>CM060417.1:126834633-136834633 GCA_030545235.1 Helianthus tuberosus | reverse complement strand
CATTGTGGGAAATTGTCAAACCATTCCCGTGCATAGACAAGGCGACCTTACCCTACCCCCTCCCCTCCCACCATTTAAATTAAACCATGTTCTTTACGCCCCATCTCTTATTAAAAACTTACTTTCCGTTCGTCGTTTTACTACCGATAATAAATTATCCATTGAATTTGACCCGTATGGTTTTTTGGTGAAGGATCTCAAGACTCGGACCCCTATCCTACGATGTAATAGCTCGGAAGGTCTCTACACTTTTAATCCATCCCAAGTCACCAAGATCATCTCTCCCACCGCTCTCACTGCAATCTCTCCAGACACATGGCATCAACGCCTCGGTCATCCGGGATCTTCTTTATTACATTCGCTTAAAAATTCTAGCTTTATTTCTTGTGGAACTTTGAAAAACAATGTTTGTCAATCTTGTGTGTTTGGTAAACATATTCGGTTACCTTTTTTTTATTCTAATTATATTACAAACATGCCATTTGATATCATACACAGTGATCTTTGGACTTGTAACACCTGTGTCACTCCAACCATCAAACAAATGCCAAACCAATGAAATATTGTATTTCATACTTGGGATTTGTAAAAATATGTGTATCGTTTACACATATCGATTCTTGTTCGATTTCAAGCTTTAAATCGCTTTCTGGAGGGTTATACGCGCTCTGATGAGTACATATAACCAGTTTAATCCAACGAACACTCCGGAATAGTGAAATAGGCTTAACATACCTTAAATAACCTTTACATAACTTAGATATAAGTTTTGGAAGGTTTGGTGTGGTGAAATCAAAGTTTAATCGCTTACAGGGACTAAAGTTGACAAACTGCAAAAGTATGCCAATTTGAACTGTAACAGACCTTCCGGAACATGACCATAAGTTAAACATACCATAAATATCCTTTAAATAGCTTAGAAATAGGCTTTGAGGTGTTCGGTATGCTAAAATAAACTTTTGTGTCATTCAGGGACTAAAAGCGTCAAAAAGTGCACAAGTTTGCATTTTTACGCATAACTTACGTTCTGAATACATCCGGACTTCCAAAAATTTATGTAAGCACTAAAATATTTTATTTTAGTGTTTGGTATAAGAGAAATCCATTCGTTTCGTCATTTGGATCGTTTTTCGCGATTATGCGCATTCCGTCGTAATTAACCGAACATCGCAACCGTACGGCTAAACGAACCGACATCCGAGATATTTTTGAGCATGTTTTAAGTTCCCTATACTTTAACTTCATTTTAGAGCTTTGAAATGGGGTTAACGGGTCTTAAACGTGTCAAAAATGACCTTATTGCACTGCAGGGACCAAAAGTGTAAATCTGCCAAAGTTCACCCATACGATGCGCAGGCCCTCTTTGCCCTACGATGCGTATGGGGTCTGCAGACCAGGTTCAGTGTTTAAACAGCCTGTTTGCACATGTTTAAACCACACCCACACATCCATAATTGTCTAGTCAGCTGATAAGGATGGAATTTAGGCACCATAACTTTGCAACAAGTGTACGGGTTGGATTCATGGCACGTTTTCCATGAAACGATCCTAACGGTTCGGGTATTCCTATAAATACCCAACCCACTTAACCTCATTTCTCACAAGAATCTGGATTTGAGAGCTCTAAGTTGAAACCATTGTTTCATACCTGAGTTCTTGGATCGAGGTTAGCATTCGGGGACCCTTCGTAAGTATTCTTTCGTTCTTTTCCTTATTTTACTGCTTTTCGAGTCAGAAAGTCAAACTTTGTTTGACTTTCAGCGTTGACCAGTAATGTTCAATGCGAAGTTCGTTTGAACTTCGCAACGTGAGTGTAATCACGTTGGTCATAGTCCCTTGGGACTATGCCCACTGATTACCACGTTGTCTAGGGTCGTAGGGTAGGCGATCTAATAAATCGCCTATACCTTCAAACCCGACCCAGTTTGGTCGATCATTAGGATCCGACCAAACACATTAGGTGACCATAGTAGGTAGGGAATAACCTTCCGAGGTTATACCCTATGGTCACATCGTTTAAGTAGTTGTATGATAGGTAGTTTATATGCCTTAGGTAAATTACCAGAATACCCTTTTCATGTATAATTGGTAATTAAGCATATGTAACCTAAACTTTTGTCACATAACTGATTATGTAACATGTTTAGGCATATAACACTTGTCATAGGACTAGTTAGGCGGTCCGAACGCGTTTCACGCGAACGACGCGTTAAAGTAGCATAAGCTACCTAAACGGGTCGTAATGGGTCGTAAACTCTTAGGTTAAGTTTCATTTAGTATGTAGGCTTTGTTAAACCAAATGACACGAGTCTCTACACTCGTTTGGTTTACAAACCCTAATGCTACCCGATCTTCCGATCTAGGTCCGGTTATTAACATAGTTACCTATAGTAGGTGTCGTTTGATATCCGCGATCTCTAAGCATTGTTTGGTTGTTATTCAAGGACTACTGAGCAATCTCAAGTGAGTACATAGACCCCTCTTTTACTGTTTTCCAAACTGTTTTGGGGTGAAACACATGTGCCTACTTGTTACTTTCATGCTTTCATGTTTTCACATCATATACATGCTATGTTCGTTAGTACATTATAGTACATGATTTAATTACATTTCATGCTAGGTGTGCCCATTGTGTGCATTACTTAGTACATCGTTCTACATTACATTTCATAATACGTATGTCCATTGTGTGCATACTTAGTACATTGTTTTACATTGCTTTTCTGTTGCATATGCTTATCCAGCATATGAACACATTATACTACATATTGAACCGTTGTAAACATTTGACTATGTGAACCGTTGTAATCATTTGACTATGTGATCCGTTGATATCTGTGAACCGTTTGTATCTGTGAACCGTTTGTATCTGTGAACCGTTTGTATCTGTGAATCGTTTGTATCTGTGAACCGTTTGTATCTATGAACCGTGTGAACCGTCTTTGACCATACATAAACATTTCTACAACTGTTAAACATTACTTTGGTGTTTTGGTTTGATTAAGTGATTAAGTAACGATGCGTGTGTAATATGATACAAGCATGGCGGATACGCCGCTGGTACTTCCTATATATAAGTGTTTGTATGGTATTACATATCGTAGCGTTATTTGAATCATTTCAGTTTGAGACATATAACATTTTATATAAATAACATACTTTTCACAAGACATTGTTTTACAAACAACTTATCTTATACAAACTCAGTTACATGGTTATTCATTTAACCATACATTATTCTTTTATCTATACATATCATCTGGACTTATTGATTTTCAAACGATTTACAAGACAAAGCAAATTACAAGGTTCATGACTAAACATTTTCTCAAACATAAGTCATGAAACCTATTTTCACAAAACCTATGTATCTCACAGGCATTTTTATGCTGACGTACCTATTTTCACATGTGTTTTTCAGGAGCTGTTGCATAAGATGATCAAGATACACATAGGCAGACTTGGGCTTTAGTGACAATAAAAGATGCAAGACTAGTTAATTATGTTGTATTCCTTTGTTTGTTAAGACATTGTAACACTTTTAATCAATAAAACGAAACTTCAATTGCCATGGATTTGAAACAATTAATTCTGTTACAACACTCCCCGACGTTTTCGCCACGTTTTGTATGTTCTACGTGGTCGGGGTGTGACAGAAAAGATGGTATCAGAGCCAATGGTTATAGGGAATTAGGTTATTAGTAATGCTTTGACCTAGTCTATTACCTTTCTAGGACCCTAACGCGAGTTTACTTGCGTTTAGTCATAAAACAATACCGTCACCTATCCTTAGGCGACAACCACAACAAGAACATAAATTTCAAAACCACTTTGAAAACTAATCATCTGTTCTAGGATGATTTATTACAAGGTTTTGAACCCTCTATTGTAAGGTTTTGAACCCTCTGTTATATGGTTTTGAACCCCTTTGAATTTTCAAAATCTCGTCAAGGTTTTGGGTTTTAAATAATGTGAACACGTGCAAACTGGAAGGGTGAATGCCTGTATTCTGGGTTTTCTGTCTAGGCAAGCACTTCGTATACATCTTATCAGACGCGAGACCAGTTGTGCTTACCTGGGAATTCTTGGGATGAGTGTTCACTTATAGGCGAGCATGTCTTCGCGATACATTATATTGACCCGCTTACTTTGATTAGTCACTGTCTCATTTGTTTGCCTTTGGTAACAAACAAATGGTCACAATCTTCATGTGTTGTTATTCTCTTTTGACTATCTTTCACTTGTTTCCTCCTATGCCTTTCGTTATCTTCAAGATGCTTCTTCATCGCAACAACAATGTCCGAACCAGGTGCTGCAACTACCCAGCAAATAGGCGTCATACTCCAGAGGACCGATGATTTATCTATCCCCATGACTTGTATCAGGGATGAAGCCGTGCAAGGGAACCGCTCCTTGGAGAAATCAATGCAAACATCATCATCCAAATCAAATACCTTGTTTCAAATGTACCCACGGTGGACGATGGAGACATTTGGTTAACATGTGCCGCTTTGCAATCCAAAGCAAAGCTGTTACAAATCCTGCTGCTACTCAACCTTTAAACTCTGCTTCATATGTCGCTTGGCATATCTGGCGCCTCAACCTCATGAACTTTCTACCTTGTGTATCGACGTAAGCACGCCTAGTGCAAGGTGTCGGAACACTCTCGTTACACAAACTCCAAAATCCATGTAGGATCTTTCTATCCTCAAAATTAGATCCTTGTGGATGGGTATCATTCATCGGAGTCCTTAATTGAATTCTTTGTATGATTCAATACGTACATCACAATTCAATAGGGACAAAGCCGAATTTCTTTTAAGATTATCCTATCTTCATAGATAGATTCTTGAAATGATTAAAGTGCCAAATGAAATCCACGAATTGGATTCCTGGTGTGCTTTAAGTATCCGCACCCAAAGATAACAAGATAATAACAATTAAACAACTATGTGATTATGTGCTTATATGTTTCCTTTTATGATTTTGGTGTAATCCAAGTTTTGTTATCCAAATCCTCGTAGAATCTTCCATATCTTTGTATAAGGAAATTCATAGTAGGATATCCAAAGGTACTATATTAAATCCTCAATGGGCTTGTACGTAATAGTAAAGACCCTTGGATTATATGGTACTATTCCATAATTAGACCCCTGAGAGGTCTAGTTAAACAGATTGATCCAAAAATCTGGTTAGGAATATCATGTGATGAGATAGCTGAAAGGACTCCTTGGTGCCCTAATTAAAAAGGATCCTTTGTCGATCTAATTAAAAGGACCCTATGGTAGTCCAGTCACACTCATCACAGGTTTGATTTTCCTCCCCTAAAACATTTCAAGACAAACTGTGCGGACTATGCAAGGAATTACGTAATTATGGATGCATACATAATTATGAAATTCAGTGCACAGAAACCACAGCAAGTTCTGTCGTGTATCTGAAGTTAACCATGTTCATTTTTTGTTTCTGAAGAAATAGTGAAAAATGACTCATTCTGTTCATTTTTGTTTCTGAAGATGTTGTGGAAAAATGACTCATTCTGTTCATTTTTGTTTCTGAAGATGTTGTGGAAAAATGACTCATTCTGTTCATTTTTGTTTCTGAAGATGTTGTGGAAAATGACTTAATCTGTTCATTTTTGTTTCTGAATAATGCCTGTTGAAAATAACTCCATTCATTTTTCATTTCTGGAAAATGTTCATTAAAGAGAAATTACAGGATTATGTCTTGTTCATCTTTGATGGTTATTTAACACAAAGTCACAGATAGACTCCTACGAATTAATTTCGGGACGAAATTTCCTAAAGTAGGGGAGACTGTAACACCTGTGTCACTCCAACCATCAAACAAATGCCAAACCAATGAAATATTGTATTTCATACTTGGGATTTGTAAAAATATGTGTATCGTTTACACATATCGATTCTTGTTCGATTTCAAGCTTTAAATCGCTTTCTGGAGGGTTATACGCGCTCTGATGAGTAGATATAACCAGTTTAATCCAACGAACACTCCGGAATAGTGAAATAGGCTTAACATACCTTAAATAACCTTTACATAACTTAGATATAAGTTTTGGAAGGTTTGGTGTGGTGAAATCAAAGTTTAATCGCTTACAGGGACTAAAGTTGACAAACTGCAAAAGTATGCCAATTTGAACTGTAACAGACCTTCCGGAACATGACCATAAGTTAAACATACCATAAATATCCTTTACATAGCTTAGAAATAGGCTTTGAGGTGTTCGGTATGCTAAAATAAACTTTTGTGTCATTCAGGGACTAAAAGCGTCAAAAAGTGCACAAGTTTGCATTTTTACGCATAACTTACGTTCTGAATACATCCGGACTTCCAAAAATTTATGTAAGCACTAAAATATTTTATTTTAGTGTTTGGTATAAGAGAAATCCATTCGTTTCGTCATTTGGATCGTTTTTCGCGATTATGCGCATTCCGTCGTAATTAACCGAACATCGCAACCGTACGGCTAAACGAACCGACATCCGAGATATTTTTGAGCATGTTTTAAGTTCCCTATACTTTAACTTCATTTTAGAGCTTTGAAATGGGGTTAACGGGTCTTAAACGTGTCAAAAATGACCTTATTGCACTGCAGGGACCAAAAGTGTAAATCTGCCAAAGTTCACCCATACGATGCGCAGGCCCTCTTTGCCCTACGATGCGTATGGGGTCTGCAGACCAGGTTCAGTGTTTAAACAGCCTGTTTGCACATGTTTAAACCACACCCACACATCCATAATTGTCTAGTCAGCTGATAAGGATGGAATTTAGGCACCATAACTTTGCAACAAGTGTACGGGTTGGATTCATGGCACGTTTTCCATGAAACGATCCTAACGGTTCGGGTATTCCTATAAATACCCAACCCACTTAACCTCATTTCTCACAAGAATCTGGATTTGAGAGCTCTAAGTTGAAACCATTGTTTCATACCTGAGTTCTTGGATCGAGGTTAGCATTCGGGGACCCTTCGTAAGTATTCTTTCGTTCTTTTCCTTATTTTACTGCTTTTCGAGTCAGAAAGTCAAACTTTGTTTGACTTTCAGCGTTGACCAGTAATGGTCAATGCGAAGTTCGTTTGAACTTCGCAACGTGAGTGTAATCACGTTGGTCATAGTCCCTTGGGACTATGCCCACTGATTACCACGTTGTCTAGGGTCGTAGGGTAGGCGATCTAATAAATCGCCTATACCTTCAAACCCGACCCAGTTTGGTCGATCATTAGGATCCGACCAAACACATTAGGTGACCATAGTAGGTAGGGAATAACCTTCCGAGGTTATACCCTATGGTCACATCGTTTAAGTAGTTGTATGATAGGTAGTTTATATGCCTTAGGTAAATTACCAGAATACCCTTTTCATGTATAATTGGTAATTAAGCATATGTAACCTAAACTTTTGTCACATAACTGATTATGTAACATGTTTAGGCATATAACACTTGTCATAGGACTAGTTAGGCGGTCCGAACGCGTTTCACGCGAACGACGCGTTAAAGTAGCATAAGCTACCTAAACGGGTCGTAATGGGTCGTAAACTCTTAGGTTAAGTTTCATTTAGTATGTAGGCTTTGTTAAACCAAATGACACGAGTCTCTACACTCGTTTGGTTTACAAACCCTAATGCTACCCGATCTTCCGATCTAGGTCCGGTTATTAACATAGTTACCTATAGTAGGTGTCGTTTGATATCCGCGATCTCTAAGCATTGTTTGGTTGTTATTCAAGGACTACTGAGCAATCTCAAGTGAGTACATAGACCCCTCTTTTACTGTTTTCCAAACTGTTTTGGGGTGAAACACATGTGCCTACTTGTTACTTTCATGCTTTCATGTTTTCACATCATATACATGCTATGTTCGTTAGTACATTATAGTACATGATTTAATTACATTTCATGCTAGGTGTGCCCATTGTGTGCATTACTTAGTACATCGTTCTACATTACATTTCATAATACGTATGTCCATTGTGTGCATACTTAGTACATTGTTTTACATTGCTTTTCTGTTGCATATGCTTATCCAGCATATGAACACATTATACTACATATTGAACCGTTGTAAACATTTGACTATGTGAACCGTTGTAATCATTTGACTATGTGATCCGTTGATATCTGTGAACCGTTTGTATCTGTGAACCGTTTGTATCTGTGAACCGTTTGTATCTGTGAATCGTTTGTATCTGTGAACCGTTTGTATCTATGAACCGTGTGAACCGTCTTTGACCATACATAAACATTTCTACAACTGTTAAACATTACTTTGGTGTTTTGGTTTGATTAAGTGATTAAGTAACGATGCGTGTGTAATATGATACAAGCATGGCGGATACGCCGCTGGTACTTCCTATATATAAGTGTTTGTATGGTATTACATATCGTAGCGTTATTTGAATCATTTCAGTTTGAGACATATAACATTTTATATAAATAACATACTTTTCACAAGACATTGTTTTACAAACAACTTATCTTATACAAACTCAGTTACATGGTTATTCATTTAACCATACATTATTCTTTTATCTATACATATCATCTGGACTTATTGATTTTCAAACGATTTACAAGACAAAGCAAATTACAAGGTTCATGACTAAACATTTTCTCAAACATAAGTCATGAAACCTATTTTCACAAAACCTATGTATCTCACAGGCATTTTTATGCTGACGTACCTATTTTCACATGTGTTTTTCAGGAGCTGTTGCATAAGATGATCAAGATACACATAGGCAGACTTGGGCTTTAGTGACAATAAAAGATGCAAGACTAGTTAATTATGTTGTATTCCTTTGTTTGTTAAGACATTGTAACACTTTTAATCAATAAAACGAAACTTCAATTGCCATGGATTTGAAACAATTAATTCTGTTACAACACTCCCCGACGTTTTCGCCACGTTTTGTATGTTCTACGTGGTCGGGGTGTGACAGAAAAGATGGTATCAGAGCCAATGGTTATAGGGAATTAGGTTATTAGTAATGCTTTGACCTAGTCTATTACCTTTCTAGGACCCTAACGCGAGTTTACTTGCGTTTAGTCATAAAACAATACCGTCACCTATCCTTAGGCGACAACCACAACAAGAACATAAATTTCAAAACCACTTTGAAAACTAATCATCTGTTCTAGGATGATTTATTACAAGGTTTTGAACCCTCTATTGTAAGGTTTTGAACCCTCTGTTATATGGTTTTGAACCCCTTTGAATTTTCAAAATCTCGTCAAGGTTTTGGGTTTTAAATAATGTGAACACGTGCAAACTGGAAGGGTGAATGCCTGTATTCTGGGTTTTCTGTCTAGGCAAGCACTTCGTATACATCTTATCAGACGCGAGACCAGTTGTGCTTACCTGGGAATTCTTGGGATGAGTGTTCACTTATAGGCGAGCATGTCTTCGCGATACATTATATTGACCCGCTTACTTTGATTAGTCACTGTCTCATTTGTTTGCCTTTGGTAACAAACAAATGGTCACAATCTTCATGTGTTGTTATTCTCTTTTGACTATCTTTCACTTGTTTCCTCCTATGCCTTTCGTTATCTTCAAGATGCTTCTTCATCGCAACAACAATGTCCGAACCAGGTGCTGCAACTACCCAGCAAATAGGCGTCATACTCCAGAGGACCGATGATTTATCTATCCCCATGACTTGTATCAGGGATGAAGCCGTGCAAGGGAACCGCTCCTTGGAGAAATCAATGCAAACATCATCATCCAAATCAAATACCTTGTTTCAAATGTACCCACGGTGGACGATGGAGACATTTGGTTAACATGTGCCGCTTTGCAATCCAAAGCAAAGCTGTTACAAATCCTGCTGCTACTCAACCTTTAAACTCTGCTTCATATGTCGCTTGGCATATCTGGCGCCTCAACCTCATGAACTTTCTACCTTGTGTATCGACGTAAGCACGCCTAGTGCAAGGTGTCGGAACACTCTCGTTACACAAACTCCAAAATCCATGTAGGATCTTTCTATCCTCAAAATTAGATCCTTGTGGATGGGTATCATTCATCGGAGTCCTTAATTGAATTCTTTGTATGATTCAATACGTACATCACAATTCAATAGGGACAAAGCCGAATTTCTTTTAAGATTATCCTATCTTCATAGATAGATTCTTGAAATGATTAAAGTGCCAAATGAAATCCACGAATTGGATTCCTGGTGTGCTTTAAGTATCCGCACCCAAAGATAACAAGATAATAACAATTAAACAACTATGTGATTATGTGCTTATATGTTTCCTTTTATGATTTTGGTGTAATCCAAGTTTTGTTATCCAAATCCTCGTAGAATCTTCCATATCTTTGTATAAGGAAATTCATAGTAGGATATCCAAAGGTACTATATTAAATCCTCAATGGGCTTGTACGTAATAGTAAAGACCCTTGGATTATATGGTACTATTCCATAATTAGACCCCTGAGAGGTCTAGTTAAACAGATTGATCCAAAAATCTGGTTAGGAATATCATGTGATGAGATAGCTGAAAGGACTCCTTGGTGCCCTAATTAAAAAGGATCCTTTGTCGATCTAATTAAAAGGACCCTATGGTAGTCCAGTCACACTCATCACAGGTTTGATTTTCCTCCCCTAAAACATTTCAAGACAAACTGTGCGGACTATGCAAGGAATTACGTAATTATGGATGCATACATAATTATGAAATTCAGTGCACAGAAACCACAGCAAGTTCTGTCGTGTATCTGAAGTTAACCATGTTCATTTTTTGTTTCTGAAGAAATAGTGAAAAATGACTCATTCTGTTCATTTTTTTTTCTGAAGATGTTGTGGAAAAATGACTCATTCTGTTCATTTTTGTTTCTGAAGATGTTGTGGAAAAATGACTCATTCTGTTCATTTTTGTTTCTGAAGATGTTGTGGAAAATGACTTAATCTGTTCATTTTTGTTTCTGAATAATGCCTGTTGAAAATAACTCCATTCATTTTTCATTTCTGGAAAATGTTCATTAAAGAGAAATTACAGGATTATGTCTTGTTCATCTTTGATGGTTATTTAACACAAAGTCACAGATAGACTCCTACGAATTAATTTCGGGACGAAATTTCCTAAAGTAGGGGAGACTGTAACACCTGTGTCACTCCAACCATCAAACAAATGCCAAACCAATGAAATATTGTATTTCATACTTGGGATTTGTAAAAATATGTGTATCGTTTACACATATCGATTCTTGTTCGATTTCAAGCTTTAAATCGCTTTCTGGAGGGTTATACGCGCTCTGATGAGTAGATATAACCAGTTTAATCCAACGAACACTCCGTAATAGTGAAATAGGCTTAACATACCTTAAATAACCTTTACATAACTTAGATATAAGTTTTGGAAGGTTTGGTGTGGTGAAATCAAAGTTTAATCGCTTACAGGGACTAAAGTTGACAAACTGCAAAAGTATGCCAATTTGAACTGTAACAGACCTTCCGGAACATGACCATAAGTTAAACATACCATAAATATCCTTTACATAGCTTAGAAATAGGCTTTGAGGTGTTCGGTATGCTAAAATAAACTTTTGTGTCATTCAGGGACTAAAAGCGTCAAAAAGTGCACAAGTTTGCATTTTTACGCATAACTTACGTTCTGAATACATCCGGACTTCCAAAAATTTATGTAAGCACTAAAATATTTTATTTTAGTGTTTGGTATAAGAGAAATCCATTCGTTTCGTCATTTGGATCGTTTTTCGCGATTATGCGCATTCCGTCGTAATTAACCGAACATCGCAACCGTACGGCTAAACGAACCGACATCCGAGATATTTTTGAGCATGTTTTAAGTTCCCTATACTTTAACTTCATTTTAGAGCTTTGAAATGGGGTTAACGGGTCTTAAACGTGTCAAAAATGACCTTATTGCACTGCAGGGACCAAAAGTGTAAATCTGCCAAAGTTCACCCATACGATGCGCAGGCCCTCTTTGCCCTACGATGCGTATGGGGTCTGCAGACCAGGTTCAGTGTTTAAACAGCCTGTTTGCACATGTTTAAACCACACCCACACATCCATAATTGTCTAGTCAGCTGATAAGGATGGAATTTAGGCACCATAACTTTGCAACAAGTGTACGGGTTGGATTCATGGCACGTTTTCCATGAAACGATCCTAACGGTTCGGGTATTCCTATAAATACCCAACCCACTTAACCTCATTTCTCACAAGAATCTGGATTTGAGAGCTCTAAGTTGAAACCATTGTTTCATACCTGAGTTCTTGGATCGAGGTTAGCATTCGGGGACCCTTCGTAAGTATTCTTTCGTTCTTTTCCTTATTTTACTGCTTTTCGAGTCAGAAAGTCAAACTTTGTTTGACTTTCAGCGTTGACCAGTAATGGTCAATGCGAAGTTCGTTTGAACTTCGCAACGTGAGTGTAATCACGTTGGTCATAGTCCCTTGGGACTATGCCCACTGATTACCACGTTGTCTAGGGTCGTAGGGTAGGCGATCTAATAAATCGCCTATACCTTCGAACCCGACCCAGTTTGGTCGATCATTAGGATCCGACCAAACACATTAGGTGACCATAGTAGGTAGGGAATAACCTTCCGAGGTTATACCCTATGGTCACATCGTTTAAGTAGTTGTATGATAGGTAGTTTATATGCCTTAGGTAAATTACCAGAATACCCTTTTCATGTATAATTGGTAATTAAGCATATGTAACCTAAACTTTTGTCACATAACTGATTATGTAACATGTTTAGGCATATAACACTTGTCATAGGACTAGTTAGGCGGTCCGAACGCGTTTCACGCGAACGACGCGTTAAAGTAGCATAAGCTACCTAAACGGGTCGTAATGGGTCGTAAACTCTTAGGTTAAGTTTCATTTAGTATGTAGGCTTTGTTAAACCAAATGACACGAGTCTCTACACTCGTTTGGTTTACAAACCCTAATGCTACCCGATCTTCCGATCTAGGTCCGGTTATTAACATAGTTACCTATAGTAGGTGTCGTTTGATATCCGCGATCTCTAAGCATTGTTTGGTTGTTATTCAAGGACTACTGAGCAATCTCAAGTGAGTACATAGACCCCTCTTTTACTGTTTTCCAAACTGTTTTGGGGTGAAACACATGTGCCTACTTGTTACTTTCATGCTTTCATGTTTTCACATCATATACATGCTATGTTCGTTAGTACATTATAGTACATGATTTAATTACATTTCATGCTAGGTGTGCCCATTGTGTGCATTACTTAGTACATCGTTCTACATTACATTTCATAATACGTATGTCCATTGTGTGCATACTTAGTACATTGTTTTACATTGCTTTTCTGTTGCATATGCTTATCCAGCATATGAACACATTATACTACATATTGAACCGTTGTAAACATTTGACTATGTGAACCGTTGTAATCATTTGACTATGTGATCCGTTGATATCTGTGAACCGTTTGTATCTGTGAACCGTTTGTATCTGTGAACCGTTTGTATCTGTGAATCGTTTGTATCTGTGAACCGTTTGTATCTATGAACCGTGTGAACCGTCTTTGACCATACATAAACATTTCTACAACTGTTAAACATTACTTTGGTGTTTTGGTTTGATTAAGTGATTAAGTAACGATGCGTGTGTAATATGATACAAGCATGGCGGATACGCCGCTGGTACTTCCTATATATAAGTGTTTGTATGGTATTACATATCGTAGCGTTATTTGAATCATTTCAGTTTGAGACATATAACATTTTATATAAATAACATACTTTTCACAAGACATTGTTTTACAAACAACTTATCTTATACAAACTCAGTTACATGGTTATTCATTTAACCATACATTATTCTTTTATCTATACATATCATCTGGACTTATTGATTTTCAAACGATTTACAAGACAAAGCAAATTACAAGGTTCATGACTAAACATTTTCTCAAACATAAGTCATGAAACCTATTTTCACAAAACCTATGTATCTCACAGGCATTTTTATGCTGACGTACCTATTTTCACATGTGTTTTTCAGGAGCTGTTGCATAAGATGATCAAGATACACATAGGCAGACTTGGGCTTTAGTGACAATAAAAGATGCAAGACTAGTTAATTATGTTGTATTCCTTTGTTTGTTAAGACATTGTAACACTTTTAATCAATAAAACGAAACTTCAATTGCCATGGATTTGAAACAATTAATTCTGTTACAACACTCCCCGACGTTTTCGCCACGTTTTGTATGTTCTACGTGGTCGGGGTGTGACAGAAAAGATGGTATCAGAGCCAATGGTTATAGGGAATTAGGTTATTAGTAATGCTTTGACCTAGTCTATTACCTTTCTAGGACCCTAACGCGAGTTTACTTGCGTTTAGTCATAAAACAATACCGTCACCTATCCTTAGGCGACAACCACAACAAGAACATAAATTTCAAAACCACTTTGAAAACTAATCATCTGTTCTAGGATGATTTATTACAAGGTTTTGAACCCTCTATTGTAAGGTTTTGAACCCTCTGTTATATGGTTTTGAACCCCTTTGAATTTTCAAAATCTCGTCAAGGTTTTGGGTTTTAAATAATGTGAACACGTGCAAACTGGAAGGGTGAATGCCTGTATTCTGGGTTTTCTGTCTAGGCAAGCACTTCGTATACATCTTATCAGACGCGAGACCAGTTGTGCTTACCTGGGAATTCTTGGGATGAGTGTTCACTTATAGGCGAGCATGTCTTCGCGATACATTATATTGACCCGCTTACTTTGATTAGTCACTGTCTCATTTGTTTGCCTTTGGTAACAAACAAATGGTCACAATCTTCATGTGTTGTTATTCTCTTTTGACTATCTTTCACTTGTTTCCTCCTATGCCTTTCGTTATCTTCAAGATGCTTCTTCATCGCAACAACAATGTCCGAACCAGGTGCTGCAACTACCCAGCAAATAGGCGTCATACTCCAGAGGACCGATGATTTATCTATCCCCATGACTTGTATCAGGGATGAAGCCGTGCAAGGGAACCGCTCCTTGGAGAAATCAATGCAAACATCATCATCCAAATCAAATACCTTGTTTCAAATGTACCCACGGTGGACGATGGAGACATTTGGTTAACATGTGCCGCTTTGCAATCCAAAGCAAAGCTGTTACAAATCCTGCTGCTACTCAACCTTTAAACTCTGCTTCATATGTCGCTTGGCATATCTGGCGCCTCAACCTCATGAACTTTCTACCTTGTGTATCGACGTAAGCACGCCTAGTGCAAGGTGTCGGAACACTCTCGTTACACAAACTCCAAAATCCATGTAGGATCTTTCTATCCTCAAAATTAGATCCTTGTGGATGGGTATCATTCATCGGAGTCCTTAATTGAATTCTTTGTATGATTCAATACGTACATCACAATTCAATAGGGACAAAGCCGAATTTCTTTTAAGATTATCCTATCTTCATAGATAGATTCTTGAAATGATTAAAGTGCCAAATGAAATCCACGAATTGGATTCCTGGTGTGCTTTAAGTATCCGCACCCAAAGATAACAAGATAATAACAATTAAACAACTATGTGATTATGTGCTTATATGTTTCCTTTTATGATTTTGGTGTAATCCAAGTTTTGTTATCCAAATCCTCGTAGAATCTTCCATATCTTTGTATAAGGAAATTCATAGTAGGATATCCAAAGGTACTATATTAAATCCTCAATGGGCTTGTACGTAATAGTAAAGACCCTTGGATTATATGGTACTATTCCATAATTAGACCCCTGAGAGGTCTAGTTAAACAGATTGATCCAAAAATCTGGTTAGGAATATCATGTGATGAGATAGCTGAAAGGACTCCTTGGTGCCCTAATTAAAAAGGATCCTTTGTCGATCTAATTAAAAGGACCCTATGGTAGTCCAGTCACACTCATCACAGGTTTGATTTTCCTCCCCTAAAACATTTCAAGACAAACTGTGCGGACTATGCAAGGAATTACGTAATTATGGATGCATACATAATTATGAAATTCAGTGCACAGAAACCACAGCAAGTTCTGTCGTGTATCTGAAGTTAACCATGTTCATTTTTTGTTTCTGAAGAAATAGTGAAAAATGACTCATTCTGTTCATTTTTGTTTCTGAAGATGTTGTGGAAAAATGACTCATTCTGTTCATTTTTGTTTCTGAAGATGTTGTGGAAAAATGACTCATTCTGTTCATTTTTGTTTCTGAAGATGTTGTGGAAAATGACTTAATCTGTTCATTTTTGTTTCTGAATAATGCCTGTTGAAAATAACTCCATTCATTTTTCATTTCTGGAAAATGTTCATTAAAGAGAAATTACAGGATTATGTCTTGTTCATCTTTGATGGTTATTTAACACAAAGTCACAGATAGACTCCTACGAATTAATTTCGGGACGAAATTTCCTAAAGTAGGGGAGACTGTAACACCTGTGTCACTCCAACCATCAAACAAATGCCAAACCAATGAAATATTGTATTTCATACTTGGGATTTGTAAAAATATGTGTATCGTTTACACATATCGATTCTTGTTCGATTTCAAGCTTTAAATCGCTTTCTGGAGGGTTATACGCGCTCTGATGAGTAGATATAACCAGTTTAATCCAACGAACACTCCGTAATAGTGAAATAGGCTTAACATACCTTAAATAACCTTTACATAACTTAGATATAAGTTTTGGAAGGTTTGGTGTGGTGAAATCAAAGTTTAATCGCTTACAGGGACTAAAGTTGACAAACTGCAAAAGTATGCCAATTTGAACTGTAACAGACCTTCCGGAACATGACCATAAGTTAAACATACCATAAATATCCTTTACATAGCTTAGAAATAGGCTTTGAGGTGTTCGGTATGCTAAAATAAACTTTTGTGTCATTCAGGGACTAAAAGCGTCAAAAAGTGCACAAGTTTGCATTTTTACGCATAACTTACGTTCTGAATACATCCGGACTTCCAAAAATTTATGTAAGCACTAAAATATTTTATTTTAGTGTTTGGTATAAGAGAAATCCATTCGTTTCGTCATTTGGATCGTTTTTCGCGATTATGCGCATTCCGTCGTAATTAACCGAACATCGCAACCGTACGGCTAAACGAACCGACATCCGAGATATTTTTGAGCATGTTTTAAGTTCCCTATACTTTAACTTCATTTTAGAGCTTTGAAATGGGGTTAACGGGTCTTAAACGTGTCAAAAATGACCTTATTGCACTGCAGGGACCAAAAGTGTAAATCTGCCAAAGTTCACCCATACGATGCGCAGGCCCTCTTTGCCCTACGATGCGTATGGGGTCTGCAGACCAGGTTCAGTGTTTAAACAGCCTGTTTGCACATGTTTAAACCACACCCACACATCCATAATTGTCTAGTCAGCTGATAAGGATGGAATTTAGGCACCATAACTTTGCAACAAGTGTACGGGTTGGATTCATGGCACGTTTTCCATGAAACGATCCTAACGGTTCGGGTATTCCTATAAATACCCAACCCACTTAACCTCATTTCTCACAAGAATCTGGATTTGAGAGCTCTAAGTTGAAACCATTGTTTCATACCTGAGTTCTTGGATCGAGGTTAGCATTCGGGGACCCTTCGTAAGTATTCTTTCGTTCTTTTCCTTATTTTACTGCTTTTCGAGTCAGAAAGTCAAACTTTGTTTGACTTTCAGCGTTGACCAGTAATGGTCAATGCGAAGTTCGTTTGAACTTCGCAACGTGAGTGTAATCACGTTGGTCATAGTCCCTTGGGACTATGCCCACTGATTACCACGTTGTCTAGGGTCGTAGGGTAGGCGATCTAATAAATCGCCTATACCTTCGAACCCGACCCAGTTTGGTCGATCATTAGGATCCGACCAAACACATTAGGTGACCATAGTAGGTAGGGAATAACCTTCCGAGGTTATACCCTATGGTCACATCGTTTAAGTAGTTGTATGATAGGTAGTTTATATGCCTTAGGTAAATTACCAGAATACCCTTTTCATGTATAATTGGTAATTAAGCATATGTAACCTAAACTTTTGTCACATAACTGATTATGTAACATGTTTAGGCATATAACACTTGTCATAGGACTAGTTAGGCGGTCCGAACGCGTTTCACGCGAACGACGCGTTAAAGTAGCATAAGCTACCTAAACGGGTCGTAATGGGTCGTAAACTCTTAGGTTAAGTTTCATTTAGTATGTAGGCTTTGTTAAACCAAATGACACGAGTCTCTACACTCGTTTGGTTTACAAACCCTAATGCTACCCGATCTTCCGATCTAGGTCCGGTTATTAACATAGTTACCTATAGTAGGTGTCGTTTGATATCCGCGATCTCTAAGCATTGTTTGGTTGTTATTCAAGGACTACTGAGCAATCTCAAGTGAGTACATAGACCCCTCTTTTACTGTTTTCCAAACTGTTTTGGGGTGAAACACATGTGCCTACTTGTTACTTTCATGCTTTCATGTTTTCACATCATATACATGCTATGTTCGTTAGTACATTATAGTACATGATTTAATTACATTTCATGCTAGGTGTGCCCATTGTGTGCATTACTTAGTACATCGTTCTACATTACATTTCATAATACGTATGTCCATTGTGTGCATACTTAGTACATTGTTTTACATTGCTTTTCTGTTGCATATGCTTATCCAGCATATGAACACATTATACTACATATTGAACCGTTGTAAACATTTGACTATGTGAACCGTTGTAATCATTTGACTATGTGATCCGTTGATATCTGTGAACCGTTTGTATCTGTGAACCGTTTGTATCTGTGAACCGTTTGTATCTGTGAACCGTTTGTATCTATGAACCGTGTGAACCGTCTTTGACCATACATAAACATTTCTACAACTGTTAAACATTACTTTGGTGTTTTGGTTTGATTAAGTGATTAAGTAACGATGCGTGTGTAATATGATACAAGCATGGCGGATACGCCGCTGGTACTTCCTATATATAAGTGTTTGTATGGTATTACATATCGTAGCGTTATTTGAATCATTTCAGTTTGAGACATATAACATTTTATATAAATAACATACTTTTCACAAGACATTGTTTTACAAACAACTTATCTTATACAAACTCAGTTACATGGTTATTCATTTAACCATACATTATTCTTTTATCTATACATATCATCTGGACTTATTGATTTTCAAACGATTTACAAGACAAAGCAAATTACAAGGTTCATGACTAAACATTTTCTCAAACATAAGTCATGAAACCTATTTTCACAAAACCTATGTATCTCACAGGCATTTTTATGCTGACGTACCTATTTTCACATGTGTTTTTCAGGAGCTGTTGCATAAGATGATCAAGATACACATAGGCAGACTTGGGCTTTAGTGACAATAAAAGATGCAAGACTAGTTAATTATGTTGTATTCCTTTGTTTGTTAAGACATTGTAACACTTTTAATCAATAAAACGAAACTTCAATTGCCATGGATTTGAAACAATTAATTCTGTTACAACACTCCCCGACGTTTCCGCCACGTTTTGTATGTTCTACGTGGTCGGGGTGTGACAGGACTTCCCCAATACTTAGTACGGGGGGTCATCGTTATTACATACTTTTTCTTGACGACTTTTCTAACTTTCTATGGACTTACCCTCTCACAACTAAATCTCATGTTTTCTCCATTTTACTACCTTTTATAATATGATCCACACTCAATTTGAACGAAAAATCAAACAATTTCAATGCTATAACGGAACGGAATATAATAATAATATGTTCCACCAATTTTGCAAATTAAATGGCATGCACTTTCGTTTCTACTGTCCATATACCTCCTCTCAAAATGGAAAATCCGAAAGAAAAATATGATCCATTAATAATATATTCGAACCCTTTTAGCCCATTCATCTTTACCTAACACATATTGGCACCATGCCTTGGAAGTTGCAACCTACCTTCACAATATTTTACCTAGCAAAATTCTTCTCAATATTTCTCCTACTCAGAAATTATATAAACACCTACCCTCATACTCGCACCTCCGGGTCTTTGGTTGCTTATGCTACCCTCTTATACCTCACACTAATATTCATAAGCTACAATATCGGTCTATGCCATGTGTCTTCCTTGGCTACCCTCCTAATCATCGGGGTTATAAGTGCCTTGATCTTACCACTCGTAAAATCATTATCAATCGTCATGTCATTTTTGATGAAACTATTTTTCCCTTTGCCAATAATCCCACCCCTTCCCCACCAACCTATGAATTTCTTACTGACCCTATTCATCCCCTACATCACTTTGGCTCTCAACAAAACATTAACCCCCCACCCCTTGTTCAGACTCCTCGACCCAACCCACTACAACTCCTACCACACATCCCACATCCTCTGGCCCATCATTCATTACACCACCTTCTCCAAACCCAATACATACAACTCCCCACAGCCCACCTTCACAACCCATGAGCCCACTGCCCACAAACTCCTTCGGCCCAAACTCACCTCCTCACGGCTCATCATCCACATCTTCCTCCGGCCCACCATCACCTCTTACCTGCCCCTTACCCACCTCACAATCCGGTTCCATTTCAGCTCCCACCCCCGAATCGTCTCCTCAAATGACTGCCACATCGCCTTCCCTCCCACCCCTACCCCCCCACCACCCACTCGAACCATCCGTACTCGTTCAATGGATGGTACACATAAACCAAAACATATTTTTAACCTTAACTCCTCGCACATCGCCCCCATCCCTAAAAAGCCAAAGGATGCTTTGTCCAGCACGGAATGGCATAACACCATGACCACTGAATTTAATGCTCTTATTAAAAATAAGACCTGGGTGTTAGTTCCGAGGCAACCTCATATGCATGTTTTACATAGCATGTGGCTCTTTCGCCACAAATTTCACTCGGATGGTACGTTGGAGAGGTATAAGGCTCATCTCGTTTGTGATGGGAGCAATCAACAGATTGGGGTAGACTGTGGTGAGACATTTAGTCCGGTTGTCAAACCCACTACGATACGTATCGTTTTATCTCTTGCTTTGTCACAATCATGGCCGATTCATCAACTGGATGTTACCAACGCCTTCCTTCACGGTAACCTCAACGAGACTGTCTACATGTATCAACCCATAGGGTTCCGGCATCGACAATATCCTGATCATGTGTGCTTACTACAGAAATCACTTTACGGATTAAAACAGGCTCCGTGTGCATGGTACCAACGATTTACTGATTTCGTTCTCTCCTTGGGGTTTCAACAAAGTAAATGCGACAATTCTCTTTTCACTTACCAGCACAACGACAATACTGCCTATCTTCTTATCTACGTCGATGACATCATCCTCACAACATCGACAGACTCTCTTTGAGTACATCCTATGTCTCAACTTGCAGCTGAATTTGCAATGAAGGTTCTTGGGCCTCGAAGTCATTTTTTGTGTATTCACGTACACCGGCGAGGTAACAAGATGTTTCTTTCTCAACATGTATACACGAAAGAAATTATAGACAGGTTTGTAATCTTTCAATATTGATGTATGGGAAGATGAAAAAAAGCAAGTGCCAATGTTCTTGGAAATATCATATATAATGGTGGATGATCATGATGTGGTATGTGTCTATAAACGTGTTTAATTTAAATGTATTTTAATAAAAATGTCTTTGGAGATCATTAGCTTGACCTTTTTTTTAATTGAAACGATAGGAGGTTGAGATGGAGGATATTTTTGGGGAATCTTTATAGATTTGAACACTTGCAATGAAGGAAATCAGATTGTAGCGGTTTAGTATGTTGAAGATCTTTTATGCTATTTATACAAAAGGTATATGGCTCCTTTGATTATTTTTGGGAATCTTTATTGATATAGGTGTATGAACATAAGGTAGGTGTTTGTTTGTTTGTTTGTTTGTTTTTTTGTCTAGGCTCACAGCTTGAGATGAAGTTTTTGGTGCGTGTTGTAATTGATCATAGTTAAAGTATATACACAATAAAAAAGATCCTATGTGGTTTGTTTTGATTCTTATTTAGGCTATTTTGAGGTTACATGCTCAATCTTTTGGTATGATGGCATACTATTTGGGAAGAAACACCTTATCTTTTGAAATTCAAACTAAAGTTGTCTAATTTGTAGGCAACATTGATGCTAAGGATTTGAATGCGATGAGGTATGGGTTCAATGTACCACATGATTGCGGTGGAAATATAGGCTGCATGGGTTGGGTAATGGGTCAAAATAATAATTGTCGGGGATACTGTTTGAAGCCAATCAAGTTGAACCAAAACTCTTTTGTCCAAAATTTTCACTGGTTTATAATGTGTATTTTGTTTTTAAATTTGTTATGTAGTTTCATTAATAATCTATTTTTCAGTTTAGGAGGATGTATGCATTTAAATACATTTTGGCCGATGTTGAACCTATTTGGCTCATTTTTGTTTTAAGCTATTTTTTATTTACATGTTTTGACGTTTTATAGTTTGAAAAATTCTTATATAGTTTAAGTAATATTCTATCTTTGAGGTTTTTTTTACTATGTTCATCTCTACTTCGTTTGTTATTTGATCTTGAGGCTTACCTATTCTAACAACTAAATTTATCATTTTTGGTATTCAAAAGAGTATATCAGAGATAACTACTAAAATTACCACCAAAATGCAGGAGCACTAGAGTCATTGAGAGATAACGACTAAAGTTACCACCAAAATGCAGAAGCACTTGAGTCATTTTTTTGGAACCTGGACGTTGTGAATTCCAGAAAGGTAACGTCCTCATCACTTCAGTTAGAGGGGGCATATCGGGTAGGTCTAACGAAACCAGTAGATTTTCTATAACATCTTGAGGGTATTTTACCGACCTACCCAAGTTGTATGCTCATCTTTATGGGGCGTGGCTTTCCTAACTCGAGTCGATTGAACATAGAGGCCGGCATTAGATTAATGCTAGCCCCCAAGTCGGCTAGTGCATTGCTTATTGGTGATCCACCAATAGAGCAAGGAATGGTGAAGCTTCTGGGATCAATTTTCTTTTGCAAGAGTTTGAGGATTGCCGCCGAGCATTCTTCACCTAAGGTGACTTGTTGAATGATTCAATCTTTGTTTTGTGAGTGAGGAAGTGTCTCATGAACTTGGAGTATTTTGGCATTTTAGTGAGGACTTCCACAAAAGGGAGATTGATGTGAAGTTGTTTAAGCATGCTCACGAACTTAATGAATTGCTCGTTGGTCTTTTGCCTAAGTAAACGACCTGGGAAAGGGACCGGGGGTGGTTTAGTTGTGTCGGTATTTTGGGGTTGAGTATTTTCTTGGTTATTAGTAATAGGTGTTTTAGTGGGGATTGGATCGGGTTGTTGTGGTGTTGATTTAATCTCGGGTCCTACCTTCCAGCTTCTTAGGTTGATTGCATTTACTAAGGCTTTTGGGTTTGTTTTGGTGTTACTGGGTAAGACTCCTTGCGGTCTCTAGGTGAAATTTTGGGCAAGTTGGCTTATTTGTTTTTCTATATTTTGAACACTAGCCCGTTAGTTTCTAATTTCGGCTTCAGTTTGTAGGAACCTTTCTGAGTACCTTTTATCGGATTCGGAGAAGAGGCGAGTGATAATATCCTCAAGCCTTTCTCTTCCTCCTTGTTGTTGTGGTTGGAAACCTTGTTGCTCATTTCGTGGTTGTTGTTGAAAGTTAGATCGTTGATTTTGATTTTGTTGGTTATTACCCCCCGATTCCCTCCAACTAAAGTTGGGATGATTACGCCACTCGAGAGTGAAAGAGTTACTTGGAGCTCCCGGTGGTCGTGGCCGGTTATTTAGGTAATTTACCACTTCCGTTTGATTTTCTAAATCTTTCATACAACTCCAGTTTTCATGGGGGCTGCCGCATCCTTCGCATGCTATAACCGAAACTGTTTTGTTTAATTCAAGTTTCTTTATTTTAGTAGTTAAGACTTCGATTTGGGCTTGCAAAGAAGTGGTTTCATCCACTACGTGGGCGCCCGAGGCTATGGATTTTGAGCCCCTAGGAGTGTGCCATTGAAAGCTGTTTTGAGCAAGTTCTTCAATTTGATTATAGATTTTCCTCAGGACGTCGATTCCCAAGGAGTCCCCCGGAGCCGGAATCAAGGATACATGTTGCCAACGTTCAAGACCATGATGTGGACATTTCCTTAATAGCTCCTTGAATCTTTCCCATGTCTCGTACAAGGATTCCCCGTCTTCTTGAGAGTAGGTGTTAATCTCGGTCATGAGTTTGGCGGTTTTAGCGGGAGGGAAATTATTGGGCAGGTTCATCCCAAGTGTGTACGGATCCACTTGGGAGTGTGTTTAGTCAAGCTTTCGCTCAATCTTTGAGGGAAAAAGGGAACATACGTAGCCGAATAGCATCGTTGGAGGCTCCGTTGATCCGAAAGGTATCACATATTTCCAAAAAATTGGTTATATGTAAATGGGGATCTTCATCGGATAGGCCATGGAAAGTGGCGGAATTTTGGAGCATTTGGATTAAGTGTGGTCGAAGCTCAAAGTTATTAGCATCGACATTAGGAGGGTTAATAGCGGCTCTAAGATTACCGATCGTAGGCCATAGGTAATCCATGAGAGTTCGTTGATCCTCCATAGGGGGGTTTGTAGGTCGAGGCTTTTTGTCGGTTTTTAGCTTGAAGTCTTTTTCTCAAAAAGCGCTCGAGTTCGTCCAGCGGTACTTTTATGTCTTTGTTAGAGGTGGAATTCATGCACCAAACTGTATCTCCTGCGAATTATACAGAATTGTGTGATTTTCTGTGAACAAAAACAAAAAGAATGCCTGGTCAGAAGAATAGCAAGGCCCCGTGCTGGTGTTAGCACAACCCGTGCTGTCCAGAAAAAGTTTCTGTTTTCAAGTTCCCAGATACTGGAAGTTTAACACGGCCCTGTGCTCCTATAACACGGCCTCGTGTATCTGTTCTAGTAACAAGAAAACAGCTCTTCCCAGATACTGTAGGTTTTGTGAGTGTAGTATGTCTATCACTTCCGTCAATCACGTATCGTAGCTGAGAAATGATCAAGACATGGTTTAGAAATGTTAAACATAAGGAAAAAGTCCATCCGTAAGTAAGAAAGTCGATTTAAACGGATGGGGAATCTTTCATTCGGACGGATGGAGAATATTCCTTAGTGAGCCTTTCCCTATAATAGGAGTCTTGTTCATTTCATAACTTTTGCAACTTTGTCCACTTGAGAGAGAACTTGTGGAGATTGATTCAAGGTGCTTGTAATTTGTCATATCATCAATAGAATCAAGTTTATATTACGTTCTTGTGTCTGATCCACACACGTACACGGATTCCGCACGTGATACGTGTTCCTCGCATTCATCGGGATTACGAATTCGATCCGGAAACACACGTTCAAGTGGTATTAGAGAGGGAGATCGATTGCACAGATTAGAGATACGAGAATTCGAGTGATTTCATCAGATTTAGAGCTGAAATTTGACAAATTCGTCACATTTCTTCGTCTACTCATATTCTTCACTTTTTGAACTTAAACTCAGATTTTAGGAGATTTCATGGATAGAATCAGCTGAATTTTGGTTATAGTGTGCGAAAAGCATTGATAAACAATCCTCTAAAGTTTCAAGTTTAGATTCAAAGGTTTACTTGGTCAATTTTGTGAAAAACTGAGGTGTTTAGCACTGTGAAAAGTAGCAACAAAAGCCCATCTGTGAAAGAAATTGAAGTCCATTTGGTAGAAGTCAAGGCCCATCCGCCCGGATAGGAGCCTATCCATGAAAACAAAGACCCATCTGGACCAATTAGAAGTCCATACGTAAAAAAAATTTGTTCATCCGGTTAAAGTTCAGGTTTCATCCGGCCGACTGTAAAATGAAAAACCTCCATCCGGGATTTACACTCCCATCCGGCCGAAAGCACCATCCGGGTATAACATCTCCATCCGGCTGAATAAGATTCTTGTCCATCCGGGAACTGTTCCATCCGGTTGAAATACTCATCCGGCCGAGTTTACTGTACATTCATTCGGGTTTGAAGTCTATCAGTTTGAGAAATTGTCCATTCGGTAAAATTTACAAGAGCAAGTCCATTCGTCTAAAATTCTGCACATTCGCGGATAACAGGCTATCTGTAGATTCAGAGGTTTATTCACAGAATTTAGTCTATTTGTCAATTTGTTCCATTTGCAGAAGTGTATACGAATCAAAAACTTGTTCATCAGTTCAGAACTTGTTCATTAGTTAACAGAATTCAAGCTCATCTACAGAATCTTTATAGTGGATATTCGCTGCAAAGTTGAAACAACTGTCCATCCGCAATAACTCACATCTGTTCATCCGCACGAACCGGGGAATTAATACTTGATCATAGTTCATCCGCGTCATTTGTTACTCATTCGCACATTTAAAATTCATTTCTTATTCGCGCATATCTAGTATTTTCAAGTGTTCGGTTTTAAATTTTCTTAATCATTTGTTTCTTGATTGCAGGTTATTCGTGAAGATTTCAAACATGGCAGACGAATTCTACAACATGTTTTATAATGCATTTACATCCGTAACGCTATCTGCAACGAAAAGCTTATCGAATACGATTTTGGAAAGCTTGAATTACGATAACGTGTACGGAAACCATCAGAAACCACCGAGATTAATGAATATCGAGGACTATAATAGGTGGAAAAATCGTTTTGAGGGTTGGGTAAAAGCATTCGCTTACAATAGTTGGGTAATGTTAAAATTGGGATATAAAAAACCAACTAAAGATGGTGGAATTTTTTTAACACTTGAAGAATATACTGATAAAGATGTAAAAGATGTTTCTGCTGAACAAAAAATGATTGCATTGTTATATCAATCTGTTAGACACGATATTATTTCATTTCTTCATTATGACGACACTTCAAAAGGTTTATGGGAAGCGTTAAAGAAAAAATGTATGGGTGGTGATGAAATTGTCAAAAACAAACGATCGTTATTGAAAAAGGAGTTTGATTTGTTTACATGTTTGAAAGGCGAAAACGTTCATCAAATGATTGAAAGATTTTGCCATCTGAAACTCGAACTCGAAAGGTTTGGTGTTTACAAAGACAATGAAGAGATCATTGACAGGCTGATCGAAGCACTTCCAAATGAAAACAATTGGCAATACTATGTCATGATACTCAAAAACGGCAATGATACTAAAACGATGAGTCTTGATTGGTTGATCGAGAAGCTTGAAGGCCACGAATTGGAAATACAAACACATAACAAAATGGCCAATGCAAATTATCAGCAAAATGTCGATTTGTACTACAGAAGAAGCATGTTGATGAATAATCAAGCACCAAAGACGGCATTTAGTGCTGGTAGCTCAAAAGATTCATCACAATACAATCTTTCAAAGTATGATTCGGGTTATCATTCTGTCACACCCTGAAATATCAGAGCTTGGCGTGACTGGAACGGTATCTTCATTGCACAGCAGAAGAAAATAAGTACTCGAATTTCCAATGGTTCTCCTATTCCAACTGTGCCATAATTTGAAGAAGTGACATGAGAAAGAAACATGTGAAAAATCAACATAAAGTTGAGCGAGTTCATAGTTTGTTTTGGAAAAGATTTTTAAACAAATCTTTTTGTTCACCGGTTTAAAAGTTGTTGAGAAAATATAGTAAAAATCATTTTCTCGGCATGTTATATGAAAACTGTGAGTCTAGCCCATGAGAGTCTTTGTAAGCAGGACCATCCCGTCCTCTTACTTATACATAAGTTGAAATACGTTACCAAAGTTCGTAAATCCATGTATTTGTGAGTTATCATCATTTGAATCTTAAAATCATTTGAAAATTCGAGTATCAAAAACTAGTATGTAGCGTCTATGAACATATCATTAATGTTTCGCGAGGACATTAATATATGCGGCGACATAGGAAGCATTCAAACCTAGCGGATTTCCTCCGGTCCTTCAGGCTGGAATAACAAAAGCACTACATGAGCCACACAAGTACCCAAGAGTGGGGCTCGCTACACCCGATAGATCTACCACCTATGCCCCTCGGTCTTAAACAAGATTAATGGCACTTAAGAGAGATACTATTAGTCCACATGATCTAACAGTTCATTCCCTAGCTAAACCATACCATCCAGACATGTATTTCACCCCGAGAGTTATAAATCCGAAAACAATTAAGAAAAAAAGGGGACATGAACCCATTGGGTTGTCTCGTTTTTCGTACGCAGACCAACCCAGTCCCGTTGTTGTAACTAGGACATTCCCGTCTCTAGTCATGAAAATCATGCACGTTTCGTAAATAAGCGTGTGTTTTGTATAACCAGTATGTTTAGTCTAAATCGTTCGTAAACCATTTAAGTTTCTTGAAATCCATTCGCAACACGGTTTAGAAATATGAGTTTTCGTTCATCGAAAAGTTGTTTATTTTTGCAAAACTTGCATGTCTTTCCACCCCCGAAAACATTTGTGAAAATGTAAAACTAGAAAAGTGGGGGTTATGAACTAACCTCGACATTCATGTGCAATGCTAGCTTAGCGTGATTCCGTAGTGTCGTTCCAAGAACGTGTATTTAGCTAGCGTGCAACTACGACATTCCTACGAAGGAATACTTATGTGTTTTCTAATAAAACAATGTAGTTAAACTATGTGTCCGAGCTCTACCGAGTCGCTAACAAAACGACTCTACGAAGGGAGGTGTGGATGAATAATGGTATGTATTCGAAATGTCGTATATGACACGGTAACATACCGTTGTAGTTTTCGTAGGACGGAAATATATATATATATATTCGAACCCTGATGTTAGAAACGAATATAAACAAATATATTCACTTTATAAGAATTCGGATTCTAGGCGATGGAAATAAATATAAATAATCATATTTATATTATATAATTTTCAAATATTAAATGTTTGAAAATTGAATCCCGAATTCCGACGTTCGAAATAAATATAGACGATTATATTTATTTTGTAAAGTAACACGAAGTAACGACGTTGAAATAAATATAACAATTATAATTATTTTATAAAATCGTTCAGAAATGTTGATGTTCGGAATACATATATACATTATATTTATTTGTAAAAGCGTTCTGAAGTATTGATGTTCGAAATAAATATATACCTTTTGTTTATTTGCAAAAGCGTTCGGGAGTATTGATATTCGAAATAAATATATACATTATATTTATTTGCAAAAAACGTTCGGGAGTATTAGTATTCGAAATAAATATATACATTATATATATTTTAAATGAGTATCGGGTTTCGTTAGCTTAAAACATCGTCAAAATAAAGATATCTTTATATTTATTTTATAATAAAACTCGGATCCCGTCAAGGGTCGTTTTTAAACTATAAATACGTGTCGCATTTTGGATTTTTAACGAAAATCGGGCAGAGTTTCCTCTGTTTTTGGAATAACCCGAATATCAAAGTGTCGATATTTTGTCAAAATTAAACAATTCAACAAACATTATATATAAATTTTACGTTAAATATATCAAAACGTCAAATACGAAACAAGATCACTAAATGTAAAACCGTTAGTTAGTCGGTCGAGATCAGTTCGCGTATACTACAGAAAATCTAACTAACGTATAATAATTCGCTTCGATTAAATTTGTTACTGGGTCTGGCTTTGACCAACATTGATTGACTTTGACCGGTTGACCGAATGTTGACCCGAAAACCCGAACATGAACCGAGCTGTGGTTGACCGCGGTTGACCTAACCGAGCTGAACCATGACCCGCATCAAGAGTTGATCAGCTGACCGAACCTAAAACGTGACCTGAGTTTCGAGCCGTTCATGTCGCAAAGGTTTAACCGGAGCAATCTGACCAAACTTGAACGGATACGCTCGAACCAAAGCTGAGTTAATCCGAGCTACAAATCTGACCCACTTATGTCCCGATCTTCTGTTGACCGGACCGAGTCAAGGCTGAATCGAGCCACCACCATCACCGCCGTGGCTCCACCACCGCCATCACCACCACCGCCACCTGAAACCACCATTCGACGGAGAAACCCAAATCTGGAAGAAAATGAGAGGAAAATAAGAGAAAAAAGAAAGAAAGAAGATGAGGGGGTGGGGTTTACCGGAAAATACGTCGCCCGAGAACTCACCACAGTCATCTTCCACCTCACCTTATCGTTAACATCACCACCTAGCTCACCGTAGAACCCACAACCACCGCCGGTCCACCATTCCCTCTCCCATGCGTCTCTCTCTCTGGTCTTCCGTCTCGATCCTCGATCTCTCTCTCTTCGTCTTGTTGCCAGAAGAAACCAGGGTGTGGGTGTGGTGTGTGTGTACCGGAGACATGAGATTAAGGGGAGGGGTCGGGTGTGTGATTGTCGCTGGAAAACGAGGCCACAACGGTGGCCGGTATATGGCTGGAACCGGTTGCCGGCTCCTAGTCGCCGTGATCGGACAGTGAGAAGAGGAATGGGGCTGTTGGGTAGTAAATGAGAGGGAGAGGGTGAGAGTTAGGGTTTTCAAATGTTGAAATGGATAGATGGAGAAATTGTGTTTGTATGTATGCGTGTATAATTAGAGAGAAAGAGATGGCAGGGATGGATAGTGAGTTGTGTGCACAGATCTCATCCAAAAAGGGACTAGGGTTTGCTCTACATTTTTATATTAGGGTTTGGTTAGTGGGCTTTGGGCTTGGGCCTAAGGCCCACAAGCCCAGTCCCCGTGTTTAAATAGCCCAATCGTAGGCCGAGCTAAGGCTTGGCTTAACACCCTCCCAAGTGGTTCGGTAAACACTTGGGATGAACTAGCCCAAAAGTTTCTAGATAAGTATTTCCCTCCTTCTAAAACGGCTAAACTAATGACTGAAATTAATACATACTCACAAGAGGATGGGGAATCCTTATATGAAACTTGGGAAAGGTTCAAGGAGCTATTAAGAAAATGCCCTCATCATGGTCTTGCAGTATGGCAGCAAGTATCCACTTTCTATAATGGGTTGTTGCCACACATAAGGCAAACACTTGACTCTAGCTCCGGGGGAGTTCTAGGTAATCGTCGCCCGAATGAAATTTATAATCAAATTGAAGAGATTGCTCAAAACAATTTTCAATGGCACACCCCCCGAGGCACAAAATCCATTGCCCCGGGCGCCCATAAAGTAGATGAAAACCCTTCTCTACAAGCCCAAATCGAGGCCCTATCTTCAAAAATCAAAAAGTTAGAAATGGCAAAAACGGCCTCGGTTATGGCTTGCGAAGGGTGTGGTGGGCCACATGAAAATTGGAGTTGTATGAAAGAAATGGATAATCAAACGGAAATGGTAAACTACATTGATAATAGACCTAGGCCGTCGGGTCCTCCAACGGGCACCTACAACCAAGGATGGCGTAACCACCCTAACCTTGGTTGGAGAGAACCCGACAATAGTAGTATCTAACAAAACCAAAACCAACTTTCAACAACAAAGAAATGAGTCACAAAATTTCTCTCAACAACAACAAGGGGGACGAGAGAGGCTTGAAGATACTGTTTCACGCCTCATCTCCGACACCGAAAAGAAGAAATCGGATCGATTCCAACAAATGGAATCAAACTTTAGAAATCAACAAGCTAGTATTCAAAACATTGAAAAACAACTAAATCAACTAGCTCAAAATTTCTCTGAGAGACCACAAGGCGCGTTACCTAGCAATACCGAGCCCAACCCAAAGACGCAAGTGCATCTCATAACATTGAGAAACCGTACCGTAGGTCCCGAGGAGGCTCCACTACCCCCATCCGACAAAAATCCACCCATTCGAAACACAACTTCACCAACTCCTCTGCCAATTCGCGAACCTACCAAGAACTCCTCGGTACCCTACCCCGGTCGGTTACTTCGCCAAAAGAACGACGAGCAATTCACAAAATTCATAAACTTACTAAAACAATTGCATGTCAATCTTCCATTTGTAGAAGTCCTCACTCAAATGCCAAAATATTCAAAATTTATGAGAGACTTTCTCACTCACAAAAGGAAAATTGAAACGTTGCAATTAGTCAATTTAAGTGAAAAATGCTCCGCCGTGCTACTCAACAAACTCCCACAAAAGAAAATTGACCTCGGAAGCTTCACCATCCCTTGTTCCATTGGGGGATCACCTATACGTAATGCACTAGCCTACCTTAGGGCTAGCATAAATCTCATGCCCGCATCAATGTTTGACCGACTCGGACTAGATAAGACAAGATCCACAAAGATGAGCATACTTAGAACTCAATAAGTATACCATGTCCCTTGGGTCCCAAAACTTTACATATAACAAGAGTTAGCAAAATAGAAAATAGAAACACATACCTCAATACATAAGAATTGTTTGTTCTTTCTTCCAAAGACGAGATCTTCACTTAGAAGTATACTTGACCCGCTAAGGATCTCCTTCTCATATTTTGTCCAGTATCAAAGTTATGACCCGTATTTTCAGCACATAACAAACCGCTCAATTGCATGTGAATCCATACTAAAACCTACCTATTTGGGCAAGGACCCATTTTGACATTTAACTGAACCGGACTGACATAGTCATATTTTCGCTTCTACCAATGTATATGTATGACATAGAAAAAAATAGACAAGTAGAAACTATAGTAAGCATACCATTAGAATGATTATATATCATTTAACCATGGTGCAACCAACTTTCAACTTATGTCTTTAAAAACTCCAAACCTAAAACAAAACATAATTAGATAGGCAAAAAATTGTAGACAAATCTAGTACTTAAATATATAGTTACAACTTACAACAAATAAGTTAAATCATGAAATTCAATAACATATACAATTGTGTGCATCCTTTTCCTATATTAATATGTGTTCTATTAAAAAGTACACCAAATTCCTAATTAAATACATATACAATTTCCAAGTTGGATGTGGCCATGACCTAACAACATGCATTTAGATAGATTTCTCATGAATTTACATTAAGTACAACAACAAATTTACATGAATGTGATAATAATTAAGGTGTTCAATATAAAGTAAACATTATAACATACCTTGGTTTGAAAATGATGTTCCTACCCGGAGATCTTCCTCCTTCACTTTTTGACTTCCTAAAGTCAAAACGTTAATTAGTTTTCATACAACCCAAAGTATATATCTCCGTTTTGGGTTTCTGTTCGTTTTTGAAAATTTCCCATGCACCCATTCCATTTTATGAAAAAACTTAGACTCTTAGAGTTAAAATTGAGAGATCATTTCTTATATTAGATAAAATTTATGATTTCCCAAGTCATTTCATGTAATTTTGATCTGTTGGCAAAAGTGACAAAAACCTTGGTATACAATTGATAATATGTAGTTTATTAAAATATTCATATACATCAAAATTGTGAGATTTTAACTCACCAATATCACATATTACTCAAGGTATATACAGTTATATTATAACATCCAGATGGTAACCAGTAGTTTTAACCTGCATCTGATGACATACTAGAAAATTATGATGATTTGCTCATTCAAAACAAAGTGAAATTCTAATATTTAGATAAGCATGGTTCTAGTATTCTTTCACTAAGTCAATAACTCGTTTCATCCAATTAAGATACTGAAGTTAAATAAATAAAAAATCGCTAATTTGGGTTCAAGCACCTTAATTTATAACCAAGGTTTAAAAGAACGGAAACAAGTTTCGAGGCGTAAGCCTCGAGGCGAAACAAGGCGTAAGGACGAGGCGGTATTAATAAATAAATATAAAAAATATATATTATAAACAATAATTATACTAACTAATTTCATCATTAGATTCATCAAAATCATCAAAAACACACATAAACAAGACATGAAATGCTTGAAATTGACACAAAAAGTCAAAAACATCAAAAACAACCATCAAAATCCCCTGAGGCGCAGCCTTCTTAGCGCCTCAGCTCCTCTGAGGCGCATTAACACTAAAAACCCCATGAGGCGCGCCTCAGACTCATTTTTTGGCCGTTTCGCCTCGAGGCGCACGCCTCAAGCGTTTTTTAAAACCATGTTTATAACCCACCCCAAATTCAAGACATGCAGCAAACTTTTATTAAATCTTTGGATTTACAATGTGGAATATAAATTTTCCACACCAAATCAACTCATACAGATTCTTACTTTTCAGGTTTCATTAACACCATTCAATCATTACGAAATTCATGAAGAGAAAGTCAATTTTAGGAGCATTATTACTTACAGTGACTAGTGGATAAAGAATTTCAAAGGAGATAACCCAAATGATAAGGAGTTCTCTTTAAGTTCTCCAAGTTGTGGCCTAATGAGAATAGTCTCTTCCACCCCTCCTTTCTGTCGAACCCAATTGCATACAAACAGAACAAATAATTTATTCAAGTTCCCAGAGTTGTTTAAAATTGAAAAAGAAAAAACTTGTGTGGTGGCAGATCGTATGAAGGCTGGACAGTTTGGTTTTGAGTATAATTGGGCATGGGTTCGGCCCATATGTGATGGCATAGAAGGAAGCCAGTTACAGCAACTTGGTAATTTGATTGATGGTTTGGCCTTGACAACCGGAACTGATGGATGGGTTTGGAAATATGAGCCAAATGGTTTATTTAATGTGGCTAGCATAAAAAAAGTCCTTAGCTCGGCTAACCGTATTCGACCCGAGAGAATTTTTGAGTGGAACAATTGGGTTCCGAAGAAAGTGGGCTTTGTGGCTTGGCGGGCGGAGATGGAACGGCTACCAACCAAACATGCGTTATCGGTTCGGAATGTGCCAGTATTGGATCAAATGTGTGTGCTATGCGGTGACTGTATCGAAACAAGTGAACATATATTTGTGTCGTGTCAGTTTGCTCAGATGATTTGGCAGAATTTAGCAGGGTGGTGTATGATCCCTCCAATTTTTGCTTTTGGTATAAATGATCTTCTTACTTTGCATGAAACAAGCTCGGGTTCAAGGAAAATGAGGAAAGCGCTACATGCAGTTGTGTTGGTGACTTTTTGGTGCCTATGGAAGAGTAGAAATGAGGCCGTCTTCGAACAATCACCTCCAAATTCTACGAAGCTGCTGGATGAAATTAAAGCTATGGCGTTCCTATGGGTCAAAAATAGAGCTAGAATGGCGACCTTATCTTGGGAGGATTGGTGTCGGTTTAAACTTGGTAGTTAGTAATAATGTAACCGTTTAATATATTGGGTTTTGAACTTTGTGTAAATTTGGTGGGTAGCGTCTCGCTACAATGAATAAAATGTTTTTGTCGGCCGTTCAAAAAAAAAAGAACAAATAATTTATTATCCATCAATACATCAGTATGCATATTATTTGGTTCAATTTGTTTCACCAATGTGAATAATATTAAATGGCATCATAATTTCGATTTCATTCAACTCAAAGCAAAGCAAAGCAAATTAATTTCTGAAATACATAATAAAAGGGAAAAAATACAAGCAAATTGAGAATCGGGTCAATCCTTTTTAGAAAATAATTCGTAAACTAGAAGTTGGTTAGTCGTCTATGTTAAAATATACAGTGTGAACATACTTGTTCCCATTTCCTTTTGTGTTCCCATTTTCTTTCTAGTATGAAAGCTATAAATGTAAAGCCTATAAATTATGGCTCCGTGTTTCATTGTAATAAATCAAAACAAGATATATGCAATGTAGTCTTTAATTTTCAACATGGTATCAGAGCATGGTTGAATGATTCTAGGATCAAACAACTGCTCATCATCTACTACAAAAAAAAAAAAAAAAAAAAAAGAGAAGAAGAAGAAGAAGCTACCATGTCCAAGGACGGTGGCTCAAACCAAACTCTCAAGCAACAAAGCTTCCGCTGCTTAGCTTGCGAGAGAGAATAAAAAAAAAAAAACAAGCCACCATGTCTGCCGACGGTGGCTCATTCAAACAAACCAAAACCAAGGCACCATGTCTAACGACGGTGTCTCCAAAACCAAAACCAAGCTCAAACCAAAATCAAACAAACCTGTTCAGTCGAACCACCACAAATCCAACCCGAATCACAACCAACAAAACCCTCTGCCTAACACCACACCACAAAACCAAGCCGGCAACAAAAATAACTCCGGCTAAAAGAAGCCTTCCGTTGCTACCCAAAACTGAAAGCCAACTAGCCACCACCGCAGCCATCAACACTTGATCAATCGCTATTAACCCTGAAGACCATCGGTGCAGTTAGTATTGTGGTTGTCTTGTGTTTGAAAAAAAAAAGAGAGATTATATATATATTAGAAAAAGGATCTAGTTGGTGGAAAAGGTAAAGCAAAAAGAAGAAAGTAAAGAAAATAGTCACGAGCACGTGAAGAAAAAAAAAAAAAAGGGTTGTCACTTCTCTTGAACCTTTTTGACTAACTTCTTTTTGTTAAAAAAAGGGGAGGATTTCAAAACAAGTCACCAAAAATGGTGAAGAATAAAAAAAATGATGTTTTTAAAGCTAGGATTTGTTAGGTGGGTTCTCAGACCAAACCCTCAAGCAACAACGCTTCCGCGGCGCTTAGCTTGCGAGAGAGAATCAAACCAAGTCACCATGTCTGCCGACGGTGACACCAAACCAAAAACCAAAAACCAAAAACCAAAAACCCAAAACCAAAACCAAAACCAAATGCCAAAACCCAAAAGGCCAAGTTGAATTCTTCAACTTGAGGGGAAACCAAAACCAAAACCAAATGCCAAAACCCAAAAGGCCAAGTTTAATTTTTTGACTTGAGGGGAACCCAAAACCAAAAATCTCAAAAACCAAAACCCAAAATAGGCTGCCATGTCGAAAGGCGGTAGCTCAAACCAAAACCCAAAGGTTACCATGTCTGAAGGCGGTAACTCAATAGCTCAAACTGCCATGTCAAGAAGACGGTAGCCTCAATCAAATCAAAGTTACCATGTCGAAAGGCGGTAACTCAAGTTAAATCAAAGGCTGCCATGTCAAGAAGACGGTAGTTCAAATCAAACCAAAACAAGCTGCCATGTCAAGATGACGGTAGCCAAACCAAAAACCAAACAAAATCAAAACCAATTCAAGTTGAATCGTGGATATCCCACTATTCAACTTGAGGGGGAGTGTTAAAATATACAGTGTGAACATACTTGTTCCCATTTCCTTTTGTGTTCCCATTTTCTTTCTAGTATGAAAGCTATAAATGTAAAGCCTATAAATTATGGCTCCGTGTTTCATTGTAATAAATCAAAACAAGATATATGCAATGTCGTCTTTAATTTTCAACAGTCTACCCCCTCCCCCCAACCTTGTTTGGCACCGAAGCGGAGATAGTGGATGAAGAACAACATTACAAGATTTCATGGGTTAATTATCAAAACCCCTTTATGTATTACAAGTAAAATGGTAATTGAGTAGAGATGAACTTACAGATTGAGAAAATTGTAAACAACAATAATGTTCCACCCACGAGAAGAGTAAAGATTGACGCAATCATTCAATTGCGACTCTCAAAGCAAACTACATGTGAAAATTACAACGATGTTTTAAGGTTTGATACCTACTGATGTTTTAAGTAAATTTTCATAATTAAACAGTAGGCAAAAGTTTTAAACTCAGAATTCTAATTTTGACCTTTAAAGCTTATGTGAAATTACCAAAATGCCCATTCGGTGCATAGTTTGGTTATAAATGATAAAATTCACATATATGTAATACCCTACTGATATAACTTATTAAATTAAGTATTTTTACTGATTGAATCAGACCTGAAACTCAGATTTATATTAAACCTCTTTTATAACCTTTTCAAATGACCAAAATACCCCTACGGGGCATAAATTGGTTTTAAATTCGTTGTGGGCATAACGGAAGGTATCTTACTGATATCACAACATGTTTAAGGCATATTAACTTAGGAAACATGTATATGACTCTTATAGTTACCCGTTATGCATATTTCGCGTTCGGATCGGTTTATGTAACTAGTTTGCATAAATTGACCAAAATGGGTCAAACCTTATCATTTTTGCCTCAAAATCCAGAATGTGTTTAGTTTACCCATATTATACAAGTCTCCAAACTTGTCGGGTCTAAATCACATTCTATTCCGGTCTTCGCTTAATCATGCGTTTTGAACCGTAAACCTTTCCCTAAAACTAACCGGTCTAAGTTACGACTTAAATAAGACCCGTTAGGAATCTAATAGGTTAATAAAACCTTCGTTCCAGATTAAGAGCCCCAGTAGAGGTACTTGTGCTTGCTGATTAGGATATACGGCTGAGTATAAATTGCATTTTAAGCTCAGGTAAATACTCTTAACTTATTTTCCCTTTACGGGCTTGGGATACGGTATTATAATAATACCGCTTGGTATCATATTGTGATTAAATTATTGAGGTAACCCGTTTTAATCTGTATTGTTTGAAATAAAAGCCTTTAGGGGTTAATGACCATGTCCCGGATATCCTTGGCATCATTATAATAAAATGGCCACGTCTTAAGCACGGGGTGTAGGCATATACCTGACAGTTGCATAAGGGAAACGGTATCTCACTCTCTTGTGGGCCTATACTTGTGGCGTGTCTGTTAATCTTGACTCGGTTTCTACATCGGGCCCTGAATGTATAACGAGCATGTAAATCTGTATACAACATTATTTGTATATAATTGTCCCAAGTTATAAAGTTATTTTTGCCGAAGTGCACTCAAATGAATTTTCAAACTCTTTTCAAAATGAGTCAGTTAATTGTATTTACTAGTGTAAACTGACGTATTTTCCAAAAAGGTTAAGTGGTAGGTACTGTACGTAATTGGCTGGGAGCTCAGGGCGTTATTAGGGAATCTTGCAAGTTCTAGATGCCTGAAGTCTGTTGAACAGTTGTCTTTTATTTGATCCGCCTGTGGATCCTTTACATACCGTTTGTAATACTTTGATATTTTCATTCGGTTATAATATAATTATCTTTTGCTTCCGCTGTGCATTTAAATTGTGTTGTTTGACTATGATGATATCAACTACGCCACGATACTCCCCACCGGGCCCACCGGTAATACGTGGAAATATCGGGGTGTGACAGGTTGGTATCAGAGCCAACATTGAGTGAATTAAACACTAGCCTTTTGTGTTTAATCTCAATGACACAGTAAGACATTCCTTGACCTTCTGAGTCTAGACTTAACATAGGAATACTCTCAATCCTAATCTGTAAATTTTTCTTCCACTTTTTATATATTGGATATGTCGCCAATCAAGGAAGCCGTAATGGAAATCCTCCACATCCGGAGCCTTGAATTGCCAAGCTTCGTACCGCGGCTAGGATACAACGTGCAACCAAGGAGAAAGCATTCAGAAGTAAAGTAAAGAAGAAAATTCCTTTTGCTGAAGTTCGTTTCTTTAATAGTCCTTATAAGGACATATTTATCTTTAGTCCCTTAGTGGACAACGTCATTCCTTTCAAGTCCCGTTTAGGGCAATTATATACTCCTTTTAAAATCATTTGAATATTTTATCTAAATTCCATTTTATCATTTTATATGAATATAATATATGAAGTAAATCAAAATAAAATTCCTTTTCGTAATTGATCTGCCAATATATATAATGAAAAGAATCTTAAAGGGCATAACCTAGCTTGCATGTCATTAAGGACCTAGCTATGATGGTAAAACCTGTTTAAAAGAGATTCAGATCATTGTTAACATCTAAAAACATGTTAACACTCCTGACAACAGTGATGCGATAAAAATCACACTTGTCATCTTTATAATGGGAATTTCCAACCCCTTATCTAGCCTAGTGATTTAGAAATCATGGCTTAAATCATCAAATTAAGATGATCATTTTTACAAACATCCATTAGTGATGAAACGCCTACGGGCTATATCTACTGTCCTAAAAGACAAAAGACAGTTGTAGTCCTTAACTCTCTGTCAAGAAAAGGTAATGAAATATGTTCAAACCTTAATGCCTCGATTCTCTGAAATCATGGCTTATAAATTTAAAACTGTCCTTGTGACTAGGCCTTTTGTGCCACTTTAATATCCTTAATGTTTTATAACTAGGATAAATTATGATGAAAATACTAATTAAATATAACTAACAAATTAACCAATATGGTTTATATTACCATGGTTGATGAATCGTCAAAAAATGATGATTCCCTAATAACCTCTGAATAAATCATTATTAATATTTATGTAGCAATCAAGCTACATGGCTGCATCAGAGGAGGTTAACAGCCACCCGAGGGAGAATGATGATGCTACTAGAGTTAATATAACTGGTGCGGAACTACAGGCATTAATAGATAATGTTGTTACTCGAGCTCTTGACAGACAATATAATGAATCAAGTGATACACACTCTAAGACTCTATCTGTGGCTCATAGTAAGCCCCCTTCTAAATCACACAAGTCAAAGGAGGACGATGTTCATCACTCGTCAAATCAGAGGAGTGTTTGATCTAGACATATGGTGCTTAATTAAGAGCCACATGTTAAAACCTGTTCGTATAAATATTTTGTCTCCTGCAAGCCCAGAGACTTCACAGGAGAAAAAGGAGCCATCGACTGCATGACGTGGCTCGATGAGATGGACACCGTTGTTGATATTAGTGGATGTGCAGAGCAAGACATTGTGAAGTGTGTTTCACAATCTTTTAAAGGAGAAGCTCTAGCTTGGTGGAGGTCACTAATCCAAGCTACAGGGAAAATCCCGTTGTATAACCTGACATGGGATCAGTTCGTTGCTCTTATCAAAGAAAATTACTGTCCTCAACATGAAGTTGAGAAAATTGAGACTGACTTCTTGACATTGGTCATGAAGGACTTAGATTGCCAGGCATATCTTACAAGTTTCAATACTATGTCTCGATTGGTTCCTTACTTGATCACACCGGAACCCAAGCGTATAGCTCGCTTTATTGGAGGTCTAGCCCCAGAAATCAAGGCAAGCGTGAAAGCATCGAGACCTACTACATTCAGGTCAGCTACAGATTTGTCGCTATTCCTCACACTCGATGTAGTCAGAAACAAGGCTGCCAAAGCTTCTGATAAAGGAAAGAGAAAAAGGGAGGATGAGAATTCTTATCACTCCGATAAGAAGAAAAAGGAGAACTCTGATCATCAGAAGAGTTCCGGGTCTAAGAAAGGCAACCAGCAGTCGGGTGAAAAGACCAGGTGCAAAACCTGTAAGAAATACCACCTCGGAAAATGCAGATTCGAGTCTCAGCCTCTACCCTGTGGAATCTGCAAGTCTAAGGTACATAAAACCTTGGATTGCAAGAAGTTGAAAGATGCAACCTGTTATGGTTGCAACGAGAAGGGGCATATCAAGACTAACTGCCCTAGGAATCAGAAGAAGCCCGAAGAAGCCAAGAAAGTGAACGCGTGAGTCTTCCAGATGAACACCCAGGAAGCAATATAGGAAGATGACATGATAAAAAGGTACTTTTCCTTATCAATGATGCTTATATGGAATTCATTTGACTTTGGCGCAGAAAAGTCTATTATGGACAATAATTGTTATAAGCCGTTGTATCCGCCTATTAGGACCTTAGGCTTATGACGTGAGGTAGAATTGGCTGATGATACATTAGAAAATACTTCAACAACCTTAGATGGATGCTTTATATCCATTAGGAAACACTCTTATCCAATATCCTAATGTCAAGCTTTCAAGCTATCCAAAATCATCAATATGATCAAGACAGAAGTGACAATTGATCCCCTGTCGAAAAGGTGATGGACTAGGTCCATACCTTAATTGCCATTAATGGTCTTTTATGGCCCAGGCTAAGTATAATTGATATATGTACATATCTCAATGACGTTCATTGAGAAGATTCGTACTATATTAGCCTGTATGGTTTAACGATACCATGGTTAGTATATATTAGGTCATCAGGATGATGAATAGCGGTTGTTGGATTGCAACTAAATAATTGTTTTATTTTGTGTTAGGAACCAAATATCGAGTATGACAAACTCGAATGAGACAACCGTTGATCGTGTTATGGATGATGCGACACATGCTAAGGATGCTACAATTGTGAACCTTAGAATTTCCAAAGATGTTCTTCAAACTATGATAGACGCAGCTGTTGGAAAAGCTGTGAAGAAGGCCGTGAAAAAGTTCAAGGAGCCCAATGCTACTTGCTCCAAATCTCATCCAAGACCACCCTTCCTTACTCACGAGAAGGATCTCGTTCATGCCTTTAATGCAAAGGGTGAACTAAAAAGGAAAAGGGAGGAAGATAACTCCCAGAGTTCTAAGAAAAAGAACAAACAAAAGTCCAACCAGAAACCTGTATGCAAGACCTGCAAGAAGCGCCATTATGGGAAGTGCAGGTTCGAATCAAAATCCCAATCACGGCCTAGGGCTTGTGGGATCTGCAAATCTGGTGAGCATAGAACATTAGAATGCAAGAAGATAGGAGATGCGACTTGTTACAACTGTGACGAGAAGGGGCATATCAAATCAAATTGCCCAAAATATGCAAAGAAGCTTGAAAAAGTTAAGGAGACCAACGCTAGGGTCTTTCAGATGGGGGCAAAAGAGGCTATGCAAGATGACAATGTTATAACCGGTACGTCCTTATCAATAATGTATATGCAAGGGTGTTTGATTCGAGTACAGATAAGTTGATTGTAGATAATAAATTTCGTAAGTTATTAACTCTACCTGTTAGAACCCTAAGCATAAAATACGAAGTAGGATAAATGCCAAGAGTTCTATTTTGAATAGGATGCCAATATACCCTTCATAGGTGGTAAGCATAACAAACTTTTAAAGCCTTCCATTAGAACCTCAGAGATTAAGTGTAAGGTAAAACTTACAAATGAAAATCATAGATTCCATTTCTTTCACCCCTGTCAGAAATCTTCAATCGTAAAGTCCTAATGTACCCTCTCTCCAGATAAAGTACATCATCATATGAAATTGATATCTATTTGATCTCTATTAATTACGAATACCAAATGGTATGACAAAAGCGCCATATGAGGATTGGTGTATCTTAATATGTTCCATAGATTGCTTCCATGCCTGATTAGTATGGAGGTTTAATGCATGGAAGCACAAGGATATTCCAATGGTCATACGGCATTAAAGTCAGCTAATGGTATTCAAAGAAGATATCTAGAATGGTATTATCCAATTAAATATCCCTGGTAAAGGAATCTGTGGACTCATAGTATAAATGTGTCACTCATTTGACACAAGCAATGATGGATGAACTGGAGCCTGAGATTTGGAAAATCTCTGTAACCTCCTTGTATCTTGATTATCTTCTCCTAAGATTACCCTGTTTACCTCCTGAGAGGCAAGTAGAATTAAGATTTATATCCCATTTAGGGCTGTATCATTATGAAATTTCCTAAACGGCTAGTACCATCATTGGAGGAATCGAAACCCTGATTAAGTAAGTTTTAAAATAGAGGTTTCATATAGCCTAACTCAATATTCCGAGAGTTTGATATTGTTAAATAAGAAAGACGGTTCATTTTGCTTATGCATTGATTACCGCAACCCTATTTAGGCAACAATTAAGAATCACCATCCGCTGCCCAGGATCGTCGATTTATTCGACTAGCTGTAAGGATTAGCTATTCCTTAAGATTAGTTTTAAGTAGTGGTTGGAATAACCATATCACCATAAAATAAGTTTTTCTATAAGAATTAATATGTAAGTATCAAGGCTACTCCTTTGGAGACCTTGTATAGATGGAATGTTAAACATCTATTATTAGAACAATAGAGTGGTAAGTTCAATTATCAAGATCTAAAAGTTGCATTGGAAACAACAAATAAGATCATTTGAATTTATAATCATCTTAAAGTTGCCAGTGATCGGCAGAAAAAAAAAATTGACGATTGATAAAAGTCGCAACCTTTTTAAGTCCTTAATAAGGAATAAGGTTCAACTGAAAGTATCGCTGTAAGAAGGTGTGCTAAAAAACTTATCTTATCAGGGATAGTTAAATTCTGGTATATAGAACCATTCAAGGAAATCAAATACATCAAAAAGATCAATAGCTTATAAGCTAGAACCTGTATAAGGAGCTTAGTGGAGCTCGCAGTGCGACCCACATTAATAATTTAAGAATAGGTATCATCGATAAGTCGAGACGCATTATCACATAACGATATGCAGATTAATGAAAATTATGATTTGATGAGAAACCCGTATAGACTAAGAATAGACAGGTTAAGAAGCTCCAAAAGAAAGTATGTACCTATTGTATAGGTCAACTGGGATACCCTTAGAGGCCCAAATATACTATGGAAGTTAAGTCCATGATACGTCAGAAAGTACTTCCATCATTTTAGAAAATCTCGAGGTCGAGGTTTCTTTTAAGGGGGTGAGGATGTAACACCTCGTAAAATCACGTCCAATGAAGTATTGACACGTGTAATAAACCCTAATGAAGTCAAGAGTTGAATTTAAGGGACTAATTTTTCGAAAAATCAAAAACCTTGATTATGAAAGGACTGGAAGTGTTAGCATACCTAAAATAAGTTTCTGAATAACCTCTCACGATGAATATATTCACAAATGAGCCATTTGTCGATCGAGTGTAGCCGTTTGCGTAATTAATTGAAAGTTTGCGCAATGAAGGGTTAAAAGTGCCAACATGTTAATTCTTACCTCTGAGTGACCTTTTAACAAACCGGAAGCTTCATGATATTTTATTATACTCTCGGTAATGCCAATTATTGGCCGTCTAATGTTTTTATGCCTATAAGTAAAGTTACGCGCAACTTTGCAAGTTAGAGGGGCTAAAAGTGTCGATATGTTTAATTATACCTCTGAATGACCTTTTAGCGAACCTAAAGCATCGTGATGTTTAATAATACTTTCAAGAATGTCTAATATGGATTAGGTGAGGCTTTAATGCTATTAAATGATGAGATGCGCAAGTTTGCGCAATAGAGGGACCTAAAGCGTCAACTTTTGAAAATACGCCTTTCGGTGACCATTTAAGGAAACGGGAGCATAGTAATAGTTAATTATATGGTTGGGAAGGATTAATATGGGCCATGGAAGGCTTAGATATCATTAAACGGCATTTCGCGCTACTTTGCACAATTAAAGGACTAATTGCGTCAAACTACAAAAGTATGTCGATTCGTAAAGAATCGGACCTTCCGGAATATGACCATAAGTTAAACATACCCTAAATATCCCTTACCTAACTTAGAAATAGGCTTAGAGGTGTTTCGTGCGCAAAAATAAACTTTTAAGTCATGCAGGGACTAAAAGTGTCAAAAAGTGCACAAGTTTGCATTTTCGCGCATATCTCACATTCTGAATATACCCGAGCACCCAAAAATTTATGTAAGCACTAAAATATTTTATTTTAGTGATTGGCTTGATAAAATTCCATTCGTCACGTAATTTGGTTCGTTTTTCGCGTCGGTCCGTGTTTCGTCGTAATTAGCCGAACAACGTGACCGTACGACCAAACGAACCGACCTCCGGCATATTTTTGAGCATGTTTCATGTTCCCTATGTTTAGGCATCTTTGTAGAGCCTCAAAAATGGTTTAACGGGCCTTAAATGTGTCGGGAATGGCAATTATCAAGTACAGGGGCCAAATATGACAATTAATGAAAGTTGTTGAGCTGATCTGGTCCCTTACGGACCGTATACTGGACCCTTACGGTCCGTATGCTTTTTCCAGCTCCAGAAATCAGGAAACCAGCTGTGGTTTTACTCCTTGTCTCTCATGTTTGATTCTATGGATCATTGGATGGTTTTACACCTGTAAACATCTTAGAATTTCCCCTAACATCTGGCAATCATCCACAATCCATCCAATAACTATAAATAGGGGGAGAGTTCTTTGATTGAAAACTTGCACATTTGAAGTTCCACTCTCAAACTCACTCTCTGAAGCATCCTGGAGTTTTAGGAAGCTTTCTTCAGTTGATTATTAGGGATAAGGACCTTTGTGAGTATTCTTAACTCCTTGAGTTCATGTTTTAATTAGTTTAATGGTCCAGTGGTTAGTTGAATTAGAAGTAGCTATAAGTTGGTAATTATGTAGGTAATAAACCCCTAAGAGGGCACCTACTGATTATCACCCTAACTTGGTCAAATGTCGGGTCAAACATAATAATAAAAAGTCAACAGAAAGCTATTTTGAAAATAAATTCATATTAGCAATGTAGAGACTATGAGACCTGTTTTAACACTTGTATAACTTGGTAATTAGTATAAGAACATGTCTAAGCATGTTTAACCCGACAATTTCAAGTTTAGGATCGGTTCGGAACCAAAAGTCGCAAAAGTTGACTTTTGCTTTGACTTTCAGTTCTGACCCGAATTAGCTTAGTTTGATTATGCCTTAGGGTTCCTTTGTGACCATGTTATATGTTAGTATAACCCTCTGAGGTTATACAACTTGGATCCTTAGTTATCCTATTCATTTACATGTTCCCGTTATATGCTTAAATGTTGACCATTATGCCCATATGACCTTAAAACATGAATTTTTAAAATGTAAAAGAATAGAAACCTTAGTTACTGAATTATAAACTTGTCCCTAAAATTTGACATCAGTTTGAGGTCTAGATTAGGAGTTATGCTCATTAGCGTAAATGAAAAGCTTTTTATTAATTAAACGGCGTAATTAGCATATAGCCTATCTAAACCCAATTTTTAATACCAAACTTTTTACCCACTGTTATAAAATAATATTTTGGGATTTTTGGAGATTTTTATTTATTTTTAGGCTGAGCATAACATAGGGTTCTAAGCTTAATTCGGATATTGTCGGTTTTGCCCTTTTGGCCTATAAAATGAGTTTTACAAATCCTTTTAGTACCAAACCTTTTTTTACTGATCCAATATGATAAATAAAATGGTTTGAGCCTTCTGGAATAATAAAAATATCAGCTTTCCTTTAAAAACCCGGAAATAGCTCAAAATCGCCTTTTTAAGCGTTTTTGACGCATAGTATGTATTAAAACTATTTTTAACATATAAGGTTTGATACCTACTGATGTATTAAGTAAATTTTCATAATTAAATAGTAGGCAAAAGTTTTAAACTCAGAATTCTAATTTTGACCTTTAAAGCTTATGTGAAATTACCAAAATGCCCATTCGGTGCATAGTTTGGTTATAAATGATAAAATTCACATATATGTAATACCCTACTCATATAACTTATTAAATTAAGTATTTTTACTGATTGAATCAGACCTGAAACTCAGATTTATATTAAACCTCTTTTATAACCTTTTAAATGACCAAAATACGCCTACGGGGCATAAATTGGTTTTAAATTCGTTGTGGGCATAACGGAAGGTATCTTACTGATATCACAACATGTTTAAGGCATATTAACTTAGGAAACATGTATATGACTCTTATGGTTACCCGTTACGCATATTTCGCGTTCGGATCGGTTTATGTAACTAGTTTGCATAAATTGACCAAAACGGGTCAAACCTTATCATTTTTGCCTCAAAATCCAGAATGTGTTTAGTTTACCCATATTATACAAGTCTCCAAACTTGTCGGGTCTAAATCACATTCTATTCCGGTCTTCGCTTAATCATGCGTTTTGAACCGTAAACCTTTCCCTAAAACTAACCGGTCTAAGTTACGACTTAAATAAGACCTGTTAGGAATCTAATAGGTTAATAAAACTTACGTTCCAGATTAAGAGCCCCAGTAGAGGTACTTGTGCTTGCTGATTAGGATATACGGCTGAGTATAAATTGCATTTTAAGCTCAGGTAAATACTCTTAACTTATTTTCCCTTTACGGGCTTGGGATACGGTATTATAATAATACCGCTTGGTCGGGTATTGAATGTTTAATCGTATTGTGATTAAATTATTGAGGTAACCCGTTTTAATCTGTATTGTTTGAAATAAAAGCCTTTAGGGGTTAATGACCATGTCCCGGATATCCTTGGCATCATTATAATAAAATGGCCACGTCTTAAGCACGGGGTGTAGGCATACACCTGACAGTTGCATAAGGGAAACGGTATCTCACTCTCTTGTGGGCCTATACCTGTGGCGTGTCTGTTAATCTTGACTCGGTTTCTACATCGGGCCCTGAATGTATAACGAACATGTAAATCTGTATACAAGATTATTTATATATAATTGTCCCAAGTTATAAAGATATTTTTGCCGAAGTGCACTCAAATCAATTTTCAAACTCTTTTCAAAATGAGTCAGTTAATTGTATTTACCAGTGTAAACTGACGTATTTTCCAAAAAGGTTAATGGCAGGTACTGTACGTAATTGGCTGGGAGCTTAGGGCGTTAATAGGGAATCTTGCAAGTTCTAGATGCCTGAAGTCTGTTGAACAGTTGTCTTTTATTTGATCCGCCTGTGGATCCTTTACATACCGTTTGTAATACTTTGATATTTTCATTCGATTATAATATAATTATCTTTTGCTTCCGCTGTGCATTTAAATTGTGTTGTTTGACTATGATGATATCAACTACGCCACGATACTCCCCACCGGGCCCACCGGTAATACGTGGAAATATCGGGGTGTGACACATAGTTACAACGAAAAACCATGTTCGTGACTTGAAAAGAAAGAGGAGTTTCAAGAAAGTTCGTTGACTCGATATCAAGGAGTCAACGCCTACAATAATGCAGGTCATTCGAATCACAAAGCGAAAATTAGATATAGCGAAATAATAATTGAAATTTTTTATTGGAACGATCATTCGCCGTGAAGCCACATGCATAACGAACAACGCATGTGTAACACATGAATTTTTCAAGAAATGAAGCAGATGGGTGTTCGCTATAATGAAAGAAATTATCATGATGTAATGACCATTAAGAGGAGTAGAGGTGTAAAAAATCTACTCACTAGATGCAAAATTCGGAATTTCAATAAAAGAAATTTAAGGACTTTACCCGGGGTTTCATGTGATGACCGGTTGTTAGGTGACATTACCATGGAATGTTGAACATAGTGTATTCGTCGTTAATTAGGTAGGGGGAATGCGGAGACATTCGTCTTCTCCTTGGCGTGATTCGTGTCGTTTGCAGGACCATGTGACAAATCGTCGCATCTTGATCGATAGTTCCCCTATTGACGGAATCTAGCGTCGTCGTTGAATTGCGCCATCGTGTCTTTCCAAAGGCCTCGCCTTGATAGTCGTTTGTGACGTACGTCAACCTCCGTTGATGTGTAGATTGAGTTTCGCGTAATTTACACGCCCGTACTTCGTTTTGCGTAGGTTAGCTGCTCGGCTAAATATATACCATAGACGACATAATAATGGCGTTTACCCGTGTTAATAGACGTGGTTCCTACGTGTTGACCTTTAATGAACTTCGACATAAGTTCCTCATCAAGAGTTTTCCAAAGGTCCTAAATTCATGTTATCCAAAACTCTCAAAGTTTTGATTTTTGTGTGTAATGGTTTCGTGTAACGTGTATCAAACACAAAACTTCTGTATTTTAAAACCAAAATTGTTGACTCATTGTTTTCGGCAACGGTTGGAGACCATAGTCGAGTCTTAGGCATTCGGTATATTTTCAAGGTCTTAATAATCTAAGTCCCAAGAGAGAGAGAGAGTGTGGTTAGAGCCTAGGTATCTCTACAGAAACCTAATTCGCTGTAACCTATAGCTTTGATACCAATCTGTCACACCCCGAAATATCAGAGCTTGGCGTGACTGGACCAGTATCTTCATTGCACAGCGGAAGCAAATAAGCTAAGACTTCTAGAACACGAACGCCCACTAAGTACTCGAATCTCCAATGGTTCTCCTATTCCAACCGTGCCATAATTTGAAGAAGTGTCCTGAGAAAGAAACATGCAAAAAATCAACATAAAGTTGAGTGAGTTCATAGTTTGTTTTGGAAAAGATTTTTAAACAAATCTTTTTGTTCACCGGTTTAAAAGTTGTTGAGAAAATATAGTAAAAATCCTTTTCCCGGCATGTTATATGAAAACTGTGAGTCTAGACCACGAGAGTCTTTATAAGCAGGACCATCCCGTCCTCTTACTTATACATAAGTTGAAATACGTTACCAAAGTTCGTAAATCCATGTATTTGTGAGTTATCATCATTTGAATCTTAAAAGCATTTGAAAATTCAAGTATCAAAAACTAGTATGTAGCGTCTATGAACAGATCATTAATGTTTCGCGAGGACATTAATATATGTGACGACATAGGAAGCACTCAAACCTAGCGGATTTCCTCCGGTCCATCCGGATGGAACAACAAAAGCACTACATGAGCCACACAAGGACCCAAGAGTGGGGCTCGCTACACCCGATAGATCTATCACCTTTGCCCCTCGATCTTAAACAAGATTAATGACACCTAAGAGAGATACTATTCATCCACATGATCTAACAGTTCATTCCCTAGCTAAACCATACCATCAAGACATGTATTTCACCCCGAGAGTTATAAATCCGAAAACAATTAAGAAAAAAAAGGGACATGAACCCATTGGGTTGTCTCGTTTTTTGTACACAGACTAATCCAGTCCCGTTGTTCTAACTAGGACATTCCCGTCTCTAGTCATAAAAATCATGCACGTTTCGTAAATACGCGTGTGTTTTGTATAACCGATATGTTTAGTCTAAATCGTTCGTAAACCATTTAAGTTCCTTGAAATCCATTTGCAACACGGTTTAGAAATATTAGTTTTCGTTCATCAAAAATTTGTTTATTTTTGCAAAACTTGCATGTCTTTCCACACCCGAAAACATTTGTAAAAATGTAAAACTAGAAAAGTGGGGGTTATAAATTCACCTCGACATTCCTGTGCAATGCTAGCTTAGCGTGATTCCGTAGTGTCGTTCCAAGAACGTGTATTTAGTTAGCGTGCAACTATGACATTCCTACGAAGGAATACTTATGAGTTTTCTAATAAAACAACGTAGTTAAACTACGTGTCCGAGCTCTACCGAGTCGCTAACAAAACGACTCTACGAAGGGAGGTGTGGATGAATAATGGTACATATTCGAAATGTCGTATATGATACGGTAACATACCGTTGTAGTTTTCATAGGACGGAAATAAATAAATAGAGATATATATATATATATATATATAGGATTAGGTTCAAACGTGAACAAAATCCCAAGAGTGAACTGCGTGAACTGATCTGGGCCCTTGATTTTTATGATCTTGAGATTAAAGTGAGTGGCATGATGGTAATTATTTGGTTAATTTTTTCCATTTAATTAAATACAAAAAGGGTATATGTGTAATTTCCATCTTAAATTGCTTTGCATAAATCATGTTCTCTCATAAATATCAAGTAAACACTACCATCTTCATTATTTGATATAACCCTACCCAAAAACTCCCAGCCGACCCCTGTTCTCTCCCTCGTTCTCTTCTCCGGCTCCGGCTCCGGCAACCGGAGCAACGCTGGCCACCTTCATCACCCCGATATCCGGCCGCACCCCCACACACCCAAACCACGACCGATTGATCCATTTTTTTGTCTCTCCATCTCGATGATGAAACAGAGTGCCGCAGATCTGATGTTTATCGCCGGCGATGTGATGTTTATCGCCGGCCGATCTGATGTTTATCGCAGATCGGATGTTTATCGCCGGTCTAATATTGTTCTCATTAACATGTGATTTTTCTGAACATGAAGAATGCGATGATGGTCTTATATTGTAGTGCGTAACTTAGATTATTAGTTGTTAGTAGGTGTGTGGTCCGCCTGGAATGATGGAACATGCATCTGGCGGGAAGGTGAAAGATCGGTCACAAGGCAACGTGAGGTTTGTGTACCTTGTGTTTACTTAACGCCTTTTTTTGAGCATTAACACTCTAACTACAAATGACATTTTTTTTTTATTCTTGTAGGTGAATGGTGTACTCAAGGAGCTTGGATACTGACAGAAGATATGGTTTACAGATTTTAACAAATTGGTGAGTTCAATTAACAACATTAATAATAATTTTGTCTATAATAAGATAATGGTTTTCAAGGGCGTAGCTTAGTGGGGGGCCGGGGGCGCCCGACCCCTCGAACTTTTCGCTCAGTATTGGCCGGTATGTAGTTTTCATATAGAATTTTGTAGGTATATATATTTTCGACCCCCCGATTTTATAATTTCTAAGGTATAATTTTAGGTACGGTGACATCCGACCCTCCGGTCGGAAATCTCAAGCTTCGGCACTGATGGTTTTGACATGTTTACATGCTCAAATCACCATGTTCTTCTCAAACAAGGTGTGGGTTAATAACATAAGACACCATTGTGGTTTGTCGTATGGAAATTAATAAAATGTAATCTATAAATCACCTCTTTCAAAATTTACAAATATTCAAATTTTACAAAATCATATTTAGAAAATATTAAAATTCTTAGACTTAACTGATTTTTTATTAAATAAAGAATACAGTTACCTATCGTATTATGTTTCACTGAATACATTAATAGAAAAACATTGTTATTTAATTTGTAAATCGGAGATTTATAGTTATTAAAAATTTAAAATATAAATAGTTATTACAAATAGAAAATATTAAAATGTTCTTTTTGTTTATTCAGTTAAACAAACTATTACAAGTAACCAACTTTTATTTTATTTATTATTGAATATGTAAATTTGAGATTTTAGTTTTTAAAATATAAATTGAATTATTTGAGTGATTCGTACTCATAGAGGCTTGTACACATGTGTATTCTGATTTTCCTCTATTTTTAATGCGATGTACACATGTGTATTCTGATTTTGCTCTGGTTTTAACGCGATGTACACATGTGTATTCTGATTTTGCTCTGTTTTTAATGCGATGTACACATGTGTATTCTGATTTTAACGTGATGTACACATGTGTATAGCATCTGTTTTTGTGATATCTCAGAGTTTTGTGTGTATTGAATGTGTAAGGTTGTTGATGTACACTTGTAAATTATACAAAGTATTAGTTGCTGAGTTTTTTTGTGCTATTATAGGAGATGTCGTTAACGAGAAAAGTGGTGATGGAAGGTCGATAAGGATGATTCACGTATGAGGTCGATAAGGATGATTCACATATGTTTGTTTGCTTGGTCGATAAGGATGATTCAGCATACAACGTGGCGAATAGTTGTAAAAGATTATGTTTTTTGTTTTTTCGATTATGTTGGGTTTATTGTTTCTACGAAACTGAAACTTGTAATTATATGTTTTTTTTGTTTGGTTTGAAAAACATTATGGAACTTGTAATTTATTAAATATAAAATAGTTTTACAAGTATTGTTTCTATGTATGTATTATGTAGCTAATTACACATATGTACGATGCTGAGTACACATGTGTACTGTTCTATGTATATCCAAGTACACATGTGTATACCGTTGAAATATGAAGGTTACGTGGATCTTAAAAATCAAAATTTGAATTCTTGTGATGAAATCTGAAATAAAAATTAAAATTGAAATCTGGTGATTTGTTATTTGTTTTGATAATTATCTTAATAATAAATAAAACATAATGTGGATAATAAATTTAAAATAGGAAAGATGTAACTTAATTCAATTATTAAAATAATGATTTAATTCTAATTTTGTATATAATTACAATCCTACCCTTAACAACTAAAAAGGAAATCAAGGGTCCAGATTTGTTCACGCAGTTCACTCTAGGGAGGTTGTTCACGCTGGAACCCTACCCTATATATATATATATATTCGAAACCTGATGTTAGAAACAAATATAAACAAATATATTCACTTATAAGAATTCGGATTCTAGGCGATGGAAAGAAAATATAAATAATCATATTTATATTATATAATTTCCAAATATTAAATGTTTGAAAAGTGAATCCCGAATTCCGACGCTCGAAATAAATATAGACGATTATATTTATTTTGTAAAGTAACACGAAGTAACGACGTTGAAATAAATATAACAATTATATTTATTTTATAAAATCGTTCGGAAATGTTGATGTTCGGAATACATATATACATTATATTTATTTGTAAAAGCGTTCGGAAGTATTGATGTTCGAAATAAATATATACCTTGTTTATTTGCAAAAGCATTCGGGAGTATTGATATTCGAAATAAATATACACCTTATATTTATTTGCAAAAGCATTAGGGAGTATTAGTATTCGAAATAAATACATACATTATATTTATTTTAAATGAGTATCGGGTTTCGTTAGCTTAAATCATCGTCAAAATAAAGATATCTTTATATTTAATTTATAATAAAACTCGGATCCCGTCAAGTGTCATTTTTAAACTATAAATACGTGTCGTATTTTGGATTTTTAACGAAAATCGGGCAGAGTTTCCTCTGTTTTTGGAATAACCCGACAATCAAAGTGTCGATATTTTGTCAAAATTCAACAAACATTATATATAAATTTTACCTTAAATATATCAAAACGTCAAATACGAAACAAGATTACTAAATGTAAAACCGTTAGTTAGTCGGTCGAGCTCGGTTCACGTATAATACAGAAAATCTAACTAACGTATAATAATTCGCTTCGATTAAATTTGTTATCGGGTCTGGCTTTGACCAACATTGATTGACTTTGACCGGTTGACTGAATGTTGACCCGAAAACCCGAACATGAACTGGGCTGTGGTTGACCACGGTTAACCTAACCGAGCTGAACCATGACCCGCATCAAGAGTTGACCAGCTGACTGAACCTAAAACGTGACCTGAGTTTCGAACCGTTCGTGTCGCGAAGCTTTAACCGGAGCAATCTGACCAAACTTGAACCGATACGTTTGAACCAAAGCTGAGTTAATCCGAGCTACAAATCTGACCCGCTTAAGTCCCGATCTTCTATTGACCGGACCGAGTCTAGGTTGAAACGAGCCACCACCATCACCACCGAGGCTCCACCACCGCCATCACCGTCACCTGAAACCACCATTCGACGGAGAAACCCGAATCTGGAAGAAAATGAGAGGAAAATAAGAGAAAAAGAAAGAAAGAAGATGAGGGTGGGGGTGTCACACCCCAACCGATGGCGGAAACATCGGGGTGTGGCACTAAGCGTTCAGATTGCTCATGAGTTTCCATAACACTAATTGTTGCAATAGTGATTAATCAAGTTTCAAAACATAGTCTAAAAGCATCCACGAATCAAACACCAAAATATCAAACATAATAACCAACATTGTTTAAAGTTTCTAGATTAACTAGGTTGAGTTTCTAAGCGTCAATCCTAGCTTGTTTTCCTTGATTTCCAGCATCCTATCAGCCTGCAACATGTATTAAAATAGAGTCAATACAATAATGTACTGGCGAGTATACAAGTTTTAGTATATAGAATAATAGTTTAAAAGACTCATATCCGTCATGTAAACATATAAAATAGTTTCAGCCATGCTAGTGTTCGCAGTCTAAGCGATAGCCCAAGTGTCCCAATGCATTTATCACTTTCCCAAGAATTAAGGAAAGCAAATAGAATCCTCCTAACAATACCCCCGAGAATAGTGGGGAGGTGCAATCTCCTATAGCGCAACTATTGTTAAGGCGGAACTACACACGAGGATTAAATGTTCACATAGTATAAAGAATCAAGAATCAAGAATCCAAAAGTATCAAGTTTCACATTTACAGAGGATAGTGTTAGATTTCAAATAGTTTCAAGTTTCATAGAATACATGTTGCATCCCAAAAGTTTAAAACGAAAAGGGATCGAGTATACTCACAGTGGGTGCTAAGTATCGGCACCTATAGATTGGATCAAAGGGAGCTCTGAACTAGCCTGATTATAGTTTAACAGATAAGCGTCGAGCAAAATAACGAGAATCGTGCAAAGTGTCGGATCAGTCCTCTGATCGGATGGCCATCCGGACGGATGGTCATCCGGTTGGATGACTTATTAGTTTCAGACGGATCACCATCCATTCGGATGGTCATCCGGATGGATGGCCATTCGATCGAATGGTCATTCGATCCAAAAAGTGTGTTTCCATAAATGTTCAACTTTTGAAATTTTCGTTGTAGTATAAATCCAAGTCGTTCAATCGGAGGGTCATCAGATCGGATGACCGTTCGGTCGAATGACTGTTTGGTGTAAGTTTCAAAGTTTAAGTTCTGATCCAAAATAGTTTAAGTGTTAAGGTTTACTGAGACAACCAACCTGGTCGAACAGTCATTCGATCGGACGGCCGTTCATCCTTGGTGTTCTTGTCTCCTTGAAAGTTGTAAAATTTCTAAGTTTGAGTTTAACGAAGACGGCCTGGTACGTATCAAGAAAACGGAAACCCACTAACGTTTAGCTCGCCTGATCGGATAGGAATCACCCCGTTTGATCAAACGGCTGTTCTCAGCTGGATTTCATGTCTGACCCGAATCCGGTCATCTTCTCTGGTGAGAATCCATCTTCCAAGTTGACTACAGACTATACACCAAGTCTACAGCCCATTTGGGTCCGGATTCCACCATTTCCAAGTAAAAAGTTAAGAAACTTGAAAGGATCGTATGAAATCGACCAAAAGTGTTTAGATTATGTTTAGGTTTGCAGAAAACGTGTAAAATCTAGTGAAATCCTTTGAATTCGGGCTAACTTTGATGGAATGACGTCATATTCACCGAACCGAGATGACATCACCTCCAAAGAGTCCAGATCTTGGGGATTTCATGGTGAAGAAGTGTAATTTTGCTGAAGAATCATGTGTAGAAGTGTGTAATGATCAAGGTTGTACAAGAATCTAAGAAAAAACTTACAAGAATCGGCCTAGAATCGAAGAAAAGTGCTCGAGAATGGGAGTGCGTGCGTCTGGATCGGAGGAGACTGTCACATCAGTGAAGGATGATGTGACAAGTCCTATTTATAGTGTCAGAGGAGGAGTAAGGCGGTGCAGCAGACGGATCAGATGGCTGTTCGGTCGAATGGCCCTTCGATCGGATGGTCATCCGATCAGATGTCCATTTGGACAGTCCAATCTGTTTTGCAACTTTTCCATCTTTGGTTTGTTTTGCGAGCTAGATTAAGCGTTGTGTTGCTTATTATTGTGTAGTATCATTACGTAGCAAGATCACTTAATTAACACGAAAGTTTTCCAAGTTTACATAAGTGTCAAGTCTCTAGTCTCTCGTTTAACCAAGTCTCAAGTTTCATGAGTCTCAAGAGTCAAGAGTCAAGTATTAAGAGTCTAGCATCAAGTGTCAAGAGTCTAATTTCAAACTATCAAGCGTCTAGTATTAAGTATCAAGTCTCAAGGGTCAAGTATCAAGAATCTAGTATTAAGAGTCAAGCCTCATAGTATTAAGTATCAAGAATCAAGTGTCTAGAGTTAAGCATTAAGTATCTATATTTAAGCATCAAGTATCACCAAGATTCAAGTTTCATAGCCTCAGATTCACAAAGTATCATAAGTGTCAAGTTCTCATAGTATAAGGACTAAAGTTGAAAAAAACTCAAAGTTCAGGGACGCAGGGCGTTACAGTCTCCCCTCCTTTAGGAGATTTCGTCCCCGAAATCTAAGAGGAAGACTGCTCGAAGAGCTGTGGATATTTGGTCTTCATTTCACTCTCGAGTTCCCAAGTGAATTCGGCGCCACGCTTTCCTTCCCATCGAACCTTGACTATGGAAATTTTGCTGCGCCTCATTCGCTTGACACCTCGATCCATGATTTCGACCAGTTTCTCCACGAAGTGTAAGACTTCATTTATTTGCAAGTCTTTAAGGGGAACCTACAGTTCCTCGTTGGCTAGGCATTTCCGAAGATTAGATAAGTGGAACACCGGATGTACATTGTTTAGCTCCTGTGGCAAGTCGAGTCGGTACGCCACCTTGCCAATCCTTTCGAGTATCGTGAAAGGACCCACATAGCGAGGAGCGAGCTTTCCCTTCTTACTAAAACAAACTACTCCCTTCCAGGGAGATACCTTGAGCAGTACTCGATCTCCAACATCAAATTCCAGAGGCTTAAGCCTTTTATCTGCATAGCTCTTTTGTCTGCTCCTAGCCTTGATCAAGTTATCCCGGATCTGAAGAATCTTATCCGTTGTCTCTTGAATGATTTCAGGGCCAGTAAGTTGCTTGTCACCAATATCATGCCAACTGAGAGGAGATCGGCACTTGCGACCATATAAAGCTTCGAAAGGAGCCATCTGAATACTGGAATGATAGCTGATGTTGTACGAGAACTCGATCAATGGTAAATGTACATCCCCGTTACCACCAAAGTCGATGACACAAGAACGGAGCATATCCTCTAGGGTCTGAATAGTACGCTCGGTCCGTCCATCTGTTTGAGGATGAAAGGTCGTACTAAGATTCAAGTGAGAACCCATAGCGGATTGGAACATTTTCCAAAGACGGGAAGTGAAACGACCATTACGGTATGAGATTATGTCAAGAGGTATGCCATGACGGCATATAATATCATCGGTATAGACTCGAGCAAGTTTCTCCACTTTATAATCTTCGCGAATAGGAAGAAAGTGGGCTGATTTAGTCAAACGGTCAATGATCACCCATATACTATCATGACCGGTAGGTGTATGGGGTAGTTTAGTTATAAAGTCCATAGCGATACTATCCCATTTCCAAACAGGGATTTCGGGTTGTTCAAGAAGACCTGAAGGACGTTGATGTTCAGCCTTTATCTTCGTGCAAGTAAGGCATTTAGAGACGTACGCAGCAATGTCCTTTTTCATACAAGGCCACCAATAAGTCATACGCAAGTAATGGTACTTCTTATCAGCACCCGGATGAATAGAGTATCGAGATTTGTGAGCCTCATTCATAATGAGCTCACGAAGATTGTCACGGTCTGGCACCCAGATGCGATTAAGATAGTATTGAAGTCCATCAGACTTAGTTTCAAGTTGATCAATAGAAGCACCTCGTACTTCAAAGATTAGAGTACCTTCATTAGCTGATGAATACTAAGCTTCACGGATACAAGTATGAAGATTGCTAGAAATGTGAAAACAACGAATACTACTAGCATGAGTCTTACGACTAAGAGCGTCGGCCACGACATTCGCCTTGCCAGGATGATAGCGAATCTCGCAGTCTTAGTCGTTGAGTAATTCCACCCATCGTCGCTGATGCATATTAAGTTCTTTTTGGTCAAAGATGTGCTGCAGGATCTTATGGTCTGTGAAAACCACACACTTAGTACCATATAGGTAGTGTCGCCAGATCTTCAACGCAAAAACAACTTCGCCAAGCTCAAGGTCATGGGTAGTATAGTTTCTCTCATGTATTTTGAGTTGGCGGGAGGCATAAGCGATGACCTTGTCCCGCTGCATGAGCACACAGCCCAAGCCACGGTTCGAGGCATCACAATATACCACAAAATCATCATTCCCATCAGGGAGAGCAAGAACAAGAGCATTGCAAAGAAGATCTTTGAGAGTTTGAAAGGATTCCTCTTGCTCAGGACCCCAAGCAAAAGGTTTCTCTTTCTGAGTCAACGAGGTGAGAGGAATGGTGATCTTTGAAAAGTCCGAGATGAATCGACGGTAATAACCCACCAATCCCAAAAAGGAACGAATCTCAGATGCAGATTTAGGTGTACTCCAATTCTTCACAGCCTCGATTTTAGAAGGGTCAACATGAATACCTTGTTTACTAACAACGTGCCCTAAAAATTGTACTTCATTGATCCAAAACTCACACTTAGAAAATTCAGCGTACAAACGTTCACCACGTAATAGTTCTAACATAAGACGTAGATGGCGTTCATGATCAGCTCTAGTTTTAGAATAAATAAGGCTATCGTCAATAAAGACTATCACAAAACGATCTAAATAAGGTTTACAAACACGATTCATAAGATCCATGAACACGGCGGGTGCATTGGTCAAGCCAAAAGGCATGACTACGAACTCGTAGTGCCCATAGCGTGTGCAAAAGGCAGTTTTAGGAACATCTTCTTCAAGAACGCGGAGCTGATGATAGCCAGATCGAAGGTCGATTTTAGAAAAATAGGACGCGCCTTTTAGTTGGTCAAATAGATCATCAATACGAGGGAGAGGATAACGATTCTTAACGGTAAGTTTATTAAGTTCACGATAGTCGATACACATACGAAACGAACCATCTTTCTTCTTGACAAAAAGTACAGGAGCACCCCACGGAGAGGTACTTGGACGTATAAAACCTTTGTCGAGTAGTTCCTGAAGTTGACTCGATAATTCTTGCATCTCGGAAGGTGCAAGTCGGTAAGGAGCCTTGGCAATAGGAGTCGCACCAGGTATGAGATCAATACGAAAGTTGACAGATCTAGGAGGAGGAAGACCAGGAAGATCTTCAGGAAAGACGTCAGGGAAATCACACACTACTGGAACATCGCTTATGTTCTTTCCCTTGCCCTTTTGTTCCACTACGTGGGCCAAGAAGGCAAAGTTCTGTTTACGTAAGCACCTGTTCGCTTGAGTGCGTGACATCAACTTCAGTCCTCTAGAAGGTCGGTCTCCATAGACGTGTAAAATATCACCGGACGGAAGAGGTAAACGGACAAACTTCTCGTGACAAGCGATCTCGGCATGATTCTTACGCAACCAATCCATGCCGATTATGACATCAAAACTACCCAATTGCATGGGTATGAGGTCAATAGTAAAAATGTGGTCATTAAGAGTCAAGGAACAACCACTAAGGATAGAATCAACTAGAATAGACTTCCCATCGGCAATCTAAACCAAAAACGACTTGGGTAGCTTAGAGCGTGCACAGTTTAACAATGATTCAAATTCTATGGACACAAAGCTTCTGTCGGCACAAGTATCAAATAGTATCGAAGCGTAAAGGTTATTGACGAGAAACGTACCATTCATGACGTCATTGTTGTTACGAGCCTGATTAGCATTAAGGTTGAACGCTCACCCACGAGCGGCTGGCTGTTGCTCCTGGTTTAGCCGAGGACACTGATTATGGAGGTGAGTAGTATCTCCACACTTGTAGCATGCACGAACAATGTTGATTGGCCTGGGATTCTGCGGAGGAGCTGGGAGAGCTGGTAGAGCTGCCTGAGCTGGTTGGGTCGGGTTGACTTGACGGTAGTAGGGAGTCATGTGACCATAGCGATTGCATTTGGTACAAAAACGACAAGCAGAAGTAGCATGATGATGAAAGTTGCAAGTTGCATACTTAGGATGAGGCCCAGTGTACTGCTTTTTGACTTCAGGAGTAGGAGGGTTTGGAATAGCAACAGCAGGAGCAGGCTTAGCAGCAGGGACAATTGCATTGCACAATGAACCCTGATAATTTCTCTTCTTGTTTCTGCTGCCACTAGGCTGCTGGGTAACTTGGTTTGCTGACTTAGAGGGAGCGGGAGTAGCAAACTGTTTGTCACAGATGCGGTTGTTGTTTAAGCTTGCGGCTAGACGATAAACTTCTTCAATAGTCTCCAGTTGAGCTGCTTCGATCGAATCACGCATTGCAGGAGGTAACCCATTGATGTACTTGGTTATCATACGCTTAGGGGTAGAAACCAAGTGAGGAACGATCAAGCTGAGTTGCTTGAAACGGGTAGTATAAGCCAGATTATCATCACCAATCTGCTTGAGATGCTAGAACTCTTCTTCAAGCTTCAGTTGTTCATGGGGAGGGCAGAATTCAAGCATCATCAATTCTCACACCTCGGTCCATGGAAGAGCATAAGCTTCTTCGTTAGAGTGGATGTTTCTATCATTCGACCACCACTCCAGAGCTCTGCCTTGAAACATTCCCGTTGCACTCCTAGTCTTTAAATGTTCTGGGCACTCACTGTTAATGAAGGTAACCTCGATGCTGTCAAAAACCATTCCAGCATAGCAGTCACCCCATCACTGCCCGTGAGAGGCTTAGGGTTCCAAGAGACGAAGTGTTTATAGTTGAAGCTCACAGGCTTTGGTTTCTCCACTTTGTAATCCACAGAGGATGGAGGAGTGTTTGATCCTTGGATCTCAGAGACGATCTTTGGCACGACGCGAGCGATCTGGTCAGCCATGAACGACATCATCTTTTTCTGAGACTTCTCCCTGGATCTCTTAAGAGAGTCGGATAGCTTACGGGAAGACATCTAAAGATCCAATAAAAGGATCGTATAAGTCTAGATCACAAAGTCTCACAGTATAAAGTTTCACACGCGATAGCTTAAAGACTCAAGCTTCAACAAGTTTCACGTAGATTCCAATAGTTTCACATCTGCAAACCCACAACTTTCGCATGGCACGTTGTACGAAGGTTTGGCAACATGTCAGAAACACTTATATATAGGAAGTACCAGCGGCGTATCCACCATGTTTCAGGCACATCACCTCCGCCTCGTATTCGGTGTGATGTTACGTGTCGTATTTTGCCAAACATAACAATACACTCCACTATTATCACATGCACGTAGATTAACCAAATAGTTTCACATAGATTAGCATTCAACATCTCCACCACATTCCACAAAACAATGAATTCCCACATGGCACGTGCTACGAAAGTTCGGCAACATGATAGAAGCACTTATATATAGGAAGTACCAGCGGCGTATCCACCGTGCTTCGATCATGCCACGTCCGTCTCGTCGTCGGTGTCATGTTTCGCCAATCACAACATTAGACTGCATCATCTCCACATAGATCAAACAAGTAGCTTCAACATTTCCACCACGAACCCGCAAGTCTACGAATTTCACTTAGCACGTGGTATGAAAGTTCGGTAACATGCTAGAAACACTTATATATAGGAAGTACCAGCGGCGTATCCACCAAGTTTCGGACATGTCACGTCCGCCTTGTATTCGGTGCTAGGCTACGTGTCACACCCCGATATTTCCACGTATTATCGGTGGGCCCGGTGGGGAATATCGTGACGTAGTTGATATCATCATAGTCAATTAATCACAGTTTAATGCACAACGGAAGTCTAAAAGTAATTTATACAAACGGAGTTGAAAGTATAATAAAATATTACACAACAAATTGTAAAAGGATCCACAGGCGGATCTAAAACAGAAAGAAATATTGTTCAACAGATTTAAGCATCAAAAACTTGCAAGACTCTTTATTTGATACTAGGAGTAGCCAGCCCATTACGCGTAGTACCTGCACTTAACCTTTTTGAAAAATACGTCAGTTTACACTGGTAAATACACTTAACTGACTCTTTTGAAAACATTTATAAAATTAATTTGGATGCACAAGGCATAAAATCTTTTATAACTTGGGACAATTATTTAAAAATAATCTTGTATACAGATTTATATGTTTGTCGTCCATTCAGTAGCCCGGGTTAGAAGTACCGGGTTTAAGATTAATAGACACACCACTAATATAGTCCCACAGGGAGTTACCCTCACGTGTGGTTATACCTTATACATACGCAACTGTCAGGTGTATGCCTACACCCCGTGCTTAAGTCGTGGCCATTTGCTTTTAAATGATGCCAAGGATACCCAGGACACGGTCATTAACCCCCCAAAGGCATTGCATTAAACAAAACAGATTAAAACAGGTTATCTCAATGATTTAACCACTAATTGATTAAATATTCAATACCCGACCAAGCGGTAATAATTTACCGTATCCCAAGCCTGTATAGGGAAAATAAGTTAAAAGTATTTACCTGAGCTAAAATATAATTTTATTCTCAGCCGAATATCAATCAGCAAGCATAAGTAGCTTTTACTGGGCTCCTAAATCTGGAACGAAGGTTTTTAATAACCTATTAGATTCCTAACGGGTCTTATTTAAGTTATAACTTAGACCGGTTAGGTTTAAAGAAAGGTTTACGGTTCAAAACGCAAGATTAAGCGAAGACCAGATTAGAATGTGATTTAGACCCGACAAGTATGAAGACTTGTATAAAATGGGTAAACTAAACACATTTTGGATTTTGAAGTAAAAATGATAAGGTTTGATCCGTTTCGGTTAATTTATGCAAACTAGTTACATAAACCGTACCGAACACGAATACGCATAACGGGTAACAAATGGTCATGTACAGGTTCCACAAGTTAGCATGCTTTAAATATGTTGTGATATCCGTAGGATACCTTTCATTATGCCCAAAACGAATTTAAAATCAATTTAAGCCCCGTAGGGGTATTTTGGTCATTTTAAAGTTTATAAAAGAGGTTAAATAGCAATTTGAGGTTCTGGTCTAAAAAAATCAGTAAAAATATTTATTTTAACAAGTTATATCAGTAAGATATCATACATATGTGAAATTTATCATTTATGGCCAAACTATGCACCGTAGGGGCATTTTGGTCATTTCACATATGTTTTAAGGGTCAAATTTGGAAATCTGAGTTCAAGACTTATACTTACTATTAAAGTATAAAAATTTAGTTATAACATCAGTAGGTAACAATTCTTAGGTGCCAAATATGGTTTTAAACCATACTATGCGCCTAAATCGCATAAAAGTCGGTATTTGACAATATTCAGGTTGTTTAAGGAAATCTGAGATCTTTATCAGTTTTAACTGCTCAAAATATTTTATTTATTGTATAAAATCAGTAGCAAAAGGTTTGACATGTAAGTGATGTGTAAAACTCATTTTATTAGTGAAAAGGGCATTATCGTCAATTACCGAGTCTATGCAAGAACTCTATGTTATGATCAGTTTAAAATTTAAAATTTTTTTTCCAAAAATCCCTAAATATTAAATTACAACAGCGGGTAAAAGGTTTGGTGCCAAAATTTGGGTTTAATTATGATTTATGCCAAATATGCTATTTATTTAACAAAAAGCTTTCAATTTACGATATCACGCATAACTTTCATTTTAGACAAGAATCTGATGTCAAACTTTTAGTACATACTAATATACCAGTAACAAAGGTTTTTGTCCTCTCACATTTTCAAAAATCTTGTTTTATTGATAAAAGGGCATAATGGTCCATTTTAAGCATTTAACGGGAACATGCATATGAATCAGATTTCTATGGAACCTTATAGTATAATCTCAGAGGGTTATACTAACATGTAATGTCATCCCAAAGGAACTCTAAGGCATAGCTAAACTAAGCTAAATTGGGTCAAAACTGAAAGTCAAAGCAAAAGTCTACTTTTGCGACTTTCGGTTGCGAACCGAGCCTAAACTCAGAATTGTCAGGTTGAACATGCCTAAACATGTTCTTATATTATTTACCAAGTTGTTTAAGTGTTAAAACATGTTCCATAACCTCTCCATTATCGGTTATGAATTATTTTGTAAAAACTGACTTGTTTGAATTTTTACTAATAAGTTTGACTCGACAATTGACTGAGATAACGTGATAATTTGAAGGTGCCCTTTTAAGGGTTTAACACCTACATAATTACCAACACATAGCCACTTTCAATTTGAATAATGGCTAGACCGTTAGTGATTAATCACTAAGTCAAAGCTTAATGACGATAACTTTGACTTTCGGTCATTAAGCTAATAAAACTTTAACTAAGGAAGCTAAGAACACTTACTACAGTCCTTAGCATGAATATTGAACTTGTGAAAGCTTCCTTTAGCTCCAGGAGGCTTCAAAGAGTGAGCTTTGAGTGAATATTTGAAAGTGTACAAGAACAAGAGCATCAAAGTGGGTATATATAGGACTTTGGGAGCTCCAAGATCAATCCATCTGTACCTTGGAGGTAATTCAGATGATCCCAAGTGTCCCTAGAGTAGTAAAAACCAGTTGCTCAGTCCCTGGTATCGAAATCAGCCACGCAATGGCGGTGGAACAGGCTGCAACATGCAGCTGTCTCTTTTTTGCTCGCTGGCACTTCTGTCGCGGCCCGCGTAGACATAGAGGCAGTCTACGTGGCCCGCGAGAACCCTCTATTCCGGTAAAAAGTTTCTAAACTTTTCAATTTCAGTCCTTGGTCCAAATTAAGTTTATTTAACTTTCTTTTATTGCACTTATGACCCCCATAGTTAACTAACAAGTGTCTTGGGTCATTATTTAACTCCGTTAGCTCCCGGTTAGTTGTATGATCACCCGAAATGTCTTGTTTTCTTTGAAATTCCACAAAATTATTATCCAATATCCATGGAAGTATAAGGAAGTATTACAAAGTCTCAGAAAATGTTAAAAGGTCACTCAGAGGTAACTTTAAACATGTTGACACATTTAACCCTTATGCTTTGTAAACTTTTCAATTTAAGCACAAACGGCTTTCTATTTTCGACAGTTTATTCATTAAAGAATACGAACGTCTTATGAGGTCATTCAGAGGCATAAGCTTGGCATGATGACACATTTGATCCTTTTGCTTATATATTTACATTGTTTGACAATTTAAGTCCCTCAGAAATTAATTCATTACACGTCTAAGTCCGTGACACGTGTCCTTATTACATTGGGCATGGTTTTTTTTTCGAGGTGTTACATCCTCACCCCCTTAAAATAAATCTCGACCTCGAGATTTAATGAAATAAATGAGGGTATTTCTGTTTCATTGTGGTTTCAACCTCCCACGTGTATTCTGGGCCTCTACGGGCATCCCATTTTACCTTCACAATCGGTACATGTTTTCTTCGAAGCTTCTTGACCTGTCGATCCTCGATTGACAAAGGTCTTTCAACGAACTTCAAACTCTCATCAATCTGCACGTCCTTATGCGACATTGCTAGCGACTCATCGGCTAGACATTTCTTTAAGTTGCAGATGTGGAATACATTATGTATGCCACTGAGCTCTTCGGGTAGGTTTAGCTTGTAAACTATAGTTCTGACACATTTGATGATCTCGAATGGTCCTATGTGTCTTGGGCTAACCTTTCCCTTTTTTCCATAACGCATCACCCCTTTCCAGGGTGATACCTTAAGTAGCACTTTATCTCCTACCTCGAATTTTAGAGGTTTACGCCTTTTATCCGCGTAGCTTTTCTGCCTATCCCTGGCAGCTTTGAGATGATCGCAGATCTGAACGATCTTGTCTATCGTCTCCAGGACTATATCAGGTCATGACAGTTGGACATCTCCAACTTCCGCCCAGCAAACTGGCGTTCTACACTTTCTTCCGTACAAGGCCTCAAAAGGCGCGACTTGGATACTCGAATGATAGCTATTATTATATGAAAACTCAACTAAAGGAAGATGGTCATCCCAACTCCTACCCAAGTCTATAACACAAGCTCGTAGCATATCCTCAAGCGTTTGAATCGTACGCTTGCTTTGCCCATCCCTCTGAGGATGATAAGCAGTGCTGAAATTTAGTCGAGTGCCTAAAGATTGCTGAAAGCTTTTCCAAAAATGCGATGTGTATCTTGTATCCCTATCAGAGATAATAGATACTGGTACTCCGTGAAGAGATACAATCTCATCCACGTACAGCTGAACTAGCTTGTCGGAGCTGTGAGTTTCTTTAATCGGCAAGAAGTGGGCTGACTTGGTCAATCTATCGACTATAACCCAAATAGTATCATTTCCGTGCTTTGTTTTTGGTAACTTAGTGATAAAATCCATGGTTACCATTTCCCATTTCCATGTGGGAAGTTCAGGCTGTTGAAGCAAACCCGACGACTTTTGATGTTCTGCTTTAACTTGTGCACACGCCAGACATTTAGCTACATAAGTGGCTATAGATTTCTTCAAACCTATCCACCAATAATTTGCCTTTAAATCCTGGTACATCTTATCACTACCAGGATGAACTGAATATTTGGAGCTATGAGCTTCTTGAAGAATCACATCTCGAAGTCCTCCATAAATTGGAACCCATATTCAACCATTCAATCTTAGGATTCCATCCTTGCCGTATGAAAATTGATCGGCATTCACTCCTAACTTCTCATTCGGATAGTTAGCTTCTAATACAGCTTCCTTTTGAGCGGCTAACAACATTTCATTCAAGCTGTTCTTCAATTCAATGCTCTTGGCGTTGATCCTAATGGGCTTAACCCTTTCCTTCCTGCTCAAAGCATCAGCGACTACATTCCCTTTGCCTGGATGATATTGGATTTCACAGTCATAGTCATTTAATGTTTCCATCCATCGGCGTTGTCTCATGTTAAGGTCCTTCTGATTAAATAGATGCTGAAGGCTCTTGTGATCAGAATAGATCACGCACTTTGTCCCATAAAGATAGTGCCTCCAAAGTTTCAGTGAAAATACAACGGCACCCAATTCCAAATCATGGGTGGTGTAGTTCTTCTCATGCACCTTTAATTGACGTGAAGCATAGGCAATGACTTTGCCTCTCTGCATAAGCACACAACCCATGCCAGTGTGCGATGCGTCGCAATAAACCACAAACTCTTCAATTCCTTCTGGCAATGTCAATACAGGTGCATTGCTTAATTTCTGCTTAAGAATATCAAAGGATTCTTGCTGCTTGGGACCCCAGTCAAACTTGACATTCTTGCGAGTCAACGAAGTTAGAGGTGCTGCAATCCTTGAAAAGTTTTTGATGAAACGCCTGTAGTATCCTACTAGACCCAAGAAGCTGCGTATCTCTGTAGGAGTCTTTGGCTCTTGCCAATTCATAATCGCTTCAATCTTAGCGGGATCCACCTGGATACCAAGCTTGCTCACTACGTGTCCAAGGAATTGGACTTCACGAAGCCAAAACTCACATTTTGAAAACTTGGCGTAGAGCTTCTCTTGCTGCAGAAGTTTAAGGATACACTGGAGATGTTTTTTCATGATCGGCCTGATTCTTTGAATAAATAAGAATGTCATCAATGAAGACAATGACAAACTTGTCTAAATATGGCTTGCAAACATGATTCATGAGATCCATGAATGCTGCTGGTGCATTAGTGAGCCCGAAGGGCATCACTAAGAACTCATAGTGACCATAGCGTGTTCTGAATGCGGTCTTGTGCACGTCTTCGTCTCTGACCTTCAACTGGTGATAACCTGACCTTAGATCGATCTTCGAAAAGTAACTTGCTCCTTGAAGCTGATCGAATAGATCATCGATCTTGGGTAACGGATACCTGTTCTTGATTGTAACCTTGTTTAACTCGCGATAATTGATGCATAGACGCATCGAGCCATCCTTTTTCTTTACAAAAAGAATCGGTGCCCCCATGGGGACGAGCTGGGTCGAATAAATCCTTTTGCCAATAAATCATCCAACTGAGTCCTTAACTCTTTTGTCTCAGTTGGTGCCAACCGGTAAGGTGCTCTTGCAACTGGTGCTGCTCCAAGAATAATATCGATCCTGAACTCCACTTGCCTATCTGGAGGTAGTCCGGGTAGTTCTTCAGGAAAAAAACATCTGGATATTCAGAAATAGCGGGGGTGTCTTCAATCTTGGGCTTTGGTTCATAAATGGTTACCTGTGCCATGTATATGTCACAACCTTTCTTTAAACACTTCGATGCCTTAAGCATAGACACTTTCTTAGGTAACCCGTACTGAGTATCTCCTTGAATTGTTAATGGCTCACCATAAGGAGTCTTGATAACCACTTGTTTCTTATCACATACAATTTGGGCTTGGTTTGAGATAACCAATCCATGCCTATTACTATGTCGAATCCTGCCAATTTCAATGGAAGCAAGGATAGCGGAAAAGAGTGATTCCTAATGGATATATAACATCCATCTAGAACTGTTGAGGCAGTCTCTATAGTACCATCGACCAGTTCTACTTCATATTTTATGCTTAGAGTCTTAACAGGCAGATTTAACAATTTACAAAATTTATTGTCTACAAAAGACTTATCTGCACCTGTAACACCTTGTAAAAATTGTGCCCAACGATGTGTTGACACGTGTACTAAACCCTAATGAAGTCAAACGTTGACTATTAGGGACTACTTTTGCGAAAAATCAAAAACTTTGAATGTGGAAGGACTGAAAGTGTTAACATGCTTAAACTAAGCCTCTGAATAACAACACATGGTATTCATAATTATATTTGAGCCACTTGTTGATCGAAAGGAATCGTTTACGTAATTAATTAAAAGTTTGCACGACAAAGGGTTAAAAGCGTCAACATGTTTAATTATACCTCTGAGTGACCTTTTAACAAACCCGGAGTGTTATAATATCTGATTGTATTATGGGGAATACATAATATTGGCCTTATAGGGCTTTAATGCCGATAAATGATAATACGCACTAGTTTGTGCGTTAAAAGGGCTAAAAGTGTCAACATGTTAATTCTTACCTCTGAGTGACCTTTTAACGAACCCGAAGCATCGTTATGTTTGATAATACTCATAGGAATGCCTAATATTGGCCGTTTAAGGCTTTGATGTCATTAAACGAGAATACACACAAGTTTGAGTGTTAAAAGGACTAAAAGCGTCAACGTGTAAATCTACATCTTTGAGAGACCTTTTAAACGAACCGGGAACTCCGTGATGCTCGGTCATACTCCTGGGTGTGCCTAATATTGGTCACAATGGGCATATATTGTTATTATTGTTATTATTATTATTATTATTGTTGTTATTATTATTATTATTATTATTATTATTATTTTTATTCATTACTTAAAGCCCACACATAACTAAAACCATTTGATGAATCTATGGACTTGTTAATGGTTTTAAAAACCTAGTATAACACTTGTAATCATCTCATGATTTCCCTAAACACATGGCATGATCTTATCATTTCTCAAAAACTATATAAAGGCCTTGAAATTTCATTTTCAAAGTGCACCATTCATTCTTTCTTCCTATCTTCTCATCTTGGAGGATCCTAAGCAATTGGGAACCACCTTTGAGTTTTCTTCAATCCATAGGACCACTTGTAAGTGTTCCTTTCATGACTAGTTCTTTTATTTGGCTTAAAAAGCCGAAAAGTCAAGCGTTTACGATAAACGCTTTGACTTCTAGTTAGACCGTAAACGGTCAAGCTATTGTTTGCAAAGAACATGGCTACGTGATTGTAATTAGGTAGGTGTTAAACCCTCAAAAGGGAACCATCTAAGAATCACGTTTGCTTGGTCAATTGACGAGTCAACGTAATATTGTTTTAAAAAGTCAACGGGTCAGTTTTTGAAATAATTGTGATATGAGTTTAGAAATGTTCTAAAATATGTTTTTTCACTTAAACAACTTGGTAATAATTATTAGAATATGTGTAAACATGTTCGGCTCGTCAATTCCAGTTTTAGGGTGGGTTCGCAACCGAAAGTCGCGAAGTTTGACTTCTGCGTTGACTTTCGATTATGAACCGAATTAGATTTGTTTGCTACTGATTATAGGTTCCGTTATGATCGTAATATAATGTATCATAACCCTATAAGGTTATATTACACGATCATATTAGAAATCTGAGTTTTTGAACATGTTCCGTTAATATGCCGTACTTTGACTATTATGCCCTTTTTAGCAAAAATAAGGTTTTAGACATCAATAAGCTTTCAAAAAACTTAGGTACTGATATGTTAACATGTTTAACATATTTTGATGTTACAAATCTGATCATAAACTGAGCTTGCGTATAATATCGTAAATTATGCTTTAAATTGACCAAAATGCCCTTTATGCGCGTAGATCGGTTTTAAGAATAATTTTTCATACCAAACTCATTGTCTACTGATGTAATATCATAATTAGGATAATTTGGGATGTTCACTCAGTTTACAAGCTGAGTTTACGCATACGTTCTTGAATTACGTCCTTAAATGACGATAATGCCCTTTTTGCACCTAAAATGATTTAAAAGCACAATTTTCATACAAAACCTTTTTATTACTGATATGTTATATTAATTAACATATTTTGGTCATATAAACCTTATCATAACATTAGTTTTCCTAAAAGATCGCAAATATCGTCATTTAACGACTTTAACGCCGTTTCGGCGCATAGTAAGATTTTAAACCATAACTACCAATCAAGACTTGTTACCTACTGATTTTATAAATCATTTTAAATATTTTTATAGTAGGCATATGGTATAAACTCAGGTTCCCAAATTAGCCTTCAAAACTATGTGTGAAATTACCAAAATACCCGTATGGAGCATAATTTGGTTTTAAACTATAAAACACACATATGTTTGATATCATACTGATATTATATCATAAATAAAGTGTTTTTAAATAATTTTTATGATCATAACATCATATTGTACTAAAGTTCCTTTTATACATCTTAAAATGACCAAAACGCCCTTATGGGGCATAATTTGAATTTTAAACTTTAACGGGCATACAAGTTGATATCCTACTGATATTTTAACTTTTTTAAAGTATATTGACATATGGAACTTGTCCATGACTCCTAAGGTTACTCGTTATCGCTTATACACGTACGAACAAGTTTACGTAACTAGTTTACGTAAGTTTACCAAAACGAGTTAAACCTTATCATTTTTACTTCAAAATCCAAAATGTATTTAGTTTACCCATATTATACATGCCTTCATACTTGTTGGGTCTAAATTACATTTTATTCCGGTCATCGCTTAATCTAGCTTATCGTACCATTTTTTATATGTCCAGCTAGCCGGTTTAAGTCTATAACTTAAATAAAACCCGTTAGCATTCTAATTGGTTATTTATACCATAATTCCAGACTAGAGCCCTTCGGTAAATTGTACCTACGCTTACTTAATTGAATACGGCTGATTTATTATAAATCTTGCAATTTAAGACAGGAGCTAGCTCAGGTAAATACTCTTAACCTATTTTCCCTTATACGAGCTTGGGATACGGTAATATAATTACCGCATGGTCAGGTATGGGATTTGAAGACCAATAAGTCTGGAAATTCAAATAACCTGTTTTAATTCGTATTGCTTGACTAAAACATTGGGGGTTAATGCGATCGTGTCCTGGATATCCTTGACTCATTAATTGCAAATGGCCACGACCTAAGCACGAGGTGTAGGCATACACCCGACAGATGCAATATGGCTTATTAAATAATTTTATACCCAGTATGGGTTTCCCAATATGGGAATAAGTGGTGTGTCGGTTAATCATGAACCGGCATAGTACCGGGCCCCGTATGTAGAGCAAGTTATGTAAAACTGATAACATGAGATGTAGTTTGTCCCAAGCATAAAATATTTCGTGCCTTGTGCACATAAACCAATTTTCATAAACATTTTCAAATGTGTTGGTTGATTGTGTTTACCAGTGAAAATTGACGTATTTTCAAAAGTCTAAGTGACAGGTACAAATACGTAAATAGGTTGGAAGCTACTAAGGACTGTTAGACGAGGAACTTGCAACTCCTTCGCATAAGCCATTAGTCTGATAAACTTCTTTTGTTTTAATGATCCGCCTATGGATTATTTCAAACTTGTCTGTACTTAATACTTTTATATTTTCAGACATTTGGGTTTGTAATAATATTTTATATTCCAAGACTTCCGTTGTGCTATTCTGTGTATGTTTGACCATGACGATACCAATCTTACGTCACGACACTCCCCACCGGGCCCACCGGGCTGAGTTGTGAATATCGGGGTGTGACAGCACCCGAATCAAACAACACTCTAGCATAGACATCATTGATAAGAAAGGTACCTGTTATCACGTTGTCATTCTGAATGGCCTCCTGAGCATTCATCTGAAAGACCCGAGCATTGGTCTTCTTAACCTCTTCAGGTTTCTTTGCATATTTGGGGCAATTGGTCTTGATATGCCCCTTCTCGTTACAGTTGTAACAAGTTGCGTCCTTCATTTTCTTGCAATCTAGGGTCTTATGCTCCTTAGACTTGCAGATTCCACAAACTCTAGGCTGCGACTGCGACTGAGATTTTGTTTCGAACCTGCACTTCCCAAAATGGTGCTTTTGGCAGGTCTTGCATTTAGGTTTCTCACCCGACTGTTGGTTGTCCTTCTTAAACCCGAAACTCTTCTTATGCTCAGAGTTCCCCTTTCGTTTCTTGTCGGAGTGATGAGAACTCTCATCCTCCCGCTTCTGTTTACCTTCATCAGAAACTTTGACAGATTTGTTTCTGATAACATCCAATGTGAAAGATAGGGACAGATTTGCCACTGACCTGAATGTGGTAGGTCTGGATGCTTTCACATTTCCCTTGATTTCTGGAGCTAAACCTCCAATAAAACGAGCTATGCGCTTCGATTCTGGTGTGACCAAATAAGGAACCGATCTAGACATGGTGTGAAAGCTCGTAAGATATGCCTGACAATCCAAGTTCTTCATGACCAGGGTCAAGAAGTCGGTCTCGATTTTCTCCACCTCATGCTATGGACAAAAGTTTTCCTTGATCAATGCAACAAATTAATCCCAAGTCAGATTATACAATGGGATCTTTCCTGTAGCTTGGATTAGCGACCTCCACCAAGCTAAAGCTTCACCTTTAAAAGATTGTGAAACAAACTTCACAATATCCTGTTCTGCACAACCACTAATATCAACCACAGTATCCATCTCATCGAGCCAAGTCATACAATTAATGGCTCCTTTCTCCCCTGTGAAATCACTGGGCTTGCAGGAGACGAAATATTTATAAGAACATGTCTTAACACGTGGCTCTTGATTGAGCACAATCTTCTTAGACGGGACACTCCTTTGGTTTGATGAGTGATGAGAATCGTCTTTGTGAGATACATGAGTCTTGGAAGGTGGTTTTGTATGGGGTACAGATTGGGTCTTACTGTGAGTACCACTGGATTCCTTGAATTGTCTGTCCATGGCTCGTGTGACAGCATTATCTATCATTGCTTGTAAATCTGCACCAGCTACGTTAATCCTGGTGGTATCATTTCTCTCCCTTGGATGACTGTTAACCTCATCTGATTCAGCCATGTAGCTTGATTGCTACATAAAAATGATGACAATGATTTATTCAAAAGTCTTATTATGGAATTGTCATTTTGACAATTTATTAACCATGGTAAATATAAACCATATTGATTAATTTGTTAGTCATATTTATTTAGGGTTTTCATTATAATTTATCCCTAGTTATAAATCATTAAAGATATTAAAGTGGCACAAAAGGCCTAGTCACAAGGACAGTTTTAAAATTTAATAGCCATGATCTTATAAGATCGAGGCGTTAAGGTTCAAACATAGTTCATTACCTTTTCTTGATAGGGAGTCGTAGACTACAGCTGTCATTTGTCTTATTTGACAATTATTATGGCCCATAGGCACCACACCTCTAATGGGTGTTTAGATCATTAGGTAAGAATAAGGAATTGGAAAAGTCCAATACAAGGATGACAAGTGTGATTTTATCGTATCACTGCTGTCAGGAGTGCTAACATGTTTTTCAGACGTTAACAAAGATTTAAATCTTAAAAAGGTTTTACCACCATGGCCATGTCTAAAATGACATATGGCTAGGTTATACCTTCAAGAATTTTTTAAATATTTTATTGGCAGATCAAATTTAAAATGGAAATGATATTTTGATTTATAGCATACTCATACATATAATGACAAACGAAATTTAATTTAAAATATCCCATAAATAAGGAGAAGTACGTAATTGCCCTAAACGGGACTTTTAAAGAAATAACATTGTCCACGCAGGGACAGAAATAAAAAGACAAGTCCATGCAGGGACCAAGTACATAAATAAAATGTCCACATTGGGACTTAATTGAAAATTACAAATCAAATAAATAAGGAATTTCAATAATCCCTTTTCTTCTTCCCCTTTATCAGGTTTGCCAAACCCTTAAGTAGACCCCAGCGGCTCCTACACTCCTCCTGAATTTGTTGCTCCACCTCATGCAACCGTTGAAGGATTTCCTGCTGCTGCGGTGGTTAGATCTGTGGCGGCTGCGGCGGCTGATGCTACGGAGGTTGAGGAGGTGGCGGGTATTGATACCCATATGCTTGGTACCCATTTTGGTACGAAGCTGCGAAGGGTCCTTTAGGGTGGAGAGCATTGTAGTTTGCCGTTTCGAGGTAAGGGTCGACGGCAGGGGCATTATAGTAGTTGTAACCCGAATAAGTTGGCTGCTCAAACGGGTTATACACCGCTGCACCATCGTAAGAAGGAATTGGGTTATCATAACCCATGTGTGGTGGTGGTGGTGCGACTGGCGCAGAGTCGACTTCCGACTTCAGAAACTGGGTTTGAAGGCCCACCCATTTGCGGGTCTTTATACAGTGGTGGGTAGTGGCTGCCACTGGAGTGTTGGGGGGTGCTGAAGTGGAAACCCCCTCGCACGGACATCCGTGCACCTGATCTTCTTCGCCTCGGTGGTTCTGGAGGCAGTTGCGGCAGCGGCGGCGGTGGCGTGACCGCCTGGAAACGCAAATCCTCAGAGGGATCATGCTGCTGTTGTGGAGGTGGGTTGAAAGGGGAAGTGTACTCCCAGTTGTATGTGGCTCATCTTTCAGCAAAACTATCTGGGCCCCTGTAAGGCGAACCATGGAAGGATGATCCGTCTGAAATCTCGATGGGATGCGTCGACGTCCCACTTGGCGGCATCTCGGGATCTGGATCTTCGTCCATCTCCATATCCTGCATCTCAGGATAGTGATCATCTGGCCCCAAAGGGTTTGGACCCTCTGGTTCTTAAACTGGTTCATTGGATTGAACCTGCTTTGGAAATATGGGGTCGGGTCCTGGAAGGCACGGTGTGAACTCGACCGCTGCAACAGGATGAAGGAGTGGTGAGAGTGGTCGGACTCGTTGTTCTGATCGAGCCCGATTGAATCGTGGTATGATGGTGAGGAACTGCGCGAGACAGAGCGTCTCGCAGGCTCTAGATAAGTTCTCCAATCCCCCTGGGGACTAGAGCTAAAGGTCGCTGAAGGTGTTCGCCTGTGGGATGGCCCGGCTTCTTGATCATTCCATGCAGTTATTGGTGCCTTTCCTCTTCCACCTCTTCCTCTAAAACGCGACGGCATTGTCTTGTTCCAGTCAAAATAAACAAAAGAAAACAACAAAAGAAAATAATAAGATTAGGATTAGTCCTAAGTCATTTGCTTAGACTCGGAAGTCAAGGAATGTGCAACTGTGTCATTGAGATTAAACACAAAAGGCTAGTGTTTAATTCACTCAATGTTGGCTCTGATACCAACCTGTCACACCCCGATATTTCCACGTATTACCGGTGGGCCCATTGGGGAATATCGTGACGTAGTTGATATCATCATAGTCAATTAATCACAGTTTAATGCACAGCGGAAGTCTAAAAGTAATTTATACAAACCGAGTTGAAAGTATAATAAAATATTACACAACGGATTGTAAAAGGATCCACAGGCGGATCTAAAACAGAAAGAAACATTGTTTAACATATTTAAGCATCAAAAGATTGCAAGATTCTTTATTTGATACTAGGAGTAGCCAGCCCATTACGCGTAGAACCTGCACTTAACCTTTTTGAAAAATACGTCAGTTTACACTGGTAAATAGAATTAACTGACTCTTTTGAAAACATTTATAAAATTAATTTGGATGCACAAGGCATAAAATCTTTTATAACTTGGGACAATTATTTAAAAATAATCTTGTATACAGATTTATATGTTTGTCGTCCATTCAGTAGCCCGGGTTAGAAGTACCGGGGTTTAAGATTAATAGACACACCACTAATATAGTCCCACAGGGAGTTACCCTTACGTGTGGTTATACCTTATACATACGCAACTATCAGGTGTATGCCTACACCCCGTGCTTAAGTCGTGGCCATTTGCATTTAAATGATGCCAAGGATATCCAGGACACGGTCATTAACCCCCCAAAGGCATTGCATCAAACAAAACAGATTAAAACAGGTCATCTCAATGATTTAACCACGAATCGATTAAATATTCAATACCCGACCAAGCGGTAATAATTTACCGTATCCCAAGCCTGCATAGGGAAAATAACTTAAAAGTATTTATCTGAGCTAAAATATAATTTTATTCTCAGCCGTATATCAATCAGCAAGCACAAGTAGCTTTTACTGGGCTCCTAAATCTGGAACGAAGGTTTTTAATAACCTATTAGATTCCTAACGGGTCTTATTTAAGTTATAACTTAGACCTATTAGTTTTAACGAAAGGTTTAGGGTTCAAAACGCAAGATTAAGCGAAGACCGGATTAGAATGTGATTTAGACCTGACAAGTATGAAGACTTGTATAAAATGGGTAAACTAAACACATTCTGGATTTTGAAGTAAAAATGATAAGGTTTGATCCGTTTCGGTTAATTTATGCAAACTAGTTACATAAATCGTACCGAAAGTGAATACGCATAACGGGTAACCAAATGAGTCATGTATAGGTTCCACAAGTTAACATGCTTTAAATATGTTGTAATATCAGTAGGATACCTTCCATTATGCCCAAAACTAATTTAAAACCAATTTAAGCCCCGCAGGGGTATTTTAGTCATTTTAAAGTTTATGAAAGAGGTTAAATAGAAATTTGAGGTTCTGGTCTAAAACAATCAGTAAAAATATTTATTTTAACAAGTTATATCAGTAAGATATCATACATATGTGAAATTTATCATTTATGGCCAAACTATGCACTGTAGGGGCATTTTGGTCATTTCACATATGTTTTAAGGGTCAAATTTGGAAATCTGAGTTCAAGACTTATACTTACTGTTAAAGTATAAAAATTTAGTTATAACATCAGTAGGAAACAAGTCTTAGGTGCCAAATATGGTTTTAAACCATACTATGCGCCTAAATCGCATAAAAGTCGGTATTTGACGATGTTCGGGTTGTTTAAGGAAATCTGAGATCTTTATCAGTTTTAACTGCTCAAAATATTTTATTTATTGTATAAAATCAGTAGCAAAAGGTTTGACATGTAAATGTTGTGTAAAACTCATTTTATTTGTGAAAAGGGCATTATCGTCAATAACCGAGTCTATGCAAGAACTCTATGTTATGGTCAGTTTAAAATTTAACAAAAATTTCCAAAAATCCCTAAATATTATATTACAACAGTGGGTAAAAGGTTTGGTGCCAAAATTTGGGTTTAATTATGATTTATGCCAAAAATGCTATTTATTTAACAAAAAGCTTTCAATTTACGATATCGAGCATAACTTCCATTTTAGACCAGAATCTGATGTCAAACTTTTAGTACATATTAATATATTAGTAACAAAGGTTTTTGTCCTCTCACATTTTCAAAAATCTTGTTTTATTGATAAAAGGGCATAATGGTCCATTTTAAGCATTTAACGGGAACATGCATATGAATCAGATTTATATGGAACCTTATAGTATAATCTTAGAGGGTTATACTAACATGTAATGTGGTCCCAAAGGAACCCTGAGGTATAGCTAAACTAAGCTATATCGGGTCAAAACTGAAAGTCAAAGTAAAAGTCTACTTTTGCGACTTTCGGTTGCGAACCGAGCCTAAACTCAGAATTGTCGGGTTGAACATGCCTAAACATGTTCTTATATTATTTACCAAGTTGTTTAAGTGTTAAAACATGTTCCATAACCTCTGCATTATCGGTTATGAATTATTTTGTAAAAACTGACCCGTTTGATTTTTTACTAATAAGTTTGACCCGACAATTGACTGAGATAACGTGATAATTTGAAGGTGCCCTTTTAAGGGTTTAACACCTACATAATTACTAATACATAGCCACTTTCAATTCAAATAATGGCTGGACCGTTAGTGATTAATCACTAAGTCAAAGCTTAATTACGATAACTTTGACTTTCGGTCGTTAAGCTAATAAAACTTTAACTAAGGAAGCTAAGAACACTTACTATAGTCCTTAGCACGAATATTGAACTTGTGAAAGCTTCCTTTAGCTCCAGGAGGCTTCAAAGAGTGAGCTTTGAGTGAATATTTGAAAGTGTACAAGAACAAGAACATCAAAGTGGGTATATATAGGACTTTGGGAGCTCCAAGATCAATCCATCTGTACCTAGGAGGTAATTCAGATGATCCCAAGTGTCCCTAGAGTAGTAAAAACCAGTTGCTCAGTCCCTGGTATCAAAATCAGCCATGCAATGGCGGTGGAACAGGCTGCAACATGCAGCTGTCTCTTTTTTGCTCGCTAGCACTTCTGTCGCGGCCCGCGTAGACATTAGAGGCAGTCTACGCGGCCCGCGAGAACCCTCTATTCCGGTAAAAAGTTTCTAAACTTTTCAAGTTCAGTCCCTGGTCCAAATTAATTTTATTTAACTTTTTTATTGCACTTATGACCCCCATAGTTAACTAACAAGTGTCTTGGGTCATTATTTAACTTCGTTAAGCTCCCGGTTAGTTGTAAGATCATCCGAAATGTCTTGTTTTCTTTGAAATTCCACAAAATTAATATCCAATGTCCATGGAAGTATAAGGAAGTATTACAAAGTCTCGAAAAATGTTAAAAGGTCACTCAGAGGTAACTTTAAACATGTTGACACATTTAACCCTTATGCTTTGTAAACTTTTCAATTTAAGCACAAACGGCTTTCTATGTTCGACAGTTTATTCATTAAAGAATACGAACGTCTTATGAGGTCATTCAGAGGCATAAGCTTGGCATGATGACACATTTGATCCTTTTGCTTATATATTTACATTGTTTGACAATTTAAGTCCCACGGAAATCAATTCATTACACGTCTAAGTCGATGACACGTGTCCTTATTACATTCGGTATGATTTTTTTTCGAGGTGTTACACTACGTTTCGTATCTTGCCACTCACAATAACACATACACATTAGAGTTCACAAAGTTTACACATAGATTACACAAGTAGTTTCACATAGCTTAGAGTTCAACATTCTTATCACCGGCCTGCAAAACACTAGATTTCGCATGGCACGTGGTACGAAAGTTGGTAACATGTCGGAAACACTTATATACAGGAAGTACCAGCGGCGTATCCACCATTTTTCGGACATGTCACTTCGGTCTAGTCTTTCGGTGCCATGTTACGTATAGTGTTTTGCTACCGCAACAACACATAGATCAGACAAGCAGTGTCACAAAGTATCACGTTCAATCATGTTTCTCATAGTTAAATCAAGATTCCATGTAGTGTCATCACGAATGAAGCATCATAAATTTAATTCGATCCTAAGAGATTATGATTTTTGTTTTAGAATGCGGACATTCGTGCGACTTGTGTAAAAAGTTTCAAAACGAACGAAGAATCAAGTTAAAACCACATGTAAAACTGAGATAACATAAAAGATAGGCTCATAAAACATAGGATTGTCCCGGGTAGAGGAACGTTGACTAACCAAAGTAATTCGAATCCCTCTCGAATTTAGGCAACGTGTCTTGACTTACTTAGACAAATACGTCATCGATGTTAGGCCTACGATAGCTGTCCTTTCGATCATTTCACATCCCTAATTGATTGGAACTTCGAGACTTTGGCGAGGCAGAAAAATCAAGGAGCGGGACTAGTTATCAAGGTGTGAGTTTCACCTCTAACTTGACAACTTCGTACCCTAACTTTATCAAGGTTTGGATGTCACTCCTGACTTGAGGCCAAATTTCGTGCAAAATATAAACACTGCATACCAGCGTTTTCAAGTTTCTAAGTGTATATTGTGTCAGCCTTAGGAAAGGCAAGTAAGATTAACAGGAAATGTGTTGCTAGGAAGCAAGTATGGTAGAATGCATAAGTCTTAAATAACAGATAAGAGTCAAGTTTCCTAGAACTATAGACTAGGCAAAACATTCCTACTTTCCCTAATTCCCTATAGTTATGGCTCTGATACCAATCTGTTACACCCCAACCAATGGCGGAAACATCGGGGTGCGACACTAAGCGTTCAGATTGCTCATGAGTTTCCATAACACTAATTGTTGCAATAGTGATTAATCAAGTTTCAAAACATAGTCTAAAAGCATCCACGAATCAAACACCAAAATATCAAACACAATAACCAACATTGTTTCAAAGTTTATAGATTAACTAGGTTGAGTTTCTAAGCGTCAATCCTAGCTTGTTTTCCTTGATTTCCAGCATTCTATCAGCCTGCAACATGTATTAAAATAGAGTCAATACAATAAAGTACTGGCGAGTATGCAAGTTTGAGTATATAGAATAATAGTTTAAAAGACTCATATCCGTCATGTAAACATATAAAATAGTTTCAGCCATGCTAGTGTTCGCAGTCTAAGCGATAGCCCAAGTGTCCCAATGCATTTACCACTTTCCCAAGAATCAAGGAAAGCAAATAGAATCCTCCTAACAATACCCCCGAGAATAGTGGGGAGGTGCAATCTCCTATAGCGCTACTATTGTTAAGGCGGAACTACACACGAGGATTAAATGTTCACATAGCATAAAGAATCAAGAATCAAGAATCCAAAAGTATCAAGTTTCACATTTACAGATGATAGTGTTAGATTTCAAATAGTTTCAAGTTTCATAGAATACATGTTGCATCCCAAAAGTTTAAAACGAAAAGGGATTGAGTATACTCACAGTGGGTGCTAAGTATCGGCACCTATAGATTGGATCAAAGGGAGCTCTGAACTAGCCTGATTATAGTTTAACAGATAAGCGTCGAGTAGAATAACGAGAATTATGCAAAATGTCAGATCAGTCCTCTGATCGGATGGCCATCCGGACGGATGGTCATCCGGTCGGATGACTTATTAGTTTCAGACGGATCGCCATTCGTTCGTGTAACGCCCTGCTTTTTCATACTTTCTATATTTAGAAGGTCTTGCTTGTATTTCTATTTTTGGAAATCGCGCGTTCTTGTAATCGTTCTTTCTCTGTAATCGTTGTAAAATCCGAGACTTGGATCATAAATAAAACACATATTTTGTTAAATTCATGTTGTACATACTTTATACATGCTCATACATTCAATTTCATGAAACAATTGATGCTTATTCGTAAATCTTGGAAACTATGTGCTAAACTTGCAAATATGTGAAACTTATGCATAAAACGTCTTTTAAATGTATACGATACTTAGGTACGACACTCATACGCTTAATTATACTTGGTTTATGATCCTCATACTTATTTTTTCCTTAAACTCTGCTTATATGACGCAAATAGTCCCTAAAACACCCTAAAACCCTAGAATATAAACTTCAGGGGGCTAAAATGTCAATTTTTAAATTTAATTCCAGAAATCTCACCCGTGGCGTCGCGCGACAGGGAGACCCCCTTTGTGGTCGCGTGCGGCGATGGCCTCAATCCGGCAGATTGTTGTTTCTAGCTCATGGATTGGTCATTTTTGTGCTTCTTTGGTGTGTTTTCTTTATTTATAACTCAACTAAACCTCACCTAATCACCCTCTATAAAACCCAACTTGTCACGGCCCCCGCCCCAGTTTTAACCGGTCCAGGAGCCGCAGGACAGAAACCCGTGGTATTTATTAATTGAGTTGACAGCGGAAGATTTAACAGGATCTTTTAAAACTTGAAATGCCCGATTATTTTATTTCATAATTCGGGATAAAACCCCGTAATTTACAATAGAGGAATTTCATAAGGAAATTCCCTGGTTTACAAAACATGTTTATTTATTTTAACTTAGCCACCACTTCAAGCTTGTTAGTGCTCCGTAGCACGTTTTCCTTGAATCACAGCAGGTCACCTGAAACATGTTTTAAAAATATTTTATCAGCGGGGAAATACTGGCGAGTCATTCAGTTTACATAAAATGACACATAGTTATAAATTACAGCATAAGAGCGATTACAATAGCTTCTATCTTATCTTTATCTGGCGCCGTGTCACCTCCTGGTGACGATGGTTATACCACTATTGGGTCCTTTCACCCAAGTAGTGATGATTATCACTGTTAGGATTTATTAGCATAACCGTGAGAAATTAGTAATGTGCACAATACCCCACTAGCCAGTGATTCAAGATAACCACGACTTAATCCCTGTAATTATAACTTTTGAAAATGCTTGGAGTATTGTAAAATATTATTGATAAAAAGAGAATGACTCACATTGCAGATTTAACGGGCAAAGTTTAGCCTACTCATTAGCCTTGTAACCTAATTTAAATAACATGCACACGAACTAGGTTAGTAACTAATACAGCATTTACGATAACTCACGAGATTAAAACCCTCACAACGAATGACAAAGTGCAATACTTAAACATTCATCGAATTCACGACGAATGACAAAGTATAGCCCTAATTTAGGCAGCACTTAAACATCCATTGGATAGTTTAAATCGATCGGACATTGAATCGTAGCAGCGATCGAGTTAATACCTTGTATCGTAGCAGCACCTCACTACCTTAATTTTCGAATTTGAGCAGTGAATCTTCGTTTTTAATCAAAACTGTCAACACCAGTGAACTTCTCGTACTCCAAGCTATTTATAGCTGAAATTTGAGGTTCACGCGGCCCGCGAGAGGCCCTAGTCGTAGACTAGGGCTAGCGTGTCATCAGTAGTGCTGCCATGTGTACGCCACATGGCCTGGGAACGCTTATCCGGTCAACCACACATTGAGCGGCCCGCGTAAGGGCCCTCTTGTGCTTTACGCGGCCCGCGAGAGGACCAAAAATATGATTTTCTTGATTTTTTATATGGATTCGGGTTTCGGGGGTCCGGGTTTCCATTTACGGGTCGTTTTAGGACATTTTTGAAGGTCCTTACATCCTCCCCACCTTATTTAAATTCTCCTCCTCGAGATTTACTGAAATAAGTGTGGGTACTTTCGCTTCATCTCCGATTCCAGCTCCCAGGTGTACTCAGGTCCTCGTTTTGACTCCCACTTGACTTTGACTTTGACTAGTACTAGTCTTTTATGCTTGAGAAACTTGAGTTTTCGGTCTTCTATTTGGAGCGGTTTCTCTACGAACTTCAACCTTTCATTTACCTCTATGTCTTGAAGAGGTACTACCAGTGATTCATTAGATAGACATTTCTTAAGGTTGGATACATGAAATACGTCATGTACTCCAGTTAATTCTTCGGGTAGTTGTAAGCGATAAGCAACTGGCCCTATTCGCTGTATTACTGGGAATGGTCCTACGTACCTTGGACTTAGTTTTCCTTTCTTACCAAACCGAACTACTCCTTTCCAAGGGGAAACTTTCAAGAGTACTTTGTCTCCAACTTGAAATTCTAGTGGCTTGTGTCGATTATCGACATAACTCTTCTGGCGATCTCGAGCCGTTTTCAGTCTTTCCTTGATTTGAGTGATCTTGTCGGTGGTCTCTTGTACAATTTCAGGACCTGATAGTTGACTTTCTCCTATCTCTACCCAGCAGACTGGAGTTCTGCATTTTCGTCCATATAGTGCTTCGAATGGGGCCGCTTCTATGCTTGCATGATAACTATTATTGTAGGAGAATTCGATTAAGGGTAGGTGGTCATCCCAGTTTCCACCAAAATCTATCACACATGCTCTAAGCATGTCCTCCAGGGTTTGGATTGTCCTTTCACTTTATCCGTCTGTTTGAGGATGATATGCAGTGCTTAAATTTAGTCGGGTTCCCATTGCTTCCTGGAAACTTGTCCAGAAATGGGAAGTGAAACGACTATCCCTATCCGATACAATAGAGAGTGGAACTCCATGTAAGGATACTACTTCATTTACATACAACTTTGCTAATCTTTCCATGCTAAAGGTTTTTTTCATGGGTAGAAAATGAGCTGATTTGGTTAATCGATCCACAATTACCCAAATCGCGTCATTGCCTTTTCTGGTTTTGGGCAACTTAGTAACGAAGTCCATGGTTATGAGTTCCCATTTCCATACAGGCATTTCTAATTGTTGTAGTAGACCTGAGGGTTTCTGGTGTTCTGCTTTAACTTGTGAACAAGAAAGACACTTAGAAACGTATCTAGCTATGTCCTTTTTCATTCCTATCCACCAGAAATTATTCCCTAAATCTTGGTACATCTTATTGTTACCAGGATGCATGGTATACCTAGATTTATGGGCTTCCTCTAAAATCTTATTTCTTAATTCTCCTTGCTTAGGTACCCAAATCCTTTTCTTATAGAATCTCCAAATTCCATCACTTCCTTGCTCTAATTCTTTTACTCGTCCTTTCATTCCTTCAGCATCATCCTTGATTGCTGTTTCTTGAATATTTTTCAATTGTTCCATTAAATCTAACTGTAGATTTAATCTAAGAGCACGAACTCGCTTTTGCTTTTCATGATACTTACGACTTAAGGCATCTGCAACTACGTTTGCTTTTCCTCCGTGATATTGAATATCACAGTCGTAGTCACTTAGAATTTCCATCCATCTTCTTTGCCTCATATTTAATTCTTTTTGCCCAAATATGTATCTTAAACTCTTATGATCTGTATAGATAGTAAACTTACTTCCATACAGATAGTGTCTCCAAATTTTAAGGGCAAAAATTATGGCTCCTAATTCTAAGTCGTGAGTCGTATAGTTTTCTTCGTGCTTTTTCAATTGTCTTGAGGCATACGCAATTACCTTTTTGCGTTGCATTAGCACACATCCTAATCCTAATTTAGAAGCATCACAATAAACTTCACAATCCTCTATTCCTTCTGGAAAGGCTAGAATTGGGGCGTTTGTTAGCTTTTGCTTCAGAATCCTAAAGGCCTCTTCTTGCCTAGGTCCCCATTCAAACTTAACTGCTTTACATGTTAACTTAGTTAATGGCACATCTATTTTGGAAAAATCCTTAATAAACCGTCTATAGTGACCAACTAACCCTAGAAAACTTCTAATTTCCATAGCTGATTGCGGGACCTTCCATTTGGTGATTGCTTCTATTTTGGAGGGATCGACATGGATACCTTCATGATTTACCATGTGTCCTAAAAATTGTACCTCTTGTAGCCAAAATTCACACTTCAAGAATTTGGCGTAAAGCTTCTCCTTTCTTAACAAAGTTAAGAGTGCATGCAGGTACTGACAGTGTTCATCCTGGCTTTTGGAATAAATAAGTATATCGTCGATGAAGACAATTACAAATTTATCCAAGTACGGTTTACAGATCCTATTCATCATGTCCACAAATGCTGCGGGAGCATTTGTTAGTCCGAATGGCATGACTGTAAACTCGTAATGACCATACCTAGTTCTGAAAGCAGTTTTAGGTATGTCTTCTTCTTGTACCTTCAATTGATGGTATCCGGAGCGTAAGTCGATCTTAGAAAAGTACCTCGCTCCTTGAAGTTGATCGAAAAGATCATCAATCCTAGGTAATGGGTATCGATTCTTAATTGTAACCTTATTCAATTCCCTATAATCGATACACATCCTTATTGAACCATCTTTCTTCTTTACAAACAACACTGGAGCTCCCCACGGGGATGAACTAGGTTGGATGAATCCTTTATTTAATAATTCATCTAACTGCTTTTTCAGTTCTAGCATTTCGGTGGGTGCTAACCGATAAGGTGCCTTGGCTATCGGTGTAGTTCCAGGAATTAGATGAATTCTAAATTCTACTTCCCTATTGGGTGGTAATCCTGGTAGTTCTTCTGGGAATACATCCGGGTATTCTGCTACTATAGGAATTTCTTTAAGTTCCTTACCTTTCGTGTTAATGATTACCGAAATCATATACACTACTTCTTGTTTTCTTGAATAACTGGCCAACTTCATTATTGAAATGAATTTCAGTGGCTTTCATGGCTTATCTCCTGTAATCACCACTAATTCTCTTGTGGGGGTATGTATTTCTATGGAATTCTTATCACACAGGATTCGAGCATGGTTGGTTACTAACCAATCCATTCCTAACACAATATCGAATCCGGCTAAATTCATAGGTAACAGGTTTGCAGAAAATTTATGACCTAAGAGTTCTATCTTTTCTTCTCGCAAAACCTTATCTATTCTAACAGAATTCCTATCTGCCGTTTCGACTGTAAAAATCTGCCTAAGGTTGGTTAAAGGTAAGTTAAGTGCTTGGCAGAATGAAGTATTTATAAAACTTTGGTTTGCACCAGAGTTAAATAATACTTTTGCATAAAAGTCGTGAACTAGGAACGTACCAGCTATCACGTCAGGGATTAGTTCTGCTTCCTGAGTAGTCAACTGGAAGGCTCTTACGTTCTTCTTGGTAGTTCTTTCTGCAGGTTTAGCTTTGTTATCAGCTGGTTTAACCAATTTCGGGCAGTCTGGCCTAAAATGTCCAGCTTCTCCACAGTTGTAGCAGATTGTGGATTTCTTCTTTCTGCAATCTTCTTCCTGATGCCCTGGAATTTTGCAGAAATTGCAACACCCCTTGCATCTACCAAAATGCTTTCTTTTACAGGTATTGCAAAATGGAACAGTGGAAGATTGCCCAGTTCCCTTTTTCTTGAAATTGCTACGGTTACCCACACAGAATCCTTGGGTAATCTTTTGGGCCACTTCCTTCTTCCGGTTTTCTTCTCTTGTGCGTACCAGTCTGTCAGTTAGGGTGTTAGCTAATTCCACAGCATCGTCAATAGTGCGAGGTCTCGCATCTTTAATGATATATCAGATTTCGCCAATCAATCCCCAAATATAGCGGGAAATAAGTACCGGCTCTGGTGAAGCCAGGGTTGGTACCACTCTAGCATACTCGAAGAATGTCGAAGTATATCCTCGACAGTCTATATCCACCATCCGGTGGTTCAAGAATTTATTCGCCATTTGTTCCTTTTCGTATTCGGGACAAAATTTTCTCTCCACTAGGCGCTTAAATTCTTCCAAGCCCATGGCATAGGCTGTCACACCCGCTCGTAGCGGAAGCGCGAGGTGTGATCTGATCGGTTCTCATTGCATAACAATATAAGTGAACAATACTAAATGAATAAAAACAAGCTCCAATGCCATTGTCATAATTGTTTCGAAAGAACGCAACATAAGTTAAATGTATTTGTTACAAACCATCAAATGAAAATGCGTTTTCATCGTTCTATACATCAAAATGTAAGTCTTAAAATGTCAAGGCTTTGACCACTATATCACCACAAAGAGGCGGTATATAACGGGCAAACCCTTCAAATGGTGGCATGGAGTCTTGATACTTGCTTTCCTTGACTGAAATGTCTGCCAGGTCCACTAATTTCCTGAAATACATGTTAAGTTTGAAAACATCAACAAAAGTTGAGCGAGTTCATGCAGTTTAGCTGTATGAGATGTATCTGTAAAATGTGAGTTGTATAAAATGTATCTGTAAAATGTGAGTTGTATAAAATGTATTCCATAAAATGTGAGTTGTATAAACTGTATCCATAACATGTGAGTTGTATAAAATGTATCTGTATGTATGATGTATAAACTGTATCCACAACATGTGAGTTGTATAAAATGTATCTGTATGTATGATGTAGTATGTAAAGCGTCAATGAAATCGTTGATCATTAATGTTTCGCGAGGACATTAATATGTGTGACGAATTAGGAAGCAATACAAACCTAGACGATTTTATGTCGACTCCTATCGACTGGGACACAAACGCACTCTTCTGTATGGGTCCACGACCAAGAGTGGGGCTCGCCAATACCCATTAGATCTAACCACTTGTACCTAGGTCCAAACTGGATTAATGGTGCTTAGATGTATAACCCTAATTCGCACATGATCTAAGGTGTTTCATTCCCTAACTTTAACATACGTTGAACATGTATTTTCCCCGATAGTTGTAAAGTTGTAAAACATTTAAATGAATAGGGGACATGAACTCACTGAATTGCGTCCGTGAATAGAAGTAAATAAGATCTCACGTGCGGTCGTCCTGAATAGCGTTGCGACCTACAAATGTTCTTATTTTTGTTAGACACTTCGGTCTTTGTAAAGAACTTGAGTACAAGTCTTGTGTCTTCAATATGTGTAAGACTTGTATGTCTTTACTGTTCGTTAACTGTGTATTCGATGAATGAGTTGTTCAAATGTTATATATATATTTTTCACCAAATATATATATATATATAAATGTTATCTTGTATCTTGTGAGTTGTATAGTCGGATCTAGTCCGCTGAATTTCGTGTCTTATATGTATCAATTGTATAGTTGTGTTTCCAATAATGGTAACATTGGGCCAAGCCCATGTTTTCAAGTTATTGGGCTTAAATAGTGCTGGGCCTTAAATAGTGTTGGGCCTCAATAGTGTTGGGCCTCAAATAGTGTTGGGTCTCAAATAGTGTTGGGCCTCAATAGTGTTGGGCCTCAATAGTGTTGGGCTTGAATAGTATTGGGTTTGAATAGTATTGGGCTTAAATAGTATTGGGCTTAAATAGTGTTGGGCCTCAAATAGTGTTGGGCTTTGGCCCATATGTTTGGTGTTTGGGCTTAGCCCACGAATTTATGTTAAGCCCATTATGAAAAATAAGCCTATTTGTAAAACAATAGCCCATTAAGTGTAAGTAAGCCAATTTGTTATAAACTAGTCCATTAAATAAAATAAGCCCACTAGTAAGTGTAAGTCTTTCATTTTTATAAAAACCTTTTTATAAAATTTTACCAAGTATACTCTTTAGTTAATAAAAACATACTAGTTTTTGTAAACATCCGAACTTTGTTACCGATAGCATATTTATATTTTCGTGTCGAAAGATCGTCTAAACGTCGTAGTAACTCCTCGGATTTGTGATATGTTCATAGGTTCGTCCGTCGTCCGATTTGACCATAATTTGTATTCGAAAGTTTGGAATGTCCGTAAGTTGTTTTCAAGTGTGTCTATATGTATTCTTGTAAGTCTTTAGTTGTAAGTATGTCTTGTATTTATTTGTGTCATTGTTATCAAGTCTCTAACTTGTATATATAACTAATACAAATAATAACACATAGCACATACTTGATATGTTCAATAAATATGTATTTTAACAAAATATATATTTATGTCAATTTTTATGTTTAGAAAGACCAACTTTCTAATCTTGTAAAGACTTTGTTAGAAAAAAAATGATAGTTTTGTTAACATAATGTTCTAAAAAAAATGGCCATATAACCTTTGTATTAATCATTTGGCCATGTTTCATAAACATATCATTTTCTTTTCCAAATCACCATCAATTTACCCAATCATCTTAACTAAAAACATATGAGGTTTTTATAACATAAACTTATCAAAATGATCTCCAAATCATGTAGGGTTTTGGACATGATCATAACATGTGCTAACTAGTTCAAAAACCAAGTTTACTTCTAGTTTTAACAACTTTTATAAAAATCTCTAGTTGTATGTTACTTTTTATAATCTTGTGAAAATCTTGTTTTTAAATAAAAACCTTAATTACTTTCACAAGATCAATAGTTATGATCATCCATTTAATCCTTTATGTTAAAAACCCTTTAACATAAACATGCATAATTTTTAGATCATATCTTAAAACATCTTCTAACAATTTATTTGTATCATAATCATCATAACAAGACTAAATATGCATATAACAAGTCTTAGATCACAATATAACCAAACATAAATATATCATGATTTTTATCTTTGCTTCTTTGTAATTTTTTTTTCTCATGTTTATTATGTATGATCTCTTGGTTATTATTAGTAATAATAACAATCATAAACTTAATACATTTGTATAAAAAAAAATAGATATAGAAGCTTACTTCTAGCACTAGGCTAGGGATGATCTTAGAAGATTATTAAGAACTAAGAAGATGATAATCTTGATGGTAGAACACTTTTGTATGGATGAAAACCCTTCCTTTTACTTCCCAAAAGCTTTAGATCCTCTTATGTTACTTGGAAATCCATTTTGATCAACAAATAAAAGACTAAAGTGAAGTGGGTTTTTGGTGTTCTTGGTAAAATGGATGAAGATGATGGGAGTATTCTTATGTGTGTGTAAAATATGGTGTAAAGTGGTGATAACATGCTAGTAACATAATGAAACTAAGTGTTATAATTATTCACCAAATTGATCCACTTGCACATAAGTAAAATATCTAGATATTTTAGCAAGTAAATAAGGGTGTGGGACCCCTTTATTTTCGTTTATAACCATGGGGGGGGGGGTCTTATGTGGTAAAAATGTGTTAGTTATTTTTAAGACTTAGAATGAATTATTAAGATGTAAGCATTTAGGTGTTAAGGGTTTTCAATTTTCCGAGATGTTTCTTGACTTGAAATGACCATAAACTAGCTTTATAAGACCTAAAATAATAATCACTAGTTCGCTACATGTGCCAAAATATAGTTCGGCTAGATGTATAGCGCTCGTTTCGCAAGTAAATAGTCGAAAGGTACGCTTATGGAAGTTATAGGGAAAATTTCCGTTATGTGTATAATTGATATTCCATAAGTATTTTTATATGAAATCGGTGCCTAAACATCAATTTTTGCATCTTGTAATAAAATACAATTGCTGAATTTTGCGGAAAATTCATGAAATGGTCACTTTTAGCGCTTTTCGGATAGTTTTTAGTGCTACCGGGCATTGGTAAAATATTAACCGAACTCTTGTATTCCCATATAGGGTTTAACATATAATTGATATTGGACTCTCATCCGAGTCCTAAAGATGTCATTTTAGATGTTTTCTGCGGATCCGGAGTTTTCGTCAGCACTCTAGTTCACTAGGCACTACTCTAGTTGTTTCGGTGAATTGTTTGCACTATTTCAAATGTACCCAATAAAATGAATCATGTGCATCATAATTGAATATTCCATAAGTATTCTAAGATGTATATTATGTAGTACGCAGTTCGAGTGTTCGAAATGCATAAAAATGTAGCTAAAATGAGTAATTTAAGTGTAAGAAAGTTACCGAAAAGTGGCAGTTGTCACATTCTCCCCCTGTTATTGAGAATTTCGTCCCGAAATTCAAGCTGAGTCATCCTTTGCAGGATTGTTCTCAAACAGGTGAGGATATTTGACTTTGATTTGATCTTCACGTTCCCAAGTATATTGGGGTCCGTGTCGAGAGTTCCAACGAATTTTTACTAATATGTGACGACTCCTTTGTATTTTCTGGACCTTCCGGTCCATGACCTTAATAGGTGCTTTGTGAATTGGAGTTTGTCATCAATGTGAATCTCATCCGCCGGGATGATAACCGTTTCTTGCGTTGGACTCCTCTTAAGATTCGACACATGAAATGTGTCGTGTACTCTACTTAGTTCTTCTGGTAACTTCAGCTTGTAGGCAACGGTGCCAATCTTTTCTAAGATTTCAAATGGTCCAATGTAACGTGGGTTAAGCTTTCCACGTTCACTGAACCTCGCTACGCCTTTCCAAGGCGAGACTTTCAACAAGACTTTGTCTCCAACCTCGAAAGATAATGGTTTTCGTCTTTTATCTGCGTAGCACTTTTGTCGATCGCGAGCCGTCTTGATACGGTCTCGGGTCTGAAAGATTTTATTTGTAGTCTCTTGGACTAATTCCTGACCGATTAGTTGTTTATCGCTCGCTACCGCCCAACATAGCGGAGAGCGACACTTTCGACGGTAAAGAGCTTCGAACGGTGCAGCTTGTATACTAGTGTGGTAGCTGTTATTGTAGGAAAACTCAACTAAAGGTAGATGAGTATCCCAATTGCCGCCTAAATCCATAACACATGCACGAAGCATATCTTCGAGTGTTTGGATTGTTCGTTTGCTCTGGCCGTCAGTTTGTGGGTGAAAGGCCGTACTTAGATTCAAATGAGATCCAAAGGCCAGTTGAAATGATTTCCAAATTCTTGAAACAAAACGACCATCTTGGTTAGAGATGATTGAAATAGGTACTCCATGACGAGCCACTATTTCCTTGAGATAGGGTTCCGCTAGTTTCTCTGTACTATCCTCCTCTCGAATCGGTAAGAAGTGTACGGACTTTGTTAGTCTATCGATGATTACCCAATCATGTCATGAACGCATGAGGTCCTGGATAACTTCGTAATGAAGTCCATGGATATTTGTTCCCATTACCAAACGGGAATCTCGGGTTGTTGTAACAAGTCCGAGGGATTTTGCTACTCAACTTTGACTTTCGCGCAAGTCAAGCATTCTCCGACATAAGTCGCGATATCATTTTTGAGGTTAGGCCACCAATAGTATTCTTTCAATACTTTGGCCTATGTGCTTCCTCAAAATATCATCTCGAAGGCCGCCAAATAATGGAACCCAATTTCGACCCATAATGTATAAAGTTCCATCTTCTTTCGGCACTAATTGTTCCTTCATGCTTCGAAGTGTTTCTACTTGAATATGCTCTTCCTTGAGCGCTTGTGAATCATCTTCTCTAATGCTTGAGTTCTCAATGTTCTAACTCGCTCCTTGCGGCTCATAACGTCAGCTACAACGTTCGCCTTGCCCGGATGGTACTTTATTTCACAATCATAGTCGTTCAACAATTCAACCCAACATCGTTGACGCATATTTAATTCTTTTTGGTTGAATATGTGTTGAAGACTTTTATGATCCGTGAAAATAATGCATTGAGTACCATATAAATAATGTCGCCATAAAATTTTTTTTTTAAAGCGAATACCACCATGCCTAACTCAAGGTCGAGAGTGGTATAGTTCTTCTCGTGAACTTTTTAAATGGGCGCGACGTGTACACAATAACTTTTTCGCGTTGCACGAGTACGCAACCCAATCCTTGATGCGAAGCATCATAGTCTACAACAAAGTCATCGGTATCGTCGGATAATGATAAGATTGTAAAATGCTATGCACCAATCTTAAGAATAAGTTGTAAGGCTATATCTTGTTTTTCGATTTGGGGCGAATTTATTGTCTTTAACAACTCTAAAATGGTTCTCAAATGTTGCTCATGTTCATCAGTCGATCGAGAGTATATCAAAATGTCGTCAATAAACACTATGACGAATTTGTCGAGATACGGCTTGCACACACGATTCATTAAATCCATGAAGACCGCTGGTGCATTTGTTAAACCAAAAGGCATAACGAGAAACTCGTAATGACCGTAACGAGTCTTAAAAGCCGTTTTCAGTATGCTTTCCTCTTGAATTCGTAACTGATGATACTCCGATCGTAAGTCTATCTTAGAGTAGAAGCTAGAACCTTTCATAAACCATTTGAGTTAGTTGGAAATTCATTTGTAACATGGTTTAGAAATATGAATTTTCGTTCATCGAAATGTTGTGCATTTTTGCAAAACTTGCATGTCTTTCCACCCCCACAACCTTTATAAAGATGTATAGTGGTAAAGAGTAGGGGTTATGAACTCACAACATCCTCATTCGGTCAACTACAAGGTCCAGAAGGTGCTAATCGACATGGAGATTTGGCTATGGGTGCGGCTCTATGTACCAAGTCGATGTGAAACTCGACTTGTTGATATGGTGGTAGTCCTGGCAAGACTTCAGGAATTTCTTCAGGAAATTATTTTATCAAAAGAATATCTGTCAGCTGTGGCCCAACGGCCTTCTTGTCTACAACAAGTGCTAGATAGGCAATACAACCTTTCCGTAAGCACTTATGTGCTTTCATGTCATTGATGATCCGCAATGGGGTGTCGCGCTTCTCTCCATGTATCACAAGTGTATCTTCGTTTGGTAGTGGTAAGTGAATGATCTTCTCATGACAGAAGACTTCGGCTCGATTATTGGATAGCCAATCCATGCCAACCACTACATCGAAAATACCCAACTAAATGGGTAAGAGATCGATATGAAATTTCTGCTCCTACTCGGCTAGTTTACTTTTTGCCAATTCTATAGAATGAGGAGACGTCTAGCTTACTTGACTCTAGGCCAAGTACATTTTAAATTCTGTGTGGCGAGGACTTCACTGTATAGTTTTAGGAACCCTATGTTTAAATGTAGGATAACCCAATCCATATGTTTAGATGTAGGATAACCCAATCCCTAATTGTAGCTAGGACAATCCCGTCCCTAACCATGAAACTCATGTATGTGAAATGTTGAGATGAAGCTAAAATTGCCAATGGTATCAAATAATATGGATGTGAAATGTTGATTGTTAGGATACATACCGGTGACCCTTAATGATTTGACATGTCTCAGCTAATTCCCCATTAGCTAACTTGATATAGTAATGTGTGTCCAACATAACTCTAATTCGAGTATATGCTTAACATTTAAAGACAATAGCTAAGCTAGTTGTTGGTATTAAAAGAATTGATACATGATGATCGTAGAGTGTACGTACTCATGAATTCATTGGGATTTTGTGGAATATTCATAGTTCTAACCACACACACACTTATTCACTAGCTTGATTCCTTCTTAAGTATTATCGTCTTACTAGTCTTTGTTTTGCGCCCGGTCTCAGCACACTGCTACTCTTGGCGCTTTTGCAATTGCCCTCATGATGGACGTCTCACTTGTCGCATTTAGGATTTCGACAAGTTACCAGCATACATCCTGGTGCCAAAATCGTTTATGGCAGCACTTGCCTTCATTTCTCTCATGGCGAGAGTTATTGTTTGAGTGATTGAGGTAGGGAGGGATGATGCGGTTATGCTTCGGATCTCCGAGGCTAAACCTAAAATGTAACACTCAGTGTGTTTGAATTCGGGTGTTTCCCAGTATGGAACAACCCTTGAGAGACCGTGAAAGCATCAAGTGTAACCATCAACATTGGCTCCAGTTATGATCGAGTTCTTTTATAAAATTATATGAAAATAGATATGAAAATCAGATGATATAAAAGAATGATGTATGGTTAAATAAATAACCACTAGAAATGTAGTGTATAAATATATCATGTCTTGAAATAGAATATTATGTCTTGTGTAGAGGATGTCGTGTCTTATGCAAAAAAAATGTCATGTCTTGTCTTTGTCGAAGAGATTTGAATAACACCACGATATGCAATATAATATAAGCACTTATATATAGGAAGTACCAGCGGCGTATCCACCATGCTTTTATCATATTACACACGTCTCATCACTTACAAATAACCACCAAAAATGTCTTGTGTATACCAACGTCAATGACATGTATAACAATGTCTTGCGTAACAATGTCATGTATAAAACATGTCTTGAGTAAAAGCAATGGTTTTCAACACATAACTTTTAACTTAAACAATTGATTCTTTTGGCGCCATGATCTTTTTAATACACACTATTAAAAGAATCTAGACATGTATTTGGATAAATAAAGTCTATCATGTGCCCAAGAATGAAGAATGCAATCAATCGGTCATGGAAACCTCAAGACCATATTGTTCATACATGTTTGAATAAATGATAATGTGGATAACCAAAACCAAAAGGTGTAATGCCTCTTGCGTGTATTGGTCATATGTTTAAATGGAAAAAGAAAAAAAAAATCGTTGAGGAGAGGAAACCAACCAGTGATCTTCGTCTATATAATATGTATTCCCTACTCTATGGACCTCGATCATCCTAAGTAGAGAAAATCCTTTGTCTTACTTGTCCATGTGACAATTATGGTAATAGTACTTGAGTTTCACGAGCTCTAGCAAAATTATTAGAATTTCCAGAGATGTCGAATAGAATGTAATGAGGGAGTTGCAGCATGGTTCATGCCATACCATCCCTTGGAAAAAGACAAATGTCAAACGACGGAATTTATTGTATCACTTCCAATAAATATGATAAGGTGGAATATGATAAGGTAAGAAAAAGTAGGATAAAGTGTCATAGACACCCTGGAACCAACCCATGTTCAAGAATTTCGAGAATGTTGAGGAAAATCCTCCATGAGTAGCTAACACGTTTTGTTTGTTTAAATGACTAGTCTCAACTGAATCGTGATATAGATCGAATGTTAGGTGTGAACAAATATGTGTCGTCTTCCTGTATTGTATTGTATTGTATTGTATTGTATTGTATTGTATTGTATTGTATTGTATTGTATTGTATTGTATTGTATTGTATTGTATTGTAGGGTGTTATACTAACCACCCCCAGTTCGTGTTTTACTAGATAGGAAGAATTGAATCTCAAGTAATAACTTAAGAATTTTGAATGAATAGTGATCATTAGCTTGACCCACAGAGTCCACCAGAATTTCCATGCACTACAAGTTGTTATTACGTGGGCCCCCGTAATAATAAATTGTCTTGCATGGTCACCCTAGCATTCTCTCGTTCAGAGCAGGCGATCAGTCAGAGAGAGGACACTATTGTTTATATACCTTCAACATAGAAGGAAACTTCGTGATAGTTCACGTGTCAACGTCCGTTGTTGTTACTCGCAGGACGGTACGACGTTAGATGAAATAGAAATGGAAAGAATCTGTAACAATAACAATTGAAGGGGCACCTTCAAGATGAGTACTTCATCTTCCTTGTAAGGACAAGAGTATATCCACCTTGATTAGTATGAGTCACATGGATCTCGTCCCACTAATGGAGTTGTTGTCCAAGGTTACCACCTTCGCCTCGTCGTCATTATCATGGTCAGGCATCTCAGCATTCGCGAGAAAGTAACCATATTTTACGGAATTAAGTTTAAGATTTCACTTAGGAATCATGTTCGCCATAAGCTCCGTAATAGACATGAGGTCGATATTTTCACCGTGTGAGTAAAGAATAATAATAGAGTTTGAAGTCGAAGGTATTTTGTTCTTGGCAAAATATTTCATGCAACATATATATGAACCACCTATATATATAATCATGTAAAATCCTATCAATCAAGGATTTCTATCTTGTATAATCTGAATTTGTGAACTGTTTATAATGCATAAACTGATAATGTAATGTATTGTAGGCACATAGTCTATTAATGTATTGTGTCTGTTTCTCATAGACTTCACCCATGGAAATGTCCTCGCTTGATTTATGTGAAATGAATTTTTGTTATAGTGGACCTTGAAAAATGTTTATGCAATGAAAACCTTTTGACCTGTCCAATTTTATTTATAATCTGTTCAACATGAACAAGAGGTTTTCGTGAGAGATCCCTAGTGATTGTAGACTTAGACTCGAGAAAGAATCCTGGTTCACTACAATCGATGCTCTGATACCAATCTGTCACACCCGCTCGTAGCGGAAGCGCGAGGTGTGATCTGATCGGTTCTCATTGCATAACAATAAAAGTGAACAATACTAAATGAATACAAACAAGCTCCAATGCCATTGTCATAATTGTTTCGAAAGAACGCAACATAAGTTAAATGTATTTGTTACAAACCATCAAATGAAAATGCGTTTTCATCGTTCTATACATCAAAATGTAAGTCTTAAAATGTCAAGGCTTTGACCACTATATCACCGCAAAGAGGCGGTATATAACGGGCAAACCCTTCAAATGGTGGCATGGAGTCTTGATACTTGCTTTCCTTGACTGAAATGTCTGCCAGGTCCACTAATTTCCTGAAATACATGTTAAGTTTGAAAACATCAACAAAAGTTGAGCGAGTTCATGCAGTTTAGCTGTATGAGATGTATCTGTAAAATGTGAGTTGTATAAAATGTATCTGTAAAATGTGAGTTGTATAAAATGTATTCCATAAAATGTGAGTTGTATAAACTGTATCCATAACATGTGAGTTGTATAAAATGTATCTGTATGTATGATGTATAAACTGTATCCACAACATGTGAGTTGTATAAAATGTATCTGTATGTATGATGTAGTATGTAAAGCGTCAATGAAATCGTTGATTATTAATGTTTCGCGAGGACATTAATATGTGTGACGAATTAGGAAGCAATCCAAACCTAGACGATTTTATGTCGACTCCTATCGACTGGGACACAAACGCACTCTTCTGAATGGGTCCACGACCAAGAGTGGGGCTCGCCAATACCCATTAGATCTAACCACTTGTACCTAGGTCCAAACTGGATTAATGGTGCTTAGATGTATAACCCTAATTCGCACATGATCTAAGGTGTTTCATTCCCTAACTTTAACATATGTTGAACATGTATTTTCGCCGATAGTTGTAAAGTTGTAAAACATTTAAATGAATAGGGGACATGAACTCACTGAATTGCGTCCGTGAATAGAAGTAAATAAGATCTCACGTGCGGTCGTCCTGAATAGCGTTGCGACCTACAAATGTTCTTATTTTTGTTAGACACTTCGGTCTTTGTAAAGAACTTGAGTACAAGTCTTGTGTCTTCAATATGTGTAAGACTTGTATGTCTTTACTGTTCGTTAACTGTGTATTCGATGAATGAGTTGTTCAAATGTTATATATATATTTTTCACCAAATATATATATATATATAAATGTTATCTTGTATCTTGTGAGTTGTATAGTCGGATCTAGTCCGCTGAATTTCGTGTCTTATATGTATCAATTGTATAGTTGTGTTTCCAATAATGGTAACATTGGGCCAAGCCCATGTTTTCAAGTTATTGGGCTTAAATAGTGCTGGGCCTCAATAGTGTTGGGCCTCAAATAGTGTTGGGTCTCAAATAGTGTTGGGCCTCAATAGTGTTGGGCCTCAATAGTGTTGGGCTTGAATAGTATTGGGCTTGAATAGTATTGGGCTTAAATAGTATTGGGCTTAAATAGTGTTGGGCCTCAAATAGTGTTGGGCTTTGGCCCATATGTTTGGTGTTTGGGCTTAGCCCACGAATTTATGTTAAGCCCATTATGAAAAATAAGCCCATTTGTAAAACAATAGCCCATTAAGTGTAAGTAAGCCCATTTGTTATAAACTAGTCCATTAAATAAAATAAGCCCACTAGTAAGTGTAAGTCTTTCATTTTTATAAAAACCTTTTTATAAAATTTTACCAAGTATACTCTTTAGTTAATAAAAACATACTAGTTTTTGTAAACATCCGAACATTGTTACCGATAGTATATTTATATTTTCGTGTCGAAAGATCGTCTAAACGTCGTAGTAACTCCTCGGATTTGTGATATGTTCATAGGTTCGTCCGTCGTCCGATTTGACCATAATTTGTATTCGAAAGTTTGGAATGTCCGTAAGTTGTTTTCAAGTGTGTCTATATGTATTCTTGTAAGTCTTTAGTTGTAAGTATGTCTTGTATTTATTTGTGTCATTGTTATCAAGTCTCTAACTTGTATATATAACTAATACAAATAATAACACATAGCACATACTTGATATGTTCAATAAATATGTATTTTACCAAAATATATATTTATGTCAATTTTTATGTTTAGAAAGACCAACTTTCTAATCTTGTAAAGACTTTGTTAGAAAAAAAATGATAGTTTTGTTAACATAATGTTCTAAAAAAAATGGCCATATAACCTTTGTATTAATCATTTGGCCATGTTTCATAAACATATCATTTTCTTTTCCAAATCACCATCAATTTACCCAATCATCTTAACTAAAAACATATGAGGTTTTTATAACATAAACTTATCAAAATGATCTCCAAATCATGTAGGGTTTTGGACATGATCATAACATGTGCTAACTAGTTCAAAAACCAAGTTTACTTCTAGTTTTAACAACTTTTATAAAAATCTCTAGTTGTATGTTACTTTTTATAATCTTGTGAAAATCTTGTTTTTAAATAAAAACCTTAATTACTTTCACAAGATCAATAGTTATGATCATCCATTTAATCCTTTATGTTAAAAAACCTTTAACATAAACATGCATAATTTTTAGATCGTATCTTAAAACATCTTCTAACAATTTATTTGTATCATAATCATCATAACAAGACTAAATATGCATATAACAAGTCTTAGATCACAATATAACCAAACATAAATATATCATGATTTTTATCTTTGCTTCTTTGTAATTTTTTTTCTCATGTTTATTATGTATGATCTCTTGGTTATTATTAGTAATAATAACAATCATAAACTTAATACATTTGTATAAAAAAAAATAGATATAGAAGCTTACTTCTAGCACTAGGCTAGGGATGATCTTAGAAGATTATTAAGAACTAAGAAGATGATAATCTTGATGGTAGAACACTTTTGTATGGATGAAAACCCTTCCTTTTACTTCCCAAAAGCTTTAGATCCTCTTATGTTACTTGGAAATCCATTTTGATCAACAAATAAAAGACTAAAGTGAAGTGGGTTTTTGGTGTTCTTGGTAAGATGGATGAAGATGATGGGAGTATTCTTATGTGTGTGTAAAATATGGTGTAAAGTGGTGATAACATGCTAGTAACATAATGAAACTAAGTGTTATAATTATTCACCAAATTGATCCACTTGCACATAAGTAAAATATCTAGATATTTTAGCAAGTAAATAAGGGTGTGGGACCCCTTTATTTTCGTTTATAACCATGGGGGGGGGGGGGTCTTATGTGGTAAAAATGTGTTAGTTATTTTTAAGACTTAGAATGAATTATTAAGATGTAAGCATTTAGGTGTTAAGGGTTTTCAATTTTCCGAGATGTTTCTTGACTTGAAATGACCATAAACTAGCTTTATAAGACCTAAAATAATAATCACTAGTTCGCTACATGTGCCAAAATATAGTTCGGCTAGATGTATAGCGCTCGTTTCGCAAGTAAATAGTCGAAAGGTACGCTTATGGAAGTTATAGGGAAAATTTCCGTTATGTGTATAATTGATATTCCATAAGTATTTTTATATGAAATCGGTGCCTAAACATCAATTTTTGCATCTTGTAATAAAATACAATTGCTGAATTTTGCGGAAAATTCATGAAATGGTCACTTTTAGCGCTTTTCGGATAGTTTTTAGTGCTACCGGGCATTGGTAAAATATTAACCGAACTCTTGTATTCCCATATAGGGTTTAACATATAATTGATATTGGACTCTCATCCGAGTCCTAAAGATGTCATTTTAGATGTTTTCTGCGGATCCGGAGTTTTCGTCAGCACTCTAGTTCACTAGGCACTACTCTAGTTGTTTCGGTGAATTGTTTGCACTATTTCAAATGTACCCAATAAAATGAATCATGTGCATCATAATTGAATATTCCATAAGTATTCTAAGATGTATATTATGTAGTACGCAGTTCGAGTGTTCGAAATGCATAAAAATGTAGCTAAAATGAGTACTTTAAGTGTAAGAAAGTTACCGAAAAGTGGCAGTTGTCACATAGGCTACATCGCTTCCTTTGGCTTGAAGTACCGTATTCCACCATTTTAGCGCCCCTTCTTTGAAAAGATGCGACGCGTACATGACCTTGTCTTCCTCGGCACATAATCACACCAACATGTATAACCAAAATTATCGATCTTTCGACTTCCATTTTTATATATATTATAATATGCGTCTGTACACACCCGTTATCTTACAAAAGTTTTATTTTTTTAAAGTTATTTCACATAATTATATTTTTATGATTATATTATTATTAAACAAACACACCACACGACCACACACGATCCCTGTTGGCTGGCACTTCAGAAACGACGTTCTCTTTCGTCGTACTTCCAGGATATCCTCTCCCCTACTTCCCGGATTCTATTTCCGGCGTCCACCAATTCCTCGCCATAGTGGCGGAGTTCTGCCAAGTTCTAGGAGCTCATAGGTGGGTGTAGTGGAGGTTCCGTGTCAAATTGAGGGAAAAGGTATTAGGGTTATTGAGGAGATTCTGAAACTGCCAGTCGGTGGTCCACCATTCTTCTAACTCTGCTGGTAGAGGTTGGGAATGGATAATAGGGTCTGGGATATCAGGCTCTAGATCAACTGGAAGTTGTGCTTCCGCCGGGTAATTAAAGAGGTTTGTATTGGCAGGTCCGATGAGGTAACTAAGTGCAAGTTTATGGTCCAGCTCTTCCCAAGATGGCATTTCCTGGTCTTGTCTGGAACTTTCTCCAATCTCTATTTCCTTACCTTTATCTTTGGGATCCACAGGCTTTGCAACTTTCCGTGTTGCTAGTTTCCTCCTGCGCACACGCCTCCAGCCTACAAGTCTTCTTCTTTTCTTTGGTTTGGGTTTCTCCGGAGGTTGGGCTTGAAATTCCATAGGTTCTTCAACGTCGGCACAATAACCGGTAAAGTCTCTGGAAACTTCCATATTCACAGAGTAGAGATTGAGATTCTGAAGAGCTTCTGACAACTCATTCATGTTGTTTAGCATATATAAAGAAAACACAAAATTTTGTAAGTTAAATTTTCACAGGCTAATACACAGAAAATGGCACACATTGCGACTTATATATATATATATATATATATATATGTTTATTACACTGAAATTTAACATATACTAGGGTTGTGCATTTTAACTTAATTAAAAGTTAACATTTACTGCTGTAGTGGCTAACATATAGAGATTTGCCCATTGTTCATCTAATTCATTTTCCCCTGGTGGGTTATTGCCTATTTCCTGAGTTTCCTTATTACTCATCATTCCCTTTGGTTGTGACTTCTTTATTTTCTCTTGACTTTTTCTAATAATCCAACTTCTTTTATTAGGGGTAAGTGGTTTCTCAAACTGTGCCTTACGAACAAATATTCCTTCCTCAGTATCTGCTGAGTATCTTGAGGAATTTGATTGGAACGAGGTTCCCTTATCTTTTGATGGACTATCTAATTGACGATAGATGTCCGAAAGTCTTTGCTTACCCATACTGTAAACACATAGTCAAGTAACACAAAAACACATAATCACAGGATGGAAATTAGAAAAATTAAGTATTTCTAAATACTTAATTGGCTTAAATCAATGGCTCTGATACCACCTTTTTCTGTCACGGCCCCCGTCCCGGTTTTACCCAGTCCAGGAGCCGCGGGACAGAAACCCATGGTATTTATTAATTGAGTTGACAGCGGAAGATTTAACAGGATCTTTTAAAACTTGAAATTCCCGATTATTTTATTTATTAATTCGGGATAAAACCCCGTAATTTACAATAGAGGAATTTCACAAGGAAATTCCCTGGTTTACAAAACATGTTTATTTATTTTAACTGAGCCCCCACTTCAAGCTTGTTAGTGCTCCATAGCATGTTTTCCTTGAATCACAGCAGGTCGCCTGAAACATGTTTTAAAAATATTTTATCAGCGGGGAAATACTGGCGAGTCATTCAGTTTACATAAAATGACACATAGTTATAAATTACAGCATAAGAGTGATTACAATGGCTTCTATCTTATTTTTGTCTGGCGCCGTGTCACCTCCTGGTGACGATGGTCATACTACTATTAGGTCCTTTCACCCAATTAGTGATGATTATCACTGTTAGGATTTATTAGCCTAACCGTGAGAAATTAGTAATGTGCACAATACCCCACTAGCCAGTGATTCAAGATAACCATGACTTAATCCCTGTAATTATAACTTTTGAAAATGCTTGGAGTATTGTAAAATATTATTGATAAAAAGAGAATGACTCACATTGCAGATTTAACGGGCAGAGTTTAGCCTACTGATTAGCCTTGTAACCTAGTTTAAATAACATGCACACGAACTAGGTTAGTAACTAATACAGCATATACGATAACTCACGAGATTAAAACCCTCACAATGAATGACAAAGTGCAATACTTAAACATCCATCGAATTCACGACGAATGACAAAGTATAGCCCTAATTTGGGCAGCACTTAAACATCCATTGGATAGTTTAAATCGATCGGACATTGAATCATAGCAGCGATCGAGTTAATACCCTGTATCGTAGCAGCACCTCACTACCTTAATTTTCGAATTTGAGCAGTAAATCTTCGTTTTTAATCAAAACTGTCGACACCAGTGAACTACTCGTACTCCAAGCTATTTATAGCTGAAATTTGAGGTTCACGCGGCCCGCGTAAGCCTCCACTTAAACTTTACGCGGCCCGCGAGAGGCCCTATTCGTAGACTAGGGCTAGCGTGTCATCAGTAGTGCTGCCATGTGTACACCACATGGCCTGGGAACGCTTATCCGGTCAACCACACGTTGACGAGGCCCGCGTAAGGGCCCTCTTGTGCTTTACGCGGCCCGCGAGAGGACCAAAAATATGATTTTCTTGATTTTTGATATGGATTAGGGTTTCGGGGGTCCGGGTTTCCATTTACGGGTCGTTTTAGGACATTTTTGAAGGTCCTTACACAACTCAATCCCACACTTCATACACTTTTCAAACCCACAAATTCACTCTCAAATCACTCCGTTTTCAGCTGCAAATCAGAAGCAAACTCAGATTCATTCCAAGTTACAAAAACAAGCATAACTTCCTCATTTCTTCATCTTTTTCAATGATTCTTCTTCCTAAACATTTGGAACAACCTTAGGTATGTTTTCCACAGGTTTTCCATGGAAAACCAAGGCTGGAACATTACCATATAAGGTTCCAAACTTTCTGTTTTGATTAAACTTTGCTAAACTTGCTTAAACTTGAGTTATCTCATACACATTCCTATGTCCTTATGCTCATAATCACTTCTATGGTTAGTTGGGCTTAAAAACAAGGTTGTGACACTTAAAATCAGAGGCTAAAACCTTATAAACTTTCTGTTTTGTTTAGGGTTTAACCCACAAGTAATGAAGAAGCATGAAGCTTGATGTTTGTGTGATAATAGGATTAGCTTGGGCTATCCTACTTGAAATATCCACACATTACTTGATGATTTCTTAGATTAGTGTAGTTAACTTATTCTTTATTGAATGTTCATGACCCTCCTTGATTGTTTTTACATCAAGTGCAGTGGTGAACACTTAGATGTGCCTAAATGGAAGACTTGATCTTCCTACCTCCTACATGATTTCTATGACATTTAGAGGTACCTAAATGAAGATCTTAATCTTCTTCCTCATGCTTGAACTATTAAACTATTGGACATATTAATATAACCTATATAATACATAAACATATTATCCGAATAATCAAATCTTTGATGATGAACTAGTGTTCATATGTCAAGGTACTAGATTATATCATCCTAGACTTTGATAACTTGTCACGATTCTAATGGGACCTTGTTCCATGAAATCATTTAAACTCCTTAGAGTTTCCTAGTGTTAAGAACAAGTATCATATGACTAGATGATTATGTTCACATGTTACTTTCATATGTTACATTCCTATGTTTTAAAATTTTGAATCTCGACTCTAAGCATACCATGAACTTTAACCCTTATACATTCGATCTCCTAATCTCATTGCTTGTTAACAATTGGATAATCGGAAAGCTTATGCAAATTTTGTGAGTATACTTGACCCATTTTACCGTTTTCACACTTTTGGGTGTAACATGTTATTATATACAAAACACACTTACTATACATATTCTTATGCAAATGTACAAACAAACAATCCGATACATGCTTACTATTTGTTATGCTTGATTCGTGTTTTCTGGACCATACTTATGTGATGAACTTGTCATTAGCTTCGTACGAGCCTCCATTTAACATGTATAGCGCTATAGTAGTAACGCACCGCTCGTAGACTAGTGGTCATGTTAAATTTCATTCATACGTGTGTAAACAGAGGGTTGACTTGTAAATCGCATGCCAGTTTATACGTTAATCTTGATAACTAGGTTTGCCATGTGGATTGTTCCTTATCATTTTTATACTTATATACTACGCACCAAACTTGTATGCTCGCCAATACTTTTTGTATTGAACTACACTTTTAAAACATGTTGCAGGTTTAGCGATGATATTGGTGATGCATGGAATCTAGTAGAATGCTTATATACACACTTTAAATTTGTATTCTTATTGTATTGTACTTCGTTACTCATATTGTATTTATTTCAAATCTTTGTAATTGACTCTTTAGAAATGAAATGGAAATTTATTATTTAAATACTTGTCACAAATAGTGTTATGAAGTCTCTTGCAATCTATTTCATCTCACTCCGATGTTTCCGCCATCGGTTGGGGTGTGACAGTTCAGATGGTCATCCAGACTGATGGCCATTCGATCGAGTGGTCATTCGATCCAAAAATGTTCAACTTTTGAAGTTTTCGTTGTAGTATAAATCCAAGTTGTTCGATCGGAGGGTCATCCGATCGGATGACCGTTCGGTCGATTGACTGTTTGGTGTAAGTTTCAAAGTTTAAGTTCTGATCCAAAATAGTTTAAGTGTTAAAGTTTACTGAGACAACCCACCTGGTCGGACGGTCATTCGATCAGATGACCGTTCGTCCTTGGTGTCCTTGTCTCCTTGAAAGTTGTAAAATTTCTAAGTTTGGATTCGGGCTAACTTTGATGGAATGACGTTATTCTCACCGAACCAAGATGACATCACCTCCAAAGAGTCCAGATCTTGGGGATTTCATGGTGAAGAAGTGTAATTTTGCTGAAGAATCATGTGTAGAAGTGTGTAATGATCAAGGTTGTACAAGAATCTAAGAGAAAACATACAAGAATCGGCCTAGAATCGAAGAAAAGTGCTTGAGAATGGGAGTACGTGCATTTGGATCGGAGGGGACTGTCACATCACTGAAGGATGATGTGACAGGTCCTATTTATAGTGTCAGAGGAGGAGTAAGGCAGTGCAGCAGACGGATCGGATGGCTGTTCGGTCGAATGGCCCTCCGATCGAATGGTCATCCGATCGAATGTCCATTCGGACAGTCCAATCCGTTTTGCAACTTTTCCGTCTTTGGTTCGTTTTGCGAGCTAGATTAAGCGTTGCGTTGGGTACTATTGTGTAGTATCATTACATAGCAAGATTACTTAATTAACACGAAAGTTTTCCAAGTTTAAATAAGTGTCAAGTCTCTAGTCTCTCGTTTAACCAAGTCTCAAGTTTCACGAGTCTCAAGAGTCAAGAGTCAAGTATCAAGAGTCTAGCATCAAGTGTCAAGAGTCTAATTTCAAAGTATCAAGCGTCTAGTATTAAGTATCAAGTCTCAAGAGTCAAGTATCAAGAATCTAGTATTAAGAGTCAAGCCTCATAGTATTAAGTATCAAGAATCAAGTGTCTAGAGTTAAGCATCAAGTATCAAGTATCTATAATTAAGCATCAAGTATCAAGTATCACCAAGGTTCAAGTTTCATAGCCTCAGATTCACAAAGTATCATAAGTGTCAAGTTCTCATAGTATAAGGACAAAAACTCAAAGTTCAGGGACGCAGGGCGTTACAGGGGGTTTACCTGAAAATACGTCGCCCGAGAACTCACCACAGTCATCTTCCACCTCACCTTGTCGTCAACATCACCACCTAGCTCACCGTAGAACCCACAACCGCTGCCGGTCTACCATTCCCTCTCCCATGCGTTTCTCTCTCTCTGGTCTTCCGTCTCGATCCTCGATCTCTCTCTCTTCGTCTCATTGCCGGAAGAAACCAGGGTGTGGGTGTGGTGTGTGTGTGTACCGGAGACATGAGATGGAGGGGGGGTCGGGTGTGTGATTGTCGCTGGAAAACGAGGCCACAACGGTGGCCGGTATATGGCTGGCACCATTTTCCGGCTCCTGGTCACCGTGATCGGACAGAGAGAAGAGAATGGGGCTGTTGGGTAGTAAATGAGAGGGAGAGGGTGAGAGTTAGGGTTTTCAAATGTTGAAATGGATAGATAGAGAGATTGTGTTTGTATGTATGCGTGTATTATTAGAGAGAAAGAGATGGCAGGGATGGATGGTGAGTTGTGCACACATATCTCATCCAAAAAGGGACTAGGGTTTGCTCTACATTTTTATATTAGGGTTTGGTTAGTGGGCTTTGGGCTTGGGCCCAAGGCCCACAAGCACAGTCCCTGTGTTTAATGGCCCAATCGCACTTACAAATCCGTTAACAAAACCTGAACGTCATCTAAGTTCATAAAATAAAATTTTAGTATTAAAACGCGTAATTTTAGGGTCGATAGTCGATGTTTGCGCGTTCGTTTTCGGTTACGGTAAAAATTGCGAAAAATTGCATCGTTTGCCGTTTTAATCCGTTTTTCGATCCGGTTTCAACTACGGATATTAAAATTTGAAAACGAAACTAAATATATCATAATATTTCAGTTTTTAAGTTAATACGCATGTCTGATGCTTCCGTTTCATTGCCGATGCGTTCCTGCAGTCGCATTTTTTGTTCGCGTTTGCGTTTTGTGACATTTGGAAGCATGATAATTTCGCAATACGAAATCCATAAGTATAAGTTATATGTATAAACTTCGTATTTGTCGGCGTTGTCAGTATTCTGTACGGTATCAGTTCGTTATCGCTTATCGTTCTGCAGTTTTTTCCGAAAATCGTCATACGCGCATTGTAACGTCTGATAAGCGTTCCTAGGTATACTAAGAGCCTAATTAAGTTAATTCATGCCTTAAACACTATTTATTATCGCCGTAAACGTTTGTTAATAGCGTAATTAGGAGCCGTAAATCACCGGTTGTTACACATTCGTCCTCTACATCAAATCCGTCAAATCTGAACATAGTTCAATGCAACATCGCCATAGATCTGAAAAACTCTCAAAGCCTTGCTGAAGCTGCCAAGCAACAAATGGTGTTCTTAGTATCTATTCTGGAATCGTACGAAAGCTTGGTCTCGTGTAAGGTTAGAAACACGAATATGACGAAAGAAGATTATGACCAGATCGATCCAGAGGAGATGGAGCTGATCGATATAAGATGGTGCATGGCCAGCGTCATGAGAAGAGCATAACGGTTTATGGAGATTACAGGAAGATCAAGTATTGGAGCTGCTAACACAAAGCTGGGATTCGAGATAATAAAAGTTACCTGTTTCAAGTGCAAACAAAGGGCACTTCAAGAGAGAGTGCACAAATAGGCAAACAGATGAAGCTGTGAATCCGTTTCGGGATGATTTCTATCAGAAAGCAATCTACCATCACATCAGCAAGCCGCCAAAGATAAATCAAAAGCAAATTGGTGAAGGTTTTTCAAAAGATAGAAAACAAGCAATGGTGGCAACTCAAGAAGACGAAGGATTCAATTGGGACAAATACATTCCAAGAGAAAAGTATGCATTGGTGGCTGAGGTAGATAATCAATGGCAGAGAGATTTTGCTCGATATGAAATTAGAAAATTGTATGATAGAGCAAACAGATGGGATGCTGGAAGAGAATGCTATTTGGATCCACAAGGTAATATGATGGTTGATCCCGAGAAGGTGGATTTCAATGTAGCGGCAGCTGTCTTTCCAACCTGTCAACAGTTCTATACGAGGAGGTCGATTGAGAAAGATTACGAATAAAATCTGTATAAGCGCTTCAAGGAAGTGTTTTACGTGAGTCTACCTAAGGTGACGGAGTTGAAAAAGAAGAAAGAAGAAGATATTGAGAAGCTGGTTGTAGAGCTCAAGAAGATAGCAGGAGAAGCTGATGAGAACCAACAGAAGGCTGATGAAGATCAGAAGCAGATGACAGAAGAATCCAAGGTGCCAGATGAAACCGAGGTAATAATTCAAACTGAATCTTCTGAGTCGTCAAATAACGATGAAAATGTTAAACAATCTGTTGATAAAACTGAAGAACAGTGCAGGAAATGCATGGAAACATGCAAAGCCTGTACTGAGAAAGACGAAAACTTAAAATTAAGAGATATTGAGTTTACCAAAATCGAAACCGTTTTCAAAACAAAATGTAAAGAAATGCTTGAAAATGAAGAAGTTTTGAAACAAAAGGTCGAAAAGCTGACACCTAAATGTCATGATTTTGAAAAAGAAAATGAGATTTTAAAACAAAAGTGTTCAGCAAAATGTAATGACTGTTTACAAAAAAATAATATCATTCAAGAATTATAGAAAGAATATGATAGAATAAAATTGAAAATAATAACATACAAGAAGCTTATGATATTTTGAAGAGACAAGTAAAAGTATGGACGGTAGATTGTCAAAATGTCTAGAAACAACAAGACTTGTTGAAGCCAAATATGATGGAAAGCAATAGGTTTTAAATCTATACATTGATGAAATTGCTAAACTTAAACAAGAATTGGCTGAAAAAGAAAAGGTTAATAATAAACTTCAAAGTTATCATGCTTCTTCGTACATTCTCCAACGTATTTTCAACATCACACCAGATGATAAAGATTCTGAAAAGAACAAAAAGGGTATTGGTTCAGAATATCATCAGGTGCCACCACTGTTGGATAATAATTACACGTTCTATGATGATGAAGAGGTGGCAAAAGGTCTGAACATGGTTGACCAATTACCTGAAAACATTGATGTGTCTTACACCAAATCTGATGATACTGGTGATTCAGAGGTGGTAAGTAAGGTAGTTGAAAGCGTTCTGAATGAGAATCATTCTATCCAAAATGGTAAGTCCGAATCACAGGATGAAGATGAGGAAAGTTTTCACAAAAACTATTTGAAAAATTCAAAATCTGAGAAAAGTGCGAATGATGATCCAATAGGATTGGCATATACCATGATTGGATTGGACAAATTTTTCTCAAACATTGACTTTCCGATTCAAAATGTGGTTCAGGATAAGGTCGACAAAGTTTTCAAATGGGTAGAAATCGAGAAATCTGAAATTGCAAAATTTGCGGGTAAAGCGAGCAAGAAAACTTTTTATAATAAACCTGGTTACAAAAATAAAAACATGTAGGCTGGGCTGGGTTATAAAAAGAAACAAAACCAAAAGAAACGTTTCGAAAAGCCAAATCATTAGAAAAAGATGAACTTTGTTCACGGAACAAGATCAGAAGAAGAGAAAGAACTCAAATTTAGACGACAGTTTAATAAAGAGTTCTATGCTCAGAGGTATGTGCTGCATCATGTTTTCTAATCGTTCAAGGGAAAGAAATCTAAGACTTAAAACTAACAAAATACTCTACAACCTCTAATTACAAATAACAGTCTTTTGAACATCTGCTCCTACCAAAAGGGATATACTCAACATCTATTTCGCTAAAGTCTGCCAAGCCCAAAGGTCTGTTGAAAACAAAGTCTGTTGAAGCAAAGTCTGTTGAAGCAAAGAACCTCTATTGATAAATACAAAGACTGTTGAACCAAGGGTCTGCCAAAGAGAACCTCTGCTGATGAAGAAAAAAGTATGATGAAGCTAAGGTCTGTTGTGGATCAACAGATGATGCAGTTCAACAGAGGATCTTTAACAGAAGATCTTTAACAGATGATGATCAACAGATGATAAGGTATGTTGAAGCAAAGTCTGTTCAACAGATGCTAATGTAACTCAGATCCTAACAGTGCTTAGGCCCTAGCAGATGTTAGGAGTCTGTAACAGTGCTTAGGCTCTAAGAGATGTTAATGTATCTCAGATCCTAACAGTTTTCCTACTAACCAATTCATTAAATTTTAATTCATTCACTTACAATAATATACAACCCTACTACTTGTGCAATACATGAATATCAACAACAATATATAATAACAATAATATATTCCAAAAAAGGGTCAAATTTAGATGTTTCAAATTGTAGCAATTACATACCAAATCCATCAGTTTAGATGTTTCAAATTGTAGCCATTACATACCAAACTTTTAACCACAGCAGGTTAAAACAACAGTTAACAAACATAAATAAAAACCACATGGAGTTTTCAAAATAAGTGGTTTTTACTTTCCATTCGGACTTGTTCCATAATCCTTTTCGATTTCAACGGCTGAAGAGTCGGCCCTAACAGAGACAACATCCTTGCAACAGATCACAAAACAACTAATGAATATTTAGTCAACCTGTTATTATATTGCCAGAAATAAGGAGTATAGTTATGATTTGCAGAAAGTAACAAAAAAATAGCTTTCCATTTCCTTACACTTTCCATGCTGTATAACAGCCCTCACATGCGCATGAGCTGGGGTTTTAGAGATGAAGTCGTTAAACTGCAGAGCATAATCATTCCACAAAGTACATTGCAAAACCGTACCCCTACATGAAAACAATATTCGTATGACTATAAATTAAACACTAATTTATGACCATTTTTTACAATCTATAAAATCAAAACTAAATTGAATGAATAACAACATAAAATCAAAGGAAATTTATGACCATTTATTAAAATAGTAAATGAGGCACAAATTAACTAACATATTCACTTGAAGAATAAATTGTTGATCTCATTTATTACCATGATTCCACATTAGATACAAACACTGTTAATCTCATTTATTACCAGTACCATGATTCCACATTAAATACCAACATTCTTGATCTCATTTATTAACATCATTCTACATTAAATACAAACAATCATTTGTACATGACTGAACATGTAAACGACAACTTACTCCAAGTCTTGAATATCGAAATTCATCCTCTTAGTTTCTTTTGGAGGTCGGCCAAAGAATTCAAGAACTCCACACCAAACCACAGATCTAGCAACAGCTATATGATCACATTATACAACTGAGTAAGTAAAAATTTCTAATTTTATACAGAGAAGACATGATTACAAAAATATACACTGCCAACACTCAAAGATTTTACTGTCTCTCCTTGAAGAATACCTTGATAAGCTCTGAAGTTGAAACCATACTCAACACCTTGCCAATCTCTCACGGGTGTAACAATTGTGATGATAAAAGTTGATTTTATAGCCATGAAATTTATATAAATCTTTATTTTCACCAACAACAAATTTCGACATATAATAACAGCATCTTCTTGAAGTTGTCAATGAAAAACAGGTATCAAATGACTTTTAATACCTCTTTGAATCTTAGCATCCTGAAGAACATTTAAACAAAGTATTTTTTAGCATACAAACCTACAGTCTCTGATAGAAAAAAAATCAAACAATATACATCCTCAATAAACTACTGTACAAAGCTTAGGAACATTTGCACAATCAAGGTTTTATCATACAAACCTATAAAGCCTAGAAACAGGAAATCAGACATATACATCCATGGAATCATTTATACACGAACGAAAAAACACAAATACACATTACATTTTCATCAATGAAGACGAGATCCATTTTATAACCTTGATTCCATTTTCGAATTATCATCGCTTTCACGTGCCACGTATCTTTCCCAGTATTCAAATCGTTAACAAAACTAAGATTGTTACTTTCAACTGATGTTGACATGCTTCTAATTCAGAATTCGGAATGAATTCAAATTTCAAAATCCGAAATCAGAGAAGATGGGAGTGTGATGAAATATGAGGAGGGAAATGAGAAGAAAAGCCTTATATAAGAAGATGATGGACAGAAGTGAGTGAGTGACATGTATTAATTGCAAATTACGTATTCTCATGCATTTTGAATTTAAAATTGCCGGCAACTAACCTCTGCTGATATAATGGCATTGTATCAACCTTTAACCTCTGTTGGCTACTAAGTATAGATGGATATGGGCAGAGGTTTTGATGGCAGAGCTTTAAATGTATTTTAAAGTGATTTTATATATTCTGATTTATGATGCAATAATGACATAAGAAATGCATTGTTGGACAGCCTTTTTGGCTGCCACATCAGCTTTTCTTATGTCAGGGACATTTGCCCTTTTATAAAAAGTATAGATTGAAGATATAAAATTGAAGATGATGCAAAAATGACATACGATTGATATTGTTGGATAGTCTAGATGGCTGCCACGCGATATCAGCCCATAGTCTCCTTTAATAGTAAGTAAAGATTTAGCTTATGTTATGGAACAAAATCAACACATCCATGCATACTTTGTATTGGTGACAAGATTTTTTTTTTCCAAAAGAGTGTGGATGAAAAAAATATTTACCAAATTGGTGTTGCTAAAAAACTATTTACTAAAATAGTGTTTTCATTACAACTTACTTTTCTCTCTCTAAATCTTATTGGATAACCTATATCTCCATTAAAATAAAAATATTTTTGAAAAACACAATATAAAATATATAACATTAATATTTTAATAATTTGAAAAATAGACTTTTTTAAGTTTGAAAAATAGGTTTTATTTGGTTTACATAAAAATGAATTTAATCGTTTGTTATGAATTTCATTTTTCTTTTCAATCTTTTGACCGTTATTTATAATTTAATATTTTTCTTTTCAGTTTTAACATCTTAGTTTTTGTTTTTATGTGTTTACAACTTTTTTTTAGGTATAAACGAGGCAGTTGCCTATGAGTAATTTGAGATCGCTAAAAGTTCGTACTAATTTGAGCTTCAACGAGCTTTTGCTCAAATTCGAATCTAAAATTACAATAAGGTTGTTTAATATATGAGCTTGAATTCAAGTTGTTGCATGAATCTAAACGAGCATGTTTTTTGTATAGTTTTATTTAATTTGTTTTATACATTTTATTCAATAATAATAATAATAATAATTTAAAAATAAAATGTTGGTGAGAAATATATATTATTTTGTATATATAAATTATAATTAAAATATATACAATTACTAAAACTTTATATAAAGTAATTAATAAATAATATAGAGTCAAGCTTAAGATTGAAAAACTACTCGCAAACCGATCTTGAGCTTCAAATGATTATACATTCATTTATATTCGTTTGATTACATGGACACATTTCACATTTGTTCATTTATATTTGTTTGCTTAGATTTATTCGTTTACGTTCATTGTTTACAATTATAACTTTCGTTATTTCACTTACTGCATTCAAGTTCTAAAAAAATATATATACACCAAGACAAAAACAAAAGTAAAATTAAAAATCAAGTTCAATAAAAAAAACTTACGATCAGTTCATTATAAACGATAAAATCTAAATTCAAAATAAACAAAACAAAAATTAATTTTCCAAAGAATCAAAATATTACTGTTATAAATTTTATACTTTTTTTCTTTCCAAAATATGTTTCTTTTATTGAACTTCTAGGTTATCCAATCAGATTTGGAGAGAGACAAGTTAGTTGTAGAAAAAAACACCATTTTGGTAAATAGTTTTTCAACAACACCAATTTGGTAAATATTTTTTTCACCCACACTCTTTTAGGAAAAAACTCTGGTAACAATGGGTGAACGAGTATTTTTAGCTTGAAACCTTACCAAAAAAACTTAAAAATTTACGAGAAATCTTAAAAGGGTATCACCCTTAACATGCATTGTTTTGTTCCCCTGAAAAAAAAAATCTCGATGCATGGAAATTTAATTGGGTACGATAATGTGAGGCAAAAAATTGGGTGGATGAGATCAGAATGCGTCAATCCGAAGCAGTCTAAGGGGCTGTTTGGTAGCCTCTTAATGACCATTCAGATGCTACCTCTTAATGGTTTAAAACCTCTGAATGAATAAGAGGTAACCTCAAGTCTGAATGGTTAAGAGGTAACATCTGAAAGGTAAATCATCACATGTCACATTCTTCTACCTTCTCATAGGTAACATTCTTAATGGTTCCATTAAGAGGTAGCCTCTTAATGACCATTCAGAGGCTACCAAACAGCCCCTAACAATTATCTTCCAAACTCTTTGAGGGCGTTTGTATTGTACACATTTATCGTAAATATCCAAACCACATTTTTGACTTCTTCCTCTTGTCGATTTCTTATACTAATTTTGTGATAGTGTTGTAAGAATCGCTAGGCGCTAGTCGGGTGGTGGGGTACCGACTAGCGATTAATCGGGATTAACATGGATTAATCGGATTGAGATTTTATATGTAATTTTTAGTCACATATATACACACACTTTTATATGTAGTTTTTTTAAAGTAGACATGTTTTAACCCCTCATTGACCAATTTTTTAAAGTATTTGGAAGGAATTTATAAGGGGGGTGGGGGTGGTCATCACTCATCACTCACAACACCCAATCAAGTTCCGCCATGTCATCAACCATTTTTCCATCACTCATAACCATTTTTAGTGGCAATGGTCATCACTCACAACACCCAACAATAAACCCTCACACCCCCTCACATCCATTTATCACAGAATGGGCCATAACGCGTGAAGTTTATCACGCTACTTAAGTTCCACGCGTGGAAATTGAGAGGTGGGGGTGGTGTCTTCATTTCCATCACTCGTTATATAGTGCCATCACGTGCAAACTGTTTACCACCCCGCCTCCCCTAAGGTTTAGTCGAAATTTGGCCTGCGTTTGGCCAAAATTTGGCTAGAATAGGACAGCCATTGACCGCTTAGCGATTAATCGGCCACTAATCGGTGAACCTCCGATTAGTGATTAATCGACGACTAATCGGAGACTAGTCGGGATTTTTACAACCATGTTGTGAATATATACCATTCTAAGGCCCCTATTTGTTTCTACATAATTCTTGAGTTTATGCATACGACGTGTTGCAACCTGTAGTAGTAATTATGTTTCTACACAATCAACTTTTTTTTAACACAACTCTTGATGAAGCGGACACTTAGTAAAGACGGAAACTAAATTGTTTATATATTTTAAACACAACACCATAGTTCTTAGTATGCGTTAGGCCATTAATCTCTCCCACATGCGAAGAGAATGTGTCTTGAGCTTTCATAATACACATATTAACATTTAAATAATGTACATTTGCTAAACATTAATGTCATAATATATAGGTCCTTGACTCAATAAGCATTTTGCCTTTCCATTCAAGATATTATGCTCTAATGTTTAGGGGATTAGGGTTGATGGTATCTTATGCTCGGGTCAGCTCGTTTACAACCCTGGAGCAACCGTGTGGATTTGTCGCTCATGTGTAGTTAAAGAAAGTGTGCAAATTATAAAAACTGTTGGGTGGGGTAAGCAATCTTCTTGCGTCTGGTTTTGAAATTCTCAATATTATAGTGATTGAGTTTGGCCTACGAAAAAGTTCACATATGATCACATAGTGTTTTCACTTCATATCTGATTTGATATATACTATAGTAAATTCAAGTAATAAAGTTCTGGATTTCTAGAAAAAATATGCTCAATAACACCCTTTTATCCAAAATGATTGAAGTAAATGCATTTTGTCTAAAATTAGCATCCATATCTTTTAAATTTATCAAAAATCTTGTGTTATATATGAGGCATGAAACCATACTTTCTTTTCAGCCCTCTAATCTTATTATTAGCAGAATTCTCAATGTGAATTGTGTGTGTGCTATCTTGCAAATTAAATTCATCATTGTCTTTGAATGATTTGGTATGAGCAAAGAAGCTGTGCATTTTTTACAAACAAATAGTTAAATACAAAAACATGACCTTACAACGTACATAAAAATGTTATAATAGGTAATGCTGACATTCTGACATCAATAACAATAACAACCTTAATAAACATCGTTACATGGATACCCAAAACTAAATCCCTGCAAAAATTTATAAAAATGTTAAAAAGTGAAAATAAGGAAATGGTCGGAGCTTTCTAAAGCATTCACAATTAATTCCTTATCCATATCCATATATTTACACTAAAAACAATTATTTTTTCTCTCTCTTTCAATTGAATAATATTTTTTTATACATTTATCATTATCTTTTCTCTCTCCTCCATCTACAACCATTTCTAAAAATATTAAAAAATTTATAAGGTTCTCTCTCCATATTTTTTTTCTTTCCCGTATATTTACAGATGAACAGTAACTTTCTCATATACTTTCTCTCTCCTCCACTCACAGCTACTCAAAAACAGTAACAACCATTCCTTATAATATAACTAACTCACTCACATATTTTTTAGGATCATCATTGTGAATGCTCTAATTATAACATAAATGACTACTTTTCAAATGTAAATTAGGGTGTAGGGAGTGGTTAGACACTTTGAATAAGTAAACTCTCAAATCACCCAATCAAACAGTACCACATCATTTTACTTATTTTGTTTACTTATTGCTCAAAAACGTTGGCGGTGGTTAGACACTTTGTAATAGGTAAACTATTAAAAAAAAGGAAAAATGTGTGATTGGTTGAGAAGACATGGACCCCACCACACACTCCCCTCCCTCCCTTTCCCTCCCTCTCCCTGATTCGGTATACCCTCACCGCATTGCATCATCTTCTTTGGTAAAATGGGTGTAGGCATTGGTTTACCTATTCGGTAAACACCTTTACCGACTTAATTTGCCGACGACACCGTACCCCCTTAAGAGTATTCATATTGAATTCTTTATCCTTATTCCTATCATTACATCAAATATCACTACGTACCTTTTCTTTTTCATTTTCAATTAAATAATATTTTTTTATGTTTCCATCATTACCTTTTTTCTCTCCTCCACTCACAATTACTTTTAAAAATATTAAAAAATTATAGGGTCGAATAGTGTTTTCCATATATTTATAGATAAATTGTAATATTTACTCTTTCCTCCATTCACAACCATTCCTTATAATATAACTAACACACTCACAAATATATATATATATAAAGGAACCATTGCGAATGCTCTAAGAATAATAAAAGGAACCGATATCTACTAACCTCTTGTTTTTTTGTGAGTATAAATGAATTGATGTCTTCTCCAACATTGAAGGACCCAAAATTTGTCTCCAATACTGTTTGCTCTGGAATTATTGAATGACCCTTAGTAAATACCATTATTTTTGGGCACACGCTGATTACCAAGGTATCAAGGGATGGCAATGTAAAATCCTTCTTCCCTAAGTAAAATTCTTTAAGGCTTGGAAGCGTACTAAGTTGTAAAGACTTCAGAGAACGGAACTCAATAATCTCACTAACTTTGGCATCACAATCTTCTTCTTCTTCCTTCACAATTACCTTCATGTTTAAGCACCATTCTATATGTAGCTCTTGGAGTTGCATGACACAAGCAACCATTGAACATGTAAAAACATGTTCTAAACCATGACAACCATGAATAGAGAGTGTTGTTAGGTTTCGAAACTCCAATATTCTCCACTGATTGCTCTTCCATATATACTTGAGACTTCTTAGCCCCTCTAAGTCCACTTCTCTTAGCTTTGGAAATTTGACATTAGTTTGTGATTCATTGTTTGTCACTTCTGATGTTACTTCAAATACCTCCTCCACATTGTTACAATCTTGTGCATGAATTGTTTCAAGCTGCTCTAGTTGTTGCAGCTCATTGGATGGAAAAATCTTTGTATCCTTATGTGAGTAATCAATGTTGCACTGGATTAGATTATGAAAAGACCAAGTTCTCCCTTCTAATTTAGTAGGGCTTGAGCTTTTACAATCTAAACTTGGGGATGGTATCTGCAAAACCAAAAAAAAAAAAACCAAAGAAAAAAAAGGATAGCATGTTAGATGTAACATCAGCTCCAGCTTAAATGTTTTTGTTTTATTTTATTTTATTTTATAGGACAATCTAAACTCACACATAAACTACTATCAAAGTGTTTAATACTTTCACTTGGAAGATTTATTATATAGATAATGCAAAAAGAAAAAAAAACAAAACATACTCTAGTAACGGCAACCGGCAGCAGGCCCCGATGAAAGTTAAGGCCACATTCAAGATTATGTTTACCTAGCCCTGTTTCTATGTACTTAAGCCTGGGAGCTGTTGACCGACCACATGTGAACACCATCATTTGAGGACAATTTTCGATCAAAACACGTTCTAGTAATGGCCACTCAAATTCAATATTCATCCCCAAGAAAAAACCTGCAAGGTTTGGTAGACCTTCCAATCTAATTGATTTTAGATTAGAAAAGACCACATTATTAGACAATGTCGACGTGTCCTCTCGAACTTCTTCCTTCATAATCACTTTCATTGCACCACATTTTCTTACCACTAACTCTTCGATTTTCTTGAGGCTTTCAAGTGTGGAAAATGTGAATATGTTTTCCAGACAATCGCATGCAACAATCTTCAATATCTTTAGGTTGGGGAACTTGTGCACAATTATAGTTGTTGGTCTAGGAACCGCTACTGTAGTGTTACTACTACAACCAATAGTATTTTTATTGTTGATTTCTTCGGTTTCAAATACCTCCATCAATGATGTGCAGTTAAATATCCATAATTCTTGAAGCTTTTGCGTTTTCCCTGCTGCATAATATGGAATCACACTTGACAAAGAATCACATCTATTAATATGAATTGTTCTAGAGTATTGGCATACGGACCAAGAAACAACATCAACTTGAGAAACCTGTAGTAAATGAAAAATCAAGACTAAATTATTTAATGAACCTTAATTATCCACGACATTTTTTTTAATAGAAGCTAGATAAGCGAGCTTCCATTTCATAATTGGTCAGTGATATTAGTTAGCTTAGTTACAGATGTGCTTTCATTTCGATTATGGGTCGGTTAATTGGGGTTTCTTGAAAATGTCTAAGCTTAGTTAACGTTTTAATTACAATTTGTGTGTATATAAATATGTCATTCATAAACTGTTTATGAAACTGAAAAACACTAAAATTCGATAAGCATCTTATCTTATTTTTTGATTTGAACTTAAAAGGATTAGCTTACAAACTATTATATAATAATAATACAACAACAACCATACCCAGTATAATCACACCTATAGCGAAGCTATTGATAGGGTCTGGGGAGGGTATGATGTAGCCAAGCCTTACCTCTATCCCAAGGGATAGAGAGGCTGCTTCCAGTGAGACCCCCGGCTCCAAAAACCATAACCAAGACATAAGCTTCTGGAAAAAAACATATATAAGCACACAACTACTAAAAAAAAGTGGAAAGAAGAATAACAAAAATAAACACATAAATAAATAAGTAGTTGTTAGTAAAACTACGGCACCGGGAATAGGTGAAAACTTATAAAAAGCTATATCACACCTCATAGAAATTGAAAAATTTAAACTCATAAGACAAGAACCTAAACCAAAAACCAGGCCAAACTCCTAAAAGTCCTTAACCTTAATCCTGTTAGAATATAAACTTAGCATATATTGTTTATTATTATTATTTAGTTAGGATAACTAGATCATAAGTTAGTAATTATTAGATATTACTTAGCGGTTAGCAAAAGGTGTGTCGGTTGACAAACCACCACCACCACCCTATATATATATATATGATGTATTCTAACAGTTACGGTTACCAAGACAATCCAGAATTATCCATTCGAATTGTCCATCCTTTAATCTTTTGATCTCTGCATATTATATGATTGGGATGTTCTTCGAATTCTGTTCTTGATATCCAATAAAGTGGTATCAGAGCATCAGGAAACGATCCCAGGGATTCCGAAACGCTGCGCAAACCGGAATATCAAGAACAGTCAAGGAAAGAAAGACGATTCAACACAAGATTGTTGAAAAGGAATTAATTCCAATTTCGATCCAGGGAGGAACAAACACTAGTGAGCGATACCGGAAGAACATCCAAAATACGGTTATGATTTGTCTGTTACACGGGACGAATCAGATTTAAAGAAGAGCGACATATGCAGGAAGTCGATAAACATAGAAGATCTCTTTCTTAAGAAGAAGAAGAAGAGAAGATACATGTTCAAGAAACAGGGGATGAATCAGATTTAAAGAGATCTGAGGAAGAGACAGGAAAACACGGTTACAACATCAGTGTTGAAGAAGTAAGAGTGAAACAGAGGAAGGAGAAAAGGAAAAAGAATTACGAAACGAAGAATCATCGCAGAATTACGACCCAGAATTACGAAACGGGATTAATTTGATTCATATATGACACCGAGTTCATACTCTCATATATGGAAAAAGGAATTAATCGAGATGACTCCGCATGGCGTTGAGTAAAAGACGACTCCGCATGGCGTTGAGTAGAAGATGACTCCGCATGGCGTTGAGTAAAAGATGACTACGCATGACGTTGAGTAAAAGAGAGACAGGAGCGATGATGAGTATACAATTGCCGGCAACAAGACATTTAGATCCGACATGATGTTTCCATTGCCGGCAACAAAGAAAGATAAATACAGAAGAAAGAGAGAGACGGTAAAGAACGAAGATGTTTCAAGAATGAAGGCAGCAAGACATTCAGATCCGCAGAACGGAAGAAAGATAAATACAGAAAAAAGAGAGAGACGGTGAAGAACGAAGATGTTTCAAGACAGAACCGGAGTCAAGGTGACAAACGAGAAGTTGTTGCAGGTCGAATGGAGAGAAACTCAAGTGATGGCTGCGTTACCGAACAAGAAGGAGTCATTACCGATGCTAAGTTTAGGGGATGGTGTTAGAATATAAACTTAGCATATATTGTTTATTATTATTATTTAGTTAGGATAACTAGATCATAAGTTAGTAATTATTAGATATTACTTAGCGGTTAGCAAAAGGTGTGTCGGTTGACAAACCGTCACCACCACCCTATATATATATGATGTATTCTAACAGTTACGGTTACCAAGACAATTCAGAATTATCCATTCGAATTGTCCATCCTTTAATCTTTTGATCTCTGCATATTATAGGATTGGGATGTTCTTCGAATTCTGTTCTTGATACTTGCATTTGCAGCGGAATTACTTGTTGTTTGGGAAACCATGATTATCGAAAAGATATGCAAAGATAATTTGGAATACAAGATCGAATGAAATTGATTCTTGGTGCCGAGAATAAAGCCCGGGAAATCATATATATATGTCATATACACGGCAGTTGATAACGGTTGTAAATGGAGGGAAAAACCGTCTTCTTGAAACGGTGTCTTCTAACCAACACAACCATTCATACATACCGATATTAATTACATAATTATAAGTCACATAATCCTAAAATACAAACATACATAATAATATCCGAATATAATAGAAATTATGTTTATATCTTCTAACACACTCCCCTAAACATGATTTCGTTTACGAGAATGTGTCAAAACACTGATGTTAGCATCATCTACTGCTGCCTTGGCCCTCTTGAAATCGAACCTTCTCCTTGTATTCAGCCTCCTTATTCCTTTCCAATCGTTGCCAGCATAAAATGCGAAATGTTCATCTGTTTCTTCTTTATGTTCAGCAGCAGTTTGTTCACTCGTTCCAGCAACCATTTCCATGCTTCTGGTTCTTCTTTCTTCACCGATATCTTCACCGACTTCTTTTTCATCTGCAGCACTTTGAATACACTTGATCTTGTAGTAATATACTAGTACGTCTAAATACATAGCGTACATAAGCCTCATCAGTTCTGCATCATTATAATCAAGACCCATATCTTTTGCTATCACTGCCCACATATGATTGTCTGTTACACGTCGATGACCACCCTCTCTTTTGACTGCTAAGTACGAGTCTAACATGCAGACTTTCTGGTTATTCTCGGCATAAGCGGATAATGGTCTTGAATTGATTTCTAGTTTAACTTTTAAGAACCAGTCTATCATATCTTCGAATTTCTTCTCTATAAAGAACTTATACTTTCCTACATATTCATCATCTTCCAACATATCCATAAGGGCTTTGCAATCTTGGAATTCATTGAATATCATTGCTTGTAGGATCATTACATTCCAGTCCGGTTCTTCGGATGTAATGTTTAAACTTTCGAAATATGAATTCAAGTAATCATTCTTGAATTTCTCATATTCCGTTTCAGATCTGAGTATTTCTTCTTTTTCTTTGTTTCCCACTTCATCTTCTTTAGAGTAACATGTAGTGTCATTTCTTTTATCAATTGCAGGAATGCTAAAGGTTGGGTATATTTTACATTTATCACCCATGAATTTTACCGTATAACCTTGTGTTATTAATTGATCAAAACTCAGGACGTTTCGATCAATATCTGGTGTATAAAATACACTTTGAATTCGTAGTTTTTCTAATCCGGAAAACATTTCAACAACACCAATTCCTTGAATGAAGTAAAAATTACACTCCCCAGTGTTTGTTTCAACTTCATATAGTTTTTTGATTCGTTTAAACATGTTTATGTTTCCAGAATAGTGTCGTTTAAATGATTTACTAACGTACCAGATATCCGACCAGTAACTTCCGTCTGTACCGACCACCATAAACTCTGAACTCCGATCATATTGTTTATTATCATCAACCCCCTTCTGAGATTGTGATCCCGTGTCTATCGCTAAACGAATGAGTTGAGAGGCCTCATCTTCTTCCTTCCTCTTACACTGTGCAATCTGATACCCTGATAGATTGCAATAATAACACCTTCTTTGAAACCTTCGTCTCTCTCTATTCTCATACGAACAGTGCAGACATGGCAGAGTTGTTGACGTTTCTGCAGGGATCTCTTCTCTTCCAGAAGTGGCTCTGATACCACTTGTTAGAATTGAACTTGCATTTGCAGCGGCATTACTTGTTGTTTGGGAAACCATGATTATCGAAAAGATATGCAAAGATAATTTGGAATACAAGATCGAATGAAATTGATTCTTGGTGCCGAGAATAAAGCCCGGCAAATCATATATATATGTCATATACACGGCAGTTGATAATGGTTGTAAATGGAGGGAAAAACCGTCTTCTTGAAACGGTGTCTTCTAACCAACACAACCATTCATACATACCGATATTAATTACATAATTATAAGTCACATAATCCTAAAATACAAACATACATAATAATATCCGAATATAATAGAAATTATGTTTATATCTTCTAACAAATCCTACGTCTCCACGAAGTTCTATCCTGGACCATGTCCTCAAAGAAAAAAGATGAAAATAAAGAAAAAAGATGAAAATTAGAAAACTTAGACGAGACGAAGAACCATAAAACATACCTTCGATTGACCATGACCGACATCAGTTGTACCCTTAGCAACGCCACCACCAATATGCTTCAGATTTTTCATGTCATATAGTTTAAGATGATGAAGACGAGGGAACAAAGTGGCCGTTGTGTGGGCATATGTAGATGACCTCATTTCTTCTTCATTTCTATTTGAAACAACTTCTTCCATACCATCACAATCCTCTATGGTTACTTCCTGTAGGTTGGTAAGAAGTTTCACCATAAGAGGTGAAAACAAGTACTTAATGCCCGGGCACTGTTCCAGTTTTATGGATGTGAGGTTTTGGAATGAGGATTGTGGTTGGTGTTTGTGAAGAACTAAGAACTCATTCCAACTATTGCACTTCCACACATGACTCAACTTTTTCATATTTGATAGTGTTAAATGTTCAAGGTAGGGAAGTAGTGGTTGTTGTTGAGATGTTACAATTTGATCTCTATTACTTGGACTCTCAATCTCAAACACCACCTCTACCCCTTTAACACTTTCAAAGAAAATTTTATGAAGTTGATGGAAACTGTAGCCCATCTGATAGGATGTGAATGCAAATTCACACAAATTATCATCCTCTTTTGATATCCTTTCCTTTGACATATTATTAATCTGCAATGAAACATATACATATCTAATTAGCAATTCTCCTTGAAATTAAACTATCTACTATTTTTTTGATATAGAAGTTGAAAGACATACCGCTTGCTCTTGGTTGTTCTTGACTAATTCATTGTTTCTCTCATCATATTCTTCACAAGATTGAATATAGATGTCCTTAAGTGCTCTCATATCAAAATTGATGGTGGTAGGTGTCACTATATTTCTAAACTTCTCACACTCCACAATGTATATGGTTTCTACGGCTTGAAAGCCACCGATGAAGTAGTTATTTTCGGGATCTTTTATCCTCCACACCTCCCTAAAGCTCTCACACCGAAACACCTTAATGTTTCTCAAGCTGCACATACCAAGTTGCCGAATTTGGCCCAAGTCTATGTTGAATAACACTTCGATGGAACTACAATATTTCACTTCTATCTCTCTCAACATGAATATATTTTTAATTTTCCCCTCAGTAGTAGTAATTTCAGACTCCCATATCTCCTTCAAGTTCTTCATATCGGAAATTTCCAGTTTTTCCAACTTTGGAATCATAACCTGCACAAAAATTAATCGTAAATAAAATTTTTTGCTCATTAAATAATAAGATCAAATGTGACATAAATTTACCTCTTTGTTAAAAAATGGTTTCACTGAGGAAATATCATTATTGTTCTTGGGAAAGATGCTAGTGCTGCAATTTGGAAGTCCATCCAGATGTAACTCCATCAGTTGTGGTAACTCTGTTACATTAACATGGGCACATAAACTCACCAAGTTTGGTAGGTTATCCAAAGACAGAAATTTTAACTTGTGAAATGTAACCATCCCCACTTCACTATTCTCGCCATTTACCACAGACTGCAAAGCTGAACATGACGTAATAAAGAGTTTCTCAAGTTTTCTCAAACCATTTGCCATAGAAATTGTGAAAAGGTATGCCAGGCCTTCACAGTTTGAAATACTAAGTTCTTTTAAATCACAAAAGGCGTTTTGAGGAGGATGTATTAAAATATCTTCCAGATAACTCATATCATTCACTTTCAAATGAAGAATCTCCGTTTTCCTAAACAACTGATTAATTTTGCATTCACACAGTTCACTGCTGCTAGTCTCAAGCATCAATGTATTTTTGAATGAATATTTTCCATTATTATGGTACCCTCTCCACCTCTTTTCTAACAAACACCCCATAGATATCTTGAACCTTTCTAGATTCTCAAATGATACATTAACTGGTTGGGCCTTGTTATTAAAGAATTCTAGCTCTAGTGCAAAAAGTTTCCTTGAAAGGATCTTCAATTCGTCACAGTTAGTATCTGAGAACCTAATACAACTTTCTCGACAAACTCCCATATAAAGCTCTTCAAGTTGGTTCAAGTTTTCAAACACACCATTATCAATATAAAGGTTAATACAACCAGTCAAATCAAGTAGCTTTAACCTTTTCAAGTTTCCTAATTTAGATGGTAGCTTGTGGATGCCACAACCAGCAAGGTTGAGTACTTCTAAGCTAATAAGATCACCAAGAATAGATACATCATTGTCCACCAACGAGCATGAACGAAGGCATAACGCACGAAGGTTGGTCATGCATTGCGGAAGCAATGGTCGATGCATATTCATATAAGATAGAACCTCAAGTTTCTTCATACTTGTGTAAAAATCTTCCGGAAACTTGAGTAGCTTATCCCCATCCATTAGCTTCAAAAGTTAAGGTTTTTGTGATTAAAATGTGTTGGAAACTCAAGCATACTTCCACACTTTAGTAGAAGTCTCTCATATGGCTCATCTTCTTCAAGCAAATCAGAGAAATTATTGTCGTGGCTTACTATTGAAGCTTGCTTGACAACTGCAAATTTGCTTAGAACAAAATCACGCACAAGATCATGCATTTTAACACTTCCTTCACAATCACTTTTAATCAACAAGTTTGAACGTATGAGTTTGTTAACACAAGTGTTTACCCGCCGTCTTGCTCCTGCTATAGTACGTACATTCTCATTCTGATAAAAGTTCAATCCCCACCCGTACCTCAGTAAGTCTTCTTTCTCAATGTTAGAGTCCTCCGGGAACAAGCCACTAAGAAGAAAAATTGCTTTAAGATCATCTTCTTTAAGATTCTTGAAGCTAATCTTAAAAATTTCTTTAATACCATAGTCATCCACCTTTTTGTTTTGTAAGCGAGAAAGTGCGTCTTCCCATTCAAACTTTTCTTTATCTCTTAAAGTAGAGGCGATGGTTGTTATAGCAAGAGGCAAACCGCCACATATCTTTAGGATCTCTTCTCCAATCTGGTGCATGTCAAGTTGTTCAATATCACTACTTGAATCTAGTCGTACCGTTTCCCAGAATAACTTTTTTGCTTCCTCATCTTTCAAAACACCAATTTTGAAAATCAAACTAGTTTCGATACCCATTTGAGTGCAGACATCTTCCTCTCGCGATGTGAGCAACAACTTGAAGCCATTTGGCAAAGGACTCGATAATCCAATATCTTTAAGCTTGATCTTCTCCCAAACATCATCTAGTATTATCAAAATCTTCTTTTTACCCTCTTCCGACATCCTCTGAAATCTTTCTTTAAGCCGACCGGCCCTTGTATCTTTATCTTTTTCAGATAAAGGTTTACCAATGCATTCTGCAATAGTTGTTTGAATATCAACTGGGTTGTGATTTTTCCCAATAGTAACCTTCACAATCCATTCGAATGTTTTACTACGCTCCACAGCCTTCTCCAATTGCTCCATCATTGTGGTCTTGCCCACACCGCCCATACCAGATAGAGCCATCATTCGGGCCTTGTTATCATTTGATTCAAGGGATAACAATGCATTATTGAATATCAAATCTCTGCTTGACTTGAGTATGCTTTGGGTGCCATCATCATCTTCATGAACTAGTATGGAGGTGGACGCCTTGTTAGAGCTAACCTTAGCAAGAGGTCTTTCTTCAACAGTCCACTCGATGTTAGATTTTTCAGTCATTAGACGGTCTATATCATTGACTATACAGGAGGATCGTTTTCCTGATGTGTATCTCATCTTTATGTTAAAACATCCAAGTCGACCTGTTGGAATATTCTCTGCCTTTAAACTGATCGCTTTGACTTCTTTCAACCAGTCTGGGACATGACGAGGCACAACGAGGTTGTTTGCATCATGTCGCTCCTTTTGCTCTTCCACGTCACGTGCTATATTATTCAGTTCTGCCAATCTGGCACTCATGTATTTGACCTTGTTTGAGGAGGAAACCAAGAAACCCAAGTGTCTTTTAACAGGGCCAAGCAAAGATTCAACAATGGGAGTAATAATCGGAGTTACAAAGTCCATGATCTAAAGATCTGTATCTGTTGTTTTATACAAACAAAAGTAACTAATTAATAACCAAGGGAATGTAAGAAAGGCAGGGCAGGACCGATAGGCTTAGCATCCTAGGCAAAGGCCTAGGGCCCCCCAAAAGTAGTGGCCTCCATTTTTTTTTGTTTTGATATATTACATGTGTATTTAGCCTAAATGAACAAACACATAGTAAAGACATAATGACCCAAACAAGTAAAGTGTCTAGACCTCGCAACTGCAACTGACGTGAATGGCGATTGGGGGAGAAATTAGGGGTAATCGATTGCCTGCGATGATGGGATTTGCGATTGAGCAACCATAAAAAAGCAATCTCGAATCTGCAGGTGGGTTCACAATTAGGAGCCTTAGAAGACGGATGGAACAAGCAAGTAAGCCGGGTCCGGGTGTGAGTTTCGAGTGGAATAAATGGGTACCGCTCAAGGTTAACTTCCTTGTGTGGAGGATATACCTGGGTTGGGTCGCGACAATGGCTGGATTATGCAGAAGAAATGTGCACTTGGTTGTTGGTTGTCAATTTGCTTTACCAGTGTGGGACTTTATTGCTGAATGGACAAGATGTCCAAGGCTGTTCGCGTTCACTGTTAAGGACGTAGATAACATCCACAATCAGGTCCTAGGCACTCGAAGATGGAGAAAGTTAATGCATTCGATAGTCATGATTACTTTATGGGGAATATGGAAGAGTAGGAACGATCGGGTTTTCAGTGACAAGGAGAAGGATTGAAGCAGGAAATTCACCAACTGATCTTTCTCTAGTTCAAGCATAGAGCAAAGAGATACTCAGTAACTTGGGATCATCGGTGTAATATGGAAATTTCGTGTATGGACTTGTAATTGTTACGTTTTGTACTTGGTGTTACCGTTAGATCAAGATGAATAAAATTTGTTGGACTTTAAAAAATAGAAAGAAGCAAGAATATAACTTGTATAATGCCTAGGTTTGATTAAGTTCTTTATTTGTTTCTTTAATAACACTCTTTCCAAAACACTACGATTACTATGTGATGGTTAGGTATACACACATATAACCATACCCAAACCATAATATAGGCTTTCAAAAAATTTATAACCAATCAACGAGATGGAATTAGATCATATGTATTTGAAGTTTTCTAATATTTAATTATCTTATGACCTAACCTAAACTGGTTTCAACCCGAACTGGTTTGTGCCGGGAACTCGATTTGTGCACCTCTAGTCTTGATAGTTTGTTAAAGGTGTTTGTATAATGGCGGTGTTTGTTAATTTTATGTTTCCATCTTTTGACTGGTGTAAAAGAATAAACAAGTTGGATATATTGTCACATATTCTTTGTTATACTTTTCTGTCTTGTATATTGTAAGTTATATAATTATAACCTAACTTAATAATACAAATAAGACAAAGTAACACGTAATAAGTGAAACAACTAAATAATAAAACTTAAAGTAAACTGCCAAAATAGACCTTAAGGTTTGGTCATTTCTACTAGGGAAGAGCTCGGTACCGACAGGTACAGAACCGGTACCGAAAATCCCCAAAAGTGGGTACCGGTAGGGCTGTAAACGAACACGAACAAGGCCTTGTTCGTGTTCGTTCGTTAAGAAAATAAATGTGTTCACGAACGGTTCATGAACGCTTACCGAACGAGATTTTATGTTCATGTTCGTTCATTAAGGAAATGAGTGTGTTCGCGAACGGTTCACGAACACAAATAAATTTTGCGAACGTGACGAAGGATAAAGGTGGATGGATCCCTTATTGTGGAACGGAGGTTGAGCGTATTCGTCGATGCAAATAATGAGAAATGAAAGTGAAATGGTGCATAAACAAGGTGAAATAGGGCTTCCTAGTTTTTTTTTTGAAGTGTGACTTTCTATGTACAGGACCTAGTGGTCACCAGATTCTTGTCAAAGACAATCCCCCGTCAGCCCCGCCTACGAACGCGATGTTTTATCGGGCCCCGGTCGCCGCGCAAACTGACCTTCGCCCGGAAACCATACTGCCCCCACACAAGAACCTCGCTGGGGTAACAGCTGGGTAAAACCGGGTTGCCCTCCGGATCGAACCATGCCTCGGTAGGAAACGATCCATCATTGGGATGTCCCGCACCTTTTGCTACAGCCGGGAATCGAACCGGCGTCTCCAAGGAGAACACCAGCCCAACTGACCAACTGAGCCAGGGTGGGGGATAGGGCTTCCTAGTTTAATTGTTAGGCTAAATAAAATAAATAAGTTTAATGGTAATAAAATAAATAAAAGTTTAATAATATAAAACGTATAGATAAAATATATAAAAGTACAAAAATCTTTAATTAAAACACAAACATATGGACATAAACGAGCGCAAATGAATGAATGTTGTTCACGAACACCTTACAGAACGTTCACGAACACAATTGAACGAACCAAACCTCTGTTCATGTTCGTTCGTTTAACTAATCGAATGAAATTTCTTGTTCATGTTTGTTCGTTTATGTTAATAAACGAACTTCCCGCCGAACGGTTCACGAACTGTTCGCTGAACGTTCGATTCGTTTACAGCCCTAGGTACCGGTACCGAATATACCAGGTACGGTAAAGTCCGGTACCGGTATTTGAGGGTAAAAACCGGTACCCGTACCGAAAATGTCAAAAGTCGGTACCGAATCGGTACTGAAAGTGTACCCGGTTCGGTAAATTCGGTACCGGTACCGGGTACCATTTGCTCATCCCTAATTTCTACCACTTTAGTCCAAAACTCAAACCTTTTGAATCTTGGTCCATGTGGTTTCAATTTTGTTGTCATTTTCATCCAAAATCAAAATTTGGTCAGATTTTTCAGTTAACATCCAGTTTTTTTTGTCTGTTTCCTCCCTTTTAGTGAAACGCAAAATGGTCTTTTAACGTTTTATTATAACAAATTAAAAAAAAAATATGATCATTTTACCATTCATGGAGGAAAAAGACAAAAAGTTGGATGTTAACTGAAAATTTGACCAGATTTTGTTTTTGGATGAAAATATCAACAAAATTGAAACCCCATACTCAAAAGGTTTGAGTTTTGCACTAAAGTGACAAAACCTCATGACCATATTAACCGTTTACTCTAAAACTCAATTGATCATAAAGTTCCAAGTTCTCACATACAGTATGTTACTGACAAAAGAATAAAAAATGTAAATGTTGAATTAAGATTTACCATGTAGAAATCGAACCAAATATAAACGATCCACCCATAAGAAAAAAAAAAAACCAACAACATGTAACCTAACAGGCTAACATTATGTTAAGAAAGCTAAAAGACGAGTAAAAGAATTGAAGGCTAAAACTAAACTTAGAAACATAAGATTACCTTCAAAATCTCCAAACGCACAACCAATAGAGTAGAAACCTGAGATGTCTAGAGAAATTTGAAGTAAGATAAAGCAAGTAGGGAAAGCATGATAATTGGAGGACAGTGGACAAATTACTATTCACACCAATAATTATACCTTGTACATGGGTTTGGTGACAAAACCAATAATTCAGAATTTACTTAGACCAAGCGGTATGGGGCCGGCTTAGGCCCGGCGCCGGTCCCCCACACCGCCCCCTCGCCCCGTCCCGTCCTTTCCGGCTTCCACCAGACGATCTTCAAGGGCCTCCCTTCTCCTCCCTTCTCTCACATATACCTATACATACATACATATATATTCATAAAGGGGTTCATCCCCGACCCCCCTAGGTCCATCCCCTCCAAGCCACTCCTACGTGGCGCCGACGTGGCGGCCCATCCCCTTGGGGATGAGGCTCTCCATACCCGCTAGTCTTAAAAGTGTTTTCATTTATTTTTATGGAGTAAGAAAATGATTAATTTTTATTTTAAAAAGTACTGGGGGATTTCGGAAGGATTCCCGCACTTCGCGGCGGGATTTTGATCGACATCAGTTCACTCACTACTTGCTTCTTTATAGCACCGTTTCGCTTTTTCTTTAAGTATCGACACTCACTGTAGCAATACAAATATAAAACCCAAAGCTACAATAGTTATGGATCAAAAGAAAACAAACAAAAAAAATCAATTAATATACGCATGTAACAGATTAACCATTTTCCTTTATTTAAAAACTATTCAACCAAAAGACAAACTATTTGTTTATTGAATTTAATCGTTATGTTGTTTTTTATTATTGTTAAACACATTAATTATTTAATATAGATATTTTAATGAATGGAAGTTAAAATTGTCCAACACATTAATTAATAAATTTGCCCCTTCAATAATTGTATAGAAACCGCTTTTCTAAAACCATTTGCAAAACCATCTTGGTTTTGTTAAGGCATTGACTGCATTTAATAATAGTTATTAAACTTGTTTCATATTCATACACTCGTATAGAGATAGAGAAAGAACAATGATAAAGACAGAGAACAGTGGTGGTTCATATTGGGTAGGTCATGTAAAACAAAAGAATATCAAACTAAAATTTATATAACCATCAAAAACATGTCAAACGTCATTAAAAACATGTTTAAGATTGTACCCTACAGGTTTTCATTTTTTGAAATATATACAAAACATCATTTAGAGTTACTTTTCTAATGGTTTCTCATGAGAAATCTCGCCAAAACTTCTCTTCTCATGGTTTCTATCACATATAAATCGATCCATAATTTTCAATTTTAATTTTCAAGCTCTAGTATGTCTAGAACAAAAAAAAATCAAAACAACAAAATCATACTACTAAAGTCTAGATCAGCAAAAAAAATTCATCAAAACACATAAAATTTCAAACCATTTTAACATTTCTATAACTCTCTCTCCTAAAAACCACATAAAAAAACAAAGGTACCTAGTTAGATTTTGTATTTCAGGTGGTGGGGTGGTCGGAATCAAGCTTTTCCGGTGAGAATGTAGCCGCTACCATCGTGCCTGTTGATTGCTTTCGTGCGTCGGTCGCTGCGCGATCAGAAGAAAGAGAGTGGGAGAAAGAATTGGAAGGAGTGGTTGGGTTGGGTTATTTTATTTAACTTCAAATTTAATTGGGTTGAGTTAATTGAGGTTATAATGGAATGTTTAGTGGGCTAATTGTCACACCTTGACTTTTGCGGAAGCGTGATTATGGTGTGACTTTCTTACTACCATTGCATTCAATCATAACAACTATATGATAAAACCATAGGTTTGTCATCCATTAAATAATTTTAAAAACATAACAACACTGTTTTAAAAACGTAGGCTTCAATTTCAAGTTTTACAATCATACAAATTGTTTATGAGTTCAAAAGTTATTACATAGCACCAAGGTTTGGGAGACGTGTCTCGTCCAGGAATAAGACACACTGACCAAACTCAAAGACCATGGATGACATCTTTATTCCTAACGCAGCATAAAAACTTCCAACGCCAGCCAGATCCACTTACTAATTCCCTGAAATACATGTAGTTTGAAAACATTAACAAAAGTTGAGCGAGTTCATGTGTTTGTTTGTGTGTATAAGTAAACCATTGAAATCATTGTAAGTATGTTTGTATGTAATTGAAATCCCGGTATGAAAGCAACAAGGAAACAGATCAATTAATGTGTAGCTAATACATTAATATACGTGACATGGTGCAGGAAGACTCAAACCTAGCAGACTTTGTACCGGGCTTCCGGCTGTAAGACATAGTCACCACATGGCCCACTCGGCGGACTCATGGATGGGGCTCGCTACACCCAAATAGATCTATCACTCCTGTCCATTGGTCCTACAACGAGGATTAATGGCCTTAAGAGTACGCCTACCCATTCACATGATCTACTGTACTTTCCAAAGCTAACCATACCACTTGTAATTGTATGTAATCATTTTGTAACATGTACTTCACCCCCGAAGTTATAAATCTGAAAACAGTTAAGAGAAAAGGGGGACATGAACTCACAGTTTTGCGTTCCTTGTATCCGATGTAACTCAAAGCTTCCTCTAGAACGCACAACTACCTACATGCGTACTACGGTCCGTTAGACGAGCGGGTCGTGCCTTGTCTTAGTATTGATTAGTGCCTTTGAATTACATTTTAAAGTGTCTTCGTTATTATTCCAAGTATATAATTATTTGTTAAAATAATTAATATCTTAACTTAAATTATATTTATTAAATTTTGGAATAATTGTTAAACAATATACATTAACTTAATACTTCTCAAGTATTGATACTTGTATTTCCTTCCCAAGGATGAGGTATCTCATACATGTGTATTCGTTTTCTTGTATTTATATATTTTTGCCATGTATTGGTGTCGTATTCCGGTGTGGATTATCTTTAATAAGTACCCAATATATATATTTCAAGAAGTATTTCTTAGAAAAATTATTCCTAATTTTTCTTTTGGCAAAATATTTGTAGTTCCAAAATAATATATTTTCAAGTCTCACTTAGAAAATATTAATAAACTTATTTTATCCCAAAAATAATGTATTTCAAGTTTATCCAAGAAAATATATATTTTTCCCAAAAATATTATATTTCTTAATAATTCCAAGAGAACACATATATTTTTAATCGCCAAAAATTATATATTTCCTTCTTATCAAAATATGATATAACCTTGTGATAATTGTGAAAATCTCATTTTCATTCTTTTGGTGTCCAAAATATTATTTACCAAAAATATACTTATAAATGTATTTTCCGGAATATTTTGTAAGTTACATTCTTTCGTTCGGTTTCACAATATTATGTGTGTAACTTGTATGTTTATTCCTTGAGATTTTTGATAATATTTTGTGTTGTAATTTCTTGGTATTTTGTTAAGTTATATTACTTTAAATCCTAAAATAATATAACTAATTCACAAAGTATACAAACAATCACACACATGTGTCTTCTAAATATATATCTTTCAAATACATATTTAGTCCTTTTGTTTAAAAAACCAACTTCCAATATTTGTATTTTTGTAACAAAAATTATGGCAAAGTTTATATGGAAAACTCATGGTTAAAATACACTTGTAAATATTTGTTTGAAAATATTTTTCTAAGTGTTTATATTTTTAGAAAATTTCGCCATAGTTTTCCCTAAAAATGGAGGTGTCCATGCTTTCAAAGCATATCATTTTCTTTTTAAAATCACCACAATCAATCAACACTTACCAAATGCCAAAATCATGCAATTTACATAACATGAACTTGAACTTTCATAAAAACTTGTAGTAACTTGGTAGTGTGTTTAGTAGGTTTAATTACCATTCAAAATGTATTTACTTCTTTATAAACTTCATGTTTAAAGAAGTTGGATGTTTACAACTTCCAAACACATTTTCTAAAAATGCTTCTTTAAGTAATCTCCTTGTTACACAAGTGTTTCTACACTTGTTTAGCCATTAAAAATAGTGTTTGTTTATGTAAGAACCAAGTTTATACAAATCTTGTTACTTAACTTAGTTTCTTGAAAAAAAACTATATTTGAAATCATCCACTTACAAGACTTATTTTCTGTTTAAATCATCATCTCATATGAAAACAATTTTTATTATTCAAGTTCATGTATTCATAAAGTATGATCACCTTGGTCTTTCACAAGATCATCACCTCAACTTGCTAGATCATGTGTTTAGTCACAATCTAGTGAGTTCCATATGATGTCTAACATCACAAACACAAGAATCAATCATCAAGTATCACATATATACTAAAACAACATAGTTTCATTAAGATTTCTTCATATATCAAGCTTATGTTCATGTTTATTGATTATGTTCTTTAGTGTTCTTCATGATTTGCAACATATATCATCTTTTAACCAACTAAATAAGAAGTAACAAGGGATTATAAGGGCATTACTACTAGCTCTAAGGCTAGGGATGAACACAAGAAGATGAAGATGATGAATGTGATGGATAATAGTAAATGAAAGAGGTCCTTGAAGTTCCAAAGCCACCAAGCTTCTTTAGACACCTTCTAGCACCTTGTGATGAACTTGGATTGGATGAACATGATTGAATGGAGGTGGTGGTGTGGGTGGTGGCTCACGGCCGTGGGTAAGGGAGGAGAGGGATAGAGTTAAGTGTGTGTTGTGTAGGTGTGAGAAATGAGCTCTAATCCCTCATGTTCTTCTTATAACCATCTTAACCTTTTAACCAATGTGTAATGTGCTTCATTAGTACAAGACATGATCTCTAATCATTTCAAAATAAATCAAAGGAAATCTTGATGGTGGGGACACCTTGTAACCGTCCACAACAGGGGGGGGGGGGGTCTTGGTTGGTTTCTAATGATGGTTAAGCAATCTAGTTAGATTTCAAGGGATTTAGTTAGGGTGTTATGTATATTATGTGTTATATAGTGTGTTAGGGTGTGGGGGATCATAACTAGCTTGGAAACATTAAAACAATTTCGGGTAGTGTCCGGTTGTTCGGTTAGATACCGGTTCGTTAATGTGCTAAACTATACCGTTTAGTGTTCTTTATGTACCCTTTTGTGACACTTTTAATTCCCAACACCTAGGAAAGTATTCAGGACCATTTGAGCATATTTCTGCATGATCTATTTGTGTTTAAATGCTGATTTATTGCTTAATTTTGCTGAATTCAGCATTTTAACTGAGTTTTTGGCACTTTCCGGCACTTAAAATATCTCTAGGAAGGCAGTTTCGTGATCCTTACTTTCCAACACTCTATACTAGTGTAGTACTTAGTTTATGGCTCATACTGTGTCTCAAAACAACGTCTGTCTATGTACTAAACTCCGTCAGCATTTTCCTGGTTTGTCTGTTAACTGTGCTAACTGTGCTTAGTGCATCATTTATGTCAGTATGTTTGCATGCAGTCAATGATATGTCATTTGCAATATGTGATGCACATGTAAGTATAATGCAGTAATCAGAAAGTAATTCAAGTCATAAATTGTGAATCAGCACGATCATTAATCATTAATTATTTTTTAATTAATTGTACGAATGCATGCAAATTTGGTAGTTGTCACATTCTCCCCCTGTTAAAAAAATTTCATCCTCGAAATTTATACTACCTTAACTCCTTAGGGTTACATTATGCGTGTATGTATATAGATAATACTGAGGTAGATAACCACAAAACCGAATCAATTCTTATTCGTATCAGGTGAATCCAAGAATATATTACAACAACACGAATCCAATGGTTAAAAGGTATGTGCTCTAGCATTTGATGTCAAAGGACACGAGATGTATAGATGTAGAATCTAGTGTAACTTAGTTAACAGGGGTGCAACAAAGGAGTTTTGACCGATGGATTCTCAAACAATCGATCACAATATGCAAACGAGTTTTCACAAACCATAGCATCCGCTATATGAACTCAAAATCAACATCTTGAATATGAAAATGATCTGTCAACTTTCGAATAAATAAATGATAAGGATTAGTGTGTTGACATTCTTGAATTGCGAAAATACACTGAATGAAATACAAGCGAATCTGGTGTATTATTGTCTTAGTTCGTAGTTGCATTAGGAATGTTTAAATGACAAGTCAAACAAAAGTATGTGTAGTTTTGTGTGAAACGGTTGACCATGATTAGCACAAGCTACAAATTTTGTAATGACACCACAAGGTGTCGTAATTGACATATTTCAACAATAGCGGTGACCGAACAAGTTCACCGTCTTGAAACAACCTGAAGATTTGATTTACACAATGTCATAGAGTTTTCAGTCAGATATGGAACAACAAAGAACTGCTGTTTCTGATTGAAGATGGAAAGCAATAAACACTGCAAGGTATTCAATTTATAGCGAATGAATCATTAGGAGGTACACCGTGATATGAAATGAATCTAGGCACCGTTGTCTTAACACACAACTATGTTGAGACCGCTTTAATTGTGGTAAACAAAACGGATTTAGAGCAAGTTAATTAATAAACAATTAAATCCGTACATGAGGTGCGTAACCAAATTAGCGCAAGCTTCAATTTTGTGAAAGCGTCACCGCAAGGTGTCGAAACCAACAAACGATTTAGTGGAGTCGTAGACCAATCAGGTCTACTACGACTTGAAACAAAAGAACCTTTGCAAAAATTATTTGAATATGATGCTCTCAATACATCATATGGCGTCTTAAATTGAATATGCGAAATGGACAAGTTCGAGCAATTGAACTTGGTTTCAGCGTAATCTGACAATAAACGTTTGTATCGATAAGGGAATCTCGGCATGGTTACAAAGATAAACCATGAATGTAACTTGAAATAAAAGAAGTTTCAAGAAAGTGTGTTGACTTGATAGCAAAGGAGCCAACAATTTCAGTAATGTAGGTCATTCGAATCATAACCCATGGTTAGCTTTAGCAAAATAATATTTGAACTTCAATGAAGCGTTTATTCGAAACGAAACCACATGCGTAGCAAATGGTGCATGTGTAACATATAAGTTTCCAAGTAATGAAACAATGAGTATTTGCTAAAATGAAGAAATGACCAAGTATCGAAGCAAATGTGTGTTCGCTCTCAGCGAAGAAAATTAACGTGATACAACTACCATTAAGGGGAGTAGAGATGCAAACATCTACTCGCTAGAAGCAAAAGTGGAGATTTCAACAAAAGAAGTTTGAGTACTTTCTGTTTGGTTAACTGAAATAGCATATATGTCAGGATGATGGGGTTTGCTTGGGTTAACCGGTGTGGTTCCTAAATGACAACCTTTACGAGTTTCGACCTGGGTCCCCAAAGGTCCTAAGTATATGTTTTCTAAGTTCTCAAAGTTTCGTATTCTGCGTAAAACTGTTTTGTGCATTGTGTAGGAAACACAATTTTTGTGTATGTTTAAAACAAGTTATTATCCCATAATTTCCGGGTATACTTTCTTCCTGAATTCACAGTTAATGACACTCGATCGTCGATCAGTCGTGAAATAGTAGTTGGATCCTCACAGTTAGTTAAATAATTCGTTAATCCTCAGCAAGAGTTACCGAATCTTGTTGGTTAGCTCGTTCGGCTCCTGGTAGTTGATGCTCATTTGAAAATCATCGCCCTTTTTCTTGACGAGCAGAACTGGGGTTACTCAAAACGGGAAACTTGGTCTGTTAACTTCCTCCTCTATCAACTACTGAAGCTACACTGACAATCCTTGCATCTCCGAAGGTGTAAGTCGCTAATGTGCATTGACTGCAGGCGCGGTGCCTGGAATCAAATTGATGCGAAATTCGACTTGTCGTTGAGGAGATAATTCTGGCAAGTCTTTGGAGAAGACTTCAGGATATTCCCTTATCACAGGGATATCTTTGAGTTTTGGTTCTTCGGCTCCCTTGTCCACGACATGAGCCAAGAAAACAACACATCCTTTACGCAACAACTTTCGTACCTTCAAGCAATTAGTAATTTGTAGAGGTGTATCCTGCTTCATGAGTCACGATCCTTTCTTCGTTCGCCATCGGGATGCGGATAACAATCTCTGCTTGATTGCTCGACAACCAATACATCCCATTTTTCCACGTCGAAGCTTCCCCCTTAACTAGTTCTATCGAGTACGGGTTGTCTAACTTACTTGCTTCTAACCATGTGTACTCTCAAACTCTAGAGATGCGAAGCTAAAATTTACAACAGTATCTAGTAGCACAGATGCATAATGTTGACTAATATGGGACGTACCGATATCCACGCTTGGATTCCTGGTGTCTCCCTAGCTCCGGTGTTGAGCTTTCATCCTTGTGCCTGATTTTTTTTAGGGCAATAATTTCTGAAATGCTTTTTGCTTCCACAGTTAAAACAACTTTGAGCACGTTTTTGTTTGTCACTCGTCCTTCCTCGATAATTGTCGCTGTCGTTGTTTCCTCCGTGATTCTCGCTACCATCTTGGTTTCCATTTCCACGTTCAGTACCTTGCCTACAAGTCTCCTTGACATGCCCCACTTTGCCAAAGTTTTCACATTTTCCATATTTGCATCGCCCGATATGATAGCGTCGACAATTGTCGCACTTAGGTAGGATGCCCATGTACTCTTTTCCCTTTTTGGCCCTGTTCTTGCTATTCGCCCGAGTACCCTTCTTGAAGTTTGCGAATTTTCTCTTGTTGTCTCCAGATGACTCTACAGGAGTCCCCTCTTTCTCCTACGAAGTGGGAAATTTTCCTAGTCTAACCGCTTCTTCAGTGAGCGCCATACTTAAGTCGATAGCATCGGTGATCGTTGGAGGTTTAGATGTTGTCACCAGGCTTAGAATCTGAGGTGCCAATTCCCCGATGAAGCGTTCGATCCTCTTAAACTCTGGTTCCACCAGACACGAAGCAACTTGTGATAAATCGTGAAATCTCTGCACATACTCAGCTATCTTTGGACCTTTTATTTTCAAGTTCCACAGTTCAGTCTCCAACTTCTGGACTTCTGCCCTCGAGCAATATCTTTTACGCATCTGTTCTTTCAGTTCGTCCCACGTCAAAGCATACGCAACAATCTCACCCAATGTCTGAACCTGAAGGTTCCACCATGACAGAGCCCCATCCAGAAACAGTCCAGCTATGTACTTGACCTGATGCTCTGGGGCGCATTTACTTAATTGCAAAACATAATCCGTCTTCTCAATCCAATGCACAAAGGCTATGGCACCCCCAGTGCCGTCAAAGTCTCGGGGCTTGCAGCTCATGAACTACTTGTAGATGAAGCCGTTGGGTGGGTTATTTCCTATGGTACCTCCGTTGCGTTCGGAGCGAAGGGCCTCGTGCTGTGCAATGGCCTGTGAGATGTGCTCTTGTAGTTCTGCCGCTGTCGTCGGCAGAGGGTTGTTGGCATCAGTGTTCCCTTGTATCGACATCTTCTAAGAAGAAGATTGGTTAGGTCAGGTCTTATTCGTTCAGGGAGTGCATATAGTTGTTTAAAGGTCATATGTACATACACACAATAGATTATCATACCAACCAATCAAGCAATAGTAAGCAATCATATATCATCACAATTTTAACACAAACATGTAGATGGGAACATATTTAATGAGAACATAACAAGCAAGCGCGTAGCTTCATATTTATAGCACACACATGCAGATCAACAACATGCTTAGTGAGGGCATGGCGACTGAGCTTTCATTTGTCACTTACCACAATGGTGTTGTTGCATGACGATTAGGCTTCCATTATTCTCCGACCACAATTACATTGTCTACAAAGCGTTTCACATCAAAAGGGACACAGGGTCACCCTACCCTTGTCCAATAAATCTATCAGTGTATCAAATCACGTTTTCAAAAGTAGTCTTCAAAAGTTTCCGCAATCTCGGCTCATTAGTAGTGTCTTTCCCCAAGGTAATGCAATCTGCATAAAACCAGAAACAAACTATACTGGTGACTGAGGTGGAGGAGGGAAGAAAAGCAAACTGCTAACATGCGCGAACTCCTCCTCGGGCCTGTATATACGTCGAAGTAATTAACTGATCTGCTGCTTGATAGTAAAGAAACGAGCATCAAAACCTGGAAAGGTGCAATAGCAGCAGGTGAGAGTGCAGAAGGAGACAGTGATGAATGCGGGGGATCAAAGTATACTGGCATAGACAGGGTGGAGGACGTGGTGTTAGCTCAGGCTCCAAAACTCTATAACTCAAAACCTCAAACTGTAGCTGTAGTAACAGAGGCAACTCGTCCCGTATGTAGCCTCTGTTGGTGCATATGTCTGTCGACTTCGTCTTGTATCGAGTCGTGTGTCTAGATAGGATTGAACAGTAAACGAGAAATTAGGTTTTGGGTGTTGAAAGTGCATTTCACACGAAATGGCTAGTCCATTTCGTACGAAATGAACTTTATCCATTTTGCACGAAATGGATTTTGGTCATTCCGTGCGAAATGGCTTGTCTATAAATACTGGAGCTGCCATTTCATTTGAAACAGTTTTCTGATTCCGGTGCCGAGGTGCTGCCGACGTGTCATTCGATCTGTAACAGTGTTAAATCAATCTACAAGACAGTTAAAGTGTGAATCAAGCTGTAATCAAGTCTATATCATTGAATTCCTCCTTTGATATGGATTAGAACTCTTCTGATAGACTCGTTTAGATCGATTCTCGATCCTACAAGTGGTATCAGAGCTCAGGAGGAAGAGTTCTTGCCAAATCAGCCAGATTTCACCAAAATTTCTGACTTCTACACCTTCTTTTCAAAATTAAACAAGTTTTCTCGGTTAAAATGGATTGAATTTCTCACATTATATGCGAAACATTGTTTTAACAAAGCCTTGAAAGAATTGGAGCTAAAATCGACCTAAAACCAGATCAATTTGACAAAATTATGGACGATAAGATGATGTCATCATCATTTCGTACGGATTGATATAGTCCATTTCGCACGGAATCATCTTTGTGGAATCCATTTCGCACGGAATCAACATTTTGGACTTCATTTCGCACGGAATAGACATTGAGTATTTCATTTCGTACGAAATAGACTTCCATTTCGTATCAGAGGATCATTTCGCTTAAAGGAGCCATTTCGCACCAAAGCTCATTTCGCATCAAAAGTCATTTCGTGTGAACTTACATTTTGCTTGAACTTTGTGAATTTGTGTAACAGGTTACCGAAACATGGAAGAGGAATTTTATAATGCATTTGCTACCTCACCAGCTGCACCAATTTCAGTTACTGAAACTCTTGAAATCGAAAATGAAACGGGAACGTCTCAAAAGCCTCCAAAACTTATGTACATTGAGGATTTTAAAGGATGGCAAAATCGTTTTGAAAACTGGGTGCAAGCCTATAAGTTTGATGCATGGTGCTCATTGGATGTAGATTACGTTAAACCGAAAAATGAACGTGGGATTGAAAAAGCTTTTAGTGATTATTCAGCGGTTGAGAAATTGAAATACACCAGTGAAAAAATGATGATTAGTCTTCTCCAACAATCCGTAAAAGAAGACATTTTTGTGTTACTTCAACATGAAGGAACTGCTAGATCAATTTGGTTGGCATTGATTAACAAGTTTAAGGGAAGTGCTGATATGATAAAGAACAAACAAGCTTTACTAAAGAAATCATTTGATATGTTTGTAGCTTTTGAAGGTGAAACAACAAAAATGACTATCGATAGATATTGTCATCTTGTTCTGGAAATGGGAAGATTGGAAATAAAGAAAGACGACGATGAATGGGTTGATAAGCTAGCTGATGCGTTACCACAGAATAAATGGGGAACATATTTACTGATCTTAAAACATATGAGAAAATCTGAAAGTATGAATTTGGCAAAGTTTATTCAAAAGATTGAAGAACATGAATTAGATATTCAGAAAACTGCTATCATGAATAATCCAAATGCTCAACAAGATGTTAGTCTATACTACAGAGGAAGCAAATTTGAGACTACTCCGAGTCCAAAGATTAAGACTGCTTTCAGTGCTGATAGTTCTTCTGGAACTAATGGTAGCACAGTAACTCAGAGTGGTGGATATTCGTCATCGTATTCAAGTTTTGATCCGAATTTCACAACACCAAGTCCTCAACGACAGAACTCAACAAATCTGCAATGCAATGTTACGTTGAATATTCAAAATGGTCAAAATCTTTCTCCAGAAATGGTTAAGCAACACATGGCATCACTTGTTGCTATGTTAGAGTCATATGAAAGCTTAGTTGCGGGAAGAATTGGAAATCCGATGCTCACCAAAGAGGATTATGACCAGATTGATGCTGAAGAACTTGAGTTGATGGATGTCAAGTGGTGTGTAGCCAGTGCTGTAAGAAGAGCAGAAAAATTCACACAAATCACCGGGAGAGATGATTTTTATGAAATTGCTACATCTCCGATAGGGTTTAACAAATCAAAAGTTACTTGTTTCCGTTGCAAAGAAAAGGAACATTTTAAACGAGAATGTAAAAATAAAGAAGCAACTGGAAGACAAGATCCATTTGGAAAGAACGATTATTATCAAAAATCAATTTTTCATCAGATTGTTCAACAACCGTCATCATCCCGTGCTATTGAAGATGGAACGAAGAAAGCATGTCTGGTAGATCAAGATGATGAAAGATTACCAGAGGGATTTAGCTGGGATAAATACATTCAGGATAACAAGTACTTAAAGAATCAAGCTTTTATTGGTCGAATCCTAGAAGAAGAAGAAGTCAAGTCTAAGCCAAAAAGAACGAAGATTTTCAGATCATCAAAAAGTGATGAAGATACCGATGATGAGGAAGAATACATTAATAATGCTAGAAAAAGTTTAGACTCATTCAGTTTTAATTTGTTTTTTGCAAATAAAATCGAGATGTTGAATGAGAAGAAGGCTGCTAGATTGAAGAGAGAACTAGAAACGAGAAGGATTGCTGAAGAAAAGGAAAAATTAGAAGCTGAGAAAGCAAAAGTTGAAGAAAATTCGACAGAGAAGGTCGAAATTGAAGAGTGTGAAGTAAAAGTAGAATTTGATGAAGAACCAGGTATGTTTGAAAATGTAATAGAGAAAGTGGCGGAGAAGATCGTTGAAGTCGAAAAAATTATTGAAGTGGAGAAAATAGTTGAAAAAATTGTTGAGGTTGAAAAAATAGTCGAAGTTGAAAAAGTTGTTGAAGTAGAAAAGATTGTCGAGGTCATGAAACCCTGTCTAAAATGTTTGGAATCTTGCAAACAGTGTGAAGAGAAAGATAAGAAGTATCGTGAACTAGAAGAGTTAAAAGAAAAGTTGATGTTTGATGTTAAGTACATAAAAGAATCGTATGATGTGCTAAACAAAACAGTTGATAGTTTGAACAAAACAAACTTGGAAATGGGAGCTGCTCAGACAATGATGAGTTCAACTTTAATGACGAAGCACAAGGTCATCAATGAGTATGTAGAAGATTGTGCAAAACTGAAGCAGGATTTGGAACTCGAAAAGATTGAAAGTGAAAGAATCAAACGATTGTTGTTAAGTTATACAACTTGTGATTATTTGATTGACAGAGTTTATCCTACTGTTGCAGGTCTTGAAGCTTTTCAAGATAAAAAGACGGAAGATATGGATACTGGTAAGATACAAAGTGTCAAGTATAACAAGTGTCCTCCTCCGATCTGGGAAAGTTATTCTCCCAGAAAGCCAAATGAGGAACGGTTAAATAAAGCACTCAACATAAAGTTAAAGTCTGAAACCATTGATGAGTTACCAGATAACATTGATGTCACATTCACAGCGTCTGACACTGATCATGAGTCTGAGTTATTAAAGAAAGTGGTCGATCAGGTGTTGGATATGGATGAAGAGTCAAAGACGGAGTCTAAATCTAAAAGTTCGAGTTCGTCAGACAAGAGTCCGAGTTCACCAGTCAAACGGGTTTACAATAAAGAATTTCTTTTATCGAAAAATAATTTGAATGATGAACCAATCAAAGTTGCATATACTTTGAATGATTCGGACAAATTATATTCTGATGAGGAATTTCCAATAAGAAGTGTCAAAAATGAAATGATCAAACAGGTTTTCAAATTAACAAAAACTAATATTTCTGAAATATAAGATTTAAATCTTGCTGAAAAACCTAAAAAATACACTTCAAGAGTTCAACAGAGATTGAACAAGAAGAAAGGTTACAGTTCTGGTTCTGGTTTTCAAAAGAAACCAAACCATAACAGTAATTTCAAAAAAGAAGGGTTTAGGTTTTATTCCTCCAGAAAATTATAAGAATGAGAAAAATTATAAACCAAAAACTAAATTTGTTTCAGGAGGAAGTGCTGAAGAGGAGCAGGAGAAACCATTCTGGAGACAGTCAAACAAAGAGTTTCTCGCTGAAAAGAAAAAGAATGTGTTGAAAAAATTTGTACCAAGAGTTGACAAAAGAACTTGTTTCAAATGTCAAGAGATTGGTCACATTGCTTGGAATTGCCCAAAGCAAACCAACACAAAACAGGGAGTTTCTTCTAATTCTAAAATGAAGAAAAGATGTGTTGATCAAAAAGAACAACTAAATGAAAATTTTAAAGTGTTCAAAAATTCGATTTTCAAAACTGGTGAAAGTTCAAAACGTTTTTACAAAAGAAAAGTCGATTTAAACAAACAGAAATGGGTTGTTAAATCAGAGAGTAATTCTGACAATGAATCTGATTCGTCAAAGTCAGAGGAGTCATTTGTTGTGAAAAGTGATGTGAATTCCGTTCCAGAAATGAACGATGAAAACTTTCCGCCATTGACAAAAGAAAATTTGAAGTCTAAAGGTAAGTTTGAGATTTCAGATCAATTCTTCTCTGGTAAAGACGAATTTGATGCTAAAAAGACTTTCAATGGAAAAGTGAAACATATCTTTGGGAAGATGGTTGATGGGAAGGTGAAAGGAGTAAAAGAATTTTATAAATCAAAAAGATGGTGGGATAGAGTTGAATCACAATCACCCAAGGCTGGTCAGGCTTGGGTGACAGCGTTTTCTACTTAAAAATCCTGACTTGCCGGAACTCCCAGGTTGGTAATTGGGGAGTAGGAATCGGCATCATTCTTGGTAAAATGTATTTGTGAAGAACCTACAAGTGGTTATTTGTTTGCTCCTACAAGTGGTTAATCAAGGTCATTAAGTTGAACTTGAGTTAACTTTCATACAAGTGATTGTGAAAATAAAGTGATGAATGAATCCCCGATATTACAAGTGGTTTCAACAAAACTAATTTTCCGGAAAAACCATTCTGATTAAAACAAACTTAAGTGTTTTGAAATCTTAACGGGAAAATAGTTTGTTGTCAGGGGGAGTTCTGATTGTTTATGCCAAGTGAATGGCGAATTGAAGCAATTCACATCGGTTTGTCAAATTTTCTTTAAATGATTTTGATTTTAGGGGGAGTAAAAACTTCTGAAAATCCAAAAACATTAGAAAATTTGAAAAAGAAAAAAACATGATAAAATCTATAAAAATCCAAAAACATTGAAAAATTCAAAAATGAGCTTTGTTGTGAAAAAGAGGAAATGATAGTACATCAGTAGACAGTTACAGTATGCTAAAGAAATGTAATGATTATATAGCATTAAACGGTCTCACGGATGATATGCCGATAGGTTTTTGCACATTTAGTAGACTTTTTCGGGATATAAACATAAAAATCATAACTTACTTGATATGTGGGGAACACTACTTGGATATATGGGTAACCCCCGAAATCTTGTTTGAAAGATCCCTCTTTCTGAGATACTAGGTCTTTATACTCAGTGATATCTGGGGTATTATCCCGGGACTTCTTGATTTTGCGGGAGCAATAGCCTAGTCCCCGTATAATACTTTACGCTGCTTGAAATAAAAGCCCTCCTCAGCACAGAAATTGATAAAATATCGAAAAGTTAAAATCAAGTGTTGTTGTAAAGAAGATCCCCAAGGGGGACACACCAAAGTCGAGCCTTCATCTCAGCAAAAGAAAATTGAGCTCTCAAGGTTTCGCAATTCACCCCTTACAGATATCATCTAGGTATATTCACCTGTAAGACTAAATATTGGGATCTGGATACGGGAGTATATTCAGGAGGTGGGACACATGAATAAGTTCAAGTTCTTAATACACCTAATTCATATCCTGAATCAGTTGAAATTTGTGTGAAAATTTAAGTGGATCAGTATATCGACAATCTAAGTGAACTGTTTAATTCTTAATGTGTAACTAAGCTCAACGGTACTGGTGACTTGTCATAATCTGATATGATCCTCTTACACAAACTCACAAAAATTATTTTATGTAAATATGTCTTTCATGCAGTTTAATTCTGTTCCTTCAAGTGGTTTTAGCATAAAATTTTGAAAATTCAAAAAGATTTTATTTCATCTTATTCTTCGACAACTGATATTGGAGAGCTGATTTTCAAAATTCCAAGTGCTAAACATGATGAACAAGTTTGGGAAAGGCTGTTTTTAGAAACAAGAAAATTGATATTCTTACAAGTGGTCATCAGTGATAATGAAATGTATAATTTGAATGTTTTGATTGCAAGTGGTTAGCAGAGATTAAATTTGTCAAAATTTTAAAGTTGTGAAATTTACTGTTGGGTAGAGTTTTATACAGATCCCTGTGTCCAAGCCTGAGCAGAGTTTGAGCCAGGTCACTATCTTGGAACGAAATCTTTATCAGATTACTATCCCAGAACAACTTAAGGGGGAGTCTGATAGCAAGGGGGAGTCTGAAGATTAAAGGGCCAGGTTGAGATCCTGGAAAAGAGAAAGAGATTGAAGGATACTTAATCTGTCAGACATTTTGGAGAAAGTGAAAAGACTGATCAAGACAGAAGATGTACTGAAGATGTGCTGAAGACTCGTCGACATCCAAGGGGGAGTCTGTTGGTGCATATGTCTGTCGACTTGGTCTTGTATCGAGTCGTGTGTCTAGATAGGATTGAACAGTAAACTAGAAATTAGGTTTTGAGTGTTGAAAGTGCATTTCACACGAAATGGCTCGTCCATTTCGTACGAAATGAACTTTGTCCATTTCGCACGAAATGGATTTTGGTCATTCCGTGCGAAATGGCTTGTCTATAAATACTGGAGCTGCCATTTCATTTGAAACAGTTTTCTGATTCCGGTGCCGAGGTGCTGCTGATGTGTCATTCGATCTGTAACAGTGTTAAATCAATCTACAAGACAGTTAAAGTGTGAATCAAGCTGTAATCAAGTCTATATCATTGAATTCCGCCTTTGATATGGATTAGAACTCTTCTGATAGACTCATTTAGATCGATTCTCGATCCTACAGCCTCCATAATGTGAGGGATGGTAGGGGTCTGAAATCAGCATAGTGTATGGTAGGAACCATCGGAATGGCTCGTCCATCGGTGAAGTATTGAAAGGAGTAAACGGTGCGGCCTGTGAGGTCGGGGAAAGTGCTGCTGTAGCATAAGGATCGTCCTGCGGGTGCTGACCTGGAGTACCTTTTCGGGGTGCGAGTATGTATTGAAAGAAAGCGATAGGCATGTCGGTGCAATGGACGTAGATCTCCGTAGGGGAAGAGGAGCAACATCAGTGGGTGTAGGTGCAGGAACAAATGTCCCAACAAAAGAGAAGATCATCAGGTGCAGGTACTGGGTCAGGTATAAGGGGTGCAATGTCTGGTAAACCAAAAGAAATAGGGTCATGATTAAGCAAGGGCTCAGGATCAGCAGGTGCAATATCAGACTGACCACAAAAGGAATAGGAGTTGGCTCAGGAGCAGGCTCTGGGTCGTGTAAAGGTGTGGCATCTTGAGCAGGTGATAGTGCAGCAGTCATAGTGGTGTCGTCGTCTGAATCAGTAGTAGAAAGCTGTAATCCGGCCGTCTGTAAGGCTGCAGATGTCACAGACTCAAAGGAGTCTGAAATCGGGTGTATACTAGAATCCGAGGATAGCTTGATAACAGGGGTCTGAAGAAGTGAAATTAGTAACAACGTTCTCGTCTAACTTTCCACCATCATGGGCGTCATCAGGAGGACCATCAACAAACATGTCAACGTTATCATCAACTACTCATCGAGTAGCCAATCGTCGGAAGGAATGTCCACAGGAGGCGCATCATCGAGGATCGGAGCCATGGTGTGCTCACCATCGGTATGACCAGTGATGAGGTGGTCATGACTGAAACAAGGATGACAAAAAGATCCTTGTCGGGAAGCCATCAGCAAGGGTAAATCATTACCAAAGTCTAGTAGCGCGGACGGTTGGAAGTCGTCCTCGTCCTTGGTCAGCATATCAGGATCACTCTCAGTGTCTGACGTAAACATCTCTGGCTCAGGTGCAATCTCATTATTCGTGGCGGTGGCCATAGGGTCGTCAACGTCTGACAACTCGCTTTCTAAGGAAGGTGTCGTGTGTGCCGGTACATAATAATCATAGCATGTATATCCATAGCATTCACTAACACTTAGTGTATTGCAAGCAAAGACAATTCATCATGTAATCATGTATTCACATTATTCTTCATGAAACTTTCTATCCTTCCTAGTCTCCCAGACTAAACCACCTAGTCTTCCAAACTAAACCAACCAGTCTCCCAGACTAAACTACCTAGCCTCCCAGACTAAACACCCAGTCTCCCAGACTAAACTACCTAGCCTCCCAGACTAAACACCCAGTCTCTCAGACTGAAGCACCCAGTCTCTCAGACTGAAACACCAGTCTCTCAGACTGATACACCCAGTCTCTCAGACTGAAACACCCAGTCTCTCAGACTGACACACCCAGTCTCTCAGACTGAAACACCCAGTCTCTCAGACTGACACACCCAGTCTCTCAGACAGAAATACCCAGTCTCTCAGACTGAACTCCCTAGTCTCTCAGACTAAACTCCCAGTTTCCCAAACTGAATTACCCGGTCTCTCAGACTGAATCTCCTAGTCTCTCAGACTAAACTCCCAGTTTCCTAAACTGAATTACCCAGTCTCTCAGACTGAATCATAAACATAAATTTTGAAATGTGTCTCGTGTCTTTTTTGTTTGTAAAAATGTTTGTTTCCTGGATCTGGGCGTTTCGTGTATGCAATGAAAACATGTTTGTAAAAATGTTTTTTTTTGCGAGAGCCCAAGTGATTGTAGTCTAGACTCGAGAAAGAATCCTAGTTCACTACAACCGAAGCTCTGATACCAAGCTGTCACACCCTAACTTTTGCGGAAGCGTGATTATGGTGTGACTTTCTTAATACCATTGCATTCAATCATAACAACAACTATATGATAAAACCACAGGTTTGTCATCCATTAAATAAGTTTAAAACATAACAACATTGTTTTAAAAACATAGGCTTCAATTTCAAGTTTTACAATCATACAAATTGTTTATGAGTTCAAAAGTTATTACATAGCACCAAGGTTTGGGAGACGTGTCTCGTCCAGGAATAAGACACACTGACCAAACCCAAAGACCATGGATGATATCTTTATTCCTAACGCAGCATAAAAACTTCCAACGCCCGCCAGATCCACTTACTAATTCCCTGAAATACATGTAGTTTGAAAACATCAACATAAGTTGAGCGAGTTCATGTGTTTATTTGTGTGTATAAGTAAACCACTGAAATCATTGTAATATGTTTGTATGTAATTGAAATCCCGGTATGAAAGCAACAAGGAAACATATCAATTAATGTGTAGCTAATACATTAATATACGTGACATGGTGCAGGAAGACTCAAACCTAGCAGACTTTGTACCGGGCTTCCGGCTGTAAGACATAGTCACCACATGGCCCACTCAGCGGACTCATGGATGGGGCTCGCTACACCCAAATAGATCTATCACTCCTGTCCCACGGTCCTACAACGAGGATTAATGGCCTTAAGAGTACGCCTACCCATTCACATGATCTACTGTACTTTCCAAAGCTAACCATATCACTTGTAATTGTATGTAATCATTTTGTAACATGTACTTCACCCCCGAAGTTATAAATCTGAAAACAGTTAAGAGAAAAGGGGGACATGAACTCACAATTTTGCGTTCCTTGTATCCGATGTAACTCAAAGCTTCCTCTAGAATGCACGACTACCTACATGCGTACTACGGTCCGTTAGATGAGCGGGTCGTGCCTTGTCTTAGTATTGATTAGTGCCTTTGAGTTACGTTTTAAAGTGTTTTCGTTATTATTCCAAGTATATAATTATTTGTTAAAATAATTAATATCTAAACTTAAATTATATTTATTATATTTTGGAATAATTGTTAAACAATATACATTAACTTAATACTTCCCAAGTATTGATACTTGTATTTCCTTCCCAAGGATGGGGTATCTCATACATGTGTATTCGTATTCTTGTATTCCGGTGTGGATTATCTTTAATAAGTATCCAATATATATATTTCTCCAATATATATATTTCAAGAAGTATTTCTTAGAAAAATTATTCCTAATTTTTATTTTGGCAAAATATTTGTAGTTCCAAAATAATATATTTTTCAAGTCTCACTTAGGAAATATTTATAAACTTATTTTATCCCAAAAATAATGTATTTCAAGTTTATCCAAGAAAATATATATTTTTCCCAAAAATATTATATTTCTTAATAATTCCAAGAGAACACATATATTTTTAATCGCCAAAAATTATATATTTCCTTCTTATCAAAATATGATATAACCTTGTGATAATTGTGAAAATCCCATTTTCATTCTTTTGGTGTCCAAAATATTATTTACAAAAAATATACTTGTAAATGTATTTTCCGGAATATTTTTTAAGTTACATTCTTTCGTTCGGTTTCACAATATTATGTGTGTAACTTATATGTTTATTCCTTGAGATTTTTGGTAATATTTTGGGTTGTAATTTCTTGGTATTTTGTTAAGTTATATTATTTTAAATCCTAAAATAATATAACTAATTCACAAAGTATACAAACAATCACACACATGTGTCTTCTAAATATATATCTTTCAAATACATATTTAGTCCTTTTGTTTACAAAAACCAACCTCCAATATTTGTATTTTTGTAACAAAAATTATGGCAAAGTTTATATGGAAAACTCATGGTTAAAATACACTTGTAAATATTTATTTGAAAGTATTTTTCTAAGTGTTTATATTTTTAGAAAATTTCACCAAAGTTTCCTCTAAAAATGGAGGTGTCCATGCTTTCAAAGCATATCATTTTCTTTTTAAAATCACCACAATCAATCAACACTTACCAAATGCCAAAATCATGCAATTTACATAACAACATGAACTTGAACTTTCATAAAAATTTGTAGTAACTTGGTAGTGTGTTTAGTAGGTTTTAATTACCCTTCAAAATGTATTTATTTCTTTATAAACTTCATTTTTAAAGAAGTTGGATGTTTACAACTTCCAAACACATTTTCTAAAAATGCTTCTTTAAGTATTCTCCTTGTTACACAAGTGTTTCTACACTTGTTTAGCCATTAAAAATAGTGTTTGTTTATGTAAGAACCAAGTTTATACAAATCTTGTTAATTAACTTAGTTTCTTGAAAAAAAAAACTATCTTTGAAATCATCCACTTACAAGACTTATTTTGTGTTTAAATCATCATCTCATATGAAAACAATTTTTATTATTCAAGTTCATGTATTCATAAAGTACGATCACCTTGGTCTTTCACAAGATCATCACCTCAACTTGCTAGATCATGTGTTTAATCACAATCTAGTGAGTTCCATATGATGTCTAACATCACAAACACAAGAATCAATCATCAAGTATCACATATATACTAAAACAACATAGTTTCATCAAGATTTCTTCATATATCAAGCTTATGTTCATGTTTCTTGATTATGTTCTTTAGTGTTCTTCATGATTTTCAACATATATCATCTTTTAACCAACTAAATAAGAAGTAACAAGGGATTATAAGGGCCTTACTACTAGCTCTAAGGCTAGGGATGAACACAAGAAGATGAAGATGATGAATATGATGGATAATAGTAAATGAAAGAGGTCCTTGAAGTTCCAAAGCCACCAAGCTTCTTTAGACACCTTCTAGCACCTTGTGATGAACTTGGATTGGATGAACAAGATTGAATGGAGGTGGTGGTGTGGGTGGTGGCTCACGGTCGTGGGTAAGGGAGGAGAGGGAGAGAGTTAAGTGTGTGTTGTGTAGGTGTGAGAAATGAGCTCTAATCCCTCATGTTCTTCTTATAACCATCTTAACCTTTTAACCAATGTGTAATGTGCTTCATTAGTACAAGACATGATCTCTAATCATATCAAAATAAATCAAAGGAAATCTTGATGGTGGGGACACCTTGCAACCGTCCACAACAAAGGGGGGGGGGGGGGTCTTGGTTGGTTTCTAATGATGGTTAAGCAATCTAGTTAGATTTCAAGGGATTTAGTTAGGGTGTTATGTATATTATGTGTTATATAGTGTGTTAGGGTGTTCGGGGATCATAACTAGCTTGGAAACATTAAAACAATGCTTCTAGTATAATTTTGGTGTTTCGGGTAGTGTCCGGTTGTTCGGTTAGATACCGGTTTGTTAATGTGCTAAACTATACCGTTTAGTGTTCTTTATGTACCCTTTTGTGACACTTTTAATTCCCAACACCTAGGAAAGTATTCAGGACCATTTGAGCATATTTCTGCATGATCTATTTGTGTTTAAATGTTGATTTATTGCTGAATTTTGTTAAATTCAGCATTTTAACTGAGTTTTTGGCACTTTTTGGCACTTAAAATATCTCTAGGAAGGCAGTTTCGTAATCCTTACTTTCCTACACTCTGTACTAGTGTAGTACTTAGTTTCTGGCTCATACTGTGTCTCAAAACAACGTATGTCTATGTACTGAACTCCGTCAGCATTTTCCTGGTTTGTCTGTTAACTGTGCTAACTGTGCTTTGTGCATCATTTATGTCAGTATGTTTGCATGCAGTCAATGATATGTCACTTGCAATATGTGATGCACATGTAAGTATAATGCAGTAATCAGAAAGTAATTCAAGTCATAAATTGTGAATCAGCATAGTCATTAATCATTAATTATTGTTTAATTAATTGTACGGATGCATGCAAATTTGGCAGTTGTCACACTAATGACTAAATTGTTAAGTGAAAGTTATTGGGTTAAAATGTTAAGTAAAATGGTTAAAGAATCATTATATACACTTGGTTATATTTTAATAAAAAATCAATGTTTACATTTTTTTTAAATTCATAAGATTTTTTTTAAAGGGGGTAGTTGAAAATTTCCAATGGGTGCGTTGAATATTTCCAAGGGGTGCGGTCGAGATTTTGCACGAAATTTAAAACAAAAACCTTTTCTTCACGGGTGTGGAGTGGAGAACGGGTGGATTTCCACCAACAGTGACATCAAACATCGATAGCATAACCACCAACAACAACACCACCGTCACCAAACGGCAACTGCCAGCGCATTAAAACCACCTAGCCGTTGTCACCACCTGGAACACTGCCTCCCGTCGGACACAACATCAGAAACTATAATTGGTTTTTCCCCAACCAAACTTGCTGACAGGCACCACCAACGTCTGACCTAGACGTGCATACACCTGCAAATCAAACATCCAACTGCCAAAATTTCTTTCTCCCTCTTTCTAAAGGCGTAACACTCATGTTTCTCTCTCTAAAAAAATCATATTCGTACACATCCGACAACTAACCAAGATCTCCTCGAAAGGGTTTAGGTCGGGGATGATTTTCCGGTGGTTGAGCTTTTGGATGTACCATGTGCTTCTTTCTTTGGAAAAGAGGGTAAAACTGTAATTTTCATGGCGGGTTGCCGTCATTTTATCCAATCATAATAAGTTGCGAAATTGAAGCAGGTGGCCGACATTAAAAGCAGGTGAACTACTGTTCACCAAGGTTGGTAAATGTTACAGAGTTAATGATATTCATATATATATATATATATATATATATATATATATATATATATATGGGAAAGATAAATCGAAAACCCATGTGAGTTGAGAAAACCCTATGTAACATTTTTATTTTTTTTCTAAAAAAAAGGGAATGTAATATAAATGTACACGGACATATTTTTTTAAAAAATGAAAAAAACGCTTACTAGTTTTTTTTTTAAAATGTTGAAAATTTGTATGTTACATTTTTTTGGACATATATATTATGTAACCTGAAATTTGTAACATTTAAAAAAAAAAACTACTCGGTTTTTTTTGTGTTTCTTTTTTAAAATTGTTCAAATATATGTATATTACATTTCCTATTTTTTTTAGAAAGGTTTCTTGAGTTTACATGGGTTTTTTACAAAGGTTTCTTGAGTTTACACAACTCAAGTGGGTTTTCTTTATAGCCTTTCCCTATATACATATATATATTTCATGTCTTAGTATGTTATCCAGCTGGCGAATACTATTAAAGTGATAGATAATTAAGAGATCAGTGAGACACTGAAGATAGATGACATTATGGTGGTTTTTTACATTTTTCAGCAGACGAGCTCGAACGTTAATCTTAACAATGCACGAGCTCAAACGCTGCACAGACAACAAAAATTAGAACCTTTAATGCCTTTGTAAAAGAATCAGAAACAAAAGTATTTTAGATCTTCGTTGCCAACCTGAGACTTAATCGAACTACTTTTCACACTTTGGTAGCTATGCCTACGCAATTAAATCACCACATATATCATTAGTGAGTAATTAACTCATATATATGTGTGTATATATATTATGTACAATAAAAGAAGTAGCAAACAACTCCCAAGTACAAGGCCCACATAAGATATGTTGGCTGTACATCTGCCCCAACGTTTTTCTCATCGTAAACCCAACGTAGCTCAGAAAGTTCTAAGTGTAGGATCCCCTATAGCAAAGTATGCTACGCCTGTAGACATTGCCTACACACACATCAGCTCCATCCCTTCAAGTAAAACACTCACTTTGAGCCATATAAGCCATCTATTTAAACTTCTAACATGCATTTCTCAATCTTTAAGTCAGGTCCGAAACGTGTGGACACTTCATCTCAACCATGAAAAACACACAAAAGAAAACTAAATTAATTTCATATATGCTTCCTTTGAATCAATCTCTAAGGTAAACTGCACGACATCCATTTTATATATATGGTTAGAACTCGCATGATGAGTGTGACAACTGTGCCTCCGTGACCATCAAACAAATACCAAATCAATGAGATATTGTGTTTCATACTTGGGATTTGTAAAAATATGTGTATCTTTTGCACATATCAATTCTTGTTCGATTTCAAGCTCTAAATCACTTTCTAGAAGGTTATACGCGCACTGATGCGTAAATATAACCAGTTTAATGCAACGAACACTCCGGAATAGTGAAATAGGCTTAACATACCTTAAATAACCTTTACATAACTTAGAAATAAGTTTTGAAGGCTTTGGTATGGCAAAATCAAGTTAAATCGCTTACAGGGACTAAAGTTGACAAACTGCGAAAGTATGCCAATTTGAACTGTAACAGACATTCCGGAACATGGCCATAAGTTAAAAATACCATAAATATCCTTTACATAGCTTATAAATAAGCTTTGAGGGGTTCGGTGTGCTAAAATAAACTTTTGGGTCATTCAGGGACTAAAAGCGTCAAAAAGTGCACAAGTTTGCACTTTCGCGCATATCTTACGTTCTGAATACATCCGGACATCCAAAAATTTATGTAAGCACTAAAATATTTTATTTTAGTGTTTGGTTTGAGAAAAATCCATTCGTCGCGCAATTTGGATCGTTTTTCGCGCTTATGCGCATTCCGTCGTAATTAAGCGAACATCGCGTTCGTACGACCAAACAAACCATCATCCGGCATATTTTTGAGCATGTTTCATGTCCACAATGTTTAGGCATCATTTTAGGGCCTTAACGTTGGCTTAACGGGCCATAAACATGTCGGAAATGGCCTTAAAACATAACAGGGACCAAAACTAACATTTCAGCAAACTTGATGGCTTACGGACCGTAAGCCCTCAACCTTACGGTCCGTAAGGGACTCCCAGTACATCAGAAACTTCTAAATAGCTGTTAACAGCTGTTAAGCACCCCCACCTCAATTCCAAGTGTTGTTTCCTGCTTATGGGGGGCCAATATGTTGCACATGAGCTTACAAACAAGTGTAGGGATGTGATCAAGGCTCGGTTTTCAGTAAACGATCCTAACGGTGGTCCAAACACTATAAATACCCATCCATCTCAACTCCAAAAACCCACAAATCTGATTTGAGAAGCTCTAAGTTGAAACCATTGTTTCATACCTGAGCTACTTGGATCAAGATTAGCTTTCGGGGACCCTTTGTAAGTGTTCCTTCGTTCTTTTAGGTGACCATAGTGTGTAGAGAATAACCTTCCGAGGTTATACCTTATGGTCACGACGTTTAGTTAGTTGTATGATAGGTAGTTTATATGCCTTAGGTAAATTACCAAAATACCCCTTTGATGCCAAAATTCATTTTAAACATATGTAACATAACTTTTGACATCTAAACTGATTTAGCAACAATATTAGGCATGTTAAGGCATATTCTACTTGTCATAGGACTAGTTAGGCGGTCCGAACGCGTTTCATGCGAACGACGCGTTAAAGTAGCATAAGCTACCTAAACGGGTCGTAATGGGTCGTAAGCACTTAGGTTAGGTTTCATTGTAGTATCTAGGCTTTGTTAAACCATATTACATGAGTTCCCATACTCATTTGGTTTACGAGCCCTCATTCTATCCGCTCCTCCGATCTAGGTCCGGTTTATTAACATAGTTACCTATATTAGGTGCCGTTTGATTTCCGTGATCTCTAGCATTGTTTGGTTGTTACTCAAGGACTACTAAGCAATCTCAAGTGAGTACATAGACCCCTCTTTTACTGTTTTCCAAACTGTTTTGGGGTGAAACACATGTGCCTACTTGTTACTTTCATGCTTTCCTGTTTCCACTTCGTATACTTACTATGTTCGTTAGTACATTTATAGTACATTGTTTTACTTTACATTGTTTTGCTATGTATGTTGACTGATAGCATACTTAGTATATTGTTTTACTTCACATTTCTGCTATGTATGTTGACTGATAGCATGCTAGCACATTGATTTACATGACTTTTCTGCTTTGTATGTTAACTTAGCATACTTAGTACATTGTTTTCATATGACATGTATACAATTGCTATAACATTTGGTTTGCACAAACGGGACTTATATACGTTCATTAACATTAGCTACGCCGCTCGGTAGTAAGTAGTGGTACCATAGGACTTGACAAATCCCAATCCTGACATCCCGGGTTTGTTTGGATGTAAGGAATGACTGAATCCGAAAACATTTCTTTTGATAACCTTGACTAAAAGGGTTATCCGACTGTCTCAAGGCTTGAATGTATGCGTTAACTTACCACATAAATGTTTGTATCAATAAAACATGCATTTACTTTGCAAAACATAACTTTTTGATATATTCAAAATACTTTTGTTTTGTACATTTCTACATTTGGTTTATGTGACAATACTTTACTTACAATACATAACATTTGTTACACATTACTTGACTACATTTGGACTTTTTAACATTTGACATGGCTTATACAAGGACTTTTTGACAATTGGTTTAAACATGGACTTTATACATTGGTGGTTTGTTTAAGTGATTTAAGTAACGAGACGTGAGTAATATGATACAAGCATGGTGGATATGCCGCTGGTACTTCCTATATATAAGTGTTTGTATGGTATTACATATCGTAGCGTTATTTGAATCATTTCAATTTAGACATATAACATTTTATACAAATAACATATCTTTCACAAGACATTGCTTTACAAACAACTTATTTTATACAACTCATTTTACTTGGTTATTCATTTAACCATGTATTATTCTTTTATGTATACATATCATCTGATCTTATCGTTTTTTAAATGATTTACAAAACAAAACAATTTACAAGGTTCATGACTAAATTTTATTAAAGATTTTCTTAAACGCAAGTCATGAATCCTATTTTTACAAAACCTATGTATCTCACAGGCATTTTTATGCTGACGTACCTATTTTCACATGTGTTTTCAGGAGATGATGCATAGGACTTATCAAGACATACTTAGGCGGACCTGTGCCTTAGTGACTTAAAACGAGACAAGAACTAGTTAATTTATGTTATGTACTCTTTGTTTCTTGTTTAAAACAATGTAAACTCTCATGTTTGATTAATAAAACGAAACTTCAATTGCCATGGATTTGAAACAATTAATTCTGTTACAACACTCCCCGATGTTTCCGCCACGTTTCGTTGTCTCACGTGGTCGGGGTGTGACAGAAAAGATGGTATCAGAGCTAATGGTTATAGGGAATTAGGTTATTAGTAATGCTTTGACCTAGTCTATAACCTTCTTAGGACCCTAACGCGAGTTTACTTGCGTTTAATCATAAAACGATACCTTCACCTATCCTTAGGTGATAACCACGACGAGAACATCAATTCCGAATCCGCTTTGAAAATTAATCATCTGTTTTTGGATGATTGATTACTAGATTTTGAACCCTCTGTTATAAGGTTTTGAACCCCTTTGAGTTTTCAAAATCTCGTCAAAGTTTTGGGTCCTAAATAGTGTGAACACGTGCAAACTGGAAGAGTGAATGCCTGTACCCTGAGTTTTCTGTCTAAGGCTAGAGTGTTCGTACAAATCCACATAATCGGACCAGTCACTCTTACCTGGGAACTCTTGGGGTGAGTGTCCACTTATAGGCGAGCATGTCTTCGCGATACATTATGAGGATCTAATTGCTTTGATTCAGCCTTTGTGTGTCGTTTGTTTGCTTCGTGGTTCAAACAAATGACCATCACCCATGATTTCGGTCGGTAATTGTAACATCCTATTCTTACCCAATGCCATTTCATTTGTTTTCTCTCTTGTTTCCCCTTTTAGAATGACTCCACGACGCGAAAATCAGGTATCTATTGAAGAGCTGGCAACTGTCATTACACAGCAAATGACTGCTGCAATCCCGAACATCGTTGCTCAATGTAACCAAGCCCTCAACAACAATAATGCCCCCTGCAACTTCAAGACGTTCAACTCGGCTAAGCCATCAAAGTTTTCTGGGTCTCAAGGAGCGACTGCACTTCTGCAATGGTTCGAGAGTTTAGAGAGCACCTTCAGACATGTTCAATGTCCAATCGAGCGAAAGGTAGATTTCGCATCTAGTGTCTTTGAGAAACGAGCTTTGACATGGTGGAACGGTGTGATGAGAGATAGGGGTGCCGAAGTGGCACTGGCTCAAACGTGGGAAGAACTTCGAGCACTGATGATGAAGGAATTCTGTCCTCGTCACGAGATCAGGGCCTTGGAAAGGGAATTCGACGATCTTAAGCAAGACAGCGGTGAACATCGAGCATACACTGATCGATATGAGGAGCTGAGCCTGTTGTGTCCTACCATGGTTACGCCTTTGGATAAGGCGATCGAAAAATACATTGATGGTCTCCCTGACTCAATACAAGACATTGTGACTGGTAGCAACCCCACTACAGTTAGACAGGTCATTGAGCTATCTGCAACCTTGACCGAATCAAAGATCAGGAAAGGTAAACTTTTCTGGAAAGGTGACAAGAAACCGGTCGAGGAATCGAAACCAATCGAGGAATCAAAGACCATGGATGAACAATCTGGATCCCTAAGAGGTCAAAGAAGCGAAAGGCTTCTCAGAACTTCGCCGTGGTCGCTCACAATAGTCAAGCCGTCCCCAACCAACCAGCTCAACCCCCTGCTAGGAAGCCATACAATGGAACTTCACCCTTGTGCAACCAATGTAACCTTCTTCATCATGCTAGGGTGAAGTGCCGCGAATGCCAAATTTGTGGACTTAAAGGTCATACAGCAAAAGTTTTCCGAGCTGCAGTTGCACCAAACCAAGCTGAGAACAATCCCGCTCAAGCTCGCTTTCCACCAGGTTCTTGCTACAATTGTGGTGAGATGGGTCATTTCCGAAGAAATTGCCCAAAGCTTGCTAATGCAAATCCAACACAGGGATGAGCAGCTGACCGACTAGAAGACAACACCCTTTAGAAATAATCACGTCTTATGTATTATTTTCTTTTGTTGTCAAGGTCCATGAAACAGTTGTTATCATTGTTTATAAATAAATCTTTTATTTACATTGCAATGTATTTATGTGGTTATATGTATAAACAACATATCCCCTACAATACCGACAATCAAGGAATCGTATTCCTTGAAAAGCAAACTACCCCCCAAAATTTTTCTATTTTATGATCTCTTGCGTTTTCCACGAAATTCCTAAGTACCCGTTTCTTCCAAGGAAATGAAGTACAAGGCGCAAGTTACAACACTGGACGAATACCCAAAGTACCACTATAAATCCTTAATAGGGTACCTAAGGGTATTTCCGTAAATCCTAAAATTGTTGTGTTCCTTAATTCGAATATTACGTTTCTTTGAAAACAAAATCGAATTTTTGGGAGATCTTCCTATCTTTTCAGATAGATCCCAGAGGACATTGAAGTCCATTGACTGGTTTCCACATCCATTTTCAATCGATAACAAGTTAATAACAAATTAATAATCAAGTTAAACAACTATGTGATTATGTGCTTACGTGTTCCCTTTTATGTTTTTGTGTAATCCAAGTTTTGTTATCCAAATCCTCGTAGGATCTTCCATATCTTCGTATAAGGGATTCATAGTAGGATATCCAAAGGTACTATATTAAATCCTCAATGGGCTTTTACGTAATAGTAAAGACCCTTGGATTATATTGTACTATTCCATAATTAGACCCCTTGAGTGGTCTAGTTAAACAGATTGATCCAAAAATCTGGTTAGGAATATCATGTGATGAAATAGCTGAAAAGACTCCTTGGTGGTCTAACTAAAAGAGATCATTTGTCGATCTAATTAAAAGGGCCCTATGATAGTCTAGTCACGCTCATCACAGGTTTAATTTTTTTTCCGCTTCACATTACAAAACAAATTGTGCGGACTGTGCAAGGAATTGCATAATTATGGATGCATACATAATTATGGAATTCAGTGCACAGAAACCACAGCAAGTTTGGTCGTGTGTCTATAGTTGACTCAGTTCATTTTCATTTCTGAAGAAATTGTGGAAAATGACTCATTCCGTCCATTTTCGTTTCTGAAGAAATTGTGGAAAATGACTCATTCCGTTCATTTTCGTTCCTGAAGAAATTGTGGAAAATGACTCATCCCGTTCATTTTCGTTTCTGAAGAAATTATGGAAAATGACTCATTCCGTTCATTTTCGTTCTTGGAGAAATTGTGGAAAATGACTCATTCCGTTCATTTTCGTTTCTGAAGAAATTGTGGAAAATGACTCATCCCGTTCATTTTCGTTTCTGAAGAAATTGTGGAAAATGACTCATTCCGTTCATTTTCATTTCTGAAGGAATTGTGGAAAATGACTCATTCCGTTCATTTTCGTTTCTGAAGGATATCCATTAAGGAAAATGACTCATTCCGTGCATTTTTCGTTTCTGAAAATTTTCCATCGAAGGGAAATGAATATCCCTGATTCTTCCTTCATTTCCATTTCTGAAAAATGTCCGTTAAAGAGGAAAATCAAGATATGCCTTATCCTTGATGGTTATTTAACACAAAGTCACAGACATGCTCCTACAAATAAATTTCGGGACGAAATTTCCTAAAGTAGGGGAGACTGTGACAACTGTGCCTCCGTGACCATCAAACAAATACCAAATCAATGGGATATTGTGTTTCATACTTGGGATTTGTAAAAATATGTGTATCTTTTGCACATATCAATTCTTGTTCGATTTCAAGCTCTAAATCACTTTCTGGAAGGTTATACGCGCACTGATGCGTAAATATAACCAGTTTAATGCAACGAACACTCCAGAATAGTGAAATAGGCTTAACATACCTTAAATAACCTTTACATAACTTAGAAATAAGTTTTGAAGGCTTTGGTATGGCAAAATCAAGTTAAATCGCTTACAAGGACTAAAGTTGACAAACTACGAAAGTATGCCAATTTGAACTGTAACAGACATTCCAGAACATGGACATAAGTTAAACATACCATAAATATCCTTTACATAGCTTATAAATAAGCTTTGAGGGGTTCGGTGTGCTAAAATAAACTTTTGGGTCCTTCAGGGACTAAAAGCGTCAAAAAGTGCACAAGTTTGCACTTTCGCGCATATCTTACGTTCTGAATACATCCGGACATCCAAAAATTTATGTAAGCACTAAAATATTTTATTTTAGTGTTTGGCTTGAGAAAAATCCATTCGTCGCGCAATTTGGATCGTTTTTCGCGCTTATGCGCATTCCGTCGTAATTAAGCGAACATCGCGTTCGTACGACCAAACGAACCATCATCCGGCATATTTTTGAGCATGTTTCGTGTCCACAATGTTTAGGGATCATTTTAGGGCCTTAACGTTGGCTTAACGGGCCTTAAACATGTCAGAAATGGCCTTAAAACATAACAGGGACCAAAACTGACATTTCAGCAAACTTGATGGCTTACGGACTGTAAGCCCTCAACCTTACGGTCCGTAAGGGACTCCCAGCACATCAAAAACTTCTAAACAGCTGTTAAGCACTCCCACCTCAATTCCAAGTGTTGTTTCCTGCTTATGGGGGGCCAATATGTTGCACTTGAGCTTACCAACAAGTGTAGGGATGTGATCAAGGCTCGGTTTTCAATAAACGATCCTAACGATGGTCCAAACACTATAAATACCCATCCATCTCAACTCCAAAAACCCACAAATCTGATTTGAGAAGCTCTAAGTTGAAACCATTGTTTCATACCTGAGCTACTTGAATCAAGATTAGCTTTCGGGGACCCTTTGTAAGTGTTCCTTCGTTCTTTTATTGCTTTTCGAGTCCGAAAGTCAAACTTTGTTTGACTTTCTGCATTGACCAGTTTATGGTCAATGCAAAGTTCGTTTGAACTTCGCAACGTGAGCGTAATCACGATGGTTATAGTCCCTTGTGACTATGCCTACTGATTACCACGTTATCTAGGGTCGTAAGGGTAAGCGATCTAATAAATCGCTTATACCTTCGAACCCGACCCATTTGGTCGATCATTAGGATCCGACCAAATACCTTAGGTGACCATAGTGTGTAGGGAATAACCTTCCGAGGTTATACCTTATGGTCACGACGTTTAGTTAGTTGTATGATAGGTAGTTTATATGCCTTAGGTAAATTACCAAAATACCCCTTTGATGCCAAAATTCATTTTAAACATATGTAACATAACTTTTGACATCTATATTGATTTAGCAACAATATTAGGCATGTTAAGGAATATTCTACTTGTCATAGGACTAGTTAGGCGGTCCGAACGCGTTTCACGCGAACGACGCGTTAAAGTAGCATAAGCTACCTAAACGGGTCGTAATGGGTCGTAAGCACTTAGGTTAGGTTTCATTGTAGTATGTAGGCTTTGTTAAACCATATTACATGAGTTCCCATACTCATTTGGTTTACGAGCCCTCATTCTATCCGCTCCTCCGATCTAGGTCCGGTTTATTAACATAGTTACCTATATTAGGTGCCGTTTGATTTCCGTGATCTCTAGCATTGTTTGGTTGTTACTCAAGGACTACTATGCAATCTCAAGTGAGTACATAGACCCCTCTTTTACTGTTTTCCAAACTGTTTTGGGGTGAAACACATGTGCCTACTTGTTACTTTCATGCTTTCCTGTTTCCACATCGTATACTTACTATGTTCGTTAGTACATTTATAGTACATTGTTTTACTTTACATTGTTTTGCTATGTATGTTGACTGATAGCATACTTAGTATATTGTTTTACTTTACATTTCTGCTATGTATGTTGACTGATAGCATGCTAGCACATTGATTTACATGACTTTTCTGCTTTGTATGTTAACTTAGCATACTTAGTACATTGTTTTCATATGACATGTATACAATTGCTATAACATTTGGTTTGCACAAACGGGACTTATATACGTTCATTAACATTAGCTACGCCGCTCGGTAGTAAGTAGTGGTACCATAGGACTTGACAAATCCCATTCCTGACATCTCGGGTTTGTTTGGATGTAAGGAATGACTGAATCCGAAAACATTTCTTTTGATAACCTTGACTAAAAGGGTTATCCGAATGTCTCAAGGCTTGAATGTATGCGTTAACTTACCACATAAATGTTTGTATCAATAAAACATGCATTTACTTTGCAAAACATAACTTTTCGATATATTCAAAATACTTTTGTTTTGTACATTTCTACATTTGGTTTATGTGACAATACTTTACTTACAATACATAACATTTGTTACACATTACTTGACTACATTTGGACTTTTTAACATTTGACATGGCTTATACAAGGACTTTTTGACAATTGGTTTAAACATGGACTTTATACATTGGTGGTTTGTTTAAGTGATTTAAGTAACGAGACGTGAGTAATATGATACAAGCATGGTGGATACGCCGCTGGTACTTCCTATATATAAGTGTTTGTATGGTATTACATATCGTAGCGTTATTTGAATCATTTCAATTTAGACATATAACATTTTATACAAATAACATATCTTTCACAAGACATTGCTTTACAAACAACTTATTTTATACAACTCATTTTACTTGGTTATTCATTTAACCATGTATTATTCTTTTATGTATACATATCATCTGATCTTATCGCTTTTTAAATGATTTACAAAACAAAACAATTTACAAGGTTCATGACTAAATTTTATTAAACATTTTCTTAAACGCAAGTCATGAATCCTATTTTTACAAAACCTATGTATCTCACAGGCATTTTTATGCTGACGTACCTATTTTCACATGTGTTTTCAGGAGATGATGCATAGGACTTATCAAGACATACTTAGGCGGACCTGTGCCTTAGTGACTTAAAACGAGACAAGAACTAGTTAATTTATGTTATGTACTCTTTGTTTCTTGTTTAAAACAGTGTAAACTCTCATGTTTGATTAATAAAATGAAACTTCAATTGCCATGGATTTGAAACAATTAATTCTGTTACAACACTCCCCGATGTTTCCGCCACGTTTCGTTGTCTCACGTGGTCGGGGTGTGACAGAAAAGATGGTATCAGAGCCAATGGTTATAGGGAATTAGGTTATTAGTAATGCTTTGACCTAGTCTATAACCTTCTTAGGACCCTAACGCGAGTTTACTTGCGTTTAGTCATAAAACGATACCTTCACCTATCCTTAGGTGATAACCACGACGAGAACATCAATTCCGAATCCGCTTTGAAAATTAATCATCTGTTTTTGGATGATTGATTACTAGGTTTTGAACCCTCTGTTATAAGGTTTTGAACCCCTTTGAGTTTTCAAAATCTCGTCAATACCAGGAAAATGGGATAGGAAATCGGACCTGTTGATTCTCACAGAATACCAGGAACGATTCTTCCAAAATTCGTTGATTCACGAAGAATACCGAAAATTGGGATTTTCACACACAAAACACACACTGGTGAATTGTGAGAGAAAAATGACTGTTCATATATTCCAAAACCGATTTGTTTTCTCCCATTACATCCATATAAATAATAAGGTAAATTGAAAACGGGCCTCAAAAAACACCTGGGCCAAAAGCTAGAACGAAATAAAAGTCCACCAAAAGCAATAAAAAACATAAAACAATAAATAACTCATAGAAATAAGCGTTTTTCAGCCCGAACAATAACCCTTAGCGGTTTGTAAAAAGATGGGCCTCGCTCACACGATCGTTTCGCCTGGTCGCACGCCCAAAACGGACCCCCGTAGCCCAAGTTAGAGCCATTTTAGTGAAGCCCTTTTTGTCACTCGATCTTGGACCTCCAAATATAAGATGACCCGCTCCTCCACACTTGGGCCCGCATCATTTCCCCCTGGATAGACAAAATTCGCCCTCGAATTACCAACAGGTTCATCATCAGAAGAATCACCATAATAAGACAACAGATGCTTCACATTAAACACATCAGAACAACGAATGTGACTAGGCAACTTTAGACGATATGCATTCGGATTGATCTTCTCCACGATTTCAACTGATCCAATCTTCTTGGCTGACAACTTGATGTATTCCCCAACTGAAAAACGATCTTTAGTCAAAACAGCCCAAACAAAATCACCTTCTTCGAAATCAACATGTCTACGCTTCTGATCAGTAGCTTGCTTATACTTCATATTAACTCCGGTCAAATTATCATAGAAAGCCTTGTGAACTCATGTAAACCCTCCACAAAATCTTGGACTCTCTTTGGAACAGATCCAGAAATAGGAGGCGACATCAAATCAAGTGGTCCCCGGGGCTGAGATGAATAAACTATCTGAAACGGGCTAAATCCGGTGCTCCGATTAATAGCATGATTATGAGAAAACTCAGCTTGGCATAATTTTTGATCCCACGCCTTTACATGATCTCCAACCAAACACCTCAGCAAATTACCAAGTGATCGATTAACAACTTCAGGTTGGCCATCAGTTTGTGGGTGATAAGCACTACTGAAGTTGAGTTGAGTATTCACCATCTTCCACAAACTACGCCAAAAATGACTCAGAAATCGGGTATCCCGATCAGACACAATAGAAGAAGGTAGCCCATGCAAACGGTACACAACACGAAAGAAGAGTTAGGCCACATTAACAGCATCAGTCATCTTCTTGCAGGGAATAAAATGGACCATCTTAGAAAACCGATCCACAACAACAAAGATAGAATCATTACCTCTCTGAGTACGAGGTAACCCCAACAAAGAATCCATACTAATATCAACCCATGGCTGTGAGGGGACATGTAAAGGCATATAGAGACCTGCATTAGTAGTCGTGCCCTTTGAAACCTGGCAAATACGACACCTCTTCACATAACGATCAACCTCTTTCCTTATAGTAGGCCAAAAATAAGAAGCTTGCACCAGCTGTAAAGTACGGTCACGACCAACATGCCCTTCACCATGTAACTCATTAATAATCTGCAAGCGAAGACTGGAATCAGGGATACATAGTTGATTCCCCTTGAGCAGAAAACCATCATGCAAAAGAAAGTCTGACTTTTTCCCAGTTTCCACATCCTGCAAAACAACTGAGAAATAAGGCTCAATGGCTAACTGCTCTTGAATGACCTCCAGACCCGCCACATCAACCTTCATGCAAACAAGAAGATTACTCCTCCTGCTTAAGGTATCAGCAACCCTGTTTGAAACACTAGTCCCACAAAAGTAAACTTTTCAAGAAAGGCCAACCATCGCCCATGCTTATGAGATACCTTGTCTTGAGTACGAATATGACTTAGGGAATCATGATCAGTGAATAAAACAAACTCCTTTTAAAACAAGTAATGACGCCAATGCTTTACAACTTAGACCACTGTATAAAACTCCAGATCATAAGTACTGTACCTCAACTTAGGCCCAGTTAACTTCTCACTAAAATAAGCAACAGGTCTACCACCCTGACTAAGAACCCTACCAATTCCAACCTTTGAGGCATCAGAATGAAGTTCAAAAACTTGAGAAAAATCAGGCAATACCAGAATTGGTGCTGTAGTGAGTTTGTCTTTCACAACTTGAAAAGCCAACCCTGCCTCCTCTGTCTATACAAACGTCTTCTCCTTCATACAATCTTTCACTGGGGCCATAATAGAACTGAAATGTGGTATAAATCGTCTATAAAAAGAAGCAAGCCCATGGAAACTAAAAACTTCAGTAATGGTAGTAGGAGTTGGCTAATTTTGAACAACCGCTAGTTTGGATTCATCAACATGTATCCCATCACCAGAAACAAAATACCCCAAGAACAACACCTTAGGGTTCATGAACACACACTTCTTGGTGGCTGCATAAAAACTATCCCTGCGAAGTAAGGCCAAAACCTGCCTCACATGCACAACATGGTTACTGAAAGAAGCACTATAAAAAAAATGTCATCAAAATACACAACCACAAACTTCCCAGTAAAAGGTCTAAGCAACTGATTCATCACATGCATAAAAGTACTAGGTGCGTTCATACAACCCTTCACGAGTCTTGAAGGCAGTCTTCCACTCGTTACCCGGTCTAAGACGAATCTGGTAATACCCACTCTTCAAATCTAACTTTGTAAAAATAGTAGCACCACTATTCTGATCAAGTAAATCATCAATTCGAGGAATAGGAAACCTGTACCTCACAGTAATCTTGTTGATTGCTCGACTGTCAACACACATACGCCAAGTGCCATCTTTCTTTAGAGTCAATAAAGTAGGAACAGCACAAGGGCTCATACTTTCACGAACATGACCCTTAGAAATCAACTCCTCAACCTGCCTTCGTAACTCCTCATGCTCACCAGGGCTCATCCTGTAATGTGGTCTATTGGGTAACTGTGACCCAGGCTCCAAATCAATATGATGTTGGATATCACGCAAAGGTGGCAATCCATTAGGCAACTCATCAGTTAAAACATCAGAAAATTCCTCAAGCAACGGAACCATAGCATCAGGAATGTTAACCCCGTCAACCACTTCCTTACCAATCAACACAAAAACATCATCTCCCACCTCCAATTCGTTCTCAAACTGAGAAAGAGTCAACAGGGTACCAGTGGGCTTGGCGGCTACTTCCTTGGGTTTATTAGGCAACAAAGTTATCTTCACATTATCAAACATAAAACTGTAGGTATTAGAACGCTCGTTATGCTCTATGCAACGATCAAATTCCCAAGGCCTCCCCAACAATAAATGGCACCTGTCCATACGTACCACATCACACCACACATCATCCTTATATGTTTTACTAACAAAAAAAGAAACAAGGGTACGCTTACTTACTTGTACCTCGCCTCCCTTCTTGAGCCACTGGAGCTTATAAGGTTTATGATGGTTCTCTGTCTTCAAACCTAGCTTTCTGACAGCCTCCTCAGAAACTAGATTATCACAACTCCCTGAATCAATAACAAAAGTACAAACCTTTCCTAACATAGTACATGTCGAATGGAAGATGTTCTGTTTAAGCCAATCATCATCATTGGCCTTTGGTGTATAGCATGAGCGCTTAACCACCAGACTCAACCCCACATATCCAGCCACCTCCTCTTCTTCATACTCAGGCTCCTCATCATCATAAATCGGGTCGTCTTCATAAGTCCCACCAGCCTCATCATCATCTTCTCATGCCTCATGTTCATTAAACAAGTGTCTCTTCCCAGCCTTCTTGCACTCTGCCTGTCGATGACCCGTCTCTCCACAATTAAAACATTTCATGCTACTAGTACCGGCCCCTTTAGAACTAGGTCCAGTAGTACCACCACCCGGTTTTGCTTGGTTGGGCACAAAACGATATGCCACGTTGCCCGAACCCGAACTACCTCCTGTTAAGGCAGATGAGGCTGAACCACCACTACGTCGGTTTTGTTTTTCAAAAACCAGGGCACGCTGATGTGCATCAGAAATTGTCACCGGATCAAACAAATTCACAAACTCCATAATCAGAACCCTCAGACCACCAATGTAACGAGAGACAAGTTGATCTTCAGCCTCTTGAATATCATTTTGAGCCACCAATTGATAGAACTCTTTTGTGTAATCTTCAACAGATTTGTCTCCTTGCTTCAAATTCTGGATTATTACAGCATCCTGAGATTTCCGTTTGGAAATGTGAGTAAATATCAATGGATTTCATTATAGGACTCCCGCGGACCTCTTGAGGTCATGACATGATCAGGGTTATCGTTGATCGATTAACCAAGTCAGCCCACTTCTTACCTATTCGTGAAAAATACAGTACTGAGAAGTTAGCTGAAATTTATCTTAACGAGATTGTGGCACGTCATGGGGTGCCTATTTCAATAATCTCGGATCGGGATGGTCGATTTATGTCAAGGATTTGGCAATCATTTCAAGAATCGCTTGGATGTCATTTGGATCTAAGCACAACATTTCATCTGCAAACCGATGGCCAAAGCGAACGAACCATCCAAACTTTGGAAGACATGCTTCGTGCATGTGTGATGGATTTAGGCGGAAACTGGGATACTCATTTACCTCTGGTAGAGTTTTCCTATAATAACAGTTATCACAACAGCAATAAAGCCGCCCACTCGAAGCATTATATGATGAAAGTGTCGATCACCGTTAAGTTGGGCGGAAGTCGGTGACAAACAACTCATTGGCCCTGGACTAATCCAAGAGACTACTGGCAAGATATCAAAGATACGAGACCGTATCAAAGCAGCTCGTGCTAGACAAAAGAGCTACGCGGACAGAAGACGCAAACCATTATTCTTCGAGGTCGGAGACAAAGTTTTTATAAGAGTCTCGCCTTGGGAAGGCGTAGCTAGATTCGGGAAACGCAGAAAACTAAACCCAAGATACATTGGGCCATTTGAAATTCTAGAAAAGATCGGTACCGACACGTATAAGTTAAAACTACCAGAAGAACTCAATAACATACACGACATATTTCATGTGTCGGCCTCAAGAAAAAAAAATCCAACCAATGAAACAGTTATCATCCCAGCGGATGAAATTTACGTAGATGACAAACTCTAGTTTACCAAAGAACCTTTTGAGGTTATGGATTGGAAAGTCCACAAGACAAGGAGAAGTCGTATTAAACTAGTAAAGGTCCGCTGGAACTCGCGTCACGAACCCGAGTATACATGGGAACGTGAAGATCAGATCGAGATAAAGTACCCCCACCTGTTCGAGAAGACTCCTTTAATGGATAACTCGACATGAATTTCGAGACGAAATTCTTTTTAACAGGGGAAAATGTGACAAATGGCAATTAACCAGTAATTCCGTACAAAATAATCACTATTTTATTTACATAATAATCTCATGCATTTAGCGTAATTTAATTATGTAACTGTGTCATAAATCAGATAACAATGTTAGGACAAGAAAACAATGCTAAAACATATGTTGGTTTTCTTCGTATTTCGAAACCAATCAAACAATGTCCTAAAAGTGTTGGTAGAAAGTGTTGCGCGCACTATTCACAGTTACACTATTCATGCCAGCAAAACCGTGAAAACAGAACGAAACAATGAAAAATGACACACGGATAACATAACTGAGTCCATTTACATAAGAAAACACTAATAAGAAAACATATCTTGCAAAAATATAAGACTTTCCGGTACAAAGCCCAAATCACTAAAACGTCTGTTTCGCTAAAAATATGACAATTTTAACTCGTCCGAAATGATAATTAAGCATTTCTGGAACACCAGAATTATGACAATTGATGACATATACACTAAAACACATTGGGAATATCATTGTAGGGTCCAAAATTATAAGCTTCCGGTATTATATCGCTATACACATAACTAGTCTGTTATTGACCCGAAAAACTAGTAAGCGGTATTTTCATCACAAAACAACCAAACAAAGAAGCTAGTGAACTAGTTAAGCCTATTTTGGGACTCGGAATTACTTCATGCATCGCTTGACGGTGGGATAACAACTTACGACAAAGTTTCGTCGGTACGACGCAAAAGTGTCGTAAACTCACCAACGACCAAACGGAAGACATCTAAAGTGTCGAAATGCAATTTCTACTAGTTTAGTGAACTAGTTAAGGTCAATTAACAATCCGAATCCCTAATCACCCCTTAATGATGTAATTAAACACCTAATCACCATACTTAACATAATGACCAAAATATCTTCATTATAATCAATTTTTATAAAAAAATAATAAATACCCCCCCCCCCCTCATGATGACCGAATTCAAAGGTGGGCCCCACCCCTTGATTTGGTTGAAATGTTGAAAGATTTCGAGTATGGATGATGAGTGAAAGACATGCACTTTCACCATTCTTCTTAAATTACCATCTTATCATCATACCACACTTACCACCTCATTTTCTTCAACACATTTCAAGACTCAAAAACCCCTCTTGCCTTCCTCTTGATCTCGGCCCAAAGGAGACACCCCAAACACCACCATAAACTACCATTAATCACCTCATTTTACACACTGTCAAGGCTTTTCAAGATCATCCAAGTAAGGGTTAAACATGGAGAACACTTAGAAGCTTTCTTGGAGCTTAATCTTCTTATTATTCTTCTTATTTAGCTTGTTCAAAGTTGTAAGTCTTCTAAACACCATATTTAAGCTTCTTGTTACTAGTAGATTACAAAAGTACAAGTTGATCATCTTAAAGATTAATAAAAATCAAATAAAAAACCCTAATCTTAAAGCTAATAAACACTAAATATAACTATATTATGTGTTGATTTGTGTAGATTAGTGTAGTTAGTTCATATGATCTTATTGTTTATGTTGATTATGTTAAGACAAGTTGTATGAAAAATGATATTATGATGATCTTAATGCTTATATGTGTAGTAATTTATAAGCATGATAATATTGTTATGTTGAACTTAAAAATATGATTTAAACATGGATATGTTTAAATCATGTAAGATCATCATCTTCATGTTCATGAGCCATGTATATCATTTTTGGAATACTTGAAGAAATAAGGGTTTAAATGAACTTAAAACCTAATTTTGGAAGATTAGTGAACTTGTTTTTTTTTAAGATGACTTATACAAAATAATGGTTATAAAAGTTCATATTAAAATGTCTTAATTTTTGCTACATGGAAAAGATTATATACAAGCTCATGAAGTGTTGAGGTTAAATAATGAAAAGTGTATGTCTTGAGGAATTAGTGGTGATTTGGAAATTTATTATGATTATGGGTTTAAACATGGATTAAATACGTTTTTGAAACGTGGAAAACGCCATAGTTTTAGGGGAAACTATGGCGAATTTTTCTAAAAATCTAATCGCGATTAAAAAAGGGGTTAAAGGGGTGATTAACAAAGTTAAACGCGATTAGTGGTCTTAAACATCATTATGGAAGCTTTGATGAAAATGGTTAAGTCCTAAATACTCAAGAGTTCTTATGAACTTGAAAATGTATTTTCACAAAAAAATAAATGGGTGAAAATCATAACCATATATAAGTATAATTTTTGACAAAAAAATATATATTTTGGAAACTCATCAAGTATATGTATTATGTGCTATGTGTATGTACTTAGATACACTTAGGGTGATCAAAATAATACACCCATGATACCTAGAAATACTTGTATGAAACAAGTATAAAAAGACACAAAAATACACATACATGTTTCCTACATGTTCCCTAAGAAATGCAATGAAAACGGATATAATTAAACCCTAAACATATTATATCCACAAGCAAATAAACGGACGAATAAACAAAACGAACAACGGACGAGCTCACAAGAATATATATTAAGCTATCACAAGGACGTGCCTAACAATATATTTTTAGACAACCGGGTGGATATACGAATGAATAGCACCAATAACAATTCCGGAAAGTTGAAAGAAAAATACAAAATTTCTAAGTATTCTTTAATAGAAGAACGAACATTGTAAAAATTACATATTTAGTAATTTTTACAAAATGCAAGATTGTTAAATATATGGACTCCTAAAAATCAAGTTGGGCTAGGCCCAAATTACTAAAGTACATGGGCCAAGGCCCAATGACATTAAAACATGGGTTAAAGCCCAATGACATTAAAACGTGGGTTAAAGCCCCATGACATAGAAACGTGGGTTAAAGCCCAATGACATGGAAACGTGGGTTAAGCTCAATGACATAGAAACGTGGGTTAAGCCCAATGACATAGAAACGTGGGATAAGCCCAAAGACAGGGTTTAGGCCCAATGACATAGGATCGGCCCAATGACACGCGTGCGAAGCACGAGGACATGTGAAGGGAGATGTTGTTCACATATAATTCAATACATATAAAATATATGTATGCATTTATGAAATCATATACATAACAAGTGAACGAACAAACTACCAACACTCTAAAATACAAAGTTGTTCCAAAATGACAAGTGAAAACACAATAAGAATTCAAGATGAACAACATGTATGAGGTCCGAAAGACCTAGTGTCTAATAAAGTTAGTACACATGTAGGTTACTCACACGGACGCTCACTTTTGTCACACCCCGACATTTCCATGTATTACCGGTGGGCCCGGTGGGGAGTATCGTGACGTAGTTGATATCGTCATTGTCGCAACCCCCGATCCCTTATCTGTCCCGGGAACGGGCGGCCGCGAACATTCGTTTGTGGTGGTATCATTTATTAATTTGGCAGCAGAAAGTACATCAGGAACGTAGTTAGGAAATGTTTATCAGAGTAAAACCACCATATTTTTATATTAATAATCACATGGGTAAAACCCAAGTTTCTTTATTACAACATGTTTATAGGGATAAACCCTATTTTATTGAATTTAAAACATCGTCTTTTAGGTTACTTTTATAGCCACATTTTTTCCAAGCCATCAGTGCTCTCGAGCTGTCTTTTTCCTAATTGGCTTTCACATTGTGCTACCTGAAACGTGTTTTAAAAACATTTGTCAGTGGGAAATACTGGTGAGTGAATCCCAGTTTAATCAAGAAGAATTTTATCAATTAACACAGTATTAAGAGCGATCACAATGTTTATTTATACACAATTACTCATTCAGTACTGTCAATCCTGACTGGTGGGTCATATTACACATTGGCTAACTCGTTGTCCAATTGTAACGTGTTCCACATTTTGTATACAAAACCCCAACATACCGGCAGTAATTGAAGAACTACAAAGACTCAATCACCGCTTAATCACATTGTAAAACATTTAAGGTTTTGTAAAAACAGATTATAAAAAGCATTTACAAAAAGAGGATAAACTTACATTGCTATCTTAGACTTCGTTTAAGGGTTGTACATATGTTAGTATAATAACCCTTTATTTATATTAACGATACCCTCCCCGAGACGGTATTCCAACAACTACGTCGGCAGAACCACGACAGTCATTACGGAACTCTGGATCAATCGGGCAGCGTATCTAATACGTAACTGGGGTTATATGTAACACCCCGACCGGAGGCGGAAAAGTCATGGGCATCACGAAACAGGCAGAATGCAATTGAGCACATGGAGATTATATTAAGTTGAAATATAGTTTAAGTTCAATTAAATAGATTGCATTCATATCTGAGAATATAAGAGTACATAAACAAATACAACATAAATTGTTTCACAAATGATAAATTCGGATTTAATCTAAGGCATAAGTCTTGATCAATCCTATGAAAAATATTCTTGCAAATCATGTCATCAAACATTGTCACCTGAAACATATGTTAGGGAAAATATTGGGTCAACAAACGGTTGAGTGAATTCATAGGTTTTGTTAGGCAAAAATAACAATGTGATATGAAAATGAGTTAACACTGTGGCATGCGATATGTCTTTAAGCAAAAGAGTAATACAAGTAGTTACTTGGTGGTACATTCAAGCCTGCGTTATGACGTAACACAGGTCTATCACCACACTTCCAAAATGTTTCACATGAGCACCAACAATAACAACAATTGCAACAAAATGTATGGGAAGTGAGGTGGGGCGTCAATCTTATAGCGCTATAATATAACCGTTGGGCTTTTGCAAGTTAATGAATGTAAACGCGTTAAAGCAACAACAACAAGTATTAAGCAAATGCAAAGGCAATCGGGGGAACCATAAAATAGCAAATAGTTTGTATCACATTGTAACATATGTATCATCCCAAAAATAATGTAAAAAGGGACTATGAACTCACCTTGATTTCGGGTAAGTCCAAACAAGTATGCAAAGTGTGAGAGTTCTTGGAAATAAGATTCCACGTCACTCTAATTGATTGAACATGCAACAATGTGGAAAATGTATCAACAATAATGTTTAAGTGAATAATTGGAAATCCTAAATCTATAGGATTCGGCAGTGTTTTGTTTAAATGGTAATTATGTGGTTTGGATAACCTAACAAGAGGACTCGGAAAATGAATATGTTATAAAGGAATTAATTATCAAAAATATTTGTTTAACATAAATAATTAAATTGCAAAATTATGTAATTGATTTAATATAAACATTTGTGATAATAACTCAAATATAATTAATTTGTATAATTAAATAACATAGTTTAATAAAATAATTACAACCAAAACATGTTACAAGTGATATAATTAATTTATAAAGATTATAGATTAATTCAAATGGCCAATTATATATATAAATTGATAAATATATAGTTTAAAAGAATTAATATGATAATTATATAACTAATTATCAAAATAATTAGGTCAGAATAATTAAAGATAATATTTTTAGTTGTTGAACTTGAATGTTACTGATTTAAAATAATTATTATGTAAGTATATATTATGTATGAGAATATATATATATAGTTTGTAAATTAAGTCTTGTAAGTTAAGTCATTGTTATGTTAATGTCCAAAATCACATATCAATACAAAGATGATCGGACGGTATGTTTACCATCACCTATCACCATGAGTATGATCGGATTGTATCACATATCAATACAAGTATGATCGGACGGTATAAATTACTCATCTCTTATCAATATAAGCATGATCGGATTGAAAGGAAAATAACAACATAATAATTAAGTTAGCTTAACCCAAAACATAAATCTTATCACAAGAATTATGGTAGACTCGGTTGGTGAACCAAAACACTTGCCACCACAAGACTATGATAGATTTGTATGGTTTTAATGTTTGTTCTTATGTTAGTGATTAATAATAGAAAATTAAGAGTTAGTAACAGAAAGTTAAGAGGGTTTTCACACCTCTAAACTCATGAGAATTAATCATACTTAACTGTGTTGAACATGGTTTTGATTAGAAGTATGGTAGATATAAGATTCATGCAAGTTAGTATGAATAAAGATAAAGTATAAGATTAATCATCAAAAACAGTAAGTTTGGATCATGAAATGGTGTTGTTGTACCTTAGATTAACAAGATAATCTGTTGGAAACAATCCTAGAGAAGATCCAAGCTTTGTAGCAGAAGATTTGATGAAAAAATGATGAAGAAAAGTGAGTTTGAACTCACTTGTATACTAAGAAAAATTTTGCACTTGTTCTTGAAAATGCAGAATTTTAGAGAGGATTTTGATGATTCAGAAGTGTTTGGCAAGTGAAATGAGGGCTAGAGAGGTTGTATATATAGTGTAGGGGGTAGGTGACAGCTTAAAATGAGTCAAAATGGCTGCAATGCGTGTACAAATGTGAAAATACAGCAAGAATTCGCGGCTGGTCGTAGGTACTATTCATCCAGCGTTTTTTTTTTTTTGAATACTATGGATTAAAACAATAACTTTTTATAAAAGGGACCTATGCTAAAACAATTTCTAAAAATTATTAAAAATCCTTTTGTAAAGTTTTACGCTAAAATTTATTAGAAAAATATCCTTGTATAGTTTTTCGGTTTCGTAACGAAATTAAGTGTTTTGTAACGTAGAATTGAATCTAGAATATGTATACAATAATTTATTATAATTAACGCCTCGAAAAAAATAGGATACAAATATGGATAAAGATACGAATATACAAGGCGTTACACAAATACAGTAATTGTTACAATGCAAGTCAAAACAAATACAAGTATGAAAACCAGGATGGTTACAGTCTCCCCTACTTTTGAGAATTTCGTCTCGAAATTGGTGTAGGAGAATCTTTTGGAAAAAATGTGGATACTTGGCCTTCATATCAGCCTTGCGTTCCCAAGTGAATTCTGGGCCACGTTTGGATTCCCATCGTACCTTAACGATAGTTATGCGTTTTCATCTTAGCTTCTTCACATCGTGCTCCATGATTTCTACTGGTTTTTCAACAAAGTGCATGGAGTCGTCGATGCGAATATCGTCGAGTGGTACATGAAGGTTTTCGTCAACTAGACACTTTCTGAGGTTGGAAACATGAAAGGTAGGATGAACGTTGCTGAGTTCAGGAGGTAACTCAAGTTTGTAGGCTACTTTACCAACCTTTTTGATGATCTTAAAAGGACCAACATATCGTGGAGCTAGTTTACCTTTCTTCCCAAAGCGTACAATACCTTTCCAAGGAGAAACCTTGAGAAGTACCATTTCACCGACTTGGAATTCAAGGGGTTTGCGTCGTTTATCAGCATAACTCTTTTGAGGATTTCTAGCTACTGTGAGGTTGTCATGAATTTTAAAGATTTTGTCAGTCGTTTCTTGGATTATCTCAGGACCAGTAACTTGTGTTCTAGTCTCGTTCCAACAAACAGGAGAACGACATTTGCGACCATAGAGAGCTTCAAAAGGCGCCATTCCAATACTGGAGTGGTAACTATTGTTGTACGAGAATTCAATCAAAGGCATATGTGAATCCCAGTTACCTTTAAAGTCTATGACGCAAGCTCGTAACATATCCTCAAGGGTTTGAATGGTTCGTTCAGACTGACCATCAGTTTGAGGGTGATATGCTGTGCTGAGATTTAGCTGAGTCCCCAAAGCAGATTGTAGAGATTCCCAAAAATGAGAGGTAAAACGGCCATCGCGATCAGAAATGATGTTCAAAGGTACACCATGACGAGTAACAGTCTCGTCAAGGTAGAGTTTAGCAAGCTTAGCAGTAGAGTCTTCTTCTCGGATTGGCAAAAAGTGAGCTGATTTGGTTAAGCGGTCAACGATTACCCAAATGCTATCATGACCACGAGAAGTGCGGGGTAATTTGGTTATGAAATCCATAGCAATTTCTTCCCATTTCCACACAGGAATCTCGGGTTGTTCCAGTAATCCAGAAGGTCTTTGGTGTTCAGCTTTAACCTTCGAACATGTAAGGCATTTTGATACGTAAAGAGCAACATCCTTTTTCATTCCGGGCCACCAATAAAGGTTCCGAAGGTCCATATACATCTTGTCGGCACCGGGATGAATAGAATAACGAGATTTGTGGGCTTCATCCATTATGAGTGTACGAAGATTGTCACGATTTGGAACCCACAAACGATTCTTGAAATGTCGTAAGCCATCTTCCCTGATCTCGAGAAGGAGATCAATTTTATGAGGTAATTCAACAAGTAAATCACCACTGGCCACAACATCTAGTTGTGCTTGGAGAATACGGGTTTGGATGTCAGAATGGACTTGTATGCTATGTAGTTTAATGCGTTCCTTACGACTTAAAGCGTCGGCAACAACATTCGCCTTACCAGGATGGTAGCGAATTTCGCAATCATAGTCGTTTAGAAGTTCAACCCATCTACGTTGTCGCATATTTAAATCCTTCTGATCAAAGATATGTTGGAGACTTTTGTGATCTGTGAAAATCACACATTTTGTACCATACAGATAATGTCTCCAAATTTTGAGAGCAAAGATAACGGCACCCAATTCAAGATCATGGGTAGTGTATCTCTTCTCATGGTCCTTCAGTTGTCGAGATGCATAGGCTATGACTTTGCCTCGTTGCATGAGGACACAGCCTAAGCCAAGTTTCGAAGCATCACAATACACCACGAAATCGTCATTACCATCGGGGAGAGTCAGAATAGGAGCATCACAAAGTTTCTGTTTAAGGATTTGGAAAGCTTCATCTTGTTTTGGCCCCCAATCAAAAGGTTTACCTTTGTGAGTCAAAGACGTAAGCGGAACAACAAGTTTGGAAAAATTAGCAATGAAACGTCGATAGTATCCAGCTAAACCGAGGAAAGAACGGATTTCAGTTGGAGTGGTAGGAACACTCCAATTCTTTATGGCTTCAATCTTTGCAGGATCAACATGAATTCCCTTGTGGTTTATGATGTGTCCTAAAAATTGAACTTCCTTAAGCCAGAATTCACATTTCGAGAATTTGGCATAAAGTTGTTCTTTCTTTAGGAGATCTAAGATCAATCGAAGGTGATTCTCATGTTCGGCTCTGGTTTTAGAATAGATAAGAATGTCATCAATGAAAACAATGACAAATTTATCTAGGTAGGGTTTGCAGACACGGTTCATTAAATCCATGAAAACCGCAGGGGCATTGGTTAGACCAAATGGCATAACGGTGAACTCATAGTGACCGTAGCATGTGCAAAAAGCGGTTTTAGGAATATCGTCTTCAAAGATGCGTAGCTGGTGATAACCTGAGCGTAAGTCAATCTTCGAGAAGCAAGTGGCACCTTGTAATTGGTCAAAGAGATCATCAATGCGAGGCAGGGGATAACGGTTCTTGATGGTGAGTTTGTTTAGTTCACGGTAATCGATACACATACGCATGGTACCATCCTTCTTCTTGACAAACAAAACTGGAGCTCCCCAAGGAGAAAAACTAGGGCGAATGAAACCTTTGTCAGAAAGCTCTTGAAGTTGGTTAGAAAGTTCTTGCATTTCCGAAGGTGCAAGACGATAGGGAGATCTGGCAATAGGATTAGCACCAGGAACAAGATCAATACGGAATTCTACTTGACGTACGGGAGGTAAGCCAGGTAGATCATCGGGAAAAACTTCAGGAAAATCTCGAATGTTGGAATATCTTTAATGTTCTTGGTTTCTCCCTTCTTCTCTACTACATGGGCTAGGAAAGCCACGTAGTTCTTGCGCAAATACTTCTGAGCTTGAATGCAAGATATGAGGTTGAGACTTTTATAGGGTCCTTCCCCATAGACTTTCAGAACTTTACCAGACGGCAAAGGTAGACGGACGAATTTTTCATGACAGACAACTTCGGCATGATTTGGAGCTAACCAATCCATGCCTACTATGACATCAAAGCATCCAAGTTTCATAGGAATAAGGTTGATCGGGAAAATATGGCCATGAAGTTCAAGTTTACAATTGTTAATGACAGAGTTTAACACGGAGTGATCGCCACTAGCTACCATAACTTCAAACGATTCATGCAATTTTGTACGTGGTAAAGCAAGCAAAGGTTCAAACTCAAGTGAAACAAAACTCCTATTTACACCCGGATCAAACAAAACAGAAGCATAGTGATTGTTAACGAGGAACATACCGTTGACCACATCGTTAGCGGCACGAGCCTCATTGACGTTCAGATTGAATACGCGACCTCTAGCGGGTTGTATAACTGCAAGTTTGGGACATTCCTTTTTGAAGTGATTTGGATCACCGCAATTGAAGCAAGTCCCAATTGGATACCGAGGTGGTGCAGCAGCTTGAACAGCAGGAGGAGCAACAGCCTGAGTTGTACGGCATATGGCTGCAAGATGACCATAGCGCCCACATTTTATGCACTGTCTGCAAGGAAAACGGGCCAGGTGATGATAGTTACAAAGGTTGCACAATGGTGCTTCACCAGCATATGGCTTCTTAGCAGGAGGAGCCTGGTCGGCGGGAGCAGGAGTTGTGATAGCAAAATTCTGGGCTGACTTTCGTTTCTTTGCGTTCCTCGAAGACTGAGTCCCAACGTTAACTGCCTTGGTTGGATCAGACGAACCCTTTGATGGTGTTTTCTTATTGCCCTTTCGAGACAAGTTCCCTTCCTTGACTTGGGCATCCATCAAGGTAGCAGAAAGTTCGTATGCGTCTCGAAGAGTGGCTGGTCTACTTCCAGTCACTATATGTTTAATGCAGCTAGGCAGTCCGCTGACGAATTTCTCGATCAGGCGTTCGGTAGTTAGGTTTGGGGAACAAAGGATGCACAATTCTTCGAACCGGTTGATGTAAGCGCGGTTCTCTCCACTATCTTGTTTAAGATCGTGGAGTTCATCTTCAAGTGCCTTCATTTCGTTACGTGGACAGAATTCTTTTAGCATGAGAGCTTTTAATTCTTCCCAGGTTAGGGCCATTGCCACATCAGCTGTTCAGTCTTTCATGATCCCATTCCACCACGTTAACGCCCTCTTTTGGAAGACGCTAGTAGCAAATTCAACTTTGTGTTCGTTAGTACATTGGCTATGGCGGAACGTGTTCTCCATGCTCTCAGTCCATTGAAGGAGCCCAGTAGCACCTTCATTTCCTGTAAACTTGGTGGGATGCAAGAGTTAAACTGCTTGAAGTTGCATGGAGATTCGTGATGGTTTCCGTTGGTTCCGCTGCTACTTTGCCCGTTGGTAGCTTGGGAAAGTTGGGTTACAAGATTTGGAAGTACTGCAGCTAACTGTTGAATAATAATAGCTGCCATTTCTTCGTTCGTGACATTGTCTTGTGATGTACGTCGAGGAGGCATCTACACGAGGTAGGTAAAACATAAGATCATGGTAGTTTCACAATGAGATAAAGTAGTTTCATAAAATCAATGAGAATAAGAGAAAACATATAACAGGATGGATATCATTTATTCCATGAATAAACGACATCAATGACAAGTCAAAGTAGTTGGGTTCTTATAACTTAGTGAAGTCATGCTTTAGCCTATAAGTGGACACTCATCCCAAGAATTCCCAGGTAAGCACAACTGGTTCCTCGAGTTGGAATTTATACGAAGTGCTTGCCTAGACAGAAAACCCAGAATACAGGCATCCACCCTTCCAGATTGCACGAGTTCATTATTAGAGCCCAATACTTTGATGAGAATTTAAAAATCAGAAGAGGTTTTGAAAATAATCACCTAAGGATAGGTGATGAGCATTTGTAAAATCTAAAGATCCTAAAGGTGAGATCCGCGGTGACGAGGCATTGGTTACAAAAGATAAGGATAGGGATGAAGTCAAAGGCAAAGATAACGAAAGAGTTTACTAATGGAAAGTGTCCTAGGTAGTTATAGTCTAGGTCAAAGTATTACTAATAACCTAATTCCCTATAACCATGGCTCTGATACCATCTGTAACACCCCGACCGGAGGCGGAAAAGTCAAGGGCATCACGAAACAGGCAGAATGCAATTGAGCACATGGAGATTATATTAAGTTGAAATATAGTTTAAGTTCAATTAAATAGATTGCATTCATATCTGAGAATATAAGAGTACATAAACAAATACAACATAAATTGTTTCACAAATGATAAATTCGGATTTAATTTAAGGCATAAGTCTTGATCAATCCTATGTAAAATATTCTTGCAAATCATGTCATCAAACATTGTCACCTGAAACATATGTTAGGGAAAATATTGGGTCAACAAACGGTTGAGTGAATTCATAGGTTTTGTTAGGCAAAAATAACAATGTGATATGAAAATGAGTTAACACTGTGGCATGCGATATGTCTTTAAGCAAAAGAGTAATACAAATAGTTACTTGGTGGTACATTCAAGCCTGCGTTATGACGTAACATGGGTCTATCACCACACTTCCAAAATGTTTCACATGAGCACCAACAATAACAACAATTGCAACAAAATGTATGGGAAGTGAGGTGGGGCGTCAATCCTATAGCGCTATAATATAACCGTTGGGCTTTTGCAAGTTAATGAATGTAAACGCATTAAAGCAACAACAACAAGTATTAAGCAAATGCAAAGGCAATCGGGGGAACCACAAAATAGCAAATAGTTTGTATCACATTGTAACATATGTATCATCCCAAAAATAATGTAAAAAGGGACTATGAACTCACCTTGATTTCGGGTAAGTCCAAACAAGTATGCAAAGTGTGAGAGTTCTTGGAAATAAGATTCCACGTCACTCTAATTGATTGAACATGCAACAATGTGGAAAATGTATCAACAATAATGTTTAAGTGAATAATTGGAAATCCTAAATCTATAGGATTCGGCAGTGTTTTGTTTAAATGGTAATTATGTGGTTTGGATAACCTAACAAGAGGACTCGGAAAATGAATATGTTATAAAGGAATTAATTATCAAAAATATTTGTTTAACATAAATAATTAAATTGCAAAATTATGTAATTGATTTAATATAAACATTTGTGATAATAACTCAAATATAATTAATTTGTATAATTAAATAACATAGTTAAATAAAATAATTACAACCAAAACATGGTACAAGTGATATAATTAATTTATAATGATTATAGATTAATTCAAATGGCCAATTATATATATAAATTGATAAATGATAAATATATAGTTTAAAAGAATTAATATGATAATTATATAACTAATTATCAAAATAATTAGGTCAGAATAATTAAAGATAATATTTTTAGTTGTTGAACTTGAATGTTACTGATTTAAAATAATTATTATGTAAGTATATATTATGTATAAGAATATATATATATAGTTTGTAAATTAAGTCTTGTAAGTTAAGTCATTGTTTTGTTAATGTCCAAAATCACATATCAATACAAAGATGATCGGATGGTATGTTTACCATCACCTATCACCATGAGTATGATCGGATTGTCTCACATATCAATACAAGTATGATCGGAAGGGTATAAATTACTCATCTCTTATCAATACAAGCATGATCGGATTGAAAGGAAAATAACAACATAATAATAGAGTTTGTAGTTAAGTTAGCTTAACCCAAAACACAAATCTTATCACAAGAATTATGGTAGACTCGGTTAGGGAACCAAAACACTTGCCACCACAAGACTATGACAGATTTGTATGGTTTTAATGTTTGTTCTTATGTTAGTGATTAATAACAGAAAATTAAGAGTTAGTAACAGAAAGTTAAGAGGGTTTTCACACCTCTAAACTCATGAGAATTAATCATACTTAACTGTGTTGAACATGGTTTTGATTAGAAGTATGGTAGATATAAGATTCATGCAAGTTAGTATGAATAAAGATAAAGTATAAGATTAATCATCAAAAACAGTAAATTTGGATCATGAAATGGTGTTGTTGTACCTTAGATTAACAAGATAATCTGTTGGAAACATTCCTAGAGAAGATCCAAGCTTTGTAGCAGAAGATTTGATGAAAAAATGATGAAGAAAAGTGAGTTTGAACTCACTTGTATACTAAGAAAAATTCTGCACTTGTTCTTGAAAATGCAGAATTTTAGAGAGGATTTTGATGATTTAGAAGTGTTTGGCAAGTGAAATGAGGGCTAGAGAGGTTGTATATATAGTGTAGGGGGTAGGTGGCAGCTTAAAATGAGTCAAAACGGCTGCAATACGCGTATAAATGTGAAAATACAGCAAGAATTCACGGCTGGTCGTAGGTACTATTCATCCAGCGTTTTTTTTTTTTTGAATACTATGGATTAAAACAAGAACTTTTTATAAAAGGGACCTATGCTAAAACAATTTCTAAAAATTATTAAAAATCCTTTTGTAAAGTTTTATGCTAAAATTTATTAGAAAAATATCCTTGTATAGTTTTTCGGTTTCGTAACGAAATTAAGTGTTTTGTAACATAGAATTGAATCTAGAATATGTATACAATAATTTATTATAATTAACGCCTCGAAAAAAATAGGATACAACTATGGATAAAGATACGAATATACAAGGCGTTACACAAATACAGTAATTGTTACAATGCAAGTCAAAACAAATACAAGTATGAAAACCAGGATGGTTACATTATAATACTTACAACGGAGAAAAACTTCATTAATTAGGGGGTATTATACTCGGAGATTATGCCTACTTCTGATAAATTCGTTTAGAAAGAAAAGAAATGAGCGACGGAAACTGTAGGACCCTTGTTTCTATTTATAGGTGACTTCTCACCTTCTCTCGCGGACCGCGTAAGGTGAGACCAAGGTCTACGCGGCCCGCGTAGTAGGGTAATAGGCCTTAGCTCTGATTGGGCATCACTACTAGACTTGACACGATCGTGACACTTGTCAACACCTGGTGCGATCTGATCTCATAGCTGTCGCGGCCCACGTACGGTGTAGCCAAGGGCTACGTGCCCCGCTACAACTTATAAAATCTTGTTTTTATTTTATTTTTAATGACATTTCATATTTTGGGCTCGGTTTTCACGTATGGGGTGTATTTCAAGACATATAGGGGTATTTTAAAATATATTAGGGTGTCGGAAAAATATTTAGGAGGGTTGTTATATCCTCCCCACCTTGTTTTAGAACTCGTCCTCGAGGTCTACTGAAACAAGTGTGGATATTTCCTTAGCATTTCTGATTCAAGCTCCCATGTGTATTCTGGTCCTCTTTTGGAGTCCCACTTTACTTTGACTAGAACTAATCTCTTGTGCTTGAGGTTCTTGACTTTCCTGTCCTCAATCTGTAGAGGCCTTTCTACAAATTTTAACTGCTCATTTACCTCTATATCCTTAAGAGGTACTACCAGTGATTCATCAGCTAAGCATTTCTTGAGATTAGATACATGAAATACATCATGTATTCCTGTCATTTCCTCTGGCAGTTGTAGCTAATTGGCTACAGGTCCTATTCTTCTAATAATCTCAAAAGGTCCAACATACCTGGGGCTTAGCTTTCCCCTTTTTATGAATCTTACCACTCCTTTCCAAGGAGAGACTTTTAATAACACTTTGTCACCTACCTGAAATTCCAATGGCTTTCGCCTGTTATCAGCATAACTCTTTTGTCTATCACGTGCTGCTTTCAGTCGTTCCTTGACTTGAATAATTTTGTATGTCGTTTCTTGTACTATCTCAGGTCCAGATAGTTGCTTTTCCCCAATTTCTGCCCAACAGACTGGGGTTCGGCACTTTCGTCCATAAAGTGCTTCGAATGGTGCAGCATTGATACTTGTGTGATAACTATTATTATAAGAAAATTCTATTAATGGTAAGTGATCATCCCAATTACCTCCAAAATCAATTACACAAGCTCTAAGCATGTCCTCCATTGTCTGAATTGTCCTTTCGCTTTGCCCGTCCGTTTGAGGATGATAGGCTGTGCTTAGATTTAACTTGGTTCCCATTGCTTTTTGGAAACTTGTCCAAAAAATGAGAGGTAAAATGACTATCTCTGTCAGAAACAATTGATAGAGGAATTCCATGTAAAGAAACTACTTTATTTACAAACAATTTAGCTAATTGTTCCATACCGAAAGTTTCCTTCATTGGTAGGAAATGAGCTGACTTAGTTAGTCTGTCTACAATCACGCAGATTGTATCATTACCTTTTCTTGTTTTGGGTAATTTAGTAACAAATCCATTGTTATTAATTCCCATTTCCAAACTGGCATTTCTAACTGTTGTAGTAAACCTGAAGGTTTCTGATATTCAGCTTTGACTTGTGAACAGGTTAAACACTTTGTAACATAAGTTGCTATATCCTTTTTCATTTCTATCCACCAGAAATTTTTCCTTAAATCCTTATACATCTTATCACTTCCAGGATGCATCGTATACTTAGACTTATGGGCTTCTTCTAATATAAGGTAGCGTAGATTTCCTAATTTAGGTATCCACATTCTTTTCTTATGGAATCTCCATATTCCATCTGTTCCTTATTCTAATTCCTTAATCATTCCTTTCAACTTTTCAGTATCATCCTTGATTACTGATTCTTGTGCTTTTCTAATCTGCTCATTTAAATCTATTTGTAGATTTAATTTAAAAGAACGTGTCCTTATTGGCTTTTCATGATACTTTCTGCTTAAAGCATCAGCAACTACATTTTCCTTTCCTGCATGATACTGGATATCACAATCATAATCACTATGCATCTCCATCCAGCGTCTTTGTCTCATATTCAATTCCTTTTGCCCAAAGACATACCTTAAACTCTTATGATCGGTGAAAACAGTAAACTTACTACCGTATAGGTAATGTCTCCAAATCTTAAGAGCGAAAATTATAGCTCCCAATTCTAAATCATGAGTTGAATAATTCTCTTCATGATTCTTAAGTTGTCTGGATGCATAAGCTATAACCTTTTGCCGTTGCATCAACACACATCCATAACCTAATTTAGAAGCGTCACAATATGTCGCAACCCCCGGTCCCTGCTTCCCGGGAACGGGCGGACGCGATCCCAGAGTTTTGGTGGTATCAGTTATTTAATCTTGCAGCGGAATTTACATCAGGACCGTAGTTAGGAAATATTTATCAGAGTAAAACCACCTCATTTAATATTAATAATCACATGGGTAAAACTCAAGTTTCTTATTACAATACATTTATAGGGATAAACCCTATTTTATTAAATTTTAAAACATCATTTATTTGGTAACTTTTATAGCCACATTTTCCCAAGCCTTCAGTGCTCTCCAGCTGGCTTTTTAATAATTGGCTGTCACATTGGGTTACCTGAAATGTGTTTTAAAAACATTTGTCAGTCGGAAATACTGGTGAGTGAATCCCAGTTTAATCAAGTTTAAATAAAAAGTCACAGTGAATAGTATTGAGAGCGATCACATTGTTTATGTCTACACAATTATTCCATTAGTACTGTCAACCCTGACTTGTGGGTCATATTACCCATTGGCTAACTCATTGTCCAATGGTAACGTATTGTCATCCTCGACTTACTACTCACAGTGTAGTACATTTTGTATACAAAACCCCAACATACTGGCAATAATTGAAGAACTACAAAGACTCAATCACTGCCAAATTTCATAGTAAAACATTTAAGGTTTGGTAAAACATTACCAAAAAGGTTAACAAAAGGAGGATAAACTCACATTGCTATCTTAGACTTCGCGTAAGGGTTTCCTAGGAATAATCTATAATTTATACAAATGTACATTGGTTAGTATCATAACCCTTTGAAAATATTAATGATACCCTCCCCGAGACGGCATTCCAACAACTACGTCGGGCAGAACCACGACAGTTGTTACGGAACCCTAAATCAATCGGGCAGCGTAACTATTACGAAACTCGGGTTATAATACTTACAACGGAGCAGAACCTCGCTAATTAGGGGTTTAATACCTGACTATAATGCCTCTAATTCAGAAAGTGGGATTGAGAATGAAATTGTGAGCGAACTGAAATGAGATCCGAGGCCTCCTTTATATAGTTGCTGATATTGACTCTCAGGCGGCCTGCGTAAGGTAAGGCAAAGCCTTACGCGGCCCGCGTCAACACTGGTCAACATACTAGCTTAGCTGATTCGATGTGTAGGTCCGCCACGATGTCGACACGTGTCGGCTCAGGATGTATCCGCGTATGATGATCTCTCGCGGCCCGCGTCGACTAAACATGAACTCTTACGCGGCCCGCTTTAACTAAAGAAATCAGCGGAGTCAATTCCAGTCTTGATACCGCCCGCGTGAGATGTTGGGTGGGTCTACGCGGCCCGCCTCAACTCCATTTTTCTTATTTTTAATTTATTTTATAACTATAATGTATTTCGGGTTCGGTTTTCACATACGGGGTGTAATTAAAGACATATTGAGATATTTTACAATATTCTTAGAGTGTCAGAAATATTATGAGGGTGTGGGTTTTACCGAGGGTTGTTACATTCTCCCCACCTTATTTTAGAGCTCGTCCTCGAGATCTATTGGAACAAATGCGGATATTTCTTTTGCATCTCTGACTCGAGTTCCCATGTGTACTCAGGTCCTCTTTTGGAGTCCCATTTCACTTTGACTAGAACTAGTCTCTTATGCTTGAGATTCTTGACTTTCCTGTCTTCAATTTGTAGAGGCCTTTCTACAAACTTGAGTTGTTCATTTACCTCTATATCCTTAAGAGGTACTATTAGTGATTCATCAGCTAAGCATTTCTTGAGATTAGATACATGAAACACATCATGTATTCCTGCCATTTCCTCTGGCAGTTTGTAGCTGATAGGCTACTGGTCCTATTCTTCTAATAATCTTAAAAGGTCCAACATACCTGGGACTTAGCTTTCCCCGTTTGATGAATCTTACTATTCCTTTCCAAGGAGAGACTTTTAACAATACTTTATCTCCTACTTGAAACTCCAACGGTTTGCGTCGGTTATCAGCATAGCTCTTCTGTCGATCACGTGCTGCTTTCAGTCGTTCCTTGACTTGAATAATCTTATCAGTTGTTTCTTGTACTATCTCAGGTCCAGATAGTTGTTTTTCCCTAATTTCTGCCCAACAGACTGGGGTTCGGCACTTACGTCCATAAAGTGCTTCGAATGGTGCAGCATTGATACTTGTGTGATAACTATTATTATAAGAAAATTCTATTAAAGGTAAGTGATCATCCCAATTACCTCCAAAATCAATTACACAAGCTCTAAGCATGTCCTCCATTGTTTGAATTGTCCTTTCGCTTTGTCCGTCCGTTTGAGGATGATAAGTTGTGCTTAGTTTTAACTTGGTTCCCATTGCCTTTTGGAAACTTGACCAAAAATGAGAGGTAAATCGACTATCCCTATCAGAAATAATTGATAAAGGAATGCCATGTAAAGAAACAATTTCATTTACATATAATTTAGCTAATTGTTCCATACAAATTGTTTCCTTCATTGTAGAAAATGAGCTGACTTGGTTAGCCTATCTACAATCACCCAGATTGTATCATTACCTTTCCTTGTTTTGGGTAATTTAGTAACAAAATCCATTGTTATCAATTCCCATTTCTACACTGGCATTTCCAATTGCTGTAACAAACCTGAGGGTTTCTGGTGTTCAGCTTTAACTTGTGAACAAGTTAAACATTTAGAAACGTAGGCTGCGATGTCCTTCTTCATTCCTATCCACCAGAATTTTTTCCTTAAATCCTGGTACATTTTATCACTTCCTGGATGCATCGTATACTTAGATTTATGGGCTTCTTCTAATATACGATGACGTAGGTTTCCTAATTTAGGTATCCACATTCTCTTTTCATGGAATCTCCAAATCCCATCTGTTCCTTGTTCTAATTCTTTTAGCATACCCTTTAATTATTCAGAATCATCCTTGATTACTGATTCTTGTGCTTCTCTTATTTGATCATTTAAATCTACTTGCAGATTTAATTTAAGAGAACGTACTCTTTTTGGCTTTTCGTGATACTTTCGGCTTAAAGCATCTGCCACTACATTTGCTTTTCCTTCATGATACTGGATATCACAATCATAATCACTAAGAAATTCCATCCAACGTCTTTGTCTCATATTCAACTCTTTCTGCCCGAAAACATACCTTAAACTTTTGTGATCAGTAAATATGGTAAACTTACTACCATAAAGGTAATGTCTCCAGATCTTAAGAGCGAAGATTATAGCTCCTAACTCTAAATCATGGGTTGAATAATTCTCTTCATGATTCTTAAGTTGTCTAGATGCGTAAGCTATAACCTTTTGGCGTTGCATCAATACACATCCATAACCTAGTTTAGAAGCGTCACAATAGACTACAAAGTCTTCAGTTCCTTCTGGTAACGCTAATATGGGTGTATGGGTTAATCTTTGCTTACGAATTCTAAAAGCTTCTTCTTGTTGTAATCCCCATTCAAACTTAACAGATTTACAGGTTAACTTAGTTAAGGGAATGGCTATTCTAACCTCAGTTGGTGATTTAGGGGTTTTCCATTTAGTAATTGCTTCGATCTTAGTTGGATCTACATGAATTCCTTCATGATTGACTAGGTGTCCAAGGAATTGCACCTGTTCTAACCAAAATTCGCACTTAGAGAACTTAGCATAAAGCTTTTCCTTTCTTAATAAACTTTAAAGTGCGTGCAAATGTCTTGCATGATCCTCTTTAATCTTAGTGTAAATTAGAATATCATCTATAAATACAATTATGAATTTATCCAAATATGGCTTACATATTCGGTTCATCATGTCCATAAATGCAGCTGGGGCATTGGTTAAACCAAATGGCATGACAGTAAATTCATAATGACCATACCTCGTTCTAAAATGCGGTCTTAGGAATGTCCTCTTCCTGTACCTTTAATTGATGATATCCTGACCTTAAATCGATTTTAGAGAAAAATCGAGCTCCTTGTAGTTGATCAAACAGATCATCGATTCTCGGTAATGGGTACCGATTCTTAATCGTAACCTTGTTTAATTCACGGTAGTCAATACATATACGCATTGATCCGTCCTTCTTTTTAACGAACAATATCGGCGCTCCCCATGGCGACGAACTGGGTTGTATAAATCCTTTTTCCAATAATTCATCTAATTGTTTCTTCAGTTCCTGCATTTCAGCGGGTGCCAAACGATAAGGTGCTTTGGCAATTGCTGATGTTCCTGGTAGCAGGTGAATTCTGAATTCAACTTCTCTGTCGGGAGGTAGTCCTGGTAATTCTTCTGGAAATACATCTGAAAACTTAGACACTACTGGAATGTCTTTTAGTTCTTTTCCTTTAGTGTTAGTGATTATGGAAATCATATACACTATAGAACCTTTTCTTATACAACTTGCAGTTTGCATCACAGAGATGAATTTTGTAAACCTAGAAGGTTTATCTCCTTTAATTGTGATTGTTTTACCTTTTGGTGAATTTACTTGAATTGACTTCCGATCACATAAAATACTGGCTTTATTGGCTATTAACCAATCCATTCCTAAAACAACATCAAATCCTGCCAGATTCATGGGATATAGGTTTGCTATAAATTTCTGATTTAAAATTTCTATTCTTGCTCCCTGCAAGATTTCAGAAATCCCAACGGTTTCTCCATTAGCTGTCTCTACTAAGCATTCTAGTGGTAGTTTAGTTAATGACTGATTTAGAATTTTGCAAAACGAAGTATTGATAAAACTTTGGTTTGCATCAGAGTCAAATAATACTTTAGCAAATATATCATTAACTAAAAACGTACCAGCTATGACATCTGGAATCATCTTAGCTTCATCTGCAGTCAGAACAAATGCTCTAGCATTTTTGGTATTCTTGTTGTTTGTAGCTGGAGCTAACTTCGGACAATTTGGCCTGATATGACCTTTTTCTCCACAGTTGTAGCATAATCCATTACTGGATTTCTTCCTGCAATTTTCTTCCTTGTGTCCTGGCATCTTGCAATAATTGCAGAGAGTGGAGCATTTTCCCGAATGCTTTTTCTTGCAGACTTTACAGTATGGTGCAGAGGTAGAACCTACGTTCCTACGGTTGAAATTTCCAGAACGAAATTCTTGTGTGAACCTTTGGGTTAGGTTCCTTCTTTGATCCTCTTCTCGGGTACGAACTAACTCATCAGTCAGGGTATTGGCTAGCTCTACAGTTTCTTCTATAGTTTGAGGTCTAGCTGCCTTGACTACGTGTTTGATCTCTCCAATTAATCCCCAAATATAACGGGAAGTTAACACTGGTTCTGGTGAAGCAAGGGTTGGCACTATTCTAGCATATTCAAAGAATATTTTAGTGTATCCCTTACTATCCACACCAGTCATCCTAAGGTTTAGGAATTTGTTTGCTATCTGTTCTTTTTCATTGGGTGGGCAGAATTTCCTTTCTACCTTGTCCTTAAATTCCTCCCATTCCATATTATAGGTTTTATCACTTCCTTTTGATTGAAGGATAGTGTTCCACCATTCTAGCGCTGAATTCTTAAATAGATTTGAAGCAAACAATATTTTATCTTCTTCAGCACACTTGCTTATCCTTAAGACTGCCTCAGTCTTCTCTATCCAGCGTAGGGTTGCAATGGCCCCTTCGTTGCCCGAGAATTCCATTGGCTTACAAGACCAGAATTCTTTATAAGAACAACCATAAGGCATGGTTCTTCTTCTTTTGGGAATAGGCATTTGAAGTACAGGTCCATTGTTCACGCTGTTTTCTGGTTCGATTGGTCGCTTACTGCTATGCTTACTTTTATTATCAGCATCCTTAACAGTTTGAAGAATAAATGGCATTACATCTATAATTCCTTGTGCCACTATGTGTTGGATAGCACTATTATCCATTTGATTTCCATTGTTATTGATGCTCGGATTTTCATTAACCACGTTAATGTTACTCTGGTTATCATTATTCAGATTTCCTTGAATTCCTTCATCGGCCATCTGAACTTTAAACATTTATCCATATTAATGTCACAAGATAATAGGTAATATCGTAATTCACATGACACGCAATCTAGCCAAAAACGTAGATCATTGCTACATACTCTATTCATATACTATTATGCATCTATTACACACTAGTACTGAAATAAAAATTACAATACCAACAGAAATAGAATCACACTAATAGTAATATGCATCCATACACACATATTTTATTTTATTATTTTATTATTATTATTATTATTACTATTATTATTACTACTACTACCATCGTTTCACCATCTCATTCACGGGTATGGATTTATCCAAAAATCCATATTGCGCTCATCGTATTTCCATACGAGACGCTCTCCCACCTGACGCATTCTCTCACTGCTCTCTAAAATTTCCTCCCCAAAAGTCCTAAGTTCTTGGACGTTTTCTGCACTCATTGGGGGTGCAGGTTCTCAGACTGGGTTTGGAATCTGGGGTGCGGGTTCCTGATATGGGGGTGACAGTGCCTGAAATCGGTAAGGATCTTCTAAAATCTCCCTAATATAATCATCGTGGTAATAGGGATCTAAAAGATCCATACCTGGTTAGGCTTCTATGTTCTGTATGGGTGGGTATTCCTGGATAGGGTAACGTTGCACAAAGTCCCTATTGTCGTCCTACCAGGGGTCGTAATTTGGGTCTAGGGGGTTTGGTGCAGGTATCCTAGGAATTTCTTCTGGGTTAAAGTCATGCATCTCCACTTGGTTTTCCGGGTTTTCTATCTCCATGGGTTGTTCTAGGTTTTGTGGTTGTGGGGCTACTAGTTGTTCCAGACTTGGTTCAGCAGCAGTCGTAGCTAGGATATGGAAATTGGCTAGGCTTCTATTTAGCATATCTTGCGTATGGGCATCGGTTTTTCGCTTAGCAGCCGCTAAAACTCTTTGCTGTTGCAACTTTCGCATTCTCTTCCTACGAGCAAAGGCTTCCTTACTGAACCATCCTTGTTTCTTATTAGGAAATGTGTAGGTCCCTTTGTTCGTATGGATCGTCACAGAATTGTCAATCTAATCAAGAGTGCGGAATCCTCTTGATCAGAATATCACAGAAACGAGTAGAAACACAGAATTCACAATCAAACGGGTCTTCTATTGATTATCCAAACAAACTGTTTTACAATCAACTCAAGACCTCACAACCTCACAGCCACTATCTGTGATCTTGCTCTAAACCTGAATTTCGAAATTCTCTCTCTCTCTAGACTTTCTCTCTCTAAAATTCTCTTACAACTCCTCTAAAAAACTCAAACCCTAATCACAAACATGTTTATATACCACATGTCTGTGAACTGGGCTTCCTACTGGGCTAGGCCATTTTCCATGCCCATTACAACAATAAACTCACTAACCAATAAGCTAAGCCCATTATAAAATATCCAAAGACTAATTAAACAAACTATTAAGCTGTTGTCACAGAATATGCACCAACAGACTCCCCCTTGACAATAGCTTCATAGTGTAACTTTGTCTTCAAACATCTTGTGTTCTTTTGGTCTTTGAATAGCATCAGCTACACAGTTTCTGACATCAACAGACTCCCCCTTAGCTGATGCTTCCAATCTCCAAAACTTTCATTCATTGTAGATCAAGTAGCTAGCAATCCTTGGTTAAGAAAGTAAGCTCCAACTCTTCCATATCTCTCTTTCTCTGCAATGTATTAGAAGGATCCTACCATGCATCTTCACGCATCTTCACTTCACTCTCAATTTGCACTTTACTTGTATTCTGCACTTCATTTTGATAACTGCATCAATCTGTTTAGCAACACAAGCAAGTATCTCGAAAAAACCATTAGTCTTTTTCACATTTAAAGATAAACCAATATTTTATCTTAGTTTGCAAAAATAACTACCTGTCAGTTCAAAATGGAAGTCTTTTAAGAAGAAAATATTTTTGGTATTTTTGATATTTTAAGAAAGCAGTAAACTATTTACAAAAGCAATAAACACTCTATTTTTGTGAGAATCACCGGTAAGAAGATCATATCAGCACAATCAAACTGTTTTCACACTATTAGATAATTCTGTATTTAATTTTTTAGTGAAAAGCAGTTCAAGACGATTACCAGTATTTTTGTCCACTTAAACAAAATGCATGAACATTTCAAGTACCATTACCATATGATACGTTAAGGTAATTTTATTTACTGATATACTAGTGTGTCCCACTTCAGGATATACCCCCGCGATCAAGGTATGCACAAAGATTCATCGTAGTAGGTGAGTATACTGAATTCATCCGTTTTGTTTTTCAACGATAGATAATTGGTGAACAGGTCAGTACTTCCGTACAGCAAAGAGACCAAAATATCTTATCGAGGGCTAAGACAGATACCATTTTTGGTACGAATTATGCATTTTGCATTTTGCATTTTTTGAATGACTCTCTATGAGAGCTTCTTCATTTTCAAGGTTTTGGCATTTTTAGCTCTTTTAAGATATCCTGGGTGTGTCTAGGTCAGCATGTATCTGGATGCAGCAGAAGGACACCCCTGATATCCCCAGATGAAATAACAGTATAAAGACCCAAAACTTCAGATTTTGGCAATCTATCAACGCAAGATTTAAGGTCATTAAACCATACACCACTGATGTGTTCCCCACTCATATTCAGTTCATTTATGTTTATATCACATTGGTAAGTTGATTATTTCATGCTTTTGCCTACTGGTACATCGTATGATGAAGCTGCTATCACACTTAAGCAATTTAATTCCAGTTTTCAGTGTGACAGTCTAACTTGCTGATGTACTATCATTTCTTCTTTTTCACACAGTGATAACTCATTTTTTCAATTTTTCATTTTTTTTATGTTTTTCATTTTTAATGTTTTGTATTTTTGATTTTTAAATTTATAACTTACTCCCCCTAAACACACGCACTAACTAAACTCTTTTTGGCTTAGGGAAATTTCTCCCCCTAAATTTTTGTTTTTATGGAGCAAGTTTCAAAAATAGAAATTTAAACACAAACAGACTCCCACTTCAATCTGACAATAAGTTTTTCACTTTTGAAGTTTAGAAAAATCATAACCATCACTAAAGTAAATAGTTCGTTACCCATGTTAACCTACTATTCACCTCAGACACTTTACAGGAACAACCACTGTTGAACACATCAACAGTCCTTCTTGGTCGTCCAGCACACACTCAACAACTTAGTTAGACTTAACAACCCAAACCTGACCGGTTTTGGGTCGACCATGTAAATCCGTATATGATGCTTCTAACCAATATCCATCACACCTTACTGGTGTCTTGGATGTTTTACTCGTTGTTGAACAAGATTTATAATTTCCACCAGGTCTTTGATCGCGAGAGTTCCAATAAAATCTCGGATTTTCCGACCTTTGAAAATTATTATCTTGATACCTTTTTCTCCCATTATTATACCATGAATTTTGAAAAAATTTTGGATGTTGAACATTTGAGTTATTAAAACCCCTATATTCATTTCTTCTTTGAAAATTTCGATTACCAAAAGTATGGTGTCGATTTTGATATCCAAAATTTCTATTTTGACTTAAACTGATTTGATTTACCATTAAAATGACTAAAATGTGTATAATTGCTTCTTGGTCTATCAAATCGTCTTGATGTTGAAGTTTTAGATTGAAAACTTGGTTGATTACGTTGACAATGTGGTTACACATTATTATTTAAACCAACCCTATTTCCATTCTTAACTTCATCAACTTTTGCTTATTTTTCTTCAAAGGACAACAACTTGCCACGTGCCCTTTGTTGTGACATCTAAAACAAGATTTTGTCTTATAATTTCTCTTTTTCTTAAATCTCTTTTTAAATGTTTTCTTCTTTTCGTCTTCAGTATCCTCATCCGATTTATGAGGTGTACTGCTAGACTCAGCAGATTCTTTCAAAGTAACTGGACTATTTGGCAAGTCCACAGCTATCGGATCCACTACAGCTGGTGTAGTAGGCACAAAATCAATTAACTCATTTTCATCGGGTAAAAAAGAGTAGTCTTGATTTTTAGAAGATGAGGCTTTACTAAACCCCAAACCCTTTTTATCATTACTCTTTTTCAAACTTGCTTGAATTTGAGTCCTAACTAATGAAGAATTTCCAAATTTGTCTAACTTTCCTTTTAGTTCAACAATTTGGTCTTGTGCAACGGCCAATTCCCTGCACTTTTCAGAAAATTCATTAGTTTTATCCTTCACAGTTTCACGAGCCAAATCAATGACCTGTAACAGTTCATTGACTTTGCTTGTTAAACTGCTAATTTTCTGTTCATTTGACTCGAGTTTGTTTAAACAATTTGACTCTCGTTTAATCAAAAGAACATTTGACTCTTTCAGTTTTTCCAATTCAGCTAAAAGAATTTTGTTTTGCTCCGATAATTTGTTAACTTTACCTTGTTGTTCAGTGCAATTATGACATGTATGACTTACAGATTCTGATGATACATTCTCCTCTGCTGTAAGTTCATTCACACCATTCATGCCCTTTGAAACTTCTGCAGCCTTCTTCTCAACAGCTTTCTTCTTCTCTTCTACCACAACATCTGCATTTCCCTGATATCGCTTTTCTAATGCATCCCACATATCCTTTGAATTAGTGTACTTCGTAAAGGTATGCTTGATGCCATCAGGTAAGGACATTTTTATTGCAGCTAAAGCTTTCTTCTCAGCATCAACCACCTGTCTCTTAGATTCATCCATCATCTCATAAGAAATCACCTTAATCCTTCCTTCAACACGACGTGTAGGAGCAACATATCCATCAATCATACAATACCACATTCTGGTATCTTCACTCTTCACAAATCCCTCAAATTCCTCTTTCCAGACAGCATATTCTTTAACATTTATCAGCTTTGGCCACTTTTTAACTTTCTCACCAACATTGTCCACTTTAACCATCTTTAAACACGTTTTACCGTAACCGTACTAATAAAACAGTACAATATTTTTCCGAAAATAGTTTTTACCAAATTATATCGTTAGAATCGTCTCAAAAAAAACGAATCCAATGATATATAATGTCGAAAACCAAATTCGGGAATTTCCAGAGTTTTTTTTTTTTTGTCCTAAAAATCAACCGAGTCCAACGGTGCAAACGGTTTCGGCAGATGAGCTACGGATCAAATTCTATTCACGAAAACGTTAATTCCTCTATGCGTATCTAAATAAATACTCCACCTTTTAATTTTACTGGCAAACCAAGTTAATTTCGCTGGATGACGCTAATTATGCTAGCAAACCAAGTTAAATATGCTGATGGAGTAATTATAATTATGCTGGTAGAGTAATTATAATTATGCTGGTTTTTAAATTCGCTGGAATAAATATGCTAGCTGATCAAATTCGCTGGTTAATTATGCTAGCTTAATTTCGCTGGTCAGATTAATTTTGCTGGATAATTTCGCTAGCCTGATCAAGTTCGCTATTACGACGACTGTTAATTTCGCCGATCACCGTAATAATGTCACTGAGGACAATTATACGGTTACCAAAGTCGCCTTTGGATTTAATTTCACCGGTCACCGAAGTTAAACTCGCTGGATCAGATAATTCCTCTGGTTTGTCAGCGGAATTGTTAATTATGCTAGGAAATTATGTAAACTCAATAATTTCGAATTTTCTGAAGATTTTCCAGATCCTTCTAACAGTTTCCTGCAAAATCAACACAGCAAAATCAGCATAAATTTTCGAAATTTATGAAGAACACGAAGAACAATCTTCGAATCTTCAAGACTTTCTTGCCAAAATCCTTCAAAAATCAACCAAACCTGCAACCAAAAACACTTTAAACAGCAAAATTAAATATGCAAACAGATCAAAATACCCAAAAATTTTGAAAATTCCAAGAACAAAGCTCAAAAATTTCGAAATTTTCCAAAACCCTAGTTTTCAGGTTTCCAAAATTTGAAAATTTTTAACCACTTTCACCCGAATCTGCAGCCTGCAATTCTGAACCGAGCTTCTTCAAGAGCCTAATGCTCTGATACCAATTGTAGGTCCCTTTGTTCGTATGGATCGTCACAGAATTATCAATCTAATCAAGAGTGCGGAATCCTCTTGATCAGAATATCACAGAAACGAGTAGAAACACAGAATTCACATTCAAACGGGTCTTCTATTGATTATCCAAACAAACTGTTTTACAATCAACTCAAGACCTCACAACCTCACAGCCACTATCTGTGATCTTGCTCTAAACCTGAATTTCGAAATTCTCTCTCTCTAGACTTTCTCTCTCTAAAATTCTCTTACAACTCCTCTAAAAAACTCAAACCCTAATCACAAACATGTTTATATACCACATGTCTGTGAACTGGGCTTCCTACTGGGCTAGGCCATTTTCCAAGCCCATTACAACAATAAACTCACTAACCAATAAGCTAAGCCCATTATAAAATATCCAAAGACTAATTAAACAAACTATTAAGCTGTTGTCACAGAATATGCACCAACAAAATGGTTCCTCCGACTGATCTCTAAAGGAAAATATTCCTTCTTCCTGATCAGCAGTATACCCAAAGAGGGCAGGCTGTGATGATGTACCTTCACTCCTAGGTGAATCAGATAACTGACGATTCAGATCTGATGGTCATTGATCACTCATACTGAAAACTAACAAATAGTCAAATAACACATAACAAATAAATACAGTTATGCACGTATTTCCGTAATTTATTTCCTAACACAAAATTTAGAATTCTAAGTGTCAGCAGAACACTTCTTTGGCTCAGACCAGGGGCTAGGCTCTGATACCACCTCTGTCGCAACCCCCGGTCCCTGCTTCCCGGGAACGGGCGGACGCGATCCCAAAGTTTTGGTGGTATCAGTTATTTAATCTTGCAGCGGAATTTACATTAGGACCGTAGTTAGGAAATATTCATCAGAGTAAAACCACCTCATTTAATATTAATAATCACATGGGTAAAACCCAAGTTTCTTATTACAATACATTTATAGGGATAAACCCTATTTTATTAAATTTTAAAAATCATTTATTTGGTAACTTTTATAGCCACATTTTCCCAAGCCTTCAGTTGTGACACCTGTGTCACTTCAACCAACATACAAACACCAAACCAATGAAATATTGTATTTCATACTTGGGATTTGTGTAAATATGTGTATCGTTTGCACATATCAATTCTTGTTCGATTTCGAGCGTTAAATCGCTTTCTGGAAGGTTATACGCGATCTAATGCGTAAATATAACCAGTTTAATGCAACAAACACTCTGGAATAGTGAAATAGGCCTAACATACCTTAAATAACCTTTACATAACTTATAAATAAGTTTTGGAAGGTTTGGTGTGGCGAAATCAAGTTTATTCACTCACAGGGACTATTTGCGTCAACTTGCAAAAGTCTGCCGTTTCATAAGGCAACGTACAGTCCGAAACATGACCATAAGCTAAAAATACCATAAAAAAACCTAAACATAGCTTAGAAATAAGCTTTGAGTGGTTCGGTGTGCGAAAATATGCTTATTTGATCTTTCAGGGACTAAAAGTGTCAAAAACGATGTAAGTTTCTATTTACGCGCATATCTTACGTTCTGACCACATCTGGACATCCAAAATTTTTGTACACACTAAAATATTTTTATTTTAGTGATCGGCATGCAAAAATACCATTCGTCGCTTAATTTGGTTCGTTTTCGCGTCCGTTTGAGTTTCGTCATAATTTAACGAACAACGCGACCGTACGACCAAACGAGCCGACATCCGAGAGTTTTCCGAGCACATTTTGAGTCCTCTAAACTTTATTGACCTTGTAGATCCTTGAAAATGGCTTAACGGGGGTCAAAAGGGCCTGAAATGAGCTTAAACCAAGTGCAGGGACCTAAAATGTCATTTTCTGAAAGTTGATGGCTTACGGACCGTAAGCCCTATCCTTACGGTCCGTAAGGAAGGCCCAACGACAGAAATTGAGTTTCAGCATTCTGTTGCAACTTCAGGGACTGTTATGGTAACTTCTTTGTGTGATGGGCAAGTTTGTGTGATCACCAAGGTTCCCAATCAGTTTTTAACAATTGTAGGGTCAAGATTCTTGCTTGATCACCACACAAAATGATCTTGATGGCTCTTGATTCCTATAAATAGCAAGGCCATTCAACTCATTCCTTGCTCATTCCTCTCCATCTCCTTTCTAATCTGCTTTGGAAGCTCTCTCATCTGATTTGGGAAGTTTATTCTTTGTAGAAAAGATAGCAAGGACCCTTAGTGAGCATTCTTTAATTCTTTTATTGCTTACTAGTTTAAAAAGTCAAACAGTGTTTGACTTTCAGTTTGACCAGTCAATGGTCAATGCAAAGTTTGGTTGAACTTTGCAACGTGATTGTAATCACGTTGGTTATAATCCTTAGTGATTATACCCGCTGATTACCACGTTAACTAGGTGTAGTGACGAGTCAAAGTTTTGGTCAAAATGCGTTTTAGCACGCATTTTGCAACGGAACTATTTTCGGGTATCAAAACCCATTGTTTTGATACCAAATCAGTAGGTTAAACATGTTTTGACATGTTTAACTCGTCACTAATAGTTTGGTGCTTGTTTAGGGTCATTAGTTAAGCGGTCTAAACAACCGCTTAGACTTTCGAACCCGACCCGTTTGGTCACTCATTAGGATCCGACCAAGCATGATTAGTGATCATAGTTGCATAGGGAATAACCACTGAGGTTATACCTTATGATCACATAGGATTGGTTAGTCATTTGCTAGCTAGCTTGTATGCCCATAGGAAATGACCAAAACGCCCTTTAAAAGCATAAATCCATAATGTGCATATGTGAACATATTTTTGACATCTAATCTGATTTAGTAACATATTAGGGTATAGTTGGGCATGTAAGACTTGACATAGCTCATAGATAACCATCCAAACATAGTTTCGCGCAACCGACGCGTTATAGTAGCTTATGCTACCATAATGGGTCGAAACAGGTCAAGAGCACTTAGGTAGACTTTCAAATCAGAATGTTAGCTCTATTAAATCATACCATATGAGTTCAATTACTCATTTGATTTATAGAACATCATTCTAACCTACCTCCCGATTTAGGAGCCGTTTATTAACATAGTTACCTACGTTAGGTGCCGTTTGATTCCGTACTCCCTCTAGCTTTGCTTGGTTGTTGTTCAAGACTTCTAAGCACCCTCAAGTGAGTACATAGTCCCCTCTTTTACTGCTTTCAAATGTTTTGGGGTGAAATATGTGTACCTATTTGTTATGTTCACGATTTCAAAGTATAATTGATTATACATATTAGTACTTATCTTTTGACAAACTGAATGATTATTTATGATCTAAACACTGATTTTTCAAAGATTATAAAATTAATTGTTGGATAGTACATATTTTGTTCACCAAACCGATTGATAGTATTATATAGCGCTATAGGATTCGACACCCCATTCCTGTTGTCATGGAATGTCTGAAACCAATTTGTTTCTCCATCCAAATAGGGATTGCCTTTGTGGTATCCCTATAGTCTCAAATGTGTATTTTGATGCACTAGGTCTGATTGAATTCTTAAATCACACTTTTATTGTATATTTTATTATACTCCCAAGAGTATAGTTTGATATACTCTCTCATGTGTGATATTGTACAAAACAACATATATTTTGTTAACTACCAAAACATATTTTAAAATATGTTATTTATTCAACCAAAACATAGTTTAATATGTTATTCATAAATCCAAAGTATACTTTTGATATACTATCAAAAACGATTATTTTGACAACCAAAGTATATTTAATATACTATTTGTTTAACGATTTTGGAACCGAAATATATTTTGATATATTGCCTAATCGACTTTCTTAAAAACCAAAGTATATTTTTATATATATACTACAAACCTTTTTATCAAAACATTATTTTACAAACTTATTCTACTTAAGTATTTATTTATACATCTTTCTTTTATAATCTGATTTCTTATCACTTGTTTATAAAAGAAAACATTTATTAAGGATTCATGACCATTTTGTTAAAACATTCTTTTTAAACTAACAAGTCATGAATCCTGCATAAACAAAACCTATGTATCTCACAGGCATTTTTATGCTGACGTACCTATTTTTACACATGTTTCAGGTACCGCTTGTGATGATTGTTGATACATGCTATACATAGGATGGACTCGTGCCTTAGCGACTTTAAAACTTGAAAGATACTAATTGTATTTATTTGATTTGTAATAAACAATGAGTTCAATAATTCAATAAAATGATATTATTTAATCCATGGTTGTGAAACAATGATTCTGTTACAACACTCCCCGACGTTTCCGCCACGTTTTGTTGTTTTACGTGGTCGGGGTGTGACAGAAAAGTTGGTATCAGAGCTAATGGTTATAGGGAATTAGGTTATTGGTAATGCTTTGACCTAGACTATAACCTTCCTAGGACCCTAACACAAGTTATCTTGTGTTTAGTTTTATAACAATACCGTCGCCTATCCTTAGGAGACAACCACAATAAGAATACAAAATTCGAATCCGCTTTGAAAACCAATCATCTGTTCTAGGATGATTGATTACTAGGTTTTGAACCCTCTGTTATACGGTTTTGAACCCTTTTAGTTTTCAAAATCTCGTCAAAGTTTGGGTCTAAATAATGTGAACACGTGCAAACTGGAAGAGTAAATGCCTGTACCCTGAGTTTTCTGTCTAAGGCTAGAGTGTTCGTACAAATCCGCAGTATCGGACCAGTCACTCTTACCTGGGAACTCTTGGGGTGAGTGTTCACTTATAGGCGAGCATGTCTTCGGTGATACATTATATTGATCCATTTACTTTGATCAGTCACTGCGTGTCGTTTGTTTGTTCGAGGTAACAAACGAATGATCGCCTTCCTTATGTTTTGTCGATGTTTTCAATACCCCTTTTGTTTTTCCAATCATCGACCTCACTTGCTTCTCATTTTCCCTTGTTCCTTTTAGACAATGCCTCCTCGACGTGATGCTCAATCTTTTACTGCTGAGGAAGTCGCAGCCCTTGTTGCTCAACAAATGGCTGCAGTGCTTCCAGGTGTAGTAACTCAAATTCATGAGTTATATAATAACAATAACACCCAGTGTAATTTCAAGACCTTCAACTCTGCCAAACCTTCGAAGTTTTCTGGATCTCAAGGAGCAATCGCGCTCCTGCAATGGTTCGAAAGTTTGGAGAGCACATTCAGGCACGTGCAATGCCCGAATGAGCGTAAGGTTGAGTTTGCATCCAGTGCATTCGAGAAGCGTGCTCTTACATGGTGGAACGGTGTAGTGCGTGATAGAGGTGCTGATGTGGCAATGGCACAAACCTGGGAAGAGCTTTGGGCTCTAATGATGAAGGAATTATGTCCTCGTCATGAGCTCAGGGCTTTGGAACGGGAATTTGATGATCTTAAACAAGACAGCGGTGAACATCGAGCCTATACCGAACGTTATGAGGAATTGAGCTTATTATGTCCTGCCATGGTCACGCCTGTGGAAAAGGCGATTGAGAAGTACATTGATGGTTTTCCTGATTTAGTTCAGGATATCGTTACTGGCTGCAACCCTACTACTGTCAGACAGGCCATTGAATTATCTGCCACCCTGACTGAATCCCATATCAGGAAGGGTAAGCTTTTTCGAAAAGGCAACCCAAGACCATCTGACAAGGCTGCTCAAGTTGAATCAAAGGAAAAACAGGCCGAGGTATCCAAGAAGAAGAAGCGTAAGGCTTCTCAAAACTGTGCCATAACTGCTCAGAACAATCAGGTTGCACCAAACCAACCAGCACAACCTCGTAAGAGGAAAAATTATGTTGGTACCGCACCTTTGTGCAACAAATGCAACCGTCATCATCTGGAGCAAGAGCAGTGTCACAAATGTACCCATTGTGGATGTTTGGGACATTTGGTCGATACCTGCCGTTATGCAAATCCTGCTGCTGTTCAAGCACGGTTCCCACCTGGGTCATGTTATAACTGTGGTGAGCTTACTCACTACAGAAACAATTGCCCAAGACTTGTTAACATACCTCCAGCGCATGGACGAGTGTTTAACATCAATGAGGCAAACATGAACAACGATGCAGTAGTGAACAATTAGTCTTTTGTATTTCCTTGTTTGTTATCTTTTGACGTTGGGAACAATTCAGTTGTTATATAAATAAAATTTGATGTTTCAATTTTATTTTACAAAACTGATACGATTGTGTGAATATTTGATCCAACCCTTCGATGCCGACAAACTACTCGTGTGGTTCTGTCATTTCAAGATCACTTGTGATCTCCCCGAAAATCTTAAATACTTATTTTCTTTTAAGAAACAAAGACAAATCTCTATTAAGGTCTTCCTATCTTCATAGTTAGATTCTTGAAAATATTTAAAGTGCCAAACGGAATTCATGGATTGGATTCCTAATGTGCTTTGAATACTCGTATGCTCAATTAACAAGAAAATTAACAAAATGAAGATCAAGACAAACAATTATGTGATTATGTATGTGTTTTCTTATATGTTCCATGTTTTTATCCAAATCCTCACAGAATCTTCCATATTCCAATATGAGGGATTCATAATAGGATATCAAAAGGTACTATCTTAAATCCTTAATGGACTTCTACGTCATAGTTAAGTCCCTTGGATTATAAAGTACTATTCTATAATTGGACCCCTTGAGTGGTCTGGTTAAACAGATTAATTCGAAAATCTGGTTAGAAATATCATGTGATGATATAATTGGAAAGATCCCTTAAGTGATCAATTTAAAGAGATCATATGACAATCTAGTTAAGAAGATCATGTGTTGATCTAATTAAAAAGATTGTTCGCTGATCTAATTAAAAAGATCCTGTGGTGGTCTGATCAAGTCACTTCATGTTTATTCGATTGATTTTTCTCCTACACATTATGAAATGAACTGTGCGGACTGTGCAAGGAATTACGTAACTATGGATGCATACATAATTATGGAATTCAGTGCACAGAAACCACAGCAAATTTTGTCATGTGTTAAGACTTATAGTGATGAGAATAACGAAACGGGAACAATGTAAAAAGGGCATGGTGGATACGCCGCTGGTACTTCCTATATATAAGTGTTCCTTATTACATTGCGAACGTAGCGTTATTTAAGTTACTAGAAGTCCTGGACCTTGACCAATGTCTTTTTATCTTACACTCTCCGACTCTGTCTTCGAACACACACAAGTTTCCTATGATAGTCTTCATAAGAAACGTTCCTCTGTCCGTAGTTCGAAACTCCATGTTTTGTTACTACAAGGACCTCACTTTGATAGTTGGCAATTTCGCTAAGAATCCTAAGATGGCCTAGAGTTTTACTTAGGGTTTGAGGGATTCATTTGAAAGCAAAACAATCACAGTTATCTTCACAAGTTTCCTCTAAAATTAAATTTCGGGATGAAATTTCCTAAAGTAGGGGAGACTGTGACACCTGTGTCACTTCAACCATCATAAAAATACCAAACCAATGAAATATTGTATTTCATACTTGGGATTTGTGTAAATATGTGTATCGTTTGCACATATCAATTCTTGTTCGATTTCGAGCCTTAAATCGCTTTCTGGAAGGTTATACGCGATCTAATGCGTAAATATAACCAGTTTAATGCAACAAACACTCCGAAATAGTGAAATAGGCCTAACATACCTTAAATTACCTTTACATAACTTAGAAATAAGTTTTGGAAGGTTTGGTGTGGCGAAATCAAGTTTATTCACTCACAGGGACTATTTGCGTCAACTTGCAAAAGTCTGCCGTTTCATAAGGCAACGTACAGTCCTAAACATGACCATAAGCTAAACATACCATAAAAAAACCTAAACATAGTTTAGAAATAAGCTTTGAGTGGTTCGGTGTGCGAAAATATGCTTATTTGATCTTTCAGGGACTAAAAGTGTCAAAAACGACGTAAGTTTGCATTTACGCGCATATCTTACGTTCTGACCACATCTGGACATCCAAAATTTTTGTACACACTAAAATATTTTTATTTTAGTGATCGGCATGCAAAAATACCATTCGTCGCTTAATTTGGTTCGTTTTCGCGTCCGTTTGAGTTTCGTCATATTTTAACGAACAACGCGACCGTACGACCAAACAAGCCGACCTCCGAGAGTTTTCCGAGCACATTTTGAGTCCTCTAAACTTTATTGACCTTGTAGAGCCTTGAAAATGGCTTAACGGGGGTCAAAAGGGCCTGAAATGAGCTTAAACCAAGTGCAGGGACCTAAAATGTCATTTTCTGAAAGTTGATGGCTTACGGACCGTAAGCCCTATCCTTACGGTCCGTAAGGAAGGCCCAGCAATAGAAATTGAGTTTCAGCATTCTGTTGCAACTTCAGGGACTGTTATGGTAACTTCTTTGTGTGATGGGCAAGTTTGTGTGATCACCAAGGTTCCCAATCAGTTTTTAACAATTGTAGGGTCAAGATTCTTGCTTGATCACCACACAAAATGATCTTGATGGCTCTTGATTCCTATAAATAGCAAGGCCATTCAACTCATTCCTTGCTCATTCCTCTCCATCTCCTTTCTAATCTGCTTTGGAAGCTCTCTCATCTGATTTGGGAAGTTTATTCTTTGTAGAAAAGATAGCAAGGACCCTTAGTGAGCATTCTTTCATTCTTTTATTGCTTAATAGTTTAAAAAGTCAAACAGTGTTTGACTTTCAGTTTGACCAGTCAATGGTCAACGCAAAGTTTGGTTGAACTTTGCAACGTGATTGTAATCACGTTGGTTATATTCCTTAGTGATTATACCCGCTGATTACCACGTTAACTAGGTGTAGTGACGAGTCAAAGTTTCGGTCAAAATGAGTTTTAGCACGCATTTTGCAACGGAACTATTTTCAGGTATCAAAACCCATTGTTTTTATACCAAATCAGTAGCTTAAACATGTTTTGACATGTTTAACTAGTTTGGTGCTTGTTTAGGGTCGTTAGTTAAGCGGTCTAAACAACCGCTTAGACTTTCGAACCCGACCCGTTTGGTCACTCATTAGGATCCGACCAAGCATGATTAGTGATCATAGTTGCATAGGGAATAACCACTGAGGTTATACCTTATGATCACATAGGATTGATTAGTCATTTGCTAGCTAGCTTGTATGCCAATAGGAAATGACCAAAACGCCCTTTAAAAACATAAATCCATAATGTGCATATGTGAACATATTTTTGACATCTAATCTGATTTAGTAACATATTAGGGTATAATTGGGCTTGTAAGACTTGACATAGCTCATAGATAACCATCCGAACATAGTTTCACGCAACCGACGCGTTATAGTAGCTTATGCTACCATAATGGGTCGAAACGGGTCAAGAGCACTTAGGTAGACTTTCAAATCAGAATGTTAGCTCTATTAAATCATACCATATGAGTTCAATTACTCATTTGATTTATAGAACATCATTCTATCCTACCTCCCGATTTAGGAGCCGTTTATTAACATAGTTACCTACGTTAGGTGCCGTTTGATTCCGTACTCCCTCTAGCTTTGCTTGGTTGTTGTTCAAGAATTCTAAGCACCCTCAAGTGAGTACATAGTCCCCTCTTTTACTGCTTTCAAATGTTTTGGGGTGAAATATGTGTACCTATTTGTTATGTTCACGATTTCAAAGTATAATTGATTATACATATTAGTACTTATCTTTTGACAAACTGAATGATTATTTATGATCTAAACACTGATTTTTCAAAGATTATAAAATTAATTGTTGGATAGTACATATTTTGTTCACCAGACCGATTGGTAGTATGATATAGCGCTATAGGATTCGACACCCCATTCCTGTTGTCATGGAATGTCTGAAACCAATTTGTTTCTCCATCCAAATAGGGATTGCCTTTGTGGTATCCCTATAGTCTCAAAGGTGTATTTTGATGCACTAGGTCTGATTGAATTCTTAAATCACACTTTTATTGTATATTTTATTATACTCCCAAGAGTATAGTTTGACATACTCTCTCATGTGTGATATTGTACAAAACAACATATATTTTGTTAACTACCAAAACATATTTTAAAATATGTTATTTATTCAACCAAAACATAGTTTAATATGTTATTCATAAATCCAAAGTATACTTTTGATATACTATCAAAAACGATTATTTTGACAACCAAAGTATATTTAATATACTATTTGTTTAACGATTTTGGAACCGAAATATATTTTGATATATTGCCTAATCGACTTTCTTAAAAACCAAAGTATATTTTTATATATATACTACAAACCTTTTTATCAAAACATTAATTTACAAACTTATTCTACTTAAGTATTTATTTATACATCTTTCTTTTATAATCTGATTTCTTATCACTTGTTTATAAAAGAAAACATTTATTAAGGATTCATGACCATTTTGTTAAAACATTCTTTTTAAACTAACAAGTCATGAATCCTGCATAAACAAAACCTATGTATCTCACAGGCATTTTTATGCTGACGTACCTATTTTTACACATGTTTCAGGTACCGCTTGTGATGATTGTTGATACATGCTATACATAGGATGGACTCGTGCCTTAGCGACTTTAAAACTTGAAAGATACTAATTGTATTTATTTGATTTGTAATAAACAATGAGTTCAATAATTCAATAAAACGATATTATTTAATCCATGGTTGTGAAACAATGATTCTGTTACAACATTCCCCGATGTTTCCGCCACGTTTTGTTCTTTTACGTGGTCGGGGTGTGACATCAGTGCTCTCCAGCTGGCTTTTTAATAATTGGCTGTCACATTGGGTTACCTGAAATGTGTTTTAAAAATATTTGTCAGTTGGAAATACTGGTGAGTGAATCCCAGTTTAATCAAGTTTAAATAAAAAGTCACAGTGAACAGTATTGAGAGCGATCACATTGTTTATGTCTACACAATTATTCCATTAGTACTGTCAACCCTGACTTGTGGGTCATATTACCCATTGGCTAACTCATTGTCCAATGGTAACGTATTGTCATCCTCGACATACTACTCACAGTGTAGTACATTTTGTATACAAAACCCCAACATACTGGCAATAATTGAAGAACTACAAAGACTCAATCACTGCCAAATTTCATAGTAAAACATTTAAGGTTTGGTAAAACATTACCAAAAAGGTTAATAAAAAGAGGATAAACTCACATTGCTATCTTAGACTTCGCGTAAGGGTTTCCTGGGAATAATCTATAATTTATACAAATGTACATTGGTTAGTATCATAACCCTTTGAAAATATTAATGATACCCTCCCCGAGACGGCATTCCAACAACTACGTCGGGCAGAACCACGACAGTTGTTACGGAACCCTAAATCAATCGGGCAGCGTAACTATTACGAAACTGGGGTTATAATACTTACAACGGAGCAGAACCTCGCTAATTAGGGGTATAATACCCGACTATAATGCCTCTAATTCAGAAAGTGAGATTGAGAATGAAATTGTCAGCGAACTGAAATGAGATCCGAGGCCTCCTTTATATAGTTGTTGATATTGACTCTCAGGCGGCCCGCGTAAGGTAAGGCAAAGCCTTACGCAGCCCGCGTCAACACTGGTCAACATACTAGCTTAGCTGATTCGATGTGTAGGTCCGCCACGATGTCGACACGTGTCAGCTCAGGATGTATCCGCGTATGATGATCTCTCGCGGCCCGCGTCGACTAAACATGGACTCTTACGCGGCCCGCTTTAACTAAAGAAATCAGCGGAGTCAATTCCAGTCTTGATACCGCCCGCCTGAGATGTTGGGGTGGGTCTACGCGGCCCGCCTCAACTCCATTTTTCTTATTTTTAATTTATTTTATAACTATAATGTATTTCGGGTTCGGTTTTTGTCACGACCCCCGACCCACCCTGGACGGAATCGGGAGTTGTGAACAGCCCAGTGGTACCGGTGATTATTTTGAAAACGTTGCAGCGGAAATTTCCTCAGAACCGTGAGTTAGGAAAAATATCAGAGTTTAGAAAACACCAGATTTTATTTATTAAATTGATGGGATAAACCCATGTTTTATAATGGTAGCTTTAATAAAGATAATTTTATTACATAAAACAATATTTCTAAATTTTAATTTAATTAATAAAATAAGCCACTTCTGGATGCCTTTCAATGCCGTATCCAACGCATACTTCCATCTATTGTAATTTCCTGAAAAGTATTTTAGAAAGGTTTTGTCAGCGGGAAATACTGAGTGAATCATTCTATTTACTAAAATGACACATTTGTTATAATTTACAGTATTAAGGAAAATTACAATGTTTCTGATATCAAACCAATTACCCACAGTACTTTGTCACTCGACCCATTGGCCCTTCCGTCCAATGGTGTCTGTGACTATGGTCATATCACCCCTTGGCTGCCCCAATGGTGAAGATTATCAAGTAATGTATACAAAACCCCACATACCGGCTGTAATATGGTGATTACATAAACTTAATCCCTGTAATTATAACTTTGAAATAAATAGGGTTTTGTAAAGCAATTTGATAAAAAGAGAATGACTCACTTATAATCATGCAGATTCATACGGCCAAAGTTTAGTCTACAGATAATCCTTGATATATTGCAGATTTAATTTGAGCAGAGCTTAGCCTATTCTTATCCTTGTAACCTAATGCATACGAAATAGATAGATAACTTAATACAGCCTTTACGATAGCTCACGAGATCAAATTCTCACAACGAACGACAAAGTGCAATACTTCATCCATCGAATTAACGATGATCCGTCGAATTAACGACGAACGACAAAGTATAATACTTTATCCATCGAATTAACGATGATCCGTCAAATTAATGACGAACGATAAAGTATAACCCTAATGTGGGCAGCACTTAAACATCCATTGGATATATTGATCGGTCGGAAAATGAATCGTAGCAGCGATCAAGTTAATACCCTGTATCGTAGCAGCATCCCCCCTACTAATTAATGTTTTTGATAGAAATCAGACGATATCTCAGCGTACGTTTGGAATTTGATCGTCGCTCAAATGTCAGAATTCAAGTGCCAAACGCTGCTATTTATACACAATTTTGGTCTAGCTTACGGACCGTAAGCTTAACAAGGTTGAGGTCCGTAAGGTAAACATTTTCTTCATAGGATAGCCACGTGTGGAACTAGCTCAGGTGAGTCGACACTTTCTGAAAATTCAACTTGGACAGCACGTAATTTAGATAATCGTTAACTAGGAAATGCCCCCCCTGAGTTTTAGGGGCCCTAATCCTGATTCTGATTGTTCTGAAAATTTTAGGGTTTGCGTAGAATCATTTGGGTGTCTCAATTAGGGTTTCCTATTGAATAAAATAATAATATAAATAGGACTTTTAATGAGGTTTGTTATATCAAGGTTCGGTTTTATACTTACAGAATGTTTTTAGGACGTTTTTGTGTGAGTCGTTACAGTTTTCACATACGGGGTGTAATTAAAGACATATTGAGATATTTTACAATATTCTTAGAGTGTCAGAAATATTATGAGGGTGTGGGTTTTACCGAGGGTTGTTACACAATAGATTACAAAATCTTCAGTTCCTTCTGGTAGCGCTAGTATAGGTGTATGGGTTAATCTTTGCTTAAGGGTTCTAAAGGCTTCTTCTTGTTTTGGTCCCCATTCAAACTTAATGGATTTACAGGTTAGCTTGGTTAAGGGAATGGCTATTCTAGAAAAATCTTGAATAAATTTTCTGTAATAACCGGCTAGTCCTAAGAAACTTCTAACCTCAATTGGTGACTCAGAGGTTTTCCATTTAGTAATTGCCTCGATTTTTGTAGGATCCACATGAATTCCTTCATGATTGACTATGTGTCCAAGAAATTGTACCTGTTCTAACCAAAACTCACACTTCGAAAATTTAGCATAAAGCTTTTCTTTCCTTAATAAACTTAGAAGTGCGTGCAAATGCTTTGCATGTTCCTCTTCACTCTTAGAGTAAATGAGAATATCATCTATAAAGACAATTATGAATTTATCTAAATATGGCTTACATATTCTGTTCATCATGTCCATGAATGCAGCTGGGGCATTGGTTAAACCAAATGGCATGACAGTAAATTCATAATGACCATACCTTATTCGAAAGGCAATTTTAGGAATGTCCTCTTCCTGTACTTTTAATTGATGATATCCTGATCTTAAATTGATTTTTTAGAAAAATCGTGCTCCTTGCAACTGATCAAACAGATCATCTATTCTTGGTAATGGATACCGATTCTTAATTGTGACCTTGTTCAATTCACGGTAATCAATGCACATACGCATTGATCCGTCCTTCTTTTTAACGAATAAAATCGGCGCTCCCCAGGGTGATGAACTTGGTTGTATGAATCCTTTTTCCAACAATTCGTCTAATTGTTTCTTTAGTTCTTGCATTTCTGCAGGTGCCAAACGGTAAGGTGTTTTGGCAATGGGTGCTGTCCCTGGTGACAGGTGAATTCTGAATTCAACTTCTCTGTCTGGAGGTTGTCCTGGTAATTCTTCTGGAAATATATCTGAAAACTGAGATACTACAGGGATATCTTTTAACTCCTTTCCTTTAGTGTTAGTGATTATAGAAATCAAATACACTAATGATCCTTTTCTTATGTAACTTGCTGTTTTCATCACAGAGATGAATTTTGTGGATCTAGAAGTTTTATTTCCTTTAATGGTGATCTTTTCACCAATTGGTGAATTTACTTGAATTGACTTTTGATCACATAAAATACTGGCTTTATTGGCTATTAACCAATCCATTCCTAATACAATATCAAATCCTGCCAGATTCATTGGATAAAGGTTTGCAATAAACTTATGGTTTAAAATTTGTATTCTTGCTCCCTGCAAGATTTTAGAAATCTTAATGGTTTCCCCATTGGCTGTCTCTACTTGATATTCTTGTGGGAGTTTAGTTAATGATTGATTAAGAAGTTTGCAAAATGAAGTATTAATAAAACTTTGGTTCGCACCAGAGTCAAATAATACTTTAGCAAAAACATCATTAACTAAAAACGTACCAGTGATCACATCCGGGATCATCTTTGCTTCTTCTGTAGTCAGAACAAATGCTCTAGCATTTTTTAGTATTTTTGTTATTCATAGCTGGAGCTAATTTCGGACAATTTGGCTTGAAGTGGCCTTGTTCTCCGCAGTTGTAACATATCCTGTTGCTAATCTTTTTCCTGCAATCTTCTTCCTTGTGTCCCGATATTTTGCAGAAATTACAGTATAAGGAGCATCTTCCTGAATGCTTCCTTTTACAATTATTATAGTAGGGTGCAGAGGTAGAGCCTACATTTTTCCCACGATTAGAATTTCCAGAATGAAATTCTTGTGTTAGGTTCCTTCTTTGATCCTCTTCTCGGGTACTGACTAACTCATCAGTCAAGGTATTTGCTAGTTCTACAGCTTCTTCTATGGTTTGAGGTCTAGCTGCCTTGACTACATGCCTAATCTCACCAATCAATCCCCATATGTAACGGGAGATTAAGACTAGTTCAGGTGAAGCAAGGGTTGGTACTATTCTAGCATATTCAAAGAATAACTTAGTGTACCCCTTACTATCCACTCCATTCATCCTAAGGTTTAGGAATTTATTTGCTATCTGTTCCTTCTCATTGGGTGGGCAGAATTTCCTTTCCACCTTATCCTTAAATTCTTCCCATTCCATATTGTAACTCCTATCACTTCCCTTAGTTTGGAGGATAGTGTTCCACCATTCTAGTGCTGAATTTTTAAACAGATTAGAAGCAAATAGTATCTTATCTTCTTCTGCGCACTTGCTTATTATTAAGACTGCCTCAGTCTTTTCTATCCAGCGTAGAGCTACAATGGCCCCTTCATTGCCCGAGAATTCCATTGGTTTACAAGACCAGAATTCTTTATAAGAACAATCATAAGACATGGTTCTTCTCCTTTTGGAATTGGGCACTTGAAGTATGGGTCCATTGTTCACACTGTTTTCAGGTTCAGTTGGTCGTTCACTGCTATGTTTACTTTTGTTATCGGCTTCCCTAACATTTTGAATAATGAATGGCATTGCATCTATTATTCCTTGTGCCACTATGTGTTGGATAGCATTGTTATCCACTTGATTTCCATTGTTATCATGATTCAGATTATCATTATTCAGATTATCATTCTGGTTTTCCGGGGTATTATCCAGATTCACTTGATTCACTTGGTCGGCCATCTGAATTTTAAACATTTGCCAATTATTAATATCACAGAATAATTTAAGCAATAACCACACAATACACATATTGGTCAAAAGCGTCGAGCATTGCGACTTACTATTTTCTATTATAGTATGCGTCAAATACACACTAAGACTGGAATTAAAATTACATCACTATTATGCATCGTTAACCACGAAGTGGTCTATACTACGATAGATTTATTATTATTATTATTATTATTATTATTATTATTATTATTATTATTTATTATTATTATTATTATTAGTATTATTATTACTATCTCCTCCATCACCTTCATGGATATGGATTCCTCCCGAAATCCATATGACGCTCGTCATACTTCCAGACGAGTTGTTCTCCTACATACCTCATTCTCTCGCTACTTTCTAAGATTTCTTCTCCGAAAGTTCAGAGTTCTTGCAAATTCTCTGCACTCATTGGGGGTGCAGGTGCTGGTACTGGATCTGGGTACTGTGGCATGGGATTCTCCTGAGGGTACGGATTCTCTAAGATTTCCCTAATGTATTCATCGTTGTCATAGTAGGGATCTAGAGGGTCCAGACCTGGATATGCTGCTATGTTTGGCAAGGTTTCGTCATTTAGGTGATAGCGTGGCACATAATCCCTAAGATCATCAAACCATGGATCATAATTTGGGTCTAAGGTATTAGGGACTGGTATCCTAGGTATCTCCTCAGGGTTTAAATCATGCATTTCTACCTCCATCGGCTGGGTGGGAATTAAAGGTAAGGGTTGTGGGGCTACTAGTTGTTCCAGAATTGGGTCGGCAGCAGCTGTTGCTAGGATATGGAAATTGGCTAAGCTCCTATTAAGCATATCCTGTGTATGGGCATCTGACTCTCGCTTAGCGGCTGCTAGGACTCTTTGTTATTGCAACTTTCGCATTCTTTTCCTATGCTCAAATGCTCCCTTACTGAACCATCCTCTCTTTTTCTGAGGGAATGGCTCTTCAGACTGAGCTTTATAGGCAAACATCCCTTCTTCCTGATCAGCTGAATACCCAGAGAGGGCAGGCCGGGAAGAAGTACCTTCACTCCTAGGTGAATCGGACAACTGACGATACACGTCTGAGGGTCCTTGATCACTCATACTGTAAACTAACAAATAGTCAAATAACACATAAAAATAAAATACAGATATGCACATCTTTTCATAATTTATTTCCTAACAATTTAAATATATCAATGTCAGCAGAACACTTATGTGGCTGAATCAGTGGCTTAGCTCTGATACCACCTTCTGTCGCAACCCCCGATCCCTTATCTATCTCGGGAACGGGCGGCCGTGAACATTCGTTTGTGGTGGTATCATTTATTAATTTGGCAGCGGAAAGTACATCAGGACCGGAGTTAGGAAATGTTTATCAGAGTAAAACCACCATATTTTTATATTAATAATCACATGGGTAAAACCCAAGTTTCTTTATTACAACATGTTTATAGGGATAAACTCTATTTTATTGAATTTAAAACATCGTCTTTTAGGTAACTTTTATAGCCACATTTTTTTCCAAGCCGTCAGTGCTCTCGAGCGGGCTTTTTCCTAATTGGCTTTCACATTGTGTTACCTGAAACGCGTTTTAAAAACATTTGTCATTGGGAAATACTGGTGTGTGAATCCCAGTTTAATCAAGAAGAATTTTATCAATTAACACAGTATTGAGAGCGATCACAATGTTTATTTATACACAATTACTCATTCAGTACTGTCAATCCTGACTGGTGGGTCATATTACACATTAGCTAACTCGTTGTCCAATTGTAACGTGTTCCACATTTTGTATACAAAACCCCAACATACCGGCAGTAATTGAAGAACTACAAAGACTCAATCACCGCTTAATCACATTGTAAAACATTTAGGTTTTATAAAAACAGATTATAAAAAGCATTTACAAAAAGAGGATAAACTCACATTGCTATCTTAGACTTCGTTTAAGGGTTTCCTGGTGTTAATCTATAATTTACACAAATGTACATATGTTAGTATAATAACCCTTTATTTATATTAACGATACCCTTCCCGAGACGGTATTCCAACAACTACGTCGGGCAGAACCACGACAGTCGTTACGGAACCCTGGATCAATCGGGCAGCGTATCTAATACGTAACTGGGGTTATAATACTTACAACGGAGCAGAACTTCGTTAATTAGGGGGTATTATACTCGGAGATTATGCCTACTTCTTAGAAATTCGTTTAGAAAGAAAATAAATGAGCGACGGAAACTGCAGGACCCTTGTTTCTATTTATAGGTGACTTCTCACCTTCTCTCGCGGCCCGCGTAAGGTGAGACCAAGGTCTACGCGGCCCGCGTAGTAGGGTAATAGGCCTTAGCTCTGATTGGTCATCACTACTAGACTTGACACGATCGTGACACTTGTCAACACCTGGTTCGATCTGATCTCATAGCTGTCGCGGCCCGCGTATGGTGTAGCCAAGGGCTACGCGCCCCGCGACAGCTTATAAAATCTTGTTTGTATTTTATTTTTAATGACATTTCATATTTTGGGCTCGGTTTTCACGTATGGGGTGTATTTCAAGACATATAGGGGTATTTTAAAATATATTAGGGTGTCGGAAAAATATTTAGGAGGGTTGTTATAGTGATAGTCAAATGTATACAGTTTAATGCACAGCGGAAGTCTAAAGTAAATATACAAACCAAAAATGGTATAATAAAATTTATACAACGGTTGTAAGTGGATCCATAGGCGGATCTAAATCAGAAAGGAAATATAGCTCAAGAGATTTAAAGTATTAAAAGCTTGCAAGACTCTTTATTTAATACTCGGAGTTTCCAGCCCATTACGCGTAGTACCTGCACTTAATCCTTTTTGAAAGATACGTCAGTTTACACTGGTAAATACAACTAACTGACTCTTTTGAAAAGTGTTTTATAAAATTAGTTTGGATGCACAAGGCATAAAATCTTTTATAACTTGGGACAATTATTTAAAAATAATCTTGTATACAGATTTATATGTTTGTCGTCCATTCAGTGCTCGGTTAGAAGAGCCGAGTCAAGGTTAATAGATACACCACTTGGTATAATACCCACAAGAAGTTTCCTCACGAGTTGACTATCATTTTACATACGCAACTGTCAGGTGTATGCCTACACCCCGTGCTTAAGTCGTGGCCATTTCAAATGAATGAGCCAAGGATATCCAGGACACGGTCATTAACCCCCCAAAGGCATTGCACCAAACAAAACAGATTAAAACGGGTTATGCAATTTAATAATTACAATCCGATTAAATAATTTCATACCCGAACAAGCGGTATTATTATAATACCGTATCCCAAGCCCGTATAAGGGAAAATAAGTTAAAAGTATTTACCTTGTGACAACCGGTGATTTACGGCTCTTAATTACATGATTAACAGGCGATTAACGTGATAATAAATAATGCTCAAGACGTAGATTAACTTAATTTGGCCTTTGGAGTGCCTAGGAACGTTTATTCGACTTTACAGTACGCGTATGAAGATTCGCGTGGAATCTGCTGAATATTAAGCGACAACGAACTGATGCCATACAAAATACTGACAACGCCGACAAGTATGAATGTTACACGAATATTTTATGTTTATGAAATTAATTTTGTGAATTTATTGGGCTTCCGTGCGACACAAATGCAAACGTGAACTGAAAACGCGACGGTAGGAAAGGAATCGGCAACAAAACGGAAGCGACGGAGACGCCTGTCACCTTCAGAACTTACATTTTACGCTATATTTAGCTTCGTAATAAAATTTTAGTAACTACAGTTGAAACCGGATCGAAAAACGGAGTAAAGACGGCAACGATATAATTTTTCACGAATTTATGCTATTCACATCATAACCGACGATCAAACGCGCAAATAACGACTACCGATAGTATTTTACGAGTTTTAATACTAAGATTATAATTTATGTTTTACGACGTTACAAAGTGTTCGGGTTACGAAAACGGGTCTCGTAGGAATTACGAGCCACTCTCTCTTATCAAGATCTTTTGGTTTGCTTGAAAATCTTATCAAGAACCAAAGTGTATATTTTACTTGAAAATCTTACCAAGATCTTTACAAGATCTCTTGTCTCAAAAAAATGAAACCTCTACAATCTATAAGATCATTCTTACCTTCCCACTCTCTCTAAACTAAAAACACAGGAACCATACATGCCTTCTCTCTCCCACAAGATTTTATTCACCTTATCATCTTCAACAAACAAATACCCTCTCATCTTCTACCCTCTCTCTCTATTACATTACATAAATAAAAAAAACACACAGACATTATGTCTGTCATTCCCTCTCTCGATTTATACATATACAAAGAACACATACATACAAATTACCAAATACCCTCTCCATGAGTAGAGGAGCTCCGGCAACAGCTCCGACCATCTCCGGTCACCCACACACCCCTCGACACCTCAGATAGCCCCCCTCGTCACCGATGTCATCCCGGCGAAAGAAAACGGAACCGCCGCACGCGGCGGCGGCGTGACGGCGGAACAGGAGAGAGAGGGGCGATGAGAGAGAGACAGAGGAGAGAGAGAGAACCGGTGGTGGTGGTGCCGACGGCGGCTATGGTGGTTGTTTGTGGCTTCTTTCTGTTCAATCTCAGGGCCAACAGGTTTGGTTTCGACTTTGTTTTGGTCCGGTCTTGTTGTTTCAGTTTCGGGCTCAGGCTAGCAGGTTTGGGTTTAGCTCGGGTGCTCGTTTTGGATTCGGGTTTGAGTTTGGTTCGATGGCGGAGCAGACAGGATTTTGGTTCAAGATTATTCGGGTGTCGGGTCAAGTCTCGTTTTGGGTTCGAGAAGTGAACTCGGTTCAGTTCAGATTTGGTGGTGATTTGGGTTATGTTTAGTTTCGGGTCAGATCTAGTCAACGGCTCGGGTTCCATGGTCAAAGTCAGATTTAAAGCGGGTCGATGGTTCGTGGTTCGGGTCGACTCGGTTAAACCGAGTCAACTCAGTCAAGCTCAGCCAACTCAGTGAGTCAACTCAGTCGGTCAACTCAGTTGACCTGGTCAACTTAGTCTATGTTTCGACAACTCGACTTGGAGGAGTTGGTAAATGATTTTAGGGGCGCGATTATTTATGTCGTTTTAATAATTTATATTATTAACGTGAACGAGCTCGAACGGATCCATTACAAGTACAGTTATATCTCAACTTATTCGACAAAATCTTATATAAATAATGTTTATATTGTTTGGAAAATTGATTGAATTTTGAAAAATAACGACAACCTGTGTTGTCGGGGGCGTCCAAAAACAGAGGAAACTCTGCCCATTTTTCGATAAAATCCGTAAAATAAAGCGTTTTATTATGAAACATAACATCAGATCCAAATAATCTTTTAGTAAAACAAGTACGAATATCGACGACACTTCACAATATCACGAAAGCGACGATTCGGAACAATTTTTGCGACAATAAGTATAGTTCTTATATTTATTCTAAAACTTTGAAATCTCGTCAATTCTTTTATAAAAATAAATATAAGTTATGTATTAATTTCGAATATCCAAATACGGATTCGTTTTATAATAATAAATATAGTTATATATTTATTTCCGTTAACGAACCACACGACTTCTTTTATAAGAATAAATATAATTTATAAATTATTTCAAAGTTCAAACGACACGAATTCGTTTTATCAAAATAAATATAGTTTATATATTTATTTCAATTATCGAACAACATGAATTCGTTATAAAAATAAATATAGTCCGTATATTTATTTCACGTATCAAACAATACGAGTTCTTTTATAAAAATAAATATAGTTTTGTATTTATTTCGAACCGCAAGCAACTCGTACTCATTTACAATAATAAATATAGTATATATTTATTTGAAACATGCAACGACTCGATAAATCTATTATAAAATAAATATAACTTTTATATTTATTACAAAACGCCTAAACTGCACATTATGTAACATGCATTTCAACGTACGAGTTTGTTATATGCTATTTTCATATAAACAACCTTTTTATACGCGTACGACTTCTCGGAGCGACTAACATTATTTTGTTGATATATTGATATTTTTGTATAAATATTTATATATGTCGAATTTCTCAAAAAACTAAGTACTTTCTAGACTTAGTAAATTATTAACGGTATCAAACGAGACTTAACGCGTATAACTTAGTCATTTTCATTAAGTTAACAAGTTACCGTTGAATCGTTCGGTTAACGATTCGGTAGAGCTCGATGACACGTAGTTTAGTTACTACGTTTATTTAGAAACTTATAAAATATTCCGTGTTAGGAATATTGTAGAATGCACGCTAGCGAGTCTCATCTTGGAAACGACATCACGAAGTCGTAATTAGCTAGCTTTGCACAAGGCAATTCAGGTGAGTTCATAACCCCACCTTTTTACGGTTTTACATTTTTATAAATGTTTTCGGGGTGGAAAGACATGCACATTTTGTAGAAACATACAAAGTTTTTGATGAACAAAGACTACATATTTTAGACAAAGCACGTTTTGCAAAAATATACAAAGTTTTGAACGAACGAAAACTCATTTTCAAACCATGCTACGAATGGATTTCAAGGAACTCAAATGGTTTACGAACGATTTATACTGAATAAACCGGTTTTACAAAACAAATACGTATTATCGAAATGTGAATGATTTTCATGACTAGGGATGGGATCATCTAGTTATAATAATGGGACTGGGTTGGTCTGTGTTTGAGAAATGGGACACCCAGTGAGTACATGTTACTAAATGTTTACAGACAATTACAAATGGTATGGTTAGCGAAGGAAGGGTACACTTAGATCATGTGAGTGGTGGGTACAACACTTAAGGCCATTAATCCTCGTCATAGGACCGAGGGACATGAGTGATAGATCTATTTGGGTGTAGCGAGCCCCACCCATGAGACCGGTGAGTGGACCATGTGGTGACTGTGTCTTACAGCCGGAAGCCCGGTACAAGTCTGCTAGGTTTGAGTTTTCCTGCATCACTTCACACATATCAATGGCCTTGCAAACCATTGGTGATCTTTTTTTCCTTGTTGCTTTCATACCAGGGTTTTCCAAATTACATACCATGTTTTATACAAATTCAAAGCATAGGATTATGCGGGCATGAAGTCAAAGTCAGGGTGGGCATTGACGGTTATACAAACTTTACAAATACAGGAGTTTACAAATATATGGTTTTACGAACATAATGCGTTACAAATACAAGTTTCCATATAACTTGACAAGAAAATGATTTCTAAATTCGTATTCTAAATAATATTTCACAAACCGGTTATTCAAAAGATTTATTTCAAATCTTTTACAAACAAACTATGAACTCGCTCAACTTTATGTTGATTTTTCGCATGTTTCTTTCTCGGGTTGCATTTCAGAAATTATGGCACGGTTGGAATAGGAGAACCATTGGAGATTTGAGTACTTAGTGGGCGTTTGTTTTTTAGAAGTCTTAGAATATTTGCTTCCGCTGTGCAATGAAGATACAAGTCCAGTCACGCCAGCTCTGATAATTTCAGGGTGTGACATACCTGAGCTAAAATTACTTTAATCTCAGTCGTATTTCAAACAGCAAGTACAAGTAGCTTTTACTGGGCTCCTAAATCTGGAACGAAGGTTTTAATAACCTATTAGATTCCTAACGGGTCTTATTTAAGTTATAACTTAGACTGGTTAGTTTTAAAGAAAGGTTTACGGTTCAAAACGCAAGATCAAGCGAAGACCGGATTAGAATGTGATTTAGACCCAACAAGTATGAAGACTTGTATAAAGTGGGTAAACTAAACACATTCTGGATTTTGAAGTAAAAATGATAAGGTTTGACCCGTTTTGTTTAATTTATGTAAACTAGTTACATAAACCGTACATAACGCGAAAATGCATAACGGGTAACCAATGAGTCATGTACAAGTTCCATAAGTTAATATGCTTAAAATATGTTGTGATATAAGTGGGATATCTTCCATCATGCCCAAAACGAATTTAAAACCAATTTAAGCCCCGTAAAGGTATTTTGGTCATTTTAAAGTTTATAAAGAGGTTAAAAGGGCAAACTGAGGTTCTGGTCTAAAATATTCAGTAAAAATATTTATTATATCAAGTTATATCAGTAAGATATCATACATATGTGAGGTTTAACATTTATGGCCAAACTATGCACCGTAGGGGCATTTTGGTCATTTCACATCTGCGTTTAAGGTCAAATTTGGAAATCTGAGTTCAAGACTAATACTTACTATTAAAGTATAAAAATTTATTTTTAAAATCAGTAGGTAACAAGTCCTAGACGTTAAATATGGTTTTAAACCATACTATGCGCCTAATTAGCGTAAAAAACGGTATTTGACGATATTTAAGATGTTTATGAAATTTTGAAGATTTGATCAGTCCTTAATGTTCAAAATATTTTATTTAACATATGATATCAGTAGAAAAAGGTTTGGCATCAAAATGATATGTAAAACTCATTTTATTAGTGAAAAGGGCATTATCGTCAATACCGAATTTACACTAGAACTCCATGTCATGGTCAGTATAAAATTCGAAAAAAATTTCCAAAAATACCTAAATATTATATTATCACAGTAGGTAGCAAGTTTGGTGCCAAAAATTGTGTTTAAATATGATTTATACTAAAAATGCCATTTAATTAATAAAAAAGCTTTTGTTTTACGATATCGTGCATAACTTTCATTCTAGACCAGAAACGGATGTCAAATTTTTAGGACATACTTATAATTTAGTAATAAAGGTTTTTGTCCACTCACATTTCCAAAAATCTCATTTTTATACTAAAAGGGCATAACGGTCAACTTTAAGCATTTAACGGAAACATGCAATGAATTAGGATTTCTATGGAACCATGTTGTATAACCTCAGAGGGTTATACTAACATATAATATGGTCCTAAAGGAACCCTAAGGCATAACTAAACTAAGCTAAATCGGGTCAGAACTGAAAGTCAAAGCAAAAGTCTACTTTTGCAACTTTCGGTTGCGAACCAAGCCTACTACTCAGAATTGTCGGGTTGAAATGCCTAGACATGTTCAATTAATATTTACCAAGTTATTAAATTGACAAAACTGATTTTATAGCTTTCACATCATCAGTTATGAATTTTATTTAAAAAATGACCCGTTTGACTTTTATTTCAATTACTTTGACCCTACAATTAACTAAGTAAACGTGATAATTAGGAGGTGCCCTTTTGAGGGTTTAACACCTACCTAATTACGATCACGTAGCCATGTTCGTTGCGAACAATGGCTCGACCGTTTAAAAGTCAAAGCGTTTATCGTAAACGCTTGAGTTTTCTGCTTTTTAAGCCAAACAAAATTAACTAGCCACAAGAGGACACTTACAAGGAGTCCAATGGACTGAATAGAACTCAAGGGAGGTTCCATAATGATCAGGATCCTCAGATTTGAGAAAGAGAGCAAGAACTCAACAAATGGTGTGAATATTCAAATGAAAAACCACCTTTATTTATAGTTTCTTGAATTGGACAAGATGTTGACAAGTGTCTAGTGAATCCATAGGATGATCACAGGTGTTTCTACAGCTATTATTACTAGGATACCAGCCCATGGATTTATACAAATGGTTTTAAGTGAAGGTATTTATCAAAAATAAAGAAACCAGCAACAAAATCAGTCTGCTGTTGCTGTTCTACGCTCGCGGCCCGCTTAGAAGGCCGGCCCAGAGTGTCGCAGCCCGCCAGGGCGTCCGACCCAGCTTGGAACTTTAGCAGAAAGTGTAGTTTTAGCCCCTGCGTTTCATATTCGCGCGCGGAACAGTTGTATAAGCTGTTTTTGCTGTTGTAGATGACCCGCAAAAGGGACAGTTCAATGGAATCTCGATTCGTGACTCACATCGGATCCAGAAAGCAGTTTGAGGTTATGGCATGAAAGGTCCTCATGAGTTTTATTCACAAATTAACTTCCAAAGTTAACATGTTTGGCACATAATGTTAAAATCTTATGAAATGTTATTATATGATACAAAATTTCTAATGGCCAACCATACGCGCATCCGGTAGTACGACCAAGCATTGCAGAGTTCCCGGTTCCTTTAAAAGATCACCCTAAAGTGTAGTTTTTGCGCATTGACGCCTTTAACCCCTTAATTCGCAAATTCGCGCGCCTCATCGCGAAATGGTATAGAATTCTTACATGGCCAAAATTAAATACTTCCGAGGGTATGAACGAACATTGCGGAGTTTATAGTTTGTTCAAAAGGCCTCTCTAAGGCGTAGTTTCGCTAATCATCGCTTTTAGTCCCTTAATCGCACAAAGTAGCGCGTAATACCGTTAACGATATCTAAGCCTTTCATGGCCCATATTGAGTATTCCCGAGCATGTGCTTAAATATTACGATGCTTCCGTTCGCTTAAAAGGTCACCCAAAGGCGTAGATTCAAAAGTTCATGCTTTTGGTCCCTCTAATGCGCAAACTTGCGCATATCATCGTTTAATAGCATCAAAGTCCTATCTAATCCATATTAGGCATTCTAGAGAGTATTATTAAACATCACGATGCTTCGGGTTCATAAAAAGGTCATTCAGAGGTATAATTAAACATATTGACGCTTTTAACCTGTCAAACTTGCAAAGTTGCGCGTAACGTCACTTATAGGCATAAAAGCCTTGGATGGCCAATATTTGGCATTCCCGGGAGTATAATCAAACATCATGAAGCTCCCAGTTTGTTAAAAGGTCACTCAGAGGTAAGAATTAACATGTTGACACTTTTAACCCTTCGTCGCGCAAACTTTCAATTAATTACGCAAACGGTTACTCTTGACCCACGAGTGGCTTAATACAAAATATGAATACTGTATATTGTTATTCAGAGGCTTAGTTTAAGCATGTTAACACTTTTAGTCCTTTCGCATCCAAAGTTTTTTATTTTTCGCAAAATTAGTCCCTCATAGTCAACGTTTGACCTTGTTAAGGTTTAGTACACGTGTCAACACATCATTGGACATGATTTTACGAGGTGTTACATTCTCACCCCCTTAAAAGAAATCTTGACCTCGAGATTTGCTCAAAAGATGGAGGTACTTTCTGTCGTATAATGGTCTTGACCTCCACAACATATTTGGGGCCTCTAAGGGCACTCCAGTTGACCTTTATAATAGGTACATGTTTTCTTTCGGAGCTTCTAATCCTGTCGATCCTTAATCGATACTGATTTTTCATCAAACCGTAAGTTCTTATTAACCTGCATATCATTACATGATAAGGCTATTGACTTATCGGCTAATCGATACTGGTTTTTCATCAAACCGTAATTTCTCATTAACCTGCATATCATTACATGATAAGGCTATTGACTTGTCGGCGAGACATATCCTTTAATCACCGGTGTGGAACATATTGTGAATTCCACCAAGCTCCTTGGATAAGTTTTCACTTATAAGCTACTGATCTTGACGTATTTGATTTTCTTGAATGGTCCTGTTTATCTAGAGTTTAACCTGCCCATTACATCAAAACACAGCACACCTTTCCAAGGTGGTGCTTTCTGTTGAATCTTGTTCCTTATTGAGGACTTAAGAGGTTCGTGACTCATCAATTATTGATCTTCTGCCATTTACTGGCAGTCTTCAAATGATCAGAGGTTCGTATGATCTTATCTGTTGTCTCTAGGGTAAATCTCAGGTCATGACAATTGGATTTACCAAATTTTCGTCCATTAATGGACGTTTGACATTCTATCAGCACAAGGTCTCCAAAGGAGCATCCTTGATGCTTATATACTAACTTACTGTTTAATCTAGTCTTTAAAGAATAGCCAACTTCATGGTTAGTCGAACAAATCGACGATCCTGGGCAGCTGACGGCGATTCTTAATTGTTGCCTAAATAGGGTTGCGGTAATCAATGCATAAGCATAACGAACCGTTTTTCTAAAATAATAATGTCGGAGCTCTCAAAATTATGAATTTGGCTTCATGAAGCTTTATCTTGAAACTCGTATGATTAGGGTTTCAGTCCTTCCATTATTGTTGGTACTAACCGATATGGAGCTTTTACAATAATGTAGCCCTAAGCGGGATGTTTTCCTTAACTCTACTAGCCTCTCAGGAGATAAACAGAGTGATTCGTTGGAGAAGATAACCAAGACACATCGAGATTTCCGAGGTATTCTAAATCTTAGGCTTCAGTTCATCTATCAATACTCGTGTCAGATGAAATGACACATTTACCTTACGAATGCAAGGATGCCTTAATTAGTGACACTTACTTGGATATTTCTACATTGGATATCTTCTTTGAATACCATTAGCCGACTCTAGTACCATATGACCATCGGGATATCTCAGTGGTTCCATGCATTAAACCTCCATACTGATCAGGCATGGAAGCAATCTATGGGACACACTAGGATACGCCAATCCTCATATGGCTCTTTTATCAAGCATAGCCTAGCATTCGCAGTTGATAGAAATCAATGAGATAACAAAATAAAATAACATATATTGTCATACTCGATCTGGAGAAAGAGTTCTTTATATTTTTGTGAATGAAGGTTATTCGACGAAAATAGAAGGAAAGGTCTCTACAATTTTCGTTGGTAAGTTTTACCTTACACTTAATATCTGGAGTTCTCATGGGAAAATTCTAAAAGTTTGCTAAGCTTTTGATCTATAAAAGACTTAGTAGTACTTGAATCACAACATAATTCTTAGCAATAATATCTCGATAGGGGATGTATCTGGTGTTATTTATTGATATGAATTTCCTCTAACATTCATCAGGAGGATTTTGGCGCCTCTATTCTTAATCCTTCTATACTTAACTATAAAATCTTTGACAGTTTTAGGGCAGTCTCAGCTTTTGACTGGTTCATTTCTTAACCCATATAATGTGAGTAGCTGAGATAGATCCATAATGGATTTATAAGAAGCAGGCTTTGAAACTTTAATATGCCCTCTTATTTCTGATGCTAAACCACCAATATATAGTGCATTATGCTTAGATTTTGGATTAACTGAATAGGACACTATTTCAGATAATAAGTTGAAGTCTGTAACATACTACCGATAGTCTAGATCCTTCATGGTGAGAATCAGAAAATTCTTATTCCACCTTTTCTATTCCGTGTCGCAGACAACCGGTTGTTCCGATAAGTCCATAAACTTGGATCATCCCATATTGTATGAGGGTATCTTTCCTGTGGACTTTATTAATGTCCTTACCGACTAAGGGTATCGCCATTGAATGATTGTGATACATAACTCACAATGTCCTTTCCAGCACAACCGCTGATACACATAATGGTTTCTATTTCATCCAACAATTTTATGCAATTAATGGCCCCTTTTTCGCCATTGAAGTCTCTTGACTTGCAAGAGACAAAGTACTTTTAAGTACACCCTTTAGAGGGACGGGGCTCCTCGCTAATATCATCTTATTTGGTTTATTCATCGCATTCGAAGTATGAATAAAGCTCTTCTCCTGAGCAGAGGAATGTGTTTTTAGAGCAAGTAGCATTCAGCTCTTTGAACCTTTTCATGACCTTTCTCATAGCCTTCCTAATAGTTGCGTCATTCACAGCTTGGAGATTAACGCCTTTAACATTGAGGTTCACAGTTGTTGCATTATTAGCATCTGTCGCATCTTTAGTATCGCGACTGTTGTTTGGCTGATCCGAGTTTGCCTTACTCGAAGCTTGGTACTAAACATTCAATTAAACAATTGCTTAATTGTATTACAATAGCTAGTCATCGTCCTAACGACCTAACATACGCTAGCCATGGTATCATTAAACCATATAGGCTAATAGATTATGAACATTCCTAATGAATGTTATTTGTATGTATATCGATTACATTTAGTCTAGGTCACAAAAGGACCATTAATGGCATTTAGGGTTTAGACCGAGTCCATTACCTTTTTTACAGGGAGTCAAAATGTTACAACTATCTTTGTCATATTGACAATTTTAGATAGCTCGAAGGCTTGCCACAAGGACTTCTAAAATACGAAACATGAGTTCGTCATGAAGGACATATAAATATAGTTCATAGACTTGTCACGAAGGACATTAATAGTCATATGGCACGAAGGCCTTGTCGCAAAGGACATATAAGATATGGCACAAAAGGCCTGTCATGAAGGACATTAATATACAAGCCGCAATCTTATTTGATCAGGGACTTCAAGGTTTGAACATAGTTCTTTACCTTTGGGCAGAGAGTCATAGACTACATCTGTCATTGCTTTGTAAGACGATTTATTTTGCCATATAGGCAAATCAACGGACATCACTAATGGATGTTGTCACACCCCGATATTTCCACATGTTACCGGTGGGCCCGGTGGGGAGTATCGTGACGTAGTTGATATCATCATAGTCAAATAATCACAGTTCAATGCACAGCGGAAGTCTAAAGTAAAATAATACAAACCGATTCAAAAGTATAATAAAGTATTACACAACAGTTGTATATGGATCCACAGGCGGATCTTAAAACAGAAAAATAAATATGTAGGTCCCTCGGAGGTTGAGGTTAAACCTTATCCTTGTTATGTTTAACACACTAGCAAGTGCGGAATCCAAGCTAGAATGCAAACCGGTAGTTTATATGAGAACACAAGCTACAAAGAGAAAGGTAGACACACGAGATATCAAAGTTTTCTCTTGTGTTTCAGTGGACACGGTTACAGCCCTTGACCAAACTGAAAATACGCTCTCTACAAGACTAAGTTCACTCACATCTCACACACAATGAAGTGAACACATTACATGAGTATATATACCCATCACAGCTCGTCTGGTCGAAGGATCAGATAGCCTGATCGAAGGATCATCTATCGATCTGAAACCTATCGAAGGATCCACATATACCTCGAAGGATGATATCCTTCGAGGTCCATCTATATCCATCGAAGGTTTATCCTTCGAGCTCATCGAAGGATATAAACAATCCTTCGATGACTCATCCTTCGACACAAACATCTTACAAACCATGTTCTAACTGTTTGGTCAAGTCAAACCAGGAGGATGGTTGACTTGGTCAAACTTACATCAAAACACATATTAACAAACATAAGACGTAATAGAGACATCATCATGACATCACTAAGGTGATGTCATGGTGATGTGTTGGCGGGAAAGGTCGTGGCTCTCCGTGCTTCGCGTGTCGAACTCTGGGGCGCACGACAGAGGAATGTCGTGACGTCGGGCTTGAGCCGGACCTAACCGTGTCGAAACCAAGTTGTACCGAGCCGAGTCGAACCGAGCCGAGTCGCGTCCACACAAAGTGTATCAACAAACTCCCCCTTGGACGCTACTCGTGATGGTTCGTCTTCTGTGATTGTTCGTCTTCTGTGTCTTTCATGTCGGAGGATCTTCAAAGTCTTCACGCGTCGTAAGCAGAAAGTGTATCAACAAACTCCCCATTTAATTTAGGAAGTGTGTTAACAAACTCCCCCTTAGAATGAACTCTCCATTGAGTCATGCTTGTGAATCTTTTGAACTTCAATTCTTTAGATCCTTGTGGTGTTGATGAGAGGTCAGCAGCAACTCGATCATTTTATCCTTTGAGTGCCTCCACTTCGTGTCTTCATTCCAAAGCTTGTCATCGAACATGTTCTCCTCGCCTTTAGCATCTGCACATGAAAGAAAGCTAAACGCATAATGAGAACAACCGCTTGGAATATAGTTAACATTTAAACAAAAGACACATATGAGATCAAATCTCAATCAAACACCAACCGACAACAGTTTGAAAGTTTAGAAAATGTACAATTTTAATCCTTTAACTTTCAAAATGTGTTAACTTCGACCATTTATGAAGGTGCAATTGTTTTTCGGCTTATAATCAGGATTTTGGGTAGGATAGACTCGAGTTCCAACATCAGTCAATCAAAAATAAACTAGAAGCAAAATCTTTTTGGATTTTATAAAGTTTATATTAAAACACACCTAAAATCTTTTTGGAATTTTTCATTTTTCAAAAGTAAAGACGGAAAGCAATAAATAAATATATACAAAGATGCAGAAACGAAAGCAGTAAACAAATATTTACAGACATTCTTTTTGCGAGTTTCGAGGGGTAAGAGAATCATATCAGTGTACGGTCATGTCAAAACGCTCTTGTTGTTCAATTAGTTAACATTTAGATAAGCATCCTATAACAATTATCGGTATTGTTGTCCACATAAGCTCAACTTATCAGATGTAATCATGGCGAGGGGATACGTTAAGGTATGATTTATACTTACCGACCGGTGTTCATCCACACACGACACATTCCCGTATCAAGGTATGCACGAGAGTTCATCTTACCGGTGAGTATACCGATTATCATCTGTTTGACCGTATATGATGTGAGATTCTCACTTATTTTGATTTGAAAACAAGCCCTATGTGATAGAATCACTTATTGATGAGGAACTTGATTTTCGATGCATGAGGGCACAGGAGCAAGTCCGTGAACAGGTCAGTACTTTCGTACAGCAGAGAGACGAACTTGACTCCCGGATAAATGTGATATTTTATCACTTATTTGAATGGACATGTGATTGTTTATCACTTATTGAGGTCGAATGCAATATGTACACGTATGTATGGTATCATGGAAGATCTAGACTTACGTCCTTTATAGAAACAACCATGATACCCAAATGATAAGCAGCATAAAGACCGAATATCTCAGAACCTCGGCAATCTCTCAAACGAAATTTCGGTACCAAGACCATATGCCAATGTATGGTTCCCACCTAGTCTTCAGTCGATTAAGGTTTATATCACCCTGCACACTTTAAAATGATTGTGAGCCTACCGATACATCTTATATAGAGCTGCTTATCGTTTTTCATTTTAGGTTTAAAGAGGTTTAGACAGACCACTGATGTACTATCATATTCTCTTTTTCTTGCCAGGAAACTCATTTTTGTTTTTCTATTGTTTTTGTGTTTTTAAATTTTTCGATGTTTTTGAATTTTTCAAATTTGGATTTACTCCCCCTAAAATCAACAAACTAAGATAAAATTTAAAAGACACGAAGATATTTACGAAAACGATTTCCCGATGTCGGTTAACTCATGTTTTAACTCAATGCCGTTTACCAAAATTAATTTTTAATCTGAAAAGATTTATCGAATTTTGGAAAAATCAGTTGGCATGTCGGTTTGCGGTGCGGACCATGACAGCATTGTCTGGCCAAAGAGTGCTGTACGAGATAATAATTCAAAAAGCAGCTTAAATATCGACAAGTATAGGAGAGATTAGAAATTTAAAACCGTATCCTTCAACTGCTTCGTGCATTGTCAGAAATCTGAGTGCTCTCCCAAACTGGATATCCACCCGGTGTGGATTTCAAGGTCGATTTATGTAGCTACTTCACTTAATCCTAGATAGCTCCACATAGCAACAAGATCATAAACCTCCGGGTCCGGCTGGTCTTCCACATTGCACCAGCGAAGGTCTTTGTCTTTCTCTTTGAGAAGTAGTGTGCGGTTGTTCAATCCAAGCCAAGGCATCCGCACACCCGGTTGGTTTGTTCAACGAACACATTTTCATCAATCACACCGCAAAGAAATGTACACTGCACGTTCATTTTGTCGATTGTGAACTTCAAACGTGCTGCAAGTGCGTTCATTTTGATTTGAATCTATCCCAGGGACCCGATCAAAGCCTTTAACAATCACACTTTTGGAATGATTTTCATTTTGTCGAAGTTATCAATTTCTTTCGACAGACAACTCTGTTTCCCCTTTCTTTTTCTCTCCATCAAAGGCAACAATTTCTTCTGTCGCCTATCTTGTGCAAGGACGCTCCACTATCAACAATCTTACGACTATCGAAAGTTCCTCCTGGAATATCCTACACACTCACTCAGAGATTAGTTGGAGAGGGGGACCCAAGCCTTTGTGGACTTGGGTCGTCCTTGATCATCAAGGAAAGTGATTTCAATCACTTGATGATTAGGAAAAAGAACCTGTGGTGCTCCCCCTGATTGAATTACCTGCTTTTGCTTCCAAGCTGTTTGTCCTTTACCAGTATTTGAATTTATTGTTTTAGCATTTACTGGTTTTACAGTTTCAGATTTTGCTTGTACAGGTTTTTCTTCTTTGACCTCTGATTTTAAGGCCTTTTCAATTACCTTTTGATTCTTTTGCTTTAACTTCTTTTCCCTTTCTTTCAAGACACGTGGGTCTGGTTTCGGGGAAACTGATCGTTTTCGGTAATCGATTTCTTGGGGAGCACTCGTTTTTGACTTCAGCTTTTGCACGTGTGGGCAATATCTTACAATATGCCCAACTGTCCCACATTCAAAACATGTTCTTCGCTCTACAAACTTTGGAGAAACATGTTGATGACCAGACGGAGAACCAGACAATGAACTTTGTGATCTAGACGTTCTTGGACCTAAATCACATCCGTTGGTGAATTGGGTGTAATTATTCTGATCATTTCGTTTTAAAATTCTAACTTGTTTTACAAAATCAACGTTAGATTTATCCTGAAATGTTTCAAGTTTGTCTGAACCCGTGGATCCAACAAAGTTCATTTTCGGTTCTCGTTTCTTAACAGGAGCTCTTTTGTTTTGCACCTTTTGTTGTTGAACCTTAGGTTGCTCAACCTTTGATTGTTGAATTTTAGGTTGTGCAGCCTTAGGTTGAGTAGCCTTAGACTGTTTAACTTTAGGTTGTTGAACCTTTGGTTGTTCAGTCTTAGGCTGCTGAACTTTAGGTGCTTGAACATTCTTGTTCTGAGCCTTCTTTCCCTGTACCTTACCCTTTCCGGAGTTGACTTGTTGTTTTCGCTCAATTGGTAGTTTTTGGTTTCCGTATTGTTTTCTAATTTGTTCACACGGAATTGGATCACATTGAGTGACGGTAACTTTGCCACTTTTGTTCCCCAAAAACTTATCAGTGCATCCTTCAAAAATTTGCTCAATTAAATCTTGATTTACATTTTTAATTGGAAAATCTTTGTTAGAGTAGATTTTGCTATCTCCTTTGAGCGTGTACAACAAATTATTCCCTTCACGGCTAGATACAAGGGACTCCATTGCTTTTGACATTTCAGTCTTACTCGGTTTCACTGGTGGATCACACAGGATGTGATTCTCGATTGGAATATCTGTTGTAACCGAGTTAGACTGTTGTTTCACAATTTCTTCAGATTCATCATCCGAAGAATCATCATCCTCAACAATGGGAGGACTCTGTTCCTTAACACACGATGAATCTGTCACATTCTCAGATTCTGATTGACCCGAGGATGATGTACCAGATGTGAACCCGAGGCCTGCTGCAAAGTCATCTAGACCGAGTGGCACAGTAGGTTCAAAACGGGGCATATCCTCGTCATCAGGCAATTTGGAGTAATTGTGATTCATTGGGGGAGGACATGATTTGAATCCAATACATTTTGCATCCCCCTTTTTCTTTTGAACGTCAATGATGTGATCCAATACATAGCGGGAATTGGAATAGCTTTCCAGTTTCTGCTTAATTGTCTCACATTCACATCGAGCTGTTGCCAACTCTACCATTTGCTTTTCAATTGTGTCAATAAGATTATTGTTAGCATGTTGTTTTCGCAAAACAGCCTTTTGTAATTCTGAAACATCATGTCTTAATGACGCAATTGTTGCTTTAAATTCCTTTTCATTTCTGGTTAAAAACAAGTTAGCTTCAGTTGCTTTAGAAAGATCTACAATCAATTCTTGATTGTGTTTGTATGTGATTTCAAACTGACTTTCCTTTTCAGCATATTTTAAACACTTTGCACATTCAATAGGAACAGAAATAGAGTCAGAATTAGTATCACATACCTGAGAAGTCTGACCTTCTACGTGAGCCATAAAGGCTGTATGAAAAGAAAAAGATCCATCTTCAGAGAAGAACTGAGCAAGCTTCTCGGAAGTTCCAGCAGATTTCTGGCAGAGAATAGATCTCCTCTTGCATAATGCTTCAGCTTCAGCCAAAAACTCATCAACTTCCAAATCTAAAGCATCACTTGATAAATCACCAGCATCAAGTGATTCCCCATCCATGCTCCCACTATAACCCGAACTATCTTCATCTTCTGAAGATTCACCAGCAAACACGGGTTCTACTACCTTCTCAATCACTTTAGCATAACATGCTGTTCCACCATTTCCTCCTTCTCCAAGCTGAAGGTTCCAATTGCAGATTTCATCAGCTTGAACAACCAATCCTCTGTGGGGATTAGTGTTTGTGGATCCAGATGCATTTCCTCCAACGGGAACTATTGATCTGTCAGAATTGTTGTTCAGTTGCTGTTGTGGCTGTCCTTGATTCCTGAAGGGATTCTGATTTCCTTGCTTAGGTGGCTTCTGACACTCCCGCTTGAAGTGACCCTTTTCACCACAATTGAAGCAAGTGACAGCATTCTTATCAAAACCATACTTGGTGTTGTTGTTGCTATTCAAGTTGGTTCTCCCCGTCCTTTCCATAAACTCCTTTGCTCTTCGAATTACACTAGCAAGAGCCCATTTGATATCCATCATTTCAAACTCTTCTCTATCCACTTGCTGATAATCTTCATTGGTTAGATTGATATTCCCAATCTGACCTGCGACCAATCCACAATAAGCACTAACCAAGGTGTTCAACATCTCCATATGCTCCTTGGCTATTTCGACACTGACTTTGGAAAAGTTGGAAGTGTCTAATCTGACTGTGTTCGGATTGGAAGTGGCTTGAAAGTTTGAAGAGCTTCCATAAAACCCTTGCTGTTGCGGTTGTTGCTGCTGAGCTCTGCTTGGGTCTAAGAAAGGCGGTGGTGTGAATTGCTGAGCTGTCGGTTGCACATCCTGTTGTAGAGAAGAAGAATCTGGTCTTGAATACATCGTGTATGCTGAAGGATCAAACTGATTTGTTGTGGAAGGTCCGGTGTTTGAGATGAAGGCTGTTTGAAGCTTCGCATGTTGAGAGGCTGGTTTTTCTCCACTGATACCTCCTGCAATCCCATAGTACATCTCTGGATTTTGAGGAGTTAGTGTTCTTTTTGCCTTAAGCTTTTCTTCTACATCCTTGTTCTCCAATTTTTGAATTAACTCATAAACGGTGATTGTGTCTAGAACACCATTTTCTTTGAGAATTTCAAGATAACTGCTCCACTTTGCTGGTAAGCTATCAGCGAATCTCTTCACCATTTCTTGTGGAGTGGCAGTGACTCTAAAAGCAAACATCTCGCTCAACAAGTGATGGAACCTTGTAGATAACTCTGCCAAAGTCTCATTCTCCATACACGTGAATCCTTCAAACTCTTTCTTCAGTAATTCTTGCTTGATCTTTCTAGATTGAGCATTTCCTTCACATCGTAACGTGAGCATATCCCACAAGCTTTTAGTAGTCGTGCAGTAAACAAACTGGTGGTAAATGTCTCTATGAAGAGCTTGTGTGAGAATCATGAATGCTTTCTTTTCTAACTCAAATTTCTTCTTATCATCATCAGACATAGTGCTGTAAGTTTGTGGATTAGATCCTGCAACTTCCAAATCATTGTCAAATGCGGTGAAGAAGCACATCCATATATCTTGACCTTGCCCCTGAACATAAGTTCTCAGCCTTTCTTTCCACCATCCCCAATCATTGATGTGATTTAGCTTTGGCGGTTTTGTGCTTGTACCAGTTTCACTGTCGTTCTACATCATAGCTTGAATGCTGCTGCTTTGATTTGTGACCAAAGCCCATTGATTTGCAGTTATCATTGCAGCTTGAGGTGGGGCAATAGCCTGCATCCATGCAGTTTTGTTGAAATCTAACGCAGATTGCGTAGCTGATGATTGCGTAGCTGATGATTGTGGAGTCAAAGTTGTTTGAGTCCACGCGGTTGGATCCCACTGACCGTTTGTTCCCATTTTATAAAAATTAATATATTAAGTGAAAATTGATTTGAAATTTGAAAAACAAGTTTTCCCTTTTTAAAAATTTAATTTTCACAAACTATGTTAATATCTCGAATGATAACAACCAGCCGAAGGATCCTTGATCGAAAGACCTGAAAAACACAAACTTGTTAAACTTAAACAGACTAGGATCGAAGGAACAGTACTTGTTCGAAGGATCAACAGTGTTCGAAAGATCACTGTTGAATTTCGAACAATGATTTTGAAAGATTCTCCAATCGAAAGATCCTTATCTTTCGAATAAGAACTGTAGATCGAAAGATGTATCCTTCGAAAAGATTCCTTGGATCGAAGGATAAGTCACAGACTTCGAAGGATGTTCGAAGGATGATTATCTATCGAACTTCCTTTGATCGAAAGATGATCTTTCGACTTCGAAGGATATCCTTCGATCTGTACTGACACAGTTGACAAAAGTGACAGGTTGGTGAAAAGGTGATTGGTTGGTAGAAAGCTTTCGGCAGAAGGTATGTTCAGACCATACTTTTTACCAAACCAGGATTTGACCAATAAAATATTACTTAAAAGGAAAGGTTCTTATCCAGAAAACCGGTCACCGGAGTAAGCCGGAATTTGGCCGGAAATTACCAAACTTCTTAAAAACAAGTTTTTAAGTTACCCAACCCGTCCTTTAACACACCCGGTTAGTTTAGAACACGTTTTTACGTCTAGAAATGCGAGAAAAACACTAAAAACGGGTGCTAAACCATGTGAGTTTTTGTCCAAACACTCCAAAGTCTTGTATAAACTCGGTTTTTTAACAAGGAAAAGAGCCACGGCTCTGATACCACTTGTAGGTCCCTCGGAGGTTGAGGTTAAACCTTATCCTTGTTATGTTTAACACACTAGCAAGTGCGGAATCCAAGCTAGAATGCAAACCGGTAGTTTATATGAGAACACAAGCTACAAAGAGAAAGGTAGACACACGAGATATCAAAGTTTTCTCTTGTATTTCAGTGGACACGGTTACAGCCCTTGACCAAACTGAAAATACGCTCTCTACAAGACTAAGTTTACTCACACACTCACACACAATGAAGTGAACACATTACATGAGTATATATACCCATCACAGCTCGTCTGGTCGAAGGATCAGATAGCCTGATCGAAGGATCATCTATCGATCTGAAACCTATCGAAGGATCCACATATACCTCGAAGGATGATATCCTTCGAGGTCCATCTATATCCATCGAAGGTTTATCCTTCGAGCTCATCGAAGGATATAAACAATCCTTCGATGACTCATCCTTCGACACAAACATCTTACAAACCATGTTCTAACTGTTTGGTCAAGTCAAACCAGGAGGATGGTTGACTTGGTCAAACTTACATCAAAACACATATTAACAAACATAAGACGTAATAGAGACATCATCATGACATCACTAAGGTGATGTCATGGTGATGTGTTGGCGGGAAAGGCCGTGGCTCTCCGTGCTTCGCGTGTCGAACTCTGGGGCGCACGACAGAGGAATGTCGTGACGTCGGGCTTGAGCCGGACCTAACCGTGTCGAAACCAAGTTGTACCGAGCCGAGTCGAACCGAGCCGAGTCGCGTCCACACAAAGTGTATCAACAAAATACTGTTTAACAGACTTTAGACACTTAGAACTTGCAAGATTCCCAATTAACGCCCTGAGCTTCCAGCCAATTACGTACAGTACCTGTCACTTAATCTTTTTGGAAAATACTTCAGTTTACACTGGTAAATACAATTAACTGACTCTTTTGAAAACATTTATGAAAATTGATTTAAATGCACAAGGCACAAATATCCTTTTATAACTTGGGACAATTATATAAAAATAATCTTGAATACAAATTTACATGTTCGTTATATATTCAGGGCCCGATGTTAGAAACCGAGTCAAGATTAACAGACACACCACAAGTATAGGCCCACAAGAGAGTGAGATACCGTTTCCCATACGCAACTGTCAGGTGTATGCCTACACCCTGTGCTTAAGACGTGGCCATTTCTTAATAATGATGCCAAGGATAACCGGGACATGGTCATTAACCCCCAAAGGCTTTTATTTCAAACAAGACAGATTAAAGCGGGTTAACTCAATAATTTAACCACTATACGATTAAACATTCGATACCCGACCAAGCGGTATTATTATAATACCGTATCCCAAGCCCGTATAGGGAAAATAAGTTAAAAGTATTTACCTGAGCAAAAATGAAATTTTATTCTCAGCCATATATTCAAATCAGCAAGCACAAGTACCTCTATCGGGGCTCTTAATCTGGAACGAAGGTTTTTATTAACCTATTAGATTCCTAACGGGTCTTATTTAAGTTGTAACTTAGACCGGTTAGTTTTAAGGAAAGGTTTACGGTTCGAAACGCTAGATTAAGCGAAGACCGGATTAGAATGTGATTTAGACCCGACAAGTATGGAGACTTGTATAATATGGGTAAACTAAACACATTCTGAATTTTGAAGTGAAAATGATAAGGTTTGACCCGTTTCGGTCAATTTATGCAAACTAGTTACATAAACCGTACCGAATGCGAAAAATGCATAACGGGTAACCAAATGAGTCATGAACATGTTTCACAAGTTAATATGCCTTAAATATGTTGTGATATCAGTAGGATATCTTCCATTATGCCCAAAACGAGTTTAAAACCAATTTAAGCCCCGTAGGGGTATTTTGGTCATTTTAAAGATTATAAAAGAGGTTCAATAGCAATCTGAGGTTCTGGTCTAAAATGATCAGTAAAAATATTTATTTTAGTAGGTTATATCAGTAAGATATCATATATGTGTGAAATTTATCATTTATGACCAAAATATGCACCGTAGGGGCATTTTGGTCATTTCACATAGGCTTTAAGGGTCAAATTTGGGAATCTGAGTTCAAAACCTTTACTTACTGTTAAAGAATAAAAATTTATTCATAACATCAGTAGGTAACAAGCCTTAGGCGCCAAATATAGTTTTAAACTATATTATGCGCCTAAATCGCATAAAAGTCGGTATTTGACGATATTCGGGTTGATTAAGGAAATCTGAGATTTTGATCAACCTTTACTGTTTAAAATAACTTATTTAAAATATAAAATCAGTAGAAAAAGGTTTGGTATGTAAAGGATGCGTAAAACTCATTTTATTAGTGAAAAGGGCATTATCGTCCATTACCGAGTCTATACGAGAACCCTATGTTATGATCAGTTTAAAAATAAATAAAAATCTTCAAAAATCCCAAAATATTATATTACATCAGTGGGTAAAAGGTTTGGCGTCAAAATTTGAGTTTAAATAGGTTTTATGCTGAAAGTGCCGTTTAATTAATAAAAAAGGCTTTAATTTACGATATTGAGCATAACTCCCATTTTAGACCACGAACTGATGTGAAATTTTAAGGACATGTTTATAAATAAGTAACAAAGGTTTTTGTCCTCTCATATTTTCAAAAATCTCGTTTTAATATTAAAAGGGCATAATAGTCAACTTTAAGCATATAACTGAAACATGCAATGAACTAGGATTACTATGGAACCAAGTTGTATAACCTCAGAGGGTTATACTAACCTATAATATGCTCCTAAAGGAATCCTAAGGCATATCTAAACTAAGCTAAATTGGGTCAGAACTGAAAGTCAAAGCAAAAGTCAAATTTTGCGACTTTCGGTTCCGAACCGAGCCTAAACTCAGAATTGTCGGGTTGAACATGTCTAGACATATTCAATTATTTTTTATCAAGTTATTAAAGTGATGAAACTGATTTTATTGCCTTTACATCATTAGTTATGAATTTTATTTAAAAGACCGACTCGTTTGACTTTTATTCTTATCACTTTGACCCGACAATTAACTAAGCAAACGTGGTAATTAGGAGGTGCCCTTTTGAGGGTTTAATACCTACTTAATTACGATCACGTAGCCATGTTCGTTGCGAACAATGGATCGATTGCTTAAAAGTCAAAGCGTTTATCGCAAACGCTTGACTTTTCGGCTTTAATCGTCAAACAATATTAACTAGACACGAAAGGATACTTACGAAGGGTCCAATGGACTGAATGAAGGTTCCTAAAAGCTCAGGATCCACCTTAAATTTGAGAGCAAGAACAGAAATGATATGAGGTGCAATGAGAGCCAAGATCAAGGGGGTATATATAGGTTTTTGAGAACCGTTAAGATCGTTCATCGATAAACGAGCCTCAATCTGGACCGTACACATCATACCCACTGATTTGTGAAACCATGGGCACCCAAAATAGCCCATAGTAAGCTTAAAAACCATGTGCAAACAAGAAAAACCCAGCTGCTGATGAAAACAGCTTGTTTTGCAGGTCTGGGCATTTTACACGCCCCGCGTAAAAGCCAGTATAGGCTTACGCAGCCCGCCTGGGCTGCAAAGTTCAGCAACAACTTTCAGAAATGCAGTTTCAGTCCCTGTACTTGTTTAAATTTCATTTCTGACTCATTTGAGGCCCGTTAACCTCATTTCAAGGCTCTACTATGATGTCTAAACATAGGGGACATGAAACATGCTCAAAAATATGTCGGATGTCGGTTCGTTTGGTCGTACGGTCACGTCGTTCGGCTAATTACGACGAAACACGAACGGACGCGAAAAACGATCCAAATTACGCGACGAATGGAATTTTATCATGCCGATCACTAAAATAAAATATTTTAGTTATTACATAAATTTTTGGATGTCCGGATAGCGAAAATGTAAACTTATGCACTTTTTGACGCTTTTAGTCCCTGTCGATCAAATAAGTTTATTTTTGCGCACGAAACACCTCTAAGCCTATTTCTAAGCTATGTAAGGGATATCTAGGATATGTTTAACTTATGATCATATTCCGGAAGGTTCAATACCATAGGAATCGATAGACTTTTGCAGTTTGATGCAAATAGTCCTTTAATCGCACAAAGTAGCGCGGAATGTCGTTTAATAATATCCAAGCCTTCCATGGCCCATAATGGTTATTCCCAAGCATGTTTTTAAATTTTACTACGCTCTTGTTCGCTTAAATGGTCACCAAAAGGCGTAGATTCAAAAGTTGACGCTTTAGGTCCCTCTAATGCGCAAACTTGCGCATATCATTGTTTAATAGCATCGAAGCCTTATCTAATCCATATTAGGCATTCATGGAAGTATTATTAACCATCACGATGCTTCGGGTTCGTTAAAAGGTCTTTCAAAGGTATAATTAAACATATTGACGCTTTTAACCCCTTAAACTTGCAAAGTTGCGCGTAACGTCACTTAAAGGCATGAAAACCTTAGACGGCCAATACTTGGCATTCCCGAGAGTATAATCAAATATCATGAAGCTCCCGGTTTGTTAAAAGGTCACTCAGAGCTAAGAATTAACATGTTGACACATTTAACCCTTCATTGCGCAAACTTTCAATTAATTACGCAAATGGCTATTCTTGAGCAACAAATGGCCCATTGGTGAACATGATTACCATGTAATGTTATTCAGAGGCTTATAATAAGCATGTTAACATTTCCAGTTCTTCTATAATCAAAGTTTTTGATTTTTCGAAAAATTAGTCCCTTAAATTCAACGTTTGACTTTATTAGGGTTTATTACACGTGTCAATACATCATTGGACGTGTTTTTACGAGGTGTTACAGATGTTTATACATATATATATATAATTATCGTAATTGAGGGTATTAGTCATGATCTTATCGATCTTATAGACTATAAGACTTGGGCATTGCTTATTGCCTTGGACGGTGAACCATAATGGTTACAACTGTCAATGTCACTAATGGACAATATAATATATAGCCCGTAGGCGAAACATCACTAAAGGATGTTTAATAATATGATCATCATATCAGATGATATTAGTCATGATCGCATTGATCATATAGACTATTATACTTGGACATAGTCCAATATCTTTAGACAGGGGGTCATAGACCACAACTGTCGTTGTCTTATTGGACAACATGTTTAGCCCGTAGGCACTTCATCATTAACGGATGCTTATGTATTTTGATCATCACCTTGATGATACTTGCCATGATCTAATTCGATCATATAAGCTCTAAGGCTTGGACATAATCCAAACACTTTGACGGCTGGTGTGGTCTCTCAAGTCACACTGCCAGGAGTGTTAACATGTTCTCAGATGTTAACAAGGATTAATTTGTCTTAATGGTTACATAATATTACCATGATCGCATTGATCATATAGGTTTGGAGGCTTGAACATAGTTCACCACCTCTGGATAGAAGGGGTATCTCCCTTAACTATCATAGTAGAAGGAATAATTATCCTTAACTACCGAAAGTTTTGGCCAATTAATGTGGACTTGCCACTTGGCAGGGGTAAACCATTAAGAAGATCTTTTGAAATTATTTAGCTGATCGATAAAGTTCGAATAAAATTGATACTATTATTTGATAAATGACGAAATGAATACCTATATAAAATTTTCAAAACTTCTCGTAAATCATTAAGAAATCTACAATAGTGCCTTAAGCAGGACTTTTAGTATCTTATTTGCCCACAGAGGACTAAAAGGAAATATAAGTCCGTATGGGGACTATATATAAAAAAAATTATAAGTCCTTATGGGGACTATTAAAATATCATAAGTCCGTATAGGGACTATATTAAGACAATTTGCCCATGAAGGGACTATAACAAAATGTCATGTCCGCTAAGGGACTATAATAAAGTCTTGTGTCCATGAAGGGACTATTTCGGAAAAGTATATCCCTAAAGGGATTTTAAATAAATAACATGTCCATTAAAGGACTATATTAATACGTCATGCACACTAAAGGGCTTTGCTGAACAGATGTCCTCACTGGGACTCAAATCGAAAGATAGGTTCATATAAGGATTATAATTAACAAATGTCTATACTGGGACTATTTTGAGATATAATGTCCATGAAGGGACTACGATAGACAAACGTCTAAACAAGGTTTTATTAAAAAGATAGGTCCACATAGGGATCATGGTAATAATATGTTCACAAGGGATTACAATAATCGAATGCCCATACAGGGACTTACGGAAATTTAAATATAATGGGAGAAGGGTCATCAAATTCCTCCCTTGCTTCATTTCGTTGGTCTCTCTCCTTTGTTTACCATACGTGGTAGTGACACTGGAGATCTCAGTGAAATAGTTAAACATTCCAATTCAGGATCCGTTGTAGAAGTAGAATCCAATGATTCAATGGTTCAAGAAATGATATGGATCACGGATTGGGTTTGACAAGCATAGTCCAGATTTGGAATTCCAAAACTTGGAGAGAAGAAATAATGATCATTGGTATTTACTGATATCCTCTTCCAATACGGGAGCCTCAGGGATCTTTTGGTATGGACTCCGAAGTCTGGTTAAAAGTTTCAATATGTTGGGTTTTGAAGAATAGGTCCATAAAGGTCTTCTTCCAAACCGGTCGCACACTTTCCCTAGCTGTGGTACGAAGCTTGGCATTTCTTGGCTTCGGACGTGGAGAATCTCCTTCAACGTCTTCTTTACTTGGCGACATAATCAAAACACATAAAATCGAAAACAATGTTTTACTGAATAGGGATGAGAGTATTCCTACGTTAAGTCTAGACTCAGAAGGTCTAAGGAATATGCTACTGTGTCATTTGAGATTAAACACTAAAGGCTAGTGTTTAATTCACTCAAACATTGGCTCTGATACCAACCTGTCACACCCCGACATTTCCACGTATTACCGGTGGACCCGGTGGGGAGTATCGTGACGTAGTTGATATCGTCATAGTCAAATGTATACAGTTTAATGCACAGCGGAAGTCTAAAGTAAATATACAAACCAAAAATGAAAGTATAATAAAATTTATACAACGGTTGTAAGTGGATCCGCAGGCGGATCTAAATCAGAAAGGAAATATAGCTCAACAGATTCAAAGTATTAAAAGCTTGCAAGACTCTTTATTTAATACTCGGAGTTTCCAGCCCATTACGCGTAGTACTTGCACTTAATCCTTTTTGAAAGATACATCAGTTTACACTGGTAAATACAATTAACTGACACTTTTGAAAAGTGTTTTATAAAATTAGTTTGGATAAAATCTTTTATAACTTGGGACAATTATTTAAAAAATAGTCTTGTATACAGATTTATATGTTTGTCTTCCATTCAGTGCTCGGTTAGAAGAGCCGAGTCAAGGTTAATAGACACACCACTTGGTATAATACCCACAAGAAGTTTCCTCACGAGTGGACTACCGTTTTACATACTCAACTGTCAGGTGTATGCCTACACCCCATGCTTAAGTTGTGGCCATTTCAAATGAATGATCCAAGGATATCCAGGACACGGTCATTAACCCCCCAAAGGCATTGCACCAAACAAAACAGATTAAAACGGGTTATGCAATTTAATAATCACAATCCGATTAAATAATTTCATACCCAACCAAGCGGTATTATTATAATACCGTATCCCAAGCCCGTATAAGGGAAAATAAGTTAAAAGTATTTACCTGAGCTAAAATTACTTTAATCTCAGTCGTATTTCAAACAGCAAGTACAAGTAGCTTTTACTAGGCTCCTAAATCTGGAACAAAGGTTTTAATAACCTATTAGATTCCTAACGGGTCTTATTTAAGTTATAACTTAGACCGGCTAGTTTTAAAGAAAGGTTTACGGTTCAAAATGCAAGATCAAGCGAAGATCGGATTAGAATACGATTTAGACCCAAAAATTATGAAGACTTGTATAAAGTGGGTAAACTAAACACACTCTGGATTTTGAAGTAAAAATAATAAGGTTTGACCCGTTTCGTTTAATTTATGCAAACTAGTTACATAAACCGTACCAAACGCGGAAATGCATAACGGGTAACCAATGAGTCATGTACAAGTTTCATAAGTTAATATGCTTAAAATATGTTGTGATATCAATGGGATATCTTCCATCATGTCCAAAACGAATTTAAAACCAATTTAAGCCCCGTAAGGGTATTTTGGTCATTTTAAAGTTTATAAAAGAGGTTAAAAGGGAAAACTGAGGTTCTGGTCTAAAATATTCAGTAAAACATTTATTTTATCGAGTTATATCAATAAGATATCATACATATGTGAGGTTTAACACTTATGGCCAAACTATGCACCGTATGGGCATTTTGGTCATTTCACATATGCTTTTAAGGTCAAATTTGGAAATCTGAGTTCAAGACTTATACTTACTGTTAAAGTATAAAAATTTATTTTTAAAATCAGTAGGTAACAAGTCCTAGACGTTAAATATGGTTTTAAACCATACTATCGCCTAATTAGCGTAAAAGTCGGTATTTGACGATATTTAAGATGTATATGAAATTTTGAAGTTTTGATCAGTCCTTAATGTTCAAAATATTTTGTTTAACATATGATATCAGTAGAAAAAGGTTTGGCATCAAAATGATATGTAAAACTCATTTTATTAGTGAAAAGGGCATTATCGTCAATACCGAATTTACACTAGAACTCTATGTCATGGTTAGTATAAAATTTGACAAAAATTTCCAAAAATCTCTAAATATTATATTATAATAGTAGGTAGCAAGTTTGGTGCCAAAAATTGGGTTTAAATATGATTTATGCTAAAAATGCCATTTAATTAATAAAAAGCTTTTGTTTTACGATATCGTGCATAACTTTCATTCTAGACCAGAAACGGATGTCAAATTTTTAGGACATACTTATAATTCAGTAATAAAGGTTTTTGTCCACTCACATTTCCAAAAATCTCGTTTTTATATTAAACGGGCATAACGGTCAACTTTAAGCATTTAACGGAAACATGCAATGAATTAGGATTTCTATGGAACCATGTTGTATAACCTCAAAGGGTTATACTAACATATAATATGGTCCTAAAGGAACCCTAAGGCATAACTAAACTAAGCTAAATCAGGTCAGAAATGAAAGTCAAAGCAAAAGTCTAATTTTGCGACTTTCGGTTGCGAACCGAGCCTACTACTCAGAATTGTCGGGTTGAACATGCCTAGACATGTTCAATTAATATTTACTAAGTTATTAAAGTGACAAAACTGATTTTATAGCTTTCACATCATCAGTTATGAATTTTATTTAAAAACTGACCCGTTTGACTTTTATTTCAATTACTTTGACCCGACACTTAACTAAGTAAACGTGATAATTAGGATGTACCCTTTTGAGGGTTTAACACCTACCTAATTACAATCATCTAGCCATGTTCAATGCGAACAATGGCTCGACCGTTTAAAACTCAAAGCGTTTATCGTAAACGCTTGACCTTTCGGCTTTTTAAGCCAAACAAAATTAACTAGCCACAAGAGGACACTTACAAGGGGTCCAATGGACTGAATAGAACTCAAGGGAGGTTCCATAATGATCAGGATCCTCAGATTTGAGAAAGAGAGCAAGAACTCAAGAAATGGTGTGAATGTTCAAATGAAAAACCACCTTTATTTATAGTTTCTTGAATTGAACAAGATGTTGACAAGTGTCTAGTGAATCCATAGGATGATCACAGGTGTTTCTACAGCTCTTATTACTGGGATACCGGCCCATGGATCTATACAAATGGTTTTAAGTGAGGGTATTTATCAAAAACAAAGAAACCAACAACAAAATCAGTCTACTGTTGCTGTTCTACGCTCGCGGCCCATGAAGAAAGCCGGCCCAGAGTGTCGCGGCCCGCCAGGGCGTCCGGCCCAGCTTGGAACTTTAGCAGAAAGTGCAGTTTTAGCCCCTGCGTTTCATATTCGCGCTCGGAACAGTTGTATTAGTTGTTTTTGCTGTTGTAGATGACCCGCAAAAGGGACAGTTCAATGGAATCTCGATTCATGACTCACATCGGATCCAGAAAGCAGTTTGAGGTTATGGCATGAAAGGTCCTCATGAGTTTTATTCACAAATTAACTTCCAAAGTTAACATGTTTGGCACATAATGTTAAAATCTTATGAAATGTAATTATATGATACAAAATTTCTAATGGCCAACCTTACGCGCATCCGGTAGTACGACCAAGCATTGCGGAGTTCCCGGTTCCTTTAAAAGATCACCCTAAAGTGTAGTTTTGCGCATTGACGCCTTTAACCCCTTAATTCGCAAATTCGCGCGCCTCATCGCGAAATGGTATAGAATTCTTACATGGCCAATATTAAATACTTTCGAGGGTATGAACAAACATTGCGGAGTTTCTGGTTTGTTCAAAAGGCCTCTCTAAGGCGTAGTTTCGCTAGTCGTCGCTTTTAGTCCCTTAATCGCACAAAGTAGCGCGTAATACCGTTTAACGATATCTAAGCCTTTCATGGCCCATATTGAGTATTCCCGAGCATGTGCTTAAATATTACGATGCTTCCGTTTGCTTAAAAGGTCACCCAAAGGCGTAGATTCAAAAGTTGACGCTTTTGGTCCCTCTAATGCGCAAACTTGCGCATATCATCGTTTAATAGCATCAAAGCCCTATCTAATCCATATTAGGCATTCTCGAGAGTATTATTAAACATCACGATGCTTCGGGTTCGTAAAAAGGTCATTCAGAGGTATAATTAAACATATTGACGCTTTTAACCCCTCAAACTTGCAAAGTTGCGTGTAACGTCACTTATAGGCATAAAAGCCTTAGATGGCCAATATTTGGCATTCCCGGGAGTATAATCAAACATCATGAAGCTCCCGGTTTGTTAAAAGGTCACTCAGATGTAAGAATTAACATGTTGACACTTTTAACCCTTTATCGCGCAAACTTTCAATTAATTACGCAAACGGCTACTCTTGACCAACGAGTGGCTTAATACTAAATATGAATACTGTATATTGTTATTCAGAGGCTTAGTTTAAGAATGTTGACACTTTTAGTCCTTTCGCATCCAAAGTTTTTGTTTTTTCACAAAATTAGTCCCTCATAGTCAACGTTTGACCTTGTTAAGGTTTAGTACACGTGTCAACACATCATTGGACGTGATTTTACGAGGTGTTACAACTTTCGATAGTACGATTTCATGGAACGCAAACTTGTGAGTTCATGTTCCTCATTTCAATGATTTCAATGTTTTGTTTTAAAACAGTCAAGGGGAAATACATGTTAAAACAATGGGTATGTTAGCTATGGGTTTAGATGATAACATGATCAAGGTGTAGATCTATTGAGCTTGAGACACGCTCCATTAATCACTTAGTGACCAAGGTGCAAAAGATGTAGGTCTATTGAGCTTGAGACACGCTCCACTCCTGGTTGATATACCCTGGAGTGCTTTTGTGATCCCAGAAATGTCAAAGTTGTCTCGGGTTGGTTGCGTACTTATGGTACATAATGTCAGGGGGCTCGCTACCCACTGATAGATCCTTAAGCTCCATGAAAGCTAATAACATACCATGATTTCATTACAAGAATACAAAGATTTCATATGATAACAATAATTGCATGAACTCGCTCAACTTTTGTTGACTTTTTAAAACTACATGTATTTCAGGAAACAAGTCTTGAGCCGGTGATACACTACGGGAAACGGGAAAGTCAATGACTACGATAGCCACTTTTGGAGGGTTTGTCTTTGATATCCTAACTTCGTATGGGTATATAGGGGACAAAACCTCACTATGTTTTATGTCAAAAACTATCTTTTGTGATGTGTAATATAACATATAACTATGCTATGTTTAACGTTGTAAAGGTTGTGGAAACTAGAAAACTATGTTGGAAATTTGTAAACTTTGTTCGAAAACAATGTATCTATGGCATCGTTGTGGTTTATTATGTTTACACATTTGGATGCAATGGTTACCTTTCTTACGTCACACGCAATACGCTTCCACTACAAGCAGGGTGTGACACACGTAACTTGGTAGCGATCAAAGGAACCCTTTTGTCTTCGGGAACCTCTTTGAACTCGAACACTTCTTCAACCACAACAAGCCAATCAATGAAATTTTCTGGATTCAAAGTGTCACAATCAAATTCTGGAATGCTGGTTCACATTCCTGACTCCCAATGTTGATTATCACCCCTTTGATTCCGCTCTGGTTCTTCATCAGAAGATGAATCGCTACCCACAGCAAACGGATTTTCATGTTCTTCATGACGATTACGACGCCTTCTCGTATTCACCAAATCACACATCTGATCAGTCAACTGATCAACAAACTGATCTAACCGCTCCTCCATTCTTGCAAAAAGTCGCTGCTCAAACTCTTGATCATGTACTTCATTAAGAGGTCTTCTTCTTGGAGGCATCTTGATCAGGAACTTCGGCTCTGGTACCAACTGATGTGGACTAGAAAACGGGATAGGAAATCGGACTTGTTGATTCTTAAAAAATACCAGGAACGATTCTTCCAAAATTCGTTGGTTCATGAAGAATTCCGAAAATTGGGATTTTCACACACAAAACACACATTAGTGAACTGGGAGAGAAAAATGACTTTCATATATTCCAAAACTGATTTGTTTTCTCCCATTACATCCATATAAATAAAAAGGTAAATTGAAAACGGGCCTCAAAAAACACTTGGTCCAAAAGCTAGAACGAAATAAAAGTCCACCAAAAGCAATAAAACATAAAACGATAAATAACTCATAGAAATAAGCATTTTTGGGCCCAAACGATGACCCAAACTACCTATGGCATTTGTAGAAAGATGGGCCTCGCTCACACGACCGTTTCGCCTGGTCGCACGCCCAAAACGGACCCTCGTAGCCCAAGTTAGAGCCATTTTAGTGAAGCCCCTTTTGTCACACGATCTTGGGCCTCCAAATATAAGATGGCCCACTCCTCCACACTTGTTCCCGCATCAGTATTGCAGTGGGAACTACAACACTTCAGTTGGTGATTTTAAAGTGATGTGTTGGTTAATCATGTATTGGAGTTTAGTTCCGGCCCCATATGTATTGACAAGCATGTAATACTGGTAACAAGAAATATAGTTTGTCCCAAGTTATTTATGAAAATGATATACCAAATGGTATAAAAATGGTTTTGAAAAGATTTTCAAAACGTTTCAGTTAATTGTATTTACCAATGAAACTGACGTATTTTCAAAAGACTAAGCGCAGGTTAGCAAGTACGAAATAGGCTGGAGCTGCTCGGTAATTGCATATTGAAATTTGCGACTCCAAGCAAAAAGCCTAGTAGTCTTTATGTAATTATTTGTTATATCAATCCGCCTGTGGATCTTTTAGTACACATTCGGTCTCTATATTATTTTGAACTTTCAGACGTTTATACTTTGTAATAATTATTTTATACTCTCAAGACTTCCGCTGTGTCAAATGTGAATATCTATATCAATCGTCACGCATAAACCCCAAGTCCGTGTGACAACAGGGGGTAACTTGTAGAACATCTGGTGTATCTAAAACCTATCTTTTTGTTTGGCTTTTTATATATCCACAAGACTTGGATAAAAACCTGCATATGCTAGAATCACTTGTTCTAAATAAGTGGTCTTTGTAAAACTGGTTTTGAAAAAAAATGATTTCTCAAATGAGAATCCTCAACTAAGTTTATAAATGTTAAACAAGAATTTTAATGACAGTAAACAAAAATACATGGACAAGGCATATAATCATAAGGTTAGATTTTATTTACGATTGTAGGGAATTAAAAAAAGGTGATCCAAGCTTCATCCTAAAACAGGACCCATTTGCTTGGACCACCATTGTCAACACAAACATAGGACGATCCTGAGTTTCACCCAAAAACTGGGCCCATCCACCCAGGATCGTCGAATAGCAAATTGTTTAAATCCCATAATAGGGAGCATGCAAAAGAAACTAAAAATTAAATTGTTTTGAAACTAACATGACCATCGGGATTTCAAAGGTGGGGCTCAGGCCTAAGCAAAAATATCTGTCATTGCCCCACCAAAACTAGCTCCTTCCTAGTAACACCATCTCCAGGATTCTCACCGGCCTCAGGATGCTCACCAGCCTCAGCATCCTCGGCGTCTCTTCTTCCTGCTCCACGACCTCAACCTTGCCCTCCAGCCTAGCGACCACAACTTTCCACTTTTCAACGTCCCAGGCCTTGACTTCTAGTCCCTCAGCTTTGGCTTCTTCGTACATTTGGATCCGGGATTGAAAGACGCTAAGGGCGGCCGACCTCTTGGCTTCGGACTCCAAGCGCTGTAGCTCCTCCTGATGAGCATTTTTAAGATCCTGAAGATCCTTCTCTAGAGCTTCCAGTTGGAGCTGAACATTCTTGGTATGCTTCTTTCTCAGATCAGCCATGATCTGCATCTCACTAGTCTTCTAAGATAGCTCAGCACTTTATTCCTTGTGTAGGGAGGATAGTTTGGAGAAAGCCTGCATGATGATAAGTTGTTAATTTTTTATTGTGTTGAATTGCATAACATATTTTTAGTTTTTGCTTACCACACCCAGGATCATTTGGATCTTTTTAGGTATTTCAGCAGGAGTCGGGTTTTTAAAAGCTTTGAGAGCCATGGAGTTGGGACATTTGGGTTTTCAGTTAGAAGCCACTTGTGAACGGAGAGGAAGAATTCTACTTTTGCTGGAGGATGGAGATGTTTTTTCTTGTTTGACCTTGGTGCTCTTTTTGGCGAAATTAAGAACCTCGTCTAGGTCAAACTGGTCGATATGTTGGGATCCTACGCCTGAAAAGGAATGTTCAGGATCCTGAGAGTAATATATATATATATATATAATGCAAACCGGAGGTGATAAAGTACTTAAAGACATTATGGATTCTGAAGCTGGGGATTGGAAGCTTGCTGTTTGGAGAGTTGGGTCCAGTTGGAAAATCCTTTCGAATTCTGGTAAGGCTAATATTTTTGAAATCTTCTTTTTATTTCTGTTGATACACAGGAGCCATAGACCCAAGATCATAAGCTGCATAAACAAGGTAAACAAGGTAAGAAGCAACATAGTGTAAATGGTTATCAAAGATTAAGATGTTAACAATTCCTACCCCTACTAATCCAGTACTTACGAAAGGATATGCCAATGAAAATAGAATCTCGGTGAACAAAAAAAAAACTTGGTCTTCCAGTCCTTCTCGTTGTGTTTTGTTTTAATAACAAGAGGGCTTTGACCAAGCTTGATTCTAAGGGTGAAACAGCAGGATCCATGGGTCCAAAGTTCGTAGGCTTCTGCGATCTCTGAAATGGTAAGGTCAAGAGAATGTTTCTGGTTGATTTGGTTCAGGACGAAAAGAATCCTCCATATCATGGGCATAACCAGTGTGCAGCAAAGTTGGGTTTCTTTGAAGAACCGGTTTACCAAGCGAGGGAAAGGAAAAGTAAAGCCAATGGTGAAAGGATAAAAGGGGAAAACAAACCCACTTATCAGAGATAAGATCAACTTTGATGTTTGAGTCGTAGGGTCGAATGACGGTGGTCCTGGAAGAATATAGGAACTGACCAGGTGATTGATAGCTCGATCGTCAAATGTACAAAGTTCCTCCTCTGTGGCTTGAAGGATCCCGGAATCGGAGAACTCGGGAGGCTCGGAAGTACAATGAGATTTTTTGGCTATAGGGATATAAGTCAAAGGAAATGCAGAGAAAATAAAATGAGAAAAAGAGGGAACTAACCTAAAAACCCTTGAAACTCCGATGGGAAAGTAAATGTAGAGTTGCAGGTTATAATGATAGTACAACAGAAGAGGTAAAAGAGTCTGAAAATCAAGTCATCAACCCTAGCCACACGATAGGCATCTTTAATTCTATCTTTTAATCCTAACCATGAGTTTGAAACAGATTTCAAAAAAATTTACAGCTGTTACACACCTATAAAATTGGGGGCAGTTGTTTGGGATAGAATTTCTATCGTCAGGATCCTGAGTATACTGAGCCTGCAATAGGATCCTGATGTTGTTTATCTGAGTCAGGATCTAGATAGGACCAAGGATCCTGAATATATCTGTTACTAACGAATTATTTCTATCTTGAGAGAATATTTTGCATGAATATTCTAATCAGAAACGGCGAAGAGAGCTTGAGCCTGAATTGTAGCTAAAGTGGTTCAACAAAACGTGTGGAAACGAGGTTGAAGACTTGCAACGGTCGATGACCCATTCTTTCAGGATCCCGGAAATCTTGGAACTCTAGTTTGGATTTGTTTTGTACTTGTATTATAAATAGGCTCGATTGGATCAAGTTAGGGACACGAAACACTCACCGCAAACATTATACACTAGAGCACTCACACGATATAGAGCCGTAACACTTAGCTTTGATCCATCGGGCCTCACATTTTTTATGCTTTCTATAGTAATACTATCGGAGTTGTGTCGGAGATCAACTTTACGAAAAGGATCAATGGTTTTTTCCCCGTAACAAATCCTTTACTTTGCACATCGCATTCTCACATTAGGATCCTGACTGTAAATTCAGGATTTTAAACATTATACTTATCATTTTTACTAGCATCTCACCTTACTAACTAAATTTGGTTGTTAATTTCACTCAAATAATTTTTGACCAAAACACCCTTCAAGTTTCGAATATATACAATCAAATTTTTTAATTTGCTTCTACTTCAAGTTTTTAAACAATTCAATTCAAAAGAAATTAATGCAATTAAATTATCTAATATGGATCGAACTTGTATTATTATTATTATTCATGCATTTGATTTTTTTCTTCAAATTTAAATCTATCTGTATACCAAAATAATCACACTTCCATCAACTATTTAGAGTTACGATTAGCATTTGATTTTTTTTTTATTTTATTACTCCAATTTTTATACCAATTAAACTTCTATATATTTAATCACCCAATTTTCCCCATGGTTTCAATTAAGTTCGAATTGTATTACTGGGCCGCCGGAATTTGATATTAGTTATTTTCTAGTGAATTAGTATTCATTATACTATCAATATTCTTGCGAGATCAATATTTTAATCATTTTTTAAAATTAAAACAAACATACACTCAATATAATTAATTCATGTTGATCAGTTATGTTTTAAGCATGATGAAAAACATGAAAACATACCTGTTACAGCAGACAGTGCAGTGGAGAATCCAGTCAGAGATGATGCCATCGATTTTGACATTTTTGTCAGTGTGATCCGGTTCCTCCTTAGGGTGCTAACTTATGATGGTGATGATGAAAACCGAAAAGGGTATCGGTTTAGGAGAAGAGGGACGAATATGATGTTATGAGAGTAATTAGGCTATGTGTCTAAGTGTGTAATCCTTTAACCTCTACATAAGTCTCCTTATATAAGCACCCAAGAGGAAACCTAATTAGTTAATATGGGTAATATGGTCCATCAACAATTACCAACTAATTATTTAACAGGTTGTTATATATTTTGATCTATATTATGTAAATGATTATAATGGCTACTAGATTAAATATTAAATCATAACATATTTAATCTTACATTCTCCCACTTAGCCGAGTAATCATTTACTATGAGTATTAGATAAGCCTGATCAGGAGTTAACACTCATTTTAGCCTTAAACAAGTACTATAGCAGAGAAATACAGCCATTGAATCATTATGCGACTCAGGACCCCCATTAGTCATACTATAGCCTTAATTTAAAACCTAATTGTCATGATCAAAATACGCATAAGCCCTTTGTTTGATTTGTAATTTTATTTGTCTATATGCCATTATACCGGTTGAACATATTCTAAGAGACAAACAAAATCAAACTGAGGAAATTTCATTAATATAAAACATAAGCTAGTACAATATGCTTAAATAAGGTTTTTACTAAATCCCATATTTTGAACATGTTCTTCGTAAACCTTAGGAGGGAGACCTTTAGTTATCGGATCCGCAAGCATATCTTTAGTACTAATATACTCAATACAAAGATTATTTTCCTCAACTCGTTCACGTACGAACAGATATTTTGTATCGAGATACAAACCAGCTCCAGTCGAACTGTTACTGTTCGAGAAACTAACGGCAGCTGAGTTATCACAATAAAGCTTCAATGGTCTAGAAATGGAATTAACGATTTTGAGTCCAGTGATCAGATTTCTAAGCAACATTCCATGACAGGTTGCGTTATAAACAGCAATGTACTCTGCCATCATTGTGGAAGTTGTGGTTAACTGTTGTTTATGGCTCTTCCATGAGATGGGTCCGCCTACTAACATAAAGATATAGCCCGAAGTGGATTTCTTGTCATCTTTGCTGTAACACCCCAACACGTTTTAACCAAAAGAGACGCAGCGGAAAATACCGACCCAAAAATTCCTTCTTTCTTATCTATATTACATACTTGGAGGTTCATTTCTAAAATGTCAAACACTTTCTTGAAAAGATTTACAACCTTCATTCTTAATTAACGCATCAAATGTAATATATAAATACAAGTCATGTGACTGCTCTTCCCGTACAGTCCTTGCTCTTTGAGTCGATCTTCAACATCTTAGACTTCATAATGATGTTAATTCTGTGCAACCTGCAATCACCACATACATGCGCATCATTAATATTTGGTGACGTCATTCATAATCTAAACATACATAATTAAATGACCATGCCACATTCTTTCTACTCATGCTAATCCTTTCGATTATCATTCCAAGTACAATCTTGCATTCCAATCATTAAATCTTCATAAGGACAACAATAGTATACCTGCATTCATTTCATTCTCAAAAGCACTTGATTAGTAACGTTAATACTCAAACGTATTGTAGCCATGCATACATGTATACAAGCCCTATTCTTTCGTGTACAATCAATCCCACTTCGTGCATACACACACATACGTATATTTATACACACACACATACATTCATACAAGCTCTTACATACCACTTACATCCCCATATAATTTTTACTAACATATCCTAGTCACAAACATCCATACAAATAAGTCTCATACGTACAAACTTACGTGAATGTTCATTTCTCTTCATGCTTACCTATGGATTTCGTCGCTAACATGTAGGTAGATCTATACATATCTCCAAACTTATTTCTTTCCCACACATACTTTGAGTGAACGTTCTTGCTCATGAGTGAACATTCTTGCTGATGAGTGAACGTTTCAACTGTTGAATGAACATTCTTGCTGACGAGTGAACGTTCCAACTATATAGTGAACATTCTTGCTAACGTGTGAACGTTCCAACTGTTGAGTGAACATTCTTGCTAATGAGTGAACGTTCCAACTGTTGAGTGAACATTCTTGCTGAGGAGTGAACGTTCAAACTGTTGAGTGAACATTCTTGCTGACGAGTGAACGTTCCAACTGTTGAGTGAACATTCTTGCTAATGAGTGAACGTTACAACTGTTGAGTGAACATTCTTGCTGACGAGTGAACGTTCAAACTATTGAGTGAACATTCTTGCTGACGAGTGAACTTTCCAACTGTTGAGTGAACATTCTTGCTGACGAGTGAACGTTCAAACTGTTGAGTGAACATTCTTGCTGATGAGTGAACGTTCCAACTATTTAGTGAACATTCTTGCTGACGAGTGAACGTTCAACTCTTGAGTGAACATTTCAACTCTTGAGTGAACATTGGCCGTAGATTACGGCAGCTTGCTGCTGCTTCCCCTTGTCTGTTTGGCCGTAAGCTACGGCTGACCTGCCGTAGCTTACGACAGGTTCTTTCACTCTAACCCTTCTTCCTTTTTAATTTTCACAAGACAACCGTTAGATATCCGAACTTCCTTCTTCCACATTTTTCATGCTTCCAAGACGTAACATGACCATAATTCAAGCCCCCATATCCTTTTACTACTTAACCCCAAGATCAAACCATATCCCGCATCACGCTATGTTTCTTTCTACATTTTGACCCGTTCACTTCTACCGTGTAATTCCAAACATAGATGACCACCAACGACTTACCACCTTAACTTCATTTATAAATAATAAGTGGTTCCAGAAATCACTTACCTTATGCGTCCGTGTTCGTATCCTCTTCCTTGCCTCATCTTGGCCCGTTAGCCTTTCGTGCTTGATTCCATCTCGACAAGATCCCTATACTTTCATGTCATCGCAATCAGATTCTTGTTAGCATACATGATTATGCATATTAACGATCATATCAAATGTATATCTCACATTTGACTTTCATTAGTCAATGCTAACAAGCATAAGGCATATTCCCACAATCATATCTTTTCAACTCATATAATTCATCACGTCATCACATATAACACATATCGACATAACACGTACCATTTGACATTCTATAACATTGCAAGTGTGACTAAAGCCTAACCTTGCTACTTATGCACAGTTGACTTTCAGAAGTCAACGGTTTATCATATGAACTTTCTACTTAACCTCATATATTTGTGTTATCATATTAGCCTATACTAATGACATTATTGTAAAACCTCGAAAATTCATGTCCAATAATGTATCGACACGTGTCATGGACTTTAAATGTGTAAAAGATTACTTTAGGGGGACTAAAGTTGACAAACAAGGAATCTACGTGTGTAAAAGGGTTCAAAATGTCAACAATGGATAAATATACTTTACAATAACCCTACACGGTGTTTATACCCTTAAACGAATGAATCATGGATCATACGAAGCTAATTGTGAAAGAAAGTGAGGAATTACAAACTACAGGGGCAAAATGTGTCAACATGTTTAAAGTATACCTCTGAGTGACCTTTTAGCAAACCCGAAGCTTTGTAATGATTAATTATACTCACAAGAATAAGTGATAAAAATTTCACAAGGTTTCGATAAAGTATGAGAAAGTTATGACAATATTCGTATACGAGGGGTTAAAAGCGTCAACATTGAAATTAAAGGCTTTTCGGGTGATCAAAAGTTAACCGAGGACTTAAGAAAGTTTGGTTATGTCTTAAGGCCCTTAAAAGTCAAGTTAGAGGGCTCAAAGTGCAAGAAATAAAGGTAAAACCATGTTTGGAAGGACCAAGGACCTAAAGTGCAATTAAAGAAACTTGTTTGGCTGGTTCTGGAAAGCCACACAGGGCACGTAAGGTATCAGGGGACCCTTACGCGGGCCGCCTGAACACCCCAGATACAGAAAACACAGGCAGCTGCCTGTTTCAGCCAGTTACACTGCCTCAATTTACCATTTCTTGATTCTAGGGGCTTGTTTGATGGTTTGTGATGGCCTAGGGACACTTGGAATGATCCCATAACATCCATAGACCTTGTTTGGCATGATCTTGTGGGATTAAAGTCCCTATATAAGAACTTCTATGTTGCAATATTTTGGGCATTCACTTGAAGAGTTCACAACTTCACTTCTGGAGTATTTTGGAGCTCAAGCAACCTTCCTAGTGAACATTAGTCGTGCATAGGACCTTGGTAAGCATAATTAACCTTTCTTAATTCAGTTTTGCTTAGTTAATTAGCCTAAAGTCAAACCGTCGTAATTAAGACTTGACTTCGTCATTAATCTTAATTTATCCAGTCAAATTGCAAATTGAAAGTACCTATGAGTTGGTAATTATGTGGCCAATAAACCCTTACAAGGGCACCCTCTGATTCCCACTCTAACTAGGTCAATTGTCGGGTCAAAGTTAATCTTAGAAAAGTCAACAGAAAGCTAATTTTCAAATAAATGCATAATTAGCAATGTAGAAGCTATGCAGCCTATTTTTTCATTAATATAACTTGGTAATTAATGTAAGAACATGTCTAAACATGTTCAACTCGACAATTTTCAGTTTAGGCTCGGTTCGGGACCGAAAGTCGCATAGTTTGACTTCTGCTTTGACTTTCAGTTTTGACCCGTTTAAGCATAGTTTAGAAATGCCTTAGAGCTTTATTAGGACCAAGTTACCTATAAGTATAACCCTCTGTGATTATACAACTTGGTTCGTTAGTTATCCAATTCATACGCATATTTCCGTTAAATGCCTAAATGATGACTGTTATGCCCATATGACCTTAAAGCATGATTTTTGAAAATGTAAAAGTGTAGAAACCTTAGTTACTGATTTATAAACTTGCACCTAAAGTTTGACATCAGTTTGAGGTCTAGATTAAGAGTTACGCTCAATAGGGTAATTAGAAAGCTTTTTATTAATTAAATGGCGTAATTAGCGTATAGCCTATCTAAACCCTATTTTTGATACCAAACTTATTACCCACTGATGTAACATAATATTTTGGGATTTTTGAAGATTTTTATTTATTTTTAGGCTGAGCATGACATAGAGTCCTAAGCTTGATTCGGTTATTGTCGGTTTTGCCCTTTTGGCTTATAAAATGAGTTTTACAAATCCTTTTGATACCAAACTTTTTCTACTGATCTAATATGATAAATAAATTATTTTGAGCCTTCTGAAAATATAAAAAAATATCAGCTTTCCTTTAAAAACCCGGAAATAGCTCAAAATCGCCTTTTTAAGCGTTTTTAACGCATAGTATATATTAAAACTATTTTAAACATATAAGGTTTGGTGCCTACTGATATATTCAGTAAATTTTTATATTTTAACAGTAAGCAAAAGTTTTAAACTCAGATTTCCAGTTTTGACCCTTTTGACTTATGTGAAATTACCGAAACGCCCTTACGGTGCATAGTATGGTTATAATTAATAAATTTCACATATACATGATACCCTACTGTTATAACTTATTAAAATTAAGTATTTTTACTGATTAGATCAGACCCGAAACTCAGATTTATATTTAAACTCTTTTATAACCTTTAAAATGACCAAAATACCCCTACGGGGCGTAAATTGAGTTTAAATCCGTTCTGGGCATAATAGAAGATATCTTACTGATGTCACAACATATTAAAGGCATATTAACTTAGGAAACTTGCATATGACTCATTTGGTTACTCGTTACGCGCTTTTCGCGTTCGGATCGGCTTATGTAACTAGTTTGCATATATTAGCCGAAACGGGTCAAACCATATCGTTTATGTCTCAAAATCCAGAAGGTGTTTAAGTTACCCATATTAAACAAGCATACAAGCTTGAAGGGTCAAAACCACATTCTAAACCGGTCTTCGCTTTATCATGCGTTTGAACCGTGTCGTCCTTTTGAAAACTAACCGGTCTAAGTCTAAGCTTAATTAAAGACCCGTTAGGATTCTAATAGGTTATTAAAAACCTTCGTTCCATATTAGGAGCCCAGTAAAAGCTATATGTACTTGCTGATTGAATTTATATGTAGCTTAGGTAAATACTTTTAACTTATTTTCCCTATACGAGCTTGGGGTACGGTATATAAAATACCGCTTGGTCGGGCATTGAATCTTTAATTGTATGAAGGTTAAATCATTGAAATGTCCCGTTTAAATTTTTTTGTTTGCTTAAAGCCTTTGGGGGGTTAATGACCATGTCCCAGATATCCTTGGCATCATTCATGAGATGGCCACGACCTAAGCACGGGGTGTAGGCGTACACCTGACAGCTGCATATGTAAAAACTGGTATCCCACTTAAAGGAATCAGCCTTGTGGGCATTATACCTGTGGTGTGTCTATTAATCTTTAACCCGGTGTTAAGCCCGGGCTACTGAACGTATAAGAAACATGTAATTCTTTTACAAGTATTATATACAAATAATTATCCCAAGTTATAAAAAGTTTTGTGCCACGTGCATTCAAATCAATTTTCTAAAACATTTTCAAAATGAGTCAGTTAATTGTATTTACCAGTGTAAACTGACGTATTTTCCAAAAAGGCTAAGTGCAGGTACTATACGTAATAGGCTGGCTACTCCAGGCATCAATAATCAAGTCTCGCAAGCTCTAGATGTTAAAGTCTGTTGAACAATGTTATCTTTATGTTTTAAGATCCGCCTGTGGATCCATCTTACATTCCGTTGTAATATTTGATATTACTTTTGAATCGGTTTGTAATATATTTATCTTTTGCTTCCGCTGTGCATTTAAATTTGTGTTGTTTGACTATGATGATATCAACTACGTCACGATACTCCCCACCGGGCCCACCGGTAATACGTGGAAATATCCGGGTGTGACAATTATATACATTTCAAACTCATGATGTAATATGCTTACAACCACATGATCACCAAATTATATACACATTCACATACACATACTTTCACATGCTAATGCTTTCATTATCTCACATTTGACAACCACATTCAAGGTTAGTCTATTTAACATAATCACAACATCATTATTTACTAGCAAGTTCATATGTTATATACTTAGTGCACATTCATTTCTAAATTACCAATAGGCAATTGGTCCAACACATGTTGTGCACCTCATCATTCAAGCATAGAGTACAAGTTCTAATGCATAATTCTACCCAATCATACCATCAACTACACCTTCTTACGAAATCCTTCTACAATACATCTTCTCATGTCTAATTATCATCAATCGTGTCATTATCAAACTCTACACATGTTCATCCATTGTTTAGCATATAATTTCACATACTAGCTTATACTAAGCATTTCATCAAACACTTGGTGTGCGTACACCATTTAATGCACAATGTATAACTAATTTATGCACGATCTTCCAAGTTCATACATAATTCATCAAATCTTCTTACTAATCAACAAGTACCATTCACACATAGACATCAACATAACAAAATCTCTAGTTCATCCAACTCATTCATATTAAACCATATAAACCATCAAAACCCCAAGTTCTTGAACATGGGTTCTTCCATTAAAACTCCTAATTGAGATGTTAAATCATAATTGGCACTAAATTAGTGCATGCATACACAAATCCAACCATCTAACATCCCTAATTTACCCAATTGGGGTTAATTCATCAAAACCCACCAAGTACACCAATCAAGAAGGTTTAAGGGGTGAATTAGATACTTACTTGATGCTTAGGATGTGATGAACACCCCTAAATTCATAGATTATCCATGCAAATTTCAGATTTCTCCTCTCCTTCTTCTTCCTTTGGTTCACACAAGATACTTACTTGATGCTTAGGATGTGATGAACACCCCTAAACACTAGCCTTTCTGTGTTTAATCTCAATGACACAGTAGCACATTCCTTAACCTTCTGAGTCTAGACTTTACATAGGAATACTCTCAGCTCTATTCGGAGAATTATTGCTTTCAATTCTATATATTTTAATATGTCGCCTAGCAAAGAAGCCGTAATGGAAATTCTCCCCATTCGAAGCCTAGGGAAGGCCGAGCTTCGTACTGCGACAAGGATTAATGTGCAACTAAGGAGGAAGCATTCAGAAATAAAACGAAGAAGAAACTCCTTTTGCTGAAGATCGTTTCCTTAGTAGTCCTTATAAGGACATATCTATCTTTCAGTCCCTTCGAGGACAACATTATTTCCTTTCAAGTCCCATTCAGGGCAATTCTGTACCTCCTTTAAAATCATTGGAATGCTTTATCAAAATTTCATTTTTATCAATATATATAAATATAATATATGTAATAAATGAAAAGTATCATTCCTTTTAAAAGATCTACCATTATAATAAAATGGCAAAATCTAAAAAGGACAAGACCTAGCCCATGTGTCATTTTAAGGACAGGGCCAAGATGGCAGTTCCTCAGTTAGATTCAGATCCTTATTAACATCTAAATTTAGCATTGTTCTGCGTTAATTATTAAAAGAATCTTAAAGGTAAACCTAGCCTATGTGACAAGGCCAAGATGGTAGAACCTATTCAAGAGATTCAAATCCTTGTTAACATCTGTAACATGTTAACATTCCTGGCAGACGTGGTTCGATAAAATCGCATAAGTCATCCTTAAATTGGATTATTCCAATTTTCCTTATTTAAAATAATCATCCCTTAAGGATGAAGTGCCTACGGGCTATAATTAACGTCCTCTGAGACTAAAGACAGTCGTAGCCTACAACTCCCTGTCAAGAAAAGGTAATGAACTTTGATTCAAGCCTTAATGCCTCGATTCTATAAAATCTTGGCTTATAATTTTGTCCTTATGACTTGGCTTTTGTGCCATAATTATATTTTAATTAAATTTAGGATGCTTATAATGAAAATCCTGAATAAAATAAATATTGTTCCTTTCCTGCCAGTATACATATTAAAAGAGAATCTTAAAAGGTATAACCTAGCTTGAATGTCATTGAAGACCTAGCTATGATGGTAAGACCTGTTTAAAAGAGATTCAAATCCTAGTTAACATCTGAAAACATGTTAACACTCCCGACAACAGTGATGCGATAAAATCACACTTGTCATCTTCATATTAGGAAATTTCCAAACCCCTTAGTTAGCGTTAATGATCAAGAGGAATCATGGCTATTAAACGTCGAACATGATGAACACATCAAAACATCCATTAGGATGAATACCGTCGGGCAAAGATGTATGCATGAAAAAGATAGTTTCGTTTCATAACTTCTTGTCAAGACAACGAATTATGAAATTTTCCGACCCAAAGGATCATTGATTATGTTTTAAAATTTCCCTAGTGACAAGGCATCTATGCCATCAAAAAGTCCTTTGGAACAAGCCCTTGTGCTATATATATATATATAAAATGTCAGTACGACATTGACAGTCGTGACTTATGTCCCCTGTCTAATAAATATGAAGGATTATATTCCGTTTAAACGCTAAAGATGGTTTATTTAAAAACCTAGGCAAAACATAATCAAATAAATTAAATACTATCTATTGGCATATATGGTTTATTTGCACCATGGCTATTTAATCATCAAACTCGACAATTCGCTATATAATTAAACAAATTATTACTACTTGGTTTGTAGCCTTCAAAGCTTCACCATGGCCGACTCCTCTGAAGCTCACAATCATCCAGTTGATCAGAATAATAATGCAAGACTGAATGTGACAAGCACCGAGTTACAGGCTATGATAGATACAGCCGTAAACAACGCTGTGGACCGTGTGTTGAAGGATCATAAGCGAAAGTGCGATAATACCCCAAATAAAGGTTGTAAAAAGGGTAAGACCGGTTCAAGCTATAACCAGTCCAAGCCAAAGGAGGCAAAACCCAAATGTAAAACCTGCAAGAAGAAGCACTTCGGAAAATGCTTCTATGAACAGACCAGGGGATGTGACATCTGTAAGGAAATGGATCACAAGACTCATGAATGCAAGGACTTGAAGGACAACCAGCAAACCGGTGAAAAGACCAGATGAAAAACCTGTAGGAAATACCACTTCGGGAGTTGCAGATTTGAATCTCAGCCTCTACCCTGTGGAATCTGCAAGTACAAGGAGCATCAGACCTTGGAATGTCAAGACATAAAGGACGCAACCTGCTATGGTTGCAACGAAATAGGGCACATCAAAACAAATTGCCCAAATAAAGCCAAGAAGCCTGGAAAGGCTAAGAAGACCAAAGCTGGAAGCTCTCAAATGGATGCTCGAGAGGCTATCCAGGATGACAATCTCACAACAGGTACTTTCTTTATCAATAACGCTCATGCTAGAGTATTATTTGATTCAGGTTCAGATAAGTCTTTCATAGACAATAGATTTTGTAAATCATTAAATCTGCCTGTTAAAACTCTAAGCGTTAAGTATAAAGTAGAATTGACCGATAGTACCTTAGAGACTGCTTCAGTAATATTAGATAGATGTTTTATATCCATTAGGAATCATTCTTTTCCGCTGTCCTTGTTCCATTAAAATATGAGGGACTCGATATAGTGATAGGAATGATTTGGTCGTCTTAAAAATCAAGCCCATATTGTGTGTGATAAGAAGCAAGTAGTTATCAAGACTCCTTATAGTTGGCCTTTGACCATTCAAGAACACTGGGTGTGGATTGCCTAAGCACTTGTTGAATATGGTATTTAATACCAAAGACTTGAGTATGGAAAACTCAGAAAAGACAAACAACAGTTGCGATGCTGGAGATGCGACAAATGTTAATGGTGCATCCAATGTGAACCTCAATGTTAATGGAGTTAATCTCCAAAACTGTAATTAACGCAGCTATTAGAAAGGCTATAAGAAAAGTCATGAAAAGGTTCAAGAAGCCGAATGCTGCTCGCTTTAAAACACATGTCGCTGCTTATAGGAAGAGCTATAATCATACTTCAAATGCGAAGAATAAACCCAACAAAAGCATATATGGCAAGGAACCCATTCTTTTCAGAATGTACTTAAAAGTACTTCGTCTCTTGGAAGTCAAGAGACTTCAATAGTAAAAAAAGGGGGGGCATCGATTGCAGAAAATTTGTTGGATAACGTAGAAACCATTAGGTGTATCAGCGGTTAAGCTAGAAAGGACATGTTGAGGTATGCATCGCAATCATTCGATGGCAATACCCTTAATTAGCGAGGACATTATTGAAGTCCACAAGAAAGATCCTCTTATACAATATGAGATGGACCAAGTTTAAGGACCTTATTAGGAAAACCTATTATCCGCATCACAAGATGGAAAAAGATGGAATAAGAATGTTCGGACTCTCACCATAAAAGTTCTAGATTGTCGACAGTATGTCGCAAATTTTAAAATTCATTGGCTGAGATAGTGTTCTATTCAGTCTACCCCAAAATCTAAGCTTAATGCAATCATTATTGATGGTTAGCAACGGTAATAGGAGGGCACATTAAGGATTCAAAGCCTACTCATTATAAATCCATTATGGATCTACCTCAGCCACTCACGTTATATAGATTAAGAAATAACCAGTCAAAGCTAAGACTACCCTAAAATTTGTCAAGGATTTTGCAGCTAAGTTTAAAAAGGATTAAGAATGGAGGCGTTTAACCCTCCTGATGAATGATTAGGGGCAATTCACATTTATAATGACACCAGATAAATCCCTTATTGTGATTTTATTACTAGGAATTACGTTTGGGTTCAGATGCTGCTAAATCTCTCATAAGACCATAATCTTAGCTAAACTTTTAGAAATTTTTCCCGTGAGAACCCCAGATATTAAGTGTAAGGTAAAACTTACAGGAGAAATCATAGGAACCATTTCTTCTATTCCTGCCAGAAACCTTCAATCGTAAGAACTCTAGAAGTATTCTCTCTCTAGAAGAAGTGCGTCAGCATATAGTTGATATCTCTTTGATCTCTATCGATTACGAATACCAGACGGCATGATAAAAAGCGCCATAGGAGGATTGGTATATCTTAATATGTTCCATAGATTGCTTCCATGCCTGATTAGTATGGAGGTTTAATGCATGGGACCACAAAGATATTCCGATGGTCATATAGTACTAAAGTCAGCTAATGGTATTCAAAGAAGATATCCAGAATGGAATTGTCCAAGTAAATGTCTCCGATTAAGGAACTCGTGGACTCGTAACATAAATGTGTCACTTATCTGGCACATAATATGATAGATGAATTGGGGCCTGAGAATTGGAAAATCTCTGTAACCTCCTTGTATCTTGATTATCTTCTCTTAAGATTACCCTGTTTACCTTCTGAAAGGCGAGTAGAGTTAAGATTTATATCCCATTGGGGCTGTATTATTATGAAATCTCCAAGACGGCTAGTACCATCATTAGAAGAATCGAAACCCTGATTAAGTAAGTTTTAAAATAAAGGGTTCATATAGCCTAACCCATATTCTGAGAATTTGGTATAGTTAGTTAAGAAAGACGGTTCATCTTGCTTATGCATTGATTACCGCAACCCTATTTAGGCAACAATTAAGAATCGCCATCAGCTGCCCAGGATCGTCGAATTGTTCGACTAGTGGCAAGGATTAGCTATTCCTTAAAATTAGTTTTAAGCAGTGGTTAGAATAACCATCTCACCTTAAGATAAGTTTTTCCATAATAGTTGTTATATAAGTATCAAGGTGGCTCCTTTGGAGACCTTGTATAAATGAAATATCAAAACATCCGTTTGATGGACGAGACTTTGGGAAGTCCAATTATCAGGATCTGAAAGTTGCATTGGAAACAACGAATAAGATCACACAAATCCATAATCATCTGTAAGTGGCCAAGTATTCGGCAGAAAATCAAGGGTTAATGAAAATAGCAAACCTCCTAAGTTCTTGTTAAGGAATAAGGTTCAACAAAGATATCACCCTGGAAGGGCGTGCCAATTGTTAAATTATCAGGCTAGTTAAGCTCTGAATATATAGAATCATTCGAAGGAAATCGAATGTATCAAGATCAAATAGCTTATAAGCTAAAACCTATTTAAGGGGCTTGGCGGAGCACGCAATGCATTAACACACTAATGATTAAGGATGCGTTTCACCAATAAGTTGAGAAGCATTATCACACAATGATATGCAGATTTATAATATGATGAGCAACCTGTATCGATTGAGGATCGACAGGTTAAGAAGCTCCAAAAAGGATACACGTACCTATTATAGAGGTCAACTTGGGAGCTTGAAAAGGCTCCAGATATGCTATAGAAGTTAAGTCTATTATGCGACAAAAAAGTACTTCCATCATTTTAGCAAATCTCGAGGTCGAGATTTCTTTTAAGGGGGTGAGGATGTAACACCTCGAAAATGTCACACCCCGAAATTATCAGAGCTGGCGTGACTGGACTGGTATCTTCATTGCACAGCGGAAGCAAAAAGCTAAGACTTTCTAGAAATTGAACGCCCACTAAGTACTCGAGTCTTCAATGGTTCTCCTATTCCAACCGTGCCTTGTATTAGAAATGCAACCTGAGAAAGAAACATGCGAAAAATCAACATAAAGTTGAGCGAGTTCATAGTTTGTTTGTAAAAGATTTGAAATAAATCTTTGGAATAACCGGTTTTTGAAATAGTATTGAGAAAACGAATCAGAAGTCAATTTCTTGCCAAGTTATATGGAAACGTTGTGTTTGTAACACAGTATGTTCATAAAAACCATGTATTTGTAAAGTCTTGTATTTGTAATGTTCGTATAACCGTCAATGCCCACCCTGACTTTGACTCCATACCCGCATAATCCTGTGCTTTAAATTTTGTATAAAACATGGTATTTAATTTGTATGAACAAGTAGTTTCGTAAGTATATATGTCCCTGGTATGTAGCAAATAAGGAAATAAAGAGATCACCAATGGTTTGCAAGGCCATTGATATGTGTGAAGTGCAAGTAGGATGACTCAAACCTAGCGGATTTGTGCATCGGGTACATAGTCACCCCGAGGTCCGTTCTGCTGGGCCTGGGGCTGGGCTCGCTACACCCAGATAGATCTACCGCATTGTGCCCCTCGGTCCTACAATGAGGATTAATGGCCTCAAGTTGCGCCTACCCACTCACATGATCTAAGTAGTAAACCCTCCTTAAGCTAACCATACCATGTATAAAAATGTCTGTAAGTGTCTGTAATCATTGTACATGTATTTTACCCCAATCTCTAAGACTGATCCTCCCTCAGTCTCTAAGACTGATCCTTCCTCAATATTATCACCAGATGATCCCATCCTTAGTCATGAAAAATCATTCACCTTTTGATAATACGCATTTGTTTTGTAAAAACCGGTATGTTTAGTATAAACCTTTCGTAAATCATTTGAGTTTCTCGAAATCCCTTCGTAATATGATTTAGAAATACGAGTTTTGCGTTTGTTCAAAACTTTGTATGCTTTTGCAAAACGTGCATGTCTTTCCACCCCGAAAACATTTACAAAAATGTAAAACAGTAAAAAGTGGGGGTTATGAACTCACCTGAATATTCCTGTGCAAAGCTAGCTAATTACGACTTCGTGATGTCGTTTCCAAACTGAGACTCGCTAGCGTGCATTATACAATATTCCTAACACGGAATATCTAATAAGTTTCTAAATAAATGCGGTAACTACACTACGTGTCACCGAGCTCTACCGAGTCGTTAATCGAACGATTCAAAGGTAAGTTGTTAACTTAATGGAAAAGATTAAGTTATACGTGTTAAGTATCGTTTAATGACAGTAGCAATTTAATAAGTCTTGAAAAAGACTTAGTTTCCGAGAGACTTAAAATGAATAAATATTTATATAAAAATATATAAATATATCGTTGTAAGTGTGTTAGCCGTCTCGAGTAGTCATACGTGTATAAAAGAATATTTCTATGAAAATATCATATAACAAACTCGTATCATATATCGTGTTTCGTATGAAAATAATATATAATAACTTGTATTATATATATCACGTCTTGTGTATATTTGCCAAAAATATACGTATATGCCGTTTCGGCGCTTGAAATAAATATAAAAACTTATATTTATTTAATGGGGTTTTCGCGTTGAAGTCGTTTAAAATAAATATAATAGTTATATTTATTTTATAAAAGAAGTCATATGGTTTGTTATCTGAAATAAATATACCGACTATATTTATTTTTATAAAAGAGTTGTCGAAATATCCAAGTTTAAAATAAATATAAATACTATATTTATTGTTGTAAATTACTTTCTGAATCGTCGTTTTCGAAAATTGCGAAGTGTTGTCGAAAGTAATTATATACTTTTGCTAGTTTTTATAAAAGTCGCCTGATATCACTAGTCGTCGTTTCTCAATAAAACATGTTTTGTTTTTATAAATAAACGCCCTTTATTTTACGGATTTTCTCGAAAAACGGGCAGAGTTTCCTCTGTTTTTGGACGTCCCCGACAACACAAGTTGTCGTTATTTCCCAAAATTCAATCAATAATCAATCATAATATATCAAATTTGCTAAATATTTCCAAAAACGTAAACTATAAATAAATCGTTTCGAGCTCGTTTGTCACGTAATGAATTATAATAATAAAGATAAACGCGCCGTTAATTTTACCAACTCCTTCTGTCGAGTCGCTTGACTGAGTTGACCGAGTCAACTGAGTTGACAGTTGACTCGGTTTGACTTGTTGAGTTGACCGAGTCAACCAGGTTTGACCCGAGTTGACCGAGCCAAAACTGAAGCTCACCCGTAGCCCGAGACCCGAACCGCACTGTTGACTTTGTTGACCGCCTTTGACCAGATGTGACCGAGTCGCCTGACCGAACCGTTTGACCGAGCCCGAACCCGAATCGCTGAACTTGCTGAACCGGAACCCGACATGAAGTCTGCAACCTTGCAGGCCCGAACCCATCTAAACCGCGACTGACCGTGGCCCGTAACCTGACCCGAGTTGACTAGTGAGTTAACCGGGTCGAGCCGAGTTGCACCGAGTCGACCCGTTTCACGAACCTGAACCACAACCTGTTGAACCAACCCGAGAATAACACCCGAATCATCTTGTTTGACTGAACCGAAAACGAACCGAACCCAAAATAGAATCTGAGGGCGAGACTGAACCTGCTGAACCCAGGGCTGTGACCCGAACCAAAACCATCATCTTCATCGCTGAGCATCATCTTCTTCGGAAAACCGTCGGTCAGAAACAAGGACCGTCGGATAATTGATTCGACCACCGGATAACAGAACCGACCGCTGGTTAAAGGAATCGACCACCGGATAACAGAACCGACCGCTGGTTAAAGGAATCGACCACCGGATCGAGTCTCTATCTTTCTTCCTGCTGCTCGAACCCCCAAAACCGACTCGAACTCGACCCGGGTCGAACCCGAAACCGGTGAACTCGCCGGGTAAAGGCAATTTCCGGCGGTCAATGGTACCGACCGCCGGTTTCTTCACTCTTCTCGGCTCCCTTTCTCTCTACCTTTCTCGTCTCTCTCTCGTTTGTCGCACCGCCACACCACCACCGGACTGTGGTGGTGGTGGTTGTTACACGGATCGAAGGAAGGAAAAAAAAAAGGGGGGGTGTTGAGGTGCGGGTGTGCAGGTGAGGCGGAGAGGGAAGGGGGTGTTTGGCCGGACCACCGCCGCCCAGTTCGCCGGAGAGAGGGAGGAGCTCGTGGTGTGTGTGTGTGTGTGAAAGTGTTTGGTTTGTCTGTTCAAATGAAACATCAACAGGAGTAGGCTCCTTTTATAATTAAGTTTGCTAATGGGCTTTGGGCTTGGGCCCAAGGCCCACAAGCCCAAAGCTCGCGTTTTTAAAGTGACCCTCTCGTTCCTACGAGACTCGTTATCATAACCCGATTCTTGTAGAATATAATGAAATATATTTTTAGAACCGAAACCGCCTAAAATGTATGCTTGTAGTTGGTTTTTGACGTGCTTGTTCGTCGTTGCGTTAAATCGCGTAAAACGCGTCGTTTGCCGTTTAAATCCGTTTTTCGATCCGTTTTCGACTACGGTTATTAAAATTTAAATTACGAAGCTAAACATATTGACAAATTTATGTTTTAAAGGTATTTCGCGTCTTCGTTCTTCCGTTTCGTTGCCGGTGCGCTCCAACAGTCGCCTTTTCCGATCACATATGCGTTTGGGTCGTATGAAAGTACGATATATTCACAAAATTAATTTCATAAATACAACATTTTCATAGCAAATCCGTATTTGTCGGCGTTGTCAGTATTCTGTGCGGTATCAGTTTGTTGTCGCGTAATATTCAGCAGATTTCTCTGTAAGTCACCGTTCGCGTACTATAAAGCTGAATGAACGTTCCTGGGCGGTCCAAAGGCCTAATTAAGTTAATTTGCGCTGTAAACACTATTTATTATCGCGTTAATCACCTTTTAATCACGTAATTAGGTGCCGTAAATCACCGGTTGTCACAGAAAATTCATGTCCAATAATGTATCGATACGTGTCATGGACTTTAAATGTGTAAAAGATTACTTTAGAGGGACTAAAGTTGACAAACAAGGAATCTACATGTGTAAAAGGGTTCAAAATGTCAACAATGGATAAATATACTTTACAATAACCCTACACGGTGTTTATACCCTTAAACGAATGAATCATGGATCATACGAAGCTAATTGTGAAAGAAAGTTAGGAATTACAAACTACAGGGGCTAAATGTGTCAACATGTTTAAAGTATACCTCTGAGTGACCTTTTAGCAAACCTGAAGCTTTGTAATGATTAATTATACTCACAAGAATAAGTGATAAAAATTTCACAAGGTTTCGATAAAGTATGAGAAAGTTATGACAATATTCGTATAAGAGGGGTTAAAAGCATCAACATTGAAATTAAAGGCTTTTCGGGTGATCAAAAGTTAACCGAGGACTTAAGAAAGTTTGGTTATGTCTTAAGGCTCTTAAAAGTCAAGTTAGAGGGCTCAAAGTGCAAGAAATAAAGGTAAAACCACGTTTGGAAGGACCAAGGACCTAAAGTGCAATTAACGAAACTTGTTTGGCTGGTTCTAGAAAGCCACACGGGGCGCGTAAGGTATCAGGGGACCCTTACGCGGGCCGCCTGAACACCCCAGATACAGAAAACACCGGCAGCTGCCTGTTTTAGCCGGTTACACCGCCTCAATTTACCATTTCTTGATTCTAGGGGCTTGTTTGATGGTTTGTGATGGCCTAGGGACACTTAGAATGATCCCATAACATCCATAGACCTTGTTTGGCATGATCTTGTGGGATTAAAGTCCCTATATAAGAACTTCTATGTTGCAATATTTTGGGCATTCACTTGAAGAGTTCACAACTTCACTTCTGGAGTATTTTGGAGCTCAAGCAACCTTCCTAGTGATCATTAGTCGTTCATAGGACCTTGGTAAGTATCATTAACCTTTCTTAATTCAGTTTTGCTTAGTTAATTAGCCTAAAGTCAGACCGTCGTAATTAAGACTTGACTTCGTCATTAATCTTAATTTATCCAGTCAAATTGAAATTTAAAGTACCTATGAGTTGGTAATTATGTGGGCAATAAACCCTTAAAAGGGTACCCTCTGATTCCCACTCTAACTAGGTCAATTGTCGGGTCAAAGTTAATCTTAAAAAAGTCAACAGAAAGCTAATTTTCAAATAAATGCACAAATAGCAATGTAGAAGCTATGCAACCTATTTTTTCATTAATATAACTTGGTAATTAATGTAAGAACATGTCTAAACATGTTCAACTCGACAATTTTCAGTTTAGGCTCGGTTCGGGACCGAAAGTCGCATAGTTTGACTTCTGCTTTGACTTTCAGTTCTGACCCGTTTGAGCATAGTTTAGAAATGCCTTAGAGCTTTATTAGCACCAAGTTACCTATAAGTATAACCCTCTATGATTATACAACTTGGTTCGTTAGTTATCCAATTCATACGCATATTTCCGTTAAATGCCTAAATGATGACTGTTATGCCCATATGACCTTAAAGCATGATTTTTGAAAATGTAAAAGAGTAGAAACCTTAGTTACTGATTTATAAACTTGCACCTAAAGTTTGACATCAGTTTGAGGTCTAGATTAAGAGTTACGCTCAATAGCGTAATTAGAAAGTTTTTTTATTAATTAAATGGCGTAATTAGCGTATAGCCTATCTAAACTTGATTTTTGATAGCAAACTTATTACCCACTGATGTAATATAATATTTTGGGATTTTTGAAGATTTTTATTTATTTTTAGGCTGAGCATGACATAGAGTCCTAAGCTTGATTCGGTTATTGCCGGTTTTGCCCTTTTGGCTTATAAAATGAGTTTTACAAATCCTTTTGATACCAAACTTTTTCTACTGATCTAATATGATAAATAAATTATTTTGAGCCTTCTAGAAATATAAAAAATATCAACTTTCCTTTAAAAACCCGGAAATAGCTCAAAAACGCCTTTTTAAGCGTTTTTAACGCATAGTATATATTAAAACTATTTTAAACATATAAGGTTTGGTGCCTACTGATATATTCAGTAAATTTTTATATTTTAACAGTAAGCAAAAGTTTTAAACTCAGATTTCCAGTTTTGACCCTTTTGACTTATGTGAAATTACCGAAACGCCCTTACGGTGCATAGTATGGTTATAATTAATAAATTTCACATATACATGATACCCTACTGTTATAACTTATTAAAATTAAGTATTTTTACTGATTAGATCAGACCCGAAACTCAGATTTATATTTAAACTCTTTTATAACCTTTAAAATGACCAAAATACCCCTACGGGGCGTAAATTGAGTTTAAATCCGTTCTGGGCATAATAGAAGATATCTTACTGATGTCACAACATATTAAAGGCATATTAACTTAGGAAACTTGCATATGACTCATTTGGTTACTCGTTACGCACTTTTCGCGTTCGGATCGGCTTTTGTAACTAGTTTGCATATATTAGCCGAAACTGGTCAAACCATATCGTTTATGTCTCAAAATCCAGAAGGTGTTTAAGTTACCCATATTAAACAAGCATACAAGCTTGAAGGGTCAAAACCACATTCTAAACCGGTCTTCGCTTTATCATGCGTTTGAACCGTGTCGTCCTTTTGAAAACTAACCGGTCTAAGTCTAAGCTTAATTAAAGACCCGTTAGGATTCTAATAGGTTCTTAAAAACCTTTGTTCCAGATTCGGAGCCCAGTAAAAGCTATCTGTACTTGCTGATTTGATATACGGCTGGGATTGAATTTATATGTAGCTCAGGTAAATACTTTTAACTTATTTTCCCTATACGGGCTTGGGGTACGGTATATAAAATACCGCTTGGTCGGGAATTGAATCTTTAATTGTATGAAGGTTAAATCATTGAAATGTCCCGTTTAAATTGTTTTGTTTGCTTAAAGCCTTTGGGGGGTTAATGACCATGTCCTGGATATCCTTGGCATCATTCATGAAATGGCCACGACCTAAGCACGGGGTGTAGGCGTACACCTGACAGCTGCATATGTAAAAACTGGTATCCCACTTAAAGGAATCAGCCTTGTGGGCATTATACTTGTGGTGTGTCTATTAATCTTTAACCCGGTGTTAAGCCCGGGCTACTGAACGTATAAGAAACATGTAATTCTTTTACAAGTATTATATACAAATAATTATCCCAAGTTATAAAAAGTTTTGTGCCACGTGCATTCAAATCAATTTTCTAAAACATTTTTAAAATGAGTCAGTTAATTGTATTTACCAGTGTAAACTGACGTATTTTCCAAAAAGGCTAAGTGCAGGTACTATACGTAATAGGCTGGCTACTCCAGGCATCAATAATCAAGTCTCGCAAGCTCTAGATGTTAAAGTCTGTTGAACAATGTTATCTTTATGTTTTAAGATCCGCCTGTGGATCCATCTTACATTCCGTTGTAATATTTGATATTACTTTTGAATCGGTTTGTAATATATTTATCTTTTGCTTCCGCTGTGCATTTAAATTTGTGTTGTTTGACTATGATGATATCAACTACGTCACGATACTCCCCACCGGGCCCACCGGTAATACGTGGAAATATCGGGGTGTGACAATTATATACATTTCAAACTCATGATGTAATATGCTTACAACCACATGATCACCAAATTATATACACATTCACATACACATACTTTCACATGCTAATGCTTTCATTATCTCACATTTGACAACCACATTCAAGGTTAATCTATTTAACATAATCACAACATCATTATTTACTAGCAAGTTCATATGTTATATACTTAGTGCACATTCATTTCTAAATTACCAATAGGCAATTGGTCCAACACATGTTGTGCACCTCATCATTCAAGCATAGAGTACAAGTTCTAATGCATAATTCTACCCAATCATACCATCAACTACACCTTCTTACGAAATCCTTCTACAATACATCTTCTCATGTCTAATTATCATCAATCGTGTCATTATCAAACTCTACACATGTTCATCCATTGTTTAGCATATAATTTCACATACTAGCTTATACTAAGCATTTCATCAAACACTTGGTGTGCGTACACCATTTAATGCACAATGTATAACTAATTTATGCACGATCTTCCAAGTTCATACATAATTCATCAAATCTTCTTACTAATCAACAAGTACCATTCACACATAGACATCAACATAACAAAATCTCTAGTTCATCCAACTCATTCATATTAAACCATATAAACCATCAAAACCCCAAGTTCTTGAACATGGGTTCTTCCATTAAAACTCCTAATTGAGATGTTAAATCATAATTGGCACTAAATTAGTGCATGCATACACAAATCCAACCATCTAACATCCCTAATTTACCCAATTGGGGTTGATTCATCAAAACCCACCAAGTACACCAATCAAGAAGGTTTAAGGGGTGAATTAGATACTTACTTGATGCTTAGGATGTGATGAACACCCCTAAATTCATAGATTATCCATGCAAATTTCAGATTTCTCCTCTCCTTCTTCTGCACGGGGTTCGGGGCGGAGCCCCGAGCCAAAATTTAGTTCATATTAACTGCTTAATAAAGTAATGGGATTTCGAATAAGTCTTGACATTTTATGAACACTCATGATTTCAGATGAATTATGTCTTGGATTCATCCGAGACGAATGATTTCGAATCATCTCAGATTATCCGAGATGAATGAGTTCGAATGATCTCAGATGTCTCCAAGATGCGTAAGTCGAATGATTTCGGATGATCTCGGATGTGTCCATCTCTCATGATTTCGGATGAATTCATTCGAGATGGTGATGTTTAGTTCGAGATGATCCGAGACGCTTAGTTCGAGATGGTCCGAGATGATCAAGCAATTATTGATCCGTGATGGACGAACAGATATTCATCCGAGATGATCAGTTCGTGATGATCTCGGATTCATCCGAGACGTGTTCCTCAAGCTGCAAAATCCTTAATTTAGGCAGTTAATAATTGATAAGATTGAAAATCCAAAATTTTAGGGATTATGGGATTAAGTTTCCTGTTTAAATATTAATTATATTTATTTGTTTATTTCGAAAATTATATCCATTCATAGAAAAAACAGATTTTCGAAACTTTTAAGTAGATAAAAATAGATCAAAACATGAACAAACACCCAATAATCCGAATTCATTCCAAAACTAGGGGAATTTTCGAATTTTCTTATGAACATGTGATGAACCCTAAAATAAACATTCAAACATTCATCCGAAATCTGGAAATTATTACACATTTAGACATTTTTCTGAACATGTTGATTTCGGAACAGTAATAATGAATGAACATATGATCCAAGACGTATCCGAGATGCACGATTCAGATTCGGGATGGCATCTCGGATGATAAAACCCGAAATTTTATTAGGGTTTTCAAATTCTGTTTTCCAGTTTTATTCCAGATTTATGGATACGAAACAGAACTGACTAATCAACATATGCTCTGATACCACATGTTGATCAGTTCTGTTTTAAGCATGATGGAAAACATGAAAACATACCTGTTACAGCAGACAGTGCAGTGGAGAATCCAGTCAGAGATGATGCCATCGAGTTTGGTGTCAGTGTGATCCGGTTCCTCCTTAGGGTGCTAACTTATGATGGTGATGATGAAAACCGAAAAGGGTATCGGTTTAGGAGAAGAGGGACGAATATGATGTTATGAGAGTAATTAGGTTATGTGTCTAAGTGTGTAACCCTTTAACCTCTATATAAGTCTCCTTGTATAAGCACCCAAGAGGAAACATAATTAGTTAATAAGGGTAATATGGTCCATCAACAATTACCAACTAATTATTTAATAGGTTGTTATATATTTTGATCTATATTATGTAAATGATTATAATGGCTACTAAATTAAATATTAAATCATAACATATTTAATCTTACAATTCACTGAGTATTAAAACAAATAGCCATTTAGGCATTCGCCTAGTGGTTAACAGGAATTACTCTTATTGGGAGGGCAAGGTTCAATCCTTAGAAGACGTAATTTAGTTTAGAATCTATGAGAGATAAAAAAGCTTACCCGTTAAAAAAATAATAAAACAAATAAAGTGATAGCCACCATAAGCAACCAGAGAGGTATATTTAACCTACCCCTTTGTAAAAAAAAATGAAATAGTAAGAATATTTTAATATCGGTTGGCTTGTGACAAAGTTGATTCCAAACCTCATACCATCAATATGCTATGCCTTCATCTCAACACCCCACAAATAAACATTTATAAGATATTGAGTTAGCGCATATTTTCTTTTTTCGTTTGCGTTATTACCTAATATATACATGTAAATTTGGTTACCTTAATTTATGATTTACTTGTAGCAATAAGTCATTAATATTTTACTACAAAACTTATATGTTGCATTTAGTTCGCCATTAATTAAGCTTGGCTTCGTTTCGACCTCTTCCTTTTGCGTTTCATGGTTATTTCACTCACTCCATCTCTGCAATTCCTTTGTTCATCAACGAAACCGATTCAATGGCGACTCTCACCGGATACAAAGAAGACAGAGAAGTCATCCGATTGGAACGCGAAGCCGTTATTCCAGTTTTGAAGCCTAGGCTCATCATGGCTTTGGCCAACCTCATTGGTAATCAATCTCCTCAATCTCATTTCATTTTATTTTATTTTATTTTATTTACTTATGCATGCATGGTTTCAATCACATATTATAGATGTTCAATGATATGATCATGAATGATCTCTCTTTAGGTTGTTACATCTTGCAAATCCAGGATCTTCATGTTTCTACATTTCCATTCATGTCCGGATTTTGTGGATATGTATTTTGATGATCTATTGTTACTAAATGGTTTTTGTAGTTCCATCAAATCATTTTAGGCAATTAGGGGATTCGAATAAGTTTTGTTACGAGTTAGGAGGTGGCAGAGTGCGCTCTCGTTTGAGACTAATCTGATTTCTGGTTCTGGAAAACAACAAGGTCAAGTACCCTGGTGGGGTCCACGGGTGGAGCCTCGAGCTCTCACCATTCATAGTAACTTGTAAACGATTAGCAGTAACTAAGTTACTACTGACAGAAGCAAATAATCAACAATAACTAAGTTACAACTGATAAAAGAATTGTTGGTAACCGATTACTAGACTCAAACGCTAACCATTTTAATTGTTAATCCCGCAAACTGTTTCACGAAGCATTGTGTGGTTTCAGCAAAACGTTTTGATGCTTCGCAACCTACAAAATGAAAATCTTCACCTCGTTCTTGATTTTTTTGAGTTATCTGGTTGAGATTTCGAGTGTCCATTGAAATAATTCAATATGAAAGTTATTTACGATTCGGAAACATGATCCAACACATTACCTTCTATATAACCTACATATAAAAACCACATTTTTTGATGTCCAATGGTTGCATATTTGACATTCAATGTCAAAGTGGATTTGTTTTACCATAATGGAGTGTTCTTTATCCTTTGCAGAACAGAGTGCTGACAGGGCAGACTTCTTGAAGCTCTGCAAGAGAGTCGAGTACATGATTCGAGCATGGTATTTTCTTCAGTTTGAAGATCTTATGGTATTATTAACTTGTGTTTTCATCATCTTCTCCATATAACTAACATCCATGATTTATGTTCAACACTTTTTTTTTCATGTATGGTTTCATTACTTGCAGCAACTATACGCGCTCTTTGATCCCGTCTATGGGGCTCAGAAACTGGAGCAGCAGAAATTATCCACACAAGAGATTGATAATCTTGAACAAAATTTTCTCAGCTATATGTTTAAGGTATTTTATTCATACACGCACCATTCTTACCTATAAATGTTACATGCTTCATTGCATTGCAGGTACTTGAAAAGAGCAACTTTAAGATTGCTACTAATGAGGAGATCGCGGTTGCACAATCAGGCCAATATCTTCTCAATCTTCCTATCTCAGTCGATGAATCAAAGGTACGCCTTAAATTTGGTTGTTTATAGTTAATTATGCTTTATTAATATTTAATCTTTTTTTTTATTGTAGCTTGATAAGAACTTATTAAAGAGGTACTTTAAGGAGCATCCACAAGAAAACCTTCCTGAATTTGCAGACAAGGTATTCTAGCATTGCAACATTGACTTATGGTCAACTCTTGCCACCCGTATACGATAGACACTATTTAGCAAACATGTCACATAAATAAATAATAAACACGTCTTTTTGTTTATTATGTTGCAGTATATAATCTTTAGACGTGGCATTGGAATTGATCGTACAACCGATTACTTTATCATGGAGAAGGTGGACATGATCATTGCACGCATATGGGCATGGATCATGAGAATAACTAAGTACGGTTTCTTAGTTTCTTACACATTATACTTATTTAGTTACAGTTTAACCTTCATGAAAATGAAAAGACTTGTGGTTATTGTGGTTGCAGGCTAGAAAAGCTTTTTCCCAAGAAAACTACCGCTAACGCTGCACCGCTTAAGAAAGATGATGAAATCACAGATGAAGATATTCAGGATGACTTGTACGTTGAACGAATCCGCATTGAAAAAATGGATTTGAGGTTGTACATTAAAGTCTTTCTCTTGTTTCCAGCTATACATTAGAACATTAGTTTATAATAATTAATAACAGATAACTGACACATGATTCTACCAGTTTACAGAATTTAGCTAGTAAGATTACCATCCAAGAACCTACATTTGACAGGATAATTGTTGTTTACAGGTATGATTCATATCAATATACTTCATAATATAATAATATATACACAATATTGTATTACTATTTAATTTAAGATGATATACAGGCTAGCAGGAAGCAAGACAAAAAAGGAAAGAGGAATCTATGTGAAGCATTTGAAACAAATCCCAATGGCAGATATGGAAATAGTTTTGGTGAGTTTTTTCTTTTTGTCTCATTAATTTGACTTTTTGTAGTTTGACCATTGACATTTAGGAGCTTCTTTCGACAGCCCGAGAAGAAAAATCCGAGTTTGACCCCTATGGATTGGGTGAAATTTCTTTCGACTGCCATATTCGGTTTGGTTAGTTAGTCGGTCATCCATGAAGTTATTCATTTACTTCATTTTTATTTTTAATTATTTTACATATTTAGTTTTGAAGTGTTTATATTTTGCTGCAGGCAGCTGCTACCGGTTCAATTGAGACCCCTCAAGCCGACTTTTGGGTCATCATTGCAGTTGTTTCTACAGTAGTTGGTTATTGTGCCAAAATATACTTTACGTGAGTGTTCGGTTAGATAAATACAAATACAAATACGAGTTCATTTTTGTTAATGGTTTTAGTGACCAACAATCTGAGAATGTAGGTTTCAGGCAAACATGGATACATATCAGAACTTAATCACCCAATTCATGTATGACAAACAACTGGATAGTGGAAAAGGCACACTTCTTCATTTGTGTGATGATGTCATTCAACAAGAAGTAAGCATGTATATATATTTGTTTATATATAATTTTTATTTTGAATGATGCAGTTATTAATTAGGCTAACTTGAATCAATTTCAGGTAAAGGAGGTCATCATTTCTTTCTTTATACTAATGGAACAGGGGAAAGCAACTTTAAAGGTAGTAGTTATTATGTATAAATAAATCTCTGTGTATAAAATTTTCATATATTAACACTAAATATGCTTAATTAATTAACTGTAATTATGCATTATAGGAACTGGACCAAAAATGTGAGGAACTACTAAAGGAAGAGTTTGGTGAGAGATGCAACTTTGATGTGGATGATGCAGTCAGTAAATTAGAAAAACTGGGCATTATTTCCAAGGTAGGATAAAAACAAATCACTTACTAGGATTTTATAGTAATACAGCTACGAGAACCGCATAAACACTTGTACATATTGCTTTAACTGTGATACAAAAGGTTATTACGTACCTCTCTTTCTCTCCCCCATCGTATCATTAAAGCACTACGTACAAGTGTTTATCTGGTTTGCTAGTTAAAACTGGATACAAGATTTGTGTTTTCTTTAAACAAGACTAGAGTTATGCAAAGAAAATGGTAGTTATATTTGTTATTTCTTAATTTAGGATCAAATAGGAAGGTATTACTGTGCTGGTCTTAAACGCGCAAATGAGATCATTGGCACCACCACGGAAGAGCTCGTACTTAAGGCAAGACAGGAGGAGGGCAGTCCTAAAAACATGTGAGCATCCAGCTGGCAGCGACGTCACACTATTCTGTTCTAAAATTTCAATCAAAATTAGACTTTAAATATATAGTTGATTATACTTGTGGCATTTATACCTCTGCTTATACAGTTTTACTAATGTATCATGTGAATTATATTTATAGAACTCCTTTGAAATGCAGTAATATGTGACAGTTTCATATTGTTTATGGACAATATTTTCCTTTTATAAGACACAAAATTAACCTCCCAGCAGTCACAATTGCAAATATTTAAAGAATAATGTTGACATGTTTGCATCATAGATGGTGATCATGACATGAACCCCAAATCGAGCTTAGCATCTGGGCCTGGGCTTGTAACGTGTCAAATTGTTGGGCCTGATCCGGTCCGCATTCCCCTTTTTAGTGATTTTACAAAGCATTCAATTACTAAAGAAGGAAAAAAATGAAGTAAACAATGATATGCTCATGTTCCCTCTCTAATGAGGGTCATCAGTTTTGATAGTTTCTATTATGAACCATTCATTAAACTAGTCCATAGAAAATTATACAATCCACTCACCATTTATTGACACACATAAATGTTTTATAACATATGGGCAAAAACATATGACTAAAACATGTCGGTTTATATTAAAACCACAAAAATAAAACCCGAGATTTAGGAATCAGCGAGACTGATAAGCTGATCAACGACACTTGGATCCGCTAATGTGCTTATATCGCCAAGCTCATCTAGCTGTCTAGAGGCTATTTTCCTCAAAATTCTCCTCATTATCTTTCCACTTCTTGTCTTCGGAAGACTGGGTGCCCAATGAATTCTGTCAGGTGCTGCAAATGCTCCAATCTGATATGAAAATAAAAAATGTAGCATCACAATAGAGTCGTAGATTCAAATATAATCTTTCTGTTCTATTTGAACATACGACAATTAAAAGGAGTTTGACTTTTATGAAAAGCTAAATAAATAAAAACTTACTTGGTTCCGAACCACAAGCACAAGGCTTTTGCGAAGGTCTTCACTGTATGGAACACCCTCCACTAGAGTAACAAATGCATATATTCCCTGCCCTTTGACCTAACAAGACAAAACAGATGACGATTGCTGCACAATTTCCCATATGTAAATAACATGCAAATTAATATATTAACTTTTTTAGTGAAGGACGAAACGGGATAGATTGGGACATTGGGTTGTGTTGTGTTTCCTACAGTCACTTTTTTGGACTTCTTTTAATAAATGGGTGACATCTGACCCTAAATTCCACTGACCCATTTCCTTTTTTTTTATTTACTATGGCCTGTTTGAGATCAAACATAACCCGTTTGGTCAAAACTGCCACCCTTGATGCAGATAAAAAGCTACCTCATGCTCAACACCAACAACGGCTGCTTCAGCACACTGGGGATGTGAAACTAGAGCTGATTCAACTTCTGCAGTACCAATACGGTGTCCACTGTTCACATATTACAGATAGTGAAACTAATGAAATACAGATAGTGAAACTAATGAATTTCAGCAGTGAAAAGATAAAATTACAACAGTAAGTAAAGTATGAAAATATAAGCTTGGTTGCGATTGGTGAAGATACCTGACGTTAATTACATCATCAACTCTCCCCGTGAGCCAATGATATCCATCCTTGTCCCTGAAACAATTCAACATAATTAGCATACGAAAACAATAAACATATAAAATTTCAAGATATCCTAAACACGTTATTTACCTACAGCAGCCATCACCACTAAAATAATAGCCCGGGAACGCCTTAAAGTAAGTTGTTTCATATCTTTCATGATCACCATAAAGAGTCCTAAACGCCCCAGGCCACGAGCTTTTAACACATAAATAGCCACTGCACTCCCCATCAATTTCATTACCCTTTTCGTCCACTATCACAGGCTGCGTTTATTTTTATAAATAAAGTCAATAACAATTGGTAAAATAAAACAGATGCAATTTCATATTTTCTGTACATTACCTGAACCCCGAAAAATGGGAAAGTAGCAGAACCAGGTTTTTGTGGCCACGCGCCAGGTAAGGGGGTAATCTGGAAGTTATAATGACAACAGATGGCATTAGATCATATAATAAATAGAGTAAAATGCCATTTTCGTCCCTGAGGTTTGGACAATTTTGCGACTTCCGTCCAAACGTTTGTTTTTCCTCATCTGGATCCAAAAGGTTTGAAATCTTGCCATTTTCATCCGGCTCGTTAACTCCATCCATTTTTTCGGTTAAGTCAAATGTATTTTTGTCTTTTTCGTCTTTTTTGAATACTTGTACATTATGCTAAATGCTTGTACATAAAGTGAAAAAACCGAATTGCCCTTTAAGTTAACAAAAAAGACAAAAATACCCCTGGTATAACGGAGAAAAATGGTTGGGAGTTAACGAGCCGGATGAAAATGGCAAGATTTCAAACCTTTTGGATCCAGATGAGAAAAAATAAACCTTTGGACGAAAGTTGCAAAACTGGCCAAACCTCAGGAACGAAAATAGCATTTTTTACTCTACTAAATAAAAATAATTAACTGGTGTTTACCATGAAACCCCCGGTCTCCGTTTGCCACCAGGTATCTGATATGGGACACCTTGAATCTCCGACTACATTGTAAAACCACCTGTTGAGTCAATAAAGGAATATTCATGAGACACATACAATAACTAATTTAACATTGTTCTCAACTGAAAGTCGAGTTAAAATGAAGAACCTCCATGCACTTGGGTTGATCGGCTCGCCTACGCTACCAAGGACCCGTAAAGATTTACGAGAATAACGAGTAACATACTGCATGGAGTAAACAATACATGATTAAAAAAAAGATATTTCAAATCGTAAAAATAAATATAATGTATAATAAAATAGACAGTTGAAAAGACGACTTGCCTCATTTCCATCACGCATAAGAGACCGCACCAGAGTAGGAGCGGTGTAGAATATTGTAACCTTGTATTTATCAACAATTTCCCAGCAGCGCCCTGAATCTGGATAATTAGGAACCTGCATGTACCATTTATCGAAAGATTTAAAAGCTTTTCTATCACATCAATTTTTTTTATTAAATTATAGGCATGTACATATGCCGTAAGATCTCGACTATTTAGCACTTGATAGGTGCTAATTAACTATTAAACATCATAGCTCAATTATAGTGACAGAAAAAAGAAATGTCCTTGATATAATGAATCATGAGATGATAGAAACTATAAATTCAGATTATATGTAACCTTGAATGCATAACCTTTAGTTATCTGAGAAAAATACACAAAATATGAATTGCTTTACCCCTTCATAAACGACAACTGTTGCTCCATTAAGTAGAGGTCCATAAGTAACATAACTGTGTCCAGTAATCCAACCACAGTCAGCTGTACACCTATAATTTCAGAAGAAACAAATTTTATCAATACACACTAGAACAAAAGGATTTATCAGTTAAATGTTTACTGTCAGAAAATATAAACTTGTTACATCGTTCTTTTCAAATTTTGATTAACTTAATAACATAAATAGTCGACTTTGGGACAAGAGAACGAAAGGAAGAACAATCAATGATTTATGTTAGGTAATTTGACTAAAAATAAATACAAAAACTAGTATCGAATATGATTACTAGTAGGTATGTGTGTAGCTGTTGAAATAATATGTTCTGACTATGTAAGTGAAAAAAGTGTGAAAATGTCTTGACATGTCTATATGGCATATATTTTTTTCCAAAAATTAGAATAAACTAACTTTTTAGAAATGAAGATCTACCAGTATATATCAGAATCTTTGTAGTCAAACGCATATTTGAATGTTGTTGCAGTGTATATCATGTATCCTCCGGTAGTATGCAGAACACCCTATCAAATGCACCAGCATATTTCGTTATAAAACTTAACCAACAACAAAAAAAAGAAGAAAAAAATATTTCTAGATTTTACGCTACTCAAATACCTTAGGCTTTCCAGTGCTTCCACTGGTATAAAGTAGAAAAAGTGGATCCTCCGCATCAACCCACTCCACATCAGACGTAGTAGGGTAGGTAGGAACAACATCCTGAAAATCGTAACCCTTTAGACATCAACTAAAAGCCCAAAAGTTTAACGCATATGATCCTATAAGAAAACGATATAGTATAAATACCTGCCACCATATATCTCTTCCCTTTTGCCATTTAGTATCTTCCTTCTTCATAGCTGATTCGTTTTCAAAAGTCAAGCATAAATCTGTTTGTGACATGAGAGAAAATACGAGAAAACATCAACTACAAAACGATATATTATGTTATTTCATAGGTCATGCATGTGATAAGCATGTGACACAAGTTCCCACCTACAGATATTCCATTTTGAGACGATTCTAGAAGTGCAGCATCAACAATGTTTTTGAGATCTATTATTTTTTTCCCTCTCATAACTGCATTACAAGTTATCACAATCTTTGGTTTGCAGTCCACAACTCTTTGGTGAAGCGATTCTGCAGAGTATCCAGCAAAAACAACCTGAAAATCAAACACAATCCCGTGTTAGTTATTTCTAGATATTCATAAACCGTGATGATAATAATAAAGGTAAATTTTGCCATTTTCGTCCCTAAGGTTCGGCCAGTTTTGCGACTTTCGTCCAAAGGTTTGTTTTCCCGCATCTGGATCCAAAAGGTTTGAAATCTTGCCATTTTCATCTGGCTCGTTAACTCCATCCATTTTTCTCCGTTAATTCAGGGGTATTTCCGGTTTTTTTTTTTTTTTTTGCTAACTTAAAGGGCAATTCAGTCTTTTTTTTCACTGTATGTAAAAGACCAAGTTGGCCTTTAAGTTAACAAAAGACGGAAATACCCATCACTTAACGGAGAAAAAATGGATGGAGTTAACGAGCCGGATGAAAATGGCAAGATTTCAAACCTTTTGGATCCAGATGCGAAAAAACAAACCTTTGGACGAAAGTAGCAAAACTGGTCAAACCTCAGGGACGAAAATGGCATTTTACTCTATTAATAATAATAAAAAGCATAGGATCTAAAAGGGATTGCTGAGCAGTACCGAGTGAACGGCACCAATGCGAGCACATGCCAGCATTGTGATTGGCAATTCCATGATCATGGGTAAGTAAATAATTACGGTATCACCCTTTTTAACACCCTTGTCTTTCAAGAAATTTGCAAGCTGCCCAAAGGAAAGATGAATGTAACAATGAACTCACAAACAACCGTAACTAAAAAACGAGGACATATAAACGAAGCCATGAAAGACATAAAACCTGGCAAACTCTCTCAAGAAGTTGTTTGTAAGTCAACGAGCCATCAACATCAGGCTCGTTTCCTTCCCAATAAAGTGCAATTTTGTCTCCATTCCCAGATTTTATATTTGCATCCAAACAATTATAGCAGATGTTGGTGATACCGCCCTTGAACCACTGAGAAAGATAAAAAAAAAATACGTCTAATGGATGGCTGGCTATATGTATAAAAGATGCAGACTTTGAAGAAAATTAATACAGAATTAATTACCTCAATGTTGATAGTCCCTTTTGTGACATCGAGGTTTTCAGAGTAAACCTGTTGACCCCATTTCTTTTCCCAATAGAATTCAGATGCAATATCAGACCAAAAGCCAGCAGGATCTTCTATTGATCTCTTGTACATCTCCAAGTACTAAAATAATACGTCCAGATAATCAGTTATTCGACACATGAAGTCTATTAAAAGATTGTAATGCCAGTTTACTAAAATGTATAGCTGAGAATAGGACTGATTTTAGAGAATATCACTAGAATAGACAAGTAGACCTTGAAAATTTCAAAAAGAGTCAATCATATAACAACATAGACATACATATTCAGCCATAATTCAAATAGACAATCTCAAAAAGAGTCAATCATATGATGCCAAACAGGATCTACTGGCTAGGACATAGCCTGCACAAAAACTCATAGTGAAGTACAAAGGAGTCCACATAATAGCCGGTCAGATTAAAACACGTGTAAAGCGTGGGCTAAACTAGCCGGCGGCTAGAATTGAGGCCCCCGTTTTTAGCGGCCAGCTTGTTTTCATTCGCCAGCTGATTTAGCCTGTAGCTTTTTCATCCGCCAGCTAAATTTAACCTGCACTTTATAAGACTAGTGGGTGTGGAGCGTTGGTTGGGGTGGGGGATGCCAGGCAACGCTGGCTAACCCACACCGTGCCAGCATTGGCCATGGCGTTGCCCCGCTAGCATGGCTTTGAAGCCTGGCGTTGGGCGGGGGGAGGTCTGAGGTGGCTAGCTTGGATTGGCTGGTGGCATATGACCGTTTGGGGTAGCCGTTTGCCAACGCTGGCCAAGGCCGCCTGGCCACGCCGCTTCCACACCCCACTTTTTTTTTGGGTGGTCTAGTGGAGCCCACACTCGCCACGTGTTGAGCAATGCCCCACCCCATAGTATAAGTGTCTTTTGTTATTGGTCTTTACAGTGGGCCACTAGGTCCCCACTGTACTTTTCAAGGTTTTTAACTCCTGCTGCCGTCGGTGGATCCTCTTTGGTGTCATCAGATCGGCTCTTTTTGTCTTTGTCTATTTTTAAAGGCTGAATATGCATGTTTACTAAAATTTTATTCAAAGATCAAAGCAGAACTGTTAGCAATCGAAATCCGAATTTCGTCTTCTGATTAGGTCAAAACGTGCCTTCATTGTAACTTACCTTTACAAATCAATACACTTTCATAGTTCAAAAGTCATAAACTCGACTCCAAACTTTCAGAAATAAAATAAAAAATTAATCAGATGATCGGATCTATTAACATTAATCAAAAGATACCTTTTCCGGAGACGAAACAAGTGCCTGATTGCAGAAGTCATCACTCGGAAACACGAGATCGTTCTCCTCAGTCGCAAGAGACTCACCGAGTATAACCGCTTTCAACTCCGGTATCCTACCCGCACCAGACGGCAAGATCCGCATTGATTCCACATGCCGAAGGTAACTCTTTGTGCTGATATTTTTGCCGTTCATAGTCGGCGGGCGGCAGGAGTTAATCGAAACGATTTCAGAACGAACTATACCACTTGTTCAAGACAACAGCAATGGAGAAATCAGGAGATTTGAGTTACAGTGACAAAAGTTGACCAGATTATGTAGATGAAGAGATCGGGAGTATTGTAGTTGACCAATGAATATACAGAGAATGAATGAAGCCAGCCGGCTGCTTATTTGAGGAGGGGTTGGGAGTTGGCAAGAACAGAAAAATTGATGGTGACTTTTTGGTATCTTCTTAACAATTTTTAAATATTGGGAGGTGATGATATCTAAAGTATTATTATTAATTATGTATTAACAATAACAATAATTATATGTATTCTCTATGTGACTAGGATAGATTAAAGTTTTAGATATAGTTTTTTTAAGATGGTTTTAATCTATGGGATAAGGATAGATTATTAAAGCTTTGTCTAGAGTTTTCTTTAGGTTATACTACTAGTTTTTTTTTACCTGTCGTCGTACGCGATGTGATAAATTATAGACTACAAACAATTCGATTCGTTTTTTACGTTGTACGCGATGTGATAAATTATAGACTACAGACAACTCGATTCGACGTTGAAACGTAGAGTAACCCGAATTTATACCGTCGAATGAAAACGTATTATATTTGACATGATTTGTTTACAAACAAAATTTACGTTAATACGTAGTTCAACTCAAAACGTACATAAAAATAAAACATTTTTATAATTGACCTGACTCGTTTCCAAACAAAAGTCACGTTAAAGCGTAGACGAACTCGAATTTATACCAACTTGTACATAAAAATAAAAATGTAAGAAATTAGTTTTAGGGTAAACTCGAAATTTTAGAAAAACTTGAAGGGGTCAAAGTGATATTTACAAAATTAGGGGTTACTTTTAACATTTAGCAAAGTGTGAATGGTAGAATAGGTCGGTGGCTTTACAACCGACATTTATCTTTAAGGTTATGTAAATAAATGTGTGATAATTACAAGGTGAACATCACCTCTTTTTATATGGTTGTCACATTTTGGGTTTTTTATATCGTGGTGGTCGTTGGATCTGGAACACTAGGTTAACTGTCGGTGTGGGTAGTGGCAGGTGGATGGTGGTGTTGGTGGTTGCAGGTGGAGTGTGCTGGCAGGTGGGTGACGGTGGCTGTGGTGGTGGCCGGTGGGAGTAGGTGGGGGTTGAAGGGAAGTTGGAGAGAGAGAGGGGGTAGAATTGATATATAGAGAGAATTATGTGTGTATATATGTACAAATGTATAATCTTTTTTAAACATAATTAATGTATTTATTACTTTTTATAATTATTTATTTTAATATTTAAGGTAAAATGACTAAAAAGTACCCTTATGTGGGGTCCAATTGGTCAGACTTAACTATGAAAATTAACTGAGTTAGGATAAAGGAAATAACGTGCAATTGTTTGTTAACATAGAGTACGTTTACTGTACTTATTAAAGACAAAGAACACAGTTTGCAATAAGTAGCATACATAAAGGACGATTTTTATAATTTACTCCAAATTAAATTGAGAACACATGCTAAATGAATAACCATGATATGTAACATGGTAGGAAGATGAACAATATGTATATGCTTGAAATCTTGGATGTTGGTGTAAAAGTAAATAAAGTATTAATCAGTTGGTGAAAAAGTGAGACTTGAATGATGGTGTAAAATAGTAAAAGTAAATAAAGTATCAGTTGGCAGTTGGTGAAAAAAGTGATAATGGTGTCAAAGTGATAAGGGTGTATCACATGGACGTATCATTTGGTGTAAAAGTGATAATGGTGTGGAGTTCTTCACAAATGAAGTTAATAACCTTAATATGTATGACTCTGAAGAATTGAATGGTCACTTGGAAATCTAAGAATCTCAAAATGGTACTTGTAACTTGTAAGCTAACAGAATATTATTATATTAGGAATGTGAATATATTAATTATTGATGTAAATCTCTCCAATAGAATAGGAGATTTGTTATTCTGTATATATACGTTTGATAATGAATGATAGAGGCAAGGGTTTGTATTCTAACATGGTATCAAACCATTAATCGATCCATCGCCCCCCTCTTTTCTTCCCTCTGCGCCGAATTTTTTTTTTTTCTTCTCTCCTTCATCGATCTCATCTACTGATCGATCATGTCTGCACCTCTTCACCCAGCTGTAAACGTACCCAATATCAAAGCTTTAATCCCCATAACCCTCGATATTGAAAACGGTCACTATACCGCCTGGTCGGAATTGTTCAAGATACACTGCATATCTTATGATGTTTATGATCATCTCCAGCCCAAGAAGCCTGCTGATACATCCTCCTCTTCCGATAAAGATAAAGCAAAAGACCAAGCTACTTCGTCTCCATCGTGGGAGCGTCTTGACTCCATTGTTCTACAGTGGATTTACGGGACGATCTCCACCGACCTTCTCCACACCATCTTAAAACCGAACACTAATGCACACGCTGCATGGACAGCTTTGGCTAATATTTTTCAGGACAACAAGGCTACCCGTACCATTGATCTCAACAACAAATTCGTAAATACTCGGCTGGAACAATTCCCGTCTATGACTGCCTATTGTCAAGCACTTAAAGTCATCTACGACCAACTTACTAATGTTGGTTCACCCATTACCGAAGAACAGTTGGTGCTCCAACTTCTTATGGGCCTTACGGAATCGTATGAAAGCACTGCTACCATTATCCAACAAACTAGTCCTCTACCGGATTTTTATGAAACACGTTCTAGACTTTGTATGGTGGAGACACGAAAAACCAATCAACTTCGCAACGCAGCTCAGGCCGCTGGCTCGGCACTCGTCGCCACATCGGACACACGTGCTGCTCCGTCACCGGACACTTATGACAGCCGCTCGAATTCTAGTCGTTCTGACAGCCGATCGGACACCAGCCGTGACTACTCTACTCGCGGCCGAGGCCGCGGTCGCGGCCGTGGACGCGGCAGTTCAGCCGGTCGGGGACGTGGACACAACTCTCAACAGGTGCAACATGGGTATACTCCTTGGCCGTATGGGTTCAATACATGGCCTACTCAATCTCCCAACTTTACCCCTTGGGCTCCTTGGTCGCCTATGCCACCGTGTCCCTATCCTACGGTCCCACAGCGGACTCCTAACAACAATGCTGGCATTCTAGGACCGCGTCCGGCACAGTCATATGCAGCCAGCTATGCACCAACTGAAGCTGATCAACCCATCTACACCATGGATACAGGTGCGACCTCGAATATGACCCCTCTCCCTAACAATTTCTCCTCTTTTTTTAATGATGGCATTTTTAAAAATATACTTGTGGGTAATGGCAAAACTATTCCGGTTCTCGGGCATGGCAATCAAACTCTTAAACCACCTTTTCCACCATTCAAACTAAATCAAGTTTTATATGCCCCTTCTTTAATTAAAAACTTGATTTATGTTCGTCGTTTTACCACTGACAATCGTGTTTCCATTGAATTTGATCCTTTTGGTTTTATTGTGAAGGACCTCAAGACCCGGACCCCTATCCTACGATGCAATAGTCCGGGGGATCTCTACACACTTGATCCTACACAAATTACCAAGTTCACTACACCATCCACGTTTGCATCTATCTCTCAAGACATATGGCATCAACGTCTTGGTCACCCAGGATCCAATTTACTTAATTCTCTCAAACAATCTCAGTTTATTCATTGTAATAGTAGTAAACCTAATTTTTGTCAGTCGTGTGTTTTTGGGAAACAAGTTAGACTACCTTTTGTTGATTCTTCTACTACTACATTTATGCCATTTGATATTATTCACAGTGACCTTTGGACCTCTCCAATTCTTAGTTGTGGGGGTCATCGATATTATGTTTTGTTTCTTGATGATTATAGCAATTTCCTTTGGACTTACCCGCTTGCTAACAAAACACAAGTTTTCTCCACTTTCTCCACTTTTGCAAACCTCATTAACACTCAATTTCACCTTAAAATTAAACAATTTCAATGTGATAACGGACGTGAATATGCAAACTCTTCGTTTCAAGATTTTTGTAAACACAATGGCATGCACTTCCGTTTTTCGTGTCCTTATACCTCCTCCCAAAATGGCAAAGCGGAACGAAAAATACGCACAATTAATAATCTTGTTCGCACAATATTAGCCCAAGCGTCTCTTCCAAATACCTTTTGGCATCACGCTTTGGAAGTCGCTACATATCTTCTTAATATCCTTCCTAGCAAACTTCTTCGATACAATTCTCCCACACAACGATTGTATCTCTCTCGTCCCTCCTATGATCACCTACGCATTTTTGGGTGTCTATGCTTTCCTCTCATACCCTCCACAACTATACATAAATTAGAGTATCGGTCTACGCCTTGTGTTTTTCTCGGGTATCCGTCTAACCATCGTGGCTACAAGTGCCTCGAATTAGCCACAAACAAACTCCTTATTAGCCGACACGTTATTTTTTATGAAAACACGTTTCCCTATGCAAATCGCCCGTCATCCGGTCTTCGGCCGTATGATTTTCTTGACTCCTCCACACACCCGCTTGTCTGGTCTACTATTCCTTCTTATATTCCTCAACCCTCATCTCATCAATCCACTACCCCACCTCCTCTTACACCTATTAATTCTACTACCCATCATAACACTTTACCTTGTAACACACCTAACAGCTCAATTCATGCCACACATCTCTTTAACCAGCATGTTAACACATCGGCCCAATCCCATTCTTCCCACCCTTCGGCCCACCCATCCACTCCTATACCCTCGGCCCAGGCCGACTCTGCTTCCTCTTCCTCATCGGCCCAATCACCCTCCCCTATACCCTCCCCTATAGACTCGGCCCAAACCAACTCCCCTCTCACTTCGGCCCAACCTACTTCACCTTTCACTTCAGCCCAAATCACCTCATCCCCATCGCAAATTCCCTCACTACAACCGGTTCAACCTGCTTACATACCTTCTGCGTCTCAAACTGCTACCTCACACCCTCAACCGTCTCACTCCACTCCTACTCGTACTATGCGTACTCGCGCCATGGATGGTATATCCAAACCACGGCGATTCCTTAATCTTCTCACTACATCCGTCGCCTCTATACCCAAAACACCAAAGGATGCCTTGTCCGTTCCGGAATGGTTTAACGCCATGACCATTGAGTTTAATGCCCTTATTAAAAATAAGACGTGGGAACTTGTCCCCCGGCAACCAAACATGAATGTTCTACGTAGTCTGTGGTTGTTTCGTCATAAATATAGGTCGGATGGTACACTTGAACGGTACAAAGCACGGTTGGTTTGTGATGGTAGTAATCAACAAATTGGGGTGGATTGTGGAGACACTTTTAGTCCGGTTGTTAAACCGGCTACTATTCGTACCGTTTTATCTCTTGCATTGTCTCAGTCATGGAAGATTCATCAGTTGGATGTTACAAATGCGTTTCTTCACGGTAATTTGCATGAGACCGTTTATATGTATCAGCCCATGGGTTTTAGGCACCGTCATTTTCCCGATTATGTATGTCGTCTTAAGAAATCCTTATACGGATTAAAACAGGCACCACGAGCATGGTACCAACGATTTACGGACTTCGTTCTCTCCATTGGTTTTCGTCAAAGTCGGTGTGACAATTCTCTGTTTGTTTATCATCATGGCACTGATGCAGCTTATCTACTTATATATGTTGACGACATTATTCTTACCACCTCCACTGATCGTCTTCGGGATCTTCTTATGCGTCGATTGGGTGATGAATTTGCTATGAAAGACCTCGGCCCGCTCAGTCATTTTCTCGGGGTTCAGGTTACACGCACTGGTAATTCTATGTTTCTTTCTCAGCAACAATATACTAATGATATCATTGACCGTGCTGGTATGACTACTTGTAACCCGGTTGCCACGCCTGTTGATTGCAACCCGAAGCTTGGTACCACATCTAGTCCGGAGTATGATAATCCCACTCAGTATCGCAGCCTGGCAGGTGCTCTTCAGTACTTGACATTTACCCGACCAGACATTTGCTATGCAGTTCAGCAGGTATGTATGTACATGCACTCTCCTCGCATGGATCACTGGAATGCACTAAAACGTATTATTCGCTACTTAAAGGGTACGACTTCTTTTGGACTTACTTTGGGCCCCATTGTCGATTGTTCTTTGCGTGCTTACACGGATGCTGACTGGGCTGGGTGTCCGGACACACGGCGATCTATGTCCGGGTACTGTGTTTATCTTGGTCCTAATCTGTTGTCATGGTCGTCCAAGCGTCAGAATGTGGTTTCTCGTTCCAGTGCTAAAGCTGAGTATCGGGGTGTTGCTAACGTGGTTGCTGAGTTATCTTGGCTTCGAAATCTATTATTGGATCTTCATAAACCTCTGATCAAGGCTAGCATCGTTTTTTGTGACAATATCAGTGCGGTGTACCTTTCAGGCAATCCGGTTCAACATCAACGTACCAAACATATTGAGTTAGACATACATTTTGTTCGTGAGCTTGTTCAGCGCGGACAAGTCCGGGTGCTACATGTTCCCTCCAGGTTTCAAATTGCAGACATATTCACTAAAGGCTTGCCTCGCATTCTGTTTGATGATTTTCGGTCCAGTCTCAACATTCGGCCACCTCTCGCTTCGACTGCGGGGGTGTAACAGAATATTATTATATTAGGAATGTGAATATATTAATTATTGATGTAAATCTCTCCAATAGAATAGGAGATTTGTTATTCTGTATATATACATTTGATAATGAATGATAGAGGCAAGGGTTTGTATTCTAACAAGCTTGACTTACAATAATTGAGGCCAATAAACTCATAGTGTTGAAGAAATTAGTATTCACAAAATGACGTTAAATGTGTTGGTTATTTATATGATGTTACACATAATAATAATGATTTTTATTATATGTATATGGGTTTTAACATGTGATAAACATTTGATTAATACACACTACATTCTATATTTATATGTACATCAGTTGATGTAATTGAAGTTGGCAAACTTCAAAATTTGGATTTGTTGTTATGAATGTTCATGATTGAGATTGTGAATCTCACATGAGGAATATGGGTTTGGTTTGTGGAAGTAAGGTCTAAGATTGCCCGTTATGGGCTAACGCCCATATCTAGGTGGACTTCGGTGGGCGTGGTGGGGCAGAAAACATTGGCGGAGGGGACAAGGAAAGAAGCGTGAGAGGGGCAGGCGGGGTTGGGCTCATGGCGTGAAGGAGAAGGGATTGGTGGGGCCGATGCTCATCAACCAATCATGTCTTTTCTTCTTTATTTTAACTTTTTTAGCTAGGGCGTGAAATCGGGTGAAACCACAATAGGGGTTAATGAAAGAAAGTGGTGTGTTGATGCGTCGGTGATGTGACACTTACTTTATGATGTGATAGTGATATGGAGTGAAAGAGTTTGAAACCATAACGAATGGTCTAATAATCTCATATGGTTAGGTTTGTCACACCCGTGTTAAAGGCGGAACCGCGTAGTGTGACTTAATCGGTTTCCATAGCATACGATGTAAGTAAACAAACTATATGATATAAAACATACACGATGTTCATCCATTCCATAATGTAAAGATACAATTCATAAGTTGTTTTGTAGCAAAAGACGACATAAGTTTATAAGTTTTACAAAAAAGACTTGTTCAAAATAAAGTTTTTGAAATCACGAGGTTTTGCATCCTATGTCCCGTTCGAAGACGGGATATATAGATCAAACCCTCCAAAATACGGATGACATCGTCTTCATAATAACTTGAAACTTCTTAATTCGTTGCACCAAGATCCTACATGTAAGTTTGAAAACATCAACAAAAGTTGAGCGAGTTCATGTGTTTTAAGTTCGTAAGCATCAAATGAATCTGTAAAACATTTGAAAGTTTAAGTATCAAAATCCGGTATGGAAAGCGTCAATGAACATGTTGATCATTAATGTGTAGCTAGGACATTAATATGTGTGCAGACATAGGAAGCCACCAACCCGTAAGCGATTTATTACCGGTCCACCCGGCGAGGGTAACAAAGGAAACTCCATGTGGCCACACAAGGACCCATGAGTGGGGCTCTCCCTGTACCCGATGGATCTACCCCCTTTGTTCCTTGGTCTTAAACAAGATTAATGGTGCTTTAAGTATCAGCCTATTCGCACGTGATCCACTAATTCATTTCGTAGCTTAACCATACCCAAGTAACATGTATTTCCCCCCGAGAGTTGTAAAACCGAAAGGTTAAAAAGAAAAGGGGGATATGAACTCACAAGTTTGCGTTCGTATGTATGCTAGCAGTTCGTGTATCCAATTCGCGCATAATAGCCTACAAGTGTTCTAACTCATTAGACACTTGGGTTTATGTTAATTTATGTACACGTTGCTCATCTTGAACATTATTGTATTTGGAACCCTTGTGTATTATAAATATGTTGACAATTGTTTCGTATGTTCGTTTTATTATATATATACTTCTTGAGTTCATAATGTGTACGAACGGGTCTTGCCCTTCGTGAGTCTTCGTGCTTCGCACGAGTATTTGTGGGTCAAGCCCATGTAAGTCCTTGTGTCTCGCACAAGTATAAGTGGACCGAGTCCAATAGCGTCTTCGTGCCGCACACGGCGCAAGTTCGTTATGTGAAATATATATTCCTCAAAATATATTTCTAAGTTTGGTGAATCTCGTTCACATGTACACGTATGATCGGTTTGTTTTGTGTATATATTTGTTTCACAAATATACATGTATATGTATATCGTTTCAAGATATAGTTGTTAAAAATATTTATTTTTAACATCGTAGTTATGTTAATGTACGTGTACGGTATCCCTTGTGAGTGTACACTTCAACAAGTGTGTATGAATACGTTGCTATGTATTTGCGTATTTTATATGTATACGTATACCGTATTTATACGTGTGGTATACCATTTTTATACGTGTGGTATACCGTATTTATTCGTGTAGGTATACCGTATTAATTTTTAGTGTGTATGTATAAATGGGCCTAGCCCAAATGAATTTGTCAAAGTTATAAAATGATTTTAGCCCATTTTACATGTTAATGGGCTTAGCCCAACTTATTAAATAAATGGGCTTTTACTAGCCCATTACCACACCAAGTATTCTTGTATTTTTTTACAAGTGTATTTTATACGTATTCGTATACGTATTCGTATACGTATATACTTGTATATGTGCACACTTGGTGATTTTTGTTGTATACTTTCAGAAATTTTTGGCATCGAAATATATATATATATATATATATTTCATGTCTAAAAATGTATTATTTTTAGAGTTCGTCGTAGGAGCCGTTACCATGTATTTTATAGTCGGGAACGCCCGCGTGTCGTCCGTGCTAGGTATCCATCCCGTGTCGTGCTGATATGGCGACCGTTGCCGATGGCGACACATTTATCCACTATGACGTTTATTTGATATTTCGCATTGGTTTTTGGTTACATATATTATTTGTACGGTTCGCCCGAGGTCCGATTGTCCGTTATCCGCGCTTCGTGTCAAAGTGTAATATATCTTGTATTCGTTTCGTCATGTAATTTACATTCGTTCATCGCCATGTTTTTTTTTTTTTTTTTTTTTTTTGAGTTTGTTATGTGTAGTGTATTTTGTATTTAGTTTGTAGAATCCTAACTCTAACACGTACACACAATATACATGTATTTATACACATACACATATAATGGTTGTAAAATATATACATATATTTTTTTCTTTTGTCCCTAAATATATATATATATATATATATGTATGTATATATATATATAGGGTAGGGATAGTGTACATTAATTCAGAAGTGTGAGAAGTGTATTATAACACTGTATAACACCATATAAACACCGTATATCACTATGTAACATCATATAACACTATGTAACACTATATAACAATATATAACACTATACATCTATCGTAGACATGCTATCAGACAAACTATAGTGTTATATTTGTTATATAATGTTATATAGTGTTACATAGTGTTATATGGTGTTACATAGTGTTATACGGTGTTTATATGGTGTTATATAGTGTTATATATAGTGTTATAATACACTTATCACACTTCTCACACTTCTGGATTAATGTACAGGATCCTCTACCTATATATATAATAAATAACAAGTATTCCCTTTTTAACTTATAAAAATATATAAGTTGTTTATTAGAGTTTCTTGAAAGATTAGGCTTAACCCTTTTTATTAAAACTTCCTTAAAGACGATTAAGGTCACTAATCGCGTTTAATCTTGTTAATCACCCCTTTATCATACTTTAATCGCGATTAGGTTTTTAGAAAATTTCGCCATAGTTTCCCCTAAACTACGGCGTTTTCCACGTTTTAATAATGTATTATTTTCATGTTTAAGCCTATAATCACAATCAATTTCCAATCAAGTTCCAAAAATACACCTTTTTCAAGTAATATTTCCCACATAATTATCCATATAATCTTTGAAATTTATATATTTTAATCACATTTTTAATAATAATGTGATTACACTTATTAAATCTTCTAACAAGTTCACTAGAAAAAATAAATTTAACATACTTTAGAGTTTTGATCCTTCATTTAAACCACCTTGATTAACACATTTTTAACACTTTTATAGTGTAAAGCATGATGTTTAATTTTTTTGTAAAAGTTATTTTGCCCATAAATCATTTTCAAGTTTAATATAAAGTTTATGTATTATATGGATGATGATCTTGTTAAGATCTAAACATAAAAATGTTTAGATCCTCCTTACTAGCCTAATTTACACAAGATCATCTTTGTAAACACCCTACTTTAAAATAAACAATTTAACCATAAGTGTGACATCTGTGCTTGTAATCATTGTATAAACCTTAAACAGTTCAGTTATCAATAAAACAATGTTATTTGATCCCAATATTCGTTTGTTTCTGTTTGACATTTTGCATGTTTTACTAACCCATAAAAACAAGTTTGGTTAGTCTTGTAGATGTTAGTAATGTAAAACAACGCAGTTGTGGATTGTATGATATTTGTTTTTTAGAGGAGGCACCAGAAGTCTTACATGAAGATCATATAACATTGCTCAACATAAGGGATTGTACTTCAATGGATCAAGCGACATTTCATTGGCTACAAAAGCTTTGAGCAACTTTCAAGGAAGATCAATACACGTTACGTACATATTCAAATGAGGGGGAGTTATTATAAAGTTGCACTTTTTTCCGTTCCTAAGTTTTGGTGCATTTGAGTTTTCTTAGTGAGGTTTTTAATGAGGCAACATACCTGAACTAGAAATATCAGAAGGAGAAAATACGTGCTTGAAGAAACACCAAGTCTAAACCGAAGGGTTTATCCTTGTGAGAGTGGTCTTATGTAATACCCCGAACCTTAATATACTGTTTATAAACGTATGAAATATGTAATTTATATTTCATATATTGTTAAACGAGTAACATGATGGTGTGAAAGATGAAACATATTGACAAGCCTTAGCTAGTATAGGAGACCGTTTAATATTAATAATTAAATATATTATTTTTGACCTTACTCCGTTTTTAATGAAACTTAGGTTAAAACATAGATAAAAATAAGCTCGTTCTAATGACATATTCGTCGTTTTATAAAACGTCATATTTTAAAAGTTATACAAGAAAAACGAATGAAGCAGCTGAAATAATATAACTAAGCTAGCTAACTAGCACGTCAATTGTCCCACATCGCCCAGAAAGCCATTGAGGTGCTTGCTTGCTTCACATATATATAGGAGTTAAATGGTAGGATTTTAGATACACCAAAATTTTAACGGGAACGCTCTAGTATTGAGAATCCCGAGTATACGATACCCCGTTGGGTGTTGTTAGTAGTCGTTTTTGGAGCACGAATAGGAGCAGGAGTAGGGAAACTCTACATCAACGTGTCGTAGATAGTTTTGAGGTATACTCTCGTTTAAGTTTATGTTTAGTTATTTATTATTTATTTTTAGTAGTTAATATTAGTTTTATTATTAGTAATAATATATTAGTAGTAGTAGTGTTAGTATTATTTTTAGGTACTAGGGTTATTGTTAGGGGCGGGTATTGGGTAGCCTAGCCTTAGTTAGGCATGGACTGATCACCCATGCTTAAACAAGGTAGCACTAACCAATATCCAACCATGATAATGACTAGTTAGGTGTACCATTACCTAACCTAGGATTATGTAATTGTGTTAGGACCTTGAGACATAACCCAGTCGTACTAGCGGCAGTTAAGCAATTGCTAATCAGGTGAGTCATCATACTTGTCTTTTAAACTGTGATAGTATACTCGTCCATAACTGGTAATAATGAGAATGCTGCAGTATGCATGTGTTAGTAGGGGTATATGGGATCCTATTATGCTTAATGAGGTGTGTCACTCTGGGAAGGGTAATAAGGTGTTGTACCCACAGGCACTTCGTGCTTATAAGGTCCAACGACACACACTCATACCTATGTGACGGCCGTAGGGGGACACAGCTGGAGGGCCAGTATGTCTCTTGTACGGTGGTTTGTGACAAGTCAAATGTGACCTATAAGGTTCAATGAGGCCCAACCTGACTATAATGTGGTCACATGCCCATATTGTGTATGCATATAATGTAAACTGTGGTCTGTCTTTATGAAAATTGTATAGTATGAGCTCACCAGTATATATCTGACGTCGTTTTGAGTATACTTATCTCAGGTGAGTCATGAGGAAAGCTATAGGAACTACTTGACAGTTGTGGAGTTTTAGAAGATCAAGGAGTTCTTAGTTGCCGAAAGTTTGTAAATAAATAAAGCGTTGTACTCAGACTATTATAAGTTTTAATGAAAGTTTAGTTTGTTTCCGCTGTAAGTGTATCAATTGTGCACAATCACCCGGGTTACGGGGTGGGTGTTACAGTTGGTATCAGAGCCCGAGGTTTTAGCGAATTAGGTATTGCAGGAATGCCTAAGCTTTAACCAGTAGTTCTTTAAAGATTAATAGCACACTCAGACTAGGCCAAATAACATGTTCTCAGGAAAAGTACTTGCATAGTCAATTGAGTGACGCTAGAAGAAGTAAAACTATGTTGTGCCTTTTTATGTGCTATATATATACGTATATATATATATATATATATATCTATGTGATGTATATAGTTGTTATATTATAATAATGTATCATACATACTAGTAACTCTTTATACTCATATTACTATAGGAAGGAGACAATGTCTGAACATAGAGATGAACAAGGGTCTAGAAATAATCAGAATAACAGAAGGAGAGAGGAAGGCTCTTATAGGACTCGAACTCCCTCTCACAGTGTCAGGTCCCGGTCTAGTACAAGCATGCGTCTAAATACTAAGGATATCCACAATATAGCTGTGGAAGTGGCTAAGGTAATGAAGAATGCACAAATCGGTAATGTTAACCAATCTGGAGAACGACATGAAGAAAGCTCAGCAGCCTCCACGCCAGTACAAAGGGAAGGAATGGGCGAAAGAAAAAACACTATTGCAACCATGCCACTAGAAGGAAAAGGTGAATATTCCAAATCAAAGGAGTGTACTTATAAGCATTTCATGTCCTGTAAACCCCAGTCCTTTGATGGAAGAAAGGGAGCACTAGAAGCTCAAGACTGGCTCAACAGAATGGAGTCAGTATTAGACATATGTGAGTGTGATGACCGCAACAAAGTACGGTTCGCTGTACATATGTTTGAAGCTGAAACCCTTCACTGGTGGAACATTGTGGTTCGAACAGAGGGAAAAGAAAAGGTTAAGGAGATGAAGTGGGAGGAGTTTCTTCATAAGTTTCTTGCCAAGTATTGCCCTCCCAGTGAGACTGAGCAACTGGAAGTGGAATTCTTTCAGTTAAAAATGGGGAATAAAACCTATCGAGAGTATGTTTCTAGTTTCAACGACATATCTCGACTGGTTTCTTATTTAGCATTGACTGAGGAACAACTGATCAATAGGTTTATTTGGGGTCTACCCTCTGAAATGAGGGTGTTTATCAAATCCAAATCCCCCAAGACATTTGCAGAAACTGTTGAGGCTGGCGCCGTCATGGCTGCCGAGATGATTATGCGACAGGCTGAATCTCCCGCACCAAAAAGGAAGTGGGAAGAAAGAAAGGGGGATGTAACACCCTTGTTATTATTTTAAGGTTTTCGTATTGTTTACTAAAATAAGCATGTAATCATGATTAAATGTACTTTACTAAACACGATTAATTTAAAACTTTTACAAATAAAGGTTTAAGTACATCGTAATGTATTTGAGTTCGTCGTTCAAGAGATACGACGAATCGCCGCGCGGAAGCTTTTAACTTTATCGTGTTCGGTTCTTCTTCGAGCTTGATCTTCATCCGGGCACTCTTGGCAATCACCTATGATCAAAACCAACTTAAAAGTTAGTTTTGATAGTTAAATAACAAGTTTAAACAAGTTATATGGGTCAAACAAACAAAATTAAACATTTTTCAAGTTCAGGGGGGGCTAGGCGTCACGCCTAGGGGCTAGACGCCCCACCTAGCCCCCTTTTTGGCAGATTGTTCTTATTATGTTGCTGCATATTCAGCATGACCCGATTTCACGGAAACGAGCATAACTCTCTCGTTTTTAATCCGTTTTACCCGATTCTTTTTCCTACGCGTCCGTAATTTAATTCTCCATCTTATGAAGTTGAAATCCAACATCCGGCATAACAAAATTTCAGACCTTTAAGTCTTCGACTCAATACCTTTTTACAAAGTTTTGACCCGTTCTTGCATTTACCAAACTAACTTGTTATTTTCCTTCAAAATACCATGGTCATCATGTTATATCCGTTTACAAATTTTCAAGATTTAACTTTTCGGGTTCCTTAAGAAGTTTTAACCCGTTATGCATATATACTCGTTTTGACCCGTTACGAGCATTTTACATTTTTAGACTTAAATCATGCTTCTATTGGTTTACATCCTATCACCATTTTTATACGAATTCCAAGGACCCAATTTAACAAGACGCTTATTTCAAAACAACTCTTTAAAGGTTGTTTACCCTATTTACCCCTTAAGGGCTTTTTGGTCAATTTTAGCCCTTCATTTGGGCGACGAAGGACTTCCAATATTATTTGACCAAAACATCACTTTTAGCTATAATTCTAAACATGCGTACCTGACTCGGGTCATAAGATTGACCCGTTTAAATACCTTTCGCTATTACTATCTAGTTAATAGCAATACTAACCATGTGTTAATTCCTGTGATCACAAAACTCAACAAGCAATCGTCAAGTATTAATGACAAATGGTGTTAACAACACCATTTGACCCGTTTAGTCGAAATGACCAATTGTTATTATAAGATGGCACTTAATTACCATTTCACCCCTTTAACCTATCCCGGTTTACTTTTTGAAATCATCCAACTTGAAAGTCGTTTCCTGTTTTATTTGACCCATTATGACTTATGGCAAATGGTGTCGTTTTAAATCCCTTTATCTATTCGTTAACCCATGTCCGGATTACCATTTCACCATTTTTACCCCTTTCTACCATAATTTATGGTTTCTACCATTTTCACTTGTTCCGACTAGCATTATATCGCGCCGGAACATCATGTTTCATTTACTTAATATAAATCGTATTCCATGTTCTCAAATAAGCATTTTGTAATAAAAGTAAAAAGGGTGTAAGCTTAACTTACCTCGCATCCGAACTACGCTTTTCCTTTCCTTCTTGATTCGTTTGACCCGCTCCCTCATCAAGCTTCCACCTAGCTTGTTACGCGTCAAACTATCATCATCGTTTTCAAGGTGGTTAGTTTAATCATAATTTAATACGATCATTCCACCTTACGCATTTCATATCAAAATTACCATTTATCGTATTATAGGTCAGTTTGACTTTTTGAAAGTCAAACATCCCTTAATATATAAAATGCACATTCATGCTCATTAGCTAGTTTAGGCATTTTAAATTTACCCGGTAGGCGTTCCTTTAAGCCATCGTTCTAACGAATATTTTAACTCGAGTTCATGCTATTATTATCACTAAGTTAGCCTAGCTCTTGATTATCGAAGACACTATATTTCTTTATCTCACAAAATCTACGGGTTTTCCCTCTATAAGTGAAACCCGTTTTGTCATGTTATTTGGCATTTATCCAAATACGTATCCAAACCAAGTTCTATCTACGAACTAGTAGGCACCCAATTTCACTTAGGCATTTTAACAAACACCTAATGGGCATAATTTTACACATTTTATTTTTCTAATTCATGGCTTGCTACTTAGCCTTGATTAACATCAATTGAGCTATTACTTATAGAATTACACATCATATTTTCATAAATCAGTTTCTATGCATCAATTTACACTAGATTAGCATTCTACACCCTAGTGTTCATCATTTTCTCACAAAACCCATGAATGACCTTCAATGTACTCATGAAATTTCCAGAATTTAGGCATGATTTCACATGTTATTGCCTAGGTTTCACTCCTAGACACCATATCATCCCTATTCTATCCAAATAGCAAACATGCAACATCAAATTTCAGATTTCCCAAATTCATGAGAATTTCAAACAGAGAATTAACATCAAATTTTACATACCTTGCAATCCCCTTGCAATGGGGATCAGTAATCTATGCTCGATTTTCGATTTTAACTTGGTTTGAGCCTTCAATTTGTGAGATTAGTGAGTTGTTAAGGTTTTGAGAGTGGGGGTCGCCCTCCTCCTCCTGTTGATCGAACCAGACACCTAAATGGTGTGTTTGTTTTTTTTTTTTTATTAAACTTAATAATATAAGTTTAGATTTTAACAACATAGGCCCCTCCACTTTTATTTAGTTTATAACATGATATTTTGTTCTTTCATTTAATTACAAGACTTGTACTAGGTTATTTATTTCCTAGTTACTTTATCTTGTTCACAACCCGTTTTATCTTAAGTCCCGTTAAATCTCCGGCCTTTTATATACTTTGCTTTCTCAAAGTATTTCTCATCCTTTTAATAAATATTAGATTTATTTATTTAAATCCTAAAATTTACCGGGTAAGTTTTACCACTAACTGTATTTTACCCGTCCTGTAGTATTAACGTGGTTTGATTACCGAACCCGTTTTCGGAGTGTTACAAGTCTACCCCCCTTAAAGAGGTTTCGTCCCCGAAACCTTTCTTACATACTTTACTAGTTTAGATCATCCGAACCTTAGCTTTGGTGATCACTTGAGCATTGCTCGCACATAATACTCCTACCAGAAAAGTATGATAATGTGCTTTTGGTTTCAAAGCGTATACGCCTTTTATGTGTATGGCCTCGCAGGCCGATACTTTCATTTTGTATTTCTTATTCTTGTCATTTATTTGACCGAGTTGTCATCTGATCGCTCGGTTATATTTATTTTCATTATGTTTACTTCAAGTTAGTCTTATTTCAACAGGCGCTTTATATAAGTGATAAGTCGTAACACTACTCCGACTTTGAAGGGTTTTTACCGGCCAGACTGATTAGTCGTCGTCATTATACTCCCCGTCATTAGGGTATATCTTATTGCCAACCCGACCTTTTATGATCTCTTCGCTTTTAACCCATTTACTTAACTTAGCGAAACCCATCGCTTTTATACGAACTTTATCTCCCGTTATTATTTTACGCCGGAAGTTACAACCAGTTTCCTCGTCTTATACTATTGACCCGTAGGTTCTTTCACTTAGCCTCGTAGGCTATTTCTTTAGATTTTCACCTTTTTAAGGTGAAACCCCGACTATTCGTTTCTTTCTATTTGTGACCCAGAGGTCTTCTTGGTCCTGTAGACCTTATCACTACGTTTAATGGCGTAGGTTATGATGATCCCGTAGATCATCTTTTATTCGTATTCATATTCAAATGTATATATACCTATATAGCTTCAAGGCATCCCTTATTATGTTTGGAATCATTTGTTTTCGCTTTTTGAACTTTAGTTGGTCTTGACTGTAGTCTAAGGCTTCATTCGTTTACTTTCGGACTAACCTTCCGACTTATGACTTCTGACGTTGCTTACGCGTCAGTTTGTCCTACGCTCACCGTTTCCCCGATTTATAATTATATTTCTTTTAAACCCATTACATAGGTTCATTAATATTTCACACTTTTATTTATTCGATTCACGCTTACTTACATTAGCAAGCGTCGTCATTTATTTAATTCTTTTGACTTGTTCGTATGAAATTTCATTGCTTATGAATGACAATTTTCATTCTTTATTCAACCCGTTCAACTTTAAAATAGTTGAGCGTAATTTATCAAAATTTCAATTTACAGCATCTTGTCATCTTTTAGTCATGGCCCGAAACCCGAGTCTTTTGAGTTTCCATCCACGTTCCCGTTTCTCAGTCTACGTATGTGTTTAAATCCTTACCCATCAACCGGGTATTTTACCGAAGTCGTTATTATTGCAACCCTCCCGATATGCATTAAGACCTCGCTTCACTTTTATATTCCGACTTTGTCCTCAAGTTTGGCATTTTACAAAAACGACCCGTTAAGAGACATATTTTCATTTTTCCGGGTTCGAGTGTAGGCACACCCCCTCCCAATACATATCTTAATCATTTTACATGTTTGCATTATCCGGGTTCGAGTGCAAGTACACTCCCTCCCAATACATGTCTAAATCATTTTACATCAATCTTTGTCCCTCCACTCGGGCTCATTATCCTAATGTAATACATTTCCGTCACCCGGCTGTGCGTTTACATTATTACCAAATATTTTACTCATTTGATTCACTTGGGTACTTTTTAATTTGTCCCACTCACCCCGTCCCTACTACATCGGATGTAAGTATGTCCATCATAAAAAGTTCATGACATCATGTGTTCACTACTTACTTGGCCAGAGTAAGCGATCAACACACGACACACATGACCTTTTCATAATTTCCGCACTACACCCCATGTAAGTGACGCCTCTAATCTTTCTATATTCTTGACTTTCATTGGCAACCATTTATTCAGTTACTATTTAACAATTATTAGATTTACATGTTTCATTCATGAACATATACAATGTTTTTTTTTTCCTTTTTATCAAACTAATATATAATCACATTTGTTAATGTGATTGCTACTTTTCTCAATAGCATTAAATTGAGAGTTTTCCACTTGGATAATTACCCCAATCCAAGTTTCCATATGAACAAATCTTGTTGTTCATTTGTTATTCATCATCGTGAATAACACATTTTCTATTAAATTTCTCTTGGAAATCAGGTTTTCCAAGTTCTATCATATATGTATGCAACCGTCATTACTTACGTGTTTGTTGCATATTACTACTTGTGCAATTAAATTTAAAAGTGTGCACCTGATAATGCTTGCCCTTAACGGGCTTTCCATGCCTTTAACTTTGTTCGCGATCGTCACGTGATTTAGGTCCTTGATGAGTATGCTCTGCTTGTTATACCTCAGACCGTTCCACAGTCATATCCACAATTCGTTCAACTCTCGTCATCTTCAGATGCGAGTATCCTTCAATTAAACATTTACAAAAGTTAGTAATTTCGACATTAATGAACGCCCATATTGTAATACAATGCTTTTTACTATACGTGTCAACGCACGTGGTTTCGTTGGCTATATCTACCCTTTACCGATTTGACTGGTGTAACGTGTATTACACGATAACCCAATGTGTTGTTCTCAACACTTTAACCATACTAAACCATTGATATCTACATGTACTTACTGGATTTGCGATCAAGCCTCGAACCGAACACACTTTATTCTTTAACCTGGAGCTCTGGTTACCAACTTGTAACACCCTTGTTATTATTTTAAGGTTTTCGTATTGTTTACTAAAATAAGCATGTAATCATGATTAAATGTACTTTACTAAACACGGTTAATTTAAAACTTTTACAAATAAAGGTTTAAGTACATCGTAATGTATTTGAGTTCGTCGTTCAAGAGATACGACGAATCGCCACGCGGAAGCTTTTAACTTTATCGTGTTCGGTTCTTCTTCGAGCTTGATCTTCATCCGGGCACTCTTGGCAATCACCTATGATCAAAACCAACTTAAAAGTTAGTTTTGATAGTTAAATAACAAGTTTAAACAAGTTATATGGGTCAAACAAACAAAATTAAACATTTTTCAAGTTTAGGGGGGGCTAGGTGTCACACCCTAAAAATCCACACGCGGAATACTACCGCGAGGCGTGTGACTAACCAGGATCCAGCCACTAATTATTTTGAACCGTTTAGTTATTATTACAAATAATGGTATAATTAGCGACCAATTTTAAATTTTCCAAAACTTAGTTTGAGTTTGCAGCGGAAAGGAAAGAAAAACACATCGTAATTGAAAACCATAAGTTTGTTATCATGATACTTACAAACCACGTACTCCATCCGATTGCAACGTCCGTCCAAAGTTGTACCGAGCAACCTGCAAAGCATGCAGTAGAGTGTCAACATAACGTTGGCGAGTTCACGTGTTTACAGTTTTCCAGTTTTAATTTCCAAAAACTTGTTTCAACAGTTAATTTACTCATTTATACATGCCGTGGGGAGCTACCCCATAAGTAAGCTACTAAACTGTTACAATACCGAATACTTACTAAACCATACGTTTCCGCAGTGCCCCGTTTGTCAATGTTCTATCATCATTGACGGTTTGCCTGAGTACATTAGTTCACGCCCGTTCCCAGTAACAAGGGTCAGTGTGAGGCTGGTTAGACCTAAATAGCGCTATCAACTAATAACCCGTTCGCCAGGCCCCGGCGACTAATCGGTATTAAATGGTAGGGACTTGAGTGATAGAGTTTCGTTTTGTGTTGCTCGTTGCATTCCGTATAAACAGTAATTAACTAAGAGTCCCACATAAGGGGAGAAAAGTAGTTTGTATCCCTCATAAGGGGATAGCGTTGTTACCCATATCCCACACAAGGAGATAGAAATACCGTATCCCGCACAAGGAGATAGTAAGCAATCCCAAACCAGGAAAAGAGTTTCGTTCCGTTTCCCAACCACCGGGAACACATGCTTTAAGTAAAAAAGTAGTGAACTCACCTTTGTTTTGCTCGGTTGTTAATTTACTCGTGTTACGTTGGTCAATCCATACCCTATTATGGTTATTAGATATTTATTAGGTTCGTATGCAGGTAACGTCACGTATAATCCTACATGTATCTAACACATAGCATGCATGTCTTACAAGCATATATAGTATTGGGCCTTTCCTAGCATGTGAACAATTTAAACAGTAACAGTTAAACAATATAAGGAACATACGGCCCAAAACATATCAACACATAGTGCGGCCCAATAATTAATTTAAGTGGTCCAGTCAAAACCGGATAGTCTCGACTCGAGATTTTGAGGTCTCGAGTCGCAACCACGAGATTCTAAGTCGCAACAGTTGGTTTCGAGTTGTGCACATTTGAGTCGCAACCTTTGAGGCCTCGAGTCCGGTCTTGAGTCAAGATCAAGAGGTCTCGAGTCGTAACCGGCTGGTCTCGACTCCTGAAGCGCCTTGTCTGGTTTCGAGTTGTTAACATAACGGTCCCGACTCGCAACCGTAGGTTCCGACTCGCAACCCTTGTTGATATTTCTAGAACCTTATCCATTTGTACGAACCAACCAAAATTCCTTAACATGTTTCATCATACCGTACAATCATTAAATTAGGTCCAACCAACATATTTCAAATATTTTGGCATCATTCAAACAGTTCATCATCATACCATTTAACCACTATCTTAGCATACGTTTAATCATTAGATCACCCACCATTTTATTATGTCATGGTTACAACTAAACACTTAACCAAAGAAATATCAAATTATGACTTATAGCAATTCTAACAGCCTAAGTAAATCAATCAAATATGTCACAACTTGTTATGAGGACACTCTTATAACCCTATCAATCATGAGAAAAGAAACACACACTTTTCAGCAACATTCCTTATCCAAAGTCAAAAAGCTTACGTTCACCATTTCAACACCTACTTCTATATTTTATTTACACAATCAAAAACTAAAGAAAGCTGAGATATGCACCACAAATCATTATCATGAAATCAGTTTATAAAACAATAGAGTATATATATATCTCATCATTAACCACTTATCAATGTTTCAACTAATTCCAAACAGCTTTCGAATCTAAGCAATAAACAAACAGTTATTATTACAACAAGCTTTCTTTAATTTATTACTTCAACTTAGAGCCACAAAAGGATTCCAAGATAATTGAAAACAAATAGATACTGACCAAACCTTCGAGACCAAAGTGTGTGCTGCCATTGCTTCCTGTTCTGAGCCTCCATCTGCACCGGAGCTGGGTCTGACCCGCTGACCAGTCTTGTGAAACCCATCAGAACAGAAGCACCACCGCCGCCATCACAGCGGCGCTGCCGTCACCGGCTCCGTCTCTGTTCTCTCTCTCTCTCTCAGCAGCTCCGATTCTCTTTCTCTCGAGTCCATATGTGTGCGTGTAGGGGTGGTGTGGGGTGGATGGGGAGTTGTGGATGTGATGGTATAACAGAACGGGGGTGTTTGTCGAATTTGTTGTGGGGATTACAGGAGGTCCGACGCCGGAACATTGGCTCCGCTTGCCGACTGGTTAACCAGAGAGGGAAGAGGGGTGCGGCTGAGGTGGTGGTGATTGTCGGAGTGCTACAGTCGCCGGAAGTGAAAGTCGAGGGGGAGAGGGGTGATAAGTGTAGATACGGTTGCCGAACTTGTGGGGGAGACGAGGGGTGTGGCCGGCCGGTCATCGACGCCGACAGCCGGTGATCGGAACAGGAGAGAGGGATGAGGGATGTGGAGGTGTGTTATGTGCGGCTGGACAATTTTTAGAGGGGTCTTAGGGTTTTATTAAAAGTAAGGGTGAGGGTTTTAGAGATGTTTAAATAGAATAGGGTTTAGGTTTAGGTTAGTTGGGTTGGGCCTAGCCCAAGTGCGTGAACCCGTTTAAACGACTACGCGTCTCGCTCAAACCGATTGGCCCGGTTAAAATTAACTAACACGTATATAATTAAAGCTTTCGTCGCGGATTATTATTTTGTAAATAATAATAATATTTATAACAATAGTGATATTAATAAACACGCGTGTTACTAAAATGCCCTTCTCTCGACAACGAGAGTACGGGTTGTCACACTAGGTGTCACGCCTAGGGGCTAGACGCCCCACCTAGCCCCCTTTTTGGCAGATTGTTCTTATTATGTTGCTGCATATTCCCAGCATGACCCGATTTCACGGAAACGAGCATAACTCTCTCGTTTTTAATCCGTTTTACCCGATTCTTTTTCCTACGATTCCGTAATTTAATTCTCCATCTTATGAAGTTGAAATCCAACATCCGGCATAACAAAATTTCAGACCTTTAAGTCTTCGACTCAATACCTTTTTACAAAGTTTTGACCCGTTCATGCATTTACCAAACTAACTTGTTATTTTCCTTCAAAATACCATGGTCATCATGTTATATCCGTTTACAAATTTTCAAGATTTAACTTTTCGGGTTCCTTAAGAAGTTTTAACCCGTTATGCATATATACTCGTTTTGACCCGTTACGAGTATTTTACATTTTTAGACTTAAATCATGCTTCTATTGGTTTACATCCTATCACCATTTTTATACGAATTCCAAGGACCCAATTTAACAAGACGCTTATTTCAAAACAACTCTTTAAAGGTTGTTTACCCTATTTACCCCTTAAGGGCTTTTTGGTCAATTTTAGCCCTTCATTTGGGCGACGAAGGACTTCCAATATTATTTGACCAAAACATCACTTTTAGCTATAATTCTAAACATGCGTACCTGACTCGGGTCATAAGATTGACCCGTTTAAATACCTTTCGCTATTACTATCTAGTTAATAGCAATACTAACCATGTGTTAATTCCTGTGATCACAAAACTCAACAAGCAATCGTCAAGTATTAATGACAAATGGTGTTAACAACACCATTTGACCCGTTTAGTCGAAATGACCAATTGTTATTATAAGATGGCACTTAATTACCATTTCACCCCTTTAACCTATCCCGGTTTACTTTTTGAAATCATCCAACTTGAAAGTCGTTTCCTGTTTTATTTGACCCATTATGACTTATGCCAAATGGTGTCGTTTTAAATCCCTTTATCTATTCGTTAACCCATGTCCGGATTACCATTTCACCATTTTTACCCTTTTCTACCATAATTTATGGTTTCTACCATTTTCACTTGTTCCGACTAGCATTATATCACGCCGGAACATCATGTTTCATTTACTTAATATAAATCGTATTCCATGTTCTCAAATAAGCATTTTGTAATAAAAGTAAAAAGGGTGTAAGCTTAACTTACCTCGCATCCGAACTACGCTTTTCCTTTCCTTCTTGATTCGTTTGACCCGCTCCCTCATCAAGCTTCCACCTAGCTTGTTACGCATCAAACTATCATCATCGTTTTCTACGTGGTTAGTTTAATCATAATTTAATACGATCATTCCACCTTACGCATTTCATATCAAAATTACCATTTATCGTATTATAGGTCAGTTTGATTTTTTGAAAGTCAAACATCCCTTAATATATAAAATGCACATTCATGTTCATTAGCTAGTTTAGGCATTTTAAATTTACCCGGTAGGCGTTCCTTTAAGCCATCGTTCTAACGAATATTTTAACTCGAGTTCATGCTATTATTATCACTAAGTTAGCCTAGCTCTTGATTATCGAAGACACTATATTTCTTTATCTCACAAAATCTACGGGTTTTCCCTCTATAAGTGAAACCCGTTTTGTCATGTTATTTGGCATTTATCCAAATACTTATCCAAACCAAGTTCTATCTACGAACTAGTAGGCACCCAATTTCACTTAGGCATTTTAACAAACACCTAATGGGCATAATTTTACACATTTTATTTTTCTAATTCATGGCTTGCTACTTAGCCTTGATTAACATCAATTGAGCTATTACTTATAGAATTACACATCATATTTTCATAAATCAGTTTCTATGCATCAATTTACACGCATTCTACACCCTAGTGTTCATCATTTTCTCACAAAACCCATGAATGACCTTCAATGTACTCATGAAATTTCCAGAATTTAGGCATGATTTCACATGTTATTGTCTAGGTTTCACTCCTAGACACTATATCATCCCTATTCTATCCAAATAGCAAACATGCAACATCAAATTTCAGATTTCCCAAATTCATGAGAATTTCAAACAGAGAATTAACATCAAATTTTACATACCTTGCAATCCCCTTGCAATGGGGATCAGTAATCTATGCTCGATTTTCGATTTTAACTTGGTTTGAGCCTTCAATTTGTGAGATTAGTGAGTTGTTAGGGTTTTGAGAGTGGGGGTCGCCCTCCTCCTCCTGTTGATCGAACCAGACACCTAAATGGTGTGTTTTTTTTTTATTAAACTTAATAATATAAGTTTAGATTTTAACAACATAGGCCCCTCCACTTTTATTTAGTTTATAACATCATATTTTGTTCTTTCATTTAATTACAAGACTTGTACTAGGTTATTTATTTCCTAGTTACTTTATCTTGTTCACAGCCCGTTTTATTTTAAGTCCCGTTAAATCTCTGGCCTTTTATATACTTTGCTTTCACAAAGTATTTCTCATCCTTTTAATAAATATTAGATTTATTTATTTAAATCCTAAAATTTACCGGGTAAGTTTTACCACTAACTGTATTTTACCCGTCCTGTAGTATTAACGTGGTTTGATTACCAAACCCGTTTTCAGGGTGTTACAGGGGACACTCGGAATAACAACTTTAAAAGGCCTAAAACATTTCCTCGATGTCAAATTTGCAAACGCTTTCATACGGGGGAATGTCGTTTTCCTTGTCCAATTTGTAAAAAGACGGGTCATGCTCTTCAAGAATGCAAGGAAAAGAAGAAGTGTTTCAAATGTGGAGACCCTAACCACATGAGATCTGAATGTCCCGAACTCAAAAGAAATGATAGGACACAACCAAATCAGCCAAAAGGGCGTGCATTTGTACTCACCACGGAAGAAGCCAAGACCAATACAGACGTTATCATGGGTACGTATCTCGTAGATGATGTATATGCGCGTGTGTTATTTGATACCGGTGCAAATAGAAGTCTAGTGTCGACTACCTTTAGACCTTACTTGAACCAGGCGTCCCAAAACCTAGAGCATGCCTTTACAGTAGAAATGGCTGATGGAAGTCAAAGAGAGATAGTTGACATTGTTAAGAATTGTAAAATAAGCTTAAACAACCATGTTATCCCTATAGACCTAATGCCTATGGAACTTGGAGAATTCGACATAGTCATAGGAATGGACTGGTTGACACCATATCATGCGAAAGTTATATGCGATAAAAGGATCGTCAGACTCCGATTACCCAACGGCAAACAACTAACTGTATCGGGAGACCGCACTGACAAGACTAAGAACCTCATCACGATAGCACAAGCACATAAATGCCTAAGGAAAGGGTATGTTGCCTTTCTAGCATATGTCGTAAACACTACAGAAAAGTGGAAGGTCGAGGACGTGCCAGTAGTACGAGAATACCCCGAAGTGTTTCCCGATGAGCTCCCGGGACTACCATCGGATAGACAGGTTGAGTTTCGCATTGACCTAGTTCCCGGTACATCACCGATTGCTAAGTCGTCGTATAGACTAGCCCCGACAGAAATGCAAGAACTCAAGAAGCAACTACAAGATTTGCTTGACAAGGGGTTTATCCAACCTAGTTCGTCGCCATGGGGAGCACCCATCTTATTTATCAAGAAGAAAGATGGGACGATGCGCATGTGCATCGATTATAGAGACTTGAATAAAGCCACTATAAAGAATAAATACCCTTTGCCCAGGATCGATGACTTGTTTGATCAATTACAAGGGGCAAGCTATTTCTCTAAAATAGACTTGAGGTCTGGATACCACCAAGTGAAAGTTGCACCAGAAGACATACCTAAGACTGCCTTCAGGACTAGGTATGGTCATTATGAATTTTTGGTAATGCCATTTGGGTTAACCAACGCACCTGCAGTGTTCATGGACCTCATGAACAGGGTTTGTAAACCTTACCTCGATAAGTTTGTGATCGTTTTTATTGACGATATCCTTATCTACTCTAAGAACGAGGTAGAACATGAACAACACCTGAGAGCAGTCCTTGAATTGCTCAAGAAAGAAAAACTCTATGCAAAGTTCTCTAAGTGTGAATTTTGGATACGTGAGGTGCAATTCCTAGGCCACGTGATAAATGAATGTGGAATACAAGTTGACCCTGTAAAGATTGAGGCCATCAAGAAATGGGAAGTACCGAAGAATCCCACTGAAATCAGAAGATTTCTGGGGTTAACAGGATACTATAGAAGGTTTATTCAAGACTTCTCAAAGATTGCAACACCATTAACCACACTAACCCAGAAAGCCTCTAAGTTTAATTGGGGACCTAAACAAGAAGAAGCCTTTAACACGTTAAAGTATAAGTTATGTAGCGCCCCAATACTATCACTTCCTGAGGGAATCAATGATTTTGCCGTCTACTGTGATGCATCTCACTATGGTATGGGATGTGTACTCATGCAAAGAGGCAAAGTAATTTCCTACGCCTCTAGACAGTTGAAGATTCATGAACGGAACTACACAACCCATGATTGGAACTTGGTGCCATAGTATTCGCATTGAAAATTTGGAGGCACTATCTTTACGGTACAAAGTGCACTATCTATAGTGACCATAAAAGTTTAAAACATATATTTGAGCAGAAGGAGCTCAATATGCGTCAGAGACGATGGATGGAGTTATTAAGTGATTACGACTGTGAGATCCAATACCATCCAGGTAAGGCAAACATAGTAGCCGATGCTCTAAGTAGAAAAGAGAAACCTCAACCAATAAGAATTCGTGCAACCAGAATAGAGGTTAAAACTAGTCTCTTAGAACAAGTTAAGAATATACAACAAGAAGACTTAAAAGAGAATCATATTGTAAAAGAAAGAATGATTGGGAGACTGAAGCTACTGACAATGGGAAATGATAATATCCTTAGGTTCAGCAATAGGATATGGGTTCCTAATTTTGGAGGACTGCAGGATACAATCTTAGAGGAAGCTCATAAGTCTAAGTATTCCATTCACCCTGGCAGTGACAAGATGTATAAGGATTTAAGGAGAGATTATTGGTGGCCGGGAATGAAGCGATCTGTTGCCCATTATGTGGAAAAGTGCCTTACATGCCTTAAGGTGAAGGCAGAACATCAAAAACCCTCTGGATACTTGCAACAACCAGAGATTCCAGAATGGAAATGGGAGAAAATCACCATGTATTTTATCACGAAGCTCCCAAGGTCAAGTCACAGTTATGATACTATTTAGGTAATAGTGGACAGACTGACCAAGTCTGCACACTTCGTGCCAATTCGTGAGGACTATAATATGAACAAGCTAGCTCAAATTTACATCAAAGAACTAGTCTCGCGACATGGGGTGCCTGTATCGATCATATCAGACAGAGATAGTCGTTTCACATCTAAATTGTGGAAAAGTTTCCAACAAGAGTTGGGAACCAAACTTAATCTAAGCACTGCATATCATCCTCAGACGGATGGGCAGAGTGAACGGACTATTCAGACATTAGAAGACATGCTTCGGGCTTGTGTAATTGATGTTGGTGGAAGTTGGGACACTCATCTACCACTCATCGAATTCGCCTACAATAATAGCTATCACACCAGCATCAAAGCTGCACCTTATGAAGCTTTATACGGAAGAAGGTGCCGAACTCCTATCTGTTGGACGGAAGTAGGGGAAAGTCAACTGTCAGGAACAGAAATCATTGTGGAGACCACCGAAAAGATTCAGCAAATCAATGAAAGGATGAAAAGTGCTCAAGATCGACAAAAGAGTTATGCAGATCAGAGGCGTAAACCCCTAGAGTTCCAAATAGGGGATAAAGTAAGGCTTAAGGTATCACCTCTGAAAGGAGTGATTCGGTTTGGAAAGAAGGGAAAGTTGAAACCCAGATACATTGGGCCGTTTGAAGTAACAAGCAAAGTAGGACCAGTGGCTTATCGGCTAAAACTTCCTGAACAGCTGGCAGGAATACATAATACTTTTCATGTATCAAATTTAAGGAAGTGCCTAGTGGACGAAGCCCAACAAATACCCCTGGAAGACGTACAGGTTGACGACAAACTCAACTTCATTGAAGAACCACTACAAATCGAAGATAGGAAGGTTAAAAAGTTACGCAAGAAGGAAATTCCGTTAGTCAAAGTCAAGTGGAACGCACGTCATGGACCCAACTTTACATGGGAATTAGAAAACATAATGAAATATAAGTACCCTCATATTTTTAAGTGATGACAAATTTCGAGGACGAAATTTTTGTAAGGAGGGAAGGATGTAATACCCCGAACCTTAATATACTGTTTATAAACGTATGAAATATGTAATTTATATTTCATATATTATTAAACGAGTAAGATGATCGTGTGAAAGGTGAAACATCTTGACAAGCCTTAGCTAGTATAGGAGACCGTTTAATATTAATAATTAAATATATTATTTTTGACCTTACTCCGTTTTTAATGAAACTTAGGTTAAAACGTAGATAAAAATAAGCTCGTTCTAATGACATATTCGTCGTTTTATAAAACGTCATATTTTAAAAGTTATACAAGAAAAACGAGTGAAGCAGCTGAAATAATATAACTAAGCTAGCTAACTAGCACGTCAAGCTAGCTAGCTAGCACGTCAATTGTCCCACATCGCCCAGAAAGCCATTGAGGTGTTTGCTTGCTTCACATATATATAGGAGTTAAATGGTAGGATTTTAGATACACCAAAATTTTAACGGGAACGCTCTAGTATTGAGAATCCCGAGTATACGATACCCCGTTGGGTGTTGTTAGTAGTCGTTTTTGGAGCACGAATAGGAGCAGGAGTAGGGAAACTCTACATCAACGTGCCGTATATAGTTTTGAGGTATACTCTCGTTTAAGTTTATGTTTAGTTATTTATTATTTATTTTTAGTAGTTAATATTAGTTTTATTATTAGTAATAATATATTAGTAGTAGTAGTGTTAGTATTATTTTTAGGTACTAGGGTTATTGTCAGGGGCGGGTATTGGGTAGCCTAGCCTTAGTTAGGCATGGACTGATCACCCATGCTTAAACAAGGCAGCACTAACCAATATCCAACCATGATAATGACTAGTTAGGTGTACCATTACCTAACCGAGGATTATGTAATTGTGTCAGGACCTTGAGACATAACCCAGTCGTACTAGCGGCAGTTAAGCAATTGCTAATCAGGTGAGTCATCATACTTGTCTTTTAAACTGTGATAGTATACTCGTCCATAACTGGTAATAATGAGAATGCTGCAGTATGCATATGTCAGTGGGGGTATATGGGATCCTATTATGCTTAATGAGGTGTGTCACTCTGGGAAGGGTAATAAGGTGTTGTACCCACAGGCACTTCGTGCTTATAAGGTCCAGCGACACACACTCATACCTATGTGACGGCCGTAGGGGGACACAACTGGAGGGCCAGTATGTTTCTTGTACGGTGGTTTGTGACAAGTCAAATGTGACCTATAAGGTTCAATGAGGCCTAACCTGACTATAATGTGGTCACATGCCCATATTGTGTATGCATATAATGTAAACTGTGGTCTGTCTTTATAAAAATTATATAGTATGAGCTCACCAGTATATATCTGACGTCGTTTTGAGTATACTTATCTCAGGTGAGTCATGAGGAAAGCTATAGGAACTACTTGACAGTTGTGGAGTTTTAGAAGATCAAGGAGTTCTTAGTTGCCGAAAGTTTGTAAATAAATAAAGTGTTGTACTCAGACTATTATAAGTTTTAATGAAAGTTTAGTTTGTTTCCGCTGTAAGTGTATCAATTGTGCACAATCACCCGGGTTACGGGGTGGGTGTTACATCTTATCAAGAGTGTTTAATACTTAATCTTTCCTTGATTGCCAGATTGTATGGTTTACAACGGTGGTGGGTGAGGGTAGGGATGCAGTGGTGGCGGCGGCGGTTTATGAACATGGTAGTGGTGGAGTTTTTATGTAGGGATGAAGAAGAGAGAAGTGAGGGTGGGGGTGGGGGTGGGGGTGGGGTGCAAGTGAGTTTTTATTAATAAAAAGTATTGTTTTAGTTTAAAAGTAAAGGACTTAAATGCCCTCACGTGCAAGGCATGTGAGTCAATTTAACTGAATTTTTTGACGTGGTTAGTGCTAAAGGTTATAGGGTGTAATAAAACATGAACATAAAGGTTGATTTTTGCCGATTTCATAGTGAAAAGTATAAAATACAGTCGCAAACATAAAGGTTGTTTTCTTTAATTTTATCATTATATTATAAGGCCTTTTCTATAATTTAAGTTTTATTTTAGAGTCTTTGCTATTATTTCTTTTATTTACTCCTATATATTGGTTATGTTTACCAAAATTCATATTTTGGCTACAATCTTTTATTTCAATCGTGTCTCTATTATCATGTCGGTTACTTTGACCGAGTTTAATATGTATGTTAGTAGACTAACCTATAAATAAAATGTTGATTTGTAATATATAAGAGAGCTCATAACATATTAATAAATTTTACCCATGGTTATTTTATTTAAACATTTGCTAGAAAGTATCTAGCATTTTATCTCGTCACACATGCCTGGCCAACTAAAAATAATCTATACTATATAATAAAAGAAATCACTTTGGGGGACACTTGTCATCATATTAGGCCATCTCTTATAGATAATTATTATTTTAGTTAATCTCTTCTAATTAATTATAGATAATCCTCATATTAACTATTATTTAGTTTAATAACTTATATATAATTATTATTTAGTTTAATCTTCTTCTCATTTATAATATTATTTATTTGAATTAATTAGAGTTAATTATTGTTTTCGTCCCTGTGATTTGTCAAAAATCACTATTCAGTCAATTAGTTTAAAAATTGTGATTTCAGTCCCTATGGTTTCACTTTCGTAACTATTTCAGTCCATATCGTAACCATTTCGGTCCCTGTAATTAACAGAATAATGGATTGAAATTGTTACGAAATTGAAACCATAGGGACAGAAATGGTTACGAAAGTGAAACCACAGTGACTGAAATCGTAATTTTTAAACTAATGGACTGAAATGGCGATTTTTGACAAACCACAGGGACGAAAACAGTAATTAACTCAATTAATTATTACTTTTATATTTATCTATTTACTTCAAATTCAAACTTAGTTATCTAATTTGATCTTAACTATATATTTGAAGGTTCTGTTTAGTTTGGTATCAAATAGATTTTACGAAACTTGAAATAAAATTAACTAATATTATTTGTCATTTATATATTTACGGAGTTTTAAATAAAGGGTTACATTTATCGAGACTTCGTTAACAAATTTTGCAACAACAGAATAATCTATTTTTATAATGAAAACCAAACTTTGTATCAATATATTAAATATTTTTATTTTCACTATACAAAATTACATTTACTCGACCCATGTAATACATGAGGTGTTTTAATATATAATTTTTTATTATTTGATATATAAAGTTAGATTTATTCAATTCGTGCAATACACGAGGTTTTTTAAGGATATATATATATATATATATTATTTAGTACAGAAAATTACATTTATTCAAACCGTGTAATACGCATATTTTTTAAGATGTAATTTTTTATTATTTGGTATATAAAATCACATTTATTCAACCCATGTAATAAATGGTTTTTTTTTAAAATGTATTATTTTATTATTTAGTAAAAAATCTTACATTTATTCAACGCATATTTTTTAAAATGTATTATTTTAAAGATATAACTTTTTTATTTGGTTTATAAAATTACATTTATTCAACCCGTACAATATTGTTCTTATAGATATAACTTTTTATTATTTAATATATAAAATTATATTTATTCAACCCGTGCAATAAATGAGGTTTTTAAAGATATATTTTTTTTATTATTTAATATATAAAATTTATTTATTCAACCCGTGTAATACACGGGGTTATAACCTAGTTAAAAACCTATACAAAGTATAAAATGTCACATAAATCCAATATTTTATGTTTGGATACCAACTAAAACTTTTTAAAAAGCCGATCATAAAACCAAACATTCCCTAACAATTCCGAACAACAAATAGTGAAACAGCACTAAAAGAATGGAATGTTTACGAGGTGAAGATGGCAGGTTCGGCATAGTACAAGGACAAAACTGTAATTAACCAAAATACCATTTTATTTATTAGACAAAATTGCAGAAAACAACCTTTATGTTTGCCCCAAACTGCACTTTATACCTTTCACTATGAAATCGGCAAAAACCAACCTTTATGTTCATGTTTTGCTACAGGTTCAACCTTTAACACAAATGACGTTTATTTTTCCTGTTAAACCCCCCTCACATGCAACGCATGTGAGGGTATTATTGTCATTTCAGTTTTGTCTTTTTATCACTAAATTAAATTAAAATTAATGTAGCCCACCATCTCCATCATCTTGCTTGCAACATCAATATTTCATCATTTCTTCTCTGCATCCATACATCCCAAACACAATTTTCAAACAGAGAGAAGAAAATTAAGATACTTTGGGGACGGCGACTGTTTAATTTCATCTGGGTGTTGTTAGTTTGAGCTAAAGGTATCTGGGTTCTTGTGTTAGGGTTAGGGTTTTGTTGTTTGTTGTGATTTTGGGGTCTGAAATTGTTTAATTTTATCTGGGTGTTGTTTTGAGCTAAAATTTTGTGGGTTTTTGTCAATTTATGTTCTGTATGATAGATTTGGTGAGGTGATTTAGGGTTTACTGATTCTAGTGAAAATGGGGGTTTGTTAATTTAGGGTTTGTTTTGGGTTGATTTGATTTAAGGGTGGTTAATTTGGTGTATCGTGATATGGGACCATCTGGTTTTTTTACAATGCCAGTTCCTCTAGCTCCATATCCAACTCCTCCTGCACCATTTACACCCCCTGCAACTGGTATTTTAGCGTTGTTTTAATCTTTATTTCTTTTTTTTTTAATTTCTGTTTTAAGAAGAATGTAAGTTCAGTTTTATTGTAATTGGATAGATTGAAAAACTAATAGTCAAACTTACTACTTTTTAAATGTTGAATTTGTATTAATATCTTTTCTTTTGTAGCTCATAAAGATTAACCCGTGAAAGCTTTTTTATAGCACATAAATCTATGGATTCTTTTTCTGTAATATGATATAAATCTTGCAGATAATTGAAAACTAATCAAGAATCAAGTTGACTTTTGAAAAAAGTCAGTGGTAGTAAACAGAGTACTCTGTTTTTTTCTTTGAACGGGTTCAGAAAGCCAATTAGTATGTTCATGATGTCAAAATCTTCTTCTTTATCCGGTAGGAGCCACCTCGGTTTGTAGAAACCTCGGATTCGTTCTCCGGGTTGCTGTTGTTTGCGGTTGGGATCTTGTTGTTCATGGTGGCATTTGTGAAGGATAGGGATTTTTAAAACACCACCGGTCATCACCGTTTTATCCATCACCGGTAACCATCTCCGGTCATCTCTCTATCTCTCTCATTCTTCCGACTCTCTCTACATCTCTCAAACTAGCCATTTCTCTCTCTAAGTGTGTAGTGTGTGGGTTGTTTTTGGGAAGAAGAACATAGATACATGGGTATTAGTAACAGGTGTAATCAATGGAATATTTAAAAAAACAAAAAAACTATTAAAAAGATAACTAAAATGACCAAAAAGCCCTCACATGCAAAACATGTGAGGTAACTTAACCAGAAAAATAAACGTCGTTTGCGTTAAAGGTTGAACCTGTAGCAAAACATGAACATAAAGGTTGGTTTTTGCGGATTTCATAGTGAAAGGTATAAAGTGCAGTTTTGGGCAAACATAAAGGTTGTTTTGTGCAATTTTGTCTATTTATTATTATTATTATTATCATCATCATTATTCTCCGGCGTGGTTAGGGTATACTGATACGCGAGTCCGGTAACACCAAAAATCACTCACAAAATCCTAATCAATCATTCAAACATCCAACTGTGAATCATCAGTTGTAAACATTACCATAAGAAATGAGTCCTGTAGATGACGGCAGTTATCGATGATGCGGTTTTAAATGGAGTTACAAATCCAGGTGGCGCAGGCGGTTCACGTCTTAAATCACGACACGCAGTCGTGTAATCGAGTCTCGGCTAACCAGTGGCTCGTTCAGTTCCAGCAGACCGATGCTGCTTGGGAGATTGCTACCTCTATTTTGACATCTGATCAGCCTGTTTCCGATTTTGAAGTTGAGTTCTTTGCTGCTCAACTGCTTAAGCGCAAGGTTGTTGTTTGATTTTGTAGTGTTTTTCTACATGTTTATTCACCTAAATGTGTGATTGCTTTGTTTAGGGCTTTGATTAGTTTATTGCTTGTTGAAATATCATATTACTTAATTAGGTTATTGGTTGTTATTGGTTTATTGTGATTTAAAGTAATTGGAAAGGTTGGATAAATATCATAAATCTATAGCAGCCATAGTTGTCAAAGGTACGCGGAGCCTTGAGCATAGGCGCTTGAGATAAGAAAGGCGCACAACGTAAACATACCGTTTTTTATGTATAAGGCTTGTTACGGCTTCCAAGCCTTTTTTGGATGCTTCAGAACAGTTTGCTCCGAATTTGCAGAATTTTCACGATTTGGTCGAAATCTGGCTGGAGTCTGACTGGAATGACGCCCGAAGGTCACTGGATGGAAGCAAGGCGTTTTCCCTGCGCCTCACCTTGCCTGAGGGCTTAGGCATGCGTCCGAAGGGCTTTTGACAACGTTGTCTATTGTCTATAGCTGCAATATAGTCGGCTCGATTTTTTCAACTTCTTCTTGCTGCCATATGCCACTTTTATCATCCTGGTGTAACACAGGGGAGCTTTGCAAGATTTGGGTATTATACAGTATACACTCAACAATCTACAGGTTTTAGAAAATGCTTCCTTAGAATTGACCTTTAGAGGATATAGGTAGAAAGCATCAGGAGTCACCAGCTCACCAGAAAACACCTTTGATTGATGTAAAATTGATATCATGGCAATTTCACAAGAATTACTCATTTGGCTTTGTTATAAACACATGTTATATTGATAACTTAAGTGAACATAAGATTATTCAAGCAGAGAACTAATAATGTCTACATTATTAGACAAGAAAAGGCAGAAATCTGTGTGTGGCACTTAGCTATCGACTATATTAAATTGGAATACTAATAATTTGAAATATAGCATGGGGCTATGAAACTATACCTTATTCTGTCACTTTTCAGATCCAAAATGAAGGACATTGTCTGCATCTGGAAGCAAAGGAATCTCTTGTTAATGCTCTTCTTCTGGCTGCTAAAAGATTCAGTTCAGGCCCGTCCCAGGTACTCTACTTCTGTAGCAAGTTTATATTGTTCATTTTTTGATGATTTTAATATACACAAGATATGTGCAGTTTTTTTAGTCCTGTTGGTTTGGTAACTAGATGTAATTTATTTACTTATTCTTTATGTGTTTGTTGTATTTGGGTGTAGCTCTTAACACAAATTTGTCTGGCTCTATCGACACTCATACTTCATGCTGTGGAGTACTACAAACCAATTGAGAAGCTATTCTACAGTCTTCATAATCTTCAAGGTCAGGATGATGGCAATATTGTAGTTTTGGAAATGCTCACAGTCTTGCCAGAAGTTGTTGAAGATGAAAGTGCTAATTATAAAAGCAAATCTGGTCAAAAAATTGACTATGGCCCAGAGGTACTAGAGTCTGGACCGTTTAATTATTTACTTTACCAACTTCTTTTAATGTTTTAATTGTTTTACTCTAGCAACTAACATATTGTCTTGCATTAGCAGCTACTATCACATACATCGGCAGTATTAAAGTTCCTACTGCAGCAATCTGAAGAGAGCTTTGATGGTACCATTCAGCTACATGAAAGGAGCAGAAAGATTCTTCGTTGTTTGTTGAGTTGGGTATGACAAATTAACGACCTTTAAATGTTTTTTAATCCTTAAAAGCTATAAATCCGAGTACTGATGAAATGACCTAATTATGTGCTCTTGTATATCTTAATAGTGGTGGTTAAATGTTTTGTTTTCACATTCTTATACATCTGAATCATGACTGCATATTTTCAGGTTCGGGCTGGATGTTTCTCAGACATTTTACCTGTCTCACTGCTAGACCACCCCCTTCTTAATTTTGTTTTCAACTCTTTGCAGGTGAAAAATTGTTATCAGGGTTATTTTGGTTATTTACAGATTCTCTTCAAAGGCTATGGTTGTTAAACTTAAACTTCTTTACCCCGAGTGTTTGCAGGTTTCATCCACGTTTGATCTAGCAATTGAGGTTTTGATTGAGCTCGTAGGTCAGCATGAGGTATGCATATTCCATAAATTATAAAATCATCATATAAGTTTGTTTTCTTAAACTTGGTCATTGATGCAAACTAGTTAGTTTCCTTGCACGTTGTTGCGGCGTTACCGTCTAATGAAAATGTATTATATTTGACCCGACTGTTTCCGAAAAAAATTTACGTCAAAACATAGATCAACTGAAAACCTACATAAAAATATTCACGAAAACACATTATATTTGACCCGACTCATTTCCGGAAAAAAAACCTTACATCGAAACGTTAATGCATGATTTCAGGGAAAAAATTACGTTGAAATGTTAATCAGCTTGAATTTATACTGCCACCTACATAAAAAAACACGTAAAACTTAATTGCAAAGTTTTTAGAAAGTTAAGGGGTTATAAGTGTCAATGCTGAAATTTGAAGGTAAAAGTATACAAAAATACAAAAACACAAAAAGACAAAAAAAAGCCAAAAGCACTATTCAAGTGAGCTAAGCAGTTAATCTTGGCGATATATCAGTGATATATATCGGTTATCGGACCCTAATATTGGTTCAAAATCTCGGTTATAGCATCGGTAGCGATAATATCGGCGGTATATACCGATATATCTCCGATATTTTGTCTTTGTAATATCGGTTATCTCGGCGATAATATGGTTGGCCCATATTTATTCTTTCTCTTTAAAGCCTGCTCTCCAAAGTCCAAAGCCCATTCTATTTGGCGTGATTGTTGGCCCAAATATCACGAACTAAACTATATTTGCACCCTTTACACGCGTCGGCAGCAACAATCGTCCTTCCCAGTCACTCAACCTAAATCTATCACACAGCCTACAATCGTCCCTCCCAGAATGTGTGTTTAATTTAGTTTATCATTTATCAGTTTATCATAGAATGTTAGTGTTAAAATCATTTATCAGTTTAATTTAATGAAGCTATGTTGATCATCATTTATCAGTTTATCACACTTAGTGTTAGAATCATAGAATGTGTGTTTAATTTATCAGGTATGTCACACATATTTATAAATAAACAAGAAAAAACATTGAACCGATATCTCACCGATATCCCACCGCAATAACCGATATCTCAAATATTGGTCCTTGACCGATATCCGATATTTTTCTGCATTAACTGCATAGTACGCGAGTTGATAATTGTAATATAGATAATTTGAAAATAATAATTTATACCGACACCTACATAAAAAACATGTAAAACTCAATTACAAAGTTTTTAGAAAGTTAAGGGGTTATAAGTGTCAATGCTGAAAGGTGAAGGGTAAAAGTATATAAAAATATAAAAACACAAAAAAGCCAAAAAAAAAGTACGCGAGTTGATAATTGTAATATAGATAATTTGAAAATAATAACTAAATATTTCACAAAAGGGCACAGATTATAAGTTTTTTTTAATGTTTTTCAAAATTGAACAACAATAACGAAATACATTTTGGAGATAACGAAAAATAAATACAACAATATAATAGTGTTATTACAGTATTTATTTGTTTGGAAGATGAATAAACAAAAAAACTTTTCAGGTCTATCTATGTACTTAACAGTAAAATACCTTCTTTCTTCCATATAAATGTAATATGTTATCTGGTTTAATATCAAGTGAAACATTTATTTTTTGCCTTTTTGGATTAATATTCGTTTTGAGTTTCACCTTTCTATCCTATAGGGACTGCCACAAGTTCTTATATGCAAAGTAGGATTTCTTAAAGAGGTTCTTCTTCGAGCATTTAGTGTCGGAGATGAAAAAGTAATTAGTGGTATTGCATGCTTGATGTCTGAGATTGGCCAGGCTGTAAGTAATAAAATATTCAGCATATTGCTTTTCTATATTATGCTTCTTTGTATTTCGGAAAAAAATGATTTTTCTTGTAGCGATTAAGATCATAAAATCTTGTAATATACTGGTATCTAGGCTCCAAGCTTGATTATTGAAGCCCGTTCTGAAGCTCTTATGCTGGTGGATGCACTTTTAAGGTCAGAACTTAAGTTATTGCTTTTCTAAATCGTTGCATTATATAAAAAACATAATGGATTTTTTTGAACCTTAAATTAGTTGTACTATGGAATCTATATCTATATTTATAATCATGGTTGTAAAAATCCCGACTAGTCTCCGATTAATCGCCGATTAATCACTAATCGGAGGTTCACCGATTAGTGGCCGATTAATAGCTAGGCAGTCAATGGCGGTCCTATTCTAGCCAAATTTTGGCTAGATGTCGGCCAAATTTTGACCATACCATATAAATTCCTTCCAATTACTTTAAAAAATAGGCTAATGAGGGGTTAAAACATGTCTACTTTAAAAAACTACATATAAAAATGTATGTGTGTATATGTAACTAAAAATTACATATAAAAATCTCAATCCGATTAATTCCGATTAATCCCTATTAATCCCGATTAATCGCTAGTCGGTACCTCACCGCCCGACTAGCGCCTAGCGATTCTTTCAACACTGTTTATAATACATAAAAATCTTAAGAGGACACATGTCACAATTTTAGGCCACCTAAATTTTGTTTTCCCGCCTCTTTCTCCTATTAAATAATGATATTAAAAAGGTTTATTTTTAGATATTTATTATAAATTTAATTATGAGTACTTATTATTTAACTATAAATCCTTATTATCTCTATATATATACTACATAATGATCGTTATTCTTACATTATATTTTGTTCAACTTGTGTAATACAGGGTTTATTCAACCCATGCAAATACACGTGTTTAATCAACCCGTGCAATACACGGCTTTTTAAAGAAATTAACTTCTTATAACATTACATTTATTCCACTCGTTTAACACACGGGATTCTAACCTAGTTTGATATATACAAATATAACAATGTTGTACATTGTCTAACTTACGTATCTTTTATATCCAAACTGCCTAAAAATCATTATTCCTCGTGACAGCTTTTCTCATGCATGAAATTTCTTCCACATTAAATTAAGTTCATGTGATTTGTGATTTCTGGCAGTTGTGTGTCTTTTCCAAGTCAAGATTGGGAGATTGCAGACTCAACTTTGCAGTTCTGGTAAATTTTTGTCAATTTAGTCGATATTATATGCACAGTTCTGAACTTCAGATTGAATTTGTTTGCTTTCTCTCTCTCTCTCTCTCTCTCTCTCTCTCTCTCTCTCTATACATATTATAGGTGTAGTCTTGCAAGCAATATTGCTAGAATGGATGTCGGGATCACCGAAAATTGCAAACATGTAAAAGACGTTTTTTCCCCGGTATTTTTAGCATTGTTGGATGCTTTTCTGATGCGTTCTCAGGTAACCAAATGTTCAATAAGTTCTACTTTTTTCTCCTTTTTTAATTTCGTAAATAACATTAAAGTAGGCATTCACTGTGGTAGGTAGATGATTCAACATATACTTGTGAGACTGCAACAGGGGACTTGCCGGATGGCCTAGCGCAGTTTAGGTTGAATTTAGTCGAGGTTTTGGTCGACATTTGCCAGCTTTTAAATTCCGCTGTATTTTTGCAAAAGGTATGCACAAAGCCACAAACTTGTATTATATTTTGCATTAATATTCCCCAAGACACTAATATTGATATATTATTATGAATCAGATTTTTTCTGGTGGTTGGTTGTCTTCAAATGTACAAATTCCTTGGAAGGAGGTGGAAACCAGAATGTTTGCTCTTAATGTGGTTAGTTACTTCTACTAGATTGTACTATAAGATTAGATAAATATCTTCAGTAAAAAAAATCATTGTTTGTTACAGGTGGCTGATGTAGTACTGCATGAAGGCCAAACATTTGATCTCTCCATGGTTTTGCACTTGGTGACAATTTTGTGTGACAGGGAATCATATGAACCAAAAGGCTTTATGTCTATTGTATGTCAGTTACTACTGTTTTTAATACAAGTAATGTCTTAGTATGTAAAAAAACTCCATAATGCAGAACTGAATATTATATTATACTCTTTCTTGGGTTTATTTTAGGTACATAGATCACTTGCGGATGTTATTGGTTCCTATTCAAAGTGGATGTCTTCTTACATAACTGATGCCAGACCATTGCTGTAAGGAAATTCTTCTTTAAAATTGGATAAATGTAGCACTTACTATATTATTTTAGGCGTTTCTATCTTCACTCATGCTCTTAACTGATATCTTGTTTTCAGTTTATTTTTTGCAGCTGGTATGTCAGAACCTTTATGCTTACACGCGTGTGCAACTGCTTTCCGGAAGTTTTGCGAAGATGCTACTGCGGTTATGCACAAACCTTCTAGCTTAGAAATGTTAGTGTGGATTACAGAGGTTATAACTTCTAAACCTTATACCACAAACAGTTTTTTTAATTTTTATTTTTAAGCTTCGGTATGCTGATTTATTTATTATTTATAACAATTTCAGGGACTGGAAAAATGGCACTTACCTCTGGAAGACGAGGAAGATGTTATTGGTGCTATTACTCAGATACTCGGATGTCTTCCTAACATGGAATTACGAAACAATTTATTACTCAAGTTGCTTGCTCCTAGCTTTGGATCTATTAGCAAACTTGTATGTTTTCTTCTTGTCCTTATTTTGGAAAAAAAGTGGTTTAAATTTTTATTTTTATGTAGCAATAATTGTAACTTAAATTTTTATTCAGATTGAGGGGGATCATGTCCATTCTAGGCAACTACCAGGTGCTTATACTCATCTTGTGAACTCTGCAGCAAGGGGGTTTTTCAGGTTTTTTCTTAACCGTCATAACATTTAGGTTTAGTAATTACTAATATTTGAGATTATTTGAATTAACCCTTAACAAATGTATTCAGGATAGGAACGGTTTTCAGTAATCTTGTAACAACACCCTCTACCTGTCATGATATAGACAATTCTTTGATTACTATTCTCGGGAGTTTTTGGCCTCTGCTTGAGAAATTCTTCCAGTCGGAGCACATCGAGAATACGAGTTTATCCATGTCAGCATGCAGGGCGCTCTCACAAACAATCAAGTCTGCAGGTAATTAACTATCCTACAAATCTTCGGAAAAATTGTAGAAAACCTCTTTCTGATAAATGTTTCTTGATTTGCAGGCCATCATTTTGTGACACTGTTGCCTAAAGTTTTAGATTATTTATCAACGAATTTCACTTCATTTCAGACACACGAGTGCTACATTAAAACAGGTAAAACATGTGCCTTACAATTTATAACTAGTGGGTTACCACTTACGCTCTGCCGCGGGTTCGACATGTGGATAAAAATAAGCAAATTGCGAGAGTTAAAGTTGTTTGATGTTTTAGTTGAGGGGCTAAACATGTCATTATTAAAGTTGAGGGGCTAAAGTTGTTTGTTATTAAAGTTGAGGGGCTAAAGTTGTTTGATGTAGTTAAGGAGCTAGGCATGTCATTATTAAAGTTGAGGGGCTAAACATGTCATTATTAAGGTTGAGGGGCTTAAGTTGTTATAGTTAAAGGGGCTAAACATGCCATTACCAAAGTTGAGGCGCTAAACATATATACACTATTAAAGTTGAGGAACTGAAGTTGGTTCATGCCAAAGTTGAGGGGTCAAAGTTGGCTGATGTGACAAAATGGCATATTTATAGTATAGATAATGATGAATATATGCTGCCTGCCAGTTTCTTATTATAGTTATTACTCGCTTTACAGCTTCGGTTATAATTGAAGAATTTGGTAATAAAGAGGAATACGGACAGTTATTCATCAGTACGTTTGAAAGATTTACAAATGCATCATCAATAATGGCTTTAAATTCTTCATATGTTTGTGATCAAGAGCCTGATCTTGTCGAGGCTTATTGTAGTTTCACATCAATTTTTCTTCACAACTCTCCAAAGGTATGATCAAATAAATTACTTGCTTTCTTCATATACAATTCGTGTGTTAGTATGATCAAATAAATTATTTAGGGTTTTTATGCATCACAGGAAGTAGTAGCTTCTTCTGGTCCCCTTCTAGAAGTTTCCTTTCAGAAAGCAGCTATATGCTGTACGGCTATGCATCGTGGAGCAGCACTTGCAGCAATGTCTTATATGTCTTGTGAGCATTATTCCCATATAAATCACAAACAGACGTCGTATGTATACATACATCCTTCTGAATTTCTAATTATTTATTTTTTGTAATTTAGGTTTCCTAGATCTTAGCTTGAGTTGGTTGCTGGAATCAGTGACATGCAACTCTGAATCATTAGTTACATCAATGGCAGTTCATGTAATATCTCGCAGTGGTGAAGGACTTGTTTCAAATGTAGTATATGCTTTACTCGGTGTCTCGGCAATGTCAAGGGTAAAACTGTCAATCCTTTCATAATCCTTGTTTCCATGTAGTTATACAAGTCAAAAGTAAACGAGTCAACTGTTTCTCTGTCTTAGGTTCACAAATCATCAACGATTTTGCAACAGCTGGCTGCGGTATGCAGTTTTAGCGAGAAAACAAAGTGGAAATCTGTTTTATGTTGGAGTTCTTTACATGGATGGCTACATGCTGCGGTTAGATGACATTTCCTTCTCTTTTGTTATTTGACACGTGAAATATTAATACCAGTAATGATAATATTATTATTGTTGAAGCAGGTGAGGAGTCTACCTGGGGAGTACTTAAGGCAAGGGGAAGCGGAATCTTTAGCGGGGGTATGGATAAAGGTTTTGGGTGATGCAGGAATAGATTATGTTGAAAGCAGAACAAGCGATGGAGAGAAAAACCACAAACATATGAGGGGAAAAGGTGGGAGGATACTAAAGTCTTTATTTAGAGAATTTGTTGATAGTCATCGGAACATTGCTACATGTTAAACACATTTTTGCCCTTCATTGTTTGTTGTAACATCCCGGTCAAATAATATGCATTTTTGAACCCAGAATATTGATTGTATGACCACTCAACATAATTTTTGGGAATTTTATTAAATTTTATCTTACAATCCGATCATGTTGCATCATTGATCTTGTCCCTCTTGCTCTCGCTGTTCTTTTATTCTGGTTTGTGTGGAATCCCAGTCAAAGGTAAACGAAGATACTAAATAAGGGACAGATTCGTTGAAAGGTTGAAAAGTTCGGTATCGTCTACAATAAAATTTGGAACAACAGGCGAAGTGGTTCAAGTGACCTCAATGTTTATCAGGATTCGTGTGAAATCAAACTGGGTTTAACGTTTTCTCAAATACCGGTTTGAAAGGTTATAAAAAAATCAACCGAGTGGGCAGCTGTCCCATTGATGCGACAATCATATAAAAGACTAAGATATCATCGTCCAACGATTATACTATGTCCCAAGGGAGTTCAGATGCCCGTTGTCATATTAATCTAAAAGATGCTGATGGCGAGCTTGAAACCCAAGCAGAACCGATTCACATGTCCGAGAGGAATAGCAAAAGAAGCAGACAACATCCTCAATCGATACCAAATACAAAGATAATTTGGAAAAACTATCGATGAAACAATAAATCAGGAACAAATACGACATGCAATAATTTTAGTATTTTATATCTTTTAATGTTTTTCTTTGTATTAAAAACCAAGTATTAAATTAGTATTTGTATTTTTTTGTCACATTTTTAATCTAAATTTAGCATTTAATAAAAAAGTATTAAATACAACATGCAATAATTTTAGTATTTTATATAGGTTCTCACTAAAACTTCAAAATCGAATGGGTTTCTGAGAACCCGATAATTGGGGCTAGATCCGCCCCAGTATAAGGTGATGGAATATTATTTGTAATATTTTCTGTTAAGTTTATTAATAATGACAAAACTTATTGCCTAGCTTTGTCTCTCTTTGAATACATTAACACTATGTTCCCGAGTTTCATTTAACAAGGGAAGAGAAAGGAATTTAAAGGAAAAGAGGAAAAAATGTGTTCCAGAGTTTTTTTTAGGGAGGGAAGTGGTGAGAAAAGATGGGAAACAAGGGGAAGATTGATGCAAATATTTATCCTCCAATTTGGAGAGATTTGGTGAGAAAAGATTATTATGAATCTCACACTTTTTTAAATTTCCTAAATTACCCTCAAATTCATTATAAATAAATATAGCGTACACCATTCTTTAACCTAATATATTGTTTTCTCATCTGGCGCCAAGACCATCACTTTGCTCCTCTCTGGCGCCAATATTCTCCTCCATCTCGATAACAGGTATGAGTTTCAATATGCACAAATAATTCTTATGTGGTTTGTTTGTTTCTTCATCTTCTCATTCATCTAATAATATTATTTTTAAGTGGTTTGTTGGTGAAAGATTCTTTAGAAATACAATTAAACTAATAAACAATTCTTAAGTGGTTTGTTTGTTTTTTCATCTTCTCATTCATCTAATAATAATATTATTCTTATTGATTTTACACAAATAATATGTTTGATTTCGGACAATTAAGACATTTTAATTTCTTTTCTTGGGTATTTTAGTTTTTGGTTATGTATGTGGAAGACAATTGCTAGTTGAAGGATTCATGTTATTAATTGGTTGATCAAGTTTATGTGTATTTATATGTTTTGATTTTTGATATTTATGTGGGTAAACCTCTTATTTGTTTTATCTAATCAAACCTTGTTTAAAATTGCTTTATTTTTATTTGAAGGGTACAATCGTAAAATTGTAGTTTTCTCTTCTCTTCCTTTTAAACTCGGGAACACATAAAAATTTAATTTCCTTTCTTTTCCTTCGAACTCTGGAACATGAAATTAGATTATATCCCTTCCTTTATTTTCTTTTCTTATCTCTCCCTAATTTCCTTTCACTTCTTTTCTTACGTTTATTAAACTCGGGAACACAGTGTAAGAGACTCAGCAAAGTTGGCTACCACAATGACATCGACCATTAGTACAACGTATTTCACTAGCACCACATCGGCAAACTCTTGGACACCTTGAAGGGTCTCGACACGGGTAGCCAGGAGCCGCAGGCCCGCTTGGAGGTTCCGGGGAACCCTTTGGCTTTGATGGAAATTTTGAAATACCTGAAAAACCTAATCATGCTAAATAACATAAGTATATCATCAATATTACAAATAACTTTCTTCGTGTTTAATTTTCTCTTTCACTATTGATACAAAACTTAGTCATTTCAATTATTTTTATTCAGTTTCTATTCTAAGAATAGATAGTCTCTAACCTGACACTGATACAAGAACAAGGAGTAGGAAACATGTCATGGTGAGTATCTTTGTCATTTATGGGGATGTTGTAGAGTGACTGTAGATGTAGACTATGATCAAAGTATTCTTTCTACAAACTATTGTGATATATTCTGCTCAACCTAAGATGATTGTATATATAGTGAAGGGATGAAAAAAAAGAGATTTTGATTGTTTGGTAGGGGGTAAATATGATAAATTCTATCATTTAATAATATTGTAATATTATTGTGGAGTTAATGGTTTGAACAGTAATATGTTCTATTGGTAATAAATGGTAGCTAACTTAAAACATCACCTTGACTTTAGAGCATGTCTAGTGCATCACAGCATTCCCATTATATTGCGGTTCTCATATTAACCTGAAGAAAAAATTGAGGTTTTCATGAATTCATCTATATTTTCAGTTTATCTCACTCCCTAAAATAGGGATGAAACTAGGGACTCACTTCTCAATTCTCATTTTTCAAACTTAGAGCATGCTCATCATCTATTTATATAATTTAACTAAAACATCATTTTCACTATAATTTGTTTATTTTTTAAAAATATTTTACATTCGACTCTCCATCTTACTCACAAACACTTTTATCTTGGTTTTATACACTCACATTAATAATGAGTAGTAAGCTCTTAATTTAGAGGCTTCAATCTGAATGCTCTTAAGTATTCGTTCATCAACCTTCATATCCGAATTTTGTGAGTAGAAGAATGAGAATAAAAAGAATAAATAAATTTTATTTAATTGAATAAAGATAATTGTGGAGAATGTGAACTTTGTGAAGTAGAAGGTTTTTACAATACAAATATAATAAATGTGATTTCTTTTTTACTAATTTTAGGGTGGAATGTTCGTGTAAAACTTGTGAGAACCACTTTTTCCTCTACATTAGCGTTATATGAACGTTATATGAACTTTTCTCAGTGTTTGCCTTTTACTTGTTACAACTTGCTAAAACATTAGAAACACTACATGCTCCGTATGCTTCTCATGTCACAACTAATTTTTAAATTAAATTTAAATATTTAATATAAAGAAATTACCTATATATTAATTAGCAAGTTAGTAATGTGTGTGAAAGTCATTATTCAATATTTACTACTTTCTATACATGTTGTACTTCTTAGGCTACACGGTATGGGGGTCGTCCCCATACCGTCCCGGTCCGTCGCCGGTTTGAACACCGTGCCGCCCCCCACGTCCCGTCATCTTCGTCCGATTCTCGCCGTTTGCGACGGTCCAAAAAGTGGGGCCCAATCCAGAAAGTTACCGTTAATAAAAAAAAAATAATTTCCATTTTACAAACTGTCAAAATTTCAAAATATATATATTTCCATTCCATTTTCACTTCCATTCACAAATTTAACCCCAAAATTTCATCTCTCTCACATAACATTTATAAATCTTCTTCCACTTTTATAAACCTTATACTCTATCATGGATCCCTTCAACAACCCGAACGATCCGAACAACCCGAACAACCCGAACAATCCGTATAACCCGACGACTCCCATCAACCCGACCCAACCTAATGTTTTCTCGGTTCCGGGATATTATCCGACGCTAGAACCGAACCAATTCTCGCAATATTCATCAAATGCGTTTGCATCATTCCAACACTCGCCAAACCAATTCGCTCAATTCTCTCAACACTCGCCAAATGCGTTCGATGTTGAAAAAACTACAACACGACATCATGAAAAAACATCAAATTATTTAACTCTATGTTTTTTTTATTAAGTCTTTCGTTTTTTTTATTAAGTGTATGTTTTTTTTTTAAGTTTATGTTTTTTTATGTTTATGTAATGTGGTTTTAATATTAATGAAAATATTTTGTTAGTATATTTGTTAAATGTTAAAAAAAATAGAAGACTAAAAAAAATAAAAAAAACATAAAAAGTGGTGGAGAACTATGACTAGGACCATCCTCCCATGCCCTCTAGTTTTGGAGGATGGACCATCTTTGGGAGGAATATGACGTGTCGCCTACGTGACGGATCATCCTCCAAGGATGGTCCATCATCACCATACCCACTAGCCTTATTATGCAAGATTAGCCCATAGCCACCTCAATTTTAACGCCTTGTCCCAACTACTAATTATGTTTCTGCCAATATATTTTGTTATATTTCTTTCATTAGTGATCACAAGCATTCTTTATTTAAAATAAAATTAGTTATCTAAAATCTTGCCATTTTTAGTATACATGATATAATATTATTAGAGTTAAATTATTAAACATAATTAGTTTAGATCATTTTCTTATATAAAATAACTAGGTTAGAACCCCGTGTATTACACGGGTTGCATAAATGTAATTTTATATAATAAATAATAAAATGCTTATTTGTTTATTTCATTTATAAAACACTCGTCTTAAATTTATGTTCAAGAGAGTTTATGGTACAAAAAGGTGGAGATCGATCCCCAAGCTTTTATATGTTTATTCATTTTTATGAATTATACCGTAAAATCGAGAATTAAATTCTCTTTGAATGGAGTATATAATTGTTATATTTAAAAACGGTGTTCTTTCTACATGTTGATGCAATGTGCAATAAATGATGGGTTTAAACCAATTATAACAGTACGCCTACCATTATAGCGATGCGTAAAAAACACTTACAATTTGATAGAAGCATATGCCCGACCTAGAATAATTATTTAATTCTAGTGAAAAATAAACAATAATACAATTATTAAGTATATATCAAACGGGAACCTTTAATTCCTAATTTACCTTAATTTCAATAATTTAAAAAAATTATTATTATTTGCTATGATTATAACAAAAACAAACATTTATATTCTTATATATTTTTTTTGTTTAAAACTAATATTATTATTATTATTTAATATGATCATAATAAAAACAAATGTTTATCCGTATCTAAATATTTGTTCTTATCTACTAATATTTTGTTTGAAATTATTATTCAATATGGGAGATAAATAGGAAAATAAGGTGAGAAAGCAACAGAGAGTGACATGTGTCCAAAAAAGATTTTTGTTTATTAGTGAGTAAATTGCCATTTTAGTCCCTGAGTTTTGTCCAAATTTGTCATTTTAGTCCAAATAGTTTTTTTTTTGCCTCTGGGTCCCTGACTTTTACATTTTGTTGCCATTTTGATCATCTTGTCTAACTCCATCCAAAAACCCAGTTTGTAACAGGGGGTATTTTGGGGATTTCCTTAAAAAATGTTTTCAGTTGCCATTTTGATCCAATTCCAAAAAATCATAAAAATTCTAAAAAATTCAAAAAAATCTAAAAATCTAAAAATCATAAAAATTCTAAAAAATCAAAAAAATTCTAAAAAATCCAAAAATCATTAAATGTTTCGGCACGAACCGTTTCGGCCCGTACCGTTTCGAACCCGAACCGTTTGAGCCGAACCGTTTCGACGCGAAGCGTTTCGACCCGTACCGTTTCGACGCGAACCGTTTCGAACCGAACCGTTTCGACGCGAACCGTTTCGACGCGAAGCGTTTCGACCCGTACCGTTTCGACGCGAACCGTTTCGAACCGAACCGTTTCGACGCGAATCGTTTCGACCCGTACCGTATCGAACCGAACTGTTTCGACGCGAACCGTTTCGACGCGAACGGTTTTGAGCCCGTACTGTATCGAAACGGTTCGCGTCGAAACGGTTCGGTTCGATACGGTACGGGTTGAAACGGTTCGGTTCGAAACGGTTCGCGTCGAAACGGTACGGTTCGAAACGCTTCGCGTCGAAACGGTTCGGCTCGAAACGGTTCGGGTTCGAAACGGTACGGGTCGAAACGGTTCGTGTAGAAACGGTTCGCGTCGAAACGGTACGGTTCGAAACGGTTCGGTTCGATACGGTACGGGTCGAAACGGTTCCGTTCGAAACGGTTCTCGTCGAAACGGTACGGGTCGAAACGCTTCGCGTCGAAACGGTTCGGGTTCGAAACGGTACGGGTCGAAACGGTTCGCGTCGAAACGGTTCGGTTCGATACGGTACGGGTCGAAACGGTTCGCGTCGAAACGGTTCGGTTCGAAACGGTTCGCGTCGAAACGGTTCGGTTCGAAACGGTTCGCGTCGAAACGGTTCGCGTCGAAACGGTACGGTTCGAAACGGTACGGGTCGAAACGCTTCGCGTCGAAACGGTTCGGCTCGAAACGGTTCGGCTCGAAACGGTTCGGGTTCGAAACGGTACGGGTCGGAACGGTTCGTGCCGAAACATTTAATGATTTTTGGATTTTTTAGAATTTTTTTGATTTTTTAGAATTTTTATGATTTTTTAGAATTTTTATGATTTTTTTGAATTTTTATGATTTTTTAGAATTTTTTTGATTTTTAGATTTTTTTGAATTTTTTGGAATTTTTTTGATTTTTTGGAATTGGATCAAAATGGCAACTGAAAACATTTTTTAAGGAAATCCCCAAAATACCCCTGTTACAAACTAGGTTTTTGGATGGAGTTAGACAAAATGATCAAAATGGCAACAAAATGTAAAAGTCAGTGACCCAGAGGCAAAAAAAAACTATTTGGACTAAAATGGCAAATTTGGACAAAACTCAGTGACTAAAATGGCAATTTACTCTTTATTAATATAGGAAGATTACTTATGTTAACGATTCGCAAATATATTAATTTTTTAACGCGCACGACGTTAAAAGTTAGAAAGGTTATCAACAACGTCCATGTTTCGTTTTCCTTATATAAATTTACGTATGTTCACGTTTCGACCTTTTTTTTTCATGGTTTTACGTTATCAGTTTATATTGTTATACTGACTGTCAGTACCGCATCGGTACCGTAATAATGTGAACCAATACTAACCAAATTCTTATTTTTCCAATAGAATTTCTGCCGCAACGCGCGGGGTAATATTACTATTAGTTATCAAACTTAAACATAACTTTAATTAAAAAAAACAAGTCAACATAATAATTTAGAAAACTAGGTGACGATAAATTAAAACTACTAGTATAAATTTAAAAGTATCACTTCTATCGCTAACGCGTCGCTACTTCCCTTTTTTGTTCGAGCATCAACTCCAATTGAGCATCACTCAAGTCAAGTGATTATGTGTTTTAAGGAAAAATTGCAAATTCTCCTTCTTTTCTTGTTGCTCCTTCAATTGAGCCTCTCTTTCCCGCTGTTCCTTTTGTTTCTCTAACGTCTCGGCTTGCTTTTGCAAGACTAAACGTTTTGCTTTTTTTTTTGTTGTCTCTTTCTTCATGCGTAGTTTCTTTCCATGAACCTTTTAATATTCTCCACATCTACGTCAATGGCGTTGTTCATGAATGAGACCATCCTCATAAGTACTCGTGTCTCACTCGATGCCGATGCTGGTGTAGGTGTCGCTTTCTTTACACTTAGCTTTGGTTGCGACACCTCTCCTACATTTTGATTCTCGTCATCATCATCAAGTGGATCATCATGTGACCCATCAAACCCAATTGGTTCAAATTTTGCTTCCGGATACCCTCGTATTTAGTTCTTTTTGGCGTCTCTTCAAACTTAAAACCCATTTGTTCATGTCTTAGAACTCTACAAGCTGTAATGTGGGAAAACGGTTTCTTTTGTTGGCTTATTTTGCCTTTAGGACCTTGAAACTCTTGTAACTGTTCCATGAAAATGGTTTCGCTTGATTCCTCACTTTTTCGACCAAGATCCCTTCATATCCTACAAGTGTTACTTTTTGGTTAGTCGTTTTACATTTTGAGCGGAGTCGATGAACGGTGCGGTCGTTTGCTCCAACCGAATTAGTAAAATGAATCAATATCTTTTTCCCAAGTGACCGATCACACCACGTCTCAATCCACGCTTTAGCCGTTAGTCCATTTCTTACTTTTAGATTTACTTGTGCTTCCTAAATAGTTATAAAAACTAAATTATCAAATAAATTCAGCAACACAAAATTAAATTAAATTAAACCAAATGATAATTAAATAAAATTAACATACTAAATTAATTAAATAAATCAAGTATCAAATATATTAAGTATCACATAATTACTTAAACAAAAAATAAACATACTATTAATTATATAAAACTAACATTATATAACATACAAATTAAATAGACATACTAAATTAATCAAATAAAATTTAAATTGTAGCTTTTTGCGATACATTCCACTTCAAACTCTTGTGTCTTTGGTATGATTCCTCCTCCTCCTCCTCCTCCTCCTCCTCTTCATACGCGTCAATGTTGTGTTGCTCCTTGGTTGGAACATGATATTATATATACCCATTGCTTCATCGCAATGGCTTTCATGTACGGGTTTATTTGGAGTTTGTGGGGGAAATTGTTGTGAAAATTTGTGTTGTTGTGTGAGTTGTTGCTGCACGAGTTGTGAAAATTATTGCTAAGCAAGTTGTTGCATATATTGTTGTTGCACAAATTGACCGGGTTGTTCAAGAGATGACTATGGGTTCATTTCACGTGTGGATGTAGTTCGTCCACTCGAACTGTTTTTATTTCCTTTTCTTTTATCCATGGTTTGGAAATGTAATTCAAGAAATAGTTGTGGTGAAAGAGATTTTAAAATATTTGAGATGTAAATGAAGAAATGGTGGTGATGAAAAAAAGTAAATCAAGAGTTTAAATAATGCATATTAAAAAAACAATTCATCGACTTCATTTGGGTTGGGGGCTAGAATTTGCTACGGTTTGATCGACACTCACACTCACTTGCCTACCCTTGCCGATGACCACATGCCGAATGGGACATGATGCTGACCACAGAATGTTGTTTGCCGATTAGCCATATCCACCGAGTATTGCTAAATGAGACATGCCGCATCCATACATCCACCCATATGGATGAAGATAACGAATCCAATTTAAAATCTCTTATAGAGCATTCACCGTCAACCAAATTTTGTGAGAGATGTTTTTATATTATAAAGAGTGGTTGTAAGACTATAGGGTTTGGAGGAGGCAAGTCCTTGGAGGATGACCCTCCACGTCATTGCCACGTTAACATCCAAGGAGGATGCCTCTCCAAGGATGGACCAAGGGAAATGGATGATGGACCCCCCCCCCCCCCATTTTTTTTAAATGCAACATGTTTTTTAACATTTAATAAGTTATAAAATAAATTCATTACTATTAAAAAACAAACATTACATAACTTAAAAAAATACTAGATTCGTAAAAATTAAAAATCCTAAGAATTCCATTTTTAGCGATCTTTTCTTTCATTTTACGCAAAACTAGACGGTTTTCTTCCGGATACGAGTTGATATCGGTTGTCATTATTTATCATTCCTTTAGTTCTACCGCCTCTTGCTTCAACCGAACCGGTTCGTCCATTTCACGTTGCTTCGCTTGTAAGTTTTGGTCTGTGACCTTGGTGTATGCTTTGAACTGGGCCATCAAGTTGTCCATTTTCGAACCGCCCCTCGTTGCGGCTTGTTTTTTTGCACCCGCTGCCTTTTTGGCTTTGTCCGTGCCCGGGGGATGTGCCTCCTCTCGAACTACGTGCTCTTCATCATCAAATTCCGGCTCGACGTTTATATTTATCTGACATCGTGCGTCCGAGTCCCTACACTATAACTTCCGGTCTCCGAGGTTTTTGTTCGTTTAGCGCTTGCAACCTCGTTTGGAACCGACACCCACTTCTTATTGGTTCGTGTCACGGCCCCCGTCCCGGTTTTACCCGGTTCAGAAGCTGCGGGACAGAAAACCCGTGGTATTGGTGTTTAATTTGGCAGCGGAAAGTTTAACAGGATCGTGAAAACTGAAAATGCCCAATTATTTTATTTTACATTTTTGGGACAAACCCCGTGGTTTACAATAAAGGAATTTCACCGGGAAATTCCCTGTTTACAAAAACATGTTTATTTATTTACTGGCCCCTTTATCCAAGCTGGTTGTGCTACACTGCACTTTTCCTTGTTCACAGTAAATCACCTGAAACATGTTTAAAAAGATTTTATCAGCGGGGAAATACTGGCGAGTCACTCCATTTGTATAAAACGACACATTTGTTATAGATTACAGCATAAGAGCGATTACAATGACCACTATCTTATAATTATCGGGCCCCGTGTCACACCCTGGTGACGATGGTCATACCACCATTGGGTCCTTTCACCCAATAGTGATGATTATCACTATTAAAAGTGAGAAACAATAGTAATGTGCACAATACCCCACTTACCAGTAATTTAAGATAACCAAGACTTAATCCCTGTAACATATAACTGGAAAACATTTGGGTATTGTAAAATACTGTTGATAAAAAGAGAATGACTCATATTGCAAGTTTAGTTGGGCAGAGTTTAGCCTACTGATTAAGTCCGATAACCTAGTTAAATAACAATGCACACGAAACTAGGTTAGTAACCTAATACAACTTTTACGATAACTCACGAAATCAAAACCCTCACGACGAATGACAAAGTATAGCCCAAATTCGGGCAGCACTTAAACATCCATCGGATCGGTTTCAATCGATCAGACATTGTATCGTAGTAGTGATCGAGTTATTACCCTGTAATCGTAGCAGCGTATTGACCCTAAAACGCTCGTTTTTAAATAGAAAGTTTGCTGTTTTGAAAATTTTCCGAACACAGCTAAAAGCCCCATGCATGTCCACGTCCCATTTATACAAAATTTTTGAGTCTCTCGCGGCCCGCGTAAACATTGATAAAACCTTACGCGGCCCGCGAGGGCCACCCTAGCTAGCGCTAGGGCTGCCATGTCACGCCGTAGGTCTGCCACGTGTCTGTCAGACACGTGGCATGAAGCTGATCCGAGTCATCCGTTGTGCTGTCGCGGCCCGCGTAAGCTTAGCTTAAATCTTACGCGGCCCGCGAGAAGTCTAAAAATTTTGAATTTCTTGGTTTTTCATGAGAACTAGGGTTTTAGAGGTCCGGGTTTTCACTTACGGAGTGTTGTGGGGCTTTTTTGCAGGTCCTTACATCCTCCTCACCTTATTTAAAATGTCGTCCTCGAGATTTACTGAAATAAGTGAGGATACTTTTGCTTCATTTCTGATTCCAGTTCCCATGTGTACCCGGGTCCTCTTTTGAATCCCACTTTACCTTGACTAGCACCAATCTTTTGTGCTTGAGGAATTTAATCTTTCTGTCTTCTATTCGGAGCGGTTTCTCAACAAATTTTAACTTTTCATTTACCTCTACATCTTGAAGAGGTACTACTAGTGACTCGTCAGACAAACATTTCTTAAGATTGGATACATGAAATACGTCATGTACCCTGGCTAACTCTTCAGGTAGTTGTAAGCGGTAGGAAACTGGTCCTATTCGCTGGATCACTGGGAATGGTCCTATGTACCTTGGACTTAGCTTTCCTTTCTTACCGAACTGAACTATTCCTTTCCAAGGAGAAACTTTTAAGAGTACCTTGTCTCCAACTTGAAATTCTAACGGCTTACGTCGATTGTCTGCATAACTTTTCTGGCAATCTCGAGCCGTTTTTAGTCTTTCCTTGATTTGAGTTATCTTGTCGGTGGTTTCCTGTACAATTTCGGGACCTGATAATTGACTTTCTCCTATTTCTGCCCAACAAACTGGAGTTCGGCATTTCCGTCCATACAGTGCTTCAAATGGGGCAGCCTCGATGCTTGCATGATAACTATTGTTATAGGAGAATTCGATTAAGGGTAGGTGGTCATCCCAGTTTCCTCCGAAATCTATTACACATGCCCTGAGCATGTCTTCTAGGGTTTGAATTGTCCTTTCATTCCTTCAGCATCATCCTTGATTGCTGTTTCCTGAACATTCTTTAGTTGTTCAATTAAATCTAATTGTAAACTTAATCTAAGAGCACAAATTCGTCTTTGTTTTTCATGATACTTACGACTTAGGGCATCTGCAACTACATTTGCCTTTCCTTCGTGATATTGAATATCACAGTTGTAGTCACTTAGAATTTCCATCCATCTTCTTTGCCTCATGTTTAATTCTTTTTGCCCGAATATATACCTTAAACTCTTATGATATGTATAGACTGTAAACTTACTTCCGTACAGATAATGCCTCCAAATCTTAAGGGCAAAAATTATCGCTCCTAATTCTAAGTCATGAGTTGTATAATTCTCCTCGTGCTTTTTCAATTGTCTTGAGGCACACGCAATTACCTTTTTGCGTTGCATCAGTACGCATCCTAATCCTAGTTTAGAAGCGTCACAGTAAACTTCAAAATCTTCTGTTCCTTCTGGTACGACAAGGATCGGGGCATTTGTTAATTTTTGCTTTAAAATCCTAAAGGCCTCTTCTTGCTTGGGTCCCCATTCAGACTTAACTGTTTTACAGGTTAGCTTAGTTAATGGCACAACTATCTTAGAAAAATCCTTAATAATCGCCTATAGTAACCAGCTAATCCTAGAAAACTTCTAACTTCAGTGGCTGATTGCGGGGCCTTCCATCTTACGATTGCTTCTATCTTAGAGGGATCTACGTGAATACCTTCATGATTCACCATGTGTCCTAAAAATTGCACTTCCTGTAGCCAAAATTCACACTTCGAGAATTTGGCGTAAAGCTTTTCCTTTCTTAACAAAGTTAAGAGTGCATGTAGATGTTCACAATGTTCGTCCTGACTTTTGGAATAAATAAGTATATTGTCGATGAAGACAATTACAAATTTATCCAAATATGGTTTACAAATCCTATTCATCATGTCCATGAATGCTGCAGGGGCATTCGTTAAACCAAAGGGCATGACTGTAAACTCGTAGTGACCATACCTAGTTCTGAAAGCGGTTTTAGGTATGTCTTCTTCTTGTACCTTCAATTGATGGTATCTGGAGTGTAAATCTATCTTAGAGAAGTATCTCGCTCCCTGAAGTTGATCGAAAAGATCATCAATCCTAGGTAATGGGTATCGATTCTTAATTGTAACTTTATTCAATTCCCCATAATCGATACACATTCGCATCAAACCATCTTTCTTTTTCACAAACAACACTGGTGCTCCCCAAGGGGATGAACAAGGTTGTATAAATCCTTTACTTAGCAATTCATCTAACTGCTTTTTCAGTTCTAACATTTCGGTGGGTGTTAGTCGATAGGGTGCCTTGGCTATTGGTGTTGTTCCAGGAATTAGATGAATTCTAAACTCTACTTCCCTATCTGGTGGTAATCCTGGTAGCTCTTCTGGGAATACATCCGGGTATTCTGATACTACATGAATTTCCTTATGTTCTTTACTTTTAGTGTTAATGATTGCCAAAATCATATACACTATTCCTTGCTTTCGTTCATAACTAGCAACTTTCATGACTGAAATGAACTTCATTGGTTTACGCGGCTTATCTCCTGTAATCATAATTACTTCCCCTGCGGGTGTATGAATTTCTATGGAATTCTTATCACAGAGGATTCAAGCATGGTTGGCTACTAACCAATCCATTCCTAGCACGACATTGAATCCAGCTAAATTCATAGGTAAAAGATTGGCAGAAAATTTATGGCCTGCGAGTTCTATCTTTCCTTCTTGCAAAACCTTATCTATATTAACAAAATTTCCATCTGCCGTTTCCACCGTATAAATATTCCTAAGTTTGGTTAAAGGGAGGTTAAGAGCTTGGCAGAATGAAGTATTTATGAAACTTTGGTTTGCACCAGAGTCAAATAATACTTTTGCGTAAACGTCATGAACTAGGAACGTACCAGCTATCATGTCCGGAATCAGATCTGCTTCCTGGGTTATCAGCTGAAAGGCTCTAGCGTTCTTCTTATTAGTTCCTTCAGCAAGTTTGGCCTTGTTGTCAGCTGGTTTGACCAGTTTAGGGCAGTCTGGTCTAAAATGTCCAGCTTCTCCACAGTTGAAGCAAATTGTTGATTTCTTTCTCCTGCATTCTTCTTCTTGGTGCCCCGGAATTTTGCAGAAGTTACAGTACCCCTTACATTTTCCAAAGTGCTTTCTTTTACAGGTACTGCAAAATGGAGCAGTGGAGGATTGCCCGGTTCCATTTTTCTTGAAATTATTACCCCCACGAAAACCTTGAGTAATCTTTTGGGCCAACTCCTTCTTCCTGTTTTCCTCTCGCGTACGTACCAGACCATCTGTCAAAGTGTTGGCCAATTCAACCGCATCGTCAATTGTGCGGGGTCTCACAGCTTTGACGATATCACGAATCTCGCTAATCTAACCCCAAATATAGCGAGAAATAAGTACCGGTTCTGGCGAAGCCAAGGTTGGTACAACTCTAGCATATTCAAAGAATGTGGAAGTATATCATCGACAGTCAACATCCACCATCCGGTGGTTTAGGAACTTATTTTTCATTGTTTCTTTTCATATTCGGGACAGAATTTTCTTTCCACCAATCTCTTAAATTCTTCCCAATTCATGGCATAAGCCACATCACTTCCTTTGGCTTGCTGTACCGTGTTCCACCATTCTAACGCTCCTTCCTTGAAGAGGTGGGACGCATACATAACCTTGTCTTCTTCGGTGCATTTACTTATTTTAATTACTGCTTCGGTTTTCTCTAACCAACGCAGTGCAGCAGTTGCCCCTTCGTTGCCTGCAAATTCGATCGGTTTACAGGCAAGAAATTCCTTGTAAGTGCAACCAGGTGTTGCAGCTTTCATTTTCTTAAGAAATGGGGCTTGAACCACATCATTATTATTATTATTTCCGCCTCCATTTACACTGTTACTGAAATTTTCGTGGCGAGTACGTTTGCTGTGGTTGGCTTGTGAAGGTTCAACGGGGTTCTTAACAGCAGCGACGATTACGGGGATATCATTGGCTATTCCCTGGGCGACGATATTTTCTATGTCTTGCCTATTAAGGAAGTGATCTTCATTGTTTTGTTCAGATTGATTAACTTCATTGACTGGTTGGTTTTCCGCATTTTCCATCTGAATAATTAACAATATATGAAATTTACTTATCACAAAATAGATAACAGCCAAACAATAAAGCAATCACACATAATCACGCCAACACGTATAGCTCAAAATTGTCGACTTTGCGACTTCATATTTTTATATATTAGTATGCATCCATACACACCATTTATTTTACAAAAGTTTTATTTTTATTATTCTACAATATTATATTGTTATTATTATTATTATATTGTTTTTATATTATTATTATTATTATTATTATTATTATTATTATTATTATTATACAACCACACCACCACCACAGTCCGCTGGCCTTTCAGAAACGACGCTCCCTCTCGTCGTATTTCCATGAGATCTTCTCCCCCACATCCCGAATCCTATTTCCTGCGTCCACTAGTTCCTCACCATAACGACGAAGTTCAACTAAGTTTTCCGTGCTCATAGGTGGGTATGGTGCAGGTTCAGGATCAAACTGGGGAAAATATACATTGGGATTATTCATGAAGTTCTGAAATTGCCAGTCACTTGTCCACCATTCCTCCAATTCTCCGGGTAGAGCTGGTGGTTGACAATAGGGTCTGGAATTGCAGGTGCCAAATTAATTGGAAGTTCAGATTGGGCTGGGAAACTGAAGAGATTTTCATCGGCAGGTCCGATGAGATCACAATTGGCAAGTTTTCGATCAAGCTCCTCCCAGGGCGGCATTTTCTGGGCCAGACCCGAGCTTTCCCCTACCTCCTTTCCTTTCCCTATGGGATCCTCAGTCTTTTTAACCTTCTGGGCGGCTGGCTTCTTCCTACGTCCGCGTTTCCAGTCCAGGATTCTCCTCCTCTTTTTCGGTTTTGGTTTCTCCTGCGGCTGGGCCTGGAATTCCATTGGTTCTTTAGTGTCGGCCTGATAACCGGAAAGGCCCCCGGGAACTTCCATGTCAGCAGAATAGATAGTGAGGTTCTGAAAAGCTTCAGACAACTCATTCATGCTGTTAATACATATGAAGAAAACACAAAAATCCTAGTTAAAATGTTAATTTATTGCAAATTAAATTTTCACCGAATCGGAGAATGGAAATTTGAAAAATTAAGTATTTCTAAATACTTAATTGGCTTAGATCAGTGGCTCTGATACCACCTTTTTCTGTCACGGCCCCCGTCCCGGTTTTACCCGGTTCAGAAGCTGCGGGACAAAAAACCCGTGGTATTGGTGTTTAATTTGGCAGCGGAAAGTTTAACAGGATCGTGAAAACTGAAAATGCCCAATTATTTTATTTTACATTTTTGGGACAAATCCCGTGGTTTACAATAAAGGAATTTCACCGGGAAATTCCCTGTTTACAAAAACATGTTTATTTATTTACTGGCAACTTTATCCAAGTTGGTTGTGCTACATTGCACTTTTCCTTGTTCACAGTAAATCACCTGAAACATGTTTAAAAAGATTTTATCAGCGGAGAAATACTGGCGAGTCACTCCATTTGTATAAAACAACACATTTGTTATAGATTACATCATAAGAGCGATTACAATGGCCACTATCTTATAATTATCTGGCCCCGTGTCACACCCTGGTGACGATGGTCATACCACCATTGGGTCCTTTCACCCAATAGTTATGATTATCACTGTTAAAAGTGAAAAACAATAGTAATGTGCACAATACCCCACTTGCCAGTAATTTAAGATAACCAAGACTTAATCCCTGTAACATATAACTGGAAAACATTTGGGTGTTGTAAAATACTGTTGATAAAAAGAGAATGACTCACATTGCAAGTTTAGTTGGGCCGAGTTTAGCCTACTGATTAAGTCCAATAACCTAGTTAAATAACAATGCACACGAAACTAAGTTAGTAACTTAATACAACTTTTACGATAACTCACATCAAAACCCTCACGACGAATGACAAAGTATAGCCCAAATTTGGGCAGCACTTAAACATCCATCGGATCGGTTTCAATCGATCGGACATTGTATCGTAGTAGTGATTGAGTTATTACCCTGTAATCGTAGCAGCGTATTGACCCTAAAACGCTCGTTTTTAAACAGAAAGTTTGCTGTTTTGAAAAATTTCCAAACACAGCTGAAAGCCCCATGCACGTCCCATTTATACAAAATTTTTGAGTCTCTCGCGGCCTGCGTAAACATTGATAAAACCTTACGCGGCCAGCGAGGGCCACCCTAGCTAGCGCTAGGGCTGCCGTGTCACGCCGTAGGTCTGCCACGTGTCAAACACGTGGCATGAAGCTGATCCAAGTCATCCGTTGTGCTGTCGCGGCCCGCGTAAGCTTAGCTTAAATCTTATGCGGCCCGCGAGAAGTTCAAAAATTTTGAATTTCTTGGTTTTTCATGAGAACTAGGGTTTTAGAGGTACGGGTTTTCACTTACGGAGTGTTGTGGGGCATTTTTGCAGGTCCTTACAGTTCGCATAGCCTCCCATGCCTGGACGTGTGAGAAAACGACCCAATGCTCATCTTCGTATCTACGCATCGCCTCTTTAAAAACATTTTCGTCACTCCACCCACTAGGACGATTCATATAAATTATTATATGTCCCGGAAAATTGGTTCACGACTGGATGCATCTTTCGCCACTTCGAAGCGACGGAATCGAGATCGCGATACGGACCTTGTTCCATAATCGCAAGGAACTTTGTTAATATTTCTTTCCAAAAACCATCGTCGGTTTGGTTGTTACCTATATTTTTTGAATGTAACAAAAGCTATATATATTAAAAAAAGTAAAGTTTATATATTTTTAGTATAAAATTTATATATTTTTACATGCCAACAATGGAGCATTTTGACGTGTTAATCCACGCCTTAGCTAACGCCTCATTCTCGATCATTGACTAAGGTTGTGGCTTGGCTCTCGAAGGTTGATCACCGGCTAGATGCGCCACTTGCTTCCCTTTTTTCCGTTTCGAGGTTTAGGGTTGCGTCTCTGGAACATATTCTTCAGCTTCATCTTCTACGGGTTGAGACAATTCTACCGTTGGCGGTGAAGGTTGTGGTTATGATTGCAATTGTGAGTTGAACGGGTTTCGCATTAGCAATTGTTGCATGGATGCATTTGGTTCATTTGAGCGAAGGCGTTGGGGATTTGTTGGAAACCCGAGAAAGAAAATTACGATGCCGACCAACTCGGATCCGGGTACCGAGAACACGTTCGGGTTTGGGTTTGTGTTTGTGTTCGCGTTTGGGTTCGGGTTCGGGTTATTTGGATTGTATGGATCAATGACAAAATTATAAAAAAAAAATTAAAGAATTTTATAAAGTTGAGAGAGAGTTTGGGTTGGAATGGTTAAAAAATGGTGTGAAAGATGTGTATTTAAAGATAAAATAATTAATTAATTTTATTTTTATAAAAAAATAGCCGTTAGAGAGAGAGAGGGGGGCATTTAATTCATTTTTTTTATAAAATACCACCCGTTAAACGGCTTTTTTTGAATTATGAAGGCACGACGTGAACTGCTTGGGGAGGACGTTGAGGACGGGGACGACCCTAGGGGGCCGGTTGTTGGGGCGTCGCCAGCCCTAGGCCGCCCCCCACATCGAGTAACCTAAGTGGTTGTGAGTGGAGCAGAGAGAAAATGTTACTATTCATCTGTATATTTGAGAGGACACTATTCACCATCTATTATTTTCTAATATATTTTGAAAGTAGTTGTGAGTAGATGAAAGATAAAATGTAATGATAAAGGTATAAAAAATATTATTGAACTTAAAGGAGAGGTAAAATGAATTTATTTTTAGTGAAGTTATATTGTAAATTTGGTGAAAACATGATCATATGTCTCTCCTCCCCTCCGATATGAATTCTCCCTATCTCTCTCTTTTATGGGTTAGGATCAAATACAAAGGATAAAATAAATAAGAAGGGTAAGAAGGATTTTAATCCATTGATCTTAGATTTGGAGGGTTGAGATTAATTGTAGGGAAAAGAAGATAATAGAAGGGCATAAAGGGAATCCTATATTTAAGGATTTTCTCTCTCCACATGCAAGGCACATGTCAATTCCCCCATCGATTTAAAACGTCCGTAACTTTTTCATACGACATTTTAAAAAAAAAAATTCACCATAATAACGAGTGTTTTTTTATCTTTAATATGAGTACCATATTATCATATAAAAATAAAATAAAAAATTTCATTTTTACTGGGTTTTTTTATTGCATTGTGTTAAAGGTTCAGGTCATTGTGTCTTTTAACTGGGTTTTGGTCAGTAGAGTTTCTATACATTGTGTTATTATCAAAACCTATAACACAATGTTAATTTGGGTTCTATCCATTGTGTTTTTATAAGAACCTATGACACAATGAAGATGGTGTTATATCTGGGTTTTCTATAAATTGGGTTATTAGTTCAGGTCATTGTGTTTAATATGTTATTCATTGTGTTTAAATATGTTGTCCATTGTGTTTTAATAATTTGTTCAATTTTTTTCATTATCTTTGTTCATTGTGTTTTAGTTTGTTGTGTATTATTGTGTTTTTAGTTTGTTTTTCATTGTGTCTTCATCTGCTCTCCATTGTGTCTTTTATCTGCTGTCATTAATTGTGTCTTTTATTTGTTGTCATCAATTGTGTTTTTATTTAGTCTGATACTTATTGTGTTATATGTTATCACCATTGTGTTATACGTTATGCTCATTGTGTTTTAGTATGTTGTCTATTGTGTCTTTATCTGTTGTCATTGATTGTGTTTTTGATCTACTTTACATTGTGTTATTATCAAAACCTATAACACAATGTTAACTTGGGTTCTATCAATTGCGTTTTTATAAGAACCTATAACACAATATATGACACAATGAAGATGGTGTTATATCTGGGTTTTCAATAAATTGTGTTATTAGTTCAGGTCATTGTGTTTAATATGTTATTCATTGTGTTTTAATATGTTGTCCATTGTGTTTTAATAATTTGTTCAATTTTTTTCATTATCTTTTTTCATTGTGTTTTAGTTTGTTGTGTATTGTGTTTTTAGTTTGTTTTTCCATTGTGTCTTCATCTGCTCTCCATTGTGTCTTTTATCTGTTGTTATTAATTGTGTCTTTTATCTGTTGTCATCAATTGTGTTTTTATTTAGTTTGATACTTATTGTGTTATATGTTATCGCCATTGTGTTATACGTTATGGTCATTGTGTTTTAGTATGTTGTCCATTGTGTCTTTATCTGTTGTTATTGATTGTGTTTTTGATCTACTTTACATTGTGTTTTACATCATGTCCATTGTGTAATATGCAACTGGGTTTTTGAATTTTTTTTTTGAAAAATATAACAATATGGTACTCATATTAAAGATAAAAAAACGCTCAATTTTATGGTATAATTTTTTTTAAAAACAAATGATGTATAAAAAAGTTACGGACGTTTAAAAATTGGGGGGGGGGGGGAATAACATGTGACTTGCATGTGCATATTCTCTTTCCTCTTGTAGACAAAATTACCCTTTCCATTTAATTCCTCCTAGGACATTTGTCACTCTCTGGTGGCTTCTTACCTTTCTTATTTTTAAAAACTTTGTATTATAACTCAACCCTCTCTTTTATACAATGTTTTTATTCTTCCTTTTATCCCTTGATTATGCTGTTCGGAAAAAATCACCCTTTTATTATTCCTCACATGATGTATTTACAAATACTATATTTGTTAAAGAAAACTACGAAACCTAAATAAATAGAACTTCTTTTGCCATGTGTTACACCTTTTTGCAGACTGTGTTACGTGTAATAACTTTTGCAGACTTTTAGTTTTTTCTGAAAAAGTAAAAGTTGTTCGGTAACACGTGGCAGCCTCTGATTGTTACACGTAACACGTTTATAAAAAATGTGTAACACGTAACATATTCAAAAAGAGATCTTATATGTACCCATGTGATACGATTCAATATAAATTCAAGTGTCGAAAAAAATATTACTAACCGAAGGTAAACATAAAACAACCAAATCGTTGTCCCCATTTCGATGTACCCATGTTTTATAAATTTTAGAATATACCGTTGCGATATACTTATTTATATCTACATTTTACGTAATAATGTACAATTATCTAAACATCTATGTAAATGTCGTTAAAGTTTAAAACCGCAACACATGGGCTTAAGTTAAGCTTTCGCTTTTTAATGTAAAATTTTGAATATTATCAACGCCCCGCGTGGAAATTCGATTATGTTCGACGCTTTCGACACATGTTAGCTCGTTGTGAAACTTATAAAAGAAGAATGCAATGCAAACCATTAAATTATTAATTATATCCCTCACTTATCAATATAATTATTTATTTCAAAAGTTATTATAATTTCATATCATCAACTAAATATTCTAGCACTTATAAGGACCACTCTTCATAGGACCATTTCTTCATAAGTAAGAGCTAACATAAAATAAACTTTACAAACTTTAGTTTGGACTAATAAACTTGTTAACTCTCAATGTAGACAGACTGGATCTTGTACGTATTTGGAGAGGATAGAGGTTAGGTATATGTATGCAATAGAATTTACGAAATTCATAAAATGATTACACTCATGACTTGGAACTACGTTAATTGTGCAATAGAACAATCAATCTTCATGTTCGTTATCACTTTCAGAATCTGCAAAAAGAATTGAGACCTACTTAAATAAGGAAGAGAAAAGAAACTGTAACATGTGCTTACCTAGCTAGTGGAACAAGCCAACCTTGGTACTAACTACTAAATACAAATAATTAAACTTTGTTGGCCATCAATTTAATTATTTAAGGAATATAAGATGCTTGGAGAGCAGTCAAAATCCTACTCAACACATTAACAAAATCCAAAGTTGCATTTTTCATGGAACAGAACAAAAGCACAAGTAATAATGAACATATACCAGAAAATATACATAATAATAATAATAATAATAATAATAATAATAATAATAATAATACATATGATTGGATGGTTTGTGCTTGCAACTGCGTGTAGGGATGAGCGTGGTACCGGTACCGAAATTCTTCAAAACTGGGTATCGATACCAGTATTTGAATGTAAAATTTGGTATTTTCCTAGTATCGCTCCGAACCGGTACCGATACCGAAATTACCGATACCAAAAATGCCAAAAAGTGGGTACCGGTACCGAAGAAAATCGGTACGGGAAATTCGGTACCGGTTCCGGTACGGGACCTCTTGTTGGCAGCGGAACTGTATTTCGATCATCGTTAACATCATCATCATCATCATCATCATCGTATTCGTGTGTGCTTCTGTGTGTTTGATATGAATGTCTCTGTACATACAGAGAATAGAGATGCACATAAAATTGGATATTTCTTAGAAATATCTTGGTGTTCGATAATGTTCACAGAGATTACATATATATACTCGGTCGGTTAGTTTGATAACCGCCACTAACATAATAACCTAAGATAACTATAATATTACATAATAATAATAATAAACAATATATGCTAAGTTTATATTCTAACACCATCCCCTAAACTTAGCATCGGTAATGGCTCGTCACGTCGGCTTTGATGATAAACACATTTTTCTTTAAACTTGTCATGATTCGTCCATAGATCCACCTTGATTTGCTTCGTGATGCCGAGTACGGTAATATTGTTGTTCCTTACCCATTTTGTCGCTGAAAGTCTTTGATCTGTCGTTAAAGCCAATTTAGTGCCGCTAAATCGTTCTGTCGCTAATCTGTCTTCTGTCGCTATCTTTCTTCTTTTGTCACTGACTGTCGTCGCTAAAACTGAAAATCCATTCTTTCCTATTTGTTCCCGCCATTCCTGCGTACTTCCTTTCTTCATTTTAACTTCTAATTTCATTAACTTCTGCATTCTTTTCTTAATATTCCTGTCTTCATGAACGGTTCCGGTCACCGGAACATCATCTTGCATATCGCCTTCAGTTACGAAGACATACGAGTCTTCATCTTCTTCATCGCTGCGGTCACCACCAGAATCATAGTATTCCGTTTCTTTAATTGAATCATTGTGATCCTTCTGATCACTGATTGGTTCTTCCCGATCGTAACCAACGATATCGATATTCGGGGTGAAGCATGCCCCATCGTGAACATCTGTACTTGCCAGATTCAACATCGAAACGTCTTCTTCGTCTTTCTTCTTGGATTCCACTGTTTCTTCTTGTCTCCCTTCTGATTCTCGCTCTAATAACTCGATTTCGATTTCTAATTTCATTAGAATATCTCGCTTCATTCTTGCGAACATTCGTGATCGCGGAGTCGTGCGATCGGGATTGGATTCTTGTCCGTCTTCATATCCCCTGTTTTCATTCTTCATTCGGGTGTGCCCGGAATCATGTATTCTCGATCGATTTTCTTCGATTTTCCAACCTTGCTCTGATACCACTTGTTGGCAAAGGCCCATGAACATTATCTTCATCTCGGTGCATTTCAGAATACTTGACAGCGGAATTATTAGACATGACTGAATGAATGTTTGAACGAATAGATCAAATAGACAAAACAAGAACGAATAGTTATTGAATGTCTTGGTGCCGGAGAATGTTGCCGGACCAATATTATTTATATGAACAAATATGGCAGTTAAGTTTGGCGGGAGAAACTGTCATTGGACAGTTTTCGAAATTACCCACTTATCACCCACCATAACTTATCAACATGTTCGGAGTTCTAAGTTATATGATTATAAATACAATTACATATCATAAATATAATTAAGTTTAATAAATACTTCTATTACTTCCCCCTAAACTTAATGACGTTGAGCAGCAAATTTGAGTACACTTTCATTGGCTTCATCGACAGCCTTCCGGGCTTCCTTGAAATCGAACTTCCTTCGTCTCTTGTGCATGTTCCATGCCCCTTCCCAGTCGTTGCCCGCATAAAGTGCATAATGGTCCATTGTTGTCACGTCCTTGATCACTTCTGCACTTGCACTTCTTCCATGGCTGCTTTCCGGCGCCGCTTCCTTCTCTTTCATTCTTTCTATGTCACATTCTTTCTCCTGAATATCTTTAAACCTGTGGTAATAAACTAAAACATCCAAGTACATGGCATAAACTATCCTCATGTACTCTCCATCCTTATACTCGTATCCCATATCTTTGGCAATTATCGGCCAAAGATTATCTTCAGTTACACTCCGGTAACCTCCATCTCTCTCTACAATCATATATAGACTTAGTAAGTCTATCTTCCTGTTGTCGATCATCATCGGTGGAATTGGCCTTGTGGTTATGCCTAAATTAACTATGATGAACCAATGTAACATTTCTTTGAATTTTTTTTTCTAATTCATGTTTGTAATGAAACACAAACTTCCCATCTTCCAGCATATTCAGTAAAATTTTACAATCACTGAAATTCTTGAATTCCAAAGCCCTTATGATCATGACACTCCAATCCGTTTCACAAGAGGAGACATGCAGATCCTCAAAATATGAATTCAGATACTCTTCCTTATATCTTTCGCTAACATCATTCAGACTTATCACCTTTTGTTTTTCTTTTAAATCCAATTCATCTTCCTTGGACAATCCAGTGATTTCATTTACTGAATTTACTACCGGAGGAGAGAACATGGGAAAAATCTTGCAAGTATCTCCGGCCTTATTGACCGTGAATCCTTGCAAAGTCAGTTGATTTATACTTAGTACGTTTCTGTCTAACTCAGGCGTATAGAAAACGCTTTGAATCATTAATCTTTCATTGTTTGACTTAATTTCTACAGCCCCTATGCCCCGCATAAATAGAAATTCATTCTCCCCAGAATTCGTTTCAACACCCACTAAATGTTTTATCCGTTTAAAAACATTTATGTTACCGGCATAATGATGTGAAAACGAATTACTAACATACCATATGTCTCCCCACATACCGCCTTCGGTCCCAGTCACTATCATTTCGTTCCGATCTTCTGCAGATATCCTTTGAGTTTGGATTCCGGCATTTACTGCTTGACTTATTAGTTGTGTAGTTTCATCATTTTCTTTCGATTTACACTCGTAAATATAATGCCCTGGTCGGTGACAGTAATAGCACAATCTTGTTCTTTGATTTCTTTTCTCCCTCTCGCTTTGTTCTTCATGACAGTGTTGGCATGGTAATGTTGATGAAGTGGCTCTGATACCACTTGTTGGCAGCGGAACGGTATTTCGATCATCGTTAACATCATCATCATCGTATTCGTGTGTGCTTCTGTGTGTTTGATATGAATGTCTCTGTACATACAGAGAATAGAGATGCACATAAAATTGGATATTTCTTAGAAATATCTTGGTGTTCGATAATGTTCACAGAGATTACATATATATACTCGGTCGGTTAGTTTGATAACCGCCACTAACATAATAACCTATGATAACTATAATATTACATAATAATAATAATAAACAATATATGCTAAGTTTATATTCTAACAGGACCGGCATGGGTGAAGCTTAACTAGGGCGGGAGGGGACGGCCGACCCCCCGAACTTTTTACTCAGTAGTGGAGAGTATGTAGTTTTCTTATAGAAATTTTAGGGTATATAAGTTTTCTACCCTAAGGTTTTATAGAAATTTTTAGGTCCGGTGACTTCCGCCCCCCGCCCCCCCCCCCCCCCCCCCCCCCCCCCCCCCCGGTCGGAAATCTCAAGCTTCGCCACTGGGGACGGAACGGTACCGGTACTCAGTACCAAATGCTCATCCCTAACTGCGCGTATATAAGCACAAAGATAACTCACCAGAACGAACATCGTCACTGACTTTGCCTCTATCTTGGATTTGTTTAATTAGCATCCTGTACATTAGCACCCACCAATATATATGAAAAACAAACAAGCAAAAAAGCAAAGTGTTAAAAACATAATAGTAGACTGGTGCTTCAGGACTGTGCTTCTCTTGATCCAAAGTTTGAACAACTTCATAACTACAAGAAGAAACGAAAAAGATGTTTAAATATATGTATACTTTGTAATAAAATGAATTTCACCCCCTAATTTTCAAACCATGAAACAATGTAATGAGATATATACCTAAAATAACTTATTTGACCTATAAATAATATGCAAATGGCTAACTTTATTTCTATAATATGTATTAAGCAAGCATTATATTCTAACCTTGTACTCCATAGGATCCAGAACGGGAAACAAATAAGACGAAGGATTACCCATGAAATTACAAACAAATTGAATGAAAAGCTTGCAAGCCCTTCATAACCACTGTATTTAGACATCTTCCCTAGTTCAAGAAAGACATCGCTACCATCATGAAGAGCTAAAACAACTGACCCAACACGAGCAAATCTGCAATCGAGAAACGTACAAACTAAGCGAATGTATAAGAATAATCAATCACATAATAATCACAAGAAAGTCCGTACCTGCATATATATGACATTGTAATAAGAAGGACAGATGCAATATGATGACCCATTGACACACCAAAATCTGATCGCCTTGTTTCCCAGAAAATCAAAGCAAATATTGAGTATGTGTAGAATCCATCAGAATACATGTACATGGCCTTTAATTTTAACCTAGCAACCAATTTGAACCATGAATAAAGAATCAGTGCAATAAGTCAAAGTATGAAACTATAGATGCAACTAAAAATATATATTACTTCATTTTCTGGTCTGGCCATCTCTGACTGCCCGGACCAATCCAAAAGTTGGTTGTTTTAGTGAACCATGGCTCGTTATAAGTTACAGCCAAGGATAGGATTTCTGCTGAAAGATAATATACAAATTTCCAGGCTGATTCCTTAAATTTAATCATCTTTTTGATTCTTTCATTATCTGTCTCTATAGTAAGCCGTTTGTTGAGTATTAAACGCCTTCCTATTTGCTGCAACATGTAAATTGATTATAAGTTACACAAAATTAAGTCATGATATAGAACCTAGATATTTGATGTGGATTACATATACGTTATTGTTAGCCTGATTCGGATCGGATGGAACATTAACAGGGAAACCGAGTCAAAATTTGAAGTCAATGAAGACAAAAGATCAAAATAAAGAGATTAGTTAGAGTTTAAAATTTAAGAGTAAATTGCCAATTAGTCCCTGAGGTTTGACCAAAATTGTCACTTTAGTCCAAATAGTTTTTTTTTTTGCCATTTTAGTCCAAATAGTTTTGTTTCCTGCCATTTTAGTCCCTGACTTTTGTCATTTTTTGCTATTTTCTCAAAATTTGGCAGAAAACAAAATTATTTGGACTAAAGTGTTAATTTATTAAAACCTACAGGACTAAAATGGCAATTTACTCAAAATTTAATTATTTAGTTTCTTATTTTTGTTTATCGGTTGTTTTAGTTTGGGTTGTCTTGATTGTTTATTTATTTATTTATTTTATAGGTATTAGAGTCATGGTAGGCTTTGGATAGGTGTAGTTTAAATACTGAGTCTATGTTCATAGTTGTTAATTATGATTAAAATTTTGTGAAGTTTAATAAAGGCCCAATCTATTCACACACCCTTATTGCCTATTTGGACACCTTTGATGCCCTAGACGCCTCGTATAGGCCTATACGGGGCGTCTAGGCACTGATTCCAAGAGGGTCTGAGTGGGTATCAGCCGGAAAGTTTGACTGGTCAGACGCCTCGTGTAGGCCTATACGTGGCGTATAGGACCCCTTGTATAGGTCTCATATATGACCCGTACCCCATATATGCCACGTATTGGCCTATATGGGGCGTATATAAGGTTTTTTTTTTTACAAACATTTTATACAATATTAATCATTTTAGCAAACTCTTAGGCCTATATGGGGCGTATATAGGTTTTTTTTTATTTTTTACAAACATTTTTTACAATATTAATCGTTTTAGCAAACTTTTAGGTCCCGTATAGGACTATAGGTGTGATTTATGTCCCGTAAAGGCCTATACAAGACCTATACTACACTATATGATACGATACTAAACTATACCTATAGTGCTATATCGGACCTATACGACACCTATAGAATTTTTTATGATTTTTTAGAATTTTTTTGATTTTATATAATTTTTTTATTTTTTAGAATTTTTTTGATTTTTTTGATTTTTTTAGATTTTTTATGATTTTTTATGATTTTTTTGATTTTTTTTTTGAATTTTTAGATTTTTTTTAGAAATTTTCTTATTTTTTAGGATTTTTTATTTTTAAAAAGAGAAAACAAAAAAAACTAAAAATATACGCCTCATATAGGGCTAGACTGGGCGTATAGTGTGGTCCAAAAGACAATTATACCCCTGTTGTGCCCCTAGTCTATGCCTAAATCAGGGGTAAAATGGTCCTTTTGTCTGTACGCCCTATATAGGCCTAGACTGGACGTCTAGTGGTGTAAAAGACCATTATACCCTTGTTGTGCCCCCCAGTCTATGCCTAAATCAGGGGTAAAATGGTCCTTTTTGGTCTATACGCCCAGTATAGGCCTATACGAGGAATATACGGGTCATATAAGACAAAACATGACATAATCAGAGATTCTCTTGGAAATTGAACAAGGTTATACGTGACGTATAGACCTATACGAGGCATATATAAGGGTGTGTGAATAGGCACTAGGGTGTGTGAATATGTAGACCCTTAATAAATGAGTTAAATCAGGTTTTTTGGGTTCTAAAATCTGTTTTGTTCCTGCGTATATGTTGCTCCTGTGCCTTCAATTGGTATCAAAGCTAGCCAATAGACGAGTTAGATGATTCAAGGGTGAATGTCAAAGAAGAGCACATTTATTTGATTCAATCCACTACAGCGACAACAACAACATACTCACAAGTAGAAAACTTTTTCAATCAGATATGGCTACAAACTCATATCTTGGTCTAGTAAGTGATTCGGCATGAAGATATTTCAATGTCCAATTCTCACTTCCACAAACTATACAATATCGACATGGGTGGTAAGAATCAAGACTATCATGGAAGCTAATGGCATCTGGGAAGCCATGGAACCTGCTAAAGTTGTCGGCCGTTGAACCTCTTGAAGTTGCCAGCCGTTGAACCTGCTGAAGTTGCTACTGTCGATCCAAGGAGTAAGATGGCAATGGCGTATCTTTTCCAATCAATATCAGAAAATGTTGTTCCTCAGATGACCAAACATACGAAAGCCAAATCAATATGGAATGCCTTCAAGGTTCGACATATTGGTGTTGATCGTGTCAAGAAAGCATGAGTCTGAACTTAATTGACCATGTTTGAAGTGATGTGAATGAAGTAAGGAAACTCTATCGATGAATTTCCGGAAGATTAAGTACCATGGTCCCAAAAGCTAAGAGTCTTGGATCATTGTTCGAAAAACAAATCCTGATACGTAAATTACCTGATTCCCCACCTAATCAGTTACTTCAAATGTGGCGTCAACTGAACAAACCTCGGACATATATAACATATATTTTGATGAGGCTATTGGAAGGATAAAAGCATATGAAGAAAGGCTTCGTGAAAAGGGGATAGTAATCGAGCCAATGAACACGACCAATTGTAATTATCTCAGGACGAGCTGAGTAGGAGGCTAAAAAAGGGTGGGAACAAGGACCACCCCAAAAGTAGTGGGCGTACATAGTTCGACTAATCAGAAATGTGTCAAGTGCCAAAAGTGATGCAATGGTAGATGCAAGGAGAGTCGGGATGGTTCACCTTTGAGTGCTAAAGATGGAACAACATAAAAAATAAGACATGTCTAAAATCATGTGCTTTAGATATGAAGAATACATGCATTATGCAAATCGGTCCCTAAATTGGAACCACGGAGGTACAAATCGGAGGTAAGAAGAAAAAATCTAACTCAAAAAGAGGGTGGCAATGGGCCAACCTAGCTTTTAACAATGTGCGATCAAGAAGATGTTCCAGGTAAGAAGATGGGTCAGTTTGATATTTCACTGATAATCTGAAACCAAAGAATGCATGGATGAATATGAAGACCAGCTAGAGGAGATGTGCAAAGCACTAACGAAATCCTGATACATGTCAAATGGATTCAAATCTAAATTTGGGGATGATTGCTAGCCTAATTCGAATCGGATCAAACGTAAAGAGGAAGCCAGATTCGAAATTTGAAGTCAATGAAGATAAATATCAAATTAAGGGTGAGGTTATCCTACAAAGGGGTTTTATCTAAGAAGGACAATAAGTGTTTGAGATCAGTAGATTTAGATTTTAATGGTTGAGATCAACAATGGCAAATTGTAGATAGTGTTTAATTTTTACCGCCATTTAAAAATAGAAACTGTATATTTTACTTAAAAACTCGCTTCATCACTGCTTAATGGTTCAAGATAAGAAATTTGGTTTATTTTACAAAAGTAATCGTTATTTCTTATACATCATTGAGCAGTTCCAAAAGTTTGTTGCACAAAAATAAAACACAATGATAATACGGGTGCGTAAACATCATGTTTTGGATTTTAGTACAATATTACATGTATAAAACACCATACTAAAAAGCACCATGTGCTAAAACACATTCTAGAAATGTAGGTTTAAAACACCATGTGTTAAAACACATTATGGAAAATGTAGGTTTAAAACACCATTTCTAAAAACACTATACTAAAGTACATTATGGGAATGCGTGTTTAAAACAACTTATGAAATAACAGGTATAAAACACCATACTGAAAACACATTATGGAAATGCAGGTTTAAAACTCCATGTGTTTATGCATTTATAAAACACTATACTACAATAACATCTTCTAATTATGTATAGAGAAAGCGTACTGTACAATTGACCTTCACGTACGAGATGTGAATTCCGTACGTTATAACACCCCATAACGAAACCCTGCATGTTGTAAAACACACAAAACTCGCATGTTGAAAAAAAACCCCGCACGTTGTAAAAAAAAAGGATCCACATGTTGTTAAAAACAAATTCGCATGAACAATCCGCATCTTATGAACCAAAACCCGCATCTTATGAACTACGATGCATGAACAATCCGCATCTTATGAACCAAAACCCGCATGCAGTAAATTCATCTCGTACGCATCGTACGTTAAGCCAAATTGTACGTTAATCAACCCCTTATGTATAAAACATCATACTAAGAATATATACCGGAAACGCAGGTTATAAAACACCATAGATTCAACTACGACTTTTTAAAACATCAATCATGTAAGATTAATTGGAGACGTGGTTAAAAAATAAATACCTTGAAAATCCTCTCCAAAACGTAACTACCTTATTTTTTCCTTATTTGCATTATGGACACAATTACACTAATACCCATAATCTCTAATTTTAATCAATGTCAAATGTGCTCATCATATTCCTTCTTATACTTCTTAGGTAAAGGATCATTTGTACAGGAATCTTAACTATGATTTAGAGAGAACGGTGAAAAGTGTGAGAACGGTGAGAACAATTTTAGTGGTGACATGTGGCATTAAAGTTAAATTACACTAAGGGGTAATATTGTCAAAAAACCCACTCACGTGAACTGGGTGTTTAAATAAAACGCTATAACAAAAAAAAGCTATTTTTTGAGCTATAATTTACAACAGCTCAAAAAAAAAACATTGCTCAAAAAACGCCATAAACTCCCAATTAAAACGCCACGCCAAAAAAACTATTTTTTTGAGCTATAATTTACAACAGCTCAAAAAAAACCATTTTTTGAGCCATATAGCTCCCATTAAAATGCCATAACAAAAAAAACTATTTTTTTGAGCTATAATTCACAATAGCTCAAAAAAACCATTTTTTTGAGCCATATAGCTCAAAAAATGCCATAAGCTCCCGATTAAAACACCATGCAAAAAAAGCTATTTTTTTAAGCTATAATTTACAACAGCTCAAAAAAACCATATTTTGAGCTAGCTCCCATTAAAACGCCATAACAAAAAAAATAGCTATTTTTTTAGCTATAATTTACAACAGCTCAAAAAACCAATTTTTTGAGCCATGTAGCTCAAAAAACGCCATAAGCTCCCAACCAAAAAACTATTTTTTGAGCTATAATTTACAACAACTCCAAAAAAAACCATTTTTTAGCCATATAGCTAAAAAAAACTATTTTTTGTGTCTAACCGCCTAAATTAATATCTTTTGAGCTCAGAAAAATCATAATTTGTACTGTAATAACGCCATAAAACACCCAGTTCAGAAAAACGCCCCATGAAAAAACTCAGTTGAAAACGCCATAAAACACTCAGTTCAGAAAAACACCATGAAAATAACTAGTTAAAACGCCATAAAAACACCTAGTTCAGAAAAACGCCATGAAAATACCTAGTCTAATACGCCATAAAACACCTAGTTCAGAAAACACCATAAAACCCAGTTAATTTTTTTTCGAAAAGTATATCAATAGTATACTCGTTGGAAAGATAAAAAAACGCTGAGTTTTATGGTGTAATTTTTTTCGAAAAATAATCACGTATAAAAAAGTTATTGTCGTTTAAATATGATGGGGGAAAATGACATGTGAATGGTATGTGCACCTTTGTTTTGATCTTCCTATTTTACCCCTCCTAAAGTTCCAAGGCCCTATTATTTACAAAAATATCACCGTATCAATCTCAGCCACAAACCACTAAGATCTTGTGGCTGAGAATCGTTCTCTCCGTTCTCACACTTTATGGGGGTTCTTTCCTGATCTTGTTCCAACAAATTAGTTATTGTTTTAATTTAACCATTGTTGGGTTTAGTGAAGGCTTAGAAGATTTGGGCATGTTTTTAGTCCATGTTATATTTTTGGGGCCTAAGTTACAGACCCTAGTTGTTATCTTATGTATAACCCCCTAAGGGTGTAGGGAGTGGTTAGACACTTGAGAGTGACAAACTAAAAAATCAACCAATGAGAGTGTGTCATGTCAAAGTGGTAAACTATGCTCAAAATGTTGGCAATGGTTAGACAATTGGTGAAGTGGTAAACTATTTGAAAAAAAAAGAAGAAAAAACTGTGATTGGTTGAGATGGCATGGACCCCACCACACACCCCAACTCTCTCCCCTCTCCTCCCCTCTCCCCGCATCGGTGTTCCCTCACCGATTTTTCTCCCCAAATCGATAAAATAATTCGGTAAAAAGGTGGGCATTGGTTTAGACATCGGTTCCGATGCTTTTGCTGACACCACTCCGGACCCCCTAATATGTAATTGTAATCTATCTTAGGTCAATGAAAAAACCCTAGTTGCATTCCTTGGAAGTAGGTCCCCTAATGGGACCGAACAATAAATTTGTGAGTAATTATTATATATATATCAATTCACATTGCATGTTTGCTACACTTTCCTTTTGTCTTTTTCTTATTTTTTTCTTCTATTTCATTTAGGATTTTTAAGCTACAATCACATATTAATATTACTATCCTAACTAACTTGTGTTCATTAGTTACACTGATTGTCCATATTGTACAGGTAACAAATGAACCACCAGTCCAATTTCGACTGAAAGTCGGTATCGATATTGGTATTCATTTTTATTGATTTTGATCGATGTAAAATATGTCTTGATATCCTTTTAATCATATGACGACTTTATTTTTTAAGCTTTCTCTTTCGATTGCTATATCGAGTACCGTTATTGTATTGATACCATAATAAACCAAACCGATAGCGACCGGATTCCGGCTATTAATGTTATTTCTCTCATTGTGTACGTTTCCAATTTAAATTTATAAATCAGGTCTCCCGCCGCAAAGCGCGAGTATCACTAACTAGTTTGTCATTAATTATCATGTGTGCATTGAGTGTTTGTGTTTCTGCTGCGCCACCTAATTTTTCGTACAACTATTTAGGGGCTGTTTGATAGCCTCTTAATCCATTCAGAGGTTGTCTCTTAATGAAATCATTTGTGGCCCTTATGTCTGAATGAATAAGAGCTAACCTTATGTCTGACTGGATAAGAGGTAACATCTGAATGGTAAACCATCACATGTCACATTCTTCTACATTATCTTTGTTAAACTCTTAAATGATTTCATTAAGAGGTAGCCTCTTAATGTCATTCAGATGCTACCAAACAGCCCCTTAGTTTATTTATTTATGTTTTTTGGTTGTTTTAGTTTGGGTTATCTTGATTGGTTATTTATGTATTTAATAAGTATAAGAATCATGCTAGGCTTTGGATAGGTGTAGTTTAAATATATGTGTTCATAGTTGTTTAAGGTCGAACTTTTTTGAGGATTAAAACAAGTTAACCCAGGTTGTGTGGTTCTAAAATTTGTTTTGTACCGGCGTATTTGCCGCTCATGTGCCTTCCAGGGGCGGATCTACCTAGTATCAAGGGGTAGCCTCCGCTACCGCTTGGTCGGAAATTTTTTGACATTTTTAGTGTAAATTTTGGAAAAATTTGACGTTTTTTCGATTTCGTTACCGCTTATTTATAAAACGTTACCGCTTGGTCGGAATCTTAGATCCGCCACTGGTGCCTTCAGTTATGATATAGACGTTAAACAAATACTTTTATGCCAAACATGTTAATTTTCAACTTTAAATTTGCGTTGAATTTTGGAACTTATTAAGAAAAACTCTATTGATTACTCTTGGTTTAGAAGTGCAACAAATTCCTGTTCCGGGTATATTTACGTCTGTAAACGAACCGAACGTTCATGAACTGTTCGTGAACTTGTTCGGTGGGAAGTTCGTTTATGTTCGTTTATTTAATAAACGAACGTACATGAACAAAAAGTTTTGTTCGTTTAATTAAATGAACGAACATGAATACACCATGTGTTCGTTCATTTATCTCTGTGAACGTTCGTTTATGTTCGTCCATTTATGTTCCTGAACGTTCGTTTATTTACATTCGTTTAAATTTTAGTAAATACATAAATAGTCATATTTATATAAATAATAGGTTTTCTAACTACATATATAAATATAACTAATTAGTAATTGAGTTTTCTAGTAATAAAAAAATGAAATTTTTAAATGTAACTAATCGTTTACTTAATATTTATATGAAAAAGCTACTTAATTTATTGTCTATGAACCCTAATTTAGATGTGTTTTCGGATGAACTGTGTTCGTTTGTGTTCACTAATGTTACTTTTTGTTTGTTTATATTTGTTAAGTTACGTGCATTTGTGTCCGTTTATGTTTGTTCAATCATGTTAATTTATATTTATTCAAATATGTTCAGTTAAGTTTATTTTGTTTATGTTCGTTTGTGTTCGTTTATGTTCATTTATCATTTTGTTGAAACACCTAGAAATAAAAAAAAATCCCTTTTTTACATTAAAGATTCTTAGACCATTGGGTATGGTGGGGCTTGGGTTGGGGCTTGGGTTGGGCATTGGTTGACACGTGGAATGGGGTGGCAGACATGGGTAAACCCACATTGAACACGGTATGACCGGGGCGGGGGTTTGGGGCGTGGGTTTGGTGGGCTTGTGGGCTGACCGGCTGGGCAGTCCCAATATGATTTAAAACACAAATTTAATTTTTTTAATATTTTTAAATAAAGAAAATTACAAAAAAAGAAAATTAAAAAAAAAAAAAATTCTTAACTTTTATATTTGTTTTTTTATCTCTTCTCTCAACGCCAAGACTATTTCTAACTCGTTTACTTTCTTGGAATGCATACGGGATGGTCGGGTCATAAGCACGGTTATAAGGATGCATTTTTTCGTATTGTAGAAGGAGAATTTGAAGATGTATAGAAGATGTGGTTGAATGTGGTAAAAAATGGAAGAAAAATGTGAGTTTTATAGTGAAAAAATGGAAGAAAAAATTAATTAATTTTTTTAATATGGCCGTTGGCCAACGGCTAGCCCAACGCCTATTTTCTTTTGGCAATTCGCAAACCGCCATGTCACCTTGCTCCCCCGCCTCACGCCCGGCTTGAAACCCAAGCCCCAAGGGGCCACGCCCCAACCCAAGCCCACCCGGGGTGGTGCCTTGGGCGTTTTCCCCCAACCCACGCCCCAACCGAAGCCCCATACCCCACGGCCTTAAGGTTAGAACTAACTTTTTGCAGGTATTTGATCACCCAAGGCTTTGATTCAGGTTGGCAAATGGTCAAGTAATTCGATTAAACAAGTAGCTATGGTTGATGAGATCAGAAAATAATTACCTCAAAGACAAGTCTGTCGAGAAAAAACCGAACAGTTGGGAAGAAGATGGCAAACAAAGGAAGAAACAAGAAATCTTGATAAGCTGGGAACGATTCATGTTCAAAATCTATCAGTTTTAATGCTTGAATCAAACCCATGTCGACAAAGATGGTATTTTGCTCTAAATTTCAGTCGAAACCGTAGGGTATTGATGAAAAGCATGACTTTGTAGTATGTGCGTGTAGTTGTGAAACCGGTGGGAGTTGGGTTTCAAACTGAACTCTTTTCCTTAGACTAGTGGAAAACACAAATAATGCCCCTATCTTTAAGCGTTTTGCGCCATGTGGCAGTCCAGTCAGCAATGGGGTATTATGGAGCGTTTTTCTAAAATGGGTGTAGGACATTATGTTAAAAGGGGTGTAATAGATTTAAATAAAAAAACATTCAAAAAATGATATATTGGACAACAAAAAGAAAAATACCGGTGATTGACCAAAAAAATTGAACAAGACGTGGAAAAAGGAACGCTTCGGGCAAAATTTTTGTAAGAAATGCCAGGGGGGTCATGGAGCGTGAGGGGCGTTTTTTTTTGGAAAAACGCCAAAAAATCCCCCGCTACAGGTGGTCTTATGTAACTTTCTTCAACCTTTGTATTTTGAAATACAGATAGCAGAAATGGCTAAATAGTATGTATTTTCATCTTACACAACTTTTTAATGGAAAATTTTGTATTTAAAAAACAAGTGTAGGATAATAAACAACCACTTTTAACGTTAGCTAGTTTTAAAAATCAAACAGGTTAAAATATGGCAAAAACCTTGGATTAAATCTAGGGTTACTGGATTTAAACACCACCAACTATTGCCATTTGGCCGATGACACTCTCAACTTTCACTTTGGCTCACACCACTCCCAACTTGACACATTGTTTGTCATGACACCCCCTCGTTAAATAATCACTAACCAGGTTAGTAAAAATAGCCTATGTGTCAATTTTCGCTGATGTGGCATGTCCTACGTGTCATACATGATCTGATGTGGAACAATATCCATTTTAGCTCATGTTTATAATCCCTAAAATATACTAACACTTCACTCAAACCAAGAAATCAAGATATCAGACGCTCTCAACTTCATCAATGGCGATCAAACCCTGATCGATATTTGCAACCAATACAGAGGTACGTTTTCTCTCAGGGTAAACTGCACTTCGATATTGTTCACTGATTGCACTGATGGAGGTTATAGATGTGATGCTATGGTATGGTGGAACACTGGATTTTGGTTTTGATCAACCTCAATATATTGGAGGTGAATCTAAGTTGCTACGTATGGATGTTGATCACATTGCATACTTTGAGTTGTTAGAGTATGCAATGGATACTGGGTGTTACAAAACTAGGGATTTTTACAGTATGGATTAAATGCTGATAATGGTGAATTCAAACTTTTTGGGAATGATAATGATGTTATGGAGATTGCATTAAAGGCTCGAACTTGGTCTGAACCATTCATGGAAGTATTTATTCAAGCCTGTCCAATTACCCATGAACAGGAAGTCCATTTCATGTCCCAGCCCAGCAAACCACAAGCCCAATCCAATTCACCACCTATTAAACGACAAGCCCAATCCAGTTCCTAACCCACTAAACAAAGATGCCGGCCCAAAAAACTTATAACCCAGTCCAAAAAGAAAGTAGTCCATGTCAGGAGAGTGAGTAGGGCATCTGACAAAAGTGTTACCACTCCTGTACTTGAAGTCCCTAGATCTGGATCCACTGCCTCAGGAAAGGAGGTTGTTGCTGAAAAACTAGTTGGTTTGAATAATCAGCCTAGTGTACAAGAGGCTACATGGGCATTTGATTTGGATGAGGAGTCTATTGTTCAAGAGGGTGTATAGAAAGAAACACCTGGTTTGCATAAGCAGCCTATTGTAGAAGAGGTTTTAGAGGAGAAGGGATTGGTTTATATAAGCAGGCTAGTGCACAAAAGGGTGTAGAGGAAGATGGGATTGGTTTTGATAAGGAGTCTAGTGTACAAGAGGGTGAAGATGGAGATGACAGTGAAGACAGTGACTATAATGTTGACTTAAATGGGACATAAGAGTCAAGTTCAGATGAAGATGAGGGTTTTCTTGAGGAGGGTAATGATGATGAGGTTCATGATGAAGTAGCTTTCTCAGATTCAGACAGAGAAGATGCTGAATGGAGACAGCAACAAGATGCCATTAAACGAGCTAATAAGGATGCACTTGAAGCTAAAAAGAAGTTAGTTGAACAGTGTACTAAACCTTATGAAAAAGAAGGTAAGTTGAGTGAGTCTAATGATGCAGGGTATGCACATGTAGAGGGATACAGTAGTTACGAGGAATCTGATGGTGACATTGCTACTCCTCATGAGAGTGAGGATGATGATATAAGAGGTAAGAAGTACAAAGAAACTGCTCCAAGTGTAAATGAACACACCAACTGGAAAAAGTTTACTTGGAAAGATGGAATACGGTTTGCATCAAGGGATCGTTTTAAGGAGGCAGTGAGAAGATATGTTGTGACTAACGGCAGGAATCTGATCATTGCAAAGAGTGATAATAAGGAAGAAGGTTGTTTAGTACTGAAGTGTGTACCAGGTGTCCCTTCTATCTATATTGTTCACTAAACAAAGCGAAAAAGTGTTACATGATTAAAAGTGTAAAGAACAAACACAACTGCCAGAGAAACATGATCAAGAATAGACAGCTAACTGCCAAGTTCTTAGGGGATGAGTTCCTTCCTTTGTTTAAGGCCAAGCCAAATTGGTCTTCTAAGGAGATTCAAGCAGCAGTTAAACAGAAGTTTAAGGTAATTATAACTAAGTGGTTAGCTTACAAGGCTAAATCAAGTGCACACACGAAGCTTCATGGTTCAATGAGAGATCATTACAGTAAAATTGGTTCATACCTGGAAGTTCTAAGGAAAGCAAATCCATTATCAACCTTTAGGTTAGAAACTGCTCCACCAGGTTTCATTAATCTAGAACCAGAGGCCACATGTGAAACATTCTTTAGACTGTTTATTTTTTTTGATGGAGTCAAAAAAGGGTTTTTAGCAGGATGCAGGAAGGTGTTGTGCTTAGATGGTGAAACGCCCCTTTATACGTTTACATTAAGACTTAGTAATTTCAACAATTATAAAAAAAATTTCGGCATGACCCGTTCGTAACTAGATCACAATTCCCTGTTTTAAACGGTAAAGACCAAACAACATAAAGACCCCTTTTCATTTCTACAAAACGGACAATTTTTGCATCGTTCCAAAAACCAACGAAACTACTACCAAAATATTTCCCCGAACAACGAGGCATCAAAACACTACATAAGTTTAAAGTTTATAAACCAAAATTAAAACTACAAAAAGTTAACATTGTCGGAAGCGTGAGATGGGCATATGACACGTGTGCTCGTTCCACATTGTACAATCGCTTATGATGAGGATTTACCTACATTTAACAAAAATCAAACAAGTTAGTTCCTTCGACACTAACACATTTATCCATCACACCATTTCATCTTTAACATAACTTTTCGTTGTTTACTTTGCATTTCTTTCCGTTAGACGGACCATTACATTCTTGTCTCTATGTAGAGACGAAACTTTCCATTCCTTAACTATCCGTTAATAACGGATATTGTCATTCGAAACATAACTTCCATTAAGTTCGTTTTAGACGAACAAAGACATTTCTTTAAAGTTTTGCTCATACACCTCAACCCGTACATGACGGATTGAGGAAAACTTAATTTCCTTTCATGCTTAACCTTCCCTTAACCGATTCAACTTGGTTGAAACGGTAATGATGGGTACTTATTCATAAATTTCTTACTTTCACAATACGTACGAAACAAATCCAATATTCTCTATTTAACTTTCATAAACTACCATTAACACCTTATAGCATAAACATTAAGTGATAATCAAAATTAGTAGGCATAAACACAACAAGCTAAAATGTGTATGTAATCGACATACCTCGGTCTTGTGAGCTTTCCGTTTTCTTCGTGTTCGAATATTCTTCCTTCACGCCTACATTAGCATATTCATTCAATCATTTAGTCCATTCGAACACTATTTTGTTATTTTTATGTTCTACCATCAAACAATATTATCAACTTTTCGAATTTCACATATCTATTCTCTTAAGCATTTCATCAAACACTTAGCGGGTTTCGCATTGGTAGGACACAAAACACAATTATTCTTGTACATAATCTAACTAGTTCTTTTAGAATTTCTTCAATAATCAAACAAGTTCACATGATCCTTTTTAACCTACATCAATTCATCTAATTTTCATGTATCATACACATGATCAATCATCAAGATTTCAAGTTATACATGATTACCTAAATTTCGATCATCCTATATTCATGAAATTTCATATCAAATAAGTTCATATAACAAGTCCTTTAAATGGTCAAAACCAAACATAAACCGGATTATATAGTGAAATTCTACTTCTAATTACACTTATCATAACATGAACTCATGATTGGGTTAAAACCCAATTCCTTCAATTCACAAAATCAAGAAATTAAACTTACCATTTATCTATATTAACTTAGATGATCGAAACTTGAGTTCATGCAATGAATTATCTTTGAGATTTCCTTCTAATTTGGCTGAATTAGCAATTAGGGTTAAACCCTTGTTTCTCCCTGCCCTGATCGATCTCCAGATACACACACTGTGTGTATTTTCTTTTGTTTTTCTTTTTAATATTTGGAGTTTCACTATTTTCACATTTGGCCCTTCTTGATTGTTCATTTATTTAACTTAGTCACCTACTATCATTTATCTAGCATTTTTACACATTACACCAACTAAGTTAAGTCTTTTAATTCTTTTAACTTATTTTCATATAATTCCCTTTTTGGGGTGTTACAAGTCTACCCACCCCCCTTAAAAGAGGTTTCGTCCCCAAAACCTAGTCACATAACAATTAAACATTGACATACCGAAAAGAAAAGGGTAGTGCTTCCTCATTTCATCTTCCACTTCCCATGTAAGTTCCGACCCCTTTCGGTGTTGCCATTGAACCAACACTTGTCTAACGGCTTTGTTGCGAAGATTCTTCACCTTAACGTCTTTAATGGCTATTGGTCTTTCGACATAATTTAACCTCTCGTCCAATTCAATGTCATCGAGAGGTACTAACGCTGTTTCATCCGCGAGACACTTTCTCAAACGTGGAAGGTATTGTGAATCCCGTCTAGTGTAGACGGTAATTCTAAACGATATGCAACCCTTCCGACTCTAGCCAAAATTTTAAGTGGCCCAATATTGCGGGGACCCAACTTACCCCGTTTACGGAAACGGATTATACCCTTCCACGGAGATACTTTTAACAAAACATAATCTCCTTCTTGAAACTCGATAGGACGCCTTCTCTTGTCCGCATAAGCTTTTTGCCGATCCTGGGCTGCCTTCAGTCGGGATCTAATCAAATCAATCTTTTCATTTGTCACTGCTATTATATCACTTGGCGCAAGTTCTCTTTGTCCAACTTCGCCCCAACACACAGGAGTTCTACATTTTCTCCCGTATAACAGTTCATAGGGAGCCATTTGAATACCACTATGATAGCTATTATTATAAGAAAATTTTGCTAGTGGTAAATGGTCATCCCAATTCCCGCCAAAATCTAAGGCACAAGCTCTTAGCATATCAACAAGCGTTTGGATGGTTCGTTCTGATTGACTATCGGTCTGAGGGTAATAAGCCGTGCTTATGTGTAGCTTCATGCCCATACTTTCATGAAACTTTTGCCAATAACGAGAGGTGAATCTTGTATCCCGATCTGAGACGATTGACACGGGTACCCCGTGTCGAGAAATTATTTCGTTCATGTAAACCTCCGCCATTCTTTCCGAAGAATAAGCTTCTCGAATCGGTAAGAAGTAGGCACTTTTTGTGAGTCGGTCTATGATTACCCATATCGCATCGTGCCCCTTTTTCGTTCTAGGAAGCTTGGTTATCAGGTCCATAGTTATCTCCTCCCATTTCCAAACCGGGATTTCCAAAGGTTGTAACTCCCCGTATGGTTTTTGATGTTCTGCTTTCACTTAGGAGTATGTTAGGCATTTTGAGACATACTTTGCAATATCACGTTTCATACCCGGCCACCAATAATTGGTCTTCATGTCCCGGTACATCTTGGTTGCCCCGGGATGAATTGAATATCGTGACTTATGAGCTTCCTCGAGTAGAGCGTTCTTGACTTCTCAAAATCGTGGTATCCAAATTCGACCGAATCTTGTTTTGAGTCCGATCGAATTTTCTTCCAATTTATCAGCTATACCTTTAATCCTTTCTTTCTTTGGGTCTTCCGCTCCAAGCGACTTCATTTGGGAATCTCGTATCATATCAAGCAAACGCGGTGTAACTATCATCTTCATGGATTTTACTTGAATGGGGGGTGGATACTCTTTTCGTCTTAACGCATCAGCCACCATGTTCGCCTTTCCCGGGTGATAAAGGATATCACAATCGTAATCTTTGATAAGTTCTAACCATCTTCGCTGCCTCATATTTAAGTCTTTCTGCTCGAAGAAATATTTGAGGCTTTTGTGATCCGAGTAAATTGTACATTTTGCACCGTAAAGATAGTGCCTCTAGATCTTTAAGGCGAAGACTACTGCTGCCAACTCTAAGTCGTGAGTTGGGTAGTTTCCTTCATGCGGTTTAAGTTGTCTCGATGCATATGCGATAACCTTTCCCCTTTGCATTAAAACACACCCTAAACCTTGATGTGAAGCATCTGAATAGACAACCAAATCTTCCGTTCCATCTGGGAGTGCTAAGACCGGAGAACTAGACAGCTTTTCTTTTAATACTCGAGAGGCTTCTTCTTGATCTTTACCCCACACAAACTTCTCGTTCTTCCTCGTCAACTTTGTGAAGGGTAACGCTAATCTTGAAAAATCTTGTATAAATCTCCTATAATAGCCAGCAAGGCCGAGAAAGCTCCTTACTTCCGTTGGATTTTTGGGGAAACCCACTTCATTACCGCCTCAATCTTCGATGGATCAACCAGGACACCTTTCGAGCTTATTACATGGCCGAGAAACTGCACCTCTCTGAGCCAAAAGGCACATTTTGAGAATTTTGCTTAAAGTTCTCCTTACGGAGAACTTCAAGTACTTCACGCAAGTGTCTCGCATGTTCAGTCTTGCTTCGCGAATAGACTAGAATATCATCTATAAACACGATCACCGACTTATCTAACATGGGTCGGCATACCCGGTTCATAAGATCCATAAACGCTGCTGGAGCGTTCGTTAACCCAAAGGACATAACCAGGAACTCGTAATGTCCATATCGGGTTCTAAATGCGGTCTTTGCAATGTCTTCTCCTCGTACCCTGACTTGATGATACCCCGAACGCAGGTCAATCTAAGAGAACCAACTCGCCCCTGGTAATTGATCAAAAAGATCATCAATTCTAGGTAAAGGGTAGCGGTTCTTCACGGTCAGCTTGTTCAATTCTCTGTAATCGATGCACATGCGCATCGACCCATCTTTCTTCTTAACGAATAAAGCCCTTATCTAGAAGATCTTGTAATTGTGTCATTAACTCCCGCATCTCGGTGGGAGCCAGTCTATAGGGAGCCTTCGCAACCGGATTCAATTCGATGCGAAACTATATTTCTCGTTCGGGAGGGAGTCCCGGCAATTCCTCCGGAAATATATCCGAAAATTTGTTCACGACGTCAACATCTTCAAGCTTCGGGAGGCTTTGTCGAGCGTCTACTACATAAGCTAGGTATGCTCTACTCCCGTTAAGTATGTATTTAACAGCTTGAACAAGGGTGCACAATTTTGTTTCCACGTTTCTCTCCCCTTGAATACTCAATTGCCTTCCACTTGGAGATTGGACAAGCATTACCTTATTTTCACAGTTAATCTCTACACGGTGTCGTGCCATCCAATCCATACCTACTATCATTTTAAATTCCCCCAAAACCATAGGTATGAGGTCGATATCAAATTCTTCATCTTCTATCGTGAATTTGCAATTTCTACAAATCTCGTGTAACACATAGTTCTTACTATCGGCTATTTCTACTTCTAAAGGTATTGGCATTCGTTCAATCTTAAATGAAGGATGTTGTACAATTTCATTTGAAATAAACGACATAGTGGCTCCGGTATCGAATAAAACATAAACCGGTATGAAGTTTAATAGAAAGATACCTGAAACCACATTCGGGTGGGACTTGGCTTCTTCGGATGTGATTTGAAACATCCTCCCTTTCGCCTTAGAGCTTTCTTCGTTCTTTCCCTCCTTCTTTGATCCTTGTTGGAGTTTAGGACACTCCGACTTAACATGCCCTTTCTGGAAACAATTGAAACATGTCTTCGGGTTGCTAGGGCACTTGTAGGATGTATGCCCTTCTTCACCGCATTTATAGCACCCCTTCTTACCCAGAAGGCATTCCCCAGTATGAAGTTTCCCACATGTCTTGCATGGAGAAATACCACCCCTTGACTTATCCTTCTTTCCGTGGTCTTGAAACTTTGCTTTCTTGGACGGACTTGAACTTGCCCCCTTTTCATTTGATCTCTTTTCACCTCGTTCTTCTTGCCTTTTAATCTTAATTTCTCTATCCCGCGCCAAATTGATAAGCTCGTCAAGGGTTTCACATTTTGAGGGAGTGATGAACTCCCTAAATTCTGCCTTTAATACACCATAAAAGCGATTGATCTTCATTCTTTCAGTCTTCACAAAATCCCCACAGAACTTCATCTTATCCATGAAAGTGTTTGATATTTCGTTTATTGACTCGTTTTTCTGTCGGAGGCGTAAGAAATCCTCCTGAATCTTATCAATAGCCGACTGAAGACAATGATATCTCATGAAGGGCTCCTTAAATTCTTGCCAAGTCATCATTTGGAGTCTATCCTCACCTATTTCCTTGATATGCGCATCCCACCAATCTTTCGCCTGAAGAGTGAGTTGACCAGTAGCGAACATCACCTGGTCTTCCTTATCACACCGACTTCGTATCAATACCGCTTCTATGTTTGAAATCCATCTTTGGCATGCGATCGGATCGATTTTACCATCATACGTTGTAGGATTGCACGCCATGAAGTCTTTATACGTGCACCGTCGTTCTTTGCTTTTATTTTAGACCCCTTAATCAGTTCTTTCAATTCTTCGATCTTGCTAGTCATCATGGCATCCACAACTCCCAACACCCGACTTTCTACTTCTTGAGCTAATCGGGGAAGATTAGCTTGCATAACCCCTTCCGCCACTTCTATGACTTTGCTATTAAATGCCTCTTATCTAACCGTATCATTGTCATTATCATTAACATTGCTTGCTTCGGCCATCTACAAAAGGACGTTTTCATTCATCATTAATCACAAGCTTTCCCTATAACACATACTTCAAACCTTCTTTACTACATTTGTAATCGTGTAATTCGAAATCTTGATCATCTAAGTTTCATCATTCAACTTGTGTTATTCACATCGTTACTTTCAATTCTTTACGAGTTCTTTTTCGTTGTGATCACAGATTGTGATCATAAGTACCTTATCATTATGTTTATAAGGATCTTATATCATTATCTAATAGTCCTTTAGATCATACAGAAATCCTAATCATGAAAAACAAATAAAACAAAAAATTTTAGCGGACCACATTTCTAACGACCGTCGGCGACGGCCTTACATACCGTCGGCGACGGCTCTAAAAAGGGGTCGTCGCCCAATTTGTCTGTAGACAGTGAGTTAATGCGTCGGCTCACTGGGGGCGTCGGCGACGGCTAAGCAACCCGTCAGCGACGACCTCCCAATTGTTGAAACGCTGCAGAACTTGTTTTTGGCTGATTCGAGCATTTCCTGGGTCCGTTTCCAGCCACACGGGTCCAAAGACTTCTCATTTTACCCACATTATCATTTCTTAGCATATGTAACTTTAAAACTTATGCCGTGAACACATTGTACATACTTATATTTACCGAAAATTTAAATCTTTACCTCTTAGCGGTCTTGGAGCGAGCACACCTTCGAGCGAGCCGTCAGTTTGAGTTCAAGCACTACTACTTGTGCTCGAATCCCTCAAACCTCGGCTCTGATACCAACTTGAAACGCCCCTTTATACGTTTACATTAAGACTTAGTAATTTCAACAATTATAAAAAAAATTTCGGCATGACCCGTTCGTAGCTAGATCACAATTCCCTGTTTTAAACGGTAAAGACCAAACATCATAAAGACCCCTTTTCATTTCTACAAAACGGACAATTTTTGCATCGTTCCAAAAACAAACGAAACTACTACCAAAATATTTCCCCGAACAACGAGGCATTAAAACACTACATAAGTTTAAAGTTTATAAACCAAAATTAAAACTACAAAAAGTTAACATTGTCGGAAGCGTGAGATGGGCATATGACACGTGTGCTCGTTCCACATTGTACGATCGCTTATGATAAGGATTTACCTACATTTAACAAAAATCAAACAAGTTAGTTCCTTCGACAGTAACACATTTATCCATCACACCATTTAATCTTTAACATAACTTTTCGTTGTTTACTTTGCATTTCTTTCCGTTAGACGGACCATTACATTCTTGTCTCTATGTAGAGATGAAACTTTCTATTCCTTAACTATCCATTAATGACGGATATTGTCATTTGAAACATAACTTCCATTAAGTTCGTTTTAGACGAACAAAGACATTTCTTTAAAGTTTTGCTCATACATCTCAACCTGTACATGACGGATTGAGGAAAACTTCATTTCCTTTCATGCTTAACCTTCCCTTAACCGATTCAACTAGGTTGAAACGGTAATGATGGGTACTTATTCATAAATTTCTTACTTTCACAATACGTACGAAACAAATCCAATATTCTCTATTTAACTTTCATAAACTACCATTAACACCTTATAGCATAAACATTAAGTGATAATCAAAATTAGTAGGCATAAACACAACAAGCTAAAATGTGTATGTAATCGACATACCTCGGTCTTGTGAGCTTTCCGTTTTCTTCGTGTTCGAATATTCTTCCTTCACGCCTACATTAGCATATTCATTCAATCATTTAGTCCATTCGAACACTATTTTGTTATTTTTATGTTCTACCATCAAACAATATTATCAACTTTTCGAATTTCACATATCTATTCTCTTAAGCATTTCATCAAACACTTAGCGGGTTTCGCATTGGTAGGACACAAAACACAATTATTCTTGTACATAATCTAACTAGTTCTTTTAGAATTTCTTCAATAATCAAACAAGTTCACATGATCCTTTTTAACCTACATCAATTCATCTAATTTTCATGTATCATACACATGATCAATCATCAAGATTTCAAGTTATACATGATTACCTAAATTTCGATCATCCTATATTCATGAAATTTCATATCAAATAAGTTCATATAACAAGTCCTTTAAATGGTCAAAACCAAACATAAACCTGATTATATAGTGAAATTCTACTTCTAATTACACTTATCATAACATGAACTCATGATTGGGTTAAAACCCAATTCCTTCAATTCACAAAATCAAGAAATTAAACTTACCATTTATCTATATTAACTTAGATGATCGAAACTTGAGTTCATGCAATGAATTATCTTTGAGATTTCCTTCTAATTTGGCTGAATTAGCAATTAGGGTTAAACCCTTGTTTCTCCCTGCCCTGATCGATCTCCAGATACACACACTGTGTGTATTTTCTTTTGTTTTTCTTTTTAATATTTGGAGTTTCACTATTTTCACATTTGGCCCTTCTTGATTGTTCATTTATTTAACTTAGTCACCTACTATCATTTATCTAGCATTTTTACACATTACACCAACTAAGTTAAGTCTTTTAATTCTTTTAACTTATTTTCATATAATTCCCTTTTTGGGGTGTTACAAGTCTACCCACCCCCCTTAAAAGAGGTTTCGTCCCCAAAACCTAGTCACATAACAATTAAACATTGACATACCGAAAAGAAAAGGGTAGTGCTTCCTCATTTCATCTTCCACTTCCCATGTAAGTTCCGACCCCTTTCGGTGTTGCCATTGAACCAACACTTGTCTAACGGCTTTGTTGCGAAGATTCTTCACCTTAACGTCTTTAATGGCTATTGGTCTTTCGACATAATTTAACCTCTCGTCCAATTCAATGTCATCGAGAGGTACTAACGTTGTTTCATCCGCGAGACACTTTCTCAAACGTGGAAGGTATTGTGAATCCCGTCTAGTGTAGACGGTAATTCTAAACGATATGCAACCCTTCCGACTCTAGCCAAAATTTTAAGTGGCCCAATATTGCGGGGACCCAACTTACCCCGTTTACGGAAACGGATTATACCCTTCCACGGAGATACTTTTAACAAAACATAATCTCCTTCTTGAAACTCGATAGGACGCCTTCTCTTGTCCGCATAAGCTTTTTGCCGATCCTGGGCTGCCTTCAGTCGGGATCTAATCAAATCAATCTTTTCATTTGTCACTGCTATTATATCACTTGGCGCAAGTTCTCTCTGTCCAACTTCGCCCCAACACACAGGAGTTCTACATTTTCTCCCGTATAACAGTTCATAGGGAGCCATTTGAATACCACTATGATAGCTATTATTATAAGAAAATTTTGCTAGTGGTAAATGGTCATCCCAATTCCCGCCAAAATCTAAGGCACAAGCTCTTAGCATATCAACAAGCGTTTGGATGGTTCGTTCTGATTGACTATCGGTCTGAGGGTAATAAGCCGTGCTTATGTGTAGCTTCATGCCCATACTTTCATGAAACTTTTGCCAATAACGAGAGGTGAATCTTGTATCCCGATCTGAGACGATTGACACGGGTACCCCGTGTCGAGAAATTATTTCGTTCATGTAAACCTCCGCCATTCTTTCCGAAGAATAAGCTTCTCGAATCGGTAAGAAGTAGGCACTTTTTGTGAGTCGGTCTATGATTACCCATATCGCATCGTGCCCCTTTTTCGTTCTAGGAAGCTTGGTTATCAGGTCCATAGTTATCTCCTCCCATTTCCAAACCGGGATTTCCAAAGGTTGTAACTCCCCGTATGGTTTTTGATGTTCTGCTTTCACTTAGGAGTATGTTAGGCATTTTGAGACATACTTTGCAATATCACGTTTCATACCCGGCCACCAATAATTGGTCTTCATGTCCCGGTACATCTTGGCTGCCCCGGGATGAATTGAATATCGTGACTTATGAGCTTCCTCGAGTAGAGCGTTCTTGACTTCTCAAAATCGTGGTATCCAAATTCGACCGAATCTTGTTTTGAGTCCGATCGAATTTTCTTCCAATTTATCAGCTATACCTTTAATCCTTTCTTTCTTTGGGTCTTCCGCTCCAAGCGACTTCATTTGGGAATCTCGTATCATATCAAGCAAACGCGGTGTAACTATCATCTTCATGGATTTTACTTGAATGGGGGGGGGGTGGATACTCTTTTCGTCTTAACGCATCAGCCACCATGTTCGCCTTTCCCGGGTGATAAAGGATATCACAATCGTAATCTTTGATAAGTTCTAACCATCTTCGCTGCCTCATATTTAAGTCTTTCTGCTCGAAGAAATATTTGAGGCTTTTGTGATCCGAGTAAATTGTACATTTTGCACCGTAAAGATAGTGCCTCTAGATCTTTAAGGCGAAGACTACTGCTGCCAACTCTAAGTCGTGAGTTGGGTAGTTTCCTTCATGCGGTTTAAGTTGTCTCGATGCATATGCGATAACCTTTCCCCTTTGCATTAAAACACACCCTAAACCTTGATGTGAAGCATCTGAATAGACAACCAAATCTTCCGTTCCATCTGGGAGTGCTAAGACCGGAGAACTAGACAGCTTTTCTTTTAATACTCGAGAGGCTTCTTCTTGATCTTTACCCCACACAAACTTCTCGTTCTTCCTCGTCAACTTTGTGAAGGGTAACGCTAATCTTGAAAAATCTTGTATAAATCTCCTATAATAGCCAGCAAGGCCGAGAAAGCTCCTTACTTCCGTTGGATTTTTGGGGAAACCCACTTCATTACCGCCTCAATCTTCGATGGATCAACCAGGACACCTTTCGAGCTTATTACATGGCCGAGAAACTGCACCTCTCTGAGCCAAAAGGCACATTTTGAGAATTTTGCTTAAAGTTCTCCTTACGGAGAACTTCAAGTACTTCACGCAAGTGTCTCGCATGTTCAGTCTTGCTTCGCGAATAGACTAGAATATCATCTATAAACACGATCACCGACTTATCTAACATGGGTCGGCATACCCGGTTCATAAGATCCATAAACGCTGCTGGAGCGTTCGTTAACCCAAAGGACATAACCAGGAACTCGTAATGTCCATATCGGGTTCTAAATGCGGTCTTTGTGAGCTTTCCGTTTTCTTCGTGTTCGAGCTTTCTTCCTTCACGCCTACATTAGCATATTCATTCAATCATTTAGTCCATTCGAACACTATTTCGTTATTTTTATGTTCTACCATCAAACAATATTATCAACTTTTCGAATTTCACATATCTATTCTCTTAAGCATTTCAGCAAACACTTGGCGGGTTTCGCATTGGTAGGACACAAAACACAATTATTCTTGTACATAATCTAACTAGTTCTTTTAGAATTTCTTCAATAATCAAACAAGTTCACATGATCCTTTTTAACCTACATCAATTCATCTAATGTTCATGTATCATACACATGGTCAATCATCAAGATTTCAAGTTATACATGATTACCTAAATTTCGATCATCCTATATTCATGAAATTTCATATCAAATAAGTTCATATAACAAGTCCTTTAAATGGTCAAAACCAAACATAAACCTGATTATATAGTGAAATTCTACTTCTAATTACACTTATCATAACATGAACTCATGATTGGGTTAAAACCCAATTCCTTCAATTCACCAAATCAAGAAATTAAACTTACCATTTAGCTATATTAGCTTAGATGATCGAAACTTGAGTTCATGCAATGAATTATCTTTGAGATTTCCTTCTAATTTGGCCGAATTAGCAATTAGGGTTAAACCCTTGTTTCTCCTTGCCCTGATCGATCTCCAGATACACACACTGTGTGTATTTTCTTTTGTTTTTCTTTTTAATATTTGGAGTTTCACTATTTTCACATTTGGCCCTTCTTGATTGTTCATTTATTTAACTTAGTCACCTACTATCATTTATCTAACATTTTTACACATTACACCAACTAAGTTAAGTCTTTTAATTCTTTTAACTTATTGTCATATAACTCCCTTTTTGGGGTGTTACAGATGGGTGTTTTCTTAAAACTTTCCTTGGAGGGATGTTGTTAACAGCTGTGGGAATGGATGGTAATGACCAAATGTTTCCTTTGGCATGTGCAGTAGTTGAAGGGGAAAATAATGAGAGTTGGGAATGGTTTATGGATGAGCTTAGGCAATGTTTGGGAGTAACTGATGATGGTGAATCATGGACATTTATATCTGACCAGCAAAAGGTAGATCTCCTTAACCAATAATTTGCTTATTCATCACTTATGCGTGACACTGTTGTATTGCTTTTGAAGGGTCTGTTGAATGTTGTTGCAATGGTATGGCCAAAGGCTGAGCATAGAAACTGTGCAAGACACATCTATGCTAACTGGCACAAAACATACAAAGATGAAGAGTTGAAGGAGCTATTTTGGAAATCAATTAGGGCCTATTGTGAAGCTGATTACTTGCAAGCCATTGAAGAAATGAGGACCATAAACCCTGATGCAATAGAGGCCTTACTAAAGCAGAATCCCAATTGGTTCAACAGGTGCTATTTGAACACTCACACAAAGTGTGATGTTATAGTAAACAACATGGCAGAAACTTTTAATGGTTTTATCATCAATGCAAGGTCAAAACACATTATACACATGTTAGAGGACATAAGGATTCAGGTCATGAGTAGGCTGGTTACTAAAAGAACAGAAATGAGTGCCAGGGATGTTGTTATATGCCCTAAAATCCAAGAAAAACTTGATTTTTCAAAACAGGCTGCATATAGATGTGAGGGTATCCCTCATCATATCATGTGTTTCAAGTCAGGGATTTTGATGATGTTTCAGTTGATCTAGATAATAGAACCTGCACATGTAGGAAATGGGATTTGAGGGGGTATCCATGTAAACATGTTTGTGCAGTAGCTGGGTTTTTACATAAAAATGCAGAACATTATGTTGATGTGTGTTACCACAAAGACACATACATGAAGGCTTATGAATTCTTAATCCCTCTAATAGCTAGTGAAAGGTATTGGCCCAAGATTCACCACCCTATGGATCCACCACCAATAAGATCTCAACTTGGGAGGCCTAAGAAGAATAGAAAGAGGGATCCTCATGAGGATCCAAAGAGACCAGGGAAACTTACCAAGCATGGGGTGATAATGACTTGTGGTAATTGTGGGGCTAGAGGTCACAACAAAAGAAACTGTACTGAACAGGGAAATATGACTGCAGGTGAATGACTTGTTTTAGTGCCAGTTGTGTGTGTATATTGTAGGCTTTAACTCCTTTTGTTTTGTTTGTAGGGTCTGCTAAAAAGAGACAAAAAAAGGGAAGCAAAAAGTCAAGCCAGAAGTTAACTCAGCAATGTACTCCAGTAGCTTCACAAGGAACAACTCAGAAATCTACTCCAGTAGCTTCACAAGGAACAACTCAACAATCTACCCAGGAGGGAAGCAAAATTTCAAGCCAGAAGTCAACTGTCAAAGGAAATATCAAATGGAAAGGGATCAGAGAAGGCTGCAGTTAAAAAGTCATAGTTTGACTTTTTTGTGATAACTACTTGTTTGACTTTTTTGTGGTCTTTATGACCTTTTAGTGCTGTTAGGCTGTTTGGACAACTTTTGGTGATGTTATAACTGTTTAGGATAACTTTTGGTGAAGTTATAACTGTTAGTTATGTAATGTTATAAGTCTTAGTTATGGTCATTATTCATTACACTGATTGGTCATTATACTATGCACTTTTGATCATTACACAGTGCATTTTTGGTCTTTACAGTTTGGACAATTGGAGTTTTGACCATTGATTGGTCAAAATACACAGTTTTGGTAATTCAGACCTGTATGTCCAGTTTTGGTCATAAGACATTCCACTTTTGGTCATTACTCATTGCACTTTTGGTCATTTTGCATTGCAGTTTTGGACAATTGCATTTTTTACCCTTGATTGGTCAAACTACACAATTTTTGGTCAGTACAGATGTGCAGCTATATGTGCAGTTTTGTTCATGTCTTTACATATGCAGTTATCATCATTACAAATGTGCAGCTGTATGTGCAGACCCATTAGAGGTATGTTTCTTGTTATATCTTGACTTTTGACATTTCTTAGTCAAAATACAGTTTGGATATGTTGACTAATCTGGTAATATCAATAAATGTGCAGATATATACAATCAAGGACTAGGATTTTGCATTAAATTTCATCCAAAGTGTACAATTACATCAAGAACACAGTTCATACTACCTAAACATACACAACACTATGGTAATGGCAATAAACAAGGTTAACACATATTGCTTGTTCCATTTCAACTTTGTTCCATAAATCTTTGCTTTCAACCACCTATTCTCTTCTACTAAGAGCTTATTCTGTAAGTCCATGTTTTCATATTTCAGGTCTTCGTAACTGAACCTGCAATCGGATGCATGTTGGTTGAACATTTTGTCCACATCTTCTTTCCATAAGAATAACTTGCAGTCTGATCTCTACAAAAGGCAACAACACTGCAGTTAATCAATCAATTCAATTCAAGCAAAAAAACTTGGAATTAAGGTGGAACTTACCTGCCAATGAGAGCATCCATAAAATTGTTGACCTTGCCGCACACTTTTCCGTCCAACAACTCGAATAAATGCTACAACGTCATGATGGCAGTACACAGTACCCTCCAAATCAACCTTAAACAATTTAGGGTTTCTGAATACTGTGGATGAAGACGTAGAAGAGGAGCTCATTTTGATTCAAGATTAAGGCTTGTTCTTCAGGGAAATCGGCCGGATCGTATGTTGATGATAGATTTGCTCCAAGGTGCGTCTGATTTTGTTAACTGGTTTAGGGTTTTTCAAGTGTATTTCTGTTGTTAGGGATTGGGGGTTTTAAAGAAGATGAATCAGTATAATTGACACGTAGGACATGCCACATCAGCGAAAATTGACACGTAGGCTATTTTTACTAACCTAGTTAGTGATTATTTAACGAGGGGGTGCCATGACAAACAATGTGTCAAGTTGGGAATGGTGTGAGCCAAAGTGAAAGTTGAGACTGCCATCAGCCAAATGGGAATAGTTGGAGGTGTTTAAATCCATTAACCCTTAAATCTATAGACATCTACTAGCAAGGAGCTAGAAGTATGAGATCTAATAAAGTCTTTTTGTTAGTTTTGTCTGTTTACAACAAAATACGGAATTTAGATATTTAATAAATTACTTTGTAAAACTTTACCTTTTTTTGAAAGGCTTGTATAAATTTATCTATTGAAAGTTGGAACTATTAGGGGAGGGGGTGGTCACTAGTGATAAAATTCAATCACTCCCAATATCCAATCAACTCATGCCATGTCATCACCCAATATTCTATCACTAGTGATAGAAATGTAGTGGGGGTGGTCACTAGTGATAGAATTCCATCACTCACAAATTTTTTTAATTTTTTTATTTTAAATTAGAAATTAACAATAAAACCCTAAAATTATAAATTTCCATTAAATTAAAACATATTACTTCAATTTAACATACTAGAAATATTTTAGGCTACAAATTAAAAAAAAAACCTACTCCTCGTCCGACTCATGAAACTCCAAACCTAGAGAACCAACTAGTTCGATTAAATCGTATCTCAACCGAAAGTGAGTTTCTTCATTACGCAATTCTAGATGGATATTTTGTGAAACTTGAACTTGTGTATGAGGATCCGGCACCCAATCCGGGGATATTGCACGTCCGTCTTCTTTGATTATCATATTTTGCAATATGATACATGCATACACTATGCTATGTATTGCTTTCTTGTTCGTCGCACGAACCGGTCGGTGTAGTATACCCCATCTACCCTTTAAAACACCAAATGCCCTCTCAACATCTTTTCTTCCCGATTCTTGCAATTTTTTTAACACGATTTCTTTAGGCTCGACAGGAAATGAGGGAGCTTTCACAAAAACAGACCATGACGGGTAGATACCATCCACAAGAAAAAAGCCCCGTTTGTAATGTCGCCCGTTAACATAGAAAGGAGAGGAAGGTGTGGTACCATCCGTTACGGTTTGAAACAACGGCGACGTGTGCAACACATTGATGTCGTTGTTTGAACCTGGAACACCGAAATACGAATGCCAAATCCATAAATCATTCGACGCCACCGCTTCTAGTATGATGGTTGTCTTTTGATGTCTCCCCTAACATACGCCCATCGCAACTCTCTTGGACAATTTTTCCACTCGATATGTGTACAATCGATGCTACCGAGCATCCCGGGAAAATGCCATCTAGCCTCATGTGCGGCGTAAATAAGTGAGATGTCGTGGCTCGTCGGTTTACGTAAAAACTCTTTAGCATACAACTTAATGACCGCGTTGCAAAAAATTTGCAAATATTCACGTGAAGTTCTGGCCGACATAGCTAGGTATTCATCATATTGATCGGGAGGGTTACCTGTCGCTAGTTGGCGAATGGCGGACGTGCATTTTTGTATCGGCGTGAAACTTGGTTTGCCTCTCGCATCGTAACCTTCTTGAAACTCATGAAACTCCAAACCTAGAGAACCAACTAGTTCGATTAAATCGTATCTCAACCGAAAGTGAGTTTCTTCATTACGCAATTCTAGATGGATATTTTGTGAAACTTGAACTTGTGTATGAGGATCCGGCACCCAATCCGGGGATATTGCACGTCCGTCTTCTTTGATTATCATATTTTGCAATATGATACATGCATACACTATGCTATGTATTGCTTTCTTGTTCGTCGCACGAACCGGTCGGTGTAGTATACCCCATCTACCCTTTAAAACACCAAATGCCCTCTCAACATCTTTTCTTCCCGATTCTTGCAATTTTTTTAACACGATTTCTTTAGGCTCGACAGGAAATGAGGGAGCTTTCACAAAAACAGACCATGACGGGTAGATACCATCCACAAGAAAAAAGCCCCGTTTGTAATGTCGCCCGTTAACATAGAAAGGAGAGGAAGGTGTGGTACCATCCGTTACGGTTTGAAACAACGGCGACGTGTGCAACACATTGATGTCGTTGTTTGAACCTGGAACACCGAAATACGAATGCCAAATCCATAAATCATTCGACGCCACCGCTTCTAGTATGATGGTTGTCTTTTGATGTCTCCCCTAACATACGCCCATCGCAACTCTCTTGGACAATTTTTCCACTCGATATGTGTACAATCGATGCTACCGAGCATCCCGGGAAAATGCCATCTAGCCTCATGTGCGGCGTAAATAAGTGAGATGTCGTGGCTCGTCGGTTTACGTAAAAACTCTTTAGCATACAACTTAATGACCGCGTTGCAAAAAAATTGCAAATATTCACGTGAAGTTCTGGCCGACATAGCTAGGTATTCATCATATTGATCGGGAGGGTTACCTGTCGCTAGTTGGCGAATGGCGGACGTGCATTTTTGTATCGGCGTGAAACTTGGTTTGCCTCTCGCATCGTAACCTTCTTGAAACCATTCCTCGCTTGCTTCGATGTCTCCAACAATCTTTAAAAATAATTCTTTGGGTAAACGAAACCAATCTCTAAACGTTTCGGCATTGTAGAGCGGATTTTCCACAAAATAATCGTTCATCAACACTTCGTTGGCACGTATACGATCACGGTCTACAATCTTCTTCTTTGGGAGGGACGACTCAGCATCAAGTTCGTTATACACCGACACAAAATATTTTAGCGTCTCATTGTCGGAAGACGACTCGGTATCGCTATCGCTAGACATCGGAAACGTCGAATCCGTAGGGAAATCCATTTGAGAAAGATGTAGATTGTGTGAATGGGTTTAAAATGGTTTAAAGATGTAGATTGGTGTGTGTAAAATGGTTTAAAAGGGAGATATAAATAGATAAAAGTGTTTAAAGGTTTTTTTTATTGAATTTAACCGTTGAATAACGGTCAAAAAGCAAGCAACGTTCGAATTTTTCAAACTTTTCAACGCGTGAAGGTTTCAACGCGTTTAAAAAATAACGCGTTATCAACATGGGGGCGGCGGTGTTCGTGATACCATCACTCGTGGTCGGGCGTCCATCACGGACCGCCCCGCCTGGCCTTACTCTATGCGTGGTTAAAATAACGTGTTGCTTTTGATGACTTCACCAAACTCACTAATTAAAATATTATTTAATTATGAGTAAATTTCAAAGTTCGTCCTTTATGTATGTCATATATTACAAAGTATGTCCTTTATCTTTAATAAGCTCAGAAAACATCCTTAATGTTTGAAAAACCAATCAGGTTATGTCATTTACCCTAAACCTAGTTTGTTTTCCCAGTTAAGTCAGGTCACGTGAGAAGCACATGAGGGCATTAATGTCATTATACCTATCAATTACTGTGCCCCTAAACCCCACCATCATCTTCTCCATCTTTCAATCACCTACACATCAACATACCCCCTTCTTCTCTCTATCTAACAATCCTACCACCACCACAACCTACCTGCCGCCACCACCGCCACCACGACCCACCTGTCGCCGCCATCACCGCCACCACGACCCACCTCCCCCCACCACAACCCACCTGTCAAACCGAGTTATACCAAACCCGAATTCTGAGTTGTATGAATCCGAACTTAAGGACGACTGTTGTTAACCCGAAACTGACCACACCACTGCCTTCACTTGCCGGCCGGACTGAAGCCGCCGGCAACGGTGTTTTACCACCACCATCATCATCATCTGTCTTCAACATCAACATCATCCACCTTCACCGACCCCTCCTGAACAACACGAAACAGCCAAAAAAAAAGAAAAACAAAAAGATTTGGGGATCTAAAGGATCTGAGATGATGAACTTAGGAGTCAAAATCTTACCGGTGTTCTTGTCGGGAAAGCGGCTCCGCCTCCTGATTAGCGTCGCAACCCATAGCCGCCGCCATGAGCAGCGGCGCCGTCGCCGGTCTGAAATTGACGGAGCAGAGGGAAGAGGGTGGTTCGTCTGCTGGTGGGTGTTGTCGGAGAGGGGAGCCGGTCGGAACTCCTTACCTCGTGTCGTCTGCCAAAGGAAATTGAGAGGTAGAGGGTAAGGCAGAGGGGTGTATCATATGTATGTGTGTTTGTATGTGAAGGAAATGAGGTATCAGGATCTTACATCTGCATTTTTGTTTTGTGAGATTGGATTTAGGATAAGTTTTGAATATTTTTTTCTTTGTGTTTTGAAGATCTGGGTTTTGTTTGAAGTTTTGAAAGTTTTGAAGATATAATGTGCAGATTATAAAGATTTGAATTTTTTATAATTTTATTTTTCTAGTATTAAGGTAAAGACCAATATACCCTCATGTGCTTCTCACGTGACCTGATTTAACTGGGAAAACAAACTAGGTTTAGGGTAAAGGACATAACCTGATTGGTTTTTCAAACATTAAGGATGTTTTCTGAGCTTATTAAAGATAAAGGACATACTTTGATATATTAGACATACATAAAGGACGAACTTTGAAATTTACTCTTTAATTATTAAAAGGATGTAAAGTAAGGGTTAGGATATAATAGGAATTTTATTTGGGTAGGAATCCTAGCAAGTAATCTTGACCATCTATTTAATTAATCAAGGGCTAAGATTAAATGAGTGAAATTAAAGGAGGCACGAGAGTTTATATAGGGGCATTCTAGTCAATCCAAGTCAATAGTTTCTCTCTCCTCCAATTCCCCCTTATTTTTTAAACGTTAATAACTCTTTCATACGACATTATTTTTTTTACAAAAATTGCACAAAAAAAACGAGCGTTTTTTTATCTTTAAAACGAGTATACTATTGCTATAGTTTCGAAAACTTTTTTCGAAAACCCAGTTGCGTAAAAAGCAATGAAAAAAAACCCATTTGCGTAAAACGCAGTGGAAAAAAAACCTAAAAATGACATTTTTCTAAAACGCAATGCACAAAAAACACAAAGAAATGTCTTATTTGTAAAACGTAATGGCCAGAAAACACAAAGAAATGTCTTATTTCTAAAACGCAATAGCCTAAAAACACAAAAGAAAGTGTACTTTCTAAAACGCAATGGACTGAAAACACATAAAAATGTGTTTTACCTAAAACGCAATGCACAAAAAACACAAATAAATGTCTTATTTCTAAAACACAATGGACTGAAAAAGCATAAAAATGTGTTTTACCTAAAACGCAATGAATAAAAACACTTCAAAAATGTGTTTATCTAAAACGAAATAGCCAAAAAACATATAAAAATGTCTTATTTCTAAAACGCAATGGCCTAAAAACACAAAAGAAAGTGTATTTTCTAAAACACAATGGTCTGAAAACACATAAAAATGTGTTTACCTAAAAGGCAATGAATTAAAAACACTTCAAAAATGTGTTTTTTCTAAAACGCAATGGTTAGAAAACACATAAAAATGTCTTTTTTCTAAAACGCAATAGCTTAAAAACACAAAAGAAATTGTTCTTTCAAAAACGCAATGGACTGAAAACACATAAAAATGTGTTTTTACCTAAAATGCAATGAATTAAAAACACAAAGAAATATGTTTTACTAAAAACGCAATGCCCTAAAAGCAAAAAAAATGTTTTTTTTTTTCTAGAACACAATGAATAGTAGCCTTTATTCGACATTTTATAAAATAATAAATTTGGGTGTATTATAAAACATAATTAAAAACGTAATGATCCGAGTGTTTTTTATAACCCAATGAACTGGGATATAAAACGCAATGCTTTATCAACTTAGAAAACAAAACGATCTAAATATTCAATATGCAATCAAAATAATTACAACGTCATTTACTTTAGACAAATCATCCACTATAGACAAATTTAAAATACAAAAAGGAATAAAATGTCAAATGTTACCAGAAGTTGTTGCTGGAAATCATTGAAATGCTACATTGAAAATGCTTCTCACCATCTCCCAGAAACAAAACTTCATCATGTCACCATCTCCCAGCAACAAAACTTCATCATGTGAATCAGTGGATCATACAAATTCCATAACATCTCACATCTTCTAGGGTTTATTTCACACTTTATTTGTTCAGATTCAACCGCATGTACTTGTACCTCGGTCACCGGAGCTACCGGATCTAATTAGGTTGGTTTTTAGGGATAACTACGTTGTCGCAACGGTGGAGATTGAAAGACAAGTTGGAGCAGTTGGACAGAAAATGAAGGTCGGATTGTGAGAGGAGGCGGAGATCTATGGGGAGGATGGAGTTTAGGCGGAGATCTACGGCGAGGATGGAGTTTAGGCGGAGAACAGTCGGGATCTGTGGTGGTGCTAACAAGAGCTACGGTGAAGAGGGATTTGGAGAAGATGGAGGACCGGTGCGATGAATATTGTATTGGGGGAACTGATGTGTGTTTGATGATAATGCTGTTGGGTGGACCAAAATAACCTTTCTCTTATTTTTTGTATGTTGCCACGTGTCATTCTATTAGGCTATGAGGAGTGGATGGAGCCTCATGCGCTTTATCAAGTCCACATAGGATCCACGTCAGTTATGGAGTCCCCCTTTAATTTGGAGGGTGTGGATGGAGCCCCTATTAAACAAAATTAAAAAAAAAACATTTGATTGGTCCAGATTGAATGTTTAGGCGCCATACATGGTTACCATGATGGAGCCCAATGGAGCCCCCACATGGAGGGTGTGGTGATGGATGGTGACGTGGCGGTGATGGAGCCCCCACACCTCATAGCTTTATTACTTCCTACACTTCCTACCCAAATAAAACTTTCTGTTTGATACTCTCCCTGTAAAGTAAAGTAGGAATAAGATAACTTGCCCTTAAAAATATAGATTGATAAGAAAGGTTAGTTATCAGAGCTCGAAAAATGTCTCATTCTGTAATATTTTATTATTATTTTAAAAAATAAATTAGTGTTAAGCTCAATAAACTAATGTCAAGTGGGCTAAATTCTTAACCATAAAAAATATTTGTAAGTAGACCTATATTGGAATTGGTATGTGTTTACTATTTTAAAATCGTGTGTCCCTCAAAATTACAGGTCTTGTGCGGAGGTCCTTCGATACATCATCATAGCCGCCACTGTTAGTTATCTTTACCATTATGTTACATTACAAAAAAAATTAATAAAAAAAAACTCAATAACATACAATGTCTTGTAAATTAATTAAAGTTACAGTCATATTTAATTACCGGCCAAATATATACAAGTGTTGATGGTTCCTCCTTTTACATTTGTACTAGTTTTATAGTGTATGCTTCTATATCGATTTAGTATGTTCGATCTATTAGTCTTTGTTCACGGAGTGGGTATGGTTTGGAGGCCTCTCCACGTTAGGTACATCGGTCTGTCAATGGTGTGGAGGGCGGCGTGGAGGTTTGGGCGCTCGATTCTTCACCGGCGTGGAGAAGAAGATGGTGATGATGTGTGTTGTTTTGATTGGGTGGTGGGGTTTTTTTTATTAATTTTCTTTTTTTATATATAAAATATATATAAAAAGTGTATACCACGTGTTAAACCACACCACCCTTTCACGCCCCATCCCACTTTACCCTTTATAGCACCATACCACTTTTCTTACAGATGCTGACGTGACTGCCACATTAAGTTTCACGCCCCCTATTCAAACCCTCCGCTTTGTATAGTAAATAAGAAAATTTTATGTGCATCATTTGATAATATTTTCTATGTACATTATATACTATCAATTATAAATTATAAACTATAAATAAGCAACATGTATGTGCATATGGTACTTGTACTATTGGTTTTGAGAGTTTTAAAAAAAATTGGATTTTTCCTTTCTAACCCTAAAGTTTCATTGTTTGGCAATTTAAGTCTAAAGTTTCATTTTTTGGTTATTTAAACCCTTTGATTAGTTTGACTTTTCACTTATAATTCAAAAGTTTCTATCTTTTACAATTTAACCCCTTTGATTTTTTTACTTTTAACCCAAAGTTTTTCATCACTTGCAATTTAACCCCAACACTTTTTAACTTTCAACTTTGGTACCTTATACTTTTCATCTTTTGCAAGTTTTCCGTTTAACGTTTCATTCTAAATTTTCCGAGTTAACACGCCGCAACGTGCGTGTGGGGTTCAACGTTTTTTCATCTATTTTTCCCCATTTGACAGGACTGTCGCAGCGCGTCTATTTCCCCCCTGTTTGATAGGTTTGTGGTAACGCGCGAGTCAGATATCAACTTAGTTATTCTTTTCTAATGTTTTACAAACAGGTTCACGATCAACTAGGAAACATTTGACTTTCATCTAATATGATATATAACTAATGAATCTCCGCCGCATTGTGGCGGGTGGTAATTCTAGTTTGTAACAATTCTTGACATTGTTGTTTGTACTTTATGTATTGAAGTTGGTATGATGGTTTTAAGAAACCTTATTAAATCATAATTGACATTGTTGTTTGTACTCTATGTATTGAAGTTTGTATGATGGTTTTAAGAAACCTTACTAGATCATAAATAAGCAACAATTTTTTTTAGTTGTGCCCTTAGCATGAAAGTTTTTTTTAATGATTTTTCACTTTGATGCCCCATATTTTTCATCTTTTTGCAAGTTTCCGTTTTACGTTTCGTTCTATATTTTGCAAGTTAATGCGCCGCAACGTACGTGTGGGGTTCAACGTTTTTTCGTCAACTTTTACCGTTTGACATTCCCGTAACAACACGTCTATTTTTCCATGTTTGGCAAGTTCGTCGCAACGCGCGGGTCCTAGACCATCTTAGTTATTTTTTTCTATGTTTTACGTTTTGGTCTAATTTCTTCACATTAACACGCCACAGCGGGTGTACGTGGTTCAAAGATTTTAGTTTGCTTTTCGTTCGGTGTTATATATTTTCTTTTTAATTATTTTGTTTTTACGAGCTTATTTTGTTTTTACGAGCTTTTGTAGTTTCATTTAATATGCAAGTTTCCAATGTACCCTGTATTAAATATTAAATGTTAATCATCAAATTTTATTATACATACAAAATTACTGTTTACTTTTGTTTCTTTTTATTCTGGTTTTCTCTGTAACGTTTCGTATATTTCATTCTTTTTCATTTTATTATAATTCGTACACTCTTTTCAATTTCTTGTAAATTCGAGACATGATGTTAATGGAAATTATGTTTTATATTTATTTTTCTAATTAATTCTTGCGTAATGCATAAACACGCAATTTAATTCAAAACCGAACGACACTTCGAATTCTATTTTCTTTGGAATGTTATTTCATAAGTGTTTTAATTATTTACATGCTTCCATACACTTAAATACAAAAAAAATGCAAAACAATGATTTTTTTCATAAAACAACAAACAACTCATTTAAATGCCCAGCCAACTCCTTCTAACCCCAACCAACTCCTTTATAATGCCCTAACCAACTCTTTCTAACCATCAACCAACTCCTTTAATGCCACCAACCAACTCCTTTAATGCCTCAAACCCTAATCCTACTTATAAATACTAACCCCTAACACCTCCTAAACACTTTCACCACTCCAAAACCTCTCTCAAACACTCTCAAATCTTTAGTTTCTTCAACTTTGGACAGAAAACTCAAAGACCAAACAGAGAGTTTTGGCTTCCTTCTCGCACTTTTCTTACTTGTTTTTTCCCCATACTTGGAAAGCCTCTAGAAGTATTACCTCTTGTTTACCAAAGTAAATGAGGATGGTAAACCACTATATTGAAGGTCCAAGTTGGGATTTTTATTAAACTTTTTATACATGTTATCTTTAACTTTGTTTTTGGAACTTTTTTCATATCAAACCAAGTCACCAACAAGCTTCTATGTTGAAGGACTTGTGTTAAGGTCAATTTCTAGAAACTTGAGATTCATATGCCTCCATTTTATATCCTTGTAAGTCTCTAAGTAACCCACGATGTCACGGCCCCCGACCCGGTTTTACCCGTTTTCGGAGTTGCGGGACAGAAACCCGTGGTATTTATATTTGATTGGCAGCGGAAATATCAACAGGATCGTTTTAAACTAAAAACATCCAATTATTTTATTTTACACTTTTGGGATAAAATTCCATAATTTACAATAAAGGAATTTCACAAGGAAATTCCCTGTTTTACAAAACATGTTTATTTATTTTACTGAGCCACCTCTTCAAGCTTTAGTGCTACGCGGCACTTTTTCCTTGGTTCACAGTAAGTCACCTGAAACATGTTTTAAAAAGATTTTATCAGCGGGGAAATACTGGCGAGTCACTCAATTTGTACAAAACAACACATTGTTATAATACACAGTATTAAGGGTGATTACATTGTTTCTATCAACCAATTACCCCAAATCGGTATTTGTCACTCGACCGTATCTGTGACTATGGTCAGATCACCCATTGGCTAACCCGTTGTCAATGGTGACGGGTATAAAGTAATGTATACAAAACCCCACATACCGGCAGTAATTGAAGATTTCAAAGACTTAATCCCTGTAATTATAACTTTGAAAACAAGTAGGGTTTTGGGAAAACAGTTTGATAAAAAGAGAATGACTCACATTTCAAGTTTAACTGGACACCTAGTTAAATAACAATGCACACGAAACTAGGTCAGTAACTTAATACAACATTTATGATAAACTCACGAAATCAAAACCCTCACGACGAATGACAAAGTATAGCCCAAATACGGGCAGCACTTAAACATCCATCGGATCGGTTTCAATCGATCGGACATTGTATCGTAGCAGTGATCGAGTTAATACCCTTTATCGTAGCAGCATTTTCCTACTTTGAATGTGATTTTCGAACAGATAGAGAGTGATTTTGGAAATTTTCTCGAGCACAGTTGATCTGCCCATGCCTGACCCATTTATAGCAACTTTTTGGGTTCTACGCGGCCCGCGTAAACCCTTACAACAACCTTACGCGGCCCGCGAGGGCCACCTAGTCTACTGCTAGGGCTAGCGTGTCACGCGTAGGCCCGCCACGTGGCTGACACGTGGCCTGGAACGAGTCCCGGTCAATTGTTGTTCTGTCGCGGCCCGCTTAGCCTTACCTTATGGCTTACGCGGCCCGCGTGAAATCCAAATTTCTTGATTTCTTGATTTTTCATGAGCAATAGGGTTTCATGGGTCCAGGCTTTCACTTACGGGTCGTTTATGGACATTTTTGCAGGTCCTTACATCCTCCCTACCTTATTTAAAATCTCGTCCTCGAGATTTTCTGAAATAAGTGAGGATACTTTCGCTTCATCTCTGATTCTAGCTCCCAGGTGTACTCATGTCCTCTTTTTGAATCTCACTTGACCTTGACTAGTACCAATCTTTTGTGTTTGAGAAACTTAATCTTCCTGTCTTCTATTTGGAGCGGTTTCTCAACAAATTTCAACTTTTTCATTTACCTCTATGTCTGAAGAGGTACTACCAGTGATTCGTCAGATAGACATTTCTTGAGGCTAGATACATGAAATACGTCATGTACTCCGGCTAGTTCTTCTGGTAGTTGTAAGCGATAGGCAACTGGTCCTATGCGTTGGATTACTAGGAGTGGTCCTATGTACCTTGGACTTAGCTTTCATTTCTTACCAAATCGGACTACTCCTTTCCAAGGAGAAACTTTTAAGAGTACCTTGTCTCCGATTTCAAATTCCAGTGGCTTGCGTTGATTGTCTGCATAACTCTTCTGGCGATCTCGAGCGGTTTTCAGTTTTTCCTTGATTTGAGTTATCTTATCGGTGGTTTCCTGTACAATCTCGGGACCTGATAATTGACTTTCTTCTATTTCTGCCAAACAAACTGGAATTCTACATTTTTGTCCATACAGTGCTTCGAATGGGGCAGCTTCGATACTTGCATGATAACTATTGTTATAGGAGAATTCAATTAAGGGTATGTGGTTATCCTAGTTTCCACCAAAATCTATTACACATGCTCTGAGCATATCTTCCAGGGTCTGGATCGTCCTTTCACTTTGTCCATCTGTTTGGGGATGGTATGCAGTACTCAAGTTTAATCGGGTCCCGATTGCTTCTTGAAAACTTGTCCAAAAATGTGAAGTGAAACGACTATCCCGGTCTGATACAATGGAGAGTGGGACTCCATGTAAGGATACTACCTCGTCTACATACAATTTTGCTAATCTTTCCATGCTAAAGGTTTCCTTCATGGATAGAAAAAGAGCTGATTTGGTTAATCGATCCACAATTACCTAAATCGCATTGTTACCTTTCCTAGTTTTAGGCAACTTAGTAACAAAATCCATTGTTATTAGTTCCCATTTCCAAACAGGCATTTCTAGTTGTTGAAGTAAACCTGAAGGTTTCTGGTGTTCTGCCTTAACTTGTGAACAAGTTAGGCACTTAGAAACATATATAGCTATATCCTTTTTCATTCCTATCCACCAGAAGTTATTCCTTAGATCTTGGTACATCTTATTATTACCAGCATGCATGGTATACCTAGATTTATGGGCCTCTTCTAGAATTTTATTTCTTAAGTCTCCTTGCTTAGGTACCCAAATCCTTTTCTTGTGGAATCTCCAAATTCCATCAATTCCTTGTTCTAATTCTTTTATTCGTCCTTTCATTCCTTCGACATCATCTTTGATTGCTGTTTCTTGAACGTTCTTCGGTTGTTCCACTAAATCTACTTGAAGATTTAATCTAAGAGCACAAATTCGTCTTTGTTTTTCATGATACTTACGACTTAGGGCATCTGCTACTACATTTGCCTTTCCTTCATGATATTGAATATCATAGTCGTAGTCACTTAGAATTTCCATCCATCTTCTTTACCTCATGTTTAATTCTTTTTGCCCAAATATGTACCTCAAACTTTTATGATCTGTATAGACTGTAAACTTACTTCCATACAGATATTGCCTCCAAATCTTAAGGGCAAAAATTATTACTCCTAATTCTAAGTCATGAGTCGTATAATTTTCTTCGTGCTTTTTCAATTGCCTTGAGGCATATGCAATTACCTTTTTGCGTTGCATCAGCACACATCCTAATCCTAGCTTAGAAGCGTCACAATAAACTTCAAAATCTTCTGTTCCGTCTGGTAAAGCTAGAGTTGGAGTATTTGTTAACCTTTGTTTTAAAATCTTAAAAGCTTTTTCTTATCTAGGTCCCCATTCAAACTTAACTATTTTACAAGTTAGCTTTGTTAATGGCACAACTATCTTAGAGAAATCCTTAATGAAGCGCCTATAGTACCCGGCTAATCCTAGAAAACTTCTAACTTCCGTGGCTGATTGCGGGACCTTCCATTGGGTGATCGCTTCTATTTTGGAGGGATCTACGTGAATACCTTCGTGATTCACCATATGTCCTAAAAATTGCACCTACTGCAGCCAAAATTCACACTTCGAGAATTTGGCGTAAAACTTTTCTTTTCTTAACAAAGTTAAGAGTGCTCGTAGATGCTCACAATGTTCGTCCTGAATTTTGGAATAAATAAGTATATCGTCGATGAAGACAATCACAAATTTATCCAAGTACGGCTTACAGATTCTATTCATCATGTCCATCAATGTTGCAGGAGCATTTGTTAGTCCAAAGGGAATGACTGTAAACTCGTAATGACCATACCTAGTTCTGAAAGCAGTTTTAGGTATGTCTTCTTCTTGTACCTTTAACTGGTGATATCCGGAGCGTAAATCTATTTTATAAAAATATCTAGCTCCTTGAAGTTGATAAAAAAGATCATCAATCCTAGGTAATGGTATTCTTAATTGTAACCTTATTCAGTTCCCTATAATCGATACACATTCGCATTGAACCATCTTTCTTTTTCACAAACAACACTGGTGTTCCCCAAGGGGATGAACTAGGTTGTATGAATCCTTTACATAGCAATTCGTCTAATTGCTTTTTCTGTTCTAGCATTTCAGTGGGTGCTAACCGATAGGGTGCCTTAGCTATTGGTGTAGTTCCAGGAATCAGATGAATCCTAAATTCTACTTCCCAATCTGGAGGTAATCCTGGTAGCTCTTCTGGGAATACATCCGGGTATTCTGATACTACAGGAATTTCTTTAAGTTCCTTACTTTTAGTGTTAATGATTACCGAAATTATATACACTATTCCTTGTTTTCGCTCATAACTAGCAACTTTCATTACTGAAATGAAATTTAATGGTTTGCGCGGCTTATCTCCTGTAATCATAATTACTTCTCCTGCAGGTGTATGAATTTCTATGGAATTCTTATCACAGAGGATTCGAGCATGGTTGGCTACTAACCAATCCATTCCTAACACAACATCGAATCCAGCTAAATTCATAGGTAACAGGTTTGCAGAAAATTTATGGCCTAACAGTTCTATCTTTCCTTCTTGTAAACCCTTATCTATGTTAACAGAACTCCCATCTGCCATTTTTTTCGTAAAAACTTGTCTAAGTTTAGTTAAAGGTTGCTTAAGAGCTTGGCAGAATGAAGTATTTATGAAACTTTGGTTTGCACCAGAGTCAAATAATACTTTTGCGTAAACGTCATAAAGTAGGAACATACCAGCTATCACATCAGGGATCAGATCTGCTTCTTGGGTCGTCAGCTGAAAGGCTCTTGCATTTTTCTTAGTAGTCCCTTCGGCAGGTTTGGCTTTATTATCAGCTGGTTTGACCAGCTTTGGACATTCTGGTCTAAAATGTCCAGCTTCTCCGCAGTTGCAGCAGATCCTTGTTTTCTTTCTGAACTCCTCTTCTCGATGCCCTAGAGCTTTGCAGAAGTTGCAAGTTTCATTACATCTTCCAAAATGTTTCTTTTTACAATTTCTGCAGAATGGTGGGGTGGAAGACTGCCCAGTTCCCTTTTTCTTGAAAATATTACCCCCACGGAACCCTTGGGTAATCTTTTGGGCTAACTCCTTTTTCCTGTTTTTTTCTCGCGTTCGTACCAGCCCGTCAGTTAAGGTGTTGGCTAATTCCACCGCATCGTCAATTGTGCGGGGTCTCGCAGCTTTAACGATGTCACGAATTTCGCTAATTAAACCTCAAATATAGCGAGATATAAGTACCGGTTCTGGCGAAGCCAGAGTTGGCACAATTCTGGCATATTCGAAAAACTTCGAAGTATACCCTCGACAATCAACATCCACCATTTGGTGGCTCAGGAATATATTGGCCATTTGTTCTTTTTCATATTCGGGGCATAATTTTCTTTCCACCAATTGCTTAAATTCTTCCCAATTCATAGCGTAAGCCATGTCACTTCCTTTGGCCTGTAATACCGTATTCCACCATTCTAATGCCACTTCCTTGAAAAGGTGAGAAGCATACATGACCTTATCCTCCTCGGCACATTTACTTATTTTAATTACTGCCTCGGTCTTTTCCAACCAACGCAGTGCCGCAGTTTCCCCTTCATTGCCTGCAAATTCGACAGGTTTACAGGCAAGAAATTCTTTATAGGTGCAACCAGGTGTTGCAACTTTCATTTTCTTAAGTATTGGGGCTTGGATCACGTTGTCATTATTGCCGCCTCCGTTGACACTATTACTGAAATTATCGTCGCGCGTGCGTTTACTTGGGTTGGCTTGTGAAGGCTCAACAGGACTTTTAACAACATCGACGATTGCTGGGATAGCATTTGCTATTCCCTGAACAACGATGTTTTCTATATCTTGCCTATTAAGAAAGTGATCTTCATTGTTTTGCTCGGATTGGTTAACTTCGCTAACTAGTTCATTAACAGTGTGTTCCATCTGATAATTAACAATATATATAAGTTATTGGCACAAAACAAATAACAACCAAACGCAATAAAGCAATCACATATAATTATGTCAACACATATAGCCAAAATTGTCGACTTTGCGACTTTCATTATATATATATATATTAGTATGCATCCATACACACCAGATATATTACAAAAGTTTTATTTTAAGTTATTTTACATGATTATATTTTTATTATTATATTATTATTAAACACATAACCACACAACCACCGTCAGCTGGCGTCTCAGAAACGATGCTCCCTCTCGTCGTATTTCCACGTGATTTTCTCCCCCACATCCCGAATTCTATTTCTTGCCTCCATCAGCCCCTCACCATAGTGACGGAGTTCAGCCAAGTTTTCTGTGCTCATAGGTGGGTTTGGTGCAGGCTCAGGGTCAAACTGGGGGAAATAGACGCTAGGGTTATTCAAGAGATTCTGAAATTGCTAGTCGTTTGTCCACCATTCTTCCAGCTCTCCTTGTAGAGGTCGGGGGTTGACAATAGGATCTGGGATAGCCGGTTCCAAGTTAACTGGGAGTTGGGATTCAACAGGGTAATTGAAAAGGTTTTCATCGGCAGGTCCGATGAGGTCACAGTTCGCCAGTTTACGATCCAGCTCCTCCCATGGTGGCATTTCCTGGACTTGCCCAGAACTTTCCCCGATTTCTTTTCCTTTCCCTTTTTCCTTTGGATCCTCAGTCTTTTTAACCTTCTGTGTAGCTGGTTTCTTCCTACGCCCACGTTTCCAGTCCAAGATCCTCCTCCTCTTTTTCGGCTTGGGTTTCTCCTGGGTCTGGGCCTGGAAGGTTAGTGGTTCCTCAGTATCCGCCTGGTAACCAGATGGGTTTCCTGTGGTATCCATATCGGTGCTATGGATAGTAAAGTTTTGGAGTGCCTCCGACAGTTCATTCATGCTGTTAGCATACATGAAGAAACACACACAAATTTAAGTTAAAAATTATTTTATTGTAAATTAAATTTTCACAGAATCACAGAATGGCAATCAGAAAAATTAAGTATTTCTAAATACTTAATTGGCTTAAATCAGTGGCTCTGATATCACCTTTTTCTGTCACGGCCCCCGACCCGGTTTTACCCGTTTTCGGAGTTGCGGGACAGAAACCCGTGGTATTTATATTTGATTTGGCAGAGGAAATATCAACAGGATCGTTTTAAACTGAAAACATCCAATTATTTTATTTCACACTTTTGGGATAAAATCCCATAATTTACAATAAAGGAATTTCACAAGGAAATTCCCTGTTTTACAAAACATGTTTATTTATTTTACTGAGCCACCTCTTCAAGCTTTAGTGCTACGCGGCACTTTTTCCTTGGTTCACAGTAAGCCACCTGAAACATGTTTTAAAAAGGTTTTATCAGCGGGGAAATACTGGCGAGTCACTCAATTTGTACAAAATGACACATTGTTATAATACACAGTATTAAGGGTGATTACATTGTTTCTATCAACCAATTACCCCAAATTGGTATTTGTCACTCGACCGTATCTGTGACTATGGTCAGATCACCCATTGGCTAACCGGTTGTCCAATGGTGACGGGTATCAAGTAATGTATACAAAACCCCACATACCGGCAGTAATTGAAGATTTCAAAGACTTAATCCCTGTAATTATAACTTTGAAAACAAGTAGGGTTTTGGGAAAACAATTTGATAAAAAGAGAATGACTCACATTGCAAGTTTAACTGGACAGAACCTTGCCTACTGATTTGACCTTGTAACCTAGTTAAATAACAATGCACACGAAACTAGGTCAGTAACTTAATACAACATTTACGATAAACTCACGAAATCAAAACCCTCACGACGAATGACAAAGTATAGCCCAAATACGGACATCACTTAAACATCCATCGGATCGGTTTCAATCGATCGGACATTGTATCGTAGCAGTGATCGAGTTAATACCCTTTATCGTAGCAGCGTTTTCCTACTTTGAATGTGATTTTCGAACAAATAGAGAGTGATTTTGGAAATTTTCTCGAGCACAGTCGATCTGCCCATGCCTGACCCATTTATAGCAACGTTTTGGATTCTACGTGGTTTGCGTAAACCCTTACAACAACCTTACGCGGCCCGCGAGGGCCACCTAATCTACTGCTAGGGCTAGCGTGTCACGCGTAGGCCCGCCACGTGGCTGACACGTGGCCTGGAACGAGTCCCGGTCAATTGCTGTTCTGTCGCGGCCCGCGTAGCCTTACCTTATGGCTTACGCGGCCCGCGTGAAATCCAAATTTCTTGATTTCTTGATTTTTCATGAGTACTAGGGTTTCAGGGGTCCAGGTTTTCACTTACGGGTCGTTTATGGACATTTTTGCAGGTCCTTATGCACAACAACTATGTGAGTGAAACCAAACCAAGTCTCAAGTAAGCAATGTTGGAAGACTTGTGTTAAATTTATAAATGGTGATGTTGAGGACATTGGTTCTACAACTAAATTTACACCATCCCTCACTTGGTTACTTAGCAAAATAGTATTCTTCTTATGCATCTCATTCTTTGTACTCATAACCATCCGAATCATCAACTGTGTTGATGATTCTATGCAATGGTGAAACTCTTGAGGTTAGTGGAATACCCTACCTCTAATGCTTGACTAATGCTTGACTATATACATAATTAATCCATATATAATACTTACACCAAAACCAAACCACAATATCAACCAACCTATGGTTAAATGTTATGTGTTAATGTGGAGAATATCTTAGTCTTAGATTCCTTACTTTGGACTTCTAATGGGTGTTTAGCACTCATGAAAAAACACACTAATAATAGTGTCCAAATAAGTGTCTAGGCGAGATATGTTTTATGTATTTCCATACTCATAAATTCCGTTTACTTTCCAATCTATAAATCCTTATACTCATACACCTTCGTTTACCATTGTAGGTTGACTTTGGTGTTCCATCCCTCAAACTCGCTCTCTCGCATTTTGTGGATTTTTCTTCACAAAACCAAAACCGTGAGTTCATACATGACCCTTTTACATTTAAAGCACTATTTGGGTTGCAACATGTATTCATACTAAGCACTCAATCCTTAAACATGCTTATTTGTTATGCTTATTGTGAATGCCTGCTAGAATATTCTTATGCTTAACTATCTATCATTAATCTTGCAAGCCACCCTTAACATGTATAGCGTTATAGGATTAGCACACTGCCCCGTTTTGTAGGTCGTTGTTAAGTTATTATTTACGATCTTATTTGCTTCGGTGATAAGGTTACGTTAGTGCCAAACTTTGGATTGACTTTTAGCTATTGCATGCTAGTATGATACATGATTTAGTATGGTATAAACATGTGGATTTTAGACTAATTCATACTTATGCTATGTAGACAAACTAGTATGTTCACCGACATAATTTTGTGTTGATAAATATTTTATACATGTTACAAGAAAAGTTTGAGATGCTATTGCAAGAAACTACTTAGGGTGGATTTAGATATTCACCTAATTTATTTATGCATTATGATTATTTTAGTCATGAAATTTCCAATTGTTGTATTTTGGGGCAAATATGACGCCCCCTTAACCAACTGAGCTACACGGCGGGGGCAATTGTTGTAATTATTTTTTGAACAATGTAATGTTTGATTCGAGTATATGAAAATGAAATTTTGAATCTTAATATATTATTGCAAAATTTAATACTATGATGTCTTCGAATAATCTATTACGTCTCGCCTCGATATTTCTATCATCGGTTGTGGTGTGACGTTCTCTCTCTCTCCTCTCCTCTCCTCTCCCCTCTCTCTTCCTCTTTCTCTCACTCTGTTTTTCACCACTACTCCCCATTGTTTCTCCTTTTTTCTTCTTAAAAGTTTAAAACGATATATAAGATTTGGGTAAAAATGAGATGTAAGGTAAGTTTGTGAAGATCTTTAAGTTAGAATTAATATATAGATTCAAATACAGTTATCATTATTACTTGATGATTATTGTAGTCATTAAAGATTTTATTTTTTTATGTTTTTTGGTTTTGTTATCGTTCCGACTTCTTATTTTCTAACGATAATATTTCAAGTAACACTCCGCAATGTCTACTTTTTTGTTCAGTTTAACGGTCCTGTAGCAACGCACATGTCTCAAAAACTCGTTATTTAAAAGTTGTTTAAAAAAATATAAAGATTCTTTTTGTCAAACGAAAGCTTGCTTATTGTAAAAAGTAATGGTAATTTTGTCACTATTGCGAAATGTAAACATTAAATTGAAGATGTAAAGCCATCAAACAATACCTAAATTCATGAAATATTAATTTTCCAATAAACATTACATAATATTGATTTTCTATTTTCAACCTCAAGAAGTTTATGTTTTCCAAAAGAATAAAAGATATGCCCGAAGAATGATTATCGTTGTTATTGACATATAACCAATTTCACACACATTAAAAAAAAGAAGCTAGAAAATGAAAAGTTAAATTAGTCGCTGGTAACTAGCGGCAGATACCTAACCCACGAAATTGAGTCTGTCAAACAAGATGGGGAAGCCCAGTTGGCCACCAACACCCACCTCTTACCAAGAGGTACCGGGTTCGATTCTTGGGGCGAACATAGTACCCTCAGGCGTCGGCTCGACAAGGGTATTTACTGCCAGGCTCAGGCTTGTCGGGTGGCGGCCTGGGAGGGGTTATCCCCTCCGTGGTCAGGGGTACCGTGCATTACCTCAAATTGAGTCTATCACCAACGACTACCGACACTCATAAACTTGAACACTGTTAGTCGAGGTGCATGGGAACTGTCCAACGGATTTCTGATAGACCATCCCTAGTAAATAGTTATTGAAAGTGAAGATGAGATTTCGTCAGAGATTCCTCTTGACCTTTTAGTCGTTTATCAGGTGGGAAAGTTTTCCAATTGACTATCCCTCAGTAATCACTTGGTCAGTGGCGGATCTTGCCCGTTGAACGTCCCAGGGCCGAAAGCCACGGGCACTAAAAACATGCCCGTGCCGAACATAGTAGGTATAAAAAATTTCGATCGAACAGGGAAAATTAGCACTTCTGGCCGAAAAACGTGCCAGGGCCGTGGCCCTGCCACAACCCTTCTAAGATCCCCCAATGCACTTGGTGATAGTAAAGATAACATCACCAACCATCATTTTCAGTCGTTTGTTGGTGCATCCATTTGTGAGGGGTATGTGCGTTACTAATTCCATTGATAATATGGGCTATGAATAGTAACGAAAACCTAGTTTACTTGGCAACCCATCATGTCCGGTTACCATTCATTATAGACTCGGTTTTCTAGCTCATAATCAAACCAATTCATGCACACCTCAATTCTCAACTCATACAAATGAGATACAAAAGGTCCATTGTGTATTCGTCACCGAAATATCCTATTCATTACCTATACATACAAAAACGATGGCGGGAATAGTAACTGGTGATAATTAGTGGAGATGGATGGTTGCCCAACCGGTGCACCTAAAGTAATTTTTTTGTTTTTTCCCTGCCACAGCCACAATATTAGTATACATACATGCGGAGACAAATTGAAACACAAATAATGAAAGTGGTGAAGTGGAAACGAATGTAGGCTTTAAACCACTAGATGTGGGTTGGAATCCGTGTGGAAGCAATTCGCATTACTTTTGCTTTTTGGTAAATTAGAATTGTCTAACTAGAACCCTGGACTTTAATAATTTATGTAACTACCCTTAAACTTTAAAACTTACTATATAGTCCTCAAAATTTAATAAAGTACTACCCTTAAACATTAAAACTTACTATACAGTCCTCAAGATTTTATAAAGTCTTTTTTTTTTCTGTTTTCTCTTTGTTTTTTTACATTGTCCAAACGTAAAAACAATTTGGATGTACCATAGTAAATCGAATCGGTAAGTAAAAATACAAAAAAAAAAAAAAAATTATACGTAAAAAACGGCACAATACGTAACACACGCTGGGTAAAAAGTAGTTATCTATACGCTTTCGAGTTTCATCGAATGATCAAAATTCATCATATTATTAAGCATGAATAATTAATTTCACAATGCTACGTAAATATCTATGATTGTTTTGAGTACCCTACCATTTTTCCCCAATCACAAAATTTTCTGGTACCTACTGATAGTGTGAGGCCATAGACCCTTTGGTATTAAAATAGTTTATGTGCTTAAAACATGTTTTAAGAGAGGATAGTGTTTGAAATGTTATTGGCTTATTTTAGGGTGATATCCACTAAACACTTTCATATTTTATATCTAAAGTGATTCAAAATACAAGTTTATTCCTAGAGGGAAATAAGCAACTTTCAGTATGCATTCGTTTATGTGCAAAACCACAAACTATTTTCAACAAGGATACTACGTATCCAAAGGAACTTCCTTTTGCTTAACGAAAATATTTCGGGGTGTTGAAAAAACATTGTAAAATTGATATCCAAATAAAGATAAATGGGAAGGGGGTAAATCATCATATCATGGGTAAAGTGAGGAATGAGATTGATATTCGTTTTTGGTTCGACACGTGGGTGGGTGACCTTCCCTTCTTGGAAAGGTGGCCCCATTTATTTGGTCGGGAGATGTTTAAATCGTGCAGGGTGACAGAGAGAATGGAAGCAGGGAGTGGGAATGGTTCTTTCAAATGGCACTGGTCTAGTCAGCCTGAATCAGAAGAGGAGCTTAAGGAATGGAAGGAATGTTGCGAGGTGCTCAATAGTGTGACTCTTTCCAACGGTAAGGATGCATGGAGCTGGAAGGATGACAGTCATAACGGTTTCTCGGTGAAGGAGGTTAAATCGGCAATGATCAATGATAGAGGAAGTGGTCACCCTCCAAATTTTGTTTGGTGCAAGTGGGTGCCCATTAAGTGCAATATTATGAATTGGAGAGGCAATCTGGATAGACTTCCTACTAGAATAAATTTAAGAAGAAGGAATGTGAACATATCATCAGTAATGTGCCCGTTTTGTGACGAGGTCGAGGAATCGGTTGAGCATTTGTTCACTGCTTGCTCGGTTGCCTTGAGGGTATAGTCGGCTTTCAGTGTTTGGTCTAACATTACGCCGCTTTACCTTTTTGAATTTAAAGACATTTTAGAAATCCACAAGTTCAGTAAGTGGAGTAAGAAGGAAGAGAAGATCATATACGGGTTGGCATTGATTACATGTTGGTGCATATGGAAAGAAAGCAACGAGGTGGTTTTTAAACATAAAAGATGTAACTCGCAAGAGATCATAGGGGAGTTAAAGTCTAGAGGTTACACTTGGATAAAAAACAGATCTTCATTTAATAATATTAGTTGGTCAGAATGGTGTAAATATCCTTTGTATATGTTGTAATTTCTTTGCCCTTTGCCCGTTTGGGTTGGGGGTGCTGTTGTTTGTTTTGGCTTTTTACGCGTTTGGGTCGGAGGTTGTTTTAATAAAGTTTAATTTTCAAAAGAGTAAACTGCTATTTTGGTCCCTGTGGTTTGGGCATTTTTGCCATTTTAGTCCAAATCTCAAACTTTTTAAATCTGGGTCCCTGTGGTTTCATCTTTATTGCCATTTTAGTCCAAAATTCAAAATCCCCCTTTTCTTGACTGTTCCAAGAAGTTTGAGATTTGGACTAAAATGACAATAAAAGTGAAACCACAGAGACCAAAATGACAGTTTACTCTTAATTTTGGACTAAAATGGCAATAAAAGTGAAACCACAGGGACCCAGATTTAAAAAGTTTGAGATTTGGACTAAAATGGCAAAAGTGCCCAAACCACTGGGACCAAAATGGCAGTTTACTCTTTTCAAAAAAAAAAAAAAAAAAAGGTGAACTAAGTCACTCGACTAATATAGGAAACAAAGAAGGTAAATTAAGCGAACCCATGAGTCTTAAACAACCAATTATTATAACTAATAAAGGAAACTTAAGAAGATAATAACTAATAAAGGAAACTTAAGAAGATAATGTGTGTTTGTATTGTAGTTAGACACTTATGTTGATCAGCAATTGTGCATGATTAATGCCTGCCCCCACAAAAACCAAAGACATAAGCCTACTTTATGACCAAAGAGACAACAGATAGATGAAGAATGGAAGCAATTTTGGGCCAAGTAGAAAACGCCAAAATACAGTTGGATAATATGTACAATCTCACATGAAAAAGAAGCATTGTGGCTGACATTACAGAAGAAATTTTAAATAATGGAGGCATGCATCATCCTCTTCTTTTTTAGCCAGTTATGAAAACATGTGAGTTGGTACTTTTTAATTTTCTCAAATGCACAGCGGGGTTCCTCCCCCACTTGCAACTCACCTCTACCAAAGTTAAACAATTTATAACGATTCGTCTTTGTATAATTCCTTGTTATTTCATCTATCAAAACCCGAAATTAATTGTTTGAGCAAATGGAGTTCTCTAAATGCATAGCGGCTCAAGAGTGTAGCAGCGGTGAATCAGGATGGACAATGTACATTGTTTCTCCTATGAATGAAACCAATCATCATCATGGCCATGATGAAAGTTATGGTGATTATAACAATGAAGATAGCGATGATTCAATGGTCTCAGATGCATCTTCAGCACCAACTCATCAAGCAATCTCGCATGGAATGTCCAAGAAACGAAGTGGTTTGCGCCGCGAATTTAAACAAGCAGTGAATCAAAGGAAGATGGAGAAGAAGTTATATGATAGAAGGAAAAAAGCAATGAAAGAAGAACATAAGACATGGATTGATGTTAAGGCAAGGAAGATTAATTAATTAATTAGTTTGTTTGAAGTATGATTTTTCCTACTGTTGCATATTTTGAAAGAATTAAGGAGCCAGATTTAATGGTGAAAATCCCATGCACTATGCACATACTCATTTGTTGTTTTATTATGAAATCAAGATGGCTATTAATCAGGATCGTAGGTAATGCACGTATAATATGATATAGTAATAATACAAAACTGTTTGTTTGTGAATTGTAGATACTCAAGAATATATCTATATTAAATATTTCATATCAACATATTTAGGTAGTGTATATGATTTAGCTCTGTAGAAGCAGGATCGTGAGTCGCGATTACCGTTGAGATGTTGATTGCTCGGTTTATATTTTGAGAGGTTTGGGCTGCTTATTTTTGGGCTTATGTTGATGGAATGATGCTGATTGCTGCTGGGCGTTATGCTGGGGATTGGGCTGTTGAGGCTCAAGGGTTTTATTTTTGTTCCGGTTATATAAAGAGGAGCTACCTTGGGATCATTCATTCAGCCTCTTACAACTCTCTCTCTCTTACAAATCTAGAACTTTCCTCTGTTTTTACCTTTCCTCACAAGTACATTCGTGAGAATCTCAGGTTTTATACTTGTTAGATGATCACCCTGTTGATGATCATCTGTTCTTGTTGATATTCCAGTCAATCTGTGATGACTGGTTGATTTCCTTTGTATCTGTTTTGAGATTAACATAAACTCAATTATTTTCTATAAAGATCTTAGAGTTCTGACATGGTATCAGAGCTCCGAGGTTGATTTGGTACTCTGGTGGTCTTCCGCTGCATATATTCTGGGCTGTTGATTAACATACTTTGTTAATCAAATCTAGGGTTTCTTCTTGTTCTTGTTTCTGGTCGGAAGCAAAAGTTGCTGTTTTCCGGTGATCTTTGGAGTCCTGGTAGTCCGGTGTGCTCTGCCGATTCCAGATCTTGGAGGTTTTTAGCGTTTTGAAGTTCGTGCCTATCTTGGAGTTTGAAATCCTAATTTCTAGGGTTTGGTGTACGTCGGCAAGATTCTCGTTGGTCTCTATTATTAGGGCAAACCAACAGATTCTCTGTTTATTTGTCTTCTCATCAGTCCTTTGTAACCCTAGGTGAAGGTTACAAGGCTGATTGCTGAAGGGAGTTAAACGCTTTGGTGAGATTGTTCCATCTTTCTGTTATTTTGTTTTTGTTTCTACATTCACTTGTGTCTTGTGCAATGTTTTAAAAACTAGTATTTTAATCGTTCCGGGTTAAACTCAGAAATGGTTTAACCGGTTGAACCGAGTTGTACCAGATGGTTCAACCGTGTTGACTAATTAATTATATAAATACATAAAATATAATTTCAACTCAAAAAATAATCCAAAACTACATCTTTCCATAATAAAAAAATATTTCAAAAGTTAACCCATAATCAAAAAAATATCCAAAAGTTCATGATTAAATACCCCTTATATAGCAATTAGCAAACACTTTAACAATTAACAACATGAATGATTGAACAAAAGTCAAAAGAATATAAACCTGGATGATCGCTTGAAGAACTTAATTTGAAAAACCCAATGATTTTTCATCTTTGTGTGAGGAAAAAGTTTGATCGATGTGGGTTGTCAATTGTGGGCGCTAAATTTTACACTTTAACTAAGAAGGTAAATAGTTACCTATTTCAGGCACCTAAAAATTAAGAGTTCAAAATTTTGACCTTTGGCCTGGTATGAACAGTTACCGGTATACCGGTTTAAACTGGTATCACCCAATTTACCGGTGGTACAACTTCTTTGTCATTTCCTTAGTTTACAGGTATGATTCGTGCCGGCCAAGCATCCGGCATCCGGTTTAACCGGTTCAACCAACCAGTTTAAACCGGTTTTAAAAACATTGTTCTTGTGTCTAGGCATATTGTTGCCGGGTTTAGACAAACCGGTTTGATTCGGGATATAGAGAGGGTTCACTCTGTTGCATTTGTGTTTGTCTTTGTCTTGTCTTTGTGTCAATAGCTTCCTGGATATTGTTTGCGGAGGCATCTTTGAGTGACGAACCTCTGATCGGACTGCTGTCCTGGTTTCGCTGGTTGTTTTGTGTCTGTTCAGGTTCTCTTTAGTTTGTGTCTATATTCTGTGGTTCTGCTTGACTACTTGTGCTTCTATGGAATAACGTGTTTATTGTTTCATCATGACTGATAAAGGTGAATCTTTTGTTACTTTGATTAGTAAGTTGGATGCTAATGATCCTCTATATTTACATGCTAGTGATTCTAGTAGTCTTACTATTGTGAATGTTAAACTGAAAGGGACTGAGAACTATGTGGTTTGGTCAAATGCTATGAAACTTGCTCTAATGGCTAAAAATAAGTTAGGTTTTATTAATGGCACTTGTAACAAATCCACCACAAATGATGTTTTACAAGTCAATGGGATAGATGTAATTCAATGGTTTTAACATGGATTCTTAATTTTGTTTCTGATGAGTTATATGTTGGTCAAGTTTATTTTAGGCTTGCTAGTGAAGTTTGGAGTGATTTAAAGGATACTTATGACAAGGTTGCTGGGTCGGTTGTGTTTGGGTTATATCAGAAAATCAATTCTATGAGTCAAAATGGTTCTAGTGTTTCAGAGTAATATCATAGAATTAATACAATGTGGAAAGAATTTGATGCCATGGTTTAGTTACCTTCTTGTACTTGTGTTGCTTCTACTAAATATAATGAGTTTAGTCATTTGATCAAACTTATGCAGCTCTTGATAGGATTAGATGATATTTATCAACCTGTTAGGACAAGTTTGTTAACTAAGGATCCTTTAAATACTGTTAAACTGCCTTTTGTTGCTAAAGCAACTCAGTATATATAACAACCCTCCAAAATATTCCGACACCCCTAATATATTTAAAATGTCCCTATATGTCCTAAATTATACCCCGTATGCAAAAACGGACCCCGAATACCTTTACTATTATTAAAATTGAATAAAAAAACAAGAAAAATGGGTCTCTGGCAGGCCGCCTAAGACACCCCAGGGTCTACGCGGGGCGCGACAGTCCAAAGTCAGGGCGACACCCTAGCGTGCCACGTGTCAACATCGTGTCAGGTCTACAGTTGGCGAATCAGCAAACATACGCCCTATCACCCTATGTCGCAGGCCACGTAAGCCCCAGCTTAATCTTACGCGGGCCACGAGGGACTTGAATTCAGGCCCTATATAAAGAGGGCATCGGCTGTTCAGTTGACTCGCTCACAATCTTTTCTTTCTCTCGAATTCTCACATAATTGAAGTAATTTCCGGGTATAATACCCCCTAATTAACGAAGTTCTGCCCCGTTGTAAGTATCATAACCCCGGTTACGTATTAGATACGCTGCCCGATTGATCCAAGGTTCCGTAACGGCTGTCGTGGTTCTGCCTGACGTAGTCGTTGGAATGTCGTCTCGGGGAGGGTATTACTAATGTAAATATTGGGTTATTATACTAAAGTGTGTGCATTTGTGTATTCAATAGATAATCACCAGGAAACCCTAAAGGAAAACCTAAGACAGTAATGTGAGTAATCCTTCTTTTTGTAAACCTTTTTGTGAGTAATCTCCTTTTTAAGAACCTTTTTATAAACTGTTTTTACAAAACCTTAAATATTTTACAATGTGATTAAGCACTGATTGAGTCTTTGTAATTCTTCAATTACTGCCGGTATGTTGGGGTTTTGTATACAAAATGTGGAACACGTTACCATTGGACAAAGAGTTAGCCAATGGGTAATATGACCCACCCGTCAGGATTGACAATACTGAATGAGTAATTGTGTAGATGTAAACATTGTAATCGCTCTTAATACTGTGAAAATTGATAAAACTCTTCTTGATTAACCCGGGATTCACTCACCAGTATTTCCCACTGACAAAATGTTTTTAAACGCGTTTCAGGTAACAAAATGTGAGAGCCAACTAGAAGCCAACTGGACAGCACTGAAGGCTTGGAAAAAGTGTCTATAAAAGTTACCTAAATAAAAGAAGATGTTTTATTTCAATAAAATGGGGTTTATCCCTATAAAACAGTTTGTAATGAAAACTTGGGTTTTATCCCAATATATTTATATAAAGTGTGGTATTTACTCTGATAAAATATTGCCTAACTACGGTCCTGATGTAATTTCCGCTGCCAAAATGATAAACACCTGGATACCACCGAAATTGACTGCGGCCGCCCGTTCCCGGGACAGATAGCGGGCGGGGGTTGCGACAGTATAATGATAACAAAAAACGGTTTAATAAAGAACCTACTCCCAGTCTGAAGTGTATTCAATGTAATAAGATTGGTCATGTGATTGACAAATGTTTTGAACTTCATGGTTATCCTCCTAATTACAGGACTAAACCTAATCAGAATAGTAATCAATGGTCTAAGCCTAATGTGTCTGCTAATAATAATTCTATAGCTAATAATGTGAATGATAAAACTACTAGTTCTTCTTTGAATGCTTTGACTGCTGATCAGTTTTCTAAACTGTTAGGTTTACTGAATGAGAATAAGTTGGAGGATATGCCAAAGTCTAATATGAGAGGTAAGTGTTATAGTGCTTTTTCTACTCTAGGGTTTTATAAAAATTTGTATTGTTTTAACTCTACTTTCTTCCATTAAAATAGACTTAAATGGATTGTTGATTCTGGTGCTAATCAGCACATGGTTATGAGTAATGATAACATGTTTAACTTAGTTAATGTTTCTAAATAAAATATTTCTGTTAAACATCCTAATGGAACTGATGCTAAAGTTAAACAAATAAGGTGTTTTAGATTGTCTGACGATGTGATTTTAAAGGATGTTTTTGTTGTTCCTAAGTTTGTGTGAATCTTATTTTTGTACATAAATTAGCCAAGGATAACAAGCTTAAGGTTGTTTTTTATGAACAAAACTGTTATATTCAGGATGTGTGCTTAAGGAAAAACCTGGTGATTGTTAGACAAACTGATGGTCTTTATTTCTGTGGTAATTCTAATAATTCTACTTTTGTTTGCAATAACAAGTCTGAGACAATAAAGCTCTGGCATTCTAGACTTGGTCATCCCTTAGATCAAGTCTTACATGTATTAAATTTTAAAAGTGAAACTGGTCAAGATGAACCTTGTGATACATGTCACAATGCTAAAAAACATAGAATACCTTTTCCACTAAGTGACCATAAGTCTAAAAGGGTTGGTGATTTAGTTCATCTTGATGTTTGGGGTCCATATAGAAAGCCTAGTATAGATGGCTTTAAATATTTTCTTACTATTGTGGATGATTTTTCAAGATTTTTTTGGGTTTATCTTATGAAGTCTAAAACTGAGGTGTTTGACAATATTAAAAACTTTTATAATCTTGTAAAAACTCAGTTTGAAACTAATATTAGGGTCTTTAGAAGTGACAATGGGTCTGAATTTGTGAACTTACACATGGAAAGTTTTATTCACCAAACATCTTGTACTTATACCCCTCAACAAAATGGAATTGTTGAAAGGAAACATAGGCATTCATTAAATGTGGCAAGACCTTTGTTGTTTCAATCTGGTATTCCTTTGAGATTTTGGTCTGAGTATATCCTTACTGCTTCATATTTGATCAACAGGACTCCCTCTTTCGTGATAGGTGGTAGAACTCCTTATGAGTTGTTATATGGGTTTAAACCTTCTCTTGGTCACTTGAAAGTTTTTGGATGTATGTACTTTTTTACTGTTCCGAATAACTCTGATAAACTTGAGGAAATGCAGAAAGGTGTGTTTTTATGGGTTATTCAAAACTTAAAAAACGATATAAAGTTTGTAGTCCAGATCAAAAGACATTCTCTTTTTCAAGAGATGTTAGTCTTTATGAAACTGTATTTCCTTTTAAAGCTAAATCCTTCTCTGAAACTGATCTAGATAAAACAAATGTTTTAAATCACTTAATTTTTTTTTATTTCTTTGAACATTCAAGTGATGTAAATCCCGATGATAAAGAGAAGAAGTTTTCTGATTCAGTGCTTGAGACACAACAACACAGTAGCTCTAATGAGCCTGTTGATGTTGCTGATACTCAGCAATCATTTGATGTAGATGGTATGGCTAATGTTCAGCATCTAAATGAATCTCAAAATGAGCCTGTGAGGGTTGAGTCTAGTGGTACAATTGATGAATAGACCTTTCTAAGGGTAATCAATCTAATATTGGAAAATCTAGTAGAGTTGTATCTGCTCCAAAAAGATTTAATGATTATGTTGTTGGTAATGTTAAGTATGGGTATGATAAGGTTGCCAGTTATGCAAATTTGCCTACTGAAAATGTCTGTTTTGTTGCTAATATAAATAAAGTCATTGAACCATGTTCATATGTTAAGGCTAGTAAAGATAAAATGTGGGTTAGATGCTATGAATGACGAATTATCTGCTTTATACATAAATAATACATGGGATATTGTTGACTTACCTATAGGGAAAAAACCTATAGGATGTAACTGGGTTTATAAGGTCAAATACAAGTCAACATGAGAAATAGATAGATTTAAGGCTAGACTTGTAGCTAAAGGTTTTAACTAAAACGAGGGCATAGACTTTGAGGAGACTTTTTCTCATGTTGTGAAAATGGTCACAGTAAGGTGTGTCATAAGTCTTTCTGTTCAAAATGATTGGCCTTTATATCAACTTGATGTTAATAATGCATTTTTATATGGAAACCTCAGAGAAGAGGTTTATATATGCTTACCTGATGGTTTATGTGTTGAAAATAAACATAAAGTGTGTAAACTTAACAAATCCTTGTATGGCTAGAAACAAGCACCAAGGGTGTGGAATGAGAAATTGGTTCAAGTGTTACTAAAAATTGGTTTTGAACAATCTAAGTGTGATCATTCTGTGTTTGTCTAGTCTTTTGGGTCTACTCTCATTATTCTGTTTGTTTATGTAGATGATATCATCGTGACCGGGAACTGTCAGGATGAAATAAATAAAGTGAAGTCTTTATTAATAATATAACTTTTAATCAAAGATCTAGGTTTATTAAAATTTTTCCTTGGAATAGAAGTCATAAAAACCAAAGAGGGAATTTGTCTTTCTCAAAGAAAATATTGTATGGATTTATTAAATGAATATGGTATGAGTGGTTGTAAACCTGTCAATTGTCCAATTGAACAAAACCATGTTTCGACAAATCTTAGTAAAAAGGAAGAATTAAAAGAGGTTAATACTTCTGATTATTAGAAGTTGATAGGTAAGTTGATATATTTATCTTATACAAGACCAGATATTGCATATTATGTGCATTATTTGTCTCAGTACATGCATAAACCTACTGAGGCACATGCTCAAGTTGCTTTTAGGTTGTTGAGATATTTGAAAAAAGGCTTCTTGTGTTGGTATTATGTTGAGAAAAGATGAGTCTTTCTAGTTAACAGCCTATGTTGATTCTGACTGGGCCAAATGCGTGGATAGTAGAAGATCCGTAATTGGGTTTTGTATTTTCCTTGGGAAATCCGTTGTGTCTTGGAAAAGTAAAAAACTAAAGTGTGGTATCTAGATTGTCTGTTGAAGCAGAGTATCTGTCTATGTGCAGTGCTACATGTGAGGGTTTATGGTTGGTTAACATTTTAAGAGAATTGAAGGTAGATATTGATCTTCCAATCTCTCTAAAGTGTGATAATAGTGCAGCTTTGTCGATAGCTGCTAATCCTGTTTTTCACGACAAAACTAAGCATTTTGAAGTTGATCTATTCTTTTTTAGGGAAAAATTGCCTCTGGTATTATCAAAACTGTTGGAGTTAAGTCAGAATCTCAGTTGGCTGATCTGTTAAAGGGACTTCAACCTAAGAATCATGCAGAAATGTGTGAGTCCTTGGGTCTTAAAAACTTATTCACATTTAAACTGAGGGGGATGTAAAAAATAACAAAGTATTTTATAAATCAGTTTAAATGTTTCTATTTTCTTCTTTTATATTTCTAATATTTTTTCTTGTTTATATTTTGAGAGGTTTGGGCTGCTTATTTTTGGGCTTATGTTGATGGAATGATGTTGATTGTTGCTGGGCCTTATGCTGTGGATTGGGCTGCTGAGGCTTAAGGGTTTTATTTTTGTTTAGGTTATATAAAGAGGAGCTGCCTTGGGATCATTCATTCAACCTCATACAACTCTCTCTCTCTCTCTCTCTCTCTCTTACACATCCATAACTTCCCTCTGTGTTTTACCTTTCCTCACAAGTACATTCGTGAGAATATAGGGTTTTATACTTGTTAGATGATCATCCTGTTGATGATCATCTATTCTTGTTGATATTCCAGTGGTTGATTTCCTTTGTATCTATTTTGAGATTTATATAAACTCAGTTATTTTCTATAAAGATCTTAGAGTTCTGACAATCTTCAAGCCTTTAATTGATTATTAGCAATGTGGGTCGGTTCGGCTTCGGTTAATAAACTTTTGATAAAAATATAACTGAAGAATCAAACCCAAATACTGAGCTAAATATTATATTCACTTAATTAATGTAAACAATAGAAATCATAACCTAATGAACTGTGAATGCCCGTAGAGAAAAAGGATCCTCAATTTCTTGCATGACCAATATGGGATAAACTATCAAAACCAAAACTATATTTCAGAAACTAAAATGACAAAAGAACATTACTTATTTTGAATACTTATATGTACAATGTATATGATTGGACCAGATCAGACCGGATCTGTTAATTATGTTATGACACGCCGAAACTGAACCCTCTTACCAGTTTAGGCTTAACCAACCATCTGTTAACTGTTCAATTCACTTAAGTTTGTTATGTGCTCACCTCTAGAGTAATAGTGTCGAAAATTTTTAATCAAATTCACACATGTTCAAAGTAACAGCCTTCAACTAAAACATACCTCTATGTACCATTTCTTAAGCTACTTCTTCTGTTTCTCTTACTGTTTCTTCTTCCGATACTCTTTCTTCTGGTAGATCTCTTTAACATCTTCTTTAGAAAGAAACATGAGTTGAATAGTCACATAAACAAAAAAAATAAATTCACACAATCTTCAATTACTAAAAAAACCTTAGAATAGCAATTATTAGAACCTTAAAGATCTAGGAAAAAAAACTTGCATGTTGCTTTCTTGCTTCCAATCACCATCTAGGGTTCTCTGAGAATAAAAAAACTGATGCGGTAGTGAAATTAAGGCGATCTCAGGTCAAGAAGATAAAGAGAAGCAGATGCGATCTCAGTGAGAGTGTTAGGGTTTGTCATTGTGAGAACTTAGAAGAATGAAAGAAAAGGAACGTCGAGTTAGTGGCGCTGTATAAAGAGAAATCGATGTAGATGAATGTGACATAGATTAATCACAAATGTTGAAGGATCTTCTTAGATTTAGGGTTTTTAGCTATTTTGTGAATGAAATCAGCGCAAAGAAAAAAAAAAGCGGAAGACGCTTCTTTGACTTTGGCGCTCAAAATTAATTAAGGTGGAGTATCAGTATGCCACGTGGCAATAACATGTGTAAGAGGTTGACAATTGGTCTCATTTTGTTTTGTTTTAGTATAGTTAATAGAAAGTGTTTTTATTTTTTTCTATGTTTTGATTAAAAGAAAATTATTAAAATGGAGGCGTGTCAAATATAGACTTTTATACTTCATATGCCTCCCTACAAAGGGGTTTTTTTTTTTTTTTTTTTTTTTTTATAATAATAATCTGGTTCCCATTAAAGGATTTTAATTTATGGATTGTATTTAACACCTTACAATTTAGTTTATTCCAACACCGAAATCCCAATTTCTGAGATGGTGTGTTTTTACACTAAAACTAGTGGGATTCCCCCACATTATGCGATGGGTTTTTGGTTGTGTCGATTCATTTGTTACGGTATATGTACTAGATCAGTACTTGGTATAATAATCGAAAAAGAACCAAATAATAAAGTGGTAATATACCCTAAAAGATATCCACAACATTTTACACCTAAAAATTCGTGAAACATGGAACTTTATCATGATTTATTGTTAAAGATAAATAACTGAGCACTAAAGTGTAAATTTCAAATACCTACGCTTGTGATGTTATTGGTGTGGGCTGCAAGAGACCAAGAGTATAGAAGTAAACATATAACAAGTTAATTTTACATGCTACAATTCATTCATTACAGAAAAAAGACAAAAAAGAAAGCAAAGTAAGTTGTTGTGTATATAAAACTTCATTCAAACGAAATACAGTTTACTTACTGTGTGTATGAAAAGTAATCTAAACGGTACAATTACTTGCATTGCTACGTTGCTACAGGATTTGATGAGCTCGGTACCAACTGGTACTGAAAATACCGTTACCGAAATCCCCAAAAATGTGTACCGGTACCGAAAATACACCCGATTTGGTAAAAACAAATACCAATACCAGTACCCAATACTATTTGTTCATCTCTTAATGAAGTTACTGTTCATTCACTTCTAAAATTAATATATATTGTTCATTCACTTCTAAAATTAATATATAGGTAATATATAGGTAATTTTAGCAAATTAACTACATTAATTCAAGGGTTCTAATGGCAAATCAAAGAATACAGTTTGAAATATACAACTTTTAATAAATAGCCACTAACAATTAACAAACACTTTTGAAAAAAATACTTTCAATACATTTTATAATAACAAAAATAATAATTGTAAAGTTACAATTCTCGTAAATAATGCATATTAAAATCAACTCAAAGGAACCAAAAATGATTATTTAAAAAAGTATATATTTGTGATGTTCATATATTGTTTTGGGTAATTTAATTGTTGACTTGCATGTTACACAAGGCATACATTAATTTCAACATTCTCAGAGTTCATTATATAACATTTCAAGAAACTTAGAACTCAACAAAGCACTAGATGAATTATTTTCAAACTGGATTTCATCAAGCTTCTGCCTGATATCGGTTGTCTCTTCCTTTAATCGCGCATTTTCCTCCACTGCTCGTTCGTGGCTCTCTACCAAGTGGTTCAACTGCTCCATGAGACTCTGATTATCAGTTCTAAGATGATCCACTTGCGAGAAAAGCTCATCGAGTTGCTTTTGTTTCCTTATTCTTGATCTTCTAGCAGACTCTCTATTTGATATCATTCTTCTACGTTTCCGCTCACAAATTATGTTGGTTTGTTGCTCATTGGCTTCATCAGAAGTTGAGTTGTTGCTAAGAGATGAAGGGTGTGAATTGAAGTAGTGATCAGGGATGTTGGTTAAGAAATTGGTTAGAGATATGGGAGCTTGGATGTTGAAGTTGGTGATGATTGGGGTCGAGTTCGCTTCAGGAGCCAAGTATTGGAATTGTGATATTTGTGGAGTCATGGTTTGGTTAGGATTTGAGTGGAAAAGAGTTCAAAGAGGGTGTTCGAGAATTGTAAGTGGTTAAGGTTTGTTGGTAAGAGAAAAAAGAGTGAGTTTTATAGGGGTTTGCATAAGTGAAGGGTTAAATAAGTAATCTATGCCATATGTCATCAATATTTTATTATTTTTAGTTATATACTTTTGCACCGTTCGAACATGTATTAAGGTGGATTTGGAATTGTATTTAGGGGGTGTTTGGTGTTGCGTTTTCAAAATAGATTTTGCAAGCATGTAGGTACATGCTTCTCCAAAACTGCGTTTTGTAGGCAGATAATCACTTTTTCATCCAAACACTTTTTTAGATTATTCATGTTTTACAAACGCAATAATCAAATAATTACTTCAAAACGTAATCCCAAACACCCTCTTAGTCAATTATATCCTAATAGCCACGAGAATCATGTGATTAATTTATGAAGACATGAAAAACACAAACTAGGGTTCAAAAATAGAAAATGATGATGTGGTGGTTTATGGACGTCGGTGCGTGGTTGTTTATGGTGTCCGACGGTGGTGATATAGGAGGTGCCAGGGGTGGAGAGAGGAAGGTTAATTAATTTTATAGTTAACTATTTTCTAAACATTAGTAATTCATATTTGAAAATATAATCATCATCATACTCGGTAAATCTCATCAATAGTAAAGCTAAGGTAGGGTTTGAGCTTTGAGGAGAGCAAGATGTAGACAACCTTATCTCTACCCCATAGGAATAGAGAGACTGATTTCAGTGAAACATCCGGCTCTATAGTAGTTTTGCATCAAGCCTTGGACATAAGGCACATAACACTCAACAATTAAGACAAAGGCCGATTAGTGCATGTACCCCCTTGTCTTTCGGCTATCAACGTCACCACATGATGCACGATTAATCAACCTCTCTTTTAGCGTTATTTTCACGAAATTAGTAAAATAACGTTAAAATTAGTGCACTTTCGCTTTTGCCCGTGAGCGCCCACACATATATACATTATATGCACATACCGCAAGCGGGACGTATATTTGAAAATCATAATATTAAAGAAAATAAAGAATGAAATTAGAAAGTTAAAAATTTGGTCATTTATTTGTCCAGAGAAATTCGAAGGACTACATCTGAAGGTTTATAAATGATTTTGTAATTACAAGAAGAAATTCGAAGGACTACATATTAAGGTGATGCCTAATCTTGAAATCCGTTGATACATATGATAAGGTTTCAATTCCTAGCATGTGGTAGATTATGATTAAGTTGTTGTAGTTTAAAAAAAAAAATATTTGACAAAAGGGTATAAAAAATAGAAATTGAATAGTTGGCAAAAGGGTATAAAAAATAGAAATTGTTTGATTTGTTATTCAAAGAAAGCGAACGAAATTCAATAAATCAATTTTCACAGTTTTGTGGCACAAAGCAACGAACTCGTCCCTTTCAATCGTACACCTGTAATTACTTTTTTTTCAAGCATTATGCCTAACATTATTACAATCTTCGACATTTTTTTATTTCAGGTATACTTCTACGTATTTATCACAAAATCAAATAGTGCGTTGTATTTACCTTTTTTCTTGTATGCATATTTACCTATCACAAGAGATCTATTTATGATGTAGCGTGTGATACGATAATGAAGAACTGGTCATGTTGATTCTGCGAATGCCCGTGATGATCTTCCACAAACCTCCAAATTCAACCTAAAAGGCAGAGAATTCGAAGTGAAAAGTGATTATTGTCAAAATTGATAATTGACCATTCGAATTACATGAGAAGATTATAAATAAAGACAGAAATTTGAAATGGGCCACAAAAAGGCCATCGGCCAAACACAAGCCAAAAAACAAAATACATAAAATATGGAAAAAACATTAAAAGGCCCGTAACTCCCACTAGAATGCGTTTTCTGGACCGAAACTTGGTCAAGGGCCCCGAGCCCCCCTCGGGGCCTTACCACAACGTGCTCCTCATTTCAAGCTTCGATTTGATTGGTCGAACGCCTAAAACGGAAACCCGTAGCCAAAGTTATGCTCGTTTTCATAAATCACCCTTGGTTGCTTGATTATAAGCCTCCATAAATGACAAGGCTTGATCTTCTTCACTTGGGCCTGCATCCATTTACCCATGCATGAAGCCGATTATTAGGGGTTATCATGAGCCAAAGACTAGATCAACCCAAAGGAATTAGACCCATGCTAAGACCGGTAAAAATGGAATCCTTGAACCAAAAACCGGACTAGGCTTAACCAATCGATTCTTCGCTAGACAATATAATCTGGTCGGTTATAACCAGGGCCGGTTTTGAGAATTCTTGTACCATGTTCGAGCTCGAAAAATGTGCCCTCGGGCCGTAACGAAATAAATAATTTAAACTAGTTTTTCATACAACCATGAACCGTTAACAAAAATATAGCATTCGATAAACAATGCAATTAACAAAATACAAAATATAGTATTCGAATGAGTGGCATACCGTAAAAACTAATAAGGTAATAGCTAACCAATAATTCGTGAACCTCTCCTTGCATTCTTGATAGCAAATTGGTGAATCAACTCTTCACAGTTTAAATCATACCTGAATTCGACTAAAAAAAATACGGGCCTGAATTTGATGATCGTTTTTGTATAAATTACCACAATTTAGTCTTCAACAATCATTTGGGTATTGGGCTCACGTCTAATTCCAATAGGCTAACTAATCTAAACCGCATATATATATATATTGTAAGTGGTTCTATGTTATGTTACTATTTGTTTAGCTATACCCTATTAATTTTTTTACATATATAATATTGGATTTATTTTTTTAAATTACGTGCCCTACGAAATCACAGGCCCTGGCTAGTGGTCCTTCCCGCCCACCTCCAGGGCCGGCCCAGGTTATAACCAATCAAATTATACACGTGCAAAGCAGGGAGTAAATACCAGCAATCAGATTAATAGTGGGGTTATATCCTAACTGACGGATAAAAGCGAGGGATAAGTCCTAGCTAATGGAAAAAGCGGATGCTAAATCTTAGTTGGCGACTCAAAGAACATGCTAATACTTTTCAAGTTTTTTTTTTTTTTTTTTTTTTTTTGCCTGTTAAATTGTTGTTGTCCTTAGCCCGTAGATGCTTATTTGTTGAATCGTGAGTGACTAGTTGACTATTTTAGTAAGGGATGCTTATTTTGATAATTTTATTGTAAATAAAGCATGAAGAGTCAATTCACAAAACTAACTATGCCAAAACCTACTAATCGATTACCATATCAAAGATATGTCCAGGTATATATAGTTTGCTTAATATTTGATATATTAATACCGTCTTAAAGGTCATTTTTTATTCATCCTTCATTGCGTTGTCATGCAACTATTCCAATATTTACCATCATGCAACACTTAGGCCGGAGGGTGTGGGGGGCGCCACCCTCGCCACGTCACTGCCTATAGCGCCCCGGGCGCTATACACCCACACCCACCATATTAAGTTGGGGCGCCATACTTCACTCGCCAACATGGTAACGAGAGGAGAAGGGGGTATCAGGTGGGGCCCACTTGTTTGCACCAATCAAATTTTTTTTTCCTCTATAGCGCCCCTAGGGGTTATCACCACACCCTCCATGTTAAAGGGGGGTTATAAAGCTGAAGTAGCTGACGTGGCGCCTACGTGGCGCTGAGGTGTCCTTATAAAGCCCCAAGGGGGTTATCCCACACCCTCTAGCCTTATAGCATATAATAATTAATTGAAATTGAAATGTTAGGAAGTGAACTCGTGTAAAACCCTAAACAAAAGAGATTGTGATTATGTGAATCTTTGCAATGAATTAGATCCACAAGCTTGGTAAAGTAATACTAATTAATTAACTTATAATAATTAATTATCATATAAGGTAGGCCTTTAATCAAAGCATCCAATGGTAACGTGACAAAACGGAACAATGTTAAAAACTTGGGATTGTGGAAGTGCACAATAAAATATTAATTCTCTCAAGCCATTTCTGCCTAAATCTAAACGCTAGTGAGATCTTCTCGAGATTTATGGTAGCATCAGTATCGATTTATTTCATTACACCATGCATAGTGAATAATGCCTCTACCTTTGGGCATTTTTCGCTATGTGGCAGTCCAGTTAGCAAAATGGCATTATTGGACGTTTTACAAAAAGGGCGTAGTGGGATAATGCCCAATAATGCTCAGTCAATCATTACACAATTATTAAATTTTTTAATTAAAACTAATTAAATTTCATTTAAATAAAAAACATTACATTCTTAAAAAAAAATTCAAAAGTTAAATAGAAAACATTACATATCTAAACCACAAGGACAAAAATTCAAAAGTTCAAAAGTTAAATTTAAAACCATATCTAAACCACAGGGACCAAAGTTGTCAAAACTAAACTTTTAAAACCTTTTTCTGCATTCCATCGTCTTCTTCGTTTTTTATACAGGTTTTCCGGCAACAATTCCGGCTAACCACAAAACCATTCCGACTCGATTTCGCCCCATTCCGGCACAAATTCCAGCTATCTCCATCTGATTGACCAAAAAATTTGCCCTTTTGGCGTGATTCAAAGCACGCCGGTAGGGTTTTTTTTGCGAAAAACGCCGGATCACGCCGGAGGGGGTGGGGGGAGGGCGTTTTCAGGCGTGATTGGGGGGAAAAACGCCCACTACGCATGGTCTTAGAGTTGGTATGATATCGCTATCCGGTATAGCAATTGACACGTGTTTTACATAGGTTGAAAACTATCAAAACGAATACCCGTACTGGTTGATATCAGTTTGGTTCGTTACGGTACTGGTATAGTACCGACACTAGATATAGCTTACGACACCAAAAAAATACTTTCTTGCGAATAGAACTCTATGTTCAAAGAAGTTTATACCGCTAAGTCAAGAAAACTATAAAATGAATACGGTATCCCTAGCAGTGTTGTTTGGTTGGTTTATGTTCGTTTTGTGCCCATAAAAAATCACCTATATTTGACATGTTCAAATACAACTTTAATTGAATCGTAGATAATACTAAATACATCGATATCATGATGGTATATTCGAAACTTTTATAAAACATTATATTAAATTGAAAAAACGAAAAGGGTAGTCGATGTCATTTTATAAAAAAATAACAAAACTATTCTTATATATGGTATTTGTACCGATGTTGGTCGGACGGTATTGGTAATACTAAAAAAATCATTAAGAGTTAAAATAAAAAGATCAAAGGTTAAAGTAAATATAATAATAAATTATTATACTAAAAAAATCATTAAGAGTTAAAATAAAAAGATCAAAGGGCAAAGATCAAATGTGATCAAATCTTAATGCAGTTCTTTTTCATCAAGAATCAAGTGCATTAATATACGTACCTTAAGATGAGTGGGAGTAACTAATGCAAACTTGCCCTTTTATAGATGACATTCTTTTGACAAGTATATGTGCAATAAGTCAAAGCATTGTTCACACATACTTTGATACAATGAATCTCGGTGATACTTCTCACATGATAGATATCGAAATATACCAAGATAGACCTAGCGGGACACGGTATGTCAATTTTAGAGTATATCCTTATGAAGCATCTTATAATATCTTAAGAAACGAGAGAGACTATAATTTAAAGGAAGAAGAAGAGAGAACTCAGACCGGTTGATTACTCTTACTTTGACTTTGACCTTATTAATGTCAATTTCAGGGTATATCCTTATGTCAACAAACATAACTATTCATGTAGGAGTCACAAGAAGAAACTGATAAAAACAACCTAAGTTATAATGACATAATATGTTGTTAATTAATAACGCAACTTTCGCTAAATGTTGTCGAAAAATTTTATTAATAGACTCTTGGACTTATTAACTCCAGATAAATACTATTTTGAAGACTTTCTATGAAAAGTTAGCTACCATGTTTCCTTGGAAAGTAACAGCTCGGGAGGTGCTGCATTAAATCTCGATATGAAATTATTGTTCTTATATGGACAATTAGAGGGAACTAAATATTTGTATCGAATACATTCATGATATGCTTGCCGATCCGATAACTAAGGTCTACCACCCGAAGTCTTTTAAGAGCTCATAATAAAGACGGGTTTTACTAAAGCCATTGTATAATAGCATATCGTACATACTTATGAATGATTAGTTATTATTTTTCCTCAGTTACATATATTAACTTGTTTGTCTATAAATACGTATGTGCACCTAATGACGTATAGACAAGAATTATACAAATTAATTTTAAAGGGTTTACCCCAATCATTTTAGTCTTAAATTTACGTATGTTTTGATTTGGGGTTGTAATATGATCGGTGTATTTTAGATACGTTCTACTGTATATTAATTAATAGGTAAATCAATTGATTTTATAATAAAACAAATGAAAAGTGAACACGTGGCATCTGGTACTATTCACAAGCTTCTAATTTTAATAGATTTTTAATTTTAATTTTAATTTTAATTTTAATTTAATTTTAATTTTTAATTTTTAATTTTTAATTATAATTATAGTACATAACTTTTAGTTAGTTTTATACGTTTTGTGGGTTTTGATAGTAAATAAGCTAAAGTGGTGAAATTGTATTAAAGTGGATGCCAAATGCAGAAGTTAATTCATGAGAAAAATATATTTAGATATCAACTATTGATGCAACAAAGGAAGATGGCATATCAACAGAATGTTAAAAAGGAGTATTTAATATGGAATTTGGAGTTCAACTTGAATCACAAAATAATATGTTGTGGATTGTGACATCACAAGAATTAATGAGCTATGTTATTTGGGCTCTACTAGTAAAAGTAAAGTTATGACATCAAGGATATATGGGTTTTAGAAAGAAACAGGTTGATATCTTGGGCTTTAAGGAAACGAGCCCACAAGGGAACCATTTTTAGCCCGATGTTTGAACCTAAAAAAGCTAACCGACCTAACTTCGCTAAAGACCTCTTCAACATTGCACCTATTTCCATTGAACCTAAGCTCGTTTCTGGCCTTCCATAAGAACCAACACGCAGCAACGACAATCCCATGCAACGCCATTCTTTTCGACACCCCTCTTCTACCTTGATCATGAATTTCCAATAAGTCTCGGAAAGAAAAGACATAAAAGTTCATAACCCGACACCACAAACTTATTTTCTCCCATAAACCCAACGCCAAGGGACAAGCCGTGAAGATATGAACCACTGATTCGGGACCCGCCTCGCAATACCTGCACTCACCATCGGAAATCGAAACTCCCCTCTTAACCAACGCATCCACCGTCGGGATTCTATCCATCTCCGCACGCCACACCAAAATATTACATTTAAGCGGAACCCACTTGCACCAATCAAACACATACCGATTACTATAATCATTCTTCGAAACAATAATCTTCTTAACAGCCTTGACTGAGAAGCAATCCGACCCATTTCCCACCCAAAGCCACTTGTCGGAACCTTCAGAAAGGATAACCGCACCCAAAGCCGCGATCAGAGAGTCCCATTATAATCTTTCAGAAGCAGTGTCCGGATCATGTCTCCAAAGCCACAAACCATCCCCTTCAAACCTGTCACGAATGCTACAAGACTTAACCGACTCCAACTTGAACAATGAAGGGAACTTCAATTTCAAAGGAACATCACTTAACCAGGGATCCAACCAAAACATAATATTATCGCCTCTACCCACCACTCCTTTGAACAAGTTACAAATCGAAGAACCTTCCAAAATGGGACGCTTGATGGTTGCCACTATGTTACACCAAACGCCACCAAGCAATTTTTTTAACGGAACAAAATCCCAATCAGAACCACCAGAATGTAAAGCATTTATCACCCCACCCAAAGATTATCCCTCTCGGTTTTGAATCTCCATCCCCATTTCGAAAGCAACGCCGTGTTAATATCTTTAAGACAATGAAGCCCCAAACCTCCCATCTTCTTCGGGGAGGCGACCCTCTCCCACGCAACCCAGTGAACTTTTTTCTCCACTGAAGAGCCTCCCCAAAGGAATCACCTAATAATACCTTCCAAATCTTCGACCACTTTAACAGGAGCCTGATAAAGGGAAAGAAAATAAGAGGGAAGACTTTCAAGGACGGAAAGAATCAAGGTAACTCTTCAGCCAATAGAAAGGAAGGACACACGCTTTCCATAAAGATAAGCGTTTTTCAAAAATGTCGTACACCGGTCTCCAGTTGTTTATCCGATTCATATTGGCCCCGACTGTCAGACCAAGATACTTAAAAGGAAAAGACTCCGCCTTACATCCAACGAGCACCGCCAAATCTTCAACTTCCCCCAATGATATCCCAATCCCAAAGAGATTCGATTTGCAAAAAATTATTTGAAGACCCGAGCAAACATGAAAGCACCTAAGGATTCTCACCACATTTAGAATATTCTCTTTACTCCACTCCCTAAGAATTATAGCATCGTCGGCGTATAAAAGATGCGAAACCATAGGGCCATCGTTAGGGAGCTTAACTCCTTTCACAATACTCGAATCTGTAGCCTTTCTAATCATCCACGATAAAGCTTCCATCACAATAACGAAGAGGAACAGGGAAATAGGATCCCCTTGACGCATACCTTTATCACACTTAAATTCAAAAGTTGGCGCTCCGTTGACTAAAACCAACGCCCTAGCCGAAGAAATAATACCTTTGATCCACAAACACCATCTATTGGGGAAACCCATCTGAGCAAGGATATCAATCACGAAGTTACAGTTTATATTGTCATAAGCTTTATCAAAATCAATCTTGAGCATAAAAACCTTTTTGTTACATTTTTTAACCCAATTTTGGAATTCGTTAATAACAAGCGGCCCATCCAAAATATATCTCCCACGAAGAAACGCAGACTGAGACGACGAAATGACAGAATCCAGCACCTTTTTAAGCCTATTGGCCAATATCTTTGAAATAACTTTATTGATAATACCCACCAATCTGATAGGGCGATAGTCTTTTAAACTTTGCGGATCCTTAACTTTAGGAATAAGCGCAATGAACGTAGAACCACAGCCCATTCTAATCGATCCAGACTCATAAAAATCACTCAAAATTTTATAAAAATATTCTTCTAATAAATGCCAAAATCCTTTAACAAAGCGAAAATTTATACCGTCAGGGCCAGGGGCCCGGTCGTCACCACACTCGAAGACGGCTCCTTTAATTTCCTTGCGGGAGAAAGCAGTCACCAAGTCCGACGCTTCGGAATCTGAGATTTGATTTATGCCAACGCAGTTCAGCCAAGGCCGCTCTTTACATCTATCGATGAACTTATCTCTAAAAAATCTAAAAAATTCCTTTTTCACCAGAGATGGTTTCGACACCCAAACCCCATCCAAAACTAGGAGCAACTAGGCTCTACGCGACTTCCTCTAGGCGGACGGTTCACTTAGATTTTTACTTTTCTCAGTTCATACTCATGTTTGGATGTGTTTTTACCTTGACAAAGTTGTATGAATACGTTGATGTGGGTGGTTTCTTTGAACCATAGTTATCAAATGCGCTAGGCGCACTTAAGACGCATAGGCCTCGCCTGGGGCCTAGGCGCAAGGCGCAAAAAAAGCGAGGGCCCGAGAAAAAAAAGCGCACATAAATGAAAAAAATAATAAAATGTATTATGTATTGAAAAAGATATAAATATATCTTATAGGTGTATAAAATTAATATTACTCTCTAAATATCTCTATACAACAAATATAATTAGATTTTAAAATCATCCAACTAGTTTAAAAAAATAATAAAACCTTTTAAGATAATTTTTGTAAAAGAAATTCTAACAAAGTTGAATACTTGCTATAATAACTTAAAATATTTTGAAAGAAATATGAATTTTGGTAGTTGTTGACACAGTCTCCTTTCTGCACAGTGCCTATCTTTTTCTGCCAAACACTGTTAAAGTAAGTTTTTAAGTAAAAATTCGGCTCTCCTCTTCAAAAGTCAAAACACAGTCTCCTAGTCTCCTTTTTTGCAAGTCATGCTGTCTCCCATTCTTTCATCTTTTTCTTCCTCTCCTCTTCAAATTTCTGTCTCCATTGATCCATCCAAAACCACGAATATGTCCATAAGGAAAGTGGCACTAACTTGTAGAAGTTCGCCGGTAACTGGGCAGGAATCTTGTCGGAATAGTCGTTGGAAAGTCGATTTTTGGCCGGAAGCTTACCAGAACAGCGCCTTTAACGGCACAAGGCGGTATGGTTGCGCCTCGCCTGAAAATTGCGCCTAGGCGCACTAGGCGAGCGCTTTGATAACTATGCTTTGAACTATTTGCATGTGTTTTGAGTTCTTGTTTTACAACTTGTTCGGTTGATGACAAAACCTAGTCGCTTGTTGGGTGACATAAAAGATCTTATGACAAAGACCTATTTTTTATTACCATCTTAAATTAATCAACTTTTCAGCATCATGTCTATGTGATGGCCAATTAAATGAGTAAACTGAGTTTTGTGAAACCTAGAACCTGAAGTTTGGAGGATGTTACATTTAATAAATCTCATATCTTTTCTTTTAATTAGTTTAAAATTTTCCTTCAAATCAATCACAACCCCCCAAAATAAGATTAATAGTTAATTAATTAGATAATCTAGTTAAACACTAACCACATATTCCCCGTGGATACGATACCCTACTTATGCTATCTACTTAGTTTAATTAGGTTTTTGCATGACACTTACAACAATCATCATAACATGATTAATGAGGGTCTTAAGTTGACAATAACTAAATGACCGTATTTTTCTGTTACAGTTTCAATTTGAAACATTGGTTAATGTTTTTAATTGGCCAAAGTTATTTATGCTTATAACAAATGATCAATCAGACAAGTGGGAGAATGTTAGAAATAACCCGTTGATGTTGCATTACAAATAATTTGAGTAACATTACCAATACGACATAACTAGTCCCTAACAATTAATTGATGGTAGTAATTGAACATATTGATTAGTTCAAGGGGCAATTAGGATTTCTCTTTACGTACCTTTTAATAAGAGAATGTATAATTTTTCTTTATAGCCTATCACCACTCATGATAATCATAAATTGATTATTTGGTATTGATCGCAGGGTTAGAAAAACTCTTTAAGAACACATACTAAAAAAAATTCCCTCTAATGTGATCCCTACAAGTATGTATTTCTAATTACCCATGGGGAAAAGGACAAAAACTAGGTTTTTTTTTTTAGAAATCTGATCTGATTTGAGAATTGGACCAAAATGGCAATAAAAGTGAAACCACAGGGACTCAGATTTAAAAAGTTTGAGATTTGGACTAAAATGACAAAAGTGCCCAAACCACAGGGATCAAAATGACAGTTTACTCTTTCTAATTTGATATTCATGTTTATATTTGTGATTGATTGTTTATGTTTGAGGTTTATAATTTTAACCCATGTTTAAGAATATAATCAACAGATTCAACATTTCGTTTCACTTTTATAAAATATGAAACCACATATTATCTATCCGCAAACTCACCAAATTTAAATATTGTTTTATTAAAAACTACTTTATTTTGAATACAACATGTATTATTAAAATTTGTTTCAAAATATAGAAAAAGAAAAGTTAACAACAATTCATATTTACAAGTTATTAGTGACAACCTAAATTATATATTAAACGAAAAAAATAATATTTATAAGATTTAAGCAGAGAAAATTCATGATAACTAGGATTGCGACCCGCCGCAATGCGGCGGGGATTCTTTAGTTATAACTAAGTGGATCTAGGACCCGCATGTTATGTTAAACCTGTCAAACGGGGAAAAATAGACGATGTGAAAACGTTCACCCACACACGCACGTTGCGTCGTGTTAACTCAAAAAATTTAGAACTAAACGTAAAAACGTTAAACCAAAGACACAGCTGTGATGTGTTAAGTCACAAGATTTAGAACCAAGCATAAAGCGAAAAATTTGCGAAAAATAGAAACTATAAATGACCAAAGTTGAAAGTAAAAAAAGTTATAAGAATAGATTGCAAAAGATAAAAAGTTTTGGGTTAAAAGTAAAAAAACAAATAGTTTTGGGTTAAAAGTAATTTATGAAATACTTTTGGGTAAAAAGTAAAAAAAAAAAAAAAACATTTTTTTGAAACCCCCCAAAGCCAACGTTACGACAACAATATGCATAACCATTTTTTCTCTGAAAACCCCCAAAGCACACCCCGCTTTGCTGCGGGGCATAAAACGGTGTCAAATAGTACTAATGTCACACAACCGTCATCGATCACCAACACTGACTCGACCTTGGATATGCGTGTTGCGACGAACCTGTCAAACATGGAAAAATAGAGGTAAAAATGTTGAACCACTAATGCACGTTGCGTCGTATTAACTCGAAAAATTTAGAACTATACGTAAAACAAAATTTTGCGAAAAATGAAAAGCATAAGTTACAAAAGTTGCGAATTGCGTCGTATTAACTCGAAAAATTTAGAACTATACGTAAAACAAAATTTTGCGAAAAATGAAAAGCATAAGTTACAAAAGTTGCGAAGCTAAATTGCAAATAATGAAAAGTTTTGGGTTAAAGTTAAAAAAACAAATTATGTAGGGTTAAAATTGAAAAAGGTAAAAACCTTGGGGTTAAAAGAAAAAAATCAAGTTTTTTTTTTTTTTTTGAAAAACTCATAAAGCACAAGTTACAACTAATAATGCATAAAAAACTTGCAAACTTATATATGGAATAATTTGGGTATGCGGAAAGGGATTAGGGATGAAGACTCCATTGTGAGTGATCTAAACCACAAATAAACCCTTTTACAAATATATTTTTTTACACATCGAAAAGACAAGAATAATAGACCAACATTATCCCACCACTTGTAAGCAGATGGTGTTACTCTTATAAACTTCCACCATATGTCGAGAATTCTTCAATGTGTCTATATGGCCTCAAAAAGGTGAACTTCCAAAAGGAGTAAAATATTAGGAGTGCATATTGAACCAGGTTTGATTGTGAATATGGGTTTGGTACTTAATTTCCAAGTGGCAACTTTTCCATTTACATATTTGGGATTACACGTGGGGCGAACATGAACCATATTAAGAACTGTGAGTCGATGATAGATAAGTTTGAATCCAATTCATCCATTTGAAATTAAATATTTTATCATTTGGAGGTAATAATATGGACAAAAAATTTGTTAAGTTGCTTGAGACCATTCGCCCCCTACGAACTTTTCGATGCGTAGTGTTATGAAGAGTACTTTCGTGGGGAAGCTTCGCCAATGCTTGAGACAAAGTAAAAACATCACGAGAATTAGTTGGGTTTGGGGTTGGTAGTTTAAAATTGGCCAACCAAGTTGTACTTGCCAAATGGTGGTGATATAACATGGGCGAATCTATACTATCTATAAAAGGAGCTTAGAGCATGACCTCACTTTGCTTACGTGTCAGCATATTAGGTACGCCACCTAGGATGCCACATAGATTCGGCTGATGTCATTCCGCTGATCTCATAAATCCGAATTTTATTTAATCTAAAAGTATATACAAATAAGTTTTTTAAATTATTCAAATATAGATTTGGCTCCATTTTCAAAATTTAAACCCCTCTCTCTCTCTCTCTCTCAAATTCAAGCTGACTTTATTTTCAAAAATTCAAGCTCTAATTTCAAACCTGCATATCTCTCTCTCTCAAATCTTCAACAAACGTACATCATTCTTCCTCAATTCAAACCCTAACTTCCATATCTTCAACAAACATACATCATTCTTCCTCACTCTATCAACAACAACAACAACACTTGTATCAGTTCCTCTTCATCCAAATCCACAATTCGTTTCAGATATCCAAACCCTAGCCGTCGGCGTTCAGCTATCTCTTCTTCAGATGATGCAGCTGCTTCCGGTTCTGTTTCCTCCGGCGATAACGGTTAACAATTCCACTTTCACCTATCCACACCGGAACCCTAAATCTGATGCGATGAGATGAATATCATAATCAAATCTAACCGATCGATCTTCTGGTGCAGGTTTGTTTAGCTCTGTGAATACCCAATCTGATTCGCAATAGCAAATACCCAATCGTCTCGGATGAAGCTATTTTGGATCAAAATCAGAGCCAATCGTCGTTGTCAGGTGAGTATCTCCCCCAATTTGCTTTTCTAGGTTCGATTGGTGATTCTTGTCACCTTCAATTTAGCAAAGCCCTGTTAAGGACTAATCAAGACTTTTAAGGCTGGAGCTCAAACAACTTGGTCACTTCTGCATAAAAGACTTGTATGGTTATCTTTATGTTCCTATCTGTTTTTGTTTGCTTAATAAATTGAATCAGAATGATAGAGTTAATTACTTGAATGCTCCATGTGGTATATTCATTGTTTATGTTTGAAAATTACGGATTTGGGCCTCTGTTTGTAAAACCGTTAGGTGTTTGGACCTTATTACTATGGATATTGTTAAGTCTATGTTAAATCCATGGATGACAAAGGGTAACCCACTCTCTGTCTCATGGTTGTGAACTTGGATTAAAGTCTCTGACAAAGTCAAAGGCGTGGATAGGAAGGCTCAGGGATGGTGAATGGCCTACAAGAACACGGTTGAGAAGCGCAACCAACCGGACTAGCCCAGTTGTGTGGTTCATCCTTTTTTCCAGATTTCACAAATGCATCCTAGGTTGGTCGTTCAACCTGGTTCTTATAAAAATTACCAGTTTCGACCTCAACCCATTTTGAGCCTTTAGACCCCTCCCAGCAACAGAAATAGAAGCATCAAGCTCTTTTTATGTTATGTCAAATATTGTGTTCTATATGCCTCGTGCCATCATCGTCAGTACGGGTAGATTAGTTGACTAAAGACTTTCACTAATTTTTGGTCAGGTGATTGGGTTTCAAGCTCGGTTGGTGCTAACTTTATGCCTCATATCATTAACGTCAACACGGGAGAGGTAAAAATTTAGTTTTTTTTAATCATTGTGGTTTTTTGAAACTTTATATTCATAAGCTATGATAGTAGTCTTGATTCTTGAATAGGTTTGAGTAGAACTCTTTAATTGTTTTTGTTTATTATCAAATATCATTGTACGTTTTTCTTAGTTTCTTTTTTTTTTTTTTTTTTTTTAATTTTGGGTCCCGTTAGATGTCGTTGTGTTTCATAGAATTGTTGTTTTTAGGTAGGTACACTTCACTTCTTTTTTTATGCCGGCAGTGGTTGCATCGCCTATTATTATTATTAGTTCTTTCTTATAATATTTTTGTAATTCAAAGTGCAGTATACGTATTTTCGCGATTGCTACTATTATTGTTATTATTTATCTTTCTTATAATGGTTTGGTTTGGACCATTTTGCCAGTTCAGTCCAAAGATTACAAGAAACTCAAGATTCTGCAACAAATATCTTTGGATCCCTAACAGAAGAAACTAAATCGAGGTGATTATTCTTCCTTTATCACTTGCTTTGAGTTCATCACTGAAATTTTGCATTAGATAGAAACAGTGAGTTAATTTGAGGTGCTTTTGGTAATTTTGACACTTTTAAACTTAACATGTGCCTTGCAGGGCTTCGGTCAGAAGCATGGGTGAAATATTGTTTGTGTGGAAATAATAATAGTGCAACAATTGCATCTCTTAAAGTTCTCGACCATCAGATTGAGGGTAAAGATCAAAGCACAAAAGATGAGGTAAGTTGAAATCTATATTATTTCAAAGTTTTTTTTAATGAGATGATTTACGATGTTTTGCACTTTGTGTCTTACTAAATGTTTTCACTCATAGCAGCCCTTCGTTTCCTTCTATCGAGAAATCAGGACATATCGATCCAGGAGGGCATCATGGAGGATCATATCTTCTATTGACAAGAAGAAAGAGAGCCGTGGGAATGAAGATCATGTCAAGCTAATTAAGGACTATAGGGCGAGAAACGAGACCGAACTAAGCAAAATTTATGACAGATCATATGTTTAACATTGTTTTATAAAGATATGTAACTAAACAAAAAGAATTTAAATAATATATTATAATATGTTTTTAGTATTTGATTCCGATCGTTATTAGAACAAACCCGTGTATTCACACGGGCGTACACCTAGTTATGTTTATGGATCAATGCTATAAATTAATTTCACACAAGTTAGAGCATTCACATTCAATCCTCCATATTTATGTATTTATGTTAGTGAACTCTTTATATTTTATAGAGTGGTTGTGAGTGGAGGAGAGAGAAAATGTTACTGTTTATCAGTAAATTTGGAGAGACATTGTTCACCATCTATAATATTTTTGGAAAGTGATTGTCAGTGGAGGAGAGAAAAGTTAATGATAAAATTATAAAAAAAATATTATTAATCGAAAATGAGAGAGGAAAAGTGGTGTTTTTTAGTGTCATTATAGCGTAGAGATTCGACTATGAATGCTTTTAAGGAATTTGGTAGTCTAATAATACATGTCAAGCTATGTTTAATAACTAGAAACTAAAAACATAAAGGGGGTATATGACTAGAGTTGTTTAACTATTCTATTTACTTAAAGGGGGAGTTGGCTTCGATTTCATTTTGACTTGAGTCGAATAAAGCATGTAAAATGGGAGATAGAAGACAAATTCTATGTGCTGCCTTAAGTCTAATTTGAAAATAAAAGAGAGAACCAGGGGCGCAGCTTTGTAGGGGCCGGGGGGGGGGGGGGGTTGCGACCCCCGAACTTTTCGCTCAGTGTCCTGTATGTAGTTTTCGTAGGTATATACGTTTTCGACCCCCCGGTTTTATATTTTTTTAGGTATATCATGGTAGAAAATCTCAAGTTCGCCAACCATCTAAGTGAGCTGAACTACTGCAGTTCCAACAATGCCTCGATCTTCATAGCCAGGTTGCTTTAACTTTGGGGATGGTTGGGGGGCATTTTGGGGTACATTCATTAAGAAAAGAAATTGAAAAGTTTGATCAAGATAGCTAAACTCACAGTTGGATCAGCTAGGTGCATTTGAAAATTAATTTACATGGTTGGAGAGCTGTAGAAAATAAACCATCAATGGAGGCGCAATTGTAATGAAATATACAACTCACTTCCTCCAATTTTGGTTTGTGTGGTGGATCAAAAAAAAAAAGATGATCATTTGCTGCCCCTTTGCAAAAAGCATGTGTGTCCCAAGTCAATAACTAGTGTAAGTTTGGAAATAGTTGTTGTATTAAAGATATACTAGACATCCCCAATAAATTGCCAAAAACAATTATTGTCCCACACGAAATGAATCAAAGAACAAGATACAAACCATACAAAATTTTGATACAATCGACACTTGTCATCATTTATGTAATTATGTTGGTTCACATATATATAATCCATATGAAGCGACACGTCATTCCAATTGAACGACACACTCTACAATTAGTTATATATTACCATTTCAAAGTTTCTATCATAAAATAATAGTTGGAAGTTTTGGGGTGAATGGAAGTGGTAAAACCACTTTGTCCCACATTGGTGTGGGAACAAAAAGATAGGTTATTTATAAGGTGAAACCTTAACCAAGTCTTTGAAGTCTTATGAGATGTTTTACCACAAGTCCTACCCGCGCGCACGCAAGGGGGGTGCAAAAATTGAGTTTTGGAACTAGAATTTGGTTGAACTCGTGTGTGTCCGCACGTCCTGCGGACACGAATGCAGCTCCGAAAACCCGGGCTCGCGTGAGACAGTTTTAATTAGTCTTTAAAACAGAAACGGTTGGTCTTGTTAATGGGTTTTTAACTTATATGATATTCAGTATTAATGAGAATTATTATTGTTTTCGGTTATGATGCATCAGTTTCGAAATCGATGAGCCATTAATTCTATGTAATGATGAGGCCAGAATCAGTTATAATATGTGCCTATAAAACCCAATGCAGACAACCAGTTTAGACACACCAACAAACAACTTCTTCTCTTCTCTTTCAATCTCTGCAACGACATTTTCCGGTTTCTTTTCAGGCAAGTGCTCAAGTCCGGCAGTGCGCTATTGCTACTTCGAACCGGCGTACCCTGGGAACAGACGGCGAATCTGTTTAAGGGAATTGTGTCAAACACAAGCCCGGTTCACTGTTATCGTTAACTGTTTTCTTTTTCCTGTTTCAGATTATTTTGCTGTTCTTATTAGTAGCAGTTTTGCTAACAAACTTAAACAGATTTATTTTACTAATTGTATTTGCGTTCTTCTCTTTTCAGAATGGCATCCCAGCTGACGACTACTGCTGTTTCTGTTGTCATGACCAGTTCCGTTTCTGCGGTCATGACTTCCGCTGTTGCTGTCACTACCGGTCTGGTGACACCGCTGCCTAATGCAGTGTCGCATGCTGAGAAACCAGAAAAATTCAGTGGTGTGAATTTCAAACAGTGGCAACAAAAGATGTTCTTTTATCTGACCACGCTGAAACTGCCAAGGTTCTTGACTGAACCTAAACCCCATATTGATGAAGGGGATGTGGATGCTCAATCTGTGAGCGCGATGCATGCTTGGAATCATTCGGATTTCCTGTGCCGCAACTTTATTTTAAATGGTTTGGTGGACACATTGTATAATGTGTATTGCAAAGCCAAGACTGCCAAAGAATTGTGGGAGTCTTTGGATCGCAAATACAAAACAGAAGATGCGGGCACTAAGAAATTCGTGGTGGCTAAGTTCTTGGACTTTAAAATGATAGACTCTAAAACTGTCATGAGCCAAGTCTAAGAATTGCAGGTTATCCTTCATGATATTCATGCGGAAGGAATGATGCTCAGCGAGACATTCCAATTTGCTGCAACGATCGAAAAACGGCCACAAAGTTGGGTTGATTTCAAGAACTATCTCAAGCATAAGCGAAAGGAGATGACCACTGAAGATCTTGTTGTTCGTCTTCGAATTGAAGAAGATAACAAAGTGGCCCTAAAAAAGGTTGATGGCCCTGAAACTGTGAAGGCCAATCTTGTTGAACATGGCCAATCTTCAAAGGGAAAAAACAGTGGAAAAGGTGGAAAGAAAAGTCATGGGAAACGCTCCAACCTTGGTCCTAAGGGGGGAGTTGGGAAAAAGAAGTTGCAAGGAACATGTTATAATTGTCAGAAGCAAGGCCACAAGGCCAGTGAATGCAAGCTTCCTAAGAAGGAAAATGCTCGACAAGTGAACATGGTTCATGAAGTCGACAACCTTGTTGCCAAGGTCACAGATCTTTCGATTTTGGTGACCGAAGTTAATTTGGTTGGGCAAAGTAACAAGGATTGGTGGGTTGATACGGGGGCTACCCGTCATGTGTGTTCCGACAAAAAGCCTTTTCAACACCTTCAAGGAGGTGACTAATGGCGAAAAGGTTTTTATGGGAAACTCCGCCACGACCGAAATTAAAGGTGAGGGGAACGTGGTTCAGAAGATGACTTCTGGAAAGGAACTCACTTTGTCAAACGTGTTGTATGTTCCAGAAATTCATAAGAACCTTGTGTCCGGGTGGCAATCGAACAAGTTTGGGTTCAAAATGGTGATTGAGTCGGATAAGGTCGTGTTGACCAAAAATGGTATGTATGTTGGTAAGGGCATTGCCCTAAATGGAATGTTTAAACTCAATGTAATGGTTGTGAATGCAATGAAAGAAACCGCTATGTAACAACTCTCATCATAATTATTATTTCTTATCTTAATTTGTCCAATAGGAAACCCTAATTGAGACCCCCAAGTGATACTGCATAAATTTCTAAAACAATCGGAATCAGGATCAGGGCCCCTAAAACTCGGGGGGGGGGGGGTATTCCCCATTGACGATTATCATCATAACTTGCTGTAAAATGCGAATTTCTTCGATCCGTCAACTCAGCTAAGCTAGTTAGGGACGTGGCTACCCTATGCTAAAAGGGGCGCCGTCGCGCCACGCGACAGCGCCGTTTTTCCAGTATATATAGAGGAGTTTGGCACTTGCATTTTGGCGTTGGTTCGACGTTAAAATTCAATTCGTACACTGAGATATCGTCTGTTTCGTTCAAAACAATCAAAATCCCAAAATTCTGCCGCGATAACAGGGTAATGACTCGATCACTGCTACGATTTAATGTCCGATCGATAGAAACCAATCCAATGGATGTTTAAGTGCTGCCCAAACTCGGGCTATACTTTGTCATTCGTCGTGAATTCGATGGATGTTTAAGTATTGCACTTTGTCATTCATTGTGAAGGTTTTGATCTCGTGAGTTGTCGTAAACGTTGGATTAAAGTTACTGACCTAGTTTTCGTGTGCATTATTATTTGAATTAGGTTAACCAGGCTAAGAATCAGTAGGCTAGACGCTGCCCGTTTAAACTTGCAATGTGAGTCATTCTCTTTTTATCAAAGTGCTTTACAAAATCTTAATTTGTTTTCCAGTTATAATTATAGGGATTAAGTCTTTGTAATCTTCAATTACTGCTGGTATGTGGGGTTTTGTATACATTACTTTATTCCCGTAACCATTGGACAATGAGTTAGCCAATGGGTGATCTGACCATAGTCACAGAAACAAGTCGAGTGACAAATACCGATTTGGGGTAATTGGTTGATAGAAACAATGTAATCACCCTTAATATTGTAAGTTATAACAAAGTTGTAATTGCAGTGATTAAGTCTTTGTCAATCTTAAAGAAGCAAATGTAAAAACTCTTAATGCTGTAAATTATAACAAATGTGTTTTTATACAAAAATGAATGAACTCACCAGTATTTCCTGCTGGCCAAATCTTTTTAACGCGTTTCAGGTAATTACAGTAGATGGGAATAAGAGTGATGATACGGCACCGAAAGGCTTAAGAGAAGTGGCTTATTTTATCAATTGAATTAAATTAAGAAAACGTGGTTTCATATATTCGGGTTTATCACTTATTAAAACTACCTCTGTAAAACATGGGTTTTATCCCATCTATTTAATAAATAAAAAAATCCGGTGTTTTCTAAACTCTGATATTTTTCCTACCTCATGGTCCTGATGAACATCCCCGCTGCAATACTTTTCAAAATAACCACCGGTACCACTCGGCTGTTCGCGGCTCCCGATTCCGTCCAGGGTGGGGTCGGGGGCCGTGACACGCTACTAGTTCTACTTACTTGATTGAGTCTTCTAATCTTTGGCATGGTAGACTAGGTCATGTTAATTATAATTTAATTCGTCGTTTAATTAAACTTGATTGCATACCAACATTCGATATCGACTCAATTAATAAATGTGAAATTTGCGTAGAATCAAAACAAACGAAATCGTCATTCAAAAAGGTTGAACGAATCACCGAACCCCGTGAGATGATCCACACTGATGTGTGTGATCTAAAAGCAATTCCTACTCGTGGTGGGACAAGTACTTCATCACGTTCATTGATGATAGTACAAGGTATTGCTATGTGTACTTACTTAAGAGTAAGGACAAGGCTATTAACAAGTTTATTTTGTTCAAAGCCAAAGTTGAGAATCAACTAAATGGGAAAATCAAAATCGTAAGGAGCGACCGAGGAGGTGAATATGTTTCATCTTTTATTGACGTATGTGCAAAAAGTGGAATCATCTACGAACTCACGGCTCCTTACTCCCCTCAATCAAATGGCATAGCGGAACGAAAAAATCGCACCTTGAAAGAAATGATGAATGCCATAATGATAAGTTCTGGTGTAAACGAAAACATGTGGGGGGAAGCAATCTTATCGGCAAATTATGTGTTGAACATGATACTATAACAACCCTCCTAAAATTATTTCCGATACTCCTAAAATAATTATAACATCCCTATACGTTTTTAACGCGTTTCAGGTAATTACAGTAGATGGGAATAAGAGTGATGATACGGCACCGAAAGGCTTAAGAGAAGTGGCTTTTTTTATCAATTGAATTAAATTAAGAAAACATGGTTTCATATATTCGGGTTTATCCCTTATTAAAACTACCTCTGTAAAACATGGGTTTTATCCCATCTATTTAATAAATAAAAAAATGCGGTGTTTTCTAAACTCTGATATTTTTCCTACCTCACGGTCTTGATGAACATCCCCGCTGCAATACTTTTCAAAATAACCACCGGTACCACTCGGCTGTTCGTGGCTCCCGATTCCGTCCAGGGTGGGGTCGGGGGCCGTGACAGAAGGTGGTATTAGAGCCATGCCACTGGTCTAAGCCAAAGAAGTGTTCTGCTAACACTTAAATTTTTAAAATTTCTGTGGTAGGAAATAACTTATGTGATTATGTGTTTTTGGGTTATTTGACTATTTGTTAGTTTACAGTATGAGTAAGCTAAGAATTTCGGACATCTATCGTCAATTAGATAGTTCACCAAAAGATAAGGGAACCCCATTTCAATCAAATTCCTCAAGATACTCAGCAGATACTGAGGAAGGAATATTTATTCGTAAGGCACAGTTTGAGGAACCACTTACCACTAAGAAAAGAAGTTGGATTATTAGAAAAAATCAAGAGAAAATAAAGAAGTCACAACAAAAAGGAGTGATAATCAATAAGGAAACTCAGGAAATAGGCAATAACCCACCATGGGAAAATGAATTAGATGAACAATGGGAAAATCTCTATATGTTAGCCACTACATCAGTAAATGTTAACTTTTAATTAAGTTAAAATGCCAAACCCGGACCAACCAATGAAATTAGGTCTCAACCAGAAAAGTTTATAAATTATCTTATCTCGCAACACCCTGACCCAGTACTAGTACCCATGTCACCTATGAGTCAGAAACTTTAAAAGGAACTTTGCCCATTAGATAAACAACTTAATAAAAAGAGATAGAATAAACCTTATATAAAAGCATGCTGAGCATAATATTCCTAGATAGACTAAATGCACAACCCCTAGTATAATTTGAATTTCAGTTGTAATTCGTAATATATATATATATATATATATAAGTCGCAATGTTCAATTAAATATGTTTGTACAGTTGTACCTAAATGTTTGTACTAAATACTTGATAGATATTCAGATTAACAACGAAGTAAATCAGGAAAACCCGAATTTAATGCCTTAGTATAAGCATCGAGATAAGCTAATTACTTGCATGAATAAAGTGGAATGGGTATTGGTATGCCGTGAGGATGATGACTAGAACGTTGCAAGTATGGTAAATAAGCAATAACACTTAGCCACTGTTATTTCTTATTTATTGGTACTACTTGATTCTGGAATATGATCCGTCACGTGAATACTAATTTCCTTGTTCTTTGATGAAAGCCTTAATAAAATATTCGTTTTTAAATCATGATTTAAGAAAGATTTATTTATGGGAAATACCAATTACCTCTCCGGCAAGACTGAGTATGGTATAGCAGACTCTCCAGCTTGTCCGGGTAAGATGAGGTTACCTCTCTGGCGAGAACGGGGTAAGATGGGGTATAAGATATGTCAAACAAGTGTCAGAATTCCCTAAATAGTATCATGATCTAATGTCTGACTTGTCATATAAATTTGTTAAATATATTGATCTTATAAATAGTATGTATATTACAGTATGTGAAATATTAGATTATATAGATATGAATATCTATAAGGAAATCCAAAAACCGTAAGGATTGACAAATTAGAATCAAGCACGAGCATGTGTGTCAACGATAATTCTAGATTTCTTTGTTAGGAATCTCTTATATCCATCTATAACTCCGATATCGAAAACTATTTCATTTGATCACCCGTCTCTTAAACTCGTGCGACAAGATGAACAATATGAACCCTTGATGATTGGGAGGCCATCGAAAGTATAAGAATTCCCTTTACGTTACCTTAGATCATTAATACAGTAGGAAACCTGTAACTAAAAGTTGTGCTAGGTACCAAACATCTCAAAACCTACTCTAATAAGAATAATCCTACTTTCCTTAAGAACTCTTGCGAAGATAGGAATAACCACGAGTAGATGCACTTACAAAGACTCTTTTCACCTATAATCTTACTCAGAATACTAGTAAAGAAGCTGTTACGAAATACATGAGCTGCAAAGGACTCCAAACCATTAGTATATATGAAGTAATGTATGCTTCAAAATTTTGACCTTTAGATAGTGAAACCTGATTTTCGAAACACAGGATCGAGACATATGCCATGAAATGGAAAGAATAAAAAGAACTGACAGAAAGAAATCCTGTCTGCTTCATAAAAAGGAATAACATGGAAACAATGATTCCAGAGGTGATTGCTGACTTAAGTTTAGATTTGCAAGCCAATCGGAGAAGTGACCACAAGGAGACAAGACAGATATTTTCCTAGAGGATCTATTTGGGCTAGAAACAACACCGCTTATTATATCACAAAGTTAAGACTAAGGGAGTAGTTGATGCTTTAAGTCATAAGTTTCATAAGAAGCCGGAGTAAGTATCTGCTCTTAGATTAAAGTACGAATAGATTTAATAAAACAATTAAATAGTACCCAAGAACACAGCAACCAAAAATGATGCTAAAAGATTACGAAGGAATAGAATTTGGAGGTTTCATAAGAAAAGAATTTAGATACTAATCAAGGAAACCTATGAGAAGGAACTCATAAAACTAAGTATTTGTTGCATTGTGTAAGTGATATGAGGTATCAAGAGTTTTATAAAGAAATTATGATAAATAGCAGTTATGCCTGTAAGTTATTTAATCTGTTAGTAAATTAAAGCTGAACAGGTAGACTTCAATAATTAGAAGTATCAGTATGAAAAGGGGATTGATACCCAATTTACCTAACATAAGAAAATGTAACGACACAATCAGGGAGATCGTGGATCGATTAACCAAGTCTGCTCAATCCCTACCAATAAAGGAAACCCTTTAATATAAGACACTTAGTTAAGTTATATGAAGACGAAATAGTCTCATTACATAAAATCCCGTTATCTATTACATATGATCAAGATAGTCACATTACTTCTCATTTAGGGGGAATTTTAAACCAACTTAATTTGAGCAGTATGAAGGAAACCTTTAGCATGGAAAGAGTAGCCAAATTATACGTAGACGAAGTAGTATCCTTACATGGAGTCCCACTCTCCATTGTATCAGATAGAGATAGTCGCTTCACTTCACGTTTCTAGACTAGTTTCCAAGAAGCCATGGGGACGCGATTAAATTTAAGTACAACTTATCATCCCCAAATAGACGGACAAAGTGAAAGGACAATTCAAACCCTAGAAGATATGCTCAGGCATGTGTAATAGATTTTGGTGGAAGATGGGATGACCATCTACCCTTAATTGAATTCTCCTATAACAATAGTTACCATTCCAGCATTGAAGCTGCCCCGTTTGAAGCACTGTATGGACGAAAGTGTAGAACTCTAGTTTGTTGGGCAGAAATAGGAGAAAGTCAATTATCAGGTCCCGAAATTATACAAGAAACTACCGACAAGATCACTCAAATCAAGGAAAGACTAAAGACGGCTCGAGATCTCCAGAAGAGTTATGCAGACAATAGACGCAAGCCGCTAGAATTTCAAGTTGGAGATAAGGTACTCTTGAAAGTTTCTCCTTGGAAATGAGTAGTTCGGTTCGGTAAGAAGGGAAAGTTAAGTCCAAGATACGTAGGACCATTCCCAACAATCCAGCGAATAGGACCAGTTGCCTATCGCTTACAACTACCAGAAGAGTTAGCGGGAGTACATGACATATTTCATGTGTCCAATCTCAAGAAATGTCTATCTGACGAATCCCTGGTAGTACCTCTTCAAGATGTAGAGGTAAATGAAAAGTTAAAATTTGTTGAGAAGCCATTGCAGATAGAAGACAAAAAGGTCAAGTTTCTCAAACACAAAAGACTAGCACTGGTAAAAGTCAAGTGGGATTCAAAGAGAGGACCTGAATACACTTGGGAGCTGGAATCAGAGATGAAGCGAAAATATCCCCACCTGTTCCAGTAAATCTCGAGGACGAGATTTTAATTAAGGTGGGGAGGATGTAACAACTCTCATCATAATTATTATTTCTTATCTTAATTTGTCCAATAGGAAACCTAATTGAGACCCCCAAGTGATACTGCATAAACCCTAAAATTTTCAGAACAATCGAAATCAGCATCAGGGCCCCTAAAACTCAGGGGGGGGGGGGTATTCCCCATTGACGATTATCATCATAACTTGCTGTAAAATGCGAATTTCTTCGATCCGTCAACTCAGCTAAGCTAGTTAGGGACGTGGCTACCCTATGCTAAAAGGGGCGCCGTCGCGCCACGCGACAGCGCGATTTTTCCAGTATATATAGAGGAGTTTGGCACTTGCATTTTGGCGTTGGTTCAACGTTAAAATTCAATTCGTACACTGAGATATCGTCTGTTTCATTCAAAACAATCAAAATCCCGAAATTCTACCGCGATAACAGGGTAATAACTCGATCACTGCTACGATTTAATGTCCGATTGATAGAAACCAATCCAATGGATGTTTAAGTGCTGCCCAAACTCGGGCTATACTTTTTCATTCGTCGTGAATTCGATGGATGATTAAGTATTGCACTTTGTCATTCATTGTGAAGGTTTTGATCTCGTGAGTTGTCGTAAACGTTGGATTAAAGTTACTGACCTAGTTTTCGTGTGCATTATTATTTGAATAAGGTTAACCAGGCTAAGAATCAGTAGGCTAAACGCTGCCCGTTTAAACTTGCAATGTGAGTCATTCTCTTTTTATCAAAGTGCTTTACAAAATCTTAATTTGTTTTCCAGTTATAATTACAGGGATTAAGTCTTTGTAATCTTCAATTACTGCCGGTATGTGGGGTTTTGTATACATTACTTTATTCCCGTCACCATTGGATAACGAGTTAGCCAACGGGTGATCTAACCATAGTCACAGAAACAAGTCGAGTGACAAATACCGATTTGGGGTAATTGGTTGATAGAAACAATGTAATCACCCTTAATACTGTAAGTTATAACAAAGTTGTAATTGCAGTGATTAAGTCTTTGCCAATCTTAAAGAAGCAAATGTAAAAACTCTTAATGCTGTAAATTATAACAGATGTGTATTTGTACAAAAATGAATGAACTCACCAGTATTTCCGGCTGACCAAATCTTTTTAACGCGTTTCAGGTAATTACAGTAGATAGGAATAAGAGTGATGATACGGCACCGAAAGGCTTAAGAGAAGTGGCTTATTTTATCAATTGAATTAAATTAAGAAAATATGGTTTCATATATTCGGGTTTATCCCTTATTAAAACTACCTCTGTAAAACATGGGTTTTATCCCATCTATTTAATAAATAAAAAAATCCGGTGTTTTCTAAACTCTGATATTTTTCCTACCTCACGGTCCTGATGAACATCCCCGCTGCAATACTTTTCAAAATAACCACCAGTACCACTCGGCTGTTCGCGGCTCCCGATTCCGTCCAGGGTGGGGTCGGGGGCCGTGACACGCTACTAGTTCTACTTACTTGATTGAGTCTTCTAATCTTTGGCATGGTAGACTAGGTCATGTTAATTATAATTTAATTCGTCGTTTAATTAAACTTGATTGCATAACAACATTCGATATCGACTCAATTAATAAATGTGAAATTTGCATAGAATCAAAACAAACGAAATCGTCATTCAAAAAGGTTGAACGAATCACCGAACCCCGCGAGATGATCCACACTGATGTGTGTGATCTAAAAGCAATTCCTACTCGTGGTGGGAACAAGTACTTCATCACGTTCATTGATGATAGTACAAGGTATTGCTATGTGTACTTACTTAAGAGTAAGGACAAGGCTATTAACAAGTTTATTTTGTTTAAAGCCAAAGTTGAGAATCAACTAAATGGGAAAATCAAAATCGTAAGGAGCGACCGAGGAGGTGAATATGTTTAATCTTTTATTGACGTATGTGAAAAAGTGGAATCATCCACGAACTCACGGCTCCTTACTCCCCTCGATCAAATGGCATAGCGGAACGAAAAAATCGCACCTTGAAAGAAATGATGAATGCCATAATGATAAGTTCTGGTGTAAACGAAAACATGTGGGGGGAAGCAATCTTATCGGCAAATTATGTGTTGAACATGATACTATAACAACCCTCCTAAAATTATTTCCGATACTCCTAAAATAATTATAACATCCCTATACGTCTTAAAATACACCCCGTATACGTAAAATAGCCCTAATTACCTTTATATAATTAAAAATAAAATAAAAACGAAATTCATGTGGCGCTCGCGGGCCGCGAATGCTTTGCCTTCGGCTTACGCGAGGCGCGACAACTCAAGGCCAGGGCGCACCCGGTGCCGCCACATGGCACAACGCGTGTGAAGGCTAGTGGTCTGATTCAGTATAGCTAGGCCCTACACCCCTATGTCGCCGGCCGCTAAGCCTTGCCTTCGGCTTACGCGGGTCGCGAGGAAGTCATGATTAGACCCTATAAATAGGATCGATCGACTTCAGTTGCAAACCGTTCAAAATCTTTCTCGATCTCTCAATTCTCTGAATATTAGGAATTATAATCGGGTATTATACCGAATAATTAGCGAAGCTTTGCCTCGTTGTAAATATTTTAACCCCCGGTTATGTATTAGATACGCTGCCCGATTGATCTAGCGCTCCGTAACGGCTGTCGAGGTTCTGCCCGACGTAGTCGTTGGAGTTCTGTCTCGTGGAGGGTATAACTAATGTAAATATTGGGTTATTATACTAACGTGTGTGCATTGTTTAATATATTACATTATAACCAGGAAACCACAGGAAAAAGTCTAAAGTAGCAATGTGAGTAATCCTTCTTTTTATAAACTGTTTTTACAAAACCTCAATTGTTTTAATTTATATTTGACAGTGATTGAGTATTTGTATTCTACAATTATCGTCGGTATGTTGGGGTTTTGTATACAAAATTTGTTACTACATTGTGAGTAGTAACATGACCACAAGTCGGGTCGACAGTACCGTGGGTGGTAATTAAGGTAGAATAATAAACAAATGTAATTGCTGATTGCCCTCAATGCTGTACAAGGATAAAATCTGTTTTGATTAACTTGGAATTCACTCACCAGTATTTCCCACTTACAAATGTTTTTAAAACGCGTTTCAGGTAACAAAATGTGAAAGCTAAAATAGAAGCTAGCTGGAGAGCACTGAAGGCTTGGAAAATGTGGCTATAAAAGTTACCTAAATAAAGAAAGATGTTTTATTCAATAAAATAGGGTTTATCCCTATAAACATGTTTGTAATAAAAACTTGGGTTTATCCCAATATATTTATTATAAAAATGTGGTGTTTTACTCTGACAAAATATTTCCTAACTACGGTCCAGATGTAAATTCCGCTGCCAAATAATGATAAACACCGATACCACCATCTCTGAGTAGGCCGCGGCCGCCCGCCTCCCGAGGCAGGGGCCGGGGGTTGCGACAGAAGGTGGTATCAGAGCTACAACCACTAATCTTAGCCAAAGAAGTGTTCTGATGACATTGAAATTGTTAATTTTATTAGGAAATAATCAACGAGACTATGTGCATACGTGTAGATTATTATTTTGTGTTATTTGATAATTTGTTAGTTTACAGTATGAGTGACCAAGGACCTTCGGACGCTTACCGTCAACTGTCCAGTTCACCTAGGGACAAAGGAACCTCTTTTCAGCCTACCCCCTCGGGGTATTCGGCTGATACCGAAGAAGGGATTTTCATATTCAAAGCACAATTTGAGAAGCGATTCCCTCCCAAGAAGAGAGGATGGTTCAGCAGAGGAGCTCATGAACGTAGAAAAAGAATGAGAAAATTGCAACAACAGCGGGCCTTAGCAGCGGCCAATAGAGAAATGAATGTTCAAACCCATGATTAGCAAATTTTCACATCTTAGCTACTACAGCTGCCGACCCAAATTTGGAACAACTCATAGCACCCCAGCCGTTACCACTATTTCCCACACAACCTATGGAAATTGAGCCAAACCCAGTAGACCAAATTCCAGCACCTGCTTTTGATCCAGTTGAAATTCCTAGAGTACCAGCACCCCATCCCCCAAACTATGACCCATGGTTTGACGACCACAGGGATTACCAACAACTTTACCCAATAGAGGAACCCATGCAAAACCCGGTAGCACCTTACCCAAACTTGGATCCTCTAGACCCATACTTTGATAATGACCAATATATCAGGGAGATTCTAGAGAACCCGTACCCACGAGAAGAACCGATGCCCCAATACCCTGAACCAATACCAGCACCGCACCACCCATGAGTAGTGAGAATATGCAAGAACTCCGCACCTTTGGTGAGGAGATATTAGAAGGAAGTGAGAGAATGAGAAAGATAGGTGAGAGGCTCGTCTAGAAGTATGACGAGCGTAACATGCAGTTTTGGATGAACCCTTATCATATATATATATATAATATTTTTGTATATATATATATATATATATATAGATAATCCTATAGCTACTGATGCCTACTAGTATTGTATTTTAATTTCCAGTTATGGTTTGTATTAGACGCATATATATAAAATAGAGTAAAGGTCGCAATGTTCGACGATTTTGGATCAATATGCTTGTTGTGTGATTGTTTGCATTGGATATTGTTTTGCGATATTAATACTTGGTAAATGCTTATAATCCAGATGGCGGACGCAGTAAATCAGGAAAACCAGAATAATGAAAATCAAATAAATAACAGTGAAATTCGACACATTGTAACCCAAAGAATTAGAGATGCAATGCCATATATCATCCGACATGTTAAAGAAGCAGAAAATAATAACAGTAATAGTGGAAGTAAGCGAACCCATACTGAACCTAGTCAGAGCGTGAACAATGACCCTTTCTTCAATTGCCAATTCCAAAAAGAAGAAGAACCATGTCTTATGGTTGTTCTTACAAAGAATTCTGGTCCTGCAAACCAATAAAATTCTCTGGCAATGAAGGGGCCATTGCAGCTCTTCGCTGGATAGAAAAGACTGAGGCAGTCTTAAAAATAAGCAAGTGCATAGAAGAAGATAAAATCATGTTTGCTTCCAATTTATTTAAGAATGCAGCTGTAGAATGGTGGAACACTATCCTCCAATCTAGGGGAAGTGACAGGGTCTATAGTATAGAATGGAACGAGTTTAAAAACATGGTGGAAAGGAAATTCTATCCTCCCAATGAAAAGGAACAGATAGCCAATAAATTCTTAAACCTTAGAATGGTTGGAGTAGACAGCAAGGGTTACACTACTACATTATTTGAATATGCTAGAATAGTGCCAACCCTAGCATCACCAGAACCAGTGTTAATATCCTGTTACATCTGAGGATTAATCAGTGAAATTAGACATGTAGTCAAGGGAGCTAGACCACAAACCATAGAAGAAGCTGTAGAACTAGCAAATACCTTGACTGATGAACTAGTGCGTACTCAGGAAGAAAACCAAAGAAAGAACCTAGCTCAAAAGCTTAGCCAAGAATTTCGCTACGGTAATTCCAACCGTGGGAAAAATCTAGGTTCTACCTCTACGCCTTACTGTAAAGCCTGTAAGAAGAAGCATTAAGGAAGATGCTCCACATACTTCAACTACTGCAAGATTCCGGGACATAAAGAGGAAGATTGTAGGAAGAAACCCAGTAATGGAGTGTGTTTCAACTGTGGAGAAAAAGGACATATCAACCCAAACTGTCCGAAACTAGCTCCAGCCACGAACAAGACTACTAAGAATGCTAGAGCATTTGTTCTGACAGCCGAAGAAGCAAAGATGATTCCGGACGTGATTGCCGGTACGTTTTTAATTAATGATGTTTTTGCTAAAGTATTATTTGACTCTGGTGCGAACCAAAGATTAATTAATACTTCATTTTGAAAACTTTTTAATCAACCATTAACTAAACTCCGACAAGAATGCCTAGTAGAAACAACAAATGGAGAATCCATTAAGATTACTGAAATCTTGCAGGGGGCAAGAATAGAATTTTTAAACCAAAAGTTTATTGCAAATCTTTACCCAATGAATCTGGCAGGATTTGATATTGTATTAGGAATGGATTGGTTAATAGCCAATAAAGCCAGTATTTTATGTGATCAAAAGTTAATACAAGTAAATTCACCAAAAGGTGAAAAGATCACAATTAAGGGAGATAAGCCAGCTAGACCCACGAAATTCATCTCTGTGATGAAAACTACAAGTTGTGCAAGAAAAGGGTCACTAGTGTATATGATTTCCATAATCATTCACACTAAAGGAAAGGAATTAAAAGATATTCCTGTAGTATCCCAATTTTCAGAAGAATTACCAGGACTACCGCCGAATAGAGAAGTCGAATTCAGAATTCATTTGCTACCCGGAACATCACCAATTGCTAAAGCACCTTACCGTTTGGCACCCGCGGAAATGCAAGAGCTAAAGAAACAGTTAGACGAACTGTTGGAGAAAGGATTTATACAGCCAAGTTCATCGCCATGGGGAGCACCAATCTTATTCGTCGAAAAGAAAGACGGGTCAATGCGAATGTGCATTGATTACCGTGAATTGAACAAAGTCACGATTAAAAATCGGCACCCATTACCAAGAATCGATGATTTGTTTGATCAGTTACAAGGAGCTCGATTTTTTTCTAAAATCAATTTACGCTCAGGATATCATCAATTAAAGGTACAGGAAGAGGACATTTCTAAGACCGCTTTCAGAACAAGGTATGGCCATTATGAATTTACTGTCATGCCATTTGGTTTAACCAATGCCCCAGCCACATTTATGGACATGATGAACCGAATATATAAGCCATATTTGGATAAATTCATAATTGTCTTTATAGATGATATTCTCATTTACTCTAAAAGTAAAGAAGAACATGCAGCGCATCTGCATGCATTTCTGAATTTGCTGAGAAAAGACAAGCTTTATGCTAAATTTTTCGAAATGCGAATTTTGGTTAGAAGAAGTGCAATTTCTTGGACATTTCGTTAATCATGAAGGAATTCATGTAGATCCCATAAAGATCGAGGTAATTACTAAATGGAAAACCCCTGAATCACCAACAAAGATTAGAAGTTTTCTAGGATTAGCTGGTTATTATAGAAGATTTATCCGAGATTTTTCTAGAATAGCCATTCCCTTAACAAAGCTAACCAGTAAGTCTGTTAAGTTTGAATGGGGACCAAAACAAGAAGAAGCCTTTAGAATCCTTAAGCAAAAATTAACCAATGCCCCCATACTAGCATTACCAGAAGGAACTGAAGATTTCGTAGTTTATTGTGACGCGTCTAGGTTAGGTTATGGATGTGTGTTGATGCAACGTCAAAAGGTTCTAGCTTATGCCTCTAGACAACTTAAGAATCATGAAAAGAATTATTCAACCCATGAATTAGAATTAGGAGCCATAATTTTTGCCCTGAAAATTTGGAGACATTATCTTTACGGTAGTAAGTTTACTATTTTCACCGATCATAAGAGTTTAAGATATGTTTTCGGGCAAAAGGAATTGAACATGAGACAAAGACACTGGATGGAAATTCTTAGTGATTATGATTGTAATATCCAGTATCATGTAGGAAAAGCTAATGTAGTAGCCGATGCTTTAAGTCAAAAATATCACGAAAAGCCAAAGAGAGTATGTTCTCTTAAATTAAATCTGCAGATAGATTTAAACGACCAAATTAGAAAAGTACAAGAATCAGTAATCAAGGATGATACTGAAAAATTGAAAGGAATGATTAAGGAATTAGAACAAGGAACAGATGGAATTTGGAGATTCCATAAGAAAAGGATTTGGATACATAAACTAGGAAACCTACGTCACCGAATATTAGAAGAAGCCCATAAGTCTAAATATACGATACATCCTGGAAGCGACGCACTTGTTCACAGGTTAAAGCTGAACACCAGAAACCCTCAGGTTTGTTGCAACAATTGGAAATGCCTGTACGAAAATGGGATTTGATAACCATGGACTTCGTTACCAAATTACCCAAGACACGAAAAGGTAATGATTCAATCTGGGTGATTATAGATAGACTAACTAAATCTGCTCATTTCTTACCAATGAAGGAAACTTTCAGTATGGAACAACTAGCCAAGTTATATGTAAATGAAATAGTTTCATTACATGGAATTCCTTTATCTATTGTTTCTGATAGAGATAGTCGTTTTACTTCTCATTTTTGGACAAGTTTCCAAAAAGCAATGGGAACCAAGCTAAACCTACGCACCGCTTATCATCCGCAAACGGATGGACAAAGAGAAAGGACGATTCAGACAATGGAAGATATGCTCAGAGCTTGTGTAATTGATTTTGAAGGAAATTGGGATGATCACTTACCATTAATAGAATTCTCCTACAACAATAGCTATCATACCAGTATCAATGCTGCACCATTCGAAGCACCTTATGGACGAAAGTGCCGAACCCCAGTTTGTTGGGCAGAAATTGGAGAAAAGCAACTATCTGGACCAGAGATAGTGCAAGAGACAACAGACTAGATTATTCAAGTCAAGGAACGACTAAAAGCAGCACGCGATCGACAAAAGAGTTATTCTGATAACAGGTGAAAGCCATTGGAATTTCAAGTAGGAGACAAGATATTATTAAAAGTTTCTCCTTGGAAAAGAAGTGGTGAGATTTATCAAAAGAGGAAAGCTAAGCCCCAGGTATGTTGGACCTTTTGAGATTATTAAAAGGATAGGACCAGTAGCTTATCAGCTACAATTCCCAGAGGAAATGGCAGGATTACATGATGTATTTCATGTATGTAATCTCAAAAAGTGTTTAGCCGATGAAACAATAGTGGTACCTTTTAAGGACATAGAGGTAAATGAAAAGCTTAAGTTCGTAGAAAATCCACTACAAATTGAAGACAGGAAAGTCAAGAACCTTAAACATAAGAGATTAGTTCTAGTCAAAGTGAAATGGAATTCCAAGAGAGGACCTGAGTACACATGGGAGCTTGAATCAGAAATGCAGAGGAAATATCCACACCTATTCCAGTAGATCTCGAGGATGAGTTCTAAAACAAGGTGGGGAGGATATAACAACCCTTCTAAAATTATTTCCGATACCCCTAAAATAATTATAACATCCCTATACGTCTTAAAATACACCCCGTATACGTAAAATAGCCCTAATTACCTTTATATAATTAAAAATAAAATAAAAACGAAATTCCTGTGGCGCTCGCGGGCCGCGAAGGCTTTGCCTTCAGCTTACGCCGGGCGCGACAGCTCAAGGCCAGGGCGCACCCGGTGCCGCCACGTGGCACAACGCATGTGAAGGCTAGTGGTCTGATTCAGCATAGCTAGGCCCTACACCCCTATGTCGCGGGCCGTGAAGGCCTTGCCTTTCGCTTACGCGGGCCGCGAGGAAGTCATGATCAGACTCTATAAATAGGATCGATCGACTTCAGTTGCAAACTGTTCAAAATCTTTCTCGATCTCTCAATTCTCTTAATATTAGGAATTATAATCGGGTTTTATACCTACTAATTAGTGAAGCTCTACCTACTTGTATGTATTTTAACCCCCGGTTACGTATTAGATACGCTACCCGATTGATCTAGCGCTCCGTAACGGCTGTCGAGGTTCTGCCCGACGTAGTCGTTGGAGTTCTGTCTCGGGGAGGGTATAACTAATGTAAATATTGGATTATTATACTAACGCGTGTGCATTGTTTAATTTATTAGATTATAACCTGGATACCACAGGAAAAAGTCTAAAGTAGCAATGTGAGTAATCCTTCTTTTTATAAAATGTTTTTACAAAACCTCAATTGTTTTAATTTATATTTAACAGTGATTGAGTATTTGTATTCTATAATTATCTTCGGTATGTTGGGGTTTTGTATACAAAATTTGTTACTACACTGTGAGTAGTAACATGACCACAAGTCGGGTCGACAGTACCGTGGGTGGTAAGTAAGGTAGAATAATAAACAAATGTAATTGTTGATTGCCCTCGATGATGTACAAGCATAAAATCTGTTTTGATTAAATCGAGATTCACTCACCATTATCCCACTGACAAATTTTTTTAAAACGCGTTTCAGGTAACAAAATGTGAAAGCCAAAATAGAAGCCAGTTGGAGAGCACTGAAGGCTTGGAAAATGTGGCTATAAAAGTTACCTAAATAAAGAAAGATGTTTTATTCAATAAAATAGGGTTTATCCCAATATGTTTATTATAAAAATGTGGTGTTTTACTCTGATAAAATATTTCCTAACTACGATCCTGATGTAAATTCCGTTGCCAAATAATGATAAACACCGATACCACCATCTCTGAGTAGGCCGCGACCGCCCGCCTCCCGAGGCTGGGGTCAGGGGTTGCGACAGATACCCAGTAAGAAAAAGGATGTAACGCCTTACGAATTATAGACGAGAAAGAAACCACCATATAAATTCTTGATAGTGTGGGGGTGTTTAGCTAAGGTGGTGGTCACACCGCCTAAGCGCCTGCTATTAGGACCCAAAACAGTGGATTGTGTATTTATATAATACATTCGTCCTTCTGGTCCATATCGCTTTCTTGTGCATGATTCTAAGATCCCTGGAATATGCAATGGCACCATAATAGAATCTAAGTATGCATCATGGTTTGAACATATGTTCCTATGCTTAGATAAAAGTGAACCGAGTTCTTCTAGACCGGTTGAGGAAATTGTTCCCGAGGGTGAAGTTGAAAACGATGAACCTCGAGAACAATCTAAGACTGAGGAAGTTGAAATCAGGAAAAGTAAACGGTAAAGGACTGAAAAATCCTTTGGCTCTGAGTTTCTTACCTATATGGTAGAAGATGAACCTCAAACGTACCAACAAGCGGTGCATTACTCATAAGGACCTCAGTGGAGGGAGGCAATCAAAAGTGAGATAGACTCTATCTTACAAAACCATACTTGGGAACTAGTGGATCTTTCTCAAGGATGTAAATATCGATGGATCTTCAAGAAGAAGATGAAACCAGATGGAACCATCAATAAGTACAAAGCAAGGTTGGTGATCAAAGGATATAAACAACGAGAAGGTTTAGATTACTTTAATACATATTCGCCAGTTACGCGAATAACATCCATCAGGTTGGTGCTTGCCTTTGCCGCCATTAGAAATTTGGAAGTTCACCAAATGGATGTGAAAACAACTTTCTTGAATGGAATTCTAGAGGAAGAAATCTAATTGGAGCAACCCGAAGGCTTCACAGCTATTGGGCAAGAAAAGAAAGTGTGTAAACTTGTAATATCCTTGTATGGATTGAAACAAGCTCCAAAACAATGGCACCAAAAGTTTGATCATGTCATGCTTGATGCTGGGTTCAAAATCAATGAATGTGACAAGTGTGTGTATGTGAAGGACACGTCTGATGGATATGTCATTTTGTGTCTATATGTAGATGATATGCTCACTGCTGGAAGTGATGAAAAAAATCATAAAATCTACAAAGAACATGCTAAAAGCAAGGTTTGACATGAAAGACATGGGTTCACGCGAACCCAAAGTGGACTTGTTTTAAGTCAATCCCATTATGTGGACAAAATTCTTGAGAAGTTCAATGCAAATGACTCTAATGAAGCTAGAACTCCACTTGACACAAGTCAACATCTAGCCAAGAATAGAGGAGAACATGTAAACCAATTGGAATACTCAAGAATTATTGGTAGCTTGATGTATCTTATGAGTTGTACTAGACCAGACTTAGCATATGCTGTGAGCAAGCTAAGCAAGTACACGAGCAACCCAAGTTCAATGCATTGGAACTCTATCACTCGGTTGTTTTGCTACTTAAGATACACCCGGGAGTACGGTTTGCATTATAACAGATATCCAGCAGTTATATAAGGACACTACGATGCAAATTGGATATCTGACACGAATGATTCCAGAGCAACAAGTGGGTATGTATTCACACTTGGAGGTGCTGCTATATCGTGGAAATCGTCAAAACAAACGGTTATCGCTAGATCCACGATGGAATCAGAGTTCATCGCTTTAGATAAAGCAGGTGAAGAGGCAGAATGGTTACGTCAATTTGTTGAGGATATACCAAGATGGCCTAAGCCGGCATCGGCCATTTATATACATTGTGATAGCCAATCGGCACTTGGCAGAGCTCGTAGCACAATGTATAACGGTAGGAACAGACATATCATACGTAGACATAATACGATACGTATAACAACCCTAAAGAAAACCGACACCCTCATAAATTTTCCGACACCCTAAAAATAATTAAAATATCCCAATATGTCCCTAAAAACACCCCATATGTGAAAACGGGCCCCGAATACCTTAAATATTATTAAAATTAAATAAAAATGAAAATTTTGGGCTTTAGGCGGGACGCATAAGCCTTCATTTAACCCTTACGCGGGCCGCGACAAGGTGAAAGCTGGCGAAACCCTGGGCCGCCACGTGGCCCAACACACGTCGAAGCTAGCCGATGACCCGGATCACCTAAACCCTACCCGGGTGTAACAACTCTAATCAAAAAGTACTATTTATTACCTTAATTTAACCAATAGGAAACCCTAATTGAGAAACCCAAGTGATTCTGCATAATCCCTAAAATTTTCAGAACATTTGGAATCAGGATCTGGGCCCCTAAAACTCAGGGGGGGTAAACCCTAGTCGGTAAAATCCACACAGTTTGCTGTCAAAAATTAAAATTTACACGAAACCAACTCAGCCAAGCTACTGGGACACGAAGCAACCCTAGGGTAGAATAGGGTCTCTCGCGTCACGAGACGCGCGCAAGGAAACCATTCGCGTGGCGCGAGGGGGGCATTTTTCAAGTATAAATAGAACAGTCTGTTTGATGCAATTCTGCGTTGATGGGACGTTCAGTTTCAAATTATACTCCGAGTTATTATAGAAACAGTACAATAAACACACACTGATCACGAAGTGCTGCCGCAATCAGGGTAATAACTCGATCGCTGCAACGATTCAATGTCCGATCGATTAAACTATCCAATGGATGTTTAAGTACTGCCCACATTAGGGTTTATGCTTTGTCATTCGTCGTTAAATCGATGGATGTTTAAGTATCGCACTTTGTCATTCGTTGTGAAGGTTTTAATCTCGTGAGTTGTCGTAAATGCTGTATTAAGTTACTAACCTAGTTTGTGTGCTTGATTATTTAAATTAGGTTGACAAGGCTAATCAGTAGAATAAGCTCTGTTAAATCTGCAATGTGAGTCATTCTCTTTTTATCAACTATTTTACAAATACCTCAAATTATTTTCAAAGGTTATAATTACAGGGACTAAGTCGTGGATATCTTGAATTACTGGTTAGTGGGGTATTGTGCACATTACTAATTTTCTCCCAGTTAGGTTCATTGACCTACTCGGGATAATCACTGTTAGGTTCATTGACCTACAGGGATAATCATCACTATTTAGGTTCATTGATCTAATAGTGGTATGACCATCGTCACCATTGTGACTTGTCATCATTGTGACAGAACGCCAGATAAAAATAAGATAGAAGCCATTGTAATCGCTCTTATGCTGTAATTGATAACTATGCATCATTATGCAATATAGAATGATTCACTCAGTATTTCCCGCTGACAAAAACCTTTTTCAAACATGTTTCAGGTGATCTGTTATGATCTAGGAAAAGTGCCATAAAGCACTACAAGCTCAAGGAAGTGGCTCAGTATAAAATAAAGAAACATGTTTTGTAAAATAAAGATTTCTCCGTGAAATCAAAATGATTGTAAATTACCAGGGTTTTATCCCTAGTTGTGAAATAAAATAATTGGGGAAATACTTCAGTTTTAAAAGATCCTGATGAAAACTTCCGCTGTAAAACTCAATTAATTAAATACCACGGGATTTTCTGTCCCGCGGCTCCTGAAACGGGTCAAACCGGGTCGGGGGCCGTGACAGAAAAAGGTGGTATCAGAGCCACTGATCGAGCCACTGATTTAAGCCAATTAAGTATTTAGAAAATACTTAATTTTTATTAATTGCTATTTTGTGATTATATGTTTTATTATCTGATTAATTTTGAACAGTATGGGCAGATTTTTATATGTTAGCTACTGTAGTAGTAAATATAAATCTTTAAATATTCTGACTCAAAGTTTTAGCACCTTTATTATCTACAGTCTATAAACCGTTTTCAGTAAATAAATAAATTCTTAAATAAAACCTAGTATGTTTTCATATTTGGTTGTTTTGTAGTTACCCAATATAAAATAATATTTAAAAGTTTTTCTATAAATTTTTGTTAGTAATTGTGTGTATCTTGCATAAACAGCATGAGTGATCTGTCGGAAGCCCTTCAGAATTTAAATCTCTATCCAGTAAGAATAGAAGTTTCCAGAGATTTCAATAGGTATATACCAGACTTAGAAGAGTCTATAGAATTCAACGCTTTACCTCTAGAGAAACCCAAGTCTAATAAAATGGAAATTGGGGAAAGCTCTAGGCAAATTGAGGGGTTACTATCTCAAGAAGAACTAGATTTTATAATAGCAAACGATGATACTATTGATCCTATTAATGAAAATGATTTTATTCATTCTCTTGAAACACAACTACCAATGAATTTAGAACCAGCTATTCCAAACCCTTCAATCCACTCGCAAATAGACGAATGGTTGAATAATGAAATACTGTTACAAAACCATCCCTATAAGTTTTTTCCTAAGTTCAAACCAGAACCTTTACCAAATCCACCAATGAGTAACGAGAATATGGCTGAACTCCGTTATTTTAACAAAGAATTAATGGATGCTGGGAATAGGATCCAAGAGATTTTGGGACAGATCTCCTGGAAATACGATGAGAAGGAACGCCGTTACTAGAATATCACCTGACAAAGGATAGGAGATTATGAAACTGTGGTTGTGTAATAGTAATAGTAAAATCAGTATGTGTAAAATAAATAATAAAACGGTTGTATATAGAAGCATGATATAATAAAATAAATGAAATATTAGAAAATTTACAATTTTGTTGTATATTCGTTTACGTGATTATGTGCAAATTAATTGTGACATTGGATTATTTCTTTTATACTAATTATTTATCTATAAATTAGTTATCAGATGGAAAACGCTAATAATGAACCAGTTAATGAGGTTAATCAATCTGAGCAACAACCGGGGGATCAATATGTGACTAGGCAGGATATAGAAAATATCGTTGCTCAAGGGATAGCCAACGCTATTCCAGCAATAGTTACTAAGGGATAGCCAACGCTATTCCAGCAATTGTTGCTGCTATTAAAAATCCAATCGAACCTCAACAAATCGTTCCTAGCAAATGCATTTCTGAAGATAACTTCAGTAATAGCGTAAATGGAGGCGGTAATCATGTTAATCATGATAATGAACCACGGCAAGCTCCTCCTCCTAAGAAAATGAAAGCTGCAACACCTGGTTGCACTTACAAAGAATTTCTTGCTTGTAAACCCACTGAGTTTGCAGGCAATGAAGGAGCGACTGCGGCACTGCGTTGGTTAGAGAAAACCGAGGCAGTAATTGCCATAAGTAAATGTGCTCAGGATGATCAGGTCATGTACGCGTCAAACCTTTTCAAAGAAGGAGCACTAGAATGGTGGAACACGGTGTTACAGGCAAAAGGAAGAAGGATGGCGTATGCTATGAACTGGGAAGAATTTAAGAGTCTTGTAGAAAGAAAATTTTGTCCCGAGTATGAAAAGGAACAAATGACAAATAAGTTTCTAACCCATCGGATGGTGGATGTAGATTGTCGAGGGTATACTACGACATTCTTCGAATATGCTCGAGTGGTACCAACCCTGGCTTCGCCAGAGCCGGTACTTATTTCTCGTTATATTTGGGGATTAATTTCCGAAATCCGTAATATCGTCAAGGCTGCGAAACCTCGCACAATTGATGATGCGGTGGATTTAGCCAATACTCTGACTGACGAGCTAGTACGGACAAGAGAAGAAAATAGAAGGAAGTAGCCCAAAAGATTACCCAAGAATTCCGTTCGGGTAACCATAACAATTTCAAGAAAAGAGAGAATGGGAAATCTACCACTAGTCCATTTTGCAATTCTTGCAAAAGGAAGCATTTTGGAAGATGCAAAGGATATTGCAATTTTTGCAAAATTCTGGGGCATCAAGAAGAAGACTGCAGGAGGAAGAAATTTTCAGTCTGCTACAATTGTGGAGAAGCTGGACATCTTAGGCCAGATTGTCCAAAACTGAACAAACCATCTGACAATAAAGTTAAACCTGCAGAAGGAGCAAAAAGGAATGTAAGAGCCTTCCAGCTGACTACTCAAGAAGCCGAGATGATTCCAGATGTGATAGCCGGTACGTTCTTAGTTCACAAACGTTTACACAAAAGTATTATTTGACTCTGGTGCAAACCAAAGTACTTTATTCTACCAAATTCTTAAATTACATTTAACCAGTATTAGGCAAATTTTTACAGTTGAAACGGCAGACGAAAATTCAGTTAAAATAGATAAAGTTTTGCAAGAAGAAGATATAGAACTTTTAGGACATAAATTCTCTGCAAAACTATTGCCAATTAAATTAGTTGAACTCGATATTGTATTATGAATGGATTGGTTAGTAGCCAACCATGCTCGAATCCTTTGTGATCAGAATTCCATAGAAATTCAATCACCCACCAGAGAAGTAATTATGAGTACAGGAGAAAAACCACGTAAGCCCATAAAGTTTATATCAGTAAGGAAAGTTGCTAAATTATGAACGAAAGCAAGGAATAGTATATATGATTTCAGTAATCATTAATACTAAAGATAAAGAACTTAAGGAAAATTCTGTAGTTTCAGAATACCCAGATGTATTCCCAGAAGAGTTACCAGGATTACCACCAGATAGGAAAGTAGAATTTAAAATTTATCTAATTCCAGGAACTATACCAATAGCCAAGGCATCTTATCGGTTAGTACCCACAGAAATATTAAAACTGAAAAAGCAATTAGATGAATTTTTAAGTAAAGGTTTCATACAACCTAGTTTATCCTCGCAGGAGGCACTAATATTGTTTGTTAAGAAAAAAGGATGATTCGATGAGAAAGTGTATTGATTATAGGGAATTGAATAAAGTTACAATTAAGAATCAATACCCATTACTTGATGATTTCTTCGATCAATTCCAGGGAAATAGATATTTTCTAAGATCGATTTATGTTCCGGATATCATCAATTGAAAGTACAAGAGGAAGACATACTTAAAACTGTTTTCAGAACTAGGTATGGTCATTACAAGTTTACAATCATGCCCTTCGGATTAACGAATGCACCTGCAACATTCATGGACATGATGAATAAAATCTGTAAACTGTATTTGGATAAATTTGTAATTGTTTTTATAAACGATATACTTATTTATTCCAAAAGTCAGGAAGAACATTGTCAGCATTTTCATATACTCTTAACTTTGTTAAGAAAAGAGAATCTTTACGCCAAATTCTCAAAGTATGAATTTTGGATGTCAGAAGTGTAATTTCTAGGTCATATGATGAATCATGAAGGTATTCACGTAGATCCTGCTAAGATAGCAGCAATTACCAAATGGAAGGTTCCACAAACAGCAATGGAAATTAGAAGTTTTATAGGTTTAGCTGGATACTATAGACAGTTTATTAAGGATTTTTCCAAGATAGCTATACCCTTAATTAAGTTAACCTGTAAAACAGTTAAGTTTGAATAGGGATCTAAACAAGAAGAAGCCTTTAGGATCTTAAAGCATAAATTAACAAAATCCTAGCCTTACCAGAAGGAACATAAGATTTTAAAGTATACGGTGATGCTTCAAAGTTAGGATTTGGATATGTGTTAATGCAACGCAAAAAGGTAATTGCGTATGTTTCAATACAGTTGAAAAAGTACGAAGAAAATTATACCACTCATAACTTAGAATTAGGAACTATAATTTTGCCTTAAGATTTGGAAACATTATCTGTATGGAAGTAAGTTTACTATCTATACGGATCATAAGAAATTAAGATATATACTTGGGCAAAAAGAATTAAACATGAGGCAAAGGAGATGGATGAAAATCCTAAGTGATTACAACTGTGATATTCAGTATCACTAAGGAAAGACTGAAGACGACTAGAGATCGCCAAAAGATTTATACAGATAATAAACGAAAGTCGTTGGAGTTTCAAGTTGGAGACAAAATGCTATTGAAAGTATCTCATTGGAAAGGAGTTGTTAGATTCGGTAAGAAAGGAAAGCTAAATCCAAGGTACGTAGGACCATTTCCAGTGAGCTAACATATAGAACCAGTTGCTTATAGTTTACAACTACCAGAAGAATTAGCTGGAGTACATGATGTACTTCATGTATCCAATCTCAAGAAATGTTTATTAGACGAATCACTGGTAGTACCTCTTCGTGATATAGAGGTAAACGAAAAGCTGAAATTGTTGATAAACCACTTCAAAATTGAGAATCAAAAGTTCAAGTTTCTCAAAACGACTAGTTTTAGTCAAAATTAGATGGGATTCAAAGAGAGGAGCTGAATACACTTGGGAGCTGGAATCAGAAATGAAGCGAAAGTATCCTCATTTATTCCGATAAATCTCGAGGACGAGATTTTTCTTAAGGTGGGGAGAATGTAACAACTCTAATCAAAAAGTACTATTTATTACTTTAATTTAACCAATAGGAAACCCTAATTGAGAAACCCAAGTGATTCTGCATAATCCCTAAAATTTTCAGAACATTTGGAATCAGGATCAGGGCCCCTAAAACTCAGGGGGGGTAAACCCTAGTCGGTAAAATCCACACAGTTTGCTGTCAAAAATTAAAATTTACACGAAACCAACTCAGCCAAGCAACTAGGACATGAAGCAACCCTAGGGTAGAATAGGGTCTCTCGCGCCACGCGACGCGCGCAAGGAAACCTTTCGCGTGGCGCGAGGGGGGCATTTTTCAAGTATAAATAGAATAGTCTGTTTGATGCAATTCTGCGTTGATGCGACGTTCAGTTTCAAATTATACTCCGAGTTATTATAGAAACAGTACAATAAACACACACTGATCACGAAGTGCTGCCGCAATCAGGGTAATAACTCGATCACTGCTACGATTCAATGTCCGATCGATTAAACTATCCAATGGATGTTTAAGTGCTGCCCACATTAGGGTTTATGCTTTGTCATTCGTCGTTACATCGATGGATGTTTAAGTATCGCACTTTGTCATTCGTTGTGAAGGTTTTAATCTCGTGAGTTGTCGTAAATGCTGTATTAAGTTACTAACCTAGTTTGTGTGCTTGATTATTTAAATTAAGTTAACAAGGCTAATCAGTAGAATAAGCTCTGTTAAATCTGCAATGTGAGTCATTCTCTTTTTATCAACTATTTTACAAATACCTCAAATTATTTTCAAAGGTTATAATTACAGGGACTAAGTCGTGGATATCTTGAATTACTGGTTAGTGGGGTATTGTGCACATTACTAATTTTCTCCCAGTTAGGTTCATTGACCTACTCGGGATAATCACTGTTAGGTTCATTGACCTACAGGGATAATCATCACTATTTAGGTTCATTGATCTAATAGTGGTATGACCATCGTCACCATTGTGACTTGTCATCATTGTGACAGAACGCCAGATAAAAATAAGATAGAAGCCATTGTAATCGCTCTTATGCTGTAATTGATAACTATGCATCATTATGCAAAATTGAATGATTCACTCAGTATTTCCCGCTGACAAAAACCTTTTTCAAACATGTTTCAGGTGATCTGTTATGATCTAGGAAAAGTGCCATAAAGCACTACAAGCTCAAGGAAGTGGCTCAGTATAAAATAAAGAAACATGTTTTGTAAAATAAAGATTTCTCCGTGAAATCAAAATGATTGTAAATTACCAGGGTTTTATCCCTAGTTGTGAAATAAAATAATTGGGGAAATACTTCAGTTTTAAAAGATCCTGATGAAAACTTCCGCTGTAAAACTCAATTAATTAAATACCACGGATTTTCTGTCCCGCGGCTCCTGAAACGGGTCAAACCGGGTCGGGGGCCGTGACACCGGGCTACTAGGCGGGCCGCGTAACCCTTGGGTTACACTTTACGCGGGCCACATAAAAACCCAAAACATGCCCTATAAGTAGCAGGCATCGGATCTTCAGTCTACTCGTTCATTTTCTTTCTAAATCTCGAATTTCTAAAGTGTAGGCATAATACTCGGGTATTATACCCCCCTAAATAACGAAGTTCTGCTCTGTTGTAAGTATCATAACCCCTGGATACGTATTAGATACTCTGCCCGATTGATCTAGGGTTTCGTAACGGCTGTCGTGGTTCTGCCCTACGTAGTCGTTGGAATGTCGTCTCGGGGAGGGTATTCCTAATGTTAAAATGGGTTGTTATATACTAACACGTGTGCATTTGTGTAAATTATAGATAATTCTCAGGAAATCCTTACAGAAAACCTAAGACAGCAATGTGAGTAATCTCCTTTTTGTAAACAGTTTTTACAAAACCTTAACTATTTTACAATGCAATTTAGCAGTGATTGAGTCATTGTAATTCTACAATTAGTGCCGGTATGTTAGGGTTTTGTATACAAAATGTGAGACACGTTACCATTGGACGAAGAGTTAGCCAATATGTAATATGACCCACCAGTCAGGATTGACAGTACTGAATGAGTAATTGGGTAGATGTAAACATTGTAATCGCTCTCAATACTGTTTAAATTAAATTAATGTTTCTTGATTAAACAGGGATTCACTCATCAGTATTTCCCACTGACAAATGTTTTTAAAATGCGTTTCAGGTAACACAATGTGAAAGCCAATTAGAAGCCAGCTGGACAGCACTAAAGGCTTGGAAAAGTGGCTATAAAAGTTACCTAAATAAAGAAGGCGTTTTATTTCAAATAAAATGGGATTTATCCCTATAAATCAGTTTGTAATGAAAACTTGGGTTTTATCCCAATATGTTTATTTATATAAAATGTGGTGTTTTACTCTGATAAAATATTTACTAACTACGATCCTGATGTAAATTTTGCTGCCAAATTAATAAACACCAATACCACCGACAAGGAGTTCGTGGCCACCCGTTCCCGGGACAGATAGGGGGCGGGGGTTGTGACAGAAGGTGGTATCAGAGCTAAGCCACTGATTCAGCCACAAAAGTGTTCTGCTGACACCAAAATTCAAATTGTTAGGAAATAAATTACGGGAATACGTGCATAATTGTATTTCTTGTTATGTGTTATTTGACTATTTGTTAATTTACAGTATGAGAGACCAAGGACCATCTGACGCGTACCGTCAATTGTCCGGTTCGCCTAGAAGCGAAGGTGCCTCTTCTCAGCCTGCCCTCTCAAGGTACTCTGCTGATACGGAAGAAGGAATATTCGTGTTTAAAGCTCAGTCCGAGGAGCCATTCCCTCAGAAAAAGAGAGGATGGTTCAGTCGAGGGGCATATGAGCGCAGGAAGCGTATGAAAAAGTTACAAGACCAGAGAGCACTAGCAGCAGCCAAAAGAGAAACTGATGCCTTTGCCCAGGAAATGATTAATAGGGGTATAGCCAACATCCACGTCCTAGCAACCACTGCAGCTGACCCTAATCTGGAACAAATGATAGCACCCCAACCACAACCACCAATTCCTGACCAACCGATGGAGATAGAAAACCCTGAAAATCAAGTAGAAATGCATGATTTCGACCCGGAGGAAATACCTAGGGTACCTGCACCAAACCCCTTAGATCCAAACTACGACCCATGGTGGGACGACAATAGGGACTATGTGCAACGTTACCCGACACACGAAGACATATCCATGCCAAACTTAGGAGCCTACCCAGGGTTAGATCCTCTAGATCCCTATTACGACAATGACATACACATTAGGGAGATCTTAGAAAATCCTTACCCATACCAGGCCCCTACACCTCAGTACCAGGAACCTGTACCCCAATTTCCGAACCCAGTCTTAGAACCTGCACCCCCAATGAGTGCAGACAATGTACAAGAACTTAGGACATTTGGTGAGGAAATTTTAGAGAGTAGTGAAAGAATGCGACAAGTGGGAGAGCGACTCGTCTGGAAGTACGACGAGTGCAATATGGATTTCTGGATGAATCCATATCCATGAATGTGATGGTGGAGAAGGTAGTAATAATAATATTAATAATAAAATAATATAATATGTGTGTATGTGTATATAAAAAAAAAACTACGGATGCCTATTACTAGTAGTGTAACTTTAAATTTCAGTCGGTATTGTAATTTTAATTTCATTACTGGTGTGTAATAGATGCATATTATATGAATAGAGTAAAGTCGCAATGATCGACGCTTTTGACCAAAGTGCGTGTCATGTGATTTGCTATATTAAATATCATTTTGTGATACTAATGCGTGGTAAATGTTTAAAATTCAGATGGACAACGAAGTGAACCAGGAAAACCAAAGTGATAACCACCCGAATAACGATAATCTGGATAATGAGAATCCAAACAACAATAACAATGGAAACCAAGTGGATAATAGTGCCATCCAACACATAGTGGCACAAGGAATCATAGATGCAATGCCATTTATTATTCAAACTGTTAAAGAAGCGGATAATAAAAGTAAGCATGGCAGTAAGCGACCAACTGCACCAGAACACAGCGTAAACAATGGACCTGTACTTCAAGTGCCCACTCCCAAAAGAAGAAGAACCATACCTTATGGTTGTTCTTATAAAGAATTCTGGTCCTGCAAACTAATAGAATTCTCGGGCAATGAAGGACCCATTGCAACTCTGCGCTGGATAGAAAAGACTGAGGCTGTTTTAAAAATAAGCAAGTGTGCTGAAGAAGACAAAATAATGTTTGCTTCCAATTTGTTTAAAAACTCAGCCTTAGAATGGTGGAACACTATCCTCCAATCAAGAGGAAGTGATACGGTATACAACATGGAATGGGAGGAATTTAAAAATATGGTAGAAAGGAAATTCTGCCCTCCCAATGAAAAGGAACAGATAGCAAATAAGTTTCTGAACCTTAAGATGACCGGGGTAGATAGTAAGGGTTATACTACCACATTCTTTGAATATGCTAGAATAGTACCAACCCTTGCATCACCTGAACCAGTATTAATCTCCCGTTACATCTGGGGATTAATCGTGGAGATTAGGCATGTAGTCAAAGCGAGCTAGACCTCAAACCATAGAAGAAGCTGTAGAATTAGCAAACACCTTGACAGATGAATTAATCCATACTAGAGAAGAAGATCAGAGAAGAAATCTAGCTCAAAGACTTACCTAGGAATTCCGATCTGGAAATTCCAACCGTGGGAAAAATGTAGGTTCCACATCTGCACCTTATTGCAAGTATTGCAAAAGGAAGCATTCTGGAAAATGCTCCATATATTGCAATTTCTGCAAAATATCAGGACACAAGGAAGAAGACTGCAGGAGGAAAGCCAACAATAGGATATGCTACAACTGCGGGGAACAATGTCATATCAAGCCAAACTGTCCAAAATTAGCTCCAGCTACAAATAACAAGAACACTAAAAATGCTGGAGCATTCGTTCTGACTGCATATGAAGCCAAGATGATTCCAGACGTGATAGCCGGTACGTTTTTAGTTAATGATGTTTTTGCTAAAGTATTATTTGACTCTGGTGCGAACCAAAGTTTTATTAATACTTCATTTTGCAAACTTCTAAATCAATCATTAACTAAACTACCATAAAAATGTCTAGTAGAGACAGCAAATGGAGAAATGGTTAGGATTTCTGAAATCTTGCGTGGAGCAAGAATAGAGTTTTTAAATCAAAAGTTTATTGCAAACATTTACCCAATGAATCTGGCAGGATTTGATGTCGTTTTAGGAATGGATTGGTTAATAGCCAATAAAGCCAGTATTTTATGTGATCAAAAGTCAATCCAAGTAAATTCACCAAAAGGTGAAAAGATCACAATTAAAGGAGATAAACCCTCTAAACCTACGAAATTCATCTCTGTGATGAAAACTACAAGCTATATAAGAAAATGGTCTATAGTGTATTTGATTTCTATAATCACTAACACTAAAGGAAAAGAACTAAAAGACATTCCAGCAGTGTCTCAGTTTTCAGATGTATTTCCAGAAGAATTACCAGGACTACCGCCAGGCAGAGAAGTCAAATTCAGAATTCACCTATTACCAGGAACAGCACCAATTGCCAAAGCACCTTACCGATTGGCACCTGCAGAAATGCAGGAACTAAAGAAACAATTAGACGAATTGCTGGAAAAAGGATTCATACAGCCAAGCTCATCGCCATGGGGAGCACCAATTTTATTTGTTAAAAAGAAGGACGGATCAATGGGTATGTGCATTGACTACCATGAATTGAACAAGGTTACGATTACCGAGAATCGATGATCTGTTCGATCAATTGCAAGGAGCTCGATTTTTCTCAAAAATCGATTTAATATCTCAATTAAAGGTACAGGAAGAGGACATTCCTAAAACCGCATTTAGAACAAGGTATGGCCATTATGAATTTACTGTCATACCATTTGGTTTAACCAATGCCCCAGTCGCATTCATGGACATGATGAACCGAATACGTAAGCCATATTTGGATAAATTCATAATTGTTTTTATTGATGATATTCTCATCTATTCTAAAAGTAAGGAAGATCATGTAAAGCATTTGCACGCCCTTCTAAGTCTATTAAGAAAGGAAAAGCTTTATGCTAAGTTTTCAAAGTGCGAATTTTGGTTAGAACATGTACAGTTTCTTGGACATTTAGTCAATCATGAAGGAATTCATGTGGATCCCACAAAAATCACGGCGATTACTAAATGGAAGACCCCTAAGTCACCAACCGAGGTTAGAAGTTTCTTAGGATTGGCCGGTTATTATAGAAGATTTATTCGAGATTTCTCTAGAATAGCCATTCCTTTAACTAAGTTAACCTGTAAATCCATTAAGTTTGAATGGGGACCAAAGCAAGAAGAAGCATTTAGAATTCTTAAACAAAGATTAACTAATACACCCACACTAGCGTTACCAGAAGGAACTGAAGACTTTGTAGTCTATTGTGACGCCTCTAAATTAGGTTATGGATGTGTATTAATCCAACGTCAAAAGGTTATAGCTTATGCATCTAGACAACTTAAGAATCATGAAGAGAATTATTCAACCCATGATCTAGAATTAGGAGCCATAATTTTTGCCCTTAAGATTTGGAGACATTACCTTTATGGTAGTAAGTTTACTATATTCACTAATCATAAAAGTTTAAGATATGTTTTTGGGAAAAAAGAATTAAATATGAGATAAAGACGCTGGATGGAAATGCTTAGTGATTATGATAGTGATATCCAGTATCATGCAGGAAAGGCAAATGTAGTTGCTGATGCTTTAAGTCGAAAGTATCATGAAAAGCCAAAAAGGGTACGTTCTCTTAAATTAAATCTACAAGTAGATTTAAATGATCAAATTAGAAAATCATAAGAATCAGTAATCAAGAATGATACTGAAAAACTAAAAGGTATGATTAAGGAAAACCAAGGAACAGATGGAATTTGGAGATTCCATAAGAAGAGAACGTGGATACCTAAATTAGGAAACCTACGCCAACATATATTAGAAGAAGCCCATAAGTCTAAATATACAATGCATCCAGGGAGCGATAAAATGTATCAGGATTTAAGAAAGAATTTTTGGTGGATAGGAATGAAAAAGGACATAGCAGCCTATGTTTCTAAATGTATAACCTGTTCACAAGTTAAAGTTGAACACCAGAAACCCTCAGGTTTATTGCAACAGCTAGAAATGCCAGTCTGGAAATGGGAATTGATAACAATGGATTTTGTTACTAAATTACCCAAAACAAGGAAATGTAATGATACAATCTGGGTGATTGTAGATAGGCTAACCAAGTCAGCTCATTTCCTACCAATGAAAGAAACTTTCAGTATGGAACAGTTAGCTAAATTATATGTAAATGAAATAGTTTCATTACATGGAATTCCTTTATCAATTGTTTCTGATAGGGATAGCCGTTTTACCTCTCATTTTTGGTTAAGTTTTCAAAAAGCAATGGGAACCAAGTTAAATCTAAGCACAGCTTACCATCCTCAAACGGACGGACAAAGCGAAAGGACAATTCAGACAATTGAAGATATGCTTAGAGCTTGTGTAATTGATTTCGGAGGTAATTGGGACAATCACTTACCTTTAATGGAATTTTCTTATAATAACAGTTATCACACAAGTATCAATGCCGCACCATTCGAAGCACTTTATGGACGAAAGTGCCGAACCCTAGTCTGTTGGGCAGAAATTGGGGAAAAGCAACTATCTGGACCTGAAAAAGTGCAAGAAACAACTGACAAGATTATTCAAGTCAAGGAACGACTGAAAGCAGCACGTGATCAACAAAAGAGCTATGCTGATAACCGACGCAAACCATTGGAATTTCAAGTAAGAGATAAAGTATTGTTAAAAGTCTCTCCTTGGAAAGGAGTAGTAAGATTTATCAAACGAGGGAAGCTAAGTCCTAGATATATTGGACCTTTTGAGATTATTAGAAGAATTGGACCTGTAGCCTATCAGCTACAACTGCAAGAGGAAATGGCAGGAATACATGATGTATTTCATGTATCTAATCTCAAGAAATGCCTAGCTGATGAATCACTTGTAGTACCTCTTAAAGATATAGAGGTAAATGAACAACTCAAGTTTGTAGAAAGGCCTCTACAGATTAAAGACAGGAAAGTCAAGAACCTCAAGCACAAGAAATTAATTCTGGTCAAAGTAAAACGGGACTCCAAAAGAGGACCTGAGTACACATGGGAGCTTGAATCGGAAATGCAAAGAAAATACCCACACCTGTTCCAGTAGACCTCGAGGACGAGTTCTAAAACAAGGTGGGAAGGATATAACAACCCTAAAGAAAACCGACACCCTCATAAATTTTCCGACACCCTAAAAATATTTAAAATATCCCAATATGTCCCTAAAAACACCCCATACGTGAAAACGAGCCCCGGATACCTTAAATATTATTAAAATTAATTAAAAATGGAAATTTTGGGGTTTAGGCGGGCCGCGTAAGCCTTCGTTTAACCCTTACGCGGGCCGCGACAAGGTGAAAGCTGGTGAAACCCTGGGCCGCCACGTGGCCCAACACACGTCGAAGCTAGCCGATGACCCGGATCACCTAAACCCTACCCGGGCTACTAGGCGGGCCGCGCAACCCATGGGTTACACTTTACGCGGGCCGCGTAAAAACCCAAAACATGCCCTATAAGAAGCAGGCATCAGATCTTCAGTCTACTCGTTCATTTTCTTTCTAAATCACGAATTTCTGAAGTGTAGGCATAATACTCGGGTATTATACCCCCCCTAAATAACGAAGTTCTGCTCCGTTGTAAGTATCATAACCCCTGGATACGTATTAGATACTCTGCCCGATTGATCTAGGGTTCCGTAAAGGCTGTCGTGGTTCTGCCCGACGTAGTCGTTGGAATGCCGTCCGGGGAGGGTATTCCTAATGTTAAAATGGGTTATTATACTAACACGTGTGCATTTGGGTAAATTATAGATAATTCTCAGGAAATCCTTACAGAAAACCTAATACAGCAATGTGAGTAATCTCCTTTTTGTAAACAGTTTTTACAAAACTTTAACTATTTTACAATGCAATTTAGCAGTGATTGAGTCTTTGTAATTCTACGATTACTGCCGGTATGTTGGGGTTTTGTATACAACATGTGACATACATTACCATTGGACGAAGAGTTAGCCAATGTGTAATATGACCCACCAGTCAGGATTGACAGTACTGAATGAGTAATTGGGTAGATGTAAACATTGTAATCGCTCTCAATACTGTTTAAATTAAATTAATGTTTCTTGATTAAACTGGGATTCACTCACAAGTATTTCCCACTGACAAATGTTTTTAAAACGCATTTCAGGTAACACAATGTGAAAGCCAATTAGAAGCCAGCTGGACAGCACTGAAGGCTTGGAAAAGTGGCTATAAAAGTTACCTAAATAAAGAAGGCGTTTTATTTCAAATAAAATAGGATTTATCCCTATAAATCAGTTTGTAATGAAAACTTGGGTTTTATCCCAATATGTTTATTTTTATAAAATGTGGTGTTTTACTCTGATAAAATATTTCCTAACTACGATCCTGATGTAAATTCCGCTGCCAAATTAATAAACACCAATACCACCGACACTGAGTTCGCGGCCGCCCGTTCCCGGGACAGATAGGGGTGGGGGTTGCGACAATACGACAACTAATCTCTACAGGAATTATCACTGTTGACTACGTGAGGTCAAAGGATAATATTGAGGACCCGCTAACAAAAGGCCTAAGTAGAGAGTTAGTACAGAAGTCGTCCATGGGAACGGGACTGAAGCCCATGAAAATATAAGTTCATATGATGGTAACCTAACTCAGTAGACTAGAGATCCCAAGAGTTGAGTTCAATAGGAAAACCTAATTGTATGAATTAGTAAGGTCACTGTGGGGGATAACCCTACGTATATATATATATATATATATATATATAAGAGAGTTTACTGCAAAGCTCAGTAACCTTCCTCATCCATTCCTAAAAGTGACAAGTGTGAGGCTAAGCCTATGGTTTTTAATGATTCGATGAAGGTAACAATACATAGTGAATCACCTATGTGAGAGAGAAGTGGGGTCGCTTCGAAGGGTGTTGATGGGGCACAATACCTAATGGCTCTCGCAGAACCAGGCTCATGTTCATGACCATAACGAACATAACTATGAGGACTTGACTTTGTCAGGGAGAGTCTTGTGTGAAGTGCATTGTCGTCTACACAAACGGCAGACGAGTTCAAAGACATCGAGTTCTACTCAGAGCTAGTGGGCTATGTGCATTTCATGAGCGAAGGTTCAAAGGGTAACACCTACCTATCGTATGCAAAACTCAACTGCTGAAATGTAATAAGGAATTATGTTGTTTCTGAGATCGACCTCCATTCATGTGGGGGATTGTTGGAAGTTTTGGGGTGAATGGAAAGTCTCAAGTGGTAAAACCACTTTGTCCCACATTGGTGTGGGAACAAAAGGATAGGCTATTTATAAGGTGAAACCTTAACCAAGCCTTTGAAGTCTTATGACATGTTTTTACCACAAGTCCTATCCGCGCACGTGTAGGGGGGGGGTGCAAAAATTGAGTTTCGGAACTGGAATTTGGTTGAACTCGTGCGTGCCCGCACGTCCTGCGGACACGAATGCAGCTCCGAAAAACCGGGCTCGCGTGAGATAGTTTTTGCACTCGAGACTGACTAATTGTTTTTAATTAGTCTTTAAAACTGAAACGGTTGGTCTTGTTAATGGGTTTTTAACTGAAATGATATTCAGTATTAATGAGAATTATTATTATTTTCGGTTATGATTATCATCAGTTTCGAAATCGATCAGACATTATGTGAGTTAATTCTCTGCAATGACGATGCATCAGTTTCGAAATCGATAAGCCATTAATTCTCTGCAATGATGAGGCCAGAATCAGTTATAATCTGTGCCTATAAAACCCAATGCTGACAACCAGTTTAGACACACCAACAAACAGCTTCTTCTCTTCTCTTTCAATCTCTGCAACAACATTTTTTGGTTTCTTTTCAGGCAAGTGCTCAAGTCCGGTAGTACGCTGTTGCTGCTTCGAACCGGCGTACTCTGGGAACAGACGGCGAATCTGTTTAAGGGAATTGTGTCAAACACAAGCCGGTTCACTGTTATCGTTAACTATTTTCTTTTTCCTGTTTCAGATTATTTTGCTGTTCTTATCGGTAGCAGTTTTGCTAATAATAACAAACCCTTTGCTAAACACAAATACACTTTGACCCATAAACTTATTTTTACAATATTAACACTAAGAGCATTCACATCCAATCCATCATATTCTCAGCCTAAATTACACTAAAAAACACTACATTTTCTCTCTCATTTTCAATTAAATAATATTTTTTTTTACTTTTATCATTACCTTTTCTCTCTCCTCCACTCACAACTACTTTCAAAATATATTAAAAAATTATAGGAGGTGAACAATGTCCCCCCAAATATACAGATGAACAGTAACATTTTCTCTCTCCTCCACTCACAACCACTTTTTATACTCTTTATATTTTAAAAACAACACATATAATTTAATTCCTTGGATGTGAATGCTCTAAGGTCTGATAAAGGCAAACTCGTAATCATGGATCAAAAGATAAAGGCAAACTCATAATCGTGGATCAAAATTAAGTAGGGTGAAGTTAGTGTCATGGATTTTGGAGGTGGAAATAGTTGTTATGGTAGAACAATGGTGGAAGAAAGATAAAGAGAGATGGGAAGATGATGGTGGTGGGCTATCTCTTTTTTTTTTTTAAAGAGTAATAACTTCACACATTATTAACTGAGAAATTTAATAAAGGTTAGTGATAAGCATCATACGAGTATAAAAATTACAACTTCTGAAACTAACTCTATAACTATTGAAGCATTGGTACTAACTCTATAATATCTATAAACCATACCAACCATGAAAATTTTAAAGCTTGCAGTGTGGTTTTAGGTAATGAAGATATTTGGATTTTTATTACCTTAAAATAGCGCATGTTGAAAATTTCAAAACTTATAATTTGCACAGTTTTAACTCATCTTAACTATATATAATGTTTTAACATGATTTTTTTTTTTGTATTTCCCTGTGAATACGTTTACTATTTTCAGTTCAGAAGTTTTATCTACGAATAATATTGATATATTATGCTTTCCAATGCTTTATGCATGTATTTACGTGAGAACTGAGAACGGTACAAAATTATTTAATGTACAAGATTTTTTTTTTTTTTTTTTTTTTTGAAATATGTATTGTGGTGAGTATATTCTCTTTTAAAATAATCAAACGATAATTTTTATTCATTGTAAATAGACAAAAGTTTGATGGTCTTGGACAGGATATATAATAACCAAGAATTTATAGTTTAAAAGGACAAAGTAATGAGCGACATGTATTTTTAAAAGTATATATAATTAATTAGCTAGTAAGCACAGAATTACAAATTTTTTCTTGGGATATCGGATTTAAATAACCTCAACTTTTATCAATTGACCGATAACACTCCAAACTTTTGATTTGTACACCAGTACTCCCAACTTTCAACTTATTGGCCGATAACACTCTCTAACTAACTGAACCCTAACACAGTTAGCTGATGTCTGCTGCCACATTATCAAAAATGTCATGTTAGCTGCCACATCAGCTGCCATACCATCAAAAAATGTCACGTCAACTGCCACATCATCAAAAAATGTCACATTAGATGCCACGTCAGCAAAAAAAGGCCACATCAGATGCCACCTTAGCAAAAACTAACTGGGTTGGGGTTTAGTTAGTTAGGGAGTGTTATCGGCCAATAAGTTGAAAGTTGAGATTTTAGTCCCTGTGGTTTGTGCCATTTTGCCAGTTTAGTCCATTTTAGTCTATGTGCTTTGGGTCATTTTGCCAGTTTAGTTCAAAGCTTTGAAACATTGCTATTTTAGTTCAAATAGTTTTAGACGTTGCCATTTTAGTCCACTAGGTTAACTCCATCTCTTTATTCTGTTACCTAGAAGGTCATTTCGGTCATTTTATATGTAATTCTGTTAACTAGAAGGGCAATTCGATAATATAAAATGATTGAAGTATTCTTTTACCTAACATAAAAGATGAACGGAGTTAACACAGTGGACTAAAATGACAATGCTTGAAACTATTTGAACTAAAATGACAACGTTTCAAATCTTTGGACCAAACTGAAAAAATGACTCAAACCAAAAGAACTAAAATGACATTTAACTCTAAAATAAAAGTACTAATAATTGGAGGTTCTCAAACATAATATTGATTTACCCAGGGGCGGACCCAAGTTATGGGGTGGGTGGGCGGCCGCACCCTTTGAAAAAAAAATTTTAGTGGTATTTTTCGCGAAAAATCCAGACCGCACCCCTTGAAAATTTTCGTCCGCACCCCTTAGAAAAAATGTTAGGAATTTATGTAAAAAAAAATTGTGAACACGAATTGAAACCCGATCAAATTATGTAAACAAGTTAGCCTACTAACCCCTTTAATAAAACTTAAATTCAATCCATCAAGCCCAATAACTTAATACACATTCAAGCCCAACCAACTATTAGTTTTGTTAAACAAACCAGTCCACATAATAAAAAAAAACCCAAATCGCTGCCACTTGTCAGCGACTCCCGTCCTCCCTCTGCCTCACTTCAGCGCCCAGCGATAACATAATTCCGGCCGGGGACTGCAAAATTTCGGCTGCAAACTGGTTAATTCAGGCCACCCCTGACAAGTACATGTTTTTTACTAGGGCATATAATAATTACAAGGGCTTGAAATTCAAAATTTTGATTGGCAAACATGTTTGTTGATTATATGATTGTTGGTTGGCAAATAATAATTAATAGGGCTTGAAATTCAAAATTTTAAATTGAAAATTAAGGAACATGGGCTTTGGTTGAACACTTGAAGATCCTTGTTTATTTTGTATGTGATAGGATTATGAATGAACAATGAGTAGGGAAGTTATGTCGCGATTTCTCAAGAGGAAAGGGGTTGACCCACTTTTTTTCGCCGGATTATTCTAATTAAAGACCAATGTATGTTATAGATAAGTTTTTTTGTTCTTTTATTGAATGATTAAGAGAAATAAAAGTAGGGATGATTTGAACTTTGATGTTTTTTTGTTTGTTAATGTGATAGGAAGTTAGGAACTAGGGTTTGATTGTTTGAGAATTGAAATGGACCCGACCCGATCTAATTCGACCCGCTATGAAACTTTGTTTGTTTGTTTTTACTTGTTTTACATGACCCGACCCGATCCGACCCGCTATGAACCGATTTTTTTATATAGCTAGGGGTCTAAAATCTTTAAAACATTTCCGCACCCCCAGGAAAAAAATCCTGGGTCCGCCACTGGATTTACGTAAAACAAGGGTATGCCATTTCTTTTTGTAACCACACGTAACTTGTATTCATAACATAACGCTGTTAAAAAATACATATTATATTAAGGAATACATGAAACTTAATTTTCATCCATCTGAACTAGGGGTGCAAACAGTGGCTAAGCTTGACGTTTTCTACTGGGGGTCGAAAACGTATATATTCAAAAATTTCTATAAAATCGTGGGGTCGAAAACGTATATACTCAAAAATTTTTTATACGAAAACTACATATATATAGTACTACTGAGCGAAAAGTTCGGGGGACGGGCGCCCCTCCCGGCCCCTCTTAAGCTATGCCATTGGGTGCAAACGAGCCGAGCCGAGCCCGAGCTCGACCAGGCTCGAGCTCGAGCTCGTTTAACATATGAAAGCTCGAGCTCGAGCTCAGCTTGATTCGAGCTTTATTTCTAAAGCTCAAGCTCGGCTCGAAGGTAATTTTTCAAGCTCGAGCTCTGCTCGGGCTCGGCTCGGGCTCGACTCGTTTAGTATTTATTAATTAATTTATATTAATTATAATTATTATTATACATATAATTAAGTTAGTTTTTTATATTTATATAAATGGTAATTGTTATTATATAAATATATGTTTAATATATTAATAAAAAATATATAAATAGAAAGCTCGTTTAGGCTCGCGAGCCGGCTCGAGCTCGATAAGTGAAGCTCGGGCTTGGGCTCGTTTACTAAACGAGCTTGTTTTTTAGGCTCGGGCTCGAGCTTGAGCTCGTTTAAGCTCGGCTAGTTCGAGCTTTTTTACGAGCCGAGCTCGAGTAGTTCGCGAGTAGCTCGGCTCGTTTGCACCCCTAATCTGAACTCTGGTTTTAAAAAAAGATAAATGATGAAATATAACATATTGTCTTTGTCTGCTACGTGTTAGTGTGTTCAGGGCCGGCCCTGAGAATTCATATACCATGTTCGAGCTTGAAAAAACGTGCCCTTAGGCCTTAACGAAATTGGGTATTTGGCTCATTAAAGGTTTAAACCTAATGGCAATGGTCTAATAACTAATCTAAACCAAAAAAAAAGTTTTGTAAGTGGTCCAATGTTGGTGTTTGTATGAGTATACACTATTAATTTATTTATTTATTTTTATTTTTTATTTTTTTAATGTAGTAATTTATTTATTTTTACATTTACATATCAGATGTTTTTTAAAATAACGTGCCATTCGAAGTATCGGGCTCTGACCGGTGATTCTCCCCGCTCACCCTAAGGGCCGGCCATGAGTGTATTACTCTCTTCTACGAGAACCATGAATGCCTTAATATATTTTATTGTAATATTGCAATAGAGTGATGGAATTTAAAGTTTTAATTTTAACTAGTTATAACAACTATTGCCGCGTTGCGACGAACATTTTTTATTATTTAGTCTGTTTTTATGTGTTTGAAATCACTACGAGCGCGTTGCACACGGAATCGCTGACAAGAATAAAAAGTAAATGTATAAAAAAAACACTAAAAAATAACCGAAAGAAAATCAACTAAAAAAGTTGTTTGGTAATGATGTTGTTCGGTAAAAGCCCGTAGTCAGAGATAAGCAAATAGTAATGGGTACCGGTATCGAATTTCTTGAACCGAAAGATCCTAAGTACCAGTTCAGTACTGACTTTTGGCGTTCCTAGTACCGGTTCGCAACCGGTTTTTACCTTCATATACCGATGTCGTAACCGGTATTTTAGGTACCAATACCGATTCGGTATCAGTTGGCACCAAGCTCATCCCTACCCCTGAAACCAAAAAAAAGTTGTACGATACCGTTGGTGTTCGTACGGTACCCGTGATCAATGATGAGCAAATGGTACCGGTAACAGTACCAAATTTCTCGAACTAAAATATTATCAAACTCAATCCGGTACTAACTTTTGGCGTTTTATGTAGCAGGCTGTTGCTGGTTTGTACCTTCATGTACCGATAACGAACCGGTATTTTACTGATAACGAACCGGTATTTTTGATACAAGTACCGGTTAACACCAAACTTATTTGACTTAAAAAGTAAAGGGGATAACAATTATTATAATACTAAGATAATAAAACTATTATAAAAGGCTAAGTATAATATTTTACTATATAGGAGAATTTGTTTACTGTTCATTTCATTCGTAAATTAATATATAGGAGAATAAGTAAATTACATAAAAAGAACGCAAATTTGAAATTTTCATTGGAGATCACAATAATACCCCCCTTATGTTCCAACTTGCTATTGATGAATACTTACGAACCACTTTTCATTGGAGATCACAATAATACCCCCCCTTATGTTCCAACTTGCTATTGATGAATACTTACGAACCACTTTCTTCCAAAGTGACACAACGAATGAAGTAATATTTTAATCATTTGATATATTAATTTTAATAATTAATAATATTGTTGTTAAGTTGGACCAAACATGTTTTTGTAACTAGTGAGAACACGTATCGAAATATTGGGGTTTGAGTTCTCCATTGTACTGTATACTATATGATGATTAAAAAAAAAAAACTTAAATTCCGTACCATCAAAAAATGTTTTCTTGTCTTTCGATGCAATTGGGATAATTTATTTCTGAAGTAGAATAGAATTTGTTATGGCAATGAAATGGTAAAGTTTATATTATTTTTTTGGTGCTATTTTGCTAAACGGTAAAACAAAAAACATACAAACGAACTAACTGTATAATGATGTATGTATGAATGATCATCTATTTATAGAGGTCAACTTTTTCTAAATGTCAATTTATATAGTTTGGCGTGATACTTAAGCTTAAGGAAGGCATAGTATATTTTAATTTGCTAATTGCATATTCGAGTGAGTTCGAATAGATTAGCACAAATATGCATTTTGATTTCTTCTGTTTCATCTTTTAGATCTACAATTATCTTGATTTTCTATTCTATATATATGTATACTTATACACAAATCGAGCATGTAGTATACGTATTTATTATGCACATATAAACACAAATTCCCGTGACTCTCGTGCAAGCTTGGTTTGTAACGCTCATCACATCTCGTGTCGTGTTAGACAATACACCCAAGATTTTTGTGCTTGCTAATTGGTGCGATCCTCATGCAAACGGCAATCCACCCTATCTCCTTCGAGCACAAAGCAGAATATTGAGACGCCACTAAATGTAGTGGTTGAAATTTGTTGGTTAAGGAACCTATGCTTGAATTATGGCATCCTCCCAAATTCGCTATCCTGGTATTTGTAACAACGTAAGTGCTATCTACTTGTCAGGCAACCGGGTCATTTTGAATTTTTGAGTAACTCCTCTAGATGACCATTTTCTTTACTTTACACCTAGTGATCCATAAAAATTCGAGATGCATGTTTTTACTTATAATCTCAAATACGGGAACATTCTTGATTAAATCAGTCATCAATTAAGAAAATAGATGTGTGTCGTAAATTTCACAAACTTGTGGCAATGAAGAGCAAAATAAGTATTCAAATGTTTATACTATTATGTGTATATCAATTTATATTTTATAATAGATTTTATTGAAACAAGAATGTACTAACATGAATTTGTAGTTTTGAAACAAGAATGTACTAACATGAATTTGTAGTTAAATGATGAAACATTACGCTTTAGCCATAGGGGATGGTTATGTTAGTAAATCAAGCTGATCTTTATCGTGTTAAAATTAAGAGATTTACACTATATATCAATATAAGTTAATGTATTTTTATACGATCCGTATAATTCTCTCCCTCAAGTAAACATATAATTCAATTTCAAAGACTTATTATTGACCAAAACTCAAACACCACATTTGAAGGAAAATAACTACTTGTTTTCTTTCAATATAGGAACAAAGAGAATGTACATACATAAAAACCACAAGTAGGGTCATTGTTTATCACAAAAACTAGGTTTTTGTTCCCCCTTATGTCGGCCATTACATACCTCTCAGACAAAAAATTCCACACATTCCTTCAAAAACTAATTAACTTTTTCTATATATTAATTTAGTTCCTACATAACTTTTATTTCATTTTAATTCCGCTAGCCACGTATCATGGAGAATTAGTGACGGTCTTTGGAAAAGACTTGTTATGGATGGGACGACGTCTTTTTACATGTGAGTAATCCATTGTAAAGAACTCATGAGTCGGGTCGGATCCTTCTATCCATTCCTGCCTTGTCCCTTTTGTCACACGAATGGTCACTTTTGCTTCTTCTCCTCCCTTTTGTGGTTTACCTTTACATGCACAAATGACACAATAAGAATATAATAAATCGAGACAAATATGTTTATGTTTATGTGTAATGAATTCTGGAATTATGGGAATGTACATTGATTTCTTATATCTAGTTCGTATAGTCATTTAATTAGTCACAAAGTGTTGGTATTGTTTTTTTTCCAGTGTGCCTGTACTAGGAATTCATTTTCTATTATCATTTTTTGTTTTTGTGTCATCTAAAGACATATAATTAGTGTATGATTGTGAATCGTTTTAACTTGATAAGTAGTGCAGAAACTAATAATAAAACTAAAATTCTTAGGGTTTTATAGTCATTTAAGAATTTTTTTTAGAAATGGTGTATTTTGAATATATTTTTAGGATAATGGGGAAGTCAAAAAAAAAAAAAAAGGTTTTTGGTGTATCCCCTATTAGGAATAGCGGATTAGGAAGGAAATTAAATTGTGTTGCAGCAATGCTCAGGTAGGTGTCAGGCGGGTGTCAGATGTTTTTCTAATCCTCTATTCTCAATAGAGGATTAGGAGGAAACACTTAACCATGGTTCAAGCCTCACCCGAGACCAAACATAAGCCAGTTAAAAACCTAAACCCAGTTACAAAACTTAACCTAGTTAACTTTTTAAGTTATACTTCCAGCTATACCTTGGATTCCTCCTCTATTATTAAAGAGATTCTGGCACATCACATGCAACCTGAGTAGTCTGCCTTCTTCTGACCATGAACATGCACCATTCACATCCATTGCAGAACATCACATGCATATGTTGAATGGTTTTAATTGAGTGCTTTAACTTTACAGCTTTTGCAGGTTGTTTGATGGTTGCTAGATGATGTTGGTGGGTTTGATGTTGAACATGGTTATGAAGGGTTGAATATGATAGAGGGGGTTCTCATGTTGAACATGGTTATGGAGGGTTTAAGTGGAGGAGGGGGTTCTGATCTTGAACATGGTAATGGAGGGTTTAAGTGGAGGGTGGAGGATGAAGATGTTTTAAATTATAAAAAAAAAATATATATGGCCTAAGCCGTTATTCAGAATAGCGGATTAGGAAAAAAAACACAATATCTCCTAATCCTCTATTACAAATAGCGGATCACCTTATAAAAAATTAAAACCCATTTAATAATATTTTGTTAAATAATATTATATTGTTGAAACCCTAACTCTAATTAATTTATTTTAATGTTTCAAACCCTAACTAATTATGATTAGAATATTATCATTAACAATAATAAAATAAAATGATAAATAATAATAAGATGAAAAACGTGAAACATAAAACAAGATACAACGAAAATCACTACTAATATTAAAAACATAATTAAGAACAACTAACATTAGGCAGTTTTATTTAAAATTTCTGAAAATTACACAACACAGAATACATCTACCAAAACACAACCATGCATTTTATTTCATTCATGCTCTACTCTGGAATCAAAAGGATGAATCAGAATCGCTATCAGTCTTGTAATAATTTTCCCATGGGTCATCACTAACGACAGCGTCGTCTGATAATGCATTAGAGTCACGATCGCTGTCGTATTGGTGCTTGCACAGATCTCTGAAGATGCATCCATACCTACATATCGGGAGGCGTGGTTGTGAAACACTTGACGACGTACGGTTAGGGTTTCGTACGATCGAGGGACCCTGAGTTCGTTGCATGAAGGAGGTACGAATTTGAGGTTCGTGTTGAACATCTCGGGGTGGGTATGGATGTTGGTGCAGGGGTGAAGGGTCGGGACGGCTTGCTTGTTGTGCACTGAAAGGCAAAACAGTGTTGTCATTGGGTTGTGGAACAACAAAGTGACGTATGGTTTGTGGTTCGAGAGAGTTATAGTTTTGTTGTCGTACAACTGAGCTACGGTTAGGGTGTGGGTCAGTGTTTGCAGGGTTTGGTTCCGCATCGTGTATGTGCAAATGGAAGTGAATGTGGAGTTCATTATCACGATCTGCCATTTGACAAAAAACTAGAGAAGTGAAGGTATGCAAGTATATGGGTGTGATGGTGGGTATATATAAGGGGACTTGACACTGTTTTAATTTATATTTCTTATAAACCAAAACCATAATATAAGGTTTTTCATCTACACCAATTAATTGTTACAGAAAGAAAACAATACAACACAACTTTCCTTTTCGTAATATAACAAACTTTTTAATTAAGTAATTCAACAATATTACACAACATTACTATAGGATCTAATCAACACGTTTTCATTTCCAAGTCACATGGGGTAAAATGCGACTTCAGATGTGTTGTGATCCTCATAAAGCAGGTGGAAGCATATATCAAGCAGAAGGAGGCACCACACCAAAAGCTACACAAAGTTTAAAGCTAAGGAACACGTCATAAAACAGGTGGAAGCATCTATCAAGCAGAAGGAGGCACCACACCAAAAGCTACACAAAGTTTAAAGCTAAGGAACACGTCATAAAACAGGTGGAAGCATCTATAAAGCAGAAGGATGCACCACAAAATATTTGGGGTGCCGTTATTATTGTGTACCATAATTGAGAAGGTGGTGGAAAACGAGCGTTCCCCTCCACATACGGTCTTCTCAAAAGGTATACAAACTTTAAAGCTTAGAAACAAACTTTAAAGCTTAGAAAAATGTCGTCTTGCCATTCTGAATGGAGTAATCTGGAAATTTTGAGAGTGAAAAATTTGGTTTTACAGATGTGGAGAATCCGGGTTTGTGTGAACATATCTATTTTTCATAGGGAAATTTGGTTTTACATAAGGTTGAAATTTATGGGAGTGAAATGTGGTTTTCCAGAATATCTCGACTCACTCTGCTTCATATTATGAGGACTTCAATTGTTTATAAATATTTTGCCATTTCAAATAGAAAATTCTACCTTTTCGCCATTTCAAATGGCATTTTCTGCAAAGATTGTACAACCTGCAAAAGCTATAAAGTTAAAGCACTCAATTAAAACCATTCAACATATGCATGTGATGTTCTGCAATGGATGTGATTGATGCATGTTCATGGCCAGAAGAAGGCAGACTACTCAGGTTGCATGTGATCTGCCAGAATCTCTTTAATAATAGAGGAGGAATCCAAGGTTGTTAGGTAGAAGTATAACTTTGGTTTGAAAAAAGTTAACTAGGTTAAGTTTTGTAACTGGGTTTAGGTTTTTAATTGGCTTATGTTTGGTCTCGGGTGAGGCTTGAACCATGGTTAAGTGTTTCCTCCTAATCCTCTATTGAGAATAGAGGATTAGAAAAACATCTGACACCCACCTGACACCTACCTGAGCATTGCTGCAACACAATTTAATTTCCTCCTAATCCGCTATTCCTAATAGAGGATACACCAAAAACCTTTTTTTTTTTTTTGACTTCCCCGTTATCCTAAAAATATATTCAAAATACACCATTTCTAAAAAAAATTCGTCATTTAATTAGTTACATATGTTGCAGCTTGGTAGCTAAAATGTCGTAAATACTCGGTTCGCTAAAATGTAGTAAATACTCGGTTTTCTAGTCGCCAACGCATGCATTGCTAGTGACAAAGCTAGGCAGAACACAAGTAGTTATTTAGGATTCAAAGCATCCAACAAAAAAAAAAAAAAAAAAAATTTTGCCTCCAAATGTTTTACAAATAGTTATTCAAGTTTCAATTTTAACATAAGCCTCATTCATTTAGGATTCAAAGCATCCATGCATCACGTAGTTCTTTAAATTCCCAATTTAGAGAACAACAGCTACCTGAAAATGCTTCATTTTGTCCATTGGATGACACCAAATCCTTAGCGACATGACCTTCAACCTGCTGATTGTTTGTTGGTTCAGGCCCTGGTTAACACACACAAACACACACTAGAACCCAAACTGGTTCGACACTTTTGTATTAAATAAAACTGATTACAAGAGTTGGTGTTCTAAACTAACCTACTTGACCCTATTTATAATTGAAATAAACAATAAAAACACATGCTAAACAACCCACGTAACTAACTGCATGCTCATGACTTCCACTTTTCTCCTATTTACTCGGTCAAAACTATTTGCCAATTTAATATAAACGTGCAGCCAATTTCACCGAGATTTCGCACGTCCAAAACAACCTCAAATTGCAACGTTCACTTCCATTTTACTCGGTCAATCACTACCTAATCAACCGAGACCCATGACCCATGTGTATTCGACTCATGACCCGTTGACCGTGACCCGTGAATGAACCCGATTAACCCAACAATCACCCCCTTAATCGGTTTATTCACATCATTCTTCAACGCACCATTTCTGTCAACACACGCCTTCACCTCAACCCATATCGACTCTTCCCGGACACCCGACCTTCACCTCGGTCACGTCCAAAGCCGCCCTAAACTCGACCTATCCCGGACACCCTGGTCTTCACCTCGACCACGTCCAAAGTCGTTCACCACCGGCTATTGTTTGTCACCACACAGAACCCGTTTGCGCATAACACTTCTGTGGCTCAAGAGACTTCTTCTACCGATCAAGAAAACAAAGCCGCCCGCTTCTACCGTTTTCTTTCACCCGCCAAACGAACCGATTCAACGCCACCTGCCTTGAAATCTTTCTGCTCGTTTATCCCGCGACCCGGTTAATCTCTCCATTTTCCGGTGACCTACCCACAACTTACTGCCGGATTTCTTCACTTTCGGTTAAACTTACAAAACCAAGACGTCACGCCTACGCCTTTTCTTCCTCGACACCAACTTGTTCTTGACCACCGACCAAAAGAAAAACAAGGCGCTCTACACTAGTGCCTCTACCGTCTTTTCTTCTCTGCTAAGCAAGACCAGATTCACAACCACCTGTTGAAGAATCTTTTCTATCTGCTTGTCCCGCAAATCTGTTCGGAAAGCTTTTGCCAAAAGAACAAACTAACTGGTTTCTTTGATCACCTCTAACAGCCACGGAACACACCGGTGTTCTCCCGTCACCCCCGTCATCCTAACCGGTACTCTCCGCACGACAACGACTGACACGAACCACCTCCCGGTCTCCGTTTTCTGCTGTATGCTGTTCTCCGGTATTATGTGTGTTGTAAAACCCCCTGATTGCAACCCAAATCAGTAGCCCAAACCTGTGATTGTCGACCCACCTGCGATTCCGCTGCAATAGCAGCCCGCACCCGAAGGCTTCTCCTCCCTACCGAACGGTCGACTCTCAAAACGGCCCTTGTTTAACCTTCGCTCTGATACCAAATGTTGGTTCAGGCCCTGGTTAACACACACAAACACACACTAGAACCCAAACTGGTTCGACACTTTTGTATTAAATAAAACTGATTACAAGAGTTGGTGTTCTAAACTAACCTACTTGACCCTATTTATAATTGAAATAAACAATAAAAACACATGCTAAACAACCCACGTAACTAACTGCATGCTCATGACTTCCACTTTTCTCCTATTTACTCGGTCAAAACTATTTGCCAATTTAATATAAACGTGCAGCCAATTTCACCGAGATTTCGCACGTCCAAAACAACCTCAAATTGCAACGTTCACTTCCATTTTACTCGGTCAATCACTACCTAATCAACCGAGACCCATGACCCATGTGTATTCGACTCATGACCCGTTGACCGTGACCCGTGAATGAACCCGATTAACCCAACATTGTTGACGCAAAATGAAAAAAAAAAAAAAAAAAAATAAATAAATAAAATTATATGGGATTTAAACATTATGACTTGTCTATCTTGTGATGGAAGTTGATAAATTAACTTACCTTATTGTTGACCATTAACTTTCTTGGCAGTGCAGGAAGATCATGCTGCAGGTAGTCGTTAGCTGCACAAATTATATATTCAATTACTACTACAAACCACACACACACACACACACACACACACACTTCAGGAAACATATCAGGCATAGATGGATAGATACCTAATTCATGGGAAGCTTGGAGCTGATGAGTGTGGAGACAAGCAGCATTAATGGTCAGCAAAAGTGAGAGAGTAACAAATAACATGATGGCTGTAGCTATCATCATCTCTTTGACTTGCTCTATACCTAAGAGATCAATGCTATATAGTTTTAAGGGGATATTCTTTTTCTCGATTCGGTGTGAAATTTATATTACTAGAGTTAGACAAGATTCTCAGTTATATAGATACATACATATATAGAAAGATGGAGTACACAAAGCACAAAGTAGAGAGTTTCAAAACAAACGTAGTGTGTAAAATTCATATTTATTCATGAGCCCTTTTTATGGAGAGGAGGCTTCAATTCACAATGGAGGCATTTGGGGTATTTTGTCACCATATATGTTGGTAGGGCTGCTGGATAATTTTATATCAAGTTTATGTAACCATCTCCTGGTGACATCTTCATTGCATACCAAAATGTTAAAAGTGATTTAAAAGGGTTGTATAATTTATTAATTACTCAAATGGCCAACACTTTTGAAGTTATGCATTAACAAATATGCTTACCAGCTCATTGTCCTCATTTTATCCTTGTACTTTTTTGGTCATGTTTTCAATAGTCTATGTATTAAACATTTCTCCCATATTTGAATGTTTTTTGGTTTTGGTTGCTGTTTATATGGATGCAACTATCTCATATAGGAATAACAAGTTCAAACCAAACACAAACATTATGAGAGAATTTGTTTTGTTTTATCAAAATCTGAAAAATAACATCTCATTTACAGAGATTGCTAAACCAAAATTTAACTGCAAGTAAATTATAACTCAAGTAACTACTAACGAATTTTCACCCTAGCATCGCTCAGAAGTGCCTATCGCAATGACGTGAATCTTGGGCCAGAGAGTAGTAAACTGGGTTGAAACTAATACCTTGGTTGGAATATCTAGCAATATATAACTGTAATAACCCTTTTTCAGATGTTATATACCCTCTAAGAGTCTTTGATAAAATCACGTCTAGAATAAATTTCATAATCATCTCAAGGTGTTTTATACGCTCATGAAACCCTGACTTGACTGCTAAAGATGTGATATACTGCATTAATATTGTCACCCATAAAGAGGTATTAAGGGAATGTGAATGATTTCTACTACTTACAACAAGGACATATATAGGGATACAATCTTACACTTAGACACCTTACACACTAGATATTTACACAAAGGTACAAGTCCAATAATTATGAATTGTTATCTAACATCCCCCCTCAAGCTGAGCGGTGGCAGACCAATACGAAGCATGTCACGAAAGATGTTAAATTGAGTACTTGGAAGACTTTTTGTAAAGATATCGGCAACCTGAAGCTTGGTCGGAACAAACTTTGTAATAAGTTTTCCAGCGGTCACCAACTCACGTAGAAAGTGATAGTCTAGATCAACGTGTTTCGCCCTTATGTGAGCGACCGGATTTTGAGTGAGGAAAATGGCACTTTGGTTGTCACAAAGAATTGTCGGGCGATCCGGAGGTAAGGCATGAAGTTCTTGAAGAAGATGGGTTAACCACACTATTTCAGCAGCAGTACTCGCCATAGCACGATATTCGGACTCACAGCTAGAGCGAGCTACAGTTGGTTGTTTCTTAGCACTCCACGAGATAAGATTGCCTCCAAGAAAAATTGAGTAGCCATAGGTGGAACGACGAGTTTCGAGACATCGCGCCCAATCTGCATTTGAGTAACCAAGCAAAGAGGTGCCTGTGGGACGACTGTAATGAATGCCATATGTAATGGTGCCTTTGATGTACCCTAATATCCTTTTGACTTCTTGAAAGTGTGCCACTGTATATGAGATATCCGGCCTGGTAATAGTCAAGTATTGAAGAGCACCCACAATAGAACGATAATGAGTGATATCCGGGTATGGTTCACCCGCAGACATAAAAGAAACATTGGTGCTTAAAGGTGTTGGAGCCGGTTTGGCTTCCAACATCTTCGCACGAGTTAGAATATCCAAAGCATACTTAGACTGATTTAGAAAAAGACCTTTTTGAGTGTAGGTAACTTCCAGGCCTAAGAAATAGTCGAGTTTCCCCAGATCTTTAATCGAAAATTCCAGATTTAGGCATGAGATAAAGGATTGAATTGTTGAGGGTTGATTTCCGGTTAAGATCAGGTCATCAACATAGACAAGAAGATACATGATGCAAGAGCTACGTTTGAAGACGAACAACGATGGATCCGCATGGCTACAAAAGAACCCATTTTGTAGAAGGAACGAACTTAAGCGATGAAACCAGGCCCGAGGTGCTTGTTTGAGACCATAAATTGCTTTATTTAATTTACATACATGATTTGGAAACCGAGCATCAACGAAGCCTTTTGGTTGCTCCATATAAACAATTTCAGTGAGATTGCCATGTAAGAAGGCATTATTAACATCTAGTTGATGCAGATGCCATTGGTTAATGACGGCTAAACAAGCATAGTTCGCACAGTGGCTGCTTTGACAACTGGACTAAATGTATATTCAAAATCAACACCTGGAACTTGGGTAAAGCCCTGAGCAACTAAACGGGCCTTGTGACGTTCAATCGAACCATCGGCCCGAAACTTAGTTCGGAACATGTAACACCCCGAAAATACAAAATCTTATAATACAATAACGTTGGGAATATATATGATAACTAGTAATTTCAATAATCTAGTTAGAAAATAAGTTGTGAGTAGTTAAAAAGTTAAAACAAATATAGAATGAAAGTTGGAGGGCCAAAAGTGTCTAAATGAAAACTAATATTAATAAAACAATATTAATTAAACTCAAACACACTTGTTGGTGTGTGTTGAGATCGACCAGAGCAGGGGGCGATCCCCAGCTCCCCTAAAAACCCTAGTTTCTGCTAAAAACTCCAAATTGAAGGATCAAATCAAGTTCAAAACGAAAATCGAGCATAGATTACTGATCCCCATTGCAAGGAGATCAGAAGGTATTTAAAATTTGGTAAAAATTCTCTACTTGAAAGTTTCATGAATTTAGGGAATTCGAAATTTGTGGATGCATGTGTGTTATGTAGATGAAATAAGAACATTTAAGTGTCTAGGAGTAAACCCTAGGCAATTATATGTTGAAATCATGTGAAATCTATGAACACCATTGTTGATGATATGTGGTTAGATGGAACTTGATGAACACTAGGGTTTTGAAGGTCATTCTAGTGTAATATGATTCATAGAAACCGATTTCTGAAAAAAAGGTGATGTTTGATTCTCTACGTGTTAACTCGATTGATGATAATTTTGGCTAAGTAACAAGCCATGAACTTGAAAATAAAAGATATAAAATCTTGCACTTTAAGTGTTCGTAAAAATGCCTCAAAGCGGGCCCGAAATTTAAATTTAAAGTTAAAACGCATGATTGTGATGATTTGGCAAATTATGCGATATATGATTGAAAAGAGAGTTCTAAACGAATTGTGATTGAACTCTACAGGAAAAGATACCGGAGCGTCGAGTGGACAAGCCGGTGGCGATTTGCGTTTGAAGGGCGTGCACTAAAGGTATGTAACTTGATTCGTTACATTGGGTGAATATTGATAATTAGCATATATGTAGTTGAATTATAGAATAAAAGTTGTGTTGATTTAAAGCAATAATGTTCGTTATATTGAAAAATAGTTTAAGAATTGGTTAGGTCTCGTTGGTAGTCATCATAATGGAGGATTCCGTAGATGAGCCAAACGGGTCGAATAATCAAGTAATGTGTGGCTAATGCTTTGTAATATGGTAAATTGATCTTTTGTGATTGTTAATAAATGATGTATTAGAATATGAGAATTTAGAGTGTTGGTTTGTTGGATTAATGAAGTCCATAAGGGTGAACTAAACGGGTCACCAAGGGAAGGTATGGATCGAATAACGGTAGTAACTTACTTGTAGATTTGAGCCCGAGCGATGGGTAGCGAAATATTAAACACGCAAACCGGTGATGGGAGCGTGGGTGATAAAAAATGAGGAATCCAAGATTTTGGTTTCGAGTGAAATAATCAAAATAAATCAAAACATAAATTTATAAAGACTACCGTAAGTTACGGTATCTACCATAACTTACGGTAGAGATAAAATGGTTACGACAGATCTCTACTGCCTTACGGCAGACCAAAGCTTTCCAGTGACTACCGTAACTTACGGTAGATACCGTAAGTTACGGTAGAGTCTGGACATTTTTGTTGAGTTTTGCATATCATAGCTAATCAAACCCGTTTTAAGCGGAGTTTCGGTTAGGCAATATTTCCAAGAACTCTAATACTAATTTCTGTTAAAAATCTCCAGTTTTTCAGGTATTGCAAGTATGTGGACGACGATCAAGTTGATGCTCCAAGAACCGAACACGAAACTTTTGGACGCTTCCGCACTAAATGAATCTAGTTAAATTATGTAGTTTTGTAAACACTACTAAATGATTCATGTTTGAAACTAGTTATTTGACTATGTTAAACACTATGACGAAGTATAACTTAGTCTATTAACTAAGTTTTTGTTAGTCAAATATTTTGTTTATAAAATTTCACATTTCATACGATAAATTAATGAATTAAATGGATGGGTGTAACAAGTTGGTAATCAGAGCTTAAGGTTGTCAACAAAGTGTTCGGTTCAAGCTTGATCGATCGTCCGGTAAGAATTAATTTATTATTTTAATAGATTATATCTTATGTAAGAAATGAGATGTGAATTGAGGTGCATGGGAAGAGTGTGTTAACTCACTCAAACCCGGAAAGTGCACCAAAAGTGAACGGTTAAAGCAAGTTAGGAACTTGGCTAAACCGAAGCAAATAAAGCTATGTTATAAATGAAATGTTTAACGTTTAATGCAAACGTTTCAGTTAAAAGATGTCGGAAAGAAATGATAATGATACGGTACCGAAGGTGACCGAACAGGTGAAAGAAATGTCCAGTGTAACCGAGAGCGAATTAGCATCTCAATTAACTGAAGAGATGGAAGCTAAAATTTCTGAAGAAGTTGGAAAGGCAATAGAAGCCAGTCTACCGCAGTTCGCCGAGAGACTACAAACCACAATTTTGCTAGCAGTAGAGGATATGATAACTGAATTAAAAGATAGTCTCTCACAAGAAAAAGATGACGGGAGTGAGTCGGATGTGGACCCAAGACCCGTAAAGAAATCAAAGCCTGATACCCTAAAAGAGAAGACAAGGTCTTCCCACACGACAGCCGCGGAGGCTAAAGCTGAACCTGATGTTGTTCTAGGTATGCTTATTACAAATTTAATTCCATTATCAATTTTATTCAATACTAGCTTGAACAATAGTTGCATAGAGGCATACATGAGTAGTGAAACGGGCGAATTATGTGAAAGAAATATATATGCATAAGAAAATAAACAATGGTGACTTGGTGAGCATGTGAAACCAAGGCAAAAGTAATCACGGTCAATATTGTCATGGGAGGGAGTGCGCGTACACTCGAACCCGGGAACTTAATAAAGTGAATAACTGACGTATTGGGAAGGAGTGTAATAACACCCGAACCCAGAAATTTGCAACAAAATAGATGACAAGGACAAGGTTATAGACTTGGCCAAATCAAATAAAAACATGTAGAAACATCGTTCATATTGATAAACGATGAAGGGTAAATTCCATACAACGACATGGAATGATAAAATGAAATGAAATGATTCTATTATTGTTACAATAATACGGCGTCTACCATAGTTGGCGACAATACGGTATCCCTCATGACCGAGGAGATACGCGAAGAGATCTATAGGAAAGTCGGAAAGGCTACTGAAGTCGTTTAATCCAGAATAATGAAAATGCTACAAGTCAAACAAGATAAATAAAAGAATAAACTTTGTGGTTGAATAAAGGCGATGGATTTCGCTAATACGACCAAATAAATCTAAATGAAGTCTAAATGCATGCCAAAATGGTTGCTTTGATAATGATGTCAGTAAAATGCCATATGGATGGGTATGATTTCAGATATATGCGTAAACAAAGAGACGGGAACGCGGATTAAAAAGACAAAAGACTCGAATTTAGAGTTGTGACTAAAAGACAATAAAATTTCGCAAAACATAAATTTTGAAAGTTATGTTCAACTATTTCAATGTTGATAGGGCTGAATAAAGTATAATACTTGATATTCCAAGTAAGCGCAAACCGAATAGTGAAAGTGCGAAATATTACTGAATCTATGTGATAGGTCGTAAAAGTGTATGGAAAGGAAAATGCAAACCAATGAAACCGAAGTGTTAAAAAAAAAGTAAGATAAAGAACCTGGGTAACGGGTTGAAAGGAAAGTAGGGGCATAAACCAAACAACGGAACGAGTAGGATAAACAGTCATGAATACGACGTAAGAAGTCAAAGAGTCGGAAAGATAATCCAAAAGAAAATGAGTGTAGCCTTAGACTATGGTTAAGGTCAAATGAATTTCAAAGGTGAAAATAAATTATTCTAAACATAAAAGGGGGCGCCTTGACGCCATATGTATATATATACAATTAAATAAAGACACAAATAGAAAGTGATCTACGGGATCACTATAACCTTCGGGTCATAAACAATATAAAGGACTACGGGATCAAAATGACCCTCGGGTCACAAATACGAAGAAACAAACTATAGGGTCCCACCTTAAAAAGGTGAAGATCGAATAAGATAGCCTATGAGGCAAAGTGAAGGAATCTACGGGTCACTTGGGGTTAAGCATGAGGACTGGTTACGATTCCCCGCGCAATATAATAACGGAAAAGAATAAATTATTGTCATCAATCCCTGGATATGAGTAACTGACATAAGTAAAATAGATAGACGTTAAACTAAAATTCAGTTTTAGTAAGAAGTGGCGTTTAACAAATATGAATGTTATAGAGAAATTAGAACATAGCTAATATTAATGAATGTAGATCTCAACACCGATAGGTGTGAGACACTAGGTTCGAAAGAAGATTCATAATAATGAAGAGCTAATGAAAACTTAGACATGATGTGATGCGATGCGATCATAGTCACAAAAGTGACATAGAAATACAGAATATAATCATGTCATAACGCGAGTTACGGGATAGGAAATCATAAACTCATGTGAGACCGAATATGACAATATGGAAGACCCGAATTTCGGGGCATAAAATGACGGTGATTAATCAATCTAGCCGACAAGACCATCCAGAGTCAAAAATAGTGATGTGATTTATACAAAACACTTGTCAATATAAGATTAGTATGGGGCGAACATGTTGGTGAACTCATACTATTGAGTGGTCAATTGACAATTGGGTCAAATAGGTGACAAAATAAGAAATATAATATAAAAGTTACAGTCCATGAGGACTTACTCGTGAAAGACACATGCGTATGATAACTTTTGACTAGAAGAAACAATGACTTAAAAATGAAACTAAGCTAGTTGGGTCCAAACCAAAGGACTACTTAAGGAAGGTTGTCAGAAGTATATACTAATGAAATAGTGGCGCGACACGGAGTACCGGTATCCATTGTGTCTGACAGAGATACTCGGTTTACTTCAAACTTTTGGCGCGAATTCTAAGAACAAATGGGAACTAAGTTGTTAATTAGCACCGCGTACCATCCACAAACAGATGGACAAAGCGAAAGAACGATACAGACATTGGAAGATATGTTACGGGCGTGCATTATCGATCTCGGGGGTAGTTGGGATGTCTATCTACCATTGGTCGAATTTTCATATAATAACAGTTACCACGCAAGCATCGGTATGGCTCCGTACGAGATGCTTTACGGTAGAAAGTGCCAAACCCCGGCGTGTTGGGGAGAAGTGGGTCCACGTCAACTAGCTCATACAGATATAATCCGAATCATGAATGAGAAAATCGACTTGGTCCAAACTCACTTAAAAGCAGCTCAGGATCGACAAAAGTCGTATGAGGATAAACGAAGGAGGCCAATTGAATTTTAAGTGGGCGATAGGGTGATGTTGAAGGTATAGCTGTGGAAGGGAATAATTCGGTATAGAAAAAGAGGAAAATTGAGCCCAAGATTTATTGGGCCATTTAAAATCATCGAACAGGTTGGTAAGGTAGCCTATCGCCTCGAACTACCGAAAGAGTTGAGTGGAATACATGGCACATTTCGTGTATCACAGCTACGAAAATGTCTAGAGGAGGAAACAACTTACATCCATTACGACGATATCGAGGTGGATGATCGTTTGAATTATATTGTAAGGCCCATAGAAATTTTAGATTGAAAGGTTAAGCACTTGCGAAATAAACGAATTGATCAAGTCAAGATCAAGTGGGAGCATAGGAAAGGTTCGGGCACTACATGGGAGTTCGAAGAAGAGATGCGACATCTCTACCCTACACTATTCGGTACGTACACGAAACCCTTTTTAAGGGGGGTGGACTTGTAACACCCCGAAAATACAAATTCTTATAATACAATAACGTTGGGAATATATATGATAACTAGGAATTTCAATAACCTAGTTAGAAAATAAGTTGTGAGTAGTTAAAAAGTTAAAACAAATATAGAATGAAAGTTGGAGGGCCAAAAGTGTGTAAATGAAAACTAATATTAATAAAACAATATTAATTAAACTCAAACACACTTGTTGGTGTGTGTTGAGATCGACCAGAGCAGGGGGCGATCCCCAGCTCCCCTAAAAACCCTAGTTTCTGCTAAAAACTCCAAATTGAAGGATCAAATCAAGTTCAAAACGAAAATCGAGCATAGATTACTGATCCCCATTGCAAGGAGATCAGAAGGTATGTAAAATTTGGTAAAAATTCTCTACTTGAAAGTTTCATGAATTTAGGGAATTCGAAATTTGTGGATGCATGTGTGTTATGTAGATGAAATAAAAACATTTAAGTGTCTAGGAGTAAACCCTAGGCAATTATATGTTGAAATCATGTGAAATTTTAGTGAAATCTATGAACACCATTGTTGATGATATGTGGTTAGATGGAACTTGATGAACACTAGGGGTTTGAAGGTCATTCTAGTGTAATATGATTCATAGAAACCGATTTCTGAAAAAAAAGGTGATGTTTGATTCTCTATGTGTTAACTCGATTGATGATAATTTTGGCTAAGTAACAAGCCATGAACTTGAAAATAAAAGATATAATATCCTGCACTTTAAGTGTTCGTAAAAATGCCTCAAAGCGGGCCCGAAATTTAAATTTAAAGTTAAAACGCATGATTGTGATGATTTGGCAAATTATGCGATATATGATTGAAAAGAGAGTTCTAAACGAATTGTGATTGAACTCTATAGGAAAAGATACCGGAGTGTCGAGTGGACAAGCCGGTGGCGATTTGCGTTTGAAGGGCGTGCACTAAAGGTATGTAACTTGATTCGTTACATTGGGTGAATATTGATAATTAGCATATATGTAGTTGAATTATAGAATAAAAGTTGTGTTGATTTAAAGCAATAATGTTCGTTTTATTGAAAAATAGTTCAAGAATTGGTTAGGTCTCGTTGGTAGTCATCATAATGGAGGATTCCGTAGATGAGCCAAACGGGTCGAATAATCAAGTAATGTGTGGCTAATGGTTTGTAATATGGTAAATTGATCTTTTGTGATTGTTAATAAATGATGTATTAGAATATGAGAATTTAGAGTGTTGGTTTGTTGGAATAATGAAGTCCATAAGGGTGAACTAAACGGGTCACCAAGAGAAGGTATGGATCGAATAACGGTAGTAACTTACTTGTAGATTTGAGCCCGAGCGATGGGTAGCGAAATATTAAACACGCAAACCGGTGATGGGAGCGTGGGTGATAAAAAAATGAGGAATCCAAGATTTGGGTTTCGAGTGAAATAATCAAAATAAATCAAAACATAAATTTCCAGAGATTACATTAAGTTACGGTATATACCGTAACTTACGGTAGAGATAAAATGGTTACGGCAGATCTCTACTGCCTTACGGTATACCAAAGCTTTCCAGTGACTACCGTAACTTACGGTAGATACCGTAAGTGACGGTAGAGTCTGGACATTTTTGTTGAGTTTTGCATATCATAGCTAATCGAACCCGTTTTAAGCATAGTTTCGGTTAGGCAATATTTCCAAGAACTTTAATACTAATTACTGTTAAAAATCTCCAGTTTTTCAGGTATTGCAAGTATGTGGACGACGATCAAGTTGATGCTCCAAGAACCGAACACGAAACTTTTGGACGCTTCCGCACTAAATGAATCTAGTTAAATTATGTAGTTTTGTAAACACTACTAAATGAGTCATGTTTGAAACTAGTTATTTGACTATGTTAAACACTATGATGAAGTATAACTTAGTCTATTAACTAAGTTTTTGTTAGTCAAATATTTTGTTTATAAAATTTCACATTTCATACGATAAATTATTGAATTAAATGGATGGGTGTAACAGAACAACCACTTAGATCCAACAATGTTAGCATTGAAAGGTCTGGGTACAAGCGTCCACGTGTGATTTTTATGTAAGGCATTGACTTCCAAGTGCATAACACGAATCCATTTGGGGTCTTTGGAAGCCGGTTGATATGAAGTAGGATCAGCGGTACTAAGTAAAGCATGATGGAGCGGGATATGCTCGGTATGAAGAAGATCAACACAATGGCGGGGTTTGACTACCCCAACTTTTGCCCGAGTAATCATCGGATGTGAGGGGACGGGAGGTGGAGACGGTGGTGGAGTAGGAGTAGATGGAGGAGTAACAACGGCTGTTTGAGATGGGGGTGGGGTGACATCGGGAGATGAGGCGGAAGAGGAGGAGGGAGAGGTAAGCAGTGTGACAGGAGGTGAATTGGTGGTAGGTGGCTGGTTAAAGAAAGGAACATGAAAGTGAGAGGATTCAGGTAGAGTAGTAGTGATCGGAGTGGGCGATGGACTGGGTAAATGGGCCGAGGGCTGAGCAAAGGCAGGATCCAAAAATGTGGAGACAGGTAAAGTGTTGAGGGGTTGAGTGGTGGTAGAAAGGTCAAGGGGAAAGTGTGTCTCGTCAAACCGAGCACTACGAGTAACATACACACAAGATGTAATGGGATCTAAACACCGATACCCTTTATATTTGGAACAATATCCAATGAAAAGGCATGGGAGGCTACGTGGGGCGAGTTTATGTGGGGTGTAATCACGAAGGCAAGGGAACACACGACATCCAAAGGCTTTAAACAACGCATAATTTGGAACCGTATGATATAGTAATTCGAAAGGAGATTTACCATCGAGAAGTGATGATGGTAGGCGATTGATGATGTAAACCGCATATGAGAAAGCATCAACCCAATATGTGGGTGGTAATTTTCCTTGAAATAACAAAGCCAAGCCAGTTTCGACAAGGTGGCGATGCTTGCGTTCGACCCTCCCATTTTGTTGAGGTGTGTAAGGACATGACATTCGATGAAACGTTCCATTTTGTTCAAATAACTTACGAACTTTGTGATTTGTGAACTCAGTGCCCCCGTCACTTTGAAAAACATTAATTTTAGTGGAAAATTGAGTTTGCACAAATGGTATAAAAATCGACAAAATGGTGGCAAACTCAGATTTGGCTCGAAGTGGATACAACCATGTAAACCGCGAGTGGTAATTGATGAAGGCCACATAATAGGTATAATTGCCAATTGTTGTAACGGGAGAGGGACCCCATAAGTCACAATGCACCAATTCAAGTGGTAGAGAAGCCCGTTTGTCATTATTAATAAAAGGTAATCGTTTCGATTTAGATAATTCACATGGGGAAAATAGACCATGTTTGGGTAAAATTAATTGAAGTAAAAGATAATAAACCATTATTTTTCAACATAGTAATAACGTCAAAATTAACATGTCCAAGACGAGTATGCCATAATTCAAAAGACGCCTTGGGACATGAAGTAGCAGAGATCAAGGCTTTTTGTGTGTTGTGAAGAACGTATAATCCATCTTCACGGTGCCCTCGGGCCAGGGGAAGCTTGGTTCGTCGATCCTGAATATAAAAGTAAGGATGAGAGAATACAACATCAACGAAATTATCTTGAGTTAACTTACTCACCGAAAGAAGATTTTTGGTGAGGTTGGGCACAACCAACACATTTTTCAGATCAAGAGAACCGAATAATTTAGTATTACCGATATGAGTTATGGGTAAAGATTGACCATTTCCAAAGAATACACGATGGTTACGTGGAGTCGGAGTGGGATTCAGAAGACCTGATGTGTTGGGTAACATATGATCAGTGGCTCCGGTGTCTGTAGTCCAATCTGGGATAGTGGTATTTATTGGATATTGACCATGAAAGGCATGAGCCAATTGAGCTTCACTAGGAGAGGCTGAGGCAGCAAAAGAGGCAAGCTGGTAACATTGATTTGCACTATGGCCTTGCTTTCGATACAGTTGACAGGTGGGAGACCGAAAGTTTCGGTAGGTTTGGTTGCGGGATGATCCACGGTGAGCACCACGATAGTTATTGGGCCTAGAGGATCGATAGTTTGCCAACTTTCCCGAGTAACCACGAGGGTTGGGTGGTCAGGTGGATTGAGTTTGGACCGAGAAAGCAACAGGAGTAGATGGTGGTCCATGGAGAGCTTTCATCCATAAGTCATGGCTTTCCGCCCTAGTAATGAGACTAGCCAGATCAGGTATCGGTTGAACCGACCTGATATTAGTTGAAAAGCCTTCAAAGGCGGTGCCAAGGCCACAAAGAAACCAGTGTAATTGATCCAAGTTATTGACGGGGTGTCCAATAGCAGAGAGTTGATCACAAATACCTTTGAAAAAGGCATCCATATTCAGCAACAGTTTTGTCTCCTTTCTACAGTATACGAAGATTATCACGGATATTTTGAACACATTCGATCGAAGCATTGCAGAAGGCAGCTTCCAAAGCAAGCCAGATTTCTCGAGATGTGGATAAGCCGACGATAACCGAGAGTGCTTCCTTAGTGAGGGAGGCATGGGAAAGAAAAATCGCCTGCTGGTCAACTAGCATCCATGGAGCATAGTCAGGGTTTTCAATCGATTTGCCATCGTGTCTAATAGTTTGAGGCGGTTTGGGAGATGAACCGTCAACATGGTAGAGGACCTTTTGAATGTCTGGCAGGGGAACCATTTGGGTTATCCAGTAAATAAAATTATTGGGAGATAATTTGATGGCTAACATAGGAGCAATTTGATTAATTTGAAGAGGAGTAGTGGATAGGGAAGCCATTGGAAAAGAGAAAGTGATATGCAGAAAGAAGATGGAAGGGACGAAGAGAGAGATAGAAAGGCAAAGGGAAAGGAAAAGGTGGGAGGTAGGTGAAAGAGGGGAAACTCAACCAATTCTCCTGGCTGATACCATATTAAAGGAATGTGAATGATTTCTACTACTTATAACAAGGACATATACAGGGATACAATCTTACACTTAGACACCTTACACACTAGATATTTACACAAAGGTACAAGTCCAATAATTATGAATTCTACTACTTACAACAAGGACATATATAGGGATGCAGTCTTACACTTAGACACCATACACACTAGATATTTACACAAAGGTACAAGTCCAATAATTATGAATTGTTATCTAACAAGAGGGTAGGGGCGCCCATCACTCACCACACACTCATGACTCATCACTCACAACATCCAATCAAATTACGCCATGTCATCAAACATTATTCCATTACTAGCGATGGATTTTACTGGAAATGTCCATCACTCATCACACCCAACAATTTCCCTCACACATTCTGCAAATTCTTCAAGCGTGATAGTGGCCACGCGTTATCGGATTCATGCGTGAAAACAACCACCGGCGGCGGTGTTCCATGGTAATCCACGCATGGTGGACGGATGAAAACGGGGCGCCACGTCCCCCCTAAAGTGGGTGGACCAGTGAAACAAAACTTATCAAGCACAGTCAAAGCCTAACTAAGCTCAATAGTTGTATGACCTAAGGAACAATACTCAATCTTTATGTTGATCGAACTTCAAGTAATAAGATTGGTACAAAGAAACACTAGTGGTCTAGCGAAAGATGATAGTTGAATACAACCGGTTGATCAATAAGCCTGACAATAAAAACTCATTTGGGTTATTTGGGTTATTTTGGGTCATTTTAAAAATGAGAATGGGTTAGGATGGGTTAAGAAATAATTAAGGATGAGTTTTAAGATATTTATTTAAAATAATTTGTGGGTTAGGATGGGTATTACGTTGGATAAGTGGATAACCCGAAAAAGAGCATCATAGTCAGACTTATCATCATGTTCGAATGTTCCTAGATATTAGCCTTCAGAGCTATGACTTCAAATAAAATTTTAAAATATATAAAAATGAAAAACAAATCTAAAAAATCAAAAAATATAGATAATTTAAAAAAATCAAAAAAAATATAAGAACAAAGAAAATTTTAAAATCCCAAAAAATTAGAAAAACAAAAAAAATAATCAGAAAAATAAAAAACTAAAAAATATGAAAAAAATCTAAAAAATAAAAAATTTCAAAATGTAAAAAAAAATTAAAGAATCCCAAAAACAAAATAAATCATAAAATAAAAAATCAAAAAAATTAAATAAAAAATAAAAATGTTAAAATCTTAAAATTAAAAAAATTAAAAATATATTAAAATTTTTAAAAATCAGAAAAAAATAAATTATAAAAATTAAAAAATCCAAAAAATAAAAAATAAAAAATAAAAATCCAAAATATAAAAAATAAAAAATCCAAAAAAATAAATTAAAAATTTAAAAAAATAAAAAATCAGAAAATTAAAAACTACGAAAAATTTTAAATTTAAAAAAATAAAAAAATCAAAATGTTAAAAAATAAAAAAATAGGACAAAAAAGAATGACATCAAAAAATTAAAAAATCAAAATATCCAAAAAATAATTAAAAAAAATTAAAACAAAAAAAATAAAACATCCAAAAAATTTAGAAAAAAAACTTAAAGACAATAAATTTAGAAAACCAAAAAATAAACTAAAAATTTTAAAAATAGAAAAACACATTTGAACACACCTTATCCAACATTGGCCACTCTTGAAACATGTGTTTTATTTTTTTCAATTTATTAATTTATTTATTTTTTTGGTTTTTTAAAATTTTTAAGTTTTGAATCAAAACTAAAAGTTTACATTATAAAAATATCAAAAAATTTTACAGCAGATATAAAAAGCTGATGACATAAGCATGATATCACTTTTTATTGCACTTACGGCTGCCGTAAATGAAAAGAAACTGGGTTTTTTTTGAAAAAGTTGATTGTTTAGGATTTTTGGTAATTTTCTGGAAAAAACATTTCGTAAGGTCGAGTTCTCTAAGTTCTCACAACTCGTATAAGTTTTCATTTTACCCTAACCATATATATATAGGGTCAGGATTTAGGGAAAACGATGAAAAGTGTGAGAACAGTGAGAACGCTTATAGATCGTCAGATCAAAACAATATATGGACAAGATTGACGCGATGGTGTTTTCGTAAATAACATCAATTTTATTACTTGGAACGTGCTTCATTAAGGGTAAAAAGGGTAAAACGTCGTTTCTCCCATAAAATACCATTAAATATAAAACGGCAACTAAATACAAAACGTCAACTAATAAAACGTCATTAAATATAAAACACCATTAAAGATAAAACACCATTAAAGATGGGATGTGTTACAGACTTAACAGAAGAAGCTGAGCAAAACATGAAATACAAACGGTAACTGAAAAACAAGAAATACAAACACTTATTAATAATATCCCGCCTAAACTACGCGCCAAAGACATCCTATAAACAGAACGTCTCAGCTGCCACAAACGCCAAACTCTACAATTATAATAAAATTTGTGGCATCTTGGGGTTTTACAAGCATTTTTTTAGATGGGACGTGTTACAGCCATAAAACAGATGAAGCTAAACAAATAGTAAACTGAAGCGACATGATATTTACTACTAACATTATAATTAAAACCCACTACATCGGTACTTGAATTTATTTTTCTTTTAAAAAACGCCATAATTACCTGACGTTATAGGACTGCATCCTACATGGCGGCAAAAAAAGTCATTATATAAGTAGAATAGGTAAACAAAATTTAACACTCCACATATTCTCTAACACGCCACACCTTGACTAAAACGCTAAAAAACTAAAAAAATGGCTCAAGTTATTGCATGGAGGTTTGATAGGTCGAAGAAACGTTTCGTCCTAAAGTTCTCTGATAAGAGAAGAGTGAAAATCAAGACAATCAAGTCCATACTTAACATGGATGAAGTCGTTCAGAGGGATATTCTGGCCCTTGGAGTTCCAATGGCCGATGATTGTGAAAGAATTCGAAAGGTAATAAGAAGATTGAAGAGAAAATTTCCAGCAGATGATGATGATGTTGATGATGATATTGATGATACTGGTCTACCAACAGTTAGCAGTTGGAGTTTGGATGAAAAAACAAGAACGGTTAAAGTGTCTTATCAACACAGGTTCGAATATTCATTGCCGATGGAAGAAATGCTGAAGACAGAGAGACTACATCTTCTTGAACAACTATGTGATTTTGCACCTTCGAACGATGCAAGATCCAGGGTTGTTATGATATTTAAGTATAGGCTGCAGTAAAGACGAGACGACATAATGGCGGTATACGCCAATGCACAACATGATGATGATGAATCTGAAGAAAATGATGGGTACATCTCTGATGTAATCCCATACACTGAAGACTATTAGTTTGTTTTGATCTCGTCTTATTGTAATCTTTTGAATTATTAAGAACGACATGAACACCAAAAAAAAAATTACATTTATAAGATGTATGGGATTATTTCAACTGGTAAAATCTACAAAACGCCAAAAAATGTATAGTGTGAATTATTAAATGTATATAATGATTTTGGTAACACCATGTATGCCAAAAATGTTAGAATTATTAATTAAATTTATTGAAATTTGGAACACCATAAACGCCAAACTGTTATCTATGTGACACGAGAACAATTAATAGAACGAGACATATCTAAGAAAGACCGGTAAAACGCCAGATAGTTATTGAATATAAATAAACGCTAAACAAATCTTATACGCCAAAAAAAAGATGTATTGTGACACACGAAAAATGGAAAAAGGGAAGATAAAAACACAAAAAAGCACCCCGCCCTGATAATATCGTGCGCCATGTGTTCCATCAGGATGCGTTCTCACCGTTCTCACACTTTAGGTCGTTTTCTCCTGATCCCATTTCTCTCTCTCTCTCTCTCTCTCTATATATATATATATATAGGGGGCCGCTAGAATGAGAACCACCACGAGTTATGAGAACCGCGAGAACCAAGTGCCACGGAGGGCCGTTGACCACGAAATTTTTTTTACACCTAGATCCGTATATTTTAGGACCGGGTGTAAATTTTGGGTTCAAACGGCGCGCCCGAGGGGGTTGTTTTTTACGCCCAAAGTTTGGGTTTTTTTTAATTTTTCTTTTTTTTTTTAACCAAACTTTGGGCGTAAAAAACTACCCCCTCGGGCGCGCCGTTTGAACCCAAAATTTACACCCGGTCTTAAAATATACGGATCTAGGTGTAAAAAAAATTTCGTGGTCAACGGCCCTCCGTGGCACTTGGTTCTCGCGGTTCTCATAACTCGTGGTGGTTCTCATTCTAGCGGCTCCCTATATATATATATATATATATATATATATATAGTGGAGAGTTCAAATGAGAAGAAATTATAAATTAAGAATAAAAAGAATAAAGGGTAGAAATGTAATTTGAATAAATCATTTAATGAGTCTATTCTTTAATTTTTATATTCAAATTAATGAACCCTAATCATTAAATGAGACATCCTATAAAATAGTTTTGCATCTTACACAATAAAAACAATCATGCACATGATCCTACATATTCAACGTTTCCTACACCATAAAAACAATGTTTCCTACACCATAAAACCAATGTTTTGGTGTAAGGTACATAATGTGTAGGACCCTAACACTTTTAAATAATTTTGCGACTTATAATAAAATATGTGTAAGACACAACACTTTTAAATAATTTGGTCACTTCTAATACAATTGGTGTAGGACCAACACATTAATATATATATATATATATATAGGGAGAAGATCATGCGAGAACCACCTCTTATTGTGAGAACCGCGAGAACCAATGTGAACACAACAAAAAATGCCTAAAAATAGCTAAAAATCACACAAATTTTTTTTTTTGATTTTTTTAATATTTTTTAGGTTAAAAAATAGCTAAAAATCACACAAAATTTTTTTTTTGGCTTCGAAAAGTAGCGATTTTAACCTAAAAAATATTAAAAAAATCAAAAAAAAAATTTTAGATTTTTTTTAGATTTTTTTTAGATTTTTTAAGGTTTTTTGGGGGTTTAGTTTTTAGCATTTTAGCTTGGGGGGGGGGGGGGGGTAGGTTTTTGGGGGGTGGGGGGGGGGTTAGGTTTTTTGGGGGGGGGGGGTGGGGGGGTTTAGGTTTTTGGGGGGTGGGGGTTATGTTTTTTTAGGTTTTTTTTTTAGCTATTTTAGGTTGTGTTCACATTGGTTCTCAAGGTCCTCACAATAAGGGTGGTTCTCGCATGAGTCCCTCCCTATATATATATATATTCCTGCACAAAGTGTGTATTTCCTACAAAGTGTACTGCACTTAATGTTAAATACAAGACATAGTAGTGTATTTTAGTGATAAAACACAATGTGACGAACAAGTGACTAACTTGGTAAATGTGTTGTTTTTTACATTGATATTGTTTTAAAGATTGATGTGTTAAAGCTACATTGTGATTAGATCCTACAAATACATGTATTAAGTTTGTTTTGTTGAACCAATGGGGTGGTGGTCCATTGGCAAAGGCAATGCCTTTAAAACACATTGGGAGGGGGAGGTCTTGGGTTCGAGTCCCACAGACGATAGGAGTAAAGAAATTTGTCGTTCAAACAAAGTATGTTTTGTTGAAAACAACATGTTTTTTAAATTAAGATCATAGTACTGTGTTTTACTGCACTTGATGTTGGATACTAGGTGTCTTTATAGTAGTGTGTTTTAGTGATAAAACACAATGAAGAACCAATTACTGACTGATAAAACACAACGTGACGAACCAGTTACTGACTGCTACGTAGATGTGTTCATAGCAGTGTGTTTTAGTGATAAAACACACTGTGACGCCATGGTTTTTTTAGCGAACCACTTTAGAAGAAGAAGAATTGCGACTTAAATGATAAACAATGAATTGATCCTAATATAACTGTCAATTCGATTTCAATGTGATATTTGGTTTTCTTATATTTCTCATGTGTTAGTTATAATAAATATATACCATAAATAGAATAAATATCAAATTACCTTCTTGCCATTTTTATTAAAATAACTACTTGTCACATGTCATTATGTGGTGGCTTCCTACACTTTGTAGGAAAAATTGGCTTTGTAGCCAACTCCTACTATATGTTATGGGCCATTTTCTGAGTATATATATCCTGACTAATATCCTGCTTTTGGTTGTTTACTTGTGATCAGGATACTGGATTAGGATATTGGTATCATCCTGGGCCATATCCTGGTGTTAACTAAATTAACCACGTGCAGGTTAGAGGCTGTGGGTTACTAACGGTCAGATGGACTTCTTCTCCTCAAGAATCGGGCGTATCTGTTATGTGATAGACGTTGAACCCGAAAGACCAGGTCAACAACGTTCGAGTGGGGAATATTCGCCGGATCCCGGTTTATTAGGATAGTTTGTTGCATTTCTTTTACTATAAATAGATGGGGGCGGATCGGATTAAGGCACGCAACTTTCACACACACTTTCGAACACTTTTGCTCTCTAAGTCACTACACACAAACACTTGTAATCGAATTACATTGTAACACCTAGTTGATCCGCATCACATCCTGCACTGTATCCTGAAGTTTGAAGCAATAAGGAGAACTAGGCAGCTGCGATTGTCAGCTCCCGAGGTTTTATGCCGGCGATCTAGATTGATCAAGGGCTTTCCTCGTACATCTCGTGTCATTCCCTTTACTTTTTTCTCATAGTTTGATCGTAGATACAACTCGATATCCTGAGCCGTATCCTGAAACTGTTTTTGCAATTAACTTGGTTAACATATTTTCGACACTCATTTCTAGCACACTACCTCACTTAACTAATTTGATCACTTAATTGCTTCGGTAATTTTTGACCCAAACAATTTGGCGCCCACCGTAGGGCAAGTGGTGCTATTTTTGCTAAAAACTTTAGTAATTTACTCGGCTTTCTATTGTCAAAAATTTTTGCTACATTGTTTTCAATGGCCTCGAGATCAAACATGAGCTCTTCCACCATGTCTGCTACAACCTCTGCAACAATTGGTTCGGTGCTTCCACCTCCTCCTCCACGAATGCAAACTTCTTCACATGGAACTGAAAGTCATGTGGCTCGGGATGTTATCCCCGCTCCCACTACTCAGGGATCTGGTCCTGTTTTGGCCTCTAATGATGAAATTCGAATTTGTTTGGTAGTGTACAGGAGCAGATGAGGCAGCAGCAGGAAACTAATCGGATGCTGATGAGAGAGATACAACTCTTGAAATCCGGCCCAAGTAGACCTGCTGAAGAAACTGTCACTCCTTTGCAGCCTAGAGCTTTGAACTTCAGTTCTGCAGTTTACACTGAAGATAACCGGGGGAATATCGTGCCAAGCCATTCTCAGAATCATATTCCTGAGATACCCTCCTCGGTCAGGATGTCAACTGTGAGGAGCTCAGGATATACTTCAGGATATGGCCAGAATCCTCAGACCAGTAACATGTCAAATAATAATACTCTTGCTACTAACAATAATGGGTCTTTGCAGGATGCAGGTATGACGTCAACATTTACTAGGGAGCTTCAGAAATTGAAGGACATGATATCTAGTGTACCTGGAGTGGTTCAGCCAATTCCGGAAGTATCCCAAGATAGCCACAGGATATCCCGCTTTGCATATCCCATCTGTGATGCTGAAATCCCAAAGAGATTTTAAACCCCCAACATGAAGCTCTATGATGGGACTACGGATCCTGAAGAGCATATTGCCCAGTATAGGGAAAGAATGGAGATTAACCCTATCCCTCCGGAGCTTAAGGAAGCATGCTTGTGCAAGGGATTCGGATCTACCCTAACAGGATCAGGCTTAAAATGGCTATTAAATGTTCCTCCTCAGTCAATTACTTCATTTGCTCATTTGGTTAATTTATTTAATAGTCAGTTTTCTTGCAGCCGGAGTTTTGAGAAACTAACCAGTGATCTTTACAGGATAACTCAAGGACCTCAGGAATCCTTGAGGGATTATGTGAACAAATTTAGTCTAGAATCCTTGGATATCCCACATCTTGATGTTGCGACCGCTGTGCAGGCTTTTAAGATGGGGTTACAAAAGGATTCCCAGTTTTATCAGGATCTTGTAATGAATCATTGCAGGAACTTGGACGAAGCTCGAAATTGGGCCTTGAGATATATCAGGGTGGAAGATGATAAGAAAATGCAAGAGAGGATGAGCTCATCCACCACTTATGAGTCAACTAATAGGAAGTCAGAATCCTCATTTAAACCATATCGCTCTAAGCCGTATGGTAGAAATGAAAACAAGAAAGTGAATGCTGTTGAAGACGAGGATTCTGAAGAATATCCTGAATTATCTAAATATTGCTTTTCCGTTAACATTCCTGAATTAATGTATGCTATCCAGGGTTTAGGAGACAAAGCTAGGTGGCCTCGAAAGAATCAACAAAAAGCCGATTGGAAGGATAAATCGAAATGGTGTGCCTTCCACGAAGATTTTGGACATGTAACTGAGGATTGCATCGCCCTAAGAAAAGAAATAAGCTATCTTCTTAGCAAGGGATATCTGAAGGATCTCTTAGGAAGAAAGAAGAACAAGGGTCAGGATACTGAGAAGGATCCTGAACGAGCAGCATCACCTCCTGCGGATGCCAAGATAATCAACTTTATTTCGGGAGGATCCGACATTTGTGGGACTTCGTATTCTGCGGCCAAGAGGCATGCAAAAGAGGCCAAGACCGAAAGGGGGGACAAACCAGCCAGGATGACTACCCTCACAACTGATAAAGTGATCACTTTCGATAGTGATGACAGGGATACTGTCCAGGATCCTCACCATGATGCTCTGGTAATAACATTATATGTGGCTAACCATTTTGTACGCAGGATATTGGTGGATAGTGGAAGCTCCGTCAATATAATCCAACTAGAAACTTTGAAGAGAATGAATGTATCTCCAATGGATATCACTTCGAAGTCCACTGTGCTCGTTGGTTTCAGTGGAGAAGCTAGGAATACCGTAGGGGAGATAAAGTTACCAGTATATGTTGAAGGGGTCAACTCGATACAACGCTTCTGTGTGATGGACTCCCTATCCTGCTATAACATCATACTAGGCAGGCCATGGATCCATGACATGAAGGCTGTGCCATCGACTTATCACCAGTGCATCAAGATCCCTACCCCTTGGGGGGTCGTCAAAGTTGATAGTGATCAGCAGGAGGCGAAGGAATGCTACTCATCCTCAATGAAATCCTCATCCAAGCCTAATCCAGCATAGCAATTAAAGATGCGGGCTCAGGATATCGTGGAGGCTTCAAAGCAGGATATGAAGAAAGTTATCCTGGATCAGGATAATCCTGATATCTCGGTGCTCGTGGGGACCAATATCCCTCAGGATATTGAAGGACGATTAAATAACTTTTTGAAGTGCAGGATGTCAACATTTGCCTGGAAGCATGAGGATATGACAGGTATATCCAAAGACATTATTACTCACAAGCTTGGAATTGACAGGTCGTTCAAGCCTGTTCAGCAAAAAAGAAGGAAATTTGCTCCTGAACGAAATACAATCATACAAGAGGAAGTTGAAAGATTGTTGAAGTCCAAAATGATCAGAGAAGTCAAGTTTCCAAGATGGCTGGCAAATGTAGTCGTGGTACAGAAGAAAAATGGGAAATGGAGAGTCTTTGTAGATTACACGGACTTGAACAAGGCTTGTCCTAAAGACCCATTTCCCCTTCCCCATATTGATGCAATGGTGGATGCTACTGCCAGGCATGAGATGTTAACCATCATGGATGCATCCTCAGGATTTCAGCAGATTCAAATGGAGCCTTCGGACCAAGAGGATACAGCCTTCATGACACCAACAGGTATTTATTGTTATACTGCTATGCCCTTTGGTTTGAAAAATGCAGGTGCAACATATCAGAGATTGGTGAACATGATGTTCAAAGATAAGCTGGGGGACACAATGGAGGTATACATCGATGATATGGTGGTAAAAACTAAAAAGGCTAAGGATCACCTCCAGGATATTAAGGGAGCATTTGATATCCTGGATCAGTATAACATGAAACTAAATCCTGCTAAGTGCCATTTCGGAGTGGGGGCAGGAAAGTTTCTAGGATATATGGTGACCAAAAGAGGAATAGAGGCAAGCCCGGAGCAGATTAAAGCCATCCTGGATATCAAATCACCTTCAAATATGAAGAATGTTCAACGATTGACAGGGCGAGTTGCAGCATTGAACAAATTCATCTCAAGATCCTCCGAGAAATGCAAGGAATTTTATGATATCCTGAAGAAAAATAAGAAGTTCGAGCAAAGCATGAAGCAGCCTTACAGGATTTGAAGCAATATCTCTCAATTACACCTCTATTGATTGTTTTGGTCAAAAATCAAGCAGTGACAATGCAACCAAACTTTCTGTTGTGAGGTATGATGCTTGAATTGATGAACAACAATAAGGATCACTATGAAATGTATTGAACAAGTGACACGAAGATTTATACGAGGAAAAAGCCCTTGATCAATGAATGATCTCCGGCATAAAAAACTCGGGTGATGGAAACTACCGATCACCAACTCAAATTAAGCAAGAAATCTATTACAACTTCGGATGATAGCGAGCTAAGTACAAGGATCACTATAGTGTGTTGTGTATAAAAATGTGTAAATGCCAAGTGAGTTAACGAGAGCTGGTGAGAGCAGTTGTAAGAGTGTGTGTGTAGCCAAAAAATAGCCAACTGTTTTCTAATTAGCTCGCTACCCCTTTAAAAATGGAAAATATCTACACTAACTAACATTCCGCAAATGGTGCAAGTCTTCCATGACTCCAGAACGTCCACTTCTGACCAAGCACGTGCGGAATAAACATAGAATATTCTCCAGGAATATCGCCAAGACCAAGTCCAAGCTCATACTCCTGCAAAACAGTTTCGAATTCAAAGTAGACAATCGTTAGTACAAGGATCCTTATAGTGATCCATGATCCTGATCCTGAAACACTTCTGAGGATCACTCAATTCAAACAGAAGTGAGGATCACTAGACCCAACAGTAATTAAGGATCACTGATCATTTAGAAATCCACCCCTAACAATTGCCCCCAAAATATAAGGAGTAATTATGTAAATAAACGAGTTGTATTTTGTTCTTATCCGTAACAAATTAACGAGTAACTAGCCGTTGGAGACGGACTAGCCGTTACGAACATGACGTCACTGAGGTGACTATCCTGCAAAATCATCATTATAAATAGGAGTTAGAGATAGGGATCAATCTGCATTTAAATTCAAGAGTAACTCCCTTTAAATTTATATCCGACGATCAAGCAGGTATTTCTCTTCCTCTTCCTTCTTTACGTTTTCTTTCTCTGCTCCTTCTTTCTTCACTTTCTTCAAGATGATGCTAAGATCCTCACCGGCCAAGGATCATAAGAAGGATAGTCCTCTCAAGAGACAGGGAATCATTGAATATTCGGTGAAAGAAATATGCTGTTTCTCTGATCCACAAATAGACAGGATCCGATACTGCTTTCCGGCGAACACCATTTTCAAACCGTTTGATCCCACCGTTTTAAGCGATCATGTTTCTGAAACTTGGGTAGCTTTCCCAGTCACACCTTTCACAATAGGATATTCGTATCCTTTCCCTGAATTCACCCAATCCTTTTTCTCCCTCACCGGCATCTCCTATATTCAAGCTATGCCAATGATCTGGGGGGTCTTATATACCCTTGAAAGGATCATTGAGCAAGAAGGAATTGACTTGGGAATGTCAGAATTAGCTGAGATGTATGATCTCACAACCTTTGGATCCCACCGATATCTATTCAAGCGTAAACCCGGTGAAGAACATCCCATCTTTAAAGCCACTAAAAATGATACCAACTGGAAACGGAGATTCTTCTTCGTCAGAAGGGATTCTATCCCGGATGGAAAGGATCTGCCAAGGAAGTGGAGCACCCATGGTAGGGTAGAGGATCCTTAGAAGGATCACTGAGTAAGCTCATTTCTGATGATGATTACTAATATGCTTCTGTTTCTTTTGTACAGCTATCACATTCTCGCATATTATTCCTTCAGCTGCCACCAAGGGGAGACTTGCTGCTTTTAGAAAACTTGATCCTGCCACAAGATCATTCAAAACAAACACCCAGGATTCTCAAGAGGTATCCTCAGGTTCTGTCACTATGTCAAGTAAGTATCCTGTTCTTTTTATATTCAAATGTTTAAATAAATAATTAAACAGAAATAAGATAGGGATACTTATCTGTTTTGGGTGTGTTGGCACTGGAAAATCATCAAGATCTGCCTCCAAATTCAGCGTCACTGAGCTTGACACTGTTCGATCCTCTAAGAAAAAATCTGCTGCTAGCCCTTCCATCGTCATCCCCAAGGAAACCGCTTCGAAGGGAAGAGGTGGAAATAAAAGGAAGACTTCCGAAGCTGACAACCTACAAGGCCTGCCCCTGATCCGCCATCAATTCCTCGAGTACTTCAATGATGTAAGGATCACTGACTCAGCTTAGTTATCCTATCCACTTGAGGATCACCTGACTCTAATCTTTACATTGTCTTTTTTATAGAAATTTGTTGAGATAGAGGACTATGTGGGGAATGTTGAAGAGCTTGAGGAGAAATACTCCGATCTCCAAAAGGTGGCGGTGCTCAAGGATCACAAGATTGCTTCCCTTGAAAAGGATCTCAACGATGCCAAAGTTCAGATAGTTGCAACCCAAATCAATGCTGACTATGAGAAGCACGAGATCACACAGGATGCTAAGGTCTCCGCTGCCATTGCCATGTACAAGACCAAGCTACAGATGGCTCAAGAAGCTCAGGATCCTGCCTTTGATAGGAGCAGCTGGGACGTGGAAGGCTGGAAGGCCAGGCTGACTGAGTTGGAGGATGAGGATGAGGCTAATGAGGTTCTGGCAATTGAAGCTAGTGGCATTGGCAAGGATCATGCGAAGGATACTAGAGCTGGAGGGGATGATGATGCAGCGAAGGTGTAGGCTGCTTGAATGGGCGATGAAGGACATTTCTAGACGTAGCCGGAGCCCATTTTTTTTAGTTTGGTTATGGTTTTTGTTTTGATGATGTTTTGATGAACAATGGTTGGTCTGTACTTAAACAATAGTAATTAGGGTTGAGGATCATGGATGATACTTTGAACAATAGGTAGGATAATGGGTGGTGGATGGATCCTCTGTTTGGGGGATGAAACTACTCGTTATCCTTCCGTCTTTAATTTCCTGCACTTGTTAGACCTATGAACAATGGACACCCTTTACCTAGCCCAGCGGACGGGCCACGTATTGCTAGTAGATGCTCGGGGTAGGTAATTTTGACAACTTAGAAGGGTTTGCTCTTTTATGAATAAAATAACTCTAACTTTTTGGCTTATCCTGTGTTGATATCCTTGTTAATACTTTACTTTCCTATTGTTGTGATGTTCATTTCGTTTAAACTTATCAAGTAGAGAAAAAATTTAAGAAATGTCCCAAAAAGTTTAGGATATGATCAAGGATCACATAATCCATAATTGATAAGTTCTGAAAAGTAACATAGTTTAAGGATCATAAGTTCAATTGTCAAAGGATAAGGGTCAATCACATAAATGATGAATAAAATCAAAATAGTTAAGGATCATACCTGAGAATCCAAGTTAGGATCCTAACCTTTAATACTTATAATCAGGACAACCAAAATACAAACCTTAGTTGAAAGTAAGGATCAAGAATCCTTGGTCATTTATCTTCACAAACCTGAAATAAGATATAACTTGGGACTAAGCCAATATAAAATGAAAGTTAGTAACTGGGGACAAGCCCAACAATTCTGGGGACAAGCCCAATATACTGGGGACAAGCCCAAAGGATAACTGGGGACAAGCCCAAAGGATAACTGGGGACAAGCCCAAACGATAACTGGGGACAAGCCCAAAGATCGTGTGTAAACTGGACTATGACCCTCACTGGCGACTATCCAAACTTAGTGACATGAAAATGCCAAAACCTTAGCTAACGTGAAAACATTAGAAACCTTAGGAACGGATGTATGGTACGTCTACCATTATACGTAGGATCCTGAAAATAGCCAGTACAATGAAATTGTCAGCCCCTAAAGCGAGTATTGGTCCCATTGACATGAACTATACCAGGATCATCGTGCGCTACTGGCGAAACTGGGGACAGGCCCAAACTGGGGACTAGCCCAAATGACTGGGGTCAAGCCCAAATAACTGGGGTCAAGCCTAAATGACTGGATACTTCCGTGGATACTCAATCTTTAGTTAAGGATACCTGAACCTTCAAAACTCAGAATCAAGTGAAAGGAGGATAAAGGATGCAGGATCCTTATCCTTGTAAGAGAATAAAAGAATGAAATAGTTTGAGATTGGAATGTTACCAGAAAGAGGATCATCTGTCAGTGGGGATCCTTCAAGGATACTTGTCTGGTAAGGATCACGGATCATGGTCACATGAAATATTTCTTCAAATGGACTGCATTCCAAGCTCTTGGTAGCAAATCACCTTCCATTGTTAGCAATCGATATGCCCCCTTTCCTGCTTCAGCTTCAATCAAATAGGGGCCTTCCCACTTTGGTGCTAGCTTTCCATCAGCAGGATTGGTGGTATTTTGAAATGCTTTCCTTAATACCATATCCCCAACTTGGAATTTCCTGATCCTGACATTTTTGTTGTAAGCTCCAGCCATCCTTTGTTGATAACTGGCCATCCTTATCCTTGCTAAATCCCTGATTTCTTCTATAGTATCCAAGTCTTGAATCAAGTTTTCAGCATTTCCTTCAGGATCACGAATGCTTGTTCTTGCAGTTGGAACCACCATCTCTGTAGGGATCACTGATTCTGCCCCAAACACCAAAGAAAATGGAGTTTGGCCAGTAGCATTCTTGGGAGTTGTCCTATCAGCCCAAAGCACATAAGGTAGTTCTTCTGCCCATTTTCCTTTCTTGGATCCAAGCTTCTTCTTCAAATTGTTGATGATGATCTTGTTGGATGATTCTGCCTGACCATTAGCTTGTGGGTGGACTGGTGTTGATGTTATCATCTTAATCCCCCAGCTGTCACAAAAGTTAGTGGTTCTATTCCCAATAAATTGGGATCCATTATCACAAATAATCTCAGAAGGGATACCAAATCTAGTAATAATGTTTCTTTTAATAAAGGATATAACTTCCTTTTCTCTGACTTGAGCAAAGGCTTTAGCCTCTATCCACTTAGAGAAGTAATCAGTCATAGCAAGCATGAATACTTTTCCACCAGGTGCCTTAGGAAGCTTTCCAACTATATCCATTCCCCATCTCATGAATGGCCAGGAAGAGGATATAGGATGCAAGAGCTCTGCTGGTTGATGAAGGATATTACTATGCCTCTGACAAGGATCACACTTCTTGGCATACTCTACAGCATCCTTCTTCATAGTGGGCCAATAGTATCCTGTCCTTAGGATCCTTGAGAATAATGCCCTGCCCCCAGTGTGGCTTCCACAATCTCCTTCATGGAAATCCTTTAGGACTTCTGGGATTTCAGGATCCTCAATGCATCTTAGATATGGTCCTGTAAGAGATCGTTTATACAGCATATCATTCAATATTGTAAATTGAGATACCTTAATTTTGAAAGCCCTAGGGTTTTCTCCTGTAGGAATCTCTCCATGTTGTATGTATCTCATGATTGGAAGGATCCATGATCCTGAATGAGATTGAGTATCATCACTAGGGATGATTGCAGAATCTTCTCCTATCTCCATAGCCACATGATCCTCGATAGCCGGGGTCAGGATATGGATAATAGGGATCTTGATATCCTCAGGGATCTTCAAGGATGATCCCAGATTAGCTAATGCATCAGCTTCTGCATTCTCTTCCCTTGGTACCTGTGTCAAACTAAAGGATACAAAAGAGAGTGCAAATTCTTTGACTATCTCTAAATACTTGATTAGCTTCTCACCTTTAACAGCATAGGATCCATTAAAGTGATTAGTGATTAATAAAGAATCTACATGTACCTCAAGATACCTGATCCTCATATGCTTAGCAATTTGCAAACCAGCTATCAAGGCTTCATACTCAGCCTCATTGTTGGTAGTTTGAAATTCACAAGCTATGGAGTGGGGTATTATGTCCCCCTGTGGCGATTTTAGTAGTATTCCAAGCCCTGTTCCTTTTACATTGGAGGATCCATCAGTGAACAGTAACCAAGGATCCTTGGTTTCTTCAAACTGTTGGACTTCTAATTCAGCCTCCTTTTGCAAATCACTACTAAAATCTGCCACAAAGTTGGCTAAGGCTTGGGATTTGATGGAAGTCCTTGGTTCATATCTTATATCATATGCACTCAGCTTTACTGCCCACTTAGCCATCCTTCCTGACATTTCAGGTCTCCTGAGGACATTCTTAATCGGAAAATTAGTCTTTACAATAATGACATGAGTTTCAAAATAATGTCTTAATTTAGTAGATGCCATAATTAATGCAAGGATAAGTTTTTCTAAGTGTGAATACCTGGATTCAGCATCAAGTAAACTCTTACTTACATAATAGACAGGATGTTGTGTACCTTGGTGATCCTTAACAAGGACCGCACTTACTGCTTTTGAGGATACTGCTAGGTACAAGGATAATACATCCCCTTTTTCTGGTTTCATCAAGGCAGGGGCTGAGGATAGGTAATCCTTAAGAGATTTGAGGGCATTTTCATGCTTCTCGGTCCATTCAAATTTCTTGTTCTTCCTCAGGATGTCATAGAATTCCTTGCACTTTTCTGAGGATTTGGATATGAATCTGTTCAAGGCCGCGATCCTGCCTGTCAATCTTTGCACATCTTTAGCATTGGCAGGAGATTTGATATTCACAATAGCCTTGATTTGTTCTGGACTTGTTTCAGTGCCCCTCTTTGTCACGATATAGCCTAAGAATTTACCTGCCTTAACACCAAAATGACACTTGGAAGGATTAAGTTTCATATTATATTTATCAAGGATATTGAATGCTTCCTCTAAGTCTTTAAGGTGATCCTCAGCTTTCTTGGACTTAACCACAATGTCATCAATATAGACTTCCATAGTATGTCCAATCTGCTCCTTGAACATCATATTGACTAGCCTTTGATAAGTAGCACCTGCATTCCTTAATCCAAATGGCATAGCAATATAACAGTATATACCAGTTGGGGTCATGAAGGCCGTATCCTCTTGATCAGATGGTTCCATCTGAATTTGTTGAAATCCAGATGAAGCATCCATAAAAGTCAACAACTCATGACCCGCGGTAGCATCCACCATGGAGTCAATGTGGGGTAATGGGAAAGGATCCTTGGGACATGCCTTGTTTAAATCAGTAAAATCGACACATACCCTCCACTTTCCATTTTTCTTTTTAACAACGACCACATTGGCTAACCATCTTGGATACTTACCCTCTCAGATCATACCTACCCGAAGTAGCTTATCTACCTCCTCCTGGATAATAGCATTCCTCTCAGGTGCAAACTTCCTCCTCTTTTGATGGATAGGCTTGAATGACCTGTCAATGCCAAGTTTATGAGTAATTATATCCTTAGATATACCTGTCATGTCTTCATGTTTCCAGGCAAAGGTGGATTTCCTTCTCCTAAGGAAGGATACTAGCTCCTGTTCGATGTTGCTAAGGATCCCTGATCCTATGAAGATCTTGGATTCAGGATCATCAGGATCCATGAGGATTTCTTTCAAATCCTGTTCTCTTGCCTCCAAGACATCTCTTGAAGGATACTTTAATTGCTATTGCTCCCTTGGTCTTGAGGCCGGCTTCATTGATGAGGTATAGCAGTTTTTAGCCTCCTGTTGATCACTCTCAATTTTCACCACTCCCCAAGGACTTGGAAGCTTTACACATTGATGATAAGTGGATGGGACTGCCTTCATGTCATGTATCCATGGCCTGCCAAGGATAACATTACAACATGATAAATAATCTATAACACAAAACTTTTGATAAGAATGCAATCCTTCAATATAGATTGGGAGTTTGATGTCCCCCAATGTATTCTTTGTTTCCCCACTGAATCCCACAAGTACTGAGGATCTTGGGATGATATCAGACTCCGGGATATTCATCTTCTTGAGAACATCAAGCTGAATGATGTTCACAGAGCTTCCTCCATCTATAAGGATCCTACGAACAAAGTGGTTAGAAATAAACAATGTAATTACAAAACCATCATGATGAGGATCCTGGATGTCAACACGATCATCCTCATCAAAAGTTATGAATTTATACTGGGTAACAACAGAGGTCCGGACAGGTCTGTCTCCATTGTCCATCTTGGTTTCCTTAGCATGTCTTTTTGCTGCCGAAAAGGATGTACCACAGATGTCTGATCCACCGGATATGAAATTTATGACTTGTGCATCTACTGGAGGAGCAGGAGCCCTTTCCGGAATCCTTTCAGGATCCCTGACCCTTGACTTCTTTCGTCCCAAAAGCTCTTTCAAATGCCCCTTGCTCAACAAGTAACCAATTTCCTTTCTAAGTGCAATGCACTCTTCAGTGAGATGCCCGAAATCCTCATGATATGCACACCACTTGGACTTATCCTCTGTAGCAGCTGGTTTATCACTTATCCTTGGCCACCTAGCTTTCTCACCTAGATTCTGCATTGCAAGGATTAGTTCGTTGTTATCAACAGAAAAACAGTATTCAGAAATAGGAGGATAATCCTCATCATCCCCTTCTTGTTCCACTGCATGCACATTCTGGTTGTCAGATTTATTGTAGAACTTGGATTTGTTGTTCCTGAAGTAGGATCCTTGTTTCTCTTGTTTTGAGGATCCTGGTAATCTATCCTGAATCCTTTTGTCATCCTCTAGGCGGATGAACCTAAGGGCCCTGGTTCTTACTTCATCAAGATTCCTGCAAGGTGTCATTACAAGATCATCATAGAATAATGAATCCCTAAGTAATCCCATTTTAAAGGCTTCTACAGCCGTAGCAATATCCAAGTTAGGAATATCCAAGGATTCTTTACTAAACTTAGTGATATAATCTCTAAGTGATTCATTTTGACCTTGTGTTACCCTATATAAATCACTAGTTAATCGTTCAAATTTCCTACTACAAGAAAATTGACTATTAAACAAATTAACTAGATTAGAAAATGAAGTAATAGAGTAAGGGGGAAGACTTAGCAGCCATTTAAGAGCAGATCCTGTGAGTGTGGACCCAAATCCCTTGCATAGACATGCTTCTTTTCACCTTTCAGGAATAGGATTGATCTCCATCCTCTCCCTGTATTGAGCTACATGCTCCTCCGGATCCGTTCAACCATCATACAACTTCATGGATGGTATCTGGAATCTTTTAGGTATCTCAGCATCACATAGGGGTGGTGCAAAAAGAGATATCCTATGGCTACCATCTGCAATTTCAGGAATGGGTTTAACCACTCCTGGGACACTGGATATCATATCCTTGAGCTTCTGTAACTCCCTGGCCATAGCCTGATTGATACCTGCATCCTGCATTAAGCCATGATTAGTGTTGTATAAATTATTGAAAGTGTTACCTCCCACGGGATTCGTGTTTGGAATCCCAGATGTGTATCCATATTGACAAGACTCTGGTAGGATTGTAGGACCAGAGGGAGCGACGGTCTGCATTGGTATGAAGTCTCCTTGATGAACGTCCGAGCTCTGAGGCTGCATACTTCTCAAGAATCCTTGATCCTGAAGGACGTTGGATCCTTGAAGTTGAGATGATCCTTGAACCTGAAAGGATCCTGGAATCAGAGAGGATCCTGGGACCTGAGAGGATCCTGGGACCAGGGAGGATCCTGGAACAAGGGAGGATCCTTGGATCGGGAAGGATTCTTGGATCCGGGAGGATCCTTGAGCTTGGGAGGATCCTTGGACCTGGGAAGATCCTTGGACCTGGGAGGATTCTTGGACCTGGGAGGATCCTTGGACCTGGGAGGATCCTTGAACTGTATGCATTCCCGAATATCCTCCTGACGCGAAGTATCCCTGATGCTGAGAAGAGGATCCTAATGGTTGAGAAGAGGATCCTTGAGGCTGGAAGTGAGAGCCAAAATCCTGACTCATAGTTGTTGTTCCATAACGCCTTCCTGATAATTCACCCAAGTATTGCACGTCCGGAACTGCTAAGTGTTGGGAAGTTATGGTTGGAGTGTCGAAGTTCAGCGATCTTGGCATCAGAGGGGAGTGATCCTCCACTAATTTCTTCTGTTTCTTGATCTCATCGATCTCCCGGAGGATCCTTTCGTTGGTTTTGTCATGCTCTTGTGCATGATTCCTCATCTGCAAAATCAGAATGTAAAGATCATTAGTAGTAGGATTAGTTGAAACAGAAGAAGTTGGTGGTTTTTGGAAAACTGGGGTTGGTTTCTTCGCGGCATTCTTAGCATTCTTCTGGGACCCAGAAGGTGGTGGAGGCAAAGGAGGAACGCCTTGTGAAGAGCTGAATGACGGCATCAAGTTTGAAGTATTTTTCGCCGAGGAAGCCATCTGCTTGGTTGTAACGAACCGAAATGAGCACGAAAACATGAATCTTTTTAGGAATGAAGCACCAATTGCCCCACGGTGGGCGCCAAACTGTTTTGGTCAAAAATCAAGCAGTGACAATGCAACCAAACTTTCTGTTGTGAGGTATGATGCTTGAATTAATGAACAACAATAAGGATCACTATGAAATGTATTGAACAAGTGACACGAAGATTTATACGAGGAAAAAGCCCTTGATCAATGAATGATCTCCGGCATAAAAAACCTCGGGTGATGGAAACTACCGATCACCAACTCAAATTAAGCAAGAAATCTATTACAACTTCGGATGATAGCGAGCTAAGTCCACGGATCACTATAGTTTGTTGTGTATAAAAATGTGTAATCGCCAAGTGAGTTAACGAGAGCTGGTGAGAGCAGTTGTAAGAGTGTGTGTGTAGCCAAAAAATAGCCAAGTGTTTTCTAATTAGCTCGCTACCCCTTTAAAAATGGAAAATATCTACACTAACTAACATTCCGCAAATGGTGCAAGTCTTCCACGACTCCATAACGTCCACTTCTGACCAAGCACGTGCAGAATAAACATAGAATATTCTCCAGGAATATCGCCAAGACCAAGTCCAAGCTCATACTCCTGCAAAACAGTTTTGAATTCAAAGTAGACAATCGTTAGTACAAGGATCCTTATAGTGATCCATGATCCTGATCCTGAAACACTTCTGAGGATCACTCAATTCAAACAGAAGTGAGGATCACTAAACCCAACAGCAATTAAGGATCACTGATCATTTAGAAATCCACCCCTAACATTGATGAAGCCTGAAAATGGTGAACCATTATCCCTGTATCTTGCAGTATCAGGGAATGCAGTAAGTGCTGTCCTTGTAAAGGATCATGAAGGTTAGCAGTATCCTGTCTATTATGTTAGTAAAAGATTATTAGATGCTGAAACTAGATATTCTCATTTAGAAAAGTTGATACTAGCACTAGTTATGGCATCAACGAAGCTTAGACATTACTTTGAGACCAATTATCCTGTCAAAAATGTGCTTAGGAAACCCGAGATGTCAGGCAGGATGGCCAAGTGGTCAGTAAAGTTAAGTGCTTATGACTTAGTGTACGAACCTAGAAATGCCATAAAATCGCAGGCTCTAGCTGACTTTGTGGCTGATTTCAGTAGTGACATTCAGGATGAAGTAGACTTAGAAGTACAGCAGCTAGGAGAAAACTTAGAATGCTGGACATTGTATACTGATGGTGCATAGGTCAGGTGTGAATTTCCTGCTACTAATAATGAGGCAGAATATGAAGCTTTGATTGCAGGATTAGAGTTGGCTAAAAATATGAATATTAGATGTTTACAAGTATATGTTGATTCCCTGTTGATTACTAACCATTTCAATGGATCTTACGCAGTAAAAGGTGAAAAGTTAGCTGAATATCTCGAAATTCTCAAAAAATTAGCAGTATACTTCGATATTTTTACATTTGAACAGGTACCAAGAGAGGAAAATGCTGAAGCTGATGCCTTGGCAAATCTGGGATCATCGGCCAGGATACCGGAAGGAACCCGAATACCAATATTACATATCCTATATCCTGCGACGAATCCTCAGGATAAGGAAGTAATAAATATGCAGGATCCTGATGAGTATCCCGAGGAGGATCCTAAGTCCTGGACGGCTCCAATCATGAGATATCTCAAGGAAGGACACATCCCAAAGAATGAGAATCCTAAAGCCTTTAGAATGAAGGTATCACGATTCACTATCATAAATGACGTTTTTTACAAGAAATCTCTTGCATGACCATATCTGAGGTGCTTGGAGGATCCCGAAACCAAAGAAGTACTTCAGGATATACACGAAGGGGATTGTGGTAATCATACTGGGGGCAGGTCGTTATTCTCAAAAGTATTAAGGACAGGATATTATTGGCCAACGATGAGAAAAGATGCCACAGAATATGCTCGAAGATGTGATGCATGTCAAAGACATAGTAACATATTACATCAGCCTGCTGAACCGCTGTATCCTATTGTTTCACCTTGGCCGTTCATGAAATGGGGTATGGATATAGTGGGAAAACTTCCGAAGGCTCCAGGAGGAAAGGTTTTCATGTTGGCAATGACGGATTATTTCTCCAAGTGGGTTGAAGCAGAAGCATTTGTTCAAGTTAGAGATCAAGAAGTGGTATCCTTCATAAAAAGGAATATCCTGACCAGGTTTGGAGTACCAGCTGAGATAATTTGTGACAATAGATCTCAATTCATAAGTAAAAGGACTACTGACTTTTGCAAGAGTTGGGGAATTAAAATGATCACGTCTACTCCGGTTTATCCTCAAGCAAATGGACAAGCAGAATCCTCAAACAAGATAATTGTCAACAACTTAAAAAAGAGACTAGGGGCTAAGAAAGGAAGATGGACAGAAGAATTACCCTTTGTTTTGTGGCTGATAGGACAACGGTGAAGAATGCGACTGGCCAAACCCCGTTTTCCTTGGTGTTTGGGGCAGAAGCGGTGATTCCGACAGAAATGGTGATACCTACAGCGAGATCCAACCTCAGGGATCCTGAGAAGAATCCTGAAGTCCTATGCCAAGAACTGGACACCGTAGACGAAACGAGAGATGCAGCAAGGCTAAGGATGGCAGCATATCAACAAAGGATATCCAGAGCATACAACAAGAATATAAGGACTAGAAGGTTCAAAGTTGGAGATTGGGTGTTAAGAAAGGCTTTTCAAAATACCACTAATCCTGCCGATGGAAAGCTGGCTCCAAAATGGGAAGGACCATATGAGGTTGAATCAGAATCAGGAAAAGGAGCATATCGGCTCAGGAGTATGGAGGGGGATATGCTACCAAGATCCTGGAATGCTATACACTTAAAACTCTATTTCAGGTAAGAATAGAATTTAATGTTTATCTCAGAATGGTATGTATTCTATCTCTCTTAAATATATTTGAATTCATTTACTATTTTGAACCCGTCACTGACTTAAGCATAGGAGGGGTGTTAGCCAGGCTAACACCCACCTTAGTTTACAGTTGTTTTGCAGTATATTCTTCGGGATGTAGCACCAGGATACACACTCAGGATACTTCGGAAGATTAGAGGATTGGCCCCTTCTCTCACGTCTAAGGGATCCTGATCCCTTCACAGGTTTAAAGGTATTCACCTTTCTTCCGAATTGGGTTTAAACACCCCCCCTGGAGCGCAAGTTATTCGGGAATAGTTCAAGGTGGCGGGACCAGTTCATGTAAAAGTGGCTGACAATTTCGTTACCATTGGCTATATCCTGAATCCTTAAGGTATATGAGGATTGATCACCCTCTCTCGTGAAAGGGTATTTTCATACTCTCTAAGGTTTAAAGGTTTTCACCTTTCTAAGTCTTGGAGTTTATACACTCCCGCCTGTAGCGCACGAAAATTTGGGATTTTCCCCAGGATACAAAGGATTTATCTCCAGCATATTTTGGGTTTTACCCCTGTAACACAAAAATTGTCTATACAATTGGAACTATTGTTCAAAAATTTTCTAAGTGTTTAAGGATTTTATGCATAGGGGACATTCCATCTAAAGTAATTGTATGAAGCACAAAGAATCAAAGTTGAGCTAAGTGTATCGAACTGGGGACATCTTAGGAGAAGCCACAAAAGGGGTTGGAGTTTAATACTAAGGCTACACTCAATTCCTGGTATGATCTTTCCTTTGTGAACCTTAAATGAATTTTTTAACTCTGATTAAGGATATATCTTTAGGATATGTCTTTGGAATTTGTTTTTGGAATATGTTTCGGGATATTTCATTGAAATATTTGAATTGAAAACCCTGATCTAACGAATGTTGTCGAAACAGGTCTTAGAGAATGGGTTATTTTTTTATCCTTTAAAGGTTTTGTCCGAAATTAATTGAATTTTTAGAAATTCTATTTGAAAAAGGTTTTCATAATATATCACAGAGTATATTGATCAGGATATGAGAGCAATAGCAAGTCAATTGAAAGATGAAATTATTTGAAATAAGCAATACCAGTTGATAACCGAAGGTTTCATCCTAAAACCTAGGACCCATCCACCTTCGGCTATCAAGTTGTTTTAATACAGAAATAAAAACTGTTCATAGGACAAGAAATAAAATTGTTCAAACATAAGCATAACTCTCAAATTTAAAGAAAATAAGTTTTAGGAGGCAGCGCCTTCTTCGTTCATGGTAATTTCAGCAGCATCCGTCTCGGGATCCGCCTCAGCATCCCTCTCAGCACCGGTTGGTTTTTCAACTGCTTTTGAAGATCCTTCAGCTGCAGGTTTGGCAGAAGTGCCGCCGAGGCTCTTTAGCTTTGTTTCCCAGGCACTGCCGTCCCAAGAAGGGCATTCGAAGCCTAGTGTTTTGGCTTCATGGGCCATCTTTAGCCTGGCCTGGAGGAGAGAAGTGACGACGGAACTTTTAAGGCTTTCCCGGTAGTTGACCATATCACGTTCATGTTGAGCATGGGCAGCATCAAGATCGGTTTGGGCCTGGAGGGTAGCTTTGTTGAGAGCAGTCTAGTGTTCTTGGGTCATAGCCTTGAACTTCTCCTCGTAGTGCCGAGATTTAGCGGCTGCAATCATGCCTTGATTGGAGATGGTAACCTTAGTTTTCTTCAACTTGGATTCAAGTGTCTTGTTGAGCCCGCATGATTCTTGATATAGATGAACCAGACGTTCAAGACCCTGCAAAAATAAGAGGACAGGTATTGGTTTTAATAAATACTTATAAGTGATATAAGCTGAAGAATATGGTTCAAGGATACTAACGTGGTTGAGAAAAGAAGTCATAAATCCGCTTGCTTCGATGAACTCGTAATTCTCATAGGGGAATGTATCAGAGATGACGGGGGAATCGGGCTCTTTCCTTTTACGGGAGCTTGAACTCCGGGGCCTGGTAGCTGGCGACGGTTTGGGAATGACGATGGCCTTGGAACTGCTGGGCTTGGATGAGGCCGTGGCCTTGGGACTAGGTTTCTTCTTGACCTGAACCTGATCGGAATAACTGTCCAGCTCGTCGAGGTCAAAGACTTCAGGGATCTTGGCCGGTGCTGCGTAAAGGGAAAAAGTCTTACATCTTTATTACCTTTCATTATATTGTATTGTGCTGATTAATTATTTCACAAGTAATCCTTACCAGACATTTCAGATGATGAATATTGACTGGAACTCGGGATATGTGTGGTAAAACTCCTGTCACTTGCAGGTAATTGGTAAACAGTTTTGATTCTTTTCTCTGATTCCGCAGTAGGGGGAGCTACTTCCTTGAAATTCACTGCAAAGGGATCAAAAAGGAGGATATTAGCAAAAGATAAAAGTCTAAAGGTACATGGGAACATTCATGATCCTACCGGTGGTTAACCACTCCACCGGAAGGCTAGCACCCTCATCAATGGAGTCTCGTTTGACAAAGAAGAACTTGCGTTGCCATCCGTCTTGGTTTTGGTGGCTTTAAGAATAAGGGGTTTGTTGGAAGTCGAAAAAAGAAAAAACCGGCTAGAACCGTGGGATCAGAGGCGGTAAGCGATTGGCAGATCTTCGATACAAAGGTCGGGACAATGAAGATTTTTAATTTTGTTGAGTACGATTAATACCCTCTAGACCATGGGCATGGTCTGAGAAAATGAGATACCGGTGGTCCGGAAGAATTGCATCATAAATTCGGGAAAAGGGTATCGAAGACCTAGCGAGAAAGGGTATGCTGGGAAGCAAACCCAATCACTAGAAGAAACGTCCGATCGAATTGACCGATCAAATGGTCTAAAGACCTTGTCATCGGGGAAAGCACCAGAAGCTCTCAAAGCCGCTATGTCTGCGTTATCAAAAGCACAGATCTCCTTCTCGGGATTTTTGGGAAGATTCTACTGAATGAAGGTCTCAGATGATTCACCGGTTTGGGAATAAGTTCTGGCAGCCATTGCAAGTAAAGGAAGAAAGATTGATAAAAAATGAATGAGAAGTAGGGAATTACCTGGAGACTCCGTTGGAGATATCTACTTTTCAAACAAGAAAAGAGAAGATATAGGAGCATTGTAGATCTCCATCGAGTTAAAAGCGCGTTGGAAGTTATGATGTAATCTTGACCGTCGTCTCGATTTAATTCCCTTGATTTACGAGATAGAATTTTTAAAATATATCCGTTGGATTGGTATACCAATAGATATATTTGGGGACAATTGTTATGGGCCATTTTCTGAATATATATATCCTGACTAATATCCTGCTTTTGGTTGTTTACTTGTGATCAGGATACTGGATTAGGATATTGGTATCATCCTGGGCCATATCCTGGTGTTAACTAAATTAACCACGTGCATGTTAGAGGCTGTGGGTTACTAACGGTCAGATGGACTTCTTCTCCTCAAGACTCGGGCGTATCTGTTATGTGATAGTTTGTTGCATTTCTTTTACTATAAATAGATGGGGGTGGATCAGATTAAGGTAAGCAACTTTCACACACACTTTCGAACACTTTTGCTCCCTAAGTCACTACACACAAACACTTGTAATCGAATTACATTGTAACACCTAGTTGATCCGCATCACATCCTGCACTGTATCCTGAAGTTTGAAGCAATAAGAAGAACTAGGCAGCTGCGATTGTCAGCTCCCGAGGTTTTATGCCGGCGATCTAGATTGATCAAGGGCTTTCCTCGTACATCTCGTTTCATTCCCTTTACTTTTTGCTCATAGTTTGATCGTAGATACAGCTCGATATCCTGAGCCGTATCCTAAAACTGTTTTTGCAATTAACTTGGTTAACATATTTTCGACACTCATTTCTAGCACACTACCTCACTTAACTAATTTGATCACTTAATTGCTTCGGTAATTTTTGACCAAAACACTATATATATATATATATATATATATATATATATATATATATATATATATATATATATATACTAGTTCAAGTTCCTGTGTGTTACATGGGTGACCTCACAATAAAATATATTATTTAACACTGTTGACTTAATTTTTCTAATGAAAGAAATGTTCAATTACTATAAAATTGAGATTGTAAAATATGCATAACAAAAGATCTGCTTAAGACTATTATTACTAATTTTTAAACTTAAAGAAGGTACCCATATAACTTGGTTCTGGGTTAAAGTGGCTTACCCAAAGATCAAAGTGAAAACTAACTTATAGTTGCCTCCACCAAAACTATGCTCCTTATAACAACCCTACATGGAATTCTAGTTTAACCCAATATCCCCAAATGACATTTGTAAGGAAGTAAGTGTTGATCACTCCTTACATTTTTTAAATTGATGTATAAATGAAAATAACACCTTCATCATTAATGTTCTCAAAAATGTTATTAAAGAACATTATCTTCGTTGATCTCATCTTTGTGAACACTACGGTAGCCAACTTCACCAAGTATCGCTCATTCTCAATCTGTAAGTAGTAGTATTAGATAGACGTAATGGTGAAGGTTGGCTACCATAGTGTTCACATACTCTAGAAACCGAAAAGAAGTCAACATCAATAGTAGAACACTAAGAAATTGTATTAGCATATTGTTTACGTTTCATTTTGTGGATCTTGTTTCCATGATAATAGAAGGAGTTAGTTGTTCTAACGGGTCAAAACAGGCTTTGACCAAAATGGATGCGATTGGTAACAAAAAGGCCAACTTTACTAATAACCTGCAAGGAAGCATCTTCCAGACTACTTAAAGTCTTGATACGCAAATATGAAGGATAATATACAGATATCAGTTGATTATTAATAATAAAAATACGACATTATACGTTAACAACTTACTTATATTTGTTCACTAAGTGTCGCCCATGCACCTTGCAGGCCTTACAACTTAGAACACTACTTCACCTCCATTGTTTTAATTCCACAAACATATTTTGCCATAGTTTAACCATGTGATAATTTAAATTACATTTAAAAGATCAAAAATGGAACAACTGTAGCTATTATAACAGATGGCCATTTCTTTAATATTTGTCTACGAATAATCAAAACTAATTTACATAATTAAGTTGTTGGTTTCACTTATACCTCCCGAATCCTCTGTAATCGTTGATGACCAAATCTGACTCAGCTTCGTATGTTGACTTCTGTTGATCGCGTTACCCTCTTTGAATATAGCTACAGAGTCGCAAAGACACTCCAATTGTTAAGATTTACAAAAGACATTTCGATCCATCATCCATAACTAGTAAAAGTCATACTAATTTTTATAAACCCAATGTATTTCTTCCTTCCTTTCCGGTTTCTCCCATACATAATTTCAATGAATCAAAAATCACATAATTAACCATGTGTTGTTTAATTATTGCTCAAGAATAACAAAAAATTAATTAATCTCACACAATATGTTCCTACTAAAATATCTAGACTATTATTAACCAATGCGAACTTCAATTTCAAATTGTAAAATTGGAACAAACAAACAATTTACATATGTGAAGAAGGTTAGAAATTATTAATTTTACCTCTGCACAATGACTCAATTATGATATCAAGCCTCCTCTAGTTCTTCGTCACATGGTGCAGCATGTCAGGTAAATGGTTGGAAAAATAATACTACTGCAAAGCGAATGGTGATTGAAAAAAACCACGCCACATTCTGTTTGTGTTGTTATGTAATGAAAACCAGGCATTCAATAATAATAATATTCTTTACTACTTAGAATTATATTGCTAGTTGGTTTGGATTATATTTGTTTTTAAACGGTTGGAAAAATAAAAACTAATGTTCTATGCCTCTCAAAATAGAAACCATAAGTGTTCTTATTGGAACACAATCCAATTATTAATTCTATTTAATCCGGTCATTGGAAGAAAACCTATATTTTTACCTTGTAAACCTATTTTTAGAGCCTCTTCTCGTCCCTGTTTCGTCATTACCGCGTCAGGAAACCTGCTTGAAGTCGACGGAGTGCCACCAGAATGGCGCTTGATGACGCTGGAGTGATGTCTGCCATCCTTCCAAAGGTCACAACCCTTATTTTATGTATTCATTTTAAATATATCAAGTCAGAAAATAATGGTTATTTTTTTTAAGGACAGATATGTTCAACGACGCCCACCCTTGTTTGAGGAAATATAGACTTTCATTCATCATTGATCCCACAGCGTCCTTCGAAAACCGATTCTTCAAGATATTGCAACTTCAAGAGTGAAGGCAAGCATTTTTTTTGGTGATCTGTAAGACAAACAGGAAACAATGTGAATTCAAAATTGTCTCAAACAACCAAAAATCATTTTCTTTTTCGTAAAAAAACATGGGACCCACCGGAGAACTTTCAATTCTACTCACACCAAATACGAAAAAAAACCATTTATATTTATGATTGATAATTACATGAATTAACGAACAAATCAACAGTAAGCAACAAACAACAATATCGACACCAACAAAATAACCAACAAAGACAGGACCGATAATCATGACCAGCATGAAGAAGTTTCTTACGTATCACATCATTTACCATCACTTGTCATGGCGCTTTCTGATACGCACTTCTTTGTTAAAGCTATAACGAAATCTTGTATAGTTTCACATGTTAATAACTCCTGATTCCTCACAAATGGAACTCTTACCACCCCCTCTACAGTAAAAACATAACTTCTCAAGGTCTCAAAGTTCATCAAAATTAATAAATATCTCCCTTCATATTCTAAGAATTTCAACTTTCCTATTCTACATCAAATAATCAACAACCACTCATGTTCTATAACTATTGTAATTATGTGAACAAACTATTTGTTTAAAGAACTCAAATCATTAATACTGTTAGGGATAAAATTTCCAAGCTTATGGATCACGGATCCTCAAGTGCAGCCAGGATCACGGATCCTCAGTTCAGTTTGAATTAAGGATCCTCAGAAGACGTTGCAGGACTAAGGATCCAGGATCCTCATTATTATCCTAATACTAACAATTGTTTCCATTATATTTGAACTTGTTTTGCAGGAGTATTCGAATAGGAATTGGTCTAAGCGAGATTCCAGGGGAATATGCCTTCTAATTCTGCACGTACATGAGCTCTTCGACCGTTGTGGTGATCGTGGGGAGCTTGCACCTTTTTCGGATTGTTTGTTAGTTAGTTGATTTCTATTTTTAAATGGGGATAACAATCTTGTTTAGACATAAGAATTATTAGCAACACACTACACTCGAGCTCTCAACAACTCTCGGCGATTACATACATTTTTGCACGATAGTGAACCTTGTACCAAGCTTGTTATCATCCTGATTTGTAAACGTTGTTTGTGTAATATAGTTGGTGATCGGTAGTTTCCATCACCCGAGGTTTTTTTATGCTGGAGATCATTCGTTGATCAAGGGCTTTTTCCTCGTATAAATCCTTGTGTTCAACATTCATTTCATTCATTCTTCGTTCATACGTTTATTCATATAATCAAGCATCACACCTCATAAAATTGGATTTGGTTGCATTATCCTTGTGTGATTTTTGACCAAAACAGTTTGGCGCCCACCGTGGGGTAATTGGTGCTTCAATTCTGAAAATTTTGCTCATTTTGTTCATTTCTCTTCATTGTCTTCAACCACATGGCTTCTCAAGTGAAGAACACTTCAAGCTCCATGCCGGCGATCACCTCTTCACAGGGCATTCCACCTTTGCCTCCTGTTTCTTCTGGATCCCAGAAGAATGCTTAGAATGTTGTGAAGAAACCAACCCCCGTTTTCTCAAAACCAACTACTGCCTCTTATGGCACTAGTAACAATGATCTTTATTCTTTGATTTTGCAGATGAAGGATCAAATGCTGCACCAGGACATAACTAATGATAGGATCCTTCGAGAGATTGATGAAATCAAGAAATTGAAGAGATCAGCAGAGGATCACTCTCCATTGATGCGCAGATCACTGAACTTTGATTCTCTAGCCATAACAGCCCAGCACTCCACAACATCAGGCACTCAATACCAGGGTGGATTATCGAGTATACGCTATGGATCATTGGCAATGACTCAGTCTCAAGGATCCTACTTTCAGCCTTCAGGATCCTCTCTTCAGCCTAAAGGATCCTCCTCCCAGCATCAAGGATCCTTCTTTATTTCTAGAGGATATATGGGAACATAGACGGTTCAAGGATCCTCCTCTCAGGTTCAAGGATCCTCCTCTTAGGTTCATGGATCCTCCTCTCAGGTTCAAGGATCCTCATCTCAGGTTCACGGATCCATGGATTATCCTCCAAGACCCCCAGCCTCGGTGTATCAAGGATCCAACATCTTTCAGGATCAAGGATCCTTAAGGAGTGTACAACCTAGAAGTTCAGAAATTCACCTGGGAGATTTCATCCCTATGCAGACTATTGCTTCATCTGGTCCCTCAATCATGCCAGAATCAAATCAATATGGATTCTCATCAGGAATCCCACCCTTGAATCCATCAGGAGGTAACACTTTAAATACTACTTATAATACTAACCATGGCTTTGTGCAGGATACAGGAATCAACTAAGCTATGGCTAGAGAGTTACAAAAGCTAAAGGATATGATATCCAGTGTTCCAGGAGTGGTCAAACCCATTCCAGAAATTCCAGATGGGAGTCACAGGATATCTCGATTTGCACCACCTATTTGTGATGCAGAGATACCAAAGAGGTTTCAAACACCAAACATGAAGTTATATGATGGCTCAACTGATCCTGAAGAACATGTAGCTCAATACAGAGAAAGGATGGAGATCAATCCCGTCCCTGAGAGGTTAAAAGAAGCATGTCTATGCAAGGGTTTCGGATCCACACTAACAGGATCAGCTCTTAAATGGCTGCTAAGTCTTCCCCCTTACTCTATTACTTCATTTGCTAACTTAGTTAATTTGTTTAATAGCCAATTCTCATGTAGTAGGAGATTTGAACGATTAACTAGTGATCTATATAGGGTAACACAAGGTCAAAATGAATCACTTAGAGATTATATCACTAAATTCAGTAGAGAATCCATAGAAATTCCTAATTTGGATATTGCTACGGCTGTAGAAGCCTTCAAAATGGGTTTACTTAAGGATTCACAGTTCTATGATGATCTTGTCATGACCCCTTGCAGGAACCTTGATGAAGTAAGAACCAGGGCCCTTAGATTCATCCGTTTAGAGGATATAAAAGGATCCAAGAAAGACTGGCAGGATCCTCAAAGCAGGAAAAGCAAGGATCCTACTTTGGGAACAACAAGTCCAAATCATACAACAAGTCTGATAATCAGAACGTGCATGCAGTGGAGCAAGAAGAGGATGATGAGGATTATCCTCCCATTTCCGAATATTGCTTTTCTGTTGATAATAATGAACTAATCCTTGCAATGCAGAATCTAGGTGAAAAAGCAAGATGGCCCAGAAAGAGTGATAAACCATCTACAACAAAAGACAAATCCAAATGGTGTGTCATGAAGATTTCGGTCATCTCACTAATGAATGCATAGCACTCAGGAAAGAGATTGGTTACTTGTTAAGCAAAGGGCATTTGAAGGAGCTGTTTGGAAGGAAAAAGTCTAGGATCCAGGATCCTGAAAGGGTTCCAGAAAGAACTCCTGTTCCTCCTGCTGATGCAAAAATTATCAACTTCATATCTGGAGGATCAGACATATGTGGCACTTCCTTTTGTAGGTCCACCCGGAGGATTGAGTTAAACCTCTATTCCTGTTTTCCGACTAACCCGAGAGTGCGGAATCCAAACGGGTAAGTAAAACCAAGTTAAGAACACGAAAACGACAAACATGATACAACGATTAACACTCCAATGTATTAATACGTAATGTGGTTACAATGCAATGTTTACAAGATATCCTTATAAACTCTCAGTTGTGTGTGTGTGTTCTCTCTCAAATCTATACAGACTTGTACCTGTTTCTGTCTAAAGTGTGCCTTATATATGCTGAATGTTGACGAAGCTTGTAGGGGATGAACCTTAGGCGACGAACCTTCAAGAGTGACGGAGGTTGGGAACTTCGTCACTCACAAATCATGACGAACTTTAAGCTTCGCAAAAGGGAGGTTCGCCACATGAAGGTTCAACCGTCGACATGTTTCCAAGCAAGCATATACATGACAGTCAAACACAAAAGTTATACTAACATGCATACTGTTTTGGTCAAAAATCAAGCAAAGATAATGCAACCAAACTTTCTGTTGTGAGGTGTGATGCTTGAATCAATGAACAATATTAAGGATCACTCGGAAAAGTAATGAACAAGTGACACAAAGGTTTATACGAGGAAAAAGCCCTTGATCAAGAGTTGATCTCCGGCACAAAAAACCTCGGGTGATAGAAACTACCGATCACCAACTAAGATTAAACAAAAGTAAGTTTACATCTCGGGATGATAACATGCTTGTTACAAGGATCACTAGTGTGTAATGTGCAAAAATGTGTATGAAATCGCCAAGTATTGCTTGAGAGCTGACTGAGAGCTGTTACGAGTGTGTGTGTATGCCCAAATTAGCTAAGTGTTCTATCAAGCTTGTTATCCCCATTTTAAATTAGAAATTAACTAGTATAACTAACTATCCGCAATTTGTGCACTCTCCTCACGATCTCCATAACGTTCACAATGGTCAAGCACGTGCGGAATATTGAGGGAATATTCTCCAGGAACTTCGGTGAGACTTGGTCCATGCTCTCATTCCTGCAAAACAAGTTTACGTACAAGGAAGACAATTGTTAGTAGTAGGATAACAACAGTGACCCTGGATCCTGATCCTGCGACACCTGCTGAGGATCCTTAATTCAAATAGAATCGAGGATCCATGATCCTGATAGCAGTTGAGGACCCGTGATCCTTAGGATTTAGAAAATCCTCCCCTAACAATTGCCCCCAAAATATAAGGAGTAAAGTGTAAATTGTCGAGTTATATTTTCTTGATCTTATCCATAACAAACCAACAGATATATAGCCGTTATAATCTGACTAGCCGTTACTGATCACACGTCATTGAAGCGACGTCCGTGTAGAATCATGATTATAAATTGAAGTTAGAGATAAGGGTCAATGTGCATTTAAATTCGAGTAATACTCCCTTTAAATCCACATTTGAAGATCAAGCAGGTACTTCTCTTTCCTCTTTCTCTTCTCCTTCTTACTCTGTTTCTTTTTCTTCCAAATCTCCGAATCTCAATGAAGCTAAGATCATCCCCTGCTAAGGATCATCGAAAAGACAGTCCTTTAAAAAGCCAGGGGATCATCGAAGACTCTTCGAAGGAACGATGCTGCTTTACTGATCCTGAGATCGACAGTGTTAGGGGAGGATTTTCTAACAATTAGTGATCCTTATTCGTTATCCTAATTAATGATCCTTACTTCTGTGACAGGTGGTGATCCTCAGAAGAGCTACAGGATCAGGATCATGGATCACTTTAAGGATCCTCGTACTGACGATTGTTTATTTATGTTTTGTATTACCTCGCAGGAATAACAAGCTTGACCTAGTCTTGGCGACATTCCTGGAGAATATTCCCAAATTATCCCGCACGTGCTTGGCCAAAAATGGACGTTGTGGAGAACGTGGGAGCTTGGCACAAAAGTCGGATAGTTAGTTAGTGTAGTTAACTTCTATTTTAAAAGGGGTAACGAGCTAGAATTTAGAACACTTAGCCATTTTCAGCTACACACACTCATATACTCGCACACTTGAAGCTCTCGACGAACATTCATTCGTTTTCACTCACTTCTACACATTTCACGATAGTGATCCTTGTACCTAGCTCGTTACTATCCGAAGTTGTAAACATTTATTCATTTATTTGAGCTTGGTGATCGGTAGTTTCCATCACCCGGGGTTTTTTGTGCCGGAGATCAACTCTTGATCAAGGGCTTTTTCCCCGTATAAATCCTTGTGTCATTTGTGCAATTTACATTGAAGTGATCCTTGTTATTGTTCGACATTATTAGCATCATACCCCGTAACAGAGAGTTTGGTTGCAATATCCTCATCAGATTTTTTGACCAAAACAGTTTGGCGCCCACCGTGGGGCAATTGGTGCTTCGTCCTTAGAAAAATTCGCATTTCTGTGCTCATTTCGGTTCACTACAACCAAGCAAATGGCTTCCTCAGCGAAGAATGTTTCAAATTTGATGCCCTCATTCACTTCTTCACAAGGCGTTCCCCCTTTGCCTCCACCACCTTCTGGATCCCAGAAGAATGCTGAGAATGCTGCGAAGAAACCAACTCCCATTTTCTCAAAACCTCCAACTTCTTCTGCTTCTTACACTCCCACTACTAGTGACATGTTTACTTTGATTTTGCAGATGAAGGATCAGATACGGCAATAGGATAAGACCAATGAGAGGATTCTCAAAGAAATCAGAGATCTCAAGAAACAAAAGACAACGGCAGAGGATCATTCCCCACTGGTGCCGAAATCCTTGAATTTTGATACTCCGGTGATTACTTCTCAGCCATCAGTGGTTCCAGACGTTCAATATGTGGGTGGACCGAAAGGAGTGCACTACGGAACAACAACAATGACCCAGGCATCAGGTTCATATTTCCAGCCAGCGGGATCCTATCCTCAGCATATGGGATCCCTCACAAATTCAGGAGGATATTCAGGAGTGCAGCAGGTTCAAGGATCCTCCTTTGTTCCAGGATCATCCCAGGTTCAAGGATCCTCCTTTGTTCCAGGTTCATCCCAGGTTCAAGGATCCTCCTTTGTTCCAGGATCATCCTAGGTTCAAGGATCCTCCTTTGTTCCAGGATCATCCCAGGTTCAAGGATCCTCCTTTGTTCTAGGATCATCCCAGGTTCAAGGATCCTCCTTTGTTCCAGGATCATCCCAGGTTCAAGGATCCTCCTTCGTTCCAGGATCGTCCCAGTTTCAGGGATCCTTCCAGATGCCAAGATCCTTGAGGAGTTTGCAAACAGGAAGTTCAGATGTCCATCAGGGAGATTTTATTCCAATGCAGACCAATGCTTCTACTGGTCCCTCGATCATTCCAGAGCCTCAACAATATGGATTAACATCCAATCTTCCTAACCTGAATCCAATGGGAGGTAACACTTTTAATAATTCTTATACTACTAACCATGGTCTTATGCAGGATCCAGGTATCAATCATGCCATGGCCAGAGAATTGCAAAAGCTAAAGGATATGATATCAAGTGTCCCAGGAGTGGTCAAACCTATCCCAGAGATTGCAGATGGGAGCCACAAGATATCTCGTTTTGCACCACCAATCTGTGATGCTGAGATACCCAAGAGGTTCCATGTGCCAACAATGAAACTGTATGATGGTTCGACGGATCCTGAAGAACACATAGCACAATACAGGGAGAGGATGGAGATCAATCCAATTCCAGAAAGGTTAAAGGAAGCATGCCTGTGCAAGGGATTCAGATCCACTCTTACTGGATTAGCTCTCAAATGGCTGCTAAGTCTTCCCCCCTATTCTATTACCTCATTTGCTAATCTAGTTAACTTGTTTAATAATCAGTTTTCTTGTAGTAGAAAATTTGAACGATTAACTAGTGATCTATATAGGATAACCCAGGGTCACAATGAATCATTAAGGGATTACATTACCAAATTTAGTAAAGAATCCTTAGACATTCCCAACTTAGATATAGCCACGGCTGTTGAGGCCTTTAAAATGGGATTGCTTAGGGATTCGTCTTTCTATGATGATCTTGTTATGACACCATGCAGGAACTTAGATGAGGTAAGAACCCGAGCACTTAGATTCATTCGGCTAGAGGACGACAAGAGGATCCAGGAGAGGTTAGCAGGATCCTCAAAGCAGGATAAGCAAGGATCCTCATTCAGGAACAACAAGTTCAGATCCTACAACAGATCTGATAACCAGAACGTGCATTCTGTTGATCAAGAAGAGGATGCTGAGGATTATCCTCCAATTTCTGAATATTGTTTTTGTGTTGATAACAATGAACTAATCCTTGCAATGCAGAACCTAGGTGATAAAGCTAGATGGCCGAGAAAAAATGATAGGCCAGCTGCAACTAAGGATAAATCAAAGTGGTGTGCATACCATGAAGACTTTGGGCATCTCACAGAAGAATGCATTGCACTAAGAAAGGAAATTGGATACTTGTTGAGCAAGGGGCATCTAAAGGAATTGTTGGGAAGAAAAAAGTCAAAGACTCAGGATCCTGAAAGGATCCCTGAGAAGGCTCCAGCCCCTCCAGCAGATGCACAAGTGATAAACTTTATTTTTGGAGGATCATACATTTGCGGCACATCCTTCTCAGCAGCTAAAAGGCATGCAAAGGAAACTAAAATGGATAATGGAGAAAGACCAGTTCGAACATCAAGTGTCTCCGAAGGAAAAGTCATAACCTTTGATGAGGATGATCGTGTTGATATCCAGGATCCTCATCACGATGGTTTAGTTATTACTCTTTTCATTTCTAACCATTTTGTCCGCAGGATCCTTATAGACGGAGGAAGTTCAGTGAACATTATCCAGTTTGATGTTCTAAAGAAGATGGGTATCCCTGAATCAGATATCATACCAAGATCCTCCGTGCTCGTGGGATTTAGTGGCGAAACTAAGAATACCCTGGGGGACATTAAACTCCCAATATACATTGAAGGCCTACACTCTTATCAAAAATTTTGTGTTATTGACTGTTTATCTTGTTGCAATGTTATCCTTGGCAGGCCCTGGATACACGATATGAAAGCAGTCCCATCTACCTACCATCAATGTGTGAAGCTCCCTAGTCCCTTGGGGAATAGTGAAGATTGATAGTGATCAACAGGAGGCTAAGAATTGCTACACTTCATCGATGAAACCAGCCTCGAAGTCAAGGGAGCAATAGCAATCAAGGTATCCTCCAAGGGATGTCTTGGAGGCAAGAGAGCAGGATGTGGTAGAAATCCTCATGGATCCTGATGATCCTGAATCCAAAATCTATATTGGATCAGGAATCCTTGGCGAAATGAAAGAAGACCTCGTATCCTTCCTCGAAAGGAGAAAGACTACCTTTGCATGGAAACACGAAGACATGACTGGTATATCCAAGGACGTAATCACTCACAAACTCGGCATTGACAGGTCCTTCAAACCAATCCATCAAAGGAGAAGAAAGTTTGCAACGGAAAGGAATGCCATTATCCAAGAAGAGGTAGAGAAATTGCTCCGGGCAGGTATGATTAGAGAGGTCAGGTATCCAAGATGGTTGGCCAATGTGGTTGTTGTTCAAAAGAAAAACGAAAAGTGGAGGGTATGTGTCGATTTTACCGATTTAAATAAGGCATGTCCCAAGGATCCTTTCCCATTACCCCCACATTGACTCCATAGTGGATGCAACTGCGGGTCATGAACTGTTAACTTTTATGGATGCTTCATCTGGATTCCAACAAATCCAAATGGAACCATCCGACCAAGAGGATACAGCCTTCATGACTCCAACTGGTATATACTGCTATATTGCTATGCCGTTCGGACTAAGAAATGCAGGTGCAACATATCAAAGGCTGGTGAATATGATGTTCAAGGACCAGATTGGACAAACTATGGAGGTTTACATAGATGATATGGTGTTAAAATCCTTAAAAGCTGAGGATCACCTAAGAGACTTGGAGGAAGCATTCGATATCCTTGACAAATATAACATGAAACTTAATCCTTCAAAATGTCACTTTGGTGTTAAAGCAGGTAAATTCTTAGGATATATGGAGACAAAGAGAGGCATTGAAGCTAGCCCAGAACAAATCAAAGCAATAGTGAACATCAAATCTCCGGCCAACGCTAAGGATGTTCAAAGGCTAACAGGCAGGATAGCGGCTTTGAACAGATTTATATCCAAATCCTCAGAGAAATGCAAAGAATTCTATGATATCTTAAGGAAGAACAAGAAATTTGAGTGGACCGAGAAGCATGAAAATGCTTTAAGAGCCCTCAAAGATTACCTATCCTCAGCCCCAGCCTTGATGAAGCCAGAAAAAGGCGATGTGCTATCTTTGTATCTTGCAGTATCCTCAAAAGCAGTAAGTGCGGTCCTTGTTAAGGATCATGAAGGTACACAACATCCTGTCTACTATGTAAGTAAAAGTTTACTTGATGCCGAATCCAGGTATTCACACCTTGAAAAAGTTATTCTTGCATTAATTATGGCATCTACTAAGTTAAGACATTATTTTGAAACTCATGTTATCATTGTTAAAACTAATTTTCCAATTAAGAATGTCCTCAGGAAACCAGAGATGTCAGGAAGGATGGCTAAGTGGGCAGTGAAGCTAAGTGCATATGATATAAGATATGAGCCTAGGACAGCTATCAAATCCCAAGCATTAGCTGACTTTGTGGCTGATTTCAGTAGTGATTTACAAGAAGAAGCTGAGTTAGAAGTCCAGCAGCTAGAAGAGACCAAGGATCCTTGGATACTCTATACTGATGGATCCTCAAATGTCAAAGGCACAGGGCTTGGAATACTACTAAAATCGCCACAGGGGGACATAATACCCCACTCTATAGCTTGTGAGTTCCAAACCACTAACAATGAGGCTGAATATGAAGCCTTAATTGCTGGTTTGCAAATTGCAAAGCATATGGGGATCAGGTATCTTGAGGTACATGTAGATTCATTGTTAATTACAAACCACTTTAATGGATCCTACGCTGTTAAAGGTGAAAAGCTAACCAAATATTTAGAGATAGTCAAAAGTTTGGCACTCTCTTTTGTTTCCTTTAGTTTGACGCAGGTACCAAGGGAAGAAAATACAGAGGCTGATGCATTGGCTAACTTAGGATCATCCTTGAAGATCCCGGAGGATATCAAGATCCCTATTATCCATATCCTGACCCTGGCTATCGAGGATCACGAGGCTATGGAGATAGGAAATGATTCTGCAATTATCCCTTGTGAGGATACTCAATCCCATTCAGGATCAGGATCATGGATCTCACCAATTATGAGATACTTACAACATGGAGAGATTCCTACAGGAGAAAACCCTAGGGCTTTCAAATCTAAGGTATCTCAATTCACAATTTTAAATAATATGTTGTATAGACGATCTCTTGCAGGACCATACTTGAGATGCATTGAGGATCCTGAAATCCAAGAAGTTTTAAAAGACTTCCATGAAGGAGATTGTGGAAACCACACTGGGGGCAGGGCATTATTCTCAAGGATCCTGAGGACAGGATACTACTGGCCAACCATGAAGAGAGATGCTGTGGAGTATGCTAAAAGATGTGATCCTTGTCAGAGACACAACAATATCCTTCATCAACCAGCTGAATTATTGCATCCTATATCCTCCTCTTGGCCATTTATGAGATGGGGTATGGATATAGTTGGTAAGCTCCCTAAGGCACCTGGTGGAAAAGTATTCATGCTTGCTATGACTGATTACTTCTCCAAGTGGATAGAGGCTGAAGCTTTTGCCCAAGTCAGAGAAAAGGAAGTTATATCCTTCATTAAAAGAAATATTATAACTAGATTTGGAATTCCTTCTGAGATTATATGTGATAATGGTTCCCAATTTATTGGGGGCAGAACCACTAACTTTTGTGACAGCTGGGGGATTAAGATGATAACATCAACACCAGTCCACCCACAAGCTAATGGTCAGGCAGAATCATCCAACAAGATCATCATCAACAATTTGAAGAAGAAGCTTGGATCCAAGAAAGGGAAATGGGCAGAAGAACTACCCTATGTGCTTTGGGCTGATAGGACAACCCCTAAGAATGCTACTGGTCAAACGCCATTCTCTTTGGTATTTGGGGCAGAATCAGTGATCCCAACAGAAATGGTGGTTCCAACTACAAGAACAAGTACCTGTGATCCTGAGGAGAATGATGAGAACTTGGCTCAAGACCTGGATACTATTGAAGAAATCAGGGATATGGCTAGGATAAGGATGGCCAGTTATCAGCAAAGAATGGCTGGTGCTTACAACAAAAATGTCAGGATCAGGAGGTTTCAAGTTTGAGATATGGTATTAAGGAAAGCATTTCAGAATACCACCAATCCTGCTGATGGAAAATTGGCTCCAAAATGGGAAGGCCCTTATTTGATTGAAGCTGGAGCAGGAAAGGGGGCATATAGATTGCTAACCATGGATGGTGATTTGCTACCAAGAGCTTGGAATGCTGTCCACTTGAAGAAATATTTCATGTGAGCAGGATCCTCATGACACAGATGATCTTCACGATAGGGATATCCTTAAAGGATTCTCAAAGTATCGGTGATCCTTACTTAGGTAATATCTTAAACTTGGACTATTTCATTTCTTTATTTTCTCATATAAGGATAAGGATCATGTATCCTTTATCCATCTCTCACGTGAGTTTAAGTTTTGAAAGTTCAGGTATCCTTAGCATAACATTGGTTATCCGCTGAAGCGATCCGTTCATTGGGTTTAACCCCAGTTATTTGGGCTTGACCCCAGTTCCGCCTGTAGCGCATGATGATCCTAGTATAGTTCAAGGCAGTGGGACCAGTACTCGTTTTAGGGGCTGATAATTCCATTGTACTGGCTATGCCTAGGATCCTACGTATAATGGTAGACGTACCATACATCCGTTCATAAGGTTTCTAACGTTTTCACGTTAGCTAAGGTTTCTAACGTTTTCACGTTAGCTAAGGTTTTGGCATTTTCATGTCACTAAGTTTGGCTAGTCGCCAGTTAGGGCCATACTCCAGTTTACATACGATCCTTGGGCTTGTCCCCAGTTATCCTTGGGCTTGTCCCCAGTTATCCTTGGGCTTGTCCCCAGTTGCTAACTCTTATCTTATATTGGCTTAGTCCCAAGTTATGATCTATTTCAGGTCCTTGAAGATAAGCAACTAGGGATCCTTGATCCTTACTTCTTTCTAAGGTTTATCTTACAGTTATCCTTATTATGGTTAGGATCCTAACTTGGATCCTCAGGTATGATCCTTAACTGTTAATAATTCTATTCATTATTTATTTGAATAACCCTTATACTTGACAACTGAACTTGTGATTCTTAAACCATATCACTTTTTAGAACTTATCGGTTATGGGATACGTGATCCTTGATCATATCCTAAACTTTTTGGTATCTTTTTAAGGCTTGATAAGTATAAACAGAATGAACATTACAACAGTTGGAAAGTAAAATATTAAAAAGGATAACAACACAAGATAAGCGACAAAAGGTTAAGATTTTATTTATTAACAAAAGACTAACCCTTAAAAGGTTGTCAAAATTACCTACCCGAGCATCTACCAGCAAAACGTGGCCCGTCCGCTGGGGTAGGTAAATGGTGTCCATGATAATAAGTTCAAAAGTAGTGTAGGAATATAAAGGCGGTAGGATCACAATGGCTTCATCCCCCAAACAGAGGATCCCTCCACCAATTGCAATCCTGCCTATTGTCCAAAGGATCATACATGATCCTTAATCCTAAAACCTATTGTTTAAGTACAAACCATCAAATTGTTCAACATCACAACCACAAAAAACTACTACCAAATTAAAAAATTGGGCTCCGGCTGCGTCTGAGAATGTCCATCATCGCCCAATCATGCAGCTTAAACCTTCGCTGCATTATCACCTCCAGCTCCACTTGTTTCACCACCTTCACCTTTGCCTCCAGCTTCAATCGTCAGGATCTCTTCAACCTCCTCAGCCTCTTCATCGTCCAGTTCAGCCAGCCTTGCCTTCCAGCCTTCAACATCCCAGGTGCTCTTGTCAAAAGCAGGATCCTGAGCTTCCAAGGCCATTTGCAGCTTGGTCTTGTACATTGTTATGGCGGCAGAGACTTTGGCGTCTTCGGTGATCTCACGTTTCTCATAGTCAACATTGATCAGCACCTTGGCCGTCTCCTGTTTGGCATCCCGGACTTCCTTCTGAAGATCAGCAATTGCAAGGTCCTTAAGCACTGCAACCCGCTGGAGGTCGGCAATCTTCCTATCCTGATCCTCAACGTGGCCAACATAATCCTTAATCTCAGAGAATTTCTGCAAAAGGGATAGAGGATAAGGTCAGGATTAAGTGATCCTCAAATCAGCAGGATATATCAGTAGGATATGTCAACAGGATATACGAGCAGAGACAGTGATCCTCACCTCATTAAAGTACACAAGGAATTGATGACGGATCAGAGGCAGACCCTGCAGATCCCCAGCTTCAGAGGCTTTTCTCTTCTTGATTGCCTTTCCTTTGAGGGGTGCCTTAGGGACTGAAGCTGTCGAACTGGTAGGAGCTTTTCTCTTGGAGGATCTGACAGTAGTGAGATCAGCGACATTGAACTTTGAAGCAGACTTGGTGGATTTTCCAGCGCCTACACAACCAAAACAAGATAAGTATCTTTTCTTAATTTACATTTCACTATTTATTTAAATTTTAAACAAGGATACTTACTTGACATCGTGACAGAACCTGAGGATACCTCCTGTGAATCTTGGGTTGTTGTCTTGAAAGTTCTTGTTTCAGGATCAAGTTTCTTGAAAGCAAGGAGCCTCTCCTTAGCAGCAGGGGACAATCTGAGGTGTGAGACGGTGATAGCTGCATAACAAGAAAGCAAAAATATAAGTGATCCTTACATCAAAAGAAAGATTCTGGTGATCCTTCTCAGGATCCTCCACCCTACCATGGGTAGCCCATTTCTTGGGTAGATCCTTTCCATCCTCAATAGAATCTCTCTTGATAAAAAAGAAACGCCGTTTCCAATTAGCATCATTCTTGGTGGCTTTGAAGATCGGATGTTCCTCACCAGGTTTACGTTTAAACAAATAGCGATGAGAACCAAAGGTAGTAAGATCATATAGCTCTCCCAGCTCTGCCATTCCTAGGTCTATACCTTCCTGCTCGATGATCCTTTCAAGGGTGTACAAAACCCTCCAAATCATCGGCATGGCTTGGATATAAGAGATGCCGATTAGGGAAAAGAAAGATTGGGTGAAAGTTGGAAAAGGATATGTATAGCCTATGGTGAACGGAGTGACGGGGAAAGCAACCCACTTGTCGGAGATATGATCGCTCAGGGCATTGGGGTTAAAAGGCCTAAATTCGGTGTTCGCCGGGAAGGAGTGGCGGATCCTATCGATCTGAGCATCATTGAAACAGCAGCGTTCTTTAATGGAGTCTTCAATGATCCCCTGGCTTTTTGGAGGGCTGTTCTTTGGGTGATCCTTGGCTGGGGAATTTCGGAGCAACATCTTTGATGGAAAGAGATGAAAACAGAGCAAGGGAGGGAAGAAGATAGAGAGAGAGAGTACCTGATCGTCTTCGGAATGCAGATTATAAAGGGAGTCTCTCTGAAAATTTAAATGCATTTGATCCTATCTCTATCCCCTATTTATAATCATGATCGTGCAGGGTTGTCACTTCTGTGACGTCACGATTGCAACGGATAGTTCAACAATAACGGCTATATTTACGTTAGTTAGTTGCGGATAAGATCAAGAAAATATAACTCGCTTATTTTACAAATTACTCCTTATATTTTGGGGGCAATTGTTAGGGGAGGATTTTCTAACAATTAGTGATCCTTATTCGTTATCCTAATTAATGATCCTTACTTCTGTGACAGGTGGTGATCCTCAGAAGAGCTACAGGATCAGGATCATGGATCACTTTAAGGATCCTCGTACTGACGATTGTTTATTTATGTTTTGTATTACATCGCAGGAATAACAAGCTTGACCTAGTCTTGGCGACATTCCTGGAGAATATTCCCAAATTATCCCGCACGTGCTTGGCCAAAAATGGACGTTGTGGAGAACGTGGGAGCTTGGCACAAAAGTCAGATAGTTAGTTAGTGTAGTTAACTTCTATTTTAAAAGGGGTAACGAGCTAGAATTTAGAACACTTAGCCATTTTCAGCTACACACACTCATATACTCGCACACTTGAAGCTCTCGACGAACATTCATTCGTTTTCACTCACTTATACACATTTCACGATAGTGATCCTTGTACCTAGCTCGTTACTATCCGAAGTTGTAAACATTTATTCATTTATTTGAGCTTGGTGATCGGTAGTTTCCATCACCCGGGGTTTTTTGTGCCGGAGATCAACTCTTGATCAAGGGCTTTTTCCCCGTATACATCCTTGTGTCATTTGTGCAATTTAAATTGAAGTGATCCTTGTTATTGTTCGACATTATTAGCATCATACCCCGTAACAGAGAGTTTGGTTGCAATATCCTCATCAGATTTTTTGACCAAAACAGACAGGATTCGCCATTGCTTCCCGGCGAGTACTGTTTTCAAACCCTTTGATCCCACCGTCCGGGGTGATTTCATCTCCGAAACTTGGGTTGCATTTCCAGTCACCCCATTCTCAATAGGATACTCCTACCCAGGCTATGCCAATGAGGTGGAGGGTTCTGTTTACCCTTGAGAGGATCATTGAGCAGGAGGATATCGAGTTGGGAATGTCAGAGTTGTCTGAACTATACAACCTTGTGAGCCATGGTTCACATCGCTTTCTATTCAAACATAAACCCGGTGAACCACATCCAATCTTGAAAACCACCAAGAACGATAACAAGTGGAAGAAACGTTTTTTCTTCGTCAGGAGGGATTCTATCCCTAATGGGAAGGATCTCCCCAGAACATGGGCTACTCATGGTAGGATAGAGGATCCTTATAGAAGGATCATAGGATACACTGTCTCCGCTGAGGATCACTAACCCCTTTATTTCTATTTTGCAGCTATTTCTGTTTCACACATCATCACATCACCTGCAACGAAGGAAAGGCTTGATGCTTTTCGGAGTCTTGATCCTGCTATAAGATCATTCCAAGCAAGTACCAAGGATTCTCAAGAAGTATCCTCAGGCTCTGTCACAATGTCGAGTAAGTATCCATGTTTATATATAATTATATGTTAAAACGTAAATAAAACAAGAATACTTATCTTTTGTTTTGGATGGATAGGTGCTGGAAAATCCTCAAGGTCTGCTTCCTGCTTCAGTGTCACCGATCTCACTACTATTGGTCCCAGGTCTGGGAAGAAGAAGACGGCTGCCAGCCCAAGTGCTGTGGTTCCAAAGCCTACCACCTCCAAGGGGGGAAAGAAAAGAAAGGCCTCCGAAACTGACAATCTTGAAGGCTTGCCTCTAATTCGCCACCAGTTCCAAGAGTACTTTGCTGATGTAAGGATCACTAACCCTGGCTGATTATCCTGTCCACTTGAGGATCACGTGATCCTGAACTTTACCTTGACTCTTTGCAGAAATTTGCCGAGGTCGAAATGCTGTTTGACGCTTATGTTGAGGAGGCAGAGGAAAAGCATCAGGAGTTCCAAAAGTTCTTCCTTGCCAAGGATCAAGCTATCACCCGCCTTGAGAAGGATCTTGCTCTCGCAAAGCAGGAGGTGGTCATGGCCCAGATAAATGCTGATCACGAGAAGCACGACCTGCTGGAGGATGCTAAAGTCTCCACTGCCATCACCATGTAAAAGATCAAGCTTCAAATGGCTCAGGAGGCGGAGGACCCTGACTTCGACAGGACCACTTGGGACAAGGGGGCATGGAAGGCAAAGCTGGCTGAGCTTGAGGACGAGGAGGAGACTACTAAGGTCTTGGCGATTGAAGCGAGTGGCAGCGGGAAGGATCAGGATGGTGATGATGCTGGTGGTGATGCAGCCAAGGTGTGAGCTGCTAAAATGGGCAATGATGGATATTTACAGACGTGGCCGGAGGCCATTTTTTAGGATTTGGTAGTTTTTTGGTTATGATGTTTTAAACAATGTTGGGTTGTGTTTTGGTAAAAAATCAAGCAATGACAATGCAACCAAACTTTCTGTTGTGAGGTATGATGCTCGAATTGATGAACAACAATAAGGATCACTCTGAATTGTAATGAACAAGTGACACAAAGATTTATACGAGGAAAAAGCCCTTGATCAATGAATGATCTCCGGCATAAAAAACCTCGGGTGATGGAAACTACCTATCACCAACTCAAATTAAACAAGAAATGTACTACAACTTCGGATGATAGCAAGCTAAGTACAAGGATCACTATAGTGTATTGTGTATGAAAGTGTGTAATCGCCAAGTGAGTTAACGAGAACAGGTGAGAGCAGTTGTACGAGTGTGTGTGTAGCCAAAAAATAGCCAAGTGTTTTCTAAATAGCTCGCTACCCCTTTAAAAATGGAAAATATCTACTCTAACTAACATTCCGCAAATGGTGCAAGTCCTCCACGACTCCATAACGTCCACTTTTAGCTATGCACGTGCTGAATAAATGTGGAATATGCTCCAGGAATGTCGCCAAGACCAAGTCCAAGCTGATACTTCTGCAAAACAATTTCGAATTCAAAGTAGACAACCGTTAGTACAAGGATCCTTATGATGATCCATGATCCTGATCCTGAAATACTTCTGAGGATCACCAATTCAAACAGAAGTAAGGATCACTAAGCCCAACAGCGATTGAGGATCACTGATCATTTAGAAATCCACCCCTAACAATTGCCCCCAAAATATAAGGAGTAATTATGTAAATAAACGAGTTGTATTTTGTTCTTATCCGCAATCAATCAACGGATAACTAGCCGTTGTAATCGGACTAGCCGTTACGAACATGACGTCACTGAAGTGACTATCCTGCAAAATCATCATTATAAATAGGAGTTAGAGATAGGGATCAATTTGCATTTAAATTCAAGAGAAACTCCCTTTAAATTCATATCCGAAGATCAATCAGGTATCTCTCTCTTCTTCTTCTTCCTTTACGTTTTCTTTCTCTGCTCCTTCTTTCTTCACCTTCTTCGTAATCAAGATGATGTTAAGATCCTCTCCTGCTAAGGATCACAAGAAGGACAGTCCTCTTAAGAGCCAGGGGATCATCAAAGATTCGGCGAATGAAAGGTGCTGCTTCACTGATCCACAAATAGACATAATCCGACATTGCTTTCCGGCAAACACCTATTTTAAACCGTTTGATCCCACCGATCTAAGTGATTACATTTCTGAAACTTGGGTTGCTTTCCCGGTCACTCCTTTCACAATAGGATACTCGTATCCTTTTCCTGAATTCACCCAGTCTTTCTTCTCCCTTACTGGCATCTCCTATATCCAAGCTATGCCAATGATCTGGAGGGTTTTATATACCCTTGAGAGGATCATTGAGCAGGAAGGAATTGCTCTAGGAATATCAGAATTGGCAGAGATGTATGACCTCACCACATTTGGATCCCACTGATATCTATTCAAGCGTAAACCCGGTGAAGAACACCCAATCTTCAAAGCCACCAAAAATGATACCAACTGGAAACGGCGTTTCTTCTTTGTCAGAAGGGATTCTATCCCGGATGGAAAGCATCTACCAAGGAAGTGGGCCACCCATGGTAGGATTGAGGATCCTGAGAAGGATCACCAGATAACCTTGTTTTTGTATAAGGATCACTAACACCCTTTTGTTTCTGTTATACAGCTATCTCTGTTTCGCACCTCATACCATCACCTGCCACCAAGGAAAGGCTTGCTGCTTTTTGAAAACTTGATCCTGCAACAAGATCATTCAAAACAAACACCCAGGACTCACAAGAAGTATCCTCAGGTTCCGTTACTATGTCAAGCAAGTATCCTGTTTTTTGTATAGTTAAATGTTTAAATAAATAGTTAAATAGAAATAGAATAAGGATACTTATCTGTTTTGAATGTGTAGGCACCGATAAATCCTCAAAATCTGCCTCCAAGTTTAGTGTCACTGATCTTGACAATGTCCGATCCTCCAAGAAAAAGTTTGCTGCTAGCCCATCCGTCGTGATCCCCAAGGCTACCACTTCAAAGGGAAAAGGTGGGAAGAAAAGAAAGACCTCTGAAGCTGACAACCTTCAAGGCTTACCTCTGATCCGTCATCAATTCCTCGAGTACTTTAATGATGTAAGGATCACTGACTCAGTTTAGTTATCCTATCCACTTGAGGATCACCTGACTCTAATCTTTGCATTGTCTTCCTTGTAGAAATTTACTGAGATCGAAGACTATGTTGGGAATGTTGAGGAGCTTGAGGAGAAATACTCTGATCTCCAAAAGGTGGCTGTGATCAAGGATCACAAGATTGCTTCCCTTGAAAAGGATCTCAATGATGCCAAAGCTCAGATAGTTGCGACTCAGATCAATGCTAATTATGAGAAGCACGAGATCACACAGGATGCTAAAGTCTCCGCTGCCATTGCCATGTACAAGACCAAGCTACAGATGGCTCAAGAAGCTCAGGATCCTGCCTTTGATAGGAGCAGCTGGGACACGGAGGACTGGAAGGCTATGCTGGCTGAGTTGGAGGATGATGAAGATGAGGCTGACGAGGTTCTGGCAATCGAAGCTGGTGGCAGTGGCAAGGATCAGGCGAAGGATACTGGAGCTGGAGGGGATGATGATGCAGCGAAGGTGTAGGCTGCATGAATGGGCGATGAAGGACATTTCTAGACGTAGCTGGAGCCCATTTTTTAAGTTTGGTTATGGTTTTTGTTTTTGTTTTGATGATGTTTTTGTTGAACAATGATGGGTTGTACTCAAACAATAGTAATTAGGGCTAAGGATCATGGATCCTTCGAACAATAGGTAGGATTACAAATGGTGGAGGGATCCTCTGTTTGGGGGATGAAGCCATTGTGATCTTGCCGTCTTTTGATTCCTGCACTACCAAGACCCTTAGACAATGGACACCCTTTGCCAACTCATGTGGACGGGCCACATTTTGCTGGTAGAAATGTGGGTTGGCAATTTTGACAACCTTGAATGGTTTAAACTTTTGTGAATAAAATAACTTTAACTTTTCGACTTATCCTGTGTTTATATCCTTGTTAATATTTTATTTTCCAACTGTTGTAATGTTCATTTTGTTTAAACTTATCGCGCCTTGAAAAAATTTAAAAAATATTCCCAAAAAGTTTAGGATATGATCAAGGATCACATATCCCATAATCGATAAGTTCTGAAAAGTAATATAGTTCAGTTGTCAAAGGATAAGGGTTATTCAAATAAATAATAAAATCAAAATAGTTAAGGATCATACATGAGAATCCAAATTAGGATCCTATCTTTTAATAATTAACATCAGGATAACCCAAAAGACAAACCTTAGTAGAAGGTAAGGATCAAGGATCCTTGGTCGTTTAGCTTCAAAAACCTGAAATAGGATACAACTTGGGACTAAGCCAATATAAGATAAAAGTTAGCAACTGGGGACAAGCCCAACAATTCTAGGGACGAGCCCAATATACTGGGGACAAGCCCAAAGGATGACTGGGGATAAGCCCAAAGGATAACTGGGGACAAGCCCAAAGGATAACTGGGGACAAGCCCAAAGGATCGTATGTAAACTGGAGTATGGCCCTCACTGGCGCCTATCCAAACTTAGTGGCCTGAAAATGCCAAAACCTTAGCTAACGTGAAAACGTTAGAAACCTTAGGAATAGATGTATGGTACGTCTACCATTATACGTAGGATCCTGAATATAGCCAGTACAATGAAATTGTCAGCCCCTAAAGCGGGTACTAGTCCCATTGCCATGAACTATACCAGGATCATCGTGCGCTACTGGTGAAACTGGGGACAGGCCCAAACTGGGGACTAGCCCAAATAACTGGGGTCAAGCCCAAATAACTGGGGTCAAGCCCAAATAACTGGATACTTCTGTGGATACTCAATCCTTAGTTAAGGATACCTGAACCTTCAAAACTCAGAATCAAGTGAAAGGAGGATAAAGGATGCAGGATCCTTACCCTTGTATAGGATAATTAAAAAATGAAATAGTTTGAGATTAGATCATTACCAAAATGAGGATCCTCTGCCCTGTAAGGATCCTTCAAGGATACTCTTCTGGTAAGGATCATGGATCCCGTTCACATGAAATATTTCTTCAAATGGACAGCATTCAAAGCTCTTGGTAGCAAATCACCTTCCATTGTTAGCAATCGATATGCCCCCTTTCCTGCTTCAGCTTCAATCAAATAGGGGCCTTCCCATTTTGGTGCCAACTTTCCATCAGCAGGATTGGTGGTATTCTGAAACGCTTTCCTTAATACCATATCACCAACTTGGAATTTCCTGATCCTGACATTTTTGTTGTAAGCTCCAACCATCGTTTGTTGATAAATGGCCATCCTTATCCTTGCCAAGTCCCTAATTTCCTCTATAGTATCCAAGTCTTGAACCAAGTTTTCAGCATTTTCTTCAGGATCACGAATGCTTGTTCTTGCAGTTGGAACTACCATCTCTGTAGGGATCACTGATTCTGCCCCAAATACCAAAGAAAATGGAGTTTGGCCTGTAGCATTCTTGGGAGTTGTCCTATCAGCCCAAAGCACATAAGGTAGTTTTTCTGCCCATTTTCCTTTCTTGGATCCAAGCTTCTTCTTCAAATTGTTGATGATGATCTTGTTGGATGATTCTGCCTGACCATTAGCTTGTGGGTGGACTGGTGTTGATGTTATCATCTTAATCCCCCAGCTGTCACAAAACTTAGTGGTTCTATTCCCAATAAATTGGGATCCATTATCACAAATAATCTCAGAAGGGATACCAAATCTAGTAATAATATTTCTTTTAATAAAGGATATAACTTCCTTTTCTCTGACTTGAGTAAAGGCTTCAGCTTCTATCCACTTAGAGTAGTAATCAGTCATAGCAAGCATGAATACTTTTCCACCAGGTGCCTTAGGAAGCTTTCAAACTATATCCATTCCCCATCTCATGAATGGCCAGGAAGAGGATATAGGATGCAAGAGTTCTGCTGGTTTGTGAAGGATATTACTATGCCTCTGACAAGGATCACACTTCTTGGCATACTCCACAGCATCCCTCTTCATAGTGGGCCAATAGTATCCTGTCCTCAGGATCCTTGAGAATAATGCCCTGCCCCCAGTGTGGTTTCCACAATCTCCTTCGTGGAAATCCTTCAGGACTTCTTGGATTTCAGGATCCTCAATGCATCTTAGATATGGTCCTGCAAGAGATCGTTTATACAACATATTATTCAATATTGTAAATTGAGATACCTTAGTTTTGAAAGCCCTTGGGTTGTCTCCTGTAGGAATTTCTCCATGTTGTATATATCTCATGATAGGGAGGATCCATGATCCTGAATGAGATTGAGTATCATCACGAGGGATGGTTACAGAATCCTCTCCTATCTCCATAGCTATATGATCCTCGATAGCAGGGGTCAGGATATGGATAATAGGGATCCTTGTATCCTCTGGGATCTTCAAGGATGATCCTAGATTAGCTAATGCGTCAGCTTCTGCATTCTCTTCCCTTGGTAGATGTGTCAAACTAAAGGATACAAAAGAGAGTGCCAATTCTTTGACTATCTCTAAATATTTGATTAGCTTCTCACCTTTAACAGCATAGGATCTATTAAAGTGATTAGTGATTAATAAAGAATCTACGTGTACCTCAAGATACCTTATCCTCATATGCTTAGCGATTTGCAAACCAGCTATCAAGGTTTCATATTCAGCCTCATTGTTGGTAGTTTGAAATTCACAAGCTATGGAGTGGGGTATTATGTCCCCCTGTGGCGATTTTAGTAGTATTCCAAGCCCTGTTCCGTTTACATTGGAGGATCCATCAGTGAACAGTATCCAAGGATCCTTGGTTTCTTCAAGCTGTTAGATTTCTAATTCAGCCTCCTTTTGCAAATCACTACTAAAATCTGCCACAAAGCCAGCTAAGGCTTGGGATTTGATGGCAGTCCTTGGTTCATATCGTATATCATATGCACTCAGCTTCACTGCCCACTTAGCCATCCTTCCTGACATTTCAGGTTTCCTGAGAACATTCTTAATCGGAAAATTAGTCTTAACAATAATGACATGAGTCTCAAAATAATGTCTTAATTTAGTAGATGCCATAATTAATGCAAGGATAAGTTTTTCTAAGTGTGAATACCTGGATTCAGCATCAAGTAAACTCTTACTTACATAATAGACAGGATGTTGTGTACCTTGGTGATCCTTAACAAGGACCGCACTTACTGCTTTTGAGGATACTGCTAGGTACAAGGATAATACATCCCCTTTTTCTGGTTTCATCAAGGCAGGGGCTGAGGATAGGTAATCCTTAAGAGCTTTGAGGGCACTTTCATGCTTCTCAGTCCATTCAAATTTCTTGTTCTTCCTCAGGATGTCATAGAATTCCTTGCACTTTTCTGAGGATTTGGATATGAATCTGTTCAAGGCCGCGATCCTGCCTGTCAATCTTTGCACATCTTTAGCATTGGCAGGAGATTTGATATTCACAGTAGCCTTAATTTGTTCCGGACTTGCTTCAATGCCCCTCTTTGTTAACATATATCCTAAGAATTTACCTGCCTTCACACCAAAATGACACTTAGAAGGATTAAGTTTCATATTATATTTATCAAGGATATTGAATGCTTCCTCCAAGTCTTTAAGGTGATCCTCAGCCTTCTTGGACTTAACCACCATGTCATCAATATAGACTTCCATAGTGTGTCCAATTTGCTCCTTGAACATCATATTGACAAGCCTTTGATAAGTAGCACCTGCATTCCTTAATCCAAATGGCATAGCGATATAACAGTATATACCAGTTGGGGTCATAAAGGCTGTATCCTCTTGATCAGATGGTTCCATCTGAATTTGTTGAAATCCGGACGAAGCATCCATAAAAGTCAACAACTCATGACCCGTGGTAGCATCCACCAGGGAGTCAATGTGGGGTATTGGGAAAGGATCCTTGGGACATGCCTTGTTTAAGTCAGTAAAATCGACACATACCCTCCACTTTCAATTTTTCTTTTGAACAACAACCACATTGGCTAACCATCTGGGATACTTAACCTCTCTAATCATACCTGCCCGAAGTAGTTTGTCTACCTCTTTGTTAGGGGTGGATTTCTAAGTGATCAGTGATCCTCATTTACTGTTGGGTTTAGTGATCCTCAATTCTGTCTGAAGTAGTGATCCTCAGAAGTGTTGCAGGATCAGGATCATGGATCATCATAGTGATCCTTGTACTAACGGTTGTTTACCTTGAATTCGAAATTGTTTTGCAGGAGTATCAACTTGGACTTGGTCTTGGCGATATTCCTGGAGAATATTCTAAGCCTATTCCGCGCGTGCTTGGCCAGAAATGGACGTTATGGAGTAGTGGAAGACTTGCACCATTTGCTGAATGTTAGTTAGAGTAGATATTTTCCATTTTTAAAGGGGTAGCGAGCTAATTAGAAAACACTTGGCTATTTTTGGCTACACACACACTCGTACAACCGTTCTTACCAGCTCTCGCTAACTCACTTGGCGATTACACACTTTTACACACAATACACTATAGTGATCCTTGTACTTAGCTCGCTATCATCCGAAGTTGTATTACATTTCTTGTTTAATTTGAGTTGGTGATCGGTAGTTTCCATTACCCGAGGTTTTTTATGCTGGAGATCATTCATTGATCAAGGGCTTTTTCCTCGTATAAATCTTCGTGTCACTTGTTCATTACATTTCATAGTGATCCTTATTGTTGTTCATCAATTCAAGCATCATTCCGCACAACAGAAAGTTTGGTTACATTGTCATTGCTTGATTTTTAACCAAAAAAGTTTGGCGCCCACCGTGGGGCAATTGGTGCTTCATTCCTAGAAAGATTCATATTTTCGTGCTTACTTCGGTTCGTTACAACCAAGCAGATGGCTTCCTCAGCGAAGAATACTTCAAACTTGATGCTGTCATTCAGTTCTTCACAAGGCGTTCCTCCTTTGCCTCCACCACCTTCTGGATCCCAGAAGAATGCTGAGAATGCTGCGAAGAAACCAACCCCCATTTTCCAAAAACCACCAACTTCTTCTGTTTCAACTAATCCTACTACTAATGATCTTTACACTCTGATTTTGCAGATGAGGAATCATACACAAGAGCAGGACAAAACCAACGAAAGGATCCTCCGGGAGATCGATGAGATCAAGAAACAGAAGAAGTCAGTGGAGAATCACTCTCCTCTGATGCCAAGATCGCTAAACTTTGACACTCCAGCCATAACTTCCCAACACTCAGCAGTTCCGGATGTGCAATACTTGGGTGAATTACCAGGAAGACGTTATGGAACAGCAACTATGAGTCAGGCATTTGGCTCTCACTACCAGCCTCAAGGATTCTCTTCTCAGCATCAGGGATACTTCCCGTCAGGAGGATATTTGGGAATGCATGCAGTTCAAGGATCCTCCCAGGTCCAAGGATCCTCCCAGGTCCAAGGATCCTCCCAGGTCCAAGGATCCTCCCAGGTCCAAGGATCCTTCCCGATCCAAGGATCCTCCCAGGTCCCAGGATCCTCTCTGGTTCCAGGATCCTCTCTGGTTCCAGGATCCTTTCAGGTTCCAGGATCATCTCAACTTCAAGGATCCAACGTTCTTCAGGATCAAGGATTCTTGAGAAGTATGCAGCCTCAGAACTTGGACGTTCATCAAGGAGACTTCATACCAATGCAGACCATTGCTCCTTCTGGTCCTACAATCATGCTAGAGTCTCGTCAATATGGATACACATCTGGAATTCCAAACACGAATCCCGTGGGAGGTAACACTTTCAATAATTTATACAACACAAACCATGGCTTAATGCAGGATACAGGTATCAATCAGGCTATGGCCAGGGAGTTACAGAAGCTCAAGGATATGATATCTAGCGTTCCAGGAGTGGTTAAACCCATTCCTGAAATTGCAGATGGTAGCCATAAGATATCTCGTTTTGCACCACCCTTATGTGATGCTGAGATACCCAAAAGATTCCAGATACCATCCATGAAACTGTATGATGGTTCGACGGATCCAGAGGAGCATGTAGCTCAATACAGGGAGAGGATGGAGATCAACCCAATTCCTGAAATGTTAAAAGAAGCATGTCTATGCAAGGGATTTGGATCCACACTTACAGGATCTGCTCTCAAATGGCTGCTAAGTCTTCCCCCTTACTCTATTACTTCATTTGCTAATTTAGTTAACTTGTTCAATAGTCAATTCTCTTGTAGTAGAAAGTTTGAACGGTTAACTAGTGATCTATATAGGGTAACACAAGGTCAAAATGAATCACTTAGAGATTATATCACTAAGTTTAGTAAAGAATCCTTAGATATTCCTAATTTGGATATTGCTACGGATGTAGAAGCGTTTAAAATGGGATTGCTTAGGGATTCATTATTCTATGATGATCTTGTCATGACACCTTGCAGGAATCTTGATGAAGTAAGAACCAGGGCCCTTAGGTTCATCCATCTAGAGGATGACAAAAGGATCCAGGATAGATTAGCAGGATCCTCAAAACAGGAGAAACAAGGATCCTACTTCAGGAACAACAAGTCCAAGTTCTACAATAAGTCTGATAACCAGAATGTGCATTCAGTAGAACAAGAAGAGGATGATGAGGATTATCCTCCTATTTCTGAATACTGTTTTTCTGTTGATAACAATGAACTAATCCTTGCAATGCAGAATCTAGGTGAGAAAGCTAGGTGGCCAAGGAAAAGTGATAAACCAGCTGCTACAAAGGATAAGTCCAAGTGGTGTGCATATCATGAGGATTTCGGGCATCTCACTGAAGAGTGTATTGCACTAAGAAAGGAAATTGGTTACTTGTTGAGCAAGGGGCATTTGAAGGAACTCTTGGGTCGAAAGAAGTCAAGGACCCAGGATCCTGAAAGGATTCCGGAAAGGGCTCCTGCTCCGCCAGCAGACGCACAAGTCATAAATTTCATATCCGGTGTATCAGACATCTGTGGTACATCCTTTTCAGCTGCAAAAAGACATGCTAAGGAAAACAAGATGGATAATGGAGACAGACCCGTCCGGACCTCCGTTGTCACCCAGGATAAAGTGATAACCTTTGATGTGGATGATCGTGTTGATGTGCAGGATCCTCATCATGATGGTCTTGTAATTATGTTGTTTATTTCTAACCACTTTGTTCGCAGGATCCTTATAGATGGAGGAAGCTCTATGAACATCATCCAGCTTGATGTCCTCAAGAAGATGAATATCCCGGAGTCTGATATTATCCCAAGATCCTCGGTGCTTGTGGGATTCAGCGGAGAAACTAAGAATACATTGGGGGACATCAAACTCCCAATCTATATCGAAGGATTGCATTCTTATCAAAAGTTTTGTGTTATTGATTGCTTATCATGTTGTAATGTTATCCTTGGCAGGCCATGGATACATGACATGAAGGCAGTCCCAACCACCTATCATCAATGTGTAAAGCTTCCAAGTCCATGGGGAGTGGTGAAAATTGAGAGTGATCAACAGGAGGCTAAGAATTGTTATACATCCTCAATGAAGCCAGCGTCAAGACCAAGGGAGCAATAGCAATTAAAGAATCCTTCAAGAGATGTCTTGGAGGCAAGAGAGCAGGATTTGAAAGAAATCCTCATGGATCCTGAGGATCCTGAATCCAAGATCTTTATAGGATCAGGGATCCTTAGCGATATCGAACAGGAGCTAGTATCCTTCCTTAAGAGAAGGAAATCCACCTTTTCCTGGAAACATGAAGACATGACAGGTATATCCAAGGATGTAATTACTCACAAACTTGGCATTGACCGGTCATTCAAGCCAATTCATCAAAAGAGGAGGAAGTTTGCACCTGAAAGGAATGCTATTATCCAGGAAGAGGTAGATAAACTACTTCGGGCAGGTATGATAAGAGAGGTTAAGTATCCAAGATGGCTAGCCAATGTGGTTGTTGTTCAAAAGAAAAATGGAAAGTGGAGGGTATGTGTCGATTTTACTGACTTAAACAAGGCATGTCCCAAGGATCCTTTCCCATCACCCCACATTGACTCCATGGTGGATGCTACCGCGGGTCATGAGCTGTTAACTTTTATGGATGCTTCATCTGGATTTCAACAAATTCAGATGGAACCATCTGATCAAGAGGATACTGCCTTTATGACCCCAACTGGTATATACTGTTATATTGCTATGCCGTTTGGATTAAGGAATGCAGGTGCCACTTATCAAAGGCTAGTTAATATGATGTTCAAGGAACAAATCGGACACACTATGGAAGTCTATATTGATGACATGGTGGTTAAGTCTAAGAAAGCTGAGGATCACCTTAAAGACTTGGAGGAAGCATTCGATATCCTTGATAAATATAATATGAAACTTAAACCTTCTAAGTGTCATTTTGGTGTTAAGGCAGGTAAATTCTTAGGATATATGGTGACCAAGAGGGGCATTGAAGCAAGTCCAGAGCAAATCAAGGCTATTATAAATATCAAATCTCCTGCCAATGCTAAGGATGTGCAAAGATTAACGGGCAGGATCGCAGCCTTGAACAGATTCATATCCAAATCCTCAGAAAAGTGTAAGGAATTCTACGATATCCTGAGGAAAAACAAGAAATTTGAATGGACTGAGAAGCATGAAGGTGCCCTCAGAGCTCTTAAAGATTACCTATCCTCAGCCCCAGCCTTGATGAAACCAGAAAAAGGAGATGTGTTATCCTTATATTTGGCGGTATCCTCAAAAGCAGTAAGTGCGGTCCTTGTTAAGGATCACCAAGGTACACAACATCCTGTTTATTAGGTAAGTAAGAGCTTACTTGATGCTGAATCCAGGTATTCACATTTAGAAAAACTTATCCTCGCATTAATTATGGCATCTACTAAATTGAGACATTATTTTGAAACTCATGCCATTGTTGTTAAAACTAATTTCCCAATTAAGAATGTTCTAAGGAAACCTGAAATGTCAGGAAGGATGGCTAAGTGGACAGTGAAGCTGAGTGCATATGATATAAGATATGAACCAAGGACTGCCATCAAATCCCAAGCCTTAGCTGACTTTGTGGCTGATTTTAGTAGTGACTTGCAAAAGGAAGCTGAGTTAGAAGTCCAACAGCTAGAAGAAACTAAGGATCCTTGGATACTCTTCACTGATGGATCCTCCAATGTAAATGGAACAGGGCTTGGAATACTACTAAAATCGCCACAGGGGGACATAATACCCCACTCCATAGCTTGTGAATTTCAAACTACCAACAATGAGGCTGAGTATTAAGCCTTGATAGCTGGTATGCAAATTGCAAAGCATATGAGGATCAGGTATCTTGACGTACATGTAGATTCTTTACTGATCACTAATCACTTTAATGGATCCTATGCTGTTAAAGGTGAAAAGCTAATCAAATATTTGGAGATAGTCAAAGAATTGGCACTCTCTTTTGTATCCTTTAGTTCGACACAGGTACCAAGGGAAGAGAATGCAGAAGCTGATGCATTAGCCAATCTACGATCATCTTTGAAGATCCCTGAGGATATCAAGATCCCTATTATCCATATCCTGACCCCTGCTATCGAGGATCATGCAGCTATGGAGATAGGTGAAGATTCTGCAATCATCCCTAGTGATGATGCTCAATCTCATTCAGGGTCATGGATCCTCCCAATCATGAGATACATACAACATGGAGAAATTCCTACAGGAGAAAACCCAAGGGCTTTCAAAACTAAGGTATCTCAATTTACAATATTGAATAATATGTTGTACAAATGATCTCTTGCAGGACCATATTTAAGATGCATTGAGGATCCTAAAATCCAAGAAGTCCTAAAGGATTTCCATGAAGGAGATTGTGTAAATCACACTGGGGGCAGAGCATTGTTCTCAAGGATCCTGAGGACAGAATACTATTGGCCCACTATGAAGAAGGATGCTGTGGAGTATGCCAAGAAATGTGATCCTTGTCAGAGGCATAGTAATATCCTTCACCAACCAGCAGAGCTCTTGCATCCTATATCCTCTTCTTGGCCATTCATGAGATAGGGAATGGATATAGTTGGAAAGCTTCCTAAGGCACGTGGTGGAAAAGTATTCATGCTTGCTATGACTGATTACTTCTCTAAGTGGATAGAGGCTGAAGCCTTTGCTCAAGTCAGAGAAAAGGAAGTTATATCCTTCATTAAAAGAAACATTATTACTAGATTTGGTATCCCTTCTGAGATTATTTGTGACAATGGATCCCAATTTATTGGGAATAGAACTACTAACTTTTGTGACAGCTGGGGGATTAAGATGATAACATCAACACCAGTCCACCCACAAGCTAATGGTCAGGCAGAATCATCCAACAAGATCATCATCAACAATTTGAAGAAGAAGCTTGGATCCAAGAAAGGAAAATGGGCAGAAGAACTACCTTATGTGCTTTGGGCTGATAGGACAACTCCCAAGAATGCTACAGGCAAAACTCCATTTTCTTTGGTGTTTGGGGCAGAGTCAGTGATCCCTACAGAAATGGTAGTTCCAACTACAAGAACAAGCATTCGTGATCCTGAAGAAAATGCTGAAAACTTGGTTTAAGACTTGGATACTATAGAAGAAATCAGGGACTTGGCAAGGATAAGGATGGCCAGTTATCAACTAAGGATGGCTGGAGCTTACAACAAAAATGTCAGGATCAGGAAATTCCAAGTTGGTGATATGGTGCTAAGAAAAGCATTTCAGAATACCACCAATCCTGCTGATGGAAAGTTGGCACCAAAGTGGGAAGGCCCTTACTTGATTGAAGCTGAGGCAGGAAAGGGGGCATATCGATTGCTAACAATGGAAGGTGATTTGCTACCAAGGGCTTGGAATGCTGTCCACTTGAAGAAATACTTTATGTAATAAGAATCCATGATCCTTACCTGACTAGTATCCTTGAAGGATCCTTACAGAACAGATGATCCTCATTCTGGTAATATTCTAATCTCTAACTATTTCATTCTTTTATTCTCTTATATAGGGATAAGGATCCTGCATCCTTTATCCTCCTTTCACTTGATTCTGAGTTTTGAAGGTCCAGGTATCCTTAACTAAGGATTGAGTATCCACAGAAGTATCCAGTTGTTTGGGCTTGACCCCAGTTATTTGGGCTTGACCCCAGTTATTTGGGCCTGTCCCCAGTTTCGCCAGTAGCGTACGATGAACCTGGTATAGTTCATGGCAATGGGACCAGTACTCGCTTTAGGGGCTGACAATTTCATTGTACTGGCTATATTCAGGATCCTACGTATAATGGTAGACGTACCATACATCCGTTCCTAAGGTTTCTAACGTTTTCACGTTAGCTAAGGTTTTGGCATTTTCATGTCACTAAGTTTGGATAGTCGCCAGTGAGGGCCATACTCCAGTTTACATACGATCCTTTGGGCTTGTCCCCAGTTATCCTTTGGGCTTGTCCCCAGTTATCCTTTTGGCTTGTCCCCAGTATATTGGGCTTGTCCCCAGAATTGTTGGGCTTGTCCCCAGTTACTAACTCTTATCCTATGTTGGCTTAGTCCCAAGTTGTACCTTATTTCAGGGTTTTGGAGATAAATGACCAAGGATCCTTGATCCTTACCTTTTGCTAAGGTTTGTCTTTTGGATTATCATATTTACAACTGTTAAAGGTTTGGATCCTAACTTGGATTCTCAGGTATGATCCTTAACTATTTTGATTATACTCATTATTTATTTAAGTAACCCTTATCCTTTGACAACTGAACTTATGATCCTTAAATTATATAACTTTTCAAAACTAATCGGTGATGGAATATGTGATCCTTGATCATATCCTAAACTTTTTGGGATATTTCTTAAATTTTTTCCTACTTGATAAGTTTAAACAACATGAATATCACAACAAGTTGAAAAATAAAATACCAATAAGGATATCAACACAGGATAAGCCCAAAAGTTAAAGTTATTTTATTCACAAAAGATTAAACCCTTTAAGGTTGTCAAAATTGCCAACCCACGTTTCTACCAGCAAAACGTGGCCCGTCCACATGGGTTGGCAAAGGGTGTCCATTGTCTAAGGGTCTTGATAGTGCAGGAATTAAAAGATGGCAGGATCACAATGGCTTCATCCCCCAAACAGAGGATTCCTCCACCATTTGTAATCCTACCTATTGTTCAAAGGATCATCCATGATCCTCAACCCTAATTACTATTGTTTAAGTTCAGACCAACCATTGTTCATCAAAACATCATCAAAACAAAAAAAAAAACCATAACCAAACTAAAAAATGGGCTCCGGCTATGTCTAGAAATGTCCTTCATCGCCCATTGCTGCAGCCTATGCCTTCGCTGCATCATCATCATCCCCTCCAGCTCCAGTATCCTTCGCCTGATCCTTGCCATTACCACTAGCCTCGGTTGCCAGAACCTCGTCAGCCTCATCCTCATCCTCCAACTCAGCCAGCCTGGCCTTGCAGCTTTCCATGTCCCAGCTGCTCCTATCAAATGCGGGATCCTGAGCTTCTTGAGCCATCTGTAGCTTGGTCTTGTACATGGCAATGGCAGCGGAGACCTTGGCATCCTCTGTGATCTTGTGCTTCTCATAATCAAAATTGATCAGGATAGCAGCTGTCTGAGCTTTGGCATCAAGGAGATCCTTTTCAAGGGAAGCAATCTTGTGATCCTTGAGTACCGCCACCTTCTGGAGATCTGAGTACTTCTCCTCAAGCTCCTCAACATTCCCCACATAATCCTCGATCTCAGCAAATTTCTACAAAAAAAGACAATGCAAAGATTAGGATCAAGTGATCCTCAAGAGGATAGGATAACCAAGCTAAGTCAGTGATCCTTACATCATTAAAGTACTCGAGGAATTGATGGCGGATCAGAGGCAAGCCTTGAAGGTTGTCAGCTTCAGAGGTTTTTCTTTTCTTTCCACCTCTTCCCTTTGAAGTGGTAGCCTTGGGGATTACAACAGAGGGGCTAGCAGCAGACTTCTTCTTTGAGGATCTGACAGTATCAAGCTCGGCAACACTGAATTTAGAGGCAGATCGTGAAGACTTTCCAGCACCTACATATTTAAAACAGATAAGTATCCTTATCCTATTTCTATTCAACTATTTATTTAAATATTTGACTATACAAAATACAGGATACTTACTTGACATAGTGACAGAACCTGAGGATACTTCTTGTGAATCCTGGGTGTTTGTTTTGAATGACCTTATTGCAGGATCAAGTCTTCTGAAAGCAGCAAGTCTCTCCTTGGTGGCAGGTGATGGTATAAGATGCAAGACAAAGATAGCTGTACAACAGAAACAAAAGGGTGTTAGTGATCCTTATACAAAAACAAGGTTATCTGGTGATCCTTCTTAGGATCCTCTATCCTACCATGGGTGGCCCACTTCCTTGGCAGATGCTTTCCATTCGAGATAGAATCCTTTCTGACAAAAAAGAAACGCCGTTTCCAATTGGTATCATTTTTGGTGGCTTTGAAGATTAGGTGTTCTTCACCAGGTTTACGCTTGAATAGATATCGATGGGATCCAAATGTTGTGAGATCATACATCTCGGCCAATTCCGACATTCCTAAAGCAATCTCTTCCTGCTCAATAAAACCCTCCAGATCATAGGCATAGCTTGAATATAGGAGATACCGGTGAGGGAGAAGAAAGACTGGGTGAATTCAGGGAAAGGATACGAGTATCCTATTGTGAAAGGAGTAACCGGGAAAGCTACCCAAGTTTCTGAAATGTAGTCACTTAGAACGGTAGGATCAAACGGTTTGAAATAGGTGTTCGCCGGAAAGAAATGCCGAATTTTGTCTATTTGGGAATCAGTGAAGCAGCACCTCTCATTCGCTGAATCCTTGATGATCCCCTGGCTCTTGAGAGGAGTGTCCTTCTTATGATCCTTCACCAGTGAGGATCTCAGCATCATCTTAATTGTGAAGAAGGTGAAGAAAGAAGGAGCAGAGAAAGAAAACGTAAACGAGGAAGGGGAAGAGAAATACCTGCTTAATCGTCGGATGTGAATTTAAAGGGAGTTCTCTTGAATTTAAATGTGAAATGATCCCTATCTCTAACTCCTATTTATAATGATGATTCTGCAGGATAGTCACCTCAATGACGTCATGTTCGCAACGGCTAGTTTGATTATAACGGCTAGTTATCCGTTGGTTGATTGCGGATAAGAACAAAATATAACTCATTTATTTACATAATTACTCCTTATATTTTGGGGGCAATTGTTAGGGGTGGATTTCTAAGTGATCAGTGATCCTCATTTACTGTTGGGTTTAGTGATCCTCAATTCTGTCTGAAGTAGTGATCCTCAGAAGTGTTGCAGGATCAGGATCATGGATCATCATAGTGATCCTTGTACTAACGGTTGTTTACCTTGAATTCGAAATTGTTTTGCAGGAGTATCAACTTGGACTTGGTCTTGGCGATATTCCTGGAGAATATTCTAAGCCTATTCCGCACGTGCTTGGCCAGGAGTGGACGTTATGGAGTCGTGGAAGACTTGCACCAATTGCGGAATGTTAGTTAGAGTAGATATTTTCCATTTTTAAAGGGGTAGCGAGCTAATTAGAAAACACTTGGCTATTTTTGGCTACACACACACTCGTACAACCGTTCTTACCAGCTCTCGCTAACTCACTTGGCGATTACACACTTTTACACACAATACACTAGAGTGATCCTTGTACTTAGCTCGCTATCATCCGAAGTTGTATTACATTTCTTGTTTAATTTGAGTTGGTGATCGGTAGTTTCCATCACCCGAGGTTTTTTATGCCGGAGATCATTCATTGATCAAGGGCTTTTTCCTCGTATAAATCTTCGTGTCACTTGTTCATTACATTTCATAGTGATCCTTATTGTTGTTCATCAATTCAAGCATCATTCCTCACAACAGAAAGTTTGGTTGCATTGTCATTGCTTGATTTTTGACCAAAACACTCTTCCTGGATAATAGCATTCCTTTCAGGTGCAAATTTCCTCCTCTTTTGATGAATTGGCTTGAATGACCTGTCAATGCCAAGTTTGTGAGTGATTATATCCTTAGATATGCCTGTCATGTCTTCATGTTTCCAGGCAAAGGTGGATTTCCTTCTCTTAAGGAAGGATACTAGCTCCTGTTCGATGTCGCTAAGGATCCCTGATCCTATAAAGATCTTGGATTCAGGATCCTCAAGATCCCATGAGGATTTCTTTCAAATCCTGTTCTCTTGCCTCCAAGACATCTCTTGAAGGATACTTTAATTGCTATTGCTCCCTTGGTCTTGAGGCTGGCTTCATTGAGGATGTATAACAATTCTTATCCTCTTGTTGATCACTCTTAATTTTCACCACTTCCCATGGACTTGGAAGCTTTACGCACTGATGATAGGTGGATGGGACTGCCTTCATATCATGTATCCACGGCCTGCCAAGGATAACATTACAACATGATAAACAATCTATAACACAAAACTTTTGATAAGAATGCAATCCTTCAATATAGATTGGGAGTTTGATGTCCCCCAATGTATTCTTAGTTTCTCCACTGAATCCCACAAGTACTGAGGATCTTGGGATAATGTCAGACTCCGGGATATTCATCTTCTTGAGGACATCAAGCTGAATGATGTTCACAGAGCTTCCTCCATCTATAAGGATCCTGCGAACAAAGTGGTTAGAAATAAATAATGTAATTACAAGACCATCATGATGAGGATCCTGGACATCAACACGATCATCCTCATCAAAGGTTATAACTTTATCCTGGGTGACAACGGAGGTCCGGACGGGTCTGTCTCCATTATCCATCTTGGTTTCCTTAGCATGTCTTTTTGCTGCTGAAAAGGAGGTACCACAGATATCTGATCCACCGGATATGAAATTTATGACTTGTGCATCTGCTGGAGGAGCAGGAGCCCTTTCTGGGATCCTTTCAGGATCCTGGATCCTTGATTTCTTCCGTCCCAAGAGTTCCTTCAAATGCCCCTTGCTCAACAAGTAACCAATTTCCTTTCTTAGTGCAATACACTCTTCAGTGAGATGCCCAAAATCCTCATGATATGCACACCACTTGGACTTATCCTTTGTAGCTGCTGGTTTATCACTCTTCCTTGGCCACCTAGCTTTCTCACCTAGATTCTGCATTGCAAGGATTAGTTCATTGTTATCAACAGAAAAACAGTATTCAGAAATAGGAGGATAATCCTCATCATCCTCTTCTTGTTCCACTGCATGCACATTCTGGTTATCAGATCTGTTGTAGGACTTGGATTTGTTGTTCCTGAAGTAGGATCGTTGTTTATCCTGTTTTGAGGATCCTGTCAGTCTATCCTGGATCCTTTTGTCATCCTCTAGGCAGATGAACCTAAGCGCCCTAGTTCTTACTTCATCAAGATTCCTGCAAGGTGTCATAACACGATCATCATAAAATAATGAATCCCTAAGCAATCCCATTTTAAAGGCTTCTACAGCCATAGCAATATCCAAATTAGGAATATCTAAGGATTCTTTACTAAACTTAGTGATATAATCTCTAAGTGATTCGTTTTGACCTTGTGTTACCCTATATAGATCACTAGTTAATCGTTCAAACTTTCTACTACAAGAGAATTGACTATTGAACAAGTTAACTAAATTAGCAAATGAAGTAATAGAGTAAGGGGGAAGACTTAGCAGCCATTTAAGAGCAGATCCTGTGAGTGTGGATTCAAATCCCTTGCATAGACATGCTTCTTTTAACCTTTCAGGAATTGGATTGATCTCCATCCTCTCCCTGTACTGAGCTACATGCTCTTCTGGATCCGTTAAACCATCATACAGCTTCATAGATGGTATCTGGAATCTTTTAGGTATCTCAGCATCACATAAGGGTGGTGCAAAACGAGATATCCTATGGCTACCATCTGCAATTTCAGGAATGGGTTTAACCACTCCCGGTACACTGGATATCATATCCTTAAGCTTCTGTAGCTCTCTAGCCATAGCCTGATTAATACCTGTATTCTGCATTAAGCCATGGTTAGTGTTATGTGAATTATTTAAAATGTTACCTCCCACAGGATTTGTGTTTGGAATTGCGGATGTGAATCCATATTGACGAGACTCTGGCATGATTGAAGGACCAGAGGGAGCAATGGTCTGCATTGGTATGAAGTCTCCTTGATGAACGTCCGAGCTCTGAGGCTGCATACTTCTCAAGAATCCTTGATCCTGAAGGACGTTGGATCCTTGGAGTTGAGATGATCCTTGAACCTGAAAGGATCCTGGAACCAGAGAGGATCCTGGGACCAGAGAGGATCCTGGAACAAGAGAGGATCCTTGGACCGGGGAGGATCCTTGGATCTGGGAGGATCCTTGGACCTGGGAGGATCCTTGGAATGCATGCATTCCCATATATCCTCCTGACGTGAAGTATCTCTGATGCTGAGAAGAGGATCCTTGAGGCTGGAAGTGAGAGCCAAATGCCTGAGTCATGACTGTTGTTCCATAACGCCTTCCTGGTAATTCACCTAAGTATTGCACGCCCGGAACTGCTGAGTGTTGGGAAGTTATGACTGGAGTGTCAAAGTTTAGAGATCTTGGCATCAGAGGGGAGTGATCATCCACTGATTTCTTCTGTTTTTTGATCTCCTCGATCTCCCGGAGGATCCTTTCGTTGGTTTTGTCCTGCTCTTGTGCATGATTCCTCATCTGCAAAATCAGAGCATAAAGATCATTAGTAGTAGGATTAGTTGAAACAGAAGAAGTTGGTGGTTTTGTGAAAATGGGGGTTTGTTTCTTCGCAGCATTCTCAGCATTCTTCTGGGATCCAGAAGGTGGTGGAGGCAAAGGAGGAACGCCTTGTGAAGAACTGAATGACGGCATTAAGCTTGAAGTGTTCTTCGTTGAGGAAGCCATCTGCCTGGTTGTAACGAACCGAAATGACCACAAAAGTATGAATTTTCTTAGGAATGAAGCACCAATTGCCCCATGGTGGGCGCCAAACTGTTTTGGTCAAAAATCAAGCAATGACAATGCAACCAAACTTTCTGTTGTGAGGTATGATGCTCGAATTGATGAACAACAATAAGGATCACTCTGAATTGTAATGAACAAGTGACACAAAGATTTATACGAGGAAAAAACCCTTGATCAATGAATGATCTCCGGTATAAAAAACCTCGGGTGATGGAAACTACCGATCACCAACTCAAATTAAACAAGAAATGTACTACAACTTCGGATGATAGCGAGCTAAGTACAAGGATCACTATAGTGTATTGTGTATGAAAGTGTGTAATCGCCAAGTGAGTTAACGAGAACAGGTGAGAGCAGTTGTACGAGTGTGTGTGTAGCCAAAAAATAGCCAAGTGTTTTCTAATTAGCTCGCTACCCCTTTAAAAATGGAAAATATCTACTCTAACTAACATTCCGCAAATGGTGCAAGTCCTCCACAACTCCATAACGTCCACTTTTAGCTATGCACGTGCTGAATAAACGTGGAATATGCTCCAGGAATGTCGCCAAGACCAAGTCCAAGTTGATACTTCTGCAAAACAATTTCGAATTCAAAGTAGACAACCGTTAGTACAAGGATCCTTATGATGATCCATGATCCTGATCCTGAAATACTTCTGAGGATCACCAATTCAAATAGAAGTAAGGATCACTAAGCCCAACAGCGATTGAGGATCACTGATCATTTAGAAATCCACCCCTAACAGGTTGTATTTTGAACAATAGTTTCTAGGGTTATGGATCAAGGATCCTTAGACAATAGGTAGGATAATAGGTGGTGGATGGATCCTTTGTTTGGGGGATGAAACCACTTGTTATCCTACCATCTTTTATTTCCTGCACTTCAAATACCTATAAACAATGGACACCCTTTGCCTACCCCAGCGACGGGCCACGTATTGCTGGTAGATGCTTGGGGTAGGTAATTTTGACAACCTTCGAAGGGTTAACTTTTGTGAATAAAAATAACTTCAACTTTTTGGCTATTTCCCGTGTTGTTATCCTTGTGCATTCTTTATTTTCTTATTATAGTTATCCAGTTTGTTTGAATTTATCAAGTTTAATAAATCATGTTTAAAAAAATTTTAGGATATGATCAAGGATCAAATATCCCATAAATTCAGAAAAGTTATGCAACTTAAGGATCATTAATTCCGTTGTCAAAGGATAAGGGTCACTTATATGAATAATGAATAAAATCTAAATGATTAAGAATCATACCTGAGAATCCAAGTTAGGATCCTAACCCTTTAACATTCATAATCAAGATAACCGAAAGACAAACCTTAGTAAAAGGTGAGGATCAAGGATCCTTGGCTGTTTAACTTCAAAACCCTGAAACAGAACATAACTTGGGACTAAGCCAAATACAAGAGAAGAGTTAGTAACTGGGGACAAGCCCAACAATTCTGGGGACAAGCCCAAAGGATAACTGGGGACAAGCCCAAAGGATAACTAGGGACAATCCCAAAGGATAACTGGGGACAAGCCCAAAGGATAACTGGGGACAAGCCCAAAGGATCTTGTGTAAACTGGAGTATGGCCCTTACTGGCGACTATCCAAACTTAGTGACATGAAAATGTCAAAACCTTAGCTAACGTGAAAACGTTAGAAACCTTAGGAACGGATGTATGGTACGTCTACCATTATACGTAGGATCCCGGATACAGCCAGTACAATGAAATTGTCAGCCCCTAAAGCGAGTACTGGTCCCATTGCCATGAACTGTACCAGGATCATCGTGCGCTGCTGGCGATACTGGGGACAAGCCCAAAACTGGGGACTAGCCCAAATAACTGGGGTCAAGCCCAAATAACTGGATACTTATGTGGATACTCAATCTTTTGTTAAGGATACCTAAACCTTCTGCAAAACTCAGATTCAAGTGAAAGGAGGATAAAGGATCCAGGATCCTTATCCTTATATATAGGATAATTAAAAAGTGAAATAGTTTATGATCAGATCATTACCAAAATGAGGATCTTCTGTCTTGTAAGCATCCTTCAAGGATACTTGTTAGCTAAGGATCATGGATCCTTATTACATGAAGTATTTCTTCAAGTGGACAGCATTCCAAGCTCTTGGTAGCAAATCACATACCATTGTTAGCAATCGATATGCCCCCTTTCCTGGTTCGGCTTCAATCAAATAGGGGCCTTCCCACTTTGGTGCTAACTTGCCATCAGCATTATTGGTGGTATTCTGAAATGCTTTCCATAACACCATATCACCAACTTGGAATTTCCTGATCCTGACATTCTTGTTGTAGGCTCCAGCCATCCTTTGTTGATAACTGGCCATCCTTATCCTTGCCAAATCCCTGAGTTCTTCTATAGTATCCAAGTCTTGAACCAAGTTTTCAGCATTTTCTTCAGGATCACGAATGCTTGTTCTTGCAGTAGGAACCACCATCTCCGTAGGGATCACTGATTCTGCTCCAAATACCAAAGAGAATGGAGTTTGTCCAGTAGCATTCTTGGGAGTTGTCCTATCAGCCCAAAGTACATAAGGTAGTTCTTCTGCCCATTTCCCTTTCTTGGATCCAAGCTTCTTCTTCAAATTGTTGATGATGATCTTGTTGGATGATTCTGCCTGGCCATTAGCTTGTGGGTGGACTGGTGTTGATGTTATCATCTTAATCCCCCAGCTGTCACAAAAGTTAGTAGTTCTATTCCCAATAAATTGGGATCCATTATCACAAACAATTTCAGAAGTGATACCAAATCTAGTAATAATGTTTCTCTTAATAAAGGATATTACTTCCTTTTCTCTTAGTTGAGCAAAGGCTTCAGCCTCTATCCACTTGGAGAAGTAATCAGTCATAGCAAGCATGAATACTTTTCCACCAGGTGCCTTAGGAAGCTTACCAACTATATCCATTCCCCATCTCATAAATGGCCAAGAAGAGGATATAGGATGCAAAAGTTCTGCTGGTTGGTGAAGGATATTACTATGTCTCTGACAAGGATCACACTTCTTGGCATATTCCACAGCATCCTTCTTCATAGTAGGCCAATAGTATCCTGTCCTTAGGATCCTTGAGAATAATGCCCTGCCACCAGTGCGGTTTCCACAATCTCCTTCATGGAAATCCTTTAGGACTTCTTGGATTTCAGGATCCTCAATGCATCTTAGATATGGTCCTGCAAGAGATTGTTTATACAACATATTATTCAATATTGTAAATTGAGATACCTTGATTTTGAAAGCCCTAGGGTTTTCTCCTGTAGGAATCTCTCCATGTTGTATGTATCTCATGATTGGAAGGATCCATGATCCTGAATGAGATTGAGTATCATCACTAGGGATGATTGCAGAATCCTCTCCTATCTCCATGGCTACATGATCCTCGATAGCAGGGGTCAGGATGTGGATAATAGGGATCTTGATATCCTCCGGGATCTTCAAGGATGATCCTAGATTGGCTAATGCATCAGCCTCTGCATTCTCTTCCCTTGGTACCTGTGTCAAACTAAAGGAAACAAAAGAGAGTGCCAATTCTTTGACTATCTCTAAATATTTGATTAGCTTTTCACCTTTAACAGCATAGGATCCATTAAAGTGATTAGTAATTAACAACGAATCTACATGTACCTCAAGATACCTGATCCTCATATGCTTAGCAATTTGCAAACCAGCTATCAAGGCTTCATACCCAGCCTCATTATTAGTAGTTTGGAACTCACAAGCTATGGAGTGGGGTATTATGTCCCCCTGTGGCGATTTTAGTAGTATTCCAAGCCCTGTTCCTTTGACATTGGAGGCTCCATCAGTGAAGAGTATCCAAGGATCCTTAGTTTCTTCTAGCTGTTGGACTTCCAACTCAGCTTCCTTTTGCAAGTCACTACTAAAATCTGCCACAAAGTCAGCTAAGGCTTGGGATTTGATGGCAGTCCTTGGTTCATATCTTATATCATATGCACTAAGCTTCACTGCCCACTTAGCCATCCTTCCTGACATTTCAGGTTTCCTAAGAACATTCTTAATTGGGAAATTAGTTTTAACAATAATGGCATGAGTTTCAAAATAATGTCTTAATTTAGTAGATGCCATAATTAATGCAAGGATAAGTTCTTCTAAATGTGAATACCTGGATTCAGCATCAAGCAAACTCTTACTTACATAATAGACAGGATGTTGTGTACCTTCGTGATCCTTAACAAGGACCGTACTTACTGCTTTAGAGGATACCGCTAAATACAAGGATAATATATCCCCTTTCTCTGGTTTCATCAAGGCAGGGGCTGTGGATAGGTAATCCTTAAGAGCTTTGAGAGCATTTTCGTGCTTTTTAGTCCACTCAAATTTCTTGTTCGTCCTCAAAATGTCATAGAATTCCTTGCATTTTTATGAGGATTTGGATATGAACCTGTTCAAGGCTGCAATCCTGCCTGTCAATCTTTGCACATCCTTAGCATTGGCAGGAGATTTGCTCTGGACTTGCTTCAATGCCTCTTTTTGTCGCCATATAGCCTAGGAATTTACCTGCTTTAACAACAAAGTGACACTTGGAAGGATTTAGTTTCATATTAAATTTATCAAGGATATTGAATGCTTCCTCCAGGTCTCTAAGGTGATCCTCAGCTTTCTTGGACTTAACACCATGTCATCTATATAAACCTCCATAGTGTGTCCAATTTGTTCATTGAACATCATATTGACTAGCCTTTGATAAGTAACACCTGCATTCCTTAGTCCAAATGACATAGCAATATAACAATATATAATAGTTGGGGTCATAAAGGCTGTATCCTCTTGATCAGATGGTTCCATCTGAATTTGTTGAAATCCAGATGAAGCATCCACAAAAGTCAACAACTCATGACCCGCGGTAGCATCCACCATGGAGTCAATGTGGGGTAATGGGAAAGGATCCTTGGGACATGCCTTGTTTAAATCAGTAAAATCGACACATACCCTCCACTTTCCATTTTTCTTTTGAACAACAACCACATTGGCTAACCACCTTGGATACTTAACCTCTCTTATCATACCTGCCCAAAGTAGTTTATCTACCTCTTCCTGGATAATAGCATTCCTTTCAGGTGCAAACTTCCTCCTCTTCTGATGTATAGGCTTGAATGACCTATCAATGCCAAGCTTATGAGTAATTATATCCTTAGATATACCTGTCATATCCTCATGCTTCCAGGAAAAGGTGGTTTTCCTCCTATTAAGGAAGGATATTAGATCCTGTTCAATGTTGCTAAGGATCCCTGATCCTATGAAGACTATGGATTCAGGATCATGAGTTTCCATAAGGATTTCCTTCACATCATGCTCTCTTGCCTCCAAGACATCTCTTGGAGAATGCTTTAATTGCTATTGCTCCCTTGGTTTCGAGGCTGGTTTCATTGATGATGTGTAGCAATTCTTAGCTTCTTGCTGGTCACTTTCAATTTTCACCACCCCCCATGGACTAGGAAGCTTCACACACTGATGATAGGTAGATGGGACTGCCTTCATGTCATGTATCCATGGCCTGCCAAGGATAACATTACAACAAGATAAGCAATCTATAAAACAAATTTTTTGATAAGAATGGAGTCCTTCAATATAGATGGGGAGTTTGATGTCCCCCAATGTATTTTTGGTTTCCCCGCTAAATCCCACAAGTACTGAGGATCTTGGGACAATGTCTGATTCAGGATGTTCATCTTCTTGAGGACATCAATCTGGATGATGTTTACTGAGCTTCCTCCATCTATCAGGATCCTGTGAACAAAATGGTTAGAAATAAATAGAGTAATAACAAGACCATCATGATGAGGATCCTGAACATTAAGACGATCATCCTCATCAAAAGTTATGATCTTATCCTTGGTGACAGTGGAGGTCCGGATGGGTCTGTCTCCATTATCGATCTTGGTTTCCTTGGCATGTCTTTTGGCTGCTGAAAAGGAAGTACCACAAATGTCTGATCCACCGGATATGAAGTTTATAACTTGTGCATCTGCTGGAGGAGCAGGAGCCTTTTCCGGGATCCTTGACTTCTTTCGTCCCAAAAGCTCCTTTAAGTGCCCCTTGCTTAACAAGTAACCAATTTCTTTTCTAAGTGCAATACATTCTTCAGTGAGATGTCCGAAATCCTCATGATATGCACACCACTTGGATTTGTCTTTTGTAGCAGCTGGTTTATCACTTTTTCTTGGCCACCTAGCTTTCTCACCTAAATTCTGCATTGCAAGAATTAGCTCATTGTTATCAACAGAAAAACAATATTCAGAAATTGGAGGATAATCCTCATCATCCTCTTCTTGCTCTACTGCATGCACATTCTGGTTGTCAGACTTGTTGTAGGACTTGAACTTGTTATTCTTAAAGTAGGATCCTTGCTTTTCCTGTTTTGAGGATCCTGTCAATCTCTCCTGGATCCTTTTGTCATCCTCTAGATGGATGAACCTAAGGGCCCTGGTTCTTACTTCATCAAGATTCCTGCATGGGGTCATAACAAGATCATCATAGAATAATGAATCCCTAAGCAAACCCTTTTTAAAGGCTTCTACTGCCATAGCTATATCCAGGTTACGGATATCTACGGATTCTTTACAAAACTTAGTGATGTAATCTCTAAGTGATTCATTTTGACCTTGTGTTACCCTATATAGATCACTAGTTAATGGTTCAAATTTTCTACTACAAGAGAATTGACTATTAAACAAATTAACTAGATTAGCAAATGAAGTAATAGAGTAAGGGGGAAGACTTAGCAGCCATTTAAGAGCAGATCATGTGAGTGTGGATCCAAAACCCTTGCATAGACATGCTTCTTTTAACCTCTCAGGAATTGGATTGATCTCTATCCTCTCCCTGTATTGAGCTACATGTTCCTCTGGATCCGTTGAACCATCATAAAGCTTCATAGTTGGTATTTGGAACCTCTTGGGTATCTCAGCAACACAAATAGGTGGTGCAAAGCGAGATATCTTATGGCTACCATCTGCAATTTCAGGAATGGGTTTAACCACTCCTGGTACGCTGGATATCATATCCTTAAGCTTCTGTAACTCCCTAGCCATAGCATGATTGATACATGTTTCCTGCATAGAGCCATGGTTAGTGTTATACGAATTATTAAAAGTGTTACCTCCCATGGGATTCAAGTTTGGAATTGCCGATGTAAATCTATATTAACGGGGTTCCGGTATGATTGAAGGACCAGAGGAAGCAATGGTCTGCATTGGTATGAAGTCTCCTTGATGAACATCCGAGCTTGGAGGTTGCATACTTCTTAAGAATCATTGATCCTTAAAGATGTTGGATCCTTGAAGCTGAGAGGATCCTTGAACCTGAAAGGATCCTTGGGGCTGAGAGGATCCTTGAACCTGAGAGGATCCTGGAACCATAGAGGATCCTTGGACTTGGGAGGATCCTTGGACCTGGAGGATCCTTGGACCTGGGAGGATCCTTGGACTGTGTGCATTCCCAAATTTCTTCCTGAGCTGACGAAGGATCCCTGATGCTGAAAAGAGGATCCCGATGGCTGAAAACAGGATCCTTGAGGCTGGAAGTGAGAGCTAAATGCTTGACTCATAGTTGCTGTTCCATAACGCCTTTCTGATGGACCACTTTGATACTGGTTGCCCGGAACTGCCGATTGTAGGGTAGTTACAACTGGAGTGTCAAAATTCAATGACCTTGGTATCAGAGGAGAGTGATCCTCCACTGATTTCTTCTGTTTCTTGATATCACCAATCTCCTGGGGGATCCTTTCATTGGTTTTGTCCTGCTCTTGCATGCGATCTCTCATCTGCAAAATCAGAGTAAAAAGATCATTAGTAGCAGGATTAGAGGAAACAGAAGAAGTTGGTGGTTTTGAAAAAATGGGGGTTTGTCTCTTCGCAGCATTTTCAGCGTTCTTCTGGGATCCAGAAGGTGGTGGAGGTAAAGGAGGAACGCCCTGTGAAGAACTCATTGCCGGCATAGAGCTTGATGTGTTCTTTGCTGAGGAAGCCATCTGTTTGGTTGTAATGAACCGAAATGATCACACGAACAATAATTTCTCAAGAACGAAGCACCAATTGCCCCACGGTGGGCGCCAAACTGTTTTGGTCAAAAATCAAGCAAAGATAATGCAACCAAACTTTCTGTTGTGAGGTGTGATAATTGAATCAATGAACAATATTAAGGATCACTCAGAAAAGTAATGAACAAGTGATACAAAGGTTTATACGAGGAAAAAGCCCTTGATCAAGAGTTGATCTCCGGCACAAAAAACCTCGGGTGATGGAAACCACCGATCACCAACTAAGATTAAACAAAAGTAAGTTTACAAGTCGGGATGATAACAAGCTTGTTACAAGGATCACTAGCGTGTAATGTGCAAAAATGTGTATGAAATCGCCAAGTATTGCTTGAGAGCTGACTGAGAGCTGTTACGAGTGTGTGTGTATGCCCAATGTCACACCCCAACCAATGGCGGAAATCATCGGGGCATGGCACTGAGCAAAACAGATTGTCCAGAAGTTTCCATAACAACTATCATTACCATTCAATTTAAATTAACATGTCCCCATACCATGTCTCAAACAGTAATCAAATTATTACAGATAAAATCTAGGCAATATCCTGTTCTGACAACTCATATTTAAACATAGATAATTTATTTGTTGGTTTCTAGGACCTCCTTTCCTAGCTTCAATTTCATCACAGCACAGAGAGCATCCTAGACCTTTCCTAGCCTCAATTTCACAGTGAGCTAGGCATACAAGAAACCTAAACACCTGTCACATACGTTAAAATAAAGTCAATACATAAAATGTAAAGGTGAGCATACAAGTTTGATAATAGCATATAAAGTTCGAATTCGTTTACGCATAACCAGCACGTACACATAGTGAGATGAATCACTTTAGTTATCGACATAGATCCATCGATACCAATGACTGCAATACATGATTACCACCGTAATCCATGCAAGTAAAAGATCCTTAACAACCCCCGAGTGAATGGGTACTGAGTCCAAACTATTGTACTATCGTTGCTAAGGCAGGTAGACAGCATTCCATGTGTAAACATAACAAACAAGCATTCATAAGCCACGTATAACATGCATTAACGGTTAGCGTTCAAATAGTTTGAGTAGTGTGATAGTTGTAGTTGAATATTCGTAACGTATGTAACACCCAAAAGTTCTTAAAGCAAAAAGGGATCGAGTGTACTCACAGCGATTAATGGATTGAAGGGAGCGCTTAGCGAGTAAGATTAGCCTGAATAGATTCGGTAACGTAGCGATAAGTGGCACGTAAAACAATACAGGATGAGAGTGGGTAGGATAACTGGTCGTTCGGATGATCAACCGTGCGAGCAGTAATCCGTGCGAGTAGCAATCCGGCTGGTTAGTCATCCGTGCGGACAGTTTTGTCCGTGCGGATGGCTATTCGAGTGGATTGTTTCTTCCTATGGGTGAGATGTGTTTGTGTATGATGGTTTGACTTTTGAAGTTTTCGTTGTAGCGTTTGAAAACCTTGAAGTTTCTCTTACCCTTTCAAGTCGGTCGCGCGGACGACAATATGTCCGGATGGTAGTCCGTACGGACAACGACTTAATGGAGAGTCACTTGGTGAAAGCGTCATTCGGGCGGATGGTTTATCCGTTCGGGCAACGACAATCCGTCCGGATGGTAGCCCGTGCGGATGAACATGTTGGAAATTGTTTAAGGTCTTAGTATCTCATGATCCGAAGAGTTATCCATTCAGAGGGTCGTCCGTGCGGATTATTCATTCGTCGATACTTAAACCTTGTTTGAATGTGGGTCCCAAGTGTAGTCCGTCCGGATGGCAACTCGTCCGGATAGCCTGTCCGTGCGGACATCAGTCCGTCCGGACATCATCTCGTTCGGGTCGTTCCGTTCGTCTACTCTTGGTCGCTTTTGTCGTTCTATCGAGATGTTTTGATTACGTGTCGACCAATCGGAATTGTATTCTTATCCGCATGACTAAGCCGGCCAGGAATCACCCTAGTTTGGTCGGTCAGCGGCTCAGAACGGTCATTCTGGTCTAACCTGAAATCAGGTGTCTCGCGGGTAGAATACGGATTTAGGACTAGTGCATCACTAACATTGAGTAGAAGACTAGGACTGATCCGATTCTTATCGTTTTTGAGTGTAAAAGAAGGAAAAAACTTGTGTTTATTTCTTTCACTCCTTTATCCTTTTCAAAAAGTTCAGATTTATGCGAAGTTGTTCATGAAATCTTGTGGAAACCGTTCAGATCCGAGTTATTCTTGGTGGAATGAGGTCAAACTTGAAGTTCAAGTTCATAGGAACTTCATGATGACCTCATCCTAGAATACCTCAAATCTTGATGATTTCACGGTTAAAAGTTAAGATTTGAAAGGTAGAAATGTGTAGAAGTGCGTATAGATCAAGAAAGTACAAGATTTAGGGCGAGATCTTACCTGGATTGAGAGAAATCAAAGAAAAGGTGAAGAGAACGTGCTTGGTCAGACGTCACTTGCCAAAAGTGGAAAGTTTGGAGAGTGACCCGTGTATTTATAGGTTTCCAAAAGACGAAAGTGTCATCCGTCCGGATTGCACATCACCCGGATGGTCATCCGTGCGAATCAGCAATCCTGGTCGGATGCACTTAGCACTTCCCAGGCGGCTACCCGTGCGGATGGTCTGTCCGTACGGACATCAGTCCGTCTGGATTGACTCCTGGGTGGTGTGTTTGGTGCGACGATCTTTTGATGTTTCGGTTCCGATTGCGAGCAATTCGATAGGGTTTCCTAGTTAAATTACTTTTAGTCCCAACTACTTCGTATCTCGCGTAATTTATTTTCCACCATCTATCATAGTTCGGTTGTGATTCGAGTTCGAGTTCGATAGCATTCGAGTTTTGATTGAGTTCGCTTGATTACACAACACAACATAAATAAACATGCACAGGTAACACGTAAGGCACACACACACGTATGATAGCAAGTACAAATACGTAGCTCGAGTTGCGATTTGATGTCGATGCGGTTAGCATAGCTTGACTATTGATTAGTTAACTTTATCGCATTGTTACTTCCTATAGCTCACTGTCGTAGATCGATTGAATAACGATTAACACACATCGATTATTGCAATTAACAACACTTACTCCACATAATATAATTAAAAACAAGAAGTTTCTACGAGTCAAGTTGCGCGAAATCGGTCGTTGACTCTGACCTTGACTTTGACTTGTGAAAATACGGGGTGTTACAGCCTCCCCTTGTTTAGGGAATTTTGTCCCGAAATTAAGCTGTTACAATGCCGTGAATCACGTGGAGAGCTTTCTCTTTCTAGACTTTATCCTGGAACAACTGTGGAAACTTCGCCTTCATGTCGCTTTCGAGTTCCCAAGTGAACTCTGCGCCTCGTTTGCCTTCCTATCGGACTTTCACAATAGGAATGCGCGAGCGTCGGAGTTGCTTGGTTTGGCGATACATGATTTCGACAGGCTTTTCCACGAAGTGTAACGTTTCGTTCACTTGTAGATCGTCTAGAGAGACATGTAAATCTTGGTCGGTTATGCACTTTCGGAGGTTTTGACACGTGGAAAGTCGGGTGGACGTTACTAAGTTCCTCCGGTAGTTCGAGTCTGTAGGCCACTTTTCCGATCCTTTCCAGAATCTTAAAAGGTCCAACATATCGAGGCGCGAGTTTCCCTTTCTTTCCAAATCGGACTACACCCTTCCAAGGTGATACCTTTAGGAGTACGTAGTCACCAATGCCAAATTCACGGGGCTTACGCTTTTTATCGGCGTAACTTTTCTGTCGATCTCGAGCTTTCACTAGGTTGTCTCGTATTTGGAAAATTTTGTCTGTTGTTTCTTGTAGTAACTCGGGACCGGTTAGTTGTGAATGACCGATTTCGTGCCACACAATAGGCGACCGACATCTTCTTCAGTATAATGCCTCGAAAGGTGCCATTTGGATGCTGGAATGGTAGCTGTTATTATACGAGAATTCGACCAATGGCAGGTATTTATCCCAATTACCACCGAAGTCTAAAACACACGATCGGAGCATGTCTTCAAGAGTACGAATCGTTCTTTCAGTCTGACCGTCGGTTTGTGGGTGGAAAGCAGTACTTAGATTAAGCGTTGTACCGAGTGCCGTTTGAAACGTTTCCCACAGTCGCGAAGTAAACCGAGCATCACGATCAGAGATGATGTCACGAGGCGTCCCATGATTATAAATGATCTCGTCGGTGTAGATTCGGGCTAATCGTTCTACCTTGTAGTCTTCCCGTATGGGCAGAAAGTGGGCTGATTTAGTCAAACGGCAAACAACCACCCAAATGCTGTCGTGACCTGATGACGTGTGTGGTAGCTTGGTTACAAAATCCATAGCTATACTCTCCCACTTCCACATAGGAATTGGTGGTTGTTCGAGTAAGCCAGAGGGTCTTTGGTGTTCGGCCTTGATTCTAGCACAAGTTAGGCATTTTCCGACATAGAGGGCGATATCCTTTTTCATACCCGGCCACCAGTACTTATAACGAAGATCCTGGTACATTTTGTCGGCACCTGGATGAATAGAATACCTGGATTTATGGGCTTCGTCCATCAGAATTTGCCACAAATTGGTTCGTTTGGGAATCCAAATTCGGTCTAAGAAATGAAATATCCCGTTCGATTTGCTCACAAGTTGGGCTCCATCGTGGTAGATTCTTTCTTTCTTCAAGGTTCGTTCGTTGAAACATGCATGCTGCGCGTCGCGGATGAGGGTTTCGAGATCATGTTGGGCTTGAACATTACGAGTGCTAAGCAGATAGCTCCGTCTGCTAAGTGCGTCGGCGACAACATTTGCCTTGCCTGGGTGATAACGGATCTCACAGTCGTAATCGTTGAGAAGTTCTACCCATCGGCGTTGATGCATGTTAAGTTCCTTCTGATTAAAGATATGTTGTAGGCTCCTATGATCGGTGAAGATCGTACACTTGGTACCATACAGGTAGTGTCGCCAAATCTTTAATGCAAAAACAACTGTGCCTAGCTCGAGATCATGGGTTGTATAGTTCTTCTCGTGGATTTTGAGCTGACGAGATGCGTAAGCTATGACCTTGTCTCATTGCATAAGAACACAACCAAGACCAAGGTTGGAAGCATCACAGTAGACAATGAGATCATTGTTTCCGTCGGGCAATGTGAGAACAGGAGCATTGCAAAGCATGTGTTTGAGGGTTCGAAAGGCAGACTCTTGTTTGGTTCCCTAGACAAAAGATTGGTCCTTATGCGTAAGAGAGGTAAGCGGTACAGCGATCTTTGAGAATCCTTCGATAAATCGTCGGTAATAGCCCGCTAGTCCGAGAAAAGAACGGACTTCAGACGGGTTCTTAGGCGTAACCCAGCTCTTGACAGCCTCAATCTTCGCAGGGTCGACGTGGATGCCTTGACTATTAACAATATGCCCCAGAAACTGAACTTCCTCCAATCAAAATTCACACTTGGAGAATATGGCATAGAGTTGGTTCCCCTGGAGTAACTCGAGAACTAAACGTAGATGTTGCGCGTGTTCAGCCTTCGATTTGGAATAGATCAAGACGTCGTCGATAAATACGATGACGAAACGGTCGAGGTATGGTTTACACACGCGATTCATCAGATCCATGAAAACCGCTGGTGCGTTTGTTAGACCAAAAGGCATGACAACGAATTCGTAATGGCCGTATCAAGTACGAAACACGGTTTTGGGTATATCCTCCTCTTGAATACGCAGCTGATGATATCCCGAACGTAGGTCGATCTTTGAGAAACACGTGGCGCCTTGTAGCTGATCAAAAAAATCGTCGATGCGAGGCAGGGGATAGCGGTTCTTGATAGTCAACTTATTCAATTCCCGGTAGTCGATGCACATCCTGAACGACCCATCCTTATTTTTGACGAAAAGGACTGGCGCGCCCCAAGGAGAGGTGCTCGGGCGAATGAAGCCTTTTTCAAGTAATTCCTGGAGTTGGGTTGAGAGTTCACGCATTTCGAACGGTGCGAGTCGGTAAGGAGCTTTGGCGATAGGGTTGGCTCCAGGAATGAGGTCGATACGAAAGTCGATATCGCGACTTGGCGGTAGTCCGGGAAGATCCTCTGGAAAAACATTAGGAAATTCTCGAACTACAGGAACGTCTTTCACTTCCTTCTTCTCTTTCTTTTCCTTCTCCGCTACCACAATGTTCGCCAAGAAAGCTCGGTATTCTTTGCGGAGATACTTGCTGGCTTACACGCATGACACAAGCTTGAGACCCTTCGAAGTAGTATCACCGTAAACACACAATAAGTCACCATTTGCGAGCGAAAAACGAATCATCTTGTCGAAGCACACAACTTCAGCAAGGTTTTCTCGAAGAAAGTCCATGCCTACTATGACGTCGAAACTTCCGAGTTGCATCGGAATGAGGTCGATTGGGAAAATGTGATTGTTGAGCTCAAGAGTACAATCACGGATAACAGAATTAACGGCGACAGTTCTTCCTGTGGCGACTTCAACATCGAATTTCGAGGAAAGTTGGGAACGTTTGCGACTATGGAGTTTCTCAAATTCGAACGACACAAAGCAATTATCGGCTCCGGTATCAAACAAACATGAAGCATAAATACCATTCACAAGGAACTTACCATTGACCACGTTGTTGTCGGCCTGGGCTTGACGCACGTTGAGGTTGAAAGTTCTGGCGCGTGCAGCTTGTTGTTGCTGTTGCTGTTGTTGTTGCTGCTGTGGCTGCTGTTGCTGAGGCTCTTGTTTCACAACCCTGTTTGGGCACATGTTGGCGAAATGGTTCGGGTCGCCACATGCGAAGCAGGATCTGGCTTTGACCGCGGGTGCCGGAGGAGCTTGTTGACCCTATGGGGCAGTGAGTAGAGCTTGATTGGCAGGAGCTTGACGAATACGGCAGTTGGCAGTAAAGTGGCCGTATACGTTGTAGTGAGCAAAAAACAGCAAGGAATGGTAGTGGGGTGGTTGTAGGTGCAAGTAGGGCAGAGGGGGTGTGGCCCAGTGTATGCACGCTTTGCAGGCGGTGCATTGGCCACAGGCACCGCTACTTGACGCTGTTGGGCAGGTACAGCTTGAATCGGTGCAGCACTAATCGCACAGTTCTGGTTGGTGGAGCTGTTCTTTCTGTTGTTGCTTGATGAGGTGGGTTCAGCAGTTGGTGCGGTAGCGGTGGCTTGATGCAGATGCTTCGAAGTCTTATCCCATACACCAGCCTTAACCCGCTTTTCGTTGATTTCAGCGGCCAGCAGGTAAGTTTCCTCGATCGTCGTAGTCTTAGCCGCTTGCACGAAATCAGCAACGCAGTCGGGCAGGGCCCGGATGTACTTCTTGATGGTCATGTTGGGAGTCTTAACTTGGTCGGGACAGATAATGATGAGCTGTTTGAAACGAGCAGTGAGACCAGCATTGTCACCATCCTTTTGCTGTATGTGCCAAAATTCATCTTCTATCTTTTGACGTTCGTGAGGAGGGCATAATTCCTCTAGCATAACTTCCTTGAGCTCGTCCCACGACAGACCGTAGGCTGCATCGTTCCCTCGCTTGTTCCTCTCGGCCGTCCACCAGTCTAGAGCACGGGATTGTAAAACGCCGGTAGCATTTAGAGTTCGGAGGTCATCAGGGCAACCACTCTGTCGCAGAGTAACCTCAATGGAATCAAACCAGTAAAATAGTGCAGTAGGACCTCCCTCGCCAGTGAATTCTTTTGGCCCACACGACTTGAATTGCTTGAAAGTGAAAGGCCTTGCGGTAGCTTTGGGAGCTTCGGTTCTCGATTCCTCAGACGACTTGCTGGCGTTTTCGTAAACATCGCTCACGGCCTTTGCCACACTTTTGGCGATGATAGAAGCAAGGCGTTTGTCTCTCTTTTCTTGACGAGAGAGTGCATGACGGGATCCAGATGATATGGTCTGCAACAGACATCGTCACAGGACTCATCACACTGTATTCGAATCTCACCTCACACGTCTACTACTTACTAAAGCTCAGGAACACGTATACTTACGTAAGTACTTATCACGAAATCACATAGCTCGTAGAACACATAATCATTTAGTACCTAAGCACGTAAGCACAGAAGCAAAGAAACACATACGTATTTAACCAATAGAGGCAATCAGAATATAGAAACCTATCATTCCAGGTCTGCGATCGTTCGAAAATAGTGTAATGTAAGCTAGGGAGAGAAACTAGAGAGAGAAAGGCAAAAGGTGATTCATGTTTCTTGTACGTTTTCAGATCTATCAAAGAATCACGGTTATAATTACGTCTCGTGTGTTTGGTCTCGTTCGTGTACGGATTCCGCACGTCGCATGATCGGTTCACAATCGTTTTGGAGTCAAAACCGGGATCTAACAAGGATCACGGTAAATTGTACATCTAGTGTGTTCGGTCACGCACATTCACGGATTTCGCACGTCGAACGTGTCGTTACGCAATCGTTTGGAGTCAAAATAAGCACATAAATGGGAAATGACACATAAAACACACATAAAATCGGCAAACTATCTTTGAAATGCATACAAATCGAGGGGTAGATCGTCTGCGGCTAGTAGACTTCGACTACCCAAAGTGGTTTGACTATTCACAAGGATCCATTGTGCACATTTAACCTCCAGGACTATGCCTTTGCCTCGAGTCTTGGGCATTTGGCACACATTCCGTTGGTCATATTGTGACTTCAGGTCGTTGGAGTCCGTCGAGACTTTGGTGAGAGTTTTGTATAAAAGCGGAACAAGTCGTCAAGGTTAGGGTTTCACCCCTAGCTTAACAACTTCGTCCCTGCTCTTAATAAAATTGAGGAGATTATTCATCAAAATACGGATTTCACTCCTGATTTGGCATAATTCTCCTTGCTTGTTGTTAAAAACGCGAGCTAAGTAAGCAACTTTAGTCGAGAGTTTGCGGTTTTCACACCTATTCTCGACCTCATTGCCCACTCATCGTTGAAAATTCGAGTGTGGTGTGAGTGTAGTATAAGCGAGAATAGTGAGAAATACCAGGCTCATACAAAAATCCCTGACGGATATGCACAAGTCGGTCTGTTGGCTCTTAACTATAGACTAGGTTTCTAAGACATTGACCCGGACTAGGTCGTGTCTTGCCTAATTCCCTATAGTTATGGCTCTGATACCAATATGTCACACCCCAACCGATGGCGGAAATCATCGGGGCATGGCACTGAGCGAAACAGATTGTCCAGAAGTTTCCATAACAACTATCATTACCATTCAATTTAAATTAACATGTCCCATACCATGTCTCAAACAGTAATCAAATTATTACAGATAAAATCTAGGCAATATCCTGTTCCGACAACTCAGATTTAAACATAGATAATTTATTTGTTGGTTTCTAGGACCTCCTTTCCTAGCTTCAATTTCATCACAGCACAGAGAGCATCCTAGACCTTTCCTAGCCTCAATTTCACAGTGAGCTAGGCATACAAGCAACCTAAACACCTGTCACATACGTTAAAATAAAGTCAATACATAAAATGTAAAGGTGAGCATACAAGTTTGATAATAGCATATAGAGTTCGAATTCGTTTACGCATAACCAGCACGTACACATAGTGAGATGAAGCACGTTAGTTATCGACATAGATCCATCGATACCAATGACTGCGGGTTGACTGCCCGAGGCAGTTCGCAGTACATGATTACCACTGTAATCCATGCAAGTAAAAGATCCTTAACAACCCCCGAGTGAACGGGTGCTGAGTCCAAACTATAGTACTATCGTTGCTAAGGCAGGTAGACAGCATTCCATGTGTAAACATAACAAACAAGCATTCATAAGCCACGTATAACATGCATTAACGGTTAGCGTTCAAATAGTTTGAGTAGTGTGATAGTTGTAGTTGAATATTAGTAACGTATGTAACACCCAAAAGTGCTTAAAGCAAAAAGGGATCGAGTATACTCACAGCGATTAATGGATTGAAGGGAGCGCTTAGCGAGTAAGATTAGCCTGAATAGATTCGGTAACGTAGCGATAAGTGGCGCGTAAAACAATACAGGATGAGAGTGGGTAGGATAACTGGTCGTTCGGATGATCATCCGTGCGAGCAGTAATCCGTGCGAGTAGCAATCTGGCTGGTTAGTCATCTGTAACACCCTTGTCATTATTTAATGGTTTTTGTAAAGTATACGACAAACAACATGTAATTATGACTACATATACTTTGTAAAAATACGGGTTTGTTTAAACTTTACAAATTTTAAAATAATACGACATAACATAATTGAGTACATCGTTTAAACATTTCAAAAGTTGTTTAGCAAACAGTTTACATCATAAACATTGTTTAAACCGAGTTGATTTATGCGGAAGCTTCAAGAGTATGTGTTCGGTCCTTCAAAAGTTGCTTGATCGTCACCCATAATCCTTGAGTACCTAAGACTGAAATGTTTACATAAACATTTATATTAGAATGCTTAGAAATAATACTTGATCGAAACTACGATCGAAATGAATTTGAAAATTTACAATTATATAAAATTTATAAACATTCAGGCCCTACCGTAACTTACGGTTCCACCGTAAGTTACGGTGGTCAATTTCCAATAATGGTCCACCGTAAACCAGTAGACTCACACCGTAAGCTCCTGACCTCTACCGTAACTTACGGTACTACCGTAACTTACGGTAGTCCCTGCAAATCCATCTTTTGGTTGCTTTGTTCATTATACTCAAGCCTAAATCTCAGATTTCGCTCTTCTAACATACCAATACATTAGTTTCTCGAAATTCTAATATGTTACATATGAACCAATATCAAAGATCAGTCAATCATATTCAAAATATCATGCATATCACATTATATCAATTTACTAATGTGCAAGGTTCAAATTACGGGTTTCTTATGAATTCTTAACCCGTTTTACCTATCTACTCCTTTTGACCCGTGAAGGGAAGTTAAACACTTTTAACTATAAATCTATATATAAGCGTACCTGGCTCGGGTCAACATATTGACCCGTTTTAAGACCTTGTCTCTATAATATGCTAATTCATAGCCTCGCTAATTCATAAACCAATTACCCTGCGAGCATGAGACTCGACATACACTTATTAGTCGTTAATTGTCAAATGGTATAAATATTACCATTTGACCCGTTTGGTCTAGACTACCAAATATTTTGGGCTTAATATTAAATGGTGTTGTTTTAAAACTTCAACTCTTTTTCGTCTACACATGACTAATTCGTCGTTTTACTCTTTTTATTCGTTTAGGCTTACCTTAATAAGTAGCCATTCAAAAACTCATTTTATATATATGTCATCTCGTGACCAATTACCATTTCGCCCATTTTACCATTAAACATGGTTTATCATTATTTTATATGTCCCGACCCGTTTCATTTCGTGTCGGAACCATATTTCAAATATAGCTTTTGTCGTATTTACAACCTATGAATAAACACATAACTTACAAAAGAGGGCGTAAGCTTTACTTACCTTGCATCCGGTTATGCTCTTTTTCTGCGTACTTGATCCGTTTGACCCGCTTCTTTCCCAAGTCTTCATCTAGCTTGTCTAGAGTCAAACTAACATCATCACAATTCGTAAGACGGTTAGATTAGTCATAATCATTTACGACTATTCCATCCTACGGGTTTTATGTCGAATTTATCATTCGTCCATATCAAAATTATCATTCGATCTAATCATTGGTCAGTTTGACTTTTTAAAAGTCAATTGACTTATCAACATATTCAAATGCACATTTGGTTCAATGAACTCACTTAGGCATATTTCATCCGAACTCTTAACGAAATCAAATTTTACATACTAACTAGTAGGCCGCGATTTCATTTAGGCATTTCATATCACTGAAAATGGGCTGTTTTTGGTGACTTGTTTAACCTGTTTACATGTCTTCAAAAATTATGATTTTTTTATGTGGCGTACATCTCAGAGGCTTAGGCCTTGTGTTAAAATTTCAAGATCTAACTCTTTACCAAAAATTCATAAAAATTCATTTACTAAGCTGCAATCAGATTCGTCACTTCTGACTGCAGCTTACGGAAAAATTCATTTAAAATTTCTCGTTTATCCGATTGACGAAATTCCAATTGGCGATTCTTTTAATCACTTAAAACTTTCTACAGTAAGAATTTGAGACCATAACTCAATTCCTAAATTGAGTTATGACATTCGTAATGGGCTGCAAATTCTGCCAGAAAACGCAGCTTGAACCTTTGATACGGAAAAATTCATAAAACGCTCAATTCTCGTCGAAAAAATGCGATTCCAGTGGGGTTTTAAAGATATTTCCTGGAATTACATTTTAGACTTAAGAACACATGTTTTTATCACGTTTTGTCCAGGTTACAGCCGATACAAGTCGGCTGTAAATTCTGATCAAGAGTCGTTTGAATTCAGCTTTCAATTTAAGCAAGTTCTTGACATCATAACACCATTTTAGCAATCAAAAACCCTAACAACAATCACCTTCAATGGTGTTCATGGATTTTTTTACTAAAATTAGGCACGATTTCAACATATCTTGTCTAGGGTTTACTCCTAAACACTACAAGGTTCCTATTTCATCCATATAACAAGCATGCATCAACAAATTTCGAATACCCTAAATTCATGAGAATTTCAAGTAGAGAATTAACATCAAATTTTACATACCTTACAACCCCCTTGCGATGAGGATCACGATTCTAAGCTGGGATTTCATTTTGGACCAGATTTGCACCTCCAATTGAGAGGTTTTGTGAGTTTTCTAGGGTTTGGAGCATGGGGATCGCCCCTGTCTTTCTTCTGATCGACCAGACTCCCATTTTGGGGTGTTTGGTTTATTTTTTATTTGTTTTATCAATTTTGGTTTCAATTTTAACAACTTAGGTCCCTCCACTTTTCCTTAATTCTTAATTTAAGTGTTTTAACCCACTCATAAGTCACTTTCTAACTAGGTTAGAATTATTCCTAGTTAACTTGGTAGGTTCGGGAAGTTGTAACCCGTTTTACTTTAAGTCCCGTTAAATCGGGCCTTTTATCTTTCTATTTTCTTGAAAGTTCTTGTTCACTTTAAATAAATATTAGGATTATTTAAATAAATTCCTAATATTTACCAGTTTACTTTTACCACTTACGGTACTTTCCCCGTCTTATGTATTAACGGGGTTTAATTACCCAAACCCATTTTCGGGGTGTTACAAGTCTACCCCCCTTAAAGAGGTTTCGTCCTCGAAACCTTTTCTTACATAATTCATTGAGTTTTAACTCAATGTATTTGAGCCGAGAATTCTTTTAAACACTACTTATACCTTTAACCAATTGTTAGTATTACCAGATAAGTATGGTAACATCTTTTCGGTCACTAATTGTCTACGTATCTCATACGACATAGTGCAACTTGGAATAACGTAGTCTCGTTATTCCCACTAGTTCAGTTAACTTAGCGATATCCATCGCTTTCATATGCTATCGAATTCTTTATGAATCCGTTACTTTGACCCGTTTAAAGGTCTTTAGTGGAATCCTTCACTTTTAGCAACAAATTCTTTTGTTTTCAAATTTATTTATTCGGTTCAGTTATACCGAATCTACCACTTACAAGCAAACCAAATTTCTTGATTTGAATTGCTGACCTTAACCGGTCTCACTAACTAGACTTTTTAGTCCAGTTACTTTTTACCGCTCACTTGGTTATAATGTGATTTTACTTCACATTACATTTCCTAACCGTGATCGTGTCACATCGTGTTTAGTTTGTATCAACCTTTCATTTTCGAAAATATCACTTTTCGAATATATCGTCTTGCGCCTATCAGTGTCAAGACTTGTATCTTTCATGCTTACTATTTAAATTCCTATCAGAATTTATGTTTGTAAAAACGTTATTTCTTACTAAAACCGAAGTTTTAGTTTTAGAATCTTCTCTTTAACTTTTGTCAATTATCCATACCAGGATATTGACAGTCCATAATTTATTCTTTCACAGTCTTAGTTTTATGCGGGGGATTCTCAACCGATTCCCTCGCTTTATCTAATTAACCCGTAGTTTTTTTTTTTTTTTTTTTTTATCACTTAGCCTTATGGGCTATTTTTATTAGACTTTCACCTCTTTAGGGCGAAGTCCTTATAACTTCTTTCTAATCATGACCCGTGGGTCGTTTTAGTCCCGTAGATCTTTCATTTGTTTATAACCCTAAAGGTTATGTTGATCCCGTAGATCACTCATTACTCATGTCATTCTTAAAATACATGTTTGGTGTCAAGGCACCCTGTTTTTGTTCGAACAATCGTTTGGTTTCAAGCTTAGGTCCCGTTAACCTTAATTGGATTTTCATGGCTATAATGGTTTTCTTTCGGACAATTTTCCGATTTTATGACTTCTCACGTCATTTATGCGTCAGTTCTTCTTATGCTTACTGTTATTTGATTTGCATATATTCTTATTTGGTTATATCCCATTACCGGGCTCATTATTCTCTTGCATTTAACGCTACCTTTATCTGGCTAGCGCTCATTTGTGCCATTCGGCGTTATATTGTATTCAACCTGTTTGACCTATTAATGTGAAATCCATCACTTATAAACAATCAACTTTATTCTTTATTCAACCCATTCGAATTCGAATAGTTGAACATATTTACTCACAATTTCTATATACGAGATTTTATAGTCATAACTCGTATTCCAAGTCCTTTGATTTTTTTTTCGCGTTCACGTCTCTTGGTTTACGCATGTGTTTAATTCTTACCCATCAACCAGGTGTTTTACCGAAGTCGTTATTATTGCAACCCTCCCGGTATGCATTAAGACCTCGCTTCATTTTTATATTCTGACTTTATCCTTAAGTTTGACGTTTTACAAAAACGACCCGTTAAGGGACATATTTGCATTTTCCGGGTTCGAGTGTAAATACACTCCCTCCCAATACATGTCTAAATCATTTTACATGCTTGCGTTTTCTGGGTTCGAGTGTAAGTACACTCCCTCCCAATACATGTCTAAATCATTTTACATGCTTGCGTTTTCTGGGTTCGAGTGTAAGTACACTCCCTCCCAATACTTGTCTAAATCATTTTACATGCTTGCGTTTTCTGGGTTCGAGTGTAAGTACACTCCCTCCCAATACTTGTCTAAATCATTTTACATGTTTCTTCGTCCCTTCACTCGGGCTCATTATCCTAATGTAATACGCTTCCTTCACTCGGTTGTGCATTTACATTATTATCAAATATTTTGCTTATCTGATTCATTTGGGTACTTTTTAATTAGTCCCATTCACCCTGCCCTTACTACGTCGGATGTAAACGTGTCCGCCATAAGAAGTTCATGGTATCATATGCCACTACTTACTTGGCCAGAGTAAGCGATTAACACATGACACACATGACCTTTTTATAGTTTTCACATCACGCCCTATGTAAGTAACGCCTCTATTTGTTCTTCTTGGAAACAATATACCGAATACATTTTCTATTCGGGTTTTTTTTTCCAAGTTTTTAATCTACATATGCAACTTTCAATTTCTACTTATTTGTTGCATATTACTATTTGTGCGGTTATTTAAAATGTGCACCTGGTAATGTTTGCCCCGACGGGCGTTCCTTGCCATTAACTTTGTTCGCGGTCGTTACGCGATTTAGTCCTCGGTGAGCATGCTCCTTTTGTCATACTTCGGACCGTTCCATCATCATATCCACAATTCGTTTGACTCTCGTCGTCTTCAAACGCGAGTGTCCTTCAATTAAAACATTCACAAAAGTTAGTAACGTCAACTCCAATAATCGCCCGTATTATAATACAAGGCTTTTTCTACTATACGCGTCAACGCGCGTATTTTCGTCAACTATATCAATCATTTTAATTGGGGTAACGTGTATCACACGATAGCCCTATGTGTTGTTTAAAACACCTTAGCATGCTAAACTATTAACATACATGTACTTACCGGATTTGCGATCAAGCCTCGAACCGAACACAATTTACTCTTTAACCATGAGCTCTGATTACCAACTTGTAACACCCTTGTCATTATTTAATGGTTTTTGTAAAGTATACGACAAACAACATGTAATTATGACTACATATACTTTGTAAAAATACGGGTTTGTTTAAACTTTACAAATTTTAAAATAATACGACATAACATAATTGAGTACATCGTTTAAACATTTCAAAAGTTGTTTAGCAAACAGTTTACATCATAAACATTGTTTAAACCGAGTTGATTTATGCGGAAGCTTCAAGAGTATGTGTTCGGTCCTTCAAAAGTTGCTTGATCGTCACCCATAATCCTTGAGTACCTAAGACTGAAATGTTTACATAAACATTTATATTAGAATGCTTAGAAATAATACTTGATCGAAACTACGATCGAAATGAATTTGAAAATTTACAATTATATAAAATTTATAAACATTCAGGCCCTAGCGTAACTTACGGTTCCACCGTAAGTTACGGTGGTCAATTTCCAATAATGGTCCACCGTAAACCAGTAGACTCACACCGTAAGCTCCTGACCTCTACCGTAACTTACGGTACTACCGTAACTTACGGTAGTCCCTGCAAATCCATCTTTTGGTTGCTTTGTTCATTATACTCAAGCCTAAATCTCGGATTTCGCTCTTCTAACATACCAATACATTAGTTTCTCGAAATTCTAATATGTTACATATGAACCAATATCAAAGATCAATCAATTATATTCAAAATATCATGCATATCACATTATATCAATTTACTAATGTGCAAGGTTCAAATTACGGGTTTCTTATGAATTCTTAACCCGTTTTACCTATCTACTCCTTTTGACCCGTGAAGGGAAGTTAAACACTTTTAACTATAAATCTATATATAAGTGTACCTGGCTCGGGTCAACATATTGACCCGTTTTAAGACCTTGTCTCTATAATATGCTAATTCATAGCCTCGCTAATTCATAAACCAATTACCCTGCGAGCATGAGACTCGACATACACTTATTAGTCGTTAATTGTCAAATGGTATAAATATTACCATTTGACCCGTTTGGTCTAGACTACCCAATATTTTGTGCTTAATATTAAATGGTGTTGTTTTAAAACTTCAACTCTTTTTCGTCTACACATGACTAATTCGTCGTTTTACTCTTTTTATTCGTTTAGGCTTACCTTAATAAGTAGCTATTCAAAAACTCATTTTATATATATGTCATCTCGTGACCAATTACCATTTCGCCCATTTTACCATTAAACATGGTTTATCATTATTTTATATGTCCCGACCCGTTTCATTTCGTGTCGGAACCATATTTCAAATATAGCTTTTGTCGTATTTACAACCTATGAATAAACACATAACTTACAAAAGAGGGCGTAAGCTTTACTTACCTTGCATCCGGTTATGCTCTTTTTCTGCGTACTTGATCCGTTTGACCCGCTTCTTTCCCAAGTCTTCATCTAGCTTGTCTAGAGTCAAACTATCATCATCACAATTCGTAAGACGGTTAGATTAGTCATAATCATTTACCACTATTCCATCCTACGGGTTTTATGTCGAATTTATCATTCGTCCATATCAAAATTATCATTCGATCTAATCATTGGTCAGTTTGACTTTTTAAAAGTCAATTGACTTATCAACATATTCAAATGCACATTTGGTTCAATGAACTCACTTAGGCATATTTCATCAGAACTCTTAACGAAATCAAATTTTACATACTAACTAGTAGGCCGCGATTTCATTTAGGCATTTCATATCACTGAAAATGGGTTGTTTTTGGTGACTTGTTTAACCTGTTTACATGTCTTCAAAAATTATGATTTTTTTATGTGGCGTACATCTCAGAGGGTTAGGCCTTGTGTTAAAATTTCAAGATCTAACTCTTTACCAAAAATTCATAAAAATTCATTTACTAAGCTGCAATCAGATTCGTCACTTCTGACTGCAGCTTACGGAAAAATTTATTTAAAATTCCTCGTTTATCCGATTGACGAAATTCCAATTGGCGATTCTTTTAATAACTTAAAAATTTCTACAGTAAGAATTTGAGACCATAACTCAATTCCTAAATTGAGTTATGACATTCGTAATGGGCTGCAAATTCTGCCAGAAAACGCAGCTTGAACCTTTGATACGGAAAAATTCATAAAACGCTCAATTCTCGTCGAAAAAATGCGATTCCAGTGGGGTTTTAAAGATATTTCCTGGAATACCATTTTAGACTCAAGAAACACATGTTTTTATCAAGTTTTGTCCAGGTTACAGCCGATACAAGTCGGCTGTAAATTCTGATCAAGAGTCGTTTGAATTCAGCTTTCAATTTAAGCAAGTTCTTGACATCATAACACCATTTTAGCAATAAAAAACCCTAACAACAATCACCTTCAATGGTGTTCATGGATTTTTTTACTAAAATTAGGCACGATTTCAACATATCTTGTCTAGGGTTTACTCCTAAACACTACAAGGTTCCTATTTCATCCATATAACAAGCATGCATCAACAAATTTCGAATACCCTAAATTCATGAGAATTTCAAGTAGAGAATTAACATCAAATTTTACATACCTTACAACCCCCTTGCGATGAGGATCACGATTCTAAGCTGGGATTTCATTTTGGACCAGATTTGCACCTCCAATTGAGAGGTTTTGTGAGTTTTCTAGGGTTTGGAGCATGGGGATCGCCCCTGTCTTTCTTCTGATCGACCAGACTCCCATTTTGGGGTGTTTGGTTTATTTTTTATTTGTTTTATCAATTTTGGTTTCAATTTTAACAACTTAGGTCCCTCCACTTTTCCTTAATTCTTAATTTAAGTGTTTTAACCCACTCATAAGTCACTTTCTAACTAGGTTAGAATTATTCCTAGTTAACTTGGTAGGTTCGGGAAGTTGTAACCCGTTTTACTTTAAGTCCCGTTAAATCGGGCCTTTTATCTTTCTATTTTCTTGAAAGTTCTTGTTCACTTTAAATAAATATTAGGATTATTTAAATAAATTCCTAATATTTACCAGTTTACTTTTACCACTTACGGTACTTTCCCCGTCTTATGTATTAACGGGGTTTAATTACCCAAACCCATTTTCGGGGTGTTACATCATCCGTGCGGACAGTTTTGTCCGTGCGGATGGCTCTTCGAGTGGATTGTTTCTTCCTATGGGTGAGATGTGTTTGTGTATGATGGTTTGACTTTTGAAGTTTTCGTTGTAGCATTTGAAAACCTTGAAGTTTCTCTTACCCTTTCAAGTAGGTCGCGCGGACGACAATCCGTCCGGATGGTAGTCCGTGCAGACAACGACTTAATGGAGAATCACTTGGTGAAAGCGTCATCCGGGCGGATGGGTTATCCGTTCGGGCAACGACAATCCGTCCGGATGGTAACCCGTGCGGATGAACATGTTGGAAATTATTTAAGGTCTTAGTATCTCATGATCCGAAGAGTAATCCATTCAGAGGGTCGTCCGTGCGGATTATTCATTCGTCGATACTTAAACCTTGTTTGAATGTGGGTCCCAAGTGTAGTCCGTCCGGATGGCAACTCGTCCGGATAGCCTGTCCGTGCGGACATCAGTCCATCCAGACATCATCTCGTTCGGGTCGTTCCGTTCGTCTACTCTTGGTCGCTTTTGTCGGTCTATCGAGATGTTTTGATTACGTGTCGACCAATCGGAATTGTATTCTTATCCGCATGACTAAGTTGGCCAGGAATCACCCTAGTTTGGTCGGTCAGCGGCTCAGAACGGTCATTCTGGTCTAACCCGAAATCAGGTGTCTCGCGGGTAGAATCCGGATTTAGGACTAGTGCATCACTAACATTGAGTAGAAGACTAGGACTGATCCGATTCTTATCGTTTTTTAGTGTAAAAGAAGGAGAAAACTTGTGTTTATTTCTTTCACTCCTTTATCCTTTGAAAAAGTTCAGATTTATGCGAAGTTGTTCATGAAATCTTGTGGAAACCGTTCAGATCCGAGTTATTCTTGGTGGAATAAGGTCAAACTTGAAGTTCATAGGAACTTCATGATGACGTCATCCTAGAATACCTCAAATCTTGATGATTTCACGGTTAAAAGTTAAGATTTGAAAGGTAGAAATGTGTAGAAGTGCGTATAGATCAAGGAAGTACAAGATTTAGGGCGAGATCTTACCTGAATTGAGAGAAATCGAAGAAAAGGTGAAGAGAGCGTGCTTGGTCGGACGTCACTTGCCAAAAGTGGAAAGTTTGGAGAATGACCCGTGTATTTATAGGATGCCAAAAGAGGAAAGTGTCATCCATCCGGATTGCACATCATCCGGATGGTCATCCGTGCGAATCAGCAATCCTATTCGGATGCACTTAGCACTTCCCAGGCGGCTACCCGTGCGGATGGTCTGTCCATGCGGACATCAGTCCGTCCGGATTGGCTCCTGGGTGGTGTGTTTGGTGCGACGATCTTTTGATGTTTCGGTTCCGATTGCGAGCGATTCGATGGGGTTTCATAGTCAAATTACTTTTAGTCCCAACTACTTTGTATCTCGCGTAATCTATTTTCCACCATCTATCATAGTTCGGTTGTGATTCTAGTTCGAGTTCGATAGCATTCGAGTTTCGATTGAGTTCGCTTGATTACACAACACAACATAAATAAACATGCACAGGTAACACGTAAGGCACACACACACGTATGATAGCAAGTACAAATATGTAGCTCGAGTTGCAATTTGATGTCGATGCGGTTAGCATAGCTTGACTATTGATTAGTTAACTTTATCGCATTGTTACTTCCTATAGCTCACAGTTGTAGATCGATTGAATAACGATTAACACACATCGATTATTGCAATTAACAACACTTACTCCACATAATATAATTAAAAACAAGAAGTTTCTACGAGTCAAGTTGCGCGAAATCGGTCGTTGACTCTGACCTTGACTTTGACTTTGACTTGTGAAAACACGGGGTGTAACACCCAAATTAGCTAATTGTTCTATCAAGCTTGTTATCCCCATTTTAAATTAGAAATTAACTAGTATAACTAACTATCCGCAATTTGTGCACTCTCCCCACGATCTCCATAACGTTCACAATGGTCAAGCACGTGCGGAATATTGAGGGAATATTCTCCACGAACTTCGGTGAGACTTGGTCCATGCTCTCATTCCTGCAAAACAAGTTTACGTACAAGGAAGACAATTGTAAGTTGTAGGATAACAACAGTGACCCTGGATCCTGATCCTGCGACACCTGTTGAGGATCCTTAATTCAAATAGAATCGAGGATCCATGATCCTGATAGCAGTTGAGGACCCGTGATCCTTAGGATTTAGAAAATCCTCCCCTAACACATACTGCACACACGCAGTTGCATTTACACAATACGATACAAAGTAAATAGCATACCGAGTCAAGATAGGAGGATATCTTGACTACGGCCTTCACTTCGTAGCTGAGTCGAACTGGAACGGGCCGTCGTGTCCACATAATGATCAGGAACGAGTCGTGTCCACACTAAGTGCATCAACAAACTCCCCCTTGGACGCTACTCGTTCTTCAAGCATATCACAAATAGGAAGTGTATCAATAAACTCCCCCTTGGATGATGCTCGATCTTCAACTCTTTTTGTTCTCCATCTCTTGATGGTTCAGCATACTTGTCATAGGATCTTCAAAGTCTTCACGTATTACAAGTAGAAAGTGTATTAACAAACTCCCCATTTCATTTAGGAAGTGCATCAACAAACTCTCCCTTAAGATAAAATCCCCTTTGAGTTATGCTTGTGAATTTTTGATTTTCAGCACTTTAGATCCTTGTGGTGTTGATTGATTGGTCAGCAGCAACTCGATCATCCTGATCCTTTGAGTGCGTCCATGCCGTGTCTTCATTCCGAAGCTTTTCATCTAACAAGTTCTCTTCACCTTTAGCTGATTTGGATGCAGCATCTGCACATACAAGAAAGCTAAACGCGTAATGAGAACAACTGCCTGGAATATAGTTAATATTAAACAAATAACACACATGTGACCATGTTTTCAACTACCGTCCGACAGTTTGTTAGAAAAGTTAACAGATTTTTCAATTTTGATTATTAACTTTCAAAACATGCAAATTCTGACCGTTATGAAGATTCAGTCGTTTTGGTTTTCAATCAGATTTCAGGCAACGAAGACTCGAGTTCCAATATCGGGTTATCAAAGATAAAAGAAATAAAATCTTTTTGGCTTTTATAAAGTTTATATTAAAACACACTTAAACTCTTTTTGGATTTTGAATATTTCAAATTTAAAGACTGAAAGCAGTAAGTAAATATAAACAGAGATGCAGAAACTAAGAAAGGTAAATATATACAAACATTCTTTTTGCGAGTTTCGAGGGTAAGAGAATCATATCAGTGTACGGTCATGCCAAAACAACTCTTTTTTGTTCATTTTGTTAACATTTTGATAAACATCCTATAACAATTATCAGTATTGTTATCCACATAAACTCAACTTATCATTTGTAATCATGGCGAGGGGATACGTTAAGGTATGATTTATACTTACCGACCGGTGTTTATCCACACACGACACATTCCCGTATCAAGGTATGCATGAGAATTCATCTTACTGGTGAGTACACCATTTATCATCTGTTTTGCCGTATAAAGATATGTGAGAAACTCACTTATTTTGATTGAAAACAAGCCCTATGTGATAGAATCACTTATTGATGAGGAACTTGATTTTCAGGTGCATGAGGGCACAGGAGCAAGTCCGTGAACAGGTCAGTACTAACATACAGCAAAGAGACGAACTTGACTCCCGGATAAATGTGATATTTTATCACTTATTTTGTTTGGACAAGTGATTGTTTATCACTTATTGAGGTCGTATGCAGTATGTACACGTATGTATGGTATCATGGAAGATCTAGACTTCGTCTCTGTTATATTCGGTAAAAGAAACAACCATGATACCCAGATGATAAATAGCATAAAGACCACATATCTCAGAACCTTGGCAATCTCTCAAACGAAATTTCGGTACTAAGACCATATGCCAATGAGCGGTTCCCACATAGTCTTCAGTCGATTTAAGTTTATATCACGCTGCACACTTTAGAATGATTGTGAGCCTACCGATACATCTTATATAGAGCTGCTTAACATTTTTCATTTAAGGTTTAAAGAGGTTTGGACAGACCACTGATGTACTATCATTTTCTCTTTTGCTCGCCAGGAAACTCATTTTTGTTTTTCTATTGTTTTTGTGTTTTTGAAAGTTTTCAATGTTTTTGAATTTTTCAAATTTGGATTTACTCCCCCTAAAATGTAAAAACTATGATAAATTAAAAACACAAAGATATTTACAAAAACGATTTTCCGATGTCGGTTTTACTCTTGCTTGACCTTAAAGCCGTTTACCAATAATAAAAAGTCAAATCTTGATTTGTCAAAAGCTTTGGTAAAAAGGTCGGCACGTTGGTCATTGGTGTGGACCTTAACAACATCGATAAGCCTTTTATCAAAGCAATCACGTATGAAGTGATACTTAATTTCGATGTGTTTGGTCTTTGAATGCTGCACAAGATTTCTAGTGATCTGTAAGGCAGCAGAATTATCAACGAAAATAGGAGTAGTTAGGAATTCAAAACCGTAGTCGCGCATTTGTTGTTGAATCCACAGGACTTGGGAGCAACAACTTGAGGCAGCAATGTATTCAGCTTCGCATGTTGATGTAGCGACACAAGTCTGCTTCTTGCACTGCCATGTGACTAGGCAATTTCCTAAAAACTGACATCCAGCCGTTGTGGATTTGCCGTCGATTTTGCATCCGCCAAAATCAGAATCACTGAAAGCGATCAAGTCAATGTTATTATCCTTAGGGTACCATAGACCGGTGTCAGGGCAACCTTTCAAATAACGAAAAATCCTTTTTACAGCTGCAAGATGTGAGGCCTTCGGGTTAACTTGATATCTGGCAAGCAGGCACGTTGGGTACATTATGTCTGGTCTTGATGCTGTGAGGTACATAAGAGATCCGATCATAGCGCGGTAATATGAAGAGCTAGCAACTTCATCCTTCAAGTCCGGATTAATTCTGTGATTTTGCTGCAGTGGGGTACCAATGGGCGTTGCATCAGACATCTGGAACCGGCTCAAGATGTCACCAACATATTTAGTCTGATGGATGAATATCCCAGACTCATTTGCTGAACTTGTAGGCCCAAAAAGAAATTCATTTACCCCATTGCGCCCATCTTGAATTTATCCTGCATAATGCGCTCAAAATTCCTACACAAAACATCGTTAGTAGAACCAAATATAATATCATCAACGTATACCTGTACCAATAGAAGATCTCCATCCTATTCTTTGATGAAAAGAGTGCAATTGATAAGACCTCTACGAAATCCATTCTCCAGCAGATAATTTGATAAGGTTGCGTACCAAGCTCACGGTGCTTGATGTAGACCATAGAGAGCTTTGTTCAGCAACCAAACCCGATCTGGATGAATAGGATCTTCAAAACCTGGAGGTTGTTCGATGTACACCTCTTCTTCAACCACACCATGTAAGAATGCACTTTTCACGTCCATTTGGTAAACCTTGAATCCTTTGAAGGAAGCATAGGCTAGAAAGATTCGAATTGCTTCAAGACGTGCAACCGGTGCATAAACTTCGTTGTAGTCGATCCCTTCAATCTGAGGAAAACCTTGAACAACTAATCTTGCTTTGTTTCGAATGACTACTCCACGGTCATCCTTTTTGCATTTATAAACCCAACGGGTACCAATCTTCTTGTAATCTTCTGGTTTATCAACGAGTTTCCAGACACCTAGCCTCTGGAATTGTTGCAGTTCTTCCTACATGGCTTCAACCCAAGAATTATCTTTCAAAGCTTCTTTAATAGATTTTGGTTCTTCTTGTGATACATAACACGTGAAGGACCAATCATGTTGTTGACCAGATTCTCGAATCGTCGCATACAAGCCTGCATTGTTGTCGTTTCGCAACATGTTTCTCGTTTGTACGCCACTTTGTACATTTCCGATGATGTTTTGTTGAGGATGGGTATTGTGAATCCTTGTTTATGGATTTTTTGGAACTGGAATGTTCATACCCAGATTGTTGAGATTGAGATCAACAACCAATTCAATACCCTAAACTAGCGAAGAGGATGATGCAGTAGCTTCAGCTGTTTTAGGGGCGTCCACTGGAGGTGTAGCCTCTGAAGTACTATGAACAGCTTCTTGGTCTGCATCGAGAAATTCATCATCCTCTGAAGATTCGTTCAGCTCGGTAGCATCGTGAAAATCCTCATTGTCGAGAGCATTATTTTTCACTGAAGTTGGTTCTTGATTGTTGACAATAATTGGGTGAACCAACGGTGAATCTGTTGCGTTGTCACTCTCGAAAAACATCCTTTCCGCAGCACTTTCTTCGACTTCTTGAATATTGATCGAATTAAAAAAGTCATCGTACTCAAACATCCATGGTTGATCTGGACATTTGACTGGCAATGTGTGCCATTGTACTCTGACTTCAGACCATTCCTCGACCCTTTTAGTCTCTAGATTCCAGACTCTTAAGTACGGGATGGCATAACCAATAAAGTATCCTTCAATAGCTTTTGCCCCAAACTTTCCATCAGGATCGATCATTGTGCAAGGAGCTCCAAACGGTTCAAGATATGACAAATCTGGTTTCCGTTTGTGAAGAAGCTCGAAGCAGGTCTTGTTGTGCCTTTTGACTGTAAGGACTCGGTTCAATGTATAACAAGCAGAGGACACAGCTTCAGTCCAGAAGGGAATCGGTAATTGTGACTCTACCAACATTGTCCTAGCAGTCTCGATCAATGTACGGATTTTACGTTCAGCGACGCCATTCTGTTGAGGAGTGTAAGCCGCACTAAATTCGTGAAGAATACCTTTTGATCTACAGAACTCCTCCATGGCTTGATTTTTAAATTCTGTTCCATTGTCGCTGCGAATCCGTTTAACTTTCACAGTATACAAATTCTCAATCTGAATGATCAAGTTTTTTATAATACCGAAAGTATCACTCTTGTGAGCCATGAACGCCACCCAAGAAAATCTTGAATAATCATCTGTTATCACAAGGCAGTATTGATCATTCTAAATGCTTTTATGCTTAACAGGACCGAACAAATCCATGTGCAAACGTTTAAGCGGGACGGCCACCGTGTTGATCTTCTTATTCGGGTGTCGCTTCTTGCTTTGCTTTCTTTTTTGGCATGAAACACAGACGTCTTGAAGATGGAAGTTTTTAAGAGGAACACCATTCACTAATTCATTTGACACCAAATGATTCATTTTGCGTAAGTGAATGTGACCCATCCGTCTATGCCAAGAGATTGAGTCTTTTTCTGTGGCTTTGGAAACGAAACAAGTTGCTTGTGCAGACGTAGTAATTGCTTGGCTCATATCAAGGACATACAGATCATTAATCCTTGGAGCAGATAAGAGAATCCATTCTTTCGGAATCTTGAAACCGGGTTTCCGCACATAACATCCATTTGCATCAAAATGTACTGAAAACTGCTTTTCACAGATTTATGAAACGCTGAGAAGATTGTGATCAAGTTGTTGCACAAAGTTGATCTTATAAAAGCTTACAACCCCGTTGGATACCATTCCTTCACCAGTAATATATCCGCCTTTATCTCCAGCAAAAGCAACATAACCTCCTTTAATAGATTTAACGTCGTAGAGAAGCTTCATGTCGCCTGTCATGTGCCTGGATGCCCCACTATCAACAATCCAATGACTGTTGAAAGTTCCTCCTGGAACACCCTGCACATGAACTCACATGAGTAGTTGGAGATGGGGACCCAAGCCTTTGTGGTCTTGGGTCTTCCGCTTTCATCGACAAAGGTTATTTCAATTTCTTGATGGTTTGGAAATTCTGATGTTCCCCCTGAATCATTAATCATTTTAGGTTTCCAGGTCTGTTTTGTTTTACCAGTTTGAATTTTCGAAATCTTAACTTCATGATTATTAGAAGATTTAGAAATTTCTGGTTTAACGGAAACAGGTTGTTTGTGAACTACGTCGGTTTTAATTGCCTTTTCAATTACCTTGACTTGTTGGCGTCTCTGTTTCTTTTCCCTTTCTTTTACAAGGCGGGGATCTTGTTTTGTAAAAACAGGTCGCTTTTGGTAATTTTGTTCATGGGGATCATCAACTTTGGCTTTTAACTTATGAAGATACTGACAATTTCGAATGATATGCCCAATTTCACCACATTCAAAACATGATCTTCGTTCAACAAACCCCGAAGTAACATGTGATTGTCTTGTCGATGAACTTTGGGATCCCGAGGTACTTGGTTTTGAACTGTTTGGTTCATTTCTTTTCAACATTTTAACTTGATTAACATGATCTAAGTTAGATTTATTGGCAAATGTTTCAAGTTTATCTGTTCCCTTCGACTTCACAAAGTTCACTTTCTTGTTCTTCTTTTGGTTCGGTTCCTTTCGACCTTGAGTCGTTGATTTAGCATTTGGTTTGGTATGATTTTGCTGCTTTTTCACTGTTGGTAATTTTTTATTGCCATATTGTTTTCGAACTTCGGCCTTTGGAATCGGAGGGCACTGTGTTACCACAACGTGTGAACCCGACTTTCCCAAAAAACCTACTTGTCGAATCTTCAAAAACTTTACTGATTAAAGATTGATTTACATTCTTAATCGGAAAATCTTTGTCAGAATAGATTTTATCATCACCAACAAGAGTGTACAGCAAATTCACACTCTCTGACTCTTTTGCAGACGTGGACTCGACCAGAACAGTCTTAGCAGGTTTTGCGGGAGGATCACATAGAATATGATTCTCAAGAGGTATGTCCTCTTCTTTGATTACCGCATCAGACTGTGCTGAGTCAGTATTATCGGATTCATCATCTGAAGAATCAGCATCCTCAACAATGACTGGAGGATCCTGATTTTGTTCAGCAGTTGACACACTTGAAACTGTTGAAACATCTGAATCTGATGATACTTCATTTTTGTATCCAAGTCCGGTTTCAAATTCCTCAATGTCTAAAGGAACAGATTCCTCATAATAAGTTCTATTCTCCTCATCTGGCATTGCATCATAATTGTGTCTAACAGGTGGTGGACATTTCCTATATCCAATTCACGTGACATCCTTTTTCTCTTTCGGTATGTCAATGATGTGATCCAGCACATACCTAGAGTTTGAATAACTGTCTAGCTTAAGCCGGATCGCCTCACTTTCACACTTAACACAGGCTAACTCTTTTTGCATGATTTCCAGACGATTCATATAACAGTTTATGTCAGTTTGTTTTCTTGAAACCATTTTTGTTAGCTCGGTTTTATCTTTTCTTAAATTTTCAACCACCTTTTTAAAGTCTTTTTCATGGTTTTCATAAAACACGTCATACTTGGTTTGCAAATCATCATATTTGCTTTGCAAGTCCGACAATTTATCACCTAAGCTAACACAATTATCGCATTTATCAGGAGTTGGTTTATCGACACATACCTGACTTGATGAACTGCCGACATTAGCCATAAAGGCTGAATGAATAGAAGAAGAAGAATAAGCAGCTTTATCCACCAGAATTGATCTTCTGTCATTCCTTGCTGCAGCTTCTCCCAACAATTCATCAATATCTACGTCGACTGACACACTTGACATTTCATCCAAATGATCATCGCCTGAAGTTGAGGATTCTTCATCTGAGCTTCTACTGTAACTAGAACTGTCTTCATCTTCAGAGGATTCACCACCACTGGCGGAAGATTCTCCACCACTGGTGTGTTTCAGATCCTTCACCACTTCAGTAAAACAAGCTGATCCACCCTGATCACCAATGCCTAATTGCATTGACCAGTCGCAACCCTCATCCACTTGCACGACAAGAGCTTGATTGTTTGATGGTCCTTCTTGATTGTTTACAGGTACCAAGGTGCGATCGTCATTCCTTGTTTGATTCTGATTCTGTTGCTTGCCTTGACCTCTGAAAGGGTTTTGGTTCCCATGCTGTGCTGGCTTTGTGCATTCCCTCTTGAAGTGACCCCGTTCTCCACAGTTAAAGCACTTAACATACTGCTTGTCGAACCCATACTTGGTATCTTTCTTGCTTTCTGTTTTGGTTAAAAATCAGGCTAGGATAATACAACCAAATCTTTGTTGTGAGGAATGATGCCTGAAACAATAAACAAATGTATGACTAACTTGCAAATGTTATGAACAAGTGACACAAGGATTTATACGAGGAAAAAGCCCTTGATCAAGAGTTGATCTCCGGCACAAAAAACCTCGGGTGATGGAAACTACCAATCACCAACTACTATTAAACAAATGATTGTTACAACTCGGGATGATAACAAGCTTGTTACAAGGATCACTATAGTGTAATGTGTATGAAATCGCCAAATAAACTATTGAAAGCTATCAAGAGCTGTTCCGAGTGTGTGTGTTTGCTAAAAATAGACAAGTGTTCTAATTCAAGCTTGTTATCCCCTTTTAAAATTAGAAATAACTAAAATAACTAACTATCCGCTAAATGTGCAAGCTTCACACGATCTCCATAACGTTCACAAAGCCATGCACGTGCGGAATATTGAGGGCATATTCCCCAAGAATGTCGGCAAGACCAAGTCCGAGGTGTATACTTCTGCAAAACAAACTTAAACGTAATGAAGGCAAACGTTAGTATAAGGATAACAACAAGGATCCTAAATCCTGATCCTGCAATGTCTTCTGAGGATCCTTAATTCAAACAGAATTGAGGATCCGTGATCCTAGCAGCGCTTGAGGATCCGTGATCCTGAGGATTGAAAAATCCTCCCCTAACACTTTCCAAGCTGGTTCGACCAGTCCGTTCCATGAAGTCCTTTGCTCACCTTATAGCACTGGTGAAAGCCCATTTGATGTCCATCATATCCATCTCTTCTTTATCGATCTGCTAATAATATTCTTGAGTTAGATTGATGTTTCCGATCTGCCCTACAATCAACCCACAATACGCGCTCACCAATGTGTTCAGTATCTCCATATGATCTTTAGCTACTTCAACGCTATCTTTGGAGAAGCTTGACGTGTCAAGCCGTACTGTATTTGAATTTGATGGCTAACCAGCAGATGATGTGCTTCCATAACAAGGTTGTTGTTGAACAGGAAGTGGATTCTCGTACAAATCAGTTGCTACGGTAGATGGCCGATAGCTTTGCTGTTCGGGAACTGGATGTAGTGGATTTCCATACAAGTCTGTGGTTGAAGCTGGCTTAACTGGAACTTGTATCGGATTTCCATACAAATCTATGCTTGTGACAAACGCCGTTTGAATTGGAGCATGTGGAGCAGGTCTTGCAGAAGTGCTAGGAGCTCCATAATACATATCAGGATTTTTTGGCACTGGAACCCTTTTCGCCTTTAGGGTTTCTTCCTGATCTTTGTTCTCCAAGAGCTGAACGAATCATTTTTGTTTGTCGTAGCCAATGTGCCATTGTATTTCAGGATTTCCAAGAAACCATTCCATTGAGATGGCAGTGCATCGGCAAACTTTGTGACAACCTCTGGTGGAGTTGTTACTACCCCATAATTACTCAATTCAGTCAGCAAGTGATAAAATCGACCTGTCATATCTCCCAAAGATTTTTTTCCATACATGTGAAGCCATCAAACTCCTTCTTGAGTAAATCATGTCGCAATTGGCATGACTTTTCATTTCCTAGACCTCTTGTCTTCAATGCATTCCATAATTGCTTTAACGTCTTAAAGCTGACAAACTGATGATATATATCCTTGCTCAACGCCTGAGTCAGAATAGCATATGCTTTCTTTTCTAAATCATATGCCTTTTTCTCGTCTTCCGTAAGATCTGCAAATGTTGCGGCAGTTGAAGCGGCAACCTCAAGAACTTGACCGAAATCTGTAGTAAAACATAACCACAATTCCGTGTTTTGCCCAAGGACATACGTATGGAATCTATCTACCCATCCAGGATATTCATTTATGTGCATCAGTTTCGGTGGGCGATTTAGACTTTCGGTCTCGCTTTCGTTAGAAGTATACATTGAATACTTTGAGTTTGATTTGAAACAAACGCCCATTGACCTGTCGAAATTGGATTCGCTTGCGAAGATGCGGGTGTGGGAGATTCAGCCCATGATGGCGACAAACCCGTGCTTCTATACTTGCTCTCCGTATTAGATGCGGGTGCGGGAGATTCGGCCCATGATGGCGATAAACCTGTGCTTCTATATTTGCTCTCCGTATTGGATGGAATACCCCACCAGTCTGGATTCATTTTGAATATGTAAAAATGAATACCTGCTCAAAACACTCAAATCAAACAGTTAAGATAATTTTCAAGTCTTCTGTTTAAAAGATCACAAGTGTAAGTGACGAAGTATATGATGTTCGTCGAAGACACCAAACGACGAAGATTAGGAGTTCGTCTAAAGTAAATGTGACGAAGGTTAAGAACTTCGTCGATAACACCTTTGACGAAGTCTTTATTGTTTGTTCAATACAAATGGCGAAGGTTAACAGGTTCGTCACAAACAACTATGACGAAGTCTTGAAAGTTCGTCAGAAGTGCCAATGACAAAGTTTGAAGTGTTCGTCGCTGGGAAGTATGACGAAGGTTGGAGGATTCGTCGCTGAACCTTCGTTGACAAATGTGACCAGACAGAAAGATATTTCAAAATCAAATCTTCTGAAACAGAAGTTTCCTTTTGGCAAATAAGTCAAGTACACTCTACCTTCAGAACCTGCTTTTCAAATATTCATCATATCAATGTACACAATATTCAACTTAATCTATTTTAATCACAAACACTTCACCGATTTACCAAATAAAGATCAAACACATATATATTTGAAGAACACTTTGAATAAAACGATGAACATGATGAATATCCTGGTGAAGCCGATGAGTTTTCCGGTGCCGAAAAGTTTTCGAACAACAATTCTTGCACAAAAGTTTACTCAAAACCAAATTTTAGCATGGATACATGAAATATAACAAGGTTTTGTAAAAACTAATAGCAAAACAAAGAGATTTTCAAGATTTTAACAACAGTTTTTCCAGAAAAAGTATGATCCTTACACTCAAAACACAAGAAAAACTCTTAAAAATCCTTAAAATCACAAGAAAACAACTTGGTTTTAACAAGGAATCGAGCCAATGCTCTGATACCAATTGTAGGTCCACCCGGAGTATCGAGTTAAACCTCTATTCCTGTTTTCCGACCAACCCGAGAGTGCGGAATCCAAACGGGTAAGTAAAACCAAGTTAAGAACACGAAAACGACAAACACGATACAACGATTAACACTCCAATGTATTAATACGTAGTGCGGTTACAATGCAATGTTTACAAGATATCCTTATAAACTCTCAGTTGTGTGTGTGTGTTCTCTCTCAAATCTATACAGACTTGTACCTGTTTCTATCTAAAGTGTGCCTTATATATACTGAATGTTGACGAAGCTTGTAGGGGACGAACCTTAGGCGACGAACCTTCAAGAGTGACGAAGGTTGGGAACTTCGTCACTCATAAATCATGACGAACTTTAAGCTTCGCCAAAGGGAGGTTCGCCACATGAAGGTTCAACCTTCGTCGACATGTTTCCAAGCAAGCATATACATGACAGTCAAACACAAAAGTTATACTAACATGCATACTGCACACACGCAGTTGCATTTACACAATACGATACAAAGTAAATAGCATACCGAGTCAAGATAAGAGGATATCTTGACTACGGCCTTCACTTCGTAGCCGAGTCGAACTGGAACGGGCCGTCGTGTCCACATAATGATCAGGAACGAGTCGTGTCCACACTAAGTGCATCAACACCTTTTCAGCAGCCAAGAGGCATGCCAGATAAACAAAGATGGATAATGGGGACAGACCCATTCGAACCTCGATCCTTAAACAGGAGAAAGTTATATCCTTTGATGAGGATGATCGTCACTACAAGAAAACCGAGTTTTTAGTACGCGCAAAAGCGTCCTAAAATGCTAGAGTAAACTTCCGTTTTGCTCCCTGTGATTTGGTCATTTTAACGGTTTTGCTACAATAGTTTAAAAATAGCCATTTTCCTCCCTGATCTTTCGAGTTTGTCGCCAGTTTGCTCCCTAATCTTTCGAGTTTGTCGCCAGTTTCCTCCCTGATGGAGTTAGAGGCTGGGAGCAAAATGAAGATAAGTTAGAAAAATCAGGGAGGAAAATGGCTATTTTTAAACTATTGGAGCAAAACCGTTAAAATGACCAAACCACAGGGAGCAAAACGTAAGTTTACTCAAAATGCTATTTTATAGGACCTTTCATTTAATAGGACCAATGGTAAAAGTGTTTCATGTAAAGGGGTCGTAATAAGTCCCGGAATTAAATAAGCGTCCTAACATCTCAAATAAGATTATGAAACCAATTTTATGGTCGCGTAATATGTCTTTGAAGACCAAAATAGGGTTCTAATAAAAACATATTAGGACACTTTTACGATGTTCTAACATGTGCTTACATACTTTTAATCTTTTAATACACTTACAAGCGTCCTTAGAAATTAATTAATAGGACCTTTATCATGTAACATTATAGCTAATTTAGTACCAAGAAAAGGGTCCAAATATACCAAATAAGATTATGAAACCAATTTTATGGTCGCATAATATGTCTATAGACTACTTAAATAGTGTCCTAAAAAGAACATATTATGACACTTTTAAAATGTTCTAATATGTGATTACCTACTTTTAATCTTTTGATCACTACAAAAGAATTTCCGTTTAGTGGCAAACGAAAAGTGTCGCAATAAAACAATAAAGTGCCACTAAAGGCTACTACAAGAATGTGCGGCACAAAAAAAGTGCCACTAGAAGCGGTGTCACTAAAGCCTTTTAGTAGCACTTTTTTTATAAGCCGCAACAAACATTAAGACTTTTAATGGCACGAAATTTGTGTTGGTAAAAACTATTTTCTAGTTGAATATCTAAACCACTTTTAGTGACACTTAATTTTTGCTACAAAAAATCACATCAAATACCACTACATTGATTTATCATATTAATTTTGAACATTAAGACTTTTAATGGCACCAAATTTGTGTTGGTAAAAACTATTTTCTAGTTAAATATCTTGTTGGTGCAGTTGTCTGTCGACTTCATCTTCATTCGAGTCTTAGATCAGAACTGATAGTTTAGGGCTTGTAATACGAGAAAATATCAGATTTTAGGATATGTTTGAGATGATTTCGCTTGAATGACCATTTATAGAAGATTTCGCTTGAAAAAGTCTCAAGCGAAATCCACATCATATGATTTCGCTTGAACTGTTGTTGTTCATCTTCAAGCGAAATCTTCACTCTATAAATAGTCCTCAAGCGTATTCAGTTGTAACAGTCCTGATCTCCGACGGCGAAGCTCCGTCGAGGTGTCTCCAAGTCTGTAATTGTTCAGAGATCAATACAAGAGACGTTAAATTGTATTTCTAGTGTTTTACAAGCTAAACAAAGACAGAATCAATGAATTCCGCCTCTGATTCTGTCTGAGCACTCTTCTGATAGACTCGTTAGATCGTTTCACGATCCTACATGTGGTATCAGAGCTCAGGAGGAAGAGTTCTTACTGTTTAGCTCGTTTTCCCTGGAAAATTCTGACTTCTACACCTTCTTTTCAAAATTAATCAAGTTTTCATGGTTAAAATGGACTGATTTTCACATATAGTGTGTGAAACATTGAATTAACAAATCCTTGAAAAATTCAGACCTAAAAACGGCCTAGAACTTGATCAATTTTGCAAAAATCAGATCGACTTGATGATGTCAGCATGATTCAAGCGAAATTGAAAGGTTGATTTCGCTTGAAGACTGACCAGATTTCGCTTCAAGAATTTCAGGTTGAGTTGTATTTCAAGCGAAATCATAGTTTTCGCTTGAAAGGGTTTCGCTTGAAGTATTTTGTATTGACAAGACAATTCCGCTTGAAACAGTGTGTTATTTTCGCTTGAAACGAGTTCAAGCGAAATCAATTACTTTGTTAAAAGGGGATTTCGCTTCAACGGATTTTTTTCTACTTTAGTTTGTTTCAAGCGAAATCAAGTATTTCGCTTGAACTAATATTGTAGTTAATCTCTTGATTGCGCTTGAAGGTTGTTTGAGTGCATATTGTTTTAGGATAATGACAATGATATTTGATGAGAAAGAAAATGAGTATCTTGAAAATTTAAATCGTTGGTATATGAGAACTGTGGACAGTAGTTACAGGAATGTAGATGTGGATGTTTGGGTAAGAAGTTATGAATATTTCATGTGCCAAAAGAATGAAACTTTGGATGAATTGGAAAGACGGTTTGAAGTTTTAAGAGACAATTTGAGAAACAAAGATATTAGAATTTCTAATGAAGAACTGATATCAAAATTGGAAAATGCATTACCTGCGAAATATGATAAATTCTTAATTGAACTAAAAAGTAAGGATTTTTTCAAAGAACTTTATCCAAAACAATTTTTTAATGAGGTTAATGCAGAATTTCGTAAGGAATATAAGAAAAAGAAGGAATTGGTGAATGAAATGGAAAAGAATTTACTAAAATTGGAATTGGATGTAATTGCTGAAATAGATAGAAGAATTCGTGTGTGTCTTGCAACAAAGAATATTTTGAAATATGATATTAAAAGGAAATATTATATTGATGAAAATATGAATCCTTTTGATTTCGTTAAACTCTTTTGTGCAGGAACATACAAGATGGAGACAGAACAAGTTCAAAAGAATGAAGAATCTGTGAAGCTTGGATCTTTAAGTTCAGAATCAGTGTGCTCCAAATGTGACAACTTTAAGATTGACAATGACAAACTCTTGAAGAATGCGGAAAGTTTGACATTGGAAGTCAAGAAGTTGAGAAATGAGAAGCAAGCTGATGATAAGCAGATTCTTATTTTGAAAGAAAATTGTGAAAAGCTGAAAACTGAAAATGACAAACTGTTGGGTAATTTGAACAGTTTGACATCAGAAAACAAAGGTTTAAAAGATAAAGAAAAGGAGTTTGAAAGCAAACAGAAATCTTCAGAAGATGAAGATTTCTGGATCAAGCTGGAGAACAAAAATCTGAAAGCAAATGAAACAAAATTTCAAGAACAGATAAAAGTTTTGGAAAATGAAAAGTCTGTTCTTGAAAACATGAAGAATGAGAATGAGAAATCTATCAAGTCTCATCTTGAAAGAATCTCTCAGCTTGAAAATGAAGCTGAGAATTCAAGGAACAAGATTGATGAACTTGAAAAGAAATTGAAAGGTTTTGTGACTTCATCTGAGTTCCCTTGTCCAAAACCGATCAATTCCGTTCCAATAAGTGACGGTGTCACAAACTTTGACAATGTCAAAGTTGAAGATTGCGATGAAAAATCTGATGATGAAAAAGTAAAAATTGACAAAAAGAATTTATTTTTGAAATTAACAGAAAAGTTTCAAGAAACTGTTTCACAATCAACTGAAAAGGGAGAATGCTCTAAGCAAAAACCTTTAAAGAAGAAAGTGGAACAAAAACAAAAAGAGAAAATTTTGAAAAATGTTCAAAAAGAAAATAAAAGTTCATCAGATCGATCATCCAATCGCAATCAAAAACCACAAAAAGTAAAAAATGAAAATTCAAAATTTGTTGGTAATGAGTGGTGCAGGTCGGACCACAGTACTTCAAAGCCAAATCCAGCTTACAAGAGGAGAGATGGATATCACCAAGCCAAACAGTGTTATGATCTGAATGTTTGGACTGAAAATGGTGATTGGTACGATAACAGAATGTGTTACAGATGCGGTTATCAAGGACACATTGCTGTTAACTGCCAGAGTTGGAGATTTGAGTCAAGGAGATGCTTTAACTGCAACATTATTGGCCACATTGCTAGAGATTGCTCAATGAGATCAATGAGAAGATCGAGGGTTGAATCTCAGAAGCAGGTAAAGATCCCAGTCTCTGTCAAGCCCAAAGAATAGAAAGTTTAAGAACGTAAAGTTCAAGAACCGAAAGTTCAAGAACCGAAAGTAAAGCTTTCTCAGGGGCAAAAAGACAGACTGAGGAAGAAGAGGAAGAAGGCCAGAGAGTATCTGGAAAGGATTTTGTCCTCGGATACAACTGGTAAAACAGACAAAAGTTCTGATAAATCGTCTTGCTCATCAAAGAACAACAAATCAAGCAAAACGCATTCATCAGATACAAATCTGAGGACGAAAGAGGGAAAGAAGAAAAAGAAAGTGGAGAATTCACTTCCTGGTGATGAATTTGTTTCTCCGGAAACAAAGGAGCCAGTTGTTGGCGATGAATCTGACAGGTCAAAGTCAGACAAGCCATGTGCAGGCAATGATTCTGGTACGGTAAAGCCAGAAGAGCCGGTAGTTGAGGTAAAAATGGAGAATTCAGGTTTAACAATGGATGATGCAAATTTTCCACCATTGTTGAACAAGAATTCAAAAACACCCAAGAACAGTCAGGCTTGGGTGAATTTGTTTAAATGAAAAACCTGACTTGCCGGAGCTCCCAGGTGGGTAAAAGTGGAGCAGGAATCGGCACATTTCTTGAGAAATTCACGAAAGTGATATTTCGACTTACAAGTGGTAAATCAGGGACATTAAGTTGTACTTGATTTTCTACAAGTGATTGTATTGAAAAGTTGGTAAATGTTAAATTTTTACAAGTGGTTGAAAGAAACAAGATGATGTGATAACCCCGTACCTACAAGTGGTTGGTAAACAAACTAATTTTTCCAGAAAAACCATTTTGATTAAAACAAACTTAAGTGTTTTGAAATCACTATGGGAAAATAGTTTGTTGTGAGGGGGAGTTCTGATTGTTTATGCCAGGTGAAGGGAGAATTGAAGTGATTCTCATCATGTTGTCAAGTTTGTACAGTTTGTTTCAAATTTTCCCAGAAAATCAAAATTGAGACATATTTTGATTTTAGGGGGAGTAAAAATTTAAAAAAATTAGAAAATTTGAAAATGTCAAAAACATTGAAAAATGAAAATGAGTTTTGTTGTCAAAAAGAGGAAATGATAGTAGATCAGTGGACTATCACAGCATGCTAAAGAAATGGAAAGATAAAATGTGATAAACGATCTTACTAAAGATGTGACGGTAGGCTCAGCTAGACTAGTAGATTTGCAATAACGATACAAACCTAAAATGAAAAAGCCTAGTTCTAGTGGGAAACATGATCGAAAGCATAGTACTTAGTTTTGTCCTTCTTGACTGTGTGCCTACTCAGTAATCGCTGATTGTCGAAAGATATAAAACTGGTTAAGTTTGTGAACTTTCACAACTTTGCTGAAAAGTCGCTGTGATTGTGCATTTTATTTTGCAAAGATTTAAACTTGTTTTATTTCTTTATTTTGTTTAAGCATCGGACATCCTCTGCGTATACGTGAGTATCGACCTGGATGTTGTTGCCTAAACGTTCTGCTTTATTTTCTTTGGTGTTTCGTTTAAGCTTTGGATCACCTCTGCGTATACGGGAGTATCGACCTGGTGGTTAAAGCCTAAACAACTTCAACTTATTTTTATTTTCTTATTTTGTTTAAACATTGGACTTTCTCTGCGTATACGGAAGTATCGACCTGATTGTTAATGTTTAAACATTCTGCTTTGTTTTCGCATAAATCACAGCTGATAAAAGTTTAAAGGCATTACTTGAGATAGTGTATTGCATGATGAGGGGATATGTTGAGATCGTGGGGTCCATAAGAATTTAGTGCTATCTTAATATACCTTAAAGTATCGGAAAGCAGATTGAAAGTTTTTAGATTGAGTTTAAGTGGACAACAATATCGTCAATCCATGTGAATCGTTTAGAACTGAAAATGTTTAAAGCTTAACGGTGCTAGTGATTGGTCACATACACTGATATGATCCTCTTACACAAACTCTCAAAAATATTGTTTGTGAATATTTCTTTATTGCATTCCTTTGTTATTAAAAATCCAAAAAGATTTTAGTGTGTTTTAGCATAAATTTTGAAAAATCCAAAAAGATTTTCGACAACTGATGTTGAAGAGCTGATTTTCAAAATTCCAAGTGCTGAACAAGATGAACTGGTTTGGGAGTGTGCGTCTAAAAGAAGAAACTGTTTTTGAGAAAGAAAAATTTGATTAGTTAATCAAGGTCATTAATTTGAACTTGATGTAACTATTTCTAGTAAGTTTTTCTTATTGATTTAAGTGAAAACTTATGTTTTGATGAAGAGATGTGTGTAGGGGAAAGGAAGGTTTCTGATCCTGTTACTATGAGAAGCCAGGAAATGCATCAGAACCTATGAAGAGCTTAATCTGAGAAAAAGCCAGGATTTAATTTCAAAGGCGATAGCTAATTCCAGACTGAAAATCCCAGCTTGATGAAAGGGGGAGTCTGACGAAGTTAGAGCTAGAGAAAAGATCCAGGTACATGATTCCAGGAGAAAGTCCTGAAGAAGACTGATCAAGATTGAAGAATCGTCACATTGAAGACTCTCACTGAAGATTCCGTCAACATTCAAGGGGGAGTCTGTTGGTGCAGTTGTCTGTCGACTTCATCTTCATTCGAGTCTTAGATCAGAACTGATAGTTTAGGGCTTGTAATACGAGAAAATATCAGATTTTAGGATATGTTTGAGATGATTTCGCTTGAATGACCATTTATAGAAGATTTCGCTTGAAACAGTCTCAAGCGAAATCCACATCATATGATTTCGCTTGAACTGTTGTTGTTCATCTTCAAGCGAAATCTTCACTCTATAAATAGTCCTCAAGCGTATTCAGTTGTAACAGTTCTGATCTCCGACGGCGAAGCTCCGTCGAGGTGTCTCCAAGTCTGTAATTGTTCAGAGATCAATACAAGAGACGTTAAATTGTATTTCTAGTGTTTTACAAGCTAAACAAAGACAGAATCAATGAATTCCGCCTCTGATTCTGTCTGAGCACTCTTCTGATAGACTCGTTAGATCGTTTCACGATCCTACATATCTAAACCACTTTTAGTGACACTTAATTTTTGCTACAAAATCACATCAAATACCACTACATTGATTTATCATATTAATTTTGAATAATCTATATGTTATTTATTTACAATATAAAAATAAAATAAAAATGCAAAATATAGAAATCATAATATCATCATTTCAATTAAAGGTTCGATCATCGTCCAAACATATATCAAATGTTTGCAACACATGTCTAATAAGTGTGAATTAAGTATAAATATCAAACATAAAAAACACAACTAACAAATGTTTAAATAAAAGCTCGAAACATCATTGAGGTAATGGACATCTTTCGCAATCTTCTTCGAGTAATATGGTCCTCGTGTTAACTCTTTCTTAGTAACGATATCAACAATTACCGGCCACAAAATATTTTTACATTCATACCCTTCACTCCACCTTGTGCAGCTACTTGTCATTAATAAAAAAAAACGTAAGGTAATGAGTGCAAAAAGTTAACACCTATAGATAATTAAATGCTACAGTTAACATATAACATTAGGTTAGGGTTGACTCAATAAAAAAACGCAAGGTAATGAGTGCAAAAGGTTAACATCTATAGATTATTAAATGCTAGAGTTAACATTTAACATACAAAGGGTTGACTCAATGGGTAACTTTTTTTTTGAATGATAACACTTCTCTACTCTATTCACCAACAATTCTAAATTTTTCATCCTTGCCTAGGATTGAACATAAGACCTCTCCCTTAAGAGGCATATACCTCTACCAAATGAAGTAGCCTCACATTGGCTGACTTAATGGGTAACTATTTGGTATTTTGCATATGTCCTCTACAAACAGGTTTGGCATATTGTTTTGATGGTAGGCAATGGTTCAATTGTTTTGAACCATTACCTTTTTTTTCACTGTTAAAAAAAAAAGTAATGGTTTAAAACAATTGAATATGTTAATATACAAAAATAACACACCTGGGTTTTTACAAACTACATTTAGTAGAATATTGCTTGATTTAATGTCTTCGTGCAAGTCATCATAAAGCCTTTGCAACACCAGCAACTATGGGATCTTTATTTCTTGTCTAAGTACATCCCTCTTTGCATCTAATACAACAGGAAGATTAGATGGTTTACTATTCTAAATTTAAATATAACTTTATAAAATATACTTTTTTTTGAATGGCTAATTTGGATCACTGACGGACTACTGGAGTATTATCGTGCTACCAGTGGAACCACCCGATCATATCCATCTCCACTAGGCATAATGCATATACACCAATTCCAAAAACGATTTCATTGACACAGTTTGCAGACATCATGAAAAAGATTAGATACTATAGTTAACATTTAAATATGAAAAAGATTAGATACTATAGTTAACATTTAAATAATAAAAATAATGCTAAAACTAGGAATGGGATGATAGAGTATAGAAGCGTCAAATAATTAGAGTGAAAACAAACAAAATTTTTATAAGGTATGATGGAAATATGTTGAACACAGAAGCTTGAAAAACAAAAGTTGCCTCAATGTGCCAATCAATTGGAGTGGCTCTTTTTTTTTCTCATTGATATCAGATTGCAATGTCAATGTATAGTTTGGTAAAATCATGTGGGTCCATTTAACATAATTTAATCTACAATTTGATGAACATAATTTAATCTAATTATGTGGGTCCCAAACTAGTTAACTGGTTCTTCAAAGATGTCACCCAAATCAACCTTCTGCAACAACTTTATAATTAAACCCAAACTAATTATGAATTATGCATATAAAAACATAAAAGAAAGATTGTTACCATAAGATCCTTTTGAGGTTCTCTTGTTTCCAGTGCCATGGACATAGGTTGATCCTCCTCGTCTTCAAAGATCTTAGAACTCTCAGTTGATTGTTTCGGCTTCAAAATATCCTGGTTTCCACAAAAAGTTTCGATTTATTATTAAAGATATAACGAAAACAAAATACACATAATGGTAGTTTGTTACCTTTAATCGTGATGGTATCCAGTTGAAGCAGATTAAATTTGGAACACCCCATGGGATTTTGTAGAGTTTTGAGTTGCTGGAAACCGTCGTAATGAGCAAGGCAGAGAAAGAAACAAGAGCTCGGTTCTGATTTCAGTCTAGTTTTGTATCTAACTTTTGGTCATGTTGTTTCAGCTTTTAGGCCTAAATCTATTGATTCAAAATGATTGATCCAAAATCAAGAACCCATAAAACAAATAACCTGAAGAAGTCAAAAACATAAACTAAATAAAATCTAATAAATAAAATAAAACTAGAATCAGTTGAGAAAAAAACATAAAATTAAGCATAAAAACCTAGACCGCGACCATGATGGTTTGGAAATCGCCATGACTATCATCCTCTGAAAATCAGGACTATGAAAAACATAAATCAATAATATGATATGTAGCAAACACAAGTTAAAACAACAATTGTTGAAAGGATTTCAAAAAGGAAGCAAAAACGAAAGTGAGTTCTTACTTGATCAATTTTCATTTAGGCATTTCATCGAACACATGATCTTCAAACATAAACAAACATAAATTAGGCATATCAGAAAACTTAACTTTTAACCACACGAGATCAGGAGATGGATTGAAAATTTTGAAATGAAACTATTGCTTGATCGGTCATCATTAGTAAATTAAGGCAATAATACACACTCAAGAAAGAAAGAAAGAAAGTTAAACTATATTCACATACTAGCCAACACATTTAACAATTTACAACAATAACAATTAGAAATTGAAGGATCTGATTTTGGACGCATGAACCAATAAGTTCTTAATACCACTAAGTCCAAAATCAAAAGAATCAACTTGTTCTTCAAGGAAGAAGAGTCGGCCCTGATTAGAGTCATACTAAATCTAACAACATAATAACTTCTATAGCGCATATCCAAACACCCCTTTGAAGATATAACAAGTTGGGATTTTTCATTGTAAAATGCAAACCTAACTTGTGCTCCAACTAGAATACTGAATATTCTCTAAAAATACATAATCATGATTCAGAAGCATGAGTAATGAAACCCTAACAAGAAATACTCATTCGAGAACAACGCGTCTGCCCCAAAACCAAATCCAATATTTTCACAGAAACCCTAAATGTGATTGAAGACAAGTTGATGAAGGGAAAAAAATACCTGTCAAGTGCTGGAGTGAGGATTGAAGCGACCACAAGTTCAGCGTCAAGGATTCGAGCACCGATGATGATTTTCTGGTGGTGAAGTGGTGGATCGTCAATAGCTCATCCGTGATTAATTAGTGAGGCAGTGGCGGGAATCGATTTGAGGAGATGACAGTCTGGCCGGAAGATGGGGGGTGGGAATTGAGCGGAGGATACAATCGATTGTGAGAGAGAAATTTCCAATTGTTTGTGAAGATGAGAGGGAAATCTAAAATTTTTGGAGAAGAAGAGGAATGTATGAATTTGGGGAGGGAAAACTAAATAAAAATAACTATTAAATAAACTAATTATAACAAAATATATTATTATAAAAAGGAGAAGTGATGTACACACATGTAATTTTACATGGCGTCCATCATTTTATGCAATATGTACAACTAAACAATGCTTATTTTATAAAGGTGAAATTGTCAAAAACATAAAATTTTAAGACACTACAAGGGTATAAGAGTAAATTGACCTATCCACCATACTCACACACACAAAACCATTTCCTTACCTGCCCTCAAAAAAAACCCAACAGACGTCCTCATAATCAAACCCCCTCTAATTATATTGCCGATTCAATTTTCGTTTTAAATGCAATTGAAGATGTAGTGTTCAGGGACCGATCGGTTCTTCAATTATAAAACCCTATTGAATGTCGAAATTGATTTATATTGAATGAATGTTGAAACTAATCAGTTCTTCAATTTTGAAACCGGCGGTCTCCGGTTACCTCATTCAAGACGACCATTGAAGGAGCAATACCCTATTAAAGTCGGTAATTGAAGGATTCTGCTTCTCCCACACAACCTCCTCTTGACCCTTCCAGATTCATCACCGGGTCGAAGTTATTCACCATCACTAACTGGTTTCACCACACTCTTTCAATTATCGGAATATGCCTAGGTGTAGAATAGAGCACCGGTTGAATTGAGGGTGAGATTTACATTTGACGGCTGATTAGAATGAAATCTGTTAACTAGAGGTAACTGATGCTGATGTCAGAATACTTAATTATTTAGTTATTATTTGTGAATCAGAATCAGAGGTGACCTTAACTAAGTGTTGCTGATGTGAATTTACTTGTACTTTTTTTAATTTGTGCCTAAAATTTTTTTTTGTTGTAGGATGAAGTACCCTGGAGTGAATGTGAGTTTGAGCTGGTGTGTGAACCTATGTGGGAAATAATACTTACTGCTTTGTTAATTGGCATGCATTGATTGTTAGGCTAACCAAGATAGTGCTATCAGCGAGGAATGTAGAGTTGCTTGGGGTATGTATACTATCATGAAATTGCAAACCTTTCTTATTTTTTTGACATGTAAAACATATATTCTTTTGATTTTGAAAATAATCAGGTAACCCTTTTGATTTTGTGGTTTATGATGTTAGCATCTATTTTGCATTTAATTATGTAATTATTCACTTTAATTCATAAATTGCAGAAAAAAATTAGGTTCATCAAATTAGAAAAAAATGCATAGACTGTTGATTGGGTTACAAGCTAGAAGATATTATTAGTGCAGTAGTACCATTATTAAAGCTGTTATCACTCACTGTTATTGGATTAATACTTGCTTACCACAAAACACAAATAATCCCCAAAGCAACATTTAAGTTGTTAAGCAAGTTAGTATTTGCTCTGTTTTTACCCTGCCTTATATTCATCGATTTAGGCCAATCGATTACGCCGCGTAATCTTTTTCTCTGGTGGTTTGTTCCTGTTTAGGTGGTTTACGATCATTATGACCTCGTGTGGGAACACGGGGAATCTTCCGATTGCGATATGTGTCGATCGCACAGTGGATATCAGCTGTTCTTTTGTTTACTCATGTTTATCATATGATGGAGCCTCCGGTTTAGCATTATGAGATTGTTGAAGAAGAAAATGTTGAAACTTGTGGCGGTGGAGGTGGTGGTTTCGGGCCTTTGGTTGTTGAAGCCGAATGGCCGCCTGGTGTTGATGAGACCGAAATTTCAACGAAACCGTCTAAAGATTATTAGCGTAATGAAACTGACGAAGAATTACAAGCGATTGAAAACATAACAGAACCCATAAGTTCAAAAATGGTTAAGAAGGTTAGACTTGTTGCGGAAAAGACGCCAATCAAGAACATATTTCAACCTCCGACAATAGCGTCTCTGCTAGCTATAATCATCGGCTCGATCCCTCATGCGAAGTCTTTTGTTTTCGGACGTGACGCACCGCTTAGTTTCATAACCGGCAGTTTGGAGATCTTGGGTGGGGCCATGGTGCCTTCGGTTATGCTTGTGTTGGGGGTATGCTTGCTGAGGGACCGTACGTGTCAAAACTTGGACTCAAAACAACGGTTGGTGTGATTGTGGCTAGATTGTTGGTGCGGTATTTGGAATCGGAGTTGTTGGTTTGGCTGATAAGATGCATCTTCTTATTGCCGATTATGCGATGTATAGATACGTGCTTTTGTTACAGTATGCAACCCCGAGTGCGATTCTTTTGGGAGCTATTGCGAGAATGAGAGGGGCTGTTAGTGAAGCCTCTGCGCTTTTGTTTTGGCAACATGTGTTTGCACTCTTTTCACTTTCGTTTTACATATTCGCCTACTTTAAACTGGTGTCGGTTCTATAAAGCGCGTTTTGGATTTTGTAAGAGGCCTTTAAATCTTGTGAAAGACGGCGAAAAAGAAAGCATGATGATTCAACATTGGGAACCATATAAATTAATCAGCATATCTGAACTGTTGGATGATGGCCAGAGCTACTTAAGCAACAATCTTGATGATGCTTTCAGAACTTTGTAGAACGCGGTTGAAGATTCTGGGCTTCGTTCAACTGGTAATATCTTTACTACTATGATGATTTTAGACGCTATGCTTCATGATAGGATCCATTCTTGGAAAATTGTTGTTTGCATATTTTTGTAAAAACGTAAATGATCATATTTGTGAGCGACAGTCGAACATTACATTTTTATTTTTTAAAATGGATAATTTTGCAATAGTTATGTCAATGAATGGAGCATGGTCAACCTTTGACTATAGATGTATACTATTGGTTTGTTGATGTATTATTATAGATAAATAAATGAACCTAATTACGTTTTGCTATTGGTATACACTACTGGTATACACTACTGAGAGGAGTGTTATATCAGTTAATAGAAAAATGATTAAAAACTAATTTTCTACTTGGTAAAGCATGAATCATGACAGTCCAAATAAAGATATTATAGTATAAGTCATGACAGTTCAGTTAATGAGAACTATAGCATGAATCATGACAGTGCATTGCTACTTCGTATATCATGTGATTTTTTTATGATTTATATATATATATTTTTTATAAGTCTTGATAATGTTGTTTCATATTTGATTTGTTGTTTTTAGGTGATATTGATGAGTGGGCTTAGCCCAAATGCTTTACATGAGCTCTTATCTAAAAGAGATTACGAGAACCGAATTCCCCATTTTTGCAATATGCTTTGATTTGCGTGTCTTAAAAACGGGAATTCTTTGATCACAATTTGAGGCTTGTGGGAACCTTCTGATGCAACGATCCTTCAGTTGAAAAGTCAACACTGGTTCAAACGGCTATCAGGTTCTCTTTTGCATGTTAATTCTTATCTTTACAAGTCCCTCTTTTTTGACAAATAAACAATTTATATCGTGTAGGCATGCCAAAAACATCACAGGACTAGATTTAAAGAGTTGTCAGCATTGGAATCCTATTCTTGATGGTGCCATTGGTACCCGGTTTTTGGATCTTTTTGTGGGTAGTGGAATGTTCTCCAAACAAGAAATTGATAACATTGTTTCCATTGGTTACCTTAACAAGATTAGTAATCTTTAGTGATCGGAATGCATGTCATAAAGGGTAAGTTTTGGTTGATTTTTTGTTGACTTTGCGTATGAGCCTTTTTATATGTACTGATGTTCTCTTACTGTAATGTGATATATAGAAGCACGTGTAGCGTGGTGGAACTACGAGTCTAGAACCAGTTTAACTTTGTTGCTCACAATATAGTTTTTAATCTTTTTAAGTGTTAGGATTAAAATTTGGGTTGTATCATGGTTTTGGTTGATGTGATTTTGGGCCTAACCAAGCTTGGCAGCTCATCCCAGTTATCATCAACAAATTGCATGTAGATTTTTTGGGTTACTTATTTATTTGGTTAATCTTTACTAAAAATGAGTCGTTTTTATAGCAACTGGCGAACCACATATTACCGTTATTTGTCACCGTTACCTTAGGGTCTCTACCTATGCTTCCATCAACATATATCCGACTTTAATAAAAACAAATATGATGTGTGAACCTATTTTAAAATGAGGGTATATTTCAAAATTCAACTTGGGATGTTTTAATATTTTATTTCCAAAATGTTATTAGCCGAGCCAAATTACATTTCTTAAAATTCTTTGGTTTATAGTCAATTGTTTTTTTTTTTTTTTAAATGATATATTAGTTGTCTTAGCAAATTGATATTAAAAATAAAGAGTTAATTACTGTTTTCGTCCCTGAGGTTTGTCAAAAATAACGGTTTCAGTCCATTAGTTTAAAAATTGCGATTTCAGTCCATTAGTTTCATTTTCGTAACCATTTCAGTCCACCAACTTAACTCCCATCCATTTATTCTGTTAACTTTGGGTGAAATTACAAATTTGCCCCTATGGTTTAATTAAAAAAACGCTGGTCACCATCCTATACCACTGTCGCCATCCACTGCCGTTCACCACCGTCACCATCCCCAATCCAAAACCCTGGCCCCCACCACCGTCGTTCAACACCGCCTACAATCACCATTGAGAGAGTTTCAATTTCAGATCTAAAAGGTCTCAAATTTGATAGATGGCAGTGGGGCATGGTGGTTGTGGTGGTGAATGATGGTTGGTGAGGGAGGGAGACGGGTGGTTGTGGCAATGAACGATGGTGGTAGTGGTGTGGTTGTTGTGTTTGCAAAAACCCCATTGATTCTTCCCCTGTTTCGAACACCATCCACCACCACCGTCAACACCATCCACCACTGCCACCATCGTCAATAATCAGTCAGCACCATCCACCACCACCGTCAACACCATCCACCACTGCCACCATCGTCAATAATCAGTCAGCACCATCCCCACACCTCCGGCCACTCCATAACTACCACTGCCACCACTGGCCAATTGAACAGAGGAGGAAATTGAACATGAATTTAGTTGAGGAAAGTTGGAATGGATCGAGATACATGTATATATACAAATTCAGAGGCGGTTAAGGAGTCAAAAACGTAATGAGATTTGTGGAGGTGTTTGGGGTTAGCGGATAAGCATGAATAGCAGAGAAAACGGGATTTGATTTGGTTTTTAAGTTGATACGGAGAGGAGATAAACATCGCGAACGAACACGAATGAAAAACGACTGTATGGAAGGAGCTCCGGGTTTGCCGGAATCCGACCGGAAATTTTGGAGAAGATGACCAGAAGAGCGGTCTTTCTGTTTGTTTGAAATTTGTTTTGAGGAATTGCAATTTGGTCCCTGCATTTTTAACTCTTTTCAATCAGGTTTAAAACTTGAAGATTTTCACCCAAAGTTAACGGAATAAATGGATGGAGTTAAGTTGGTGGACTGAAATGGTTACGAAAATGAAACTAATGGACTGAAATCACAATTTTTAAACTAATGGACTGAAACCGTTATTTTTGACAAACCTCAGGGACGAAAACAGTAATTAACTCAAAAATAAATTACGTGAAAGCCGTCAAGCAACGTGCGTCAAGAAAACATAGTTACCCGCGGCAACGCGCGGGCATTCCCACTAGTTATAACAAAAAGAAAATAAAAACACGTGTATAAGAATAAGAATATTAGATATAACGTAATAAAATAATAAATTTTGATAAGTTAGTTATAAGCATAACATGTTTTAATTCATATCCTTGATGGCATAAAGAAAATACCACACCAAATCAAACAATGGAAGTTAAAAATTAGAATGCCAATAGAATCAATTCTATTCTAGAGTTCCTAATAGATACATTTCTAGAATGTGACTACTGATGATTTGTAAGTAATGATTGTTATGGGTGAAATTCTGAGCCCATATCTATTATTGCAATATGTCTGTTGACTTCGTCTTGCATCAAGTATTGTATTTAGAATGATAGTTCAGGGCTCGTTGTTCGAGAAAATTAGGATTTAAGTGTAAAAAGTTAATTTCGCATGAAATAGCCAAAGGTTATTTCACACGAAATTACCACTTGGTATTTCGCACGAAATTACCTTTGGTAATTCCATGCGAAATTACAACCCTATATATACCTGCCTTGATGTTGTCATTTGTAACTTTTTTGATTCGGTAACGAAGTGCTGCCGAATTGTCTCCAGGTTGTAAATCACTGTTATTTCAATAATAGAGACATTTAAATTGAATCAAGCTGTAAACATGTCTGTTTCTCTGAATTCCGCCTTTGATTCGAATACAAACTCTTCTGAACGACTCATTCAGGTCGCACAACGATCCTACAAGTGGTATCAGAGCTCAGGAGGAAGAGTTCAGCTTGATTTCATCGGATTTCTGACTTCTACACCTTCTTTTTCAAAATTCACAAAATTCTACAGACAAAATGGATTAAATTTCACACATTACATGCAAAACACAGTTTTAATGAATCCTTGAAAGTTTCAGATCATAATTCGACCTATTACTGGATCAATTGGACAAAAATTGGACCGATATGATGACATCAGCATAATTTCGCTTGGAATAGCATCTTAATTTCGCACGAAATTACATTTTGTGATTAATTTCATTTGAAATTGTTGGTAATTTCGCACGAAATCAAATTTCGTTTGAGAAGTTTCACACGAAATCAGCAATTTCGCATCAAATTGTAATTTCGTTTGAGTATTTCACACGAAATCACTTATTTCGTTTGAAAGTTGGTTTTTCGCTTGAAGAAGGGTATTTCGCACCAAAGTGATTTCGCTTGAGATTTAATTTCATTTGAAGATCACTATTTCGTTTGAAAGTGGACATTTCATGTCAAGATTATTTCACATCAACCGAGTATCAGTTTGTTTCAAGTTTGTTTGATATTGTTTAGACTGATTGTGTTTGCTTGTTGTCTCCAGGAAATTCAAGAAATTCTCATCATGGCTGAAGAATTCTACAACACGTTCTACAACGCATTAACATCCGAATCATCCGAAACTACAATTGTTACACCAAAAACCATAACAAAAGCGATCAATGAAAACATTAAACATGATAATTTTTACGGAACACATTCAAAACCACCAACGCTCGAAAGTATTGAAGACTATACTTGGTGGAAAGAACGTTTCATTAGCTGGGCAAAAGCTTATGCACACGGGAGCTGGTTCTGTCTTGAGTTCGGATATGAAAGACCAAAAGATGATAAAGGAGAAAATCTTCCACTCAAGAACTTATCCAAAGAATACAAATCCGAATTTGCAGCCGAACAGAGAATGATTGCCTTGATCCAGTCATCAATCAGAAATGACATGTTTGCTTTATTACAACATGATGGATCTTCAAAATCTGTTTGGGAAGCTTTAAGGGTTAAAGCTGAGGGGGGTAAACAAATCAAAAAGAATAAAATTGCTTTGTTAAAGAAAGAATTCGATTTGTTTGACAGTCTTAACGGTGAATTAGTTCGACAAATGATTGAACGTTTTTGTCATCTAAAAATTGAACTAGAAAGATTTAAGATTTGAGAAAATGAGAGAAGAAATAATTGACAAAATCATAGAAGCGTTACCACGAGCTGATCAGTGGCAAACGTTTGTGTTTATATTGAAAAATAATGCTTTGTATGAAACAATTTCTCTCGATATGTTAATTGAAAAAATTGAAACTCATGAGCTTGAATTGCAGAAACAAAGCAAGATGAGCAGTTCTTCACATCAACAGAATGTTGGTCTTTATTACAAAGGTAACCTACCTTCGGTGAAAGTTGGTGAATCACCAAAGACAGCATTCAGTGGTGAGAAGACAAAAGGACCTCAGAAAAGCTCATCAAGTTACGATCCGGGTTATCATTCATTTTCGTCAAAAGCTAATTCTGAAGAATCAGAGGAGATACTGTGCAACATTGCTCTCAAGTTAAAAAATTCTCCGGCTATGAGCATCAATGCTGCTAAACAGCAAATGAGCTTCCTTGCATCTGTTCTGGAATCGTATGAAGGACTAGTAGCTGGCAAAATTAGAAATTCTGAATTGACCAAAGAAGACTACGACCAGATTGATCCAGAAGAAATGGAACTCTTAGATATTCGCTGGTGTTTGGCAAGTTGCATCCGCAGAGCTCAAAGATATATGGAGATTACTGGGAAATAGTCTATCGGTGGTCCATCAACAAAACTGCGATTTGATAAATCCAAAGTGACCTGCTTCAAGTGCAAACAAAAAGGTCATTTCAAGAGAGAATGCAACAATTCTGCAGTTGGTGGAAATGAACATCCTTTCAACGATGATTATTACCGAAAGGCAATCTATCACCGTAGTAAAGAAGAGCCGAAGATGATTGAAAATAATCCCAGAGAAAAATCAAGAGCATGTGCTGTAATCCATGATGACGAAGGATATGATTGGAGTCAGATTCTACCAGAAGAAGATCGTGTTGATAATCGAGTTACAGCTCATGGCAGAAGTTCATCAAAGAGCAACCATTATGTTTTTGTTGCTGAGGTCAAAGAGAAAACCAGAGAAGAGATTATGAGTGAGAAAACGTACAGAGAAAGAAACATTGCTAGCAACAGAATTAATGAAATGCAGGAAGAATATGAAAGTGCAGTGATTAATAAAAGATGGGATAAAAAACGAGAGTGCTATGTCAACAGACAAGGTGAACCAGTTGTTCCCAAGAAGGACATAATTTTTGATGATGTTCTTCTCATAATTCCTCGATCTGTTGAATATTATACAAATGTAACAAAAGATAACACATATGCGAAAAGGCATGAAAAAGACATAAGATATGTCATGACATCATGTTTGAGGAAAAGGGATGAAGAGAGAATGAAGAATAATGTTGAGAAGATGGTTTAAGAGTTGAAGAAGGTCACTGAAGATGTGAAAGTAGAGAATGTGAAGGTAGAAGAAGAAGTTGTTATGAAAGAAGCTGTTACTGAAGAACAGCAAGTTGAAGAAGTTGAGAAGAAGGTTGAAGGTTCAGTTGAAGTGAAAGATCAGATTTTGGAGGTTGCTGCTAATGATGGTGTTGATGCTGGTAATGAGAAAAAGAATGATGCTGATCAGAAACAGATGGAAGCAAACACCGGAGTGCCAATCACTGAGGTAAATTCTGATTCTGAAGTCTTAAATTAAAATGTTGAACAGTGCAGTAAATGCATTAGACCATGCAGTGCTTGTACTGAAAAAGACGAAAAGTTCAGAACAAGAGATCTTGAGTTCACAAAATTTGAAAAAGTTTTTAAAAATAAATACAAAGAAATGTTAGAAAATGAAAAAGTTTTGAAAGATAATGATGAAAAACTTTTGGAAAAATGTAAAAAGTTAGATAATGAAAATGAAGTTTTGAAAATAACAGAAGAATGTTCTCAAAAAGAAAATGATTTTCAAGAGATGAAAAAGGAATATGATTCAATAAAGTTGGCTTATCACATTACAAAAGAGTCATATGAAAAGGTGAAAAGTGAAATGAAATTTGTTAAATCAAGATTGGATTACTGTTCTGAAACAACTAATACATTTAAGCGAAATTATGAAATAAAGCAACAAGTTGTAAAGTCTTACATTGAGGATGTTGCTAAGCTAAAGCGTCGGATTGCTGATTTAGAACAGGATAACAAGTTAAAACGTTATCACGCGTCATCATATGTGCTTGAACGTATTTTCAATATAAAACCGGGAGATGGTGAGTCTGAGCAAAACAAGAAAGGCATTGGCTCAGAGTTTCATCAAGTTCCACCACCGGAAAAGTTTGCATTTTATGATGATGAAAAGGTTGAAAAAGCTTTCAACATGGTAGATCAATTGCCAGATAACACTGACGTAACCTATTCCAAATCTGATGATTCTAGTAATTCAGAGGTGGTAGGTAAGGTCGTTAAAAGTGTGTTGAAAGAAGAGTGGTTGAAAAAGGTAAATCTGAATCACAGGATGAAAATGAAGGTAATTTTCATGATGGATATCTGAAAAAATTCAAAATCTGAGAAAAATTTGAATGATGATTCAAAAGGATTGGTTTATACCATGATTGGATCGGACAAATTATTTTTAGATGTTGTATTCCCAATTCAGAATGTGATTTCAGAAAAGATTGACAAAGTTTTCAAAATGATTGAGATTGAAAAATCTGAGATTCCAAAGTTTGCTGGAAAGAGTCACAAAACTTTTTATAACAAACCTGGTTACAAGAAGAAAAACATGAAGGCTGGGTTGGGTTATAAAAAGAAAAAAAGTCGAAATAAAAATGAAACGCCGAATTTTCAGGCAAAGAAGAATTTTGTTCATGGAACAAGTTCAGAGGAAGAGAAAGAACTCAAATTTAGACGACAGTCTAATGAAGAGTTCTATGCTCAAAAGAAAAAGCAACAACCACAGGTCAAAGATGTTTCAAAACGAACATGTTTCAAATGTGATCAAATAGGACATCTTGCTCGAAAGTGTCAAAATCTGAAACCTGTTGATGTTGAGTCGAAAAAGAAGTCTGAAAATGTTGAGAAACATAAATTTGAGGATGTGAAACAAAGGTCAACCAGATTTGATTCAAAAGAAACTTGGAGGTACAACACAAACAAGTTTGCTTCGAACCAAACTTGGAAATCAAACTCAAATAGATTTGATTCTAGACAGACCTGGAATTCTCACACACCCAGATTAAGAACAACACAAAGTTGGAAAACAACTGTTGACACAACGAAACCAAATCAGTTTTGGAAACCAAAAGTTGTTGTTCAAAATCAAAATGTTCAAAAAGAGTCACATTTTTACAAAAGAGGTACTCTTAAAGGTCAAACATGGACAGTTAAGGAACAAATGACTTCGGTAGATGACGAAAAAGTTGAAGTCAAAATTGACAAAGTCTTTGTTCAGAATGACAAAGATTTTCCGAAGTTGAATGAAGCATATTGTGTTGAAATGCCTAAGGTCAAACAGACCTGGGCTAAATTGTTCAAATAATTCAATTAAGTTTGATGATCCCCATGTTCCCGAATGATGAAACTTGCCCAGTCTGCCGTAAAGCATGCCTGGATAAATACGGGGAGCATGCGTTACACTGTAGAGAGTTGCCGGGGTTTAAGTATCGCCATGACTTTGTGCGAGACGCGTTAATGGATATTCCCAGACGAGCAGGGATCTCGGCGAAGAAAGAGGCACCGGTTAATTTTCTTACAGACCCGTCGGAGGGGAGATCCACCCTACGCCCAGCTGACGTGCTAGTTTTTGGTTGGGAGGGCGGGAAACATGCTTGTGTCGATCTCACAGGTGTATCCCCACTAGCCGGGTTCCGGGAAAATGGGTTTGTGGCGGGGCAAGCGGTACTGAAAGCAGAGTCAAAGAAGGTGGAAAAGCACGCGAAAGCTTGTGAGGATAATCAACATGCCTTTGTCCCCCTGGCGTTTGACACGTTCGGCTCCTTGGCGCCGGAGGCAGTTCGGTTCTTGTCTAGAGTTCAGCGTGTGGTCCATAGCAACTTTTCGACCCCTCAGGGGCGGGGCTTGTTTTTAGTAGATTAGGGTTTTCTATTCAAAAAGGGATGGCGGCGCAGTTTGTTGCTCGTCTACCTACTATCCTTATGTAATTTGCCCTGATGATTGGAATGAAATTTATATATTTATTTAAAAAAAAAATTCTAATCAAATTAAGTTGAATGTGCAGGTGCTCAAGAGAATTGAAGATTGTGAAAATGGAAATAGGAGCAGCCTGGCACGAGAAGAGGAGGCTGCTGGTTCCTGTGTTGGTTGAAACAGGGAGTTTGTTTGATTTCTGTACATAAATAAACAATATTTCAAAAACCCTAAAAATTGAAAAATTTAAAAATAAAAAATATGTTTGTTTTTAAATTTGTCAAAAATCCAAAAATTCAAAAATATGTTGCTCGAATATGCCGAAACCCTCACGGCGGAACAAACATGATTACTTTCACAAGATTGAAAAACGGTTTTCAAACTGTCGAAAATCAATGGGTTGTAAATCATGGGGGTATGTTAGATTTTTTTGCAAAACAGAGCACGAAAAGCAGAAAATGGATGGCGAGACAAAGCTATCAGTATCGGTTTGTCAAATTTTCTTTAAATAGTTTTGCATTTTAGGGGGAGTAAGGATATGTCAGAAAATTCAAAAACATTTGAAAATTTGAAAAAGCAAAAAACATGATAAAATTTAAAAATGAGTTTCTGTGTAAAAAGAGGAAATGATAGTACATCAGTAGACAATCACAGTACGCTAAAGAAATGGAATGTTATAATGTGATAAACGGTCTCACTGATGATATGCCAGTAGGTTTTTGCACGCTTAGTAGATTGTGTTCGAGATATAAACCTAAATTTCAAACTTACTTATTTCGTGGGGAACATCTCTCGGATATATAGGTAACCCCTGAAATCTTGTTTGAAAGATCCCTTTTTCTGAGATACTAGGTCTTTATGCTTAGTGATATCTAGGGTATTATCCCGGGACTTCTGATCTTGCGGAAGCAATGTCCTAGTCCCCGTATAATACTTTCTGCATGCTTGAAATATAGCATCACCCTCAGCATAAAAATGATGAAACATTGAAAAATGCTAATCATGTGCTGTTGAAGAAAAGATTCTCTAAAGGGAACCCACCAAAAGTCGAAGCCGTCATCTCTCTGATTTTGCGGAAGCAATAGCCTGAGCTCTCACGGCCCTCGCATTTAACCCTTTACATATATCATCTAGGTATACTCACCTGTAAGACTGAATATTGGGATCTGGATACGGGAGTATATTCTGAGGTGGGACACGCGAATAAGTTTAAGTCCTTAAAACACTAATCTCGTATCTCGAATCAATTGAACTTTGTGTGAAAATTTAAGTGGATCAGTATACTGACAATCTAAGTGAATCGTTTAGAACTGAAAGTGATTTAAAGCTCAACGGTACTTGTGACTTGTCAGAAACTGATATGATTCTCTGACGCAAACTCAAACAAAAATATTGTCTGTAAATATGTTTGTAAATATTTCTTTACTGCTTTATGTTTTAGAAAAATACAAAAAATATTTTGATTCTGCTTTATTTTCGACAACCGATGTCTGGGATGCTGAGTTTCAAAATCTAAGTATGCTGATTGTGTTTCTGAAAAATCAAAAACAAAAACAGTTTGTGATATCTCCAAGGTCATTAAGTTGGACTTGGATGATTAACTGTAAGGGATTTGGATGCTTAGATTATTAAAATCTGTTATCATAGAGCCAGTGTTCGATGTTGGATTCATAACGCTGCCAAATCTATAAAGATTGTTGATAGGGGGAGTGGTTTAGAAAGTTGAAAAGAGCCAGACTACAATTTCTGGAAAATTGAATGTTCAAAATGTCTGTTACTTATAAATGTTTGAGTGTTGCAGATGTGATTCCAGACTACGATCTCGACAGCTAAGTCTAAGGGGGAGTCTGAAGACAAGCTCGAAGCAAAGGGGAGTTTGTAACTGGAAAGCCAGGTGTCGATCCCAAAAGCATGGAAGCTTAACGAAAGGGGGAGCCTGAAGAAAGATTGATGGATGCTTACAATGTTAGACAATTCGGAAAGAGTTTGGAGATTGATCAAGACTGAAGATGTGTCATGCTGAAGATTAGACGCTAAAGACTTCGTCAACATCCAAGGGGGAGTCTGTTAGTGCAATACGTCTTGCATCAAGTATTGTATTTAGAATGATAGTTCAGGGCTCGTTGTTCGAGAAAATTATGATTTAAGTGTAAAAAGTTAATTTCGCATAAAATAGCCAAAGGTTATTTCATACGAAATTACCACTTGGTATTTCGTACGAAATTACCTTTGGTAATTCCATGCGAAATTACAACCCTATATATACCTGCCTTGATGTTGTCATTTGTAACTTTTCTGATTCGGTAACGAAGTGTTGCCGAATTGTCTCCAGGTTGTAAATCACTGTTATTTCAATAATAGAGACATTTAAATTGAATCAAGCTGTAAACAAGTCCGTTTCTCTGAATTCTGCCTTTGATTTGGATACAAACTCTTCTGAACGACTCATTCAGGTCGCACAATGATCCTACAATATCCTGACACTATATCTTGATTTTATGATAGTTGATTACTATCAGGATACCTTAACAGGATATTTGTAACATCCTGAGGCAGTATCCTGACTATTACTAACAATTTGCTTGTAAACATTGGTTACAAGGGACTAACGTTTATGAGGACCAAGTCATCCTGAAGACCCGCACAAATTGATTAGGATAAGGACGTTGATGGCGGAAGAATAGCTCTTGTAACGGTCAGCATTGAAGAATGGCGTGTTTATGGGAGTTACGGATGCTGGTCAAAGATATTAATGTTGTAACGGTTATGGAAGCTTAAATCCCGGATTTACAGTTAATATGCATGTGGAGAACGAGTTTAAACAGCCCCCTAACATTCAGAAGGGCATATTCCAAGTATCCCGGATTTTTAGCATAATATCCCGGATTTTTAGCATAGTTAGTTAAACTTAGAAACTATATAAAGGGGATGCCAGATCCATAGGACACACAGTCTCGAGTTCACCTACTCATTTATTCTCTTTTCTAGCAGCAATCACGCACTAACACTCATCACTTACAATCATTGTACCACTTAATAGCGATCTGAGCATTATCCTGCACTATATCCTGGTTATTCAAGCAATAAGAAGAACAAGGCAGCCGACGATTGTCAGCTCCCAAGGTTTTATGCCGGAGATCTAGATTGGTCAAGGGCTTTCCTCGTATATCTCATGTCACCCTTTACTTTTTTGCTCATTGTTTGATCGTAGATACAGCTCGATATCCTGAGCCGTATCCTGAAAACTGTTTTTACAAGCAACTTGACCAGCATATTTTTGATACACATTCTTAGCACACTACCTCACTTAACTAATTTGATCACTTAATTGCTTAGGTAATTTTTGACCAAAACAATTTGGCACCCACCGTGGGGCAAGTGGTGCTATTTCTACTAAAAGCTTTTGCAAAATCATTACTTGGTTTTCTATTTTCAAAACTTTTTGCTACACTATTTTCAACGGCCTCGAGATCAAACATGAGCTCTTCCACCGTGTCTGCTACAACCTCTGCAACAATTGGTTCGGTGCTTCCACCACCTCCTCCTAGAATGCAAGCCTCTTCACAGGGAACTGAAAGTCATGTGGCTCGGGATGTTATCCCCGCTCGCAATATCTAGGGATCTGGTCCTGTTTTGGCTTCTAACGAAGAAATTCTAAATTTGTTTGGTAGTGTACAGGAATAGATGAGGCAGCAGCAGGAAACTAATCAGATGCTGATGAGAGAGATACAACTCTTGAAATCCGGCCCAAGTAGGCCTGCTGAAGATACTGTCACTCCCTTGCAACCCAGGGCTTTGAACTTCAGTTCTGCAGTTTATACTGAGGATAACCGGGGGAATATTGTGCCTAGCCATTCCCAGAATCATACTCCTGAGATACCCTCTTCAGTAAGAGTATCAACTGTGAGAAGCTCAGGATATGCTTCAGGATATGGCCAGAATCCCCAGACTAGTAATGTATCTAATAATAATAATACTCTTGCTACTAATGGTGTTGGATCTTTGCAGGATGCAGGCATGACATCAGCATTTTCCAGGGAGCTTCAAAAACTGAAAGACATGATATCCAGTGTGCCTGGGGTGGTCCAGCCAATTCCAGAAGTGTCCCAGGACAGCCACAGGATATCACGGTTTGCATATCCTATTTGTGATGCTGAAATCCCAAAAAGATTTCAAACCCCCAACATGAAACTCTATGACGAAACTACGGATCCTGAGGAGCATATTGCCCAGTATAGGGAAAGCATGGAAATCAACCCTATCCCTCCAGATCTCAAAGTAGCATGCCTGTGCAAGGGTTTTGGTTCTACCTTAACAGGATCAGCCTTAAAATGGCTCTTAAACGTTCCTCCTCACTCAATTACTTTATTTGCTCATTTAGTTAATTTATTTAATAGTCAATTTTCTTGCAGCCGGAGTTTTTAGAAACTAACCAGTGATCTTTACAGGATAACTCAAGGACCTTAGGAATCCTTGAGGGATTATGTGAACAAGTTTAGTCAGGAATCCTTGGATATCCCACATCTTGATGTTGCAACAGCTGTGCAAGCTTTCAAGATGGGATTATAAAAAGATTCTCAATTTTACCAGGATCTTGTAATGAATCCCTGCAGGAATCTGGACGAAGCTCGTAACAGGGCTCTAAGATACATTCGGCTGGAGGATGACAAAAAAATGCAAGAGAGGATGAATTCGTCCACAACCTATGAGTTAACCAATAGGAAATCAGAATCCTCGTATAAACCATATCGCTCTAAGCCGTATGGCAGAAATGACGGCAAAAAAGTGAATGCTGTTGAAGATGAGGATCCTGAGGAGTATCCTGAGTTGTCTGAATATTGTTTTTCTGTTAACATACCTGAACTGATGTATGCTATGAAGGGTTTAGGGGATAAAGCAAGATGGCCCCGGAAAAATCAACAAAAAGCTGATTGGAAGGATAAGTCCAAATGGTGTGCCTTCCACGAGGATTTCGGACATGTTACCGAGGATTGTATTGCTCTAAGGAAAGAAATAAGCTATATTTTGAGCAAGGGATATCTGAAGGATCTCCTGGGATGAAAGAAGAATAAAGCTCAGGATCCTGAGAAGGATCCTGAACGAGCGGCATCACCTCCTGCGGATGCAAAAATAATTAACTTTATTTCAGGAGGATCCGACATCTGCGGCACATCATATTCTGCGGAAAAAAGACACGCGAAGGAAGCCAAAGCAGAGAGGCGAGATAAGCCAACCAGGATGTCAACCCTCACGACTGACAAAGTGATCACGTTCGATAATGATGACAGGGATACTGTCCAGGATCCTCATCATGATGCTTTAGTAATAACGTTATATGTTGCTAACCATTTTGTGCGCAGGATATTAGTGGATAATGGCAGCTCAGTCAACATAATTCAGCTGGAAACGTTGAAGAGGATGAATGTATCCCCGATGGATATTACTTCGAAGTCCACTGTGCTCGTTGGTTTCAGTGGAGAAGCTAGGAATACCGTAGGAGAGATAAAGTTACTCGTGTATATTCAAGGGGTCAACTCAATGCAGCGCTTTTGTGTCATGGACTCTTTATCCTGCTATAATATTATATTAGGTAGGCCATGGATCCATGATATGAAAGCTGTTCCGTCAACCTACCATCAATGCATCAAGATCCCTACCCCTTGGGGAGTTGTCAAGGTGGAAAGTGATCAACAGGAAGCAAAGGAGTGTTATTCTTCTTCAATGAAATCCTCAACAAAACCTAGTACAGCATAGCAATTAAAGATGCGAGGCCAGGATATCATGGAGGCTTCAGAGTAGGATGTGAAGAAAATTATCCTGGATCAGGATAATCCGGATATCTCGATGCTCGTGGGAACCAATATCCCTAAGGATATTGAAGACCAATTGACTAACTTTTTGAAATGCAGGATGTCAACATTCGCGTGGAAACACGAGGATATGACAGGAATTTCCAAGGATATTATAACTCACAAGCTCGGAATTGATAGGTCTTTCAAGCCTGTACAACAGAAACGAAGAAAATTTGCTCCAGAGCGGAACACTATCATTCAGGAGGAAGTTGAAAGACTACTAAAAAGCAAGATGATTAGGGAAGTGAAATTTCCTAAATGGCTGGCGAATGTAGTTATGGTGCAAAAGAAAAACGAGAAATGGAGAGTCTGTGTAGATTATACGGACTTGAACAAAGCTTGTCCCAAAGGCCCGTTTCCTCTACCTCATATTGATTCAATGGTGGATGCTACTGCTGGCCACGAGATGCTAACTTTCATGGATGCCTCCTCAGGATTCTAACAGATCCAGATGGAACCCTCGGATCAGGAGGATACTGCCTTCATGACACCAACAGGTATTTATTGTTATACTGCTATGCCTTTTGGTTTGAAAAATGCAGGTGCAACATACCAGAGATTGGTAAACATCATGTTTAAAGACAAACTGGGGGACACCATGTAGGTGTACATCAATGATATGGTAGTAAAATCCAAGAAGGCTGAGGATCACTGATGTGTTCAAAATGTAACATATAAATTTCATCAAATGAGGCATAAAACTAACCCTTTTTTAGTACTAATGTTGGAAAAAGTATGCTTTTGTCTTCCTTTTGTATTTTCAGGATTAAATGAGCTCAAATTAACAAAAGAAGCAAAAAAGACATCAAAATCTAACATAAATATAAGAAAAGGAACAAGACATGGCATGCCCGACCCCACTACAGCATCTTCCCAAGCAAAACAAGAGATCAGAGGCCTGAACACGCCCCGTGCTCAGCCAGCACGGTGGCGTGCCCAAGTGTCAGCAGAAAAGACAAAGTGGTAGAAGCTTCTATTGCCCACCACGGGGCCGTGCTCAGCGGACACGGGGCCATGGTCAACTATAAGATTCGCATAATCCAGGCAAATCTTCATAGTACAAAGATTCTTCTGCACACGGGGTCGTGCTCAGCGGACACGGGGGCGTGGTCAACTAACAAGACAAAGCTGCATTTAATGAAGAAAGAGAGGATGTGGACACGGGGCCGTGCCCACTGGACACGGGGCCGTGCCCGAGCTTCTGTTCAGCCTATAAATAGAAGTGCTTGGCTCAAGCTCAAACCATCCCTTGGCACACCACCTCTCTCACACTTCACCCACCACCACCATAACACCATCATCCATTGTCCATCTTAGAGTGTGTGAGTCGTCTCGGGATCCAAGATTGATCGTAAGAGTTCTTGACAATCAAGGCCATGTTTGCCTAAGTCTCTTACATCACTTGGTGAAGACAAAGTGTCTAGTGTAGTACTTTTTATTTCTAATCTTTTGCACTTTTTATTTGGTTTCGTATTAATGACTTTAATAACTAGTTGCTTATGTTGAAGGTGATCTTTCCTTATCGTTTGTCCGTGGTGTCTTGGCATTATTTTACTGTCTATATAAAATAAAAGATTTTCACCATTCATATCTCCACGGTCTATATGGAGGTATGTTGGCTACCTGGTCGGGGGTTAAGGGAACGGTTTGGTAAAGGTCTTGCCATTGTTCAGCGTTTAGAGGTCCTGCAATGGACCTGGGTCAAATTTAGTAGGACCTCCTTCAATACTTCACGGTATTGGATGGCGGGGGTCCAAACTCTTTGACCCCCTCATAAGTTAACTACTATTAATACTATAACCCGGCTATTTAGGACTGTATCCCTGCTGACTCAGACCACTTAGTCGAGGGTAACGTCACCTCCAAAAGAGGGGCCTACCATAATATTGCATTAATAACTTAATTAATTATCTTCCAATAATCCACCCTTTTAGGATTGTATCCTTGCTGACTCAAACTACTGGGGTGAGGGTAACGTCACCTTCAAAAGAGGGGCCTACTACAATAACTAAGATAATCTCTTAATTATATGCAAAAGTACGGAAATAATCAAAGGTTACACTAGATACGAGTCGGAACCAAGTGATTCATCTTGTCTATCTGTTTTTCTTTTATTTTATTTTCAGCATTTTAGTTAGTTTTTATTTTTCTTAGTTTAAAACATTTTTCTAAACTTTTTATTTTGATTAGACGTTGAGGATAAACCGGTATTAAAAGCTCTTGTGTCCTTGGACGACCTCGGTATCTTACCAACGCTATACTACGCTCACGATGGGTGCACTTGCCCATATGTGTGTTTAGTGTTAGTAAAATATCGTGTTTTATAAATTTAAAACTTGGCTAAAAATAAGTGTTAAAGGGGCTTAAAATATACACCTAATATATATAACACTTCACACGCATCAATCACCTCCAGGATATTAAGGGAGCATTTGATATCCTGGACTAGTACAACATGAAATTAAATCCTGCTAAATGCCATTTTGGAGTGGGGGCAGGAAAGTTTGTAGGATATATGGTGACGAAAAGAGGGATAGAGGCAAGCCCGGAGCAGATTAAAGCTATCTTGGATATCAAGTCACTTTCAAATATGAAAGATGTTCAAAGGTTAACAGGCCGAGTAGCGGCATTAAACAGATTTATCTCAAGATCCTCGGAGAAGTACAAGGAGTTTTATGATATCCTGAAGAAGAATAAAAAATTCGAATGGGGAGAGAAGCATGAAGCAGCCTTGCAGGATCTGAAGCAGTATCTTTCAACCGCACCTCTATTGATGAAGCTTGAGGATGGTGAACCATTATCCCTGTATCTTGCAGTATCAGGGAATGCAGTAAGTGCTGTCCTTGTAAAGGATCATGAAGGTCAGCAGTATCATGTCTATTATGTTAGTAAAAGTTTATTAGATGCTGAAACTAGATATTCTCATTTAGAAAAACTAATATTAGCTCTAGTTATGGCATCAACAAAGCTTAGACATTACTTCGAAACACATAGGATTCATGTTAAAACCAATTATCCTGTTAAAAATGTGCTTAGGAAATCCGAGATGTCAGGTAGGATGGCTAAATGGTCAGTGAAATTAAGTGCCTATGATCTAGTATATGAACCTCGAAATGCCATAAAGTCTCAGGCTTTAGCTGACTTTGTGGCTGATTTCAGTAGTGATATTCAAAGTAAAGTAGACCTAGAAATACAACAGCTAGGAGAAAACTTAGAATCCTGGACATTATATACTGATGGCGCATCTAATGTAAGAGGTGTAGGTTTGGGTATACTACTAAAATCGCCACATGGGGACATATTACCCCAGGCTATTAGATGTGAGTTTCCTGCCACTAATAATGAAGCAGAATATGAAGCTTTAATTGCAGGATTAGAATTAGCTAAGAGTATGAATATCAAGAGTTTACAAGTGTTCGTTGATTCCCTGTTGATTACTAACCATTTCAATGGATAATATGCAGTAAAAAGGTGAAAAGTTAGATGAATATCTTGAAATTGTTAAAAAATTAGCAGGATATTTCGATGTTTTTACACTTGAACAGGTACCCAGAGAAGATAATGCTGAAGCTGATGCGTTGGCAAATCTAGGGTCATCAGTCAGGATACCGGAAGGAACCCGAATACCAATATTACATGTCCTGTATCCTGCGACGGATTCTCAGGATAAGGAGGTAATAAGTGTTCAGGATCCTAATGATGAGTATCCCGAGGAGGATCCAAAGTCCTGGACGGCTCCGATCATAAGATATCTCAAGGAAGGGCACATCCCAAAAGATGAAAATCCTAAGGCCTTTAGAATGAAGGTATCGCGATTCAATCTTATACATAATGTTTTGGATAAGAAATCTCTTGCAGGACCATATCTGAGGTGCTTGGAGGATCCTGAAACCAAAGAAGTGCTTCAGGATATACACGAAGGGGATTGTGGTAACCATACTGGGGGCAGGTCGTTATTCTCGAAAGTATTAAGAACAGGATATTATTGGCCAACCATGAGGAAAGATGCTGCAGAATATGCTCGAAGGTGTGATGCATGTCAAAGACATAGTAATATATTACATCAGCCTGCTAAACCACTGTACCCCATTGTTTCCCCTTGGCCATTCATGAAGTGGGGAATGGATATAGTAGGAAAATTGCCAAAGGCTCCAGGAGGAAAGGTCTTCAAGCTGGCAATGACTGATTATTTCTCCAAGTGGGTTGAAGCAGAAGCCTTTGTCCAAGTTAGAGATCAAGAAGTGGTATCCTTCATAAAGAGGAATATCCTGATAAGATTTGGGGTACCAGTTGAGATAATTTGTGATAATGGCTCTCAGTTCATCAGCAAAAGAACTACTGATTTTTGCAAAAGTTGGGGAATTAAGATGGCCATGTCAACACCAGTGCATCCTCAAGCAAATGGACAAGCAGAATCCTCGAACAAGATAATCGTCAACAACTTAAAGAAGAGGTTAGGTGCCAAAAAAGGAAAATGGGCAGAAGAACTACCATTTGTCCTATGGGCTGATAGAACAACTATGAAGAATGCTACTGGGAAAACCCCATTTTCCTAAGTATTTGGAGCAGAGGCAGTAATCCCGACAGAGATGGTGATACCTACAGCAAGATCCAACCTCCGGGATCCTGAGAAGAATCCTGAAGCCCTATGTCAAGAATTGGATACTATTGATGAGACAAGGGATGCGGCAAAGTTGAGAATGGCAGCATATCAACAGAGGATATCCAGAGCATATAACAAGAATCTAAGGACTAGAAGGTTTCAAGTTGGAGATTGGGTACTAAGGAAGGCTTTTCAAAATACTATTAATCCTGCTGATGGAAAGTGTTTTGGTCAAAAATCAAGCTAGGATAATACAAACAAATCTTTTGTTGTGAGGTATGATGCTTGAATCAATGAACAAATGTATGGATAACTTGCAAACGAAATGAACAAGTAACACAAGGATTTATACGAGGAAAAAGCCCTTGATCAAGAGTTGATCTCCGGCATAAAAAACCTCAGGTGATGGAAACTACCGATCACCAACTATAATTAAACAAAAGATTGTTACAACTCGGGATGATAACAAGCTTGTTACAAGGATCACTATAGTGTAACGTGTATGAAATCGCCAATAAACTGTTGAGAGCAGTTTCGAGTGTGTGTGTTTGCTTAATCGTTCTAACTCAACCTTGTTATCCCCTTTAAAAATAGAAATAGCTTAAATAACTAACTATCCGCTAAATGTGCAAGCTCCCCACGACTTCTAAAACGGTCACCAAGCCATGCACGTGTGGAATATTGAGGGTATATTCCCCAAGAATATCGGCAAGACCAAGTCCAAAGCATACACTCCTGCAAAACAAGCTTAAACATAATGAAGGCAACCGTTAGTATAAGGATAACAATGAGGATCCTGGATCCTGATCTTGCAAGGTCTTCTGAGGATCCTTAATTCAAACAGAATTGAGGATCCGTGATCCTAGCAGTACTTGAGGATCTGTGATCCTTAGGTTTAGAAAATCTATCCCTAACAATTGCCCCCAAAATATGAGGAGTAAAAGGTAAATTAACGAGTCGTATTTTTCTTGATCTTATCTGCAACAAACTATCCAACGGAAAAATAGCCTTTAGAATCGAACTAGCCGTTACATAGCCTGCGTCACTGAAGTGACATCCTGCAGAATCATCATTATATATAGGTTAGAGATAAGGATCAATTTTGCATTTAAATTCGAGCGATACTTCCCTTTAAATCCTCATTCAAAGATCGATCAGGTACCTCTCTCCTCCTTCTCTCTTCATTTTCTTCTTCTGTTCTTCATTTTTCTGAACATCCATGACGAAGATGGTTCTTAGATCCTCACCGGCTAAGGATCCAAAGAAGGATAGTCCCCCAAAAAGCCAAGGGATTATCAAAAATCCTTCGAAGGAACTCTGCTGTTTCACTGATCCGGAGATTGACCGGATTCGCCACTGTTTTCTGGCGGATACCGTTTTCAAATCCTTCGACTCTTCCGCTAAGAGTGATTCTGTCTCAGACACTTGGGTTGCTTTTCCGGCCACCCCATTCCTGATAGGATTCTCCTATACTTTCCCTGCCTTCACCCAATCCTTCTTTTCCCTCACCGGCATGTGCTACATCCAGGCCATGCCAATGATGTGGAGGGTGTTATATACCCTAGAGAACATCATTGAGCAGGAAGGCATAGAGTTGGGAATATCGAAACTGGCTGAACTGTATAACCTTGTGAGCCATGGTTCACACCGCTACTTATTCAAACATAAGCCCGGTGATCCTCATCCAATCCTTAAGACCACAAAGAATGACACCAACGGGAAAGATCTCCCCAAAGAGTGGACCACCCATGGTAGGATCCTTATAGAAGGATCATAGGATGATTCTATTTCTGTTGAGGATAAATGATCCTTTTCTGTCTTCTTGTGCAGCTATCTCTGTCTCTCATATCATTCAATCACCTGCAACAAAAGAAAGGATCGCTGCTTTTTGGAGCCTTGATCCTACAGTTAGATCATTCCAGGCAAACACAAAGGATTCACAAGAAGTATCCTCCGGTTCAGTCACAATGTCAAGTAAGTGTTTATTTTTATGTATGATTAAATAAATATAGATTAAGGATACTTATCTGTTATTTGTCCTTTGTAGGTGCTGGAAAATCCTCAAAGTCAGCTACTAGCCTCAGCGTCACTGATCTTGATGCTGTCTCCGGCAGGTCCGGAAAGAAGAAATCTGCTGCTAGCCCAAGCGTTCCAATCCCTAAGCCTGTCACCTCCAAGGGCAAGGGAGGAAAGAAGATGAAGACCACCGAGGCTGATAATCTTGAAGGCCTGTCCCTCATCCGTCATCAGTTTAAAGAATACTTCGCTGATGTAAGGATCCCTGATCCTTAATTCTATGCTGTCCATTTGAGGATAACGGATCCTGAATTGTATCTTTTCTTTTTTGCAGAAATTTGCTGAGATCCAGATGCTCTTTGATGCGTATGTTGAAGAGGCTGAGCAGATGGAGCTAGACTTCCAGAAGTTCTTCCTGGCTAAGGATCAAACCATCTCTACCCTCGAGAAGGAGCTCAACTTGGCGAAAAAGCAACTGGTCATGGCCCACATCACTGCTGATCAGGAGAAGAATGAGGTGATGGAGGATGCTAAACTTTCTTCTGCCATTGCTATGTACAAGATCAAGTTGCAGATGGCCAAGGAAGCTGAGGATCCTAGCTTTGACAGGACCAGTTGGGACCAGGAGGGCTGGAAGGCTAAGCTGGCTGAGCTTGATGATGAAGAGGAGGCTGGAGAGGTCTTGATGCTTGAGGCAAGCGGCAGCGGGGCAAAGGATCAGGCTGATGATGCAGGAGCTGGAGGTGATGGTGATGCAGCAAAGGTGTAGGCTGCAACAATGGGTGATGATGGATTTATCTAGACGCGGCCGGAGCCCATTTTTTGTGGTTTGGTAGTTGGTTTTTTGTTTGATGGTGTTTTTCTTGAACAATGCTGGTCTGTACTTAAACAATAGTTTTTAGGGTTGAGGATCATGGATCCTTGGACAATAGGTAGGATAATGGGTGGTGGATGGATCCTCTGTTTGGGGGATGAAACCACTTGTTATCCTGCCGCCTTTATTTCCTGCACTTAGACCTAGTTAATATGGACACCCTTTGCCAACCCAAAAGGACGGGCCACGTTTTACTGGTAGAAACTTGGGTTGGCAATTTTGACAACCCTAAAAGGGTTTAACTTATTGCTAAATAAATAAAAGTTTAATCTTTTGGCTTATCATGTGTTGTTATTTTTGTGAATACTTTATCTTTTAACTGTTATGATATACTTTGTTCGAATCCATAAGTTAAAAATAAAAGTTTAATAGATTATGTTAAAAAAGTTTAGGATATGATCAAGGATCATATATCCTATAATCGATAAATTCAAAAAAAGTAGTGTAATTTAAGGATCATGTGTCCTGTTGTCAAAGAGTAAGGGTCACTTAGATAAATAAAGAATAAAATCAAAGTGATCAAGGATCATACCTGAGAATCCAAGTTAGGATCCTAAACCTTTAACATTTACAAAGGATAACCAAAAGACAAACCTTAACAGAAGGTTAGGATCAAGGATCCTTAGCTGTTTAGCTTCAAAAACCTGAAATGGAACATAACTTGGGACTAAGCCAATATAAGAGAAGAGTTAGCAACTGGGGACAAGCCCAACAATTCTGGGGACAAGCCCAAAAAACTGGGGACAAGCCCAAAAAAAACAGGGGACAAGCCCAAAGGATCTTGTGTAAACTGGAGTATGGCCCTCACTGGCGACTATCCAAACTTAGTGACATGAAAATGCCAAAACCTTAGCTAACATGAAAACGTTAGAAACCTTAGGAATGGATGTATGGTACGTCTACCATTATACGTAGGATTCTGAATACAGCCAGTACAATGAAATTGTCAGCCCCTAAAGCGAGTACTGGTCCCATTGACTTGAACTGCACCAGGATCATCGTGCGCTACTGGTGATACTGGGGACAGGCCCAAAAACTGGGGACTAGCCCAAATAACTGGGGTCAAGCCCGATTAACTGGGGTCAAGCCCAAATAACTGGAAACTTCTGTGGATACTCAATCCTTTGTTAAGGATATATCAAGCTTCTGCAAAACTCAGAACTAAGTGAAAGAAGGATAAAGGATCCAGGATCCTTCTCCTTATATATAAGATAATTAAAGAATTAAACATATTGAAATTAGATCATTACCAGAATGAGGATCATCTATCCACTAAGGATCCTTCAATTCGAGGATATCGGTCATGAATATAGCTAAGGATCCTGGATCCTTATTACATGAAGTATTTCTTTAAGTGGATAGCATTCCAAGCCCTTGGTAGCAAATCACCTTCCATTGTCAGCAATCGATATGCCCCCTTCCCTGCCTCAGCTTCAATAAGATAGGGGCCTTCCCATTTTGGTGCTAACTTGCCATCAGCAGGATTTGTGGTGTTTTGGAATGCTTTCCTCAATACCATATCACCAACTTGAAACTTCCTGATCCTGACATTCTTGTTATAAGCTCCAGCCATCCTTTGTTGATAACTAGCCATTCTAATCCATGCCAAATCCCTGAGTTCTTCTATGGTATCCAAGTCTTGAACCAAGTTTTCAGCATTTCCTTCAGGATCACGGATGCTTGTTCTTGCAGTAGGAACCACCATCTCTGTAGGGATCACTGATTCTGCTCCAAATACTAAAGAAAATGGAGTTTGGCCAGTGGCATTCTTGGGAGTTGTCCTATCAGCCCATAGTACATAAGGTAGTTCTTCTGCCCACTTTCCTTTCTTGGATCCAAGCTTCTTCTTCAAGTTGTTGATGATGATCTTGTTGGATGATTCTGCTTGACCATTAGCTTGTGGGTGGTGTTGATGTTATCATCATAATCCCCCAGCTGTCACAAAAGTTAGTAGTTCTACTCCCAATAAATTGGGATCCATTATCACAAACAATTTCAGAAGGGATACCAAATCTAGTAATGATATTTCTTTTAATAAAGGATATCACTTATTTTTCTCTGACTTGAGCAAAGGCTTCAGCCTCTATCTACTTAGAGAAGTAACCAATCATGGCAAGCATGAACACCTTTCCTCCTGGTGCTTTGGGAAGTTTACCAACTATATCCATTCCCCATCTCATGAATGGCAAAGAAGAGTGTTTTTTTCAAAAATCAAGCGAAAATAATGCAACCAAACTTTCTGTTGTAAGGTGTGATGCTTGAATCAATGAACAATATTAAGGATCACTCAGAAATGTAATGAACAAGTGACACGATGATTTATACGAGGAAAAAGCCCTTGATCAAGAGTTGATCTCCGGCATAAAAAACCTCGGGTGATGGAAACTACCGATCACCAACTCAAATTAAACAGAAAATATATTACAACTTTGGACGATAGCGAGCTAGTTACAAGGATCACTAGAGTGTAATGTGCAAAAAAGTGTGTAATCGCCAAGCAAACTGTCAAGAGCTAATGAGAGCAGTTACGAGTATGTGTGTTTAGCCAAAAATAGCCAGGTGTTCTAATCTAGCTCGCTATCCCCTTTTAAATTTGGTAAATATCTAAGCTAACTAACTATCCGCATTTCGTGCAAGTCTTCCACGACCTCCAAAACGTCTATATTAGTCAAGCACGTGCGGAATAAAAAGAGAATATGCTCCAGGAATATCGCTAAGACCAAGTCCAAGCACGTACTCCTGCAAAACAACATCATATTCAAAGCAGACAATCGTTAGTGTAAGGATCACTATGATGATCCAGGATCCTGATCCTACAACACTCTCTGAGGATCACTAATTCAAACAGAATTGAGGATCCCTAAACTTGACAGTAATTGAGGATCACTGATCTTTGGAAAATCCTCCCCTAACAATTGCCCCCAAAATATAAGGAGTAAAGTGTAAGTAAACGAATTATATTTTCTCGTTCTTATCCGTAACAAACCAACGGACATATAGCCGTTATATTCTGACTAGCTGATGCGTGTGAATTGTTATATATTTTAGGTATATATTTTAAGCCCCTTTAACACTTTTTAGTCAAGTTTTAAATTTATAAAACATGATATTTACTAACACTAGACACACATACAGGCAAGTGCACCCATCGTGAGCGTAGTATAGAGTTGGTAAGATACCGAGGTCGTCCAAGGACACAAGAGCTTTTAGTACCGGTTTATCCTCAACGTCTAATCAAATCAAAAAAAGTTTAGAAAAATATTTTAAACTAAGAAAAATAAAAACTAACTAAAATGCTGAAAATAAAAATAAAAAGAAAAAACAGATAGACAAGATGATTCACTTGGTTCCGACTCGTATCTAGTGTAACCTTTGATTATTTCCGCACTTTTGCACTATTTTAAGAGATTATCTTAGTTATTGTAGTAGGCCCCTCTTTTGAAGGTGACGTTACCCTCACCCCAGTAGTTTGAGTCAGCAAGGATACAATCCTAAAAGGGTGGATTATTGGAAGATAATTAATTAAGTTATTAATGCAAATTATGGTAGGCCCCTCTTTTGGAGGTGACGTTACCCTCGACTAAGTAGTCTGAGTCAGCAGGGATACAGTCCTAAATAGCCGGGTTATAGTATTAATAGTAGTTAACTTATGAGGGGATCAAAGAGTTTGGACCCCCGCCATCCAATACCGCTAAGTATTGAAGGAGGTCCTACTAAATTTGACCCAGGTCCATTGCAGGACCTCTAAACGCTGAACAATGGCAAGACTTTTACCAAACCGTTCCCTTAACCCCCGACCAGGTAGCCAACATACCTCCATATAGACCGTGGAGATATGAATGGTGAAAATCTTTTATTTTATATAGACAGTAAAATAATTTCAAGACACCACGGACAAACGATAAAGAAAGATCACCTTCAACATAAGCAACTAGTTATTAAAGTCATTAATACGAAACCAAATAAAAAGTGCGAAAAGATTAGAAATAAAAAGTATTACACTAGACACTTTGTCTTCACCAAGTGATGTAAGAGAATTAGGCAAACATGGCCTTGATTGTCAAGAACTCTTACGATCAATCTTGGATCCCGAGACGACTCACACACTCTACGATGGATGATGGTGGTGGATGATGGTGTTATGGTGGTGGTGGGTGGTGGGTGGTGGTGGGTGGTGGGTGAAGTGTGAGAGAGGTGGTGTGCCAAGGGATGGTTTGAGCTTGAGCCAAGCACTTCTATTTATAGGCTGAACAGAAGCTCAGGCACGGCCCCGTGTCCAGTGGGCACGGCCCCGTGTCCACATCCTTCTCTTTCTTCATTTAATGCAGCTTTGTCTTATTAGTTGACCACGCCCCCGTGTCCGCTGAGCACGACCCCGTGTGCAGAAGAATCTTTGTACTATGAAGATTTGCCTAGATTGTGCGAATCTTATAGTTGACCACGGCCCCGTGTCCGCTGAGCACAGCCCCGTGGTGGGCAATAGAAGCTTCTACCACTTTGTCTTTTCTGCTGACACTTGGGCACGCCCCCGTGCTGGCTGAGCACGGGGCGTGTTCAGGCTTCTGATTTCTTGTTTTGCTTGGGAAGATGCTGTCGTGGGGTCGGGCATGTCACGTCTTGTTCCTTTTCTTGTATTTATGTTAGATTTTGATGTCTTTTTGCTTCTTTTGTTAATTTGAGCTCATTTAATCCTGAAAATACAAAAGGAAGACAAAAGCATACTTTTTCCAATTTTAGTACTAAAAAAATGTTAGTTTTATGCCTCATTTGATGAAATTTATATGTTACATTTTGAACACATCAAATACCCCCACACTTAAATCTTTGCTTGTCCTCAAGTAAAACTCTTTAATATATGGCTATTACACTCCCAAATGGAATGTGTAGAGAAGAAGGTTTTTGGGCTTGTCGTAGTGTGTCGGGATTTCCAAGATTCTTTATTTAATTTTATTTTTATTTATTTACAATCTTATTCGTCATGATTTATTTAAAACTTTTCATAAGATAAATTACTTATTAGGGCATAACATGCCTTTGTAAAATTCTATTTATATACAAGTTCACATACCTCACGGGGATCACTCAACACTCGGCCGAAAATGTATTTTTGTGGATCACTCGAGAGCGGCATGGAACTTATTCCTACCATAGGCTTGCCAAGCAATCAATCCTCCTCCTTTTTAACTTATATACCTTTGTAAATATCAAGAGGACTTTGTGGGTGAAGGGTTAGGCTTGGGTTAAAGGTAGGTGGTTGGGTTGGTTGTTAGTGGTTAGTAGAAAAAAGGCGAAAAGCGTAACAAGTGTCGGTTTTCGTAAGACTTTCTATTTTTGTAACTTTTATTTTGATGAAGCTATTATTCAAACCAAGTTATTTTTGATGAACTTGTTTGTTTATTTTTTTTTGCTTCATCCTCAACACAAATTTTTTTTTTTTTTTTTTTTTTGAAAAGTCATACGAAAAATCGAACTTGTTACTAAAACAAAGGGTTAAAAATAAAAAGGTTTTAGTGGGTAAAAGTGTGTTTGGTTTGGGTTATGAAATGAAAAGGTTTAGGCTCAAAGGGGCTAACTAGGGGGATTTTGGGTAGGTGGTAAAAAAAAAGGAAAAATAATGGTGTAGAAATAAAAAGGGTTAGTCCTAATGCCTCCATCATTTACTTACTCGGGTTTAAGTTGGTAAGGACCGGGAATGTATCGTCATGGCAAGTTCTAAAGTCGTAAGAACCAAGCGGCTATTCACACAAGAAACGAAATATGAGCATTTAGTCTAATGATATGTAATTGTATGCTCAATAAAGGCTCAAAACTCACTTTTGTGGGAATGAGTTTTTATGTGATCAAGTATATATAATCAAATTTTAACTAAGCTTGTCATGCCTTTTCATAATTTTCTTATGTTGGTTCTTTTTATCACGACGCTATCGGTTGTAAATTTGTAAAAATATAACCTTTTTGAGAACTTGAATTTCCCGAGTTAAACCTAGACAAGTAAAAAAAATGAAAATTTTTGAAAAAATTTGGGGTGATTAGCGATTCCAATAGAGTTTTGTGTAAGGCTTGTATTTAGGACTTGTAAGATTCAAGGTTTTAGCATCCCCCCCACACTTAAATTACACATTGTCCTCAATGTGTCCCAAAAATAAGTTTTTAGGTTGATTGAATGTGTAAAAAGGTGTAAAAAGCAAAAATTTTGTGTTACTGGGCGCTGAACACGGCCCCGTGTTATCCGGGCACGGCCCCGTGTTCAAGTGCCAGTAACAAAATTAAAACAAGAGAAACAGAAGTTTGGACACGGGGGCGTGTTGGGTGAACACGGCCCGTGTCCAGTTACCTGAACTGGGTCTTTTTCTGCAGACTGTGCAGCACGGGGCCGTGTTGGGTGGACACGGCCCGTGCCAAACTTTCTGTAAACGAAGAAATTTGTTGGACGGTTCTGTTTTCCTGTATGGGGTGCTGGTTCAAGTTTCCCTTGCATCCTTTGCCATCTCAAGTGTGTTTTTATTCCTGGAAATTAAAACTAACTAGAAAACAAGAAAATTAATCTAAACTAAGGATAGTTCCGCGGAATGCCTCCGTGGTGGCCACGTTTATAAGGGTCCTTGGCTAGACCCAAAGCCTGGTCACATGTTACCCAAGTGGGATGTATTGCATCCCATGTTACACCGTCGGAGAGCGTCATCCAAGCTCGAGTCTATGACCTTCATGTATTTAACCGGGTCTTCTTCCTCTACTTTCTTTCCACATTCAAACTTCACTTCCTCATCCCCAAACTTTAATGTTAACGTTCCGTCATTCATATCCACCACTGCTTGGGCGGTGGCTAGAAATGGCCTCCCGAGGATGAGAGGGACATCGGTATCTTCTTCCATGTCTAGGATGACAAAATCGGTTGGAAAAATGAAGTTGTCAACCTTGACCAGCAGATTTTCAGCGACACCTTGTGGAAATTTGACGGACCTGTCGGCGAGTTGTATGCTCATCTTTGTAGGGCTTGTTGTTCCTAGGCCGAGTCGTTTGAACATTGACGTGGGCATGAGGTTAATGCTAGCCCCAAGATCGGCTAATGCATTACGAACGGGGGACTTCCCAATCGAGCAAGGAATTGTGAAGCTCCCGGGATCGATTTTCTTTTGTGGAAGTTTGTTGAGTACTAAAGCGGAGCATTCTTCGCCTAAGTTAACTAATTGCAATGATTCAATTTTCCTTTTGTGAGTGAGGAAATCCCTCATGAATTTTGCATATTTAGGCATTTGGGTTAGGACCTCAATAAAAGGAATATTAACATGCAATTGTTTTAGTAAACTTTCGAACTTTGCGAATTGCTCATCGGTCTTTTGACGATTTAACCTACCGGGGTACGGAATTGGAGGAGTCTTGATGGGCTCTTGATTTGGTGAAGGAGCTTTTTCCGGTTGAGTTATAGGTGAAGTCGTGCTTTGGTTGAGTTGACTTCCTTCAACCGGTGGTAATGTGGCATCCTCGGGACCCACGGTTCGGTTTCTCAATGTGATGAGGTGTACTTGCGCCTTTGGGTTGGTTTCGGTATTACTTGGTAACGTGCCTTGTGGTCTCTCGGAGAAATTTTGAGCTAGTTGATTTAATTGTTTTTCAACGTTTTGAATGCTAGCTTGTTGATTTCTAAAATTCGATTCCAATTGTTGAAATCGATCCGAGTTTTTCTTTTCGGTGTCGGAGATGAGGCGAGATACCGTATCTTCAAGCCTTTCTCTTCCACCTTGTTGTTGAGAGAAATTTTGTGGTTGTTGAAAATTAGTTCGTTGGTTTTGTTGGTTACTACTATTGCCGGGATCTCTCCAACCAAGATTTGGGTGGTTACGCCATCCTTGGTTGTAGGTACCCGTTGGAGGACCCGACGGCCTAGGTCTATTATCAATGTAGTTTACCGTTTCTGCCTGTTCATCTAATTCTTTCATACAACTCCAATTTTCATGTGACCCACCACACCCTTCACAAGCCATTACCGAGGCCGTTTTTGTCATTTCTAGCCTTTTGATTTTTGAAGAGAGGGCCTCGATTTGGGCTTGTAAAGAGGTGCTTTCATCAACCTTATGGGCGCCCGGGGCAATAGATTTATTACCTCGGGGAGTGTGCCATTGAAAATTGGTTTGAGCAATTTCCTCAATTTGATTATATATTTCATTTGGGCGACGATTACCTAGAAGTCCCCCGGAGCTTGAATCAAGTGTTTGTCTTGTGTGTGGCAACAACCCATTGTAGAAAGTGGATACTTGTTGCCACACCGCTAGACCATGATGAGGACACTTTCTTAGAAGCTCCTTGAACCTTTCCCAAGTTTCATATAAGGATTCCCCATCCTCTTGTGAGTATGTATTAATTTCAGTCATTAGTTTAGCCGTTTTAGCAGGAGGGAAATACTTATATAGAAACTTTTGGGCTAGTTCATCCCAGGTGTTTACCGAGCCAACTGGGAGGGTGTTAAGCCAAGCCTTAGCTCGGTCTTTAAGTGAAAATGGAAACATCCTAAGGCGAATGGTGTCGTTTGATGCTCCATTGATCCGAAAAGTATCACATATTTCCAAGAAATTAGTAATATGTAGATGGGGATCCTCGTCCGCAAGCCCATGGAAGGTTGCGGAGTTTTGGAGCATTTGTATCAAATGCGGCCGAAGTTCGAAGTTGTTGGCTTCGACATTCGGTGCATTGATAGCGGCGCCGAGATTGCCTATGGTGGGCCGTAGGTAATCCATGAGGGTACGTTGGTCCGCCATTGGAAGTGGGTCCCCCGAAACTTTCTCTTGATTTTTAGCTTTAAGTCTTTTTCTGAGAAAGCGTTCGGGTTCTTCTAGAGGTTCTTTTATATCTCTACTATAACTGGAGCTCATGCACTACGTAGGAGGTACAAATGTGGCGCCTGGGTTCCAAGTCCTGCAATAAAAACAGAAAAGAACGTTGGTCAGAATGTTCGCTACGGCCCCGTGCTTGGTGAACACGCCCCGTGGTCAGAGATACAGTGATTGTTTCCCGGATCCCTGTTACTGGGAGTTGGACACGGCCCCGTGTTGCACCGACACGGCCCCGTGCTCAGCTCTCTGTAACTCGGAAAATAAAAACTGCCAGTAAGGATGCTGGGCACGGCCCGTGTCCGACCAGGCACGGCCCGTGCTGAGCTCTGCAGAAGCTGAAAAATTAAGAAAAAAATCCTAAAAAAAATTAAAAATAAGAAAAACGATTAGGCCGTTGATTCCTAACTTTCTTAAAATCATTGTGTCCCCGGCAACGGTGCCAAAAACTTGATGCGTGTGAAGTGTTATATATTTTAGGTATATATTTTAAATTTATAAAACACAATATTTACTAACACTAGGCACACATATGGGCAAGTGCACCTATCGTGAGCGTAGTATAGTGTTGGTAAGATACCGAGGTCATCCAAGGACACAAGAGCTTTTAGTACCGGTTTATCCTCAACGTCTAATCAAATAAAAAAAAGTTTAGAAAAATATTTTAAACTAAGAAAAATAAAAACTAACTAAAATGCTGAAAATAAAAATAAAAAGAAAAAACAGATAGACAAGATGAATCACTTGGTTCCGACTCGTATCTAGTGTAACCTTTGATTATTTCCGCACTTTTGCACTATTTTAAGAGATTATCTTAGTTATTGTAGTAGGCCCTCTTTTGAAGGTGACGTTACCCTCACCCCAGTAGTTTGAGTCAGCAAGGATACAATCCTAAAAGGGTGGATTATTGGAAGATAATTAATTAAGTTATTAATGCAAATTATGGTAGGCCCCTCTTTTGGAGGTGACGTTACCCTCGACTAAGTAGTCTGAGTCAGCAGGGATACAGTCCTAAATAGCCGGGTTATAGTATTAATAGTAGTTAACTTATGAGGGGATCAAAGAGTTTGGACCCCCGCCATCCAATACCGCTAAGTATTGAAGGAGGTCCTACTAAATTTGACCCAGGTCCATTGCAGGACCTCTAAATGCTGAACAATGGCAAGACCTTTACCAAACCGTTCCCTTAACCCCCGACCAGGTAGCCAACATACCTCCATATAGACCGTGGAGATATGAATGGTGAAAATCTTTTATTTTATATAGACAGTAAAATAATTTCAAGACACCACGGACAAACGATAAAGAAAGATAACCCTCAACATAAGCAACTAGTTATTAAAGTCATTAATACGAAACCAAATAAAAAGTGCGAAAAGATTAGAAATAAAAAGTATTACACTAGACACTTTGTCTTCACCAAGTGATGTAAGAGACTTAGGCAAACATGGCCTTGATTCTCAAGAACTCTTACGATCAATCTTGTATCCCGAGACGACTCACACACTCTACGATGGACAATGGATGATGGTGTTATGGTGGTGGTAGGTGGTGGGTGAAGTGTGAGAGAGGTGGTGTGCCAGGGGATGGTTTGAGCTTGAGCCAAGCACTTCTATTTATAGGCTGAACAGAAGCTCGGGCACGGCCCCGTGTCCAGTGGGCACGGCCCCGTGTCCACATCCTTCTCTTTCTTCATTTAATGCAGCTTTGTCTTATTAGTTGACCACGCCCCCGTGTCCGCTGAGCACGACCCCGTGTGCAGAAGAATCTTTGTACTATGAAGATTGGCCTAGATTGTGTGAATCTTATAGTTGACCATGGCCCCGTGTCCGCTGAGCACGGCCCCGTGGTGGGCAATAGAAGCTTCTACCACTTTGTCTTTTCTGCTGACACTTGGGCATGCCCCCGTGCTGGCTGAGCACGGGGCGTGTTCAGGCTTCTGATTTCTTGTTTGCTTGGGAAGATGCCGTCGTGGGGTCGGGCATGTCACGTCTTGTTCCTTTTCTTGTATTTATGTTAGATTTTGATGTCTTTTTGCTTCTTTTCTTAATTTGAGTTCATTTAATCCTGAAAATACAAAAGGAAGACAAAAGCACACTTTTTCCAATATTAGTACTTAAAAAGGGTTAGTTTTATGCCTCATTTGATGAAATTTATATGTTACATTTTGAACACATCACTAGCCGTTGCCAATCTGACGTCATTGAAGTGACTATCCTGCAAGATCATGATTATAAATTGAAGTTAGAGATAAGGGTTAGGAAGCATTTAAATTCGTGCGTTTCATCCTTTAAATCCTCATTCGAAGATCTGATCGGGTACTTCTCTTTCCTTTCTCTCTTCATAATCTCATTATGTTTCTTCTTCTTCACCATCATTATGCCCAAGATGATGCTAAGATCTTCACCGGCTAAGGATCACAAAAAGGACAGTCCTTTGAAGAGCCAAGGGATCATCGAAAGCTCTGCGAAGGAACGATGCTGCTTTACTGATCCACAGATAGACAGGATTCGCCATTGTTTTCCGGTGAACACGGTTTTTAAAGCTTTTGATCAAACCGTCCTGAGCGACTTTGTTTCTGAAACCTGGGTAGCTTTTCCGGTCACCCCATTTACAATAGGATACTCGTATCCTTTTCCTGATTTCACCCAATCTTTCTTCTCTCTCACCGGCATCTCCTACATCCAAGCGATGCCAATGATGTGGAGGGTCTTGTATACCCTTGAAAGAATCATTGAGCATGAAGGTATTGATCGGGGAGTGTCGGAGTTAGCAGAAATGTACGACCTTGTGAGCCATGGATCCCATCGATATCTATTCAAACCTAAACCCGGTGAAGAACACCCCATCTTCAAAACCACTAAGAATGACACCAACTGGAAAAGGCGATTCTTCTTTGTCAGAAGGGATTCCATCCCTGATGGGAAGGATCTTCCAAGAAAATGGGTTACTCATGGTAGGATAGAGGATCCTTATAGAAGGATCATAGGATACCCTGTCTCCGCCGAGGATCACTGACCCCTTTTGTTTCTATTTTGCAGCTATTACCGTTTCACACATTATTACAACACCTGCAACGAAGGAAAGGCTTGCTGCTTTCCGGAGGCTTGATCCTGCAATAAGAACATTTCAAGCAAATACCCAGGATTCTCAGGAAGTATCCTCAGGCTCTGTTATGATGTCAAGTAAGTATCCCATTTTGTGCATAACTAAATGTTTAAATTAGAATGAAATAAGGATACTTATCTGTTTTGGATGTGTAGGTGCTGGAAAATCATCAAAGTCTGCTACTCGTTTCAGTGTTACTGACCTTGATTTTGTCCGATCCTCAAAGAAAAAGCCTGCTGCTAGTCCATCCGTCACGATCCCCAAGGCAACCACTTCTAAGGGAAGGGGCGGAAAGAAAAGGAAGACTGCTGATACCCTTGAAGGTCTGCCTCTGATCCAGCATCAGTTCGAAGAATATGTTGCCGAGGTAAGAATAACTGATCCTTAAATGTGATTCTTGTACATGATCCTTCCATGCTGAAGGTAAGGGATCCTGAATTGTATCCTTTCTTTTGCAGAAATTTGCTGAAATCCAAGATTACGTAGGGAGTATTGAAGAGGTTGAGCAAAAGTGTGTGGACCTCCAAAAGATCATGCTGGCCAAGGATAAGAAGATTGCCTTCCTTGAAAACGATGTCAATCTGGTGAAGAGGGAACTTGTCCTAGCTCATATCACTGTTGATCAGGAGAAGGCTGAAATCACAAATGATGCTAAAGTTTCCGCTGCCATTGCTATGTACAAAACCAAGTTGCAGATGGCCCAAGAAGCTCAGGATCTTGACTTTGACAAGAGTAACTGGGACATAGAGGGCTGGAAGGCTAGGTTGGCTGAGCTGGATGACGAAGAAGAAACTGGTGAGGTCTTAGCAATCGAGGCTGGCAGCAGTGGGGTTAAGGATCATGTGGATGATGCCGGAGCTGGAGGAGCTGGTGAAGGTGATGGTGATGCAGCAAGGGTGTAAGTTGCTGGAATGGGCGATGATGGACATTTCTAGACGCGGCCGGAGCCCATTTTTTTTAGGACTTGGTAATAGTTTTTTGGTTATGGTGTTTTGAAACAATCTTGGGTTGTATTTGAACAATAGTTTCTAGGGTTATGGATCAAGGATCCTTAGACAATAGGTAGGATAACGAGTGGTGGATGGATCCTCTGTTTGGGGGATGAAGCCACTTGTTATCCTGCCATCTTTTATTTCCTGCACTACAAAGACCTATGAACAATGGACACCCTTTACCTACCCCAGCGGACGGGCCACGCATTGCTGGTAGATGCTTGGGGTAGGTAATTTTGACAACCTTGAAGGGTTTAACATTTTGTGAATAAATAAAACCTTAACTTTTTGGCTATTTCCCGTATTGTTATCCTTGTGAATACTTTACTTTTCAATTGTTGTGATAAATATTTTGTCTGGATTTATTAAGTAAAGAAGAAGAAATCTAATAAATATCCTTATAAAGTTTAGGATATGATCAAGGATCACATATCCTATAGTCGACAAGTTCTGAAAAGTAGTGTAGTTTAAGGATCATAAGTTCAGTTGTCAAAGGATAAGGGTCACTCATGTAAATAACAAATAAAATCAAAATAATTAAGGATCATACCTGAGAATCCAAGTTAGGATCCTAACCTTTAACACTTATAATAAGGATAACCAAAAGACAAACCTTAGTAGAAGGTAAGGATCAAGGATCCTTGGTCGTTTAGCTTCAAAAACCTGAAATAGGATACAACTTGGGACTAAGCCAATATAAGACAAAAGTTAGTAACTGGGGACAAGCCCAACAATTCTGGGGACAAGCCCAATATACTGGGGACAAGCCCAAAGGATAACTGGGGATAAGCCCAAAGGATAACTGGGGACAAGCCCAAAGGATCGTGTGTAAACTGGAGTATGGCCCTCACTGGCGACTATCCAAACTTAGTGACATGAAAATGCCAAAACCTTAGCTAACGTGAAAACGTTAGAAACCTTAGGAACGGGTGTATGGTACGTCTACCATTATACGTAGGATCCTGAATACAGCCAGTACAATGAAATAGTCAGCCCCTAAAGCGAGTACTGGTCCCATTGCCATGAACTGTACCAGGATCATCGTGCGCTACTGGCGATACTGGGAACAGGCCCAAACTGGGGTCAAGCCCAAATAACCTGGGTCAAGCCCAAATAACTGGGGTCAAGCCCAAATAACTGGATGCTTCTGTGGATACTCAATCCTTTGTTAAGGATACCTGAACCTTCAAAAATCAGAATCAAGTGAAGGAGGATAAAGGATGCAGGATCCTTATCCTTATATAAGATAATTAAAGAATGAAATAGTTGGAGATTAGAATATTACCAAAATGAGGATCCTCTGTCCTGTAAGGATCCTTCAAGGATACTTGTCAGGTAAGGATCATGGATCCTTATTACATGAAGTGTTTCTTCAGGTGGACAGCATTCCAAGCTCTTGGTAGCAAATCACCTTCCATTGTTAGCAATCGATATGCCCCCTTTCCTGCTTCGGATTCAATCAAATAAGGGCCTTCCCACTTTGGTGCCAACTTTCCATCAGCAGGATTGGTGGTATTCTGAAATGCTTTCCTCAACACCATATCACCAACTTGGAATTTCCTGATCCTGACATTTTTGTTGTAAGCTCCAGCCATCCTTTGTTGATAACTAGCCATCCTTATCCTTGCCAAATCCCTGAGTTCTTCTATAGTATCCAAATCTTGAACCAAGTTTTCAGCATTTTCTTCAGGATCACGAATGCTTGTTCTTGCAGTGGGAACCACCATCTCTGTAGGGATCACTGATTCTGCCCCAAATACTAAAGAGAATGGAGTTTGGCCAGTAGCATTTTTGGGAGTTGCCCTATCAGCCCAAAGTACATAAGGTAGTTCTTCTGCCCATTTTCCTTTCTTGGATCCAAGCTTCTTCTTCAAATTGTTGATGATGATCTTGTTGGATGATTCTGCCTGACCATTAGCTTGTGGGTGGACTGGTGTTGATGTTATCATCTTAATCCCCCAGCTGTCACAAAAGTTAGTATTTCTACTCCCAATAAATTGGGATCCATTGTCACAAACAATTTCGGAAGGGATACCAAATCTAGTAATAATGTTTCTTTTAATAAAGGATATCACTTCCTTTTCTCTGACTTGAGCAAAGGCTTCAGCCTCTATCCACTTGGAGAAGTAATCAGTCATAGCAAGCATGAATACTTTTCCACCAGGTGCTTTAGGAAGCTTACCAACTATATCCATTCCCCATCTTATGAATGGCCAGGAAGAGGATATAGGATGCAAGAGCTCTGCTGGTTGGTGAAGGATATTACTATGTCTCTGACAAGGATCACACTTCTTAGCATAATCCACAGCATCCTTCTTCATTGTGGGCCAATAGTATCCTGTCCTCAGGATCCTTGAGAATAATGCCCTGCCCCCAGTGTGGTTTCCACAATCTCCTTCATGGAAATCCTTTAGGACTTCTTGGATTTCAGGATCCTCAATGCATCTTAGATATGGTCCTGCAAGAGATCGTTTATACAACATATTATTCAATATTGTAAATTGAGATACCTTGATTTTGAAAGCCCTAGGGTTTTCTCCTGTAGGAATCTCTCCATGTTGTATGTATCTCATGATTGGATCGATCCATGATCCTGAATGAGATTGAGTATCATCACTAGGGATGATTGCATAATCCTCTCCTATCTCCATGGCTACATGATCCTCGATAGCAGGGGTCAGGATATGGATAATAGGGATCTTGATATCCTCCGGGATCTTCAAGGAAGATCCTAGATTGGCTAATGCATCAGCCTCTGCATTCTCTTCCCTTTGTACCTGTGTCAAACTAAAGTAAACAAAAGAGAGTGCCAATTCTTTGACTATTTCCAAATATTTGATTAGCTTTTCACCTTTAACAGCATAGGATCCATTAAAGTGATTAGTAATTAACAACGAATCTACATGTACCTCAAGATACCTGATCCTCATATGCTTGGCAATTTGCAAACCAGCTATCAAGGCTTCATATTCAGCCTCGTTATTAGTAGTTTGAAACTCACAAGCTATGGAGTGGGGTATTATGTCCCCCTGTGGCGATTTTAGTAGTATTCCAAGCCCTGTTCCTTTGACATTAGAGGCTCCATCAGTGAAGAGTATCCAAGGATCCTTAGTTTCTTCAAGCTGTTGGACTTCTAACTCAGCTTCCTTTTGCAAGTCACTACTGAAATCTGCCACAAAGTCAGCTAAGGCATGAGATTTAACGGCAGTTCTAGGCTCATATATTATATCATAAGCACTAAGCTTCACTGCCCATTTGGCCATCCTCCCTGACATTTCTGGTTTCCTGAGAACATTCTTAATTGGAAAATTAGTCTTAACAATGATGGCATGAGTCTCAAAATAATGTCTTAATTTAGTAGATGCCATAATTAATGCAAGGATAAGTTTCTCTAAGTGTGAATACCTGGATTCAGCATCAAGTAAACTCTTACTTACATAATAAACAGGATGTTGTGTACCTTGGTGATCCTTAACAAGGACCGCACTTACTGCTTTTGAGGATACTGCTAGGTATAAGGATAATATGTCCCACTTTTCTGGTTTCATCAAGGCGGGGGCTGAGGATAGGTAATCCTTAAGAGCTTTGAGGGCATTTTCATGCTTCTCAGTCCATTCAAATTTTTTGTTCTTCCTCAGGATGTCATAGAATTCCTTGCACTTTTCTGAGGATTTGGATATGAACCTGTTCAAGGTTGCGATCCTGCCTGTCAATCTTTGCACATCCTTAGCATTTGCAGGAGATTTGATATTTACAATAGCCTTAATCTGCTCTGGACTTGCTTCAATGCCCCTCTTTGTCACCATATAGCCTAAGAATTTACCTGCTTTAACACCAAAATAACACTTGGAAGGATTCAGTTTCATATTAAATTTATCAAGGATATTGAATGCTTCCTCCAAGTCTCTAAGGTGATCCTCAGCTTTCTTGGACTTAACCACCATGTCATCTATATAGACTTCCATAGTGAGTCCAATTTGTTCCTTGAACATCATATTGACTAGCCTTTGATAAGTAGCACCTGCATTCCTTAGTCCAAATGGCATAGCAATATAACAATATATACCAGTTGGGGTCATAAAGGCTGTATCCTCTTGATCAGATGGTTCCATCTGAATTTGTTGGTATCCAGATGAAGCATCCATAAAAGTCAACAACTCATGACCCGCGGTAGCATCCACCATGGAGTCAATGTGGGGTAATGGGAAAGGATCCTTGGGACATGCCTTGTTTAAATCAGTAAAATCGACACATACCCTCCACTTTCCATTTTTCTTTTGAACAACAACCACATTAGCTAGCCACCTTGGATACTTAACCTCTCTTATCATACCTGCCCGAAGTAATTTATCTACCTCCTCCTGGATAATAGCATTCCTTTCGGGTGCAAACTTCCTTCTTTTTTGATGTATAGGCTTGAATGACCTGTCAATGCCAAGTTTATGAGTAACTATATCCTTAGATATACCTGTCATATCCACATGCTTCCAGGCAAAGGTGGTTTTCCTCTTCTTATGGAAGGATACTAGATCTTGTTCAATGTTGCTAAGGATCCCTGATCCTATGAAGACGATGGATTCAGGATCATGAGGATCCATAAGGATTTCTTTCAAATCCTGCTCTCTTGCCTCCAAGACATCTCTTGGAGGATACTTTAGTTGCTATTGCTCCCTTGGTCTTGAGGCTGGCTTCATTGATGATGTGTAACAATTTTTAGCTTCATGTTGATCACTCTCAATTTTCACCACTCCCCATGGACTAGGAAGCTTTACGCATTGATGATATGTGGATGGGACTGCCTTCATGTCATGTATCCACGGACTGCCAAGGATAACATTACAACATGATAAGCAATCTATAACACAAAATTTTTGATAAGAGTGAAGTCCTTCGATATAGATAGGGAGTTTGATGTCCCCCAATGTATTCTTGGTTTCTTCGCTGAATCCCACAAGAACTGAGGATCTTGGGACAATGTCTGATTCAGCAATGTTCATCTTTTTTAGGACATCAAGCTGAATGATGTTCACTGAGCTTCCTCCATCTATAAGGATCCTGCGAACGAAATGGTTAGAAATAAATAGGGTAATAACAAGACCATCATGATGACGATCCTGAACGTCATGACGATCATCCTCATCAAAAGTTATAATCTTATCCTGTGTGACAGTGGAGGTTCGGATGGGTCTGTCTCCATTATCCATCTTGGTTTCCTTGGCATGTCTCTTGGCTGCTGAAAAGGAAGTACCACAAATGTCTGATCCACCGGATATGAAGTTTATAACTTGTGCATCTGCTAGAGGAGCAGGAGCCTTTTCTGGGATCCTTTTAGGATCCTGGATCCTTGACTTCTTTCGTCCCAGAAATTCCTTCAAGTGCCCCTTGCTTAACAAGTAACCAATTTCTTTTCTAAGTGCAATACACTCTTTAGTGAGATGTCCGAAATCCTCATGATATGCACACCACTTGGATTTGACTTTTGTAGCAGCTGGTTTATCACTTTTTCTTGGCCACCTAGCTTTCTCGCCTAGATTCTGCATTGCAAGAATTAGTTCATTGTTATCAACAGAAAAACAGTATTCAGAAATGGGAGGATAATCCTCATCATCCTCTTCCTGCTCTACTGCATGCACATTCTGGTTGTCAGACTTGTTGTAGGACTTGAACTTGTTATTCTTAAAGTAGGATCCTTGCTTTTCCTGTTTTGAGGATCCTGTCAGTCTTTCCTGGATCCTTTTATCATCCTCTAATCGGATGAATCTAAGGGCCCTGGTTCTTACTTCATCAAGATTCCTGCATGGGGTCATAACAAGATCATCATAGAACAATGAATCCCTAAGCAAACCCATGTTAAAGGCTTCTACAGCCGTAGCAATATCCAAGTTAGGAATGTCTAAGGATTCTTTAGTAAACTTAGTGATGTAATCTCTAAGTGACTCATTTTGACCTTGTGTTACCCTATATAGATCACTAGTTAAACGTTCAAATTTTCTACTACAATAGAATTGACTATTAAACAGATTAACTAGATTAGCAAATGAAGTAATAGAATAAGGGGAAGACTTAACAGCCATTTAAGAGCAGATCCTGTGAGTGTGGATCCAAAACCCTTGCATAGACATGATTCTTTTAACCTCTCAGGAATTGGATTGATCTCCATCCTCTCCATGTATTGAGCTACAAGTTCCTCTGGATCTGTTGAACCATCATATAGCTTCATAGTTGGTATTTGGAACCTCTTGGGTATCTCAGCATCACAAATAGGTGGTGCAAAGCGAGATATCCTATGGCTACCATCTGCAATTTCAGGAATGGGTTTAACCACTCCAGGTACGCTGGATATCATATCCTTAAGCTTCTGTAACTCTCTAGCCATAGCCTGATTGATACCTGTATCCTGCATAGAGCCATGGTTAGTGTTATATGAATTATTAAAAGTGTTACCTCCCATGGGATTCAAGTTTGGAATTGCAAATGTGAATCCATATTGACGGGATTCTGGTATGATTGAAGGACCAGAGGAAGCAATGGTCTGCATTGGTATGAAGTCTCCTTGAAGAACATCCGAACTTGGAGGCTGCATACTTCTTAAGAATCCTTGATCCTGAAAGATGTTGGATCCTTGAATCTGAGAGGATCCTTGAACCTGAAAGGATCCTTGGGGCTGAGAGGATCCTTGAACCTGAAAGCATCCTGGAACCATAGAGAATCCTTGGACCTGGGAGGATCCATGGACCTGGGAGGATCCTTGGACCGTGTGCATTCCTACATATCCTCCTGAGCTGACGAAGGATCCCTGATGCTGAGAAGAGGATCCCGATGGCTGAGAATAGGATCCTTGAGGCTGGAAGTAAGAGCCAAATGCCTGACTCATAGTTACCATTCCATAACGCCTTTCTAATGGACCACTTTGATATTGGCTGCCCGAAACTGCCGATTGTAGGGTAGTTACAACTAGAGTATCGAAATCCAATGACCTTGGTATCAGAGGAGAGTGATCCTCCACTGATTTCTTCTGTTTCTTGATATCACCAATCTCCTGGAGGATCCTTTCATTGGTTTTGTCCTGCTCTTGCATGCGATCTCTCATCTGCAAAATCAGAGTAAAAAGATCATTAGTAGTAGGATTAGAGGAAACAGAAGAAGTTGGCGGTTTTGGAAAAATGGGGGTTTGTCTCTTCGCAGCATTTTTAGCATTCTTCTGGGATCCAGAAGGTGGTGGAGGCAAAGGAGGAACGCCTTGTGAAGAACTGATTGCCGGCATAGAGCTTGATGTGTTCTTTGCTGAAGAAGCCATCTGCTTGGTTGTAATGAACCGAAATGATCACAAGAACAATAATTTCTCAAGAACGAAGCACCAATTGCCCCACGGTGGGCGCCAAACTGTTTTGGTCAAAAATCAAGCGAAGATAATGCAACCAAACTTTCTGTTGTGAGGTGTGATGCTTGAATCAATGAATAATGTTAAGGATCACTCAGAAATGTAATGAACAAGTGACACGATGATTTATACGAGGAAAAAGCCCTTGATCAAGAGTTGATCTCCGGCATAAAAAACCTCGGGTGATGGAAACTACCGATCACCAACTCAAATTAAACAGAAAATATATTACAACTTTGGACGATAGCGAGCTAGTTACAAGGATCACTAGAGTGTAATGTGCAAAAAAGTGTGTAATCGCCAAGCAAACTGTCAAGAGCTGATGAGAGCAGTTACGAGTATGTGTGTTTAGCCAAAAATAGCCAAGTGTTCTAATCTAGCTCACTATCCCCTTTTAAATTTGGAAAATATCTAAGCTAACTAACTATCTGCATTTCGTGCAAGTCTTCCACGACCTCCATAACGTCCATATTAGTCAAGCACGTGCGGAATAAAAAGAGAATATGCTCCAGGAATATCGCCAAGACCAAGTCCAAGCACGTACTCCTGCAAAACAACATCATATTCAAAGCAGACAATCGTTAGTGTAAGGATCACTATGATGATCTAGGATCCTGATCCTACAATACTCTCTGAGGATCGCTAATTCAAACAGAATTGAGGATCCCTAAACTTGACAGTAATTGAGGATCACTAATCTTTGGAAAATCCTCCCCTAACAAAGAGGATATAGGATGCAAGAGCTCTGCTGGTTGATGAAAGATATTACTATGTCTCTGACAAGGATCACACTTCTTGGCATAATCCACAGCATCCTTCTTCATTGTAGGCCAATAGTATCCTGTCCTAAGGATCCTTGAGAACAATGCCCTGCCCCCAGTGTGGTTTCCACAATCTCCTTCATGAAAATCCTTTAGGACTTCTAGAATTTCAGGATCTTCAATGCATCTTAGATATGGACCTGCAAGGGATCGTTTATATAACATGTTATTTAATATTGTAAATTGAGATACCTTGATTTTGAAAGCCCTGGGATTTTCTCCTGTAAGAATCTCTCCATGTTGTATATATCTTATGATTGGAAGGATCCATGATCTTGAATGAGATTGTGCACTATCACTAGGAACTATTGTAGAATCATCCTCTATCTCCATAGTTATGTGATCCTCAACAGCAGGGGCCAAAATATGGATGATATTGATCTTGATATCCTCTGGAATTTTCAATGATGATCCAAGATTGGCCAATGCATCAGCTTCTGCATTCTCTACCCTAGGTACCTGTGTTAAACTAAAAGAAACAAAAGAGAGTACCAATTCCTTGACTATCTCTAGGTATTTGATTAATCGTTCACCTTTAACAGCATAAGATCCATTAAAGTGATTAGTAAATAGCAATGAATCTACATGTACCTCAAGATACCTGATCCTCATATGTTTGGCAATTTGCAAACCGGCTATCAAGGCTTCATATTCAGCCTCATTATTAGTAGTTTGAAACTCACAAGCTATTGAGTGGGGTATTATGTCCCCCTGTGGCGATTTTAGTAGTATTCCAAGTCATGTTCCTTTGATATTAGATGTTCCATCAGTGAAGAGTATCCAAGGATCCTTAGTCTCTTCAAGCTGCTGAACTTCTAACTCAGCTTCTCTTTGTAAATCACTACTAAAATCTGCCACAAAGTCAGCTAAGGCTTGAGATTTGATGGCAGTCCTTGGTTCATATCTCATATCATAAGCACTAAGCTTCACTGCCCATTTAGCCATCCTTCCTGACATTTCAGGTTTCTTGAGAACATTCTTAATTGGAAAGTTAGTCTTAACAAATGGCATGAGTTTCAAAATAACGTCTTAGTTTAGTAGTTGCCATAATCAAAGCAAGGATAAGTTTTTCTAAATGAGAATACCTGGATTCAGCATCAAGTAAACTCTTACTTACATAATAGACAGGATGTTGTGTACCTTCGTGATCCTTAACAAGGACTGCACTTACTGCTTTAGAGGATACCGCTAGATATAAGGATAATATATCCCCTTTTTCTGCTTTCATTAAGGCAGGGGCTGAGGATAGGTAATCCTTAAGGGCTTTGAGAGCATTTTCATGCTTTTCAGTCCATTCAAATTTCTTGTTCTTTCTCAAAATGTCATAGAATTCCTTGCACTTTTCTGATGACTTGGATATGAACTTATTCAAGGTTGCGATCCTCCCTGTCAACCTTTGCACATCCTTGGCATTGGCAGGAGATTCGATATTCACAATTGCCTTGATTTGCTCTGGACTTGCTTCTATGCCTCTTTTTGTTACCATGTAACCTAGGAATTTGCCTGCTTTAACACCAAAGTGACACTTTGAAGGATTCAACTTCATATTGAATTTGTCAAGGATATTGAATGCTTCCTCCAGATCTCTAAGGTGATCCTCAGCTCTCTTAGACTTAACCACCACGTCGTCTATATAGACTTCCATAGTGTGTCCAATTTGTTCCTTAAACATCATATTGACTAGCCTTTGATAAGTAGCACCTGCATTCTTTAGTCCAAATGGCATAGCAATATAACAATAGATACCAGTTGGGGTCATAAAGGCTATATCCTCTTGATCAGATGGTTCCATCTGAATTTGTTGAAATCCAGATGAAGCATCCATAAAAGTCAACAACTCATGACCCGCGGTAGCATCCACCTTGGAGTCAATGTGGGGTAATGGGAAAGGATCCTTGGGACATGCCTTGTTTAAATCAGTGAAATCGACACATACCCTCCACTTTCCATTTTTCTTTTGAACAACAACCACATTGGCTAACCACCTTGGAAACTTCACCTCTCTAATCATACCTGCTCGGAGTAATTTGTCTACCTCCTCCTGGATAATAGCATTCCTCTCAGGTGCAAACTTCCTCCTCTTCTGATGTATGGGCTTAAATGACCTGTCAATGCCAAGCTTATGAGTAATTATATCTTTAGAGATACCTGTCATGTCTTCATGCTTCCAGGAAAAGGTAGTTTTTCTCCTCTTAAGGAAGGATACTAGATCTTGTTCAATGTTGCTGAGGATCCCTGATCCTATGAAGACTTTGGATTCAGGATCATGAGGATCCATAAGGATATCTTTCACATCCTGTTATCTTGCCTCCAAGACGTCTCTTGGAGGATACTTTAGTTGCTATTGCTCCCTTGGTCTTGAGGCTGGCTTCATTGATGAGGTATAGCAATTCTTTGCTTCTTGTTGGTCACTCTCAATCTTTATCACCCCCATGGACTAGGAAGCTTCACACATTGATGATATGTAGATGCAACTGCCTTCATGTCATGTATCCATGGCCTGCCAATGATAACATTGCAACAGGATAAGCAATCTATTACACAAAATTTTTGATAAGAATGAAGTCCTTCAATGTAGATGGGAAGTTTAATGTCCCCCAATGTATTCTTGGTTTCTCCGCTGAATCCCACAAGAACTGAGGATCTTGGGATAATATCCGATTCAGGGATGTTCAACTTCTTGAGGACATCAAGCTGAATGATGTTTACTGAGCTTCCTCCATCTATTAGGATCCTTCGAACAAAGTGGTTAGATATAAAAAAAGTAATGACAAGACCATCATGATGAGGATCCTGAACATCAACACGATCATCCTCATCAAAAGTTATGACTTTCTCCTATGTGACAGTAGAGGTCCGGATGGGTCTGTCCCCACTATCCATCTTGGTCTCCTTGGCATGTCTTTTGGCTGCTGAAAAGGAAGTACCACAAATGTCTGATCCACCAGATATGAAGTTTATAACTTGTGCATCTGCCGGAGGAGCAGGAGCTCTTTCTGGAACCTTTTCAGGATCCTGAGTCCTTGACTTTTTTCTTCCCAAAAGCTCCTTCAAGTGCCCCTTGCTTAACAAGTAACCAATCTCTTTTCTAAGTGCAATACATTCTTCAGTGAGATGCCTGAAATCCTCATGATATGCACACCATTTGGACTTGTCTTTTGTTGCAGCTGGTTTATCACTTTTTCTAGGCCATCTTGCTTTCTCACCTAGATTCTACATTGCAAGAATTAGTTCATTGTTATCAACAGAAAAACAATATTCAGAAATGGGAGGATAATCCTCATCATCCTCTTCCTGTTCTACTGCATGCACGTTCTGGTTGTCAGACTTGTTGTAAGATTTGGACTTGTTGTTCCTGAAGTAGGATCTTTATTTCTCCTGCTTCGAGGATCCTGCCAGTCTTTCTTGGATCCTTTTATCATCCTCTATCCGGATGAATCTAAGGGCCCTGGTTCTTACTTCATCAAGATTCCTGCAAGGGGTCATGACAAGATCATCATAGAACAATGAATCCCTAAGTAAACCCATTTTAAAGGGTTTCACAGCCGTAACTATATCCAGATTAGGAATATCTAAGGATTCTTTACTAAACTTAGTGATATAATCTCTAAGTGATTCATTTTGACCTTGTGTTATCCTATATAGATCACTAGTTAACCATTCAAATTTTCTACTACACGAGAATTGGTTATTAAACATATTAACTAGATTAGCAAATGAAGTAATAGAGTAAGGGGGAAGACTTAGCAGCCATTTAAGAGCTGATCCTGTTAGTGCGGATCCAAAACACTTGCATTGACATGCTTCTTTTAACCTCTCAGGGATGCGATTGATCTCCATCATCTCTCTGTACTGAGCTACATGTTCTTCTGGATCCGTCTAGCCATCATACAACTTCATGGTTGGTATTTGGAACCTCTTTGGAATTTCTGCATCACAAATGGGTGGTGCAAAGCGAGATATCCTGTGGCTTCAATCTGCGATTTCAGGAATGGGTTTAACCACTCCTGGAATGCTGGATATCATATCCTTTAGTTTCTGTAATTCCCTAGCCATAGCTTGATTGATACCTATATCCTGCACAAAGCCATGGATAGTGTTATAAGAATTATTCAAAGTGTTACCTCCCGGAGGATTCAAGTTTGGAATCCCAGATGTGAATCCATATTAACGAGATTCTGGTATGACTGAAGGACCAGAAGAGGCAATAGTCTGCATTGGAATGAAGTCTCCTTGATGAACATCGGAACTTGAGGGCTGCACACTTCTTAAGAATCCCTGATCCTGAAAGATGTTGGATCCTTGATGTGCTGTGACTAGGGGTCTTGGAGGATAATCCATGGATCCGTGAACCTGAGATGAGGATCCTTGAACCTGAAGGGAGGATCCTTGAACCTGAGAGGATCCTTGAACCTGAACGGAGGATCCTTGAACCATGTGCGTCCCCATATATCCTCCTGAGCTAACGAAGGATCCCTGATGCTGGAAAGAGGATCCCGAAGGTTGAAAGCAGGATCCTGAAGGTTGGAAGTGAGACCCTAAAGCCTGACTCATAGTTGTTGATCCATAACGCCTTCCCAATTGTCCACTCTGGTACTGGATGTCCGGAGCTGCAGATTACAGGGCGGTTATAGCTGGAGTGTCGAAATCCAGTGACCTAGGTATCAGAGGAGAGTGATCCTCCACTGATTTCTTCTGTTTCTTGATGTTACCAATTTCCCGGAGGATCCTTTCGTTGGTTTTATCCTGCTCTTGTATGTGATCCCTCATCTGCAAAATCAAAGTAAAAAGATCACTGTTAGTAGGGTTAGAAGAAACAACAGATGTTGGTGGTTTTGGGAAAATGGGGCTTTGTCTCTTTGCAGCATTTTCAGCATTCTTCTGGGACCCAAAAGGTGGTGGAGGCAAAGGTGGAACGCCCTGTGAAGAAGTGACTGCCATCATGGAGCTTGAAGTGTTCTTTGCTGAAGAAGCCATATGGTTGAAGATAATGAACCGAGATGAACACAATGAGCAAAATTTTTCAGAAATGAAGCACCAATTGCCCCACGGTGGGCGCCAAACTGTTTTAGTCAAAAATCAAGCTAGGATAATACAACCAAATCTTTTGTTGTGAGGTATGATGCTTGAATCAATGAACAAATGTATGGATAACTTGCAAATGAAATGAACAAGTAACACAAGGATTTATACGAGGAAAAAGCCCTTGATCAAGAGTTGATCTCCGGTATAAAAAACTTCGGGTGATGGAAACTACCGATCTCCAACTATAATTAAACAAAAGAATGTTACAACTCGGGATGATAACAAGCTTGTTACAAGGATCACTATAGTGTAACGTGTATGAAATCGCCAATAAACTGTTGAGAGCTGCTTCGAGTGTGTGTGTTTGCTTAATCGTTCTAACTCAAGCTTGTTATCCCCTTTAAAAATAGAAATAGCTTAAATAACTAACTATCCGCTAAATGTGAAAGCTCCCCACGACTTCTAAAACGGTCACCAAGCCATGCACGTGCGGAATATTGAGGGCATATTCCCCAAGAATATCGGCAAGACCAAGTCCAAAGCGTACACTCCTGCAAAACAAGCTTAAACATAATGAAGGCAACCGTTAGTATAAGGATAACAATGAGGATCTTGGATCCTGATCTTGCAAGATCTTCTGAGGATCCTTAATTCAAACAGAATTGAGGATCCGTGATCCTAGCAGTACTTGAGGATCCGTGATCCTTAGGTTTAGAAAATCTATCCCTAACAGAAAGTTAGCTCCTAAGTGGGAAGGACCTTATGAGATTGAATCGGAATCCGGAAAAGGAGCATACCAGCTTAAGAATATGGAGGGGGATATACTACCAAGATCCTGGAATGCTATACATCTCAAAGCCTATTTCAAGTGAGTTTAGAATTTAATTTCTAACTCGGGATGGTATGAATTCTATCTCTTTTAAATATAATTCTATTTTATTTGAACCCAATACTGACTTAAGCATCGGAGGGGTGTTAGCCAGGCTAACACCCACCTTAGTTTAAGGTTGTTTTGCAGAATATGCTTCGGGATATGACTCCAGGATATACACTCAGAGTAATTCGAAAGATTAGAGGATTGGCCCCATCTCTCACGTTTAAGGGATCCTGATCGCTTCACAGGTTTAAAGGTATTCACCTTTCTCTCGAATTGGGTTTAAACACCCCGCCTGGAGCGCAAGTTATCTAGGGATAGTTCAAGATAGCGGGACCAGTCCATGTAAAAGTGGCTGACAATTTCGTTATTGTTGGCTATATCCTGGATCCTAAAGGTATATGAGGATTGATCACCCTCTCTCACGAAAGGGTATTTTCATACTCTCTAAGGTTTAAAGGTTTTCACCTTTCTAAGTCTTGGAGTTTATACACTCCCGCATGTAGCGCACAAAAACAAGGGTTTATCCCCAGGATACTAAGGGTTTATCCCCAGAATATTAAGGGTGTATCCCCAGTGAAACTAAACTTTTTGACAAGTTCCAAAGATATGACAAACTACGATTGTGTTTACACACGTTCTTCTTTTGGTGAAAAGTTATGAAATTTAATCACTAAGCGAAGAGATATTCAAGTGTGTCATATATTGATGCAATATCCTGCAAAGACAGGGGACATCCATGCCGGGGACATTGCAAAGGATTCAAAGGTTGAGGTTGGAAATTATTGCCTAAGTGTTTCTGGTATGATTTATTATTTTTCAAGTCTTGAAAACCTTATCTAAATGATCTAAGTTTTCTAAAAAGTCATATTCAACCAAGTTTTGTCTAACATTTTGATGACAAAAGTATTGAACATTTCATCAGTATCCTGACCAGGATGTTTGATCAAGATATTCAAAACATACCTTTCAAAATAAAAACATAACAACAACAAATAAAGCTAAAAGGTTAGTTTATTATTAATGGATTGTATTCTTGGTTTCATCTCAAAAAGAGACCCATCCACCAAGAACACAATTAAGTTTTTAAAATACATCTACATAAACAATTGAAGGCTTCGTCCTGAAAACACAGGATCACTCCACCTTCAACTTTCAAACTATTCTACTTGCAGGAAATTCAAATTGTTCTAAGTGCAGGACGACCAGATGATTTAGACCCTACAAAATACAGGTATCATTAGAGACAAACTAACCAGGATACAGGTTCAGTATATGTGTACAGGATACAGGATCTGGTTACTTACCTTATTAGGGAAGGATGTCATGTGCTCGATGGATTCCATGAAGCCAAGGTCATCATAAGAGAAACCTTCGCAGCAGCAGTAGCAGCAACAAAGGGCTTAGAGCTGGTGGCAACAGATGGCTCCCTTTTTCATTAGGACTGGCTTGGGGTAGCTGTCAAGCTCCTCAAGGAATGTTCGAAATAGATATCCTTACCAGACATGTTGGAATGACTAAAAAATATATCCGTTGGAATCAGGATATCCAACAGTTATATTTTTGGGGACAATTGTTATGGGTGAAATTCTGAGCCCATATCCTGACACTATATCTTGATTTTATGATAGCTGATTACGATCAGGATACCGGACCAGGATATTGGTAACATCCTGAGGCAGTATCCTGACTATTACTAACAATTTGCTTGTAAACATTGGTTACAAGGGACTAACGTTCATGAGGACCAAGTCATCCTGAAGACCCGCTCAAATTGGTTAGGATAAGGACGTTGATGGCGGAAGAATAGCTCTTGTAACGGTCAGCATTGAAGAATGGCGTGTTTTATGGGAGTTACGGATGCTGGTCAAAGATATTAATGTTGTAATGGTTATGGAAGCTTAAATCCCTGATTTACAGTTAATATGCACATGGAGAACGAGTTGAAACAGCCCCCTAACTTTCAGAAGGGCATATTCCAAGTATCCCAGATTTTTAGCATAATATCCCGGATTTTCAGCATAGTTAGTTAAACTTAGAAACTATATAAAGGGGATGCCAGATCCATAGGACACACACTCTCGAGTTCACCTACTCATTTATTCTCTTTTCTAGCAGCAATCACGCACTAACACTCATCACTTACAATCATTATACCACTTAATAGCGATCTGAGCATTATCCTGCACTGTATCCTGGTTATTCAAGCAATAAGAAGAACAAGGCAGCCGACGATTGTCAGCTCCCGAGGTTTTATGCTGGAGATCTAGATTGATCAAGGGCTTTCCTTGTATATCTCGTGTCACCCTTTACTTTTTTGCTCATTGTTTGATCGTAGATACAGCTCGATATCCTGAGCCGTATCCTGAACACTGTTTTTTACAAGCAACTTGACCAGCATATTTTTGATACGCATTCTTAGCACACTACCTCACTTAACTAATTTGATCACTTAATTGCTTAGGTAATTTTTGAACAAAACAATAATCCCTTGGTCAAGTTTCTGATACGACTCACCTACCTGTAACTGACCTCATTGTAACAATCAACAAATCTTACAGTTCTTAATCAACTTATTTATTTCATAAAAAAAAAAGTAATCCTCACTAAACTTCCATTATAATGAACCTTATCACTATTTTCTTTAATTCATTTGTATCAGCTTAGGTCCGATTAGAATAGCCGTTTTTAACCTAATAAAAGTAGGGAATTGATATTGTGGTGTTTGTGTATATACTCATGTTCAAATCATCCATGAAGAATCACAGAAGCGTATTCGAACACTTAGGTAGATAGAGAACCATTACAACAACCGGATGATCGAAGATGTTACCTGGATTTGTGATACTGAGCAAATAGAATGGGGTGGCAGTTTCACAATCGAAAGGGTACTAAGAGGGTTTCAGTGTTGAGAAAGGGTACAACACCGGCCACCACCACTACTCACCACCACCACTCACCACCACCTCTCACCATCCCCTCTCACCAGCACCACCACCTCTCACCAGCACCAGCACCACCACTACCACCACTCACCGGCCACCACCACAACTCACCACCACCACCAGCCACCACCACTACTCACCACCACCACTCACCACCACCACTCACCGTCCACCACTCACCATCCACCACCACCGGCCACCACCACTACTCACCACCACCATTCACCGGCCACCACCACCACCACTTACCACCACCACCTCTCACCACCACCACCACTCACCGGCCACCACCACCGGCCACCACTAACCACCACCACCGGCCACCACCACCACTCACCACCACATCTCACCACCACCAACACCACCGTCAGCCACCACCACCGCCAGCCACCACCACCGGCCACCACCACTACTTACCACCACCACCACTCACCGGACACCACCACTCACCGGACACCACCACCGGCTACCACCACCACTCACCGGACACCACCACCGGCTACCACCACCACTCACCGGCCACCACCACTCACCAGCCACCCCCACCGGCCACCACCACTACTCACCACCACCACCACCACCACTCACCACCACCACCACCACTCACCGGCAACCACCACCACCACTCACCGGCCACCACCACCACCACTCACCGACCACCACCACCACTCCCGGGTCAATAACTTAGTGTTATTATAAAACTCTAGCGAATAAACGTCCTATGAAACTTATGTTTTATGACTCAAATATCAAGTGTCCTATTATGGTGTATTATAATAACACCATAATGATTAAGCGTCCTATAAAGGTTAAAGTTATAAGACCCTAGTGTCAAGTATCCTATTAAGTTATGTTATAATAGAACTCTAGCGAGTAAGCGTCCTATAAAACTGATGTTTTATGACTCAAATATCAGGTGTCCTATTACAGTGTATTATAATAACACCATAATGATTAAGCGTCCTATAAAGGTTAAATTTATAAGACCCAAGTGTCAAGTATCTTTTTAAGTTATATTATAATAAAACTCTAGCGAAGAAGCATCCTATAAAACTAATGTTTTATGACTCAAATATCAAGTGTCCTATTACAGTGTATTATAATAACACCACAATGATTAAGCGTCCTATAAAGTTTAAAGTTATAAGAATCAAGTGTCAAGTGTCCTATTAAGTTAAGTTCTAATATGACTTCGACTAGAAAGGGTCCTATAACACTGAACATTTATGACTTAACTACAACGTGTCCTATTAAGTTATGTTATAATAGGACCCCCAGATGATCAAGTGTCCTAATACAGTACCACAAAATGGGACACTAACAATAAAATGTCTTATAAAGTACTTTATTAGGATCTACATTTTAAGTGTCCTATTAAATTATATGATAATAGGACCCAAAAAAATCATCCATCCTATTAAATAGTTTTTTAGGACACCAGTTTAGTAGAGTAGATTATAAAAGGATCCCAAAAGTTCATTAGTCCTATTAAATAGTTTTTTAGGACCCTCTTTTACAAGCGTCCCACAGAAAAGGTCCTAAAAAGCCATTTTTGTTGTAGTGCGTATGGATATTCAGGATCCTCATCATGATGGTCTTGTTATTACTTTATTTATATCTAACCATTTTGTTCGCTGGATTCTCATAGATGGAGGAAGCGTAGTGAACATCATTCAACTTGATGTCCTCAAAAAGATGAATATCCCTGAATCAGAAATTATCCCAAGATCTTCAGTTCTTGTGGGATTCAGTGGAGAAACCAAAAACACATTGGGGGACATTAAACTTCCCATTTACATAGAGGGAGTTAATTCTTTTCAAAAATTTTGTGTTATAGATTGCTTATCCTGTTGCAATGTTATCCTTGGTAGGCCATGGATACATGACATGAAAGTAGTTCCATCTACATACCATCAATGTGTCAAACTCCCTACTCCATGGGGCGTGGTGAAGATAGAAAGTGACGAACAGGAAGCTAAAAATTGTTACACTTCATCAATGAAACCGGCCTCAAGACCTAGGGAGCAATAGCAATTAAAGTATCCTCCAAGACATGTCCTGGAGGCAAGAGAACAAGATGTCAAGGATATCCTGATGGATCCTCAGGATCCTGAATCCAAAGTTTTTATAGGATCCGGGATCCTCAACAATATTGAAGAGGATCTAGTATCCTTCCTAAAGAGAAGAAAAACTACCTTTGCTTGGAAGTATGAAGACATGACAGGTATTTCCAAAGATATTATTACTCGTAAACTTGGCATTGACAGGTCATTCACACCCATACATCAAAAAAGGAGAAAGTTTGCACCTGAGAGGAATGCCATCATCCAGGAGGAGGTAAACAAACTGCTCAGAGCAGGTATGATTAGGGAGGTTAAGTATCCAAGATGGTTAGCCAATGTGGTTGTTGTTCAAAAGAAAAATGGAAAGTGGAGGGTATGTGTCGATTTCACTGATTTAAACAAGGCATGTCCCAAGGATCCTTTCCCATTACCCCACATTGACTCCATGGTGGATGCAACTGCGGGTCATGAGTTGTTGATTTTCATGGATGCTTCATCTGGATTCCAACAAATTCAGATGGAACCATCTGATCAAAAGGATACAGCCTTTATGACCCCTACTGGTATCTATTGTTATATTGCTATGCCCTTTCGACTAAGAAATGCAGGTGCTACCTACCATAGGCTAGTTAATATGATGTTTAAAGAACAAATAAGACACACAATGGAAGTCTATATAGATGACATGGTGATTAAGTCCAAGAGACTTGAGGATCACCTTAGAGATTTGGAGGAAGAATTTGATATCCTTGATAGATACAATATGAAATTGAATCCTTCCAAGTGCCACTTTGGTGTGAAAGCTGGCAAGTTTCTACGGTACATGGTGACAAAAAGAGGGATAGAGGCAAGTCCAGAACAAATCAAGGCAATTGTGAATATCAAGTCTCCTGCCAATGCCAAGGATGTGCAAAGATTGATAGGAAGGATCGCAGCCTTGAACAGGTTCATCTCAAAGTCATCAGAGAAATGCAAGGAATTCTATGACATTCGGAGAAAGAACAAGAAATTTGAGTGGACTGAAAAGCATGAAAATGCTCTCAAGGCCCTCAAGGATTACCTTTCCTCAGCCCCAGCATTAATGAAACCAGAAAAAGGGGATATATTATCCTTATATTTGGCAGTCTCTTCTAAGGCAGTAAGTGCAGTCCTTGTTAAGGATCATGAAGGTACACAACATCCTGTATATTATGTAAGTAAAAGTTTGATTGATGCTGAATCCAGGTATTCTCATTTAGAAAAACTTGTCCTTGCTTTAATTATGGCATCTACTAAACTTCGCCATTATTTTGAAACACATGCTATTATTGTTAAAACTAACTTTCCAATTAAGAATGTTCTCAGGAAACCTGAAATGTCAGGAAGGATGGCAAAATGGGCAGTCAAGCTTAGTGCCTACGATATCAGATATGAACCAAGAACTGCCATTAAATCTCAGGCCTTGGCTGACTTTGTGGCTAATTTCAGTAGTGATCTTCAAAGGGAAGCTGAATTGGGAGTTCAACAGCTTGAAGAGACTAAGGATCCTTGGATACTCTTCACAGATGGAGCCTCTAATGTCAAAGGAACTGGACTAGGCATACTACTAAAATCACCACAGGGGGACATAATACCCCACTCAATTGCTTGTGAGTTTCAAACTACTAACAATGAGGCTGAATATGAAGCCTTAATAGCCGGTTTGCAAATTGCCAAGCATATGAGGATTAGGTATCTTGAGGTATATATAGATTCTTTATTAATCACTAACCACTTTAATGGTTCTTATGCTGTTAAAGGTGAAAGACTAATCAAATATCTTGAGATAGTCAAGAAATTGGCAGACTCTTTTGCTTCTTTCAGTTTGACACAGGTACCCAGGGAAGAAAATCCAGAAGTTGATGCTTTAGCCAACCTTGGATCATCATTGAAGATCCCAGAGGATATAAAAATTCCCATTATCCACATTTTGGCTCCTGCTATTGAGGATCACACAACTATCGAAATAGTGGAGGACTCTGCAATCATACCTAGTGATGATGCACTGTCAAATTCAGGATCCTGGATCCTTCCAATCATGAGATATATACAACATGGAGAGATTCCTATAGGAGAAAATCCCAGAGCTTTCAAAGTGAAGGTATCTCAATTTACAATATTAAATAACATGTTATATAAACGATCTCTTGCAGGTCCATATCTAAGGTGCATCGAGGATCCTGGAATCCAAGAAGTTCTTAAGTATTTTCATGAAGGAGATTGTGGAAACCACACTGGGGGCAGAGCACTATTTTCAAGGATCCTTAAGAAAGGATACTATTGGCCTACTATGAAGAAGGATGTTGTGGATTATGCCAAGAAATGTGATGCTTGTCAAAGACATAGCAATATCCTTTATCAACCAACAGAGCTCTTGCATCCTATATCCTCTTCTTGGCCATTCATGAGATGGGGAATGGATATAGTTGGTAAACTTCTAAAAGCGCCTGGAGGAAAAGTGTTTATGCTTGCCATGACTGATTACTTTTCCAAATGGATAGAAGCTGAAGCATTTGCACAAGTCAGAGAAAAAGAAGTGATATCCTTTATTAAAAGAAACATTATTACCATATTTGGTATTTCTTCTGAAATTGTTTGTGATAATGGATCCCAATTTATTGGGAGTAGAACTACTAACTTTTGTGACAGTTGGGGGATTAAGATGATAACATCAACACCAGTCCATCCACAAGCTAGTGGTCAGGCATAATCATCCAACAAGATCATCATCAACAACTTGAAGAAGAAGCTTGGATCCAAAAAGGGGAAATGGGCAGAGGAGCTACCATATGTTTTATGGGCTGATAGAACAACTCCCAAGAATGCTATTGGCCAAAATCCATTTTCTTTAGTGTTTGGAGCTGAATCAGAGATCCCTACAGGGATTGTAGTCCCTACTGCAAGAACAAGCATCCGTGATCCAGAAGGAAATGCTGAAAACTTGGTTCAAGACTTGGATACCATAGAAGAACTCGGAGATTTGGCAAGGATAAGATTAGCTAGCTATCAACAAAGGATGGCTGGAGCTTATAACAAGAATGTTAGGATCAGAAAGTTTCAAGTTGGTGACATGGTATTGAGGAAAGCATTCCAAAATACCACAAATCATGCTGATGGCAAGTTAGCACCAAAGTGGGAAGGCCCCTATCTTATTGAAGCTGAGGCAGGAAAGGGGGCATATCGGTTATTAACAATAGAAGGTGATTTGCTACCAAGAGCTTGGAATGCTGTCCATTTAAAAAGATACTTCATGTAAGAAGGATCCAGGATCCTTAATCATTCTCATGTCCGGTATACACAAAGGATCCTTAAAGGATATATGATCCTCATTCTGGTAATGATTTGATTCTAATCTACCTAATCCTTTAATTTTTTGATTATAAGGAGAAGGATCTAGTATCCTTTATCCTTTTTCACTAAAATTCTGAGTTTTGCAGAAGTTCATGCATCCTTGACAGAGGATCAAGTATCCACAAAAGTATCCTAAGTTTTATGGTCTTGTCCCCAGTTTTATGGGTTTATCTCCAGTCTTTGGGCTTGTCCCCAGTTCAAGGTATCCACTACCTTCTACGAATCAGGTTCTTACACCTTCACCAGTAGCGCACGATTATCCTGGTGCAGTTAAAGGCAATGGGACCAGTACCCGCTTTAGGGGCTGACAATTTCATTGTACTGGCTGTATTCGGGATCCTAAGTATAATGGTAGACGTACCATACATCCGTTCCTAAGGTTTCTAACGTTTTCATGCTAGCTAAGGTTTTGGCATCTTCATGTCACTAAGTTTGGATAGTCGCCAGTAAGGGCCATACTACAGTTTACACAAGATCCTTTGGGCTTGTCCCCAATTCTTTGGGCTTGTCCCCTGTTTTTTGGGCTTGTCCCCAGTTTTTTTGGGCTTGTCCCTAGTTTATTGGGTTTGTCTCCAGATTGTTGGGCTTGTCCCCAGACACTAATTCTTTCTTTTACAGGTTGGCTTAGTCCCAAGTTATTTCACATTTCAGGATTCTAAAGTTAAACAGTTAAGGATCCTGGATCCTAGCTTTTCACAAGGGTTTGTCTTATGATTATTCCAATTGTATTCATTAAGGATATAGGATCCTAACTTGGATTCTCTGGTATGATCCTTATTTACATTATATTTATTCTTGGTTTATCGATGTTACCCTTATTCTTTGACAACAGGATATATGATCCTAAAATTAACTTGCTTTTTTAAACTTTTCGATTAAAGGATATTTAATCCTTGATCATATCCTAACTTTTTGATATAAACTAATTCTTACACCTTCACTAATAACTTGTAAATCCAAATAATTGTATAATAACAATTAAAAGGTAAATAGAGACAAAGTGAACAACACAAGATAGTCAAAAGGTTAAAGCTTTATTTATTTATCATAATTAAACCCTTCAAAGGTTGTCAAAATCACCTACCCCGAGCATCTACCAGCAATACGTGGCCCGTCCGCTGGGGTAGGTAAAGGGTGTCCATACTAAAAAGTTCTGAGTTATGCAGGAAATTAAAAGATGAGGGGCATTAAAGGCTTCATCCTCCACAAACAGAAGGATCCATCCACCTTTGCTACTCCCCTATTGTCCCAAGGATCCGTGATCCTTAAACCTAAATACTATTGTTCAGTTACAGACCAGCATTGTTTAAAACATCACAACCAAAAAACCATAAAACCATAAAAAATGGGCTCCGGCCGCGTCTAGAAAATCCATCATCGCCCATTGTTGCAGCCTAAACCTTTGTTGCTTCCACCACCTTTTCACCATCACCACCTGCTGCCTCAGGATCCTTCACCCCACTGCTACCAGCCTCAATTGCCAAGACCTCCTTAGCTTCATCTTCATCATCCAGCTCCGCCAGCTTCTGCCTCCAAGCCTCTTGGTCCCAGGCAGACCTGTCAAAAGTAGGATCCTCAGCCTCCTTAGCCATTTGTAGCTTGATCTTCAGCTGTTGGGTGTCGAATCCAGCAAATAAATATAAAATAAACCTACTTGACACACTAAATAGTATGAGTGGAAGTCAGGTTCGTGTCCACAGAGATACAGGTTAACTAATTATGCCAAAATTGTTTTGAACACAGATACGATTGTATTGAAAGGGGTTTTTTTTTTAGTTTAACTAATATGTAAAAACAATTTATAATTTTTAGATTAAAAATAAAAGCTAATTAAAGTGGTTGGAAAATTCAGATGTTAAAAACTAATTTTAACACCAGGGCAATTTCTTGATTCGGTTCGACTTACGATCATTAACGGTCACGGTGCAATGATCCTTTTTAAATAATAGTTTGTATCAATACTAGATGTCACGCAGTTCGGACATCCACTCCATCTAATGTCTAACCAAGCGCAGTTCGTCGGCTAAAGCCAACCCGCTACTCTAAACTCACGCCGTTCGGATTTTAGTGTGCGGGTTGCGTGATAGAAGTATCGATTATAATCAAACACACACGCCGTTCGGTATGTTTAACTAGATTGTATGATTCTATAACGAAACCGAGTTCATAGACAAACACAGCCCGTTATTTGTTCCTTTTATCAAAAATCAAAACTGGTTAAGGTTTTAAAACTTGATGAACTTTATTAGAATAATTAACAAAGTGGCCAGTTTCATTAACAATCTAATATATGTCCGGTAAAATATCCGGATTTAAGATCAAGAAACACACAAACAAACCACTAAAATAATTGAATCTAACATAACCGTTTCACATAAGTTTATGAACCAAATCAAAGAAAATAAACCCCGATGTCGAAACTAAATGGTTTTAGCCAATCATGGTGGCTAGTTCAATCAATACAAGAATTAAACAAAACATCCAAAAATATTAAAAAACTTACGAAAACCAAAAGTAAAATAATGTTCTAGAGCACCCAAAAGTCAAAAAATCTCCAAAAGAAAAGATTCCCCTCTTCGATCTTGCCGCTGTCCAAAAGCCAAAGATTGTTCCCCAATATATGCGACCAGTTTGCTGATGATGATTGTTATTATTTTTTTCTAGTCCATGAGTAGATGTGCAGCCCAATTATTTTCTTTTGATTGTTGACAGCACATACCTTTTAGCCCATCATACATTCATACTTGAAGCCCAAATAACGTATTATATCTTTGTATAATCTTGAATCTATGATTCGAGCACAGTTAGAGTAACTTTTGACCATCGACCGATTTTTCTTTCTTTCCAATTTCTTCAATTTAACTCGCTTCCTCCATAATCAATCGATCCCTCCAATACTCGTTATCGGCACTTGCAATTACTCCACGCCTACAAAATCATTAAAAACGACCAAAGTAGATTCCGTTCCACAAAAACGTGTGTATTTCAAAATTATGCGATATCTATGACCTAAATGCCTAATATGCAATGGAAATACGTGTTAAAAGTATGATAAAATATGCCTAAAAATGCAACTAACAAATCTCCCCAAGCTTAAACCTTTCCTTGTCCTCAAGGAAGTCAAGAATAAGAATAAACCGAGAAGTAAACACGAAAAATAATACACATATGCATGCTTTAATTTATATATATTTTTTTAACACGCTTCTTTTATTCCGGAAAAAAAACTTGTAATGAGATCACATCCAACATTGTCAACTCTTGTTACATTCATTCGAACTCGGGAAATACTAACACGTGTAACCGCGACTGTTGATATTTTGTATCCCTTTAAACTCAAGCCCGCTTAATCACAACCAAATGCTTTCTGCTTAATAATATACAAATTTACCAACATGGTTCAATCGTCCCCACGCCCAACACCTATGGCATTATCTACCCAACCTCACGACTTTTTGAAGATTTCCAAAACCACACTTGATGCGACCATGCACCCAAACCATGACACGATAGTTATTATCTTTTTTTTTTCGTTTTTCAAGGGGTCGGGACTTTTCTCCCTAATTTGCTCAAATATATTTTTTTTTTTCAACTTCTTTTTTTTTCAAATTTTTGGCATACATTGTGCTCTTTTACCCCTTCCTTTTTCTCCTTTTTTTTTATTTTTTATTTTTAACTATAATAACCTATGAGATCAATTTTTCACCTCTTTGAGGTCAATTTTTCACCTCTTTATTTTTTTTTCAATGAAATTACGGAGGTGTCATGATATGGGGAACATGGTGTGTGATAGAGGATATGCAACTCAACCGATTTTTGGTTGGGATCAATTTTTAACCACAAGCATCAAGATGGGAAACTAAACACATATATAATTAAGGTTATTGCATACAACATTGGCGTTCCTAAGTTAGGGCCGAGCCTATCAACACATCCCGAATTATCTATGTTTTCTTCCCCAAAGTTACCATTTCACGCATAAGCTTTGACATGCCAGAAATCATATCATTTCTCATTTTTCACAAATGATTTTCAGCGGAACAGAAACGGTTTTTTTTTTTTTTTTTTCTAAGGATGGTTTTTTTTTTATGCACGTATATACACCCTAAATGCAATGAACATGAAAAAAATGCAACTATTTACAAACTAAATGATGCATGCTAGAATGAGAATACAGACATTACCTCTAATCTCAACCTCCCCAAGCTTAAGATATAGCATCGTCCTCGAGGCTCGGAGAAATATGTGGAAGGCATCTACAAAGGCGGCGGAGGTGGCGGAGGTCTAAGTCGATCTCTGTGATCACGGAAAGAGACAATGGTGCGACCCATCTCACGCTGATGAGCATACATGAGACGAAGCACCGCTCGCTGATCGGTAAGCTTACCACAAATGACTATATATATAGCTCCATTAATTGATTAAGCCGTAACATGATTATGAAGCAACATACCTGGTGTTCTCACAAATCAAGTAACATACCTCAAAGTGGTCGTGAAATGCACAGCCTTAATTCAATAAACTCAAGATATATACCATCAATTAGAACAAAAGCAATTTATGACCACATCAACCCATTCCAATTAATGCAATTTGTATGATCAGTGATATCAAACCAATTTCAATTTCATGATGAAATTATAATTTATTCATGACCAATGAAGACAAAAGTTATGGAATTGGAACTGTTCGGGTCCGGTAACAGGGGTACGACTTAAATCAGTAGCGGGCTTAACACAAGACACTACAGAAAACAAGAGAAATAAGAACATACCTGATGACGGTGATGCGTGGAGGGCCGGCGGTCGTTCGACTGTGGTGGGTTGCCGGTGAAGTGTGAAGAGGATGGAGGTGGGCAGCGGCTGATGTTAGGGTTCCGGCTACGATTGGGATTGAGGGGTGTGGTTGTGCTCGGCGACGATGAGCAGCGGAGAAGGCGGTGGTTGACCGGCGATGCGACGGTGGTTGATGACCGTTGTGGGTGTTCTGAACCAGCGACGAGGGTGGAGTTGGTGTTGTATGGTGGCTGACGAAGTGGATGGCAGTTGTGGGGGAGAAGGTGTAACAGATCAGATTTGTGGAGATGGGGATATGGCGATTTGTTTTATCTATCATTATTTTTATTTTATTTTTTATAGCTTGAAACCACCTCAACTCCCTTTATTCACAGAAGGTTCACCCGGCCGGGTGAAAGTTTGACACGCCCGTGTCAAGGTTCTGATTGATTTTAATAAATTTTAACGCGGCCGGGTCACTTTTTATAAAATTTTTGACACGGCCGGGTCAAAGTTCTGAATGAAAAACTAACTTTCACATGACCGGGCCATTTTTTATAAGGAAATTCAACACGGCCGGGTTAAACTTCAAGCTAAATATATATATTTTTGTTTTTTTTTTTTTTTTGTTATTAATTTTTTTCTTCTTTTTTTTTAATGTAAAAAAAATGCAAAATAATACAAAACCACGGGTTGCCTCCCGCGAAGTGCCTTTCTTTCTCGTCTTTGGCTAGACTTGGACCTTATTCTGTGTGACAACTGGCACAAACCGGTAATTTCCGTACACTATAATTATTGCTTAATGACTGCAATTATGAGTTTAATTGTCAGCAATGTCTGAACACATGATTAAACAAGTGAATTCATGCACGTTGTATACTACAAAATATTGCTTTATGCATAAACGAGAGCGTTGCGTCAGAATAATAGTAAACTCACCGGTAAGACACAATGTGTCAACAGAACTGCAGAAAGCAGTCAGACATCAGAATTGAGGCCTAGGTGTAGGTCCGACAACAAGAATGCATTAAAACCCAAGAGTACATACAAGGGTTTAATTTATATACATTGCGAAAGCAAAAATAAGCACTAAAAAGCACCCGAAACGCACTTTAAGTGCAGAAATTATACAAATCAGCAATAATTCAGCATTTAGACATATAAATATTATGCAGAAATGTCGTTTTATTATCCAGCATATTTCCCTAAGTGTTGGGAATTGAAAGAGTACAAGAAAGGTACTTAAACGACACTAAGAAGTGTAATTTAGCACTTTAACGAATCGGTATCTAACCGAACAACCGGACAATACCCGGAACACCAAAATAATGCTAGAAGCATTGTTTTTATTTTTCTAAACTAGTTATGGTCCCCGAACACCATAACACCCCTTATAACGTAATAACGCATTTAATCCCTAAATTTATTACTTGAAACCAACCTATTTATGAACTAGGGAGTAAATATTACACTTTGCCCCCCCCCCCCCCCCCCATTTGCATGTATACGGTCACATGGGGAGGTGACCCCACCAAATATTGCCAATATCTTATAAGATCCTATTAGATTTAATTGGATATTTCTTGGATTTACCTTGATATTATTTAGATATTAGAAGATTACAAAAGATATGGAAAATCTTAAAAGTTACAATTAACCCCCCCCCCCCCCCTCTATGAAACTTACGGTCACCTTAGTGGCCCACTTTTGATTTTGTAATCTTACCAAATCATCCAAAATCTTGCCAAAATATTTCACTATCTTCCTTGGATTCTATAGGATTTGTAAGATCTTGGAAAGATATGATATATGATTATATGTGCCACCATTCTCATTCCACTACACATCACCACACTCACTCTCTCCCTCTCAAAGGCTCACGGCCAAACCCCCCTCACCATAACCACCATCATCCAATCATCTCCTACACATTCCAAGCTTATATTAAGGTGTTAGAAGGCGCATAGTGAAGCTAGGAGCTTTCGGAAGTTAAAGAACCTCTACCGTTTGCTTTTACCCACTCAACTTTCATCATTTTTCTTCCCTAGCCTTGTGCTAGTAGTAAGTGCTCTAAAACACCTTCTTGATCTTGTTTATGATGGTTAATAGATGATTTATTGGTTAAAAAGCAAGAACACACAAGAAAATAACTAAAAGTCTTGAAAGAAAGATAAACTAGTTGGATAAAGAGTAGATATGTGTGTAAATCATGTGAATCTTGTATGATTGTTATTATTTGATGATTGTTGTTAGTAAAAACAAGATGGATCATCATCTAGACATACTAGTCCATGTTAGAAAGCATGAACTAGTAGGATGTAAAAGTTATAAAGTTAAAAGATGATGGATCCATCCATTCATAAGACATGAACTTGTGTAAAAGTAAATTTTCTTGTAAAATAAGACTCTAAACATGTAGATCTAAAGATCTACAAGTGGTTTTTTTGGAAGAACCAAGCAAAAATATTAGTCTTGTTTAAAACCCGGATCTTATCCGAACTAAAAGCATTTTTAATAAATAAACAAGTGTGTAGACACTTGTGTCACAAGAAAAATTTAACAAAGAAATATTTTTGCGAATCTCGACTAGAAGTTGTGAAACTTCATATTCTTTAAAAATAAAGTTTTTAAGAAACTAAAATTATTTTTAAAGATAACAAGACTTACTAAATGTGCTAGTAAGTTACTACACATTTTTGTAAATATTCAAGTTCATGAAATTAGCGATTATTGTTGATAATTGTTGTTGCTAATTATTGTTGCTTGACGATGATTTAAAAGAAAATAAACACACGTTTTGAAAACGTGGGAAAACCCCATTTTTAGGGGAAACTCTGTCAAAATTTTTATAAATTTTGACACTTAGAAAAATATAAGTTTTTGAGAAACTTATTCCCTAAAAATGTGTTTAAGAGTATTACTAAGGTTTCCCTGATTTTTGATGATAAGAAATGAGGATTTCTTCAAGAATAAAAATGGATAATAAGTATATATTTTTGAGAGAAAAATATATTATTTGATCACCAACTTGTGTGTTAAGTGTATATAGTATGTGTTATACGTGCTAGTGTATTAAGACTTAAAAATGCACTAAATACTCATGAGGAGTAGAAATATAAAAATACACATACAACATACAAGAAACATAATTCGGGTGCAAAGTGCAAAACATAAAAGACTTATATTCATTTTTGGAGAAAATAATATAAGTAAGATACGTAGTTAAAAATATGGAATATTTTTAACACAAGAATATACACAAAAGAGAGTGACTGTACTTGTGCGACACAAGTCTAGTGACTAACGTTAAGAAAACGCGTATAGGTTACGACGTTATTTAAGCAAATCCGGTGGAGTTTACGACGCTAGGAACGCAAAGTTGTGAGTTCATGCTCCCCCTTTTCTCTTTAACTGTTTTCAGTTTTTATAACTTCGGGGGTGAAATACATGTACAAAAGTACAATATTTATAAATGGTATGATATAAATACAAGAAGCGCATTTGGTGAGACGAGAACCAAGTGTAAGGCGCTATGAGAAATGATAACAAGAAACGCGCTTGGTGAGAACGAGAACCAAGTAGGAGGCGTTATGAGAAATAGTGTCACGAATAGGGTACAGAAGCACCATTAATCAACAATATACCTAGACCGCAGAACAAAAGGTTAGATCTAACGGGTGCCTGGCAGCCACACTCCTGGTCGGGGCGAGAATCGAGGAGTGCTTTTGTGTCTCAGAATATACCAATTAAATGCCTTAGGTTTGGTGACTTCCTATGACGTGCCACAGGTTAATGGCTTTGCAACCCATTAACAATCTGATAATTACAGAAATACTGTATTTACATAAAATTCATACCATACAAAAGGTGATAAATAACTTGAAGTACGTGGGGTACTCAAGAGAACTGATAAATAACTTGAAGTACGTGAGGTACTCAAGAGGATTGATATATAACTTGAAGTACGTGGGTACTCAAGAAAAGATTGAATTATACAAGTGTACGTGGGGTACACATGAAACTGGATTTATATATGAAAACTTGATTTACTCACAAACTATGTTTTCATACAAAGTATACAAACATGAAATACAAAGCTGCATGAATTCACACCAACTTTATGTTGACGTTTTTCCAAAAACTCACATGTATTTCAGGTAACTAGGATGGATGTGCGCGTGGTCTAGCTTATGCTCGTGGATGTCGCTTGTGTTTAACTTCGAATAAAGTTGTAAACTTTTAAGACAATGTTTTATGCGACTTAGCGATGTAAACGCTAACGTATGTTTTCAAATTATGGTATTTGAATGTTATTTTACGAGCATGTAGCATGTTTACTCTTCGTATGCAATGAGAACCTTTCATGATCACACCTCGTGCTTCCGCCGTAGAAAGGGGTGTGACAGATTGGTATCAGAGCTGTGATTGTAGTGAACCAGGATTCTTTCTCGAGTCTAGTCTACAATCTCTAGGATCCATTCACGAAAACAATTTTCAAAGAGTTTTCATTGCATAAAACGTCCCGCGACATCCACTACCTGAAACTGTCTACATGAGTCTAGAAAAGACACTACGAGACTTAGAGTGCACTTGAGTAGCACTTGTCATTGACTAGAAATTACTTGCAATTATGTGTGATAATTAGCATGTACTAGAAGTAGAATGTCACAAGTATACGTGACTTTATCCGAAAGCGATGGCCTATCTGAAGGAAGAAATACGAGGATGAAACGAACTGTGCGGACTGTGCAAGGAGTTACGTAATTATGGATGCATACATAATTATGGAATTCAGTGCACAGAAACCACAGCAAGTCTTGTCACGTGTAGATTCCCTCAGTGCAAGCCTACTAAGTACTCTGCTAGAGTAATAATTGTTTGATGTCACTTATGTGGTATATATACCTGTGAATATATGATACTACTGTCTAGTGTGACGATATCAAACAAATACCTAACCCTGCTGTGTTATGTTCTGTCAGAACATGGCACCCAGGAAAGCTGTGAACGCTCGTGACCAACCTCCTCCTCCCCCACTGCCAAGAATTGCCGAAGAGCTGGAGGCTCTACTGGAAGAAAGGGTCTCCGCTGCTATCGCCCAGTACGAGGCAAACCGTACTCAAGACAGTGGAAGACCAAGCAACGCTAGACATAATGGGAATGGAGATTCATCTGGAAACAGCGCAGTTCGAAGCTGCACATTTAAGCAGTTCCTCGACTGCAAGCCGATGAACTATGATGGCACAGGAGGTGCAGTAGCATTTGTGCGCTGGACGGAGAAGACTGAAGCTACTTTTCGCATGAGCAAGTGTACCGCGGATCAACAAGTCACCTTTGCTACCGGGTTGTTTGTCGATGAAGCTCTGACTTGGTGGAATTTGCAAGCCCAAACCTTGCTCAATAATGCCGCGTATGGTCTAACCTGGGAGGAACTAAAGGAAAGGATGAGAGAGAAGTATTGCTCTCGTGCTGAACTCCAAAGACTGGAAACGGAGTTCTGGCACTTGACTATGGAAGGTGCTCATATTGATAGTTATACTCGAAGATTCCACGATCTGTCCAGAGTGCTTCCCTACATGGTGACTCCCGAATTCAAGCGTGTTGAACGCTACATTTGGGGACTGGCCTCAGAGTTTCGTGGCATGGTGACGTCGGCCAAACCACAAACAATCACCGAGGCTGTAACTCTGGCTGTCAGCCTGACCAAAGATTGTGTTCGTAAGAAGAAGTTATCGTTGAACCCAACAAAGAAGACCGAGACACATGATGAGTCGTCCGGTGACAAGAAGAGAAAGCGTTCGAATCTGAATCAAGCGACTCGCAACAACGAAGGTTTCAACAAAAAGCGTAACGCTAACCCGTCTCAGGAGGCGAAGACCCTTTCAACCAAGGCATACCAAGGCTCCATGCCTGAATGCCAAAAATGTAAGTTTCATCATAAAGGAGCTTGTCGCATTCCAAGGTGCGACAAATGTGGTAGATTGGGTCACCAAGCAGAAAACTGTTGGGGAAACGGAAGGAATGGGAATGAGAATGGCAATGGTAACCGGAATAGCCGTGGAGCTGGGCAAAGCCAAGGATGCTTTGGTTGTGGAGGCATGGATCATTTCAAGAAAAATTGCCCAAGGGGAAACAATGCTCAGACCCGAGCATTTGTAATTAGAGCAAGGGACGCACGCAAGGACCCTAATGTGGTCAACGGTACGTTCCTCATTAACAATCACATTGCATCCATATTATTCGACACTGGCACCGATTATAGTTTCATGTCTGTGGAGTTTAAGCGCATACTCGGAATAGAATCTAGTAGATTAGAAATTCCTTATTCCATAGAACTAGCCAATGGTAAACTTGTTGAATCGGGCGAAGTTGTTAAAGGCTGCACACTAGAACTTGGTGAACGAAGATTTAACATCGACCTCCTACCTATTCAATTGGGTAGCTTCGATGTAGTAGTCGGGATGGACTGGTTGTCCAAGAACAAAGCTGAAGTTATTTGCCATGAGAAAATCATTCGCATCCCTTAGCGAATGGTGAAACTCTCATCGTGCATGGAGAAAAACGAGACGCGCCTCTTCGAATCATCAGTTGCATGAAGGCACAGAAGTGCTTGAGGAAAGGATGTGTCGCTTTCCTAGCGCACGTTATAGACAAGAAGGCTGTGGAGCCAAAACTCGAAGACATTCCTGTGGTGAAGGAATTTCCTGATGTGTTCCCTGAAGATCTGCCAGGACTACCTCCGCAACGACAAGTCGAATTCCGTATAGACTTGGTTCCAGGAGCTGCTCCTGTAGCCAAGGCACCCTATCGACTTGCACCATCCGAAATGCAAGAATTATCTACACAGCTCCAGGAGTTGTTGGATAAAGGATTCATAAGGCCAAGCTTCTCACCCTGGGGAGCTCCAGTATTGTTCGTGAAGAAGAAGGATGGAACATTGCGGATGTGTATCGATTACAGGGAACTGAACAAGCTCACAATCAAGAATCGGTATCCGCTACCGAGGATTGATGACCTATTTGATCAACTGCAAGGATCAAGCTACTATTCCAAGATCGACCTTCGGTCTGGATACCATCAGCTGAAAATCCAAGACGAAAGCGTGCCAAAGACTGCATTCAGAACACGCTATGGGCACTACGAATTTCTTATGATGCCATTTGGATTGACGAATGCACCAGCGGTCTTTATGGACCTAATGAACCGCGTATGCAAACCATATCTCGATAAATTCGTGATTGTATTTATCGATGATATCCTGATTTACTCGCGAACGAAAGAAGAACATGAGCAACATCTCAGAACCATCTTGGAGCTACTGAAGAAAGAGAAACTTTATGCAAAGTTCTCGAAATGTGAATTCTGGATTCGCGAAGTACAATTTCCTGGTCACGTGGTGAATGAGAAAGGCATTCATGTAGACCCGTTCAAGATTGAAGCAATAAAGAATTGGGAAGCTCCCAAGACCCCAACTGAAGTTCGTCAATTTTTGGGCTTAGCGGGCTACTATCGGTGATTCATTGAGAATTTCTCGAAGATAGCTCAACCGCTAACGACCCTGACTCAGAAAGACAAGAAGTACGACTGGGGTCACAAACAAGAAGAAGCCTTTCAGCTACTTAAGAACAAGCTCTGCGATGCACCGATACTATCGTTACCCGAAGGCACTGAAGACTTCGTGGTATACTGTGACGCCTCACGACAAGGCTTGGGTTGCGTGCTCATGCAACGCCAAAAAGTCATCGCTTATGCTTCAAGACAACTGAAGGTTCACGAGAGAAATTATACCACTCACGACCTGGAGCTGGGTGCAGTGGTATTCGCCTTGAAGATTTGGCGACATTATTTATATGGTACTCGATGTACAATCTTCACAGATCACAAAAGCTTACAACACATATTTGATCAGAAAGAATTGAATATGCGCCAGCGACGTTGGGTCGAGCTGCTGAATGATTATGACTGTGAGATTAAGTACCATCCTGGAAAGGCGAACGTTGTAGCAGACGCGTTGAGCCGAAAAGAAAGGGTTAAGACCCTAAGGGTTCGAGCATTGGAAATGACGATTCGAACGAACCTCACTGCACGCATTCGGGATGCACAACAAGAAGCTCTTAAAGAAGAGAACCGTAAAGCTGAATACCTCCGGGGTGCATTGAATTACATGGTGCCAAACGAAGAGGGAGCCTTATACTTTAAGAAGCGTATTTGGGTTCCACTCTATGGTGGCATACGAGAAGTCATCCTTAATGAAGCCCACAAATCGAGATATTCGATCCATCCAGGATCGGACAAGATGCACCAAGACTTGAAAGAGTACTATTGGTGGCCGAGACTCAAAAGCGACGTTGCTATCTATGTTGGAAAATGCCTAACCTATGCGAAGGTTAAGGCCGAATATCAGAAACCGTCCGGCCTACTACATCAACCAGAGATTCCCGTGTGGAAGTGGGAACAAATCTCGATGGACTTCATAACGAAATTACCCAGGACCCCGAGAGGGCACGATATGATATGGGTAATAGTTGATCGATTGACGAAGTCTGCGCATTTCCTACCAATCCGAGAAAAGGATAGCACTGGAAAGCTTGCAGAGATATACTTAAGAGAAATTGTGGCACGTCATGGAGTGCCAATCTCAATCATTTCAGACAGAGATGGACGCTTTGTCTCAAGAATCTGGCAATCATTTCAGGAAGCCTTTGGATCTCAGCTAGATCTGAGCACGGCATTCCATCCGCAAACAGACGGCCAGAGCGAACGGACTATACAAACGTTAGAAGATATGCTTCGCGCATGTGTCATGGACCTGGGCGGCAGCTGGGATACTCATCTACCTCTAGTTGAGTTTTCCTACAATAACAGTTATCATACGAGCATAAAAGCCGCGCCGTTCGAAGCTCTGTACGGCCGCAAATGCCGATCGCCCTTATGTTGGGCAGATGCCGGAGATAAACGTATGGTTGGTCCTGAACTTGTACAAGAGACAACCGACAAGATTGCGCAGATCCGAGAGCGCATTAAGGCAGCTCGAGAGCGACAAAAGAGCTACGCGGATCCAAATAGAAAATCGGTAGATTTCAAGGTGGGAGACAAAGTGTTGTTAAAAGTCTCACCATGGAAGGGCGTAGTCAGATTTGGAAAGCGTGGAAAGCTGAATCCACGATACATCGGACCATTCAGAATACTGAGAAGAATTGGTACCGTGGCATACAAGTTGGAGTTACCGGCAGAACTTAATGGAGTACATGATACGTTTCATGTATCCAACCTGAAGAAGAGTCCAACACAAGAAAACGTGACCATCCCGTTGGATGAAGTGCATATTGATGAAGCCCTCCGATTTACAGAACGACCCGTTGAGGTTACCGACTGGAAAGTCAACAAGACCAGGAGGAGCAGTGTGAAACTTGTCAAAGTACGTTGGAGCTCTAAGCACGGACCCGAGTACACATGGGAACGTGAAGACCAGTTCAAGAAAAAGTATCCCCACCTATTCAAGAAGACTCCAGCGAGAGTTAGTTCAGTCTGAATTTCGGGACGAAATTCTTTTAACGGGGGGAGACTGTGACAACTGGCACAAACCGGTAATTTCCGTACACTATAATTATTGCTTAATGACTGCAATTATGAGTTTAATTGTCAGCAATGTCTGAACACATGATTAAACAAGTGAATTCATGCACGTTGTATACTACAAAATATTGCTTTATGCATAAACGAGAGCGTTGCGTCAGAATAATAGTAAACTCACCGGTAAGACACAATGTGTCAACAGAACTGCAGAAAGCAGTCAGACATCAGAATTGAGGCCTAGGTGTAGGTCCGACAACAAGAATGCATTAAAACCCAAGAGTACATACAAGGGTTTAATTTATATACATTGCGAAAGCAAAAATAAGCACTAAAAAGCACCCGAAACGCACTTTAAGTGCAGAAATTATACAAATCAGCAATAATTCAGCATTTAGACATATAAATATTATGCAGAAATGTCGTTTTATTATCCAGCATATTTCCCTAAGTGTTGGGAATTGAAAGAGTACAAGAAAGGTACTTAAACGACACTAAGAAGTGTAATTTAGCACTTTAACGAATCGGTATCTAACCGAACAACCGGACAATACCCGGAACACCAAAATAATGCTAGAAGCATTGTTTTTATTTTTCTAAACTAGTTATGGTCCCCGAACACCATAACACCCCTTATAACGTAATAACGCATTTAATCCCTAAATTTATTACTTGAAACCAACCTATTTATGAACTAGGGAGTAAATATTACACTTTGCCCCCCCCCCCCCCCATTTGCATGTATACGGTCACATGGGGAGGTGACCCCACCAAATATTGCCAATATCTTATAAGATCCTATTAGATTTAATTGGATATTTCTTGGATTTACCTTGATATTATTTAGATATTAGAAGATTACAAAAGATATGGAAAATCTTAAAAGTTACAATTAACCCCCCCCCCCCCCTCTATGAAACTTACGGTCACCTTAGTGGCCCACTTTTGATTTTGTAATCTTACCAAATCATCCAAAATCTTGCCAAAATATTTCACTATCTTCCTTGGATTCTATAGGATTTGTAAGATCTTGGAAAGATATGATATATGATTATATGTGCCACCATTCTCATTCCACTACACATCACCACACTCACTCTCTCCCTCTCAAAGGCTCACGGCCAAACCCCCCTCACCATAACCACCATCATCCAATCATCTCCTACACATTCCAAGCTTATATTAAGGTGTTAGAAGGCGCATAGTGAAGCTAGGAGCTTTCGGAAGTTAAAGAACCTCTACCGTTTGCTTTTACCCACTCAACTTTCATCATTTTTCTTCCCTAGCCTTGTGCTAGTAGTAAGTGCTCTAAAACACCTTCTTGATCTTGTTTATGATGGTTAATAGATGATTTATTGGTTAAAAAGCAAGAACACACAAGAAAATAACTAAAAGTCTTGAAAGAAAGATAAACTAGTTGGATAAAGAGTAGATATGTGTGTAAATCATGTGAATCTTGTATGATTGTTATTATTTGATGATTGTTGTTAGTAAAAACAAGATGGATCATCATCTAGACATACTAGTCCATGTTAGAAAGCATGAACTAGTAGGATGTAAAAGTTATAAAGTTAAAAGATGATGGATCCATCCATTCATAAGACATGAACTTGTGTAAAAGTAAATTTTCTTGTAAAATAAGACTCTAAACATGTAGATCTAAAGATCTACAAGTGGTTTTTTTGGAAGAACCAAGCAAAAATATTAGTCTTGTTTAAAACCCGGATCTTATCCGAACTAAAAGCATTTTTAATAAATAAACAAGTGTGTAGACACTTGTGTCACAAGAAAAATTTAACAAAGAAATATTTTTGCGAATCTCGACTAGAAGTTGTGAAACTTCATATTCTTTAAAAATAAAGTTTTTAAGAAACTAAAATTATTTTTAAAGATAACAAGACTTACTAAATGTGCTAGTAAGTTACTACACATTTTTGTAAATATTCAAGTTCATGAAATTAGCGATTATTGTTGATAATTGTTGTTGCTAATTATTGTTGCTTGACGATGATTTAAAAGAAAATAAACACACGTTTTGAAAACGTGGGAAAACCCCATTTTTAGGGGAAACTCTGTCAAAATTTTTATAAATTTTGACACTTAGAAAAATATAAGTTTTTGAGAAACTTATTCCCTAAAAATGTGTTTAAGAGTATTACTAAGGTTTCCCTGATTTTTGATGATAAGAAATGAGGATTTCTTCAAGAATAAAAATGGATAATAAGTATATATTTTTGAGAGAAAAATATATTATTTGATCACCAACTTGTGTGTTAAGTGTATATAGTATGTGTTATACGTGCTAGTGTATTAAGACTTAAAAATGCACTAAATACTCATGAGGAGTAGAAATATAAAAATACACATACAACATACAAGAAACATAATTCGGGTGCAAAGTGCAAAACATAAAAGACTTATATTCATTTTTGGAGAAAATAATATAAGTAAGATACGTAGTTAAAAATATGGAATATTTTTAACACAAGAATATACACAAAAGAGAGTGACTGTACTTGTGCGACACAAGTCTAGTGACTAACGTTAAGAAAACGCGTATAGGTTACGACGTTATTTAAGCAAATCCGGTGGAGTTTACGACGCTAGGAACGCAAAGTTGTGAGTTCATGCTCCCCCTTTTCTCTTTAACTGTTTTCAGTTTTTATAACTTCGGGGGTGAAATACATGTACAAAAGTACAATATTTATAAATGGTATGATATAAATACAAGAAGCGCATTTGGTGAGACGAGAACCAAGTGTAAGGCGCTATGAGAAATGATAACAAGAAACGCGCTTGGTGAGAACGAGAACCAAGTAGGAGGCGTTATGAGAAATAGTGTCACGAATAGGGTACAGAAGCACCATTAATCAACAATATACCTAGACCGCAGAACAAAAGGTTAGATCTAACGGGTGCCTGGCAGCCACACTCCTGGTCGGGGCGAGAATCGAGGAGTGCTTTTGTGTCTCAGAATATACCAATTAAATGCCTTAGGTTTGGTGACTTCCTATGACGTGCCACAGGTTAATGGCTTTGCAACCCATTAACAATCTGATAATTACAGAAATACTGTATTTACATAAAATTCATACCATACAAAAGGTGATAAATAACTTGAAGTACGTGGGGTACTCAAGAGAACTGATAAATAACTTGAAGTACGTGAGGTACTCAAGAGGATTGATATATAACTTGAAGTACGTGGGTACTCAAGAAAAGATTGAATTATACAAGTGTACGTGGGGTACACATGAAACTGGATTTATATATGAAAACTTGATTTACTCACAAACTATGTTTTCATACAAAGTATACAAACATGAAATACAAAGCTGCATGAATTCACACCAACTTTATGTTGACGTTTTTCCAAAAACTCACATGTATTTCAGGTAACTAGGATGGATGTGCGCGTGGTCTAGCTTATGCTCGTGGATGTCGCTTGTGTTTAACATCGAATAAAGTTGTAAACTTTTAAGACAATGTTTTATGCGACTTAGCGATGTAAACGCTAACGTATGTTTTCAAATTATGGTATTTGAATGTTATTTTACGAGCATGTAGCATGTTTACTCTTCGTATGCAATGAGAACCTTTCATGATCACACCTCGTGCTTCCGCCGTAGAAAGGGGTGTGACATTCTGTTAATCTGGTGCTTGCTCAATACACGGAAGAAGCTTTTGGATAGTGCTTAGCAATTTTACTCTTGATGCTTTGTACTTTACTTTCTTCCGTGAGTCCAGGAGGGTCGTGCCATCCCTTAGAATCTCCCCAAGCTTGAACTTTTTAGTAACTTCTTTTGTCGCTGCTTCATCAATACTTCTGTTTGACACTAATGCTTGAACATCATGGTTAGACAACTCAAAACATTCATTAGTTAGTGGTTCAATGACATCTATATAATCCAAAGACGAAACATCACTTGGATAACGCAAAGCATCATCTATGTTGAAATTGATTACCTCCCCATCAAATTCCATAGAAAGGGTGCCGCTATAAACATCAATTTTAGTCCTTGCGGTTTTTAAAAATGGTCTTCCGAATAATATGGAACTTGAATTTGGGGCTTCATCACCCTCCATGTCCAACACATAGAAATCAGCCGGAAATACCAATTCATTCACTTGTACCAAAACATCCTCTAATACACCTTTTGGGTATACTAAAGATCGATCGGCCAATTGAATGACCACCCCGGTCCATTTTAACGGTCCTACATTAAGTGTTTTGAAAATAGAATTTGGTAGGACGTTAATAGAGGCTCCAAGGTCGAGCATGGCTCGTGGTATGCTAAGATTTCCCAATTTACAAGGAACAGTGAAAACACCCGGATCCTTGCACTTTTGTGGTAGTCTTTTTTGTAAAACGGCGGATATGTTTTCACCTACCTTGACAGTTTCATTACCTTTTAGCTTTTTCTTTGATGTGCAAAGTTCCTTTAAGAATTTTGCATATCGTGGAACTTGTTTAATAGCATCAAGAAGGGGAATGTTTACCTCTACCTTCCGAAAGGTCTCCATGATTTCTTGCTCTTCCCTTTCCTTTTTTGTGCTTTGTAGCCTTGATGGGAATGGAGCTACAGGAGTAAATTTCATTTCACTTCTAACCGGTTCTTGTACTTTCATCTTATCCCGGTTCTTCTTCTCAACAACAATTTCCTCTTCTTCTTGCATACTCGGGCCATCATAGCTCTTTCCACTTCTCAAGGTAATGGCACACACGTTGTGCTTTGGGTTATTCTCGGTTTGTGCAGGTAGTTTACCTTGAGACTCTAATTTACTCACTGAGCTAGCGAGTTGAACCATTTGTTGTTCCAAGTTCTTGATGCTAGCTTTTGTCTCTTGTTGGAACGTATGCGTGCTGGTTGCCAAGCTTTTCACAATATCTTCCAAAGACATTCCCGAGCTGCTCGTTTGTTGTTGGGCGGGTTGCTGTTGTCGAGGCTGAAAGTCTTGCGGTTGTTGATTACCTTGGAAGGTTGGGCGTTGTTGATATTGTTGAGGCCTTTGCTGGAAATTCATGTTGGGAGGATGTCCCCAATTCTGATTACCTCGAGGTTGTTCATATTGTCTTGAATTTTGTCTGGGGTAACCTCCAAGTGCTTGTGCTTGTTCAACATCTTCTTGCAGTGTGGGACACATATCAGTGGGGTGTCCAAATTGTAGACAAATTCCACAAGCTCGTGCTTGTGGCTCAGCACTCTTATCCTTGGTGAGTTGCATGACCACTTTTGTCAGCTCAGCGAGTTGAGTTTCAATGTGAGGAGTCCTCACTTCCTTGACTGCGCGTGGCACATCGGTGTACCACTCTTCATCTTGTGCTGAGTGTTTGGTGTCTTCAGCTATGGAGGTAATCAAAGCTCTAATCTGAGTTGGTGTCTTATCAATTAAAGCTCCCCCACTTGAGGCATTAATCAAACGCCTCTCCAATGGTGACAACCCTTCACAAAAGTATTGAAGGAGTTGATGCTCAGATATTCCATGTTGTGGACAACGAGCACACAGTTTCTTAAACCTTTCCCAGTAAGTGTGTAAAGCTTCCCTTTTAGCTTGCTTAATCCCAATGATTTCCTTTCGTAGAATGGAGGCTTTTACTTCTGGAAAATATTTGTCTAAGAACTTCTTTGCTAGATCATTCCAAGTGTTTACCGACTCCGGCGGTAGGTAATAAAGCCATTCTTTAGCCGAATCTTGCAAAGCGAAGGGGAATGCCCTTAGCTTGATTTGATCTTCAGTGACGTTATGTGGTTTCATTCCAGAGCACACAACGTGGAATTCTTTTAGAAACTTGTGTGGATCATCATTTTCAAGACCCCGAAAGTAAGGTAGTAGATGAATGAGACCAGATTTCAGTTCAAAGTTCTCCATGGCAGGGTAGTTGATGCAAAGGGGTTGTTGTGGGACATCACGAGTCGCCCACTGTCTAAGGGTTTGTTCAGCTGCCATTGTAACTGCAGGAATTTGCGGTTTAGGTGAGTTTGGTTCTTGGTGGGTATGGGTAGGTGAGTGTGGTGGAGTGGTGGGTGTTTCTTGATGGGATTGTGATTCCGATTCGGTTTCTGATTCACTTGACAAGAGTATGTCTTGCCAAATGTTGGTGACCGGAGGTGAAGATATAGAGGATGAGGAGCTTGCTAACTTCTTTTGTTGTTTTGCTTGCCTCCTTAATCTCTTTGTTGTTTTCTAGATCTCCGGGTCAATCTCGAGTGGTGTACCTGTACGCAAAGATCTTGGCATAAAACGATTAAATTTGCCGTATCCCCGGCAACGGCGCCAATTTGTTGGGTGTCGAATCCAGCAAATAAATATAAAATAAACCTACTTGACACACTAAATAGTATGAGTGGAAGTCAGGTTCGTGTCCACAGAGATACAGGTTAACTAATTATGCCAAAATTGTTTTGAACACAGATACGATTGTATTGAAAGGGGTTTTTTTTAGTTTAACTAATATGTAAAAACAATTTATAATTTTTAGATTAAAAATAAAAGCTAATTAAAGTGGTTGGAAAATTCAGATGTTAAAAACTAATTTCAACACCAGGGCAATTTCTTGATTCGGTTCGACTTACGATCATTAACGGTCACGGTGCAATGATCCTTTTTAAATAATAGTTTGTATCAATACTAGATGTCACGCAGTTCGGACATCCACTCCATCTAATGTCTAACCAAGCGCAGTTCGTCGGCTAAAGCCAACCCGCTACTCTAAACTCACGCCGTTCGGATTTTAGTGTGCGGGTTGCGTGATAGAAGTATCGATTATAATCAAACACACACGCCGTTCGGTATGTTTAACTAGATTGTATGATTCTATAACGAAACCGAGTTCATAGACAAACACAGCCCGTTATTTGTTCCTTTTATCAAAAATCAAAACTGATTAAGGTTTTAAAACTTGATGAACTTTATTAGAATAATTAACAAAGTGGCCAGTTTCATTAACAATCTAATATATGTCCGGTAAAATATCCGGATTTAAGATCAAGAAACACACAAACAAACCACTAAAATAATTGAATCTAACATAACCGTTTCACATAAGTTTATGAACCAAATCAAAGAAAATAAACCCCGATGTCGAAACTAAATGGTTTTAGCCAATCATGTGGCTAGTTCAATCAATACAAGAATTAAACAAAACATCCAAAAATATTAAAAAACTTACGAAAACCAAAAGTAAAATAATGTTCTAGAGCACCCAAAAGTCAAAAAATCTCCAAAAGAAAAGATTCCCCTCTTCGATCTTGCCGCCGTCCAAAAGCCAAAGATTGTTCCCCAATATATGCGACCAGTTTGTTGATGATGATTGTTATTATTTTTTTCTAGTCCATGAGTAGATGTGCAGCCCAATTATTTTCTTTTGATTGTTGACAGCACATACCTTTTAGCCCATCATACATTCATACTTGAAGCCCAAATAACGTATTATATCTTTGTATAATCTTGAATCTATGATTCGAGCACAGTTAGAGTAACTTTTGACCATCGACCGATTTTTCTTTCTTTCCAATTTCTTCAATTTAACTCGCTTCCTCCATAATCAATCGATCCCTCCAATACTCGTTATCGGCACTTGCAATTACTCCACGCCTACAAAATCATTAAAAACGACCAAAGTAGATTCCGTTCCACAAAAACGTGTGTATTTCAAAATTATGCGATATCTATGACCTAAATGCCTAATATGCAATGGAAATACGTGTTAAAAGTATGATAAAATATGCCTAAAAATGCAACTAACATCAGCATGGCAATAGTGGTAGACAGCTTAGCTCCATCCATAACTTCAGCCTTCTCTTGCTGAGCTGTGATATGGGTCAGGACCAACTCCTTCTGCAGCAGGTTGATGTCCTTCTCAAGGGAGGAGATTTTCTTGTCTTTGGCCAGGAATATCTGCTGGAAGTCTAGCTTTTGCTGCTCGGTCTCAGCCACATGTTGATCCAGGAGCATTTAGATCTCGGCGAATTTCTGCATAAAAGAAGCATATGGTCAGGATCCGTTATCCTCTGAAAGTAAAGTTCAGACCTAAGGATATAGGATCCTTACCTCAGATACATACTCCTTGAACTGGTGTTGGATGAGAGGGAGGCCTTCAGTGGGCTCAGAGGTCTTTCTTTTCTTGGCACCCTTGCCCCATGTGCTCATGCCTTTAGGGTTCGGGATGCTTGGGCTTGCAGCCAGCTCCTTTTTGACGGACCTAAAGGAGGCGAATGCATCAAGATCACTCACACTGAACCTGGAAGCAGACTTTGAGGATTTGCCAGCGCCTACAAATACAAACACAGATAAGTATTCATACTTTACATTTATTTAAACATTTATTAACTAAAAGATATGGATACTTACTTGACATTGGGTAGGAACCGGAGGAGACTTCTTGTGAATCCTGTGTCTTGGCTTGAAATGTTCTAATTGCAGGGTCAAGCTTCCAGAAAGCAGCAATCCTTTCTTTTGTTGCAGGTGTTTCTTGAATATGAGAGAGCGAAATAGCTGCACAAGAGAAATAAAAAGAAGGATCAGTTATCCTTAACAGAAAAAGAATCCTACTTTGGCGCTGGTCTAATGATCCCATATCCTACCCTGGGTGATCCACCTTTTGGGGAGATCTTTCCCATCTGGAATGGAGTCTCTCCTTACAAAGAAGAACAGGTTTCTCCAGTTGGAGTCATTTTTGGTGGTTTTGAGGATCGGATGAGGCTGACCGGGTTTAGGCTTGAATAAAAAACGGCGAGAACCATGGCTAACAAGGTTGTATAACTGACTCAACTCAGACACCCCCACTTCAAAACCTTCCTGTTCAATGATGTTTTCAAGAGTGTAAAGAACTCTCCACATCATTGGCATGGCTTGTATATAGCACATGCCAGTGAGGGTGAAGAATGATTGTGTCAAAGCAGGGAAAGGATAAGTAAACCATATCAGAAAAGGGGTTGCCGGGAAGGTGATCCAGTGATCAGAAATACAATCGCTCTTTGTAGCAGAGTAGAAGGGTCTGAAGACGGTTCCTGCCGGAAAGCAATGACGTATCCGATCAATCTCAGGATCGATGAAACGGCAGAGTTCCAGCGAAGGATTTTTGGTTACACCCTGGCTTTTCATAGGGCTGTCCTTCTTAGGATCCTTGGCAGGGGAGGATCGAAGATTCATTTTGGCCATGGTATTTTGAAGGAAAAGGGAATCGAAAGAAGAAAATTTAGAGAGAAGGGAAAGATAGATACCTGTTAGAGTCTCCGAATGAAGATTTAAAGGAGAGAAACGCTCGAATTTAAATGCAATTTGATCCTTATCTCTAACCCTGTTTATATAACGATGATTGTGCAGGGAAGTCTTGTCGTTGACGTCACCCTCACAACGGCTAGTCCTATCTCAACAGCTAGTTTTACGCTAACCAACTTGTTCCGAATCAAGCAGAAAATATGAATCATTCAGTTACAATTAATTCCTCATATTTTGGGGGCAATTGTTAGGGATAGAATTTCCAAGCTTATGGATCACGGATCCTCAAGTGCAGCCAGGATCACGGATCCTCAGTTCAGTTTGAATTAAGGATCATCAGAAGATGTTGCAGGACTAAGGATCCAGGATCCTCATTATTATCCTAATACTAACAATTGTTTCCATTATATTTGAACTTGTTTTGCAAGAGTATTCGAATGGGACTTGGTCTAAGCGAGATTCCAGGGGAAAATGCCTTCTAATTCTGCACGTGCATGAGCTCTTCGACCGTTGTGGTGATCGTGGGGAGCTTGCACCTTTTTCGGATTGTTTGTTAGTTAGTTGATTTCTATTTTAAAATGGGGATAACAAGCATGTTTAGACATAAGAATTATTAGCAACACACTACACTCGAGCTCTCAACAACTCTCGGCGATTACATACATTTTTACACGATAGTGAACCTTGTACCAAGCTTGTTATCATCCCGATTTGTAAACATTGTTTGTGTAATATAGTTGGTGATCGGTAGTTTCCATCACCCGAGGTTTTTTATGCCGGAGATCATTCGTTGATCAAGGGCTTTTTCCTCGTATAAATCCTTGTGTTCAACATTCATTTCATTCATTCTTCATTCATACATTTGTTCATATAATCAAGCATCACACCTCACAAAATCAGATTTGGTTGCATTATCCTTGTGTGATTTTTGACCAAAACAAATACCATGCCAACATCATGATTTTATGATTGTTTTTTCCTTCCTCTAACGAATTACTATAAAATTGTGTGATAAATGTAAAATTGAGTAAATTACTTTTTGTGTCCTTGTGTTTTAGTGGTTTTAACCATTTGAGTCCAAAATCAAAATGTTTAATGCCCTGAGTCCCTAAACGTTTTTTTTTATAACCATTTGAGTCCTTTTGAGTCCAAATTTTAACCTTTTGAGTCCAATTTTTTTAACAAAATTGGACTCACATCATTATAAAATGAACAAAATTGGACTTGAAACGTTATAAAATAAATGGCTAGGGACTCAGGGCGTTAAACTTTTTGATTTTGGACTCAGGTGGTTAAAACCACTAAAACATAGTGACTCAAAAAGTAATTTGCTCTATAAATTTTGTTGTTTAAGTTAGGGATAACAAATCGCCTCAATTGACATTAAACTCCTCAAATTCGTCATCATCTTCAAACATATCAATATTATATTCTTCAGTTGCTACCTTAGGTTGCTCAGTCTTCCCATTCTTATTAAGGCATACTGATCGCTAAAGCACAAAATAAACAGAGAGTGTCACCGCCGCCGAGGGTTCACGACGGAACCCTAGTTCGTCTTCTTTCAGAACACCACCAGTCAAGATATAACACCAAAATAAGATGAAAATCACAAATCAAAATCAAACATTACTTGGCAATCCTCGAAAGCAAAACAATCGACCAAGATAGAACAGGATACTCAAAATAAAACAACAAAATCGGAAGAATGCTTGCTTTTTATCTCACCATCGTCGCTATCCTCGGGTTCAAAATCGTCGACTTCATCACTAGGGTTTTTTCTCTTCCGGTCGTTAGGCATGTGGTCTCCATCATCGTTTGGTTTCCTCAATGAAGAACCATCAGCCATCATCTACCTTTTTTCCTATAGACAGAGGATGAGAGATAGAAGAAAACTGATGGAATGCTTAAGATGGCATACAAAAATTTTAGGGTTTGTTTGAAGTATTAGAAAAAAAATTGACAAAGACACCGTGTGAATGTGAATGAGAAAACTGAATCCCGCTCAAACAAAACGCGTGTGTGGTTTTAGATTGCCATGTGGAAGTTACTGGTGTAAGGTAAGAACACGTGGCACCAAAATGTTTTGTTTTAATATATATATATATATATGGATTAGGTAAAATGAGAACCACCTTGAGTTGTGAGAACCGTAGGAACCATTCTCAACCCTTGATCATTCATGTTTGAGTGGCTGAGATTAAATTGCATAAAGTAAAGCAATAATTATGCAATAAGTAGTTTAACTTTGTGAAAATAGTTTTTAATTATGAAAAGGGTTATTTGATCATTTTGCATTAACTTTTTGTCAATTTGGTTCATATATGTCAGGTCTATCAAATAAAAAAACAAGAAAAACATTAAATAAAAATATATAACACATTGTTAGGGCATGGATTTTATGCTGAGGATCATCCATCCTGAGAGTGAACATGGATTACGGATCCTAATTGGATAATGCAGGGAGTCTTAGGATCAAGGATCCTTATTAACGTCTATGTTTTTTAACAATTGTTCCTTGTGTGTTTAGTTTACGTTTGCAGGTATTGTGTGAACTGATTCAACACAAGAATATCGGAGGAATATGCTAATTATGGCACGTGAAAAGGGAGTCACGACCGTTAAGGGGGATCGTGTGAGACTTGCATGGATTTTGGATAGTTTGTTAGTTAGAAATTTCTAATTTTAAAGGGGATAACAAGCTCAGAATAGAAACACATTAGTTATCATTCGAACTCTCAGATACTCATTGGCGAAACACACACTCACATTAGCAAATCGTTGTATTGAGCTTGTTATCTTCCGAAGTTGTACTAGAATCATTGTTATTATCGGTAGTTTCCATCACCCAAGGTTTTTTATGCCGGAGATCATTCATTGATCAAGGGCTTTTTCCTCGTATAAATCCGTGTGTTCATCATCGACAACATTTCATACTAGTTCCTACATTTGTTCATCAAACTAAGCACTCAACCTCACAAAAATCAAATTTGGTTACATTATCCTTGTTGTGATTTTTGACCAAAATAGTTTAGCGCCCACCATTGGGTAATTGGTGCTTCAAATCTGAAAAGTTTGTTCATTTCTGTGCATTACCATCAACCACATAGCTTCTCAGGGAAAAACTACTTCAAGTTCCATGTCGGCGGCCACTTCATCACAGGGCATTCCATCATTGCCTCTTGTTCCCCTGCATTCCAGAAGAATGCTGAGAATGCTCCGAAGAAGACAACCCTCGTTTTCACAAAACCAACTGCTGTTTCTTCCTCTACACCTACTAACAGTGATCTTTATACTTTGATTTTGTAGATGAGAGGATACATGCAATAGCAGGATGAAACTAATGGAAGGATCCTTCATGAAATTAATGAAATCAAGAAACTGGAGAAATCAGCGGATGATCACTCCCCATTGATGCCTAGGTCGTTGGATTTCACTACTCCACCAACAACAATCCAACATTCCAAAGCATCAGGTGTCCAGTATCAAGGAGGATCATCAAGTTTGCAATATGGATCATCATCTGTGACTCAGCCTCAAGGATCCTCTTCTTAGCATCAAGGATCCTTCTTTAGTTTAGGAGAATACATGGGGACGTTATCAGCTCAAGGATCCTACCCTCAGCATCAAGGATCCTCATCATAGGTTCAAGGATCCATGGAATATCCTCCACGACCTTCAGCACCAATGTATCCTGGTACCAATATCTTCCAGGATCAAGGATCCTTAGGGAGTCAACCATCCAGAAGTTCTGAAGTTCAGTTAGGGGACTTCATTTCCATGCAGACTATTGCTTCGTCTGGTCCCACTCTTGCACCAGCGATGCCTCATTTCGGATACACTTCTGGGATACCAATTCCAAACCAATCAGGAGGTAACAATTTCAATACATCTTTTGGAACTAATCATGGTCTTATGCAGGAACCAGGAATCAATCAAGCTATGGCTAAGGAGTTCTAAAAGCTTAAGGATATGATATCTAGTGTCCCAGGAGTGGTTAAACCCATTCCCGAGATCCCGGATGGAAGTCGAAGGGTGTCTCACTTTGCACCACCCATATGTAATGCTGAGAGACCAAAACGGTTCCAAATGCCTAATATAAACTGTATGATGGTACCACCGATCTAGAAGAACATGTGTCACAATACAGGAAGAGAATGGAGATCAACCCCATTCCAGAAAGGTTAAAGGAAGCCTGTCTTTGCAAGGGTTTCGGATCCACACTAATTGGATCAGCTTTAAAATGGCTGCTAAGTCTTCCCCCTTACTCAATTACTTCATTTTCTCATTTAGTTAACTTGTTCAATACTCAATTCTCATGTAGTAGAACATTTGAAAGGTTAACTAGTGACTTGTATAGGATCACCCAAGGTCATAATGAATCATTAAGAGATTATATAACTAAATTTAGTAGAGAATCCTTATAAATCCCTAACTTAGATATTGCTACTACTGTTGAAGCTTTTAAAATGGGTTTACTAAAAGATTCTCAATTCTATGATGATCTTGTTATGACACCTTGAAGGAACCTAGATGAGGTAAGAAACAGGGCTCTAAGGTTCATCCGTTTAGAAGATGACAAAAGGATCCAGGATAGGTTGTCAGGATCCTCAAAACAGGACAAGCAAGGATCCTATTTCAAGAACAACCGATCCAAACCATACACCAAGCATGATAACCAGAATGTGCATGCTGTGGAGCAAGAGGAAGATGATGAGGATTATCCTCCTATTTGTGAATATTGTTTTTCTGCTGATAATAGTGAACTAATCCTTGCTATGCAAAATTTAGGTGACAAGGCTTGATGGCCAAGGAAGAGTGACAAGCCGACTGTTACCAAAGATAAATCAAAGTGGTGTGCTTATCATGAGGATTTTGGTCATCTCACAGATGAGTGCATAGCATTAAGGAAGGAGATTGGTTATCTTTTGAGCAAAGGATACTTGAAGGAGTTGCTTGGAAGGAAAAAGTCAAGAATCCAGGATTCTGAGAAAGTTCCTAAAAAAGCTCCTCCTCTACCAGCTGATGCTCAAATCATCCACTTCATCTTCGGAGGTTCTGAGCAGCTAAGATACATGCAAAGTAAACAAAGATGGAGAATGGGGATATACCTGTTCGAACTTCCATTCTTACCCAGCAGAAAGTGATATCCTTGATGAGGATGACCGCGTAGACATACAGGATCCTCATCACGACGGTTTAGTCATTACATTATTTATTTTTAACCATTTTGTTCGCAGGATCCTCATTGACGGGGGAAGCTCGGTGAACATAATCCAGATGGATGTCCTCAAAAGAATGAATATCCCTGAATCCGAGATTGTTCCAAGATCATCTGTCCTTGTGGGATTCAGTGGAGAGACAAAAAATACATTGGGGGACATCAAACTTCCCATCTATATAGAGGGAGTGAATTCTGTTCAAAAATTCTGTGTTATTGATTGCTTATCTTGCTGTAATATTATCCTTGGAAGGCCATGGATACACGATATGAAGGCAGTGCCCTCAACATATCATCAATACGTCAAGCTCCCAACTCCATGGGGTGTGGTCAAGATAAAGAGTGATCAGCAGGAGGCGAAGAACTGCTACACATCCTCAATGAAACCAGCCTCCAAGCCGAGGGAAGCATAGCAATTAAAGTATCCTCCAAGGGATGTCATAGAGGCAAGAGAGCAAGACGTCAAGGATATTCTGTTAAACCCAGAGGATCCTGAATCCAAAATTTTTATAGGATCCAGGATCCTAAGTTCTTATTGTATAGTGTTTTATTGCGTAATGTTAATTTAAAGAGGGTATTTGATATTTTTTGATTTTATTTAAATCTTTTAACTGACCTAAACTAATCAGTAAAATACGAATCCGGTTGGTTTTGAAAGCTATTTCTTTGGACTTCGTTTTAGACTCAAGAACTATTAGATTTCGTTATGTTTTGACCAAGAAACAGCTGATCGAGTTGACTTAAATTTCTGCGCAGAAGCCGTTTGCTTTCAGCTCTTCATAAAAAACTTGTTCATGACCATGTTTAACATCAAATACATCAGATCTAACAACAAGTTACCATCAGGATCATGCTAAAAATCAAAAGCCCTAAGCATACACACATATATTCGTAAAATACTAACCCACAAACTTCATAACTATAAAGATTCTTGTTTCTAGTAAACCAAGGTTTTATTCATCATGTAATCATCAAAACGTAACCATGAATTCACGTATAAACAAGAACTACAAACAAGTTTAAGATAAATTACCGAGAAAGATAGGGATGGTGAAAAGCTTGAAACCAAGAGAAGTTTCGTGGGTGTTGGGTGTTGTCAACCAGAGAAGAGCCAAAGGGAAGAGATGAGATCGCACGTAATGGGGCTGATTAAGGTTCATGCATGTTTATATATATACACAACTTTGAGTCGGTGTGGGGTTATTAAAGTTGGTCCGAGTTTGTATAACAAGATAGAGGTTCCGAGTTTAGGAGGTTTAGTGGGGGGGGGGGGTATGTTCGAGTTTTGGATTTCCGACTTTGGTGTTGGGTTTTAGGAGTGTCTGAGTTTAAGAGGATTCCGGGTTTAGGAACCCTTTTAGAGTTTGTCCGAGTTTATGGAGTTGGGTTTGTTATGTCCATAATAAGCCCCTCAAGTTTCAACATAATAAAACTTGTATACAAAGTTAGCAATTTAATTTTAAGTGTATATACGAAACTAGTCCCATTAGTTTATTTTAGTTCGTGTGTTATCAATTACAATTGTAATGTGCATGCAAGTACATATGTGCTAGAAAACCATAAAGATTAAACTGAGAAAGCTAACGGTAATAACCTGAAAATGCGAATTGTCACACTTTTAATGTATTGTTTCTCATTTTGTTTGTTTAACAAATTATTGTATGTTACCTAATAGGATCCATCAATTCGGGGAAAAGCTCAAGCCATGCTTTTTAACTGTGAAAAACATGATGTGGGTTTAAGTCAAAGTTTAAAACAAAGTGCATCATTCATTGGTTCAGTAGCAATAGGTGAAGGATTATATTTGCAAATGGCAATTGATTATATTAATCCATTTGAAAACAAACATCAACATTGTGATTTTATTACTTAATCTAAGTAGGAGAATTCTAACGAAACATTTGTGTGGGAAAGGAGTAGGAAATTCCGTAGGAAATGCGTCAGAAAAAAATTACCCACGAGCAAAATTCCCACAACCCATTTTCGTGGGAAATCCGTGGGTAAACGCAGTTACCCACGGATTTCCTACGGAAATTGACGTGGGAAAAATAGCAGTTTTCTAGTAGTGTATGTGCAAGACATACATACGATGCTTCTATGCATTGGTGTTTTTTAATTTAGATTAACATGGTTTTACTATTTTATGATGAATTATTTACATTGTGCAGGCAGGGCAGAGAAGAGGTGGGGGCTGCTGCTGGAGTATGTAATTGTGCTTCGGATCTTACAAACAAAGCAAACAAATTATTCATGCTTCTTGGCGTCTGAGTCGGCGCCACCTGGAAATTCATCACTACTTGTTTGATCTGTTTGATCAGTTATATTTACAATTTCTTATTGTTTTTTACTCATTCGATGAAATACATTGTTTAGACTTTAGAGGATATATATCTGGCAGTTAACAGGTGAAACGTGTCAGGTTCTAAATTCTTAAATTGTACTTTTCTCTTTAATTTTGTTATCACACAAAAACTTTGAATTCTATTTGATAATTTAATTTGCTTTTTGATAACTTATATAAGTTGCTCAGTGCCGTTCCTACATTTTCGGAGGCCCTAATCGAACTACGAAGTGGAGGCCCTTTTGCAAAATTATCATTTTCAACATATTTAGTAACAAACCCTCCTTCTTTATCCGAGCTTGGGATCATTTTCAAAAAGTTTATAATTGGCGTAGTTAAATTTGCTTTTTGTCTTTTTACATAACCGGATTCAAAAGTTCGGATTCGATTTGACATAGCAAATAGCCTAACTACTATCATGGTTTCTAACAAATATTAAATAGCAATTGAAACTTAGCAAATATCTCCTATCACACTCTCAGCACTTGGACTAAGTTAAAAACGGAGGCCCATATTCAATACTTAGGCACTTGGGCTTGGAAGCTAATATTATTGAAGAAGGAGGCCTATTATTCAAAATCTTGAGGCCCTTAAAATTTGGAGGCCCTAGGCCTTTGCTTAGATCCACAAACCAATTGGGCCGGCTCTGAAGTTGCTAATATATGACTTGAATCTTTTCACAAACAGAGTCATGGTGTTTGTGTTATTTAATTTCACAGCATATAACTATTTGTGTTATATAGCTTTAATTTTGCAAAAGAGAGCAGGTGATAGAAATATAAATAGTTTTAGAAACAACTTTGATTGGGTGTGACCAAATTATCACAAGGATACTCCACGCCTCCTTGCATTAGACTCAAACCCGCACTGATTTGTGACCCTTTAATTCTTAACATCGCAATCTAATTACAAGTTGGGCTTGGTGCAGCTATGCAGGCATATAAAGTATGGTCCTGAAACGGATCTCTATGTAGAATTGGATTCCTTACTTGCCAATATGGTCTTAGTGGGCTAAAAGAAAGATGCTGGATTTAGAGGTGCAAAAAACTGTACTCGGAACCAGACCGGAACAAACCCGGAACCATTTATTTTTGTACCCGGGTATATTATATCCGAAACCGACCTTACTTGTAGGATATATAGGGTATACATTTTGAACTCAATATCCGTACCTGAAACCGTAGCCGATTTATACAAAAAAAAAAACCTCAAATCCGGTTATACCCTACATCCGATACCGGTTGTTTTAATACCCGATAGAATACCCTAATATTTAAAGTATTATTTTATGTTTACTTTACAACTTATATATGTAAGGTTTTTTTTTAAATGCATATTATTAGGTAAATACTTTGCACTCGAGTGAATTTAAGTTATTTACATCTAATTTAATTATTTTTACAAATCACAAACCAAATATAATTTTTAACAAATTTATTTTCGTGTAAGACAAATAAAAAAACTTATTTTTTTGAATCCGGGTACTAATACCTGGACTTATATCTGGTTCCAATACCCGGTTATACCCGAACCCGATCACACCCTATCCGGGTACATAGGTATGCCCATTTTCTCTCAAAACCCGATTTTCTAATACCCGATCATACTCGGAAAGCAGTTATGTACCTGGAACCGGGTATTTTAAAAAACCCAATTTGACCACCTCTAGCTGGAATTGCTTGTTAAATTAATCCATTGCATTCTCGGTCAAAGCAAAGAGGAGAAATACATAATAAACACACTTTTGTTTATTGGTGAGTGCCCTTTGGTCCCAAAATAAAGTCAATAGAAAATGATAAAGTCTCAAAACTATGGAAAGAAAATGATAACTATGATAACCCCAAAACTATCATTTTTTTTTTTTTGAAAGATCAACAAATATTTATTAGGCTCAACTGGATAACCAACTGTTAACCAGAGGCCACACCAAAAACAGAGTCATTACACCAAAATACATATAATCAAATCCGTAAACAGTTTAGATCAAAACTAAACCAATTCTCCCATGTGAGATTGACAGCCCTTGCCCGATTTTTCAGCCACAAGAAACCGAATAGTCTGATCTCCTCTTTCATCCTCGCCACCCCCAAAACTATCATTATGTTTGCAGATTCCTCAAATAATGATGCGTGCAAGAGTTACATGGATGCAGGTATTCAAACTTATTTAATATGTATATATATTATATGTAGAGAATAATGAAATAATGTACTACTGAATAATTGTTTATGATGGTACAATAAGCATAATTACAAAGGAAACCTAATTTGATTATAATATTATGATAATAATTACAATAGATCTTATTAACACAACAAATCCTAAATAATATATTCAATTCATTCGTATGCAATGTATGTGTTATCAAATACTTGTCCGCATTTAGGCATAGGGAAATCGGATGTTCTGAATCACAAAACAATGAAGAAGTTGGTATAAGAAAAACATACAATCTCGAAATTATAGAAAATATATAGAACCTGTTAAATGAGACTCGGGATCACAGATGTGGCGACTAATCTAAAGGCATAAAGGCGACAACAAGAGGACGATGACAAAACCTAAGATTGCGGCAGCGGTGTTGTTTTGATATAGGAACCATTTAAACAAGGTACTTGTTAGATATATATATATATATATATATATATAGGGGACCGCTAGAATGAGAACCACCCCGAGTTATGAGAACCGCGAGAACCACACCGTACGGGGCGAGGTGGACCAATTTTTTTTTTTCGAAAACGTAGATTAGTGTATCACAAACACATTCGTAAAAAAAAAAATTAAAAAAAAAACGCCGTGTACGGAACTCGTAAACCACGTTTTTGTGGTGTAAAAAACTACCCACACGGCGTTTTTTTTTTAATTTTTTTTTTTACGAATGTGTTTGTGATACACTAATCTACGTTTTCGAAAAAAAAATTGGTCCACCTCGCCCGGAATCAAGTGGTTCTCGCGGTTCTCATAACTCGAGGTGGTTCTCATTCTAGCGGCTCCCTATATATATATATATATATAAGCTAGATATCGTTACTATTATTATTTATGTTTATATTTTAGTATATCATAAGTTTATATGTATATGGTAGTTATCGGCCATTCCATTTCGTTTATATATATTCCTGTAACTTAACATTCAGTTTTATCAATTCATAATATATGAACATTATCTTCCGAATTCTGCAAAACCCTAAGCAAATTCTTATCCAAGTTTAACAGATTACCAACATAGTGGTATCAGAGCTACATCCGATCCAAGTTACAAACATTTATTCACGCTAAAATCTTCATTCAAGAACATGAATCAGTCACAGGGAATTCAAACGCAGATACCCAAACTGACTGGACATAATTATTATCATTGGCATATACAAATGAAGGTTCTACTCGAGTCACGTGAATTATGGACGATTGTTGATGATGGATATCAAGAACTGGGATCAAATCCTACCGAAGAGGCAACCGCAACATTTCGTGATTCAGTAAAAAAGGATAAACGAGCACTGCACATTATCTTTCAATCTGTAATCGATACAGTATTCGAAAGAATCTCTCTGGAAAAATCGGCGAAGGAAGCATGAAACATTCTGCATAAATCATACAAGGGAGAAAATCGGGTAAAAACAGTGAAACTTCAATCTTTTAGATGTGAATTCGATTCATTAAAAATGAAAGAGGGTGAATCTGTCGAAGACTACTTCAACAGAACAACCCACATAGTAAATCAATTAAGAATGAATGAAGAAAAATTAGATGAACAGCAAATTGTAGAAAAAATCTTACGAAGCCTGACTCGAAATTTCGAGTCGGTTGTGATCGCTGTAGAAGAAACAAAAAATCTAGATGAGGTTTCCACTGAAGAATTAATGGGGATTCTTCAATCTCATGAATTGAGATTAAAGCGATATGATGATAATCCAGTAGAACATGCATTTCAAGTTTCAAGTGCAAATCAAGACCGATACAAACAAACATATAGAAACGAATCTGCAGGAAGAGGACGAAATAAGAACAGGGGTCGGAATCTAAATTCGATAAGATGTTTTAATTGCCACAAACTTGGTCATACCGCCGATTTCTGTCAACAAAAGGATGAACGTGACCGGTCGGATAATGTATTAATTCACAAGGAAGGAGAAATCGATGAACAAGAAGACACTATGTTCATGATATTCAATATGGAAGAGACAGTCAAAAGTGACTGTTGGTATCTCGATAGTGGCTGCAGCAATCATATGACAGGTAACCGAGAATTTTTTACTCATCTAGATGAATCTCTAAAGAAAGAGGTGAGGACGGGTGATGACAAACGGTTAGAGGTATTGGGCAGCGGAGATGTCTCTATTTTGATACGAGGACGAGTAAGGAAGATACCAAACGTGTTTTATGTGAAGGGTTTGAAACATAACATGTTAAGTGTAGGACAACTCATACAAAAGGGGTATGATGTCTCATTTAAAAGCGACAGATGCATCATCAAAGATGCGAGTAGTGAAGTCATGGGTGTCGTCAAGATGACGAGCAATAAGATGTTTCCCTTATATCCCGAAAGTGATTTACAGTTTGCCATGAATATGACAATTAAGAACACCTCAAATCTATGGCATAAACGTTATGGCCATGTGAGCATGGACACATTGATTGATATGGGAAACAAGGAACTAGTGGTTGGATTGCCAAAAATGAAAAAGGATGATAGTGTGTGTGAGGGATGCATATCGGGAAAACAAGCAAGGAAACCTTTTCCTAAAAAAATGACGTGGCAAGCTAATGAACCTCTACAACTCGTTCACTCATACATATGCGGCCCGATGAGAACGGAATCAATAGGTGGATGTAGATATTTTATCACATTTATCGATGATTATACTCGGAAGACATGGGTATATTTTCTTAAATTCAAATCTGAGGCATTAAATTATTTTAAGATATTTAAAACCTTGAATGAGAAGCAATCGGATCATTGGATTAAAACCTTAAGAACGGATCGTGGAGGAGAATATTGCAGTAAAATGTTTCAGGATTATCTTAAACTTAATGGAATTCGTCATCAACTTACTAATAGCTATTCACCTCAACAAAATGGCATTGCCGAACGGAAAAACAGGACACTAATGGAACTAAGCAGAAGCATGATGAATATCAAACAATTACCGAATTGTTATTGGGCTGAAGCAGTATCATGCACTACCTATATTCTTAATCGAACCATTACAAAGACTAGACCCAACATCACTCCATATGAAGCATGGAACGGACAGAAACCAAATGTGGAACATCTGAAAGTGTTTGGTTGTTTGGCTTATGTTCACATACCTAAGCAACATAGAGACAAACTGTCCAATAAGACTGAAAAGACAATTTTCGTTGGGTATAGTGAAAACAGTAAAGGTTACAAGTTGTATAATCCTCAAACCAACAAGATCATAATCAGCCGTGATGTGATATTCGATGAAAATAAAAGGTGGGTTTTCGATTATGGAGTATCAGACGTCCCATTCGTTATATCTGATGAAGATGAGAGACAAGTCCGAGATGATGCTGCGTCGGATAATGCACAAGGTCAGGAAACAAACGACTCGGCTGCAGACTCCATAAATGAAGAACAAATTCAGGAAACGAGCAACAATAACCAACAATTTGATAGTAACTCTGGAGCAGATCAGGTCCAACAGCAGAATGATGATCAGGTCCTACGGCAGAATGATGATTCCTCATCAACCGACTCAGAAAATGAAAGTATTCGAACTAAGAGTCTCAATAATAAATACCGAGACACTAGAGTACTTACTGATACAGAAGTGTTACAAAAATACAATGAAAGTCAAGTGGTGAACTTTGTCCTCTATACAAGCACAGATCCAACAACCTATGAAGAAGCGAGTAAAGATTCGAGATGGATAGAAGCAATGGATAAGGAAATGGAATCCATCAACAAAAATCAAACATGGGTACTGGTAGATCCTCCAAAACATCAAAAACCAATAGGGGTAAAATGGATTTATAAAACGAAGTATGATGAAAAATGGAATGTGGACAAATACAAAGCAAGGTTGGTAGTAAAAGGATACAAGCAAAAGTATGGAATAGACTATCAAGAGGTATTTGCACCACTAATAAGATTCAAAACGGTTCGTTTAGTGTTAGCTCTAGCGGCACAATATGGATGGCATCTTCATCAAATGGACGTCAAAACTGCCTTCTTAAACGGGAAGTTGAAATAGCAAGTCTATATAGAACAACCTCAAGGATACATTAAACAAGGAGAAGAACGAAAGGTATGTCATCTCCAACGAGCTCTCTATGGCCTAAAGCAAGCACCTAGGGCATGGTACAATCGCATAGACTCATACTTCATGCAACAAGAGTTTAGGAAATGTACTTATGAACACACTTTATACATCAAAGACACCAAAGAAGGGAAGCTCGTGATATGCTTATATGTAGATGACTTAATAATTGCAAGCAGCTCCGTGCACTTAATTACTGAATTTAAAAGCTCAATGAATAAGGAATTTGAAATGACTGACATGGGTCGGTTACACTATTTCCTTGGAATGGAGGTACTCTATGAGAATGGGAATATCATTCTCTCTCAAAGAAAGTACATGAGAAATTTATTAGAAAAATATAGGATGACACAATGCAATACCGTCTCTACACCGATGGAATATGGACTAAAGTTGTCCAAAGATGATCCAGAAGAGTTTGTAGATGAGGGCATATATCGAAGCTTAGTTGGAAGTCTGATGTATTTAACCAACACAAGACCCGACATCATGTTTGCAGTAAGCAAAGTAAGCAGGTTCATGGAATATTCAAAGAAGAGTCATTGGGAAGCAGCGAAACGCATTCTGAAATACATCAAAGGGACACAAGATCAAGGAATTACGTATTCTAGAGGAGGAAAGAAAAATCTTGTGGGTTTCAGTGATAGTGATTATGCAGGAGATATAGATGATAGCAAGAGTACATCCGGATACATTTTCCATTTAGGATCTGGTCCTATTTCATGGCAATCAAAGAAACAAAAGGTGGTAGCACTGTCTTCAACAGAGGCCGAATATATGGCTTTATCCTTAACTGGTTGTCAAGCCATATGGATCAAAGGAATTCTAGATGACCTACAAGGAAAGAATGAGTACTCAATTCCAATATACTGTGACAATAAGTCAACTATATACTTGGCAAGAGATCTTTTTTATCATGGAAAAAGCAAGCATATAAGGGTTAAGTATCATTTCATCAGAGATTTAATCAAGAAAAGGGAAGTAACTGTTATCTTTTGTGCAACAAAAGATCAAATAGCTGACATTATGACAAAAGCATTGCAACCAAAGGATTTCATTCGGCTAAAAGAAGCTTTGCACATGTCGCTGAAATAATCTAGCTTAAAGGAGGGTGTTAGATATATATATATATAGGGTAAGGTTCATGCGAGAACCACCCTTATTGCGAGAACCGCGAGAACCAATGTGAACACAACCTAAAATAGCTAAAAAAACCTAACCCCCCCCCCCCCCCCCCCCACAAGCTAAATGCTAAAAACTAAAACACCAAAAAACCTAAAAAAAAAAAAACTAACCCCCCTCCCCCACCCCACCCCCGCCCCCAAGCTAAAATGCTAAAAACTAAACCCCCCAAAAAACCTAAAAAAATAAAAAAAAATCTATATTTTTTTTTATGTTAAAATCGCTACTTTTAGTAGCCAAAATTTTTTTTTTTTTTAAAAAACTTTTTTTTTAAGTAGCGATTTTTTTATAAAAAATATTAAAAAAAAATTTGTATGATTTTTAGCTATTTTTAGACATTTTTTGTTGTGTTCACATTGGTTCTCGCGGTTCTAGCAATAAGAGGTGGTTCCTAACGGATCTTTGTCCTATATATATATATATATATATATATATAAGCTAGATATCGTTACTATTATTATTTATGTTTATATTTTAGTATATCATAAGTTATATGTATATGGTAGTTATCGGCCATTCCATTTCGTATATATATATATATATATATATATATTCATGTAACTTAACATTCAGTTTTATCAATTCATAATATATGAACATTATCTTCCGAATTCTGCAAAACCCTAAGCAAATTCTTATCCAAGTTTAACAGATTACCAACAGTACTTTCACTCTAAAAGTACCAAGTCATTTCATTTGTGATTTCTGGCCAAAATCTGCAGTTAGATCTTTTTTGTTTTTTAATTATAACATATCCAAGTCAAAAGGAAAAAAAAATAATTTGTGGAAAAGAAACTACATCTATATATAAAAAACAAAAGTATAACTAGAGTAGATTTGCAACGAGAGAAGAATATGATAAAAGTGAATCTAGCTACGGTTTAACTAAATTCTCTAAACTAAATAAAACAAACACTTGTTGACAAAGGATCATATCTTCAGATAGATTTGAAGGCCAACTCCTAGCTGTAATCATTTACTTAGATATTTTTATTTAAAGAGGAGTTTGTATTATATGATTGGTGGTCCTTTGTGCATATGTACATGATTGCATGAAGTAATATAATATGAATCTATCACGACTTTGAGGATTCACAACGCTATTATCTACAAACCTCCGGCTCACCATGCCAAATCATATTTCAAACCCCACTCTAATATCTCTTATTCCCGATAACACCAAACCTTCACAAGCCTCATTAAAAATGTTAAAATAATATAATATGTATATAAGAATTTGTGTGAGAAGGAGATGAGAGTCGGGGCCATATGTGAGGTCCAGACCAGGTCCTTGTCTACGGACAAGCTCAAATTCACAAACCGGACTACACCCACAACACAAGTACATAATTCATTATTCATAAACTTGAACACACAAAACAACGATGTGCATGTTCTTACTGACATCATAATTCATGAAGTTGAACAGTACACATAAAAAAAGCTGAAATGTAGTACGGACACCTACAACGCTCCAAAACGTGTAAATAAATAAAAGAGTAAAATGTTATTTTGGTTACTGAGTTTTGGTCACTTTTGTCATTTTAATCCAAATTTAAAAGCTTTTGCATCTGGGTCCCTGTGGTTTTATTTTTGTTGCCATTTTGGTCTAGAAGCAAAGTTAGCTCAGATTTTTAACAAAAAAAAAACTTGGTTTTTTGTCCTTTTCTGAAGGGCATTTTAATCATTTCGCACACCTGCCCAACTACCCACCCCCACCCCCACCCCCACTAGGGGTGTGCAATAACCGAACCGTTAACCGAAACCGAATCGACAAAACCGAACTGAAATTAACCGAAACCGAATTAACCGAAAGTCGGTTAACGGATAATTTTTTTTTACCATCGGTTAACCGAAATAACCAAACCGAACCGAATCATTTATTGTTTTATATATTTTTAGCTTTTATACCTCTATTTCATGTATTTCATGTTTTATACTTTCATTTCATGTAATAATACATCTATTTCATTTATTTATGCCTTTATTTCATTTATTTATACCTTCGTTTCATTTATTTATACCTCTATTTTATGTATTTAAACATCTATTCATGCATTTATACATCTATTTCATTTATTTATACATCTATTTCATGTATTTATACATCTATTTCATGTATTTATACCTCCATTACATGTCTTTCTAATCAAAAAATTTAACCCTTGTTTGAATTGGTCATTAACCAAAAATTAACCGAATCGAACCGAACACCAACAAATTAACTGAATTAACCGAACCGATTAACCGATGACTTCGGTTACGGTTACGGATAATGCTATTAACCGAACCGAACCGAACCATGCACACCCCTAAGTCCCCCACCCCCTCTCCTTTTCTTCTTTTCCCCTTCTGCCTTCATCTTTTTCCCTCAACTGGTGTCGTGGTTGTTGTTAATGATATTGATGATAGTGATGGCGGCGCTAGAGGTGTTTGGGTTACGAAGATGATGATTACAATGATGATGATTCACGGCGAGTTCGGGTTACGGTTCACGAGTTCGGGTTACAACAGTGGAGGTGTTTGGTTGGGTGCGGTAGCGGCGGCGGTGGTATGTTTCCGACAAGCTTTTCCGGTAAACCCCCACCTCCTCACACATATCTCTTCCCCTGTTTCATTTATTTTTCTAACGATTGAAGATGATGGTGATTTCTGTTGTTGAAGACGATGATGATTATGTCGATGATGGTAATGAACGATGATGATCATTGATGTTGATGACGGCAGTGCCGTCCGGCGCCGATGGTGGTCATGGTTCAGATCCGGGTCAACTCAGTTCGATTGTGATGGAGGTCCGTACGGTGGTTAACAATGGTGCACGTAGATGATGATGGTGGATTGTGATGGAAGTGGCGATGATTATGTTATGGTGGAGGTGGTTCAATGGAGATGATGGAGATAGCCGGAGATGAAGATGATGAAGATTTTATCGGTGATTATGGATGAAGATGATGATGATGATGAACAGTGATGGAGATGATGAAGATATTAACAATGGATCTCGGTTTTCAAAAAAAAGTGAAGAGTGGGGAAGGAGGTTGGGATGGGGATGGGGGTGGGGGCCTCTCAGTGGCTAATTTGTTAAAATAATAATGGTAATGACTAAATTACCCTTGAGAAAAGGGCAAAACATCAGAATTTAATTTGAGGAATTTGAGCTGATTTCACTTTTGGACCAAAATGGAAACAAAACTGAAACTACAGAACCCAGATACAAAAGATTTGAGATTTGGACTAAAGTGACAAAACTGTCCAAATCTCAGAGACCAAAATAGCAGTTTGCTCTAAATAAAAAGGGTTATGTCTGACATATTCTGTAGCAAGTAAATGGATTTTTTTTTTCTTTTAAATAATGGAAGCATGTAAAATGAGGCAGCAAAAATCTCTATTTTAATGTCATAATTAACTATTAAATGTAGAGTTATGAACTTACAAGGCATTCACATCGCTATCTACATGAAGAAGTCTGGAAACACAAACGAACCTTACAAGGCACCCTTTTAGTGCCGAAGTAAATTATATATACAAAGGAAGCACCTTTAGATGCGAGAACCGTAGGAACCATTATTCACCGTAGATTTCTCATATATGAGTGGTTGAAGTTGAATTGTTCAAGTTTAATTTGTTTTGTAGTGATTTTATTGATTAAAAAAAATAAATAGTATAAGAAGAGTATTTTGGAAAATTTGACTCGTGTACTATTCATGTCAACTTGTCAAAGTGAAAATCAAACATCTTAGACAAAATCACTCTTCATGTCAATATTAATTACATTTATCTATTTAAAAAAAGAATTAGTTATAACACATGATTTTTTATACAAAAAAATTACACTATATGTATGTAAAGAAAACCTCTTCAATCTCTGATCTTGATCTTCATTTTTTGTTCGTTATCCTCGTCATTTACGTAAAAATATTTTTCAAACGTACGTAAAAACAATTTTACGCATTGCGTTACTACATACGTTTGAAAATTAGATTTACGCGTGACGTTTAGAGGAGCTCGGGTCGGCGATCAGGGGCGTAAAAAAACTTTTTTTACGCACGTTGTTAAAACTTTTTTTTATTTATTTTTTACATAGTTGTGTTCTCACACTTAGTTCGTGTAAATATTTACCCACGTTATCAAACTTTTTTTATGCACGCTGTCAAAAAAATTTACGCTATTTTTCAATATATATATATATATTGGGTAGGGATCCTAAAAGAAGACCACCCTATTTGAGAAACTTAAGAAGTATTCTGGACCACACATTTTCACGAAGCTTTTCGTAATCTACACATATGTATATAGTCAATTACATATGTGTAGATTACGAAAAGCTTTGAGACAATGTGTGGTCCAGAATGCTTCTCAAGTTTCTCAATTAGCTTTGTACTTCTCACATGATCCTAACCATACACACACACACACACACTTTATTATAATACATGAGAGATGGACATTTTAAGATACTAAAAAAGTAAAAAAAAAAAAAAATTCCTTTTAATTTATAAATACACCCCTAGAATAAGGGTACATTGGTCTTTTAAACAATAATTATATTTTAGCCTTCATCTTATTACAATTAAATCCCTAAATTTCAACATAATTATGGATAATTATTTACATTTTTTCCCTCCACAACAAAGTTATAATTCTTTTACGTATTCTTGTCATATCTTTTTAAACTTTAATGTTTTAGAAATATCAAAAAGTATCGTGATGACATACTCATTTTTGTCGACATTTCGATAGTTGTCTTGGTCCCTTTATAAGTAGATAGATGATGCCTTAGTCTACAAGTGATTAAAGCCAACGTACTTAGTTATTATCGCAGAATGTTTAATAGCTACAGAATGTCAAAATGATTAAACCTTCATCTTCAACAAAATTATAGATAATTAGTTAGTAGTTACACTTTACCCCTTTATAAAAAAACTAATTGCCCTCCCCTCACGATTTCTAAACGGTCACAAGTTTTTGGTACGTTAATATTTTTTTTTAAATTACACCATATAAACGAGTTTTTTATACTCTTTAATTTGAGTATAGTATTGCTATAGTTTTTAATTAAAAAAATAGATATGTTACGTGTAATAAGGAGTAATAACTGAATCGTTTACCGAAACTGAACCGAAATCAAATAAAAATTGAGTTAACTGAAAACTGATTAACCGAAACCATAATTAACCAAAAAATGGTTATCGATTTTTTTGTAACCGCTGCATCCCTTGGGCATCCTATATATATATATATATATATATATATATATATATAAGGGGAGTTGGGTAGAAAGTGGATTTTTACTAGAAAGTCTAGGAATCAACAAGAATGTGACACATGGCATAGATGGATTTTAACTAAAAGGGCACTTGTCGCAACCCCCGCCCCCTTTTCTGTCCCGGGAACGGGCGGCCGTGAACATTAGTTGTGGTGGTATCATTTTATTGATTTTTAATTTGGCAGCGGAAATTTCATAAGGACCGTAGTTAGGAAATGTTTATCAGAGTAAAACCACCGTATTTTATATTGATAACCACTTGGGTAAAACCCAAGTTTATTATTACAATACTTTTATAGGGATAAACCCTATTTTATTGAATTTAAAACATCGTCTTTTAGGTAACTTTTATAGCCACATTTTTTCCAAGCTGTCAGTGCTCTCCAGCTGGCTTTTTCCTAATTGGCTTTCACATTGTGTTACCTGAAACACGTTTTAAAAATATTTGTCAGTGGAAAATACTGGTGAGTGAATCCCAGTTTAATCAAAAAGAGTTTTATCAATTAACACAGTATTGAGAGCGATCACAATGTTTATTTCTACACAATTACTCATTCAGTATTGTCAATTCTGACTGGTGGGTCATATTACACATTGGCTAACTTGTTGTCCAATTGTAACGTGTTCCACATTTTGTATACAAAACCCCAACATACCGGCAGTAATTGAAGAACTACAAAGACTTAATCACTGCTTAATCATATTGTAAAACATTTAAGGTTTTGTAAAACAGATTACAAAAAGGTTTACAAAAAGTGGATAAACTCACATTGCTGTCTTAGACTTCGTTTAAGGGTTTCCTGGTGTTAATCTATAATTTACACAAATGTACATATGTTAGTATAATAACCCTTTATTTATATTAACGATACCCTCCCCAAGACGGTATTCCAATAACTAGGTCGGGCAGAACCACGACAGTTATTACGGAATCCTGGATCAATCGGGCAGCGTATCTAATACGAAACTGGGGTTATAATACTTACAACGGAGCAGAAATTCGTTGATTAGGGGGTATTATACTTGGAGATTATGCCTACTATATGAGAAATTCGAGATTTAGAAAAGAATTGAGCGAACAGACTGAAGGCCCGATGCCCTCTACTTATAGGGCTGATTTCCGAGTTTCTCGCGACCCGCGTAAGGTAAGGCTTAGGCCTACGCGACCCGCGTACTAGGGGGTTCTAGGCGTAGCTGATCCGGGTCATGATATAGGTTCAACACGTTGATGCCACGTGTCAGCACCTGGTGCGGCCTCGTTGTTACCCGCTCGCGGCCCGTGTAAGTTGTAGCCAAGGGCTACGCGTGTCGCAACCCCCGATCCCTTATCTGTCCCGGGAACGGGCGTACGCGATCTCAGAGTTTGGTGGTATCAGTTGTTTAAATCTTGCAGCGGAAATTTACATCAGGATCGTAGTTAGGAAATGTTTATCAGAGTAAAACCACCATATTTGATATTAGTAATCACATGGGCAAAACCCAAGTTTCTTATTACAGTACATTTATAGGGACAAACCCCATTTTCTTGAATTTAAAACATCGTTTATTAGGTAACTTTTATAGCCACATTTTTCCCAAGCCTTCAGTGCTCTCCAGCTGGCTTTCATTAATTGGCTGTTCACATTGTGTTACCTGTAACGCGTTTTAAAAACATTTGTCAGTCGGAAATACTGGTGAGTGAATCCCAGTTTAATCAAGAAACATATTATCAATTAAAACAGTATTGAGAGCGATCACATTGTTTATTTCTACACAATTACTCATTCAGTATTTGCCACTCGACCGGATCTATGGCTATGGTCAAATTACCCATTGGCTAACTCGTTGTCCAATGGTAATGTACTGTCATTCCGACTTACTACTACTACTCGTAGTAATAAATTTTGTATACAAAACCCCATAATACCGGCAGTAATTGAAGAACTACAAAGACTCAATCACCGCTTAATCACACTGTAAATAATTAAGGTTTTGTAAAACATTTCAAAAAGGTTAACAAAAAGAGGATAAAATCACATTGCTATCTTAGACTTCTCGTGAGGGTTTCCTGGATATAATCTATAATTTATACAAATGTACATTGGTTAGTACCATAACCCTTTGAAAATATTAATGATACTCTCCCCGAGACGGCATTCCAACAACTACGTCGGGCAGAACCACGACAGTTGTTACGGAACCCTAAATCAATCGGGCAGCGTAACTGTTACGAAACTAGGGTTATAATACTTACAACGGAGCAGAACCTCGCTAATTAGGGGTATAATACCCGACTATTATGCTTATAACTTCAGAAATTCGAGTTGAGAAAGAAAGAATGAACGACGGAAAGTGAAAACCTGTCGTCTGCTAATATAGTGCCTGATTCTAGTCCTCACGCGGCCCGCCTAAAACACAGGCCAGGGTTACGCGGCCCGCTTCAACCCTGGTCAACAGAATAGCTTGGCTGAGTCGTTGTGTAGGTCCGCCACGATGTCGACACGTGTCGGCCTAGGATGTCTCCGCGTTTGATGATATCTAGCGGCCCGCGTAAGCTTAATCGATATCTCACGCGGCCCGCCTGAACTAAAGAAGTCAACGAAGTCCAGTCTACACCCTCATACCGCCCGCGTAACTGGTTGGGGTGGGTCTACGCGGCCCGCCTTAACTTATAATTTCTTGTTTTTTAATTTATATTATATGTTATAACATAATTCGGGCTCGGTTTTCACATACGGGGTGTAATATAAGACATACTGAGACATTCTAAAATATATGAGAGTGTCAGACATATTATGAGAGTCTAGGTTTTACCGAGGGTTGTTACATTCTCCCCACCTTGTTTTAGAGCTCGTCCTCGAGATCTACTGAAATAAATACGGATATTTCTTTTTCATTTCTGCTTCAAGCTCCCATGTGTACTCAGGTCCTCTTTTGGAGTCCCACTTCACTTTGACCAGAACTAATCTTTTATGTTTGAGATTCTTGACTTTCCTGTCTTCAATTTGTAGAGGTCTTTCTACAAACTTGAGTTGTTCATTTACCTCTATATCCTTAAGAGGTACTATTAGTGATTCATCAGCTAAACACTTTTTGAGATTAGATACATGAAACACATCATGTATTCCTGCCATTTCCTCTAGCAGTTGTAACTGATAGGCTACTGGTCCTATTCTTTTAATAATCTCAAAAGGTCCAACATACCTGGGACTTAGCTTTCCCCGTTTGATGAATCTTACCACTCCTTTCCAAGGAGAGACTTTTAACAATACTTTATCTCCTAATTGAAATTCCAACGGTTTGCGTCGGTTATTGGCATAGCTCTTCTGTCGATCACGTGCTGCTTTTAGTCGTTCCTTGACTTGCATGATCTTGTCAGTTGTTTCCTGCACTATCTCAGGTCCAGATAGTTGCTTTTCCCCAATTTCTGCCCAACAGACTGTGGTTCGGCACTTTCGTCCATAAAGTGCTTCGAATAGTGCAGCATTGATACTTGTGTGATAACTATTATTATATGAGAATTCTATTAAAGGTAAGTGATCGTCCCAATTACCTCCGAAATCGATTACACAAGCTCTAAGCATGTCTTCCATTGTCTGAATTGTCCTTTCACTTTGTCCATCCGTTTGTGGATGATAAGCCGTGCTCAACTTTAATTTAGTTCCCATTGCCTTTTGGAAACTTTACCAAAAATGAGATGTAAATCGACTATCCCTATCAGAAACAATTGATAAAGGAATTCCATGCAAAGAAACAATTTCATTTACATACAACTTAGATAATTGTTCCATACTAATTGTTTCCTTCATTGGTAAGAAATGAGTTGACTTGGTTAGCCTATCTACAATCACCCAGATTGTATCATTTCCTTTCTTTGTTTTGGGTAATTTAGTAACAAAATCCATTGTTATAAATTCCCATTTCCAAACTGGCATTTCTAATTGTTGTAACAAACCTGAAGGTTTCTGGTGTTCAGCTTTGACTTGTAAACATGTTAAACATTTAGAAACATAGGCTGCTATGTCCTTTTTCATTCCTATCCACCAGAAATTTTTCCTTAAATCCTGGTACATTTTATCACTTCCTGGATGCATCGTATATTTAGACTTATGGGCCTCTTCTAGTATACGATGACGTAAATTTCCTAATTTAGGTATCCACATTCTCTTTTTATGGAATCTCCAAATTCCATCTGTTCCTTGTTCCACTTCTTTTAGCATACCTTTTAATTTTTCAGAATCATATTTGATTACTGATTCTTGTGCTTCTCTTATCTGCTCATTTAAATCTACTTGCAGATTTAATTTAAGAGAACGTACCCTTTTTGGCTTTTCATGATACTTTCGGCTTAAAGCATCTGCCACTATATTTGCTTTTCCTTCATGATACTGGATATCACAATCATAATCACTAAGAAATTCCATCCAACGCCTTTGTCTCATATTCAACTCTTTCTGCCCGAAAACATACCTTAAACTTTTGTGATCAGTAAATATGGTAAACTTACTACCATAAAGGTAATGTCTCCAAATCTTAAGAGCAAAAATTATGGCTCCTTATTCTAAATCATGGGTTGAATAATTCTCTTCACGATTCTTAAGTTGTCTAGATGCGTAAGCCATAACCTTTTGGCGTTGCATCAACACACATCCATAACCTAATTTAGAAGCATCACAATAGACTATGAAGTCTTCAGTTCCTTCTGGTAACGCTAGTATGGGTGTATGGGTTAATCTTTGCTTAAGGATTCTAAATGCTTCTTCTTGTTTTAATCCCCATTCAAACTTAACAGATTTACAGGTTAGCTTAGTTAAGGGAATGACTATTCTAGAGAAATCTTTAATAAATCTTCTATAATAACCGGCCAATCCTAAGAAACTTCTAACCTCGGTTGGTGACTCAGGGGTTTTCCATTTAGTAATCGCTTCGATCTTTGTTGGATCTACATGAATTCCTTCATGATTAACTAAATTTCCAAGGAATTGTACCTGTTCTAACCAAAACTCGCACTTTGAAAACTTAGCATAAACCTTTTCCTTTCTTAACAAACTTAAAAGTGTGTGCAAATGCTTTGCATGATCCTCTTTATTCTTAGAATAAATTAGAATATCATCTATGAAAACAATTATGAATTTATCCAAATATGGCTTACATATTCGGTTCATCATGTTCATAAATGCAGCTGGGGCATTGGTTAAACCAAATGGCATGACAGTAAATTCATAATGACCATACCTTGTTCTAAATGCGGTCTTAGGAATGTCCTCTTCCTGTACCTTTAATTGATGATATTCTGACCTTAAATCGATTTTAGAGAAAAATCGAGCTCCTTGTAGTTGATCAAACAGATCATCGATTCTTGGTAATGGATACCTATTCTTAATCGTGACCTTGTTTAATTCACGGTAGTCAATGCACATACGCATTGATCCGTCCTTCTTTTTAACAAACAGTATTGGCGCTCCCCATGGCGACGAACTTGGTTGTGTGAATCCCTTCTCTAATAATTCGTCTAATTGTTTCTTCAATTCTTGCATTTCTGCAGGTGCCAACCGATAAGGTGCTTTGGCAATTGGTGATGTTCCTGGTATTAAATGGATTCTGAATTCAACTTCTCTATCTGGAGGTTGCCCTGGTAATTCTTCTGGAAATACATCTGAAAACTGAGATACTACTGGAATATCTTTTAAATTCTTTCCTTTAGTGTTAGTGATTATGGAAATCAAATACACTATAGAACCTTTTCTTATAGAACTTGCAGTTTTCATCACAGAGATAAACTTAGTGGACCTAGAGATTTTATCTCCTTTAATTGTGATCGTTTTACCTTTTGGTGAATTTACTTGAATTAACTTTTGATCACATAAAATATTGGCTTTATTGGCTATTAACCAATCCATTCCTAAAACAACATCGAATCCTACCAGATTCATGGGATAAAGGTTTGCAATAAATTTCTGATTTAAAATTTCTATTCTTGCTCCCTGCAAGATTTCAGAAATCCTAACGGTTTCTCCATTAGCTGTCTCTACTAAGCATTCTAGTGGTAGTTTAGTTAATGACTGATTTAGAATTTTGCAAAATGACGTATTAATAAAACTTTGGTTTGCACCAGAGTCAAATAATACTTTAGCAAAGATATCATTAACTAAAAACGTACCAGCTATAACGTCTGGGATCATCTTGGCTTCATCTGCAGTCAGAACAAATGCTCTAGCATTTTTAGTATTCCTGTTGTCTGGAGCTGGAGCTAATTTTGGATAATTTGGCTTGTTCTACAGCTTCTTCTATGGTTTGAGGTCTAGCTGCCTTGACTACGTGTCTAATCTCTCCAATTAATCCCCAAATATAACGGGAGATTAACACCAGTTCTGGTGAAGCAAGATTTGGCACTATCCTAGCATATTCGAAGAATAACTTAGTGTACCCCTTGCTATCCACACCAGTCATCCTAAGGTTTAGGAATTTGTTTGCTATCTGTTCCTTTTCATTAGGAGGGCAGAATTTCCTTTCTACCATGTCCTTAAATTCTTCCCATTCCATATTATAGGTTCTATCACTTCCTTTTGATTGAAGGATAGTGTTCCACCATTCTAGTGCTGCATTCTTAAACAGATTAGAAGCAAACAGTATTTTGTCTTCTTCAGCACATTTGCTTATCCTTAAGACTGCCTCAGTCTTTTCTATCCAGCGTAAGGTTGCAATGGCTCCTTCGTTGCCCGAGAATTCCATTGGTTTACAAGACCAGAATTCCTTGTAAGAACAACCGTAAGGGATGGTTCTTCTTCTTTTGGGAATGGGCAGTTGAAGTACAGGTCCATTGTTCACGTTGTTTTCTGGTTCACTTGGTCACTTACTGCTATGCTTACTTTTATTATCAGCATCTTTAACAGTTTGAAGAATAAATGGCATTGCATCTATAATTCCCTGTGCTACTATATGTTGGATAGCACTATTATCCACTTGGTTTCCATTGTTATTGATACTTGGATTCTCATTAACCATGTTAATGTTACTCTGGTTATCATTATTCAGATTTCCTTGATTTCCTTCGTCGGCCATCTGAATTTTAAACATTTACCAGTTATTAATAGAATAATTAAATAATCTAAGTAACAACCACATAATACACATATTGGTCAAAAACGTCGTGCATTGCGACTTTACTCTTTTTCTATATAGTATGCGTCAAATACACACTAAAACTGAACTTAAAAATTACAATACTACTATGCCTCGTTAACCACAGAGTGGTCTATACTACGATAGATTTATTATTACACATATTTTATTTATTATTATTACCAACTTTATCACTTCCTTCAGGGATATGGATTTCCCCTGAAATCCATCTGGCGCTCATCGTATTTCCATACGAGTTGCTCTCCTACATACCTCATCCTCTCGCTACTTTCTATGATTTCTTCTCCAAAATTTCGGAGTTCTTGCAAATTCTCTGCACTCATTGGGGGTGCAGGTACTGGTATTGGCTCTGGGTATTGAGGTACTGGATTCTCCTGAGGGTATGGATTCTCCAAAATCTCCCTAATGTATTCATCATTGTCAAAATAGGGATCTAGTGGGTCCAGACCTGGATACGTTGCTAAGTTCGGCAAGGTTTCTTCGTTTAAGTGATAGCGTGGCACATAATCTCTAAGATCATCAAACCATGGATCATAATTTGGATCTATTGGATTAGGGGCTGGTATCCTAGGTATCTCCTCAGGGTTAAATTCATGTATTTCTACCTCCATCGGTTGAGTCAAAGGTAAGGGTTGTGGGGCTACTAGTTGTTCCAGACTTGGGTCAGCAGCAGTTGTAGCTAGGATATGGAAATTAGCTAGGCTTCTATTAAGCATATCCTGTGTATGGGCATCTGTTCTACGCTTAGCAGCTGCTAGAACTCTTTGCTGTTGCAACTTTCGCATTCTCTTCCTACGAGCAAAAGCTTCCTTACTGAACCATCCTCGTTTCTTATTAGGGAATGGCTCTTTTGACTGAGCTCTAAAAGCAAACACTCCTTCTTCCTGATCAGCAGAATACCCAGAAAGGGCAGGCTGTGACGAAGTACCTTCACTCTTAGGTGATTCAGACAACAGACGATTCATGTCTGAGGGTCCTTGATCACTCATACTGTAAACTAACAGATAGTCAAATAACACATAACAAATAATTACAGTTATGCACATATTTCCGTAATTTATTTCCTAACACAAAATATAGAATTTAAGTGTCAGCAGAACACTTCTTTGGCTCAGACCAGTGGCTAGGCTCTGATACCACCTTCTGTCGCAACCCCCGATCCCTTATCTGTCCCGGGAACGGGCGGACGCGATCTCATAGTTTGGTGGTATCAGTTGTTTAAATCTTGCAGCGGAAATTTACATCAGGACCGTAGTTAGGAAATGTTTATCAGAGTAAAACCACCATATTTGATATTAGTAATCACATGGGCAAAACCCAAGTTTCTTATTACAGTACATTTATAGGGACAAACCCCATTTTCTTGAATTTAAAACATAGTTTATTAGGTAACTTTTATAGCCACATTTTCCCCAAGCCTTCAGTGCTCTCCAGCTGGCTTTCATTAATTGGCTGTTCACATTGTGTTACCTATAACGCGTTTTAAAAACATTTGTCAGTCGGAAATACTGGTGAGTGAATCCCAGTTTAATCAAGAAACATATTATCAATTAAAACAGTATTGAGAGCGATCACATTGTTTATTTCTACACAATTACTCATTCAGTATTTGCCACTCGACCGGATCTATGGCTATGGTCAAATTACCCATTGGCTAACTCGTTGTCCAATGGTAATGTACTGTCATTCCGACTTACTACTACTACTCGTAGTAATAAATTTTGTATACAAAACCCCATAATACCGGCAGTAATTGAAGAACTACAAAGACTCAATCACCGCTTAATCACATTGTAAATAATTAAGGTTTTGTAAAACATTTCAAAAAGGTTAACAAAAAGAGGATAAACTCACATTGCTATCTTAGACTTCTCGTGAGGGTTTCCTGGATATAATCTATAATTTATACAAATATACATTGGTTAGTACCATAACCCTTTGAAAATATTAATGATACTCTCCCCGAGACGGCATTCCAACAACTACGTCGGGCAGAACCACGACAGTTGTTACGGAACCCTAAATCAATCGGGCAGCGTAACTGTTACGAAACTAGGGTTATAATACTTACAACGGAGCAGAACCTCGCTAATTAGGGGTATAATACCCGACTATTGTGCTTATAACTTCAGAAATTCGAGTTGAGAAAGAAAGAATGAACGACGGAAAGTGAAAACCCGTCGTCTGCTTATATAGTGCCTGATTCTAGTCCTCACGCGGCCCGCGTAAAACACAAGCCAGGGTTACGCGGCCCGCGTCAACCCTGGTCAACAGAATAGCTTGGCTGAGTCGTTGTGTAGGTCCGCCACGATGTCGACACGTGTCAGCCTAGGATGTCTCCGTGTTTGATGATCTCTAGCGGCCCGCGTAAGCTTAATCGATATCTCACGCGGCCCGCCTGAACTAAAGAAGTCAATGAAGTCCAGTCTACACCCTCATACCGCCCGTGTAACTGGTTGGGGTGGGTCTACGCAGCCCGCCTCAACTTATAATTTCTTGTTTTTTAATTTATATTATATGTTATAACATAATTCGGGCTCGGTTTTTACATACGGGGTGTAATATAAGACATATTGAGACATTCTAAAATATATGAGAGTGTCAGACATATTATGAGAGTGTCGGTTTTACCGAGGGTTGTTACAATGCGCCCCGCGAGAGCTTATAAAATTTTGTTTTTATTTTATTTTTAATGATATTTCATATTTTGGGCTCGGTTTTCACATACGAGGTGTATTTTAGGACATATAGGGGTATTTTAAAATATATTAGGGTCTCAGGAAATATTTTGGAGGGTTGTCATATCCTCCCCACCTTGTTTTAGAACTCGTCCTCGAGGTCTACTGGAACAAGTGTGGATATTTCCTTTGAATTTTTTATTCAAGCTCCCATGTGTATTCTGGTCATCTTTTGGAGTCCCACTTTACTTTGACTAGAACTAATCTCTTATGCTTGAGATTTTTGACTTTCCTATCTTCAATCTGTAGAGGCTTTTCTACAAATTTTAACTGCTCATTTACCTGTATATCCTTAAGAGGTACTATCAGTGATTCATCAGCTAAACATTTCTTGAGATTAGATACATGAAATACATCATGTATTCCTGCCATTTCCTCTGGCAGTTGTAGCTGATAGGCTACAGGTCCTATTCTTCTAATAATCTCAAAAGGTCCAACATACCTGGGGCTTAATTTTCCTCTTTTGATGAATCTCACCACTCCTTTCCAAGGAGAGACTTTCAATAATACTTTATCTCCTACTTGAAATTCCAATGGGTTTCTCTTGTTGTCAGCATAACTTTTCTGTCGATCACAAGCTGTTTTTAGTCGTTCCTTGACTTGAATGATCTTGTCTGTTGTTTCTTGTACTATCTTAGGTCCAGATAGTTGCTTTTCTCCAATTTCTGCCCAACAGACTGGAGTTCAGCACTTTCGTCCATAAAGTGCTTCGAATGGTGCAGCATTGATACTTGTGTGATAACTATTATTATAAGAAAATTTTATCAATGGTAAGTGATCGTCCCAATTGCCTCCGAAATCAATTACACAAGCTCTAAGCATGTCCTCCATTGTCTGAATTGTCCTTTCACTTTGTCCGTCCGTTTGAGGATGATAAGCTGTGCTTAGATTCTACTTGGTTCCCATTGCTTTTTGGAAACTTGTCCAAAAATGAGAGGTAAAACGACTATCTCTGTCAGAAACAATTGATAAAGGAATTCCATGTAAAGAAACTATTTCATTTACATATAATTTAGAAACTATTTCATTTACATATAATTGTTCCATATTGAAAGTTTCCTTCATTGGTAGGAAATGAGCTGACTTGGTTAGTCTATCTACAATCACCCAGATTGTATCATTACCTTTCTTGGTTTTGGGTAATTTAGTAACAAAATCTATTTCATTGGTAGGAAATGAGCTGACTTGGTTAGTCTATTCCATGTAAAGAAACTATTTCATTTACATATAATTGTTCCATATTGAAAGTTTCCTTCATTGGTAGGAAATGAGCTGACTTGGTTAGTCTATCTACAATCACCCAGATTGTATCATTACCTTTCTTGGTTTTGGGTAATTTAGTAACAAAATCTATTGTTATCAATTCCCATTTCCAAACAGGCATTTCTAACTGTTGCAATAAACCTGAGGGTTTCTGATGTTCAACTTTGACTTGTGAACAGGTTAAACATTTTGCAACATATGCTACTATATCCTTTTTCATTTCTATCCACCAGAAATTCTTTCTTAAGTCTTGATACATCTTATCATATCCAGGATGCATCGTATACTTAGACTTATGGGCTTCTTCTAATATACGGTGGCGTAGGTTTCCTAATTTAGGTATCCACATTCTTTTCTTATGGAATCTCCAAATTCCATATATTCCTTGTTCTAATTCCTTAATCATCCCTTTTAACTTTTCAGTATCATCATTGATTACTGATTCTTGTACTTTTCTAATCTGCTCATTTAAATCTACTTGTAGATTTAATTTAAGAGAACGTATCCTTTTTGACTTTTCATGATACTTTCGGCTTAAAGCATCAGCAACTACATTTGGTTTTCTGCATGATACTGAATATCACAATCATAATCACTAAGCATTTCCATCCAGCGTCTTTGTCTCATATTCAATTCTTTTTGCCCGAAGACATACCTTAAACTCTTGTGATCGGTGAAAACGGTAAACTTACTACCGTATAGGTAATGTCTCCAAATCTTAAGGGCAAAAATTATAGCTCCTAATTCTAAATCATGAGTGGAATAATTCTCTTCATGATTCTTAAGTTGTCTGGATGCATAAGCTATAACCTTTTGACGTTGCATTAACACACATCCATAACCTAATTTAGAAGCATCACAATAGATTACAAAATCTTCAGTTCCTTCTGGTAACGCTAGTATGGGTGCATGGGTTAATCTTTACTTAAGGGTTTTAAAGGCTTCTTCTTGTTTTGGTCCCCATTCAAACTTAACGGATTTACAGGTTAGCTTAGTTAAGGGAATGGCTACTCTAGAAAAATCTCGAATAAATCTTCTATAATAACCGGCTAGTCCTAAGAAACTTCTAACTTCAGTTGGTGATTCAGGGATTTTCCACTTGGTTATCGCCTCGGTCTTGGTTGGATCCACATGAATTCCTTCTTGATTAACTAGATGTCCAAGAAATTGTACCTGTTCTAACCAAAACTCACACTTCGAAAATTTAGCATAAAGCTTTTCTTTTCTTAATAAACTTAGAAGTGCGTGTAAATGCTTTGCATGTTCCTCTTTACTCTTAGAGTAAATGAGAATATCATCTATAAAGACAATTATGAATTTATCCAAATATGGCTTACATACTCGGTTCATCATGTCCATGAATGCAGCTGGGGCATTGGTTAAACCAAATGGCATGACAGTAAATTCATAATGGCCATACCTTGTTCTGAAGGCGGTTTTAGGAATGTCCTCTTCCTGTACATATAATTGATGATATCCTGACCTTAAATTGATTTTTGAGAAAAATCATGCTCCTTGCAACTAATCAAACAGATCATCTATTCTTGGTAATGGATACCGATTCTTAATCGTGACCTTGTTCAATTCACGGTAGTCAATGCACATACGCATTGATCCGTCCTTCTTTTTGACAAATAAAATTGGCGCTCCCCAAGGTGATGAACTTGGTTGTATGAATCCTTTCTCCAATAATTCGTCTAACTGTTTCTTCAGTTCTTGCATTTCTGCAGGTGCTAATCGGTAAGGTAATTTGGCAATTGGTGCTGTCCCTGGTATTAAATGGATTCTGAATTCAACTTCCCTGTCTGGAGGTTGTCCTGGTAGTTCTTCTTGAATTATATCTGAAAACTGAGACACTACTGGAATGTCTTTTAGTTCTTTTCCTTTAGTGTTAGTGATTATAAAAATCAAATACACTAATGATCCTTTTCTTATATAACTTGCTGTTTTCATCACAGATATGAATTTAGTGGATCTAAAGGTTTTATATCCTTTAATTGTGATCTTTTCACCCTTTGGTGATTTTACTTGTATTGACTTTTGATCACACAAAATACTGGCTTTATTGGATATTAACCAATCCATTCCTAATACAACATCAAATCCTGGCAGATTCATGGGGTAAATGTTTGCAATAAATTTATGATTTAGAATTTCTATTCTTGCTCCCTGCAAGATTTCAGAAATCTTAATGGTTTCCCCATTTGCTGTCGCTACTAGACATTCTTGTGGAAGTTTTGTTAATGATTGATTAAGAAGTTTGCAAAATGAAGTATTAATAAAACTTTGGTTCGCACCAGAGTCAAATAATACTTTAGCAAAAACATCATTAACTAAAAACCTACCGGTGATTACATCCGGGATCATCTTTGCTTCTTCTGCAGTCAGAACAAATGCTCTCGCATTTTTAGTGTTCTTGTTGTTCGTAGCTGGAGCTAACTTTGGACAGTGAGGCTTGATATGACCTTGTTCTCCGCAGTTGTAGCATATTCTGTTGCTAACCTTTTTCCTGCAATCTTCCTCCTTGTGTCCCGATATTTTGCAAAAATTACAGGATATGGAACATCTTCCTGAATGCTTCTTTTTGCAATACTTACAGTAGGGTGCAGAGGTAGAGCCTACATTTTTCCCACGGTTGGAATTTCTAGAATGGAATTCTTGTGTAAGCTTCTGGGTTAGGTTCCTCCTTTGATCTTCTTCTCGCGTACGGACCAATTCATCTGTCAAGGTGTTGGCTAGTTCTACAGCTTCTTCTATGGTTTGGGGTCTAGCTGCCTTGACTACGTGCCTTATCTCCCCGATTAATCCCCAGATGTAACGGGAGATTAACACTGGTTCAGGTGAAGCAAGGGTTGGCACTATTCTAGCATATTCAAAGAATAACTTAGTGTACCCCTTACTATCTACACCAGTCATTCTAAGGTTTAAGAATTTGTTTGCTATCTGTTCCTTTTCATTAGGAGGGCAAAATTTACTTTCTACCATGTTTTAAACTCCTCCCATTTCATATTGTAAATTCTATCACTTCCTCTAGACTGGAGGATAGTGTTCCACCACTCTAGTGCTGAATTCTTAAACAGATTAGAAGCAAACATTATCTTATCTTCTTCTGCGCACTTGCTTATTCTTAAGACTGCCTCAGTCTTTTCTATCCAGCGTAGGGTTGCAATGGCCTCTTCATTACCCGAGAATTCCATGGGTTTACAAGACCAGAATTCTTTATAAGAACAACCGTAAGACACGGTTCTTCTTCTTTTGGGAATGGGTATTTGAAGTACAGGTCCATTATTCACGCTGTGTTCAGGTTCAGAGGGTCGCTTGCTATCATGTTTACTTTTATTTTCTGCTTCCCTAACCGTTTGAATAATATATGGCATTGCATCTATTACTCCTTGTGCCACTACGTGTTGGATTGCACTGTTGTCCACTTGATTTCCATTGTTATCATTGTTCGGATTGTCGTTATTCAGATTATTGTCATTCTGGTTTTCCAGGTTATTATCCAGATTCTCTTGATTCACTTGGTCGGCCAACTGAATTTTAAAAATTTACCATTTATTAATATCACAAAATAATTAATAGTTTAGGCAACAGCCAAATAATACACATATTGGTCAAAAGCGTCGAGCATTGCGACTTTACTCTTTTTATATAATATGCGTCAAATACACACTAAAACAGGAATTAAATTACAACACTATTATGCATCACTAACCACAAAGTGGTCTATACTACAATATATTATTATTATTACATATATATATTATATTATATTTTTTTACAAACATATTATATTATTATTTTATTATTATTACCAACTCCACTATCACCTTCATGGATATGGATTTCTCCCGAAATCCATTTGACGCTCGTCATATTTCCAGACGAGTTATTCTCCTATATACCTCATCCTCTCACTACTCTCTAAGATTTCTTCTCCGAGAAAGTTCGGAGTTCTTGCAAATTCTCTGCACTCATTGGGGGTGCAGGTGCTGGTACTGGATATGGGTACTGTGGCATGGGATTCTCCTGAGGGTACGGATTCTCTAAAATCTCCCTAATGTATTCATCATTGTCATAATAGGGATCTAGAGGGTCCAGACCTGGATACGCTGCTATGTTTGGCAAGGTTTCGTCGTTTAGGTGGTAGCGTGGCACATAATCCCTAAGATCATCAAACCATGGATCATAATTTAGGTCTAAGGGATTAGGGACTGGTATCCTAGGTATTTCCTCAGGGTTGAAATCATGCATTTCTACCTCCATCGGCTGAGTGGGAATTAGAGGTAAGGGTTGTGGGGCTACTAGTTGTTCCAGACTTGGGTCGGCAGCAGTTGTTGCTAGGATATGGAAATTGGCTAAGCTCCTATTAAGCATATCCTGGGTTTGGGCATCTGACTCTCGCTTAGCGGCTGCTAGGACTCTTTGCTGTTGCAACTTTCGCATTCTTTTTCTACGCTCAAATGCTCCCTTATTGAACCATCCTCTCTTTTTATGAGGGAATGGCTCTTCAGACTGAACTTTAAAAGCAAACATCCCTTCTTTCTGATCAGCGGAATACCCAGAGAGGGTAGGCTAGGAAGAGGTACCTTCATTCCTAGGTGAATCAGACAACTGACGATACGCGTCTGAGGGTCCTTGATCACTCATACTGTAAACTAACAAATAGTCAAATAACACATAACAATAAAATACAGATATGCACGTATTTTCATAATTTATTTCCTAACAATTTGGATAATATATTGATGTCAGCAGAACACTTCTGTGGCTGAATCGGTGGCTTAGCTCTGATACCACCTTCTGTCGCAACCCCCGCCCCCTTATCTGTCTCGGGAACAGGCGGCCGCGAACATTAGTTATGGTGGTATCATTTTATTGATTTTTAATTTGACAGCGGAAATTTCATCAGGACCGTAGTTAGGAAATGTTTATTAGAGTAAAACCACCGTATTTTATATTGATAACCACATGGGTAAAACCCAAGTTTATTATTACAATACGTTTATAGGGATAAACCCTATTTTATTGAATTTAAAACATCGTCTTTTAGGTAACTTTTGTAGCCACATTTTTTTAAGCCGTCAGTGCTCTCCAGCTGGCTTTTTCCTAATTGGATTTCACATTGTGTTACCTGAAACGCGTTTTAAAAACATTTGTCAATGGAAAATACTGGTGAGTGAATCCTAGTTTAATCAAGAAGAGTTTTATCAATTAACACAGTATTGAGAGCGATCACAATGTTTATTTCTACACAATTACTCATTCAGTATTGTCAATCCTGACTGGTGGGTCATATTACACATTGGCTAACTCGTTGTCCAATTGTAACGTGTTCCACATTTTGTATACAAAACCCCAACATACCGGCAGTAATTGAAGAACTACAAAGACTCAATCACTGCTTAATCACATTGTAAAACATTTAAGGTTTTGTAAAACAGATTACAAAAAGGTTTACAAAAAGAGGAATAAACTCACATTGCTGTCTTAGACTTCGTTTAAGGGTTTCCTGGTGTTAATCTATAATTTACACAAATATACATATGTTAGTATAATAACCCTTTATTTATATTAACGATACCCTCCCCGAGACGGTATTCCAATAACTAGGTCGGGCAGAACCACGACAGTTATTACAGAATCCGGGATCAATCGGGCAGCGTATCTAATACGAAACTGGGGTTATAATACTTACAACGGAGCAGAACTTCATTGATTAGGGGGTATTATACTCGGAGATTATGCCTACTATGTGAGAAATTCAAGATTTAGAAAAGAATTGAGCGAACAGACTGAAGGCCCGATGCCCTCTACTTATAGGGCTGATTTCCGAGTTTCTCGCGACCCGCGTAAGGTAAGGCTTAGGCCTACGCGGCCCGCGTACTAGGGGGTTCTAGGCGTAGCTGATCCGGGTCATGATATAGGTTCAACACATTGATGCCACGTGTCAGCACCTGGTGCGGCCTCGTTATCCGCTCACGGCCCGCGTAAGTTGTAGCCAAGGGCTACGCGCCCCGCGACAGCTTATAAAATTTTGTTTTTATTTTATTTTTAATGATATTTCATATTTTGGGCTCGGTTTTCACATACGGGGTGTATTTTAGGACATATAAGGGTATTTTAAAATATATTAGGGTGTCAGAAAATATTTTGGAGGGTTGTTATAGCACTTGTGTAATTTGACATTTTATTTTATTTTTGGAATTTTTATCTCACATTAACTAACAATGCATAAGATTATGGAAACTGTTTCTCGATGATTTTCTGAATGGTGGTTTCGAAACATAGTAAGATGTGAACGGAACAAAAGACGATTTTATTGATGTCGTTGTTCTCATCTACCCATCGGGCCCACGTTGCAAGCGCCCTTTTGTATGCATCAAGAACCTTGAGCCTCGGGTACACATGATCACCTTCTTGGTAATAATTTTCTCTGTAAATTAAAAAAAAAGTAGCAGATTAATACAGTTGTGTTTTAGAAGGAGGATTTCTTGACATTGTGTTTTAACAACAAACATTCATGCTGGTAACGCTGGATGATTTCTTGACATTGTGTTTAACAGCAAGCAGATTAATACCGTTGTGTTTTAGCATTCATGCTGGTAATGCTGGAAGATTTCTTGACGATGTGTTTTACCATTCGTGCTGGTAATGCTTGAGGATTTCTTAACATTGTGTTTTAACAGCAAGCAGATTAATACAATTGTGTTTTAGCATTCATGTTGGTAATGCTGGAGGATTGATTGACGCTGTGTTTTACCATCTATGCTAGTAATGCTGGAGGATTTTTTGACATTGTGTTTTAACAGTAATCAGATTAATACAGTTGTGTTTTTGCATCCATGTTGGTAATGCTGGAGGATTTCTTGACGCTGTGTTTTACCATCCATGCTGGTAATGCTGGAGGATTTCTTGACGCCGTGTTTTACCATCCATGCTGGTAATGCTGGAGGATTTGTTGACATTGTGTTTTAACAGCAAGCAGATTAATACCGTTGTGTTTTAGAATTCATGCTGGTAATGCTGGAGGATTTCTTGACACTGTGTTTTACCATTCATGCTGGTACGATGTGTGACATTTGTCACGATGTGTTTTCTTAATGTTGTGTTTCTTCATGAAGGATAGAAGGAAGAGAGAGAAAAGAGAGAAAGGGAGAGAGAGAGAGAGAGAGAGAGAGAGAGAGAGAAAATCACAAGAAATGTGAGGTGGTTTATGAAATGACAGTTATTTCCATATTTAAAACAAGCTAAATGACATATCTACCCCTGATTAATTAAATAATCCTATTTTTAAGAAACACATATTACCAAAATGTCACCAAGATGATCTCAACCATTAAACACACCCATTGGATGACCCAGATCGCTTCCTAGACTTTCTAGGAAAAACACACTTTCTGCAGGATCCCCACTCTATATATATATATATAGGATTAGGTTCATTTGTGAACAAATTCTTAAGAGTGAACTGAGTGAACTAATCTTGGCCCTTGATCATTTTTTAGATTAAAAGGGTAAGATTGACATTACCCGAGTATTTTTATTAAAATGCCTTAATTTTCTCATTTCTTAACTCTCTCTCTATCTCTTTCATCTTTAATTATTTGTTCGCTTTTTTTTAATTATAAGATATTGAAGGACTACGGTTTTTTTTTTGAAATAAACTCTTATGTTATTTTTAAAATTAAATATTAAACCTAATTAAATTATGTTTTTTAACTTATATGAATAAATGTCGGTATATACAAGACTTATACACTTGTGTATTATTACATCTTATTCCCACAGGTCGGTATAAACCAGATTTTTACACCTGTGTATTATTCAAGTACATATGTGTATACAAGTTGGTACATACCAGGCGTATACACCTGTGTATTATTCAAGTACATAATGTTTACAGGTCGGTATATACCAGACTTATACACCTATGTGTTGGTGCACGGAATGTCTGTTGACTTTGTTTGGTTCAAGTCTTAGGTCAAGATAGTAGAGATTGGATCTTAAAAGTTAAGATAGGTTTTAATATTGTAATTTCGTTCATATGAACATATAGTTAGGTGATTTCGTTCATTAGGTTAGTTAGGGGATTTCGCTTATAAGGTCAATAGATGATTTCGCTCATGTGGTCACTAGGGGTTTCGCTTTTGTGTCAGGTCTTTGGAGCGAAACCACAGGGGCTATATATAGTCAATATGAGCGAAATCAGGTCAGTCAGAGGTGTAACTTAGAGCGAACCTAGGTCATGCTTGTGGTGTCGAAACTCTGTCAATTTGTATTCAGAAAGCATCAATAAAGAAAGAATTGAAAGAGAATAGCTGTTGTTACTTTGCGTGTATTGATTCCGCCTTTATACGTGAAGGTGAACGTCCTTAACTGAATTTTCAGAGTCGCAAAACGGTCCAACAAGTGGTATCAGAGCCTCAGGATGAGGAGTTCATACTACTACAGCTGATTCGATCAAATTCTCTCATTTCTACTCACTTTCTCTCATACTTTTTCGATTTGAACTAGTTCCTACGGATGAAATGGTCTGATTTTTGAGTATAACGTGTAAAACATACAATTTAACAAACCCTAGAAAGATTCAGGTTAAAATACGGATTAAAAATGGTTCAAATCAACTAAAAAGCAGGTTTCGCTTTTACGGTAATCGAAAGATTTCGCTTTTCTGTCAACATTGCTATTTCGCTTATTCGGACATCTTGCTATTTCGCAGATAAGGACATATCTGATTTCGATCAAAGGAACATAAATGATTTCGCTTTTGTGTCTTGTGTCAGTTTACAAGAGGTGATAAGAACCATGTGTGATTACATGTGATTTTATGAGATAACATTAAAAGTCGGTTCAGAAGTTTATCATCGGAACATGTTTGCATATGATGTTAAAGTTGTTGGCATAGTGTAAATGAAGGTCCAATCAGATATTGTTATTTGAGGTTATTGGCTACTATACATGTGAAGTCATTAATTGCATTCGGTGTGAACTTTAATTGAAAGCATAGATTTAAGGTCCATTTTTCAAACAGTACATTACATATCTAAGTCCATGTGATTGTATAATATCATTTCTGTCCACTAATTACCAAGAGGCCCAATGAGATTTTGTTTAGTGTAAGTGATTGTCGGCCCATGTGATTCAAATTGAAGTTCCAATAAAAGGATTAAATGATATCAGATTTGTCAGCATGTTATAATCCTTAGCTTTAATGTTTGCTCGTGAAAGATGATGTCAGTATGCATGTGAGTTTTATTTGAAATTCAAAGTTTATTGGTTGTGGTCAAAGAGTCAACAGGTTAATCGATTGGACAACATATTTGTTATTTTGTGACATTCAACAAGTGATAAATAGGTCATCAGGTCGTTTGAATTTGATCCGGGTCATAGCAGATCGCACAGTTTGACAAATTGAACTACAGTTTGCACAGAGTCATATTTCGCTCGAAAGTGAACTTTTTCACGTCAAGATCATTTCACGATAATCGAGTGTCAGTGTATTTCAGATTACTTGATATTGTTTAAACTGATTGAGTTTGTTTGTTTGCTCTAGGTAATTGAAGATGTCAAGCAACTGTGAAGAGTTCTACAACACATTCTACAACGCGTTCACTTCCGAATCAACAGATAGAAGATTTGAGATGAAAGAATATTCAAGAGAGATTTCGGAGAATTTGAAGTTTGAGAACATGTACGGAAGCCAACAGAAGCTACCGAAGCTAATGAAAGTTGAAGATTATAACTGGTGGAAAAACAGATTTGAGGGTTGGGTAAAAGCTTTCGCTCCTGAAAGCTGGTTAAAACTGACACATGAATACGTTGAACCAGTAAAAGAGGGAGGAGAGTTAATAGATGCAAAAGATTTTACAGAAAAAAATATAAAAAATGTTGTGGCTGAATATAGAATGATAACATTGATCAAACAGTCAGTAAGAGAGGATATTATTTCATTGCTCGAACAAGAAAAGACTTCAAAGAGTTTGTGGGAAGCGTTAGAGAGAAAATGTGTAGGAAGTAATGAAATTGTTAAAAACAAAAAGAAATTGTTGCGTAAAGAGTTTGATTTATTCAACTGTATGAAAAATGAGTCTGTTTGTAAAATGATTGAGAGATTCGAATATTTGAAAATGGAGCTGACCAGACATGAAATTTTACCTTCTGAAGAGGAGCTGGTGGATAAATTGTTTGATTCATTGCCAAATGATCAAGAGTGGCAATACTTCGCTTTAATGTTGAAAAATACAATCAAGCCTGAAGATTTGAAAGTGGATTTGCTGATTGAAAGGCTTGAAAGCCATGAGCTGGAGATAAAGAGATCTAAAGTCAACAATCCGGCTTATCAGCAAAATGTAGAGCTTTACTACAGAGGAAATGTACCGCAGGCTGGGTCTCCAAGAACAGCATTTTCTGCAGAAAGTTCAAATTCGGTGAACAATGAAAGTGTTCACAGTGGTTTTCACAGTGGGTCTTCTTCAAACACTTCAAGTCAATCTGCTTCAAAGAATTTATTTCAGTGTAATATCGCAGTGGATCTGAAGAATGGGCAGAATTTTAGCGAAGAATCGGCAAAACAACAGATGGTTTTCTTGGCATCTGTACTTGAATCGTATGAAAGCCTCGTTGCAGGGAAGATTAGCAATACCAACTTGACGAAAGAAGATTATGACCAATTAGACCCCGAGGAGATGGAACTAATGGATATAAGATGGTGCATGGCCAGTGCGGTTCGTCGAGCACAGCAGTTCATGGAGATCACGGGGAGAAAGTCAATTGGTGGACCATCTACCAAACTGGGATTTGATAAATCTAAGGTGACATGTTTCAAATGCAAACAAAGAGGTCACTTTAAGCGCGAGTACAGAAATGCGTATGCTGATGATGATTCTGCAAACCCGTTCAACGAAGATTATTACAAGAAAGCGATTTACCATCAGAACAAGTCTGAACCACCAAGATTAAAGCAACCAGAAGAAAGATCAAGGGCTCTTGCAGTTATATATGATGATGAAGGTTACGACTGGAGTCAAGTTTGCCCTGAAGAAGATGCAGTTGGATATGCATTTGTTGCAAATGATGATCATGATACTTGGTGGAGAAGAGACAGTGCGAGATGGGAGATTGGCAAATTGTATGAACCATTTAAGGAAGCACAAAGAGCCAAGAGATGGAATGAAGAACTAGAGTGTTACATGGATTCACAGGGTAATCCAGTAGTTGATCCATCAAAAGTGGATTTTGATGCTGTAACCAATGTGTTTCCAAGTGAAGGCACTTTCAACACAAGAAGGCTTTCTGATAAAAGCTATTTTCCAAATTTGATGAACAAGTTAAAAGAAGTTTTTGAAGCAAGTTTACCGAAGGTGGTAGAACTGAAGAAAAGAAAAGAAGAAGAATTGAATAAGATGATTGAAGAAGTGAAGACTGTTGCAAAGCTTGCTGGAGAGGAACAGAGAGCTGAAGAAGCGCAGAAGAATGAAGAAGCGCAGAAGAATGAAGAAGCTCAGAAAGAAGAAAAGGAGAAAGAGCAGAAAGCTGAGTCAGAAGAACCGGTGCTGAATGAGACTGAGGTTAGAAAATCTTCTAATCTATTGAATGTTGAATTGGTTGATGAAAAAGAAAACAAGTGCAGGAATTGCATAGAAATGTGCAAAGTCTGTACTGAAAAAGATGACATCATAAAAACAAAAGACAATGACATAGTTAAACTTGAAAATGGTTTCACAACAAAATATAAAGATATGATTGAAAAAGAAGAAATTTTGAAACTAAAAGTTGAAAAATTGACACAGAAATATCAAGGTCTTGAAAATGATAATGATGTTTATAGACAAATGTGTTCAGCAAAATGTGTTGATTGTGTTGAAAAAGAATCTAAATTTAAAGATTTACAAAAACAGTATGATTCTTTAAAGTGGTCGAGTCAGAGAGTACAAGAAGCTTATGATACTTTGAAGAGCCAAGTCAAAAGTTTTGATCAAAGATTGTCAGAAACTTTAGTAACTAAAGAAATGTATGAAAGAAAGTTTAAAGAAAAGCTAATTGAATTAAACAAATGTGTTGATGAAATTGCTAATCTTAAACAAGTCTTGGCTGAAAAAGAAAAGGTTGTTACAAAACTTCAAAGTTATCATAACTCTTCGTACATTCTCGAACGTATTTTCAACATCACACCTGATAACAAAGATACTGACAATTGCAAAAAGGGTATTGGTTCAGAGTTTCATCAGGTACCACCACCATTGAGGAACAATTATACTTTTTATGATGAGGAAAATGTGGCAAAGGGTTTGAACATAGCTGACCAGTTACCTGAAAGTATCGATGTGACTTACTCCAAATCTGATGATGCTAATGATTCAGAGGTGGTAAGTAAGGTTGTTGAAAGCGTTTTGAAAGATGAGTCTACAAAAGGTAAGTCTGAATCACAGGATGAAGATGAAGGAAATCTTTATGATGGTTATCTGAAAAACACAAAATCCAAGAAAAATTTGGATGATGATTCAAAGGGATTGGTTTATACCATGATTGGATCGGACAAACTATTCTTAGATGTTGTATTCCCGATTCAGAATGTGATTTCAGAAAAGGTTGATAAAGTTTTCAAAATGGTTGAGATTGAGAAGTCTGAGATTCCAAAATTTGCTGGTAAAGGTCATAAATCTTTTTATAACAAACCTGGTTTTAAAAAGAAAAACATGAAGGCTGGTTTGGGTTATAAAAAGAAACGGAATTGGAATCAAAGTAAAAAACTAAATTTGCAACAAAAGATGAATTTTGTTCAAGGGAAAAGTTTGAAAGAAGAGGAAAAGCTCAAATTTGGACAACAGTCTAATGAGGAGTTTGATGCTATGAAAAAGAAACAACAACAGGCCAAAGACGTTTCAAAGAAAGTGTGTTTTAAATGTAATCAGATTGGACATGTCGCACGAAAGTGTCCAAATCCAAAGCCTGTTGATGTTGAAAAACAGAAATCTGAGAATGTGAAATCAAGGTCAATCAGATTTGATTCGAAACAAACTTGGAGGTACAATACAAACAAGTTTGCTTCAAATCAAAATTGGAAATCAAACCCGAACAGGTTCGATTCAAGACAGACCTGGAATTCTCACACACCCAGATTGAAAACAACACAGAGTTGGAGAACATTTCTTGATATGACAAAACCTCAAGAGTTTTGGAAACCTAAAAATGTTGTTCAAGATCAAAAGGTTCAAAAAGAGACAAATTTTTACAAAAGAGGTACTCCGAAAGGTCAAATGTGGAGTGCTAAGAAACAAGTAACAATGGTAAAAGATGAAAAAGTTGAAGTCAAAATTGAAAACGTTTTAAATGACAAAGAGTTTCCGAAATTAAATGAACATTATTGTGTTGAAATGCCTAAGGTCCAACAGACCTGGGCTAAATTGTTCAAATGATTGATAAAGTTTGAATGTGCAGGTGCTCAACGAAGCTAAAGATTGTGAGAATGGTAGTTGGAGCAGCTTGGCACAGGAAGAGGTTGCAGAACCCTGGTTTGGTTGAACAGGGAGTTTAGTTTGATTGTTTTCTGTACATAAATAAACAATATTTTCAAAATCCTAAAAACTTGAAAATTAAAAAAAAACTAAAAATATGTTTGTTTTTAATTTTGTTTGAATAAATGTTGATTGAATACGCCGAAACCCACACGGCTGAACAAACATGATTAATTTCACAAGATTGAAAAACGGTTTTCAAACTGTCGAAAATCAATGGGTTGTAAACCATGGGGGTACATTATAGTTTCTGCAAATCAGAGCACTTTAAGCAGAAAATGGATGGCGAGACAAAGCTATCAGTGTAGGTTGTCAAATTTTCTTTAAATGGTTTTGCATTTTAGGGGGAGAAATATTGTTAGAAAATCCAAAAACATTAGAAAATTTGAAAAAGTCAAAAACACGATAAAATTTAAAAATTGAGTTTTTGCGTAAAAAGAGGAAATGATAGTACATCAGTAGACAGTTACAGTATGCTAAAGAAATGGAAAGTTTAAATGTGTTAAACGATCTCACCGTGGATGTGTCGGTAGATTTTTATACATTTAGTAAACTTTTTCGGGATATAAACATAAATTCAAACTTGCTTATTTCGTGGGGAACACTACTTGGATATATAGGTAACCCCTAAAATCTCGTTTGAAAGATTCCTTTTTCTGATATACTAGGTCTTTATACTCAGTGATATCTGGGGTATTATTCCGGGACTTCTGCTGAATGGAAGTTCTGACCTAGTCCTCAAATAATACTTTTTGCAAATGCTTGAAACATAGCATCACCCTCAGCATATATGATAAGACAATAAAATTTCTTAGCAATGCTGTTGTAAAAAAGATCCTCTAAAGGGGACACACCCACAAGTTGAGTCATGATCTCTCTGCTGAACGGTAGTTCTGACCTGAGCTCTCATGATTCTTCATAATTTATTAACCCCTTACAGATATCATTTGTGTTATAATTGCCTGTAAGACTGAATATTGGGATCTGGATACGGGAGTATATTCAAGAGGTGGGACACATGAATGAGTTTAAGTTCTTAATTCATCTAATTCGTATCCTGAATCAGTTGAACTTTGTGTGAAAATTTAAGTGGATCAGTATATCGACAATCTAAGTGAATTGTTTAATACTTACTGTGTAATTAAGCTCAACGGTACTTGTGGCTTGTCAAAGACTGATATGATCCTCTGACGCATACTCAAACAAAAATATTGTCTGTAAATATGTTTGTATATATTTCTTTACTGCTTTATATTTTCAGAAAATACAAAAAGATTTTGATTTCTGCTTTATTTTCGACAACTGATGTATGAGTGCTGAGTTTCAAAATCTAAAGTAAGCTGATCGTGTTTTTGAGAATAAAACAAGTTCATTAATTTGAAACTTGAAGTTTTAAAATCAAAAATTCAAAAACAGTTTGTGATATCTCCAAGGTCATTAATTTGGACTTGGATGATTAACTGTGGGGGATTTGGATGCTTATATTGTTATAAGAGTTAGTTTCCGATACGATTGATGAAACTGCCAAATTCTTGAGAAGTAATTTTGAGAAGATTGATTTGTTAGATTAAATTTCTGGAAGATTAAAATGTTGTTACTTATAGTTGTATGAGTGATTGCAGGAAAAGTCCAGACTACGATCCCGAGAGCAGAGTCTAAGGGGGAGTCTGAAGACAAGCTGAAAGTTAGGAGGAGCTTGTAGCTGGAAAGCTAGGTGTCGATCCCTAAAAGCACAGAAGCTTGATGAAAGGGGGAGCCTGCTGATGATAAAGCTGTTGATGATAAAGCCAGTGATGAGATCCTGGTGTAAGTGTAATGACCAGAAATTTAAAATCATTATTCTAGAAATAAAAGAATAATAATAATTTATAATAAACTAAACATTTATCTTATAATCCATCCTTCTGTATATCAACCAAAACTATTATTATTATTTATAAATTATCCAATAGGAAACCCTAATTAAGACACCCAAGTAATTCTGTACAAACCCTAGAATTTTCAGAATCAGGATCAGGGCCCCTAAAACTCAGGGGGGGTATTTTCTAGTTACGATTATCCATATAACTCATTATATAATTCGAATTTATCCATTTTGTCGACCCAGCTAGGCTAGTCCCACGCGTGGCAACCCTATAGTGCTTTGGTGTCCCTTACGGACTGTAACAATATAAGGCTTACGGTCCATAAGCACCCTTACGGACCGCAACATTGTGAGGCTTACGGTCCGTAAGCAAGGTGAAATTTCGACTATAAATAGCAGACATTGGCACTTGAAATTCTGCGTATGTTCGACGAAGAAATTCATTTTAGGCACGGAGTTATGTTCTGTTTACCACAATTAACACACACGGATCACTAATAAACGCCGCAATCAATCGCTGATACGATTCAATGTCCGATTGATTGAAATCAATCCAATGGATGTTTAAGTGCTGCTCAAATTTGGGTTATGCTTTGTTATTAGTCGTGATTCCGATAAATGTTTAAGTAATTTCACTTTGTCATTAGTTGTGATTCCGATGGTTGTTTAAGTGTTTGCACTTTGTCATTTGTTGTGAATCCGATGGATGTTTAAGTATCGCACTTTGTCATTCGTTGTGAGGATTTTAATCTCGTGAGTTATCGTAAATGCTGTATTAAGTTACTAACCTAGTTTGTGTGCATGTTATTTAAATTAGGTTAAAAGACTAATCAGTAGTCTAAACTCTACCCGTATAAATCTGAAATATTATCACAAGGTAGCATCACTTTGGAATTATTAAGGTACGGATCCTTACCCTCACTCCTTATTGCTTCATATTCAAATTGTTATAAACCCATTAAATTCATATATCTTTTAAAACTCCTCACGTCTTTGATTATCGATTCATTTGACAGTCCGTTGGAATCCTATTCTAATCATAACTTTGGATTTAGCTTTCATGTCATGCGATAGTATTATGTTAGTTGTACTCATTATCGCATGTTCCAATATATGTTACGTCTTGTTATGAAAAATATTTTGATAAGTTATGTGAATAAGACCATTTGTACTCTGATACCCTGAGTGTCGCTTCTCGTGGGGTGTCCCACGAGCATGTTGTTACGGCATCGACATCATGTGCTCCATCCGTGACGGAGAGATCAGTTCACGGCGTCCCTAGGTACAAGTGAGGTACAAAGCTACTAGGAGGCGTATGGATCGATCCTAGGATTTAAGTTAAGGAGGTGGATAGCGGGTATGCCAACTCGCCATCTCGTGTGATAATTATGCAGGAGTAGCTACCTGTGTATTGTCACGTTTTAAGTTTGGCTCATGGGTACATCCGTATGATATGATTATGAAATTACGTTACTTGCATCATATCATTTTAACATAAAGTTTCATCCGAATAACATTTCATATAAAGCATTATTTGTTATTTGAGCCTATTATTCCGTACTGAGCATTTGGCTCATTCCGTAAACTTTTTGTATATACAGGTTCACAGGTTACTTCGGGCGGGGTAAAGAGAGAAGAATAAAGCCTAGGAATAAATCTGAAGAAGTTAGTTAATCAAGTCGAATGTCTCCGTTTGTATATTAACCTTAAGTTTAGTTGTCGTGTGGTTGTATCTTTATCAAATAAATAAATGGAATTATGACTTTTGTTTATGATACCACTGTTAATGTGACACGTCAGCCCTTCTGGGTTGGGGTGTTACAGCTATGGTATCAGAGCAAAGGCTCTTTCCTGTAGAAAACTTGAAGATAGTAATTAAAACCTGTGAGGAATGGGTAGATATCTATGATAGGATTCAACTTGGTCTCTTATTTTGTTTAACTCCTATGTCTATTCTTATAGATGCCTCCTCGTCGTCCGCCACGTAGGAGTACTCGTACTAACCATGTGCATAACAACACTTCTTCGAATGAGACTCCAGTTGATCCAAACGTAATTAATGCTATCAACCAGGCTGTTGCCGGGTTGCTTCCCAAACCTTGTTGCTCAAACAGCTGAGGCCGTTATTCAACAAACTCGTCATCCAGAACGTAATAACACGAATCCAATCTCTGGTGAAGAAATTCGTGAGAATACCACGAACCATACTACCTATAGTATAGACATATGGATCGCTAAATTCCAAAAACAAAAGCCGAAATCCTTTAGTCACGCCACTAATCCAGTCGAAGCAAGAAACTGGATAGCTCATGTTGAAAAGATCTTCGGAGTTCTTGGAGTTCCGAAGCAATACAAAGTTAGATTGGCTACCTACAAACTTGAAGATGACGCACAAACTTGGTGGGAAGGATATAAGCAAGTCAAAGGAGGGGATGATTTTGACGCTAATCTTTCATGGGTCGACTTTCGTACCATCTTTTACGACAAGTATTTTTCTACCGCTGATAAAGAAGCTTATATCAGGGAGTATGCAGTGATTCGACAGGGGAGTGATGAACCAGCCTCTGAGTTCATTACTCGATTTTCAAGGTTGGCTAGTATTGTAGGAGACGTTGCAGGATCAGCAGAAGCCCAGGCAGAAAAATGCAAGTGGGCAGTCAATGATCGAATTCGGAAGTCGATCATGTACATGAAATTTAAGGATATCACCGAAGTTGCTGATGCAATCAAAAATTTTGAGTTTGAGAGAAAAGAATTTTTATCTCGAACTGGGGATAATAAGAAGAGAAACAGGGAAGGACAATTTAAGCAGGAAATCGGCCAATCATCCACTACGCCACAGAATCAAGACCGCAAAGTGCAAGGAAATCAAAACTCTGAAAACGAAGCAACATGGGAATCTGAAGAATCAATTCGCTCTCTATACCCTAATCTATTCTAATGATAGAATTTTAGTCGAGTAACGGTAAATCTTGCTCTTTGATATATGTTCATTTGTTTCTGTTTATCTTATGTGAATATATCTTAGTTATGATTAAGCATGTTTATGTAGGAAATATCAGTACCAATAGTCACTCTTGTTATCTGTAAGTCTATGTTGATTTTCTGCATGATTAAATATGTTATTAAGATACGTAGTGGAAGAACCATTAGGACATGGTAGTAAGGTAATTGACAATTATGGTCATGAACTTAATTATGAATTTCAGATACACATGTGTGTTTAGGAGATTCTTGTTATATAAGTTAGTAACTCTGCTATGAAAGTTCCATTTCCATTACTTATGCGATATGTTATATTCTTATTTGAAAAATTTCGAGGACGAAATTTCTTTTAAGGGGGTAATAGTTGTAATGACCAGAAATTTAAAATCATTATTCTAGAAATAAAAGAATAATAATAATTTATAATAAACTAAACATTTATCTTATAATCCATCCTTCTGTATATCAACCAAAACTATTATTATTATTTATAAATTATCCAATAGGAAACCCTAATTAAGACACCCAAGTAATTCTGTACAAACCCTAGAATTTTCAGAATTTTCAGAATCAGGATCAGGGCCCCTAAAACTCAGGGGGGGTATTTTCTAGTTACGATTATCCATATAACTCATTATATAATTCGAATTTATCCATTTTGTCGACTCAGCTAGGCTAGTCCCACGCGTGGCAACCCTATAGTGCTTTGGTGTCCCTTACGGACCGTAACAATATAAGGCTTACGGTCCGTAAGCACCCTTACGGACCGCAACATTGTGAGGCTTACGGTCCGTAAGCAAGGTGAAATTTCGACTATAAATAGCAGACATTGGTACTTGAAATTCTGCGTATGTTCGACGAAGAAATTCGTTTTAGGCATGGAGTTATGTTCTGTTTACCACAATTAACACACACGGATCACTAATCGATGCCGCAATCAGGGTATTAGCTCGATCGCTGATACGATTCAATGTCCGATTGATTGAAATCAATCCAATGGATGTTTAAGTGCTGCTCAAATTTGGGTTATGCTTTGTCATTAGTCGTGATTCCGATAAATGTTTAAGTAATTTCACTTTGTCATTAGTTGTGATTCCGATGGATGTTTAAGTGTTTGCACTTTGTCATTCGTTGTGAATCCGATGGATGTTTAAGTATCGCACTTTGTCATTCGTTGTGAGGATTTTAATCTCGTGAGTTATCGTAAATGCTGTATTAAGTTACTAACCTAGTTTGTGTGCATGTTATTTAAATTAGGTTAAAAGACTAATCAGTAGTCTAAACTCTGCCCGTATAAATCTGAAATATTATCACAAGGTAGCATCACTTTGGAATTATTAAGGTACGGATCCTTACCCTCACTCCTTATTGCTTCATATTCAAATTGTTATAAACCCATTAAATTCATATATCTTTTAAAACTCCTCACGTCTTTGATTATCGATTCATTTGACAGTCCGTTGGATTCCTATTCTAATCATAACTTTGGATTTAGCTTTCATGTCATGCGATAGTATTATGTTAGTTGTACTCATTATCGCATGTTCCAATATATGTTACGTCTTGTTATGAAAAATATTTTGATAAGTTATGTGAATAAGACCATTTGTACTCTGATACCCTGAGTGTCGCTTCTCGTGGAGTGTCCCACGAGCATGTTGTTGCGGCATCGACATCATGTGCTCCATCCGTGACGGAGAGATCAGTTCACGGCGTCCCTAGGTACAAGTGAGGTACAAAGCTACTAGGAGGCGTATGGATCGATCCTAGGATTTAAGTTAAGGAGGTGGATAGCGGGTATGCCAACTCGCCATCTCGTGTGATAATTATGCAGGAGTAGCTACCTGTGTATTGTCACGTTTTAAGTTTGGCTCATGGGTACATCCGTATGATATGATTATGAAATTACGTTACTTGCATCATATCATTTTAACATAAAGTTTCATCCGAATAACATTTCATATAAAGCATTATTTGTTATTTGAGCCTATTATTCCGTACTGAGCATTTGGCTCATTCCGTAAACTTTTTGTATATACAGGTTCACAGGTTACTTCGGGCGGGGTAAAGAGAGAAGAATAAAGCCTAGGAATAAATCTGAAGAAGTTAGTTAATCAAGTCGAATGTCTCCGTTTGTATATTAACCTTAAGTTTAGTTGTCGTGTGGTTGTATCTTTATCAAATAAATAAATGGAATTATGACTTTTGTTTATGATACCACTGTTAATGTGACACGTCAGCCCTTCTGGGTTGGGTTGTTACAGTAAGAGTCAAAGTGTGAAGCTGATCAAGAGAGTGATGGATGCTTACAATGTTACAATCTAAATGAGACGACAAAATGACCAAGACTGAAGACTCGGAGCTGAAAACTTCGTCAACATCCAAGGGGGAGTCTGTTGGTGCACGGAATGTCTGTTGACTTTGTTTGGTTCAAGTCTTAGGTCAAGATAGTAGAGATTGGATCTTAAAAGTTAAGATAGGTTTTAATATTGTAATTTCGTTCATATGAACATATAGTTAGGTGATTTCGTTCATTAGGTTAGTTAGGGGATTTCGCTTATAAGGTCAATAGATGATTTCGCTCATGTGGTCACTAGGGGTTTCGCTTTTGTGTCAGGTCTTTGGAGCGAAACCACAGGGGCTATATATAGTCAATATGAGCGAAATCAGGTCAGTCAGTGGTGTAACTTAAAGCGAACCTAGGTCATGCTTGTGGTGTCGAAACTCTGTCAATTTGTATTCAGAAAGCATCAATAAAGAAAGAATAGAAAGAGAATAGTTGTTGTTACTTTGCGTGTATTGATTCCGCCTTTATACGTGAAGGTGAACGTCCTTAACTGAATTTTCAGAGTCGCAAAACGGTCCAACACTATGCATTATGACATCTTGTTTCCACTATGCATCTTTTCATCAAACATTGATCTCATACATATATGTATAGAAAATGTAATTAAATATTTTTAATTGTGTTCTAGATGGAACAATATTTGAAAATGTTTGTATTTTTTTTAAATTATCAAATATTAAGTTGGGTAATTTGTGAGAGAAAAAAGTATAGAGAATATAATTAAATATTCTTTTAATTGGAAAAAGAAATCAGGAAAGAGAGAAAAAATCAACTAATTAAATGAAGAGAGAAAAATACAATTATACCCCTGTGTCTATTAAAATACATGAAAGTTACAAAAAATAATTACAATCTTGTCACTAAAGAAAAAATGTAGATCTACAAAATCAATGGTCAAGATAAGTTTATTTTGTTTACAAATACACTGTCATACCCCCAAAATCCACCCGCGGAGTAACACTGCTTGGACGCGTGACTGACCAGTATCAAGCCACCAATCATATTGAACATGTAAGTAAAAAAATAAAAGTGTTTGTAATTCAACCAAGCCAATATGAAGAGTATTCAACACATAAGTGCAATATCAATGTTTAGCGGAAGCATATGAGTAAAAGCCCAACTCAAATAAAGTATGAAATGTCAAATGTTTAATCAAAGCAACCATGATCCGTGTCCACAACGACCGTGCCTCCCGTGCAAGCTCCATATGTACCTAAGGTCCTGCAAGGCATGTAACAGAGAGTCAACAACTAGTTGAGCGAGTTCACAGAAGGTAAGTTCGTTGCATAGCAATGCGTTATTAACCAAACCGTTTGTATATTCCTTAGGTGGGGGCTTCCCATGTTATATGTACTATTAGTGGGGGCTTCCCATGTTTGCATTTACTAGACAGGTTATACCATAAGTGTTCTTCCCAACCCGAGAACAGGACTGCGTATGTGCTTTACGTAGGCTTTACGTAAGTGCCCTTCTCAACCCGAGGACAGTGGTACGCGAGGTTTACGTAGGTTTTACGTAAGTGTCTTTCATCACCCGAAGACAGTAGTGTGTATGCGTTTACGTAGGTTTTACGTAAGTGTCATTCGTCACCAGAGGACAGTGGTAATTACTAGTATACGTAGGTTTTACGTATGTGTCCTGCACATCCGCGGACGATGGTAGGTAGTCTAGTAATGATAAAAGTTCAAGCAACTATTCAATCCCATTATTCCAAACCCATTCCCAGCCCTGGGAATCCCATGCCTTGGTAAGAGTGTGAACTCACCTTGGTTTGCTCGGTATGCTAAGTATGCTCACAGTTAATCAATCACGTCCTAAAGTACGCACGTATACATAATCAGTTTGTATTCACGAAGTTCACGTATAAGCACATAGCACGTATTCAAAATCATACCAGTCATGCACAACATTTAACAGCAGTTAACTAACTCAGTTAACTTTAACAGAGATAAACTAAGTTACTGTACAGATTTCACATTCGGCGAAACACATTCCGTTTCGTCGTGATAACCTCGGCGAAACATACTTCGTTTCGCCGTATCCGATTCGTCGTGGCTTCTCTCGGCGAAACACATTCCGTTTCGTCATATTCTGGTTCGCCGAGAGTAGTGTTTCGTCATTATGTCAGTTACGTCGATTAAACAGTCAATCACAGAAAACCCTAACAGCCGTCAACATCATACGAAGAATCATACAGTTATCACCATACAACAATCATCTATTAACATGAATACTTAACTGATTGCCTTCCATCTAATCTGATAATACATATATGACATTTATAGGTTGCACTCAATTAAACATCACATGCCACTGACAAGATCACATGCAAAAGAAATGAACCCAACCGATCATGTGATTATATTTAATTGGCTGCACATGTATCACATCACAAATGGCCAAATAAGTTTTACATATAATGGCCGACATCCATGGGATGTTCCTTATCTCACAAATAGATAACATAACAAACAATTACATAAGAATCTTGACTAACATATCCTGACAACACTTAATCAAATGTGCACATGGTTGGGTTTTATCGAAACCACAAACATCAACGTGGCCGCCATTTGCTTGTTATCTCCTTTGACTTAATCAAAACCACCACACCCTATTATTGGACCGATTTCTATAAATTATCACATAAAGTCATCACATGCACACACATAACAACCATCACATGTTTCGCATAACAACATATACAACTGATCAAATCATGCATAACAACTCAGAGCATCATAATCATATATTCAACAATCCGATAAAGATTAACACTAACCGAACGAACGAGGCAACAACTTGATTGATCTAGTGGGTTCCGGGGACACACGCTTGCCGTCAGTTTTCAAGGTGAGCGAGAGAGAGAGAGAGAGAGAGAGAGAGAGAGAGAATGTGTTTTAGGGTTTGCTAAACTGCCCAACTAATGCAACCTATCAGTTATAAAATAGAATTGTAACATGTTGGGCCCTCGACTGGGCTTTGGGCCGGCGAAACATCCTGTTTCGTCGAGTTGTTATTGGCGAAACACATCTTGTGTTTCGTCGGGTATTTTCATGTGTTAAACAGTTGATGCTTTTCTACTAAGTCTCATTTTATAATACAATCACATACATGTAATAATCACAACGTGTTTCATTATGGCACAACGTATACAGTTACAAGTCAAACAACCAAACAGTCAAAGTCAACGTGCAATAAATACGAAAGTGAAAGTCGGAAACTCGAGTTGTCACATTATCCCCAACTTGAAAGAAATTTCGTCCCAAAATTTAGCATGCGGTCACTGAGGAAGCTAGGTAAGTTGTATCGTTTACTGATTTTCCTGGGGTGTCACATCTTCCCCCCGTTGATTTGGAATTTCGTCCCGAAATTCTGTAGTAGCTTCAGCCTCAGTAGTGGTTGCATTGCTTCCGAATAATTGGGGATACTTGAGTTCCATTTGGTCTTCACGCTCCCAGGTGAACTCTGGGCCGCGACGGGAGTTCCAACGAACTCGTACAAGAGGGATTCTCGTGTTCTTGAGGACCTTAACATCCCGGTCCGTGATTTCAACTGGTTCCTCGACGAACTGCAACCGCTCGTCGATAGTGAGTTCCTTCAAAGGAACTATAGGGGTCTCATCTGACAGACACTTCTTCAGATTCGACACGTGAAAGACGTTGTGAACTGCACTGAGTTCAGCTGGTAAGTTCAGTCGGTAGGCCACTTTGCCTATTTTCTCTATGACTTCGAATGGTCCAACGTATCGTGGATTGAGCTTGCCTCGTTTGCCAAAACGAACAACACCCTTCCAGGGTGAAACTTTGAGTAGCGCTCGATCCCCAACCTGGAATTCGAGTAGTTTCCTGTCTTTATCTGCGTATGCTTTCTGACGGTCACGAGCTGCCGCCATGCGTTGCCGTATCTGAGCAATCTTTTCAGTAGTATCAACTACCATTTTTGGACCTGTGATCTGACTGTCACCCACCTCTGCCCAACAAAGAGGTGATCGGCATTTACGCCCGTACAATGCCTCAAATGGGGCAGCTTTAATGCTGGTGTGGTAGCTGTTATTGTACGAAAATTCCACAAGTGGCAGATGTTTTTCCCAGCCATTGCCAAAATCAATTACGCACGCCCGAAGCATGTCTTCTAGAGTTTGAATAGTGCGCTCAGACTGCCCATCTGTCTGAGGATGATAAGCTGTGCTCATGTCTAAACGAGAGCCAAAAGATTTATGCATTGCTTGCCACAGTTCTGAAGTAAAACGTGCATCACGATCAGAGATAATAGAGGTGGGCACCCCGTGCCTCGAGACAACTTCCTTAAGGTATACGTCTGCTAGAGTGGAGAACTTATCCGTTTCCTTGATAGCCAAGAAGTGAGCAGACTTTGTGAGTCGATCCACGATCACCCAAATGGTATCATTCCCGCGTTGCGATCTAGGCAGGCCAGTAACAAAATCCATGGAAATTTGTTCCCATTTCCATTGTGGTATCTCGGGTTGTTGGAGTGGGCCTGATGGTTTCTGATATTCCGCTTTGACTCTCGCACAAGTCAAACACTTGCTAACGTACGCTGCTATGTGAGCTTTCATGCTAGGCCACCAATATGTAGTTTTGATATCGTGGTACATTTTATCCGAACCAGGATGTACCGAGTAACGAGACTTATGAGCTTCATCCATTACAAGCTCGCGTAAGTTGCCGTAAAGTGGGACCCAAATGCGTCCTGTTACATAGTAGGCGCCGTCTGCCTTTTGTTCTAGCCGTTGCCTTGAGCCGCGTAGAGCTTCAGCCCTGACGTTTTCCTGTTTCAATGCTTCTACCTGAGCATCTCGTATCTGTGAAGGAAGACTAGACTGAATAGTGAGTTGCAACGCTCGTACACGCCTAGGTGTAGTATCCTTTCGACTGAGGGCGTCGGCCACCACATTGGCTTTGCCCGGATGGTACTTTATGGCACACTCGTAATCGTTCAGTAGCTCGACCCATCTACGTTGTTGCATGTTCAATTCTTTCTGTTTGAAAATATGCTCAAGACTCCTGTGATCGGTGTAGATGGTGCACTTGGTACCGTACAGGTAGTGTCTCCATATCTTAAGTGCAAAAACAACCGCTCCCAGCTCTAGATCGTGAGTAGTGTAGTTCTTTTCATGAACTTTGAGTTGGCGTGAGGCGTAGGCTATGACTTTATCCCGTTGCATCAACACACATCCAAGACCTTGGATGGATGTGTCGCAGTAAACCACAAAATCGTCCGTGCCTTCAGGCAATGAGAGGATAGGTGCGCTACAAAGTCTATCCTTTAAGTGCTGAAACGCTGTTTCCTGTGTATTACCCCAATGATAAACAACACCTTTCTGTGTCAGTAGTGTAAGCGGCTGCGCAATCTTTGAGAAGTCTTTGATGAACCGTCTGTAATAACCCGCCAAACCCAAGAATTGGCGTATTTCAGTTGGTGTGCGAGGTGCAGGCCAGTTCTTGATCGAATCTACCTTGGATGGATCAACATGAATCCCATCCTTGTTTACCACGTGGCCTAGAAAGTGGACTTCATGAAGCCAGAAGTCGCATTTTGAAAACTTGGCGTACAGCTGTTCCGTTCGAAGAAGTTCCAAAATAAGTCGTAAATGATGCTCGTGCTCCTCCTGACTCTTCGAATAAATCAGGATGTCGTCGATGAAAACAATAACAAACTTGTCAAGATAGGGTTTGCACACCCTGTTCATAAGATCCATGAAAACCGCGGGCGCGTTCGTTAGCCCGAATGGCATGACCAAAAACTCGTAATGGCCGTAGCGAGTTCTGAATGCTGTTTTGGAGACGTCCTCATCCCGGACTCTCAGTTGATGGTAGCCTGACCTCAGATCAATCTTCGAGTAATAGCTCGACCCTTGCAACTGGTCGAACAAGTCGTCGATTCGTGGAAGAGGATAGCGATTCTTCACGGTCACCTTGTTCAGCTCGCGGTAGTCTATACACAGGCGGAAGGTACCGTCCTTCTTCTTTACAAATAGTACTGGAGCTCCCCAAGGCGAAGAGCTAGGACGTATGAAACCCTTTTCCAAAATTCTTGCAATTGCTTAGACAGTTCTTCCAGTTCCGTTGGAGCTAAGCGATAAGGTGCTCGAGCTATGGGTGCTGCTCCTGGAGCTAGCTCGATCTGAAATTCGACCTGGCGATGAGGCGGTAACTCAGGTAACTCTTCAGGAAACACTTGAGGAAAATCGCGTACCACAGGAATATCCTCAATCTTTTTCTCTTTCTTCGATGTATCTGTAACGAGGGCTAAAACAGCTATGTGACCCTTTCGCAAACACTTCTGAGCCTTCAAGAAGGAGATGATGCCACTCACGACACCACTCTTGTCACCTTGAACTTCGAGAGGTTCTTTACCAGAACGGGGAATACGAATGATCTTCTCCTTGCATAGAATCTCTGCTTGCTGTTGGGATAACCAATCCATACCAATGACGATGTCGAAACTACCCAGAGTTATAGGAATGAGATCGATAAAGAAAGTCTGACCAGCGAGGATAAGATTACAACCCTGAACTACGTGTGTGGCCTCTAGACTTTTACCGTTAGCTAACTCTACGACATGCTTGGTGTTCAAAAGTGTTGGCACGCGTTTAAGCATTTGACTAACTTTTAGAGACATATAACTTGTATCCGCACCCGAATCAAACAATACAGTAACATAAAAGTTGTCGAGAAGAAACTTACCCATAACTACGTTGGGATCATTCCTCGCGTCACCTTGACCAATCACAAAAGCACGACCCCTAGCACGATTGTTGTTGTTGTTTCCCCCATTGTTGTTTCCGTTGCCTTGGTTATTGTTGTTGTTGTTATTGTTCTGGTTCCGGTTTAACTGAGGGCAGTGTCTTTTGAAGTGACCTTCAGCGCCACAATGAAAACATCCTTTGTTGTCCTGTTGCTGATTCTGCGGTGTTTGTTGTTGCTGCTGATTCTGATTAGCAGGCAGCGGGTTCCTACAATCCTTGGCCTCATGACCCATCTTGAGGCACCTCTGACAGCGACCCTTGTTGCACTGGCCACTATGGTGTCTGTTACAGTTGTTGCACCTTGGGAGGTTCCCTCGATAACCACCCTGCCTGTGATTGCCCGAAGATTGCTGACTAGGGCTCTGATAGTTGTTAGTCTTTCGCTGCTGAACTTGGGACTGAACTGAAGCTGAACCTTTGCTGGAATCCCCCTCCCATTTTCTCTTGTTATCACTAGGAGTAGCAGGAGTAGCTGAAGTGGTAGCGGTAGTAGTAGCGCTGATACGTTTAGGCAACCTGTTCTGCTCCACCGCCTGATCAGTGAGACGGTGAGCCAACTGAACAACCTGCTGGTAGGTGGCAAGGTTTGCTGAAGTTACATGACTTTGGATCTCTGGCACTAGACCTTTAAGATAGAGTTCGATACGCTTAATTGGAGGGTCCACCATAGTAGGACACAGTAATGCAAGCTCATTTGATCTCTTGGTAAACGCCTCAATTTCTGACCCCGTCATCTTGAGGTTGAAGAACTCGACCTCCAGCTTATGAATGTCGTCACGACTGCAGTATTCCTCCTTGATCATCTCTTTAAAATTGTTCCATGGGGTGGCGTTAGCAGCAACCAACCCCAGCATTTGGACCTGAGCTTTCCACCATGTGAGGGCTAAACCCTCGAGAGTACCGGTAGCATACTTCACCCTGCGTGCCTCAGGGCATTCACACATTTCGAATACTGACTCTAGTTTCTCAAACCAGTGGAGGAGACCTACGGCTCCTTCAGTGCCGCTGAAAGTAGTTGGACGACAGTCCATGAAAGTCTTGAAGGTGCAAACAGGTGGTTGACCTGTTGTGTATAAGAATCAGGACAATGTTAAATATGAGAGTTGGTTTAGGAATGTAGGATCTAATGATCCTAGTGTGAGTTACAACTGCAGGGTATACCTCCTGCTTGTGCGGCTGCAACTGCCGCAGCAACTTGTTCGTTAAGTGCAATATATTGAACATGAGAGTTGGTTTAGGAATGTAGGATCAAGCCACCAATCATATTGAACATGTAAGTAAAAAAATAAAAGTGTTTGTAATTCAACCAAACCAATATGAAGAGTATTCAACACATAAGTGCAATATCAATGTTTAGCGGAAGCATATGAGTAAAAGCCCAACTCAAATAAAGTATGAAATGTCAAATGTTTAATCAAAGCAACCATGATCCGTGTCCACAACGACCGTGCCTCCCGTGCAAGCTCCATATGTACCTAAGGTCCTGCAAGGCATGTAACAGAGAGTCAACAACTAGTTGAGCGAGTTCACAGAAGGTAAGTTCGTTGCATAGCAATGCGTTATTAACCAAACCGTTTGTATATTCCTTAGGTGGGGGCTTCCCATGTTATATGTACTATTAGTGGGGGCTTCCCATGTTTGGATTTACTAGACAGGTTATACCATAAGTGTTCTTCCCAACCCGAGAACAGGACTGCATATGTGGTTTACGTAGGCTTTACGTAAGTGCCCTTCTCAACCCGAGGACAGTGGTACGCGAGGTTTACGTAGGTTTTACGTAAGTGTCTTTCATCACCCGAAGACAGTAGTGTGTATGCGTTTACGCAGGTTTTACGTAAGTGTCCTTCGTCACCAGAGGACAGTGGTAATTACTAGTATACGTAGGTTTTACGTATGTGTCCTGCACATCCGCGGACGATGGTAGGTAGTCTAGTAATGATAAAAGTTCAAGCAACTATTCAATCCCATTATTCCAAACCAATTCCCAGCCCTGGGAATCCCATGCCTTGGTAAGAGTGTGAACTCACCTTGGTTTGCTCGGTATGCTAAGTATGCTCACAGTTAATCAATCACGTCCTAAAGTACGCACGTATACATAATCAGTTTGTATTCACGAAGTTCACGTATAAGCACATAGCACGTATTCAAAATCATACCAGTCATGCACAACATTTAACAGCAGTTAACTAACTCAGTTAACTTTAACAGAGATAAACTAAGTTACTGTACAGATTTCACATTTGGCGAAACACATTCCGTTTCGTCGTGATAACCTCGGCGAAACATACTTCGTTTCGCCGTATCCGATTCGTCGTGGCTTCTCTCGGCGAAACACATTCCGTTTCATCATATTCTGTTTCGCCGAGAGTAGTGTTTCGTCATTATGTCAGTTACGTCGATTAAACAGTCAATCACAGAAAACCCTAACAGCCGTCAACATCATACGAAGAATCATACAGTTATCACCATACAACAATCATCTATTAACATGAATACTTAACTGATTGCCTTCCATCTAATCTGATAATACATATATGACATTTATAGGTTGCACTCAATTAAACATCACATGCCACTGACAAGATCACATGCAAAAGAAATGAACCCAACCGATCATGTGATTATATTTAATTGGCTGCACATGTATCACGTCACAAATGGCCAAATAAGTTTTACATATAATGGCCGACATCCATGGGATGTTCCTTATCTCACAAATCGATAACATAACAAACAATTACATAAGAATCTTGACTAACATATCCTGACAACACTTAATCAAATGTGCACATGGTTGGGTATTATCGAAACCACAAACATCAACGTGGCCGCCATTTGCTTGTTATCTCCTTTGACTTAATCAAAACCACCACACCCTATTATTGGACCGATTTCTATAAATTATCACATAAAGTCATCACATGCACACACATAACAACCATCACATGTTTCGCATAACAACATATACAACTGATCAAATCATGCATAACAACTCAGAGCATCATAATCATATATTCAACAATCCGATAAAGATTAACACTAACCGAACGAACGAGGCAACAACTTGATTGATCTAGTGGGTTCCGGGGACACACGCTTGCCGTCAGTTTTCAAGGTGAGCGAGAGAGAGAGAGAGAGAGAGAGAGAGAGAAAGAGAGAGAGAATGTGTTTTAGGGTTTGCTAAACTGCCCAACTAATGCAACCTATCAGTTATAAAATAGAATTGTAACATGTTGGGCCCTCGACTGGGCTTTGGGCCGGCGAAACATCCTGTTTCGTCGAGTTGTTATTGGCGAAACACATCTTGTGTTTCGTCGGGTATTTTCATGTGTTAAACAGTTGATGCTTTTCTACTAAGTCTCATTTTATAATACAATCACATACATGTAATAATCACAACGTGTTTCATTATGGCACAACGTATACAGTTACAAGTCAAACAACCAAACAGTCAAAGTCAACGTGCAATAAATACGAAAGTGAAAGTCGGAAACTCGAGTTGTCACATACACAATTGTTCACTCATTAACCCTATGATATATATATATATATATATATATATATATATATATAGGGGACCGCTAAAATGAAAACCAACTCCAGTTGTAAGAACCATGAGAACTTTTTGATCTGGGGCGAGTTGGACCAAATTTTTTTTTTCAAAAACGTAGATGCTTGTATTATAAACACATTTGTAAAAAAAAAATAAAAAAATAGCGGACCCCTATATAGGAGACCGCTAAAATGAAAACTACCTCCAGTTGTAAGAACCATGAGAACTTTTTGATATGGGGCGAGTTAGACCAATTTTTTTTTATAAACGTAGACACTTGTATTATAAACACATTTGTAAAAAAAAAGAAACAAAAAAAAATGTCGTGTGTGTAGTTTTGAGCACCACAAGTTTGTGTTTACGGGTACCGTAAAATTTAAACAAAATTTACGGTACCCGTAAACACAAACTTATGGTGCTCAAAACTACACACACGACATTTTTTTTTAATTTTTTTTTACAAATGTGTTTATAATACACGCATCTACGTTTATGAAAAAAAATTTGGTCCAACTCGCCCCGTACGGTGTAGTTCTCATGGTTCTTACAACTAGAGGTGGTTTTCATTTTAGCGGACCCCATATATATATATATATATATATATATATATATTTATATAGGGGGCCGCTAAAATGAAAACCACCCCCCAGTTGTAAGAACCGCGAGAACCACTCTCCACCAATCAGATAATGACAACCAAAAGGGTAATATACTCATTTAATCAAAACCATCAAATCATCTATCTCTACTCATTAAATTGTCTTTTTAAAGTCTTTTCAATTACTCTCTTTTCACATTTCTCTCTCCTCTTTTTGTTACTTTATAAAAAAGTTTTTGTAAAAAAAATTGTAAAAAAGTTTTTGTTAAAATAAAATTTAAAACCGTAAAAAAAGTTTTCGTAAAAGAGTTTAAAAACGTGTGTCGTAAAAAAAGATTTTTGTAAAAAAGGTTAAAACCGTAAAAAAGTCTTTGTATAAATTTTTGTCTTTTGTAAAAAAAAATTTATGAAAAAATAAATTTGTAAAAAAATTTTGTTAAAAAAGTTTTTGTAAAAAAAAGTTTAAAACCGTAAAAAACGTTTTCGTAAAAAAACGTAAAAAAGTTTGAAAAACGTGTGTGTAAAAAAAGTTTTTGTAAAAAAAGAGGTTAAAACCGTAAAAAAAAATTGTATAAATTTTTGTTCTTTGTTAAAAAGTTTTTGCAAAAAAATAAAATGTAAAAAGGTTTTTTTGTAAATTTTTTTTTGTAAAAAAAAGCTTAAAACCGTAAAAGAGGTTTTTGTAAAAAAAGTTTAAAACAGTAAACAAATTTTAAAAACATGTGTGTAAAAAACGGCGCGTAAATACTGGGCGAAATAAACAGGGCGTAAAAACCGGCGTGTAAAAAAACAGCACGTAAAAAACGGGGCGTAAAAACGGGGCGTAAAAAACAGCTCCTAAAAAAAACTGGGTCATAAGACGGCGCGTAAATACGGGGGCGTAAAAAACAGTGTAAAAAACGGCTCGTAAAAACGGTTTTCGTAAAAAAATACTTAAAAAATTGTTTTTTGTAAAAAAAAAACTGCGCATAACAACGGGGAATAAAAAATAGCTTGTAAAAGAAACGGATGATAAAACGATTGGTAAATAAGGGGCGTGAATACGGGGCGTAAAAACGGGACATGAAAAACGGCGCGTAAAACCGGGCATAAAAACGGCATGTAAAAAACCGGTCGCAAAAACAGGGCGTAAAAAACGGCGCGTAAAAGCAAGGCGTAAAAAACGACGCGTAAAATCGGGGCGTAAAAACGGCGCGTTAAAAAAACGACGCGTAAAAACTGGCTTAAAAAAACGGCGTGTGAAAAAGTCGGGCTTAAAAACGGCGTGCAAAAAATTGTTTTTGTTTAAAAATTTGGATCTAAAATGGTTTTAATAAAAAAATTTGTTTTAAAAAAACAAGTAATATAATAATACAAAAAAAGTAATAAAAAAACAATAAAGACAAATAGACAAAAAAAAGTAAATTTACTAAACTATCATTTTGCATTAAAATATTAAAAACATAATCAGAAAAAAAGTAATTAATATTAGTTTTAATTACTTTTAATCTCATCTATCCATCTTGTTGATCTAGTGGTTGGAAACTGGTTCTCGCGGTTCTTACAACTGGGGGTGGTTCTCATTTTAGCGGTCCCATATATATATATATAGGGGACCGCTAAAATGAGAACCACCTCCAGTTGTAAGAACCGTGAGAACTACACCGTACGGGGCGAGGTGGACCAAATTTTTTTTTCATAAACATAGATGCATGTATTATAAACACATTTGTAAAAAAAAAAAAATTCAAAAAAAAAAAATGTCGGGTGTGTAGTTTTGAGCACCCCAAGTTTGTGTTTACGGGTACCGTAAATTTTATTTAAAATTTACGGTACCCGTAAACACAAACTTGTGGTGCTCAAAACTACACACACGACATTTTTTGTTTTTTGAATTTTTTTTTACAAATGTGTTTTTAATACAAGCATCTACGTTTATGAAAATTTTTTTTGTCCAACTCGCCCCGGATCAAAAAGTTCTCACGGTTCTTACAACTGGAGGTGGTTCTCATTTTAGCGGTATATATATATAGAATTGCGCTAAAATAAGAACCACCTCGAGTTGTAAGAACCGTGAGAACTTTTTGATCCTGGGCGAGATGGACCAATTTTTTTTTTCACAAACGTAGATGCGTGTATTATAAACACATTTGTAAAAAAAAAATTCAAAAAACAAAATGTCTTGTGTGTAGTTTTGAGCACCACAAGTTTTTGTTTACGGGTACCGTAAATTTTCCGGTTAGATTTACGGTACCCGTAAACACAAACTTGTGTTGCTCAAAACTACACACACGACATTTTTTTTTATTTTTTATTTTACAAATGTGTTTATAATACACGCAACTACGTTTATGAACAATTTTTTTGGTCCACCTCGCCCCGTACGGTGTAGTTCTCACGGTTCTTACAACTCGAGGTGGTTCTCATTTTAGCAGTCCCCTATATATATATATACACCTCCAGTTGTAAGAACCGCGAGAACCAGTTCCTAACCACTAGATCAACAAGATGGATGGATAAGATTAAAAGTAACTAAAATTAATATTAAATACATTTTGTCTTATTATGTCTTTAATATTTTAATCCAAAATGGTAGTTTACGTTTTACGTTAAACTTTTTACGTTTGTACGTTAAAAAGTTTACGGTTTAACTTTTTTTTTTACACAAAAACTTTTCTACGCCAAACGAAATTTTACGCCCGCGACCCCGATTTCGGGTTTACCCAAAACATTTTTTTTACAAAAAAATTTTACGGGTTGTAAATAAAAACATTTTTTACGAAAACTTTTTTACGGCATCGACGGCACACCGCCTTCAATCACCGGCACCACCGGCATCGACGGGCACCACCGGCAATCAAACGAATTAACGGGCACCACCGGCAATCAAACGAATTAACGGGCACCACCGGCAATCAAATGAATTAACTGCTCCACCGGACTTGTTGACTTTGATTACACACAATTAGTCCGCTCTAAATCTCCATTAACATTTATTCACCCTCAAGATCCTTCCAGCTCTTCTCTCTCTGTCGTCATCACCCATTTTCACAATTAATCTCACATTTCCTGTAGAACCAAAAAAACCCACAAAAGCAAACAATCACTTTCCAAGAAACCATAATATAGCCCCTTACAAAAAAACAACCAAAAAATTTCACCCCCGACACAAACAACCCTTTTCTTCTCCCCCCAAACAATTCAAGATTTCATCAAAACTTTCAGATGAAGCTTGGTATATACAAAACTTTCAGATGAAAAATCACATAACTAAAACTGGGTATATGTAAAAAAAACCCTTTCAAAACCTACAAACTCCAAAACATCAATTTACAAGTTCTAACATATCAAACAAACCCTAGATGGAACATCAAACCACACAAGATCCAGAACTCAAACAAGATTAAAAAAAATCAAAACATGACCCGACCCGGAGACTGTTGCTTACCTCTCACCGGAGATGGATGGTGTGCATGAGACTCCGATCTTCATTCCGGTCGTTTCAGAACAGTTGCAGCCACCATGTCTTTTTTTTAGATCTGAGATGGATTGCTGACCTGGGAGTTTTTGCAGATCTGAGATGGGTTGCAACCGCCTTCACCCACCGTCGCCATCAACCCCACCACCACAACCGCCATTCTCCCTCGTCACCGCCGCAAAAATCAACTGCCGCAAAAATCCCAAACGTCGAAACCCCCATGAAAACCCGTTCTCCGACCATCCTTCTCACCTCCGGCGACCACCATCAACCTGCTCTACCACCTTCGCCTCCACACCACCGACTTCCACCGCCTTCGCCACCACCGTTAACCCCACCGCGTCACCCCCACCTTTGTTGTTTCTGTGTTGTGGGTGTTTGTTGAAGAAAAACTTGACATCAGATGGATTGAACTTCAAACTTGACATCAGATGGATTGAATGTGTTTTGTTTCTGTGTTGTGGGTGTTTTTAGAGAGAGAATGCTACAATTTTGGGGTTTTGAAATTTAGAGAGAGAATGGGTTGATTGTCTGGTTGCATTAAATGGAGTGAGAGAGAGGGGGATTTGACATATGGGGTAAAAAGACCAAAATACCCTTTTAGTTGGCTAAATCTGATTGGTTGAGAGTGGTTCTCGCGGTTCTTACAACTGGAGGTGGTTTCTATTTTAGCGGCTCCCTATATATATATATATATATATATATATATATAGGATTAGGTTTAGGTTTAAGAGTGAACACTAGTGTAGCTTGCAAACTGAGTGAAATAATCCTGGCCATACACGTGTGTAGATCAATGGCTAGGATTTGTTCACTCAGTTTGCAAATACACTAGTGTTCACTCTAGAACCCCACCCTATATATATATATATATATTTGACTTTTTGTTTTTTTTTTAATTTTTAGTTTTGATTATACACTTTATACTATTTTTTTTTTGAATGACAATGCTTATATCTATCCTACATTACACCAATTAACTAAATAATTGATGTTGCCTATATTTGAACCTAGGATCTCTACTCTAAGTGGCATGAGTCTTTACCAAGTAGGCTAGCCCTACGTTGACTTTATGCTATAAATAATATCTGTTTTTAACCCTATAGTTATAACAATTACCAACTTGCATGAACGGTAAGTTTGGCTTTTTTATAATTTCTATTACATACCTTATACTATAAATAATATACGTTTTAACCCTATAGTTTGTTTTTTTATAACTTACGTTCGTTTTTTTATAAAAACTAAATATGCAGTTGCGTTAATTTTTTTTCTTTGTATTAACTTTGATATCTTTATAATATCGGTAGAGTCGTTTAGAACATTTCATGTATAATATATATAAAATAATTTTGATTTTCTCTTTTGGTTGCTTAATCGAATACCGTTACCGTACCGATATCGTAACGAAATAAAACCAATAAATACCGACCGCATCCTCGCCGCGTAGCGCTTTGGAATTTTGCTAGGATTGAATACAATTATCAACTTCTTTTATACTATCCGTGATTAGGGATGAAAACAACTAGGGGTTTAATAAGTCTAGTCTTATATTCGATTATAAAATCATGTTCAATACCCATTAGGTATTGTTTACTCATTATCTAACATGTATCGGATATAACTCTTCGTTTGTTGATGTTACCCGTAGTGATTCTTAAACACATTTATTACTATTTTTTATTTTATACTATAACACTAATAGAAATTTGGTTCTTTTCAATGTGTTTTTCAGTCACAAATGCGCGACAAATTCAAATTTGCTACGCATTTGTGACAAAACCTTAATATTGGAAAAAGAAATCCCGTAGGAAATCATTTACAACACGTTTACTACGCAATTTTCAATTTATTTTTGACGAAAATATGGTGTCGGAAATTTACGACGCATTTCTTACATAATTTCTTAATTAAGCTTTTGAAATTTTCTAAGCATTTTAAAAAAATGTAAGTTTTAAATTTGTTTTGCACAATTTTGACAAAACAATTATTAAATTTGCTACACATTTTTGACAAAAATATTTCATTAGTAAAGTTAGGGACAAATTTGCAACGAAACAGTTTGGAAAACATATTTTTTTGTGACGAATTTGAGAAATAAAATTAACGACACTTTTCTAGTAGTGTATATTGTAATACCCAAGGAAACAAAATTAGAAAAAAAATGTTTACGAGTGTGGTACAGATTAACGAGTAGATATCTTTTGGGTAATCTGGTCATGAATCATCTAATACCATAACCGTTGTAATCCTGCATAAACATCAAACTAAACGAATCAAAATACCTGTTCAAAATAATTTGAGTTTCGGATTTACCCATTGGTTTGGTTCGGTTCGTTTACGTACTATCTCTCTGTGTGATTCTGCATCCACTATACGCGTTATAATAATAGCATACCCACAAATAATGTGAGTGGACATCCATGCATTTCATGCCTTAGGTTGTTGTGGAATAATGACATTATATATCCCCTATTCCCTTTACATTGGTTTCAATTCATTCTTGACCTAGAACCTACATAAACTCTTATCATCATGCCGACATCCCAGCCTCTTGTACCCAAATATCTAAAACAAGATGAACTCACTCAGGAGTGTAAGGAATTACTTTCCACCCTTCCAACTGAAAAGGGATGGGTTGCTTCAACCTTCTATAAATACCAAGGTTTTTGGCATCCTTGCAGGCATTTGCAAGGAATCCTTTCATGTCAAAAACACTTTCAGGCTCAAGACACTGATATCATTCTTGTTACCACACCCAAATCAGGCACTACCTGGTTAAAAGCCATACTGTTCGCCCTACTGAACCGCACCCGTTTCCCCATATCCCAAAACAGCCACCCATTAAACTCAAACAACCCTCATGTCCTGGTGCCTTTCTTGGAGATTAAGCTCTACCTTGAACATGAGAACCCAGATCTCTCATCCATCATGTCACCAAGACTTTTTTCCACTCACATGCCTAATGTCTCTCTACCAAAATCTGTCCATGATTCTAAATGCAAGCTTGTTTACCTATGTAGAAACCCTAAGGATATTCTAACATCTCTTTGGTCATTCACAAACAAGTTAAGGCTACAGGAAATGGGAACAAATTCACTAGAAGAAGCTTTTGAGAGATTCTGTGGAGGAGTTAGCATGTATGGGCCCTTTTGGGATCATGTGTTAGGTTACTGGGAGGAAAGTTTGAAGAATCCAGAAAAAGTGTTGTTTCTGAAATATGAGGAGATAAAAGAGCAGCCAAAGCATTATTTGGAGAAACTAGCATGCTTTTTGGGGTGTCCATTTTCCTTAAAAGAAGAGAAAGAAGGAGTTGTTGATGACATTTTGGAAATTTGTAGCTTTGATCATCTGAGTAAACTACAAGTGAACATGGAAGGAAAGCTTCCATCTGGCGAAAACTGCAATCTTTTTTTCCGGAAAGGAGAAGTTGGTGACTCCAAAAACCATTTGTCACCGGAAATGGAAGAGAGGCTTGACAAGATCTGTAAGGAGAAGTTAGATGGGTCAGGATTAATGTTTTAGTATTTGTGTGTTTGTTTGTTCTTAACTTTTTCTTTGTGTTTTCAAGGTTTACATAATCGGTGTTATACTGATATCAATGTATCTTCAATTTGTCTTAAACCAATCAACTTAAAATAATTATTTGTTTGCTACTTCATCTTAAAAAGATGTGTCTGTTTGGATTATTAGCATACATATAGTCTTAAATTATACAGCCAAGACTGGTTATCCCTACCAACACACAATTGGTAAAGATCGTCTTTATATCTTACTTAGAAGAAGACCGATGATTAATATCAAGACTGGTGAGGAGATAAAGAAATGAGCACTACCAAGAATACTAGATGAGAAAATGTGATCAATATCATATTAGTCATACACATTAAATTAGAGAGACAATTTTAAAGACAATAAGATATATTCTATTTTATATATATATAAAATAAAATGTGGTGTATACCTGTTTATTCCTTTTTCGAAATGAATATACATATATATACTCATCTCAAAGTCCTACGAGTATTATAATACTTATAGGTTCTAAACTTGCCTCAAATTCCTTGGATAGTTCCTTTTCCTTTTTTTTTTTTTTTTTTTATAATGGATTTACATAATCTCAACTTTCATAAATTGGATGATAGCACTTCAACTTTCGATTTATATCATACCATTTCCAACTTTCAATTTATTGGCCGATAGCATTCCAAAACTAGTCAAACTTTAATCTAGTTTGCTGACATCAGTTGCCATGTCAGCAAACTAGTGACACATCAGCTGCTACCACGTCATAAAAAAGCCACGCCCGCTACCACTGCATCGAAAAAGCCAAGTTAGATGCCATGTCAGTGACCACCTCAGCTGCCGCATCATTAAAAAAATTTCACGTTAGATGTCACGTCAACACACAAGTGCCACATCACCAAAACTAACTAGGTTAGGGTTCAGTTAGTTTGGGAGTGCTATCGGCCAATAAGTTAAAGGTTGGGAGTGGTGTGGTACAAATCGAAAGTTGATAGTGCTATCGGCCGATTAGTAAAAATTGAGATCATTTAAATCAAATATCCCTTTTTTTCTTTTCTTTTTTTAGTTATAGGATAGTTTAACGGGTAGAAATTTGAAGATAAAAATTGTTGTTTTAATTTGGTTCACCTATTTAACAACTTTAAGGTGTACTCTTTCCTTATAAGTTTTTGGTTATCTTTTAATGGCAATTTTAGATTACTGACAGACCATCGAAATATCATCGTATCTCCAGTAAAACCACTTAATCATATTTATCTTCACTAGGCAATTATGCATACATCCACTAATTCTGGAGTAAACCAAATATATCTGAGAAAAAACGTTCTTATAAAAATTGAACTTAGGACCTAATGGTCCTTAAGCCTTAGCTTATCTCAAAGATGTCAATAGCTTCCATGATCAAGTGATAGACTGATAGGTTATCATTGCTTGCTAATTAGATACGACCGCGAGGGATGAATTTGTTTTCTCATTTGGTTGAACACTTTATGTTTTTGGTTTCTCATTGCTTAATTGGCTAATTTATATATTAATAGGGTGGTGGTTTATTAGTAAATACAAACTTTTTAAATAATTGTGTTTTAGGGGGGGGGGGGGGGTTGAAGTTCGACAGAGAACACAGATTAAAAGAAATTTACCGCTAAAAAAATTTAACCAATATATATATATATCATCGAGATTTAGAGAAAACGGTGGAAAGTGTGAGAACGGAGAGAACGCTTATGGATCGTCAGATCAAAACAATCTATGGACTAGATGATGCGGTGGCGTTTTCGTAAATACTATCACTTTTATTAGTGTGGCGCGCTTTATTAAGGGTAAAAGGGTCTTTTGACTTCTCTACACAAAACGCCAAACTCACGAATAAAACGCCATTAAAATCCTACCTTAACACACATAGCACACTTCATCCTAATCTAAACGCCATTAGATATAAAACACCAAACTTTGTTTTTAACCGATAAAGCTGAACAAACAGTACTGAAACGACGGAACTTAATTACTAGCATTTACTATAATAAAATCGCGCCTAAAATACGCGCCAAAAACTTCCTATATAAACAACCTCTCAGACTAGTAAAATCCAAACCAAAACCCCAAACGCCATATTTTCCTCTATACCATTCATCTTAGAAAACGTCAAAAAAAACCCAAATATCAAAGATTCCAATCCATGTTTCTTTGAGATACACTATTTTCTCAGTAAACTTTCGCTCGATGTAATGGGCAAGATCCTCAATATAAACGCCAAAACATACAAAAATTCAAAAACGTCATTTCATGGAGATTTAGTTTTGTTCTCAATAAAGTTTAGCTCAACGGGATGGACAACATTGTTAGACATCTTTCTTGACTGAGGATTAACAATGTTGCCCATCTCGTTTAGCAAAACATTATTGAGTTTAGCATGACCAAAATTAGAGGTTTATGGTAGTTTTATTTAGTGGCGTTCTTTTTTTTTCTTGCCGTTTGATTTGATTGTCCGATCTTATATTGTTTGTTGTGTAACTTCAAAGTAGCATGTTATAAGCAAATAGGTCGAAAAAAAAGATGGAAAAAATGATTTACAATGAATGATGTAAAACGCCAAACTGAGATCTGTCTGTGTTCTATAGGAATGAAATATACAAAACGCCAAACTACTCTTCACTGGCTCTCGAAGACCATCTGTGTGTGTGCTGTAAGAATGAAAAATACAAAACGCCAAACTACTCTTCGCTAGCTCTCGAAGACCTTGTCGATCTTCTTTTAATTACGGCCTGTTTGCATGTCGATGCGTAGTGTCCATAGCGTTTGCAGTTCTGACATTGTCTTTCTTTGGCCCCGGTTTTCGACTTTGATTTTTTTTCTCGATTGCTATCTCCTGTTTAGATTTCAGGCGCTTCCGAGAACCAGAACCTTTGGACTCTTATCGGATTCTTGTCATTTTTATATTGACCGGTTATCTCGGCAAATCTATCCCTAGTACTAGCGGGAGTAGCAACAATCTGCATATCTTGAACCTTCTTCATATAAGATTGAACATGATCCTTTTATAAGGATAGCTCTTCTTTATTACCAGATAAACGGTTCAAAGTATATTCCGTTGAAAAAATAATATCTCGCATCATACTTTGCACATCGGGATCAAGCTCGGTGATATATTCACGACTAATTGAGTATTCAGGAGAGCAGTTTGGGGAAGCCTCTTTGCGCCATCTATTCAGAATGTATTGTTTTGGATATTCCCTAATGTCCATAATTCTCAAAACATAGAATATATGTTTACATAGCAAACCAAATTGTTCAAAACACCTGCATGAGCAACTACATGTGCAATCAGACTTACGGAACATTACCTGAAAAACGCCAAAAACAATATCTCTATAACGCCATGCAGAGAATGTTTGTCTAAAAAATTAAAAAAACACATTGGATATGATAAAACGCCATTCACAGAAAACGCCATATAAAAAAACGCCATTGTTTACCTCAAATAAGGATGTACAAGGCTGCTGGTCTTCGTAACGTTGATTTATGCAAACTGCAATTCCAATTAGCTCAGCTTGAACGTCACAAAACATTTTTTTGTGTATATGTCAACTGCTTGGCCTTCCAACAATTGGTAATTACTCTTTAACTGGGTCGTTTGTATCAAGATTCATGATCAGTTTTCCGGTGTGTGTTACGCTGTGCTTTTATAGCATTTCATAATGAGTCATGAACTCAATAAGAGTAGCTTTCAAATTGCACACTTGACCAAAAAAAATGATTCTCACTCTTTGACCTCGATGTCGTTCGCATAAGACCTGACATCTCTTCCATTCTATAGTATGCAGGGATCCAAGATTCCCTGAGTGCAAAAATATCAGATAGCCAGTCATTATCTGCTAAATTGAACTCTGCGATAACCGCTTCCCATTCTGATTCAAACTCTTCAGGTGTGAGAATATTCGTCTACACAACACCACAAATACGTTCTTTAATATTGGTGGAATTGCATAGCCTAACACCAACCTATGTATAGCACGAAAATGCCATGCATAAAAAAACATATAAATTACACAAAGACAAAACTTAATTAAAAAACAGTAACAAGGTACAAAACGCCATGTATTTTAAAACGCAGTGTATCCTGAAACGCCAAAGGTAAAAATAAGCATACCAACCTTCAGAGAAAGTTTATGCATCACATGCATAACCGATGTCTCGTGTTAACAAATACAGCAGAAATAGCCTTCTTCATTGCTGGATCTTGGTAAGTGACAACAACTTTTGGTTGAGAACCAACAGCTTTCAGAAAAACTCTCAACAACCAAATATACGTATCAGCAGTTTCCGACGCCAATAATGCTACACCAAATGTAACATTGCAGTGATGATTGTCTATATCAGTGAACGGTACAAACACCATAGAGTATCTGCATATGAAAACGCCATGAGAACAGAAACAATAATAAAAACGCCATTGAATGTAAACGAATAAAACGCCATTGCATGTAAACTAATAAAACGCCATATCATGTAAACTAATAAAAACGTCATTGCATGTAAACTCATAAAACGCCAAAAAACAGAAAAAGTTGAATTATAAAATATTACTTGTTGGAACGATATGTGGCGTCAAACGAAATCACATCACCAAACACGTGGTAATTACGTTTGGCTTGATCGTCACACAACGATTCTCTTCATCTGTGAAATAATCATAAGAGAAATTAGGCTAGGAATGTTTTTTTTCATTCAAATGTCACACAACCATATCGGCATCATATTCCCCTATAAACAAGTTAATTTGCCTCTTATAGTTCTTAAATTCAACTTTACTTGCACCCACGTCTTGAAAACCGCCAAAACAAGTCTTCATAACATTAAACGTCTTGACGGGACCCAAATTCAGCTTAGACATGCTGTGTATAGCATGCTTCTGGAGCTGAGTGAGGTGTCGTTCAGTTGGAAGAAAATGCTTATCAAGACGTTCAACAAGATCTATGTCACACCCCAACCGATGGCGGAGTCATCGGGGCATGGCACTAGGTGAATCAGATTGCTCAAGAGAATCTATAACAACTATATTGCGATAGTATTTTATTACATTCGTTATCCCATACTAACAAATAATACAATCACGTAAGTTATCACAGATTTCTTGTCCTCTCGAACAATACAAATCCGACAACCTAGATTTTAAGCGAGTTTCTAGACTTCCTAGCTTGATTTGATGTTGATGGCGATCTAACCTGCAAAATACTTTAAAACAACGTCAATACAAATGTATTGGCGAGTATACAAGTTTTGGTAGAGTAGCGTAAAAATAGTTAAAAGTGCTGCGAATTACCAAATACATAAACGGGATACCTCGACATACATGCAAAAAGACAGATACTACCAGCTAAGTCACTCGAGCTGCGATTGTGATTGCTATTCATCCTAACTAGACCCCGTCGGGTGCTATAGTACTATACTAGTTAAGGCGGGACCTCGCGAGTATAAGTCCTAACGCATATGTAACTAGCATCATGTATAAATATGCATAACAGTTATTCGCAAGTTGTAAATAGGTTGATTGAATCATTCGTTGATAAGTTCGATTTATTAGGAACGTATGTTACACCCAAAAAAATGCGATTAAAAGGGGTTCGAGTATACTCACAGTGCGTATTTAGCGAGGGCACAGCTTGATTGGTTCGGTTGAGAGCGCGTTTGAGTTAGCCTAAACATCGTATGGTATCGTAAGTGATGCATGGTGTGCTAGACGCGAAGAGTCAAGTAAACGGCCTAGTGTCCATCCGATCGGATGTCAATCCGGTCGGATGAGCTATCCGGTCGGATAACCACACCTGGTCGGATAACTATATCCGGTCGGATGAGCTATCCGGTCGGATGAGCTATCCGGTCGGATGAGCTTATCTGGTCGATTGACTATATCCGGTCGGATGAGCTTATCTGGTCGATTGACTATATCCGGTCGGATGAGCTATTCGGTCGGATGAGCTATCCGGTCGGATGGTCTGTCCGGTCGGGTAAAACTCAAAAGTTCGTTCTAATGTCCTGACCAGCTGTTCTTGATGGTTTTTGGAAAGAATACGAGAGGTTTTGGCTGAGACGGCGTGGCATCGTGCTAAACAGAAGAAATTCCATCAGTTCCGACCCGTTCCAACGGCCGGGAACCACCCCGTTCCATCATATCTGTCCGTTCTTGACGGTTTCTCCATGTTTAACCCGGAATCACACAATACTTGATTAGTTACATAAATTTTAGGTGAGATTGTTATAAAAACATGTGGAAATCACTCAGATCTGAGTTGTTTATGGTAAAATGAGGTCACACTTCGAAGTTCATATGAACTCCTGATGACATCATCTTTGAACACCTCAAATCAGTAGATTTCACGGTTGAAAGTTGAGTTTTAAAAGATAGAAAGGTGTAGAATTGCGTGTAGATCATAGAAGTACAAGTTTTAGGTTGAGATCTTACCGGAATCGCGAGAAATCAAGAGAAATGGGTCCAAGAGCGTGCTGGTCGAGTGGGAGCTGTCACATCACTGTTTAAGTGAAGTGACAGGCTATTTATAGGCAAGAAAGAAGGGTAGAGGTGATGAGGTGATTCGGGTCGGATGGCCCATCCGCTCGGATGGCCCATCCGTTCGGATGGCCTATCCGTTCGGATGGCCTATCCTATTGGATCTTGGTGCGACGAGCTTCATTGTTTCGAGCGTTGCGATAGTTTTGGTTACACAGTCTCCTTTATTTATTTATTTATTATATATATTATTATTCACGTTGGGTCGTATATACATATCCGTATTTCAAAGTTGCGATACAATAACTGGGTTTCGAATATGCGATTTCATGCGACGCTTCACGGTCATCGAGGAGGGTAGAGTAGGTCCTCACTCCATGTCATCGTGAACGTTAATGTGTGTTTTGAGTAATGAGTTGCACTGCGACACATCACGGTTATCAAGGAGGGTAGAATTGGTCCTCACTCAACATCTTCATGGTTGTCAGCAAGTGCAATGTGATGTGATAGCGATAAAATATGCGATAACATGCGAAAATATTGCGACATAGCGATGTATGCGATATAGTTACATTATGATCCGAATCTCTGGTGCTAGGCGTAACGAGTATAGCGAGTAGTAATAACGCATGAAACTGCGGGTTGTTACAATCATGGTTGTGCAACTCGACAAACTTATACACCTTCCATGATCCAGCCTCAAAAATTACACATAACAGTGCACCACAATCAGTCTTCTTTGAAAAGTTGGATTGAACTAATAGCTCCCTTTGATTGGGGTCCAACGTATCAACCTTCTTGTCCTTGTATAACCCAGATCTCGTACACAAGTAATACTTAATATATAAGACACCTTTAGAGTTTGTCTTTGTAGTCCCTTTCCTGACTGAAAACCCACACTCCTAGGCATACTTAACATACATTGAATAACAATCATCGAGGCTTGAGAATACCATGTCCATTGTGGGCTTTATTTCTTCACTGACGTCAGGAATGATAAATGGTAATCCAGTTTTGGGGCAAAGCCTTTGACTCGAGGAAGCAACTTCGTCTGAGAAAACACATTGAGGAACAGAAAAATCAGAAAAACGCCATTAAAAATAGAAAATGTTTCGTAATAACATTATAGATTAAAACGCCATTAATTGAATAATAAACAAGACATAATAAACACATAATTTAAAAACGACGTGATGAAAACGCCATGAGATGAATAATTAAAAACACTTAACAACATAAATAATTAACAAAAATATAACATCATAATGAAAATGCCATAGTTAACAAAACTGATATTTACACAAATTAACAAATAGTAATAACTGATGTTTACAAATACTACTAAATAACGTTCAAAACTAATCAAATAGATGTTAAACACCAGTGATCGTAAAAACATAAGAAATATACTAGATCGTAAACGACAATTAAAATTAATATTGAAAACTCCAATTATCAGTCTTAGTAATGGCTTAACTACCAATTAAAACGCGATTAAATTGCATAATTGAATAACGCCATTGAAATCATACAACACATTATAAAATACTAATATAAAAAAAACAATGAAACAAGCATAAAAGAACAAAACGCCATATCTGTTGCATGATTTGCTGGAACAAAAATAGAAAACGTCAACGAATTTTACTTTGTCCAACAGAATCACGTTAGACGCCATAGATCTGAGAAAACTTGCAAAGGAGGTAACACCTAACAAGAAATCTTTGGAGGTTAATTTGAAAGAGATTTATACGCGAATAAGGAGGGAACGTATAAAAGGACAATCGTACCTCTGCATATCAATTAGCGCCCCTGCCACGTGTTGGGCCAGGATCCGTTCTCACTGTTCTCACACTTTTCACCGTTCTCTCCTGATCTCGTTCCTATATATATATATATACACACACACACATTAGTCTGAATCTATTTAGATGCTTTCTAATTACAAACTATAAGGGTTCTAATAATGTTATAATCCATCTGAGATCATCACAAACAAAGTTATGTAGGATATGGGTCACAATTATAACGAAGTTATGTAGGAAGCTTGGCTGGAAGTGACATTGGAGATTGAAGAATGAAGAAATAAATGAAGTTTTGCCAGCTTCTACCGTAGCTTACGGTAACTACCATAAGCTACGGTAGCTCCAAAACAACAATCATCCACCGTAAGAGAGAAAGTGCCTGGCGTAGGCATCTTTACAAGCCACTGTAAGCTATAGTGGCCACCGTAACTTATGGTGGCGCCCAGTTCATAAATGTAACTCCCTTTTTAAAGACAATGATTGGTTTCTTTTGATTATCCTTATCATTATCTCCGTTTCAGAACTTGTTAGAGGCGAATTTTAGGTGATACGACACTATTTTGGGTGTGTCAATCATTGCTTTTCCATCTTTGATCCATATGAACATTGGAATTGAAGTGATGATCAACCGAACTATGTGTGCCTAAGTTCTCTTATGTTTTCCCCCGCATTGTAAGTGTCACACCCCAACCGATGACGGAAACATCAGGGCATGGCACTAAGCGAAACAGATTGTCAAGAGAAATTCCATAACAACTAAATTACCGGATAGTTAATATTATCTCCCATACCATAACCCATCAAGTAACCAACTATTACAGACATAGATATCTCAAAACAAAACATTGTTCCGACAACTCAGATTTAAATAAATAAATTGTCTTTGTTTCTAGACTATCCTACTTGATTTCCACGAAAGCAAGCAACATCCTAGCATCTCAAACACATGTCACATACGTTAAAATAAAGTCAATACACATAGTGTAAAGGTGAGCATACAAGTTTGATACTATAATAGAGTTCGAAATCGTTTACGCATAACCAACATGTAACATGTAACAAAGTGAAGGCAAGTAGGTTATCGATAGAGAAATACGCACAGACGTGACTGCGAGTTGTAGAATGCGCAACACATATCCCCACTAGGACACGTGAAGTAAAGCCCTTAACAACCCCTGTCCACGACAGGTGCTGAGTCCAAACTATAGTACTATCGTTGCTAAGGTGTCAGGCAACAATCACTGTGTTAACATAACATACAAGCATTCATCGAATAACAGGTAGCATGCAATAACGGTTAGCGTATAAATAGTGTTTGTGTTGTGTGTCGATTGTGATTTAAATAGGTAACTTATGTAACACCCAAAAGTGCTTAAGCAAAAAGGGTTAGAGTATACTCACAGATTGTGTTTAAGTAAATAAACACTCTCTTGGATTGAAGGGAGCGCTGAGGGATTAGCCTAAATAGTTAACGATAGCCTAAGCGAAGAACGACGTGATAAACAGTGCAAAGTGACCAAGTGTCGAATGGTAATCCGACTGGATGGCAACCGATCGGATGTCAATCCATTCGGATGGTCATCCAATCGGATGGCCATTCGGTCGGATTGACATTCGTTTGGGAGGGATGTGTTTTTGTATGATGGCTTTGAAGTTTTTGTTGTAGCATTTAGAAAACAGAGAAGTATCTCTACCCTTCAGGCCGTCGATCGAACGGTCGTTCGATCGGATAACGATCTGATTGGCAGGACACTTAGTGAGAACAAGTTCCAAGCAGGATGGTCACTCGATCGGATAGCAATCCGATCGGTTGGCAATTCGTTAGAAACTGATGTTCTTTAAAAATTATGAAAATGATTAAGTGTCGAAGTTCCAAATGTCAAATGATCGGATGGTCATTCGATCGGATAGCTATCCGACCGGACGGTAATCAGTTCGACGTTAAGATCTTTAAAAATTTGAAACAAATGTTTTAAGTGTGGAACCAAGTGCAATCCGATCAGATGGCAATCCGATCGGACGGCTATCCGATCGGACGGCAATCTGTCCCAACGAACCAGATCATCTTGAACTTGATTGTTTTTGAAAGTCTTGCAGTTTGATCGAGACGGTATGATAACGCACTAAACAACGAAACCTCGTCAAGTCCCAAGTCGTCCGATCGAACAGGAATCGCCCAAGTCCGTTCAGCTAACTGTTCGTGATGGTTGTTCATGTTCAATCCGAAATCGGTTGAATCATTGACAGAAACCAGATCTCAGACCGATGCTTCACTAAGAAATGAGTGGAAGATCTGAGTGAGCTCCGATTCCATCGGTTTTGAGTGCATTGAGTGTAAAGAGTTGAAAGAAAGTTGAAAAAGCTTCTTTCAATCCTTTTAACTTTGAAAATGTTTAGATCTATGCGAAATCGTTGTGAAATCATGTGGAAATCCTCCAGATCTGAGTTATTCTTGGTGGAATGAGGTCAAAGCTTGAAGTTCATAAGAACTCCATGATGACATCACCCTAGAACACCTCAAATCCTTTGATTTCATGGTTAAAAGTTAAGATTCAAAGGTAAAGATGGTGAAGAAGTGTGTGTAGATCATAGAAGTACGAGATTCAGGTTGAAAACTTACAAGAATCGCGAGGAATCGAAGGAAAAGTGAGCTTGAGCGTGCTGGTCGAGTGAGAGGGAGCTGTCACATCACTTGTGATGTGACAGGGGGTATTTATTGGTTGCCAAAAAGGGAAAGGTGAGGTGCAGGTGTCGGATAGCATCCCGATTGGATATCACCTCGATCGGATGGCCATTCGATCGATTGGCCCGACGAGTTGCGTTTTGACGTTTCGTTTCGCGTGTTGAGCGTTGCGATGCGTTTGAGCGAGGTTGTGATGCGATATATTTAAACATTAACTTAATCGACACCCCTATATCTAACATACAATCATCCTAAATACCTTGCGTTTAGCGTTTGCGATTAAATTGCGATAGAGTTGCGATTGCGTTTCGATTAAACACCACAATCATAAAGTAAACATGCACAAGTAACACACACACGTAAAACAATATTCAGAATCTATCAATCAAGGCGTGAATGCGATTGCGATGCGATTAGCGATAAAGCGATAAAACATGCGATATATCTCGATTAAACCTCGATTATTAATAGGTACTCCATATAATACAACTAAAGCGATTAAATAAAAGATTCGATCACAAGTCAAAGAAGTCAAGTCAGTAATTAAGCAAGGAGTGACAGATCGCAATTAACAATCTTTTCTTCCTTTGACTTTAATCTTGACTTTGACTTTGACTTTGACTTTCGTAACACGGGGTGTTACAGCCTCCCCTACTTAAGGGAATTTCGTCCCGAAATTAGGCTTTGGCGTAACAAACAACTACGGGTACTTCTCCTTCATGTCGCTTTCGAGTTCCCAGGTGAACTTTGCGCCTCGTTTGCCTTCCCAGCGAACCTTCACGATGGGAATGTGTGAGCGCCTGAGCTTCTTGGTTTCTCGGTCCATGATCTTGATAGGCTTCTCCATGAAGTGTAATGTTTCGTCCACTTGTAGATCCTCTAATGGAACTTGTAAATCCTGCTCGGCTAGCCATTTTCTGAGGTTCGATACATGGAAAGTCAGATGAACGTTGTTAAGTTCCTCCGGTAGTTCGAGTCTGTAGGCCACTTTTCCGATCTTTTCCAGAATCCTAAAGGGTCCAACATATCGAGGCGCGAGCTTTCCCTTTTTGCCAAATCTGATCACACCCTTCCAAGGTGATACATTTAGGAGTACGTGATCGCCAATGTCAAATTCAAGGGGCTTGCGTCATATATCGGCGTAACTTTTCTGACGACTCCGAGCTTTCAGTAGATTGTCTCGAATTTGGAGGATTTTGTCTGTCGTTTCTTGCAGCAATTCAGGACACGTTAATTGCGCATCACCCATCTCATGCCACACAATCGGCGATCGACATTTTCTTTTGTATAAAGCCTCAAATGGTGCCATTCGTATGCTAGAATGATAACTGTTATTGTATGAGAATTCAACCAAAGGTAAGTGCGCGTCCCAATTACCACCGAAATCTATGACATACGAGCGAAGCATGTCCTCAAGAGTACGAATCGTTCTTTCAGTCTGACCATCGGTTTGGGGATGGAATGCGGTACTTAGATTAAGCGTAGTACCGAGAGCAGATTGAATCGTTTCCTAAAGACGCGAGGTAAATCGACCATCGCGGTCAGAGATGATGTCACGAGGTGTACCATGTCGACAGATAATTTCGTTGGTGTAGATTCGGGCTAATTTTTCTACCTTGAAGTCTTCTCGTATCGGCAGGAAATGAGCAGATTTACTCAAAAGGTCAACGATAACCCGGATGCTATGGTGACCTGATGTTGTACGCGGGAGTTTCGTGATAAAGTCCATGGCTATGCTTTCCCATTTCCACATCAGGATCTCGGATTGCACAAGCAAGCCAGATGGTCTTTGCTGTTCGGCCTTGACTTTCGAGCAAGTCAGGCACTTCGAAACATAGATAGCGATATCTTTCTTCATTCCAGGCCACCAATACCGTTGACGGAGGTCATGGTACATTTTGTCGGCACCGGGATGAATAGAATATCGGGACTTGTGGGCTTCATCTAGCAGAATTTACCACAAGTTGGTACGCTTGGGGATCCAAATCCGGTCTAGAAAATGGAATATACCATTCAATTCATTCTCTAGCCGGGCGCCATAGTTAGGAATTCTTTCATTCTTCAAGGTGCGTTCGGTAAAACAAGCATGCTGAGCGTCACGGATAAGAGTTTCGAGATGATGCTGGGCTTGGATATTACGAGCGCTATGCAAATAGCTTCGTCTGCTGAGGGCGTCGGCAATGACATTTGCTTTGCCAGGGTGATAATGAATCTCACAGACGTAATCGTTGAGAAGTTCTACCCATCGGCATTGGCGCATATTTAGTTCTTTTTGGGTGAGGATGTGTTGCAGGCTCTTATGATCTGTGAAGATCGTACACTTGGTACCATAAAGGTAGTGTCGCCAAATCTTCAACGCAAAAATAACTGCGCCTAGCTCGAGGTCATGGGTTGTATAGTTCTTCTCGTGGATCTTGAGCTGACGAGGCGCGTAGGCGATAACCTTGTCCCGTTGCATGAGGACACAACCAAGACCAAGGTTCGAGGCATCACAATAGACAATGAAGTCATCGTTTCCGTTGGGTAAAGCGAGAACGGGAGCATTACAGAGCATATGCTTGAGAGTTTGAAAGGCAGTCTCTTGCTTGGTTCCCCAAACAAAAGGCTTGTCTTTATGTGTCAAAGAAGTAATCGGGACAGCGATTTTCGAGAAAGCAGCGATGAATCGACGGTAATAGCCCGCCAATCCGAGGAACGAACGAACATCGGACGGTGATTTTGGAGTAACCCAGCTCTTAACAGCTTCGATCTTTGCGGGGTCGATGTGAATACCTTGACTATTGACGATGTGACCGAGGAATTGAACCTCCTCCAGCCAAAATTCACACTTGGAGAACTTGGCATAGAGTTGATTCCCCTGGAGTAGCTCGAGAACCAAACGTAGATGTTGCGTGTGTTCGGTTTTCGACTTCGAATAAATAAGGATATCATTGATGAATACGATGATGAAGCGGTCAAGAAACGGTTTGCACACACGGTTCATCAAATCCATGAAAACCGCAGGAGCATTGGTTAAACCAAAGGGCATTACGACGAATTCATAATGGCCATAACGGGTTCAGAAAGCGGTTTTCGGTATATCTTCCTCCTGAATGCATAACTGGTGATAGCAAGAGCGTAAATCGTTCTTCAAGAAACACATAGCACCTTGTAACTGATCAAACAAATCATCGATTCAAGGCAGAGGATAACGATTCTTGATGGTCAGCTTATTCAACTCCCTATAGTCGATGCACATCCGGAACGACCCATCCTTCTTTTTGACGAAAAGGACTGGTGCGCCCCAAGGAGAGGTGCTAGGGCGAATGAAGCCTTTGTCAAGTAATTCCTGGAGTTGACTAGAGAGTTCGCGCATTTCGGACGGAGCGAGGCGATAAGCAGATTTAGCAACCGGGTTGGCTCCAGGAATGAGGTCATTACGAAAATCAATATCACGACTCGGGGGTAAACCAGGTAAATCATCAGGAAACACAAGAGGAAAATCATGAACTACAGGCACCTTATCGATTGCCTTAACTTCCTTTTTCTCCGCTACTATGATGTGCGCCAGGTAAGCTTGGTATTCCTTACGGAGATACTTGCTAACCTGCACACACGACATGAGTTGGAGTTTCTTCAAACCGACTTCACCGTAGACACACAATTGATCACCATTAGCGAGCGAGAAACGAATCATCTTATCAAAACAAACAACTTCAGCATGATTCTCACGAAGAAAATCCATACCTACTATGACATCGAAACTACCAAGCTGCATCAGAATGAGATCGATAGGGAAGATGTGATTGTTGAGTTCAAGAATACAATCACGAAGAACAGAATCGACAGCGACGGTTCTTCCAGTTGCAACTTCAACATCGAACGTCGAGGGGAGATAGGCGCGCTTATGATTAAGGAGCTTTTCAAATTCAAACGATACAAAACAATTATCGGCTCCAGTATCAAATAAACACGAAGCAAATATACCATTCACAAGGAATGTATCATTAACCACATTGTTGTCTGCTTGAGCCTGGCGGGCGTTGATGTTGAAAGCACGTCCGCGGGCTGCTGGCAGCTGTTGCTGTTGCTGCTGTTGCTGGGGTTGTTTCTGTTGTGGCTCTTGCTTCACCACTCGATTCGGGCACATGTTTGCGAAATGGTTGGGATCACCACACGCAAAGCAAGCTCTAGCATGGATCGTGGGTGTAAGAGTCGCTTTTTGGCCTTGAGGAGCAAGAAGTAGAGCTTGCTGAGCAGGAGCTTGACCTTGAGCTGGAGCTGGAGCTGGAGCTTGACGTGGACCTGTACGGCAGTTGGCGATGAAGTGGCCATACATATTGCAATGCACACAATATCTGCAAGAAATTCCCACTAGATGATGATAAGTACACGTAGGGCAAGCCGGGTGAGGACTAGTGTATGCACGCTTTGCCGGCGGTGCATTGGTAACCGGTGCCGCTACTTGGCGGTGTTGAGGATGCGGTTGGGCAGGTACTGCTTGGATAGGTGCGGCAGCTGTGACAGCGCAATTTTTGCTACTGTTGTTGTTGTTGTTGTTGTTGTTCTTCCTCTTGCGACGAGAGGACTTTCATGACTGCGGTGCGGCGGCGGCGGTTTCAACGGTTGAAGCAATGGTAAATAGGTGGAGATTGTTGGAGACTTTATCCCAGTAACCAGCCTTGACTCGCTTGTCGTTGATCTCAGCAGCGAGTAAGAAGGTTTCCTCAATTTTCAACGTCTTCGCAGCTTGAACGAAATCAGCCACGCAATCTGGAAGAGCATGGATATACTTCTTGATGGTGATTTCGGTAGTAGAAACTTGACCTGGACAGATTATGCTTAGCTGCTTAAAGCGAGCAGTTAAACAAGCGTTATCTCCATCCTTTTGCTTGATATGCCAGAACTCGTCCTCCAACTTTTGGAGCTCGTGGGGAGGGCAGAACTCTCGCATCATGATGTCCTTCAACTCATCCCACGTCAGCTCGTAAGCTGCATCATTCCCTCGTTTGTTTCTCTCGGCCGTCCACCAATCTAGAGCACGAGATTGGAAGACACCGGTGGTGTTAACAGTGCGAAGGTTTTCCGGACAGCCGCTCTGGCGCAAGGTGACTTCAATAGAATCAAACCATTGAAACATGGTTGTAGGCCCATCTTTGCCGGTAAATTCTTTCGGGTCGCAGGCTTTGAACTGCTTGAAGCTAAAAGTAGACTTCAGCGAATTAGTCCTGGACTCTTCAGAGGACTTGCTACCGTTTTCATTCAACTCACTAACGATTTGCGGGATAACTTTCACAATCTGTTTGGCGACTAAGGAAGCGATACGCTTGTCCTCGTGATTTCGGCGAGCAGTTCGGGAAAGGAATGACCCAAATGACAACATTGTCTGCAACTGACATCGCCATAGGACTCAGACACTATACAATTGAATCTCACCTCACACACACTTAATACTAAAGCTCAGGAACACAATCACGTAACACATAGGCACATAATCACCGAAGCACATAAGCACGTAAGGCACAGAAGCACATAAGGCACAGAAAACACACTATATTTAGCACGTATTCACCTATCATTCAAAGTCCACGAGTTCGAGAATAGCGATTGCGATTATTGAGTACACAGCGAGTAGCATAGCGAGTAGCATAGCATAATCGAGTAACATAGCAATTAACATAACATGCGATCATCCACGAGTAGTAGCGATTTGTTAGCGATTTGCAGTGCGAATTGTGAGTGTTGATCAAAGCGAAGTAAAGTCCACATAAAACACATAAAATTCCACGTAAAAATGACAAATATCAGAGTCAGCAGTTGCGGGCTCAGAATCGAAAACACATAAAATCAGCGATTACGAGCTTGAAATCGAAGGTAGATTGTCTTATGCTTGAAAGATGTTAACTACCCAAAGTGATTCGACTATTCTCAAGGACTATAAGCATACGTTTTGGCCTAATAGACTGTGCTCTATCACCGACACACGGTGAATGGCACACATCCTTTTGGTTACTCACGCAGCTCGAAACGTTGGAATCCATCGAGACTTTGGTGAGAGCTTTGTAAAACCAAAATAGAGAGCGGAATAAGTCATCAAGGTTCGGGTTTCACCCCTAACTTAGCGACTATTTTCCTGTTTGTGTGATAAAGTCACAAGATTGAAGGAGAAATCTACGTCGAAGTACGGGTTTCACTCCTGATTCAACGCAATTTTTCTTGTTTATAGTAAAAAAACGTGGGTCGAACAAGAGATTTAATCGAGAGTTTGCGGTTTTCACACCTGATCTCGATCTAATCACTCGTTCATTTTCGAAAGTAGTGCAGTGCTACTGCCTTAGGAAAGGCAGTGTGATAGTACAGAATGAGTGCGAGCGAGAATAGCAAGTAAGCTTGTACAAAACCCCTACAGGGTATGCACAAGTCGGTCCATTGGTACTTAGACTATAGACTAGGTTGTTTCTAAGACATCGACTCGGACAAGGTCGAGTCTTGCCTAATTCCCTATAGTTATGGCTCTTATACCAATCTGTCACACCCCAAACGTTGACGGAAACATCGGGGCATGGCACTGAGCGAAACATATTGTCAAGAGAAATTCCATAACAACTAAATTACCTGATAGTTAATATTATGTCCCATACCATAACCCATCAAAGTAACCAATTATTACAAACATAGATATCTCAAAATGAAACATTGTTCCGACAACTCAGATTTAAATAAATAAATTGTCTTTGTTTCTAGACTCTCCTACTTGATTTCCACAAAAGCAAGCAACATCCTAGCATCTCAAACACCTGTCACATACGTTAAAATAAAGTCAATACACATAGTGTAAAGGTGAGCATACAAGTTTGATACTATAATAGAGTTCGAAATCGTTTACGCATAACCAGCATGTAACATGTAACAAAGTGAAGGCAAGTAGGTTATCGACAGAGAAATATGTACAGACGTGACTGCGAGTTGTAGAATGCGTAACACATATCCCCACTGGGACACGTGAAGTAAAGCCCTTAACAACCCCTGTCCACGACAGGTGCTGAGTCCAAACCATAGTACTATCGTTGCTAAGGTGTCAGGCAACAATCACTGTGTTAACATAACATACAAGCATTCATCGAATAACACGTAGCATGCAATAACGGTTAGCGTATAAATAGTGTTTGCGTTATGTGTCGATTGTGTTTTAGAATAAGTAACGTATGTAACACCCAAAAGTGCGTAAAGCAAAAAGGGTTCGAGTATACTCACAGATTGTGTTTAAGTAAATAAACACTCTCTTGGATTGAAGGGAGCGCTGAGAGATTAGCCTAAACAGTTAGCGATAGCATAAGCGAAGAATGGCGCGATAAACGGTGCAAAGTGACCACGTGTCGAATGGTAATCCGATCGGATGGTCACCCGATCCGATGTCAATCCGTTCGGATGGTTATCCGATCGGATGGCCATTCGGTTGGATTGACATTCGTTTGGGAGGGATGTGTTTGTGTATGATGGCTTTGAAGTTTTTGTTGTAGCATTTAGAAAACAGAGAAGTATCTCTACCCTTCAGGTCGTCAATCGAACGGTCGTTCGATCGGATAGCGATCCGATTGGCAGGGCACTTAGTGAGAACAAGTTCCCAGCAGGAAGGTCACTTGATCGGATAGCAATCCGATCGGTTGGCAATCCGTTAGAAACTAATGTTCTTTAAAAATTATGAAAATGATTAAGTGTCGAAGTTACAAATGTCAAATGATCGGATGGTCGTTCGATCGGATAGCTATCCGATCGGACGGCAATCCGTTCGACGTTCAGATCTTTGAAAATTTGAAACAAATGTTTTAAGTGTGGAACCAAGTGCAATCCGATCGGATAGTAGTTCGATCGGATGGCTATCCGATCTGACGGCAATCCGTCCCAACGAACCAGATCATCTTGAACTTGATTATTTTTTAAAGTCTTGCAGTTTGATCGAGACGGTATGATAACGCACTAAACAACGGAACCTCGTCAAGTCCCAAGTCGTCCGATCGAACAGGAATCACCCTAGTCCGTTCAGCTAACTGTTCGTGACGGTTGTTCATGTTCAATCCGAAATCAGTTGTCTCTTTGACAGAAACCAGATCTCAGACCGATGCTTCACTAAGAAATGAGTGGAAGATCTGAGTGAGCTCCGATTCCATCGGTTTTGAGTGCATTGAGTGTAAAAGAGTTGAAAGAAAGTTGGAAAAGCTTCTTTCAATCCTTTTAACATTGAAAATGTTTAGATCTATGCGAAATCATTGTGAAATCATGTGGAAATCCTCCAGATCTGAGTTATTCTTGGTGGAATGAGGTCAAAGCTTGAAGTTCATAAGAACTCCATGATGACATCACCCTAGAACACCTCAAATCCGATGATTTCATGGTGAAAAGTTAAGATTCAAAGGTGAAGATAATGAAGAAGTGTGTGTAGATCATAGAAGTACCAGATTCGGGTTGGAAACTTACAAGAATCGCGAGGAATCGAAGGAAAAGTGAGCTTGAGCGTGCTGGTCGAGTGAGAGGGAGCCGTCACATCACTTGTGATGTGACAGGGGGTATTTATAGTTTGCGAAAAAGGGAAAGGTGAGGTTCAGGTGTCGGATAGCACCTCGACCGGATGGCAATCCGATCAGATGGCAATCTGATCGGATGGCCATCCGATCGATTGGCTTCGACGAGTTGCGTTTTGGCGTTTTGTTTCGCGTGTTGAGCGTTGCGATGCGTTTGAGTAAGGTTGCGATGCGATAGTATTAATCATTAACTTACTCGACACCCACTATATCTAACATACAATCACCCTAAATACCTTGCGTTTAGCGTTTGCGATTAAATTGCGATATAGTTGCGATTGCGTTTCGATTAATCACCACAATCATAAAGTAAACATAAATACCTTGCGTTTAGCGTTTGCGATTAAATTGCGATTAAATTGCGATATAGTTGCGATTGCGTTTCGATTAATCACCACAATCATATAGTAAACATGCACAAGTAATACATAAGTAACACACACACGTAAAACAATATTCAGAATCTACCAATCAAGGCGCAAATGCGATTGCGATGCGATTAGCGATAAAGCGATAAAACATGCGATAAATCTCGATTAAACCTTGATTATTAATAGATAATCCACATAATACAACTAAAGTGATTAAATAAAAGATTCGATCATAAGTCAAAGAAGTTAAGTCAGTAATTAAGCAAGGAGTGACAGATCGCAATTAGCAATCTTTTCTTCCTTTGACTTTAATCTTGACTTTGACTTTGACTTTCATAACACGGGGTGTTACAGTAAGGTTTCAAACTAAATGTTTGTGATTGTTTATGTTATTTCTGGGATAGTAGTTTAATCTTTTGATTATGTTACTATGGTGTTTATGTTTGATTTGTAGTTGTTTGTATTGTTAAATTTCGTTTTCTGAACCATCAGTTCTTGGTGCTATAGGCAATCGAGATTTATTTGGAGTGATTCGGGGTTGGCTATACTAAACTGGTTATCAGGTGACTACCTTGCGTTTTGTAATCCAAGTACTTTGTCCCCTTTTATCACAATCAAACACGTATTCAAGAACTATATCTATGTAGTTCTTCATATATTAAACTTTCACATTAACATTTGTAGAAACCTGAAACCGGGGGAAAACATATCCTCTCATCTCTGAATCGAAATCTTGTTAGTTAATTTTAGTTAAACAAACCAATCAATTAAAACTTGAGATTACTTTTTCTGCTATTTAGGTTTAATTCTAGTAATTTGCAAACTGCTTAGATAATACATTTTCCACAAACTCCATGTGTTCGATATCCATTTACCACTATCTATATAGTGTATTTGGATTATTTTTGAGTGAGTCTTCGACCTCACGTCAATTGTTAAATGTCACTGTCTAGGTGACGTCAGCCAAAATGCTTCAAATGTTTCTATTGTACTATAAATAGAACTGTACATGTACTGTTCTATTCATCACTTTCCATCTTGATATTTTTGTGCGAACAAATAGGAGTGATCTTATGCTGAGGGGGAGTTTGTAAATTCTCATGCATACGTGAATCATTGTAATTACAATCTTTAAATTAAAAGCTTGATGATGAAAGCAAATCTTCCATTGTTGTGATTTAAAGTTTATTCTTCTGCTGCATTATTCCCATATTTGTATATCTTGTTTCATTGTTCATCTTAAACATTCACAACAATTCAAACTCAGATCCTCACAGTTCATGAAGTTTGTTGACACTCAATTCTCATGAAAAAAAATCAAGGTTACAGTGAAACAGAGTTTGTAAATCATAAAGTTTGGTCCTTATTTGAGAAGAATGGAACTCTTCATAAGTTGGCTTGTCCATACACACCATAACCAAACGGACATGTGGAATGTAAATATCTACATATAGTGGAAACTGGTTTAGCCATCATATTTAATGCTAAATTTCCATCCAAATTTTAGGTTGATGCTTTTTCATCTGCTATTATTCATAATAAATCGTCTACCTACCCCGTTACTCGAAGGTAAATCTCTATTCGAAGTTTTATTTTCACAAAGGCCAAACTATAATACCTTTAAAGCATTTGGTTGTGGTGTGTTCCTACGAGATTATTTGCAATATAAACTAGCCCAAATGAGCATCCTAAGTAATTTAATTGGTTATAGCCCAATATACAAAGGGTATCGGTGCCTTGACCCCTACCATATCACACGTCTATGTTAAACGACATGTCAGGTTTAACGAAACTAAGTTCCCCTTCCATGGCAGTATTGATAATAACTTGCATTTGGACATCCCATTGAACTCCTTTATGATACAACCTACAAATCACCCACCCCTCAGACACAAACTCCTAAAGCATGACCTCCCATGCAACCTTTGCTTGGAGTTTCCCCTACCAAACCCTCCACCAATTTCACCACCAACCTTACCCTCCTCCCAAACAGAACCTACCACTCCACCTTCCCCTATATCGCCTCCCTCACCACCAAACCCCTCTACCTAAACCAACCTACACCCAACCGACTCCACCCCCTTATAGTTCCGATTCCTCTAGCCCAACAACCCCACCTCTGCCTCATCTTTTACCAACCCATCCAATGATTACACGTGCAAAAGCCGGTATATTCAAACCACGTTACCAAGCCAATTTGTTACATGTCACCCATTTCACCAAGCCCTCTCCGCCTTTAAAGACCCAAAGAGCCTCAAAACTACTATTAAAGATGACGAATGGCTTCATGCCATGCACAAAGAAACTGAGGCTCTCACAAAAAAATAACACTTGGACTTTAGTTTCCCGTCCGATTAACCGTCATGTCATTGGATTGAAATGGTTCTTTCACATCAAATATCATTCTGATGGCTCCGTTGAACACCACAAAGCATGGATTGTGGTGCAAGGTTTTAGCCAATTTCCTGGCCTTGATTACTCCCACACGTTTAGTCCATTTGTTAAGGCTTCTAGTGTTTGTTTCATCATCTCCTTAACGGTTCTTAATGGATGGAAATTGCATCAACTTGATGTAAACAATGCCTTTTTACATGGCCTTCTAAATGAATGTGTATATATGGAACAACCACCGAGTTTTATCAAATCTAAATTTCCTGATTACATGTGCAAGCTCAATAAATCCCTATATGGTCTCAAACAAGCTCCTCGTGCATGGTTTCATCAATTAAGCACCTTTTTAACCACCAACAGCTTTGTATGTAGCCATGTCGATCCGACCTTGTTCAACTTTAAATAGGAATCATGCACCATGTACTTGCTTGTGTATGTGGACGATTTAATCCTAAAGGGCAATCAAGATAACATGCTATGATCCTTTATTTCTAGGCTTCACAATGAATTTTCAATCAAGGATTTAGGCGAACTAAACTATTTCTTTGGCGCTCAAGTTGCGAATCAAGATATCGAACTATGGCGAATAGCACAACTGAAATCATTTGGTCACTCACCTTCTTCGTGAACTTCATGCCTTACTGTCGTCTCGCCTAACGATTCTTTGTGACAATAGGAGTGCTCTCTTTCTCACTCAGAGTCCTATATCTCATAAACGGGTCAAACATCTTGACATTGATTATCACTTTATCCATAAACTTGTAGTCTGGGAAGTTTCACACTCGTTTCATTCCATCCAAGCTCTAGGTTGCAGACATCTTTACCAAAAGCTTTCCGCAGTCACACTTTGAAGCCTTTCTGAAGATGCTTCACCTTAGTCCTTCAACATCTAGCTTGCAGGGGGGGGGTATTAGTCTACATACTTCATAATCTTATTTATTGTATTTATTTTAAAGGGTCTTGTTGTATTTATTGTACAAGGGTATTTGTCTACATACTTCATATTCTTTCTCACTCAGAGAGTTATATTACATATTACAGAAATTCCCCAACAACATACACATTTCAAACCAAAACCCGAACTTGAGTTATATATGAAACCTACCATTCTTGCAACTATATAACAAAAATGGGTCATTAATTGACCTTTGATATGTTTATTGTAATTCAATGTATAGATTCTCTAAACCCATACCCCCCCCCCCCCTCTCTAAGGTTGAAGTAAAAGTTTATTCTTTTCTATCCTGCGTTGTGTACATAGGTGTTGTAAGTTATATTTTACCGAAGGATCTCTAGGCACCATAAGTACTACATTGTAACGTCCATCAAAATGGGTTTTCAAAATCCGACCTGTTTTGCATTTTGGATCCTAACCCTTGAAACTCGAGAGCTTCGCAAAATAGTTAATCGTTTGGTTCGTTATAAAATATGGTCATTTAATTATTCATTAGTTAATTAATTAAATTAATTAAATTTACAAATAAAAGTTTTATTCTTTTTATTTTTATAAAAATAATTTAGTTAGTTCGTTAAGTTTCAAAGTTAGTAACCAAGTTATAATGTCTTATTCTTCATTTACTCATAAAAGGCAAATTACAAATCATGGGTTGGTAGACGGGCAACAAGCTGCGCCGCCACCCCCTTTTGAATTGTAAATCCTACCCGGCTAAACACATAACTATGGCCTACAGACACTGTCGCATGCGCAAGTGCTGCCTTTTGAACCCGCTTCAAGAAACCGGACGCCACAGGGGCCAGACAACCAAGTTAGTGTTAGTTATTATAAACATGTAAGTCAAGGGGCTTTATTGTAACATTTTTGAACTTCAACCAAAAAAGGAAACAAAATGTGAGTCGCGGGTTTCGAACCCGGGTTCACCCGCTCACCAAACATATTTGATGTCGTTCAAATAGCAAGACCTTAAAATTTTAAGCGTGAATCTCGTTTCTTTTTTTCATTTTGCCCCCCCAAAAACAAGAACATCGGCTTACAAGCTGTTAACCTTTTCTAATTTGATTGATCATGGTCATCGAGTTTCCTTCTTTCCTTCCCTGATTCTTTGGTGAGACTTTTGTGATTGAAGTTTCCATCCTTCTGAAATCTTTAACCTAGACACATTTACACACATACGAATCAATCTCCGATCGTTTCCATATATTGCGAGACTTTCGAACGCTATTAAAACCGAACCATCTCGACACCCTCACAACACCTTTCCGTAGCACCCAAACATACGCCGGAGAAACCGAGTACGTCGCTGGAGTTCGAAGCATCGCCGGAGAGATCAAAAGTCGGCCGAAGTTCGCAACGGAAAACAATACGAGTTCATCACCTTCGGTATACTTTTTTTTGTAAATCCTTTCGTTTTATATCTTTTCCATTCATGAATCAGATAAAGCTTCAAAACATTATCCATCATACACAAAGATTGCTAACAGTGGAGTCTTGCTCTGTTCTATTATGAGGATGATGATGATATTTTGTATTAGAATAAAATAAAAACCAACAACCAGAACACATTTGGATTTATCAATTATGACGACAGTGATGTTCAAATCCCATGTTTTCTTAACATACAAATTATTTTAAATTATTTATATTTAATTATGACCATAATCATATCTAATCCCACTTTCTTTTTATCAAATATTAGTCGGACTTTTGGTGTGAATATAGTGTAAAATTTGGTGTATATTTAGCTTCTAGCTTAATGGTAGGGTAATCTTCATTAATATACTGAATATTTGCCCCATTGTGCTGTCGCTGCACATTTCTTTCTTTTTAATAATCAGATTATGGACTATTTTTATATTTATATTTTAATCAGTTAGTAAATTTGGTTTACATTTAAATCAGTTTATAATTAAATCCAATTAAATAAAACAGTCATTAAAAATTAAATAAACCAATCTTTTTATAAGATAAAGAAGGATTCATAAAGACTTGATCATTGAGTGTAAAACATTAATTTGAGGATGTTTGAAATTATATAACCTATTATTTCAAAGGAGTTGTACCAATCTTCTATAAAATAAAAATATTAAATAGAAGATTAGTTTAAATACTCTAAGTTAAAAATGTAGTTAAATAGAAGATCGGTCACTCGCAACTAACCGGTCCTGAGCTATTGCAAGAAACGACTGACAAAGTTCTCCAAATTCGGGACAACTTGTTGAAAGCTCGAAGTCGAAAGAAAAGTGCCGATAGACGACGCAAGCCCCTTGAGTTTGACGTTGGCGACTACGTACTTCTAAATGTATCGCCTTGGAAGGGTGTGGTCAGATTCGGCAAGAAAGGGAAAGTAGCGCCTCGATATGTTGGACCTTTTAAGATTCTGGAAAGGATCGGAAAAGTCGCCTACAGACTCGAACTACCGGAGGAACTTAGTAACGTCCACCCGACTTTCCTTGTGTCAAACCTTCAAAAGTGTCTAGCTGAGCATGATTTAATTGTACCTCTCGATGACCTCCAAGTAAACGAAACACTACACTTCATGGAGAAGCCTGTCGAAATCATGGATCACCAAACCAAGCAGCTCAGACGCTCGCGCATTCCTATTGTGAAAGTCCGATGGGAAGGCAAACGAGGCACAGAGTTCACTTGGGAACTCGAAAGCGACATGAAGGCGAAGTACCCCCAGTTGTTTAAAGAGAAAGTCTAGAGAGAGGAAAGTGATTAACGGTGTTGTTCACCTTCCAGCCTAATTTCGGGACGAAATTCCCTCAACTAGGGGAGGCTGTAACACCCCATGTTTTCAAAAGTCAAAGTCAAAGTTAAGGTCAAAGTCAACGACCGATTTCGCGCACTTGACTCGTAGTAGATTTCTTTTATGTGTTTATTTTAGTTGTATTATGTGGAGTAAGTGTCAATAATTACTATAATCGACACGAATTATTCGACTTACGACTGTGAACTATAGGAAGTAACAATGCGATAAAGTTAACTAATCGATAATCAAACTATGCTAATCAAATCGACATCGACTCGAATTAAAACTCGAACTACGCATTTGGAATATTGTTATACGTCTGTGTGTGCCTTATGTGTTACCTGTGCATGTTATTTATGTTATGTTGTGGAAATCAAACGAAACTCGAAACGCAATCGAACTCAATCGAAATCGAACTCGAAACACAATCGAAATGGTGTGATAATTAGTGGAGAAGAGACAGTGCTCGATATGAGTAGTTAGGACTGAAAGTAATTTGACTAGGAAACACTATCGTATCGAACCGGTCGCAATCGAAATCGAATCAGCAAAAATCGTCGCGTCAAACACACGAACCAAGTGCCATCCGGCCGGATAGCCATCCGACCGGGCTGCCACTTGGTCATAGTGTCAGGTGCCATCCGACCGGATAGCCATCCGGGCGGGGTGCCATCTGACCGGCTAGCCCTTTCCTCTTTTGGAATCCTATAAATACCCATGTCACTCTCAAACTTTCTACTTTTGGAAACCTCTGTCCGAACAACACGCTCTCCTCACCTTTTCTTCGATTTCTCTTAATCCCGGTAAGATCTCGACCTAAATCTTGTACTTTCTTGATCTACATGCACTCCTACACCTTTCTATCTTTTGAATCTTAACTTTTAACCGTGAAATCACCTGATTTGAGGTGTTCTAGGATGACGTCATCATGTGTTCTTGAAGAACTTCATGTTTTGGCTTCAATCCACTGAAAACAACTTAGATCTAACCGATTTCCACACAAATACACAAAGATCGTGCATAGATCTAATCATAATCGTGGTGAAAAAGGATTGAAAGATGGTTTCTAAATTTCTTTCAACTCTTTTACACCCAATGCACTCAAAACCGATAGGATCGGACCTTGTTCTAGCCTCCTACTCATTCTTAGTGTTGTGCTAGTCCAAGATCTAGATTCTACCCACGAGACCACCGATTTCGGGTTAACCAAGAATAACCGTCTCGAACTAGCTAACTGGTCAAGCTAGGGTGATTCCTGTTTGATCGGGTCACTGGGTCTAGACGAGGTTCTGATTGGTTAACACGTTGCCAGAATGTCTCAATAAAACGACAAACGATCAAAACGACCAAGTGTAAGACGAACGGAACAATCAGGACGGATTGCTATCCGACCGAACTACTGTCCGAGCGGATAAGCCACCCGAACGGATTGCCATCCGAACGGATCACACCTTGGGTCCCACACTTAAACAACTTTATCTGAAGTTATAGTATTGAACGAATTGCTATCCGATCGGACTACCATCTGACCGGATTACTCTTCGGATAATGAGATACTAGGACTTTAAAGACTTAAACAATTTTCAACATGTTCATTAACAGGGTTGCCACCCGGTCGGATGGACATCCGACCGAGTGACTCTTCTGCTGTGAATTTGTTCTCACTAAGTAACCTCGTCACTAGAGTCGCCGTCCGACAGGACAACCTGTCCGACCGGATGACCATCCGAGCGTATTGTCATCCGCACGACTGACCATCCGATCGACCGACTTGAAGGATAGAGATACATTAATGTTTTCAAAATTCTACAACGGAAACTTCAAAAGTCAAGCCATCGTACACAAACACATCCTTCCCATAAGAAGAAACAATCCACTCGAATAGTCATCCGACCGGACTACCGTCCGACCGGATGACCATCCGAACGGATTGTCATCCGCACGAATCGTTGTCCGATCGGATTATCATCCGACCGAACTACTATCCGACCCACTCACACTTTGTATCGTTTTACGCGTCACTTATCGTTATGCTATCAATCTATTCAGGCTAACCTTATTCGCTAAGCGCTCCCTTCAATCCATCAACCGCTGTGAGTATACTCGATCCCTTTTTGCTTTATGCACTTTTGGGTGTTACATACGTTACGAATATTCAATCACGTCGAACACACTACTCAATGCTATTTGAACGCTAACCGTTAATGCATATTATACGTGGCTTATGAATGCTTGTTTGTTATGTTTACACATGGAATGTTGTCTACCTGACTTAGCAACGATAGTACTATAGTTTGGACTCAGCACCTGTTCGCAGGGGTTGTTAAGGACAATTACTTGCATGGATTACAGTGGTAATCATGTATTGCGAACTGCCTTGGGCAGTCAACTCGTGGTCATTGGTATCGATGGATCTATGTCGATAACTAACGTGCCTCATTTCGCTATGTGTACGTGCTGGTTATGCGTAAACGAATTCGAACTCTATATGCTATTATTAAACTTGTATGCTCACCTTTACATTTTATGTATTGACTTTATTTTAACGTATGTGACAGGTGCTTAGGATGCACATCTGCTAGGAAATCGAGGCTAGAATAAGGCTCTAGAGGCCAACAAATAGTTGTCTGTACTAAATGAATCAAGGGTCTCTAGAAGCAGATAAACAATTGCTCTATTTAAATCTGAGTTGTCAGAATAGAACTATTTGCCTAGATTTTGTCTGTAATAATTTGTTTACCTTTTGAGGCATGGTATGGGACATGTTATTTTAAATTGATTGGTAATGATAATTGTTATGGAAACTTCTGGACAATCTGTTTCGCTCAGTGCCATACCCCGATGTTTCCGCCATCGGTTGGGGTGTGACAGTTTTAAACTCGTATCTGGTAACTAAACGTGTTAACAAACTTTGAACTCACCAGCGTCGTCTGACACACTTGTAGGTCGTTAGATTCATGGTTGGAACTTGCTATCTGGGAGTGCTGGAGTGGTCATGGGTCATGGCTCTTGGATGCATGTTTATTGGTTTTGCACATTTGTTTTGGAACACTTGAATAACGATTTACTTTATGCTTCCGCTGAACGTATTTGTCTTAAGTTGTGATTTGGAATTACTTTGTGAAATAAATGGAACTTTTTGTTTAATATCATGTATGGTTCAATGTGATTGGTGGCTGGATCCTGGTACGTCACATGTCCCGCGGTGTTTCCGTATGTGGTATTTTGGGGATGTTGCAGTTTGGTATCAGAGCCACTGGTTATAGTGAACTAGGTTTTAAAACGCTTTTATAAAACCAGACTATAACCGAATAGCTTCGAAATCGACCATGACACTCAGCTCCAGATTGCAAGGTTCGTATCTCGTTACTTATTGTATAGCATATCTAGTGTACACTTGTGTATGATGTTGCATGTGATTGCACACTTAGCACTACAGACTGAATTTGTTGTGTTACTTGCCTATGTTAAGTGGATGATAGAGCCACAATGCGATATTCCTCTATACTTTCATTATTCATGTTTTGTGATGTCTTTTGCCTTGCTACTCGAATATGAGGAACCTTTTAGCACATGTTGGGAGGAGGTGAGATAAACATGCAAATTGCCTTGTTATTATGGGTGCGCACATAATAATAATGTGGGGTGCATGTGAGTCCTAGTGAGGCTTAACGAGTGTGAAAGGGGTTTCGCTTTGTTGTCTGATGTAAACTCAGTAGTCTGTAGAAGTTATTGTGAGGTTTGACTCCTACCTTATCTCGACCCTTAACCTTTTCCCTTTTCTTATATAGAATCATGAGCGGACGAGGCCATGGACGTGGTCACATTGCGATGACTCAGGCCGAGTTGACAAACTTGATTAACACACGTGTGGCTGAGGCTTTGGCAGCCTATCAAGCTGGTCAACAAGCGAATCAGAATCAAAACAATCCGTCTTTTTGCACGTTCAAGACGTTCATGGATTGTAAGCCACAGACATTCAGTGGGACTGAAGGGGCTGTGGGGTTACTACGTTGGTTTGAGAAGGCTGAGTCAGTGTTCGCTATGTGTAACTGTCCCGTGGGGGACCCGGTGAAGTACGCTACAGGCACTTTGGAGTATGGTGCCTTAACTTGGTGGAATGCCCAGGTACAAATGTTGGGTATCGAGATGGCTAATGCAACTACTTGGGATGATATCAAGGAGTTGATGCGAGAGGAGTACTGTCCTCGTGACGAGATTCAGAAACTCGAGAACGAATACTACAATCTGAAGATGGAGGGGTCCGAGATCGAGGCTTACACGAAACGATCTCATGAGCTAACAAATATGTGCCCTAACTTGTCTCGACCCCCACCTCTAAGAATTGAACTGTACATCAAAGGGCTAGCACCATCAGTAAAGAGTTTGGTCACTGCTGCAAATCTTAACAACCTGCCTCAGATCATCCGTTTAGCACACAAGATTACTGACCAAGAGGTCGAGCGTGGTTCGCTACCGCCACATGTTTCTGCTACTACCCCTACTACTACAGCTACCACACCTGCTAGTGATAACAAGCGTAAATGGAACGATGCTGACAAAGCGACCAGTGCAGGCCAATCGCAGAAAAGGCCTGACAACTGCAATAATCGTAGTTTCAGTCAGTCGTCCTCAGTTAACCAGGGCCAGAGCAGCAATCCGAGCCAAGGCTCCTACGTTGGTAGGAAGCCAAAGTGAAACAAGTGTGGTTATCATCATCATGGACCGTGTGTCCGGGTTTGCCATAGGTGTGATAAGGTGGGCCATATGGCAAAAGACTATAGAGATCCGTTCCCAAAGCAGCAGTAGAATCAGTAGCATCAGCAACAGCAGAGGCAGCAACCCCATTAGAACCAAGGCAATAGGAAGGGGTGTTTCCAGTGTGGGGACGAGGGTCACATTAAATGGGATTTCCCTCAGCTGAACCAGAACGCCAATGACAACAACCGTCAGAATAACAATCACAATGCTGGGAAAAACAATAATGGCAACAATGGGGGCAATGGTGCTCGTGGAGGGTATTTACGATTGGAGCTGGTGATGCTAGGAATGACGGAAATGTCGTGACTGGTACGTTTTCTGTGAACAATCTCTTTGCTTCTGTGTTATTTGATTCCGGTGCCGATTGGAGTTGTGTGTCCTTAGAGTTCAGTCAACGATTAGGGTTCACCCCAACACCTCTAGAAGCTAAGCATGTTGTAGAATTAGCAGACGGTAAGACGATTGAAGCTTCACACATTATTATGGGATGCAAACTTGATCTTGTGGGTCAAGTGTTGGTATGGACTGGTTGTCCAAGCACCCTGCTGACATCCACTGTAAGGAGAAAATCGTACGTATTCCTCTCCCCAGTGGAGAATCTCTATCGGTTCAAGGACATCGCAGTGGGGTGATGGTTGGCATCATCTCAGCTATGAGAGCTCAGAAGTGTCTACGAAAGGGGTATCCTGCTATTTTAGCACATTTTACAGATCCTCAGCCTGAAGAGAGGAAGATTGAAGACCTGCCAGTTGTCCAATGAATTTTCTGATGCGTTTCCTGAGGAACTTCCTGGTTTACCTCCTCATCGTCAAGTGGAATTTCAGATTGATCTTACACCAGGAGTGGCCCCAATTGCTCGAGCTCCTTATCGTCTTGCACCTGGGGAGTTGCAAGAGTTATCTAATCAGCTTCAAGAACTGTTGGATAGAGGTTTTATCCGACCCAGTTCTTCGCCTTGGGGAGCCCCAGTTCTGTTCGTGAAGAAGAAAGACGGGTCCTTTCGTATGTGTATTGATTATCAGGAACTCAACAAGGTGATCGTCAAGAACCGTTACCCTTTTGCCATGCATCGACGATTTGTTTGACCAGTTGTAAGGGTCGAGTTTTTACTCGAAAATCGATTTAAGATTGGGTTATCATCAGATGAGAGTTCGAGAGGAGGATGTTCCTAAAACGGCTTTTCGAACGCGATATGGCCATTATGAGTTTTTGGTTATGCCATTCGGGTTAACTAATGCACCAGCGGTCTTCATGGACCTCATGAACCGTGTGTGTAAACCATACCTTGATGATTTCGTTATCGTGTTTATCGATGACATTTTGATCTATTCAAAGAGCAAGGAGGATCACGAGCGACACCTGCGTCTTATCTTGGAGCTTCTGAGGAAGGAGCAACTTTACGACAAAATTCTCTAAGTGTGACTTCTGGATTCGGGAGGTACACTTCCTTGGGCACATCGTGAATGTATCGGGAATACACATGGATCCTGTAAAGATTGATGCTATCAGAAATTGAGCGGCCCCGAAGAATCCTTCGGAGGTGCGACAATTTATGGGTCTCGCTGGATACTATCGCAGATTTATTAAAGACTTCTCAAAAATCGATCAACCTCTCACCGTACTTACACAGAAGAGCGTTGTATACTCTTGGCGTACGAAACAAGAAGATGCTTTCCAGTCGTTGAAACAAAAACTCTGCAGTGCACCGATCTTGTCTTTACCCGAAGGTACCGAGGATTTTGTGGTGTATTATGATTCTTCTATTTAAGGTCTTGGCTCTGTGCTAATGCAACGCGAGAAGGTGATAGCCTACGCTTCTCGGCAACTGAAGGGTAATGAGAAGAATTACACGGCTCACGACTTAGAGTTGGTGGCCGTGGTGTTTGCGCTCAAAATCTGGAGGCATTACCTGTACGGTACTAAATGCACTAATTATAGCGACCATAGGAGCCTTCAGCATATCTTTGACCAGAAGGAATTAAATATGCGACAGCGTCGCTAGGTAGAACTCTTAAACGACTACGATTGTGCAATCAAGTATCATCTGGGTAAGGCTAACATTGTAGCTGATGCCCTCAGTCAGAAGAGATCGAAACCCAAACGTGTCCGCGCCTTGCAGCTCACCATCCAATCTAACCTACCTCACCAGATCCGTTCTGCACAAACTGAAGCGTTGAAAGAGGAAAACATTGAAGCAGAATACTTGAGGGGCATGGAAAAACGACTTGTAGAGAGATCTGATGGTATTCTCTATTTCATGGAACGAATATGGATCCCTTTTTTTGGAAATCTTAGAGAACTTGTGATGGATGAAGCGCACAAGTCTCGATACTCTGTTCATCCGGGTTCGGATAAGATGTATCAGGATCTCAAAGTTTTGTTCTGGTGGCCGAAGATGAAGGCTCACATCGCGACTTGTGTGAGTAAGTGTCTGACTTGTGCTAAAGTTAAAGTGGAATATCAGAAACCCTCAGGCCTACTTCAGCAACCAGAGATACCCATGTGGAAATGGGAGCAAATTGCGATGGATTTTGTCACAGGATTGCCAAGAACTCAAAATGGAAACGACACCATCTGGGTGATCGTTGATCGTCTCATGAAGTCAGCACATTTTCTAGCAATCACGGAAATGGACAACTTCTCACAACTTGCAGCTATTTATCTGAAGGAAGTGGTTTCTAGGCACGGGGTGCCGACCTCTATTATCTCTGATCGTGACCCGCGTTTCATTTCGGATTTGTGGCAGTCGATGCACAAATCGTCCGGCTCGCTTCTCGACATGAGCACTGCTTATCACCCACAGACGGATGGTCAAAGTGAAAGAACCATCCAGACACTTGAAGACATGTTGCGAGCGTGCGTGATTGATTTTGGCAAGGGTTGCGAGAAACATTTTCCTTTGATAGAGTTTTCTTATAACAATAGCTACCATACCAGTATCCAGGCTGCTCCATTCGAAGCATTGTATGGAAGAAAATGTTGTTCACCTCTTTGTTGGGCAGAGGTGGGTGACAGCCAGATCACAGGCCCGGAACTTGTACTCGAAACTTCAGAAAAGATTGTCCAGATTAGAAATCGTATGGCGGCAGCGTGCGACCATCAGAAAAGCTACACTGACAGGCGTAGGAAACCTTTGGAGTTTGCGGTAGGCGATCGTGTCATGTTGAAAGTCTCACCCTGGAAGGGTGTCGTACGGTTTGGAAAACGCGGTAAGCTTAATCCGTGTTATGTAGGGCCTTTGAAAGTCCTGGAACGGATCGGTAAAGTGGCCTACAAACTCGAGTTACCTGCTGAGTTGGGTAACGTTCATGACGTCTTCCACGTGCCGCAATTAAAGAAGTGTTTGTCTGATGAAACACTTGTGGTACCATTTCAAGAACTGAAAATCGACGACAAATTGCAGTTTGTCGAAGAACCTATCGAGATTATGGACCGGGAAGTCAAGGTTCGTAAGCATAGTCGAATCTCGATCATGAGAGTTCGTTGGAACTCAAGCCCTGGCCCGGAGTTCACGTGGGAACGCGCAGATCAGATGAAGCTCAAGTATCCTCGCCTGTTCCCAACTGACAAATCTAATTTTGATGCAATTGGTGAATTTCGGGACGAAATTCCCTTTCAAGTTGGGGATGATGTGGCACCCATGGAAAATCCACAGTCATCCTGATCTAACTTCGTGCTGCTTTGGATTGCTTATCAAATTTCGAGACGAAATTTCTTTCAAGTTGGGGATGATGTGACAACCCGAGATTTCAAGGTATATTCCCTACGAATCACTAGTTTCACAATCCTGTTTTTACAACTTATTATAAGTGATGTCTTATGTAGTGTATGATTATAGTATTCTGATTCTTGGTCGATTATATGTGTAATGTTTAATAGTTTAATCAAATGAGGGATGGGAACCCAAGTGACGAAGAATGACTCTTCGCCACACATAGGCTCGACGAAGAATGACTATTCGCCACACATGGGCTCGACGAAGAATGAACTTCGTCACCCACGGCCCAAATGAAGCCCAGTTGTGCGACTCGGCCCTATTTGCACTATTTAAACATAAAAATGTCAAACCCTAAGCCCTTCTCCTCAATTGCGAACTTCGGCAGTACCCTTCCTCTCCCTTGAAGCCCTTTTTGCACTTTCGTGATCATCTTGTCATTCGGTTAGCAATCCATCATACTTTATGTTGTTATTTGATAACTGTTTTGTGATGATTTGAGACCTACTGTGGATATAAGGCTTTGTTATAAACCATACTTCTATATTGTATTGATTAGGGTTTCGATGTTCATTGTTAACCTAAGAAATTAGAAGATGCATGATGAGGATCCGATGGTTTGTGTTTGTTCATGTTCATTATGTGGTTTAATAATTCTGTTTGATTGAAATTATATTATGATATCTGTTGTGTATGGTTATTTAATAGTCGAGAATGTGACATGATGAACATGATGATGTCTAGGGCCGCTTATAATTGATTATGAGCGTTAAGGAGAAACTGTTGCTATGAAACTGTATGATCATGAATGATAACTGACTAAAGCATAAGGTTTGATCCATTTTGGAATGTTGAATGTGTTTACTGGAATTAAGGAATTCTCGTAACTGAGAAGAGCAAGCGACGAACTCCCAGGTCGACGAAGAATTAATCTTCGTCGACATGCCTTTTGATGAAACTCAGGATCCTTCGTTACACTTAAACCCAACGAAGGTTAAACCTTCACCAGGGGATTCTTCATCACCCATGCACTCGACGAAGAATGATCTTTGCCGTTAGTAATCTTCGTCGCTGAGGGTTCTTCGTCGATAAGCAACCTTCGCCGTTAGATAAACAGTCAAACAGTAGCAACGTATTTGGTAATGGATTATGTGTTTATAAGATTCTGTTGGTTTCATGATTATAATGTTGAATAGGAACGAGGGATCTAAATTGACTATGTGATTTGCACACTTGCTAGCTAAGTGACAATATGTAACATGCACATGGAATGTGGACTTGCATGAGAACTAAGCGCTTGATACATGTGAAACATGACCTTTGTGACTGAATGTAATCTGTGTGATATACGTGACTGGGTTGATTATGAAACTGATCTTGATTGGTAACCATGATAGGGTTGGTTGATTAACTGGAACGGGTAACTTGATAAATACCGATCAAATCTAAGGTGAGTTCACAGCCTTTTTCAAGCATGCGTCCCGGGGAGGGATATCTGGTAACGTTCTGGGGAGGAATGTCGGGTAAATGGGTCTGACTGGAATGTTAAACCTGGGATGTTGGTTAATACACTCATATCTATCATGAAGTCCCATCATATACCGAATTGGTTGCCGGGGAGGCAACGGGGTTATTAGTTGATAGCGCTATTAGGTTTGGCACCCTCACACCGTACCGGGGAGGACGATCGTGAACTAATTACCTTAACCACTTGACCAATGTTTGATAGAGCATTGGGGAAGGGCAAATAATCTGGAGCCATCTGCGGTAATCGAGTTATTAACAACATCGAATCTCTGAAATGTTTTAAACTCGTATCTGGTAACTAAACATGTTAACAAACTTTGAACTTACCAGCGTCGTCTGACACACTTGTCTGCATACTTGCAGGTCGTTAGATTCATGGTTATAACTTGTTATCTGGGAGTGCTGGAGTGGTCATGGGTCGTGGCTCTTGGATGCATGTTTATTGGTTTTGCACATTTGTTTTGGAACACTTGAATAACGATTTACTTTATGCTTCCGCTGAACGTATTTGTCTTAAGTTATGATTTGGAATTACTCTATGAAATAAATGGAACTTTTTGTTTAATATCATGTATGGTTCAATGTGATTGGTGGCTGGATCATGGTACGTCACACGTCCCGTGGTGTTTCCGCATGTGGTATTTTGGGGGTGTGACATGTGCGAATAGCTAGATAGATTGTGTTGAATACTGTATAGAATAGTGAGAAGTTGGACACGGTTTTGATAATGTCAAGGTCCATCTAGAAGGATGACCATCCGGACGGATGACAATCTGGACGGATGGACAAAGTGTAGGTGGTTGTCTATAAATAGGGACTTAGGGTTCCCATTTGGACAAGCTTTTAGTTCTCAGAGGGGAAATGTTGTCCAACTAGTCTCGTGGTGCTGTAACTTTCAGATATGCATAAGAGACCATATTGTAAGTGACTGCTCAGTGTCGTGTCTATCTTCTACTCCTTTCTTAGTCGTAATAAACGCACCGAACACGTCGTTTCGGGACCGAGGCTCCGTCAAACTCGCCGGTTCCTGGATTAGCAGTGGTATCAGAGCTACGGTACTGATTTAATCAATCTAACAGTCGGTTAAATCACCCAAAGCTCATCAATTTTGGGTTAAACGAGACTTTTGACGTTAAAACAGAGAAATCATCAAAATAAAGGTCAACTCACGGATGGATTTTGGAATTGAAGACATCAATCTGTTCAAAATTGATTCGTGCACAATTCTGTGAAGTTTCATCATGAAATTCACACAAATAAAGATTCTGGATCGAAAAAACATGATTTGGAGTGTTCTTGAGCTGTTAGAACATATCCGATCGGATGACCATCCGACCCATGTCATTATCTTGTGTCTGAATGTCCAGTTGGTTTTCACTCGAATGATCATTCGATCGGATGACCATCCGATCCACAAACACAAGTTTGTCTCTTTTGCCATTCGGTCGAACGACCATCCGGACAAGAAAACCCATCCGATCAGATGACTGTCCGATCGGATGACCATCCGAAAACATGCCATTCGACCAGATGGTCAAATGCCTAAAAAAGGCATTTTTTTTATAGCAACGACGAGGAGAGTCTCCAGAAAAAATTTGGTGATAGAAAATTTTTCGGGTTTTTAACGACCAAGCTGGGTTTTTCAGGGACACTGTCTGGGGCTTCAGTGTATAGATTTGATGATGCGATCACAGATTGTGGAAATTAGTGGGGTAGTCATGATACTGATACTGGTGCAGAATGTTTATCATTCAAGTTATCTGACTATTTATGGGCCAAAACGTAAAATTCGCAATAGTGAAAAACTGACATTTTGAGGAAAATTGTCATATTTTCGGCATAGTCGAGTTTTTCACATATAAAAGAGGACTGAATTGCTCAATTTGTGGGGGAATTCAGTGATAGAGACGTCAGAATTTGCAAAAATGAGGGGAATAAAACTTTCAATGTCATATGATTGAAATTCTGGCATTTTTGAAATTCGTGACACTGCAACAATATTCGGGTGGTTTCGACTTCAGAATTATCAGGGGGAATGTGAATCTAACCGTGGGTGAAAGCTTCCGAGATCAAGATGATCCGAGGTGTTAATATTTGATCGTGGACGAAAGTATCAGAGATCTGAGAGTGATCGTGGATGATAGCTTCTAAGATCTAGATTATCCGAGGAAATGAATCTGATTGTGGACGAATGCTTCATAGATCGGATTACATTACCAGATGATTTGTTTTCCGATGAAGATTTTCTAATTATGGAGAATACCGTTTACACGGATCACTCATTCTTACGGTGCGTTATCGTTGATCACGGTAAACGGGATATCAGATCTTTAGGGGGAATCACAGATTTGAAGTTAACCAGTGGAGTATTTGAAGTTTCTATCAATTGCCAGTTGAGGTTTTGTACATTCTTAGATCGAGCAAGTGAAATGCAAGATCGTGGTTCTTACATATCATATCAAAAACTGAGCTCGGATGCGGTTAAAGCTGAAACGTAGGATGCTTCATTGATTAGTCTCAAATTGGTGATTGTTCGTGAAAGTTGCAGTTTAGCAAATCAGAGGACAGTCGTGAAATGTGCAAAAGACCTGAAGATTCATTTTAGGGGGAATTCGTTCTTTACTTTGACAAAAGCAACCCGAATCATCAATCGAGGGGGAATATATTGTCAGATTTAAAGATGCCTGATTGAAGTTGCAGAAAAGTTGAAGATTACAGAATATTCAAACACAGCTCAAGGTTCTCAAAGTGTTAGAGACGATTCGACAGTGACAGCCGAGGGGGAATCTGTTAGTGCATATTTCGTACGTCTACCACTGTGCGAATAGCTAGATAGAGTGTGTTGAATATTGTACAGAATAGTGAGAAGTTAGATACAGTTTTGATAATGTCAAGGTCCATCCAGATGGATGACCATCCGGACGGATGGACATAGTGTAGGTAGTTGTCTATAAATAGGGACTTGGGGTTCCCATTTGGATAAGCTTTTGGTTCCTAGAGGGGAAATGCTGTCCAACTGGTATCGTGGTGCTGTAACTTTCAGATATGAATAAGAGACCCGATTGTAAGTGACTGCTCGGTGTCGTATCTATCTTCTACTCCTTTCTTAGTCGTAATAAACGCACCGAACACGTCGTTTCGGGACCGAGGCTCCGTCAAACTCGCCGGTTCCTGGATTAGCATTAGCATCCACCATTGTTTGTACTAACTCCATTTGCATGTTTTACTTTTCTTCTGCAGGTTTCTTTTGAAGGTGAAGGTACATCTATGCATGCACCTAAATTTCTTTTGCAACATCTACATTTGTTGGTGGGGGTCTTGAGTTTGGTAGCAAAGTCTTCATTATTTCTTTGATTTCTTCAATTGATGACTCCAACTAGGCGACTCTCTCCGGCAATTCATGATCGTTTAACACATCACCTAAGTTAATAGGATCATCTGAATTCCCACCAGAGGTGGTTAAACTTGGTTTTAAACCAAGTGCCCCTTTGTCTTGGTACTTAGGACTTCCAACTGATACAAAAACTACATTTGCAGTTTCAACAGTTGTTGCCTTCTAGGAGGTCTTAGTTATGTAATTACTGTCCAATTATGATACTGTCGTCTATACAATTGTAGTAGCTGTCTCACTTGAAAAACCTCCAAGTGTGTCTTGAGACACAAGAAGTGTTCCCTCATGTGCTTGTGGGCTAGCAATGATTTCTGAACTTGCCCAAGTCACTTTTTGAGGTATACTCTCCGTGATTTATCGTCGAGAGGAACTAGGTATGTGCAAGTCAGTGTTATCAATTGCATCAAGCAATTTTTCGAATGATGATGGGATTGTTTTTGTGGGTGGTGGAGTGTAAAAAAAAGCAACCCTAAGAGAGGGGCTTGAGAAGAAATATTTAAGTGAATCATCTCCCTCTTGATTTGGTTCCCATGTGCTTACACACTCTCTTTTTCTGAGGATGAGTGAGGAAGTAATAGCATATATTTGTTACATTTGTGCTACAGCAGGTACCTCTGGCATCTTAATCCCCAGAGATACGTTCTTTTTGTTTTGTTTTTGTTTTTTTTTTTTTTTTGATTTGGGGATGGCAATAGAAGTGGTTTTGTGGAAATATCTACTGTGTCTTCCACAGAGTTGGGTTGTGCAATGTGGTCACCAGGAGAAGTGAGCTCAGCAACAGATGTTGTAACATATGTTGCTTAGTTTTGTAAAACATTTTCTTCACCTAAATTTTCTTGACCCTTAGTCATCATGTGGGTAAATGATTCATTTGAAAGACTGCTAATTTCAAGGGCTTCATCCTATGCAAAACTATCTTGTTTTAAAACACTTTTTAGGTAATAGCTTAATAATCTTGGATATAGTAGAAAAAGATTACTAGTACCCCTCTTGATTGCTTTTATGTTTGCCACCAAATCCATAAACAATGTTTGGGATAACTTATAATTTGTATTAGTCAGGATAGCATAGCCCAGATACTGAGTTTTTAGGGAAATTTCATTAAAAGTTGTGGTCTTAGCAGCCACGCAAACCAAGAGTGTATGGAAGAAGAATTTCATTTCTGGTGGGAATTTTGGTTTAAAAAGTGTTGTTCCCACCATTTGAGCTTCATATCCCTTTTCTATGAACTCATGTTGTAGATCATTTTTGGGGATAGTTTCCATACCTGCCATATCCATTAGATTAAACATTGTGGAAATGGATTGTGGAGTTATCTCAACATGTTCCTTATTGATGGTGGATGTGATGATGTAGGACTTTTTGTTTTGTAGCAAAAAATTTTGCATTTTCCCAAAATTCCCTTAGAGTTGATAGATGGTTTTGGGCGTTTGCGGTGAATATGATATGGTATTTAGAAGATGTGATGATGTCTATAATGGAGTGAAAAGCAGTGTTCTTTCCATGTTTGACAAGATACGACAAGTAGTTGTGAGATAATTTAAGATAGAGGGCTCTTGTGAAATTAGGTCAAATCTTTTAATTAGATAAACTTTTGATTGAAAGCGATGATTTTGAATGCAATTTCGAAGTTTTTCTCTTTTGAGATGCTTTGATTTTGATAAGTTTAGGTGATGATTGTAAACTACGTTTGTCAAGGGTTTATATAGGGTTTGTGAACAGGGATGCCAACGTGGCTAACCGTTACTTTTTGAGCTACGTGGCCAATTGCAATTGGTTATGGCAAAGCGCTATTCAGGAAGTGGGTCCCTTTAAAGAAGGAAGTTTAGTTTTGTTTTCAAAAAATCTCTTTGAAACCTCTATTGGGTCTAAAAAAACGTTAGGATGACGAAATCAGTGGTTGGTACATTTTGTTTGACTTTTGGTCAACAGATGGATGGAAACCCATGTTTGAAACCTCTATTGGGTTAAAAAAGAGTTTTGAGTGAAAGTAGTGGTTGGTTTTGAGAAACAGTAGGTCTGTTTGACTTTTGCTAGTCAGACAGAGGATAAAGAATTAGTGGTTCTTTGTTTCAAACAGTGGTTAACAAAGGCTAAACAGAGTTTGGAACCACTGAAACAATAGTTTTACTCTTTTGAACAAAGTTTTCTTTTTGGTGATTTTTCACAATCTTTTCTTAATAAAAACTGTAATTTTGATTTTCTTGATTTAAAAAAAAACATATTAATTTTGCAAGTTCCTTTTGATGAGTTTTTCAAAAATATTTTCCTTTATTTTATCAAGATAGAATTTGTACTAGGGAAACCTATGTTTGCACTTTCAAATTACCAACAAATATTCCCTGCATACAGTGGATATGGGTCAATTTTGCAAATGATCCAAAGCATTTTCTGATTTGGATCTGGTGTTTTCTTCCACTGTATCAGCTCCTTGGGATTGGTCATTTCTAACAAGTAGTTGTTGCGACATCTCAAATAGTTATTTTTGACCCTCTAGAAGTGCTTTCATACTTGGGTCAACAGTTGTTTGACCATTCCCAATGAGGTGATTGTACCCAAGTGGATGTCTATTAATTCTTGACTTTTGGGGCATGTATACAGATTCATCATACCTATAAGGCACTCTGGTATGCAACGCCCTGCTTATTTGTACTTTCCATTTATAGCAAGTCTTGTTCGTATTTCTATTTTTGGAAACCTTGTACTCTTGTAATCGTTCTTTCTTTGTAATCGTTGTAAACTCGAGACTTGAATCATGAATGAAAACTTGCACTTCTTTAAATACATGTTGTACATGCTTCATACATAGTTATACATTTGATGGTGAAACAATTTGATACTTACTCGTGATGCTTACAAACGTATGTTGAATTCATAAATACGTGACATTCATACTTGATACCGTGATTACTTACGAGTCTTATACTTAATGTTATTCTTTTGATGCTTGAGATACACTTGATACATGCTATATATGCTAAAATACCCTAAAAAGGCCATAAAACACGTAAACTATATCATTAGGACTTGTTGCAAAACATTAAAAACAAAACAAAAAATTCGTGGACTGCCATGGCTTACGGACCGTAAGCCACCACCCTTACGGTCCGTAAGGGGCGCTGGGCGGGCAGAATGTGTTTCTTCCGCGGTTTTGTACGAAATCCCATCAAACCTCCTCCCCCAATCACCTCTAATCCACCTCCAATCAACCCTAACTCCTTCCCCTATAAATACCCATCTTCTCCAAGCATTCCTACACTTTCACAACCCTCAAATCTCTCCTAAACACTCTCAAGATCTTGCAAAAATTCTGAAGTTGGACAGATTCATATCATCTTACTAAAGTGAGCATAACTTGCTCAAATCTTAACCAAAACACTTGGTTCTTCTTCCTAATTACTTAGATAATCCTTGGGTTTGATTCCGTGGTTTCTCCTTGGAGAAATCAGACTTGGAAACGCCCTGAAATGGTCCAAGAACTTTCTGTTTTGTTTTCAACTTTCTTAAACTTTGAATACTACAAAGCCAGCTTGTGTTCTTATGCTTCTAGTCCATAACATGACTAGTAAAGCTAAACCAAGGTTGATTTACACTTAATAGGAGTGTCTAAACACTCTAAACTTTCTGTTTTAATCAAGTTAATAGCTTGCAAGTGGCGTCAAGTCTTGAACTTGAAGATAGTGTGACTACTTGGCTAGCCTAGACTAACCTACATAACAAGTCCACACATCACTTGATGTTTTTGCTTAGATTAGTTGTATTATTTCTTGTACATATCTATGAGGTTCCTAAATGGAAGGTTCTCCTTCCTACCTCCTACGTGATCTATATGTTAACATATTATTCGAGGTACCAAAGCGGAGGATTTCTCCTCCCACCTCCTAGTTGACTTATATGACACCAAGAGGTACCAAAGTGGAAGGTTTAACCTCCCGCCTCCTACATGACTAAATATATTATTATGTATATGATATGACTATAAATATCCTTAAACCGAACCCTTGATAGTGATTAAATAAATCATCTACCAAGTTACTAAGTTTATCATTATGTGTATAGTTCCTTGTCACGATTCTAATAGGTCTTGAACCTATGAAATCACATACAATCCTTAGGGATTACTATAGTGTCAAGACAAGTGCTAATACCATAGTGAATATTTTCCTAATACATACTTTGTCTTTTTTTGAATCTTAAGTCCAAACATCCCATCATTCTTCCCAATTACTCATACACCTTGACTTTCCTCTTGTAGGATAACTTGGTGTTCCCTCCATCAACCAACTCTTCACGGATTCGAGTAGGAAAGCTTGCAAAACCGTGAGTACACTCGACCCATTTACTTTTAAAACCACTCTTGGGTTGTAACATGTTACTTTACAAAAATTACACTTACACACACACTTAACATGCTTTATGAACTCAATCTGTTATACATGCTACTTGTTATGCTTGATAATACATGCTTTATACTATGTTATACCCTCGCTTAACAAATATACCGCTATAGGAGTAGCACACCACCCGACGGGGGTTTGTTAGTTCATTATATTATACGGTCTCGTCACTTTTGTGGCGAGGGATGCTAAATACTAGTGGACACTTTGGGTTAAAACGTAATGTTATGCATGCTAGTTACCTTGTATACAAATTGCCATGTGGATTCGAGTAAAATGCTTTTATACTTATGCTATACTTATTCAAACCTTGTGTACTCGCCTTTGCTTTTGCATTGAAGTTTATTTTAACATGTTACAGGTTGATGATGATGATATGAAACGAAGTAGCGTTGATGCCTAGATACACATATAGACGTTTAGGTTTAAATGTTGTATCAATTTTGCTTATGTTGTTGTGTATTTCTTTTGAACTTGTTGTTATTTGAAGTTTATGTAATGTTGACAATTTGAAGTTATGAAATGAAATGGGAATTATTTAAATATTGTCACATAAGGGTTATGAAGTCTCTTGCAATCTTCACACTTCGTCTCATCCCGATGTTTCCGTCATTGGTTGGGGTGTGACAGATTGGTATCAGAGCCATAACTATAGTGAATTAGGTAGAATTGCCATGTTCGACCTAGTCTATAGTAGGAACCATATTTTTGACCATTCTTGATACTTGCTTAAAACGATATTCTTCCCACTTTGCTTCTTTCTCTTCTTTTGGTCTTAATATTTACATAATGTCTTTCCTAAGACATCTTACACAATACACTTGAAGACTTGAAGACACTCTTTTACAAAAGAGACGAATTACCAAAATAGGCGTGAAACCCACAATTTGGTAACGACTCTCATTCCGCTTATTCTTATTTTTGCACGAAATTTTGCCATTTAGCTAGGAGTGAAATCCACATCTAAATGGTAAATTTCCAATTCAAATTCTAGTGGACCCTCCTCAAAGTGTTGAAATTATATTTTGACCCGACGAGTACTAACCACATTAGGGTACGAAATCGTCAAGTTAGGGGTGAAACCCGCACCTTGTCAATTAAGTCGCACTCCTCGATTTTCGATCTCGCCAAAGTCCCAATTGTTTCGATCGATAAGAGACGTGTAGTAACTAGAAGGGTAAGATACCGTTAATCACTTCTCGACGATAGTATCATACCAATAGGCCAAAGCACGTTTTCTCTAATTCGAAAGGACTTTCGACCCACTTTGGAATAGTCGACGTTTCTCTACCCAAAACAATCCTATGTTTTATGAGCCTCTCTTTTATGTGATTCAATTTATATGTGATTTTATACTTGTACCTCGTTCGTTTCAAAAACTGTTACACAATTCGCACGTCTCGCGCAATAAAAAACAATAATAATCCTCGTGAACAAACTAAATTTATACTCTTTATACGCATTCCTATGTGTTTATACTTGTGACTACATGATTAAACTTTACACTTGTTTGAATTATACGTGATACATGGTGCATACATGCTTATACATGCAAAATTTATTTTCAATTTATGATCGAGTCTCATCCTTTCCTTCTCTTTCGATCTTTTAGATGTCGTCTAGCGCTTCCAAGAAAATCAAGTCAAAGAAGGGCTCGACTTCCACCGCCATGTCTCAAAAGGATTGCATGAAATTCATGGCCAAGCAATTTGCTAAGGTCCTACCCGACATTTTTAACAAGATTCAGCCAAACACTGATTCACCGCATGGCTCTGTCGACTCAAAGGCAGACAAACCCAAATCGACCTTCCAGTTCAAGCAATTCATGGCTTGTAAACCCTTGGAGTTTACTGGCAAAAATGGCGCTACCGCCATGATGAACTGGTTTGATGCAATTGAGCTTACCTTCCTGCAAAGTGGCTGCCCTGATGAGCTAAGAACTTTGAACGCAACTGGGGTGTTTCATGAAAAGGCACTCGAATGGTGGACAACAGAACGCAACAAGAGGGGAAACGAGGTTGCACATGCCATGCCTTGGGGCGATTTCAAACAGCTTATGAGAGACCACTTCTGTCCTCCTCACGAACTCCAAAAATTGGAGAACGAATTTTGGAACCTTGCTCAGAAGGGGAGTGACATGGATGGCCTGATTACGCGCTTTAAACAACTCAGTGTCCTCTGTCCTGGACAAGTTGAGACCGTCCCCAAGACCATAGCCAAATTCACTCGTTGTGTTGCACCTTCCCTGACAAACCACCTTGCCTCTGCTAATCCCCAAACCATCGAAGACACTTTTCGTATAGCCACCGAACTTAACAACAACTGCGTTCTTCATGGAACCTTTGACAAGATTTCAACGAAGAGTGCACACCAAGCTACCACCGACACTACCACTGTTGAGCCCTCACCCTCCCAATCGTCCAAGAAAAACCAAGGCAAGAAGCGGAAGGCTTCAAGCCAAAACTGTGCGGTTGTCACTCCGCCAAACCCACAACCTTTACAAACCGTACCTGCCGCTAATCCCACAACCCTTGGACCACAGGAAAACTACGTTGGGTCATGGCCCAAGTGCAACCAATGCTTTTACCATCATCCTACTGGCACCCCCTGTCGCAAATGCTACACCTGTAACAGACTAGGGCATTTTGCCAACCGCTGTCGCAGCAACCTGAGGCCCGATCAAAATCAGGCTATGGTAGCTCAACACCCTGCCCCCAATCAAGCTCGGAACCAAGCCACTCGTGTGCGAGCATGTTATAAGTGTGGTGATGTCAACCACATGGCAGATGTCTGTCCTCAACGAAACCAGCCACGACAGCAACAGCAGCAGCAGCAGCACCAACAGGCTCAACAACCCGCTCGAGGCCGAGCCTTTCTTCTCACTACTGCTCAAGCTCAAAACGCGAATGATGTCATTACTGGTACGTTCCTTGTGAACCATATTTATGCCTCTTGTCTATTTGATACTGGCGCCGATAAAAGTTTTGTGTCGTTAGAATTTGAATCCTTGCTTAAGTGTAAACGCTCCAAGTTGCCAAAATCTTTCGCTGTCGAGGTTGCTAATGGTAAAACCGTCGCTGTCGATTCCGTTCTCTCCAATTGTTCTTTAATCCTTAACATTCATACGTTTTCAATCGATCTCATACCTATGCAAATGGGTAGTTTCGACGTCATAGTAGGTATAGACTGGCTTAGGCGAGTTCGTGCTGAAGTTGTCTGTTCTGAGAAGTTTATTCGTCTACCTCTTCCAAACGGTGACTTCCTACACGTCTATGGCGAAAAGCCTTCTTAAGGCCCTAAGCTTATGTCGTGTATCAAAGCAAACAAATGCTTACGTAAGGGTACATTCGCCTTTCTCGCCCACATTGTGGAAAAGAGGGATAAAGGCCCAAGCATAAGCGACGTTCCCGTTGTACGTGACTTCCCTGACGTGTTTCCCGACGATCTTCCTGGACCGCCTCCTGCTCATGCTGTCGACTTTCGAATCGATTTAGTGCCTGGCGCAACGCCTGTGGCTAAATCTCCTTATCGTTTAGCACCCTCCGAGATGCAAGAACTCTCGAGTCAACTCCAAGAGCTTCTTGATAAAGGCTTTATACGCCCTAGTACTTCTCCTTGGGGCGCTCCCGTTTTATTCGTCAAAAAGAAAGATGGGTCATTCCGAATGTGCATTGACTATCGTGAGCTCAACAAGCTTACTATCAAGAACCGATACCCTCTTCCGCGCATCGACGATCTCTTCGACCAGTTGCAAGGCGCGACCTGCTTTTCAAAAATCGATCTTCGTTCTGGGTATAATCAACTTCGAGTTCTCGAAGAAGATGTGCCTAAAACCGCCTTCCGTACACGTTATGGTCACTACGAGTTCGTGGTCATGCCCTTTGGCTTGACCAACGCACCTGCTGTTTTCATGGATTTGATGAACCGCGTGTGCAAAGCCTACTTGGACCGTTTCGTGATCGTCTTCATCGACGATATCCTTATCTATTCCAAGACACAAGAAGAGCATAAACAACACTTGCGTCTTATCCTTGAACTTCTTCGTGCTGAACATCTATACGCCAAATTCTCCAAGTGTGAATTTTGGTTAAAAGAGGTTCAATTCCTTGGTCATACTGTCAACGAACTTGGTATTCACGTTGACCCCGCTAAAATCGAAGCTGTGAAGAATTGGATCACACCGAAATCTCCGTCCGAAATTCGTTCGTTTCTTGGTCTTGCTGGTTACTATCATCGTTTTATCTCCAACTTTTTGAAAATCGCCGTCCCTTTGACCTCCTTGACTAAAAAAGAGAAACCTTTTGTTTGGGGTCCCGAGCAAGAGGAGTCTTTTCAAAAGCTCAAGGACATGCTATGCAATGCTACTATCCTCACACTTCCTGATGGAAATAACGACTTCGTCGTATATTGCAATGCTTCCCGCCTTGGCCTTGGTTGTGTGCTTATGCAACGAGACAAGGTCATCGCTTATGCGTCAAGGCAACTCAAAATACATGACAAAAACTATACTACTCACGACCTTGAACTTGGCGTAGTTGTTTTTGCGTTGAAGATTTGGTGACACTACCTATATGGTACTAAGTGTGTGGTCTTCACCGACCATAGGAGCCTTCAACACATCTTTGACCAAAAAGAACTGAACATGCGTCAACGTCGTTGGGTGGAACTATTAAACGACTACGACTGTGAAATCAAATACCACCCAAGTAAAGCGAATGTAGTAGCAGACACCCTTAGTCGTAAAACTCATGTCAAAAGTATCCGTTGCTTCCAACTCGTCCATGATCTTCAATGCCGCATACGTGAAGCTCAGTACGCCTCCATAAACGAAGGTAACCTCTCTATTGAGGTACGAGGCGCTAAGGAACATGAAGTCGTGTCTAAGTCTGATGGTATTCTGTACTACCTCAATCGTATCTGGATCCCTAATCGTGAAAACCTCCGAGACTTTCTCATGAATAAGGCACACAAAACAAGGTACTATGTTCATCCTGGTGCCGACAAGATGTATCACGACATGCGTACATCCTATTGGTGGCCTGGGATGAAGAGAGATATCGCCTCATACATTGCGAAATGTCTTACGTGCTCAAAGGTGAAAGCTGAACATCAACGTCCCTCTGGCTTACTCGAACAGCCAGAAATTCCTATCTGGAAATGGGAGAGCATTGCCATGGATTTTATCACCAAGCTCCCTCGTACTTCGTCTGGTCATGACAGTATTTGGGTGATCGTTGATTGATTGACCAAATCAGCTCATTTTCTCCCCATTCGTGAAGATTTCAAGGTCGAGAAATTGGCTAGAATCTACACCGATGAGATCATTTGTCGTCATGGTACTCCCGTAGATATCATTTCCGATCGGGATGCTCGTTTTACGTCTCGTCTTTGGCAAACCTTTCAATCTGCTATGGGTACTACTCTTAACCTTAGCACCGCTTTTCATCCTCAGACAGACGGTCAAACCGAGCGTACTATCCAAACCTTAGAGGATATGCTTCGCTCATGCGTAATAGATTTTGGTGGCAACTGGGATACACACTTGCCTTTGGTCGAATTCTCGTACAATAACAGTTATCACACGAGTATTCAAATGGCACCTTTCGAAGCATTGTATGGTCGCAAGTGCCGTTCGCCTATTAGTTGGCACGAGAGTGGCGAATCTCAACTCACTGGTCCCGAGCTTATACAAGAAGCGACGGACAAGATTTTACAGGTTCGAGACAATTTACTAAACGCCAGGAACTGACAAAAGCGTTACACCGATAAGGGTCGCAAACCCATGGAATTCGAGACAGGTGACTACGTGCTTCTCAAGGTATCCCCTTGGAAGGGCGTGGTTCGTTTTGGAAAGAAGGGAAAACTCGCACCTCGCTACGTTGGTCCTTTCAAGATTCTAGAAAGGATTGGTAAGGTTGCGTATAGACTGGACCTGCCTGAAGAACTCAACAATGTACACCCTGTTTTCCACGTATCCAACCTAAAGAAGTGTCTCGCTGACGAAGGACTTCAAGTCCCACTCGAAGATCTACAAATCAACGAGACATTGCATTTTGTGGAAAAACCCGTCGAAATCATGGATCAAGGAGTCAAATTATTGAGGCGCAGTAAAATTCCTATCGTTAAGGTTCGATGGGAAGGTAAACATGGCGCTGAATTCACTTGGGAACTCAAGAGTCACATGAAGACGAAGTATCCGCATCTTTTCCCTACATCTTCCTAAATTTCGGGACGAAATTCCCTAAAGAAGGGGAGACTGTAACGCCCTGCTTATTTGTACTTTCCATTTATAGCAAGTCTTGTTCGTGTTTCTATTTTTGGAAACCTTGTGCTCTTGTAATCGTTCTTTCTTTGTAATCGTTCTAAACTCGAGACTTGAATCATGAATGAAAACTTACACTTCTTTAAATACGTGTTGTACATGCTTCATACATAGTTATACATTTGATGGTGAAACAATTTGATACTTACTCGTGATGCTTACAAACGTACGTTGAATTCATAAATACGTGACATTCATACTTGATACCGTGATTACTTACGAGTCTTATACTTAATGTTATTCTTTTGATGCTTGAGATACACTTGATACATGCTATATATGCTAAAATACCCTAAAAAGGCCATAAAACACGTCAACTATATCATTAGGACTTGTTGCAAAACATTAAAAACAAAAACAAAAAAAAATCGTGGACTGCCATGGCTTACGGACCGTAAGCCACCACCCTTACGGTCCGTAAGGGGTGCTGGGCGGGTAGAATGTGTTTCTTCCGCGGTTTTGTACGAAATCCCATCAAACCTCCTCCCCCAATCGCCTCTAATCCACCTCCAATCAACCCTAACTCCTTCCCCTATAAATACCCATCTTCTCCAAGCATTCCTACACTTTCACAACCCTCAAATCTCTCCTAAACACTCTCAAGATCTTGCAAAAATTCTGAAGTTGGACAGATTCATATCATCTTACTAAAGTGAGCATAACTTGCTCAAATCTTAACCAAAACACTTGGTTCTTCTTCCTAATTACTTGGATAATCCTTGGGTTTGATTCCTTGGTTTCTCCTTGGAGAAATCAGACTTGGAAACGCCCTGAAATGGTCCAAGAACTTTCTGTTTTGTTTTCAACTTTCTTAAACTTTGAATACTACAAAGCCAGCTTGTGTTCTTATGCTTCTAGTCCATAACATGACTAGTAAAGCTAAACCAAGGTTGATTTACACTTAATAGGAGTGTCTAAACACTCTAAACTTTCTGTTTTAATCAAGTTAATAGCTTGCAAGTGGCGTCAAGTCTTGAACTTGAAGATAGTCTGACTACTTGGCTAGCCTAGGCTAACCTACATAACAAGTCCACACATCACTTGATGTTTTTGCTTAGATTAGTTGTATTATTTCTTGTACATATCTATGAGGTTCCTAAATGGAAGGTTCGCCTTCCTACCTCCTACATGACCTATATGTTAACATATTATTCGAGGTACCAAAGTGGAGGATTTCACCTCCCACCTCCTACTTGACATATATGACACCAAGAGGTACCAAAGTGGAAGGTTTAACCTCCCGCCTCCTACATGACTAAATATATTATTATGTATATGATATGACTATAAATATCCTTAAACCGAACCCTTGATAGTGATTAAATAAATCATCTTCCAAGTTACTAAGTTTATCATTATGTGTATAGTTCCTTGTCACGATTCTAATAGGTCTTGAACCTATGAAATCACATACAATCCTTAGGGATTACTATAGTGTCAAGACAAGTGCTAATACCATAGTGAATATTTTCCTAATACATACTTTGTCTTTTTTTGAATCTTAAGTCCAAAGATCCCATCATTCTTCCCAATTACTCATACACCTTGACTTTCCTCTTGTAGGATAAGTTGGTGTTCCCTCCATCAACCAACTCTTCACGGATTCGAGTAGGAAAGCTTGCAAAATCGTGAGTACACTCGACCCATTTACTTTTAAAACCACTTTTGGGTTGTAACATGTTACCTTACAAAAATTACACTTACACACACACTTAACATGCTTTATGAACTCAATCCGTTATACATGCTACTTGTTATGCTTGATAATACATGCTTTATACTATGTTATACCCTCGCTTAACAAATATAGCGCTATAGGAGTAGCACACCACCCGACGGGGGTTTGTTAGGTCATTATACTATACGGTCTCGTCACTTTTGTGGCGAGGGATGCTAAATACTAGTGGACACTTTGGGTTAAAACGTAATGTTGTACATGCTAGTTACCTTGTATACAAATTGCCATGTGGATTCGAGTAAAATGCTTTTATACTTATGCTATACTTATACAAACCTTGTGTACTCGCCTTTGCTTTTGCATTGAAGTTTATTTTAACATGTTACAGGTTGATGATGATGATATGAAACGAAGTAGCGTTGATGCCTAGATACACATATAGACGTTTAGGTTTAAATGTTGCATCAATTTTGCTTATGTTGTTGTGTATTTCTTTTGAACTTGTTGTTATTTGAAGTTTATGTAATGTTGACAATTTGAAGTTATGAAATGAAATGGGAATTATTTAAATATTGTCACATAAGGGTTATGAAGTCTCTTGCAATCTTCACACTTTGTCTCATCCCGATGTTTCCGCCATTGGTTGGGGTGTGACATGGTACATGGTGGTTGCTCATAGCCTCTTGGAAATGTGTTGTGTGGTGCGGTGCAGTAGATACTTGACCATCCCTATGTGTAGGGTATTGGTTCAAGGTTTGTGTGACAGGTGAGTGACTAGTCTCAACTCTTTTGGGAAGTGATTGTAAATCCCAGCTAATAAGGCCATCATCCCTTTGAAGTTCATTTTCCTTTTAACCTATGTTTGTTGATATTATAGGATTTTAGGAATGAGCATTATTGTGTCACATGATTGATTGTTCCACAGATGGTGCACCCAAATGTTGACTCACAATTAATGTTTCCTTTGTTAATATCATATGCTTTTAACTTAAACAGTCTTTTGTCATATGATTTTTCTTTCCAAAAAAGTTCACAAAGCAGTTCTGTGATCTTACCTGGATATGATTTATTGTTGTGTGTTTGTTTTAATTATATAATGGACTCCACATTGTCGATGTGTATATGATATGTATAGTTCCATACTTCCATATCCATTATTTTTTTACTGGCTTAGCAAACGTTTTTCTGCCACCTTAGCAAGCGTTTTTTTTTTTTTTTTGTTGGCTTAACCCTCCAATTGTAGGCTAAGCCATTCAAGTTTTCCGACTAAGTTGTAGCCGGCAGTCATTGTCTATTTTGGAAAAGTGTGTTGGTTTAATCCTAAGTTTGCTTAAAAGTTAAAGGTGACAAAAGTTGAAGGGTCGTTTATCATAATTCATAGTGTATTAAATTACAGACAAATGTTAGTTTAATTATATAGTTTTATTTAACTTAGTTTCGATTGGTATTACTTAGGATAGCTTGTTTTCCAAGTAATTAGTTTAGTATAAATAGATTGGTAGGGTTAATATTTAATTTGTTATTTTGATTAATTTGCCTAGTATAAATAGATTAGTATGGTTAATACTTTATTTATGGTTTTGATTAATTGAAAAGACTTTGGTGATGTTTGTTTTTGCTTAAAACATCTGCAAGGAGCATATGTCTTCAGGCGGGCAGACATAAGACCTTGAAGACTGTTTTTTTTTTTAAAGAAGATCTGAATATTGCTTATATTAGCTTAAAAAAAAGCATATATCTAATGTCTTCACAAACATTCAGATCTTCAAAACCATCTTCCTCCTCTCTCTCTCCCCTCTTTAACCCAGCACCACCACCACCACCTCCACCTCCCCTCCTTCCTCTCCGCACACCCATCCCCTCCTCTGGTCTGACCTCCGGCAACCGGAGATGGATCCCGACGCCCCTCCCTTTGGTCCGATAAGCACCCCCAAACCCCTCTTCTCCGACCTCCCTCTTCAACACCTCCTGCTTCAATGAAGACCAGCGGCCAACCAAATGACGGTGCCGGCGGTGGTTTCTCCCGGAAACGAAACCCCTCCCGGAAATGACGGTGGCGATGGGTAAGGCGGTGTAGGGGACGCCGCATAAGAGGTCGAAGGTGGTGGTTTTAGGGAGGGTGGAGATGATGGTGTCGGAGATGAGTTGGAGGTCGATGTAGATAGGGGAGGTGATGCCGGATTTGAGAGTGAATTTTTTGGGGGCTTTGAAGGTTTCGGCGTTTGAAGTGAAGGGGATGGATGGATGCTGTTGGTCACCCTAATGGCCCCCTGTTTAAACTTTTACAAAGTTTTCAAACTTGATATAGATCCTTCATAAGTCTGTGTATATTTTGGGTCCAATGTTTTTTTTTTCACTTTCACTCGATTATAAATTGAAGCAGAAGTAGTTTATTTGGAATAATTTGGTTATAAATTGATTAGTTTATGAGTTATATGATGTATTGATATTGTTTATGTTTGTGTTGTTTAATCTAAACAGTCGTGATTCGGTTTATGTAGATAGTATCACTTTATAAAAACAAACAGTCTTATATTTTCAGCTTGCAGAGCTTCAGACCACATCACTTCAGTTGCAGACATGAAAACAGATGAAATCAACTTGCAGACAGTTTATGTCTGCAAAAACAAACAGCACCTTTGTGTCATTATCTCTTGTTATCGTTCTTTTCGTTTTCTTGTGTACGAAGTTTGTGAAGGTCTCGATCCAATTGTCTCCAACAATTGTATTAAAGCTGAGGTAAAGATCAAGAAATCAAGATTGAGATGCATTGAGAAGAAGTAATCGAAACCACCAAGAATTCTATGTGAATTCCGAGACATTTGAAGCCTCAAAGAAATAAGAAATTGTCAACTTTAGTTTTTAGTGAAACCGTGAGTGTTAATTATAAGGCTGAATGGTGTGGGGGTCGGCTCAGGACCGTCGTAGAGCGTCCTAGATTGTCCACACCGCCCCCACATGCGCCTTCTCGTCCCCATTGTCCGTCAGAAGCCGCTCGCGACGGGCCCGCTCTCCAATCTAGCCGTTTTTAACGGCTCTTTTCCTGTAAAAGAATAAATTAATTAAATCATTTCTTTATAAGCAACAACAAATCTTAACCATTTTTCAACACAATCTCCACCAAACTCTCTCTTTTTATACAATCTCATCCACTTTTTTGTTAAAGAGTTAACTGTCATTTTCGTCCTTGTGGTTTATTCACTTTTGTCATTTCAGACCAATTTTCAAAATTGCACCATTTTCCTCCCTGACATACTGGAAACATGTCATTTCAATCCAAAAAACTAACCTCAGTTAGCTCAAGGGTAAAATGTCATTTTACATAATTATTTTATTTTATTTTTTTAGACTTTAATTTTAAAAGGAAGAAATTAAAAACATTTGCAGCTGGCCGGGATCGAACCCGTGACCGTCTGCTTAGAAATGAACGCATCAACCAGCAAGCCAAAGCGCCTTTTGAGGTCATAATTACCTGTGGAGATTGACGTGTAACAACCCTCAAATAAGTCCCATAACAACCCATAAGCAAAACCCTAAACGCGTACGATAAGTCCCGGAATGAAAAATAATTAAAAATTGAATTTTGTGGCTGTCGCGGGGCGCGACAGCCTTGTACAAACCCATCGCGGGCCGCGAGGCCATAATAAACCGCCTCAGACACGTTTGCGACACGTGGCATCCACGTGTGAAAGCTACCGGTGACTCGGGCCAGCTATGCCCTAGATTAGAGGGTTTTAGCGGGGCGCGATAGTCTGCCCCTAGGCTATCACGGGGCGTGAAAAGGTCCTGATTCACCTATAAATTGAGAATTCATGCTGCAGTTCAACTCGCTCAGTTCTTTTCTTTTCTCTCAACATTATGCTCAAGTATTATACCCCTAAAATACTCAGAGTACCCAACCTATACCCGATATCAGGGTAATAACTCTAAATCACTGACACGGTACTATATCCGATCGATTGAAACCAATCCAATGGATGTTTAAGTGTTGCCGGTACCCGGCTATACTTTGTCATTCGCTGTGGGTTTTGATCTCATGATTATCGTTAAAGTCAGATTGACTTAATACACTAATATGTGTGCATTATATATTTAATTAGGTATATCTGCTTTAAACTAGTAGGCAAGACCCATCAACTTAAACCTGCAAATTGAGTCATTTTATTTTTATTAAATGCTTTCAAAACTCTATTTGCTTTCCAAGTTGTAATTACAATTAAGTTTTTTTATTTCGCAATTACTACCGGTATGTGGGGTTTTGTATACACTACTTGATAAGCTTCACCATTGGACAACGGGTTAGCCAATGAGTGATATGACCATTGTCACAGATCCTGTCGAGTGACAAATACTGATTTGGGGTAATTGATAGATATAAACAAATGTAAAAATTCTTAATGTCGTAAATTATTACAATGTGTTTTCTTATAACTAAATGTGCGCACCAGTATTTTTCATTGACCAAATGTTTTTAAAACACATTTCAGGTGACTTACTGTGAAGAAAGGAAAAAGTGCCATGAAGCAGTTCAGCTTAAATAAGTGGCTATGTAAACCTGAAATAAACGTGTTTTCTGTAATCAAGGATTTCCTAGTGAAATTCCTTTATGTAAATGCGGGGTTCACCCACAGTTTATTGAAATGAAAACTTGGTGTTTTGAAAACTTTGATAAATTTTTCCTGACACCCGATCTTGATGATTTTTTCCGCTGCAAAATAATAAACACCAGTACCACTACTGTCTACCTCGCGGCTCCCGAACCTGGGTAAGGGTCGGGGGCCGTGACAGTTTGGTGGTGGAATAACGTAGGGTGGTGGTGACGTACGGTAACGACGACGGTCACGTGGTGGCAGGTGGCGGAGGTCGAAGTTGTGGTGACAGGTGGTGGAGTTGTTTTGATGGTGTTAAAGATTGAATGGTGATGTGGTTGGATGGTTGAATGGTGGTGGTGGTTGGATGGTTGAATAATGGCGGTTAGATGCTTTAATGATGGTGGTTGGATGGTTTAATGGTGGTGGTGGTGGTTGAATGGTGGTTTAACAAATGTAAAAAAACGAATGGAACTATTGAACAAAAGGCGCTTTGGCTCGCTGGTTGATGTGTTCGTTTCTAAGCAGATGGTCACGGGTTCGATCCCGGCAGCTCCAAATGTTTTTATTTTCTTCCTTTTAAAACCTGAAGTCTAAAAAAGGTGAAATGACCATTTTACCCCTAAGCTAACAGAGTTATTCTAACTGGGGTTAGTTTTTTGCACTGAAATGGCACATTTCCAGTATGTCAGGCAGGAAAATGGTGAAATTTTGAAAATTGGCCCGAAATGGGAAAAGTGAACAAACCACAAGGACGAAAATGACAGTTAACTCTTAAAAAAAAAATCCTCTCCAAAGTTTATAAGACATGGATCCATACAACCCAAACAACCTTAATCCAAATCATAATAAAAAACTCTCTCTTTTTTATACAATCTCTACCAAACTCTCGCTCCCACACCCCACCCGCCCCCCCTCCCCTCCCCGGTTAAAAATTGTGATCTTGCCATCGTCTTTTTTTTTTTTTTGCAAAACTAAAGTAGTGTTTTATTTTACTTGGTTGACTCAATGTAACTTTTATTGTGTCAAACAGTTGTCTAGTACTCACTTATTGGTCCTGACAAAAATTAGTATTTTACCCCAGCTCAAAATTACAGACCTCTCATCGTTTTACTTTTTAGCAAAACTATGGTGGTGTTTTGGTTTAATTGGTTGCCTCTGTGTATTTTTTTATTGAGATCGTGTTAGAAATAGTTTCATAACATGTGTATATGTTATGAAACTAAGAAATATTCGATTTAACGCCCAACGCGGGTGGGCATAACACTAGTTTGGATACAAAATCAACTCTTCGCTTATAAAAGACCATGGGTTCCGAATAAGTTGGTGGGCCATAGGAGGGATCCCAGGGAGGCAGGGATTCACGGAAACAAGAATAATGGACAACAAAGGTCCAAAGTTTTAGACCATGGGCCGAAAGCCCGAAACCACACTATGTATTTTTATTTTTATTTCTTTTTCGTAAACTTTGTATATTAACTCAAGCTTATGAAACTGTTTTGTCTTATTATATTTAAATCCTTATTTTTTTTTTGAACAGCAACAAAACAACTTTTATTCCATCTTGTCAAAGGTAAAAACGAAATATAGCAAGATACTATATAACGCCACCCGACATAATCAAGAGACAATCAAGAATATCTTTAAAGAACATACATCGAAGATCAACAAAACTACTAATATTACACAATGCTCACTACCGATGCTCCCTTGGGCAAAAGTTCACCCATTCGCTCCATGATATCTCTGAGTTTTTCGATCTTAGAGTAACCCATTCAAAGGATTCTTCTTTAATTTCTTCTACAATCCTGGATGGATCCTTGGATTTGTCATTAAAAGTTTTATTATTCCTGTTCTTCCATAGGCACCATGCTGCAAGTAAGTGAATAGCATATATCAATTTTGCATTCTTTCTCGGCCAGTTTGATTTCTCTTGGAACCTCACCGACATGCTTTCGTTGTGGTCCCGAATAGGTATTTTCATCCAGTTCCATAACAGTAGCCACACCTCTTTCGCTATCGGGCAGTGAATCACAATGTGATTCGCCGTTTCTGGGCCCAGCCCACACACCTTGCACAGGTCTGGTTCACCAAGTAAGCCCCTCTTCTTTAACGCTACCCTTGTCGGTATTCTTTCTTCCATCGCCCTCCAGACAAAGAGATTTACTTTTGCCGTGGCAACCTTGCTCCATTCGAAACTGTTCGGATGCTCATTAACGTTAACTATCCCAGCCAACGCATTCCTTGTTTCCTTCACGGAGTATCCCTTCGTATCGTTATCCTTCCATCTCCATTCATCATCGTGTTGGCTCAAATTTTGTTGTAATAATATTGCCTTCAATGCTTCCCACTCGTTTTTCTCTTCATCGTTGTTTGGTGTTCTCTTCCAGCTCCAGTCCCACAATATACCTCCATCGTTCCTTTTATAATTTTGCTGCACCTTGTTTCTTTTACACTTCGCCAGACCAAACATGTTGGGGAATTCCTCTTTTAGTGGCCGATTTGTCGCCCATGGATCCAACCAGAAGTATGTTTTGTACCCGTTCCCAACCTTGCATCTTAAGCAGTTTTCCGGTTCTATCCCGACCTTCCTAAATTCTTTTTCCATCCCCATTATAGCTTTCCATGTTCCCGGAATTGTTTTCTTTATCGGAATACTTTTAGCGATCCTTTTGTTTTCATGAAGTGCTTCTATGACCTTCACCCACAGTTGCTCTGGTTCAACCTTAAATCTCCACCTCCACTTCATAAGTAATGCCATGTTCATTTCCTTGATTCCTCCTATCCCGAGCCCACCCATACTTTTTGATGCCACTATCCTTTCCCATTTCATCCATCGAACCTTCCTTACACCCCCACATCCTCCCCACAAGAATCTTCTTCTAATCCCTTCTAATATTTTCGTAACTTTTTTTGGGGCCTTATACAATGATAAGAAGTAATTCGGTAAAGATCCCAGTACCGACTTTACAAGCGTTAGTCTCCCCGCAAAAGACAAGAGTTTTGCTTTCCAGTTTGACAACCTCTTATTGAACCTATCTATTACATCTTTCCAATTACATACCTTGTTCATGTTTGCACCAACCTTCAACCCCAAGTATGTAAATGGGAAACATCCCATCTTGCATTTCAACGTACTAGCCGCGTCTTCGACTTCTGCTTCGTTAATTCCGACTCCGTAAAGGAAGCTTTTATTATGATTCACTTTCAAACCTGACATCATGAAGAATAGCCTCAAAATTCTTCGTAGTGCCTTCATGTTTTCAATGTTCCATGCTCCCAGAAAAATAGAATCATCTGCGAAGAAAAGGTGTGATAAACAAGGGCCATTGTTTGGTAAGTTTAACCCTTTATATACACCCAAATTTACTGCCCTTGTCATAAGAAAATGCAGCGCTTCCATTGCTATTGTGAATAAGAAGGGGGATAATGGGTCGCCTTGTCTTAATCCCCTCTTGTACTGAAACTCTCCTGTTGGTGATCCATTAACTAGAACCGACGCCTTCCCTGAAAATAGAATCCCCATAATCCATGTTTTCCAACGTGATGGAAACCCCATGTGTGTAAGTATCGATATTAAAAATCTCCAATTTAGTGTGTCGTACGCTTTCTCCAGGTCAGCTTTGAACAGAAAAATCTGTTTTTTTTGTCTCTTAGCCCACGAAATTGTTTCATTAAGGATCAAAGGCCCATCAATTATGTTTCGATTAGCAACAAAAGCCGACTGTTCATGTGATATTATGGTGTTCAAAACTCTTTTCAACCGGTTAGCAAGGGTCTTTGATATGATCTTATTAATGACGCCGATAAGCGAAATTGGCCTGAAGTCTGATAGGGTAACAGGGTCACTGACCTTTGGGATCAAAGAGATGAACGACGCGCTACAGGATTTCTGAATTGACCCGTGGGTATGAAACTACACCATCATCTCCATTATACTTTCTTCTAGTTCCTTCCAAAATTTTTTAATCACAGCAAAGGTAATTCCATCAGGACCTGGTGCCTTATCCGATCCGCATTCCCAAACCGCCGCCTTCACCTCCTCTCTTGTAAAATTTTCGACCAAAACGGTTGCATTCCCCTCGGATAACTTCTTGAAACCGTGGGGCGTCATTCGGGGTCTAGACGCCACTGGTTCCGTAAATTTCTTTTTCAAGTTATCTTGGATGTACTTCATTATAGTTGACGGGTCAACACACCACGTTCCGTCGATCCAAAAACCACTAATTTTGTTTCTTGCCACATTGCTATTCACAATAGTATGAAAATACCTTGAGTTTTCGTCGCCATCCAGGATCCATTTTGCTCGTGATTTTTGTTGCATATCCTTTGCTTTCCTTCGAAACCATTCCCTGATCCTATATTTGCAATTCCTCCAAATTTCAATTTCACTTTCCTCCATTATTCTTTCTTCGGCGGCAGCATCCATTTCTTTTAGTTTCATAATTGCTTCCGTGAATTCTTTCTCCTCTACCTCTTTTGTTTCATTTCTCCATTTCTTGACTTCCTCCTTTATCCCCTTCAGCTTAGCCTTCACCGCTAGATCTTTGAAATTACCTTCCACCCGGCTTTCCAGGCCTCTCTTAATTACCTCCTCAATACCCTGGACATCCAACCAACTATTGAAAAACCGAAATGGGGATGGCCCAAAATTCGATTTTCCAGTGGCCAATATTATTGGGCTATGGTCTGATATAGTTCTTTCGAGAGCCCGGAAAGTAGCATTCGGCCACTTAGACATAAACTCACTATTTACCAATGCCCTATCTATTTTACACATTTTTTTTGCCATCACCAGATAAGAACGTAAATTTTCTCCCCGACATTAGGTACTCTAATAATCCTGCCTCCCCGATGAAATTATTAAAGTGTAAAGCATTATTCGTATCAAAATTTGAGTTCCATCTATCTTCAGGTATTCTAACCTCGTTGAAGTCCCCAATCAATATCCATAGACCCTGTATAAGACTACGGATAGATAGCAGCTTGTTCCACAGTTGTCTCCTCTCCGTGGCAACGTTTGGAGCATAAACATTTACTACCGCTAACTCTACTCCTTCTCCAATCAGTTCGCCTTTTACCATGATAAAATTCTGGTCTACCATTTCCATATTCTTTCTAAACATCCCTGGATTCCACATCAATACCAATCCCCCCGATCTGCCAGCTGCATCCACCTTGACATACTCCAGGGCTGTTCCGTTCCAGAATTTGCGTATCTTTGCCTCGGACATATTGCATAATTGTGTTTCCTGTATTGCAAAGAACCCCACACTATTTTCATTTATCAAACCTCTTACCATTGATGCTTTCCTTGGGCCCCCTGCTCCTTTCACATTCAGTGATGCCCAATTCATTTGATTATAACATCCACCTGTTCATCATTGATGACTTTCTCAATCTGACCACTTTTGCCAGCCACATCGACCCCTAGCAGTTCCCCGATTACTTCCATGCCCCTCAACTCTTCTGCCACCTCATTTTCAGTAAATTGTTCCCCGATCGTTCCCGGATTTGTATTCGCTACTAGGGTCGAGTCCGACTCTACTCCTTCCTCCCATTCCGATTCAAAATCGTCTTCGAGTGAATACCCTTTTTCTCCCCACTGGTCTTCAAATTCCCGTGTCTGTTTGTCTCGTATTCTATTCTTCCTCATTTTGAGCTTCAATTTTGTCGACTTTTTTCTAGGGTTTAGTCTTGTCTCATCTGAAAGTTCCACATTTAAGTCAAACCCTTTGTGTTTCCTGACCTGCTGGTTGGGCTTAAGTGCATGGCTCTTGACTTTCGTGATTGGGCTCCTTTTTCTCTTTTTTTGTGTATAAACTACTTGGGCCTTAGTTTTTTCTTGGGCCGGCCCACCACTGTCATCGCAATTCTTTTCATTTGACCCATGTAGTCCACTAGACTGTAACTGGGGTTCAGTCACGTGCACTTCATTCTCTGCAAATGTGTTATTATACCCAACATTGAAAGACTCAACATTAATGCCACCTTTGGTCATGTTGTCTCTTTCCAAGGCACCATCTTGAGAATTCCCACCGCCACCTTTTTCCAGATTCCCAGAGATCTCTTCCACTTCCTCCGCCACTTTCGGACTTCCATCTTTCTTACGAGACTGTTGGCCTTCTCCCCCTCCATCCGACTCCTGGATGTTCACCGGAGTTTGATTTCCGGTCTCATCAGTTACATTGTTGGATGATGATTCATGGCTTTGGTAATCGATGTTCTCGGCGATGAACCCCGATGCCCATGTTTCATGCATCTCCGTGATCCATACTTCAAAGTTGTTACCTTTCCAAGTCACTCCTATCTTGTCATTGATTCTCCTTCCGTGTTTTACAAGAATACCGACCTTGTCCAATGATAGATTAAGATCCCATTCATCCGCTGTTGACCCACTAACCACCTCACCATACTTACCTGCTATAGCATTCATCACATTACTGCACCATAATTGTATTGGGACCCCTTTGATTGATAACCATACAAGACGTTGGTAAGGTATCACTTGACCATCCCATACATGTACATCAACCAAGTCTTTTTCCCATGCTTTTCTAGCCCCCTCCATGAACTCTAGCATAGTATTCTCCTCATCAAAAGTTGCTATGAAGCTCAGACCTCCTGTGTATCTTAGAAAACCTCCCTGACATCTCACTTGTTGTTTTAAGATGTATGCTTTCCTTAGTCCTTCGAGATTCCTGAATTTACCCACGAAAGCTTTTCTAGCCCAGTGCTTTAATGTGTCAGCGTCATTGTTGAAATTTAACACCTCATGGTCCGCCGTTGTACCACTATTCTTATTTCCCATCAAGATATCCTTCCAATGGCTATTCCCACGCCCATAATTAATTTGTGCTGGTGGTTGTCTTGAGTTCGCATAAGTGTTATTATCAGGTTGTTTCTCATCTTCTCCTTCTCCTTTTCTCCCGTAGTTGTACTTCCCATTCTTCCTTTTCCTGTTATCATTATTGTACTTGGCAATGTTTGCCTTGAGTCTAGCATCTTTCAAATCCACCATGTTTATTGCTTTTACAAGCTTGTCAGCGTCTCGAACATAAGCATACCTCAAGAAACCAAACCTCCTCCCTAGGGTATCTTTTTTCTTTGCAATGTAGGCGTCCACCAGCCAGCCTATGTTTCTGCACTCCGTCCATAACTCCGCATCTGTCATCCATTGTGGTATATTCGTCCGTAGAAAGTGGTGGCATCCTCTCTCCTAGGTTTGGCTACACCGTCTCCTCCTGGTTTAGGGTCTTGCTCCGACGATGGTATCTCACCTTCTTCTACCTCCACACCCCTTTTTTCTTCCGCCATTGTTGGACCGACCGGACCACTGGAAGAGTGTTGATGCTACAATATACCTCTCCGGAACACAAAAAGAACAGGTTTATAAAAGATTAACTGGATTCGTTACAGTCTAGCTAAACTATAAAAATAGCCGCGACCTAGAGCAGACCGGTTAATCAATCAAAACCTGAACAAGTGGCCGGAGGAAATCACCAGAACAAAAGGAACCAAGAACAGTCAAGACCGATTCGGCTAACAAGGCTCGTTATGCTCGAGAGAGGAAATCGAACAAGCAATCACCGGCTGTTATACCAGACCGAAAGGGAACAATCTGGCTAACAAAACTCGTTATGCTCGTAGGAGAAGAATCAATCAAGCAATCACAGGATGTTATACCAAATCGAGTCAAAAACTGCACTGGATTAGAAGGAGACTGTTCGTCTTCTCGAGAGCATTTTTACCAAATTGTAAGTGAGTATCCCAACTAATTATTTAAATCCTTATACGTATGAAATACAAGAAGAAAATGTGATAACAACAAAATCATGAAACACGAGGGCTACATTTGTATATTATCATTTGTCAATTGTATGATGAAAAGGAGGGGAATATATATTTAATGTATTATTGGTGAGGTGGTTGTAGTTGGAAAATAACTCACTTGTTTTTCTCCGAAGAACATAACATAATTAAATAGTTATCAGGACATATTTAACATTAATTAAGCATCCGTCCCAGTCCGATTTTTAGTTAATGATCCCTTCAACCTCATGTTCAACTCAATCAGTCGTCACCACACACGACATACGTTATACAAAATTGTTTTCCGTACCATTCTCACATATATAAAAACTAACTAGGCCCATAATGATAAACTAGAGGGCACTGGTAATTACGTAACATATTATTTTTTTGTAAATTAAAAAAGCTATAGCAATATCATGCTTAAATGTAATTTAAAAAAAAAAGTATAGCAATATGATGCTTAATTAAAAAAAAAAGTCACACTACTTTTAAACATTTTGGAAACTGGTACTTATCTTTTAAAAAAATGTTATTATCATGCGTTATTATAATTATACACAGAGATATGCGTTATTAATATTTGATGCATAATTATCCGATGACTTCATACATTTCACACCAATTTTTTTTCACTTTATCCTAGAACCACCCCACCTCTATATATATATTACAAACCAAATACGTACCATATACTTGAAAACAAACTTGCTTGCTAATATGGTGCCTAGTGTGGGAGCATTGATTCTTGTTTTTCTTTCCTTTTTGATCCTTTCGGCTCTAGTTAACTTCTTCCACAAAATGTGGTGGGTTCCAACTCGTATCAAACGCATAATGACTCGTCAAGGTATAAAAGGACCTCCTTATCATTTCATTCATGGCAACACGAAGGAAATTGCAGCCATGAAAGAACAAGCAAACATTACTCGCTTCACTGAAATATCGCATGATATATATCCAAGAATACAACCTCACTTCTTTACATGGTTCCAGTTATACGGTTGGTGTGATCATCCATCACTAAACATAAATATATATATTCAATTTAATTTCGGTTTAACTTCTATTAACTATTTGAATAGGAAAAAACTTTCTGAATTGGTATGGTCCGCAAGCCGAATTAGTTATCACAGATGCGGAGATTATCAGAGAAGTTGCAAGCAATCGAAGTGTCGCGTTCGCAAGACCTGACCTTGGATCATTTCATAAGAAAATGCTCGGTAATGGCCTTGTTACATCGAGTGGCAAAAAATGGGCAAGCCAACGAAAAGTGGCTAACCGTGCTTTCAATGGTGAGAGTTTAAAGGTAAGTAATTAAGATATTTGTCAATGACCTCTTTTCCTATTGGAACATGGTGTTTATCCTGATCATAGTGATAGTGGTGCGGGTTTGAGTCTCACAAGTCACAATATGTAGATTTTTTAGTAGATGTTAGGGATGTGTGTGTATGTTTGTAGTTCAAACTTTTTTTAAGCTCTTTAATCATCACCTTCGTTAGTCACGTGTATTTGGTGATTAAAAATGCATGTATATATGTAGAACATGATCCCGATGATGGTTGCAAGTGTCGAATTGATGATAGATAGGTGGAAAAAGATGGCCGAGAGCGAGGTTGAAATGTATGCCGAGTTCAGGACGTTGACAGCCGATGTGATATCAAGAACAGCGTTCGGAAGCAACTACTTACAGGGAAAGGAAGTTTTCGAAATGCTCAATGAGATAGGCACAATGGCAGGCAAAAATTACAATGATCCTCACGGTCTCAGCCTCCTTCGGTAATTATTAATTAAACATTTATAAAAATTACTAATATTTAAAACTAGCTTCGTTATTTTAATCATGGGAAACTCACTGAATCCTTTGACCGAAGCATTTTACAAGTATATCATGCATTTGACTACAAACCTTATAAAATTTCCGTACACTAAAATAATAACATGTCCATTTCATAAATGTGTTACGTCAGCGTGTGAAGATATGCCCAATATAAAATTAATAAACTGAAAAACCAATATAAAATAAATATAAAATAATAGTGTTTAAAAAATACAAGGTACAGGATAATAAATAGATAATGTTGTGAAACCAGTATATTAGCAAACAATAGAAGAGAATATAAAAATAATAACAGGGAGAATTGATACTCCATTCATAGATATGTGTAGTTTACAAAGATATACAATATATATATATATATATATATATATATATATAGGAGAAGGATAAATTGAAAATCCACTTGAGTTGAGAAAACTCAGAAAACCTTTGTAAAAAACTCATGTAAACTCAAGAAACATTTCTAAAAGAAATAGGAAATGTAATATACATATATTTGAACATTTTTAAAAAAGAAACACAAAAAAACACCAAGTAGTTTTTTTTTTTTTTAAATGTTAAAAATTTCAGGTTACATAATATATATGTCCAAATAAAATGTAACATACAAATTTTCAACATTTTTTTTTAAACACTAGTAAGCGTTTTTTTCATTTTTTTCATAAATAGGTCCGTGTACATTTATATTACATTCCCTATTTTTTTAGAAAAAAATAAAAATGTTACATAGGGTTTATTTGGGTTTTCTCAACTCACATGGGTTTTCGATTTATCTTTCCCAATTTAAACGTGTAAATTTAATTTATAACATTGTATTCAAACAATAATGATAAGTGTAAAAAGAAATTTTGAATTTGAATTGTTTTTAACCAAGTTCTTGTGGTTTTTTATTCGTTTCACGGTTCTCGCGATATTTAGCGTTTTCATTTAAACCCTTCCCAATTTATATATATATATATATATATATATATATATATATATATATATAGAGAGAGAGAGAGAGAGAGAGGGGAACGGGATCAGGAGAGAACGATTTGAAGTGTGAGAACGATTTTCAACCATAGGATCTTTGTGATTTATGGCTAAGATGATGCAGTGGCATTTTTGTAAATAATGGGAACCTTATAACTATCAGGAGGGTTAAAATTGGAAGATCTAAACAAGGGTACATGCAAATCACATGCCATGTTCCCTCATCATATTTAAACGCCAATAACTTTTTTATACATTATTATTTTTCTAAAAAAATTACACCATAAAACTCAGCGTTTTTTTATCTTTCCAACGAGTATACTATTGATATACTTTTCGAGAAAAAATGAAACGGGTTTTCTGGTGTTTTTCTGAACTGGGTGTTTTATGGCGTTTTAGACTAGTTATTTTTATGGTGTTTTTCTGAACTATGTGTTTTATGGCGTTTTAACTAGGTATTTTCATGGCGTTTTTTCTGAACTGAGTGTTTTATGGCGTTTTAAACTGAGTTTTTCATGGCTTTTTTCTGAACTGAGTGTTTCATGGCGTTTTAACTGGGTATTTTCATGGTGTTTTTCTGAATTTGGTGTTTTTATGGCGTTTTATTTGAACACCCAGTTCATGTGTGTGGATTTTTTTGACAATATTACCCCTTAGTGTAATTTAGCATCAATGTCACATGTCAACTCCAAAATCGTTCTCACCGTTCTCACATTTTTCACCGTTCTCTCTAAATCCAGGCCATATATATATATATATATATATATATATATATATAAAACAAGGGATCCTTGGAAAAAAAAAACAATTTATTTGAGAAATTGGTAACCATATAATAGGGGAACGTTTAAATGAGAACGCTAAATATTGTGAGAACCGTGAGAACAAATGAAAAAACCGCAAGAATTTGGTAAAAAACAATTCAAATTCAAAATTTTTTTCTACACTTATCATTATTATTCGAATACAATGTTAGAAATTTAATTTATACGTTTAAATTTACGTGAATTCATAAATAAAGAAAATTTACACATGCGTAAGTTTATCATTTACACATGTGTAAATCTGTTATATTTACACATGTGTAAAAAATCTAAAAAGAGTGATTTTGAAAGGAGAAATGAATTATTTGATGTTGTAAATTCATTTTTTTGATGTTGTATCTCAATTACAATGAGGTTTGTATTAAAAAAAAAATTGGTTAATTGGTTTTTTCATTCGTTCTCACAGTTCTCGCAATATTTAGCGTTCTTAAAATAACCCTCCCCCCATATAATATATATTATATTTATAAAAGATAAAACGTCTTTAAAAGTTTAAATTTAAATGACTGGATTAATGAACTAATAGACAACATCTAAGACCTATAGTCTATGTTATCTGTTTATAAAGTATAAAAGAAGTTGTGTCTAACAAAAAGAAACCTCAAAGGCTATACTTATAATTGTCTCAATCACCAAGGTTATTATGCTGATTTTCTTCTTCGTTAATCGCAGCAAAATAGTAAAAAGCAGTGATGATCACAAGTCTGATGAGCTCGAGAAGAGAATTCATGATATAATTATGGAGACTATAAACAAACGGGAGAAGATCATGTGTCATGAAGATGCAAACACTGATTTCCTTGGACAACTTCTGTTGTCTAAGAACAACATTATTAATAGTCAAGGTTACCAACTTTCGACACAAGACATCATAGACGAATGTAAAACATTTTATGCCGCTGGGGATGGAACAACATCTCTTCTGCTCTCATGGGTTGTTCTCCTTTTGTCCATCCACACAGAATGGCAAGAAAGAGCACGAGAAGAGGTGTTCCAGATATTTGGCAAAGAATCCCAACCGCGCTTTGAGGGCTTAGCAAAACTTAAAACGATTAGCATGATCATCAACGAGACACTTCGACTGTATCCACCTGGAACCGCGATAATAAGGAAGAACAAACAAGAAGTTACACTTGGGAATCTTACCGTTCCTGGCAACACAATTCTACATGTTCCAGTTTTAGCTCTTCATTATGATCGTGATATTTGGGGAGAAGACGCACATCTTTTTAAGCCAGAAAGATTTTCACAAGGGATTAGTAACGCTATGAAAAACAACCCATTAGCATACATGCCTTTTGGCTTTGGGCCCCGGAATTGTGTAGGTTCAAACTTTGCAATGAATACAACCAAGGTTACACTTGCCATGATCTTGCAACATTATCGCTTTACTCCTTCTCCGAATTACGTGCACTCACATGTTCATATTACGAAGCTTGTCCCAAAGAATGGCGTTCAAGTGATGCTTCTTGCTCTTAAATGAAGATTTGTGTTGTGTTCATCACATGGCTTTATATGTATGTATACCAATTGGCGTTACAAACGTATGTTAACGCTCTTTACCTGGATATGATTTATTGTTGTGTGCTTGTTTCAATTATGTAATGAACTCCACATTGTCGATGTGTATATGATATGTATGGTTCCATACTTCCTTTTTTTTTTAAAAGCGAAGTTCCATACTTCCATAGCCATTGTTTTTTTTACCGGCTTAGCCTTTTTTGCCAGCTTAGCAAACGTTTGTTTTTTTTTTCTTTTTTTGCCGGCTTAACCCTCCAATTGGCGGCTAAGCCATTAAAGTTTTCCGACTAAGTCTTAGCCGACAGTGAGTGTCTATTTTGGAAAAGTGTGTTGGTTTAATCCTAAGTTTGGTTAAAAGTTAAAGTGACAAAAGTTGACGGGCCGTTTATCATAATTCTTAATGCATTAAATGAGAGATAAATGTTAGTTTAATTATATAGTTTTATTTAATTTAGTTTGAGTTGGTATTATTTAGGATAGCTTCGTTTCCAAGTAATTAGTTTAGTATAAATAGATTGGTAGGGTTAATATTTAATTTGTTATTTTAATTAATTTGTTTAGTATAAATAGATTAGTAGGGTTAATATTTTATTTTTGGTTTTGATTAATTGAAAAGACTTTGTGTCATTATCTCTTGTTATCGTTCTTTTCGTTTTCTTGTGTACAAAGTTTGTGAAGGTATCGATCCAATCGTCTCCAACAATTGTATTAGAGCTGAGGCCAAGATCAAGAAATCAAGATTGAGATGCATTGAGAAGAAGTAATCGAAACCACCAAGAATTCTATGTGAATTCCAAGACATTTGAAGCCTCAAAGAAATAAGAAATAGTCGACTTTGGTTTTTAGTGAAACCGTAAGTGTTAATCATAAGGCTGAATGGTGTGGGGGTCGGCTCCGGACCGTCGTAAAGCGACCAGGACTGTCCACACCGCCCCCACATGCCCTGTCTCGTCCCCATCGTCCCTCAGAAGCCGCTCATGACAGGCCCACTCTCCAATCTAGTCGTTTTTAATGACTCTTTTCCTGTAAAAAATAGATTAATTAAATAATTTATATTTATATATAGTATAATTTGTAACATATATAGGCATTAGGTGGTTGTACTGTCTGCATCAGTTTTCTTGGCATATTGAACTTGTACGTTTCTTTGCTTTTGTTGTACTCGTTTGTATTGATTACATGATTAGGTTTACTCGTATTGATTACACGATTAGGTTTACTCTCTGAAAACACTATCGTTCCTCAAGAGGGGGAGAGAGAGAAGAAGAAGTTCAGATAAAATAGGGTAGAAAGAAAGAGATGGAGAGAGACTGGAGGAAGACGACGACGTAAAGGACAAGGAGGCCGACCATCGTTATTAGGGGGTGGCTTGGCGTTGGCATCATCGTCATCCACACGCTTGGCCTGGTTGTATTCCGGCGAACCTAGGGTTCTGCCGTGACTTCCGGCGGTGGTGGATAGGGTCAAATCAACCACCAAACCCAGCGGCGGCTAGGGTTTCGTGGTGTAAGGAGTTGCTCATGAGATTCAGATCCCAATCAGGCAGATCTTTGTTGAGTTTCTTGAGAGGTACTATACACTTCTTCTTCATCACCAAACGCATGTGAGTAATATTTTCATCTAGATCTTTTCTGTTAGAGTATTTGAGTAAAATGCACGGATAGTCCTGTGGTTTGGTGAAATTTCACCTTTAGTCCCCAACTTTTCAAAATTACACTCTTAGTCCCTGTGGTTTGACAAGTTGTTACTCGGATAGTCCCCAAAGCGATGGAGGTTAGTTTTTTTGTTTAAGTGGGTGTGAAATGACAAGGACTATCCAAGTAACAACTGGTCAAACCACAGGGACTATCCGAGTAACAACGTGTGAAACCACAGGGACTATCTGAGTAACCTTCATAAGCTTTAGGGACTATCCGAGTAACAACTTGTAAAACCACAGGGACTAAGAGTGTAATTTTGAAAAGTTGGGGACTAAAGGTGAAATTTCACCAAACCACAGGGCCTATTCGTGCATTTTACTCTTTCTGTTATTATCGATTGTTCATTGATCTTAATGAGTTATAACTTTTAAGGGTTTACTTTGGCTCTTGACAACTCATATAGAATATATATTATGTTTTTAATCGTATCATTCAACATTTACGTATTTCGGTTTCACGAATGTGATAAATATTTCAGCTGGTGTTTTAGGTGGAGTTCAATGCAGAGCTTCGTAGAAACTCAAGGTATTTGTTTTCACTATGTATTTGATTTTTTAAAGTCTTAAACCCGATTTTTTTAATTTGATTACTATTATCATTAATTAAAAGCATGACAACTCCTAGGGGTGAGCAAAATTGGACCGATAAAAAACCGAAACCGAACCCTATATTGTACACGGGGTCGAAGTTCGGTTCCCCATTATTCATAAAATCGGGTATCGGGTCGGTTCTTGGTCCAAAACCAAAGATAACCAAGTTACAAAAACCCAACCCGAAATCATTAATTGTGAGGAAAATACAGAAGTAGCCCGACTCATTTATATTAGATCAACATTGTACTTGTAGGTAGAGATGGGCATAATAACCGGTTCCAAACCCGACCCGGTAGAACCTACCCGTAACCGGTTCCAGTCCCAACCCGGTATAAAGCATACCCGGTTCCGGGTTTAAAAAACCCGATGGTTCCCACCCGGTTCCATATTTAAAAAAAAAATAAGTTCCATACCCGGTTCCAACCCGTACCCGGTTCCTACCCGTACCCGGTTTGCATGCCTACCCGTGCCACTTTAATTTTTGAAGTTTTAATAAAGCTGGGCTTGAAGCAAAGCCCACAAAATAGAATATAACTTAAGTGATGAATTATTTAGCCAGACCCATAAGCAAAGCCCATCTCTAGTCGTAAAAAAACCCTACAGCCAACACCATAACTACTTCATCGTTGCATGCCATATATCTAATCCCTTAGCAGCAGCCACCAAGTATGAAAATGAAAGTTGAAACAAGTATGAAAATGAAAGTTGAAACTTTGAATTTGGTAGAGTTTGAAAATATGAAAATATGAAATTGAAACATTGAGTTAAATAAAAAAACCGGTTATAATACGACAAGTTCCACTAATTACGAATTCCAACATGCTTTTATTATTGATTTGACTGGACATGCAGAGAGCATCCGGTTCCATGCATCATGTCGGCTTTTTCTTCACATATAGGACAGAACCGGTTCCGACCCGACCCGGTTCCATACTACCCGTAACCGGGTACAACAGGTTATGGTTTTTTGGGCAAATACCCGGGTATGAACCGGAACCGGGTTTGAGAGGAACCGGGTACTGTCAACTTTGAGTGGGACCGGGTACGGGTAGGAACCGGTTCCGGGTTTTAAAAATACCCGATTATGCCCATCTCTACTTGTAGGTTATTAAAATGGTGGCAGCATCAAACTCATATCATCCAACTTCCAAGGTTTGATTCCATCAATAAAATTCAGATTCTAAAGTGTATACATAACAACTACACAATGCTAATTTCATCGTTGAAATGATAAGATATTCCAAGCCTCTGCAAATCGTCAACTAATTTGAGTGTACTCAATAGATTATCAATTGAAGTTTCGTTGGGAATCATATTCCTCACTCTTTCTTTCTATTCATCTGATGAAGTCTTGTATTTTTGGCCCTATGTGAGCACAAACAATTGCTTATAATTTGGTATACATGAGTTATATAAATATTTGGAACAAGTGTAATTTGTACATGGAACTAAAATTTGAAGATGACAATGCTGCTCTAGACTCTAATTTGGTACAAATAAATGGAACTGAAGATCCGGGTCGGTCTTATACCCGTGGACCGATATACCCGAATAACAAAAGAACTGGAACTGAGTATATATTTAGGGTGGTATTTCAGGTAGTGTTATAATGGGTTCTCGGTTGTCGGGTCGGGTATTCCTCGGGTCGGGTCGGGTAATGGCTTTTGCTCACCCCTTACAACTCCTCTTGCTACATGATATATGACAATCGCCAGTTTTAGATATCAAAAGGGGTCGGTTGGGCGGTTTAGGTTTTGGCTAAAAATAGGCAATTTTTATACAGGTAAAAAATTGTTTGGTTTGGACCTTCTGGTTAAAGTTTTTTAAAGAACTAGTTTTATTTCCTTTTTGTCTTCAGTGTATACACTAACCAAACCATTGATAAAACGGGTCTTTTGTGGTATAATCTCATCTTCTGGGTGTATCTCGTGTACACCAAGTTTACTTAACATCAAAGAATATTCTATTCAAATGAATTGTTTTATCTACAAAACTAACCATTTTTTTAACTTTTTTTGCAAGTTACTATCCTCAAATATTGATCTGAATTCCAGCAGTGGTTGTTTTACAAACACGATTTCTAACCAGGTTGGTCATGGGGCAATGTTACAGGTGGTGGTTTCGGCTTCCGGCGAAAAGCTGTTAGAGACCGCGAAAAAGCACCCACGTCAAGTTGCGAAACAAGTAAAAAAAATAACCCTCATTTAGCTAGGAACCTTTTCTTTTGTCGATCAAAATTCAAACTTCGAGTTGGGGATTTGTTAATGCACCACAACAATAGTCATAGCCAATTGCTTCTAATCAAGATAACCAACCCCCAAATATAAGTAGGAAATTGACGTTTAACATATTCACTACACCCGTTATCAATAAGCGTCTATTTATTTGGCTTTATAGTTGATTTTGGATGTGGTACAGGAGAAGCTTATTAAGTTGCTTCAGTTGATGTGTGGAGAGTTGACGTGTGGAGGCATGATGGTTGAAAGAGTAAAACCTTTTTACTTTGTTGGTTCTCATGGTACATGTGGCTGATGTGCCTTAAATTACACATTTTTTCGTGTCAAAATATCCTTAAATTATGTGTATTTTATTGCAAATTCATTTTTAGTTGTACTTAATCAAGTCCTGATTGAATTTGCAGTCTATTTGTCGAATTTAGGAATGTTTAAGCTGAAAACCGGGTTGATAGTGAAGATGAGGGAGTCTGATGCAAAACAATGAAAGAACGAAGCAGGTATGTGCTTCTGCAAACCCACAGACCATAGGGAGTGCATCAGCCAAACTACCATAATAACCAATATTTATCCATTCGGTTAAGGGGAATGTAAGGCAGTAAGTCTAGATGATACATTCTCTCAAATCTGGTTTACTCTTTTAACTTCATTTTATTTGTTTATTTTATTTATGTGAAAATGCCTAGTGACCAACAATTGATGACGGTTGAGTACTAGGCGTAGTCAACCCTTGTAACTTGAGGATGATATCTGGTAACTACCATCACCCAACGTGAATTAAATTGCACCCAAACGAAGCGCAGGGTTTCAATGTTAAGTAGACATGCTCTATGAGAATTTGGTTGTCAGAAAATTAATATTGTTGCTAACGAGCCCCGCCTGCAACGCGGCAGAGGCTTTATTCTAGTTTCTTTATAAATAACAACAAATCTTAACTATTTTTCAACACATTCTCCACCAAACTCTCTCCATTTTTATACAGTCTCAGCCGCTTTTTTTAAAAGAGTTAACTGTCATTTTTGTCCTTATGGTTTATTCACTTTTGTCATTCCAGGTCAATTTTCAAAATTGCACCATTTTCCTCCCTGATATACTAGAAACATGCCATTTCAATAAAAAACTAACCACACTTAGCTCAGGGGTAGAATGGTAATTTTACATAGTTTTTTTTTTATTATTTTTAGTCTTTAGTTTTAAAAGGAAGAAAATAAAAACATTTGCAGCTAGCCGAGATCAAACCCGTGACCATCTGCTAGAAATGAACGCATCAACCAGCGAGCCAAAGCGCCTTTTGAGGTCATAATTACCTGTGGAGATTGGCGTTTGGTGGTGGAATAATGTAGGGTGGTGGTGACGTGCGGCGACAACGACAGTCACGTGGTGGCAGGCGGCGGTGGTCGGAGTTGTGGTGAGAGGTGGTGGAGTTATTTTGATAGTGTTGGAGATTGAACGGTGATGATGGTTGGATGGTTGAATGGTGGTGATTGGATGGTTGAATAGTGGAGGTTAGATGCTTTAATGGTGGTGATTGGATGGTTTAATGGTGGTGGTGGTGGTAGTTGGATGGTCTAATTAATGGTGGTAGTGGTTGTTGAATGGTGGTTTAACACATGTCAGAAGAAAAAACGAATAGAACTATTGAACAAAAGGCGCTTTGGTTCGCTGGTTTATGTGTTCGTTTCTAAGTAGATGGTCACGGGTTCGATTCCGACAGCTCCAAATGTTTTTATTTTCTTTCTTTTAAAACCTGAAGTCTAAAAAATTGTAAAATGACCATTTTACCCCTGAGCTAACAGAGTTATTCTAATTGGTTTTAGTTTTTTGGACTAAAATGGCGCGTTTCCAGTATGTCAAGAAGGAAAATGGTGTAATTTTGAAAATTGACCTGAAATGGCAAAAGTGAACAAACCACAGGGACGAAAATGACAGTTAACTCTTTAAACAAAAAAAAAACTCCAAGGTTTATAAGACATGGATCCATACAACTCAAACAACCTAAATCCAAACCATAATCGAAAACTCTCTTTTTTATACAATCTTCACCAAACTCTCGCTTTTTCCCCCCGACTAAAAATTGTGATCTGCCCATCGTTTTAGTTTTTTTTTGCAAAACTATAGTAGTGTTTTATTTTACTTGGTTGACTCAATATAACTTTTATTGTGTCAAACAAGTTGTCTAGCACTCGCTTATTGGTCCTCACAAATTAGTATTTTACCCCAGCTCAAAATTACAGACCTATCATCGTTACTTTTTTTTAGCAAAACTATCGTGGTGTTTTGGTTTAATTGGTTGCCTTTATGTATTTTTTATTGAGATCGTGTTATAGATAGTATGTACAAGTAACCTAAATACATATTACATGTTATGAAACTAAGAAATATTCGATTTAACGCCCCGCAACGCGGGCGTGCATTACAACAGTTTGGATACAAAATCAACTCTTGGCTTATAAAAGCCCATGGGTTCCGAATAAGTTGGTGGGCCGAGTAGGAGGTTGTACAAACGTTTTTCTGCCAGCTTAGCAAGAGTTTTTTTTTTTTTTTTTCGGCTTAACCCTCCAATTGCCAGCTAAGCCATTAAAGTTTTCCGACTAAGTAGTAGCCGGTATAATTTGGAAAAATGTGTTGGTTTAATCTTAAGTTTAGTTAAAAGTGAAATGTGACAAAAGTTGTAGGGTCGTTTATCATAATTCTTAGTGGATTAAATTAGAGATACATGTTAGTTTAATTAAACAGTTTTATTTAGTTTAGCTTGCGTTGGTATTGGTTTAGGATAACTTCTTTTCCAAGTAATTAGTTTAGTATAAATAGATTGGTAGGGTTAATAGTTAATTTGTTATTTTGATTAATTAGTTTAGTATAAATAGATTGGTAAGGTTAATATTTTATTTCTGGTTTTGATTAATTGAAAAGACTTTGTGTCATTATCCCCGTGATTTTCAAATGGCTATAGCTTTTTTATACATTAATATTAAAAAAATACACTATATTAACGAACATTTAATTCTCTTAATTCAAATAGACTATTGCTATAGTTTTCATTAAAAAATACATGATTTTGGATACTCATTACATGATTGAGTGATTTTTGAATAACCAGCACAACACATGACTACATGATTTTGAATATCCATTACGTGATTTCATTATAGTATGTGAAACCACACTAAGTGATTACGTAATTACGTAACAATAGTTGAGTATGTATTATTACGTGACTACTTGATTTTGGATACCTATTTCGTGATTACGTGATTTCATTATAGTATATTTTATGTGAAACCACACTAAGTGATTACGTTATAAGCATAATTGTAATAACATTAGTTATAACAAATCATATTGAATGTGTAATTAAGTAACGGATTTACATTGAATGTGTAATTGCGTAATGGTTTGTGTTGAATGTGTAATCACGTAATGGGTATTCAAAATCACTTAGTCATGTCTTGGGTATTCAAAATCACGTAATGGACTATTGGGTATTCAAAATCATGTGAGAATTTTTAAGAAAACTATAACAATCGGTTGCTCAAATTAAAGAAAATGAAATGCTCGTTAATATGATGTAATACTTGTCCTTCTCTAACTCTCACGTATACTTCGTATAAAATTGTTGTCTTGTACAGATCCAACCTCTAGATAATATTCAGGTATAAAACTTGTCTTGTTCGGAGTTCCGGATCCCAGGGAGGCAGGGATTCAGGGAAACAACAATAAAGGACAACAAAGGTCCGAAGTTTGAAAGCCCGAAACCACACTATGTATTTTTATTTATTTCTTTTTCGTAAACAGGTTTATTTCTACTTTACAAACCAAAATTTTGTATATTAACTCAAGCTTATGAAACTGTTTTGTCTTATTATAACTAAATCTTTATACATATGGAATACAAGAAGAAAATTTGATAACAAAAAAAATCATGAAATTGTATATTATCATTTGGCAATTGTATGCTGAAAAGGATGGGAATATATATTTAATGTATTATTGGTGAGGTGATTGTAGTTGGAAAATAACTTGCTTGTTTTTGTCCGAAGAACCTAACACAATTAAATTGATATCAGGACATATTTAACATTAATTAAGCATCCGTCCCATTCCAGTTGCTAGTTAATGGTCCCTTCACCTTCATGTTCAACTCAATCAGCCATCACCACACACGACATACCTTATACAAAATTGTTTTCCGTACCATTCTCACATATATAAAAACTAACTAGGCCCATAATGACAAACTAGAGGATGCCCGGGTGATGAGCTGCAGTAGTAATTACAGAATAGTAACTAAGTTTTAAAAGTGTTTTAATTAGGTTACTCGTATCCTTTATTGTCCCAATTAGATAACCGAACATTCAAATCGAACCAAGTTCTTTTTTCCATGTGCCAAGAAAAAAAATGAAGGATAACATGCTGGATCGGATTATTTTAATATATGAGATTATATACATATATATATATATATATAAGGTGGAGTTATTGTAAAAAAGACCAAAAGTGTGAGAAAGGTAAGAAAGAATCTCAACCATTAGATCTAAATTAATTAAAAAGGGTATAATTGTAAATGCATTAACAAATTCAAATATGGTAATCATTGATTTAAGGATTTGGAGAGAGAAAATCCTTGATTTAAGGACTTATAACCGTCCATAACATCATTCATTTTAATTTTTTTTGCATCATTCACAGAATCAGAGCATGTTCATGACATGGTGTTTTAAATAAATTCATAGTTCAATTCGTGGTGTTTTTACAAAAAAATATAACACCATTCAGTAAACAAAAATATAACACCATTCAGTACACAAAATAACACCATTCAGTACAAGATATAACACCATTCAGTAAACAAAAAATAACACCATTCAGAAACAAAATAACACCATTCAGAAACAAAATAACACCATCCAGTAAACAAAAATAACACCATTCAGAAACAAAATAACACCATTCATAAAAGAAAAAAAACACCATTAATGAAAGAATATATAACACCTTTGTATCATCTTCTCCACTTCCGGCAAAGAGATTTCCGTCACTGTCTCCGGCGACTAACCGGCGAGATCAGTCCGTTTAAATGTCAACAAGCGTCAGATCAGACCGGCAAAGAGATTTCCGTCAGTCCGTCACTGCCTCCGGCGACTAACCGGCGAACAATCAGAAACACAGTGGCAAAGGCGATAGCTTTAACAGGAGCGACGATCGTGACTCCGGTGTAGCAAGACGAACAGGAACGGTGGTGGTGAGGGTTCGCGTTCCGCACCAGATCGATAATGGCATAAGACTACGATTTCAGCGGTGTTTCTGATGCCGGCAACCAGATCGATGGTTTTTTTTATTGATGATTGAATATGGAAGAAGAGAGAGAGAGAGAGAGAGAAATTGGGAACGTATGAGAGATTGTCACGAAATTGTAGGGATTTTGATTTACAAAATGAAGATAAAAAGACACAATTGCCCCTAGATATTTTAATTCAGTCCAAATTAACAAAAATATTTTAAAATTTGGTCCCTATTGATCTCAACCATTAGATCAAAAGATCTAATGGCTGAGATTCTTTCTTAACTTTCTCACACTTTGGGCCTTTTTTACAGGATCCTAACTCTATATATATATATATTAAATATAAAAACACTTTAATTACATTAAAAATTAAAAAAATCGTAATTTTTAGCTGGGGGCAAAAACATAATTTTATTTTGAACTGTGGGCGAAAAGGTAATTCTGAGTTGAGGGCAAAACCACAATTTTATTTTGAATGGAAGGAAAAATCAAACAATTTACAATCCACGTCGTCACTAACGTTAGCATCAAATAAAAGGGGAAAAAGAAATAAAAATCCATATTACCATGGTTACCTATGAAATTGATGAAAAACACTTAATTTTAATGAAAAATAAATATTGAGTGATCTGATTGGAATAATTTTAAAACTTGAGTGACCTAATTAAAAAAAATTTAAAACTTAATCACTATTCTACAAAGTTACCAAAAAAACTATAGCAATCTCATGTTTAAATTAAAAGAAAAGTCACACTCAACAAAGTTACAAAAAAAAAAAAAAAAAAAAACTATACCAATATCATGCTTAGATTAAAAGAAAACTCACACTCAATTTATCATTTCATCAACAAATATTCGTGGAAGTAAAGGCTCTTAGGTTCTTGTGGTTTTCCAACAGGTACAAGAAGAAATGTATAGATTTGAAAAATTGTAGTTTTAACTTTGTGTAATGGTTTGAAACAACCTTGTCTTGCCTTGAGACGTTGATTTTTGCTGTTGTGTTAACGAAGTTAACTTAAAAAAAAAAAAAAACAAATATAACTTTTAAACATTTGTTACTTTCTTTAAAAGGAAACTTGTACTTATCTTTTAAAACATGACTTTAAAAAATGTTATTATCATGCATTATTATCATTATACATAGATATATGCGTTATTAACATGCACATGTTGCGTAATTATAATATTTGAAGCATAGCTATGTGATGACTTCATACATTTCACATCAATTTTTTTCCCTTTATCCTAGAACCACCCCACCTCTATATAATATATTACAAACCATATACTTGAGCACAAACTTGCTTGCTAATATGGTGCCTAGTGTGGGAGCACTGATTCTTGTTTTTCTTTCCTTTTTGATCCTTTCGACTCTAGTTAACTTCTTCCACAAAATGTGGTGGGTTCCAACTCGTATCAAACGCATAATGACTCGTCAAGGTATAAAAGGACCTCCTTATCATTTCATTCATGGCAACACGAAGGAAATTGCAGCCATGAAAGAACAAGCAAACATTACTCGCTTCACTGAAATATCGCATGATATATATCCAAGAATACAACCTCACTTCTTTACACGGTTCCAGTTATACGGTTGGTGTAATCATCCATCACTAAATATATACACACACACACACACTAATTTAGTTTAACTTTTAGTAATTAATTTTGCGAGTTAATTTGATTCAGGAAAAAACTTTCTGGATTGGCATGGTCCTCAAGCTGAATTGATCATCACAGAACCGGAGATTATCAGAGAAATTGCGAGCAATCATAGAGTCACATTCGCGAGACCAGACCTTGGATCATATAATAAGAAAATACTTGGCGATGGCCTTGTAACATCCAGTGGCAAAAAATGGGCAAGCCAAAGAAAATTGGCTAACCATGTTTTCAATGGTGAGAGTTTAAAGGTAATTTATTTATTTATTTATTTATTAAGCTCTTTGGTCATCATACTCGATTCATTACTCGTATCTTGTGATTAAGAATGTGCGCATGTGTATATATGTGTAGAACATGATCCCGACGATGGTTGCAAGTGTGGAATTGATGTTAGATAGGTGGAAAAAGATGGACAGTAACGAGGTTGAAATAAATGCGGAGTTCAGGATGTTGGCAGCCGAAGTGATTTCAAGAACAGCGTTCGGAAGCAACTACTTACAGGGAAAGGAAGTTTTTGAAATGCTCAAGGAGATGGGCACAATCGCCGGCAGAAACTACTACAATCCTTGCCACCTCGGCCTCCTCAGGTGACTAATTCAACATTTGTAAAAATTGAACTTTGCAACCAGCCGGTTTCAAATAACCTTGCGGTGACATGGCGCAAGAATCCCATGACCTTGCACCAGTTTGACACAAGATTGACCACCCTCTTGCGCTAACAGGCCACCGTATTGCGCTAACGTGGTGTGAAACATTTTTTTTCAAAATGATGTTTTACTAATATTTATTTTTTATGTTTAAAAAATAATATTAATAATATTTAGGTTTTAATAACTATATGTTTGCAAATATTTTAAATTTCAAATTATAAAAAATAACTTTTAAATATAATGTTTTCAAAATTTAAAATATTAAATTTAAAGTATATTAAAATTATTTTAAATTTAAAGTATATTAAAAAATATTTTTTCAAAATTTAAGTTTTTAATAATGTTATATGCTTTTGAAGATTTATAAAACATCAAGATTTTATAATTTTTATTTTATATTTTTTTTGTTAATCACATAAGTTTAATATCTTTAAGTTAATATATTTTTTATAAATTGAAGTTTTTAAATACTTTTTCACATAAATTTGGGTTTTAAAAGTATAACTACAAGATATAAAATTAAGATTTTAAATATTCATTGTGTTTAAGACTTTAATTTATTTTTAATTTTTTATTATTTCTGGCTGGAGAGTTCTCAAGTTCCTGCGTTGGACGTGGCGCAAGAAAACACATTTGTTTTTAGTGGAGGAAATATTATTGAAAAATTAGAAGTCATAAGCATAATGTTAACCTGATTTGATTGTGATTTTCCCTTTAATTAACTACAGCAAAATAGTAAAAAGCAAAGATGATCTCAAGTCTGATGAGCTTCAAAAAAGAATTCATAATGTTATTATCAAGACTGTTAAGGAACGAGAGAAGACAATGGGACATGAAGATGCGGACAACACTGATTTTTTTGGACAACTTCTGATGTCCAAGAACAACATCATTAATAGTCAAGGTTACCAACTTTCGACACAAGACATCATAGACGAATGTAAAACATTTTATGTCTCTGGGGATGGAACAACATCTCTTTTGCTCTCATGGGCTGTTCTCCTTCTGTCCATCTACACAGAATGGCAAGAACGAGCACGAGAAGAGGTGTTCCAGATATTTGGCAAAGAAATCCAACCGCGCTTTGAAGGCTTAGCGAAACTTAAAATTGTTGGCATGATCATCAACGAGACACTTCGACTGTATCCACCTGGAATCGCGATAATAAGAAAGAACGAACGAGAGGTTAAATTGGGGAATCTTATTGTTCCTGCTAATATTATTCTACATGTCCCGGTTTTAGCACTTCATCATGATGGTGACATATGGGGAGGAGACGCGCATCTTTTTAAGCCAGAAAGATTTTCACAAGGGGTTAGTAACGCTACGAAGAACAACCCATCAGCATACATGCCTTTCGGCTTTGGGCCTCGGAATTGTGTAGGTTCAAACTTTGCGATGAATACAGCCAAGGTTACTCTTGCCATGATGTTGCAGCATTATCGCTTTAGTCCTTCCCCGAATTATGTGCACTTGCCTGTTCATATTACAATGCTTGTCCCAAAGAATGGTGTTCAAGTGATGCTTCATGCTCTCAAATGAAGATTTGTTTTGTGTTCATCACATGTTTTTAATGTTTGTAGAATAATTGGCGTCACAGATCGACGTAAGTTAATCAGCTTTACATGAATATGATTTATTGTTACATGTTTGTTCAAGTTGTACAATGGACTGCGCGCACAATGTCGATGTATGTATATAATATATATGAATGGTTCCATAATCGATAGTCCTTCGCTTGCTTGCCTGCTTGCTAGTAAGGATGACAATCGGATGGTTTAGGACGCGTATTGGTAATCATAAGTCATACCATATTTTAAAACCGTGTCCCATACATACTCAAGCTAGTACCTGTCGAGTATCGGGCATACATCGTAGGTAATACCATATTTTAAAACCGTGTCCCATACTCTAGCTAGTACCCGTCGAGTATTGGGCATATCGGCTATGTCCATTACTTTGTTAAAATATATCAATTGAAATTTCCAAAACCGAAGTACATATATATCTCTTATTTTCCGCATGACCTAGTGGTCTAGTGGTATGATGTTACCCTAGAGATGGCAATACAAGGGTCGGGTTCGGGCCAGGTATCGTAATCCCATAGCCATGTCTGGCCCAATATCTATCGAGTATATGCCGAGTAAATACCCATCGGGTATCAGATGGATATACCCGTTAATTTATTAAAAAAAATATCCGTTGGAATTTCCAAATACATTTTTTTCTTACCATTCTAATATTATATAATTTTATAAGTTAAGTTTAAAAATGATTAATCACGTGCATATTATTGTAACACCTCGGAAATTTGTATCGATTTAAATGACAACACGTGTTCAATCAACTCTCAAATATGCCAAGTTATTTGGACAATATGGACTAAATATGTAAAATGTGGAAGATTGAATGTGATGGGATCAAATGTATCAACATGCCAAACTTTGGCTGTCGCAACCCTCGTCCCCTAATTACCCGGGAACGGGCGGCCGTGGCCAGTTTCAGTGGTATCGGTGTTTATCATTTTGGCAGCGTAAATTTCATCAGAACCGTAGTTAGGAAATATTTTATCAGAGTAAAATACCACGCTTTTAATATATTAAACACATGGGAAAATCCCAAGTTTCAAGTACACACATTTTTATAGGGATAAACCCTATTTTATTTAAATGAAAACATCTCTTTATTTTAGGTAACTTTATAGTCACTTTTCCAAGTCTTCAGTGCTGTCCAGCTGGCTTCTATTTGGCTTTCACATTTTGTTACCTGAAACGCGTTTAAAAACATTTTGTCAGTGGGAAATACTGGTGAGTAAATCCCATTTTAATTAGGATAAGTAAAACCATTGTACAGTATTGAGGGCGGTCGCGCAATTACATTTGTTTCCATCTACTTTAATTAGCACCCACGGTACTGTCAACCCGACTTGTGGTCATGTTACTACTCACAATGTAGTAACAAATTTTGTATACAAAACCCCAACATACCGACGATAATTGTAGAATACAAATACTCAATCACTGTTTAATATAGTGTTAATTAATTGAGGTTTTGTAAAAGCAATTTGCAAAAAGAAGATTACTCACATTGTTGTCTTAGGGTTTTCCTTAAGGACTTCCTAGTGATTATCTATTAATTACACAAATGCACACGCGTTAGTATAATAACCCAATATTTACATTAGTAATACCATCCCCGAGACGGCATTCCAACGACTACGTCGGGCAGAACCTCGACAGCCGTTACGGAACCCTGGATCAATCGGGCAGCGTATCTAATATGTAACCGGGGTTATGATACTTACAACGAGGCAGGGCTTTGCTAATTAGGGGGTATTATAACCGAGAATTACTTTAATTATGCAGAAATTCGAGAGAGAAGAGAGTTATGAACGATTTCAAATGAACGGCCGAATGCATCTATTTATAGGGCCTGTTCGGCCATTTCTCGTGCCCCGCGTAGACCACACAGGAGTCCTTCGCGGCCCGCGACGTAGGTGTGTAGGGCCTAGCTTCGTCGAATCACCAGCCTAGCTTCTCCGGGTGTCCTGCCACGTGGTAGGCTAGGGTTTCGCCTGGTGGCACTAGGTCGCGGCCCGCGTAAGCCGAAGGATAATCCTTTGCGGCCCGCGAGCTACCCTAAATCTTGGTTTTTATTTTATTTTTAATTACATGAGGTATTTAGTGCTCGATTTTCGCATACGGGGTATTTTTTAAGACATATAGGGTCAGTATAAACATATTAGGGGTGTCGAAAATTATTTAGGGGGGTTGTTATATCCTCCCCACCTTGTTTTAGAGCTCGTCTGTGACAACCCAAAATTTCAAGGTTTCCTCTACGCATCACTTGTTTCGTAACCTTGTTTTCACAGTTCATCTTACGTTGTATTTTGTGGACGATTTGTGAATGATTTAAATATTGTTCTCGGAGTGTAGCATGTGCACGTTGTAATGTGGTCGACGAAGGATGTGGTCGACGAAGGATGTGGTCGACGAAGAACACTCCTTGACGAAGGAGGTTCTTCGTCAGGTGGAAGGTTCGCCAAAAAGGGCCTCGGCCCAAACAGTTCTCGAGCCCAAACCTTGTGCGCATATTTGTAGAGTTAGGCATTGTGTTTTAGGGTATTGGAAACACAATCAAACCCTTGCATACTTGACGACAGCCCCTCCCTCTCATGAAACTTCCTATCGTACCAAGCAATTCTACTCATCATCTAACCCGGTTAGTGAAATATCATTGTTTAATTCTACAAGCCAGTGATTGTTATGATTGATACACGAGTGTTGTGTTTGAATATGCTTTTGCGTGTTGTTATATGCTTGATTTAATATGATTAGTGAAATCCTTGATAAATAATTTGTGTTAGTGAACCATTAGAATTGATCCACAAAAGTATGAGTTATTGAATAATGATATACGGCTGTTAGTTATCGGATCTAGATGTTGTTCATGAAAGAATTTGTGTGTTTGAATTGCATGAATGACTAAATTGCTAGTGTAGCATAAGTCTTAGGGTTTCGGCATGGACACCATGAGTATGTGATTCAATAATGAGGAACATTAGTTGATACATTCGAGTAAATGGGTTTGATGTGGAATGCTGTTAATCGTGATGAATATTACTGTGACACGATCAGAGTTCATATGATAGAGTTATTGAATAGTGATTCATTGGAATTATGTGAATGATTAGGGTTCTAGAAATTGGAGCTTGTAACCGATTGGATCCTATATGTTCGGCAGTTACAAATATGACCCGAAAGTTGCCTGAACTTTGACGAAGTATGGTTCTTCGTCGGGTGGTTGTTCGCCGTGAGGGCATACGACGAAGTACGGTTCTTCGTCGGGCGGTTGTTCGCAATGAGAGCATTCGACGAAGTTGGTCCTCTGTCGAGTGGATTCTTCGCCATGACAGTGAGCAAACCGCCATGACAGTGTGTACAGTTTGTCACACCCTCAAAATCCACACACGGAGTATCACCGTTTGGAGGCGTGACTGACCAGGATCAAGCCACCAATCATATTGAACATATAAGTAAAACCAAAAATCATTCATCAATACGAAAGGTGTTTTCAAAACCAAACATCAACAAGTGTATAGCGGAAGCATAAGTATGTAAACCCAAAGTAAATCGTAAATTCAAATGTTTAGATAATTAACATGGCATCATCGATCCATGTCCCACAACGACCTGCTCCTCCCTGTGCAAGCTCCATATATACCTAAGGTCCTGCAAGGCATGCAAGAGAGAGTCAACAACTAGTTGAGCGAGTTCACAGTTAAAAGTTCAGTAATAGTATAGCGTAAGTAGTTGTATGTTCGTTCGTTACAATGTAGCGTATTAGTTCCCATCGCGGCCCTCCAGGCAGGTGTGCGAAGATATGTTGGGGAAGGTCTTTCCCCAAGTTTTTCTAGACTAGGTTTGTTTGTATCGCGGCCTCTCTAGGCAGGTGTGCGAAGATTGGTAAGTTCAGTTCGCGGCCATCATATGGCAGGTGTGCGAAGTCAGTCATAATATCGCGGCCAATGTCCTTGGCAGGTGTGCGAAGATCGTTCAATAAGTGTTACTAGTCTAGCAGTAGGTTCTATCATCTCTGTATGTACAGTAAATCATCAAATCCCCATTCCCCCCTGGGAACCCCATGCCTTGGCTTGTGTGAACTCACCTTGGATTGCTCGGTATGCTAAGTATGTGCTCAAAGTAAATCAATCGCGTCCTAAAGTATGCACGTATATGAAATCAGTTTGTGTTCAAGTTGTGCACGTATAAACAGGTAGCATGTAAACACAATCATACTAGTCATGTTTGGCATTTAACAGCAGTTAAATATCCCAGTTAACACTTAACAGAATTAACTCAAGTTACTGTGCAGATTAACTGTTCGGCGAAACACACATAATGGCGAAACACACATAATGGCGAAACACACATAATGACGAAACACAATATTGGCGAAACACAATTGTTGGCGAAACACATTTGTTTCGTCGAGGTGTCCCTTGGCGAAACAGAACTTCTGATTCGTCGACTACTCTTGGCGAAACACATTTTGTTTCGCCGAGAGTTCTGTTTCGTCGGACAGTTCAGTTACGTCGGTACAGTTACATGCAGAAACCCTAATCATCTCTAACAGCCGACATCAATATTATCAATCATGCAGAAATCATTCAACACAGAATCATCGTACATCATCATAGCATAATCCTCGGGTTTCTTTAACGTCTAGCATGAACCCTAGCTTACGTATACAACATATCGATTAACATACAACATCATATCACCGAACCCTAACCAGATGCTAACCAGATCAGATTAACACTATCCAGAACCAAGTATTCAATCGCATCTAGTTTTACATGAACTATTTATATCCGATTACAACATTCATAACGAAATCTATATCATCATCTTCATAACAAGAACCCTAATATTTAGCATGTATCAAGTACAATATACATCATCAAAGCAGAAACACATGCCACATAAACACATGCATGGATAAACGATCAGACAAGACACATAATTTACTAACCGAGATGATGGTTTGATCGCACAAGGGTTTCCGGTGGGTTCTAGTTTGCCGTCACAGTGAGAGAGCTCTAGGGTTTCGGTTGTGTTGATAGAAAGTGTAAAGTGAAGTTGTTTTACGTAAAAATACTCAAAATACGTTCTGGGCCCAAGCTGGGCTTCGTGAACTACTGGGCCGGCGAAACAGACTTTTGTTTCGTCGGAATGTATATGGCGAAACAGCCTGTTTCGTCGGGATGGGTTATGGCGAAACACTCTTGTGTTTCGTCGGGTTCTCAACAGTTTAAGTTTTACAAACAGTACACATGTTATACAATCACACATAACCATGCAACACACTAGGTTTTATCATAACACAACTATATAGTCAAAGTCAACGTGCATTAAATGCGAATAAAGAATGTCGGAAATTCGAGTTGTCACATTATCCCCAACTTGAAAGAAATTTCGTCCCGAAATTTAGCATGCAGTTACTGAGGAAGCTAGTGGTGTGACGTTGTTTACCTGTATTGTATCGCGGCTCCCCTGAGCAGGTTTGCGAAGATTACTGGTTTTCCTGGGGTGTCACATTATCCCCCCGTTGATTTGGAATTTCGTCCCGAAATTCTGTATTCGTAGCTTCAGCCTCAGTAGTAGTTGCTTGGTTTCTGAATAACTGGGGATATTTGAGTTCCATTTGATCTTCACGCTCCCAGGTAAACTCTGGGCCACGGCGGGAGTTCCAACGAACTCGTACAAGAGGGATTCTCATGTTCTTGAGGACCTTAACATCCCGGTCCGTGATTTCAACAGGTTCCTCGACGAAGTGCAACCGCTCGTCGATAGTGAGTTCCTTTAAGGGAACTATGTGGGTCTCATCTGACGTACACTTCTTCAGATTCGACACGTGAAAGACGTTGTGAACTGCACTGAGTTCAGCTGGTAAGTTCAGTCTGTAGGCCACTTTACCTATTTTCTCTGTAACTTCGAAAGGTCCGACGTATCGTGGATTGAGTTTGCCGCGTTTGCCAAAACGAACCACACCCTTCCAGGGTGATACTTTGAGTAGCACTCGATCCCCAACTTGGAACTCGAGTGGTTTCCTGTCTAAATCAGCGTATGCTTTCTGACGGTCGCGTGCTGCCGCCATGCGTTGTCGTATTTGTGCAATCTTTTCTGTAGTATCGACTACCATTTCTGGACCCGTGATCTGACTCTCACCCACCTCTGCCCAACAAAGAGGTGATCGACATTTACGCCCGTACAATGCCTCGAATGGAGCAGCTTTAATGCTGGTGTGGTAGCTGTTATTGTATGAAAATTCCACAAGTGGCAGATGTTTTTCCCAACCGTTGCCAAAATCAATTACGCACGCCCGAAGCATGTCCTCTAGAGTTTGAATAGTGCGCTCAGACTGCCCATCTGTCTGAGGGTGATAAGCTGTGCTCATGTCTAAACGAGAGCCAAAAGATTTATGCATTGCCTGCCACAGTTCTGAAGTAAAACGTGCGTCACGATCAGAGATGATGGAGGTGGGCACTCCGTGCCTCGAGACCACTTCTTTCAAGTAAATGTCTGCTAAGGTGGAGAACTTGTCTGTTTCTTTGATAGCCAAGAAGTGAGCAGACTTTGTGAGTCGATCCACGATCACCCAAATAGTATCATTTCCGCGCTGAGATCTAGGTAGGCCAGTAACAAAATCCATGGAAATTTGCTCCCATTTCCATTGTGGTATCTCAGGTTGTTGGAGTGGTCCTGACGGTTTCTGATATTCTGCCTTGACTCTCGCACAAGTCAAGCATTTGCTAACGTATGTGGCTATGTGGGCCTTCATGCTAGGCCACCAGTATGTAGTCTTAATATCGTGGTACATTTTATCTGAACCAGGGTGTACCGAGTAGCGAGACTTGTGAGCTTCATCCATTACCAGCTCGCGTAAGTTGCCGTACAGTGGGACCCAAATGCGTCCTGTGACGTAGTAAGCACCATCTTCCTTCTGTTCTAATCGTTGTCTTGAGCCGCGTAGGGCTTCAGCCCTGACGTTTTCTGGTTTCAATGCTTCTATCTGAGCATCTCGTATCTGGGAAGGAAGGCTAGACTGTATGGTGAGTTGTAAAGCTCGCACGCGCTTAGGCGCGGTGTCTTTTCGAGTGAGGGCGCCAGCCACAACATTGGCTTTGCCTGGGTGGTACCTGATTGAGCATTCGTAGTCGTTTAGCAGTTCGACCCATCGTCGTTGTCGCATATTCAGTTCCTTCTGTTTGAAGATATGTTCGAGGCTTCTGTGATCAGTGTAGATAGCACATTTAGTGCCGTACAAGTAGTGTCGCCATATCTTAAGTGCAAAAACAACCGCTCCCAACTCTAAGTCGTGTGTTGTGTAATTTCGTTCGTGAATCTTAAGTTGGCGTGAAGCATAAGCAATGACTTTATCCCTTTGCATCAATACACATCCAAGACCTTGGATAGATGCGTCGCAGTAGACTACGAAATCATCCGTGCCTTCAGGCAATGAGAGGATAGGTGCGCTACAGAGTCTATCCTTTAGGTGTTGGAACGCTGTTTCCTGTGCATTACCCCAACGGTAAACAACACCCTTCTGCGTCAGTAGTGTAAGTGGCTGAGCAATTTTTGAGAAGTCTTTGATGAACCTTCTGTAGTAACCCGCCAAACCTAAGAATTGGCGTATTTCTGTTGGTGTACGAGGCGCGGGCCAGTTCTTAATCGAATCTACCTTGGTTGGATCTACATGAATCCCATCCTTGTTCACCACGTGGCCGAAGAAGTGGACTTCACGAAGCCAGAAGTCACATTTAGAAAACTTAGCGTATAGCTGTTCCGTTCTTAGAAGTTCCAGTATGAGTCGTAGGTGCTGCTCGTGTTCCCCCTGACTTTTCGAATAAATCAGGATGTCGTCGATGAAAACAATGACGAACTTGTCGAGATAGGGTTTGCACACCCTGTTCATAAGATCCATAAATACGGCAGGCGCGTTCGTTAGCCCAAATGGCATGACCATAAACTCGTAGTGGCCGTAGCGTGTTCTGAACGCTGTCTTGGAGACGTCCTCATCCCGGACTCTCAGCTGATGGTATCCTGACCTTAAGTCTATCTTGGAGTAGTAGCTCGACCCTTGCAGCTGATCGAATAAATCATCTATGCGCGGAAGAGGATAACGATTCTTGATCGTCACTTTGTTGAGTTCACGGTAGTCTATACACATTCTGAACGTACCGTCTTTCTTCTTTACGAATAACACTGGAGCTCCCCAGGGCGAAGAGCTAGGACGTATAAAACCCTTTTCCAAGAGTTCTTGTAGCTGCTTTGACAGTTCTTCCAATTCAGTTGGAGCTAAACGATAAGGTGCTCGAGCTATAGGTGCTGCTCCTGGAGCGAGCCCGATCTGAAATTCGACTTGACGATGAGGCGGCAACCCAGGTAGTTCCTCAGGAAACACTTGAGGAAAGTCACGTACTACAGGAATATCTTCAATCTTTTTCTCTTTCTTCGAGGTATCTGTAACGAGTGCTAGTATAGCAGTGTGTCCCTTACGTAAACACTTCTGAGCCTTCAAGAAAGAAATGATGCCACTCACGACACCAGTCTTGTCGCCTTGAACTTCGAGAGGTTCCTTGCCCGAACGAGGAATACGAATAACCTTTTCTTTGCATAAAATCTCCGCTTGTTGTTGAGATAACCAATCCATACCAATGACGACGTCAAAGCTACCCAAGGTTATAGGAATGAGATCGATGGAGAAAGTCTGACCAGCGAGGATAAGATTACACCCTTTAACTATGTGTGTGGCCTCTAGGCTTTTACCGTTAGCTAACTCTACGACATGTTTGGTGTTTAAGAGAGTTGGTGCACGTTTTAACATTTCACTAGCTTTTAGAGACATGTAACTTGTATCCGCACCAGGATCAAATAGTACAGTAACATAAAATTCGTCAAGAAGAAACTTACCCATAACCACGTTGGGATCATTCCTGGCATCACCCTGACCGATCACAAACATACGGCCTCTAGCACCATTGTTGTTATTATTCCCACCGTTGTTGTTGTTCCCGTTGCCCTGATTGTTGTTGTTGTTATTGTTCTGGTTCTGGTTTAACTGAGGGCAATCCCGCTTGTAATGACCTTCAGCCCCACACTGGTAGCATCCCCTGTTTCCCTGCTGCTGCTGCTGAGGCTGGTTTCGTGGAGCAGGTGGTTGTTGTTGCTGGTTCTGATTTGCTGGCCTTGTGCTTCTACAATCCTTAGCCTCATGACCCATCTTGAGGCATCTTTGACACTGTTCCCTGCGACATCTTCCACTGTGGTGTTTGTTGCACCTTCTACACCATGGGTGAATTCCCCGATATCCACTCTGCCCTTGACCACCTGATGATTGCTGATTCGGACTCTGGTGGTCATTTGTTTTGCGTTGCTGAGCTTGAGACTGAACAGTAGCTGAACCTTTACTAGAATCCCCCTCCCATTTCCTCTTATTGTCGCTGGGAGTAGCAGGAGTAACTGAAGTGGTAGCGGTAGCAGTAGCGTTGATGCGTTTAGGCAACCTGTTTTGCTCCACCGCCTGATCAGTGAGACGGTGAGCCAACTGAACAACCTGCTGGTAAGTGGCATGATTTGCTGAAGTCACATGACTTTGGATCTCTGGCACCAGACCCTTAAGATAAAGTTCGATACGTTTGTCCACCAGAGTAGGACACAGTAACGCAAGCTCATTCGATCTTTTGGTATACGCTTCAATCTCAGACCCCGTCATCTTGAGGTTGAAAAACTCGACTTCCAGCTTATGAATATCATCTCGACTGCAGTATTCTTCCTTGATCATCTCTTTGAAATTGTTCCATGGGGTGGCGTTAGCAGCAACCAACCCCAGTATTTGGACTTGAGCTTTCCACCATGTGAGGGCTAAACCCTCGAGGGTACCGGTAGCATACTTCACCCTGCGTGCCTCAGGGCATTCACACATCTCAAATACAGACTCTATCTTTTCAAACCAGTGCAGGAGACCTACGGCTCCTTCAGTGCCGCTGAAAGTGGTTGGACGACAGTCCATGAAAGTCTTGAAAGTGCAAACAGGTGCTTGACCTGTTGTGTAAAAGAATTAGGACAAGTTTAAACACGAGAGTTGATTTAGGAATGTAGGATCTAAGGATCCTAGTGTGAGTTGTAACTGCAGGGTATACCTCCTGCTTGTGCGGCTGCAACGGCCGCAGTAACTCGTTCGTTAATGAGGGCCGTCAACTGGTCCTGGGTCATGTTGATACGTCCAGACATGATCTTCATAGTAAAGATAACGTAAGTGAGATAGGTTCGCGAATAGTGCGATGACAGAAGAGAGCAAGCACACAAGTGTTCTCAAGTAATAGCATATAGTGGGTTCTGTAATCTAGGCATACCACGAGCAAAGTTCTATGTAGTTCTAGCATGTAGGTAATGTAACATGAATAGTAATACCTATGATGTTGAGCCTTGCACGTGGAGCGAAGCGTCGTTGTGGATCGTTGAGAGCACTGTTCTGGTTATAGTCTGGTTTTAACAAAATCGTTTCCCTTTATTAAAACCAAGTTCTCTATAACCAATGGCTCTGATACCAATCTGTCACACCCTCAAAATCCACACACGGAGTATCACCGCTTGGAGGCGTGACTGACCAGGATCAAGCCACCAATCATATTGAACATATAAGTAAAACCAAAAATCATTCATCAATACGAAAGGTGTTTTCAAAACCAAACATCAACAAGTGTATAGCGGAAGCATAAGTATGTAAACCCAAAGTAAATCGTAAATTCAAATGTTTAGATAATTAACATGGCATCATCGATCCATGTCCCACAACGACCTGCTCCTCCCTGTGCAAGCTCCATATATACCTAAGGTCCTGCAAGGCATGCAAGAGAGAGTCAACAACTAGTTGAGCGAGTTCACAGTTAAAAGTTCAGTAATAGTATAGCGTAAGTAGTTGTATGTTCGTTCGTTACAATGTAGCGTATTAGTTCCCATCGCGGCCCTCCAGGCAGGTGTGCGAAGATATGTTGGGGAAGGTCTTTCCCCAAGTTTTTCTAGACTAGGTTTGTTTGTATCGCGGCCTCTCTAGGCAGGTGTGCGAAGATTGGTAAGTTCAGTTCGCGGCCATCATATGGCAGGTGTGCGAAGTCAGTCATAATATCGCGGCCAATGTCCTTGGCAGGTGTGCGAAGATCGTTCAATAAGTGTTACTAGTCTAGCAGTAGGTTCTATCATCTCTGTATGTACAGTAAATCATCAAATCCCCATTCCCCCCTGGGAACCCCATGCCTTGGCTTGTGTGAACTCACCTTGGTTTGCTCGGTATGCTAAGTATGTGCTCAAAGTAAATCAATCGCGTCCTAAAGTATGCACGTATATGAAATCAGTTTGTGTTCAAGTTGTGCACGTATAAACAGGTAGCATGTAAACACAATCATACTAGTCATGTTTGGCATTTAACAGCAGTTAAATATCCCAGTTAACACTTAACAGAATTAACTCAAGTTACTGTGCAGATTAACTGTTCGGCGAAACACACATAATGGCGAAACACACATAATGGCGAAACACACATAATGACGAAACACAATATTGGCGAAACACAATTGTTGGCGAAACACATTTGTTTCGTCGAGGTGTCCCTTGGCGAAACAGAACTTCTGATTCGTCGACTACTCTTGGCGAAACACATTTTGTTTCGCCGAGAGTTCTGTTTCGTCGGACAGTTCAGTTACGTCGGTACAGTTACATGCAGAAACCCTAATCATCTCTAACAGCCGACATCAATATTATCAATCATGCAGAAATCATTCAACACAGAATCATCGTACATCATCATAGCATAATCCTCGGGTTTCTTTAACGTCTAGCATGAACCCTAGCTTACGTATACAACATATCGATTAACATACAACATCATATCACCGAACCCTAACCAGATGCTAACCAGATCAGATTAACACTATCCAGAACCAAGTATTCAATCGCATCTAGTTTTACATGAACTATTTATATCCGATTACAACATTCATAACGAAATCTATATCATCATCTTCATAACAAGAACCCTAATATTTAGCATGTATCAAGTACAATATACATCATCAAAGCAGAAACACATGCCACATAAACACATGCATGGATAAACGATCAGACAAGACACATAATTTACTAACCGAGATGATGGTTTGATCGCACAAGGGTTTCCGGTGGGTTCTAGTTTGCCGTCACAGTGAGAGAGCTCTAGGGTTTCGGTTGTGTTGATAGAAAGTGTAAAGTGAAGTTGTTTTACGTAAAAATACTCAAAATACGTTCTGGGCCCAAGCTGGGCTTCGTGAACTACTGGGCCGGCGAAACAGACTTTTGTTTCGTCGGAATGTATATGGCGAAACAGCCTGTTTCGTCGGGATGGGTTATGGCGAAACACTCTTGTGTTTCGTCGGGTTCTCAACAGTTTAAGTTTTACAAACAGTACACATGTTATATAATCACACATAACCATGCAACACACTAGGTTTTATCATAACACAACTATATAGTCAAAGTCAACGTGCATTAAATGCGAATAAAGAATGTCGGAAATTCGAGTTGTCACATTATCCCCAACTTGAATGAAATTTCGTCCCGAAATTTAGCATGCAGTTACTGAGGAAGCTAGTGGTGTGACGTTGTTTACCTGTATTGTATCGCGGCTCCCCTGAGCAGGTTTGCGAAGATTACTGGTTTTCCTGGGGTGTCACACAGTTTATGATGCTTATGATGATAGATGTTTGTGCTTATGAAATATATTTACTGCATATTATTATGAATGAGAAACCTGGTTTAACTTGTGTGAGTAGCAAACCTACCTGATATGTGTTGCTATGTGACTTGCACACGGGTTGTGGACTTGTATGCGATTGAATACTTGCTATGTGATATACGGTGATCTTCGCAGCATATGCAATCTGTGACAATACGTGAACTGATTATTATGAAACTGAAGTTAGTAGTAAATACTGTTGGGAACATGAACTTGTGATATAAACGTGTATGAAACTTAAAAATTGGCTATATGTTACGTGACAATGGTATTACATGTGACTTGGCGAATACGTGATTTGGGTATGTGTTTACGAAACTGATCATCTTTGGTAACCACGGTAGGGTTTGGTTGACCAACTTGGAACGGGTAATGTAACGTAACATACCGAGCAATCTAAGGTGGGTTCACTTCTCTTGAGCATGCATCCCGGTGGGTGGGACAGTCAGTTGGGTATTCCTGAGAGGAATAAGTATTTGGGTAAATCAGTTGGGTATTCCTGAGAGGAATAAGTCATTTGGGTAAAAACTAGAATGTTGGATAATACACTCAATTCCTATCACCATTAAGTCCCATCTTGTTTGTTACCTGAGAGGTAACGGGGTATTAGTTGATAGCGTATTTAGGTTTGGCACCCTCACCCCGTACTTGAGAGGACGGGTGTGAACTAATGACCCACTCATGACCAATTCTTTGATAGGGGCTGTAACACCCGTTCTTACAAATCAAGGTTTAACGCATATTTTGCGAAAATGATCATGTAATTAATGATTACATATACATCTGAAATACGGGTTTGTCAAAACTTTTACAATTTAAGTGATATACATAATGTGATTTAATTCGCCGTTTAGAATAACGACAAAACAACGTTGCGGAAGCTTTGTTTAACGTGTGTTCGGTTCTTGCTCGATGCTTGATCTTCATCCGTGCACTCTCGACATTCACCTGTGATCAAAACTAACTTAAATGTCAGTTTTGATAGTTAAATAACCAATATAACAAGGAAATTAAGAAAATCCAACATTTAAATCTTGATCCACAAACAAACAATTGATTTCTGGTCTCCACCGTAACTTACGGTGGCACCGTAAGTTACGGTGGTTCCTGAATGTTCATTTCCCCTACCGTAAATCAGGGGTATCCTACCGTATCATTTTTGGCTCCACCGTAACTTACGGTGGCACCGTAAGTTACGGTGGCCCCTGCATCCAACCTTTCCAATTTGCCGCTTTTTGACACGAAAACTTTCGTATCTTTCGAACCGCTTGTCCGTTTGACCTACCGTTTCTTCATACGTGATTGTAATTTGATTCCTCACCTTAAGAGGTTAAAATCCAACATCCGGTTTAACAAAAATTCAGACTTTTAAGTCTTCGGCTTATCGCCCTTTTACCCAATTTTGACCCATTCTTGTATTTGTCAAACAATCATATTTATTTGACTCCGATTTCTTATAAATTCCATAAATTCATTGTTGTTTATCATAAGAGGTTCAAAATCCCGGTTTACATACATTCTTGAACCCGTTTTTACTCAAATGTTTATCTTGACCCGTAAGGGTATTTAAGCACTTTCGAGCCTAAAAACGCTTTCGATTGCTTCTAGCATTCCATCACCACATTTCTTACCCTATAATATCCCACCTCGACTGTATTAAGGTGTGTTTATTGTGGTGATCTTATATAACCCAAATTTTACCTCTAGAATCCATATTTTACGGCATAACTCAAATAGTGCCATTTGACTAAAAATAATACCTCTTTCAGCTTCTATACTTATTCTAAGTATTTACCTAATCATAGAACTCGTTTCCAAACAACTTTTAAAGGTTGTTTGTTCGAACTAGCCAACAAGGGTGTTTTGGTCGATTTTGTTCTTTTTACTACGAAAGACTCTCTTTCCCATTTATTCGACCAAAATAGCATTTTAAACTACAACATGAATATGCGTACCTGGCCCGGATCAACAAGTAGACCCGATTTATACCTTGTTTTCATTATCATAAAATCAATAGTGACGAAATTATCCGATTTGCTAATCGGTCCTGTTAGCATAAGACTTGACAACCATATCAGTCGATATTGTCAAATGGTGTTATCACACCATTTGACCCGTTTGGCCTATAAGACTAGGCATTTTCATAAGTAGCAAAACATGGTTAATAATTGCCAATTTGTTCATCCGACCCATTTCGGATTTTTGCTTCTAGACCCCTTCTTCTCTTAAACTCCTTTCTTATGTTTTCACCCATTCGGCTTACGCCACGGGTGCCTCTTTTGAACTCTAATTTACTTTAGCCAATACTTGACTAAATTTCCATTTTTACTCATTTTCTCGTTATTAGTTGCATTTAAAATAATCTTAACAAAAACTTCTTAGTTATTAGTCATTACATGACTAAATTACCGTTTCGCCTCTTTTCACCATAATACATGGTTTTTATCATTTTTGTTTGTTCCGACTCATGTTAATAGCGTCGGAACCCTTAATTCGGATATTACACTAATCGCATTAGTAATTTACAAAATAATGCATATTCTACAAAAAGGATGTAAGCGTCGCTTACCTTGCATCCGGTTATGCTCTTTTTCCAATACACGAACCGTTTGACCCGTTCCTTGCCCAAGTCTCCTTTTAGCTTGTCAAGAGTCAAACTATCATCATGATTCGTAAGACGGTTAGATTAGTCATCATTATTATGGCTATTTCGTCCTACGGATTGTATGTCGAAACTACTTTTCGACTTCAATGTTGGTTTATTTGACTTTCGATAGTCAACTAACTTCAATCATATTATACACACAATAAGTTCAATCAACATTACGTTTAGAACCCATATTATTCCGTATTACACGTAGTTAGTCGAGTTAGCCAATTACGCGTTTCTTTCATAATTTCATTATGTCAACATTCATTCGGGCATTTTAACAAACACCTAATGTGCATAATATTACTTATTTACTAACTAGTTTATAACTAGTTATCTTTACCAAGATTTGCATCAACACATTCAAACCTCTAAGTCTAGTGTTCATGAACTACATCAAGAACTTATATCATAACCTCAATATTCATCAATCTTACATTCTAATATGAGTGTTCATCATATTAACATAAAACCCACTTAACTTTTCAATGGATCATTATGGATTTCATAGATTATCCAACAATCTTACATGTTATTGACTAGGGTTTACTCCTAGACATCATATTACTTCAAGATTCACTCATGCATGACACAATCAAGCTCAATTTCAGTTTCTTACAAATAACCTAGAATTTAAGATGGATCAAAACATCACAATTTTACATACCTTGTGATCCTTTCAACTAGGTGTTCACGAATTTGTGCTTGAAATTCGATTTGGAGCTGATTTGAACCCTTAATTTGATCAAGTTTGGCATGCACTAGGGCTTGGTGGGGAGCTTGTGTCGCCCCTGTGTTCTTGTTCGACCAGACACCCCTAAAGTGGGTGTTTGGTTTGTTTTAATTCTTGTTTTTAATAAAACAAGTTTCAAGTTTAACAAGTTTAGCCCCTCCATTTTCCTTAGTTCATAATTTAAGTGTTTTAACCCACTCATAAGTCACTTTCTAACTAGGTTAGAATTATTCCTAGTTAGCTTAGTAGGTTCGGGAAATCGTAACCCGTTTTACTTTAAGTCCCGTTAAATCGGGCCTTTTATCATCCTATTTTCTTGAAAGCTCTTATTTACGTTAAATAAATATTAGGATTATTCAATTAATTCCTAATACTTGCCGGTTTACTTTTACCACTAACGGTACTTTCCTCGTCTTTAGTATTAACGGGGTTTAATTACCAAACCCGTTTTCGGGGTGTTACAAGTCTACCCCCCTTAAAGAGGTTTCGTCCTCGAAACCTTTCTTACATAGCTCATCGAGTTTTAAACTCAATGCATTTGACCTGAGTAATCTTTTAAGCATTACTCCAACTTTAACTGATTGTTAGTATTACCAGAAAAATATGGTAACATATTTCTGGTTACTAATTGTGTACGTATCTCATACATCATAGTGCACCTCGAAACAACGTAATCTCGTTATTTCCACTAGTTTAGTTAAATTAGCGATTCCCATCGCTTTCATATATTCTCGAATTCTTTATGAATCCGTTACCTTGGCCCATTTAAAGGTCTTTAATGAAATCTGTCACTTTTCGCAACGATTTCTTTTGTTTTCAATTTTATTTATTCGGTTCATTTATACCGAATCCACCGCTTACAAGCAAACCAAATTTATTTAAATGACCTTGACGGGTCTCACTAATTAGACTTATTAGTCCAGTTACTTTTTACCGCTTGCTTGGTTATAATGTGATTCTACTTCACATTACATTTCTTGACCGTGATTGTGTTACATCATGTTTAATTTATATCAAAATTTCATTTTCGAAAATATCACTTTTCGAATATATCGTCTTGCGCCTATCAGTGTCAAGACTTGTATCTTTCATGCTTACTATTTAAATTCCTATCAGAATTTATGTTTGTAAAAACATTATTTCTTACTAAAACCGAAGTTTTAGTTTTAGGATCTTCTCTTTAACTTTTGTCAATTATCCATACCAGGATATTGACAGTCCATAATTTATTCTTATTTGGTTATATCCCATTACCGGGCTCATTATTCTCTTGCATTTAACGCTGCCTTTATCTGGCTAGCGCTCATTTGTGCCATTCGGCGTTATATTGTATTCAACATGTTTGTCCTATTAATGTGAAATCCATCACTTATAAACAATCAACTTTATTCTTTATTCAACCCATTCAACTTCGAATAGTTGAACATATTTACTCACAATTTCTATATACGAGATTTTATAGTCATAACTCGTAATCCAAGTTACTTTGATTTTTCAACCCGCGTTCACGTCTCTTGGTTTACGCATGTGTTTAATTCTTACCCATCCACCGGGTGTTTTACCGAAGTCGTTATTATTGCAACCCTCCCGGTATGCATTAAGACCTCGCTTCATTTTTATATTCCGACTTTGTCTTTAAGTTTGACGTTTTGCAAAAACGACCCGTTAAGAAACATATTTGCATTTTCCGGGTTCGAGTGTAAGTACACTCCCTCCCAATGCTTGTCTAAATCATTTTACATGCTTGCATTTTCTGGGTTCGAGTGTAAGTACACTCCCTCCCAATACTTGTCTAAATCACTTTTCATGCTTGCGTTTTCTGGGTTCGAGTGTAAGTACACTCCCTCCCAATACTTGTCTAAATCACTTTTCATGCTTGCGTTTTCTGGGTTCGAGTGTAAGTACACTCCCTCCCAATACTTGTCTAAATCATTTTACATGCTTGTGTTTTCTGGGTTCGAGTGTAAGTACACTCCCTCCCAATACTTGTCTAAATCACTTTTCATGCTTGCGTTTTCTGGGTTCGAGTGTAAGTACACTCCCTCCCAATACTTGTCTAAATCATTTTACATGCTTCTTTGTCCCTTCATTCGGCTCATTATCCTGATGTAATACGCTTCCGTCACTCGGTTGTGCGTTTACATTATTATCAAACATTTTGCTTATCTGATTCATTTGGGTACTTTTTAATTAGTCCCATTCACTTCGCCCTTACTACATCGGATGTAAATGTGTCCGCTATAAGAAACTCGTGGTATCATATGCCACTACTTACTTGGCCAGAGTAAGCGATTTAACACATGACATACACGACCTTTTTATAGTTTTCACATCACGCCCTATGTAAGTAACGTCTCTATTCAGTTTTCTTGGAAATTATATCCTGGATATGTATTTCTGTTCAGGTTTTCCAAGTTTCTAATTTACCTATGCAACGATCATTCTCTACATGTTTGTTGCATATTGCTAATTGTGCGATTATATTTAAAAACACGCACCTGGTAGTGCTTGCCCCGACGGGCGTTTCTTGCCATTAACCTTGTTCGCGGTCGTTACGCGATTTAGTCCTTAGTGAGCATGCTCCTATCGTCATACTTCGGACCGTTCCTCTATCATATCCTTAATTTGTTCAACTCTTGTCATCTTTAAATGCAAGTGTCCTTCAATCAAGATATTCACAAAAGTTAGTAATATCAACTTCAATAATCGCCTGTATTATAATACAAGGCTTTTTCTACTATACGCGTCAATGCGCGTATTTTTTTGTCAACTATATCAATCATTTAATTGGGGTAACGTGTATTACACGGTAACCCTATGTGTTGTCTACAATACTTTAATACGCTAGACCATTAGCATACATGCACTTACCGGATTTGCGATCAAGCCTCGAACCGAACACTATTCTTTGTCAAGAGCATAAGGTTTAAGTCCAAGCATGGTTCCTCCCCACCATACTCGAATCTCTTAAACCAAGGCTCTGATACCAACTTGTAACACCCGTTCTTACAAATCAAGGTTTAACGCATATTTTGCGAAAATGATCATGTAATTAATGATTACATATATATCTGAAATACGGGTTTGTCAAAACTTTTACAATTTAAGTGATATACATAATGTGATTTAATTCGCCGTTTAGAATAACGACAAAACAACGTTGCGGAAGCTTTGTTTAACGTGTGTTCGGTTCTTGCTCGATAATTGATCTTCATCCGTGCACTCTCGACATTCACCTGTGATCAAAACTAACTTAAATGTCAGTTTTGATAGTTAAATAACCAATATAACAAGGAAATTAAGAAAATCCAACATTTAAATCTTGATCCACAAACAAACAATTGATTTCTGGTCTCCACCGTAACTTACGGTGGCACCGTAAGTTACGATGGTTCCTGAATGTTCATTTCCCCTACCGTAAATCAGGGGTATCCTACCGTAGCATTTTTGGCTCCACCGTAACTTACGGCTGCATCCAACCTTTCCAATTTGCCGCTTTTTGACACGAAAACTTTCGTATCTTTCGAACCACTTGTCCGTTTGACCTACCGTTTCTTCCTACGTGATTGTAATTTGATTCCTCACCTTAAGAGGTTAAAATCCAACATCCGGTTTAACAAAAATTCAGACTTTTAAGTCTTCGGCTTATCGCCCTTTTACCCAATTTTGACCCATTCTTGTATTTGTCAAACAATCATATTTATTTGACTCCGATTTCTTATAAATTCCATAAATTCATTGTTGTTTATCATAAGAGGTTCAAAATCCCGGTTTACAAACATTCTTGAACCCGTTTTTACTCAAATGTTTATCTTGACCCGTAAGGGTATTTAAGCACTTTCGAGCCTAAAAACGCTTTCGATTGCTTCTAGCATTCCATCACCACATTTCTTACCCTATAATATCCCACCTCGACTGTATTAAGGTGTGTTTATTGTGGTGATCTTATATAACCCAAATTTTACCTCTAGAATCCGTATTTTACGGCATAACTCAAATAGTGCCATTTGACTAAAAATAATACCTCTTTCAGCTTCTATACTTATTCTAAGTATTTACCTAATCATAGAACTCGTTTCCAAACAACTTTTAAAGGTTGTTTGTTCGAACTAGCCAACAAGGGCGTTTTGGTCGATTTTGTTCTTTTTACTACGAAAGACTCTCTTTCCCATTTATTCGACCAAAATAGCATTTTAAACTACAACATGAATATGCGTACCTGGCCCGGATCAACAAGTAGACCCGATTTATACCTTGTTTTCATTATCACAAAATCAATAGTGACGAAATTATCCGATTTGCTAATCGGTCCTGTTAGCATAAGACTTGACAACCATATCAGTCGATATTGTCAAATGGTGTTATCACACCATTTGACCCGTTTGGCCTATAAGACTAGGCATTTTCATAAGTAGCAAAACATGGTTATTAATTGCCAATTTGTTCATCCGACCCATTTCGGATTTTTGCTTCTAGACCCCTTCTTCTCTTAAACTCCTTTCTTATGTTTTCACCCATTCGGCTTACGCCACGGGTGCCCCTTTTGAACTCTAATTTACTTTAGCCAATACTTGACTAAATTTCCATTTTTACTCATTTTCTCGTTATTAGTTGCATTTAAAATAATCTTAACGAAAACTTCTTAGTTATTAGTCATTACATGACTAAATTACCGTTTCGCCTCTTTTCACCATAACACATGGTTTTTATCATTTTTGTTTGTTCCGACTCATGTTAATAGCGTCGGAACCCTTAATTCGGATATTACACTAATCGCATTAGTAATTTACAAAATAATGCATATTCTACAAAAAGGATGTAAGCGTCGCTTACCTTGCATCCGGTTATGCTCTTTTTCCCATACACGAACCGTTTGACCCGTTCCTTGCCCAAGTCTCCTTCTAGCTTGTCAAGAGTCAAACTATCATCATGATTCGTAAGACGGTTAGATTAGTCATCATTATTATGGCTATTTCGTCCTACGGATTGTATGTCGAAACTACTTTTCGACTTCAATGTTGGTTTATTTGACTTTCGATAGTCAACTAACTTCAATCATATTATACACACAATAAGTTCAATCAACATTACGTTTAGAACCCATATTATTCCGTATTACACGTAGTTAGTCGAGTTAGCCAATTACGCGTTTCTTTCATAATTTCATTATGTCAACATTCATTCGGGCATTTTAACAAACACCTAATGTGCATAATATTACTTATTTACTAACTAGTTCATAACTAGTTATCTTTACCAAGATTTGCATCAACACATTCAAACCTCTAAGTCTAGTGTTCATGAACTACATCAAGAACTTATATCATAACCTCAATATTCATCAATCTTACATTCTAATATGTGTGTTCATCATATTAACATAAAACCCAGTTAACTTTTCAATGGATCATTATGGATTTCATAGATTATCCAACAATCTTACATGTTATTGACTAGGGTTTACTCCTAGACATCATATTACTTCAAGATTCACTCATGCATGACACAATCAAGCTCAATTTCAGTTTCTTACAAATAACCTAGAATTTAATATGGATCAAAACATCACAATTTTACATACCTTGTGATCCTTTCAACTAGGTGTTCACGAATTTGTGCTTGAAATTCGATTTGGAGCTGATTTGAACCCTTAATTTGATCAAGTTTGGCATGCACTAGGGCTTGGTGGGGAGCTTGTGTCGCCCCTGTGTTCTTGTTCGACCAGACACCCCTAAAGTGGGTGTTTGGTTTGTTTTAATTCTTGTTTTTAATAAAACAAGTTTCAAGTTTAACAAGTTTAGCCCCTCCATTTTCCTTAGTTCATAATTTAAGTGTTTTAACCCACTCATAAGTCACTTTCTAACTAGGTTAGAATTATTCCTAGTTAGCTTAGTAGGTTCGGGAAATCGTAACCCGTTTTACTTTAAGTCCCGTTAAATCGGGCCTTTTATCATCCTATTTTCTTGAAAGCTCTTATTTACTTTAAATAAATATTAGGATTATTCAATTAATTCCTAATACTTGCCAGTTTACTTTTACCACTAACGGTACTTTCCTCGTCTTTAGTATTAACGGGGTTTAATTACCAAACCCGTTTTCGGGGTGTTACAGGGGCATTGGGGAAGGGCAAAAATAATCTGGAGCCATCTTGTTCGGTACTCGAGTTATTATCAACATTACTTTCGGAATTGTTATTAAACTGGATTAAACACTTGGTAACCAAACGTTTTCATAAAACTGTGAACTCACCAGTGTTGTCTGATACACTTGTGTGCATGCTCGTATGTAATAGATATGTGTGGATATGGAACTTGCTGTCTGGGATGCTGGAGTGGTCATGGGTCGAGATACATGGAAATTTGAAACAAGATTATTTGGTTACATACGCTTTGGTTTTGATTGAACATTGTATTATGCTTCCGCTGAACACAACGAGTTATAAATAATGTTTTGTAATACTTTATCTTAATGAATGAAAGCTTTATTAAAACTCTTATATGAGTTCAATCTGATTGGTGGCTAGATCCTGGTACGTCACACGCCTCGCGGGGGTTTCCGCTTGGGGTATTTTTGGGGGTGTGACAGTTTGGTATCAGAGCCACTGGTTATAGTGAACTTGGTTTTAAAAATGTTTTTATAAAACCAGACTATAACTGAACAGTTCTGAATACGTGAATACGACCATGACACTCATCTCCAGATTGCAAGATTCGTCTCTCGTTTATTCATTGCACTGCATAACTAGTGATCACTAACATATGATATTGCATGAGATTGCACGTTTAGCACAACAATATGAATTCATGTATTACTTGCATGCGTTAAGTGATTGGTAGTGTGGTGTTTCCCTAGACATTCATGACCCACGTTTTGCGATGTCCTTGTCTTGCTACTCGAGTCTGAGGAACCATTTAACACGAGTTAGGAGGAACTGAGACGAGCATGCAAATCACAATATTATTGTGGGTGCACACATAATAATAATGTGGGGTGCATGTGAGCCCCAACGAGGCCTAACAAGTGTGAAAGGGGTTCCATTCCATTGTTCGACCTAATGAGAAGCACAATAAATCCCTAGGGGTCATAGCAATGACTGTCTCCTGTTTGAACGTGGTCCCTTCACTTCCCTCTGAACCCTTACGGGTCCTGACGATATTGAAGTGATACTTGAACACGTAACTGAACGTCCAGCGAACCATGTAGAAATGTTAGGTGATAGTGCGAACGTCTTTGAGACAGTTTTCGGAACGTTAAATGTTTGGTCTACACTTTCCCACTTTTCTCGTTTACCTTGACGCAACAAATTAACGCCTCAAATTCAGAAGTATGGACACCTCTGTGGTTCTTTAACGATTTACCGTGCGCTATTCAATCGACTCGCAAGACCGATGGACAAGAAGATGACCATGATGCATTACCAACCCTAGTGTTAGGACGACCCTGCTCTCTGACAACGAACATCAGTAGGTTGACTTCAATCGAGTCCCTAACCCTGGTAAGCAACGGCTGGGAGCCAACTCTTATGAATCAATCGGGGCATAAACGCTTGAAACTGACTAGAATATGGGATGTGTAATTACTAGCGCCATGAGCAGTACCCTAGGACGTGACAAGACCAACGGGAAGGTGGACCCTAAGGGAAAAAGATCGCAAGGATCTATTCTCAAAGCAACAACATTAGAGGCAATGGCCACGGCGACAACAAGGTACTCGCAAATCATAACTTTCAGTATGGGAATGAAGGTGACTTTGACAAGGATGGGGCGTAGTTAAGTCAAGACGTCAACAACCCAGGGAACAATGACAGTATTGGGAATCCTCGTAACCGTAACAACAACACTGGAAGTGGTGCTTGCTTGAGGCTTGTATGTTTTTGGGTAACTAATCGCTTCATCTCTGTTCTGTTTAACCCTGATGCCTCTTGAAGACAGAGACGTTGTAGAAGTGGCTGATGGCAAGCCAATTGAAGTCTCACACGTTCACCTAAGGTGCAACACAATCCTGTAGGTCACGAGTTCGACATTGACCTTCCCCTGCTACTGTTAGAAGCTTTGGTGTAGTCGATAGCATGGACCGGATGTCCAAGCCTCAAGCAGAAACCATGTATATCTCTTCATGATGGAGACTCACGGATTGTCAGCATCACTTCGGCGGTGGGAGCCCAGAAGTGTTTCACCTACCCTACTACCCTATCATTGATTACCGGTGCGCAGCCCGAAGAATTTCCAGGTTTTCCCCCGCATTGTCAGGAGGAGTATCAGATGTGTATCACGCCAGAAGCAGTCCTGATTCCTGGCACCTCTTATCGTCTTGCGCCTGGAGGGTTGCAAAAACTGTCCAATCAACTTCAGAAACTACTGGATGGGAGTTTTATCGATCTAGCTCCTCGTCTTGGGGAGACTGAGCTCTATTGTGGAAATGAAGGACGAGTCCTTTCGTACGTGTACAGACTACCACAAGGTGGCAATCATAGACCGTCACCCTCTATCTCGCATGGACAACCTGCTTGACCCGCTGCAATGATCAAGCTTCTATTCGGAAACCGACTTAAGATCGGACTGTCACTTGATGGAAGACTCAGGGGAGGATGATTCCTAACACGACGTTACAGATACAGTATGGCCAATAAGATTTTCTGTCCATGTTGTTTAAGTCATCCAACGCACCAGCAGCCTTAGGGATCACATGAGTAGTATGTGTCAACATCATCTCGCTAGATTCATCAACCGTGTTTATCTATGAAGTTTTGAATCCCTTCCAGGAGAAAGGAACACCATGAACGGCACTTGTATTTCATCTTAGAGCTCCTAGGGGAGGAGCAACCTCATGTGAAGTCTACCTAAGTGCGACTTCAGGATTTGACAAGTACACTTTCTTGGTCACGTGGTCAACAAAGTGGGGATACATGTGGATCTCGCTAAGATCCATTTTATTTGAAATTAATCGGCACCTAAGAGTCCTTCGGGGATACAACAATTTCTTGGTCTCGCTAGATACTATCGTAGATTCACCGCGAGATTTTCGAAGATCGCGCAGCTTTAAACCTCGTTAGCACAGCAGGGTGCTGTGTATTCGTGAGAGACAAACAGAAGGACATCTTTTAGCTTTTTGAATCCCAACTTTACAATGCGCTGAGCATCGTCTTTACCCGAGGGTACGGGTGATCTAGTGGTATACCCTAATGGTTCGAATCAGAGTCCCAGTTACACATCGATGCAACACGAGAATGTGATGGCTTACGTGGTAGATTTACAAGAAGAACTGCCCGAGTCACGACCTGCAGTGGAAGGCATGGTCTTTGGATTTAAGTTGGAGGCATTACTTGGACGATACCAAATGCACTACTTAGACCGATCACAAAGCCTCACGTGTACCCTTGTTTTGAAAGAGCTAAACATGTGATGGCATCGCTGGATGGAACCTTTGAATGATTTCGACTCTGAAACCTAGACGCGTATAAGCCTCGCAGCACACCATCGACTCTAACCTATCTGATCAGATTCGCCATGTTCGAATCGAGGCACTAAAGGAAGAGAATTTTCAAGTTTGAGTCCATACAGGGCATGGAGGAACAACTTTTGCAAATCGGGCGATACCCACTACCTCATGGAGCGAATAGGAGTCTCACTATACAACAATCCAAGGCGACTTGTGTTGAGCAGCACACCAGCCTTGATATTCTAGTCGTCTGGATTTCGATAGGAGATATTAGGATCTATAAATCTGGTACTGGCAACCGGGCATGAAGGCCCACATAGCAATGTATGTGAATGATGTTGGACTTGTGCGAAAGTCAAGGTGGAATATCAGAAACCCTCTGGTTTGGGTCAACAACCGGAAATACCCATACGGAAATGAGAACAGACTGCCATAGATTTTATCACTGATTCACTTAAAACTCAAAACGGAAACGATATCACCTGGGTGATCGTTGATTGTCTCACGTAACCAATACACTTTCTGGCCATCAAGGAAAAATTGACAAGCATTTGTATCCTGTGAGTAATTACTTGTGAAGGGAGGTTTTTAGGCACGGGGTGCCAACTCCTGTTACCTCCGATTTTGATCTACACCTGATTTATGACAGGCAATACACAACACCCTTGGCTCACGTCTAGGCATGAGCATTGCTTATCACCGAGTAAACGAACCATCTTGACACTCAGAGACATGCTGCGAGCATGTGTGTGATTGACTTTAGTAAATTGGAAGGACATTTATGTCACGGCCCCCGACCCGGTTTTACCTGTTTCAGGAGCCGCGGGACAGAAATCCCGTGGTATTTATTTAATTGAGTTTAACAGCGGAAGTTTATCATTAGGATCTTTTTAAAGCTAATATTTTCCCGATTATTTTATTTCACAATTCGGGATAAAACCCCGGTAATTTACAATCATATGATTTCACTGAGAAATCTTTATTTTACAAAACATATTTCTTTATTTTATAATGAGCCACTTTCTTAAGCTTGAAATGCTCCACAGCACTTTTCCTGAATTACAACAGATCACCTGAAACATGTTTGAAAAAGGTTTTGTCAGTGGAAATACTGAGTGAATCATTCTATTTACTAAAACGACACATTTGTTATAATTTACAGTATTAAGAGAGATTACAATGTTTCAGATATCAACCAACTACCCACAGTATTTGTCATCGACTCGTTTCGTGACTGTGGTCATATTACTATTGAGTCCGTTCACCCAATAGTAACGAGTATCATTAATTAGGTTCGCCCACCTAAAGTGATAAAAGTAGTAATGTGCACAATACCCCACATACCGGCTGTAATTTGGTGACTACATATACTTAATCACTGTAATTATAACTCTGAAAAATATTTAAGAAAACACTTTGATAAAAAGAGAATGACTCACATTGCAGATTTAACACGGACAGAGTCTAGTCTATGGATTAGCCTTGTTAACCTAATTTAAATAACAATGCACACAAAACTGGGTTAGTAACCAATACAGCATTTACGATAACTCACGAGATCAACCCTCACAACGAATGACAAAGTGCTATGCTTAAACATCCATCGAATTAACGATTAATGACAAAGCATCACCTTAATGTGGGCAGCACTTAAACATCCATTGAGTACATTGATCGATCGGAAAATGAATCGTAATAGCGATCGAGTTATTACCCTGTTTTGCGGCAGCAATTAGTGAATCGTGTGTGTTTTTGTAGTATTCTGATCGTAACTCAGTGCATGTAGCGAGAATTTACGTCGTTTTAATTCCAGATTTCAAGTGCCAATGTCCACTATTTATACTCGAAATTTGGACTAGCTTACGGACCGTAAGACTCAACCCTTACGGTCCGTAAGGGACAAGGAATATTTATAGGTCAGCCACCTCAGGGACTAGCCTTGCTGACTTGACACCGCCCAAGCTTACGGACCGTAAGACTCAACCCTTACGGTCCGTAAGGGACACGACACCACTATAGGGTTGCTGAGTGTGGGAGTAGGCTTGCTGAATCAATATTTTCAAAATTTTAATCTTTGACAGGTTTTTATTTGGATAATCGTAAAATAGGGTTTACCCCCCCTGAGTTTTAGGGGCCCTGATCCTGATTCTGAAAATTCTAAAAAATTTAGGTTTTGTGCAGAATCACTTGGGTGTCTCAATTAGGGTTTTCTATTGGACAAATTAATTTAATAAATATGGCTTTCGATGAGAGTTGTTACATTCTCCCCACCTTAATAAAATCTCATCCTCGAGATTTACTGGAATAAGTGTGGATATTTTCGCTTCATTTCTGATTCCAGCTCCCAAGTGTATTCAGCTCCTCTCTTTAAATCCCGCTTTACTTTAACTAGCACTAGTCGTTTGTGCTTGAGAAACTTCACTTTTCTGTCTTCTATCTGAAGAGGTTTCTCAACAAATTTTAACTTTTCGTTTACCTCTATGTCTTGAAAAGGTACTACCAGAGATGCGTCTGCTAGACATTTCTTGAGATTGGATACATGAAATACATCATGTACTCCAGCTAACTCTACTGGTAGTTGTAAACGATAAGCAACTGGTCCTATACGTTGGATCACTAGAAATGGTCCTACATACCTTGGACTTAGCTTTCCTTTCTTACCGAATCTAACAACTCCTTTCCAAGGGGAAACTTTCAGCAGTACTCTGTCTCCAACTTGGAATTCTAACGGCTTGCATCTATTGTCTGCATAACTCTTCTGGCGATCTCGAGCAGTCTTCAGCCTTTCCTTGATTTGAGTAATCTTATCAGTCGTCTCTTGCACTATTTCAGGACCTGACAATTGATTTTCTCCTATTTCTGCCCAATAAACCGGAGTTCGGCACTTTCGTCCATACAGTGCTTCAAATGGGGCAGTTTCAATACTTGAATGATAACTATAGTTATAGGAGAATTCAATTAATGGTAGGTGATCGTCCCAATTTCCACCAAAATCTATCACACATGCTCGGAGCATGTCTTCTAGAGTTTGGATCGTCCTTTCGCTTTGCCCGTCTGTTTGTGGATGATATGCCGTGCTTAGGTTTAGTCGGGTTCCCATTGCTTTCTGGAAACTTGTCCAAAAATGAGAAGTGAACCGACTATCCCTATCCGATACAATGGAGAGTGGAACTCCATGTAAGGAGACTACTTCATCTACATAAAATTTTGCCAATCTTTCCATGCTAAAGGTTTCTTTCATAGGTAGAAAGTGAGCAGATTTGGTTAATCGATCCACAATTACCCAAATCGTATCATTACCTTTTCTGGTCTTGGGTAACTTAGTAACAAAATCCATTGTTATAAGTTCCCATTTCCATACTGGCATCTCTAATTGTTGTAGCAGACCTGAAGGTTTCTGATGTTCTGCCTTAACTTGTGAACAAGTAAGACATTTAGAAACATATCTAGCTATATCCTTCTTCATGCCTATCCACCAGAAATTTTTTCTTAAATCTTGGTACATCTTATTGTTTCCTGGATGCATAGTATATCTAGATTTATGGGCTTCTTCTAGAATCTTATTTCTTAATTCTCCCTGTTTTGGTACCCAGATCCTTTTCTTATGGAATCTCCAAATTCCATCATCTCCTTGTTTTAAATCTTTTATTCGTCCTTTCATTCCTTCAGCAACATCTTCTATTGCTGTCTTTTGAACATTTTTCAATTGCTCCATTAAATCTAATTGTAAATTTAGTCTAAGAGCACGAACTCGTCTTTGTTTTTCATGATATTTACGACTTAAGGCATCTGCAACTACATTTGCCTTTCCCTCGTGATATTGAATATCACAGTCGTAGTCACTTAAAATTTCCATCCATCTCCTTTGCCTCATGTTTAACTCTTTTTGCCCAAAAATATATTTTAAACTTTTGTGGTCTGTATAGATAGTAAATTTACTTCCGTAAAGATAATGTCTCCAAATCTTAAGGGCAAAAATTATGGAACCTAACTCTAAGTCATGAGTTGTATAATTTTCCTCGTGCTTTTTCAACCGTCTTGAAGCATACGCAATTACCTTCTTGCGTTGCATCAGCACGCATCCATATCCTAGTTTTGAAGCATCACAATATACTTCAAAATCTTCAGTTCCTTCTGGTAAGGCTAAGATTGGAGCATTGGTTAACTTCTGTTTCAAGATTCTAAAGGCTTCTTCTTGTTTAGGTCCCCATTCAAACTTAATGGCTTTACAGGTTAGCTTAGTTAATGGTACAGCTATTTTGGAAAAATCCTTAATGAATCGTCTATAATATCCAGCTAAACCTATAAAACTTCTAATTTCCATTGCGGTTTGCGGAACCTTCCAATTGGTAATTGCCTCTATCTTAGCAGGATCTACATGAATACCTTCATGATTCACCATATGTCCTAAAATTTGCACTTCCTTTAGCCAAAATTCACATTTTGAGAATTTGGCGTACAACTTTTCTTTTCTTAACAAAGTTAAGAGTGCATGCAAGTGCTGACAATGTTCGTCCTGACTTTTTGAATAAATAAGTATATCGTCTATGAAAACAATTACAAATTTATCCAAATACGGTTTACAGATCCTATTCATCATGTCCATGAATGCTGCAGGAGCATTTGTTAACCCGAAGGGCATGACTGTAAACTCGTAATGACCATACCTAGTTCTGAAAGCAGTCTTAGGTATGTCTTCTTCTTGTACCTTCAATTGATGATATCCGGAACGTAAATCGATCTTAGAAAAATATCTAGCTCCTTGAAGTTGATCAAACAGATCATCAATCCTAGGTAATGGGTATCGATTCTTAATTGTAACCTTATTCAATTCTCTATAATCAATACACATTCTCATTGAACCATCCTTTTTCTTTACAAACAACACTGGCGCTCCCCAAGGGGATGAGCTAGGTTGTATGAATCCTTTACTTAGTAATTCATCTAATTGCTTCTTCAGTTCTAACATTTCGGTAGGAGCTAACCGATAAGGTGCCTTGGCTATCGGTGTAGTTCCTGGAATTAGATGAATCCTGAATTCTACTTCCCTATCTAGTGGTAACCCTGGTAACTCTTCTGGGAATACATCTAGGTATTCTGAGACTACAGGAATTTCCTTAAGTTCTTTACCCTTAGTACTAGTGATTACTGAAATCATATATACTATTCCTTGCTTTCGTTCATAACTAGCAACTTTCATTACCGATATGAACTTCATGGGTTTACGTGGTTTATTTCCTGTAATCATAATTACTTCTCCAGTGGGTGCCTGAATTTCTATGGAATTCTTATCACAAAGAATTCGAGCATGGTTGTTTACTAACCAATCCATTCCTAACACAACATCAAATTCAGCTAATTTCATAGGTAATAGGTTTGCAGAGAATTTATGACTTAAAAGTTCTATTTCTACATTTTGCAAAACCTTATCTATTTTAACTGAATTCCCATCAGCCGTTTCGACTGTAAAAATCTGACTAATGTTGGTTAAGGGTAACTTAAGAGCTTGACAGAATAAAGTATTTATAAAACTTTGGTTTGCACCAGAGTCAAATAATACTTTTGCGTAAATGTTGTGAACTAAGAACGTACCAGCTATCACATCTGGAATGAGTTCTGCTTCTTGAGTGGTTAGCTGGAATGCTCTGACATTCTTCTTAGTAGCTCTGTCGGTCACCTTGGCTTTGTTGTCTGATGGTTTGACCAATTTAGGACATTCTGTTTTAAAATGCCCATTTTCTCCACAGTTGAAGCAGACTATGGTTTTCCTCCTGCAGTTTTCTTCACGATGTCCTATGGCTTTGCAAAAATTGCAGGTTACATTACATCTTCCATAATGTTTCTTTTTGCAATTTCTACAGAAAGGTGGATTTGAAGATTGCCCAGCTCCTCTTCTCTTGAAGTTATTACTATTACCCACCCGAAATCCTTGGGTAATTTTCTGAGCCAATTCCTTTTTCCTGTTTTCATCTTGTGTGCGTACCAGTTCATCAGTTAGGGTGTTGGCTAGTTTCACTGCATCGTCAATAGTACGAGGTCTCGCAGCTTTAACGATATTGCGGATTTCGCTAATTAATCCCCAAATATAGCGAGAAATGAGTACCGGTTCTGGCGAAGCCAGCGTTGGTACCACTCTAGCATATTCAAAGAATGTCGAAGTATAACCGCGACAATCCACATTCACCATCCGATGGTTTAGGAACTTATTTGCCATTTGATCTTTTTTATATTCGGGACAGAATTTTCTTTCTACAAGAATCTTAAATTCTTCCCAGTTCATGGAGTAAGCCCTATTTCTTCCTTTAGCTTGTAACACCGTGTTCCACCATTCGAGCGCCCCTTCCTTGAAAAGATTTGACGCGTACATGACCTGATCATCCTTGTCACATTTACTTATGGCAATTACTGCCTCGGTTTTCTCTACCCAATGCAGTGTCGCAGTTGCTCCTTCATTGCCTGCAAACTCAGATGGTTTACAAGCAAGAAATTCTTTGTAAGTGCAACCAGGTGTTGCAGCTTTCATTTTCTTAGGGAGCGGAGCTTGCCGTGGTTCATTATCGTGATTAATATGATTATCGCCTCCATTTACGCTATTACTGAAGTTATCTTCAGAAATACGTTTACTAGGAATAATTTGTTGAGGTTCGGCATGTTTTTGAACAGCAGCAACTATTGCTGGAATAGCATTGGCTATTCCTTGAGTAACAATATTTTCGATATCCTGCCTAGTCATATATTGATCCCACGGGTGTTGCTCAGATTGATTAACCTCATTAACTGGTTCGTTATTAGCGTTTTCCATCTGATAATATATATAATTTATTAGTATTGATTAAATAACAATTGTACACAAAATAATCATACAAATTCCAAATACGCACATATATAGCCAAAACTATCAATTTCTTGATTTTTATTTTTATATTTTATAGTATGCATCAATACACACTATCTTACAAAGTTTTATTCGTAGTTATTTTACAGACTGATTTTGCTATTACTATTACACAACCACAGTTTCACCATCCCATTATCTTTCGTTATTTGTCTTTCTAAAAACGAAGCTCCCTTTCATCATACTTCCAGGCAATTTGTCCCCCTATCTCCCGGATTCTATTTCCCGCATCCATTAACTCTTCGCCAAAATGGCGGAGTTCTGCTAAATTCTCGTTACTCATGGGTGGATTTGGTAATGGTTCTGGATCAAACTGGGGAAGAAAGGAATAAGGATCGTTGACAATATTTTGGAATTGCCAATCATTCGTCCACCATTCGTCCATTCCTAAAGGTTGGGAGTGGACTATTGGTTCTGGGATTGTTGGTTCAAGATTTATAGGGAGTTGATTTTCAATAGGACGAGTAAAAATATTGGTATTGACAGGTTGAATAGTCTCACAGCTTGCCAATATAAAATCTATTTCCTCCTGAAATGTCATTCCCTGGGTTTGTTTGGAGCTCTCTCCAATTTCCATCTGGGTTGGTCTAGAACCTTTTCCAACCTCTATTTCTATTTCCTTAGAATATTCCTCAAACTGCATTCCCATTTGTCTAGAATCTTCCTTGACTTCAGTCTCCATCTCCTGCTGTTTAGAACTTTCCCTGGTTACAATTTCTTTTCCTTTTTCTAAAGGATTGTTTATTTTAGGAAGTTTCGTAGCTGGCTTTTTCCTACGTATACGACTCCCCCATACGTATTTCCTTCTTTTCTTTGGTTTTGGCTTTTTCAAAGGTGGAGCGTTGAATTCTATCGGTTGTTCCACATCAGGAAAATACCCAGTAAACTCTTTAGAAACTTCTAGATTTACAGGGTATAGGTTGAGATTTTCTAGGGCTTCCGATAATTCATTCATGCTGTTTAATATACAAATAAAATACAAAAAAATGCTAAGTTAAAATTTATAATAATTTTTTTTTAAATAACCTTTAAATTTTATTGCATACCATGTGACTAATTTACACAAAAGAAAATAGATAATTTAAACATACTAGTTTTTATTTATTTACTAGATGATATTTTGGGCTTGTAAGTGATAAGGTTGCTATTCCGAAGTCATGGTATTTTAGAGATTAGCATTTATTGCTACAGTGGCTAGCATATAAAGGTCTGCCCATTTTTCATCTAATTTGTCCTCCCAAGGTGTTTTACTGGTTAATTCCTGGGTTTCCTGTTTAACTTTCTTTTCTCGGGCTTTCTTTATTTTCTCCTGACTTTTCTTAAGAATCAAACTTCTTTTATCCGGAGAAAGTGGTTTCTCGTATTGGGCTTTTCGAACAAATATTCCTTCTTCAGGAATTGCAGGGAGTTTTGAGGATTTGATTTGGGATGAACTTCCCTTCTCGTTGGATGACCTATCTAATTTAAGATAGATACTGGAAAGCTTTTTCTTACCCATACTGTAGCTAACATATAGTCAGTTAATAAAACACATAATCACATAATAGTAATCAGGAAAAATTAAGTATTTCTAAATACTTAATTAGCTTAACTCAGTGGCTCTGATACCACCTTTTTCTGTCACGGCCCCCGACCCGGTTTTACCCGTTTCAGGAGCCGCGGGACAGAAATCCCGTGGTATTTATTTAATTGAGTTTAACAGCGGAAGTTTATCATTAGGATCTTTTTAAAGCTAATATTTTCCCGATTATTTTATTTCACAATTCGGGATAAAACCCCGGTAATTTACAATCATATGATTTCACTGAGAAATCTTTATTTTACAAAACATATTTCTTTATTTTATAATGAGCCACTTTCTTAAGCTTGAAATGCTCCACAGCACTTTTCCTGAATTACAACAGATCACCTGAAACATGTTTGAAAAAGGTTTTGTCAGCGGAAATACTGAGTGAATCATTCTATTTACTAAAACGACACATTTGTTATAATTTACAGTATTAAGAGAGATTACAATGTTTCAGATATCAACCAACTACCCACAGTATTTGTCATTGACTCGTTTCGTGACTGTGGTCATATTACTATTGAGTCCGTTCACCCAATAGTAACGAGTATCATTAATTAGGTTCGCCCACCTAAAGTGATAAAAGTAGTAATGTGCACAATACCCCACATACCGGCTGTAATTTGGTGACTACATATACTTAATCACTGTAATTATAACTCTGAAAAATATTTAAGAAAACACTTTGATAAAAAGAGAATGACTCACATTGCAGATTTAACACGGACAGAGTCTAGTCTATGGATTAGACTTGTTAACCTAATTTAAATAACAATGCACACAAAACTGGGTTAGTAACCAATACAGCATTTACGATAACTCACGAGATCAACCCTCACAACGAATGACAAAGTGCTATGCTTAAACATCCATTGAATTAACGATTAATGACAAAGCATCACCTTAATGTGGGCAGCACTTAAACATCCATTGAGTACATTGATCGATCGGAAAATGAATCGTAATAGCGATCGAGTTATTACCCTGTTTTGCGGCAGCAATTAGTGAATCATGTGGGTTTTTGTAGTATTCTGATCGTAACTCAATGCATGTAGCGAGAATTTACGTCGTTTTAATTCCAGATTTCAAGTGCCAATGTCCACTATTTATACTCGAAATTTGGACTAGCTTACGGACCGTAAGACTCAACCCTTACGGTTCGTAAGGGACAAGGAATATTTATAGGTCAGCCACCTCAGGGACTAGCCTTGCTGACTTGACACCGCCCAAGCTTACGGACCGTAAGACTCAACCCTTACGGTCCGTAAGGGACACGACACCACTATAGGGTTGCTGAGTGTGGGAGTAGGCTTGCTGAATCAATATTTTCAAAATTTTAATCTTTGACAGGTTTTTATTTGGATAATCGTAAAATAGGGTTTACCCCCCCCCCCCCTGAGTTTTAGGGGCCCTGATCCTGATTCTGAAAATTCTAAAAATTTTAGATTTTGTGCAGAATCACTTGGGTGTCTCAATTAGGGTTTTCTATTGGACAAATTAATTTAATAAATATGGATTTCGATGAGAGTTGTTACAATTTATCTCTAGTTAAGTTCTACTGCAGCAGTTACCATTCTAGTATTCAGACAGCTCCGTTTGAGGCATTGCATGGACGATAATGCCAATCCCCTTGTTGGACTAAGGTGAGTGTGACACCTGTGCATGGACGATAATGCCAATCTCCTTGTTGGGTAAACGATTTCAAAACAATGTCACACAAGGATGTTTTCTGAATAATATAAACCATACGAGTTTTATTAACGAGTTTTTATGACATATTTTACAATTTGATTTAATAAAACAAATTTTTTGGAGTTAAGAATCATGGCTACAAGATTTTGCAAAATTATAACCAACTTGATTAGAGTTGGTTAATTATGTCGCAATATTATACTTTTCAAAACAAGGTTTTTAAATAAGTATTGCAACATGTAAAACGAGCCATGAATCTGACACTCATATAAAACCTATGTACTCGCCGGCATTTTTATGCTGACGTATTTTCACGTGTGTTTCAGGTACCATAGTTGACGATGTTTGATGATGATTTTTGTGTATGCTCACATAGGAATGGACGAGGCCTTAGTGACTTAATAACAATGAAAGTCTATTTGTTCTTGTTTTGTTTCTAATTCCAATGTAATGTAATATGTTTAATTTAATAAAACAAAACTGTTTAATCCACGGTTGTGAAACAATGATTCTGTTACAACACTCCCCGACGTTTCCGCCACGTTTTGTTGTTTTACGTGGTCGGGGTGTGACAGAAAAGTTGGTATCAGAGCCAATGGTTATAGGGAATTAGGTTATTAGTAATGCTTTGACCTAGACTATAACCTTCCTAGGACCCTAACACAAGTTATCTTGTGTTTAGTTTTAAAACAATACCGTCACTTATCCTTAGGTGACAACCACAATAAGAACACAAATTTCGAATCCGCTTTGAAAACCAATCATTTGTTCTAGGATGATTGATTACTAGGTTTTGAACCCTTCCAGTTTGATTCATTTTTGGCTTTGTGCCTTCTGAGTCTTCAAAATCTCGTCAAAGTTTGGGTCTAAATAATGTGAAAACGTGCAAACTGGAAGAGTGGGTGCATGTACCCTGAGTCTTCTGTCTAAGGCTAGAGTGTTCGTACAAATCCGCAGTATCGGACCAGTCACTCTTACCTGGGAACTCTTGGGGTGAGTGTCCACTTATAGGCGAGCATGTCTTCGCGATACATTATGAGGACCTATTTACTTTGATTCAGCCTTTGTGTGTCATTTGTTTGCTTCGTGGTTCAAACAAATGACCGTCACCCATGATTTTTGGTCGATAATTGTAACATCCTATTCTTACCCAATGCCATTTCATTTGTTCTCTCTCTTGTTTCCCCTTTTTAGAATGCCTCCACGACGCGAAAATCAGGTACTTATTGAGGAGCTGGCAGTTGTCATTACACAGCAAATGACTGTTGCAATCCCGAACATCGTTGCTCAATGTAACCAAGCTCTCAACAACAATAATGCCCCCTGCAACTTCAAGACGTTCAATCGGCTAAGCCATCAAAGTTTTCTGGGTCTCTAGGAGCGACTGCACTTCTGCAATGGTTCGAGAGTCTAGAGAGCACCTTCAGGCATGTTCAATGCCCAAATGAGCGAAAGGTAGATTTCGCATCTAGTGTCTTTGAGAAGCGAGCTTTGACATGGTGGAATGGTGTGATGAGAGATAGGGGTGCCGATGTGGCACTGGCTCAAACGTGGGAAGAGCTTCGAGCTCTGATGATGAAGGAATTCTGTCCTCGTCACGAGATCAGGGCCTTGGAAAGGGAATTCGACAATCTTAAGCAAGATAGCGGTGAGCATCGAGCCTACACGGATCGTTATGAGGAGTTAAGTCTGTTATGCTCGAATATGGTTACGCCTTTGGATAAGGCAATCGAAAAGTACATTGATGGCCTCCCTGACTCAGTACAAGACATTGTGACTGGTAGTAACCCCACTACGCTTAGGCAGGCCATTGAGCTATCTGCTACCTTAACTGGATTTCAAATCAGAAAAGGTAAACTTTTCCGAAAAAGTGATAAGAAACCAATCGAGGAATCGAAACCCAAAGATGAACAGACTGAATCCTCCAAGAAGTCAAGGAAGCGAAAAGCTTCCCAGAACTTCACCATGGTTGCTCACAATGATCAAGCTGCCCCAACCAACCAGCTCAACCCCCTGCTAGGAAGCCATACAACGAACTGCACCCTTGTGCAACCAATGTAACCTTCATCATCATGCTAGTGTGAAGTGCCGCAAATGCCAAATTTGTGGACTTATAGGTCATACAGCAAGAGTTTGCCGAGCTGTAGTTGCACCAAATCAAGCTGACAACAATCCTGCTCAAACTCGTTTTACACCAGGTTCTTACTACAACTGTGGCGAGATGGGTTATTTCCGAAGAAATTGCCCAAAGCTTGCTAATGCAAATCCAGCACAGGGATGAGCATCTGACCGACTAGAAGACAACACCATTTAGAAATAATCACGTCTTATGTATTATTTTCTTTTGTTGTCAAGGTCCATGAAACAGTTGTTATCGTTGTTTATAAATAATCTTTTATTTACATTGCAATGTATTTATGAGGTTGCATGTGTAAACAACATATCCCCTACAATACCGACAACCAGGGAATCGTATTCCTTGAAGAACAGACTACCCCCAAAATTCTTCCATTTTATGATCTCTTGCGTTTTCCACAAAAATCCTAAGTACCCGTTTCTTCCAAAGAAACGAAGTACAAGGCGCAAGTTACAACTCTGGACGAATACCCAAAGTACCACTATAAATCCTTAATAGGGTACCTAAGGGTATTTTCGTAAATCCTAAAATTGTTGTGTACCTTAATTCGAATATTACATTTCTTTGAAAACAAAATCGAATTTTCGAAAGATCATCCTATCTTCATAGATAGATTCTTGAAAATGATTAAAGTGCCAAATGAAATCCACGGATTAGATTCCTGGTGTGCTTTAAATATCCGTGTCCAAAGATAACAAATTAAAGGTCAAATTAAACAAATATGTGATTATGTGCTTATGTGTTCCCTTTTATGTTTTTGTGTGATCCAAGTTTTTGTTATCCAAATCCTCATAGAATCTTTCATATCTTCGTATAAGGGATTCATAGTAGGATATCCAAAGGTACTACCTTAAATCCTTAATGGGCTTCTACGTAATAGTAAAGACCTTTGGATTATAATGTACTATTCCATAATTAGACCCCGTGAGTGGTCTAGTTAAACAGATTGATCCAAAAATCTGGTTAGGAATATCATGTGACGATATAGCTGAAAAGACTCCTTGGTGGTCTAATTAAAGAGATCATTTGTCAATCTAATTAAAAGGACCCTATGATAGTCTAGTCACACTCATCACAGGTTTGATTTTCTTCCCCTTCACATTACAAAACAAACTGTGCGGACTGTGCAAGGAATTACGTAATTATGGATGCATACATAATTATGGAATTCAGTGCACAGAAACCACAGCAAGTTTTGTCATGTGTCTAGAGTTGACTCAGTTCATTTCCGTTTCTGAAGAATACCCATTGAGGAAAATGACTCATTCCATTCATTTTCGTTTCTGAAGAATATCCATCGAGGGAAATGAATATCCTTGATTTTTCTTTTTCCTTCATTTCCGTTTATGAAGAATACCCATTGAGGAAAATGACTCATTCCGTTCATTTTTGTTTCTGAAGAATATCCATCGAGGGAAATGAATATTCTTGATTTTTCCTTCATTTCCGTTTCTGAAGAATACCCATTGAGGAAAATGACTCATTCCGTTCATTTTCGTTTCTGAAGAATATCCATCGAGGGAAATGAATATTCTTGATTTTTCCTTCATTTCCGTTTCTGAAGAATACCCATTGAGGAAAGTGACTCATTCCGTTCATTTTCGTTTCTGAAGAATATCCATCGAGGGAAATGAATATCCTTGATTTTTCCTTCATTTTCATTTTTAAAGATTGTCCGTTGAGAGAAATGACAGGATTAGGCCTTTCATAATCTTTGATGGGTTATTCTACGCAAATAGATAAACACCCTAGATTCCATGCAAGGCAATTATTTAACACAGTGTCACAGACAGACTCCTACGAATAAATTTCGGGATGAAATTTCCTAAAGTAGGGGAGACTGTGACACCTGTGCCTCTGCGACCATCAAACAAATACCAAATTTATGAAATATTGTGTTTCATACTTGGGATTTGTAAAAATACGTGTATTGTTTGCACATATCAATTCATGTTCGATTTCAAGCTTTAAATCGCATTCTGGAAGGTTATACGCGCACTGATGCGTAAATATAACCAGTTTAATGCAACGAACACTCCGGAATAGTGAAATAGGCTTAACATACCTTAAATAACCTTTACATAACTTAGAAATAAGTTTTGGAGGGTTTGGTGTGGCGAAATCAAGTTTATTCGCTTACAGGGACTAATTTCGACAAACTGCGAAAGTATGCTGATTTGTACTGTAATGAACATTCCGGAACTTGATCATAAGTTAAATATGCCCTAAATATCCTTTACATATCTTATAAATAGGCTTTGAGGTGTTTGGTGCGCAAAAATAAACTTTCTTGATCAATAGGGACTAAAAGCGTCAGAAAGTGCATAAGTTTGCATTTTCGCGCATATCTTACGTTCTGAATACATCCGTACATCCAAAAATTTATGTAATCCTTAAAATATTTTATTTTAGTGATTGGCTTGTTAAAAATCCATTCGTCGCGTAATTTGGACCGTTTTTCGCGTTCGTTCGTGTTTCGTCGTAATTAACCGAATAACGCAACCGTACGGCCAAACGAACCGACATCCGGGATATTTTTGAGCATGTTTCATGTTCCCTATACTTAAACTTCATTATTGAGCCTTAAAAATGGGTTAACGGGGTTTAAACGCATCGAAAAAGGCCTTAAACATGTGCAGGGACCATTTCTGCCATTTTGGCAAAATTTCTGGAAACTGGCACATGGTGGCGTTGCGCCACCACCATATGTCTTTGCTGTGGTGTGACACCACGGCCTCATCTGGGCAGAAAACTCATTTTCAGCATCAGATTGATAATTCAAGGGCCATTCTTGCAATTTCTTTGTGTGGTAGCCAAGTTAGCACCTCCCCAAGTAAATTAGCTGGCCTCTAACACTTCTATGGCTAGGATTTAATGCTTGATGGCCACACAAACACTTTCTTTGATCTTGTGAGTTCACTACAAGTATAAATAGCCTAGCATTTCACTTGTTGCAACTCACACTTGATCTAAATTCTCTAAGTTGGTGTTTTATAACTTCATACCTGAGAATTATAAGATCAAGTTCAAGCAAGGACCCTTTGTAAGCTTCCTTCGTTCTTTTATCGCTTTCTTAGCGTGAAAGTCAAACAGTGTTTGACTTTCTGCTTTGACCAGTCTTTGGTCAACATGAATTTCTTTTGAACTTCGCAACGTGAGCGTAATCACGATGGTTATAGTCCCTAGTGACTATACCTACTGATTACCACGTTGACTAGGCATAGTGACGAGTCGTAGTTTCGGTCAAAATGCGCATTTATGCGTATTTTGCAACCAAACTACTCTTAGGTATCAAAACACTTTGTTTTGATATCAAAACCTGTTTTCTAACTTAGTTAAGCATGTTTTAACATGCTTAGCTCGTCACTTTTAGTTTGGTGCTTGTTTAGAGTCGTAAGTCAAGCGGTCTAAACCACCGCTTAGACTTTCGAACTCGACCCGTTTGGTTGATCATTAGGATCTGACCAAGCATGTTTAGTGACCATAGTTGCATAGGGAATAACCTTCCGAGGTTATACCTTATGGTCACATAGTTTAAGTGGTTGTATGATAGGTAGTTTATATGCCTTAGGTAAATGACCAAAATGCCTTTTTCATGCATAATTGGATTTTAAGCATATGTAACTTAAACTTTTGTCACTTAACTGATTATGCAACATAATTAAACATGTTTAGGCATATAATACTTGTCATAGGACTAGTTAGACGTCTCGAAAGCGTGTTTGCACAAACGACACGTTAAAGTGGCGTAAGCTACCTTAATGGGTCATAACGGGTCGAAAAGCACTTGGGATAGGTTCCGTTTTAGAATGTAGACTTCGTTAAACCATATCACATGAGTTCCAATACTCATTTGGTTTACGAAACCTCATTCTATCCGATCTTTCGATTTAGGTCCGGTTTATTTACTTAGTCACCCATATTAGGTGCCGTTTGATTCCGTGATCCCTCTAGCTTTGCTTAGTTGTTGTTCAAGACTTCTAAGCACCCTCAAGTGAGTACATGGACCCCTCTTTTACTGCTTTCCAAATGTTTTGGGGTGAAACACATGTGCCTACTTGTTATTTTCGTGTTTTCCATGTTTTCTTATCATGTACTTGCTATGTTCGTTAGTACACTATTAGTACATGACTTCATTATGTTTTGCTATGTATGTTCACTTAACATGCTAGCACAATTGTTTTACATTTTGAACCATTTGTAACCATTTATGTATGTGAACCATTTGAAATCGTTGGATTTATGTGAACCGTTTGTAACCATTTGATTTATGTGAACCATTTGTAACTGTTTGAGCCATTGGGTTAGAGAAGTGATTAGGTAACGGGGCGGGTGTAATGTGTTAAAAGCATGGTGGATACGTCGCTGGTACTTCCTATATATAAGTGCTTTTAACACATTATATATCGTTGCGTTATCTAGATCACTTGGGTAAACGATTTCGAAACAATGTCACACAAGGATGTTTTCTGAATAATATAAACCATACGAGTTTTATTAACGAGTTTTTATGAGATATTTTACAATTTGATTTAATAAAACAAATGTTTTGGAGTTAAGAATCATGGCTACGAGATTTTGCAAAATTATAACCAACTTGATTTGAGTTGATTAATTATGTCGCAATATTATACTTTTCAAAACAAGGTTTTTAAATAAGTATTGCAACATGTATAACGAGCCATGAATCTGACACTCATATAAAACCTATGTACTCGCCGGCATTTTTATGCTGACGTATTTTCACGTGTGTTTCAGGTACCATAGTTGATGATGTTTGATGATGATTTTTGTGTATGCTCACATAGGAATGGACGAGGCCTTAGTGACTTAATAACAATGAAAGTCTATTTGTTCTTGTTTTGTTTCTAATTCCAATGTAATGTAATACGTTTAATTTAATAAAACGAAACTGTTTAATCCACGGTTGTGAAACAATGATTCTGTTACAACACTCCCCGACGTTTCCACCATGTTTTGTTGTTTTACGTGGTCGGGGTGTGACAGTGAGTGACAACCAAATCACAGGTCCCGGACTTGTACTCGAAACTCTTGGGAAGATTGTTTAGATCGACATCGTTTGGCGGCAACGCGCGACCGCCAGGAAAGCTGGCAAGCTTAGGAAACGCTGGGAGTGGCGAACGTGTCATGATTGAAAGTCTCACCCTGGGAGAGTGTGGTGCGCTTTGGAAAGCATGGTAGGATGAATTTACGTTACATTAGGCCATTCAAAATTCTGGAAAGAATCAGTGACGTGGCCTACAAACTCGAGTTACCTGACGAAATGAGTAGCGTTTGCGATGTCATTTTAGTCTCGAACCTAAAGAAGTGGTTGTCCGATGAAACACTTGTGATACCCTTGCTAGAGCCTAAGATTAACAACAACTTTCAGTTGTCGAGGAATCTATTGAAACATAGTCGAATTCCAATCGTGAGAGTTCATTGGAACTCAAGACGTGGACCGGAGTTCATGTGGGAACGCGATGATCAGAGGAAGCTCTAGTATCCTCAGTTGTTCAAACGGTTGAATCAACTTCTGATATCATTGGCTCGTGAGAGTTCATTGGAACTCAAGACGTGGACCGGAGTTCACGTGGGAACGCGATGATCAGAGGAAGCTCTACTATCCTCAGTTGTTAAAATGGTTGAATCAACTTCCGATATCATTGGCGAATTTCGGGACGAAATTCCCTTTCAAGTTGGGGATGATGTGGTACCCGAGGAAAAATCCACAGTCATCCTGATCTAACACCTTGCTGTTTGGGTTACTTATCAAATTTTGGGACGAAATTTTTTTCAAGTTGGGGATGATGTGACAACCCAAAATTTCAAGGTTTCCTCTACGCATCACTTGTTTTGCAACCTTGTTTTCACAGTTCATCTTACGTTGTATTTTGTGGACGATTCGTGAATGATTTAAATATTGTTCTAGGAGTGTAGCATGTGCACGTTGTAATGTGGTCGACGAAGGATGTGGTCGACAAAGGATGTGGTCGACGAAGAAGTGGTCGACGAAGAACACTCCTTGGCGAAGGAGGTTCTTCGTCAGGTGGAAGGTTCACCAAAAAGGGCCTTGGCCCAAACAGTTCTCGAGCCCAAACCTTGTGCACATATTTGTAGAGTTAGGCATTGTGTTTTAGGGTATTGGAAACACAATCAAACCCTTGCATACTTGAAGGCAACCCCTCCCTCTCATGAAACTTCCTATCGCGCCAAGCAATTCTGCTCATCATCCAACCCGGTTAGTGAAATATCATTCTTTAATTCTACAAGCCAATGATTGTTATGATTGATACACGAGTGTTGCGTTTGAATATGCTTTTGCGTGATGTTATATGCTGAATATAATATGATTAGTGAAATCCTTGATAAATAATTTGTGTTAGTGAACCATTAGAATTGATCCACAAAAGTATGAGTTATTGAATAATGATATAGGGCTGTTAGTTATCGAATCTAGATGTTGTTCATGAAAGAATTTGTGTGTTTGAATTGCATGAATGACTAAATTACTAGTGTCGCATAAGTCTTAGGGTTTCGGCTTGGACACCATGAGTATGTGATTCAATACTGAGGAACATTAGTTGATACATTCGAGTAAATGGGTTTGTGTCACACCCTGATATTTCCACGTATTACCGGTGGGCCCGGTGGGGAGTATCATGACGTAGTTGATATCATCATAGTCAAACAACACAAAATTTAAATACACAGCGGAAGCAAAAGATAGATTTATTTCAACTGAATAAATTGTAATATTAAGTATCACAAAATAGTTGAAACAGATCCACAGGCGGATCGAAATAAAAAGGAAATTGTTCAACAGACTTTAACATCTAGAGCTTGCGAGACTTGATTATTGATGCCTGGAGTATCTAGCCTATTATGTATAGTACATGCACTTAGCCTTTTTTGGAAAATACTGTTTACACCGGTAAATACAACTTAACTGACTCATTTTGAAAAGAGTTTGAAAATTAATTTGAATGCACTTAGGCAAAAATATCTTTTATAACTTGGGACAATTATTCAAAAATAATCTTGTATACAATTTTACTTATTTGTCGTCCGTTAGGGCCGGTTTGTAGGGCCGGTCTAGATTAACTGACACGCCACAGGTATAATACCCACAAGGTTGATTCCTTTAAGTGGACTACCAGTTTTTACATATGCAACTGTCAGGTGTACGCCTACACCCCGTGCTTAGGTCGTGGCCATTTCTTTGAATGATGCCAAGGATATCCGGGACATGGTCATTTAACCCCCAAAGGCCATACACCAAATAATACAGAATAAAACGAGTTATGTAAATACATTAATCACAATCCGATTTAAATGACTACATACCCGACCAAGCGGTATTATTATAATACCGTATCCCAAGCCCGTATACGGAAAATAAGTTAAGAGTATTTACCTGAGCAAAGTATAAATCAAATACAGCAAGTGCACGTAGCTTTTACTGGGCTCCTAATTGAAGTCCTATGCACGACTAAGGATGCTTGGGAAGTGGCCTTGAGCTCCAGGAATCTCCAGAAATTGAGTTTGAATGGTTTTCAAAGTGTATGCCAAAGTGTTGCAACAATGGGTTCTTATATAGTGAGCTTAATTCATCAAGATCATGCCACAATAGCCTATAGATGTTCCTTGATCACTTCCAGGTGTCCTTAGGCATGGAAATACCATCAAACACGCCCCTTGAATCGAATACAAGGTTTCTAAGTCGGTTTAACTTGCTGAACTCGCACCTGTACATGAATTCTGACCAGCTAAGGCCGTCGCGTAGCATGACGGCAGAGGGGGTTGTTGGTGGCGCTACGCCAGCACCTCAGTCACCAGCCACACAAGTTTCGGCTATTTACATTTCAGCCCCTGGTCCTTTCAAACGTGGTTTTAAGTTTATTTCTTGCACTTTTGGTCCTCTAACTTTACTTTTAAGGGCTCCAAGACATAATTAAACATTGTTAAGTCCTTGGTTAACTATATGATCACCCATAAAGCCTTGAATTTCAACGTTGACGCTTTTAACCCCTCGTATACGAATATTATCATAACTTTCTCATACTTTATCGAAACCTTGTGAAATTTTTATCACTTATTCTAGTCAGTATAATTTATAGTTACAAAGATTCGGGTTCGCTAAAAGGTCACTCAGAGGTGTACTTTAAACATCTTGACACATTTAACCCCTGTAGTTTGTAATCTCTCACTTTCTTTCACATTTAGCTTCGTATGATCCATGATTCATTCGTTTAAGGGTATAAACATCGTGTAGGGTTATTTAAAGGTACATTTATCCATTGTTGACATTTTGAACCCTTTTACACACATAGATTCCTTGTTTGTCAACTTTAGTCCCTCTAAGTAATTCTTTACACGTTTTAAAGTCCATGACACGTGTCGATACATTATTGGACATAAATTTTCGAGGTGTTACATCCTCACCCCCTTAAAAGAAATCTCGACCTCGAGATTTACTTAAATAAATGAGGGTACTTTTCTTTCATTGTGGACTCTACTTCCCACGTATACTCGGGACCTCTACGGGCATCCCATTTAACCTTTACAATTGGCACATGCTTCCTTCGAAGCTTCTTAACCTGTCGATCCTCGATCGACAAAGGTTTTTCCACAAATTTCAAGCTCTCATCTATATGCACATCCGTATGTGGCATGACTAGCTATTCATCAGCTAGACATTTCTTTAGATTGCAGATGTGGAATACATTGTGAATACCACTGAGCTCTTCAGGTAAGTTTAACTTATAAGCCACTGCTCCTACACATTCAATGATCTCGAATGGTCCTATATACCTTGGGCTTAACTTACCTTTCTTACCAAATCGCATCACTCCTTTCCAGGGTGATACTTTAAGCAGAACCTTATCACCAACCTCAAACTTTAGAGGTTTTCGCCTTTTATCAGCATAACTTTTCTGCCTATCCCTGGCAGCTTTCAGGCGGTCACGAATATGGACAATGTTGTCTGTCGTTTCAAAGACTATATCAGGTCCTGATAACTGAGCTTCTCCTACTTTTGCCCAACAAATAGGCGTTTTGCATTTCCTACCATATAATGCCTCAAAAGGCGCAGCCTGAATGCTTGTATGGTAGCTATTGTTATAGGAGAACTCGATCAATGGCAGGTGGTTATCCCAACTACCACCTAAATCAATAACACATACACGAAGCATGTCTTCCAACGTTTGAATTGTACGCTCACTCTGTCCGTCCGTCTGAGGATGGTAAGCCGTACTAAAATTTAAGCGCGTACCCAAAGATTGTTGGAAACTTTTCCAAAAATGTGATGTGTATCTGGTATATCTGTCAGAGATAATTGACACTGGTATGCAATGCAGAGATACAATCTTATCTACGTACAATTGGGCTAACATGTCGGAGCTATAAGTCTCCTTAATGGGTAGGAAATGTGCTGACTTAGTCAGTCTATCTACTATCACCCATATAGTGTCATTTCCTTTCTTTGTCTTTGGCAACTTGGTGATGAAATCCATTGTCACCATCTCCCACTTCCACGTGGGAAGTTCAGGCTGTTGTAGCAGACCTGACGGCTTCTGATGTTCAGCTTTGACTTGCGCACACGTCAAACATTTAGCTACATAGGCAGCTATAGACTTCTTCAAGCCTATCCACCAATAGTTTGCCTTCAGATCCTGGTACATCTTATCAGCTCCAGGATGAACGGAATATTTGGAACTGTGGGCTTCCTGGAGGATAACATCCCGAAGTCCTCCATAAACTGGAACCCAAATTCGTCCATTTAACCTCAGAATTCCGTCCTTGCCATAAGATAACTGCTCTTCAGTTACTCCTAGCTTTTCATCAGGATAGTTAGCTTCTAGTACAGCTTCCTTCTGTGCAGCTAACAACCTTTCATTCACACTATTCTTTAATTCAATGCTCTTGGCATTGATTCTTATAGGCTTCACTCTTTCCTTCCTACTTAAGGCATCGGCGACTACATTCGCCTTGCCTGGATGGTATCTTATTTCACAGTCATAATCATTTAAAGTTTCCATCCATCGTTGTTGCCTCATATTCAAGTCCTTTTGATTAAACAAGTGTTGAAGTCTCTTGTGATCAGAATAGATCACACACTTAGTCCCATACAAGTAATGCCTCCAAACTTTTAGTGCAAATACAACGGCACCCAACTCCAAGTCATGGGTGGTATAATTCTTCTCATGCACTTTTAATTGTCGAGAAGCGTAGGCAATGACCTTGCCTTTCTGCATAAGCACACAACCCATACCTGTGTGCGATGCATCACAATATACTACAAATTCCTCTATTCCATCAAGCAATGTTAACACAGGTGCATTGCTCAACTTTTTCTTAAGGATGTCAAAGGATTCCTGCTACTTAGGGCCCCAGTCAAACTTAATATTCTTACGCGTCAATGAAGTTAGGGGTGCAACAATCCTTGAGAAGTTTTCAATAAATCGCCTATAATATCCTGCTAAACCTAGAAAGCTACGAATCTCTGTAGGCGTCTTTGGCTCTTGCCAATTCATAACAGCTTCAACCTTAGCGGGATCTACTTGGATACCACGCTTACTAACCACATGTCCAAGGAATTAGACTTTGCGAAGCCAAAATTCACACTTTGAAAACTTGGCGTAGAGCTTCTCCTGCTGAAGCAGTTCCAGAATGCATCAAAGATGCTTCTCATGGTCAACTTGATTCTTTAAATAAATGAGAATGTCATCGATGAAGACGATGACGAATTTATCTAGGTAGGGCTTGCAGACGCGATTCATGAGGTACATGAATGCTGCAGGTGCATTAGTGAGCCCAAAAGGCATCACTAAGAACTCGTAATGACCATAGCGAGTACTAAATGCAGTTTTGTGTACATCTTCATCTTTAACCTTCAGTTAATGATAGCCTGACCTCAAATCGATCTTAGAAAAGTAGCTTGCCCCTTGTAATTGATCGAACAGATCGTCGATCATGGGCAAATGATACCTATCCTTGATAGTGACTTTGTTAAGCTCACGATAATAGATGCATAGACGCATCGATCCGTCCTTCTTCTTGACAAACAGGATTGGGGCTCCCCAAGGAGACGAACTAGGTCTAATAAAACCTTTGGCTAGTAAATCATCTAGTTGTGTCCTCAAATCCTTCATCTCTGTTGGTGCCAACTTATAAGGCGCTCTCGCGACCGTTGCTGCTCCAGGGATGATGTCAATTCTGAATTCTACTTGCCTATCTGGTGGCAAACCAGGTAGTTCTTCAGGAAAAACTTCAGGGTACTCAAAAATAACGGGAATATCTTCGATCTTGGGCTTCTGTTCATCGATAGTCACCTGTGCCATATAAATGACACAACCCTTCTTCAAACATCTAGATGCCTTGAGCATAGACACTTGCTCAGGCAGTCCATACTGGGTATCTCCCTGAATGGTAAGTGGCTCACCAGAAGGGGTCTTGAGCACCACTTGCTTCTTATTGCAGACGATTTGGGCTTGGTTATGAGATAACCAATCCATGCCTATAACTATATCGAAACCGGCTAACTTCAAAGGAAGTAAGGACAATGGAAAAGAGTGGTTCCTAATGGATATAACACATCCATCTAACACGGTTGATGCGGTTTCTCTAGTTCCATCGGCTAATTCAACCTCATACTTCACACTTAAGGTTTTAACAGGTAAATTTAGTAACTTACAAAACTTATTATCTACAAACTACTTATCAGCTCCTGAATCAAATAGCACTCTTGCATAAACATCATTTATGAGGAAGGTACCTGTTATCACATTGTCGTCCTGAACAGCTTCCTTTGCATCCATTTGAAAGACCCTTGCATTGGTCTTCTTGGCTTCCTCAGGCTTTTTGGCATATTTAGGGCAATTAGTCTTAATGTGCCCTTTTTCATTGCAGTTGTAGCACGTAGCATCCTTAATTTTCTTGCAGTCTACTGTCTTGTGCTCCTTAGACTTGCATAACCCACATGTAGGTCATCCTGACTGAGACTTGGTCTCAAGCCTGCATTTTCCAAAGTGGCGTTTTTGGCAAGTCGTGCACTTTGGCTTCTCCTCTTCTCGTTGACTACCCTTTCCAGACCCAAACTTCTTCTTGTGGTCCGTGTTTCCCTTAAATTTCTTCTCAGACTGTCGTGAGTTATCGTCCTCACGCTTTCTCTTACTTTCTTCCGAACTCTTAAGCGATCTCAGCCTGACCGCATCCAAAGTAAGAGACAGAGATAGATCAGCTGCTGACCTAAAGGTAGCAGGTCTAGATGCCTTAACACTGGCTTTTATCTCTGGGGCTAAACCCCCAATGAAGCGAGCTATACGTTTTGGTTCCGATGTTACCAGATACGGAACCAATCTAGACAGGGTATTGAAACTGGTCAGGTAAGCTTGACAATCTAAATTTTTCATTTCTAAAGATAAGAAATCTGACTCAATCCTCTCAACCTCGTGTTGAGGGCAGTAGTTCTCCTTAATGAGAGCAACAAACAGATCCCATGTCAGATTGTATAGTGGGATCTTTCCAACAGCTTGAATGAGAGACTTCCACCATGCTAGTGCCTCTCCTTTGAATGATTGGGATACATACTTCACTACATCCCTTTCAGCACAACCGCTGATATCGACCAAGGGGTCCATTTCATCTAACCAAGTCATACAGTCAATTGCCCCCTTCTCCCCAGTGAAATCCCGGGGTTTGCAAGAGACAAAATATTTGTAAGTACAGGACTTCGTACGTGGTTCATTATCCAATACTACCCTTTTGGATGGAACACTGTGTTGATTGGATGAGTGTCGATCATCATCTTTCTTTGGTTCATCTTTCTTAGAGGGTGGCTTGCTGTGAGCCTCTGAATGAGTCTTGGGTTTGGAATGCGGTGCGGATAGGGTCCTGCTTTGAGTCCCGCTAGATTCATTATACTGCCGCTCTATAGCTTTTGTAACAGCTTTATCTATTAATGCTTTTGCAGCTCCGCACCGGTCACATGTATCTTAGCATTTTCATGGTTTTCCACCGGATGACTGTTTACCTCTTCTGACCTAGCCATGTAAGCTTTAATTGCTACATAAAAGAAAATAAGGACAAGGTTTATTTGGAAGTCTATACAGTACTATCGTTCTTGACGATTTATTAACCATGGTTTTAATAACTATTTTTTTTGGTTAATTTATTGTGCATGCATATATATATTCAGGATCTTTATTATAATCCTTAATTATAATTTAATAATAGCACAAAAAGGCAAGTCACATGGACAGATTTTATTTATAAACCAGGATTTTACAGAATCGAGGTTTTAAGGTTTGAATCAAAGTTCATTACCTTTCCTTGACAGGGAGTTGTAGGCCACCACTGTCTTTAGTCTCAAAGGACGTTAATTATAGCCCGTAGGCACTTTATTCTTAAGGGATGATTATTTTTAATAAGGAAAATTGGAGTAATCCAATTTAAGGATGACTTATGCGATTTTATCGAATCACATTTTTGTCACCAATGTTAACATGTCTTCAGATGTTAACAAGGATTTGAATCTTTTGAATAGGTTTTACCATCTTGGCCATGTCTGCAATGACATTTAGGCTAGGTTTTACCTTTAAGATTCTTTTTAATATTTAACGCAGAACAATCCTAAATTGAGATGTTAATAAGGATCTGAATCTAATTCAGGAACTACCATCTTGGCCCTGTCTTAAGGTGACACATGGCTAGGTCTTGTCCTTTTGAGATTTTGCCATTTTATTATAATGGTAGATCTTAAATAGGAATGTTATTTTAAATCTAACCGTTCCATTAAAATTTAAACAAGTACATGGTTGCCCTAAATAGGACTTCTAACTGAAATGACTTGCCCAAGCAGGGGCTTATCAGAAAATAAAAAAGGAAACAAATAAGGACAAAATAAAACGAATTAGGATTAGTCATATGTTCTTTGTCTAGACTCGAGAATCGAGGAACGTGCAACTGTGTAACTGAGATTAAACACAAAAGGCTAGTGTTTAATTCACTCAGTATTGGCTCTGATACCAACCTGTCACACCCTGATATTTCCACGTATTACCGGTGGGCCCGGTGGGGAGTATCGTGACGTAGTTGATATCATCATAGTCAAACAACACAAAATTTAAATACACAGCGGAAGCAAAAGATAGATTTATTTCAACTGAATAAATTGTAATATTAAGTATCACAAAATAGTTGAAACAGATCCACAGGCGGATCGAAATAAAAAGGAAATTGTTCAACAGACTTTAACATCTAGAGCTTGCGAGACTTGATTATTGATGCCTGGAGTATCCAGCCTATTACGTATAGTACCTGCACTTAGCCTTTTTTGGAAAATACGTCAGTTTACACTGGTAAATACAACTTAACTGACTCATTTTGAAAAGAGTTTGAAAATTAATTTGAATGCACTTAGGCAAAAATATCTTTTATAACTTGGGACAATTATTCAAAAATAATATTGTATACAATTTTACTTATTTGTCGTCCGTTAGGGCCGGTTTGTAGGGCCGGTCTAGATTAACTGACACGCCACACGTATAATACCCACAAGGTTGATTCCTTTAAGTGGACTACCAGCTTTTACATATGCAACTGTCAGGTGTACGCCTACACCCCGTGCTTAGGTCATGGCCATTTCTTTGAATGATGCCAAGGATATCCAGGACATGGTCATTTAACCCCCAAAGGCCATACACCAAATAATACAGAATAAAACGAGTTATGTAAATACATTAATCACAATCCGATTTAAATGACTACATACCCGACCAAGCGGTATTATTATAATACCATATCCCAAGCCCGTATAGGGAAAATAAGTTAAGAGTATTTACCTGAGCAAAGTATAAATCAAATACAGCAAGTGCACGTAGCTTTTACTGGGCTCCTAATTGAAGTCCTATGCACGACTAAGGATGCTTGGGAAGTGGCCTTGAGCTCCAGGAATCTCCAGAAATTGAGTTTGAATGGTTTTCAAAGTGTATGCCAAAGTGTTGCAACAATGGGTTCTTATATAGTGAGTTTAATTCATCAAGATCATGCCACAATAGCCTATAGATGTTCCTTGATCACTTCCAGGTGTCCCTAGGCATGGAAATACCATCAAACACGCCCCTTGAATCGAATACAAGGTTTCTAAGTCGGTTTAACTTGCTGAACTCGCACCTGTACATGAATTCTGACCAGCTAAGGCCGTCGCGTAGCACGACGGTAGAGGGGGTTGTTGGTGGCGCTACGCCAGCACCTCAATCACCAGCCACACAAGTTTTAGCTATTTACATTTCAGCCCCTGGTCCTTTCAAACGTGGTTTTAAGTTTATTTCTTGCACTTTTGGTCCTCTAACTTTACTTTTAAGGGCTCCAAGACATAATTAAACATTTTTAAGTCCTTGGTTAACTTTATGATCACCCGTAAAGCCTTGAATTTCAACGTTGACGCTTTTAACCCCTCGTATACGAATATTATCATAACTTTCTCATACTTTATAGAAACCTTGTGAAATTTTTATCACTTATTCTAGTGAGTATAATTTATCGTTACAAAGCTTCGGGTTCGCTAAAAGGTCACTCAGAGGTGTACTTTAAACATGTTGACACATTTAACCCCTGTAGTTTGTAATCTCTCACTTTCTTTCACATTTAGCTTCGTATGATCCATGATTCATTCGTTTAAGGGTATAAACATCGTGTAGGGTTATTTAAAGGTACATTTATCCATTGTTGACATTTGAACCCTTTTACACACATAGATTCCTTGTTTGTCAACTTTAATCCCTCTAAGTAATTCTTTACACGTTTTAAAGTCCATGACACGTGTCGATACATTATTGGACATAAATTTTCGAGGTGTTACAGTTTGATGTGGAATTATGTGAATGATTAGGGTTCTAGAAATTGAAGCTTGTAACCGATTGGATGCTATATGTTGGGCAGTTACAAATATGACCCGAAAGTTGCCTGACCTTTGACAAAGTATGGTTCTTCGTCGGGTGATTGTTCGCCGTGAGGGCATACGATGAAGTACGGTTCTCCGTCGGGCGGGTGTTCGCCATGAGGGCATTCGACAAAGTTGGTCCTCTGTCGAGTGGATTCTTCGCCATGACAGTGAGCAAACCAACAGAACAGTGTATACAGTTTATGATGCTTATGATGATAGATGTTTGTGCTTATGAAATCTATTTACTGCATATTATTATGAATGAGAAACCTGGTTTGACTTATGTGAGTAGCAAACCTACCTGATATGTGTTGTTATGTGACTTGCACACAAGTTGTGGACTTGTTTGCGATCGAATACTTGCTATGTGATATACGGTGATCCTTGCAGCGTATGCAATCTGTGACAATACGTGAACTGATTATTATGAAACTGAAGTTATTAGTAAATACTGTTGGGAACATGAACTTGTGATATAAATGTGTGTGAAACTTAAACATTTGCTATGTGTTAGGTGACAATGGTATTACATGTGACTTGTTGAATACGTGATTTGGGTATGTGTTTTTGAAACTGATCATCTTTGGTAAGCACGGTAGGGTTTGGTTGACCAACTTGGAATGGGTAATGTAACGTAACATACCGAGCAATCTAAGGTGAGTTCACTTCTCTTGAGCATGCGTCCCGGTGGGTAGGACAGTCAGTTGGGTATTCCTGAGAGGAATAAGTATTTGGGTAAATCAGTTGGGTATTCCTGAGAGGAATAAGTCATTTGGGTAAAAACTGGAATGTTGGATAATACACTCAATTCCTATCACCATTAAGTCCCATCTTGTTTGTTACCTGAGAGGTAACAGGGTATTAGTTGATAGCGCTATTTAGGTTTGGCACCCTCACCCCGTACCTGAGAGGACGGGTGGGAACTAATGACCCAGTCATGACCAATGCTTAGATATGGGCATTGGGGAAGGGCAAAAATAATCTGGAGCCTTCTTGTTTGGTACTCGAGTTATTATCAACATTACTTTCGGAATTGTTATTAAACTGGATTAAACACTTGGTAACCAAACGTTTTCATAAAACTGTGAACTCACCAGCGTTGTCTGATACACTTGTGTGCATGCTCGCAGGTTATAGATATGTGTGGATGTGGAACTTGCTGTCTGGGATGCTGGAGTGGTCATGGGTCGAGATACATGGAAACTTGAAACAAGATTAGTTGGTTACATATGCTTTGGTTTTGATTGAACTTTGTATTATGCTTCTGCTGAACACAACGGGTTATAAATAATGTTTTGTAACACTTTATCTTAATGAATGAAAGCTTTATTAAAAATCTTGTATGAGTTCAATGTGATTGGGGGTTAGATCCTGGTACGTCACACGCCTCGCGGGGGTTTCCGCTTGGGGTATTTTTGGGGGTGTGACATCGTCCTCGAAATCTTCTGGAATAAGTGTGGATATTTCCTTTGCAATTCTGATTCAAGCTCCCATGTGTATTCTGGTCCTCTTTTGGAATCCCATTTCACTTTGACCAGAACTAATCTCTTGTGTTTCAGATTCTTGACCTTTCTGTCTTCAATCTGTAGAGGCTTCTCTACAAATTTAAGCTTTTCATTTACCTCTATATCCTTAATATCCTTAAGAGGTACTACCAGTGATTCATCAGCTAAGCATTTCTTGAGATTAGATACATGAAATACATCATGTATTCCTTCCATTTCCTCTGGCAGTTGTAGCTGATAGGCTACAGGTCCTATTCTTTTAATAATCTCAAAAGGTCCAACATACCTGGGGCTTAGCTTTCCCCTTTTGATGAATCTTACCACTCCTTTCCAAGGAGAAACTTTTAATAACACTTTGTCTCCTACCTGAAATTCCAGTGGCTTTCTTCGGTTATCAGCATAACTCTTTTGTCGATCACGTGCTGTTTTCAGTCGTTCCTTGACTTGAATGATCTTGTCTGTTGTTTCTTGTACTATCTCTGGTCCAGATAATTGTTTTTCTCCAATTTCTGCCCAACAGACTAGGGTTCGGCACCTTCGTCCATAAAGTGCTTCGAATGGTGCAGCATTGATACTTGTGTGCTAACTGTTATTATAAGAAAATTCTATCAATGGTAAGTGATCGTCCCAATTACCTCCAAAATCATTTACACAAGCTCTAAGCATATCCTCCATAGTCTGAATTGTCTTTTCACTTTGCCCGTCCGTTTGAGGATGATAAGCGGTGCTTAGATTCAACTTGGTTCCCATTGCTTTTTGGAAACTTGCCCAAAAATGAGAGGTAAAACGGCTATCTCTATCAGAAACAATTGATAAAGGAATTTCATGAAATGAAACTATTTCATTTACATATAATTTAGCTAACTGTTTCATACTGAAAGTTTCCTTCATGGGTAGGAAATGAGCTGACTTAGTTAGCCTGTCTACAATCACCCAGATTGTATCATTACCTTTTCTTGTTTTGGGTAACTTGGTAACAAAATCCATTGCTATCAATTCCCAATTCCAAACTGGCATTTCTAACTGTTGTGACAAACCTGAGGGTTTCTGATGTTCAGCTTTGACTTGTGAACAGGTTAAACACTTAGAAACATAAGATGTTATATCCTTTTTCATTCCTATCCACCAAAAATTCTTCCTTAAGTCCTGATACATTTTATCACTTCCAGGATGCATCGTATACTTAGACTTGTGGGCTTCTTCTAATATACGGTGGCGTAGGTCTCCCCAATTTAGGTATCCACATTCTTTTCTTATGGAATCTCCAAATTCCATCGGTTCCTTGTTCTAATTCCTTAATCATTCCTTTCAATTTCTCAGTATCATCCTTGATTACTAATTCTTGTACTTTTCTAATCTGTTCATTTAAATCTACCTGCAGATTTAATTTAAGAGAACGTACTCTTTTTGGCTTTTCATGATACTTTCGACTTAAAGCATCAGCTACTACATTTGCCTTTCCTGCATGATACTGGATATTACAATCATAATAACTAAGAATTTCCATCCAACGTCTTTGTCTCATGTTTAACTTCTTTTGCCCGAAAACATACCTTAAACTCTTATGGTCCGTGAAAATGGTAAACTTACTTCCATAAAGGTAATGTCTCCAAATTTTAAGGGCAAAAATTAGAGCTCCTAATTCCAAATAATGGGTTGGATAATTTTCTTCATGATTCTTAAGTTGTCTAGAAGCATAGGCTATAACCTTTTGACGTTGCATCAATACACATCCATAAGCTAACTTAGAAGCGTCACAATAGACTACAAAATCTTCAGTTCCTTCTGGTAACGCTAGTATGGGTGCGTTGGTCAATCTTTGCTTAAGAATTCTAAAGGCTTCTTCTTGTTTTGGTCCCCATTCAAACTTAACAGATTTACAGGTTAGCTTAGTTAAGGGAATGGCTATTCTAGAAAAATCTCGAATAAACCTTCTATAATAACCGGCCAATCCTAAGAAACTTCTAACCTAAGTTGGTGACTCAGGGGTTTTCCATTTGGTAATTGCCTTGATCTTGGTAGGATCCACATGAATTCCTTCATGATTGACAAAATGTCCAAGAAACTGTACCTGTTCTAACCAAAACTCGCACTTTGAAAACTTAGCATAAAGCTTTTCCATTCTTAATAAACTTAGAAGTGCGTGCAGATGCGCTGCATGTTCCTTTTTATCTTTAGAATAAATGAGGATATCATCTATAAAGACAATTATGAATTTATCCAAATATGGCTTACATATTCGGTTCATCATGTCCATAAATGCAGCTGGGGCATTGGTTAAACCAAATGGTATGAAAGTAAATTCATAATGGCCGTACCTTGTTCTAAAAGCGGTCTTAGGAATGTCCTCTTCCTGTACCTTGAATTGATGATATCCTGACTGTAAATCGATTTTAGAGAAAAATCGAGCTCCTTGCAATTGATCGAACAGATCATCAATTCTTGGTAATGAATACCGATTTTTAATCGTGACCTTGTTCAGTTCGCGGTAGTCAATGCACATACGCATTGATCCGTCTTTCTTCTTAACAAATAAAATCGGTGCTCCCCATGGCGATGAGCTTAGCTGTATGAATCCTTTCTCCAACAATTCGTCTAATTGTTTCTTCAGTTCCTGCATTTCTGCGGGTGCCAAACAGTAAGGTGCTTTTCCTGGTAGTAGATGAATCCTGAATTCAACTTCTCTGTCTGGCGGTAGTCCTGGTAATTCTTCTAGAAACACATCTGCAAACTGAGATACTACTGGAATATCTTTCAGTTCTTTTCCTTTAGTGTTAGTGATTATGGAAATCAAATACACTAATGACCCTTTTCTTATATAACTTGCTGTTTTCATCACAGAGATGAATTTTGTTGATCTAGACGGTTTGTCTCCTTTATTGGTGATCTTTTCACCCTTTGGTGAATCTACTTGGATTGACTTTTGATCACATGGAATACTGGCTTTATTGGCTATTAACCAATCCATTCCTAATACAGCATCAAATCCTGCCAGATTCATTGGATAAAGGTTTGCAATAAACTTTTGATTTAAAAGTTCTATTCTTGCTCCCTGCAAGATTTCGGTAATCTTAATGGTTTCTCCATTTGCTGTTTCTACTAGACATTCATGTGGGAGTTTAGTTAATGGTTGGTTGAGAAGTTTGCAAAATGAAGTATTAATAAAACTTTGGTTTGCACCAGAGTCAAATAATACTTTAGCAAAAACATCATTAACTAAAAACGTACCGGCAATCACGTCCGGAATCATCTTTGCTTCTTCTGCAGCCAGAAAAAATGCCCTATCATTTTTGGTAGTCTTGTTGTTCATGGCTGGACTAGTTTCGGACAGTTTGGCTTGATATGGCCATTTTCTCCACAGTTGAAGCACATTGCATTATTAGGTTTCTTCCTACAATCTTCTTCCTTGTGTCCTGGTATCTTGCAGAAATTACAGTAGGTGGAACATCTTCCTGAATGCTTTTTCTTGCAGACCTTGCAGTAAGGTGTAGAGGTAGAACCTACATTTCTTCCACGGTTGAAATTACCATAACGAAATTCTTGGGTAAGCCTTTGAGCTAGGTTTCTCCTCGGGTCTTCCTCTCGGGTACGCACTAATTCATCAGTCAAGGTGTTTGCTAGTTCTACAGCTTCCTCTATGGTTTGGGGTCTAGCTGCCTTGACTACATGCCTAATCTCACTGATTAATCCCCAGATATAACGGGAGATTAATACTGGTTCGGGTGATGCAAGGGTTGGCACTATTTTATCGTACTCAAAGAATAACGTAGTGTAACCCTTACTATCCACTGCAGTTATCCTAAGGTTTAGGAACTTATTTGCTATATGTTCCTTTTCATTGGGAGGACAGAATTTCCTTTCTACCATATTCTTAAATTCTTCTCATTCCATATTGTAAACCATGTCACTTCCCCTAGACTGGAGGATAGTGTTCCACCATTCTAAGGCTGAGTTCTTAAACAGATTGAAAGCTGTTGGGTCAAAATGGAGAATGATGTTATCAATTACGCCGACGTTATTTAGCATATTTATTGTATTGTATAGGATGACATTTTTAATTATTTTAGTCGGATATTTTAGGGGATTTAGTTGGTTTTCCAAGCAAGAGGCGGCTTGCTTGGAGGACAAGACTCAGGGACTATATATAGAGTACTACACCTCACTTTGAGGGTGTGCATTTGTGAGCCGCCACCCCGGGGGAGCTCACCAGGGGTGGATGATTATCTTTGTATTTCTTTGTCCGAATTAATGAAACTTTCATTGTTACAATCATTAAAGTTTCTATCTTTCTTGTTTATTATTGATTGTTATTGGCTCGAATCACCAGTCTCACTATTTTTCACCGAACCGAGACTGAAATCGGATCTTTATGGACCTATCATTTGGTATCAGAGCCTCGGTGGCTCGTTTCAGTTTTCGGTTCGGTCGGGTCTTTACCGGAAAACCGCCGGAGACGTTAAAACGGAGTGTAGATCTGTGTTTTGAAGAAATTTTCAGATCTGCTAACTTTGTGTGTTAAGTCGAGCATATCTGTTCATCATGGTTTAGAGAGAAAATCAGATTTGTGTTTGTTGATTCTGTTTCAGATCTGGCATCTTATGTTTCGCTTTCACTGAATCAAGCATATGTGTTTATTGAGCGAGGTTTACCCATGAGGTTTTTCAGTTTTCCCATTGTTATTGGTTTCTGGTGAGTCACGGTGAATCAAGAGGTGGTGCTCAGTGGTTGACTGTTGGTGGGTTTAGTGATACCGGTGGTTGACGGCTGAGTATAGAAGGTGACGGCCGGAGAAATAGAATTACTATTAATGGCGTATGAGCATTCATGAGAGAGAAACAGAGTAGACAGAGACAAAGAGGTTTTGTAGTGTCGGTTGGAGAAGAAGAGGCGGCCATGGCCTGATATGGCTGGCTGTTCCTATCAGACAACCATGAAGATGACGGTGCGCTAGCTGTTCAGCACATGGGTTTGGATTCAGGTTTGTATCCTAGTCGGGTAGTGTCGATAGACGACGACAACGGGTTTGGCTGGTCTTTAGCGACGGTTGCCTGTTATGTTTGGCTGTGCACGGTGATCAAGGGTGTCAGTTTTGTTTTTGTTTTCGTTTTCTGATATGGGGTGGTCTCATAGCAGCTGGTGAAGATGTAGGACGTGGATATTCCAGGATCGTTGATGAAGGTTGTTTGTCTTTTTTTGATGGATGTTCATGGTTTCCGGTGGTTCACTGGTTCAGATGTGTGGCGGCTGGGAGTGTAGTGACAGCTAGGGTTTGCTGGGAGCATGTTTGCATGGGCTATTGGGCCCCACTACATTATTCTGGGCCACAAATGTTTTCCAAGATGTTTGGAGTTTATTTTTGAGGGCCTACCCGACTACATGTGTTTGTGAATATGGGCTTGGCAATAATCAGGAATGTTAATGACGGCTATGATTATTTTCTCTAATTGGGCCCTATCATTACCATTTTTTTAAACTGTGCACAAGGCTTCATGAGATCATTCATTCAAATGTCACAGATAGGGCAAATGATTGACCGACCAAGCCATAAATCCACCAGGTATATTCTTCATGAAATATTTTCATGGATTGATTTTTTTTGGTAATACAATGGAATTCATGCCTCGGATAATCTGGTGGGCCTGGATATTTTTTTTGGGCTCCCTATTGGATCGAGAGTTTTATTTGATTTACATGATTGCTTTGTTGGGCCTATCTTATTGATTATAGAAGTTTGGAGTTGGCCTGCTAAAATTTGGGATGTAACTAACTGGTGGGCTTATGATAAACTTATAACTTGGGCCGTAAGATACTAATTTTAGTAGGTAGCAGTAGAGATGGGCATAAAAACCGGTTCCTACCCGATTCCAGTGGACCCGGCCGGGACCCGGTTCCGGTTCCAACCCGATGCTCAGAGGAACCGGTCCCAGGTTTAAAAAACCCGGCGGGTATTACCCGGTTCCCACTTTTTCTAAAAAAAGCTAACCGTACCCGGTTCCTATCTATACCCGGTTTCTACCCGTACCCGGTTCCTATCTGTACCCGGTATGTTACCGTTGGAACCGATTCTTATATGAATATGACCGTTGGAACCGAATCTTGATATATGTAAACACATTAAATTCAAAATCTGACCGTTGGAACCGGTTCCGTTAAATTCAAACTACACATTAGAAGAACCGGATCCTTCGCCCTTTCCTTCCTTTTTTGCCTTTGTCACCGGGCAATGTTTGTCGGTATGCTTCTTGAGGGTGGAGTTTGCTGCCGCCTTCATGAACTTCCCACAATTCTTGCACCGAGCCATCTCATGGTTATCCGACATCAAACACAAATCAAAATATTTCCAAATTGCGGGGTTACGCTTGGTTTCTAAAATCAAAACAATTCCTTCTTCCGATGCGATAGGTTCTTGTTCATTCAATGAGTTTAGAGAAGAAGATGGATCATAGGTTGAATGAAAATGAGCCGAAACCGGTTTATATGTTAAATATCGGTTACAAACGGTAATATTACCGTTGAAACCGGTTCCGGGCGGTATAATAAGTTAAAATGGCAGCTTTAATCGAGTGTATACAGAGGAATCGGTTTCGATCAGTATGTAGCCAGCTTTTTATTGAAAAACCCAAAATAACCGGTTCCAAACAGTACCCGTACCCGGTTCCAAACAGTACCCGTACCCGGTTCCATTGAACCCGTAACCGGTTATGCCGGTTCTATATTTATTTACTTGTACCCGGGTTGTACCCGGACCCGGTTCCACCAAGAACCCGGTTCCACTCAGTTATATCCATACCCGGGTACGGGTTGGAACCGGTTCCGGGTTTTAAGAATACCCGATTTTGCCCATCTCTAGGTAGCAGTGATGGATAATTTTGGATATGCTTTGGAGTTTGGACCGATCAATATATTTTTAAGTTTGGATTCTAGACGGGCCGGATCTTAAAAATTTATTTGTGGAGTTTAGAGTGTTGATCAATTTTGGGCCGGGAGTACAAGATTATTACTTGGGCCGGGTCTTAAAAGTTTATTAGTGGGCCGGGATTTATTATACATTTTTTGGGCCGCAAACAAGACTGGGCCAGGGATTTTATGATATATTTTTGGGCCGTCGATATTTATGGTATTTGGTGACATCTGCGATGGATCGAGAGCTAAATGCAATCTGACAGAATTTGAGATCCTCATGGTGAAGCTAATTATTTAATCTTAATCATTGAAGTTCGAACCCTATCACATGCCTATTACAATTGTATCTTCAAAAGTAAGATAAGGAGCTTTGATCGACAAAATATAGGAGGGTCTACATTTAGGGGGAAAACGACAATGAAAATTTTGGGTATTTAGCCGATTTGTGAAGATTCGAAGACGACGTCAGATTTATTTTTGAAGATCATTTGAAGAATTGATAGCATCATTCTCGGGGGAATATTGTTGGGTCAAAATGGAGAATGATGTTATCAATTACGCCGACGTTATTTAGCATATTTATTGTATTGTATAGGATGACATTTTTAGTTATTTTAGTCGGATATTTTAGGGGATTTAGTTGGTTTTCCAAGCAAGAGGCGGCTTGCTTGGAGGACAAGGCTCAGGGACTATATATAGAGTACTACACCTCACTTGGAGGGTGTGCATTTGTGAGCCGCCACCCCGGGGGAGCTCACCCGGGGTGGATGATTAACTTTGTATTTCTTTGTCCGAATTAATGAAACTTTCTTTGTTACAATCATTAAAGTTTCTATCTTTCTTGTTTATTATCGATTGTTCTGGGCTCGAATCACCCGTCTCCATATTTTATACCGTACCGAGACTGAAATCGGAACGTTACGGGACCTATCCAAAGCAAACATTATCTTATCTTCTTCTGCGCACTTGCTTATTTTTAAGACTGCCTCAGTCTTTTCTATCCAGCGTAGAGCTGCAATGGCCCCTTCATTGCCCGAGAATTCTATTGGTTTACAAGACCAGAATTCTTTATAAGAACAACCATAAGACATGGTTCTTCTTCTTTTAGGAATGGGCACTTCAAGTATGGGTCCATTGTGCACGCTGTGACTAGGTTCGGTATGGGTTCGTTTACTTCCATTACCACTTTTATCATTATTTTCTGCATCCCTAACATTTTGGATAATGGCTGGCATGGCATCTCTAATTCCTTGAGTTACAAGGTGTCGAATTTCACTATTATTCATTTGATTTTCATTATTCTGGTTTTCTGGATTTGCTGCGTCGGCCATCTGGATTTTAAACAATTACCAAGTATTAATATCACAGGACAATATCTAATTCAAACAATCACACGGCAAGCATGTTGATCAAAATCGTCGAGCATTGCGACTTACTCTATTTTATAGTATGCATCTATAATTATTACAATACAACTGGAATAAAAATATAATACTAATATGCATCATTAACCACAAAGTGGTTTATACTACAATATATATATATATATATTATCATTTTTTATACACACATATTATATTTATATATATTTATTATTTTATTATTATTATTATTACTAATGATATGGGTTCATCTAAAAGTCCATATTATGCTCGTCATATTTCCAGACGAATCGTTCCCCTATTTGCCTCATTCTTTCGCTCCCTTTTAAAATCTCCTCACCAAAGGTTCGGAGTTCTTGCACATTTTCTGTGCTCATTGGGGGTGCGGTGCAGGTGCTGGTACTGGATCTGGGTACTGTGGCATGGGTTCTTCCTGGGGATATGGATTCTCTAGGATTTCTCTAATGTATTCATCATTATCATAAAAAGGGATCTAGAGGGTCCAGACCTGGGTAAGCTGCTAGGTTTGGCATGGGTTCTTCTGATATTAGATAGCGTTGCTGATAATCCCTATGGTCGTCAAACCACGGGTCGTAGTCTGGGACTAAAGGATTGGGTGCTGGTACTCTAGGTATCTCATCTGGGTTGAAATCAGGCATTGGGATTTGATTTTCTGGATTGTTTTCAATTTCCATTGGCTGGCTGGGAAACAGTGGTAAGGGCTGGGGTGCTATGAGTTGCTCCAGGTTAGGGTCTTCAGCTGTGGTTGCTAGGATATGGAAATTTGCTAGACTCCTATTTTGCATATCCTGGGTGTGAGCATATGTTTCTCTCTTAGCGGCTGCTAAAACACGTTGCTGTTGTAACTTTTTCATTCTCTACCTACGTTCATGCGCTCCCCTACTGAACCATCCTCTCTTTTTAGGAGGGAATGGCTCTTCAAACTGAGCCTTAAACACGAATATCCCATCTTCATTGTCAGCTGAATACCCTGAGAGGGCAGGCTGTGAAAAGGTGCCTTCGCTCCTAGGTGAGCTGGACAACTGACGGTAGGCATCGGAAGGTCCTTGGTTGCTCATACTTTAAACTAACAAATAGTCAAATAACACACAACAATAAAATACAAATATGCACGTACTTCCGTAGAAAATTTCCTAACATTTTGAATAATATCTTGGTGTCAGCAGAACACTTCTGTGGCTGAATTAGTGGCTTAGCTCTGATACCACCTTCTTTCGTAACCCTCGTCCCCTAATTACCCGGGAACAGGCGGCCGCGGGCAGTTTCAGTGGTATCGGTGTTTATCATTTTGGCAGCGGAAATTTCATCAGGACCGTATTTAGGAAATATTTTATCAGAGTAAAATATCACGCTTTTAATATATTAAACACATGGGAAAATCCCAAGTTTCAAGTACACACATTTTTATAGGGATAAACCCTATTTTATTTAAATGAAAACATCTCTTTATTTTAGGTAACTTTATAGCCATTTTTCCAAGCCTTCAGTGCTGTCCAGCTGGCTTCTATTTGGCTTTCACATTTTGTTACCTGAAACGCGTTTAAAAACATTTTGTCAGTGGGAAATACTGGTGAGTAAATCCCATTTTAATTAGGACAAGTAAAACCATTGTACAGTATTGAGGGCGGTCGCGCAATTACATTTGTTTCCATTTACTTTAATTACCACCCACGGTACTGTCAACCCGACTTATGGTCATGTTACTACTCACAATGTAGTAACAAATTTTGTATACAAAACCCCAACATACCGACGATAATTGTAGAATACAAATACTCAATCACTGTTTAATATAGTGTTAATTAAGTGAGGTTTTGTAAAAGCAATTTGCAAAAAGGAGATTACTCACATTGCTGTCTTAGGGTTTTCCTTAAGGACTTCCTGGTGATTATCTATTAATTACACAAATGCACACGCGTTAGTATAATAACCCAATATTTACATTAGTAATACCCTCCCCGAGACGACATTCCAACGACTACGTCGGGCAGAACCTCGACAGCCGTTACGGAACCCTTGATCAATCGGGCAACGTATCTAATACGTAACCGGGGTTATGATACTTACAACGAGGCAGGGCTTTGCTAATTAGGGGGTATTATACCCGAGAATTACTTTAATTATGCAGAAATTCGAGAAAGAAGAGAGTTATGAACGATTTCAAATGAACGGCCAAATGCACTATTTATAGGGCCTGTTCGGCCATTTCTCACACCCCGCGTAGACCACACATGGGTCCTTCGCTGCCCGCGACGCAGGTGTGTAGGGCCTAGCTTCGTCGAATCACCAGCCTAGCTTCTCCGGGTGTCCTGCCACGTGGCAGGCTAGGGTTTCGCCTGGTGGCACTAGGTCGCGGCCCACGTAAGCCGTAGGATAATCCTTCGCGGCCCGCAGGCGACCCCAAATCTTGGTTTTTATTTTATTTTTAATTACATGAGGTATTTAGGGCTCGGTTTTCGCATACGGGGTATGTTTTAAGACATATAGGGTCAGTTTAAACATATTAGGGGTGTCGAAAATTATTTAGGAGGGTTGTTATATTGGCCTCTGAGTGACCCTTACGGATCGCAGGGCATATGCCATATGGACCGTAAGGCAATGGTTGATATTGTTAGTGTCAATCCTTTACGGACCACAAGACCTACGTCTTACAGACCGTAAGGATATCTGAAACTGTGGGCGTGCTAGGTCCATACGGACCATAAGCCACCACCCTTACGGTCCGTAAGGGGTGCAGCTGGTAGTTTTGGCAGACTGCCATGGCAGCCTGCTGCATATGCCACATATCTCGCGAATTTGAACCATTCTCCTGCTTCCTACACATATTTAGACACTTATCTCCACCAGGAAAACCTTGCGAACACTTTGCATGATCTAGTTGATCTTGTTCAACTATAAATAGCACCTTAGTGCTTCATTCCAACTTGCTCACTTCTCATTTCTTTCTGTCTACTTACTCTTGGAGTGCTTCTGATCCTAAAGAGGCTTCCCACTGAGTATAATCTTCTCCTAGAACACTTGTTAGTGTTCTTTCATAGTTCTTTTCATTTCTAGGCTAAGTTATTAGCCGAAAGTCAAGCAATTTGACTTTTGCTTTGACTTTCGGTTATGACCATTATGGTCAAGCTAACATTCGAATCGAACATGGCTACGTGATCATAAAAAGGCAGGTGATAATCCCCTACGAGGGCACCTCTTGAAAATCACGTTAAGTTGGTCAAATGACGGGTCAAAGTTGTAATAAAATAAAAGTCAAAACGCAGTTTTTCGGAAATTAAGTTAAAAGAACTTCTAAGCATCTAAACACTAATTTTGGACATTATATCAGTTGGTATAACATATTAGAACATGTTAAATCATGTTCAACCCGTCATTCCTGATTATAGCTCGGTTCGCAACCGAAAGTCAAGAAGTTTGACTTCTGCTTTGACTTTCGATTCTGACCCGTTTAAGCTAAGTTAGCTACTGACTTGAAGTTGTATTATGATCATATTAATGTATGGAATAACCCTCTGAGCTTATACCATATGATCAAAATCAATTGTCGGTTTTTATGCAAGTTTATGTATTATGCCTTAAAAATACCAAAAATGACCTTTTGTGCATAAAATGGTGTTGAATCATAATGAACATATAATTTGAGTTACTTACTAATGTGGTAACATATTAAACATGTTTTGGCATAATGAACTTGACATTAACTCATCCGATCACCCGATGTCGCCTATGCGCGTACGGTTGACTTATATAGCTTAGTATATATAAGTTAACCAAATTGGGTCAAATTCCTTCAAATTCATTTATAATCAGAATGTATTATTGTTTGACCCATAATATACAAGTCATAGTACTTGTGAGTGTACAAACCACATTCTATCCGTTCTTCGCTTAATCTAACGAACCGTATCAATTTATTTATTAGTTAACCAGCCCAAGTCATATAACTTGAGTAAAGACTCGTTAACATTCTAATGGATCATCATTCCTTTCATTCTAGACTAAGGGCGTCCAGTAAATTGCAAGCTTGTTAGTTATTTTGATTTAAACGGTTGTGCTTATAATTATCTTTGGATTATAAAAATTTAAACTCAGGTAAATACTCTTAACCTATTTTCCCTATACGGGCTTAGGATACGGTAATTTATTACCGCTTGGTCGGGTATGGGATCAAAGACCAATTTTTCTAAAATCCAAATAACTCGTTTTAATTCGTAATGCTTGATAACTTAAACATTGGGGGGTTAACGCGACCGTGTACTGGATATCCACGACTCACTTAATTGCAAGTGGCCACGACTTAAGCACAGGGTGTAGGCATACACCTGACAGATGCTAATGCTATGATTAAATATTTTCTTACCCAATATAGGGTTTAAAGTGGTGTGTCAGTTAATCATGTATCGGAGTTTAGTTCCGGGTTAATAAGCATGTAATACTGATAACAAGAGATATATTTTATCCCAAGTTATTTATGAAAATTGATATACCAAATGGTATGTAAAATGATTTTGAAATATTTTCAAAATGTGTCGGTTATTTGTATTTACCAGTGAAAACTGGCGTATTTTCAAAAGACAAAGCGCAGGTTTGCAAAGTACGTAATAGGCTGGAAGCTGCCCGATAATTGCTTAGTGGAATTTGCAACTACATGCAAGAAGCCTAGTAGTCTTTTATGTAATTATTTGTTATTCGATTCGGATGTGGATCTTTTAAACACTCTTGTCTTTATACTATATTTTGAACTTTCGAACAATTGTATTTGTAATAATTATTTTATACTCCCAAGACTTCCGCTGTATTAATGTGAATATCTTTATCAATTTGTCACGCATAAACCCCAAGTGCGGGTCCACCGGCAAATCTGGGTGTGATAATTATCATCGTTATAAAAGTTTAAAATATCTTAAATATATAAATATCCATCAAGATGATAAAATTTCAAAAGATAATTTTGATTTTGTAACATGCAAATATAAATAATATCATCATCAAGGTATATATCTCAAAAGAAAAGGTGTATTTTCAAATAATAAAGTTATTTAAATGAAACCTCAATAAACAAGAGTTAGACTTTTTGTTGTGGATTAACTATTCATCCTATTAGGCTATGGGGGAGTGGGGGCATGGGTTGGGATATTATTTGCCACTTAAGACCATTAATTAAATGGTACATCATCTCCCTCCTTGATTGATGGTGGTTTGCGTGGATTGAACAATGTTTACCACGGCCCTCCCATTTAATGATTTTGAGACAAAAAAATATATTAAAAAAATAAAGAGGACAGTGGTTTTGGATGATGGATTAGAGGTTGATGAAATGGCACCTATGGGGAGGGTCATGGTAGTCATAAGGGTAATGACCACACCCTTTAACCTTAACTAGCAAAAATTGTTGTCACCTCAGCGCCACATGGGCAGGGGGCCATTAATCAAACTATTCATTAACTAGGTATTGTGGAATAACTACACTGGAATCATTATTCAATATATATTTTTATTTTATAAAAGATTAATAATAAAATACATTTAAAAAACATAAAAACAACAATATTACGAACCAAACAAATTTACTTGTCTTCCTCGTCATCGTCGTTATCCGAACGATTGACCCACAGATGATAGATGGTTTGTCAAATTGGCACGTAGAGCATCATGTGTATCGCGAGGACGTTATTTCATAAGGATAGCTAGTCTTTCACCGATTCTAGTATCAAAGTTGGGTTATCATTATCACCACCATGGTATGATCCACACCAACCGGTTGGACATGCCGCCCAATCCTAATTTGTATAATCTAGGCTACGGAACATCCCGATAAAACCATCATGGACTTGGAATATCATTTGGATGTCACTAAAGGTCGGTCGTTTCAAATAACGCTTGACATATAGCATGTTGGAACCTTAAGGTTTATGCATAGAGTAATACAATAGTTCAGGGTTGGTCTTGTAAATGTTTAACTAGTTATTTTGGGTCGACATGTATGTTTTGGGTTAGTCTAGTTAGTTTCGGTTGGGCCTAGGGTGTTTACCCATATCATTTTGTATTTAAGCAAACCTTAACCTTGGAGTTAGGGTTGATCAGTTGATTGCGAACAAGGAAGGGCCAGCCGAAATCGATTGTGTCTTGTATCCGTCACCTTCTTTCAGTGAATGCAAGATATCTTGGTTTGTTTTTAATTGCCTTTGGTGTTTCGATTATATTTGTTCTTGAATCTGCTTGTGTTTGATTTCCGCTCTTACACAAGTTATTGTTTGATATCATTGAAAGATCCTCACGGGTTTTACAATTGGTATCAGAGCCAAGAAACCAATTCTTGGTTCGGTTTTGATATCATTCTGATTCAAGAATATCTGATATTACTGATCCAGTTTTTGCTAGTGTGTGTTTTGCAGTGACAACAGTTTTGGTTGCATGTTCTGTCTTCGGATCATTCAATCTTCAAACTGTTCATAGAAAATATTGAAAGAATTTACTGATTTTGGTTCGTGTGATTTCAGTGAGTTGTTTGCTGATTTCTCGGAAGTTTGTTGAGGATTAAAATTCAAAGATTTCTAAATCTTTGAATTTTGGAAGCTGCTGATAATCAGGGATTTCTGCTGGTTTTATCACATTGTTTGTTTTGGAGGGTCTTGACTCGAAATCAGCTGATCTCGACTTGTGAACTTGCTGTCTCGACTCGCAACCAGTCTTGGTCTCGAGTTGTCCACATCCAGTCTCGACTCGCAACCAACCTTGGTCTCGAGTTGTTCACATCCAGTCTCGACTCGCAATCTATTGAAGTCTCGAGTAATCTACTTCTAGTCTCGACTCGCAACCATCTTCCGTCTCGAGTTGTCAACTTCTGGTCTCGACTCGCAACCTACTAAGGTCTCGAGTTGTCATCATCACAGTCTCGACTCGCAACTGTGGTCTCGACTCGCATCGACGATTTGCCACGTGATTTGGACTTTGGACTTAAAACATAATTAATAAATTAATTAATCATATCTGCAAATAATGTTGACCTGGCTGCCCTTAACAAACAGCAAGAACTGGATTCAAAGGTTGGGACCACTACACGCATTCCAAGGTTGACTGATGCAAATGATTTTCCTGAGTGGAAATGGCGTTTTAAACAACATGTGAAGGTCAAGGATTCTAAAATTTGGAGAAGTATTCTGAGAGGTCCAAGGGAGATCATGACAGATAGTCCTACTGAACCAGGAGTAAAAATAAAGAAACCCAAAAGTCAATATAATGAAGATGATTTCAATATAATTGAAGAAGATGAAAGAGCACTGTCCTATTTGACCATGGGATTGGGTCCAGACATTGCTATTGGTTTTCGTACCTGCAAATCTGCCAAAGAACTGTGGGAATCTCTGATCGATGTTTATGAAGGAAATGAGGACATGAAGGAGAGTCGAAGAAATTTGCTGAGACAAAATTTCAACAATTTCAACCATATCTATGGAGAAACTGTTGATAACCAACTTCAGAGGTTTGTCAAACTGGTCACTCAAATGCAGATGGAAGAAATTCATACATCAAATGCTTCGACAAATAGACAACGTCTGAATGCGTTACCAAAAAGCTGGGATCATCATGTTGCAATGATCAAGAAAACAAAAGATCTTGCTAGGTGCAGTTTGTCAGAGATGATTTCTCATATGAAAGCCTGTGAACTAGATGATAAACAAAGAGAAACCAACTATAAGAACAGCATGCTAGCTGCAGGATTCTCTGTTGCTCCTACTTCGTCAAACAATAACAACGCAGCTCTCTTGTCTCAAGGAGGATTTCAAATGTTTAGCAACGCGGCATCTGCTAAGGCTGCTCCTACTTCAGCAAATGTCTATTACTCTGGGTCTCCTACACAAGCTGCTCCATCACTTTCTACTGCTGCTTCTGCTTCCGCTGTGAATGCATCCATTGCTGCTCCTGCTTCCACTGTGAAAAATGAGATTATTGCTTTCTTTACACAACAGTCTAAAGAAAATCTGGATATCACAGCCTCTGTTATAAACTGTTTGAATGCATTTGTTGCAGGAAAAATTGACCCTCCTAAATGGTGTGGCGATGACTTACATCAGATTCATCCTGATGATGTTGAAGAAATAGACATCACTTGGCAGATGGCTATGGCTACATTCAAGGCAACAAGGTTTATGAAAAGAACTGGTAAAAACAAATGGGGTGCTTCATTTACAGGAGCGTCTACAGTGCCTTTTAAACTACACTGTTACAACTGTCATGAGGAAGGACACTATGCTCGAAACTGCACAAAGCCTCCGATTAATAGAGAACAGACTCCTGCCCAGCCCGTAACACCTAATCGAGAGAGAGCTCTTGTGACCACATCAAGTATAATGGATGATGCTGCTACTGGAAGTCCTCAACCACTGGGATTAGCTCAAGCCTTGGTGGTTCAGCCTGACATCAACTTTGATTGAAATTCGGAAATTGAGCGACTGAACATCTCAGCTCCAGAAAATCAAGCTGCTTCAAACAACATTGCTTTCATGACCTCAAATGATCAAGTTTCTGTACCAGAGGAGGAGGCATCAGCTGAAAACTTGGCTCTCATGACCCAGATTCTTTCAGCTCCTGTCAAAGGTCTCACCAAAGAAGAGGTACTTTCTGCTTTCTGTACTCCTGAGTGTAGAGAAAGAGTTGAAACTTATAGAATACACAACGCTGAGCTAATTCAAGATTATCAAGATATAAAAAATAAAAACTTTACTTTATCGAAAAACGAAAAACTTTATAAAGAAAAGATTGAAGCTCAGCGAAAAGACATCGTCAAACTCAAGGATGATGTAAGTGTGAAAACAACTCAACTCTTATATGTTCAGGAGAAACTGTGCACTGTGACTAAGGAACTGGAAGATATCAGAGATAGATATCAAATAAATGAACTTAACATTAAGAAATTTGATTCTTCCAGCAAATTAGTCAAAAACTTGTGTGATCAACAGCTCGCATACAAGGAAAAGAAAGGGCGTGGTTTGGGTTTTAATCAGGCTCCTCCTCCCTATAATGACAATTATACTTATTTACCCATGACTGAGGAGGAGATGATGAATGAAAGTAAAATGACTTATGGTCCCAAAAACAATAAGTCATCATTTAATGACAGACCAATTGAGAAACAGAAGTCTGCTCCAATAAATTTTGTTTCCAAAGGCTCAATTGATCCTAACACTTCGGTGGTGTTTGTTTTTTGCTAGAAGCACTTCAGAACCTCTTATGTCTGCGCCGCGCAGACCACGCACAGACATAAGGGTCTGCAGCTTGTTTGTTTTCTCGCAGACCTTTCATTAAAAAAAGGTCTGCGAGACCTCTTCTTCATACAGACATGAATCAATGTCTTCTAAGGTCTGCACAACCTCTTCTCCACATTTTGAAAACACAGAGCCCTTCTCCTCCTCCACAGACCACCGCCACCTCCACAGACCGCCGCCACCTCCGACGTCTCCCGCACATCTCCAGCCGCACCCCCACCACCTCGAGAACTCCACCGTCTCCCGCACATCTCCAGGTATGAATTTAGGGTTTTTTTAGAGAGAGGGGGTGACAGGAGAGGGAAAGAAGAGAGAGGGATCGGCGGTGGTGGTGGGTTTTGATGGCGGTGGTGGTGGGTTTGATGGCGGTGGTGGAACGAAGAGAGAGAGAGAGAGAAGGGGGGCGACAGGAGAGAGAGAGAGGGAAAGAAGAGAGAGAGATCGGCGGTGGTGGTGGGTTTTGATGGCGGTGTTGGTGGCGGTGGTGGTAGCCGACGTGGTGGTGGCGGATGGTTGTGGTTGTGGTAGATGAAGGCAGACAGAGAGAGAGAGAAGAGAGAGGAGAAGGTCTGCAGTGTGTGTTGTGTGTGTGTGTTGAAGAGGTTTTATGTATAAAAAACAAACCCTCTTCTCCTTGCAGACTGCAGACATTTGGTCCACCTCTTCTCTTGCAGATGCCTGCAGATGTGGTCCGCAGACTACAGACCTTTTACCTCTTTAAAAACAAACACCACCTTCGTCTTCATGTGCAGATAAAGTATCTGAAGTAAAATGTGGAGATGTTCTTGGGAGTGAACCAGTTGTTCATACTAATATTTCTGAAAATTATTTTGAACAAACTGAATCTGATATTGCTTTTGGTCGGTCTTTGTTTGCGTCGTTTTGTGCTTATGTTTCGTCTAGTGAGCTTGATGTTTTGGGCAAAACTGATAATGTTTGTGTTGAACCTTTGAACAATAAGTCTGATGATGAATTTTCTTCAGTTAATGATTGTGAATGTGATGTTTCTAACCCTTTGGTTGATGACAGCGTTACAGGTGAGGTCCCTCAGGACACATTCAGTGAAACCACTGAAACTTCTTCACAAGAAAATCAAGAGTATCGTGATTCTTCTTCTGAATCTGTCTCAGTCGGCATCCCTAATGTTGAATCTAGTGGGATCCCATTGGAAACTGTAGTGGAAATTGAACCTGAATTAGTTTCACATGATAAATGTGTTGATGAAACGCATATTGATGAGACTTCTGCATGTTCAAATACTGAAACTGATTTTGGTAAAGAAGAAAAAGGGTTTGAGTTAAATAGAGAGTCATTAGAAAATGTTTTTGAAATTAAAACATCAACTTCAAATGATGATCTCAGTAAAGAAAGGGTGTCAAATTGTTCATCAACATCACATGAATGTGTAACTTCTAATCAGCAGACATCAAAATGCTCAGTACAGCCACAAGCAAAACATTTTAGGAAAATCAAAACGTCCAATCATTCAAAATCAAACAAAGATTCTTCATTAAAGTATAAAAATTTTCATAATACTCACACAATGAAACGGCAAACTTGTTTTAATTATGGAATTGCAGGACACATTGCCAGAAACTGTGTTCAACTCCCAAGTGCCCAGTCCAATAAGAAGTTTGTACAAAATCAGAAGGTTAAGTCTAACCGATATCGTTGTTCAGAGTCAATGACGACTGAAAGGTCTAAGAAAATGAAGAATAACTACCGCAAAACTAAACCTTCTGATCAAGATTGGAATGCAGCAAAACGTCGAAATCAAAATCAAAAGAACAGTTTTCAAAGAAATCAACATAATGGTTTTGGTAACTATAATTCAAATTGGTCAAACACATTTTGGAAACCCAAAACTGGTGCTGCACAATCTAATACTTTTCGCCAAAGATCTCTCATGAAAAATCCTTCAAGATTTCTGATCAAAGATAATCTAATTTGGCAAAAAGTGACATATATTGATGCACAAGGAAAACCCAGATCCACCATGGGCTGGGTTCCTAGATCGAACTAATCCCGCTAATCGTGCAGGAATAGCTGTGGAGGACTACCGTGCGACTTTGGTACATGGATAGTGGCTGTTCCAGGCACATGACAGGAGACTTATCCCAACTGATAAATGTAAAAGAATTTAATGGTGGATATGTCTCATTTGCGGGAGGAGAATCAAGAAGGATCACACTGAAAGGAACAATAAGAAACAGTGTTTTAAGCTTTGAGAATGTTAACTATGTTCCAGAACTGAAACACAATCTGTTGAGCATCTCTTAGATTTGTGATCGAGGAAATTCAGTTCACTTTACAAAGAAAAGATGTTATGTACTTAAACCTGGGATTGTCATTCCAGAAGATTGGTTCTTAATGTCAGCAGAGAGACGAGGAAATGCTTATGTGATTGATATGAACAAGAAACCGTGTGAAGAAGTTACTTGCCTATTCTCAAAGATTTCAGAACATGATGGTCTACTGTGGCATCGTCGTCTTGGGCATGTAAGCATGAAGAATCTGAACCGACTGGCTAAAGGTCAACTAGTCCGTGATCTTCCAATAAAAGATTTCATGTTGGTTGAAAAATGTGTTGCTTGTGCGAAAGGAAAAGCTCATCGAAAACCTCATAAGTCTAAACCTGCACCCTCAACGAAAGCTGTGCTCGAATTACTTCACATGGATCTTTTTGGTCCAGTGAACGTGTTGAGTATTGGCAAGAAAGCTTATTGTCTCGTAATCATTGATGATTATTCACGTTACACCTAGGTGTATTTTCTCAGCCACAAGAATGAAACTGCAGTCTTAGTGAAACAATTCATCACTCTGGCAGAAAATCAAGCGAGCACCAAAGTGAAGGTTATTCGATCTGACAATGGGACAGAATTCAAGAACGTAACTTTGGACACATTTTGCACTGAAAAGGGAATTGATCGTCAGTATAGTGCACCACGAACTCCTCAACAAAATGGAGTAGCTGAAAGAAGAAATCGTACACTTATTGAGGCTGCACGAACTATGCTGGCTGACTCGAAGCTTCCTAGTTTCTTTTGGGCTGAGGCAGTTAGCACGGCTTGTTACGTCCAGAATCATGCTTTAGTAAATAAACGTCATATGAAAACTCCTTATGAGATTCTGGAAGGACGTAAACCTTCGGTTTCACACTTTCGTATCTTTGGATGTCCATGTGTATTATTACTTATGGACTCTAATGGAAAGTTTGAAGTCAAAGGGGACGAATGTTTCTTTGTTGGATATGCAAAAGGCTCTGCCTATAGAGTATACAACAAAGTAACTAAAAAGGTCGTCGAGTCGTGCAACATTGAATGGCTCGAAGAAAATGCTAAGGATGCTATAGTTGGACCAGATTGGTTATATGATTATGCAAATTTGTTTAAATCATTTAACATTTTGTCAAGTGTTTCTTCAGATGCAGAAATATCTACTCCAAAGCAACCGTTATCTTTTGAAGATACTGAAGAAGAAGAACAGATAGATGGAAGCTTCAGACATCACACCATTGACCCACCGGGAATGGTGTTTACACAGCATCCTCTGCCTCAACAAATGTCTCATCAATCTCCTAAAGGTGCACAATCTAGTGGAATTTCACCTAATACAGCTGGATCCGAACTGTTTGCTGATCCTATTCCTGAAGAGTGTACTGTTACCACTCCTGTGAGTCACAGTCCGCTAGCACCTAATGAGGGGGAGTCAAGAAACATACACACATCTCTAGACGTGACGATACCTGAATTTGCCATTCCAACAAGTGTTCAAAGAAATCATCCTATTGAGAATGTGATAGGTCCTGTGAATGCAGGAGTTCAGACCAGAAGTCAATCAGGAACCATTAATTTGTGTTTATATTATAGCTACATTTCTCAAATTGAACCTAAAACCATTGATGTAGCGTTGCAGGAACCAGGTTGGGTTGATGCTATGCACGAAGAGCTAAACCAGTTCGAGAAGCTAGGAGTATGGAAACTTGTGGAGTTGCCAAAAGGAAAACGCAAGCTTGGAACTCGCTGGGTTTTCAGAAACAAGCAAGATTCTGAAGGAGTTATTGTTCGAAATAAAGCACGATTAGTGGTCCAAGGATTCAGACAAATAGAGGGACTGGATTATGATGAAGTCTATGCCCCTGTTGCTCGACTTGAAGCAATCCGGATTTTCTTAGCATACGCATCCTTCATGGGATTCACTGTTTACCAGATGGATGTCAAAACGGCATTTTTGTACGGAGAAGTGAAGGAAGAAATTTTTGTTGAGCAACCGCCGGGTTTTATTCATCCAGACCATCCAGAATATGCCTACAAGCTTGGTAAGGCATTATATGGGTTGCATCAAGCACCTAGGGCTTGGTATGCAACTCTGACAGAACATCTTCTGGCTCATGGATACATACGAGGCACAATAGATCAGACTCTATTTATAAAAAGAGTGGGCAAGGATCAAATCTTGGTTCAAATTTATGTCGATGATATTATCTTTGGGTCTACAAGTGAGGAGCTTTGCAAAGAGTTTGAGAAAGTTATGCAAAAGAAGTTTGAGATGAGTGCACTCGGTGAAATGACATTGTTTTTGGGTTTACAAGTTAAGTAAGATTCACGGGGCATTCTAATTCATCAAGGGAAATATGTGGACGATGTGCTGAAGAAATTCAAGTTCACTGACGCTAAACCGGCAGAAACTCCAATGGCAGAAAGACCGTTGTTAACTGAAGATGCTGAAGGATCCCCTGTTGATCAACGACTTTATAGGTCTATGATTGGATCGTTGATGTATCTGACAGCTAGTCGTCCTGACATCATGTTTGCTGTTTGCAATTGCGCACGATATCAGGCTAATCCTAAAACTTCTCATCTTACTGCTGTTAAACGAATCTTTCGGTACCTTAAAGGCCGACCCAGGTTTGGTCTGTGGTATCCGAGGGATTCGAATTTTGACCTGTTTGCGTTTTCTGACAGTAATTTTGGAGGCACTGACAAGGACAGGAAATCCACCTCTGCTGGATGTCAATTTTTGGGTGACAGGCTCATTTCTTGGCAATGCAAGAAGCAACAAACGGTAGCTATTTCCACAGCTGAAGCAGAATATGTTGCAGCTTCGGCGTCTTGCTCTCAAGTGGTGTGGATGCAACATCAATTGCAGGACTACGGTTTGACTTATCTTAAGACTACCATATACTGTGATAATGATGCTGCCATACAAATTGTGAAAAATCCTGTTTTCCACTCAAAAACCAAGCACATTGATATTAAAGTTCATTTTATACGAGACTGTTTTGATAGAGGTCTTATCAAACTGGAGCAAATCGACACAGATGCAAATGCTGCCGATTTGTTCACAAAACCTGTCAGCAGTTCGAAATTTCAAGTGCTTGTGGATTTTCTGAAAATGATCCGCTTTACTGACTGAGCATGTCTTTGTTTTATTCGTAGGTAAATTTGTTCATAAAGTTTTCTATTCTTAGGTAGTTTTTATTTATGCTCAAATTTAGGGGGAGAAAATGATGAAAAATACAAAAACATTAAAAAATTGAAAAATACAAAAAGAGGTGTTGCATGACTGGGAAATGAAATAAATTTTCACATTATGGTCAAGGGCTGACTCATGTAAGACCAGTATCGAAATAGTTTGACTCTAGTATGATGTGTTGGTAGGCTCTATTCTTAAGACTGGAAACATTGGCTATTTCTGTTCAGAACTAAAATAGTACATGACCTCGGAAAAGAAATAAATTTTCACATTATGGTCAAGGGCTGACTCATGTAAGACCAGTATCGAAATAGTTTGACTCTAGTATGATGTGTTGGTAGGCTCTATTCTTAAGACTGGAAACATTGGTTGTTTCTGTTCAGAACTAAAATAGTACATGACCTCGGAAAAGAAAATCACTTGGAATTAGCTCATGTCTATTTGAATGTTTGTATGTTGTCCCGATACACACAATTTTGGTCTGACTCTGAAATCTTCTCTGAAAAAGTCGTGTATCTCATTTGCTGCATCCAGATATATGCTGACCTGGAGGTGCTAGGCAACGTCAGCTTCTGCTGCATCCAGATACATGCTGACCTAGCTGTACGTTGTCGTGCTATAGATCATTTACACCCGAAAGAGGCCCTCTAGTGCCCAAAAGAAACCCAAGAAACCTATATCAAACTGAGAAAAACTCATTTGATTTGTATATTATACCATCTCTGCTTAAGATCTATTCTGTTCTCTTCTCAATCAAGTCCCAGTTAAGGTTTCAGAGATTTGGATCGGACTTGTGAAATATGTGGTAGGGAAACTGCTTGCATGATAGAGTGTGCTGTCTATAATTCCAGGATTTGATTAGTATTTGTTTGGGTGTTCATTGTTAAGACATTAAAACATGATAAAATGAGTTACAGGCAGTTATATGAAAAAGGTCTAGGAAGATGAGTTTAAGTGGACAAATATACTTGCAATCGTCTAGATCATTCGGTAGTAGATCAGTGTTGATAAGTGAAGTCAAGCCCGAAATCTCGTGATTTGATCCCTGAGCAATTTTGTTAATTTCCTATTTTATTTTTGTAAATAATAGTTTTTATTATTTAATTTTGTTTTAGGTTTTTGCATTCATGGAATGTGCTCAGAAGTTTAAGTGGGTTATTGAAATTATATATGATATTTAAAGGATGTGTTTCATAAATGAATTAATTGATTTAATTAAGAATCCTTAAATATCAGACTCAGTCTAACAATTGGTCTCGGCCCAAAGTAAATGGCCCAGTTCATATTTGGGGATGAGGTATATAAGACAGGTCTCGAGTCGAGACCTCATTTCTCACTCGAGACCAATTGATATTCTCTCTCAAAATTCCGGCAAGTCTTTACCGTTTCCGACGCGTTTCCCGGTCTCGACTCATCAAACTTGTTTTTCCGGTCTCGACTCACAAATATTTGAAGGTATTTGATTATTTTTGTTGAGTTTTGTTGAAGTTCTGCAGGTGATTTGAAGATCTGATGATGAATTTTTGAAGATTTGAAGACAAATATAAACCCTAGTCTTGAACATATTTTGGTCTTCAAGGAAATTTAAATTGTTTTGGGGTTTTGATTCAAAAAGCTGGGAAGATGAAGTTGTTTGTGTGGTCTCGACTCAGATAACACATAAGGACTCGAGACCGGTGGTTACGAGTCGCAATCTCATGGTCTCGACTCGAGACCTCAAGGTCTTGACTCATGGTCTCGACTCGAGAACTCATAGTCTCGACTCATGGTCTCGACTCGAGAACTCATAGTCTCGACTCATAGTCTCAACTCGAGAACTCATGGTCTCGACTCATGATCTCGACTCATGGTTTCGAGTCAAAATTAATAGTCTTGAGTCAAAGTTTTATCATCTGAGTCATGGTGCTGTTGATTTGTTCTGATTGTTGAATTTGTAATTTGAAAGTTTCATACAAATATATAACTGTCGATGTTTCTAATGCATTTTTGTTTTTATACAGATTATGGATTTGAAATTTATTTCGACACATAATCAAGCAGGATACTTAGCACCACCTCCGGAGAAACACAAGAAGATGTATACTTCATTGATGCAAGGCCTCAACAGTTGTCGCATTGTTCACGCATTACGAGAAAATCCAGTAGTCTATGAAAGTCTTATTCAAGAGTTTTGGAAAAGTGCAAGGATAGAAGTTATTGAAGGAAAGGGAGTTATTGTTGCTGACATTCAAAAGAAGGTTGTCACTGTGACAGAGCAGATGATTCGAGAAGTATTACATTTCAATGACCAAGAAACAGACTCCGTTGAGCTTCCAGCTGGAACGGTAGAGGCAATTTTACCTCGATTGAGTTATGAAGGAAAGTATCCGCCTTTGGTCAAGAAGTTTGTGCATCCTTATTGGCGTCTTTTGGTGCACATGTTTATGTAGTGTATGACAAAAAATAGAGGAGGTACAGATCAATTAAATATCACACAGTCTGCTGCTCTTGTTTGTGTGATAACGAACGAGCCCTTCAATTATTCAAAGTATATTTTGGAAGCGATGAAGAGAAATGTGTTTGGAGTCAGAAAGGACAAGTTTCTTATGTATCCAAGGTTTTTGCAAATGATTTTTAATGCTTGCTATCCAGAGTTGGAGAGATCTGGAAACACATTGGAGTTGAAGCCCATGGGTCCAGCTTGTTTTGGTGCTCTCACTCCAAAGAAGGGTACTGAAAAGAAATTTGAAGGTTTAATTCCGTTAGAGAAATTTGGTCAATTTGCAGAGACTGAATATGTAGCTGCTAATCCAGTAATAGTGCAACATGTTCCATTAAATGATGCGCCAATCAATGCACCTGCAAATGCTATAGTTGCTGAAGAACATGACATTCAAAGGGATATTGAAGATGAGCCTGAGACAGAGATTTTAACAATCAACTCTGACGATGAAGGCATAGATATTATGTGTGATTCAGGAGATGATGAAGAGCTTCCTCCTGAAGCTGAAGCTGATATTGCTGTTTCTGCTGTTCCACCTGTGATTTCTGCTGAAAATTTGGCTTTGCTGTTAAAGTCTGTAACTGATAAGATGGGAAATCCTCCTTCTGATCTTTCAGTATCAAGTGAAGAGCCTAGTGAGAACCCAAAGGATCTTGATTCCCTGCCATTGAAGCGGAAAAGGAGGGATCCTCGACTCGGAATGTATGTTGAGCAAAACAAAGATCAATCCATGAATATTGCTGAAGATGATGATGGTTTGTATGACTTCGATTTTGAGAAAAGTGTCACTAATACCACCACCACTACTGAAGATATCTTTGAGTTTGATGCTGACACTCAAAGAAATGATTTGGATACCACCACTGCTGATGTTCAAGTTACAACTGTTGATACTGATTCTGTTATTGAGACTATGACACTTGGTATTTCTGAATCTGCAGGTCCTTCTAGAGTTATTCATGATGTGCCTAGCAGTTCAAGTGGTAAGAGACCTGAAGAACTGTTGAGGATGCCATTTGATGATGACTCAAGTGATGATGATGAGTTTATTAGCATGAGGGAGATGAAGAAACGACTGGTTGTGCTTGAGCAAGATTCAATTCACAAAGATGCCAAGATTATCCAACTTGAAGATACTATAGTGAAGAAAGATCAACAGATTGAACAGCTTCAAGGAGATGTTAGTTTGTTGTTCAATATGGTTTATGATTTGCGTGGAAAGTTGGAGAAGAAGTTTGGACAAGAGTTTTCTGATCCGACTGACATTGAAAACAGAAGAAAAGCCTTCGATAAGGATGATGCTGAGAGAAGTGCTGCTATGGAACAATACTTTAAAAGAGTTACTGATCCAGTGGCAGACAAAGAAAAGGCTGAAAGAATTAAAAAGAAAAGGGAGTTTGTAATTCTGAAGAACAAGAATCTAAATCCAGATGATGATGATGCTCATGCAACTCACCATTTAATGGATGTTGGTGAAACTCTCTATGATAAAGTTGGAAATCGTTCAGGTGTGGTTAGCTGGGGATTTGATCATGATCGCCAAAGATGGTGGATAAAGAGAAAAGTTGGTCCTGTCGAGTGGTACAAAAATCCAGGCCAGTTTCAGTCTTTCACTAAGGTTGATTTAACAAATTTGTCTAAAGCACCTTATGTAGATGATAAGCCTGGAGGTCTTGGATATGTGTTTTTCGAGAGATTGAAGAGGGAAGTTCTTCGTAACTTTCCTTCGATGCGCATGGCAGAATCCTTTGTTAAACCAGTTAAAGGCATTAGAGATCCATACACAAACAAGCGTATGAAGATTGTGCACTGGCCTGTAACTGAAAAAGAAAAGATGATTCCGTTGGTGAAAAAGATTCCAAAAGGTGCTTTGAAGTCCTTACATTTCTGGGCTTATGATGAGCGTCTAGGACAGGCAGTGATTGTTTGTGATGATGATGTGAATTTTCGATTGGTTGATCAAGTTGATGTGCTGAATCTTGCTCTTGAAGACCTGGAGGTGTTAGCTCGAAATCAAATTAGAGCTACTGAAAAGTATGAAGAGATTGCAAAAGGATGGACTGTTGCTGTTGTTTCAGCCATTCATATTCGCACAAAAGGTTTTGGTGGGCTCAAGGATCGGTTGGGTGGTGATCGTGAAAGTTGAAGTCTCAAGAATCTCCATGCATAAACCTAGGGGGAGATTGTTGGAACCTTAAGGTTTATGCATAGAGTAATACAATAGTTCAGGGTTGGTCTTGTAAATGTTTAACTAGTTATTTTGGGTCGACATGTATGTTTTGGGTTAGTCTAGTTAGTTTCGATTGGGCCTAGGGTGTTTACCCATATCATTTTTTATTTAAGCAAACCTTAACCTTGGAGTTAGGGTTGATCAGTTGATTGCGAACAAGGAAGGGCCAGCCGAAATCGATTGTGTCTTGTATCCGTCACCTTCTTTCAGTGAATGCAAGATATCTTGGTTTGTTTTTAATTGCCTTTGGTGTTTCGATTATATTTGTTCTTGAATATGCTTGTGTTTGATTTCCGCTCTTACACAAGTTATTGTTTGATATCATTGAAAGATCCTCACGGGTTTTACTTATAACACCTACAATTATAATAAGTGTACTAATAAACCCTAATCATTACATTACACTATAAAGAAGCAAAAAATTTAGGCATAAGTGGTTGTATCTTGTACTTTGGGACTTTTTCAAAAAAAAATTGATTTTTTTTACTTTTAACCCAAAAGTTTTTACCTTTTGCAATTTTAACCCTACATAATTTGTTTTTTTTTTAACTTTACCCAAAGGTTTTCACTATTTGCAATTTAACTTCACAACTTTTGTCACTTATACTTTTCATCTTTCACAAATTTCCGTTTTACGTATAGTTCTGAATTTTTCGAGTTAATGCGACGCAACGTACGAGTGTGGTTCAAGTTTTTTATGTTTTGTTTCAAATTTTGCAAGTTAACACGGCGCAACGTGAATGTGTGGTTCAACGTTTTTACCTCTGTTTTTTCATGTTTGACAGGTTTGTCGCAACACGCAGATCCTAGGTTAAGTCAGTGTTGGTGGTCGATGACGGTTGTTTGACATTAGTACTATTTGACACCGTTTTACGCCCCGCCGCAACTCGGGTGTGCTTTGGGGGGGGGGGGGGTTCAAAGAAAAAATAGTTATGCATATGGTTGTTGTAATCTTGGCTTTGGGGGTTTTTCAAAAAAAATGATTTTTTTTTTACTTTTCACCCAAAAGTATTTCATATATTACTTTTACCCCAAAACTATTTTTTTTTACTTTTAACCCAAAACTTTTTATCTTTTGCAATCTATCCTTACAACTTTTTTTTACTTTCAACTTTGGTCCTTTATAGTTTTCATTTTCCGCAAATTTTTCGCTTTATGCTTGGTTCTAAATTTTGTGACTTAACACATAGCAACATGCGTCTTTGGTTTAACGTTTTTAGGTTTCGTTCTAAATTTTGCGAGTTAAACCGACGCAACGTGCGTGTGTGGATGAACGTTTTTACATCGTCTATATTTTCCCCGTTTGACAGGTTTAACATAACGTGCGGGTCCTAGATCGACTTAGTTATAACTAAAGAATCTCCGCCGCATTGCGGCGGGTCGCAATTCTAGTTAAACATTAAATCACATCACATTAAAATTTTTAAACAACTAAATAGATAGCAATAATAAAACAATTAAAAATTTTAACATTTAAAAATATACCTTCACAAAAAATTGAATACTATCATGGCACACGTACGCCATTTGACGAATCACTGTCGTGCACTTTTGTAACAGGGAAAAACCTATTTTATGCCGTGCATCATTCCTTTGCTGGAAAAAGTATAAGTGTTTTCTAAATCGCCTACAATTCGTAAGAATAGTTGGTGACTCAAGTGAAAATGACGCCAGGAAGTTTTCTCATCATATAGCGGACTCTCAGAAAAATAATCGTTTACGAGTCGGTTATGAGCGGCTTCACAATCACTTTGAAACGGAGCATGTCTTGTTATTCGGACGTTTCATCATCACCGAATAAAAGATTCACGCCCGCTGAAACCGCAACAATAATTAAATCTTCCTCCATATTTCAATTGGGTGGAGAATTATGTGGGAGATCCATGAAGAGAATATGGTTGAGAGTGAATTGTGGATGAAATTTAGAAGAAGTTTGTGTTGCAACCCCCGATCCCAAATCCCCAGGAACGGGCGGCCGCAAGCCAGTTTCGGTGGTATCGCGTGTTTGTCTAATTTGGCAGCGTAATTTTCATCAGGAGCGTAGTTAGGAAATATTGGATCAGAGTAAAATACCACATTTTCATAATATTAAACACATGGGATAAAACCCAAGTTTGCAGTACACACATTTTCATAGGAACAAATCCTATTTTATTTAATAAAAACATCTATTTTATTTTAGGTAACTTTATTGCCACTGTTCCAAGCCTTCAGTGCTGTCCATCTGGTTTCTATTTGGCTTTCACAATTTGTTACCTGAAACGCGTTTTAAAAACATTTGTCAGTGGGAAATACTGGTGAGTGAATCCCAGTTTAATCAAGTTTAAATAAAAACCATTGTACAGTAATGAGGGCGATCTCGCAATTACATTTGTTTCCAAGTTATAACAATTAACATCCATGGTACTGTCAGACCCGACTTGTGGACATGTTACTCCTTGACCAGGTGGTAACAAATTTTGTATACAAATCACCAACATACTCATGATAATTGTATTCTTACAAATACTCAATAACTGCTTAATATACATTTAATTGTATGAGGTTTTGTAAAAACAGTTAACAAAAGGTTCACAAAAAGCGGATCAACTCACATTGCTGTCTTAGATTTTCTGTAATGGTTTCCTGGGAATAATCTATAAATTACACAAATGCACGCGTGTTAGTATAATAACCCATTTTAACATTAGCAATACCCTCCCCGAGACGGCATTCCAACGACTACGTCGGACAGAACCACGACAGCCGTTACGGAACCCTAGATCAATCGGGCAGAGTATCTAATACATATCCAGGGGTTATGATACTTACAACGGAGCAGAACTTCGCTATTTAGGGGGGTATTATACCCGTGTATAATGCCTATACTTTAATTTTGAGAGAAAGAAAGAAAGTTTGAACGATTCTCGACTGAAAGCCGATGCCTCCTTTATATAGGGCTTCACTTCGGGTTCTACGCGCCCCGCGTAAGAGAAGACAAGGGCCTACGTGGCCCGCGTCAAAGTTGGTCAACGCTGTAGCTGCTCCGGGTCATCGACTAGACCTGCCACGATGAGGACACGTGTCATCACCGGGCTGCGCCACACCTTTGATCTCTAGCGGCCCGCGTAAGACCTTTAAGAGGTTTACGCGGCCCGCGACAAACCCAAAATATTAATTTTTAATTATTTTTACTAATATTTAGGGTATTCGGGGTCCGTTTTCACGTATAGGGTGTTTTTAGGGACATATTGGGATATTTTAAATATTTTTAGGGTGTCAGAAATTATTACGAGAGTGTCGGTTTTCTTTAGGGTTGTTATATCCTCCCCACCTTAGCTCGTCCTCGAGATCTACCGGAACAAGTGTGGATATTTCCTTTGCATTTCCGATTCAAGCTCCCATGTATACTCTGGTCCTCTTTTGGAGTCCCACTTTACTTTGACCAGAACTAGTCTCTTGTGTTTGAGGTTTTTGACTTTTCTGTCTTCAATCTGTAGAGGCCTTTCTACAAACTTAAATTGTTCATTTACCTCTATATCCTTAAGAGGTATTACCAGTGATTCGTCAGCTAAACACTTCTTGAGATTAGATACATGAAATACATCATGTATTCCTGCCATTTCCTCTGGTAGTTGTAGTTGATAGGCTACATGTCCTATTCTTCTAATAATCTCAAAAGGTCCAACATACCTGGGACTTAGCTTCCCTCTTTTGATGAATGTTACCACTCCTTTCCAATGAGAGACTTTCAACAATACTTTATCTCCTACCTGAAATTACAATGGTTTGCGTCGGCTATCAGCATAGCTCTTTTGTCGATCACGTGCTGCTTTCAGTCGTTCCTTGACTTGAATAATCTTGTCGGTTGTTTCCTGCACTATCTCGGGTCCAGATAGTTGCTTTTCCCCAATTTCTGCCCAACAGACTGGGGTTCGGCACTTTCATCCATAAAGTGCTTCGAATGGTGCAGCATTGATACTTGTGTGATAGCTATTATTATAAGAAAATTCTATTAAAGGTAAGTGATCGTCCCAATTACCTCCGAAATCAATTACACAAGCTCTAAGCATGTCTTCCATCGTCTGAATCATCCTTTTGTTTTGTCCGTCCGTTTGAGGATGATAAGCGGTGCTTAGATTTAACTTGGTTCCCATTGCTTTTTGGAAACTTGACCAAAAATAAGAGGTAAAACGGCTATCTCTATCAGAAGCAATTGATAAAGGTATTCCATCTAATGAAACTATTTCATTTACATATAATTTAGCTAGCTGTTCCATACTGAAAGTTTCTTTCATTGGTAGGAAGTGAGCTGACTTAGTTAGTCTATCTACAATTACCCAGATTGTATCATTACCTTTCTTTGTTTTGGGTAATTTAGTAATAAAATCCATTGTTATCAATTCCCATTTCCACACCGGCATTTCTAACTGTTGTAATAGACCTGAGGGTTTCTGATGTTCAGCTTTAACTTGTGAACAAGTTAAACATTTAGAAACATAGGTTGCTATGTCCTTTTTCATTCCTATCCACCAGAAATTCTTTCTTAAATCCTGGTACATCTTATCATTTCCTGGATGCATTGTATACTTAGACTTATGGGCTTCTTCTAATATATGATGACGCAGGTTCCCTAATTTAGGTATCCACATTCTCTTTTTATGGAATCTTCAAATTCCATCTGTTCCTTGTTCTAATTCCTTTAGCATACCTTTTAATTTTTCAGTATCATCCTTGATTACTGATTCTTGTGCTTTTCTAATTTGCTCATTTAAATCTACTTGCAAATTTAATTTAAGAGAACGTACCCTTTTTGGCTTTTCATGATACTTTCGGCTTAAAGCATCTGCCACTACATTTGCTTTTCCTTCATGATACTGGATATCACAATCATAATCACTAAGCATTTCCATCCAGCGTCTTTGTCTCATATTCAATTCCTTTTGCCCGAAAACATACCTTAAACTCTTATGATCAGTTAATATGGTAAACTTACTACCATAAAGGTAATGTCTCCAAATCTTAAGGGCAAAAATTATAGCTCCTAACTCTAGATCATGGGTTGAAAAATTCTCTTCATGATTCTTAAGTTGTCTAGATGCGTAAGCTATAACCTTTTGGCGTTGCATCAACACACATCCATAACCTAACTTAGAAGCGTCACAATATACTACAAAATCTTCAGTTCCTTCTGGTAACGCTAATATGGGTGCATGGGTTAATCTATGCTTAAGAATTCTAAATGCTTCTTCTTGTTTTGGTCCCCATTCAAACTTAATGGATTTACAGGTTAACTTAGTTAAAGGAATGGCTATTCTAGAAAAGTCTCGAATAAATCTTCTATAATAACCGGCCAATCCTAAGAAACTTCTAACCTCGGTTGGTGACTCAGGGGTTTTCCATTTGGTAATTGCCTCGATCTTTGTTGGATCCACATGAATTCCTTCATGATTGATTTAGTGTCCAAGAAATTGTACTTGCTCTAACCAAAACTCGCACTTAGAAAACTTAGCATAAAGCTTTTCCTTTCTTAATAGATTGAGAAGTGCGTGCAAATGCTTTGCATGATCTTCCTTATTTTCAGAATAGATGAGAATATCATCAATAAAAACAATTATGAATTTATCCAAATATGACTTACATATTCGGTTCATCGTGTCCATAAATGCAGCTGGGGCATTGGTTAAACCAAATGGCATGACAGTAAATTCATAATGACCATACCTTGTTCTAAATGCAGTTTTAGGAATATCCTCTTCCTGTACCTTTAATTGAAGATATCCTGACCTTAAATCGATTTTTGAGAAAAATCAAGCTCCTTGCAATTGATCAAACAGATCATCGATTCTCGGTAATGGATACTGATTCTTAATTGTGACCTTGTTCAATTCACGGTAGTCAATGCACATACGCATTGATCTGTCCTTCTTTTTAACAAATAAAATCGGTGCTCCCCATGGCGACGAGCTTGGCTGTATAAATCCTTTCTCCAACAATTCGTCTAATTGTTTCTTTAATTCCTGCATTTCTGTGGGTGCCAAACGGTAAGGTGCTTTGGCAATCGGTGCTGTTCCTGGCAGTAGATGGATTTTGAATTCAACTTCTCTGTCTGGCGGTAGTCCTGGTAATTCTTTCGGAAATACATTTGAAAACTGAGACAGTACTGTAATGTCTTTTAAATCTTTTCCTTTAGTGTTAGTGATTATAGAAATCAAATGCACTATAGATCCTTTTCTTATATAGCTCGCATTTTTCATCACATAGATGAATTTAGTGGATCTAGATGGTTTATCTCCTTTAATTGTGATCTTTTCACCTTTTGGTGAATTGACTTGGATTGACTTTTGATCACATAAAATATTAGCTTTATTGGCTATTAACCAATCCATTCCAAATACGATATCAAATCCTGCCAGATTCATTGGGTAAAGATTTGCAATAAACTTTTGGTTTAAAAATTCTATTTTTGCTCCCTGTACAATTTCAGAAATCCTAACCATTTCTCCATTTGCTGTCTCTACTAGACATTCTTGTGGTAGTTTAGTTAATGACTGATTTAGAAGTTTGCAAAACGAAGTACTAATAAAACTTTGGTTCGCACCAGAGTCAAATAATACTTTAGCAAAAACATCATTAACTAAAAACGTACCAGCTATGACGTCCGGAATCATTTTGGCTTCATCTGCAGTCAGAACAAATGCTCTAGCATTTTTAGTATTCTTGTTGTTCGTAGCTGGAGCCAATTTCGGACAGTTCGGCTTGATGTGGCCTTTTTCTCCACAGTTGAAGCATAGTCCATTACTGGATTTTCTTCTGCAATCTTCTTCCTTGTTTCCTGGTAACTTACAGAAATTGCAGTGAGCGAAGCATTTTCCCGAATGCTTTTTCTTACAAGTCTTGCAGTATGGTGCAGAGGTAGAACCTGTATTCCTACGGTTAGAATTCCCAAAACGGAATTCTTGGGTAAGTCTTTGGGCTAGGTTTCTCCTCTGGTCTTCTTCTCAAGTACGGATTAACTCATCTGTCAAGGTGTTTGCTAGTTCTACAACTTCTTCTATGGTTTGGGGTCTAGCTGCCTTGACTACATGTCTAATCTCTCCAATTAATCCCCAGATGTAACGGGAGATTAATACCGGTTCAGGTGATGCAAGGGTTGGTACTATTCTAGCATATTCAAAGAATGTGGTAGTATAACCCTTACTATCTACCCCGATCATTCTTAGGTTTAGAAACTTATTTGCTATCTGTTCCTTTTCATTGGGAGGGCAGAATTTCCTTTCTACCATATTCTTAAATCCATCCCATTCTATGTTGTATACCTTATCACTTCCTCTTGATTGGAGGATAGTGTTCCACCATTCTAAGGCTGAGTTTTTAAATAAAATTAGGAGCAAACATTATTTTGTCTTCTTCAGCACACTTGCTTATTTTTAAAACAGCCTCAGTCTTTTCTATCCAGCGTAGTGCTGCAATGGGTCCTTCATTGCCCGAGAATTCTATTGGTTTGCAGGACCAGAATTCTTTATAAGAACAACCATAAGGCATGGTTCTTCTTCTTTTAGGAATGGGTACTTGAAGTACGGGTCCATTGTTTACGCTGTTTTCTGGTTCAGTTGGTCGTTTACTGCTATGTTTACTTTTATTATCAGCATCCTTAACAGTTTGAAGAATAAATGGCATTGCATCTATAATTCCTTGTGCCACTATGTGTTGGATAGCACTATTATCCATTTAATTTCCATTGTTATTGATGCTCGGATTCTCATTAACCAAGTTAATGTTACTCTGGTTATCGTTTTCAGATTTTCTTGATTTCCTTCGTCAGCCATCTGAATTTTAAACATTTACCACGTATTAATATCACAAAATAATATTTAATATAGCCAATCACATGACACACATTTTGGTCAAAAACGTCGATCATTGCGACTTTACTCTATTCATATACTATGCATCTATTACACACCAATACTGAAATTAAAATTACAATACCGGCTGAAATTTAAAGTTAGACTACTAGTAATAGGCATCTGTAGTTTTTTTTTCATACACATACACACATATCATATTATTTTATTATTATTAATATTATTATTACTACCGTTTCCACCATCACATTCATGGATATGGATTCATCCAAAAATCCATATTGCGCTCGTCGTACTTCCAGACGAGTCGCTCTCCCACCTGTCGCATTCTTTCACTACTCTCTAGAATTTCCTCACCAAATGTCCTAAGTTCTTGTACGTTTTCTGCACTAATTGGGGGTGCAGGTTCTAGGACTGGGATCGGAATCTGGGGTGCGGGTTCTTGATATGGGGGTGTAGGTGCCTGAAATTGGTAAGGATTCTCTAAAATCTCTCTAATGAATACATCGTGGTAATAGGGATCTAAAGGATCCAAACCTGGGTAGGCTCCTATGTTTGGCATGGGCATGTCTTCATGTATCGGGTAACGTTGCACATAGTCCCTTTTGTTATCCCACCAGGGGTCGTAATTTGGGTCTAAGGGGTTTGGTGCGGGTACCCTAGGTATTTCTTCCGGATTGAAGTCATGCATTTCTATTTGATTTTCAGGGTTTTCTATTTCCATTGGTTGGTCAGGAATTGGTGGTTGTGGTTGGGGTGCTATCATTTGTTCCAGATTAGGGTCAGCTGCAGTGGTTGCTAGGATGTGGATGTTGGCTATTCCCCTATTGATTATGTCCTGGGCATAGGCATCTGTCTCTCGCTTAGCTGCTGCTAGTGCTCTCTGGTCTTGTAACTTTTTCATACGTTTTCTACGCTCGTGGGCTCCCCTACTAAACCATCCCCTCTTTTTCTGAGGAAATGGCTCTTCTGACTGAGCCTTAAATAAGAATATTCCTTCTTCCGTATCAGCAGAATACCCCGAGAGGGCAGGCTGAGAAGAGGAGGTGCATTCGATTCTAGGCGAACCAGACAATTGACGGTACGCGTCAGATGGTCCTTGGTCGCTCATACTATAAACTAACAAATAGTCAAATAACACATAACAAGACAATTATGCACGTATTCCCGTAATTTATTTCCTAACAATTTAGATTTTGATGTCAGCGGAACACTTCTGTGGCTGAATCAGTGGCTTAGCTCTGATACCACCTTCTGTCGTAACCCCCGATCCCAAATCCCCAGGAACGGGCGGCCGCGAGCCAGTTTCGGTGGTATCGCGTGTTTGTCTAATTCGGCAAGGGAATTTTCATCAAGACCGTAGTTAGGAAATATTGGATCAGAGTAAAATACCACATTTTCATAATATTAAACACATGGGATAAAACCCAAGTTTGCAGTACACACATTTTCATAGGAACAAATCCTATTTTATTTAATAAAAACATCTATTTTATTTTAGGTAACTTTATTGCCACTTTTCCAAACCTTCAGTGCTGTCCAACTGGCTTCTATTTGGCTTTCACAATTTGTTACCTGAAACGCGTTTTAAAAACATTTGTCAGTGGGAAATACTGGTGAGTGAATCCCAGTTTAATCAAGTTTAAATAAAAACCATTGTACAGTATTGAGGGCGATCTCGCAATTACATTTGTTTCCAAGTTATAACAATTAACATCCATGGTACTGTCAGACCCGACTTGTGGACATGTTACTCCTTGACCAGGTGGTAATAAATTTTGTATACAAAACCCCAACATACTCATGATAATTGTATTCTTACAAATACTCAATAACTGCTTAATATACATTTAATTGTATGAGGTTTTGTAAAAACAGTTAACAAAAGGTTCACAAAAAGCGGATCAACTCACATTGCTGTCTTAGATTTTCTGTAAGGGTTTCCTGGGAATAATCTATAAATTACACAAATGCACGCGTGTTAGTATAATAACCCATTTTAACATTAGCAATACCCTCCCCGAGACGGCATTCCAACGACTACGTCGGACAGAACCATGACAGCCGTTACGGAACCCTAGATCAATCGGGCAGAGTATCTAATACGTATACAGGGGTTATGATACGTACAACGGAGCAGAACTTCGCTATTTAGGGGGTATTATACCCGTGTATAATGCCTATACTTTAATTTTGAGAGAAAGAAAGAAAGTTTGAACGATTCTCGACTGAAAGCCGATGCCTCCTTTATATAGGGCTTCACTTCGGGTTCTACGCGGCCCGCGTAAGGGAAGACAAGGGCCTACGCGGCCCGCGTCAAAGTTGGTCAACACTGTAGCTGATCCGGGTCATCGACTAGACCTGCCACGATGAGGACACGTGTTATCACCGGGCTGCGCCACACCTTTGATCTCTAGCGGCCCGCGTAAGACCTTTAAGAGGTTTACGCGGCCCGCGACAAACCCAAAATATTAATTTTTAATTATTTTTACTAATATTTAGGGTATTCGGGGTCCGTTTTCACGTATGTGGTGTTTTTAGGGACATATTGGGATATTTTAAATATTTTTAGGGTGTCGGAAATTATTACGAGAGTGTCGGTTTTCTTTAGGGTTGTTATAGTTTGTGTGAAAATTGGTTGAAAAATGTGGTATATATAGAAGTGGTTTGTGGTATAATATTAAAAATAATTATTTTTTATTTAAAAACTCAACCCAAATCCTCCCCCCTCCCCAACGACTCCTTTCCCCCTGTTCAAATAATAATATAAATACATTCCGTTTTATATTTTGAGTTAATTATTAATTCTTCTTATTTTTTGTGTATGAGGACCTGGGCTCTGATATAAATAAAGTCTGGATGGGCTAGTGGGCTTCATAGACAGACTGGACAAGGACTGAATGGGCTTGTTCGTGGATCAGGAGTTGGGCTATTTGCAGCTGTTGATGAAGGCCCTAAGGGGTATGATATAAAACAGAGTGTACAGCATCATTTGGATTATTCAGTTCAATAATTGTTTTTTAGTTTCTCTCTCAATATCTAGGGTTTCTTGAGCAAAGTTCTCACACGTTATTCGTGAGATCTTGTTACTGTGTGATAATCATCTCTTTGATGATTGTCCAGTCGTGTTAGAACTTGTTGTTATCATATAGAGGTGTTCTATTAGTGATTTTTTGTTTGTAAAAGATCTTTGTGTAAAAAGATACGAAGAGTTGTGTTCGTATCAAAGGTGAATAATCTGTATAAATCTCAGTTTGTGACATGGTATCAGAGCCATCGTGCTCTGAGGGTTAAGTTCTTCCGCTGGTTTTGAAGATTGGAGTAAAATAGGAAATTAGGGTTTCGTATTTTTTGGGGATTTTGGTGCCATAAGGGTTTCTTGGCATATATCTGAAAGGATCTGTAATAACTTGGCTGAATTTCACTCGTACGCTGTAGAGGTGTTCGTGGATCGATATTGAGGATTGTTGCTGAGGAAGCTGCTGTTCTTAATCTTGAATTCAACCCTAGAAGGTTGTAAAATTCGAGTTAAGAACTGAGAAACCCTACTCCTGGGTTTGCTTATTCGGTCAGATCTTTCCTTGCTCTTGTTTTTAATTCTTTTAACTTTTCTGCATTAGGCATCTTGGCCGGGTTAGGTGGACCGGCGTTGTTGATTTTGGGATACAGGAAGGGTTCATCCTGTTGCATATTTTGTGGCATATTATCTGTGTGATTGCTGTATTGTTACGTGTTGTTTGATTGTTATTTGATATTTGTTGTTCTTGTTAAAGTGTGTTTAAATGGGTGATACAAGTGGTCCTAGTGAAACTCTTGTCAGCAAGCTTGATGCTAGTGACCCTTTGTACTTGCGTGCTAGTGATTCCAGTAGTTTAACTATTGTCAATATTAAACTAAAAGGGACAGAAAACTATACAATTTGGTCTAATGCAATGAGACTAGCTTTGATGGCTAAAAATAAACTAGGGTTTGTTGATAAAACTTGTGCTAAAAAAGAAGATAATCAAATCTTGGCTAATCAATGGGAGAGGTGTAACTCTGTGGTTTTGACCTGGATCTTAAATTCAATTTCTGAGGATTTATATGTTGGTCAAGTGTATTCTAAGTTAGCCTCAGAAGTGTGGGAGGATTTAAAAGAAACATATGATAAAATTGATGGGTCGGTTGTGTTTGGATTGTATCAGAAAATTAACTCCGTCACTCAAAGTGGTTCTAGTGTGTCTGAGTATTATAACAAACTTAATGCAATGTGGAAACAGTTTGATGCTATGGTACAACTTCCATCTTGTACTTGTAATGCATCAACAAAATTTAATGATTTTAATCATTTAATTAAACTGATGCAATTTTTAATGGGATTGGACGAAATTTATCAACCTGTGAGAACTAATCTTTTAACTAGAGATCCATTACCAACTGTTAAAACTGCTTTTTCAATAATCTCTAGGGAAGAATCTCACAGGGGTTCAAACACTGTTTCCAAAACACCTAATGTTGGTTTTATAACCAAAGGTAATCAAGTAAATGATAATAAAAGAAGGTTTAACAAAAGTCAAAACTCTAATATCAAGGGTGTACACATTGCAATAAGTTGGGTCATGCAGTTGAAAAATGTTTTGAGTTGATAGGGTATCCTCCTAATTTTAGACCGAGACCTAGTCAAAATAATGTTCAGTGGAATAAGTCGAGTGTGTCTAATAATTCTACATCTGAGGTGTCTCCACACCAAGCTGGTTCTTCTTCAAATACTCTCACTGCTGATCAATTTAATAGGTTACTAGGCTTGCTGAATGATAGAAGAGTTGAGGATGCTCCTAAGTCTAATGTAGGAGGTAATGCGTTCTCTTCTTTAGGTTGGTATAATAATGTGTATTGTTTTAACTCTAATTTGTTATCTGGATTGGAAAGTGGGTGGATAATAGACTCAGGAGCTAATCAACACATGGTTATGTCAGATAAAAATATGTTTAATATAGTTGATGTAAGTGAGTTCAATATAAATGTGAAACATCCTAATGGTACAGATGCAAAAGTTACAAAGATAGGGTGTCTTAAAATAACAGAGAATGTTATATTAAAAGGGGTGTTTGTAGTTCCGGATTATTGTGTAAATTTGATTTCAGTACACAAACTTGCAAAAGATAACAAACTAAGAGTTGTATTTGATGAAACACATTGTTATATTCAGGATTTGTCGTCAAGGAGAACCCTGGTGACTGGTAACCAGACTGATGGGTTATATTTTTGTGGTAATGTTTATAATTCTGTTGTGTGTTGTTTAAACAAAACTGAACATGTAAAGCTGTGGCACTCTAGATTTGGTCATCCATCTCATCAAGTTTTAAAAGTGTTAAAATTAGATACTAGTCATTTAGAAAGTGAAGCCTGTGAGGTTTGTCATAAGGCTAAACAACACAGAGTTCTTTTTCCTTTGAGTGATCATAAGTCTAAACATTTAGGAGACTTAGTTCACCTAGATGTATGAGGACCATACAGAGTGGCAAGTATAGAAGGATATAAATATTTTCTAACAATAGTGGATGACTATACTAGAGCTAATTGGGTTTACTTAATGAAGTCTAAAAGTGAAGTTTTTGAAAATGTTGTTAATTTTGTAAATCTGATTGAAACTCAATTTAAAACTAAAGTAAAGGTGTTTCGTAGTGACAATGGTACTGAGTTTGTTAACTCAAACATGATGAATTTTACAAACTCTTTTGGTATTATGCATCAAACGTCATGTTCTTACACACCACAACAAAATGGTGTGGTTGAAAGAAAACATAGGCACTTACTTAATATTGCCAGAGCTTTACTGTTTCAAGCTAATATACCTTTACGTTTTTGGTCTGAGTGTGTGTTAACGGCTTCATATTTGATTAACAGGACACCTTCCTCAGTTCTAGATGGTAAATCACCCTACGTGCGTTTGTTTGGTTTTGAACCGTCATTAGGTCACTTAAGAGTCTTTGGATGTTTATGTTTTTGCACAGTGTTAACAAAAAGTGATAAGTTTGAGGAAAGAGCAGAAAAATGTGTTTTTATGGGATATTCTAATGTAAAAAAAGGTTATAAAGTATGGAGTCTTGATGAAAAAAGATTTTTATTTTCTAGAGATGTGAATTTTTATGAATCTATATTTCCTTATAAACAAAACGGTGCTGAAAAAACTGCTGAGTTCCAAAGTTTTAATGATGTTAACAATTTAAATTTTTTTGATCTTTATGACTCATTAAGTGACCAAACACCCAATGATGAAAAAAGGGTAATAGATAGTTCTAGTGCTAGTGATAATCAGCAACCGGGAACATCATATAGGACTGTTGATACGGCTGATGTACAGCAGTCTACAACTAGTTCAGACGGGGCAGAGCAACCGCATCATACAGTTTCTATTGATCAAACTGTGAGGGTTGATAGTCCTAGCATTGAACATGATGAAACTGTCCTATCTGAGGGTGTCACTTATAATGAATAAAGTATTAGAAAGTCTGCTAGGGTTACTAGTGTCCCAAAGAAATTTAATGACTATGTTGTAGAAGGGAAGGTGAAATATGGGTATGAAAGAGTTGTGAATTATGCGAATTTACCTGTTGATAGTATTTGTTTTGCTGCTAATGTGAATAAAGTAGTTGAACCTAGATCTTATAATGAAGCTGTAAATGATATAAACTGGGAAACTGCCATGAATGAGGAATTTGATGCTTTGTACAGAAACAATACTTGGGAAATTGTTGAATTACCAAAAGATAGAAAACCCATAGGATGTAAATGGATTTATAAAGTTAAATACAAAGCAAATGGTGATATTGAAAGATATAAGGCCAGGTTAGTGGCTAAGGGTTTTAATCAAAGAGAGGGGTTGGATTTTGATGAAACGTTTTCTCCGGTTGCAAAGATGATAACGGTTCGATGTGTTATTAGTGTGGCTATTCAAAATAACTGGATGTTATACCAGTTAGATGTGAATAATGCCTTCCTGTATGGTGATCTACAGGAAGATGTCTATATGATAATGCCTGAAGGGTTGAATAAAAACAATTCTGGTCTTGTGTGTAAATTGAATAAGTCATTATATGGATTAAAACAAGCACCTAGAATGTGGAACAAAAAACTTGTTGATGTGGTGATTAAAATTGGTTTTTATCAATCCAAGTGTGATCACTCATTGTTTGTAAAACATGTTGGTAATAGTTTAGTTGTCCTACTTGTCTATGTAGATGACATAATTTTAACAGGTAATGATGAAACAGAGATTGCCAACATTAAAAGTTTACTTCAATCTGAGTTTTTAATAAAAGATCTAGGAAAGTTAAAGTATTTTTTAGGAATTGAGGTTGTTTATAATGACCAAGGTGTATGCTTAACACAAAGAAAGTATTGTATGGATCTTTTAAATGAGTATGGATTAAGTGGATGTAAACCAGTGAGTTGTCCTATGGAGCAACATCATGTTGTGTCAAAAATGAGTGGTGAAAATGAGTCTGTGTTATCCAATATAACTGAATATCAAAAGTTGATAGGTAAATTAATTTATCTTTCTCACACTAGAGCGGATATTGCATATAGTGTTCAATATTTAAGTCAGTTCATGCATAGGCCTTTAAAAGGTCATATGCAACTGGCTTTAAGAGTATTAAGATACTTAAAGAAAGCTCCTGGTTTAGGAGTTCAGTTAAAACATAGTGATCAGTATCAGCTGTGTGCGTATGCTGATTCTGATTGGGCAAAGAGTCATGGAGATAGAAGGTCTATTACAGGATATTGTGTGTTTTTGGGGGAATCTCTTATATCCTGGAAAAGTAAAAAGCAGACAGTTGTTGCTAGATCGTCTGCTGAAGCAGAATACCGATCTATGTGTGATGGTGCTTGTGAAGTGCTTTGGTTAATAAATGTTTTGAGGGAGTTGCAAGTAGACTTGCAATTACCAGTTATTGTAAAATGTGACAATACTGCAGCAATGTCGATTGCTGCAAACCCAGTCTTTCATGATAAAACCAAACACTTTGAGGTGGATTTATTCTTTCTGAGAGAAAAAATTGCCGCAGGAATGATAAAAAACTGTAGGTGTTGAATCTGCTGATCAGATCGCAAATATCTTCACAAAAGGATTACTTCCTAGCCATCATGAAACATTATGTAAGTGGTTGGGTCTTGTTAATCCGTTTCAAATATAAAACTGAGGGGGGATGTTCAAATAATAATATAAATACATTCAGTTTTATATTTTGAGTTAATTATTAATTCTTCTTATTTTTTGTGTATGAGGACCTGGCCTCTGATATAAATAAAGTCTGGATGGGCTAGTGGGCTTCATAGACAGACTGGACAAGGACTGGATGGGCTTGTTCGTGGATCAGGAGTTGGGCTATTTGCAACTGTTGATGAAGGCCCTAAGGGGTATGATATAAAACAGAGTGTACAGCATCATTTGGATTATTCAGTTCAATAATTGTTTTTTAGTTTCTCTCTCAATATCTAGGGTTTCTTGAGCAAAGTTCTCACACGTTATTCGTGAGATCTTGTTACTGTGTGATAATCATCTCTTTGATGATTGTCCAGTCGTGTTAGAACTTGTTGTTATCATATAGAGGTGTTCTATTAGTGAGTTTTTGTTTGTAAAAGATCTTTGTGTAAAAAGATACGAAGAGTTGTGTTCGTATCAAAGGTGAATAATCTGTATAAATCTCAGTTTGCGACACCCCCCTCGAATACATCACCCCAACGACTCATTTTTTCCTTCACAATGCCAACCCATCAACGACGCGGGGCGGTGTGCCACGCGTTAATGGTTGAGCTAGCACACCCCCGCCAACGGACAATGCACACTCTTAAGGAAAACGCAAATAAAAAGTAAAAGTTTTAGGGGTATGTTTCGGGTATATGGTTGGGTAAACGGGTTTATAGTTTCGTGTCAGGTCAAGTATCACCTAATCGCATATATGTCCCATACCTGCAAAATATTTTTTTCCAATCACATACCCGGTCTAATACCTAACCTGGATGTTTCGGGTTTCAGATAAACCCACAAGCTCAGGGTTTTTTTCCATCCCGTTTACCCCCCACAAAACAAAAATGTGCAAGGGTAGGTAGTAATATTTTTGTGTAGAAAGTTGTTAAAAAAATATTTGTTGTCAGTGATGCCTCAGCAATTATTTCGTTAGTGATACACTGATACCTCTGGAATATATGTCTGTAACTAGATTACCCATGGTCATATTCCAACAGCCATTCACCAATGGGTTTCTGTCGATTACCAATACCACACTCATCAACATAATGCTAACAGACATGGATGTCGGTAATAGTCGTTGGTTTTGTAGTTCGCTATTTGTGAATATAATCAAATTCTAAAGGAAACCATACCATCTCGTGAACCAAAATACAAATCACATCACTCACACAACGAGAAATGGTGTACGCCACCACTATGCGTCCCCCACCGACCGGTCCCATGACCAACATGAAGGAGGTAAATCAGGTACAGATGTCCACAACAAATTGTGACCTCCTTACCACAATAGATGTTTTAGTGTTTTTTATCAGAATGACGATACGAGTCAATTGATGTAAAATTTACCTCGAAACGTTACTCCAAACGATTAAAGTTGAATGGTAGTGTTATTTAGCCATTTTGTTACCCAATTTCGTTTTTTCGCATTCACTACCTTTAACCCTAAACCAAAAACCCAATAAAGACCTTATGATCTGTTTAGTGTTATTTGTTGGAATAGACTGTTGATTTCTGTACAAGCCTATTAAAAGGTTAGTTGTATCTAGGTGGTGAGAATTTGTAGTATTTCTAGCACATCTTTTATTAGTTTCAGAAAATAGCCGAGAGGAGTGAACAATTACAAGGGGTATGTACTTTACAGAATTTTATAAAACATTTGTAAAAGGAAAACGAAAAAAAAGAAAGCAATAAAAAGATGAAACCTTGAAGCAGAATTGACGACATGTAGGCTCGTGCTTCAATTATATGTACATTATCGCGAAAACTCAGTTTCAAACAACCTTTAAATAACATGTAAAAAAAGCAAGTCGCAATGAAAGAATCTGATTTTTACTTAAAATTAAAAATTAATTATAAACATTAAAGTAGTTAAACATTAATTAAAAAAAATAAAAATAGCTAATGCATCCAAATGAAACATAATGAAGAAAATTATATTAAAGAATTTAAATTGATAAAAAAATAATAGAGTAAACATGGACCTATAAAGCTTTAAACATATGAACTAATCAAAACTATTTACCATTAACAAAGCTTATGGTCTCGAGTGTTTGCTATACCGCCTATACGGTTTATTTTAATGTTTTACATAAAACTCTTTAACCGTTTTTTTTTCCTGTGCTCACCCAAAAATATATTTGTCTTTATAAAAATCATTCCTAACACATTGTTTCCTTGTTTATGGTCTCTAATGTTTCCTATGCGGTTTATTTAATGAGTTAAGCTTCAGATGCTCCAAATTTCACCTATCAATTCTTTAGTGGGCTCGAGATTTAAGCTTTCTTAGTGGTTGAGGCTCCAGTCTCTTAGAGAGATAGAAAACCAGAATTGAACTCCTGGCATATGATAAAATTAGAAATACATAAAAGGGTGAGGCTCGGCTACAAAGTCTATTTTTCCTACAAAGTGTACAAAGTCATAAAACACCAGAATTTCAGTCATAAAACACACTCAAAACCCACAAATAACATAGTAAAGATCACTAAAACACAATATCCAAATCCTAATAGTCCATTAAAACTTCAAACACATCATCATAGACCTATGAATATAAAACACACTAATGTTAGTCATTCAATAATCAAAGCCTTATCATCCAAAACATAACACAAAACCGAAAAATATGACATTTTAGTAATCTTCACTTTGTTATTTATGGGTTTTAAGTGTGGTTTATATTTGACATTATGGTGTTTTGATTACTTTTTACACTTTGTAGGAAAAATAGACTTTGTAGCCAACTCCCATCCATAAAAAAGAAAATAAAAAATCCCTTGTGGGCTCATTCGATGGCATGCCCACCTTTCTAAGCCACTGGCTTTTACACATTTTTTCTTGTTTTATATATATTTGTTTACTGAATTAGGAGATGATTCAAATGAAAACTACTTTTATTGCGAATACTCGAAAACTAACTAAAAAAAGCCTAAAAAACACACCAATTTTTTTTTTTTTTATTAAAAATCGCTAGTTTTTATATATAAAAAAAAACTTTTTTTTCAAAAAAAAAAAATTGTAGTGCACATGTGTAATAAATTCACATGTGTAGTACACATACACATGTGTACTATTACACATGTGCACTACAAATTTTTTTTTTTGGAAAAAAGTTTTTTATGTATAATTTAAATAACGAAAATTGGTATGCAAAAAAAAAAAATAAAAAAAATTGGTATGTTTTTTAGGCTTTTTTAGTTAGTTTTCGAGTTTTCGCGATAACTAGTGGTTTTCATCTGAACCTTCCCCTACTGAATCATTTCTATATCTTGTGTTTCTTTAAACCTTCCCCTACTGAATCATAAATATATCTTGTGCTTCTTTAAAATTGAACTTTCATAATGTTTCCTATAATGGGTTTTAGATTGCTATGCTGCAAGACGAAATCAAAGCATTAGATCGACTGACAAAATAACAATAAAAAATACTGCTTTACACAAACTGTAGCAAGCTAGAAAAGGCCATTCTTGCTGGTGGTGCAGCTGTAAATGTTGTGAGGGTCGTAACGATCGGGTAAAAAATGGTAGGCTTCAAGTTCGAGTCGAGCAGAACACACTTTTTTTTATTAAGCTTGCTGAACCATCAACAAAGATTATTACTACATATAACAAGTATCACATAATATCATGAAACATAAATGTGCATATAATTAATGTACGATATACAAGACCGGTCACGGCATTATTAGGAAGCAAATTGGGGCGCAAACACACCCACATGACACTCGTAAAGCAATACCATATTAAACTATAACCATCAAACAACTTAAAACTTACCAACCAAAGCCCACGCCTACGCCTGCCTGCTCGCCAAACACAGTTCATGCAACTCATTAAGAACCCATTCTTCACCTGTGTGACCACCCAACACAAGAACCCGAGTACCCCCAACCACACAAGTACTATGACCCCAAGCAAACTTCGGAGGTTTACCGGGTACGTTTAGAATCCTCCAAGACGGTTTCTCCTCTGATGGGTCCAACAAGAACACTTGAGATGGAGAGTGCAGCCCAGCAATCGAACCGCCGAATATTATAACACGCCCACATGGCATACTCATTGCCACATGGTCAAGCCGTGGCGGTGGAACCACCGCGCTCTGTGTCCCTACCCCTGTAAACGCATTGCATTCCAAAACCCGCCATTGCGGCTTCTCGTCCACCAGATCGATAGTGTACGCCTCACTCGATCTTAACCTTAAATGACCACTCTTAGCAAGCCCGCCAAACATTAGAATCTTAGTCCTCCCGTAAACCGAGAGCGAATGTCCCAAACGAGACGGTGGCACCAGTGAAGTTGGAATCTCTCTCCACACTGGTTTCTCCATTGTGAGATCGAGTAAAAAGGTGTCATTGAGAAGAACTCCTGCAGCAGTGCACCCACCTGAAACCACTAGCTTTGACCCTTCGATTGTGCATGAGCTGTGCCAAGATCTTGGCGGCGGTGGACCGCCACCATACACTTCTATCCATGTCGGTTGTTTGGCGTCTAGATCAAGAACAAACACATCATTCAGCATTCCTTGTTTCCCACACCCACCAAACACCACTAACCAAGAACCGTTGAGGCACGTGAGTGTGTGGCCCCACCGACCCGGTGGAGCCGACTTCACACTCACCTGCCGCCATTCTGGATTCACAGCATCAAGATTAAGAACAAACGTATCATCCATCGGCTGCATGTTAACCCCTTCCCCACCAAACAATACTAACCGGTTACCAGCAGCACATGCACTGAAATTGCAACGTGACGGCTCGACCGCTCCACCGACTCTGAGTTTCTTCCAACAAACAGCTTCAAGAGTGGTGAGTTCACGAGCAAGACGACCCCAACCTAGCATGTTTGTCATGTGTTCCAATGCGCACGTCACTTCTCTTCCCCAAGCATTCTGACACACCATTTTCCTAACATGCTCGTTCTTCGTAAGCTGCCGGATTCTCCTACAAACAGATCCAATAGAAGCTACATCTCTAGGCGTCAACCGTGACAAAATATTGTGAGCCATTACTTCATCAGAAAGTTGAAGAATCCCACACATCTCCGGACCTTCTGTATACTCCGATTCGCGTGCAGTTGGTTGATTACTAGCAGTTTCTTTAAAAACAGGGTATGACACACTATTCAGATCAATTTTCGTTTCCATAAACACCTGAATGCCTATAATATGTGTAATTACACCATCATCACCATGTATGGGAGTGAGTCTTAGCCGGTTAACCAGAGGAGTACCATCTTTTCTGAAGTTGAGAAGCTCCCCTTGGAAATGAATACCTTCATCTAAACATGTTCTGATCTCTGAAACACAAACAGGATCCACCAACGGGTGCCGCCTTTGCGCTCGGGGGTCTCTGTACTGCAAGAAACGACTGCGAGAGAAGAATCATTTCAAAATCTAAACATAATGATAATAATGATCTAAAATCGCCAATTATACAAATTCCAACATTATTCAACCTAATTTTTATTCCATTGTATTAGAGCTAAATAACATGTATATTTCATGCACCAATCTTTAATATTGTTTTATATAATTTATATAAATACGTGTATATATAATATTGTTTTGTAGATACAAGTGTCTAGCAAATTGAGGTATGGTTTCGCATTCTTACACATTGCATATCACCGATGTTACATGTTATGAATATTAATATGAATGATTCAACTTATCAGCGAATTCTATACGCACTCGGCATCATCTAACATGAAATTAATCAAACATCTGTTAAAACTAAACGCAAATTCAACAATAACTACAGATCTATAACCACACAATTCAAATTCACAAAAAAATCTAGATAAATTACACAAAAAATAAATATACCAGTTCCGGCCAAGGACTTCATCGGCGCGATAACCGGTGACGGATTCGAACACCTTATTAACATAAATTATCGGAAAATCTGGTTCCATAGCATCCGAAACCACAATTGAAGTCGGAATCATTGGATTTAAAATATCGCCTAATCTCAAACCTGAACTGTCGTCGTCGTCTACATCGGCGTAATCAGCGTCGTCGTCGCCGTCGTATTTGACGCGCTTGAGATCATGTGAATCTTCGTCTGTGTGCATCCCCATGGTTGTTATTGTGAGCTGAATTAGATACTACAGTGGTGAATGGAAGAAGCTGGAAGATATTTATTCAACTTTAAAAATATCTCTGGCCCCTTTCAAAATAAATATCCACAGGGGAGATATACAAAACAATTTTATTTTCTTTTTTACATTTTAAAGTCCATTTTAATGTGAAAACATGTATCATTATTTGTTTTAAAAATATTATTTGAAAAAGAAATTTAGAACAACAGCTCATACACTTATTAGTTCCATTGGTGAACACATTGTTCATCATAGGGATTGAAATTTCACTATTTTTTTAGATGACGACTTTCTTTATTAGACTATCGCACTTTCTAAATTGGAGTTTGGTTTGGTGTTTCTCCATGAAATTATAACGTCGACTGTCACTTGACAGTCGTTATGCCATCACAAAAGCATTTCTAACACCTTAATAGTATTAGGCTAAAAGCGTATTTAAAACTCTAATTTAACATTCATTAATATGAATGAAATGAATTTAGGATTTAAGACTTTTTAAACACCAACTAAGACTTAGCGAAACTTGACTCCTCATCCCTTTAGAAAAAAAAAAAAAAAACATTATTTACCACGTCTCATCTTGATATCATTGGCCTAAATGCCTTTGTTGATTTGGTAAATAAGTAAGACTTGAGAATGCACTAGTGGTTTATTATCTTAGTTTTATGGGTTAGACCATGTGTAGTGGTAGTGGGTTATAATGCCCCCACCATGGGGCATTATCCGACACGTGGCGTCCTAGTCAGCGATGGGGCATTATAGCAAAAGTGGTGTAGTGGGCATAATGCCTAATAATGCCCCTTCCAATTATTAAAAAGGATTAAAAAAAAAAAAAAAAAAAAACTTATTCAAAAAGCTTCCACTAATCTCTCTTCCCATTGGTCAGTCAAAGTTCTACACTCATCCAACTTGGGGCATTCAGCATTGTGTCAGACCATGTGGATATTGATTGGTGGATATCATTTGTTCCAACATACATTCGGCGTTTTCATTATAACGCGAACAACAATTTTTTCAAAATATAACGCCTAATAACGCCCCGTGTAATGGGGGTGGGGGCGTTTTAGGGCGTTTTTTTTTCAATTTTTTTTAAAAATCACGCCCCACTACGGGCGGTCTTATTGAATTTTAATAATCCAAAGTTTCACCAGTTGTCTGATAATAATTCCAACTTAAAAAATTCCCTCTAACGACCCCAGTTTGTAAGAATTTGGCATCCTCAATAGATTCAAGTGCACCTACAGCCTCCTTAATCGAATTAAGTACACTTACAGTTTGAAAAAGATCGATGGGTGCCGAATTCTTACAAGTTGGGATCGTTGAAGGGAATTTTTAGAGTTGTGATTATTATCGGCAAATATGTAAAACTTAGGATTATTAAAATCCAATAACCCTAGTTTTATCGAAACATAATTTTTTGAAAAGAGTTTGTAAAAGTGAACAATGTATATTATCATATAAAATTGAAAATGGGTTATATCAAGCACCTTGTAATTTTTATAATTCTTGTGGGTTAATTTAAGAAAAGAAAAAAGTAAAAAGAATTGATGTGTAGTGTGGGGCGGTGGCAAGATATTTTTTTAGATATTTCCCCACGTATCAATGAGATTGAGGTGGTGGTTCAATGGTAAATGCAAAGCCTTTTAATATTTATGCAGTGGTGAAACTTGAGATTTCTGACGCTGGGTCGAAAATGTATATACTCAAAAAATTCTATAGAACCGGAGGGACGAAAACGTATATACCTAAAAATTTTTATACGAAAGCTACATACATAACACTATTAAGCGAAAAGTTCAAGGGTCCCCCGGCCCCTTCTAGCCTTCGCTCCTGCACTTAAGTGAGGAAGAAGGAGGTCACAGATAACATAAAATTAAAAAAATTGCAAAAAAGAAAAAGATATTTCCCCACATCATCAAGATAGATATTTCTTTGCAAGATATTTCGGTGATGACATGGTGGGAATCTTGCCAGCAAATTCTGTTTGGATACCCTCGCTACACTAGTTTGATACGAATGGTTGTAATTCGATCATGTTGAATATATGTTTTATTTATTTTAAGTTATAAAGATTTTCATAACATATCAATATATCATAGATACTGAATTTGTCATCGACTTAAATAGTAATTTAGTTTTTCTGACTTGAACAAACTTCACTCTTTATTTTTAAACCGCTATAACTTTTTCATACGTTAATTTTTTTAATTGCACCGTATTAACGAACATTTTATTCTTTTTAATTCGAACAGCCTATTACTATAGTTTTCTTATAAAAAATTACAGGATTTTGAATACCCATTAGTCCATTACTTGATTACGTGATTTTGAATACCCAACGCATGACTACGTGATTTAAATATCCATTACGTGATTACAAATTCAACATAAACCATTACATGATTACACATTCAATATAAATTCATTACTTGATTACTGATTACGTATTTCAATATCACAGAAAAAACAAAGCAGGGAGGTCTATGCAACAAAACCAAACCAAAGAAACAAAAGACCCTTAACCCCCTATTAATGAAGAGCGAATTCGGAAAATATAAGAAAAAAAGAATAAGAAATAGAAAAATAAACGCATATTCGTTCAAGCACGCTAGAGAAAAAAGGTGTTCAAGTGAGAAAGGACCAGAATACCCTTTCTCTATTTGTTTCTTCAATTGCGAAGCTAAGATTTATAAAAATATCAATCCCTAGTTTTGAACCATTGATCTTGGAATATCGATAGTTGTGGTTGTCGCCTACCCTTCGTATGAATTACTTGTCTTGTACAACATCCAGAATCGTAAAATGTGATGGAAGGAACCATTATATACTATGTTAGAAAGAATGGCCGGTGCTATAGTGCACCGACATAATTTCCATTTATACATTATTCTTTTTTCCGAAGAATGTTCTTTTCAAGAGTTGAGAAAGAGACTGAAGAGCGGTGGCAATGACGTCTAGGAAACAACGACTATGGGTGGACTAGGTTGACGCTGACACTGGCTAGACGCCTGGAACATGTGGAGAGCATCAGGCGTCTGCCGATTGATCATTTTGTAGATCAGAAAGCAAAGAGCGTTCCGATGAAAGTGAAAAGCGTTTCAATTGATTGTCAAAAATAAAAAAGAGGGTTGTAGGTTTTAAAAACACTAAGAAAAAAATGTATGAATTCAGATAGAAGTGTAATTGGGTCAGTAATGAAGAACCTGGCTATTTTGTTTGATAAATGTTGTTGATGACATGAATTCCATGATTATCCTTTATAAAATTTGTACTCTGTGTCTCTAGATAAATGGTAGATGATGAAGAGGAAAAGGGTGTCCCTGTGTGAGAGAAAAACATATAAAGCTTTTCTTTCTTTTCTTTTCTTCTTTTCTTTTCTTTTTTAACCAACAACCTCTTTCTAATCTTTTTTTTCTTTTTTAACTAACAACCAAAGAGAAACATAAATCTGTAGTTTTGTAAGTCTTTCTATCAAGGAAATTACATTTCAAAAGCATTTTAACTAAAATCATATTAATACAAATTAAAATTAATTTGTTTAAAAATATATAAAAACTTTAAACATACAGTGCTTGGTTCTTTTAACCTAACAAGATAGTTCCTTGGTTTTTTTAAAGCTAACAAGAGTTTGAGTTATACCATTTTATTTTATACACAACTAGTTTGTCCCTACCGTTGAACCAACACTTGCATAGCAGCCATGTTCCCTCATTTGACCAATTTCCTATCCAGAATGGCAAGAGGCTGTAAACGGAATCAGGAGTCAGTGGGAATAGGAAGGAGAGTTGCAAGTGGAACCTTAGCAGCCTTAAGCAAAGAAATGTGGAAAGTTGGACCTCAGCAGGAATATCCAATCGATAAGCAACAGGATCCACCTTTTCTACGTTTAAAAAGGTTCCAAAATATTTTGGGCCCAACTTGGAATGCTTCATGGCCCTTTTAGAACTCTGCATATAGGGACGCAAACGCAGATAAACCCATTCACCCACACGTACCTGGAAAGATCTCTCAGACCTATGTTGGTATGTCTGTTGCTGCATCTGATTCGAAGTCTTCATTAAAGAGTTATTTAACATCTGTATAGCCATTTCCCTATACCTCATGAAAGCATCTACTTCAGGTTGATTGGAATCCTTAAACACATAAGGCAAATGCTAGGTAGGAGGAAAACCATACAAAGCCTTGAACGGAGTCATGCCCACAGAATTATGAAAATGGGTGTTGTACCACCATTGAGCTAATGGTAGCCCACATGTAAGGCTTTTCAAACACCATACACCATAGATAGCGCTCAAGATACCAATTAACTACGTCAGTTTGGCCATCCGTATGTAGATGGTAAGTTGCGGACATAGTCAAGTCAACCCCTTGTAAAAGCCATGGACTCCCTCCAAAAGTTTCTAAGAAAAACTGTATCATAGTCAGAGACAATTGAGAATGGGCAGCCTTGCTGTTTAAAAATGCCATCAAGAAAATTTTGAGCTACCACAACAGTATAAAATGGATGACTAAGAAACATGAAATGACCATGCTTTGTAAGCATGTCGACTACTACCAATATGGTATCTTTACCGGTAGACGTGGGAAAACCTCCAATAAAGTCCAAGGAAATGTCAACAAAAATAGATTTTAGGATTGGAAAAGGATGCAACAAACCCAGACAAGCCACAGTTTCACTCTTTGATCTTTTACATACATCACAGTCCCTAATGGTCTACCTAACCAAATTGGAAATACCTTTCCAGTAAAACATGCATTTAACTCTGAGTGGTAGCAAGTATTCCAGAGTGGCCCCCGATAGGAGAGTTGTGACATAAATTCACAATGTCTTGTCTTAATGACTCGTGCCTCCCCGCCATTAATCTATTTTTCCAACACAAAATTTTTCCATCCCACATAATGTGAGCTAAAGATTCCCCATCTTGAACTTGCTGTAACAGCTTAGATAAATCAATATCTTTAGACCAATTGTCCTTGATTCATTGTTGCAATAAGAGTTCAAAAGAGGATACATTTAACTCAAACAGAGAGGTTGTTGTCACCGGAGATAATGCATTTGTAGCAAAGTTCTCCTATTGTCTATACACAATCTCATAATCATACCCCATTAGCTTTGCTAACCACGTGTGTTGCAAAGGAGTGGTAACTTATGTCCCAACAAAAACTTAAGGATCTGTTGATCAATATAAATTGTAAATATGCCCGTAATTAGATAGTAAAGCCCACTGTAGAATGGATATAAGAATAGAAAGTAACTCATTTTCATAGACAGATAACACCAAATGCTTAGGTGATAGGGCTTTGCTAATGTAAGCAAGTGGATGCTTATCATGAAACAACATTGCCCCTAAGGGTGGGGTTCTAGAGTGAACACTAATGTATTTGTGAACTGAGTGAACAAATCCTGGTCATTGGTTTACATCATCAAATCGTAAAATACACTAGTTTCATCATCAAATACTGGCCATTGATTTACACTTATGTATTGATAATCAAGGGCTAGGATTAGTTCACTAGTGTTCACAATCAAGGAGGTTGTTCACAAAAGAACCTAACCCTTGCCCCTAAACCATTTGCTGATGCATCAGTCTCAATAACAAACAGTAAATCGAAATTGGGTAATGCTAGAACAAGAGCGGTACCTAACGCATAAAGCAGCTTGAGCTCTATCATTCCACACATATGCATCCTTCTTTAATAAAATTAGTTAATGGCTTGGCTAACACCCCCCAAAGGATCTGATAAACCTACGGTAATACCCTGCAAGTCTAAGGAAACCCCTCAACGGTTTTAGAGTAAGTTGAATCGGCCAGTTCTTCACACCTTCAAGCCTTATTGGATCTGTACTAACCCCCTCATCAGAAATCACATATCCCAAATATGTAACTGCCAACCCCCTAAAAGTACATTTAGACATCTTAACCAGAGTTGTGCTCAACTTCTTGGTATCATGACATATGTAGTGGAATATATATCTAAGGCTTGAGGAATGTTGAACGCCAAGTCATATATGCACCTTCTAGGTAGTTGTTCAATCTAAAGTCTATCTTGAACATGTCAAGGTCTCGGACTTCTAGGGTTCTGAATATTTCGCCTATATTCAATCATGCCATAGTTAAATGTTACCTGCAAAACATGCTTAAAAGCGTCAAAATAAACTTGGTGACTTCATAGGTTTTATTTGACATGATGGAAATCATTTTCTTTATATGCTTTGAATAGATCGTTATTAAAAATGTATAATAGACACATCTTTGTAAATTCAACATACTCGTCTTTGAAAAGATAAGCTTAACATATCTTTAAAATAACCCAGTTACACTTGTCAGTAAATATATTTTTGAAAACTAGGTATTCTTACCACGAAAGGCATAACACATATATCTTCAAATAAATCAACATGTAAACCAACGAAATACATATTACTTATATCTTTTATTACTTGGCATACAGGTCAATGTAAGACATAACATCTATGTCTAAACGAACTCCGTCAACCATAACCTTAATGGGTTCTATCAGTTTTTAATTGTTTCATCAACCATAACCTTAATAGTTTTTATAAGTTTTTTATCATTTTGTTAACCATAACCTTAATGGTTTCCATCAGTTTTTAATCATTTCGTCAACCATAACCTTAATGATTTATATCAGTTTTTAATCATTTAGTCAACCATAATGTTAATGGTTTATATCAGTGTTTAATCAACCTAAATACATCCATTCACAATATCCATGGCTATTCTAGCTAATGATTATACTGAGTAGAGGACTTTCCGTGGTAACTTTTTACGTCTCATGTAAGTAATACAGTCAAGATCAAGTTTAAGTATTAGCACCTTCCGGGTTTCTATTGATTAATGGGCACGTATGGGTATGGAAATCCATCTATGATGCAATTAGCACGTTTCATGTCATTGAATAGTTAATAATAAACCTAAGTTCGTTTTATGTAACTTGAATAGTAGTCATAACCTAAGTTCATGTATATAACTAATAAAAAATATTGTAAAAATTTAGGAACTTTCTTGGTAGTCTAGGTATTTTATTTGTTTTTGGTGGTTATTTATGCTCTTATTATTAAAAGAGTTAATTACATAGTTAGTCCCTGTGGTTTGCACAAAATAACATACTTAGGTACTAATAGTTTAAAATCACCTTCTAGGGTATTAACTTTTCATTTTGTAACGTTTGGAGGTATTAACTTCTAGGGTATTAACATAGTTAGTCCCTGTGGTTTGCACAAAATAACATACTTAGGTACTAATAGAATGTGATTTTAAACCTACAAATAACGTTAATACCTCCAAATGTTACAAAATGAAAAGTTAATACCCTAGAATGTGATTTTAAACTATTAGTACCTAAGTATGTTACTTTGGGCAAACCACAAGGACTAACTATGTAATTAACTCTTATTAAAAATAGCTCAATGTTTCAAAAACTCTAATTTTTGGTCGAAAACCTTCTTTTGACATCCCAAGTCTACTGTAAAACTTTTAGAATTTTTCAATACCTGTAGCTAGGGTTTCTACCCTTAGGACTTTCTTTTTGGTTTTTTGGTATTGATTTTTCTTTAGTTAGTTCCAAGAGGGTTTTCACCATTTTTTCTAATCAAACCACTATATTAACCTTGTGTAATTATAAACTAAGTGGATTCATCAAAACATGGTGAATCTAGGCTCTTTTGAACACATCTTGTTAACTAGTGCTTATTTCAAGTTTGATTTATACACTTTTTGTTCATCAACTTTTTGAAGTTTATTTCCAGAAATTTTTATATGATTATGATCTTAACAACTTAATGGTGATATTAGTTAGAATCTTCAAAATGATAACTATTTTGCAAGACTTGATACATAATATTTGTTAGCTTTAGTCTGTTGAATATATTTTCATGTTTTTTGGGTGAATCATTGAGGAATCTCTACCTATATACATGTATAATGGATAATTCCTCAATCACAATATCATCTTTACATATTTGGCCACTAAAACATCATGATCATCAAACAAAACACTATCTTTGAATCCTTCACATTAAAGTGTCTTTCGAGTGTGTTTTCTTTAAAGATTTGAAGCACGCCCATGTTCTTTCATGGATTGAAAGTTTAATGATGCTTCAAAGCTTATAAAAATACCTTAGAAAGTTAAAGAGGGTTGAAGAACACTTGGATGAACTTGAGAGAGTTTTTTATGAAGATTTAAAGCGTGTGTTCTTGATTCCTTGTTTTCGATTTTAAAGGAAAGAAAGATAGAGAGAGTCATGGGAATGGAGGGGTGGTATGGTGTGGTGGGAGTTATGATGGTCTTGGGTACAAGACTTGATGGGTTAGGGTTGTACCCTTGTAAGAAATCACATAGGGCTAATCATCCATGTGTTTTAATGTTCAACTTGTTCTTATCTTCGATGTTGACTAGATAAATGGACTTAAAAACTGAATTTTGGATGTAAGGCTACATAATTTATATAGTTGTTGCGTTGTTCCATCATTTATATAAGCTTTTAGGCTTTTTAAGTTATATAAACATTACGCTAAGTGTTGCTTATTTTTAACACACTATATACTAATTTTCCCAAGTCATAACATATTGTTTATAATTATAATCATTTATATAATCCTTACAAATTATATAATCCTTAGATAGTAGTAGAATTCGATAAAATTCGACACGTTCATCAAATTAGGGTTTTGTTGCTTTGTAATTTGTATATCACCGTTGTTTGCTATTTTGGATCGTTTGTTGATTGTATTAACTTGAATTAGTACTAATGTGTTCGTTTGTGGTAGTGTACTCTACTGAACATACTAAAACGTGCCTAGTCATGCATATACAACACATTGTATGGCCTAGTTACCTCTAAACTAAGTCTATATGATTGAACGTAATTTAATCGTACAGTTAATAACATGGCTAAACAATTTTTGTCACACAAAAAAAATTGATTAATTGTCTCTCAACAAGGTTAGAACTTCTTGTAAGTGATCCACATGTTGATGTTCACTCTAGTTGTATACAAGTATGCCATCAAAGAAGACCAACATACACTTCCTTAGGGCAATTCACACCCAATTTGAGAGGGAAACTTGTATTTAATTCTAACCCTATTATGTAGTCCCAATTAAATCAAAATCTATGAACAATTTTGAATATCTAAAAACATCAATATATCATTTTGAGATATGGGATTACACTTGGTAAACGATAATTGATTTAGGATTGATGATCGGATTGAACACGTTTTATTTTCTGAACCACTGTTTTAAATGCATCAACTTGGAGGTCCTTTTCAATATAGTCAATATTGGAGGGATCGAAAGGGCCTTTAACTCGATCGATACTTTGTATAACTGCTCTTGCCGGAAGAATACTCCTTGTTGGGTCAAAAGAAGTTCCTGAGCTCAAGCTCGATGAAAATCCCTACGCCATATAAATTAGTAATGTTGATATACATACTAATCACACTTATAAGTAAATGGAGACTACGGTATAGATCCAAACAGTTAACTTTCTAATTGCATGTAAATTTCATAAAATATAATATATATCGTATAAATAATAACCAAGCAAAAAAAAAAAAAAAAAAAAAAAAAAACTTATCTAGTTATCAACTATCAACAAAAAAAACTTTAATTACCAAACTAGACCATCAAAATGGACCAGTGCCGTTCCTACATTTTCGGAGGCCCTAATCGAACTACGAAGTGGAGGCCCTTTTGCAAAATTATCATTTTCAACATATTTAGTAACAAACCCTCCTTCTTTATCCGAGCTTGGGATCATTTTCAAAAAGTTTATAATTGGCGTAGTTAAATTTGCTTTTTGTCTTTTTACATAACCGGATTCAAAAGTTCGGATTCGATTTGACATAGCAAATAGCCTAACTACTATCATGGTTTCTAACAAATATTAAATAGCAATTGAAACTTAGCAAATATCTCCTATCACACTCTCAGCACTTGGACTAAGTTAAAAACGGAGGCCCATATTCAATACTTAGGCACTTGGGCTTGGAAGCTAATATTATTGAAGAAGGAGGCCTATTATTCAAAATCTTGAGGCCCTTAAAATTTGGAGGCCCTAGGCCTTTGCTTAGATCCACAAACCAATTGGGCCGGCTCTGAAATGGACCATTGCCAAAACTATGTTACTACATTATACGTTTGATTTATCCTTTATATTAAAAATTAGATAACTAGATTAATTATGTTCAAGAATATTTATAAGTGATGGAATTGAAGTGAACAAATTAGTACAAATGTAATCAAGTAATTAAGTAACCTTGAAGATGAGAAGCTCAACTTGTTGGTCGTCCACAACTGCTTTAACCAAAAGTGCTTCTTCTTTGGCAACCTGAGTGTAAAATTCCAGAATTGCTATCTCTTCATTGTGTCCATAATCTTGATCATTTTCATCATCGTCATATCTAACTTGTCGTCTAGTCGCCCAACAGTGTGTGCTTGAAACTTGTGGGCTTGGGGCAACGGATTTTGCAAGATTGGCGGAGTAGAAATTGGTGAGGGGTATGCAGAGTGATGTGGTGGTGACATTTTGAGAAATGGTAGGGAAAAAAGAAGGGAAGGATAATGAAGCATACATGAGTGGTGGTGCCTCAAGAAGACACTACGTGTAACAAAAGACTAAAGAGATAAAGAGCTTCACATGAGAATATTTGGCTTTATTGGACACAAATTGTATCCATTTTAAAAGATGCATTATCATTATTATGTTTTATCATTGTTAGGCTTAGAATTAAAGAAGAAGAATAAAGAGAGAAAATTAGGTTCAAATCAGGGGCGGACCCAAGCCCACCCTAAGGTGGGCGGGCGCACCCCCGGGGGAAAAAAAAATTAGGGCTAAATTCCGTCAAAAATCCCGTCCGCACCCCTTGGAATTTTTCGTCCGCACCCCTTGGAATTTTCGACCGCACCCTTTGAAATTCTTCGTCCGCATCCCTTATGTAAAAAGTGTTATCAATTTATATTTTAAATTTTTTTAGTAAACTCTTATTTTTTTTTAAAATATACTACCTAAATTATATAACTTTTAATACCTAACCAACTAAACCCAAATACCCATACCTTTACTCACTTATAATTCCTAACTAGCTAGCCCACTAAGTCTTAGCCCATTAACCAAACCCAACAATATTTCAAACTATAATAAAATAATTAAAGCCCAAAACCTTTAGAAACTATCCCGCTCTCTCTCTCTTGCGTCCCTGCACTGCCAACAAACAACATCACCCAGCGACAACAGTCCAGCAGCCGGCGACCATCGTAATCAGTCACCATACCACCGTCGTTCGACACCAAATCTAACCGGAATCCGAACACGGGTAAGTTTCTTTGTTGTTTTGATGATTTTGGTTGATATTATAGGAGAAAAAAGGGTAATAAAGTTGTTAAATAGGTTTGAAATTTTGTGTGTTTTGACGTTGTTTATGGTTGTTTAGATGATTTTTAGGGTGATTATGTTGTTTATATATTTTTAGGGTGATTACAACTTACGTTATGATTTCTAGGGCTTGAATAGTTATAAATTAAAATTGAAACATTATGTTATGGAGCGATGAACTTATGTTATATAGAGAAAGAATTGCTTAAGAAATTAGCTTTAGATGATGTTTTGGATAGATTTCAAAAAATGAAAACCCGTAGGGCGTCGACGTTTTAATTATATTTGTAACAAGGTTTGACATGTTTTTGATGATTATATAAATTTAGTTTGATGTTCGTTTGTTTTAGATGACCCGACCCGACCCGACACAACCCGACCCGATACGAATCGATTTTTTTACTTATATACCTAGGGGCCTAAAATTTTTAAAAATGTTCCGCACCCCCATGGAAAAATTCCTGGGTCCGCCACTGGTTCAAATCCAAGCTAATCTTCTCATTAACAACAACCAGTTATTAATTAATACGGTTGATAACAACCTTCTACCTAACTCTTAGGGGAGTGGGGGTGGTCACTAATGATAGAATTCCATCACTCACAAGCACCCAATCAAGTTCCGTCATGTCATCAACCATTTTTCCATCACTCACAACCTTTTTTGGTGGCAATGGTCATCACTCACAACACCCAACAATAAACCCCCACACCCCCTCACATCCATTTATCACGCTAACCCCATAACGCGTTGATTTTATCACGGAAATGGTCCTATCACTCGTGAATGTTTTGGTGGCGGTGGAAGTTTTCTTTTTTCCACGCGTTATTTTTTGCTATCACGCGTTGAAGTTTTGCCACCCCCAGTGGCCTTACCAACTAAACCTCACACTATAGACATATTACACAAGTACCCCTCATACACTTTCAACTAATGACATAACAGTCCCTATACAAATTGTTATCTAACAATTGTGTAGTGTATTCATTTAATAAAAAAATAGTTTGTTTTATATACTGAAACGGTTTACGTGAATCCGCGCGTTGCGGTGGGGTGTTGATTAAAAACATTATTTTTCTTGTTGTGTTACCCCTAGCTTACACCAAACAATGACAACAACGAAATCTTTTGCTATTGTCAGGTTTATATAATAATATCAAACAAATCATATTTGAACACGTATACCTATGACTTCGACATTTAAACAAACTAAATTACTTAAATGATATGGTGGGACAGGGCCGTCTTCGAAATTCTTGAAAAAATTTTAGGCCCAGGGCGAGAAAAAAAAAACGGGCCCCTAGAATATAACGCCAATAACTCATGTGTAAAAAGTCTATAGACTATAATGCGACAATAATTGTTATGAACCCAAAGACAAAACAAAAACTATGTATAGATATGAAAATGTCTCTTATATAGGTTCGACCAGCTCTTTCAGAAAACATCAAATATTAAGAAGTAACATTCAAAAAAAATAATAAGTTATAATTTAATCATATCAAGTTCAGAAGAAAATTTGTAATTTATAATAGATTTAATGCATATAATAAAATTGTTTTTTTGTCATGGATCAAATGATATGATTGTTTATGTGGTTGAGGTCCATAACATGTTATGTTGGATTTGAGCTGGAGTCATATAAGAAGGCTTGTTTTATTTATATCATTTCACTCATTTACGGTATTCTTATTAGTTTATTCATTCATTCAGTATATATATAATAAAATTTTAATAAAAATATGTATCCGAGTCCTCGGGAAGACTAGGCCCTGGGCCGTCGCCCACCCCGCACTCCCTCAAAGACGGCCCTCGGGTGGGAGGTTGGGTCCAATTGACAAAGTCATTGTAGTTAAGGTGTTGCTCCCCTTGAGGTCAAGGGTTCGAGGCCCGCCGAAGACGGATTTTGTCTAATTTAAGCTATTTGAAAGAAAGAAAAAAACTTAAATGATAAACATGAATTAAATATATAAAACAATCAATTTACTATTATCCTTGATCTCTTCAAAGTCACTTGTGAGATCAACTGAGTTAACCACCCTTATCTTCAAATGTTGTTTTTCAATCTCAAACCCATCGTGTTATGGGTATACCTGTTTGTGGCTTTATGTGGTTAAAGTTACCCATTGACTTGTCTAATTCCCAAAACAAAATATTAAACTCGACTCAAACCAACTTGAAATATTAAATATTTATGGTTTCTAACAGCTTCAATATACTAAACAGGTGCAAGTAACTATGCGAGTATCACCTAATAACAAACCCATGGCATTTTTTAAAACAAATCCTATCTTTCACATAACAATTAATCAAAATCATCAATCAGAAGAATGATACAAATTATGAGTAAATAATAGATTTTATTTCTAGCAAATAAAATAGATCTCATATCCAGCAAGTTTCCATCTATTTTTAATAGCTTCTTCTTATCATCACCTTCATAGATCTCATATCCAGCAAGTTTCCACCCATATTTAATAGCTTCTTCTTATCATCACCTTTATATGTTTCTTCTCTGGACCTGCTTCAGGTTTCTTTGTTGGTTCTTTGTCAGGTCCAACGGTGAGTATATCAGTGTGCCCAGGGGCGCAGCTAAAGTAGGGCGGGAGGGGGGGGGGGGGGGGCGACCCCCCTAACTTTTCGCTCAGTACTTGAGAGTATGTAGTTTTTGTAAGAAATTTTTGAGTAAGTACGTTTTCGACCCCCGGTTCTATGAATGGTTACTGGGGGTTGTTTTAATTTGGCTCTCACTATCTGCACACTGAGTTTGCCTATCTGCACACTTAGGGTTTAAATACGCTGCGTATTGGTCAATACGCAGCGTAGATAGACCATAGATCTCAGCGCCTGATTACCAATCATTGCACAGAAAACAAGGTGTATATACGCTGCGTATTGGTCAATACGCACCGTATTAGTCAAGGACCATTTTTGTCAACTTTCAAAACTTCAGGGACTGTTTATGTAAATTTTCAAACATCAGGGACCATTTGTGTAAACTTACGAAACACCAGGGACCATCAGTGTCAATTGTTGAAACATTAGGGACCATTTTTGTAAAAATTGAAACGTTTAGGGACCAAAGTGTAAATATATCAAAAATATGTAAAAAAGGGGGTCTTCTTTAAAGAACCGGCCCTTGCATGATTCGAACTCGTGACCTATCGTTTAGAACCGCAACGCCTTAACCAGTTTATCCTCTGTCCGGAGCTGTTAGATTATGAAACTTAATTCTTATATACACGAGTTAGCTTATACGCTGCGTATTGACCTATACGTAGCGTATTTGAACACTTCATATACGCTGCGTATAGGTCAATACGCAGCGTATGTTTAAACTTCATATACGCTGCGTATAGGTCAATACGCAGCGTATGTATGTCAGGCTGATTTGACTCTGATGCGATGTTGTCAGGCACGGGAATAAAGTATACACTATAATTGAAAGTCTATTTAGCAGTGCGATGTTGTCATCTTCCATTCATTTATCAGTACTTTCTTGGCTCGCTTCTTTCATTCGCATTTCTTTTGTTCTTCAGTAAACAGTTTACATTCCAAACCAAAATCATTTATTCTGTTTTTTTGCTCAATCTTGTTAAAATGTCATCATTTTGGACCGATAATTATTTCAGTAATCGCTATTCTAACGACACAAGGGGAGCAAATGATGCCAATGAGGAGGAGGAGGTTGTGTCTAGAGTCCCTGTTGATCAAAAAACACAGTTGCCAGACTTGAACAAGACTCTCACTCCACCTGTTGATGAACCAAATTACCCGGCGTATCAAGTGTATCCGGATTACGGATACGGGTATGAATCTCCGTACGTGCAACAAAGTGGATACGGTGCTGAGAATGCACCTGTTGATGAACCATATTACCCGAAGCAGCAATCGTATCCGGGTTACGGGGTATACGGGGGTGAAGATGGATACGAATGTTACAGTGGATACGGGGGTGAAGGTGGATACGAGGGTGAAGGTGGATACAGTGGATACGGGGGTGAAGGTAGATACAGTGGATACGATAGATATGGGGGTGAAGGTGGTTACAGTGGATACGAAGAACATGGTGGATATGGTTATGAGCCCCGTAACACATCACTTTATGAACCATCTACCCCGGGCAATCCGTTTCAAATAAATGAGGTATCACATTAAAATAATAATTATTATTATTAAAAATATTATAATTATAATTATTATTATTATTATTGTTTCGACGCTTAAATACGCTTCTATCCATGCTTCGTATAGGCTCAAAAGAAGGGTATATAGGTCATTCTCCTGACCCTTAAATACGCATCGTAGAGATCCATACGGAGCGTAGATAAAGGTCAGAAAATGACCTTTTTGCCCTTATAGTCAGCCCCGTATAGCCCTATAGGAAGGGCTAAATGGTAATTTCATAAGTCAAACCCCTTTTTTGACTATTGCATACGCTTCGTAGGGGCCTCTACGATGCGTAGAGGTTCTGATTTAAATCAGGAAAACCCCTACGCATCTCTGTTCTTCCCCAAATTACACACACAAAAATACAGAGACATACGCAGGCGACTACGTATTTACGACCATATACAGGCGAATTCGAAGTATAAACGAGGTACATTCTCAACCTATTTAACTAATTTTGATTTTTTTTAGTATTTTATCCGTAAATTAGGGGTGTATCTTAGGTAATTTAGGGTTTACAGTGAATTAGGGGTGTTTGTTTGATTTGTTTGATTGTTGTGTCTAGTTGCTTTACATGTCTACGGTTTACAGTGAATTAGGGCTTGAGTAGATTTGTGAGGTTAGGGTTGTCCTTTGCTATGGTGTCAGGTCTCGGAGCAGGATAAAGGCAACAACAGAATAACACACACATACACACTTCTACAGTCATGAGTATGTTCACCTCTTATCTATTTGCATTCCCTGTTATGTTGATTTTGGCATGTAAAGTATATGTATGAGAGTTATTGTTTATACGTGTTTTATGTTGTGTTTGTACATGCTATCGAATATGTGGATTAGGAATGATTACAACATGCATCAGATTAATGTTTGCGAACCATGATCATATATGTTATTAAATACAATTGTGAATAGGTCCGAGTATTGTACGTGATGCATCATGATTTAACTTAGGATATCATGTAAAAGCTTGCTAACATTGATCATAAAGAAGTCTTGATCCTTACATGAAAACTTAGTTTGTGAATTATGTATGCACGGAAATTATCGAATGGTTATGAATTCATGTGGAATACGTGATGACAATTTAGGAAAACGGGCGGGGGGTCTATGTTCGGCTTCACGATAAGTGGGAATTTAAACAGAAAATATATATTTTTAAACAGAAAATATATATTTTTTTAAACTTAAATTGAGTTGCTTGCTTATGTGTTTCATTTTAAAATCCTATGTTTTGACTAAATTGTTTCATTTTAAACAGAAAATATATATTTTTAAACAGAAAATATATATTTTTTTAAACTTAAATTGTTTTTTTTTTAAACAGAAAAATGGAGGAAATGAATTTAGAAGAGCATATTCCGGAGCAGCCGTAGCGGAAGCGGCGGGCGCGTCCACCGCCGGATCCTCTCGAGAATCACCCGTATTTGGCGTTTCCTCCGGAGTCCGACGCTGCTCTCCGTTGCGAGAAGCTTCGGAATATGCATATTGGTGAACATTTTGCGGTTTCTTGGAAAACCCTCCGGAAGCTCGAGGTTGAAGATTGGGTGCGGGGGTTTGTTCCCCTTGAATCACCGTGGGATCGTCTGTTTGAGCTATCGTTTACGCCGACCTACAGGGAGATACTGGTCGAGTTTCTGTCGTCGCTCGAGTTTCATCCTCGTCGGCAAGATCAGGTTGAGGACCCCGCGCAGCCCCCTCCCCCGCCCGAGGTTTCTTTTCGCATGGCTGGCCAGGATCGTTCTATGTCACTTGCACAGTTTGCGGTGCATAGCGGTTTGTATACGGAGGCTGAGATCGCTACGGATCTTTATACGAAGGTACGTTTAACACAAATTTTGTATTGTTATTATTATTATTTTAATATATAACATTTAAGATTTAATATTAATTTAACGTTTAATAAACATTCGTGTAAACAGGGGCTAGTAATGGTTGATAAACCCACGCTATTAGGGTTTTGGGCTGAGATCGCGGACATCGCTCATTGGGACCACCAACAATCCAAGGGGAGGGTTACGCTGATTAAGGATCCGCTCTTCAGGTACGTTAGTTATTAAACAGCTTTTTTTTTAAACAGATTTTTTTTAAACAAAATTTCTTTTTAAACAGAAATTTATTTTAAACAGAATTTTTTTTTAATTATTTAGTCGAAGTCGAACCGTAACCGGCGTTTAAACCGACAGCCGTTTGGGGCTGCGTTTGCAGCCGTAAGGCGCGTACGGTCCTAACGAGCGTCGAAACTAAGTTCGTCGTTAAAATATATATTTTTTTATTATTTAGTCAAAGTCGAACCGTAAGGCGCGTAGGTCCCTAACGAGCGTTTGCAGCCGTTTAAACGCCCGTTAGGGACCTACGCGACTTACGGTTCGCCATGGACTAAATAATATTAATAATAATAATTATAGTTTCGACGCTCGTTAGGGACCTACGCGCCTTACGGTTCGACTTCGACTAAATAATAAAAAAATATAATTTAACGACGATCTTAGTTTTGACCCTCGTAAGGCGCGTAGGTCCGTTACGTGCGTCAAAATCCGTATCGAGTAAAAAATATATTGTTTTTTTATCCTCATTTAATCGATGTCGCCTGATTATTATTTACTGACTGGTTTCCATTTATGCAGGTATTTGCACAAAATGATTTCCACTTCGATCACTGCTCGAAACAAAAGCCGGGAGTGGTGTACGAGTGGTGACTTGTTCTTTTTATATTGCCTCTTATACAAGAGGCCGTGCGCTCTCGCCCACGGGTTGGCGCAGTACTTCGCCTCCACGCATCATCGACAGGAGCGCGGAGTGCTATTCGGCGGCGCCTAGGTGACCAAGTTAGCCCATTCGTTGGGCTATCATCCGGAGAACGACCGCGGCCGTGTAGGCCCGGCGACACAGCCAAAGCGGATGGGGATGAACACAGTAAACGGGATGCAAATTACCAAAGACTTTCCATGCGGGAAGCGGTTAAAGAAACTAGACGGCACGCAATACGAGCTTACACAACTGCCAGAACAGTTCCCTCTGTATTATCCTCCGCACGATCCGGAGCCGCCGGAGCCGCATGAGCCGGTCGCCGTTCTTCCGCAGTGACCACAGCCGCGTGGACCACCCGGGGCGCCTCAGTTCCCACGCCATGTTTGGCCCGGTCCTGACCCGTCACATCAGCGGCTGCTTCGGAACGTTGAAAGGAACAACTATCTGTTGGAGTGGGTGGCTGCGGCGCTGCAGCAGCAGCGACGGCATGATGGGTTACCTCCACTACCCTTCATTGCGGATACGGAATGGGATCAGCATCATCAGCAGCAGCAGCAGCATCAGGAGCAGCAGCAGTAGTATTTTATTATTTTGTTATGTATGCACAAACTTTTCATGTATATATCAAACTTTCGGTGTAAACGGTTTAACATATTTTGAAATGTTATATACTATGATGTACATATAAAATTCTGGCAGGTTATTTAACATGTTCTATTGTATAGATAAAGTTCTGGAAGTGTTAAACGCAGCCGTTTGCGGCTGCGTTTGCAGCCGTTTAAACGCCCGTTTACGGCTGCAAACGCAGCCGCAAACGGCAGTGAAATCGCGTTTAGGGACCTACGCGACTTACGGTTCGACATGGACTAAATAATAAAAAAATAATATAATTTAACGACGATCTTAGTTTTGACGCTCGTAAGGCGCGTACGGTCCTAACGAGCGTCGAAACTAAGTTCGTCGTTAAAATATATATTTTTTTATTATTTAGTCGAAGTCGAACCGTAAGGCGCGTAGGTCTCTAACGAGTGTCGAAACTAAGTTCGTCGTTTTATATTTTAACGACGAACTTAGTTTCGACGCTCGTTAGGGACCGTTTGTGTCAATTTTTGAAACATCAGGGACCATTTTTGTAAAAATTGAAACTTCAGGGACCAGAGTGTAAATATATCAAAAATAAGGGACCATTTGTGTCAATTTTTGAAACTCCAGGGACCATTAGTGTAAAATTCAATACGCTGCGTATTGGTCAATACGCAGCATAGACACACCTTGTTTTCTGTGCAATGATTGGTTATCTGGCACTGAGATCTATGGGCTATCTACGCTGCGTATTGGTCAATACGCAGCATATTGGTTTAACCCTATACGTTGCGTATTGACCAATACGCAACGTAGATAAACCCTAATTTTGCTAGGGTTTGGTGTGCCAATATGCACTTTAGTGTGCCAATAGGCACACTCTTTAATTTATGGATGGAGTAGGAGGGGTTAAAGAATGCGGTTTTGAATTATGCAAAAAATCCAAGAGTCCGTATTAAAATGTATTGTATTGTTTCATATATATGTATAAATAGTATTTATTTAAAACAATTCCTTTAGACTTTATAAATCACTTTCAATTCGATTAAGTGGTTTTTTATAATTTTAAACTAGGTTATAACCCCGTGTATTACACGGGTCGAATAAATGAATTTTATATACTAAATAATAAAACAATATATCTTTAAAAACCTCTTTTATTGCACGGGCTGAATAAATATAATTTTATATATTAAATAATAAAAAATTATATCTATAAGAACCATATTATACGGGTTGAATAAATATAATTTTATATATCAAATAAAAAAGTTATATCTTTAAAACCGCTTGTTTTACACGAGTTGAATAAACGTAATATTGTTTACCAAATAATAAAATAATACATCTTTAAGAAACCTCATTTATTACATGGGTTGAATAAATGTAATTTTATATACCAAATAATAAAAAAAAGTAAAATCTATTTGATACCAAACTAAACAAAACGTTCAAATATATAGTTAATATCAAGAGTAAATTACGATTTTGGCCCATGTGGTGGTATCACTTTTATCCTTTTAGCCAAAAAACGAATCTTTTAACATCTGAGCCCACAACGTCTTTTTTTCTAACCCTTTTATCCCCTACCAAAAGGGTTAGAAAAAAAGACGTTGAGCGCTCAGATGTTAAAAAAAAAATTTGTGCTAAAAGGGTAAAAGTGATATAATCACATGGGCCAAAATCATAATTTACTCTAATATCAAATTAGATAACTAAGTTTGAATTTGAAGTAAATAGATAAATATAAAAGTAATAATTAAACTAAATAATATTTAGTAGGAGGATTATCTATAATTAATTAGAAGAGACTAAATTAAAATTATCATTATCCATAAAACATGGCCTAATATGATGACAAGTGTCCTCAAAGTGGTTTCTTTTATTATATGTATAGACTAGGTTAGAACCCGTGTATTACACATGTTGATTAAATGTAATTTTATATATTAAATAATAAAAAGTTATATCTTTAAGAACCCCGTATATTGTACGGATTAAGTAAATGTAATTTTATATATCAAATAATAAAAAAGTTATATATTTAAAAACCATGTGTATTACACATATTAAATAACTGTAATTTTGTATACTACATACTAAAAACGTTGTATCTTTTAAAAAACCTGTGTATAATCGGTTTGAATAAATCTACCAAATAATAAAAAATTACATCCTTAAAAACACCGTATATTATACGTGTTGAATAGATCTAAAAAAGAGTTATATCTTTAAAAACTATGTGTATTACACAGATTAAATAAATGTAATTTTGTATACTAAATACTAAATATGTCGTATCTTTAAAAAACCCGTGTGTAGTCGGGTTGAAAAATCTACCAAATAATAAAAAATTATATCCTTAAATCTAATTTTACATAGCAAATAATAAAAAAACATTGTCAGCGACCACCAACACCGGAAAATCTTGTAAAAACAAAATAAATAAAAACGGGAAAAAAAATAACGCCGAATAAAAAGAAGACGTAAAATCTTTGAATCACGCACGCTCGTTGCTGAGAAATTAAATCGAAACGTAAAACACAGAAAAAAATAACTAAGTCCATCCAGGACCCGCGTGTTGGACGAACTTATCAAACACAGAAAAATAGATGTGACCCGACGGACCAATCAAATGGGAAAAAAATGTATGAAAAAATGTTGAACCTCACATGCATGTTGCGATGCGTTAACTCACAAAATTTAGAACGAAACCAAAAACTTGGAAAAGATGAAAAGTATGGTGGACTAAAATTGAAAAAAAGAGAGTTGGGATTAAATTGCAAAAGATGAAAAACTTTGGGTTAAAATGAAAAAACAAAGGGTCTAAATTGAAAATTTGAAGTTATTTATTAATTTTAGATAAAGATAAGGATAAAACTATGTGATATCTATATATTTATATATTGGTTATTAATTAATATTATTATTAAAAGAAATTTATTAAACAAATATAAATAAAATTTATGGGGTTGAAGGAGAGAATGACATGTGGCATTATTCGGAGTCTTTTATTATAAGTAGATAAAAAAATTATATTTTTAAAAACCCCGCCTTTTACACGAGTTGAATAAATATAATTTTGTATACCAAATAATAAAAAAAATATATTTTTAATAAATTAGGATAACATTTAATATTAATTTATTATTATATATTTAATATAAGATAAGTAGGAAGGAGAGGTATTTGTTTTAAAAATATATTAAATTAACAATTTAGATTTGAGGATAATATTTTATTAAAGTATGATAAGATTTAATATTGATTTATTATTTAATTAATTAATATAAGATAAGTATAGATTTAAGGATACTTTCAATGAATGACACGTGTCCAAAAGATGGTTTCTTTTATTATAGTAGACTAGCGGTAAGACTCGTGTGCAAACACGGGTCGTTTCTTAGAAAACCATGCATAACACATATTGATAGAATATATAGATACATGTATAGATATTGCACCAAAACATGTCATCTATTATAGCTAAAAGACAACTATAAGTACATATAAAAGATGTCTAACAAAGTTAATAAAAGATGTCTAACAAACTTAGTAAAATTCATCAGTTATATATGATTATTTTCATTCTCTTATTCAAAAAAGAGAGTATCCACTCATTGACAATGAACATAAGTACATATAAAAGATGTCTAACAAACTTAATAAAATTCGAATACAACTTAAGTTTTAACAAACATTAACTAAGAACATACGATCACCTGCCTAAACAACACACATCAAACCTCAGTCAAGAATTTGTTACGCAGCAACATCTCCTTCGCTACATGTTGGGATCTGGTTAAATATGCTACTGGAGACACTGCTGATCCAACAATCTCCCTATACAACAGATGATACGAAAAGCCTTCTTTATTACTGATTTTTATTTCTCATCAACATCTCCCTGATTTGTGCTTTGACTTGTAGTTCAAAGTCCAGGGAGAACATGTCTTCTTCATCATCCCTTTCAAGTTGAAGGTCCAACAAATCTTGGAGATCGTATGCATTCAGATTATATGCACTATCCATTTTAATCTCTTCAACACTACCATCTGATCTGATCAAAGTCAATACTTGGGTTTTTTAGCATGACTTCCACTTTACTATTTTTGGATCAGTTGGTTTTCTTGGAAAAAGAATTATTGAAGATGAGTTTGGTGATTGTGGTTTGCTAACTAAATTTGCAATTTGTTCAGACAAATCAGATGATGAGAGAAGGTTTTTCGGAGTATCGATTTTTAGAGACAGAGCAGCAATTGTAGGATAGACTGAGTTTTGAAGAACATTTGAATCTTCAGCTCTAAGTTCTTCCAGCTTTTTGTAGGTCTCAACTATCTTCAGTTTAGACCATCCGGCAATGGATCTAGCTGGACCATAACCAGCAGCCACAAGCTCTATTCTCATTCTTTTAAACATTAATGCCTCATCTGATTCCACTGTTTTGACTTTCTTCCAATTAGGTGGAGTTGGCTTTACCAGACGATCATTGTGTATTTTTATGATTCTATCGATCTCTTCTCTAAGAGCATCTGCTGACCAGTTTTTAAATTGATCTTCAGTTGCGTTATATGGTTTGTACTTCATAATGTGTGCAACATAAGCATCCCTCAGTTTCATCTGAAGTTCAGGAATTACTGGCCTCTCAGACATGGATTTACTCACGTCCCTAGCATAGTCTTCAAGTTTTACGACTTTGCTAAACTGAAATGATAAAAACCTATGGTATTCCCTGTCATCCATCCCTATGCTTTTCTCTCTTGCTATAACCTCAGCCTGTGATATTTTTAATTTCAGATACTCATCTAAGTTTTGAGGCTTCTTATAGCCATAAAGAGATGGGAATGATCTTTTAGATGGATCCTCTATTGTGAAGAATGATTCAATTTCACCTTTAACAATGACTAATTCCAGTGGATATTGAGCTTCCAGAGGAATGACTGATGGTAGTGTAGCAATTGTAAGAGATGAAGTAGGTTCTATGGGTGGAAATGACGAGCATTGGACTGTTTTGAATGGAGGCAGATGATACAGGGATTGTTAATTTAATCTCTTCATCATCTTCTAACACAATATGAGTTTTTCTCTTACGTGTGGAGATGATTTCTGGTGAAGGAGAATGTTTTGGTAGTGAAGATGAATGTATGGGAGATCTTTGTGACGTTGGAGGTAGTTGGATTGTGGTTGGGGTAGTGAAAATGATCATGGCAGATGTTTGACAAACTTCTGCTGAAACAACTGGTGTCTCAACAGCTGTTTGGTAAGCATCTGCTGATACTTTTGTTATATCAGCATCTATTGACAGAATGGGTGATGATGGTGTTGAAGCTATTTTCTCCTTCTTTTGTGGTGGTTTTTTTGGAGAAAGGTTGGAATTAGGTTGGGCAGGGGATACAATTTCTGTAGGATTAGCTTTTGAATCTGGTGGCAATTTTCTCAGTGAATCTTTCTCCCCCTTTTTGGCATCATTATCATCATCATCTTTCTCAAAGATTGATGTAGGGGTGGTGCCAGAAAGTTTCAACAGATGTTCCTTAATGTTCATAATGCCTGCTTGTGTGTCTTTATACCTGGCATCAACCAAATTTATGATAAATTCCAAACTGAAATTGCGGTTACTTTCAGCCAAATTTCTCTGAGCTTGAAGGATGGGTTGCATAGAATTCCAAATATCATTGGCAATTTCCTGTGTGGTAGGTTGACTTTTAGAAAGCTCTATCAACTGCTTAATCAATTCTTTCATTTCAGCAACATATGTTTTAATGGTAGACACTCTAACCGTCAAATCCTTATAATTTAATTCATCACCTACTTTAATAGGATCATCTGAATTCCCACCTGTAGTGGTTGTATTTGTTTTGATAATAGGAGAAGTCTCCATATCATTAGAAACTGATGCCCGTTTTTCTTGGTTCTGGGGACTTCCCACTGAAGCAGAGATTACAGTTGTAACCTCATCAGTGGTTGCCTTCAAGGGAGTCTTAATGATGTAACCATTGTCCAACTGATTGGTGATGGGTTCAACAGTTGTAGTGGCTGCTCCACTTGAACTACCACGAAGAGTTTCGTAATACTCAACGGGGATAACCTCATCAACTGTTGTTAGGATAGCAGATTGAATTGGTTCAGGCACAGTCATTTGTTGCGCTCTACTCTCAGTAATGTGCATCAGAAGTTATGTTTTCTTTCTGAAATTCAATTGCTTCAAACAGAGGTAATATTGTTGATAGAACTTGAGAAGAGGGTTGTGGTGTAGAAAGCGTGATTGCCCTGGGAGAGGGACTTTTAAACATACTTTCATATGTAAGGTCTACTTCATGTTGTGGTGTCCAAGTGCTTACAACATGAACCTTTTGTGAGGATACGTGAGGAGTTTAGATGGGTTGAGATCTTTCCAACAAATGTGAGGAAGTAGCAGCAGTCGTTTCAAGTGACATTTGTGTTGTCACTGCATTAACCTCTGGGATCTCATCTTCCAGAGTAACCTTTTTATTTTGTTTACTTTTGGTGGGCTTTTTGGATGTGACAGATTTCATTTTACGTTTTCCTGGTGTGTGTTTCACAACACCGGTTGTGGTGTCATGATCACCAGGAGCAGTTGACTCAACAACAGAGGTTTGAACAACTGATGCGGACGCATCTAAAATAGGCTCATCCCCCTTTGTTTCCGTTGTTGAAACTTTTGACTCTCTATCCATAAGTTTAGTAAAAGTTTTACTTGTAAGACTATTTATTTGAAAAGCTAAACTGTTAGGACCGGTTTTGACTCCGTTTCGATTGCGTAACGAACGTGTAACGTGCGGAATCCGTACTCGTACGTGACCGAACACACGTGACGTAATATAAACGTGATTCTTTGATTGATTTGATAATGTACAACACCTGAATCACTTGGAATGAGCTTTCTCTCTCTCTAGACTCTCTCTCTAAATCTCAAGCTCTCCAAAACACAAATGTAGCCCAAGTCTCCAAAAGTCTCTAAAACTAACCCTAACTCTACTATTTATAGGCCAAGGCTTTAATGAGAAATCTCATTATTTACAATATTGTCACCTTGCCTTTCTTATCTAGATATTACAATATAAGGCTAGAATTAAAGAGTTTCAGCTACGGTCTTGAGATGACGGAGGCGATAGACATACTACACTAACAGACTCCCCCTTGGATATTGCCGCAGTCAATCTCAAACATTTAGTCAGACTCGTAGCTTCTTTTCTTTCTCTGTCTCTAGCTCGAACAGAATCCCCGTGGATCTGTCTTCAGCTTCTTCCTTTCAGTAGACTCTTCAGGCTCCCCCTGTCGTCAAGCTTCCGTGCTTTGGGATCGACACCTGGCTTTCCGGTTACAAGCTCTTCCGGGAAAGATACCTGGCTCCTTGCACGCTTCCCCTTGCGTTGAGCTCGTCTTCAGACTCCCCCTTAGACTCGGCTGTCGGGATCGTAGTCTGGAATACCATCTGCAAATCTCATACATTCATAAGTAAAACATTTTACAGTGAAAACATTTTCAGTTGTCCAGGTATCGTAACCTGGCTCTATTAAACTTTCTAAATCAAGATCCTGGGACTAAGATATAATAATATGAAATATATCCAGGATTACTTGATATTCTCCCCCTATCAACAATCTTCAAAGATTTGGCAGTTAAGCGAACATGATCAGAAACTGGCTTTATTACAACAAATTTTAACAATCTAAGCATCCAACTCCTTCACAGTTAATCATCCAAATCCAACTTAATGACCTTGGAGATATCACAAACTGTTTTTTATTTTTGATTTTAAAAATTTCAAGTTTCAAATTAATGAACTTGTTTTATTTTCAGAAACACGATCAGCATACTTAGATTTTGAAACTCAGTTCTCAGACATCGGTTGTCGAAAATAAAGCAGAATCAAAAATCTTTTTGTATTTTTCTGAAAATATAAAGCAGTAAAGAAATATTTACAAACATATTTACAGATAATATTTTTGTTTGAGTTTACGTTAGAGGATCATATCAGTTAATGACAATTCACAAGTACCGTTGAGCTTATTTACACATTAAGAATTAAACAATTCACTTAGATTGTCGATATACTGATCCACTTAAATTTTCACACAAAGTTCAACTGATTCAGGATACGAATTAGATGTATTAAGAACTTAAACTCATTCATGTGTCCCACCTCTTGAATATACTCCCGTATCCAGATCCCAATATTCAGTCTTACAGGTGAGTATACCTAGATGATATCTGTAAGGGGTTATAAATTACGAAGAACCGTGAGAGCTCAGGTCAGAACTTCCATTCAGCAGAGAGATGACGGCTTCGACTTTTGGTGTGTCCCCTTTAGAGGATCTTTTCTTCAACAGCACATGATTAGCATTTTTCAATGATTCATCATTTTTTATGCTGAGGGCGATGCTATGTTTCAAGCAATGCAGAAAGTATTCTCCGGGGACTAGGCCATTGCTTCCGCAAAATCAGAAGTCCCGGGATAATACCCCAGATATCACTATGTATAAAGACCTAGTATCTCAGAAAGAGGGGTCCTTCAAACGAGATTTCAGGGGTTACCTATATATCCAAGTAGTGTTCCCCATGAAATAAGCAAGTTTGAATTTAGGTTTATATCCCGAAAAAGTTTACTAAATGTATAAAAATCTACCGACACATCATCAGTGAGACTGTTTAACGCTATATAATCATTATATTTCTTTAGCATACTGTAACTGTCTACTGATGTACTATCATTTCCTCTTTTTACACAAAAACTCATTTTTCAAATTTTATCATGTTTTTGGCTTTTTCAAATTTTCAAATGTTTTTGGATTTTCTGACAACAATACTCCCCCTAAAATGCAAAATCATTTAAAGAAAATTTGATAACCGATGTAGATAGCTTTATCTCGCCATCCATTTTCTGCTTCTCATGTACTGTTTTGCAGAAAATATAATGTACCCCCATGATTTACAACACATTGATATTTTACAGTTTGAAAACCGTTTTTCAATCTCGTGAAATTAATCATGTTTGTTCAGCCGTGAGGGTTTCGGCGTATTCAATCAGAACTCCCCCTTACAAAAAACTATTTTCCCATAATGATTTCAAAACACTTAAGTTTGTTTTAATCAGAATGATTTTTCAGGAAAAATTAGTTTGTTTACCCATCACTTGTAGGTTTGGGGTCATCACATCACCTTGTTCTCTTTTAATCATTTTGAAAATTTAACATTATTAGGTCAAACACCACTATCACTTGTAGAAAATCAAGTACAACTTAATGTCCTTGATTAACCACTTGTAAGACGAAATATCACAGTTACCATCCTGTGAATTTCTCAAGAAAAATGCCGATACCTGCTTCACACTTACCAACCTGGAAGCTCCGGCAAGTCAGGAATTCAACCAACAGATTTATGTACCCAAGCCTGACCAGTCTTGGGTGTATTTTGAGCTTTTCTCTTTTCTTCATAAAATTCTTTTACTCCTTTTTCCTTACCATCAACCATCTTACTAAAAATAAGTTTAACATTGCTATTAAACATTTTTCCAGCATCAACGCCTTTTGATTTTAGGTTTGCGGCTCGTAATGGTGGAAAATTCTCATCATTCATTAATGGAACTGTCTCTTCCTTTTTTATCTCAACTTGTGGCTCATCTGATTTTGTGGAATCAGATTCATTGCCCGAATTTGGCTTGTCTGACTTGGATGAGCCAGATTCATCGCCAATAACTTTCTTTTTCTTCTTGTTTGTCCTCAGATTTGCATCTGAAGAATTCAATTTGCTTGACTTTGCCGTTGAGTGAATTGATTCATCAGAAATTTTATTCGAACCAACCGGTGAACCTGAAGACAAAATCTTCTCCAAATACTCTCTCGCCTTCTTCCTCTTTTTCATCAGTCTGTCTTTTTGCCCCTGCGAAAGTTTCACTTTCTGTTCTAAAACCTTATGTTCTTTGGGCTTGACATTGACTGGTTTCTTCACCGTTCTCTGAGATTCAACCCTTGATCTTCCCATCGATCTCCTTGGGCAATCTCTGGCAATATGTCCTCTGATATGACAATTATAGCATCTTTGTGTTTCAAAATTCCAATTCTGGCAGTTAACAGCAATGTGTCCTCTAACACCACAGAAATAGCACACTCTGTTATCATACCATCCACTTCTGTCAGTCCAAACCTTCAGATCATAACATTGTTTGGCTTGGTGATAATCATTTCTCCTCTTCAATGCTGGATTTGTCTTTTGAGCACTGTGGTCAAACCTGCACCACTTATTACCAACATTTTGTGAGTTTTGGTTTTTAAAATTTTGTGATTTTTTATAATGATTGGATGACTGAACTGATGAGCTTTTATTTTCATTTTTAAAATTTTTCGAATTTTTAACTTTTTGTTTATGTTCTACACTCTTCTTAACAGGTTTTTGTTTAGAACATTCACCTGTTTCAGTAGATTGCAAAACAGTATTTTTAATTTTTTCTTGTAAATCTAAAAATATTTTTCTTTTCTTTTCTTTTTCTATTTCATCATCAGCTTTGTCATCACAATCTTCAATTTTGACTTTGTCAAAATTTGTGACTTTGTCACTTATTGGAATAGAATTGATCGGTTTTGGACAATCATACGATGCAGAAGTCACAAAACTTTTCAACTTATTCTCTAACTCAGCAATTTTCTTTCTATTATCTTCGGCTTCATGCTCAAGACAAATGATTTTATCAAGATGAGAATTTATCGCACATTGTTTTTCGAGATTATTTTTACCAAAAATATCTCTCTCATCTTCTAAAATCTTTATCTGACTTTTGAAATCATTTTCTAATTTTTTTAAATTTTTGTTTTCTGATGACAAACTCTCAACATTCTTCAAAAGTTTGTCATTTTCAGATCTCAGTTTTTCGCAGTTCAAGCGCAACTCCAGAATCTGTTCATCATCAGTTTTCTTCCCATCTTTCAAAGCTTTGTTTTCCAATGTCAAATTCTCCGCATCACTCAAGAGTTTGGCATTGTCTGCTCCAAATTTATCACAATTTGAGCATTTTTCATTCATCTTTTCAGCATCATCTTCTTTCTTTGTTTCCATCCTGAAAGTTCCTGCACAAAAAATTTTAACAAAATCAGGAGGATTTGCATATTCATCAATAAAACAACCTCTCTTAATATCATATTTCATGACATTTTTTGCAGCAAGACACACAGAGACTCTTTTTCTCATTTCAATGATCACATCCAAATTTATCTTTTCTAAGTCCCTTTTCATTTCATTCATCAACTCTTCTTTTCTTTTTTCTTTATCAAACTTATGTGAACTAAGCTTATTGATGAATTCTCTAAAATGAAGCTTTGAGAAACTAGCATCCCTTTTTAGTTCAATAAAAAATTCATCCCATTCTAAAGGTAATGCATCAGCAAATTTTGAAATTTTTTTAGCATTTGAAACCCTTATCTCATATTTATCTAACTTATCAATCAACTCATCAAATCGTTTATCCAACTTTTCCAAAGATTCATGTTTCATGCACAAGAAATTTTCAAATCTTTCAATCCAAACATCCTTCTTGTCCTTCTTATTTCTCTTATCAGTCCAAGATTCAAAAGTCCAAACATTTAAATTTTCAAGATTCTTGTTTTCCTGTTCATCAAACATTTTAGCCATGATTTGAAATTCTTGAATAACAATGCTGTTCGTTTGGGTGAGATTATGTCTGTTCGGGTGGGATTGTATCCGACCGGATTACTTGTTGACTTCTTTGACCTCAAGTGAGTTGTCCGAATGGGTGTCACCTTGAAATATGAAATTCAATCACAGCACATGCAATCTAACAACAACTCTTCATGTGAGAATCTGATTTCAATCAATTAAAGTGGCCGACATCCTTTAATACTATTGAATGATTGAGTCACCAAGTTTATCTTTTCACAAAGTTCAATATTAATCACATGCACAAGTCAATGATGGTTTCTTGCAATAAGATAATGGCCGACAATCTTGAAACAATTCACATGCACACCATTAAAGTTGACTGACAAGCTGAGTATGTTGACCAAGTTAAAGTCGCTCGGGTGGAATGCAGTGATACGGATTGCTGTGACGCGGATTGCTATTCGTGCGGACAAGTGTCCGTCCGGATAGGTCAAATAATAGTCAACACGAATTGTTGAGACGCGGATTGCTTATTCGCATGAGTGGGTAATCCGGATGAAACAAATGATGCTATCCGTGCGGATAATGTAATCCGTACGGGTGAGTGATCCGGATGAAACAAATGATGCTATCCGTGCGGATAATGTAATCCGTGCGGGTGGAGTGTGGCTGAAGGTAATCTGTGCGAGTGGGTAATCCGTGCGGATAGGTAATCCGTGTGGATAGGTAATCCGTGCGGATGTGATGATCCGTCCGGATGAAGATGAACAGTTCAGCGATCTCAATCACGAAAACTCAGATTTCTCTCAAACGACATGGAATTTTGACCTGAAAATTTGTAGGGTTATAGATCAGACAATTTCGCATAACATATCAAAAAATTAGCGAATTTGGACCGTAAAAACCCTGTCAATTTTGCAAAATTCAGATAAAAACGTGAAGAACAAGAAAGTTAAGAGAAATTTGACAAATCTGGATGATTTTGGCTCTGAATCTGATCAAATCTTGAACGATTCTGTGTGTTTGATCTTCGCAACCGAGCACCTGCTCTGATACCACTTGTTAGGACCGGTTTTGACTCCGTTTCGATTGCGTAACGAACGTGTAACGTGCGGAATCCATACACGTACGTGACCGAACACACGTGACGTAATATAAACGTGATTCTTTGATTGATTTGATAATGTACAACACCTGAATCACTTGGAATGAGCTTTCTCTCTCTCTAGACTCTCTCTCTAGATCTCAAGCTCTCCAAAACACAAATGTAGCCAAAGTCTCCAAAAGTCTTTAAAACTAACCCTAACTCTACTATTTATAGGCCAAGGCTTTAATGAGAAATCTCATTATTTACAATATTGCCACCTTGCCTTTCTTATCTAGATATTACAATATAAGGCTAGAATTAAAGAGTTTCGGCTACGGTCTTGAGATGACGGAGGCGATAGACATACTGCACTAACATAAACCTTGTTCAAAATCTGTTTGTGACACTTGTTTTCGTAGGTAGTAGCTTAGAAGTCTTGGATACAACAGAAAAGCATTACTACGAACACCTTTTTTTCAATTTTTTCACATTTTTCACATTATTCAACAAATCAGAAAACAGTGCTTGTGATAAATTGTAATCAGATTTTGTTAAAATAGCATAACCCAAATACTGAATGTTCAAAGGTATCTCATTAAATGCGGTGGTCTTAGCTGAGAGACAAGTTAAAAGAGTATGAAACAAAATTTTCATTGGCGGATGGAAGTTTGGTTTGTAGATAGTAACTTCCTTTAATTGTGCATCATACCCTCTTTCAATGAACTCTGTATGAAGTTCAGGTTTTTCAAAGTTGGTCTTACCTCCCAAGTCGTCCAATGCAAATGTAGTGGAAATTGTAAAGGGAGAAATTCGTAACACACTTTCCCCAACCTTAGATGTGATGGCAACTGGATTATTATCTTCAGACTCTATTTCAGCATTAAACCAAAATAGTCGAAGTGTTTCTGTATGAACCGGAGCATCAGCAGTAAGGATTGATTTGTATTTTGATGATGTTAAAAGGTCAATTATTGAGTGAAAGCTGGTATTTTTGTTGGTTTTCTCGAAGATGGGGAGGTAGTTGTGAGGGTTTTTGATGTTCAGAGACATCATCGGAGAAGAAGGTGATTTGGGGATGAAACAGGCTTTAAGTTGGAGGGTTTTTAATATGTTGGAAAGTGTTTTTCAGAATTTTGAATTCGAGACGGCAGTGGTAGAACCTCGATTTAGGGATGAAACAGCTTTTATATAGAGAGAAGAAGTGAATGCTGACGTGTCAGTAGTTACAAATATTTGATGGCTAAGATCTGTCCACGTCAGAACCTCTCTTGCGACAACCGATGACACTTGTTTGGAAACCTCTGTTGGTCGACTATAGAAGTTGGGAACAGTGTGAGTCAAACAGTCGTTAGATAAACAGAAGTTATGAGAACAGATGATAACTTTGAGCAGTTGTTTTATTTTTAGATAACATCTGTCCACGTCAGAACCTCTGTTTTCATAATGGATGACAGTCAGCAGTATAGTAAATCAACAGTCATTAGGATAAACAGAAATTATGACAACAGACGGTACCCTTTAGCAGTGGGTGTATTTTTAGGCAAGCAGAAGTTTCAAAAACAGTTGTTTTCAATCGGTGTAACTGAACAGCCGTAAGTCTAACATCTGCTATTAGCCCAACCACTGTTAGTATCAAAACCTCTGTTGAGCATTTTAAGATTGAATATCATCTGTTGTTCGTTAACATCTGTTGACCCATAGCAGACCTTTTCATCTTCAGACATTTATTCATCAGTAGATGCTCTCTTTTGTCAGACTTTAGCTACAACACACCTTTTATAACAGCAAATATCGACTCCTTGTAATTAGGTCTTACCGGAAATTCTTCCAAAAAACTGTTATTGATAAACAAAATTATATAATAATACTTAGGAATGACTGAAATAATTAAAATGAAGATGCGACAACAAAAATTAATAGTATTAAAATTTATTCATTTAGTCAACAGTGGTAAATCAACAGTCGTTAGCATACACAGTTGTTTCATAAGAAGGTTCGAAAGCAACATGCTTATACAAAGGTCTACAATTACAATTTCACATACTGTACAACATCTAATCTAATGCACTAACAAAGTCCCAACATCTGCTATTAATCTAACCATTGTTACTATAAAAACCTTTTGTCGGCTCAACATATTTTGAATATCATCTGTTGTTCTTTAACATCTGGTCTCCCGTACAGACCTTTCCTTCTTCAATCTTTCATCATCAGCAGATGTTCTCTTTTACCAAACTTTAACTACAACAGACCTTTCACAACTCCAAATATTGACTCTCTATAATTTGCAGGAGCACAGATTCTTCAAAAAACTGCTATCAATGATCAAATTCTGAACATTTGTTTTATCTTTGCACTCATCTGTTCACCATCAAACCAACCCTTGATACTATTAAACCTCTGTTGACTTACCAAACAGATGTTCAGACACAATTCAACATCAACATAATCTGTTCACCATCAAACCAACCCTTGATACTATTAAACCTCTGTTGACTTACCAAACAGATGTTCAGACATAATTCAACATCAACATAACCTAAATCAAACTCAAACACTAAATAAGTAAAACTAAAACGCAACATAGATTCATAAGATTAAAATTTATTCATTTATTCATGACATTAAAAGTCCAATAATTACATAACATACTGAACAACATTAAAGTTCAAATCTAACAATAACAGCAAGAATTAAGAAACTTTAGCTTCAACTCCATCGATTGCTGAACCTCTCGATGTATGTCCTTCAGCATTGCCATGAACTCCACGTCTCTATCACCGCACTCTATATTACTGACAACACAAAGCTCACGAACGGAAGTTGAAGGCATCCGCATAAGATTTCTGGAAACCTGCTCTCTCGTGAACAGGCCAACTTGCAATCCATCAAAACATTTTTCAGCTCTTGAAGAGTAGCCATATCTTCATACACTTGTTCCTCGATTTGCCTGACAAAACGCTGCTTTAAATCATCTTGTTTTACAGAAGTGAATGACGCCATTTGAATAAACTATATTACTCGATTTTCTTGAAAGTATGATATCTTCGTAGGAAAACGTGATGAAAAACCGGTGAAGTGACTATGAGTTTATATACTGAAATATCTAACAGTGAAAACGTGTAGATTTAATATAAACATATTAATGTATATTTCAAAACAGCAGTCTTTTAATGCAAAAACCTTTTCAAACCCCAACTTTTATGGAAAAACTGTAAAATTAAATACCAAGAAACCCAAGGGACAAATTTTCGAAGTTCAAAGAACAAAAGCAGATTATAACAATTACAATTAACCTCTTCATTTACCATGTAGACGCGTTTTTAAACTCTATAAAAGACCGATGATTACTTTTGATTCAAAACATCAACAAATTGTCCTAAAAATCACTTTCTATCAAAAATTGTTCCAAATCACAAAAAACCAACAAAAAATCTACATGGCAAACTTCAGCTTCTACCACTAGTCAGACACCAACGATGTTAAAATACAATTATCGATGTGGTCACTCAAAGAAAAAAGAACAGACGAAGAACTAAACAGGAAAGTCGACATAATCAATGACACTAATTACAACAAAACCTGGAACAGCATAGCATTGCTCGATGAAGTCCTCCACTCTCCTCCATCAGAGTTCCAGAAGAATGCAGAAGAGTTTCTGACACAACTTCTAAAACAGGATCAGAAAATCTGCAACATGCTAACTGACCTGAAATTCAAAAGAGAGCATGAAATCACATGGAGAAAGGCCAGAGTCTACGAAATCCTAGCAAGTGTTAACTCTAGCGTGTAATACTTTATAAATATTTCATTGAATTTCTTTTTTTCTATGAAGTAGTTCATTTTAATAATATCAACATGCATCTTAACATATTCTAAAATGTCAGTGTCAATAAAAACTCTCAACATCATCAACAGTTAATCAAAATAAGAAACAAACCTAAATGCAAAGGTCTCCTCTCAACTGTTGTAGCACATCTAACTTTTCACGATATTGCACGAATCTATACTTTGTATAAAAGAAGAAAATCTCACTGACATAAGAAAAGCTGACTTTCGATTTAACGAAAATCGAACAATGCAACTCTCCCATCAAAGAAGGTAGCACATGCAACTTTTCACGATGTTGCAACAATGATACTGCAACATCGATATTGAAAGGTTGATGTGTGAAGGGAAGCTTCATTGAAACGACGATGTTAGAACAACGATACTGGAACGATAACATGTAAACAGAATCAACAAACATTCGAACAAAGAAGTATAATCGGAGATTAGCCGGCTGAATCACGAGAAATATGCATTTGAGAGAGAGAGAGAGAGATACGCTCGCAGATATGAGCGAGAGAGATTTGAATGTGGAGCCAGATTCATATATCTTATTTATAGGATTAGAATATATGGTTTGAATTTTGAATTTTGAATGTGGAGCCAGAATTTTGAATTTCGACAGAGGTTTATTGGGAACAGAGGTTTGATTATAAAATGTTGAGGACAGAGGTTTAGACAGAATTTTAATTTTAAATGATTTTATATATTAGGCTTTATGATGTAAAAATGACATAAGAAAAGCCTTGTTGGACAGCCTATATGGCTGACACATCAGCTTTTCTTATGTCATTTTATAGAAAGTATAGATAGATAGATAATTGTTCTAATTTTGTTAAACTAAAAACTTTATTTAAAAACAATTTATCATCATCATCATTAAATCCCACCAATAGCAAAGTTAAGGCAGGTCTTATTTATAATTCATAAATTTTTGCTTTATACTAAAAACAAATAAATTTATTTATTACTTTATATCATACAGTTTTTACTTATTTATAATTTATAAATTACAAGTGAATTTTATATCATTTTTCTAGTTACAAGCTTTTGTATACTAAATCCTAAATGTTATAAAATACAAGTGTATTTTATATCATTTTCTTGTTACAAGCTTTTGTATTCCTAAATGTTTATCAACGTATTTATTAGCTAAGTTTAATTTTTTTTTTCCGATCATCACAAAAAGAATTTTTACCGTCTAACTTTATACGATTTTTTTTTATCAGTAGTGTTATCCATCTAAAACATCGTTAATAAACCACCAAAAATTCGAGACTTGCATGTAACAAAGGGTTTTCGGGCACTTGGCCTCCGAGAGGTCATAGTGAATTCAAGTGAATAACTCGAAAATTGAAACATAATGATCACTAATTAATCAGCATGTTAATCTCCAAAAGAATATACATTACTAGTTTTCCACAACATGACAATATAAAAGGTGCCCTTTACATCAAATCTAGACCAATCAGATAAAATGAGATAACAGGGACTCATTACTCATAACACCAAGAGCTTGTTTGATACATACATACAAAATGCCATTTAGCAAGGGTGGATGTTTGAACTTACCATATATCTAGTCCACAAAACAAAAGCTGTTTCTTGTGATGTCAATTGCTCAAAAGTGGAGCCGCGGACTCTTGAGTTTCAGGATCATGATACAACATTTCTATGAGTGATTCCTCGTCAACCTCCGGCTTTTTAATGTTCAGAAATTTGGCACATGGGACCTTTGGAAAATCGTCTTTAGCGCTCACAATGATAAGGGGATTATCTATCATTTTACAGGCAACGGCAACGGCCTCGAGGAAACGGTCTTCCTTCATACCATTAATTAGTGTTACACTGAACTCAGATGGCAGTGAAGAAATGATACAACCACGCCCCAGCTGGTGATACAGATGATCATAATGCAGTTCTGAATTTGCACAGATTAAGGACAGAAGAACAGTTAATCTCAATATTAAAATAGGGTACGAAGACTCCAACTCATTTGATCTTCTGAGCCATTCCATTAACTCATACGGGGAATTCAACATTTCGATAACCATTGAAGCTAAAGAATGATGGATGTTCTTCATGGTGTCCAAGCTACTAGCACTACCTCCATTCGAGCCCATTCCACATTCCCCATAACTAAGCCATTCAACACATGAAGATCTTGTTGTGAAAACATAACCACGAAAGAAAAATGATAAGATCAGAAGTCGATCCATAACATATAAGAAGCATGCTGGTGACATACAGTCATTGCCTTCCTGCCAACCTGCAGAATACGTCTCTTCCAGTATGTTATGTAAGCTTATAGCTAGATCTTCATTTCTTGAAATTGATCTATCACGGTTCATCAGTTTCCTAAATAAATTTCTCCAGTTCATGGAAGAACATCTAAGTTTTCTTTCGGTATCCGCATTAAAGCAAATCAATTTGTATCCTAGAAGGACCACTGATATTCTCCCCAACTGCTCACACGATAGACCTTTCAGCGATTTACTCTTTATATCGATGGCTTCTTTGAGGATGTTAAGAAATGTTTGATTTCTCCTTATACGCATCATTTCCTTTGACTGTGCGTATTTCCAGTTGATGTGAGAGACATTCCACAAGAACTGATCCACACACAGTTGAGAGTATTTATCCACAATCAGTCTAGCATGTTCAGAGATTTTGCACTTGCGCAGAGATTTTACAAATTCAAAGAAGCATGTAAGAATGTTTGTCTGCTGATGCATGGACAAATTTTTCTCAGTTGAGTAGGCATGAAGTGATTGTAACTTTCCAAACACTTTCTCAGCAACCAAACGTAGTTCTGAACACCAATATCGTGAAACCGCTGATGAAAATTGATGAGCAAGAATTATGTGCAGATACCCTTTTCTAATGATAAAAGGGCGAGTCTGTTTCACCCACTGGGCTTCAGCATCCAATACTACATATCTACCAGGCTTATCTTCATCGTATTTCCTCACCCCAAAGTAATTTTCAATAAAAGCATCGTGTATTTTACTGGATTTGCAACCCTGATCATATGTAGGACTCCAGTTGATCAGTTCACATATCATTTCCTTCCAAGAGTTCCAAAAGTAAATCAAGCCTTCAACAGAAACAATGTTTTCCTTTAACCTGTCTTCTAAATGATTTAGCGTCTCATCCTCAACCTGTGTTTCAACACTAGCATAGACCTTGCAATGTGAGGATAGATGAACATCCAGAATTCTTCTAGAAATCAGAAAATGTATTCTGAGGCTTATTTCTTGTGGTGTTTCCTTCAAATACCTCCACATATGGGATAAGCTGATCTCTTCACCTGATAGAACATGTATCTCTCTGTGCACCAGTGCAGAATCCTCAGAATCGGGATGCTTCGTCACATATGCGTATGCATCATCCAGAAGCTTAGTTTTATGCTTAAAGTCCTTCAGCGGCCAAGCTCTTCTCCCACAAGCCCAAAGAGATCCAAAGAAGACGTACCAGAGTCTACTGAGAGCTGCTTCTATTGAATGTTCATCTTTATTACCTATTTCTGCAGCCTCTATAAACTCACCACATACTTCATCCAGTAATAGAAGCTCTTTTGAACGGTTTGCAGATTTCAAAAAGGAACGTATAAGATGAATCACATTTGTTTCAATTTGCTTGATTTCACAAGATGTCTTGACCCTTTTCAAACTCACAGCCAAAGCATTTTCTTTGTAACAATATATGAACTCGAGGCCTTTTTCTAATAATTCTTCTTTAGTTTCTCCATGGGACAAGAGATCTGCCTCTTGACACACAAACTGATAGAAAGCATTTGAGTCTCTTCTGGCAATTGAGATAGCCATCCTTAGTAATTCATCCTTCTGTGTAAATGGTTCCTTTACATTTTGAAAAATTGTAGAGCTTGAAAATACATGCCACAAGATTATTAATGATGCTTCTCTGTTAAGTCCACCCATGTGAAGAAGGTTAGCTTCAAGCATAGGATCTGGTTTCAGTCTTGCAACTTTTGCAGCTTCTTCAAAGTTTCCCCACTCTTTTTCAAGCAATATAAGTTCATCAAGACACCAACATTCAGTCAAGAAACTCCGCATCTTATCCTTGTCATGAAACGAGCGTACAAACTTCATCATACTTGCGAAGTCCTTGACAGAAAAATAGTAGTAAGCACCTTTGTGCATGACTTTTTCAGCTTCTTTAAAGTTTCCCCATTCTTTTTCCAGAAATATGAGTTCGTCAAAACAGCTCCTTTTAGTTAAGAAACTTCGTATCTCTACAAATTTCATCATACTCCCAAAATCATTCATTTTAAAATAGTAATGAGCCCCTTCGCGCAAAACCTGTAGCTCAGCGCCGCCACATTCTCCGCAGCGGCCTAACAGCGCAAAGCCAGTTTCAAATAACTTTCCATCTGTGCAAGCAGAAAAACACTTGGCAAAAGCACCAGCCTTCGCATATTCTTCCACCGCAAGGCCGTAACATTTTGCAAGATAAAAACAGTTTCCTGCTTTCTCAAACAGAGATTCACTTTTGTATATATCACCTGTGCATTACAAAAGTTCCATTATTAATGTGAATATCAGACACTATAGGCTGTTGAGCTAAACTTTCAAAAATTGCATGGTTACGCTTACAAACATAACATGAAATGCTCATAGCACGTGGTATGCCATATAGTTCTTAAATGCTTCTTTTTTTATTTTTTTATTTCTTTTATTTAGGGTTATTTAGATCAACAGGTTATTAGTAGCATGTTGTTTGCAGTTTTTCTAGATCTGGTGTATGATGTTTACAGATGGTTAGATTTCAGTTTCCAGGTTCCTATTGTGTGGTCTTGGTCTATTAAAGATTTTTAGATATTTCATTTTTTTAGGATTTCCTAATGTTTGTGTGTTTAGGCATTGAGATTGAATGTATTGGTAATAGATCTTGGTATATGATTAGATTTTGTGTGAGTTGTAAACTATTTTGGTGTTAAATTGTTAATAATGTTTGTGTGCTTTTGATAGTGGTGGCTAGGGATTATGAGCAAATGGTACCGGGTACCGAATTTCCCGAACCGAAATATTTTCGGTACCAATTCGGTACAGACTTTTGACGTTTTCGGTACCGGTCCCACTACAAGAAAAAACCCTTATAGGGACGACACCTTTAGGGAGGACATAAGTCGTCTTTATAGGGTTTAAAAATATTTTAATGTAACTTATTCTTATTTGGTAAATATTAATTTTGTTTTTCATTTATTTTTTTGTATAGACTTGTAGAGACGACATGTCATCTCTATAAATTTGTCTATAGCAACGACACTTATAGGGACGACTCTTTGGGCTATAGGGACGAGGATATAGAGACAAAACCTAACATAGTCGACATGTCGTCTCTATAGGTGAAAAAAGCCTATAGAGACAACATGTCCTCTCTATAAGCTGAAAAAATATCGCTCCTATAAGGTATTTTTCTTGTAGTGTCCGGTACGGTTCAGTATCAGTCAGGTACCACTGGTGGCAATTTCCGGTTGCAGTGTGGTTTAACAAGAATGGACTTCCAACAACCCAACCCCACCACCCTTCGTTCGTACCGTTCTTGTGGGTGGACGGCCTCCCAAAAACATGAGTTCCCCAATGGTGAAGAATGGGTCAAACGTCTCCCAAAAACGTTATTGGGGAGGTTCTAATATATTATGATAACCAGAAAAAGAAAAAAAAAGAAAAAAAGCTAAGCTTACATATTATGCAATTCGCCCTGTTATGACTTAAGATTTATTTTTTGGCCTCAGATTAAATGGATTTTACAACAAATGAACATAAGCAAGAAGATAGAAAGATACCGGCTGTTCTAAAATCCTCTATCTCATAGAAGCACTCCGCAGCTAATTGTTTCTTGCCAATATAATTAAACAACTCTGCAGCATCCTTTAAAAGCTTCTCCCTTTCAAGCTGTGAAGCTCGGCCATAGCCACCAAGCGTACGGAGATGATAGGCCTTAGCCAAATTTTCAGAATATATATCACCAGCCTTCAAGAAGCACATCTGTGCCATCCTATAGTTTTTCTCATGGAATAGCTGCAATAAACAAAGTATATATCATTAGATTTCTCCCAAAACACAAATCGTGAATTCCTTGACTTGGTAACTGATCAGACCTTAACGCCCCGTGATCTCCACTCTTCTTGACTGCTTGGAATTTGCATTTTTTCGGCAAATGATTCACTCAGATGTTTGACTTCAACTAGGCACAGCTTCTTCCAGTAATCATAGATTGGTTCAGAGAAACCATTGCTTTCACAAATCCATAACCGCTGCCTGGTTCGAGTGATAGTAGGGGTGTTCATCGAATCGAATATCGAATTTTCGAATTATTCGAATCGAATTGTTCGAATAATTTTTATTTTTCCTTGAATTCGTATTCGATTCGAATTCGATTAAAACCTACCGAATTCGATTCGAATTCGTATTCGAATAAAAAAACCCAATTCGTATTCGATTCGTATTCGATTAAAAATTCGAATTCGAATCGAATTCGAATAAATTCGATTTAATTCAGATTCTTTTAAAAACATGTAAAAAACTTTCATAATGAAACATAAATTTTAAAGCAGCCATAAAGCACAATATCACATTAAAAAGTTCCAAATAAAGTACCACAAGTCTAAAATTCAAAACGAGAAGTCGGAAATAACCACTCCACATTACAAGTTAATATTTTTACGCTTAAAAATCTAATGATAGATTTGTTACTTAGGTTTTAGTTATGAGCCATGTAGTGGGTTTGGTAATAGGTAATTTTAATACTTGGAAAAAATTTGAAAATAATTTATAGTATAGCCTAATCAAAGTTATATATGTATTATATATATAAATAATAAATAAAAATGTATAATTTTTATTCGAATTTCGAATCGAATCGAATTTCAAACTATAGATTCGTATTCGATTCGTATTCGATTTACTTGAATCGAATTGAATCGAATTCGAATTCGAATTCTTATAGTCGAAACGAATTCTTGATAATCGAATCGAATTTAAAAGAATTTCGAATTTTTCGAATTCGAAACGAATTCTGCACACCCCTAAGTGATAGCGACATACAACTGTTTCAGTTCATTGCACAAAACAGTGTGCTTTTGCATATTAAAACATGAAGACATCATCGTCGAAGGCGAGTTGAGCAGGTCTGTATTATTCATATATTCATATATGATTCTCCACTCATTTGAGAAGGATGATGTAGTAAAAAAGTCATACAACAATACATCCTACAAAACATGCAATGTCGTTAAATACTTCTAGTTTAACATATAAATTTCATCTTTAAAATGAAAACCAAATACAAGATTAGTGTTTTACCTGGAACTCTAAACCTTTGGATTCCATGATTGTCAAAACAAGGGCATTCTTCCCAACAATGTTGACTACCTTATCTTTGAGAAATTCATCACGCACTAAAACAACTTGTTCAGCGCCAAACCCAGTTAAGTGCTGTGAACGATCTCCAATCCTTTCAAATATGAATTTGATGGCATTGCTATTTATATCAGTTTCAAGCAAAATAGGTAAATCCCCACCAATTGGACTAGTCTCGGGGCTCAAAGCATCAACAAACAAAGGAAAAAAGTGACAAAGAACGTTCATAACGCTCTGTGCCAGGTTCAAAACTCCAGCATGTGTGCGAAAGTTCTCACTTAATTGAAAAATCTTAGAGATTCTTCCCTTTTCAGAACCCAAAAGAAACTTTTTAAAGAATAAGCATCTTATATCTTCAAATCTGAAGCCAATACCCTTCGCTATCGCTTGGGCTGTATCTCCAGAAAAAGCGAAGCCCTCGTGAACATTTGGACACACATATTTAAAAAGCATAATCTGCCTCATCGAAAATCTTGAACCTCATCAACATATACATAATCCATGAGATCCCCCGCGTACCCTTCCACTTCAAGCCTTTGATGAAGATCATTCACTAAATCAGCCAAATCAAAATTTCCCTTTTCCACTTTTTTGTTCTCATACTGAAGAAAAATGGAATAAATGATCTCTCTCGTTTGATCATCGAAAATGGAAGTCCGTCCATCACAAAGTGCAACATAATCATCTCTAGGAAGAATCCCATTGGGAGTGTTGACTGTTACTAATCCACCCTTTATAACAGACATTATTTCAGTATAAACTGTGGATGGATCAAGATTTTTTGTCAGCTTATTGTTGAAGTGAGGCCAATAAGCTGAACAAAATCGTTCATACGTAACTTCTTTGAACCTCATAAATTGTTCCAAGACACTGAGTCTTGAGGTACCAGTTTTATTGCCATAACTGAGATGCCTAACATTAGGAAATCTCTCCAAGTATGAAGTGCCCACTGTCCCATCAAGCATAAGCAAGAATCTATGGAATGTTATAATAAGTGGATATACATCCTGTGGAAGATGAGTAAATTGATCTGGAATATCTTCAGACAGCATCATTTCATTGACATCATCAATATACGTCACGCTGCTTTGAGATGATGAACCCCCACCACAGGTAAATCTGCATATTGTAAAAAGTCATAATCAGTGATGCAATACATTCCAAAATTTCTTGTAAAAAATATGCAGAAAATTATACATGCATCATGAAACAGAATAGAGTTATATTCATTTCATTGTAAAATTAATTTACCTTGTTGGTTTGAAAGCATTATTAGGTCAATATAATAACACGGAAACATACATATAAATGAAAGGTGGCTACTCTATTATCTACCAACCTTTTCCATTCACCAAATTGTTGTCTAACCGCATAACAAAGTTTTGAACTGAATGTGACAAAAAGTTGATGCAAAACATTCTGGTTAGCATCTTCTTCCTTACTCTCCGTTACCTCATGAAATCCCTCACTTGCTATGTGATGAAGCTGTTCATTTTGGAATAATTTCATAGTTAACACTGTTGTTTTCCCTGTCCCAGACCTTCCAAGAATGAAGCTGCTTTTTTCATAAGAAACAACATTCTCCTCTTGTTCTGTTAGCTCAAAAGGAATCCCAAGATCCCCACCATCACATCCTGATATAATAGTATTGACTCCCCGGGTTGACAAAGCGTAAAATTTCATTAATATCAAACTCTCACACACCTTTACATTTTCAACACAGTGTTTGCCATAGGCACCTTCAGAAAACATTTCATCACAATGGTTTGTATGTGTTTTGTATCGAATAATTTCAGGTGTCATAGACCATGTCATTGGATACTCTCTATACTCAGAATCCCTGTAAATTCAGAAAGTTTAGAATCTTTTTATCATATAAAAGATCAGTATCATGCATGTAAGAGATAGTGGTATGAAACAAACCTTTGAACACATCTTTCCTTGCAATGATCAACATACTCCGGAGTATACATCCCAATGATTCCTTCCAAACGCTTTACTAACTCTTCAATCTTGTGAAAGGGCAGTATATCCCAAACCTTTAAGACTTGGGTATAACGCGTTTCCTTCATTATATCTATTGTACATATGAGATGCAATCCTTTAACCCTAAATTCTTTAATAAGTTCAAAATAACAGCTTTCACTAACAGAAGCAGCAGTAGAACTCCGTTTTGGCCGCCAACCGCTGGAAAGCTTTAGGAGCATGAGAAATACTAGTTTTTTAGTCTCCCAAGACTTGATTTTCGACAAAGATGCCGTAAACATGCTGCTAAATAAAACCTGCAGAGTGAAAATAGAGAACATGATGAAATAAATGTACAAAAACAAAACAAGATGTCTAAGAGCCGAGCTTCAGTTCATTTAAACGATATTTTCCTACACTTGACTACAAAAATATCCCAAGATAGGGGTTTTGGCTTTCAAGATGGAACTTAAATTATTTTGTACCGGATTCGGGCTTACGTAATGAATATTTTTTTACCTTCCATGTGGTGTTTTTAAAGAGTGTACTCTCCCCACTAAGTAACTTATCAAGCTGATGAAGATCTTTCTTAACTTCAACTATAACCTTTGCCAAGTCTTTGTTTTCATCAGCCTGAAAGAAACATCCACGAGCCTTAGCCTCAAGAATCAAGGACTTCCAAATAGACCCTCCCTTCAAATGCATACTTTCATCTCCCAAAATCCATAAACAATGTCTGCAAAAGCATCACCAACAAAATGTTCAAATGTCATCAATTAATTAGCCCAGAAAACAATATGCATGTGCTTGTTAAAACTCACACACCTAGCCCAAGTGAGGTAGACATTAGTGTTGTTTAAACTTGTGTTGACCTCATAGCATTTGTCTTCATCGGCTCCCATCGTTGATATTATCACAACATCTGCTTCTCCACTTTGATAATCACGAACACACCCTACTCTTACCTTACATAATGTATTGTTTTGTTGGTAATTTTCTAATTTTTGTTGCATACATTTGACTTGATCAGGATGCGGTGATAAGAGGGCGATGATAATCTTTCGTTTTGATGATGCGCATTCTATAACAGATGGGATAAAATCAGTAACTTGCATTATAGATATTTTATAAAATGTGACATTTGTATGTGGTTTCCATACCTTTATAAAGCAGCTGTATTATCCTAAAAGCAACTGCAACTTCAACCATGTTTTTCATGCCATTTTCAGCATCCAAAACCTCTTTTCCAGAAACAACATTAATGAATGAAAATGGACCAAAAATTGCACCGGGAATGTAGCGTTTTCTTCTAGCATTCATCTTGCACTTGAATGTTTGTTAACCTCAGGAAACTTAACAGGGAAACTTTCTTTACTAAGGATATGGATCAGTATGCTTCGCTAAGATGAAAGATTTGCATGTAAGTAGCAGAAGAAGATATGATTAGAAGGATAAAGAAGTTCATCGGTTGCTTTGCCTCTCTCCCCCTTGCGTCTTTTTAGAGACAAAACTGAAGAGTTTCTCGGTTTGTCAGACGTAATCATCTCCTAACGGGGAGAGAACGTGAGCTAGTGGGTTGATGGTTACAAATTTTTTAATTAATAATAATAAAGTCTTTTATTAATTACAAATTTAAAAATAAACTACTTAATTTTAAAACCATACTTGTTTAAATTTTTAAGAAAACACCTTAAGATCGAATACCTTTCGGGAATATGCCACATAATAGTAATGAAGTTTTAGGAGTGTTCCAATTAGGTCACTAATAAAATTTATTCTTCCAACTAGATCATTCTACTTTATTTTGGTATTCTAATGCTAGATATTTTACCTGAATAGTAGGTCATAGTCCTACATGACATTTATTTATGTTTAGTTGTTCATCTTCTTTTATCACTATAATTTAAATGCTTTTGGTGTAGGAGTAATTAGTATTTTCTTTCATTAAAAATTTACTGACATCTAACTATTTTTCACGATTTTATAAAAATTTTGATAACTTTTTTGAGATTTTGAAAAAAAAAATCACATTTTTTAATTTTTTCGCATTTTTTTTAACTTTTCTACAATTTTTAAAAAAAAAAATTAAATCTATTTCGCATTTTTTTCTAACCCATTTGACATTTATGTGCCATGTCAACAAATTTTTTAAATAAAAAACCTAAATATATGCTATGTAGGATGGATGACCTTCTATTTAGATAAAATATCTAGGATTGAAACATCAAATGAAACTTGAATGACCTAATTGGAAAAAAAAATTATGAGTGACTTAATTAGAACAATTTTGAAACTTGGTTACTATTGTACAAAGTTAACCCCTACCTTTCAGAGTTCACTTAAAAACACTTTTTAACTATCTCGTCGTTTTACCGTGATTGTGAAAATATATATATATTTGATGGTTTAATTATTTCTTAAACAATATACCAACCACGCATATAATAAATAATAAATAAATCAAACATCTAGATATTTGTTCGCTTTCATTCAAGCCATTGAATGATAATTGAACGGGTCTAAAGGGAAAAAAAACAACTTCTTATCTTGTAGCTCCACCGTTTCCGGTCTTCAATATCTCTCTTCTTCGGTTTTACAATTTTATAACAAAAAAATTTACATAAAATAATAAAACCTATCTATTACATCGGGGTTCCAAATAAACCATAGAAAAATGCAAACATTAATTATCAACAACGAAACAATTTCAATGAACAACTCGGATGGTCTAGTGCTCGATTTATATAAATCAAAACTACATAATGTAAGACCCTACTATGTTTTAACCCAAAAGTCGCAGCGGAAGTACGAACCTTAAAATTTCTTTCTTTATGAATATTCTAACATACTTGATAACCATTTAAAAACGACTCCTTTAAAAGAATTACATCATTTACCCTTAATTTATATATCAAACATAACATGTGAATACAAACTAAATGACCACCATTCTGTACAATCCATGTTCTTTAACTCGATCTTCGCCCATTTGTCCTTCGGCAATTAGTAATGATCCATGTAACCTGCGGTCACCATAAACAATCGACACATTAATAAATGATGATATCATACGTATATTATAAGCATATAGCCAAAGGACCATATTGCATTCTAACGATGTAAGATATTCCGTTCGATCATCCTTCCAAACTCATCCACTACTTCCCAGCATCAACTCTTGTTAGTGCAGTATGTCTATCGCCTCCGTCATCTCAAGACCGTAGCAGAATTTGTTAAATTCTAGAATATATTGTAATATCTAGTTACTAAAAGGCAAGGTGGCATAATTGTAAATAAGGAGAGTCTCCTTATAACCTTGGCCTATAAATAGAACCATTAGAGTTCTCATTTGAGACTTTTTGCCATTTTGGAGATTTGAAGCTTAGAGGATAGAGAGAGAAAGTAGAGAGAGAAAGGCAAAAGGTGATTCGAGGTGCTTGTATCTTTCATACATTTTATAGAATCACAGATTGATTACGTCTCGTGTGTTCGGTCTCTCACATTCACGGATTCCGCACGTCGAACGTGTCATACGCAATCGAAACGGATTCAAACCGGGACCTAACAAGTGGTATCAGAGCAGGTTATCGATTGCTCAGATCATTCACACGATTTCATACAGAATTTCATCAGATTCAGATCTCAATTCGCATCAGATTCGATAAAGTTCTTCATTTTTCATCTCTGTCACGTTTTTATCTGAAAAATGCCAAATTAAACGACTTTTTACGGATAAAAATTGCTGATTTTTGTATATATTGTGCGAAAACATTTGATCTACCAACCTATAAATTTTCAGATATTAATTCGAAGCCATTTGTGAGAAATTTGAATTTTTGTGCTTCGAAGTTTGTTAAAAAATGTTGAATGTTGCTGTTGATTTTCACCGCACGGATGGCAATCCGTGCGGATGACCATCCGTGTCAAGTCATCCGGATAACATCATACGGATTGCCCACTCGCACGAGTAATAAATCCGTGTTGACTTGTTGACTTGTCACTCGTACGGATAAAGTAATCCGGGTTGACCATTAAACAATCCGGGTTGACCATTAAACTATCCGGGTTGACCATTGTTTGACTATCCGGACGGACAACTTGTCCGGACGAATAGCAATTCGTATCATAACATTCCGTGTCACCCGCACGGATAACTTCTCCGGGCGGATAACAATACGTGTCAGCCTTATTAATAGCTATCATCAGTAATCACGTGCATGATAATAAATTGAAAGATAATTCTGTTTGTCACGAGATTCATCTCTGTTTGTCAGCACCGTTTATAGATTCATTTGAACAATTGCATGTGATTGTCTGCCAACTTAATTTGATATCTCTATTTGCATGTGATTAAAAGATCTCGGCCCAAGAATCAATGCTGGCATATGAGATTTAGTTGTTGATAAATTCTTTTGTCTGCCACTTAATCAGATTCTCACGTGAAGGTTTTTTGTCTTGTTGCAAGTGGTTTTTGTGGTTCATTCATTGAGGTCAAAGAAGTCAACTTCATCCGCACGGATTGTCTTACTCGTCCGGATCCCCACTCGTGCGGATAACTCACTCGGACGAATCATCCTCACTCGCACGGATTACACTATCCGGATCCTCACTCGTCCGGATCACCTTCAGCATACAGATTCCTCACTCGTCCGGATCACCTTTAGTCGCACGGATCCCTACTCGCACGGATCACATCATACGGATTACCACTCGTCCGGATCACTACTCGTGCGGATAACTCACCCACCCGGATCCCCATCCGGACGAATCACCATCCGGATCCCCATCCGGACGAATCATCATCCGGATCTCCATCCGAACGGATCTTCATCCGGATACTATCTCACCCGAACGAATAGCAGTCTCACTCGAACGGACAAGCGTTGTCACGAGATTATTTTCACTATTGACTTGTGTTGACTCACTCGATCGGATACCCGTCCGATTCATTTGTTTAATATTGTTTAAACTCATTGTGTTTGTTTGTTTGTGTTTCAGGTGATTAAAAGGTGCTGTTAATCGAGAAGATCACATCATGGCTGAAGAATTTATCAATACTTTCTACAATGCGTTTACCTCGGATACAGTGGAAGGTTCAAACGATACACCCAAAGCGATAACGAAAACCATCAAAGACAACATTAACAATGACAACTTTTATGGAACATATTCAAAACCTCCGAAGCTGAATAACATCGAGGATTATGTTTGGTGGAAGGAGAGGTTTGTCAATTGGACGAAGGCATATGCACATGAGAGTTGGTTTTGTTTAAAGTTTGGATATGAGAACCCAACAAATGACAAAGGAAAAGAAATTCTGATCAAAGATTATTCAGAGGATGATCGAAAGAAATTTTCTTATGAACAGAAGATGATTGCTTTGATTCAGCAATCAGTCCGTGATGACATCTTTTCACTATTAGTTCATGATGTGTCATCTAAATCTGTATGGAAAGCTTTAAAGGTTAAAGCTAAGGGGGGTAAACAAATCCAGAAAAACAAAATAGCTTTATTGAAAAAAGAATTTGATTTGTTTGACAGTTTAAAGGGAGAGACTGTGAGGCAAATGATTGAGAGGTTTTGCCATTTAAAGATTGAACTTGAAAGATTTAAAATTTTGAAAACAAGAGAAGAGATAATTGATAAAGTGATTGAAGCGTTACCACGAGCTGATCAGTGGCAAACGTTTGTTTTTATCTTGAAAAATGATGATAAATTTGATACAATTTCTCTTGATGCATTGTTAGAAAAGATTGAGAGTCATGATCTAGAATTACAAAAGCAAAACAAGATGAGTGGTTCTTCGCATCATCAGAATGTTGGTCTATACTACAAAGGCAATGTACCTTCGGAGAAAGTTGGCAGTTCACCAAAGACAGCATTCAGTGGTGAAAAGATGAAAGAACCACAAACAACCTCATCAAGTTACCATTCTGGATATCATTCATCTTCAAAATCAAGTTCTGATGAAACTGAGGAGATTTTGTGCAACATTGCTCTTAAATTGAAGAATTCTCATGCAATGAGCATCAATGCAGCTAAACAACAAATGAGCTTCCTTGCATCTGTTCTGGAATCGTATGAAGTCTAGTTGCAGGAAAGATTGGTAACTCTGAGTTAACCAAAGAAGACTACGACCAGATTGATCCGGAAGAGATGGAACTCATTGACATCCGTTGGTGTTTGGCAAGCTGCATCCGCAGAGCTCAAAGATATATGGAAATTACTGGGAAGCAATCTCTCGGCGGTGCATCTACAAAACTTGGATTTGATAAGTCCAAAGTGACCTGCTTCAAATGTAAGCAAAAATGTCATTTCAAAAGAGAGTGCAACAATTCTGCGGTTGGTGGAAATGAACATCCATTCAATGATGATAACTACAGAAAGGCAATTTACCACCGTAGTAGAGAAGAGCCAAAGATGATCGAAGATAAACCCAGAGAGAAGTCCAGAGCTTATGCTGTAATCCACGATGATGAAGGATATGATTGGAGTCAGATTCTACCAGATGAAGATCGTCCTGTAACAGCTCATGGGAGAAAAACATCAAAGGCCCAGCATCATGTTCTTGTTGCTGAAATTCATGAAGAAAACAAAGAAGAAAATGTTGCTGCTGAGGTCAAATAGAAAACTCGAGAAGAGATTTTGAAAGAAAAAACTCCAAGAGAAAGATTCATTGTAGGTTGCAGAATGGAGAAAATGGAGGAAGAATATGAGAATGCTGTTGCGAACAAACGATGGGATAAAAAGCAAGAATGTTATGTCAACAAACAAGGTGAACCAGTTGTTCCCAGAAGTGACATAGTTCACGATGATGTTCTTCTAGTAATTCCTCGATCCGGCGAATATTATTCCAATGTTGCAAAAGACAAGACATATGTGAAAAGGCTGGATAAAATCATCAGGGATGCTATGATGATAAAACTGAGGGAGAGGAATGAAGAAAGAATGAAGAAGAATGTTGAAGAGATGGTAAACAATCTGAAGAAAGCTGCTGAAGAGGTTAAAGCAGAAGCAGTTAAAGAAGAAGATGTGAAGATTGTTGTAGAAGTGAAAGAAGAAGTGGTGGTGAATGTGGAAGTTGTGAAAGAAGCTGTTACTGAAGAACAGCAGGTTGGAGAAATTGAAAAGAAGATTGAAAGATTAGATGAAGTGAAGGATGAGAATTTGAAGGTTGCTGATGATGTTGGTGTTGATCAGAAGCAGACAAGAGTTGCTGCAAACACCGGAGTGCCAATCATTGAGGTAAATTCTGATTCTGAAATTGTAATCATAATTGATGAACAGTGCAAGAAATGCATGGAACCATGCAGTGCTTGTACTGAAAAAGATGAAAATTTCAGAACAAGAGATCTTGATTTCACTAAAATCGAAAATGTTTTCAAAGAAAAATGCAAAGAAATGCTCGAAAATGAAAAGGTTTTAAAAGAAAATGATGAAAAACTTTCTCAAAAATGTAAAAATCTAGAAAAAGAAAATGAAGTTTTGAAAGAAAAGGTTTCAAAAATGACAGAAGAATGTGATCAAAAAGAGAATGGTTTTCAAGAAATGAAAAAGGAATATGATTCAATAAAATTGGCTTATCATATTACAAAAGAATCATATGAAAAAGTAAAAAGTGAAATGAAACTTGTTCAATCAAGATTGAAATATTGTTCTGAAACAACTAATGAGTATAAACGAATGTATGAAATAAAGCAACAAGTTGTTAACTCTTACATTGAAGATGTTGCTAAGCTAAAGCGTCAGATTACTGATTTAGAACAGGATAATAACAAGTTAAAAAGTTATCATGCGTCATCATATGTGCTTGAACGTATTTTCAAAATAAAACCGGAGGATGGTGAGTCTGAGCAAAACAAGAAAGGCATTGGCTCAGAGTTTCATAAAGTTCCACCACCGGAAAAGTTTGTGTTTTATGATGAGGAAAAGGTCGAAAAAGCTTTCAACATGGTAGATCAATTGCCAGATAACATTGACGTAACCTATTCCAAATCTGATGATTCTAGTGATTCAGAGGTGGTAGGTAAGGTCGTTGAAAGTGTGTTGAAAGAAGAGTCAGTTGATACAGGTAAATCTAAATCACAGGATGAAAATGAAGGTAATTTTCATGATGGATATCTGAAAAACATAAAATCCGAGAAAAATTTGAGTGATGATTCAAAAGGATTGGTTTATACCATGATTGGATCGGACAAATTATTCTTAGATATTGTATTCCCGATTCAGAATGTGATTTCAGAAAAGGTTGATAAAGTTTTCAAAATGGTAGAGATTGAAAAGTCTGAAATTCCAAAGTTTGCTGGAAAATGTCACAAAACTTTTTATAACAAACCTGGTTACAAAAAGAAAAACATGAAGGCTGGGTTGGGTTATAAGAAGAAACAAAGTTGGAAAAGAAATGAAACACCAAATTATCAGGAAAAAATGAGTTTTGTTCAAGGAGACAGTTTAGCAAAAGAAAAAGAGCTCAAAATGAGACAGTCCAATGATGAGTTCTTTGCTAAAAAGAAAAAGCAACGACCACAGGTCAAAGATATGTCCATGAGAACATGTTTCAAATGTGATCAAAAGGGACATCTTGCACGCAAGTGTCCTAATCTAAAACCTGTGGATGTTGACATAAAGAAGATTGATGCTGAGAAACAAAAATCTGAGAATGTGAGACAAAGGTCAACCAGATTTGACTCAAAACAAACTTGGAGGTATAACACAAACAAGTTTGCTTCGAATCAAAACTGGAAATCAAATTCTAACAGATTCGATTCAAGACAGACCTGGAATTCTCACACACCCAGAGTCAGAACTACTCAAAGTTGGAAAACAACTGTTGATATGACAAAACCACAAGAGTTTTGGAAACCAAAAGTTGTTCAAAAACAAAGTGTTCAAAAAGAGTCTCATTTTTACAAAAGAAGTACTCCGAAAGGTCAGACATGGAGTATTAAGAAACAAGTGACTTTGGTAAAAGATGAAAAAGTTGATGTAAAAGTTGAAAAGATTTTTGTGAAAGATGACAAAGATTTTCCGAAATTGAATGAAAATTATTGTGTTGAAATGCCTAAGGTCAAACAGACCTGGGCTAAATTGTTCAAGTAATCAAATACTTTGAATGTGCAGGTGCTCAAGACAACTGAAGATTGTGAAAATGGAAATCGGAGCAGCCTGGCACAAGAAGAAGGGGCTGCTGAACCCTGGTTTGGTTGAACATGGAGTTTATTTGTTTTCTGTACATAAATAAAAAATATTTCAAAAACCCTAAAAAATTGAAAATTTTGAAAAACCAAAAATATGTTTTGTTTTTGTCAAAAATGTTCAAAAATACAAAAATATGTTGATTGAATATGCCGAAACCCTCACGGCTGAACAAACATGATTAATTTCACAAGATTGAAAAACGGTTTTCAAACTGTAAATATCAATGTGTTGTAAATCATGGGGGTACATTATTTTTCTGCAAATCAGTACACTTTTAGCAGAAAATGGATGGCAAGACAAAGCTATCAGTGTTGGTTGTCAAATTTTCTTTAAATGTTTTGAATTTTAGGGGGAGTAAAAATTTCATAAAATACAAAAACATTTGAAAATTTGAAAAAGCCAAAAACATGATAAAACAAAAAATTGATTTTTTGTGTAAAAAGAGGAAATGATAGTACATCAGTAGACAGTTACAGTATGCTAAAGAAATGTAATGTTCATATAGCGTTAAACGGTCTCACTGATGATATGCCGATAGATTTTTATACATTTAGTAAACTTTTTCGGGATATAAACCTAAATTCAAACTTGCTTATTTCGTGGGGAACACTACTTGGATATATAGGTAACCCCTGAAATCTCGTTTGAAGGACCCCTCTTTCTGAGATACTAGGTCTTTATACTTAGTGATATCTGGGGTATTATCCCGGGACTTCTGATTTTGCGGAAGCAATGGCCTAGTCCCTGGAGAATACTTTCCGCATTGCTTGAAACATAGCACAGCCCTCAGCTAAAAAATGATGAAACATTGAAAAATGCTATTCATGGCTGTTGTAACAAAAAGATCCTCTAAAGGGGACACACCGAAAAGTCGAGCCGTCATCTCTCTGCTGAACGGAAGTTCTGACCTGAGCTCTCACGGTTTCGTACTATAATTTTTTCCCCTTACAGATATCATCTAGGTATACTCACCTGTAAGACTGAATATTGGGATCTGGATACGGGAGTATATTCAAGAGGTGGGACACATGAATGAGTTTAAGTTCTTAAGACACCTAATTCGTATCCTGAATCAGTTGAACTTTGTATGAAAATTTAAGTGGATCAGTATATCGACAATCTAAGTGAATTGTTTAATTCTTAATGTGTAACTAAGCTCAACGGTACTTGTGACTTGTCAGAAACTGATATGATCCTCTGACACAAACTCAAACAAAAACATTGTCTGTAAATATGTTTGTACATATTTCTTTACTGCTTTATATTTTCAGAAAAATACAAAAAGATTTTTTATTTCTGTTTTATTTTCGACAACCGATGTCTGAAGCTGAGTTGTAAAATCTAAGTATGCTGATAGTGTTTCTGAAAATAAAACAAGTTCATTAATTTGAAACTTGAATCTTTAAAATCAAAATTCAAAAACAGTTTGTCATATCTCCAAGGTCATTAAGTTGGACTTGGATGATTAACTGTGAGGGATTTGGATGCTTAGATTGTTAAAATCTGTAAAAGAGCCAGTTTCCGATCCGGTTCGCTGAAACTGCCAAATCTTTGAAGATTGTTGATAGGGGGAGAGTATCAAGTAATCCTGGATATATTTCATATTATTATATCTTAGTCCCAGGATCTTGATTTAGAAAGTTTAATAGAGCCAGGTTACGATACCTGGACAACTGAAAACATTGTTACTTATAAATGTTTGAGGATTGCAGATTCCAGACTACGATCCCGATAGCCGAGTCTAAGGGGGAGTCTGGAGACGAGCTCAACGCAAGGGGAAGCGTGCATAGGAGCCAGGATACTTTCCCGGAAGAGCTTGTAACCGGAAAGCCAGGTGTCGATCCCAAAGCATGGAAGCTTGACGACAGGGGGAGCCTGAAGAAGTCTACTGAAAAAGGAAGTTGGAGCTGAAGACAGATCCACGGGGATTTTGTTCGAGCTAGAGAGAGAGAAAGAAAAGAGGCTACGAGTTTGACTCAATGATTGAGATTGACTGCGGCAATATCCAAGGGGGAGTCTGTTAGTGCAGTATGTCTATCGCCTCCGTCATCTCAAGACCATAGCAGAATCTGTTAAATTCTAGAATATATTGTAATATCTAGTTACTAAAAGGCAAGGTGGCATAATTGTAAATAAGGAGAGTCTCCTTATAACCTTGGCCTATAAATAGAACCATTAGGGTTCTCATTTGAGACTTTTTGCCATTTTGGAGATTTGAAGCTTAGAGGATAGAGAGAGAAAGTAGAGAGAGAAGTAGAGAGAGAAAGGCAAAAGGTGATTCGAGGTGCTTGTATCTTTCATACATTTTATAGAATCACAGATTGATTACGTCTCGTGTGTTCGGTCTCTCACATTCACGGATTCCGCACGTCGAACGTGTCATACGCAATCGAAACGGATTCAAACCGGGACCTTCAAACCGGGACCTAACAACTCTCTTGGGACCAACGTTATCATGCCTGCACTTTTCATTTCATTCTCAACAATAACATGAATAGCAACACTATTTTTAAACATATTGAAAACCCACGACTTCACTTAAACACAGTCCATTAATCTACATTCATTAAACTACATCACGAATACACATGTTCATATAACCAATACATACATGCTTGTCCTATACTTATATACACATATGCAAGTTCGTACTATACACACGAACACTATGAATTCATATCCATACACATATACAAACATATTCACATAATTTCTTTCAAGTACAATCGTACATACAAGAATTACCCTCATACATGATGAAATTCACGTTTACGCACACAACATACATGCCGCATCTTCGTACGAGCTTCCGCATGTTTCTGTTCTTACTTGCACCCCACAAAACTCTTTAGTAAGCTTGGGGTAACTTTAGGAAGTTTAGCGGGGCCATGGAAACAAAGAAAAACGAGAAATACTAGTTTCCAGCAATAGTCCCGCGTCGACAACAACATTGGGCCTCAACAACATTGTTCATCAGTACGTCGCGTCAGCGATGCAACTTTCAGGTTCAACGCCCATTTTTTTCGTGACTTTTCCGACGTTACCGATACCCAATCTGAGGAAAAGAAGATCAAAGACATTCCAGTCGTTCATGACTTTTCCGACGTGTTTCCCGAGGAACTTCCAGTACTACCTCCACATCGATAGGTGAAATTTCAGATCCAACTTACGTCAGGAGCAGCCCCGATTGCTCGTGATTCTTATCGTCTTACACCGGGGGAATTGCAAGAAATGTCGAATCAACTCCAGAAACTATTGGATGGAGGTTTTATCCGACCTAGTTCTTCGTCGTGGGGAGCCCCAGTCCTATTCTTGAAGAAGAAAGACGGGTCTTTTCGCATGTGTATCGACTACCGCGAACTCAATAAAGTGACGAGCAAGAACTGTTATCCTCTTCCTCGTATTGATGAGTTGTTTGATAAGTTGCAAGGGTCAAGCTTCTATTCGAAAATCAATTTAAGATCGGGCTATCATCAGATGAGAGTCCGAGAGGAAGATGTTCCCAAAACAGCCTTCCGAACGCGGTACGACCATTACGAGTTTTTGGTCATGCCATTCGGGTTAACTAACGCACCTGCAGTTTTCATGGACCTCATGAACCGTGTGTGCAAGCCATATCTTGATGACTTCGTCATTGTGTTTATCGATGACATCCTGATCTATTCTAAGAGCAAGGAGGATCATGAGCGACACTTGCATCTTATCTTGGAACTCCTGAGAAAGGAGCAACTTGTTGGGATTGAACCCTATCAGAGGAACAGATAATTAAAGCCAAAACTGGATCAGAGCAGTGGATCCAGAATAAGCAGATGATTACAATTGGTTCATACAAATCTCTCCCCTTGAAAGTGGTTTCATATCTGCTGACCTCCTATCTGCTGATCTTACTAAGTGCTGACCTACAACTGCTGCCTTGCATCTGCTGCCCAATGTCAAAGACTGATGGAAGACCAAAGCTCTGCTGATTCAATCTACTACCTTGAGTCAAGTACTGCTGATCCGGACAAGCACTGCTGGGTTCACAGCAGTGGAAGGATGCAGCAGCTGTTTAAGTGTCTTTTATGTAATGAAATGTAATAGCAGTAGTTAGTACATCAGTGTTTGTATAGATCAGAGGTTAGAGTTTGTTAGGAGGTTAGATGTCACTTTCATGGTGACGTCAGCTAAGATGCTCAGTGGTTTGCAAGTGCCTATAAATAGTTCAGTACTTTGTACTGTTCTATTAGCTCTTTTACAACATCGTCTTCTTTGCACGAACAAACTACTGAGCTCTGGCTGAGGGGGAGTTTGCATTCATTCATCAATCATTGTAATCGTTGTTGAAACAAATTCAATCTTTCGATACATTGTGTAAAGATGTTTGATTAAAGTATTACTCTCGTTTGATTGTATGCAAAGTTTGTTTTCATCTTAATTCCGCTGCACAACTCTCTCATTTCCATCTTAATTTCAAACGAAAATACAATCAGAAACAAACTCAGATCCAACAATTGGTATCAGAGCTTGGACAGTCAAATTTGATCTAACAATCATTTTGACGTAAAAAGTTCAGCTCATAACAGTTGATACTGATCGTTTGTTCGTCCGTTGAAAAACAGAGCAAGGATTAATCACCATTAAAGTTGATTTCTCAGTGTCTGTAAAACAACAAGAATGACGTCACAATCTCAAGATGATAAAAACAACATCGGCTCGCTTTTTAAACCACCTATGCTAAAAAGAAATGAGTACAACATCTGGCAGAGAAGGATGGGTCACATCCTTGCTCAACAAAGCACAGGTTGTTGGAAGTCCGTTATTTATGGTCCCCATGTTCCTTCAGTGCCAAGCGCTGAAGATGCTAAAAAGTTCGTTCCAAAACCAGTTGAAAATTATACCGAAACCGACTTTCAAAAGATCGAACTAGATGCTAAAGCGTTTAGCATCGTGGCATCAGCGCTGCCCAATGAGATATATGCTGGACTGTTACACTGTAACAGTGCCAAAGAGTTATGGGACGCACTTAAGGAACAGTTTGGGGGAACCGAGGAAGTCATAGAAAACAATAGGGAAATCCTGAACCAACAGTATGAAACATTTTGCTACGTTAAAGGTGAATCACTAACGCAACAATTTGAGCGTTTCAGTTGTCTCATCAGTGAACTGAGGCTTGTTAACACTACTTTTACAAACTCAACTCAAAATAGCAGGTTCCTCAGGTCACTGCCAGAAAAATGGGACACAATAGCTTTTGTCACCAGAAACTCACCTGAGTTCAAGGATCTGACCTTGACCCAACTCCATGGTCGACTCCTGACCTACGAAAGGGAGTTGAACCAGAAAAGGAGGTTACAAGAGTCAGGAAAAGTTACTGATGATTACACTTTCGGTAATACTGCTCTTCTGGGTCAAGAAGTATCTGGGAACAGTGGTAAGGATCAGGGTTATGATCACTTCGTTGACATAACTGCTGGTGCAAATTTTAACAACCCTGATCCTCACTCTGCAAGTTTTGCATTCACTGCAAACGAAAACCAGATGTCAGACAATCTAAGCTTTGAACTCAATGATTTACAACATTTTGATCCCACTGACTTAGAAGAGATGGATATCCTGCACCAATTGGCTTTGCTAAGTGTTAGAACTAGCAAATTCTACAAAAGAACAGGGAGAAAATTCCCAGGACTTCATGGGAATTTGAGGGTTGGGTTGGATAAATCGAAAATCAAGTGTTACAAGTGTAATAGGTTAGGGCACTTTGCTAGGGAATGCAGAAGTCAAAACAATGGACCAATAGTTACTCATCCTAGCTCTAACCCTAGACCACAAAGTCAAAACACTATGCACTATACCCAATATACCCCTGTAGCTCAAGTGAACACTGCTCACTATGCTGCTGCCCCTGTGCCAGTGCACTATGTCCAAACTACTGTTCCACAGATCCAATATGTTCAAACCCCTGCGCCTCAGGTACAAGTGCAACCTGTTGCACCTCAAACCACTGCTCCAGCAGCAGTACAACCAGATCAACAAAGCTTTTTCACTCAAGGGTTTGTTGACTGGAGCAATATGCCTGAAGACCTTAGTGATGAAAATTTTGCACTCTATGCTTCTAATGATTCTTCTCATGATGAGTTTTGTTTGATGGCATTAGAGTCAATACAGGAGGGGGTTGAAACTGAGGAGGAACAGCAGAGCTTTGAAACCGTGGAAGAGGTGACTGAAGCAGTGGTTACTGCTGTGGCTGGTGAACTACTGTTGGGAGAAAGTTCAGGTACCCTGATTGAACCAATGACAGATCCATGGTCCGAAGAGGACAAAGAAGAAGAGAAGGAAGAAAAAGCTGGTGAAAAGAAGGTGAAAGCTGATGATGAGGAAGATCATCAATGTGATTGTGCAATGATGGCAGCTGCCAAGGTATCTCCTCAAGTTCTTGAAAAACTGTGCTCTGACAATTGCATAATTGCTTTTGCTAACATCAAAGAGGTGAATGAAAACCTTCGGGATAAAATCTTGTCTGATGAGGTTAAATTTGAAAGGTCTTTAAAAGAACTTAAAAACAAATTGACTGAAAAAGAAAAAGAGATCAGCTGTCTAAAAGAAGAGCAAAGCATAACCAAAACCCAACTTCAAACTATGGTAGAAAATTACCAAGTTTGCAAAAAGGAGTTGGAATCCACCTAGATTACTTGTGAAAGATGGGTGGAATCCCGCAGAGGATATGAGGTGATGCTTGCTAAACAGATTGAAAGCAATGTGAAATTTGGGGTTGGTTATAGAAAATATGATGATGAACATATTGCTTTTGAAAAAATTGTTCAAACCAATGATGAAGCTACTGAGCTCATCCCCACAAACAAGAATGGCCAAGAAGTGAAAATCACTGACAAACTTGGTAACAAAATCACACTTACCAGACCAATGGGATCCTCCACTTTCAAGGAGCTTGAAGATCATCAATTTAAACCAAAATGGTCTGATGAGTGTGATATTCTTGAAAATTTCAAGCCAATGGACTTTACATCAACTGATGGTGTTAAAGCTCCAAAAGCTAAAGTCATACCTCTCAAGGACATCCCAGCAGTGGTTAAAACCTCTGCTGCAAAGGAGTCTGAAAAGAGAAAGAAGAAAGAAAAAATTGACAACTTGTTTTGTGAATTCTGTGAGAAAAGGAATCATCTAACAAAAGATTGTTTCCACTTGAAAGCTTATGATTTAAACAGAACAAGTGTCATTGTGTCAGCTGAAAGTTGCATTGTTTGTGGCAAAACAAACCACAAAACTCAAGCATGTGTGTATCTCAAAAACTTTGATGTGAAAAAGAATGAGTACATTGCTAAAACATCCTTGAGTCCATCATCATCATCATCAACATCTGTCAAATTCACCAAGAAACAACCACTGTTTGTGCCAGTTGAAACAGCTGTCACAAAACAGCTGAACCAAACATCTGTCAAAAGAGATGTTCAGGTTACTGATGCACCCTCTGCCAATCAGTTCAGAAAAGGCAAGGAAAAACAGTCTTACCAAAGGATTCCACACGTTTATGAGGTCTACAAAAGGCCCTCTAAACCAAAAATGAACAGGCATCCTTTTGGTTACCAGCAGGTGATTGGTCAGGACCCACAACAGTGGTTAGAGAAACACTGTCCTAAAGCAGTCCAAACCCCTGACCTAACCACTGTCCACCATTCTGCATCCATCCCAGATACTGTTGAGACCCCATCCAAAGCCTTGTTGGCTTTGGAGACCTTAATGAACTAATCCGTTTACTTCATGTGCAGGGAGCTTCTGCATGCTTTGATAGTCTTTGGTATGTAGATAGTGGAGGCTCCAGGCACATGACAGGATGTAAAGCCCTCCTCAAAGACTTTAAAATCCATGGAGGGGGTGATATATCCTTTGGGAATAATAGTAAAGGGAAAGTTCTGGGGTCTGGTACAGTGCAATCTGGAAATGTAAAATTTGAAAATGTCAATCTAATAGACAATCTAAAATTCAACCTTCTGAGTGTGTCCCAAATGAGTGACAAGGGATTTGGGTCATTCTTCACAAAAGACTGTTGTAGGATTGTTGGACCAGAAATGGTAAAAAAGATTGAAGCAATAATCAAAACTGGTCAAACTAAACTTGTTGCTCAAAGAAGTGGCAATGTTTATGTTGTTGACATGTCAAAAGAGTGTCCCAGAGCTGATGCCTGTCTGTTCTCAGCTGCCTCTAACAAAGAGACAGAACTTTGGCACAAAAGGCTGGGACACACAAATCTTAAGACAATCACAGAAATTTCAAAAAATGGTTTGGTGAGAGGCCTACCACAAAAATTGTTTTCATGTCCTGAACATTGCATTTCCTGTTTAAAAGGAAAACAGCATAAAAGTTCTTACAAGTCCATTGAAGAGTCCAAAACAACCCAGTGTTTGCAAATGCTACACATGGATTTGTTTGGCCCAGTTCAAGTCATGAGTCTCAAAAAGAAAAGATATTGTTTGGTTATTGTTGATGACTTTTCTAGGTTTACATGGACTTTCTTTTTACACTCTAAAGATGAGACTGCAGGCATCTTGCAAGACTTTGTGACACAGGTTGAAAAGCAATTTGACCTTCCAGTGAAAAGCTTTAGGAGTGACAATGGCACAGAATTTAAAAATAAGGAGTTGGATGTCTTCTGTGTGAAGAAAGGGATTGTAAGGCAGTACAGCATCCCTAGAACACCAGAGCAGAATGGGGTAGTAGAAAGGAAGAACAGAACTCTGATTGAGGCTGCCAGAACCATGCTTGCAGATTCAGGTTTGCCACTAACTTTCTGGGCAGAGGCAGTAAGCACTGCTTGCTATGTCCAGAACAGAGTTTTAATAAACCCTAGGCACAAAAAGACTGCTTATGAAATTCTGTATAAAATCAAACCACTGATCTCATATTTCAAGGTGTTTGGCTGCCCATGCTTTATTTTGAACTTAAAAGATTCCATTTCAAAATTTGCAGCCAAAATTGATTGTGGTTATCATCTGGGATACTCAACCACTGCTAAGGCCTACAAAGTGTTCAATACACGGACCAAGGCAGTGGAGGAGACTTTGAATGTAAAATTCAATGAACTTTCATCAATGAAAATCCCAGCAAACCCTGCAGATCTGTTTGATCTTGAAAAATTTACTTTTGAAAATACTGCTGTCAAGACTAACAGTGCAGGTCCATCAGAGGATACAACACCAGACTATGGGTATGAAATCATCATCCCTCAAAGGTCTGCCACAAAGGGAAAAGCACCAGCTGTTCAAAACAGTTGTCAAAGCTCAACCACTGCTACCTCAACAGTTGTTGACCAAAGTAGCCCATCAACCATTGCTTCCACATCCTCAAACACTGCTGACAAAAGTCCTCAAACAGTGGATAAAAGTTAGCAGTTGTCGACTTCATTACCTCCTATTCCACCACCTTTTGAAGCCACTGCTGGATCATCAAAGTCCCCAGCAGTGGTTAGCTCAGATGATACACATTTGCAGCCTTCACCAACCAATGCCATCATACCATACCAAGGAGATTTAATCTTCTTGCGATCTCATCCACCTGATCAAATTATTGGCAACATAAATGAAGGGGTGCTCACAAGAAGCCAAACCCAAAACATTTGTCTTTTTGCTGGTTTTCTATCACTCCATCAGCCAGTCAAGTACCAAGAGGCACTAAAAGACAACAGCTGGGTAGAAGCCATGCAAGAGGAGCTCCAACAGTTTAAAAGACAACAAGTATGGGAGCTTGTACCACTGCCAGAAGAGAATAAAGCCAGGCTTGTGGTTCAAGGTTACAGACAGGAAGAGGGGATTGATTATGATGAAACATTTGCCCCTGTTGCAAGATTAGAAGCAATTAGACTGTTCCTGGCCTTTGCTGTCAACCACAATATGAAGGTGTTTCAAATGGATATCAAAAGTGCTTTCCTCTATGGTACAATTCAAGAAGAGGTGTATGTTTGTCAACCTCCAGGTTTTGAGGATCCATTTTATCCAGATCATGTCTATAGGCTAAACAAAGCCTTGTATGGCTTGAAACAAGCACCAAGGGCCTGGTATGAAACTCTTTCCAACGTCCTACTCTCAAATGGTTTCAAAAGAGGTACCATTGATAAAACACTGTTTTTAAAATGGAGAGGGAAGGATTTAATGATTGTCCAGATTTATGTGGATGACATTATTTTTGGAAGCACATGTAACTCATTGTGTGAAGAGTTTAGAGAACTCATGACAGCTGAGTTTGAAATGAGTGCAATGGGTGAGCTGCAATGCTTTCTTGGTCTCCAAGTACAGCAAATGCAAAATGGAACTTTCATTCATCAAAGCAAATATGCTAAAGAACTTTTAACCAAATTTGATATGAATGATTGTAAACCATGCAGCACACCCATGGCAACAAATAAGCTGGTCATGTCTGATGAAAAGGATGAGCTGATTGACCAAACACTTTATAGAAGCATGATTGGGTCTTTACTGTACCTAACTGCATCTAGACCAGACATCATGTTTGCAACATGTGTCTGTGCAAGAAGTCAATCAGCTCCCAGAAAATCAAATCTCATTGCTGTAAAAAGGATCTTCAGATACATAAAAGGTGCTCCCACACTTGGTATCTTGTATCCAGCTAATGGGAACATCAAGCTTTCAGGTTTCTCAGACAGTGACTTTGCTGGATGCAACACTACAAGGAAGTCCACATCAGGAGGGTGCCAGTTTCTAGGTGATTGCTTAGTTTCATGGCAAAGCAAAAAGCAAGCAGCTGTTTCAACATCCACTGCTGAAACTGAATACATTGCTGCTGCAAGCTGTACAGCCCAACTCCTGTGGCTTCAAAATCAGTTGCTGGATTTTGGTATCACTGCCTTAAAGACACCACTCATGTTGGACAGTCAGGCAGCAGAAAATATCATCAAAAATCCAGTTTCCCATTCAACCACCAAACACATCGACATTAGACATCACTTTGTGAGGGATTGCTATGAAAAAAGGTTTGATTTCTCTGCATCATGTCCCAACTAAAGACCAGCTGGCTGATGTGCTCACAAAAGCACTTGATACAACCACTTTTGAAAGCTTGGTTTCTAGGATTGGGATGCTGAACATGGAATAACAAGCAACATCTTGTTTTTCTATGAATAAAAGCAACAAAATGTTTTCAGAAAATCAAAACTCCATCCTTAAAAATAGCTAAAAATGAAATTTTTCATTAAAATCCTTAAAAGTCTGCCATTAACCACTGATTGTTCAAAAGTTTGCTCTACTTCAAAAGTCTGTCCACTGCTGAAAGTCAACCCCTATTCTCTCATTCCTTTGATAAACTCTGTTGTTCAAAAGCAGTGTCTTATCCACTGATATGCTATCCACTGATAGTGAAAATCATCCACTGCTTTCATACCACTGCCTTCATCTGTCCCTATTACACAAGTACTGTCCTTCACTTTCACCTGGGGTTGTCACGTGGGCAGTACATATTGGTCAGACCTTTTGTAACGGCTGCCACCTCAGCATTCACTTTCTTCCCCTATAAAATCCCCCATTCATCACCAAAACAGGGTTTTACTGTCGAATTGAATTCTTAAAAATTCTCTTCTCAAAGCAGTTTTTCTTCTCATCTCTCACAAATTTCTTCGATCCTTCATCTTCAAAATGACAAAATCGAAGTCATCTTCAAAACCCTCATCCAAATCATCATCGAAAACAGCCTCTCAAAAGGCAATCTCCACTGAAATTCCACATAAACCATCTCACAATCTCCTGGGTCTTCTCACAAAACCAGGAACCACAAATGTTTTCGATTCCATCATTGACCTTATGGCAAAATCAAAGTACAAAACTTTGTTCACTGCCGATGCACCAATCTATTTGGCGACCCAAAGAGAGTTCTGGAAGAATGCAACCCTTGAAAAACAAGGAGACACTGCAACCACCATAAACTCTTCTATAAAGGGTAAAGCTGTCCAAATCACGCCACAATCCATTTCAGAGGTCTTTCAACTCGGTGATCAGGAAGGTAAAATTTATTTCACTAAAAACGAGTTACAAACTGACTTCATTGAGAGAGGGTATGAAGCCACAATGATGAAGAAAATTACCTTAGAAAAAGGTTATTTTCCGTCTGCAACCAGATTTTTATTTCATACCCTCCTACTATGTGTTTCAAACAAAACCACTTCTTTCAATGAAATCCCTTTAAAGATTCAAAATCTGGGATATGCAATTCTTCAAGAAGAAAATTTTAACTATTCTCGGGAAATTTTTAAAGATTTGGTTAATAATGTTGAAACAAAATCATTCTTACTGTTTCCAAGGTTTTTAAGTTACTATTTTGCAAAGAAATTCAGTAAGGATGATTTAGCTGTAATAAACCAAGGTGATTCTACTCAAATAAACAGTTTAACAACTGAAACTTTTTCAAGAATGTTAGCACCTTGCAAAACACAAGCAGAGGTGCCTGAGCAGATTTTAGCAGTTACAACTGCTCCTCAGGTATCTGCTGCTGAGCCCACTGCTCAAGGTGATCAAAGCAGCAGAACAACTGTTTTGAAACCCACACCTAAACTCACCAAAAAGCCAACAAAAAGAAAAACACAAAAACCCCCCAAAACCATCAAAAAGGCATCTCTGGAGGATGAGATACCAGAGCTTCTGCCAGTGACAACACAAAAGTCACAAGAAACCACTGCTGCTACTTCCTCACAGCAGTTGGTACAAATATCTCAACCCATAACCGAAACTCCTCCTGCTTCTTCACAACAATAACAGGTTGTACAAATAGGGTCTCCACATCATGATGCTCTGGAAACACTTGTTTCTATCATCCACAGCTCAATACCCGGGGCAATTCCACTTTCTACGCCACCCTTCACATCCACAATTCCCACACCAACTAAACTGCTGTTGGATGCAATTGATTTGAACCAGGCATTAACCAGTCCTTCTCAATCACCTATCAATGAGAATATGCCTCAACAACTGACTGGGTCTGATGTATCAATCTTTGCTAACCCACCAACACAACCTGAGGAGGTTAGACCCCTTGAGTTACAGGTAACTCTTGGTGGTAATCCAAGTGAAGCAGCTACTACAACTGTTACACCCACTGGGTTACATTTGGACAGTGGTTACATTAATAAGACTTCCTTGGAGGCAATTCCTTTTATAGCACCTCTGCCAACCACCAGTGGATTTATTTATCCTACTGGCAACATCAAAAGGTTGTCAAGTGTTGAAGGAAGAAGACCCCAGTACCAAGACAAAGGGGCATCAGTAGTTAATGTTTGGAGTATACTCCCTACATCTACCACTGATAAAACCACTGCTAGTGGGAAATCAGTTGATCCCATTAACTTGGGTGATGATTTAAAGTACCAGAAATTGACGGATCGCATTGAAAAGCTTGATAACTCTGTTGCAGAACTCAAAGATATCTTACAACAGGTGTCACAAGTACAAAAGGTACAATCAACTGCTGTTCCACCTCAAGCACCTGCTCCACAAAGGGCACCTGCTACAAATGAGCTCTGGGATTTATTTCAACCTTTTCTCCATCAACAAGCAAAACTAGCAGATCAGCAACATGAAAAACATGTCCACCAGCTGAGAAATGCAATGGAGTCAAGGTTCAAGAACACTCAGGCTGATCTAAAGGCTCTCAAAACTCAGATCCTGCAAACCACTGGCACTGCTCCTCCAACAGTACTTTTCATTGATCAACTCCCAGACGATAATGCCAAAAAGGGGGAGAAAATTCAGGAGTGGAAGAAGAAAGGAATAGATGATGGTCTCTACATTGAACCTGAAAAGGATGCCATGACCAGAAAAATTCCTGTGCCAGATGGTAGTAAGAAAGTTGATGCTACTCAAGAAGCACTTGATGAAGGAGTAGCAAGTGTAAAAAGAGATAGAATGGCAAAGGATGTTTCAAGGTGGAATGAGGAGAAAAGAGCTTTTATGGAACTGTATGAGCAAGGTTGTTCTGGATCAAAGGATTCCAAAAATCCAAAGACAAAAAGGAAACCTAAGTCCATCCCATCCAGATTTCCAAAGCCTCCAAAACCACCATCCAAAAGCCATCAGCATCAAACCTCCACTCAAACAGCTGTTGTAACTCCTGCTGTATCAACTACTGCTGGTACTTCAGTGGTTTCAACATCTGTTCTCACTTCAACACACACCACTACTTCATCTCCACCACTGTCACCACCAGAAACAATCCCACCACCACTTTCACCTGCTGATAAACAGCAGAAGACAACAGATGTTATAACATCTGTTGTAATGACAACAGTGGTTGAAACACCAGTTGTTTCAACAACTGTTAGTCAATCACAAACCACTGTCACTACATCCACCACCACTGTTCCATCCAAAACATCATCAGCCCCTCCTCAAACAAAGAGGAGAAGGCTAATTCTCAAAGATGATGACACTTCACCACCACCATCTTCAAAATCCCTGTCACTTGTCACTATTCCGAAACCCATACCTCTCTCTTCAGCTCAAATTACACAATCACTACCTCCTGCTGGTGTCTCATTCCCTCTAGAACTCATTGCAGTTAGGGAAGAAATCAAATCCTTTTATTATGAGGATGACCCAGCCAAAAGGAGTTTGCCATCAATTGCAGAATATCCCAGGCCTAATAATATTGAAGAATACTTGAAACTCAAGGTCAAACAAGCAGAGGATATTGCAATCAAAAACAGAAAAGGGAAATCTGATAGAGAATTTCAACAAAACTATCAGTTTTTACTCTCACAGGTCAATACTATGGAGCGATTTGCTAAAATGTATGTCAGAAAATTTCAGAAAGGGCAGATGAGTCCTTGAGAAAAGACTACATTGAGAACATCATGACCTACAAGAAATACAAGGGGGAGAAACACATGTATAAAAACTGGACCATTCCTGAGCTTGAAAAAGAAGCAGCCAGGATTCAAGGAATGATTAAAAATAAGGTCAAGCAGACTCCTCCTGAAAAGTTTAAACAATTTGAAGCTGAAAAGATGTTAGAGTTGAAGAGAATGAAAGAGGAGCTGATTACAGCTGATTATGGGCCAAAGAATTCAGTGACAAAGTTGGGAAAAGAAAGAGTCAGGGCAACCTATAAAAGCTTAGAGGAACTGAGAAAGAAAGATCCAAGAGTTCCACAAAAGCCTGACTACTCCAAAGCAGAGGTCTCCAAAAGACCACCAAAGCTGCAAATCAAAAGAACCACTGCTCCAGCTGGTGCTGCCATCTACAAAAGAAGGAGCAAAAATCAGTTGAGTATGGAAACAATTCAAGATCTATTAGCTGGAGATGCCATTGTAAAAGCAGGCACGAAAGTAATGATAAAAGAAGATCTTGAATTGGAACAATCTGCAAGTGCTGCTCAGCCAGCTATGAATAGGCCAGCCTCACCAAATACTTCTGCAAATAAACATCTCCCAAGAAACCCACCAGACTCAAAAATACTAAAGTGGGAAACTGACAAACAGACCTGCGTATTGACTTTGATCAGGTCTGGTGGAGTAGTGGAGAAAATATCAAGGGAACAAGCTCTTGGCCTGAGTCTTGAAGATTTGCAGGATCTCCTTGATCTTCCACTTAGCAGGGATGATGAAGATACAGATGCCCTAGACTTTGAATTACAATTTAAAGGTCAGATAAGGGAACTGTTGATGAGGCAATAAAGATTTCCACAAATAATGAAGAGTTTTGGCATTATCTGTTCCAGGGGGAGATTGTTGGGATTGAACCCTATCAGAGGAACAGATAATTAAAGCCAAAACTGGATCAGAGCAGTGGATCCAGAATAAGCAGATGATTACAATTGGTTCATACAAATCTCTTCCCTTGAAAGTGGTTTCATATCTGCTGACATCCTATCTGCGGATCTTACTAAGTGCTGACCTACAACTGCTGCCTTGCATCTGCTGCCCAATGTCAAAGACTGATGGAAGACCAAAGCTCTGCTGATTCAATCTACTACCTTGAGTCAAGTACTGCTGATCCGGACAAGCACTGCTGGGTTCACAGCAGTGGAAGGATGCAGCAGCTGTTTAAGTGTCTTTTATGTAATGAAATGTAATAGCAGTAGTTAGTACATCAGTGTTTGTATAGATCAGAGGTTAGAGTTTGTTAGGAGGTTAGATGTCACTTTCATGGTGACGTCAGCTAAGATGCTCAGTGGTTTGCAAGTGCCTATAAATAGTTCAGTACTTTGTACTGTTCTATTAGCTCTTTTACAACATCGTCTTCTTTGCACGAACAAACTACTGAGCTCTGGCTGAGGGGGAGTTTGCATTCATTCATCAATCATTGTAATCGTTGTTGAAACAAATTCAATCTTTCGATACATTGTGTAAAGATGTTTGATTAAAGTATTACTCTCGTTTGATTGTATGCAAAGTTTGTTTTCATCTTAATTCCGCTGCACAACTCTCTCATTTCCATCTTAATTTCAAACGAAAATACAATCAGAAACAAACTCAGATCCAACACAACTTTACATGAAATTATCCAAGTGTGACTTCTGGATTCGAGAGGTACACTTTCTAGGTCACGTGGTCAACGATACGGGAATACACGTAGATCCAGCAAAGATCGATTCTGTTAGGAATTGGGTGGCCCCTAAGACTCCTACTGACGTACGACAATTTCTTGGCCTCGCAGGGTACTATCACAGATTCTTTGAGGGATTTTCGAAAATCACTCAACTGCTTACCTCTTTAACTCAGAAGGGTGTCACTTATTCATGGGGAGCGAATCAAGAGAGCGCCTTTCAGCTTTTGAAACAAAAACTCTGCAGTGCACCGATATTGTCTTTATCCGATGGTACGGATGACTTTGTGGTGTACTATGATGCTTCTATTCAAGGTCTCGGTTGCGTGCTGATGCAATGTAACATCCATCTCAATTAAACATGATTATAACCTTAATTACGCATTTTATACTAAAAAATGACTTTCTAAAAACTTTGTCAAGTCAAAGTTTATACGTGTTTAAAGTAAACAAAATGTAGTTCCAAGTGTTTACATAGTTCACTTAAAACAAAAACTAAGTAAAGTCATTGCGGAAGCTTCATTTGACATGTGTTCGGTTCACTTGATTGCTTGATCGTCGTCCGGATGCATGCTATACTCACCTATGATCAAAACCAACTTAAAAGTTAGTTTTGACAGCTTATAAACATGTATAAATAAGTTCCAATATCAAATAATGATAATCAAAAATAAAATTTCCAAAATCATGCCTCCCGCGTGTCGCGGAAGGCAACCTTTAATCTGTCGCGAGTCGCGACACCTGTCGCGTGTCGCGCCCCAATTGAGAGACCCTGTCGCGTGTCGCGGAGGAGACTAATTTCCAGCAGGTCCGTTTCTGAATCCTGTATTTTCTGCCCAGCCCAATTATTCAACAAAATTCGAACTTTAAACGGGCATAACTTTTTATCTACTAGTCCGTTTTAGGCGATTCTTTTTCCTATGCTTTCGAAATTTAATTCTCCATCTTATGGAGTTAAAACCTGACATTCAACTAGTTCAAAAACTCAGATTTCAAGCTCTCGGCTTGAAATCCCTTTTTAACACTTTTGACCCGTTAGAGAGATTTACCATTTACTTTAAATTTCACTCTCCCTTCATCCATCATTTTACTACATCAAAGTATCTACTTTTATTTTGAAATCTTAATACTAATTCCTAAACAACCCATATGGGTCGTTTGCCCAATCTACCCATGAAGGACATTTTGGTCAATTTTAGTTCCTCATTCTTACGACGAAGAACTCCTACCAATTATTTGACCAAAATACCATTTTTCTATAACCACAATTCTAATTACGCGTACCTGGCTCGGGTCATAGCATTGACCCGTTTACATAACTTTTGCTTTAAATCTTTCTAGTTAAAGCAACGAAAACATGTGTTATTTCCTGTGATCACAAAACTCAACAAGCGGTCGTAAGTTATATTATTGCCAAATGGTATTAACACACCATTTGGCCCATTTAGTCGAAATGACCATTTATCAATATATAATGGTATTTTAATACCATCTTGCCCCTTAAACCTATTCCAATTTACACCATGGGTTCTTATTGCTTAAAAGACATTCCTTAAATTATTTGACCCGTTAAGACTTACACCAAAAGGGTTGTCTTTTCAACTCTTTTATCTATCCATCGACTGATGTACAAATTATTAATTAGCCACTTCTACCCCTTACGGTTCACCCAATAACGTGATGTTCAATATTTCTTATTAGTTAGTCTCCACCCAACTAGTCTTCCATTTTTACCCTTTTTACCATAGTTTTTGGTTTCTTACCATTTTTCTTTATTCCGACTTACATTGTATTGTGCCGAAACATAGTATCTCAAATATTTAATCATAATTCAAAATCTATACTTACAAATAAGTGTATTGTAATCTAAAGAGGGGGTGTAAGCTTAACTTACCTCGCATCCAAACTATGCCTTACTTTTCCTTATTGATTTGTTTGACCCGCTTCGTCCTCAAGCTTCCACCTAGCTCGTTTAGCGTCAAACTAACATCATCATTCACAAGGTGGTTAGATTAGTCATTAACAAATACGACTATTCCACCTTTCGTATTTTCTATGTCGAAATCATTATTCGACTTCGTCATTGGTTAATTTTAACTTTCTACTAGTTAACTACCTCTAATCATATGATACGTGAAATTAACTAAAATCTACATTATGATTAGATTCCGTATTATCACGTATCACCCCTAATTAAATTAATTAGGAAGTTACGCGTTTCATTCATAGTTTCAACATATGAACATTGTGGGCATAATTTATAACATCAACAATCGAGTTTCGTATCACTGAAAATATGCTGTTTTTGGTGACCTGTTTAACCTGTTTACAAGTCTTCAAAAATTATGATTTTTTATGTGGTGTACCACTCGGAGGGTTAGACCTTGTGTTAAAATTTCAAGATCTAACTCTTTACCAAAAACTCGTAAAAATTCATTTACTAAGCTGCAATCAGATTCGTCACTTCTGGCTGCAGCTTACGGAAAAATTCATTTAAAATTTCTCGTTTATCCGATTAACGAAATTCCAATTGGAGATTCTTTTAATCACTTAATACTTTCTACAGTAAGAATTTGAGATCATAAATCAATTCCTAAATTGAGTTATGACATTCGTAATGGGCTGCAAATTCTGCCAGAAAACGCAGCTTGAACCTTTGATACGGAAAAATTCATAAAACGCTCAATGCACTATTTATACCGATCACAAAAGCCTTCAACACATTTTCGATCAGAAGGAGTTGAACATGCGACAGCGTCGCTGGATGGAACTAACGGTTATGACTGTGTTATTAAGTATCATCCAGGCATAGCTAACATTGTAGTTGATGCCCTCAGTCAGAAGGAAACCAAACCCAAACGTGTTCGAGCCTTACAACTCATAATCCATTCTAACCTTCCCGACCAAATTTGTTCTACCCAAACTGAAGCGTTGAAGAACGAGAACCTTTAAGCTGAATCCATGCGGGGCCTGGAGAAACAACTTGTAACCAAACATGACGGTATTCGCTACTTCATGAAGCGAATATGGGTCCGTTTGCGTGGTAATCTGAGAGAGCTTGTGATGGATGAAGCGCACAAGTCTCGGTACTCTGTTAATCCGGGTTCTGATAAGATGTATCAGGATTTTAAATCTTGTACTGGTGGCCGAACATGAAAGTAAACATAGCGACGTATGTGAGCAAATGTTTGACTTGCGCGAAAGTCAAAGTGGAATATAAAAAACCGTCTGGTTTGCTCCAGCAACCAGAACTGCCTATGTGGAAATGGGAACATATTTCCATGGAATTTATCACCAGCTTACCAAGAACTCAAAGTGGAAACGATACCATTTGGGTGATCGTTGATCGTCTGATAAAATCTACACATTTCCTTGCGATCAAGGAAACTGACAAGTTTTCGCAACTTGTCGGTATTTACTTGAAGGAAGTAGTTTCTAGGCATGGGGTGCCAACTTCTATCATTTCTGATCGTGATCCGCGTTTCGCATCTAATTTGTGGCAAGCGATGCATAAATCATTCGGCTCACGTCTTGACATGAGCACTGCTTATCACCCTCGGACGAATGGTCAAAGTGAACGAACCATCCAGACACTCAAAAACATGTTGTGAGAATGTGTGATCGATTTTGGTAAGGGTTGGGAAAGACATTTACCTTTGGTAGAGTTTTCCTATAACAATAGTTACTACTCTAGCATCCAGGCAACTTCGTTCGAGGCATTGTACGGACGGAAATGTCGATCTGCTCTTTGTTGGGTTGAGGTGGGTAACAGCCAAATCACGGGTCAAGAACTCATACTCGAAACTTCTGAGAAGATTGCTCAAATCAAAAATCGTATGACGGCAGCACGTGATCGCCAGAAAAGCTACGCCGACAAGCATAGGAAACCTTTGGAATTCGCCGTAGGCGATCGTGTCTTATTGAAAGTCTCACCCAGGAAGGGTGTGGTACATTTTGGGAAACGCGACAAGCTCAATTCGCGTTATGTTGGGTCGTTCAAGATTTTAGAAATAATCAGTAAGGTAGCTTACAGACTTGAGTTGCCTGACGAACTTAGTAATGTTCACGACGTTTTTCACATCTCTAATCTAAAGAAGTGCTTGTCCGATGAAACACTTGTGGTTCCTTTAGAAGAACTAAAAATCAATGACAAGCTGCAGTTTATCGAGGAACCCGTGGAGATTATGGACCGAGAAGTCAAGGTCCGTAAACATAGCCATATCCCAATTGTGGGAGTTCGTTGGAACTCAAGACATGGACCGGAGTTCACGTGGGAACGTCAGGATTAGATGATGCTCAAATATCCTCACTTATTCAGAACTGCAGAACCTAACCCTGATGCAACTAGTGAATTTCGGGACGAAATTCCCTTTCAAGTTGGGGATGATGTGGTACCCAAGGAAAAGCCACAGTTATCTTGACTTACCGTTTCATTTCTCTGACACTGCTTATCAAATTTCAGGACGAAATTTCTTTCAAGTTGGGGATGATGTGACAACCCGCAACTTCAGGTTACTACAACCTAATCACAGTTAATTTAATCATACATTCATAGCACTGCATTTAAATAGGGTTAGTTAAATGAGTCTGTGTTGGTAATTCGGGGAATTACCGAAACACACACATGATAACTCTCGAACGTTGGTGACTAACGCGAATAATAAATTATAAACGGATGGTTTATACAAAACGTAGGTGTCGCAAGACATATACATACGTGAAATACATGCTTTAATTGTAAATTACAATTTGTTATGTGTTTTGTGTGAAAGTTACAAAGTTAGGGGTGTTTAGTGTTAATATTAAAAATAAAATAAAATTCCTGCAACCCTAATCATTTATCATAATCCAAGTTACGGCGGTTCATCATTTCTTCAATCATTTCTCTAATCATCCCTAGCTACACAAGTTTCACACACATCAATCTTGATCTTTCAATCCATCTAGAATTAATCCAAGGTAATTTCTTTATGATTGTACGTTGTTATCTCTGCTCTTTTGATTTCATGCTAGCCCTATTCCTCCAAACAATGGTTCTGTGTTTAGTTAATCTTTCTGATTGTTGCACTATGGCTCGTGAATGATTGTGTAATGGTTTTCCTATTATTAGGATGCAATCCATATGCTAGAATTGTTAAACTGTTGCTGGATTCATTGCTAGATTAGGGTTTTTATCGTACTGATTGTAACTATTGTATTGAAAACTGCATTTTGGTTTTGTTAAATATTGTGCGTTTGTTTGTCCGGAGTGAACAGCCAGGCTTTGTAAAGTCACAAAGTCTGAGTTTACTCATGTCAGGACTTGTGTTATTCTGTGGGTCAGGGTTTTAAATGCCACACATAGTCCATTTAGGTAATAAACATATTTAGGGTTTACAAAGAAAACTGGTCAGGGTTTGTTAGTATATGAACAAGAGTTCGAGTTTCTTTTATTTGATTGATTCGGGTTTAATAATAAAACACCCACTTCGAGTTTAACATTGAACATATGATCCGAGTTAGGAGAGGACTTTTATATCCGAGTTTAATAAAGAAACGGTGCAAGGATCCGAGTTTGCTAAAAATGTATTAATATCCGGGTACATCTAGTTTATGTGTATCCAGGTTTTGGTAATTTTAAAGGGGGTCCGGCCTAACAAACAAGAGAGAGTCCGAACTTAAATGTGGTCCGGATTTATTGAGGGTGTCCGAGGATAAAAGGGTATAATATGGTTATGCTTGTGGTTCAATGTTTAAATGCTATGAGATGATCCAAGTTAATCACACAAGTTAGAGCTTTAAAAATAGGGAAAATTACCAAAATGTCTCTTGAGCAAGTGCATTTGCAAAATTGTCACCTTCCTGCGTCCTTGGAAGGTCCTCCCGGCTTCGGAAGCGTCCGCATTTCGGGTTGAAGCGTCCGCCTTTCACGTTGAAGCGTCTGTTTCCTTTCAAGCGACACGTGTCTGATGTTGAAGCGTCCGCCTCAGGCGCAATGCGTCCGTGAAGCTTCTAAAGCGTCGGCCAATGACGCAGGTTCCGTATCTTTGTCCAATTTTTTTTATAACTTATAAACATTTCTAACATGGGATCATGTGCATGCTCTTTATAAAAACTATATGTATGTTAACGGAGCAAATTTTAAACGATATAAAACATGTTAATTTTTAGTTAAAAATTTTTATATTAAACATTAAAACATAACATAATAAAAAACAAAAAAAAACCAAACAACACATAATATTATATTATATCTAAAACCATATCCTAATAGCCTCCCACTCTTAGACATGTTTGAAATCATGTCTCTCTTCATGACGGTAGTTGATGAGGGCCACCTCCTTCTGATCGTCCTCACCAAGGTCCGGCATTTCTGCCTCCACTTTCTTGAAATACCGATAAAATCTCTCGCATTCCAACCGCAGGACACGGAACCTGGAGGATAGTGCGTCAACGGTCCGGTTGTGGTCCGGACCACGTAGTTGGGCGAAATTCTGTTGAACACGGACCCAGAGCCCAACGTGTCCTCGACGTGGAGGATCGATCATGGCCTGCTCCCATGCTTCGCACAGAGCAATGTCTTCAACGTCAGTCCAGGAGGTGGCCATTGTGGGGTGGTTGACGGCGTCGGATTTTCTAGTGAAATGGCTAATTTTGTTTGCAATTTTTTTGAAAACGGCGGGTGTTTTTGATAAGTGATAAGTGAACGGGTTATATAGTGGGGTAAATGTGTGTAACGGTAAAAGTTAAACGGCTTTTGAGTTTCCAGGCCTCGGAAGCGTCGGTCAACATCGGGGGAGCGTCGTCCGGGTCAAACCTCGGAAGCGTCGTCTAGGCCTCGGAAGCGTCGTCCAGGCTTCGGAAGCGTCGTCCGGGCCTCGGAAGCGTCGTCCAGGCCTTTGGAAGCGTCGGCCAGGCATCAGAAACGTACACATGGACGCATTAAAAAAATTATGGTTATCATGCGTCGGTGACTGATGCAATTTCGTAACGGAACGGACGCTTCAACGTGACAGGCGGACGCTTAACGCGAAATGCGGACGCTTCCAAAGCTGGGAGGACCTTCCAAGGACGCAGGAAGGTGACAATTTTGCAAATGCACTTGGTCAAGAGACATTTTGGTAATTTTCCCTTAAAAATATTGATATGTCCGGATTTAATTAGAAAAGAAAAGATTCAGAGTTTATTTAAAACATGTGTTCGCATATAGTGTGAAAATGGGATTAAGGGTCCGAGTTATTTTCTTATGGCCCGGGTTTGGTGGATGGTGGGAATTCCAAATTTCCTTATAGTGGAATTGATGTTTCAGAGTTTAGGCATATTATTTTCTTTTGTCCGAATATGCATTGATATGTGGAACATTCAGAGTTTAAATGAGGGATCCGAATATAATAGATGTTCAGACTTTGCATGTAATAACAATAATAATGACATTTATAATTCCACTTTTCCAAGTTTACAAAGGGTAAATGTGGGCTGCAATATATGTATTGTGGGCCGAACCTAACAAATAAAAAGGGGCCAGAACATATGTATTTTTATGAGATGCGAATTAATTAGGCATTTATAAGTTGACTTCTGATGCTAGGTTTCTGAATGTTATACATGAGCACCGAAGTAGCATATATTTTGAATGTATAAATATATTTAGAATTTATCTAAAGGTCACCAACTAGAGAACCTACTGTGTGATACTATATGATAACTTGTGCTCTTGATCACGTTGAACACTATTGTTTGGATACTCGGGGTATTGCAAGACCCTACTCGTATACTCACTTATATGACATTATACCTTAGGTCGTGTGTAATGGACCTAAAAACTAATTAACGCTAGAAGTACGTTAGCATACCGATCAAACTAAAGTGAGTTCACTACTCTTTCACAAGCATGCGTCCCGGGAGGACAAACAAACTAATATTCCAGGGAGGAGTACTTTTAAACGCTTTGGTTTAATTTCTATGTTAGTTAATGAACTCGAACTTTATCATGAAAGTCCCTGCTTACATACTGAGCAAGTTGTCGGGGAGGCAATGGGGTATTTGTTGATAGCGCTATTAGGCTTGACAAACCTCACACCGTAACGGGGAGGACGGCGTGAACTAATGACCTTAAACACTTTGATCAATGATGATAGACATTGATGAAGGCACCAAAAACGAACAGTCAATCGGTACAGAGTTTATTATTCGTAACATGTTTACTTACAAGATTTTCGTTAAACAAAACTATTAACTGGCCAGCTTTATACTGATACATTTTTTCTGCATGCTTGCAGGTCGTTAGGTGACTTCATGAAATGGAGCTTGCAGTCGGGGAAGTTAAGGATGTCATGGGTCGCGTCGTCTGCTAATACGTTAATGTTATGCTATGCGTTATGAATAAATTGATTTCAAATACTTATAACAATTTCCAATGCTTCCGTTGAACGTAAACTTGTCAAAACAGATGTTTGAATTGCACTTTTCATCTTGAATTCAGATTTCGTGTTTATTATTTACTATAGTTCAGTGTGATTAGTGACTAGATCCTGGTACGTCACACGCCTCTCGGTATAATCCATAGGTGGTATTTTGAGGTGTGACAAATGGCCTCGAGTTGTTGCGGTGGTTAGGGTTGTGGAACAACAGGATACTGGTATCCATAATTAGGATATCCAGTATTTGGATAAGCAGGAGGAAATGGTGACGGATAAAGAGCATCATGAACAACCTCCTGTAAATAGGGGTCGTATGACGGAGCTGAATAATTAAAATCTATAGGGGCTGTCGTGTAAGAAGTGTCATATCCAGTCATATCTAGATATGTAGGAATAGGGTTATCAAAACCCATAGGTGGTTGTTGAGGTGGCTCAACAACAGGCTCAGGGTTAAAGGGTCTACCCATTTGTGGGTCCTCTAATATAGTTGGATAAGTTGGGGGTAAATGTGGGAGTGATCCTGACCATTGTCCTGCACGCACAAACATACATGCACCACTGCGAGGCTTCCTCGATTGTGGCGATGGTTGAGGTTGCTGCTCCGCTGGCCCCATTGGCTCGTCCTCTTGTGGAGGTGGCGGTGTTTGTGGAGGTGGATAAGGTGGTGTGTTGACAAAAGTAAAATGGTTAAAATATTGGTCTTGATGTGTGCAAAATGCAACATATAAATTACATCAATTGTGGCATAAAACTAAACTTTTTTTGGTACTAATGTTGGAAAAAGTGTGTTTTTGTCTTCCTTTTGTATTTTCAGGATTAAATGAGCTCAATTGAACAAAAGAAGCAAAAAGGCAGCTAAATCTAACATAAATACAAGAAAAGGAATAAGCGTGGCATGCCCGACCCCCCGACAGCATCTTCCCAAGCAAAAACAAGAGAACAGAAGGCTAAACACGCCCCGTGCTCAATGAGCACGGGGGCGTGCCCAAGTGTCTGCAGAAAAGACAAAGTTGTAGAAGCTTCTATCACCCACCACGGGGGCGTGCCCAGCGGACACGGGGCCGTGGTCAACTCTAAGATTCGCAGAATCTGGGGAAATCTTGATAGTACAGATACACTTCTGCACACGGGGTCGTGCCCAGCGGACACGGGGGCGTGGTCAACTAATGCAGACAAACTGCAATTAATGAAGACAGAGAAGGAGGATGGACACGAGGCCGTGCCCAATGGACACGGGGTCGTGCCCGAGCTGCTGTTCAGGCTATAAATAGGGGTGCTTGGCTCATTTGCAAACCATCCCTTGGCACACCACCTCTCTCACACTTCACCCACCACCATCACAACACCATCATCCACCACCATCATCCATCATAGAGTGTGTGAGTCGTCTCGGGATCCAAGATTGATCGTAAGAGTTCTTGACAATCAAAGGCCATGTTTGCCTAAGTCTCTTACATCAATTGGTGAAGACAAGTGTCTAGTGTAATACCTTTTATTTTTAATCTTTTCGCACTTTTTATTTGGTTATGTATTAATGACTTTAATAACTAGTTTCTTATGTTGAAGGTGATTCTTCCTTATCGTTTGTCCGTGGTGTCTTGGCATTATTTTACTGTCTATATAAAATAAAAGATTTTCACCATTCATATCTCCACGGTCTATATGGAGGTATGTTGGCTACCTGGTCGGGGGTTAAGGGAACGGTTTGGTAAGAGTCTTGCCTTGTTCAGTGTATAGATCCTGCATGGACCTGGGTCAAATTTAGTAAGACCTCCTTCAATACCCACCGGTATTGGATGGCGGGGGTCCAAACTCTTTGATCCCCTCATATGTAAGCTACTATTAAAAATTTAACCCGGCTACTTAGGACTATATCCCTGCTGACTCAGACTACTTAGCCGAGGGTAACGTCACCTTCAAAAGAGGGGCCTACCACATTATGCATTAATAACTTAATTAATTATCCTTCAATAATCCGACCATTTAGGATTGTATCCTTGCTGACTCAAACTACTGGGTTGAGGGTAACGTCACCTTCAAAAGAGGGGTCTACTACAATAACTAAGATAATCTCTTAAAAAGTGCAAAAGTGCGGAAATAATCAAAGGTTACACTACACACGAGTCGGATCCAAGTGATTCATCTTGTCTATCTGTTTTTACTTTTATTTTATTTTTCAGCATTTTAGTTAGTTTTATTTTTCTTGTTTAAAACCTTTTTCTAAATTTTTTATTTGATTAGACGTTGAGGATAAACTGGTACTAAAAGCTCTTGTGTCCTTGGACGACCTCGGTATCTTACCAACACTATACTACACTCACGATGGGTGCACTTGCCCATATGTGTGTTTAGTGTTAGTAAATATCGTGTTTTATAAATTTAAAACTTGACTAAAAAGCGTAAAAGGGCTTAAATATACATTAAAAACCTACGACACTTCACACGCATCAAGTTTTTGGCGCCGCTGCCGGGGACACAAGGATTTTAAGAAAGCTTAAAATTGACGGCCTAATCAGTTTTTCAAAACCTTTTCAAAACACGCGCACATTTTTCTGCATTTTAGTTTAGTTTTGCATTTACAGTAGATTGAACACGGGCCGTGCTCACTGAACACGGGCCGTGCTGCATATTTTTCATAAAACACCCAGATACAGAGCCTGAACACGGGGTCGTGTCCACTGAACACGCCCCCGTGCTCAACGAAACCAGTAACTTTAATTCAAACGCCCAGATACAGATCCTGAACACGGGGCCGTGTCCAATGAACACGGGGCCGTGTCCAGCCTCTGTTTCTGTCTTTACTTTTGTTTTCTGGTCTCGAGACTCTGTTGTGGTCTGCTGAGTGATTCTTATGGATCAATACTCAGGAGGCTACAACTACACCTATGAGAAGGATGATTATAGGGAAGACTATTGCACCAATTGCGGTAACACTCACTCGGTACAATATTGTGACTTATTTCAACCATCCACTTCATACACCTACTATGAGGAGCCCATGTACGAGCCATCAACTTCATACACACCCTATGAAGACCAAAGGTATGAACCTTCTCCCTCATACTCATATTTTGATGAACCAAGGTATGAGCCTTCATACTCATACTTTGAAGAACCAAGATATGAGCCACCACCTTCGTATGCTTATTATGAGGAACCATGGCGTGAACAACCCACCTCATATGAGTATTATGAAGAACAAAATTACGACCCTTATCCATCATATACTTACAATGAAGGATAATGGTGTGAACCGTCTACTTCATGTGGGTCTTATGAGGAACAAAGGATCGAACATCCGAATTCAAGCTTTGAAAATCCCGATCCTTACTCTATCGCCGAAGCGACCGATAGGATATTAGAACACCTTAAAACTATCGAGCGTTACATAAAGGAATCTCGCGCAAGGGAAGAGGAGTCCCGCGCAAGAGAGGAATTAAATAAAGAAGAGATAGTTGAAAGTGTAAAAATGGAAGAACAAATAAGTGAAAAACCAACACATGAGTTAAACAACGAAAAAGGTGAGTCCGACAATGTTAAAATTCAAGAAGAGTCTAATTTTGAAGAAATTAATCTCTTGTCACCTTCCTTTGAAATTTATTGTTTATTACCCACTCATGCTAAGTTTTTAAAAGAGTTAAACACTAACACTAAAATTGATGAAACGGTAAGCATTAAGTTAACAAATGATCAAACCTCGCTAATAAAAGAAGACCCATTTGAAATCAACATTACACCGGTTCCATGTTTTTTTTTAAAATTCATTTATTGCTAATGTCACAATTGATAAAGATCTTTGCGTTAACATAATGCCCAACTACATTTTCGAAAAATTAAGTATTAGTGATTTTTCTCCACTTCAAATACCCATTTTTCTATCCAATCGGAAAGTAATAAAATCAATCGGTATAGTTGAGGATGTCTTGGTTCAAACAAATCAAATGGTAATCCCAAGCGAGTTTGTCATCCTCGATGACGCTCCTCTAGTATTGGGACGACCTTTTGTAAAAACCCACGAAGCTTTGAAAAACCGGACGTACAACAATCTATCTATTCAATTAGGGGCATTTAAAAAGAGTGTCGATCTTGAGCGATCAATGAAATATCCATTCGGCAATAATGACCCCCTAATTGAAGATGAAGATGAACCACCCGATACAAGTGAAAATATTGACCACTTTGTTGAAGAAGAGGTCGCCATAGAACAAACTTTCAAAGTTCTTGATCAAAATGAGCAACCAAATAAGGAGTCTCCTAAAGACCCACCGCTTGAGCTCAAAGAACTTCCGAAAGGTTTGGAATATGCTTTTCTAGACAAAGATGGTAAATCACCTGTAATTATTTCGTCTAAATTAGGTAGTTTAGAAAAAGAGAAATTAATTAAACTTTTGAAAAAACACAAAAATGTGATCGCTTGGAAGCTGGTAGATATTAAAGGAATAAGTCCTTCCATATGCACGCACAAAATTTTAATGAACGATGACTACAAGTCGGTAATACAACCACAACGTCGAGTAAATCCAAATGTTCAAGAAGTGGTTAAAATCGAAGTCATCAAACTACTTGACGCCGGACTTATTTATCCTATTTCTGATAGTCCTTGGGTAAGTCCCGTCCAAGTAGTTCCAAAGAAAGGAGGTATGACGGTAATAACTAACGAAAAGAATGAATTAATACCACCGAGAAGCGTCACAGGATGAAGAGTATGTATAGATTATAGACGATTAAATGAAGTAACAAGGAAAGATCACTTTCCTTTGCCTTTCATTGATCAAATGTTAGAAAGATTATCCGGTCATAAATTTTATTGTTTCTTGGATGGTTTTTCAGGTTACTTTCAAATCCCGATAGCACCCGAAGACCAAGAAAAGACAACCTTCACATGTCCCTATGGAACTTTTGCTTATCGACGCATGCCATTCGCTCTATGTAATGCCCCCGCAACCTTCCAACGTTGCATGGTAGCCATCTTCCATGACATGATAGAAAAGACAATGGAAATCTTCATGGACGACTTTTCTATCTTTGGGGACTCATACGACCAATGCCTCGATAACCTTGAACGAATGCTATCCCGATGTGAGGAAACTAACCTCGCCCTTAACTGGGAAAAATGCCATTTCATGGTAACGGAGGGAATAGTACTCGATCACAAAATCTCAGGCGAAGGAATGGAGGTTGATCGAGCCAAAATAGACACTATTTCTCGATTACCACACCCATCCTCCGTTAGAGCTATCAGAAGTTTCTTAGGGCATGCCGGATTTTATAGGCGGTTTATCAAAGACTTTTCAAAAATCTCAAGGCCTCTAACAAAATTACTTGAAAAAGATTCCCCTTCCATCTTTGACAAGGATTGCAATAAAGCATTCCTAACCCTAAAGGAAATGCTAGTCAATGCACCTATCATGATAGCGCCTGATTGGAAATTTCCTTTCGAAATCATGTGTGATGCAAGTGACTTTGCAGTTGGAGCTGTCTTGGGACAAAGAAAAGAGAAGCATTTTCACCCAATTTATTATGCTAGTAAAACACTTAACGATGCACAAGAAAATTACACAACAACTGAAAAAGAATTACTAGCTGTGGTATTTGCTTTTGATAAATTTCGTTCTTATCTTGTTCTTTCTAAAACAATAGTCTATACAAATCATGCAGCCATTCAATATCTCTTCAAGAAACAGGATGCTAAACCACGTTTGGTTCGGTGGATTCTACTCCTCCAAGAATTTGATATTGAAATCAAAGACAAAAGAGGAGCAGAAAACACAGCAGCAGATCATCTTTCACGCTTAGAAGACCGAGCTTTGGAGGCAACCAGGGACGAACAAATCAACGAAAAATTTCCGACGGAGTCCCTAGAAATGGTGGAATACAGAGAAGAGCCATGGTACGCCGACTATGCTAACTACTTAGCTAGCGGTATAGTCGCGAAAGGTTGGCCACATCATCAAAGAAAGAAATTCTTTGCTGATGTAAAACACTATTTTTGGGAAGATCCTTATCTTTTTAAAATGTGTGCCCACCAACTCATCCGACGATGCGTACATGGTCGCGAAGCACGAAGAATTCTCCGCCATTGTCATGAAGGTCCATACGGAGGACATCATGGTGCCGCTAGAACCGCACGAAAGGTATTTGATTCAGGATTTTATTGGCCGACCATTTACAAAGATGCCCAAAGTCTTGTCAAGACATGTGACGCTTGCCAAAGAACATGTAATATTTCTTCCAAAAACGAAATGCCGCAAAATGGCATTCTTGTTTGTGAGATTTTTGATATGTGGGGACTCGACTTTATGGGACCCTTCCCATCGTCAAAAGGAAACAAATATATACTTGTGGCAGTAGATTACTAGTCTAAATGGGCCGAGGCCGAGGCACTTCCAACAAATGATGGAAGAGTCGTGGTAAGATTTCTGAAAAAAATATTCTCTCGTTTTGGAATACCTAAAGCATTAATAAGTGATAGAGGTACCCATTTTTGTAATCATCAACTTGAAAAAAATTTAACAAGATATGGGGTCTATCACCGGGTCTCAATAGCATATCACCCTCAAACAAACGTACAAGCCGAAGTGACTAATAGAGGTTTAAAAAGAATACTTGAAAAAACCGTAGGATTAAATAAAAAGGAATGGGCTGATAAATTAGATGATGCTTTATGGGCTTTTCGAACTGCTTATAAAACAACAATAGGTACAACCCCATATAAGCTCGTCTATGGAAAAAGTTGTCATTTGCCAGTAGAAATAGCTCACAAGGCCTAATGGGCAATTAAAAATGTAAAACTTGATTTAGAATTTGCCGGTAAAAATCGATTTTCTCAATTAAATGAATTAGACGAATTAAGGAATTATGCATACTCAAACTCTGAAATTTATAAGGAAAGAATGAAAAATTTGCACGATAAACACATAAAACCAAATGAATTTCAAGTAGGAGATCAAGTTCTATTGTTTAATTCACGACTTCGATTGTTACCTGGTAAATTAAAGTCTAGGTGGTCAGGACCTTTTTCCATCACCCATATTTTCCCACACGGTGCAGTAGAAATTAAATCTCGGAATGGCATTCCATTCAAAGTCAATGGCCAAAGGCTGAATCTCTATCAAGGATTCATTGAGGATGAGGAGGAAGTAATCTCGCTTCAAACGATCGAAGAATAAAAACATCAACATCATACCTGGTAAGTTACGAACAAACGGGTTGACTTCTAAATCGGTAAGTCTTCTAACCGAGTTTTTGGGAAACAAGGGCACTCACACGAGCACTAAAAAAAATTTCAAAATCACCCGGCACGGAGCCGTGTCTGCTGGACACGGGGCCGTGTCCGCGCAACTGTCGGGATAAAACCCCTTTTCAACACAGTTTCTTCATTTCCACACGCCCCGTTTCCCCGAAAACGCTCTGGTTCAGGTGATTTTTCTGCAAGATTTCGACGTCTCCTCTACTTCTAACAACATTAAGGTATGATTCTATCATCATTAGTAGTTAGATTAAGCATTTGCATGTAGTTAAAACATCAAACATTTGGGGAAAAATCTAGGGTTCTTGAACTTCATCCGGATCGAACCTCAAATTTTTGCATAAATCTGTTAGCATTAGTTTAGATTCATGTTATAGGGAGTAAATCCACTTGTATTGTTCATAGATTTGCCCGATTTCTCACAAAAACCCCAAACCCTTGTTTTTGAACCGAAAAAGATAAAATCGAAGGGGTAAACGGTTTGTTTTAGGAAAAACGGCACTTGGGGTTTCATTTTCGGGGAAAACTGCACCTACTGGACCAAAAATTTTCAAGTTTTCGGAACCGGGTCGAAAAATGTGATTTTTGGTAAACAGACGCCTGGACACGGGGTCGTGCTCGCTGAGCACGGGGGCGTGTCCAGCTATTATCTGACCAACATGGGGCGTGTCCGCTGAACACGGGGTCGTGTTCAGCCGACTGTTTTCAGTTATCTCCGAAAATTTAAATTTTTCATGCTAATTGTTTGGTGTTTCCTTTCAGATGTCGAAGAAATTCACATGGTTCAATACAAATTAGTTGGATGCTAAGGCAAGATACGATGTGCTTCGAACCAGAACGGAGGAATACCCACAACAAGTGTGCATGGATCTTTTAGCTATGGTGAACCAGCTTGACCGGTTTAACAACCTAGTCACCGGCCCACTAAGAGCCACCCTAACCACTCGACTTCGCTCAGTCCACGAGTATAATCTGGAATTCTATAGCACATTCGTGTTCAATTCAAGATCCGACCCATTTGATAATGATGGGGCAGAATTCAGATGTGGAGGGAATACGTACTCTATCTCGATGGCACAGTTTGGGTCGATAATTGGGTTGTATGCGGAGGAAGATGCGAGTAATGAAAAGAACACCGGAGGGTTACGTGAACTCTCAGAAAACGAACGCCAAGCCGCTTGGGCTCAAATAGGAGATGGAATCTACAACCCAAGTAGCACTAAGAGCACTAAGTTGAGGGACCCTCTTTACCGCTACATCCATAGGGTCCTCACTTACTCTCTTAGCCAAAGGCACGATAGCAGTGGCGTTGTAGGGTTGAGAGATCTGGTGGTCCTTCATTGCATTCACAACCGCAGAAACCTTGATGTTCCATACCTCCTGATCCGAAACATGCATTGGAACCGGCTTGCTACTCCACCAACCCCTATCTTCTTCGGGGGGTGGATATACCGTCTCTTCAAGCATTTTGTGAACATGCCCAGATCTTTCAAAAAGAGCCCATGGTCGGGAAGAGTGGACATACACATCTGCCGTTCCATGAATTTGATTTATGAAGCCGAAGACGGGACGGTTAGCTTCCAAAGAGTCCAGGGGCATGCACGGAACCCGCAAGAGGCACTCGTCCTCCACGCACCACATTTCCAACATCCTCCTCAACACCAATACCAGCCCCACGGTGATCCGGGCCAATCCTCCTCACAAGGAGGCGGTTTTCCTAATTTTCAAAGTTTACATTATTTAATGCAGGAAAACCTCATGTGCACCAGGAACACCTACAACCTAGCCAGCAACACGTACACCCGGGCCGGAGAAATAGAGAGAAATATATCCGACATACAGGATGACATTGGGAACATCCTGGAGTACATGGCGGGGCACGGAAGAGATGGTGGTGACGATGATGATGAGGACGAGGACATGGACTAGGCAGGAGGAGCGGAGTTAGGAGCAGCTAGTTGGTGATCCCACAGGTTAACCCTCTTTTCTTATGAATAATTTCCGGCCTGCGTGACGTGTGTTAAACAATTTACTTTCCTTTAACTCTTTTTACTTTCTGCATTATTTTTCTTTTTAACCTTGTGACGTGGATGTTTGAACGATGGTAATGTAGGATGTTTGCTATGGTTTGGTGTAGTATTTATTGATGAAACAGATACATACGAGGCTTAGAGTAATAAACATTAGAACTACTAAAGCCGGGACAGGAAAACCGAAGCCAGAAACCTGTTTTTCACCCTTTGCAGACTGTCTACACGGGGTCGTGTCCAGCCGACATGCCCCCGTGCCCACTACCCCAGACCTGCTGTTTGTTTTTTCATGCAGATTTTAACCAGACACGGGGTCGTGTCCAGCCGACACGTCCCCGTTCCAACCTTCTGTAAGTCTTGATTACTGGCACTCTAAACACGGGGTCATGCTCAACGAGCATGGGGCCGTGTCCAGACGACCAGTAACATAATTTTTTGCTTTTTCACACCTTTTTACACATTCAATCAACCTAAAAACTTATTTTTGGGACACATTGAGGACAATGTGTAATTTAAGTGTGGGGGGATGCTAAAACCTTGAATCTTGCTAGTCCTAATCACAAGCCTTACACAAACCTCTATTGGAACCGCTAATCACCCCAAATTTTTTTCAAAAATTTCTCATTTTTTTTACTTGTCTAGGTTTAATTTGGGAGTTTCAAGTTCTAAAAAGGTTATATTTTTACAAATTTACAACTGATAGCGTCGTGATAAAAAGAACCAACATAAGAAAATTATGAAACGGCATGACAAGTTTAGTTAAAATTTGATTATATATACTTGATCACATAAAAACCCATTCCCACAAAAAGTGAGTTTTGAGCCTTTATTGAGCATACAAATACATATCTTTAAACTAATTGCTCATTTTTCGTTTCTTGTGTGAATAGCCGCTTGGTTCTTACGACTCTAGAACTTGCCACGAAAATACATTCCCAGTCATTACCAACTTAAACCCGAGTAAGTAAATGATGGAGGCATTAGGACTAACCCTTTTTATTTCTACACCATTAATTTTCTTTTTTTACCACCTCCCCAAAATCCCCCTAGTTAACCCCTTTGAACCTAAACCTTTTCATTTCTTAACCCAAAACAAACACCCTTTTACCCACCAAAACCTTTTTATTTTAAACCCTTTGTTTTAGTAACAAGCTCGATTTTTCTTATGTTAAAAAAAAAATTGAAAATGATGATGAAGCCAAAAATAAACAAACAAGTTTATCAAAAAACAAATTTGTTTGAAGAATTGCTTCATCAAAATAAAAAAGTTATGAAAAATAAAAAAGTCTCATAAAAACCGATGCTTTTTACGCCTTTCGCCCTTTTCTACTAACCACTAACCCAACCACCTACCTTTAACCCAAGCCTAACCCTTCACCCCAAAAGTCCTCTTGATATTTACAAAGGTGTATAGTTAAAAAGGAGGAGGATTGATTGCTTGACAAGCTTATGGTAGGAGTAAAGTTCCATGCCGCTCTCGAGTGATTCACTAAAAAAACATTTTCGGCCGAGTGTTGAGTGATCCCCGTGAGGTATGTGAACTTGTATATAAGTGGAATTTTAAAAAGGCATGTTATGCCCTAATAAGTAATTTATCTTATGTAATGTTTTAAATAAATCATGACGAATAGGATTGTAAATAAATAAAAATAAAACCAATAAAGAATCTTGGAAATCCCGACACTCTATGACAAGCCCAAAAACCTTCTCTTCTACTCATTCCATTTGGGAGTGTAAGCCATATTATAAAGAGTTTTGCTTGAGGACAAGCAAAGATTCAAGTGTGGGGGTATTTGATGTGTGCAAAATGCAACATATAAATTACATCAATTATGGCATAAAACTAACACTTTTTTAGTACTAATGTTGAAAAAAGTGTGTTTTTGTCTTCCTTTTGTATTTTCGGGATTAAATGAGCTCAAATGAACAAAAGAAGCAAAAAGGCAGCTAAATCTAATATAAATACAAGAAAAGGAATAAACGTGGCATGCCCGACCCCCCGACAACATCTTCCCAAGCAAAAACAAGAGAACAGAAGGCTGAACACGACGGGGGCGTGCCCAAGTGTCTGCAGAAAAGACAAAGTTGTAGAAGCTTCTATCACCCACCACGGGGGCGTGCCCACTGGACACGGGGCCGTGGTCAACTCTAAGATTCGCAGAATCTGGGGAAATCTTGATAGTACAGATACGCTTCTGCACACGGGGTCGTGCCCAGCGGACACGGGGGCGTGGTCAACTAATGCAGACAAACTGCAATTAATGAAGACAGAGAAGGAGGATGGACACGGGGTCGTGCCCAATGGACACGGGGCCGTGCCCGAGCTGCTGTTCAGGCTTTAAATAGGGGTGCTTGGCTCATTTGCAAACCATCCCTTGGCACACCACCTCTCTCACACTTCACCCACCACCATCACAACACCATCATCCACCACCATCATCCATCATAGAGTGTGTGAGTCGTCTCGGGATCCAAGATTGATGGTAAGAGTTCTTGACAATCAAAGGCCATGTTTGCCTAAGTCTCTTACATCACTTGGTGAAGATAAGTGTCTAGTGTAATACTTTTTATTTTTAATCTTTTCGCACTTTTTATTTGGTTATGTATTAATGACTTTAATAACTAGTTTCTTATGTTGAAGGTGATTCTTCCTTATCGTTTGTCCGTGGTGTCTTGGCATTATTTTACTGTCTATATAAAATAAAAGATTTTCACCATTCATATCTCCACGGTCTATATGGAGGTATGTTGGCTACCTGGTCGGGGGTTAAGGGAACGGTTTGGTAAGAGTCTTGCCTTGTTCAGTGTATAGATCCTACAAGGACCTGGGTCAAATTTAGTAGGACCTCCTTCAATACCCACCGGTATTGGATGGCGGGGGTCCAAACTCTTTGATCCCCTCATATGTAAGCTACTATTAAAACTTTAACCCGGCTACTTAGGATTGTATCCCTGCTGACTCAGACTACTTAGCCGAGGGTAACGTCACCTTCAAAAGAGGGGCCTACCACATTATGCATTAATAACTTAATTAATTATCTTTCAATAATCCGACCCTTTAGGATTGTATCCTTGCTGACTCAAACTACTGGGTTGAGGGTAACGTCACATTCAAAAGAGGGGCCTACTACAATAACTAAGATAATCTCTTAAAAATGCAAAAGTGCGGAAATAATCAAAGGTTACACTACACACGAGTCAGATCCAAGTGATTCATCTTGTCTATCTGTTTTTACTTTTATTTTATTTTTCAGCATTTTAGTTAGTTTTATTTTTCTTGTTTAAAACCTTTTTCTAAATTTTTTATTTGATTAGACGTTGAGGATAAACCGGTACTAAAAGCTCTTGTGTCCTTGAACGACCTCAGTATCTTACCAACACTATACTACGCTCACGATGGGTGCACTTGCCCATATGTGTGTTTAGTGTTAGTAAATATCATGTTTTATAAATTTAAAACTTGACTAAAAAGTGTAAAATGGCTTAAAATATACATTAAAAACCTACGACACTTCACACGCATCAGTCTCATTCATCGGGACCCTGATAAGGTGAACTTGCATAAGATGTAGTATCACTTGACAATTCAATAGGATGCAAGTTGGATCTAGAAGGCGATATCTCAGGATCAAAATCATCATTCTGTTGGTTTTGGCTAGGGGGTGGTGAGTTTATATACTGATTTAGGTCAAAGGAATCATGGTGAGAGTGAGAGCGATAATGATGTGAATGACGAGAATGGCATGAGACCGAGCGTCTCAAGGGTTGTGAAGAGTGTGATTCACTTGAGTGTTGAAGATGATCCGAGTTATGCAAATCCGATGGCAGTTGCCGTGATGGTCCTGCCCACATGGGACCTTTTCCCTTTCCTCTATATCTTGGCGGCATAGTTACCTGTCAAATATCAAAATCAATAACATAACTTAAATATATAAGAATGGTATTAGGTTAATGCCTAGACTGGAAAAAAAGTCTAAGGATTATGTTAAATGTGATATTTAAGTTTAAACACAAAAGGAAAGTGCCTAATTCACTCAAATATTAGCTCTGATACCAACCTGTCACACCCTGATTTCCCGGTGGGCCCGGACTTGGGGTTTATTCATGACAAATTGATATAGATATTCACATTAACACAGCGGAAGTCTTGGGAGTATAAAATAATAATTACAAAGTACAATGTCCGAAAATTCAAAATAATATACACACGAGAGTGTACTAAAAGATCCACAGGCGGATCGAATAACAAATGATTACATAAGAGACTACTAGGCTTCTTGCATGGAGTTGCGAATTCCACTTAGCAATTACTGGGCAACTTCCAGCCTATTGCGTACTTTGCAAACCTACGCTTAGTTTTTTAAAAATACGTCAGTTTTCACTGGTAAATAAAAATAACAGACACATTTTGAAAATATTTCAAAATCATTTTATATACCATTTGGTATATTAATTTTCATAAATAACTTGGGACAAACTATACATCTTGTTATCAGTATTAGAAGTGAATTTGAAGGAATTTGACCCAATTCGCTTAACTTATATAAACTAAGCTATATAAGTCAACCATCGCTTATAGGTGGCATCGGGTGATCGGATGAGTCAATGTCAAATTCATTATGCCAAAACATGTGTATTATATTACCACATTAGTTTACAATCCATATAACATGTTCATTATGGTTTAAAATCATTTTATGCACAAAAGGGCATAATCGGCATTTTTAAGGCATAATATAAGAACTTGCATAAAACCCGACAAACGATTATGATCAAATGGTATAACCTTAGAGGGTTATTCCATATATTAATATGATCATAATACAACTTCAAATAAGTAGCTAACTTAGCTTAAACGGGTCAGAATCGAAAGTCAAAGAATAAGTCAAACTGCTTGACTTTCGGTTGTGAACCGAGCTATAAGCAGGAAATGACAGGTTGAACACGATCTAACATGTTCTAATATGTTATACCAGCTGATATAATGTCAAAAATTGGTGTTTTGATACTTAGAAGTTCATTAATCATATTTTCTGAAAATCTGCGTTTTGACTTTTATTTTTATGTAACTTTGACCCGTCATTTGACCAACTTAACGTGATCTTCAGGTGGTTCCCTTATAGGGGATTATCACCTATCTTATTACGATCGCGTAGCCATGTTCGATTCGAACATTGGCTTGACCATAATAGTCATAACTGAAAGTCAAAGCAAAAGTCAATTTGCTTGACTTTCGGCTAATAACTTAGCCTAGAAATGAAAAATAACTAGGAAAGAACACTTACAAGTGTTCTAGGAGAAGATTGAACTCAGTGGGAAGCCTCTTTATGATCAGAAGCACTCCAAGAGTGAGTTAGAGAGAAAGAATGATAAGGTGCAAGTTTATGAGGCTCATGGAAGCCTCTATTTATACTTTTAAAAGATTAACAAGATCATGCCAAGTGTTGGCATGTATTCTCAGATGTTAACAAGTACCCTATGATGTGTTTGAAGCAGAAAGAAGTGGCAAAATCACGAGAGAGGTGGCAATACATGCAGGTTGCCATGGCAGTCTACCAAAACTGCCAGCTCCACACCCTTACGGACCGTAAGGACCTTAGCGCGCCCATGGTTTTGAATTCTTTACGGTCTATAAGACATGGGTCTTGCGGTCCGTAAGGGACTGCCAGGATCATTATTAATAACTGTCACACCCCCAAAATACCACCTAGGGAATGTCCCTGTTAGGCGTGTGATGTACCAACAACGAGCCACTAATTACATTGAACCCATACAAATTTCAAAATAAAGTTCTCAATTATTAATAAAAATACCATCAACAAGTTTAAATGGAAACCAACATGTTCAGCGGAAGCAAAGTTAAACAGTTTCAAAACCAATGTATAGTATCAAGAAATCAATAACATGAATCCCTCCAGTCGACCCATGACCACTCCAGCTACTCCAGATAGCAAGTTCCAATCCAAGACATCTGACAACCTACAAGCATGCAAACAAGTGTGTCAGACGACGCTGGTGAGTTCAAAGTTTTGTTAACGAGTTTAGTTACCAGATATATGTATAAAACAGTTTAACAATTTGATTTGATGTTGTTATCAAATCGATTACCGCAGTGGCTACAAGATGTATTTGCCCAACCCCAATGTCTCTATCAAAACATTGGTCATGCTTTAAGGAAATTAGTTCACGCCCGTCCTCCCCGGTACGGTGTGAGGGTGCCAAACCTAATAGCGCTATCAACTAATAACCTCGTTGACTCCCCGGCAACTGTCGGTAGATGTAAGGGGTCTTATATGATAGAAACTGAGTAATAATAACAAACATCCCAATAAACTAGCATTCCTCCCCGGAACGTTACCCGATATCCCTCCCCGGGATGCATGCTTGGAAAAAGAGCAGTGAACTCACCTGAGATTGCTCGGTATGTTTTATTACTTTGTTTCACGTTGATCAACCATATCCTAGTGTGGTTACCAATAACAGTCAGTTCCATGTATTCATTATTCACGTATTTAATCACACACATTACTCAAGAAATAAACAATCAAACACATATCATCACGTATGTCAAAACCAGCGTCCGGGTCTTAGTACATTTATGGCACAAGTTCATGTTACACCAAAGCACATGTTAAATGGTTCACTTCACCTTCAGGTAACAATGTAAGTCGTGACAAGAAAACATGCAACATAACAAGCCGATTGTTATCATGAAATCATCTAGCAAGTATGCGTACGTTACAATTTTGTGGCTCAATTAAACAATTAACTGTTCGGCGTATTGTTCGCGTAGGTGTGCGAGAAATAATTAAGCAATCCCATTAATCATGGCCCATCAGTTACATGAAATCCCACAACTTTCCATAACATCTTGCAATCCAAATTATCATAAAGCCATTAACAGAATTATAGCACTATGATCAACATTCGAATCCACTACCAACTTGTTCCACTCGTGACATCAGATTCATCATATTTTAACATATACATGGGCCCTAAGCATTACAAACTCATCATAAACAACTAAGCTCATGACAATCGATATAATTCCAACTCCCATATGACGCAAACAGTTGGTGATCAAAATCAATTCAAAAATTCTATCATCTAGCATCCTTAATTACCAACCATCACCCATACGATCTATCAGTTTTAACAACATTCCTAGTCAAAACCGATCACAACCAGTCATCTAACAATTCGGGTATTAAAAGGATTATTTGAAACTATATGTCACGAACAAATGGATTTCTCTGAGAAGTGCTTGATTCAGACGGGTTCAATCAAAACATCATATCACAATTTCCCAAATAGCACATCATCTCATCATTAATGGCACATGGTATGTTTACTTGACTATTAATGGCACATGGTATGTTTACATCATCTCATCACATGGGCCGCCAGTTTTGAATTCAAGATTAGTAATTTTTATTAGGCCATGTACCTTCACTTCTATTGGACCGATCATACATATCAATTCCCTAGAATTTTATATGGTTATCTACATTCTTTTATCAATAATCAACAATCATCAAGACTATCACATGCATGTTAATCAATCGTTCACATGATCATTACTAGGACTATACTCATCAGCATGTTCGGATTTATAAAAACGATGTCATTAACCATGTACACACGAAACCAATCAAGAAATATTTTATACTAACCGAAAGTGTTGAGGTTTCGCACAAGAATGAGAGGGAGATGATACACGAACAGAAAGAGAAAAAGCTTCGATCACACACAGCCGTCGAATGAAGAAGATAGAGAGCAATAGGGTTGATAACTAACGTTAGCGTACAATAAGCAAATATAAAACAGATCAATGTTGGGACTCACATGGGCCGAGAGCCCATCCCGCCGACGAAACCCTCAAATGTACGACGAAACCTCAAAAGGGCCATCTTTCATCGAGCTCACATGCAACAGTTTCGTGGACACCACTTTGATTAATATGGATTTTTATTTACAAGTCCAATCATTACTCATCAAATACTAACTTAAATTGGAAATCATTTTAGAATAATATACGCAGTTCAACATACAACGAAATGTAAAACGAGACTGCAAAACAGATGACGCGTAAAGGAATGATCTTGGAATCTCGGGTTGTCACAATAACTGCCTTACGGTCCATAAGACGTATGCCTTGCGGTCCGTAAGGATCACTCAGAAGCCATAACTTTAGCATTTTGTCATAATTGGTCCCTCCACAACCAATCTTCCACAATTTTACATATTTAGTCCATCTCGTTCAAATAATTTGGCATATTTGAGAGTTTATTAGACACGTGTTGCCATATGATTCTATATAAATTTCCGATGTGTTACATTATATCGTTTGATCCCCCAAATCTTACATTTGTGTCAAAATTCCTAACCATGCTATTTGTACATTGTTGACTTCTAGGAAGTGAACCTTCTTAGCATATGACTGCCAACTTATGAACACACACTCATATCGATATGGTAGACCATAATAACAACGTCATGCACATTTCATATTCATGTTGTATGGCACATATAGCTACACAATCACCTAGTTATATGCACATATAAACACATAGTCGATTCTACACATACTAATGCCTTCATGATCCTACAATTGACAACTATATTGAAAGTTAGCCAATTTAACATAACTCCACCATCTTTACTTGCTAGTAAGTCCACACATTTCATAATTAGTACCTGGTCATTTACTAATCGTAATCAAGCAATTAATCCCGCATATGGTGTGCATCACACCTTCAAAGCATCAGTACAACTACTAATGCACATGTCTACACAATCATGAAATCAACAAAATTACTCACATAAGTTCAATCAATTACGCCTTCCTCATGTAAGTTTAATAAAAGTTACATCATTATCACATTGTATACCTATTCATCAAGTTCTTGTATACAAATTCACCTTCTAACTTCACTTAGACATTTCCTCAAACATTTGATGTGCATACTATTCTCTAAGCACATTGTACAAGTATCTTATGCCCGCTTTCATATTTCATAACATCAAGCATCATGAATGTTTCTCTAGTCACAGATTGCACATGCAATACCATTAGACCATCCATACAACACCCTCAACTTCTTGATTTTCGTATAAGAAATTTGTTATAAACTGTTTAGTTTCAAAACTTTAGTTCCAGATCTCTGATCGGAATTTCCTTCAGAGGTAATAGAGATCCATATGCCAGAAAGCGACAGTCAAAATTTTAGCTCATTCCAACGGTCGGATCTTCGCAAAAATCACTAATACTAGGCTGTATTTTAACAAAAACGGGAATACTAACAGCTTTGGAAATGGGTTCCAAAGTCGAGCTTAAACAACTCTATTTCTCATTTCCAACGTTCAAAATGACCATCTAAGTGTTATAAACCTTATATAAAAAATTCAAGATGTTTCAACGGTTAGATTTCGCGGATCGTCCAGTTCTTTGTAACTGGGTTATAGAATAACATTCTCGATAGATTTGATTTATGCAATTTTAACTTTAAACAAGGATTTCGGGAAATCGGAGCTTACCATTGCGTTCGTAGCATCGGTAACTGGTTCCAAGTTGAATCTCACAACTCCGACCACCTCCGGCCACCACGAATCGCTACCAAACGCCACCACCGGCCACCCCTCTTTCTCTAGTTCTCTCTCTTTCTCTCTTATTTCTCTCTCTAACTTGAGAGAGAATTCTGTCCAAAATGAGCCAAAAGGTGCTTTTATACATTGAAATGTGGTTATTTACATAATACTCCCGGCCCCTTATGTTTGATTTTTACGACAATGGCCCTTTAAGTTTGGGCGAGTCACAATATGAGGTAGCCGTATTTCCCGGAACCGATCCCGTTATATTTATCGACATATATTACTAGAACACATTTTGTTACAATATGTTGCTACCCAACAAGTTATTTTACCTCATTAATAATTCCCAACGAATTATAAAATAATATTTTATAACTTCATCTGAAATGGGATGTTAGCCTAGTATTTTATTTCATGATATAGTCATATGGAAATGTGTTACTTAAATTTAAAATTCGAGTTTTGGGGTGTTACACATAAACGAAAAAGGCTCAATCTTTGTCAAACAAGAGTTTTGACAAATAGTTTGTATATTAATCTAAACTATAATGCTAAAATGAATGCAAAATTGGAAGCCTGAGCGAATTAAATTTTAACTTTAAATAGAATCATATTTTATTTGTTCTTAATAAATATCTCATAATAATTATAAAGCGGAAACATGAACAAATTAAATCCGACAAACCCGTCGAGTGATGCATTTGCAATTCGTTAAACCTGTTAAACAAACCATAGGGTGTTTCATGAAACTAACCTTTAGACGAAAAACTGAAGCTTCATACTTTGAATAAACGAACCGTCACGCTAGTTGACGCTTGTTCACAAAACCGAGATCTTGAATCAACTCCTTGACCCGTATCTTGAAACCCGAATACCTGAACACGTGACCCAAGAATTTCTTCATGGTCAAAAGTCGACTTGGTTAAACCTACTGGTCAAACCTGGTCAACATTGTTCAACCGGGTCAAACACCAGTTTTTCGGGGTGGTGGCCAGAGCTGATCGGCGGCGTTGTGTGGTGGCCGGTGTTGCTGCTCCGTGCATCGGGGTGGCCAAAGACCAACAAGGAAGGTTGTCGTTGGGCGGCGGGGTCATGAAAATGACCGGCGACAACCGGGGTCCGGGCGGGGGGAACGACGGTGACAACAGCTTCGGTGGCAGTGGAGACCAACGTGTGCAGAGGTGATGGTATTGGTTTTCTTTGCCTCACTAATTACCTATATATTAAAAAGTGATCTGAATGAACATTATTAAATAAAAATATATATATATATATATATATATATATATATATATATATATTGTAATATAAAAATAGAATTGAAATTAGGTACCGGTACCGGTACCGGTACCTAATATACCAAACCAGGTGTATTTTCAGTGCCGGTTCAGCACCGGTATTCATCAGTTTTTACCCTCAAATACCGTTGTCTTACCAGTACCGACCGGTACCGAGCCGTATCATACCAGGTATAGTCGGTACCGGTACCCACTTTTGGGGATTTCGGTAACGGTATTTTCGGTACCGGTTGGTACCGAGCTCATCAAATCCTGTAGCAACGTAGCAATGTTAGTAATTGAACTGTTTAAATTACTTTTCATACACACAATAAGTAAACTGTATTTCGTTTGAATGGGGTTTTATATACACAACAACTATTTTGCTTTATTTTTTGTCTTTTTCTGTAATGAATGAATTGTAGCATGTAAATTAACTTGGATATTTAGATTATTGATAAGCAAATCGTATCAAATCCTGTCATCAAACAGGCATCGTATCGGTACCAAATTTACTATACCAAATCATTTTCGGTACCAATTTGGTACCCACCTTTTGGCGTTTTCAGAATCGTTACTTTCGGTTCAACACCGGTCTAGCACCATACCTGTATTTATTGATTTTTACCTTCATATACCATACTGTATCGTACCGAGCATTTTCGGTGCCGGTACCTAATTTCGATGATTTTCCGGATCAGTAATTTCGGAGCCGTTACCGGTACCGAGCTCATCCATATTTTAACGTGTTAGCACCGTAATAACTGAACTGAAAACAACTGAATTTCCAACGTGTAGGACGTGTGGGTCCTATTATTATATATTATGTTATTTAAAATCGTTTTTTTTAGGACGGAATGACTATCCTTTTCACGACATTTTTATTTATGTTTTGATATTCGGTATCTGCTTGCCGTTACTGACAAACGTTTTGCAGTCATTGAGTCCCCGCCACAACGCGCGGATGGAAAATCAACTAGTTTATATTATGATATAACTCTCCAAGGCTTAGTAACCTCTTGTATTTACAGTGCCTATACCAATTGTATTTGCACTCAAATTCTACCATCTTCATATTATCTTATAAATATTAAATACACATCATTTATCCAATAAATAATACTTATATATCACCTACGTATTTTATAATAAATAAAATACATATATTATTTATCTCGTAAATAATATACATCCACCACATTTAATTGTTATTATTTAATTAACTCCCAATTAAATAAACAATTAAATATGTATATTAATCATTTTGTAAACAATTTATTTTATAAACGTTTCACCAAACGCTTAATGCGCAGTGCTCTTAAATATCGCATTTTGTGAACTATAACATTTCCGCGGTAGGGTGGAGTTCTAGAGTGAACACTAGTGTATTTGTGAACTGAATGAACAAATCCAGGCCATTGATTTACATCATCAAATCGTAAAGAGTAAATTACAAGTTTTGTCCTTTATGTTTGTCCCAAATTTCAGGCGCTGTCCTTTACCTTTAAAATTGATGACTTTTGTACTTAATGTTCTAAAATCTTGCACGTTATGTCCTTTAGGCCAAACTCAGTTAGATTTTTTAGTTAATTTTGGTCATGTGCAAGGCACATGAGTGTATTATCGTCATTTCAACTTCCCAGGGACTATCCTGTAAAACAACTTATATTAAGGGACCATTAGGTAAATAATAAAACATGATGCATAAATAAAAAAAGAACTCTGCAACTCATTCTCTCTAACAACATCACTAGAACAAACCCTAACTATATCATCATCACATCGATTTTCAACAATTTCATTCAATTATTCCTCATGCTGTTCATTCTCTCTAACAACATCACCAGAACAAACACTAACCTTATCAACTAATTGAGCACCTGAACCTTGAAGAGCCGGTGACCATACACAACAATCTTCCGACGAAGTGGACGCGATTGGAGCCTTGTAGTTGAAATTCTTCCGTGCATTCATACGCTCGAGGTGTAGAAGAGTATAGATCTTGTTAACTCATCGGATTTGATATTGTTTGAACAGTTACGGTGGTTGAGTGGTGGTCCGGTGAGAAATTGGTTGACTCCGGCGGTGGTGAGAGGAGGTAAACGGTGGTTGGAGTCAAAAGAGGGGAAGAATGCAGTGGCGGTGTGTGTGGTGACGGTGTGCTCTTCCGTCAATTGGAGACCTTACCACAGTCGATCAATTATCACAATGGTGGTTTGCAGGTTCTTGGGGTTAGGGTTCCAGTGGGGGTGGTGGGTTTAATGGTGTTGATAACTGATTTGGGTTGTTGCAGGTTGGGGTTGGGGTTAGGGTTCCGGTGCGAGTGGGGATGGTGGAGACGGTGGTGGTGATAGTCTGGTAGAGACGGTGGTGCTAGTCTGGTAAAGAGAAAGGAGTTGTGGCGGTGGTGGGTGAAGGTGTGTTGATGGAGGTGGTGGGTGAAGGAAAGAGACAGAGAATCGATGGTTTAATGGTGTTGATTGCTGATTTTGTTTTAGTTTTTTAAATAATATTAAATAAATGGGTAAAAAGACTAAAATACCCTTATGTAATCTGATTTAACCAAAAAAATCTAACTGAGTTTGGCCTAAAGGACATAACGTGCAAGATTTTAGAACATTAAGTACAAAAGTCATCAATTTTAAAGGCAAAGGACAGCGCCTGAAATTTTGGACAAACATAAAGGACAAAACTTGTAATTTACTCAATCGTAAAATACACTAGTGTATTTTCATCATCAAATCCTGATCAAATTCTAGCCATTGATTTACAATTGTGTATTGATAATTAAGGGCTAGGATTAGTTCACATAGTTCACTATCAAGGGGTTGTTCACAAATGAACCTAACCCTTACCCGAAAAACATTATTCATTATTTATCGTCTAAAATGTAACTCTTTGGATCATACCTTATTAGTAACGTTAATTAATCATGACTCGGACATATCATATCCAACAATCTCTCACTTGGATTGGATAAGCGTTCGTGGAGACGTATGATTAGTTCATGACTTTTACGACGATGGTATTGATTTGTTTTTATCCCTTGCTTTATGAGCTTAGTTTCTTAGTTTATTTTAGTGGTGTTATCCCTTGCAAGTGTCTCAATTATGTGTCATATATCTCTTTTAGAAGTTTTCAATGTATTATGAGCTTCCTAAGGATATCTATTATACTTTATGTGTTTTGCATATGTGTAGGTTTTTTTAGTAGTTATGTATTCTTTAAGCATTTATATTTTCATACATTGTAGCCTTTATACCACAATATTATGTATTTTATGTTTATTTCTCAATTTTATGTAATTTTTTCTCTATTTCATATATTTCATATTTTGTACCTCAATTTTATGTATTTATATCTCCATTTCATTTATATATACATCCATTTTATGTATTTATACATCTATTATATGTATCTTTAAACAAAAGTTTAGCCCAAGTTTGGTTTTGGTTATCATCCGAATGAACCAAACCAAACAAAAAACAACAACAAACTAACCGGATAAATCGTAAATGATTAACCAAAAATCAATCGGTTAATAAAATAGATTAACCGATGACTTCGGTTAATGCTAATAACCTAACCGAACCGAATCATGCACAACCTACCTCAAATATAGTTTTTTTAAATGATGCCGTTTACCCTTTTAGTTATTTTAATAATATAGTGTAATCTTTTATAAAGTTTTGAACATACCATTGCGACATGCTTATTTTTATCTACATATCGATAAAAGTCTTGTTCAGAATTGAACGAGAAATATAACTGATTTTTTGTTCTTTACCATGACGTACCAAACCACCGCCCGAACAACTTTCTCGTGTTACTATTGTTCGTTTTTATGTTTCTTAAAAACAGAATTATATTCACAAAAGAGTAACTTTTTGGTATTATAAGCTAGCGAATGTCAATATTGTGAACGAGTTCCTGCCGCGTAGTGAGACTAAACCGATTCCGATCGAGAAAACATTGAAGAAGGAGTTGTATTTTAGATAATGTTTTTCTTTTAATCCTAAGCTACAGTGAGTGCAAGCAACATACCGATTACGAGACGAACTGAACCGATTCTGATCAAACAATATTGGTACCTTTTATTGTATTCAATTGATATAAAACACATGTTGATATTCTTTTTGGCGTATCACAACTTTATTTTTTAGGTCTTATCTTTCGGTTGCTATGCCTAAACTAAACCAAAACGAATTCTCGCCGCAAAACGCCCGAGAATTCCACTAGCTTATAACAATTCTTTATTTTTAGTAAATTACAAACTATGTAATTTGCAGGTCGTGTTCTTTATCTTTCTTTACTAATTACACTGTATGCCCTTTAATTAAAAATTTTGCACACTTTGCATTCTTTACACTAACTAGTGTTACCTATCCCCGTTATTTATAAGCAAAATTACCAAACTACCCTTCCTTGTTTACTCAAAATATGTAAACTCAGATCGGCAATCTCCTCCATGGCTGCGACCTTATGATTGCAACTCCTCCACACTCAAATCACCGGCAAAATCCAGACAATGAAGTGCTCCACCTTCACACTACTCACCGCACTTGCAATCCTACTTCAGATCACCGGTCTCTCGCTATTCATCTTAGGGTTTTTCCCCATCAAACCAGCACTCTCCGGTGTCAGGTTCAATTTCTTAACTTTCAATTTACGAATACTACAACAATCTCATTCACTAATCACTAATCTCTCCCAAACAGTGGACCAGAGAGTTTCAGGCCTCCCTCATGTGCTTCAACAGAGGATCAGAATCACACACCTTTGCATCCTCACCAACTCAAATCATTGTACCAGGTAGTTTTTAATTAAGTTATCTTTCATTATTTGACAAATGTTGTTATGCTTAATGTTTTATTACATTAGAATCAGTCTTTTTTGTTGTTAATTGGTTACCCTTTGTTTAGTTTTAAGTAAAACTAGTATTAAGCAACCCCGTGTTACGGCGGGTCCATCAACACTGAACTTGCGGCGTGTTAATGCGAATAACTTAGACCGAAACGTAAAACATAGAAAAGAATAACTAAGTTGACCTAGGACTCGTGCGTTGCAACGAACCTATCAAACTGGAAAAAATAAACAACGTAAAAATGTTGAACCGCACACACGTTGTGCCGTGTTAACTCGCAGAATTTAAAACGGAACGTAAAACGAAAAATTTGCGTAAGATGGAAAATATAAGGGACCAAAGTTGAAAGTAAAAAAATTGTGAGGTTAAATTGCGAAAGACGAAAACTTTTGGGTTAAAAGTAAAAAAATCAAATAAGTTTGGGTTAGAAGTGAAAAATCAAGTTTTTTTTTTTTTTTAAAAAATCCCCCTGAGCATTGGGTACACCCACTCTATGCATACAATTGTTGAAAATTTGTAGCATGGAAATTGGTTATTTATACATATCATAAGATTCTTTCTAACTTGAAAAATTAAAGCTGCTTGTTAAGAAACACTGCTGTAAACTTGTAATCAGTAATGTAGAGTCTTACGCTTCGCACGTTAATTCCCCTTTGTACATTAATCGGCCTCTAGTAGAGGCCAGAGGCCGATTAATGTACAAAGGGGAATTAACGTGCGAAGCGTAAGAGGTTAATTACGCATGAAGTATCATAATTACACAACATATATATATATATGTATTTACGTACGATAATAAATAGTTACGCAACATGTATAACTAATTATGCACCATAATTACGCAACAAGTTAGTTTACACAACTTATAAAAAATAATTACGCAACTTACGTTAATAAATACACAACCTATATTAATCCTTTGTTACGTTTTGCACGTTAACAGCCCTTTGTATTTTAACCTTTATCCAGTAATGTACATGTAGGCATTGTTATCTGGTGTAACCTTTAACCAAGAATTCACTTTTTTTTTTTTCCATTTTACGGTCTTCGTGATGGTCCTATCTGGTTCTTCCCAGTGTATTTGTTGTTGTATTAAAACTTATTAGACTGAGTTAACTTCCATAATGCAGAAACTGTCTGAGATCCCGCCTTCTTATGACCGGCTGATACTATTGGTATGGAGCTATGCAATATTATTTTCCAAGTTAAAACATGCTTATCTAGATAAAGGGTAAATTTACTGTTCGGATACAATTGTGTGGTGTTTGCTGTTTAGGTTATTGATGGTCTTCCAGCAGAGTTTGTTCTTGGTAGAGATGGTCAACCTCCGTCAAAGACTTTAAAGGATGCAATGCCGTATACGCAGTCTTTATTGGCCAGTAAAATGGCATTGGGTTACCATGCAAAGGCTGCACCTCCAACCGTTACATTGCCACGCTTGAAGGTATTATTAAAGTTATATCGAACTTTTAAATACGCAATCATATTTTTCTCAGTTGCTGACCATATACAACAGGCCATGACTAGTGGGTCAATCGGTGGATTCTTGGATGTTCTGTTTAATTTCAATACTCAAGCGTTTTTGGAAGATAATATTATAGGTGCGGTTTCAAAATCTATGGGATTTGTCAAATCTTCTGGGGTTGACCGGGCTGGTGTTTTACATACGTAATAAATTGTTGCAGGTCAGTTTTTTAGAATAGGTTGGAAAATGGTTATGCTTGGTGACGAAACATGGCTTAAGTTGTTTCCGGGATTATTTACAAGGCATGATGGAGTTAGTAGTTTTTTTGTAAGTTTTCTGCAATTGCTGATTTTGTTTACTGAATTTTCTTTTATGAAATCTAATTATTTGTTCATGATATAGGTTAAAGATACCGTGCAAGTGGACCACAATGTTTCTCGTCATCTAAGTTACGAACTTTACAAGGATGACTGGAATCTACTGGTAATATAACTTTTATTTTAACTTCAATTAAAACTTCAGGGATTCTATGTATCTTTAATCCACATGTGTCTGTCAATATAGATACACTTTTTTTTTGTGAACTCTCAAAAGTGTACCCAAACACACAGCTAAATCTTATTTGTAACTATTTATTACAGCCAGACAACTTTATATCGCATCAACACTAGAATTCTCTGCAATTTCGTTTCAGATTCTTCATTATCTTGGTTTGGATCATGTTGGACATCTTGGTGGCCGCAGTAGGTACGTACCTTAACCTTACCCAACTCAAAAAAAAAAAATAATAAGTAAATAAAAGAGACTTTATTGTTGCTGTTAGTTCTCTGTTTCAGTGTCATGATGGGACCCAAACTTCGAGAAATGGATGAAATTATAAAAATGATTCACTTGAGTACCATCCAGTCTCAAGAAAGTGATCACAGACGAACACTCTTGGTGTGTATACATATAAAAGTCTAAATCTTTATTTGAACTCAATGTATATACATAAGGCTGCAAACGAACCGAACAAACACGAACAAGACCCTGTTCGTGTTCGTTTGTCATATAAATGAACGTGTTCATGTTCGTATGTTAGTTTAAGTTAACGAATGTTCTTTTGTTAATTAAAGTTAACGAACGCAAATGAACGTTCATGAACACAAATGAAAACAAATGAACAAAAAACAAATGTTAATGAACATAACACCAATACTTATTAAATATTTAATTTGTTGGAATTTTTAAGTATTTAAATAAAATATAAAAACTAAAAACACTAATGAACTATCGAACACAAACGAACATAAAAGAACACGTTACCCAACATTCACGAACATAAATGAACGAACGCGACCTGTGTCCGTGTTCGTTCATATTAACTAAACGAACGAAATTTCTTGTTCGTGCTCGTTCAATTGTTAAACAAACGAACACAAACTGACTTCCCGTAGAACGGTTCACGAACTGTTCGCTGAACGTTCAGTTCGTTTGCAGCCCTATGTAATATACATAAGAATATCTATTCATTAGTTTCAGTTCATCTTTAGGTGGTAGTTAGTGATCATGGCATGCAAGAAAATGGTAATCATGGGGGATCTTCATATGAAGAAACCGATTCATTGGCACTTTTTATTGGCCCTGGAATCAGTCATGTATCACCCACATATGATACCATTAATCAGGTAGATATATATATCGCACCCATAGTGATTTCTGAAGGTAGAATACGTGAAAGGCTATAATATAATTAACTTATAATCTACCTCGTATTTTGTTGACTCAGGTTGACATAACTCCAACATTGGCTCTCCTATTTGGTATACCTATTCCAAAAAATAATGCAGGACATCTAATTGCTGACCTATTTCATCCACTAGAAGGTTTGACTTTTTACTTCAGTTATATTCACTTGTTAAAAAAAAATATACTTAAAAGAAATAAGTTGTAACTGATTCTGCTCTGAATATCACAGATCACCAGCTACTAAGGGCAATGGAGCTTAATTCATGGCAGTTACTACGATTACTTCAAGCGCAAGCAACTGATTCTACTTGCGGAAGTTTGGAAGACGCATCTTCTAGCTTATATCTTGATGCTGCTGCGTTCCATGGATCGTGGAAGTCCAAGAATGTCTTAAGGTGCGTTATATGACATCAACTTGCTCTAACTTCTGAAATATGTAATACAAAAAAAAACCTCACTAATATTTCGGCACATAGGTCTGCTAGCGGTAATGACTTAAAAAGCACTGTCTTGGCGTACACCGAGTTTTTAACAACAGCAAGTGATCAGTTGTCACACACAGCAACAGATGTAAGCATTTCATGTTCAACGGGTCCAGAATTCTTTTTGTTTAAAATGAATCAAGGGGTTGATTGGTGTTGGTTAGGGATGCTTGGATGTGCGTTTGAAAGTGATTATATGATACTGGATTATCAATCTTAATAAACGTGCGTTTACTGTTTTATTTTGTCGTAATCAGATGTATGAGCACTTGAAATGTTCTGGTTAATTAAGGATTAATGGATGTTATACCAAAATACATTTTTGTTGGAAAATAACACATTTTGTTAAGAGTAAAGTATACGGATGGTCCCTATGGTTTATCAAAATTTTGGATTTGGTCCTAACTTTCTAAAAGTACACGGACGGTCCTTGTGGTTTGCACTTTGTAACTTATTTAGTCCCCAGCTTTTTCCAAAAGTACATGGATGGTTTAACGCATTTAATCTCTAACTTGGACCTGCGAAAACCTTTAGATCTGTTGGCTGGGGACTGAATGTGTTACAAAGTGCAAACCACAAGGACCTTTCATGTATTTTTAAAAAGCTAGGGACCAAATCCAAAATCTTGGAAAACCACAGGGACTATGCGTGTACTTTACTCTTTTGTGAAATTGGGTAAAAGTCTTTCAAGTTGGACACAACGGATGCGTAAATAGATATTAGATACGTTGTTTTACCCTTAGATAATCAGTTTTAATGCTGATTATTAAACTAAATACTTGGATCATCAGAAACGGAATTTGTTTATCCAAATGTTGATAATTAATAAAGTGCAAATGGAAACTTGTTGACAAGCTATATATAGATCCATGATTGACTCGTTTATAAATTTCATTTCATTATTTTTGTCCATTCATTTCTTTTGAATTTTGTACCCACTGCAGAAACCCATTGGCCTACTCGTCTCGGGGATTATGACGATGCTTCTTTCATGTGTCATGTTCATGGGCCTCCTATACAAAGTGGGCCAAGAAGTATACCCAGATAAACAAGTCCACAAGTTCCAGCTATTCGAGGCTTTAATAGGGGGCATTATCGTAATTATTGTTTTAAGCATGGGATCAAGCTCTCTAGTTGAAGAAGAACAATACCTATGGCATTTTATGACCTCAACCTTCTTTCTCGTATTACTCCACCAAACAATAAAGTCAAACACCGGAAACCAAACCAGTCAACTATTTTCAATTGCTGTAATTCTCATTTCCGGAAGAATTTTAAAAGGATGGCATCAAGGTGGTGTTAACTGGACCCACCTTCCCGACGTCTCTAAATCACTTGAAATTCTCGGGAGTCCTTATGTTAAACTCTTACAAATCATCTCCATCCTGCTTGTAATCACCTTATGTTTGTATACTCTTTCCTCTTTACGGTCAAAGGGTAGTTTCGTCATTTTGATTGGACTAAGCTACTTATGTACCGGTTTACTGGTTCTACATTACGTCATAAAGTATCAGGGTAGTGAAAGTGAAACTGGAACCTCAGGTAATGACGCGATCGTGGCCGTACGACTAATTTATGGTTTGATCATCGCATCTGTAACGGTAACGGTTATTGCATCACCATGGTTTATGTCTTTTAAAAGCAAGGATCTGGTTTCGGTGATTAAAGATAGTTTGTACCTTAGTGGGACTAAATACATGTTTGGTTGGTGTCTTCTACAACTTTTGCTACAACAACCCGTTAATTCGATGGTTATTTCACTGCTTCTTGTGCAAATCGTTGCTACTATTTATTATGCTTCTCGTGTTGGTTCTGGTGTTAAGCAGTGGGTTGAGGTTAATGTTAATCCTCCTATTTCTTTATTTTTGTTGCAATTAACCATATGCATTTTTAATATATTTATTTTGTTTTATGTTTTTAATCCAGATTGCGGCTATATATTATTTAGGAATGGCGGGCCATTTCAGTCTTGGAAACACGAATACTCTAGCAACCATTGATGTTGCTGGAGCGTTCATTGTATGTTATATTGTTATGTTCCTTTGATTATATATTAATTCTGTTTTCGATTTTCTTATAATAACGGTGTGTTATATTGGCAGGGAATCTCTAGTCATTCAACGGTGTTGAGTGGAGTGATCATGTTCGTGATAACGTATGCGTCGCCTATGTTAGCTCTCCTTAGCATGGTGATGTCGGTTTCTGTTAAAGAAACTAATATCATTCTAAAGAATCGTGAAGTAAATACGGGTCAACTTGTGAAGATGTTTCTTGGGTTCTCGTGTTTGGTTCCACTGGGTTTGAATTCTGTACTTTTGGTTGCGTACACCATCATACTGTTGCTGATGAGGAACCATTTATTTATATGGACCGTTTTTTCTCCAAAGTAAGTGTTACTGTTGACGATGTGGTTGATGAAAGACAATTTGATGATTATGTTTGAAAACGGCGATTAATGTTATCGTACTACTGCAGGTACATCTACGTTGTAGTGACGACTGTTTGTGTTCTTGTTGGCGTGCTTATTGTTGCGTCAACGGTGACTTATGTTATTTCAATAGCAGTTTTGCTGAGAAAGAAAAAACCAGCATCGTAAGTGTACGGAGGAAGGTAAATTCTTTTGTTATCTGACATTATGCACAAAAAAAAAAAAAAATCTTCACATATTATTTTGTAAAATTCATATTTGTATCATTTAAAATTTTATATGTAATTACTCATTTTAGAGCATTTAGAGTTTCTGATCACCATGACACCATATTTTTCTATCATTAAATCCTTCCTCCCTTACTTTTTAATTACATTACATAAATAAATCCGTTAACTTATAGATATGTTTACTGAAAGAGTTTGTGTTCTAAATCTTTTAGTTTTGTTTTTATAGAAGATAATCAGATATAGAGGGTCCACATCTCAGGAGACACAAGTTTGCACTTAGACCACCCGTAGTGGTAGAGAAAAATAATGCCCCCACCATGAGGCATTATCCGACACGTGGCATCCTAGTCAGCGTTGGGCATTATAGCAAAAGTGGCGTAGTGGGGCATTATTCCAATAACGCCCCTTCCAATTATTAAACAAAAAAAAAAAAAACAAAGAGATGGGATTGGCTGGTCAAAGTTGCATAGGGTTTCTCCAAAGTTGTCAGACAAATGCCCACATTTGATTGGCTAAACAAACAAGTGCCAAAGTAACTATGCGCGTTATTATTAACACGCCTAACTTCATTTTTTTTATTTAAAAAAAAAAACGCCCCATGTAATGGGGGAAGGGGCGTTTTTAGGCGTTTTTTTTTCAATTTTAAAAAAAAAAAAACGCCCCACTACGGGCGGACTTAGACCATTTGCAACATGAGGGACCCACGGACTCGTAACCTCAACACTGAGGACCTCATGGAGCACCCTCGTCACCTCTCATCTTACACGGACTTGTTGGCCCTCTCTCTCCTCCACATTCGTGCCTGTGAGGGTCGTCAGATATGTTGTAGATGCTCTTGTGATTTTTTAACTCAATCTTCGTGATTATTCACTCCAATCATACTTCCTTATTAATGTAGCCCATGATCCTCATTATCTTAAATTTAGGGTTCATCATAAATTGGCTTTTGGATAGATTTTGTCTAACTTTAGGTTTATTAAATCATGATTGGATGGATATAAGGGTTTTTTTTAATGTACGTCTTTTTTTGGTAGTTTATTAGGCGGTGGGGTGTGGGCCCGGAAAACACCTCGGGGAGGTGATGTGGCATGTGACCTTGACGGGACCCCCCCCCCCCTCCCCCAATTCTTCGGTGCCCACGGGGGATATTCCCCGATGACAAAATTCAAACATTTATTAAAAAAATCAATTTTTATTTTAAAACTATATAAGCCCACACTTTATACCAAAAAACTTCACATACCACCTCAAACCATTCCTACTTTTTAAAAATATTTGTTTTTTCTCTAATGGCAAGACGGATTTGGACTGACGAGGAAGAAATCGCTTTGGCCATGGCTTCGGTGAATAGATCCACCACCCCTCCTCGAATTTCTATAAATCAATCATGGTGGAGTGATTTACTTAACAAATTCCATCAACAAATGGGTGAAAATGATCGCAACGAATGCACAATCCATGCGAAACGGAGGGTAATGAACTAGCGTGTTACAGTATTTGAGCAACACTACATAAACGTGGGAAGGCTATGGACGAGGCCCTTCACGTGTACCAAATCACACAAGGTCATGAATTTAACCACATTCCGTCTTAGCAAATGCTACGAGTTAATCCACATTGGCAAATGCTACGAGTTGTTTCACGTCGTTGAGGATTAGTTTTTTTATGTCGTTTAATCATACCGTATTTTTATTTTTTATGCATTTGTTTTTCTTATTATGTACTTTTTTATTTAATTAATGAATTAATATTTTTATTTTATAGTTTTAATAAAATCTAGAGTTAAATGTCATTTTAGTCCCTGTGGTTTGTGCCATTTTACCAGTTTAGTCCAAAGGTTTCATTTTTAACCTATGGGTCCAAAAAGGTTTCACAGTTGCCATTTTAGTCCACTGGGTTAACTTCATCCATTTTTTCTGTTAACGAGAAGGCCAATTCGGTCATTTTATATGGCTGAATTGCCCTTTTAGTTAACAGAATTACATACAAAATGACCAAATTGGCCTTCTCGTTAACAGAAAAATTGGATGAAGTTAATCAAGTGGACTAAAATGGCAAATGTGAAACCTTTTTAGACCCACAGGTTAAAAATAAAACCTTTGGACTAAACTGGCAAAATGGCCCAAACCACAGGGACTAAAATGGCATTTAACTCTAAAATCTATGTAAATAAATTGAAAAATATGAAAGGGGGAAGAAGGGGAATCACACCCCTACTTGGGAGAAGGATGCTGAGGTGAAAGCGGAGAGTGATGTGGTGCTGAGGTGGACTTAGGGGAACAAGGGGGAAGTGGAAATCACACCCCCATAGCCTTAGCAGTAAAATACAAGTATATAAACATGTTCTAAAATCAATTTAAATTCTAATAATTACGCATTAACCGTTGGTTTTCATCCAAATCAGAAAAAAAAACAAACCGTTTTGATTTGAGGATCAAGTTGTTAAAAAGAAAGTAGTTGACTTTTGGTCATACTATTTGACTATAGGGGGTCTATTATCAAAATATAACCAACTTTCATGTTTCTGTTACCAATTTAATGCAGTTAACTTGCTCTAACAGATAAATTGCAAGCCAAGTGGCTTAAGAAAAAGCAGTCAATTACATACGACCAAAACATGACAGTTCGTTACACGCTAATGTAAACAATCACGGACACAACGTAGGCATTATGCCATTAGGCGTAATAGTTTGTTGACCAAAATACACACGTTCGCTAAGCCACATGTATGATGTATGTATCTTTTACCTTTGTAAGTTGTGATCCCTCAACAAGAAAAACAAGAAGCTAAAATGAGAAAAGAAATGCAGATGGAAGCTAGAAAACTGAAGCCGAACACCAAGACCGAATAATGATCTGGTTTTCTTAATCTGGCCTGGAGCCTCTTGATCACATGCATCATTTCCACATACTCCACCTCCATCAGTTCATTTACTTCCTTCAACATATGGTTCTCTCTCCTTAACTGCCATCTCAAAACAATGATTTTTTAAAATCATATTGTGTATTTAACAGCTCACTCCTGATTTTATGACATAAAATACTACTTACCTCAGCAATAGTCTTAACAAGCTTTTCTGTTGCTGCTTTCCATGAGGATATTGTTTCTGAAGTAACTATAATGCCACCTTCTTCATGCCTTGAATTCACTTCCTCAGCCTCGCACAAAACCCCATCCACCATAAATTCCTCAATGATCAACTTAACTGTCTCAGCATCCAACTTATCTCTTAACTGCACAAATCCACATCTACAACTTGATATGGTGCGGTTTTGTCAACTTTTAAAATTCTTTTTGATAAATATATTGTGTAAGATATGAATGCAGAAGTTATGTTATTTCTATATGATGCAAGTATTTTGAATAAAATGAATTAGATGATTGTCTGTTTGACCCGTTAGAGATTAATCACAACCGAATCAGTCCATTCACATGTTACTGGGTAGGATATAAAATCATTAACGCCAGACCTTTTTAAGGATTCTCTCACGTAGGTCAACTACTTTCAGCTTCACGTCATTTACAGATAACAATGTCTCTTGTTTTGGGTCATAAATTTCTTCCTTGCAACCGGTGCGTGGTAATGCCTTTATATGCTTGGCTCTGCCATAAAAGGATATAAATTAAAATGGTAAACAAAGAACATCATGTCTATCGTCATCGACAATTGAGGCGGCTAATTCAAGACACAAATAAGCGATGTACCTTGCTCCAAACCGTAGAGTGGATAGAGACTCCGAAAAATTACATAGGCATGGTGAGCAACAGCAAAGTAATGCAGTCTGAGAGCTTCCTCCCTAAATAAATAATAATAACGCAAATTAATATCAGAAGCATGATGCGTGGGAATATTAACCTGGTCGATTTGGGTTGTGTTTGATTACAAATGGGTCAAGTAGTATTGATGGGTCAATCTGACCCATACTACAAAATGTCAAAATGACCCATTATCCAACCCTGTTGACCTGGTCACCTCGAGATGTAGCTCAAAGGATACTGTAGTACTAACAAGAGCGTCCTGTAGGATCCTAGTAAGTTTTGAATCACGAAAGGGGACGTGATTTGCTTTGCCCTGTTGACCGGAGGTCAAAGCATTAATCACATTCCCAAGTGCAGAAAGTGATTTGTTAATGGTTTTTGCTTCTTCAAGAACTCTCCCCTCTGCACCCGTCTTCTCAACCTTTTCAGATCCTGCCAAATCTACGAGAACAAGCTTTCCTATGCTCACCCTGTTTATAGCCCCATTGTAGTAATTTCAGACACACAGATAATAACTCCAGTAGACCGTAAATTGTACAAGGAAATACGAGACCTTTTCTCATTTGCCACTTCTTTTTGAACGGTAAATATGTAGATGCAATGACTTCTACTGCTTGCCATGTTCATTTCTACATGAGTTAGCAAGTCAATCAAACAAGTAACATAAACTGCTAACTATGCCACATATACATGAACTTCAGGCTGGAGAGCGAGAACTGAGAAAGAAATAGATAGAGGAATACGTGTCTCTCCAACTGCTCTGTTTGCAATCCCACTCTGCGTTTCCAATGTTAAGAAGCAAAAGATATTTAATATTTACTTTTCTTAGATAATGTTATTTTGCACTAGAGAGAACTATGATCTTACAGATAGGAATTTTCGTGCTTCTTCACCATCTGATATCAAGATCTGTAAAATGATAGATCAGTTATTTTCGAAACTGATCATGAAGCACTAATTGCAGTGACCACTTCTTGTTAATAATAAGTCTAAACCACAACTTTGGTTGTAGTCAATACTGATACAACTATACAAGGGAACTATAAACACTGTGACGTGTTTCGTACTATCAAAATTTCAGTAAATTCTAAGAGCAAGTTGTTTATCAATATTTATTAGGATAGTATATAAAGCCTGTACACTATTATGCATAAAAAGGTACATTCTATAAGCTTGTAAAGAAGGATTGGACAGTTTTCTATTCTGGAATACAAGACTGAAAGGATTCCACATGAAAGATATTGAGACTTACTTCTGTTACTCCACACAACAATATTCCATGTCCTTTATGCTCTTTGATTTGGATATTGTCCTTTGATAAATCCAAAAGGTCTCTGAGAGAACCCAATTGCAGTTATTAAATAGTTACAAAACACATATGTGTTTTGGGAGGAAAAACAAACAAGCGATACAATCAGGTGGCAGTTGCTAACCTTACTCTCTCCATATAAATCTCTACCTGTTTATCACAATATGTACATTGCATCAGGTAAAGTTTTTTGAGACTAATTCATCAAATTCTAATCCAAATGTCAAGAAAAGAGTTCTCTTATACCATTGAGAGTTTGATTTTGTAAGCAGCTGTTTCACCACAGAAGTTTATAGCTTCAAAGAGGTCATCTACCACTCTAGGTAGTAATCCTTTCTTGTGGTTGTCAGTTTCCTGAATGCCGGCGCCCTGGTCAACAAGACAAATATGGACTTCATTTAACCAATCATGTCTAACAAATGTGTGTTTCTATAATGCACAACTGCACATTACCTCCATGGTATAAGTCTTCCCTGCTCCTGTCTGTTAAAGTTCACATGATAATTAATCAGTATGATCCTACATCTCTATCAAACATTTGAACAATGGAAACATGCTGTTTTTCATTCAAAAACTTATAACTAGCAAAAAAGCTTCATTTCCAGGATGTTACAGCTATGTAACAATAAAGGTGTCAACCTCTATTTATCAATAAAGGTTGATCACTAGGCGTTACAACTGCAACATCTCCCGCTAACATGAAAAAGTAACTACTAGATAAACTACTCAAAAGGAACTGCAATAACTGCACTAATACATGAGTCAGTTTTTGCTTAACTAGCAGTACCAGAGCTGATTACAAGAGTTAATTAAGTCCGTATATTATATATCATCTCCTCACCTATGATAATCGCAATGATAACAGCACAGAATTACGATTTACCTAATTCCTAATATCTAGGTATTTTGATTTCTCATATATCTTCTGAAACATTCAACTGCACATAACTAAACAAGATCGGATGCTATACAGTATACATACCTGTCCGTATGTGATGATTGTGCCATTAATTGCTTTAACAGCATCTGTCACACAAATATTTAACACTCAGACCGACAATTATTATCAAAACGTTACTTCAATAGACTCAAATTATACGTATACGTGTGCGTATGTATTAACAGATCCAGAAGCAACATGAAGATTTAGATGATTATGATTATCATAATCTAGAGAAGAAATGAACAAAATACAGTTAAAGTTATTATGAAAACGTTACTTCAATAGACTCAAATTGTCAAATGATATGTATACACGTGTGTGTGTGTGTGTGTGTGTGTGTGTGTGTGTTAACAGATCCAGAAGCAACATGAAGATTTAGCCTATTGTGATTATTATAAATCAGAGAAGAATTAAACAAAATACAGTTACAATTATTATGATAACATTACTTCAATAGACTCAAATTATACGTATAGGCGTGTGTTTGTATATTCAGATCCAGAAGCAACATGAACATTCAGCCGAATTAGAGAAGAATTAAACTAAAATACAGTTAAATCATCAAACGATACCTGTAACAATAGGACGAGCTAAAAAATCGTATACATCTGCTTGTTCGGAATCTTCGTAGAACACTTTATCAAAGCTAAACATATAGTGTTCATCCTTCTCATCCTGCAAAACGTAATGAATGTAACAGAAATGAATTGTGTGTTACATAATTGTAGCGAAAAAGTTGAATAGGAACCTGGAGAGTAAAACATTGAGAATCGGAGCGTGTAAAACACAGAGCTTCACCGTCTTCTTTTGAATTTGCAGGTCGCAACCTCGCGCACACGCGTATGTTCGCCATGATTCGAGAGTCAGTTGCAGATACCAGATATCATATACTCACTCGTTAGTTATGTATGAATATTGTGTAGTAAGTACCTTGGAAGAATTGAAGGCTCCCGCCTCCCCTTGGCCACCGGGTCGGGTCGGGTCTTTAGCTCACATTTGATGTCATCATTTCCTTTGAAATTTACATGACATAGCATAACAATCTCACTAAAAACATAACGTATTCTTTGATTTTTTAAACAATTCACCACTCCACTTATCTTGTACACTTTTCATCTAATCATCAAATTTTGTATTTATTTTTTTTTATCTAAAATATTTTATTATAATAAACTATTTAGTTTTTTATCATATAAATAAATTTTATAAATTAAGTTTTAGATAATATAAGTAAGAGGCCCCTATGGTTATGTCAGTTTTACTATATTAGCCCAAAATAAGAATTTTTAACGTATTTGCCCCCATGGTCCCTATATCTAACCATTTTGGCCCCTAATTCTAACCAAATCCCAACTCTGGTTAACTTCTTGGTCACATGGGTTGCACATGATGGGTAAAATTGTAATTTCCCCTCCCCTTTTATGACTTTATAAATAAAACCCAAATCTTGAATAAATCATCATCATCTGCATCTCTTTCTTGAACCAATCTTTGACCCACCCATCCCGGACAAACAAAATCCATAGGAAAAGATTTCTGATTCTTCATGAGAACAAACTACATAAATCGGTTACGAATCACGTTTGTTGAGTATCTCCGTGAATCAGATCTCGTTCATAACAAATCCGTAAATTCAGTTAGGGTTTCAAGATCTGCCACCAGCAACCACCACCACCACCATGAGAGTGCCACCACAACCGTCATCTCCGTCCGCATTACCGGAAAAAGATGCCGAATCAATCTTCCGTACAAAACCTATCTCCGAGATCCGAAACATCGAATCCACAACTGGAGGAGAAACCAGTAGTAGATGTTGTTGATGGGGGTTTCAGGTGAACGGTGGTGGTGAATCGGAGGGAGGTGATGAATAGTGGTGGTTGATGATGATGTTGTGCGACGGTGGTAGGTGAAATCGAAGGTGGAGGATGGTTGTCGGTGTAGCAGTGATGGCGGAGGTGATGGCGACTGGGTAGTGGTCGTTGCTGTTGGTGGGAATTGATGGAGGGTTTGGGTGTTGATCACAAGCAGACCTCGAATAGAGAAATGAGGGTTTGGGGCAGCCCATGATCTCCGATTTCTCCCGAATATTCAACAGCCCTTACATTTGATGGAGGGTTTTATTTGTGTTAGGTTTGTAATTAGGGTTTCAGAGGTGTGTAATCTAGTGATTTGTGTTGGGTTTTGGACTGTTGTTAGTTGGTTATTGCTGGATCAGTTGTGTGTTGTCGGGTTTTGATTTGTGTTTGAAGTTTATGTGGGGATGATGATGATGGTTGAAGATGATGAAGATCTGGGTTAGATTTAATTGAAGATCTAGGGATGATGATTTATGTGGGGATGATGATGATGGTTGAAGATGATGAAGATCTGGGTTAGATTTAATTGAAGATGAAGTTCTGGGGATGATGATGGTTGAAGATGATGCAGATCTGGGTTAGATTTAATTGAAGATGAAGATCTGGGGATGATGATGGTTGAAGATGATGATGAAGATCTGGGTTAGATTTAAAGGGGAGGAGAAATTACAAAAATACCCATCATGTGACTTGCATGTGACAAATAATTAACCAGGGTAATGAATGGAGTTAGTCTCAGGGGCCAAAATAGTTAGTTATAGAGACAATGGGGGCACATATGTTAAAAAATCTTATTTTGGGCTAATATAGTAAAACTGATATAACCACAGGGGCCAAAAACGTAATTTACTCTATAAGTAAATTTTATAAATTAAGTTTTAGATTAAAAAAAAAAGGTGAAAGCCGAGTTTTAAAATTATGGAAAATGGTATAGGTGAGGACCTTTTAATTTTTAAATAACAAGGAGCTTTTAAATTGTTAAAATGAAGAGTTTGGTGAAAAGTTTAAAGGAAAAATAATTTATGTTATTGAAATGAATAATTAAAGAAAAAATTTATCAAACTTTACATTTTAACACTTTTTAAAGAGTAAATTATTGTTTTGGCCCCTGTGGTTTACCCACTTTAACCATTTTAGCTCAAAAAGGAACCTTTTAACATATCAGACCTCGGGGTTTCATTTCATAACAGTTATGTTCATTGACACTAACTTTGTTACTTTTTTTACAGTTAAGTGTAAAAGCAATTAGGTCATTATATACCTTAGGGGCTGTTTTTGATGATTACAAAATTCTTTTAATATTTAAGAGATTATTAATGCAATTACTAAAGTTTTTTTTTATTATTTCGTTATTTTCACGATTATTATTTAACAAAATACATTTTAAATATACAAATAAATATGTATTTACATTAACCGTTTGTTTTTATAAAAGTTGTTTTAAAAAATAATTTGTTTTTTACATTTTGTTTAAACCATATATCGTTTTTAAAATTGTTTCTTTTTAGACCATTTGTTTTTTAAAATCGTTCTTTTAAAGTCATTTGTATTTTAAAGTTTTTATAAACACTTCATTTTATACTATTATTTTTAAAATCATATATGTTTTTAAATAATTTTAAACAACTCACATTTTTAAGTCGTTCTTTCTTTTAAATTTTACAAAACGACGTGTATAAAAAACAAAAGAAATGCAAGATTTGAAACAAAAAATCTAATAAAAGTTTGCAACAGATCGTTCATTTTTCAAACTTTTTTTAGAATGTTTTTTTTTTTCAAATCATCCATTTCATTGAACCGTTTGTTTATTCAAAATTCGTTATTTTTTAACCTTTCGTTTATTAAATTCGTGCGTTTTTAGTACCTTACACTTGTTAACTTATTTTTTAAGGTTTTGTTTTTTTTATGAACGTCCTTTTTTTAATCTTTGTTTTTTAAACCACTCGTTCGGCTGTTCGTTTAAAATCAATCATTTTTAATTTCCTTCGATTTTTGAAAATTTTCATTTTCTGAAGTTCTTTTTCCCTAACGACTATAAGTAAACTGAATACAAAGTTTCAAAAATGAACAATTTAAAAAACGGTTCTAAAAGGAACGGTTTAAAAAGAAACGCTTTTAAAAATTAACGACTTAAAAAAACAAATTGTTTAAAAAAGTTTAAAAATGATTTTAAAAAGAACGGTATAAAATGAACCGTTTAAAAAACTTTAAAAGACAAACAACTTTTAAAAGAACGATTTTAATAAACATCCGGTTTAAAAGTGACAATTTTAAAAACGATAGACAGTTTAAGAAAAGGTTAAAAAACAAATGATTTTAAAAACGATGTTTACAAAAAACAAACGCTTAATGTAAATACATATTTATTTGTATATATAAAACATATTTTGTTAAATAATAATTTTGAAAATAACGAAATAATTAAAAAAAACTTGAATTGCATTAATAATCTCTTAAATATTAAAAGAACTTTGTAATTATCAAAATCAACCCCTAAGGTATATAATTACCCTTACACTTAACTGCAAAAAAATAACAAAGTTAGTGTCAGAGGCCAAAACCGTTATAAAATGCAACATCGGGTCTGATATGTTAAAAGATTTCTTTTTGAGCTGAAAGAGTTAAACTGGCTAAACCACAGGGGTCAAAACTTTATTAGTGCTAAAAGGTCACTTACTTTATTAAATAGGTTGTGCTAAGGTTAGTCAATTTGTTAAATATGTGTGTTCTGATTGACCCATTTAATAAACATGTTACACTAGCCAGTCGAAACCTAAATATTTTCGTGTTGTGTTTATATCATGTTTAGAATTGTGTCAAGAATTGCCGCCCCAGGATATACAGAAAAAAAAATTACTTGCCCGGACATGTGCTTATCTGAGCAGAACTTTTTTTTTTTTTCAATCACATTGGTATACACATGTTACTAGTCTAAAAAAACATGTATTTTTTAATATGTAAATCTATATTTTATCTTTTTTATCTTCTTACAACACCTGTACATGACACCGAACCGGTACCGAAAGTACTGGTACCGAAAAACGGAGAAAAGTGGTACCTGTACTGGTACTGAATACACCGGTTCGGTACCGGTACCGAAAAATGGAGAAAATGGGTACCGATACCGAATATACCGGTTCGGTACCGGTACCCGATACCAAATGCTCATCCCTAATATTGAGTAACCAAACACGTCTACCGAACAACAAACGGGTCTAAGTTTGCAATACAGAATAACTGATGCTATTAAAACATGATTGAAATGAAAATTATTATATTTTATAACTTTATAAAAAATTGGGTAGGAGGAAACAAATTAATCAATGTGTTACACATGATTGATTCATAATGTGTACACGTTTGAAAACAATACAAGTAATATAATAACTTTGATCTTCACTGTAATTTTCTGAGACCATTTTACAGACCTTCATATTAAGATTCAATGATGTTTGATAGTGTCTTGGATTTCAATTTTGACTATTGTCTAATAACCCTGTTTGAACTATACACGAAATTCTCTTCACCGGCAACTGTGGAATTCAGCCTACCAGCAGCCCAACCGTTGTTGACCACACGAACCGGGTCCCCAGTTACCCGTGTGCCATCAACACGCCTATCAAATTCTGGAAGTCCGTTTGCTTTTCGCTCTTTCCTTCTCTTTCTCTCCTCGTCTCTTTCTTTCCTCAGCCATTGCTCTACTGTTCTCTGTAAATACAAAGAAGCTGTGTTGACTGGTCCATTGACTTTGATTTTTTTAGGTCAATATATTATTTCTAAGGGTGAAGGGAGTGGTTAAACAGGTGAAAGTGGCAAACTTTAAAATGGACCAATCAGAGTGTGCCATGTCAGCAAGTGTAAAGAGTTTAAACTTTGGTGAAAAGTGTTGGCAGTGGTGTAGACACTTGAAAGTGGCAAACTTTTTTTTTTTCATTTAAAAAAAATATATATATGTCTTAAAGTCAAATAAACACACACACATCACTCCAAAAGGTCTTGTCCCCCTCCTCTTTGTCGATCGGTGATGCCTTGCCGAGTTCCATAGTTTGCCGCGCGGGATAAAGGGGTGGCGGCGGTGTTGCCGCTCGGCAATCGGCTTTGCCGATTGCTTTGCCGTGCCACTCCCTTCACCCTAAAGCTTGAAACCAACATGGGGTTATCCGAAACGTGTACATAAATGTTTAACTAAAATTATATCTTTTTATGTTTTTTAATGTGGTAATGCAATTTATTTTGTAACCAAGTTGACGTGCGAACCAAGTGAAACTGACCATTAAAGATAGGTTGCTCATCTTTTTGACCTCTTCCATAGTCGATGCTAACTGCAACTTCCCATGAGCAACATAAACCTAAAATAAAGATTATAACTTTGTTACCATGATAGTAGCATATTGGACTTTAAAATAAATGGATAATGATTAAAAGCTTACAATATGTGAAGGCCAATTCTCAAGGCCATCAAATATGTGTGTAGCATATATAATAGTAGCACCGCGCTCTTCACATTCCTTTTTTAGGAAAGTCAAAAGATCAGCCCTGGCAAGTACATCTAGGTCAACCGTAATTTCATCAAGAAGAAGAACCTATACAGATGAGTTACTCCCGCACGATTAATATAATAATAAACGTACAAAAACAAATTCGAAAAGCAAATGGTTAATGTTAGCAGAAAAGAAAAGAAACTGGAATCTAACACTTCATCACATGAACCAACATTTGACCGAGTGTCAAATTTACCATTTAGTTAAAAATATAAAATAAAATCTCATGGACCCAAATCAATATTATCAACTTATTTGTATTGTAATACCTTGAATTCCTTTAGAAGGCCCATGCATATTTGCACTCTTCTTCGCTGACCATCAGAGACCTTATGCATCCTCCATGACAGATCAATATCTAAAACCTGAAATGTTATTGACAGATCAATATCTAATCCGCACCCAAACTTTTAATCATCCTTAATTTTTAATTAGCGAAATATACAAAGCGTACAGTGAAACTGATACAGACTCATCTACAACATCAATGTAGAGATGGATTCTTAAATTTCTGCAGAAAAGTTCAAATTAAAACACGGATGTCTAAATTGAAAAAACAGCACTGGCTCTTTTCATTTTCTTATATACTCCTTTACAAATTAATCAGATCACCTCGACGTTTGACTAAAGCCGAAACCAAACATTCGTTCCATAATGTGGGTCCCCTATATAAGAAATAGTGAAGAATGGGACCTACCTTAATTAGCTCAGCTCTTCTCTGAGGATTAACCCCTGATACGCCAAATAACATTTTTTCAGCAGAAATATCCATTTGTATTGCAACATCAAACCCAGCAAAAGCAACTTCTCTTCTCCACTGTTCATTTGAAACCGTTATCAAGAACCCAAAAAACACATACTCTCTTTGTCCCACGAAAAAAATGAAATATTGGGGCGTTTGGCCCAACTGGTAACTTAATCATAAAATAACCCTTTAATATGACAAAATAAAGGATTCTATGGATATAGCGATGAGAATTGACTGCAATAGTGACTACAAGCATATTAGTTTTGGCTTAAACTTTTCCAAAGGAACCAAGGAAATTTTCATAGCATGTAGTACTTACATAACCAATGGTACCCAACACTTTACTTAAGAGGCACATATCTATAGTAACCAACAAACGTTTATTTTATTAATTATCATCACTGTGGACAATTCCAAGAATTTTAAAACAACTATTGAAAAACACTGAAATTTCCTTGAATTTTTAAAAGCATTTGATTCTCTTTATTGTATATAAATAAACTTGTTGCACTTTAAATCTAATGTAACTAATTATAATTTAAGAAATTCAATATCTCAGGTTACCATTTGTGTGAAACTAACTATTAAGAAATTGTTTGCACATTCATAGCTCTAGACAATTATATCTGTGTAAGGGCATATACAGCGTTAACAGTAAATTGTGGACGCAAAAACCCAACTTGTAAGCTTGCTTTGTAGGAATAAGTTCCCTTAGGCTTATATAATCAATTCAAATCATATCAAAGTACTTCTTGGGGGTCTAGCACATATTTTAGATACTGGAAGATTTTTCAAACTATCTTAACTGTCAGATAACATTCACTTGTAAAGCAGTATGCACTTAAAATTAAACTCTCAAGTATTCTATTATCTGATTTCCCAGCTGACAGAAAATGCTATAGCCTTGCCTAAAGAAGTAACCAAACCTAACAACAGGTATGACCTGCATTATTGTTAATCCACCTACAAATTCAACCTATTTGGTAACTATTGGTTCTAACTATTAAGAGATATAAAGTAGTCGATCCTCTTGAACTCATGTTGATCTTTCTAACCATGCTCAACTAACGAAAAGATTAAAGCTTGATGGGATTGGGGAGAAATATCATCCTTCTACTATCAAAGATAACGATATTGAACACCTTTGAGTTATACTATTATTGTCAGGAAAAAAATGGTGTTTTGTAGTGTAAAGAATTGTTATAGGAGTGCATATCTCACCGGAGAACCTAGATCAGCCACTGATTAGAGCCTACATATATCCCATTCTCTTAGAGTTAATCACAGTTATTTCGGATACATTCTCTATCCTACATCATTTTCTTAACATTATGAATACACTTCGCAGTTGCTTATGGGCATAACCAACACGCAAACCACATAAACCTCTATGTATGAGTGATTGTTCTTATTTTTGGCTGTTTGGCAACTTCTGAATGGTTAAGTGTTGAATCAGTAAAAGGTCTGAACCATTAAGTGCTGAACCAGTAAGAGGTCTGAACCATTAAGAGCTAGTATAATGCTTAACCGTTCAGAGGCAAATGTCTGACCAACTCAGATTAGAGGTCTTAACCATTCAAACTCAGTATAATACTTAACCATTCAGAGGCAAATGTCTGAACCATTCAGACATCTGCTCGCAAAACAAACAGTCTGAACCATTAAGTGCTGAACCAGTAAGAGGTCAAAACCATTAAGAGCCTCATTAAGAGGTAAACAAACAGCCCCTTAGTCATTCAACACATATATATCTCAATTTTCTAGCAAAGCCTAAACACTTGGGGCATCATAAATTAATCGCATAGGTTAAGCTTGTCACCTATAACACATTGGTATCATTAACATGGCCAATAACAGCATCAAATTCAAGTTAAGAATAATCACAATTCCATATTGCAGTCCACTTCTATCAACCAACTTAAAGCAGGCACCACATAACCATTACCAAAACTCAAACAATCAACCGAAAGAGAATCAAACTACCTCTCCACCAAGATAAGTAAGATCACCAGAAGACGTCAACGACGTGTCATGAAAAGCCGATCTGCCAATAACCCGAACCATCTCCGGCTCCACCATATGCTTCCCTCCCAATATCTTCAATATCGTCGTTTTACCTTCACAAAATATCATACCATCATTACATTACAACAATTCCTTTTAATATCCACAAATTATATCAATACAACAATTCCTTTTAATATCCAAAAATTATATCAATACAGCAATTTCTTTTTATATCTAAAAATTATAAATAATTTCAATAAATAAAATAGAAGCTCACCAGCGCCGTTAGATCCAACAAGAAGGCAGCGATCACCAGCATTGAGTGTGAGTGAAAAATCTTCAATTAGGGGAACTGAACCGGGAGGCGGATGACCGTCGATCCCAGGGTAGGTGAACTTGAGTTTATTGATCACAACGGTTGGATTGTTATCACTGGCCACCATTGTTTTGTTTTGTTAGATCAGAAGGAAAGGTGTTGCGAGGAGGGATGGATCAAAAGATGAAGGTGGTTTTATAAGGGATTATTAGGGCGGTTGTTGGTGGATCAAAAGCGGGAATTGAATGAGAGTTGGTTGGTGTCGTGGAAGGGTTTTGAGTCGCTAGTAGTAGCTTGTGGAGATGATGTGGTTAGAAATGTGGCACGTCGACATGACTAGTTTGGGGGTTTAAGGTAGGTGGGTTGAGGTGGCGGTTGCCAAGCAACACTGGCTAGACAACATCGGGCGGCCATGGTGTTACCCCGCTGGCGTGGAGATTGAGCCGGGGGGGGGGGGGGGGGGGGGGGTAACATGGCTGGCTTTGGTTAGCTAGCCTTTGCCAAGCGGCTACTTTAATTAAAAAAAAGTTTACATATTAAATCAGTATAAATACCCACCAATTTAAATTTTATATATATATATATATATATTATAACTAATGGAGTCATCGTCCAAAATATTTGTCGTCACTCGAAAAAACTCATACATACATCTCTATATGCACACAAAAATTCATTGTATTCCCGTGACTCCTTACCCACCTTGGTAGGTCCGCCCATGTCCACCACTGTAAGTTAACACACTAAAGTTTAGGCGTAACTGAATACAAAAGGTTCTCGGATTTTCAGTTACCTAAAATACTTCTAAAGGTAGTTCAACTACCTAACTTATAAGAACTACGGAAGTAGAGAAAATCGAGATACGTACCTTACTAGCATTGTAATAAATCATAAAAGTTAGAAACATAAGAACTACGGAAGTAGAGAAAAATCGAGATACGTACCTTACTAGCATTGTAATAAATCATAAAAGTTAGAAACATAAGAACTACGAAAGTAGAGAAAAATTGAGATACGTACCTTACTAGCATTGTAATAAATCATAAAAGTTAGAAACATTTGGATACCAACTTCCATAGGATAATCTCTCTGCACTTCAATTATGGATTATTTTGACCAATCATATCTACAAAACATAATGTGGTTAGCCTCTTCAAAGGAAATATACTATCTCTTTTACTTCATTTCGGCGTGAGAATAAATGTAAAAAATGTCACCAGAAAATAGGTATATAAGAGAGAATTATAAGAGTGAATGACCTGATTTTTTTAGGTCACCTGTACTGTTAGTTGTCGTTATCTTGGTTATAGTCGTATTGATGTTGATATCTCTAATCTGATTGGTGGTCACGTAAACATGCACTCCACAAAGTTGCCATGTAAGCGAAGCACCATAGGTTAAATCCAACCCCGGATACCAGGTTTAGAATGGTATCTCTTCAATTGGGAAATTGTAAAATGACTAACAAAAAGGCAAAGATTCCATAGCCAAAAGACATATTACATAAGACCATATCTTGGAGATAACAACATTATTATACATAGAACATTTCTTCCTTACTAGTACGAGTGAAATAAAGGATGCATTAACATCAACATTACCTTTTATTCAGCCACCCTGCTTTCATCATAAAGATATATAACAACACCCTCAAAACCAGTGTTTAGTTGTTACGTTCCCAAATCCGCAACTCATTTGCTACCTTTCCTTCCATCAACCGCTTATCTTGTCTCAGTTGTTTGTGCTGCTCAAACATACGGTTCACAAAGTTGTTAGTGACGTTCGTGTGCTAAGCCGACGACTTGAAACTGAAATGTAGTTCATTGGGTATGATTACCTCCTCTTGCAGGTTTTTCACAACTCCCAACATCAACTTTGTCTGAAAAGAATATAAAAGCCATTAGTAAAGCAACTTATAGAACTTAGTGTTTTGTGAAATGGTAAGCTCACTTTTATGGTTCTGACTTGTTGGAGATTGGCCTCGGTTTGTTTCTCTAACTGAAAGAGCTCGGTGACATCTGCCTGTTGAACCTTGTGCTCATTGAGGTGCCTTCAAAACATACATGTAAACAAAGACTGTTTAGACAGCCAATTTGTCTATCAAATTAATATATGGAAGTCCCTGAGATTTTGAATGCCCTATGCCACTAGTAAAAAAGGCAATTGAAATAGAAACTTATATATATAAACAAAGTTTACTAGCTTGGGTCGGCTCCATAGTTACCTAATTCGCGGTTCGCTCCGGTACGGGTACGCGGTTCGGGTACGCGATTCGCTAGAGGTGACGTTTTCGGTACGGAGGGGGGTAGGTTCATTTCGGTACGAACCGGTACGGTGTACCATTGAGTCCGGTTCAGTGTACACAAATTAAAACATAAATTATCAAATTCCAAAATTCAAATTACCGAACATAAACATTGAAGGTTGAAGATAAAAATTGAAATTGAATAGGAGTAGAAACTGATGTAATTTGGTTAAATGTTATATATATAATCTTAATTTATACTTTTTTATGTATAAATTTATTAGTTTAAGGACCAGATGTAAACTAGTAAGGATAGAGAGGGTTAAATGTTCAAATACACAAACTACTTTCACACTTTTTATGTAAAAAACTATAAGTTTTAGGGTTTAAATGTAAACAAGTAAAAATAGAGGGGTTAAATGTTGTAATAACTAAACTTATTTAAACCCTAAAGACCTAAAACATACGCAACCACTGTTTCTTCTTCCCCTTTTTACTGGTTTCTGGCTGAAAACAACATTGGCGTCTGAATTCAACTATGGATCGCTGTACCCAATCGATTTGGAACGTCCACCTTGTCTATTTGATTCGCTGAACCGGATCAATTTGGATCGCCGTACCTCCGCAATCAGGAACACCGTACCGACGCAACTCGGTTCGCCGGACCATGGCGTTCCGGTACGCTTACGATTTCCGATTGGGTACACCACGATCCAATACGTGGATCGTGGCTATCCTAGCGATTTAGGTAACTATGGTCGGCTCAAGGTCTAACCAAGTCGAACACTCAAACCCATCGGATTACTTAGAAGCCTAAATGAATATAAATATGTATTGAAAATTTATATATGTAAAAGTTTTGGGCCCCTTAAAATTTTGGGTCTTGTGCGGTCGTCCATCTGGCACACTCTATGGGCCAACCATGCAAATTAACTGAACTAAGCAGAACATGTTGATCAAGTACGATTACCATTGGATCATCTCTGTTAACTCATCAGCGGTGCGTACATTCCTATATTGTAAGGTGAGTTCCTGTCACAAGTTCCCAAGTGATAAGCAACAAGTAACTCAATTAAAGAAATTATATACTGATCGGTAGGAGTGTGGTAGACGCGTCAAAAATGACATTAAATTTCAAATTGATTTTTGAAGATTTCCTTGAATTTTCATTTAGTTATAAAGTTGTGAGTTAGTTGTCATGCTAATTTCTTAATTGTCTCATTTTATTTCCTAGTGTTCATATGAGAAATGTTAAGGGAACTGCCCCACAAAGTAGGTAGTGGTTTCAAGGGAAATGCATGAGAATGGTGGGCTCGACTTTATTTATGGCCAAAATTAAAGTAATGAATGAATTTGACGGTCATCTCAGCTTTGACTGGGTGATAGAGGCTCTTGTCTCATGAAAAAAGGACCAGGGTTCAATCCCGGCATTGGGTATAATTAATATTTATTGGTGTAATTTAAGAGTAGGAGTAGAAAAAATGTAACCTTTGACATTAAAAAAAAGAATGAATTTGACGATCGTGACATTGTAAAAAAGGCAAACATACTAGTATTGTTACTAGATCATTTTCTCTTTTTATACAATTAAGCAAAACAATTGTGAAAGATAGTGAAGGTGACTTAACAACAGGACCAGCACTTTTTGTAAGGCTCAAAAGAGCCAATATCATAGATGCTACTTGGGAAGAGTGATGCTAGCAGTGATATGATTTAAGAATGCTTGATTCACATACCTCGCGTACAGTTCTGCGGACTGCTTCATCTGCATGCTTGTGGTCCTCGTAGCGCTTAAGGATATCGGGCATGCTGCATGACAAGTTCATGAAAGTAAGGGTTAGCATTTATATTATTACTAGTAATTTGAGAGTCCAAATGTTTCACAAAGAAACAAGCCATGCAAGTAAATGAAGATTTGGAGTTTATAGTTGTGATATGATTGTTGAGTAGTAATAGTTACGCCTCCATGTTTCAATTATCTAGAGCTTCAATATATTTTTAGGGAGTTTTTTTAATAAATTTAATTTTATTACAACTCTAGTTGGATAAATATCTATATAAATATGTATACCATTTACAACCACAAAAAAAAAACCGACACATTTGAATGGATCATGATTCTGCTCCAATTAGGACTTGTCCTCAAGGTACTCATAACTATGGAATACTAGGACTTGTGATGGGAAATCATCAACTAACACTCCTGGTGTGTCATTAAGCTCGCCTCACTTCCTAATCGATCTAAGGAAAACTTCGACAAAAATCAAGTGTATGCATCAATCACATTTAAAATACGACTAGATTACGTCATTTCCGTCCTTATAAGCTTAATCTTAGTCACCCTCTCATCTTTGCATTGTAGAGACCCGCCTGTCTTGGTATCTCGGTGCCTTTGTTCGCCCTATTCGACTAGCACCTCCTATAGCGTTCCCTTAATGATTTTGCCTTGTTATGTTCCATTAAGTAGTTTATAATATGAATACCTATAACACAATGCATAACAATGTTTAACATCTCTATGTTAAATATCTTTTGGGGTAGACTTGTAGTTTACTAGCCATCAACAAGCTAAACGAAAAATTATGATATGAGGGCCTCAACGATTAGTCACTCTCGGTTGATACGTATCGTATAACTAGCTAGTGGTGACAAGTGGATGCCTACAGGAAAGGTATCTCTAATGGGGACACTAGTCATGCTCTAAGTCATCACTTTATAATACTCCTATAGCTCAATGGTAATCAACTATGTTGATAGAGACATACCACAATGTGAGAATGTAACAACAAGAGGATGATCATGTATTAACCGAGTAACAAATAAAAGACATTTAGTGAGACTGGGAATTACAAGTACGTTTTAAGGGTATGTGAGGGGGGGGGGGGGGGGGGGGGTGGTAATCGAAAGCACGTCAGAAATGACATGTGAGATGACTAGTTACCACAACTTTTTTCAAGCCGAGGTAGGGTATCACATCATGAACCCTAGGGAAGAATCGGTATATTACAAGTACCCGTACTGGTGCCGAAAATATCGATACTGAATCTAAACAAAACTGAGTGCCGAATATTATACTGAATATATTAGTACAGTGATGGTAATCAATATTTTAGTATGACAGTCACTTTGGTACCATCTTGTTTTTTTTTTTTTTTTTTTGAACACTTTATTGATCTTGGTATCGGTACACGTACAGGTGCCAAGTAGGCAAAATTTGGTACGAATACTAATAAAGCACAAGTACCAAATAAGCTAAATCGGTATGGTATAGACATACATAGAGTACTAATACCCTTTTTTACATAAAAAAACAACCCTCTTGAAATTCAATATTTATATAGTACGAATACCATAAGTACCAAATACCGAAATTAATATATAACTTTTTTGAACGGCGAATTTCTAGCTTCTTATGAAACTTGAGCCCAAGATCTCACGTTGAAAGTGTTTAAAAGGTTTTGCCTTTCCACTACTTGACCATCAACCCTGGTAGTAAATACCAAAATTAATATAATATGGTACCAATATTTTTGTTGAATAGGCAAAATCAATATAACTACTAATATGAGTACCGGTATGGTTGGTATTCTTGAAAAAAAAAAACCATTCCCTAAATGACCATGGTAACATATGATGTCATTTGAGCCGTAGCTTCATAATAATAATAATAAAAAAAAAAGAAATATCTGAAGAGAAAGTGGGCTCACCTGCCAATCCAAAATGTAATGTAAGTAACTAGTATTAAGCCCTGCCGCGTTGCGGTGGTGGTGTAAAACTGTTTCAAATAGTATCAATGTCACATCATCGCCAACAACCAGCTCGTATTAATGTTAATAAATTAGGCCGTAACGTAAAACATAGAAAATAATAACTAAGTCGACTTAGTACCCGCTCGTTGCGATGAACCTGTTAAACGGGAAAAAATAGACGACATAAAAACGTTGAACCATACATGTACATTGCGTCGTGTTAACTCGTAAATTTAGAACGAAACGTTAAACGAAACGTAAAAACATTGAACCACACACACACGTTGCACCGTGTTATCTCGCAAAATTTAGAACGAAACGTAAAACAAAAAAATTTGCGAAATATGAAAAGTATAGGAGAGCAAAGTTGAAAGTAAAAAAATTGTAAAATTAAATTGTAAAAGTTGAAAACTTTTGGGTTAAGAGTACCCGTAGTGGGGCGTGATTTTTAAAAAAAATTGAAAAAAAACGCCCCCTCCCCCACTACACTAGGCGTTATGAGGCGTGATTTTTTGAAAATTTGCAAGCCAGCGTTTTAATTATAACGCTAAATGGGTTGGAAGGAAAATGGATGTGGCCAATGGAGTGTGAGGAGGACTTTGACTAGCCAGTGAGGAGGACTTTGACCTGCAGCAACTACTTTCCTTTTTTTTTTTTTTTTTTTTAATAATTGGAAGGGGGCATTATAAGGCATTATGCCCACTACACCACTTTTGCTATAATGCCCCATCGCTGACTAGGACGCCACGTGTCGGATAATGCCCCATGGTGGGGGCATTATAACACATTACCACTACACATGGTCTAATAGTGAAAGATCAAATAGTTTTGGATGAAAAGTATACAACCCGCTAAGCATTTTGTACAACCCCTTAATACATAAAGATGTTGCAAATTTATAGTATGTAAATCTGGTCGGTGAGGGGTCCTACATCATCCTTTTATGAATATACAGGTATATGTGTAAATTTAAAAGTGTTAAAATGAAAACCTATCGTATTCACCCTTTTATGCATATGCAGGTATATAGTATCCTTCCTTTATATCGTATTCACCCTTTTATGCATATACAAACAAGAATAATTCATTTCTAAAATATATACGTCAAGTACATCTTTTTGCATCCTATTCTTTTTAGATTACCAAAAAATTAATGACGACAATAAACATGAGAAAATTAGTAATGCCAGATCGTCTTTTCCTCTATTACTTTTGTGTGGATTCGATGACTTATTCTATTCATATTTTGGGTGAAATCTATTTAAGAGTAAGATTACAAGAGTTGAATACATGACATGCTAAATCAAGTTTCTAAAGCCAAAAAGTGTGTACCTACTACCTATGACAAATATAAAAGAGAAAGCTAACTTGGTTGCAGTGGCGGATCCAGCCTTGTTTTGTGGGTTCACATGAACCCACTCTGTTTGGAAAAAAAATAGAAAAATTAGTGAGAATCTTGTATGATTTAAAAAAAGTTAGTGAGAATCTATCAAAACAAATCCACTGAAAAAAGTTTCTGGATCCGCCAATGCTTGGTTGCATAGAGTAACAAACATAACTAGTTAATGTATTCATGTCGACATGATGAGAAAAGAAGACGAGGCGGTATGAAAAGGAAGAACAATGTCTTATGTATGCTTCGGGCTTAACATGTAGGCTTAGTCCCAGATGAGATCCAGGTCAATGGGACCAGCATGGCCCACATCCCCCTGCTCACTCCACCAACATTGCTCTCTAGATACTCTATATACTTGTTATATACTCGTACATATACCAAATACTAACTTGGCCATCTAAGGGTTTTCCTTTATGTTGCAGTTCTAGGTAAGACCCGACAAGAGTCAAATCCGGTTCGAATGGCTCCAAAGCCCGACCCCGAACAACGAACATTTTAACAAAGAACATATACGTTGTATATATGTTATGATACTATGTAGTCGAGTTGAGTAGTTGGATATACATTTGACATATTTGATTAATACTAATGGTGTGTTCTTAACATTTTCAACTCATCTTCTTCCACTCGAGAAACTTCTGTTACACATCTTTAACTAAACAAACAAACATACACAATATAATCTCATACCTCTGTCCTCGATGAGGCTGTCATACCATTATAACTAAGGATGTGTGATTGTCTGAGTTGTTCCAAACACCCTTTGGGATCTTTTCTCATCCTTAATGGGGTAGCATTCAACCCTCATATCACATAATATTATTCGTTTTACCTATAAGGAACCTGTAGAATTGTTTTTGTTCAACGAGTGGGGACTTCTTACGAGGTTAACCCAATCTATCATTAAAAACACAATAATGGTATTTAAGGCAAACCATTTCTTATAAACTCAATACGCTCATGTCTATGATTGATGTGAGATTCAACTAGGGTGTTACATGTGACGTATGCATTAGAATTAACAAGTTTATCATCTTATTAACCCTAAAACCATTCATGATGGCACATGCTAATTTATGCAAGATTGACAAACTTCATAACATCACAGTTAACAAACCATGTGCAATAATCTAAAATTTTCACTTACCTAGTATTCATCCAAGTATGTGTATTATGCCTCTTTAAGAAAATGGGAGTGAAAGAAGAAAATCACAAATTATCCTAAAGACATTTGACCTCTCAAGTTCATATGCTATCTTCTTATGAAAATGATACCCACCTACTAAAGTACTATGCCTTCTCATGTCTCCTAGAAGTTCTCTGGGGGGGGGGGGGGGGGGGGCTATTCCCAAATCCAATTATAGAACAATCTTGATATAATTATATAACAATCTTTATATAACATATACAGATTGTATTATCTAAGTCACAATGCAAATTTAACCGACAAATATGTTATCTTAGACTCTTAAGGACTATTGCATGTTTTCTTTACCATTTTGCATTTTTTTATCTATGATTCTAAGAGCATAAAAAGAAAAAAGTCCCATCTACTTTATAACTTCCATTCATAAAGCATTCCACGTATAGTTGTTTTCAAGAATTTTCTTAGAAATCTTACATGTATTTTCAAAACATTCAAAAAGAAAACATGCATTCACCCATTGAGACATTCGAACAATCACTTATACCACCACCATCATCTCGTTTACTACTACCACCTTCAAAGATCGATGTCCCATCCCCCCTGCCACAAACCATGATCATTGTCACCACCTTCACCATTTTTGTACCTAGACCACCACCACAATTGCATCGACTTCGATCTCTTTTATGTAGTTTTTATTCGTATTCTCTATCTTGAAAATAAAAGGGATAAATCATAATTTAGAAAACAGGAGATAGGAAATAATAAATTGTTCTTCAAAATAAAAGGGATAAATCATAATCTAGAAAACAGGAGATAGAAAATAATAAATTGTTCTTCAATTAAACACATTCTAATTACTTTTACCATCTTGATTCATTTCTAATCAAACATAACCAATATATAATTAAGGGATTAGGATCAAATACAAAGAATCCTAATTGTAAGAAGTGTAAGAATGATTTATAGAGTGACAAGTGTCCTATAACCTAAAAAAAACCCACTACACAAAAAAACCCCACTACAAAAAAAAAAAAAAAAAAAAAAAACCCTTAAACATCCACCACCACCAAAAACCTAAACCCCCACCCCCAACCCCCCCCCCCCCCCCCATCACCCACCCCAAAAAAAAAAAAAAAAAAAAAAAATTTTGCCGAGGGGGTGGGGGTTTAGGTTTTTGGGTGGTGGTGGGGGTGGGTGTTTAGGTTTTTTAGGTTTTTGGGGGTTTGGTGAGGTATAGTTTTTTTTTTTGTTTTTTATTGCCGGGGGGGGGGGGGGGGGGGGGGGGGAGGGATAGGTTTTTTTTTAGGTTTTTGGGGGGTTAGGTATTTTTGGGTTTTTTTTGGTGAGGTATAGTTTTTTTTTTTTTTTTTTGCCAGGGGGGGGGGGGGGGGTTGGTGGTTGTGGGGTGGGGGTGGGTGTTTAGGTTTTTGATGGTGATGTAGTGGGTTTAGTTTTAGGTTATTTGACACTTGTCACTCTATAAATCCTTCTTACACTTCTTACAATTAGAAGCCTTTGTAGAATAACTTGACCCATTAATTAAATTTCATATTCCACACATAGGGATTTTATTCAACTTACTAACAAGGGAGGAAGATAACGTGGGAAGGATACTAGCATCAACTACAAGAGGGTATTGATTTTGTAAAAAAAAAATGGATATGTACGCCACTAAGGCTACACACACATATATCTTATATACACATATATTTGTATACATATTGTACCATATGTATTTGATATAATTGTATATTATCATGCACACATGAATTTTACAATGATATATAACTGTAATAACTCATATTCTTATCAATTTTTAAATGATATTTAATTGTATAATTCATACTCCAGTGCAGTGGCGAAGTTTGAGATTTCCGACCGGGGGGTCGAAAACGTATATACCAAAATATTACTATAAAACCAGGGGGTCAAAAACGTATATACCCAAAAATTTCTATACAAAAACTACATACTCCCCACTACTTAACGAAAAGTTCGGGGGGTCGGCCGCCCCCTCCCGCCCCTATTATCCTACGCCCATGCTCCAGTGTGGGACATAAAGATATTCATTTTCATTTTCATTTAGAGGTGATAGTTACACACAAACTTTTAGGAAAGGAAAATTTTAATTATCTCTCAAGTTTTAATATTGTTTAATATTCTAACTTTTTAAATAACTAAGACAAACAGAGTGATATATGAAACACTTATAAAACTTGATTATTAATTTTTTTTTGGGAAGGCTTTGATATATGTTACTAACTTGATTACCAATCAATAAATGTTTTTCTTTAGTTTAATAAATGTAAGAATATAACTTTTTATAAATGTTTTAAACTTTTAATCATTTAGTTTTAGTCATTTACAAATTAGTTTACATGAATAGACAAAAGATCAAATACAAATAGCTTTATCATACAAAACGTACGAATATGATGAAAAGGTAAAAAAAAAAAAAACGGTGGCATTTTCGTAATTATTTACTCGTATAGTAATTATCAAAATTACCATACAAATGATCTTGTAGGGTAATTTTGATCTTATAGGGTAATTTTGTAAAATGTTATTGTAGGGTAATTTTGATCTTGTAGGGTAATTTTGTAAAATGTTCTTGTAGGGTAATTTTGATCTTATAAGATTATTTTGATTTTCAATTTTGTAAAATGTTCTTGTAGGGTAATTTTGATCTTGTAGGATAATTTTGTAAAATGTTCTTGTGGGGTAATTTTGATTTTGTAGAGTATCATAATTACTCTAGAAATGATCTTTTATGGTAATTTTGATCTTGTAAGATAATTTTGATCTTATAGGGTAATTTTGTAGAGTATCATAATTACTCTATAAGTGTATCACAATTAGTCTGCAAGTTTCAAAATTACCCTACAAGATCAAAATTACCATACAAGAACATTTGTAGAGTAATTTTGATAATTACCCTATGAGCAAATAATTACGAAAATGTCACCGCGTTTTTTTTTTTTTTTTTTTGTCTTTCATACGTTTTTTGTACGATAAGGTTGTTTGTACGTGAACTTAACTCTACAAGAATAAGACCTTATTATAGTTTAATTAACTTTAAGATTTAGAAAAAAATAAATTTCATTAAGTAGCTTATGTAAAAAGTAATAAAACTTATATTTTTTTTTCATGTTATATCATATTTCTTTTTACTTTACCCTCATATAAGTCACAACTTAAGTGGAAAAAAAGGCGACTAAAATATTGTTGAAGTAAAACAGTAAAAACGGAAAAAGAAAATAGAAAATATTGTTGAAGTAAAACAGTAAAAACGAAAAAAAAAAAATAGAAAATATAAATTAATCATTAGATATATGATGTGGCCACCGGAGAGACCCACCATGTCTCACCATTTTTAGATAAGGTTCAAGGTATAACAGTCTTTAATATAAACATCACACGCTTGTACGAATACCACGGTGACGATAGTTTACCTTTAACACTTTAATAAAAATATCTATAGATACATACATACAGATTAGCATGCATGTCACACAGGGTGTGTGTATATATACAACCTTTGCATCTCTCAGCCATGTACTCATGTCCATTACTATTCAGTTTTTTAATTAAAAATTTGAAATTTGAACTTGGAATATTTGGGTTTAAGAATATATATTTTTTATATATGTATGTATATGAACCTTGATCTGCATCCGGCACCTCGATGTACAACGTTAGCCGACAAAGATATAGATCAAGGAAGCTTGTTTTGTTATTTATATGTTGATATATTCACACTTGTTGATGATCATATACATATTTTAGATTCCCAAGACTTAGTCCACAGATCCAGATCATATCACATATGTCATCCCAAACCTAATTTTGAGAACCCCTTTTGTGTCATAACTAGTGTTTTCTAGAAAACAAAAACAAAAACAAAAAGAAAACTAAATCAAAGAGATGATCATTATAATTAATAAACGGTCAAATCCCACACGTAGCAAAACTACATGTTGTAGGGTAGGAAAACCTTACCTATCATTATAATTAATAAGCGCAGTGTGTAGGCAAACCTTACCTTTGTCTCTAGAGACAGAGTGTCTCTGTCTCTAGAGACACACAGAGTCTGCTTCAATATATGTATATTTATGACTGTTTGTTATTTGTTAACAAATGGATTAAAGTTATGATTAATTTTTCTTCCTCTGAAGATTATATATTATCACATGTACCTGTCACCGGTAGAAAACTCATAGAGCTTGTTTCTCCCAGAGAAGACGAAAACGGCGAGATCAACGTCGCACAGCACGGATAGCTCGTGAGCCTTCTTCATCAGTCCGTTCCGGCGCTTGGTGAAGGAGACTTGGCGGCTCACTTTGTCTTGGATCCGCTTCAGTTCAACCTTCCCTCTCCCCATCGGGTCGTAAAATAGCAGAAACACTGTCTCGTTAAAGAGGTTAATTTAAAAAAAAAGTTTATAACTAGGTTTTGAGGTAAGGTCAAGGTGGAGTCGAAATGGCACATCTTGACAGCGTTATATAACATAGGGTTGGGTGTCTTGTGAGGCGCCACGTGTCATTCCATCAGGATGGCTGTGAACCAAGAGTTTGTATAAGGGCGCTTTATCAGGCGACACGTGTCAGTTCATCGGCACTCTGAGCCATGCATTTGAACAAAGTGCAAAGTGCAAAGTATTTATTCCCCAACTGGTGGCTCTCGGCCTCACTCGACTCGTAAATATCTCTCCGTACCTTCTCAGTTTTTTTACTTAATTCTAACTCAATCCACGTCATCTTCTATCCAGTTTCTCCCATTTTGACTTCTATGGTCTACCAAACCAATTACACAACCTAACTAACATCAACAAATTGGTCTAGTCAATGTTTTAAATTCCGGTTTTTATAACGTACCGGATTTGGCTCAGAAACGGTTTAACTGGGTGTATCGGACGGTTCAACCGGGTGTACCGGACGGTTTAACCGGTTCTACCGGACTGTTGAACCGGTACAACCGGCCGGTTTGAACCGGCTTTTAAAACATTGGGTCTAGTGGTTACTCATCTGGTTTCTCTCCTTGAGATCCTAAGTTCAACTCCCACTAGCATCACTTTGAACAACAATATTGGTGGTGGCGGTGGAGTTTAGAGCTAGGCCTCTCTGTAGGTCGACAGTTTGAAACCGAGCCGAACTGGGTTTTACCGCAGTGGGCCTTCGGGCGGGCGGGTTTTCTCCAGAACTGGTGGCTTGGTGGCTCGAGCATGCATCCAAATCTGACTGTTATAGAGGAGAGGATACATTTGCTCGATTGAGGGCATCCTGTGATGTTTATCCGAAGATTTAGTTGGCTGTTCAAAAAAAATATCAAGGTGTACGGCCAGATTTTTTTTTCTCCGGCATGGAAGAACAGTTGTGCTCGTAAATGTGTTCGTTTTAAGCTAAGGTGAAAGACAAGAAATGTACTAGAGTGTCTCAACTTTTTCACATTTCACTTAATTGAGTTTGAGACCCAATAAAACTTTTTCATTGTGATGGAGACTTGTCTAATTAGAATTAAAAAAAGTGTATGTATTTTTTTAGTTTCTCAAAAGATGTTAACACATAAAGTGACAAGACAAAACCATTTATAACGTACTTTAACTTTGATCTTGTTCTATTATAAAAGGGTTTTTTTTTTACACAGAAACAACTTTATAAAAAAATATCTAAAAAAAAAGTTCAAACCAAATATTAAGGTTTCTCAAACCCTTTAAAAATACGAATAAAAATAGGCTGGAGATATTTGGACACCCTCTGCGCCTATTTGGACACTTTTGTGCCCTAGACGCCTCGTATAGGGCTATACGAGGCGTCTAAGCACTGAATTCAAGGGGGTCTCAGATGGTGTCAGGCACTAAGTTTAAGGAACCCTATACGAAGGGTACAGACCTATACGAGGCGTCTAACGTTGGGTGTTTTTTTTTGCTGAAATGAGGGGTGTTTTGGTGGGTTTTGGTATGGTTTTTTGGATAGTTTTTGAAGATGTGTTTTTTGGTTGAAAATTTTTTTGTTTTTAAAAAGAGTTTTGTTTTTTTTTTGTTTTTTACACTATAAAAAAGTTTTTGTTTTTTAAAAATCAACTATTTTAAAAATCGGCTCTTTAAATATATTATATCGATTAAATATTGTTTCCGATTAAATCGGCTCTTTAATGTTTTTAACATTTTACTTTTTTATTCTTCCGATTAAAATTTTATCTCGTTCAAATATTGTTTTCGTATTATATTTAGGGGATATATTGTTTCCGTATTATATTCAAAACATATTTTGTTTTCGTATTATCTCAATTTAAGACAACAATCATTAGGTAACCGAATAACTGAAAACAAACATAAATATGACATATATAAGATAACTTTGTACATCCATAACAAAAATATATAAGATAAGTTTGTACATTCATAATAAAAATAAAAACAACAACAGGTCTATGCATCCAAATCCGAATCCGAATCTGGATGTGGCTGCTGCGGCTGCTGCTGATGTGGTGCTCGAGCCGGTGGAAGCGGTATCGGGGGTAATCCCTCTCTCTCTCTCGTCTATCTTGCTCGGCCCGTACCAGCCAACCTACCAAATCGTTGAGCCTGTCAAGCTCGGCTCGTACATCCGGATGTAGCGCAGCTCCTGGGGCATGACCTGGAATAACGTGACGTGGAAACTGAGGCGCCCCGGCAGGTGGCGGTGGCTGTGGCACCGCTGCACCGTCTACATCCTCCGGAGGCTCCTCCACGGGCACTACATCAGCAGGATCTGCAGGAGGATAAACGGGCTCGAAATGCTCTGGTAGGGCCTCCTCTGTCCATATGCCCCCGGTGTGGCGGTTTTTAAACCGCGGGCCAACTGGGAACCTCTTGATTACCTTCATCCCCCACAGCGACTATATGCCTATCTGCGTCGGCATGACTGGCGGCGTCCGTAGATGTGGGTCCTCGTGCAGTACGAGGCCAAATGAACGGGCAATGACGGTCACGTACGCCCCGCCATAAAAAAACCCGCGCTCCTGCCGGTGATGGGCGGAGGCGTAGTACTGGGCTAGACCGTGTGCTAGCGCGCACGGCCTCCTATACAACAAACAATAAAGGAAAAAAAGATCTGTGGTCGTACACCACTCACGGCTGTACCCGCGCGCTGAAATAGAAGTAGCGAGCAAATGGTGCAGATACCTGCAGATAGTGTTAGCGAAATACAGAAACAGAGATTAATAAACAATGCACATAATCACAATAATTGCCGTAATAAACGTATGTACCTGTACAGTGGGTCCATAACAAACGACACCCTCCCCTTCGACTTATCGTGCTCCCAATGATTTGCCCCCGCAATCACCTGCCAAAACCCTAAAAGAGTGGGTTTGTCAACCACCACTAGCCCCGCTGTGTAAACCTCAGTCTCGATCTCCCCCTGCATGTATAAACCAGAATGCACCGCAAAGTCTGCTAGCGTCATCGTACGCAAAACGCCAGCGAGCCTGAAAGAAATCTCAGGCGGAGGGGGAGCATCTGGGTACGGAAGCGGCAGTGGGACCCCAGGAGGGTGAAATGTGAATGACGAAAGGAACTCGACCAGCAGCTCCCTGTAGGTCGGCGTGTGCGCCAAATCAAAAAGACGATGCCACGGCGAATCGAGAGGTATAAACCGACGCACTCTAGCCGTCTCAGCAAGCTGGTCCATCGCATCCCAGTCGATCGATGCATGCGATCCAATGTGCATCCTCCTAAGCTTCTGGCAATGGCGGGCGGCATCGGTGCCCGCGGGAAACTCTAGATACGGACAACCCTGCAGCGTATCCAGAGGCGGCCGCCGTCTCCGTCGTGGACCCTCCTGAACCGGCTGACCCTGCTGAACCGGCTGAACCTGCTGAGCCGGCTGACCCCCCGGCGGTGCCCCATCAAGCTCTACCTGAATCTCATCGCCCTCCATAATCAATCTGCAAATAAATAACGTATACGCATAAAAACAATAATAAATAAATCCGAATAATAATAATAATAATACTAATAAATAAATAATAATAATAATAACAATAACAATAATAATAATAATAATAATAATATTAACAATAATAATAATAATAAATAATAATAATAATAAATAATAATAATAATAAATAAATAATAATAATAATAATATTAACAATAATAATAATAATATTAACAATAATAATACTAATAATAAATAAATAATAATAATAAATAAATAACAATAATAATACTAATAATAATAATAATAATTAATAAATAATAATAATACTAATAAATAAATAATAAAAACAATAACAATAATAATAATAATATTAACAATAATAATAATAATAATATTAACAATAATAATAATAATAATAATATTAACAATAATAATAATAATAATAACAAAAAAAAAATTGCAGAGCCTCGTATAGCCCTCGTATAGGGCTATACTCGGCGTCCTGTTCTACCTGATTCATCATCAACCTCAAGTTCAAACCCCAAACCCCAAACCCAACAAAAACCAAATTTCAGGGCAAACCTACGGTCTAAAGGCAAAAACGAGGCAAAAATACTAAACTACGGGATGAAATACGTACCAGTGATGCTTCAAATCTTTGAAAGTACGGTCGAAATACGAATCCGAGGCGTATAGATGTGTATTCTCCGTATGTGGTTTTGTTTGGGGTTATAACCAGCCTCGTCTAGACCCCCCCCCCAACCTTATACGAGGCAGAGACGCCTCGTATAGATCTATACGTGTCGTCCTCTCTTTTTGTTAAATGACCATTTTGCCCCTGTTAAGCCCCCAGTATAGGCATTATTCAGGGGCAAAATGGTAATTAACCAATCCAAAAAGATATTTCTGGAATGGTTAATTACCATTTTGCCCCTGACTAAAGCCTATACTGGGGGCTTTACAGGGGCAAAATGATCATTTAATAAACTTTTTTTTAATAATTAAAAAACAAAAACTTTAAAAGTTGTCGCCTTAATGGACGACACGTATAGATCTATACGCGGCGTCTTGGGTTTTAAATTACCTTTATGCCCCTGTTAAAGGCCTATACTGGGGGCTTAACAGGGGTATATTAGTAATTAACATAAAATATTTTCAAAATTCAAATTTAAAAAAAAGAATTGTTGCCGACACTATTAACGCCTCGTATAGATCTATACGAATCGTCCTTATTCAAAAAATTCAAATTTTTATTTTCAAATATTCAAAATTCAAATTTTCAAAAACCCGCTCAAATAGACGCCTCGTATAGATCTATACGAGGCGTCTGGTGATTGTAGAATGACCTTTTAGCCCCTGAAATAAGCCTAGATTGGGGGCATACCAGGGGCTAATTGGTCTTTTGCTCAATAATATACGGGGAGTCTAGCTCTATACGAGTCGTATATTTGGATTTTTTTTTAAAATGTTATTAACCTGTTTTAATCAATTCTAATTATAGAAAAATGATACAAATTATAAAAAAATTTATAAAAATTGTAGAAAATTATAGGAATTAATAAAAAAATACTATTAATTACAAAATTCATTCTTCCGTATCACTGTCGATGTAATTAAGACTGGGGTTTGATCTTGGCGGAGGATTCATTATCGATGTATACCATTCTAGACGTGGCAAGTACATATCTTCCCATTGTTCCGTATGGGGTGTTCGGTGGGTCAACCATAGCCCGTGTGCTGGTGGCATTGGATAATCCCCTTCCAGCTTAACATGTATGAAGTGGTTCTCGTTTACATGTGTAAGCGTTATGAACAATGGTTGTTGATTAGCCGGAGGACTTAGTATCGGGAAGAAAGTGGAACTCGCACCCATGGTTGTCGTTAACAGGTGCACCCCGATACCGTACGTTTGTGCAATAAGAAGTCCTGCAAAGGGGAAGTCCATCCAGTGATCCCCCCCACAACCGGACACTGAATCCCAAATTAGGCCCTGACGATGCGTGTAAAAATAACCTTTACCCCATGCTTCAAATATTGGGAACCAGATCGATTTGTTCTGATCCATTTCTTGGACAAGGTGCCTTCGAATGAGCCCCCATGAACTCTGATCCATACCTAAGCCCACAGCCACAGACCGAAACCCACAATGACCGTCCGGCATCACATCTCGTATGCACGAGACGTACGGATGGAACACTAGCGGAATGTCATACTTAAACTGTTCGATGATTCCCACGTACTCGTCCCCAATGATTAACGGAAAACCGTGAGCATCTCGTGTCTCTTTCTTCTTAGAACTCTTTGAACGGCTTAGGCTCGCTTTGGGTTTTTGGGACCTTATAACCGACTGTTGAGAGGCCTGTGACGGAACGTACGAGCTGTGGCGAGGTTTATCGTACGTACTTTGTCGGGAACCTTCAAATCACATGTTTGCATCACCGAATGAGCTTCTCCTCAATTCTTCATCTATACGAGAGGCCTCGTCCAACCTTTGTTGTACCTGCTTTGTTGTTGGTCGGCCACGAGTATTTTGTTGGACAACCGGTGGTTTCTTGGTAGATTTCTTTGGAGTCAACACCGCTTTAATCTTTGACATCAGGCTTTTTTGCTGAGCTGGGGGGGTGCGACTCTAATTGTTGTCTAACAATATTTAGCTCTTCGACCACGTCCACGTCATCATCTATCAATTTACAACTTTGGAAGTTAAGTTTCCGCCAGAAGACGTCTATGTCTTCGAGTTGAATCGGGCGCTCTACACGGTTAAAAACAACATTGTTTAAGTCACATGGTTAACGGAAATATATCACACAAGTGTTGTACGTTTAACAATTATTACCTTCAAGCATGTACTTTTCTATCCTGCAAGCACAGGGCAACCCACAGCTGTGCCACATTTGGCAACCACATGATGAATGAAAGCGCTCCAAGACATCTAGCTTCCTAATTTCCTCTCCCCTCAACAAGTCAAGGGCTGTATGGGATACTTTTCCAAGTAGGTGTTGAAACAACGGGTGTTTGTGGTGGGTCATTCTTTTTTCGATGCTATCTCGAAAAGTCTTCCTTATTTCACCGAACTGTGTCTCAACTATATCATGGACACAACCAACTACACGGTCGAGCGAGCTCCTATCTAGGACGTATCTCTTTAAGTTGGCGTGTTGGCTCTCAACTCTGTTTGTGGTACGATTACCAAAGTTGCGCCTCTTATCAGTCCACGCAAAGACGAACATCTCCTTATAGTCTTTTAGCCAGTTATCGTACACGTATTTGAAGACTCCTAAAACGTAAAAATAATTTAAGAAAATTTGCATAGGTGAGTCGTATGTTATTATAAAAACTTACTAGAACGTTTGCACTCCACAAGTCGTTTTCGCATGTTGCGCAAGTGGTACTCGTAGATGAGTATGGATGGAGACTCAATCAATGTCCCCCAGAATGACAAAAATTTCTTCCAGTCTTCGTCTGTGAAGGCACCCTTGCAGTTCTTCATAACATTCTGTTGTATGTGCCACCTGCAAAGAAGCCTGGAGGCGTTTGGAAATACTTTAGCACACGCGCCCATAAGGGCTAGGTCTCTATCGGTTAAAATCACACGTGGCTCCATGCATTCATCCAACATTGACTTGACCCTCTGAAGCACCCACACAAATTTATCACCTCGTTCTTTACTAACAACGGCATGCGCGATAATAAACAATTTGTTGGTAGGCGTCATACCAATAATCTGGATAAAGGGCATATTGTATATGTTTGTCTTGTACGTCGCATCGATCAGCATGACGTGGGGGAATGCACGCCACATGCATCTCGAGTCCCGATGAAGAAAGAAGATCTCTGTTACGATCTCTGTTCCGGGTTCCTCCCGTGTCTCGTAAATAAAGTCGTTGTTTATCAGTATGTTTTCTAGTGACTGCATGGGAGTCAATCCTTGTCTTTGTTCGGCTCTAATCTTCGCCACAACGTTTTGAACGTCTTTCTGAACATGAAACCTGTCGGGGTCCTGCTTCCTTATCGTTTGAAATATTTTGCGCGACTCCATGTTTTGAGCTGTCAGCTGCTCGATCAGTTTCATTTCGCTTGGAGTAAACCTTCGCACAAACGCGTGGGCCGACAGGTCCTCACAAAGTTCGTGGTTATGTTCAATTTTTCCGTCTTTAATCTCCCAGGTTTCATACGGGTGGTTTCGCACAGCCAGCAGGTAAAACGGGCAACCGGTTTTTTTTGCTTCCGGCTTTTCTAAGTGTTGCTGTAGTCTGGTGCTCACCACCACGATCACATTCAAGCCATACCCTCCCGATTCTTCCCCCGGTTTTCTTTGATCGACGGGTGACAATAACGAAACCATCCGCGTTTGCTATTTCTTGTATCCGATTCTTTAGTTCATCTAAAGAGTTGAAAACCTGTAACATCGACAATAATAATAAATAATTTTAATAAATAAATAAATAATAAATAATAATAATAATAATACTAATAATAACAATATTAATAATAATACTAATAATAATAAAAATAGTTAAATAATAATAAAAAATAGTAATTAATACCTGTTTTTTTAAGTACGGACTGTCCTGGATGGGAGGTGTCTCTCCACCATATCTACCATATCCACCATAACCACCGTCTCCTTCGTATCCACTGTATCCACCATCTCCTCTGTAACCACCGTCTCCTCCGTATCCACCGTCTCCTCCGTATCCACCGTCTCCTCCGTATCCACCGTCTCTATAATCCGGATACCCTTGTTGCGTCGGATAACTTGGTTGACAAGCATGGTATGAGTCATCTACAGGGGCTGTTTCATCAACAGGGGGATGCTTGTTCAAATCTAGAAACGGTTTGTTTTGTTCTCCTTGTATACTAGACACAACCTCCTCTTGCTCATTAGAATCGGGAATGCAAGACTCCTCCAAAATAAAGAACCGTATCATCATTAGTAAATAATAAACTAAAACAAAAACTAATTAAAACATTTAAGCTAATAACTGTTACCGGATCGCTTTCGGGCACCCAGTTCTCGCTAGAATACTGCCCGAAGACATAGTTGCCGTCCTAGTATGATGACATTTCAACACTTCGGGATGATAAGAACACAAATGCAAAGCAGAATGAAAGAAGAAGAAGAAGAAAAAGCAGAAAGACGAAGCAGAATGAAATGTTGAATGCTCGGGGGTGGACAAAGAATAAATTGTATGTTGTACTTTATGTGAGACATAGACGCCTCGTATAGCTCTAGACCCCTCGTATAGCTTTAAGTCACATGTCAGTCATGTAGTCAAATCAGTTGTCTAAGACGCCTCGTATAGGTCTATACGAGGCGTCTTATGCCCTCTTATCACTCCCTCGTACAGGCCTAGACTCCCCGTCTGAGGTGACTGATGTGACTGATGTAACTGGTGCAGAAGCTGGTCGGAAAAGTAAACCTATACGCCTCGTATAGCTCTATACGAGGCGTCTTGGAAAGTGTGGAAATAGGCAATAAGGTGTGTAAATATGTAGACCCTAAAAATAATACTATGAGAGATTGAGAAGAAGGTGGTGGGTGGGTCCCACAAATAAACAAAAGAGTAAATTACAAGTTTTGTCCTTTATGTTTATGCTTGTCCCAAATTTCAGACGCTGCCATTTACCTTTAAAATTGATGAGTTTTGTATAATGTTTGGAAATGTTGCACGTTATGTCCTTTATGGCAAACCCAGTTATATTTTTCAGTTAAATTAAGTCATGTGTAGGGTACATGAGGGTAGAAATGTAATTACACCTCCCACTTGCCTTTCCCCTTTATTTAAAACCTCATCTACCCCAATCCTTTCACCTGTTTCAAATTAGGGTTCATCCTCACTTTGCAAATTAGGGTTCGTCGCCATGGTCAACTGCCATTGTGGAAGGGAAGCGATTATACAAACTTCATAGACAAAGAAGAATCCGGGTCGTCGTTTTTATTCTTGTCATGTCCAGGTAATGTTTAACTCATGGCTGGATGGTTCGATTAGGAAAGGTAATGTCTTTTTTTACTTTAATGTTTTGATTTGGTAAAATGTAGGGTTCAAATTGTCCATTTATTGGATGGTTCGATCAACAAAGGTGCCAAAGGTGCATAGATATCATACCTGGATTGCTTAGGGCTAAGAACAACTTGGAATCGGATAAGATGAAGCTGCAACAAGAGAACATGATGCTGGAACAAGAGAATATGAAGCTGCAACAAGAGAACATGAAACTTGAAGCAAAGTCAAGAAAATTGAAAAAGTATTTGGTTTGCAGTTGGATCTGTTTTGTGATGTATGTTCTGGCATTTTAGGGTGTTATATATGATGTGCAGTATGTGTAAAATGACAAGATCTAATTTTGAATGACAAGATCTAAGTTTGTGATGTATGTTTTGGCTTTTTATTGTGTTATATGTTATGTGTAGTTTTTGTGATGTGTATGAAGGTTAAAGTGGAATGTTCAGTGTAAATTGACCAAAACAAGACGACCAAAACAAGATGACCAAAACAAACTAACCAAAACAAGACGGGCCATAATCTGTAATGACCAAATGATGTGCAACAACTGACATTCAAAGCAAAACAAGACGACCAAACAAACTGACCCATTCAAACCAAAACAAGACGACCAAAACAAACTGACCTGTAATGACCAAACGATGTGCAGCAAGTGACATTCAAACCAAAACAAACTGTAAACACCTAAAGTAGCAAACGATGTGCAGCAATTGACATATGTAATGACCAAACGATGTCCAGGAAGTGACATTCAAACCAAAAACAAACTGTAAACACCATAACTACTTACCATGTTATAACCAAACCTGATTCATATTCCAAAAACAACCAACAGTTCATAAACACCTAAAGTAACTACCCAAAAGTTCACAAACATCTAAATAGTAGCAACCACAATTTTCGAAAGACATAAAAAAGTTCAAAAGCCATAAAACAATTTCAACATTCTGACATAAACACAGATTCAGTTTACTGCTGCATTCCTACTCTTCTCTGCCTTGCCACTCTTCCCTGATTTGCCAGTCTTGACAGCTTCACCTTGACCCTTGCAAGTCCTGAAATTATGTCCAGTCTTCTTACACTTTGAACATGCCCCTTTAGTGTGTTTTTTGGACAGCCTTCCTAATTGGGTCATCTCTTTAAGCTCCACTGCAGATCTTTTCCTCAACTTCTTTGGTCTACCAACCTGGGTGTGGTGTTTTGGGGGTGTAATTGTTGTAGGAGCATGTACACTTGTCCATAAAGTCCTACCATTGATAGGGTTCACCCTAAAAGAGTACACCTGTTTCCACCTCTCCATTGTATAAACCCGATGTACCCAACTCTCCAAAGCACCCGCCCTGCCCCCATTAGCAGCTTTCTCCCAAATTGCAGCCACAACATGTCTACATGGCATTCCTATAAAACATACTCAACCTTTAAACCAACATCCAGTTAACAAAAACCAACTTCAAAAAATCAAGAGTAAATTACTTGTTATTTCCCAGGCTCTGCAACTACATGTCCTTGCAGTCAAATTCACTACACGAGCATGATTTGGCTTTCCAGTAACCTGATAGAAATCCCCCCCCCCCTATTCCACTGAACATGGTAAGCAGATGCATCTCTTTTGATCCCCTAAAAAACTTATGTTGCCTTGGGTGTAAGCAAGCCTTCAGTTTTCTCCATTATGTTCAACACAGTTACTATTCTCCTCATTAGATACTCCCTTATGTATTCAAGTGCTGATATGATAGGCTTGTCCCTGCCTTCTACTATCTTTCCATTAAAAACCTCACACATATTATTAAGCACTATATCAGAAACAGCCCTCCTTGTGCCCAAAGTAGGAACAAATGAATACATAAGTAATCTTTCTTGTTAAACAAGATTATTTGACAACCAATGGTTGAAAAACTAAAAAATACCTGAAAAATAAGACCTTGATCAATGTAAAGGAGGAATCTTTGACAACCATAAGTGAGCTTTCTTGTTGAAAGCCTTCAAGTTATCCATAGCAAGTGTAAATTCTTGGACCGTTGTTGTAGCAGCACACTTCCAAAGCTTCTCCTTGTAAAGATCTCCTTTGAAACTAACTTTCATGTTTTCATGTATGTGGCGAAGACAGTATCGATGCTCAGCACAAGGAAACAGTTTTGTGATTGCATGAAGTATTCCCTGCACAAACAATATATTGCAATTAGAAGCAAGAATAAACCTAGATATTGAGTTAGTTAAGAAAGTAAACGACAGTACCTTTTGCCTATCACTTATGAAAGTGAAATTTGAATTACTGACTAAACCAAGATCATCACCTAAAATCTCTAAGAACCAACTCCAGGACTCTTTGTTTTCAGATTACACAATTGCATAAGTGTCACACCCCGACTTTCCACGTGTCACCGGTGGGCCCGGTGGGGAGTATCGTGACGTGGTTGGCAACACAATAGTCAAACAACACAATTATATAAATGCACAGCGGAAGCAAAAGATAAATATTATTACAATCCGATTATAAAGTAATATTCAGTATTACAACGGAAAGTAAAGGATCCACAGGCGGATCTTAAAACATATCATTTGTTCAACAGACTTTAGACGCCTAGAACTTGCAAGATTCCTTATTAGCGCCCTGAGCTTCCAGCCAATTACGTTCAGTACCTGTCACTTAACCCTTTTGGAAAATACGTCAGTTTTCACTGGTAAATACACTCAACCGACTCATTTGAAAAGAGTTTAAGAAAATTGGTTTGGATGCACGTGGCACAAAATATCTTTCATAATTTGATTAAAATGCACAGAGGCAAAATTAACCTTTTTAACTTGGAACAATTATAGTTATAACCTTGTATACAGATTTACATGTTCGTTGTACGTTCAGGGCCCGATGTAGAAACCGAGTCAAGATTAACAGACACGCCACAAGTATAGGCCCACAAGAGAGTGAGATACCGTTATTACTTAGTAACTGTCAGGTGTATGCCTACACCCCGTACCTAAGACGTGGCCATTTTATAATACAATGATGTCAAGGATATCCGGGACATGGTCATTAACCCCTAAAGGCTTTTATTTCAAACAATACAGATTAAACCGGGTTACCTCAATAATTTAATCACAATCCGATTAAACATTCAATACCCGACCAAGCGGTATCGTTATACCGTATTCCAAGCCCGTATAGGGAAAATAAGTTAAGAGTATTTACCTGAGCTAGCTCCTGTCTTAAATAGCAAGAATCTAATAACTCAGCCGTATTCACTTAAGTAAGCGTAGGTACCATTTACCGAAATGCTCTAGTCTGGAATGATGGTATAAATAATTAATTAGAATGCTAACGGGTCTTTAATTAAGCCTAAGCTTAGACCGGTTAGTCTTAAGGAAATATACGGTTCAAACGCATGATTAAGCGAAGACCGGAATAGAATGTGATTTAAACCCGACATGTTCAGAGACTTGTCTTATATGGGTAATTCATACACATTCTGGACTTTGAGATAAAACCGATAGGGTTTGACCCATTTCGGCTAATTTATGTAAACTTGTTACATAAACCGAACCGTACGCGTAAGAAGCGTGACGGGTATTCATGAGAGCTATATACAGGTTTCCTAAGTTAATTTATGCCTCAAATATGTTGTGACATCAGGAAGATGTCTTTCATTATGCCCGAAACAAGTTTAAACACAAACTATGCCCCGTAGGGGTAGTTTGGTCATTTTAAAGTTTGTAAAAGAGTTTAGATGTTTAACTGAGTTACAGGTCTGATGTAAACAGCAAACATACTCAATTTGATAAGTTATATCAGTAGGCTAAAGCATATATGTGAAATTTATCATTTTTAACCAAGCTATGTCCCGTAGGGGTATTTTGGTAATTTCACATAAGCCGAAAAGCTCAAAAACGAAGTCTGAGTTAATCAACCTTTGCTTACTGTTAAAATATCATGATTTGCCTCATATATCAGTAGGTATCAACCCGGGTATGTTCAATATGATTTTAAAAACCTACTATGCGTTAAAAACGCTAAATAAGGCGATTAAAGGCCATTTCCGGGTTTGATACTTAAATCTGATATTTTTATATTTCCAGAAGGCTTAAAATAATTTATTTATCATATGTGATCAGTAGCAAAAGGTTTGGAGTCGTTTAGATAAGTAAAACTCATTTTATGGCCCGTAAGGGCAAAACCGACAATTACCGGATTAAGCCTACGACTACTAGTTATGCTCAGCCTAAAATTAATTAAAAATCCCAAAATAATATATTACATCAGTGGGTATTAAGTTTGATACCAAAAAGTAGGCTTAACTAGGCTATACGCTAGTTACGCCGTTGTATTAACATAAAGCATTAATTTTGCGACAATGAGCATAACTCTTAATCTACAAGTCAAACTGATGTCAACTTTGCATACAAGTTTATATATCAGTAACTAAGGTTTCTACACTTTTACATTTTCATAAATCTCGTTTTAAGGTAATAAGGGCATAATGGTCAACATATGAGCAATTAACGGAATCATGCGTATTAATCGGATAACTAATGAACCGAGGTGTATAATCACAGAGGGTTATACTAGCATGTAACCTGGTCCAAATGAAGCTCTTAGGTATTTCTAAAACATACCTAAACGGGTCAGAACTGAAAGTCAAAGTGAAAGTCAAACTATGTGACTTTCGGTTCCGAACCGGGTCTAAACAGGAAATAGTCGGGTTGAACATGTTTTGACATGTTCTTACACTTAATACTAAGTTATAACAATGATCAAACAGGTTATATATGTTCTAGATAGCTACTTATGCATAAACGACATTTTAAGCATCCTGTTGACTTTTTACTTTAAAGTTTGACCCGACATTTGACCTGGTTAGAGTGGTGATCAGGGGAAACCCTTTTGAGGTTTTATTACCCACATAAATACCAACTCATAACTACTTTTAATTCGAGATATGACTGAGCCATTATTGACCAATCTCGAAGTCAAACCGTAATTACGACGGTTTGACTTTTAGCTAATTAAACAAGCTAAACTCAATTAAAGAAGGACTAGCAGACTTACAAGAGTCCTATGCACGACTTATGATCAGTTGGACCTGCTTGGGAGCTCCAGAATTGATCAGTTATGCACTTGAAGGTGTGTAGAACAATGGTTGCATAACATGCCTTTATATAGTGTTTAATCCACCACAAATCCTTGACATGTGTGTCTACAACTCACCACAACTGATCAACACTTGTTCCTATATGTTAGGGGGTGCCTAGGGGTCGTCCACATGTGAGAAAGACCAGCTAGATCGGTCACAATCGCGCATAACAGGCTGTAGCCCGTTTTTCTGGTTCTGGGAGGCTGATGCGGCCCGCATTAGTTTTAACTAATGCTGAAGCGGGCCGCCTGGCCCTTATAAATCAGGTTTTTCATTTTTATTTGTTTTGCTGCTTGACCTTTGGCTTCACGAAGGGGCAACTAGGGTTATTTCTTGCATTTTGACCCCCTTATATTTACCCACAAGGGCTTTAGGACTTATACCCACTTTGCCAAGTCCCTGAACACTTCCGGTTAACCCGAAAAGTCTTAACTTTCAATGTTAACACTTTAACCCCTCGCACACGAATTTGATCATAACTTTCTCATACGATAACGAAACTTTATGAAATTTTAATCGTGCATTCTAGTGAGCACAATTAACATTTACAAAGCTTCGGGTTTGTCAAAAGGTCAATCAGAGGTATAATTTAAACATGTTGACACGTTTAGCCCCTGTAGTTTGTAATCACTCACTTTTTGCTTCGTATGATCCATGATTTATTCGTTTGAGGTTATAAACATCATGTAGGGTTATTATGAAGTATATTTTTTCACTGTTGACACTTAGAACCCGTATTATCACATACTTTCCATGTTTGTCAACTTTAGTCCCTTTATAACATTCTTTCACACGTTCAAACTTTATGACACGTGTCAACACATTATAGGACGTGAATTTTCGAGGTGTTACATCCTCACCCCCTTAAAAGAAATCTCGACCTCGAGATTTGGTAAGGTAAAGGAAGTATTTTCTGCCTTAAATTGGGCTTAATTTTTCCCCTAGTACCTTTGAGCCTCTAAGGCACTACAATTGACCTTTATAATAGGCACATGTATCTTTTTGGAGCTTCTAATCCTGTCGATCCTCAATCGCAACAGGTTGCTCATACTATCACAGTCCTGCATATCATTATGTGATAGCGCTTTTTGACTTATTGGTGACACGTCGCTAAATCATTAGTGTGGGTCACATTGCGCGTTCCACCAAGCCCCTTAATTAGGTCTTAGCTCGTAAGCTATTTAATCTTGATACATTCGATTTCCTTCGAATGATTCCATATACTCGGAGCTTATCTAGCCCAATAATTTAACAAATTTGCACACCCTTCCTGGGTGATATCTATTGTTGAACCTCATTTCTTAACAAGAATTTAGGAGGTTTGCTATTTTCATAAATTCTCGATTTCCTGCCGTATACTGGCAACTTACAATCGAGTATGGATTTATACGATCTTATTTGTTGTTTCCTAGGCAACTTTCAGATCTTTATAATTGAACTTACCAATCTATTGTCCTAACAATATACGTTTAACATGCCATTTATACAAGGTCTCCACAGGGTAGCCTTGATACTTATATAACAGCTATTTATAGAAAAGCTTATCTTAAGGGGAGATGGTTATTCCAACCCTTGCTCAAAATTAATCTTAAGAGTTAGCTAATCGTTACAGTTAGTCGAGCAATTCGACGATCCTGGGTAGTTGATGGCGATTCTTAATCGTTGTTTAAATAGGGTTGCGGTAAACAATGCCTTAGCAAAATGAACCGTCTTTCATAATTTACTATACCGAATTCTCAGGATATTGAGTTTGGCTTTATGAATCTAAGTCTTAAAACTTACTTAACCAGGGTTTTTGATTCTGCCAATAATGGTACCAGTTGTCTTGGAGATTTCATAATAATACAGCCCTAAATGGGATATTAAACTTAACTCTACCTGTCTCCCAGGGGTAAACAGGGTAATCTTAGGAGAAGATAATCAAGGTACAAAGAGGTTACAGAGATTTCCATATCTCAGGCTCCAGTTTACTCATCATTGCTTGTGTCAAATAAGTGACACATTTATGTTACTAGTCCACGAATTCCTAATCTGGAATATTTCCTGGACAATTTTCATTCTGGATATCTTCTTTGAATACTAGTAGTTGACTTTAGTACCATATGATTATTGAGATATCTTTGTGGTTCCATGCATTAAACCTCCATACTGATCAGGCATGGAAGCAATCTATGGAACTTATTAAGATACACCAATCCTCATATAGTGCTTTTGTCATACCATTGGTATTCGAAATCGATAGAGATTAAAGAGATATCAACTACGCGTGCTTATATTTAATCAGAATGGAAATTTTCACAAACTAGGCACCTAGCTCAGTTGGCTAGGCGCGCGAAAGGGTGCGGCCTAGACCCAGGTTCGATTCCGGGGACGGGCGATTCCACCATTTTTTTTTTTACAGGAACAGAAAAATAATCCTTATTTCTAAACGAATCAACTTCTTGGTTGCGATCCGACAACTGCTATTTATCATCCTCATGGCTTTATACTAACCATGGTTTCATTAAACTATACAGGCCAATAAGGCACTAACATTCTTAATGAACATCATTTTAAAAATTATCTTAATATCACTTAGCCTAGATCACAAAAGACCATCAATGGCATTTAAGGGTTGGACCTAGTCCAACACCTTTTTGACAGGGAATCAAAAGTCATATCTGTCTTTATTATACTGATGAATTTGGATAGCTTGAAAGCTTGCCATAAGGATATCAGAAACAGTGATTCATAATAGATATAAAATATTAATCTAAGATTTGTTGGAGTATTTTCCAAAGTATCATCTCTTAGGCGTCCATCTGATTCCTAGGGCAGTTGGTCTTGATATGCCCCTTCTCGTTGCAACCATAACAGGTTGCATCCTTTATCTTCTTGCAATCCAGGGTTTTATGTTCCTTTGACTTGCAAATTCCACACGGTAGAGGCTGAGACTCAAATCTGCATTTCCCCAGATGGTATTTCCTACAAGTTTCGCACCTGGTCTTCTCTCCCGACTGCTGGTTGTCTTTCTTGAACCCTGAACTCTTCTTATCTTCAGAATTCCTCTTCCTATCGGAGCGGTGAGAATTCTCGTCCTCCCTTTTACGCTTTCCATCTTCAGTGACTTTGGCAGCCTTGTTTCTGACCACATCGAGTGTGAGAGATAGCGACAGATCTGCCGTTGACCTGAATGTAGTAGGTCTTGAAGCCTTAACACTGGCTTTGATTTCTGGGGCTAAACCCCCGATGAAGCGAGCAATTCTTTTGGGTTCTGGTGTTACCAGGTAAGGAACCAGTCTTGACAAGGTATTGAAACGGGTGAGGTATGCTTGACAATCTAAGTTTGTCATCACCAATGATAAGAAATCTGATTCGATTCTTTCTACCTCGTGTTGAGGGCAGTAGTTCTCCATAATGAGAGCAACAAACTGTTCCCATGACATGTTGTAAAGTGGGATCTTCCCAGCAGCTTGAATGAGAGTCTTCCACCACGCTAGCGCCTCTCCCTTGAATGATTGGGATACATACTTCACTACATCCCTCTCGGCGCATCCGCTGATATCCACAACAGTATCCATCTCGTCCAGCCATGTCATACAGTCAATGGCTCCTTTCTCCCCTGTAAAATCCCGGGGTTTACATGACACAAAGTACTTGTAGGAGCAACCCTTATCAAGGGGTCCTTTATTCAGTATGATTTGTTGAGACGGATCACTGTGATGGTTCGAGGAGCGACGATCGTCATCTCCATTCTTGGGATCATCTTTCTTGGGAGGTGGCTTGCTGTGAGCTTCAGAGTGTGTTTTAGGCTTTGAAGGCTGTGTAGATAGGGTCCTACTATACTCTTCGTACTGCCTTTCCAAAGCCTGTGTAACAGCGCCGTCTATGATCGCTTTCAATTCCGCACCCGTTAGATTTATTCGGGCGTCATTATTAACCTCCGCTGGATGACTATTACCCTCGTCTGAGTTAGCCATTACAATTTAACTGTTGCAGAAAACAAGGACAATAGTTTATTTGGGAGTTTATTATGGAATTGCCCCTTAGGGTAATTCGTTAACCATGGTAAACGGAGACCACATTTGGTTAATTTATTTATCATATTTATTTAGGATTTCTATAATAATTTATCCTAATTATAAAACAATAACAGTTTTATTTGTGGCACAAAAGGCCTAGTCTCGTGGACATTTTTTTTTTTTAACCTATGATTTCAAGGAATCAAAACATTAAGGTATACTGGCACAATAGGCCTGGTCACAAGGACATTTATAAATTATGCGCTATGATTTCAGAGAATCAAAGAATTAAGGTTTGAACCTAGTTCATTACCTTTATCTGACAGGGAGTCATTGCTACCACTGTCTTTAGTCTCAGAGGGCATTAACTATAGCTCGTAGGCATTTCCCTTCTAAGGGATGTTTATTATATGATCATCTTCATTTGATGATAGTAGTCAGGATCGCATTGATCATACAGACTAATAGGCTTGAGCATAGCTCACCACCATAGACAAGGAATCATAAAGATCAAATGTCAATGTCTCAAATGGACAATACATTATAACCCGTAGGCATTATTTTACCAATATATGGTCAAAGTATGATCATCTTAATTGATGATCCAAACCCATGATTCAGAGATCATTAAGTTGGGTTAGGGATCTTTTTAAAGAATCCATATATATAAATGACGTGTGTGATTTTAACGAATCACGCCTGCCAGGAGTGTTAACATATTTACAGATGTTAACAGGGATTCGAATCTTTTAAACATGTCTTACCATCATAGCCCGGCCTTAAAATGACCCGAAGGCTAGGTTTCACTCTTAAGATTCTTATTAATATTTATCGCAGGACAATCCTAAATTGAGGTGTTAAATATGGATCTGAATCTAATGATGGAACTACCATCTTGGCCCGTTCTTAAAATGACACGTGACTAGGTCTTGTCCTTTTTAGATTTTGCCATTTTGTTATAATGGTAGATCTTATAATATAGGAATGATAATTTAAACATAATCATTCCTTTAAAATTTAAACAAGTATATTGTTGCCCTAAACGGGACTTCTAATAAAAATTGATTTACCCATGCAAGAGCTTAATCAGAAAAATAACCAAGGACTCCAAAAACAAGTTAGAATTTGTCCTATGTTCTCGTCTAGACTCAAGAATGTGCAATTGTGTAACTGAGATTAAACGCAAAAGGCTAGCGTTTAATTCACTCAGTGTTGGCTCTGATACCAACCTGTCACACCCCGACTTTCCACGTGTCACCGGTGGGCCCGGTGGGGAGTATCGTGACGTGGTTGGCAACACAATAGTCAAACAACACAATTATATAAATGCACAGCGGAAGCAAAAGATAAATATTATTACAATCCGATTATAAAGTAATATTCAGTATTACAACGGAAAGTAAAGGATCCACAGGCGGATCTTAAAACATATCATTTGTTCAACAGACTTTAGACGCCTAGAACTTGCAAGATTCCTTATTAGCGCCCTGAGCTTCCAGCCAATTACGTTCAGTACCTGTCACTTAACCCTTTTGGAAAATACGTCAGTTTTCACTGGTAAATACACTCAACCGACTCATTTGAAAAGAGTTTAAGAAAATTGGTTTGGATGCACGTGGCACAAAATATCTTTTATAATTTGATTAAAATGCACAGAGGCAAAATTAACCTTTTTAACTTGGAACAATTATAGTTATAACCTTGTATACAGATTTACATGTTCGTTGTACGTTCAGGGCCCGATGTAGAAACCGAGTCAAGATTAACAGACATGCCACAAGTATAGGCCCACAAGAGAGTGAGATACCGTTATTACTTAGTAACTGTCAGGTGTATGCCTACACCCCGTACCTAAGACGTGGCCATTTTATAATACAATGATGTCAAGGATATCCGGGACATGGTCATTAACCCCTAAAGGCTTTTATTTCAAACAATACAGATTAAACCGGGTTACCTCAATAATTTAATCACAATCCGATTAAACATTCAATACCCGACCAAGCGGTATCGTTATACCGTATTCCAAGCCCGTATAGGGAAAATAAGTTAAGAGTATTTACCTGAGCTAGCTCCTGTCTTAAATAGCAAGAATCTAATAACTCAGCAGTATTCACTTAAGTAAGTGTAGGTACCATTTACCGAAATGCTCTAGTCTGGAATGATGGTATAAATAATTAATTAGAATGCTAACGGGTCTTTAATTAAGCCTAAGCTTAGACCGGTTAGTCTTAAGGAAATATACGGTTCAAACGCATGATTAAGCGAAGACCGGAATAGAATGTGATTTAAACCCGACATGTTCAGAGACTTGTCTTATATGGGTAATTCATACACATTCTGGACTTTGAGATAAAACCGATAGGGTTTGACCCATTTCGGCTAATTTATGTAAACTTGTTACATAAACCGAACCGTACGCGTAAGAAGCGTGACGGGTATTCATTAGAGCTATATACAGGTTTCCTAAGTTAATTTATGCCTCAAATATGTTGTGACATCAGGAAGATGTCTTTCATTATGCCCGAAACAAGTTTAAACACAAACTATGCCCCGTAGGGGTAGTTTGGTCATTTTAAAGTTTGTAAAAGAGTTTAGATGTTTAACTGAGTTACAGGTCTGATGTAAACAGCAAACATACTCAATTTGATAATTTATATCAGTAGGCTAAAGCATATATGTGAAATTTATCATTTTTAACCAAGCTATGCCCCGTAGGGGTATTTTGGTAATTTCACATAAGCCGAAAAGCTCAAAAACGAAGTCTGAGTTAATCAACCTTTGCTTACTGTTAAAATATCATGATTTGCCTCATATATCAGTAGGTATCAACCCGGGTATGTTCAATATGATTTTAAAAACCTACTATGCGTTAAAAACGCTAAATAAGGCGATTAAAGGCCATTTCCGGGTTTGATACTTAAATCTGATATTTTTATATTTCCAGAAGGCTTAAAATAATTTATTTATCATATGTGATCAGTAGCAAAAGGTTTGGAGTCGTTTAGATAAGTAAAACTCATTTTATGGCCCGTAAGGGCAAAACCGACAATTACCGGATTAAGCCTACGACTACTAGTTATGCTCAGCCTAAAATTAATTAAAAATCCCAAAATAATATATTACATCAGTGGGTATTAAGTTTGATACCAAAAAGTAGGCTTAACTAGGCTATACGCTAGTTACGCCGTTGTATTAACATAAAGCATTAATTTTGCGACAATGAGCATAACTCTTAATCTACAAGTCAAACTGATGTCAACTTTGCATACAAGTTTATATATCAGTAACTAAGGTTTCTACACTTTTACATTTTCATAAATCTCGTTTTAAGGTAATAAGGGCATAATGGTCAACATATGAGCAATTAACGGAATCATGCGTATTAATCGGATAACTAATGAACCGAGGTGTATAATCACAGAGGGTTATACTAGCATGTAACCTGGTCCAAATGAAGCTCTTAGGTATTTCTAAAACATACCTAAACGGGTCAGAACTGAAAGTCAAAGTGAAAGTCAAACTATGTGACTTTCGGTTCCGAACCGGGTCTAAACAGGAAATAGTCGGGTTGAACATGTTTTGACATGTTCTTACACTTAATACTAAGTTATAACAATGATCAAACAGGTTATATATGTTCTAGATAGCTACTTATGCATAAACGACATTTTAAGCATCCTGTTGACTTTTTACTTTAAAGTTTGACCCGACATTTGACCTGGTTAGAGTGGTGATCAGGGGAAACCCTTTTGAGGTTTTATTACCCACATAAATACCAACTCATAACTACTTTTAATTCGAGATATGACTGAGCCATTATTGACCAATCTCGAAGTCAAACCGTAATTACGACGGTTTGACTTTTAGCTAATTAAACAAGCTAAACTCAATTAAAGAAGGACTAGCAGACTTACAAGAGTCCTATGCACGACTTATGATTAGTTGGACCTGCTTGGGAGCTCCAGAATTGATCAGTTATGCACTTGAAGGTGTGTAGAACAATGGTTGCATAACATGCCTTTATATAGTGTTTAATCCACCACAAATCCTTGACATGTGTGTCTACAACTCACCACAACTGATCAACACTTGTTCCTATATGTTAGGGGGTGCCTAGGGGTCGTCCACATGTGAGAAAGACCAGCTAGATCGGTCACAATCGCGCATAACAGGCTGTAGCCCGTTTTTCTGGTTCTGGGAGGCTGATGCGGCCCGCATTAGTTTTAACTAATGCTGAAGCGGGCCGCCTGGCCCTTATAAATCAGGTTTTTCATTTTTATTTGTTTTGCTGCTTGACCTTTGGCTTCACGAAGGGGCAACTAGGGTTATTTCTTGCATTTTGACCCCCTTATATTTACCCACAAGGGCTTTAGGACTTATACCCACTTTGCCAAGTCCCTGAACACTTCCGGTTAACCCGAAAAGTCTTAACTTTCAATGTTAACACTTTAACCCCTCGCACACGAATTTGATCATAACTTTCTCATACGATAACGAAACTTTATGAAATTTTAATCGTACATTCTAGTGAGCACAATTAACATTTACAAAGCTTCGGGTTTGTCAAAAGGTCACTCAGAGGTATAATTTAAACATGTTGACACGTTTAGCCCCTGTAGTTTGTAATCACTCACTTTTTGCTTCGTATGATCCATGATTTATTCGTTTGAGGTTATAAACATCATGTAGGGTTATTATGAAGTATATTTTTTCACTGTTGACACTTAGAACCCGTATTATCACATACTTTCCATGTTTTTCAACTTTAGTCCCTTTATAACATTCTTTCACACGTTCAAACTTTATGACACGTGTCAACACATTATAGGACGTGAATTTTCGAGGTGTTACAATAAGCAACAGGGTAGATCCCATTGTTGCAGTCAACACCCACTACACTTAACAGTTGCCCTGGGAATGGTCCTTTCTTGAATTCCCCATCTAGACCTAAGAAATCCCTTCCAATTGCTTTGAACCCCTGCTTTAATGTAGCCAAACACACATATATCCTTCTAAACTATCTGGTGTTATTCCCTGGATCTGGATTAGCATCAACCTCGATCTTAATAGTAGTACCTGGATTTTGTTGGATGAGTTCATTAGCATAATCCCTCAACAGTGTATACTGTTCAGCATAGTCTCCTTCTACATGCTTCTTGGCTATGCACTTAGCCTTATATGCCTTCATTCTTGAAATTCCAACTGAAAACCTCCTTTGAAACTGTTCTTGTACAGCCTTAACAGGTATTTCTGGGTTCTCTTCAATCTGCTCTAGCATCTCTTGTGACAGGAACTTTGAAGTAAATGCATAATGCTTCCGGTTTGTAATACATGTATGGTCAGTAATTAAGGTTTTGACCACCCAGGATTCTGCATTTTTTCCTTTGAAATCAACAAGACCCAAGGACATTGATATTGATGGGGGTTTGTCCTATTCCCCCTACCACCCACATTTATTTCACCTTTTTGCTGATTGGTCCCTGTGTCTTGATTTTTTTCAACAGAAACCCCTTTCCCCTTTTTTCTTACCTTTTACCCCCTTGTCTTCACTTTTTTCCATCTCAACACTTTTTTCTTTACCTTTTGCTTGGCTGACATGCACCCCATTGTCATCTACCTCAAATTCTGGTTTAGAGCCTTGACAGACTGCCCTAACCCTACTGTGATCATCTTTGATAATCTTTATAACCCTTCTAGTTTCAACAGCATGTTTTTTTTTATCAGCTTTTTAGCTTCTTGCTTGCTGCCAAACACCTGCCCAAGGTAAACGTTTACCAAATTCTCATTTGATCTTCTTATTTTGTGCAGCAAATGTTTCCCGGTGCCTGTATGATTATCATCAGATTCAGAACCACTGTTAAACTTATCATTATCTAATACATCCCCGTCCATGTCTTCATCAACATTCATATGTTCATTAATATTGTTCTCAACTTCCATATCAACATTAGCCCTATAGTCACTCATGTCCACTTCATGATCACTCATATTATTCACTTCATCCATTATGTAATCACTATCATTATCACTCCTACCTTCACTACCATTATCACTCCTATCCTCACTACCATTATCATGCATATGTTCAATACCATCATCATTCTTATCCTCACTAACATCCCTATCCTCATTAACATTCACTTCAGTCTCAGCCCATGCTGGATTAACTGGCACCTTACTGCTGGATTCCCCATGGCCAATATTATATCCAACATTTGCATTTTCCTTCATAGCAACTATGGCATATGGTCCAATTTCATCTATCTCTTCAATGGTGATGCTAGGTTTAGTAGGTTTACTAGGTGAGCTAAACAGTTCCTTCATGTTTTTCAAGCCATGAGTGGTATATACATTGGTAATCTTGTGCATTTCAACATACCTAGCCAAGTTCAGACAGTCTTGATCACTGCTTAGGTGTTGAAGACCATCATCTAGGGTTTTTTCAGGATTTGAAAACTGGTAATACATTGGGTTCAAGCTATTATACCCTAACTGATCCAGCATAAGATCGACTTCATGTATGGAAAACTTATCAATATCTATCAAGTCAACATAACTGATATTGCCTCCTACATATGTGCGTCAAGGAGGTGATGTTAGCCTACCACCATGATGAAAGCAAATGCTAAAGAAATTGGGAAAACCATCTGCAAATTTTCAACATTTATGCTATTAATCAACTGATGATCAACAAAAACCATGACATTTTATCCCAAAATCGAAACTAGGGTTATGATCGGAGTTTGTAACTTACCATACAGTTGAACGACACTTTCAGTGTCAAGATGATCCCTGACATACCAGCCTTCTTCATCCTGCGACATCGGAATTCTGATCGTCGTTCTTTCAGTGGCTAAAACCCTAATAATGAAAGCTGAGCGATGATGAATGTGAAACAGCTGAAAGGATTGGGGTAGATGAGGTTATAAATAAAGGGGAAAGATAAGTGGCAGGTGTAATTACATTTCTACCCTCATGTGCCATGCACATGACTTAATTTAACTGAAAAATATAACTGGGTTTGCCATAAAGGACATAACGTGCAACATTTTCAAACATAAAGGACAAAACTCATCAATTTTAAAGGTAAAAGACAGCGCCTGAAATTTGGGACAAACATAAAGAACAAAACTTGTAATTTACTCTAAACAAAAAGATTATTATTTTTCTTGAATAAGGGCATTTTAGTCATTTTACATTGACTTAACGGAGAAAACAAACGATCATCCACTCCAGGGACTATCCGAGTGACAACCTGTTATCCCATCTGGACTAAGGGTGTAATTTCCAAAAGTTGGGGACTAAGGGTGAAATTTCACCAAACCACAGGAACTATCCGGACATTTTACTCATTAGAAGATTAATTTGTTTGTATTTTCCTACATTTTAAACTTATTTTTATAACTAGCAGGTTGTGCCCTGTGCGTTGCGACATGAAACCTGCACATGTAGAGCACAACATATATTGTACAATATTCAGTATCTACAAAGCCCATGAGGGGGAATGGTGCTTGCCGTCTATTGGGCTAAATGGGCGGCAGAGGGAACATCCTCCCGTTGGCCCAACAAATTTACGATTTTATCCCGCTTTAAAATTACAATTTTTTCATCAGTTCAAAATTATGTTTTTGCCCCCACTAAAAAATAAATTTACGCTTTTGCTCCAAGCTAAATATTTCAATTTTGCCCCCGGTTAAAAATTACGATTTTGCCCCGTTTCAATTTACACTTTTGCCATTAGTTTTTTTCCCTTAAAATTACGATTTTGGCATCAGTTCAAAATTATGTTTTTACCCTCACTTAAAAATAAATTTACGTTTTTGCTTCCAACTAAAAATTCAAATTTTGCCCTCAGTTCAAAATTACGATTTTGCCCCGTATAAATTTATAATTTTGCCATTAGTTTTTTTTTATCACAGCCAAGTTACGATTTTGCTCTCAACTTAAATTTTCATTTTGCCCATCGTTTTTGTTTGTTTTCCTGGTGAAATTACAATTTTGCCCCCAGTGTGAAATTAAAGTCATGCCGGCAGCTTCTTGGCACTCCCTCATTGGTCCATTTAATTTACGATTTATCCCTGCATTAAACTTATGATTTCGCACTCAGTTAAAAATTACGTTTTTCCCATCGTTTTAGTTTTTTTTAGCAAAACTATAAACGTTTTTTGTTTTAATTGGTTTACTCGATTTAATTTTTTTTTTCGTGTCAAGGAACTGCCTAACACTGGCTCATTAGTCCTGGAAAATTACAGTTTTGCCCTGAGCCCAAAATTACGGTCTTATCATCGTTTTTGTTTTTTTTTTTCTAGCAAAATTATAGTAGTCTTTTTTAATTGATTGAGAATTATTCGGCCATCGCCCCGCAACGCGGGCAAGGCATCAACTAGTTTAAATACATAACTAAAATTGTGTACAATATTTAAATTTAAATACATTTTCTGTACTAAATCGTCAATATGTTATATGTGACTTTATGTACCAACCCCATATTTTAGGCCAAGTATGATATATAATTTAGAGCAAACGATTTCCATACGTACCAAGACATATGCTTAAAACCTTAGGCCATGGGGTGTACTCTAACATCTAGAGTGTTAACAATGACATGGCATGTTAACTAACATTGCAAACCAGTCTCTCCTTGTGTTAAAATGCATTAAATGAGTTATGTGTTAAGGCTATAGGGTGTACTCTAACATCTAGAGTGTTAACAATAACATGACATGTTAACTAACATTGCAAACCACTCCCTCTTTGTGTTAAAGTGCATTAAATGAGTTATGTGTTAACATGTTAACACAATGTTAAGAGATTAAATTAATTATTATTTTTTTTAGACAAAACCCAATGTTAAAATGCATTAAATAAGTTATGTGTTAACATGTTAAACCATTTCCTTAGAGTGAAACAAAGTGAAATGAGGAAAAAAAAGTTGATGTGTCACTTAGGTGGAGTTAACTTAGGTTAAAGTATACCCAAAGGCCTAACATGTTAACACAATGTTAAGAGATGGAATTAATTATTATTTTCTTTTTTAGACAAAAACCCAATGTTAAAATGCATTAAATGAGTTATATGTTAACATGCTAAACCATTTTCTTAGAGTGAGACAAAGTGAAATGAGGAAAAAAAGTTGATGTACCACTTAGGTGGAGTTAAGTTAGGTTAAAGTATACTCAAAGGCATTACTAAACCTTAAATGGAATACCCATTAAACAATATAAAATGGAATACTATATTATTTATTAACATTTGTATTTAGCTTTTGAAATTTAAAACATGTGTTCATAATTAATTAGAAACACTAAAATAATATAAATATAAGAAAATGTATATTTATACAACTAGATATCGTTGCGTTGCACACATCATGAATGCAAAGTGTTTATAACGTAGACTGAGTGTTAATGGTTGTTATAACGCTTTGGTGCAAAATGCCATACAATATAAAGTAAAAAAAAATTGTCTGTATTCAAACAAAAAAAAAAGACTATTACAATTATAAGCATAATGCTTTTACATAAAATGAATAGATTTCACCTCAGCAACCAATACCAGTTTTTCATTTGGAATATATTTATTCCAATTGAAACCTTCATCTTCTTGATTGAACAAACAAAGCTTGTTTTCGCTCTTTTGACGAGCCTTCACCAATCTGTTTTTGATTTATCTTTGGGAGTTGCTCATTGGTTTGATGGTAAATTGCTTTTCGGTAGTAGTCTTCATGAAATGGATTCACTCTTTCATCTGCTTGCCGATTTGAGCACTCTCTTTTGAAATGCCCTTTTAGTTTGCATTTGAAACAAGTGAATTTTAACTTGTCAATTCCAAGTTTTGTGTCAGCACTTCCAAGACAAGATCTCCCTGTAATCTCCATAAATCTTTGTGCCCTCCTGAGGACACTAGCCAGACACCATCTGATATCTATCAGTTCCATCTCTTCTGGATCAATCTGGCCTTAATCTTCCTTTGTCATTTCCGGGTTTCCTATTCTACCCGCCACCAGACTTTCATACGATTCTAGAATCGATGCTAAGAATCCCATCTGTTGCTTGGCTATATCAGCATTCATACTTGGAGACTTTTTCAACTTCAAGGAAATGTTGCATTCAATCTCATCAGAATTTTCTTTGCTTGATGCCGAAGAGGAAGAGGTATGATAACCAGGATTATAATTTTAAGAACTACCTTTTGATACTTCATCAGTTTTCTTTGTGCTAAAGGTGGTACCAATCTTTGGTGCTCGATAGTGGAGATCAACATTTTGCTGATAAAATGAGTTATTCATTTTATTCTTCTTTTGAAGCTCCAGCTCATGTCCTTCAAGTTTTTCTATCAATGTATCCAAGGTGATTTCATCGAACTTCGCGTCGTTTTTCAGTATCATGACAAATGTTTGCCAATCATCTACACAAGGTAACGCTTCGACCAGTTTATCGATGATTTCTTCTCAGGCCTTTGTAATGCCGAATCTTTCAAGTTCAACTTTCAAATGCCAAAATCTTTTGACCATTTGCCGCACATTCTCACCCTTCAGACAGTCGAATAAATCAAATTCTTTTTTCAACAATGATATTTTGTTTTTCTTGATTTGCTTTCCACCTTCAGCTTTCAATCTTAGTGCCTCCCACAAAGATTTTGATGATCCATCATGTTAAAGCAATGAAAAGATATCATCCTTAATTGACTGTTGTATTATTCTTTGTTCATCCGAAAATGTCTGTTTATCATCTTTTCCTAAATTTGCAAGTGGAATTTTTCATTTTTATCATTTAATGGTCGTTTATATCCAAATTCCAACGAGAACCAACACTCACGAGCATATACTTTCATCCAGTTAATAAATCTGTCCTTCCACCAATTATAATATTCTATATTTGCAAGTTTTGGTGGTCTTGTATTAGTTCCGTACATGTTATCATGTTTCATCCTTTCCGAAATATCCTTCGAGACACTCTTTGGTGTAAGTGTTGTTTCGGATGTTATCTCAGTCGTGAAAGCATTATAAAATTCATTGTAAAATTCTTCTTCCATGATCTTGAATCCTTGAGAATAACCTGCAACAATCAAACAAACACTTGAATCAACTTTGAAAAACAAACAACACAAAATCACAAACTCGTACGAATGTGGAATGTTCGGTTCGTGCGAATCAACTTATGTTGATTCGTGCGAATCAACTTATGTTGATTCGTGCGAATCAACTTATGTTGATTCGTGCGAATCAACTAATATAATCTGTCTCTAAATCTGATCCTTGATTCGTATGAATGAACCTATGTGGATTCGTTCGAACGTGCAAAATAACAACAACTTTGATTTTTCAAAAACCTAATTTCCAGATTCGTTCGAATGGAGACTCAAGTAGATTCGTACGAATCTACATAATTTCCAGATCCGTTCGTATATGTCTGAACATACACAACCATGATTTTCAATGATTTGATAATGATTTTGTTAGAATTTTGATCTGAAAATTTATAGGATTGATTAAAACTGATTTTCACACGAGATGTATAAAAATCAGACGTTTTTTACCGTGAAAACTCCTTGAATCTGAGATTTAAAGTTGAAAAGAATGAGTAGAAGAAGATATGAAGAAGATGATGAAATTTATCTCCGATTTGATTGAATTCAGCTTGAATCTTCTTGAATTCTTGTGTCTTCAATCCGTGCAATCAATCACCCGCTCTGATACCACTTGATAGTGCACTTTGAGGATCGATCTCGTCACAGTTGAATGCTCCGATTGGCTGCTTGATCTAGTATCTTGTGCGGAATCTAAGTACTAGAGTAGATTGGACACGAAGAAGTAATTAAACTATGATTTCTATTGATTGTAGAACGTTACAGAACCACGAAATCAAACTGACAGAGTTTCCCCTCTAAATCAACAAAGTTACAATGAACAAGACCCTACACTACTATTTATAGAGATAGTAGATCCGCTCCACGCTTCTAGCGGATGGACTCCATTCGTCCGAACCAACATTAGCGAATGGACTGGGTCCGTGCGAACCGGCTTGATTCGTTCGAATCAACTCAGGAACTTCCAACTATTCATTAAAGCGCATCCATGCGGATCGGCCAACTGTCTATCCGTGCGGATGGACTTCCAACAAATATAAACTTTATGTTTAGCTCAGTTCAGCACCAGTCTTGTCTCATCTGTTTAAGCTATGATACGTGATTGACGGAAGCGATAGACATATGCACTCAAGAACATCCAACTATTCATTAAAACGTTTTTTTCGACGGCCGGAGACTAACGACGTTAAGGTTCTGTCAGTCAGGGTCCATTAGAGGCCAATATGTTAATAATTGGGACTGCCAGTGGTTATTTTTTAAGTTGGGACTGTTGGCGGCCAACGACAAATAGTCGGGATTATTAAAATCCAAAATTCCTAATAAAAATAATGAACGGCATAGTAATCATTGTAATCATTTTTTTTTTTTGTGAAAATATTTAATTTATGTTTTTAATAATATTTTTTTTCAAAGCAGTTTTTAAATCAATAATTAGTATGATGTGCTAATTTTTTTTATTTCATTTACTAAACACAAAGATAAAGATAACGGTTAAACAACGTCAAAAATATAAATTACAACCGTTAAAATGAACAAAACCTAAATGATCGAGCCTTCTGCATTGTACTCGGATTTATCTTGACACTTGCTATATGGGACTCGACAACTATAGCTTCTTCGAGGAGTATACGAGCCCGAATTTATTTTGATGCTTGCTTTGTGACCATTATAAAATGGTAGAACTGCAAGGGGAGTATCTAATTGCTAATACAAACAACCTATGGGCATTCAAGAGAGAAACGATGCAATTGGTTGGGAAAATGTATTCAAATTACGTCAAAATATGTATAGAGATTGGATAGCACAACATGCTGCATATATAAACATAGATTAAAACTTGATATGTAAATTAAATAATAATGATATCGTAACAATATACTAGTTTTTTTTATTATTATAGATATAAATAACTAATAATAACAAAATAATAATAAATAACTAATATTTATAAACAATAAGAATGACTTATGAAAAATAAAGACAAGTTTATAAATACAACAACAATAACCATACCTAGTATAATCCCACCTATAGCGAAGCTATTGATAGGGTCTGGGGATGGTAGGATGTAGGCAAGCCTTACCTCTATCCCAGGGATAGAGAGACTGCTTCCAGTGAGACCCCCGGCTCTAAAAACCATAACCAAGACATAAGCTTCTGGGACATTATATAAGCACACAACTACTAAAAAAAAGGAGGGAGGGGGAAGAAAAATAATAAAAATAAACACATAGATGAACAAGTTTATAAATAACAAACTATAAATAATAAATAAATCACGATAAAGTAATAATAATAATAAACATTTTTTAAATAATAAATAATAAATACTAATAAGTAATAAATAATTTAAATAATAAAAAAATAAAAAAGAATACATAACAATAGAAAAGTAAGTTTAGTCAAAGTCTTGTTGTTTAGTAAACTGCAATTTATTATAGTAAATTGCGGTTTACTTTTAGACATAAAAAACCAATAAAACAGCACAAACTACAATTTACATATTGATAACCTGCAGTTGTCGAATCTACAAAAACAGAAAAAGCATTGTAAACTGTAGTTTAGTTTGAAATAAACTGCAATTTACAGTCTAAGTGGTGTAAATTACCAAAGTACATGGTGTATGAAACGAAATCCTAAAACAAAATTCTAACTCTTTTCCTTCTCAAAATATAACACAAAAAAACTAGTGCACAAAATATAGCACAAAAAAGTATGTACAAAAAAATCAGTACAAAAAGCAGCACAAAAAATATAGCACAGAAACTTATTATAAAAATACAACAAAAAATATTATATAAAATAGATACACAACATATTTTTTATATTTTTTATAACTGATACTTAAATTAAAGATAGAAAGATTGATTTTATTATGCAATTTAAAAATAAATAATTTCATTAAAATATATAAATGCTTAAAATATAAGAGGAATTTAAAAAAAGTCTAGTGGATATTCCACAGTATCATTATAACTCTTTTTTTCCAATTATTAAAAAAGTGAAAGATTAAGAATTTTTTAACTTAACTTTTTTATTTGGTCATAACTCATTCTTTTCCCATATTACATATAATAAGTTTTGCATAACTTCAATGACAAATTATGTTAAAGATGTATTTTATAGTAAAATACCAAATTATGTTAAAGAGGTACTTTATAGTAAATTCATCAACATCAAGTAATCGGCGATCCCATTCAGAAACCAGAACAACCATTTGTGTATCTTGTTTCTATCCGACCCACAAAAAACCCATTAATCCATGCCTCTTTTGCTGACCAGAAGATCTCCGTCACTTTATCTCTCCTCGCTCTCATCGGTGGTAGCCTTTTCGTTCCTTCCTTAGCGACAGACTATCCACTGTGGTGATCATTTTTCACAATTATTTGCCACGTATCACAAAAAGACAAAACACATTTGTAATTTAAAATATAAAATTTAAGAGAAAAGTACCCGGATAGTCCTTGTGGTTTGCCCAGATTTCACCTTTAGTCCCTACATTTTCAAAAGTACAGCTGTAGTCTCCAACTTTGGCAAATTCGTTCTCGAATAGTCCCTAGACGTAACATCAGTTAGTTTTCTTAGTTAAATGGTTGTGAATTGACTAAATTTCCCTTACCATTAAAAACAATAACATAGAAAGAATTATAATTAAGAGGGGCCCACCACTTTCTTCTTCATCACTCTAACTCTGCCTAAAAACTCCACCACCACCATGTTTAGAAACCACCACCGCCACCGCTGCATCCCCACCCTCACCCACCACCGTTGTAAACCATACAATTTCTTCATACAAATCACTTCCGGTTGATCGAGCCGGTTGTCTTCCCCGTCGACCACTACTATCAACCGCCACTGAAATCAACAAGAAACACCTCTGTACCACCATACATTTCTGATTTATTCCTTCTCTTGCATCAATCTTCTGTGCAAATCTGCCATGGCGCTTTCAACATCCGCAATCTTCACACAAACCCTTCAATCAGGTTCCAATTTCATCATTTTGTTTGACCTTTTGATTCCTTAACAAATTGATTCTTATTCAGTTATTTTGGTTTGATTTGTTGTTGTTGTTGTTGTTGTTGTTGTTGTTGTTGTTGTGAATCAGTCAACAATCGACCAAAACAAAGTAGTGAAATGGAGATTGAAAAGGAAACTTGTTAGTGCATATGTATGTTGACTTCGTCTTATGTCTTGTATAGAGTCATGTAACTAGAATAGATAGACCAGGACATGTTGTACGAGAGAAACGGGAAACAGACCTGAACCAGCCACCCCTCACGAAGTGGCTAGGCCACCTCGCACGAGGTAACCAAGTTCATGAGGTCTGGCTCTCCTATATATATGTGGTATTGGGTATTCATTTAGAGAACTTTTGGATTCCGGTAGCGAAGCTCTGCTGAAGTGTCGCCAGCTCGTGTAACTTTGTCAAATCAATACAATCGACATTTAAAGTGATTCTACGTGCAAATCTAGCTGCTATAACATCAATACGTCTGATTCCGCCTTTCGTATTGATCGAGTACTCTTTTGATCGACTCGTTTGATCAAATCCCGATCCTACAAAACTGATGGTGATGGAGGTGGTGACAGGCGGCGGGAACACACCTAAAGTCGAGCCTTCATCTCTGCACAAAGATTGAAAAATATCGTAAGATATGAATCAATTGCAGTTGAAGAAAAGATTCCCTAAAGGGAACACACCTAAAGTCGAGCCTTCATCTCTTTGACTTAACAGAAGTTCATACCTGAGCTCTTAAGGTCTCGCACTAACCCAGAAACAGATATCAAATTGGTATACTCACCTGTAAGACTGAATCTAGGGAATTTTGATACGGGAGTATATTCTGAGGTGGGATACGCGAATAAGTTTAAGTCTTTAAAACACTAATCCGTATCTCGAATCGATTGAACTTTGTGTGAAAATTTAAGTGGATCAGTATACTGACAATCTAAGTGAATCGTTTAGAACTTAAACTGTTTAAAGCTCAACGGTGCTAGTGATTTCTCAAAAAACTGATATGATCCTCTTACACAAACTCACAAAAAAATGTCTGTATATAGTTTATTTCCCAAAATCCAAAAAGATTGTTTTAGCATAAAATTTTGAAAAATCAAAAAGATTTTATTTCATCTTATTTTCGACAACTGATATTTGGAAAGCTGATTTTCAAAATTCCAAGTGCTAAACATGATGAACGACAACATGGTTGGGAGAGTTTGTTTGAAATGAGAAATGATTTTGAAATGATTAAATGGTTCATTAATTTGAAATCAAAATTTGAGTGTTACGAATACAAGTGGTTAAGCAGAGATCATAAATGAGAGATCATGTTGATTTGAGAATGTTTCAAGTAGTTTCTAAAATTGTTATAAATAAAAAACCTTATGTTTTGGGTAGAGTATGTGCATGTAAAAAGCTTTGAAAGAGCTAGGTTTCGACTCCTGAGGATTTTCCGCATAAGCGTATGCAGATTAGAGCCAGGTTTCCAATCCAGAGCTTGCAGATAGTGAATTCCAGATTGCGATCCCAGCTTATCGAAAGGGGGAGTCTGAAGACATAAGAGCCAGATTCAGATCTTGGAATAGCGTTCGAGATAGAAGCTGCTAATGCTGAAGAGCTTAATGAATCAAGAGATCTGATCAAGAGAATTAGAAAGTTCGAAGAGTAAGGTTGAGATTCTGGAAGAGTAAGAGAGAGTTTGATAAAGATGCGTACAATGGAAAATACTTTGGAGAGAGCGAGAATGTCACGGCCCCCGTCCCGGTTTTACCCGGTCCAGGAGCCGCGGGACAGAAACCCGTGGTATTTATTATTTGAGTTGACAGCGGAAGTTTTAGCAGGATCGTTTCAAACTTGAAAATGCCCGATTATTTTATTTCACAATTTGGGATGAATTCCGTAATTTACAATAGAGGAATTTTACTAGGAAATTCCCTGTTTTCCAAAACATGTTTATTTATTCATTTGAGCCACTACTTCAAGCTTGTTAGTGCTCCGTAGCACTTTTCCTTGATTCACAGTAGGTCACCTGAAACATGTTTGAAAAATATTTTATCAGCGGGGAAATACTGGCGAGTCACTCAATTTGATAAAACGACACATAGTTATAAATTACAGCATAAGAGCGATTACAATGGCTTCTATCTTATTTTTATCTGGCGTCGTGTCACCTCCTGGTGACGATGGTCATACCACTATTGGGTCCTTTCACCCAAGTAGTGATGATTATCACTGTTAGGATTATTCGCCTAACCGTGAGAAATTAGTAATGTGCACAATACCCCACTAGCCAGTGATTCAAGATAATCATTACTTAATCCCTGTAATTATAACTTTTTGAAAATGATTTGGAGTATTGTAAAACATTGTTGATAAAAAGAGAATGACTCACATTGCAGATTTAAACGGGCAGAGTTTAGCCTACTGATTTAGCCTTGTTAACCTAATTTAAACAACAATGCACACGAAAACTAGGTCAGTAACTTTTACGACAACTCACGAGATCAAAACCTTCACGACGAATGACAAAGTGCAATACTTAAACATCCATCGAATTTACGACGAATGACAAAGTATAGCCCAAGTATGGGCAGCACTTAAACATCCATCGGATTGGTTTCCATCGATCGGACATTAAATCGTGGCAGTGATCGAGCTATTACCCTGTTATCGCGGCAGCGTTTCGTGCTGTGTGTGTTTTTGAACGAAATGGAGTATAACTCAGTGTAGGAAACGAATTTGAACGTCGTAATAACAGTTCCATGCAAGTGCCAACCCCTGGAATTTATACTGAGAATTGGTCCCTGTCGCGTGGCGCAACGGCGCCCTTTTTAGGGTAGGGTAGCCACGTCTTCAACTAGCCTTGGTGAGTCGACAGAACGATAAAATTCGATTTTTACAGCGAATTATGAAGATAATCGTCAAGTAGGGAATACCCCCCCCCCCCCTGAGTTTTAGGGGCCCTGATCCTGATTCCAACTGTTCTGGAAATTTTAGGGGTTATGTAGGATTACTTGGGGGTCTCAATTAGGGTTTCTTATTGGGCAAATTAAAATTAGTAATTTTTTGATGAGAGTTGTTACATCCTCCCCACCTTATAAAAATCTCGTCCTCGAGATTTACTGGAACAAGTAGGGATACTTTCGCTTTATTTCGGATTCTAGTTCCCCAGTGTATTCAGGTCCTCTCTTCGAATCCCACTTGACTTTGACCAGTACTAGTCTTTTATGTTTGAGAAACTTGACCTTTCTGTCTTCTATCTGCAGTGGCTTCTCAACAAATTTTAACTTCTCATTGACCTCTATATCTTGAAGAGGTACTACCAGGGATTCATCAGATAGACATTTCTTGAGATTGGATACATGAAATACGTCATGTACCCCAGCTAGCTCTTCTGGTAGTTGTAAACGATAGGCGACTGGTCCTATTCGCTGGATTACTGGGAATGGTCCTATGTACCTTGGACTTAGCTTTCGCTTTTTCCCGAACCGAACTACTCCTTTCCAAGGAGAAACTTTCAAGAGTACCTTGTCTCCGACTTGAAATTCTAGTGGCTTGCGTCTATTGTCTGCATAACTTTTCTGGCGATCTCGAGCCGTCTTTAGTCTTTCCTTGATCTGAGTGATCTTGTCAGTGGTTTCTTGCACAATTTCGGCTCCTGATAATTGGCTTTCTCCTATTTCTGCCCAACAAACTGGAGTTCTGCATTTTCGTCCATACAGTGCTTCGAATGGGGCAGCTTCAATGCTTGCATGATAACTATAGTTATAGGAGAATTCAATTAAGGGTAGGTGGTCATCTCAGTTCCCACCAAAATCTATTACACATGCCCTGAGCATGTCCTCCAGGGTTTGGATCGTCCTTTCACTTTGTCCGTCTGTTTGGGGATGATAAGCTGTACTTAAATTTAATTGGGTTCCCATTGATTCTTGGAAACTTGTCCAAAAATGTGAAGTGAAACGACTATCTCTATCCGATACAATGGAGAGTGGAACTCCATGTAAGGATACTACCTCGTCTACGTACAACTTTGCTAACTTTTCCATGCTAAAGGTTTCCTTCATGGGTAGGAAATGAGCTGATTTGGTTAATCGATCCACAATTACCCAAATTACGTCGTTACCTTTTCTGGTTTTGGGCAACTTAGTAACAAAATCCATTGTTATGAGCTCCCATTTCCATACAGGCATTTCTAATTGTTGAAGTAACCCTGAAGGTTTCTGGTGTTCTGCTTTAACTTGTGAACAAGTTAGACTCTTAGATACATATCTAGCTATATCCTTTTTCATTCCTATCCACCAGAAGTTATTTCTTAAGTCTTGGTACATCTTATTATTTCCCGGGTGCATGGTATATCTAGATTTATGGGCTTCCTCTAAAATCTTATTTCTTAAATTTCCTTGCTTAGGTACCCAAATCCTTTTCTTGTGGAATCTCCAAATTCCATCACTTCCTTGCTCTAATTCCTTTATTCTTCCCTTCATTCCTTCCGCATCATCCTTGATTGCTGTTTCTTGAATGTTTTTCAGTTGTTTCATTAAATCTAACTGTAAATTTAATCTAAGAGCACAAATTCGTCGTTGTTTCTCATGATACTTACGACTTAAAGCATCAGCAACTACGTTTGCTTTTCCTTCGTGATATTGAATATCACAGTCGTAGTCACTTAAAATTTCCATCCATCTTCTTTGCCTCATGTTTAATTCTTTTTGCCCAAATATGTATTTTAAACTCTTATGATCTGTATAGACAGTAAACTTACTTCCGTACAGATAATGTCTCCACATCTTAAGGGCAAAAATTATGGCTCCTAATTCTAAGTCATGAGTCGTATAGTTTTCTTCGTGCCTTTTTAATTGCCTTGATGCATACGCAATTACCTTTTTGCGTTGCATTAGCACACATCCTAATCCTAACTTAGAAGCATCACAGTAAACTTCAAAATCTTCTATCCCTTCTGGTAAGGCAAGAATTGGGGTGTTGGTTAACCTTTGTTTTAAAATCCTAAAAGCCTCTTCTTGCGACCGGCGACTTTTCCGGCGGAGTTCCGGCGACTTTTCCGGCGGCCGTTTTCCGGCCAAGAGTACACTTTTTCGACTATATCCGACGTTCCGGATCGCGTGGTGACGTTAGTTTTAGCTAATTCTTAGCGGTTTGAGCTCTATGGCAACTCCGGCGACATTCCGGTCAAATTCCGGCGAGTCCGTTTTGAATTTTTTCTTCCGTGCATGCATAGATCGGGACACTAGGAGAAGTTCTGCAAAGTTTTAAGAAATTTTATTCTCCGGCGAAATTCCGACTTCTGACATGGTTTTGGCGAGGTTCCAGCCGTCCGTTTTCGACGAAAATTATATTTTTGGGCTCCTAGTGACCCGTAGAGTCCATACGAAACACTTTTGTCTCGGGTGAAAATTTAAGTTCGGGACGCTCTCGGGCTCGGGTCAACGCGGTCAACAGGTCAAACACGGGTCAAGAGGCAGTTTTGGGTCATTTTTAGTGCCTCGGTTCAGTTTCGGGTCCGGTCAACCCCGGTCAACATGGGTCAAACGTGGTCAAAGCTGGTCAAACTCAGTCAACTGCTGGTCAACGCAGTCAACGGCTCGACATTCCGACACAAAGATGGTAAAGATTAACGGCGCGTTTTATTTCATTAGTTTTATAGTTATTGTCACGTGAAACGAGCTCGAACCGGTTAAATTATAGATCACGTTTGATATATTAGATAAAAGTTTATATATATATTGTTGAATTTGAAAATATAATGACAACTTGCGTTGTCGGGGCGTCCAAAAACAAGAGAAACTCTGCCCGTTTTTCGAGAAAATCCGTAAAATAAAGGGCGTTTATTTATAAAACGAAAAACATACTATATTCAAACGACTTTCATAAGACAAGACGCAAGGGCATGTTGTTCGACGACATTTTACAACGACATTTTAAATCGCACAAAAACGCCATTTACATAAACTATTTCATAAATAAATATAAGGATTTTTATATTTATTTTCAAACGCTTAAGGCGCGACAACTCTTTTATAAAAGTGAGTGTAGTCTATTTCGAACATCAAACGATTCGGGTTCATTTATAGAAATCAATATAGCTTTTATATTACTTTAAAGTTCGAAATTCGACAAATCCTTTACAAAAACAATATACTTATGGTTTCAAACGCCGACAATCCGATTTCATTATTACAAACAAATATAGTTTCTATACTTCCTTCAAACAATCAAACAACACGACGATTCTTTCATTAAAATAAATATAGTTATATATTTATTTTAGATATCAAACGACTCGTATTCCTTTTATAAAAATAGATATAGCTTATCTATTTATATCCAACGACACGGATTCGCTTTTATAAAATAAATATAGTATATATTTATGCAACGACTCGATGAAAATTTTATAGAATAAATATAACTTTTCATATTTATTTTATACGCCTAAATGGCATATACGGATATTTTGACAAAGGTCATACGAAACGCGATATATAATACGAGTTTTTATTTATTATTTCCGCATCAATATTCTTTTTATACACGTACGACTACTCGAGACGGCTAGCGCAATTACAACGATATATTTATATATTTTGATATAAATATTTAATTACTTTTAAATATCTCGAGGATCAAGTCTTTTCAAGGCTTATTGGTTATTATCGACAATAAATGATACTTATCAAATATGACCTAATCATTTCCGATAAGTTAACTACTTACCATTGAATCGTTCGACTAACGATTCGGTAGAGCTCGGTAACACGTAGATTTGTTACCACATTAATTAGAAACTTATAAGATATTCCGTGTTAGGAATATTGTAGAATGCACACTAGCGAGTCTCATCCTGGAAACGACATCACAAAGTCGTAATTAGCTAGCTTCGCACGAGACAATTCAGGTGAGTTCATAACCCCACCTTTTTACGGTTTTACATTTTTATAAATGTTTTCGGGGAGGAAAGACATGCACGTTTTTCTTTTTAGAAACATACAAGGTTATCGATAAACAAGGATTGCATATTTTAGACAAAACACGTTTTGCAAGAACATACAAAGTTTTCGAATGAATGAAAACTCACATTTCTAAATCATGTTACGAACGGATTTCAAGGAACTCAAACAATTTACGAATGAACTTTATACTAAATATACCGGTTTTTACAAAACAAATGCGTATTATCGAAAAGTGATTGATTCTTATGACTAGGGGAAGCTAGCCTTAGAGGCTGGGGTAAAATACATGTTACAATTATTACAGACATTTACAGACATTTATTATGGTATGCTTAGCTTAAGGAGGGTTTTTACTACGCGATCAAGTGAGTGGTGGGTACAACGCTTAAGGCCATTAATCCTCATTGTAGGACCACGGGACATGAGTGATAGATCTATTTGGGTGTAGCGAGCCCACACCCATGAGGCCGGGGCGGCCCATAGTGGTGACTATGTCTTCATACCGGAGACAAATTTGCTAGGTTTGAGTCTTCCTGCATCATTTCACACATACTATTGGTTTTGCAACCCAATGGTGATCATGTTTTTCCTTAATTGCTGCATACCAGGGACTTTTTATTCATACATGAAAGGTTTATACATACTCACAGAAATACTTGATTTATACAAATTAAATGTCATGTTTTTATACAAATTCAAAAAGCATAGGATTATGCGGGCAGGAAATTAAAGTCAGGGTGGGCATTGACGGGTATACGAACATTACAAATACGAGACTTTACAAATACATGGTTACAAATACAACGTTTCCATATAACTTGGCAAGAAAATGATTTCTAAATTCGTTTTCTCAATATTATTTCACAAACCGGTTATTCAAAAGATTTATTTCAAATCTTTTACAAACAAACTATAAACTCGCTCAACTTTATGTTGATTTTTCGCATGTTTCTTTCTCAGGTTACAGTTCTAAGACAAGGCACGGTTGGAATAGGAGAACCATTGGGGATTCGAGTACTTAGTGGGCGTTCAATTTACTAAAAGACTTAGCTTATTTTGCTTCCGCTGTGCAATGAAGATACCAGTCCAGTCACGCTAGCTATGATAATTTCGGGGTGTGACAGATTGCGGGATCTTCCATTGGGTGATCGCTTCTATCTTGGAGGGATCTACGTGAATCCCTTCGTGATTCACCATGTGGCCTAAAAATTGCACCTCCTGTAGCCAAAATTCACACTTCGAGAATTTGGCGTAAAGCTTTTCCTTTCTTAACAGAGTTAAGAGTGCATGTAGATGCTCACAATGCTCGTCCTGACTTTTGGAATAAATGAGTATATCGTCGATGAAGACAATTACAAATTTATCCAAATACGGTTTACAGATTCTATTCATCATGTCCATAAATGCTGCCGGAGCATTTGTTAATCCAAATGGCATGACCGTAAACTCGTAATGACCATACCTAGTTCTGAAAGCGGTTTTAGGTATGTCTTCTTCTTGTACCTTCAATTGATGATATCCGGAGCGTAAATCTATCTTAGAAAAATATCTAGCTCCCTGAACTTGATCGAAAAGATCATCAATCCTAGGTAATGGGTATCGATTCTTAATTGTAACCTTATTCAATTCTCTATAATCGATACACATTCGCATGGAACCATCCTTCTTTTTCACAAACAACACTGGAGCTCCACACGGGGATGAACTAGGTTGTATGAACCCTTTGCTAAGCAATTCATCTAATTGCTTTTTCAATTCTAACATTTCAGTGGGTGCCAACTGATACGGTGCCTTGGCTATTGGCGTAGTTCCAGGAATTAAATGAATTCTAAATTCTACTTCTCTATCTGGTGGTAATCCTGGTAATTCTTCTAGGAATACATCAGAGTATTCTGATACTACAGGAATTTCCTTAAGTTCCTTACCCTTAGTGCTAATGATTACTGAAATCATATACACTATTCCTTGCTTTCGTTCATAACTAACAATTTCATTACTGAAATGAACTTCATGGGTTTACGCGGCTTATCTCCTGTAATCACAATTACTTCTCCTGTGGGTGCACAAATTTCTATGGAATTCTTATCACAGAGGATTCGAGCACGGTTGGCTACTAACCAATCCATTCCTAATACGACATCGAATCCAGCTAAATTCATAGGTAACAGGTTTGCAAAGAATTTATGACCTGAATGTAACAACCCTCGGTAAAACCAACACTCTCATAATATTTCCGACACCCTATTATATCCTTATATGTCTGTAAATACACCCCGTATGTGAAAACCAAGCCGGAATACGTTATAGTATTTAAATAAAATATAAAAGTTTAAATTTAAGGCAGAGGCGGGCCGCGTGAACCCACCTCAAACCCTTACGCGGGCGGTATGAAGGCTAGAATCAGAAATCGTTGATTTCTTTAGTTCAAGCGGGCCGCGTAAGCTTAAGATTACATTGACGCGGGCCGCGAGAGATCATGAAACGTGGAGACACCAGAGGCCGACACATGTCGACATCGTGGCGGACCTACAAGCTGACCCAGCTAAGCTACATGTTGACCATATGTTGACGCGGGCCGCGTAAGGCTTAGCCTTATCTTACGCGGGCCGCCTGAGAGTCAATATCGGCAACTATATAAAGGAGGCCTCGGATCTCATTTCAGTTCGTTCATTTCTCAAATCTCAATCTCACTTTCTGAATTAGAGGCATTATAGTCGGGTATTATATCCCCTAATTAGCGAGGTTCTGCTCCGTTGTAAGTATTATAACCCTAGTTTCGTAATAGTTACGCTGCCCGATTGATTTAGGGTTCCGTAACAACTGTCGTGGTTCTGCCCGACGTAGTTGTTGGAATGCCGTCTCGGGGAGGGTATCATTAATAATTTCAAAGGGTTATGGTACTAACCAATGTACATTTGTATAAATTATAGATTATATCCAGGAAACCCTTACAAGAAGTCTAAGATAGCAATGTGAGTTTATCCTCTTTTTGTTAATCTTTTTGGTAATGTTTTACCAAACCTTAAATGTTTTACTATGAAATTTAGCAGTGATTGAGTCTTTGTAGTTCTTCAATTACTGCCGGTATGTTGGGGTTTTGTATACAAAATGTACTACACTGTGAGTAGTAAGTCGAGGATGACAATACGTTACCATTGGACAATGAGTTAGCCAATGGGTAATATGACCCACAAGTCAGGGTTGACAGTACTAATGGAGTAATTGTGTAGACATAAACAATGTGATCGCTCTCAATACTGTTCACTGTGACTTTTTTTTAAACTTGATTAAACTGGGATTCACTCACCAGTATTTCCGACTGACAAATATTTTTAAAACACGTTTCAGGTAACCCAATGTGATAGCCAATTAGTAAAAAGCCAGCTGGAGAGCACTGAAGGCTTGGGAAAATGTGGCTATAAAAGTTACCAAATAAACGATGTTTTAAAATTCAATAAAATAGGGTTTATCCCTATAAATGTATTGTACTAAGAAACTTGGGTTTTACCCATGTGATTATTAATATTAAATGAGGTGGTTTTACTCTGATAAACATTTCCTAACTACGGTCCTGATGTAAATTCCGCTGCAAGATTAAAACACCTGATACCACCGAAACTCTGAGCTCGCGTCCGCCCGTTCCCGTGAATCAGGGATCGGGGGTTGTGACAGAAGGTGGTATCAGAGCCTAGCCACTGGTCTGAGCCAAAGAAGTGTTCTGCTGACACTTAAAATTCTAAATTTTATGTTAGGAAATAATGAAAATATATGCATAACTATATTTATTTGTTATGTGTTATTTGACTATCTGTTAGTTTACAGTATGAGTGATCAAGGACCCTCAGACATGAGTCATCAGTTGTCTGATTCACCTAAGAGTGAAGGTACCTCATCACAACCTGCCCTTTCTAGGTATTCTGCTGATCAGGAAGAAGGAGTGTTTGCTTTTAGAGCTCAGTCAGAAGAGCCATTCCCTCATAAGAAACGAGGATGGTTCAGTAAGGAAGCCTTTGCTCGTAGGAAGAGAATGCGAAAGTTGCAACAGCAAAAAGTTTTAGCAGCCGCTAAGCGGAAAAACAGATGCCCATACACAGGATATGCTTAATAGAAGCTTAGTTAATTTTCATATCTTAGCTACAACTGCTGCTGATCTAAGTCTGGAACAATTAGTAGCCCCACAACCACAAAACCCAGATCAACCTATGGAGATAGAAAACCCGGAAAACCAAGTGGAAATGCATGACTTCAACCTAGAAGAAATCCCTAGGATACCTGCACCAAATCCCCTAGATCCAAATTACGACCCTTGGTGGGACGATAATAGGGACTTTGTGCAACGTTACCCTATCCAGGAATACCCACCCGTATAGAACATAGAAGCCTACCCAGGTATGGACCCTTTAGATCCCTATTACCAAGATAATTATATTAGGGAAATCTTAGAAGATCCTTACCGATTTCAGGCACTGTCACCCCCATATCAGGAACCCGCACCCCAGATTCCAAACCCAGTCCTAGAACCTGCACCCCCAATGAGTGCAGAAAACGTTCAAGAACTTAGGACTTTTGGGGAGGAAATTTTAGAAAGCAGTGAGAGAATGCGTCAGGTGGGAGAGCGTCTCGTATGGAAATACGATGAGCGCAATATGGATTTTTGGATAAATCCATATCCGTGAATGTGAGAATGGAGGAAACAGTAGTAATAATAATAAAATAAAAATAAAATACGTGTGTACGGATGCATATTACTATTAGTGTGATTCTATTTCTGTTGGTATTGTAATTTTATTTCAGTACTAGTGTGTAATAGACGCATAATAGTATATGAAAAGAGTATAGTCGCAATGATCGACGCTTTTGGCAAAAATGCGTTTCATGTGATTAACTATATTAAGATATTATTTGTGATATTAATATGGGGTAATTGTTTAAAATTCAGATGGCCGATGAAGGAAACCAAGGAAGTCTGAATAATGATAACCAGAGTAACATTAACGTGGTTAATGAGAATCCAAGCATCAATAACAATAACAATCAAGTGGATAATAGTGCTATCCAACACATAGTAGCACAAGGAATTATAGATGCAATGCCATTTATTCTTCAAACTGTTAAGGATGCTGATAATAAAAGTAAGCATAGCAGTAAGCGACCAAGTGAACCAGAGCATAGCGTGAACAATGGACCAATACTTCAATTGCCTATTCCCAAAAGAAGAAGAACCATGCCTTATGGTTGTTCTTATAAAGAATTCTGGTCTTGTAAACCAATGGAATTCTCAGGCAATGAAGGGGCCATTGCAACCCTACGCTGGATAGAGAAAACTGAGGTAGTCTTAAGGATAAGCAAGTGTGCTGAAGAAGATAAAATACTGTTTGCTTCTAATTTGTTTAAGAATTCAGCGCTAGAATGGTGGAACACTATCCTCCAAACAAAAGGAAGTGATAGAACCTATAATATGGAATGGGAAGAATTTAAGGACAAGGTAGAAAGGAAATTCTGCCCTCCTAATGAAAAGGAACAGATAGCAAACAAATTCCTAAACCTTAGGATGACTGGTGTGGATAGTAAGGGATACACTAAAATATTCTTCGAATATGCTAGAATAGTGCCAACTCTTGCTTCACCAGAACCAGTGTTAATTTCCCGTTATATTTGGGGATTAATTGGGGAAATAAGACACGTAGTCAAGGCAGCTAGACCTCAAACCATAGAAGAAGCTGTAGAACTAGCAAATACCTTGGCAGATGAATTAGTTCGTACTAGAGAAGAAGATCAGAGGAGGAACTTAACCCAAAGGCTTACTCAAGAATTCCGTTCTGGGAATTACAATCGTAGGAATATGGGTTCTACCTCGGCACCTTTCTGCAAGGTTTGCAAGAAAAAGCATTCGGGAAAATGCTCCATTCTCTGCAATTATTGCAAGATGCCAGGACACAAGGAAGAAAATTGCAGGAAGAAATCCAGTAATGGATTGTGCTACAACTGCGGGGAAAAATGTCATATCAGGCCAAACTGCTCAAAATTGACCCCAGCTGCAGACAACAAGAATACCAAAAATGCTAGAGCATTTGTTCTGACTGCAGAGGAAGCCAAGATAATCCCAGACGTTATAGCTGGTACGTTTTTAGTTAATGATATATTTGCTAAAGTATTATTTGACTCTGGTGCAAACCAAAGTTTTATCAATACTTCGTTTTGTAGAATTCTAAATCAGTCATTAACTAAACTACCACAAGAATGTCTAGTAGAGACCGCTAATGGAGAAACTATTAGGATTTCTGAAATCTTGCAGGGAGCAAGAATAGAAATTTTTAATCAGAAATTTATAGCAAACCTATATCCCATGAATCTGGCAGGATTTGATGTTGTTTTAGGAATGGATTGGTTAATAGCCAATAAAGCCAGTGTTTTATGTGATCAAAAGTCAATTCAAATAAATTCACCAAAAGGTAAAATGATCACAATTAAAGGAGATAAACCCTCTAGGTCTACAAAATTCATCTCTGTGATGAAAACTGCAAGTTCTATAAGAAAAAGTTCTATAGTGTATTTGATTTCTATAATCACTAACACTAAAGGAAAAGAACTAAAAGATATTCCAGTAGTATCTCAGTTTTCAGATGTCTTTCCAAAAGAATTACCAGGACTACCTCCAGACAGAGAAGTTGAATTCAGGATTCATTTAATACCAGGAACATCACCGATTGCCAAAACACCTTATCGGTTGGCACCTGCAGAAATGCAAGAATTGAAGAAACAATTAGATGAATTGTTAGAGAAAGGATTCATACAACCGAGTTCGTCGCCATGGGGAGCGCCGATATTGTTTGTTAAAAAGAAGGACGGATCAATGCGTATGTGCATTGATTACCGTGAATTAAACAAAGTCACGATTAAGAATCGGTACCCATTACCGAGAATCGATGATCTGTTTGATCAACTGCAAGGAGCTCGATTTTTCTCTAAAATCGATTTAAGGTCAGGATATCATCAATTAAAGGTACAGGAAGAGGACATTCCTAAGACCGCATTTAGAACGAGGTATGGCCATTATGAATTTACTGTAATGCCATTTGGTTTAACCATTGCCCCAGCTGCATTTATGGACATGATGAACCGAATATGTAAGCCATATTTGGATAAATTCATAATTGTTTTCATAGATGATATTCTAATTTACTCTAAGAATAAAGAGGATCATGCAAAACATTTGCACGCACTTTTAAGTTTGTTAAGAAAGGAAAAGCTTTATGCTAAATTCTCTAAGTGCGAATTTTGGTTAGAACAGGTACAATTCCTTGGACATTTAGTTAATCATGAAGGAATTCATGTAGATCCAACAAAGATTGAGGCAATTACTAAATGGAAAACCCCTGAATCACCAACTGAGGTTAGAAGTTTCTTAGGATTGGCCGGGTATTATAGAAGATTTATTCAAGATTTTTCTAGAATAGCCATTCCTTTAACTAAGTTAACCTGTAAATCTGTTAAGTTTGAATGGGGAGTAAAACAAGAAGAAGCTTTTAAAATTCTTAAGCATAGATTAACCCATACACCCATATTAGCGTTACCAGAAGGAGCTGAAGATTTTGTAGTCTATTGTGATGCTTCTAAATTAGGTTATGGATGTGTGTTGATGCAACGCCAAAAGGTTATAGCTTATGCATCTAGACAACTTAAGAATCATGAAGAGAATTATTCAACTCATGATTTAGAGTTAGGAGCTATAATCTTTGCTCTTAAAATTTGGAGACATTACCTTTATGGTAGTAAGTTTACCATATTCACTGATCATAAGAGTTTAAGGTATATTTTCAAACAAAAGGAGTTGAATATGAGGCAAAGACGTTGGATGGAGATGCTTAGTGATTATGATTGTGATATCCAGTATCATGAAGGAAAAGCAAATGTAGTGGCAGATGCTTTAAGCCGAAAGTATCATGAAAAGTCAAGAAGGGTACGTTCTCTTAAACTAAATCTGCATGTAGATTTAAATGATCAGATAAGAGAAGCACACGAATCAGTAATCAAGGATGATTCTGAAAAATTAAAAGGTATGCTAAAAGAATTAAAACAAGGAATGGATGGAACTTGGAGATTCCATAAAAAGAGAATGTGGATACCTAAATTAGGAAATCTACGTCATCGTATATTAGAAGAAGGCCATAAGTCTAAGTATACGATGCATCCAGGAAGTGATAAAATGTACCAGGATTTAAGGAAAAATTTCTGGTGGATAGGAATGAAAAAGGACATAGCAGCCTATGTTTCTAAATGTTTAACTTGTTTACAAGTTAAGGCTGAACATCAGAAACCCTCAGGTTTGTTACAGCAATTAGAAATGCCAGTGTGGAAATGGGAATTGATAACAATGGATTTTGTTACTAAATTACCCAAAACAAGAAAAGGTAATGATACAATCTGGGTGATTGTAGATAGACTAACCAAGTCAGCTCATTTCCTACCAATGAAGGAAACTTTCAGTATGGAACAATTAGCTAAACTATATGTAAATGAAATTGTTTCTTTACATGGTATTCCTTTATCAATTGTTTCTGATAGGGATAGCCGCTTTACATCTCATTTTTGGTCAAGTTTCCAAAAGGCAATGGGAACCAAGTTAAAGTTAAGTACGGCTTATCATCCACAAACAGACGGACAAAGCGAAAGGACAATTCAGACAATGGAAGATATGCTTAGAGCTTGTGTAATTGATTTCGGAGGTAATTGGGACGATCACTTACCTTTAATAGAATTTTCTTATAATAATAGTTATCACACAAGTATCAATGCTGCACCATTCGAAGCACTTTATGGACGAAAGTGCCGAACCCCAGTCTGTTGGGCAGAAATTAGGGAAAAGCAACTATCTGGACCTGAGATAGTACAAGAAACAACTGACAAAATTATTCAAGTCAAGGAACGACTGAAAGCAGCACGTGATAGACAGAAAAGTTATGCTGATAACAGGCGAAAACCATTGGAGTTTCAAGTAGGAGATAAAGTATTATTGAAAGTCTCTCCTTGGAAAGGAATAGTAAGATTCATCAAACGGGGAAAGTTAAGTCCCAGGTATGTTGGACCTTTTGAGATTATTAGAAGAATAGGACCTGTAGCCTATCAGCTAGAACTGCCAGAGGAAATGGCAGGAATACATGATGTGTTTCATGTATCTAATCTCAAAAAGTGTTTAGCTGATGAATCACTAATAGTACCTCTTAAAGATATAGAAATAAATGAACAACTCAAGTTTGTAGAAAGGCCTCTACAGATTGAAGACAGGAAAATCAAGAATCTTAAGCATAAGAGACTAATTCTAGTCAAAGTAAAGTGGGATTCCAAAAGAGGACCTGAGTATACATGGGAGCTTGAATCTCAAATGCAAAGGAAATATCCGCACTTGTTCCAGTAGATCTCGATGACGAGTTCTAAAACAAGGTGGGGAGAATGTAACAACCCTCGGTAAAACCAACACTCTCATAATATTTCCGACACCCTATTATATCCTTATATGTCTGTAAATACACCCCGTATGTGAAAACCAAGCCGGAATACGTTATAGTATTTAAATAAAATATAAAAGTTTAAATTTAAGGCTGAGGCGGGCCGCGTGAACCCACCTCAAACCCTTACGCGGGCGGTATGAAGGCTAGAATAAGAAATCGTTGATTTCTTTAGTTCAAGCGGGCCGCGTAAGCTTAAGATTACATTGACGCGGGCCGCGAGAGATCATTAAACGTGGAGACACCAGAGGCCGACACATGTCGACATCGTGGCGGACCTACAAGCTGACCCAGCTAAGCTACATGTTGACCATATGTTGACGCGGGCCGCGTAAGGCTTAGCCTTATCTTACGCGGGCCGCCTGAGAGTCAATATCGGCAACTATATAAAGGAGGCCTCGGATCTCATTTCAGTTCGTTCATTTCTCAAATCTCAATCTCACTTTCTGAATTAGAGGCATTATAGTCGGGTATTATATCCCCTAATTAGCGAGGTTCTGCTCCGTTGTAAGTATTATAACCCTAGTTTCGTAATAGTTACGCTGCCCGATTGATTTAGGGTTCCGTAACAACTGTCGTGGTTCTGCCCGACGTAGTTGTTGGAATGCCGTCTCAGGGAGGGTATCATTAATAATTTCAAAGGGTTATGGTACTAACCAATGTACATTTGTATAAATTATAGATTATATCCAGGAAACCCTTACAAGAAGTCTAAGATAGCAATGTGAGTTTATCCTCTTTTTGTTAATCTTTTTGGTAATGTTTTACCAAACCTTAAATGTTTTACTATGAAATTTAGCAGTGATTGAGTCTTTGTAGTTCTTCAATTACTGCCGGTATGTTGGGGTTTTGTATACAAAATGTACTACACTGTGAGTAGTAAGTCGAGGATGACAATACGTTACCATTGGACAATGAGTTAGCCAATGGGTAATATGACCCACAAGTCAGGGTTGACAGTACTAATGGAGTAATTGTGTAGACATAAACAATGTGATCGCTCTCAATACTGTTCACTGTGACTTTTTATTTAAACTTGATTAAACTGGGATTCACTCACCAGTATTTCCGACTGACAAATATTTTTAAAACATGTTTCAGGTAACCCAATGTGATAGCCAATTAGTAAAAAGCCAGCTGGAGAGCACTGAAGGCTTGGGAAAATGTGGCTATAAAAGTTACCAAATAAACGATGTATTAAAATTCAATAAAATAGGGTTTATCCCTATAAATGTATTGTACTAAGAAACTTGGGTTTTACCCATGTGATTATTAATATTAAATGAGGTGGTTTTACTCTGATAAACATTTCCTAACTACGGTCCTGATGTAAATTCCGCTGCAAGATTAAAACACCTGATACCACCGAAACTCTGAGCTCGCGTCCGCCCGTTCCCGGGAATCAGGGATCGGGGGTTGTGACACTGAAAGTTCTATCTTTCCTTTTTGCAAAACCTTATCTATGTTAACAGAATTCCCATCTGCCGTTTCTACCATAAAAATTTGTCTAAGGTTGGTTAAGGGTAGGTTAAGAGCTTGGCAGAATGAAGTATTTATAAAACTTTGGTTTGCACCAGAGTCAAATAATACTTTCGCATAAACGTCGTGAACTAGGAACGTACCAGCTATTACGTCAGGAATTAGCTCTGCTTCCTGAGTAGTCAACTGGAATGCTCTTGCATTCTTCTTGGTAGCTCCGTCTGCAGGTTTGGCTTTGTTGTCAGCTGGTTTGACCAGTTTTGGGCAATCTGGCCTAAAATGTCCAGCTTCTCCACAGTTGTAGCAGATTGTTGATTTCGTTCTCCTGCAATCTTCCTCTTGATTCCCCGGAATCTTGCATGCAATACCCCTTGCATCTTCCAAAATGCTTTCTTTTACAGGTATCAGAATGGAGCAGTGGAAGATTGCCCAGTTCCCTTTTTCTTGAAATTACTACTATTACCCACACGGAACCCTTGGGTAATCTTTTGGGCCACTTCCTTTTTCTGATTTTCCTCTCTTGTGCGTACCAGTCCGTCAGTCAAAGTATTGGCTAATTCCACTGCATCATCAATTGTGCGAGGTCTCGCAGCTTTAACGATATCACGGATTTCGCCAATCAACCTCCAAATATAGCGGGAAATAAGTACCGGTTCTGGCGAAGCCAGGGTTGGTACCACTCTAGCATATTCGAAGAATGTCGAAGTATACCCTCGACAGTCTACATCCACCATCCGGTGGTTTAAGAATTTATTTGCCATTTGTTCTTTCTCATATTCGGGACAGAATTTCCTTTCCACCAGTCTTTTAAATTCTTCCCAATTCATGGCATAGGCCACGTCGCTTCCCTTAGCTTGTAGTACCGTATTCCACCATTCTAGCGCCCCTTCTTTAAAAAGATGCGACGCGTACATGACCTTATCTTCCTTGGCACATTTACTTATTTTAATCACCGCCTCGGTTTTCTCCAACCAACGCAGTGTAGCAGTCGCCCCTTCATTGCCTGCGAATTCAACAGGTTTACAGGCAAGAAATTCCTTGTAAGTGCAACCAGGCGTTGCAGCTTTCATTCTTTTAAGAAATGGGGCTTGCATCCCATTATTATCATTATTATTAATGTTGCCGCCTCCATTTACGCTATTACTGAAGTTATCTTCATGAGTACGTTTGCTAGGAATAATCGGTTGAGGTTCAACTGGATTCCGAGCAGCAGCAAGGATTGCTGGAATAGCATTGGCTATTCCCTGAGCAACGATATTCTCTATATCTTGCCTATTCAGAAATTGATCTCCATTGTTTTGCTCGGATTGGTTAACCTCGTTAACTGGTTCATTACTAGCGTGTTCCATCTGGTAATATATATAAGTTATTAGCACCAAATTAATTAATAACCAAGCATAATAAAACAATCACACATAATCATTTCAACACATATAGCCAAAATTGTCGATTTTTCGACTTCCATATTTTATATATTACTATGCGTCCGTACACACCAGTTATCTTACAGGAGTTTTATTTTTAAGTTATTTTACAGGATTATATTTTTATTATTATTATTTTATTATTATATAATCACAACCACACAATCACACCACCACCGCCAGCTGGCATCTCAGAAGCGACGTTCCCTCTCGTCGTACTTCCAGGAGATCTGTTCTCCCACCTCCTGGATTCGATTCTCTGCGTCCACCAGCTCCTCGCCAAAATGGCGGAGTTCAGCTAAGTTCTCATTGCTCATTGGTGGGTTTGGTGCAGGCTCGGGGTCAAACTGAGGGAAAAATGTATTAGGGTTATTTAAAAGATTCTGAAATTTCCAGTCGGTTGTCCACCACTCTTCTAGCTCTCCTGGTAGCGGTTGGCTGTGGATAATAGGGTCTGGGATATCAGGTTCTAGATCAACTGGAAGTTGTGCTTCCGTTGGGTAGTTAAAGAGGTTTTCATTGGCAGGTCCAATGAGGTCACTAAGTGCAAGTTTACGGTACAGCTCTTCCCATGATGGCATTTCCTGGTCTTGCCTGGAACTTTCTCCGATCTCTATTCCCTTGCCTTTATCCATCGGATCCTCAGTCTTTATAATTTTCCGTGTCGCTGGTTTCTTCCTAAGCACACGCCTCCAGCCCACGAATCTTCTCCTCTTTTTTGGTTTAGGTTTCTCCGGAGGTTGAGCTTGAAATTCCATGGGTTCATCAACGTCGGTCAAATAACCGGAAAAGTCTCTGGAAACTTCCACATTAACAGAATGGAGATTGAGATTCTGAAGAGCTTCAGACAACTCATTCATGCTGTTTAGCAGATATGAAGAAACACACAAAATTCCAAGTTAAAATTTTGTAACTAAATTTTCACATAATCACAGAATGGCAATCAGAAAAATTAAGTATTTCTAAATACTTAATTGGCTTAAATCACTGGCTCTGATACCACCTTTTTCTGTCACGGCCCCCGTCCCGGTTTTACCTGGTCCAGGAGCCGCGGGACAGAAACCCGTGGTATTTATTATTTGAGTTGACAGCGAAAGTTTTAGCAGGATCGTTTCAAACTTGAAAATGCCCGATTATCTTATTTCATAATTTGGGATGAATCCCGTAATTTACAATAGAGGAATTTTACTAGGAAATTCCATGTTTTCCAAAACATGTTTAATTATTCATTTGAGCCACTACTTCAAGCTTGTTAGTGCTCCGTAGCACTTTTCCTTGATTCACAGTAGGTCACCTGAAACATGTTTGAAAAATATTTTATCAGCGGGGAAATACTGGCGAGTCACTCAATTTGATAAAACGACACATAGTTATAAATTACAGCATAAGAGCGATTACAATGGCTTCTATCTTATTTTTATCTGGCGCCGTGTCACCTCCTGGTGACGATGGTCATACCACTATTGGGTCCTTTCACCCAAGTAGTGATGATTATCACTGTTAGGATTATTAGCCTAACCGTGAGAAATTAGTAATGTGCACAATACCCTACTAGCCAGTGATTCAAGATAACCACGACTTAATCCCGGTAATTATAACTTTTTGAAAATGATTTGGAGTATTGTAAAACATTGTTGATAAAAAGAGAATGACTCACATTGCAGATTTAAACGGGCAGAGTTTAGCCTACAGATTTAGCCTTGTTAACCTAATTTAAACAACAATGCACACGAAAACTAGGTCAGTAACTTTAATCCAACTTTTACGACAACTCACGAGATCAAAACCTTCACGACGAATGACAAAGTGCAATACTTAAACATCCATCGAATTTACGACGAATGACAAAGTATAGCCCAAGTATGGGCAGCACTTAAACATCCATCGGATTGGTTTCCATCGATCGGACATTAAATCGTAGCAGTGATCGAGCTATTACCCTGTTATCGCGGCAGCGTTTCGTGCTGTGTGTGTTTTTAAACGAAATGGAGTATAACTCAGTGTAGGAAACGAATATGAGCGTCGTAATAACAGTTCCATGCAAGTGCCAACCCCTGGAATTTATACTGAGAATTGGTCCCTGTCGCGTGGCGCGACAGGCTGTCGCGTGGCGCGACGGCGCTCTTTTTAGGGTAGGGTAGCCACGTCTTCAACTAGCCTTGGTGAGTCGACAGAACGATAAAATTCGATTTTTACAGCGAATTATGAAGATAATCGTCAAGTAGGGAATACCCCCCTGAGTTTTAGGGGCCCTGATCCTGATTCCAACTGTTCTGAAAAATTTAGGGGTTATGCAGGATTACTTAGGGGTCTCAATTAGGGTTTCTTATTAGGCAAATTAAAATTAGTAATTTTTTTATGAGAGTTGTTACAGAGAAGACTGATCAAGACGGAAGACTTGACACACTGAAGATTCGTCATCATCCAAGGGGGAGTTTGTTAGTGCATATGTCTGTTGACTTTGTCTTATGTCTTGTATCGAGTCATGTAACTAGAATAGATAAACCAGGACATGTTGTACGAGAGAAACGGGAAACAGACCTGAACCAGCCACCCCTCACGAAGTGGCTAGGCCACCTCGCACGAGGTGACCAAGTTCATGAGGTCTGGCCAGTTCATGAGGTCTGGCTCTCCGATATATATGTGGTCTTGGGTATTCATTTAGAGAACTTTTGGATTCCGGTAGCGAAGCTCTGCTGAAGTGTCGCCAGCTCGTGTAACTTTGTCAAATCAATACAATCGACATTTAAAGTGATTCTACGTGCAAATCTAGCTGCTGAAGTGTCGCCAGCTCTGCTGAAGTGTCGCCAGCTCGTGTAACTTTGTCAAATCAATACAATCGACATTTAAAGTGATTCTACGTGCAAATCTAGCTGCTATAACATCAATACGTCTGATTGATTTCTTCAAAAACACCTTCCATTTAAAGTGATTCTACGTGCAAATCTAGCTGCTCGTGTAACTTTGTCAAATCAATACAATCGACATTTAAAGTGATTCTACGTGCAAATCTAGCTGCTATAACATCAATACGTCTGATTGATTTCTTCTGATCGACTCGTTTGATCGAATCCCGATCCTACAAGTAGTATCAGAGCTCAGGAGGAAGAGTTCTCACCATTTCAGCTTGATTTCTTCAAAAACACCTTCTTTTCTACACATTTTTCTCAAAATTTCAACGAATTTCTGGTTAAAATGTACTGAATTTTGGATATTTTGTATAAAACATCATTTTGAACAGTTGAACAAAGTTGCAGACTGTAAATCGAACTAAAATTGATCCAAAAATGTCAAAAAATTGAAGTTTAGATAAACGAAATTCTCAAACGAGGTGGAAATTAGGTCAAATCGTTCGAAATGTATCAGATCGTTTGGGTTTTGGACCAGATTGTATGAAATTCTCTCCAGATCGCATGAAAACTAGTCAGGTCGTTTGAAAACTAGTCAGGTTGTTTGAAAACTTATCAGGTCGCGTGAAAACTTATCAGGTCGCGTGGAAATTTTGTCAGATCGCTTGTAATTTTGAACCAGGTCGTACGGGGTGTTTGATAAATTACCAGGTCGTTTGAAACTTAGACCAGATCGCATGGTTTGATCAGATCGCATGAAATTCAATTCGTTTGAAGTATCAAACACTCAGATCGTTTGATCTTGTCAGACCGTTTGAACTTCAGACCGCATGAACTGATCTCAGATGGTGTGAATTACCAGATCGTTTGAAAATTCAACTCGTTTGAACAATCTGTTTTTGTGAACTTTCGATACCGAAACATGGAAAACGAATTCTATAACGCGTTCAGTACTACCTCAGCTACTGCAAGTTCAGTTGCTCAGAACGTAAACATGGAAAATGAAACGGGAACGTTGCAGAAACCCCCTAAGTTGATTAGCATTGAAGAATATTACAGTTGGCAATAACGGTTCGAAAACTGGGTTCAAGCAAATCATCTAATGTCTTGGGTTTGTATTGAAACTAAGTACGTTCGACCTCGTTCTGATATGGGAGTTATAAAAATTATTTCTGAGTTTTCGGAAAAAGAGAGAGACATGTACAAGGCAGAAAAAATGATGATCAGTTTACTTCAACAAGCTGTGAAAGAAGACATTTTCGTATTACTTCAACATGATGGTAGTGCTCGTTCGATTTGGGAAGCACTTCGCACAAAATTCTAAGGAAGTACGGAGATGATCAAAAATAAAAAATCATTATTAAAGAAAGAATTTGAATTGTTTTCAAGTTTGCCGGGTGAAACTACAAAGACTCTTATTGAGAGATATTGTCATTTAGTGCGTTCAATGACCCGGTTGGATATCAATAAAGATCGAGAGGAATGGGTTGAAAAATTAGCCGATGCTTTACCTCAAAATAAATGGGGTACATATCTTATGATTTTGAAGAATACCGGAGAGTATGATAGATTGTCAATTGCTCAATTCATTGAAAAACTTGAAGGACAAGATCTTGAACAACAAAAGATCGCTAGAATGAACAATTCAAGTGGTCAACAAGATATCAAGATGTATTTCAAAGGTAATGTTCAAAATGTTGAAGCTAGTCCAAAGATCCAGACCGCTTTCAGCGCAGAAAACTCATCCGGATCACTCAATCAAAGTTCAATCAACAACAGTGGATTTTCTTCATATCCGAGTGTTAATCCTAATGTTTCAACTTCAAATTATCAGTCTCAAATCTCAAATAATGGTAATGGTCATGTGCTATAATGCAACATCGCGTTGCATCTTCAGAACGGTCAGAATTTCTCTGAAGAAGTCGCTAAAGGTCATATGGCATTACTAGTTACCGTGTTAGAATCATATGAGAGTTTGGTTGCAGGAAGGATCAGAAATCCTATGTTAACAAAAGAGGATTACGATCAGATTGATGCTGAGGAAATGGAGCTAATGGATATTAAGTGGTGTTTAGCGAGCGTGTTAAGGAGAGCTGAGAAATTTAAGCAGATTACCGAAAGAGATGACTTACGTGATGCTAATGTTTCTACTTTAGGTTTTGATAAGTCTAAAGTTACTTGTTTTCGGTGTAGGGAAAAAGGACATTTCAAGAGGGAATGTACCAACCGAGAAGCAGGTGGAGCTCAGAATCCTTTCGGGAATAATGAATATTACCGGAAAGCAATATATCATCAGGTAGCTCAACAACCGTCATCATCCCGTACTATTCCGATTGAAGATGGAAAGAAGAAAGCTTGTATTACTAGCCTCCAGATCAAGAAGATAAGAGATTGCCAGAGGGATTTAGTTGGGACAAATATATTCCGGCTGAAAGTAACTCAAAGTTTAGAGCATTTGTTGCACAGATCATTCAAGAGCCAGAGTTGATGAAAGAATGGATGGATGTGTTTGCAAATAATGAGAAAAGTCAAGATGGAGAGTCTGTCTCTTCAGAAGATAGTTCAGAAAAGACACCAGTCTTTGATCAATCACAAATTGATAGCAGTGATGATGATGAAGAAATTAAACAAATAAACATTGGTAAAACTCATTTATCTCCTGAAAGTTTCAAATTTTATTTTGCAGATAAATTGGAGAAACTAAAGGAGAAACGAGCAGCAAAAGAAAAGAAAGAGGTAAAATGTGAGAATGTTGCTCAGGAAGAGAAGTATGAACAGAGTGAAGAAGTTAAAGTTGTTGAGAAGATTGTTGAGATTGAAAAGTTTGTAGAGGTCACAAAACCTTGTCTGAAATGTTTGGAACCATGCAAACATTGTGAAGAGAAAGATAAGAAGTTTAGTGAGCTAGACAAGTTGAAAGAAAAATTGTTGTTCGATGTTAAGTACGTGAAAGAATCTTATGATGTGTTGAACAGAACAGTCAACCAGTTGGAAAAGACAAACTCAGAAAGGGAAGATGCTTTGACAATGATGAATGCAGTGATGATGTCTAAGCAGAAGGCCATCAATCACTATATTGATGAGTGTGCAAAGTTGAAGCAAGAATTAGAGACTGAAAAGATTGAGAATGAAAGAATCAGACGATTGCTAATGAGTTACTCAAGTTCTGATTATTTGATTGATAGAATCTATACGACAGTAGCAGGTTTTGAAGCCTTTCAAGATAAGAAGTCGGAAGATACGGATACTGGTAAGAAACAAAGTGCAAATTATAACAAGTGTCCGCCTCCGATCTGGGAAGGTTATTCTCCCAGAAAACCAAATTCAGAACAAGTCAAAAAGGCAGTCAATATAAAGTTAAAGTCTGAAACAACTGATGAGTTACCAGACAACATTGACGTCACATTCACATCGTCTAACACTGATCATGAGTCTGAGTTAATAAAGAAAGTGGTCGATCAGGTGTTGGATAAGGATGAGGAGTCAGAATCAAAGTCTGAATCTGAGAGTTCAAGTTCATCAGTGGACAGTTCGAAATCATCGGTCAAAAGGGTTTACAATAAAGAATTTATGTTATCAAAAATTAATTTGAATGACGAAACAATCAAAGTGGCATATACTTTGAATGATTCAGACAAATTATATTCTGATGAGGAATTTCCAATTAAAAATGTGAAAATTGAAAATATTAAAACAGTTTTTAAATTGATAAAAATAAAGTTTTCAGAAATAAAAGATAAAATGCGATTTTCAAAACCTAAATATACTTCTAGAGTTTAACAACGTTTAAACAAGAAGAAAGGTTTCGGTCCAGGTCATCAAAAGAAACCGAATCATAAAAACAATTTCAAAAAGAAGGGTGTGGGTTTTGATGTCGATAATAATAATAATGATAAAAGTTCTAAAACAAATCCAGTATTTGTTTCAGGGGCAAGTTCTGAAGAAGAGAAAAAGAGCTCATTCTGGAAGCAATCGAACAAAGCGTTTCTTGCAGAAAAACAGAAACATGAGAAGAATGAAGCTAATCAGAAAAAGGAGACAAGAACCTGTTACCGATGCAAAAAAATTGGTCACATCGCCTGGAACTGTCCAAAGGCAACCAACACACAACAGGGAGTGTCTTCTAAACTCAAAGAAAAAGTTGTTGATAAAACTGAACCACCAACTGAAAATTTTAAAATGTTTAAAAATTCAACATATGAAGTTGGTGAGTGCTCTAAAAGGTTTTACAAAAGAAGAGTGAATCTTAACAACCAAACGTGGGTTGCTAAGAAATCAGATGTTAAATCTGGCGATGAATCTGACTCGTCAAAGTCAGAGGAGCCACCAGTTGAACTAAAAAGAGAAAATTCAGTTCCGCCAATGGATGACGCAAACTTTCCACCATTGCGGACTGAAAATTTAAAACAAAAAGTTGGAAAAGTAGAGATTTCGAATCAATTCTATTCTGAAAAGAAAGAATTTGATGTCGAAAAAGCGTTTAATGGCAAAGTGAAACATATCTTTGGTAAGATGGTTGATGGAAGGGCCAAAGGGGTAAAAGAATTCTATGAATTAAAAAGGAATGTTCAAAGACCGAGTGAAATTGAACCGGTTACACCCAAAGCTGGTAAGGCTTGGGTGTCAGCAGTCTTTGTTTGAAATCCTGACTTGCCGGAGCTCCCAATGTTGGTAATCGTGGAGCATGAATCGGCATCTTTCTTAGAAATAAAAAAATGTTTCTGTGAAAAGCTTACAAGTTGATAGTTTTTACAAGTGGTTGAAAGAACAAAGTGATGAATGAATCCCCATGATGTGTGAAATCAACAAAACTAATTTTCTGGAAAAACCATTTTGATTAAAACAAACTTAAGTGTTTTGAAATCATAATGGGAAAATAGTTTGTTGTCAGGGGGAGTTCTGATTGTTTAAGCCAAGAGAATGGAGAATTGAAGCAATTCACATCAGTTTGTCATTTTATTTGTATAGTTTATTGCTTTTACTTTCAAATATTCCCAGAAAATCAAAAATTGAAACATATTTTTGATTTTAGGGGGAGTAAAAAATTAAAATTTTGAAAATTTGAAAAATCCAAAAACATGATAAAATAAAAAAATCCAAAAACATCGAAAAATAAAAAATGAGTTTTGTTGTGAAAAAGAGGAAATGATAGTACATCAGTAGACAATCACAGCATGCTAAAGAATTGGAAAGTTAAATATGTGATAAACGGTTTCACTGATGATATGCCAATAGGTTTTTACACATTCAGTAGATTGATTTCAAGATATAAACCTAAATATTAATAGCTTTCTTATCTCGTGGGGAACATCTCTCGGATATATGGGTAACCCCTGAAATCTTGTTTGAGAGATTGCCTGATTCTGAGATACTAGGTCTTTATACTGTTTGATATCTGGGGTATTATACCTGGTCTTCTGATATTGCGGAAGCAATGGCCTAGACTTCGTATAATACTTTACGCGCTTTTAAAGCTCACCCTCTGCACAAAGATTGAAAAATATCGTAAGATATGAATCAATTGCAGTTGAAGAAAAGATTCCCTAAAGGGAACACACCTAAAGTCGAGCCTTCATCTCTTTGACTGAACGGAAGTTCATACCTGAGCTCTTAAGGTCTCGCACTAACCCAGATACAAATATCAAATTGGTATACTCACCTGTAAGACTGAATCTAGGGAATTTTGATATGGGAGTATATTCTGAGGTGGGACACGCGAATAAGTTTAAGTCTTTAAAACACTAATCCGTATCTCGAATCGATTGAACTTTGTGTGAAAATTTAAGTGGATCAGTATACTGACAATCTAAGTGAATCGTTTAGAACTTAAAGTGTTTAAAGCTCAACGGTGCTAGTGATTTCTCAAAAAACTGATATGATCCTCTTACACAAACTCACAAAAAAATGTCTGTATATAGTTTATTTCCCAAAATCCAAAAAGATTGTTTTAGCATAAAATTTTGAAAAATCAAAAAGATTTTATTTCATCTTATTTTCGACAACTGATATTTGGAAAGCTGATTTCTAAAATTCCAATTGCTAAACATGACGAACGACAACAGGGTTGGGAGAGTTTGTTTGAAATGAGAAATGATTTTGAAATGATTAAATGGTTCATTAATTTGAAATCAAAATTTGAGTGTTACGAATACAAGTGGTTAAGCAGAGATCATAAATGAGAGATCATGTTGATTTGAGAATGTTTCAAGTAGTTTCTAAAATTGTTATAAATAAAAAACCTTATGTTTTGGGTAGAGTATGTGCAGGTAAAAAGCTTTGAAAGAGCTAGGTTTCGACTCCTGAGGATTTTCTGCATAAGCGTATGCAGATTAGAGCCAGGTTTCCAATCCAAAGCTTGTAGATAGTGAATTCCAGATTGTGATCCCAGCTTATCGAAAGGGGGAGTCTGAAGACATAAGAGCCAGATTCAGATCTTGGAATAGCGTTCGAGATAGAAGCTGCTAATGCTGAAGAGCTTAATGAATCAAGAGATCTGATCAAGAGAATTAGAAAGTTCGAAGAGTAAGGTTGAGATTCAAGAAGAGTAAGAGAGAGTTTGATAAAGATGCGTACAATGGAAAATACTCTGGAGAGAGCGAGAAGACTGATCAAGACGGAAGACTTGACACACTGAAGACTCGTCATCATCCAAGGGGGAGTTTGTCAGTGCATATGTCTGTTGACTTTGTCTTATGTCTTGTATCGAGTCATGTAACTAGAATAGATAGACCAGGACATGTTGTACGAGAGAAACGGGAAACAGACCTGAACCAGCCACCCCTCACGAAGTGGCTAGGCCACCTCACACGAGGTGACCAAGTTCATGAGGTCTGGCTCTCCTAAATATATGTGGTCTTGGGTATTCACTTAGAGAAATTTTGGATTCCGGTAGCGAAGCTCTGCTGAAGTGTCGCCGGCTCGTGTAACTTTTTCAAATCAATACAATCGACATTTAAAGTGATTCTACGTGCAAATCTAGCTGCTATAACATTAATACGTCTGATTTCGCCTTTCGTATTGATCGAGAACTCTTCTGATCGACTCGTTTGATCGAATCCCGATCCTACAAAACTGATGGTGATGGAGGTGGTGACAGGCGGCGGGGTTATGGTGGAGGAGATGGCAGGCGACGTGGTTGGTAGAGGAGGTGGCAGGCGGTGAGGTGATGGTGGAGGAGGTGGTGGGGGTTGGTGGAGGAGGTGACATCAACGTTTTTATGGTGGTGGTGGTGGAGGTGTGGAGGGTTTATTGTGGTGGTGGAGGTGAACTTCTGCAACGAGAGAGAGAGAGAGAGAAAGAAAAGGGAAAAAGAGAGAGGGGGAATGGGTATAAAAGTGGGCCCTACATGTTTTTAATATTAGGTAATTAAATACATAGATAAATAATAATATTTTTTTTCATTAATTTTTTATTAGTAGGGCAATGTTAGTAATTTCACGCATACATAACACTAAAAACTAACCTCCATTCACGCCAGGTGCTATACAAGAACGAATTTGTCAAAGTTGGGGACTATAGCAGTAATTTTGAAAATGTAGGGACTAAATGTGAAATCTAAGCAAACCACAGGGACTATCCGGACACTTTTCTCAAAATTTAATTTAATGCCTCAACCAATTTGATAGAACAACCATAGGTTGCAACCGGTTGTTTGATATTATAATAATTTAATGCCTCGACCAGTTTGGTAGAACAACCATAGGTTGCAACCGGTTGTTTGATATTATAATATAACTTTTTGTCTTTTCTGATATTATATTGTGTTCTTTTTGATAAAAAAAAACTATAATTTTTTAATAAAATATTGATGTAATTTGGGTTTTGAATAGGAGTGAAAAAATTGAATTGAGTTGGATTGTGTATATGGGAGAGAAAGATATATTTTTTTAATGAAAGGTTGCGTTAGATTGGGTTATGATGAGAGAGAGAGAGAGAGATTGTTTTTTTTAAACCGATATAACCCGAATGGTTTTGACTTTTTATCAACCAACCCGAACCGGTTTAAAGTTTGAACCTGATCTATTCAGCAAATACGGAGTGTGTAAAAAAAATAAAAGCAAAAGACCTAAATACCCATCCCCGTTAAATCTCTGTGAAATCTTGTTCGTTGCCGGTTGCCCCCTCTGCATACCCTCGCTTCCGGCCACCGTTATTAACTCGCTTTTTCTTCCTTTCAGGTATTCTATCTATCTATCTATCTATTTATTCGCCTCTGTTTATCATCCTACTTTTCTATTCGTATATTAAGTCCAAAAGATCTTAGCAATTAGGGTTTACTTTTATCCTCTATAATCGATGTTTTACTTGATAAATCTGACACGAATTTGTTACGAATTGATTGAAAAGTATTTCAGTAGTTGCGTCATGCGTGTAGATTAGGGTTAGGTGGTAGTTTGTTGATTATTATTATTAGCTGATAGGGTGTTTCTGCTTTATATTCTCTGTTACTGTTGTTAATCTTCAATTAATGGTCAATCGAATGAGTTTTGTACTTTTGTTGATTATATTTATAATGACAAGATGAAATATATTGATGCAAGATGAATGCTTGACCTAAAAGTTAAATTTATATGCCTGGATCGTTTTTATTACGCGCACAATGTCTGTTTTACATGGGATAGATAAACCGTTAGGCTTTGTGATGCGTACGTATATCCCTGATGGCGTGTGTCTGTCTCGTTTTATTATGCTACATTGTGTCGTAAGTTGATAACTGTATGGTCCTTGATATATTATACATGATCAGAGATGGATCTGGAGACGGAAAATAGAATTGCTGCTATTCTGATGAAAGAGGCAGCGGAATTGAGGCGGGAAGCTGCAAGAGATGGAATAGATGCGTATCTTCGTCCTAATGTAAGGGGCAGGCCGAATTCACGGTTTCTCACTGCAACGGTTCTTGGTGTGCAACAATGTAAGTTATATTGATGATGTTATAGATCATTTGCTGTATTGGTTGGCTTACGTTGTTTATTTCTATGTTATATGATACATTTGTGATTTGTGCATCTATTTGTGGTCTGGATTTGAATGATTCTTTCCAGCGAATCAAGCAGTGGAAGTAAATGAGATGTGGCGAGCACGCGAAAAGGAAAAAGAATTGGATAAGAGGTTTGAGAAATATGAGAAACGAGGAACATATAATGGTGTTAGTGACTCCAAAAGGAGCACAAGTTCTAGGTTTGAGGATTATGAAAGGAAACATACGTCTTTGTGCTCATCAAGCAAAAGTGCAGTTGAAGGTGAACTAAAGGATGATGAGATTGAAGAATTCTTGCACTCAAGGTACTATCTCTTGTGCTCTGCACGTCTGTGTGTGTGTGTGTGTATCAACGTATTGACCAGTCAACTTGTTTGATTATGGCAGGGCGAAACGGGGTAGGGGTACCGTTGGGTCCAGGATGGATGAGACGGGCCCATACCTCCCTGATTCTAAAGGGAAAACGCATCTTGAAAGGCCTAACGACACGGGGTACAGAGAAAACAGCGATAACAATCGTGCCATTCTTGGTCCCGAAAAGCCTCGTAATCTCAAGTCAAAGTCAAACTCATCTTCAGACGAGGAGTCTTGTGAAGAAAGAGAGAAAAGGGCCAAAAGAAGCAAGCATCGTTGCAGTAAGCACAAATCAAGAGACAAGTCTGTTGATAAAAAGAGGAAAAGGGAGAAGAAAAGAAGCAAACATCATAACTAGTAAGACCATCTATGTATACTTTTTGGGGGATTTGTAAAATCAAGAAAGCTTGCAAGGGCTTTATGGATATCTGAAATCCAAAGTGTCTACATTTTGAAATGCTTTAAAGTTGTAACCCTAATCTGTTTATTATATATAGATGGTGGGCCTTTGTAGTTCTATGTGAGCTTGTGAGCACCTTGGTTTTAAAAAGCGATAGGCGCACAAAAGCGGCAAGGTCTAAAATTGAGGCGCAAAGCGCAAAAGCGGAGGGCTTTTCATACCCGAGGCGCAAGGTGTTTATATAATTTTTTTATATATATCCCATACATATCCCACAGGTTTCTAGCTTCTTTTAACCAAAATATAGCTATAAATAAGGCTTTTATACCATTTCACTTGCATGTACAAGTCAAAAAACCCCAGGTACAACATTTTTCTGCAGTAAAACGCCTCAGATACAGGAGGCGCGCGCCTCAGGCCAAAAAACCCCTTAAACTGCGCTTTTTGGGCGCTTCTTGTAATTACACAAGGCACTGAACGAAAAAGCCCCAGAAGCTATGCCTCAGCCTGACTGATCCTTGTAATTACACAAGGCGCTGAGCGAAAAAGCCTCAGGCGCGCTTTTTAAAACCAAGGTGAGCACTGAATAATAGAAATACCCACTAGTTGCATCCGTTGACATAGATCAGATTAGATTGAGCCAGATAAAATACTTGTGTTCGTTTTCTTATCTGATTATCTATTCGTGAAAAAGTGTTTGTTGGTGTGCATCATTTCCGGTTAGCAATCCCAGAACCGCCACCAAAGTCAACACTGCCAGCACCTTTGCGCCGCTGCCCTTAACAGCAGTAGCCGCTGCAATGTCCGTGTATTGGTGTATGGCCTGTACTCCAACCTCAGTACGGCCTGTACCCTAGTGATCTCAGTTCCAGTTCACCATCGTGATACCTAACAGTGAGAACCCAACCGAACTCTCAAGGAACCACATTGTGATGATAAAACGGAGAGAATTGAAAAAAAAAAGATTTGGATAAATTACACTTTTCGTCCTTTATGTTTGTATCAGATTGCAATGGATGACCTTTAACTTCAATAATTACAGTCACAATCCTTTATTTGTAAAACTCATTACACCATAAGTCCTTTAGCACTAACCTAGTTATTTTTTATGGTTAAATCTAATCATGTGTGTTGCACATGAGGGTGTAATGGTATTTTTACCCATTTATTAAAAACACTTAACCCATTTATTAAAAAAACTTAACCCATATATGTGTAATTCAGACTTCAAATCCTTTCACTTTGTCTCAGGCCTTCCCCTCCCCCTCTGCCACCAGCCACCACCATCACAACTCCGTCACCACCGCCACCGTAGCCATCACACAACAATAACCTGCAAGTCGTCGGCAACACCACCTTCTCACCCCAGAAATAATCTGGGTTTCAACTGATCCACCTACCATCGAGAACACTTCACGCACCCACAGAGAACTGACGCCGCTAGAAACCACCATGGTTTCTTCAATCGCAACCTAAATCCGATGCTCCGGCCACCGACACCGCCGCAGCCGCCTCTTCCTCCTTATCCGATCTGGGTATGCGAGGCGTTAGATCAGATTAGATCGAATCAAATCAATGAAGAAGACTAAACCTAGAAGACGTTATATCTGATTTTGTTGTATTTTTTGTTCTTGATAATAATTATGGCCAAGCGAGAAGAAATCTGAAATTGAGGAAATGGTGAAGGCGTTGGAGGGTTTGAACCCGAATCCGAACCCGGCTGTTTATCTTGATAAGGTGAAATGATTCAAACATTTCGTAATTTTTTTTATAATTTTATAATCACCATTTGTGTTGAAAGTTGAAACTTGAGATTTGAAATTGATGGTGTTTATTATGGGGGATGCTGGGATCGAAGAGAACGAAGTTGTGGTTGAGAGATTTCATCAGTTTGGCATTGACTCACTTGTCCGAATGCTCTTTGGAAAAAAAAAAAAAACAAAACTTTTGGTGTCTTTTTCTATTTGGGATTCTTCTTCTTAGTTCTTCCCAGAAACTTGAGACCTTTAATTGGCCATTCAAGGGATCATCAAACCCAATAAATAAACAATTATAATAAAAATGTTAAAACAAATAGTGTTTGAAGAACAGTAAATAAAAGAATCTCACTGTGAAACTTGAGATTTGAAATTGATGGTGTTTATTATGGGGGATTGTTTAGTTGGGGGATGCTGGGATCGAAGAGAAAGAAGTTGGGGTTGAGAGATTTCATCAGTTTGGGGATTTCTTGCAGGTTATTGATGTTAGAGCATTCACAACCTCTTGTTTGTGTTTGTTATCTTCTTACGTTCATTATCCAGTCCTTATAACATATAACAGTAAAAAGACGAATTTGCCCTTATGTGAAAAGCATATGATTGGATTTAACTAAAATTTTTAACTAGGTTAGAGTCAAAGGACCAAAGATGTAACGAGTTTGTCAAATAAAGGACCGTGACTGTAATTATTGAAGTTAAAGGCTATCCACTGCAATCTGGTACAAACATAAAGGACGAAAAGTGTAATTTACCCAAAAGATTTTGTTAATAAATCATAAGGTGTGATGGGTTCACGACTAAATCAGTGAACTGGTCCACATGAGACTAAAAAATGAAGAAATGGTCATAAATCATAAGGCTCGTAAACTAAACAGGAGTAAAATGGATGATGGACTTGCATGCCGGTCATGACCACCATGAACCCATCACTGAAAATGTGTCATCACCACCACTGTGTAGCTGATGTTATCACCACCTGGCGGCCAATGTTGGCACACTGTCGGTGTTGTGACAACCATCTTCCGACCATCGCATTCACTGCCGCACAAAAACTACTAAGATGGTGAAACAAGAGTATTGGTTATTTGCTATCACATGTATTATTTACGATAAAGAAGAAATAAACAGTTTTCTTTGAAGATGACTAGCAAATAATAATCGGAAGCAAAGTAAATAAATAAGAACGTTTCTTGTTTTTTTATAAGATGGTTTTCAATATAAATGTGTGTTTATACATTTTATAGAAAAATATATTTTTTAATGAAAAATAACTTAATATATATATATATATATATATATATATATATATATATATATATATATATATATATATATATATATATATATATCCTGTTTATTATGGAACATAAAAATGTTTTAGGCCGGCCCATATCATTCAGAACCATTTTGACATACTTATATTTACCCAACTTGCGGTCCTGTCCGTTTGAAAACGTTTTGACCTAGAGGCTAGAGCTAGAGGTGCACAAATCGGGTTGTGTCTCAAACCCGAACCGGTTTCAAACCAATTTGGGCCTCCACTGGTTTGTGGTGGAGGCGTGGAGCTGCTTCCCGTTTGGGCCCGCACCTAATTATTTCCTATTTTATTCATTATTAAAGAAAACAATGTTAATTAAATGACTTTAAAAATAAGGCATTTTTAAAAAAAATATTTTGCAGAGTTTTTTAAGCATGAGAAATTTATAATAAAAACGCTAATTAAAATGGTTGGGAAGATGCTAAAAACTAATTTCAACACCTTGGACAATTGATTTGATTTGGTTTACATCATTAACAATTATGGTTAAGTGATTCTTTAATTGAGGAAAACTGGATTTTAATAATCCTAACCTTGACCTACTGAGATTAATCCTAACTCTGGAAATGCTTTCAGACAATCCCAAGTTTTAACGTATTTTCCTTTAGTGATCTGATACTAACTTAACCCCGTTAGTTTTTTAAGAAACAAATACAAGTTTTGTCATTTATCTTGATACATTTTTTCAAATGGTGTTCTTTTCAATGAATTTTGACAGGTTTTCCCTTAATAGGGAAAATTGTTACACGCGTTGTCCTTTAGGCCTAACCCAATCAATTTTTTTGTTAAATCTGATCATGTGAGGGCATATTTGTCATTTCACATAAAAGGACTAAATTAATAAATCAAAAATGAAAATATTTAGTTAAAATATTTAAACTAATAAATCAAAATTAAAATTTAAAATTTATAATATATATAAATAACAAATATCTCTCGTTTTATTACTCATCTCTCTCCTTTCACCTCTCTCTCTCTCTCTCTCTCTCTCCCAACCACCCTCAACCCACGACCACCTCCATCGGAGTTTAATCGGAGAACCGAACGACCATCAGAATCCCTACAACTTCTAGTCGTCCCCTGTAAAATAGACAAACATGGATCCATGTAAATGCACTCAACCCACATTCCTACACCACCACCACAACCTTCACCGCCCCATCCATCACCACCTCGGCCTTCTCCGCCCCAACCACCCCATCTCAGCCTTCAACGCCACCCCACCCACCACCACCTCATCCTTCTCCGCCATCACCCAGCCCACCTCAGCCTTCACCAGCCACCCCCTCTTTCAGTTCATCACCATAACCACCTTACCCCTAATTTCAGACCGCAATCGAAACCGTAACCCCTATTTCAGACCAAAACTAATCCCAAATCGGAACCCTAACCCCAAATCGACCACCATAACACACCCTCTATCTGGTTTATCTCTCTCTTCATCTGATTGTCTCTCTCTAGTCTCACTCTCGGTTTATCTCTCTATCTCACACACTCTCTCTAGTCTCACTCTTAGTTTATCTCTCTATCTCACTCTCTCCCTCTCTCTCTACATTTTAATTTGAAGGCTGATGAGAGTGGTGGACGGTTGAGATGCAGTTGATGGTGGTGGTTGCAGTGTTGGATGGTGATTGTGTTGTTGGATGGTGGTTGAGGACATGGTGGATGGCGGAGTTGATGGTGGGTTTTTAGAGAGAGTGAGGTTATTGGGGTTTTTAGAGAGAAAAAGAATACAGTGGGTGGGAATGGAAGAGTGGATTTTATATATTTTATTAAAAAGGGTTTATTTATATATTGTGACGTGAAAAGACAACAATACCCTTATATGGGGTCCACATGATCAGATTTAACGAGAAAAACTAAATGGATTAGGGCCAAGGACGTAACATGCAAGGATTTTACCTATAAAGGGCAAAACTTGTCGAAATTCATTGAAAAGGACATCGGTTGAAAAATGATATTAAGATAAAGGACAGAATGTGTAGTTTTTTCTTTTTTTAATAATGTGGACTACCTATGTGGCAAAAAAAATACTATTTACAAAACACCCCCATTCTTCCTTAAACCTACAACTTAGAGAGAAGGAGATAGTGTAAGAAGACAGAGTTTTCTGACGACCATCTGCTGCAGTGGCGACACGTGATGGCAAAAGACACCTCCGACCAACTCCTTTCTCCGAGGCTTATCAAGATCTTGTTTTGACACTCTCTATACGGGTCATATAGGCCTACACGACTCGTATAGAATAGTTTGGCATGATTCACAAACTTGGTCATGTCAAATTATTCTACACGGGTCGTATAACCCTATACAACCCGTATAGGAGTGTCAAAACAAGATCTTAAGGTGTATCTATATTGACCCCCCCCCCCCCCAATTACCAACATAACTTCACATGAAAAGAGATGCGTGTTGGAAATCAGACCTTCTTTAATATAATCAAACAATGGATTAACAAGAAAAAACTTTTTGAAAAAAAATTGAAGATACATAAACCCTAAACATATAACCCTTATTTATACTAAACAACTACCTTGGAGAACAAGTAACCTACTCTTATAAGGAAACCAAATAAAATAAAACTAAATCTCCCTACTAAAATAAATTAAACCATTTTACATCCTCTAACTTTTGAGTTATGACAAGATTAGTCCTAACAATCAACCCCCTAATTTTGGCAAACATTTTTCATCACATTAGAGCTGACCCATTGTCCTCATATCGGATAAGGTTGGCTTCCTCCTTTTTCTCCCACTTTGGACACTCCGATATGTAATAGCTGAAGTCATTGCATTTGTAACACCTGACGTGGCGTTTGTCCCGTTGTACCCGACCATCTCATCGATCTCTCCTGGACCCCTGACCTCTACCTTGGATCATCCAAGATCTTCTCGATTTGAGTTTCCACAACCATAATGCTCACATCTGTGCTCCTTTTCCTTTGCTTTTTCATCTGATTTTGTGAACAAAAGTTGGTTTAGATTTTCGGATTGAGTTTCCTCCTCATCCTTGATCCTTTCTTCATAAGCTTTAAGCCGACCCACAATATTATCATAGCCGATGTTCTTCAAGTCCACAACCTTTTCTATTGAAGCCACCATATGAATAAACCGATTCTGCAATCCGCTGTGGAACTTCTTAACTAACTTGGTTTCTTCTATAACCGAGCCAAGTGAGACGGCTCTAGAGGCATACTCGGACAACTTATTAGCAAACTCGTCTATGACACTTTGATCCTTCATCTTCATATTTTCAAACTCTGTCATTAAAGTCTGAAGTGAGAAGCAAACTCGTCTATGGATCTATAGGCATCGCTCGGGCACCCTACTAGTGGGAAGCACTGTTCTCGCAATAGTTAACATTCTCAAGGGGTATTAATTTAGAACTCAATCCTTTAGGGGTATTAATCCGGAACTCAATCCTTTAGGGGTATTAATCCGGAACTACTTTAGGGGTATTCATCTTTGACTTTGACTTCTCCTCAAAACTAGGTATTTTCACAGTACTGATAAAGCCACAGTTATGGCTATTGCACTTACAGACTCCCCCACTGTCACGGCCCCCATCCCGGTTTTACCTGTTTCAGGAGCCGCGGGACAGAAACCCGTGGTATTGTTCTTTTTGGCAACGGAAATTTTAGCAGGATCTTTTAAACTAAAAATGCCCAATTATTTTATTTCACATTTTGGGACAAACCCCATAATTTACAATAAAGAAATTTCGCGGAGAAATTCTCTGTTTATAAAAACACATTTATTTATTTATTTATTGAGCCACATTCTTTAAGCTGGTTGTGCACCGCGGCACTTTTCCTTGATTCAAAGTAAGTCACCTGAAACATGTTTAAAAAGATTTTTATCAGCGGGAAAATACTGGCGAGTCATTCAATTTGCACAAAATCACACATTGTTATAATTTACAGCATTAAGAGTTTTTATATTTGCCCCTATCTTATAATTAGCTGGTTCAGCTGTCACTCGACCGAATCTATGACTGTGGACATATCACTAATTAGGCTCGCCCACATAAAGTGATAAATCGTTAGTAGTAATGTGCACAAAACCCCCACATACTGCCAGTAATTAAATATTAGCAAAGACTTAATCACTGCAAAAGTATAACTGGAAAACATTTAGGGTTTTGTAAAACAATTTGATAAAAAGAGAATGACTCACATTGCAAGTTTAGTCGAACAGAACCTTGCCTACTGATTTAGCCTTGTAACCTAGTTAAATAACAATGCACACAAAACTAGGTCAGCAACTTAATACAACTTTTACGATAAACTCACGAAATCAAAACCCTCAGGTCGAATGACAAAGTATAGCCCGGATTCGGGCCGCACTTAAACATCCATCGGATCAGTTTCAATCGATCGGACATTGTATCGTAGCAGTGATCGAGTTATTACCCTGTTGTCGCAGCAGAGATTCGAGTTTTTGATTGTTTTTAGAAAGATCGGAGCACAAAGTAACGTACGAAAGGAATTTTTTTTACGTCGAAACACAACAGCCATGCAAGTGCCAAACCCCTGGGCTTTATACTGGATTTTGGTCCCTCCCGCGTGTCGCGCCGGCTGTCAGGGTCCCTGGCGCGATTCGCGGGGGAGGTCAATTCAGGCTAGGGTAGCCTCGTGTCCCACATAGCCCAGGTGAGTCAACAGCAAACGAAATTCGTGATTTACATGCGTTTTTTAGGATAATTATCAATTAGGGGATGCCCCCCTTAAGTTTTAGGGGGTCCTGATCCTAGCTCCGATCGTTTTGAAAATTATGGGTCATGCCATACTACTTGGGGGTCTCAATTAGGGTTTCCTAGTGTGCACTATTAACATAAGAAATAATAATTTTGGAAAGAGTTGTTACACCCTCCCCACCTTGTTTAAATCTCGTCCTCGAGATTTACTGGAATATGGAAGGGTACTTTCGCTTCATCTCGGATTCTAGTTCCCAGGTATACTCTGGTCCTCTTTTCGAATCCCATTTTACTTTGACCAGCACCAGTCTCTTGTGCTTGAGGAACTTGACTTTTCTGTCTTCTATTTGAAGAGGTTTCTCCACAAATTTCAGGTTTTCATTTACCTCTATATCTTGAAGAGGTACTACCAGGGACTCGTCAGATAAACATTTTCTTGAGGTTGGATACATGAAATACGTCATGTACCCCGACTAGTTCTTCTGGTAGTTGTAAGCGATAGGCAACTGGTCCTACTCGCTGGATCACTGGGAAGGGTCATATGTACCTTGGACTTAGCTTTCCTTTCTTAACAAACCGAACTACCCCTTTCCAAGGAGAAACTTTTAAGAGTACCTTGTCTCTGACTTGAAATTCTAACGGCTAACGTTGATTGTCGGCATAACTTTTCTGGCGATCTCGAGCCGTCTTCAGTCTTTCCTTGATTTGAGTTATCTTGTCGGTGGTTTCTTGTACAATCTCGGGACCTGACAATTGGCTTTCTCCTATTTCTGCCCAGCAAACTGGAGTTCTACACTTTCGTCCATACAGTGCTTCGAATGGGGCAGCTTTGATGCTTGCATGATAACTATTGTTATAGGAGAATTCGATTAAGGGTAGGTGGTCATCCCAGTTCCACCGATATCTATTACACATGCTCTGAGCATGTCTTCCAGGGTTTGGATCGTCTTTCACTATGTCCGTCTGTTTGGGGATGATATGCAGTACTTAAATTCAGTCGGGTTCCCATTGCTTCTTGGAAACTTGTCCAGAAATGCGAAGTGAAGCGACTATCCCTATCCGATACTATGGAGAGTGGGACTCCATGTAAGGATACTACCTCGTTTACGTATAACTTTGCTAATCTTTCCATGCTAAAGGTTTCCTTCATCGGCAGAAAATGAGCTGACTTGGTTAATCGATCCACAATTACCCAGATCGCGTCGTTACCTTTTCCGGTTTTGGGCAACTTAGTAACAAAATCCATAGTTATTAGTTCCCATTTCCATACCGGCATTTCTAATTGTTGAAGTAACCCTGAAGGTTTCTGGTGTTCTGCCTTAACTTGCGAACAAGTTAGACACTTAGATACATATCGAGCTATGTCCTTTTTCATTCCTATCCACCAGAAGTTATTTCCTAAATCTTGGTACATCTTATTATTACCAGGGTGTATGGTATATCTAGATTTGTGGGCTTCCTCTAAAATCTTATCTCTTAAATTCCCTTGCTTAGGTACCCAAATCCTTTTCTTGTGGAATCTCCAAATTCCATCAGTCCCTTGCTCTAATTCTTTTATTCGCCCTTTCATTCCTTCAGCATCATCCTTGATTGCTATCTCCTGTATATTCTTCAATTGTTCCATTAAATCTAATCAGAGATTTAATCTAAGAGCACGAACTCGTCTTTGTTTTTCATGATACTTACGACTTAAGGCATCTGCGACTACATTTACCTTTCCCTCGTGATATTGAATATCACAGTCGTAGTCACTTAGAATTTCCATCCATCTTCTTTGTCTCATGTTTAACTCTTTTTTGCCCAAATATATACCTTAAGCTCTTATGATCTGTATAAACGATAAACTTACTACCATACAGATAGTGTCTCCAAATCTTAAGAGCAAAAATTATTGCTCCTAATTCTAAGTCATGAGTCGTATAACTTTCCTCGTGCTTTTTCAATCGCCTTGAGGCATACGCAATTACCTTTTTGCGTTGCATTAGCACACATCCTAACCCTAGCTTAGAAGCGTCACAGTAAACTTCAAAATCTTCTGTCCCTTCTGGTAAGGCAAGAATTGGGGCGTTTGTTAACCTTTGCTTTAAAATCTTAAAGGCTTCTTCTTGCCTAGGTTCCCATTCAAACTTAACTGTTTTACAGGTTAGCTTAGTTAATGGCACATCTATCTTTGAAAAGTCTTTAATGAAGCGCCTATAATATCAAGCTAATCCTAGAAAACTTCTAACTTCCGTAGCTGATTGAGGGATCTTCCAATTTGTGATTGCTTCTATTTTGGAGGGATCTACGTGAATACCTTCATGATTTACCATGTGACCTAAGAATTGCACTTCCTGCAGCCAAAATTCACACTTTGAGAATTTGGCATAAAGCTTTTCCTTTCTTAATAAGGTTAAAAGTGCATGTTGATGCTCACAATGCTCGTCCTGGCTTTTGGAATAAATAAGTATATCGTCAATAAAGACAATTACAAATTTGTCCAAATACGGTTTACAGATCCTATTCATCATGTCCATAAATGCTGAAGGAGCATTTGTTAGTCCAAATGGCATGAACGTAAACTCGTAGTGACCATACCTAGTTCTGAAAGCGGTTTTAGGTATGTCTTCTTCTTGTACTTTCAACTGATGATATCCAGAGTGCAAATCTATCTTAGAAAAATATCTAGCTCCCTGAAGTTGATCGAAAAGATCATCAATCCTAGGTAATGGGCATCGATTCTTAATTATAACCTTATTCAATTCCCTATAATCGATACACATTCACATTGAACCGTCTTTCTTCTTTACAAACAACACTGGTGCTCCCCAAGGGGATAAACTAGGTTGTATGAACCCTTTACTTAGCAATTCATCTAACTGCTTCTTTAGTTCTAACATTTCAGTGGGTGCTAACCGATAGGGTGCCTTAGCTATTGGTGTAGTTCCAGGAAGTAGATGAATTCTAAATTCTACTTCCCTATCTGGTGGTAATCCTGGTAGTTCTTCTGGAAATACATCCGGGTATTCTGATACTACAGGAATTTCCTTAAGTTCCTTAACTTTAGTGTTAATGATTACCGAAATCATATACACTATTCCTTGTTTTCGCTCATAACTAGCAACTTTCATTACTGAAATGAACTTTAATGGTTTACGTGGCTTATCTCTTGTAATCACAATTGTTTCTCCTGCGGGTGTATGAATTTCTATGGAATTCTTATCACAGAGGATTCGAGCATGGTTGACTACCAACCAATCCATTCCTAACACGACATCGAATCCGGCTAAATTCATAGGTAGCAGGTTTGTAGAAAATTTGTGGCCTGAAAGTTCTATCTTTCCTTCTTGAAGAACCTTACTATATTAACAGAATTACCATCTGCTGTTTCTACCGTATAATTCTGCCTAAGTTTGGTTAAGGGTAGGTTAAGAGCTTGGCAGAATGAAGTATTTATAAAACTTTGGTTTGCACCAGAGTCAAATAATACTTTCGCGTAAATGTCGTGTACCAGAAACGTACCAGCTATTACATCGGGAATCAGATCTGCTTCCTGGGTAGTCAGCTGGAAGGCTCTCACGTTCTTCTTATTAGTTCCTTCAGCAGGTTTGGCCTTGTTATCGGCTGGCTTGACCAGTTTAGGGCATTCTGGTCTGAAATGTCTGGCTTCTCCGCAATTGTAGCAGATCTTCGATTTCTTCTTGCATTCCTCCTCTCGGTGGCCCGGAATTTTACAGAAATTACAGTTTTCTTTACATCTTCCAAAATGTTTCTTTTTACAATTTCCGCACAATGGCGGGGTGGAAGATGACCCAGATCCCTTTCTCTTGAAATTGCTATTATTACTCACACGAAATCCTTGGGTAATCTTTTGGGCCAATTCCTTTTTCCTATTTTCTTCCCGCGTACGTACCAACCCATCGGTCAAGGTGTTGGCTAATTCCACCGCATCGTCAATTGTGCGGGGTCTCGCAGCTTTGATGATATCACGAATCTCGCTAATCAAACCCCAAATATAGCGAGAAATAAGTACCGGTTCTGGCGAAGCCAGAGTTGGTACAATTCTGGCATATTCGAAGAATTTCGAAGTATACCCTCGGCAGTCAACATCTACCATTCGGTGGCTCAAGAACTTATTTGCCATTTGCTCCTTTTCATATTCGGGACAAAATTTTCTTTCCACCAATCGCTTAAATTCTTCCCAACTCATGGCATAAGCCATGTCACTTCCTTTGACTTGTAGTACCGTGTTCCACCATTCTAATGCCTCTTCCTTGAAAAGGTGAGACGCATACATAACCTTGTCTTCCTCGGTACATTTACTTATTTTAATTACTGCCTCGGTTTTCTCCAACCAACGCAGTGCGGCAGTTGCCCCTTCATTGCCTGCAAATTCAACAGGTTTATAGGCAAGAAATTCTTTATAAGTGCAACCAGGTGTTGCAACTTTCATTTTCTTAAGTATTGGGGCTTGAACCACATTATTATCAATGTTGCTGCCTCCGTTAACACTGTTACTGAAATTATCGTCGTGCATGCGCTTACTATGGTTGGCTTGTGAAGGCTCAACAGGACTTTTAACAGCAGCGACAATTGCCGGGATAACATTGGCTATTCCCTGGGCAACAATATTTTATATATCTTGCCTATTAAGGAAATGATCCTCATTGTTTTGTTCAAATTGATTAACTTCATTGACTGGTTGGTTTTCCGCGTTTTCCATCCGAATGATTAACAATATATGCAATTTATTACCACAAAATAGATAACAACCAAACACAATAAAGTAATCACACATAATCATGTCAACATGTATAGCCAAAATTGTCGACTTTGCCACTTTCATATTTTTATATATTTTAGTATGCATCGATATACACCAGTTATATTACAAAAGTTTTATTTGAGTTATTTTACATGATTATATTTTTATTATTTATTATTATTTTATTATTATTAAACACACAACTACATTTAACCGGCCTTTCAGAAATGACGCTCCATCTCGTCGTATTTCCACATGATTTTCTCCCCCACATCCCGAATTTGATTTCCTGCCTCCACCAGTTCCTCCCCATAGTGACGGAGTTCAGCCAAGTTTTATGTGCTCAGAGGTGGGTTTGGTGCAGGCTCAGGGTTAAACTGGGGAAAATAGACGTTGGGGTTATTTATGAAATTCTGAAACTGCCAGTCATTCGTCCACCATTCCTCCAATTCTCCGGGTAGAAGTCGGTGGTTGACAATAGGATCTGGGATAGCAGGTTCCAAATTAATCGGAAGTTGGGATTCAGCGGGGTAATTGAAGAGGTTTTCATCGGCGAGTCGGATGAGGTCACAATTTGCTAGTTTGCGATCCAGCTCCTCCCATGGTGGCATTTCCTGGGCTTCCCCAGAACTTTCCCCGGTCTCCTCTCCTTTCCCTTTATCTTTCGGATCCTCAGTCTTTTTAACCTTTTGTGCAGCTGGTTTCTTCCTATGCCCACGTTTCCAGTCCAAGATTCTCTTCCTCTTTTTCGGCTTTGGTTTCTCCTGGGCCTGGAATGTTAGGGGTTCCTCAGTATCCGCCTGGTAGCCCGATGGGTTTCCTATGGTATCCATATCGGTGGTATGGATAGTAAAGTTTCGGAGTGCCTCCGACAGTTCATTCATGCTGTTAGCACACATGAAGACACACACACACCATTTTAAGTTAAAATTTTATTTACTGAATTAAATTTTTACAGAATCACAGAATGGCAATCAGAAAAATTAAGTATTTCTAAATACTATAATTGGCTTAAATCAGTGGCTCTGATACCACATTTTTCTGTCACGACCCCCGTCCCGGTTTTACCCGTTTCAAGAGTCGCGGGACAGAAACCCGTGGTATTGTTCTTTTTGGCAGCGGAAATTTTAGCAGGATCTTTTAAACTGAAAATGCCCAATTATTTTATTTCACATTTTGGGACAAACCCCATATAATTTACAATAAAGAAATTTCACGGAGAAATTCCCTATTTACAAAAACACATTTATTTATTTATTTATTGAGCCACATTCTTTAAGCTGGTTGTGCTACGCGGCACTTTTCCTTGATTCACAGTAAGTCACTTGAAACATGTTTAAAAAGATTTTTATCTGCGGGGAAATACTGGCGAGTCATTCAATTTGCACAAAATGACACATTGTTATAATTTACAGCATTAAGGGTTTTTATATTTGCCCCTATCTTATAATTAGTTGGTTCAGCTGTCACTCGACCAAATCTATGACTGTGGACATATCACTAATTAGGCTCGCCCACCTAAAGTGATAAATCGTTAGTAGTAATGTGCACAAAACCCCCACATACTGCCAATAATTAAAGATTGGCAAAGACTTGATCACTGCAAAAGTATAACTGGAAAACATTTAGGGTTTTGTAAAACAATTTGATAAAAAGAGAATGACTCACTTTGCAAGTTTAGTCGAACAGAACCTTGCCTACTGATTTAGCCTTGTAACCTAGGTAAATAACAATGCACATGAAACTAGGTCAGCAATTTAATACAACTTTTACGATAAACTCACGAAATCAAAACCCTCACGACGAATGACAAAGTATAGCCCGGATTCGGGCCGCACTTAAACATCGATCGGATCGGTTTCAATCGATCGGACATTGTATCGTAGCAGTGATCGAGTTATTACCCTTTTGTCGCAGCAGAGATTCGAGATTTTGATTGTTTTTAGAAAGATCGGAGCACAAAGTAACGTACGAAAGGAATTTTTTTACGTCGAAACACAACAGCCATGCAAGTGCCAAACCCCTGGGCTTTATACTGGATTTTGGTCCCTCCCGCGTGTCGCGCCGGCTGTCAGGGTCCCTGGCGCGTGTCGCGGGGGAGGTCAATTCAGGCTAGGGTAGCCTCGTGTCCCACATAGCCCAGGTGAGTCAACAGCAAACGAAATTCGTGATTTACATGCGTTTTTAGGATAATTATCAATTAGGGGATGCCCCCCTTAAGTTTTAGGGGGTCCTGATCCTAGCTCCGATCGTTTTGAAAATTATGGGTCATGCCATACTACTTGGGGGTCTCAATTAGGGTTTCCTAGTGTGCACTATTAACATAAGAAATAATAATTTTGGCAAGAGTTGTTACACCCACTATTGCTATCAGTTCTATACGACACCAATAATTTTCAATCACCGGGTACTGCACTTACACTAATTTTCCTTCCTTCTCGCTAGGTACATTGACACAACCTGTCCAAACTGTTTATTTTTTATGTTAAGAGCAATTGGAATTCTTAGAATTGAATAATATTTTTTTGTAGATTTTACAATGAAGGGATGGCTTTATTTTATAGCCTTTTACCATGAATCTAAAAAAGGAAAAAGAAATAAAACCAAATCATGGGTTGTCAAAAAATACGAGCTGTTGACCATCTAAATTTGGAGATGATGCAAATGCTCCATAAATCGTGTCGATCCCAAATCTTCCAAATCATACTAAAAATTCGTTTCTTGTTTTAACACTCCCCCTCAAGTTGAATGGTGGGATCTCCAAAATTCAACTTGTCCAAACATTTGTCTAATATTTTTTCACCCACGGCTTTTGTCAAGATGTCCGCAAGTTGGTCTTCTGATCGAACAAATGGAAGTTTGACGATCCCTGCTTCCAATTTTTTTTTAATGAAGTGTCGATCAACCTCAACATGTTTTGTCCGGTCGTGTTGTATTGGGTTCTTTGAGATTTGAATGGCTGCTTTATTATCACACATAATTTTGCTAGGTTCTTTTGAAGGAAAACCAATTCGGTTAAGAGTTTTCGTACCCACAGTACCTTCAGTCAACCCCCTTGCTATTCCCCTGAATTCAGCTTCAGCACTTGAAAGAGCAACCACTTTTTGTTTTTTACTTCTCCAGGTAACCAGATTTCCACCTACAAGGGTAGAGTAGCCTGACGTTGATCTTCGACTTTCTCTATGCCCTGCCTAGTCAGCATCGCCGTACACTTGGATTTCTAGATGCCCATGTGATCGGAATACAACTCCATGGCCCGTTGTTTTTTTAGATACCTCATAATCCTCAAAACTGCTTTTATATGAGTAGCTTGTGGTTGATGCATAAACTGGCTTACCACCACTACCGCATATGCTATATCTGGTCGAGTGTGCGAAAGATATATCAGTTTCCCTACCATTCGTTGGTAACGTTCTTTGTCGGCCAACTCTGCTTCTTCTTCCATACGAAGTTTCTGATTGACGATCATGGGAGTATCTGCTGGTTTACAGTCGATCATGCCAGCTTCTGCTAGTAAGTCAAGCATATACTTCTTTTGACAGATGAAGATCCCTTGCTTTGATCTTAGTACTTCTATTCCAAGGAAGTACTTAAGTCTACCAAGGTCCTTCATTTCAAATTATGTAAACAAGTTCTTCTTCAGTTTTGCTATTTCTTCTTCATTATTTCCTGTAATGATCATGTCATCAACATAAATAATTAAACAGGTTATAAAATTGTTCCTTTGTTTGAGGAACAAAGTATGATATGAGTTACTTTGCTTAAAACCATAGTTTTTCATGGCTAAGGTGAATCTGTCGAACCAGGCTCTAGGGGACTGCTTCAGTCCAAGGGACTTATTTAACCGGCATACTTCTCCAACTTTGAAATTATTTATAAAACCGTGTGGCGCTTCCATGTAAACTTCTTCTTTCAACTCTCCGTGTAAAAAGGCATTTTTCACATTGAGCTGATAAAGGGGCCATTCTTTATTTGTCGCTACTGAGAAGAGGACCCTGATCGTGTTAATTTTCGCAACCGGAGAAAAAGTCTCCGAGTAACCAATCCCATATGTTTGAGTGTAACCTTTGGCCACTAATCGAGCTTTATATCGTTCAATTGTTCCATCGGGCTTGTATTTGATTGTGAAGACCCAACGACACCCCACTGTTTTCTTCCCTGCAGGTAAAGCACATTTCTCCCATGTCTTATTTTTAATCAAGGCTTCCATTTCTGTTTTCATTGCATCTTTCCAATTTCTTGATTTTAATGCTTGCTCTGTGTTGGTGGGAATTTCTTCCAAATAAAGACTTGACATGAACGCCTTGGATTCTTTGGATAGGTTTCTTGTGGCAACGTTAGCCATAGGATACGTTGATTTTCAAGATTCTTTTTCTGGAGAATATCTTTTTGGCGGAATGCCTCTATTTGATCTTGGTGGCAATACATATCTCCATGGTATGTCTCCTTGCGTGGGAACTTCTTGCTCTTGTTCCTGTAAATGTTCACCATGTTCTACATCTTCGTGATTAGCAGCATTTTCAGATGGTTCAGTATGCTCAACATAATCAGATTCTAGAGAATGAGTGTTACTTACCTCAGATATCAGGTTAGGATGCGTTTCTTGGGGGCACTGACACTAGGTTCTTCTTGTTGCATGACAGGAGGGGACTCGTCTTCTACGAAAGACATATGTGGAACATATTTCAACCAACTCAGTGTGTCTGAGCATTGATTCTCCCCCTGACCACTGTGTTGGGGTGTGTAATAGTGATTAGTTTCAAGAAAATCACAGTTCATGGTAGTGAACATGTGATTCGTTTCTGGATTGTAACACCTGTAACCCTTTTGATTTACTCCATATCCAACAAAAACACATTTCTCAGCACATGGATCAAGTTTATCTCTTTTCGATTTCGGTATCTGGACGAATGCGGTGCACCCAAATATTTGTGGTTCGAGGGTGAGGAATGAGGGAGGTTTAATGAATTCTGCAAAAACTTGTAATGGGGTTTTTAATTTTAGAATTTGGGTTGGAAGTCGATTGATAAGGTAAGTAGCAGTAGCAAGGGCTTCGGGCCAAAACACTTTTGGCGCATGTGATTCAATTAGGAGCGCTCGTGTTATTTCTAGTAGAATGCGGTTTTTTTGTTCCGCGGCACCATTTTGCTCTGGAGTATGTGGGCATGTTGTTTGATGAATTATTCCTTTGGTTTCGAAAAAACGTTTCATATGGGTGTTAACAAACTCTCCTCCATTGTCGGATCAGAAAATTTGAACGGTTTTACGAAATTGGTTTTGGATCATTGTGTGGAAGGTGGTAAATTTGTCAAGAACTTCAGATTTGTTCTTCAAAAAATAAACCCAGGTCATTCGAGTGCAATCATCCACAAATATCACAAAATACCGAAGGTTTTGCCCCTAGGATTGGGGCAGGGCCCCACACATCCGAGTGGATTAATGAAAAAGCGGAATCAACCCTTGTATTATTTGGTTTGAAAGTTTTTCTAGTGGCTCTTAGCCAAAACACATGTCTCACAATGTGACTTACAATTTAAAGGAAACAACTTAGGAAACAAAATGTGTAAATACCCCGTGGACGGATGACCTAATCTCCTATGCCACAGCCATGCTTCCCGTTCTGTTGTCCCATGAGCAAGCAGTACTGTACCATTTTGAGTTACCTCATCCACGTAATATAACCCGTGTCTTTCAGTTCCACGCCCAATTATCGCTCCCGTCCTGATATCCTGCAAGATACAAAAAGTGGGTTGCATAAGAACCGAGCAATTTAATTCCTTTGTAACATGACTTATTGACAAGAGGTTGTGTGATAAGAAGGGAACATATAGACAATTTGAGAGTTTTAGTGTCCGAGAAATCTCAATTGTCCCCCCCCCCCGTTTTCACATTCATTTTTCCCCCATTTGCGGTTTGTATATATGATTTTGTAGATTTAGATGATGTGGTAAAATCAGATAATTCATAAGTCATGGTGTCGGTGGCCCCAAAATCAAAAATCCATGTTCCTTCCTGTTTTTTGTCACAGGTTTGAACCACATGTGCCGTTCCTTCAAGTATTGGGGCCTGTTTGCAATTTATAAAACTTCTATTTATATAAAAAAGCAATGCTAACATCTTTTGTAATTTCTGTTTCCTTAGGGGAATGAGTGTAAATAGGAATGAGATAAGAACAGGGGATTGAGATATTCCTTTCACCCCTGCAACCTTTTTCCATGGAGAATTCTCCATCTCCACCTGTTGCCACCGTCACGCCACCGAAGCCGCCGCTGCTGCTCCGATCGTCACCGCCGGTGGTGGCGGTATCATTATTTCCCATAGCAGCAGCAGCTTTGCCTCTCTCTTGTCCGTGAGTTTGGGTGCCCTTTTTGCTACCATTGCCTCACCACTCGGGGTAATCGACAATTCGAAAACACTGTTCTTTGGTATATTTTGTCATACCACAATGTTCACATTTAAGGTGAGATTTATCTTCTTTCTTCCATGGTCCATTCTTCTTCCCATTCCGGATTGGCCGGCGATGCCCTTTCGTAAGAAATCCTAATCCGTCTGCATTGGCAGCTACCAGTCCGGCGGCTATGCCTTGGGGTTGTGTATCACTGATGGTTGCTCCCAGAATATGCTGGTGAGCGACCTCCTTATGAATGGCAGCATACGCCGCCTCTGCGGATGGAAGAGTTTCCCACCGGAGGATTTCTCGTTTAATGGAATCATACTTTCTGTCAAGAGCATTTAGAAATTGAAACAATTTTTGTTCTGACCTGATTTTTGAGTAAATCTGAATATCTTCTGGGCACTTCATCGGATTTGGGTCTATTCGATCAATTTCTCCCCATATTCCTTGTAGTGTGATCCATAGACTTTCAAGAGGGCTGTCATGTTGCTTGATTTCATTGGCTTTAACATGGAGGTCAAAGGTCTGCAACTTGTCTTTACCACTGTTGTATGTGTCACACCCCGATATTTCCACGTATTACCGGTGGGCCCGGTGGGGAGTATCATGGCGTAGTTGATATCATCATAGTCAACTAACCACAGTTTAAATGCACAGCGGAAGTCTAAAAGTAATTTATACAAACCGAGTTTAAAGTAACATAAAATATTGCACAACGGATTGTAAAATGGATCCAAAGGCGGATCAAAACAAAAGAAGAAATGTTCAACAGACTTAAAGTGATAAAAGCTTGCAAGACTCTTTATTTAATCATCAGGAGTTCCAGCCCATTACGCTTAGTACCTGCACTTAACCTTTTGAAAATACGTCAGTTATGAACTGGCAAGAGCCAAAGACGCCTACAGAGATTCGTAGCTTCCTAGGATTGGCAGGATATTACAGGCGTTTCATTGAAAACTTTTCAAGGATTGCTGCACCCCTGACTTCCTTGACTAAGAAGAAAGTAAAGTTCGTTTGGGGCCCTAAGCAGCAAGAGTCCTTTGATATTTTGAAGCAAAAGTTGAGCAACGCCCCAGTACTGACATTGCCAGATGGAATAGAAGAATTTGTGGTTTACTGCGATGCATCGCACACTGGCATGGGGTGTGTGCTTATGCAAAAAGGCAAAGTTATTGCCTACGCATCACGACAGTTAAAGGTGCATGAAAAGAATTACACCACCCATGACTTGGAGTTGGGTGCCGTTGTATTCGCACTAAAACTGTGGAGGCATTATCTTTATGGAATCAAGTGTGTGATCTATTCTGATCACAAGAGCCTCCAGCATCTGTTTAATCAGAAGGAATTAAACATGAGGCAACGCCGTTGGATGGAAACTTTAAATGATTATGATTGTGAAATCAGATACCATCCCGGCAAGGCGAATGTAGTCGCCGATGCCTTGAGTCGAAAGGAGAGGGTGAAACCTATCCGAATCAATGCCAAGCGCATGGAGATAAAGAATAATTTGATTGAAAGGTTGTTAGCTGCACAGAAGGAAGCTGTGTTGGAAACTAACTATCCTAATGAAAAGTTAGGAGTAACTGAGGAGCAGTTAACTCTTAGCAAGGACGGAATTTTAAGATTAAATGGACGAATATGGGTTCCAATTTATGGAGGACTTCGAGATGTCATCCTCCAGGAAGCCCATAGTTCCAAATACTCCGTTCATCCTGGAGCTGATAAGATGTACCAGGATCTAAAGGCAAATTATTGGTGGATAGGCTTGAAAAAGTCTGTAGCCACCCATGTAGCTAAATGCTTGACATGTGCGCAAGTCAAAGCCGAGCATCAAAAGCCGTCAGGTTTGCTACAACAGCCTGAACTTCCTACGTGGAAGTGGGAAATGGTGACTATGGATTTTATTACCAAGTTACCCAAGACAAGGAAAGGAAATGATACAATATGGGTTATAGTTGACAGACTGACTAAGTCAGCACATTTCTTACCCATCAAGGAGACTTATAGCTCCGACATGTTAGCCCAGTTATACGTTGATAAGATTGTAGCCTTACATGGCATACCTGTGTCTATTATCTCTGACAGGGATACTAGGTACACGTCACATTTTTGGAAGAGTTTCCAACAATCTTTGGGCACATGTTTGAATTTTAGTACAGCTTATCATCCTCAGACTGACGGTCAGAGTGAACGTACCATTCAAACGTTGGAAGACATGCTACGTGCATGTGTGATCGATTTGGGTGGTAGTTGGGATAAGAACCTAGCGTTAATCGAATTCTCCTACAACAATAGCTACCATACCAGCATTAAGGCTGCGCCCTTCGAGGCATTATACGGTAGAAAGTGTAGATCGCCCGTTTGTTGGGCGGAAGTTGGAGATGTCCAATTATCAGGACCAGAGATAGTCTTTGAAACGACGGACAAGATTGTCCAGATTCGTGACCGTCTCAAAGCTGCCCGAGATAGGCAGAAGAGCTACGCAGATCCGAAGCGTAAAGCTTTTCACTTCGAAGTAGGTGACAAAGTATTGCTAAAAGTATCACCCTGGAAGGGGGTGATGCGATTTGGTAAGAAAGGCAAGCTAAGCCCGAGATACATAGGACCTTTCGAGGTTATCGAACGTGTCGGGTCAGTTTTCTATAAGTTAAACTTACCAGAAGAGCTCAGTGGAATTCACAATGTGTTCCACATCTGCAATCTGAAAAAGTGTTTCGTTGACGAATCACTGGTTATACCGCATACAGATGTGCATATAGATGAGAGCTTAAAATTTGTGGAAAAACCTTTGTCGATTGAAGATCGACAGGTAAAGAAGCTTCGAAGGAAGCATGTACCTATTGTAAAGGTCAAATGGGATGCCCGTAGAGGTCCCGAATACACGTGGGAGGTTGAATCCACGATGAAAGAAAAGTACCCTTATTTATTTCAGTAAATCTCGGGTCGAGATTTATTTTAAGGGGGTGAGGATGTAACACCTCGAAAATTCATGTTCAATGATATAACGACACGTGTCATGTAAGACAAAACGCGTTGTAAACCCGGATTTAATAAAGATGTTTTGGCAAGATTTAAAAGTGGCGTCATGTTAATTTTTACCTCTGAACGACCTCATTTATAAATCTCAAGACCCAAGTATATATATCTTAAACATCTAATATATCTTAAATCCAGAAATTCTTGACAATAATGGAGGTAGTGGACTCCTACGAAGAAAATCTCTACGGTAAACCTTATTGTTCGGCACTTTCATTAAGCATTCATTGAAACATACCAAATGGTAGGGTATGTAATAGTACAAGACACATTTTAAGGGCCCCTAATTGATAAAACAATGTCCCAAGGTCGGATATGAGGTTGCCCTTTCGAATGCATGAAAGAACAAAAATTTTGGCTGCTGATGAACGCTTGCGCACCGCAACAACAGGAGCCTTACGGTGCGCAAGCAGTGCCCAGCGACAGAAAAGTTGCTGTTTTACTGTTACGCGCATGGAACTGATTTTTTACGGTTTTCCTCATCCCTCTTGACCTCTAAACAACCCCTAAACACTAGGGACACATGTGGGAATGTTGTGGGCAGTAGTAGACTAAGATGTCAACACATTGTGGTGTCTTGGTTTACTATATAAAGCCTCTTTGTGCAAACACATTGATCATTCATTCCTCAAGCATCACTGATCAATTGTGGAGCATAAGAGTACTCTCCAGGCCTTCCTAATCAACCATTAAACACTTGTAAGTCTGCTTGACCTTTCTAAATTAAGTTTAGCTTAGTTATTTAGCTAAAAGTCAAACCATCGTAATTACGGTTTGACTTCGAGATTAATTAATAATGGCTCAGTCAAATCTCGAATCAAAAGTAGTTATAAGTTGGTAATTATGTGGGTATTAAACCCTTAAAAGGGTTCCCCCTGATTACCACTCTAACCAGGTCAAAAGTCGGGTCAAACTTGCTAAGAAAAAGTCAACAGGATACTTAAATTACAATTTATGCATAATTAGCAATGTAGATCATATACAACCTGTTTGATCATTGTTATAACTTAGTAATAAGTGTAAGAACATGTCTAAACATGTTCAACCCGACAATTTCCTGTAAATACCCGGTTCGGAACCGAAAGTCACATAGTTTGACTTTCACTTTGACTTTCAGTTCTGACCCGTTTAGGCATGTTTTAGAAATGCCTCAGAGCTTTAATTGGACTAGGTTACATGTTAGTACAACCCTCTGTGATTATACACCTTGGTTCATTAGTAATCCAATTAATATGCATGTTTCCGTTAATCGCTCATATGTTGACCATTATGCCCTTATTACCTTAAAACGTGATTTTTGGAAATTTAAAAGAGTAGAAACTTTAATTACTGATATATAAACTTGTATGCAAAGTTTGACATCAGTTTGAATTGTAGATTAAGAGTTATGCTCATTATCGCAAAATGAATGCTTTATGTTAATAAAACGGCGTAATTAGCGTATAGCCTAGTTAAGCCTACTTTTAGGTATCAAACTTAATACCCACTGATGTAATATATTATTTTGGGATTTTTAAAGATTTTTAATTAATTTTAGGCTGAGCATAACTAGTAGTCGTAGGCTTAATCCGGTAATTGTCGGTTTTGCCCTTACGGGCCATAAAATGAGTTTTACATATCTAAACGACTCCAAACCTTTTGCTACTGATCACATATGATAAATAAATTATTTTAAGCCTTCTGGAAATATAAAAATATCAGATTTAAGTATCGAACCCGGAAGTGGCCTTTAATCGCCTTATTAAGCGTTTTTAACGCATAGTATGTATTAAAATTATATTGAACATACCCGGGTTGATACCTACTGATATTTTAGGCAAATTAGAATATTTTAACAGTAAGCAAAGGTTGATTAACTCAGACTCCGGTTTTGAGCTTTTCGGCTTATGTGAAATTACCAAAATGCCCCTACGGTGCATAGTTGGTTATAAATGATAGATTTCACTCATATACTTTAACCTACTGATATAACTTGGCAAATTGAGTGTATTTGCTGATTACATCAGGCCTGTAACTCAGGTTGTTACTTAAACTCTTTTATAAACTTTTAAATGACCAAACTACCCCTACGGGGCCTAGTTTGTGTTTAAACACGTTTCGGGCATAATGAAAGACATCTTACTGATGTCACAACATATTTGAGGCATAATTAACTTAGGAAACCTGTATATAGCTCTCATGAATACCCGTCACGCTTATTACGCGTACGGTTCGGTTTATGTAACAAGTTTACATAAATTAGCCGAAACGGGTCAAACCTTAACGGTTTTATCTCAAAATCCAGAATGTGAATAATAAACCCATATTAAACAAGTCTTCAAACTTGTCGGGTCTAAATCACATTCTATCCGGTCTTCGCTTAATCGTGCGTACGAACCGTATCTTTGAAACTAGCCGGTCTAAGCTTAAGCTTAATTAAAGACCCGTTAGGATTCTAATAGGTTATTATAAAACCTTCGTTCCAGATTAGGAGGACCAGTAAAAGCTACGTGCATTTTGCTTATTGTGATTTATACATTGCTCAGGTAAATACTTTTAACTTATTTTCCCTATACGGGCTTGGGTTACGGTATATAGCATACCGCTTGATCGGGCATCAAATCTTCCATCGTTGGGTGGTTAATTGAATAATTTGATCGGCTCGTTAAAACAGTCTTGTTACTTAAAGCCTTTGGGGGGTTAATGACCATGTCCCGGATATCCTTGGCATCATTTTACGAAATGGCCACGACTTAAGCACGGGGTGTAGGCGTACACCCATCAGTGCATAAAAGAATAATGTGGTGTGTCTATTGATCTTTAACCCGGACAAGATCCGGGCTACTGAACGCACAAGGAACATGTAATTCGTTCACAAGATTATAATATTAAATAATTCTCCCAAGTTAAATAAAATGTTTATGCCACGTGCATCCAAACCAATTTTCAATCATTTTCCAAAATGAGTCAGTTGAATGTATTTACCAGTGTAAACTGACGTATTTTCCCAAAAATATTAAATGCAGGTACTAAGCGTAATTGGCTGGGATTTCTCCTTAGCATCACTAGAAGTCTCGCAAGCTTAAGATGCCTGAAGTCTGTTGAACTATTAATACTATTTTATTTTCGATCCATCTGTGGATAAACTTCCGAATATTGTGACATTTGATATTACAATATTAAATTCGGTTGTATCATATTTTTAAATTTGCTTCCGCTGTGCATATTGATTATTGTGTTGTTTGACTATTATGTTGCCAACCACGTCACGATACTCCCCCCACCGGGCCCACCGGTGACACGTGGAAATCGGGGTGTGACAGGTTGGTATCAGAGCCAACACTGAGTGAATTAAACACTAGCCTTTTGTGTTTAATCTCAGTTACACAATTGCACAATTCTAAACTTTCGAGTCTAGGCATATAACATAGGACAAATTCTACCTTGTTTGGTTTTTGTTTTGTCCTTTATTTATATATATATATATATATATATATATTGTTGTTGTTATCTCATGCTATAATGACAGGATTTGAAAATGCCGCCAAGATTCTTCAGGAGAAGAGGAAGAGGCAAGGGGCCAATCACCGCCCCCAATGACAACGAGGCAGGACCATCAAATGTGCGAGCTCCGTCTACTACCGAGAGTGACGACCCTCGGCAGAACAGGAGGAACTTGTTTGAACCAGCCAGACGATCCGTATCACACAGCTCTACACCTCCGGTCCAAAACCCTTATGGGCCGCAACCGGAGTACGAGCTCAACAACCCCCAGCCTTCGTATATACCATTGCAGCGATCCTTATCGCATCATTCTTTTGGTGACCCCACACCAGTTTTTCGGGGCCAGTTTAATCCGGTAGGCTACGTACAAGAACCCGTGGGTTTTAACCCACTGGGGCCAGATGATCACTTCTCCGGGGATAACGCGGATGATATGGACGAGGATACGGACCCCGTCGAGCCTGCCAGTGGTACTCCGAACCACCCGATAGAGATCTCTGACGGATCTTCTTTCCACGGGTCACCCTATGTTGGCCCAGATAGCTTTCAAGCTATGTTTACCAGGCACGAATGGTACTATACACCACCTCGCCAATCACCTCCTCAACAGCAGCAACGGGATCCCTCTGAGGATTCAAGATTCGTGGCAGTCACGCCACCGCCTCCACCGCCACCAGTGCTGCCGGCACCTCCACAACCGCCGAGGCGGAGGAGAACCGGTGCACGCATGTCTTCACGAGCGGGAGACTTTCATTTCAGCTCTCCACGTCAATCCAGTGGCAGCCACTATCTGCCACATCAGGAGGACCCACAAATGGGTGGACCTTCACAACCAGCTGTACCACAGCCACCGCCGATGGGTTTTGACAACCCAATTCCGGCATATACGGGTTCCATGGCGTACAACCCGTTTGAACCGCCGACTCACCACAACTATGGTTACGCGGAGGCCGACCCTTACATGGTAGCGGCTAACTATAACACCCAAGGACCCTATGGAGATCCATGGGGAGTAGGGCACCCAACACATAGGTACCAGATACCTCCTAGACCTATTATCCGGACGCAATCGCAGCCGCCACGGTTTTCTCCCCCAGAAAGGGAGGAAATCCTACAAAGGTTGGATGAAGTAGAGCGAGGCTTCCACCGTGACCGTAGGGAGAGACGGAGCTTCTTCCAAGGATTGGAAAGCTTGATCAAAGGGAAGAACAAGAAGGATCATTGAATCCTTCCACTTGTATCAGTTTAGCCCCTGCGTGGGCCTGTATTTGCTGTATTTGTTTAAGCCCCTGCGAGGGTATGTATGTGTGTTTGTTTTGACCCCTGCGTGGGTCTATCTTCCGTTAACCCCTACGAGGGTATGATGTTTGCTTAAAGTCCCTGCGTGGACGAGCATGTTGATTGACCCCTGCGTGGGTAATTGTTTGTTGAAAAGACCCGTGTAGGGCAGCATGTAATATTATAATAAATTAATGGAAGGTTTGTTTTATAAATTTCATTTTCGCCACTATGTGCATGAATAATTTATCTATGAAATAAATAAATTTAAAATCATTCCTTTTGAAATATCTGCCTAAGTAAATTTTAATTAAGAACCTTAAGAGTGAAACCTAGCCTACGGGTCAATTAAAAGACCGGGCCAAGATGGTAAGACCTGTTAAAAAGATTCAAATCATTAACTAAGAATCTTAGTGTGAAACCTAGCCTGAATGTCATTATAAAGACCTGGCCATAATGGTAAGACCTGTTTAAAAGATTCAAATCCCTGTTAACATCTGTAAACATGTTAACACTTCTGGCAGATGTGATTCAATTAAAAATCACACATGTTATTATTATATAATGGTCTTTCAAAGATTCCAAACTCAACTAAATGATCTCTGAATCATGGGTTAAATCATCAATTAAGATGATTATATTTTGACCATACGTTGGTAATAAAATGCCTACGGGCCTTGCTCATTTCTATATGAGCCAAAAGACAGTAGTAGCAACGACTCCCTGTCTGAAAAAGGTGATGAACTATATTCAACCCTTAAAAGCTGTGATTCTCTGAAATCATAGCTTATGATTTATATTGTCCTTGTGACTAGGCTTTTTGTGCCACAAATAAAACTGTTATTTGTTTTATAATTAGGATTAATATTAATTGAAATCCTAAATAATATGATTAATAAATTTACCAAATATGGTCTTTGTTACCATGGTTAATGAATTGCCATAAAAGACAATTCCATAATAAAACTCCCAAATAAACTATTGTCCTTGTTTCTGCAACAGTTCAATTAAAATGGCTAACTCGGACGAGGTTAATAGCCATCCAGTGGAGGTTAATAATGACGCCCGGATTAATCTAACGGGTGCTGAATTGAAAGCGATCATAGACGGCGCTGTTACACAGGCTTTGGAAAGGCAGTACGAAGAGTATAGTGGGACTCGTAGTAGGACCCTATCTACACAGCCTTCAAAGCCACCGTCCAAGAAGGACGACCCGAAGAAAGATGATGATCGACGCTCCTCGAACCACAGTGCTCCATCTCAGCAGGTTGTACTGAACCACGGACCCCGTGAGAAGGGTTGCTCTTATAAATACTTTGTTTCGTGCAAGCCCCGGGATTTTAATGGGGAGAAAGGAGCCATTGACTGTATGACGTGGCTGGATGAGATGGATACGGTTGTGGATATCAGCGGATGCGCTGAGAGAGACGTGGTCAAGTTTGTGTCGCAGTCTTTTAAGGGTGAAGCTTTAGCATGGTGGAGATCTCTGATTCAAGCCACCGGGAAAATCCCATTGTACAATATGTCATGGGATCAATTTGTTGCCCTTATCAGGGAAAATTACTGCCCTCAACATGAGGTGGAGAAGATAGAGTCTGATTTTCTATCCTTGGTGATGACAAACCTCGACTGTCAAGCTTACCTAACGAGCTTCAACACTATGTCTCGGTTGGTTCCATATTTAGTAACCCCGGAACCAAAGCGAATAGCTCGTTTTATCGGTGGTTTAGCCCCCGAGATCAAGGCAAGCGTGAAAGCTTCTCGGCCAGCTACTTTTAGATCAGTAGCTGACATTTCCTTATCCCTCACTCTGGATGCGGTCAGGCAGAGATCGCTGAGGAATAAGGAGGCTGAGAAGAGAAAGCGTGAAGATGATGGTTCACGAAAGTCGAACAAGAAGCACCGTGGGAGCGGTGACAACAAGAAGGGATCAGAGTCAAGGAAAGATGGGCATAATTCTGGTGAGAAGCCCAAATGCAAAATTTGCAAGAAACAGCACTATGGAAAGTGCAGACTCGAGTCTAACTCTCAGACTCAGTCAAAAACTTATACTTGTGGTATATGCAAGTCCACGGATCACAAAACCTTGGATTGCAAGAAGATGAAAGACGCAACGTGCTACCGTTGCAATGAAAAGGGCCACATTAAAACCAACTGCCCTAAATATACCAAGAAGCCCGAGGAGGCCAAGAAGACTAATGCTAGAGTCTTCAGAATGGACGCAAAGGAAGCGGTTCTAGACGACAACGTTATTACAGGTACTTTCCTTGTAAATGACGTCTATGCTAGAGTACTTTTTGATTCAGGCGCTGATAAGTCTTTCGTTGATAATAAGTTTTGTGAATTGCTGAAATTACCTGTCAAAACCTTAAACATGAATTATGAGGTGGAGTTAGCAGATGGTACACTAGAAACCGTCTCTACTGTGTTAGATGGATGTGTTATATCCATTAAGAACCATTCTTTTCCTCTGTCTCTACTTCCATTTAAGTTAGCGGGTTTTGACATAGTTCTGGGTATGGACTGGTTATCTCATAACCAGGCCCAAATTGTCTGTAACAAGAAACAAGTGGTGATAAAGACTCCGTCTGGTGAATCACTTACCATTCGGGGAGATACCCAGTATGGGCTACCTGAGCAAGCGACTATGCTCAAGGCTTCAAAATGTTTAAAGAGGGGTTGTGTCATCTACATGGCACAAGTGATTATTGATGAGCCCAAACCGAAGATAGAAGACATCCCTGTCATCTCTGAATTCCCAGAAGTTTTTCCGGAAGAACTACCTGGTTTGCCACCAAATAGGCAAGTGGAATTCAGGATTGATATCATCCCCGGAGCAGCACCAGTTGCCAGAGCACCCTATAGGTTGGCTCCAACGGAGATGAAAGAATTGAGGACACAGCTAGACGAATTGCTAGCCAAGGGTTTCATAAAACCTAGTTCGTCTCCTTGGGGAGCGCCGGTCCTGTTTGTCAAGAAGAAGGACGGATCGATGCGTCTGTGCATCGACTATCGTGAACTTAATAAGGTCACGATCAAGAATAGGTATCCTTTTCCTAGGATCGACAATTTGTTCGATCAATTGCAAGGAGCAAGTTATTTTTCGAAGATTGATTTGAGGTCAGGTTACCATCAACTGAAGGTTAGAGATGAAAACGTGCATAAACCAGCATTTAGGACTCGTTATGGTCATTACGAGTTCCTAGTGATGCCTTTTGGGCTCACTAATGCACCGGCCGCGTTCATGGATCTCATGAATCGCGTTTGCAAGCCGTACTTAGATAAATTCGTCATCGTTTTCATCGACGACATTCTTATCTATTCGAAGAATCAAGCTGACCATGAGAAACACCTTCGCTGTATTCTCAAGCTCCTGCATCAGGAGAAGCTCTATGCCAAATTCTCCAAGTGTGAATTTTGGCTTCGGGAGGTCCAATTCCTTGGACACGTGGTTAGTGAGCGTGGTATCCAAGTGGATCCCGCTAAGGTTGAAGCAGTTATGAACTGGCAAGAGCCAAAGACGCCTACAGAGATTCGTAGCTTCCTAGGATTGGCAGGATATTACAGGCGTTTCATTGAAAACTTTTCAAGGATTGCTGCACCCCTGACTTCCTTGACTAAGAAGAAAGTAAAGTTCGTTTGGGGCCCTAAGCAGCAAGAGTCCTTTGATATTTTGAAGCAAAAGTTGAGCAACGCCCCAGTACTGACATTGCCAGATGGAATAGAAGAATTTGTGGTTTACTGCGATGCATCGCACACTGGCATGGGGTGTATGCTTATGCAAAAAGGCAAAGTTATTGCCTACGCATCACGACAGTTAAAGGTGCATGAAAAGAATTACACCACCCATGACTTGGAGTTGGGTGCCGTTGTATTCGCACTAAAACTGTGGAGGCATTATCTTTATGGAATCAAGTGTGTGATCTATTCTGATCACAAGAGCCTCCAGCATCTGTTTAATCAGAAGGAATTAAACATGAGGCAACGCCGTTGGATGGAAACTTTAAATGATTATGATTGTGAAATCAGATACCATCCCGGCAAGGCGAATGTAGTCGCCGATGCCTTGAGTCGAAAGGAGAGGGTGAAACCTATCCGAATCAATGCCAAGCGCATGGAGATAAAGAATAATTTGATTGAAAGGTTGTTAGCTGCACAGAAGGAAGCTGTGTTGGAAACTAACTATCCTAATGAAAAGTTAGGAGTAACTGAGGAGCAGTTAACTCTTAGCAAGGACGGAATTTTAAGATTAAATGGACGAATATGGGTTCCAATTTATGGAGGACTTCGAGATGTCATCCTCCAGGAAGCCCATAGTTCCAAATACTCCGTTCATCCTGGAGCTGATAAGATGTACCAGGATCTAAAGGCAAATTATTGGTGGATAGGCTTGAAAAAGTCTGTAGCCACCCATGTAGCTAAATGCTTGACATGTGCGCAAGTCAAAGCCGAGCATCAAAAGCCGTCAGGTTTGCTACAACAGCCTGAACTTCCTACGTGGAAGTGGGAAATGGTGACTATGGATTTTATTACCAAGTTACCCAAGACAAGGAAAGGAAATGATACAATATGGGTTATAGTTGACAGACTGACTAAGTCAGCACATTTCTTACCCATCAAGGAGACTTATAGCTCCGACATGTTAGCCCAGTTATACGTTGATAAGATTGTAGCCTTACATGGCATACCTGTGTCTATTATCTCTGACAGGGATACTAGGTACACATCACATTTTTGGAAGAGTTTCCAACAATCTTTGGGCACACGTTTGAATTTTAGTACAGCTTATCATCCTCAGACTGACGGTCAGAGTGAACGTACCATTCAAACGTTGGAAGACATGCTACGTGCATGTGTGATCGATTTGGGTGGTAGTTGGGATAAGAACCTAGCGTTAATCGAATTCTCCTACAACAATAGCTACCATACCAGCATTAAGGCTGCGCCCTTCGAGGCATTATACGGTAGAAAGTGTAGATCGCCCGTTTGTTGGGCGGAAGTTGGAGATGTCCAATTATCAGGACCAGAGATAGTCTTTGAAACGACGGACAAGATTGTCCAGATTCGTGACCGTCTCAAAGCTGCCCGAGATAGGCAGAAGAGCTACGCAGATCCGAAGCGTAAAGCTTTTCACTTCGAAGTAGGTGACAAAGTATTGCTAAAAGTATCACCCTGGAAGGGGGTGATGCGATTTGGTAAGAAAGGCAAGCTAAGCCCGAGATACATAGGACCTTTCGAGGTTATCGAACGTGTCGGGTCAGTTGCCTATAAGTTAAACTTACCAGAAGAGCTCAGTGGAATTCACAATGTGTTCCACATCTGCAATCTGAAAAAGTGTTTCGTTGACGAATCACTGGTTATACCGCATACAGATGTGCATATAGATGAGAGCTTAAAATTTGTGGAAAAACCATTGTCGATTGAAGATCGACAGGTAAAGAAGCTTCGAAGGAAGCATGTACCTATTGTAAAGGTCAAATGGGATGCCCGTAGAGGTCCCGAATACACGTGGGAGGTTGAATCCACGATGAAAGAAAAGTACCCTTATTTATTTCAGTAAATCTCGGGTCGAGATTTATTTTAAGGGGGTGAGGATGTAACACCTCGAAAATTCGTGTTCAATGATATAACGACACGTGTCATGTAAGACAAAACGCGTTGTAAACCCGGATTTAATAAAGATGTTTTGGCAGGATTTAAAAGTGGCGTCATGTTAATTTTTACCTCTGAACGACCTCATTTATAAATCTCAAGACCCAAGTATATATATCTTAAACATCTAATATATCTTAAATCCAGAAATTCTTGACAATAATGGAGGTAGTGGACTCCTACGAAGAAAATCTCTACGGTAAACCTTATTGTTCGGCACTTTCATTAAGCATTCATTGAAACATACCAAATGGTAGGGTATGTAATAGTACAAGACACATTTTAAGGGCCCCTAATTGATAAAACAATGTCCCAAGGTCGGATATGAGGTTGCCCTTTCGAATGCATGAAAGAACAAAAATTTTGGCTGCTGATGAACGCTTGCGCACCGCAACAACAGGAGCCTTACGGTGCGCAAGCAGTGCCCAGCGACAGAAAAGTTGCTGTTTTACTGTTACGCGCATGGAACTGATTTTTTACGGTTTTCCTCATCCCTCTTGACCTCTAAACAACCCCTAAACACTAGGGACACATGTGGGAATGTTGTGGGCAGTAGTAGACTAAGATGTCAACACATTGTGGTGTCTTGGTTTACTATATAAAGCCTCTTTGTGCAAACACATTGATCATTCATTCCTCAAGCATCACTGATCAATTGTGGAGCACAAGAGTACTCTCCAGGCCTTCCTAATCAACCATTAAACACTTGTAAGTCTGCTTGACCTTTCTAAATTAAGTTTAGCTTAGTTATTTAGCTAAAAGTCAAACCATCGTAATTACGGTTTGACTTCGAGATTAATTAATAATGGCTCAGTCAAATCTCGAATCAAAAGTAGTTATAAGTTGGTAATTATGTGGGTATTAAACCCTTAAAAGGGTTCCCCCTGATTACCACTCTAACCAGGTCAAAAGTCGGGTCAAACTTGCTAAGAAAAAGTCAACAGGATACTTAAATTACAATTTATGCATAATTAGCAATGTAGAACATATACAACCTGTTTGATCATTGTTATAACTTAGTAATAAGTGTAAGAACATGTCTAAACATGTTCAACCCGACAATTTCCTGTAAATACCCGGTTCGGAACCGAAAGTCACATTGTTTGACTTTCACTTTGACTTTCAGTTCTGACCCGTTTAGGCATGTTTTAGAAATGCCTCAGAGCTTTAATTGGACTAGGTTACATGTTAGTACAACCCTCTGTGATTATACACCTTGGTTCATTAGTTATCCAATTAATATGCATGTTTCCGTTAATCGCTCATATGTTGACCATTATGCCCTTATTACCTTAAAACGTGATTTTTGGAAATTTAAAAGAGTAGAAACTTTAATTACTGATATATAAACTTGTATGCAAAGTTTGACATCAGTTTGAATTGTAGATTAAGAGTTATGCTCATTATCGCAAAATGAATGCTTTATGTTAATAAAACGGCGTAATTAGCGTATAGCCTAGTTAAGCCTACTTTTAGGTATCAAACTTAATACCCACTGATGTAATATATTATTTTGGGATTTTTAAAGATTTTTAATTAATTTTAGGCTGAGCATAACTAGTAGTCGTAGGCTTAATCCGGTAATTGTCGGTTTTGCCCTTACGGGCCATAAAATGAGTTTTACATATCTAAACGACTCCAAACCTTTTGCTACTGATCACATATGATAAATAAATTATTTTAAGCCTTCTGGAAATATAAAAATATCAGATTTAAGTATCGAACCCGGAAGTGGCCTTTAATCGCCTTATTAAGCGTTTTTAACGCATAGTATGTATTAAAATTATATTGAACATACCCGGGTTGATACCTACTGATATTTTAGGCAAATTAGAATATTTTAACAGTAAGCAAAGGTTGATTAACTCAGACTCCGGTTTTGAGCTTTTCGGCTTATGTGAAATTACCAAAATGCCCCTACGGTGCATAGTTGGTTATAAATGATAGATTTCACTCATATACTTTAACCTACTGATATAACTTGGCAAATTGAGTGTATTTGCTGATTACATCAGGCCTGTAACTCAGGTTGTTACTTAAACTCTTTTATAAACTTTTAAATGACCAAACTACCCCTACGGGGCCTAGTTTGTGTTTAAACACGTTTCGGGCATAATGAAAGACATCTTACTGATGTCACAACATATTTGAGGCATAATTAACTTAGGAAACCTGTATATAGCTCTCATGAATACCCGTCACGCTTATTACGCGTACGGTTCGGTTTATGTAACAAGTTTACATAAATTAGCCGAAACGAGTCAAACCTTAACGGTTTTATCTCAAAATCCAGAATGTGAATAATAAACCCATATTAAACAAGTCTTCAAACTTGTCGGGTCTAAATCACATTCTATCCGGTCTTCGCTTAATCGTGCGTACGAACCGTATCTTTGAAACTAGCCGGTCTAAGCTTAAGCTTAATTAAAGACCCGTTAGGATTCTAATAGGTTATTATAAAACCTTCGTTCCAGATTAGGAGGACCAGTAAAAGCTACGTGCATTTTGCTTATTGTGATTTATACATTGCTCAGGTAAATACTTTTAACTTATTTTCCCTATACGGGCTTGGGTTACGGTATATAGCATTCCGCTTGATCGGGCATCAAATCTTCCATCGTTGGGTGGTTAATTGAATAATTTGATCGGCTCGTTAAAACAGTATTGTTACTTAAAGCCTTTGGGGGGTTAATGACCATGTCCCGGATATCCTTGGCATCATTTTACGAAATGGCCACGACTTAAGCACGGGGTGTAGGCGTACACCCGTCAGTGCATAAAAGAATAATGTGGTGTGTCTATTGATCTTTAACCCGGACAAGATCCGGGCTACTGAACGCACAAGGAACATGTAATTCGTTCACAAGATTATAATATTAAATAATTCTCCCAAGTTAAATAAAATGTTTATGCCACGTGCATCCAAACCAATTTTCAATCATTTTCCAAAATGAGTCAGTTGAATGTATATACCAGTGTAAACTGACGTATTTTCCCAAAAAGATTAAATGCAGGTACTAAGCGTAATTGGCTGGGATTTCTCCTTAGCATCACTAGAAGTCTCGCAAGCTTAAGATGCCTGAAGTCTGTTGAACTATTAATACTATTTTATTTTCGATCCATCTGTGGATAAACTTCCGAATATTGTGACATTTGATATTACAATATTAAATTCGGTTGTATCATATTTTTAAATTTGTTTCCGCTGTGCATATTGATTATTGTGTTGTTTGACTATTATGTTGCCAACCACGTCACGATACTCCCCCCACCAGGCCCACCGGTGACACGTGGAAATCGGGGTGTGACAGGTTGGTATCAGAGCCAACACTGAGTGAATTAAACACTAGCCTTTTGTGTTTAATCTCAGTTACACAATTGCACAATTCTAAACTTTCGAGTCTAGGCATATAACATAGGACAAATTCTATCTTATTTGGTTTTTGTTTTGTCCTTTATTTATATATATATATATATTGTTGTTGTTATCTCATGCTATAATGACAGGATTTGAAAATGCCGCCAAGATTCTTCAGGAGAAGAGGAAGAGGCAAGGGGCCAATCACCGCCCCCAATGACAACGAGGCAGGACCATCAAATGTGCGAGCTCCGTCTACTACCGAGAGTGACGACCCTCGGCAGAACAGGAGGAACTTGTTTGAACCAGCCAGACGATCCGTATCACACAGCTCTACACCTCCGGTCCAAAACCCTTATGGGCCGCAACCGGAGTACGAGCTCAACAACCCCCAGCCTTCGTATATACCATTGCAGCGATCCTTATCGCATCATTCTTTTGGTGACCCCACACCAGTTTTTCGGGGCCAGTTTAATCCGGTAGGCTACGTACAAGAACCCGTGGGTTTTAACCCACTGGGGCCAGATGATCACTTCTCCGGGGATAACGCGGATGATATGGACGAGGATACGGACCCCGTCGAGCCTGCCAGTGGTACTCCGAACCACCCGATAGAGATCTCTGACGGATCTTCTTTCCACGGGTCACCCTATGTTGGCCCAGATAGCTTTCAAGCTATGTTTACCAGGCACGAATGGTACTATACACCTCCTCACCAATCACCTCCTCAACAGCAGCAACGGGATCCCTCTGAGGATTCAAGATTCGTGGCAGTCACGCCACCGCCTCCACCGCCACCAGTGCTGCCGGCACCTCCACAACCGCCGAGGCGGAGGAGAACCGGTGCACGCATGTCTTCACGAGCGGGAGACTTTCATTTCAGCTCTCCACGTCAATCCAATGGCAGCCACTATCTGCCACATCAGGAGGACCCACAAATGGGTGGACCTTCACAACCAGCTGTACCACAGCCACCGCCGATGGGTTTTGACAACCCAATTCCGGCATATACGGGTTCCATGGCGTACAACCCGTTTGAACCGCCGACTCACCACAACTATGGTTACGCGGAGGCCGACCCTTACATGGTAGCGGCTAACTATAACACCCAAGGACCCTATGGAGATCCATGGGGAGTAGGGCACCCAACACATGGGTACCAGATACCTCCTAGACCTATTATCCGGACGCAATCGCAGCCGCCACGGTTTTCTCCCCCAGAAAAGGGAGGAAATCCTACAAAGGTTGGATGAAGTAGAGCGAGGCTTCCACCGTGACCGTAGGGAGAGACAGAGCTTCTTCCAAGGATTGGCAAGCTTGATCAAAGGGAAGAACAAGAAGGATCATTGAATCCTTCCACTTGTATCAGTTGAGCCCCTGCGTGGGCCTGTATTTGCTGTATTTGTTTAAGCCCCTGCGAGGGTATGTATGTGTGTTTGTTTTGACCCCTGCGTGGGTCTATCTTCCGTTAACCCCTACGAGGGTATGATGTTTGCTTAAAGTCCCTGCGTGGACGAGCATGTTGATTGACCCCTGCGTGGGTAATTGTTTGTTGAAAAGACCCGTGTAGGGCAGCATGTAATATTATAATAAATTAATGGAAGGTTTGTTTTATAAATTTCATTTTCGCCACTATGTGCATGAATAATTTATCTATGAAATAAATAAATTTAAAATCATTCCTTTTGAAATATCTGCCTAAGTAAATTTTAATTAAGAACCTTAAGAGTGAAACCTAGCCTACGGGTCAATTAAAAGACCGGGCCAAGATGGTAAGACCTGTTAAAAAGATTCAAATCATTAACTAAGAATCTTAGTGTGAAACCTAGCCTGAATGTCATTATAAAGACCTGGCCATAATGGTAAGACCTGTTTAAAAGATTCAAATCCCTGTTAACATCTGTAAACATGTTAACACTTCTGGCAGATGTGATTCAATTAAAAATCACACATGTTATTATTATATAATGGTCTTTCAAAGATTCCAAACTCAACTAAATGATCTCTGAATCATGGGTTAAATCATCAATTAAGATGATTATATTTTGACCATACGTTGGTAATAAAATGCCTACGGGCCTTGCTCATTTCTATATGAGCCAAAAGACAGTAGTAGCAACGACTCCCTGTCTGAAAAAGGTGATGAACTATATTCAACCCTTAAAAGCTGTGATTCTCTGAAATCATAGCTTATGATTTATATTGTCCTTGTGACTAGGCTTTTTGTGCCACAAATAAAACTGTTATTTGTTTTATAATTAGGATTAATATTAATTGAAATCCTAAATAATATGATTAATAAATTTACCAAATATGGTCTTTGTTACCATGGTTAATGAATTGCCATAAAAGACAATTCCATAATAAAACTCCCAAATAAACTATTGTCCTTGTTTCTGCAACAGTTCAATTAAAATGGCTAACTCGGACGAGGTTAATAGCCATCCAGTGGAGGTTAATAATGACGCCCGGATTAATCTAACGGGTGCTGAATTGAAAGCGATCATAGACGGCGCTGTTACACAGGCTTTGGAAAGGCAGTACGAAGAGTATAGTGGGACTCGTAGTAGGACCCTATCTACACAGCCTTCAAAGCCACCGTCCAAGAAGGACGACCCGAAGAAAGATGATGATCGACGCTCCTCGAACCACAGTGCTCCATCTCAGCAGGTTGTACTGAACCACGGACCCCGTGAGAAGGGTTGCTCTTATAAATACTTTGTTTCGTGCAAGCCCCGGGATTTTAATGGGGAGAAAGGAGCCATTGACTGTATGACGTGGCTGGATGAGATGGATACGGTTGTGGATATCAGCGGATGCGCTGAGAGAGACGTGGTCAAGTTTGTGTCGCAGTCTTTTAAGGGTGAAGCTTTAGCATGGTGGAGATCTCTGATTCAAGCCACCGGGAAAATCCCATTGTACAATATGTCATGGGATCAATTTGTTGCCCTTATCAGGGAAAATTACTGCCCTCAACATGAGGTGGAGAAGATAGAGTCTGATTTTCTATCCTTGGTGATGACAAACCTCGACTGTCAAGCTTACCTAACGAGCTTCAACACTATGTCTCGGTTGGTTCCATATTTAGTAACCCCGGAACCAAAGCGAATAGCTCGTTTTATCGGTGGTTTAGCCCCCGAGATCAAGGCAAGCGTGAAAGCTTCTCGGCCAGCTACTTTTAGATCAGTAGCTGACATTTCCTTATCCCTCACTCTGGATGCGGTCAGGCAGAGATCGCTGAGGAATAAGGAGGCTGAGAAGAGAAAGCGTGAAGATGATGGTTCACGAAAGTCGAACAAGAAGCACCGTGGGAGCGGTGACAACAAGAAGGGATCAGAGTCAAGGAAAGATGGGCATAATTCTGGTGAGAAGCCCAAATGCAAAATTTGCAAGAAACAGCACTATGGAAAGTGCAGACTCGAGTCTAACTCTCAGACTCAGTCAAAAACTTATACTTGTGGTATATGCAAGTCCACGGATCACAAAACCTTGGATTGCAAGAAGATGAAAGACGCAACGTGCTACCGTTGCAATGAAAAGGGCCACATTAAAACCAACTGCCCTAAATATACCAAGAAGCCCGAGGAGGCCAAGAAGACTAATGCTAGAGTCTTCAGAATGGACGCAAAGGAAGCGGTTCTAGACGACAACGTTATTACAGGTACTTTCCTTGTAAATGACGTCTATGCTAGAGTACTTTTTGATTCAGGCGCTGATAAGTCTTTCGTTGATAATAAGTTTTGTGAATTGCTGAAATTACCTGTCAAAACCTTAAACATGAATTATGAGGTGGAGTTAGCAGATGGTACACTAGAAACCGTCTCTACTGTGTTAGATGGATGTGTTATATCCATTAAGAACCATTCTTTTCCTCTGTCTCTACTTCCATTTAAGTTAGCGGGTTTTGACATAGTTCTGGGTATGGACTGGTTATCTCATAACCAGGCCCAAATTGTCTGTAACAAGAAACAAGTGGTGATAAAGACTCCGTCTGGTGAATCACTTACCATTCGGGGAGATACCCAGTATGGGCTACCTGAGCAAGCGACTATGCTCAAGGCTTCAAAATGTTTAAAGAGGGGTTGTGTCATCTACATGGCACAAGTGATTATTGATGAGCCCAAACCGAAGATAGAAGACATCCCTGTCATCTCTGAATTCCCAGAAGTTTTTCCGGAAGAACTACCTGGTTTGCCACCAAATAGGCAAGTGGAATTCAGGATTGATATCATCCCCGGAGCAGCACCAGTTGCCAGAGCACCCTATAGGTTGGCTCCAACGGAGATGAAAGAATTGAGGACACAGCTAGACGAATTGCTAGCCAAGGGTTTCATAAAACCTAGTTCGTCTCCTTGGGGAGCGCCAGTCCTGTTTGTCAAGAAGAAGGACGGATCGATGCGTCTGTGCATCGACTATCGTGAACTTAATAAGGTCACGATCAAGAATAGGTATCCTTTGCCTAGGATCGACAATTTGTTCGATCAATTGCAAGGAGCAAGTTATTTTTCGAAGATTGATTTGAGGTCAGGTTACCATCAACTGAAGGTTAGAGATGAAAACGTGCATAAAACAGCATTTAGGACTCGTTATGGTCATTACGAGTTCCTAGTGATGCCTTTTGGGCTCACTAATGCACCGGCCGCGTTCATGGATCTCATGAATCGCGTTTGCAAGCCGTACTTAGATAAATTCGTCATCGTTTTCATCGACGACATTCTTATCTATTCGAAGAATCAAGCTGACCATGAGAAACACCTTCGCTGTATTCTCAAGCTCCTGCATCAGGAGAAGCTCTATGCCAAATTCTCCAAGTGTGAATTTTGGCTTCGGGAGGTCCAATTCCTTGGACACGTGGTTAGTGAGCGTGGTATCCAAGTGGATCCCGCTAAGGTTGAAGCAGTTATGAACTGGCAAGAGCCAAAGACGCCTACAGAGATTCGTAGCTTCCTAGGATTGGCAGGATATTACAGGCGTTTCATTGAAAACTTTTCAAGGATTGCTGCACCCCTGACTTCCTTGACTAAGAAGAAAGTAAAGTTCGTTTGGGGCCCTAAGCAGCAAGAGTCCTTTGATATTTTGAAGCAAAAGTTGAGCAACGCCCCAGTACTGACATTGCCAGATGGAATAGAAGAATTTGTGGTTTACTGCGATGCATCGCACACTGGCATGGGGTGTGTGCTTATGCAAAAAGGCAAAGTTATTGCCTACGCATCACGACAGTTAAAGGTGCATGAAAAGAATTACACCACCCATGACTTGGAGTTGGGTGCCGTTGTATTCGCACTAAAACTGTGGAGGCATTATCTTTATGGAATCAAGTGTGTGATCTATTCTGATCACAAGAGCCTCCAGCATCTGTTTAATCAGAAGGAATTAAACATGAGGCAACGCCGTTGGATGGAAACTTTAAATGATTATGATTGTGAAATCAGATACCATCCCGGCAAGGCGAATGTAGTCGCCGATGCCTTGAGTCGAAAGGAGAGGGTGAAACCTATCCGAATCAATGCCAAGCGCATGGAGATAAAGAATAATTTGATTGAAAGGTTGTTAGCTGCACAGAAGGAAGCTGTGTTGGAAACTAACTATCCTAATGAAAAGTTAGGAGTAACTGAGGAGCAGTTAACTCTTAGCAAGGACGGAATTTTAAGATTAAATGGACGAATATGGGTTCCAATTTATGGAGGACTTCGAGATGTCATCCTCCAGGAAGCCCATAGTTCCAAATACTCCGTTCGTCCTGGAGCTGATAAGATGTACCAGGATCTAAAGGCAAATTATTGGTGGATAGGCTTGAAAAAGTCTGTAGCCACCCATGTAGCTAAATGCTTGACATGTGCGCAAGTCAAAGCCGAGCATCAAAAGCCGTCAGGTTTGCTACAACAGCCTGAACTTCCTACGTGGAAGTGGGAAATGGTGACTATGGATTTTATTACCAAGTTACCCAAGACAAGGAAAGGAAATGATACAATATGGGTTATAGTTGACAGACTGACTAAGTCAGCACATTTCTTACCCATCAAGGAGACTTATAGCTCCGACATGTTAGCCCAGTTATACGTTGATAAGATTGTAGCCTTACATGGCATACCTGTGTCTATTATCTCTGACAGGGATACTAGGTACACGTCACATTTTTGGAAGAGTTTCCAACAATCTTTGGGCACACGTTTGAATTTTAGTACAGCTTATCATCCTCAGACTGACGGTCAGAGTGAACGTACCATTCAAACGTTGGAAGACATGCTACGTGCATGTGTGATCGATTTGGGTGGTAGTTGGGATAAGAACCTAGCGTTAATCGAATTCTCCTACAACAATAGCTACCATACCAGCATTAAGGCTGCGCCCTTCGAGGCATTATACGGTAGAAAGTGTAGATCGCCCGTTTGTTGGGCGGAAGTTGGAGATGTCCAATTATCAGGACCAGAGATAGTCTTTGAAACGACGGACAAGATTGTCCAGATTCGTGACCGTCTCAAAGCTGCCCGAGATAGGCAGAAGAGCTACGCAGATCCGAAGCGTAAAGCTTTTCACTTCGAAGTAGGTGACAAAGTATTGCTAAAAGTATCACCCTGGAAGGGGGTGATGCGATTTGGTAAGAAAGGCAAGCTAAGCCCGAGATACATAGGACCTTTCGAGGTTATCGAACGTGTCGGGTCAGTTTTCTATAAGTTAAACTTACCAGAAGAGCTCAGTGGAATTCACAATGTGTTCCACATCTGCAATCTGAAAAAGTGTTTCGTTGACGAATCACTGGTTATACCGCATACAGATGTGCATATAGATGAGAGCTTAAAATTTGTGGAAAAACCTTTGTCGATTGAAGATCGACAGGTAAAGAAGCTTCGAAGGAAGCATGTACCTATTGTAAAGGTCAAATGGGATGCCCGTAGAGGTCCCGAATACACGTGGGAGGTTGAATCCACGATGAAAGAAAAGTACCCTTATTTATTTCAGTAAATCTCGGGTCGAGATTTATTTTAAGGGGGTGAGGATGTAACACCTCGAAAATTCGTGTTCAATGATATAACGACACGTGTCATGTAAGACAAAACGCGTTGTAAACCCGGATTTAATAAAGATGTTTTGGCAGGATTTAAAAGTGGCGTCATGTTAATTTTTACCTCTGAACGACCTCATTTATAAATCTCAAGACCCAAGTATATATATCTTAAACATCTAATATATCTTAAATCCAGAAATTCTTGACAATAATGGAGGTAGTGGACTCCTACGAAGAAAATCTCTACGGTAAACCTTATTGTTCGGCACTTTCATTAAGCATTCATTGAAACATACCAAATGGTAGGGTATGTAATAGTACAAGACACATTTTAAGGGCCCCTAATTGATAAAACAATGTCCCAAGGTCGGATATGAGGTTGCCCTTTCGAATGCATGAAAGAACAAAAATTTTGGCTGCTGATGAACGCTTGCGCACCGCAACAACAGGAGCCTTACGGTGCGCAAGCAGTGCCCAGCGACAGAAAAGTTGCTGTTTTACTGTTACGCGCATGGAACTGATTTTTTACGGTTTTCCTCATCCCTCTTGACCTCTAAACAACCCCTAAACACTAGGGACACATGTGGGAATGTTGTGGGCAGTAGTAGACTAAGATGTCAACACATTGTGGTGTCTTGGTTTACTATATAAAGCCTCTTTGTGCAAACACATTGATCATTCATTCCTCAAGCATCACTGATCAATTGTGGAGCACAAGAGTACTCTCCAGGCCTTCCTAATCAACCATTAAACACTTGTAAGTCTGCTTGACCTTTCTAAATTAAGTTTAGCTTAGTTATTTAGCTAAAAGTCAAACCATCGTAATTACGGTTTGACTTCGAGATTAATTAATAATGGCTCAGTCAAATCTCGAATCAAAAGTAGTTATAAGTTGGTAATTATGTGGGTATTAAACCCTTAAAAGGGTTCCCCCTGATTACCACTCTAACCAGGTCAAAAGTCGGGTCAAACTTGCTAAGAAAAAGTCAACAAGATACTTAAATTACAATTTATGCATAATTAGCAATGTAGATCATATACAACCTGTTTGATCATTTTTATAACTTAGTAATAAGTGTAAGAACATGTCTAAACATGTTCAACCCGACAATTTCCTGTAAATACCCGGTTCGGAACCGAAAGTCACATAGTTTGACTTTCACTTTGACTTTCAGTTCTGACCCGTTTAGGCATGTTTTAGAAATGCCTCAGAGCTTTAATTGGACTAGGTTACATGTTAGTACAACCCTCAGTGATTATACACCTTGGTTCATTAGTTATCCAATTAATATGCATGTTTCCGTTAATCGCTCATATGTTGACCATTATGCCCTTATTACCTTAAAACGTGATTTTTGGAAATTTAAAAGAGTAGAAACTTTAATTACTGATATATAAACTTGTATGCAAAGTTTGACATCAGTTTGAATTGTAGATTAAGAGTTATGCTCATTATCGCAAAATGAATGCTTTATGTTAATAAAACGGCGTAATTAGCGTATAGCCTAGTTAAGCCTACTTTTAGGTATCAAACTTAATACCCACTGATGTAATATATTATTTTGGGATTTTTAAAGATTTTTAATTAATTTTAGGCTGAGCATAACTAGTAGTCGTAGGCTTAATCCGGTAATTGTCGGTTTTGCCCTTACGGGCCATAAAATGAGTTTTACATATCTAAACGACTCCAAACCTTTTGCTACTGATCACATATGATAAATAAATTATTTTAAGCCTTCTGGAAATATAAAAATATCAGATTTAAGTATCGAACCCGGAAGTGGCCTTTAATCGCCTTATTAAGCGTTTTTAACGCATAGTATGTATTAAAATTATATTGAACATACCCGGGTTGATACCTACTGATATTTTAGGCAAATTAGAATATTTTAACAGTAAGCAAAGGTTGATTAACTCAGACTCCGGTTTTGAGCTTTTCGGCTTATGTGAAATTACCAAAATGCCCCTACGGTGCATAGTTGGTTATAAATGATAAATTTCACTCATATACTTTAACCTACTGATATAACTTGGAAAATTGAGTGTATTTTCTGATTACATCAGGCCTGTAACTCAGGTTGTTACTTAAACTCTTTTATAAACTTTTAAATGACCAAACTACCCCTACGGGGCCTAGTTTGTGTTTAAACACGTTTCGGGCATAATGAAAGACATCTTACTGATGTCACAACATATTTGAGGCATAATTAACTTAGGAAACCTGTATATAGCTCTCATGAATACCCGTCACGCTTATTACGCGTACGGTTCGGTTTATGTAACAAGTTTACATAAATTAGCCGAAACGGGTCAAACCTTAACGGTTTTATCTCAAAATCCAGAATGTGAATAATAAACCCATATTAAACAAGTCTTCAAACTTGTCGGGTCTAAATCACATTCTATCCGGTCTTCGCTTAATCGTGCGTACGAACCGTATCTTTGAAACTAGCCGGTCTAAGCTTAAGCTTAATTAAAGACCCGTTAGGATTCTAATAGGTTATTATAAAACCTTCGTTCCAGATTAGGAGGACCAGTAAAAGCTACGTGCATTTTGCTTATTGTGATTTATACATTGCTCAGGTAAATACTTTTAACTTATTTTCCCTATACGGGCTTGGGTTACGGTATATAGCATACCGCTTGATCGGGCATCAAATCTTCCATCGTTGGGTGGTTAATTGAATAATTTGATCGGCTCGTTAAAACAGTCTTGTTACTTAAAGCCTTTGGGGGGTTAATGACCATGTCCCGGATATCCTTGGCATCATTTTACGAAATGGCCACGACTTAAGCACGGGGTGTAGGCGTACACCCGTCAGTGCATAAAAGAATAATGTGGTGTGTCTATTGATCTTTAACCCGGACAAGATCCGGGCTACTGAACGCACAAGGAACATGTAATTCGTTCACAAGATTATAATATTAAATAATTCCCCCAAGTTAAATAAAATGTTTATGCCACGTGCATCCAAACCAATTTTCAATCATTTTCCAAAATGAGTCAGTTGAATGTATTTACCAGTGTAAACTGACGTATTTTCCCAAAAAGATTAAATGCAGGTACTAAGCGTAATTGGCTGGGATTTCTCCTTAGCATCACTAGAAGTCTCGCAAGCTTAAGATGCCTGAAGTCTGTTGAACTATTAATACTATTTTATTTTCGATCCATCTGTGGATAAACTTCCGAATATTGTGACATTTGATATTACAATATTAAATTCGGTTGTATCATATTTTTAAATTTGCTTCCGCTGTGCATATTGATTATTGTGTTGTTTGACTATTATGTTGCCAACCACGTCACGATACTCCCCCCACCGGGCCCACCGGTGACACGTGGAAATCGGGGTGTGACACCGGATAAGATTAATTGACACGCCACAAGTATATCCCCATAAGAGATTGAGATACCGTTTATACATACGCAACTGTCAGGTGTATGCCTACACCCAGTGCTTAAGCCGTGGCCGTTTCTTTTAAATGAGCCGAGGATATCCAGGACATGGTCATTAACCCCCTAAAAGCATTGCATCAAACAAAACAGATTAAAACGGGTTATGTAAATGTATTAATCACAATCCGATTTAAATAACTACATACCCGACCAAGCGGTATCATTATATTACCGTATACTAAGCCCGTATAACGGAAAATAAGTTAAAAGTATTTATCTGAGCAAAAATATAATTTAATCTCAGCCGTATAACAATCAGCAAGTGCAAATAGCTTTTACTGGGCTCCTAAATCTGGAACGAAGGTTTTAATAACCTATTAGATTCCTAACGGGTCTTCCTTAAGTTTAAACTTAGACCGGTTAGTTTTAATGAAAGGTTTACGGTTCAAAACGCACGATTAAGCGAAAACGGGATTAGAATGTGATTTAGACCCGACAAGTATGAAGACTTGTATAATATGGGTAAACTAAACACACATTCTGGATTTTGAAGTAAAAATGATAAGGTTTGACCCATTTCGGTCAGTTTATGCAAACTAGTTACATAAACCGTACCGAACGCGAATATGCTTAACGGGTAACCAAATGAGTCATATACAGGTTTCACAAGTTAATATGCTTAAAGTATGTTATGATATCAGTAGGATACCTTCCATTATGCCCAAAACGAATTTTTAACCAATTTAAGCCCCGTAAGGGTATTTTGGTCATTTTAAAGTTTATAAAATAGGTTAAATAGTAATCTGAGTTTATGGTCTAAAATAATCAGTAAAAAATATTTATTTTAATAGGTTATATCAGTAAGATATTATATATATGTGAAATTTATCATTTATGACCAAACTATGCACCGAAGGGGCATTTTGGTCATTTCACATATGTTAAAAGGGCCAAATTAGGAAATCTGAGTTCAACACTTTTGCTTACTGTTAAAGTATAAAAATTTGTTCATAACATCAGTAGGTAACAAGTCTTAGGTGCTCAGTATGGTTTTAAACCATACTTTGCGCCTACATCGCATAAAAGTCGGTATTTGAAGATATTCGGGTTAATTGAAGAAACCTGAGATTTTGATCAGCCTCTACTATTTAAAATAATTTATTTGATGTATAAAATCAGTAGAAAAAAAGGTTTGATATGTAAAGGATGTGTAAAACTCATTTTATTAGCAAAAAGGGCATAACCGTCAATTACCGAGCCTATGCAAGAACCCTATGTTATGATCAGTTTAAAATTTAACAAAAATTTCCAAAAATCCCTAAATATTATATCTTAACAGTAGGTAGCAAGTTTGGTGGCAAAAATTGGGTTTAAATAGGTTTTATGCCAAAAAATGCCGTTTAATTAATAAAAAGCTTTCATTTTACGATATCGCGCATAACTTCTATTTTAGACCATAATCTGATGTCAAAATTTTAGGACATACTTAAATATCAGTAATAAAGGTTTTTGTCCTCTCACATTTTCAAAAATCTCGTTTTAATATCAAAAGGGCATAATGGTCAACTTTTAAGCATTTAACGGAAACATGCAATGAACTAGGATTTCTATGGAACCAAGTTGTATAACCTCAGAGGGTTATACTAACCTATAATATGGTCCTAAAGGAACCCTAAGGCATATCTAAAACAAGCTAAATCGGGTCAGAAATGAAAGTCAAAGCAAAAGTCTACTTTTGCGACTTTCGGTTCCGAACCGAGCCTAAACTCAGAATTGTCGGGTTGAACATGCCTAGACATGTTCTTATATTATTTACCAAGTTATTTTAATGTTAAAACATGTTCCATAACCTCTGCATTGTTAGATATGAATTTAATTGTAAAAATTGATTCTGTTGACTTTTTATTAATAAGTTTGACCCGATAATTGACCAAGTAAAAGTGATAATCAGTAGGTGCCCTTTTAAGGGTTTATTACCTACATAATTACCAACTCATAGCCACTTTCAATTCGAATAATGGCTGGACCGTTTGTGATTAATCACAAAGTCAAAGTTTAATTACGATAACTTTGACTTTCGGTCATTAAGCTAATAAAACTTGAACTTAGGGAGCTAAGAACACTTACTAGGGTACTTAGCACGAGTATTGAACTTTAGAAAACTTCCTTGAGCTCCAGGAGGATCCAAAGAGTGAGTTTTGAGTGAAATATTCAAGTGTGAAATGAACAAGTGCAAACACAGGGCCTTATATAGGATTTTTAGAGCTCCAAAATCATTCCATCTGCAAATCTATAGTAACCAAATGATCCCATGTGTCCCTAGTGCATGAAAAACTGTTGGCTCAGACCCTGGTATCGAAAAATTGCATGCAAAGGCGGTGCAACAGGCTGAACCTGCAGCTGTGCAGATTTTTGGTTGCTGGTGACTTTTACGCGGGCCGCGTAAGACTCTTAAGGAGTCTACGCGGGCCACGAGGCTCCTTCTCAACCGGAAAACAACTTTCAAACTTTGCAATTTTGGTCCCTGGTCCAAAACAAGTTTATTTAACTTCTATTTATTGCATTTAGGACCCCCATAGTTAACTATTAAGGACCTTAGGTCATCATTTAACACCGTTAAGCTCCCGGTTAGATTTAAGATCACCCGAAAAAGTCTTGTTTTCATCGAAACTCCACAAAATTAATATCCAATATTCTTGAGAGCAAAATATACAATTATTACAATGTTTTTGGGTTCGTTAAAAGGTCACTCAGAGGTAACATTTAACATGGTGACACTTTCAACCCCTATGTTTCAAAAAATCCTTATTTTAAGCACAAACGACTTTCTATGTTCGACAAATTATTCGTTAAAGAATACGAACGTCGTATGAGACAGAGGCACAAGAATGGCATGTTGACACTTTGGATCCTTTTACTAACATATTTACATTGTTTGATAATTTTAGTCCCTCCAGATCAATCCATTACACGTTTAAAGTCCATGACACGTGTCTTCATTATATTAGTCGTGATTTTACGAGGTGTTACAGTATGTTACCACGCGAGCATCCCACAATGATTTTTCTGTAGGAAACTCAGTTAGATTACTTGCTAGTGCTGGTTCGATATTTTGTATCAACCCTGAAAACACGATCAAGTTGTCTTGTTCCCATTGCTCGAAGGTTTCGTCATGTTGATTTGGAGGGGTTGAGGTTAAATGTTTTAGTAAGTCTTTCGATTTGCCGCGTATGGCAACCCGAATCATTCGGGTCCATAGGGCATAGTTTTTGCTGTTGAGTTTGAGATTTATTTGTAGGCTATCGGATAATTTGGAATTTTTTTGCTAGGAATTAATCCCCTGTTTGAGAAGGTTGGCGATTTGTAGAGTCAAATCGAAACTTGGGCTACCGTCTCCGGTCATGGCGACTCGGTTTTGATGGGCTGTGAACTTGGTAAATGATGAGCAGGTTAGGCTTCCTTGAAACGTAAACCATGCTCTGATACCATGATGTTAAGAGCAATTGGAATTCTTTGAATTGAATAATATTTTTTTGTATATTTTACAATGAAGGGATGGCTTTATTTTATAGCCTTTTATCATGAATCTAAACAAGGAAAAAGAAATAAAACCAAAGAGTAAACTGCCATTTTGGTCTCTGTGGTTTGGGCACTTTTGGCATTTTAGTCCAAATCTCAAACTTTTTAAATCTGGGTCCCTGTGGTTTCACTTTTGTTGTCATTTTAGTCCAAAAGTTAAAGTTGGCCAGATTCCCCAACTTAAACCCTGATTTTTTGTCTTTATCCTCAGGGGTATTTTAGTCATTGTAGATTTATTATAACTGATTATTGATTAAAAATAAAAAAAAAACAAAATCAATCAACCTTAAGCAAATCATCTTCCCCAAATATACCCTAACACCCTAAACCCCCACGACCTGCAATGAACACCCCACCACCACCACCTCCACCACAACAACTCCACCGACGCACCTCCAGCCCCGCTGCAAAATCACCACTACCGCACCTCCAACCCCGCTGCAAAACCCCCCCACCACCGCACCTACTCCCCTATTGTAAAACCCTCAACACCGCACATCCTCCCGCGCTGCACAACCCCCACCACGCACCTCCACCACTACGATCAATCACAAACCACAAAACCCTAAAACTCATCAGCCATCAACCCACCCAAATTCATACCAAACATATACAGATTCACAAATATTTCAACAAAAAACCAAACCCACAAAGCAACATTACAAAACATTCAACTAAACCCACAATTCTTAACAACAAATCAACAAAACCCATCAAAGAAATCGATCAAAGATTACCTTAGAACACAAATATGTTCTTCTTGAAGGGTGAGACCCAATAAAAGGTTTAATCTTTACAAGGGTTTTGTCTCTTAAAACAATTCTTCCACAACACACAAGTGTGTGAACTTGTAAAGATGATGCTTCCATGGCTGCCCACCTTCACTGTTCTTGAATCTTGATCATTATTCACCAACCAAATTTTCTATCTTTAAATACCCTAATTCATTTAGGGTTATCATAGATTCAGTTACAAAACAAAGGTTCAAGAGTAAGAAGATCACAGTGTTGCTTGTATTGATGTGTGATTCGAGATCGGACGGGTCAAATGTGAAGGCGGAGGTCGTGGTTGGTTTGCCGGCCACATATGTGCAGGCGAAGGTGGTGATGGCGGTGGAGGTTTTATGACAGTGGTGGCTGGCGGTGGTTGTTGTTGGTAGAGAAAGGTGATGATTGGTGGTGGGGCTGGAGAGAGAATTCGGTGATTGTTTCTCTCTCTAGAAAATGGGTTGAAATGAAGAAGATGGTGACAGAGGATTTGGGTTTTATTATTTTTAATCAATAATCAGTTATAATAAATCTACAATGGACAAAAATGCCCCTGAACAAAAAGACAAATAGGCAGGTTGCAACAGTAAAAAAATGGGTTTTTGAATTTTGGACTAAAATGGCAACAAAAGTGAAACCACAGGGACCCAGATTTAAAAAGTTTGAGATTTGGACTAAAATGGCAAGAGTGCCCAAACCACAGGGACCAAAATGGCAGTTTACTCAAAACCAAATCATGGGCTGTCAAAAAATACGAGCTGTTGACCATCTAAATATGGAGATGATGCAAATGCTCCGTAAATCGTGTCGATCCCATATCTTCCAAATCATATTAAAAATTCGTTTCTTGTTTTAACAATTTTCGCTTCCAAGTCTTCCTCATAGATCCCCGCTAAGTATTTGAGACGAATACAATCGTCGTTGGCATTGTTTGTTTTCCGGTTCTTCTTTCCGTTGCTTCCTTCTTCTTTGTGTGTTTTCCTTTATACGTATGCCATTCATACTCCTATTACCTTCTCTGGCTTTCCCTCCTCGCCTCCGGTTGACCTCTCGTCCTTCCTTTACTTAGCTAGCTGCTTCATTTTATAGGAATGCTAATGGAGCGAGAAATATCATTTGTGAATGGGCGAAATGGTGCTCCTGCCGGTCCGTTTGACAGAATTTCTAAGGTCTAGGCAAAGTAAGGTGTGGACAAGGTGTTTATTTATGTTTTTATGGGTTGTTTTTTGGTTTTTTGAGACATTGCTTTGAGCTTTTCCTAGTTCCGTGCTAGCCTTTATATGACTAGGGAACATTTAGTTTGCAACTAGAAGCATTATATTACCAAAATACCCTTGTAGCTAGTTCGAGATCAACACCTTCCCTAGTCTAGTTATGGGTGTTAATCCGAACTACCCTGTCAAAATGCAAGTTTAACATACCTAGTTACAACCGACTAAGTTTCTAATCCATCATTTACATAACAAAAGACAACTTTTTAAGAAGTAAAAGTTTAACAAAAACATTGTTTCAAAAGGGCGACCACTACTACTACGGAAGCGCATAGACCATGGTGTGCATGTGGGTGTTCGTCTCCAAGTTCGCCACGCCACCTAAATCACGGATTTTCCTACATCGCAATTCAAGTTTAACTAGTCAGTTTCTTATAATATAATAATAAATAACAACTAACATCCATTCGTGTCATCACATAACCATGTCATAATTTCACTTTCATCGACCCGTTGAACGGGTCATTATCTACCATCTCCAAACGAGACAATACATAACCTTCAATAATCCGTTAATCTCGGATTAAACATAATCACAACATAAACACCATACCAAATTCGTTCATGACAGATTTAACTATTTCATTACCTTCTTTCATAAACTTCCAATGTACGGCTAGTTCAACACCAACCGACAATAACATAAACTTTTCATCTTTATCGTATCTTACGACCCGTTCATGACGGATTAAACTATCAACTACACATCATTTACGGATAATCATATCTACGGTTCTAATACTACAATAACAATTAGAAAGTAAAGCTTGTATGCATAAAACAACATACCTCGATCCTGTGAGCTGTCCGACCTTCTAGCACTTGAACCTTCTTCTTTTACACCTACATCGACATGTTCATTCATTTAGCCCGACTACATAACATTTCATTCTTTTACACACTTTTATCATACAACATCTTGTTATTTGTTCTTTTAGGCATTTTATCAAACACTTGGCGGGTTTCACCTTTATAGGGTATTTGATTACAAGTATCTTCACACACTAATCTACAAGTTCATAACAATCAAGCAAGTTAATGAGATTCTCTCATCCTACATCATTCATCTATGTTCCATCCCTCTAAACAAGTTAAATCACCATAACCCAGACATCAATCGAGTTCTAGTTCATAATCTTAACTTCTATTGGTATATATCACAACATTAATCATAGTTGGGTAAAAACCCATTTCCTAAAGTTCATGATTTCAAGAAATTCAACTTACCACTTTGTTGTTCACACCTTGATGACCAAGGATTTGCGTTCCTACAATCGTTCGACTTGAAATCACCTTCAATATGATGGAATTAGTGAACTAGGGTTTGGGGTGTTCTTTTCTTTTTCTCCTGGACAAGATCACGCACACACTAGAAGTGTCTAGTGTGTGTGTTATCTCATTTAACTAGTCATTCTTTTAATTTTTCATGTTTAGTCCCTCGGTTCCTAACGTTTATTTATTTTAGCCCAAACCCTCCTTTCATGAACTATTTTAGAGAAAATAATTAGATTACATATTTTTGGGGTGTTACACATGTTCACGAACACGTTCACGAACACCTTACCGAATGTTCACGAACACAATCGAACGAACGAGACCTCTGTTCATGTTCGTTCATTTAACTAATCAAACGAAATTTCTTGTTCATGTTCGTTCGTTTATTAAATGAACGAATATAAACGAACTTCTCGCCGAACGATTCATGAACTGTTCGCTGAACGTTCGGTTCGTTTACAGCCCTAAATCTAATATATCATGGGAAAAACGAATATGTATATAAAATAATATATATATATTCATTAAAGAAGACCAGTTTACCTAAAACCTCAATTGCCAACTAATCCAAGTTCTTTATACATCAAATACTTATTACCTCAACCCACTCTATATAATTGTTTTGCTATGAATTCCATGATAGTCTTTCTTACCGTATTACTTTTGTGTTTCAATGATTAACACATGACAAAGAGGTACGGGAAGATCCAATATTGGGATATGATCTACATGGTTATTGATTAAGATATGTTTGTAGTCAAAAGATAAAAGCGGTAAAATGTCAAAAAAAGAATAATGAAATGTGTTTTACATCGATTTGTATGGGTTTTAATACCGGTAGTGCAAATATACTAGCAAATACTGAAAGTGATTCCTATCGAAACTAAAAACAATAAAAGTATATGAATGTACGTGTATCAAAGCACGTGCGAAAATCTTCTACTATACTAAAAGTTAATATATATTAGGAAGTGGAGAGAAATAATTAAACATAACTTCGTCTTTAGAATTTTTCTTAGGGACAATTGCATATTTTCCCTTAAAAAACTGTTTAATTGCGTATTTACGCAACTTAAATTTAAAATTGCATATATCTCCTTTCTTAACTATTAAAATTGCATATATCCCCCTCCTTAACTAATATAATTGCAAATTTACCAATTTTGATTTATTTTATTAAAAACAAATTATATAATGACTTTTTAACCTTATTTTTTACTAAAACTTAAAAAAACATTATTCATTAACAAAAAACAAAATTATCAAACACAAAAACAGATCCTAGAAAATATGAACCAAAAGGAGCAAAGAAGAGAGCGACTGACATTATACAGATCCTAGAAAATATGACCAAATAATAACATATCATCAGTTACGATTGTTTAAGTTATATTCTTGTATTAATATTCATCTTTTTTTAACGGTGTCAAAGCAAATGTTGCGTTTATCATACTCCTGTTGTGCCCATTCAATGACATGTGTGATTAGTCACATAATTTAGTTGGTGTTTGATTTACAGTCATGAATCATTATGGGTATGAGTTCGATGGCGATTGTAATAATTAAATGATTAAATAATTAGTTGTTTTTGTGTTTGATAAAGTTGTTTTTTGTTAATGAATAAATTTGTATTTTTTTTAAGTTTTAGTAAAAATAAGGGTAAAAAAGTCATTATACAACTTGTTTTTAATAAAATAAATCAAAATGGGTAAATTGCATTTATATTAGTTAAGGAATGAGATATATGCAATTTTAATAGTTAAGGAAAGGGATATATATAATTTTAATTCTAAGTTGGGTAAATACGTAATTAAGCAGTTTTTTAAGGGGAAATATGCAATTGTTTCTTTTTCTTATAATGAAGAAACGTTATTAGTGAAAAATAAAGATAAATGATAAATAAAATATTTTTGAAAATTACCGTGTTAAGCATGTATAGTATCATGTTTTAAGCTTGTATAACATTATGTAATGAACTACAGAAGCAATAAGTTATCGAACGTTCAAGAACATAAATGAACGGACACCACCTCTGTTCATATTCGTTCATTTAGCTAAACAAACTTCCCGTCGAACGATTCATGAAGTGTTCGCTGAACGTTTGATTCCTTCGTAGCCCTACCTATGGTCCATCTATACGTGCGCCTAGCTTACAGAATTTGAACAATTCATTTCTTAAACAGAAGGAAGACATCTTATGACCAGGATGTCTCTTATATATATTTTGTATATTCCATTGTAGGGGGTTTCTTGGGAAATACTAAAAGAGTGGAGAACCGGGGAACACTTTAAAAATTCAACTTAACATGTTAAAAATCAAATTTAAAAAAAAAATCGGCCTTTTTCCTTATAAATACATGAAGGGGTAAGGTCCCAAAAATCTCGTAATAAGTACTTGGGACCATACCATAACCTTGTCTTTCAGCCTCTTTTTGACCATACGCGGCCGCGCACTGGTCATGCAAAGGAGATTTAAGAGACAGGTAGCAGACAACATTTGCGCGCCAACAGGAAATCATGAATCCTTGCGCTTTCCTCCATAAACAAAGGAAGAAAATCCTAAACACTTCCGCCTAATAATATACAGACTTGGATATTATTTACCCAACTGGTGCCACACGATAAAGAGCCACACAGGATTATGGCAATAACCTTCTAGAAGGACTCAATCGTGCACCACTAAACGATTACAACCGTCTGTACACGTGTCATCACCACAGGACTCCCTGAAAATCACGATGATGGCATGGAATTAGAGGAAAACCTCCACTTGCCCACTTTCCACGTGGCATTCCCCCAGCCATAGATCTAAACAGCGATCCGTGTGCATTCAAGTCGGATCATGAAGATTAACGGAGGGAAATGTAACCGCTTACGGGGTTAGCATCTTCCGTTAATATTTCATCAACAAGTTTTCCCGCCCAAACTCTCGGCTATAAATATGAGGATAATTCAGGTATAAACTTCAAGTCACACACACTTCGTCAATACTTCTTCTTCTTCTTCTTCTTCTTCTTCATAAACATCTACTTATTCTCACGCCGGAGTCGGGTCAAGGAGAGAACCCCTTTCTCCCTTTGACGAGGCTAACGGTGTTTTGTTTTGCAGAGTTTATCGGAGAGGAAGACCAGTAAATCGAATCAAACGAGAGAGAACAAACCCCTTTATGCAGATCCAAACCCCCTAGATATTTCGATCCCGGTCGTTTATCTAGTGTTTCTTCAATACATGTAGAAGAATTTTTAATAGAAAAATCAAAAACTAAAAATATAAAATAAAATGTTTAAAAAATATATCTTATAAAATTAACTTAACATGTTAAAAGTCAATTTAAAAAAAAAATTCAGCACTTTTCCTTCTAAAAATGGGTAGAAACTATTCCAATAAAAAATCATTTTTGTAAAAAAAAAAGCCTTTTTAATAGTTTTTTTTATATTTATAGTTTTTGAGTTTTTTTTATTAAAAATGCTTCTACAAGTATTTAAATAGAAAAGCGCCGAATTTAAAAAAAATGATTTTTAACATTTTAAGTTAAATTTTTAAGAGTGTTACTTCGTTCTCCATTTTTTTATTCTTCCCCAATTAAACTCACACTTCAATTGTATTTGTAAATATTCATACGATTTTTTATACATTTAGCGAAAAACAGCTAAGACAACTTTTTTTTTTTAAGATTTAGCGAAGGACGTGGCGGATATCTTATCGGTAAAAAACAACTAAGGGGCTGTTTGGCAACATCTGAACCAATAAGTGCTGAATGAATAAGATGTCTGAATGGCTAAGAGGCTCTGAACCAGTAAGTGCTGAACCAGTAAAATGCTGTTTGGTTGCACCTCTGAATGACTATATAAAATGACATTTTTACCCCTCTGAACTACTTATATATCTAATCATACGTATATATAAAAATCCGCACATCAAACTTCACAGTTTCACAACATCATCAGTAATAAACAATTGCAATAAAATCAATATACCAATATTACCAAACAATTAATAATCTGTTTCTAATCATACATATATACAAAATATATATAAAAAAATTGCACATTATACATACTATGGCTTGAATCGATACTGTTAAAGAATGAAAATACCAACTCAAATTTAACATGGTTACATTCCAGTATCACCAATTTGCACATTCCAACTACACCTCAAAATTCTAAAAACAATGAAAAATTAGGGCTCACAACATAACCTCAACCTATTTTATATAAACATCATGTACCTGTGGAGGAGAGATGACGAGAACAGCGGCTGTGGAGGAGAGACGATGTAGAAGGCCGACGTGGTGGAAGGCCGACGTGGTGGGGGGCCGACGTGGTGGAGGAGGCCGGTGCAGGGAGGAAGCAGTGGAGATGGAGGCATCGATGTTGAAGGGGAGAGGATGAGGGCGGCGACGGAGGTGAAGGCTGAGGTGAGTAGCGGCGCTGTGGAGGAGAGACGGTGGAGGAGGGGCGGCGACAGAGGTGAAGGCTGTGGAGGAGGGGCGGTAAGGTGGAGGAGGCCGGTGGAGGTGGAGGAGGCCGGTGGAGGAAGATGGAGATGGAGGCGGGGCGACTGTGAAGAGCGAGAGGGAGAACAGGTAGGGCAAAGGGTATTTTGTGAAGAAAGTTCATTCAGCGACTTCTAATATCTGAATGGATCAGATCTGAATGGAACCATTCAGATGTGGGCCTTTTACCGAACCAAACAAATGTGCCTCTGACCGGTTCAGAGGTTTCCTCTGAATGGAACCATTAAGTGGCTAACAAACAGCCCCTAAGACAACTTTTTTTAAATTTAGTCGGTAACATACTAACATTCATTAGTAATGGCCAATAAAACTATTACCCAATTGATTGTTTAGGATTTTATTCAACGAATGGCCAATAAAACTATTACCCAATTGATTGTTTAGGATTTATTCAACGATCTTATCGGTAAAAAACAATTTATTTATAAAAGGTTGGTAACATCCATCGACAAAAAATTCGTTAGTAATTGACAATAAAACTATTACCAATGCCAGAGGCGGACTTAGATAGAGTCCTGAATGGCGTGTACACCATATAAAAAAAATTAATGCATTTTATAAGGCAAAATTCTAATCACACTCCTTGAAATTTTTTATTAAACCCCTAGTTCACTGCCATTACAAATATGTTGTGGTCCGATCCATGCCCTTTTTCCAATTGATTGGTTAGGATTTATTCAATGGAAAAATATGATTTGGCGGCGATAAATTTTCATTTTTCTTTTCGTTAATTTTTTGTTATACCTTATATTTTGTTCATACTTGTCAAGTTATATTAAAACAGAAGGTAGACGGGTTACAAGTTGCGTCGCCACCCTTTTTTGAATTGCAAACCCTCTGGGGCTGAACAATTGCTGTGAATGACCCGTTGGACACTAGTCAGGAATCGGATAGCTTCTGACGCTAGGAAGCTAAATGTGTCAAAGGTAAAAGAGACAAAAACATGATGGTTCTCTGCACAAGCATACTTATCAATATTCATTAAAAAACACATTTCAAAATGCTTGTCTCACTAGTCCGTTAGAAGTCATAATCTACATCCAAATTCACCTGTATTTTTTCCTTTCGAAAACTACCAAAACTCTAAACCAACAGCATTCATGTTCATCAGGTTTTTGAATTCACAACTCCCCACCATCTATAAAAAACTCCATACACACACAATCTACATCATTCATCAATTCTTCAACAATGAAAACAATCATCTTCTTCTCACTTGCACTCATCCTGTGCATCTTCAATGCCAATTCAGCTCCCGATCCTGTGCTCGATGATAGCGGAAAACCCCTTCGCTCAGGGGCTGAATACTACATAATCATGACAAACATAAAAAATTATACCAGCACCATCTTCCCAGTAGCAGTGGGCAACAACAACACTTGTCCAGCTGGTGTTGTAGAACACCAAACCAAAGGGTGGGTCAATGTGTTTACTATCACTCCAGTCGATCCTAATAAAGGCGTGATCCGTCTTTACACAGATGTTAACATAAAGTTCTTGGGTTCCACCCTTTGCGACGAGTCAAATGTATGGAAGTTGAAATATGATAACGGTATGAACCAATATGCTGTGATGTTGGGAGGCGTTGAGGGAAACCCGGGACCGGAAACATTGGATAACTGGTTTAAGATTGACAAAACTACCGATGGTTATAAGTTTGTTTACTGCCCGAGTGTGTGCAGCTCCTGTAAGGTTATGTGCAGGGACATTGGAACAACTATAGACAATAATGGAGTGTCACGTTTGGTACTCGGTGGTGATCCTATTTATTTCAACTTCTACACCTAATTTAATCGATAAGTCTAGTTGTTCTATGGATGTTTGAATAAGTATGTAACGAACATGTTTTTCTATCTATTTTTTGAATAAATATCTATGTTTTCTTTACCAAACAAGATCCATTCGCTTCTCATCAAGCTCCAAATCTTGTTGGTGCAGATAATAAAGTGGCTTTGACCAGTTGACCGTTGATAATAAACAAGACATATGGATACATGATAATATATTAGATCTTACCGCATTCTATCACCTAGGGAAACCTATATCCCAATAATAAGTAAAGTATCTACTTATTTGCCATCTAAAATTAGCAAACCTTCCAGGCTTCTAGAGCTGTTCATAAAGCTCGCGGCTCGCTCGAAAGAAGCTCGAGAAAAACTAGCTAAAAAAACTCAATTTGAGATGACGTGAACCAAGTTGACTCATTTTGTAACCGAACCCCCTATTCTCGGCTCGGCCCATGGCTCGGCTCGTTGGCTCATTCTTTGGTCCTCATACAAGATTCCAATTAATCTCAGGAATATAAAGTGTCATAAAGTTTAATACATTGAGAAGTTTCCATAAGTTAATTTAATGTTCCCACAGCTTTGACTTCAAGTTGTTTTCTATTTCCTAGTTTAAGTGTTCTTTAGTTTCTTCATAGCTTTCTGATTGTAAGAAATCCCTGAGCAGAATTAGTAACGTGAACCAAAGAACCAAAATTAAACCAACATGTGTTAGTTGGAACATTAAAATTAAAGGAAACAAATATCATGAAGAGATTACTACGTTTCTTACTTAGCCACTCCTTAGATGATGGACATTCTTTCTACTTGGGTCTGTCCTTTTTACAGAATTGCAGTAAGGCTTCCCAGTTAGGGGTGAGCATTTGTTATTACCCGACCCGACCCGAGTGTTACCCGAGAACCGACTCGACCGTCATATCATACCCGATTTACATACCCTAAATATAGGGTCGGTTCCGATTATTTATCATATCAGGTATCTGGTTCCAAGTATAATACCCGACCCTATATGTGTCTCATGTTCAAAACCCATGAGTTGAAGCCACTGTACAAAGAAACCATATGAACGAATAATAATGAATCATTAAACTAGTGTGTATCATGTATGACATTTAGTGTAACACCTCAAAAATTCACGTCCTATAATATGTTGACACGTGTCATAAAGTTTGAACGTGTGAAGGAATGTTATAAAAGGACTAAAAGTTGACAAACATGGAAAGTATGTGATTATACGGATTCTAAATGTTAACAGTGAATAAATATACTTCATAATAACCCTACACGATGTTTATAACATCAAACGAATAAATCATGGATCATACGAAGCTAAAAGTGAGAGATTACAAACCACAGGGGTTAAATGTGTCAACATGTTAAAGATATACCTCTGAGTGACCTTTTGACAAACCCGAAGCTTTGTAAATGTAAATTATGCTCACTAGAATGCGCGATATAAATTTCATAAAGTTTCGTTATCATATGAGAAAGTTATGATCAAATTCGTGTGCGAGGGGTTAAAGTGTTAACATTGAAAGTTAAGACTTTTCGGGTTAACCGGAAGTGTTCAGGGACTTGGCAAAGTGGGTATAAGTCCTAAAGCCCTTGTGGGTAATTATAAGGGGGTCAAAATGCAAGAAATAACCCTAGTTGCCCCTTCGTGAAGCCAAAGGTCAACTTGGAAAACAAATAAAAATCAAAAATCAGATTTAGCAGGCCAGGCGGCCCGCTTTGGGTTTGCTTAAACGTGACGCGGGCCGCGTCCGACCCCCAGAACCAGAAAAACAGGTAACAGCCTGTTAAACGCGATTTTAACCAATAAGGCCGGTATTTCTCACTTGTGGACGACCCTAGGCACCCCTAAGCACTAGGGAACAAGTGTTGATCAGTTGTGGTGGGTTGTAGACCCCAAGTGTCAAAGAATTGTGGTGATTAAGGTGCTATATAAGGACATTATGTGCAACATTGTTCTTCACACATTCATCTGCATTTGTGATCAATTCTGGAGCTCTCAAGCAGGTCCAACTGATCATATCTAGTGCATAGGACTCTTGTAAGTCTACTAGTCCTTCTTTAATTGAGTTTAGCTTGTTTAATTAGCTAAAAGTCAAACCGTCGTAATTACGGTTTGACTTCGAGATTAGTCAATAATGACTCAGTCATATCTCGAATTAAAAGTAGTTATAGATTGGTATTTATGTGGGTAATAAGACCTCAAAAGGGTTCCCCCTGATTACCACTCTAACCAGGTCAAAGGTCGGGTCAAACTTACTAAGAAAAAAGTCAACAGGAAGCTTAAAATGCCATTTATGCATAATTAGCTATCTAGAACATATATAACCTGTTTGATCATTGTTATAACTTAGTAATAAGTGTAAGAACATGTCCAAACATGTTCAACCCGACTATTTCCTGTTTAGACCCGGTTCGGAACCGAAAGTCGCATAGTTTGACTTTGACTTTGACTTTCAGTTCTGACCCGTTTAGGTATGTTTTAGAAATGCCTCAGAGCTTTAATTGGATTAGGATACATGTTAGAACAACCCTCTGTGATTATACACCTTGGTTCACTAGTTATCCAATTAATATGCATATTTCCGTTAATTGCTCATATGTTGACCGTTATGCCCTTATTACCTTAAAACGTGATTTATGAAAATGTAAAAGTGTAGAAACCTTAGTTACTGATATATAAACTTGTATGCAAAGTTTGACATCAGTTTGACTTATAGATTAAGAGTTATGCTCAATATCGCAAAATTAAAGCTTTATGTTAATAAAACGGCGTAATTAGCGTATAGCCTAGTTAAGCCTACTTTTTGGTATCAAACTTAATACCCACTGATATAATATATTATTTTGGGATTTTTAAAGATTTTTAATTAATTTTAGGCTGAGCATAACTAGTAGTCGTAGGCTTAATCCGGTAATTGTCGGTTTTGCCCTTACGGGCCATAAAATGAGTTTTACTTATCTAAACGACTCCAAACCTTTTGCTACTGATCACATATGATAAATAAATTATTTTAAGCCTTCTGGAAATATAAAAATATCAGATTTAAGTATCAAACCCGGAAATGGCCTTTAATCGCCTTGTTTAGCGTTTTTAACGCATAGTATGTTTTAAAATTATATTAGACATACCCGGTTTGATACCTACTGATATATGAGTCAAATTATGATATTTTAACAGTAAGCAAAGGTTGATAAACTCAGACCTCAGTTTTGAGCTTTTCGGCTTATGTGAAATTACCAAAATACCCCTACGGGGCATAGTTGGTTAAAAATGATAAATTTCACATATATGCTTTAGCCTACTGATATAACATATCAAATTGAGTATGTTTGCTGTTTACATCAGACCTGTAACTCAGTTAAACATCTAAACTCTTTTACAACCCTTAAAATGACCAAACTACCCCTACGGGGCATAGTTTGTGTTTAAATTCGTTTCGGGCATAATGAAAGACATCCTACTGATGTCACAACATATTTGAAGCATATTAAATTAGGAAACCTGTATATGGCTCTTGCGGATACCCGTTACGCTTATTTCGCGTTCGGTTCGGTTTATGTAACAAGTTTACATAAATTAGCCGAAACGGGTCAAACCTTATTGGTTTTATCTCAAAAAATCCAGAATGTGTATGAAATACCCATTTAAGACAAGTCTTCAAACTTGTCAGGTCTAAAACACATTCTATTCCGGTCTTCGCTTAATCATGCGTCTGAACCGTAAATTCCCTTAAGACTAACCGGTCTAAGCTTAAGCTAAATTAAAGACCCGTTAGCATTCTAATTGATTATTTATACCATCATTCCAGACTAGAGCATTTCGGTAAATGGTACCTACGCTTACTTAAGTGAATACGGCTGAGTTATTAGATTCTTGCTAATTAAGACAGGAGCTAGCTTAGGTAAATACTCTTAACTTATTTTCCCTATACGGGCTTGGAATACGGTATAATGATACCGCTTGGTCGGGTATTGAATGTTTAATCGGATTGTGATTAAATTATTGAGGTAACCCGGTTTAATCTGTATTGTTTGAAATAAAAGCCTTTAGGGGTTAATGACCATGTCCCGGATATCCTTGACATCATTGTATTATAAAATGGCCACGCCTTAAGCACGGGGTGTAGGCATACACTGAAAGTTGCTTAAAGGGAAACGGTATCTCACTCTCTTGTGGGCTTATACCTGTGGCGTGTCTGTTAATCTTGACTCGGTTTCTACATCGGGCCCTGAACGTACAACGAACATGTAAATCTGTATACAAGGTTATAACTATAATTGTTCCAAGTTAAAAAGGTTAATTTTGCCTCTGTGCATTTTAATCAAATTATGAAAGATATTTTGTGCCACGTGCATCCAAACCAATTTTCTTAAACTCTTTTCAAATGAGTCGGTTGAGTGTATTTACCAGTGAAAACTGACGTATTTTCCAAAAGGGTTAAGTGACAGGTACTGAACGTAATTGGCTGGAAGCTCAGGGCGCTAATAAGGAATCTTGCAAGTTCTAGGCGTCTAAAGTCTGTTGAACAAATGATACGTTTTAAGATCCGCCTGTGGATCCTTTACTTTCCGTTGTAATACTGGATATTACTTTATATTCGGAATGTAATAATATTTATCTTTTGCTTCCGCTGTGCATTTATATATTGTGTTGTTTGACTATTATGTTGCCAACCACGTCACGATACTCCCCACCGGGCCCACCGGTGACACGTGGAAAGTCGGGGTGTGACAGGTTGGTATCAGAGCCAACACTGAGTGAATTAAACGCTAGCCTTTTGCGTTTAATCTCAGTTACACAATTGCACATTCTTGAGTCTAGACGAGAACATAGGACAAATTCTAACTTGTTTTTGGAGTCCTTGGTTATTTTTCTGATTAAGCTCTTGCATGGGTAAATCAATTTTTATTAGAAGTCCCGTTTAGGGCAACAATATACTTGTTTAAATTTTAAAGGAATGATTATGTTTAAATTATCATTCCTATATTATAAGATCTACCATTATAACAAAATGGCAAAATCTAAAAAGGACAAGACCTAGTCACGTGTCATTTTAAGAACGGGCCAAGATGGTAGTTCCATCATTAGATTCAGATCCATATTTAACACCTCAATTTAGGATTGTCCTGCGATAAATATTAATAAGAATCTTAAGAGTGAAACCTTGCCTTCGGGTCATTTTAAGGCCGGGCTATGATGGTAAGACATGTTTAAAAGATTCGAATCCCTGTTAACATCTATAAATATGTTAACACTCCTGGCAGGCGTGATTCGTTAAAATCACACACGTCATTTATATATATGGATTCTTTAAAAAGATCCCTAACCCAACTTAATGATCTCTGAATCATGGGTTTGGATCATCAATTAAGATGATCATACTTTGACCATATATTGGTAAAATAATGCCTACGGGCTATAATGTATTGTCCATTTGAGACATTGACATTTGATCTTTATGATTCCTTGTCTATGGTGGTGAGCTACGCTCAAGCCAATTAGTCTGTATGATCAATGCGATCCTGACTACTATCATCAAATGAAGATGATCATATAATAAACATCCCTTAGAAGGGAAATGCCTACAAGCTATAGTTAATGCCCTCTGAGACTAAAGACAGTGGTAGCAATGACTCCCTGTCAGATAAAGGTAATGAACTAGGTTCAAACCTTAATGCTTTGATTCTCTGAAATCATAGCGCATAATTTATAAATGTCCTTGTGACCAGGCCTATTGTGCCAGTATACCTTAATGTTTTGATTCCTTGAAATCATAGGTTAAATAAAAAAAAAATGTCCACGAGACTAGGCCTTTTGAGCCACAAATAAAACTGTTATTGTTTTATAATTAGGATAAATTATTATAGAAATCCTAAATAAATATGATAAATAAATTAACCAAATGTGGTCTCCGTTTACCATGGTTAACGAATTTCCCTAAGGGGCAATTCCATAATAAACTCCCAAATAAACTATTGCCCTTGTTTTCTGCAACAGTTAAATTGTAATGGCTAACTCAGACGAGGGTAATAGTCATCCAGCGGAGGTTAATAATGACGCCCAAATAAATCTAACGGGTGCGGAATTGAAAGCGATCATAGACGGCGCTGTTACACAGGCTTTGGAAAGGCAGTACGAAGAGTATAGTAGGACCCTATCTACACAGGCTTCAAAGCCTAAAACACACTCTGAAGCTCACAGCAAGCCACCTCCCAAGAAAGATGATCCCAAGAATGGAGATGACGATCGTCGCTCCTCGAACCATCACAATGATCCGTCTCAACAAATCATACTGAATAAAGGACCCCGTGATAAGGGTTGCTCCTACAAGTACTTTGTGTCATGTAAACCCCGGGATTTTACAGGGGAGAAAGGAGCCATTGACTGTATGACATGGCTGGACGAGATGGATACTATTGTGGATATCAGCGGATGCGCTGAGAGGGATGTAGTGAAGTATGTATCCCAATCATTCAAGGGAGAGGCGCTAGCGTGGTGGAAGGCTCTCATTCAAGCTGCTGGGAAGATCCCACTTTACAACATGTCATGGGAACAGTTTGTTGCTCTCATTATGGAGAACTACTGCCCTCAACACGAGGTCGAAAGAATTGAATCTGATTTCTTATCATTGGTGATGACAAACTTAGATTGTCAAGCTTACCTCACCAGTTTCAATACCCTGTCCAGACTGGTTCCTTACCTTGTAACACCAGAGCCCAAGCGAATTGCTCGCTTCATCGGGGGTTTAGCCCCAGAAATCAAAGCCAGTGTTAAGGCTTCAAGACCTACTACATTCAGGTCAACGGCAGATCTGTCACTATCTCTCACACTCGATGTGGTCAGAAACAAGGCTGCCAAAGTCTCTGAAGATGGAAAGCGTAAAAGGGAGGACGAGAATTCTCATCGCTCCGATAGGAAGAGGAATTCTGAAGATAAGAAGAGTTCCGGGTTCAAGAGAGACAACCAGCAGTCGGGAGAGAAGACCAGGTGCGAAACTTGTAGGAAATACCATCTGGGGAAATGCAGATTTGAGTCTCAGCCTCTACCGTGTGGAATTTACAAGTCAAAGGAACATAAAACCCTGGATTGCAAGAAGATAAAGGATGCAACCTGTTATGGTTGCAACGAGAAGGGGCATATCAAGACCAACTGCCCTAGGAATCAGATGGACGCCTAAGAGATGATACTTTAGAAAATGCTCCAACAAATCTTAAATTGATACTTTATAACTATTATGAATCACTTTTTCTGATATCCTTATGGCAAGCTTTCAAGCTATCCAAATTCATCAGTGTAATAAAGACAGATGTGACTTTTGATCCCCTATCAAAAAGGTGATGGACTAGGTCCAACCCTTAAATGCCATTGATGGTCTTTTGTGACCTAGGCTAAGTGATATTAATATAATTTTTAAAATGACGTTCATTAAGAATGTTAGTGCCTTATTGGCCTGTATGGTTTAATGAAACCACGGTTAGTATAAAGCCAAGAGGACGATGAATAGCAGTTGTCTGATAGCAATCAAGAAGATGATTCGGTTAGAAATAAGGACTATTTTTCTGTTCCTGTAAAAAAAAATAAAAAAAAAATAAAAAAAAAATGGTGGAATCGGCCATCCCCGGAATCGAACCTGGGTCTAGGCCGCACCCTTTCGCGCGCCCAGCCAACTGAGCTAGGTGCCTAGTTTGTGAAAAATTCCATTCTGATTAAATATAAACACATGTAGTTGATATCTCTTTAATCTCTATCGATTTCAAATACCAGTGGTATGACAAAAGCACTATATGAGGATTGGCGTATCTGAATAAGTTCCCTAGATTGCTTCCATGCCTGATCAGTATGGAGGTTTAATGTATGGAACCACAAAGATATCCCAATAATCATATTGTACTAAAGTCAACTGCTAGTATTCAAAGAAGATATCCAGAATGAAAATTGTCCAGGAAATATTCCAGATTAGGAATTCGTGGACTAGTAACATAAATGTGTCACTTATTTGACACAAGCAATGATGAGTAAACTGGAACCTGAGATATGGAAATCTCTGTAACCTCCTTGTACCTTGATTATCTCCTCCTAAGATTACCCTGTTTACCCCGGGGAGACAGGTAGAGTTAAGTTAAATATCCCATTTGGGGCTGCATTATTATGAAATCTCCAAGACAACTAGTACCATTATTGGCAGAATCGAAAACCCTGGTTAAGTAAGTTTTAAGACATAGATTCATAAAGCCAAACTCAATATCATGAGAATTCGGTATAGTAAAATTATGAAAGACGGTTCATTTTGCTAAGGCATTGGTTATCGCAACCCTAATTAAGCAACGATTAAGAATCGCCATCAACTACCCAGGATCGTCGATTGCTCGACTAACTGTAAAGATTAGCTATTTCTTAAATATAAATTTTGAGCAATGGTTGGAATAACCATCTCCCCTTAAGATAAGCTTTTCTATAAATAGCTGTTAAATAAGTATCAAGGCTACCCTGTGGAGACCTTGTATAAATGGCATGTTAAACGTCTATTGTTAGGACAATAGATTGGTAAGTTCAATTATAAAGATCTGAAAGTTTCCTAGGAAACAACAAATAAGATCGTATAAATCCATACTCGATTGTAAGTTGCCAGTATAAGGCAGGAAATCGAGAATTTATGAAAATAGCAAACCTCTTAAATTCTTGTTAAGGAATGAGGTTTAACAATAGATGTCACCCTGGAAGGGTGTGCAAATTGTTAGATTATCTGGCTAGTTAAGCTCCGAGTATATAGAATCATTCGAAGGAAATCGAATGTATCAAGATCAAATAGCTTACGAGCTAAGACCTAATTAGGGGCTTGATGGAACGCACAATGTGACCCACACAAAAGATTTAGCGACGTGTCACCAATAAGTCGAAAAGCGCTGTCACATAATGATATGCAGGACTATGATAGTATGAGCAACCTGTTGCAATTGAGGATCGTCAGGATTAGAAGCTCCAAAAAGATACATGTGCCTATTATAAAGGTCAAATGTAGTGCCTTAGAGGCTCAAAGGTACTGGGGGAAGACTAAGCCCAATTAAAGGCAGAAAATACTTCCTTTACCTTAACAAATCTCGAGGTCGAGATTTCTTTTAAGGGGGTGAGGATGTAACACCTCGAAAATTCACGTCCTATAATATGTTGACACGTGTTATAAAGTTTGAACGTGTGAAGGAATGTTATAAAAGGACTAAAAGTTGACAAACATGGAAAGTATGTGATTATACGGATTCTAAATGTTAACAGTGAATAAATATACTTCATAATAACCCTACACGATGTTTATAACATCAAACGAATAAAACATGGATCATACGAAGCTAAAAGTGAGAGATTACAAACCACAGGGGTTAAATGTGTCAACATGTTAAAGATATACCTCTGAGTGACCTTTTGACAAACCCGAAGCTTTGTAAATGTAAATTATGCTCACTAGAATGCGCGATATAAATTTCATAAAGTTTCGTTATCATATGAGAAAGTTATGATCAAATTTGTGTGCGAGGGGTTAAAGTGTTAACATTGAAAGTTAAGACTTTTCGGGTTAACCGGAAGTGTTCAGGGACTTGGCAAAGTGGGTATAAGTCCTAAAGCCCTTGTGGGTAATTATAAGGGGGTCAAAATGCAAGAAATAACCCTAGTTGCCCCTTCGTGAAGCCAAAGGTCAACTTGGAAAACAAATAAAAATCAAAAATCAGATTTAGCAGGCCAGGCGGCCCGCTTTGGGTTTGCTTAAACGTGACGCGGGCCGCGTCCGACCCCCAGAACCAGAAAAACAGGTAACAGCCTGTTAAACACGATTTTAACCAATAAGGCCGGTATTTCTCACTTGTGGACGACCCTAGGCACCCCTAAGCACTAGGGAACAAGTGTTGATCAGTTGTGGTGGGTTGTAGACCCCAAGTGTCAAAGAATTGTGGTGATTAAGGTGCTATATAAGGACATTATGTGCAACATTGTTCTTCACACATTCATCTGCATTTGTGATCAATTCTGGAGCTCTCAAGCAGGTCCAACTGATCATATCTAGTGCATAGGACTCTTGTAAGTCTACTAGTCCTTCTTTAATTGAGTTTAGCTTGTTTAATTAGCTAAAAGTCAAACCGTCGTAATTACGGTTTGACTTCGAGATTAGTCAATAATGACTCAGTCATATCTCGAATTAAAAGTAGTTATAGATTGGTATTTATGTGGGTAATAAGACCTCAAAAGGGTTCCCCCTGATTACCACTCTAACCAGGTCAAAGGTCGGGTCAAACTTACTAAGAAAAAAGTCAACAGGAAGCTTAAAATGCCATTTATGCATAATTAGCTATCTAGAACATATATAACCTGTTTGATCATTGTTATAACTTAGTAATAAGTGTAAGAACATGTCCAAACATGTTCAACCCGACTATTTCCTGTTTAGACCCGGTTCGGAACCGAAAGTCGCATAGTTTGACTTTGACTTTCAGTTCTGACCCGTTTAGGTATGTTTTAGAAATGCCTCAGAGCTTTAATTGGATTAGGATACATGTTAGAACAACCCTCTGTGATTATACACCTTGGTTCACTAGTTATCCAATTAATATGCATATTTCCGTTAATTGCTCATATGTTGACCGTTATGCCCTTATTACCTTAAAACGTGATTTATGAAAATGTAAAAGTGTAGAAACCTTAGTTACTGATATATAAACTTGTATGCAAAGTTTGACATCAGTTTGACTTATAGATTAAGAGTTATGCTCAATATCGCAAAATTAAAGCTTTATGTTAATAAAACGGCGTAATTAGCGTATAGCCTAGTTAAGCCTACTTTTTGGTATCAAACTTAATACCCACTGATATAATATATTATTTTGGGATTTTTAAAGATTTTTAATTAATTTTAGGCTGAGCATAACTAGTAGTCGTAGGCTTAATCCGGTAATTGTCGGTTTTGCCCTTACGGGCCATAAAATGAGTTTTACTTATCTAAACGACTCCAAACCTTTTGCTACTGATCACATATGATAAATAAATTATTTTAAGCCTTCTGGAAATATAAAAATATCAGATTTAAGTATCAAACCCGGAAATGGCCTTTAATCGCCTTGTTTAGCGTTTTTAACGCATAGTATGTTTTAAAATTATATTAGACATACCCGGTTTGATACCTACTGATATATGAGTCAAATTATGATATTTTAACAGTAAGCAAAGGTTGATAAACTCAGACCTCAGTTTTGAGCTTTTCGGCTTATGTGAAATTACCAAAATACCCCTACGGGGCATAGTTGGTTAAAAATGATAAATTTCACATATATGCTTTAGCCTACTGATATAACATATCAAATTGAGTATGTTTGCTGTTTACATCAGACCTGTAACTCAGTTAAACATCTAAACTCTTTTACAACCCTTAAAATGACCAAACTACCCCTACGGGGCATAGTTTGTGTTTAAATTCGTTTCGGGCATAATGAAAGACATCCTACTGATGTCACAACATATTTGAAGCATATTAAATTAGGAAACCTGTATATGGCTCTTGCGGATACCCGTTACGCTTATTTCGCGTTCGGTTCGGTTTATGTAACAAGTTTACATAAATTAGCCGAAACGGGTCAAACCTTATTGGTTTTATCTCAAAAAATCCAGAATGTGTATGAAATACCCATTTAAGACAAGTCTTCAAACTTGTCAGGTCTAAAACACATTCTATTCCGGTCTTCGCTTAATCATGCGTCTGAACCGTAAATTCCCTTAAGACTAACCGGTCTAAGCTTAAGCTAAATTAAAGACCCGTTAGCATTCTAATTGATTATTTATACCATCATTCCAGACTAGAGCATTTCGGTAAATGGTACCTACGCTTACTTAAGTGAATACGGCTGAGTTATTAGATTCTTGCTAATTAAGACAGGAGCTAGCTTAGGTAAATACTCTTAACTTATTTTCCCTATACGGGCTTGGAATACGGTATAATGATACCGCTTGGTCGGGTATTGAATGTTTAATCGGATTGTGATTAAATTATTGAGGTAACCCGGTTTAATCTGTATTGTTTGAAATAAAAGCCTTTAGGGGTTAATGACCATGTCCCGGATATCCTTGACATCATTGTATTATAAAATGGCCACGCCTTAAGCACGGGGTGTAGGCATACACTGAAAGTTGCTTAAAGGGAAACGGTATCTCACTCTCTTGTGGGCTTATACCTGTGGCGTGTCTGTTAATCTTGACTCGGTTTCTACATCGGGCCCTGAACGTACAACGAACATGTAAATCTGTATACAAGGTTATAACTATAATTGTTCCAAGTTAAAAAGGTTAATTTTGCCTCTGTGCATTTTAATCAAATTATGAAAGATATTTTGTGCCACGTGCATCCAAACCAATTTTCTTAAACTCTTTTCAAATGAGTCGGTTGAGTGTATTTACCAGTGAAAACTGACGTATTTTCCAAAAGGGTTAAGTGACAGGTACTGAACGTAATTGGCTGGAAGCTCAGGGCGCTAATAAGGAATCTTGCAAGTTCTAGGCGTCTAAAGTCTGTTGAACAAATGATACGTTTTAAGATCCGCCTGTGGATCCTTTACTTTCCGTTGTAATACTGGATATTACTTTATATTCGGAATGTAATAATATTTATCTTTTGCTTCCGCTGTGCATTTATATATTGTGTTGTTTGACTATTATGTTGCCAACCACGTCACGATACTCCCCACCGGGCCCACCGGTGACACGTGGAAAGTCGGGGTGTGACATTTAGGAATTGAGCAATGGGGTCCTTAATTTCAATCCATACAATCAAATTAAAGGTATGAATTCCATTACGTTGTTTTTTTCTATGTTTGAATTCCTTTAATTGTTATTCATTGTCAATTGTGAAGCCTACTTTGAATTCATTTTAACGACCTGCAAATACCTTTGTGATATATAATTGTTTATGTTTCGTGATAATTATTACATTTGCAAGTTAATAAAGCTTCATGGATTGTTTATGTTTCATGATAATGTGTAATCAGGGCCGGCCCTGAGAATTCATGTACCCTGTTCGAGCTCGAAAAACGTGCCCTTAGATCTTAACTAAATTTTTGCATAGCACCCTTTTGTGACTTCACCAATTCATCTTGTCGTTTCCTCTTTTGACGTTTTTGCCATCCGGATGCTTGTTTAGGTGCCATTAACGCCTAAATATAATCGACAAAGTTTGTATCAAATTAAGTTAACGCCTAAATAAGGTTCGTTTGCAGCCCTATATACGAGTAAACGAAATTATATATCTTGGAACAACTTAGATATTTTAAGGTTTAATCAATCAAAAAGTGATAATAAATATTGTTTATAATTCTAAATCAAGTGTAATAGACATTGACAAGTCACAAGTTCCTGATGGCATATGTAATATTGGAATCGGCCCTATTATTCTATTAATTTAATTTTCATATAAATCACTAAATCAGCAAGTGGAAGAAGTAATTAAAAAATAGATGGGATGATATTGCTAACCTTTATGGCTTTATCCTTATCCTACACCGATTGCCAGAAGCACTGAAGCAATGATGATGATGAATGATCGAACAACCCAGAGCCTACAACTGCGACGTTTCTGTTCTCTTTTTGCCGCCCAGAGTTCTTTTTTTAATTAGTTTTTAGAAAATATTTGGGTATTGAGCTCACTAACCTAATGGGCTAAATAGTTTAAACAATATGATTTTTTTTAAGTGGGCCTATGTTAATATTTTTTTGGTTATACCCTATTAATTTTTTTTTACATGTATAATATCGGATTTTTTAAAAAATTACGTGCCCTACGAAATCACGGGCCCTGTTCGGTTGTCCTCCCCGCCCTCCTTCAGGGCCGGCTCTGTGTGTAATATCCATAGTTAAACTCTTTGCATACCGAGTGTTCGTTAACATGTCCGAAAGAAATATTTGACAAAACATGTTACCAAATGTTGATGTGTGTGATATATTTCCTATTTTCATTGCCAAACGCAGAAAAACATCGAAAGATGTAAACAAAAACTTTATAATTCAAATATCCAAACATCCAAAAATAATCAAGGAATTCAAACACAATACCGAACAAACGTAAGTTAATGATCAAAAAGGCGAATGATGAATGATGGCTTGCTTTTTGCCATGAATTAGTTAAGTAGGTAATAAAAAATCATATCTCAAATGGGCTGCTTATACTAGCCCATAACCTAAAGCCAAAAGTCCAAAACAAAAAAAAAAACTATATGTTACATCTTTAATAAATCGGTAATAAAAATATAATTTATTTATAAAAAGTTGGTAACATCCATCGATGAAATGTTTGTTAGTAATCCAATAAAACTATGACCCATGCCCTTTTTCCAATTGATTGTTTAACATTTTTTTATTCAAGCGATTTAACTTTCAACTTATTTTCATTTGGAACTCTCAAACTAACCGAACCTTAACCTAATTAATTTTTTTGCTGATGTGGCATTTGACGTGGCAATTGTTTTTGCTGATGTGGCCCTTTTTGATGAAGTGTCATTTTATGTGGTATACGATGTGACTTTTTTGCTCACGTAGCATCTGATATGGTATTTGTTTAGTGACGTGGCATCTGGCGTCAGCGAACTGGGTTAGGGTTCAACTAGTTTGAGAGTGACAAAGAAAAATAAGTTGAAAGTTGAGAGTTTTGTGATATAAATCGAAAATTGAGAGTGTTATTAATCAATTAGTAAAAGTTAGTGTTATTAAAATATAATATCCCTTTATTCAATGTTCAAAGTTTTAGTGCTAAGACCACCCGTAGTGGGGCGTGGTTTTTAAAAAAAATTGAAAAAAAACGCCCCAAAACACCCCTCCCCCCACTACACCGGGCGTTTTCCGGCGTTATAATTCAAAATTTTGCAAGCCGGCGTTTTAAAAAAAACGCTAAATTGGATATGCAAGCCGGCGTTATATTTGAATAATGTGCAAGTGGTCAAATGCAATAATGGATGTGGCCAATGGGAGACTTCCAAGTGTAAGGTGCCATTTTTTATTTTTTATTTTTTCTTTTCTCTATAAAAAAATAATTGTTTATTGATTGGAATGAGCGTTATTGGAATAATGCCCCACTACACCACTTTTGCAATAATGCCCCATGCTGACTGGGATGACACGTGTCGAATAATGCCCCATGGTGGGAGGATTATTTTGTTCCACCACTACACATGGTCTAAGTAGAAGGTAGGTATATAAAGAGATGAGATGGCGGCGATGATTTTTCATTAGAAAAACACATTTCAAAATGCTTGGCTCACTAGTCCGTTAGAAGTCAAAACCTACATCCAAATTCACCTGTTTATTTTTCCTTTCGAAAACTACCAAAACTCTAAACCAATAACACTCATGTTCATCAGGTTTTTGAATTTACAACTCCCCACCATCTATAAAAAGCTCCATACACACACAATCTACATCATTCATCAACAATGAAAACAATCATCTTCTTCTCACTTGCATTCATCCTGTGCATCTTCAAGGCCAATTCAGCTCCCAGTCCTCCTGTGCTGGATGCTCGCGGAAAACCCCTTCGCTCAGGGGTTGCATACTACGCCATCCCGACAGACATAGATGGTTTTGACAGCAGCATCTTACGAGCACCAGTGGGCAACAAGACTTGCCCAGCTGGCGTTGTAGAATACCAAACCGAAGGGCAGGGCCATCCCCTTATTATCACTCCAGTCGATCCTAAAAAAGGCGTCATCCGTCTTTCCACAGATGTTAACATAAAATTCTCGGGTCCCACCAGTTGCCACGAGTCAAATGTATGGAAGTTGCTATACAATAAAGCGACTAAACAATATGTTGTGATGATGGGAGGTGTTGAAGGGAACCCGGGACCCGAAACATTGAACAACTGGTTTAAGATTGAGAAAGCTGTAGATGATTATAACAGAGATTTTTATAAGTTTGTTTACTGCCCGAGTGTCTGCAGCTCCTGTAAGGTTATGTGCAAGGATATTGGAACATATCAGGGAAATTTGGTACTCGGTGGTGATCCTTTGTTATTCAAGTTCTATACCTAATCTGATCGATCCGTCTTGTCGTTCTTTCGGTGCTTGAATAAGTATCTATGTTTTCGTAAGGCCTGTTCTATTCGCACACGCCATTTGTCTTTTTGCACATCCAAAGCGCCCCATCCAAAGCGCCGCGCTTAGGCCAAAGCGGGGCGCTTTGGATGTGCAAAAAGACAAATGGCCAGTGGAGATGAGTTTGTGTTGTTTTTTTTTGAAATAAGTGGGATGTGGGTTAGTTTGGTAGTGTTTTTTTGGAGGAAAAAATTGTATTTGAGTTTTATTATTATTATAAAATATTAGTATTACATATAATTCATAGTTGTTTTATAATTACGTTTTTTTACGTCATTATTTTTATAGAACGTATAAAATATAAGTGCGTCTTTATAAATTGTTAACCTAGTTTATTTTGTTAAATTAAACGAACACGTTAAATAAAATGTACAGAAAGCCATAAGAATTAAACGTAAACAATCCAAAACCAACGTGATGTAAATAGAAGATTAACTGCAATATATATATATATATATATAGGACAAAGATCCGTTAGGAACCACCTCTTATTGCGAGAACCGCGAGAACCAATGTGAACGCAACCAAAAATGCCTAAAAATAGCTAAAAATCACATAAAAAAATTATTATTATTTTTTTTAATATTTTTTATAACAAAATCGCTACTTTTCGTAGCAAAAAAAAAAAAAAAAAAAAAAAATTTTTTTTTTTTTTTGGCTTCTAAAAGTAGCGATTTTAACATAAAAAATATTAAAAAAATCAAAAAAAAAATTTTAGATTTTTTTTTTGATTTTTTTAGATTTTTTTTAGATTTTTTTAGGTTTTTTGGGGGTTTAGTTTTTAGCCTTTTAGCTGGGGGGGGGGGGGGGGGGGTGGGGGAGGGGGGTTTAGGTTTTTGGGGTGGGGGGGGGGGGGTTAGGTTTTTTTTTAGGTTTTTTGGGGGGTTTAGTTTTTAGCATTTAGCTTGGGTGGGGGGGGGGGGGGTTAGGTTTTTTTTTGGGGGGGGGGGGGGGGGTGGGGGGGTTTAGGTTTTTTTTGGGGGGGGGGGGGGTGGGGGTTAGGTTTTTTTAGCTATTTTAGGTTGTGTTCACATTGGTTCTCGCGGTTCTCGCAATAAAGGTGGTTCTCGCATGAACCTTACCCTATATATATATATATATATATATATATATATATCAGTTTGTACATACAAAACAAAAAGGTACAACTGAGTACATAATACATAACAAAACACTATACAAACAAACTAAGGTGCTAATCCTCGTGCGGTGGGGACGGTGGGAGGGGAAGTGGAGGCAACTCGGCGAGCTCTCGTAGAGCAACGAGCGTCTCGACCATCCAGTCAATGAGTGCGCCCTGGCGTCTGAGGCGCCGGTCGAAGTCCCGAGCCACCGCACGCGCTACCGGAGGCAGGTCAGCGTAAACGTGCTGCGGGTACTGTGGCGGCTCAGGAGGTGGCTGAACTGGTGGTACCGGGATCTCCTCGACATGCTCCTCCTGAGCCGGATCCTCGAATACAGGCTGAGCCTGAGCCTGAGGCTGAGGCTGAGCCTGAGCCTGAGGCTAAGGCTGAACCTGAGCCTGAGGCTGGCCCGGGTACTGATCGAGGCTCAGAGCCTGTAGCTGAGCCTGCCGAGCGGCCTCCTGAACATGAGGAGGGGCTAACACTCCATCCCTCAGCTCAATAACAACCGGGATGACCTCCGGCAACACCTCCGCATGCCAAATATGCCCGTCACGGCCCCTAAACCTCATACCAACATCAAAGACACGGGTGATCTGCATGCTAGATACTGACGCGCGGCCCAACCTGGTTGACGGGATCGGATCGGACAGCTCCGGATCATTCTCGGGCACGAGCCCTAGCGAGCGTGCAATGGCGGTGATGTATGAGCCAGTGTGCAGCTGCCCGCGGAGCTGCCGGTGGTATGCACTGGCAAAGTAATTGTTGGGTTCGTAGGTTTTAGGGTAGCCGGCCCTAATTAGGGTTAGCCGGCCCTAGTTATTAGGCCCACTTAGTTAACTTGTTAACCAAGTAGGAAACGCTAATCTTGTTCTATAAATACCTATGATGTAATTGTAGTCTGTATCATTCTGAAAACAGTTGTGAGCATCTAATAAAAGTAAAACCCTAGTTGCAACCCGTGGACGTAGGTCACCTTGACCGAACCACGTAAATTCTTGTGTTCTTTATTTTCTGCTGGTGTGTGTGTGTGTTTGTTCCGCTTCCGCTCGAGCCTACTCTGATCCGATACCCCTAACAAGTGGTATCAGAGCCAAAGGTTCAGTAAAATACACGGTTCACACGGTTATCGCAGGAGAAGGAGAGAGCTGGACGAGAGATCTTGATCTGCTGTTGCTGCCGTCGCCGCTGACTTGTTTACGGCCCGTACCTATTCTCTGGTTACGGCTCGTAAGGTCTAGGGTTTGCGTCGTAGGGTTTGCTGTTGCAGATCTGGTGATTTTGGGGTGTTTGGCGATTAGGGTTTCGGTTCTTGAACCCTGGTTATTCGCTGATTTTACGCTCGGGTTTGCAAGAGAAGTCGCTGGTTCGGGTACTTCGGGTTTTCTGGTTTATTGAAAGTTGCTCAGGTTTCGGGTGCTTGGTTTCTTGTGGTTTTTTTTTTTCTGGTTTTCTCGTTTGCTATGGCTGAAGACGGGAAGTTCCGAATCGAGAAGTTCAACGGTACTGATTTTGCATGGTGGAGAATGCAAATAGAGGCGTTGCTTGGTGAATGCGATTTGGATGTGGTACTGGAAGAAAAACCTGCTGGAATGGATAAAGCTGCCGAAGCAATTTGGAACTCAAAGGACAAAAAGGCAAGAGGTAAAATTACATTGGCTTTGACGAGGAGCGTTGCATTTAATATCATGAAAGAAACAACTGCTCGTGATATGTTAGAAGCTCTGTCAAATATGTATGAGAAGCCGTCTGCCGGTAATAGGGTGTTCTTGATGAGAGAACTGTTTAATATGAGGATGAACGAGGGCAGTTCAGTTGCTGATCACATTAACGAGGTCAATTCAATTTTGTCCAGGTTAGCAACTGTGGGGATGAAGTTGGATGATGACACTCAGGCTGTGGTTTTGTTATCTTCCTTACCTGATAGCTGGTCAGGATTTGTGACAACGGTCACTGAAACTGCTGGAACTGGAAATTTGAAGTTTGATCGGGTCCGGGATAGTGTTTTGGGTGAAGATGTTCGCCGGAGGAACACTAATGGAGGATCTACTTCTGGTGGTATGCTCAGTGTTAGCAGGGGAAGAGGTAAAAACAGAAGCAGTGGGAGTCGTGGGAAAAGATTGTCTAAAGCTGGGAAGAATGTGAGGTGCTGGAACTGTGGTGAAAAGGGGCATGTTAAAAACGAGTGTCCTGATCCTAAGAAAGAGGGTGGTAGCCAGCATGTAAACAGTGTTGTGTCAGATGAATCTGACGGTGACGTACTGGTTTGCTGTGAAGAGTCTATAGATTCTTGGGCTATGGATTCTGGTTCTTCGTTTCACGCCATGCACAGCGGGGAGACGATGGTGAATCTGAAAAAAGGAGACTTTGGAAAGGTACGATTAGCTAACGGTCATGTTCTTAATGTTACGGGTATGGGAGATGTCAATCTGAAGACTCCACTGGGCACTACATGGAACTTAAAGAACGTCAGGGTAATTCCAGGTTTAACGAAGAAACTTATTTCTGTTAGTCAACTGGATAAACAGGGACTAGATGTTAAGTTTGGTGGTGGGAAGTGGAAGGTGATTGATGGAAATCTTGTTGTTGCCAGTGGGAGGAGACGAGGATCGTTGTATCTAGTTGAGATACCTGGTGAGGGAGTAGCCGTCCCTGTACAACATAAAGTCTGGTTCACTGAATCTAGTAAGCGGAAGAGGGTTCAATTTGCGAACTTGAATCCTGGTGCTTTGGGGATGTCAGTTGAATGTGGTCGGGGGTCTAAGTTTAAGCCAGTCAGGGGATTTGGTGATAGTGGGAGCACGGGTCGTGTTCCGGGTACAATCACAAAGAACCGTTGGGTTTTGAAGACGAAGGTTCCGACTGAAGAAAAAGGCTCTCCTGGAAATAGTTTGCAAAATGTGGAGAGTGGTATTAATTCTCGGTGTATCTCTGGAGCTGGTGGATCGTGCAAGCCGGTTGAGATAGAGAATGGGTCTGATAAGACTGTTGGGTTGGAGCTTGTGGGAGCTTCAACTGGTCTCTCAGGTACTTGATGAGAGGTGTGGTTGCAACTAGGTGGCTTGGATGTGACTGAAGTCTTAGCTTGTTCTTGGAACTGGAGGCTGGGAAGACTTGAACGTAAAGATTACTGAAGTTACTGGTGATGGGTTTCTTGGATGCACTTTGTGGACTATGCAAAGCCTCCGAGTGGGAGATTGTTGGGTTCGTAGGCTTTAGGGTAGCCGGCCCTAATTAGGGTTAGCCGGCCCTAGTTATTAGGCCCACTTAGTTAACTTGTTAACCAAGTAGGAAACGCTAATCTTGTTCTATAAATACCTATGATGTAATTGTAGTCTGTATCATTCTGAAAACAGTTGTGAGCATCTAATAAAAGTAAAACCCTAGTTGCAACCCGTGGACGTAGGTCACCTTGACCGAACCACGTAAATTCTTGTGTTCTTTATTTTCTGCTGGTGTGTGTGTGTGTTTGTTCCGCTTCCGCTCGAGCCTACTCTGATCCGATACCCCTAACAGTAATCTGCCAGGCAGGCTGCTAGATCGCAGGGCTGGCCGCGAAGTAGGCAGTATAGAAAGAAAAGGTCACTGAGGTTGACCTTCTCCCTGCTGGTACCCCGCGGCACGATAGATGACGCGATAATATGGTGCAGGTATCGGTACAAGGGGTCTCTAATGGTGGTGGCCTTTTGCCAGGATTTCCCAATGGGAACCCTGGAAATGGCCCTCCAGAAACTGATAAGCGTCTGCCTGTCCATCGCCCTAACCGCATGCGTATATAAATCAGTATCAAGCTCGGGCTCTGTGTACAAACCTGTATGGACAGCAAACTCCCGCACACTCATCTGAAACTGCTGACCAGCGAGACGGGATGTAACCTCGTGGACTGGAAAATCCGGGTCCTCCACGTAATCCGCCGGATGCGGCGCGTATGTAAACGTAGAAAGAAACTCGACCGTAAGCTCAGGGTACGAGTCCTCCATCGCTATCTAAAATAGACGCGACCAAGGAGTATCTAGTCCAACTATATCACGCGTCCGCGCGGCCTCTCCCACGGTCTCCAGCAGGTCCCAGTCTATCCCTACATGCCCCCCAATCTCCACGGTGCGCAACCTAGCGCATCTCCTCGCCGCCCGTGACCCCTGCGGAAACTGCAGGTACGGGCATACCTCCTCCTCCATATGCTCAATCTCCTCCTCCATATGCTCAATCTCCTCCTCGTGATCGGAATCCATCCCTGCACGTTTAAATACAAATAATATTAAATAAAAGATAATAAACAAATAATATTACTAAACAATTCAAACACACAAATAATATTAAATAAAAGATAATAAACAATTAATATTATTAAACAATTTAAATACACAAATAATATTAAATAAACAAATAATATTATTAAACAATTTAAATAAACAAATAATATTATTAAACAATTCAAACAATAAATAATAATAAACAAATAATATAAAAAAAAATTTAAACATGAACCAAAGCGCCCCGCTTTGGCCTCGGCGCGGCGCTTTGGTTCTTCGTTTTCAAAAACAGAACCCAGCAATCGAATCAAAACCCGGCCAATCAAAACAATATCAAACATAACTATTTAACCAAAACGATAAAGGATGTTCGATCTTACCTTTTAGCGGTTGAAATCTTGAAAAATAAGATCGTAGCCCAACTGTGTGTAATCGCACCTTTATGTGTGTGTTTGTGTTTGTTGATGAAATGGGGGAGAAGCTGCCCCGCTTCAGCCCAAATGAGGGACCAAAGCGCACCGCTTTGGCCATAGCGGTGCGCTTCAGTTCAAATTTCCGGGCAAAGCGCCCCTCTTAGGTCAAAGCGGGGCGCTTTGGGCCTTTTTTAAAATTTTTAAAAGTGTTTTTAATTCACAAACGCGTCGATAATAGTCTAAATTTTACGCTTTTTCCATTATACATCATTTTTTAATATATATGGACTATACTGCAAGTTCCGGATCAAATCGGTTACGTGTGATGTCTTATTCCATTATATCGTATCATTTTGGTTTGAAAGCACAAGTACTCCTATGAGTACTGTTATGTGTATCAGCCGCCTACCGTACATGTACATGCCGTATTTTTTCATTAATTGTAGTATTATGATGTATTTTGTCATTTTGGGTCGTACAAGTGCGTATTGAATCTGATTGGGTCGTGTCGGTGACATTCGGTTTTTAACGTGATGTAACGCATATATTGAACAAACACAAACGTGATTATTATTAAACACATTTAACTTACATCTTGAACATATGGGGTTACATTAAGGTCAGGGGGACGATACGTAAGCATTTCGTACGCGTTGATCTGATCCCTGTATAATGTATGCCAGGCTGCTGCGCGCTCTGTTCTGTTCGCTGTCCAGAGTAGGTTTGGGGGAGGCATTGGATAACATCCTCCAAGCTCTACATATATGAAATGCCCATCGTCGACGAACACAACCGCAACCACCAGGTGAGGTTGCTCAGCTTCGTTTGGCCCGCCCAGCAGAGGGAAAATTGTATCGTTCCCACGAATGTCGAAGGTATGAACAATCACACCGTATCGTTGGGCAATAAGAAACCCCGTCTCAGGCATCGTCATGTAATTTTCGATACCTGCTCGTCCCACCCCCTTGAAATCGATCCGTCTAACCAGCGCATCATAATGTCCTATGTTTTCCAGATCGAAAAACTGCCTCCAAAGCGATTCGTTCTTACGTAACTCCATTTTAAGTTGTTTCCGGATCATCAAATACGTATTTTGTTTCACTCCTAACCCAACAGCCACCGATCGAAACCCACAATGACCATCTGGTTTCACGTCCTTTATTCTCACGATGTATGGATGGATCACTTTGGGAATCTGAGATGCGTAGTTGCGGATCGCTATATCCGTCTTAGGACCGAGCTTGATCATCGGGAAATCAGGGTGTAGGTTGAGCGGTTTGGTATTCTTTTGTCTTCTAGAATCTTGGGATGATACGTACGAGCTGTGACGGGGAAGATCGTCTGAGGCCTCGACCCAAGTTTCTTCCGACGGAATGTACGAGCTTTTTCTATCGGCTTCAACCTTCCTTTGTTCCTGCGTTTTCAATGTTGGGCGACCACGAGTTTTCTTCAGAACAACAGGAGGTTTTTTGTTATTGTTCCCTGGATTGAGGATTTGCTGAAACTTTTCAAAGAAGCTCCTTTTCACTTGAGGGGGTGTTGGATCGATCTGTCGTTTCAATTTTTCAAATTCCGCGTCTACATCGATTTCCTCTATCTTAGTCTTTGCAGGCTTGAAGTCAAGCTTCTTCCAGAACACGTCTATCAAATTGATACGGATTTGCTTGTCAGAGAATTTCCTCTTGCTGTTCTTATTAATATTTTGTTGAATATGGAACCGACAAAGATACTTATGCGCTTTTGGGAAAACTTGTTCACACGCGTTAATTAGCGCAAATTCCCTGTCTGTTAAAATCACGCGCGGTTCCATACATCCTACCAGCATAGACTTGATCCTCTGCAACACCCATAGGTAGTTCTCTAACTTCTCAGCGGAAATTACCGCACAAGCAGCCGTAAACGATTTGTTTGTCGACGTCATGCCTACGACCTGAACAAATGGCAGGTTGTACATGTTCGTTTTGTAGGTGGCGTCAATCATTAGCACATGCGGGAAGGCACACCACATAGTGAATGATTTTTTGTGAACAAAGTAGACATCTTCAACTGCGTTCGATATCTCATTCGTGCGCATGTAATAAGTGTAATCTTTTTCGAGAAGAATGTTTTCAAGTTTTTGCATCGGAGACTTACCGACATTTTTTCCGGCGTTGATCTTCTGAACAGCGTTGTGTATATCTTTCGGAATAAGCTTTCTAGCCGGATTGTTTTTCGTCAGCGTTCGCATGATACTTTGGTTGGGAATATCTTGCTCTGCCAGCTCCTTAACCAGTTTTGTATCCTCCGAAGAAAGCCTTCTCGCATACGCGTGACCCTCTAAGTTTTCAATAGGAGTGTGGTTATGCTTCGCCTTCGTCACCTCGATCCTCCAAACACTTCCGGATGATTCCGAAAACCCGATCATCTCGAACGGGCAGCCTATTTTCTTGCTACCCGTTTTCCTCTGTGTAGCTATACTCTTATGCTCCCCACCAAAAGTACATTGAAACCAAATCTTGTAATTCTCTCCTCTTTTATTCGACCTCTTAATCACAAAGAGGTAACCATTGTCTTTTGCCGTGTCTTGTACCCAACGCACCAACTCTTTACGTGACGAAAAGGTCTGCGTTGTATCAAACGAAAATGTAACCGGGTAACACCCTTCCTCGTCAACAGACACATTCTCCGGCTCACCATCGTCATCGAGGTCCGAATAGACTTGATGTTCAAAGCTCTGTTGACAACCGTAACTGTGATTTGGATAACACTCCTGCTGTACAAAGCTGTGCTCGCCACCGTAACCGAAATTCGAATAACCTTGTTGTGCGTAAGGGTCCTCCACAGGGGTATTCAAATCCAGCGTCACCGTGTTATCACGATAACGAATGCCAGATACAACCTCTGCCTCCTTCAAGTTGGACGAGACCGGTTTCTCATACGAGTCAGAAATAGCGGTCCCCTCGTAAGAATCAGGAACAACTGACTCGTCAGAATATGGACCGAAAAGATAGTTGCTTAACCACGACATCGTTTTTTCAAGACACGTAACTAATACAGCAAAACCGCACGTTATTTTGAAGAAACACAAGTAATTTGGAAATCGTCAAACAACAAAACCCCCGTATGTTTGTAAACAACATATTGAGTGCTTTATGTCTCGAACGCTAAATGTACTGTCTCAGCAGCTTGCTTTTAAAAGGGAAAATTTGGGGTCGAAGCGCCGCGCTATGGCCAAAGCGCGGCGCTTAGGGTTAACGACAAACCTCGTAATCAGCTTTATGTCTCTCAAACAGTAACTCATGTCTCAAACGTCAATCAAGTCACTTTTTGTCGAGCTAAGCGCCGCGCTATGGCCAAAGCGCGGCGCTTTGAGGTGTGAAAATAATTTTGGCCGTGTGTAAATAGCATGACCCTTTCGTAATCAAACAAGATCCACTTGTTGTTTCTCACCAAACTTTAAATCTTGCTGGCAGATAATAAAGTGGCTTTGACCAATTGACCGTTGACTTTCAAACATGATATATGGAAAGATAATTTATATGGAAACCCAGATCCAAATAATAAATATATGTTACCATCTATAAATAGCAACTTTTCATGCAATACTCCCCAAACTATTTCTCAAATGAGGACAATAATAATCTCTCTCTCATTTTCATTCATCCTCTTTGTCTTGGCAGCCAACTCAGCTCCCGATTCAGTGCTAGATGTCACCAGAAAAAACCTCCGGTCAGGGATCAGCTACTACGTTATGCCAGTGGCTAGAGGCGGCAGCGGTGGCGGAATTGCACTGGGGCCAACCAGTCCAAACAAAACTTGCCCACTTGGAGTTACCCAACTCCCAACCCACTTAAACGGCCTCCCGTTGACTTTCACCCCAGTCAAGCCCAAGAAAAGCGTAATTCGCCTTTCCACTGATGTTAACATCAAATTCTTGGGTCGGACCAGTTGTAACGAGTCAAACATATGGAAGCTGACATACAATGAAGTTATGAAACAATATTTTGTGGTGGTGGGTGGTGTAGAAGGAAACCCGGGACGAGAAACAATTGATAACTGGTTTAAAATCGAGAAAACCGATGACGGTTATAAACTTGTCTTTTGCCCTACCGTCTGCAACTACTGCAAGGTTATATGCAGGGATGTTGGAATATTTTCAGATGATAACGGGATTAGACGTTTGGCGCTCAGTGATGTTCCTTTTTATGTAACCTTTTACCGTTGATTCGGTTATTTGTTTTACTAAATAAAGTATAACAAAGAAACTTGATGTTCTCTTCTATTCAAGCCTAAATAAAGTTGTTGACAGTTTCATAATACTTTCAATGTTTACAAATAATAAAAAAAAAAAAAGTTTTGAAATGGTACAATGCCAGGTATGTTAACCAAGACCTGTACCTGCTTCTTTCCGTGGTGCATCAGCTTTTATACGAGGAGGTCTAACGATTCGGTCAATGAGTCCATAATCCAAAGCTTCCTGAGCGTTGAACCGTTTAATCCGGCTTAAATCCTTGTGAACCTGCACATTACGGTTAATGGGATAAGGTCAAGCCAAAGATATTGTGAAACATGAAACTAATAATTTGATTATAGCGACTTGAAGTCGTAATAATAAGTTTTTAGTGTTTGGATAAAGTGATTTTTGTTATGATTATGAACAGTAAAACATATACGCACTTAAAATGTTTTAGTGAAAGAAATTTATAGCATACCTGCTCCACGGGTTGACCTGTCTTTTCAGCCAACTCCTTGAAAAGATAATCTCTGATCCTTAAAAGCTCATTCGCTTCATTTTGAATATCATCAGCCTGTACAACATCATTTGGTAGAAAAAAATACAAAAGTTGAGCATACGTTAATTGTTATGTATTGACGGCAAAACTTTCTTGACAGGATGATATGTTCCAACCTGACCACGAGCAGCTCCAGCTGGCGACTCTAAAGCAACTCTCGAAAGAGGCATTGCAAATCGTTGACCCTTTAATATTCCAAGATAGTTAAGAACATAGATAAAAACTCAACCCAAACAGCGCATTGGTAATTGTACACTACAACCATCTCTATGCAATGTTGTTGTCGAAAATGAAAACGAAATTACCTTTTCTCCAGCTGCAAGAAGAAAGCCAGCAAGATTATAAGCATAACCCACACAGTGGGTGCCAATTGGACTTTGCAAGCTTTGCATCGTGTCATAAATAGCCATGCTTGGAGTAAGCTTCAAAAGGAACATAACATTTTAAAAAGAATTTTCTACATCCTCCAACGTGACTATGATGAGAAAGAAGTTAAGAACTCACATCACCACCAGGGCCGTTAATGTACATATACATTCTTTTGGAATTGTCAACACTGTCAAGGTACAACATTGTTGCCAGTATTTGGTTACTGAATTCTTCATCTATGTTTTGCCCAATAAAGATAACCCGTTCACGATACTACAGAGTGTAAATATCAGTTAATTTCTGGGATTTTCAAGAATCAAAATATCACAAACTTACAAGGGCATTCCACAGATCAACCCATTGCCAGGTTCCTTCACCAGGAACCCTATAAGGTACTCTAGGTGTCCCTATCGGCATCATTGTAATACGCCCTCGTGCCGGCTTAATGCCAGTCCTGAACATACATTAAGCAATACAGAAACTTAAGTTTTATGGTAGATTAAGCAGTTAATGCAGTAAAAAAAATCGGATATCGATCAAGCACCGATATTTGAGATATTGGTAATCGCGGTGGGTTATCGGTAATTTTAATATCATGCTGAATTTATATAAATAGCAATTTAACACTAACAATCCAGTGTACTCTCCTACCATTAACAAATTAGCCTTTTACAACTTGCAAAACACTAATAACAATTGTAGCAAGTAGGAACTGATTAAGACTTAAAACACTAACAATTAACAATTAAGACTTGAAACACTAATAGCAGCAAGAAGAAGAAAGACGAATGGCAGAACTAAGAAGAAAGGTACTGATATCAGGAAAATCAATGATACATCGGTCCAATATCAGTCAATATCGGTATCAATATTCTAACCGATATCTCACCAAGAGACCGATAACAGATACATCTCGTCGATATTAACTGCATGTAGATGTAGGTCATACAGTTGCGGACAAATTTTCATACATAATACTTATAAGTATAATGAAATAACCACAAGTAAGAGTAGTTAATAACAACAACCACCATACCCAAATAAGAATCATAAAAACACACAGAATAACTGCTTCTAAAGTCATATCTGTATTTAATATTCAACTAAAAACATACATAGATACTCAAAAAATATACACTACAGAAAAACAGAGAGTGCTAAATTATAGTCATAGCAAGCTACTAATAACACAAAAAATGGTAAAAATGTATAATAGGAACATATATGTATCATCCTCCTAATACACACACATGATAGATTCAATATCATGAATTCATAATAATAATAATAATAATGAAAATAAAGGAATAACTAAATTCTTTCATGATTATATTTCAATTTTCGTTTTACTACAGCATACCTAGGTTCAATACTTTTATGAATCTTCTTAAACAATTGAGCACTCAAATTAGGTCTGGCGAATCCATAAGAATCTGATGGAAAACAAAAAAAGGGTTAGAAAAGCAGAAAAGAATGAAGATAAGAGGAAGTAAATTAATAAATGAGAAATCTTCTGACTAGGAGATTGAAGCCTTAATCCGACGAAAACCTTGTCACCGCAACTGTTAATCAAACAACAAAATACGGGTTAACTGAAATCGTTTTTTTTTTTTTTTTGTTTATTAATTGAATTGAATTGAAGGGATTAATAAGTGTTGATGTGAGAGATTATGACCTGGTAGAAGACTGAGGAGCAGGGTGTAGATATGAAGAACAGGTGATGGAATTCAGCGCCATTGTTTGTTGCAAACGTGAGAGAAAGATTATGTTAAATGGGGATTTTTTTACGGTTCGGGTCGGATATGAATGGAACACCAAAGCGTTGCACCGGAACTCATTTTATGACAAGTTAACAGTTGTAGGTGTGATAATCCAGGTTTGGTTTGGTTGGATTCGGTTTTACCTTTACTTAGGTTATGAGATATATTTAATAATAACCATAAGCGAACATTAGTTATAATTAATCCGTTACTACTCTACCACCAGCTCATTGACATTTTACTAAGCTCTTAGTACATCTAGCGCTCATATAATGTAGAATAGTCCTCATATTCAATTTGCAAGTATATAGAAATTATACATAGTGATTTTAAATAGTTACTCATACCTTGTATTAACTAATCCCCAATCATCTATTGAAGTGGTGGGTACCTTCCTTTGACTCGATAATGAGCACATTCAAGGTCCTTTGTTAGCACGAGTGTTTCATTACACTAATATATGATATATGATAACCATTGCGTCCAATGACAACAATGTTTTATGGTATTTTAGTTTAGGACAAATGATGTGGTAAGATTCTTGTAGCTTAAATTTTTGTTATGCTATCAACATAAATAATTAGTCTCTAAATAGTAAATGCACGTATGTATTTAACTTTAACATAATATAAAATATCACATTATACATTTGTGTAAAATATTCATCAACTATACGTATAACAATCTTTATACACTCGTATGTACATATACTTGTCTTTGAGATGATTGTCTAAGGTAAGCCTTCAAAATCACCCACCAAAACAACCAAGGAACCTCCGAATCTTACGTGTTTTTTTGATAAGTTTTTTTAATCCTTCATGTATAAAACCTATAAAGAAAATATTCGAACATGTATATGGAGCGTCGTTTGCCTCAGCCACAACAATCATCGAACCAATGGAGGAGTTAGAACACATATGTTGTCCATTGTTGACACTCTTACGCAAATAGAAACTTCTACTCCCAATCTCTCCGATAATATTTGATTTATCCAAACCTATGTCAAATTTAAATAATAATAATATATTAAAACACAAATCATTAAAATATAAATAGAGTTGATGCTTATTTTCCTTGAACATAAAGAGTTGTTACTTTGGTGCATAAACATGTTGTATTTAACTGGGGTAAGATAGTAGACTTACACTGAAGACTAAAGTTTGAGTGGTGTAACTCAAAGGAAGTCATGTCATCTTGATCAAGTCGAGGGGACCTCCTTTCCTTGTTGTATTTTTTCATAACAAGCTTTATTGTCTCGTCAACACTCGAACCCAACTTTACCAAAGCTCGGATTGGTCCAACGCTTCCCTCAACCATTACCTTGATCGCGACTTTTGCTTCTTTGTTGTAGCCCTGCCATACTAGAAACATGTAAAACAAATGCTTATAGTGAAAGACCATGCTCGGGTTTGCTTGTTCAAACAAGGGTTTGTTACTTACTATACTAAAGTCATAAGTCATTGGAGGGTAGGCCGCCCCCTCCCGCCCCTTAAAAGCTAAGCCAAACATGGCCTACATTCACATATTAAACTTTAATACAAAATTATGTTTTTGAAAACCACATATATATTTTTATTTTAAAACCGTTAAACCATCTAAAGTCAAACCGTGAAACCATGAAAATCAACCGAATCAGTTTTTTTTCCTCTTTCCTAATACCGTAGTTACTACATCGGTCTAAATTTTTTTTTATAGAAATTACTAGAAATCAAGAGAACGAATAAAAACTAGGTTGTTGGAATGTCGTTCTCTTGGGGGGGGGGGGGGGGGGGGGGGGGGGGGGGGGTGGTTAACTATTAACAAGTCATCACTAGTCATGAAGATGAGATGACCCAAGTCCCATTTTTGAGTGGGCAAAAAGTAATACAATAAGAGCCACCAATTTTGATTACCTTATTATATTTTATAATCAATCAATCTATGCAATGTAACGTAACAATAAAATATGTTGCCATTATTTGACACGACCAGCAATTTGAAGATTAGTGAATTGATTTTTGTGTTACCTCATTTTTTCCAGGCGAATAAGGCAGCAACTCTGGCGAGGACGAGAATACTTTCGTTGAAATCCGACTCTGTAACAGCAGCCAGCTATCACCTGGCGGAGTCATATCCGGATTATCATCTCCGACACCAGGACTGTCGATGGGGATTCCGGCGGTCAACAAAGTAGGCTCGGAGTTGCATCGCTTGATAAATTTCGGTTTTTTGTTCGACGATCGACGAACACGGTGAAGTCTGTGAGTGGACGGTGATGGATGAGGAGGTTTGATTCTCCGATTGACCGGAATTGTTGGACGGACAGGGTTCTGTGACATAGATTAACGGAATTGGTTGCGTTCGCGTGAAAAGATGCCTAGATATAGATATAGATGGTATGTATGTATAGGAATTGGTTGCTCAAGGAAGAGACAAGGAACTAATTCACTAATGAGTTAATTACTATTTTCGTCTATGTGTTTGTTAAAAATCAATATTTCAGTTCATTAGTTTAAAATTGTAATTTCAGTCCCTGTGATTTCACTTTCGTAACAATTTCATTCCCTGTGGTTTCACTTTCATAACCATTTCAATCCATGTATTCTGTTAGTACAGGGACTGAAATGGTTACGAAGTGGACTAAAATGATCACGGAAGTGAAACCACAGGGACTGAAATCGTAATTTTTAAACTAATGGACTACTAAAATAGTAATTTTTGACAAATCACAGAAACAAAAACAGTAATTAACTCTTCACTAATTGTCTGTTGGTAGTCTCGTAAAGCATGTCTGCCTTATTATTCATTTCCCATTTTCTTGTTCATTTTTTTATTCCAATTGTTATTTCAATGGTTATGAGACTATGCTATTGTTAGTATGAAACTAGTGATATGACTCGTGTGCGATGCGTTGTGGGCCCGTTGCAAACAATAATGGATTAGTCCAAACGTAAACGGAATCGAATATGGTTAGTTCGTTTAGTGGGGTTCCACCTAACACTACGTCACCCATACCTTTGCATCAAGATTTAGCGATAACAAAAGGTTTAGTAACTCGAATTATACCGTTGTAACAACTCTCATCAAAAGTCTTATTTATTATATTATTTTATTCAATAGGAAACCCTAATTAAGATACCCAAGTGATTCTGCATAAATCCTAAAATTTTCAGAACAATCAGAATCTGGATCAGGGCCCCTAAAACTCAAGGGGGGTAAACCCTAATTAACGATTATCATCACAATTCGTTGTCAAAAACGAATTTACATGCAACATTGACTCACCAAGGCTACCCAAGACACGAGGCTACCCTAGGCTAGGGGGGTATGCCCCGCGACACGCGACAGAAACAGAGGCACCCTCCGCGACACGCGGGAGGGTAAAATTTTCAGTATAAATAGTGGGGCTTGGGACTTGAACTGTTTGCATGTTACGACGATAAAATTCGTTACGTACAATTACTTATACGTTGTTTCTTTCAAAACACACACTGTCTCGAACCTTTGCTACAATAAACAGGGTAATAACTCGATCGCTGCTACGATTCAATGTCCGATCGATTAAACTATCCAATGGATGTTTAAGTGCTGCCCACATTAGGGTTTATGCTTTGTCATTCATCGTTAATTCGATGGATGTTTAAGTATCGCACTTTGTCATTCGTTGTGAGGGTTAATCTCGTGAGTTATCGTAAATGCTGTAGTAGTTACTAACCTAGTTTGTGTGCATTGTTATTTAAACTAGGTTATCAAGGCTAATCAGTAGGCTACACTCTATTCATATTAAATCTGCAATGTGAGTCATTCTCTTTTTATCAAAGTGCTTTATAAAATTCTTAAATGTTTTCAAAGTTATAATTACAGGGATTAAGTCTTTGTAGTCACCAAATTACAGCCGGTATGTGGGGTTTTGTATACATTACTTGATAAACTTCACCATTGGACAACGAGTTAGCCAAGGGGTGATATGACCATAGTCACAGACACCATCGGGCTAAGAGGCTACCGATAGATGTTCGAGTGACAAATACTGTGGGTAGTTGGTTGATATATGGAAACATTGTAATCGCTCTTAATACTGTAAATTATAACAAATGTGTCGTTTTAGTAAAAAGAATGATTCACCAGTATTTCCCGCTGACAAAACCTTTTTCAAACATGTTTCAGGTGATCTGTTGTGATACAGGAAAAGTGCCGCGTAGCACTACAAGCTTAAGGAAGTGGCTCAATATAAAAATAAAGAAACATGTTTTGTAAAATAAAGATTTCCCCATGAAATCATATGATTGTAAATTACCAGGGTTTTATCCCGAATTGTGAAATAAAATAATCGTGAAATTGCAGTTTTAAAAAGATCCTGATGAAATCTTCCGCTGTTAAACTCAATTAAATAAATACCACGGGATTTTCTGTCCCGCGGCTCCTGAAACGGGTCAACCCGGGTCGGGGGCCGTGACAGAAAAAGGTGGTATCAGAGCCACTGATTTAAGCCAATTAAGTATTTAGAAAATACTTAATTTTACTTATTGCCATTTTGTAATTATGTGTTTTATTAATTGAATATTTGTATACAGTATGGGTAAGCAAAAGCTTTCAAATATCTATCTTAAATTAGATAGGTCATCAAACGAGAAGGGAAGTTCATCCCAAACAAATTCCTCAAAACCTTATGCAAATCCTGAAGAAGGAATCTTTGTCCGAAAGGCACAATATGAGGAACCACTTTCTCCTAATAAAAGAAGTTTAATTATTAGGAAAAGTCAGGAGAAATTAAAGAAATCACAACCAAAAGAAAAGAAAGTTAATCAGAAAAACCAAGAACTAGGCAGTAACCCACCATGGGAAGACAAGTTAGATGAAAAATGGGCAGATCTTTATATGTTAGCCACTGTAGCCGTAAATGCAAATCTTTAAATACTCTGAACCAGTATTAGTAACCTTATTCCCTACAAGCCAGAAACTTTACCCAGTAAATAAATAAGTTTACAATAAAACTTAATATGTTTTGTCAGTTGTTCTTTGTATTAAATTTGTCACACAGTATGCAATAATATTTAAAAAGTTATTTATCAAAATTTTTATAAAATTGTAACTTAGCAATTTTTGTGTATTTTGCATATATGCTAAACAGCATGAGTGACTTGTCTGAAGCCCTTCAGAACTTAAATCTCTATCCGGTGAAAATAGAGGTTTCTAGAGATTTTAATAGGTATATACCTGATATAGAAGAACCTATGGAATTCAACGCTCCACCTCCAGAGAAACCCAAGCCTAAGAAAAGAAGAAGATTCGTGGGATGGAGGCGTGTGCGCCGAAGGAAACCTGTCACTAGGAAGATTCCCAAAATAGAAAATCCCTTAGACAAAGGGAAGGGGATTGAAGTCGGGGAAGGTTCTAGGCAGATGGAAATGCAGTTTGAAGAATATTCTAGGCAAATGAAAATGGAGTTTGGGGAAGGTTCTAGGCAAACCAAGATAGAAATTGGGGAAAGCTCTAGACAAATTGAGGAGTTACCATTTCAGGAGGAATTAGATAGTGCATTGGCAAGCTGTGATATTGTCAGGCCTATTAATAATAATCTATACCCTTATCCTGCTGAAACACAACTACCAATGAACTTGGAACCAGCAATCCCAGAACCTATAATCCACACCCAACCTTTAGGAATGGACGAGTGGTGGACCAATGACTGGCAATTCCAGAACCTGCTCAATAGTACTTATTCCTTTCTCCCTCAGTTCGACCCGGAACCTATATCAAACCCACCTTTGAGCAATGAGAATTTAGCTGAACTCCGCCACTTTGGCGAGGAGCTGGTGGATGCAGGAAATAGGATCGGGGAAGTAGGAGAACAGATCTCCTGGAAATACGACGAAAGGGAACGTCGTTATTAAAATATCAACTGACAAGGGATAATGGGTTTATGAAACTGTGGTTGTATCATAAATAGAAAAATATAATCTTGTAAAATAACTACAAATAAAACTTTGTAAGATAATGGTGTGTATTGATGCATACTATAAAATATAAAAATGGGAATCAAGAAATCGATAGTTTTGGTTATATGTGTGTATTTGAAATTTATATGATTGTTTTGTGTATAATTGTTATTTATTCGATACTAATAAATTATATATATTAATTATCAGATGGAAAATGCTAATAACGAACCAGTTAATGAGGTTAATCAATCTGAGCAACAACCTGGGGATCAATTTATGACTAGACAAGATATAGAAAATATCGTTGCTCAAGGGATAGCCAATGCTATTCCAGCAATACTTGCTGCTGCACAGAAACCTGTTGAACCTCAACAAATAATTCCAAGCAAATGTATTTCTGAAGATAACTTCAGTAATAGCATAAATGGAGGCGGTAATCATACTAATCATGATAATGAACCACTGCAAGCTCCACTCCCTAAGAAAATGAAAGCTGCAACACCTGGTTGTACTTACAAAGAATTTCTTGCTTGTAAACCCGCTGAATTTGCAGGCAATGAAGGAGCGATTGCAGCACTGCGTTGGTTCGGGAAGATCGAGGCAGTGATTATAATCAGTAAATGTGCCGAAAACGACAAAGTTATGTACGCGTCGAATCTTTTTAAAGAAGGGGCGCTAGAATGGTGGAACACGGTATTTCAAGCCAAAGGAAGAAGTATGGCCTATTCCATGAACTGGGAAGAATTTAAGAGTCTTGTACAAAGAAAGTTCTGTCCCGAATACGAAAAAGATCAAATGGCAAATAAATTCCTAAATAATCGTATGACGGGTGTAGATTGTCGCGGTTATACTTCGACATTCTTTGAATATGCTAGAGTAGTACCAACACTGGCTTCGCCAGAACCGGTACTTATTTCTCGCTATATTTGGGGATTAATTAGCGAAATCCGTAATATCGTTAAAGCTGCGAGACCTCGTACTATTGACGATGCGGTAGAATTAGCTAACACCTTAATTGATGAACTGGTACGCACAAGAGATGTAAATAGGAAAAAGGAACTGGCTCAGAAAATTTCCCAAGGATTTCGTACGGGTAATAATAGCAGCTTCAAGAGAAGAGGAACATGGCAATCTTCAACTTCGCCGTTCTGCAGGAATTGCAAAAAGAAACATTATGGAAGATGCAATGTAATCTGTAACTTTTGCAAAACTGTAGGACATCGCGAAGAAGATTGCAGAAAGAAAACCAGGATCTGCTATAACTGTGGAGAAAATGCGCATTTCAAAACAGAATGTCCTAAATTGGTCAAACCAGCAGACAACAAAGCCAAGCCGGCCGATGGAGCTACCAAGAAGAATGTTCGAGCCTTCCAATTAACTACTCAAGAGGCAGAACTCATTCCAGATGTGATAGCTGGTACGTTTTTAGTCCACAACATATACGCAAAAGTATTATTTGACTCTGGTGCAAACCAAAGTTTTATAAATACTTCATTCTGCCAAGCTCTTAATTTACCTTTGACCAACCTTAGGCAGATTTTTACAGTCGAAACAGCAGATGGGAATTTTATTAAAATAAATAAGGTTTTGCAAAAGGAGAATATAGAACTTTCAGGTCATAAATTTCATGCAAACCTATTGCCAATGAAATTAGCTGGGTTCGATGTGGTGTTAGGAATGAATTGGTTAGTAGCCAACCATGCTCGAATATTTTGTGATAAGAACTCTATAGAAATTCAGGCACCTACTGGAGAAGTAATCATGATTACAGGAGATAAACCACGTAAACCCATGAAGTTCATATCAGTAATGAAAGTTGCTAGTTATGAACGAAAGCAAGGAATAGTATATATGATTTCAGTAATCATTAATACTAAGGGTAAAAAACCTAAGGATATTCCTGTAGTCTCAGAATACCCAGATGTATTCCCAGAAGAATTACCAGGATTACCACCTGATAGGGAAGTAGAATTTAGGATTCATCTAATTCCAGGAACTACACCGATAGCTAAGGCACCTTATCGGTTAGCACCTACAGAAATGTTAGAACTGAAAAAGCAATTAGATGAATTACTAAGTAAATGATTCATACAACCTAGTTCATCCCCGTGGGGAGCACCAGTGTTGTTTGTAAAGAAGAATGATGGTTCTATGAGAATGTGTATTGATTATAGAGAATTGAATAAGGTTACACTTAAGAATCGATACCCATTACCTAGGATTGATGATCTATTCGATCAACTTCAAGGAGCTAGATATTTTTCTAAGATAGATTTACGCTCCGGATATCATCAATTAAAGGTACAAGAAGAAGACATACCTAAAACTGCTTTCAGAACTAGGTATGCTCATTACGAGTTTACAGTCATGCCCTTCGGATTAACGAATGCACCTGCAGCATTCATGGACATGATGAATAGGATCTGTAAACCGTACTTGGATAAATTTGTAATTGTTTTTATCGACGATATACTTATTTATTCCAAAAGTCAGGACGAACATTGTCAGCACTTGCATGCACTCTTAACTTTGTTAAGAAAAGAAAAATTGTACGCCAAATTCTCAAAGTGTGAATTTTGGTTGCAAGAAGTGCAATTTCTAGGTCATACGGTGAATCACGAAGGCATTCATGTAGATCCTGCTAAGATAGAGGCAATTACCAAATGGAAGGTTCCGCAATCCGCAATAGAAATTAGAAGTTTTATAGGTTTAGCCGGATATTATAGACGGTTTATTAAGGATTTTTCCAAGATAGTTGTACCATTAACTAAGCTAACCTGTAAAGAAGTTAAGTTTGAATGGGGACCTAAGCAAGAAGAAGCTTTTAAGATTCTAAAGCAAAAGTTAACAAATGCTCCAATCTTAGCATTACCAGAAGGGACTGAAGATTTTGAAGTATATTGTGATGCTTCAAAACTAGGATTAGGATGTGTGCTTATGCAACGTAAGAAGGTAATTGCGTATGCTTCAAGGCAATTGAAAAAGCACGAGGAAAACTATACAACTCATGACTTAGAATTAGGAGCCATAATTTTTGCCCTTAAGATTTGGAGACATTATCTGTACGGAAGTAAATTTACTGTCTATACAGATCATAAGAGTTTAAGATATATATTTGGGCAAAAAGAGTTAAACATGAGGCAAAGGAGATGGATGGAAATCCTAAGTGACTACGACTGTGATATTCAGTATCACGAAGGAAAGGCAAATGTAGTTGCAGATGCCTTAAGTCGTAAATATCATGAAAAGCAAAAGCGAGTTCGTGCTCTCAGATTAAATCTACAATTAGATTTAATAGAACAATTAAAGAATGTTCAAGCTACAGCAATCAAGGATGATGCTGAAGGAATGAAAGGAAGAATAAAAGAATTAGAGCAAGGAAATGATGGAATTTGGAGATTCCACCAAAGAAGACTTTGGGTACCTAAACAGGGAGAATTAAGAAATAAGATTTTAGAAGAAGCCCATAAATCTAGGTATACCAAGCACCCTGGAAACAATAAGATGTACCAAGATTTAAGAAATAATTTCTGGTGGATAGGCATGAAAAAGGATATAGCTAGATATGTTTCTAAGTGTCTTACATGTTCACAAGTTAAGGCAGAACATCAGAAACCCTCAGGATTACTACAACAACTAGAAATGCCTGTATGGAAATGGGAACTCATAACAATGGATTTTGTTACTAAGTTACCCACAACCAGAAAAGGTAATGATGCGATTTGGGTAATTGTGGATCAATTAACCAAATCAGCTCATTTTCTACCTATGAAAGAAACCTTTAGCATGGAAAGGTTGGCAAAGTTGTATGTAGATGAAGTAGTATCTTTACATGGAGTTCCATTCTCCATTATATCAGATAGGGATAGTCGTTTCACTTCCCATTTCTGGACTAGTTTCCAAGAAGCAATGAGAACTCGACTAAACCTAAGCACTGCATATCATCCTCAGACAGACGGACAAAGTGAAAGGACAATCCAAACTCTAGAAGACATGCTCCGAGCATGTGTGATCGATTTTGGTGGAAATTGGGACGATCACTTACCTTTGATTGAATTCTCCTATAACAATAGTTATCATGCAAGCATCGAAACTGCCCCATTTGAAGCACTATACGGACGTAAGTGCAGAACTCCAGTTTGTTGGGCAGAAATAGGAGAAAGTCAATTATCAGGTCCATAAATTGTACAAGAAACCACTGACAAGATTAATCAAATCAAGGAAAGATTGAAGACAGCTCGAGATCGCCAGAAGAGTTATGCAGATAATAGACGGAAGCCGTTGGAATTCCAAGTGGGAGACAGAGTACTGTTGAAAGTTTCTCCTTGGAAAGGAGTTGTTAGATTCGGTAAGAAAGGAAAGCTAAGTCCAAGATACGTAGGACCATTTCCGGTGATCCAACATATAGGACCAGTTGCTTATCGTTTACAACTACCAAAAGAGCTAGCCGGAGTACATGATGTATTTCATGTATCCAACCTCAAGAAATGTCTATCAGACGAATCTTTGGTAGTACCTCTCCAAGATATAGAGGTAAACGAAAAGTTAAAATTTGTTGAGAAACCTCTTCAGATAGAAGACCGAAAGATCAAGTTTCTCAAACACAAACGGCTAGTGCTAGTTAAAGTCAAGTGGGATTCAAAAAGAGGAGCTGAATATACTTGGGAGCTGGAATCAGAGATGAAGCGAAAATACCCCTACTTGTTCCAGTAAATCTCGAGGACGAGATTTTTATTAAGGTAGGGAGAATGTAACTACTCTCATCAAAAGTCTTATTTATTATATTATTTTATTCAATAGGAAACCCTAATTAAGATACCCAAGTGATTCTGCATAAATCCTAAAATTTTCAGAACAATCAGAATCTGGATCAGGGCCCCTAAAACTCAAGGGGGGGTAAACCCTAATTAACGATTATCATCACAATTCTTTGTCAAAAATGAATTTACATGCAACATTGACTCACCAAGGCTACCCAAGACACGAGGCTACCCTAGGCTATGGGGTATGCCCCGCGACACGCGACAGAAACAGAGGCACCCTCCGCGACACGCGGGAGGGTAAAATTTTCAGTATAAATAGTGGGGCTTGGGACTTGAACTGTTTGCATGTTACGACGATAAAATTCGTTACGTACAATTACTTATACGCTGTTTCTTTCAAAACACACACTGTCTCGAACCTTTGCTACAATAAACAGGGTAATAACTCGATCGCTGCTACGATTCAATGTCCGATCGATTAAACTATCCAATGGATGTTTAAGTGCTGCCCACATTAGGGTTTATGCTTTGTCATTCATCGTTAATTCGATGGATGTTTAATCGCACTTTGTCATTCGTTGTGAGGGTTAATCTCGTGAGTTATCGTAAATGCTGTATTAGTTACTAACCTAGTTTGTGTGCATTGTTATTTAAACTAGGTTATCAAGGCTAATCAGTAGGCTACACTCTATTCATATTAAATCTGCAATGTGAGTCATTCTCTTTTTATCAAAGTGCTTTATAAAATTCTTAAATGTTTTCAAAGTTATAATTACAGTGATTAAGTCTTTGTAGTCACCAAATTACAGCCGATATGTGGGGTTTTGTATATATTACTTGATAAACTTCACCATTGGACAACGAGTTAGTCAAGGGGTGATATGACCATAGTCACAGACACCATCGGGCTAAGAGGCAACCGATGGATGTTCGAGTGACAAATACTGTGGGTAGTTGGTTGATATATGGAAACATTGTAATCGCTCTTAATACTGTAAATTATAACAAAGGTGTCGTTTTAGTAAAAAGAATGATTCACCAGTATTTCCCGCTGACAAAACCTTTTTCAAACATGTTTCAGGTGATCTGTTGTGATACAGGAAAAGTGTCGCGTAGCACTACAAGCTTAAGGAAGTGGCTCAATATAAAAATAAAGAAACATGTTTTGTAAAATAAAGTTTTCCCCGTGAAATCATATGATTGTAAATTACCAGGGTTTTATCCCGAATTGTGAAATAAAATAATCGGGAAATTGCAGTTTTAAAAAGATCCTGATGAAATCTTCCGCTGTTAAACTCAATTAAATAAATACCACGGGATTTTCTGTCCCGCGGCTCCTGAAACGGGTCAACCCGGGTCGGGGGCCGTGACAACCGTCGAATGTGAACGTATTGTATCTGTCTAAAATATTTATTAACTAACATTTGTATGGTATATATTATTATACTTAAGGTTATATAAAGAAACATTTCAATTAATCTTATCGTTATTATATAAACATTTGGCCATTCTATGGATAAACATTTGGCCATTCTATGGATATAATAAAAGAAATTTTCTTATAATCCTTTATGTCAAAACATTCCGTAAAGAACAAAAACATACAAACAACGCAGAGGGACTAACGCAGAGGGACTAACGCAAACTAAAATGGAAATCAGTAGGATCCACATTTAGAAGGCATACAAAGTGACCAAAAATGTAAATGCCAAAACATTTTATAAAGAAGAAAAGGGCATATAAACAATGCATAGGGACCAAGGCAGATCAATAAGAAAATCAGAAGAGTTAACATGTAAAAGTATAAAGAGGACCAAAAATATAAATATCACCGACATTATCTTTTAAGATTATATAGAATAGAATATAAAGGAAATGAGCTAAGTAGGTCACACTTCACACCGAATAACATAAAGACATGAAATATGATATTTGATGGTTGGTTGAAATCACTTTATATGATTCGGTTATATATTTTTAGAGGGTGAATGGTGAGGGATGAGTATAACATAGAGGAGGATATGTTGATGTGACTCAAGTCTCAACGATGAGCATTGAGCACATCATAGGTCCTTTGTTAGCTCGTGTTGCCATGAAACATACTGTTATTGCACTAAAATATGATAAAGGCTAAAAGGTGTGGGGGTCATGGTTGGGACATGATTTGCTAAGTAGGAACATGAATGGAAGGATACACCACCCCCTTGCCTGATCCACCATGGTTCGCATGAATTAAAACATGACAATCATGGTCCTCTTTTCCATTTTTCAAGATTTCCTTTCCTTTTTCTTTAAACAAAAATAAATTAAAATAAATAAGGGGATGGTGGTCTGGGTCCTGACCAAACCCTTAAAACAGTGGCTGTGGATAATGGATTAGAGGTGGGTGACATGATGCTGACGTGAAGGGTCATGGTGGTCATATAGCCTAATTGTAAATCCCATTGTAATGAATCATGTGGTAACTACTAACTAGTAAGAAGAACACAATAACATACTTTACCTTATAAAATCTTTTCTGCTATTAACATGAATCTCGGTCTCTGAAAAGAAAATGTATGTATTGGTTAACAAAATGTAAACATTCCACTTTACGGTCACGGTTCATTAGACATTATACATCTATGTAAACTATCCATCAATTGTATGTATACCAAATTACCAATGTTTATAACTTTATATATACTCTGTATGTACATATATTTGTCTTCATATGATTGTTTTAAGGCACGGCTTCAAATTCACCCACCAAAACAACCCAATAACCTTTGAATCTTACTCATTCTTTGTATCATTTTTCTTAATCCTTCATGTATAAAACTTGTAAAAAAAATATTTGAACATGTATATGGAGTCTCATCTGCCTCAGCTACAACAATAGAGGTGTTAGAACACATATCTCCATTGTGGTTGACACTTTTACGCATATGGAAACTTCTACTCCCAATCTCGCCAATCATATTTGATTTATCCAAACCTATGTCAAAAAAACGAATTTAGAACATAAATCATTAAAATATAAAAAGAGTTGATGTTTATTTTCCTTGTACATAAGATTTGTTACTTTGGTGCATATACATGTTGAACTAATTGGCCTTATCTGGAGTAAGATAGTAGACTTACATTGAAGACTAAAGTTTGAGTGGTGTAACTCAAAGGAAGTCATGTCATCTTGATCAAGTCGAGGGGACCTCCTTTCCGCGTTGTATTTTTTCATAACAAGCTTTATTGTCTCGTCAACACTCGAACCCAACTTTACCAAAGCTCGGATTGGTCCAACGCTTCCCTCGACTGTTACCTTGATCGCAACTTTTGCTTCTTTGTTGTATCCCTGCGATACTAGAAACTTAGAGTTGGCTTTATAAATTGAACAAACCACTTAACATTTCTTATTTAAATATATTTCATTTTAGAGAGTTAACATTGTGTGTATATATTATATTTATGAATAATCGTTATCTTTTTAAAGTTTAATACAAAATTATGCTTTTAAAAAAAATATACATTTTTGTCTAAAACCGTCAAACTGTCAAAACTGTGAAGACGAGCCTGCTTTGTTTGTGTATTTCTAAATCAATAGTTAATAGCGCATACCAAGTTTTGTAAAAAATCGCCGAACCAGAACGTTAACAATATGCTCGAAAAATACTAGAAACTAGAAGAATAAAAAATCTAGTTGCAATGTCGTTTTTTTGCGCGTTAACTATTAACAAGTCATGAAGATGGCCAAAGTCCCATTTATGGTCGGCAAAAAGTAATACAAAAAAAAGTGATGTTTGAGGCAATACGTCGTTCAAGAAAGCCACTAATTTTGATCTATGCAATGTAGCAATAAAATATGTTTCCAAGAAACGGCGACGTTTCATCATTCAACCCAGGCTCGTGTGTAAGGGAAAAATGGGAAAATGTATAATCCGATTTATCAATAACCAATATGGAATTTTATTGATTTATTTTTACTTGGTTTTGAGAAGTTATCATGGTTTCTTGTCACTTTTTTAAACTTGTTTTGTTTAAGGTGAATTGACGGGCGTAAATATATGTTTAGCTCATATCAAACAATTGAAAATTAATGAAATGATTTAGTTTACCACAATTTGATCAGGCGAATTAGGCAGCAACTCTGGAGACGACGAGTATATATTCGTTGAAATCCGACTCATAAACAGCAGGCTACTGTCAGCTGGCGGAGTCATATATCGCTGATCATCTCCAACACCAGCACCAGCACCAACGTCAGCTATAGAGTTTCGGGATGTCAACAAGGTAGGCTCGGGGTTGCATCGCTTGATGAATTTAGATTTCTTGTTTGACGATCGACTAACAACAACTTTTCGGTGAAGTTTGTGAGCGGATGAAGACGGATGAGGAGGTTTGATTCTCCGATTGACAGGAATTGTTCTACGGGCAGGTTTCTGTGACATAGATTAATGATATTTGTGGTTAAGGCGTTTAAAGATGTGGAAATTGAGATAGAGTGTGTATGTGTATAGTTTATGATATTTGCTAATTAAGGAAGAGGCAACGCACTAATTGTCTGTTGGTAGGCTCGTAAAGCATGTTTACCTTTAGGGGTGGGGGTGGTCACTAGTGATAGAATTCCATCACTCACAATATCCAATCATGTTCCGGCATGTCAGCAACCATTTTTCCATCACTCACAACCTTTTTTAGTGGGGGGGGGTGGTCATCACTCACCACCACACCCAACAATTTACCCTCAACCAACAATTACCCTCACAAAAAAAACCATCACTCCGTGAAAAAAATAACGAAATCGGGTTTTCGTTATTATACAACGCGTTGAACTAATGGTGGCGGTGGGAAAATGCATTGTTCCACGCGTTATTTTGATGTATCACGCGTTATTTTATGACCGCCCCCAGTGGTCTTAGAATATTAATTTCCCTTTTTCTTTGTTATTTTTTTAATTCCAATAGTTCTTTTAATAGTTGAATGTGAAAAAAAATGTTTATTAAGTGGCGAAAGATTCACATTTCATATTCAAAAAGTGAAAAGATAAAATGTGAAATGTATTGATAGGTTGAGATGATTTCATGCTGTTGGGTTATATGTTGTTTTATATTTTAAAAAAAAAGTCAAACCACATCGTTCTCGTGCGTGCGAAGATCACCCCCTTCGCGTGTCAAAACCTCTAGCGTCACATATGTGTGTATTTTTTTATAGCGGACACCCCCTCCCCCCTAATATTTACTCATAAAGTCCGCCTATTGTTCACTGTGTAAGACTTGAATTCACACCACTTAAATAGAAATCGACATCTAATACCACCTAGGCTATGTGTTATACCCTAGGGGAGGGGAGGTGACGTGAAAGGAGGGGAGAACATTCTGCCGTCACCAGTCTTGTTGATATTAGGGCGCGATCTATCTCTCTCACTTTTTCTCTCTCCCTTAACCTTCTTAATATAAAAAAAAAGGTGAATAGTGGGAATAACACATCACCTTAAATAGAATCAACTCAAAAAGTAAAAAAAATGTGGGTGTCGAGTGACCTTCCTTTAAAAAAACTCAAGTCTCAACGATGAGCACTGAGCACATCATAGATCCTTTGTTAGCTCGTGTTGCACATGAAGCATACTTTAATTGCACTAAAATATGTTATATGATAATCATTGTAATTCCATTGCGAAAGGTGTTTTTGGGTATTTTAATTTAGGACACAATGATGTGGTAACTAGTAGGAAGAATACAATAACATACATTACCTTATTTGGTTAACAAAATATAAACAATTCCACTTACAATCATGATTCATTGTACATCTATGTAAACTATTCATCAATTGTATGTATACCAATGTTTATATACTTATATGCACATATAGTTGTCTTCATATGATTGTTTTAGGCATGGCTTTAAAATCACCCACCAAAACATCCCAAGAACCTCCGAATCTTACACATTCTTTTTATCACTTTTCTTAATCCTTCATGTATAAAACTTGTAAAGAAAATACTTGAACTTGCATATGGAGCTTTGTCTGCCTCGGCCACAACAATCTCAGAACCAATAGAGGTGTTAGAAGACATGTCTTCATTGTTGCTGACACTTTTACGCATATAGAAACTTCTACTCCCAGTTTCGCCAATCATATTTGATTTATCGAAACCTATATATGAAAAAAAAAAAAAAAACATCATATCCAACAAGTGAGTGAAAAGTTTAACTTCCTCGGTGCATAAACAAGTTGTACTAGACTTGAAATTGGAGTAATAAAGGTAGTATAGACTTACATTGAAGACTAAAGTATGAGTCGTGTAGCTCAAAGGAAGTCATGTCATCTTGATCAAGTCTAGGGAACCTCCTTTCTTCGTTGTATTTGTTCATAACAAGCTTTATTGTCTCGTCAACACTCGAACCCAACTTTACCAAAGCTCTGATTGGTCCAACGCTTCCCTCTACTGTTACCTTGATTGCGACTTTTGCTTCTTTGTTGTAGCCCTGCGATACTAGAAACATGTAAAACAAATGCTTATAGTAGAGATCTTGTTCCGGTTTGCTTGTTCAGAAAAGGGTAACAAAGTATTTATTAAGTAACAAACTTTCAATTTTTTTTCCTTACAAGTTTACTTTCATATAATTATACAATTAAAAAGCAAGATACATGTTTTCTTATATTAAAAAATAAAGAGAAAAAAAACTAAAATATATTATGTGTTATGCTCTTGCAATGTCATTTTCTTTGGCTTTAAGTCATGGAGATGACCAAAATCGCATTCTTGGTCGGCAAAAAGAAATACAATAAGTTAATAATAGGTTTTAAGTTTTAACTCATCATGCCATCACAAAGGGGTCGTTTGACGTTGTATAATAAAAAGGCTAAAAGACATCAATACCGTTTGACCTCTTTGACCGTTTCCCATGGGAACCAGTCGGATCTGTTAACCGGGTAACCCGAACAATGTAGTTGTACCAGATTTCTAATTTTTAAGTTTCTTTTTCTAATATTTTTCTTATTTAAAATCATATTTTTATCCATCCATTTAGTTTTTTTCTAATACTTTTTTATTTAAAATCATATTTTTTTATCCATCCATTTAGTACTTGATACTTCATAAATTTTATTTATTTAACTCTTCATATTTTATTTAAATTCACTACAAGACCTAAAGTATTATTATAATTTATTTTGTGTTATGTACACTTGTATACTTTTAATTCTTATATTATTTTCGATGTATTTGGGTTCTTAAATATGTCAACTAGCCGGATCGGTCCAACCAATGAACCAGTAAGATAACTCATTCCTTATGCAGTTCGGTGCTTAAAACATTAATAACGATTCAATAGTTTTAACTTAAACAATGCTGGTCTATCAGACCATGTGTAGTGGTAATGCCCCTACGCTTGGGCTTTTTGCGTCATGTGGCAGCTCAGTCAGCAATGAGGCATTATGGGGTGTTTTCTAAAATGGGTGTAGTGGGGATGTGGGGCGTTATGTTAAAAGGGGTGTTAAACAATTAAATAAATAAAAAGCCATCAAAAAAATCTTATTGGCCAAAAAAGGAGATTAACTGTGATTGGCCACTTCATCCCCTTCTTCGGCGTGGAAAAAAGGACGACTTGGAGCAAATATTCGAACAAAACGCCCCGGGGGCGGTTGATTGGGCGTTTAGGGGTGTTTTTCAAAGGTAAAACGCCCAAAAACCTTACCACTATGCATAGTCTCACACCCAAAAATCCACATCTAATCAATAATGAGTGAGATGATCAAGATGATTACAATACATTTAATCTATTGTTCAAAATCAATATCACTTTTCACATTTTGTCATTCTCATAAACCACAACAACCGTTAAAGAATTTTGATAACTTCTACCGACATTTAAAATCTGTACATGTACGTAACCAAACATAACGTGCTATAAGACATATTTTGATCAAACTAAACTAATAAGTTGCTTATAATTATCAAACAATTAATTAAAGATTAATGAATTGATTTCGTTTACCTCATTTTTTTCAGGCAAATTCGGCAGCAACTCTGGAGAAGATGCGAATATATTCGTGGAAATCTGACTCCTAAACATCAGGCAACTCTCACTTTGCGCGGTCATGTAACGCTGATCTTCTCCAAGACCAGCACCAGCGATGGAGATTCGGGATGTCAACAAAGCAGACTCGGAGTTGCATCGCTTAATGAGTTTGGATTGCTTGTTCGATGATCGTCGAACAACAACTTGTTGGTTAAGTCTGTGAGTGGGATGAGGAGGTTTGATTCTCCTATTAACCGAAATTGTACGACGGGTTGGCTTCTGTGACATTTGATTAACGGAATGATTAAGATACGTAAATAGAGATGGAATTGTTGATCAGTTCTGTTTTAAACATGATGGAAAACATGAAATAACATACCTTTGATTGCATCAGTAGAGAATCCAGTCAGAGACGCAGCCACAGAGTTCGACATAGTTGTCAGTTTGATCTGGTTCCTCCTTAGGGTGTAAGGTGATGATGGTGATGAAACCGAAAGTAGGGAGGTTTCGGTTAAGGGAGAGAGAGACGAATTTGATGTTGGTGAGGGTTTTGATTGTGTAACTTGTCTAACCCTTTAACTCTCTAATAAGCTCCTTATTTATACACCCAAGAGGAAACCCAATTAGTTAATAAGGGTAATATGGTCCATCAACAATTACCAACTAATTATTAATAGGTTATTAATATATTTTGATCTATATTATATAAATGATAATGATGGCTACTAGATTAAATATAAATAAATAAATATTTAATCTTACATTCTCCCACTTAGCCGAATAATCATTTATCATGAGCATTAGATAAGTCTGATCAGAAGTTAATACTCATTTTAGCCTTAAACAAGTACTATAGCAGAGAAATACAGCCGTTGAATCATTATGCGACTCAGGACCCCCATTAGTCATACTATAGCCTTAATTTAAAACCTAACAGTTATGATCAAAATATGTAAGCCCTTTAACGTTTGATTTGTATTTATAGTTGTCTATATGTCATTACACCGGCAGAACATATGTAAGAGACATACAAATTCAAACTGATGAGGAAAATTGATAGTTAGTCATTCATAGTACGATATGCAGTTGTACATGGTCATCAATTAAAACCCTTCTCTTTTATGTGCACTCTTAATAAGACTTATGGGTAATAGACCTTTAGTTATAGGATCCTTAAGCATATCATGAATGCATTCGATACAAAGATTTAGTTTCCTCAATTCGTTCATAAACGAATAATTAATTGCGTATCGAAATTTAATGCAGCACCTCTCGAACTGTTACTGTTCAAGGAGACATGGTAGCTGACTTTATCACAACAAGTCTTCAATATATTAATTATATGGAGTTAATAAACTCATGAGTCCACTTATAAATTTCCAACAACATTTAGTGACTATATTATGTCGTTATAACTTAGGTTGTTGATATCAGTCCATTATGACTCCTCCATGAGATAGGTTTTGTCTGTTGACATAAAGATATACCCGAAATTACACTTTGTCATCTTTGAATATTACAAAGTTAGAGTAATAAACCGGTTTTAATTCTCACTTCTTCTTTAAATTATAGCCTCTCGTTTCTTTTAAAGATATTGTAATACTCTATTAGATGCTTCACATTAATCTAGACATATCTAGTGTGTTGCAATGTGAGTAATATCTAAACGAGTACAGACTTGAACTTACATAAGGCTTCTAATTAATGAAGCGTAAGAAATAATCTCATTTATCCTATTATCCTCTAAAGGAGAGCATTATTGTTTGTTACATATGTAAGGACCAATTTAATGTTAAACTTATGGAACGGAAGTAATGTCCCATTTGGTCTATCTCAACATGTTATGATATCTAGTATGTAAGAGATATCTCTGAGATCTATTATATCAAAGTTTGTGTTATCAATGCTTTGACTTATGTAACATCTACTTGTCAAAAGAATATCATCTATATAGACAAGTTTATCTTAGTTGCTCCCACTCGTCTTGAGGTAGGTACATTATTCCACTTGGTTGTTGATGAAAATAATTGCGTTAAGATTTCATCACATTATAATGTTTGCATTAAACCATGCATGGATTTTATTGGCTTATAGACAAACTGTTCTTTAACCATAAGTTTAGAACTTTAGGTTGTTATCTAATGAACATGTAAATGTGTCAGCCATTTGTTATGGAAAATTGTTTATAATGTTCATCTAATGTAGCTTTAAACTATTATAAGCTACTAGAACAGTGATGATCCTAAAAGAAATCTTTTGTTAGATATGTAAGAAAGATTCTTTAATAATATATCTCTTCCTGAGTATAACCTTTGACAATCAATCATGCTTCTTTGTGTCTTAACGTTTATATATTAGGATTTGGTTTAGTTATGAACACTCTTAAGTAATTCAATGAAATCCCAAACGTTATGCGAACACATAAAATCAGTTTTACTAGAAAACTATTTTATTCAATTCAGAAGATTGATTGACACTAATGGCTTAATTAGAAGAGATAGGATCAGTAAACTTTTCCAAAATCCATTTCAACTTCAATTAGGGAGGTTATGTAATCATCAAAGTTAATAGGTTTTTAAACCTAGATGACCTCCTTAGTTGATTATTGGGTTTGTTAGAAGTTTCAGTTTTATGTTTTATGGATTAGCTCTTGATTAGGTTGCTATCATTTTCAGGATTCTAAGTTTGTAAGAGAGTTGGTGCAGTATGGTGTACAAGAGGTGTAATCGGAGTTAAATTTGGAGTGAAATTTAATGACACTCTTCCCCCCGCCTCTTGTATTCCTTGCAAATCACGATAATGACTTTGACTACTCCCACTGACCTTAGAAATCTTTAGGAACTCAGCATGCTTAGGGTCAATATTTAACGACCAAACAAATTCTAATAGAGAAAACATATAATAGAGAAAACATATTAATGAACATATTAATGACGTTAGTCATTGTAGTTTCTCTTGTTGAGGATTATGTTAGTTTAGGTAAGAAATCTAAGTGTGCCCACAATTAAGCAACAATGAAACTTTTGTAAGAGTAGCATTAGATTTTAAGGAGACAAGTTATGATAGAACAGTGTCAAGATGGAGCAGTGTCTTGTACAAGAGGTGTAAATTTAGGTAATGTAAAATTTTCACTCCCCCACCTCTTGCAACTATTGCAAGTTATGATTAAGACACTTAATGCTCCCACTGATCTTTTAATATCTCGAGAATGCTACAAGAGAAGTTTCAATTAGGTATGTGACGTGGGAACCTATCATATATATATGTTAGACTTTACTTGATTTCCTTAATGTCCAGATGTCATAAAAACTTAGGGACATATTTAATAGAAATCATGTTAAGCACATATATGAGTAGATTTCTTTAAGACCATGGGCCATATGCGACAAAATTTAGATACAAGTTGATAGTCTTTTAAATGATAAATGAATTGTGTCTGAATATTCCATTTGAAATAAGTTCCATGAATGTCAATGAATGACTTATGATGGACCCATACTTATTCTTTAAGCCAAGTCATATTTAGGGCTTTAACGGCATGATTTAAAATCACTTAGAATGAGATTAGTTGAATAATCATCCTCATTAACCATGTCAAGATTTCTCATGAATTTTGGTTATAATTGATGAAATTTGTAAGTCTCATTTTCCTTTTGTCAAATTTTCATTTGCATGATGACAAAAGTTGTGAAAGTGTAAGGTATCATCTAGTTTTATCTTAATAATGTTTCTATCCAGATATTGAGAACAAATAAGATGAGAGTTTAAGTTAAGTGTGACTTTATGTTGACTATGCAAACCTCACAACCTTCATAACATTGCGTAATTATGATACTATATTCTGATTAATCTTCAGAATATATAAGGTATCGAAAAGCGTTATTAGAAGATTGCTTATTGTTGTTCTTATAGCCTTAACATTTAATTTTGTCACTAATTCTCATATTAGTTATTTGTTAACTTCTGGTAAGGAAACGTTTAAAAACTAGAGTCAACTAATCATGTGTTAATAGGAATATTATAATTAGTAGACTTAATTATCTTTAATAAGTGACTATCTAATTAATTCATCCAACTGTTCTTTAGAATAATGGATAGTCTCGTTGCTTATGTCTAGTCTAATGACATAATTATGCTGTGAGATTTTTCCCTTGAAGAACTTTAAAGTTGGAATTAGCACTTGTAATTTGTCTATGGACCTTAGAACAATCCTCTTTTAAACGTTTTAGTGGTTGTAAGGTGAATAACAACTTATTTTCCAGCTTCAAACATTTATTTCTTTGTACATATGTTGCTTATCAACACACTCATTATACTTTGGTATGTTTGAGTGTTATAGTTGATTTATAAGGCATCAAATTGTACAAGTGAAAATCTTAGTATGTAATGTACTGAAAAATTGTACTTATTTCCATGCGTAAGCCCCTAAGTTTATGGGTCATGGTATTATACATTATTATGTATTCACATATACCACTTAGTTTTATAGTTTAGAATTTTAAATGAAGGCATGCATCTTAGGAGTTCTAGTGATTATTCCATATATAAGAGATTAGCCTTAGGAAAGACTTAATCTGAAATAACTTTAGTGATAGCATTATGTTAGAGAGTTCTTGATTATCATAAGAGACATCATGTTCGATTTATCCTAATCATCATGCTCTAATTTTCTTCTTTATAATCTTTATCAGAAGAGAGCAATAGGATTATCGTGTCTTAAGAAATAATCAAGGATTTAATTTAAGAGCTAATTCTAATAGAAACTTTAAATAAAGCAAACATTTTAGGTTTAGAAATTATAGTGGATGAGATATATGTAGAAGAAAATCATAGTGAGTAAAATTATGGGTACTAAGAATAAGACAGACGAAATGATCATAAAATTAATTAAGGATCATTAATATAAGGATCATTAAGTGAAGAGATTGTGATATGTCTATTACTAACATCAAAATAATAGACTTAGTAAAATTCTACTTAAACAAAGACAAATCAGCTTTGGCCAGAAGTGTAATCATTTAAGCATGTGTGCAAAGTAATTGTGACAAATCAGCTTTGGCCAGAAATGAGACAATCACTTTAGTTATGCACTTGTCAAGCATGCTAAACATAAATGAATTAAATCAGCTTTGGCCAGAATTAAGACATTTCACGTTTGTAATGCATACTCAACATAGCTTTTTATAATACTTGAACAATAAATAGATATATTAAATCAGCTTTGGCCAGAATTAATATATCAGAAGCTCATTCAAGTTAAGCTATTTTGGTTTTGTAAAACATTATTTGATCCTTATTAATTAATTAAGTATAAACAAAACCAAGTATTTAATAGCAAACCACCTAAAATTTTTTTTTAGGTCACATTAAACAGCTTAAGGTTTCGAGTCGCAACCTTAGTCTCGAGTCGCAACCTTAGTCTCGAGTTGTGATGATTATGGTTTCGAGTCGCAACCTTAGTCTCGAGTTGTAATGTTATGGTTGCGAGTCGCAACCTCCTGATCTCGAGTTGTAATGTTATGGTTGCGAGTCGCAATCTAATGGTCTCGAGTTGTAATGTTATGGTTGCGAGTCGCAACCTGTTGGTCTCGAATCCATTGTTAACAGCTGTTTATTGTGATAGTTAACTAAAACTCGAAATTTAAGGGATCTTGGGATATTATTTCCTATTTTATTTTTGATCTAAATTTATCAGATGATTTCGAAATTAATAACTGATATCCATTAACAGTTTTTTCGAAAATTTAATAGATAAAATAAGATCAAAACATGAAAAAACACCCATTAATCCGAATTATATTCCAAATCTTATGGAATTATCGAGTTTTATTAAGAACAAGCAATGAACCCTAAAAAATAAAAAAACATAATTCTGGAAATCCGAACCTGAATTTTAATGGTTTTTGTAATGGATTTCTTAATAACAAGTTTAACCCTTTTATGATTTCGGATATTAGTTTACCTTTATGGTTTCGGGTAACAAGATTATGTACCCGTTTCATTAAAAATACTGATTTCGGCACATATAAAACCGAGAACAGCCGTGATGTTATATGGCTTTTAAAAAAATTCTGTTTTCCAGATTATGATCCCAGAATGATGGATACGAAAACAGAACTGATTTATCAACATATGCTCTGATACCACATGTTGATCAGTTCTGTTTTAAACATGATGGAAAACATGAAATAACATACCTTTGATTGCATCAGTAGAGAATCCAGTCAGAGACGCAGCCACAGAGTTCGACATAGTTGTCAGTTTGATCTGGTTCCTCCTTAGGGTGTAAGGTGATGATGGTGATGAAACCGAAAGTAGGGAGGTTTCGGTTAAGGGAGAGAGAGACGAATTTGATGTTGGTGAGGGTTTTGATTGTGTAACTTGTCTAACCCTTTAACTCTCTAATAAGCTCCTTATTTATACACCCAAGAGGAAACCCAATTAGTTAATAAGGGTAATATGGTCCATCAACAATTACCAACTAATTATTAATAGGTTATTAATATATTTTGATCTATATTATATAAATGATAATGATGGCTACTAGATTAAATATAAATAAATAAATATTTAATCTTACAGGAATGAAATGTTTGCTTAAGGAAGAGGCAATGGGATTGTGAGTTGTGATCGTGTGTTTGTAGTCTCGTAAAGCATGCCTCTTTAATGTATTCATTGTCCCTTTTTTTTATTGCGAAACTTGTGGGAAATAATATAAAATTAAATCTTTAGTGTCATTATCATTTATCAACTACTAAATTCTGTTCATTCCTAGTTGATTTTTTTGAATTATTGTTTTTGTTAGTTTTGGGTATACTTTGTTTTCCTTTTATAATCTTTAAGATACGATGCATGACCGTTCTTGAGAATTCATGTAACATGTTCAAGCTCGAAAAAACGTGGCTTTAGACCTTAACGAAATTGGGCATTGGGCTTATTAAAGGTTTAAACCTAATGACAATGGGCTAATAACTAATCTAAACCATAAAAATAGTTTTGTAAGTGATCAAATGTTGGTGTTTGTATGAGTATACCATATTAATTTATTTATTTTTACATTTACATATCGGATTTTTTTAAAATAACGTGTCATTCGAAGTATCGGGTCCTGGCCGATGATCCTCCCCGCCCACCCTCAGGGCCGGCCATGATAGGATGATTATATATCTGGATATATATTTCACCTACAATCGAGTTGTGGATTGTAATCTATATTTATATCTATCTATTCTATCTAATAAAGTGTCATCATTTTAGGACCTTAAGAAATTGGTTTTCCCCCTCTCTCATATTAAATAAAATATCTCTTATGGTATATTTTAATATTTAATTTTGGTTATTTTTATTTAATTATGGATACTTATTATACATCAATTAACTTTTATTTTTTTATTTTTTATATAGTTGCAATTTAATTGAACTCAACTATGTTAGAAGCCTAAAACGTTATTTAAAAGAACTAGTTGATTTTCCGCCCGCACGTTGCGGCGGGGACCCAATGTCTGCAAAACGCGTATCAGCAGCAGATACCGAATATCAAAACATAAATAAAAATGTCGTGGTAAGTATGGTCATTCCGTCCTAAAAAAACCGATTTTAAATAACCTAATATATAATAATAGGACCCACACGTCTTACACGTTGGAAATTCGGTTGTTTTCAATTTAGTTATTACGGTGCTAACACGTTAAAATATGGATGAGCTCGGTACCGGTAACGGCACTGAAAGTACCGATACAGAAAATCATCGAAATTAGGTACCGGCACCGAAAATGCTCGGTATAATACGGTATGGTATTTGAAGGTAAAAATCAATAAATACAGGTATGGTGCTAGACCGGTGTCGAACCGAAAGTAACGATTCTGAAAACGCCAAAAGGTGGGTACCAAATTGGTATCGAAAATGATTTGGTATAGTAAATTTGGTACCGATACGATACCAGTTTGATTACAGGATTTGACACGATTTGCTCACCAATAATCTAAATATCCAAGTTAATTTTACATGCTACAATTCATTCATTACATAAAAAAGACAAAAAAGAAAGCAAAATAAGTTTTTGTGTATATAAAACCCCATTCAAACGAAATATAGTTTATTTACTGTGTGTATTAAAAGTAATCTAAACGGTGCAATTACTTGCATTGCTACGTTGCTACAGGATTTGATGAGCTCGGTACCAAGCGGTACCAAAAATACCGTTACCGAAATCCCCAAAAGTGTGTACCGGTACCGAATATAACTGGTACGGTACAGTTCGGTACCGGTCGGTACTGGTACAACACCGGTATTTGAGGATAAAAATCGGTGAATACCGGTGCCAAACCGGTACGGAAAATATACCCTGTTTTGGTCAAAAATTACCTAAGCAATTAAGTGATCAAATTAGTTAAGTGAGGTAGTGTGCTAAAATCATGTGTGAAAAATATTGTAACCAAGTTAGTTATAAAAACAGTTTCAGGATACGGCTCAAGATATAGAGCTGTATCTGTGATCAAACAATGAGCAGAAAAGTAAAGGTTGACACGTGATGTACGAGGAAAGCCCTTGATCAATCTAGATCGCCGGCACAAAACCTCGGGAGCTGACAATCGCAGCTGCCTTGTTCTTCTATTGCTTCAAATATCAGGATACAGTGCAGGATGTAGAGCGAATCAACTAGGTGTTACAATGTGATTTGAATACAAGTGTTTGTGTGTAGTGTTTGCAGAGAGCTAGAGAGAAAGTGTTTGAAAATGTGAAAGTTGCGTGCCTTAATCTGATCCGCCCCCATCTATTTATAGTAAAACAAATATAACAAACTATCCTAAATAACCGGGATCCAGCGAATATTCCTCAGTCGAACGTTGTAGACCTAGTCTTTCGGGTTCAACGTCTCTCCCATAACAAACACGCCCGAGTCTTGAGGAGATGAAGTCCATCTGACCGTTGGCAAGTCCTAGTCTTTAATCTGCACGTGATTAATTCAATCAACCTCAGGATATCGCCCAGGATGTTAGCAATATCCTCGTCCAGTATCCTGGTCACAAATAAACAATTAGAAGCAGGATATTGATCAAGATATGTACGCTCAGAAAATGACCCATAACATACCCGATTTAGAAAAATCGGGTACCGATACCGATACCCGATACTATTTCTTCATACCGGTACGGAAAATATACCCGATTTAGAAAAATCGGGTACCGATACCGATACCCGATACTATTTCTTCATAACTTAGTGAACTTACTGTTCATTGGCTTCAAAATTTAATACATAGGTAAATAAGTATATTTTAATTGAGTTAACATTTATAATTGACATAAAACAATAACTTAGGGGACACATGACACCTTTCTAACACTACTATTTTTCATTTTCCTGCCTAAAAGGTAATTGTTTTCACACGGGTCATACACAACCCGAATCTCATTAATACACGGGTCTAAGAAACCCGATATCTAACCATTAGAATAAATACTTTCTTTTTTCCCAAACACAAACTTATTATATCTAACTTTTTATCTTCCTTACCACAAAAACCTATTATGTCTAACTTTTCTTCTTCCTTACCTTTGATCATCTCTTTCTTCTCTTCTGATCATGGTGATTAATCATCCCTAAGGTTCGATTTACTTTTTGTTCTTTCATGTTTAATATCTCACTTCGTTTATCATTAATTTGTTTGTTTATTGATTTCAACATTATTTTCTACATCACACTTAGTATGACGAATAACGGCACTATGCTAAACCAACTTAATGTTTTAAGTGAATATTTCACCATCAAAGTTCAAATCACATCACAAGAATATGGAATCGCCTAGATAGAAGAAATCCAAAAGATGTCTTCTCTATTAACATGATCTTAATGGATGAAGAGGTATATTTATTTTAATTTTATGTTTGCTCTTTAATATGTATATACTTATTTGTGGTTGTTTTTTAAGCATTTAGAAAAATAAAATCGACGCAAATTGGCTATATAGATGGTTACTCAAGTTTAGGAAATACTTACACGATAAGGAATGTTTGTTGATAATAAATCCTACAAAGTTTGTTTCCATCATAGCACCATTGTCACGACATGTGATGATTTTGTGAGGGTCAGAACCGTTTGTAATTGCAAATCTTTAGGATATTTTTAGACCATTCAATTAGTGAGACTATGAGAGTGTTACAATCGATGAGTTCTTAAATAAAACATTGTTTTATCTTTTCCACTTTCAATAATTTACCACATTTTCTTTTATCACATGCAAATATTAAATCTTAGCTATAAAAATATTATCACATATATTTATTTAAAAATCACTCATACTTGGCAATTTTTAACATTTTCGCGTCAACATATGTGACGAAAACCATCTAAGGTAATATTTTAACGGGTGGAGATACAATAGGAAGTTAATTTGGCTAGGAAGTGATCTTGACCATCCATTTAGTTAATCAAGGGCTAAGATTAAATCAAGGAAATTGAAAAGAAGAAAAGAGGCGCGTGAGTTTGTTTAGGGGCATTCTAGTCAATCAAAGCCAATAGTTTCTCTCTCCTCCAATTCCCCCCCATTTTTTAAACGTTAATAACTCTTTCATACGACATTATTTTTTTATAAAAATTGCACAAAAAAAAACGAACGTTTTTTTATCTTTAAAACGAGTATACTATTGCTATATTTTAAAAAAAAATTTAAAACCCAGTTGCGTAAAACGCAATAGAAAAACCCCCAGTTACGTAAAACGCAATGAAAAAAGAAAAACCTAAAAAATGACATTTTTCTAAAACGCAATGCACCAAAAACACAAATAAATGACTTATTTGTAAAACGCAATGGCCAGAAAACACAAAGAAATGTCTTATTTCTAAAACGCAATAGCCTAAAAACTCAAAAGAAAATGTACTTTATAAAACGCAATGGACTAAAAACCCATAAAAATGTGTTTTACCTAAAACGCAATGCACCAAAAACACAAAGAAATGTCTTATTTGTAAAACGCAATGCCAGAAAACACTTAAAAATTACTCATTCTAAAACGCAATGGACAGAAAACACCTAAAAATGTGTTTTACCTAAAACGCAATGACTAAAAACACTTAAAAATGTGTGTGTTTTTTTTTTCTAAAACGCAATAGCTAGAAAACACATAAAACTCTCTTATTTCTAAAACGCAATGGACACATAAAACTGTCTGGGAACTGTCTGTGACTGTGAACTGTCTGAATTGTCTACGAATTACTGTCCATAATACACAGGTTTTATCCTTTGAAAAACATGGTTCACTTCTGTCCAAAACCGGACTTAAGTGAAACCCTCATATTTTGGCTAAATCACGGTGTTTTAGCCTTAGTTTTATGCATAAAAAGTTGTCTATGTTGTATCAAATCACCGTTGTTTCTTTTTTTTTTGAAAAAACTTTTATTAAAAGCATGATATCTTCATTTTATGTTCAATTTTTCAGATTCAGATGAATCATTCAAAAAACACCTTTTTAATCACATAAAAAGTTAACTTTTGGACACTTATATGTAATAATCATCACCATGGAACACAAGTTTCATGATCATTTTACAAGATTAAAAACACTTTATAAATTCTTAAAAATCCAGATCATAAACTAATTTTTAATGGTTTTGATTATGAAGACTTGAATCTCTCAAGACAATCACTTTTCATGTAAGACCTTAAACAGTTTTAAACGAAAAGTACGCAACGAAAATGCGAACCGAAAAATTACTTTCTCCAAAAAGATTTTAACATATTTGAAACCATTGGGATAATTCTTATTTGAAAAATTCCTTTCTCCGAAAAGTATTGTGTTCTTCATTCTTATTTAAAGAATAAAAGATAATCTATGTTTGCAACTACATGACCTCGCTTACGTACAATCCACGTTCTTTGACACGATCTTCAACGCTTACACTTCATGATGATGATCCGTAACCCTGTGTGACCTGTAGTCACCACATACATTCACATCATTAGTATTTGGTGACATTATACATATTCTAAACATACGTAATTAAACATTCACGTCGCGTCCTATTCTCATGTACATTCCATTTAGTTCTCCTTCGGAATTCAAACATTTGCATCTCGGTGTTTGCCCTTCAATGAACCAATTATAACGTACATGCACTTCGTTTCATTCTCAAAAGCAACCCGGATTAGCATTTTGAATACTCATAGGTATTAACACTACATAAACATATATACAAGTCTCCCTCATTCGTATACTCATAGTTCCAAACTTGCATACATATTATCTAATCCAAACTTTCAAATACCTCTTACATCCTAACGCATTCCAACTACAAAACCTAGCCATAAACATCCACCCATACAAAGCCCATACATACAACCTAAACACGTATTCGTTTCTACTCACACATGGTTTTCATCTACAATCATACCACTAAAGCCATACGTACATGCTTACCATACATCCATACATATATATTGAATCCCAATACGTGCATACATACCATTCTATCTACACACGTACATGCAAGTTTTATACGTACACACCTACATACATATAGATGACTTGTTTGATTATCTCTAAAGAGTCAACTGGCTCTTTAAGCCAAAACTGTAACATTCCACAATTTTTGTATTATTTGTTACTGTGTTTTCGAATTCAACCATTGTAATCCGAGACTTATGCTCATAATGGAATTCATTTTATTTATTTTTTTCTCTCTCTATAATTGTTCAATCAAACATATGTGTTATTCATATAATCATCAAGACACGTTTAAATCATTCGAAAACCACTTATGTTGTGCAAATTCGATATTCGAGAACCAATCAATCAACTATTGCGTCATGCTATGTTTATAAATTATGTTGGAAACTCACATTTATACAAATAACAAAAAAGAAATGCATAAAACAAACAAGCCCATGACATTAGGCCCAAAAATAAAAAAAATATATTAATGAGCCAATTTTCAACTTTCCCTATTTCTTTCACCACCTTAAATCCTAATCTCTCACCTATAAATACCACACTCATTCCATTACTTTTCTTTGTCATTTCTCAAAGAATTATTCCCTCTTGAAAGTGAGTTCCATCCCCTTTCACATTCTTCTCTTCTTCATGTTTTTCTTTGTGTTTTCATACTTCCTCATATTGGAGAAATCCTTATGGAATGTCACCAAATGTTTACCATGGTAAACAAAGATGGCGCGTCACCAAAATAAGAACCAATCTTGGGTTTTCTTTTACATGTTTTTTTTAATCTTTAATTATGTCATTTCCATCTTACATTACTAACCATGATCAATTATTAAAATGCCTAACTTAATATTGTCTAACTCTTTATTATATGTCTAACATTACTAACCATTGTTAGTGCAATATGTGTCTATCGCCTCCGTCAATCAGAAACGTAGCAGAAAATGAAGAATACTAGACTTTATGATGTAATAGTTAGTAAAAAGGGCAAGGTGGCGTTATTGTAAATAAGGAAAACCTCCTTATAACATTGTGCCTATAAATAGAGCCTTAGACTTAAGAATTAGGACTTTTGCTCATTTGATGTTTTAGAGATCTCTAGATCTAGAGAGAGAATCTAGAGAGAGAAAGTGATTCAAGGTTCTTGTACTTATCAAATCTTTCAATAGAATCACATTTATATTACATCGTGTGTGTTAGGTTGCGTTCGTGTACGGATTCCGCACGTCACACGTTCGGTTCGCAATCGTTTCGGAGTCAAAACCGGTCCTACAAGTGGTATCAGAGCAGGAGCTCGATTGCACTGATCTATCACACATTTCCGAGCAGAAAATTATCAGATTTAGATCCGAATTTCTTCTACTTCTTCATCTTTTTCATATTTTCACGTTTTTCACTGATTTTCGTCAAATTGAACAGGTTTTTAAGGTCCAAATCGTCTGATTTTTTGATATGTTGTGCGAAAACACCTGATCTATAACCCTACCAAATTTCAGATTCAAACTCCTAGCCGTTTAGGAGATATTCGAGTTTTTAGGTCCGTTTGAAGCAGTCCTGACCGTTTGAAGCAGTCCTGACCGTTTGAAGCAGACCTGACCGTTTGAAACTGACACCTTCCAGTTTGAAAATGACACTTCCCGTTTGAAACTGACACCTTCCCGTTTGAAACTGACACCTTCCCGTTTGAAACTGACACCTTCCAGTTTGAAAATGACATTTCCCGTTTGAAACTGACACCTTCCCGTTTGAAACTGACACTACTGTTTGAAGGTGTGACAGTTTGAGGGTGTGACCATTTGAAGGTGTGACAGTTTGAGGGTATGACAGTTTGAGGGTGTGACTGTTTGAAATTGGTGTGACCGTTTGAGGGTACTGTTTGAAACACGATTACCGTTTGAAATTGGTTCAGTTGATCACGTGATTAAAGTTGGACGGTTCTATCAAAGTGTTGTCGGACAAATTCATGTGACTCATTAAATAATTTTCGGCTGCATGTGACCCAAGAAGAACTTAGCCCAACAAGTTTGCATGTGAAACATTTAATTGTTGACTGTCCACTACATCGAGAACCATGTGATTTTAGTTTTCGGCCCAATCACTAATTTTGAGTGTTATAAGTTGCTGGTTACTTAATACATTTGTTGTTACCAAGAATTTGCTACATGTGATCATTAAATGATTGTCGGCCACTCACATTGATTACATAAAAATCAAAAGACATAAGCCCACTACATAAAATCAGCCCAAGATACAAAGAATTTGGTCAAATTTGTTGTCGGCTTGTTATATTCAAGGGACAAAAGAATAGTGTTGTTTGTGTCAAAAGTGATCGGTCCAATCAGCATTTGTTCTAATAGCTGCGGCCCAAGTAATTCAATTTGTTTGGAAGGTTCATTAGTCCATCTTCAAGCCCATATTACGTGGCCCACACAATCAGTTTTCATTCGATCAAGTTTTCTTCGACACGAGTCCTAGACCAATTTCGCTCTCACACTTTTACGTATACAGTTCGTTTAAACTGATTGAGTTTGTTTGTTTGCTCTAAGGTGTTTGAAGATGTCAAGCAACGGTGAAGAATTCTACAACACATTCTACAACGCGTTCACTTCCGAATCGACAGATAGAAGATCTGAGATGAGAGAATATTCAAGAGAGATTTCGGAGAATTTGAAGTTTGAGAACATGTATGGAAGCCAACAGAAACCACCGAAGCTAATGAAAGTTGAAGATTATAACTGGTGGAAAAACAGATTTGAGGGTTGGGTAAAATCTTTCGCTCCTGAAAGCTGGTTAAAACTGATAAATGGATACGTTGAACCAGTAAAAGAGGGAGGAGAGTTAATTGATGCAAAAGATTTTACAGAAAAAGATATAAAAAATGTTGTGGCTGAATATAGAATGATAACATTGATCAAACAGTCAGTAAGAGAGGATATTATTTCATTGCTCGAATAAGAAAAGACTTCAAAGAGTTTGTGGGAAGCGTTAGAGAGAAAATGTGTAGGAAGTAATGAAATTGTTAAAAACAAAAAGAAATTGTTGCGTAAAGAGTTTGATTTATTCAACTGTATGAAAAATGAGTCTGTTTGTAAAATGATTGAGAGATTCGGATATCTGAAAATGGAGCTGACCAGACATGAAATTTTACCTTCTGAAGAGGAGCTGGTGGATAAATTGTTTGATTCATTGCCAAATGATCAAGAGTGGCAATATTTCGCTCTAATGTTGAAAAATACAATCAAGCCTGAAGATTTAAAAGTGGATTTGCTGATTGAAAGGCTTGAAAGTCATGAGTTGGAGATAAAGAGATCTAAAGTCAACAATCCAGCTTATCAGCAGAATGTAGAGCTTTACTATAGAGGAAATGTACCGCAGGCTGGGTCTCCAAGAACAGCATTTTCTGCAGAAAGCTCAAGCTCAGTGAACAATGAAAGTTTTCACAGTGGGTTTCACAGTGGATCTTCTTCAACAACTTCTGATCAATCTGCTTCCAAGAATTTGTTTCAGTGTAATATCGCAGTGGATTTGAAGAATGGGCAGAATTTCAGCGAAGAGTCGGCAAAACAACAGATGGTTTTCTTGGCATCTGTACTTGAATCATATGAAAGCCTTGTTGCAGGGAAGATTGGCAACACCAACTTGACGAAAGAAGATTATGACCAATTAGACACCGAGGAGATGGAACTAATGGATATAAGATGGTGCATGGCCAGTGCTGTTCGTCGGGCACAACGGTTCATGGAGATCACGGGGAGAAAGTCAATTGGTGGACCATCTACCAAACTGGGATTTGATAAATCTAAGGTGACATGCTTCAAATGCAAATAAAGAGGTCACTTTAGCGCGAGTGCAGAAATGCGTATGCTGATGATGATTCTGCAAACCCATTCAACGAAGATTATTACAAGAAAGCGATTTACCATCAGAACAAGTCTGAGCCACCAAGATTAAAGCAACCAGAAGAAAGATCAAGGGCTCTTGCAGTTATATATGATGATGAAGGTTACGACTGGAGTCAAGTTTGCCCTGAAGAAGATGCAGTTGGATATGCATTTGTTGCAAATGATGATCATGATGCTTGGTGGAGAAGAGACAGTGCGAGATGGGAGATTGGCAAATTGTATGAACCATTTAAGGAAGCACAAAGAGCCAAGAGATGGAATGAAGAACTAGAGTGTTACATGGATCCACAGGGTAATCCAGTAGTTGATCCATCAAAAGTGGATTTTGATGCTGTAACCAATGTGTTTCCAAGTGAGGGCACTTTCAACACAAGAAGGCTTTCTGATAAAAGCTATTTGCCAAATTTGATGAACAAGTTAAAAGAAGTTTTTGAAGCAAGTTTACCGAAGGTGGTAGAACTGAAGAAAAGAAAAGAAGAAGAATTGAAGAAGATGATTGAAGAAGTGAAGATTGTTGCAAAGTTTGCTGGAGAGGAACAGAGAGCTGAAGAAACGCAGAAGAATGAAGAAGTTCAGAAAGAAGAAAAGGAGGAAGATCAGAAAGTTGAGTCAGAAGAACCGGTGCTGAATGAGACTGAGGTTAGAAAATCTTCTGATCTATCGAATGTTGAATTGGTTGATGAAAAAGAGAACAAATGCAGGAATTGCATAGAAATGTGCAAAGCCTGTACAGAAAAAGATGACATCATAAAAACAAAAGACAATGACATAGTTAAACTTGAAAATGGTTTCACAACAAAATGTAAAGATATGATTGAAAAAGAAGAAATTTTGAAAATAAAAATTGAAAAATTGACACAGAAATGTCAAGGTCTTGAAAAGGATAATGATGTTTATAGACAACTGTGTACAGCAAAATGTGTCGATTGTGTTGAAAAAGAATCAAAATTTCAAGATTTACAAAAATAGTATGATTCTTTAAAGTGGTCGAGTCAGAGAGTACAAGAAGCTTATGATACTTTGAAAAGCCAAGTCAAAAGTTTTGATCAAAGATTGTCTGAAACTTTAGTCACTAAAGAAATGTATGAAAGAAAGTTTAAAGAAAAGCAAATTGAATTGAACAAGTGTGTTGATGAAATTGCTAATCTTAAACAAGTCTTGGCTTAAAAAGAAAAGATTGTTACAAAACTTCAAAGTTATCATAACTCTTCGTACATTCTCGAACGCATTTTCAACATCACACTAGATAACAAAGATACTGATAATTGCAAAAAGGGTATTGGTTCAGAGTTTCATCAGGTACCACCACCATTGAGAAACAATTATACTTTTTATGATGAGGAAAAGGTGGCAAAGGGTTTGAACATAGCTGACCAATTACCTGAAAGTATCGATGTGACTTACACCAAATCTGATGAAGCTGATGATTCAGAGGTGGTGAGTAAGGTTGTTGATAGCGTTTTGAAAGATGAGTCAACAAAAGGTAAGTCTGAATCACAGGATGAAGATGAAGGAAATCTTTATGATGGTTATCTGAAAAACACAAAATCCGAGAAAAATTTGAATGATGATTCAAAAGGTTTGGTTTATACCATGATTGGATCGGACAAATTATTCTTAGATGTTGTATTCCCGATTCAGAATGTGATTTCAGAAAAAGTTGATAAAGTTTTCAAAATGGTTGAGATTGAGAAGTCTGAGATTCCAAAGTTTGCTGGTAAAGGTCATAAATCTTTTTATAACAAACCTGGTTTTAAGAAGAAAAACATGAAGGCTGGTTTGGGTTATAAAAAGAAACGGAATTGGAATCAAAGTAAAAAACCAAATTTGCAACAAAAGATGAGTTTTGTTCAAGGGAAAAGCTTGAAAGAAGAGGAAAAACTCAAATTTGGACAAAAGTCTAATGAGGAGTTTGATGCTATGAAAAAGAAACAACAACAGGTCAAGGATGTTTCAAAGAAAGTGTGTTTTAAATGTGATCAGATTGGACATGTTGTACGAAAGTGTCCAAATCCAAAGCCTGTTGATGTTGAAAAACATAAATCTGAGGATGTGAAACCGAGGTCAACCAGATTTGATTCGAAACAAACTTGGAGGTACAATACAAACAAGTTTGCTTCAAATCAAAATTGGAAATCAAACCCGAACAGGTTTGATTCAAGACAGACCTGGAACTCTCACGCACCCAGATTCAGAACAACACAGAGTTGGAGAGCATCTGTTGATATGACAAAACCTCAAGAGTTTTGGAAACCTAAAAATGTTATTCAAAATCAAAAGGTTCAGAAAGAGACAAACTTTTACAAAAGAGGTACTCCGAAAGGTCAAATGTGGAGTGCTAAGAAACAAGTGACGTCTGAAAAAGATGAGAAAGTTGAAGTCAATGCTGAAAAAGTGTTAAATGACAAAGAGTTTCCGAAATTAAATGAACATTATTGTGTTGAAATGCCTAAGGTCCAACAGACCTGGGCTAAATTGTTCAAATGATTGATAAAGTTTGAATGTGCAGGTGCTCAACGAAGCTGAAGATTGTGAGAATGGTAGTTGGAGCAGCCTGGCACAGGAAGAGGTTGCAGAACCCTGGTTTGGTTAAACAGGGAGTTTATCAATTTCTGTACATAAATAAACAATATTTTCAAAATCCTAAAAATTGAAAAATTTAAAACCAAAAATATGTTTTTAGTTTGTTATAATTTGAAAAACCAAAAATATGTTGTCTTTAATATTGTTTTGAATGTATGTTGATTGAATACGCCGAAACCCTCACGGCTGAACAAACATGATTAATTTCATCAGATTGAAAAACGGTTTTCAAACTGTTAAGATCAATGGGTTGTAAATCATGGGGGTATTTACTGCTTTTCGTGTAATTCAGTTCACAAGATGCAGAAAATGGATGGTGAGACAAAGCTATCAGTGTTGGTTATCAAATTTTCTTTAAATGGTTTTGCATTTTAGGGGGAGTATTGTTGTTAGAAAATACAAAAACATTTGAAAATTTGAAAAAGTCAAAAACATGATAAAATTCAAAAATTGAGTTTTTGCGTAAAAAGAGGAAATGATAGTACATCAGTAGACAGTTACAGTATGCTAAAGAAATGTAATGATTAAATAGTGTTAAACAGTCTCACTGATGATGTGCCTATAGGTTTTTGCACATTTAGTAGGTTTGTTCGGGATATAAATCTAAATCTTACTTGCTTATTTTGTGGGGAACACTACTTGGATATATAGGTAACCCCTGAAATCTCGTTTGAAAGGTTCCTTTTTCTGATATAGTAGGTTTTTATACTCAATGATGTCTGGGGTATTATTCCGGGGCTTTTGCTGAATGGAAGTTCTGACCTAGTCCTCGAATAATACTTTCTGCAAATGCTTGAAACATAGCATCACCCTCAGCATATATGATAAGACAATAAAATTGCTTAGCAATGCTGTTGTAAAAAAGATCCTCTAAAGGGGACACACCCAAGTTGAGTCATGATCTCTCTGCTGAACGGTAGTTCTGACCTGAGCTCTCATGATTCTTCATAATTTATTAACCCCTTACAGATATCATTTGTGTTATAATTACCTGTAAGACTGAATATTGGGATCTGGATACGGGAGTATATTCAAGAGGTGGGACACATGAATGAGTTTAAGTTCTTAAAAATACCTAATCCGTATCCTGAATCAGTTGAAATTTGTTTGAAAATTTAAGTGGATCAGTATATCGACAATCTAAGTGAATTGTTTAATTCTTAATGTGTTTTAAAGCTCAATGGTACTTGTGACTTGTCAAAAACTGATATGATCCTCTGACGCATACTCAAACAAAAATATTGTCTGTAAATATGTTTGTACATATTTCGTTATTGCTTTATATTTTCAGAAAATACAAAAAGATTTTGATTTCTGCTTTATTTTCGACAACTGATGTCTGAGTGCTGAGTTTCAAAATTTAAGTAAGCTGATTGTGTTTCTGAAAATAAAACAAGTTCATTAATTTGAAACTTGAAATTTCTAAAATCAAAAACAGTTTGTGATATCTCCAAGGTCATTAGTTTGGACTTGGATGATTAACTGTGAGGGATTTGGATGCTTATATTGATATAGAGCTAGTTTCCGATTCGTTTCGATGAAACTGCCAAATTCATGTAAATTGTTTGTTTAAAATGTTTGAGTGAGCCAGGTTACAATTTCTGGATAGCTGAAATTTGAAATGCTATTACTTATAAATGTTTGAGTGATTGCAGATGAGATTCCAGACTACGATCCTGGAAGCTGAGTCTAAGGGGCAGTCTAAAGACGAGCTCAAAGCAAAGGGGAGCTTGTAAATCGAAAAGCAAGGTGACGATCCCTAAAAGCACGGAAGCTTGACGAAAGGGGGAGCCTGAAGAAAGAGAGAGCTAGAGTTAAATTCTGGTACATCATTCAAGGAGATTCAAGAGAGAAAGAAAAGACAAGACGCTACGAGATTGACTGCGGCAATATCCAAGGGGGAGTCTGTTAGTGCAATATGTGTCTATCGCCTCCGTCAATCAGAAACGTAGCAGAAAATGAAGAATACTAGACTTTATGATGTAATAGTTAGTAAAAAGGGCAAGGTGGCGTTATTGTAAATAAGGAAAACCTCCTTATAACATTGTGCCTATAAATAGAGCCTTAGACTTAAGAATTAGGACTTTTGCTCATTTGATGTTTTAGAGATCTCTAGATCTAGAGAGAGAATCTAGAGAGAGAAAGTGATTCAAGGTTCTTGTACTTATCAAATCTTTCAATAGAATCACATTTATATTACATCGTGTGTGTTAGGTTGCGTTCGTGTACGGATTCCGCACGTCACACGTTCGGTTCGCAATCGTTTCGGAGTCAAAACCGGTCCTACAACCATGCTAATAATCACTAACATTTTATTCATGCTACTAACCACTAACCCCTTTAATTTTGTTTCTAACTCATTTAATCTTGCAATTTAATTTTGGTAAATTCATTCATTTATTCTTGCAATTAATTATTATTATTACCAAAATCATTATGGACTAAAGATATATATATATATATATATATATAAATATAAATATAAATATAAATATTAAACATAGCCATGACACCAACCAATTTATGGTGGAAAGTTGTGTGCAAAGGTAAACATTTATCTTAGACTAAATTTCTCACACTTGGACTTCTAGTGGGTGAAATAGTACCCACGAAATATACATAAATTAATAGTGTCCAAAGTGAGTGTTTAGTCAAGATAATATTTTTATTTATTTTCATATATTATTATTATTATTATTATTATTTATTTCTTATTCAGATCTCATTTACATTCCAACTTCTAAATCCTTGTAATTACACACCTTGTTCATCCTTGTTAGGATAATTTGGTGCTCCAACCTCTCAAGACGATCATCTCACGTTTGTGGAAACCACTTGCAAACAGTGAGTATACTCGAACCCTTTTTCCTTTAAACACATTTTGGGTTGCAATATATGAAATTATAAAAACTCACATACACACAACCAGTCACATTATTCAGACACTCAATCTATGAATACATGCTATTTGTCATATATACATGCTAGAAGTCAATCTTGTGTAATCAATCGCCTACCTTAACAACTATAGCGCTATAGGAGTAGCACACCTCCCTTATGTGGTATTGTTAAGTATTCAATCTTATACGGCATATTCCCTTATGTGGAAAGGATATGCTAGTGGACATTTGGTTTGATTGATAGTTTACACAGGCTAGTAGTATACGAATTGCCATGTTAGATTGAGACCTTTTATTCTATATTATGTAGACTAAACTTGTATCACCAACTATTTTGTTGACCTTTATTATTCATATATTGCAGGTAATTGATGATAATGTTCAAGAAATCTACTAGGTGGATTTAGAAACGCACGAAAATTAGTTTTCTTTTGTTTGAATATTTGAATTGACGTAATTTCTTTTCTTTTGACAATGTACGAATTTGAGTTTATGAATAAAAAGGGTTTATTTAAATATTGTCATTTTCAGTTATTATGACGCTTTAAGCAATCATCCATTCGCTCATTCCCCGATGATTCCGCCATCGTTTGGGGTGTGACAGATTGGTATTAGAGCCATAACTATAATGAATTAGGAAAAATTGCTATGATTGACCTAGTCTATAGTTAAGAACGTTATTTAACCTTTCTTGATTATGATGTTAAAATTGCCAATTCTCTTTCTATAATTGCTTCTACCTCTTCTTTTGTCTCAAGTTACATACCTTTCCTAAGGTACTTTACACAACGAAACGACTACATGAAGACACTCTTATTCCACAATAGAAACGACTCACCAAAATAGGGGTGATTCCCACATTTGGTGACAACTTTCAATCCGCCTTACATGTTATTTTCACGAAATTCTACCATCATGTTAGTAGTGATTTCCTTACCTTGATGGAAATTTCCCATTCTCACTCTAGTGGACCTTCCTTAGACCCTACATTAGCTTTGCTATTGGTGGGATTTACTGAGTATGATGATGATGAAGATGACTCTAGTGGACCTTGCCAACGAGTCGAAAGTCTCTTCTCATTAGTAAGAGCTAACCACACTTAGGAACGACATCGTCAAGCTAGGAGTGAAATCCACATCTTGACGATTAGTTCCATTCATCGGTTTTCAATCTCACCAAAGTCTCGAATTTTCAATTGACTAGGGATACGTAGTAACTGGAAGGATGAATACCGTTAACCGAATTTTTGGAGAGAGTTTCCTACCTATTAGGCCAAAGCGTATTCCTGAACTTAAGAGAACTTCTGAATACTTCAGCTAAGTCATGGTTTCGTTCCGAGACTCTCCACGTTTTACGAATCGAAATCTCTTTTATGTTACATCAATTTCAATGCGTTTTACATTTGATCGTTACTTGTTTCAAATTTGATTACACGAATCACGTCTCCCGCAATCTAAAACACTTAACAACAATTGAGAACAAACTAAATTTATACTATTTCATGTCTCATTATTTATGTCAACATAACTATATAATTCATTATGTGAAACTAATTGATATCACATGTGCCTACATGCAGTATTTGAATCACTACATGCTTATGTGAAACATGCAAACATCTGTTATACACACCATTATGTCACAAATTGAATAAATTTTAATAAAACCCATTTGAAGAAAGTATCATCACCCTCTTATGTCATATTATAGATGTCTTCTAGCCCTCACTCCAACTCATGAAGAGGTTCCAACCAAAGCGCTAACAACAAAATGTTAGCCTTTATGGCTAGGAAAATGACCAAGTGTCATACCTATAGCCATTTAGTCAGAACTTGACACCATACTATAAACTACCACCCAACCAACCTACTACTACCATTCCAATAGTCGACCCAACGCCTATTCATGCTCTAGACTTAGTAACCCAACCTATAAATGTCAACACCAACGAAGTTGATTATCTATAAGTTCAATAGTCGTCAAATTTTTCCAAAGCCTATTTTTTTATAAACGACAAGCACAACCTTTCTCACCTTGTATAAAATACCCCCAAGGTAACATATTCATCGTCTAAAATTTTTCTCAAACACCCACCAATGCTAACGCTTAGTTTTGGGTCTAAACTTGTGGGCAGAAATTCATGAAATCAGGCAGCCTACAAACCCTATCAGTAAAAAATTTCAACCAACGTGACACTTTTATGAAACTTAACTCTTCAATTTTCAATTTCTATCTCAAGCAAACTCAATCTTATCACCCCTTAATGGCAACAAGTTTGATTATCCAAATTCACCCTACTTTATTCCAAACTTTTTATGATCACGACATGCGATGCATTCAAACATTACATATTAGTCTTACATATGCTTATTATTACACATACCTGAACTTATATTTTCATCATTGCATGTTAGTTTTACACATGTTTATCATTATTCATACTTAAACTCATACATTTGACAATACATGATAGTCCTACATATACTTGTCACTACTCATACTCGAACTTATGCATTTGATATTACACGATTAGTTTTTATAAATGTAGTCCTTACGCATACTTGAATACAATCACATATACACTTGCTTGCTACTTCCATGCATTCATAAGCAAATCCACGACAAATCACACTATGGGTTTACCCAAAATAATCTCATATCCATATTTTTGATATTCTCATGCTTTGCGTTCAAATACCTTCATTGCCAAAACTTTTTAATACTATGCATTTTATTCACCAACTTTAGAAGTACGTCATCACAAGTATCATATATGTACTCTTTAATGTATTACCTTATCTTTTTACCATTTGACCCATACACCACTAGTACAGCCTATGCGGATCATGCAATGAACGAAATAACTACGGGTTCACACGTAATTATAACGGTAGGCGCATAAAAATCATAGCGCAGTTCTAGTGTGTCGTGACGCGGAATGTAACATGACATCGAGTAACGAAACAGATGTGACATGGTTAGAACATAGTGAATACGCCGCTGGTACTTCCAATATGTAAGTGTTCCTTCCATGTTAACAAAAGTAACGTAAAACATGCCATGTGAAGTTCGATGTTATTTGGACCCTGCCTTTACTAAACAATATTATCAATTGAACAAAACTTCTTATTTCATGATCTCATCCCTTTTGTTTTACGTCACAAGTATTCTCGATAACACGACATTTTTCCTTTTGTCTTATGACCTCCAATACTATGTTCCAACGTAAACAAGCATTGAGGATTTACTCAATACTCAAACCTTTCTCAACCTTAGAAGTATGTTCTATACATATTACCATTTTAATAATAGGTTTTACAATAACAAAGCCTCACCCTCGAATCCATTAGCCGTTTGTGGCTACAATCACCTTCAACATTCTTCAACGATCTATTTTTTCCATTTTGTCTAACATCCTCATTATTTTTGCCTCATGCGTTTGGTAAATCAATGTTGACTAGAAACCTTTTGACAAACTGTATCTACACACCCACTTAAACCGCAACATTTTCTTACCGACGAGAATCGATTAACCATCTTCGACCGTTTATTTAATTATACACATAGCTACCTAATTAACAACTTTCAAAACGTGTAGTCAGTTATCTTTATGCTAGAATTTGTTTCCAACTATTTGATCAAAATTTCATTTAAACCTTATCTAATTAACTTTTAGCCTAGTTGTCTATTTTAAGTACCCATTCTCGCAAACTCAACTTAATTCAGAGATATTTTTCACACTTAGACTCCAACTAATCAACCTATTTACCCGATAAAAATCTCTCTCTATAATTATAATTTTTTTACCATCTCATTTTAAACCAATAACATTTTATTTCCTACAATTATAAATGGTTACAACTTGTTTTTAAAACAATAAAAAACCTTCTCTTACAATTGTAATTTTTACCAACTCATCATAAACTCATAGAACCCTTTCTCCCAATTTTAAACTATCTTAATTTATATGGTTAAGTCACTTAGTTTTTAAAATAATACCCACTAAATTTTTTCTTAAGTCGGGTAACCTAAGCACTCCTTTTTGGTCACCTACTTATCAAGTTGCCTAAACTTGATCACAATACCATCACCTATACACACACCTACCCGTTTTCAACCTTTTTCCACCTACTTATGGATAATATCTCAATCCATTTTAGACAAACGAATTGCTTTTACAACCTCACCTATCATTCCCCTCAAATTGTTTATTTACATCAATTTACTTAACTAACCAAATAATCGCATTATTTCACGCCCCTATAAATCATCAGTTAAGTCAAAACATTTGTTAGCCTGATTTGCATGTTATATTTAACTTGTTTCCAATCCGTGAGCTTACACACGCATTACTTCATAGTAACTAAATAACAATCTTCTTCCTATTTAAATATTTTAACTAGTTATTACTCGCATCCAACCACTAAAATACCACCTCTTATTTCCTTCCTAAAAGTCAATCCTTAAACAAATTTCGGGACGAAATTTCCTAAAGTATGGGAGACTGTAACATTCCGCAGTTATTGTATTATTCGTTTCTGTGTTTTCGTATTCAACCATTGTAATCCGAGACTTATGATCACAATGGAATTCCTTTTATTTATTTTTTTTCTCTCTCAATAATTGTTCAATCAAATATAGGTGTTATTCATATAATCATCAAGACACGTTTAAATCATTCAAAAACCGACTTTTGTTGTGTAAATTCGATATTCGAGACCCAATCAATCAACTAATGCATCATGCTATGTTTATAAATTATGTTGGAAACTCACATTTATACAAATAACAAAAAAGAAATTCATAAAACAAACACGCCCATGACATTAGGCCCAAAAATAAAAAAAATATACTAATGAGCCAATTTTCAACTTTCCATATTTCTTTCACCACCTTAAACCCTGATCTCTCACCTATAAATAGCACCCTCATTCCACCACTTTTCTTTGCCATTTCTCAAAGAATCCTTCCCTCTTGAAAGTAAGTTCCATCTCCTTTCACCTTCTTCTCTTCTTCTTGTTTTTATTTGTGTTTTCATACTTCCCCATATTGGAGAAATCCTTATGGAATGTCACCAAATGTTTACCATGGTAAACAAAGATGGTGCGTCACCAAAAAAAGGACCAATCTTGGGTTTTCTTTTACATGTTTTTTTTAATCTTTAATTATGTCATTTCCATCTTACATTACTAACCATGATCAATTATTAAAATGCCTAACTTAATATTGTCTAACTCTTTATTATAAGTCTAACATTACTAACCATGCTAACTTCTTTAACCATGCTAATAATCACTAACATTTTATTCAAGCAACTAACCACAAACCCATTTAATTTTGTTTCTAACTCATTTAATCTTGCAATTTACTTTTGGTAAATTTTTTCATTTATTCTTGCAATTTTTTTTTTCTAACAAGGCTAGAAAACCTCTTGCAATTAATTATTATTATTACCAAAATCATTATAGACTAAACATATATATTAAACCTAGCCATGACACCAACCAATTTATGGTGGAAAGTTGTGTGCAAAGGTAAACATTTATCTTAGATTAAATTCCTCACTTGGACTTCTAGTGGGTGAAATAGTACTCACGAAATACACATAAATTAATAGTATCCAAAATGAGTGTTTAGTCAAGATAATATTTGTATGTATTTTCATATATTATTATTATTTATTTCTTATTCAAATCTCATTTACATTCCAACTTCTAAATCCTTGTACTTACACACCTTGTTCATCCTTGTTAGGATAATTTGGTGCTCCAACCTCTCAAGACGATCATCTCACGTTTGTGGAAACCACTTGAAAACAGTGAGTATACTCGAACCCTTTTTCCTTTAAACACAGTTTGGGTAGCAATATATGAAATTATAAAAACCCACATACACACAATCAATCACATTATTCAAACACTCAATCTATGAATACATGCTATTTGTCATACATACATGCTAGAAGTCAATCTTGTGTAGTCAATCGCCTACCTTAACAACTATAGCGCTATAGGAGTAGCACACCGCCCTTATGTGGTATATAGTATTCAATCTTATACAGTATGTTCCCTTATGTGGAAAGGATATTGACGTGCGCAGGTGTAGATATATTTTTTAGATATATTTTGGCTCTTCTTACTCGCAAATTCAAGTTTTAAATTTATAAAACACGATATACTACTATCACTCTACACACACGTTAGGGCAAGTGCACCCATCGCGGACGTAGTATAGTGATGGCAAGATACCGAGGTCGTCCTGTGACACCCGGCTTTTCAGGCCGTACCGTACAATTGTAACACGTGTTGTGAATAGGTAACAGGGCTGTATTTGAATGGTTATGAAGTTTATATGTGAAATTTAATGAGTTGGTAAAATTAAACTTTGATAAAAATTATGTTGCCAACGATAAGATAAACGCTTATCGCGTAACGGATAAAATGCTAAACGAACGTCGGTAACCACCCGGTCAGTGTTAAAATCCTAAAAATAGTCTGTTATGATTAGAATAATAATTTTAATCCTATTCGTGAGGAAAAATAAATTAAAACGCTAAGAAACTCTATTTTTCGAGTTTAAGCGCGTACCACGCGATGCAGCGCATATACCGAAAAAATACTGTCAACACAGCCTGTCAAGGAAACTGATAATAATTTTAGTATTAATTTTATGAGTTTATTACTATAGAATGATAAAAATAAATAAAAACGCCTAAATCCCTATTTTTGCGATTTTAAGCGCGTACCGCGCAGCACAGTGCGCATACTGCCAAATACCGGCAACGTCGCCAGTCCCGGCAAACAAAATATTGTTCAATAATATTTTGGTAAGTTTATTTTTATATAGTGCTAAAAACGAATTTAAAACGCGTTAAAACAGGATTAAAACGCTAGATAAAATACCCGGTATCCAGTAAAATACCAGTTTAAGGCCTAGAATATATATATATATATATATATATATATATATATATATATACATATATATTGTAGGATCGTTGTGCGACCTGAACGAGTCAATCAGAAGAGTTTTAATCCATATCAAAGGCGGAATCAATGATACGAACTTGATTACAACTTGATTCACGTTTATAATCACTTGTTTATTGATTTCAAAGCAATACAGATCAGTTGACAGTTTGGCAGCACCTCGGCTCTGAAATCCGGATCGTTACAAATGACATGGTATGCTCGGTATTTATTGGATCGGCATTCCGTACGAAATGAGCAATGCTATTTCGTGCGAAATGGATAAAGTCCATTTCGTATGAAATGGAATCTATCATTTCGTGCGAAATGATCCAATTACATTAAAACCCTAATTTCTAGAATATCGAGCTCCATTCTATCCTATCTAGACACACGACTCGATACAAGACGAAGTTAACAGACATTTATGCACCAACAGACTCCCCCTTGGATGTTGACAAAGTCTTTGGCATCGAGTCTTCAGTCTTGATCTGTCTTCTCTTTCTTTCAAAAGAAATATTTGATACTGTAAGCATTCTTCAATCTCTAACAGAATCAGCAGCTAGCACTCGAATCTGGCTTTCACAATCTTCAAACTCCCCCTTGAATGTTGATACAGAAACTTTTAGACTCCCCCTCTCAACAAGCTGGGACCTGGCTCAAACTTTGTTCAGACTTAGCCATGGGGATCTTGCTTTGCTGCTATCACAGGTTCAAAATTGTTTCCTGCTTCTCAAGAATCTAACATTACAATCTATTCACTTTTCGACTTCTTTTGTTGTTTTTATCAGTTTTTAATAATCCACTTAAGTATCTAGGTCCAGGTTAATGACCCTAGGCACTTAATTTGTCTACCAAGTCCAACTTAATGACCTTGGTTGACTCGAAACGAAACAAAAACTGACTTTTGTTCAACATTTTCAAACATATTTCTGAAAATTACAAGTTTCAACTTAATGAACTTGTTTTTGCCTTTTCATTTTCACAGGTTTAACATAATAAGCTCCCAACTCTTCTGTCCAGCTCAGAAACTTCCTGCATCCATTTCAAACTGCGAGTCTGAAGATCAGCTTTCCACTTTGGTTTGTCGGAAAATTAAAGCAGAAATGTAAAATCTTTTTGGATTTTGAATAAAGTTTCTAGACTAGAATGCTAAACAGAAAAGAAATGCAGTAAATGAAAACTATTTACAAACATATTTTTGGTGAGCGTGTTAGAGAATCATATCAGCTGTCGACAAGTCACAAGTACCGTTAAGCTTTGATTTCATATTCAGAATTAAACAATTCACTTAGATTGCCGATATACTGATCCACTTAAGTTCTCACATAAATTTTAATCTGTTCAGGATACGAATTTAGTGTTTTAAAATCTTAACTTTTACGAGTGTAGCACCTCAGAATATACTCCCGTATCCAGACCACTATATTCAGTCTTACAGGTGAGTGCACACTAGTAATATCTGTAAGGGGTTAAGTGTTGAGGCCATGAGAGCTCAGGCTATTGCTTTCGCAAAATCAGAGAGATGATGGCTCAACTTTAGGTGGGTCCCCTTTGGGGATCTTCTTTTACAACAACACATGATTAGCATTTTTCAATGTTTCATCATTTTTTATGCTGAGGGAGGGCTTTATGATTAAAGCTGTGCAAAGTATTATATGAGGACTAGGCTATTGCTCCCGCAAAATCAGAAGTCCTGGTATAATACCCCAGATATCACCACGTACAAAGACCTAGTATGTCAGAAATAGAGCCTTTCAAACAGGATTTCAGGGGTTACCTATATATCCGAGAGATGTTCCCCACGTAAAAAGCAAGTGATGATTTATGTTTATATCCCGAACAAAACTACTAAATGTGTAAAAACCTACCGGCAAATCATTAGCGAGACTGTTTAACACTTTTAAACTTTACATTTCTTTAGCATATAAACTACCTCCCCCTAAATACCAAAACAAGTAAAAAATCAACAAACCATTGCAGATTGCTTTTCAACATCATCTACAGTAGTACCTTCATATACGCCAAGAATCTCCTCCAACACCGATAAAAGCTTCATACCATTCAATTTTAAAAGATATTGAAAACGAGTTTTATCAAACGTTTTGGTATGTATATCAGCTTTTTTTTCGTCAGTGTGAATTTTCTCAATTCGTATCAACTTCTTCTCGAAACAATCTCGGATGAAGTGATGACGAATTTCAATGTGTTTCGTTTTAGCGTGATGAACAGGGTTTTTTGTTATGTTTATCGCTGCCTCATTATCAACAAAGATAGGGGTGTTAAGAAATTGCAAACCGTAGTCTCGCATCTGTTGCTGGATCCACAAGATCTGAGAGCAGCAGCTGCTAGCAGATACATATTCGGCTTCACATGTGGATAAAGCGACAGAGGTCTGCTTCTTACATTGCCAGGTGACCAAACGTGGTCCGAAAAACTGGCACCCCGCTGTTCTTGACTTAGCGTTAACTTTGCAGCTTCCGAAATCAGAATCAGAATACCCTTCGAGCGTAAAATTGCCTTCTTTTGGATACCACAACCCCAGTGATGGAGTTCCTTTCAGGTAGCGCAATATCCGTTTCACAATCACCATATGCGAAGCTCTGGGGCATGACTGAAACCGCGCTGCGAGGCAGGTTGGATACATGATATCGGGTCTTGAAGCTGTCAAATACATCAGCGATCCGATCATGGAACGATACAACGTTTCATCTACCTTCTCTCCGGTGAGATCAGGATTTATCCCATGGTTCGTTGCTAATGGGGTGGAAGCTGGAGTAGTCCCGGACATCCCAAATTTTTCTAAGATATCATGAACATACTTCGTCTGATGTATGAAAATTCCCTCGGACAGTTGATCAACCTGAAGTCCCAAGAAGAATTTCATCTCACCCATCGATGACATTTCAAATTTTTGCTTCATAACTCTTTCAAAATCTTTGCACAGATTTTCATTTGTTGACCCAAAAATGATGTCGTCCACGTATATTTGAACTATCAGAAGATGTCCGTCGACTTCTTTGCCGAAGAGAGTGGCATCCACTTTTCCACGGATGAAGCTGTTGGCAAGAAAATGTTGAGACAAAGTCTCGTACCAGGCTCTCGGGGCCTGGTGTAAACCATACATCGCTTTATCCAGTAAATAAACCTTATCTTTGTGGATTGGGTCGGTGAAGCCCGGTGGCTGTCCGACATATACCTCCTCTTTTACCTTCCCATAGAGAAAAGCCGATTTAACATCTAGCTGATAAACTTTAAAACCTTTCCAAGATGCAAATGCTAGGAAGATTCTAATTGCTTCAAGTCTAGCAACCGGAGCATATACTTCAGTGAAATCTATACCCTCCTGCTGACTAAAGCCCTGGACTACGAGTCGAGCTTTGTTACGAATAATAACCCCTCGATCATCCCTCTTACACTTAAATACCCACTTGGTGTTTATCTTCCTGTGACCATCAGGCAAGTCTACCAATTTCCACACTCCCAACTTCTCAAACTGACTCAGCTCCTCTTGAATTGCGTTGACCCAAGAATCTTCAGTTAGTGCTTCCTTATATGTTCTCGGTTCAATCTGCGAAATAAAACAACTAAGTGAAAACTGTGTTTGTAACGGAGCAACTGTAGAATAAAAACAAGTAAGGCCTTGGTCAATTTGTCATCTTGTGCGAACGCCTGATTGTAATTCTCCAATAATCAGCTCCTCTGGATGGTACGAAAGAGTTCTCGGCATCACCTCGCCTGGAACATCTACCTCGCCTTCCAAATTTGTGACATTCTGATTTGCACCTTGTTCACTGACTGGAATTGTTTGATTTGAAATCTGGATCTGCTCCTCCTCAGAATCTGAATCACCACGATCGAATATTGGTCTATCATCAGATTCTAGATAATCGTTGACTGCCGTCTGATTGTCAAGAGTTTGCTGAATATCATCATGTTCTCCAGCATTACTAGGACCAGCTTCATCGTCATTGGAAGCTTGATATTGACGTCTAGATGACTCAGCTGGGAATCTTTCTTGTGATGCTTCATATTCTCTCAGAATATCCAACTCGTCAAAGAAATCTGGTTCTTCTTCTATGTCGAATGAATCCCACAGAGTATCGTAATTAAAACGCCATGAGTCGCCGGGATTCTGAGGTGGCATCGTATAACTTTGACACTCAACATTATGTGCTTCGATGATCCGCTTCAAGCTTGGAACAAAGACTCTTTTCAATGGACTTGCATAACCCACGAAAATTCCTTCAATGCTCTTTGGACCAAATTTACCATAAGGTTCTAGAACTGTGCAGGGAGACCCAAACGGTTCCAGATACTTCAGGTTAGGTTTGCGGTTGTTGATCAGCTCGAAACATGTCTTGTTGAATTTCTTCACTGTAAGAACCCGGTTGAGTGTATAGCAAGCGGCTGACACTGCTTCTGCCCAAAAGTTAACAGGTAATTTCGAATCAGCAAGCAGTGTCCTGGCCGTTTCAATTAGCATCCTGTTCTTTCTTTCTGCTACTCCATTTTGTTACGGAGTGTAAGGAGCACTAAATTCTTGCAATATACCTCTCTCATCACAATATTCTTCCATTTTGTTGTTCTTAAACTCTGTACCGTTGTCACTCCTGATTTTTCTTATTCGGGTTTGATACAAGTTTTCAATTTTTCTGAACAATGTCATCAAACTTTCAAATGTCTCATCCTTTGTCTTCAGAAATGATACCCACGAAAATCTTGAGTAATCGTCTGTTACTACTAGACAGTAGAGATCACCAGTTATGCTTTTGATGTTCACTGGACCAAAAAGATCCATATGAAGTCTCTCTAACGGTCTCGAGACTGAGTTAACCTCCTTTTGAGGATGTGATTTCTTCTTTTGTTTGCCTTTGACACAACTAATGCACTCCCCCTCAAGATGGAAACCTTTCACATGAACACCAATTACTAAGTCGTTATGCACCAGGTGATTCATTTTTCGCAGGTGAATATGTCCCATCTTTCGATGCCATAATTGCGATTCTTTTTCCGTTGCTCTTGACATAAAGCAGTGAGCCTGACCCGTGGTAGTAGTTGCTACGCTCATGTCCAACACGTACAGATCATTGACTCTAGGTGCTCTCATGATAACCCACTCTTCGGGAACAACAAACCCAAACAAACCCTGGTTTCAAAATCAAACATTCCTTATCCGTAAAGTGCGTTGTATACATACGATCACAGATCTGAGAAATGCTCAGAAGATTGTTTTCAAGCTCGGCGATGTAGTTTACTCTTTCAAACGTGACAATTCCATTCGATAAAGTTCCTTCACTAACTATTCGACCACCTTGATTTCCTGCAAATCCCACATATCCTCCATTAAACCCTCGAACATCGTACAGTAGGGTCTTTTCCCCCGTCATGTGCCGAGAAGCTCCACTATCCATAATCCAACGTGAAACGGATCTTGGAAGCTCCTGCACATATCACAAACACTTAGTTAGATTTTGATGCCACCCAAGCCTCTTTTGACTCAGGTAGCTTGACTTTGAGGTGTGTTTTTGCAGTGTATAATGGCGGAAAATTTTTGTCATTCATCTTTAAGCTCTCCTCAGACCCAATCTCAACCTCTTTGTATAAAAAGAAATCATTTTTAGGAGGTTGACCAGATGATTGGTCTTTTTTTGGTACATCCTTCTTTTCAGAAATAGTAGACTTTTGTTTCTCAAGTTTCTCATAGTAATCCAAAGGAACATTCATCTTTACCGGAGTGGTAGAGGATGATTGTTTTTCCGTCTCAGAAACCTTTGGTTTTGGAGAACTTGATTTCTTTTCAACTGACTTTGGCTTCCATGCTTGTTGAGGTGAAGCAACCCGTTTGTAAAATTTGTCAGTTTTAGTTACCACATTCTTTACGGATTCAGTTTTGAATTTAGTGTTTTCATTTTTCAAAACTTTCTTCTCAACAATCATTGGAGCTTTTCCTTTTGCATCAACTTTCCTTTTCTGACTCTCAACAACTTCAGACTTAGGTTTTAAGTTGGTGCACTTTCGTGCAATGTGTCCAACTTGATTGCATTTAAAGCATGTTCGGGTGTCAACAACCCGACTTGTGCCTTCAGTCTGAGGCTGTGAGGCCTTCTTTTCAAAAAACTCTTCATTTGATTTTGAAAAAATCTCAGATTCTTGCTCGGAATGAGAACTCGATCTTTTCACAAACACTTTTTTCTCGACAAACTTCTTGTTTTGAAAGTTCCTTCTTTGATTATTCTTACCACCCTGATAACCACCCGACCATTTGTTTTTATTGTTGTTAGAAAAACGCGGCGGTACAACAGGTTTTTTGTAGTAAGCTTTATCTTTTTTCAAAGTTTAATTGCCTTTTGGAACGTTTCAAACCTTAGATTTCACAGACATCAATCTCAACTAGTTTAAAAACATTTTTCAATTTGTCGACATTCACATTTTCCAATGGAAATTCAAGATCCGAATACAACTTATCCGATCCCGACATCTTGTACATCACAAGATTAGGTTCTTCACTTAAGTTGTTTTTGGATGTTGATTTCGGAATATATTTGTCCAAGAAATATTCTTCATCCTCAGTTGAGTCACTTTCAGATTTCAAAACACTTTCAACCATGCTTTTAACAACTTCGGACTGAACACTGTCTTCATCGGATGATGAAGTGAATGTGACGTCAATTGATTCTGGAAATTTAACCTCATTTGTTTCATTATCATTAACCAACCCGGACTTTTTCTTTGAAAAATTATTCAATACTGGCGGTGGAACCTGATGATACCCAACCCCAGTTCCGTCCGAATAAACATCTTCGCCAGCTTTGTTCTTCCCGATTGGTTTAGGAACGATATATTGAAGAACAAAACTTGCGGAGTTGTAACTGTTGAGTTTCAGATTAATACGTTCAATTTCAATCTTAGCTTCCTGAACCTGAAGCTTCAGATTAGCAATCTCATCCAACTGTTGGTTGATTTACCTCTCTTTCGACTGAAGTACTCTTGTCAGTTGGAGATTTTCTTTGATTGTTTTATCATTTCTTTCATCAGAATCTTTTGTCGTTCTTTTTAGCTTCTCATAATTTTCCGAAAGTTGACGGTTTTCATGAATTAATTTTTCATTTTCTTTCCTGATTCGTTCTACATCAATTTTATCATTTTCAAGTTTATCAGTTAATTCTTTTATTCGATCATTTGAAGCTTTTACCAATTTGTCACGACTTAAGATCTGATTTTCAACTTCTCTGACTATTTCTGTCAGTTCTTCAGTCTTTTTACCACTGAGGTAAGCATGTGTACTACAAACCTTGCAGTCTTTCATGCAATTTTTGCAGTCGCTTTCACTTTTGGCTTTATCAGTCTTACCTGACTCATGTGTTGAATCATTATAACTGACCTTGCTCTTTGACTCAGTTCTGGATTTAGTATCTACCTCTAACTCTTTTGCTGCAAGAACTTTATCAGCCATTTTCTTCAAATTTTCTGCTGTAAATTCTTTCGTCGTGTCGATTATCCCATCATCGACCTTTTTCGACTGTAGCTCTTTTTCATTCTCTTCTTCTTCACTTCCCCACCACAATCTTTGATTTGCTTCTTCCTCTTCTGCTATTTGCTCGATCAAAGTCTCGACTAGAAGTGTTGATGGTTCCACAAGTATATTTCCCTTAGGATCCAAATAGCATTCTCTGTCAGCGTCCCATCTCTTCGCGCTTTTAGCCACTTTCCATGCACGATAATGTCTGTCTTTCATTGTTTGGGCTAACATCTTCCTGTTGACATATTTTACCTCTTCTGTCCGGGTATATTTGAAAGGAACGATCTTTGCCATGAAGGCATACCCAACTGCATCATCTTCCGGTAACACATCACTCCAATCGTATCCCTCATCATCATGGATAACAGCTAATGCTCTTGACTTTTCTTTGGGATTTTCTTCTATCTGTTTCATTCGTGGAGGTTCAGATTTGTTTTGATGATAAATGGCTCTCTTATAATAATCCTCACGTAATGGGTTGGCAGTTTCATCAGCAGCTGCATTTCGACATTCTCGTTTAAAATGCCCCTTTTGCTTGCATTTAAAGCATGTGACCTTCGATTTATCAAACCTAGCTTTGTTGAAGGTCCGCCAATGGAGTGTCTGCCTGTTATCTCCATGAATCTCTGAGCTCTTCTGACCACACTTGCTATACACCATCTTATATCAATTAACTCCATCTCTTCAGGGTCTATTTGATCATAATCTTCCTTGGTGAGGTTGGTGTTTCCTATCTTTCCAGCAACAAGACTCTCATATGATTCTAAGACAGATGCCAAAAACACCATCTGTTGCTTGGCGGCTTCTTCGCTGAAGTTTTGTGCATTGTTGAGGTCTACAGCAATATTGCACTGGAACACGTTTTTCGGAATTGACTGTTGTTGTTGTTTTGGAGCAGTTGACGATGATCCTCCATGATAACCACTGCTTGGACTTTCTTGATTTGACATGTTTGAATTTTCTGCTGAGAAGGCAGTCTTCGGGGACACAGTTTTAGGAATCATACTTCCTCGATAATATAAGTCAACATTTTGCTGATACGAGGAATTTTTGACTTTGTTCGTTTTCCTGATCTCCAATTCATGACTCTCCAACCTTTCGATTAGTAAATCAACTGTCAGATCAGCCGACTTCACTGTGTTCTTCAACATTAAAGCAAAATACTGCCAGTCTTTTTCATCAGGCAGTGAGTCAAACAGCTTATCAACCAATTCTTCCTGAGAATACACAATTTCATATCTTTCAAGTTCCAACTTTAAGTGACCAAATCTTTCTATCATCTTTGACACAGACTCATTTTTCAAACACCCAAACAGATCGAATTCTTTTTTCAACAATTTTTTCTTATTTTTAACAATTTCAGCACCACCTACACACTTCATCTTTAATTTCTCCCATAGATCTCTGGAATCTTTGTATTCAATCAATGATATAATATCATCTCTCACTGATTGATGAAGTAAAGCGGTGCATTTCTGTTCTGCAATGAAATTCTCTTGTGGAGTATCAGTTAAATTTTCATAGTCAGTTCTTCCGATGTTAAAACCACTTTTCATACTCTTCCAACTTAGATATGCAAATGCCTGTAGCCATTCCTCAAATCTACTTGCCCATCTATTGTAATCCTCTATGGCCATTAGCTTGGGCGGTTTGTTATAGGTGCCGTAGGCATTATCAACACTCAAAGAATCAGCAATGGTTTTCTTCGGACTCGGGTTTGGTGCAGTTTCATTTGTGTGACTTGTTGTAGCATCTCCTGTACTAAACGGATTCAGAAAATCATCCATCTTTAAGTAGCTGAAATAATTAACAAACACTTAGACAAGTTTTGTGATTTTAAAACAAACTTCACACGAAATGGAGTTTCAAACGAAATGATTCTTAAGCGAAATGGATAGTCTTCAAGCGAAATGAATTTCACGCGAAATGAATCTTCAAACGAAATGAACTTTCACACGAAATGGTCTCTTTGGTGCGAAATGGCAACTTGACACGAAATGGAAGTCTATTTCGTGCGAAATGAAGTCCACAAGGTTGATTCCGTGCGAAATGAAGTTCAAGATGTTGATTCTGTGCGAAATGATGATCCAGATAGTCTATTCCGTGCGGAATGAACTTGTTGATTTCGTGCGAAATGAGGATGACGTCACTCAATCGGCCATAATTTTGTCAAATTGATTTGGTTTTAGGTCGATTTTAGGTCCAATTCTTTCAAGGATTTGTTAATACTGTATTTCGCGTGTAATGTGTAAATTTCAAGCCATTTTAACCGTTAAATCCTGATTAATTTTGAAAATCGTGAAGAAGAATGAGTAGAAGTTAGAAATTCCGGTGAAAACAAGCTGAATCGGTATGAACTCTTCTTCCTGAGCTCTGATACCACTTGTAGGATCGTTGTGCGACCTGAACGAGTCAATCAGAAGAGTTTTAATCCATATCAAAGGCGGAATCAATGATACGAACTTGATTACAGCTTGATTCACGTTTATAATCACTTGTTTATTGATTTCAAAGCAATACAGATCAGTTGACAGTTTGGCAGCACCTCGGCTCTGAAATCCGGATCGTTACAAATGACATGGTATGCTTGGTATTTATAGGATCGGCATTCCGTACGAAATGAGCAATGTGATTTCGTGCGAAATGGACTTTCCATTTCGCACGAAATGGAATCTATCATTTCGTGCGAAATGATCAAATTACATTAAAACCCTAATTTCTAGAATATCGAGCTCCATTCTATCCTATCTTGAGACACGACTCGATACAAGACGAAGTTAACAGACATTTATACACCAACATATATACGTGTATATGGGTGTGTGTAGGAGAGAGAAGGGCTGGTTGGCAGCCATGCAACACCCACTCTCTCACCTCTCTCTTCCCCTATTGGTTCTAATGGGTGGTGCATGATGATGGTGTTCCATAAAGCACCAAATGTCATTCAAAACTCCAAGACAAGATTTAAAACAAATCAAATCCTCTCTCCCTCATGAAAATTCAGCCGAATATCTCCCCTAACCCATCATTTTCGAAAATCTTGACATTGTTCATGGAGATTCAAGCTCATTCCAAGGTGATTTCAAGGCCATTTGAAGGTTTGAAGGAGATTCCAAGGAGTTTCAAGCAAGAACCAAGCTTCATATCATCTTTTTAATAAAAAACCCACTTGAATCTTGAGGGTATAAAACTAATCTTTTTAAAAGTGTTCTTGATTCTTAGTGTTAAAAATAATAGTGAAAGGTTTCTCTTGAATCTTAAAATATTTCACAAACTTGAATTCTTAAACAAATGGGTTTTCAAAGAAAATAAAATGGATGAACTAGTATGTATATATGTGGCCGTATGTGTATATATATGTATGGAGTTTTAGTTTTAGTTTTCTTGATGTTCTTGAATGATAAGAATCAAAAAGATGAATGCACGCATGTTTAAGAGGTGCCATATGAAAGCTTTTTGATTTGAAATAAGTTTATATGAAAAATGATGATTTGAACATGATTTGATAAAAATGATATTTGATCAGATTATAAACATTAAAATATGATTATTTTGAAGTATTTAATGATATAAAACTTTTTCATAAGATTTACTAGCTTTGCATGTTATACATGAGGCTTAGAAACTTGTAATAGGTGAAATAATGTGTTTTGTGTATGATTTAGTAAAAATCAGTTTTGAGCAGATTATAAACACTAAAATAAAGTTATCTTAAAGTGTTTAGTGACATATAACTTTGTCCTAATGTTTGCTAGCTTTGCATGTTATACTTGATGCATTAAAAGTTGTAAAATACGTGAAATCGCATGATTTATGTGACATGCACAAAAACTGCACTAATCTGATTATAACCACTATTTTAATCAGTAAATAACATGTATTGTGTTAAAATATCAAATCGTTTCGAGTTGGGATGGTTATAGTAACGTTTAACGCAAAACTATGCGTTAAAACGGTCAAAAATCGGCTTTTCGAGTGATTTTTGTAAAACTGATTTAGATCAGTAAATAAACTGATGTTTTTAGTTTAAAAACAAGTATTTTAACTAATTTTAAGTTTACTTGGTGTTTGGTTGGTCATACGTGACTTCCGACGCCCGAAAACGTTACCGAATCGCTAAAATACGCATTTTTCAATGTACACTAGTGTGGGTAAAATTTTGGGTAAATCTTATGTGATAAAATGTGTTATGTGATTTAAACATGAGAATGTGAAAATATTTTAAGTCCTAACATGATTTTAAAGATTGGATTATGCATGTATATATTTGTACGTTTTGTGCGGTAGAAACGGTAAAAATCGTGATAAATGTGAAACTTGTTTGTCGAGCATGAAATTTGATACATATAAGATATTTTATGTATATTGGCTTTAAAAATGACAAAATAGATAAGTTAACGAGATTACGTGTGTTACGGTGTTAATTTATATGTACGTTTACGTATATATATTACGACGCGCAAATCGTAGATATATTGCGTATAAATGGGAGAATTAATGGATTTACACAATAATGGTCACCAATAAAATCATTCAAGTCGCAAAACCATAAAAATATATATATGAACTCATATATATATATATATATTAACGTGCCAACATAATAAAAAATGACAACTTTTCGAGAAAATCTCAAAGTTATGTGATAATTCTAAGAAATGGAGAAACTTAGGATTATTGTGTTATGAATATTTATTTAAAATTTGTTCCTATATATATATATAATAGGGCGTGTAGAAATCAATCTCTGGGATTGTGTTGTTTAAAATACGCACCCAAAGGTGAGTGTCACTAAACCCCTCTTTTTACTGCTTTGTATATATTTTGGGGGTAGAACACTTCAATAAAAGGGTTTAATAATGTTTTCGAAATAAAACATACCTTTTAATATAAAATATATATTTTCGTTGAAAATATATGAAATTTGATAAGTCATACGTTTCGAAGTAAAACGTTTTTGATAAATGAATATTGAAAGTACGGTATTTCCTAAGCGAAACACGACCGTACGGTTGGGGACGAATTCCGGACTGGGTCTCAATAATAGAGTGACAGGGGAATTCGTACAACATCGTGTATTAAATTGTCATATTAGTAGGATATATATATTGTACGTGAGGCAGACATCATATGGTTCATTGAGATAGGACCCTGCGCCCATGATGTCGTTTAATCATTTAAGTAATGTACGCGAGGAATTGTTGGTAGATCTATCGGGTTGACAACCCCGTCGTGACCGGTCGCCCCGTGTCAAGTCAAGCGACGAATTTTGATTATGTTTATTGTCTAGCATTGATTATCCCTGCATGGTTAATATATAGTTCGTATCGTCTAGCTAACATACGAGTCTGAAAATTGACGCAATAATTTAATATACAAAACATGGGTAGTAACAATATTGTCGGGTTCATGAAACTGCGACGGAAGGCCCATGGATTTTATTAAGGAAGTAAAATGGACTTTCAAAATTATATGGATGTTTTCAAATAAACACCTAAACAGAAAGTTTTCCTTGGAATAAAATTGTTTGTAAGCGAATATGTGAACTCACCTTCCTTTGTGTTGACACTTGATTTTAACGTGTTCTACAGGTACTTGAGTTCGGCTTCGGGAATTATGGCGTATCTTGTGGATGTTGATGCATGTTTGGTTTGATAATGTTTTGGACAAACTTTTAGAAACTATTTGGGACCAATGTAATAAGATCCATAAGGATCAAAACAATTTAACTACGGTGTGATTGTCACGGACTTTAAGACTATGTGTTTTAAAATCTATGTTTAAATTAAGTTAAAATGTCCAACATTACGATGCATCGTTCAGCAAGATACAAATGTGCACCAGCTTCCGTCACCACTACGTTTTATATTCCGCTGCGACGTTTTTGGGGTGTGACACGTCCAAGGACATAAGAGCTTTTAATAACGGCTTTTCGTTAACGTCTAATCTAATCAAACTTTGATGAAAAGGTTTTTAAAGTTATGAAAAGATAAACTAAAAAAAACAAAAATAAAATGTAAGGAAAAATAGATAGACAAGAAGGAATCACTTGGTTCCAACTCCTCTTTTATGTATCCTTTAATGATTTCCACACTTTGGGCATTTTAAGAGATTATCTTTAAGTTATAGTAGTAGGCCCCCTTCCAAGCAGCGTTACCCTCAACCTATTGGTCTGAGTCAGCAGGGATACAGTCCCGCAAGGTCGGATTATTAAAGATAATTAAGTAAGTTATTAATGCGAAAAGTGGTAGGCCGCCTTCCAGGCAGCGTTACCCTCAACCCTTTGGTCTGAGTCAGCATGGATACAGTCCTCACAGGGTTGGTTTAATATTTTAATAGTAGTTTATAGATAAGGGATTCAAGCGGTTTCTTACTCTCAGTCGGGCCAGTCATTCCTAGCCAATCCATGGAGTAGTACTAAGCTTGAACCAGGTTCTCGTAGGATCTATACACTGAACGAGATATAGAATTACCCAACCACCCTTCTAACCCCTTTCCAAGTAGTTAATGCGCTTTATATAGACCGTAAAGACACGAATATGTGAATCAACGACATATGAAGAATGGTTAGATAAATTCGCCTTCAATATAAAAAACTAGTTACTAAAGTCATTAATACATACCCAAATAAAAAGGAGCCAAATATTGGAAATCAAAAAAGAAATACATAAAAGATTTGTATTTACCACGTGATGTAAGAGTTTAGCCAAGCATAGCCTTTGTTTGACAAGAACTCTTACGATCGATCTTGGATCCCAAGACTACTACACACTTTAAATGATAGAAGATGGATGATGGTAGTGGATGATGGTGTTGTAGTGGTGGTGGAGTGGTGGAAAGTGTGAGAGAAGTGGTTTACCAAGGGATGGATTAAAATGAAACCAAGCACCCCTATTTATAGCTAAAAATTAGACATCCAACACGGCCCGTGCCCGCCTGACACGGCCCCGTGGCCATCAGTCTCTCTCCTCTTCATTAACTGCAGTGTCAGACTTCGTACTAACACGGCCCCGTGTGTCAATGTACTTGCTGTACTATCTCAGATTCTGCGAATCCTAGAGTTGACCATGCCCCGTGCTGCCTTAGCACGGCCCCGTGTTGAGCTTTGGATTTGTCTTTTGTTGTTGTCTTTTTCTTCTGCAAAGAATTTTCACTGGGCACAACCCATACCTGGTGGGCACGGCTCCGTGCCAAAGCTTCCGATCTTGCTACTTCCTTGGTTTGGATGTGGATGGGGGCTTGGCGACTTGTGTCAATCCTCCTATATTGTATTTTATGTTAGTTTTTGCTGTTATTTTGCTCCTTTCGTTCATTTAAGTTCTTTTGACCCTGTTAATTAAAAAGGAACAAATAAACAAGCTTTTCCCAACATTAGTACCGAAAAAGGGTTGATTTTACACCGTATTTGATATAATTTATATGTTCCATTTTGCGTACATCAGATATGCTAGTTGACACTTGGTTTGATTGATAGTTTACACGTGCTAGTAGTATACAAATTGCCATGTTAGATTGAGACCTTTTATTCTATATTATGTAGACTAAACTTGTATGCTCACCAACTATTTTGTTGACCTTTATTATTCATATATTGAAGGGAATTGATGATAATGTTCAAGAAATCTACTAGGTAGATTTAGAAATGCACGAATAAATTAGTTTTCTTTTGTTTGAATATTTGAATTAATGTAATTTCTTTTCTTTTGACAATGTACGAATTTGAGTTTATGAAATAAAAAGGGTTTATTTAAATATTGTCATTTTCAATTGTTATGATGCTTTGAGCAATCATCCATTCGCTCATGCCTTGCGGGTTGGTCCATTTTTGTCACCTTTTTCACCTACAATCACCTCCTAACTCATTTAACTCTAACCCTAATCAACCCCATTATAAATAGGAGCCTCCATACACTCCTAAACACTTTCCAAACACTTAAATCCCTTCCAAATCTTTTTGTTTACTCTTTAATTTGCAAGACTTGGCAGAAAGTTGCAAGCATTCTAAGTAGGGGTGCAAACGAGCCGAGCTCGATTAACTTATGAGAGCTCGGGCTCGGGCTCGAGCTCGGCTCGATTCGAGCTTTGTTTTCAAAGCTCGAGCTCGGCTCGTTTGTATTTTATCAAGTTCGAGCTCGGCTCGGGCTTGGCTCGTTTATTATCTATTAATTAGTATATTAAATAAAAATAATATAAATAATAGACTTTTTAGGCTTGCGAGCTCGATAAGTAAAGCTCGGGCTCGGGCTTGTTTACTAAATAAGCTTATTTTTAGGTTCGAGGTCGGCTTGTAAACAAGTTTAAATAAGCTCGGCTCGTTTACACTAAGGCTCGACGAGCCTAACGAGCTTCACATGTGAGGCTCGAGCTCGGGCTCGATAAACAAACGAGCTTTGTTTTGAGGCTCAAGCTCGGCTCGGGCTCGATAAGGCTCGGCTCGTTTCGCTCTTTTTCTCGAGCCGATCTCGAGTAGCTCGCGAGCCGCTCGGCTTGTTTGCACCCCTAATTCTAAGTGAGTTTTAGCTCATTTCTCTTCTTATTTCTTCATGTTTTCTTCTTTCATTCTACTTGGATAACCTCTAGGAAGGTTTTTACAAGTTTTCCATGGCAAACTAAGGTGAAACCTCACAGTATTTGAGGTCCAAAGTAGATATAAAAGTATGCTTTCGTTTATGTTTTTATAACTTACCTTTATTTACTAAAACTTGGTGAAATTTTGTACCCATCAAGCTCCCAACTAAGCTCATAGTTGTGGATTTGTTTTGTGGTTGATTTCCACCAAGAAACAAGTTCAAAAACTCTTTTAAATTTTGCTCATACATGTCCTCATTGTTGAAACCATCTAAGATTCACCATCTTCAATATGGATGAACTTGTGCTTTGGTAGAAGTGTGAACCATGGGAGCCTTGGCTTTCCAAACTAGTTCTACTACCTCACTTGTGTACTTGTGTATGAACATCTAAGTAGCTTCTAAGACTCAAAGTAACACAACCCCGCCGCACCTTCAACATTTACCATGATGGGTATGGAACAACCGGGTTGATCTTACTTGGCAACTTGGCAAAATTAGTTAGTTTATATTATTCTTATTCATGACCAACCGGGTTTATCAACTATGTTGATAAACTTTGTGCTTTGGTGAATTCATACAAAGAGGTTTAATGGATGTTAATCATCATATCTCCATGCTTGACATAGATGACTTCTATGATTACAAATGATGGACTAAATAATAATAAAATATATATAACATATAATATAAAATATAAATTATATATATCTAGCTGAATTCGTGATACTAACCGGTTGATGGTTAGGTGTTATGAAGTTAGGTTATTTTGTCTTTGTTCTAAATTCCTCGTTTATGATTCTAATGGGCAAGTTAGGACCTATGAAATCACATAAAAACTTAGTGTCAAAACGAGTGTTTAGACAAGATATTTTTTCGCATGCATATACTTTTTATATGTAATATCGATTCTGAATCCTTCGCCAAAATCTGAATACTCACACACCTTCGTTTCCCCATTGTAGGGTAACATCAGTATTCCAACTCTCAACGTTCTTCAATCTCACGGATTAATCGGAAAGCTAGCAAAAAGTGTACATGACCGCTTTTCCTTTTCGTCACTTTGGGTGCAATACGTATTTGTTATCAAACTCACACAATCACATACTTTATGCTTAATCACAAAACAAACAATCCGATATGCATGCTTAATACGTTATGCTAAGACTTCATACTTTCGATCAAGCCTCCCTTAACATGTATAACGCTATAGGATTAACGCACCACCCGTATTCTTGAGGTCATGTTAAGTAAACAAAATGGTCTTATCGTTGCTACGATAAGATTACTCTAGCGGGAAACTTTGGGTTGACAAGTAGGAGTTGCATGCGAGTATTGTATTGATATGTTCTAGATTATGTTTATGCCATGTGGATTTGTTTAACCCTTTATTACTTATACTAGTAAACAAACTTGTATGCTCGCCAATGCTTTATGTGTTGACATGTACTATAATACGTATTGCAAGAAATTGATGTTGCTGATGATGATGATGTACGAAATCTAGTAGGGAGACTAGAAACGCACCTTTAAATTTTAGTACTTGTCGTAATTTGATTTCTTGTTATGTGTTGTCGTAATATGCTTTCGAACAACGTACTTTCAATTTAGTGATGAAATGAAACATTGATGTTAAATACTTGTCGCAAAATATTGTTATGAAGTCTCTTGCAATCTTGTTTTCGACTCACTCCGATGTTTCTACCATCGGTTGGGGTGTGACTGATTGGTATTCAAGCCAAGACTATAGGGAATTAGGAAAAATTGTCATGATTTGACCTAGTCTATAGTTTAAGTACCCATACTTGACCAGTCTTGACTTTTCATACTTAAAATGTCTAAATTCTTCCTATTTGCTTCTATCTCATCTTTTGTCTTGAAAAATACATATGTCTTTCCTAAGATGATACACAATTCACATGAAGACGTGAAGACACTCGCATATTACAAACGAGATGATTTTTACCAAAAATATGCGTGAAAACCCACGATTTTTGGTTAAATCCCTCAATCCACGTATTCGATTTTTCACGAAATTACTCCATCAAGTTAGGAGTGTTATCCACATCTTGATGGAAAATTTCCCATTCTAAATCTAGTGGACCCTTACCAATGAGTCGGAATTTATTTCCTTGACCCATTCGATAAGTACTAACCACATTTTAGGTACGATGCTATCAAGTTAGGGGTGAAACCCGCATCTTGGTAACTAGTCCCATTTGTCGATTTTCAATCCCGCCAAAGTCTCAGATTTTCGATCGACTAGGGACATGTAGTAACCGGAAGGGTGAAACTGTTAACCGCTCCTCGGTGAGAGTATTCTACCTATTAGGCCAAAGCATGTTTCCCTAACTCGAAAGAACTTTCGATCACTTTGGAATAGTCTTAGTTTCGTTCCTAGACACTCCAAGTTTTACATTGAATCTCTTTTATGTTATATCCATTTTAATGTGTTTTACACTTGATACTTTCTTCGTTTAGAAAACCAAAGCACGAATCGCACGTTACTCACAATCTAAAACTATATTAATACTCGAGAACAAACTACATTTACATTCCTTATCGTCCTTATTCATGATTATACAATGTGAATGCGTGTTATACTTGTGCAAATTATGTGAAACTTACGTGTTATGTGAAATACTATGATCTCATACATGCAAAACAAACATTATTTTATATACACATTATGATCAAGTCTCATCCCCTTCCCCTATTCAATCTTTTAGATGTCTTCCACCCATAACTCGAACTCAAGGAGGAACTCCAAGTCCAACTCCAACGCCGATTCGATGTCCAAGAAAGACATGATGAAGTTCATGGCCAAGTAAATGGCCAAGGTTATCCCCGACATCGTCAGTAAAATCCAAACCCCCAACAACGTCGAATCCCCTCATGCTTTGGTTGGATCCAAAGTTAACCCACCCAAGTCGACCTTCACTTTCAAACAGTTCAACTCATGTAGCCCGATGCCGTTTACGGGAGAAGATGTGGCGACAAAGATGCTCCAATGGTTTGACTCATTTGAGGTCACCTTCCGACAAAATGGGTGCCCTGAGCATCTACGCACCACCAACGCCACCGGTGTCTTCCGATAGAGGGCATTCGAATGGAGGACCGCCGAGCGTAGCATGCGCGGGGACGCCGCTGTTTACGCGTGGACTTGGACAGAGCTCAAGAAGCTCATGAACAATGAATTTTGCCCTTCCCACGAGCTCCAACAACTCGAAAATGAGTTTTAGAATATCAAGCAAGTCGGGAGTGACAATACCGGTCTCATCTCTAAGTTCAAGCAACATAGCGCCCTTTGCCCTGGCCAAGTCGACACCACCAGAAAGTCCATCGCCAAGTACACCCGAGCCCTACCTTCCTCTGTCTCCAACTTTGTTGCATCCGCCCAACACAAAACCCTCGAATACACCTTCCGTTTGGCTGCCAAATTCAACCATAACCGGATTTTGGATGGAACCTACGAAACAAAGGGTTCTACCAAAACGGTTCATCAAGCCACCACCGAACCAATCGCCGAACCATCCAAACTAACACCCAAACCCAACACCAACGGTAAGAAGTGGAAGGCTTCAAACCGAAACTGTGCGGTTGTTACTCCACAAAACCCTCCACAAAGACAAGTCTTTTGTTTGGGGAACCGAATAAGAACAAGCTTTTCAAACACTCAAGCATATACTCTGCAATGCTTCTGTACTCGCTTTACCTGACGAAAACGATGACTTCGTAGTCTATTGCGATGCCTCTAACCTCGGTCTCGGTTGTGTTCTTATGCAACGGGACAAGGTTATCGCTTACGCATCTCGTCAGCTTATGTTGGTGCATATGTCTGTCGACTTCGTCTTGTATCGAGTCTTGTAATATATTAGATAGATCAGGGCACGCTGAAAGGACCGGGTTCGCGACCTAAACGAGTCGGTTCAAAGGAATTCCATCAAATACAGGTGCGGAAAACAAGTATTTGACTTTAAAACAGCTGAAACTTCACTTTAACACTGATTTGTATTGATATGAATGCAATTACAATCAGTTCTCACACCGGCAGCACCTCGGTATGGAAATCTTTCAAAAACAACTTATGATTTCGCTTGACCTTGATCTCCTATATATAGACATTAAGGTTTCGCTTCAGCATCTCAAGCGAAATCTTAACATGTTGATTTCGCTTGAGTAGCTTCAAGCGAAATCTCTTCAACATCTAAATGTTCAAGCGAAATCTCACTAACTCTATCACATTTTCTCATTTTACGTGCCCTGATCTTTTCTAACTAGTGTAAGACTCGATACAAGACGAAGTCGACAGATGTAGTGCACCAACAGACTCCCCCTCAGATGTTGACGAGTCGACTATCGAGTCACAATAACACTGTGTCTTCACATCTTCAGTCTTGATCAGTCTCTAGGCTTTTCTCTCTCCTTTTCCAACAGACTCCCCCTTTCCTTTAAAATCTTCAGACTCCCCTTCACAATTTGCTGGCATTCATTCGTTCTTCAGCAACATCTGTATCAGGATCGATGTCTGACTCAAATTTTGTCTACAAGATCATTGCCTGGCTTTTATCTAATTCTCTTGATCAGATCTCTTGATTCCTTAAGTTCATCAGCATCAGCAGCTAGCAAACTTTTAGATTCATAATCAGAGTCTGACTTTTGTAAGCTTTGAATGAATTAACCTGGCTCACCTGTAACAATCTTAACCCAGAAATAAATTTTCTAAATTTAACAATTTAAAACTACCAACAATCTGATATAATCAGATAACTCTCTCTCATATCACAAACCAATGATGAACCAAATGTAGGTTTTAAAAATACCAATTGTAAGATTTTAACAAACCTTTTGACATTTTAAGATTCACTCCCCCTCACAACCAAGTCATCACACAACCAAGTCATCATGTTTAGCACATGAAATTTTGACAATCAGCTTTCCAATATCAGTTGTCGAAAATCTTTTTGATTTTTTTTTCAAAATTTATGCTAAAACACACTAAAATCTTTTTGTAATTTTTGATTGTAATGAAATGCAATAAAGAAATATTTACAAACAATATTTTTGTGAGTTTGTGCAAGAGGATCATATCAGTTTCTGAGACTGATCACTAACACCGTTAAGCTTCATTTCATTTTAAGTTCTAAACAATTTACTTAGATTGTCAGTATATTTGTCCACTTAAATTTTCACACAAAGTTCAACTGATCCGAGATACGATGTTAATGTTTTAAGCAACTTAAACTTATCCGTGTGTCCCACTACTTGAATATACTCCCATATCCAGATCCCAATATTCAGTCTTACAGGTGAATATACCACAGATGATATCTGTCTGGGGAATAAATTATAGTACGAGGGCCGTGAGAGCTCAGGTCGATACTCCCGTATACGCAGAGAGATGACGGCTTCGACTTTTGGTGTGTCCCCTTTAGAGGATCTTTTGTTTCAACAGCCATGATTAACATTTTTCAATGTTTCATCATTTTTTAGCTGAGGGTGAGCTATATTTCAAGCAAATGTAAAGTATTCTCCGGGGACTAGGCCATTGCTTCCGCAAAATCAGAAGTCCCGGGATAATACCCCAGATATCACTGAACATAAAGACCTAGTATCTCAGAATAAGGGACCTTTCAAACAAGATTTCAGGGGTTACCTATATATCCAAGTTTGTGTTAACCCACAGAACAAGCAAGTTTGAAATTTAGGTTTATATCTCGTCACAATCTACTAAATGTGCAAAAACCTACTGACATATCCACAGTAAGATTGTTTATCACATTTTTCTTTACATTTCTTTAGCATGTTGTGACAGTCCACTGATGTACTATCATTTCCTCTATATGCAACAAAAACTCATTTTTGAATTTTTTTATGTCTTTATCTTTTCAAATTTTTCAAATGTTTTTGGATTTTCTGAAAAAAACTGAAAAAAATTTTACTCCCCCTAAAATGCAAACACATTTTAGGAAATTTGAAAACTAAAACTCTTGACACAATTAAAACATACAAACTATACAAAAACTTGACAACTGATATCGAATCGCATCAAATCGCCATTCACTCGGCATAAACAATCAGAACTCCCCCTATCACAAAACTATTTTCTCATTTAGATTTCAAAACACTTAAGTTTGTTTTAATCAAAATGATTTTTTCGGAAAATAAGTTTTGATGATATAATCATTTGTAGATTCGGGGTGTGGTTCATCACATTGTCTATTCTTAACCACTTGTAGCAGATCAAGTACAAATTAATGTCCCTGATTTACCACTTGCATGTATGCACCTACTATACCAATTGTAAGAATTATCACATGTAGAACACAATACCACTTGTAGGAATGTTACGTCTACATCACCATTTTACCAATCAAAATGCCAATTCCTGCTTCGCACTTACCAACCTGGAAGCTCCGGCGTAGTCATACAACCTGTAAACATCCAAACACTATCAAAAACTTTCAACCAAAAACTTCAAACATTAGAAAAATGCCGATTCCTGATCCACGATATAAACTTGGGATCTCCGGCATAGTCCTTAGACTATCATGGGAAACAAACTTCCACCCAAGTCTTCTTAGACTTGGTGGCTTCCAATTCTTGTGCAGTAGGGTTGTAAGTTGCCTTTTTAGTTGCATAAAAATCTTTAACTCCCTTTACTTTCCCATCAAGCATTTTCTTAAACATTTTTCTAACATTTCCATTAAATGCTTTCTCAATATCAAATTCCTTTTCATCAGTATAGAATTGATTTGAAATTTCTACTTTACCAACCATTTGTTTAACCTCTTCAAAATTCAGTGATGGAATGTCAACATCATTCACTGAATCCTTTTTCTCAACTTGTGGCTCATCTGATTTTGTGGAATCAGATTCATCGCCAGATTGTACATCTGATTTTTTAACAATCCATTTTTGATTGTCTTTTGCACTCTTTTTGTACAATCTTTTAGAATTTTCACCAACTTCATTCTTTGAATTTTCAAAAGTTTTGAAGTTTGTAGTTGGTGAATCATTTTTTTCAACCACCTTTTCTTTAAGTTTTTCAGAGACTCCCTGTTTTTTGTTGACTTTGTTTGGACAGTTGTGAGCAATGTGTCCAACAACTTGGCATTGAAAACAAGTTCTTGTGTCTCTGGTTTGAAAAACTCCAGTTGGATGAAAAACTCCAGTTCCTGTCCTTTTCCTTTCAGCAAGGAACTCTTGATTCGACTTTCTCCAGAATAAGCTATTTGTCTCTTCTTCATAGCTTTTTCCTGCAACATATGTCATTTTTGATTTAAAATCTCTAACATGTTTTTCATTTTGATAATTTGCAGTTTGAGTAAAACCAAGACCTTTCTTTTTGTAACTACACTTTTGGTTTGTTTTCTTTTGAAAATCAGAACCAGAATTGTAATTCTTTTTCCCTTTTTTCTTGTTTAACCTTTGTTGAACTCTTGAAGTGTATGTTTTAGATTTTTCAGTGTATTTTAAATTTTTAATTTCAGAAAAATTAATTTCTGTCATTTTGAAAACCTTTTTGATCATATCAAAACAAACACTTCTAATCGGAAACTCTTTGTCAGAGTATAATTTGTCCGAATCATTTAAAGTGTATGCCACTTCAAATGTTTCATCATCCAATTTTGCTTTTGATAACAAAAATTCTTTACTGTAAGACCGTTTTTCCGATGACTTTGAACTTTCAACTGATGAACTTGAACACCCAGACTCAAACTTTGACTCAGACACCTCCTCAGTATCCAACACCTGATCGACCACCTTTTTGATTAACTCAGACTCATGATCAGTATCAGACGAGGTAAACGTGATGTCAATGTTATCTGGTAAAACGTCAGTTGTCTCAGATTTTAACTTTATATTGACTGCTTTTTCAACTTGCTCCTCATTTGGTTTTCTAGGAGAATATCCTTCCCAGATAGGAGGCGGACACTTGTTGTATTTAACAGTCGATTTCTTACCAGTCTCATTCTTTTGCTTCTCATCCTGAAATGCTTCAAAACCTGCAACAGTAGGATAAACTCGATCAATGACATAATCAGAACAAGAATAACTCAGTAATAACCTTCTGATCCTTTCATTCTCGATTTTTTCTTTTTCCAACTCTTGCTTTAGAGTAGCATTTTCTTCGATATAATGATTAATTGCCTTTTGCTTTGTCATCAACATAGAATTCGTCATCGTTAAAGCCTTTTCTCTTTCAGAGTTCGTTGTTTGAAGACCTGTCACTGTTCTGTTCAACACGCTATAAGATTCTTTCACATAGCTGATGTCAGATAATAACTTTTCTATCAGTCTTTCTCTATCAAACATAATCACATCTTTTTCTTCACAACTCTTGCAAATTTCCAAACATTTCTTGCAAGGCTTTTCAATTTCAACAATCTTCTCAATCTCGATTGTTTTTACTACTTCAATTACTTTTTCTTCACCAGTTACCTTCTCAGTTTCAGTCACCTTTTCTTCATCCACAATTTTAACTTCTTCAGTTTGAACAACAGTTTCAACCTTCACATCTTGTTGTTGTTCTTTTGCAGCTTGTTTCTCCTTCAGTTTCTCCATGCGATCTGCAAAATAGAAGTGAAAACTTTCAGGAGAAAGATGATTTTTAGCAATATTAATATGTTTCTCTTCCTCATCATCACTGCTACTCTCAATTGGTGTTTGATCAAACTCTACAAATTTTTCAGAATCATCATCTGAAATACCAGAATCAGATGGTGTTTGATAAAAAACAACTTCTTTTTCTGAAGTATCCTCATTTTGCACACTCTCGTCTGTACTTAATGACTCAGCATCAGCACTTTCTGAACTTTCTTCAGATGTAATCGATTGTTCTTTCACTGTTTCACCAATTGATCTCATCCAAGTAGCAAACAAATTTGGTTCTCTAACAATCTTTGCAATGAAAGCTTTAAAATCCCCCTTTTCATCAACAAACATATCCCAGCTGAAACCTTCAGGTAGTTGTTCATCATTTTGGTCCACTAAACATGCTGTGCTATTAGAAGAAATGTAGTTGCTCCAGTTGAAATCTACCAAACATCCTTTCTTTGAATCTTCAATCTTTCTACCATGAGCCGTCTGTGAGTCTTGTGTCTGACCAACTTGCTGATAAATGGCTTTCCGGTAGTAATCATCTTTTCCAAATGGATTCTGAGCACCACTAACTTCTCTGTTCTTGCACTCCCGCTTAAAATGACCTTTTTCCCTGCACCTGAAACAAGTAACTTTAGATTTATCAAAACCTAAAGTAGAAACACAAGCATCAAGAAAGTCATTTCTCCCGGTAATTGTCTTGAACTTTTCAGCACGTCTAAGAACACTTGCAAGACACCATTTGATATCCATTAGTTCCATCTCTTCAGCGTCTATTTGGTCGTAATCCTCTTTGGTAAGCATAGGATTTCCAATTCGACCAGCCACTAATCCTTCATATGAGATAAGCACGGAACCAAGTAATGCCATATGATCTTTCGCAATGTCTTCAGAAAAACTTTGACCTTCTGGAAGATTTAAAGCTATGTTGCATTGAATCACACAACCATTTCCTATCTTTGTGCTTTGAGACTGAAAACTTTCTGATGAAGTCTTTGGATTGACACTTGGATAAGATGAGAGTCCACTGCTGTTTTTGTTTGAGCTTCGATCAATCTTTTCAGTAGTATCTCCAACACTATATGCAGTCTGAATTTTTGGACTTCTCTCAGTTTCTGAAGTTGGAACATCACCCTTGTAATACATCTTTACATCTTGTTGACCACTTGGATTATTCATCCTTGCAATCTTCTGCTGTTCCAAATCCTGACTTTCAATCTTTTCAATGAACTGAGAGATTGACAACCTATCATAAACTCCAGTATTCTTCAGTATCATCAAATAAGTTCCCCACTCTTTCTGAGGTAATGCATCAGCAAGTTTATCCACCCATTCCTCATTTTATTTTGTGATGTTCATCATTGACATTGTTCGCACTAAGTGACAATATCGTTCAATAAGTTTCTTCGTATCTTCTCCGGGCAAACTTGTGAACAAATCAAACTCCTTTTTAAGCAATGCCTTCTTGCTTTTAATCATACTCGCACTGACTTCAACCTTGATTTTTAGAGCATCCCATATTGATTTTGATGTTTTGTCATGTTGAAGTAGTATGAAGATGTCTTCTTTGATGGCCTGTTGAAGCAAACTGATCATCATCTTTTCAGCTCGATACATTTCCCGTTCTTCTTTACCAAGATCTGAAAGCTGTTTTTCAATCTGCATTTCGGTTCGTGGTATAGTATACTTTGTTAAAATACATTCCCATGATCTTAAATGATTTGCTTGCACCCAGTTTTCGAATCTATCTTTCCACCCATAGTATTCCTCAATGCCCATAAGCTTCGGGGGTTTCTGAGTCGTCCCCGTTTCGTTTTCTGAATTCATGTTCTGAGCAATGGAAGATGAACTAGATGGTGTTGCAAACGCATTGTGGAAATCGTTGTCCATGTTTCAATAACAGATTCTTTCAAGCGAAATAGTCACTTTGTGTCCTTCAAGCGAAATGATCAACTGAACAACCTTTGAAGCGAAATTGTCAATTGAATAACCCTCAAGCGAAAACCTTGAAGCGAAATCAGATAATCTCTGAAACGAAATATTTGAAGCGAAACTTTCTGAAGCGAAAACCTTGAAGCGAAAACAGATAATCTCTGAAGCGAACTGATAAGTGTCGCTTGAAATCTCAAGCGAAATCGTCCAATGAAGCTTTGTTCTTCAAGCGAAATCCATTCGAAGGTCAATTTTGATCACTTTTAAGTCGAATTTTGCTGTGAAACTTTCAAGGGTTTGTAATCATGTACTTTTACACAGTCCGTGAGAAATTGAACAGCTTTTGACCGTGAAAAGTTTCTGAACTGCTAAAAGAAGGTGTAGAAGTAAGAGAATGTGATCAATTTCGGCTGATTTTTGCAGAACTCCTCCTCCTGAGCTCTGATACCAATTGAAAGGACCGGGTTCGCGACCTAAACGAGTCGGTTCAGAGGAATTCCATCAAATACAGGTGCGGAAAACAAGTATTTGACTTTAAAACAGCTGAAACTTCACTTTAACACTGATTTGTATTGATATGAATGCAATTACAATCAGTTCTCACACCGGCAGCACCTCGGTATGGAAATCTTTCAAAAACAACTTATGATTTCGCTTGACCTTGATCTCCTATATATAGACATTAAGGTTTCGCTTCAGCATCTCAAGCGAAATCTTAACATGTTGATTTCGCTTGAGTAGCTTCAAGCGAAATCTCTTCAACATCTAAATGTTCAAGCGAAATCTCACTAACTCTATCACATTTTCTCATTTTACGTGCTCTGATCTTTTCTAACTAGTGTAAGACTCGATACAAGACGAAGTCGACAGATGTAGTGCACCAACACACGCTATACGAGAAAATAGGGTTTTAGAGGAGATTGTCCATTTCGCACGAAATGAAACATGGCCATTTCGTACGAAATGAACCTTGACCATTTCGCACGAAATGGATGATGTCCATTCCGTACGAAATGCCTCCTCTATAAATACCTGAGCTGTCAATTCATTTGTAACGATTCTGATTCCGGTGCCGAGGTGCTGCCAAAGTGTCTACTGCCGGTAAAACGTTGATATATCAATAAACAAGACAATTAAAGTGATTTTGAGTGTAAATCAAGCTGATTCAAAGTCGATACGTTTGTTTCCGCCTCTCGTATTGATTAGAACTCTTCTGAATGACTCGTTTTGGTCGTGCAAACGATCCTACAAGTGGTATCAGAGCTCAGGAGGAAGAGTTCTTACCGATTCAGCTTGATTTCATCAAAATTCTGGCTTCTACACCTTCTTTTACAACATTTTTCAAAATTAAACAAGATTTTACGGTTAAAATGGATTGAATTTCACATATAACGTGCGAAACACTGTTTTAAACAATCCTTGAAAGAATTAGACCTAAAATCGGACTAAAAGTTGATCAATTTGACAAAAATCTGGCCGATTGGGTGACATCAGCATCATTTCATGTGAAAATCCACTCATTTCGCACGAATTGAACCTTAGAGACATCATTTCGCACAAATTGGACAAAATTTGATCATTTCGCTTGAAAGGAACCCCCATTTCGCACGAAATGGTCTGTTAGAAAATCATTTCGTTTGAAGTTGTCCATTTCGCACCAAAGGTCCATTTCGCACCAAAGATCCATTTCGCACCAAAGTCATTTCATATCAAAAGTCCAATTCGCTTGAACATTGTGTTTTTGTGAACTTTCAACACCGAAACATGGAAGAAGAGTTTTACAACACGTTTGCTACTACTCCAGCTGTTCCAATCACAGTTGCCGAGACTCTTGAAATTGAAAATGAAACGGGAACGTCTCAAAAGCCTCCAAAGCTTATGTACATCGAGGATTTTAAAGGATGGCAAAACCGTTTTGAAACATGGGTGCAAGCTTATAAGTTTGATGTTGGACAAAGACTACGTTAAACCGACAGATGACCGTGGAAATGAAAATCTTTAAGTGATTATTCAGCAGCTGAGAAGTTAAAATACACCAGTGAAAAAATGATGATTAGCATTCTCCAACAAGCGGTAAAAGAAGATATCTTTGTTTTGCTTCAACATGAGGACACTGCTAGATCAATTTGGTTGGCATTGATTCAAAAGTTTAAGGGAAGTGCTGATATGATAAAAAATAAATGTGCATTACTAAAGAAATCTTTTGATATGTTTACAACTTATAAAGGTGAAACGACTAAGAGGACTATCGATAGATATTGTCATCTTGTCCAGGAAATGAAAAGATTAGAGATCAAAAAGGAAGATGATGAATGGGTTGATAAGCTATCTGATGCGTTACCACAAGACAAATGGGGAACTTATCTGTTGATTTTAAAACATATGAGAAAACCTGAAAGCATGAATTTGTGTAAGTTCATACAGAAGATCGAAGAACATGAATTGGATGTTCAGAAAACAGCTATCATGAATAATCCAAATGCTCAACAAGATGATAGTTTATACTATAGAGGAAGCAGAGTTGAGACTACTCTGAGTCCGAAAATTTAGACTGCATTCAGTGCTGATGGTACTTCCGGAACAAATGTTAGCACTACAACTCAGAGTGGTGGATATTCATCATCGTATTCAAGTTTTGATCTGAATTTCTCAACACCAAGTTCTCAACGACAGAGTTCAACAAATCTGCAATGCAATGTGACATTAAACATACAAAATGGTCAAAATCTCTCTCCAGAAATGGCTAAGCAACACATGGCATCACTTGTTACTGTGTTAGAATCTTATGAAAGTTTAGTTTCTGGAAGAATTGGAAATCCAATGCTCACTAAGGAGGATTATAACCAGATTGATCCTGAGGAACTTGAGTTGATGGACCTCAAGTGGTGTTTAGCCAGTGCTATAAGAAGAGCAGAAAAATTCAAACAAATCACCCGTAGAGATGATCTTCGTGATGCTGCTACATCTCCGTTAGGGTTTGATAAATCAAAGGTTACTTGTTTTCATTGCAGAGAAAAGGGGCATTTTAAACGAGAATGTACAAACAAAGAAGCAATAGGAAGACAAGATCCGTTTGAAAACAACGATTATTATCGAAAAGCGATTTATCATTAGATTGCTCAACAATCGTCATCATCTCGTGCTATTGAAGATGGAAATAAGAAAGCTTATCTAGTAAATCAAGATGATGAAAGATTGGCAGAGGGATTTAGCTGGGACAAATACGTTCCTGCTGATTCAGCATTTGTTGCTCGAATCTTGGAAGAAGAGTCAATCAAATCTAAGCCAAAAAGAGAGAAGATTTTTAGATCATCAGAAAGTGATGAAGATACTGATGATGAGGAAGAGTATATTAATACAGCTAGACAAAATTTGGACTCATTTAGTTTTAATTTGTTTTTTGCAGATAAGATCGAGATGTTAAATAAGAAAAAGGCTGCTAGACTGGAGAAAGAATTGGAAGCAAAAAGGATTGCTAAAGAACAGATTCAAGTTCAGATGAAAAGGCAAAAGTTGAAGAAAATTCAACAGAAAAAGCCGGAGTTGAAGAAAGTGAAGTAAAAATAGAATTTGATGAAGAACCGATGAGTAAAAAGGTGATTGAGAAAATAGTTGAGAAAATTGTTGAAGTTGAAAAAATCGTCGAAGTTGAAAAAATAGTCGAAGTTGAAAAGATTATCGAAGTTGATAAGATCATTGAGATCACAAAACCTTGTCTAAAATGTTTGGAACTATGCAAAGATTGTGAGGAAAAAGACAAGAAGTATAGTGAATTAGACGAGTTGAAAGAAAAACTGTTGTTTGATGTGAAATATGTAAAAGAATCATATGATGTGCTGAACAGAACGGTTGATAGTTTGAACAAAACAAACCTAGAAATGGGAGCTGCTGAAACGATGATGAGTTCAACATTAATGACTAAGCAGAAGGTCATCAATGAGTATATTGAAGATTGTGCAAAGCTGAAATAGGAGTTGGAGACTGAAAGGATTGAGAATGAAAGAATCAAACGATTGCTGATGAGTTAAACATCTTCTGATTATTTGATTGATAGAGTTTATCCTACTGTTGTAGGTCTTGAAGCTTTTCAAGATAAAAAGACGGAAGAGGATACTGGTAAGAAACAAAGTGTCAAGTATAACAAGTGTCCGCCTCCGATCTGGGAAAGTTATTCTCCCAGAAAGCCAAATGAGGAACAATTAAAAAAGGCAGTCAACATAAAGTTAAAGTCTGAAACCATTGATGTGTTACCAGACAACATTGACGTCACATTCACAGTGTCTGACACTGATCATGAGTCTGAGTTATTAAAGAAAGTGGTCGATCTGGTGTTGGATATGGATGAAGAGTTAAAGTCGAAGTCTAAATCTGAAAGTTCGAGTTCATCAAATAAGAGTCCGAGTTCACCGGTCAAACGGGTTTACAATAAAGAATTTCTGATATCAAAATCGAATTTGAATGACGAACCAATCAAAGTGGCATATACTTTGAATTATTCTGACAAATTATATTCTGATGAAGAATTTCTAATAAGAAGTGTCAAAACTGAAATGATAAACAAGGTTTTCAAATTAACAGAAATTAATATTTCTGAAATAAAAGATGTAAATCTTAATGAAAAACATAAAAAGTACACTTCAAGAGTTCAACAAAGATTGAACAAGAAAAAAGGTTACAGTTCTGGTTCTGGTTCTGGTTTTCAAAAGAAATCAAACCATAACAGTAATTTCAAAAAGAAGGGATTAGGTTTTATTCCACCTGAAAATTATAAAAATGAGAAAAATTATAAACCAAAAACTAAATTTGTTTCAGGTATAAGTTCAGAGGAAGAGAAAGAGAAACTGTTCAGGAAACAGTCAAATCAAGAGTTTTTCGCAGAAAAGAAAAAGAATGTTTTGAAAAAATCTGCACTAAGAGTTGAAAGAAGAACCTGTTTCAAATGTCAAGAAGTTGGACACATCGCTTGGAATTGCCCAAAGCCAATTTACACAAAACAGGGAGTTACTTCTAACTCAGATTTGAAAAAGAAATGTGTTGATAAAACAGAACAACCAGTAGAAAAGTTTAAAAAGTTCAAAAATTCGACTTTCGAAGTTGGTGAAAGTTCAAAATGTTTTTACAAAAGAAAAGTCGATCTGAACAAACAAAAATGGGTTGTTAAATCTGAAACTAGTTCTGACAATGAATCTGACTCGTCAAAGTCAGAGGAGTCATTTGTTGTGAAAAGTGATGAGAATTCCGTTCCAGAGATGAACGATGAAAACTTTCCGCCATTGTCAAAAGATAATTTGAAATCAAAAGTTGGAAAGATTGAGATTTCAGATCAATTCTTCCCTAGTAAAGAAGAATTTAATGCTGAAAAGGCTTTTAATGGAAATGTGAAATATATTTTTGGGAAGATGGTCGACAGAAAGGTAAAAGGAGCAAAAGAATTTTATGAATCAAAGAGGTGGAGTTACCCCTCGGGAACACCCAAGACTGGTCAGGCTTGGGGGAACAGCATTCTCTACTTAAAATCCTGACTTGCCGGAGCTCCCAAGTTGGTAATCGTGGAGCATGAATCGGCATCTTTCTCAAAATTGAAAAATGTCATATTTCGATTTACAAGTGATATTGTGATAAGTACCTACAAGTGGTTAATCAAGGTCATTAAGTTGAACTTGATTTAACTCTCATACAAGTGGTTAAAAAACAATGTGATGGATTAATCCCATAACCTACAAGTGGTTGAGAAAACAAAGTGATGAAACCCCACAAACTAATTTTCTGGAAAAACCATTTGATTAAAACAAACTTAAGTGTTTTGAAATCATAATGGGAAAATAGTTTGTTGTCAGGGGGAGTTCTGATTGTTTATGCCAAGTGGATGGCGATTTGAAGCAATTCACATCAGTTTGTCACTTTACCTTGTACAGTTTACTGCTTTTATTTTCAAATTTTCCCGTAAAATTAAAAATTGAAACATATTTTGGATTTTAGGGGGAGTAAGAAAATTTAGAAATTTTGAAATTAAAAAAAAAACAAAAACATGATAAAATCTAAAAGGTCAAAAACATGATAAAAATAAAAAATGAGTTTTGTTGTGAAAAAGAGGAAATGATAGTACATCAGTGGACTATCACAGTACGCTAAAGAAATGGAAAATTAAAGTGTGATAAACGGTCTCACTAAAAGATGTGACGATAGGCTCAGCTAGACTAGTAGATTTGCGATAACGATACAAACTTAAATGAAAATAGCCTAGTTCTAGTGGGAAACGCGGTTGAAAGCATAGTACTTAGTTTTATCCTTCGTGACTGTGTACCTACTCAGTAATCGCTGAATGCTAAAAGAGCATAAAAACCGGTCAGTTTGTGAACTTTCACAACTTGCTAAAAAAGCCACTGTGATTGTGCATTTCATTTTACAAAGATTTAAACTTGTTTGATTTCTTTATTTTGTTTAACCATTGGACATCCTCTGCGTATACGTGAGTACCGAACTGGATGTTAGTGCCTGAACGTTCTGCTTTATTTTTCTTGGTGTTTCGTTTAAATCTTGGATCACCTCTGCGTATATGTGAATATTGAACTGGTGGTTAAGATCTAAACATATTCAACTTGTTTTTATTTCTTATTTTGTTTAAACATTGGACTTTCTCTGCGTATCGAAAGATCGACCTGATTGTTAATGTTTAAACATTCTGCATTGTTTTCGCACATATCACATTTGATGAAAGTTTAAAAGCATTACTTGAGTCAGTGTATTGCATGATGAGGGGATATGCTGAGATCGTGGGGTCCATAAGAATTTAGTGCAAAATTAATATATCTTAACGTATCGGTAAGCATTTCAAAAGTTTTTAGATTGAGTTTAAGAGGCCAACAATATCGTCAATCTATGTGAATCGTTTAGAACTTAAAATGTTTAAAGCTTAACGGTGCTAGTGATTTGTCTCATAAACTGATATGATCCTCTTACACAAACTCACAAAAATATTGTCTGTAAATATTTCTTTACTGCTTTTCATTAAAAACAAAACCCAAAAAGTTTTTCAGTGTGTTTTAGCATAAAATTTTAAAAATTCAAAAAGATTTTATTTCATTTTATTTTCGACAACTGATGTTGAAAAGCTGATTTTCAAAATTCCAAGTGCTAAACATGATGACAACAGGGTTGGGAGAATTTGTTTGAATTGAAAAATGATTTTGAAATGATAAAATGGTTTCAATTTAATGAAATGTCAAATTTTGAATGTTTTTCTTATAAGTGGTTATCAGTGAGTAAAAATGTAAAATCATGTTGAATAATATCTACATGTGTTTTTCTAAATTTGTTAAATCATTGTGAAATTTATTGTTGGGTAGAGTGTTTGTGCAGGTTAGCCAGGTTCCTGATCCTGTTGCTATGAAGAGTCAGGAGATGTTTTGAACTTGTGAAGATCCCCGTGTCTAAGTCTGAGCAGAGTTTGAGCCAGGTTTCGATTCTAAAACGAGAGCTATGTCAGATTGCGATCCCGGAACAACTTAAGGGGGAGTCTGCTAGCAAAGGGGAGTCTGAAGATTCAAGAACCAGTTTCTGATCCTGAAAGTTTGTTAAAGATAGAGCCAGGATTAAGATTCTGGGAATGTGCAAGAAAAAGAAGAGATTTAAAGATTATCAGATCAACATTCAAGGGGGAGTTTTAATGGTAAAGAGCCAGGTTGAGATACTGGAAAAGAGAAAGAGATTGAAGGATGCTTACACTGTCAGATATTTTGGAGAGAGCACGAAGACTGATCAAGACCGAAGACTTGTCATACTGAAGACTCGACACTGAAGACTTCGTCAACATCCAAGGGGGAGTCTGTTGGTGCATATGTCTTTCGACTTCGTCTTGTATCGAGTCTTGTAATAGATTAGATAGATCAGGGCACGATATACGAGAAAAAAGGGTTTTAGAGGAGATTGTCCATTTTGCACGAAATGGAACATGGCCATTTCGTACGAAATGAACCTTGACCATTTCGCACGAAATGGATGATGTCCATTCCGTACGAAATGCCTCCTCTATAAATACCTGAGCTGTCAATTCATTTGTAACGATTCTGATTCCGATGCCGAGGTGCTGCCGAAGTGTCTACTTGATGTGTGCAAAATGCAACATATAAATTACATCAATTGTGGCATAAAACTAGCCCTTTTTTAGTACTAACGTTGGAAAAAGTGTGTTTTTGTCTTCCTTTTGTATTTTCAGAATTAAATGAGCTCAAATTAACAAAAGAAGCAAAAAGGCAGCTAAATCTAACATAAATACAAGAAAAAGGATAAACGTGGCATGCCCGACCTCCCCGAAAGCATCTTCCCAAGCAAAACAAGAGAACAGAAGGCTGAACACGCCCCGTGCTCAGTGAGCACGGGGGCGTGCCCAAGTGTCAGCATAAAAGAAAAAGTTGTAGAAGCTTCCATCGCCCACCACGGGGCCGTGCTCAGCGGACACGGGGTCGTGGTCAACTATAAGATTCGCAGAACCCAGGCAAATCTTGATAGTACAAATATTCTTCTGCACACGGGGTCGTGCCCAGCGGACACGGGGCCGTGGTCAACTAATAAAGACAAGAGCAATTAATGAAGAAAGAGAAGGATGTGGACACGGGGCCGTGCCCACTGGACACAGGGCCGTGCCCGAGCTTCTGTTCAGCCTATAAATAGGAGTGCTTGGCTCAAGCTCAAACCATCCCTTGGCACACCACCTCTCTCACACTTCACCCACCACCCACCACCACCATAACACCATCATCCACCACCATCATCCATTGTCCATCATAGAGTGTGTGAGTCATATCGGGATCCAAGATTGATCGTAAGAGTTCTTGACAATCAAGGCCATGTTTGCCTAAGTCTCTTACATCACTTGGTGAAGACAAAGTGTCTAGTGTAATACTTTTTATTTTTAATCTTTTTCGCACTTTTTAATTGGTTATGTATTAATGATTTTAATAACTAGTTTCTTATGTTGAAGGTGATTCTTCCTTATCGTTTGTCCGTGGTGTCTTGGCATTATTTTACTGTCTATATAAAATAAAAGATTTTCACCATTCATATCTCCACGGTCTATATGGAGGTATGTTGGCTACCTGGTCGGGGGTTAAGGGAACGGTTTGGTAAGAGTCTTGCCATTGTTCAGTGTATAGATCCTGCAAAGGATCTGGGTCAAATTTAGTAGGACCTCCTTCAATACTTAACGGTATTGGATGGCGGGGGTCCAAACTCTTTGATCCCCTCATAAGTTAAACTACTATTAATACTTTAACCCGGCTACTTAGGACTGTATCCCTGCTGACTCAGACTACTTAGCCGAGGGTAACGTCACCTTGAAAAGAGGGGCTTACCACATTATGAATTAATAACTTAATTAATTATCTTTCAATAATCCGACCCTTTAGGATTGTATCCTTGCTGACTCAAACTACTGGGTTGAGGGTAACGTCACCTCCAAAAGAGGGGCCTACTACAATAACTAAGATAATCTCTTAAATAGTGCAAAAGTGCGGAAATAATCAAAGGTTACACACTAAACACGAGTCGGAGCCAAGTGATTCATCTTGTCTATCTGTTTTTCTTTTTATTTTTATTTTTCAGCATTTTAGTTAGTTTTTATTTTCTTAGTTTAAAACATTTCTCTAAACTTTTGATTTGATTAGACGTTGATGATAAACCGGTACTAAAAGCTCTTGTGTCCTTGGACGACCTCGGTATCTTACCAACACTATACTACGCTCACGATGGGTGCACTTGCCCATATGTGTGTTTAGTGTTAGTAAATATCGTGTTTTATAAATTTAAAACTTGGCTAAAAAGTGTTAAAAGGGGCTTAACATATACATTAAAAACTAATAACACTCACGCACATCAAGTTTTTGGCGCCGTTGCCGGGGACACAAGGATTTTAAGAAAGCTTAAAATCGACGGCCTAATCAGTTTTTCAAAACTTTTTCACAACGCGCGCACATTTTTCTGCATTTTAGTTTAGTCTTGCATTTACAGTAGGTTGAACACGGGCCGTGCTCACTGAACACGGGGCCGTGCTGCATATTTTTCATAAAACACCCAGTAACAGAAGCTGAACACGGGGTCGTGCTCACTGAACACGCCCCCGTGCTCAACGAAATCAGTAACTTTAATTAAAACGCCCAGATACAGATCCTGAACACGGGGCCGTGTCCACTGAACACGGGGCCGTGTCCACTGAACACGGGGCCGTGTCCAGCCTCTGTTTCCGTTTTTATTTTTGTTTTCTGGTCTCGAGACTTGGTTGTGGTCTGCTGAGTGATTCTTATGGATCAATACTCAGGAGGTTACAACTACACCTATGAGGAGGATGATTATAGGAGTAACTATTGCACTAATTGTGGTGACCCGCACTCGATTCAATATTGTAACTTATATCAACCGTCCACTTCATACACCTACTATGAGGAGCCCAGGTACGAGCCATCAACTTCATACACATCCTATGAAGACCAAAGGTATGAACCTCCTCCCTCATACTCATATTTAGATGAACCAAGGTATGAGCCTTCTTACTCATACTTTGAGGAACCAAGATATGAGCCACCACCTTCATATGCTTACTATGAGGAACCATGGCGTGAACAACCCACCTCATATGAGTACTATGAAGAACAAAATTATGACCCTTATCCATCATATGCTTACAATGAAGAACAATGGTGTGAACCATCTACTTCAAATGAGTATTATGAGGAACAAAGGATCGAACAACCAGATTCGAGCTTTGAAAATCCCGATCCTTTTTCTATAACCGAAGTGACCGATAGGATATTAGAACACCTTAGAGTTATCGATCGCTATATAAAAGAATCTCACGCAAGGGAAGAGGAGTCCCTTGCAAGAGAAGAATTAAATAAAGAAGAGATAACTGAAAGTGTAAAAATGGAAGAACAAACAAGTGAAAAACCGACACATGAGTTAAACAACGAAAAAGGTGAGTCCGTTAATGTTAAAATTCAAGAAGAGTCTAATTTTGAAGAAATTAATCTCTTGTCACATTCTTTTGAAAATCATTGTTTAGTTCCCACTCATGATAAGTTTTTAAAAGAGTTAGACACTAACACTAAAATTGACGAGACGGTAAGCGTTAAGTTAACTAATGATCAAACTTCGCTAATAACAGAAGATCCATTTGAAATCAACATTACACCGGTTCCATGTTTTTTTCAAAATTCATTTATTAGTAATGTCACAATTGATAAAGATCTTTGTGTTAACATAATGCCGAACTACATTTTCAAAAAATTAAGTATTAGTGATTTTTCTCCACTTCAAATACCCATTTTTCTATCTAATCGGAGAATAATAAAATCAATCGGTGTAGTTAAGATGTCTTGGTTCAAACAAATCAAATGGTAATCCCAACCGACTTTGTCATCCTCGATGACGCTCCTCTAGTGTTGGGACGACCATTTGTAAAAACTCACGAAGCTTTGAAAAACCGGAAGTACAACAATCTATCTATTCAATTAGGGGCATTTAAAAAGAGTGTCGATCTCGAGCGATCAATGAAATATCCAATCGGCAATGACGACCCCCTAATTGAAGATGAGCCAGAACCACCCGATAAGGTGGGTCTAGCCAAGGACCCTTATAAACGTGGCGCACCACGGAGGCATTCCGCGGAACTATCCGTAGTTTAGTTTAGATTAACCTTTATGTTTTCTAGTTTAGTTTTTAATTTTTAGGAATAAAACACACTCGGGATGGTGAAGGATGTTAAGGGAAGCTTGAACCAACACCCCATACACAAAAACAGAGCCTCCCGATGATTTTTCTTCATTACAGCAAGTTCAGCACGGGCCGTGCTCACCCCAACACGCCCCGTGCCCGAGGTTCTGCAGAAAATGCCCAGTTCAGGTAACTGGACACGGGGCCGTGCTCACTGAACACACCCCCGTGCCCAGCCTTCTATTTAAATTTGATACTGGCAGTCTGACCACGGGGCCGTGCTTAGCCAACACCACCCCGTGTTCAGCTACCCAATACCATAAAATCTTGTTTTTAACCCACTTTTACACATTTTAATCAACCAAAAAACTTATTTTGGAACACATTGAGGACAATGTGTAATTTAAGTGTGGGGGGGATGCTAAAACCTTGAATTTTGCAAGTCCTAATAACAAGCCTTACACAAAACTCTATTGGAACCGCTAATCACCCCAAATTTTTTCGAAAATTTTCATTTTTTTACTTGTCTAGGTTTAATTTGGGAATTTCAAAATTCTAAAAAGGTTATATTTTTACAAATTTACAACCGATAGCGTCATGATAAAAAGAACCAACATAAGAAAATTATGAAAAGGCATGACAAGCTTAGTTAAAATTTAATTATATACTTGATCACATAAAAAACCTATTCCCACAAAAGTGAGTTTTGAGCCTTTATTGAGCATACAAATATATATCTTTAAATTAAATGCTCATTTTTCGTTTCTTGTGTGAATAGCCGCTTGGTTCTTACAACTCTAGAACTTGCCACGACGATACATTCCCGGTCCTTACCAACTTAAACCCGAGTAAGTATATGATAGAGGCATTAGGACTAACCCTTTTTATTTCTACACCATTATTTTTTTTACCACCTACCCAAAATCCCCCTAGTTAACCCCTTTGAGCCTAAACCTTTTCATTTCTTAACCCAAACCAAACACCCTTTCACCCACCAAAACCTTTTTATTTTTAACCCTTTGTTTTAGTAACAAGTTCGGTTTTTCGTATGACTTTAAAAAAAAATGTGTTGATGATGAAGCAAAATAAATAAACAAGCAAGTTCATCAAAAATAACTTTGTTTGGAATTATGGATTCATCAAAATAAAAAGTTGAAAAATAGAGAGTCTTACGAAAACCGATGCTTTTCACGCTTTTTCGCCCTTTTCTACTAACCACTAACCCAACCACCTACCTTTAACCCAAGCCTAACCCTTCACCCCAAAAGTCCTCTTGATATTTACAAAGGTATATAGTTAAAAAGGAGGAGGATTGATTGCTTGGCAAACCTATGGTAGGAGTAAGTTCCATGCCGCTCTCGAGTGATTCACTAAAATACATCTTCGGCCGAGTGTTGAGTGATCCCCCGTGAGGTATGTGAACTTGTATATAAATAAAATTTTAAAGAGGCATGTTATGCCCTAATAAGTAATTTATCTTATGAAAAGTTTTGAATAAATCATGACGAATAGGATTGTAAATAAATAAAAATAAAACTAAATAAAGAATCTTGGAAATCCCGACACTCTATGACAAGCCCAAAAACCTTCTCTTCTACCAATTCCATTTGGGAGTGTAAAGCCATATTATAAAGAGTTTTGCTTGAGGACAAGCAAAGATTCAAGTGTGGGGGTATTTGATGTGTGCAAAATGCAACATATAAATTACATCAATTGTGGCATAAAACTAACCCTTTTTAGTACTAATGTTGGAAAAAAGTGTGTTTTTGTCTTCCTTTTGTATATTCAGGATTAAATGAGCTCAAATTAACAAAAGAAGCAAAAAGGCAGCTAAATCTAACATAAATACAAGAAAAAGGATAAACGTGGCATGCCCGACCTCCCCGAAAGCATCTTCCCAAGCAAAACAAGAGAACGGAAGGCTGAACACGCCCCGTGCTCAGTGAGCATGGGGGCATGCCCAAGTGTCAGCATAAAAGACAAAGTTGTAGAAGCTTCCATCGTCCACCACGGGGCCGTGCTCAGCGGACACGGGGTCGTGGTCAACTATAAGATTCGCAGAATCCAGGCAAATCTTGATAGTACAGATATGCTTCTGCACACGGGGTCGTGCCCAGCGGACACGGGGCCGTGGTCAACTAATAAAGACAAGAGCAATTAATGAAGAAAGAGAAGGATGTGGACACGGGGCCATGCCCGAGCTTCTGTTCAGCCAATAAATAGGAGTGCTTGGCTCAAGCTCAAACCATCCCTTGGCACACCACCTCTCTCACACTTCACCCACCACCCACCACCACCATAACACCATCATCCACCACCATCATCCATTGTCCATCATAGAGTGTGTGAGTCGTCTCGGGATCCAAGATTGATCATAAGAGTTCTTGACAATCAAGGCCATGTTTGCCTAAGTCTCTTACATCACTTGGTGAAGACAAAGTGTCTAGTGTAATACTTTTTATTTTTAATCTTTTCGCACTTTTTAATTGGTTATGTATTAATGACTTTAATAACTAGTTTCCTATGTTGAAGGTGATTCTTCCTTATCGTTTGTCCGTGGTGTCTTGGCATTATTTTACTGTCTATATAAAATAAAAGATTTTCACCATTCATATCTCCACGGTCTATATGGAGGTATGTTGGCTACCTGGTCGGGGGTTAAGGGAACGGTTTGGTAAGAGTCTTGCCATTGTTCAGTGTATAGATCCTGCAAAGGACCTGGGTCAAATTTAGTAGGACCTCCTTCAATACTTAACGGTATTGGATGGCGGGGGTCCAAACTCTTTGATCCCCTCATAAGTTAAACTACTATTAATACTTTAACCCGGCTACTTAGGACTGTATCCCTGCTGACTCAGACTACTTAGCCGAGGGTAACGTCACATTCAAAAGAGGGGCCTACCACATTATGCATTAATAACTTAATTAATTATCTTTCAATAATCCGACCCTTTAGGATTGTATCCTTGCTGACTCAAACTACTGGGTTGAGGGTAACGTCACCTCCAAAAGAGGGGCCTACTACAATAACTAAGATAATCTCTTAAATAGTGCAAAAGTGCGGAAATAATCAAAGGTTACACTAAACACGAGTCGGAGCCAAGTGATTCATCTTGTCTATCTGTTTTTCTTTTTATTTTTATTTTTCAGCATTTTAGTTAGTTTTTATTTTCTTAGTTTAAAACATTTTTCTAAACTTTTGATTTGATTAGACGTTGAGGATAAACCGGTACTAAAAGCTCTTGTGTCCTTGGACGACCTCGGTATCTTACCAACACTATACTACGCTCACGATGGGTGCACTTGCCCATATGTGTGTTTAGTGTTAGTAAATATCGTGTTTTATAAATTTAAAACTTGGCTAAAAAGTGTTAAAAAGGGCTTAACATATACATTAAAAACTAATAACACTCACGCACATCACTACTGCCTGTAAAATGTTGATATATCAATAAACAAGACAAGTAAAGTGATTCTGAGTGTAAATCAAGCTGATTCAAAGTCGATACGTTTGTTTCCGCCTCTCGTATTGATTAGAACTCTTCTGAACGACTCGTTTTGGTCGTGCAAACGATCCTACAGCTTAAGATCCACGAGAAGAACTATACAACCCACGATCTCGAGCTTGGTGCAGTTGTTTTTGCATTGAAGATTTGGCGACACTACCTTTACGGTACCAAGTGTACGGTCTTCATAGATCATAAGAGCCTGCAACACATCTTAAATCAAAAGGAACTGAATATGCGTCAACGCCGATGGGTTGAACTTCTTAATAATTACGACTGTGAGATTCGTTACCATCCTGGCAAAGAAAATGTCGTTGCCGATGCTCTAAGCCGACGAAGCTATTTGCATAGCGTTCGTAATACCCAAGCCCAACACAATCTTGAAGCTCTTATACGTGACGCTCAACATGCTTGTTTTACCGAACGTACTTTGAAGAAGGAAAGGATTATCAATAATGGCTAACAGCTAGTGAATAAATCGAATGGTATATTCCATTATCTAGACCGAATTTGGATTCCCAAGCGCACTAACTTACGACAAATTCTACTGGACGAAGCCCACAAGTCTCGATATTCTATTCATCCCGGAGCCGATAAGATGTACCAGGACCTTCGCTACAAGTACTGGTGGCCGGGCATGAAGAAAGGTATCGCTATCTATGTTTCGAAGTGCCTGACTTGTTCGAAAGTCAAGGCCGACTAACAAAGACCCTCTGGCTTACTCGTCCAACCCGAGATCCCTATGTGGAAATGGGAGAGTATAGCTATGGAATTCATAACGAAACTCCCGCGCACGCCATCAGGTCACGACAGCATCTGGGTTGTCGTTGACTGTTTGATGAAATCTGCTCATTTTCTGCCGATACGGGAAGACTATAAGGTAGAACGATTAGCCCGGATCTACACCGACAAAATTATCTGTCGACACGGGACGCCTCGTGATATCATCTTTGACCGCGATGGTCAGTTTACCTCGCGTCTTTGGGAAACGTTTCAATCTGCTCTCGGTACTACTCTCAATCTAAGTACCGCTTTCCATCCCCAAACCGACGGTCAGACTGAAAGAATGATTCGTACCCTTGAATACATGCTTCGTTCGTGTGGCATAGATTTCGGTGGTACTTGGGACACGCACTTACCTTTGGTCGAATTCTCGTACAATAACAGTTATCATTCTAGCATTCAAATGGCACCATTTGAGGCATTATACGGAAGAAAATGTTGATCGCCTATTGTATGGCACGAGATCGGAGATGCGCAAATTACCGGTCCTGAGCTGTTGTAAGAAACGACTGACAAAATCCTCCAAATTCGAGACAATCTGCTGAAAGCTCGGAGTCGTCAGAAAAGTTACGCCGATAGACGCCGCAAGCCCCTTGAATTTGACGTTGGCGATCACGTAATCCTAAAGGTTTCACCTTGGAAGGGTGTGATCAGATTCGGCAAGAAAGGAAAGCTCACGCCTCGATATGTTGGACCCTTTAAGACTCTGGAAAGGATCGGCAAGGTGGCCTACAGACTCGAACTACCAGAGGAACTTAGCAACGTCCACCCGACTTTCCACGTTTCGAACCTCAGAAAGTATCTTGCCGAGCAGGATTTACAAGTGCCACTTGAGGATCTACAAGTGGACGAAACATTACACTTCATGGAAAAGCCTGTCGAGATCATGGATCGAGAAACCAAGAAGCTCAGACGCTCACGCATTCCCATTGTGAAGGTTCGCTGGGAAGGCAAACGCGGCGCCGAGTTCACCTGGGAACTCGAAAGTGACATGAAGGCTAAATATCCACAGCTTTTCGTTACGCCTGCGCCTTAATTTCGGGACGAAATTCCCTAAAGTAGGGGAGGCTGTAACACCCCGCGTTTTGAAAGTCAAAGTACAAGTCAAAGTCAAAGTGAAAGGAAGAAAAGATTGCTAAATGCGATCTGTCACTCCTTGCTTAATTATTGATTGTACTCTTTGACTTGTAATCAATACTATATTTTATGCTACTTTAGTTGTATTATGTGGAGTAAATGCTAACAATCGCAATTATCGCTAATCGACTTATCGATATCGCAACTCGAATTATGTGTTCTGGATATTGTTTTACGTGTGTGTGCTTCTTATGTGTTACTTGTGCATGATTATAATATGTTTGTGGTGATTAATCGAAATCGAAAACGCAGTCGCAACTCTATCGCAACGCAATCTCATCGCAAACTCGAGATGCAAGGTTTCTTATATTGTTGTATGTTAGTTAGGTTATTTGTGTAACTATTGTTTAATACTATCGCACCGCTTACTCGCAATGCATCACAACGCTCAACGCACGAAACGAAACATCGAAACTCAACTCGCCGGAGATGTTTGATCGAATGACCATTCGATCGAATGGTCATCCGTCCGGATGACCATCTGATCGGATGGCCATCTGATGGGACTGCCATCCGATCGCACACCTGCACCTCCTTTCCTCTTTTGGCACCTATAAATAGCACCTGTCACATCATAAACAGTGATGTGACAGCTCTCTCGTCCGACCAACACACTTTGGGCTATTTTCTCTCGATTTCTCATGATTCTTGTAAGTTTCTACCTCAAATCTTGTACTTCTACCATCTACACATACTCCTTCATCTTTTTCACCAACAAATCTTCATTTTTCACCATGAAATCCGCTGGTTTGAGGTGTTCTAGGATGATGTCATCATGGGGTTCTTATGAACTTCAAGATTTGACCTCATTCCACAAAGAACAACTCAGATCTGAAGGATTACAACATGTTTAAACACTGATTTTGCCTAAATCTAAACATTTTCAAGATTAAAAGGATTGAAAGATGTTTTTATAACTTTCTTTCAACTCTTTTACACTCATGCACTCAAAACTGATGGAATCGAAACCCATCCAGGCCTTCTACTCGTTCCTTAGTGGAGTGTCGGTTCGGGAACTGAATCCTATGAAAGAGACAACCGATTCACGGGTTGAACATGAACAACCGTTAAGAACAGTTAACTGACCAGACGGGGTGATTCCTATCCGATCGGACGACTTGGACTTGATGGAGTTCCCGTTGCTTGACACGTTGTCATATCGTCTTGGTCAAACCGCAAACTTTCTAAACTTAACAAAATTTTCCAAGTTTCAAAACGAGCAAGTCACCAAACGGACTACTGTCCGATCAGATTGCCATTCGATCGAACGACAATCCGATCGGATGACTTGTGGTCTCAACACTTAAACATTTTATGAATTACCAATACACAATAGTAAATAAACGAATGGTCATCCGATCGGACGACGATCCGATCGAATGACCATCCTGCTGTGAACATGTTCTCTGAAACGCCTCACTTGGAATGGATCGCCATCCGAGCGAACGGTCATCCGACCGGACGACTGTTCGATCGGACGACCTGAAAGGTAGAGATATTTCTCCGTTTTTAAAATGCTACAACGAAAACTTCAAATCCATCATACACAACACACATCCCTCCCAAACGAAGGACAATCCAACAGAATGCCCATCCATCCAGATGACCATCCAAACGGAGTGTCATCCGATCGAATGACCATCCGTCCGGATGATAATCCGATCGAATGGCCCTATGACAACTGGCACTTTTCCAGGCATTCCGTACAATAATTAAAATGTAATCTGTGCTTTAATAACTGTGTATGATCTAGTTTACAAGACGAATGAAATTCTGATTTCTATTATATACATACAATGGCATTTCTTGTTGCAAGAATTTTATCATTACTACATGCAACACAATATAGTTCTATTAATGCACAGAACAGAATTGGCACATTTATCAGACAAACTAGAAGTACTGACGGGAGTTCAGTACTTAGATAGACATGATGGTAAGACACAAAATAAGCCCCAGGACCCAGTGTTACACTAGTATAGTGTGTAGGAAAGTAGGGATTACAAAACTGCCTTCCTAGTGATGACATAGGTACCGGAAAGTGCCAGAAACACACTAAAACTGCAAAATTCTGCAGAAAATAAAAAATTCAGCAAAAATTTAGCTTGTAACATCTAAATATAATGCAGAATTGGGATATAATGGTCCAGAATACTTTCTAAAGTGTCGGAAATCAAAACTGTCACAAAACACAACATAAAGCACACTAAACTGCGTAATTTAGCACTTTAACGAACAGTAACGAACCGAACAACCAGACACTACCCGTAACACCAAATTTTCACTAGAAACATTGTTTTAGTGTTACGAAGCTAGTTATGGTCACCGAACATCATATTACAACTCAAAAACACTAAACACATAAAATACCTAACTAGCACCTTTACATTCTAACTAAACACTTAACTACTGATCGAATGACCATCCGTCCGGATGATAATCCGATCGAATGGCCCTATGACAACTGGCACTTTTCCAGGCATTCCGTACAATAATTAAACTGTAATATGTGCTTTAATAACTGTGTATGATCTAGTTTACAAGACGAATGAAATTCTGATTTCTATTATATACATACAATGGCATTTCTTGTTGCAAGACTTTTATCATTACTACATGCAACACAATATAGTTCTATTAATGCACAAAACAGAATTGGCACATTTATCAGACAAACTAGAAGTACTGACGGGAGTTCAGTACTTAGATAGACATGATGGTAAGACACAAAATAAGCCCCAGGACCCAGTGTTACACTAGTATAGTGTGTAGGAAAGTAGGGATTACAAAACTGCCTCCCTAGTGATGACTTAGGTACCGGAAAGTGCCAGAAACACACTAAAACTGCAAAATTCTGCAGAAAATAAACAAATTCAGCAAAAATTCAGCTTGTAACATCTAAATATAATGCAGAATTGGGATATAATGGTCCAGAATACTTTCTAAAGTGTCGGAAATCAAAACTGTCACAAAACACAACATAAAGCACACTAAACTGCGTAATTTAGCACTTTAACGAACAGTAATGAACCGAACAACCAGACACTATCCGTAACACCAAATTTTCACTAGAAACATTGTTTTAGTGTTACGAAGCTAGTTATGGTCACCGAACATCATATTACAACTCAAAAACACTAAACACATAAAATACCTAACTAGCACCTTTACATTCTAACTAAACACTTAACTACTGATTGAAACTCAACTAAGACACCCCCCCACTTACGGTTACAAACATGTGGGTCCCACCCAAGATTTTATTTGAATTAATTATTAGATGTGTTGGTAACTTTAGAAACATGATATCCAAAAAGTAGATCACATGTTGGAGAATTTCTCTAAGAACCAAGGGACTTTAACAAACTATCATACTTCATTCTCCACACCACAACTTCTCCTCCTTCTTCCTTCATAACTCACGGCCAACACCCCCTTCATTGCCATCAATTTTTCTAGCAAATTTTCATACATTCTAAGGCTATCCTAAGGTGGTTCAAGAATAATTAAAGAGGTTGCATGCAAGGAGAGTTGAAGGACCTTCTTTGAGAGCTATTAACCACCTATTTTCTTCATCATCTTCCATCTTGTTCTTCCCTAGCCTTGTGCTAGTACTAAGACCTTCCTAATCTCATTTTACTTCATATTATGTTGGATAAAAGATGATATAAGTTGTTAAACATAAAGATCATGAAGAAACATAAGCATAAACATGAACATAAAGCTCTAAATCATGAAAATCGAAGATGTTTAAGTGTATGTAATATACTTGATTGTTGATTTATTGTGTTTATGATGTTGATCATCATAAGAAGCTTGCTAGATTGTGATTAAACACATGATCTAGGAAGTATGAGGATGATTCTTGAGAAAATCATAATGATCATCCTTTATGTTAAACATGAACTTGAAAATAAACTTGTTTTAGTGCATAATGATTTGTGATACATGTTATAAGTCTTGAAAATAAAGGATTTCAAAGATAATATTTTCAAGAGAACAAAGTTATCTACAAGATTTACAAGATCATGATTTTTAAAGAAACTAATCATATTTTTAGTGATAAATCAAGTATAGAAACATGTTATTAACAAGAGAAATACAAAAGAATTGTTTTTGGAAAAATCATCTTGTAAGTTGTAAAGGACTAGATTTTGCAAGAATGTGATTATTAAACAAATAACCATATTTTGGAGGGTAACCTAACCTACTAAATAACATACTAAGTTACTACAACTTTTTACAATATTTCAAGTTCATGTCAAGGTGTAAATTGCATATTTAAAGCTTATGGTAAGTCTTGAATGATTTGTTAATGATTGATGATGATTTATAAAAGAAAATGATATGCTTTGAAAGCATGGAAACCTCCATTTTAAGGTGAAACTATGGCAAAATTTTTCTAAAAATATAACACTTAGAAAAATTATTTTAAACAAATAATTACAAGTATATTTTAAACCATGAAATTTTATATAAAGTTTGCCATAATTTTTGTCACAAGATTATAAATATTGGAGGTTGGTTTTTGTAAATAAAAGTGACTAAATATGTATTTAGGGAATACATATTTAGATGTCACCATGTGTGTGATTATTTGTATATTATGTGTATTAGTTATATTATTTTAGGGCTTGAAATAATATAACTCACCAAAATACTAAGACATTATAATCCAAAATATTACCAAAGTTCCAAGAGAATGAATATACAAAAGATATCCAAAATATTGGAAGAAACCGAACAAGGAATATAACTTACATAAATGTTCCGGAATTAAAGTCATGAGTATATTTTTGTAACGGTATTTTGGGAACCAAGAGAAAAAAAATATGATTTTCATGAGTATTATAAAATAAGGGAAAAGATCAAATAGGAAGTTTATTTTGGCTAGGAAGTGTAGGAAGCAATAGGATTAGGACATGTGGCAACAATTAAAATAAAGAAAAAGGGTATTTTGGTCAATCCAACCCTTTCTTATTCCTTTTCAAAACCCAGTAACTTCAAAACCCACCATCTTCAATCATTTCTTCACTTTCTATCTCAATAATCACTACATTATAGTGCGATTTTCATCACCAATCAATGATTCAAACACCCGATCAACGTGTTCTTCAGCTTTTTTGAAGAAAACCCAGTTTAATTTCATAAAAAATCTCGTTTTTTTCCGGTGATTTTGGAGATAATCACTCGATTCGTTCGATTCGAGCGCTGATAAGTGTTTCAATCATTCAAAAATCGTCAATTGTTGAAGAAATCACTTAGATTCATGTAAGAAATTCTTTAATTTCATTTTTACGATCTGGGTTTTTCATTTAGTCATTGCGTTTTACGATCTTTTGGCGGGGGTCCGGGGGCAGCGCCCCTGGTAGCGGGGTCCCAGGGGCGGCAGCCCCTGGCGGGGTCCAAGGGGCAGAGCCCCTGGCTGGGGTTGAGCTGATTAAATTGGTGTAGTAAAAATGCATCAGAAAAATTAATTTTCCAGAAATTGGCTCATTTCGAAGACAGTAATTCGTAGACAATTCAGACAGTTCACAGACAATTCACAGACAGTTCACAGACAGTTTTATGTGTCCATTGCGTTTTAGAAATAAGAGAGTTTTATGTGTTTTCTGGCTATTGCGTTTTAGAAAAAAACACATTTTTAAGTGTTTTTAGTCATTGCGTTTTAGGTAAAACACATTTTTGAAGTGTTTTTAGTCATTGCGTTTTAGGTAAAACACATTTTTAGGTGTTTTCAGTCCATTGCGTTTTACAGAGAACACTTTCTTTTGTTTTTTAGGCAATTGCGTTTTAGAATGAGTCATTTTTAAGTGTTTTCTAGCCATTGCGTTTTACAAATAAGACATTTCTTTGTGTTTTTGGTGCATTGCATTTTAGGTAAAACACATTTTTATGTGTTTTTAGACCATTGCGTTTTAGAAAGTACATTTTCTTTTGAGTTTTTAGGCTATTGCGTTTTACAAATAAGACATTTCTTTGTGTTTTCTGGCCATTGTGTTTTACAAATAAGTCATTTCTTTGTGTTTTTGGTGCATTGCGTTTTAGAAAAATGTTATTTTTTAGGTTTTTTTTTCATTGCGTTTTACGATACTGGGGGTTTTCTATTGCGTTTTACGCAACTGGGTTTAAAATTTTTTTTTTGAAAGTATAGCAATAGTATACTCGTTTTAAAGATAAAAAAACGCTCGTTTTTTTGGTGCAATTTTTATAAAAAAATAATGTCGTATGAAAGAGTTATTGACGTTTAAAAAATGGGGGGGGGGGAATTGGAGGAGAGAGAAACTATTGGCTTGGATTGACTAGAATTCCCCTAAACAAACTCACACGCCTCTTTTCTTTCTTTCAATTTCCATGATTTAATCTTAGCCCTTGATTAACTAAATGGATGGTCAAGATCACTTCCTAGCCTTCCTAGCCAAATAAACTTCCTATTGTATCTCCACCCAATAAATCATATTTTTGACAAGGAGAAAATATATTATTTTTGGTATGTAAAAAAATATATATATTTTCTTGGAATTATTAGAAGATATATTATTTTGGGAGAAAATATATATTTTCTTAAATAAGCTTTGGACATATTATTTTTGGGTGAAAAATAGATTTATATATATATTTTCTATGTTAGACTTGAAAATATGTTATTTTTGAGACTTATATGAAAAGTATAAATATTTTTGCCAAGGAAAGATTATAAGTAATTTTTCTAGGTAATGTCTCTTAAAATATATTTTGGGAATATATATTAATGTATTTTTATTAGAAATATTATTCCGGAAAAGTTAATACAAAATTAAGTATGAGATACTTAATAAACACAATAGAAATACGTATTCTCGAACGTATAATTACACACCGAAATACGCCATCGATACTTGGCAAAAATATAGAAGGATAAGAATACGAATACAAATACACCCATCCTTGGGGAGTTATACAAGTACAAATACATAAACTTTACAAGTTAAAATGTATTATTTTAACTAATATTCCAAAATTTGTAAATATAATTTAAGTTAAAATGTTTATTATTTTAACAAATAATTATATAACTTGGAATAATATTGAGGACACAAAGAAACGTAACTCAAAGACACTAATTAATACTAAGTCGAGGCACGACCCGCTCGTCTAATAGACCGTAGTACGTTGTAGGTAGTCGTGCACACTAGTAGCAGCTTGAGTTACGTCGGATTGAAGAATGCAAAACTATGAGTTCATGTCCCCCTTTTCTCTTAATCTGTTTTCGGATTTATAACTCTCGGGGGTGGAATATATGTTGCATACGTTTAAATGGTATGAATTGGCTATGAAATGAATTATAGATCATGTGAGTATAGATTGAAATTGAAATGCCATTAACTCTTAATTATGGACGAAGGTTAGATCTAACGGGTACGCCCGAGCCCCACTCATGGTCCTTATGTGACCACTTGAGTGCTTTGGTGTCCCAGTCGAGGTAAATCGACAACGGTCAAGGGTAAAATTGACACAGTCAAGGTAAATTGACACAGTAAAGGTAAATTGACACAGTCGAAGGGAAATTCGATACAGTCGAGGGAAATCGACGAGGGTATAAGCCTACTCATATTGAGTGCTCCCTATGCCTTCACATACATTAATGTCCTTGCAAAACATTAATTTGATCTGTTCATAGATGCTTTTCATACCTGTTTTTAAAGGAGTCTCTCAAATGTTTACAAGCTTATCAGTACTCATACAAAACGCATGAACTCGCTCAACTTTTGTTGATGTTTACCAAAATTACATGTATTTCAGGTAACAAGTTGGATCTTGGGCGCAGGTGTTGTTTCTGGAAGTAAATTCCAAGTTTAAGTGTCATCCACTTTTGTTGGTTTGTAAATTAGTCAAGGTTGTGTTGTTTGAAACTTGAATGACTAGTGTTTGTAATATTTTAAACTTAATGAATGGATGAACATCGTTTTGATCATATAGTTGTTTATTATTATTGAATGCAATGATATTGAACAAGTCACACATCATACGCTTCCGCAAAAGTCAGGGTGTGATAGTTTGGTATCAGAGCTTCGATTGTAGTGAACTAGGATTCATTCTCGAGTCTAGACTACAATCACTAGGACTCTCTCACGAAAACATTTTTACAAAAAGGTTTTTCATTGCATTGACGAAAGCATCAAGATCCATGAGTCAAACATTTTTCAAAGAAAAGACAAGACAAGGCAAGGACATTAATAGTGAGGAGAATACCCCAAATCAAAGTACTAATTAAGGCATAGTCTACGTGAGATAGACTTGCCAAAGACAAAATGACCCCCCCCCCCGAAAAGACAAGCGAGAGTTATATGTGACATGATGCATCTAATTGCCTGTTTATGCTAAGTAACATATTTATTTATTGATATATATATGCGTATAAGTGTACGGAATAATTATTGACGTGAACGAGATACCTATAACTCCGAATCCTATTATTGTTCTTGACTCGCACGATGAGACTATCGACCTTGCGTATATTGCAAAGCTCAAGGCTGGAGTGACTACCAAGCGAGATCCTGAGTTTCTTTCCGTAGAAGATGGCTTCTCTTCCCTCTCGAATGCGAAGGTGCCTGACTACGGTAGTGACAGCGAGGCGGAGCAGGCGACCTTGGACAACACCTTCATCAGCAGGACGAGGTCCCTGTGGCTTTTGTGAAGCAAGATTGATGACACACTTGAGCAGACAAGGAAGATGAAGTACTCATCTTGAAGGTGCCCCTCCAACTACTAGGAATTCTCCTTATTCCTATTACGTTTAATCATCGTGCCTATTCGCGCGTAACGATGACGGATGTTAGCACGTGGACCACCGCTATGGTCCTTGCTATGTCGAAGGTATAAGGACAGTAGTGTCCCCTCTGTGGTTGACCATTTGCTTTGAATGAGGGAAAGTTGGGGTGACCGTGTAAGACAATTTATTATTACAGGGGCCCACGTAATAACGACTTGTAGTGCATGGAAATCCTGGTGGACTCTGCGGGTCAAGCTAATGATCACCACCTATCCAAAAATAATCTCTAGGTATTCACACCTTCATTTGGTAGAACAATACCTAGACAGTTGCCAAAGTAGGAAACCTGTCTTTACCTACTACGTGTCTGACACTTCTACCCGTACGAGTCGTTTGGGAACCAATATCTAAGCAAGTGAAGATGGCTAACACTCGAGAAAGATTCAGCAACTTTACACTCTCTATCACCCCTATATGTGGTAGGAATGTACAACCCCCATCTCTTGGGAAGTATACCCGTCTTTGTGAAGCTAAAGACCTAAGAAAACCAATGTAGAAGGAAAATAACTACTACTTTCATATTATGGAACTTGTATGACAGAGGTAATGTAACCTCGAGTTCATTTTGTTTTCCCGGATACAAATAATTAGTCAAGTTGTCAAACATATATGAAAGCTCAGTGGTTGTTTCCTTACTTATACATTGTTGATTATATATGCATAATATTGGGTGATTACATGTTTGCTTGTGGTAATATGTACCTCATAGACAATTATGGAATGTTGTCTAACTTACCCCATACCTTTTGACAGAAGAAAATGCCGCCCAGACGTGACACGAACACCATTACGTTAACTATGGCCGAATAAAACGAGCGCATTTCCCAAGCTATAGCGCAGCATGAAGCCCTCAGCTCTGAACGCAACGGTGGCACTCCTGGAAGTAACCCTCCAACTGGCTGCACCTATAAACAGTTCCTGGACTGCAAGCCATTGAATTTTGATGGCACAGGAGGTGCCGTTGCTTTTGTTCGTTGGGCAGAAAAGACTGACTCCGTTCTGAGAATGAGTAAATGTTCGCCTGAGCATAGAGTTACCTATATCTCAGGGTTGTTTTTGGATGGCGCACTCTCCTGGTGGAACCTTCAGGTTCAGACCCTTGGTGAAGCTACTGCTTATGCACTGAGATGGGACGAGCTCAAGGAATTGATGCGGAAGAAATACATTTCTAGGGACGAAATCCAGAAGCTTGAGACTGAGTTCTGGAATTTGAAAATGGACGGGTCGAAGATTTCTGAGTACGTCCAACGCTTTCACGACTTGTCTAGGGTTGTTCCCTTTTTAGTCGAGCCGAAATTCAAGAGGATTGAGCGATTCATTTGGGGACTTGCACCTCAAATCCTGAGCATGGTTACTGCCTCAAAGCCTCCAACCATCACAGAGGCTATCGATTTGAGTGTCACACTTACTGAAGAAGCTCTTCGTATCGGAAAGTTTTCGGGATCTGAGACAAACAAGAAAGAGACTCATGTGGAGTCTTCAGGCAATAAGAAAAGGAAGTCTTCGAATCTAAAGATAGGCACCCAAGCCATTTATGAAGGCTCTAAAGCAAACAAAAGAAGAGAAGTGGACCCGCCTCGTGGCATGCGAGCTTATGGAGCCACCAATAAGGCCGGTGGTAAGGTTTATCTAGGGACTAAGCCGAGATGCGAGGAATGCAAGTTTCACCATGAAGGTCGATGTCTGAGGCCTAAGTGTGATAGGTGTGGAAAAGAAGGGCACAGCAAGGATGCCTGTTGGGCGAAGTATCCCAAACAAGGAGGAAATGAGGACGGCAACCAAGACGGAAGAGATAATGGTAGAATTCCAGGTTGCTACAAATGTGGTGTGGTAGGGCACTTTAGGAAAGATTGCCCTAGGAAGAACCAAGCGAGGAAGGGTCTTCATGATCGAAGCTTGTGAAACACGCCAGGATCCGGATGCGGTTACGGGTACGTTCCCTATTAACTAACTTTATGCATCTATTTTGATTAATACTGGCACCGACTTTAACCTTGTATGCTTAGAACTTAAGAAACTATTTGGCCTAGTTTCGAGTAGAATAGATGTCTCGTATTCTTTAGAATTGGTGAATGGAAGGTTAGTTAAGCGAAGGGGATGATTAAGGATTGTATTTAGGAACTTAGAGAGCGGGAACTCCCCCCATTACCTGGGACTTAGGAAGTCACGAGATTGTAGTCAGCATGGATTGGATATCCAATGATAGAGCTGAAGTTGTTCGTCATAAGGAAAATCATTCGCATTCCTCTTGCGAATGATGAGACACTCATAGCACATAACCTTCTTGCAATAGATGCGAGGGAACTAGGCCCCATAAGGAAGTGGATTTGCGACATCTCACATTGGTCGTAGAGACACGGAAGCGCCTCCAAATAGACTGCATAGCCTTCCCTGCTAACGTTGTCGATAAAGAGACCAAGAAGCTAAAGCCAGAAGACATCCCCGTTGTGGAGGAATTTCTCGAAGCCTTTCCCGAAGACTAGCCTGGGTTACCTCCATAGCTACAAGAGGAGTTTAGGATAAACCTAGTGCCAGGAGCGGCACCAGTGACAGATGACGCCTTACTGACTAGCTTCGTCCGAGATACAGGAACCTCCGATGCAATTGCAGGATCTGCTAGGCAGAGGAAATCTACCAGGCCGAGCCTCTCACCGTGGGAAGCCCCCGGTGTTATTCGTTAGGAAGTAGGACGGCAGTTTTTACACGTGTACACAACCTAATCTGAGAGGAACTCCAAAGAACTAATGTGGAAAAAGTATTACGCATAGGTTACAGGGAGATAGACGACTAACCATCAAGAACCGGTACCCCTTACCGAGAATTGATGACTTGTCGACCAACTACAAGGTCCCGGCTACTATTCCAAGATGGAATTAAGGACATGATATCCTTAGTCAAGGACACGAGAAGAAGGTTGGCAGTTTCCGTTTTGCATCAACTTCAGAGAATTGAATATCAAGGACCGGTATCCTTTGCCAGGGATTGATGACTTGTTCAACCAATTGCAAGGTTCTAGTTACTACTCGAAGATCGACTTGAGGTCAGGATGTCCTCAACTGCGAATACGAGAAGAAAGTATCCCCAAAACGACCATTAGGACTCGCCTTGAGCATTACGAGTTCCTTGTCATATCGTTTGGCTTAACAAATGCACCAGCAGCATTCATGGACCTCATGAATCAGGTGTGCAAGCCGTACCTGGATAAGATCATGACCATGTTTATCAACTGCATCCTTATAAGCTTAAAGACCAAGGAGGGTCATGAGCGACATCTGCGAGATATCTTGGAGCTTTTGAAGAAGGAACAGTTATATGCAATGCCATTCGAGTGTGAACCTTGGATTCGTGAGGCAAGATTTTTAGGACACGTGGTGAATAAGAACGGGATTCATGTCAGTCCTGCAATCAAGAATTAAGGAGTCCCTAAGACACAACTAAGGATTTTTGGGGATTTTAGGCTGTATCAGATGACCCCTAGAAAACCTTTCAAGGGCTGCTCAACCGCTAACAACCCCAACCTAGTCGATACCTATCTTGTCTTCACCTGAAAGTACCAATAAAATTGCGGTTCTCGTGACGCTTCTCGACAAGGTCTTGATTGCGTGTTGATGCAACGAGACCAAGTCATCGTATACGCGTCACGTTGATTAAAGGATCATGAGTAGAGACCTTGAACTAGGTGCAGTAATTGCGCGTTGAAGATTTGGCGTCATTACTTGTATAGGAAAACGCTGCATGATCTTTACTGATCACAAGGGTTTGCAGCACACCGTTGATCAGAAGGACTTAAACATGAGATAACTAGGGGGAATGAGCTGCTGAATGATTCGACTATGAGATTATCACTTGAACAAGGTAAGTGTTGTAGCAGACGCCTTGAGCCGCAAGGAACGCGCAAAGCCTCTAAGGGTGCGAGCCTTAGAGATGAGCTTACAGACAAATCTCGTCACTTGGATTCGCGAAGCTAAGCAAGATATACTCAAACCAGAGAACCAACGAGCTGAAGCATTACGTGGAATGGGAGTGTGATTATTGCCTAAGGGAGATGAAACCTTATGCTCCATGGAACGACTTTGGGTTCCGCTTCGCGATAATTTACGTACGCTTATTTTGGGATAAAGCGCATAGGTCAAGGTACTCGATCCATCCTGGATCCGACAAGATGTACCAAGACTTGAAGGATTAGTATGGATGGCCCAAGATGGAAGCTAACATAGCTACATACGTGGGTAACAACTGTCTTACTTGTGTCAAAGTTAAGACAGAATACCAGAAACCATCAGGGCTGCTGCAACAGCCCGAGATTCCCATGTGGAAGTGGGAACGAACCTTAATGGATTTCATTATAAGCTACCAAGAACCCATAGAGGTCACGATAGGATTTGGGTGATTATTGACCGACACACCAAGACTGCACATTTCCTACCAAACAGTGAGGAGGACAGCGCAATGGAATTAGCAGAGATTTAGCCTAGAAAGGTTGTGGCATCTCATGGAGTGCCCAATTCTATCTTGTCTGACCGAGATGGTCGTTCTGTGCCAAGGGTATGGCAGACGTCTCAGAAGACGTATGAGTCTCGGTTGAACCTTAGTACTGCAGTTCGCCCTCAGACGAACGGCCAGAGTAAACGAACGATACAGACCTTGGTAGACCTGCTATGTGCTTATGAGATGAATTTTGATAAAAAGTTGGAATACTCACTTGCCCTTAGTGAAGTTTTCCTGCAATAATATTTATCACACCATCGTTTAGCCCGTCTCGTGTGAAGCTTTATTTGAACGTAAATATGGGTCCCCCTTTGTGTTAGGCGGAGACCGGAGATAAACGATTTACTGACCCGAGTTGGTTCAGAAAATTATAGGCAAGATTGTACAGATACGTTGGCGTATCAAGTCAACACATGGTATACAGGAAGGCTGCGCCGATAAGCGGCGGAAACTGTTTGAATTTGAGACAGGAGGTATGGTTTTAATGAGAGTCTCGCCTTGGGAAGGCAAGGTATGATTTGGAAAGCGTGGGAGATTGGACCCACGGTATATTAGACCTTTCAAGATCATGGAAAGGTTCGGGACCATTGCTTACAAGCTGAAACTTCCAGAGAAATTCAGCAGTGATCACGACACGTTTCACGTGTCTAGTCTTTAGAGGAGCCTGACTCTAAGAACAGTAGTTACTCCCGCAAACATGATTCACGTCAACGACAAACTCCCATTTATTAAAGAACCTATTAAGGTTGCAGACCGAAAGTCCACAAAACACGGAGAAGTCGTAATTGATTTGTTAGAATTCGTTGGAATTCATATCATGGCCCAGAGTTTACTTGGGAACATGAAGACCAAATTAAGCCTAAGTGACCACATTTGATTCACAACTCCCCTGCGATCGATGGCATAGCTTGAATTTCGGAACGAAATTCTTTTAACGGGGGGAGAATGTGACGACTTGCACTTTTCCATGCATTTCGTACAATAATTAAACAGCAATCTGTGCTTTAATAACTGTGCATGATCTAGTTTACAAGACGAATGAAATTCTGATTTCTGTTATATACATACAATGGCATTTCTTGTTGCAAGACTTTTATCATTACTACATGCAACACAATATAGTTCTATTAATGCACAGAACAGAATTGGCACAGTTATCAGACAAACTAGAAGTACTGACGGGAGTTCAGTACTTAGACAGACATGATGTTAAGACACAAAATAAGCCACAGGACCAAGTGTTACACTAGTATAGTGTGTAGGAAAGTAGAGATTACAAAACTGCCTTCCTAGTGATGACATAGGTACCAAAAAGTGCTAGAAACACACTAAAACTGCAAAATTCTACAGAAAATAAACAAATTCAGCAAAAATTCAGCTTGTAACATTTAAATATAATGCAGAATTGTGATATAATGGTCCAGAATACTTTCCTAAGTGTCGGAAATCAAAACTGTCACAAAACACAACATAAAGCACACTAAACTGCGCAATTTAGCACTTTAACGAACAGTAACCAACCAAACAACCGGACACTACCCGGAACACCAAATTTTCACTAGAAACATTGTTTTAGTGTTATGAAGCTAGTTATGGTCATCGAACATCATATTACAACTCATGAACACTAAACATATAAAATACCTAACTAGCACCCTTACATTCTAACTAAACACTTAACTATTGATTGAAACTCAACTAAGACACCCCCCCCCCACTTACGGTTACAAACATGTGGGTCCCACCTAAGATTTTATTTGAATTAATTATTAGATGTTTTGGTAACTTTAGAAACATGATATCCAAAAAGTAGATCACATGTTGGAGAATTTCTATAAGAACCAAGGGACTTTAACAAACTATCATACTTCATTCTCTACACCACAACTTCTCCTCCTTCTTCCTTCATAACTCACGGCCAACATCCCCTTCATTACCATCAATTTTTCTAGCAAATTTTCATACATTCTAAGGCTATCCTAAGGTGGTTCAAGCATAATTAAAGAGGTTGCAAGAAAGGAGAGTTGAAGGACCTTCTTGGAGAGCTATTAACCACCTATTTTCTTCATCATCTTCCATCTTGTTCTTCCCTAGCCTTGTGCTAGTAGTAAGACCTTCCTAATCTCATTTTACTTCATATTATGTTGGATAAAAGATGATATAAGATGTTAAACATAAAGATCATGAAGAAACATAAGCATAAACATGAACATAAAGCTCTAAATCATGAAAATCAAAGATGTTTAAGTGTATGTAATATACTTGATTGTTGATTTCTTGTGTTTATGATGTTAATCATCATAAGAAGCTTGCTAGATTGTGATTAAACACATGATCTAGCAAGTATGAGGATGATTCTTGAGAAAATCATAATGATCATCCTTTATGTTAAACATGAACTTGAAAATAAACTTGTTTTAGTGCATGATGATTTGTGATACATGTTATAAGTCTTGAAAATAAAGGATTTCAAAGATAACATTTTCAAGAGAACAAAGTTATCTACAAGATTTACAAGATCATGATTTTTAAAGAAACTAATCATATTTTTAGTGATAAATCAAGTACAGAAACATGTTATTAACAAGAGAAATACAAAAGAATTGTTTTTGGAAAAATCATCTTGTAAGTTGTAAATGACTAGATTTTGCAAGAATGTGATTATTAAACAAATAACCATGTTTTGGAGGGTAACTTAACCTACTAAATAACATACTAAGTTACTACAACTTTTTACAAAATTTCAAGTTCATGTCAAGGTGTAAATTGCATATTTAAAGCTTATGGTAAGTCTTGAATGATTTGTTGATGATTGATGATGATTTATAAAAGAAAATGATATGCTTTGAAAGCATGGAAACCTCCATTTTAAGGGGTAACTTTGGCAAAATTTTTCTAAAAATATAACACTTAGAAAAATTATTTTAAACAAATAATTACAAGTATATTTTAAACCATGAAATTTTATATAAAGTTTGCCATAATTTTTGTCACAAGATTATAAATATTGGAGGTTGGTTTTTGTAAATAAAAGTGACTAAATATGTATTTAGGAAATACATATTTAGATGTCACCATGTGTGTGATTATTTCTATATTATGTGTATTAGTTATATTATTTTAGGGCTTGAAATAATATAACTCACCAAAATACCAAGACATTATAATCCAAAATATTACCAAAGTTCCAAGAGAATGAATATACAGAAGATATCCAAAATATTGGAAGAAACCGAACAAGGAATATAACTTATATAAATGTTCCGGAATTAAAGTCATGAGTATATTTTGGTAACGGTATTTTGGGAACCAAGAGAACAAAAATATGATTTTCATGAATATTATAAAATAAATTATATTTTTAACAAGGAGAAAATATATTATTTTTTGGTAAGTATAAAAATATATATATTTTCTTGGAATTATTAGAGTATATATTATTTTTGGGAGAAAATATATATTTTCTTAAATAAGCGTTGGACATATTATTTTTGGGTGAAAAATAGATTTATATATATATATATATATATATATATATATATATATCGCCTCTTATTGCAAGAACCGCGAGAACCAATGTGAACACAAACAAAAATGCCTAAAAATAGTTAAAAATCACACAAAAATTTTTTTTTGAATTTTTTAATATTTTTTTATAAAAAAATCGCTACTTTTCGAAGCAAAAAAAAAAAAAAAAAAAAATTTTTTTTTTTGGCTTCGAAAAGTAGCGATTTTTTTATAAAAAATATTTAAAAATTCAAAAAAAAAATTTTAGATTTTTTTTAGATTTTTTTAGGTTTTTTTGGGGGTTTAGTTTTTAGCATTTTAGCTTGGGGGGGGGGGGGTTTAGGTTTTTGGGGGGTGGGGGGGGGGGTTAGGTTTTTTTTAGCATTTAGCTTGGGGGGGGGGGGTTTAGGTTTTGGGGGGGGGGGGTTAGGTTTTTTTTTTGGGGGGGGGGGGGGGTGGGGGGGTTTAGGTTTTTTTTGGGGGGGGGGGGGTGGGGGTTAGGGTATTTTTAGGTTTTTTTAGCTATTTTAGGTTGTGTTCACATTGGTTCTCGCGGTTCTCACAATAAAGCTCCTCCCTATATATATATATATATATATATATATATATATATATATATATATAGGATTAGGTTCAAACGTGAACATTTTCTCCAGCGTGAACTGCGTGAACTGATCTGGGCCCTTGATTTTTATGATCTTGAGATTTTAAGTCAATGGCATGATGGTAATTATTTGATTAATTGCTACTATTTAATTAAATCAATAAGGGTATATGTGTAATTTCCATTTTAAACTAATTCCATAAATCTCGTTCTCTCTCCTATTCAATCTTTCTTCATCATCAAACTTTCTCTCCCACCTCCATCAACCAGATCTGAGAAAATCATCATATTCGCCGAGCCCCTCCGGACGCTCGTTTTCAACGGTAAGCCACAACTCCTACCCACATACACACACCCAATCGCATCTCCTCAGCCATCACAGGAACGACCGGGCACCTCCCTAGGCTGGCGGCGCACGATATCGGTAGGCAGAGAAGCTGGAGAGAAAGTGAAGCAGAAAGAGGCACGACGGTCGAACAACTCCAGTCATCATCTTCTGGTGATGATGATGACGACGGCGAGGTGCAGGCGATCAGCGACAATACACAGCGGCGGCGGTAGCGGCGTCTCTTCCTCCTCCGATGATGATGAAGATGTGAAGATGAAGATTCAACAGCAAAGTTTGAGTGGGTTCGAGTTCTGTGTTGATTCGTTTCGGTTCTCGGATTCGGAAAAGAAGTCGTGGCAGTGCACATCTTTTTGGTTCATAGTTTCTGGTCAGTAACAGATTTCGTTTGAATATTGGTATTCATTAATTTGGATGTATATTTGTTACCATTTGCTTGGTTGAGAGTGGTCGAGAACATACTTGTATAAACTGCTTATAGATGATGTGGTGTGATAATTTTTGGGTCTTTGATGCATTTACATATGCTAGCTGTTTGTTTGCAACTAAACCTAGGATCCAAAAGTAGTTGTTATTTTTTTTTGTTCTATTCTTTGATTTTGCTATTTTTAACGCGATGTACACATGTGTATTCTAATTTTGCTCTGTTTTTAATGTGATGTACACATGTGTATTCTGATTTTGCTCTAATTATAACCCAATGTACACATGTGTATGGCGTCTGTTTTTGTGATATCTCATAATTTTTGTGTATTGAATGTGTAAAGTTGTTGATGTACACTTGTGAATTATGCAAAGTATTAGTTGCTGAGTTTTTTTGTGCTATTATAGGAGATGTCGTTAACGAGAAAAGTGGAGATGGAAGGTCGATAAGGATGATTCACGTATGAGGTCGATAAGGATGATTCAGCATACAACGTGGCGAGTAGTTGTAAAAGATTATGTTTTTTGTTTTTTCGATTATGTTTGGTTTATTGTTTTTACAAAACTGGAACTTGTAATTATATGTTTTTTTGTTTGGTTTGGAAAACATTATGGAACTTGTAATTTGTTAAATATAAAATAGTTTTACAGGTATTGTTTCTATGTACGTATTATGTAGCTAATTACACATATGTACGATGCTGAGTACACATGTGTACTGTTCTATTTATATCCAAGTACACATGTGTATATCGTTGAAATATGAAGGTTACGTGGATCTTAAAAATCAAAATTTGAATTCGGGTGATGAAATCTGAAATAAAAATTAAAATTGAAATAACACATTATGTGGATAATGAATTTAAAAAAGGAAAGAAGTAACTTCATTCAATATTTAAATAATGATTTAAATCTAATTTTTTATACAATTACAATCCTACCCTTAAAAACTAAAAAGGAAATCAAGGGTCCAGATCTGTTCACGCAGTTCACTCTTGGGAGGTTGTTCACGCTGGAACCCTACCCTATATATATATATATATATATATATATATATATATATATATATATATTTTCTATGTTAGACTTGAAAATATGTTATTTTTGAGACTTATATGAAAAGTATAAATATTTTTGTCTAGGAAAGATTATAAGTAATTTTTCTAGGTAATGTCTCTTAAAATATATTTTGGGAATATATATTGATGTATTTTTATTAGAAATATTATTTCGGAAAAGTTAATACAAAATTAAGTATGAGATACTTAATAAACACAATAGAAATACGTATTCTCGAACGTATAATTACACACTGGAATACGCCATCGATATTTGGCAAAAATATAGAAGGATAAGAATACGAATACAAATACACCCATCCTTGGGGAGTTATACAACTACAAATACATAAAATTGACAAGTTAAAATGTATTATTTTAAATAATATTCCAAAATTTGTAAATATAATTTAAGTTAATATTTATTATTTTAACAAATAATTATATAACTTGGAATAATATTGAGGACACAAAGAAACGTAACTCAAAGACAGTAATTAATACTAAGTCAAGGCACGACCCGCTCGTCTAATAGACCGTAGTACGTTGTAGGTAGTTGTGCACACTAGTAGCAACTTGAGTTACGTCGGATTGAAGAACGCAAAACTGTGAGTTCATGTCCCCCTTTTCTCTTAATCTGTTTTTGGATTTATAACTCTCGGGGGGGAATACATGTTGCATACGTTTAAATGGTATGAATTGGCTATGAAATGAATTATAGATTATGTGAGCATAGATTGAAATTGAAATGCCATTAACTCTTAATTATGGACGAAGATTAGATCTAACGGGTATGGCCGAGCCCCACTCATGGTCCTTATGTGACCACTTGAGTGCTTTGGTGTCCCAGTCGAGGTAAATCGACAGCGGTCAAGGGTAAAATTGACACAGTCAAGGTAAATTGACACAGTAAAGGTAAATTGACACAGTCGAAGGGAAATTCGACACAGTCGAGGGAAATCGACGAGGGTATAAGCCTACTCATATTGAGTGCTCCCTATGCCTTCACATACATTAATGTCCTTGCAAAACATTATTTGATCTGTTCATAGATGCTTTTCATACCTGTTTTTAATGGAGTCTCTCAAATGTTTACAAGCTTATCAGTACTCATACAAAACGCATGTACTCGCTCAACTTTTGTTGATGTTTTCCAAAATTACATGTATTTCAGGTAACAAGTTGGATCTTGGGCGCGGGTGTTGTTTCTGGAAGTAAATTCCAAGTTTAAGTGTCATCCACTTTTGTTGGTTTGTAACTTAGTCAAGGTTGTGTTGTTTGAAAGTTGAATGACTAGTTTTTGTAATATTTTAAACTTAATGAATGGATGAACATCGTTTTGATCATATAATTGTTTATTATGATTGAATGCAATGATATTGAACAAGTCACACATCATACGCTTCCGCAAAAGTCTGGGTGTGACAGTTTGGTATCAGAGCTTCGATTGTAGTGAACTATGATTCCTTCTCGAGTCTAGACTACAATCACTAGGATTTTCTCACGAAAACATTTTTACAAAAAGGTTTTTCATTGCATTCAGGAAAGCGTCAAGATCCATGAGTCAAGCATTTTTCAAAGAAAAGACAAGGCAAGGACATTAATAGGGAGGAGAATACCCTAAATCAAAGTACCAATTAAGGCATAGTCTACGTGAGATAGACTTGCCAAAGACAAAATGACCCCCCCTGAAAGGACAAGCGAGAGTTATATGTGACATGATGCATCTAATTGCCTGTTTATACTATGTAACATATTTATATATTGATATATATATGCATATAAGTGTACGGAATAATTATTGACGTGAACGAGATACCTATAACTCCGAATCCTATTATTGTTCTTGACTCGCATGATGAGACTATCGACCTCGCGTATATTGCAAAGCTCATGGCTGGAGTGACTACCAAGCGAGATCCTGAGCTTGTTTCCGTAGAAGATGGCTACTCTTCGCTCTCGGATGCGAAGGTGCCTGACTACGGTAGTGACAGCGAGGCGGAGGAGGCGACCTTGGACAACACCCTCATCAGCAGGACGAGGTCCCTGTGGCTTTTGTGAAGCAAGATTGACGACACACTTGACCAGACAAGGAAGATGAAGTACTCATCTTGAAGGTGCCCTTCCAACTACTAGGAATTCTCCTTATTCCTATTACGTTTAATCATCGTGCCTATTCGCGCGTAACGATGACGGATGTTAGCGCGTGGACCACCGCTATGGTCCTTGCTATGTCGAAGGTATAAGCACAGTAGTGTCCCCTCTGTGGTTGACCATCTGCTTTGAACGAGGGAAAGTTGGGGTGACCGTGCAAGACAATTTATTATTACGGGGGCCCACGTAATAACGACTTGTAGTGCATGGAAATCCTGGTGGACTCTGCGGGTCAAGCTAATGATCACCACCTATCCAAAAATAATCTCTAGGTGTTCACACCTTCATTTGGTAGAACAATACCTAGACAGTTGCCAAAGTAGGAAACTTGTCTTTACCTACTACGTGTCTGACACTTATACCCGTACGAGTCGTTTGGGAACCAATATCTAAGCAAGTGAAGATGGCTAAAACTCGGGAAAGATTCAGCAACTTTACACTCTCTATCACCCCTATATGTGATAGGAATGTACAACCCCATCTCTTGGGAAGTATACCCGTCTTTGTGAAGCTAAAGACCTAAGAAAACCAATGTAGAAGGAAAATAACTACTACTTACATATTCTGAGAATGAGTAAATGTTCGCCCGAGCATAGAGTTACCTATATCTCAGGGTTGTTTTTGGATGGCGCACTCTCCTGGTGGAACCTTCAGGTTCAGACCCTTGGTGAAGCTACTGCTTATGCACTGAGCTGCGACGAGCTCAAGGAATGGATGCGGAAGAAATACTGTTCTAGGGCCGAAATCCAGAAGCTTGAGACTGAGTTCTGGAATTTGAAAATGGACGGGCCGAAGATTTCTGAGTACGTCCAACGCTTTCACGACTTGTCTAGGGTTGTTCTCTACTTAGTCGAGCCGGAATTCAATAGGATTGAGCGATTCATTTGGGGACTTGCACCTCAAATCCTGAGCATGGTTACTGCCTAAAAGCCTCCAACCATCACAGAGGCTATCGATTTGAGTGTCGCACTTACTGAAGAAGCTCTCTGTATGGGAAAGTTTTCAGGATCTGAGACAAACAAGAAAGAGACTCATGTGGAGTCTTCAAGCAATAAGAAAAGGAAGTGTTTGAATCTAAAGATAGTCACCCAAGCCATTTATGAAGGCTCTAAAGCAAACAAAAGAAGAGAAGTGGATCCGCCTCGTGGCATGCGAGCTTATGGAGCCACCAATAAGGCCGGTGGTAAGGTTTATCTAGGGACTAAGCCGAGATGCGAGGAATGCAAGTTTCACCATGATGGTCGATGTCTGAGGCCTAAGTGTGATAGGTGTGGAAAAGAAGGGCACAGCAAGGATGCCTGTTGGGCGAAGTATCCCAAACAAGGAGGAAATGAGGACGGCAACCAAGACGGAAGAGATAATGGTAGAATTCCAGGTTGCTACAAATGTGGTGTGGTAGGGCACTTTAGGAAAGATTTTCCTAGGAAGAACCAAGCGAGGAAGGGCCTTCACGATCGGAGCTTGTGAAGCACGCAAGGATCCAGATGAGGTTACGGGTACGGTCCCTATCAACCAACTTTATGCATCTATTTTTGATTAATACTGGCACCGAATTTAACCTTGTATGCTTAGAACTTAAGAAACTATTTGGCCTAGTTTCGAGTAGAATAGATGTCTCGTATTCTTTAGAATTGGCGAATGGAAGGTTAGTTAAGCGAAGGGGATGATTAAGGATTGTATTTAGGAACTTAGAGAGCGGGATGATTAAGGATTGTATTTAGGAACCGCAAACTCTCGATCAGATCGCTTGATCAAGACGACTTTTTACTATAAACACAAGAATTTGCGTTGAATCAGGAGTGAAATCCATACTTAGACGAAGATTTTCCTCTCTATCTCGTGATTCTATCACACGAACAGGAATACAGTTGTTAAGTCAGGGGTTAAACCCGAACCTTGATAACTTGTTCCGCTCCTTATTTTGGTTTTACAAAACTCTCACCAAAGTCTCGACGGACTCCAACGACTTGAGTCAAGCTGTAACTGGAAGGATGCGTGCCGTTCGCCCAGATTGAGGCGAGAGCATAGTCCAGAAGGCCAAAGTGTGCCCTCGAAGTCCTTGAGAATAGTCAAATCACTTTGGGTAGTCGATGTTTACACATCTAAGACAATCTATTCTCGATTTTTATGTGTTTCAATTCTAGATTTCGCCGCCGCTGACTCTGTGATTTATCGATTTTATGTGGAATTTTATGTGTTTTATGTGGTTTTACCTGTTTATGTGTCTCGATATTTGGTGATTTATTCGCTTTTCGCTTTCGCTTTGATCAACACACACAACTCGCATTACACATCTATCTTAATACGCTAACAAATCGCGGAACTCTCGCAATCGCTACTCGCACTCACAACTCTCAATCGCTTTACGCAGTTGTGAAAGATAGGTGAATACGTGCAATATATGTAGGTGAATACGTGCAAAATATAGTAGAAGATGTGCTTCTGTGCTTACGTGGACTACGTGCTTATGTGCTTACATGCCTCTATGGATTATGTGCCTATGTGACTATGTGATTAGACGTGTTCCTATGCTTTATATAAAGTAGCTTTGGGTGAGATAATAGACTATACTCGAATTAATAAAAATTGTGTTTGAGTCCTGTGATGATGTCTGTTGCAGACAATGTCGTCATTCGGATCTCACACTGCTCGCTCCGCTCGTCACAACCATGAGGACAAATGCATCGCTGCTGTCATGGCCCCCGACCCAGTTGCCCGGTCCGGAAGCCACTAGACAGAAACCCGTGGTATTGGTGGTTGATTTGGCAGCGGAAATTTTAACAGGATTGTTTAAACTGAAAACACCCAATTATTTTATTTCAAGTTTTGGGACAAACCCCGTGATTTAGAATAAAGGAATTTCACTGGGAAATCCCCTGATTACAAAACATGTTTATTTATTTACTGAGCCACTTCATTCAAGCTCGAGTGCTACACGACACTTTTCCTCGTTCACAGTAAATCACCTGAAACATGTTTAAAAAGATTTTATTAGCGGGGAAATACTGGCGAGTCATTCAAATTGTACAAAACGACACCTTGTTATAATATTCAATATTAAGAGCGATTACATTGTTTATATATCAACCAATTACCCCAAATCGGTATTTGTCACTCGACCGTATCTGTGACTATGGTCATATCACCCATTGGCTACCCCGTTGTCCAACGGTGACGGTTATCAAGTAATGTATACAAAACCCCACATATCGGCAATAAATGAAGATTACAAAGACTTAATCCCTGTAATTATAACTTTGAAAAACAATTAGGGTTTTGGAAACAATTTGGTGAAAAGAGAATGCCTTACATTGCAAGTTTAGACGGACAGGGTATGCCTACTGATTAAGCTTGGTAACCTAGTTAAATAATGCAAACGAAACTAGGTTAGTAACTTAATACAACATTTACGATAATTTCACGAAATCAAAACCCTCACGACGAATGACAAAGTATAGCCCGAATTTAGGCAGCACTTAAACATCCATCGGATCGGTTTCAATTGATCGGACATTATATCGTAGCAGTGATCGAGTTATTACCCCGTTATCGTAGCAACGTTTCGATACGTAAACACACGATTTTGAGCAGATTATAATGTTTTTAGTGAAATTTTTCGAGCACAGGTGAACTGCCCATGCACGACCTATTTATAGCTGAAATTTGAGTTTGTCGCGGCCCGCGAAGGCCTTAAGGCCGTCCTACGCGCCCCGCGAGGGCCACCCTAGCTACGGCTAGGGCTGCCGTGTCACACCCTAGGTCTGCCATGTGTATGACACATGGCCTTGATCGTTATCCAGAGATTTGCAGGGCTGTCGCGTCCCGCGAAGACTCTTCTTAATTCTTTCGCGGCCCGCGAGCGATCATAAAACTTGATTTTCTTGATTTTCATAAAAATTTAGGGTTTTAGGTGTTCGGGTTTTCACTTACGGGGTGTTTCGGGACATTTTTGTAGGTCCTTACTTCCTCTCCACCTTATTTAAAATCTCATCCTCGAGATTTACTGAAACAGGTAAGGATACTTTCGCTTCATTTATGATTCCAGTTCCCATGTGTACTCAGGTCCTCTTTTCGAATCCCATTTTACTTTGACCAGTACTAATCTCTTGTGTTTGAGGTGTTTGACCTTTCTGTCTTCTGTTTGGAGCGGTTTCTCAACAAATTTTAACTTTTCATTTACTTCTATATCTTGAAGAGGTACTACCAAGGATTAGATACATGAAACACATCATGTACCCCGACTAGCTCTTCTGGTAGTTGTAATTGATAGGCAACTGGTCCTATTCATTGGGTAAATGTGAACGGTCCTACATACCTTGGACTTAGCTTTCCTTTCTTACCGAATCGAACTACTCCTTTCCATGGAGAAACTTTCAAGAGTACCTTGTCTCCAACTTGAAATTCTAACGGCTTGCGTCGATTGTCTGCATAACTCTTCTGGCGGTCTCGGGCCATTTTCAGTCTTTCCTTGATCTGAGTTATCTTGTCGGTGGTTTCCTGCACAATCTCGGGACCTGATAATTGACTTTCTCCTATTTCTGCCCAGCATACTAGAGTTCGGCACTTTCGTCCATAAAGTGCTTCAATTGGGGCAGCATTGATGCTCGTATGGTAACTATTGTTATAGGAGAATTCTATCAGGGGTAAGTGGTCATCCCAATTTCCACCAAATTCTATGACACTTGCCCTGAGCATGTCTTCAAGGGTTTGGATCGTCCTTTCACTTTGTCCATCTGTTTGGGGATGGTATGCAGTACTTAAATTTTATCGCGTCCCCATTGCTTGTTGGAAGTTTGTCCAAAAATGCGAGTGAAACGACTATCCCTATCGGACACAATGGAGAGTGGGACTCCATGTAAGGATACTACTTCGTCTACGTATAACATAGCCAGTCTCTCCCTGCTAAAGGTTTCCTTCATTGGTAGGAAATGAGCTGATTTGGTTAATTGATCTACAATCACCCAGATTGCATCATTACCTCTCCTGGTTTTGGGAAACTTAGTAACAAAATCCATTGTTATTAGTTCCCATTTCCATATTGGCATTTCTAACTGTTGAAGTAAACCTGAAGGTTTCTGGTGTTCTGCCTTAACTTGCGAACAAGTTAGACACTTAGAGACGTATCTAGCTATGTCCTTTTTCATTCCTATCCACCAGAAGTTATTTCTTAGGTCCTGATACATCTTGTTATTACCAGGATGCATCGTATATCTAGATTTATGGGCTTCCTCTAATATCTTATCTCTTAAGTTTCCTCGTCTAGGTACCCAAATCCTTTTCTTATGGAATCTCCAAATTCCATCAGTCCCTTGTTCTAATTCCTTTATCCGCCCTTTCATCCCTTCAGCATCATCCTTGATTGCTGTTTCTTGAACACTTTTCAGTTGTTCCATTAAATCTAATTGTAGATTTAATCTAAGAGCATGAACTCGCCTTTGTTCTCATGATACTTACGACTTAGGCCATCTGCTACTACATTTGCCTTTCCTTCATGATATTGAATATCACAGTCGTAGTCGCTTAGAATTTCCATCCATCTCCTTTGCCTCATGTTTAATTCTTTTTGCCCAAATATATATCTTAAACTCTTATGATCTGTATAGACAGTAAACTTACTACCATATAGATAATGTCTCCAAATCTTAAGGGCAAAAATTATTGCTCCTAATTCTAAGTCGTGAGTCGTATAATTCTCCTCGTGATTTTTCAATTGTCTTGATGCATATGCGATTACCTTTTTGCGTTGCATTAGCACACAACCTAATCCTATCTTAGAGGCATCGCGATAGACTTCAAAATCTTCGGTTCCTTTGAGTAAGGCAAGAATTGGGGCGTTTGTTAATCTTTGTTTTAGAATTCTAAAAGCCTCTTCTTGCTTAGGTCCCCATTCAAACTTAACAGTTTTACAGGTTAACTTGGTTAATGGAACAACTATCTTAGAAAAGTCTTTGATGAAGCGCCTATAGTAGCCAGCTAATCCTAGAAAACTTCTAACTTGGGTAGCTGATTGCGGAACCTTCCAATTTGTGATCGCTTCTATCTTGGAGGGATCTATGTGAATGCCTTCGTGATTTACCATGTGTCCTAGAAATTGCACCTCCTGTAGCCAAAATTCACACTTCGAGAATTTGGCGTAAAGCTTTTCTTTTCTTAACCAGGTTAAGAGTGCATGCAGGTGTTTGCAATGTTCGTCCTGGCTTTTGGAATAAATAAGTATATCGTCGATGAAGACAATTACAAATTTATCCAGATACGACTTACAGATCCTATTCATCATGTCCATGAACGCTGCAGGAGCATTCGTTAATCCAAAGGGCATGACTATAAACTCGTAGTGACCATACCTAGTCCTGAAAGCAATTTTAGGTATGTCTTCTTCTTGTACCTTCAGCTGATGGTATCCGGAGCGCAAATCTATCTTAGAGAAGTACTTAGCCCCCTGCACTTGATTAAAAAGATCATCAATCCTAGGTAATGGGTATCGATTCTTAATGGTAACCTTATTTAATTCCCTATAATCTATACACATTCGCATCGAACCATCCTTCTTTTTCACGAACAACACAGGTGCCCCCCAAGGGGATGAACTAGGTTGTATGAATCCTTTGCTTAACAATTCATCTAACTGCTTTTTCAGTTCTAACATTTCTGTGGATGCTAACCGATAAGGTGCCTTAGCTATTGGAGCAGTTCCAGGAATTAGATGAATTCGAAACTCTACTTCCCTACTAGAATTTCCTTAAGTTATTTATTTTTAGCGTTAATGATTACCGAAATCATATACACTATTCCTTGCTTTCGTTCATAACTAGCAACTTTCATTACTGAAATGAACTTCATGGGTTCACGCGGCTTATCTCCTGTTACCAAAATTACTTCTCCTGCTGGTGTATGTATTTCTATGGAATTTCTATCACAGAGGATTCGAGCATGGTTGGCTACTAACCAATCCATTCCTAACACGACATAGAATCCTGCTAAATTCATAGGTAGAAGGTTTGCAGAAAATTTGTGACCTGAGAGTTCTATCTTTCCTTCTTGGAGAACTTTATCTATATTAACATAATTTCCTTCTGCCGTTTCTACCGTATAAATTTGCCTAAGTTTGGTTAGGGGTTGCTTAAGAGCTTGATAGAATGAAGTATTTATAAAACTTTGGTTTGCACCAGAGTCAAATAATACTTTTGCGTAAACGTCATGTACAAGAAACGTAAGAGCTATCACATCCGGAATCAGATCTGCTTCTTGTGTAGTCAGCTGGAAGGCTCTTGCATTCTTTTTATTAGTTCCTTCAGTTGCTTTTGCCTTGTTGTCAACTGGCTTGACCAGTTTAGGGCATTCTGGTCTAAAATGTCCAGCTTCTCCGCAATTGTAGCAGATCTTTGATTTCTTCCTGCACTCCTCCTCTCGGTGCCCCGGTGCTTTACAGAAATTACACTTTTCTGGACATTTACCAAAATGTTTCTTTCTACAGTTTCTGCAGAATGGAGGTGTGGAAGATTGCCCAGTTCCATTTTTCTTGAAGTTACTATTAATATTACCCCCACGGAATCCTTGGGTAATCTTCTAGGCCAATTCCTTTTTCTTATTCTCTTCTCCTGTGCGTACCAGCCCGTCGGTTAAGGTGTTGGCCAATTCCACCGCATCGTCAATCGTGCGGGGTCTCGCAGCTTTGACTATATCAAGAATTTCGCTAATTAGTCCCCAAATGTAGCGAGAAATAAGCACCGGTTCTGGCGAGGCCAGAGTTGGTACCATTCTAGCATACTCGAAAAATTTTGAAGTATACCCTCGACAGTCAACGTCCACCATCCGGTGCTTCAGGAACTTGTTTCTCATATGTTCCTTTTCGTAGGAGGGACAAAACTTTCTTTCCACCAATTCCTTAAATTCCTCCCAACTCATGGCACAAGCCACGTCGCTTCCCTTAGCTTGCAGCACCGTGTTCCACCATTCTAACGCCTCTTCTTTGAAAAGGTGGGATGCATACATCACCCTGTCTTCCTTTGCGCATTTACTTATTTTGATTACCGCTTTGGTCTTTTCTAACCAACGTAGTGCGGCAGTCGCCCCCTCATTGCCTGCAAATTTGACTGGCTTACAGGCAAGAAATTCTTTGTAAGTGCAACCAGGTGTTGCCACTTTAATTTTCTTAAGTAACGGGGCTTGAATTACATTATTGTTATCACCGCCCCCATTCACACTGTTACTGAAATCATCGTTGCGGGTGCGTTTGCTATGGTTGGCTTGAGAAGGTTCAACGGGATTCTTAACAGCAGCGACGATTGCTGGGATAGCGTCGGCTATTTCCTGAGCAACGATATTTTCTATATCTTGTCTATTGAGAAAATGGTCTTCATTATTGGGTTCAGATTGGTTAACTTCATTTGCCGGTTGGTTTCCTGCGTTTTCCATCTGAATAATTAACAATGTATATATAAATTATTGTCACAAAATGGATAGCAACTAAACACAATAAGGCAATCACAGACACAATTGAGTCAACACGTATAACCAAAATCGTCGTCCTTGCGACATTTATATTTAGATAATATTTATGCATCAATACACACCATATATTTTACAAAGGTTTTATTTTTAGTATTATTATACAGTATTATATATATATATATATATTATTTATTTTTTCACATATTATTATTATACAAAACATTTAACCACGGTTAACTGGCTTTTCAATAACGACGCTCCCTCTCGTCGTACTTCCACGTGATGTTTTCCCCCACTTCTCCGGGTTCATTGGTGGAAAAGGAGCAGGTTCAGGTTCAAACTGGGGAAAATACGCATTTGGGTTATTCATAAAATTCTGAAAATGCCAGTCGCTTGTCCACCATTCTTCCAACGACCCTGTAAGAGGTTGAGGGTTGATAATTGGGTCTGGAATAGCAGGTTCCAAATTGACAGGAAGTTCTGATTGAGCGGGAAAATTGAAAAGGGTTTCATCAGCAGGTCCGATGAGGTCACAGTTTGCAAGTTTTCTATCCAGTTCTTCCCAAGGAGGCAATTCCTAGGCTTGACCAGAGCTCTCCCCGACTTCTTTTCCCTTTCCTGTTGGATCCTCTGTCTTTTTCACCCTTTGGGCAGCAGGCTTCTTCTTTCGTCCTCGTTTCCAGTCCAGAAGCCTTCTCCTCTTTTTCGGTTTGGGTTTCTCCTGTGACTGGGCCTGAAATACTAGTGGCTCCTCGGTGTCAGCCTAATAACTGGACTGGGTTCCTGTTGTATCCATATCAGTAGTATGGATCGTGAAATTTCGGAGGGCTTCTGATAATTCATTCATGCTGTTTAGGCACACATGAAGAAACACAAAAATCCAAATTAAATTTTTAATTATTGTAAATTTAATTTTCACAGAATCACAAAATGGCAACTTGAATAATTAAGTATTCAAATACTTAATTGGCTTAAATCAGTGGCTCTGATACCACCTTTTCTGTCACGGCCCCTGACCCAGTTGCCCGGTCCGGAAGCCGCTGGACAGAAACCCGGGGTATTGGTGGTTGATTTGGCAGCGGAAATTTTAACAGGATCGTTTAAACTGAAAACACCCAATTATTTTATTTCAAGTTTTGGGACAAACCCCGTGATTTACAATAAAGGAATTTCACTGGGAAATCCCCTGATTACAAAACATGTTTATTTATTTACTGAGCCACTTCATTCAAGCTGGAGTGCTACACGGCACTTTTCCTTGTTCACAGTAAATCACCTGAAAAATGTTTAAAAAGATTATATCAGCGGGGAAATACTGGCGAGTCATTCAAATTGTACAAAATGATACCTTGTTATAATATACAGTATTAAGAGCGATTACATTGTTTATATATCAACCAATTACCCCAAATCGGTATTTTTCACTCGACCGTATCTGTGACTATGGTCATATCACCCATTGGCTACCCCGTTGTCCAACGGTGACGATTATCAAGTAATGTATACAAAACCCCACATACCGGCAGTAATTGAAGATTACAAAGACTTAATCCCTGTAATTATAACTTTGAAAAACAATTAGGGTTTTGGAAACAATTTGGTGAAAAGAGAATGACTCACATTGCAAGTTTAGACGGACAGGGTATGCCTACTGATTAATCCTGGTAACCTAGTTAAATAATGCAAACGAAACTAGGTTAGTAACTTAATACAACATTTACGACAATTTCACGAAATCAAAACCCTCACGACGAATGACAAAGTATAGCCCGAATTTAGGTAGCACTTAAACATCCATCGGATCGGTTTCAATCGATCGGACATTATATCGTAGAAGTGATCGAGTTATTACCCTGTTATCGTAGCAGCGTTTCGATACGTAAACACACGATTTTGAGCAGATTATAACGTTTTTAGTGAAATTTTTCGAGCACAGGTGAACTGCCCATGCACGACCTATTTATAGCTGAAATTTGAGTTTGTCGCGGCCCCGCGAAGGCCACCCTAGCTACGGCTAGGGCTGCCGTGTCACACCCAAGGTGTGCCACGTGTATGACACATGGCCTTAATCGTTATCCGGAGATTTGCAGGGTTGCCGCGCCCCGCGAAGACTCTCCTTAATTCTTTCACGGCCCGCGAGCGATCATAAAACTTGATTTTCATAAAAATTTAGGGTTTTAGGGGTTCTGGTTTTCACTTACGGGGTGTTTCAGGACATTTTTGCAGGTCCTTACAGCTGCTCTCGTCGCTAAGCAGATGGCTAAAGTTATCCCGCAAATTGTCAGTGAGCTTAATGAAAACGCTAGCAAGTCCTCTGAGGAATCAAGGACTGACTCACCGAAGGGTACCTTTAGGTTCAAGCAGTTTAAAGCCTACAGACCCAAAGAATTCACCGGAGAAGACGGGCCTACTGCCATGTTTCAATGGTTCGATTCTATTGAAGTCACCCTGGCCAAAGTGGATGTCCTGAAAACTTCCGCATTGTTAACGCCACTGGCGTTTTCCAGTCCAGGGCTCTGGACTGGTGGACTGCCGAAAGAAACAAGCGTGGGAATGATGCAGCCTATGGGCTTACGTGGGATGAGTTGAAGGACATCATGATGAAGGAGTTCTGCCCTCCCCATGAGCTTCAGAAGCTGGAGGACGAGTTCTGGCACATCAAGAAAGAGGGTGGCGACAACGCTGGTCTAACTGCCCGCTTTAAGCAGCTCAGTATCATTTGTCCTGGCCAAGTTACTACCCCTAAAATCACCATCAAGAAATACATCCGTGCTTTACCGGATTGTGTGGCTGATTTTGTGCAAGCCGCGAAGACGACAACCATCGAGGAAACATTCCTTCTCACTGTAGAGATTAATGACAAGCGAGTTCGGGCTGGTTACTTCGATAAAGCCACCAAGAATCTCCACCAAGTTACCGCTGCTCCCACCACTGAAACCGCCACCGCACCGCAAGCTTCCAAGTTTTCTCACCGCAAACGCAAGAACAACAACAATAGTAACAAGAACTCTGCAGGTACAGCTGCCGTACCATTGAATGCCATCACTGCTCAACCGCAACCCCAGAACGGTCAAGTAGCGGCCCCGGTGACCAATCCCGGTGACCAATGCACCGCCAGCCAAGCGTGAATATACTGGTCCTCACCCGCTCTACTCTACCTGTACTTATCATTATTCGAATAGGATTCCTTGCATATTCTGTGTTCACTGCAACCTGTACGGCCACTTTACTGCCAACTGCCATACCGGTCCCCGCCAAGCTCCAGCTCAAGGTCAAGCTCCTGCACCACAAGTTCTCCTTCCTGCTCCCCAGGGTCAACAAGCAGCTCCTGCACCCGTTGCTCATGCAAGAGCCTGCTTTGCATGTGGTGATCCCAACCACTTTTCAAATGTCCACCCCAATAGAGTGGTGAAGCAAGAGCCACAACAGCAGCCGCAACAACATCAACAGCAACAACCTCAGCAGCAGCAGCAGCCAGCAGCCCGTGGACGTGCTTTCAACATCAACGCCCACCAGGCTCAAGCAGGAAACAATGTGGTTAATGGTACGTTCCTTGTCAATGGTATATATGCTTTGTGTTTGTTTGATACTAGAGAAGATAACTGTTTTGTATCGTTTGAATTCGAAAAACTCCTTAACCGTAAACACACCCATCTCCCTACGACGTTCGACGTTGAAGTTGCCACCGGAAAAACCATTGCTGTCAATTCCATTCTACGTGATTGTATGCTTGAACTCAACAATCACGTCTTCCCTATCAATCTTATCCCGATGCAGCTTGGTAGTTTCGACATCATAGTAGGCATGGATTTTCTTCGCGAAAATCATGCTGAAGTTTTTTGCTTCGATAAAATGATTCATTTCTCGCACACTAACGGTGATCAACTTTGTGTGTATGGCGAAACTCCTTCGAAAGGTCTCAAGCTCATGTCATGTATCCAGGAGAGCAAGTATCTCCGCAAGGAATACAAAGCTTTCTTGGCTCACATCGTAGTAGCGGAGAAGGAAAAGAAAGAGAAGGAAATAGATAAGGTGCCTGTGGTTTGTGAATTTCCTAATGTATTTCCTGATGATTTACCTGGTTTACCTCCGAGTCGTGATATCGACTTCCGTATTGATCTCATTCCTGGAGCAAATCCTGTTGCTAAAGCTCCCTATTGACTCGCTCCGTCTAAAATGCACGAACTCTCGAGTCAACTCCAGGAATTGCTTGACAAAGGCTTCATTCGCCCTAGCACCTCTCCGTGGGGTGTGCCAGTTCTTTTTGTCAAAAAGAAGGACGGGTCATTTCGGATGTGCATTGACTACAGGGAATTGAATAAGCTGACTATCAAGAATCGCTATCCCTTGCCTCAAATCGAAGATTTGTTTGATCAGTTACAAGGTGCTACGTGTTTCTCGAAAATCGATCTACGCTCAGGCTATCACCAGTTATGCATTCAAGAGGAGGATATACCCAAAACCACTTTCTGAACTCGATACGGCCACTATGAATTCGTTGTTATGCCCTTTGGGTTAACCAACGCACCCGCGGTTTTCATGGATCTGATGGATCGCGTGTGTAAACCCTTTCTCGACCGCTTCATCATCGTGTTTATCGATGATATCCTGATCTATTCCAAGTTGAAAGTCGAACACGCGCAACATCTACGTTTGGTTCTCGAGTTACTCCAAGGGAACCGACTCTATGCCAAGTTCTCCAAGTGTGAATTTTGGCTGGAGGAGGTTTAGTTCCTCGGTCACATTGTCAATAGTCAAGGTATTCACATCGACCCCACGAAGATTGAAGCCGTTAAGAGTTGGGTTACACCCAAGAACTCGTCTGAAGTCCGTTCTTTTCTCAGACTAGCGGGCTATTATCGCCGATTTATCGAAGGATTCTCTAAAATCACCGTGCCGCTTACTTCTCTCACGCACAAAGACAAGTCTTTTGTTTGGGGAACCGAACAAGAGCAAACCTTTCAAACACTCAAGCATATGCTCTGCAATGCTCCTGTACTCGCTTTACCCGACGGAAATGATGACTTCATAGTCTATTGCGATGCCTCTAACCTCGGTCTCGGTTGTGTTCTTATGCAACGGGATAAGGTTATAGCTTACGCATCTCGTCAGCTCAAGATCCACGAGAAGAACTATACAACCCACGATCTCGAGCTTGGTGCAATTGTTTTTGCATTGAAGATTTGGCGACACTACCTTTACGGTACCAGTGTACGGTCTTCACAGACCATAAGAGCCTGCAACACATCTTTAATCAAAAGGAACTGAATATGCGCCAATGACGATGGGTTAAACTTCTTAACGATTACGACTGTGAGATTCGTTACCATCCTGGAAAAGAAAATGTCATTGCCGATGCTCTAAGCCGACGAAGCTATTTGCATAGCGTTCGTAATACCCAAGCCCAGCACAATCTCGAAGCACTTATACGTGACGCTCAACATGCTTGTTTTACCGAACGTACTTTGAAGATGGAAAGGATTATTAATAATGGCGAACAGCTAGTGAATAAATCGAATGGTATATTCCATTATCTAGACCGAATTTGGATTCCCAAGCGCACTAACTTACGACAAATTCTGCTGGACGAAGCCCACAAGTCTCGATATTCTATTCATCCCGGTGCCGATAAGATGTACCAGGACCTTCGCTACAAGTACTGGTGGTCGGGCATGAAGAAAGATATCGCTATCTATGTTTCGAAGTGCCTGACTTGTTCGAAAGTCAAGGCCGAGCAACAAAGACCCTCTGGCTTACTCGTCCAACCCGAGATCCCTATGTGGAAATGGGAGAGTATAGCTATGGACTTCATAACGAAACTCCCGCGCACGCCATCAGGTCACGACAGCATCTGGGTTGTCGTTGACCGTTTGACGAAATCTGCTCATTTTATGCCGATACGGGAAGATCTACACCGACGAAATCATCTGTCAACACAGGACGCCTCGTGATATCATCTCTGACCGCGATGGTCGGTTTACCTCACGTCTTTGGGAAACGTTTCAATCTGCTCTTGGTACTACTCTCAATCTAAGTACCGTTTTCCATCCCCAAACTGACGGTCAGACTGAAAGAACGATTCGTACCCTTGAAGACATGCTTCGTTCGTGTGTCATAGATTTAGGTGGTAATTGGGACGCGCACTTACCTTTGGTCGAATTTGTGACAACTCGTGTTTTAGAACCTCTATTTGTACTTTGATGTAACGTATGTGGAACGTTAGGTGATTATGTGAACTTTGAGATTAATTGAATGTTATGTTTGATATGTGTTTATGGTGTGACGAATGTATGTATGCAATATGATAACATTAAACGAACCGATCCCACAACAGCAACTCGATCGCACAAGCCGTTGGGCTTTGGTCCTTTACCACTCTCGGCCCACTCCCCACTCGAAACACATGGACGGCCCATGTAAGGGTTCGGCCACTCTCCTATATAAACCGATACAAAACCCTTGTGAGGTTTTGCTTCCCCATCATTTGCAAACACATCACACAACACATACAAACCCTACTCTCTTTCTCTCCTCTCAAACTCGACGGCAACACACCCTCTCTCAATCGAAGACCTTGTTATTCGGATCATCCTCGTTATACCTTCTTAACCGGTTAGTGTAATACACTTGATTTGCATGATTGAATGATATTCGGCTTATGTTTTACATAATGATTTATGTGATTACTAGAATTGTTTGTGTGTATGATGATGTTCTAGTGAAACGGATTGTATGATGATGATCCAAAACCGAATAGATGTTAACTGACCATCATGTCCTGTTTTCGGATTGGTTGGAGAATGATATATGATTGCTTATAATTGTGAATCACTAGGGTTGTTCATATAGATCGACTCACTTGTGTAGGGTGTTTAAACCGATTTAGAATTGATAATTATGTGATGATAATCTTAATTCAGATGCATGTTAATCGGCTGTTATGTTTCTGCCTTTCGGATGGATGGTTTGTTGATGTTGGAAGCTTTAAATCGGATAGTTTGAATGTTTTAAGATATTGTTTATGCTTGAAACATGATTAGGGTTCATAGAGTTTTGATGCTAAAAACATTGATTGATCGAGATATGGTTAGCTAGAAACTGTTGATTTTGTTGATTGATAGATTGTAAATTTCGAAACTGTGAATGATTGTAACCGAATTGCATAATATGCGGATAGTAAAACGGATCGCACAAGTTCCCTCTTGGTCGCACAAGATCAGGTCACACAAGACCTGATCTGATCGCACAAGTGCATCGCACAAGACGGGGTACAAACACATAATACTGTTTTGTTATGCATGATTGCACAAGACTTGTGGATCGCACAAGATAGTGCCGATCGCACAAGGCTTGGAACAGATCAGGCAGTGGAACAGAACAAGCTGCCCAAACGTATCAGTGCTACTAATGCTACTACTTCCGCTACTCCCAGTGACAATAAGCGGAAATGGGATGGGGATTCCAGCAAGGGTTCAGATACAGCTCAGTCTCAGGCACAGCAGCGGAAGACTGATAACTACCAGAGCCCTGGTCAGCAATTTTCTGGTAGTCAAAGACAGGGTGGATATAGAGGAAATCTCCCAAGGTGCAATACATGCAACAGGCACCACAATGGCCAGTGCAGCAAGGGTCGTTGTCAGCGGTGTCTCAAGATGGGTCATGAGGCTAAAGATTGCAAGAGCTCACGACCTGCTAATCATAACCAGCAACAACAACCATCCGCTCCACGAAACCAGCAACAACAACAACAGCGAGGCAATAGGGGATGCTTTCAATGTGGGGCTGAAGGCCACTTCAAGCGGGACTGCCCCCAGTTAAACCAGAATCAGAATAACAACAACAATAATCAGGGCAACGGGAACAACATTGGGGGAAACAATAACGACAATGGTGCTAGGGGTCGTGCATTTGTGCTGGGTCAGGGTGATGCAAGGAACGATCCTAATGTGGTTATGGGTAAGTTTCTTCTCGATGACTTTTATGTTACTGTATTATTTGATTCGGGTGCGGATACCAGTTATATGTCTCTGAAAGTTAGCCAAATGCTTAAACGCGCACCAACACTTTTGAACACAAAACATGTCGTAGAGTTAGCTAACGGTAAAAGTCTAGAGGCCACACATGTAGTTCAGGGTTGTAATCTTATCCTCGCTGGTCAGACTTTCTTTATCGATCTCATTCCCATAGCTTTGGGTAGTTTTGACATCGTCATTGGTATGGATTGGTTATCTCAACAACAAGCAGAGATCCTATGCAAGGAGAAGACCGTTCGTATTCCCCGTTCTGGTAAAGAACCTCTCGAAGTTCAAGGCGATAATAGTGGTGCCGTGGTTGGCATCATCTCCTTCCTGAAGGCTCAGAAGTGTTTGCGAAAGGGCCACACTACTATCTTGGCACTTGTTACTGACGCATCAGCGAAAGAGAAGATATTAGAGGATATTCCAATAGTACGCGATTTTCCTCAGGTGTTTCCTGAAGATTTACCTGGGCTACCGCCTCATCGCCAGGTCGAATTTCAGATCGAGCTAGCTCCTGGAGCAGCACCCATAGCTTGAGCACCCTATCGCTTAGCTCCAACCGAACTGGAAGAACTGTCTAAGCAATTGCAAGAACTCTTGGAAAAGGGTTTTATTCGTCCTAGCTCTTCGCCATGGGGAGCTCCAGTACTATTCGTGAAGAAGAAAGACGGTACCTTCAGAATGTGCATAGATTACCGCGAACTGAACAAGGTGACTGTGAAGAATTGCTATCCTCTTCCACGCATCGATGACTTATTCGACCAGTTGCAAGGGTCGAGCTATTACTCGAAGATTGACATGAGGTCAGGCTACCATCAACTGAGAGTCCGGGATGAGGACGTCTCCAAAACAGCATTCAGAACTCGCTACGGCCACTACGAGTTTCTCGTCATGCCATTCGGGCTGACAAACGCACCTGCGGTCTTCATGGACTTGATGAACAGAGTGTGCAAGCCCTATCTGGATAAGTTTGTTATAGTATTCATCGACGACATCCTGATCTATTCCAAGAGTCAGGAGGAACACGAGCAGCACCTACGACTCATTCTGGAACTTCTTCGAACCGAACAGCTTTATGCAAAGTTCTCGAAGTGCGACTTCTGGCTTCGTGAAGTCCATTTCCTAGGCCACGTGGTAAACAAGGATGGGATCCATGTTGATCCATCCAAGGTAGATTCGATCAGGAACTGGCCTGCACCTAGAACACCAACAGAAATTCGCCAATTCTTGGGCTTGGCAGGTTACTACAGAAGGTTTATCAAGGATTTCTCCAAGATTGCGCAACCTCTCATCTCACTAACTCAGAAAGGTGTCACCTATCGTTGGGGTGATACACAGGAAACGGCGTTTCAGCACCTAAAGGATAGACTTTGCTGCGCACCTATCCTCTCATTACCTGAAGGCACAGACGATTTTGTGGTATATTGTGACGCATCCATTCAGGGACTTGGATGTGTGCTGATGCAACGTGACAAGGTCATTGCTTATGCGTCACGTCAACTTAAGATTCATGAAAGGAACTACACTACGCATGATTTGGAGCTGGGAGCTGTTGTTTTCGCACTCAAGATATGGAGACATTACCTGTACGGTACCAGGTGCACCATTTACACCGATCACAGGAGTCTCGAGCATATCTTCAAGCAGAAGGAGTTAAACATGCGTCAACGACGATGGGTCGAGCTATTGAACGATTACGAATGCGCAATCAAGTACCATCCAGGCAAAGCCAATGTTGTGGCTGACGCCCTCAGTCGAAAGGACACTACGCCTAAACGCATGCGAGCATTACAACTTACCATCCAGTCTAGTCTTCCTTCCCAGATACGAGATGCTCAGGTAGAAGCATTGAAACCAGAGAACGTCAGGGCTGAAGCCCTACGTGGCTCAAGGCAATGATTAGAACAAAAGGAAGACGGTGCATACTACGGAACAGGACGCATTTGGGTCCCACTCTATGGCAACCTATGAGAGCTGGTGATGGATGAGGCACACAATTCTCGCTACTCAGTACATCCTGGTGCGGATAAGATGTACCACGATATCAAAACTACATATTGGTGGCCTAGCATGAAGGCCCACATAGCAACTTACGTCAGCAAGTGCTTGACTTGTGCGAGAGTCAAAGTCGAATACCAGAAACCTTCAGGCCTACTCCAACAACCTGAGATACCACAATGGAAATGGGAGAAAATTTCCATGGATTTCGTTACTGGCCTACCTAGATCTCAGCGCGGAAATGACACTATTTGGGTGATCGTGGATCGACTCACAAAGTCCGCACACTTCTTGGCCATCAAAGAAACAGACAAGTTCTCTACTTTAGCAGACGTTTACTTGAAGGAAGTTGTTTCGAGGCACGGGGTGCCCACCTCCATTATCTCTGATCGCGATGCACGTTTTACTTCTGAACTGTGGCAAGCAATGCATAAGTTCTTTGACTCACGTTTAGATATGAGCACAACTTATCACCCGCAAACGGATGGGCAGTCGGAACGCACCATCCAGACCTTTGAAGACATGCTTAGGGCATGTGTGATTGACTTTGGCAATGGTTGGGAAAGACACCTGCCACTCGTGGAATTCTCGTATAATAACAGTTACCACACCAGCATTCGGGTCGCACCATTTGAGGCATTGTACGGGCGTAAATGCCGGTCACCTCTTTGTTGGGCAGAGGTGGGGGATAGTCAGATCACTGGCCCAGAACTTGTGGTAGACACAATAGAACGGATTGCTCAAATACGACAACGAATGGTGGCAGCTCGTGACCGTCAGAAAAGTTACGCCGATAAGGGCAGGAAACCACTCGAGTTCCAGGTTGGGGATCGAGTGCTACTCAAAGTTTCACCCTGGAAGGGTGTGGTTCATTTTGGCAAATAAGGCAAACTTAACCCACGATACATCGGACCTTTCGAAATCATAGAGAAAATAGGCAAGGTGGCCTACAAACTGAACCTACCAACAGAACTCAGTGCAGTTCACAACGTTTTCCACGTGTCGAATCTGAAGAAGTGTCTGTCAGATGAGACCCTCATAGTTCCTTTGAAGGAGCTCACTATCGATGAGCAGTTACGATTCATCGAAGAACCAGTTGAAATCACGGACCGGGATGTTAAGGTCCTCAAGCACACCAGAATACCTCTCGTTCGAGTTCGTTGGAACTCCCGTCGCGGCCCAGAGTTCACCTGGGAACGCGAAGATCAAATGAAACAAAAGTATCCCCAACTATTCGCAAACAGTACAACCACTACTGAGGCTGAAGCTACGGAATTTCGGGACGAAATTCCAGATCAACGGGGGGAGGATGTGACACCCCAGGAAAACCAGGAAAACCATGCAACTTAACTAGCTTCCTCAGTGAGTACGTACCAAATTTCGGGACAAAATTTCTTTCAACTTGGGGATAATGTGACAACTCGTGTTTTAGAACCTCTATTTGTACTTTGATGTAACGTATGTGGAACGTTAGGTGATTATGTGAACTTTGAGATTAATTGAATGTTATGTTTGATATGTGTTTATGGTGTGACGAATGTATGTATGCAATATGATAACATTAAACGAACCGATCGCACAACAGCAACTCGATCGCACAAGCCTTTGGGCTTTGGTCCTTTACCACTCTCGGCCCACTCCCCACTCGAAACACATGGACGGCCCATGTAAGGGTTCGGCCACTCTCCTATATAAACCGATACAAAACCCTTGTGAGGTTTTGCTTCCCCATCATTTGCAAACACATCACACAACACATACAAACCCTACTCTCTTTCTCTCCTCTCAAACTCGACGGCAACACACCCTCTCTCAATCGAAGACCTTGTTATTCGGATCATCCTCGTTATACCTTCTTAACCGGTTAGTGTAATACACTTGATTTGCATGATTGAATGATATTCGGCTTATGTTTTACATAATGATTTATGTGATTACTAGAATTGTTTGTGTGTATGATGATGTTCTAGTGAAACGGATTGTATGATGATGATCCAAAACCGAATAGATGTTAACTGACCATCATGTCCTGTTTTCGGATTGGTTGGAGAATGATATATGATTGCTTATAATTGTGAATCACTAGGGTTGTTCATATAGATCGACTCACTTGTGTAGGGTGTTTAAACCGATTTAGAATTGATAATTATGTGATGATAATCTTAATTCAGATGCATGTTAATCGGCTGTTATGTTTCTGCCTTTCGGATGGATGGTTTGTTGATGTTGGAAGCTTTAAATCGGATAGTTTGAATGTTTTAAGATATTGTTTATGCTTGAAACATGATTAGGGTTCATAGAGTTTTGATGCTAAAAACCTTGATTGATCGAGATATGGTTAGCTAGAAACTGTTGATTTTGTTGATTGATAGATTGTAAATTTGGAAACTGTGAATGATTGTAACCGAATTGCATAATATGCGGATAGTAAAACGGATCGCACAAGTTCCCTCTCGGTCGCACAAGATCAGGTCACACAAGACCTGATCTGATCGCACAAGTGCATCGCACAAGACGGGGTACAAACACATAATACTGTTTTGTTATGCATGATTGCACAAGACTTGTGGATCGCACAAGATAGTGCCGATCGCACAAGGCTTGGGCCTCACACGAAGTATATTACTGATTGGGCCTCAAAGCCCAAGTCCAGTCGCACAAGAAGTCTGTAGTCGCACAAGACTATTGGATCGCACAAGATGTGTTTTTGATAATTGTTGGGCCGTGTTTTTTATTTGGGCTGGGTTTAAGGCTGATCGCACAACCCATTGTGGATCGCACAAGTTGTGCTGATCGCACAATAGGTTGGGCCGCCAAATTGTTGGGCTTTATCTCTCGGGTCGCACAAGTTGGACGTGTTTGGTACTTAAATGCTACTGTTAATGTGTTAACATGTATTATGTGTTTGCCATGATCAACATGTGGTCATAACCTGTTAAACTATGTGTAATCATACGTGCCTTACTTGAACCTAGACCTGACTCGTATGGTAACCATGTTAGGACGTGGTTGACCTCTAGCAGCTCAATTGACCTTTACTTATCTGCCGAGCAAACCAAGGTGAGTTCACACTCTTACCAAGGCATGGGATTCCCGGGGTTGGGAATGGGATTGAATGATTACTTGTACTTACATCACTACTGAAATATGTACCACTGACCTCGTTAGGTGTAGTACACCTATAGAGACAGCTAGACTAGTAAAACACGGGAAGCCCCCACTAATGTTCGCACACATGTCTGTGAGACCGCGATACAAATACTAATCTTCGCAAACATGTCTGTGAGACCGCGATACGAATACTAATCTTCGCAAACATGTCTGGGAGACCGCGATACAAATACGAATACAACTAGTCTAGGATACATGGGAAACCCCCACCAATCTTCGCACACATGTCTGGGAGACCGCGATACGAATTAATACGATACCTGGTACAAGCGAACAAATGATTTACGAACGAATACTATAACTAAACAACCAACTGTGAACTCGCTCAACTTTGTTGTTGACTCGTTGTTACATGCCTTGCAGGTCGTTAGGTACTCATGGAGCTTGCACGGGGAGGCACAGTCGTTGTGGGACATGGATCGTGAATGCCATGTTAAACGTTTATGACATTTCAAACTTATTACTTATGTTGGGTTTTTCATTTATGCTTCCGCTAAACATTGATACTATACTTTTGTTTTGAACACCTTTCATATTGTTTGGTTGAATTACATTTACCTATTACATTGTTCGATATGATTGGTGGCTTGATCCTGGTCAGTCACGCCTCCAAGCGGTGATACTCCGCGTGTGGATTTTGGGGGTGTGACAGAATTCTCGTACAATAACAATTATCATTCTAGCATTCAAATGGCATAATTTGAGGCATTATACGGAAGAAAATGTCGATCGCCTATTGTATGGCATGAGATCGGAGATGCGCCGATTACCGGTCCTGAGCTGTTGTAAGAAACGACTGACAAAATCCTCCAAATTCGAGACAATCTGCTGAAAGCTCGGAGTCGTCAGAAAAGTTATGCCGATAGACGCCACAAGCCCCTTGAATTTGACGTTGGTGATCACGTACTCCTAAAGGTTTCACCTTGGAAGGGTGTGATCAGATTCGGCAAGAAAGGAAAGCTCGCACCTCGATATGTTGGACCCTTTAAGATTCTGGAAAGGATCGGCAAGGTGGCCTACAGACTCAAACTATCGGAGGAACTTAACAACATCCACCCGACTTTCCATGTTTCGAACCTCAGAAAGTGTCTTGCCGAGCAGGATTTACAAGTGCCACTTGAGGATCTACAAGTGGACGAAACATTACACTTCGTGGAAAATCCTGTCGAGATCATGGATCGAGAAACCAAGAAGCTCAGACGCTCACGCATTCCCATTGTGAAGGTTCGTTGGGAAGGCAAACGCGGCGCCGAGTTCACCTGGAAACTCGAAAGTGACATGAAGGCTAAATATCCACAGCTTTTCGTTACGCCTGCGCCTTAATTTCAGGACGAAATTCCCTAAAGTAGGGGAGGCTGTAACACCCCGCGTTTTGAAAGTCAAAGTACAAGTCAAAGTCAAAGTCAAAGGAAGAAAAGATTGCTAAATGCGATCTGTCACTCCTTGCTTAATTATTGATTGTACTCTTTGACTTGTAATCAATACTATATTTTATGTTACTTTAGTTGTATTATGTGGAGTAAATGCTAACAATCGCAATTATCGCTAATCGACTTATCGCTAATCGACTTATCGCTATCTCATCGCTCTCGCATCACAACTAGAATTATGTGTTCTGGATATTATTTTATGTGTGTGTGCTACTTATGTGTTACTTGTGCATGATTATAATATGTTTGTGGTGACTAATCGAAAACGCAGTCGCAACTCTATCGCAACGCAATCTCATCGCAAACTCGAGATGCAGGGTTTCTTATATTGTTGTATGTTAGTTAGGTTATTTGTGTAACTATTGTTTGATACTATCACAACGTTCAACGCACGAAACGAAACATCGAAACTCAACTCGCCGGAGACGTTCGATCGAATGACCATTCGATCGAATGGTCATCCGTCCGGATGACCATCCGATCGGATGGCCATCCGATCGGACTGCCCTCCGATAGCACACCTGCACCGCCTTTCCTCTTTTGGCACCTATAAATATCACCTGTCACATCATAAATAGTGATGTGACAGCTCTCTCGTCCGACCAGCACACTTTGGGCTATTTTCTCTCGATTTCTCACGATTCTTGTAAGTTTCTACCTCAAATCTTGTACTTCTATCGTCTACACATACTCCTTCATCTTTTTCACCAACAAATCTTCACTTTTCACCATGAAATCGGCTGGTTTGAGGTGTTCTAGGATGATGTAATCATGGGGTTCTTATGAACTTCAAGATTTGACCTCATTCCACCAAGAACAACTCAGATCTGAAGGATTTCAACATGTTTAAACACTGATTTCGCCTAAATCTAAACATTTTGAAGATTAAAAGGATTGAAAGATGTTTTCATAACTTTCTTTCAACTCTTTTACACTCATGCACTCAAAACCGATAGAATCAGAACCCATTTAGGCCTTATACTCGTTCCTTAGTGGAGTGTCGGTCCGGAACTGAATCCTATCAAAGAGACAACCAATTCACGGGTTGAACATGAACAACCATCAAGAACAGTTAACTGACCAGATGGGGTGATTCCCATCCGATCGGACGACTTGGACTTGATGGAGTTCCCGTTGTTTGACACATTGTCATACCGTCTTGGTCAAACCGCAAACTTTCTAAACTTAACAAAATTTTCCAAGTTTCAAAACGAGCAAGTCACCAAACGGATTGTCGTCCGATCGGATTGCCATTCAATCGAACGACAATCCGATCGGATGACTTGTGGTCTCAACACTTAAACATTTTATGGATTACCAATACATAACAGTAAACAAACGAATGGTCATCGGATCGGACGACCATCCGATCGAATGACCATCCTGATGTGAACTTGTTCTCTGAAACGTCTCACTTGGAACGGATCGCCATCCGAGCGAATGGCCATCCGACCAGACGACCATTCGCCCGGACGACCTGAAAGGTAGAGATATTTCTCTGTTTTCAAAATGCTACAACGAAAACTTCAAAGCCATCATACAGAAACACATCCCTCCCAAGCGAAGGACAATCCAACCGAATGGCCATCCGTCCGGATGACCATCCAAACGGATTGTCATCCGATCGAATGACCATCCATCCAGATTGTCATCCGATCGAATGGCCCTTCGTCACTCGGTTCACTCGTCACCGTTTTATGCACTGTTCATCGCTTATGCTATCGTTCTGTAATCAGGCTAATCTCTCAGCGCTCCCTTCAATCCAAGAGAGTGTTTATTTATTAAACGCTATCTGTGAGTATACTCGATCCCTTTTTGCTTTACGCACTTTTGGGTGTAACATACGTTACTTATACTAAATCACATCGATCACACAATGCAAACACAATTTATACACTAACCGCTCTCGCATGTTATACGTGTTATTCGATGAATGCTTGTATGTTATGTTTACACAGTGATTGTTGCCTGACACCTTAGCAACGATAGTACTATAGTTTGGACTCAGCACCTGTCGTGGACGGGGGTTGCTAAGGGTATTTCTTCACGTATCACAGTGGTGATATGTGTTGCGCACTCTATAACTCGCAGTCACGTCTGTGCATATTTCATTGTTGATAACCTACTAGCTTCGCACTACTACATGTTACATGCTGGTTATGCGTAAACGATTTCGCTATCTATCTATGCTATTAAACTTGTATGCTCACCTTTACACTATGTGTATTGACTTCTATTTTAACGTATGTGACAGGTGTTTGAGATGCTAGGATGCTTGCTATGTGGAATCAAGTTAGGAAGAGTCTAGAAACAAATAATTAATATTTTGAGTTGTCGGAACAATGATTTGTCTTGAGATATAAATATGTCTGTAATAACTGCTTTATTTAGATAAGTTATGGTATGGGACGTAATATTAATTATCTGGTAAATTAGTTGTTATGGATTTCTCTTGGACAATCTGTTTCGCTCAGTGCCTCACCCCGATGTTTCCGCCATCGGTTGGGGTGTAACATTCCCGAAGACCTACCCGGTCCTCCTCCTCTTTCTGTTGACTTCCACATTGACCTTATTCATGGCGCTACACCTGTTACAAAATCCCCTTACCATCTCGCACCCTCGGAAATGCAAGAGCTATCGAGGCAGCTTCAAGAATTACTTGATAAAGGCTTTATACGCCCTAGTACTTCTCCTTGGGGCGCTCCAGTCCTCTTTGTCAAAAAAAAAAAGAAAGATGGATCATTCTGCATGTACATTGACTACCGCGAACTCAACAAGCTTACCATCAAGCACCGTTACCCACTTTCTCGCATCGATGACCTCTTCGATCAACTTCAAGGCGCAACGTGCTTTTCTAAAATCGAAATTTTTTCTAGCTACCATCCACTTCGAGTCCTTGAAGAGGATATTCCTAAAACCGTAATTCGTACTAGATACAGTCACTACGAGTTCGTGGTCATGCCTTTCGGTTTGTCCAACACACCCGAGGTCTTCATGGACTTGATGAATCGGGTGTGTAAGCTTTGCTTGGACCGTTTCGTGATCGTTTTCATAGATGATATTCTCATTTACTCCAAAACCCAAGACGAGCATGAGCGACACTTGTGTCTAATCCTCGAACTCGTACGATCCGAACAACTTTAAATCCAAATTCTCCAAGTGTGAATTTTGGCTAAAGGAAGTTCAATTTCTCGGTCACGTTGTGAATAAGAAAGGCATACACGTTGATCCCACTAAAATCGAAGCTGTCAAGAATTGGATTGCACCGAAGTCTCCGTTCAAAATTCGTTCGTTTCTTGGATTGGCGGGTTATTACCACTGATTCATCTCCAACTTTTCCAATATCGTTGTTCCTCTCACTTCCTTAACTAAAAAAGATAAACCTTTTATTTGGGGTTCCGAACAAGAGGAGTCTTTTCAAACGCTCAAGGACATGCTTTGCAATGCTCCTATTCTCGCTCTCCCCGACGGTAACAACAATTTCGTAGTGTATTGCGATGCATCTAACGAAGGTCTTGGTTGTGTTCTCATGCAACGAGACAAGGTTATCACTTATGCTTCGAGACAACTCAAAATACATGAGAAGAACTACACTACCCATGACCTTGAACTTGGTGAGGTTGTTTTTGCGTTAATGATATGGCGATACTGCCTATACGGTACTAAGTGTGTGGTCTTCACCAACCATAAGAGCCTTTAGCACACTTTAACCAAAAAGAGCTCAACATTCGTCAACGCCGATGGGCAAAGTTTCTCAACGACTACGACTGCGAGATTTGCTACCATCCTGGTAAGGCGAATGTCATGGCCGACGCTCTTAGTCGCAAAACTCATGTAAAGAGTATTCGTTGTTTCCAAATTCTAAATGACATTCGAGATCGCATTCGCAAAGCACAATACTCATCCGTTAATGAGGATAACTTATACAACGAGATGAAGTGGGTGCTGAAAATCAACTCATATCCAAGTCCGACGGTATCCTTTACTACCTCAATCGCGTTTGGGTACCAAACCGTGATGACCTTCATGAATTCTTAATGAAGGAGGCACACAAGTCTCGATACTCTATGCATCCTGGTGCCAACAAGATGTACCAAGACCTTCGTACATCTTATTGGTGGTCTGGTATGAAGAAAGATATCGCCACCTACGTTTCAAAATGTCTCACATGTCCCAAGGCGAAAGCCGAACACCAACGTCCCTCTGGCTTACTTGAACAACCAGAAATTCCAGTCTGGAAATGGGAGAGTATAGCTATGGATTTCATCACCAAACTTCCTCGAACTTCAGCTAGTCATGATAGCATTTGGGTAATCATCGATCGTTTGACCAAATCCGCTCACTTCCTCCCCATTTGTTTAGACTACAAAGTCGAGAAATTGGCTCGTATCTTCACGAATGAAGCCATTTGTTGTCATGGTATCCCCATTAGCATCATTTCTGACCGTGATGGTCGTTTCACCTCGCTTTTTTGACAAACCTTTCAAACCGCTTTTGGTACTCATCTTAACCTTAGTAATGCTTTTCATCCCTAATCAGATGGTCAAACTGAGCGTACTATGCAAACTCTTGAGCATGTGCTTCGTTCTTGCGTAATCGATTTTGATGGCAACTGGGATATACACTTACCTTTGGTAGAATTCTCGTACAAAAATAGTTATCACGCTAGTATTCAAATGGCACCATTCGAAGCATCGTATGGTCGTAAGTGTTGTTCGCCTATTTGTTGGCACGAGATCGAAGAAGCTCAAATCACCAGTCCCGAGCTCATACAAAAGACGACGGACAAGATCTTGAAGATTTGTTATAATCTACTCAAAGCTAGAAGCCGACAAAAGAGTTACGCTGATAAGAGACGTAAACCGTTGGAATTTAATGTTGGTGATTGTGTACTTCTTAAGGTATCCCCTTGGAAAATAGTGGCTCGATTTGGTAAAAAAGGCAACCTCGCTCCTCGCTTCCTAGATCCTTGCATGATTCTCAAAAGGATTGGCAAGATAGCGTATCGACTGGATCTACCTTAAGAACTCAACAATGTTCATCCGACATTTCATGTTTCAAATCTCAAGAAGTTCCTAGCCGGAGAAGGACTTCAAGTTCTGTTGGATGATCTACAAATCAACGAGTCTCTATATTTCGTTGAAAAACCGGTCGAAATCATGGATCTGTTCGTTGGGAAGGAAAATGGGGCGCTGAATTTACTTGGGAACTCGAGAGTGAAATGAAGACCAAACATCCGCACCGGTATGTTGAGTCTTCCTCTTGAATATATTTCGGGATGAAATTTCCTAAAGTAGGGGAGACTGTAATGCTTCGCAATTCTGTACTTTCCTTATTTAGAAAGTTGTAATCGTATTTCTATTTTTGGAAACTTGTAATCGTATCGTATCCATAATTTCTTTCCTATCTTGTAATCCGAGGTTTTGATCATAATATAAATTCATTTTTATACATATACTTGTTACATACTTGTGTTATCCGCAATCACACGTCGAATACATGTTTATACGCATAGATCGAGACTCGAAACACTTGGATATATTAATCATACATGCATACACTCATACTATACTTTATTACACTTTCAGTACCTAAAAATGAGCTAAAATGCAAGTTTAATAAAATATCATAATTACAAAGTTCAGGAGCCAAAATGAACATTTTCAGAAAGTACTCCCTAGCGCCACGCGGGAGATACCAGGGTATCTCTAGCGATGTGCGAGAGAGGTCAATACATAGCAAAACATTGCCAACTTGCGGGTTGGTCCATTTTTGTTACCTTTTTTTTTACCTCCAGTCACCTCCTAACTCATTTAACTCTAACCCTAATCAACCCCATTATAAATAGGAGCCTCCATACATTCCTAAACACTTTCCGAACACTTAAATCCCTTCCAAATCTTCTTGGTTGCTCTTTAATTTGCAAGACTTGGCAGAAAGTTGCAAGCATTCTAAGTGAGTTTTAGCTCACTTCTCTTCTTATTTCTTCATGTTTTCTTCTTTCATTTTACTTGTAACTCTAGGAAGGTTTTCACAAGTTTGTCATAGCAAAGTAAGGTGAAACCTCACCTTATTTGAGGTCCAAAGTAGAGATAAAATTCTGCTTTCGTTTATGTTTTTATAACTTACATTTCTTCACTAAAACTTGGTGAAATCTTGTACCCACCAAGTTGCTAACTAAGCTCATAGTTGTGGATTTGTGTTGTGGTTGATTTCCACCAAGAAACAAGTTCAAAAACTCTTTTAAAATTTGCCCATACATGTCCCAAGTGTTGAAACCATCTAAGATTCACCATCTTCAATATGGATGAACTTATGTTTCGGTAGAAACGTGAACCGTGGGAGCCTTGGCTTTCCAAACTAGTTCCACTACTCACTTGTGTACTTGTGTATGAACATCAAAGTGGCTTCCAAGACTCAAAGTAACACAACCCCGCCGCACCTTCAACATTTACCATGATGGGTATGGAACACCCGGGTTGATCTTACTTGGCTACTTGGCAAAATTAGTTAGTTTATGTTATTCTTATTCATGACCAACCGGGTTTATCAACTATGTTGATAAACTTTTTGCTTTGGTGAATTCATACAAAGAGGTTTAATGGATGTTAATCATCCTACCTCCATGCTTGACATTCATGACTTCTATGATTACACATTATGGACTATATAATAATATAATCTATATAATATAAAATATTAAATATAAATTATATATATCTAGCCGAATTCATGATACTAACCGGTTTATGGTTAGGTGTTATGAACATAGGTTATTTTGTCTTTGTTCTAAATTCCTCGTTTATGATTCTGATGGGCAAGTTAGACGAGATATATTTTCGCATGCATATACTTTTTTATACGTAATTTCGAATTTGAATCCTTCGCCAAAATTAGAATACTCACACACCTTCGTTTCCCTATTGTAGGGTAACATCGGTGTTCCAACTCTCAACGTTCGTGAAACTCATGGATTAATTGGAAAACTAGCAAAACAGTGAGTGTACATGACCCCTTTTACTTTTCGTCACTTTGGGTGCAATACGTATTTGTTATCAAACTCACACAATCACATACTTTATGCTTAATCACAAAATAAACAATCCAATATACATGCTTAATACATTATGCTAAGACTTCATACGTGCTAGAAACTTATTTGCAATATACTTTGTCATTAACTTCGATCATGCCTCCCTTAACATGTATAGCACTATAGAATTAATGCACCGCCCGTATTCTTGAGGTCATGTTAAGTAAACAAAACGGTCTTATCGTTGCTACGATAAGATTATGCTAGCGGGAAACTTTGGGTTGACTAGTTGGAGTTGCATGCTAGTATTGTATTGATATGTGCTAGATTACGTTTATGACACCTCGTAAAGTCGTGTCCAATAATGTATGACACGTGTCCCTAATCCTAATTATGTCAAACATTGACTAGGAGGACTATTATTGCTAAACAGTTAAAACTTCAAAAATGAGAAGACTGAAAGTGTCAACATGCTTAAACTAAGACTCTGAGTGACATTATACGGTATCCGTATTCTCATATTAAGCCACTTGCTGAATAATCGAAACTGTTTACGATAAACTCAAAAGTTTCAGTAACGGAGGGTTAAAAGTGTCAACATGTTAAATAGTACCTCTGAGTGACCTTTTAACGAATCCAGAACATTATGGTATTCAATCATATTCTTGGAAATACCTAATATTGGCCATTTAAGGCTTCATGCCATTAAACGATAAAATACAAAAGTTTACAAGCTCGGTGACTATCTTCAACGACTGCGGAAGTCTACCGATTCTTGTATTTTGAATACGGACCCTATATACAAATCCAAATATTTTACATACAATAAAATCTTGTGTTTTATTGATAAGGATGTGAAGATGTCCATCGTTACAAAATTTCGATCGTTTTCGTGTACGTTAAAGCATTTTACGCATTTTTACGAAACGCGTAACCGTACAACTGAACGAACCGACATCCATGATATTCCCAGACATAATCCAAGTCACATATGCTTTAAAGCCTTTATTAAGCCTAGAAATTAGGTTAAAAGGGGCTACGAGTGACAAAACGTGACGAAACAAAGTCCAGGGGCCAAACGTGTCAACATTTGAAAGTTTGTTGCTGACCAGGTTCCATACGGACCGTAAGAATGGACCAATACGGTCCGTAAGCATACCTGCAGATGCGAAAATTTTCTTGCCAGCCACACAAAGCTGTCAATACCTCTCTAATCAAAACCAGGGGCTTGTATGTTGTTTGTGACACGTTTAGGGGCACTTGTAATCATCCTAAGAAGCCTCTAAACACCTGGAATGATCTCCTTGATCCTCTTCAACTATAAATAGGTGTTGAATTCTTTGTTCAAACTTGCACCTATCCTTCTTTCTTTCTATAAACTCTCCTCTGGAGGTTCCTGAGCAATTGGGAGCTTCCCCTTTAGTTTCATTAGTCCTAAGGACCACAAGTAAGTGATCCTTTCATGGCTAGTTATTTTATTTGTCCCTTAAAGCCGAAAAGTCAAGCGATTATGATAAACACTTTGACTTTTAGTTAGACCTTAAACGGTCAAGCCATTGTTCGCAACGAACATGGCTACATGATCGTAATTAGGTAGGTGTTAATCCCTCAAAAGGGCACCTCCTAAGAATCATGTTTGTTTGGTCAATTGACGAGTCAAAGTAATATTAATTTAAAAAGTCAACGGGTCAGATTTTAAAATAATTACGATCTGAGTTTCAGAGTGTTCGATAATATGTTTTATCACTTGAACAACTTGGTAATAATTATTAGAACATGTGTAAACATGTTCGGCTCGTTAATTCCAGTTTTAGGGTCGGTTCGCAACCGAAAGTCGCGGAGTTTGACTTCTACGTTGACTTTTGGTTATAAACCGAATTAGACTAGTATGCTACTGATTTTAGGTTCCGTTATGATCATAATATAATGTAGTATAACCCCATAAGGTTATATTACACGATCAGACTAGGAATCTGAGTTTATGCGCATGTTTTGTTATTATGCAGTAATTTGACTATAATGCCCTTTTGTTTAAAAATAACGTTTTAAAAGTAAATGAGCATGCAAATGAGTTATGTACTGATAAGTAAACATATTTAGAATATTTTTATGTGTATAGCCTGGTCATAAATTGAGTTTACGCGTATAAGCGTAAACTATGCTTTTAAAAGGACTAAAATGCCCTTTTAAGTCTAAAATGAGTTTTAAACATAATTTTAGCATAAAACTCATTACCTATTGATATGATATGATAAATAGGATTATTTGGGATGCTAAGTCATGTTGTAAACTGAGTTTAACTTCAGTTTCGTATATAATGCCGATAAATGATGATAATGCCCTTATGGCACATAAAATGTGTTTTAAGAATAATATTCAAACCAAACCTTTTGCATACTAATATGTTATGACAAATAAAATATTTTAACTATTTAAAGCTGGTCATAACATCAGATTTCATAAACCTTCACATAAATCGTCATTTAACGACATTAACGCCGTTTAGGCGCGTAGTATGGTTTTAAACCATATTTATGAACCAAGACTTGATACCAACTAATTTTATAAACCATTATAAATATTTTTATAGTAGGTATAAGTCCTAAACTTAGAATCCCAAATAAGTCCTCAAAACTATGTGTGAAATGACCAAAATGCCCCTACGGCATATAGTTTGGTCTTAAAGCATAAACCACACATATATTTGACATCCTACTGATATGATATCATAATTTAATCACTTTTACAAAATGTTTATGACCATGACATCAGTTTACTTGCAAGCTCGTTTTATAAGTTGTAAAATTACCAAAATGCCCTTATGAGGCATTGTTTGATTTTAAAACCTTTACGGGCATACAAGTTAATATCCTACTGATATAATAACTTGTTTAAAGTGTATTGGCATATGGAACTTGTTCATGACTCATCCGGTTACCCGTCATCGCTAATACGCGTACGGTTAGACTTACGTAACTAGTTTACATAAGTTTACCGAAAAGGGTTTAACCTTACCGTTTTGATCTCAAAATCCAGAATGTACAATGTTTACACATATTATACAAGTCCTAGTACTTGTTGGGTTTAAACCACATTCTATTCAGTATACGCTTAATCTAGCGAACCTATTCTTAAGTATAGGGTCATATCTAAATGAACTACCTTTGGCCCGTATACATTCTAACAGATAATAAATCTGTTCATTCCATACTATAGTACCCCCCAGATAATCAGACTTGGGTCAATAATACTTATACTTGCGGCTCTTTGCCAAATATAGTCTTACTGATTGGAAGCTAGCAAAGGTAAATACTCTTGACTTATTTTAGTGCAAACTTGGGATGGCAAATATGTCTCTTGGGACGGTTATTACATAAGTAAGTCGCCTATGATGGCGCAAAAGTGTAGGAATACGGTTTAATCCGTTTACTTGATAATTATCGTAATTGGGGGTTAATGATACCATGTCCGGACAACCCAATGGTTTAAACCAACTATATAATCTCGTAACAAGAATAATCCCAAGATATATTTAAAAAGATCACCTACGGGTTATCTATATGTATAAAACTCTTTTCGAAAAACTATTTTTCCAAAGAGACAGCTAATTGTATTTACCAGCTTTAGCTGATATATTTTCAAAAAGATTGAACAGCAGGTACCGAACCTTATTATAGGTTGGGATTACGGGTCGGCTAGAATGAAGGCTAAGGAATTTGCACTCCTGATTCTTAAGGCCTATGATGTCTAAAGCTCTGTTTATTTAGATCCTGCATGTGGGCTTGTATCGAACGCTTGTAATACTTTTATACATTCAAGCTTTATTTTAATAATTTTAATCCAATACTTCCGCTGCATATTATTATATTGTGATAACTGTTATCCAACCGTCACGAGTGTACCCATCCGGGCCAACCAGGAATCGGGGTGTGATAGTTTGGTATCAGAGCTACAGTTTGAGTGAATTAGACACTAGCTCTTAGTGTCTAATCTCAAATATCACAAATGCAAATTCCTTTAAAAACTCCGAGTCTAGACCTGAATATAAGACTACTCTAAATCTATATAGTAGTTATTGATTTTATACCGCCAAGACGTCGCGGGCAAGATGAAGAATCTTTGATGGGTCGCGGACTCAATGATCTGTACGTTTGAGTAGCTTGAAGTTCCACATGATGAACTACACTGTTTGGAGACAATGACTCCGATACGAGGATGCTAAACCTCGCCATCTGATATTATATCTTTTGAAATCTCTGTGATTTCCTAATATCATTTACCAGAAGTCTGTCATATTTGATAGACATTCTGGTGATATCTCACCTGCTAATTTAAACAACAATAATTATAGAAAGCCGTATCATGGCAAGGATATATGTGCACTTGCACCAAATCCTATTCTTTGATTCAAATGTTCTCTCATTTTAGAGAATAAGCAGAAGAAGGAATCACTTTCTCTGATTCATGCTTAAAGCATATAATTTCGAGTCTTCAAGCTCGATTAATTCAAACCCATCTGGGTATATATTATATTATGTAAATTCGGCAACTCTCGCCAGCAATTTCTCCGTCAGGAATACGACAATGATTTTTATTTCATTGATTTTTAGCAACTACGAATGCCAAACTTAGTTTGATAGAAGCGTCATATGATAATTGGTAGTATCTTATTGTGTCCCATAGATTGCTTTCATGCCTGGCCAGTATGACGATTTAATGCATAGAACCACTAAGATCTCCCAACGGTCATATTGTACTGATATCGACTAATAGAAAGCATCTAATATATTTTGGCGATATTACTGCCATAAGAAGAATCATTGATTTTGTGGAGCCCATTTTATGATTTTTCCTTCTAATGATATGAAGGTCACATTTATTGCTCCTACCTTATCAAACAGATCTCTTGATTACGCGATAGACGAAGGCCAAAAGCACATGTTCCCACCAATAAGTGGTTGAAAAGTGCAAAATTTTCGTCCAAATATACGACGACATATCCCCAAATCTCCCGATAAGGAGAGGGGCTTATTTCAAAAAGGTGTACTTTATTGAGCCATAACATATACGCTGTACTTAATTGAGGCGTATTCCCGAATCTCCCCTTAAGGAGAAAGGGTATATTTATAAACGGTGTACTTTATTGAGCCGTACATTGAGGCGTATTCCCGAATCTCCCCATAAGGAGAAAGGGTATATTTATAAACGGTGTACTTTATTGAGCCGTACCATATACAGTGTACTTTATTGAGCTGTATTATATACGTTGTACTTTATTGAGGTGTATTCCCGAATCTCCCCATGAGGTGAAAAGGTATATTTATAAACGGTGTACTTTATTGAGCCGTACCATATACAGTGTACTTTATTGAGCTGTACCATATACGTTGTACTATATTGAGGCGTATCCCTGAATCTCCCCATAAGGAGAAAGGGTATATATTTAAACGGTGTACTTTATTGAGCCGTATCGTATACGCTGTACTATATTGAGGTGTATACCAAATATCCAACTAAGGAGAAGTGCATATAACTAAAACGTCAAATAGGACGTGTCCTAGAAACTCCAACTGAGGAGAAGGACTAAAAGTGCCAACTCTATTGGGTGAAGACAACTAGTCGAAGGACCGCTAGCAATCAAGCAAATAAATCTCTTTTGAATTTACTCGGTCTACTAGTTCTTACATAATTAAGACTAGTAAATAAGAGCATGATAAAAGACTCTGTCTTAAATATATATTTCCCACCAATGGTAGTGGTTGAAAAAGGTGATAGAAGTGGAAAACTGATTCCTTCACACCAATATAATCTGAAAAATCTTTAAGTGATTCTCGTCCAACCATGAGACAACACTTATCTTAGATCTCCAACTAATTCCCGAATGAGTGGAAAGGAGATAGAAATTTCATCCATCTATGCAAGGCTAATCATCCCCAAATCTCCCAATGTGGAGAAGAAAATATATTTAAACGGTGATTATATCGAGCTGTATCATATGCGCTGACTGTATTGAGGCGTATTCCCAAATCTCCCAATGTGGAGTGGGACTTATATTTAAAAGTCAACTGTAACGTATTTCCAAATCACCCACTATGGAGAAGGATTTGTGTTTTTTTAAACGTCAACTGAGACGCATCTCAAATTAAGGAAAAGATCTTCGTCAACTTTGTAACGATACTCGTTCCAAACCTCCAACAATTCCCAACTATGCGGAAGGATAGGAATCATATTACTGCATTGTCAAATAAAACTATGACAGTTGTGACCTTTAAAGTTCCCTGTCTAAGGTGGTGGGTTATACCTAAGCCACATAGTCTATATGATCAATGCGATCATGACTAATATCATCTAATACGATGATCATGTTATTTAACATCCTTAGTGATGTTTTGCCTACGGGCTATAACATGTTGTCCATTTGAGACATTGACATTGTGATCTTTGTGATTCCCTATCCAAGGTAGTGAGCTATGCTCAAGCCTAAATAGTCTATATGATCAATGCGATCATGACTAAAATCGTCAATATGATGATCATATTTAACATCCTTGGAGATATTTTACCTATGAGCTATATCATATTGTCCAATTGTGACAAAGACAGTTGTAATATTTTATGATTCCCTGCCCAAAGGGGGTGAGCTATGATCAAACCTCATAGTCTATATGATCAGTGTGATCTTGACTAATATCATCAGTATGATGATCATAATATTAACATCCCTACTTTACTCTATTATCAATAAGACAATGATAGTGGTGACCTTTTTGGTCCCCTGTTCAAAGTAGTGGGTTATACCCAATCCTAAATAGTCTATATGATCAATGCGATCATGACTAATATCATCAACATGATAATCATACTTAACGTCCTTGGTGATGTTTCGTTTACAGACTATATTATATCATCCATTTGAGACAATGACAGTTGTGACCATTATGGTTCCCTGTCCAAAGTGGAAATATATGCCCAAGTTTCGTAGTCTATATGATCAAGTGTGATTATGACTGATATCATCAGTACGAAGACCATTAGTTTAACATCCTTTGTGATGTCAATCGAATCGCCTACGGGCCATATTATATCGTCAATTGCGACGGCAGTAATGGTCTACGACCCCTTATCCAAAGGTAATGAACTATGATTCAAACCTTAAAGCCCTTTGATCAAATGAGATCGCGGCTTATATATATCTTAATTGTCCTTAGTGACAAGGCTTAGTGCCATATCATTCAATGTCCTTCGTGACAAGCCAATGTGCTATATTTAAATGTCCTTCGTAACAAGCTAATGTGCTATATTTAAATATTCCTTGTGACAAGCCAATGAGTTATACGGCAAATTCCATTACCAATTGTGGTAAGCAGGGCTAGTGAAATTGATATATATAAACATATAGATCTGTAAGATCTAATGCAAATAAATTGATTTGATATTTAGTTCTCAAAGTATTACTGATGGCTTTATTATCTTTCAGATAAACTTATGGCGAGCCTGAGTATTGGCAAAGTAAGAAAGAAAAACGGTGGTGATGAATTAGAGCACCAGAACCGTAATAACGAAGAGGATCGTCTTCGATCCATAGTTGTCGATGAAGTCGGTAAAGCCCTGGCTGGATTTATGGCCACATTTAAAGGGCCAGAGCCATCAGTACAGAAAGATAATTCCGTTACTAAACCCCGTTCTAATACTCATAAGATTGAAGGGTCTCAATTCTCCTTAACTAAAAGTGAGCAGAATATCAAGAGTATCAAGAAAGCTGAGTCTCATGACTCTAAGAAGGGGTGTACCTATAAATACTTTGTTTCATGTAAACCCCGTGACTTTACGGGTGAGATTGGAGCAATCGATGCTCTGAAGTGGCTGGATGAAATGGAACCGTTGTTGATATAAGCGGTTGTGCCGCCAAGGACATTGTTAAATACGTGTCTCAATCCTTCAAGGAGGATGCTCTGACTTGGTGGAAGACACTAATCCAATCTACTGGCAAGATTGCAATGTACAACCTGAGTTGGTCTGAGTTCGTGGAATTGATCCGCGAAACTTACTGCCCACCTCACGAGGTGGAGAAAGTTGAATCTGACTTTCTAAAGCTAACCATGAAAGGCCTCGAGTGTCGAACCTATTTATCTGAATACAACTCCTTATCAAGACTCGTGCCGTATTTAATTACCCCCGAGTCTAAGCGCATTGCGCGGTTTATTGGAGGACTCGCTCCAGAAATCAAGGGGATTGTTAAATCCTCCAAACCTACTACTTATAGATCCGCTGTGGATCTGGCTCTTTCTCTTACTGAAGATGAGATAAGAGCAAGGGCGATTAAGGCCGAGGAGGATCACAAGCGAAAGCGTGATGATACCACAAGTAAGGATTACAAAAAGGGTAAGAGTGGTCTGAATTATAACCAGTCTAAGCCGAATGAGGCAAAACCCAAATGTAAAACCTGCGGGAAGCAACACTTCGGAAAATGTTTCCGTGAGCAGACCAGGGGTTGTGGCATCTATAAGGAGATGGATCACAAGTCTCATGAGTGCAAAGACTTGAAAGACGCCACGTGCTATGGATGTGGTGAGAAAGGGCATATAAAGACCCGCTGCCAAAAAAGGGCGACTAACGGGAAAAACAAGGTCATTAATGGCAAGAAAGGCAATATTTGAGTCTTCCAATCTGCTACAGCAGAAGCAGTTCAAGACATATCTTTACGTATCTGTTTCTCGTAATTATTTATTTATTAGAAACTTGTTTTAAACTCTGAAGCCAGTTAAAGCTTCATCGATTGTAAATTTAATAAAAATTCTAATTCTGCTTTTTCAAGACTTAATTATTATTTATAAAAATCAAGTGGCCAATCTAGATATTCCCACATATGATATATCTTTCACGAATCAAATTGTCTTTGATAATCTTTTTACCTATAAATCCTGCTGGATTCGATATGTTCTTAGACATGGATTGGTTAGTTCAAAAACCAAATCCACTTTGTCTACAGTAAGAAACTTATCGAAATTAAAACCCCCATCTGGTGATATACTCACCATTCGTGGAAGAACAAACCTCATGGATTGCCGATGAAGCTTTTATGCTTAAGTTGTCCAATTGATTGAATGAAAGATATGTCATCCACATGACACAAGTAAATCCTAACGAAATAAAGCCGGAAGCTGAAGACTTATGTGTGGATGGACATGAGAAGTCCATAGCCACCAAGGAAGCCTAATGCTTAGAACATTCGCAAGAGAGTCGAACATCGTAGACCATTTATGGTCTGAATAATGAATGAGAAAATCCCATATAGAATTGGGAAATAATAACAATGGATCCAATCTCCAAGTTACCTAAAATAAATCACGGCAATGACGCGATGTAAATTACAGTCGACAAACTTATTAACTCGATGCTTCTTGTCAAATAAGGATAATTTAAATTCTGACAAGTTAAGCTGTATAATGACAACATCGAGTCTTGTAACAGCTCGTAAAAACGTGCCCAATTATGTAAAGACACGTGTCCTAAACTCTAAACATGTAAAAGTTTGAGTTTGAAGGACTAAAGTTGTCAAACGATGAAAGTATCTATGCGAAGGGACTAAAAGTGTCAACATGCCAAACTTGTGCCTCTGATTGACCACACACGATGAATATATTCTTAAACGAGTAAATTGCCAGACGTATGAAGCCGTTTGTGAAAGTAAACAAAAAGTTTACAAGATACAGGAGTTAAACGTGTCAACATGTTAATTCTTACCTCTGAGTGACCTTTTAACGAACCCGGGGCTTCGTAATTTTCGATTATACTCCCAAGAATAAGTGATAACAAATTCACGAGGTTTCGAGATCGTTATGTGTTATTTTCGTAAATTCCCAAGAATAAGGGTTAAAAGCGTCAACGAGCAGAAACTAGTGTTTTCGGTGATCATTTAACGAAACCAGACCTAACGATGTTTGGTTATACTTGCAAGATCCTCTACAAACTAACTACAAGGGGTAAAAGTGGCTAAAACAAAAGTTAAATAGGTTATAAAGGACCAGGGACTGAAACTGCCAAACCTGAAACTTATTTAACCTGATCGAAGGAGTGTCGCGGGGCGTGTAAACCCTCCCTTGTATCCTACGTGGCCCGCGAAAGAGTCCCCAGCGCAGAAAAAGACTGCCAGCTGCAAGTTTCTGCATATTAACCGAGTTACACACTTGAAATTTGATACCAGGAGCTTGTTGATGGTTATAAATTACTGCTAGGACACATGTGATGATCCTAGACACTCCATAACACCTGGGATGATCATGAAATCATGTTCTACAACTATAAATAGGCCTCATTGTTGCACCACATTCCTTGCACATTGAAAATTCTAACTTCTCTCACTTGCTTGAGCATTCTTGAGCACTTCTCTGGGATTCCTGATCAAGAGGGAGCCCACTTTAGTTCAATTTTCATGCAAGGACCTGTTGTAAGTGTCCTTAGCCACTCTAGTTTAGTTAAAAACCAAAAGTCAAAGTTGTCGTAATAATGCTTTGACATTCGGTTTAGTCCTAAACGGTCCAACCATTGTCCGAGGCGAATATGGCTACGTGATTGTAATTACGTAGGTGTTAATCCCTCAAAAGTGAACCTCCTAATTATCACGTTTACTTAGTTAATTGTCGGGTCAAAGTAACTAGTCAAAAAGTCAAACTAGTCAGATTTTCATAAAATAATTAAAACTGATAATGTAGAAGTTATGAACCATGTTTTGTCACTTAAATAACTTGGTAAATATTATTAGAACATGTCTAAGCATGTTCAACCCGATAATTCTGAGTTTAAGGTCGGTTCGCAACCGAAAGTCGCAAAAGCTTGAGTTTTGCTTTGACTTTCAGTTCTGACCCGATTAAGCTCAAAACCTTTATGTTTTAAGCTTCCATTAAGACCATATAATGTTGTAGTATAACCTTCTGAGGTTATATTACCTGGTCGTTAATATTCTGAATTATATGCTAGTTTCCATTATTATGCTTATAATTGACCATTATGCCCTTTTGATCTAAAAATGAGATTTTTGAATATGTGAGCATACAAATAGGTTAAGTACTGATATATAAACATGTCTAAATTAATTTGACATTGTTTTCTGGTCTCAAACTGATGTAATGCTAAATATCGCAAATTTAGCTTTTATAAAGACTAAATTACGCTTTTATGCATAATACATGTTTAAACATAGATTTTGACCCAAAACTCATTACCTACTGTTATGATATCATTTTTAGGGATTTTTGGAGTGTTGGGTCAGATTATATATTGACCATAACTAAGAGTTTTTGTATAAATTCCATATTGACGATAATGCCCTTTTTTACTAATAAAATGTGATTTACACATAATTAACATGACAAACCTTTTTCTACTGATTTGATATGAAAAATAAAATATTTTAAACATTCAAGGCTGATCAAAATCTCAGAATCACATAAACATCTCAAATATCATCAATTATCGACTTTTATAAATAAATTTTAATATTTTTACAGTAGGTATATGTCATGAACTCAGACTTCCAATTATATCCTTAAAAGCATATGTGAAATGACCAAAATACCCTTCGGGGCATAGTTTGGCCATAAATGGTAAACCACACATATGTATGATATCCTACTATTATAACATCATAAAATAAATATTTTTACAGAATGTTTTAGACCAGAACATCAGTTTACTTTAAAACCTCTTTTATAAATCTTAAAATGACCAAAATGCCCTTACGGGACTTAATTTGGTTTTAATGCTTTTTGGGCATATATGTTAACATCCTATTGATGTATTAACATATTTTAAGCATTATAACATAAGCGACTTGTATATGGTTCATTCGGTTACTTGTTATGCATGTATGCGTTCGGTTCGGTTTATGTAACTAGTTTACATAAATTAGCCGAAATGGGTTTAACCTTATCATTAAATCTTCAAAATCCAGAATGTGTTTAGTTTACCCATATTATACAAGTATCCAAACTTGTCGGGTCTAAATCACATTCCATTCCGGTCTCCGCTTAATCTAGCGTTTCAAACCGTAAAGTATCTTTCAAACTAACCGGTCAAAGTCTTTGACTTAAATAAAGACCCGTTAGTATCCTAATAGGTTAATAAACCTTCTATACTGATTAAGTAGCTTCGGTAGAAGATATTTGCATAAGGTCTTAGGAATTATACGGCTGAGTAGCATCTTTGCACATCTAGCTCAGGTAAATACTTTTAACTTATTTTCCCTTATACGGGCTTGGGATACGGTATAATAATAATACCGCTTGGTCGGGTATGAAATCATTTAATCGGATTGTAATTTATAAATTGCATAACCTGTTTTAATCTGTATTGTTTGATAACATAAACATTGGGGGTTAATACGACCGTGTCCTGGATATCCTCGGCTCATTTCTATTAATGGCCACGACCTATGCACGGGGTGTAGGCATACACCTGACAGATGAAAAATGTTAAATAACCCATATGTTGGGGATAACTCCTTTGTGGGTTTTATAGTGGTGAGTCGGTTAATCATGACCGGCTTCCAAACCGGCCCCATATGTATGACAAACATGTAAATCTGTATACAAGATTTTAATAAAAATTGTCCCAAGTTATAAATGGTTGTGTGCCTTGTGCGCCTAAATCAATTTTCATAAACTCTTTTCAAATGAGTCGGTTAATTGTATTTACCAGTGAAAACTGACGTATTTTCCAAAGACTAAGTGACAGGTACCTCTCGAAATTAGGCTGGAGCTACTTGGTGTCAAATAAGAGGATCTTGCAAATCCTTAGATGCCTAAAGTCTGTTATTTCAGTTTCTTGTATTTGTTTTTATGATCCGCCTGTGGATCTCTATTACAACCAGTCTGTATATTCTTTTATTTCGGACACTCGGACATTATGGTTTGTAATAGTAATTATCTACCAAGCCTTTCGCTGTGCTATAATATTGTGTTAATTGACTATGATGATATCAACTACGTCACGATACTCCCACCGGGCCCACCGGTAATATGTGGAAATATCGAGGTGTGACAGGTTGGTATCAGAGCCAACATTGAGTGAATTAAACACTAGCCTTTTGTGTTTAATCTCAATGACACAATAGCACAATCCTTAGACTTCCGAGTCTAGGCAAATGACCTAGGATTTATTCTTAACTTTCCTTTTTCGTTTATATATTGTTTTTCTTGTTTTGACAGGTTTTATAAAATGCCGCCACGTGTCAGAGGAAAAGGAAAAGGTCCTATGAGGGGAGGACCATCAGCGTCATTTAACACCTCCGATTCAAATGATGATTAGAGGCAATCTTTACAAACCGCGAGGCGATCCGTCTCGCTAAGTACATCACCCTCATATCACCCTTCCTTTGGGCCGCCTATACAAGACGAGACCCGACATCCTCACCATTCTCACCACTCTCACCACTCACATCACTCGCTACACTCACATTCATTTCACCATTCCGATTCTCACCATTCTTATTCACCGGGCCAATTTAACCCAAATGATTATATCAATGAACCACCAGGTTACAACCCGTTAGTGTTGGATCGTCGTGTGACCCTAACGAGTCAATATGAAGAGTTCAACATCAAAAACAAAGGCGGAATCAGTGTAATTGATGTAAAACAGCTTGTTTTCCTTTAATTATCCTCTTTTATTGATTTCCTGAGCTTTTACAATTCTGATAACAATTCGGCAGCACCTCGGCTCTCAAACAATGACTTTTAATCCTGTTTCAAATGAACTCAGCACACACCTATATATAGCCGGACTAATTTCGCTTAAACCTGCCATTGCCCATTTCAAGCGGAATTAACTTGGTTAATTTCTCTTGAACTGGTCACTGACACTTTCAAGCGGAATTACCCACTTTCACACATACTAACCCTAATTTCTACCCTGTTGTGTGCTCGTTTATCCTATCTAGACATAAGACTCGATTAAGACGAAGTTAACAGACATTAGATGCACCAACAGACTCCCCCTTGGATGTTGACGAAGTCTTCGGCGTCGAGTCTTTAGTCTTTGCCTCTTTCCAATTTATCTTGACATTGTAAAAGCTTCCTTCAATCTTTATCTTCTTCAATCAACAGCTAGCATGAATCACAGAATCTGAATCTTTAATAACCTTCAAGCTCCCCCTTGAATGTAGATCCAGGAACTGCATCTGACTTTTAAGTCTTCAGACTCCCCCTATCAGTAGGCTGGGATTTTGCTTAGCTGCTTTCATAAACTCATACCTGTTACCTGCACAATCTCTACCTAAATATAAGATATATGACAATAACAGTTTCAATCCAAACTTACCATTTAATCTCATTTGTTTGTTTTTGTCAGAATTAGAAATCCTCTTAAGTATTCAGGTCCAAACTAATGACCCTGATTACTCAATTAGTCTACCAAGTCCAACTTAATGACCTTGGTTGATCTGAGACAATTCACACTGACATTTGTTCAACTTTTTCAAACAATTTTCTGAAATTTACAAGTCTCAAATTAATGAACTTGCTTTAACTTTTCAACTTTCACAAACTTATCATGTTAAGCTCACAACTCATCCTCCAGTTCAGAAACTTCCTGCATCTACTTCAATTCGAATCTGAAGATCAGCTTTCCACTTTGGTTTGTCGGAAAATAAAGCAGAAGTGTAAAATCTTTTTGGATTTTTAATAAAGTTTCTAGACTAGAAATGAAATGCAGAAATAAAATGCAGAAATAAAATGCAGTAAAAGTAAACTATTTACAAACATATTTTTGGTGAGCGTGTTAGGGAATCATATCAGCTATTCGACAAGTCACAAGTACCGTTAAGCTTTAATTTCATACTCAGAATTAAACAATTCACTTAGATTGTCGATATACTGATCCACTTAAATTCTCACACAATTTTCAATCTGTCCAGGATACAATTTAGGTGAATTAAGAACTTAAACTCATTCATGTGTCCCACCTCTTGAATATACTCCCGTATCCAGAACCCAATATTCAGTCTTACAGGTGAGTATACCACAGATGATATCTGTAAGGAGTTAAATTGAAAAAAAAAAACCGTGAGAGCTCAGGTCAGAACTTCCGTTCAGCAGAGAGATGACGGCTTCGACTTAAGGTGTATCCCCTTTAGAGGATATTTTTTACAACAGCACATGATTAGCATTTTTCAATGTTTCGTCACTTTTTATGCTGAGGGCAATGCTATGTTTCAAGCAAGCGGTAAAGTATTATACGGGGACTAGGCCATTGCTTCCGCAAAATCAAAAGTCCCGGGATAATACCCCAGATATCACTGAGTATAAAGACCTAGTATCTCAGAAAGAGGGATCCTTCAAACAAGATTTCAGGGGTTACCTATATATCCAAGTTGTGTTCCCCACGAAATAAGCAAGTTTGAATTTAGGTTTATATCCCGAACAAACCTACTAAATGTGTAAAAACCTATCGGCATATCATCAGCGAGACTGTTTAATCACTTTTAAACTTTACATATCTTTAGCATACCGTAACTGTCAAGCCGATGTACTATCATTTTCCCTTTTTACACAAGCTCTTTTCTGGTTTTCTATTGTTTTTGTATTTTGAAAATATCTCATGTTTTTGGATTTTTGACATTTTTTATTGTTTTTGTATTTTCTGAAGATATTACCCTATACTCCCCCTAAATACCAAAACAAGTAAAAAATCGACAAACCATTGCAGATTGCTTTTCAACATCATCTACAATGTCTCCTTCATCAACGCCAAGAATCTCTTCCAACACCGATAAAAGCTTCATACCGTTCAACTTTAGCAAATATTGAAAACGAGTTTTATCAAACGCTTTGGTATGTAAATCAGCTTTTTGTTCATCAGTGTGGATTTTCTCAATTCGTATCAACTTCTTCTCGAAACAATCTCGAATGAAGTGATGACAAATTTCAATGTGTTTCGTTTTAGCGTGATGAACAGGATTTTTAGTAATGTTAATCGCTGCCTCATTATCAACAAATATAGGAGTGTTAAGAAATTGCAAACCGTAGTCGCGCTTCTGTTGCTGGATCCACAAGATCTGAGAGCAGCAACTGCTAGCAGATACATACTCCGCTTCACATGTGGATAAAGCCACAGAGGTCTGCTTTTTGCATTGCCAGGTGACCAATCGTGATTCGAAAAACTGGCACCCCGCTGTTGTTGATTTAGCGTTAACTTTGCAGCATCCGAAATCGGAATCGGAATACCCTTCGAGCGTAAAATCGCCTTCTCTTGGATACCACAACCCCAATGATGGAGTTCCTTTAAGGTAGCGTAATATCCTTTTGACAATAACCATATGCGAAGCTCTTGGGTTAGATTGAAATCTTGCTGCGAGGCAGGTTGAATACATAATACCGGGTCTTAAAGCTGTCAAGTACATCAGCGATCCGATCATGGAACGATACAACGTTTCATCTACCTTCTCTCCGGTGAGATCAGGGTTTATCCCATGGTTCGTTGCTAATGGGGTGGAAGCTGGAGTAGAACTTGACATCCCAAATTTCTCTAAGATATCATGAACGTACTTCGTCTGATGTATGAAAATTCCCTTAGGCATTTGATCAACCTGAAGTCCCAAGAAGAATTTCATCTCACCCATCGATGACATTTCAAATTTTTGCGTCATAACTCTTTCGAAATCTTTGCACAGATTTTCATTTGTTGACCCAAATATAATGTCGTCCACGTATATCTGAACGATCAGAAGATGTCCGTCAACCTCTTTGGTGAAGAGAGTGGCATCCACTTTTCCACGGATGAAGCTGTTGGCTAGCAGGTGTTGAGAAAAAGTCTCATACCAAGCTCTCGGTGCCTGGTGTAAACCATACAGCGCTTTATCCAGCAAATAAACCTTGTCTTTGTGGATTGGATCGGTGAAGCTCGGTGGCTGTCCGACATATACCTCCTCTTTTACCTTCCCATAGAGAAACGCTGATTTAACATCTAACTGATAAACCTTAAAAATTTTCCAAGATGCAAATGCTAGGAAGATTCTGATCGCTTCAAGTCTAGCAACCGAAGCATATACTTCAGTGAAATCTATCCCCTCTTACTGACTGAAACCCTGGACTACGAGTCGAGCTTTGTTACGAATAATAACCCCTCGATCATCTCTCTTGCACTTGAATACCCACTTGGTGTTTATCTTCCTTTGACCATCAGGCAAGTCTACCAATTTCCACACTACCAACTTCTCAAACTGACTCAACTCTTCTTGCATAGCATTGACCCAAGAATCTTCAGTTAGCGCCTCTTTGTATGTTCTTGGTTCGATCTGCGAAATAAAACAACTAAGTGAAAATTCAGTTTGTAAAGGAGCTACTGTAGAATAAAAACAAGTAAGTCCTTGGTCAATTTGACGTCTAGTGCGAACGCCTGATTGTAATTCTCCAATAATTAACTCTTCTAGATGGTACGAAAGAGTTCTCGGCATCACCTCGCCTGGAACATCTACCTCGCCTTCCAAATTTGTAACATTCTTATTTGCACCTTGTTCACTGACTGGAATTGTTTGACTTGAAATCTGGATTTGCTCCCCCTTAGAATCTAAATCACCACGATCAAAAATAGGTCTATTATCAGATTCTTGATTATCATTTACTGTCGTCTGATTGTCAGGAGCTATTTCTTCTTCCGAAGATTGTTGAACATCATCATGTTCTCCAGCATTACTTGGACCGGCTTCATCATCATTTGAAGTTTGCCGTCGACTTGTAGTATACTCAGCTGGAAACCTTTCTTGTGATGACTCATACTCTCTTAGAATATCCAACTCATCAAAGAACTCTGGTTCTTCTTCTTCCATGTCAAACGAATCCCACAAAGTATCGTAGTTAAAACGCCATGAGTCGCCTAGGTTCTGTGGTGGCATTGTGTGACCTTGAAACTCAACATTTTGTGCTTCAATAATCCGCTTCAAGCTTGGAACAAATACTCGTTTTAATGGACTAGCATAACCCACGAAAATTCCTTCAATGCTCTTTGCACCAAATTTTCCAAAAGGCTCTAGAACTGTGCAGGGAGACCCAAACGGTTCTAAATACTTCAGGTTCGCTTTGCGGTTATTGATCAGCTCGAAACATGTCTTGTTGAATTTCTTCACAGTGAGAACCCGGTTGAGTGTATAGCAAGCGGCTGACACTGCTTCTGCCCAAAAGTTGACTGGTAGCTTTGAATCAGCAAGCATCGTCCTGGTCGTTTCAATTAGTGTCCTGTTCTTTCTTTCAGCTACTCCATTTTGCTGCGGAGTATAAGGAGCACTAAATTCTTGCAATATACCTCTCTCATCACAATATTCTTCCATCTTGTTGTTCTTGAACTCAGTACCATTGTCACTCCTGATTCTTCTGATTCGAGTTTGGTACAAGTTTTCAATTTTTCTGAACAATGGCATCAAACTATCAAACATCTCATCTTTTGTCTTCAGAAACGATACCCATGAAAATCTTGAGTAATCATCTGTTACTACTAGATAGTAAAGATCTCTAGTTATACTTTTGACGTTTACTGGACCAAACAGATCCATATGGAGTCTCTCTAATGGTCTTGAGACTGAGTTGACTTTCTTTTTAGGATGTGATTTCTTCTTTTGCTTGCCTTTGATGCAACTAATGCACTCCCCCTCAAGATGAAAACCTTTCACATGAACACCGGTAACTAAGTCGTTATGCACCAGGTGATCCATTTTTCGTAAGTGAATATGGCCCATCTTTCGATGCCATAACTTTGACTCTTTTTCTGTTGCTCTTGACATAAAACAATGTGCTTGACCCGTGGTTGTAGTTGCTACACTCATGTCCAACACGTACAGATCGTTCACTCTGGGCGCTCTCATGATAACCCATTCTTCGGGAACAACAAATCCTGGTTTCAAGATCAAACATTCTTTGTCTGTAAAGTGCGTTGTATACATGCGATCACAAATCTGAGATATGCTTAGAAGATTGTTTTCAAGCTCGGTGATGTAGTTTACTCTTTCAAACGTGACAATTCCATTTGATAAAGTTCCTTCACTAATTATTCGACCACCCTGATTTCCTGCAAATCCCACGTAACCTCCATTAAACCCTCGAACATCATACAGTAGGGTCTTCTTCCCCGTCATGTGCCGAGAAGCTCCACTATCCATAATCCAATGTGAAACGTATATTGGAAGCTCCTGCACATATCACAAACACTTTGTGAGATTTTGATGCCACCCAAGCCTCTTTCGACTCGGGTAACTGGACATTTAGATGAGTTTTTACAACATAAAGTGGCGGAAAATTTTTATCATTCATCTTTAAGCTCTCTGCAGACCCAACCTCAACCTCTTTATATAAGAAAAATTCATGTTTTTGAGGTTGACCAGATGGTTGGTCTTTTTTCGAAACAACCTTTTTCTCAGAAGTAACAAACTCTTGTTTTTCAAGTTTCTCATAATAATCCAAAGGAACATTCATCTTTACCGGTGTAGTTGAAGACAATTATTTTTCTGACTCTGAAATCTTTGGTTTTAGAGAACTTGATTTCTTTTCAACAGATTTTGGCTTCCATGTTTGTTGAGATGACACAACCCGTTTGTAGAATTTGTCAGTTTTAGTTACCACATTCTTAACAGGTTCAGATTTGACTTTTGCGTTCTCATTTTTCAAAAATTTCTCAACAACCATTGGAGCTTTACCTTTTGCATCAACCTTCTTCTTTTGACTCTCAACAACTTCAGTCTTAGGCTTCAAGTTGGTACACTTTCGTGCAATATGTCCAACTTGATTGCATTTAAAACATGTTCGGGTGTCAACTACCCGACTTATGCCTTCAGACTGAGGCTGTGAGGCCTTTTTCTCAAAGAACTCTTTGTTTGATTTTGAAAAAATTTTAGATTCTTCATCAGAAAGTGAACTTGAACTCGAAACAAACACCTTTTTCTCAGCAAACCTTCTGTTTTGAACATTCTTTTTCTGATAATTCTTACCACCCTGATATCCACCCGACCATTTGTTTTGATTGTTATTATAAAAACGCGGTGGAACAACAGGTTTTTTGTAGTAAGCTTTATCTTTTTCAAAATTCAGTTGCCTTTTCGCATTTCTCAAACCTTCAATTTCAGACACATCAATTTCTATCAACTTGAACACATTTCTCAATTTTCCAACATTCACATTCTCCAAAGGAAAATCAAGATCCGAATACAACTTATCTGACCCTGCCATCTTGTACATCACAAGATGTGTTTCTTCACTTAAGTTGTTTTTGGATTTTGATTTTGGAATATATTTGTCCAAACAACATTCATCATCCTCAGTAGTGTCACTTTCAGATTTCAAAACACTTTCAACCACACTTTTAACAACTTCTGATTGAACACTTCCTTCATCGGATGACGAAGTGAATGTAACATCAATTGTGTTTGAAAGTTTAACCTCATTTTCTTCTTCATCATTAACCAACCCTGATTTTTTCTTTGAAAAATTATTTAAAACGGGCGGTGGAACCTGATGAAATCCAACCCCGGTTCCATCAAAGTATACATCTTCGCCTGCTTTGTTCTTCCCAATTGGTTTAGGAACGATATGTTGAAGAACAAAACTTGCGGAGCTGTAACTATTAAGTTTCAACTGGATGCGTTCATTTTCAATTTTAGCTTCTTGAAACTGAAGCTTCAACTTAGCAATCTCATCCAGTTGCTGGTTGATTAACTCTTCTTTAACCCTAAGCACACCTGTCAATTGAACATTTTCTGTGCTTGTCTTACCATTTCTCTCATCAGAATCTTTAACCGTTCGTTTTAGCTTTTCAAACTTTTCTGAAACCTGACGATTTTCAAGAATTAGCTTTTCGTTTTCTTTCCTAATTCTTTCTACTTCAATTTTATCATTTTCGATTTTATCAGTTAACTCTTTTACTCGACCATTTAAAGCTTTTAACATTTTGTCACGGTTTAAGATCTGATCTTCAACATCACTGACTCTTTTTGTCAGTTCTTCAATCTTTTTACCGTTGTGGTAAGTAATTGTACTGCAAACCTTGCAGTCTTTCATGCAATTTTTGCAGTCGCTCTCAGTTTTATCTTTCTTACCTGACTCGTTGTTTGCAACACTCTGACTAACCTTGCTTTTAGACTCAGTGCTAGAACCAGAAACTACCTCTAGCTCTTTCGCAGCAAACACTTTGTCAGCCATCTTCTTCTGCAGTAAACTCTTGTGATGTGTCAATAATCCCATCATCAATTTTCTTTGTCTGCAGCTCTTTCTCTTTTTCTTTTTCTTTTTCATCAGCTTCTCCTCCTCCCCACGATTCTCTCTGTAGGGCTTCTTCTTCTTCAGCAACTTGTTTGGTGAGAACTTCAACATCAAGAGACATTGGATCAATAGCAATGTTTCCGTTGGGATCAAGGTAACATTCTCTATCAGCATCTCATCTTTTCGCCTGTTTTGCTTCTCGGTATATATAACCGGCTTTAATCATCCTGTCTTGAGCTTTCATTTTTCTGTTGATGTATTTCTCTTTTTCATTTCTGCTATCTCTGAAAGGAACAGGTTTTACGACAAACGCATAACCTACTGCATCCTCCTCTGGTAACACATCGCTCCAATCGTATCCCTCGTAATCATGAATAACAACAAGAGCTCTTGATTTTTCTTTGGGGTTATCTTCAAGCTGCTTCATTCTGGGAGGTTCAGATTTGTTCTGATGATAGATTGCTCTTTTGTAGTAATCTTCTCTGAATGGATTTGCAGTATCATCAGCTGGTGCGTTACGACATTCTCTTTTGAAATGTCCTTTTTGTTTACACCTGAAGCACGTGACTTTTGATTTGTCAAAGCCCAATTTTGTGGACGGCCCTCCGATAGAATGTCTACCAGTAATCTCCATGAACCTTTGAGCTCGTCTAACTGCACTAGCCACACACCACCTGATATCGATCAACTCCATCTCCTCTGGGTCTATCTGATCATAATCCTCCTTGGTGAGATTAGTGTTTCCAATCTTGCCCGCAACAAGGCTCTCGTACGACTCTAGAACAGACGCTAAGAACACCATTTGTTGTTTTGCTGATTCCTCACTGAAGTTTTGTGCATTCTTCAGATCTACAGCAACATTACACTGGAATAGATTCTTCGGAACAGACTGGCTTGGAGTTGTTGATGATGAACCACTATGAAAACCACTGCTCGGACTCTCTTGATTTGTCTTGTAAGAACCTTCAGCTGAGAAAGCTGTTTTAGGAGACACATTCTTTGGAATTCCATCTCCTCTGTAATATAAACCAACATTCTGTTGATATGAAGAATGATTGACTTTGAAAGATTTCTTGATCTCCAGCTCATGGCTTTCTAGTCTTTCAATCAACAAATCAACCGTTAGTTTCTCCGACTCTATAGTATTCTTCAGCATTAATGCAAAATTATTTCCAGTCATTGTTATCCGGCAATGAGTCAAACAGCTTATCAACAAGTTCTTCTCGAGAATAAATGATTCCATGTCTCGCCAGCTCCATTTTCAGATGTCTGAATCTTTCAATCATCTTAGAAACAGACTTATTTTTCAAACAGCCAAAAAGATCAAACTCTTTTCTTAACAATTTCTTTTTGTTTTTGACTATTTCTGCACTACCCACACATTTAACTCTTAATTTCTCCCAAAGATCTGTTGAATTTGTGTATTCAATTAATGCTATTATGTCGTCTCTCACAGACTGATGAATTAACGCAAGGCACTTTTGTTCAGCAACGTATCTTTCTATTTCCTCAGTTTCTGTCAAATTTTCAAAATCCGTTCTTCCCATAACGAAACCATTCTTGAACATTCTCCAACTTGGATAAGCAAACGCTTTTAGCCATTCTTCAAACTTTATAGCCCATTTATTGTAATCTTCAATCGCATCAGCTTGGGATTAGAAACATTCTCATTTGTATTGTTTGAAGTATCATCTCCAGTGTTTCCCGCGAAAGCAAACATGTCACTGAAAGGATTCATAAACTCATCCATCTTTCAAGTACCTGAAACAGTCAACAAACACTTAGAAAAATTTTTGGTTTTTTTTTTAACAAAGACAGATTCAAACGGAATTAGCTGAAGCGAAATCAGCTTTTCAAGCGGAATTGCTTTTCAAGCGGAATAGCTGCTCAAACGAGATACACACTCAAACGAAATCAGGTTTTGAAACGGAATCACTAATTTCGCTTGACCTTTCAAGCGGAATTAGACTTCAAGCGGAATTAGACAATCACTTTCAAACGAAATAAGTAATTCCGTATGAAATCAACAACAAATTCAAGCGGAATTAATCAAAATAGCTAATTTCGTTTGAAATCACACGTGTAAGTTCAAGCGGAATTACGATGACATCAGCAATTCGATCAGTTGTTCAACCGGAATTACAAGATTTTATCAAAATTTGTTCGAATTTAGGTCCAAATCTTTCACGGATTAGTTAAAACTATGTTTCGCTTGATATGTGTAAGTTTTAAGCCATTTCAACCGTTAAATTTCGTTCAAATCAGAAAAGAAGGAGTAGAAGTGTGAGAATCCGATGAAATCAAGCTGAATTGGTATGAACTCCTCGTCCCGAGCTCTGATACCACTTGTTGGATCGTCGTGTGACCCTAACGAGTCAATATGAAGAGTTCAACATCAAAAACAATGGCGGAATCAGTGTAATTGATGTAAAACAGCTTGTTTTCCTTTAATTATCCTCTTTTATTGATTTCCTGAGCTTTTACAATTCTGATAACAATTCGGCAGCACCTCGGCTCTCAAACAATGACTTCTAATCCCGTTTCAAATGAACTCAGCACACACCTATATATAGCCGGACTAATTTCGCTTGAACTGGTCACTGACACTTTCAAGTGGAATTACCCACTTTCACACATACTAACCCTAATATCTACCCTGTTGTGTGCTCGTTTATCCTATCTAGACATAAGACTCGATTAAGACGAAGTTAACAGACATTAGATGCACCAACAGTTAGGCCCCGAAGATCATTTCTCACACGACATGGATATGGATAGTGATCCAGATCCAGCAATGCCACCGACTGGGACGCCTACGCATCCCATCAGTATTTCCAGCGGTTCTTCTTATGCAGGATCGCCATACCAAGGCCACGATTCATGGGCCGATAGGTGGAACACCTACAAGTGGGAATATACCCCTTCTTTTCATAACTCTCCACCACAACCTCCAATGGAGGAACCACACTTTCAGGAGGTAACTCCACCGCCATTGCCAGTTGAGGAACCACCTCAACAACCACCACAACCACCTCCCGAGCCACCAAGGCAGAGGAGGAATGCATGGATGTCCGTGCGAGGGGGACCGAGATTCAGTTCCCCACAAGCTTCAAGCACTTACCCTCCAATCCCCGAAGATCCACAAATGAGTGGACCTTCTCACGCGGTGCCGGAAATTGATCACCCGCCGGTTACCTATGCACCACCGCCACCGCCTATGGGTTATGAAAACCCAATACCTACTTACCCAGGTTCATATGGGTATAACCCGTTTGAATATCAAGCTCCTACGGATTATGAATTTCAAGCCCCTGCCCATGATCCATATCTTGAGGCAGCTCACTTTAATGCTCTTTGTCCCTCACCGTTTCCACCAGCATACCCAACTGGGTATCCCGTGCAAGGGTATCAATACCCTCCTTATCAACAACAACCTCAACCTCCACCTCAACATTCTTAAACGCAAGAAATCTTACAAAGATTGGACGAGGTTGAACAAAAAGCGGAGGAACGGGAAAGAAAGGCCCATAAATTCCTTAAGGGTCTTGCAAACTTCATCAAGGGAAAGAAGAAGTAGAAGAATTTTATTTTATTTTGTATTGTTTCTTTTCTTAAGTCCCTGCGTGGACATTTCAATTCTGTATTAGTCCCTGCGTGGACTTGTTTCTTTTCTTTAGTCCCTGCGTGGACAATTTGTTTATTTCAAAAGACCGGTTTAGGGCACTTTTTGTAATCGTTTAGTATTTTAATGGAATTTCTTTTGAAATTTATAAATGTGTATTTTATTACATCACCATGCAAATATCATTTCAATTTTAATTTATCTGCCAAGGAAATTTCAAAAGATGTTTTTAAGGTATAACCTAGCCAAAATATTAATGGCTATGATGGTATAACCTTTTTAAGACAATAATTCTTTGTTAACATCTAAAAACATGTTAACATTCCTAGCAGTGTGACTTAAGAAACCACACCAGCCTTCAAAAGTACTTGGATTTTTCCAAGCCAACTTTATGGCCTAGATGATCAATATGAATCATGGCTATTAACATCAAATATGATATCCTTACAAAACATCCATTTGAGGTGTTCTGCCTAAGGGCCAATTTGTAATTGTGACAAAGATAGTTATATTTTATAACTTCTTGTCCAAAAGGCGATGAACTATGTTCGACCCTTAAAATCACTGATCCAAAAGATCATTGATAATACTTGAATTGTCCTAGTGACAAGGCCTTTTGTGCCATTTAAATGTCCTTTGAGACGAGCCTTTGTTCTATATGAAAATGTCTATACGAAATTGACAGTTTTGACTTATGTCCCCTGTCTGATAAATATAAAGGATTATATCCTACTTGATTGCCAATAATGGTTCATTTGTAGCCTAGGAAAATCATAATCAAATAAATTTTGACTTATTATCCAAAATGGTCTATATGGTTTATTAATACCATGGCCATCTAATCATCAAATACGATGATTCATTATATAATCTAAACAAATCATTATTGTTTGATTTTAGTATTCAAATCATGGTTGGCTCCGATGAAGCTAATAGTCATTCAGTAGAAGGAAACAATAATGATACGCAGATAAATGTCACTGGTGCTGAATTACAAGCTTTGATAAACACAACAGTTGCTCAAGCTGTGAACAACATGTTTAAAGAACCGAGTAATGTTAGGTCTAAAACTCATACAAAGTCCCTATCGAGATCACATACATTGAAAAACGATGAATCTCAACATTCATCCAATCAGAAGAGTGAACCACAGAAGCAAATTGTATTTGATCAGGCTCCCAGGTACAACAAGGGTTGTACTTACAAATATTCCGTCTCTTGTAAACCAAGAGATTTCACGGGTGAAAAGGGAGCTTTCGATTGTATGAAGTGGTTGGATGAGATGGAAACTGTTATTGATATCAATGGATGTGCCAAGGAGGACGTTGTAAAATTTGTATCTCCGTCCTTCAAAGGTGATGCCCTGACGTGGTGGAAAGCCTTAGTGCAATCCATAGGAAAAGTTCCACTGTATAACCTTCCTTGGAATAAATTTGTTGAACTTATGAAAGACACTTACTGTCCTCAGCATGAGGTGGAAAGGGTGGAGACTGACTTCCTCACTCTGGTTATGAAAGATTTGGATTGCAGGTCTTATGTGACCAGTTTTAATTCAATGTCTCGACTCGTCCCCTATCTGGTCACTCCGGAGCCGAAACGCATTGCGCGTTTTATTGGTGGTTTAGCCCCATAGATCAAGGGAAATGTCAAGGCTTCTAAGCCTACTACTTATAGATCGGCTGTAGATCTGTCATTGTCACTTACTCTCGATGTTATAAGGAGTAAGTCAAAGAAAACCACCGAAGAAGGGAAGAGGAAGATGGAGGATGACCAGTCCCACCAGTCTAATAAAAAGAAGAAAGGAAACTCTGCTTTCAAGAAAGGGCAGTCTGGTGACAAGCCCAGGTGTAAGACTTGTGATAAGAGGCACTTTGGGAAGTGCAATAAGGATCCACAAGCTAAGCCTTGTGGGATCTGCAAAAAGAAAGGGCATAAAACTTTGGAATGCTTAAACATAAAGGATGCAACCTACTATGGTTGCAATGAAAAAGGGCACATCAAGACTAATTGCCCTAAAAATGCCAAGAAGCCTGATGAGGCGAAGAAAACCAATGCTAGGGTTTTTCAGATGAATACAAGGGAGGCGGTGAATGAAGACAATGTCATAAAAGGTACCTTCCTCATTAATGATATTTATGCTAGAGTTTTATTTGATTCATGTGCTGATAAGTCATTTGTAGACCATAAGTTTAGTAAATTGCTGAATCTGCCTATTAAAACTCTAGACATTAAATATGGGGTAGAACTCGCAGATGGTACCTTAGAAACCACTTCAACTCTTCTTAATGGATGCTTTATATCCATTAAGAATCATTCTATCCCGTTGTCTCTTTTGCCAATGAAATTAGCTGGGTTTGATGTAGTTTTAAGCATGGATTGGTTATCGCATAACCAAGCCCAAATTGCTAGCGATAAGAAACTAGTTAACATCAAAACCCCATCCGGTGAGTTAGTCACCATTCATGGAGATACACAATATGGTTTACCCGATAATGTATCCATACTTAAAGAATCAAAGTGTCTGAAAAGCGGATGTGTCATCTACATGGCACAAGTGACAGTAGATGATCCGAAACCCAAGATTGAAGACATTCCAATTATCTCTGAATACCCTGATGTCTTTCCTGATAAGCTACCTGGGTTACCTCCTAAGAGGCAAGTCGAATTCAGGATAGACATTCTGCCAGGAGCAGCACCAATTGCACGAGCTCCTTACCGTCTAGCACCTACATAAATGAAAGAGTTAAGGACCCAATTGGAAGACTTATTGGAAAAGGGTTTCATACAACCCAACTCATCACCTTGGGGAGCACCTATATTGTTTGTAAAGAAGAAGGATGGTTCAATGCGTCTATGCATTGATTATCGCGAGTTAAACAAGGTAACAATCAAGAATCGTTATCCATTGCCCAGGATCGTTCGACCAACTCCAAGGGGCAAGCTTCTTCTAGAAGATCGATTTAAGATCTGGGTATCATCAACTCAAGGTTAGAACTAAAGATGTACCTAAAACAACATTTAGAATGAGGTATGGCCATTATGAGTTCTTAGTGCTGCCTTTCGGGCTCACTAACGCACCTGCAGCATTCATGGACCTCATGAATCGAGTCTGCAAGCCGTACCTAGATAAGTTTATCATTGTCTTTATAGACGACATACTTATCTATTCTCATAATCAAGTTGATCACGAGAAACACCTTTGATGTATCTTAGGATTGCTACGACAGGAGAAGTTGTATGCTAAATTCTCCAAGTGCGAGTTCTGGCTTCGCGAAGTCAAATTCCTTGGACATGTTGTGAGCAAGCGTGGTATCCAAGTGGATCCCGCTAAAATAGAAGCAATCATGGACTGGGAAGCACCTAAGACACCTACAGAGATTCGCAGCTTTCTTGGATTAGCTGGTTATTACAGAAGATTCATTGAGAACTTCTCAAGGATAGCTGCACCGTTAACTACACTGACCCGCAAGAATGTAAAGTTTGATTGGGGTCCAAAATAACAAGAGTCTTTTGAGATCCTTAAATAGAAATTGAGCAATGCTCCTGTGTTGACATTGCCCGAAGGAATAGAAGAGTTTGTTGTCTACTTTGATGCTTCACACACCAGTATGGGTTGTGTACTTATGCAAAGAGGCAAGGTGATTGCCTATGCATCATGTCAATTGAAGGTGCACGAAAAGAATTACACCACCCATGATTTGGAATTGGGTGTCGTTGTATTTGCACTTAAGTTGTGGAGACATTACTTATATTGAACTAAATGTGTGATATATTCGGATCACAAAAGTCTCCAACACTTATTCAATCAAAAGGAACTCAATATGAGGCAACGTCGTTGGATGGAAACCTTGAATGACTACGATTGTTAAATTCGCTACCATCCTGGTAAAGCGAATGTAGTCGCAGATGCATTAAGCAGAAAAGAAAGGATTAAACCTATACGGATTAATGCCAAGAGTATTGAACTTAAGAACAGCTTGAATGAAAGGCTGTTAGCTGCTCAGAATGAAGCAATATTGGAAGCTAACTTTCCAAACAAGAAGTTAGGTGTAACTGCTGATCAGTTGTCACCTGGTAAGGATGAAATCCTCAGAATGAATGGTAGGATCGGGGTTCTTATCCATGGAGGACTTAGAGATGTAATCCTCCAGGAGGCTCATAACTCCAGATACTCAGTTCACCCTGGAGGTGACAATATGTATCAAGATTTAATGGCCAATTATTGGTGGATGGGTTTGAAGAAGTCCATAGCCACACATGTAGCTAAATGTCTAACTTGTGCTCAGATTAAAGCTGAACATCAAAAGCCGTCAGGTTTGCTACAATAACCAGAACTTCCCACATGGAAGTGGGAGATGGTAACCATGGATTTTATAACCAAGTTACCTAAAACAAGGCATGGAAATGATACTATATGGGTCATAGTTGACAGATTGACTAAGTCAGCACATTTCTTACCCATCAAGGAGACTCATAGCTCTGACAAGCTAGCTCAGTTGTATGTGGATGAGATTGTATCTCTCCAAGGAGTGCCAGTATCTATTATATCCGATAGAGATACCAGATACACCTCTCATTTTTGGAAAAGTTTCCAACAATCATTAGGCACTCATTTGAATTTCAGTACTGCTTACCATCCCCAAACGGATGGACAAAGTGAGGGTACAATTCAAACTTTGGAAGACATGCTTCGTGCATGTGTTATTGATTTGGGTGGTAGCTGGGATGACCACCTACCCTTGATTGAGTTCTCCTATAATAATAGTTACCATACTAGCAATCAAGTTGCGCCTTTTGAGGCATTGTATGGGAGGAAATGCAGAACGCCTGTTTGTTGGGCGGAAGTAGGGGAGACTTAGTTATCAGGACCTAATATAGTCCTTGAAACAACGGACAAGATTGTCCAAATTCGTGATCACCTAAAACCTGCCAGAGATAGGCAGAAAAGTTATGCAGATAAAAGGCGAAAACCTCTAAAGTTTGAGGTAGGCGACAAAGTTTTACTGAAGGTATCACCCTGGAAAGGTGTGATGCGTTTTGGTAAAAAGGGCAAGCTAAGCCCGAGGTATATCGAACCATTCGAGATCAACGAAAGTGTCGGCAGTGTAGCTTATAAGCTAAACTTGCCTGAGGAGCTTAGTGGAATTCACAATGTGTTCCACATCTGTAACTTAACGAAATGTCTAGCTGATGAATCGCTAGTAATGTCTAATAAAGACATACAGATTGATGAAAGCCTGAGGTTCGTTGAAAGTCCTTTATTGATCAAGGATCGACAGGTTAAAAAGCTCCGAAGGAAGCACGTGCCTATAGTGAAAGTTAAATGGGATGCCCGGAGAGGCCCTGAATATACATGGGAGGTTGAGTCTAATATGCGACAAAAGTACCCTCACTTATTTTGGTAAATTTCGGGGTCGAGATTTCTTTTAAGGGGGTGAGGATGTAACACCTCGTAAAAACGTGTCCAATTATGTAAAGAAACGTGTCCTAAACTCTAAACATGTAAAAGTTTGAGTTTGAAGGACTAAAGTTGTCAAACGATGAAAGTATGTATGCGAAGGGACTAAAAGTGTCAACATGCCAAACTTGTGCCTCTGATTGACCACACACGATGAATATATTCTTAAACAAGTAAATTGTCGGACGTATGAAGCAGTTTGTGAAAGTAAACAAAAAGTTACAAGATACAGGGGTTAAAAGCGTCAACGAGCAGAAACTAGTGTTTTCGGTGATCGTTTTATGAAATCGGACCTAACGATGTTTGGTTATACTTCCAAGATCCTCTACAAACTTACTACAAGGGGTAAAAGTGCCTAAAACGAAAGTTAAATAGGTTATAAATGACCAGGGACTGAAACTGCCAAACCTGAAACTTATTTAACCTGATCGAAGGAGTGTCGCGGGGCGCGTAAACCCTCCCTTGTATCCTACGTGGCCCGCGAGAGAGTCCCCAGCGTAGAAAAAGACTGCCAGCTGCAAGTTTCTTCATATTAACCGACTTACACACTTGAAACTTGATACCAAGAGCTTGTTGATGGTTTTAAATTACTGCTAGGACACCTGTGATGATCCTAGACACTCCATAACACCTGGGATGATCTTGAAATCATGTTCTACAACTATAAATAGGCCTCATTGTTGCACCACATTCCTTGCACATTCAAAATTCTCACTTCTCTCACTTGCTTGAGCATTCTTGAGCACTTATCTGGGATTCCTGATCAAGAGGGAGCCCACTTTAGTTCAATTTTCGTGCAAGGACTTGTTGTAAGTGTCCTTAGCCACTCTAGTTTAGTTTAAAGACCAAAAGTCAAAGTTGTCGTAATAACGCTGTGACTTTTGGTTTAGACCTAAACGGTCCAGCCATTGTTCGAGGCGAATATGGCTACGTGATTGTAATTAGGTAGGTGTTAATCCCTCAAAAGGGCACCTCCTAATTATCACGTTTACTTAGTTAATTGTCGGGTTAAAGTAACTAGTCAAAAAGTCAAACTAGTCAGATTTTCATAAAATAATTAAAACTGATAATGTAGAAGTTATGAACCATGTTTTGTCACTTAAATAACTTGGTAAATATTATTAGAACATGTCTAAGCATGTTCAACCCGACAATTCTGAGTTTAAGGTCGGTTTGCAACCGAAAGTCGCAAAAGCTTGACTTTTGCTTTGACTTTTGTTGGTGCATATGTCTGTTGACTTCGTCTTATGTCTTGTATCGAGTCATGTAAACTAGATTGGATAGACTGGAGCTTGGTAGACTAGAAAATAGAAGTTTAGGGTTGCTTGTCCAGGTCGCACGAACTGGCTAATCCAGTTCGTACGGACTGACCAGGTCGCACGACCTGGTGAAGTGTGGTTCGTGCGGACTGGTGACTTCTATAAATAGGGGAGCTCATGTTGTCATTTGTAACATTCTGATTCCGGAGACGAAGTGCTGCCGAAGTGTCGTACGATCTGTAATCATTATCAAATCAATCTAAACGATAGTTAAAGTGATTCTTAGTGTTAAACAAGCTGCAATCTTGTCCGAATCATTGAATTCTGCCTCTGGTTTGGATTAGAACTCTTCTGATCGATTCATTAGGTTGATTCTTCGATCCTACAAGTGGTATCAGAGCTCAGGAGGAAGAGTTCTTACCATTTCAGCTTGTTTTCACCGATAAATCTGATTTCTACTCATTCTTCTACACTTTTTCATCAAATTTCAACGAATTTACGGTTAAAATGATCTGATTTTCACATATAACACGTAAAATTGAGTTTTAAACAATCCTTGAACAAATCAGGACCTAATTCAACCTAAATCTTAATAAAATTGTCCAAACCACGTGAAAAACATTTCAGATCGTTCGAAGTTTGATCAGATCGCACGAATTGATCATCCAAGTCATGCGAAGTGTTCAGATCGTTTGAGATCATCTCCAGATCGTGTGAAACCTTGTCAGGTCGTGTGAAACTTTGCTCCAGGTCGTACGGTTTGGGTCAGATCGTGTGAAACAGCTTCAAGTCGCTTGAAATTTCTCAGGTCGCTTGGAATTAGATTCAGGTCGTTTGAGATTAGTCAGTTCGTTTGAGCCAGCTCGTTGAACCAGATCGTTTAAACCAGATCGTTTGACCTCAGTTAGTTTGAAACTCCAGCCCGTTGAAATTCTACTTTTGTGAACTTTCGACACCGAAACATGGATTCTGAATTTTACAATGCGTTTGCTACTGCCCCGGCTACTCCAGTTACTGTTGCCAAAACTGTCGGTATTGAGAATGAAACGGGAACTTTCCAAAAGCCTCCAAAGCTTATGTACATTGAGGACTTTAAAGGATGGCAAGATCGTTTTGAAAACTGGGTGCAAGCTAATAAGTTTGATGCATGGGTTTCGTTAGAGAAAGATTATACTTTACCGAAAGATGATCTTAAAAATGAAAAACCATTAAGTCAATTTACACAGGAAGAAAAATTAAGATACACCAGTGAGAAAATGATGATTAGCATTCTCCAACAAGCGGTAAAAGAATATATTTTCGTTTTGCTTCAACATGAGGGAACTGCTAGATCAATTTGGAGAGCGTTGATTAAAAAGTTTAAGGGTAGTGCTGATATGATAAAAAATAAACGTGCATTACTAAAGAAATCTTTTGATATGTTTACAGCTTTTGAAGGTGAAACAACAAGAACGATTATTGAGAGATATTGTCATCTTGTCATGGAAATGAAAAGATTGGACATCAAGAAAGAAGATGATGAATGGGTTGATAAGCTAGCCGATGCGTTACCACAGAATGAATGGGGAACATATATGTTGATTTTAAAGCATAATCGACAATTTGAAGATATGAATTTGAGTAAGTTTATCTAGAAGTTGGAAGAACATGAGCTAGCAATTCGAAAAACTGCTACAATGAGAAGTCCGGGTGCTCAACAGGATGTGAGTCTATACTATAAAGGAAGCAAAGTTGAGACCACTCCTAGTCCAAAAATTCAGACTGCGTTTAGTGCTGATGGTACTTCCGGAACAAATGCAAACAATACAAATCAGAGCAGTGGATATTCTTCGTCTTATTCAAGTTTTGAACCAAATTTCTCAACACCAAGTTCTCAACAACAAAGTTCAACAAACTTTAATGGTCAAGTTTTGCAATGCAATGTTACATTAAATATTCAAAATGGTCAAAATTTCTCTCCAGATATTGTGAAGCAACACATGGCATCACTTGTTACTGTGTTAGAGTCGTATGAAAGCTTGGTTGCTGGACGAATTGGCAATCCGATGCTCACTAAAGAGGATTATGATCAGATTCATTCTGAAGAACTTGAGTTGATGGATATCAAGTGGTGTTTAGCTAGTGGTTTGAGAAGAGCAGAAAAGTTCAAACAGATCACCGGAAGAGATGATCTTCGTGAAGCTGCTACATCTCAGCTAGGTTTTGACAAATCGAAGGTTACTTGTTTCCGTTGCCGAGAAAAAGGGCATTTTAAACGAGAGTGTACAAACAGAGAAGCAACCGGAAGACAAGATCCTTTTGGAAACAATGATTATCATAGAAAAGCAATTTATCATCAGGTTGCTCAACAACCATATCAACAACAATCTTCACAATCACGTACTATTGAAGAATCAAAGGGTAGAGCTTGTTTTGGTCTGTTAGATCAAGAAGATGAAAGGATTCTGAAAAATTTCAATTAGGATGATTATGATCCTTCTAGATCTTCAGTTTCTAAAGCATTTGTTGCTCGAATGTTTGAAGAAGAATCAGTCAAATCTAAGAACAGTCTGAGAAGACAACCGATTTTTAAGTCATTAGGAAGTGATGCAGACACTGATGATGAGGAAGAGTATATTAATAAAGCTAGAAAACAATTGGATTCTTATAGTTTTAATTTGTTTTTTGTAGATAAGATCGAGATGTTGAAAGAGAAAAGGGCTGCTAGACTGAAGAGAGAAATGGAAGCAAGAAGGGTTGCTGAAGAACAGACTAAAGTTCAGATGGAAGCTGATAAGGCAAAAGTTGAAGAAAAACCAACAGAGAAGGTCGAGGTTGAAGAGAATGAAGTGAAGATAGAATTTGATAAAGAACCGATTGTGATTGAAAAGGTGGTGGAGAAAATAGTTGAAGTTGAAAAAATTGTTGAAGTGGAAAAGATTGTCGAGGTTGTAAAACCTTGTGCAAAGTGTCACACCCCCAAAATCCACACGCGGAGTATCACCGCTTGGAGGCGTGACTGACCAGGATCAAGCCACCAATCATATTGAACATAATAGGTAATAAGTAAAATTCAACCACACAATATGAAAGGTGTTTCGAATCATAACGTAGTTAAGTGTTTAGCGGAAGCATAATTGTAAAACCCAATGAAAGTATTAAGTACGAAATAAAGAAATGTTTTTAGCATGGCACACACTGCCATGTCCCACAATGACTGCGCCTCCCTGTGCAAGCTCCAAGAGTACCTAACGACCTGCAAGGCATGTAGCAACAAATCAACAACAAAGTTGAGCGAGTTCACAGTTGGTTGTTTGGTTATAGCATTCGTTTAGTAAATCGTATGTTTGTTTGTAAACCATGTATCGTATTAATTCGTATCGCGGTCACCCTGACATGTTTGCGACGATTGGTGGGGGCTTCCCATGTGTTACTAGACCACGCGTATCGACTGCTACGAAAATGTAAGAGGTGCCCTAAGTCAATGTCTATCAGCATTGACCCTTTGCCGATAGTCCATTAGTACACGCCCGTCCGATTGGCACGGTGTGACGTTTGTTAAACCTAATAGCGCTATTAACTAATGACCCGCTCGCCATAGGCCTCGGCGATTAAGTCGATAAATGAGGGACTTCAAATGATAGAGTGATGGTCTTATGGTCGTACGTATCCTGTTGTATGGGGAATACGCAAGTTTGTAGTTACCGTTCAGTTCTTTAATCCATTCCCAACCCTTGGGAATCCCATGCCTTGGATAGAGTGTGAACTCACCTTGGTTTGCTCGGCAGATACACAGAAAGGTTGCTTGAGCTATATGTGGTCAACCACGTCCTAACATGGTTACCATACAAGTCAGGTCTAGGTTCAAGTAGTGCACAATGATTACACATAAGTTAACAGATTACGAACACGTATTGATCATGGCAACACATTAACAGTCACGTACATAACATATACATACTTGTACGATTCACAAGGATTGGGCTCGCACAAGTCTCACAGCCTTGTGCGACTCACCCAATAAAGCCCAAGATACCCGGCCCAATAAACATAAGCAGTCCAGTATGTAAACGGCCCAAATAAATAAACATGGATCTCTTGTGCGGTCCGGATGGCTTGTGCGATTGGAAACTAACCCGCCCCAATAAACAATCCCAACATGTACCCGGCCCAAACAGTTAGCAAAACATAACTTGTGCGATCCAATAGTCTTGTGCGACTACTGGTATCTTGTGCGACTGAACTTGTGCCTCTGGCACTTGTGCGATCAGATCAGGTCTTGTGTGACCTGATCTTGTGCGACTGAGAGGGACTTGTGCGATTGGTTTTTATTATCCGAATATAATGCTAATCAGTTTCATTGTTTCCAAAATTCGATTCAGTTACAATCATTCAATGGTTTCCAAATTATGAATTTTATCAATTAACAACACTAACAGTTTCAATCATGCATATCTGGATCAAAATAAACATTTGCCCCTTACTTCTTATGAACCCTAATACATCCAAATCATGAACACCAAATCATCATGCAAGGAATAAAATCAGATTATCAGATTATAGAATTTGAGTACCAACATACAACTTCTCATGCCAAATCAAGTTACTCAATTAATACCCAATAAGATCAAATCCCTTTAACATGAAATCGGCTCTAGGTTAACATATATTATCATTCGATCCATCAACCACAACAGTTCCTATCATCACATATATATAAATTGAACACATATCATCGAATTTATGATCTCAATAACTATCAATATCACTACAACATGAATCCTAGTTATTATCTAAAAATCATAGCAATCGAAATCATGATAACCAATAAAGGTGTAACACTAACCAGAAATCAAAAGGGCTATCTTGATCGAGATGGGAGGTCTTCGAATGATGAGACAGCCGTTAAACTTCAAGAGAGAAGAGGAGAGCTAGGGTTTTGTGTGTGTTCTAGTTTTGCAAGTAATGAGAAGCAACCCCCACACATGGGTGATTGTATGCGCATAAAAGGTAGTGGGCCGAACCCTCACTTGGGCTACCCATTGGTTTCGGATTCAAAGAGTGTGGCCCGAATGGGCTTGTGCGATTGGCCAAGTGTTGTGCGATCGGTTCATTTTGTGTGATCATATTACATACATACATGTATTACACATAATCACAAAACATAACATTCAATTAATCATCAAAGTTCATATAATCACATAAGGTCTACATACGTTACATCAAGTACAAGAATAGGTTTGAAATACGAGTTGTCACATTATCCCCAAGTTGAAAGAAATTTCGTCCCGAAATTTAGCACGTGGTTACTGAGGAAGCTAGTTAAGTTGCATGGTTTTCCTAGGGTGTCACATCCTTCCCCCGTTGGTTGGGAATTTCGTCCCGAAATTCCGCAGTAGCTTCAGCCTCAGTAGTGGTTGTACTGTTCTCGAACAATTGGGGATACTTTTGTTTCATTTGGTCTTCGCGTTCCCAGGTGAACTCTGGGCCACGGAGGGAGTTCCAACGAACTCGAACAAGAGGTATTCTAGTGTGCTTGAGGACCTTAACGTCTCTGTCCGTGATTTCAACTGGTTCCTCGACGAATCGCAACTGATCGTCGATAGTGAGCACCTTCAGAGGAACTATAAGGGTCTCATCTGACAGACACTTCTTCAGATTTGACACGTGAAAAACGTTGTGAACTGCACTGAGTTCTGCGGGCAAGTTTAGTTTGTAGGCCACTTTGCCAATTTTCTCTATGATTTCAAATGGCCCGACGTATCGTGGGTTAAGTTTGCCTCGTTTTGAAAACTGGGTGCAAGCTAATAAGTTTGATGCATGGGTTTCGTTAGAGAAAGATTATACTTTACCGAAAGATGATCTTGAAAATGAAAAACCATTAAGTCAATTTACACCGGAAGAAAAATTAAGATACACCAGTGAGAAAATGATGATTAGCATTCTCCAACAAGCGGTAAAAGAATATATTTTCGTTTTGCTTCAACATGAGGGAACTGCTAGATCAATTTGGAGAGCGTTGATTAAAAAGTTTAAGGGTAGTGCTGATATGATAAAAAATAAACGTACATTACTAAAGAAATCTTTTGATATGTTTACAACTTTTGAAGGTGAAACAACAAGAACGATTATTGAGAGATATTGTCATCTTGTCATGGAAATGAAAAGATTGGACATCAAGAAAGAAGATGATGAATGGGTTGATAAGCTAGCCGATGCGTTACCACAGAATGAATGGGGAACATATCTGTTGATTTTAAAGCATAATCGACAATTTGAAGATATGAATTTGAGTAAGTTTATCTAGAAGTTGGAAGAACATGAGCTAGCAATTCGAAAAACTGCTACAATGAGAAGTCCGGGTGCTCAACAGGATGTGAGTCTATACTATAGAGGAAGCAAAGTTGAGACCACTCCTAGTCCAAAAATTCAGACTGCGTTTAGTGCTGATGGTACTTCCGGAACAAATGCAAACAATACAAATCAGAGCAGTGGATATTCTTCGTCTTATTCAAGTTTTGAACCAAATTTCTCAACACCAAGTTCTCAACAAAAAAGTTCAACAAACTTTAATGGTCAAGTTTTGCAATGCAATGTTACATTAAATATTCAAAATGGTCAAAATTTCTCTCCAGATATTGTGAAGCAACACATGGCATCACTTGTTACTGTGTTAGAGTCGTATGAAAGCTTGGTTGCTGGACGAATTGGCAATCCGATGCTCACTAAAGAGGATTATGATCAGATTGATTCTGAAGAACTTGAGTTGATGGATATCAAGTGGTGTTTAGCTAGTGGTTTGAGAAGAGCAGAAAAGTTCAAACAGATCACCGGAAGAGATGATCTTCGTGAAGCTGCTACATCTCAGCTAGGTTTTGACAAATCGAAGGTTACTTGTATCCGTTGCCGAGAAAAAGGGCATTTTAAACAAGAGTGTACAAACAGAGAAGCAACCGGAAGACAAGATCCTTTTGGAAACAATGATTATCATAGAAAAGCAATTTATCATCAGGTTGCTCAACAACCATATCAACAACAATCTTCACAATCACGTACTATTGAAGAATCAAAGGGTAGAGCTTGTTTTGGTCTGTTAGATCAAGAAGATGAAAGGATTCCGAAAGATTTCAATTAGGATGATTATGATCCTTCTAGATCTTCAGTTTCTAAAGCATTTGTTGCTCGAATGTTTGAAGAAGAATCAGTCAAATCTAAGAACAGTCCGAGAAGACAACCGATTTTTAAGTCATTAGGAAGTGATGCAGACACTGATGATGAGGAAGAGTATATTAATAATGCTAGAAAACAATTGGATTCTTATAGTTTTAATTTGTTTTTTGCAGATAAGATCGAGATGTTGAAAGAGAAAAGGGCTGCTAGACTGAAGAGAGAAATGGAAGCAAGAAGGGTTGCTGAAGAACAGACTAAAGTTCAGATGGAAGCTGATAAGGCAAAAGTTGAAGAAAAACCAACAGAGAAGGTCGAGGTTGAAGAGAATGAAGTGAAGATAGAATTTGATAAAGAACCGATTGTGATTGAAAAGGTGGTGGAGAAAATAGTTGAAGTTGAAAAAATTGTTGAAGTGGAAAAGATTGTAGAGGTTGTAAAACCTTGTGCAAAGTGTCACACCCCCAAAATCCACACGCGGAGTATCACCGCTTGGAGGCGTGACTGACCAGGATCAAGCCACCGATCATATTGAACATAACAGGTAATAAGTAAAATTCAACCACACAATATGAAAGGTGTTTCAAATCATAATGTAGTTAAGTGTTTAGCGGAAGCATAATTGTAAAACCCAATGTAAGTATTAAGTACGAAGTAAAGAAATGTTTTTAGCATGGCACACACTGCCATGTCCCACAACGACTGCGCCTCCCTGTGCAAGCTCCAAGAGTACCTAACGACCTGCAAGGCATGTAGCAACAAATCAACAACAAAGTTGAGCGAGTTCACAGTTGGTTGTTTGGTTATAGCATTCGTTTAGTAAATCGTATGTTCGTTTGTAAACCATGTATCGTATTAATTCGTATCGCGGTCACCCTGACATGTTTGCGACGATTGGTGGGGGCTTCCCATGTGTTACTAGACCACGCGTATCGACTGCTACGAAAATGTAAGAGGTGCCCTAAGTCAATGTCTATTAGCATTGACCCTTTGCCCATAGTCCATTAGTACACGCCCGTCCGACTGGCACGGTGTGAGGTTTGTTAAACCTAATAGCGCTATTAACTAATGACCCGCTCGCCATAGGCCTCGGCGATTAAGTCGATAAATGAGGGACTTCAAATGATAGAGTGATGGTCTTATGGTCGTACGTATCCTGTTGTATGGGGAATACGCAAGTTTGTAGTTACCGTTCAGTTCTTTAACCCATTCCCAGCCCTTGGGAATCCCATGCCTTGGATAGAGTGTGAACTCACCTTGGGTTGCTCGGCAGATACACAGAAAGGTTACTTGAGCTATATGTGGTCAACCACATCCTAACATGGTTACCATACAAGTCTGGTCTAGGTTCAAGTAGTGCACAATGATTACACATAAGTTAACAGATTACGAACACGTATTGATCGTGGCAACACATTAACAGTCACGTACATAACATATACATACTTGTACGATTCACAAGGATTGGGCTCGCACAAGTCTCACAGCCTTGTGCGACTCACCCAATAAAGCCCAAGATACCCGGCCCAATAAACATAAGCAGTCCAGTATGTAAACGGCCCAAATAAATAAACAAGGATCTCTTGTGCGGTCCGGATGGCTTGTGCGATTGGAAACTCACCCGGCCCAATAAACAATCCCAACATGTACCCGGCCCAAACAGTTAGCAAAACATAACTTGTGCGATCCAATAGTCTTGTGCGACTACTGGTATCTTGTGCGACTGAACTTGTGCGTCTGGCACTTGTGCGATCAGATCAGGTCTTGTGTGACCTGATCTTGTGCGACTGAGAGGGACTTGTGCGATTGGTTTTTATTATCCGAATATATTGCTAATCAGTTTCATTGTTTCCAAAATTCGATTCAGTTACAATCATTCAATGGTTTCCAAATTATGAATTTTATCAATTAACAACACTAACAGTTTCAATCATGCATATCTGGATCAAAATAAACATTTGCCCCTTACTTCTTATGAACCCTAATACATCCAAATCATGAACACCAAATCATCATGCAAGGAATAAAATCAGATTATCAGATTATAGAATTCGAGTACCAACATACAACTTCTCATGCCAAATCAAGTTACTCAATTAATACCCAATAAGATCAAATCCCTTTAACATGAAATCGGCTCTAGGTTAACATATATTATCATTTGATCCATCAACCACAACAGTTCCTATCATCACATATATATAAATTGAACACATATCATCGAATTTATGATCTCAATAACTATCAATATCACTACAACATGAATCCTAGTTATTATCTAAAAATCATAGCAATCGAAATCATGATAACCAATAAAGGTGTAACACTAACCAGAAATCAAAAGGGCTATCTTGATCGAGATGGGAGGTCTTCGAATGATGAGACGGCCGTTAAACTTCAAGAGAGAAGAGGAGAGCTAGGGTTTTGTGTGTGTTCTAGTTTTGCAAGTAATGAGAAGCAACCCCCACACATGGGTGATTGTATGCGCATAAAAGGTAGTGGGCCGAACCCTCACTTGGGTTGCCCATTGGTTTCGGATTCAAAGAGTGTGGCCCGAATGGGCTTGTGCGATCGGCCAAGTGTTGTGCGATCGGTTCATTTTGTGTGATCATATTACATACATACATGTATTACACATAATCACAAAACATAACATTCAATTAATCATCAAAGTTCATATAATCACATAAGGTCTACATACATTACATCAAGTACAAGAATAGGTTTGAAATACGAGTTGTCACACAAAGTGTTTGGTATCTTGCAAAGATTGTGCTGAGAAAGATACAAAGTTGGCTGAATTGGAAAAGCTCAAAGAGAACTTACTGCATAATGTGAGAAGCATAAAGGAATCATATGATCTCCTAAGCAGCAAAGTGAACTTGTACAAAGGAGGTTGTGATGAGGATATTCAGATGAAAAATCTTCTGAAAGCAACAGTTCTTCAAAAGCAAACTGCAATCAACGGATATATTGAGATGGATGCTGAGCTGAAACAAGAATTGGCAGCAATGAAGATTGAAACCGAAAGTGTGAATAATTTACTTCGAAGTTATCAAGGTTCAGAGTATGTTATTGATCGAATCTATCCTGCCGTTGCAGCTCATAAGTTTGCAGATGATGAAGGAAATTTTCGTAAGAAAACTGGTTTAAGTTATAACAGAGTACCAAATCCAATGTGGGATGGCTATACCCCCCCCCCACACTTTGAAAAGGTGGCTGAAGCACTCAATCTGAATCTGAAATCCGAGTCTATCGATGGATTACCAGATGATATTGATGTTACCTTCATAGCGTCTGACACTGATCATGAGTCCGAGCTAATTAAGAAAGTGGTCGATCAGGTGTTGGATAAAGATGAAGAGTCAAAGTCAGAGTCTAAATCTGAAAATTCAAGTTCATCAGACAAAAGCTCGAGTACACCGGTCAAAAGGGTTTACAATAAAGATTTTCTGATGTCACAAAATAATTTGAATGACGAAACATTTAAAGTAGCATATACTTTGAATGATTCTGACAAATTATATTCTGATGAAGAATTTCCAATAAGAGGTGTTAAAACTGAAATGATTAACAAGGTTTTTAAATTAACAGAAATTAATATTTATGAAATAAAAGATGTAAATCTTACTGAAAAACCTAAAAAATACACTTCAAGAGTTCAACAAAGATTGAACAAGAAAAAGGGTTACAGTTCTGGTTCGGGTTATCGAAAGAAACCAAACCATAACAGTAATTTCAAAAAGAAAGGATTAGGTTTTATTCCACCCGAAAATCATAAAAATGAGAAAATTTATAAACCAAAAACTAAATTTGTTTCAGGAGCAAGTTCAGAAGAAGAGAAGGAGAAACCTTTCTGGAAACAGTCAAACAAGGAATTTCTCGTCGAAAAGCAAAAGAATATGTTGAAAGAATCTGAACTGAGAGTTGAAAGAAGAACCTGTTTCAAATGTCAAGAGGTTGGACATATTGCTTGGAATTGCCCAAAGTCCACCAACACAAAACAGGGAGTTTCTTCTAACTCTAAATTGAAAGAAAAATGTGTTGATAAAAAGGAACAACCAATAGAAAAATTTAAAGAGTTCAAAAGTTCGACTTTCGAAGTTGGTGAAAGTTCGAAACATTTTTACAAAAGAAGAGCCGATCTTAACAAACAAAAATGGGTTGTTAAGAAGTCAGAGGTTGTTTCTGGCAATGAATCTGACTCGTCAAAGTCAGAGGAGCCACATGTTGTGCTAAATGATGAGAATTCCGTTCCAACAATGGATGATGAAAATTTTCCACCATTGTCAAATGGAAACTTGAAATCGAAAGTTGGTAAGATTGAGATTTCAGATCAATTCTTCTCTGATAAGAAAGATTTTGATGTTGAAAAAGCCTTTAACCCTAAAGTTCTAAATATTTTTGGAAAAATGGTTGACGGGAAGGTCAAAGGGGTAAAGGAATTCTATGAAAAGAATAAGAAAGAAAAGAAACCGAGTGATGATGACTCGGAATCACCCAAGGACCGTCAGGCTTGGGTGAATCACTTTAACTGAAAAACCTGACTTGCCAGAGCTCCCAAGTTGGTAATCGTGGAGCATGAATCGGCATCTTTCTTGAAAAAATGTTTTGAAAAATGTCAAGTGTTAGTTTTTACAAATGGATGAAAAAAACAAAAGTGATGAATGAAACCCCATGATGTGTGAAATCAACAAAACTAATTTTCCGGAAAAACCAATTTGATTAAAACAAACTTAAGTGTTTTGAAATCATAATGGGAAAATAGTTTGTTGTCAGGGGGAGTTCTGATTGTTTATGCCGATGGAGAATTGAAGCAATTCACATCAGTTTGTCATTTTATTTGTACAGTTTATTGCGTTTACTTTCAAATTTTCCCGGAAAATCAAAAATTGAAACATATTTTTTATTTTAGGGGGAGTAAAAAATTTAGAAATTTTGAAAATTTGAAAAATCCAAAAACATGATAAAATCTAAAATCCAAAAACATCGAAAAATCAAAATGAGTTTTGTTGAGAAAAAGTGGAAATGATAGTACATCAGTAGACAATACAGTACGCTAAAGAATTGGAAAGTTAAAATGTGATAAACGGTCTCACTGATGATATGCCAGTAGGTTTTTACACGCTTAGTAGATTGTTTTCGAGATATAAACAAAAATATCATATACTTACTTATCTCGTGGGGAACATCTCTCGGATATATAGGTAACCCCTGAAATCTTGTTTGAAGGGCTTTCTATTTCTGACATACTAGGTCTTTGTGCGCGATGATATCTGGGGTATTATACCGGGACTTCTGATTTTGCGGGAGCAATACCCTAGTCCTCGTATAATACTTTGCACTGCTTTAATCTTAAAGCTCACCCTCAGCATAAAAAATGATGAAACATTGAAAAATGCTAATCATGTGCTGTTGAAGAAAAGATTCTCTAAAGGGAACACACCTAAAGTCGAACCATCATCTCTCTGATTTTGCGGAAGCAATAGCCTGAGCTCTCATGGTCTCGCATTTACCCATTTACAGATATCATTATTGTACATTCACCTGTAAGACTGAATATAGGAGTCTGGATACGGGAGTATATTCTGAGGTGGGACACGCGAATAAGTTAAGTCATTAAAACACTAAATCTCGTATCTCGAATCAATTGAACTTTGTGTGAAATTTAAGTGGATCAGTATACTGACAATCTAAGTGAATCATTTAGAACTTAAAGTGTTTAAAGCTCAACAGTACTAGTGATTTGTCATAAACTGATATGATTCTCTTACACAAACTCACAAAAATATGTCTGTAAATATTTCTTTGTTGCATTTTAACACGCTGAAAATCTTAGAAAAAAAAATCCAAAAAGAATGTGTTTTAGCATATATTTTGAAAATCCAAAAAGATTTTATTTCATCTTATTTTCGACAAATGAAGTTGAAAAGCTGATTTTCAAAATTCCGAGCGCTAAACATGATGAACAACAGTGGGTTGGGAGAGTGTGTGTGAAATGAAAAATGAAGTTAAAGCTTGAGATATTTTGAAAAACTAATAGTAAAATCAGTGTTAGTTAATCAAGGTCATTAATTTGAACTTGATATAACTATTGTTGATGTTGAAAGATTTCTACAAGTGATTTCTAAATTTGTTAGATTTTAAAAATTGTGAAATTTACTTTTGGGTAGAGATTTGTGCAGATCCCCGTGTCTAAGCCTGAGCAGAGTTTAAGCCAGGACACGATCTTAAAAAGAGAGTTATGTCAGATTGCGATCCCGGAACAATTTAAGGGGGAGTCTGTAAGCAAAGGGGAATTTGAAGTTTAAAAGAGCCAGAATCTGATCATAATCAAGAGATAGAAGCTGCTGAAGCTGATGAGTTTAAGGAATCAAGAGATCTGATCAAGAGAATTAGAGAGAGAATAGAGCCAGATTGAGATTCTGAAAGAAGAAGATAGAGATTGAAAGATGCTTACAGTGAAAGATAGTTTGGAAAGAGCGAGAAGACTGATCAAGATTGAAGACTCAATACACTAAAGACTTGTCAACATCCAAGGGGGAGTTTGTTGGTGCATATGTCTGTTGACTTCGTCTCATGTCTTGTATCGAGTCATGTAAACTAGATTGGATAGACTGGAGCTCGGTAGACTAGAAAATAGAAGTTTAGGGTTGCTTGTCCAGGTCGCACGAACTGGCTAATCCAGTTCGTACGGACTGACCAGGTCGCACGACCTGGTGAAGTGTGGTTCGTGCGGACTAGTGACTTCTATAAATAGGGGAGCTCATGTTGTCATTTGTAACATTCTGATTCCAGAGACGAAGTGCTGCCGAAGTGTCGTATGATCTGTAATCATTATCAAATCAATCTAAACGAAAGTTAAAATGATTCTTAGTGTTAAACAAGCTGCAATCATGTCCGAATCATTGAATTCCGCCTCTGGTTTGGATTAAAACTCTTCTGATCGACTCATTAGGTCGATTCTTCGTTCCTACAACTTTCAGTTCTGACCCGATTAAGCTTAAAACCTTTATGTTTTAAGCTTCCATTAGGACCATATAATGTTGTAGTATAACCCTCTGAGGTTATATTACCTGGTAATTAATATTCTGAATTATATGCTAGTTTCCGTTATTATGCTTATAATTGACCATTATGCCCTTTTGATCTAAAAATGAGATTTTTGTACATTTGAGCATACAAATAGGTTAAGTACTGATATATAAACATGTCTAAATTAATTTGACATTGTTTTCTGGTCTCAAACTGATGTAATGCTAAATTTCACAAATTTAGCTTTTATAAAGACTAAATTACGCTTTTATGCATAATACATGTTTAAACATATATTTTGACTCAAAACTCATTACCTACTGTTATGATATCATTTTTAGGGATTTTTGGAGTGTTGGGTCAGATTATATACTGACCATAACTTAGAGTTCTTGTATAAATTCCATAATTGACGATAATGCCCTTTTTACTAATAAAATGTGATTTACACATAATTAACATGCCAAACCTTTTTCTACTGATTTGATATGAAAAATAAAATATTTTAAACATTCAAGGCGGATCAAAATCTCAGAATCACATAAACATCTCAAATATCGTCAATTATCGACTTTTACGCTAATTAGGTGCATAATATGGTTTAAAACCATATTTAGCACCTAAGACTTGTTACCTACTAAATTTATAAATAAATTTTAATATTTTTATAATAGGTATATGTCATGAACTCAGTCTTCCAATTATGTCCTTAAAAGCATATGTGAAATGACCAAAATACCCTTCGGGGCATAGTTTGGCCATAAATGGTAAACCACACATATGTATGATATCCTACTGTTATAACATCATAAAATAAATATTTTTACAGAATGTTTTAGACCAGAACATCGGTTTACTTTAAAACCTCTTTTATAAATCTTAAAATGACCAAAATGCCCTTACATGACTTAATTTGGTTTTAAATACTTTTTGGGCATATATGTTAACATCCTACTGATATATTAACATATTTTAAGCATAATAACATAAGGGACTTGTATATGGTTCATTCGGTTAACCGTTATGCATTTATGCATTCGGTTCGGTTTATGTAACTAGTTTACATGAATTAGCCGAAATGGGTTTAACCTTCTCATTAAATCTTCAAAATCCATAATGTGTTTAGTTAACCCATATTATACAAGTATCCAAACTTGTCGGGTCTAAATCACATTCCATTCGGGTCTCCGCTTAATCTAGCGTTTCGAACCGTAAAGTATCTTTCAAACTAATCGGTCTAAGTCTTTGACTTAAATAAAGACCCGTTAGTATCCTAATAGATTAATAAACCTTCTATACAGATTAAGTAGCTTCGGTAGAAGATATTTGCATAAGGTCTTAGGAATTATACGCCTGAGTAGCATCTTTGCACATCTAGCTCAGGTAAATACTTTTAACTTATTTTCCCTTATACGGGCTTGGGATACGGTATAATAATAATATCGCTTGGTCAGGTATGAAATCATTTAATCGGATTATGATTAATAAATTGCATAACCCGTTTTAATATGTATTGTTTGATAACATAAACATTGGGGATTAGTACGACCGTGTCCTGGATATCCTCGGCTCATTTCAATTGTAAATGGCCACGACCTATGCACGGGGTGTAGGCATACACCTGACAGATGCAAAATGCTAAATAACCCACATGTTGGGGATGACTCCTTTGTGGGTTTTATAGTGGTGAGTCGGTTAATCATGACCGGCTTCCAAACCGGCCCCATATGTATGACAAACATGTAAATCTGTATACAATATTTTAATAAAAATTGTCCCAAGTTATAAATGGTTTTGTGCCTTGTGCGCCTAAATCAATTTTCATAAACTCTTTTCAAATGAGTCGGTTAATTGTATTTACCAGTGAAAACTGACGTATTTTCCAAAGACTAAGTGTCAGGTACCTCTCGAAATTAGGCTGGAGCTACTTGGTGTCAAATAAGAGGATCTTGCAAATCCTTAGATGCCTGAAGTCTGTTATTTCAGTTTCTTGTATTTGTTTTTATGATCCGCCTGTGGATCTCTATTACAACCAGTCTGTATATTATTTTATTTCAGACACTCGGACATTAAGGTTTGTAATAGTAATTATCTACCAAGCCTTCCGCTGTGCTATAATATTGTGTTAATTGACTATGATGATATCAACTACGTCACGATACTCCTCACCAGGCCCACCGGTAATATGTGGAAATATCGGGGTGTGACAAGTCTCCTTATAGAGCACCGTTGTCTAAAGTATCGAATTATGATATTAAATATATTCTTATCTTTGGAAATTTCAGCGAAATGCTCAGCTGATAAACACTTGTCACGTTTCGCCATGACAATTATTTGTGAGCAGAAGGTTTATTTAAAAACCTTGTCCATTGTGGACCATGGAATTTAAAAGTTCTAAGTTTCCCTCGTAAATGTGAAATAGGATTCCCATTGTGGCCCAGGATACTCTTAAGAGGTTGAAGCCTACTATGATACGTGATTTAACCGTATTGCTTTGAACAAATCTCGAGGTCGAGATTTCTTTTAAGGGGGTGAGGATGTAACACCTCGTAAATTCGTGTCCAAAAATGTATTGACACGTGTCCTTAATCCTAATTATGTCAAACGTTGACTAGGAGGACTATTATCGCTAAACAGTTAAAACTTCAAAAATGAGAAGACTGAAAGTGTCAACATGCTTAAACTAAGCCTCTGAGTGACATTATACAGTATCCGTATTCTCATATTAAGCCACTTGCTGAATAATCGAAACCGTTTACGATAAACTCGAAAGTTTCAGTAACGGAGGGTTAAAAGTGTCAACATGTTAAATAGTACCTCTGAGTGACCTTTTAATGAATCCAGAACGTTATGGTATTCAATCATACTCTTGGAAATACCTAATATTGGCCATTTAAGGCTTCATGCCATTAAACGATAAAATACGAAAGTTTACAAGCTCGGTGGGTATTTTCGACAACTGCGGAAGTCTACCGATTCTCGTATTTTGAATACAGACCCTATATACAAATCCAAATATTTTACAAACAATAAAATATTGTATTTTATTGATAAGGATGTGAAGATGTCCATCGTTACAAAATTTCGATCGTTTTCGTGTACGTTAAAGCATTTTACGCATTTTTGCGAAACGCGTAACCGTACAACCGAACGAACCGACATCCGTGATATCCCGGACATAATCCAAGTCACATATGCCTTAACACCTTTATTAAGCCTAGAAATTAGGTTAAAAGGGGTTACGAGTTACAAAACGCGATGAAACAAAGTCCAGGGGCCAAACGTGTCAACATTTGAAAGTTTGTTGTTGACCAGGGTCCATACGGACCGTAAGAATGGACCTATACGGTCTGTAAGCATAGCTGAAGATGCAAAATTTTGCTTGCCAGCCACACAAAGCTGTCAATACCTCTCTAATCAAAACCACGGGCTTGTATGTTGCTTGTGACACGTTTAGGGGCACTTGTAATCATCCTAAGAAGCCTCTAAACACCTGGAATGATCTCCTTGATCCTCTTCAACTATAAATAGGTGTTGAATTCTTTGTTCAAACTTGCACCTATCCTTCTTTCTTTCTATAAACTCTCCTCTGGAGGTTCCTGAGCAATTGGGAGCTTCCCCTTCAGTTTCTTCAGTCCTAAGGACCACAAGTAAGTGATCCTTTCATGGCTAGTTATTTTATTTGGCTCTTAAAGCCGAAAAGTCAAGCGATTATGATAAACGCTTTGACTTTTAGTTAGACCTTGAACGGTCAAGCCATTGTTCACAACGAACATGGCTACGTGATCATAATTAGGTAGGTGTTAATCCCTCAAAAGGGCACCTCCTAAGAATCACGTTTGTTTGGTCAATTTACGAGTCGAAGTAATATTAATTTAAAAAGTCAACGGATCAAATTTTAAAATAATTACGATCTGAGTTTAAGAGTGTTCTAAAATATGTTTTATCACTTAAACAACTTGGTAATAAATATTAGAACATGTGTAAACATGTTCGGCTCGTCAATTCCAGTTTTAGGGTCGGTTCGCAACCGAAAGTCGCGTATTTTGACTTCTACGTTGACTTTTGGTTATAAACCGAATTAGACTAGTATGCTACTGATTTTAGGTTCCGTTATAATCGTAATATAATGTAGTATAACCCCATAAGGTTATATTACACGATCGGACTAGGAATCTGAGTTTATGCGCATGTTCCATTATTATGCCGTAATTTGACTATAATGCCCTTTTGTTTAAAAATAAGGTTTTAAAAGTAAATGAGCATGCAAATGAGTTATGTACTGACAAGTAAACATGTTTAGAATATTTTTATGTGTATAACCTGGTCATAAACTGAGTTTACGCGTATAAGCGTAAACTATGCTTTTAAAAGGACTAAAATGCCCTTTTAAGTCTAAAATAAGTTTTAAACATAATTTTAGCATAAAACTCATTACCTATTGATAGTTTAACTTCAGTTTCGTATATAATGCCGATAAATGACGATAATGCCCTTATGGCACATAAAATGTGTTTTAAGCATAATATTCAAACCAAAACTTTTGCATACTAATATGTTATGACAAATAAAATATTTTAGCTATTTAAAGCTGGTCATAACATCAGATTTCATAAACCTTCACATAAATCGTCATTTAACGACATTAACTCCGTTTAGGCGCGTAGTATGGTTTTAACCCATATTTATGAACCAAGACTTGATACCTACTGATTTTATAAACCATTATAAATATTTTTATAGTTGGTATAAGTCCTAAACTCAGAATCCCAAATAAGTCCACAAAACTATGTGTGAAATGACCAAAATGCCCATACGGCGTATAGTTTCGTCTTAAAGCATAAACCACACATATATTTGACATCCTACTGATATGATATCATAATTTAATCACTTTTACAAAAAAATTATGACCATGACATTAGTTTACTCGCAAGCTCCTTTTATAAGTTGTAAAATTACCAAAATGCCCTTATGAGGTATAGTTTGATTTTAAAACCTTAACGGGCATACAAGTTAATATCCTACTGATATAATAACTTGTTTAAAGTGTATAGGCATATGGAACTTGTTCATGACTCATCCGGCTACCCGTCATCGCTTATGCGCGTACGGTTAGACTTACGTAACTAGTTTACATAAGTTTACCGAAAAGGGTTTAACCTTACCGTTTTGATCTCAAAATCAAGAAAGTACAATGTTTACCCATATTATACAAGTCCTAGTACTTGTTGGGTTTAAACCACATTCTATTCAGTATACACTTAATCTAGCGAACCTATTCTTAAGTATCGGGTCATATCTAAAGGAACTACCTTTGGCCCGTATACATTCTAACAGATAATAAATCTTTTCATTCCAGACTATAGTACCCCCCCCAGATAATCGGACTTGGGTCAATAATACTTAGACTTGCGGCTCTTTGCCAAGTATAGTCTTACTGATTGGAAGCTAGCAAAGGTAAATACTCTTGACTTATTTTAGTGTAAACTTGGGATGGCAAATATGTCTCTTGGGACGGTTAGTACATAAGTACGTCGCCTATGATGGCGCAAAAGTGTAGGAATACGGTTTAATCCGTTTACTTGATAATTATCGTAATTGGGGGTTAATGATACCATGTCCGGACAACCTAATGGGTTAAACCAAGTATATAATCTCGTAACAAGAATAATCCCAAGATATATTTAAAAAGATCACCTATGGGTTATCTATATGTATAAAACTCTTTTCGAAAAACTATTTTTCCAAAGAGTCAGTTAATTGTATTTACCAGCTTTAGCTGGCGTATTTTCAAAAAGATTGAACAGCAGGTACCGAACCTTATTATAGGCTGGGATTACGGGTCGGCTAGAATGAAGGCTAAGGAATTTGCACTCCTGATGCTTAAGGCCTATGTTGTCTAAAGCTCTGTTTATTTGGATCCTGCCTATGGGCTTGTATCGAACGCTTGTAATACTTTTATACATTCAAGCTTTATTTTAATAATTTTAATCTAATACTTCCGCTGCATATTATTATATTGTGATAACTGTTATCCAACCGTCACAAGTGTACCCATCCGGGCCCACCAGGAATCGGGGTGTGACACACGTGGATTCATTTAACCCTTTATTACTTATATTAGTAAACAAATGTGTATGCTAGCCAATGCTTTATGTGTTGACATGTACTTTAATACGTATTTCAGGAAATTGATGATGATGATGATGAATGAAATCTAGTAGGGAGACTAGAAACGCACCTTTAAATTTTAGTACTTGTAATTTGATTTCTTTTTATGTGTTGTCGTAATTTTCTTTCGAACAATGTACTTTGAATTTAGTGATGAAATGAAATATTGATTTAAATACTTGTCGCAAAATAGTGTTATGAAGTCTCTTGCAATCTTGTTTTCGTCTCACTTCGATGTTTCCGCCATCGGTTGGGGTGTGACAATGTCCCTTTATATAAAATTTGATTGAAATCCCATTTTGTTTAGTGAACACATTTGTTAAATAAAGAAGATTTAAGTATACAAGAATCAAAGATGAAGATTTGGGGATCCATACCCTTGAAGTACAATCTTGGAAGGGATGGAAGATTATAATGATGATTCTTGCCAAAAAAAACTTCAAACCAAGCATGCTTCTCACCCAAATAGAACAAAAAATTGAAAGATTGGGTGTGTGTGTTTGTGTGTGTGTGTGTGTGTGTGTGTGTTACGACTGAGAGAAAGAAAATAGGGAATGAGAGAGTGTAGTGTTGGTTATAATGAGAAGAATGAGGACACTTGGTGTTGCATAGGGCTTCCAACACACACTCCTCAAGATCTTGGAAGATTTCACAAATAATATGTAGGGTGTGGGGTGAGTTGGCCAAAAATTAGAGGGATTCTAAGGGGTTGGGTTTATTATTTTTATTTTATAAAACATCCAAATCTTTAAATAAACCTTGCACCTTTTATAAAAATTAGTTATGTTTTAAGTGGTTTTTAAATTTAATTATTATTCAAAAAAATCCCACTCATAGTAAATACTTTTATAAAAAATAATCATTTTTTGGTCCTAGTCGACGTATCACGCTTTAAAGTCGTATGCGCTTGGAATTTCCGAGCTAGGCGCACTAAAATCTCCAACTAAGGTGTTTGTATGTTTTAATATTATTTTCATTTATGATATATTATTTTAAGCTATTCCGAGCTTTTTGGTCGAATTTTGGACTTTTCGTTTTAACCGGGTCGTCGCCAACGTTAGTTTCGTAAATTAAATCGCTACGCGATTTGTAAATTTTTATAATTCACGAAACACCATACCATATAAAATTTGGGCTTGCTAGACTTTAAAAGACTTTAGTTAATTCAAAATTAAGTCAGATAACGCTTGTATTCATATAATCATGTGTTACATTAGGACGGATGGTAATAAAAAATAACAGGGTGTCACAAGTCAAACATTAGTTTTATGCGGAAATGTCTAAAATACCCCTAAAGTCCATCACCGGTAAAAGAATAAGAGTTAACTCACATTGAACGGAACTTCACTAGCTCCCCTGAGTTTTGGGAGGCACAAATACGTCCAAAGTGCACAAGGACTAACAGTTTGAAAATAAATCACCGGTATCCCAACCTCCTTCACCACATCAACCGCAAACGAGAATGACGTGTCTGGTATAACAACTGATTGGTGCATTTTAGGTACACTTCACTTGATATTAACTGTTTAGTAAAATGCATTGATATTGGTATAAAAGACGCTACATTGATTCGTTTTGGTATTAGGTGGAGTACAGTGAAATAGAGCTAAAACAATGCATTTATTATAATATAACGATGAATGCAACAAGGCTTACCATTTATAATTAGAAAGATCAAGTTTCGAAATTAAAAGTTAAATGGATTTGGTTAGTTAAGTTGCGAGTAATAACAAAATAACAATAAAACAATAAAGTCAAGTATTATTGCAATTGATTGTTTCAGTTGCTTGTTCTGTCTTTGTAGAGTAAGTGAAAAGAAAGAAATACAAGGTGGGCCATTAGTGACGTGCACATGGCTAAAGGAACAAGACCCAAATTAATTTATTCATGTTGCAAGATGGGCTAAGACTTTGTTGGATATAAGCCCACAAAGAGAAAAAGAAAAGGCAGGACCCAAACTAAAGCTCTAGGATATCGGTTAGTAGGAAAATAAAAGATAATGAATACGTGAGACTTGGAGGGGATTGAACGCAAGATAGAAGGGGTACCTTTGGGCACGGAGAAGGCGCTGCCTTTTGGCTGTTGTACACGGTTCAAGGCGCACAACATGCATGAGCAGCTAGGCTCTCAGCTGCTTCTTCCAGGGTGACGGTTCGTATGGTTTAACACTTTCTCAATTTTATTCATGTTTGGACTTGTTTTTGACATTGACAACGTCGTATGAGCAATTTGATTTATTGGTTTATTTACACCATTTGCATGTGTTTTGAGTTCTTACTTAATAACTTGTCCGGTTGATGACAAAACCTACTAGCTTGTTGGGTGACATAGAGTAGGTTGACTCACACTAGTAAATAGGGTTAATTAAACTGTAAAAGATCTAATGACAAAGACCTATTTTTTATTACCATCTTAAATTAACCGACTTTTCAGCACCATGTCTATGTGGTGTCTAATTAATTGATTAAATTGAGTTTTGTGTAAACCTAATCTGAAAGTTAGAAGAGGTTACCATTTCCTAAACCTCTTGTGGTTTTCCATGGGTGAACGGTTGTTTAGCTTTTACATATTAACTTTGTTGATTACTTTGCAAACTAGTATATCTTGACTACTTGGGTTTCAATTGAATAAAATTTTGCTTATATTTGTATTGCTTTTCTTTTATCAAACATATTTGCGATTTCTTGCATCGTTAAGGGGTCGGTAACTAGGTGGGTAATTGGTATTTGTGAAGGGACAATTAGATCATAAAGTTATTATTAAAAACTGTCTTTAATTGTTATTTTAATTCAGAAATCCCAAAACCATGTCTTTGTGGTGTTTTAGTAATTAAACGGAGTTTTATGTGAAATCGATAACCTGAATCTTGGGTGGGAGTTACTTTTCTTTAATTAGCTTACCATCACCAGTGAATCAGACTTCAAACTCAAACATTCAGGTGGTGTGGGTTGGTGGTTTTGCAGGTGATGAAGATGATGAAGTTTGATTTTTTTGTAATACTAATAGTATAAAAACTATAATACCCCCAAAAATCAACTTAAAAAGATGAACATACCCCTCAGAACTAACATTTGACTGACGAGAGTTGCACTGAGGGACTTAGAGTGTAGAAAAATGCAACCACGGAGACTCAAGAGGTCAATTTTAGACTTTAGGGCCTCAACATGTGTTTTTAGATAAACCACATTGACTCAAAATGCATTTAACACAATTATGTTTATATAGGTTCAAAGTGGCTATGAAAGCATTATATGTAATACATGTGATGTAACTTGCTCCTAGGCCACACGTTACATGAAAGTAAAAAGTTCAGTGTTCTCCTACACACATTGCAACTTGTGCACCGAGCCAAAAGTTATATTGAGGAATCTTAGAATATTCGTGTATACTTTCGTTTTTATTCTTTGTCTTTATCACTTTTTATCTTTATTTCACACTTTTAGCATCTCCTTTCTCGACTATAAAACACAAAATCATATAAAGTAATGCAAACTAAAAATTATAAAGCACGTAATAGGAAAATGAAATGGTGAGTAATATGTATGAAACCAATTATAAAAACTTACATAATTATATATGGGCGGTGGTGTTGATGACAGCGAACAGTATGTTGGATAATTGTGGTGGATGATGCTTACTCATTTAAAGCTATTTTAAGTTAGTGAGTTTCAAAGTACAGACCTAAATTGACACATTGTATAATTTGAATAGATGCATATTAATATGTTATATAATTATAGTAGAAGAAAAAGGAATTATAAAAGTAATTTTTTTAACAAAGTCAACTTAATTTCCTTATTGTGTAGTAATTATTTGATTCTTAATTTTGAAGTTGACTTGTTTTAGAAATACTAGTCGGTATTGTAATTTATAAATACGGGATGTGAATTTATGATATGACATGAATCTAACATAGAATTCATGGGTTTAATTTTAGCATAAAAGGGCCGGGTTCGTGTGAACTTGACAGGTTCGCGGGTTAACTTATGTTGGGATTGAACCCTACAAAGGAACAGTTGAAAAAGCCAAAACAGGATCAGATCAGTGGATCCAGAATAAGCAGTTGTTTGTACTTAACCTTTCCCTTTGAAAGTGGCCCTAACATCTGATGACTTAAAGCACTGCCCTTCACAACCGCTGCTGATGCCTAAAGACTGTTGAAGATAAAGCACTAATGCTCAATCTACTGATATGGTTCAAGTACTGCTGAAGACACAAAGCACTGCTATAGCTATAATAGTGGAATGAAGAAGCATTAGTTTACTTTATTCATTGTATTGTATTTGTAATCAGTAGTTAGACAGCAGTGTTTGTATAAAGCAGTTGTTAGAGGTTCTTAGGACGTTAGATGTCACTTTCATGGTGACATCAGCCAAAAGATGCTCAGTGGTTTGTTCTATACTATCAATAGAACAGTACCCTGTACTGTTCTATTAGCTCTCTTCATCACCAAGTCATTCTGTACGAACAATCACTGTGAGCTCAGGCTGAGGGGGAGATTAGTGCATGCATGCATTGTTATTGATAGTTGTAATAAATACAATAATTCGATTTCAAGATAAATATGTTTGTTAAAACTATTTCTCTCATTGATTGTGTGTTGAAAGTTTGTTTCATTTAATTCCGCTGCATTTAACTCTGTTTCATCTTCATTCTTATCAAACGAACACAATCATAAGAAACTCAGATCCTAACAATTGGTATCAGAGCTTGGACAGTCAAATTTGATCTAACAATCATTTTGACGTAAAAGTTCAGCTCAATTTCGTTGATACTTTAGATTGTTTGGTTTTAGTTGTAAAACAGAGTAAGGTATAATCACATACAAAGTTGATTATTCAGTGCCTGAAAAACAACCAGAATGACGTCACAATCACAGGATAACACTAATAACATTGGTTCTCTCTTCAAACCACCTATGCTGGTTAGATCTGAATACAACATCTGGGAGCGAAGGATGGGTCACATCTTAGCTCAACAAAATACCGGATGTTGGAGGTCGGTTGTCTTTGGACCACATGTTCCAATGGTGTCGAGTGCTGAGAATCCAAAAGTTTTTTAACCTAAGAAAATTGAAAACTATACTGATCAGGATTTTTAGAGAATTGAACTGGATGACAAGGCATTTAGCATCATTGCATCTGCACTCCCAAATGAAATTTATGTTGGGCTGTTACACTGTAACAGTGCCAAGGAATTGTGGGATGCACTTAAGGAATAGTTTGGGGGAACTGAAGAAGTAATTGAAAATAACAGGGAAGTTTTGAATCAACAGTATGAAACCTTTTGTCACGTTAAGGTTGAATCATTAACACAACAGTTTGAGCGTTTTAGCTGTCTCATAAGTGAACTTAAACTTGCTAAAACTGAATTTTCTAAATCAACTTTAAACAGCAGGTTTTTAAGGTCACTTCCTGAAAAATGGGACACAATTGCTTTTGTAACCAGAAACTCTGTTGGGTTCAAAGATCTAACACTGACTCAACTTCATGGTAGACTCCTTACCTATGAAAGGGAGTTGAACCAGAAAAAGAAGTTACAAGAGTCAGGGAATGTTGTTGATGACTATACTTTTGGTAGCACAGCACTTCTGGGTCAAGAGGAATCTGGTAGTAGTAAGGATCAAGTTATGATCATTATATTGACATAACTGCTGGTGGAGCTTTTAATAACTCTGATTCTTTCTCAAACAACTATGCTTTCACAGCTAGTAGTGAAAACCAGATTTCTGATAACCTATCTTTTGAACTCAATGATCTGCAGCATTTTGATCCAACTGACTTAGAGGAAATGGCCATTTTGCACCAACTTGCACTACTGAGTGTTAGAACCAGCAAGTTTTACAAAAGGACAGGGAGAAAATTTCCAGGGTTACATGGGAACTTAAAAGTAGGGTTGGATACATCAAAGATAAAATGTTATAAATGTAATAGGTTAGGTCATTTTGCTAGAGAGTGCAGGAGTCAAACTAGTGGACCAATCATTACACATCCTAGCTCTAACCCTAGACCACAAAATAACCAAAACATGTGCATTATGCCCAATATGCCCCTGCTGCTCATGTAAACACTGCTCACTATGCACAACCTGCAACCCCTATTCCTGTTCATTATGTCCAAACTACTGTTCCTCAGATACAGTATGTCCAGGCCCCAGCTCCTCAGGTTCAGGTGCAACAAGCTGCACCTCAACAAGCTGCACCAGTAGTGGTTCAACCAGATCAGCAAAGCTTTTTCACCCAAGGCTTTGTTGACTGGGGTAGCTTACCTGAGGAGTTAGGTGATGAAAATTTTGCACTCTATGCTAAAAATGATGCTTCTAGTGATGATTTCTGTTTTGTAGCATTGGAGTCTATACCAGAAGGGCTGGAAACTGAAGAAGGACAGTCAAGTGAAGAAACAGTGGATACAATTGCTGAAGCAGTGGTTATTGTTGTTGCTGGTGAAATACTGTTGGGAGAAAATTCAGAACCCCTGTTGGAACCACTGTCTGACCCCTGGTCTGAAGAAGAAGAAGAAGAAGAAGAGAAGAAGAAACAAGGTGAAAAAGAAGAGAAATTACAAGAAGAAAGAAATTATCAGAAAAAGAAAAAGAGATTTGCAGCCTCAAACAAGAGCAAAGCATAACCAAGGACCAACTTCAGACAATGATAGAAAAATATCAGGTCTGTAAAAAGGAGTTGGAATCCACCCAAATCACATGTGAAAAATGGGTGGAATCCTGCAAAGGTTATGAAATTATGCTTGAAAAACAGATTGAAAGCAATGTAAAATTTGGCATAGGATTTAGGAAAAATGACCAAGTTGAAAACACTGCTGCAAATCAATCTAACTCTGTTGAAATCATACCCACAAACAAGGATGGTCAAGAAGTCAAAATAACTGATAAACTTGGCAATAAAATCACTCTGGAAAGATCTGTGGGGTCCTTAACTTTTGAGGAGATTGAGAAATACCAATTCAAACCCACATGGTCTGATGAGTGTGACATCCTTGAAAATTTCAAACCCATTGATTTCACAACTGTGGATGGTGTCAAAGCTCCTAAGGCCAAGGTAATTCCTCTTAAGGACATCCCAACAGTGGTTCAAAACTCTATTGCAAAGGAGTCTGAAAAGAAGAAAAGAAAAGAAAAGATTAAAAACTTGTTTTGTGATTTTTGTGAAAAGAAAAATCATTTGACCAAAGATTGTTTTCATTTGAAAGCTTATGACATTAACAAAACAAGCATCATTGTGCCTTCAAAGAGCTGCACCATCTGTGGTAAATCAAACTATTCCACTCAGAAGTGTGTGTATTTAAAATCCTTTGAGGTCAAAAAGGAAGAGTACACATCAAAAACACTCTTGAGTTCATCAAAACCACAAGTCAAGAAACAACCACTGTTTGTGCCAGTTCAAACAGCTTTTACAAAACAGCTGAACCAAACCTCTGTCAAAAGAGAAGTTCAGGTGACTGATGCACCCCCTGCTAACCAATACCAAAGAGGTAAAGGTCAACCACCATACCCAAGGGTCCCACACGTTTATGAGGTTTACAATAAACCTTCTAAACCTAGAGTGAACAGGCATCCCTTTGGGTATCAACAACTATTGGGAAATGACCCCCAGCAGTGGTTAGAGAAAAAATGTTTCAAAAACTGTCCAAACCCCTGAGCTAACCACTGTCCATCCACCTGAACTTAACACAGACACTATTGAGACCTCATCCAAAGCCTTATTGGCTTTGGAGACCCTCCTGAACTAATTATTTACTTGATGTGCAGGGAGCTTCTGCATGCTTAGATAGTCTTTGGTATGTAGATAGTGGAGGCTCCAGGCACATGACTGGATATAGAGCCCTACTCAAAGAATTCAAAACTCATGGAGGGGGTGATATATCTTTTGGTAATAATAGTAAAGGGAAGGTGATGGGTTCTGGTACAGTACAGTCTGGAAATGTTAAGTTTGAAAATGTCAATCTGATAGACAATCTAAAATTCAACCTCCTTAGTGTCTCTCAAATGAGTGACAAAGGTTATGGATCATTTTTTACTAAGGAATGTTGTAGGATTGTTGGACCAGAAATGGTTAAAAAGATTTAAGAAATAATAAAAAATGGAAAAACCCAACTTGTTGCTCATAGAAGTGGCAATGTTTATGTAGTTGATCTGTCAAACGAGAGCCCCAGAACTTATGCTTGTCTGTTCTCAGCTGCCTCTAACAAAGATACAGAACTATGGCACAGAAGATTGGGGCACACAAATCTCAAGACAATCACTACTTTGTCAAAACAAGGCCTTGTAAGAGGTCTTCCACAAAAAGTGTTCACCTGTCCTGAGCATTGTGTTTCCTGCTTAAAAGGAAAACAACATAAAAGCTCATTTAAGCCCATTGAAGAGTCCAAAACAACCAAGTGCTTGCAAATGCTTCACATGGATCTGTTTGGCCCAGTAAAAGTCACGAGTCTTAAAAAGAAAAGATATTGTTTGGTAATTGTAGATGACTTTTCTAGGTTTACATGGACTTATTTCTTACATTCCAAAGAAGAGACTGCAGGCATTCTGCAAGACTTTGTCAAACAGGTTGAAAAGCAGTTTGACTTGCCAGTAAAAGTCTTCCGGAGTGACAATGGCACAGAATTCAGAAATAGGGAGTTGGATGAGTTTTGTATGTCAAAATGAATTGTAAGGCAGTACAGCATTCCAAGGACACCAGAACAAAATGGGGTTGTTGAAAGAAAGAACAGAACATTGATTGAGGCTGCCAGGACCAAGCTTGCTGATTCAGGTTTGCCATTAAATTTCTAGGCAGAGGCTGTAAACACTGCCTGCTATGTCTAGAACAGAGTTTTAATAAACCCCAGGCATCAAAAGACTGCCTATGAAATTCTGTATAAAATCAAACCACTGATCTCATATTTCAAAGTTTTTGGCTTCCCATGCTTCATTTTAAACTTAAAAGATTCCATTTCAAAGTTTGCAGCCAAAATTGATTGTGGTTATCACTTAGGATACTCAACCACTGCTAAGGCCTACAAAGTGTTTAACACTAGGACTAAGACAGTGGAAGACACTTTGAATGTGAAGTTCAATGAACTTTCGTCAATGAAAATCCCTGCAAATCCTGCAGAGTTATTTGATCTTGATAAATTTACTTTTGAAAATGTTTTTGTCAAGATTAACAGTGCAGGTCCATCTCAAAATCCTCCATCAGACAATAGATATGAGATCATCATTCCACAACAAAAGTCTGCATCCATTGGTAGAGCAGCAGATGTTCAAAACAACTGTCAAAGCTCAACCACTGCTACCTCAACAGTTGTTGACCAAAGTAGCTCTTTAACCCCTGCTTCCACATCCTCAAACACTGTTGATAAAACTCCTCAAACAGTGAATAAAAATCAACATGTTTCCATACCACTTCCTCCTATTCCTCCACCTCCATTTCAAGACCCTGTTGGATCATCAAAGTCACCAACAAAGGTTAGCTCAGATGATTCACAACTGCATCCCTCACCTTTAAATGCCATTGTTCCATACAAAGGAGATTTAATCTTCTTGAAGTCTCATCCACTTGACCAAATCATTGGCAACATCAGTGAAGGGGTGCTCACAAGAAGCCAATCCCAAAACATCTGTCTTTTTGCTGGCTTTCTATCACTCCATCAGCCAGTCAAGTACCAAGAGGCACTAAAAGACAACAGCTGGGTAGAAGCCATGCAAGAGGAGCTCCAACAGTTTAAAAGACAACAAGTATGGGAGCTTGTACCACTGCCAGAGGGTGTGAGTCCTATTGGCACAAAGCGGGTCTTCAAAAATAAAACTGATGAAAGGGGTATTGTTGTCAAGAATAAAGCAAGGCTAGTGGTTCAAGGGTTCAGACAGGAAGAGGGCATTGACTATGATGAAACTTTTGCCCCTGTAGCAAGACTGGAAGCTATCAGACTGTTCCTGGCCTTTGCTGTCAACCACAACATAAAGGTGTATCAAATGGATATAAAATGTGCATTCCTCTATGGTAAGATTCAAGAAGAGGTATATGTTTGTCAACCTACAGTTTTTGAGGATTTATTTAATCCAGATCATGTCTACAAGCTAAATAAAGCTTTGTATGGCTTGAAACAAGCACCTAGAGCCTGGTATGAAACTCTTTCCACCTTTCTTCTCTCTATTGGTTTCACAAGAGGCAAAATAGACAAAACACTGTTTTTAAAATGGAGAGGGAAATACTTGATGATTGTCTAGATTTATGTGGATGACATCATTTATGGAAGCATATGTTCCAAAATGTGTGAAGAGTTCAGACAACTCATGACAGCCGAGTTTGAGATGAGTGCAATGGGTGAACTACAGTGCTTTCTTGGTCTCCAAGTAAAGCAACTGCAAAATGTTACTTTCATACATCAAGGCAAATATGCAAAAGAACTTTTAAATAAATTTGAGATGGATGATTGCAAACCATGTAGTACACCCATAGCAACCACAAAGATAGTCATGTCTGATGAGAAGGATGATTTGGTTGATCAAACTCTTTATAGAAGCATGATTGGGTCTTTATTGTACCTAACTGCATCTAGGCCAGACATCATGTTTACAACATGTGTTTGTGCAAGATCCCAATCAGCACCTAGAAAGTCAAATCTTATTTCTGTAAAAAGGATATTCAGATACTTAAAAGGTGCTCCCACACTTGGTATCTGGTATCCAGCTGATGGAAATATCAAGCTTTCAGGTTTCTCAGACAGTGATTTTGCTGGATGCAATACAATAAGGAAGTCCACTTCAGGAGGGTACCAATTCCTAGGCAGTTGCTTAGTGTCTTGGCAAAGCAAAAAGCAAGCAGCTGTTTCAACATCCACTGCTGAGGCAGAGTATATACCTGCTGCAAGCTGTACAGCCAAACTGCTGTGGCTTCAAAATCAACTGCTGGATTTTGGTATCACTGCCTTAAAGACACCTCTCATGTTGGACAGTCAGGCAGCAGAAAATATAATCAAAAATCCAGTTTCACATTCAACCACCAGGCACATTGATATCAGACATCAATTTGTGAGCGGTTGCTATGAAAAAGGTTTGATTTCTCTGCACCATGTTCCAACTAAAGATCAGCTGGCAGATGTGCTAACAAAAGCATTAGACACATCTACCTTTGAAAGCTTGATCTCTAGGATTGGCATGCTGAACATGGACTAACAGGCAAAATCCTGTTTTTCTATGAATAAAAGCACTAAAATGTTTTCAGAAAATCAAAAATCCATCCTTAAAAATAGCTAAAAATGAAAATTTTCATTAAATCCTTAAAAGTCTGCCACAACCACTGTTTTGGTTCAAACATCTGTTCTGTTGATATTATCCACTACTGAAAGTCAACCTCTGTTCCTTTATTGTCCTTGTTAAATACTGTTGTCAAACATCAGTGTTTTAACCCACTGATGACTATCCACTGATAGTAAAAGTCAGCCACTGTTTTCATTTTCACCACTGTAAACCACTGATATTGACCATCAGTGGTTTCCTAAACAACTGTCTTCCATTATTCATCAGAGGTTGGCACGTGGACAGTACTTAGCCGTCAGATCTTTTGTAACCGCTGCCACGTTAGCATTCACTTTTTTTCACCCTATAAAACCCTAATCAAAACCCCAAACAGGGTTTTCACTGTCGAATCAAATTCAAAATTCTTTTCAAAAGCAGTTATCATCAAATTCTCTCAAATCACTCATCGTCTTCTTCCTCTCGCAACTACTCTCAAATCAGCATGGCTCTCCCATTCAAAACTCCTCACAATTACCTGTGTACGCTTGAGAAAACAAGTCAAAACACAAATTTTCACTCCATCATTGATACCCTCTCATCTTCAAAGTATAAACCCTTGTTGACTTGTAATGCACCCATCTACCTGGATACCCAACGAGAATTCTGGAAAAATGCCAAGCTTGAGATCAAAGACAAAAAGGCTTTGGCTATTACCTCAACTATTCGGGGCATTCAGGTCACTGTCACACCTCAAACACTTTCAGAGGTCTTTGAAATTAATGATCTTACAGGTAAAACCTCTTTCCCAAAGGCTGATTATCAAACTGATTTCATTGAGAGGGGGTATGAAGAAGAAATGAAAAAAGATACTTTACAAAAGGGCAGTTTTCCACCTGCCATGAGGTTTTTGTTCCATACCCTCCTCATGTGTGTTTCAAATAAAACAACAGCCTTTAATGAAATACCATTGAAAATCCAATACCTGGGCTATGCTATAATGTCTGAAAGTGATTTTAATTATTCCCAGGAGATTTTCAATGATATGGTTAAAAATATCAATAATATCAAAGATAATAAAAAACCATTTCTTTTATTTCCAAGGTTTTGAAGTTTTTATTTACAAAAGAAATTTTCAAAGGATAATGCACATGTGCTTATCCAAGGAAATCTTTTTCAAATAAACAGCCTATCTTCTGAAACCTTCACAAGGCTGTCGAAACCTTCAAAAACACAAACAGGGGAACCTGAGCAGAATTTAGCAGCAACAACTGCTCCTCAGGTCCCTGCTGTTGAACCCACTGCTCCTAGTGATCACAGCAGCACAATCCCTGCTGTGAAACCCACACCAAAAATCACCAAAAAGCCCAAATAGAAAAAATCCCAAAAGCCCCCCAAACCCTCCAAAAAGGTAACTCTGGAAGATGAGATCCCAGAGATTATACCTGTGACAACACAAAAGTCACCAATAACCACTGATGCTACTTCCTCACAGTAAATGGAAGAAAGATCTCAACCTGAGCCTAAAAATCCTCTTGCATCCTCTCAAAAGGATCAGGTTGTATCCATAGGGACACCACATTATGAAGCAATAGATTCACTTGAATCTATCTTTCACAGCCCAGTTCCTGGGGCAAATTCTCTTTCTACACCCATCCTCAGTGCCCAAATTCCACCATCAATCAAACCCCTGTTGGATGCACTTGATATGGACCAGACACAAATCAGTTCTTCTCAACCACCTGTCAATGAGAATATGCCTCAACAAGTGACTGAGTCTGGTTCCTCTATCTCTGCTAACCCACCAACAACTGAGGAGGCTACACTGCAGGAATTACAAGTAATTCCTGTCAGTAGTTCAAGTGGAGCAGCAACTACAGGTGTTGAATCCAATGATTTGCACCTGGCCAGTTTTTTCATTACTCAGACTCCCTTGAAGGCAATTTCCTCTTTGGGAACCAAGGTGACCACTAGTGTGTTTCCATTACCCACTGGCGTGTTTACTAAGGTAACCTCTGCTGAGGAGAGAAGTCCCCAGTACCAAGAACAAGGGGCATCAGTGGATGACTTTTGGGAAACTTTCCCTAAGACAACTGCTGATACAACCACTGCTAGTGGGAAATCAGATGATCCCATTAAGTTGGGTGATGATTTAAAATATAAAGAATTGACGGAGAGGGTTGATAAAATTGACACATCTGTTGCAGATATCAAAAATATGCTGCAACAGTTGTTAAAATCTCAAAAGGTTACACCCCCTGCTGCAACATCTGCTCATTCCCCCACTGAGCTTTGGAACTTATTTCAACCTATGCTTCATCAACAAAGGCAATATGATTATCAACAGCATGAAATTCAGCTCCAAATCTTCAGAAACATGATGGAAGCTAGGTGCAAGGATACATAAGTAGATATCAAGGCAAACAAGGCCCATTTGCTTCAAACCACTGGCACTTCTCCTCCTACCATCATTTATGTTGAAAACCCTGATGATGCCAAAAAGGGGGAGAAAGGAAAGAAGGGTAAAGAAGGTCTGCATATGCCACCTGATCCAAGGTCTAAACTTGTGGTAGAAATCCCAAGGCCAGATGGTTCTAAGAAGGTTGATGAGACTCAAAATGCTTTTGCTGAACTAAAAGCAAACATGAAAGAGTCTATGGAAATAAAAGGGTCAAAAAGGTTTGCTCAGGAGAAAAAAGTTTTGATGGAAAAAGAAGAGCAGGGTACTTCTAAACCTAAAAGAAGACAGCCTACCAGAAAAGTAAGCCAACCCAAAACCACACCTTCCAAAACCACCAAACAAACTCCTTAAATCCCCAAAAGTTCCTCTCATCAAACCTCCAAACCAACAGATGTTAAAACACCGGTTGTATCAACAGTTGTTGGTACTTCAGTGGTTTCAACAGATGTTATCCCAACAACTACCATCACTACTACATCAACCCACACTCAATCCACTGCCATACCAAAAACAATATCATCACCACAAAAACCACTTGCCAAAAAGCAGAAGACAACAGTTGACACATCAACTGTTGTAGTGACAACAGTGGTTGAAACACCAGTTGTTTCAACAGCTGTTAGTTAGATACCCACTACTTCAATCACGACCACTCAAACCATAAACACACCACCAACCTCTCCAAAGCATAAAAGGAGAAGGGTAACAAACATTGTACTGGAAGATGACACTTCCCCACCTCCAACATCTTCACAATCTCTGACCCTAGCCATTATTCCAAACCCTGTTCCAATCTCTTCAGTTCAAGCCCAGAATCCAAACACTACTCTAGTCCCTGTGGGAGTACAATATCCTTTAGATCTTCCAGCAGTCAGAGAGGAGATCAAATCCTTCTACTCAGAAGATGACCCTGCAAAAAGGAAACTCCCATCTCTCCAAGGTTATCCTTTGCCAAAGAACATAGAAGAATATTTGAAATTAAAGGCCAAACAAGCAGAGGATATATCTCAAAGAGACACAAATGGAAAGTCTGACAAAGAAATTCAAAGGAATCTGCAATACCTGCTTACCAAAGTCAGAACCTTAGAGCAGTTTTCAAAAGATCTTTGTCAGAAATTATCAGAAAAGGATGATGAAAGTATGAGACATGACTACATAGAATACATCATGGCATACAAGAAGTACATGGCAGAAAAGCATCAGTATAAAGAATGGACCATCAGTGAACTTAAGGAGGAGATTGCCAGAATTCAGAAGATGATTGAAGACAAAGTAAAGCAAACTCCTCCAGTTTGGGCCAATTACAAGAAGAATGTACCAGAAAGAACTTTGAAACTTAAAATAATGAAAGAAGAGCTCATAGCTGCTGATTATGGGTCAAGGAATCAGGTTACAAGGTGGTCAAAGATAAAAGTGCTAGATACCTACAAAAGGTTGGAAGAGTTAAGGAAGAAAGATCCCACTGCTCCCAAGAAGCCTGATTATCCAGAAGCAGTGGTTCCAGTCAAACAAAAGTTGCCCATTAGAAGATCCACTACTCCACCTCCTGCCATCCTTTATCAAAGAAGGAAACAAAAGCAGATGGATGCTGAAACTAAAGAAGACAAGGCTCAAGAAGAATATATCATGAAAATGGTTCTTCAGACACTCTTGGCAGAAAAACAAGACTTAGCACAATCTCAAGACCCTGCCAAAGTTGTCATCACCAGGCCTCCATCTCCAAACTCATCTACAATAAAAACTCTCCCAAGAAACCCATTGGATTCAAAAATACTAAAGTGGAAGTCTGATCAAAACACCCACGTATTGACTCTGCTCAAATCCAATGGTGAGGTGAAGCATATATCAAGGGAAGAAGCACTTGGCCTGGGTGTTGAAGATCTACAAGATCTCCTTGAGCTTACACTGTGCAGGGATTAGGATGATGTGGATTCCATGGACTTTGAATTACAATTCAAAGGTCAAGTTAGGGAACTCTTGATGAGGCAATAAAGATCCAAAATAATGAAGGGTTTTGGCATCATCTGTTCCAGGGGGGAATGTTGGGATTAAACCCTACAAAGGAACAGTTGAAAAAGCCAAAACTGGATCAGATCAGTGGATCCAGAATAAGCAGTTGTTTGTACTTAATCTTTGCCTTTGAAAGTGGCCCTAACATCTGATGACTTAAAGCACTGCCCTTCACAACCGCTGCTAATGCCTAAAGACTGTTGAAGATAAAGCACTGATGCTCAATCTACTGATATGGTTCAAGTACTGCTGACGACACAAAGCACTGCTGGAGCTATAACAGTGGAATGAAGAAGCAGTAGTTTACTTTATTCATTGTATTGTATTTGTAATCAGTACTTAGACATCAGTGTTTGTATAGAGCAGTTGTTAGAGGTTGTTAGGAGGTTAGATGTCAATTTCATGGTGACGTCAGTCAAAAGATGCTCAGTGGTTTGTTCTGTACTATAAATAGAACAGTACCCTGTACTGTTCTATTAGCTCTCTTCATCACCAAGTCATTCTGTACGAGCAATCACTGTGAGCTCAGGCTAAGGGGGAGATTAGTGCATGCATGCATTGTTATTGATAGTTGTAATAAATACAATCATTCGATTTCAAGATAAACATGTTTGCTAAAACTATTTCTCTCATTGATTGTGTGTTGAAAGTTTGTTTCATTTAATTCCGTTGCATTTAACTTTGTTTCATCTTCATTCTTATCAAACGAACATAATCATAAGAAACTCAGATCCTAACAACTTATTTAACCCTTTATTGTTTATTTTATTTCTTAACATGTTGTACGACGTAAATTAAATTGGTTGGGTATTTAATACCAAAATCTAAAAGTTAAAGAGAAATTAACATTAATATTTATATTTAAAAGGTAATTGATTGTATACATTTGTATCTTTTGTTGTTAAAATGTAAATTTAGATAATTAATATGCGAAAAAAATAGTGTTAAACATTTCATGTTCTTGTTAACTATAAATATTTGTGTTGCGTTTGGCTCATATATCTGACACGATTTCCTAGTTCGGATCGTGTTAGGGTTCGTGTCAAATTTTCAGGTTCGTGTTAGGTGGAGACACGCCAACCTGCGAACACAACCCGTTTAACACCCCTATTTGTAAAGCTAGTAATCATAAGTTGGATCTAATATCAAGAACATTAAACTAGTTAAATCAAGAAAACTTAACAAAACTTAAATTGCATTTGGTTGAAAACAATAATATATATATATATATATACATAAAATTGCCTATTGGTTTTTAGATACGTAGTCATGTTGGTTGATTAATGGTGCCTTTTTATAAAATCTCATAGATATGTCTTTTGTGATATTAACTGGCAAATTTTGTGCACATCGTATGTCATGTAACACCATATACCTAAAGTTCACATTGGTTACTGTCTTTGACATGGTTGGTTGGTGTACAACAATATCATCTTGTAGTTTTTATAATTCACTCATTTGAAGATACATAAACTAAATACAAGATAATCTTTAATTCAACTAAATCAATAAGCAAGTTGTCCATAAATCAAACACGATTGTCAATATTACATAATAGCATGTAAATCAAGCATACTCTTCTGGTGGTGAAGTAAATAATAGTTGTTGGTATCATCATCACCTTCAACGTCTATCACCTTTAGCGCCTGAAAAAGAATAACAACTTAGGCAAGAGGTTCATGAGGCGTAAGTATAGAGCGAAGTGAAGTATCTTAGACTGCAATTGTTCTTCTTCATACTTAGTGTTTTGGTCAAAAATCTGATCAAGGATAATGTAACCAAATTTGTAAGGTGAGGTAGACTGCTAAGGTAATGAACGATAATGAAATGAATGTTAGATGAATAAGGTAATCAAACACAGAGATTCATACGAGGAAAAGCCCTTGATCACTAGTAGATCTCCAGCATAAAAACCACGGATAGTGAAAACTATCACTATCAACTATATTGCACGATTGAAAAGTGTTTACAACTTCGGATATTGATCAAGTGTTTTACAATTGAAAGTTATGAGTGTTGTGGGAGTTTTTGTTCGTAGTGTGTATGCGAAAACGTGAATTGTGTAATCTAACACTTGATCAACCCATTTTGAATGAACATATCAACAAACTCTGATAATCTTGCAAGACCACATTCAAGCCCCATGACCGTTTGTGGAAATAGCACGTGCAGCATCTCGAACGGATAATTCCCGAGATTCCAGCTAAGACTCAGTCCACTTCATTATTAACCTGCACATGAATATTAGAAAACATCGAGAACAATTGTTAGAATCCACAAGTAATGAGTCCCTGCACTGCCCCATAAGGATAATTGATCCAAGCAACACCACGGAATGTATGATCCATAATTATAAAAACCTATGCCCTAACAATTGCCCCAATATGGCAGTTGTGATAAGGATTCAAAGCTGTCATATTTCCATTCAATTCGGACCAGTCGTTACACTAATCAACTAGCCGTTAGGATCTCTGACGTATGGGATTTGACTTTCTATAACCATTATTGCGATTAATAGGCTAAAGATAACTTCTCAATCTCTTTAAAGACTAGAATATCCTCTCATATATCTTCATTCCAGAGTTTTAATCAGGTATAACTCTTTCTCTCTCTCTTTCTCTCTCTATTTTCTTCCTCAAATCCTTGATCCCTGTTTCTATAAATGACGAAGATGATCACCTGATCCTCTCCCGTTAGTAACCTGGAGAAGGATAATAACGCACCCCAGAGTCAAAACCTCCTGATGAATCCTTCATTAGAGATTTTTAAGTTCACCGACCCGGAGATTGAGAGCCTTTTCCCATGTTTTCCACCGGAAACTGTTTTCCAGCTGTTTGACCCATCGGTTCGCAGTGATGCGATTTCACCGGTGTGGGTTTGTTTTCCAGCCTTGCCTTTTCTCCTAGGTTATTCCTACCCTTTTCCATATCTCACCCAAAGGTTCTTCACTCTGACGGGAATTAGCTATAGTCAGGCTATGCCCATGCTTTGGAGAGCTCTTTATACCATCAAAGAGATTATCAAAGCTAAAGATCTTGATTTCAACATGTCTGAGTTTTCATATATTTATTCCTTAGTTACCCACGACTCTAGTCGTTTTCTGTTCAAGGCTAAACCTCATCAACCTCTCTCAATCCTCATGACCACACAAAACAATTCCACATGGAAGAACAAATTCTTCTTTGTGAGAAGGGACTCGATCCCCCACGGGGATAGTTTGCCTAAAAAGTGGATCGTAAAGTGTAGGATATAGGATCCTTAGATAACCAGTGTAGAGATTACTAGTTCTTATGACTTGTCCTTTTCTTTTGTTTGCATGCAGTAACCAACTTTGCTTGTCTCGCCAGCCTTCCTGGAACAGAAGAGAGGGTTGCAGTTTTTTTGGCACTCGATTCATCTGTGAGGACATTTAAGCTGAGGATCAAGGATTCTGAAGAAAACACTTCCACATCCTACACCATGTCAAGTAGGTATTTATGCATGTATATTGTAATTTGAATTTAATAAAATGTATGGAATGAAATACTTATCTATTAGTTCCTGGAATAGGCGCTCAAAGATCTGCCTGTAAGTCTGCCTCCAAGTTTAGGTTGGATGATATCAACAGCATGCTCTCTCCCCGCTCCATCAGGAAGGAGTTGGCCAAGGGCCAAAGCTTCCCCAAGCCTAAAACTATGACGACAAGGGCTAAAGCTGGGTCTAAAAGGAAAAAATCTGTGGAGCCAGAGGATGATGCCTTTGAGGTTGAGAGGCAGTTCCACGATTTCATTACCGAGGTAAGGATCCTTGATCCATTATTGGTAATTCTGCATGTAGTGAAGGATCCCATATCCTGACTTCTTGTATGTTGTGATTTGTAGAAGTTTGCCCACGTGAAGGCCCACCATGAGAAGAGCTTGTTTGAAATGGAGGAGAACGATAATGTATCCAAATTTGTAAAATGAGGTAGAGTGCTTAGATGATGAACGATAATGTAATGAATGTTAGATGAATAAGGTAATCAAACACAGAGATTTATACGAGGAAAAGCCCTTGATCACTAGTAGATCACCATCATAAAAACCTCGGATAGTGAAAACTATCACTATCAACTATATTGCACAATTGAAAAGTGTTTACAACTTTGGATATTGATCAAGTGTTTTACAACTGAAAGATATAAGTGTTATGAGAGTTTTTGTTCGTAGTGTGTATGCGAAAATGTGAATTGTGTAATCTAACACTTGATCAACCTATTTTGAATGAACCAATCAACTAACTCCGATAATCTTGCAAGACCACGTTCAAGCTCCATGACCGTTTGTGGAAATAGCACGTGCAGCATCTTGAACGAATTATTCCCGAGCTTCCAGCTAAGACTCGGTCCATTTCGTTAATAACCTCCACATGAATATTACAAACATCGAGAACAATTGTTAGAATCCACAAGTAATAATAAGGATCCTTGATCCTCTGAGTCCCTGCACTGCCCGATAAGGATAATTGATCCAGGCAACACCTCAGAATGTATGATCCATAATTATAAGAACCTATGCCCTAACACTTAGGTTAACAATTTTTTATATTCGTTCAAAGTCTCTTAGGAACAAAGAATGGATGAAATTGCAGTAAATTTGACACATGTGATGAAACGTGTGCATATGACCACACGTTTCATCGAAGTAAAAAGCCAGATTTCTCTAACACACATTGTAACATGTGCATCAAGCCAAAAGTTATATTGATGAATATTCAAATATTTATATTTTCTTTAGCATTTATTCTTTGTGTCTTTATCACTTTTTATCTTAATCTGACACTTTTAGCATCTTCTCTACATAGAGTATAAAACACAAAAATTATATCAAGAAATGTAAACTAAAAATAATTAAGGACATAAAATTATCCTATATGCTACAAAAGTAAAGTCGGTGGTTAATGCACTACCTAACTTTAGTCATTCCTTATTTTGTGATTAGCTCTATTGGTCCTTATTATGGCTGTTCAAACTGCTCGACGATCGAGAATCGCTCGACGATCGCTCGAAAAATGCTCGTTCGATTCCCGTTCAGTTTGTAAATGAGCCGCTCAGATCGGTTCGATTCAAATTCAATCCAAGCATGAGCAAAGGTCTACTCGCTCGTCGATCGCTCGGTTTCGCTCGAATTATTTTTATTAATATATATATATATATTATATTATAGATTTTAATGATTAAAAGCCCAAAAAATATACTAGCCCAAAAAAATTAAAAGCCCAAAATATATACTAGCCCAACTTAATAGTTAATATCAAAATCTAACCCTAAATCCCTAATACCTAAAACAATCACATAGACTCATAAACTGATTGTTCGAAGATCTGCATATCGCCACTGCCAGTTTCCACACACCAAAATCTAACTCTAAATTCCTAATTCCTAAAACAATGTCATAATCTGGTTGTTCGATCAAGCGGTAACTCGAAGAGCACTACATCTATTGTTAAGAACATTTTTAGAATCATGATTTTAGTTATGTATTGCTTTTGTTAGTAAGGTGTTGGACATGTTTTAATTAAGTTAGGATTTGTTTTTGTTGAATGCAGCCTAATAATTCAATCGAGCGAAAATGATCCACTCGTTTTTAGTTAGGATTTGAGAAAAACTGAGCGAAACCGAGCGAAAAATATCCGCTCAATTCAAGTTCAATCCGAGCATGAGCATCACTTTTGTGCTTGGTTTTGCAAATTCGATCCGATCGGATCGGTTCGGTTGTAATTCAATTCGAGCACGAGCAGACGCTCGATCAGATCAGCTCATGAACACCCCTAGTCCTTATAGCTTTTTTAACGTTTCATGTAAACCCTTCTTGTTTGGTGGTTTATGCATTTGTGTTCCCTATGCAAAGTTTTTGGACTTTTTTGTTTTTGTCATTTTTGGTCCTTCTATATGTTTTCGCACCTTTGTTAGGTTTCTTACACGTGTACAATGACATGCTCATTCATTATTTTTACGTCCCTATACTTTAAAATAATACATTTGCACCCCATGAAGTTTTTAGTTTTGATGATGTGTATGTTACGGTGCATTGGCATTTTGTATGTTTACATTATATGTGTTATTTCTGGTATTTTTCCATGTTATGGCGGGTTGTGGTTCTTAAAGCCCAATACCATAGTGTTGTTGTGTGCCTTGTTGGAACCTATTAAATTATAGCATACCGTACACAGTTCCAGAACAAAAGATATGAAGAATAGAAGTTCTGCCCAGGCACCACTCTAGGCATCACTTGAGTGGCACATCATGTCCATGTATAGTTTATATTATGTTTGGTTTGAGTTCTTGTAAGACAATTGCTGCCATCACTTAGTGACGGTTGTGCAATTGTCACCAGTGCACACGACGCCACTAGGGTGAGTGGCGCCAACTCACATGTGCATGTGCCTATAAATAGCCTTAGGTTTTCCTTCATTAGGTTAGGATTTTTATTGATCTTGTTAACCATTAAGTGTGTGTTTTGTGCTAAATTAGCAAAGTCCAATCCGTATTGTACATATTTAAGAGTATATCAAAGCTTTATCTTTGTGTTCATCTCATTCTACTTTGTTCTTAAAACCGTTTATTAGTTTTCTATTATTTTCGAGTCAAAACATCAAACTAATTGATGTGTCAGATTTGATTGTTGTTGAGAAACATCACTAGTATCGAAATTTCTAGGATTATAAACTTATAATTTGGTATCAGAGCGTTGATACTCTTGATTGTTTAAGTTATTGTCTTTTTAAAAAGAAGGTTTCAAAAAATTTATAAAATGTCAAATTTTGGATCTGAAACAGTTGAATTGTTTGATATATTTGGTCAATTGGTAATGTTTGTGAATTAATTTGTGTGATTTTTGTGTAGTTCTTGAAAAAGGGGTGTTTATCTGTAGATTTGGCGACACAGGTTCTTAAATTTGGCGACACTGACTCAAATTTGGCGTCACTAGCTTTTATGTGTAGAAGATGATGATGTGGAACTTGTTCATGCGCGTTGTTGTCACTATTGATTGTCATCACTAGAGTTGCCGTCACAGAAGTTGTTGTTTTCTTATATTCATTATTAGGCGTCGCTGTTGCTTGTCTCTCCTAACTCACATTAGCATCTTGTTTATAACAACCCTCCTAGAACCCTTAACGTGACTGTAGATATCTTAAAATATACCCTGTACGTGAGAAACGAGCCCGAAATACCCTTGTACTTAAAAAACAAGAAAAACAAAGTTTGAGAGTCGCTCGCGGGGCGCGTCCCCCTTAGCTTTGTCTTTCGTGGGGCGCGACTCCTTTGCTTGCTCGACACTGCATGGTGCCACGTGTCTGGTGACTCCGCGAAGCTAGCCCCTTGACTTGACCAAGCTATACTCGACACGTAGTTCCTCGCGGGCCGCGAAGGCCGAAGCCTTATCTCTCGCGGGCCGCGAGCCACCATATGACAAGCCTATAAATAGGGTCGACGAGTTCATTTGTAATTCGTTCAAAATTCTGACTTCTCTCTCAAATTTCTAATAGTAGAAATTATACTCGGGCATAATACCCACTATAAAGCGAAGCTCTGCCTCGTTGTAAGTATTATAACCCTGCTATTACCCTACACGATCGATTTAGGGCTTCGTAATGCATGTCAAGGCTCTTCCTGACTCAGTCATTGGAGTTATGTCTCGTGTTACACTCGACTGATTTAGGATTCCGTAATGCATGTCAAGGCTCTGCCTGACTCAGTCATTTGAATTCTGTCTCGAGTTGTACGGTTAATGTGATTTGGGTTATTTTACTAACACGTGTGTATTGTTTAATTTTAATAGATAATAACCAAGAGAATCACCAGGAAGTTATAGTAGTATCACCTAAGTCAACAATGTAAGTACATTCACTTTTTCTCACTATCTGAGAACACATTTTTGTGAGTCAAAATGTTTTACCAAAACCTCAAATGTTTTCAAATACAATTACAGTGATTAAATCTTTGTAATTCTATAATTACTGCCAGTGTTATGGGGTTTGTATACAGTACTTGATAACCTTCACAATTGGGCACAGGTATCCAATGTGTGATATGACCATAGTCACAGATCCGTCGAGTGACACGTACTGACCGAGTAATTGTGTAGATATAAACATTGTAATCACCCTTAATACTATAATGTGTATCAACTGATGCTTTACAAAATGGAATGTACTTGTCAGTATTTCTTGCTGATAAAATGTTTTTAAAACGCGTTTCTGGTAACACAATTTGAAAGCCAATAGAAGCCAGCTGGAGAGCACTGAAGGCTTGGAAAAGTGGCTATAAAAGTTACCTAAATAAAAAAGGAGTTTTTATTTTCAATAATTAGGGTTCATCCCTACAAATGTATTGTCAAATGAACTTGGGTTTTATCCCAATGATTTGTTATAAAAAGTTTGGTGTTTAACTCTGATAAAAATATTTCCTAACTACGATCCTGATGTATTCCGCTGCCAAATTAATAAACACCGATACCACTGATCTGGATCTCGCGGCGCCCGCTCCCGGGGTAGGGGTCGGGGGTTGCGACAGAGAGTGGTATCAGAGCTACAACCACTGGTTTAAGCCAAAGAAGTGTTCTGCTGACACTTAAATTCTGTGTGCGATAGTCAGAGCTAATAGGGAAGCCAATGCACAAACTCAGGAAACAGTCAATAGGCCACCTTGGGAAGAGCTAGATAGATAGTTGGCAGATTTCCATATGCTAGCCACTACAACAGTAGACACTAACCTAAACCAAATAGTTGAACCGCCACTGTTACCTTTGTTCCCAGACCAACAAAGGCTAGAACCCAACCAAGAAAACCAATTCCCGATACCTGCATTTGACCCCAACGAATTACCTAGAATCCTAACCCCAATGCCCTTAGAACGTGATCCGTGGTGGGATGATGATAGAACATTTTTTTAAATGAATAGCGCAGACCCTTACGAGGAACCCATACCTCATCACCCTGACCCAGTAAACCCACCAAGGAGTCGAGAATGTGTGAAGGAACTCTGTCAGTATGGAGAAAGTTTAGTAAATGAAGGGAATAGAATCCGACAGATAGGGGAGAAATTAGTTTGGAAGTATGATGAGAATTAAATGTAGTACTGGATGAACAGTACTTAGAAAATGCCTAGATATACATGTAATTTTGTATTTTGATAAAAAATCTATAGATGGACTAAAATAGATACGGATGCATAGCTACTAGTATATTTGATTTCCAGTTGTAGTATGTAACCGATGCATATATATATATAGAAAGAGTAAAAGTCGCAATGATCGACGTTTTTGATCAATTTGTCTGTGTGACTGTGTATAAATATTTGTACTAAATTTATTTTGTGATAATTAATGCTTGATAAATGTTCACAATTCAGATGAACAACGAAGTAAATCAGGAAAACCAGAATAATGAGAATAACGGAAACCAAATAGATAACAGTGTCATCCAACACATAGTAGCACAAGGAATTATAGATGCTATGCCCTATATTATCAAGACTGTTAAAGAAGTAGAAAATACTAAATCTGCAAATGGAAGTAAACGACAAAACACTGAGCCAAGTCACAGTGTGAACGATAATAACGGACCTATAATCCAAGCTCCAATTCCTAAAAGAAGAAGAACCGTCTCTTACGGTTGTTCTTATAAAGAATTTTTGGCCTGCGAACCAATAGAATTCTCAGGCAATGAAGGAGCCGTTGCAATATTAAGTTTGATAGAAAAGACAGAAGCAGTCATAAAAATAAGTAAATGTGCAGACGAAGATAAGATTATGTTTGCTTCTAATCTTTTCAAAAATGCAGCCTTAGAATGGTGGAATACTATTCTCTAGTCTAGGGGAAGTGACAGAATTTATAATATGGAATGGACCAACTTTAAGGAAATAGTTGAAAGAAAATTATGTCCTCCTAATGAAAAGGAACAAATCGCCAATAAGTTCCTAAATCTTAGAATGACTGGAATAGACTGCAAAGGTTACACTACCATATTCTTAGAATATGACTGGAATAGACTGCAAAGGTTACACTACCGTTATATTTGGGGATTGATTAGTGAGATTAGACACGTAGTCAAGGCCGCTAGACCACAAACCATAAAAGAAGCAGTAGAACTAGCCAATACCCTGACTGATGAACTGGTACGCACACAAGAGAAAAACCAGAGAAAGAACCTAGCTCAAAAGCTTACCCAGGAATTTCATTTTGGTAATTCCTACCATGGAAAAGGAACAGGTTCTTCTGCACCCTACTGTAAGTTTAGTAAAAAGAAGCACTCAGGAAAGTGTGTTGTGTCCTGCAACTTTTGCAAGTACCCAGGACATAAGGAAGAAGATTGTAGGAGAAAGGCTAATGCCAGAATATGCTACAATTGTGGAGAGGCTGGTCACATCAAACCAAACTGTCCGAAACTAGCTCTAGCCATAACCAACAAAGCTAAGACAACTGAGGCACCTAAGAAAAATGCCGGAGCATTTGTTCTGACAGCTGAGGAAGCCAAGATGATTTCGGATGTGATTGCCGGTACGTTCTTAGTTAACAATATATTAGCCAAAGTATTATTTGACTCTGGTGCAAACCAAAGTTTTATCAATACTTCTTTCTACAAACTTCTCAACCAACCCTTAGCCAAACTTCAACAAGATTGTCTGGTAGAGACAACAAACGGAGAATCTATTAAGATAAGTGAAATCTTGCAGGGAGCAAGAATAGAAATTTTGAATCATTACTTTTCAGCTAACCTTTACCCAATGAATCTAGCTGGATTCGATGTTGTATTAGGAATGGATTGGTTGGTAGCCAATCGTGCCAGTATTTTATGTGATCAAAAGTCAGTGCAAGTAAGTACACCAAGTGGTAAAAAGATCACAATCAAAGGAGATAAGCCAACTAGATCGACAAAATTCATCTCTGTGATGAAAGCCGCAAGTTATGAAAGAAAAGGAGGAATAGTATATATGATTTCCGTAATCATCAATACTAAAGGAAAAGAATTAAAAGACATTCCTGTAATATCTAAATTTTCAGAAATTTTTCCAGAAGAGTTACCTGGATTACCGCCTGATAGAGAATTTGAATTTAGGATTCACCTAATACTAGGAACGGCACCAATTGCCAAGGCACCCTATCGATTAGCACCGACGGAGATGCAAGAACTGAAGAAACAATTGGACGAACTTCTTGACAAAGTTTTTATACAACCAAGTTCATCACCGCGGGGAGCGCCGGTGTTGTTTGTTAAGAAGAAAGATGGATCGATGCGTATGTGCATTGATTACCGAGAATTGAATAAGGTTACGATTAAGAATCGGTACCCATTACCGAGAATCGATGATCTATTCGATCAACTTCAAGGAGCTCGATTCTTTTCTAAGATCGATTTACATTCAAGATATCATCAACTAAAAGTACAGGAAGAGGACATTCCTAAAACTGCTTTCAGAACAAGGTACGGTCATTATGAATTTACCGTTATGCCATTTGGTTTAACCAATGCCCCAGCCGCATTTATGGACATGATGAACAGGATATGTAAACCATACCTGGATAAATTCATAATTGTTTTTATAGATGATATTCTAATTTACTCTAAGAGTAAAGAGGAACATGCAGCGCATCTGCATACACTTCTAACATTGTTGAGAAAAGAGAAGCGTTATGCTAAATTCTCAAAATGTGAATTTTGGTTACAAGAAGTGTAATTCCTTGGACATCTGGTTAATCATGAAGGAATTCATATGGATCCCACAAAGAATCGAGGCAATTACTAAGTGGAAAGTCCCTGAGTCGCCAACAGAAGTAAGAAGTTTTCTTGGACTGGCAGGATATTATAGACGGTTTTTCCGAGATTTCTCTAGAATAGCCATTCCATTAACCAAACTAACCTGTAAATCAGTTAACTTTGAATGGGGACCAAAACAGGAAGAAGCTTTTAAGATTCTTAAGAAAAGGTTAACCAACGCACCCATACTCGCATTACCAGAAGGAACTGAAGACGTTATAGTCTATTGTGATGCGTCTAAGTTAGGATATGGATGTGTGTTGATGCAACGTCTTATGCCTCTAGACAACTTAAGAAACATGAAGAGAATTACACAACCCATGATCTAGAGTTAGGAGCCATAGTTTTTGCCCTTAAGATTTGGAGACACTATTTATATGGAAATAAATTCGTTGTCTTCACCGATCATAAGAGTTTAAGGTATATTTTTGGGCAAAAGAAATTAAATATGAGATAAAGACGCTGGATGGAAGTTCTTAGGATATTCAGTATCATGCTGGAAAAGCTAATGTAGTAGCTGATGCTTTAAGTCGAAAGTATCATGAAAAGCCGAAACGAGTACGTTCTCTCAGATTAAATTTACAAGTAGATTTAAATGATCAAATTAGAAAGGTACAGGAAACAGCAATCAAGGACGATGCTGAAAGTTTAAAAGGAATGATCAAGGAATTAGAACAAGGAACCGATGGAATTTGGAAGTTCCATAAGAAAAGGATGTGGATACCTACATCAGATTTCATAAACCATCACATAAATCGCATTTAAAGACTTTAACGTCGTTTAGGCGCATAATATGGTTTTAAACCATATTTATGAACCAAGACTTGTTACCTACTGATTTTATAAACCATTTTAAATATTTTTACAATAGGTATAAGTCATGAACTTAGAATCCCAAATAAATTCTCAAAACTATGTGTGAAATGACCAAAATGCCCCTACGGTGCATAGTTTGGTCTTAAAGCATAAACCACACACAAATTTGATATCCTACTGATATGATATCATAATTTAACCACTTTTACAGAATGTTTATGACCATGACATCAGTTTACTTGCAAGCTCCTTTTATAAGTTGTAAAATTACCAAAATGCCCTTATGAGGCTTAAATTGATTTTAAAACCTTAACGGGCATACATGTTGATATCTTACTAATATTATAACATGTCTTCAGCATAATAACATATGGAACTTGTATATGACTCATCCGGTTACCCGTAAATGTTTATACGTGTTCGGTTAGACTTACGTAACTAGTTTACATGAGTTTACCGAAACGGGTTTAACCTTATCGTTTTGATCTCAAAATCCAGAATGTACCTTGTTTACCCATATTATACAAGTCCTAATACTTGTTGGGTTTAAACCACATTCTATTCGGTATACGCTTAATCTAGCGAACTTATTCTTAAGTACCGGGTCATATCTAAAGGAACTACCTTTGGCCCGTATACATTCTAACAGATAATAAATCTATTTATTCCTGACTATAGTAACCCCCCCCCCCAGATAATCGAACTTGGGTCAATAATACTTAGACTTGCGGCTTTGGAAGCTAGCAAAAAGGTAAATACTCTTGACTTATTTTAGTGTAAACATGGTGTAACACCCCAATCGCGTAATATACAACAACACACGGCGAAAAACATTGGGGAGTCACGTTACAAATTGTTTCATAACACATGGCTCATAAAGTTTTGTTTTATTGAGTTAACAGTTTACATTGTTTTAGATAATACAATTATTGCACAACAATTGTCTTGTAGGTTTTAAAGTCACTAAGGCCCAAGTCCGCCCTGTGTGAAGCATGCTCATAGTCGAACATATGTTGCTGAAACACATGTGAAAATAGGTATTTCAGCATAAAAATGCATGTGAGTAACATAGGTTTTGTTGATGAAGGATTCATGACTAGTAGTTTAAAGAAGTGTTCAACGAAAAGTAGTCATGAACCTTATAAAAATGTTTTCTTTTGTAAAATCATATGAAAATCGATGTGAAAATCAAATGATTTAAAAGAAATAATGTATGGTTAAATAAATAACCAAACGATGTCTTTTGTAAAAAGATATCATGTCTTTGTATAAAATGTGTCATGTCTTTGCATAAAAAGTATCATGTTCTTCTACAAAATATGTTATATGTAAAACAACTCCTTGTGAAAAATATTTCATGTCTTTGTATAAAATGTATCATGTCTTTGTCTTTGTCTTTGTCTTTGTCGAAGTGGTTTAAATAACGCTACGATATGTAATATCATAAAAGCACTAATATATATAGGAAGTACCAGCGGTGTATCCACCATACTTTTATCATATTACACACGCCTCGTTATTTAAATCACTTACCAAATAACCCCCAAAAATGTCTTGTCAAAACCAATGTCAAATGTCAGGCATAAACAATGTATAATGTCACAATGTCGAGTATAAACTATGTCTTGTATAATCAATTGTCTTGTATGGTGAATAAAGAGTATTTACTCAAACGATATGTATAATGTCATGTAATACCAAATGTCTTGTGTAACCGAATGCCGTGTACAAAACAATGTCTTTGAATAAAAAAAAGTTTATGTCAAAAGTTATGTTTTGAAAACCAATGCTTTTATCGATATGAACATTTATATGGTTTGTTAACGAATACATTTTTAAAAATGTCAATAGATTGATTGATCGAGAAGAACATCGTGAAAACGAAGTTGTTGAGTTAAGGGAAGCAGTGGTTGAATTGGCAAAGGTGGTTGAAGAATAGGATAAAACCTTCACAAAGCTGAAAAGAAAGTTAAAAGGAGAAAGAGATGCAGTGCGTAAGATCTATGGAGCTTTTTATTCCTCCAAAAAGGTGTGGCTCAAATCAAACCATCATCTAAATATGGATGAGTTGATGAATTACTAAGACCTGTTTGTTAAATGTGATGATATTCCAGAGCTTCAGGCAAGTCTTAAACCTAGAGATGATGATGTTGAGACTGAAAAATCTGATTAGCCCAGCTCATCAAAAGGAAAGAATGTTGAAAGTCGAAAGAGGAAGTGTCTTGAAAAGATATCTGAAGTTGATGAAGAAAAATATCAAGATGATGATGTTGAAATGAATGATGAAGAACCTGCACCTGATAATGACGATGATAACAATGATGATGATGATGATGATGATGATGATGATGATGAAGAAGGTGGTAAGATTGGTGTGGCTTCGTCTTCAAAAGCCAAATCTTCAAAGGATAAGGAATGCGCAGGACCCTCAGGATCAAGAGAAGGTGATGATTACCAATCCAAGGACTCCGGTGATAGTATCACTGATGTTGATGAGGAAGCTACTACCGAAAATAATCCAGATACATTCTTTGAAGTAGGTGATCAAATCAAAACTATATATGTTGATCCTACAAGAGAAAAGTTTCCTAGTGAACAGTCCAAGTATGCACTGAAAAAGATTTCATGGTTCAAGCCTACCAGAGCAACTCCAACTACTTTTCATCAAAATATAGCAATGGAGAAAAACAAAGAAACAAACAATATTCGTTCATGGTTTTACGACTCTCTTAAAGGAATGTACGCAGTAAAGAGATATGGTGGAGAGATTCGGTACTTTTCCAAGAAACGTGATCTCCAGTCTCTTCCAGTCTGGGATTTCAAGAAGTTAAGGAAAATTGACATCATCAACAGAAGCAATGTCTATGATGCATATATGGCAGAGGGTTTAATCAGGCGTGCTTCAAGAAAGACAGACACCATTAACCCCATCACCACTAGAATTTACATATTTTTTAAAGATAACTCACACACTCACTAATTCTACTATTAAACTATACCTATTTGTTGATCACAGGGATTTAATCCTCACCACTTGAAAATGCAAAACGTGATCCAACACCAAGGTAACACTAGACCAAGGTCCCTTTCACCATTGGCTTTTACATATGCTTGTAGGATCAACAACTAAATTTTAATTTATTAAACTAATATATTTGGCTAGTGGTAATATATACGAGTGTGTAAGGAACACTAGTTGTAAAGCTAGTAATCACACAGGGGATTTAATATCAAAAACCTTTACACAAGTTGAATCAAGAAAACTTCATGAACAAAAATCATTTATTTGGTTGTAGAGTCTAGCCTTCTTGTAGAGTTGTCAGGCTCTATTCTGAGCGCACCTGGGTTTTCGTCCCACTGTGTGTTACGCTAGAGAGTTATGCTCCTGTGGTGGCACAACAACTGTCAAGTGGCAGTCGGCGGTATGGTTTCCCGAGGGAACGCCCAAGCCAAACTGTGAAGCCAGCGTGGGCCCAGTTAAGAAAACATAGTATGGCCGGAGTGAGGTAAAGGGGCTCTCCAATTTGGGGAGTGCGGTAGCCTAATACAAGAAAGTCGTTGTTCCAAAAAAAAATATTAGCTTGAAGACAATAATAAAAGAATGTAGTTGATTGATTATTGCTTTTTAGATACGCAAGTCTTTTATCTATATTGATTTATTTTTTTTAAATAAAACTTCATTAAAACACACCTCTAACCCAAATGGGCAAAAGGCCACTAAAAACCACACCCCTGACCCAAACGGGCAAAGGTCCAATTTACAACATATACATAGGGTATTTACACCAATCCTTCCAACTAATATTTTTACAAGACGGTCTACTTTTAATCCACCCAAAACCTCTCGACTTAATCTCTATCAAAATATCTTGCACAGTTCTCCTGTTCTGGTTGAATACCAGCTCGTTCCTATCTTTCCAAATACACCAACACGAAATAATAATCAAACCATGGATAATCTTTTTCATCTTTTTCCCACCCTGATTAACATTATGAATATCCATTAAATCTTTGAATTCGAAAGCGAAGATCGGCGGAATGTTGCACCAAGCACTGATAGCTGCCCACACCCGATTAGCCACCATACATGCCGTAAACAAATGATCCACCGTTTCCTCATATTCTTCACAAAAAGGACATAATACCGATGGAATATCCACATTCTTTCTTTTCAAATTAACTTTGGTAGCAAGTCTATCTAAGTTACATCTCCAAGCCGTAATTTTACATTTTATTGGAACCCATTTGTTCCACTCGAATTTCGGGAGGTGACTTCTTTCCCTATCGGAAATTAAAGCCTTTTTCACATAATTCACCGAAAACCCCTTCTGTCTATCCATATCGCATAACCATGTGTCTTTTTTATTTGACAATCTTATCATGTTGATGGCGTCTTGACACTCTTGCCATTCCTTAAGCTCAATATCTGATTCTGGTTGTCTAACCCAATTCCATGTGTATCCACCATCACCTTGACTCAGCCTCAATCTCTCTCAACCCTGCAAGATTTAAAAGACTCCAGAGCAAACAGGTGTGGCCATCTTTCCACGAAAGGAAGATCGTCCACCCAGTTGTCTAACCAAAAATGCATATCATCTCCGTTCCCCACTTTACCCACGATCACCCGATTTATACTTTTTCCGTTAAGCTTCATTTTGGAAATCAATTTCACAATATTACTCCAGCAACCCGTATAATTTTCGTTTAGTGGAAAATTTTGGTTGTTTTTCGTATGACAAGCTTCCACCACTTTCCTCCATAAACTATCAGTTTCGACCCTATATCTCCAACCCCACTTATACAGGAGCACCTCATTGACTTCTTTTAGTCTGTTAATACACAACCCCCTTTTTTTCTTAGGCCAAGTGATCCAGTCTCATGCCACCCAATTCAATTTATTATTTTCACTAGAACCCGCCCAAAAAAACTTTCTCATCTTAGTTTCGAGGATCTTAATAATACCGACTGGAGCTTTATATAATGAGAAAAAATATATAGGAAGGCTTTCCAACACCGCATTAATCAAAGTAAGTCTCCCCCCAATAGAGATGGTTTTAGCTTTCCAAACTGACAATCTTTTATCAAAAATCTCAACAATAGGGTCCCAATTGCTGATTCTATTCATATTAGCCCCCGCTGTTATACCCAAATATGAAAGCGGAATATTATCGATATTACACCCAACAATGTTAGCCATATCTTTAACTTCCCCGATATCTACCCCCAGCCCAAAAAGGTTAGATTTATGAAGATTGATTTTAAGGCCCGAACATAAGTAAAAAATTCTGAGGCATCTAGCCACGTTTGTCACATTAACCCTATCCCAATCCCCCAAGATTAAAGCGTCGTCATCATAAAAAAGATGAGATACAATCGGGCCGTTATTAGGAGTTTGTATGCCTTTGAAACATCCTTCGAGCCCTGCTTTGCAAAAAATGCTAGATATGGCTTCCATAACCAACAAGAACAGAAACAGAGACAATGGGTCTCCCTGTCTGATCCCTTTGGAACAATTAGATTCAAAAGTAGGAGATCCGTTCACTAGCACCGCGGATCTAGCTGAGGCTAAAACCCCTTCCATCCATTTACACCAGATATTAGGGAAACCCATCTGACCCATGATATCCAGCAAAAAATCCCAGCATACGTTGTCATAAGCCATTTCAAAATCGATTTTTAAAAGGAAAGCCTTTTGTTAACTTTTTTGATCCAAGAAATAAGCTCATTAACCATCAAAGGGCTGTCAAGAATGTACCTACCTTTAAGAAATGTCGTTTGATTTTCCAAGATTATCGAACCTAAAACCTTTTTGAGGCGGTTAGGAAGAACCATAGAGATAGTTTTACTAATCACCCCAATAAGGTTGATCGGACGAAAATCTCTCATCCCTATCGGATCCTTGTTTTTTGGAATAAGAGTTATGAATGAAGCGTTGCATCCTTTCGCGATAGTACCTTTGCTGTAAAATTCTCCAAACAAGTTATAGAAATCAAGATCAAATAAATTCCAGTACCTTTTTATGAAATTGAAGTTAAAACCGTCTGGTCCAGGTGCTTTGTCTGCCCCACACTCGAACACTTCTTTCTTTATCTCCTCTTTCTCAAAAGGGGCTGCCTGGTAAGTTGCGTCCTCCTTCGAGAGTTTCTTTATACTGTGGCAAATAAGCTTTGGCCTGTTTTTGGATTTTTCCTTGAAAGCCGACTTGAAGAAGCCCATAATCTCTTTTTTGACCAAAGACGGTTTAGTCGTCCAAACCCCGTCAATCATGAGGCCAGGGATATTGTTTGAAGCCCGTCTACTGTTAATGTAACCGTGAAAAAATGCCGAGTTTTCATCTCCATCTAAGTCCCGTTTAATTCTGGCCCTTTGCTTGAAATCTTTATTTTTGAGTTCTTCCAATTCCTTAAGATCTTTCATTTGTCATGTTGCACCATCTCCCTGAATTTTGCGCCAATAGTTGTCTTTGACATGGTTGGTTAGTGCACCGTATTATTTTCTTGTTTTAATAACTCAATACACTTCTATAAGAAAGATATAGAAAACATATGATAATCAATTATTTACCTTAAATCGATATGCAAGTAGTCCATAAATCAAACATATAATCAAGATTACATAATAACATATAAATCAAGCCTTACTCTGGTGAAAGAAAGCATAGTTGTTGGTTTCATCATAACCTTGAGCGCTTGAAAAGAATAACATCTTAGCGAAGGGTACATGAGGTGTAAGTCTAGAGTCTAGAGGGAAGTGAAGCATCTAAGATTGTAGTTGTCCTTTGTAATTAGGTTAAATTATGTTTAGATATGTTCAAAGTGACTTATAGGGATCAAGAAATGGCTGAAATCACAATATATGCAACACATGCGGTGTAACATGTGCTGATGCGCATAAGGCCACGCGTTAGATTAAAGTAAAATTTATGTTGTAACATGTGCTACAAGTCGAATATTATGTCGAGGAATCTTCAAATCTTTACATGTTCTTTAGTTTTTATTCTTTGCGCCTTTATCACTTTAAATCTTAATCACACACTTTTAGCATCACCTCTCCTCGACACAAAATCATATCATGTAACGCAAACTAAAAATAAAAATAATTAATCATATAAATGGGAAGCGCCCTAGAGAGTAATGTGTATGAAAACAATTATAAAAACTAAATAGTTATATGAAATCAGACAAAAGATCACATACAAATAACTTTAATGTACAAAACGTACGAACTGAATGTTTTGCTGGAAAAAAACACGGTGACATTTTCGTAATTATTTACTCATAAAGTAATTATCAAATTACTATACAAATGATCTTGTAGGGTAATTTTGATCTTGAGTAATTTTGTAAAATGTTCTTGTAGAGTAATTTTAATCTTGTAGCGTAATTATCAAAATTACTCTACAAGTGTATCAAAATTACTCTGCAAGTTTATTAAACAGCATACAATTCAAAATTACTCTACAAAATCATTTGTGAAGTAATTATGATACTCTACAAAAGTACCTTACAAGATCAAAATTACCATACATGATCATTTGTAAAGTAATTATGATACTCTACAAAATTACTCTACAAGATCAAGATTACCCTACAAGAACATTTTACAAAATTACTCTACAAGATCAAAATTACCTTACAATATTAGTAAATAATTACGAAAATGTCACCGCGTTTTTTTGTCTTTTTCATGTCTTTCGTACGTTTTGTACGATAAGACACTTTATACGTGAACTTAACTCTATGAAATCAAGCACCATGAATATATCACTCTTATTTAGTGATATTGTTCCAGAAAATTATATAATTACTTGGTCAATAACATATGGAAACCATTCGCGTAATACATGCTAGATCCACAATTTCTCATTCTTTTTCTTGTTCTCGTTTTCTATTCTCCAAACTGCTCTTCTTCTTCCATAACAAGAAGAGACAAAAAAAAGAAAAAAATATTTGCATATACAGATTTTTTATATATTTTTTTTTATAAAAATGAAAGAAGAAAGCAAGGCGTTGCCCAAATTCGGAGATTGGGATCTGAAGAACCCGTCAGCAACAGAATTTTCAATAATTTTCGACAAGGCAAGGGAAGAGAGAAAGTTAAAATATGAACGACCAGCTAGCAACATTAACTCGCATTGGAAGGATAAGCAACGCGTCTCATTGAACACTAAACGGTCTTCTTCGATGGTCAAGAGTAATTCGCTATTGTGTTGTTTCTTCCCCTCGTACAAATCATGATATAGCCGATTGCCTATCGTCAAATAAGCATATGTAGAATTGAAAAATGAGCAAACATCATACGGATATTGTATCATCATACACGATAAGATGTTATGCTTGTTATTGTTTCGATAATAAAGCAAATGGTGAATAATATAAAAGCATTTGGTAGTAAATCGGTTATTGCTTTATTGTTGTTATTATTATTATTGTTAATTGTCCATGTATATTCACAACAATTTGTATAAATTATGTACATAAGTCAATTTAGACTTCTCTTCAATACATAATCAATTTTACTATACATGAGGTGGTTAGGCTATTGGGTGTGGAGGAGGGTAGTCCTCAAAAGATGATCTGCCACGTACAGGGGCGGACCTACATATGCCCGTGGGTGGGCGGCCGCACCCCTTGAAAAAAAAAAATTTAGTGTTATTTTTCGCGAAAAATCCCGACCGCACCCCTTGAAAAATTTCGACCGCACCCCTTGGAAAATTCTGACCGCACCCCTTAGAAAAAAATGTTAGAATTTATATAAAAATGTTGAAAGTTATCAGTTTGCATGTGAAGTATAATGGTTATCGGCCATTATATTTGTTTTTAATTCAGTATTCACGTGTTTTGTTTGAGTGTTTCAATACTGATTGATTCAGCACATGTAATGTGAAATTGGAGGTCCAATCAGGGTGTATTGAGTATTTGGCCCATGTGCTTTAGTTAGAAAAGAAATCATAAACAGCCCACTAAATGCTTAAGGTTCAATAAACATTTCATTTGAATATTGTTGTCTGATAAAGCTTTGCCGACACTGATAGAGCATAAAGTTTGGTGAAGGAAATAGCTGCTCAACCAAAGTTGGTTGAAGAAGAAGCACTTAAACTCACAGCTGATCTCAACGGGAAAGTTACAAGGTTTGAGCAAATCATTGAGGATTTCAAACGGATGTTCATTACATGAGCTCCTGGAGAAATACTAAGGAATTGAAATTAAGGAATATTGTTTATTTTGTATGTGACAGGGACAATGAGTAAAGATGTTATGGCGCGATTTCTCAACAAGAGGAAAGCGGATGAAATCGGATCATCTTCCGATTTTGTTGATGTGAATGATCTTCCCTCGGATCCTCATGATCGCAAGGCGATAGCATCATACAACGTGAATCAACGAGATGATATTAGAAGGGCATACCTACTAAGAGGACCATGTCAACCAACGGGTATTCAATATCCAACATCAACGTTTCAAGGTAAAGAGTCGAGAAAATTCAAACAAGAATGGTATGACCGAAAGGAATACAAGGGATGGTTAGAGTATAGTATAAAATCGGATCGTGTGTTTTGCTTATGTTGTTACTTGTTTAGGTCCAAATTTGGTGATCATAGAGACCCGACCCGACCCGAACCGGTTTTTTTATGTATATATCTAGACGCCTAAGATTTTAAAAAAAATTTCGCACCCCCACGAAAAAAATCCTGGGTCCGCCACTGGCCACGTAGGCGGCCATGTGAACGGGTATGGGGATGAGCCTAAAGGGATGGACCTAGGGTGTGTATATATGTGTGTGTGTGTATGTATATGTGTGTGTTGGTATAAAGAAGAAAGAGAAAGGCAGGAGGCCGACATTGGCGACGTGCCGACTCGGGGTGGGGGGGTGTGGCCGGAGCTCGCCGGCCCAGGGACGAGCCCCACACCCAATAGTATTATATAAATGTATAACAATGTTTTTTTCTCTACACATTATCTTTAAATGTGATTCTACCTAAATTTGGTTCTTTAGTGAACGTGCTCACTCATGTTGTGCATTCATTTGGTTAGACGTATACTTATATAAACATCTATAACTTGTTTAACCGTTGTTAGATCATGGTTAAACATATACTACATGTAAACATGAAGAGTTGTTCAATGGAACCAATTTTAAGTAGAAAATTATGACAACCATATAAACACAAGTATTTATTTTGAATACAACGGTGCTATCAAATGCCGTATAAATGAGTGTTTTAAAGCAAAAAGAAAATAACACTTGGGTTTTGGTTCGGTAGTCGGTATGAAGAACCTCCAAAACGATGCTCAAAATTAACCCATCTTGGCTAGTTCCTACATCAAGTTTTTGCTCATTCGTGTGATACCGACTCTAAAGTTTCAATAAAGACGATCAATAATCAGGCAAGAAATAAGCTTTTATTTAGTTTTACTAGACACCTAATATCGGCCCGTTTACCTAAATTTGATTGTTTGAAAATTGGAACAATATTACAGAGGCTGATCAATATATTAGTTGGAGACTTGAAGTTTTGACTCTTGGCCATGTTTGATAACTTGATTTGCAACGGGTTTCTTTCTTGGGCCATTTTAGTTAATATGAGCCCAAATGTTCGATACTATAAGAGTTAAATTGTTTTATATTGTATTAGCCCAATTGTTCAATACTATAAGAGTTAAATTGTTTTATACTAGTTAATGCCCCGCCCGCGTTGAGGGATACGCCAAATATTTCTTCACCAATTAAAACAAAAAGCTATCATAGTTTTGATAGAAAAAAAAAACTAAAACGATGAGAATACTGTAATTTTAAACTGGGGGCAAAACTGTAATTTGTCATGATCAATGAGTGAACGCTAGCGAATAAAAATTACATCAACTCAACCAATTAAGACAAAACACTACAATAGGTTTGCCAAAAATACGAAAACAATAGCAAGACTGTAATTTTGAACTAGGGGAATCGTAAGTTTGACTGGGGTAAAATCGTAAATTATCAAAAGCTACAACAATGGAAGATTGTAATTTTGAACTGGGGGTAAAATCCTAAATTTGACTGAGGGTAAAATCGTAATTTGTTAAAATCTACAACGATGGCAAAACTGTAATTTTAAACTGGGGGTAAAATCGTAATTTTTCAAAATCTAAACAGGGACAAAAGCGTAATTTTGAACTGGGGCCAAAATCAAAATTCAAAACTAGGGTATAAAATCATAATTTGTTCGGGGAAGTGCCAGGAGCTACTTGGCACTATTCCCCTCCATGACATTTGTATATATATAAAATTGTATTTTATATATCTAAAACAAGATTAAATATCTTAAGTGTCAATGGAGAAACTTGAACACTTAAATTGAGTGTGCTAAAAGCATATGTTTAATTGGAGCTTTTAAATTAGGAGGATCCCAACCATCAAATAGAGAAAATATTCTTTAAAAGGTAATGAACTAAACTTACACTTCTAAGCATAAGAATAGGGGGCTTGGACCTCTTCTCGCCCTTACTAAGAGCACCCACAACAACAAACGTGGTTCATCCAATAACTACCTAGTCAGCAGGTCACATCCTTCTGAACCACCACCACTACAAACCTCCACTTCTTCTGTCACACCCTGACTTTTGCGGAAGCGTGATTATGTGTGACTTGCTTAATATCATTGCATTCAGCCATAACAAACAGCTATATGATAAAACCAAGATGTTCATCCATAGATAAGTTTCAAACATTACAAACAACATTGTTTTAAAATCCCCAAACACAGACTTCATGTTCAAAATACAACACCAACAAAGTTTTAAGTTCCATAAGGACTTGTCAAAAGACACTAATAAAAACTAGGCTTTGAAATATGTATCTTATCCAGGATAGGATACACACTCCAAACCCTTCGACACCGGATGACATCTTTTATTTCAAACAACCCTTGAAAACTTCCAACGTCCGCCAGATCCATTTCAGTTCCCTGAAATACATGTAGTTTGAAAACATCAACAAAAGTTGAGCGAGTTCATGTGTTTAGTATGTGTGCATGAATAAACCTTGTAGTCATTGTAAGTATGTATGTATTTGTACCCCGGTATGAAAGCAACAAGGAAAACAGATCAATTAATGGTTTGCAAGGCCATTAATATGTGTGACGTGATGCAGGAAGGCTCAATCCTAGCGGATTTTGTACCGGGCTTCCGGCTGGAAGACATAGTCACCTCATGGGCCAAATCCCGGTCCTCAAGGGTGGGGCTCGCAACACCCAAATAGATCTATCACTCATGTCCCTCGGTCCTACTACGAGGATTAATGGTCTTAAGCATTGTACCCACCACTCACATGATCTAGCAGTACATTCCTTAGCTAACCATACCATATGTAAACGTTTGTAAACAATTTGTAACATGTACTTCACCCCCGTAATTATAAAACAGAAAACAGTTAAAAGAAAAGGGGGACATGAACTCACAGTCTTGCGTCTCGAATCCAATGTAACTCACAGCTTCTTCTAGTGTGCACGACTACCTACAAACGTACTACGGTTTATTAGACGGGTGGGTCGTGCCTTGACCTTAGTCTTAATTAGTGTCTTTGAGTTACGTTTCGTTGTCATAAGTATATAATTATTTGTTAAAATAATAAATATTTTAACTTAAATTATATTTATTAAATTTAGGAATAATTGTTAAAATAATATATTTTAACTCGACACATTTATGTATTTGTACATGTATAACTTCCGAAGGATGGGTGTATTCATACTCGCATTCTAAAACTTGTATATTTTTGCCAAGTATCAGTGGCGTATTCCGGTGTATATTTATACGTACGAGAATACGTATTTTTATTGTGTTTAATTAAGTATTCTTATACTTAATTTTGTAGTAATTTTTCCGGAATAATATTTCTAATAAAAATTCATCAATATATATTCTCAAATATAATTTTTTAGAAAACTTACATAGAAAAATTATTTATAATTTTTCCCTTGGCAAAAATAATTTTATTTTCATTTAAACCTCAAAAATAATATATTTTCAAGTTTAACTTAGAAAATATATATAAATCTATTTTTCACCCAAAAATAATGTATTCTATGTTTATTTAAGAAAATATATATTTTCTCCCAAAAATAATATATCTTCTAATAATTTCAAGAAAACATATATATTTTTATTTACCCAAAAATAATATATTTTCTTCTTGTCAAAAATATGATATATTTTTGCAACAATTATAGAATCATATTTTTGCTCTCTTAGTGTCCAAAATACCGTTTACCAAAATATATTTATGAATTTAATTCCAGAACATTTAGTGTAGGTTATATTCCTTGTTCGGTTTCTCCAATTTTTGGGTATAAATTATATATTCATTTCTTGGAATTTTTGTAATATTTTGTATTGTAATTCTTGGTATTTTAGTGAGTTATATTATTTCAAGTCCCTAAATAATATAACTAATACACATAATATACAAATAATCACACACATGGTGACATCTAAATATATATTCTCCTAAATACATATTTAGTCACTTTTATTATCCAAAACCAACCTCCACTATTTTGTAGTTTTAGTAACAAATATTATGGCAAACTTTATATGAAAAATCATAGTTTAAAATATACTTGTAAATAGTTGTTTAAAAATATTTTTCTAAGTGTTTAATTTCTAGAAAATTTTTGCCATAGTTTCCCCTTAAAAATGGAGGTTTCCATGCTTTTAAAGCATTTCATTTTCTTTTATAAATCATCACAATCAACAACAAACCAAACAATACTTACCAAGTGCCATAAATCAAGCATTAATCACTACTTCATGAACTTGAAAATTTATAAAAATTTGTAGTAACTTGGTAGTGTGTTTAGTAGGCTTAGTTACCCTTTAAAGTGTGATTTGTTTATTTAAAAACATCATCATTGAAGAATTTAGATCTTCACAACTTGTAAAGTGATTTTAAAAAAATATTTCTTCTTGTATTTTTCTTGTTAAATACATGTTTCTATACTTGATTAACCACTAAAAATGTGGTTAGTTTCTTTAAGAACCAATCTTATGTGAATCTTGTATTTTAACTTGGTTTCTTGAAAAATTATTCTTGAAATCACATGTTTACAAGACTCTCATCACACTTTGATCATCATTATTCAAGAAATATTTAATCCTTCAAGTTCATGTTTCACATAAGGATGATCACTTTGATTTCTAACATAATCATCCTCTCATCTTGCTAGATTATGTCTTTAATCACCATCTAGCAAGATCATATGACGTTTAACATCATAAACACAAATAATCATCAATCAAGAAGAATAACAACACTTAACAACATGTATTCTTATGATTTTTAGTCTTATGTTTAAGATTCATGTTCTTGATCATTAGTGTTCTTCATGATTCTTTACTTGTAACATGTTTTAACCAACTTAATAAGATGTAAAATGGAGTTTAGATGATCTTACTACTAGCTCATGGCTAGGGATGAACACAAGAAGATGAAGATGATAATTGAGGTGGTTAATAGCACTTGCAAGAGGTCCTTCCACTTCCAAGAGCTCCTAGCTTCCTTGTGATGCTTCTTACACCTTTGTAAGAGTAGAGAATGGATGAAGGTTAACGGATGATGATGGTTGTGTGTGTGTGGGTTCTCGGCCGAAGACAAGGGAGAGGGAAGAGAGAGTTCAAGTGTGGTGTGAGTTTGAGAATGAAAGGTTTAAGCACTTGTGGTCACTTATATTATCTTCCAACACTTGTTAGTCTAAGGGTTAATATGTTTAGTAAAGTAGGAGACATGATCTAATAAAGAATTCATAGAAAATCCATGGTGGGGGCCACCATGTAACCGAGTTCATGAGGGGGGGGGGGGTCTTGGTTAGTTTGAGATTGTTAGTTAAGGTTAATGGTTGAAATCCAAGGGTTTAGTTAGGTTATTAGTTATTAGGATGTTATATAGTGTGTTATGATGTTTGGGGACCATAACTAGCTCAGAAATGGCAAAACAATGCTTCTAGTGAAAATTTGGTGTTTCGGGTAGTGTCCGGTTGTTCGGTTGGTTACCGGTTCGTTAAGGTGCTAAACTATGCAGTTTAGTGTGTTTTATGTTATCTTTTGTGACATTTTTGATTCCCGACACTTAGGAAAGCATTCTGGACCATTTAAACATGTTTCTGCATAATATTAAGTTGTTTAAATGCTGAATTTTGCTGAATTCTGTAGTTTATGTGAGTTTTAGGCACTTTTCGGCACTTAAACTATCACTAGGAAGGCAGTTTTATGATCCTTACTTTCCTACACACTATACTAGTGTAACTCTTGGTTTCTGACTCATTCTGTGTCTCAATACCATGTCTGTCTATGTACTGAACTCCGTCAGCATTTTTCTGATTTGCGTAATAACCGTGCTAACTTTGTTTCGTGCATCATTTGAATCAATAAAGTGTTGCATGCAATAATGATATGACATTATGCAATATATGATGCACATGTATGTATATGGCAATAATCAGAAAGCAGTTTATGTCATTAATTGTAAATCAGCACAGTCATTAAGCACTAATCCTTGTCTAATTATTGTACGGATACATGCAAATTTGACAATTGCCACATTCTCCCCCTGTTAAGAAAATTTCGTCCTGAAATTTTAAGCTTTACTATTAGCTGCAGGGGAGTTGGGGAACAAATGTGGATATTTTGCTTTCATACGATCTTCACGTTCCCAAGTAAACTCTGGGCCGTGACGTGCATTCCAACGAACCTTGACAAGCTTAACACTACTCCTCCGAGTCTTGTTAACCTTCCAATTTGTAACCTCAACGGGTTCTTCGGTGAAGTGGAGTGTGCCGTCAATGTGTACTTCATCCGCAGGGATGACCACTGTCTCTTGTGTTGGACTTTTCTTCAGATTAGATACATGAAATGTATCATGAACACCATTTAGTTCTGCTGGTAACTCTAACTTGTATGCTAGTGAACCAACCCTTTCCAAAATTCTGAATGGCCCGATATATCGTGGGTTTAACTTACCACGCTTCCCAAAGCGTGCCACACCTTTCCAAGGTGAAACTTTTAACAAAACCATATCACCCACTTCAAATTCCAACGGTTTCCGTCTTTGGTCCGCCTAACTCTTATGTCGATCACGAGCCGCCTTGATGCGCTCTCGGATCTGCATGATCTTATCAGTTGTTTCTTGGACAAGTTTGGGACCAACCATCTGTCTGTCACCTGCATCTGCCCAGCATAACGGCGAGCGGCACTTGTGTCTGTAGAGCGCCTCGAACGGTGCAGCTTGGATGCTTGTATGGTAGCTGTTGTTATAGGAGAACTCAACCAAAGTCAAATGAGAATCCCTACTGCAACCTAAATCCATTACACAAGCACATAGCATATCTTCTAACGTCTGAATCGTTCTCTCGCTCTGTCCGTCCGTCTGCGGGTGAAAAGCTGTACTCAGATTCAACTGAGAACCAAAAGCTTCTTGAAAGGATTGCCAAATCCTTGACACAAACCTTCCATCTCTATCTGATATTATTGAGATAGGCACACCATGACGTGCAACTATCTCCCTTAGGTAAAGCTCAGCCAGCTTACCAGTGTTATCCTTATCTTTAATCGGTAAGAAGTGCGCAGACTTTGTTAACCGATCTACGAGTACCCAAATCGTATCATGACCTCTGGGAGTTCTGGGTAACTTAGTTATGAAGTCCATAGAAATCTGCTCCCACTTCCACATGGGTATTTCTGGCTGTTGCAGGAGACCTGAAGGCTTTTGGTACTCGGCCTTTACCTTGGAACAAGTTAAACACTTCCCAACATACATAGCAACATCACCTTTAAGTCTTGGCCACCAATAGTAATCCTTCAAATCTTGGTACATCTTGTCCGATCCTGGATGGAACGAGTACCTCGATTTATGAGCTTTGATGCGTGTGAAGTGTCGTAGGTTTTTAATGTATATTTTAAGCCCTTTTACACTTTTTAGTCAAGTTTTAAATTTATAAAACACGATATTTACTAACACTAAACACACATATGGGCAAGTGCACCCATCGTGAGCGTAGTATAGTGTTGGTAAGATAACGAGGTCGTCCAAGGACACAAGAGCTTTTAGTACCAGTTTATCCTCAACGTCTAATCAAATCAAAAGTTAGAAAAAGGTTTTTAAACAAGAAAAATAAAACTAACTAAAATGCTGAAAAATAAAATAAAATAAAAACAGATAGACAAGATGAATCACTTGGATTCGACTCGTGTGTAGTGTAACCTTTGATTATTTCCGCACTTTTGCACTTTTTAAGATATTATCTTAGTTATTGTAGTAGGCCCCTCTTTTGAAGGTGACGTTACCCTCAACCCAGTAGTTTGAGTCAGCAAGGATACAATCCTAAAGGGTCGGATTATTGAAAGATAATTAATTACGTTATTAAAGCATAATGTGGTAGGCCCCTCTTTTGAAGGTGACGTTACCGTCGGCTAAGTAGTTTGAGTCAGCAGGAATACAGTCCTAAGTAGCCGGGTTAAAGTTTTAATAGTAGCTTACATATGAGGGGATCAAAGAGTTTGGACCCCCCGCCATCCAATACTGGTGGGTATTGAAGGAGGTCCTACTAAATTTGACCCAGGTCCTTGCAGGATCTATACACTAAACAAGGCAAGACTCTTACCAAACCGTTCCCTTAACCCCCGACCAGGTAGCCAACATACCTCCATATAGACCGTGGAGATATGAATGGTGAAAATCTTTTATTTTATATAGACAGTAAAATAATGCCAAGATACCACGGACAAACGATAAGGAATAATCACCTTCAACATAAGAAACTAGTTATTAAAGTCATTAATACATAACCAAATAAAAAGTGCGAAAAGATTAAAAATAAAAAGTATTACACTAGACACTTTGTAGGTCCCTATCCCGTATGGATCGTAACAAAACTGACAATCTACCAAGGGTGCGGAATCCCCTTGATAAACCTATCAAACAGAAACAAGAACACAAGACGGTTTACCAACTGATCTTCTATGATTATCCAACGAAAACGTTTACAATCACTAAAGATCTTCACGAACTCACAGCCAATGTTCTGTGTATTCGAACTCTCTCTCAATTGCCTAAAAGTCTCCAAAAGTCTAACCCTAAAACTCTAGGTAAAGGTTGTTTATATAGCACAACCTATACAATTCGAATTGGGCTCAGCCCATTCGAATTCTGTTTACAAATCGGGCTAAACTAGATAGACTAAAACTTGATACAAACTTGGACTAGATTGGGCTTCAACAAACTCGAATTCCATTCAGTCTTCATAAGTCTTCGTGGCCCAAACTCGTTTAATATCCAAAGACCAATCCAACGCTGTTGTCACATAAAATGCACCAACAAACTCCCCCTTGACAATAGCTTGCAAAGGAAACTTTAGTCTTCAGAATCTCACAGTCTTTGGTCTTTGGATAGCGTCAGCTTCAACATGAATTCTGTCAGCAACAGACTCCCCCTAAGCTGATGTATCCAATCACCAAATCTTCCAAGTTTTGATTCAGCATTCTAAGTAAGTCTTCACAGCATCTATTCTGCATTGTAGAAGGAGGATTCTACCAAGCAGCAACAAATTCCTCATCTCTTCAAAGCAACTTCTCATCAACAAACTGCTTCAATCTGTATACTATAAAACAAACATCTCGAGAAACCATTAGAATTTTTCAACATAGTTAAAGAATTATTATTATTCAAGAGATAGTTAAACTGTATAACAGATTAAGCACTTTCCAATTCAACACCAACACGCACAAATTTTAAACAAACACCTTATAACCTGCATGAGTTAAAAAAAAATTTGAACCCACTTACTAACACTGTCTCCCCCTATCAGTAACAATTCCTCCAAGAATAACAGTTTTCCGTACGTTAAGAATTTTAAACAGAAAAAGACACTATTTTTGGATTTTTATATTTTCTGAAAGCAAATAAATAAGAAAAGCAATAAACACTCTATTTTTGTGAGAATCACCGGTAAGAAGATCATATCAGCACAATCAAACTGTTTTCACACTATTAGATAATTCTTTATTTAATTTTCCGTGAAAAGCAGTTCAAGACGATTACCAGTATGTTTATCCACCTAAACAAAATGCATGAACATTTCAAGTACCATTACCGTATGATACGTTAAGGTAATTTTAATTCTGATATACTAGTGTGTTCCACTTCAGGATATACCCCCGCGATCAAGGTATGCACAAAGATTCATCGTAGTAGGTGAGTATACTGAATTCATCCGTTTTATTTTTCAACGTTTAGATAATTGGTGAACAGGTCAGTACTTCCGTATAGCAGAGAGACCAAAATATCTAACGAGGGCTAAGACAAATACCATTTTTGGTACGATTTATGCTTTTTGCATTTTTTGAATGACTCTCTATGAGAGCTTCTTCATTTTCAGGGTTTTGGCATTTTAGCTCTTTTAAGATATCCTGGGTGTGTCTAGGTCAGCATGTATCTGGATGCAGCAGAAGGACACCCCTGATATCCCCAGATGAAATAACAGTATAAAGACCCAAAACTTCAGATTTTGGCAATCTATCAACGCAAGATTTAAGGTCATTAAACCATACACCACTGATGTGTTCCCCACTCATACTCAGTTCGTTTATGTTTATATCACATTGGTAAGTTGATTATTTCATGCTTTTGCCTACTGGTACATCATATGATGAAGCTGCTATCACACTTAAGCATTTTAATTCAGTATGAGTGTGACAGTCTAACTTGCTGATATACTATCATTTCTTCCTTTTCACACAGTGATAACTCTTTTTTGATTTTCTATTTTTTTATGTTTTTGATTTGTCAGTGTTTTTGTATTTTTGATTTTTAAGAAAGCAGTAAACTATGTACAAAATTCTTATGAAAAACCAGTTATTCAGGATTCCTCATCCCATTGAGTTCGACTAAGTGTTCAAAGCGAGCTCGATCAAAAGCTTTTGTGTAAAGATCAGCAAGGTTATCTAGTGTGTCGACTCGGTGTAATTCAATGAGTCTCTTTTCAGCACAATCCCGTATAAAGTGATGACGTATGTCAATATGTTTAGTTCTACTGTGCTTTACGGGATTGTTTGTGATTGATATAGTGGCATTATTATCTATCATAATAGGAGTACGAGTGAAATCCAAACCGTAATCGCGCATCTGCTGTTGAATCCAGAGAACCTGAGAGCAACAGCTACCCGCAGCAATATATTCAGCTTCACACATAGATGTAGACACACAGGATTGCTTCTTGCATTGCCAAGACACGATCCTGCCTCCTAAGAACTGACAACCACCTGTTGTTGACTTTCTGTTTGATTTGCATCCTCCAAAGTCTGAGTCAGTGTAAGCAACTAACCTCAAATCACTATCAGCTGGATACCACAACCCAAGTTTAGGTTTCCCCTTCAAGTAACGAAGAATACGCTTCACTGCCTTCATGTGTGACTCTTTCGGATTCGCCTGATATCTGGCACACAAGCACACGGCAAACATGATGTCAGGTCTTGAAGCAGTCAAGTACATTAGAGAACCAATCATCGCCCTGTATTGAGTAGGATCAACATCTTCAGTGCTTTCATGATCTGGGCCTAGATTGTGATTTTCGCAAATGGGTGTGTTGAAAGTAGAGCAATCATTCATTTTGAACCGATCCAAAATGTCATACACATACTTCGTTTGATGAATAAACATCCCATCCTCCTTCTGATCAACCTGTAATCCCAGAAAGTAAGACAGCTCACCCATAGCGCTCATTTCAAACTTGCTCTTCATCACCTGTTCAAACTCTTTACACATGTTTTCATCTGATGACCCAAAGATGATGTCATCCACGTACACTTGTACCAGCAGAAAATCTTCCTTCTTTCTCTTTATGAACAGTGTACTGTCAATCTGACCTCTTTCAAAACCATTCTGGAGCAGATGTGTAGACAGTGTCTCGTACCACGCCCTGGGAGCTTGATGTAATCCATACAAAGCCTTATCAAGTTTGTAAACCCGATCTGGATAGTCTGGATCAACGAACCCATCTGGTTGTGAGACATACACCACTTCTTGGACTTTCCCGTAAAGAAATGCACTCTTCACGTCTAGTTGGAAAACTTTGAAGCCCTTGAATGAAGCAAAAGCCAGAAACAAACGAATTGCCTCCAACCTTGCCACTGGTGCAAACACCTCATTGTAATCTATTCCTTCTTGCTGATTGAACCCTTTGACCACTAACCGAGCCTTGTTGCGCGTGACAATACCTCTTTCATCCTTCTTGCACCTAAATACCCATTTAGTGCCAATCTCTCTTTCACCTTTAGGAAGGTCAACTAACTCCCAAACCTTCAACTTCGCGAACTGCGCCAATTCCTCTTGCATTGCTTCAACCCATGAATTGTCTTTAAGAGCCATATGAATATTCTTCGGCTCCTCTTGGGAAATAAGGCAACTATACAAGCACTCATTCACAATCCCAGTCTTCTCAATCGACACAAATAAACCAGTATTCGCTGCTATGCTTCGCCTTGTCTGAACACCTGCAGTAGGATCTCCAAGTATCATGTCAACTGGATGATCTCTATTTGCTCGTGTAGTAGCAACAGCATCAACTACAAGATTATCACCCAGGTTTGATCCAACCTCCCCCTGAATATTCTGATTTGCAAACGGATTAACAAACTCCTCCCCCTGAATGGGTTCAGAGTCACTATCGCTTAAATCAGGATCAGCAGCACCTTGGGAAGATTCCGGAGCATCTGACATATCAACATTCGATCTAGGCATGAACTCGCCTTCATCGTTTTCACATACCACTGTTTGAATCAGCTGAGAATCATCTGCATCAGAAACCTCAGGAATATTAAATGATTTAAAAACACTTTCATAATCATATAATATAGCAGGACCACTCGTTGATTGTTGAGGTTTGTAGGAAGTAATTTCCACATTAAAAACAACCTCAATTTTACCAGTTTTGAGATTAAAAACCCTTTTATTCGGTGTGCCAGGCACGTAACCTAGAAAGTAGCCTTCGTCAGCCACCTCACCGAATTTTTGTTTATCTTTGTTTCGCACAATGGTGCAGGGCAATCCAAATGGTTCAAAGCCTGTTAAGTTTGGTTTCACATTAAACATAAGTTCATGACATGTTTTGTTAAAACGTTTAACGGTTAAAACTTTGTTTAGGACATAGCAAGCTGTATTCACAGCTTCTCCCCAGAAAAGAACTGGTAGCTTTGAATCTGAAAGCATAGTCCTAGCGGCTTCAATCAACGTCCTGTTTTTCCTCTCAGCAACTCCATTCTGTTGAGGAGTATAAGGAGCAGAATATTGATGTTCTATTCCCTTTCGAAGACAATAGAGATCCAGAATCCGATTCTTGAACCCCGTGCCATTATCACTCCTTATCCTCTTGATCCTTGCATCATGGACGTTTTCCAATTTTGTAAAAAGATCTATCAACATCTCTGCTGTCTCATCTTTTGTACCTAAAAAGAAAACCCATGAATAACGTGAGTAATCGTCAGTAACAACAAGACAATAGTACTTTCCACCTATGCTCCTCACATTCACTGGACCGAATAAATCCATGTGAAGTAATTCATAAAGGGCATTAATGGAATTTATTGTTTTAGACTTATGAGGTTTCTTGTGTTGTTTTCCCTTTTGACATGGAAGACATTTATCTTCCACTTGAAACCTCAGCAATGGAACCCCTTTCACTAGCTCATTTTTAATGATATAATTCATTTTGCGGTAGTGAATATGGGCCATGCGTCTGTGCCACAACATAGATTCAGCTTCAGATGCTTTTGACAGTAAACACGCCACCGCAGCAGTTGGATCCTTGTCACCCATGTCCATGACATAAGTATCATTTTTCCTTGGTGCACGCATTACTATCCAATCGTCCGGAATGACCAAACCCGGTTTCAACACCAATGCCTCAGTATTAGTAAAGTGGACCGAGTGACCCTTGTCGCAGACTTGTGACACGCTCATCAGATTGTGTTTAAGCTGCTCAACATAGTTCACTTTGTCCAAAGTGATCTTCCCATTCGTCACTTTTCCTCGTCCAGTAATCCTACCACCTTTAGCACCAGCAAAATTTACATGTCCACCATCATATTCTTCAAATTCAGAAAACAACCTCGCATCCCCCGTCATGTGCCTGGAGCAGCCACTATCAACATACCATAAGTTGATAATCCTCCTTAGCAGCTCCTGCACGCACCAACCAAAAGATTAGTTAGATTGGGGGACCCAAGCCTTAATGGTCTTGGGTCTTCCAGATTCATCAACTACAGGAACATCCATCCAGTATCCATCACTCCTAACTGGAGTCTTGGATCTTGGACCTGTTGATGGAAATGTGTTTTGATTTCCATAAGGTCTCTGGTCCTGAGGGTACCTATTTGTGTTTGGACTATGTGACCTTTGAAAATTTTGATTTTGATTCCAAGAACCTTGATTGTAATTTCTAAAGCCATTGTTATAAACAGTTCGACCATCATTATTTTGGTATCGATTTTGATATTGACCTTGACTTCTGAAATTATTTGAATTTTGGTTTTTCATTCTTGGTGAACTACTTCTAGGTCTTTCATATCTGCCTGATGTAGATTCAGGCTGAAATCTTGGTTGATTTCTTTGAAAACGAGGAACTTGTGGAGTTCCTTTTTCAGCCTTATCTACACCACCAGCAACACCCTGTTGTTGCTTTGGAGCAGATTTCTTTGGAGAGTTTGAGACTTTCTCCTCATTATCACCTTTCTTCTCTGGTGATTTCCCTATTTGTTTCTCACTAACTTGTGCTTCAATCTTTTTGTTAGAACAGCAGCTAGCTACATGTCCCTTGGTGTGACACTTGAAGCACGATCTCTTTTTCGAAGACTTCTTATCTGAAGCCTTTGAACTAGATTCTGGTTTTGATGATGATGCCTTAGAAGGATTTGGTTCAGTTTGCTTAGTTTTAAGATTTCCTATGTTTTTGTTTTTAGCAAACTCTATATTTGATTCATTTTCAATAACAGCTGTTTCATTTTTCATGTCACTTCCTTGAACAAAATTAACCCTTTTAACAAAAGTTGAATGTTTATTCTTAGGATTTGAATTTTTCTGCTTTAAAACAGGTTTGCTGTTATTCTCCTTCTTAGCATCATTATTTTCAGACACATCACCTTGACTGGATGTGAAACTACTTGGTGATGTTGACAGAAAGTCTGTGAACTCATCTTCTTCAGGTAAGAAAGAATAGTCATGACTAAGAGGAGGTGGGACTTCATTAAATCCCTTGAATCCCACACTGGTCTTGTCATTACTCTTCTTTAACCCACCCATCATGTGTTTCATAACAAAAGTAGAATCCCTGAACTGACCTAATTTCTTTTCAAGTTCAACAATTTTGAGTTGTGCATCTGACAACTCTTTGCATTTTTCAGAAATCTCTTTTGTTTTCTCAGCCATCATGTCATGTGCTAAGTCTATGACTTGAAGTTTTTCATTTAATTTGCAGGTTAAAACTTCAATTTCAGCTTCATAGCCTTTTATCTTTTTCAAATATGATGACTCATTTCTTTTAGCAAAGAAATTTGATTCTTTTACGTTAGATATCTCGCTCACCAGACTTTTGTTTTGAGTTGACAACCTGTCAACTTCACCCTGTAATTCACGACACTTTAAACAAACAGAAGTAGTAGAGTTACTTACCTCTCCTGTCGATTTGTCTGAGTTGGCCATAAGAGCAGCAAGTTGAGCTTCCATTCTTTTGATGATTTCATCCTTCTCTTCATCTTCCCTTTCATGCGCAGACTTTGAGTTTTCCTCTTCAGCATCTGTTGTCTGATTACTCTTCTCTTCTTCAGCTTCACTTTCCTTCTTAACTTCAGCATCATCTACTGTAACTTCACCATCATCAACGGGAGTAATCTCTGCCATGAATGATTGAGTGACATTCTCATCATTTTCTAAGTGAACACTCCAGTCATATGAACCTTCTCTTGCTGTAGAGATCAACGCTCTTGAGTTAGAGTTGTTTGATGCATTCCTATTGTTTGAACTCTGACTCGAAGTATCCTGCTTTTGTTTTTGACACTCTCTAGCGAAATGACCGTAACTTTGACAGTTAAAGCATCTCACTTTGGTCTTGTCGAAACCAACACTCTTCCCTACGAACTTCCTTCCTGTCCGGTTCATAAATCTCTTCACTCGTCTGGAGATCATGGCCATTTGCCATTGCAAATCCATCTCTTCTAGATCATCAGGGTCAATCTGATCATAATCTTCATCCAACGTGGCAGGATCAGATATCTTCCCCTGAATGTAGTTCTCATAGGAAGCAACGAATGAAGCAAGTAGAGCAAGATGTTCTTCAGCAGATTTCACACTCATAGGCATCGACTTAACACCACTACTCTGCTTAGAAGCTGATGTTTTCTTGGCTCCTGTTGTTCCTCCTGAAGCAGCTACAAAACATACATCACCATCCTCATTCACTGTGACCTGCTCATTTTCACACGATAGAAACGCAGTAGCAGAGTCGCTAGAAGCGTTGTGAGATGAAGAAGACGTAAGCCCATTGTAAATCGTTGGATCTTGAACCTGATCATATCCAGTATCTTTCTTCTTCATACTGAGCTCATAAGCTCTCAGCTTGCCAACTACTTCTTCCAGCTCCTTTGTCGCATAATCTGCCTCTCCCTTAATCAAGAGAGTGTAGATATCCCACTTAGTTGGTAAAGCATCAAGCAGCTTGTCATTCTTCTCTACGTCAGTATAGCAATCGATCTCATAATTTTCCATTTCTGACATCAGATGATAGTAGCGAGTGATGATGTCCTCAAGTGACTCATGTTTCATGAACTTGAAAACAGCAAACTGCTTCTTCAGTAGATCAACTTTGTTTTTCTTGACATCTGCATTTCCCGCATATCTCTTTTCCAATGCATCCCACATATCCTTGGAATTTGTGTACCTCTTGAAAGTATGCTTGATGCTATCAGGTAAGGACATTTTGATTGCAGCCAAGGCTCTCTTTTCAGCCTCATACATCTTTTTATCAGCATCTGACATGTTCACATAGGCAGTTTTACGTGGTCTGCCTTCAAAGTCATGTGTTGGGTCTATGTACCCTTCTTCAATGCATATCCACATGCGAGTATCCTGATATTCAATGAACGATTGAAAACGATCCTTCCATGTCAGATAATTTTCCACCTTCATCATCTTAGGCGGTTTGTTGGTAGTGCCAACCTCATGCTCCGTCTCGAGATTACGATTCCAATGATATATAATGTCTAAAACCGTTTTCGGTATTTTCCAAAGGTTTTTTTTTTTTTTTTTTGTCCTAAAAATCCAACGAGTCCAACGGTCCAAACGGTTTGTCCAGATGAGTTACGGATAATTCTCTAAACACGGAACAGTGAAATTTTTCCTACGATTGCCTAGAAAAATTCCACCACTTTCAAACGTGCAACCACTCAGTCCAGTCGAGACCACTGTTTCGAGTCGAGACTACTGTTGCGAGTCGAGACTTCCGTTTTGAGTCAAATATGTATAACTCGAGACCACTGTTGCGAGTCGAGACCACTGTTGCGAGTCGAGACCTCCGTTTCGAGTCAAATATGCACAACTCGAGACCACTGTTTCGAGTCGAGACCACCGTTTCGAGTGAAAACAGGACTAGTCAAGACCTCCAGTCGAGACCACTAATTCCAGTCGAGACCAGCAAGACCAGCAATCTTCCAATAATAAATCCTGAAAAATCAGCACCTTTTACACCGTAGAATCTTCTGATTGATAACTTTCCAACTGAAACTTCTAAAAACAAGCAAACAAATCAGATCAATAACCAAAACGAATCAAACACTCACAATTTTTTACTGTTCTTCGATGTTCTTCACTGTTCTTCACACAAAATCCGAAAATCTTCAAACACGAACAAAATCCTTGAATCTGTAATATCAGTTTTGAACCGTACACAAGAGCAAACGCTCTGATACCAATTGTAGGTCCCTATCCCGTATGGATCGTAACAAAACTGACAATCTACCAAGGGTGCGGAATCCCCTTGATAAACCTATCAAACAGAAACAAGAACACAAGACGGTTTAGCAACTGATCTTCTATTATTATCCAACGAAAACGTTTACAATCACTAAAGATCTTCACGAACTCACAGCCAATGTTCTGTGTATTCGAACTCTCTCTCAATTGCCTAAAAGTCTCCAAAAGTCTAACCCTAAAACTCTAGGTAAAGGTTGTTTATATAGCACAACCTATACAATTCGAATTGGGCTCAGCCCATTCGAATTCTGTTTACAAATCGGGCTAAACTAGATAGACTAAAACTTGATACAAACTTGGACTAGATTGGGCTTCAACAAACTCGAATTCCATTCAGTCTTCATAAGTCTTCGCGGCCCAAACTCGTTTAATATCCAAAGACCAATCCAACGCTGTTGTCACATAAAATGCACCAACACACTTGTCTTCACCAAGTGATGTAAGAGACTTAGGCAAACATGGCCTTTGATTGTCAAGAACTCTTACGATCAATCTTGGATCCCGAGACGACTCACACACTCTATGATGGATGATGGATGATGGTGGTGGATGATGGTGTTGTGATGGTGGTGGAGGGTGGGTGAAGTGTGAGAGAGGTGGTGTGCCAAGGGATGGTTTGCAAATGAGCCAAGCACCCCTATTTATAGCCTGAACAGCAGCTCGGGCACGGCCCCGTGTCCATTGGGCACGGCCCCGTGTCCACCCTTCTTCTCTTTCTTCATTAACTGCAGTTTGTCTGCATTAGTTGACCACGCCCCCGTGTCCGCTGGGTACGACCCCGTGTGCAGAAGCGTATCTGTACTATCAAGATTTCCCCAGATTCTGCGAATCTTAGAGTTGACCATGGCCCCGTGTCCGCTGGGCACGCCCCCGTGGTGGGTGATAGAAGATTCTACAACTTTGTCTTTTCTGCAGACACTTGGGCACGCCCCCGTGCTCATTGAGCACGGGGCGTGTTCAGCCTTCTGTTCTCTTGTTTTTGCTTGGGGAGATGCTGTCGGGGGGTCGGGCAAGCCACGTTTATTCCTTTTCTTGTATTTATGTTAGATTTAGCTGCCTTTTTGCTTCTTTTGTTCATTTGAGCTCATTTAATCCTGAAAATACAAAAGGAAGACAAAAACACACTTTTTCCAACATTAGTACTAAAAAAGGGTTAGTTTTATGCCACATTTGATGTAATTTATATGTTGCATTTTGCACACATCAAATACCCCCACACTTGAATCTTTGTTTGTCCTCAAGCAAAACTCTTTATAATGTGGCTTTTCACTCCCAAATGGAATGGGTAGAAGAGAAGGTTTTTGGGCTTGTCATAGAGTGTCGGGATTTCCAAGATTCTTTATTAAGTTTTATTTTTATTTATTTACAATCTTATTCGTCATGATTTATTTAAAACATTACATAAGATAAATTACTTATTAGGGCATAACATGCCTTTTTAAAATTCCACTTATATACAAGTTCACATACCTCACGGGGATCACTCAACACTCGGCCGAAAATGTTTTTTAGTGAATCACTCGAGAACGGCATGGAACTTACTCCTACCATAAGCTTGTCAAGCAATCAATCCTCCTCCTTTTTAACTATACACCTTTGTAAATATCAAGAGGACTTTTTGGGTGAAGGGTTAGGCTTGGGTTAAAGGTAGGTGGTTGGGTTAGTGGTTAGTAGAAAAGGGCGAAAGGCGTAAAAAGCATCGGTTTTCATGAGACTTTTTTATTTTTCATAACTTTTTTATTTTGATGAAGCGATTCTTCAAACAAATTTGTTTTTTGATAAACTTGTTTGTTTATTTTTGGCTTCATCATAATAAACATTTTTTTTTTTGATAAGGAAGTCATAAGAAAAACTGAGCTTGTTACTAAAACAAAGGGTGGGTTTAAAATAAAAAGGGTTTTGATGGGTAAAAGGGTGTTTGTTTTGGGTTTAAGAAATGAAAAGGTTTAGGCTCAAAGGGGTTAACTAAGGGGATTTTGGGTAGGTGGTAAAAAAAAAATAATGGTGTAGAAATAAAAAAGGGGTTAGTCCTAATGCCTCCATCATTTACTTACTCAGGTTTAAGTTGGTAAGGACCGGGAATGTATTGTCGTGGCAAGTTCTAGAGTCGTGAGAACCAAGCGGCTATTCACACAAGAAACGAAAAATGAGCAATTAGTTTAAAGATATGTATTTGTATGCTCAATAAAGGCTCAAAACTCACTTTTTGTGGGAATGGGTTTTTATGTGATCAAGTATATATAATCAAATTTTAACTAAACTTGTCATGCCGTTTCATAATTTTCTTATGTTGGTTCTTTTTATCACGACGCTATCGGTTGTAAATTTGTAAAAAATATAACCTTTTTAGAACTTGAAACTCCCAAATTAAACCTAGACAAGTAAAAAAATGAAAAACTTTTTGAAAATAATTTGGGGTGATTAGCGGTTCCAATAGAGTTTTGTGTAAGGCTTGTAATTAGGACTTGCAAGATTCAAGGTTTTAGCATCCCCCCCCCCCCCACTTAAATTACACATTGTCATCAATGTGTCCCAAAAATAAGTTTTTAGGTTGATTGAATGTGTAAAAAGGTGTGAAAAAGCAAAAATTTAGGTTACTGGGCGTCTGGACACGGCCCCGTGGTGTCCAGGCACGGCCCCGTGTTCAGATCGCTAGTAACAAAAATGAGTAAAAAGAAACAGAAGCCTGGGCACGGGGGCGTGTTCAGCGAGCATGCCCTGTGTCCAGTTACTTAAACTGGGCATTTTCTGCAGACGGCTGGGCACGGGGCGTGTTGGGTGAGCACGGACCCATGCTGAACTTGCTGTAATGAAGAAAAATTTGTCGGGTGGCCCTGTTTTTGTGCATGGGGTGCTGGTTCAAGTTTTCCTTGGTATCCTTCACCATCCTGAGTGTGTTTTACCCATTACAACATCATCCAAACACCAAATTAACTAAAATCGTCATTCCATTAAATATAGAAAATTACATAATAGTCCTAGAGAATTGAAAATAAAGTAGAAAAATAAAAGTTAAGGGTCCTAAATTAGATAGGTCAAGTGATACATAAAATCATACTAAAGAGCTCTACTTTTACAATAGGAACCAAAATTCCGGAAATAGTTTTTGCGGTATCTAAAAGCTTTGTAGAACTCCGAGCCGAGGGGTGTTCCCTAGATGTTGTTTAGAGCCATTCTTCTATCTCTCTCGGGAGGAAGAAGGCGGCTTCATTTTCCTCAACATCTTGCGGAGGGGGAGTGACACCAACCGGAACTCCTTGTAGTATGTCTCGAGGGGGTTCCGGGTGTATGGCGTACCATTCGGCTGGTATGATGACTTCTGGTACCACATTCCATGCCCTTTGGGTGATAATTGGTACCAAAGGAGGAGAGGCGAGAATGTTCAACCTTTGGTGCAAAAGGTTGACCTCTCGAAGGCATCCCTCTAGTCCCACCGTCAAATGATTAATACGGTCGACCAATGCTTCTTCCACCCCCGTCATTTCATCAATGGCCTCTCTTAAGGCGTAAACGTAGTTCACAAGAGAATCTTCAACCATTGATGACCTCCTCCCTTGTCGGTTGTTCCTGGAGTGCGACGAAGATGTTCCGCTAGTTCTGCTCGCCATTCTGAGGAAACAGACCGAAAGGAGTTCAATTTTTACGGAATAGTACCTCGGACACGGCCCCGTGCTCATTGAGCACGGCCCCGTGTTCAGTTGTCTGCAGATTTTTGGGATAAGGAATCTTGGAGTTTTAAATTATTTTCAAGGTTTTCAAAGCATTTTTAAGCAGAAACAACTTAAAACATTGTTGTAGAACGTATTTTTAACAAGATTCCTTGAACAAAAATCTATCAAACATCACCTTAAAGCTTGGAATCATGGTGACTTCAAGCTCTATTGGAGGTATTGAGTGAAAAATTGAAGAAGGTAATGGACAAAAGAGGAAAGGACAAGATGGTTGTTGAGAACCTTCTTTAAGAAAATACCTAGGATGGTATGAGTGAAGATTCCCCCAAATCTCTGTCCCTGGAATGGTCCAAATGTACAGGATTCTTGGCTGCATTTATAGAAAATGACAGCACGCTGCACACGGCCCCGTGTCGCTGGACACGGCCCCGTGTATTTGTCCGTATTCTGACAAAAAGTCAGAAAAGAATCTTTTGGTGGACACGGGGCGTGTTGACCTTCACACGGCCCCGTGTCTAGAGGCTGTTTATGAAGTTTCGTCTATTTCTAAGGAACTTATCCAAATCGGGTCGTTCCTTACTGGATGGAACAACCCCAAAGTGCCTAAGATACCTTAATTGCTCTAGATTAAGACGAGAACGCAAGAGGTTGTCGGTGAGGGTAATTCCTATGCTAATTGTAGGTGGACAAGTCCAACCCTTTCCCGGGCTCTCGTTAAAGAAGGTGTATGCCGAATCGCTCAGGTCTATGTATACACCGAATGGAGTCGATGGGGAGTCCTTCACGGCACAATCGACACAGGGACGACTATCGTCCAAGTCTTTGCTAGAGTTAGAGGTAATATCGGGAACAACGAAGTTGTTTTTATTCGAATGTGATCCCAACAATTCTTCTTGGGTATCTTCTTGAGATGAATTATTGAAATCCATCTTAAGTTCTTTTAACCAATTAAGAATTAGATCTTCCAATTGAAATAGTTCATCAAGAAGCATTTCTCCTAGAAGGTCCGGTTGAGAGCATTAGAGGGAGAGATAGGGATTATTTTTACTTTCGCCCCTCTTAAGGCTACAGGAAAAAAATGGGTCTATATAATGGGGCTTATAATTTAGAAAATAACATTCAAAATCTTTATGAGGGCCACCACATATTTGACACCACGTACCATAAGAGTGCCGAAAGTAAAAAATATCAGTATCTCTCAAGTTTGTGTCAGAAATTACCAATCGTCGGGATCTTACGGTTCTGTTATCAGTAACAGAAACTTGGGCACGGGGCGTGTTGAGTGGGCACGCCCCCGTGTTCAGCTTACTGTCTGACTTCAAACAGGATTGCCAGTTCCAAAGATTGGGCACGGGGTGTGTTCAGCGGGCACGGCCCGTGCTGAGTTCTGCAGAAGCTGAAAAATTAAGAAAATCCTATAAAAGACAGAAAAATTAGAAAAAACGATTAGGCCGTTGATTCCTAACTTTCTTAAAATCCTTGTGTCCCCGAAAACGGCGCCAAAAACTTGATGCGTGTGAAGTGTCGTAGGTTTTTAATGTATATTTTAAGCCCTTTTACACTTTTTAGTCAAGTTTTAAATTTATAAAACATGATATTTACTAACACTAAACACACATATGGGCAAGTGCACCCATCGTGAGCGTAGTATAGTGTTGGTAAGATACCGAGGTCGTCCAAGGACACAAGAGCTTTTAGTACCAGTTTATCCTCAACGTCTAATCAAATCAAAAGTTAGAAAAAGGTTTTTAAACAAGAAAAATAAAACTAACTAAAATGCTGAAAAATAAAATAAAATAAAAACAGATAGACAAGATGAATCACTTGGATCCGACTCGTGTGTAGTGTAACCTTTGATTATTTCCGCACTTTTGCACTTTTTAAGAGATTATCTTAGTTATTGTAGTAGGCCCCTCTTTTGAAGGTGACGTTACCCTCAACCTAGTAGTTTGAGTCAGCAAGGATACAATCCTAAAGGGTTCGGATTATTGAAAGATAATTAATTTGGTTATTAATGCAAAATGTGGTAGGCCCCTCTTTTGAAGGTGACGTTACCCTCGGCTAAGTAGTCTGAGTCAGCAGGGATACAGTCCTAAGTAGCCGGGTTAAAGTTTTAATAGTAGCTTACATATGAGGGGATCAAAAAGTTTGGACCCCTGCCATCCAATACCGGTGGGTATTGAAGGAGGTCCTACTAAATTTGACCCAGGTCCTTGCAGGATCTATACACTTAACAAGGCAAGACTCTTACCAAACCATTCCCTTAACCCCCGACCAGGTAGCCAACATACCTCCATATAGACCGTGGAGATATGAATGGTGAAAATCTTTTATTTTATATAGACAGTAAAATAATGCCCAGACACCACGGACAAACAATAAGGAAGAATCACCTTCAACATAAGAAACTAGTTATTAAAGTCATTAATACATAACCAAATAAAAAGTGCGAAAAGACTAAAAATAAAAAGTATTACACTAGACACTTGTCTTCACCAAGTGATGTAAGAGACTTAGGCAAACATGGCCTTTTATTGTCAAGAACTCTTACAATCAATCTTGGATCCCGAGATGACTCACACACTCTATGATGGATGATGGATGATGGTGTTGTGATGGTGGTGGAGTGTGGGTGAAGTGTGAGAGAGGTGGTGTGCCAAGGGATGGTTTGCAAATGAGCCAAGCACCCCTATTTATAGCCTGAACAGCAGCTCGGGCACAGCCCCGTGTCCACCCTTCTTCTCTTTCTTCATTAACTGCAGTTTGTCTGCATTAGTTGACCACGCCCCCGTGTCCGCTGGGCACGACCCCGTGTGCATAAGCGTATCTGTACTATCAAGATTTCCCCAGATTCTGCGAATCTTAGAGTTGACCACGGCCCTGTGTCCGCTGGGCACGCCCCCGTGGTGGGTGATAGAAGATTCTACAAATTTGTCTTTTCTGCAGACACTTGGGCACGCCCCCGTGCTCATTGAGCACGGGGCGTGTTCAGCCTTCTGTTCTCTTGTTTTTGCTTGGGGAGAAGCTGTCAGGGGGTCGGGCATGCCACGTTTATTCCTTTTCTTGTATTTATGTTAGATTTAGCTGCCTTTTTGCTTCTTTTGTTCATTTAAGCTCATTTAATCCTGAAAATACAAAAGGAAGACAAAAACACACTTTTTCCAACATTAGTACTAAAGGGTTAGTTTTATGCCACATTTGATGTAATTTATATGTTGCATTTTGCACACATCAAGCTTCATCAAAAATAACCTCTCTAAGACCAGCAAAAAGCGGAACCCAAATACGTCCCATAAAATACAAGGTTCCTTCCTCGTTGGGTATCAACTTTTTCTTCATTCCTCTGAGATATTCATCCTTAATGTTTTATTTCTTAAGAGCTTCTTTCTGTGCAACACGAATACGCAACATGAGGTCCATCTGAATAATCATCTCTAAAGCCCTAACCCTTATGGACTTGATCCTTTCCTTTCGGCTTAAGGCGTCTGCCACCACATTTGCCTTTCCTGGATGATACTTGATTTCGCAGTCATAATCATTTAACAACTCAACCCAACGTCGCTGTCTCATATTAAGCTCTTTCTGATCGAATATGTGCTGAAGGCTCTTGTGATCTGTGAAAATCGTACATCGAGTACCATATAGATAATGTCGCCAGATTTTCAAAGCAAACACCACTGCGCCTAACTCCAAATCATGCGTGGTGTAGTTCTTCTCATGGACCTTTAGTTGGCGAGAAGCATAAGCGATAACCTTTTGGCGTTGCATTAGCACACAACCCAAACCCAGACGCGAGGCGTCATAATGTCCCACGAAGTCGTCGGTGCCTTCGGGTAGGGATAATATAGGTGCATCGCAAAGCTTATTCTTAAGCAGCTGAAATGCTTCTTCTTGTTTGTCTCCTCATTCATACTTCTTATCCTTTTGAGTGAGTGAGGTCAACGGTTGAGCGATCTTGGAGAAATCCTCAATGAACCTGCGATAGTAGCCTGCTAAACCCAGAAACTGTCGGATCTCGGTTGGCGTCTTCGAAGTTTCCCAATTCTTGATGGCCTCAATCTTGGTGGGATCCACATGAATTCCATTCTCGTTTACCACGTGACTGAGGAACTGTACCTCACGTATCCAAAACTTGCACTTCGAGAACTTAGCGTAGAGCTTCTCCTACTTTAGCAGCTCTAAGATGGCTCTGAGGTGTTGGTCATGGTCTTCCTTTGTCCGCGAATAGATCAAAATATCATCGATAAATACGATCACGAATTTATCGAGATAAGGCTTGCAAACCTGATTCATCAAGTCCATAAATACTGCCGGCGCATTTGTCAACCCAAACAGAATCACTAGAAACTCGTAATGTCCATAACGAGTTCTGAAGGCAGTCTTCGGTATACTCTCTTCTTGAATCCGCAGCTGGTGATAACCTGATCGAACATTGATCTTGGAATAGTAACTTGATCCCTGAAGTTGGTCGAATAAATCATCAATCCTCGGCAAGGGATACCGATTCTTGATGGTTAACTAGTTCAGCTCCTGGTAGTCAATGCACATACGAAAACTACCATCCTTCTTCTTGACAAATAGCACTGGAGCTCCCTAAGGCGAGAAGCTTGGCCTTATAAATCCCTTATCCAACAGCTCCTGAAGCTGCGCTGACAACTCTTGCATCTCTGAAGGCGCAAGTCGATAAGGTGCCTTGGCTACGGGCGCGGCGCCTGGAACCAAGTCAATGTGGAATTTGACTTGTCGTTGGGGAGGTAATCCTGGCAAGTCCTTGGGGAAGACTTCAGGATATTCCCTTACCACAGGGATATCTTCGAGCTTCGGTTCTTCGGCCTCTTTATCCATGACATGAGCTAAGAAGGCAACACATCCTTTACGCAAAAACTTCCGTGCCTTCAAACAACTAATAATCCGCAGAGGCGTATCGTGCTTCTCCCCGCGGATCACGATCGTCTCTTCATTCGCCATCGGGATGCGGATAATCTTCTCATGGCATACAATCTCAGCTCGATTACTCGATAACCAATCCATCCCAACCACGACGTCGAAGCTTCCCAATTTCACTGGCAGAAGGTCTAACGAAAACTCACGCTCTCCAAGCTCTATAACACAGCCTCTAATCACTTCATTGGCTTCGACTAGCTTCCCATTAGCTAGTTCTATTGAGTACGGGATGTCTAACTTACTTGCTACTAAACCAAGTATATTCTTAAACTCTAGATATACGAAGCTATAATCGTCACCGGTATCAAATAGCATAGATGCAAAATGTTGATTAATAAGGAACGTACCAGTAACCACATTCGGATCCTGGCGAGCTTCCCTAGCTCCAATGTTGAACACTCTCCCACGAGCTTGGTTATTCTTTGGGCAATCCCGTTTAAAATGCCCTATTTCACCACAACCATAACATCCTTGACCGCGTTCATTCCCATTTCCACCTTGATTGTTGTTATTATTTCCCCCGCGGTTTCCATTTCCCGCCTAGTTTCCATTACCTCCCTGGTTGTTGTTTCCTCCTTGATTCCGGTTCCCATAACCATTTCCACCACGGTTACCATTACCATTACCATTTCCATTTCCTCCTTGACCACCATTTCCACGACCAGCTCCAACCAACACGTTTCCTTGGAATGACCGCAGTTACCACACTTCCTAGACCTGCACTGACCGGCATGATGAAACTGACATACATCACACTTGGGTAGGGTGCCCATATACCCTTTCCCTTTGTGCTCAGCATTTGCAGCACCAGTCCTGACCTCGGCTGGTGGGTTAGCAGCTCTCCGCTTGTTAGCACTGTTGTTGTTCCCTTGGGTACCCTTCTTGAAATTTGGAAACTTCCTTTTGTTTTCTCCAGACGACTCTACATGAGTCTCTTTCTTCTTTGTCTCAGAAGTCGAGAACTTTCCCAGACGAATCGCTTCTTCAATCAGTGCCACACTCAAGTCGATGGCCTTGATAATGGTTGGAGGCTTGGATGTCGTTACCATGCTCAGTATCTGGGGCGCCAATCCCCAAATGAAACGTTCGATCCTCTTAAATTCTGGCTCCACCAAGTAAGGAACCACCCTTGACAGGTCATGAAACCTCTGCACATACTCAACTATCTTAGGACCATCCATTTTCAAATTCCAGAATTCATTTTCCAATTTCTGAATTTCTGCCCTTGAACAATACTTCTTACGGATCAGCTCTTTCAACTCATCCCATGTCAAAGCATACGCTGCAGCCTCACCCAAAGTTTGAACCTGAAGGTTCCACCATGACAGAGCCCCATCTAGAAACAGTCCAGAAATGTACGTGACTTGATGCTCTGGCGCACATTTATTCATCCGCATAACAGAATCCGTCTTCTCAACCCATCTCACAAAAGCTATGGCACCTCCAGTACCATCGAAGTTCAGAGGCTTGCAGTCAAAAAACTGCTTGTAAGTACAGCCTGTACACAAGCAACATCAGGCTGATCAAGAGGAGCAAGATCTGGCTCAGGACCAGGCTCGGGGTCGTGTGGAGGAGATGGTGTAGCAGACATAGCAGTGTCATCATCAGAATCAGTAGCATAACGCTGTAATCCGACCACCTGTAAAGCTGAAGACGTCACAGACTCAAAGGAGTCTGAGACCAAGTGCAAGCTGGAATCAGAGGATATCTCAACAACAGGAATCTCAGGAGGTGGGACAGCTACAACATCCTCATCTATCTCTCCATCACCATGGGCGTCAACAGGAGGACCATCTACAAACAAGTCGATATCGTCATCAAACAAATCGTCGAAAGGCCAATCCTCGGGAAAAATGACCATGAGAGGAACAGGATCGAGGATCGGAGCCACGATGTGCTCACCATCGAGATGACCTATGATGAGGTGATCATGGACTGGAATAGGAATGACAAAAGTATCCTCGTCAGGGAAAACATCAGCAATCGGTAAATCATCGCCAAAGTCGGGCAACGCGAACGGCTGGAAGTCGTCCTCATCATCTGATAGCATGTCAGGATCACTCTCCGTGTATGACGTAAAAATCTCCGACTCGGGTGCACTCTCATTATCCGAGACGAGGGCAAGGTCATCAACGTCTGATAATCCGCTCTCTGAAGAAGACATGATGCCTATAATATAACAATCATATCATGTGCACATATATTAACTACTAACACTTAGTATGCAATCAAGACAGTTATCACTCAATCATGTACTCACATTATCCTTCATGAAACTTTTCTATCTTTCTTAGTCTACCCCAGACTAAACCACCAATGCGACTTTGCAATCGTGTTTCTTGTCTTTCCTTTTGTAAAACGTTTGTTCCATGGATCTCGACGTCTTGTGTATGAAATGAAAACATGTTGTAAAATTATTTTCGTGAGAGCCCTAGTGATTGTAGTCTAGACTCGAGAAAGAATCCTAGTTCGCTACAATCGAAGCTCTGATACCAAACTGTCACACCCTGACTTTTGCGGAAGCGTGATTATGTGTGACTTGCTTAATACCATTGCATTCAACCATAACAAACAACTATATGATAAAACCAAGATGTTCATCCATAGATAAGTTTCAAACATTACAAACAACATTGTTTTAAAATCCCCAAACACAGACTTCATGTTCAAAATACAACACCAACAAAGTTTTAAGTTCCATAAGGACTTGTCAAAAGACACTAATAAAAACTAGGCTTTGAAATATGTATCTTATCCAGGATAGGATACACACTCCAAACCCTTCGACACCGGATGACATCTTTTATTTCAAACAACCCTTGAAAACTTTCAACGCCCGCTAGATCCATTTCAGTTCCCTGAAATACATGTAGTTTGAAAACATCAACAAAAGTTGAGCGAGTTCATGTGTTTAGTATGTGTGCACGAATAAACCTTGTAGTCATTGTAAGTATGTATGTATTTATAAAACCCCAGTATGAAAGCAACAGGGAAAACAGATCAATTAATGGTTTGCAAGGCCATTAATATGTGTGACGTGATGCAGGAAGGCTCAATCCTAGCGGATTTTGTACCAGGCTTCCGGCTGGAAGACATAGTCACCTCATGGGCCAAATCCCGGTCCTCAAGGGTGAGGCTCGCAACACCCAAATAGATCTATCACTCATGTCCCTCGGTCCTACTACGAGGATTCATGGTCTTAAGCGTTGTACCCACCACTCACATGATCTAGCAGTACATTCCTTAGCTAACCATATCATATGTAAACGTTTGTAAACAATTTGTGACATGTACTTCACCCCCGAAATTATAAAACTGAAAACAGTTAAAAGAAAAGGGGGGCATGAACTCACAGTCTTGCGTCTCGAATCCAATGTAAGTCACAGCTTCTTCTAGTGTGCACGACTACCTACAAACGTACTACGGTTTATTAGACGACTGGGTCGTACCTTGACCTTAGTCTTAATTAGTGTCTTTGAGTTACATTTCGTTGTCATAAGTATATAATTATTTGTTAAAATAATAAATATTTTAACTTAAATTATATTTATTAAATTTAGGAATAATTGTTAAAATAATATATTTTAAATCGACACATTTATGTATTTGTACATGTATAACTTCCCAAGGATGGGTGTATTCATACACGCATTCTAAAACTTGTATATTTTTGTCAAGTATCGGTGACGTATTCCGGTAATATTTATACGTACGAGAATACGTATTTTTATTGTGTTTATTAAGTATTCTTATACTTAATTTTGTAGTAATTTTTCCGGAATAATATTTCTAATAAAAATTCATCAATATATATTCTCAAATATATATTTTTAGAAAACTTACATAGAAAAATTATTTATAATTTTTCCCTTGGCAAAAATAATTTTATTTTCAATTAAACCTCTAAAATAATATTTTTTCAAGTTTAACTTATAAAATATATATAAATCTATTTTTCACCCAAAAAAAATATATCTTCTAATAATTTCAAGAAAACATATATATTTTTATTTACCCAAAAATAATATGTTTTCTTCTTGTCAAAAATATGATATATTTTTGCAACAATTATAGAATCATATTTTTGCTCTCTTAGTGTCCACAATACCGTTTACCAAAATATACTAATCAATTTAATTCCGGAACATTTAGTTTAGGTTATATTCTTTGTTCGGTATCTCTAATATTTTGGGTATAAATTATATATTCATTTCTTGGAATTTTGGTAATATTTTGTATTGTAATTCTTGGTATTTTGGTGAGTTATATTATTTCAAGTCCCTAAATAATATAACTAATACACATAATATACAAATAATCACAGACATGGTGACATCTAAATATATATTCTCCTAAATACATATTTAGTCACTTTTATTATCAAAAACCAACCTCCAATATTTTGTAGTTTTTGTAACAAATATTATGGCAAACTTTATATGAAAAATCATGGTTTAAAATATACTTGTAAATATTTGTTTAAAAATATTTTTCTAAGTGTTTAATTTCTAGAAAAATTTTGCCATAGTTTCCCCTTAAAAATGGAGGTTTCCATTCTTTCAAAGCATATCATTTTCTTTTATAAATCATCACAATCAACAACAAACCAAACAATACTTACCAAGTGCCATAAATCAAGCATTAATCACTACTTCATGAACTTGAAAATTTATAAAAATTTGTAGTAACTTGGTAGTGTGTTTAGTAGGCTTAGTTACCCTTTAAAGTGTGATTTGTTTATTTAAAAACATCATTATTGAAGAATTTAGATCTTCACAACTTGTAAAGTGATTTTAAAAAAATATTTCTTCTTGTATTTTTCTTGTTAAATACATGTTTCTATACTTGATTAACCACTAAAAATGTGGTTAGTTTCTTTAAGAACCAAGCTTATGTAAATCTTGTATTTTAACTTGGTTTCTTGAAAAATTATTCTTGAAATCACATGTTTACAAGACTCTCATCACACTTTGATCATCATTATTCAAGAAAACATTTAATCCTTCAAGTTCATGTTTCACATAAGGATGATCACTTTGATTTCTAACATAATCATCCTCTCATCTTTTTAGATTATGTCTTTAATCACCATCTAGCAAGATCATATGATGTTTAACATCATAAACACAAATAATCATCAATCAAGAAGCATAACAACACTTAACAACATGTATTCTTATGATTTTTAGTCTTATGTTTAAGATTCATGTTCTTGATCATTAGTGTTCTTCATGATTCTTTACTTGTAACATCTTTTAACCAACTTAATAAGATGTAAAATGGAGTTTAGATGATCTTACTACTAGCTCAAGGCTAGGGATGAACACAAGAAGATGAAGATGATAATTCAGGTGGTTAATAGCACTTGCAAGAGGTCCTTCCACTTCCAAGAGCTCCTAGCTTCCTTGTGATGCTTCTTACACCTTTGTATGAGTAGAGAATGGATGAAGGTTGAAGGATGATGATGGTTGTGTGTGTGTGGGTTCTCGGCCGAAGACAAGGGAGAGGGAAGAGAGAGTTCAAGTGTGGTGTGAGGATGATGATGGTTGTGCACATTATTGTTGTTTTATCACTTTTAGGTGAACGGACCTACACAGTGTTACATGTCATTTTTAGGTGAACGGACCCAATAGTGATATGACCACAGTCACAGATCCGGTCGAGTGACAACTGGACCAGATAATTATAAGATAGGGACAATTGTAATCACTCTTAATACTGTAAATTATAACAATGTGTCGTTGTGTACAAATTAAATGACTCGCCAGTATTTCCCCGCTGATAAAATCTCTTTAAACATGTTTCAGGTGATTTACTGTGATTAAGGAAAAGTGTCGCGTAGCACTCCAGCTTGAATAAAGTGGCTCAGTAAATAAATAAACATGTTTTTGTAATCAGGGAATTTTCCAGAAAAAATCCTTTATTGTAAATCACGGGGTTTGTCCCGAAACTTGGAATAAAATAATTGGGTATTTTCAGTTTAAACGATCCTGTTAAAAATTTCCGCTGCCAAATAAATACAAATACCACGGGTTTCTGTCCCGCGGCTTCCACACCGGGTAACTGGGTCGGGGGACGTGACAAAAAAGTTGATATCAGAGCCACTGATTTAAGCCAATGTAGTATTCTGAATAGTTAATTATTCAAGTTGCCATTTTATGATTCTGTGAAAATTAAATTTACAATAAATAAAATTTAATTTGGATTTTTGTGTTTCTTCATGTGTGCCTACACAGCATGAATGAACTATCGGAAGCCCTCCGAAATTTCACAATCCATACTACTGATATGGATACAACAGGAGCCCAGTCCGGTTATCAGGCTGACACCAAGGAGCCACTAGTATTTCAGGCCTAGTCACAGGAGAAACCCAAACCTAAAAAGAGGAGAAGGCTTCTGGACTGGAAACGAGGACGAAACAAGAAGCCCGCTGCCCAAAGGGTGAAAAAGACAGAGGATCCAAAAGGAAAGGGAAAAGAAGTCGGGGAGAGCTCTGGTCAAGCCCCGGAATTGCCACCTTGGGAAGAACTCGATAGAAAACTGGCGAACTATGACCTCATCGGACCTGCTGACGAAACCCTTTTCAATTTTCCCGCTCAATCAGAACTACCTGTCAATTTGGAACCCACTATTCCAGACCCAATTGTCAACCCTCAACCTTTTTCAGGGCAGTTGGAAGAATGGTGGACTAGTGACTGGCACTTTCAGAATTTTATGAATAACCCAAAAGTGTACTTTCCCCAGTTTGAACCTGAACCTGCTCCTTTTCCACCAATGAACCCGGAGAACGTTGCCGAATTACGCCGCTACGGGAGGAACTGGTGGATGCGGGAAATCAGATTCGAGAAGTGGGGGAAAACATCACATGGACGTACGACCAGCGGGAGCGTCGTTTTTGAAAAGCCGGATAATAATAGTTAGACAGATTGTATAATAATAATAATATGTGAATATATATATATATATATATATATATATATATATAGTATTGTATACTAATACTAAAATAAAACCTCTGTAAAATATCTGGCGTGTAAGGATGCATAGATAATATATAAAATATAAATGTCGCAATGTCGACGATTTTTGCCATTTGTGTTAACTTGATTGTGTTTGTAATTGCCCTATCGTGTTTAGTTGCTATCCATTTTATTACCATAATATATATATATATATATATTGTTAATTATTCAGATGGAAAACGCAGAAAACCAACCGGCAAATGAAGTTAATTTGGCAAATGAAGTTAACCACTCTGAACCCAATAATGAAGACCATTTTCTCAATAGACAAGATATAGAAAATATCATTGCTCAGGGAATAGCCAACGCTATCCCAGCAATAGTCGCTGCTGTTAAGAATCCCGTTGAACTTTCCCAAGCCAACCATAGCAAACGCACCCGTGACGATAATTTCAGTAACAATGTGAATGGGGGCGGCAATAATAATAAAGTTCAAGACCCATTACTTAAGAAAATGAAAGTGGCAATGACGGGTTGCACCTACAAAGAATTTCTTGCCTGTAAGCCAGTAGAATTTGCAGGCAATGAAGGGGCGACTGCCGCACTGCGTTGGTTAGAAAAGACCAAAGCGGTAATCAAAATAAGTAAATGCCCAGAGGAAGACAGGGTAATGTATGCATCCCACCTTTTCAAATAAGAGGCGTTAGAATGGTGGAACACGGTGCTACAAGCTAAGGGAAGTGACGTGGCTTATGCCATGAGTTCGGAGGAATTTAAGGAATTAGTAGAAAGAAAGTTTTGTCCCTCCTACGAAAAGGAAAAAATGACAAATAAGTTCCTGAACCACCGGATGGTGGACATTGACTGTCGAGGGTATACTTCAAAATTTTTCGAGTATGCTAGAATTGTAACAACTCTGGCTTCGCCAGAACCGGTGCTCATCTCTCGCTACATTTGGGGACTAATTAGCGAGATTCGTGATATAGTCAAAGCTGCGAGACCCCGAACGATTAACGATGTGGTCGAATTGGCCAACACCTTGACTGACGGACTGGTGCGCACAAGAGAAGAAAACAGGAAAAAGGAATTGGCTCAAAAGATTACCCACGGTTTTCGTAGGGGTAATTATAGTAGTAACTTCAAGAAAAAGGGAACCGGGCAATCCTCCACCGTTCCATTTTGTAGTACTTGTAAAAGAAAGCATTTTGGGAAATGTAAGGGGTACTGTAAATTCTGCAAAATCCCGGGACACCGAGAAGAGGAATGCATGGAGAAATCCATGATCTGCTACAATTGCGAAGAAACAGGGCATTTCAAGCCCAACTGCCCAAAATTGGTTAAGCCAGCTGACAACAATGTCAAACCTGCCGAAGGAACTAATAAGAAGAATGCAAGAGCCTTTCAGCTGATGACGCAAGAAGCAGATCTGATTCCTGATGTGATAGCTGGTACGTTTCTTGTACATGACGTTTACGCAAAAGTATTATTTGACTCTGGTGCAAACCAAAGTTTCATAAATACTTCATTCTGCCAAGCTCTTAACCTACCCTTAACCAAACTTAGACAAGTTTATACGGTAGAAACGGCAGAAGGAAATTCTGTTAAAATAGATAAGGTTCTCCAAGAAGGAAAAATAGAACTCTCAGGTTATAAATTTTCTGCAAACCTTCTACCTATGAATTTAGCAGGATTCGATGTCGTGTTAGAAATGGATTGGTTAGTAGCCAACCATGCTCGAATCCTCTGTGATCAAAATTCCATAGAAATACATACGCCAGCTGGAGAAGTAATTTTGATTACAGGAAATAAGCCGCGTAAACCAATGAAGTTCATTTCAGTAATGAAAATTGCTAGTTATGAATGCAAGCAAGGAATAGTGTATATGATTTCAGTGATCATTAACACTAAAGGCAAAGAACTTAAAGAGATTCCAGTAGTATCCGAATACCCTGATGTATTCCCAGAAGAACTACTTGGATTACCACCCGATAGAGAAGTAGAGTTTAGAATTCATTTAATTCCTGGAACTGCACCAATAGCTAAGGCACCTTATCGGTTAGCACCCACAGAAATGTTAGAACTGAAAAAGCAGTTAGATGAATTATTAAGTAAAGGATTCATACAACCCAGTTCATCCCCTTGGGGAGCACCTGTGTTGTTCGTGAAAAAGAAGGATGGTTTGATGCGGATGTGTATCGATTATAGGGAATTGAATAAGGTTACCATTAAGAATCGATACCCATTACCTAGGATTGATGATCTTTTCAATCAACTTTAGGGGGCTAGGTACTTCTCTAAGATAGACTTGCGCTCCGGATATCATCAGTTGAAGGTACATGAAGAAGACATACCTAAAACTGCTTTCAGGACTAGGTATGGTCACTACGAGTTTACAGTCATGCCCTTTGGATTAACGAATGCTCCTGTAGCATTCATGGACATGATGAATAGGATCTGTAAGCCGTATCTGGATAAATTTGTAATTGTCTTCATCGACGATATACTTATTTATTCCAAAAGCCAGGACGAACATTGTGAACACCTGCATGCACTCTTAACCCTGTTAAGAAAGGAGAAACTGTACGCCAAATTTTCAAAATGTGAATTCTGGCTACAAGAGGTACAATTTTTGGGACACTTGGTGAATCACGAAGGCATTCACGTGGATCCCTCCAAAATAGAAGCCATCACAAATTGGAAGGTCCCGCAATCAGCTACTGAAGTTAGAAGCTTTCTAGGATTAACTGCATATTATAGGCGCTTCATAAGAGACTTTTATAGGATAGTTGTTCCATTAACTAAGCTAACTTGTAAAAATGTTAAGGTTGAATGGGGAACCAAGAAAGAAGAGGCCTTTAGAATCTTAAAGCAAAGATTAACAAATGCCCCAATTCTTGCCTTACCCGAAGGAACCGAAGATTTTGAGGTCTACTGTGATGCTTCCAAGCTAGGATTAGGTTGTGTGCTAATGCAACACAAGAAGGTAATTGCGTATGCATCAAGACAATTGAAAAACACGAGGAGAATTATACGACTCGTGACCTAGAATTAGGAGCAATAATTTTTGCCCTTAAGATGTGGAGACATTATCTGTACGGAAGTAAGTTTACTGTCTATACAGATCATAAGAGTTTAAGGTACATATTTGGGCAAAAAGAATTGAACATGAGGCAAAGAAGATGGATGGAAATTTTAAGTGACTACGACTGTGATATTCTATATCACGAGGGAAAAGCAAATGTAGTCGCAGATGCCTTAAGTCGTAAGTACCATGAGAAACAAAGACGCATTCGTGCTCTTAGATTAAATCTACAATTGGATTTAATGGAACAATTGAAAGACATTCAAAAGGCAGCAATTCAAGATGATGCTGAAGGAATGAAAGGATGGATAAGGGAATTAGAGCAAGGGACTGATGGAATTTGGAGATTCCATAAGAAAAGGATTTGGGTACCTAGACAAGGAAATTTAAGAGATAAAATATTAGAAGAAGCTCATAAATCTAGGTATACGATGCATCCTGGTAACAACAAGATGTATCAAGATTTAAGAAATAATTTCCGGTGGATTGGAATGAAAAAGGATATCGCTAGATACGTTTCTAAGTGTCTAACTTGTTCGCAAGTTAAGGCAGAACACCAGAAACCCTCCGGTTTACTTCAACAATTAGAAATGCCGGTATGGAAATGGGAACTAATAACAATGGATTTTGTTACAAAGCTACCCAAAACCAGGAAAGGTAACGATGCAATCTGGGTGATTGTAGATCGATTAACCAAATCATCTCATTTCCTACCAATGAAGGAAACCTTTAGCATGGAAAGATTGGCTAAGCTATACGTAGACGAGGTAGTATCCCTACATGGAGTTCCACTCTCCATTGTGTCCGATAGGGATAGTCGTTTCACTTCGCATTTCTGGACAAGTTTCCTAGAAGCAATGGGGACATGATTAAATTTAAGTACTGCATACCATCCCCAAACAGATGGTCAAAGTGAAAGGACGATCCAAACCCTGGAAGACATGCTCAGGGCATGTGTAATAGATTTTGGTGGAAACTGGGATGACCACTTACCACTAATAGAATTCTCCTATAACAATAGTTATCATACAAGCATCAATGTTGCCCCGTTCGAAGCACTTTATGGACGAAAGTGTTGAACTCCAGTATGCTGGGCAGAAATAGGAGAAAGTCAATTATCAGGTCCTGAGATTGTACAGGAAACCACCGACAAAATAACTCAAATCAAAGAAAGATTAAAAACGGTTCGAGACCGCCATAAGAGTTATGTAGACAATCGACGTAAGCCGCTAGAATTCCAAGTTGGAGACAAGGTATTATTGAAAGTTTCCCCTTGGAAAGGGGTAGTTCCATTCGGTAAGAAAGGGAAGCTGAGTCCAAGGTACATAGGACCGTTCACAGTTACCCAACGAATAGGACCAGTCGCTTATAAATTACAACTACCAGAAGAACTAGCCAGGGTACATGATGTGTTTCATGTATCTAATCTTAAAAAGTGTTTATCTGATGAATCACTGGTAATACCTCTTCATGTGACAATTGTCAAAATTTCATGTATTCGTACAATAATTAAACAATGATTAGTGCTTAATGACTGTGCTGATTTAACATTTATGACATGAATGTTTTCTAATTACTGTTATCATATATACATGTGCATCATATATTGCAAAATGTCATATCATTATTGCATGCAACACTTATTGATTCAAATGATGCACGAAAGAGAGATAGCACAGTTATCAGACAAATCAGAGAAATGCTGACGGAGTTCAGTACATAGACAGACATGGTATTAAGACACAGAATGAGCCAGAAAACAAGAGTTACACTAGTATAGTGTGTAGGGAAGTATGGATCATAAAACTGCCTTCTTAGATATAGTTTAAGTGCCGGAAAGTGCCTAAAACTCACATAAACTGCAGAATTCTGCAAAATTCAGCAAAAATCAGCATTTAAACAACTTAATATTATGCAGAAACATGGTTAAATGGTCCAGAATGCTTTCCTAAGTGTCGGGAATCAAAACTGTCACAAAAGGTAACATAAAGCACACTAAACTGCATAGTTTAGCACCTTAACGAACCGGTAACCAACCGAACAACCGGACACTACCCGAAATACCAAATTTTCACGAGAAGCATTGTTTTATCATTTCCGAGCTAGTTATGGTCCCCGAACATCGTAACACACTATATAACATTATAACAACTTATAACCTAACTAAATCACTTAAAATCTAACTAGTTAACTTAACTAACCATTTCAACCTAACCAAGACCCCCCCCCCCCCTTCATGTTGCGGTTACAAAGGGTGGCCCACCCTTTGATTTTCCTTGAATATTATAATGGATCTTGTCTTGCACTTTAGTAAACATAATATCCATAAGATTAACACATGTTGGAAGATTTTATAAATAACCACAAGGCCATGAACTCCTCATTCTCAAACACACCAACACACCCATTCTCTTCCTTCTTCTTCCTCTAGTCTCGGCTGAAACCACACACACCACCACCATCTTTCAAGCTTATTCCATCCAGTCTCTAGTGATTAAAAGGTGTAAGGAGCTTGTTTAAGGAGCTTGGAGCCTTTGGGGATTGAAGGACCTCTCTCAAGTGCTATTAACCACCAAATTCATCATCATCTTCATCTTGTGTTCATCCCTAGCCTTGTGCTAGTAGTAAGACCTTCATAATCTCATTTTACATCTTGTTTAGTTGGTTAAAAGTGTATGTAAAACACTAATCATGAAGAACACTAAAGATCAAGAACATAATCTTTAACATAAGACTAAAAATCACCATGAATCATGTTGTTTAAGTGTTATTATGCTTCTTGATTGTTGATTGTTTGTGTTAATGATGTTAAACATCATATGAACTTGCTAGATTGTGATTGAAGACATAATCTAGCAAGATGAGAGGATGATTATGTTATAAATCAAGATGATCATCCTTATGTGAAACATGAACTTGAAAGGTTAAATGTTTTTCTTGAATAATGATAATCAAAGTGTAATGTAAGACTTTTAAATATGTGATTTCAAAAATAATTTTCTCAAGAAGCTAAGTTAAAATACAAGATTTACATAAACTTGGTTCTTAAAGAAACTAATCACATTTTTAGTCGTTAATCAAGTGTAGAAACATGTTAATGACAAGAAGAATTAAAAAAGAAATATTTTTAGAAAATAATTTTACAAGTTGTAAACATCTAAAATCTTCAAGAATGGTGTTTTTAAACAAATAACCACACTTTAAAGGGTACTAAGCTTACTAAACACCCTACTAAATTGCTACAAGTTTTTATAAATTTTCAAGTTCATGAAGTAGTGATTATGGCTTGATTTTGGCACTTGGTAAGTATTGTTTGCTTTGTTGATAAATTGTGATGATTTATAAAAGAAAATGATATGCTTTAAAAGCATGGAAACCTCCATTTTTAAGGGGAAATTATGGAAAAAATTTTCTAGAAATTAAACACTTGCAAAAATGTTTTTAAACAAGTATTTACAAGTATATTTTAACAATGATTTTTCATATAAAGTTTGACATATTTTTTGTTACAAAAATTATAAATATTGGAGGTTGGTTTTTAATAAATAAAAGTGACTAAATATGCATTTAGAAGAATATATATTTAGATGTCACAATGTGTGTTATTACTTGTATATTACCTGTATTAGTTATATCATTTTAGGACTTGAAATAATATAACTCACCAAAATACCAAGAAATTACAATACAAAATATTACCAAAATTCCAAGAAATAAATATACAATTTATACCCAAAAATTGGAGAAACCGAACAAGGAACATAACTTACATAAATATTCCGGAATTAAATTCATAAGTATATTTTGGTAAACGGTATTTTGGAAACCAAGAAAACGAAAATATGATTTTTATGATTATTACAAAAATATATCATATTTTTTACAAGAAGAAAATATATTATTTTTTAGTAGAGAAAAATATATATGTTTTCTTGAATTGTTAGAAGATATATTATTTTTGTAAGAAAATATATATTTTCTCAAACAAATTTAGAATACATTATTTTTTAGTGAAAAATGGATTTATAAATATTTTCTAAGATAATCTTGAAAATATATTATTTTTTAGATTTATATGAAAATACAATTATTTTTGCCGAGGGAAAAATTATAGATAATTTTTCTATGTAAATTTTCTTAAAATATATTTTAAGAATATATATTGGTGAATTTTTACTAGAAATATTATTCCGAAAAGTTTAATACAAAAATTAAGTATATGAATACTTAATAAATACAATAAAATACGTATTCTCGTACGTATAAATACACCGGAATACGCAACCGATACTTGGCAAAAATATACAAGGTTAAGAATACGAGTATGAATACACCCACCCTTGGGGAAGATATACATGTATAAATACATAAATGTGACAAGTTAAAATATATTGTTTTAACTAATATTCCAAAAATTTAATAAATATAATTTAAGTTAAAATATTTATTATTTTAACAAATAATTATACTTTGGAATAACAATGACACAAAGAAACGTAACTCAAAGATACTAATTAAGGATAAAGTCAAGGCACGACCCATCTGTCTAATAAACCGTAGCACGTTTGTAGGTAGTCGTGCGATTGAGAAGCAGCTTTGAGTTATACCGAGATACGAGACGCAAGATTGTGAGTTGATGTCCCCCTTTTCATTTAACTGTTTTCAGTTTTATAACTTCGGGGGTGAAATACATGTTACAAACGATTACGATTACAAATGGTATGGTTAGCTAAGGAATGAACTGTTAGATCATGTGAATGGGTAGGCGAGTAACTAAAAACCATTAATCCTTGTTTAAGGACCGAGGGGCACGAGTGATAGATCTATTGGGTGTTGCGAGCCCCGCCCATGAGCCCGCGGGTTGGACCATGTGGCGACTATGTCGTTCCGGCCGGATGGCCCGGTACGAAATACGCATAAAGGATTGAGCCATTCCTACACCGTTGCACACATATTAATGGCCTTGCAAACCATTAATTGATCTGTTTCCTTGTTGCTTTCATACCGGTTTACAAATACATACATACTTACAAATGATTACAAGGTTATTCGTGCACACATACAAAACACATGAACTCGCTCAACTTTTGTTGATGTTTTCAAACTACAAGTATTTCAGGAAACTGATTATGGATCTGGCGGGCGTTCAAGATATCAAGTTGTGTCTTCAAATAAGTGATGTCATGCAGCACTGAAGGGTTTGAATCGTGTGTTTTATCCTTGATAGGATACATGGTTCAAAGCCTCGCTTTTACTAGTGTCTTTTGTGAAGTTCAGTATGGAACTTAAAACTCTGTTGTGTTGTATTTGAAACCTGAAGTCTTGGTTTGTGGTTAAATAATGACGGTTGTACTATTTTTAAACTTAACTTATGGATGAACATCATGGTTTTATCATATAGATGTTTGTTATGGTTGAATGCAATGATATTAAGCAAGTCACACATAATCACGCTTCAGCAAAAGTTAGGGTGTGACAATTTGGTATCAGAGCTTCGATTGTAGCGAACTAGGATTCCTTCTCGAGTCTAGACTACAATCATTAGGGCTCTCATGAAAATATTTTTACAACATATTTTTTATTGCATACACACAACGCCCAGATCCATGGAATAAACGTTTTACGAAAGGAAAGACAAGAAACATGAATGCAAGGTCACAATGGTGGTTTGGTCTGCATGGGATAGACTTGGAAAGATAGAAAAAGTTTCATGAAGGATAATGTGAATACATGATTACATGATAAGTTGTCTTTGTTTGCATATACTGAGTGTTAGTGGTTACTATATGTACACATGTTATGATTGTTATGTTACAGGCACCATGTCATCTTCTAAGAGTGGGTTATCAGACGACCACTACCCGATGGCAGTCGTTTCGGACGACGAGGTTATGCCCGCGCCAGAGATATTTACATCGGACACTGAGAGTGATCCTGACATGCTATCCAAGGACGAGGACGACTTCCAACCATTCGCGCTATCAGACTTTGGCGATGATTTACCTATTGCTGATGGTTTCCCTGACGAGGATCCTTCTGACAGTCCTGCTCCAGTCCATGATCACCTCATCATTGGTCACCCCGATGGTGAGCACATCGTGGCTCCGATCCTCGATCCTGTTCCTCTTGTGGTCATTCCTCCCGAGGACTGGCCTTTCGATGACTTGTTCGATGACGGCGTCGATTTGTTTGTAGACGGTCCTCCAGTTGACGCCCAGGGCGATGGGGAGATAGATGAGGATGTTGTAGCTGTCCCACCTCCTGTTGTTCCAGTCATTGAGATATATTCTGACACCAGTTTGCATTCGGTTTCAGACTCCTTTGAGTCTGTGACATCTTCAGCTTTACAGGCGGCCGGATTGCAGCTTTTTGCTACTAACTCAGACGACGACACCGCTATGTCTGCCGCACTATCACCTGCTCGAGATCACACACCTCCACACGATCCAGAGCCTGCTCCTGAGCTAGCTCATGTTCCTTTTGGTCAGCCTGATGTTGCACCTATTGATCCTGAGCCGATTCCTAATCCTGACCATGTTCCGTTTGGATTACCAGATATTGCACTACTTATTCCCGACCCAGTACCCGCACCTGTTGATCTTCCTTTTGCTGAGCCATTTATTCCTCCACCTGTACCTGCTGATGTTGCTCATCTCACTCCTGTAGAGTCTGGTGTCCACCGCACTGATTTGCCGATTGTTTTCTTACAGGACATCCCTGCACCCCATCTAGGGGAAGGTACTTCGGGCCAGCCCCCGAGTTACGATCCTTTTGCTTCAGCAGATTTTCCTCCGATTCCACAAACGACACCATTCACTACTTTCACATCTACACCGCTTGACGAGCCATTCCGATGGTTCCCACCATAAACTATGCCGATCCCAGACCCCTATCATCCCTCACATTATGGAGGCTACACACGGGATGAGTTGCTCCTGTCACTTCAGATACAGTTTGAGGTTTTGAGTCGTAGAGTTTTGGAGCTTGAGCTAACTCCACGTCCTCCACCTTGTCTCTATCAGTCTACTTTTGTTCCTCTACATTCATCACCATCTCCTTTTGCACATCCACCTGCTGCTCTTGCACCTTTTCCAGGTTTTGATGCTCGTTTCCTTACTGTTAAACAGCAGATCAGTTACTTACTTCGCCGTGTATACGAGCTCGAGGAGGAGCTCGCACATGTTCGCAGTTTGCTTTTCTTCCCTCCTCCTCCCTCGCCATTAGTACAGTAGGTTTTTGGTCTTATGCAGATGCATTACTTTTGGTGAGAACACTACTATTGATCCAAGATTGTGAAGACTTTTGAAGACCACTTTTGACCCTGTGATTTTTGGTATATTGACAGACTTATTGGACAAGAGTAGTGTGACCCTATGTCCCTTTGATGTGATACACTTTGTAAACAATTTAACTGTGGTCGGTAATTAATGAAATCTCAATCGTCATGTACTCACTAAACACTTTGTCGATTTATATGTTGTGCTAAGCTTATATTGTTGCTTGATTGCTTGTTATGATGGTTGCCTATATGTATATGTACATACGACCTCTAGACAACTATTTACTTACTTGACGAATAAGACCTGACCTATCCGATCTTATTCTTAGAAGATGCCGCCTCGAAGGAACACCGATACCAACAACCCTCTGCCGACGACAGAGGCGTAATTACAAGAGCGCATCTCATAGACCATCGCACAGCACGAGGCCCTTCGCTCCAAACACAGCGGAGGTACCTCAAGGCATAACCCACCTAACGGTAATGTTAAGTCACCAAAGGCGCATTACACTATGTTTGGACATTTCCAAGTGTGCTTTGCTAATGCCTTCTGTGAATGATGTTGCTTATGTCGCAGGCTACACCTACAAGCAGTTCTTGGGCTGCAAGCCCCTGAATTTCGATGGCACTGGGGGTGCCGTAGCTTTTGTGAGATGGGTCAAGAAGACGGATTCTGTTTTGCGAATGAGAAAATGTAGTCCAGAGCAACAAGTCACGTACATTTCTGGACTGTTTCTAGATGGAGCATTGTCATGGTGGAATCTTCAGGTCCAGACGTTAGGTGAGGCTGCTGCGTATGCTTTGACATGGAATGAGCTGAAAGAATTGATGCGTAAGTGTAACACCCCGAAAACGGGTTTGGTAATTAAACCCCGTTAATACTAAAGAGCGGGTAGAATACCGTTAGCAGAAAAGATTAACCCGAAAATTATTAGGATTCAAATAAATAAGCCTAATAATAAATAAAAAGAGAGCAAACGACTTGAGAAGACAAAGTTCTTAAGGAGCCCGAGTTAACGGGACTTAAAACAAAACGGGTTTTTAACTTCTCGAACCTACTAAGTTGGCTAGGAATAATTAACCTAGTTAAGTAATATGAATTTAAATGATAAACTATGAGTATATCCCTATATGATCAAAAATGAAACATGAAGGACTAAAATGGCAAAGTGGGCAAACATGTTTTATTAAACATAATAATAAAACACAACACACACACTCTAAGTGTGTGTGTGTGCGCAGGAACGACCAGGAGCCATGGGGGTTCTTTCAAAACCCTAAAACTCATAAAATCCAACCAAATCGAAGGTGAATCAAGCTAAAATTTGGGCTTTTAATAAATTAGTGATCACCAAGCCAAGGGGATCACGAGGTATGTCAAAATTCATTGTTTGATTCCATTCAAAATTCTGGATGAACAATTATAATCTGAAATTAGTATTGCATGAATGTTGTTTGGATGAAATAGGAATATTGTAGTGTTTAGGAGTAAACCCTAGACAAGTATATATTGAAATCATGCTTAGTTCAAGTAAATTCAGATTTTTGTTAATGCTAAATTCATGTATGAGATGCTTTTAGGGTTTTGATTGCTAAAAAAATAGTGTTATGATGTCAAGAACATGCTTAAATTGAAAGCTGAATTCAAACGGCTCTTGATCAGAATTTACAGCCGACTTGTATTGGCTGTAACCCGGACAAAACATGATAAAAACATGTGTTTCTTGAGTCTAAAATGTAATTCCAGGAAATATCTTTAAAACCCCACTGGAATCGCATTTTTTCGACGAAAATTTAGCGTTTTATGAATTTTTCCGTATCGAAGGTTCAAGCTGCGTTTTCTGGCAGAATTTGCAGCCCATTACGAATGTCATAACTCAATTTAGGAATTTATTTATGATCTCAAATTTTTACGGTAGATAGTGTTAAGTGATTTCAAAAATCTCCAATTAGAATTTCGTCAATCGGATAAACGAGGAATTTTAACTCAACCTTTAGTTGCATAATGTATGAAATTCTTGAACTCACGAGTTAATGGTTTTGAGATAATGAATATCTCAAAAATTTGAAATGATTTAAACAAAAGTGGTTTAATGAATCATGAAACGGGTCAAAAGTGTTAAAAAGGAATTTCAAGCCGAGAGCTTGAAATCTGAATTTTTGAAGTAGTTGAATATCAGGTTTTAACTCCATAAGATGGAGAATTAAATTTCGAACGCGTAGGAAAAAGAATCACGTAAAACGGACTTCTAGATCAAAAGTTATGGCCTTTGAAAGTTTGATTTTTGATAAATAAACATAGCTGGAAGAAATGCAGGTCCCAGGTGCGGCCCTGCTGGGAAACGATCTCCCCCGCGGCACGCGAAGGAAAAGAAGGAGCCTCTCGCGTGGCGCGAGAGGCAAAATTCCGAAATTTTATTTTTATTTTATTTTTTTGTTTATGAAACTTGTTTATACATGTTTATAAGCTATCAAAACTAACTTTTAAGTTGGTTTTGATCATAGGTGATATCAAGTGTACCCGGATGGAGATCAAGCGATGGCAAAGGACCGAACACACGGAAAAAAAATGAAGCTTCCGCAAGTTGTTTCGTCGTTATTCTAAAACGATGAATTAAATCACATTATGTTGTATTACTTTAAATTGTAAAAGTTTTTAATAAACCCGTATTTTTCATTGTAATTGTAACCGTAATTACATGATTATGGACTTAAATTATACGAAAATCGTTAAATAATAGCAAGGGTGTTACAAGTTGGTATCAGAGCCAGGTTAAAGAATAAAGTGTGTTCGGTTCGAGGCTTGATAGCGAATCCGGTAAGTACATGTATGTTAATAGTTTAGTAGGATTAAAGTGTTGTGAACAACACATTGGGTATCGTGTAATACACGTTACACCAACGAAAATGATTAGTATAGTTAACGAAATCACGTGCAGTAAAAAGCCTTGTATTACAATACGTGTATTTATTAATGTTGAAATTACTAACTTTTGTAAATGTTTAGGTTAAGGATACTCGAATCTGAAGATGACGAGAGTTGAACGAATTGTGGATATGACGGTGGAACGGTCCGAGGTATGACAAGCAGAGCATACTCATCAAGGACCTAAATCGCGTGACGATCGCGAACAAGGTTAATGACATGGAAAGCCCGATAGGGAAATCATTTACAGGTGCACATTTTAAATTTATTGCACGAATAGTAATATATACAACAAATACGTAGAGACTGACCGTTGCATATGTAATTAAAAACTTGGAAAAAGCCTGAATAGAATACCTATCTAGGATATTATTTCCAAGAAAACTAAATAGAGGCGTTACTTACATGGGATGTAATGTGAAAATTATAAAAGGGCATGTATATCAAGTGTTAACGCTTACTCTGGCCAAGTAAGTAGTGAACACGTGGTACCATGAACTTTTATGATGGACATACTTACATTCGATGTAGTAAGGACGGGGTGAATGAGATAAATTAAAAGATACCCAAATGAATCAAATAAGCAAAATGTTTGATGATAAACGTAAATGCAAGTCGGATGACGGAAGCGTATTACGTTAGAATAACGAACCCGAGAGAAGGGACAAGGAACAAAGTAAATGAAAATACAGACCGACTAATAGGAATGCTAAGGCATAGAGATAAAAGTTTGACTGTCACAAGTGATGAAATTCACACGGACAAGTCAAACGAATTAAATAAAGAATAAAGGACTTGATTGAATAAAAGTGATATATTTCTCTAAGATGACCAAATAAATTAAAACAAAGTCTTAATACATTCCGGGATGGTTGCTTTAATAATGACTTTGGTAAGATACCCGATAGATGGGTAGGATTTTAAGAATATGCGTAAACCAAGAGACGGGAACGCGGATTAGAAAGTCAAAAGACTCGGATTATGGGCCATGACTAAAAGACGATAAGATTTTGCAAACAGAAATTTTTGATAATTACGTTCAACTATTTTAAAGTAAACGGGTCGAACAAAGAACGAAGTTTGACGTTCATAAGTGACGAAGTTTCACGCAAACCAGTGAAACTGGAGTGTTAAAGAAAACAATAAGATAAAGAACCCGGGTAACGGTTCGAAAGGAAATAGAGGCGTAAACTGAATAACGACAAGAGTGGGACAAACCGACGTGTAAATGACGGAAGAAGTCATAGAGTCGGAAGAATAATTCAAAGGAAAACAAATGTAGCCTTAGACTACGGTCAAGGTCAAATGAAATACAAAAGCGAAAATAAATGATTCTAAACATAAAAAGGGTACCTTGACACCCTAATTATATATACAGTTAAAAAAATCTAAATAAATAGCCTACGAGGCTAAGAGAAAGAACCTACGGGTCATATGGGTTAAGCGTGGGAAATAGTTATAATTCCCCGCATTAAATAATAATGGAAATGAATAGATCCTCGGAAGTAGCATTCCTAAAAATGAAAGAAAGAGGTAAGACAAAGAGGATACGTAAACTAAAAACTTAGTCTTTAGTCAAAAGCAACGTCTTAACAAAACATAAGTGGTATGAGGTGGTTTAGAAAATCTTAAAAACACATAAGGCCGATGATGGCGAAATAGTATACCCGGGTGACGGGGTATGAAGTGAAGGCGACTAATTAGTCTAGCCGGTAAAACCATTCGAAGTCAAAATAAGATTAGGAATTATGCAAAGCGCTCATCAATATAAGATTAGCGTGAAGTAAAAATATTGAAAGACTTAGTGACCGGGTGATCAAATGACAACTCGGTCAAATAGACAACAAGGATAAGAAATACATGATAAAATTTACAGCCCATGAGGCCATACACATGAAAGACACGCACATCAATACATGAAAGAATTGATGCGTAAGTGTAACACCCCGAAAACGTGTTTGGTAATTAAACCCTGTTAATACTAAAGAGCGGGTAGAATACCGTTAGCAGAAAAGATTAACCCGGAAATTATTAGGATTCAAATAAATAAGCCTAATAATAAATAAAAAGAGAGCAAACGACTTGAGAAGACAAAGTTCATAAGGAGCCCGAGTTAACGGTACTTAAAATAAAACAGGTTTTTAACTTCTCGAACCTACTAAGTTGGCTAGGAATAATTAACCTAGTTAAGTAATATGAATTTAAATGATAAACTATGAGTTATAGCCCTATATGATCAAAAATGAAACATAAAGGACTAAAATGGCAAAGTTGGCAAACATGTTTTATTAAACATAATAATAAAACACAACACACACACTCTAAGTGTGTGTGTGTGCGCAGGAACGACCAGGAGCCATGGGGGTTCTTTCAAAACCCTAAAACTCATAAAATCCAACCAAATCGAAGGAGAATTAAGCTAAAATTTGGGCTTTTAATAAATTAGTGATCACCACTGGAATCGCATTTTTTCGACGAAAATTGAGCGTTTTATGAATTTTTCCGTATCGAAGGTTCAAGCTGCGTTTTCTGACAGAATTTGCAGCCTATCACGAATGTCATAACTCAATTTAGGAATTTAGTTATGATCTCAAATTTTTACTGTAGATAGTGTTAAGTGATTTCAAAAATCGTCAATTGGAATTTCGTCAATCTGATAAACGAGGAATTTTAAATGAATTTTTCCGTAAGCTGCAATCAGAAGTGACGAATCTGATTTCAGCTTAGTAAATTAATTTTTACGAGTTTTTGGTAAAGAGTTAGATCTTGAAATTTTAACACAAGGTCTAACCCTCCGAGAGGTACGCCACAAAAAAAAATCATAATTTTTGAAGACTTGTAAACAGGTCACCAAAAACAGCCTATTTTCAGTGATACGAAACTTGATTGTTGATGTTATAAATTATGCCCACAATGTTCATATGTTGAAATTATGAATCAAACGCGTAATTTCCTAGTTCCACTAATTACGTGTGATGTGGGGTAATACAAAATTTTAATTATGAAGTCGATTTAGCTTATATGCACATATCATATAATTAAGGGTAGTTAACTTTTGAAGAATTAAACTAACCATGGACGGAGTCGAATAGTAGTTTTGACATAGAAAATACGTAAGGTGGAATAGTCGTGGTTATAATGACTAATCTAACCACCTTGGGAATTATGATGATAGTTTGACTTTTGACAAGCTAGATGGAGGCTTGGGAATGAAGCGGGTCAAACGGAGCAAGTACGAAAAGGAAAGCGTAATTTGGATGCGAGGTAAGTAAAAGCTTACACCTTTTTTTGTATACATCAGTTGTGTGTATTGAAAATGAATAAGGAAAAGTTAGTAATAGAGTTATAATGTTCCGACGCAAATAATATGAGTCGGAACTAGTGCAATGGTGAGAAATCATAAACAATGGCAAAAAAAGGTAAATTGGTAAATTAGTCATGTGACGATGAACTAATAAGAAATTTTGAAACATTACGTTATGGTGTAAACCGGATTGGGTAAAAGGGAGAGATGGTAACTAGATATCATCTCATAATGAAAAATGGTCGTTCGGACTAAACGGGTCAAATGACATTGGCAAGATCATTTGACAATATTAATTGATGATCGCTTGTTGAGTTTTGTGATTACAGGAAATATCATACGGTTCGCGTTGGTATTAATTAGAAATTAATAGTGAGAGATATTTAAACGGGTCAATCCTATGACTCGAGCCAGGTACGCATATTTAGAATTATTGTTAAAAGCGATATTTTTGGTCAAATATTAGCGAAAGTCCTTCGTCGTAAAATGAAGGACTAAAATTAACCAAAAAGCTCTTAATGGGTGAATTGGGCAAACGACCCATATGGGTTGTTTAGGAATTCGCATTAAGTTTACGAAGAATAGGTAGATACCTTAATGTAGTAAAATGATGAGTGAAATTTAAAGTTAATGGTAAATCCCTCCAACGGGTCAAAATGAAGTTTTGCGCTTAACTCAACCTTTAGTTGCATAATGTATGAAAGTCTTGAACTCACTAGTTAATGGTTTTGAGATAATGAATATCTCAAAAATTTGCAATGATTTAAACAAAAGTGGTTTAATGAATCATGAAACGGGTCAAAAGTGTTAAAAAGGAATTTCAAGCCGAGAGCTTGAAATCTGAATTTTGAAGTAGTTGAATATCAGGTTTTAACTCCATAAGATGGAGAATTAAATTTCGAACGCGTAGGAAAAAGAATCACGTAAAACGGACTTCTAGATCAAAAGTTATGGCCTTTGAAAGTTTGATTTTTGATAAATAAACATAGCTGGAAGAAATGCAGGTCCCAGGTGCGGCCCTGCTGGGAAACGATCTCCCCCGCGGCACGCGAAGGAGAACCGGGCACCAGGCGCGACACGCGGGTGCTGTCGCGGCATGCGAAGGAAAAGAAGGAGCCTCTCGCGTGGCGCGAGAGGCAAAATTCTGAAATTTTATTTTTATTTTATTTGTTTGTTTATGAAACTTGTTTATACATGTTTATAAGCTATCAAAACTAACTTTTAAGTTGGTTTTGATCATAGGTGATGTTGGTGCATTTAGTGTCTGTTAACTTCGTCTTAATCAAGTCTTATGTCTAGATAGGATAAACGAGCACACAATAGGGTTAGAAATTAGGGTTTTATATGTAAATGTGGGTGATTCCGCTTGAAAGTGTTAATGTCCAGTTCAAGCAAAATCTGAATACATGTGATTTCGCTTTAAACCGACATGGTCATTTGGAGCGGAATCAGAACACTATATATATGTGTGTGCTGTGTTCATTTGGAGCAGAATCTGGTCATTATCACTGAGTCGAGGTGCTGTCCGTTTGTCATTTGAACGTGTAAAAAGCTCAGGATTGATCAATAAAAGGATAATTAGAAGGAACAAGCTGTGTTGACATCTTTTACATTGATTCCGCCTTTGTACTTGATGATGAACTACTCATACTGACTATTTAGGGTCACCGAACAATCCAACAAGTGGTATCAGAGCTCAGGACGAGGAGTTCATACCAATTCAGCTTGATTTTACCGGATTCTCACTCTTCTACTCATTCTTTTCTGATTTGAACAAGATTTAACGGTTGAAATGGCCTGATTTTCACATATATCAAGCGAAACACAGTTTTAACTAATCCTTGAAAGTATTGGACCTAAAATCAGCTTAAAACTTGATCAAATACTTAATTCCGCTCGAAAATTTGTTCGAAATTGCTGATGTCATCTTGATTTCGCTTGAAGATATTGTCTGATTTCGCTTGAAAATCAGATTTCGCTTGAGTGGAGATTTCGTTTGAATTCAGATTTCGCTTGAAAGGTCAAGCGAAATAAATGATTTCGCTTCAAAATCTGTTTCCGCTTGAAAAAGCTGATTTCGCTTGAAGCTATTTCGTTTCAACTGATTCCGCTTGAAATTGCTGTTTTTCAAAATCAAAAATTTTCTAAGTGTTTGTTGATCATTTCAGGTACGTGAAGATGGATGATTTCAATCCTTTCTGTGATGTGTTTGCTTTTACCGGTGGTTCAGGAGATGGCACATTAAACAATACGAATGAGAATACAACAACACCGAGTGCAAAGAAAATTCTCAATGATGCTATGAGCGTAGACAGTGCATATGGAACATACAACAAGCCGCCCAAGTTGATGGCGATTGAAGATTACAATAGGTGGGCTACAAGATTTGAGGAATGGCTTAAGGCATTTGCTTATCAGAGTTGGAGAAGTCTGAAAAATGGCTATGATTTGGGAATAGATGATTATGAGAACTTGGAAGATAATCAAATTGAAAGATATGTTTCTGAACAAAAGTGTATTGCTTTGCTTCACCAATCTGTTTGAGATGATATTATCGCACTGATCGAATACAAAGATTAGAGAGATCTCTGGGAAAAATTAAAAATAAAATGTATTGGTAGTGCTGAAATAGTTAAGAACAAAAAGAAACTGTTACGAAAAGAGTTGGATTTGTTTGGTTGTTTAAAGAACGAGTCAGTTTCCAAGATGATTGAGAGATTTGGGCATCTGAAGATGGAGCTTGCTAGACATGACATCATTTACACTCAGGAAGAGCTGGTAGACAAGTTGTTTGATGCACTTCCAAATGAGCAAGACTGGCAGTATTTTGCATTGATGTTGAAGAATACGATAAAGCCAGCTGATTTGAAGGTTGATCTGCTTATTGAAAGACTGGAAAGTCATGAGTTGGAGATTAAGAAATCTAGTAAAGTCAACAACTCATCTTATCAGCAGAATGTGGAGTTGTACTACAGAGGAAATCTACCAAAGATTAGTTCTCCAAGAACAGCATTTTCTGCAGAGAGTTCAAATACTGTGAATCAAGAAACTCCTCACAGTGATTTTCATAGTGGATCGTCTTCAACAACTCCAAGCCAATCTGCATCAAAGAATCTGTTCCAATGTAACATTGCTGTTGATCTGAAGAATGGTCAGAATTTCAGTGAAGAGTCTACTAAACAACAGATGGTGTTTTTAGCTTCTGTGTTAGAATCATACGAAAGTCTCGTTGCAGGAAAGATAGGCAACACCAACCTAACAAAGGAAGACTATGATCAAATTGATCCTGAGGAGATGGAATTGATCGATATACGGTGGTGTATGGCCAGTGCAGTGAGAAGAGCGCAGCGTTTCATGGAGATTACTGGAAGACAGTCTATTGGTGGACCTTCTACCAAGTTAGGTTTTGACAAGTCAAAAGTGACGTGTTTCAAGTGTAAACAGAAAGGTCACTTTAAGCGTGAGTGCAGAAATGCTTACACTGATGATACTGCAAATCCTTTTCGAGAGGATTATTACAAAAGGGCAATATATCATCAGAATAAATCAGAACCTCCCAGGATGAAGCAGATAGAGGAGGTACCCAAAGAAAAATCCAGGGCACTTGCGGTTTTTCATGACGATGAAGGTTATGATTGGAGTGATGTTTTACCTGAGGAAGACGCAGTTGGTTATGCTTTTACAGCAGCAAAGATTGTTCCATTTAAAGATAAAAGATCTGAAGAAGTGAAGTATGTGAACAGGTGGGAAACAGCTCATTTCATGAAAAGCAAAATCTATCATATATACAAAGAAGCTAAACAGGCGAAAAGATGGGATCCTGATAGAGAATGTTATCTTGATCCTAATGGTAACATAGCTGTGGATCCAGATACTGTTGATCTTGAAGTTCTCACCAAGCAAGTTGCTGATGAAGAAGAAGCCAGACAGAGAGAATGGTGGGGAGGAGGAGAAGTTGTTGAGAAAGAAAAAGAAAAGGAGACAGCAAAAGAACCAGAGCCAAAGAAGATTGATGATGGAGTTATTGATACGTCACAAGAACTCACCGCTGAAAACTTGAAGAAGATGGCTGACAAAGTTCTAGCTGCAAAAGAACTAGAGGTAGTTTCTGGTTCTGGAACTGAGTCCAAAGATAAGGTCATTACAAATGATACACATGTGTCAGGTAAGAATGGTAAATCTGAGAACAACTGCAAAAATTGCATGAAAGAGTGCAAAGTTTGTAGTACAGTTGCTTACCTTAGTGGTAAGAAAGTTGAAGAACTGACTGGTAGAGTCAGAAGTGTTGAAGATCAAATCTTAGACCGGGATAAATTGTTGAAAGCTTCAAACGACAAATTAAAAGAATTAACTGAGAAAATCGAAAAAGATAAAAATGAAGTAGAAAGAATTAGGAAAGAAAATGAAAAATTGATTCTTGAAAATCGTCAAATCTCAGAAAATTTTGAGAAGCTAAAACGAACGGTTAAAGATTGTGATGAAAGAAATGGTAAGACAGACAAGGAAAATCTTCAACTGACCGGTGTTCTTAGAGTGAAAGAAGAGTTAATCAATCAGCAACTGGATGAAATTGCTAAGTTGAAGCTTCAATTTCAAGAAGCCAAAATTGAAAATGAACGCATCCAGTTGAAATTGAACAGTTACAACTCTGCAAGCTTTGTTTTACAACACATTGTTCCCAAACCCATCGGGAAAAACAAAGCAGGCGAAGATGTATATGCTGATGGAACTGGGGTTGGATTTCATCAGGTTCCACCACCAGTTTTAAACAATTATTCAAACAAAAGTCCGGGTTGGTTAATGATGAAGATGAAACGAATGAAATAAAACTTCCAGAGTCAATTGATGTTACATTTTCTTCACCTGATGATAGTGTTCAAACTGATATTGTGAAAGGCGTGGCTGAAAGTGTTTTGAAGTCTGATAGTGATTCAGTTGAGGATGAAGAGTGTTTTCTGAACAATTACATTCCAAAACCAAAATCCAAAAACAACTTAGGTGATGAACCGAGTCTTGTGATGTACAAGATGGCTGGATCTGATAAGTTGTATTCGGATCTTGATTTTCCCTTGGAGAATGTGAATGTTGATAAATTGAGAAATGTGTTCAAGTTGATTGAAATTAATTTGTCTGAAGTAGATGGTTTGAATCAGACAAAAAGGCAAATGAATTTTGAAAAAAATAAAGCTTACTATAAGAAACCTGTTGTTCCACCGCGTTTTTATAACAACAATCGAAACAGCTGGTCGGGTGGTTATCAGGGTGGTAAGAATTATCAAAGAAGAGATGTTCAAAACAAAAGGTTTGCTGAGAAGAAGGTGTTTGTGAACAGTTCAAGTTCACTTTCTGATGAAGAATCTGAGATTTTTTCAAAATCAAACAAAGAGTTCTTTGAGAAGAAAGCATCGCAGCCTCAGTCTGAAGGCACAAGTCAGGTAGTTGACACCCGAACATGCTTCAAATGCAATCAGGTTGGACATATTGCACGAAAGTGTACCAACTTGAAGCCTAAGACTGAAGTGGTGATGAATTCAAAAAAGAAAGATGATGTGAAGGGAAAAGTAACATTGGTTGTTGAGAAAAAGGTTTTGAAAAATGACAACACCAAGATCAAAACTGAACCTGTTAAGAATATGGTAACTAAAAATGACAAGTTTTACAAACGGGTTGCATCGTCTCAACAAACATGGAAGCCAAAAGTGGTTGAAAAGAAATCAAGTGTTTCTAAACCAAAGGTTTCAGAGTCAGAAAAACAATCATCTTCTACCACTCCGGTAAAGATGGATGTTCCTTTGGAATACTATGAGAAACTTGATCCACAAGAGTCTGTTATTTCTGAGAAAAAGGTTGTTTCGAAGAAAGACCAACCATCTGGTCAACCTCAAAAAAACAAATTTTTCTTATACAAAGAGGTTGAGGTTAGGTCTACAGAGAGCTTGAAGATGAATGATGAAAATTTTCCGCCACTTTACACTACAAAATCTCACATTAAAATCCAGTTACCTGAGTCAAAAGAGGCTTAGGTAGCATCAAAATCTCATTAAATGTTTCTGATATGTGCAGGAGCTTCCAAGATCCGTTTCACGTTGGATTATGGATAGTGGAGCTTCTCGGCACATGACGGGGAAAACAGCTTTGCTGTACGATGTTAGAAATTTCAATGGTGGTTATGTAGGTTTTGCAGGAAATCAAGGTGGTAGAATAGTTGGAGAAGGAACGTTATCCAATGGGATTGTAACGTTTGAAAGAGTTAACTACATCGCCGAGCTTGAAAACAATCTTCTGAGCATATCTCAGATCTGTGATCGTATGTATACCACTCACTTTACAGACAAAGAATGTTTGATCTTGAAACCAGGATTTGTTATCCCTGAAGAATGGATTATCATGAGGGCATCTAGAGTGAATGATTTATACGTACTGGACATGAGTGTAGCAACTACAACAACGGGTCAGGCTCACTGTTTTGTGTCAAGAGCAACAGAAAAAGAATCAAAGTTATGGCATCGAAAGATGGCTCATATTCACTTAAGAAAAATGAATCACCTGGTGCATAACAATTTAGTTCTTGGTGTTCATGTGAAAGGTTTTCATCTGGAAGGAGAATGCATTAGCTGCATCAAAGGAAAGCAAAAGAAGAAATCACATCCTCAAAAGAAAGTCAACTCAGTCTCAAGACCGTTAGAGAGACTCCATATGGATCTGTTTGGTCCAGTAAACGTCAAAAGTATTACAGGGGATCTCTACTGTCTAGTGGTAACTGATGATTACTCAAGATTTTCATGGGTATCTTTTCAGAAGACAAAGGATTAGACGTTTGATAGTTTGATGGCGTTGTTCAGAAAAGTTGAAAACTTGTACCAAAGGCGTATCAAAAGAATCAGAAGTGATAATGGTACTGAGTTCAAGAACAACAAGATGGAAGAATATTGTGATGAAAGAGGTATATTGCATGAATTTAGTGCTCCTTATACTCCGCAGCAGAATGGAGTAGCTGAAAGAAAGAACAGGACGCTAATTGAAACGGCTAGGACGATGCTTGCTGATTCAAAGCTACCAGTAAATTTTTGGGCAGAAGCAATATCCGCCGCATGCTATACACTTAATCGGGTTCTCACTGTCAAGAAATTCAATAAGACGTGTTTCGAGCTGATTAATAACCGCAAACCGAACCTGAAGTATTTAGAACCGTTTGGGTCTCCCTGCACAGTTCTAGAGCCTTTTGGGAAATTTGGTCCAAAGAGCATTGAAGGGATATTTGTGGGATACTCAAGTCCTCAAAAACGATTCTTTGTTCCAAGCTTGAAGCGGATTATTGAAGCACACAATGTTGAGTGTCAAGGTTACACAATTCCACCGCAGAATCCTGGAGATTCATGGCGTTTTAATTACGATAAATTGTGGGATTCGTTTGACATGGAAGAAGAAGAAGAACAAGATTTCTTTGACGAGTTGGATATTCTAAGAGAGTATGAAGATTCGCAGGAAAGGTTCCCAGCTGAGTATTCAAGAAGACCGCAACAATCTTCAAATGACGATGAAGCAGGTCCAAGCAATGCTGGAGAACATGATGATATTCAACAAAATGAAGTTGCTCATGATAATCAGACGGCACAGAATGATAATCAAGAATCTGAGAACAGACCAGTATTTGATCGTGGTGATTCAGATTCTGAGGGGGAGCAAATTCAGATTTCAAGTCAAACAAACCCAGTCAGTGAACAAGGTGCAAATCAAAATATTACAAATCTGGAGGGAGAGGTAGATGTTTCAGGCGAAGTGATGCCAAGAACTCTTTCATACCATCCAGAGGAGCTGATCATTGGAGAATTGTAATCAGGCGTTCGCACTAGACGTCAAATTGACCAAGGCCTTACTTGTTTTTATTCTACAGTAGCACCTTTACAAACTGAGTTTTCACTTAGTTGTTTTATTTCGCAGATCGAACCGCGAACATACAAAGAGGCGCTAACTGAAGATTCTTGGGTCAATGCTATGCAAGAAGAGTTGAGTCAGTTTGAGAAGTTAGGAGTGTGGAAGTTAGTAGACTTGCCTGATGGTCAGAGGAAGATAAACACCAAGTGGGTGTTCAAATGCAAGAGAGACGATAGAGGAGTTATTATTCGTAACAAAGCTCGACTCGTAGTCAAGGGTTTCAGTCAGCAAGAGGGGATAGATTTCACTGAAGTATATGCTCCGGTTGCTAGACTAGAAGCAATCAGAATCTTCCTAGCATTTGCATCTTGGAAAAATTTCAAAGTATATCAGTAATATGTTAAATCTGCGTTTCTCTATGGGAAGGTAAAAGAGGAGGTATATGTCGGACAGCCACTGGGCTTCACCGATCCAATCCACAAAGACAAGGTCTATTTGCTAGACAAAGCGTTGTATGGTTTACACCTGGCCCCGAGAGCTTGGTACGAGACATTGTCTCAACGCCTGCTAGCCAACAGCTTTATTCGTGGAAAAGTGGATGCCACTCTCTTCACCAAAGAGGTCAATGGACATCTTCTGATAGTTCAGATATACGTGGACGACATCATATTTGGGTCAACAAATGAGAATTTGTGCAAAGATTTTGAAAGAGTTATGAAGCAAAAATTTGAAATGTCATCGATGGGTGAGATGAAATTCTTCTTTGGACTTCAGGTTGATCAACTGCCTAAGGGAATTTTCATACATCAGACGAAGTATGTTCATGATATTCTAGAGAAATTTGGGATGTCAGGTTCTACTCCAGCTTCCACCCCATTAGCGACGAACCATGGGATAAACCCTGATCTCACCGGAGAGAAGGTAGATGAAACGTTGTATCGTTCCATGATCGGATCGCTGATGTACTTGACAGCTTCAAGACCCGATATTATGTATCCAACCTGCCTCGCAGCAAGATTTCAATCTAATCCGAGAGCTTCGCACATGGTTATTGTTAAAAGGATATTACGCTACCTTAAAGGAACTCCATCATTGAGGTTGTGGTATCCAAAAGATGGCGAATTTATGCTCGAAGGTTATTCCGATTCAGATTTCGGATGTTGCAAAGTTAACGCTAAATCAACAACGGTGGGGTGCCAGTTCTTTGGATCACGTTTGGTCACCTGGCAATGCAAAAAGCAGACCTCTGTGGCTTTATCCACATATGAAGTGGAGTATGTATCTGCTAGCAGTTGCTGCTCACAGATCTTGTGGATCCAGCAACAGATGCGTGACTACGGTTTACAATTTCTAAACACCCCTATCTTTGTTGATAATGAGGCAGCGATTAACATTACTAAAAATCCTGTTCATCACACTAAAACGAAACACATTGAAATTCGTCATCACTTCATCCGAGATTGTTTCGAGAAGAAGTTGATACGAATTGAGAAAATCCACACTGACGAACAAAAAGCTGATTTACATACCAAAGCATTTGACAAAACTCGTTTTCAATATCTGCTAAAATTAAACGGTATGAAGCTTTTATCGGTGTTGGAAGAGATTATTGGCGTTGATGAAGGTACCAATGTAGATGATGATGTTGAGAAGCAATCTGCAATGGTTTGTCGATTTTTTACTTGTTTTGGTATTTAGGGGGAGTATTATTTTTTTCAGAAAATACAAAAACAGTAAAAATTTCAAAAATACAAAAACATGAGATATTTCAAAATCCAAAAACAATAGAAAACCAGAAAAGAGCTTGTGTAAAAATGGAAAATGATAGTACATCGGCTTGACAGTTACAGTATGCTAAAGATATGGAAAGTTTAAATGCGTTAAACAGTCTCGCTGATGATGTGTCGATAGGTTTTTACACATTTAGTAGGTTTGTTCGGGATATAAACCTAAAATCCTTACTTGCTTATTTCGTGGGGAACACTACTTGGATATATAGGTAACCCCTGAAATCTTGTTTGAAGGATCCCTTTTTCTGAGATACTAGGTCTTTATACTCAGTGATATCTGGGGTATTATTCCGGGACTTCTGATAATGCGGAAGCAATGGCCTAGTCCCCGAATAATACTTTCTGCATTGCTTGAAACATAGCACCGCCCTCAGCTAAAAAATGATAAAACATTGAAAAATGCTAATCATGGCTGTTGTAAAAAAGATCGTCTAAAGGGGACACACCATAGTCGAAGCCATCATCTCTCTGCTGAACGGAAGTTCTGACCTGAGCTCTCACGGTTCTTCGCAATTTAACCCCTTACAGATATCATCTGTGGTATACTCACCTGTAAGACTGAATATTGGGATTTGGATACGGGAGTATATTCAAGAGGTGGGACACATGAATGAGTTTAAGTCTCTAAAACACTAAATCCGTATCCTGGACAGATTGAAAATTGTGTGAAAATTTAAGTGGATCACTATATCGACAATCTAAGTGAATTGTTTAATTCTGAGTATGTAATTGAAGCTTAACGATACTTGTGACTTGTCGAATAGCTGATATGATTCCCTAACACGCTCATCAAAAATATGTTTGTAAATAGTTTACTTTTACTGCATTTTATTTCTGCATTTCATTTCTAGTTTAGAAACTTTATTGAAAATCCAAAAAGATTTTACATTTCTGCTTTATTTTTTACAAACCAAAGTGGAAAGCTGATCTTCAGATTCAATTTGAAGCAGATGCAGGAAGTTTCTGAACTGGAGGATGAGTCGTGAGCTTAACATGATAAGTTTGTGAAAGTTGGAAAGTTAAAGCAAGTTCATTAATTTGAAACTTGTAAATTTTCAGAAAATGTTTGAATTAGTTTGTTTTAAAATGTCAGTGTGATTTATCTCTGATTAACCAAGGTCATTAAGTTGGACTTGGTAGATAAATTGAGTAATCAGGGTCATTAACTTGGACCTGAATACTTAAGTGGATTTCTAATTCTGACAAGATCATCGAATGAGTTTGAATGGTAAGTTTGTATTGAAACTATTATTGTCATATATCTTATATTAAGGTAGAGATTGTGCAGGAAACAAAAGTTCCCCATGGCAAAGAAAATGTAAAAGTTTGAATCAGAATTTGAGCCCTAGCTTATCGAGAGAGAGAGTCTGCGAAAAGGGGAGTCAGAATTCTGGATCAACATTCAAAGGGGAGATTGAAGATTAAATTTTGAAGATAAAGGGTTGAAAGAGCTTTTACAATGTCAAGACAATTTGGAAAAAGACAAAGACTAAAGACTCGACGCCGAAGACTTCGTCAACATCCAAGGGGGAGTCTGTTGGTGCATTTAGTGTCTGTTAACTTCGTCTTAATCAAGTCTTATGTCTAGATAGGATAAACGAGCACACAACAGGGTTAGAAATTAGGATTTTACATGTAAATGTGGGTGATTCCGCTTGAAAGTGTTAATGTCCAGTTCAAGCGAAATCTAAATACATGTGATTTCGCTTGAAACCGACATGGTCATTTGGAGCGGAATCAGAACACTATATATATGTGTGTGCTGTGTTCATTTGGAGCGGAATCTGGTCATTATCTCTGAGTCGAGGTGCTGTCCGTTTGTCATTTGAACGTGTAAAAAGCTCAGGATTGATCAATAAAAGGATAATTAGAAAGGAACAAGCTGTGTTGACATCTTTTGTCACACCCCTTTCTGCAGCGGAAGCACGAGGTGTGATCATGAAAGGTTCTCATTGCATACGAAAGGTAAACATACTACATGCTCATAAATTAGTTTCAAAATGCCAAACATTACATAACTGAAAACATGGTTTAAGTGTTTACATCACAAGACAGCATTTTGTCTGCTAAGTTTACAACTTTATTCAAAGATAAACAACGCGACATCCAAGAGCATGAGTAAAACCGCGCGCACATCCATCCTAGTTACCTGAAATACATGTGAGTTTTTGGAAAAACGTCAACATAAAGTTGGTGTGAATTCATGCAGTTTTGTGTTGAACACGTTTGTATACTTTGTATGAAAACATGACGAGTATCTTGTGAAAATAAAGTATTCTTGTGGTATAAACCAAATAACGTATTCTTGTGTAAATAAAGTATTCTTGTGGTATAAACCAAATAACGTATTCTTGTGTAAATAAAGTATTCTTGTGGTATAAACCAAATAAAGTATTCTTGTGTACGAACTTCGTACAAATAACGTATTCTTGTGTAAATAAAGTATTCTTGTGGTATAAACCAAATAAAGTATTCTTGTGTACGAACTTCGTACAAATAACGTATTCTTGTTTAGTTAATGGGTTGCAAGGCCATTAACATGTGACACGACATAGGAAGTCACCAAACCATAGGCATTTTTCTAGTAGTCGATTCACGACTGAGACACAAAAACACTACTCGGCTCTAGTGGTTACCAAGAGTGGGGCTGCCCTGAACCCGTTAGATCTAACCTTCTGTTCTGCGGTCTTAGTATGTACACGATTAATGGTGCTTATGGTACCCTATTCGTGACACTATTTCTCGTTTATGATACCAAGTATCAATTCTCGTTTATTACATCAAGTATCAATTCTCGTTTATTACATCAAGTATCAATTCTCGTTTATTACATCAAGTATCAATTCTCGTTTATCATATCAAGTATCAATTCTCGTTTATTATATCAAGTAACATGTATTTCACCCCCGAAGTTATAAAACTGAAAACAGTTAAGAGAAAAGGGGGAGCATGAACTCACAACTTTGCGTTCCTTGCGTCGTAAACTTCACCGGATTTGCTTATATAGCGTCGTGACCTAAACGTGTTTTATTATCGTTAGTCACTAGACTTGTATCGTACAAGTACAAGTCACTGTCTTTTAGGTATATGTTTTCTAGTGTTAAAAATAATTTATATTTTTAACTAAGTATCTTACTTATATTATTTTCTCCAAAAAAATAAATATAAGTTTCTGGTATTTTGCACTTTGCACCCGAGTTATGTATCGTGTATGTTGTATGTGTACTTTTGTTACAAAAATTATGGCGAGGTTTGTATTTGGAAATCATAGTTTAGAACACTCTAGCAAACATTTGTCTAGAAAATATTTACTAAGTGTTAGGATTTTCAGAAAATTTCGCCATAGTCTCCTTTGTAAACGGAGGTGTCCATGCTAAGTAGCATATCATTATCTTTTTGAAATCAAACCCTGATCTTCAACAATCAACCCTTACGTTTTAATACGCAAAATACTATCCTTGTCGTTTCAGTTTCAATATGTGAAAAACTGGACTGTTTTCGGACGAGTAAATAAAATACTTAATTTGTTCCAAAAATTCCCAAATTTTTGCGGAACGTCTTAATCGACCCACAAATTATTGTGTAAAAATATCGGGGTCTAGTTCATTATCTATAATTTATAGAAAATCGTTTACCGAACTGTGATCAGATTTGTCACATTCTGATCACAGTTTACGGAAAAATTCGTCAAAAATTCCTCGTAAGTCCGTTTATCGAAATTCCAGTTCGAGGGTCACAAATATATCCGTGACCATCTTTGATAAAAGTTTCAGGGGCCGGTTCGGTTCAGGTTTTAAGTTGTGATCGAAAACGCACAGCCCAATTTACTGCAGTGAAAATCAGCCTTAGCTGCTGTCACGAAAACAGATTTTTAAAATAGTAACCGACCTCAGAAAAATACGATTCCAGCGTCATTTTCTTCGTTTTTCAAAATGACACGATTTAGGCTTTAGAAATTCCGTTTTTCGAGTTTTTAAAGTCCATTTACAGCCTGTTGAAGGCGGCTGGAAAAGTACATCAGCATGTTATTTACGTCTTAAATGTTACTAAATCGTGTTAAAAAGTGTCCGATTAACGGGTTTAACAAGAGTTTGATGATCACACATCATATATGTATTAACCAACCCTAAACCAACAAGTTTTCACCTTCATATAATCCTTTATGTCCAAGTTTTATGTAAAGTTTCATGTTCAACATCTTAGTGTTCTTATTCTTGTGATTTAACCATAAACATCATACTACATATTTTGATCACCAAAAATAAGATGAACAAGGGTGTAATGAGACTTACTACTAGCACAAGGCTAGGGTAGAATTTATAGTGCAAAGATGATGAGGAAAGATGATGCACAAGACAAGAACAAAGCTCCTTAACTAGCAACCTCCATAGATGATCTTCAAGCTTTGAATGGCTCTAGTAATTGAAGAAGATGAAGAATGTTGGAAGGTGGTGTGGGTTCGGTTATGGGAGCAGCCGTGAGGGAGAGAGAGAGTGAGGAGAGAGAGTGAAGATATAGGAATGATAGTTGTGATCTTGTCATGCTATTATAAGATATGTTTAATATCTTGGTCATATATACAAGCAAGAATTTATCACACAATCTAAACAAAATATATGAAGCATGTGGGATGATATGGTGGGTCCATGAGGGCAGATTTTCGGTTTGGGGGGGGGGGGGTAATGTGTAATATTTTGAACTAAAAGACAATCATAAGTTAGATCTCAAGTGTAACTTTCACATATGTTATTTATTTGCTTTTTAGCGGGTGTTAGGGTGTTCGGGGATCACGACTGGCCAAGAAATAAATGATTAATATGTTTGGCAAAAATTTGGTGTCCCGGGCAATGTCCGGTTGTTCGGTCGGATACTGTTCCGTTAATTTGTTTAATTGTTCCGTAAGGTGTCCTTTTGTAACCCTTTTAATTCCCAACACTTAGGGAAATATTCTGGACCATAAAACGTAAATTCTGTATGACGTTTATTTGTTTAAAAGCTGGTCATAGCTGAATTTAATAAAATTATGCACTTAAAGTGCGTTTCGGGTGCTTTTTAGTGCGTATTTTAGCCTTCGGAGCGTCTATATGTTAACCCTTGTATGTACTCTTGGGTTTTAATGCATTCTTAACGTTGGACCTACACCTAGGCCTCAGTTCTAATGTCTGACTGCTTCTGCAGAGTTGTTGACATATAGTGTCTTACCGGTGAGTTTACTAGTATTACTGACGCAACGCTCTCGTTAATGCACAAAGCATTATTTTGTAGTATTAAACGTGCATGAATTCACTTGTATAGTATGTAATCAGACAATGTTGACGTTTAAGCACATAATTGCAGTCATTAAATAATAATTAAAGTGTACGGAAATTACCGGTTTTGTGCTAGTTGTCACAGTCTCCCCCCGTTAAAAGAATTTCGTCCCGAAATTCAGGCTGAGCTAACTCTCGCAGGAGTCTTCTTGAATAGGTGGGGATACTTTTCTTTGAACTGGTCTTCACGTTCCCATGTGTACTCGGGTCCGTGCTTAGAGTTCCAACGTACTTTGACAAGTTTAACAGTGCTCCTCCTGGTCTTGTTGACTTTCCAGTCGGTAACCTCAACGGGTTGTTCTGTAAATCGGAGGGCGTCATCAATATGTATTTCATCCACAGGGATGATCACGTCTTCTTGTGTTGGACTCTTCTTGAGGTTGGATACATGAAACGTATCATGTACTCCATTAAGTTCTTCCGGTAACTCCAACTTGTATGCCACGGTACCAATTCTTCGCAAAATCCTGAATGGTCCGATGTATCGTGGATTCAGCTTTCCACGCTTTCCAAATCTTACTACGCCCTTCCAAGGTGAGACTTTTAACAACACTTTGTCTCCCACCTCGAAGTCTAATGGCTTTCGATCTAAATCAGCGTAGCTCTTTTGTCGATCCCGAGCCGCCTTAATGCGCTCTCGGATTTGCGTAATCTTGTCGGTTGTCTCTTGTACAAGTTCAGGACCAACCATACGTTTATCTCCTGCGTCTGCCCAACATAAGGGCGATCGGCACTTGCGGCCATACAGAGCTTCGAACGGTGCGGCTTTTATACTCGTATGATAACTGTTATTGTAGGAAAACTCAACTAAAGGTAGATGAGTATCCCAGCTGCCGCCTAGATCCATGACACATGCGCGAAGCATATCTTCTAACGTTTGTATAGTCCGTTCGCTCTGGCCGTCTGTTTGCGGATGGAATGCCGTGCTCAGATCTAACTGAGATCCAAAGGCTTCCTGAAAAGATTGCCAGATTCTTGAGACAAAGCGTCCATCTCTGTCTGAAATGATTGAGATTGGCACTCCATGTCGTGCCACAATTTCTCTTAAGTATATCTCCGCAAGCTTTCCAGTGCTGTCTTTTTCTCGGATCGGTAGGAAGTGCGCAGACTTTGTTAACCGATCAACTATTACCCATATCATATCGTGCCCTCTCGGGGTCCTGGGTAATTTCGTTATGAAGTCCATCGAGATTTGTTCCCACTTCCACACGGGAATCTCTGGTTGTTGTAGTAGGCCGGACGGTTTCTGATATTCAGCCTTAACCTTAGCACAGGTTAGGCATTTTCCAACATAAACAGCAACATCGCTCTTGAGTCTCGGCCACCAATAGTATTCTTTTAAGTCTTGATACATTTTGTCTGATCCTGGATGGATCGAGTATCTTGATTTGTGCGCTTCATCAAGGATGACTTTTCGTATGCCACCATAGAGCGGAACCCAGATGCGCTTCTTAAAGTACAAGGTTCCCTCTTCATTTGGCACCATATATTTCAATGCACCCCGGAGGTATTCAGTTTTACGATTTTCTTCCTTGAGAGCTTCTTGTTGTGCGTCACGAATGTGCGTAGTAAGGTTCGTTCGAATAATCATTTCCAATGCTCGAACCCTTAGGGTTTTAACCCTTTCTTTTCGACTTAGCGCGTCTGCTACAACGTTTGCCTTTCCAGGATGGTACTTAATCTCACAGTCGTAATCATTTAGCAGCTCGACCCATCGCCGCTGGCGCATATTCAATTCCTTCTGATCAAATATGTGTTGTAGGCTTTTGTGATCTGTGAAGATTGTACATTGAGTACCATATAAATAATGTCGCCAAATCTTCAAGGCGAATACCACCGCACCTAGTTCCAAGTCGTGAGTGGTATAGTTTCTTTCATGAACCTTCAATTGTCTTGAAGCGTAAGCGATGACTTTCTGGCGTTGCATGAGTACGCAACCCAAGCCTTGTCGTGAAGCGTCACAGTATACCACAAAGTCTTCGGTGCCTTCGGGTAACGATAGTATTGGTACATCGCATAGCTTATTCTTGAGTAGTTGGAAGGCTTCTTCTTGTTTGTCACCCCAGTCGTATTTCTTGTCTTTCTGTGTAAGGTTCGTTAGCGGTTGAGCTATCTTTGAGAAATTCTCAATGAATCGCCGATAATAGCCTGCTAAGCCCAAAAATTGACGAACTTCAGTTGGGGTTTTGGGAGCTTCCCAATTCTTTATGGCTTCTATCTTGGATGGGTCTACATGAATGCCCTTCTCATTCACAACGTGACCAAGAAATTGTACTTCGCGAATCCAAAATTCGCATTTTGAGAACTTTGCATAAAGTTTCTCCTTTTTCAGTAGTTCCAGAATGGTCCTGAGGTGTTGTTCGTGTTCTTCTTTCGTTCGCGAGTAAATCAGGATATCATCGATAAATACAATCACGAATTTATCAAGATATGGTTTGCAAACGCGGTTCATCAGATCCATAAAGACCGCTGGTGCGTTCGTCAGTCCAAATGGCATCACAAGAAACTCGTAGTGCCCATAGCGTGTTCTGAATGCAGTCTTTGGTACACTTTCTTCTTGTATCTTTAACTGATGGTATCCAGATCGAAGATCGATCTTGGAATAGTAGCTTGATCCTTGCAATTGATCAAATAAGTCATCAATCCTTGGTAGTGGATACCGATTCTTGATTGTGAGCTTGTTCAGTTCTCTGTAGTCGATACACATCCGCAGAGTTCCATCCTTCTTCTTTACGAACAATACTGGAGCTCCCCAGGGTGAGAAGCTTGGCCTAATGAACCCTTTATCCAACAACTCCTGGAGTTGTGTAGATAATTCTTGCATTTCGGATGGTGCAAGCCGATAGGGTGCCTTGGCTACAGGAGCGGCTCCTGGAACCAGGTCTATACGGAATTCGACTTGTCGTTGCGGAGGTAGTCCTGGTAGATCTTCGGGAAAAACATCAGAGAATTCCTTCACCACAGGAATGTCTTCGAGTTTCGGCTCCTCAGCCTTCTTGTCTACAACATGCGCTAGAAAAGCAACACATCCTTTCCTTAAGCACTTCTGTGCCTTCATACAACTGATGATTCGTAGAGGCGCGTCTCGTTTTTCTCCGTGCACAATGAGAGTTTCGTCATTCGCTAAAGGGATGCGAATGATTTTCTCGTGACAAATAACTTCAGCTTTGTTTTTGGACAACCAATCCATCCCGACCACTACGTCGAAGCTACCCAATTGAATAGGTAAGAGATCGATGCTAAATCTTCGTTCACCAAGTTCCAATGTGCAACCTTTAACAACTTCGCCTGACTCAACAAGTTTACCATTGGCTAATTCTACGGAATAAGGAATTTCTAATCTACTAGATTCTATTCCAAGCACGCGTTTAAATTCCACAGACATGAAGCTATAATCGGCACCGGTGTCAAATAATATGGATGCAAAGTGATTGTTAACGAGAAACGTACCGGTGACCACGTTAGGGTCCTCGCGTGCGTTCTTTGCTCCAATCACAAATGCTCGAGCCTGAGCAGTGTTTCCTTTTGGGCAGTCTTTCATGAAATGATCATTGCTTCCACAACTGAAGCATCCTTGGTTCCGCCCATTCCCGTTACCATTCCTGTTACCATTGCCATTTCCATTCCCACCATTCGCATTACCAGCACCATTGCGATTTCCATTTCCATTCCTTCCTTTTCCCCAACAGTCTTCAGTGCGGTGACCCAACTTTCCGCACTTGTCACACTTCGGAACGCGACAAACCCCTTCGTGATGACGCTTGCATTGATTGCATTTGGGCCGAGTGCCCAGGTATCCTTTAGTTGGAGGGTCATTCATGGCTGCAAGAGGTTTCGCCCCTTGCGGCGGGTTAGTGTCACGCTTCTTGTTGGAACCCCTGTTGTTACGAGTTGTTTGATTCAGGTTTGCATGTTTCCTTTTCTTGTCACCGGACGACTCAGCATGCGTCTCGGTATCTTCTGTTGGGTTCAGTGATAGCTTCTTCATGCGAACACAATCTTCAGTAAGGCTGACAGCCAGAGTTACAGCCTCGGTGATTGTTTGAGGTTTGGCCGAAGTTACCATGCCACGGAACTCTGAGGCCAGTCCCCAAATGTAGCGTTCAACACGCTTAAATTCAGGAGTCACCATATAGGGGATCACCCTAGACAAATCATGGAACCTTCGAGTATACCCAGTGATGTCTGCACCTACCATGGTTAAGTGCCAGAACTCAGTCTCCAATCTTTGGAGTTCAGCACGAGAGCAATACTTCTCTCTCATTCTTTCCTTTAGTTCATCCCAAGTCAGGCCATAAGCGGCATCATCACCCAAGGTTTGGACTTGTAAGTTCCACCAAGTCAGAGCTTCATCGACGAACAATCCAGTAGCAAAAGTGACTTGCTGATCCACGGTACACTTGCTCATACGGATAGTGGCTTCAGTTTTCTCAGTCCAGCGTACAAACGCTACTGCACCTCCTGTGCCGTCATAGTTCATTGGTTTGCAGTCGAGAAACTGCTTGAAAGTACAGCCCTGAACTGCGTTGCCTCCGGATGAATCTCCATTACGTCTAGCGTTGCTTGGTCCGCCACTGTCTTGAGTACGGGTTGCCTCGTAGTGGGCGATAGCTGCGGAGATCCTTTCCTCTAGTAGAGCGTTCAGCTCTTCAGCAGTCTTTGGCAGTGGGGGAGGAGGTTGATCATGAGCGTTCACAGCTTTCCTTGGTGCCATGTTCTGACAGAACATAACACAATAGGGTTAGACCTTTGTTTGATATCGTCTTACTAGACAGTAGTAGTATATATATACACAGGCATATACCACATAAGTGACATCAAACAATTATTACTCTAGCAGACTATTAAATAGGCTGGTGTTCACGTTTGACCTTTTCTTGTGGGGATCTATACGTGACAAGACTTGCTGTGATTACTGTGCACTGGATTCCATAATTATGTATGCATCCATAATTACGTAATCCCTTGCATAGTCCGCACAGTTCGTTTCATCCTCGTATTTCTTCCTTCAGTTAGGCCATTGTTTTTAGTCAAAGTCACATATGCGTGTGACGTTATGCTAATTATCACACATAATTGCAAGTAATTTCTCAGTTATAGGCAAGTGCTACTCCAGTGCACCCTAAGTCTCGTAGTGTCTTTTCTAGACTCTTGAACAGTTTCAGGTAGTGGATGTCGCGGGACGTTTTATGCAATGAAAACTCTTTGGAAAATTGTTTTCGTGAAAGGATCCTAGAGATTGTAGTCTAGACTCGAGAAGGAATCCTGGTTCACTACAATCGCAGCTCTGATACCAATCTGTCACACCCCTTTCTGCGGCGGAAGCACGAGGTGTGATCATGAAAGGTTCTCATTGCATACGAAAGGTAAACATACTACATGCTCATAAATTAGTTTCAAAATGCCAAACATTACATAACTGAAAACATGGTTTAAGTGTTTACATCACAAGACAGCATTTTGTCTGCTAAGTTTACAACTTTATTCAAAGATAAACAACGCGACATCCAAGAGCATGAGTAAAACCGCGCGCACATCCATCCTAGTTACCTGAAATACATGTGAGTTTTTGGAAAAACGTCAACATAAAGTTGGTGTGAATTCATGCAGTTTTGTGTTGAACACGTTTGTATACTTTGTATGAAAACATGACGAGTATCTTGTGAAAATAAAGTATTCTTGTGGTATAAACCAAATAACGTATTCTTGTGTAAATAAAGTATTCTTGTGGTATAAACCAAATAACGTATTCTTGTGTAAATAAAGTATTCTTGTGGTATAAACCAAATAAAGTATTCTTGTGTACGAACTTCGTACAAATAACGTATTCTTGTGTAAATAAAGTATTCTTGTGGTATAAACCAAATAAAGTATTCTTGTGTACGAACTTCGTACAAATAACGTATTCTTGTTTAGTTAATGGGTTGCAAGGCCATTAACATGTGACACGACATAGGAAGTCACCAAACCATAGGCATTTTTCTAGTAGTCGATTCACGACTGAGACACAAAAACACTACTCGGCTCTAGTGGTTACCAAGAGTGGGGCTGCCCTGAACCCGTTAGATCTAACCTTCTGTTCTGCGGTCTTAGTATGTACACGATTAATGGTGCTTATGGTACCCTATTCGTGACACTATTTCTCGTTTATGATACCAAGTATCAATTCTCGTTTATTACATCAAGTATCAATTCTCGTTTATTACATCAAGTATCAATTCTCGTTTATTACATCAAGTATCAATTCTCGTTTATCATATCAAGTATCAATTCTTGTTTATTATATCAAGTAACATGTATTTCACCCCCGAAGTTATAAAACTGAAAACAGTTAAGAGAAAAGGGGGAGCATGAACTCACAACTTTGCGTTCCTTGCGTCGTAAACTTCACCGGATTTGCTTATATAGCGTCGTGACCTAAACGTGTTTTATTATCGTTAGTCACTAGACTTGTATCGTACAAGTACAAGTCACTGTCTTTTAGGTATATGTTTTCTAGTGTTAAAAATAATTTATATTTTTAACTAAGTATCTTACTTATATTATTTTCTCCAAAAAAATAAATATAAGTTTCTGGTATTTTGCACTTTGCACCCGAGTTATGTATCGTGTATGTTGTATGTGTACTTTTGTTACAAAAATTATGGCGAGGTTTGTATTTGGAAATCATAGTTTAGAACACTCTAGCAAACATTTGTCTAGAAAATATTTACTAAGTGTTAGGATTTTCAGAAAATTTCGCCATAGTCTCCTTTGTAAACGGAGGTGTCCATGCTAAGTAGCATATCATTATCTTTTTGAAATCAAACCATGATCTTCAACAATCAACCCTTACGTTTTAATACGCAAAATACTATCCTTGTCGTTTCAGTTTCAATATGTGAAAAACTGGACTGTTTTCGGACGAGTAAATAAAATACTTAATTTGTTCCAAAAATTCCCAAATTTTTGCGGAACGTCTTAATCGACCCACAAATTATTGTGTAAAAATATCGGGGTCTAGTTCATTATCTATAATTTATAGAAAATCGTTTACCGAACTGTGATCAGATTTGTCACATTCTGATCACAGTTTACGGAAAAATTCGTCAAAAATTCTTCGTAAGTCCGTTTATCGAAATTCCAGTTCGAGGGTCACAAATACATCCGTGACCATCTTTGATAAAAGTTTCAGGGGCCGGTTCGGTTCAGGTTTTAAGTTGTGATCGAAAACGCACAGCCCAATTTACTGCAGTGAAAATCAGCCTTAGCTGCTGTCACGAAAACAGATTTTTAAAATAGTAACCGACCTCAGAAAAATACGATTCCAGCGTCATTTTCTTCGTTTTTCAAAATGACACGATTTAGGCTTTAGAAATTCCGTTTTTCGAGTTTTTAAAGTCCATTTACAGCCTGTTGAAGGCGGCTGGAAAAGTACATCAGCATGTTATTTACGTCTTAAATGTTACTAAATCGTGTTAAAAAGTGTCCGATTAACGGGTTTAACAAGAGTTTGATGATCACACATCATATATGTATTAACCAACCCTAAACCAACAAGTTTTCACCTTCATATAATCCTTTATGTCCAAGTTTCATGTTCAACATCTTAGTGTTCTTATTCTTGTGATTTAACCATAAACATCATACTACATATTTTGATCACCAAAAATAAGATGAACAAGGGTGTAATGAGACTTACTACTAGCACAAGGCTAGGGTAGAATTTATAGTGCAAAGATGATGGGGAAAGATGATGCACAAGACAAGAACAAAGCTCCTTAACTAGCAACCTCCATAGATGATCTTCAAGCTTTGAATGGCTCTAGTAATTGAAGAAGATGAAGAATGTTGGAAGGTGGTGTGGGTTCGGTTATGGGAGCAGCCGTGAGGGAGAGAGAGAGTGAGGAGAGAGAGTGAAGATATAGGAATGATAGTTGTGATCTTGTCATGCTATTATAAGATATGTTTAATATCTTGGTCATATATACAAGCAAGAATTTATCACACAATCTAAACAAAATATATGAAGCATGTGGGATGATATGGTGGGTCCATGAGGGCAGATTTTCGGTTTGGGGGGGGGGGGGGGTAATGTGTAATATTTTGAACTAAAAGACAATCATAAGTTAGATCTCAAGTGTAACTTTCACATATGTTATTTATTTGCTTTTTAGCGGGTGTTAGGGTGTTCGGGGATCACGACTGGCCAAGAAATAAATGATTAATATGTTTGGCAAAAATTTGGTGTCCCGGGCAATGTCCGGTTGTTCAGTCGGATACTGTTCCGTTAATTTGTTTAATTGTTCCGTAAGGTGTCCTTTTGTAACCCTTTTAATTCCCAACACTTAGGGAAATATTCTGGACCATAAAACGTAAATTCTGTATGACGTTTATTTGTTTAAAAGCTGGTCATAGCTGAATTTAATAAAATTTTGCACTTAAAGTGCATTTCGGGTGCTTTTTAGTGCGTATTTTAGCCTTCGGAGCGTCTATATGTTAACCCTTGTATGTACTCTTGGGTTTTAATGCATTCTTAACGTTGGACCTACACCTAGGCCTCAGTTCTAATGTCTGACTGCTTCTGCAGAGTTGTTGACATATAGTGTCTTACCGGTGAGTTTACTAGTATTACTGACGCAACGCTCTCGTTAATGCACAAAGCATTATTTTGTAGTATTAAACGTGCATGAATTCACTTGTATAGTATGTAATCAGACAATGTTGACGTTTAAGCACATAATTGCAGTCATTAAATAATAATTAAAGTGTACGGAAATTACCGGTTTTGTGCCAGTTGTCACATCTTTTACATTGATTCTGCCTTTGTACTTGATGATGAACTACTCATACTGACTATTTAGGGTCACCGAACGATCCAACAGGTGATATCAAGTGTACCCGGATGGAGATCAAGCGATGGAAAAGGACCGAACACACGAAAAAAAATGAAGCTTCCGCAAGTTGTTTCGTCGTTATTCTAAAACGATGAATTAAATCACATTATGTTGTATTACTTTAAATTGTAAAAGTTTTTAATAAACCCGTATTTTTCATTGTAATTGTAACCATAATTACATGATTATGGACTTAAATTATACGAAAATCGTTAAATAATAGCAAGGGTGTTACAGTAAGAAGTATTGTTCTCGGGCGAAAATCCAGAAGTTGGAAACTGAATTCTGGAACTTGAAGATGGAAGGTCCAAAGGTGGCTGAATATGTTCAGAGATTTCATGATTTATCGCGAGTTATTCCATATCTGGTGGAACCAGAGTTTAAGAGGATAGAACGATTCATCTGGGGATTGGCACCTCAGATTCTGAGCATGGTGACAGCATCAAAGCCTCCAACAATTACCGATGCTATTAACTTAAGTGTGGCGCTCACTGAAGAAGCAGTTAGGTTGGGAAAAATTTCAATCTTAGAGGAGAAAAAGGAGACTCATGTGGAGTCATCTGGAGATAACAAGAGAAAGTTCACAAATTTCAAGAAGGGTACTCGGGCGAATAACAACAACAATGCCAAAAATGGAAAAGGGTACATGGGTAACCTACCTAAGTGCGACAATTGCCAACGTCATCGTACCGGACGATGTAGATATGGAAAATGTGATAACTGTGGCAAAGTGGGGCATGCCAAGGAGACGTGTTGGCATGGTGCTGGACGTGGAAATGGAAATTTCGAAGACAATGGAAATCACGGGGGAAACAACAACAACGACTATCAGGGAGGAAATGGTAATGATCATGGACGTGGTCTAGGTTGTTTTAACTGTGGTAACATAGGGCATTTCAGGAAATATTGCCCTCAAAACAATCAGGCAACTGGAAGAGGATCAACATCGGAGCTAGGGAAGCACGCCAGGATCCAAACGGGGTTACCGGTACGTTCCCTATTAATCAACATTATGCAGCTGTGCCATTTGATACTGGTGTCGATTTTAGCTTCGTATCTCTAGACTTTAAGAACATGCTTAGTTTAGTTGCTAGTAATTTAGACATCCAGTATTCGATAGAATTGGCCAACGGGAAGTTAGTAGAGACGAAGGAAGTGATTAGAGGTTGTGCTATAAAGCTTGGAGATATCCCTATGGTAAGGGAATATCCTGAGGTCTCCCCGAAGACTTGCCCGGATTACCTCCTCAGCGACAAGTCGAATTCCACATTGACTTGGTTCCAGGCGCCACCCCTGTAACCAAGGCACCTCATCAACTTGCGTCTTCAGAGATGTAAGAGTTATCCACGCAGCTTTAGGAGTTATTAGATAAAGGATTCATAGGGCCGAGCTTCTCGCCTTGGGGAGCTCCAGTGTTGTACGTCAAAAATAAGGATGGTAGCTTTCGAATGTGCATCGACTACCGGGAGCTGAACAAGCTAACCGTCAAGAATCGGCATCCCTTGCCAAGGATTAATGAATTATTTGACCAACTGCAAGGATCCAACTACTATTCTAAGATTGATCTTTGATCGGGTTATCACCGGCTGCGGATTCAGGAAGAAAGTATACCGAAGAACAGTGAGTCAAAAATTTGTTTTTAAACATATGCTAATGTTGTGTTTTATACACGGTACACAAAACAGCTACACACAGAATACAAAACTTCGAGAATTTAGGAAACATGCACATAGGACCTTCGGGAACTTATGTCAAACATTAAAGGTTATCACGTAAGAACCACGTCTATTAAATCGGGCAAACACCATTATTCAGTCGTGTATGCTATTTTAGTTAACCGAACAGGTAAAGTACTCAAACTTCTTTTATTGAAATTCCCACTTTTACATCTAGTGAGTAGATTTTCACATCCCTACTCCTCTTAATGGTCCTTGTATCACAATCATTTCTCTCATTATAACGAATACTCATTGCTTCATTTCTTGAAAAATTCATATGTTACGCATGCATCGTTTGTTACGCATGTGGTCTCGTTTCGAATAAGCGTTTCATCAAAGTTCAAATATTATTTCGCTAAATCTAATTATTGATTTGTGATTCGAATGACCCGCATTATTGTAACGGTTGGCTCCTTTTTTATCAAGTCGACACACTTTCTTGAAACTTTTTTTCCTTTCTAGTTACATACATGGTTTATCTTTGTAACCATGCCGAAATTTCCTTGTCGATACATATATTTATTGTCGGATTGCGCTGAAACCAAGTTCGGTTGTTTGAACTTGTCCATTACACATTTTCAATTCAAGACACCATATGATGTATTGAAAACATCATATTCAAATTCGTATTAACAAGGGTTTCACTTGTTCTGAGTCGTAGTAGACTTGTTTCGTCTACGACCCCATTAAGTCATTTGTTGATTTCGACACCTTGTGATGATGCTTTCACTAAATTGAAGCTTGCGCTAATCTCATTCACACATCTCATGCACAGATTTAATTATTTATTTATTTATTGACTTGCTCTAAATCCGCTCTGATTTATCATGTTAAAGCAGTCTTAACACAATCGTGTGTTAAGACAATGGTACACAAATTCATTTTTATATTCCGGTGTACCTATTAACATTTCTTTCATTATCGATCGAATTCCTTGCGATATTTATTTCTTTCTCACCTTCGATCGAAAACAGGAGTTCTTTGATGTTCCATATTCAATTTAAAATCCTATGATGTCGTTTGAATCAAATTTTCATACTCGCTTCAGTGCGCTTTTATTTGATTTCAAAAACGGTGAACTTGTTCGGTCACCACTATTATTGAATTATGCCATTCACTACGACACCTTGTGGCATCGGTATAAACTTGTAGCTTATGCTAATCATGGTCAACCGTTTCATACGAAACTACGTATACCTTTCGTTTGACTCGTCATTTAAACACTCTTAATGCAACTACGAATTAAGACGATGATACACCAGGTTTGGTTGTATTTCATTTCGGTGTATTCTCGCAATTCAATAATGTCAACACACTAATTTTATTCATTTATTTGTTCGAAAGTTGACGGATCATTTTCATATTTGTAACATCCCTAAAACATAAATTCTTTATTTTAATTCTACGTCACAGTTAAGCGGGATAAACTAACTAGTTAAAATATCTAACTTAGTTAGATAGGGTTCAAGAAATACCAAGTTAGAGTGCTAAAACACTTAAAATAGAAACCTCATGAAAGTAGGAGGGTTAATTGTGCAAATTGGGAAAACAAGTTTTATTAAAACAAAAAAAAGAAGAATCCAACACACACTTGTGTGCGTGGATCGACCAGGACACAAGGGGGAGGCGACCAGGCTTCTCCCAAGAGCCCTAACCTTCACAAAATTCACAAATTGAAGGTCCAAATCCATTCAAAAACGAAATCCGAGCTGAGATTAGTGATCTCCATTGCAAGGGGGTCATAAGGTATGTGAAATTTATAAGAAAATCTCTAGTTGAATTTCTGGATTAACCTAAGAAATTCAAAATTGATGTTGCATGTTAGTTGTTTGGAATGAAATAAGGTCTAGGGACAAACCCTAGTCAATTACTTGACGAAATTGTGCCTATTTCGTGTGAAATTCATAATCACCATTAAAGGTGATAAGTGGGTTTTGTGAAACTTGATAAACACTAGGATTATAGTGGTTGTTCTAGTGTAATCTAAGATTTGTTAGGTGATTTCAGAATTATAGAGGCTAATATTTATGTTAGATAGTTAGATTGTCGAAAATTTGGGCTAGAAGACAAGTTATGAACTTGTTAATAAATCATGTAAAATTCTGCCCATAAAGTGTTTGTATAAATGCCTCAAAGAAGGCTTAAAACTGAGACTTAAAGTTAAAACGCATAATTATGATGTTTCGGCAAATTATGTGATATATGATTTAAAGAGAGTTCTAAATATGTCATGATTGAACTCTATAGGAAAGGACACCGGAGCGTCAAGTGGACAAGCCGGTGGCGACTTGCGCTTGAAGGGTTTACTTTGAAGGTACGTAACTTGATTTGTTACATTGAGTAATTTGATACTAGAATATGTATAGTTACGTTGTAAAATAATGGTTGTGTTGATTGATGCGACAATGTTCGTTACTTGGATTAATAGGTTAAGAATCGGTTAAAAGTCGTTTGGTAGTCATTATAATGGTGGATTCCATAGATGAGCCAAACGGGTTGAATAATCAATTAGTACGTGGCTACACGCTTCGTTAATATGGTTATTTGGTCCTTGTTATTGTTAATGATAAGTATATTAGAATACGAGATTTTGGTAGTTTGGTTTGCTTGAATGATCAACTTCCTAAGGGCAAACTAACGGGTCATTAAGAGAAGGTACAAACCGAGTAACGGTAGTACCTTACTCGTAGATTTCGAACCCGAGTGATGGGTAGTGATTTACTAAATACTCAAACCGGGGATGGGAGCGTGGGTGTTGAAAATAAGGAACCCATGATTTGGATCTTCTTATTTAGAAGTGATATCCCTTCCATGTGAGTTTGGGTGAAATGAATAAATGGGTCAAAACAACAAAGTTACAGAAGCTACCATAAGTTACGGTAGCTATCGTAACTTACGGTAGAGGACAAAGTGTTACGGTAGTTCTCTACTGCCTTACGGCAGACTAGTGTTACCCAGCGACTACCGTAACTTACGGTAGCTACCGTAAGTTACGGTAGAGCCCAGTCATTTTTGTTAAACTTTGCATATCTTAGTTAATCGAATCCGTTCTTGAGCGTAGTTTCGATTATGCAAATTTTCTAAGAACTCTAATACTAATATTTGTCAAAATCTCCAGCTTTTAGGTATTGCAAGTACGTGGATGATGGTCAAGCCAATGCTCTCGAACCGAACACAATCTTTTGAAGCTTCTGCATTAGATTAACTTCGTTTTAGACAATGTTTATATTGTAAACAATTTGCTAATCATGTTTTGAATGATGGAACTAGTTAAGTAATCATCTAGAATGTAATTACTTTGAAACTTAAATTTTGTACTTCCTTTGAAGTAAGGTACCGTTTTATGTAAAATCATGTGTATTTACATTAAATTCTTGTAAAATCAAGACGGGTGTTACAAGTTGGTATTCAGAGCTTAAGGTTGTCAACAAAGTGTTCGGTTCAAGCTTGATCAATCATCCGGTAAGAATTAATTAGTTATTTAGTAGATCTTATCATATGTGAGAAAAAGAAATGTAAATCAATGTGCACGGGAAAAGTGTGTTAAGACACTCAAACCCGGAAGGTGTACTAAATGAGAACGGTTAAAGCAAGTTATGAACTTGACTAAACTGAAGCAAATAAAGCATGCATTATAAATGAAATGTTTAACAATTGGTATAAACATTTCAGTTTCAAGATGACGGAAAAGAGCAACAGTGATGTGGTGCCAATAGTCACCGAACAAATGAAAGAGGTGATTGCCGAAGAGGTAGGAAAGGCAATAGAGAATAGTCTATCGGGTTTCATAGACAAAATTCAAAATACGGTGCTATCATTGGTCGAAGAACGAGTTAAAAGGTTGGAAGATAATGTCAACCTTGTGAAAGAAAAACCCGCGGAACGTAAAGGATGTTCGTATAAAGAGTTTATGGCATGTAAACCGCCAATTTACAACGGGGAGGTCGACCCGATAATATGCCAAAGATGGCTAAGCGATGTAGAAGGGGTGTTTGAAAGGACCCACTGCGACGTGAGTGACTATGTTGCTTACGGAACGGGTCAATTGAGGGGTCAAGCCAAAGATTGGTGGGACAACAAAAAGAAGGAAATGGGAGCCGAAGCGGCAAGGGTCATGACTTAGGATGAGTTAAGGTGCCATTCCTTAAACACCATAGTCCCAAGGCGGTTATCAACAGGATCAAAGAAGAGTTTATCCAGTTAAGACAAAAGGGTGAAACAATTGATAAAATCACGGGTATCTTTATGGATAGGATGAGATTTTGTGACGAGTTGGTCACTACTGAAGAGCAGAAGATATATTACTATTACAACATGTTGAGCGTTGAATACTGGGAGTTCATGACTCCCTCAAAGTATGAAACCCTCACCGAAATTATCAACACCGCCAGGGAGCGGGAAATCGAGTTGAAGAAACAAATCGAGAGGGGCGAGCGAAGGGCGCATGATGTGAATCCAAGCCCTACAAAGAAGGCTAGAACAGCTGAAATGACAAAGAAAACTGATACAAAGGGTGGGTCGCCAAGTTGTAAAATCTGTGGAAAAGGGCACAAGAATGAGTGTCGTTTCAAGGACAAGCCGTGCCCTATATGCGGAAAGACGGGGCACACAGCATCTCTATGTCTGGGTAAAGTCTCAGTTTGTTACAAATGCTATCAGCCTGGCCACAAAAAGTCTGAATGCCCAGAGTTGGCTGGAAAGAAAGACACCAACGATTCTCCAACAGAAGCCCCAAAGGCGAAGGCTAGGTCCTTCCGACTTACAGCAGCGGAAGCAAAAACAGAACCCGATGTGGTCTCAGGTATATTCGCAATAAACTCAATTCCTGCACGTGTGTTATTTGATACGGGTGTGAATAAATCCTTTATTTCACATGGATTTATTCGACATCCTTCATTTGTATTGACAAAATTACCTATGCCTTTAGAGGTTGAGATAGGAGATAACAAAAGTTTCATAGTTTGTGATGTCTGTCAAAGCTGCAAATTAAGTATCGATGAGGAGGAGTACTTGATAGATCTAATCCCGATGTCGATGGGAGAATTCCAAGTGGTGGTTGGGATGGATTGGCTATCCCGACACCACGCAAAAGTCGTGTGTTTCCGTAAGGAGATTAAATTAACATCTCCAAGCGGAAAACACGTCACCATTTATGGCGAGAAAGGAGGCAAGCCTATACTATGCTCGATGTTAAAAGCTCACAGACTTATGAAGCATGGATGCAAAGCATTTATGATATACGCAAATGAGCCCGAGAAGGAATCACCGAAGATTGGAGACGTACCGGTGGTACGTGACTTTGAAGATGTGTTTCCGAAAGATTTACCGGGGGTACCGCCAGAATTGGAGGTAGAGTTCGGAATCGAATTGGTTCCGGGCACAAAACCTGTTGCTAAAGCACCATACCGACTCGCGCCGTCAGAATTACAAGAATTGATGTCGCAAATTCAAGACTTGCTTAATAAAGGATTTATAAGGCCGAGCGTGTCTCCTTGGGGCGCGCCGGTATTATTTGTGAAAAAGAAGGACGGAAGCATGCGAATGTGTATCGATTACCGGGAGTTGAACAAACTCACAGTGAAGAATCGATAACCGCTTCCGAGAATAGATGATCTATTCGACCAATTACAAGGTGCGAATTGGTTTTCGAAAATCGACCTTAGATCGGGATATCACCAATTAAAAGTCAAGGAAGAGGATGTACCGAAGACGGCTTTTCGCACGCGATACGGACATTACGAGTTCCTCGCAATGTCATTTGGACTGACGAATGCGCCCGCGGCTTTCATGGACCTCATGAACCGGGTTTGCAATCCAATGCTAGATAAGTCGGTAATCGTGTTTATCGACGACATTCTAGTGTACTCGAAAAATGAAGCAGATCATGCACGTCATCTACAAGAGGTGTTAGAGACACTCAGGCGAGAAAAGCTATATGCGAAATTCTCAAAGTGCGCCTTCTGGTTACGAGAGGTGCAATTCCTCGGCCACATCATAAGTGCCGATGGAATTTTGGTGGACCCGTCCAAGATAGAGGCCGTGTCGAAATGGAGCCCTCTGAAAAATCCTTCGGAAATTAGAAGCTTCTTAGGACTTGCGGGATACTATAGGAGATTCATTCAAGATTTCTCCAAGATTGCGTCACCGCTAACTAGGTTAACCCGGAAGGAGGAAAAGTTCATATGGGGTGCCGAACAAGAAAGAGCGTTCCAAATGCTAAAAGAGAAGTTAACTCAAGCTCCGGTATTAACGTTGCCGGACGGAGACGAAGACTTGGTGGTTTATTCTGATGCCTCGCTTTCAGGGCTCGGATGTGTCTTAATGCAACGGGGCAAAGTTATAGCTTATGCCTCGAGGCAATTAAAAACGCATGAAAAGAAATATCCCACGCACGATCTCGAATTGGCAGCGGTGGTGTTTGCGTTAAAAATATGGAGGCACTATTTATATGGGGTAAAGTGCACCATATTTACCGACCACAAGAGTTTGAAATACTTCTTCGATCAGAAGGAGTTAAACTTGCGACAAAGGCGGTGGTTAAAAACGGTAAAGGACTTTGACTGCGAAATACATTACCACCCCGGAAGGGAAAATGTTGTGGCGGATGCATTGAGTAGAAAATCGGACTATGTCCCGATACGAGTAAGATCGATGCAGCTCATTGTAACCTCGGGTCTACTTGAATGAATCCGAGAGGCACAAGGCGAGGCAGTGAAGGAAGAAAACCTGAAAAAGGAAAGGATAGTTGGTCAGCTGAAGGATTTGGCGGATGGTAGCCACGGTTTGAAAACTCGATTTGGAAGAATATGGATCCCAAATTCCTGTGGGGTTAAGACGCTTCTACTTGATGAAGCTCATAAATCCCGATACTCTATTCATCCGGGTGCGACCAAGATGTACAACGATCTGAAACAAAACTATTGGTGGCCCGGAATGAAGAGGGATGTAGTAAAATATGTGGAGAAGTGCTTAACTTGTCTACAAGTCAAGGCGGAGCACCAAAAACCATATGGAAAACTGCAACCATTGGAGATCCCAGTTTGGAAATGGGAACATATCACCATGGACCTATTGACCAAACTACTTAAAACAATTCGGGGATTCGATGCTATATGGGTGATTGTGGATAGTTTGACGAAGAGTGCTCATTTTATTCCTATACGTGAGACATATACTTCGGAAAAGATGTCTGAGGTATATACAAACGAAATAGTGTCACGTCACGGAGTATCGGTATCCATTGTGTCGGATAGAGATACCCGGTTTACTTCAAACTTCTGGCGAGATTTTCAAGAACAGATGGGAATGAAACTTTTCTTTAGCACCGCCTACCATCCTCAGACGGATGGGCAGAGTGAAAGAACAATACAGACACTGGAGGATATGTTACAAGCATGTATTATCGACTTCGGCGGGAGTTGAGATGTTTATCTACCTTTGGCCGAATTTTTGTATAACAATAGTTACCATACGAGCATCGGTATGGCACCGTACGAGATGCTATATGGTAGGAAGTGCAGAACCCCGGTGTGTTGGGGTGAAGTCGGTCCACGCGAGCTTGCATATAAAGATGTTGTCCAAGCCACTAATGAGAAAATCAATGTGGTTCGAGCTCACTTGAAGGCAGCTCAGGATCTACAAAAGTCGTATGCGGATAAAAGAAGGAGACCAATCGAATTCCAAGTCGGTGACAAGGTTATGTTAAAGGTATCTCCATGGAAGGGGATCATCCGGTTTAGAAAAAGAGGAAAATTAAGCCCGAGGTTTATTGGGCCATTAAGAATCACTGAACGGGTTGGTAAGGTAGCATACCGTCTAGAATTACCCGAAGAATTTAGTGGAATACATAACACGTTCCACGTATCGCATCTTCGGAAATGTTTAGCCGACGAAACGACTTATATCCATTATGACGACATCGAAGTGGATAATAGTCTTAACTATGCAGTGAATCCAATTGCGATTCTAGATCGTAAAGTAAAAGGCTTGAGAAACAAGGTGATTAATCAAGTAAAGGTTAAATGGGAACACAGGAAGGGCTCGGATACCACATGGGAATCCGAAGAAGAGATGCAATGGCTCTACCCTACACTTTTTGGTACGTATCTCGGTTTCGAGGACGAAACCTCTTCTAAAGGGGGTGGACTTGTAACATCCCTAAAACATAAATTATTTATTTTAATTCTACGTCACAGTTAAGCGGGATAAACTATCTAGTTAAAAGATCTAACTTAGTTAGATAGGGGTCAAGAAATACCAAGTTAGAGTGCTAAAACACTTAAACTAGAAACCTCATGAAAGTAGGAGGGTTAATTGTGCAAATTGGGAAAACAAGTTTTATTAAAACAAAAAAAAATAAGAATCCAACACACACTTGTGTGCGTGGATCGACCAGGACACAAGGGGGAGGCGACCAGGCTTCTCCCAAGAACCCTAACTTGCACAAAATTCACAAATTGAAGGTCCAAATCCAATCTAAAACGAAATCCGAGCTGAGATTAGCGATCTCCATTGCAAGGGGGTCATAAGGTATGTGAAATTTATAAGAAAATCTCTAGTTGAATTTCTGGATTAACCTAAGAAATTCGAAATTGATGTTGCATGTTAGTTGTTTGGAATGAAATAAGGTCTAGGGACAAACCCTAGTCAATTACTTGACGAAATTGTGCCTATTTCGTGTGAAATTCATAATCACCATTAAAGGTGATAAGTGGGTTTTGTGAAACTTGATAAACCCTAGGATTATAGTGGTTGTTCTAGTGTAATCTAAGATTTGTTAGGTGATTTCAGAATTATAGAGGCTAATATTTATGTTAGATAGTTAGATTGTCGAAAATTTGGGCTAGAAGACAAGTTATGAACTTGTTAATAAATCATGTAAAATTATGCCCATAAAGTGTTTGTATAAATGCCTCAAAGAAGGCTTAAAACTGAGACTTAAAGTTAAAACGCATAATTACGATGTTTCGGAAAATTATGTGATATATGATTTAAAGAGAGTTCTAAATATGTCATGATTGAACTCTATAGGAAAGGACACCGGAGCGTCAAGTGGACAAGCCGGTGGCGACTTGCGTTTGAAGGGTTTACTTTGAAGGTACGTAACTTGATTTGTTACATTGAGTAATTTGATACTAGAATATGTATAGTTGTGTTGTAAAATAATGGTTGTGTTGATTGATGCGACAATGTTCGTTACTTGGATTAATAGGTTAAGAATCGGTTAAAAGTCGTTTGGTAGTCATTATAATGGTGGATTCCATAGATGAGCCAAACGGGTTGAATAATCAATTAGTACGTGGCTACACGCTTCGTTAATATGGTTATTTGGTCCTTGTTATTGTTAATGATAAGTATATTAGAATACGAGATTTTGGTAGTTTGGTTTGCTTGAATGATCAACTTCCTAAGGGCAAACTAACGGGTCATTAAGAGAAGGTACAAACCGAGTAACGGTAGTACCTTACTCGTAGATTTCGAACCCGAGTGATGGGTTGTGATTTACTAAATACTCAAACTGGGGATGGGAGTGTGGGTGTTGAAAATAAGGAACCCATGATTTGGATCTTCTTATTTAGAAGTGATATCCCTTCCTTGTGAGTTTGGGTGAAATGAATAAATGGGTCAAAACAACAAAGTTACAGAAGCTACCGTAAGTTACGGTAGCTACCGTAACTTACGGTAGAGGACAAAGTGTTACGGTAGTTCTCTACTGCCTTACGACAGACTAGTGTTACCCAGCGACTACCGTAACTTACGGTAGCTACCGTAAGTTACGGTAGAGCCCAGTCATTTTTGTTAAACTTTTCATATCTTAGTTAATCGAATCCGTTCTTGAGCGTAGTTTCGATTATGCAAATTTTCTAAGAACTCTAATACTAATATTTGTCAAAATCTCCAGCTTTTAGGTACTGCAAGTACGTGGATGTTGGTCAAGCCAATGCTCTCGAACCGAACACAATCTTTTGAAGCTTCCGCATTAGATTAACTTCGTTTTAGACAATGTTTATATTGTAAACAATTTGCTAATCATGTTATGAATGATGGAACTAGTTAAGTAATCATCTAGAATGTAATTACTTTGAAACGTAAATTTTGTACTTCCTTTGAACTAAGGTACCGTTTTATGTAAAATCATCTGTATTTACATTAAATTCTTATAAAATCAAGACGGGTGTTACAATATTACTATTACATTTAAGCTTGCTAATTCTGAGTTCGTCTAGCGAATGCTATTGTTTCTAGAACTCATTTGCATATTGTGAGCGATCGTTTGAAATCCTATTGGTCGAAACTCCTCTTTTGTTTAACCCCTGGTAACTAAGATACACTAGTTAATACGTCTGTACTTTGACATCAAATTCGGAATCACATACATTTTAACCGTTGGGTTCTTAATGTTGCAATATGTCCTTGGATTCACCTGATTCGAATAAGTCTAGATCCGGTTTCGTGGTTATTCACTTTGGTATTATTCATACCTATCTACGCATAACGTAACTCGAAGGAGTTAACGTAGTCTAAATTTCGAGGACGAAATTTTCTTAACAGGGGGAGAATGTGACAATTGTCAAAATTTCATTTATCCGTACAATAATTAAACAATGATTAGTGCTTACTGACTGTGCTGATTTAACATTTATGACATGAATGTTTTCTGATTACTGTTATCATACATACATGTGCATCATATATTGCAAAATGTCATATCATTATTGCATGCAACACTTATTGATTCAAATGATGCACGAAACAGAGATAGCACAGTTATCAGGCAAATCAGAGAAATGCTGACGGAGTTCAGTACATAGACAGACATGGTATTAAGACACGGAATGAGCCAAAAACCAAGAGTTACTCTAGTATAGTGTGTAGGGAAGTATGGATCATAAAACTGCCTTCTTAGAGACAGTTTAAGTGCCGGAAAGTGCCTAAAACTCACATAAACTGCAGAATTCTGCATAATTCAGCAAAAATCAGCATTTAAACAACTTAATATTATGCAGAAATATGGTTAAATGGTCCAGAATGCTTTCCTAAGTGTCGGGAATCAAAACTGTCAGAAAAGGTAACATAAAGCACACTAAACTGCATAGTTTAGTACCTTAACGAACCAGTAACCAACCGAACAACCGGACACTACCCGAAACACCAAATTTTCACTAGAAGCATTGTTTTATCATTTCCGAGCTAGTTATGGTCCCCGAACATCATAACACACTATATAACATTATAACAACTTATAACCTAACTAAATCACTTAAAATCTAACTAGTTAACTTAACTAACCATTTCAACTTAACCAAGACCCCACCCCCCACCCCTCATGTTACGGTTACAAAGGGTGGCCCACCCTTTAATTTTCCTTGAATATTATAATGGATCTTGTCTTGCACTTTAGTAAACATAATATCCATAAGATTAACACTTGTTGGAAGATTTTATAAATAACCACAAGGCCATGAACTCCTCATTCTCTTCCTTATTCTTCCTCTAGTCTCGGCCGAAACCACACACACCACCACCACCATCTTTCAAGCTTATTCCATCCATTCTCTAGTGATTAAAAGGTGTAAGGAACTTGTTTAAGGAGCTTGGAGCCTTTGGGGATTGAAGGACCTCTCTCAAGTGCTATTAACCACCAAATTCATCATCATCTTCATCTTGTGTTCATCCCTAGCCTTGTGCTAGTAGTAAGACCTTCATAATCTCATTTTACATCTTGATTAGTTGGTTAAAAGTGTATGTAAAACACTAATCATGAAGAACACTAAAGATCAAGAACATAATCTTTAACATAAGACTAAAAATCACCATGAATCATGTTGTTTAAGTGTTATTATGCTTCTTGATTGTTGATTGTTTGTGTTAATGATGTTAAACATCATATGAACTTGCTAGATTTTGATTGAAGACATAATCTAGCAAGATGAGAGGATGATTATGTTATAAATCAAGATGATCATCCTTATTTGAAACATGAACTTGAAAGGTTAAATGTTTTTCTTGAATAATGATAATCAAAGTGTAATGTAAGACTTGTAAATATGTGATTTCAAAAATAATTTTCTCAAGAAACTAAGTTAAAATACAAGATTTACATAAACTTGGTTCTTAAAGAAACTAATCACATTTTTAGTGGTTAATCAAGTGTAGAAACATGTTAATGACAAGAAGAATTAAAAATAAATATTTTTAGAAAATCATTTTACTAGTTGTAAACATCTAAAATCTTCAAGAATGGTGTTTTTAAACAAATAACCACACTTTAAAGGGTAACTAAGCTTACTAAACACCCTACTAAATTACTACAAGTTTTTATAAATTTTCAAGTTCATGAAGTAGTGATTATGGCTTGATTTTGGCACTTGGTAAGTATTGTTTGCTTTGTTGATAAATTGTGATGATTTATAAAAGAAAATGATATGCTTTAAAAGCATGGAAACCTCCATTTTTAAGGGAAAATTATGGCAAAATTTTTCTAGAAATTAAACACTTGGAAAAATATTTTTAAACAAATATTTACAAGTATATTTTAACCATGATTTTTCATATAAAGTTTGCCATAATTTTTGTTACAAAAATTATAAATATTGGAGGTTGGTTTTTAATAAATAAAAGTGACTAAATATGTATTTAGGAGAATATATATTTAGATGTCACAATGTGTGTGATTACTTGTATATTACGTGTATTAGTTATATTATTTTGGGACTTGAAATAAAATAACTCACCAAAATACCAAGAAATTACAATACAAAATATTACCAAAATTCCAAGAAATAAATATACAATTTATACCCAAAAATTGGAGAAACCGAACAAGGAACATAACTTACATAAATATTCCGGAATTAAATTCATAAGTATATTTTGGTAAACGGTATTTTGGAAACCAAGAAAACGAAAATATGATTTTTATGATTATTACAAAAATATATCATATTTTTTATAAAAAGAAAATATATATTTTTTTTAGTAAAGAAAAATATATATGTTTTCTTGAATTGTTAGAAGATATATTATTTTTGGAAGAAAATATATATTTTCTCAAACAAACATAGAATACATTATTTTTGAGTGAAAAATGGATTTATAAATATTTTTTAAGATAATCTTGAAAATATATTATTTTTGAGATTTATATAAAAATACAATTATTTTTGCCAAGGGAAAAATTATAGATCATTTTTCTATGTAAATTTTCTTAAAATATATTTTAAGAATATATATTGGTGAATTTTTACTAGAAATATTATTCCGGAAAGTTTAATACAAAATTAAGTATATGAATACTTAATAAATTGTCACGGCCCCCGGCCCGGTGTTACCCGGACTAGAAGCCGCGGGACAGAAACCCGTGTTATTTATTATTTAATTTGGCAGCGGAAATTTTGACAAAATCTTTTAAACTTGAAAATGCCCAATTATTTTATTTCACATTTTGGGGATAACATCCATATTTTACAATAAAGGTGATTTCACTGGGAAATCCCTGTTTTACAAAAACATGTTTATTTATTTTATTGACTGAGCCACATTCTTCAAGCGGGTGTGCTACGCGACACCTTCCCTGGTTCACAGTAAATCACCTGAAACATGTTTAAAAAAAGTTTTATCAGCGGGGAAATACTGGCGAGTCACTCAAGTTATAAAATGACACGTTAGTTATAGATTACAGCATAAGAGCGATTACAATGGCTACTATCTTATTTTTATATGGCGTCGTGTCACACCCTGGTGACGATGGTCATACCACTATTGGGTCGTTTCACCCAAGTAGTGATGATTATCACTGTTAGGTTGGTGGACCTAACCGTGAGAAATTAGTAATGCGCACAGTACCCCACTTGCCAGTGATTTCAAGATAACCAAGACTTAATCCCTGTAATTACAACTCTTGAAAATAATTTGAGTATTGTAAAGCATTGTTGATAAAAAGAGAATGACTCACATTCCAAATTTAGACGGGCAGAGTTTTGCCTACTGATTTTAGCCTGATAACCTAGTTAAATAACAATGCACACGAAATTAGGTCAGTAACTTAATACAACATTTACGATAACTCACGAAATCAGAACCCTCACGACGGATGACAAAGTATAGCCCAAATACGGGCAGCACTTAAACATCCATCGGATCGGTTTCAATCGATCGGACATTGTATCGTAGCAGTGATCGAGTTATTACCCTTGATCGTAGCAGCGTTTTCTTATTTTGAATGTGATTTTCGAACAGAAAGATTGTGATTTTTATAAATTTCTGGCACACAAACGATCAGCCCATGCACAGGCAATTTATAGCAGAAAACTGGGTTTTACGCCGCCCGCGTAAACCCTCTCAAGACCCTTACGCGGCCCGCGAGGGCCACCTAGTCTACAACTAGGGCTACCGTGTCACGTGTAGGCCCGCCATGTGGCTGACACGTGGCCTGGAACGTGTCCCGGTCAATTGTTGCTATGTCGCGGCCCGCGTAGGCTTAGCCTTATGGCTTACGCGGCCCGCCAGAAATTCAAAATCCTTGATTTCTTGACTTTTCATAAGCACTAGGGTTTCAGGGGTCCGGGATTTCACTTACGGGACATTTTTGCAGGTCCTTACATCCTCCCCACCTTATTTAAAATCTCGTCCTCGAGATTTACTGAAATAAGTGAGGATACTTTCGCTTCATTTCCGATTTCAGCTCCCAGGTGTACTCAGGTCCTCTTTTTGAATTTCACTTGACCTTGACCAGTACTAGTCTTTTGTGTTTGAGAAACTTGACCTTTCTGTCTTCTATTTGGAGTGGTTTCTCAACAAATTTTAGCTTTTCATTTACCTCTATATCTTGAAGAGGTACTACCAGGGACTCGTCAGATAAACATTTCTTGAGGTTGGATACATGAAATACGTCGTGTACTCCAGCTAGTTCTTCTGGTAGTTGTAGGCGATAGGCGACTGGTCCTATGCGTTGGATTACTGGGAATGATCCTATGTATCTTGGACTTAGCTTTCCTTTCTTACCAAATCGAACTACTCCTTTCCAAGGAGAAACTTTTAAGAGTACCTTGTTTCCAATTTCAAATTCCAGTGGCTTGCGTCGATTGTCTGCATAACTCTTCTGGCGATCTCGAGCGGTCTTCAGTCTTTCCTTGATTTGAGTTATCTTGTCGGTGGTTTCCTGTACGATCTTGGGACATGATAATTGACTTTCTCCTATTTCTGCCCAACAAACTGGAGTTCTACATTTTCGTCCATACAGTGCTTCGAATGGGGCAGCTTCGATACTTGCATGATAACTATTGTTATAGGAGAATTCAATTAAGGGTAGGTGGTTATCCCAATTTCCACCAAAATCTATTACACATGCTCTGAGCATGTCTTCCAGAGTCTGGATCGTCCTTTCACTTTGTCCATCTGTTTGGGGGTGGTATGCGGTACTCAAGTTTAATCGGGTCCCCATTGCTTCTTGGAAACTTGTCCAAAAATGTGAAGTGAAACGACTATCCCTGTCTGATACAATGGAGAGTGGGACTCCATGTAAGGATACTACCTCGTCTACATACAATTTTACTAATCTTTCCATGCTAAAGGTTTCCTTCATGGGTAGAAAATGAGCTGATTTGGTTAATCGATCCACAATTACCCAAATCGCATTGTTACATTTCCTAGTTTTAGGCAACTTAGTAACAAAATCCATTGTTATTAGTTCCCACTTCCAAACCGGCATTTCTAGTTGTTGAAGTAAACCTGAAGGTTTCTGGTGTTCGGCCTTAACTTGTGAACAAGTTAGGCACTTAGAAACATATCTAGCTATATCTTTTTTCATTCCTATCAACCAGAAGTTATTCCTTAAATCTTGGTACATCTTATTATTACCAGGATGCATGGTATACCTAGATTTATGGGCCTCCTCTAAAATTTTATTTCCTAAGTCTCCTTGCTTAGGTACCCAAATCCTTTTCTTGTGGAATCTCCAAATTCCATCAATCCCTTATTCTAATTATTTTATTCTTCCTTTCATTCCTTCAGCATCATCTTTAATTGATGTTTCTTGAACGTTCTTCAGTTGTTCCATTAAATCTACTTGAAGATTTAATCTAAGAGCACGAATTCGTCTTTGTTTTTCATGATACTTACGACTTAAGGCGTCTGCTACTACATTTGCTTTTCCTTTGTGATATTGAATATCACAGTCATAGTCATTTAGAATCTCCATCCATCTTCTTTGCCTCATGTTTACTTCTTTTTGCCCAAATATGTATCTTAAACTCTTATGATCTGTATAGACTATAAATTTACTTCCATACAGGTAGTGTCTCCAGATCTTAAGGGAAAAAATTATTGCTCCTAATTCTAAGTCATGAGTCGTATAATTTTCTTCGTGCTTCTTCAATTGTCTTGATGCATATGCAATTACCTTTTTGCGTTGCATTAACACACATCCTAATCCTAGCTTAGAAGCGTCACAGTATACTTCAAAATCTTCTGTCCCTTCTGGCAAGGCTAGAATAGGTGCATTTGTTAACTTTTGCTTTAAAATCTTAAAAGCCTCTTCTTGCCTAGGCCCCCATTCAAACTTAACTGTTTTACAGGTTAGCTTAGTTAATGGTACTGCTATCTTAGAGAAATCCTTAATGAAGTGCCTATAGTACCCAGCTAATCCTAGAAAACTTCTAACTTCCGTAGCTGATTGCGGGACCTTTCATTTGGTGATCGCTTCTATCTTGGAGGGATCTACGTGAATACCTTCATGATTCACCATGTGTCCTAAAAATTGCACCTCATGTAGCCAAAATTCACACTTCGAGAATTTGGCGTAAAGCTTCTCTTTCCTTAATAGAGTTAAGAGTGCTCGTAGATGCTCACAATGCTCGTCCTGACTTTTGGAATAAATAAGTATATCGTCGATGAAGACAATTACAAATTTATCCAGGTACGGCTTACAGATTCTATTCATCATGTCCATGAATGCTGCAGGAGCATTTGTTAATCCAAAAGGAATGACTGTAAACTCGTAGTGCCCATACCTAGTTCTGAAAGCGGTTTTAGGTATGTTTTCTTCTTGTACCTTCAGCTGGTGGTATCCTGAGCGCAAGTCTATCTTAGAAAAGTATCTAGCTCCTTGCAATTGATCAAAAAGAACATCAATCCTAGGTAATGGGTATCGATTCTTAATTGTAACCTTATTCAATTCCCTATAATCGATACACGTTCGCATTGAACCATCCTTCTTTTTCACAAACAACACTGGTGCTCCCCACGGGGATGAACTAGGTTGTATGAATCCTTTGCTTAATAATTCATCTAACTGCTTTTTCAATTCTAGCATTTCGGTGGGTGCTAACCGATAAGGTGCCTTAGCTATCGGTGTAGTCCCAGGAATTAGATGAATTCTAAATTCTACTTCCCTATCGGGTGGTAATCCAGGTAGTTCTTCTGGGAATATATCAGGGTATTCTGATACTACTGGGATTTCCTTGAGTTCCTTATTTTTGGTATTAGTAACTACAGAAACCATATACACTACTCCTTGTTTTCTTGAATAACTGGCCATTTTCATTACTGAAATAAATTTCATTGGCTTTCGGGGCTTATCTCCTGTAACCACAACTACTTCTCCTGTGGATGTATGAATTTCTATGGAATTCTTATCACAGAGGATTCGAGCATGGTTGGCCACTAACCAATCCATTCCTAACACAACATCGAACCCGGCTAAATTCATAGGTAAGAGGTTTGCAGAGAATTTATGGCCTAAGAGTTCTATCTTTCCTTTTTGCAAAACCTTATCTATGCTAACAGAATTCCCATCTGCCGTCTCTACCGTAAAAACTTGTCTAAGTTTAGTTAAAGGTTGCTTAAGAGCTTGGCAGAATGAAGTATTTATAAAACTTTAGTTTGCACCAGAGTCAAATAATACTTTCGCATACACGTCGTGAACTAGGAACGTACCCGCTATTACATCCGGAATTAGATCTGCCTCTTGGGTTGTCAGTTGAAAGGCTCTTGCGTCCTTCTTACTAGTTCCTTCAGCAGGTTTAGTCTTGTTATCAGCTGGCTTGACCAGTTTAGGGCAGTCTGGTCTAAAATGTCCAGCTTCTCCACAATTGTAGCAAATTGTTGATTTCTTTCTTCTCCAATCTTCTTCTTGGTGCCCCGGAATTTTGCAGAAGTTACAGTACCCCTTACATTTTCCAAAGTGCTTTCTTTTATAGGTACTACAAAACGGCGGGGTGGACGATTGCCCAGTCCCCTTTTTCTTGAAGTTACTACTCGTATTACCCCCTCGAAATCCTTGGGTAATCTTTTGAGCCAATTCCTTCTTTCTGTTTTCTTCTCGCGTACGCACCAGTCCGTCAGTCAAGGTGTTGGCTAATTCCACCGCATCGTCGATTGTGCGGGGTCTTGCAGCTTTGACGATGTCACGAATCTCGCTAATCAAACCCCAAATATAGCGAGAAATAAGTACCGGTTCTGGCGAAGCCAGAGTTGGCACAATTCTGGCATATTCGAAGAATTTCGAAGTATACCCTCGACAGTCAATGTCCACCATTCGGTGGCTCAGGAACTTATTCGCCATTTGTTCTTTTTCATATTCAGGGCAGAATTTCCTTTCCACCAATTGCTTAAATTCTTCCCAATTCATGGCATAAGCCATGTCACTTCCTTTGGCCTGTAGTACTGTATTCCACCATTCTAATGCCTCTTCCTTAAAAAGGTGAGAAGCATACATGACCTTATCCTCCTCGGCACATTTACTTATTTTAATTACTGCCTCGGTCTTTTCCAACCAACGCAGTGCAGCAGTTGCCCCTTCATTGCCTGCAAATTCGAAAGGTTTACCGGCAAGAAATTCCTTATAGGTGCAACCAGGTGCTGCAACTTTCATTTTCTTAAGTATTGGGGCTTGGATCACGTTGTCATTATTGCCGCCTCCGTTAACACTGTTACTGAAATTATCGTCGCGCGTGCGTTTACTGGGGTTAGCTTGTGAAGGCTCAACAGGGCTTTTGACAGCAGCAACGATTGCTGGGATAGCATTTGCTATTCCCTGGGCAACAATATTTTCTATATCTTGCCTATTAAGAAAGTGATCTTCATTGTTTAGCTCGGATTGGTTAACTTCGTTAAATGGTTCATTAACAGTGTGTTCCATCTGATAATTAACAATATATATAAGTTATTGGCACAAAATAAATAACAACCAAACGCAATAAAACAATCACACATAATCACGTCAACACGTATAGCCAAAATTGTCGACTTTGCGACTTTCATATTTTATATATATTTTAGTATGCATCCATACACACCAGATATATTACAAAAGTTTTATTTTAAGTTATTTTACATGATTATATTTTTATTATTTATTATTACTATTTTATTATTATTAAACACATAACCACATAACCACGCAACCACAGTCAGCTGGCATTTCAGAAACGACTCCTTCTCGTCGTATTTCCACGTGATTCTCTCTCCCACATCCCTAATTCTATTTCCTGCCTCTACCAGCTCCTCGCCATAATGACGGAGTTCAACCAAGTTTTATGTGTTCATAGGTGGGTTTGGTGCAGGCTCAGGGTCAAACTGAGGGAAATAGGTGTTAGGGTTATTCAGGAGATTCTGAAATTGCCAGTCATTTATCCACCATTCTGCCAGCTCTCCGTGTAGAGGTCGGGGGTTGACAATAGGATCTGGGATAGCCGGTTCCAAGTTAACTGGGAGTTGGGATTCAACAGGGTAATTAAAGAGGTTTTCATCGGCAGGTCCGATGAGGTCACAATTTGCCAGTTTGCGATCCAGCTCCTCCCATGGTGGCATTTCTTGGGCTTGCCCGGAACTTTCCCCGGTCTCTTTTCCTTTCCCTTTATCCTTCGGATCCTCGGTCTTTTTAACCTTCTGTGCAGCTGGTTTCTTCCTGCGCCCACGTTTCCAGTCCAAGATCCTCCTCCTCTTTTTCGGCTTGGGTTTCTCCTGGGCCTGGGCCTGGAAAGTTAGTGGTTCCTCAGTATCCGCCTGGTAACCAGATGGGTTTCCTGTGGTATCCATATCGGTGCTATGGATAGTAAAGTTTCGGAGTGCTTCCGACAGTTCATTCATGCTGATAACACATATGAAGAAACACACACAAATTTAAGTTAAAATTTTATTTATTGTAAATTAAATTTTCACAGAATCACAAAATGGCAATTAGAAAAATTAAGTATTTCTAAATACTTAATTGACTTAAATCGGTGGCTCTAATACCACATTTTTCTGTCATGGCCCCCGGGGCCGGTGTTACCCGGTCTAGAAGCCGCGGAAAAGAAACCCGTGGTATTTATTATTTAATTTGGCTGCGGAAATTTTGACAGGATCTTTTAAACTTTAAAATGCCCAATTATTTTATTTCACATTCTGGGGATAACATCCATATTTTACAATAAAGGTGATTTCACTAGGAAATCCCTGTTTTACAAAAACATGTTTATTTATTTTATTTACTGAGCCACATTCTTCAAGCGGGTGTGCTATGCGACACCTTCCCTGGTTCACAATAAATCACCTGAAACATGTTTAAAAAAAGTTTTATCAGCGGGGAAATACTGGCGAGTCACTCAAGTTATAAAATGACACGTTAGTTATAGATTACAGCATAAGAGCGATTACAATGGCTACTATCTTATTTTTATCTGGCGCCGTGTCACACCCTGGTGACGATGGTCATACCACTATTGGGTCCTTTCACCCAAGTAGTGATGATTATCACTGTTAGGTTGGTGAACCTAACCGTGAGAAATTAGTAATGCGCACAGTACCCCACTTGCCAGTGATTTCAAGATAACCAAGACTTAATCCCTGTAATTACAACTCTTGAAAATAATTTGAGTATTGTAAAGCATTGTTGATAAAAAGAGAATGACTCACATTGCAAATTTAGACGGGCAGAGTTTTGCCTACTGATTTTAGCCTGATAACCTAGTTAAATAACAATGCACACGAAATTAGGTCAGTAACTTAATACAACATTTACGATAACTCACGAAATCAGAACACTCACGACGAATGACAAAGTATAGCCCAAATACGGGCAGCACTTAAACATCCATCGGATCGGTTTCAATCGATCGGACATTGTATCGTAGCAGTGATCGAGTTATTACCCTTGATCGTAGCGGCATTTTCTTATTTTGAATGTGATTTTCGAACAGAAAGATTGTGATTTTTATAAATTTCTCGCACACAGACGATCAGCCCATGCACAGGCAATTTATAGCAGAAAACTGGGTTTTACACGGCCCGCGTAAACCCTCTCAAGACCCTTACGCGGCCCGCGAGGGCCACCTAGTCTACAACTAGGGCTACCGTGTCACGTGTAGGCCCGCCACGTGGCTGACAGGTTGCCTGGAACGTGTCCCGGTCAATTGTTGCTATGTCGCGGCCCGCGTAGGCTTAGCCTTATGGCTTACGCGGCCCGCCAGAAATTCAAAATCCTTGATTTCTTGATTTTTCATAAGCACTAGGGTTTCAGGGGTCCGGGATTTCACTTACGGGACATTTTTGGACATTTTTGCAGGTCCTTACATAAATACAATAAAATAAGTATTCTCGTACGTATAAATACACCGGAATACGCAACCGATACTTGGAAAAAAATATACAAGGTTAAGAATACGAGTATGAATACACCCACCCTTGGGGAAGATATACATGTATAAATACATAAATGTGACAAGTTAAAATATATTGTTTTAACTAATATTCCAAAAATTTAAGAAATATAATTTAAGTTAAAATATTTATTATTTTAACAAATAATTATACTTTGGAATAACAATGACACAAAGAAACATAACTCAAAGATACTAATTAAGGCTAAAGTCAAGGCACGACCCATCCGTCTAATAAACCGTAGCACGTTTGTAGGTATTCGTGCGATTGAGAAGCAGCTTTGAGTTATACCGAGATACGAGACGCAAGATTGTGAGTTCATGTCCCCCTTTTCTTTTAACTGTTTTCAGTTTATAACTTCGGGGGTGGAATACATGTTACAAACGATTACGATTACAAATGGTATGGTTAGCTAAGGAATGAACTGTTAGATCATGTGAATGGGTAGGCGAGTAACTAAAGACCATTAATCCTTGTTTAAGGACCGAGGGGCTTGAGTGATAGATCTATTAGGTGTTGCGAGCCCCGCCCATGAGCCCGCGGGTTGGACCATGTGGCGACTATGTCGTTCCCGCCGGATGGCCCGGTACGAAATACGCATAAAGGATTGAGCCATTCCTACACCGTTGCACACATATTAATGGCCTTGCAAACCATTAATTGATATGTTTCCTTGTTTCTTTCATACCGGTTTACAAATACATACATACTTACAAATGATTACAAGGTTATTCGTGCACACATACAAAACACATGAACTCGCTCAACTTTTGTTGATATTTTCAAACTACATGTATTTCAGGAAACTGATTATAGATCTGGCGGGTGTTCAAGATATCAAGTTATGTCTTCAAATAAGTGATGTTATCCAGCACTGAAGGGTTTGAATCGTGTGTTTTATCCTTGATAGGATACATGGTTCAAAGCCTCGCTTTTACTAGTGTCTTTTGTGAAGTCCAGTATGGAACTTAAAACTCAGTTGTGTTGTATTTGAAACCTGAAGTCTTGGTTTTTGGTTAAACAATGACGGTTGTACTATTTTGAAACTTAACTTATGGATGAACATCATGGTTTTATCATATAGATGTTTGTTATGGTTGAATGCAATGATATTAAACAAGTCACACATAATCACGCTTCCGCAAAAGTCAGGGTGTGACACTTCAAGACATAGAGGTAAATGAAAAGTTGAAATTTGTGGAGAAACCTCTTCGAATAAAGGACAGAAAGGTCAAATTCCTCAAACACAAGAGATTGGTACTGGTCAAAATAAAGTGGGATTCGAAAAGAGGACCTGAGTACACATGGGAACTAGAGTCGGAAATGAAAAGAAAATATCCTTACTTATTCCAGTAAATCTCGAGGACGAGATTTTAACTAAGGTGGGGAGGATGTAAGAACCGGCACAAAAATGTCCTAAAACACCCTGTAATTGAAAACCAGAATCCCTACAACCCTAATTTCTATGAAAAATCAAGAAAATCAAATTTTATTAGTTGGTCGCGGGCCGCGAAAGATTTAAGGTGGATTTACGCGGGGCGCGTCAGCCCTGCAAATCTTTGGATAACGATAAAGGCCACGTGTCGCACACGTGGCAGACCTAGGGGGTTTTGATTCGGGCTATACTTTGTCATTCGTCGTGAGGGTTTTGATTTTGTGAAATTATCGTAAATGTTGTATTAAGTTACTAACCTAGTTTTGTTTGCATTATTTAACTAGGTTACCAGGCTTAATCAGTAGGCAGACTCTGTCAGTTTAAACTTACAATGTGAGTCATTATCTTTTTATCAAACTATTTTACGAAACCTCAAAGTTATTTTCCAAGTTATATTTTGCAGGGATTAAGTCTTTGTTATCTTAAGTTACTGGCAGTAAGTGGGGTATTGTGCACATTACTTCTGTTTTATCACTTTTAGGTGAACGGACCTACATAGTGATACACGTCACTTTTGGGTGAACGGACCCAATAGTGATATGACACAGTCACAGATCCGGTCGAGTGACAACTGGACTAGATAATTATAAGATACGAACAATTGTAATCGCTCTTAATACTGTAAATTATAACAATGTGTCATTGTGTACAAATTAAATGACTCGCCAGTATTTCCCCGCTGATAAAATCTTTTTAAACATGTTTCAGGTGATTTACTGTGATCAAGGAAAAGTGTCGCGTAGCACTCCAGCTTGAATAAAGTGGCTCAGTAAATAAATAAACATATTTTTGTAATAAGAGAATTTTCCATAAAAATTCCTTTATTGTAAATCACGGGGTTTGTCCCGAAACTTGGAATAAAATAATTAGGTATTTTCAGTTTAAACGATCATGATAAAAATTTCCGCTGCCAAATAAATACAAATACCACGGGTTTCTGTCCCGTGGCTTCCGGACCGGGTAACTGGGTCGGGGGACGTGACATTACTACTAGCTCAAGGCTAGGGATGAACACAAGAAGATGAAGATGATAATTGAGGTGGTTAATAGCACTTGCAAGAGGTCCTTCCACTTCCAAGAGCTCCTAGCTTCCTTGTGATGCTTCTTACACCTTTGTATGAGTAGAGAATGGATGAAGGTTGAAGGATGATGATGGTTGTGTGTGTGTGGGTTCTCGGCCGAAGACAAGGGAGAGGGAAGAGAGAGTTCAAGTGTGGTGTGAGTTTGAGAATGAAAGGTTTAAGCACTTGTGGTCACTTATATTATCTTCCAACACTTGTTAGTCTAAGGGTTAATATGTTTAGTAAAGTAGGAGACATGATCTAATAAAGAATTCAAAGAAAATCCATGGTGAGGGCCACCATGTAACCGAGTTCATGAGGGGGGGGGGGGGTCTTGGTTAGTTTGAGATTGTTAGTTAAGGTTAATGGTTGAAATCCAAGGGTTTAGTTAGGTTATTAGTTATTAGGATGTTATATAGTGTGTTATGATGTTCGAGGACCATAACTAGCTCAGAAATGGTAAAACAATGCTTCTAGTGAAAATTTGGTGTTTCGGGTAGTGTCCGGTTGTTCGGTTGGTTACCGGTTCGTTAAGGTGCTAAACTATGCAGTTTAGTGTGCTTTATGTTACCTTTTGTGACAGTTTTGATTCCTGACACTTAGGAAAGCATTCTGGACCATTTAACCATGTTTCTGCATAATAATAAGTTGTTTAAATGCTGAATTTTACTGAATTCTGCAGAATTCTGCAGTTTATGTGAGTTTTAGGCACTTTCCGGCACTTAAACTATCACTAGGAATGCAGTTTTATGATCCTTACTTTCCTACACACTATACTAGTGTAACTCTTGGTTTCTGGCTCATTCTATGTCTCAATACCATGTCTGTCTATGTACTGAACTCCGTCAGCATTTTTCTGATTTGCCTGATAACCGTGCTAACTTTGTTTCGTGCATCATTTGAATCAATAAAGTGTTGCATGCAATAATGATATGACATTATGCAATATATGATGCACATGTATGTATATGGCAATAATCAGAAAGCAGTTTATGTCATTAATAGTAAATCAGCACAGTCATTAAGCACTAATCCTTGTCTAATTATTGTACGGATACATGCAAATTTGACAATTGTCACATCTTCCTCCAACAATAAACCACTTCAAACCTCTACCTCATCGCCTACTTTCTCATTATATTTAAGCTATAAATATTTTGTATTAACTAAATTTTTATCAACTTATTTATTTAATTTTTGTTATTTATAAAATTTAAAAACAATTCATGAAATAATAAATTTAAAAACTAGATAATCCATTAAAAATAACACACACTCACAACAGTTTTAAATAAAAAAAACCTAACTTAAACCCTAAAATAAATAAAAAAACATACTAATAATAAATAAACCCTTAAATAGTTACCAAACTTAATATTTCACAATCAGTCATTGTTAATTTAAACTAGGTTTTTTTCAGTCGCACGTTACGGTGAAACGGAGCAAACGATAATGTAAAACAAACGTTATTTGAAAATGTAGAATGTTGTTTAGAAAGCCAAACCGTTAGAATCGGTTCAGTTTATTTGAAAATATAGAATTTATATTCAAAAATTAATACTTTATTTTTTAATATAAATTCGTTTTTAATAAAACTTATATTAATCGAGGGTAAACGGTAAGCTCAACTACGTACTTAAGTTTTTAGAAAAAAAATTAACGAACATAATTTATTAAAGAAATATCGAATTAATTGATAAAGTAAAGGTAAATTTAAAAAAAAAATTATTATGGAACACAAAATAAATGATAAAGAAAATATGGTTTTAGAAAAGGAAAAATAAAAATACGTTAAAAGCTAAAAGTAAATAGAAAAAATATAAATATATTAAAAGTTAAAAATGAATATTAAAAATATAGTAATATAATAAAATATTAAAAAGTTATATATTATTTTAAAATTGAAATTACAATTCATCATCCTTCGAAAACTATATATATATATAATATAATATAATTGCTTCTATTGTTTTCTCTCTTTTCTTAACAAATTTAATCTGCTGAAAATGCATATTTATTCTATTAAACGTAAAAATCATAGATAACAGACAATAATTTGAATAATTTTTGTAACTTTAAATGTTGTATTTCTAATATAACTTTTAAGAAACGATATTTTATAAAATCCTTATTATGTTGTTACAACATGCCTATTTTTATCTACGTGCGATATATCTTTGTCAAAATCGAGTTGTTATGAGTAATGTACAAGTAATCCAAACATAAACCTACGTGTTATTAAAACTACCTCACATTTGTTTTTGGTAATTTTGGTATAAAGTGACGATATTTACCCTTATCTATCATGTCGTTGCGACGTACTTATTTTTATCTATGTCTCGATATAAACTTTTGTCAAAACAAAGTTGTGAGTGCTAATGCACAACTAATCGAAACACAAACATGCATGCTACAAAGCTACCTGATATTTTGTATTTTTTTTTTTTTGTGTGTAAAGTGACATTGTTTACCGTTTTCGTTCTTCTAATAATATCATTGAATACTTTATAAAATTATTGAATATACCGTTGCGACATGCTTATTTTCTATCTGCATTTCGATACAAGGACTTTTCAAAATCGAACGGGTCAAGTATAACTAATTTTTATGTTCTTTACCGTGACGAGCTGAATTGGTACAGTCAGTTGCTACTTGTACCAATATAAACGAACTTCTATTTGCTATATGGTATCTTTTTGGAATTGTAAGTTATAATGAGTGTCATACCATACCATTACCATAATCATGATGACTAGAACTTGTACCGTCCGAACAAGATCAATCGATACCAGTACCAATATACATTTTAATTTTTTTTGGTTGTTATACCAAGTTTTCGGTACCGTACCAATACCGTAATGAACCAACCGATATTAACCGAACATCGCGAAAGAATTCACTAGTTGTCATTATTTAAAAAATAAAAAGGATCGACGGTCGATTGATTTTATAATAGGCCACGTTTTTTGGTCCGGTGATTGTTGCTTGTTTTGGGCTTTTAATTGAATCCAAACAAGCAAACTCAAACGATGTATCTTTTTATAAAACCTCTAATAAAAGTTACAACTATTTAAAGAAGTTTGTTTTTTATCAACTATACTAATGTTGAGTTTTGTGCATGTGCAAAAAAAAAAAATGTTTATGATATATAAAGCTTTTGATATAATTTCTTTAACCAACAGATTACCTAGTCATTTATAACCTCTAACAAGGTTGATAAATAGTGAAAACTAGTATTTAGAACCTGCGCTTTGTTGTGGGACCCATAAATGCAAAAGCGTTGAACCACACGCGATTTGTGACGTGTTAACTTGAAAAAATTAAACCGAAACATAAAACATATAAAAAACAAAGTTGACATAGAACCCGTCCATTGCGACAGAGGTGTTAAACCGTAAAAAATAGACGTAAAAACGTTAACCTACACACACGCATTGCAGCGTGTTAATTCGCAAAATTTAGACCAAAACGTAAACATCATCGTAAAAATTTGTAAAAAAAAAGAACGAAGTCGAAAAAAAACTGCATATAAAAGCAAATAAAAAAATTAACACGAAAAAATATAAAAATATGATTAGTGGATGGTTAAATGGTAATATTTAATTATTATTAATCACTGTATATGATGTGGTCCCATATACATCATCTTATACCAATCATGTACATCATCTTATATCAATCAACGAATTCATAGAAAGAAAATTGAATAGTAATTTTGTGACGAAGAGCAAATTTGTAAATTACATGTTCCAATTTAAAATTAGAATTTATTTAACAAATTGTAATTCTAAAGATCCTCAAGAGTTAGCAAATTTTCACCCAATTTCCCTTGTCGGTTTTTTTTTTTTTTTTTTTTTTTTGAACGGCAAATTTGGATCACTGACGGACCACTGGAGTATCATCGTGCCACCAGCGGACCCACCCGATCATATCCATCTCCACTAGACAATAATGCCCTACACCAATTCAGGAGGAAACCCAATAAATCTGGGAAAAAACCCCCTTGTGAGAATCGAACTCATGACCTAATGGTCATAAGCCTTATCCCACCACCAAGATACCACTAGGCTATAATGCCATGGGTAAAAATTCTGGCGAAAGTGACAAAATTCTGGCGAAAGTGTTAGCCAATCGGCTTAAGGCTGTCATTAACGAGGTCACGTCGGATAATCAGTCGGCTTTTGTGGGCGGGCGCAATATTCTTGATAGCCCTCTCATTGTGAGCGAATTGGTGGGGTGGGCGAAAAAATCGAAAAAAAAGTTGCTTATTTTCAAAGTCGACTTTGAGAAAGCCTACGATACTATAAATTGGAAGTTCCTATTTCGAATGTTGGAGAAGATGGCCTTCCCGGAGAAGTGGATTTCATGGATCAAGGGCTGCCTTGTCTCGAGTATGGGCTCGGTCCTTGTAAATGGCTCCCCTACTAAGGAATTCAAATTTAAGAGGGGTCTTAGGCAAGGGGATCCCCTCTCCCCTTTTCTGTTCGTTATTGCCATGGAAATTATAAGCATGTTTATGAAAAAGGCTATCGATGAAGGTTTATTCCAAGGGTGCAGTCTTCCAAATGGGGGACCGATTATCTCTCATCTTAGTTATGCGGACGACGTTCTTTTCATAGGAGAATGGTCGGATCAGAATGTGTTAGCTTTAAACCGCCTTCTTCGTTGGCTTAGTCTTGTTACGGGATTGAAAATAAACCGGCGGAAATGCTTTCTCTTTGGGATTGGGGTCGCCGCGGACGAGGTGGAACATTTTGCGAGTATTGCTCAATGCGAAAGTGGTTCCCTCCCCTTCTCTCATTTGGGTATCCCCATTGGGGTCAATATGAAAAGGGCCAAATATTGGAAACCGGTGTTGGATAGGTTCTCTTCTAAATTATCAAAGTGGAAAGCGAAATATCTTTCTTTTGCGGGTCGCATGACGTTAGTTAAGACGGTCCTCGAGAGCCTCCCGTCTTACTTTATTTCTTTATTTGCGGCTCCAAAGTGTGTCATTAAAAAGCTCGAGAAAATTAGAAGAGAATTTTTATGGGGTAAGACGGAAAGGGGTCATAAACTTCGGTGGGTTCGGTGGCATCTTTTGATGAAATCTAGAAAAACGGGGGGTATGGGTTTGGGGAATATCCAAGACTTTAATTTCGCCATGCTAGCCAAATGGTGGTGGAGGTATAAAGCTTTTCCTAATCATCTTTGGGTGAAGGTGGTTGAAGCTATCCATAGTGGTAGCGGGTCCAGCTCTCCAGAATTGTTAATCCCGCTTAAGAAGTCGATCCCGGGAGTTTGGAAAGACATTGGGTCTGTTAAATCCGCTTTGTCCAATGTTGGTGTCAATATTTTGGATAATATTGTGGAGGAGGGAGGAGTTTGGAAATGGCGTAGCGATCCGTTGGGGTCTTTTTCTGTTAAGCAAGTGCGGTTAGATATCGAATCGGTCATCTCGCAGGAAGGGTCGGATAATTTTGTCTTCAGCTGGAATAATTGGGCCACCCCAAAAGCAAACTATTTAGTATGGAGAGCTTTGATCGGAAAAATCGCGTCTAAAGTGGGCCTCTTGCACCGTGGAATTCCGCTTGCCGATAGCATTTGCCCTCGATGTGGAATTGCGGATGAAGATCTGGATCATATTTTCATTAATTGTTTGTGGTCCAAGTGTATTTGGTGGAATGTTCTGGTTTGGATCCGAATCAAGTTCCCAGCGGAGTTAGGCAATCTAAAAGCTTTTTTCTCGTATTTAAAAAGCAACCCAGGTGGAAGAGTATGGAGAAAGATCATCAATATGATAGCCATCGCCACTGTTTGGAGAATTTGGAATGCCAGAAACAAAAAAGCTTTCGAAGACACATTCATCCCAGTTATCTCGGTTGTGAACCAGGTAAAAGAGGAGTCCTTCCTTTGGATTAGCAGCCGATCGCCCCTCAAGAATCTGGATTGGGACAAATGGAAATCTTTTGATATAGGCGATATTTTGTAATCTGTTTTTGGTTTCTGTTGTTTGTTTTTGTTTTGTTGTTTCTCAGCCCATTGCTGGCCCTTTATATATAAAGAGTGTTTGCGGTTCAAAAAAAATTCTAAATCCAATTGCTTTAAGTGAAATTTTGGCGTCCATCAAACCCACACTTATTTATGTTCATTTATGCTGGAGTTTAATATGAACATATACTTCAATAAATATTAATGGTAAGGCTGAGTACCAAAGGAATAAATGAGCCTTAAAATGAAGTTGAGAAGCTTAAAGGCACATGAGTAAATTACTATTCCACCCTTGTGAAGTCATAATTGTTTTTATATAAGACCACAAATCAACATGGGACATAAAATCACAAACCAAATTTTAACATATGAACATATGAATATGAAAGGTTTGGAGAAAACGATATAAATAAAAGAAACAAATGAAGAAAAGTGATGTGTGGTGGCCCACTAGACCCACCAATCAAACAACGTTAACAATGACAAAAACGTCTACAATATTTTGTCTCCTTTTTAAAATAAAAATTGTTTTTGCCCTCTTAAATAACAACTTTAAAATAAAATTACAATTTTTAAATAAAATGATAACTAATTTAATATAAAGTGTTTTACATGTAAATAGCATTCAAATTTAATATTAACAAGTGTAATTCTCCACGCTCTATAGTGGGTTCTCGGTCGATATCGATTTGATTCGTTATGATATTGTTTTAGTTTGTTATAGTCCTGGCATGAAACCAACACTCGGCGTAGCGACTAAAATATATATGTTTAAAGGATATCGACGCTTGTTTTACATAGACTAAAAACCATAAAAAGGAATATTGGTACCGGTACTAACGTTGTTTTGGCATCGTTTCGATTCGTTACGATGTTCTTCTAGTGTCGTAAGTGTACTAGTGTTGTTTGACACGTCGAGAAGGGTTTATGCTTTATTTAACTACCATTATGTTAATGATGTGTACTTCCAGTGGTTTTTAATCTTTAAAAATTACTTTTTATATTTAAGGTTACTAGAGGAGTGCTTGCATGATGTGGTCAGAAAAACAAAACAAAACAGATACCGTTGATCACGTAACATATTAATTTTTATAAAATTAAAAACTATTACAATGTTGTACTCAAATTAAAAAGAATAAAGGGATAACTTTTTCTGAAAAAGGTCATCTCCATTAAAAGATCAACAATATGTTTCAAAAAATTTTACTATATGATTTAATAGTTTCATTACTTACCATTTTAAAGTTATATAAAATTATCTTCTTGTCCTTCTTATAATCATTATAATATTGTAAAATACAAGTTAAATGAGTTACGCCTACTAAAGTCTACAAAGTTAATTGGGTCTTTTTTTTTTTCGATTTATTATCGGTGCATTGAGCTTATATAAGTTAACATGAGTTCTTTCGATTTTTTCCACATAAACTTCAAAAGTTAAACCATGAACTTGAGAAATTGGCTTTTATTTTTCTTAATTGGGAGTTCTTTATTGTATTTTTTATAAACCCTAGTTGTGCGGTTGTGCACATAAATTATACAAAGTTCTCAAGCCAATTATACAATTATGGGCTCTGTAATTTTGGTTTTAAGTTTTTTATTTTTTAATTAGGCAAATAAATTAGCGGCAATGTGAGGCAATTTCAGAATCCATTTGTGGCCTCTAGATTGTTAACACTCGGTTTACAAGAAGAAATCTATTATATATAATAAATGAAAGTTATTTGGGCCACGTGTCAACACCAGAGAGCCCCTAAATGCCCTTTTTCCCGCCCAACAGTGCCATCCCCTTTTTCTTATATAACCTCTCTTCTCACTTCTGATCTTTCTTTACAAACGCCTAGGGTTCTTTCTCTCTCTATATTCAGGCGATTCAAATTCAAATTTCACAAACATTAATCTTCTTCCAGACGCCACCATAAAATCATCTTTTGTTCATCGATTACTTCATCAAAAGGTTTGTTCTTCTTTTTTTTAGTTGAAATAGTTTCATGATTTCCTGTTATTTATACTAATCCTTTGTCTTTTGTGTCTTTTCATGTAACCATTGTTAGGGTTTCGTTCGAGAGTTAGATCAAGAGATGTGTCGCCGGCTAATGGTTCTCCATAATCATGGTATGTGTTTTTGTTTTTGATTTTTACTTAAGTTTTGTTATCTGAGTTGTTACTAAATGATTATTTTCAATGATCTGTTGCAGATGATAATGATGATGATTGTTCTACTGTCCTTTCCAGTATCATTGTTCCAACATCGTTTAATGTATGTGTTTTTTGCTACTCCGATTTCCAAATTTTGAGTTTTTAATTATCAAGTGATATACTCTAATTGTCGCTTTATATTTCAGTCTAATCACATTTGTTTGAAATTCATACAATATGTTGCGTGTTATTATAGGTTTGTAATCAAAGAAGTTTAAAGTTTAATTAAACACAAAGAAAGATTATTAAATTTACAGTTAAAATAATTTTTTCTTATGAGTAAATGATGATTATAATTGACTTGTGCAGCAGATGATGATGACTTGTCCAAGAAAGGATCTGCTACTGTTGTAGTATACTAGAGCAATGGTCTTTCCTGCCTTTTTTGTATTAAAAGAAGCATAAAGTTTGGTTTAAACCACAGTTCTTTATAAACAAAGTTAAGGATTAAGTATATGAGGACAGGGCTCTTCTTCACCAGCTGAAGAAGTGTTTTCATGTACTGCATCTTGGTCTGTTCACTAGAGATCAGCTTTCTATAAATCCTGATGTTAATGCATTGAGTCCTTCCATGGAGTTCATGTCGATTGTTGGAGATATACAATGATTGACTTTATGTACCTAGAGTTTGATTAACCAAAGGAAAACGACTGTTTAGTATCAGCAGTGGTTCGGCATCTACAACGGATTTAAATTTAGTATTTAATTATCAGTGGTTCTTATGTAACTTTAGTATTTAATTATCAGTGTTTCTTATGAGGTGTTTATATGTAACAGTATTTATCACAACTCGTTATTTGTTTGATCTGTATTATAAATACAACAGTTGTTTGATTTTTATACTATTAAATAAAAATGTAGTACACTTGGATGTTAAATAAGTTCCTCATTATGATTATTTAGATATAATGTTTTTGAAATTCGTCTTTTTTTTACAAAGAGATGTTTATGGGCAAACCTCTATTTATCGTCAAACATTTGTTTAACAGGAAATATGTTTTTATGTTCAAACATCTGTTTAAGGTCAAATATCTGTTTATCTCCAAACAACTGATATTGAAGGTGAAATATTTGTTTAAGGTCAAAGATATTTAAAATAGTAAAAAATGATAGTTTTCATTAATCCTTAAAAGTCTGTTGGAACCACTGTTTTGGTTGTCTCTCAGATTGTTAAAGTCTGTTGGAACCACTGTTTTGGTTCAAACTTCTGATTGTTAAATGTTATCCACTGCTGAGAGACAACCTCCGTTTCTTTATGCTGAGAGACAACCTCCGTTTCCACTGATCGGAAGTTATAGCCACTGGTCACTTTTACATTTTTTACATCCACTGATTTGGACCATCAGCGGTTTCCCTAAAAAATAGTAACTGCTCACATTTTTATTATTGATGTTGTTAATTAGTAATAGATTGAAATTATTAAATGAAAACTAGAATTGCAATCAAATTACCATTTTACCTGATCTTTACATTCCAATGACATAAGAGTTCCACCAAAATTATTTTCATGATAAAATTTAAAGTTAAATTAAAAAATAAAAAATAATCTTGATGACTATTTGTTCCAAATCAAATCAGTAATTAATGCTGATTTCTTGAGCTTTGGACATTTGATTAAGCAAATTTTGAATTTCAAATTGACGGTTATTATATCTTGATTAAAGTTTAAATAAAATTTAAAAAAGTCATGATGACATTTGTTTTCAAATCAAGTCAGTAGTTATTGATAATATCAGTAATTTTGAAATTCAAAATATTCAAAATGGTAATTTAAAATTTCCGTTCTCTCTTTTTTTTTTTTTTCCTATTTTGCATATCATTTCTAATATTTAATTACTTTAATAAAGCAGCATATAAGAATATACACTACTTACGTTTGAAATTAAATCTGAAATTTATGACGTACAACAGTGGATAACTACAACAGTGGTTCAGCATCAACTTTAGTTTTTCTATTGTTTATTTGTTTATGTTAGCAATGTTTATATGTAACAGTGTTTTCCGCATCAATGTTGTAAAGACTGATAGGTTGTTAGATGTCATCACCTCAGTGTTTTATATGTGACCATTTTTATGGCATCAGTGTTTATATTTAATATATATTTAACAGTGTTTAGGACTGTTGTTTATACGTAACTCTATTTATCACATCAATTCAGTGGTTTGATCTGTACTATTAATTGAACAGTTGTTTCATCTTTATACTAATAAAATTCATATACACTTTGATTAATAGTAAGCTCCTCATCTTGATTGTTTGGGTATAGTATTACAATCAAATTATGAAATGAAAACTAGAATTACAATCAACTTACCATTGTACCTAATCTTTACATTTCAATTACCTACAAGAGTTCCACCAACATTATTTTCATGATAAAATTTAAATTTAAAATAAAAAATAAAAAATATTCTTGATGACTATTTGTTTCAAATCAAATCAGTAATTAATGCTGATTTCTTGAGCTTTGGACATTTGATTAAGCAAATTTTGAATTTCAAATTGACGGTTATTATATCTTGATTAAAGTTAAAATAGAATTTAAAAAACTCATTATGGCATTTGCTTTCAAATCAAGTCAGTAGTTACTGATAATGTCAGTAATTTTGAAATTTAAAATTTGCAAAATGGTAATTTAAAATTTTGGTTCTCTCTCTCTTTTTTTTTTTCTACTTTGCATGTCCTTTCTAATATTTAAGAGTTAATTACTTTGCATACCTTTGAAATTAAATCTGAAATTTATGACGTCCAACAACAGTGTCAAACTACAATAGTGGTTCAGCATCAACGTTTGTTTATTTGTTTATGTTAACACGTTTGTTTATTTGTTTATGTTAACAGTGTTTATATGCTACAGGAGTTCCGCGTCAATTTTTTATAGACTGTTAGGTTGTTAGATGTCATCACCTTAGTATTTTATATGTAACCATTTTTATGGCATCAGTGTTTATATGTAACAGTGTTTCGGAACAGTTGTTTTTACTATGTAACAGTGTTTCGGAACAGTCCTCACTCCAGTGGTTTGATCTGTACTATTAATTGAACAGTTGTTTCATGTTTATACTAATAACATTCCTATACACTTTGATGTAACAGTATTTATCACATCATTTCAAATTGATGGTTATTATTTCTTAATTAAATTTAAAATAAAATATAGAAAAGTCATTATGACAATTGCTTTGAAATCAAGTCAGTAATTTTGAAATTTTGAAATGATAAATATACAAAATGGTAATTTAAAATTGACGTTCTTTCTGTTTTTTTTTCTATTTTGCATATCATTTCTAATATTTTATTATTTTAATAAAGCAGCATATAGGGATATACACTCCCTACCTTTGAAATTACATTTGCCACTGCATTCAGTTAAAAAATTTATTGGATAATCGGTAACCTTGAATTCCAACCTTGATATTTTTTTTTAAGAACATCCATGCTTATTGTATTATTAGCATATTACGTTTAGCAATACTTATTATTTACAAGATTCTTTTTTTTTATGTACAGTCTTCAAATGGAGGTTGCAAAGGTTACCATGCTTAACGATCTTAATACATTCTCAAACAACTATTCGATTAGAGTTAAGATTGTTAGCATTTCGAAGAAGATGATGAATGATAACAAAAATGAAATATATCGTCTTGATATGATCTTCATGGATGAGATGGTACCGTATATAGTTGTCTTATCATTTTTTTGGACATATGAATATCCAAATGAATATAACACCTTTTTTATTTAATCGGATGTTTCATATTCTTAGGGAACTATGATACAAGCCAGCTGTTTGCATAAAATGCTTGGAAAATTCAAAGACTTCCTTCAGTTGGATGAATGTCTTCTTATCACCAAACCTTCTCTTGCTACTAATAAGTCCTCTGCTAAGTATACCAAGAGAAATGACAAAATATCACTTTATTTCTATACTTCTGTTGAGAAATGCTTTGACTGGTCTGGACCGAAATACCGTTTTAATTTCGTTAACCTCAAGGATGTTGTTAAAAATAAAATTGAAGTAAATACAGTTATTGGTATGTAAATCACTACATGATATATATCTATTGTTTTGTCTTATTGTTTTTTTTTATTGTTATCACTTCTTAATGCTGTTTTCTTTTAACAATATATTTTTGTTTATAGATTGGATTGGTTATGTGGATGTATGTTTCAATCTAGAGGATACGTCAAAGAAGGATGGGAGCAAGGGCAAGAGACTTAATCTTAGACTTGAAGATCTTGAGTGCGTTCTTTTTATTAAGTTGTTGCATTTTGACGTTTAAACCATTATAAGGTTGCTTGATGTTATTATGTTTTATGTTAATATTTTTAGAGGCCAAAAGTGTCCGGTTACTTTGTGGGATGGTTTTGCTATTGACATGTTTGCTTACATGAATGATAAGAAAAGAGAGAAATATGTTGTTATCCTTTGTCATTTTGGTATGGTCAACCTTTACAAAGGTACAATTTAAACTTAATTAGTTTAATTTTTTTTATCTTTAGTAATTTAAACGTTGTATTTATTTATACATTTTAAATTTGACAGTATTTATATTGATCTACTCAAGTTTTTATTTTTAAATTCAGGCAAGCGTGGAGTTGCAAATGGGTTTGAGCTGAGCAGACTTTTTATTGACACTGACATTGAAGAGATTTCCTCTTTTAGGAAGAGGTATAGTTAGTAATATGCATATAAACATTGAATATTATTATTTTATAGTTACATTTAATTTTTACGTTTTAATTTGATCGCATTAATCTGTTTAGGTATGTAGAGAAAATTTCAACTTCATCTTCATCAAATGAGCATGTTGGTTCAAATGTTATCTCAAGTGTTGAAGATGAGTTTCTTAGTAACCCTGATTTCATGCTTATTGGTTTCCTTGGAACGATATCAACGGTGTGTATTTTCTTATAAGTACTCTACATGCTGAGTTTTTTTATACTCTTTTCTAAGTGTTATTTTTTTTGTTTGATATTGATAGACAAAGAAGGTTTTGATTCTTGCCACAATCACAGCTATATGCACTGATAAACTTTGGTATTACAATGGTTGTAACCACTGTAAGTCAGGTGTGGAGGAAAGATTTGTAACGAAAGAAAATGCGGATGGTTCATTTGATGTTGATCATGCAAAATCCTTGGTTTGTACAAATGATAAATGTGGAGGAGTCGACATCTATTCTATTCCGCGGTTTGAGATTACAGTTTTTTATTTCCTTATACTAAATACTAATATGAACGGTTCATATTAGTAATACTAATGTTTTCATTTGTTTTTAACTTTGATAGGTTCAAGATACCTATTAGGGTGCAAGACTCTTCCGGTACTGTGTCTTTGACACTGTTTGATTTCGAAGCTTACAAGATTCTTAACAAATCTGCAAAAGAGTTACTTACAATCCAAGATCAGGTAACAAATACATGCATTCAGTTGTTTGGCCATGTAGTTAATATAACTTAAAATTATTTTTTATAAAATTCTATGTTCTCAATTATGGAATCATTCTTCTTATTGTAATTTATATTAATTTTGATAAAATCATAGGTTGTTAATTCTGGAGACATACCGAACCCATATCCTGAGATCTTTGACACATTGATTGGAAAGAGGTATGCTTTCATCATAAGTGTTAAAGACTATAACATTGAGCATCAGGTTGAAAACTATGGTATTTCAATGGCCACTAACGATGATGAGATCCTTGCTGCGCTTTCCGCCAAATTCACTCTTAACCAGGTTTAAATCTTCATTATGTGAATCTTTTAATTTTATAGTTATATCTTTTTGAAATAGATTTATACCATTGTGTGTATTTTATGTTATTGTGTATTATGTACTTAAAGCATGAGCAGTCCGAATCGTTGGATGTTCCAGATTCCTGCAGTTTGTCTACTCCTGTTGACCTTATGAAGGTAATATGAGAATTTGTTTATTTGTACTAATTTTTTTGAAACGTTAGTACTTACTGTCTTTTTATATCAGGATGAGATGTCATACTGTGGTGACAATGTTACCCCTTTATCCCAACCACTGGTAGGCACTAAGAATCCCTCTTCAGATGAAACAAAACGTAAAATTCTTGAAGTGTTCGATGTGGATGATGCATTAGGTTGCTCCTCGACAAAGCGCCGCATCAGTGATGAACTGTGTCAGGATGAAGATGCTGGTGTTTTGACGCTTTTGATTCCAAAGATTGAAAAATAGTTTTTTCAGTATTTTCAGATACATTTACGTGTTGATTTCATATGCTATTGCCATGTTGAACTTATGGTTTTCGTTTTGTTGCTTTTGGGTGTTTGGTGGGTTATGTTTTGGACTCATTGTGTGGTTTTGAATTCCTGAAAACTTATCTGCTTATTATACTGTTATGTTCTAATATTATAATGACTATGATCTTTCTTTGCATATTATTATCTATATTGTTAAATAAATATTGAGATTTCAAAGATTCACGTTCATCTTCTACGGCAGCTAATTCATCTTAACGAAATTTACATAGTAAGTGAAATTATAACTTCTTAACTCATGTATCATTGTTAAGTAGCATCACTTAATCCTTAACTCATGTATCAGTTGTTAAGTAGCATCACTTAATCCTTAATCACGATTCTCTATCCACTGACTACTACATCAGCAGTTGTTAACCATTAGTAGTTCACTATCAGTTGTTAAGTACCCTTAGTGTTTTAATCACTAGCAGTGCTTACAAGTTTTTCATCAGCTGTTTCACTTAACAGTAGTTTCACATAACAGTAGTTTCGCTTAACAGTAGTTTCACTTAACAGTATTTTGCTTTATTCATTTTAAATTCATGTTAAATTCATTATTACAATTAAAGCCAACATAAATGCACACTTGCATTATGTTAAACATACATAACTGACACAAAACGTCATACCTAGAAACATAGAAGGATATCCAACTTGGTAGACTTGACAGAACTTACAGACTCGAAAACAAAAGATTGTAACATACAACGAGTTTTCAAATTTCTTTATAATGAAAACTCAAGGAGTGAATGGTGCACTTCGGAATGTAGCTGATAACCCCCTTTTTGGTGTAGCTCTTCGATTTTCCTTGAAATTCCCAAGCTTGGTATTTTCATATCTGCCACTGGGGTTATATTCATTCATATGCACCAAACAGCTTATGTTTTAGCAATTGATCGTTCTGATCAATCACTTCCTTATGTGCATCGCACTAACTTCTAGGAGGTTGTCAAGTATTCTCGCCAATGTTTTCGTAGTTGGTGTTTTGTGTATCTTTACATCCGCAGCCATTCTGTACAATAAAAATATCCATAGTAAGACGGCTGATACAGTACTTTCATAATGCATATAAGTATACATATATGATGAACCCAAGATGAGGAACCCAAAACTCAGTTGATCTGAAATGAAGAAAACACATTCAAATGACCAATACGATGAACCCAAAACATATAGTCTTTAACCAACTTTATATGAGAATCAAAACAACAACCATACCCAAATTTCAACATGAACAGCAGAGACTTAAGAAACTCAGATTTCAACATTAACAGCAGATACTTAAGAAACCTGTCCCTGTTTTAATCGATTGTATATTTTAAACATTTCAAACAAACTATAACACAAAAACAATCTTAGATTAACGCCAAAAACCAAAAAAGCAGTATTAATAAACAGATAAAACCAAAAACATCACAAACAAACCTTTATAATAACCAAAACCCAAACCTCTGTTTTGATACCCGAGCCAAAAACCCACAATAATCAAACAATATTTTCCACAATAATCAAACAATATTTTCACACAAAAGCTGTTACTTTCATACAGTGGTGAAAATGAGATATCATCAAACATCAACTTACATAGGGTTACACAAGCATCTAACAAGAACAGAGGGTAAACCATAGTGTCGATCATGTTTTAGGTATGTGATTTTACCTTGGATTGTTATAACAACAAATGGTTGGTGAGGAGATTCAATGAAGATGAAGATGATGATTGGTGTTCGGAGTAGAGATTTTCAGATATTTTTGAGAAGTGTGATCGGTCTTTAGGGTAATTAAAGGATATTTCACAATTGTCAAACAGTCAACATAGGGAAGTGTGAGGGAGGGACTCAAACTGTTATGAATTTATAAGATCAAGGGCTGAAAAAACCAAAAAATGAATTTAGGGGATCAAGTTGATGTTTCACACATATCACAGGGACGCAAATTGCATTTTTCATTAAAAATAAATATTACTTTTTTTCAACATATTTTATAAGTTTTGGGGTGATATCAGCAGATGTTAACCACTGCTTTCCTTAACACATAATCCTTAATCCCTGCTTCTGTATCTACTGTTTACTGCAGCAGCGGTTGTTAAAAATCTGTAGTTCACTATTATTGGTTAAGTACCATCAGTGTTTTAATCACTAGCAGTGCTTAAAAGTTTTCCATCAGCTGTTTGACTTAACTGTAGTTTGCATTATTAATTCTAAATTCATGGCTTCAAATTACTTTTCTTGGTAAACGAGTTATAGAAGCTCAAGTTATATCTGGTAGGAACTTTGGCACGAGAGTTTTTATTCTAAGGATTAATATGATCCCGTTTGACAAAAAAATACCTTTTCAATTTCAACAAAGACAATTTCCTTTATCAGTTTGTTTTGCTATGACAATTAACAAGTGTCAAGGACAAACGTTATCAAAGGTTGGTCTTTATTTGAAAGATCCTGTCTTCACTCATGGTCAGTTGTATGTTGCATTATCAAGGGTCAAGACCAGAGAAGGTGTTAAAATACTAATATTCGACGCTGTTGGAAAACCAACAAATAAGTAATGTTGTTTACAAAGAAGTTTTTACTAGGTTGTAATCATTGTGAGCAATGTTAAAACCCTGTTTCACCGAAGTCAAGCTACTTATATTAAAAGCTAATTATAATAGATAAAACACTGTTTGAGGAATGTTAAAACGCTGTTTGACCAAAGTCTGTTTGACCAAAGTCAAACTACTTTTGTTAAAAGCACAACCGTCAGTATTTCTTCATCATCATTACACATCAAACATCTATCATCTCTTTTTTCAAAAATCACTTCTCCCCAGTCATTTTCTAGGGTTTCAATTTTCTTTTCCTCCATCTTCTACACTTCAATCACCTGAGGTTTGATTATTTTTTCTTCAGCAACTGGTATGTACATTCCTATTGATGAACTTTATATTGTTTAATCTATGTTAATTTAAATCCTATCTTGCTACTAATACGATTTTAAATGTTTATTGCTATACATTCAATAAGGGTTTACTTATGTGTTTGAATTATCTGTTGAGAACATGTTAAAATAATTATTATTTGCAGAAAATTTTTAACTCATACTCTGTTTCTATTAGAAAACCCATCACGACAATTGCTTTCAAATCAGATCAGCAAACTACTGCCCATAGCCAAGAAAGTATAACTTAGCAGATATTTCCTTTGGCAAACATATACCATAGCAGTGGTTTTGAAATTGCCGGTAATTTCAAATTCAAAATGCCTTGGGATATATACTTTGCAATTAATGCACGTTAAGCAATCACTTCTCTCTTATGCTAAAGGCGTCTTATAGGTAAATGAATAGGTTAATTGTAATTATAATAACGTGTTTAATTTTATATTTTTCCCGTGTAAATGCATTAAAAGCCTAATAAGTGTCGCATGATATTCTTTCGTCTGACGATGTATTTAGTCATAGCCTTCTTCATTGGGTATATAAAATAGATTTGGCAGAGGTTTTGATCATTACCATTTTCATCTATATACTCAATCATCTTCAAAAATTTTGTTGACGAGATTTTCACAAGGCTCTTTGCAGGATGGAAAAATTTGGGTTTCAAGTGATTGTTGACGAGATTTTCACAAGGCTTTCTGCAGAAGATATTTGCCGTTTCAAGTGTCTTTCCAAGAATTTTTATAGGGAATTGTCAAGTCATGCATTTCAGATGATGCATGCTCTCCGAAGTGGAGATTCAGTACAAAAGAAACTATTATCCTTTAAAGACACGTCAATTGTCATTGACAACGTAGTTGGTGGTAAGTTGGATGTTGTTAGTAGTAAAACGTTAAGTTTTCCTAACAATGTCCACTCTAGCTTCTTACGTATTCTATCTTCATTTAATGGGTTGTTGTTAGTTTCGAATGAAGGGATTTGCTGTCAGTTGATTCTTTGGAATCCAACTATCAGGCAGTATAAGGTTTTGTGTGATGACTACTTTAATTATAATCATCATCGAAACTCTGATACCGGTGGAATTTATTTTGATCAGTTCAATGATCTCAAAGTGCTGAACATCAGATGTTACCGTAATGTAACTGCTGCTCGTGTTTACTCACGACGTCGTGAGTCATGGACAACAATAAATTTCAGTATCGTAAACAATTATAGTTCAAGTCGTTATTCATGGTCTACTGGAGTTTATGCTGATAAAACCATATATTTTATGGTTTCAAATTATTGGTATCCACTAGGTGAGAGGAACATCGTTTGTTTTGATGTTGTTAGTGAGACTTTCAGAATGCTTCACTTTCCTGAGAGTATTGTAGTCAATCCTTGCCAAGGGCATTTTTTGACCATTGCAAAGAGATTGCATTTGATTGTCATTGGAAAGTCTGCTGAGCTAACTGCTGATTTGCTCAGATATGAAGAAGAAGGCTGGAAGAAGATGTTTGTTTTCAATAATCCTCGTGTAGTTGGTTACGTAGATGCACGCCGAAGTACTAATATAATTGAAGACAACAAGTGGTTGATAACAAGCATCTGGGGGGATATGATTGAAGTTGATCTCACCAACGAACTTCTAAAATACCTCCAACATGTTGACAACTACAATGGTCCGAAAGGAGCTTTACTTATTGAAACTACTGTTTCACCAATAGATTAGGAATTAGAATCCTGTATTTTATTCAATGCTATTATCTGTTTTGACAATTGTATCTTTTATATAATTAGTTGTGTTAAAATTATTAATAATGTTTGTTATTAAAATTAAGTAAATGAATATCGATGTTTGAGAGTGTAAATTCTTGTAATATTGGCAAAGGTCGGTTTAAATGATCAAAGCTTTGTTATTGAGAACAGGTGTTTCAAAATTAAACAGTTGTTGATACATCTGTTGAATTGGGTCAACAGATGGATGAACTTTGTATGCTGTTTAACACTTGTACTTTTTATAAATATTTAGGTTTGAGAGTGTAAAAGCTTGTAATATTGGCAAATGTATGTTTAAATGATCAAAGCTCTGTTATTGGGAACAGATGTTTGAAAATAAAACAGTGGTTGATAAATTTGTTGACTTTGGTCAACAGATTGATGTCCACGGATGTTTGGAACTACTGTTCAGAAAACTGTGGTCGAAACCGCTGTTTGGTTAAAATAGTGGTTTAAAACCACTGTTGGGTTAAAACTGTTTGGTCTTTTAAGGCTTAAACTGTTTTGCCTTAAACATATGTTAACAAGTTAAACATCTGTTAAGGCTTAAACAGATGTTTGGCCTTTTGTATCAGATGTTTCGACTTAAACAGTTGTTTGATCTTAAACACATGTTTGACCTTAAACAGATGTTTTGCCTTAAACAGATGTTCTTATTCTATATCAGATATTTGGACTTAAACAGATGTTTGACCTTCAACAGATGTTTGCCCATAAACAGATGTTTGGCCTTAAACCAAACATCTGTTTAAGCTCAACATCTGTTTTACTATTTGTCAATATCTTATTGACTTTTGGTTAACATCTGTTTTAAATTTGGTCAACATCTTATTTTGTAAAAGAGGTACAAAAACAAAGATTTTTTTGAAAATCCCAAATCACCCTATCATGTAAGTGCAAGGATGTAAAAGTGGAAATTTAATTATTCATATGGTCCTGTTGTGGTTTTGTTTGTCCTCTAATATGAGTTCATGATCTAATCCGGTGATTTGAAGTCGTTGTTGAATCGAATGAGATGGTTGATGTAATGCGGTCGTATTAATAACAAATAGTAATTAATTAATCTAAATAACTTTCCCGAGCCCGGGAAGCAATCCCGGGTAAAAACCTAGTGAAGCATATACACAGGGCCGACCCAACATTTTAGAGGTCTGAGGCGAACTAAAAAGTTGGGATCTTTTTAAAGATTATTTTATATAAACTCTTCTCTTTTACTATGACTTGGACCTACAATAACAAATTAAGAAGTTGTAACACCCCGAAAACAGGTTTGGTAATTAACCCACGTTAATACTAAAAGACGGGTAAAGTACCGTTAATGGTAAAAGTAACCCGGTGAATATTAGGATTTTAAATAAATAAACCTAATATTAAATAAAAGTAGTATAAAGGCTTTTGAGGAAATAAAGTTTATAGAAGGCCCGACCTAACGGGACTTAAAATAAGCTTAGTTATAAATTCCCCGAACCCACTAAGTTAACTAGGAATGTTTAACCTAGTTAATAAGTGGGAGTATTGTTATTAAAATTCGTAGGTTGCAGCCTACTTAATAACGAACCAAACACGAGGGGTTAAAGTGGGATAACTAGAAAGGTTATTTAAAAGGAAACAAAACACACAAACACACACACACAGTGTGTGTTCGTGATCGTGCAGGGGAAGCTCCCCATGGAGCCAAACCCTAACCTTCAACAAATCCATCAAATTGAAGGATCAAATGAAGCCCAAATTCACAACCGAGCGTGAATTAACGATCATCCGAACAAGAGGATCGTAAGGTATGTAAAATCTTGATGATTAGTGAAGTTGTGAAATACTGATAATCATCCTAATCATGAATTAGGCGTGGATTAGAGAAGCTATGGCTAGATTAGTGATGTATACTTGCTTAGGAACAAAACCCTAAGTGAAAATCACACATAACATGCTATGAATTGAATGATTAGATGATTTACTACACTTAAATAAGTGGGTTTTAAGCATATGATGAAAAAGATGATAGAATTGTGATTAGAATCATCATACATGATAGTAATCGATAAATACTTGAACAAATGATGTGTTTAAGTATATGATCATACCTACTATAAAAAGGGTTTAGTATGATATGATAAAATTGGATGATATGTTCATGATTAATGATGTTTAATATCATCAAGTATTAATTTGGTAACTTATAGTTACAAGAACTTGGTAAATACGTGATTAAAACGGTAACATAAGAATGATGTTTACCGGATAATTGGCCAAGTAATTAAACTAGTAGCTAAGCTACTTCGTATAGTTAATTATGTCAACAGTCAGTTGACTTTTAAAAGTCAAACTGATCAATGATATGGTCGAATGGTAAATTCGACATAAAAGTCGTAGGATGGAATAGTCGTGAATGATTATGACTAAGCTAACCATCTTACGAATTACGATGATAGTTTGACGCTGACAAGCTAGGGGAAGCTTGGGAAGGAAGCGGGTCAAACTAATCGGGAGTGAAGGAAAATGCATAAACAGGATGCAAGGTAAGTATAGCTTACACTAGTCTTAAATTGTGGAATATTCACTTATCATATAAATTACGAATGAGATAACTAAACAATTGAAATATGATGTTCCGTCGTGTAGTCGTACGGAACAAGATAATCAAAGATGAAAGAAACCATAATAATGGTTAAAAAGAAGTAAATCGATAATTCGGTCATATTATGACGAAAGGAAAAACGAACTTTTAATGGTTCCCTTTTTATGGTAAGCCAAAACAAATAATAAGGGCAAAACGGTAATTTAGTCACACGTTGACAATAACCGTTAGTTTTTTTTTTAAAAGAGACGCTTTTCCGCGTAAGACATAAAGAGTCGAAAGTGGTAATAAACGGTTTATAAGTAAAATGACCGTCCGGTGTTAAACGGAGCGAGTCATGTAGATGAGATGATAATAAATATCATCTCGCAAAGATAAACGGTCAGTTCGGCCAAACGGGTCAAAAGGTGTAGACATCACCTTTTGACAATATCGACTAATGATTTTTGTCGAGTTATATGCTTACAGGAATAGATATCCAATGGATACTCGCATCGCTCTTAATTAGCGATTATAAAGCAAGGTATTAAAACTGGGTTAATAAGTTGATCCGAGCCAGGTATGTATAATAGATCAACTCATCATTTAGAACTTGAAGTTCTATGAGAGTTAGGCAAAGTAAAAAGGGACATTCGGTTACCTTAAAAGGTAAACCGAAGGATTTAAATTATAGACAGAGTGTTTTGAAAACAAGATTTGGTTAAAAATGAGATTTTGGGCATGCATGCCTTAAGCAAGCCCTTCGTCGTAAAAGAAGGGTTAAAAATGACCAAAACGCCCTTGTAAGCGAAATTAAGCAAACGACCCTTAGAAGTCGCTTGAAAACGAGTTTTATAATCAAGTCAATACTTAGAATAAGTATAAAAGCGAAATATGTAAATCCTTGGTCAAAAGACTCTATACGAGTCTTTGCCGTAAAATGATAATCCGAGGGGTAAAACTCGGATTATATAGATCGCCACATTAAACCCATCACAAATATAGTTGTGGTGGAAGATCATTTGATAAATAATGTGGAAATAAGATGCTAGAAATAAATGAGTGTGAATTATGCGTAAAAATGCTTAAATGCCCTTAACGGGTCAATTAAACATCTAAGTAAAAACGGGTTTAAGAATGTATATAAACCCGTGATTTGAATCTAAAATGATAAGCAACATGGAAATGATGAGAAATTAGAATCAAACAACATGATTGTTTGATAAAATCACGAACGGGTCAAAATTTGGTAAAAAGGGTAATAAGCCGAAGACTTAAAAGTCTTAAATTTCGATAATCCGGATGATAGATTTTAACTCCATATGATGGAGGATCAAATTACAATCACGTAGGAAGAAACGGTAGGTCAAACGGACAAGCGGATTAAAAGTTATGAAGGTTGTCGTTTTAGAAAACGGCAAACTTGGAAAATCCTGCAGAGGCCACCGTAAGTTACGGTAGCTACCGTAACTTACGGTAGCCTTAAAGTCTTTACGCCACGCACCCACTGTTTTACGGTGGGGAAATCAACATTCAGGGGCTACCGTAAATTACGGTAGTCATCGTAATTTACGGTAGACCCTGTAACAAGTTGTATTTTAATCAGTTTCGCTTCCCGGACTCGTTTAGACACGTTTTAAACCCCGTATGACTAAAGCATTTCATGTTTATGAAATGTAGGTACATTTTGGATGCCGGAGGACGATTAAGCTCAACGAAGAACCGAACACGATAAAGATACATGCTTCCGCACTTTGCCTCGTCGTAAATTTTAAACGACGAATTCGATCACGTTATGTTGATTAACTTATGATTTGTAAAATTTTTAATAAACCCGCATTTATATAGTATGTGTAGTCTTAACTACACATCTAATTGTTGGTATTTACATGTAAAACCGTTAAATAGTAACTAGGGTCTTTCAAGTTGGTAATCAGAGCTTTAGGTTAAAAGAATAAAGTGTTTGGTTCGAGGCTTGATCGCAAATCCGGTAAGTACATGTATGTTAATAGTTTAGCATGCTAAAATATTGAAAACAATACATAGGGCTATCGTGTGATACACGTTACACCAACGAAAATGATTAGTATAGTTAACAAATCACGTGCAGTAAAAAGCCTAGTATTACAATACGTGCATTTAGTAAAGTTGACATTACTAACTTTTGTGAATGTCTTAATTGAAGGACACTTGCACTTAAAGATGACAAGGGTTGAACAAATTACGGATATGATAAGAGGAACGGTCCGAAGTATGACAAGAGGAGCATGCTCACCAAGGACTAAATCGTGTAACGACCGCGAACAAGGTTAATGGTAAGGAACGCCCGTCGGGGCAAGCATTACCAGGTGCACGCTTTTAAATATAATCGCACAAATAGCAATATGCAATAAACATGTAGAGAATGATTGTTGCATATGTAAATTAGAAACTTGGAAAACCTGAATAGAATACCTATCCAGTATATTATTTCCAAGAAAACTAAATAGAGGCGTTACTTACATAGGGCGTGATGTGAAAACTATAAAAAGGTCATGTGTGTCATGTGTTAATCGCTTACTCTGGCCAAGTAAGTAGTGGCATATGATACCATGAACTTCTTATAGCGGACACATTTACGTCCAATGTAGTAAGGACGTGATAAATGGGACGAATCGAAAAGGTACCCAAAACGGATCAAATAAGTAAAATATTTGATAATAAACGTAAACGCAAGCCTGAAGACGGAAGCGTATTACGTTAGTATAACGAGCCCAAGGGAAGGGACAATAACCAAGTAAATGAAAATACAAACCGACCACTAAGAATGCTAAGGCATAGAGGATAAAGTTGACTATCAAAAGTGGTGAAACTCACACGAACAAGTTAAACGGGTTAGATAAAACGTAATATTGGAAAGGATAATGAGCCCGGAAATGGGACGCGATTGAATACAAATATAGGCGCAAATCGAATAAAGGAAAGCGCGAGATATTAATGAACCCATGTAATGGGTCGGAATTAAATATGAAATGATTGCAGTCACGAATCACAGTCGGAGTGAATGAAATTTTGATGCGAAAACAAATGATTTTCGAACATAAAAAGGACGATCTACGGGATCATTATAACCTTCGGGTTATAAACAGTGTAAAGGTCTACGGGACTAAAATGACCCACGGGTCATGAATAAAAAGGAAAAGGATCATAAAGGCAACGCCCTAAAGAGGTGAAAGCCTAAAGAAATAGCCTACGAGGCTAAGTGAAAGAATCTACGGGTTACTTAGACAAGCGAGGGAACCAATAGAGAATCCCCGCGTAAAACAAGGACTGCAAAAAGGATAAATGTCAAGTTGTCAAATTTGTTTGACATGAATAAAAAAAATATATAACGTTAAACTAAAATTCAGTTTTAGTAAAAAACAACGTTTTATCAAACATATATAGTATGAGATGATTGGGAAATAAACCTAAAACACGACGTGACGCGATCACGGTCAGGAAAGTTATGTGAAATAAAATCACATAGTAGCCCGAGAGATGGGTATAAAGTAACTGGACTAATAAGTCTAGTCAGTGAGACCGGTTAAGGTCAATATTTAAATTAAGAAAGTGTTCAACACGCTATTTATATTAAGATTAGCGTGAAATAAACATAGTTGATAAGCGTGTATGACCAAGTGGCCAATTGGCTACTCAGTCAAGCCAAACAATAAAGGTAAGTGAGTAAAAAATGGCAGTGATGGTCCATGAGGTCATAATAACGAAAAGTATTGATCGCCTATACTGAGCGATCACAAGACAACACAAGCAAAGTGTTGGGAAGTCAATTCGAGTAAAAGCACGATAAAAGAATAAAGCCGAAAGGTATGTGGTAATATGCCTTGTAGAATTTCGTTAATAGCACATCTAGATAGTGCTAAATAAATAAGATAAAATTAGGAAATTCATTTTAGCGGCGAATTCTGTATGAATGAACCAAATGAATAAGTTCGTAAAGGAAAGGGTCTGTTTGTAAAAAGTGAAAGATCTCACTAGAAACATCCAAATGGGTGAAAATAACGGATTCACAAAGAATCCGAAAGTATAAAGGCGATGGATTTCTCTAAGTTAATCAAACAAGTCGAAATAACAAGATGGCGTTATCCTGAGTTGCATTAATTCGCAAAAAAAGATACATATGTTGTGTAATTAAAAGATGTTACCATATTTGTCTGGCAACACTAACAAATGGTCAAAGTATGAGTAATGCTTAGAAGGTTACTCAGTTTATGTACATTGGGTTTGAAACTCAATAAACTATGTAAGAAAAGGTTTCGAGGACGAAACCTCTTTAAGGGGGGTAGACTTGTAACACCCCGAAAACAGGTTTGGTAATTAACCCACGTTAATACTAAAAGACGGGTAAAGTACCGTTAGTGGTAAAAGTAACCCGGTGAATATTAGGATTTTAAATAAATAAACCTAATATTAAATAAAAGTAGTATAAAGGCTTTTGAGGAAATAAAGTTTATAGAAGGCCCGACCTAACGGGACTTAAAATAAGCTTAGTTATAAATTCCCCGAACCCACTAAGTTAACTAGGAATGTTTAACCTAGTTAATAAGTGGGAGTATTGTTATTAAAATTCGTAGGTTGCAGCCTACTTAATAACGAACCAAACACGAGGGGTTAAAGTGGGATAACTAGAAAGGTTATTTAAAAGGAAACAAAACACACAAACACACACACACAGTGTGTGTTCGTGATCGTGCAGGGGAAGCTCCCCATGGAGCCAAACCCTAACCTTCAACAAATCCATCAAATTGAAGGATCAAATGAAGCCCAAATTCACAACCGAGCGTGAATTAACGATCATCCGAACAAGAGGATCGTAAGGTATGTAAAATCTTGATGATTAGTGAAGTTGTGAAATACTGATAATCATCCTAATCATGAATTAGGCGTGGATTAGAGAAGCTATGGCTAGATTAGTGATGTATACTTGCTTAGGAACAAAACCCTAAGTGAAAATCACACATAACATGCTATGAATTGAATGATTAGATGATTTACTACACTTAAATAAGTGGGTTTTAAGCATATGATGAAAAAGATGATAGAATTGTGATTAGAATCATCATACATGATAGTAATCGATAAATACTTGAACAAATGATGTGTTTAAGTATATGATCATACCTACTATAAAAAGGGTTTAGTATGATATGATAAAATTGGATGATATGTTCATGATTAATGATGTTTAATATCATCAAGTATTAATTTGGTAACTTATAGTTACAAGAACTTGGTAAATACGTGATTAAAACGGTAACATAAGAATGATGTTTACCGGATAATTGGCCAAGTAATTAAACTAGTAGCTAAGCTACTTCGTATAGTTAATTATGTCAACAGTCAGTTGACTTTTAAAAGTCAAACTGATCAATGATATGGTCGAATGGTAAATTCGACATAAAAGTCGTAGGATGGAATAGTCGTGAATGATTATGACTAAGCTAACCATCTTACGAATTACGATGATAGTTTGACGCTGACAAGCTAGGGGAAGCTTGGGAAGGAAGCGGGTCAAACTAATCGGGAGTGAAGGAAAATGCATAAACAGGATGCAAGGTAAGTATAGCTTACACTAGTCTTAAATTGTGGAATATTCACTTATCATATAAATTACGAATGAGATAACTAAACAATTGAAATATGATGTTCCGTCGTGTAGTCGTACGGAACAAGATAATCAAAGATGAAAGAAACCATAATAATGGTTAAAAAGAAGTAAATCGATAATTCGGTCATATTATGACGAAAGGAAAAACGAACTTTTAATGGTTCCCTTTTTATGGTAAGCCAAAACAAATAATAAGGGCAAAACGGTAATTTAGTCACACGTTGACAATAACCGTTAGTTTTTTTTTTTAAAAGAGACGCTTTTCCGCGTAAGACATAAAGAGTCGAAAGTGGTAATAAACGGTTTATAAGTAAAATGACCGTCCGGTGTTAAACGGAGCGAGTCATGTAGATGAGATGATAATAAATATCATCTCGCAAAGATAAACGGTCAGTTCGGCCAAACGGGTCAAAAGGTGTAGACATCACCTTTTGACAATATCGACTAATGATTTTTGTCGAGTTATATGCTTACAGGAATAGATATCCAATGGATACTCGCATCGCTCTTAATTAGCGATTATAAAGCAAGGTATTAAAACTGGGTTAATAAGTTGATCCGAGCCAGGTATGTATAATAGATCAACTCATCATTTAGAACTTGAAGTTCTATGAGAGTTAGGCAAAGTAAAAAGGGACATTCGGTTACCTTAAAAGGTAAACCGAAGGATTTAAATTATAGACAGAGTGTTTTGAAAACAAGATTTGGTTAAAAATGAGATTTTGGGCATGCATGCCTTAAGCAAGCCCTTCGTCGTAAAAGAAGGGTTAAAAATGACCAAAACGCCCTTGTAAGCGAAATTAAGCAAACGACCCTTAGAAGTCGCTTGAAAACGAGTTTTATAATCAAGTCAATACTTAGAATAAGTATAAAAGCGAAATATGTAAATCCTTGGTCAAAAGACTCTATACGAGTCTTTGCCGTAAAATGATAATCCGAGGGGTAAAACTCGGATTATATAGATTGCCACATTAAACCCATCACAAATATAGTTGTGGTGGAAGATCATTTGATAAATAATGTGGAAATAAGATGCTAGAAATAAATGAGTGTGAATTATGCGTAAAAATGCTTAAATGCCCTTAACGGGTCAATTAAACATCTAAGTAAAAACGGGTTTAAGAATGTATATAAACCCGTGATTTGAATCTAAAATGATAAGCAACATGGAAATGATGAGAAATTAGAATCAAACAACATGATTGTTTGATAAAATCACGAACGGGTCAAAATTTGGTAAAAAGGGTAATAAGCCGAAGACTTAAAAGTCTTAAATTTTGATAATCCGGATGATGGATTTTAACTCCATATGATGGAGGATCAAATTACAATCACGTAGGAAGAAACGGTAGGTCAAACGGACAAGCGGATTAAAAGTTATGAAGGTTGTCGTTTTAGAAAACGGCAAACTTGGAAAATCCTGCAGAGGCCACCGTAAGTTACGGTAGCTACCGTAACTTACGGTAGCCTTAAAGTCTTTACGCCACGCACCCACTGTTTTACGGTGGGGAAATCAACATTCAGGGGCTACCGTAAATTACGGTAGTCATCGTAATTTACGGTAGACCCTGTAACAAGTTGTATTTTAATCAGTTTCGCTTCCCGGACTCAGTTAGACACGTTTTAAACCCCGTATGACTAAAGCATTTCATGTTTATGAAATGTAGGTACATTTTGGATGCCGGAGGACGATTAAGCTCAACGAAGAACCGAACACGATAAAGATACATGCTTCCGCACTTTGCCTCTTCGTAAATTTTAAACGACGAATTCGATCACGTTATGTTGATTAACTTATGATTTGTAAAAGTTTTAATAAACCCGCATTTATATAGTATGTGTAGTCTTAACTACACATCTAATTGTTGGTATTTACATGTAAAACCGTTAAATAGTAACTAGGGTCTTACAAGTTGGTAATCAGAGCTTTAGGTTAAAAGAATAAAGTGTTCGGTTCGAGGCTTGATCGCAAATCCGGTAAGTACATGTATGTTAATAGTTTAGCATGCTAAAATATTGAAAACAACACATAGGGCTATCGTGTGATACACGTTACACCAACGAAAATGATTAGTATAGTTAACAAATCACGTGCAGTAAAAAGCCTAGTATTACAATACGTGCATTTAGTAAAGTTGACATTACTAACTTTTGTGAATGTCTTAATTGAAGGACACTTGCACTTAAAGATGACAAGGGTTGAACAAATTACGGATATGATAAGAGGAACGGTTCGAAGTATGACAAGAGGAGCATGCTCACCAAGGACTAAATCGCGTAACGACCGCGAACAAGGTTAATGGTAAGGAACGCCCGTCGGGGCAAGCATTACCAGGTGCACGCTTTTAAATATAATCGCACAAATAGCAATATGCAATAAACATGTAGAGAATGATTGTTGCATATGTAAATTAGAAACTTGGAAAACCTGAATAGAATACCTATCCAGGATATTATTTCCAAGAAAACTAAATAGAGGCGTTACTTACATAGGGCGTGATGTGAAAACTATAAAAAGGTCATGTGTGTCATGTGTTAATCGCTTACTCTGGCCAAGTAAGTAGTGGCATATGATACCATGAACTTCTTATAGCGGACACATTTACGTCCAATGTAGTAAGGACATGATGAATGGGACGAATCGAAAAGGTACCCAAAACGGATTAAATAAGTAAAATATTTGATAATAAACGTAAACGCAAGCCTGAAGACGGAAGCGTATTACGTTAGTATAACGAGCCCAAGGGAAGGGACAATAACCAAGTAAATGAAAATACAAACCGGCCACTAAGAATGCTAAGGCATAGAGGATAAAGTTGACTATCAAAAGTGGTGAAACTCACACGAACAAGTTAAACGGGTTAGATAAAACGTAATATTGGAAAGGATAATGAGCCCGGTAATGGGACGAGATTGAATACAAATATAGGCGCAAATCGAATAAAGGAAAGCGCGAGATATTAATGAACCCATGTAATGGGTCGGAATTAAATATGAAATGATTGCAGTCACGAATCACAGTCGGAGTGAATGAAATTTTGATGCGAAAACAAATGATTTTCGAACATAAAAAGGACGATCTACGGGATCATTATAACCTTCGGGTTATAAACAGTGTAAAGGTCTACGGGACTAAAATGACCCACGGGTCATGAATAAAAAGGAAAAGGATCATAAAGGCAACGCCCTAAAGAGGTGAAAGCCTAAAGAAATAGCCTACGAGGCTAAGTGAAAGAATCTACGGGTTACTTAGACAAGCGAGGGAACCAGTAGAGAATCCCCGCGTAAAACAAGGACTGCAAAAAGGATAAATGTCAAGTTGTCAAATTTGTTTGACATGAATAAAAAAAATATATAGCGTTAAACTAAAATTCAGTTTTAGTAAAAAACAACGTTTTATCAAACATATATAGTATGAGATGATTGGGAAATAAACCTAAAACACGACGTGACGCGATCACGGTCAGGAAAGTTATGTGAAATAAAATCACATAGTAGCCCGACAGATGGGTATAAAGTAACTGGACTAATATGTCTAGTCAGTGAGATCGGTAAAGGTCAATATTTAAATTAAGAAAGTGTTCAACACGCTATTTATATTAAGATTAGCGTGAAATAAACATAGTTGATAAGCGTGTATGACCAAGTGGCCAATTTTTTTAATTTTTTCAATTTTTTATAAGTTTTTGGATTTTTTAATTATTTTTTAGAATTTTTTTTATTTTTAAATTTTTTTGGATTTTTTATTATTTTTTAGATTTTTTTTGAATTTCTAGGATTTTTTTGGATTTTTAATTATTTTTTAGATTTTTTTTATTTTAAGAATTTTTTGAACATTTTATTATTTTTTAGATTTTTTAGAATTTTTTGGAGTTTTATTATTTTTTAGATTTTTTTTGAATTTTTAGGATTTTTTGGATTTTTTATTATTTTTTAGAATTTTTTTGATTTTTTAGAAATTTTTTTGATTTTTAGAATTTTTTGAACTTTTTATTATTTTTAGAAATTTTTTGATTTTTTAGAATTTTTTTGATTTTTTAGAATTTTAAATTATTTTTTAGATTTTTATTGAATTTTTAGGATTTTTTGTTATTTTTTAGAATTTTTTTGATTTTTTAGAATTTTTTTTGATTTTTTTGAACTTTTTATTATTTTTTTGAATTTTTTTTATTTTTTAGAATTTTTTGGATTTTTTATTATTTCTTCGATTTTTTTTTGAATTTTTAGGATTTTTATTATTTTTTAGAATTTTTTAAATTTTTTAGAATTTTTTGAACTTTTTATTATTTTTTTGATTCTTTAGAATTTTTTGGATTTTTTATTATTTTTTAGATTTTTTTTGAATTTTTAGGATTTTTTGGATTTTTTTATTATTTTTTAGAGTTTTTTTTTTATTTTTTAGAATTTTTTGAACTTTTTATTATTTTTTTAGATTTTTTTTTATTTTTTTTTATACTTTTGAATTTTTTGGATTTTTTAGAATTTTTATAATTTTTTTATGATTTTTAGATTTTTTTTTTTGAATTTTTATAATTTTTTGGATTTTCTAGAATTTTTTTGAATTTTTGTCTAAGATAGGTGTTTTTAAAACTTTTGCCAGTTGTTTATAACTATGGGTAATTTTGTCTTTTTAGGTATTTTTAAAGGAATCCATCGAATTACAATTCAAATTCCAATTCCCATAGGGATTTCAATTCCAATTCCCATAGGGATTGCAATTCCAATTCTTACACATTCCGCAAACCAAACGCCCCTAAGTGGAAATTTTTGCAGACATGTACGAAGAACTTGAAATTACAATTACAAAGAGAGTTAGATCGTCTCTCAAATCTCAAATGATAGATTAATCGTTATTTCTTCATTCTCAAATCATTGAACCATAGAAGGAATTTTGGGTCCCCATAAAGGTGGGGGCCCTAAACGGCTTTCTTACCTTTACACATTATAGGCTAGCCCATTAAGATCATTTCAAGTACATTTTGCAAATTTAGCTTAATATATTATACAATTGGAGATAATCTATTAACTACTTTAAACGTTTTGATTTATTATTAACGGTCCAAGCCCGACGAAAAAAGTAGGGTTTATAAAATTAACACTTAGAAAAATATCCATAACTTTTCAGGTTTATAAAAATAACACTTAGAAAAATATCCATAACTTTTCATTTTGTTTTAAGCTCAAATGGGTTAGACGAATTATCATTGTATATTAAATCAATGATGGGCGTCAAAAGCACAACTAATAATGTGTAATGTTAAATTAAGTCGAATAACTGTATAAACCCTACTTTTTTTTTATTCTGGATTTGGACAGTAATCCGAATTTTCCGTTAAAAAAAAGTTAAAAACATCTGTTTTTCCTGAGTTTAGATTAATTCCAACCAATAAATCAAAATTAGAATTATTAAAATTCTCTCTATCAATAAGGAGCAGTAGAACTCTTCTTTCCTTTTATCTTGTATTCGTTATCCAAAACAAATCTGATAACCAACTGTTGATGCAACAAACACAAGACCAACAATAGTGATTGGGCTGGTTAGGCAAAAGGCTTGGAGGGTTCCGGTTTGCCTAACGCAGGTCGTGGGGTCCCCCCACGTTTGCAAGACGTGGAGAGAGGTTAACAAGTTATGTTTATTATTTGTTCAAGATCTTCGGCTGAAGTGTGTTCAGCCTTGGATGCAAGAGCAATCAGATTGTGTGTGTTGAATGTGAAGAAGAGGAACTTGTATGGAACAAGTTCTCGAGAGACAAGAAGGAAGATCAGAGATCCCTAGAGAATCAGGACTGATCTGGAAAGTTTGAAATGCACTAAATGAGGTGTCATTTATAGAGGAAGAGATTGCCCAAAGGGGAAACCTTTGACTAGTGAACCCTACTTGCAGTGGAGGACTTACCCTTTTAGGGGTTGAAGTGTTTGGACCTGCGGGTAAAAGAGTATACCCTGTGCACCTGCTTTGCTTTTGCGGCTGAGAGAGTTGTTCAAGTAATCAGTGACATGACCGATTACTGTACACGTGTTGTCTACCTTAGTTCCCGGGCTTTAAACCTTCGAACCTTTTAACCCTTCAAGCTATAATGTATTTTTAGTCATCTTATTGAGGTTTGGGATACCCCCGTCATCAGCCCCCCAAGTCAGAGGTTTTTGGGTGTAAGCACAAATACTTCTGACTTTTTGTACATTTGTTTTGTTTGCTTGAAGGCTTCAAGGCTTGAAAGCTTGAAAGGTTCAAAGCGGTTTAGCTTTTTGGTTTTTGAACTTTGACGAGACAGTTGATGTGACTGCTGGCAGTTTCTTTTGTGTCAGGCGGCGGTTTTAATTATTCTTCGTGTAATTATAACGCCTTTTCTTTCATTAATTTACATTTATCTCGTAGAAGGAAACAATCTTTCATACATTTCCTCCCAAGCTTCTTCCCTTTTCTTCTTCCAGATTAGTTCTGATTTCTATTTTTCTGGTTATTTTCTTTTGTCATGGGTGCTCGTAAAGATTTAGCCAAATCGTTTTCCCGATTAACTCAAGAAGAAGTAGAAGCATTTTGCATAGAATGGGGTATTGGGTTGAGGTTTAAACCGGTTGCACTGGCTTGTGTTGTTTCAATCGATAAGTGTCCCCCTGGTTCTGTTGCCCTCTATTGTCGTCATTTTGAATTTTCGAACCTCCGTCACCCTTTCTCGAACTTTGTTTTGAATATCTTAGAGTATTATCGCGTATCGTTTGGCCAGATTCAACCTCAGGGTCTGGCTAGGGTTATACATTTGGAAGTTTTATGCCAGGCTTCTGGGTATGACCCAACCCTTCTGTCTTTTCGTCGATTTTTCCGATTGGCCAAGAATGGTGATTGGTTCACATTCGAGACATCCCAGGTTGAGACTTCTTTGGTTTCGTCCATGGTTTCTAGTCTTGGCGTTTGAAAGACCGATTTTTCTGGGTTTCAGATGAGATTATTACTTTTAAACTTGTTTGGAGGCATCCGGATGCTGTTCTTAATGAACCTGAACCTTCTGCTCTTGAAATAAATACTCGCTTCCTTGAAACCCTCAGGGAGTGCCCTTCGAGGGTTCGTCCCTTTCCTGAGCCCTTGCTGGTGTTATTGGGCCTTAGTAATTTGTGGGACAAACGTGATCGAGATCCAGTGCTTATGAGAGATGGGCAGGGTATGCATTTGTCTTGCTGTGCTATTATGTTCCTATTTTTTGTTTGCTTATATCCTTTGTTTGTTTTTCAGTTATGTCTGCACTTGACTTTATTAAGAGCGATGATACTTCCGATGTTGTGTTTGGGGATGTTGCGGCCACACCTAGTGAAGATGCAGTTATTAGGGGATCTGAGCATAGGTTCGAGGGTTCTGGCTATGTGAATGTTCCAAATGTTAAAGGTTTCACGAAGGCTCCAGGTTCCAAGGTTTCCGTCCGTCGTTCAAACTGTCGTTTGAAGGGTGCTGACCAACCTTCTGGCTCAGAGGCCCTTGATGTTAGTGATGACATTGAAGTTTCTGCGGAGCAGGTTACTGAGGGTGGTGTGGAGAAGGGTAAGGAAAAAGAGTTGGTTGTTTCTGGGAAGAAGAAAAAGTTGGTTAAGAAAGGTGCTACTCCTGCTATCCAGGGTCCATCAGGCAAAAGCGTTGAGAGCTTGGAGGAGCCTGAAGTTGAAGAGGTTTATGTTCCCAACTGGGGTGTGAAAGTTGAGGATAGTTTTAAGGATCCTGTCGTTTGTGCAGATGTGTTGGCTCATTTCGCTCCTCCTGGTGTTCGAAATGCTATTTCTGAGATGGAGGCTGATCATTTTATTTCAAGGTTGATGTTAAGTTCCTGCAACCTTTCAGCCCTGTTGGCTGAGGGTGTTACCCGTTTTACAAAAGGTATGCAGGAGTATGAGGAAGCTACCAAGAAGAAGGATAAAATGAGACCCTCCATGGTTGCGATGAAGAAGGAGGTTGAGGGGTTTTCTAAAAAGGAGGAGGTTTGGGTGAAGAAGGTTGGAGAGTTGACAAGGAGGCACGAGATTGAGATGAATGATCTTAAGAAAAGTTTTGAAGCTCACCAGTTGAAGTTGAAAGCTGATAGGAAAGCCTTAGATGTGCAAAGGAAAGCTTTTGACGAAGAGTAGGAGGGTTTGAAGGCTTCGGTTGCTCAAGCCACTGGCGATAACCAGTGGCTCATTGAGCAAGGCTTTCACCAGGTTGTCACCTATCTCCTTCATTCCAATGAATTCAACTCTGCTCTTGGGGAGGTTTATACCAAATTGCTGAACTTGGGGAAACATCAGGGCCTTATTGTTGGTTTTAAACTTCACGAGTCTGGTCAGGCCTTGGAGTAGTCTCCAATGTTTCGTCCTGAAGCTTTCGGGGTCTTTAAGGAGTCTGTTCAGCAGATGGAGAGGTTGACTTACCCATATGTAAGTCAAGTTGCAACTTGTTTTGGTAAACCTATTTCTGTCTTACAGGGGCTGAAACCGGATGGGCTGAATGAGAAGGTTTATGCTGAAGTGCTTGATTCTCTTTCTAAGAAGCGTTCTCGTTTAGGGGATAGTGAGGAGACCTTTTCAGAAGGTCCCGATGTTTCCAAGGATGCAAGCCTCGAAGGTTCAGCAGTTGGTGATGATGGTGGTTCGAAGGCCAAGAAAGCGAAGAAGGCCAAAAAAGGTAAGGGTAATGGTTCTGGGGCTTCCAAGCCTCTTGCTGATGTTTGAACAATGCATTCGTAGCTTTCTTAGCACCTTAAAACAATTTCATGGTCTGTATTTCTTTAAAACAATCTAGGTTTTGCAGAAACCCTTAAGGTTTTTGTTGATGGTTATTAGCCTTAGTGGCTATTTGAACAATTTCCATGTTTACAAACCGTTAAGGTTTGGCTATGACTTGTTTGGATATTTGAAAGTCTTTAGGACTTATTATGTTATGCTATTAACTTTCTACTACTTGCCTTGTTTTGTGAAAATGTAGCCGTGCATTTTTGTAAGGCAGCTTTGTTAGATACTTGTAGCTTGAAGCCTTCAGGCTTCTAGTTGTTGCTTGTCCTTTATGACTTGGTGCTTTGCTTTGTATTTTTTGATTTCGAGTTGTATACAACCTTGTGTTTTTGTGTTGTTGTCTTGCTCCTTCAATTGTTTTTATTCTTTTGGAATTGTCTTTGTTGGGTTTGTGTTGTCTTTTTGTTTTTTATACCTTAAAGGGTTCAGTGTTGCAATCACTTAGCCTTGGCATTTTTAACAAGAAGACATAGCACCTATCCTATCTATTCCTTTTCTTGGTTTGCTTTTGGTTCGTAAGCCTGTTGATAATGGTTTATTTTTTATAAGTTTTCTAAGGCTTAAGGAACATTTAGTGAAGGTTGTTCAGACCCGTCTATGAGACAAGTTTGTTTTTTGATAATCTTATAAGTCTCATGGAGTTGTATTGATTTAGGAACTCACCCCTTATATAGTTTCATCCAACCCTTGAACCTATTGAGCGATATGGCCTGAGAGCTCATCCCCTTACATTGCCCTTGCCATGGAGTTTTTTGCTAGGTTCTCAACCTGATTTTAGGATAGAAAGACAAATTTGATAAAACATCATCATTCATTCAAGAGATATTGTTTTACAAAAAAGGGGAGAATGGGACAACTCTTGAAATACAAACTAAATTTTTTTGATCAGACATGGAACCTTTTAAGGGTCTTGCCATTCCAGTGTCTGGGAAGCTTTTTACCCTCCGCGTCAGCCAGTTTATAGGATCCACCTTTGTGGGCTTCAAGGATTGTGTATGGCCCTTCCCACTTTGGGCCAAGTTTTCCTTAGTTCTCTTTTTTGCTAGCCTCATTGTTTCTAAGAACGAGGTCTCCTGGCTTGAAGCGTTCATGCTTAACTCTTTTGTTGTAATAAGCTTCCATTTTTTGTTTGTACCTGGCTTCTTGAATAGCAGCTTGATCGCGTGTTTCTTCGAGGAGTTGCAAGTTCAACATGGTCTCTTTGTTGTTTGCTTCGGGATCCATGTTGAGTGTTCTTTGAGTCATAACTCCTATTTCAGCTGGAATCACAGCTTCTGATCCGGACACCAAGCTGTAAGGTGTTCTTTTGTGGCTTGTTTTTTCTGTTGTTCGTATAGCCCATAGAACATTTGGCAACTCTTCAAGCCAATTGTTTTCATGCCTTCCCAACCGGGTCTTGATTCCTTCAACAATGCTCCGATTCATTCATTCAACTTGTCCATTGGATTGTGGGTATGCAACTGAGCTGGATACCTGAGTTATCCTGAATTCCTTGTACCAAGTGCTAAAAGGCTTCTCAGCAAATTGTTTCCCATTATCCGTGACCAAGACTCCCGGTAGCCCGAATCGGCAAATGATGTTCTCCCAAATGAAGTCAATGACTTGTTTGCCCATGATTTTTGCAAGTGGTTTGACTTCAGGCCACTTGGTAAAGAAATATATGGCCACCAATAAAAATTTCACTCCACCTTTGGCTGGTGGGAATGGACCAACAATATCCATTCCCCATTTGTGATATAGCCAGGCTGAAGATATCGGGACAAGATCGTGTTTGGGGCTCTTGGGCACCGGTGCGTGTATTTGACAAGCTTCACATTTTCTTAATTGTTCGGTGGTGTCTCGGTGCATGGAAGGCCAAAAATACCCGAGATTCATCAGTTTAGCAACCACTGTCCTTGCTCCAAAATAAGCTCCACATATCCCCTCATGAACCTCTTTGACCAGGTATTGGCTTTGTTCCAGGCCAACGTATCTCAGTAATGGTGCAAGGTAACCCTTTTTTTAGAGGATCTCTCCTTGCAACACATATTGCCTTGATTTGATTTTAACCCTTTTAGCCTCTGTTTGGTCACCGGGTAATTCACCGTTTTTGAGGAATTTCTTGATAGGAGTCATCCAATTGGGACCTTCTTCGGTGATTACATCTTGAACCTCCAATTCTTGAATTGAGGGAGTTTTCAACACCTCCACCAATACCTTCTTTGTAAGACGGGCAAAGGTGAGTGAGGCAAGTTTGCTCAAGGCATCTGCTCTCTTGTATTGAGATCTTAGGACTTGTTTGATGGTACATGCTTGGAACGTGTTCATCAATTCCTTGGATTTTTTTTGTACCTCTTCATGTTGGGCTCCTTTGCAACATAGTTGTCATTGACATGGCTTGACACGAGCAACGAGTCTGTGAAGACCTGAAGCTTTTGAACCTTCATTTCCTTGGCTATCCTCAACCCAGCTATCAATGCTTCATATTTAGCTTCATTGTTTATGGTCTGGAATTCAAGTCGGAGAGCGTATGTAAATTCTAGACCTTCAGGGTTGATTAGAATGAGCCCAGCTCCTGACCCTTCAATGCTTGAAGCTCCATCGGTAAAGAGCTTCCAGGCTTTAGGGTCAGAAGGTTCAGCGGTAGTTGTGTGAACTTCCGTGGCGGCTTGCTTTGGGACTTCCACAATGAAGTAGGCCAAGACTTGGGCTTTAATGGCTTTTCTTGGAACATAGGTGATTTTGTGCTCACCCAGTTCCACATCCCATTTGGCCAGCCATCCTGAATTTTCTGGTTTTTCAAGCACACTCTTGATGGGTTGGTCGGTGACCACTTGTATAGGGTGTGCTTGGAAATACCTTCGAAGCCTTCTAGCCGTTTGGACTAGGGCTAGGGCAAGTTTTTCCAGAGGAGGATACTTGATTTCTGCCAATTTTAAAGTTTTTCTGAAGAAATAGACGGGTACCTGAACTTTGTCTCGTTCGATGGTTAAAACCACGCTTATTGCTTCTTCAGCAATCGAGAGGTAGACAGAGATCAACTCTCCTGTTTCCGGGGATGCAATATCAGGAAGTGAAGCTAGGTGTTGCTTCATCTGGTTGAAAGCTTCTTCTGCTTCTTCAGTGCACTTGAATTTTTTTTTTGTCAGAACACCCTTTAAGCGTTTTAAAGAAGGGTAAAGATTTCTCAGCCAGTTTTGAGGTAAAACGCTTCAGAGCTGCAAGCTTTCCATTCAGACTTTCCACTTCCTTTTTGCTTCGTGGGGGCTTGGTTTCAAGAACAGCTTTCACTTTGTTTGGATTGGCCTTTATACTTTGTTTTCCCCATATGCCCCAAAAATTTTCCTTCTTCAAACCCAAACGAACATTTTTCAGGGTTGAGTTTCATGTTCACCTTTCTTAGGTTTTGGAAAGTTTCTTGTTTGTCGTCAAGCATTTGGTATTCTGTTTTGCTTTTGATTACCAAATCGTCGACATATGCTTCCATGTTTCTGCCAATTTGAGTATCAAAAGCTTTGTCAACTAGGCGTTGGTAAGTTGCACCCGCATTCTTGAGGCCAAAAGGCATCTTTTGATAGCAAAAGATACCCTTGTCCGAGTGGAAAGCGGTCTTCTCTTCATCCTCTTCTTTCATGAGGATTTGATGGTAACCCTTGTAGGCATCAAGGAAACACTTGAAATGGTAACCAGTGAGAGAGTCAACCTTGAGATCAATCTCCGGCAAAGGGTAGCAATCCTTTGGGCAAGTCTTGTTCAAGTCCTTGAAGTCGATGCACATTCTCCAAGAGTTGTCGGGTTTTCGAACCTTGACCGGGTTTGCAACCCAGGATTGATACTTGACTTCCTGAAGAATTCCAGCTAGAACAAGCTTTTCTACTTCTTGACATGCTGCCAAGCTTCTTTCGGGTACTAAACTTCGTTTCTTTTGGACAACAGGCTTGACATCAGGTGGTATCTTTAGCTCATGCTTAGCAATGCTTCGAGGGATACCCGTCATTTCCTCCGGGCACCAAGCAAAGACATCGCTATAATGTACCAGCAGTTTTTCAAGGTATGAGAGGGTTTCTTGGGAGAAGCTTGTATTAACCCTTATCCTTTGTTCGGGATATTTGGGGTTTATGATCAGCCCTTTCTTGTCACTTTCATTCTTTGAACTTTCTCCTTCAACCATGTAGGCCTCTTGAGTGGGTTGAAGGGTTGCAATCCCTCTCTTGGTAGGGAACTTCACCGTGCCATGGCCAACTGAAACAACCATATAGAATGCACATTGACCTGACCTTCCTATGATGACATCATAGTTGGAAGGTATATTGATAACCACAAAAGTGAGAGGTTGAACTATTTCCATCTTGCCTTCACTGAGACAGACATCAAGGGTTAGTTGCCCTAAAGGCTTGAGGGGTATGTCGACAATACCTTTGATAGAGGTTCCAGATGGTTGAAGCTTTGAGCGTTCCTCATTACTCAAACGATTGAAGAACTTTTCAAACATGATTTCAGTAGCTGCACCAGTGTCTATGTAGGCTTTGCTTGTCTTTAGTGTACCCACAGTTGCTTCAACTACCAGGGGGTATGAAAGTGGATCCTTTTCCGTCGGAGGGAAGCAGACACACTGAAGCTCCCAAACTTCCAACCGCTGTCTTTTGTGGGAAACCTTTTCATCGAAGTCCACCATGTTAACTTCTTTGCTTTTGCCTTCGGCTATCTTGTCTCTTACCCCTTTCACCAAGTGGGCTAGTTCCCCAGGACTTGACACCCTCCTCAATTCTCTTTTTGAGTTGAAAGCAATCGTTAGTATGGTGACCCTTTTCCTCGTGAAATTCACAGAACTGGGTGGAATTTTCATTCCTTTTACTCTTGGGTAGAGGTCGAGGAGGTCGGAAGCTTTGTTTTACTTCCTCTGTAGCAAGGATTTCCTGTGGGGTTTTTGTAAGAGCTGTAAAGTTTACGGTCTTCTCCTTGCTCGGAGGGTTCCGACCTTCAGGCCTTCGTTGCTCTGAACCTCTGGGACGCCTATCACAGGGATGAAAATTCCCTTTCTTTCTAGCGGGGCTGTTACCTCGCCAGCTAGATCCCCTTTTTCTCTGCTCCTTGATGTCTACAGCCTCCTCTCCCCTGATGTGGGCTTCAGCCCTTTCGAGAGCTTCTTCCAAGGTTTTTGGTAGGGACTTGTTGAAATCCCTTGTAAAGTATTTGGAGGTAATAGCGTTCATGAAACCGGCTACTCTCATCTTTTCATCTGCCCCCACATACGTTAGACCTTCCTTTTTATACCTTTCTATGAACTCTCGAAGACTCTCGTCATCTCTTTGTTTTATCTGAAAAATCACCGTGGCATCTTTAACGTACCGCCTTTGCTGTGAGAAATTGGCTAGAATCCCTTTGCTTAGGTCATCGAAGCTTCGAACGCTTCTGGATGGTAAATCGTTGAACCATATTCTGGCTGACCCTATGAGGGTCTGCATGAACATGAGGCAGCATTCAGCGTTTGACCATTTCTCGATCCTAGCAGCACCAGTAAAGATCTGGAGGTGATCCGCTGGATCTTCGGTTCCGTCATACGTCTTGATATGAGATGGCATCTTGATTTTTGTTTGGAAATCATAATCGGCGATTTGCTGTGAGAAGCATGACAAGTTGCTTGGTTTATACGGCTTGGCCAAATCCTCTTCCACCCTTACACCAGTGTTGTTGTTGTTGTTGTTCCCTTGGGTGGCCAGCACCTGATTAATAAAATGCTGCCAAGGGAAGCTGGCCATCATCTGAGCCATCATTTGAGGCATAAGGTTGAAGCCTTGAAGGCTTCCAGGTGCAACTGGGCAGTTTATCCCTAAAGGAGTGCTCATGACGGCACTCCGTGCCAAAGGGGGTACAGACAAAGCTTGTTCCCATGTAGTTGTGGCCGGAGGTGGAAGGTTTGCAACAGGAGATTGTAGCAGTTGATTCAAAGTTAGCTCGTGCCCCAATGGAGCACCGGTTACAACTGGTTGGGAAGAAAAGAGGGGGAACGACGTTGGATCTGGCCTCGTGTACGTGTATGGACTAGGATTTGGAGGTGGACGGCTGGGACCAGCCTCGTTCCTGGATGTGGTTGGTTGTGAGCTCGTGAAAGGAAGAGCTGGAGTTCTAGGGGATAACGATGGCTCGGGCTCATCATAGTCCAACCGAATCCTTACTCCCTTGTCTCTTTCCCTACTCACGTATTGGTTAAGGAGAGACCTTAACTCTAGAAAGTTATTAGCGACCCCTTCAGGGGTAAGATCAATACGTGAGAGGGTGTTAGAGGCACCGACGTTAGGGGATGGAACCCCTGATCGGGACGGAGTCGGTGTTTGGAAAGTGAGGAACTCGGGGTATGTTGCTCCAGTAGGAGTGCTCCCCGGTGTTGAGAAGAAAGTTGGAATAGCCACATGAGTTTGGCTAGTGCTAAAGGTGGAGGTACGTGGGACTTGGTTTACCTCCCCCAGATATTCACTTTCCGACATGATGATTTTTGAGAGAATGAAGCTACACTACTGGTCTTTTGAAGAAAATAAGTGGCGTAGCCCCACGGTGGGCGCCAACTTGTTGATGCAACAAACACAAGACCAACAATAGTGATTGGGCTGGTTAGGCAAAAGGCTTGGAGGGTTCCGGTTTGCCTAACGCAGGTCGTGGGGTCCCCCCACGTTTGCAAGACGTGGAGAGAGGTTCACAAGTTATGTTTATTGTTTGTTCAAGATCTTCGGCTGAAGTGTGTTCAGCCTTGGATGCAAGAGCAATCAGATTGTGTGTGTTGAATGTGAAGAAGAGGAACTTGTATGGAACAAGTTCTCGAGAGACAAGAAGGAAGATCAGAGATCCCTAGAGAATCAGGACTGATCTGGAATGTTTGAAATGCACTAAATGAGATGTCATTTATAGAGGAAGAGATTGCCCAAAGGGGAAACCTTTAACTAGTGAACCCTGCTTGCAGTGGAGGACTTACCCTTTTAGGGGTTGAAGCGTTTGGACCTGCGGGTAAAAGAGTATACCCTGTGCACCTGCTTTGCTTTTGCGGCTGAGAGAGTTGTTCAAGTAATCAGTGACATGACCGATTACTGTACACGTACTGTCTACCTTAGTTCCCGGGCTTTAAACCTTCGAACATTTTATCCCTTCAAGCTATAATGTATTTTTAGTCATCTTATTGAGGTTTGGGCCACCCCCGTCATCATCAACATATTAAAAATCAACATCGAAAATAGTTTATAACAACTGTTATGTCAAAGTATGTTTATATAATTATTTGAGCAGACATATTACGAAAGAAAACAATTATTATTATGTTTATTTTTAAATATTAAAGAATAGATAATATATTAAAAGGTAAAAAACACAAAAATGGAATGACGGATGTAATAGTTGGTCAATGTTTGTTAATGCACATTTTCCACTCTTCTAGATTTTACTTTACTTAGTTGGATGAATATAATCTATCAATGCCCATAAAATAACTTTGTGATTTCTTAATATATTTCTTTTAACTCTCCTTTCATTAGGGTATACGGGGCACTCTCGGTGACCCCATGCGGTGACCCAAGTCCCCGAGCGGGAACACCGCCGCCATCACCGCGGGGAGCGAAATCGGTGAGCAGGATCGGTGTGTATTCACCGATGAGGGGATCGAGGTTTAAACGGCTATATAGCCGTTATACATTTAAAAAAAAAAAAATTCATAACCCCTATAAATACTACCTCTTTAATCTTTTTATTTTTCAAACCCAAAACAACTCTCACCCATTCAACTCATCTGATTTTTTAACCAATCTTTAAAAAAAATGGATTCCAAGTTCCCGTTTTTTTCTCCCCTGCCCGACTTTCCCGACGATGAAGATTCATCGTCAAGCGATGGTAGTTTAATTTTCTTCCAAAATCTCATCCAACAAGCGGAGCGTTAAAAGCGATGTGGAACGGGCGTTTGGTGTGTTAAAGGCGAAGTGGGGAATACTAAATCGTCCAATGCGTTCCAAAACGGTGAAAAAGATAAGGTCCATCGTGTATACGTGCATTATTTTACATAACATGATTATAAAAGACGACGGAAGAGCGATAGCACCGGTACACATTCAAGATCCTCCAGTCGAACCCGTCTTCGATGATACAGCTTATAGCGAGCTCATTGACGAAGAAACGCATTGGAGACTAAAACACGATCTCGTTGAGCATCTCAGACGTTTAGATCTACCTCACCTTGAAGTGAGTTCCGACGACGAGTAGTTTGTTTTTTTTATTTTTCTAGTTTGAATGTAATTTTTATTTTTAATTTAATGAAATGTCTTTTATTAAATTTTATTTAATTTTTATTAATATTTGTTTAATTTATAAACATGCATAATTACAACAAATAAAAAAAAAAACAAGTCCCCTAAGAGAGGAGTGCCGCCATCAAATTGAGGGTATGAGGGGAGTTAAGAGGGGAGTTGACGTGGCGCGTGCTGATTGGCCATGCGTAAGAGAGGGGACTCCCTAAGAGAGGAGTGCCCCTCTCACCCTTAGTGGTGGCTAATCAAATTAGTCATATGCTTAATAGTGTCTAATTTGTTATATTCTGAGTCAAGTTTCTATATCAGTAAAATAAGATATCTTTTGTTTAAACCTCTTTTTTTATAGACAACCTGGTTTTTTTTTTTTTTATCTTATACTCTTCTTAGCTTGGTGTGACATAGCAAATACTTACTAGCATCTATTTAAATTGAGCTTAAACATATGGATTCATGTTTATCTTACACAACCTTCTATATAAGGTTCATCAACAATCAATGGGTCATGTTTTGATTTTTCAAAACATGAATTTGAATATTTCGGTTTGATTTGAATTTATAATCTGCTTGTTATTCAAATAACAAAATGCCATCGAATTGCTCTATTACAATGTATTTAATTCATTATATTAAGACTTTATATGTAAAAACAGAATGATGTAAAAGCACAATCAAATCCAAGGAAAAAGAACGGTGTGTGCTTCTATAAGGGGAAAATCATTGGGCACTTTAGTTGGTCAATTTTCCAAAATAGCCAACTGAAAACTCCTTTTCAGCCCTCACACACAAAACAAGAAGGTTTGGAGCCTTTTCAGCGATAACCACTCAAAACTTGCCACCTGCCCAAAAATTCATGTAAAGGCTTGGAGCCTTTTTAATGCCGTCAAATTCCTTGTAGCAGCTGGCTTGAGCCGCTTCAGTGGCTCCCTACTTGTAAGGGCTTTGGCTTGATGGCTTGAGACGTTTCAAGTTGAAACGGCTGTGAGCCGATTCCAAGTATTCCAAAACCGCTACCCAACGTAGCTTTTTAAAAGAACGGGCTTAGAGCCTCTTCAATGTGTTAGCCAGCCCCCTCACTCATCCCAAAGGCTTAGAGCCTTTTTGTACTCTAACAGAGTCGCTTCAGTGGTCCCATGAGCTTAGAGTTGCTTAGTGGAAAATTTGTAATTTTGTTTGTTTAAAATTTTAATTCTGTTTACTGCAAAAAATATATATATATATATGTATGTGTTTAGAATTTTAATGTTCTTTGGTGGAAAATTGTTAGTTTTTATGTATATGTATTTGTATGTTACTGGAAAGGTTCATGGCTGATAACATCCATGGTAATAAACCCGTTAAATTCGTAAAGTGTGTGTATATATATAGGGTGAGATTTTAGAGTGAACATTAGTGTATTTGCGAATTGAGCGAACAAATCCTGGCCATTGAACTACACACATGATGGTTAGGATTTCATCATCAAATCGTAAAATACACTAGTGTATTTCATCATCAAATCCTGGCCATTGAACTACACACATGTATGGCCAGGATTGGTTCGCTCAGTTCGCAAATACACTAGTGTTCACTCTAGAACCCCACCCTATATATATATATATATATATATATATATATATATGGGAGAAGGATCCGTTAGGAACCACCCTTTATTGCGAGAACCGCGAGAACCAGTGTGAACACAAACAGTAATTCCTAAAAAAATCTAAAAAACACCCAATTTTTTTTTACTATTTTTTTGGAAAATCGCTATATTTTGTTTATAAAAACATTTAAAAAAATAAAAAAATTTCGAGTAACAGTTATCCATGCACATGTGCATTTGTATCATTTCTTTGACAAATTCCGTATTTCATTACAAATATTAGACAATTGCACTTTCATTTACACTACCACGTGTAATACACTACTTTTTACGTTAACAATATTAGAAATGCACATGTGCATTTATACGTATCAACATGAAATAAGGTGTGTAGGTATACTACTTTCTCTTTCATCTATCATTCCATCCATAATACACAAACATGCACATGTGCATTTTTGTGATTTCTTTGACAAATTCCGTAATTCATTACAAATGTTAGACAATTGCACTTTCATTTACACTACCATATGTAATACATTACTTTTTACATTACAAGTATTAGAAATGCACATGTGCATCTATATGTATCAACATGAAATAAGGTGTTTTGGTACACTACTTTGAATACACTTTCCCTTTCATCTATCATACCATCTATAATACACTACTATTACCTTCTACCATCCATAATACAATACCATTACCTCCTACCATCCATAATACAATACCATTACCAATATTTTCACTTTATTACATGTATATCAACACCATTTATACCATCCAATCAACATATTACATCATAAATTGACAACTATAACCAAACCATCAACCACTAGATATAACTAACTAAAAAACATGTATATGGGCCTACTTCTCCATTCAAAATCACAAACTTTTTGTACCAAAACACGTTATATCATGGTTATACATAATGATGCACATGTGCATTTTGAATATTGGTAATGTAAAAAGTAGTGTATTATGGATGGTATTGTAAATTAAAGTGCAATTGTCTATTACTGATAATGTATTACGGAATTTGTCGAAGTAATGATACATATGCACATGTGCATGGATAATTGTTACTCGAAAAAAAGGTTTTTTTTTTTGCTAACTAAATATAGCGATTTTTAAAAAAAAAAATTGAGTGCTTTTTGATTTTTTTTAAAATTTATTTTGTGTTCACATTGGTTCTCGCGGTTCTCGCAGTAAGGGTGATTCTCAAATGAACCTTACCCATATATATATATATATATAGGGAGAAGATCATGCGAGAACCACCTCTTATTGCGAGAACCGCGAGAACTAATGTGAACACAACCAAAAATGCCTAAAAAAAGCTAAAAATCACACAAAAAAATATATATGTTTTTTTAATATTTTTTATATAAAAATCGCTACTTTTCGAAGCCAAAAAAATTAAAATTTTTTTTTTATTTTTTTAATTTTTTTTTTGCCACTAAAAGTAGCGATTTGAGCATAAAAAATATTAAAAAAAAAATTTAGATTTTTTGAGGTTTTTTGGGGGTTTAGTTTTTAGCATTTTAGCTTGGGGGGGGGGGGGGGTTAGGTTTTTGGGGGGTGGGGGAGGGGGGTTTAGGTTTTTTTTTTTGGGGGGGGGGGGGGGTTAGGTTTTTTTTAGGTTTTTTGGGGGTTTTAGTTTTTAGCATTTAGCTTGGGGGGGGGGGGGGTTAGGTTTTTTTAGCTATTTTAGGTTGTGTTCACATTGGTTCTCGCGGTTCTCACAATAAGGGTGGTTCTCGCATGAGCTCCTCCCTATATATATATATATATATATATATAGGGGAGGGTTATCTTGAGAACGCTAAATATTGAGAGAACCGTGAGAACGATTGAAAAAAAAACAATCAAAACCAATTTTTTTTTAATACAAACCTCATTGTAATTAAGATATAACATCAAAACAAGAATTTACAACATCAAATAATTCATTTCTCCTTTCAAAATCACTCTTTTTAGATTTTTTACACATGTGTAAATATAACAGATTTACACATGTGTAAATGGCAAACTTACACATGTGTAAATTTTCTTTATTTACGAATTCACGTAAATTTAAACATGTAAATTAAATTTCTAACATTGTATTCGAATAATAATGATAAGTGTAGAAAAAAATTGAATTTGAATTGTTTTTGACCAAGTTCTCATGGTTTTTTCATTTGTTCTCACGGTTCTCACAATATTTAGCGTTCTCATTTAAACCCTCCCCTATATATATATATATATATATATATATATATATATATATATATATATATATATATATATATATATATATATATATATATAACGGTGAGAACGATTTTGGAGTTGACATGTGGCATTGATACTAAATTACACTAAGGGGTAATATTGTCAAAAAACTCACACACATGAACTAGGTGTTCAAATAAAACGCCATAAAAACACCAAATTCAGAAAAACGCCATGAAAATACCTAGTTAAAACGCCATAAAAACACATAGTTCAGAAAGAAAAAAAAACGTCATAAAAATAACTAGTCTAAAACGCCATAAAACACCCTGTTCAGAAAAACGTCATAAAACCAATTTCATTTTTTTTCCGAAAAGTATATCAATAGTATACTCGTTGGAAAGATAAAAAAACGCTGAGTTTTATGGTGTAATTTTTTTAGAAAAATAATTACGTATAAAAAAGTTATTTGCGTTTAAATATGACGGGGGAAAATGGCATGTGATTAGCATGTGCACCCTTGTTTGTATCTTCCAATTTTACCCCTCCTGGTAGTTATAAGGTTCCCATTGTTTACAAAAATGCCACCGCATCATCTTAGCCACAAATCACAAAGATCCTATGGCTGAAAATCGTTCTCACTGTTCTCACACTTCAAATCGTTCTCTCCTGGTCCCGTTCCTATATATATATATATATATAGGGAGAAGATCATGCGAGAACCACCTCTTATTGCGAGAACTGCGAGAACCAATGTGAACACAACCAAAAATGCCTAAAAATAGCTAAAAATCACACAAATTTTTTTTTAAATATTTTTTATATAAAAATCGCTACTTTTCGAAGCCAAAAATTTTTTTTTTTTTTTTTTGCCACTAAAAGTAGCGATTTGAGCATAAAAAATATTAAAAAAAAAAAGTTTAGATTTTTTTTAGATTTTTTTAGGTTTTTTGGGGGTTTAGTTTTTAGCATTTTAGCTGGGGGGGGGGGGGGGGAGGGAGGTTAGGTTTTTGGGGGGTGGGGGAGGGGGGTTTAGGTTTTTTTTTGGGGGGGGGGGGGGGGTAGGTTTTTTTTTTTGGGGGGGGGGGGGGTTTAGGTTTTGGGGGGGGGTTAGGTTTTTTTAGCTATTTTAGGTTGTGTTCACATTGGTTCTCGCGGTTCTCACAATAAGGGTGGTTCTCGCATGAGCTCCTCCCTATATATATATGGGGAGGTTAACGTACAATATTCCTTAACGTACGAGCGTACGATATAAAATTACGCACGTTATACAACTCAAAACCCTAATCACGCATGTTGAAAAAACATAATCACGCAATTGAAAACATAAATCACGCATGTCACACAAACTCGAAAGACTTCACAAACTCGAAAGCCTTCATTCTTTCATAAACTTAGAATCTTTATTCTTTCAACATGCGTAATTATGTTTTCAACATGCGTAAGTTCACAACGTATGCTCGTACGTTAAGCAATATTGTATTTTACACTTTCACTATATATATATAAATATATATATAAATATATATATTCATTTTACATTTTTTTATTTCAAATATTTACCATTCTTATATAAACCATCTCATTACACATTTTATCCCACCCCTATTATCTCTTCCATTTTTACTACTTCTCTACACCCAATATTTTATCACTATATCCCATTAACATGGCTGGAATTTATCCGTTTCCTACCGAATCGGCGAAAGTTTCACACCATAGACGATCCACGCGTCGTAGTTTAAACCCGCAAACTTCAAACTCACCACCGTCCATCTGTCGTCGACGATCAAGACGTCTTGCAACCAACAACCTACAAACCCACCACCTACAAACCCACTGCCTTCAAACACACCGCCTTCAAACCAACCTCCAGTTTACGAATATTACCAACCACAACATCCTAACGATTTTACCGTTGAAGAATTGAACATGGCTTACGATTTATCCACGATTCAAGTTAAACTAGTGGGTATAAACCCGAACCCGACACCACCAATAAACTCGAACCCGACACAAGACGTCCCAGCATGGGTAGAAGGATATGAAACTGATCCAGGGGAGGAATATGTAGAATGGTGATGGGATGAAGATATGTGTTGCACAACACCCGAAAGCCCATGTCGTCGAAATTTGTACTTGCCTAGGTCGGACGGTCATGACAGTGATCGTTCCATCTCCCCGCCCCCAATGTGGTTGGAAAATGTCATTTTTTAGGAATGTAATTTTTTTAGGAATGTCAATTTTTTAGGAATGTATTTTTTTTTAAATTTCTAGGAATTTATTGTTTTAAAATTTTTAGGAATGTTTTTTATGTAAAAGACGTTTATGTAATGTTAACCTATCAAGCTTGCCTTCTTGTTCTTATGTTCATATTTCAGTTATAACACGTAAATGTACACTTTGTTTTCTCAAAACAATACAAAATTACAATAACAAAACAAACAAAATATTAAAAAAAAGGTAATATACTAGAGGAGAAATTGTGTATGTTCGTTTCCGGATCAAATTCATAACTCCGATGACTGCATAGGTCTCGTATCATGTGCGGAATCCATGTACGAGAGTGGATCAGACACAAGAACATAATTATAATGCGTTTTTTATTGATGATGTAACAGTGTACAACCTTGAAAACACTTGAGCTCTCTAACTCTCCAAATGAGCAAAGTTCTAAAATGACAAGACTAATGGCCTATTTATAGGGGATGTCCATCCTCTCTAACATAAGCATGCTCCTTTCGTGAGGATGGACTCCATTTCGTGAGGATGGACTCCAAACTACGAATGGACATTATGTTTAAGATAAAAACACTTCTAAACCTAGTCTTGAACATTTTTCAGCTACGATACGTGATTGACTGAAGCGATAGACATATGAACTCACAGACTCCTCTTGGATATTGATGTAGTCAATCTCGTAGCTTTCTATCTTCTCTCTAAGTCTTCTAGAAGCTTTGACTGTTTTAGCACCACAGACTCCCAATTGCTCTAACAAACTTCTCTTGAATCTGCATTCTGATTCCTCAGCTCCTTCTTTCTTCAGACTCTCTCTCCAGGATCCCGTTTGCTTTAAGCTTCTGGCTTTTCAGGATCGACACCTGGTTCTATCACTGCAAGCTCCCCCTTGCTTTGAGCTTTTCTTCAGACTCCCCCTTAGCCTCAGCTATCAGGATCGTAATCTGATTCAACATCTGAAAATCACAAGTATTTAACAGTGAAAGTTTTTTAGGTCACCTAGAATCAGTAACCTGGCTCTAAGCACAAATGTATGACATATAAAGCTTTTTAGATTACTAGGATCATGAACCTAGCTTTATGAAAGATTGACATTGTAAAACTATTTTTGGTTCAAGATCGTTTCCTGGCCCTTTAAAAACCATAATTTCTCAGTATAGAACCCTGGCTGTAAGAAAATCATCTAACAATTTTAAAAACTCCAGGATTTTAAACTGGCTCTCTCCCCCTATCAAATTACTATATATATTTGACACTGAAAGTATCCAACTTCCAAAAACCTCACAGATTATCATCTAAGTCCAAATTAATGACCTTGGAGATTTTCACAAACTGTTTTTTGGATTTTTGAATTTAAAATCTCAAGTTTCAAATTATGACATATCACTAGCACCGTTGACCTTTTATAGACTTTAAGTTTTAAACAATTCACCTAGATTGTTAGTGTACCGATCCACTTAAATTTTTACACAAACTTCAATTGATTCAAGATACGAGATTAGTGTTTTCAGAACTTAACTTATTCGCATGTCCCACCTCAGAATATACTCCCGTATCAAGATTCCCTAGATTCAGTCTTACAGGTGAATATACCTAAATGATATCTGTACTCTGGGTTAGTGCGATGCCTTGAGAACTCAGGTATGAACTACCGTTCAGTCAAAGAGATGAAGGCTAGACTTAAAGGTGTGTTCCACTTAGGAATCTTCTTTACAACTGCACTTGATTTATATCTTTCGATATTTTCTCAATTTTTATGCAGAGGGAAAGCTTTAAGCGCAAAAGCATTATACAAGGTCTAGGCCATTGCTGACGCGAAATCAGAAGACCAAGTATAATACCCCAGATATTAATAAGTATAAAGACCTAATATCTCAGAATCAGGCAATCTCTCAAACGAAATTTCGGAGTACCAAGTCCATATATCTGAGGGATGTTCCCCACGAGATAAGAAATTTATTGATTTAGGTTTATATCTCGAAATCAATTTATTGAATGTGTAAAAACCTACTGGCATATCATCAGTGAGACCGTTTATCACATTTGACTTTCCATTTCTTTAGCATATTGTGACTGTTTACTGATGTACTATCATTTCCACTTTTTACACAAAAACTCATTTTTAAGTTTTCTCATGTTGTTGGCTTTTTCAAATTTTCAAATGTTTTTGTATTTTAAAAATTTTTACTCCCCCTAAAATGCAAAACATTTCAAACCGATGTAGATAGCTTTGTCTCGCCATCCAGTTTCTGCAATAACATGTCTATTTTGTATAAAGTACCCCATGATTTACAACACATTGATATTTAACAGTTTGAAAACCGTTTTTCAATTGTTTTATCATGTTTGTTCAGCCGTGAGGGTTTCGACGTATTCCAGTAGCACATTTTTTTCAAAATTTTTTATTTTCACAATAAAAACATACATTTTTTTATTTTGATGTTTTTTCTATTTTTTAGGGTTTTTGATTTATGTTTTATTTATTTACAAAATAAACCAACACTCCCTGAAATCATCCACAGGGATCTCCCTCCTGTGCCAGGCTGCTCCTCTCCTCGTGTTGACATTCAGTTATCTTCAGGAGCACCTACACATTTAAATAACTCAATCATTTGAATAATGCAACCCAGGCCTGTTTGACCTTGGGTATCATGACACAATACGAATTATTTAACTTCAGAAAATCTTTGTCATTTTTAACAAAAACTTTTTCGTTTTTATTTTCAACCTTGTTGGTTGAATCGATTTTCCTTTTATCACTCACAGAAGCCTTTTGTTTCTTGATCACCCAAATTTGTCAATTTGAAACATTTCTTTGATAAAATCTTGAATCAGTTTGAATGCTTCATTTTGACAAATCAACTTTAGGTTTCCATATTTGTTTTGGTTCAAACTTGGATGTTTTTGGTTTCCAAGTTTGTTTTGACTTTGAAATATCAACCGTTGATTTCCAAATCTGTTTCGGCTCTAATTGGGGTGTCTTTAGTTTTCAAGTTTGTTTTGACACAAACTCGGTTGACTTCTAATACCCAACCTCAACCTTCTTTTTCTCAACATCAACAGGCTTCAGATTTGGACATTTATGACCAACATGTCCAATTTGATCACATTTAAAGCATGTTTTTTTTAAACATCTTTGGCCTGTAGTTGTTGCTTCTTCTGAGCATAGAACTCTTCATTAGTCTGTCGTCTAAATTGGAGTTTGTTTCTCTTCTTCTGAACTTGTTCCATGAACAAAGTTCGTCTTTTTCTGAAAATTTGTCTTTTCAGCCCATTTCCTTTGATTTTGTTTCTTTTTATAACCCAACCCAGCCTTTATGTTTTTCATTTTGTAACCAAGTTTGTTATATAAAGTTTCCTTTCTCTTACCAGCAAATTTTGCAATTTCAGACTTTTCGATTTCTACCAGTTTGAAAACTTTTTCAATCTTATCTGAAATCGCATTTTGAAACGGAAATTCAGCATTTGAGAATAATTTGTCCAATCCAATCATGAAATATGCCAATCCTATTGAATCATCATTCGCATTTTTCTCAGATTTTGAAATTTTCAAATAGTTTTTGTGAAAACTTTCCTCATCTTTATCATGTGATTGGGACTTACCCTTTTTGGTAGACTCATCTTTCAGAACCGTTTCAACAACCTTACTTACCACATCTGAATCACAAGCATCATCAGATTTGGTGTAAGTCACATCAATGTTTTCAGGTAATTGATCAACCATGTTCAAACCTTTTGCCACCTCTTCGTCATTATAGAACGTATAATTATCCTCCAACGGTGGTAGCACCTGATGATATTCTGAACCAATACCCTTTTTGTTCTTTTCAGAATCTTTATCATCTGGTATGATGTTGAAAATACGTTCGAGAATATACGAAGAATTATGATAACTTTGAAGTTTTTTAACATACTTTTCTATTTCAGCCAATTCTTGTTTAAGTGCAGCAACTTCTTCAATACATTTATTTAACTCTCGTTGCTTACTTGCATATTTGGCTTCAACAAGTTGTGTTGTATCTAAACATTTTGAAAATCTACCGTCTATACTTTTAACTTGTCTATTCAAAGTATCATTAGCTTATTTTATGTTATAATTTGCAAATTTTATTCTATCATATTATTTCTGTAATTCTTGAATGATATTATCTTTTTGTAAACAATCTTTACATTTTGCCGAACACTTTTGTTTTAAAACCACATTTTCTTTTTCAAAATCTTGACATTTCAGTGTAAGCTTTTCAACTTTTTGTTTCAAAACTTCTTCATTTTATAACATTTCTTTACATTTTGTTTTGAAGACAGTTTTGATTTTAGTAAATTCAATATCTCTTGATTTTAAATTTTCATCTTTCTCAGTACAGGCTCTGCATGTTTCCATGCATTTTCTGCACTGTTTTTCAGTTTCATCAGAATGTTTATTATTTTCATCATTATTTGACGACTTAGAAGATTCAGATTGAGTATTTACCTCTTTTTGATCTTCCACTGTTGTGTCGTCAGTCGTCTTCTTCAACTCTTTAACCTTCTACTGGTTTTCATCAGCTTCTCCTGTTGTCTTCTTCAATTCATCAACCAACTTCTCAACAGCTTCTTCTTTCTTCTTTTTCAACTCCATCACCTTCGTTAGAGTCGCGTAAAACACCTCCTTTATACGATTATCCAAATTCTCTTCGTAATCTTTCTCTATTTTCCTCCTCGTATAGAACTATGGACAGATTGGAGTAACAGCTACCACATCGTCAAACTTCACTTTCTTAGGATCAACCACCGGATTACCTTATGGATCCAAGTAGCATTCTTTTTCAGCATCCCATCTCTTTGCTTCCTTTGCTTCATCAAAAGGATCATGCAACTTATTAATTTCCTCTCGAGCAAAGCTTCTCTGCCATCTATTATCTACCTCAGCAACCAACGCATGCTTTTCTCTTGGAATGTATTTATTCCAATTGAATCCTTCGTCTTCTTGAGTTACCGCCAAAGCCTTTTTTCTTTCTTTCGATGAACCTTCACCAATTTGCTTTTGATTCATCTTTGGCGATTCACTTATGCGATGGTAAATTGCTTTCTGGTAGTAATCATCCCGAAACGGATTCACACTCTCATCTGCTTGCTAGTTTGTGCATTCTCTCCTGAAGTGCCCTTTCTGTTTGCACTTGAAACAAGTTACCTTTGATTTGTCAAATCCCAGCTTTGTTTCAGCAGCTCCAACACAAGATCTCCCAGTAATCTCTATAAACCGTTGTGCTCCATCTCTTCTGGATCGATCTGGTAATAATCTTCTTTCGTCATATTCGGGTTTCCAATCTTACCCGCTACCAGACTTTCATACGACTCAACAATAGATGCTAGAAATACCATCTGTTGCTTAGCTGTTTCTGCATTCAGACTTTGAGAGTTTTTCAGATCTATGGCGACGTTGCATTGAACTATATTCGGATTAGATTGGTTTAATGCATATGATGAATGATAACCCGAATCATACTTTGGAAAACTGCTTTGTGATGAATCTTTTGAACTCCCAGCACTAAAAGCCATCTTTGGTACTTGATTGTTTATCAGCATGCTTCTTCGATAGTATAAATCTACATTTTGCTGATAATTTGCATTGGCCATTTTGTTTTGTTTTTGTATTTCTAGTTCGTGGCCTTCAAGCTTTTTAATTAACCAATCAAGATTCATGTTTTTCGTTTCAACACCGTTCTTGAGAATCATGACATAGTATTGCCAATCGTTTTCATTTGGCAGTGCTTCGATCAACTTGTCAATGATCTCTTCGTTGTCTTTGAAAACACCAAACCTCTCCAACTCCAGTTTAAGATGGCAAAATCTTTCGATCATTTGACGAAAGTTTTCACCTTTCATACAAGCAAACAAATCAAACTCCTTTTTCAGTACTGATCTCTTGTTTTTGACAATCTCATCACCACCTGTACACTTTTTCCTTAACACTTCCCATAATCCTTTTGAAGTATCATATAACGAAGCTGTGAAATGATGTCATTTCGAATAGATTGATATAACAGTGCAATCATTTTCTGTTCAACAGAAACTTCCTTTACATCCTTTTCAGTATATTCATCGAGTGTTATTAATTCTCCACCTTCTTTAGTTGGTTTTTTATATCCCAATTTCAACATTACCCAACTATCGTAAGCAAAGACTTTTACCCAACCCTCAAATCGGTTTTTCCACCAGTTATAGTCCTCGATATTCATAAGTCTCGGTGGTTTCTGATGATTTCCGTACACATTGTCGTAATTCAAGCTTTCTGAAATCGTATTCGAAATACTCTTTGTTGCCGACGTTGTTTCGGACGTAAACACGTTATAGAACTCGTCTGCCATGTTTTGATAATCTTGGAAATTACCTTATATAAAAAAATTAGCCATTTTTATCCGTGAAATCAAAGTAGATATGAGTTTAAAGTTTAAAAAAGATGAAGAAAGTGAGTAAAAGAAGAAATTGATGATTTTCAGCTCCGATTTTGATGAAATCACTTGAATTCTTGTATCTCTAATCCGTACAATCGATCTCCGGCTCTGATACCGCTTGTATGTTCGTTTCCGGATAGAATTCGTAACTCCGATGACTGCGTAGATCTCGTATCACGTCCGGAATCCGTGTACGAGAGTGGATCAGACACAAGAATGTAATTATAATGCGTTTTCTATTGATGATGTAACAATGTACAACCTTGAAAACACTTGAGCTCTCTAACTCTCCAAATGAGCAAAAGTTCTAAAATTGCAAGCGATAGGCATACGAATAACGCATTCTCCATCTCCCTTCCGCCTTCAACGCGTTATGTAATTCCTTAGAAAGCAATAGTTGACCATTTAAGATTCTCTCTTCCATTGTTGTTTGCGTTCCTTCAACGACATCTTCTAGAAATTTTTTTTTTAATAAATATAATTGTTCAACGGACATAAAACTTGAAAACATAAACTTCGCGGCGTGAAAATTTTAACGGGGAAACAAAATCAATCACACATAGCGTCGGTCGTAGCAGTGTGGCCGGGCGCTATGGGGTGCCATTAACGGCTCCGGCAGCATATACCGCCCAACTAAGGGGGGGGGGGTAAAAGTGGGAGTTTATAAATATTTTTTTAATTATTATAACTTTTGGATAAATACTAATGTTTATATATATATATATATATAGACACACACACACATATAGGGTAATATAACAACTCTCCTAAAAACCCTTAAAATACTCCTATACGTCTTAAAATATACCCCGTATACGAAAAACAAGCATAAAATACCTTTATATTTTCAAAAATCAAATAAAACAAATATTTACGCTCGCTCGCGGGGCGCGACACAGTTAAGCTAAGACTGTCGCGGTCCTCAACGAGGTGGCACCAGGCGGCACCACATTGCTCCATGTGTCCCCCTCTTGTTAGATCTACGGTGTGAGACGACCAAGCTAGGGCCTACCCTAGTGGTCTCGCAGGCCGCGAAGGCCTAGCCTTGTAACTCTCGCGGGGCGCGAGAGAACCATGATCAGACCTATAAAAGGAGGCCGATGCCTCAGTCTTCAGTCGTTCAATTCTTTTTCTTTCTTTGTCCCTATAATAGCAATAGTGTTGCTCGATATAATACCCCTAAAAAAGCGAAGCTCTGCCTCGTTGTAAGTATTATAACCCCCGGTTACGTATTAGTTACTCTACCCGATTGATCTAGGGCTCCGTAAAGCATGTCAAGGCTCTGCCTGACTCAGTCGTTGGAGTTCTGTCTCGGGAGTATGGCTAATGTAAATTGGGTTATCTTACTAACACGTGTACATTGTTTAATTTTAATAGATTATACCCAGGAAGTCAACAGAAAGCAGAAGTATTATCTAAAACAACAAAGTGAGTCATTTTCTTTTTCTACCAAACTGTTTTACCAAAACCTCAATTGTTTTAAATTATGATAACAATGATTGAGTCTATGTATTCTACAATTACTATCGGTATGTTTGGGTTTTGTATACATTACGTGTTACTATATTATGAATAGTAGCATGACCACAAGTCAGGATTGACAGTACCGTGGGTGTAATTGGGTAGATATAAACATTGTAATCGCCCTCAATACTGTAAAATGATAAAAGCTTGTTTTGATTAAATTGGGATACACTCGTCAGTATTTCTTGCTGATAAAATGTTTTAAAACGCGTTTCTGGTAACTTAATGTGAAGCTAATAGAAGCCAGCGGGAGCGCACTGAAGGCTTGGAAAAGTGGCTATAAAAGTTACCTAAAGAAGAAAGAAGTTTTATTTCAATAAATTAGGGTTTATCCCTATAAACTTATTATAATGGAAACTTAGGTTTTTCCCATCTATTTATTATTTATAAAAGTGTGGTGTTTTAACTCTGATAAGCTATTTCCTAACTACGGTCCTGATGTTTAATTTCCGCTGCCAAATTAATAAACACCGATACCACCGGCTCTGTGTGCTGCTCGCGGCCGCCCGCCCCTCGGGGCAAGGGGTCGAGGGTTGCGACAGGTAGGATTCATGCGAGAACCGCGAGAACCAATGTGAACACAACAAAATAAATCCACTACACCACCACCCAAAACCTAAAAAAATCTAACCCCCCACCTCACCCCCTAAAAAAACTAACCCCCCCAGAAACTTAAACACCCCCCTCCCCCAAGCTAAATGCTAAAAACTAATACATAAAGCAGAGGATTATGTTAGATTAAAAGAGTAAGATTGACATTATCCAAGTATGTTTAATTAAGATCCCTTAATTTTCTCATCTCTTAACTCTGTCTCTGTCTCTCTCTCTCTCTCTCTCTCTCTCATTTTTAATTATTTTTTCATTATTTCTTTATCCATAGATTTTGTTTTAATTTTAACTTGAATATTGTTTTTCTTTTATTATTCGTATATATAGATATCATAATACAATGTTTTTAACTTTTTATAATTTTCAATAAACATTAAAAAAATTTCTCTGAGATTGAAATTGTAATTATTTTTAGGCATTATTTTTTTTCTTGAATATGTGATGAAGTTATTTATTTTTGCATACATGTGATATGTTTCATTTTCATTAATTTCATAATGGTAAGATGAATCTACTCGTGTGCATGCCTAATATACTATATGTTGTTAATATACACATATGTAACCATTTCTGAATATAATACACAGATGTATAAAAGACTATACACATGTGTATAAACTAACAGTTGTGTATCTTGTATAAACTGATAGTTAGCGAGACTGTACACATGTGTATAAACTAACAGCTGTGTATATTGTATAAACTGATACTAGCGAAGCTGTACACATGTACTAACAACTATGTATCTTGTATATACAGAAACTAGCGATATTTTAGGGATTTTGATTATATTGGTTAATAAATGCAATTTACAAAAGACACAAATACCCTTCTTTCATTTATTTTAAAGGGGAGTTACAACATTATAATTACAATCTTACCATTGTTTAAAAATCTTTAGATGATGTAATCCAATGGCCCAGATTAGTTCACACAGTTCACTCTCAACCTAGCGTTCACTGTAGAACCCTACCCAACCCCCCAAAACCTAAAAAAAAAACCTAAAAAACACAAAAAAAAAAAAAAAAAAATTGATGATGAAAAGTAGCGATTTTTTTATAAAAAAATATTAAAATTTTTTATGTGTTTTTTAGATTTTTTAGGTATTTTTGGTTGTGTTCACATTGGTTCTCGTGATTCTCGCTATAAAAGGTGGTTCATAACGGATCCTTCTTCTCTCTCTCTCTCTCTCTCTCTCTCTATATATATATATATATAAGGGTTGAAGAGGCTAATGGAGGGTTCACAACTTCTTGAGCCGTTTAAGCCATCAAGCCCCTACAGGCAGGGAGCCTCCGACTGAAACGGCTCAAGCCAGCCGCTACAAAGACTTTGGCGGCACTGAAAAGGCTCCAAGTCGCTACAAGGTTTTTATGGACAAGTGTCATGTTTTGATTAGTTATCGCTGAAAATGTTCTAAGCCTTCTTGGATTGTGCGGGTGGGCTCCAAAAGAGTTTTCAGATGGCTCTTTTAGAAAGTTGACAAATTCAACGGCCAATCTCGAGATTTTGCCTCTCTATTAGTCTTCAATAGTCAATAAAATATTAAACAACATGTTGACCGAATGACCGTACAAAATCGAACACATCAGAATTTTATTTTGCCATGAAATCTAACATCCAAGATGACTCAATAATAGCAAAGGATTTATTTGGAGTCAAATATCAATTTTAGCTAGTGTTTTTCCCTTGTAAAGATAGCAAAGGATTTATTTGGAGTCAAATATCAATTTTAGCTGGTGTTTTTCCCTTGTGAAGGGTACATTGGAGAAATAAATAAGTTTTAAATTAAAGTAGACATATGATTAAATGTGTAAATTTAAATGAGAGGAAGATAAAAAGAAACTTGCAGTATAAAGATTTTAGTTTCGATTTCCGAACATAACTACGTTAGAATAAGTTTTAGCATAAAGGTGAATAGAAACTCATTTTATTTAAAAAAAAATACCTATCATGTACGGAGATAATGTTCTTTTTTTTTAAGGCATGAATTATTCGTGAATGTCAGGGAGGTCTAGCATACGTCATATTCGGGTTTTCAATCTTACCCGCTACCATACTTTCATACGACTCCAGAATAGATGCTAGAAATATCATCTGTTGCTTGGCTGCTTCTCCATTCAGACTTTGAGAGTTTTTCATATCTATGGCGACGTTGCATTGAACTATGTTCGGATTAGACTGGTTTGATGCAGATGATGAATGATAACCCGAATCATACTTTGGAAAACTGCTTTGTGATGAATCTTTTGAACTCCCAGCACTAAAAGCCATCTTTGGTACTTGATTGTTTATCAGCATGCTTCTTCGATAGTATAAATCTACATTTTGCTGATAATTTGCATTGGCCATTTTGTTTTGTTTTTGTATTTCTAGTTCTTGGCCTATAAGCTTTTCAATTAACCAATCAAGATTCGTGTTTTTCATTTCAACACCGTTCTTGAGAATCATGACATAGTATTGACAATCGTTTTCATTTGGAAGTGCTTCGATCAGCTTGTCAATGATCTCTTCGTTGTCTTTGAAAACACCAAACCTCTCCAGCTCCAGTTTAAGATGGCAAGCTGCGAGCCACGAGTTTTTTGAACACCCCTAGACGTCGCCATCGTGTCGAATTGGGCGAATCGCCAAAGCATACTCGACCAAATCCGCCTTCAACGCGTTATGTAATTCCTTAGAACGCAATAGTTGGCCATTTAAGATTCTCTCTTCCGTTGTTGCTTGCGTTCCTTCAACGACATCTTCTAGAAAAAAAATATGATCGTTCAACGGACATAAAACTTGAAAACAAAAACTTCGCGGCATGAAAATTTTAACGGGGAAACAAAATCAATCACACATAGATATAATGGAAAACATGAAAACATACCTTTGATTGCATCAGTACAGGCCAGCAGAGAATCCAGATGGAGATGCAGCAATAAGGTTTGACATGATTGTCATCTTGGTCTGGTTCCTCCTTAGGGTGCAATCTAATGATGGTGATGAAGAAACCGATAAAAGGGAATCGGCTAGGAGAGGAGGTCGATTGATGTTATGATAGTAATTAGGTTATGTGTCTAACCTTAGAACCTCTACATAAGTCTCCTTATATATGCACCCAGGAGGAAACCCTAATTAGTTAATAAGGGTAATTTGGCCCATCAACAATTACCAACTAATTATTTAATAGGATTGTTATATATTTTGATCCATTTAATGTAAATGATTATAATGGCTACTAGATTAAATATAATATAATATATATTTAATCTTACATTCTCCCACTTAGCCGAGTAATCATTTACTATGAGTATTAGATAAACCTGATCAGGAGTTAACACTCATTTTAGCCTTAAACAAGTACTATAGCAGAGAAATACAGCCGTTGAATCATTATGCGACTCAGGACCCCCATTAATCATACTATAGCCTTAATTTAAAACCTAATCGTCATGATCAAAATACGCATAAGCCCTTTGTTTGATTTGTAACTTTATTTGTCTATATGCCATTATGTCGACTTGACATATTCTTAGAGACATAAAAAATCAAACCGATGAGGAAATTAACTAATAATTAGTCATTCATAGTACGATATGCAATTGCGCACGACCATTAATTAATACCCGTCTATGAGCTCTCTTAATAAGACTTATGGGTAATAGCCCTTCAATTATAGGATCCTTAAGCATATCATGAATGTATTCGATACAAAACTTAGTTTCCTCAATTCGTTCATAAACGAATAATTAATTGTGTATCGAAACTTAATGCAGCACCTCTGGAATTGTTACTGTTCAAGAAGTCATGGTAGCTGACTTTATCACACTAAATCTTCAAAACATTAATTATATGGAGTTAATAAACTTATGAGTCCACTGATAAATTTCCAACAACATTTAGTGACTATATTATGTCGTTATAACTTAGGTTGTTATTATCAGTTTATTATGACTCCTCCATAAGATAGGTTTTGTCTGCTGACATAAGGATATACCCAAAATTACATTTTGTCATCTTTGAATATCACAAAGTTAGAGTAATAAACCGGTTTTAATTCTCACTTCTTCTTCAAATTATAGCTTCTCGTTTCTTTTAAAGATATTGTAATACTCCATTAGATGCTTCACATTAATCTAGACATATCTAGTGTGTTGCAATGTGAGTAATATCTAAACGAGTATAGACTTAAACTTACATAAGGCTTCTAATTAATGAAGCATAAGGAAAAAAATCTCATTTATCCTATTATCCTCTAAAGGAGAAGCAGTATTGTTTGTTACATATGTAAGGACCCATTTAATGTTAAACTTATGGAACGGAACTAATGTCCCATTGGGTCTATCTCAGCATGTTATGATATCTAATACATAAGAGATATCTTTGAGATCTATCATATCAAAGTTTGTGTTAACAATGCTTTGACTTATGTAACATATACTTGTCAAAAGAATATCATCTATATAGACAAGTTTATCTTAGTTGCTCCCACTCATTTTGAGGTAGGTACACTAATCCACTTGGTTGTTGATGAAAATAATTACATTAAGATTTCATCACATTATGATGTTTGCATTAACCCATACATGGATTTTATTGACTTACAAACAAAGTGTTCCTTAACCTTCAGTTTAGAACTTTCAGGTTGTTTTATGAACATGTAAATGTGTCAGCCAGTTTGTTAGGGAAAATTGTTTTTAATGTTCATCTAATGTAGCCTTAAACTATTATAAGCTACTAGAACAGTGATGATCCTCAAAGAAAACTTTGATAATTTATCTCTTCCTAAGTATAACCTTTGACAATCAATCATGTTTCTTAGTGTCTTAACGTTTGTATCAGGATTTGGTTTAGTTATGAACACTCTTAGGTAATTCAATCAAATCCCAAACGTTATACGAACACATAAAATCAGTTTTACTAGAAAACTGTTTTATTCCATTTAGAAGATTGATTGACACTAATGGCTTAATTTGAAGAGATAGGATCAGTAAACATTTCCAAAATCCATTTCAACTTCAGTTAGGGAGGTTATGTAATCATCAAAGTTAGTAGGCTTTTAAACCTAGATGACCTCCTGAGTTGATTATTGGGTTTATTAGAAGTTTCAGTTTTATGGATTAGCTCTTGGTTAGGTTGCTATCATTTTCAGGATTCTAAGTTTGTTAGAGTTGGTGCAGTATGGTATACAAGAGGTGTAATCGGAGTGAAATTTAATGACACTCTTCCCCCCGCCTCTTGTATTCCTTACAAGTCATGATAAGGACTTTGACTGCTCCCACTGACCTTAGAAATCTTTAGGAACTCAGCATGCTTAGGGTCAATATTTAACGACCAACAGATTCTAATAGAGAAAACAAATTAATGACATTAGTCGTTGTGATTTCTCTTGTTGAGGATTATGTTAGTTTAGGTAAGAAATCTAAGTGTGCCCACAATTAAGCAACAATGAAACTTTTGTAAGAGTAGCATTAGATTTTAAGGAGACAAGTTATGATAGAACAATGTCGTGATGGAGCGGTGTCTTGTACAAGAGGTGCAAATTTAGGTAATGTAAAATTTTCACTCCCCACCTCTTGCAACTATTGCAAGTTATTATTAAGACACTTAATGCTCCCACTGATCTTTAATATCTCTAGAAATGCTACAAGAGAAGTTTCAATGAGGTACGTGACGTGGGAACCTATCATATATACGTTAAACTTTATTTGATTTCTTTAATGTCCAGATATCATAAGAAACTTTAGGGACATATTTAATAGAAATCTTATAAAGTATGTATATGAATAGATTTCTTCTAAGACCGTGGGCCATATGCGACATAATTTAGATACAAGTTGGTAGTCTTTCAAATGATAAATAAATTATGTCTGAATATTCCATTTGGAATAAGTTCCACGAATGTCAATGAATGACTTATGATGGACCTATACTTATTCCTTAAGCCAAGTAACATTTAGGGCTATACCGTCATGATTTAAAATCACTTAGAATGAGATTAGATAAAAAATCATCCTCATTAACCATGTCATGATTACTCATGAATTTCGGTTATAATGGATGAAATTTATAAGTCTCATTTTTCCTTTTTGTCAAATTCTCATTTGCATGATGACAAAAGTTGTGAAAGTGTAAGGTATCATCTAGTTTTATCTTAGTAATGTTTCAATCCAGATATTTAGAACAAATAAAATGAGAGTTTAAGGTAAGTATGACTTTATGTTGACTATGCAAACCTCACAATCTTCATAACATTGCTTAATTATGATACTATATTCTGATTAACCTTCAGAATATATAAGGTGTCGCAAAGCGTTGTTAGAAGATTGCTTATTATGGTTCCTATAGTCTTAACATTTAATTTTGTCACTAACTCTCGTGTTAGTTATTTGTCGAGTTCTGGTAAGGAAACGTATGGAACTAGAGTCAACTAATCATGTGTTAATTGGAATATTAAAAAATTATCAGACTTAAATATCATTAGTAAGTGCCTACCTAATTAACTTATCCAACTGTTCTTTGGAATAATGGATAGTCTCGTTGCTTATGCCTAGTCTAATGACATAATTATGCAGTGAGATTTTCCCTTGAAGAACCTTAAAGTTGGAATTAGCACTTGTAATTTGTCTATGGACCTTAGAACAATCCTCTTTTAAACTATTAGTGGTTGTAAGGTGAATAACATCTTATTTTCCAGTTTCAAACATTTATTTCTATGTACATATATTGCTTATCAACACACTCATTATACTTTGGTACTTTTGAGTGTTATAGTTGATTTATAAGGCATCAAATTGTACAAGTGAAAATCTTTGTATGTAATGTACTGGAAAAAATGTACTTATTTCCATGCGTAAGCCCTTAACTTTATGGGTCATGGTATTGTACATTATTATGTATTCACATATACCACTTAGCTTTATAGTTTATAGTTTTAAATGAAGGCATGCATCTTAGGAGTTCTAGTGATTATTCCACAATTATAGATTAGTCTTAGGAAAGACTTAATCTGGAATAACCTTTTAGTGACAGCACTTATTCTTGATTATCATAAGAGACATCATGTTCGATTTATCCTAATCATCATGCTCTACTTTTCTTCTGTAGTGCTTTATCAGAAGAGAGCAATAGGATTATCGTGTCTTAAGAGATAATCAAGGATTTAATTTAAGAGCTAATTCTTATAGAAACTTTAAGCAAAACATATTAGATTTAGGAATTAGAGTGGATGAGATATAGACTTATAGAAGAAAATTATAATGAGTAAAATTATGGGTACTAAGAATAAGGCAGACGAAATGATCATAAAAATTAATTAAGGATCATTAATATAAGGATCATTGTGTGAAGAGGTTGTGATATGTCTATTACTAACATCAAAATAATAGACTTATTTAAAGTTCTACTTAAACGAAAACAAATCAGCTTTGGCCAGAAGTGTAATCATTTAAGCATGTGTGCAAAGTGGTTGTAACAAATCAGCTTTGGCCAGAAATTGAGACAATCACTTTAGTTATGCACTTGTTAAGTATGCCATCTATGAAGGAATTAAATCAGCTTTGGCCAGATATTAAGACATTCATGTTTATGATGCACACTTAACATAGCTTTCGTAATACTTGGATGATAAGTAGATGCATCAAATCAGCTTTGGCCAGAAATGATACATCAGAAGCTCATTCAAGTAAAGCCATTTTGGTTTTGTAAAAACATTATTTGATCCTTATAAATTAACTAACTAATTACAAAAACCAATTATTTAGTAGCAAACCACCTGTTAGCGCGGATCGAACTCCGCGGTGAGTTCGCTGGGGGGTGCAGGGGGACAGCGTGCCCCCTGCACGGGGTTCGGGGCGGAGCCCCGAGCTAAATCTTAGTTCACATTAAACAGCCTAAAATAATGAGGTTTCCTCGAGTGAGATCTCGAGTCAAGTCTCGACTCAGCTTATAACATTATGAGGTCTCGACTCATTAATGGTCTCGAGTCGCAACCTCAGTGTCTCGAGTCGTAATCATGGTCTCGACTGCTGTGAATTATGAGATCTCGACTCCTTATGAGGTCTCGAGTTGTGACCTTTATGGTCTCGAGTCGCAACCTTATGGTCTCGAGTTATGACCTTATGGTCTCGAGTCGAGACCTTTGTCTCGAGTTGTACAGATTTAAGCCCTTAGTCGAAAACTCAGTGGTCTCGAGTCGAGACCTTATGATCTCGAGTCGAAATTGTTGTCTCGAGTTATATACATTTGAGAACACTTATGATTTCGAGTCGAGTTCTTGTGGTCTCGAGTCGAGACCTTTGTCTCGGGTGGTTAAAACTTATCTCGAAACTTCTGTTACAGCTATTAATGTGAAAACATAACCGAAAATTCGAATTGTTAGGGATTTTGAGATATGGTTTCTTGTTTTAGTGATGATCTAATTTTATCATAATATTTCGAAAATTATAACTGTATATCTTTTAACAGTTTTCGAATAAACTTAACAAATTAAATTGGATCAAACAGGAAATAACACTCAAAAATCCAAATTATATTCCAAAACATAAAGGAATTTCGAATTTTCCTAAGAACACATGATGAACCCTAAAAATAAAAACATGATTCTGGAACCCGAAACCTGAATTTTAAGGCTTTAAACAGATTTCGGTACAATTAAGATTTACCATTATGATTCCGAGTCATTTAAAAAACATTCTTTTCCCGAAAAACATTGATCTCGGCACATATGACCCGAAAACAGCCGTGAGTTTTATTGAGTTTTCAAAATTTCTGTTTTCCAGATTTCAATCCCAGAATAATGGATACGAAAACAGAACTGACTAATCAACATATGCTCTGATACCACATGTTGATCAGTTCTGTTTAGATATAATGGAAAACATGAAAACATACCTTTGATTGCATCAGTACAGGCCAGCAGAGAATCCAGATGGAGATGCAGCAATAAGGTTTGACATGATTGTCATCTTGGTCTGGTTCCTTCTTAGGGTGCAATCTAATGATGGTGATGAAGAAACCGATAAAGGGGAATCGTCTAGGAGAGGAGGTCGATTGATGTTATGATAGTAATTAGGTTATGTGTCTAACCTTAGAACCTCTACATAAGTCTCCTTATATATGCACCCAGGAGGAAACCCTAATTATTTAATAAGGGTAATTTGGCCCATCAACAATTACCAACTAATTATTTAATAGGATTGTTATATATTTTGATCCATATAATGTAAATGATTATAATGGCTACTAGATTAAATATAATATAATATATATTTAATCTTACAAAAATCTTTCGATCATTTGACGAATGTTTTCACCTTTCATACAAGCAAACAAATCGAACTCCTTTTTCATTAATGATCTCTTGTTTTTGACAATCTCATCACCACCTGTGCACTTTTTCCTTAACGCTTCCCATAATCCTTTTTGAAGTATCATATAACGAAGCAGTGAAATGATGTCGTTTCGAACAGATTGATATAACAGTGCAATCATTTTCTGTTCCGCAGAAACTTCCTTTACAACCTTTTCAGTATATTCATCGAGTGTTATTAATTCTCCACCTTCTTTAGTTGGTTTTTTATATCCCAATTTCAACATTACCCAACTATCGTAAGCAAGAACTTTTACCCAACCCTCAAATCGGTTTTTCCACCAGTTATAGTCCTCGATATTCATAAGTCTCGGTGGTTTCTGATGATTTCCGTACACATTGTCGTAATTCAAGCTTTCTGAAATCGTATTCGAAATACTCTTTGTTGCCGACGTTGTTTCGGACGTAAACGCGTTATAGAACTCGTCTGCCATGTTTTGATAATCTTGGAAATTACCTTATATAAAAAATTTAGTCATTTTTATCCGTGAAATCAGAGTAGATCTGAGTTTAAAGTTCAAAAAGATGAAGAAAGTGAGTAGAAGAAGAAATTGATGATTTTCAGCTCCGATTTTGATGAAATCACTTGAATTCTTGTATCTCTAATCCGTGAAATCGATCTCCCGCTCTGATACCGCTTGTATGTTTGTTTCCTGATCGAATTCGTAACTCCGATGACTGCGTAGATCTCGTATCACGTCCGGAATCCGTGTACGAGCGTGGATCAGACACAAGAATGTAATTATAATGCGTTTTCTATTGATGATGTAACAGTGTACAACCTTGAAAACACTTGAGCTCTCTAACTCTCCAAATGAGCAAAAGTTCTAAAATTGCAAGCGATAGGCAAACGAATAACGCATTCTCCATCTCCCTTCTGATGAAACGTCGTCTAATGATACCTACAATTTTAAAGTTTAGAAAAACGTCATTTAGAGACAATATTTTGATGAAACACTTATATAGAGGTATAGATATGTGAACATCTAAAGAGCTCTCCCAGTTGTTTTCTTGTAAAAACCCATATTGCTCACAGGTATAAAGCCATGTGTAGTCATAAAACCTTTTAGGGGCGTTATACGACAAGTGACGAAAAGTGCAAGAGAGGGGTTTTATATCACAAGAGTGTGTAGTCATAATCCCATACCCCATCATTACTCAATTATTAATTTTTTTTTCATTTAATGTCTAATTTATTTAAAAAAACAGTTTTATTAAATTAAAAAAAAACATTACAATATTTAATAAAAACATTACAATTAAAAAAATCAATACATTTAATCTTCGTCTTCATCGCTGTTGTCTCCTTCTTCCAATTCGTTTTCTTCGTCATCCAAACTTCCATCTTCAAAGTTCCAAACCTCGAATTCTTCTACTTCTTCTTCTTCGTTGGAGTCTTGTTCGACGTCGCTAGGGCTGTAAATGAGCCGAGTCGAACCGAGCTCGACCCAGCTCGAGCTCGGCTCGAGCTCGAATTTAAAATCGAGCTGAGATTTGAGGCTCGAGCTCGACTCGATTAAAATTCGAGCTAGCTCGGCTCGGTTCGATCTAGCTCAAACTAACAAAGAACCGCAAAATTTAGTACTTAAAAAGCCCTTAAAATGAATCTCTTTATAGAATAAGGACCATAATTGCAATTTAATTTAAATAAATGGCTAAATATGCAAGTATAAATAGTTAGCTCACTTTGTACAGTGTCTTTACCTTATTTTATAGGGGAGATACTCCCTTAGTTTTTGTCTTCTGAGCGATGTGGGACAAAAAAATGAAAGATGTAAACCTTATCGAGCCGGCTCACGAGCCGAGCCAAGCCAAACTCGAGCTCGGCTCGTTTACAAACCGTGCTGAGTATGCTCGTTTAGAACCGAGCCAATTTCGAGCCGAGCTTTTTTGAACTTTTTTCGAGCGAGTTTCGAGCAAGCTGCGAGCCACGAGTTTTTTGAACACCCCTAGACGTCGCCATCGTGTCGAATTGGGCGAATCGCCAAAGCATACTCGACCAAATCCGCCTTCAACGCGTTATGTAATTCCTTAGAACGCAATAGTTGGCCATTTAAGATTCTCTCTTCCGTTGTTGCTTGCGTTCCTTCAACGACATCTTCTAGAAAAAAAAATATGATCGTTCAACGGACATAAAACTTGAAAACAAAAACTTCGCAGCATGAAAATTTTAACGGGGAAACAAAATCAATCACACATAGCGCCGGTCGTAGCGGTGTGGCCGGGCGCTATGGGGTGCCATGAACGGCTCCGGCGGCATATACCGCCCAACTGGGGGGGGGGGTAAAAGTGAGAGTTTATAGATATTTATTTAATTATTATAACTTTTAAAGAAATACTAATGTTTATATATATATATATATACACACATACACACACATACACACACATAGGGTAGGATTCATACGAGAACCGCGAGAACCAATGTGAACACAACAAAATAAATCCACTACACCACCACCCAAAACCTAAAAGAATCTAACCCCCCACCCCACCTCCTAAAAAAACCTAACCCCCCTGAAACCTAAACATCCCCTCCTCCAAGCTAAATGCTAAAAGCTAAACCACTTAAAAACCTAACCCCCTACCCACCCCCAAAAACCTACCCCCCCCCCCCCCAGCTAAATGCTAAAAACTAAAACACAAAGCATAACCCCCCAAAACCTAAAAAAATCTAAAAAACACACAAAAAAAAAACAAATTTTGATGACGAAAAGTAGCGATTTTTTTTATATAAAAATATTAAAACAAATTTATGTGTTTTTTAGATTTTTTTAGGTATTTTTTGTTGTGTTCACATTGGTTCTCATGATTCTCGCTATAAAGGATGGTTCCTAACGGATCCTTCTCCGATATATATATATATATATATATATATATATATAGGGTAGGGTTCTAGAGTGAACAACCTCCCAAGAGTGAACTGTGTGAACTGATCTGAACCCTTGATTTTCATCATCTTGAGATTTTAAATGAGTGGCATGATGGTAAATTGTTGGTTAATTTTTACTATTTAATTAAATGAAAAAGGGTATATTAGTCATTCCTTCTCTTCCATCTTCTAAACACATAATTGAATTCCCTCAAATCTCGCATATATCAGTTACAAAAAAAAAATCATTGTTCCAAATTATAAAAATCCTTATTCTCTCTCTCTCTCTCTCTAAGAGCAAGTCGACAACGATTCTGATGCAGATAAACATCATCCTTCTACCGTGTTTCTACTTCTGGTGCCAAATCAAGGTATATAATAATCCATATAGTGGTTTCTTCTTGCTCTGTTTTGTGTCCGATTGTGTATCCTTCTATCGTGTTTCTACTTCTGGTGGCAAATCAAGGTATATAATAATGCATATAGTGGTTTCTTCTTGCTCTGTTTTGTGTTCGATTGTGTATAGATTTCATTGTTTTCCCCTTTTTGTTTCATGTAAAATCTAGGGTTTGTAGTTCATAGTTTGTTAAAAAAAAACTTAAATTGTTCAATATATTGAGTATAAGTTGCTGGATTTAAGTGTGATGTGGTCATTTTTGTATAGATTAATAGTCGATTAAAACAATGTTCGGTTTAAATGTTATGCTTGAATCGATTAAATGTATACATGTAATATGTTCTTTACAGAGGTCTCTTGACCCATGTTTTGTATAAAATTGTTTATGTACACCTGTGTACAACGTGATTGATAAGGCCGAGACTTTGTAAAATCGTTTGGTGTCTTTGTTTAATTTTTTTGAATATTAAGGTTGATTTAATAGAACAGTGGATTGTGCTCTGTTTTTTAAGGTATTAAAGGCTGGTTGTTTGGGTGAGTTGTAAAGTCGTTGTTGTACACATGTGTATATTGATGTTAAGCTTATTTGAACTAGATATGTTCAGTAGACTGCACTTTTTTTGAACCATATGTTAGTTTTGTCTGGTGTACACATGTGTATATACATTTTATTCAACAAAGTACACCTGTGTACTCATATGTGACATGTTGTTTATACTCTGTTTTTAGGCATTATACTCTGTTTTTAGGAATGCTCATTATAGTCCGTTATACACAGGTGTATTTTTTTCGTGATACACATGTGTATGATACTGTTATACATATATGTATGTACACAGTGAACACATTTTCTAATGTAGTTGATATAGCTAATACTTTATTGAGCAGGCAATTTGTGTTCGAAACCGCATCTGGTGTTAGGCTGTATCATCTCCAAATGAAGGATTTGCAACCAATTAAGTGGATTAATGATGGAGTCGTCAATTGCATTGCATCAATGCTAAGACCATGCCGTACAAAGTGGTAATCGACATGTGAATACATATGGTTTTATTCCTAAGTGGACATACTATAACTGATTATGACATGATCTTTGATTTCAGAATGATGTTTTCACAAAGTATATGAAGCTGGTTAATCATCCAAAAGTATCGGCAGATTGAAAATGCAGTGCCACAAAGGTTGGATTTTGAATGGAAGACGGTCGGCAACACGGTCGATTGCGGGGTCTTTGTTATGCGTCATATGGACACTTGGCTTGGCGTAACAGTTGATAAATGGGATAGTGGCTTCCCACTTGAGCCGGGCCCCAAGAAAGCAACCTTGACACGGTTACAGAAGAAATACGCGGCGAAGTTGGTAACTTCAAGCGCTAACAAGCATCGTGACCGCATATTGGCCGAAGCAAAAGAATACGGGAAGGCGTGCAATTTGGGTTAATTAGTACGTTTGATGGTTGTTGATAATAATATACGTTTGATGGTAGTTTGTGTTGTTATTTTTTTGGGTTTGTTGTGGAATGTTTGTTTGCTAGGTTTGATACACGTTATGGAACTGGCTTTTAGTTGATAATATAATATATTTTACTCGTACCTACCCTATGTATGTATTCAGTTCATAATTTTGGTACACATATGTAAAAAATGTACAATAAATGATTCATATATTAGCAGACTTAGTGCATAATGTAACAAAATTAGTACACCTGTGTAAAGTTTTTAAGGAAGATAACTACAATTGTACAAATTAACAAGAGCTGGCATTTTTTGTACACATGTGTACGGTTATGTATATACTATGTACGCATGTGCACTGGTGTGTATATACTACAGTACACATGTGTGCATTTATTTGTATAATCGTTCACATGTGTACACTTCGAAGAAATAACCATACTAATTATGTATGCAGTAACAATAGCTGGTAGACTTTTCTGTTTTCAAGTCGAAATTATGGTGCTCCAATGTTTGTACCGTCTAAAATATAACATCAGCCATATTATCCTTATGTTTAGGAATATATATAACCAACAGGTATGAGTTTTAAAAGAAAATAAACATTGGAATTAAATAAATGAAGGTTTTTAATGAATCTATATTTCGCTCACATTGTCTTCGCTTTCTAATTCTTCAGTTCCGGACTCCGTTTCTTCGTCACGTTCTTCTTCGGTCGATGAATCTTCCACAGTTGCGTCGCCCTTTTTTAGTAGACAATTCCTAGCTACCATTTTTGTCTGAACCATAATTCTGGCAATCTGGGTTCACTACCACTGGGAAACATGTATCTGCTGGTGCTGAAAATTTGCAATTTAAGCAGTTAAGCACCAAACTTTCATTGAAAATACATTAATCCGCCTAGGCTTACACATGACTAAATGTTATATGTGACCATGATCGTAAGTTTTTATAAAGAAACGATGTTTATGAATTATGAATAAATGCTCATGAGTTTGACCCGTTTGGTGTTTAATTCAGCTAAAGCCATCCATTTCAAGTTATTAATTTCATCAACAATGGAAGCTTACAAAAAATATCACCCTGATGTCGTAAGAAAAGCATGATTAACTTCAATTCCTACAAAAATCATTCTTAATGCTTGATTAGAGACTTCAATTCTTGCAAAAGATCGTGTTTAAGTATACAACATGATTCTAGATAGATTGTGATTCATTTAGCACACATTCAACAAGAAAAGTCATACAAATTTCACGCAATGTATAATCAAGGCATTTCATCAAACATTTGGTGTGCATACAAAGATGAACAAAAAAATATCACCCTGATGTCATAAGAAAAGAATGATTAACTTCAATTCATACAAAAATCATTCTTAATGCTTGATTAGAGACTTCAATTCTTGCAAACGATGAACCATCCCTAAATCATTCTTACAGCAAATTAAGCACTGTAATTCAACCAACCAATTTCTAAACACCGAATACATCAATTAGCAATTTCTAAACCCTAGAGGATGTTGGTGGTGTTGGCGGATGGTGGTAATTTGGGTGGCAATCATAAATCGAGTAGAGATTGAAGATCAAAACAAGAATTACCTGGTTGTGATGGTGGCTGATCTGATAGTAGCTCACGTCGGAAGAGAAAGTGTAAAGTTGGAACTTGGTGGTGGTGGTGGTGGTGGTGGTCAAAGAAGAAGAAGTGGGCAGATGGAATTGCCGGAGAGAAATATTCGAGCTTCTGATGAAAAATACGAACGTGGTGAACTGGGTATGAAGTTTGATAAGAGTTGAATTCGAAATCTGGAGAATCTCTTGATAATATGGTTGTTTATTAGACAATAATGATGATAATCTTATAAAATAAAAAAAAGATATTTATGATTAGGATTTAAAAATAGATTAGGTAACTGATTTGAATTATTAATATAATGATTTAAAGTTAATTTTATTATATAATTACAATCCTACCCTTATAATATTTAAACAAGATCAAGGGCTAGGATAAGTTCACACAGTTCACGAATGGGGGGGGGTGTTCACAATTGAACCTAACCCTATATATATATATATATATATATATATATATATATATATATATAAAGGTTGAAGAGGCTAATGGAGGGTTCACAACTTCTTGAGCCGTTTAAGCCATCAAGCCCCTACAGGTAGGGAGCCGCCGACTGAAACGGCTCAAGCCAGCCGCTACCAGGACTTTGGCGGTGCTGAAAAGGCTCCAAGTCGCTACAAGGTTTTTATGGACAAGTGTCATGTTTTGATTGGTTATCGCTGAAAATGTTCCAAGCCTTCTTGGATTGTGCGGGTAGGCTCCAGAAGAGTTTTCAGATGGCTCTTTCAGAAAGTTGACAAAGTCAACGGCCAATCTCGAGATTTTGCCTTCTATCAGTCTTCAATAGTCAATAAAATATTAAACAACATGTTGACCGAATGGCCGTACAAAAACGAACACATCAGAATTTTATTTTGCCATGAAATCTAACATCCAAGATAACTCAATAATAGCAAAGGATTTATTTGGAGTCAAATCTCAATTTTAGCTAGTGTTTTTCCCTTGTAAAGATAGCAAAGGATTTATTTGGAGTCAAATATCAATTTTAGCTGGTGTTTTTCCTTGTAAAGGGTACATTGGAGAAATAAATAAGTTTTAAACTAAGGGTTAGGATATAATAGAAAGTTTATTTGGGTAGGAAATCTAGAAAGTAATGTTGACCATCCATTTATTTAATTAAGGGCTAAGATTAAATGAGTGAAATTAAAGGAAAAAAAGGAGGCGTGATGTGTGTAAAATGCAACATATAAATTACATCAAATGAGGCATAAAACTAACCATTTTTAGTACTAATGTTGAAAAAAGTGTGCTTTTGTCTTCCTTTTGTATTTTCAGGATTAAATGAGCTCAAATGAACAAAAGAAGCAAAAATGCAGCTAAATCTAACACAAATACAAGAAAAGGAATAAACGTGGCATGCCCGAACCCTCGACAGCATCTTCCCAAGCAAAAACAAGACATCAGAAGGCTGAACACGCCCCGTGCCCAGCGGACACGGGGGAGTGCCCAAGTGTCTGCAGAAAAGACAAAGTTGTAGAAGCTTCTATTTCCCAAGGCGTGCCCAGCGGACACGGGGCTGTGGTCAACTCTAGGATTCGCAGAATCCAAGCAAATCTTGATAGTACAGATACGCTTCTGCACACGGGGTCGTGCCCAGCGGACACGGGGGCGTGGTCAACTAATACAGACAAACTGCATTTAATGAAGAAAGAGAAGATGGATGGACACGGGACCGTGCCCAGCGGGCACGGGGCCGTGTCCGAGCTTCTGTGCAGGCTATAAATAGAGGTGCATGGTTCACTTCAAAGGCATCCCTTGGCAAACCACCTCTCTCACACTTCACCCACACTCCACCACCATCACAACCCACTTCCACCACCATCATCCATCATCCATCATAGAGTGTGTGTAGTAGTCTCGGGATCCAAGATTGATAGTAAGAGTTCTTGACAATCAAAGGCCATGTTTGCCTAAGTCTCTAACATCACTTGGTGAAGACAAGCATTTAGTGTAATACTTTTGTTTTTTAATTTTTTCGCACTTTTTATTTGGTTTTGTATTAATGACATTAATAACTAGTTTCTTATGTTGAAGGTGAAACTTCCTTATCATTTGTCTGTGGTGTCTTTGCGTTATTTTACTGTCTATATAAAATAAAAGATTTACACCATTCATATCTCTACGGTCTATATAGAGATATGTTGGCTACCTGGTCGGGGGTTAAGGGAATGGTTTGGTAAGGTTCTTGCCTTGTTCAGTGTATAGATCCTGCAAGGACCTGGGTCAAGCTTACTAGGACCTCCTTCAATACCCACTGGTATTGGATGGCGGGGGTGCGAATAACTTGATCCCCTCATATGTAAACTACTATTATTACATTAACCCAGCTACTTAGGATTGTATCCCTGCTGACTCAAACTACTTAGCCGAGGGTAACGTCACCTTCAAAAGAGGGGCCTACCACATTACGTATTAATAACTTAATTAATTATCTTCCAATAATCCAACCCTTTAGGATTGTATCCTTGCTGACTCAAACTACTCGGTTGAGGGTAACGTCACCTTCAAAAGAGGGGCCTACTACTATAACTAAGATAATCTCTTGAAAAGTGTAAAAGTACGAAATTCATCAAAGGTTGGACTAAAGGCGAGTCGGATCCAAGTGATTCATCTTGTCTATCTGTTTTATTTTTATTTTTATTTTCAGCATTTTTAGTTTTTATTTTCATGTTTAAAACCTTTTTTCAAAATTTTGATTTGATCAGACGTTGAGGATAAACCGGTACTAAAAGCTCTTGTGTCCTTGGACGACCTCGGTATCTTACCAACGCTATACTATGCTCACGATGGGTGCACTTGCCCATATGTGTGTTTAGTGTTAGTAAAATATCGTGTTTTATAAATTTAAAACTTGACTAAAGTGTTAAAAAGGGCTTAAAATATACATAAAAACCTATCACACTCGACACGCATCAAGTTTTTGGCGTCGTTGCCGGGGACACAAGGATTTTAAGAAAGTTAGGAATCAACAGCCTAATCGTTTTTCTTATTTTTCTGTTTTTTTTAGGATTTTTCTTAAATTTTCAGTTTCTGCAGAGCTTAGCACGGGCCGTGCCTGGTCGGACACGGGCCGTGCCCAGCATTGTTACTGGCAGTTTTTATTTTCCGAGTTACAGAGAGCTGAGCACGGGGCCGTGTTGGTGCAGCACGGGGCCGTGTCAAGCTCCCCAGTAACAGGGGTCCGGAAAACAATTATTGTATCTCCGACCACGGGCCGTGTTCATCTGAGCACGGGGCCGTGGTGAAACTTCTGACCAACGTTCTTTTTGTTTTTATTTCAGGACTTGGAACCCAGGCGCCGCACCTGAACTTTCTACGTAGTGTATGAGCTCCAGTTCCAGTAAAGACATAAAAGAACCTCTAGACGAACCCGAACGCTTTCTAAGAAAAAAGACTTAAAGCTAAAAACCAAGAGAAAGTTTCGGGGGACCCGCTTCCAATGGCGGATCAACGTACTCTCATGGATTACCTACGACCCACCGTAGGTAATCTTGGCGCCGCTATCAATGCACCGAATGTCGAGGCCAATAACTTCGAACTTTGGCCGCATTTGATACAAATGCTCCAAAACTCCGCAACCTTCCACGGGCTTGCGGACGAGGATCCTCATTTACATATTACTAACTTCTTGGAAATATGTGATACTTTTCGGATCAATGGAGCATCAAATGACGCCATCCGCCTCCGAATGTTTCCATTTTCGCTTAAAGACCGAGCTAAGGCTTGGCTTAATACCCTCCCAGTTGGTTCGGTAAACACCTGGGATGAACTAGCCCAAAAGTTTTTATATAAGTATTTCCCTCCTGCTAAAACGGCTAAATTAATGACTGAAATTAATACATATTCACAAGAGGACGGGGAATCCTTATATGAAACTTGGGAAAGGTTCAAGGAGCTACTAATAAAGTGTCCTCATCATGGTCTTGCGGTGTGGCAACAAGTATCCACTTTCTATAACGGGTTGCTGCCACACACAAGACAAACACTTGATTCTAGCTCCGGGGGACTTTTAGGTAATCGTCGCCCAAATGAAATTTATAATCAAAATGAGGAAATTGCTCAAACCAATTTTCAGTGGCACACTCCCCGAGGCACAAAATCTATTGCCCCGGGCGCCCATAAGGTTGACGAAAGCATCTCTTTGCAAGCCCAAATCGAGGCCCTTTCGTCAAAAATCAAAAAGTTAGAAATGGCAAAAACGGCCTCGGTTATGGCTTGTGAAGGGTGCGGTGGGCCACATGAAAATTGGAGTTGTATGAAAGAAATGGAAAATCAAACAGAAACGGTAAACTACATTGATAATAGACCTAGGCCGTCAGGTCCTCCAACGGGTACCTACAACCAAGGATGGCGTAACCACCCTAACCTTGGTTGGAGAGAGCCTGGCAATAGTAGTAACCAACAAAATCTAAACCAACGAACAAACTTTCAACAACCAAGAAACGTGTCACATAATATCTCTCAACAACAACAAGGGGGACGGGCAAGGCTTGAGGATACCGTCTCTCGCCTCATCTCCGACACCGAAAAGAAAAACTCGGATCGATTCTGACAACTGGAATCGAACTTTAGAAATCAACAAGCTAGTATTCAAAACATTGAAAAACAAATAAATCAACTAGCTCAAAATTTCTCCGAGAGACCACAAGGCGCGTTACCAAGCAATACCGAAACCAACCCAAAGGCGCAAGTGCATCTCATCACGTTGAGAAACCGTACCATAGGTCCCGAGGAGGCTCCGCTACCTCCAACTGAAAAGAGCCGATCCAGCCAAACCACAACTTCGCCGACACCACAACAAGAGACGGCTCCCCCACCGAATCAAGAGCCCACCAAGATTCCTCCGGTACCATACCCCGGTCGGTTACTTCGCCAAAAGACCGATGAGCAATTCACAAAATTCGTAACTTTACTAAAACAATTGCATGTTAATATTCCATTTGTCGAAGTCCTAACTCAAATGCCTAAATATTCAAAATTTATGAGGGACTTCCTCACTCACAAAAGGAAAATCGAATCATTGCAATTAGTAAATTTAAGCGAAGAATGCTCCGCCTTGCTACTCAACAAACTCCCGCAAAAGAAGATCGATCCCGGAAGCTTCACCATCCCTTGTTCAATTGGGGAATCACCCATTCGCAACGCACTAGCCGACCTCGGGGCTAGTATCAACCTCATGCCCGCATTCATGTTCGACCGACTCGGCCTAGGGAAAACAAGCCCTACAAAAATGAGCATACAACTCGCCGATCGGTCCATAAAATATCCACAAGGTATCACTGAAAATCTACTGGTTAAAGTCGGAGACTTTGTCTTCCCGGCCGACTTTGTCATACTAGATATGGAGGAAGATACCGAAGTACCACTCATCCTAGGAAGACCATTCCTAGCTACGGCCTATGCAGTGGTAGATATGAATGGTGGGACACTAACATTAAGGGTTGGGGACAAGGAGATGAAGTTCGGGGTCGGTAAGAGAGTAGAAGACGACGACCCGGTCAATTACATGAAAGTCATAGACTCAAGTTTGGATGGTACTCTCTGACGGTGCAACATGGGATGCAAAACATCCCACTTGGGTAACATATGACTGACTTTGGGTCTAGCCAAGGACCCTTATAAACGTGGAGCACCACGGAGGCATTCCGCGGAACTATCCTTAGTTTTAGTTTAGATTAACTTTTATGCTTTCTAGTTTAGTTTTAATTTTCAGGAATAAAACACACTCAAGATGGTGAAGGATACTAAGGGAAGCTTGAACCAACACCCCATGCACAAAAACAGAGCCTCCCGACAATTTTTCTTCATTACAGCAAGATCAGCACAGGCCGTGCTCAGCCAACACGGCCCTGTGCTCAAGGGTCTGCAGAAAAATGCCCAGTTTAGGTATCTGGACACGGGGCGTGTTCACTGAACACGCCCCCGTGCCCAGCCTTCTGTTACGTTTTGTCACTCTCTGTTACTGGCAACCTGAACACGGGGCCGTGCCCGGTCACCACGGCCCGTGTCCAGATGCCCGGTAACAAGAAATTTTGTTTTTACACACCTTTTTACACATTCAATCAACCTAAAAACTTATTTTTTGGAAGCATTGGGGACAATGTGTAATTTAAGTGTGGGGGGGATGCTAAAACCTTGAATTTTGCAAGTTCTAATTACAAGCCTTACACAAAACTCTATTGGAACCGCTAAACACCCCAAATTTTTTTCAAAAAAAAACTTTTCATTTTTTAATTGTCTTAGTTTAAGTTGGGAATATCAAGTTCTAAAAAGGTTATATTTTTTACAAATTTACAACCGATAGCATCGTGATAAAAAGAACCAACATAAGAAAATTATGAAACGGGATGACAAATCTAGTTAAAATTTGATTATATATACTTGATCACATTAAAAACCCATTCCCACAAAAAAGTGAGTTTTGAGTCTTTAACTGAGCACACAAATACACATCTTTAGACTAAATGCTCATCTTTCGTTTCTTGTGTGAATAAGCCGCTTGGTTTCTTACGACTCTAAAACTTGCCATGACGATACATTCCCGGTCCTTATCAACTTAAACCCAAGTAAGTAAATGATGGAGGCATTAGGACTAACCCTTTTTCTTTTCAACACCATTATTATTATTTTTTTTACCACCTACCCAAAATCCCCCTAGTTAACCCCTTTGAGCCTAAACCTTTTCATTTCTAAACCCACAAAACAAACACCCTTTACCCACCAAAACCCTTTTTCATTTTAACCCTTTATTATAGTAAAAAGCTTGGTTTTCATGTGACATTTCTTATAAAAAAAAATGATGACAAAGTCTAGCAATAAGCAAACAAGTTCCTCAAAAGAAACTTTGTTTGAAAAATGCTTCGTTTGAATAAAAAGTCACGAAAACAAAAAAAAAAGTTTTACGAAAACCGACGCTTTTTACGCCTTTCGCCATTTTCTACTAACCACTAACCCAAAACCACCTACCTTTAACTCAAGCCTAACCCTTCCCCAAAGTCCTCTTGATATTTACATAGGTGTATAGTTAAAAAGGAGGAGGATTGATTGCTTGGCAAGCATATGTTAGAAGTAAGTTCCCGGTCTCGAGTGTTTCACAAAAATACATCTTCGGCCGAGTATTGAGTGATCTCCCGTGAGGTACGTGAACTTGTATATAAATGGAATTTTAAAGAAGCATGTTATGCCCAAATAAGTAATTTATCTTATGAAACGTTCTAAATAAATCATAACGAATAGGATTGTAAATAACATAAAAATAAAACCTAATAAAGATCTTGGAATCCCGACACTCAAAGACAAGCCCAAAACCTTCTCTTCTACCCATTCCATTTGGGTGTGTAAGCCACATTATAAAGAGTTTTGCTTGAGGACAAGCAAAGATTCAAGTGTGGGGTATTTGATGTGTGTAAATTGCAACATATAAATTACATCAAATGAGGCATAAAACTAACCCTTTTTTAGTACTAATGTTGGAAAAAGTGTGCTTTTGTCTTCCTTTTGTATTTTCAGGATTAAATGAGCTCAAATGAACAAAAGAAGCAAAAATGCAGCTAAATCTAACACAAATACAAGAAAAGAAATAAACGTGGCATGCCCGACCCCTCGACAGCATCTTCTCAAGCAAAAACAAGACATCAGAAGGCTGAACACGCCCCGTGCCCAGCGGACACGGGGGCCTGCCCAAGTGTCTGCAGAAAAGACAAAGTTGTAGAAGCTTCTATTTCCCAAGGCGTGCCCAGCGGACACGGGGCCGTGGTCAACGCTAAGATTCGCAGAATCCAAGCAAATCTTGATAGTACAGATACGCTTCTGCACACGGGGCCGTGCCCAGCGGATACGGGGGCGTGGTCAACTAATACAGACAAACTGCATTTAATGAAGAAAGAGAAGATGGATGGACATGGGGCCGTGCCCAGCGGGCACGGGGCGTGTTCGGGCTTCTGTGCAGGCTATAAATAGAGGTGCTTGGTTCACTTCAAAGGCATCCATTGGCAAACCACCTCTCTCACACTTCACCCACACTCCACCACCATCACAACCCACTTCCACCACCATCATCCATCATCCATCATAGAGTGTGTATAGTAGTCTCGGGATCCAAGATTGATAGTAAGAGTTCTTGACAATCAAAGGCCATGTTTTCCTAAGTCTCTTACATCACTTGGTGAAGACAAGCATTTAGTTTAATACTTTTGTTTTTTAATCTTTTCGCATTTTTTATTTGGTTTTGTATTAATGACATTAATAACTAGTTTCTTATATTGAAGGTGAAACTTCCTTATCATTTTTCCGTGGTGTCTTGGCGTTATTTTACTGTCTATATAAAATAAAAGATTTACACCATTATATCTCTACGGTCTATATAGAGATATGTTGGCTACCTGGTCGGGGGTTAAAGGAATGGTTTGGTAAGGTTCTTGCCTTGTTCAGTGTATAGATCCTGCAAGGACCTGGGTCAAGCTTACTAGGACCTCCTTCAATACCCACTGGTATTGGATGACGGGGGTGCGAATAGTTTGATCCCCTCATATGTAAACTACTATTGTTACATTAACCCGGCTACTTAGGATTGTATCCCTGCTGACTCAAACTACTTAGCCAGGGTAACGTCACATTCAAAAGAGGGGCCTACCACATTACGCATTAATAACCTAATTAATTATCTTCCAATAATCCAACCCTTTAGGATTGTATCCTTGCTGACTCAAACTACTGGGTTGAGGGTAACGTCACCTTCAAAAGAGGGGCCTACTACTATAACTAAGATAATCTCTTGAAAAGTGTAAAAGTGCGAAATTCATCAAAGGTTACACTAAAGGCGAGTCGGATCCAAGTGATTCATCCTGTCTATGTGTTTTATTTTTATTTTTATTTTTATTTTCAGCATTATTAGTTTTTATTTTCTTGTTTAAAACCCTTTTTCAAAATTTTGATTTGATTAGACGTTGAGGATAAACCGGTACTAAAAGCTCTTGTATCCTTGGACGACCTCGGTATCTTACCAACGCTATACTACGCTCACGATGGGTGCACTTGCCCATATGCGTGTTTAGTGTTAGTTAAATATCGTGTTTTATAAATTTAAAACTTGACTAAAGTGTTAAAAAGGGCTTAAAATATACATAAAACCTATCACACTCGACGCGCATCAAGGCGCGTGGGTTAGGGGCATTCTAGTCAATCCAAGGCAATAGTTTCTTTCTCCTCCAATTCCCCCCCATTTCTTAAACATTAATAACTCTTTCATATGACATTATTTTTTTATAAAAATTGCACCAAAAAAACGAGCGTTTTTTTTATCTTTAAAACGAGTATACTATTGCTATATTTTCGAAAAAAAATTTCGAAAACCCAGTTGCGTAAAACGCAATGGAAAAAAACCTAAAAAATGACAATTTTCTAAAACGCAATGCACCAAAAACACAAAGAAATGTCTTATTATAAAACGTAATGGCCAGAAAACACAAACAAATGTCTTATTTCTAAAATGCAATAGCCTAAAAACACAAAAGAAAGTGTACTTTCTAAAACGCAACGGACTGAAAACACATAAAAATGTGTTTTTACCTAAAACGCAATGCACAAAAAAACACAAAGAAATGTCTTATTTATAAAACGCAATGGCCAGAAAACACTTAAAAATGTCTCCTTTCTAAAATGCAATGGCCTAAAAAAACAAACGAAAGTGTTCTCTCTAAAACGCAATGGACTGAAAACACCTAAAAATGTGTTTTACCTAAAACGCAATGACTAAAAACACTTCAAAAATGTGTTTTTCTAAAACGAAGTGGCTAGAAAACACATAAAAATATCTTAGTTCTAAAACGCAATGGCCTAAAAACACCAAAGAAAGTGTTATCTCTAAAACTCATTGAACCAGTACAATAGTTTTGTCTGTGAATTGTCTGAACCAGGAAGTAGGAGATCAAAAACTGTCTACGAATGCAATTTTCCAGAGGCAATTTACAGAAAATTAAATTTTCTGATGCATTTTTATTAAAGCAGTTTAATCGAAAAACTGTCTACGAATGCAGCCCGACCCCAGCCAGGGGCTCTGCCCCTTGGACCCCGCCAGGGGCTGCCGCCCCTTGGACCCTGCTACCAGGGGCGCTGCCCCCGGACCCCCGCCAAGATCGTAAAACGCAATGACTAAATCAAAAACCCAGATCGTAAAAATGGAATTAAAGAATTTCTTACATGGATCGAAGCCGATTTCTTCAATGACTGGCGAAATTTGAATGATAGAAACACTTATCAGCGATCGAATCGAACGGATCGAATGATTGTCTTCAAAATCAGGGGAAAAAACGAGACTTTGTATGAAATTAAACTGGGTTTTCTTCAAAAAAGCTGAAGAACACGTTGATCGGGTGTTTGAATCATTGATTGGTGACGAAAATCGCACTATAATGTAGTGATTATTGAGATAGTAAGTGAAGAAAAGGTTCAAGATGGTGGGTTTTGAAAATGGTGGGTTTTGAAGTTACTGGGGAGAAGAAGGAAGAAGAAAGGATACGATTGACTAAAATACATTTTCTCTTTATTTTAAATTTTGTCACATGTCATAATCATATTGCTTTTTATCCTTCCTACCAAAATAAACTTCCTATTTGATCTCCACCCTTAAATTAAAGTAGACAAATGATTAAATGTGTAAATTTAAATGAGAGGAAGATAAAAAGAAACTTGCAGTATAAAAATTTTAGTTTCAATTTCCGAACATAACTACGTTAGAAAAAGTTTTAGCATAAAGGTGAATAGAACCTCAATTTATTTGAAAAAAAATACCTATCATGTACGGAGATAATATTCTTTTTTTTTTGAAAGTCATGAATTATTTGTGAATGTCAGGGAGGTCTAGCATACGTTGTCTTAACTGGGTCTGCGCTAGAGAGCCCCCTCGCAATAGATCTCCAATTTAAATTCCTCAATGAGAAACCCCTGTCACCCAGACTCGAACTTGAGACCTGGAGGGAAAAGCTTATCCGGACCCACCATAGGTGAAACTTAAATACTCGGTGCCACCACTAGAGCACTAGTGATGGTTACGGAGATAATGTTCCTCATCGAATAGTATTCTTGACTTAAATTTTGATGATGAGAATCATGGATGGATGTATAAAGATTTTACGATTCATCAAAATGCATGAAAGAATTTTTCATATTAAATTTTATTTTAGTTTTAATAATATAACAAAATCCATAATATAAATAATATAAGTTAAATTATATGCAAGAAGAAACTGGCAAAACCTGAGCAAAAAGCCTTTTGGATATATGCAACTTCAAGTGGCTTGTAGCAACGTTTGGTTTTCTTAAATAGAAGGCTGGCTTGCTAAAGAGAAGGTGCAAATAGATGATACTCATGTCCTTTTATACTTATTTGGATTCTAATTCATATAATACAAATAGATGCATAAATTTAATATAAATAAATACATAAAAGGTTGTTATTCGCATGAAATATATCCTATAGCCATGTGAGAAAAAAGTTAGCGTTACAGGCATGATATACGTAACATATATACTTTTCCTCACATATCACCCATGCATATACGATTACTACGCTGCCAATGAAGCCACAGCCTAGTGGTGGAGGCGGGGGGGTTTTACCCCATAGGCTCAGGTTCGATCCTGGCTTGTGGTGGGTTTCCCACCCGGGTGAGTTAAGGGGGTTCGAGTACTAACCGGCGTATGTCTGGTGAGGGCTGGACCTTCGGGGGGGCCCGGGGCTCGAACCCGGGATCGTTAGGGGTGCACCGTTAGCCATTCAAAAAAAAAAAAAAAATATACGATTACTACGCTCTTAAATGCATTTTCAATGTGAGCTTTTGTCGTGTCTCACCTTTTAGTCGTGTATCTTCATAATATTATTCTTTCGATGGCAGTCAACTAAAAATTAAATGTGTACCAATCGTGTGTTGCGTATCACACTTGTGGTTATGTGTGCATCTATAACTAAACTCCTATGGCCCTTCACATCATATGCGTTAAATGCAATCCTTTTTCTTCTCTCAGATTTTTTTTTCTTCTCTTAGATGAACTAAATAGTCGTTAAAGATCCCAAATTATATTTTTCTAGCATTTAGATTATCTAATAAAAGAAAAATATAATAATAACAATCATTGACACATGGAGTTAAAAGAAATATACCTTACATTGTTTTGACATTAAAACAATTAGTCACTTCTTTGTTTTGGAACAATAGAAAGTTGGAAACAAAAGATACAATAAAACCTTAAATTATTATGAACATAAGCACGACAACGTTTATCAATCATCATACACTAGCTTTGTGTCACTATCACTTTTATAAATCAATAAAAGAACAAGACATCGAATACACGTACGAAAGATATACCTAGAAAAATACATATAAGATCACAATAACTATACATATTTTTTTTAACGGCAAATTTTGGATCACTGATAGACCACTAGAGTATCATCGTGCTATCAGAGGAACCACTCGATAATATCCATCTCTACTAGGCTATAATGCATATATACAAATTCAGAAGGAAACTCAGGTGTTGTTTGTTCGATAATATCCATCTCTACTAGGCTATAATGCATATATACAAATTCAGAAGGAAACTCAGGTGCTGTTTGTTTTTTCTGAAAAGCTCTGCGCAATCTCTTCTGTCTGCGCCGCACAGACCACGCGCATATATTGTCACGCACAGACTGTTTGTTTTTCCGAAGACGTTTCAATAAAAAACGTCTGTGCGAGCTCTTCTTGGTGCAGACTTGCCCTAGTCACTTCTAAGACCATCTAAGGTCTGCAGAAAGTTAAACACCACCAATCACCACCACCAACACAGTTCACCACCACCGTCCACCACCCACTACCATCCATCACCACCACCACCACCCACCACCACCGTTTACAACCATCACCGTCCAGCAGCAGCACCACCCACCACCACCGTCCGTACACCACCACCAGTTTATTTTAAAAGTCTGCATATGTTAAAAAACAAACAACATTTTTCTTGCAGATTGCAGAGGTTTTGTCCATCTTTTCTTCTACAGATGTCTGCAGATGTGATCCACAGACTGCAAACATTTTACCTCTTAAAAAACAAAGAGCACCTCAATAAATCTGTAAAAAAAACCCTTGTAGGAATCAAACTCAAAACCTAATGGTTTTTAAACCTTATCTCGCCTCAAAATATCACTAGACTATAATACCATGTGAATAACTATAGATATAAGATACAATAACAAGTATTACAAAAAAGAAAAATACCATTTTAGTGAGATGTTCCTCCCAAAAAGAAAAAAAAATAATTAAAAAAATAAGCGCGTGTAAAAGTGACAGAAAAAAAGTGAAGGTATTGAAGATTACCCCACAACTAACAGTAAAAATTCTTTATTATACACACACACAAAAACACCCTCTCCCCTGTTGACTACACAACAACTCTCTGTCTCTCTCTATAGTCTCCACCCAAAACACCTTCTCCAAATTACTTCATAATAATTTAACCCACCCTCAACCACCACTCACCACCATCATGCAATCCTATTTTATTCCATTTTTCCACCACACCCCTCCATAACAATAATTATTTTACTTTTTTACATTATTTTTCTACTCCAAACAACAGTAATAATGTCAGCCCTCACTAACACAAACACACCCACCACCACACAACCACCTTCTCCGCCCGCCACCGCCACCATTACCGACCTAGTGGCTGCGCCGTCTCCGGAGCTAACCACCGACGAGATGGCGGTGAAGGCTGTGCATAAACGTTATGAGGGGTTAGTGATGGTACGGACAAAGGCTATTAAAGGTAAAGGGGCCTGGTATTGGGCCCATTTAGAGCCCAGTTTGATTCGTCACCCGGATACCGGGTTGCCGAAAGCGGTTAAGCTTCGTTGCTCCTTGTGTGAGTCTCTCTTTTCGGCTTCGAATCCGTCACGGACGGCTTCCGAGCATTTGAAACGAGGGACTTGCCCGAATTTTAGTTCCGGGTCAAGTCCAAACCCGATTTCGGTTGGGATGGTGGATTTGGGTGGTTCTCCGACGTCTTCTTCGTCGCCGGTGAGTGGCCGGAAACGGAGCTCCGGTAACCGCCGTGGCGGTGGTGGTGGTGGTGGTGGTGGGTTTAAAGTGAGTGATTCGGAAACTACTTATTCGGTTGCTCCGATTACTATGATTGAGCCGCCGAGATTTTCGGTTGATGTCTCGTACCCGACCCGACCCGAACCGGTTCATGTCTTTTCACCACATCATCATCATCATCACCAGCAACAACTACAACAACAAAAGCAAGTACAGCCACATGTGGTGTTGTCAGGTGGGAAAGAGGATTTAGGGGCTTTAGCTATGTTAGAAGATAGTGTAAAGAAGCTTAAAAGCCCAAAAGCCTCACCGGGTCAAACGTTGACCAAAGCCCAAATAGATTCATCACTTGAGTTGTTGGCAAATTGGGTGTATGAGAATTGTGGGTTGGTTTCTTTTTCAAGTTTGGAGCATCCAAAGTTCAAGAGTTTCTTGAACCAAGTCGGGTTACCCGCGGTAACCCGACGGGAGCTCGCGGGTGAACGACTCGAATCCAAATACAAAGAGGCGAAAGCCGAGTCGGAGGCCCGAATTCGCGACGCGTTGTTTTTTCAAATATCATCAGATGGGTGGAAAGTAAAGAAGAATAATAATCAGCATAGTTCGGGTGAAGTTGAGAATTTGGTGAATGTGTGTGTGAATTTGCCTAATGGGACTAGTGTGTTTAGAAGAGGGGTGTTTACAAGTGGGTATGTTTTTCCAAAGCATGCTGAGGATGTTTTGTGGGAAACAATTTGTGACATTTGTGGGAACAACTTGCAACAATGTGTGGGGATTGTTTCTGATAAGTTCAGGAGTAAAGTTTTAAGGAATCTTGAAAACCAACATCATTGGATGGTGAATCTTTCTTGTCAGTTTCAAGGGGTTAGTAAGTTGGTTAAAGATTTTAGCAAAGAATTGCCATTATTTCACAGTGTGACTGAAAATTGTTTTAAAGTTGCAAACTTTGTGAATAACAAGTCACAAATTAGACATCTTTTCCTCAAGTATCAGTTGCAAGAATACGGTCGGGCTGCGTTGCTGCGAGTACCGTTTTATGGTGGTGGTGAATTCGAGCCGGTGTTTCAGATGGTGGAAGATGTGTTAAGCTCGGCACGGGCATTGCAGTTGGTTTTTCTTGATGAGAGTTGCAAGATGGTGTCGATGGAGGATCAAACCGGGAAGGAGATTGAGGAGATGATGATGTCTCAGTTTTGGAGCGAGTTAGAGGCGGTTCATTCATTGGTTGGATTGATCAAGGGAATGGCTCGAGAGATTGAGAAAGAAAAGCCGAGAATTGGGCAATGCTTGCCGTTATGGGAGGAGCTTAGAGTGAAGATCAAGGAATGGTGTGGGAAGTTTCATATCAATGAGAATCATGTAGACAAGGTGTTTGATAATAGGTTTAGGAGAAACTATCATCCTGCATGGTCGGCTGCGTTCATTCTTGATCCGTTCTATATGATCCGGGATACAAGTGGGAAGTACTTGCCTCCTTTCAAGTACTTGACTTCTGAACAAGAAAAAGACGTTGACCAGCTTATAACGAGGCTTGTATCACGCGAAGAAGCTCACATTGCGCTAATGGAGCTCATGAAATGGAGAACCGAGGGGCTTGACCCTATGTACGCACAAGCGGTCCAGTTGAAACAAAGAGACCCCATAACCGGTAAAATGAAAATAGCTAACCCACAAAGTAGCAGACTGGTTTGGGAAACTCATTTAACCGATTTCAAGTATTTAAGGAAAGTAGCAATGAGGTTGATCTTTCTTCATGCCACTTCATGTGGGTTCAAATGGAGTTCATCTATATGTAGATGGGCTCAATCAAGAACGGGGATCCATAAGGCGCAAAAGTTGATATTCATTGCTGCCCAATCGAAGCTCGAGAGACGGGATTTTTCAAACGATGAAGATAAAGATGCCGAATTTTTCTCGATGGCGAGTCGAGAGGATGATGTGCTCAATGATGTAATGTTTGATGCATCTTCTTTGTGAAAACCCATCTTTTTTGGTTGCTTTTGATGATTATAATCCATAGTTTATGTAGGATATTTTTCTTTGGATTCTTTTTACTTCTACTTGGGTGCTTGTTTAAGTGCTCTTTTAGAAGATTTTGGCACCTTTGATGGTTATAGAAAGGGGCCATAATTTAGTTTAGTTTGATCATTTCTTTGGAGCTAAAGTAGAGGTTTCATAAATTCTTAATATTGTTTGGTATTTATTGTTTTAAACATGTTTTGTATTTATATCTGAAAATAGTAATTAACCATTTGTGCCTAGAATGTTTTCTTTTTCTTTTTTGTCATGTTCAATGTTTGAAAAGATTAATGATTAAGAATTGGTTTGTAAGGAAAAGATAAAGGCAAATGACAATTATGAGAATAATTCTCTTTTTGGTAGTGTTTGACAACATGTAAATTACAAGAATCAGAATCCTTGAAACTTTGGAAGGACCTAAGTACAAGATCATGTGACTTTGAAGGTGTAAAACTTTCTTTATTCATTGTTTTGTAAGATATTATGTTAAAAATTTGAGTAAATGTCAATTTACGTCACTGAGTTTTACACCAAAACGCAGGAACAACCCTCATTTGAAAAAACGCAACAATCAAGTCCACGTGGTTGTCGATTGTGTTCAATAATGTCCCTCCTTATATTTTTCAATTATTATCCCTTTATTTAATTAATAACTTAAAGGGCAAAATGGTAAATGTCACACCCCAACTGATCGCGGAAACATCGAAGTGAGACGAACGAGGTTGTTCGAGACTTCATAACGCTAGATGTGACAAGTATTTAATAAATAATTTCATTTCATTGCTAATATCAAGTACATTGTGTAAAATAGAAATACATCAAGTTTGAAACGAACAAATTACAACAATTATCAAATGACTAAACTATAAACACGAATTTAAAGCTTGGTGCGTTTCTAGGTATCCTACTAGATTCCGTGCATCATCATCATCATCGTCATCAAAATCCTGCAATACATTTTAAAGTATAGTTCAATACAAAAGTATTAGCGAGTATACAAGTTTTGCGTACTAGCATGTATGTATAAGAGTTTGAACAATCCACATGACAAAAATAGTTAGCGAGATTAATGTAAATATGGCATGCAATTTAACATGTCAACCCTCTGATTACCGCAAGAATAAAAGACTTAACATGACCTCAAGAAGACGGGCGGTGCGTTACTCCTATAGCGCTATACATGTTAAGGGGAGGCTCGTACGAAGTTAATGACAAGTAAATCGCACAAAAGAATCATCCAAGTATACAAATCAGGTATCACGTATTTAAGCATGTATAATTGGATTGTTTGTGTTTGTGATTTAAGCATAAAGTATGATTTCGTGTGTTTAAATAGTATAACGTATTGCACCCAAAAGTGTAAAAGGAAAAAGGGGTTATGTATACTCACAAATTTGCAAAAGCTTTCCGATTATCTGTGAGTGACGAGTTGTTTGTGAATAAGGAATCGAAGGTTAGGTTATACTACGTTTATGGAGTGGTTAGATTCGGGATTTAGAATTCAAATACAAAAGTATGTATGCATAAAAAGTATATCTAGTCTAAGTACTCGTTTCGACACTAAGTTGTATGTGATTTCATAGGTCCTAGTTTGCCCATTAGAATCTACAACGAGAGACTTAAAATCATAGATAAGTTAGCCTAAGTTTATGACAAATAATCATAAACCAATTATCATCATAAATTCGGCCTTGTTCATATATATACATATATTTATATAGTTGTAATAATAATAATTCTAAGTTAAGTCCATCATGCATTTCATAGATTGTCATATAAGTCAAGCATGGAGGATTAACCTTATTGTATAATTCACCACTACACAAATCATCACAAGGATGATTCGGAGGGTCATGAATGAAAATAAATAAACAACTAACTAATACATTATCAAGTAGCTAAGTAAGACCTAACCCGGGTGAACCACCACAACATGGAAAGAGTTAACTAAGTGTTAGAGGCTAGACGGGGTTATGTTACTTTGTGACTAGAAAGCTACTTGAGTGTTCATACACAAGGTTCACAAGTGAGGTAGTGGAACTAGGTTGGAAAGTCATAGCTCCCACGGTTCACACTTTACAATACACAAGTTCAACCATATGGAAGATGGTGAATCGTGAATGTTTTCAACACTTGAATATAACATGTATGAACTTAAAGTAAAGAGTTTTGAACTCACAACTTGATGGAAATCAACCTCAACACAAACCCACAACTATGAACTAAGTTGTGCGCTTGGTGAATACAAGATTTCACCAAGTTTAGTAAAGAAAAAGAAGATATAAGAACTTTGTACAAAACATAATTTAATCTCACTTTGGACCTCAAATATGGTGAGGTTTCACCTTAGTTTGCCATGGAAAACTTGTGAAAACCTTTCTAGAGGTTATCCAAGTAAGATGAAAGAAGAAACAAGGAAGAAATAAGCAAATAAGTGAGCTAGAACTCACTTAGAAGTCTTGAAACTTTCTGCCCAAAAATCAGAATTATATGAGTGTTTTTGAGAGGATTTGAGAGTGATATGGTGTTTGGAAAGTGAAAAAGAGGGTTAGAGATGTTGTATATATAGTGGGGAAGTTAGGTTGAGAGTTAATAGTGTTTTAAAAAGAGTTAGGTGAGAGTTGGAGGTGTAAAATGGACCAATCCGTGAACAATAAAGAGCTGGTTGCGGATCGATATCTCAGGAGACACGCGAAAGAATACCAGGATCCTCCCGCGTGTCGCCTGGGAGTCCTGTCAGCAAATTTCCATTTTTGGCCCATGAACTTTGCAATTAGGTTATTTTATGTCGTAAACTTGCATTTTAACCCGTTTTTAGGTATTCAAAGTGTAATAAAGTATAGTAGAGTGTATGCAAGTATAATTTGAGTGTCGTGAATGTATGTATGAGTATTAGTACGTATAACAAGTGTCGGTTTGCATGTAAACACGTATTTAAACGATTGATTGAACGAATAACTAGTATGTGTAAAATATGAATTTCTTTACGATTAAGGTCTCGAATTACGAAGCTGGAAATGGAATATGAATACGATACGGATATAAGTTTCCAAAAATAAGAATATAAATAAACTTTCTAAACAAGGAAAGTTCAAAAAAGCGAGGCGTTACAGTAAATTCACTCAAAAGTCAGACCGCCATTCCATATTAATCCCAAAGCTTGTTTTAGAAGCTCATTTTCAATCCCCCCACCCTTCTTCCAGCCTTCTTACCTCACCGGAGTAATTCCGTCAAAACGAACAGGCGCTCTATCGACAACGCTGAGGCAATACTCGGTAATCTTGTTTACATTCCACGTGATCGGTACAACATTTGTCTTAATTTTGAATTTAATCTATGATTTCGATATGTGTGCCCGTCGTATAATCTGAAATGTGGGTTGGTTTTCTTCGAATTCTAGTCGGAATTCGTGTGCAGGTGACTCGACGACTCATTAGAATCCAATATCGGGTCCTTTTGAGGGGTGGAAGAGGGTTTACGATAGAGCTCTGTTTTAGTCGCCGACCATGAATCCGATGGTGGTTGTTTGGTTGTGCATATTATATATGTAACTATTAGGATAACTATATGTCACAACCCCTGACCCTACCCTGGACGGGAGTCGTGATCCGATACGAGTGGTACCGGTGTTTATTAAAATTATCGCAGCGGAAAACTTATCTGGACCGAGTGTCAGGAAAAATATCAGAGTTTTCAAAAAACCAAATTTTCATTTCATAAGTTGTGGGATAAAACCCGTATTTACATAAAGGATTTTCTATGGGATAAACCCTTGATTACAAAACACGTTTTATTCATGTTTACATGGCCACTTATTTAAGCTTGAGTGCTTCATAGTACTATTTCTTCTCTTCACAGTAAATCACCTGAAACACGTTTTAAAAATATTTGATCAGCGAAAAATACTAGCGAGTTCATTCAATTTGTACAAAAAGACACATTGTTATAATTACAGCATTAAAAGTTTTTATATTTGTTTATATCTTTCAATTACCCACAGAACTTGTCACTCACCCATTTCGGTGACTGTGGTCATATTACTATTGGCTAACCCTTTGTCCAATAGTAAAGCATTTGATAAAAGACTTAATCACTGTAAATACAACTAGAAAACATTTAGGGTTTTGAAAGCATTTGATAAAAGAGAATGACTCACATCGCAGATTTAGGTTTTCAGTACTAGCCTTCTAGTTTAATTCTTGGTTTCCTAATTAAGCACACAACGTATTAGTGTATTAACTCAATTCAACTTTAACGATATTCAAGAGATCCAACCCACAACGTGATGACAAAGTATAGCCTTATTCAGGCAGCACTTAAACATCCGTTGGTTTGGATTTAGATCGTTCGGACATGGTACCGTACCAGTGATTCGAGTTAGCACGCTGATTACGGGCATAGGTTTAGAACTTCGGTATAATAGCAGTATCACACCAGTATATCGAGAGAGAAAGAAAAGAATTTGAGCAAAGTTGAATGCTCAGTGAACGTCCTATTTATAGCTGAATTTAAGGTTTCTCGCGCCCCGCGATAGATCGGGGCTTTTTTATCGCGGCCCGCGAGGATGTCTAGCTAGGGCATAGGTGGCATGACTCATGGGGTAGGCTTGACACGTGGGTGAAATGTGGCCTACACGTGTCTCTGGCGAATTTCATACCTCTCGCGTCTGTCGCGACCCACGAGAAACATAAAAATCTTTTCTTTTTTATTTTTCATGCTGGTTCTCGTCGTGCGTGTTTGGGGTTTCGATTATGAATTGTTGTGGGACCTTTTTGTGGGTTGTTACACTATAAAACTTCAAAAGGGATAATTTTGGACTGATCCTGATCATTTTTGGGTTTTTGGTGTTTATGATCAGGGTTTATCCTTCTTTTGTATGCCTATTAACTTAAACTTAAACTTAAATTGTTGTTTGAACAGATTATAGGTTGTGCATAAGCTTCAGGTTCATTTTGAGTTGTTGTTTGAATAGATTATATTTATAGGTTGTGCATAAGTTTCAGTTGGACATTTTGATTTAGATGTGCATTAGGTCTGATTAGGTAGTCAGTATGTTTGAACATCTTATAAGCTGAACAGGCATCATAACCTTGTTGCAGTCTGCTTGTTGCATTCAGTTCAGATTGTAAGTTGAACATGTATCATAAGCTTGTTGCAATCAGTTCAGATTTTTGCTTTCAGTTCAAACTATAGGTTCACATGTGCTTTTAGTTCAGATTGTTCATGTTGTTGCTGTTGTTTATGTTGCTGATGTTTTTGTTGTTGTTCATGCACATTCTGTTGTTCTTGCACAAATTTGTTGTTCATGTTGTTGCTGCAGTCAGTTCATTATGAACAGGTATTGAAGTGGTTGAATTGTTGTTGTTGTGGTTGCTGATCAATTACTTGATTGAGTTGGTTGATTTGAATATGGAGGGAATTTAAGAGACCGAAATGGTCATGAAAGTTTTGGGGGTTATTTAGTCTTTTCACAATATTTAAACCGGGAAATATAAGGATGGACGTTATTGAATGCAACCGACAATCACAGGGACTTGATTATTGCATTTTTTTTTCAAGTGGCACTGGCACTGGCACTGATAGTGGTAAATTTTGTAGGGATAATTTTTTTAGAACACGTGATACCCTAAAACATTTTTTTTCTTAAATTTGCAATTAGATACGAGGACATATGGCACCTAGATAACCTTATTTATTAGGTTGTATACATTGTTAATAATTCTATAAAAGAGTTCAACAAAACTATTTTTTACACACCGGTTTTTAAATCTAGCTATTTTAGTCTAAATTGTTTCCTCTATATATAAGTTTATGGGTTATTTTATCGATGTATTGTTATTTAGAGTTCTAGTGTGAAATCACGAATGAGTTGCGTATAGACTGAGATTATGTGATACTGTAAATTAAAAAAAAAAAAAACTACAAACGAAACTTATTTGCTTTTAACATATTATTAATCATCGTATAAAATTCATGCAAGAAACGTTGAGCTATACCTTAGGACTTGCATTTTGTATAACAAATTGTTTTCGGTTGTATAATAATATTTTATAATTTGTATAAACTTCATGCAAGAAACATTGAGCTACAGCAAAATGTCGTGGAGGTACTTTCGTTTGTATACGACACACACAAAGATACAAAGGTGAGACTCCACTTGTGAAATGCAACTTTAATTATAAAATAATTAAAGTAGAATGGTTAGGGAAATATATGTGATCAAATCACGGAAAGAATTTATTAATAGAAAATTAATGATGTTTAAATTTTACATGATAATTCTGATATTAGGTTTATTCATAAGAACATGTTAGATTAGTTTCTAACGTCGACACTATTATTTAGGTTTATTCATAAGAACATGTTAGATTAGATTTTAACGTCACGCTATTATTTATAGTGTTTAACTAACTATGCATAACTAATTATTAGTGTATTTAATAATAGCATGCTATTAGACCACCCATAGTGGGGTTTTTTGTCCCCCCCCCCCCCCCCCCCGGGTCGACCGCACCCGTGGGTTTTTTTTTCGAGTTTTTGGCGAAAGCATTTTATTTAAAACGTCAAATTTGCACGAATATCAAAATTGGATTGTGTCCAACGGTAACAAAAAAAAAAAAATTATTTTTAATCCACTTTTTTACCTATAAAAACCCCACTTTCTACTCCTTTTTATAAACTTTACACTCTTCTCTTCAATACTTCATATTTTATAAAAAAAATTATATCATGAATCTCTTCCGACCCTCTTTCGGTGTTCCGTCAAGACCCGGCAACCAAACTTCATATCGCCCAAACAACACCCAATCACAACTGTCCTTCAATTTCCAAGAGATGGACCCGAGTATGATGACGTATGCGCAAATATTAGGCATGTCCCCGCAATTCTTTCACGGTCCACACGGCTTTACATCCATGGGCGGTTCGCATGCGTCTCAAGAAGAAACCGAGCCCGACATTGAAACGGTACCGGAGACACAACCCAAGCCCGTAGCCGAGGAGTCTCAATGTGGTAAATGGTCTCATAAAAAAGAGCCAAACACTCCACGCCGGAATCGAATCTATCTAGCTTGGTCGAAAGATGAGGAGTACGCGTTAGCACGGGCGTGGCTCGACATATCGTAGGACCCCGAAGTTGGTAAGCGTTATAACAATATATTTGTTTTATTTTTTAAGAATATAACAATATATTTGTTTTATTTTTTGGTAGCAAACTATCAAACTTTACCCCTTTTTTGGAATAAAATTCACGAAACATTTTTTAATGCAAGTGGTAAAGTTGAGTATCGGGACAAAGATTCGATATCAAGCAAATGGAATGATATAAACCAGAAATGTCATCAGTTCCAAGACGTTTTCCAATGTACGAAGGATAACTGGGGTAGCAGACAAAACGATGTGGGTATATTAACAAGAGCGTTGGAGGAGTACAACCAAACGAGAGGCGTTTTCACATACTTGAATTGTTGGGAGCTTCTACGCGTAAGTCCTAAATGGTCTAACATACCGAGCATGACGACTATGGGTAGAAGTAAAGCAAAACGGTCCAAAACATCATCCTCGGTTGATCCGGAGACACCCACTTCTAATGCTCGAAACGTCGAATTAAACATTAATTTGGATGATGACTATGAAGATATGGAGTTGGCCCGACCGCCTGGTAGAAGAAGTGGGAAAAAAGGGGAAAGGCGGAGTGGTCCTCGGAAAATTTCAAAATGAAGCAAGATTTCGAAGAGATGAATCGACGCCTACAAGACATTCGAGACCTTGGTCATAGGCGTTTGGAGACAATGCAAGAAAGAAACGCCGAAAACAAAAAAATTGTCGCGCTTCAAGAATCTAGGCAAATGGAGAAAGACATAGAATTTTTGTCTAAACCGATCGATCACCTCGTAGGAGACGTGTTGATCCTAGCGGAAATGCGTCAGTGAGATTCCAGGATCCGGCGAGTTGGCGGAGCTTTGGTCCCGAAACAACCGGTTCGGTGATAAGAAATGAGCAGAAGATAGAGAACGACACCAACCAGTCACTTATAATCTGGTTTATATAAATAATCAAATGTTACAGCACCATAAAACCAGTTGGACAACATGTCCCATCTGGGAACCAAAAGCTTTTTCAACACAAGACCCAAGCATCCTATATACAGGCATTCTGACTTCGTACGAACCTACATGAGTGCCTTCGTACGAAGCTGCAATGGTCTTGGATATCAGTACGAACCCATAAAGCAGTCCCTTCGTACTGGATTACACTCTATTCTATACAATATTAAACACACACTCTATCTAGCTATTCGCACAGTGGCAGATATACAAAATATGCACCAACATATTCCCCCTTGGCTGTCACTGTTGAATCGTCACGTTGAATACCTTGAGCCGTGTTTGTGTAATATCCGTCAAAATGGATTCCCAAAATCCGACCCATTTTGAAAATTTTTCGGATTTTATTTTTGTATCCAAATATCCATTTCAATCAAAATGGTAGTAAATACACTCATATGCACATTTTCAATACATACAATTTCAAGATCATGACATCATCAGGTAATAGGTCCGCCACCCAATTGGGTGAAATGGGCCGCAGGCTCAACAGTGCCAGGCACCTGCCTGGCACTCCCTTATTGGCCAAGCAAATTTACGATTTTGTCCCGCCTTAAAATTACGACTTTGCCATCAGTATAAAATTATGTTTTTGCCCTCACTTAAAAATAAATTTGCGCTTTTACTCTTAGCTAAAAATTTCGATTTCGCCCTCGGTTAAAAATTACGATTTTGCCCCGTTTAATTTTACACTTTTGCCATTAGTTTTTTCCCCTTAAAATTACGATTTTGCCATCAGTTCAAAATTATGTTCTTACCCCCACTTAAAAAAAATTCCCTTTTACTCTCAGCTAAAAATTTTGATTTTGCCCTCGGTTCAAAATTACGATTTTGCCCCGTATAAATTTATAGTTTTACCATTAGTTTTTTTCCTCACAGCCAAGTTACGATTTTACCCTCAACTTAACTTTACATTTTCCCAATCGTTTTTGTTTGTTTTCCTGGTGACATTACAATTTTGCCCCCAATGTAAAATTACAGTCGTGCCGGCAACTTCCTGGCACTCCCCCGTTGGTCCATTTAGTTTACAATTTATCCCCGAATTAAATTTATGATTTGGCCCTGAGTTAAAAATTACGTTTTTCCCATCGTTTTAAATTTTTTTACCAAAACTATAAAAGTTTTTTGTTTTAATTGGTTTACTACGCTCTTATCATCGTTTTTGTTTTTTTTTTCCTAGGAAAATTATAGTAGTCTTTTTTTAATTGGTTGAGAATTATTCGGCCCTCGCCCCGCAACGCGGGCGGGGCATCTACTAGTATGTATATATTTAGGTATACGAATTCATGAAATATATACCCGTCATTTACTTATACATAAAACATATATATCAAAATATATATATTCTCCTCATATAAAAAGTTCATTATAATTTATAACCATACAATTATTATACATTATATTATTATACATATGATTTAAGACTCTTGATGAATAGTGATTCCAAGTTTTGTTTTGTTTTGTTTTGTTAAATACTATTTATTGGTTTTATAATAGTATTTAATTAATCATTTAATTTGATTGTTTCCTAATAATTATTATTATACATTATTATATATTATATATTATTATTATATTATACATATGATTTAAGACTGTTGATGAATAGTGATTCCAAGTTTTTTTTTTGTTAAATACTATTTATTGGTTTTATAATAGTATTTAATTAATCATTTAATTTGATTGTTTCCTGATAATTTTTTTGGTTAACTTTTTAAGAAAAATTTAATTCTGTGTTTATTGTTTATCAACATTGTGATATAAGTTTTATTGAAAATGGATACCGTCCGCTATCGTACCAAACTGAATCGAAATCGATGATGAATAGTAATTTAATATTATTAAGTATTTATTTATTTTCTAATGATATCATCATTTTATTTTATTTTATTTCTAAGTTTTACCGGAAATGGATACCGTCCGCTATCGTACCAAACCGAATTGAAACCGACAGTGAATAGTGACTTAATATTTTTTAATAATATTTTATTCATCAATTAAACTTTTTTTTTCTAATAACGTGCGTTCAATGTTTATTTTTTCAACATTGGGATTAAAAATTAATTGAAAATAGATAGTGTGTTGATATCGTACCAGACCGAACCAAAACCGATCGAAAAACATTTGTATCGGTACAAATATAAGTTGTTTTTTCTTTCGTTTTTATGGTTTTGAGTTTGATAACGGATATTGTGTCGTTGCCGTAGTGAACCGAATGGAAACCGACCGAATAACATCGGTACCATTTTTATTGTTTTTCCTTTGGATAAACTAACACCGTATCGCTATGATACCGTACATAAGAACATTGGTACCGGTACATATATTCATTTTTATGGTTTGTGGTCTCAATATTTTTTCATGTATACAACTCTATCTTCGATGATAATGAATCAGTACGGTGATGATCATCGATACTGTTCGAACAACATCGATGCCAGTACCAGTGTTCGTTTTTATCGTTTTCGATTGATGTAAATCACGTATTGATTTCAATACCGAGTGCATATATCGTACCAATACTGCAATACACCGAACTGATACCGATCGAATACCTGTGGTAACATACCGCCGCAACGCGCGGTCAAATACCCCGGTCCAAGCCACACCAACCTACACGCACGACCAGTTCACCACTCTATCTTCTTGGTGAAAGTATGATTATCACATTTGTCTTATATGCACGCTGGACCATGATCTCTTTTTGAAACCAAACTTGCCGCCCACACCAGCAGACCAGCTCGCAACCAGCCACCTTCCAAACTTGTTTTCGCTGATTTTCGGTGATTTAAATTAATTACGCGTTTCCTTTTTCGATGCCAATCACGAACCTGGATGAATATACTGAAGATCACATAATCAAGTCTATCCGAATGGTGAATGGGTCTCGGGCCCGGTAGTTTGTTTATTTATTTAGTTTGTTAATGGGTCAAACAATTTACTGTTTTATTTGTTATGTCTAGAACTTGGGCCGGAGGCCATGTCATGTCCAGTGGGTCGAACAATTAGAACATGTAGTTTTGTTTTGGGCCGTATTAAGCGAACCGGTGTGAGTACGTAACCACTGCAGCGGTTATGAAGGAAGAGACGTATCTCTTCATTGAAACGACACAACCGATACTCGCACCCCTTCGCTGCTATATATACGGTTCAAGGCAATCAGTATGGTATGTAATCTGTAATGCAAGTTTGTGTTTATTAAAGTTCAGTTCGATCAGATTTTGTTATGGTTAGTTTATTATCATTCAGCAAATTTTTCGGTTAGTTTGATTCATGATGAAGTACTGCAATGGTTGTGGTTTGTTCGAAAGTGATTGTATATGTGGTCACAACTCAATCCGTTCCGACTGGTCCTGGGTTTCCGATGACGATGATACCAACATTGGTATCAGAGCCAAAGGTTTAAAAGGAACAGGAAAGGGTTGTGACAATGATGGGAACCGTTTACGAGGAGACAAGGGAAAATCGGTTGAGACCGATTACGGTGAAGATGTTGTTCGTAGTGGAAAGTGCGGTCGGGCGGCGGAAGAGATGAATGAGTACGCGCAGGGGAAGCCAACCATACGAACCGGGAAGTCACCGGTAAAGAAGTTTCCAAAGAAAATGGTTCCAAAGGGGTTTGTGAAGAAGTCCGGAAAGAAGGCAAATACACCGGTGGGAAGGCCAAGGAAACCGGGAATTCGTTGCTTCAAGTGCAAGCAATTTGGTCATATCGCCTCGATTTGCCCAAGTAAGTATGTTAATTTATCGCCATTACCGGTTGAAAGTGATTATATGGTTAAAGATACATGTGGCGGTAATTGGGATTCAATATGGGTTGTTGATCCTACATACAAAACACACATGACGGGAAACCAGAATGTGTTCAAATGTTTCAAGAGGCATTTTGGGTTAGTGACAAACGAGAGTAGGAAGGATTTCTCGTTTGTGCATGGTATTGGAGAAGTTAGAGTCCCGGTGGATGGTAAAGACAAAACAATCCCATGTGTAAGTTACGCTCCTAGTATAGACAAGAACGTGTTAAGTCTATAACAACTTTTGTTTCAAGGAATAGAAACAGTTACAATGGGAGATACATGTTTATTAAAGAAGATGTTTGGAAATCGCTCGAAAGGGTTTGATTTTTATGAAGATAAGTCGGAGGTTGACTTAGAACAAGATTATCTCAACACGTTTTATGATAATCTTGGTGTTGATAACGGTTACAAGAAAGAAAAGAACGAATTTAAAGAATGTTTGGAAGACTACTACGAGAGGGAATTCGAAAAGGAAAGGAACAAGAAAAAGGCATACGGTGAAAGTTCGAGGGCAAGAAAGAAATCGTTTACTCCAAGAAAGCAAAGAAGGCGCTTTTAATATACATCGAAGGTGAAAAAGATAATCCGCGTGAGTCAAAAGAAACGCTCCGGGAACGAGCAATAATTCTTTCACAACTCGAGGAAGACGTTGTCGAAAAGAACATGATCATTGAAAGTTGTGTAGAACCGGGAGATCTCATAACCTTGCACGAAGAATTAAAGAATCATCAAAGATTCTTCGATGCTTCATTCGAATAAATCTTAATTTGGTTCATTTCAGATTTTATTGGAATCGTATGTAAAAAGGCAATGCCACCCGAATTGATTGATGGCCGAGAACTTAGTCTAATCTTGTTACATCGAATTGTAAAGCTTAACGGAGGATTCAAGGAAGTAATGGAGAAGAACTTATGGGATGTGATTGCGGCTAAGTATGGTTATGAGCCGGACGATGCACACGAAGTCAAGGTTGCCTACATTTACTACTTGGAACTAGTCGAATGGTATTTCGACTTTATGAGGAAAGAGCGTGGGAAAAAGGCAAACGTCATGGCTGGAAATTCAAACAACAACGGTTGGCTCGAAGAATCAAGTGATGACGAAGTGGTGGTCAAGATAGAGGTCACCAACAACTGCAAGGAGTAATCAAGACTGAAGATTCGGATGTTCTTGCTTAGGGCGGTGAATGAAGATCAAATAATCAAGTCTATCCGAATGGTGAATGGGTCTCGGGCCCGGTAGTTTGTTTATTTATTTAGTTTGTTAATGGGTCAAACAATTTACTGTTTTATTTGTTATGTCTAGAACTTGGGCCGTAGGCCATGTCATGTCCAGTGGGTCGAACAATTAGAAGTCCAGTAGGGTAATATCATGTAGTTTTGTTTTGGGCCGTATTAAGCGAACCGGTGTGAGTACGTAACCACTGCAGCGGTTATGAAGGAAGAGACGTATCTCTTCATTGAAACGACACAACCGATACTCGCACCCCTTCGCTGCTATATATACGGTTCAAGGCAATCAGTATGGTACGTAATCTGTAATGCAAGTTTGTGTTTATTAAAGTTCAGTTCGATCAGATTTTGTTACGGTTAGTTTATTATCATTCAGCAAATTTTTCGGTTAGTTTGATTCATGATGAAGTACTGCAATGGTTGTGGTTTGTTCGAAAGTGATTGTATATGTGGTCACAACTCAATCCGTTCCGACTGGTCCTGGGTTTCCGATGACGATGATACCAACATATACGTCCATAATCTTACCAACCAAGCCAAATCAGCGACAACCCACATCCTCCGTAAACCTCCTGATTGTTCGTGATTGACAGCAAATGGAAGTTTCCATGCTTTACGAGACCTTCGAACGCTATAAATATCGAGCCTCTCATCACCGGTTTTACCCCACTCGACCCATCTCGCCACCCTCTGTTCTTACATTTTCGACACCGCACAACACCGTAACATCTTTTTCGAATAGCCTTGCATACTTGCCGGAGCACTTGAGACTTGCCGGAGTTCCTGTAGCTTCACCAGAGATAAGGAGAACTTGTAACGCCACCGGAGCTCGTTGGCACAAACCCGCAACGTATCAGAATTACGAAGGCATCGTCGGAACCCGACTCGACTGTTTCGGTACTCTTTTCGTCTCCGTTTAATTCGTTATATAGTATGTAATATACACACAAGTTAGTCTCTTTAAAATCATAACACAAGCTACTCTCTTAAAAATCATAACACAAGTTATCATCAGAAAGAAAACTATATACAATTATACATATACATCTCTATTGTTTTGTTTTTTTTTTGAAGAAGAATGACACTGTTGAACAAGGTTTAAAAGAAATAAAAATCAAAATAATTACAAACCAATGTTGTAGTCTAGTGGTTGTAGACAGTGCAGAGCGTATAGAGGACCCGAGTTGAACGTATTGAATAAGTTGAACGTGTTGATCGTGTTAACCTCCCGCTAGTCTATTGGGAAAGGCAAAGTAGTAACTTGGATCATGTTATTCGTGTTGGATATGAGTATTTAAACTTTTATTCTACTTTATGCTATGTATTAAACTTGTATCCTCGCCAACTTTTTGTTGATGTTATTTTAATACATGTTGCAGGTTGATAGACGAAGTGATCAAGAAACAAGCTAGGATGAACCTCGAAACCCATCTAGAATAAACAATGTTTTGAACTATTTTTGATACAATGTTTGAATCTTGTATGACATTTTAGCATTTATGAAATTTGATTTAATCTATATTAGTGTTATGGTTTTTTTGAGCGATTTGTTCATCTCATCCCGATGTTTTCGCCATCGGTTGGGGTGTGACAGTTTGAATATTCTGTAACTTCAAATATTCTGCAACTTCAATCAGGCATCTTCAAATCTTCAATAGATTCCCCTAGATTGATGATCTAGGTTTGCTTTTGACAATTATGCACAAATTCCCCCTGATACAAATCTTCAGGTCTATGGTTGCACAGTTCCCGACACCTTCACGAACAATCACCAGCTTGAAACTAATCAATGAAGTAATCTCTGTTTCAGCTTTAAGCACATCCGCATTCAGTTTTTGATATAGCATTTCAGCACCACGATGTCACATTCAGCTTGCTTGATCTGAGTATAGTACAAAAACTTAACCGGCAATTGATAAAAACTTCAAATACCCCACTGGTTAACTTCAAATCAGCGATTCCCCCTGAAGATCTGATATCCCATTTTCCGTGATCACTTTTAAGCACCGTAACAATGATTGATCCGTATAAACGGTATTCTTCACAATCAGCAAATCTTCATTGGATAACGAATCATATGGTAACGCATGCAGATCTCAGAAACATTCATTCACGATCAGAATCACATTCTTCCTCTTCTCTGCTAGTTCTGGCAGCAACTTAACCAACTAATATCATCATTTCCCGGCGGTTAGACCGAAAAACAATTCATAAGCTCGAAGATTAACCAATCTGACCGTCTAGACTATCACACATCTGTGATATCTTCTAAGTATCCACAATACAATTGCACATCCTGATGCTAATCCTGTTGACCGGCTTGACGAAGACCCGGGACTCAAACCGTAAGACCTCAATCTGACCTTGATCTGTAGAGTCTGAACTTCCAATGATCACGAATTCATAAATCCAGATTCTATGCATTTCCAGACAACCCTGAAGTCGAAACCACCCGAATACTGTTGGAGTGTCACGAATTTCAAAAATGCTGGAACTTCATCTGAAATTTTTATTCCCCCTCATTTTTGCAAATTCTAACGTGTTATCACTGAATTCCGCCTCAATCTGAGCAATTCAGTCCTCTTTTTATCTCTGAAAAACTCGATTATACCGAAAATATGACAATTTTCCCCAAAACATCAGTTTTTCGTCATTGCGGATTTTACATTACGGCCCACTAATAGTCAGATAACCCAAATGATAAACATTCTACACCAGTATCATGACTACCCCACTAATTTCCACAATCTGTGATCACATCATCAAATCTGTTCGCTAAAGCCCCGGACGGTGTCCCCGAATAACCCCGCTTGGTCGTTAAAAACTCAAAAAAAAATTCAATCACCAAATTTTTTCTGGAGACTCATCTCGTCGTTGTGATAAAACAAATGCCTTTTTTAGGCATTTGTTCTGGATCAATTTGACATTTTGTACCATGGTCCCTTCGTACGAAGCTGAGTTTGTCCCTTCGTACGAAGCTAGGATGTGACTTCGTACGAACCCAGGGATGGGTTCGTACCAACATATATGACAGTTTTGAATCCGTCCCTTCATACGAAGCTGTGCCTTCATACGAAGCTGAGCTGATGTCATCAAGAACACTTTCGAACACAAATTTCGATCCAGAATCTTTATTTCTGCGAATTTCATGATGAAACTTCACAGGATTGTGCAAAAATAAATCACGAACATAATGATGTCTTCAATTTCAAATTCCATCCGTGAATTGACCTTCTATTTGATATTTATTCGGTGTTTAACATCAAAACTCACTACACATCCAAAATTTATGAGCGTAGGTGATTCAATCAACTGTTAGATCGATTGAATCTGTACTGTAGCTCTGATACCAATTGAGATTCTAGGATCCGTCGAGTTTGACGGAGTTTTGGTCCCGAAACGACCGGTTCGGTGATAAGAAATGAGTAGAAGATAGAGAACGACACTAAACAGTCACTTATAATCTGGTTTCTACTAATAATCAAATGTTACAGCACCATGAAACCAGTTGGACAGCATGTCCCCTCTGGGAACCAAAAGCTTTTTCAACCCAAGACCCAAGCATCCTATATATAGGCATGCTAACTTCGTACGAACCTACATGGGTGCCTTCGTACGAAGCTGCAATAGTCTTGGATATCTGTACGAACCCACAAAGCAGTCCCTTCGTACGAAGTGACTCCCTTCGTACGAAAGTACTGTTACATCACAATACCTTGGTTTCATACTAGATTTCACTCTATTCTATACAATATTCACCACACGCTCTATCTAGCTATTCACACAGTGGCAGACATACAAAATATGCACCAACAGATTCCCCCATGGCTGTCACTGTCGAATCGTCAAGTTGAAAACCTTGAGTCGTGTTTGAATATTCTGTAACTTCAAATATTCAGCAATTTCAATCAGACATCTTCAAATCTTCAATAGATTCCCCCTAGATTGATGATCCGGGTTTATTTTTGACAATTATGCACAAATTCCCCCTGAAATAAATCTTCAGGTCTATGTTTGCACAGTTCCCGACTTCTCATCTGATTTGCTAAACTATAACCTTCACGAACAATCACCAGCTTGAAACTAATCAATGCAGTAATCTCTGTTTCAACTTTAACCACATCCGCGTTCAGTTTTTGATATAGCATTTCAGCACCACGCTCTCGCATTCCGATTGCTTGATCTGAGTATAGTACAAAAACTCAACCGACAATTGATAGAAACTTCAAATACCCCACAGGTTAACTTCAAATCAGTGATTCCTCTTGAAGATCTGATATCCCATCACTTTTAAGCACCGTAAGAATTATTGATCCGTATAAACGGTATTCTCCACAATCAACAAATATTCATTAGATAACGAATCATCTTGTAACGCATTCAGATCTCAGAAACATTCATTCACGATCAAAATCACAATCTTCCTCTTCAGTCACGATAACAGATGTATAGTCTTCTCCGCTAGTTCCGGCAGCAACTTAACCAACAAACATCATCATTTCCCGGTAGTTAGTCCGAAAACAATTCATCTGCTCGAAGATTAACCAATCTGACACTTTAGACTATTGCACAGCTATGATATCTTATAAGTATCCACAATACAGTTGCACCTCCTGATGCTAATCCTGCTGACCGGCTTGACGAAGACCCGGGACTCAAACCGTAAGACCTTAATCTGACCCTGATCTTTAGAGTCTGAACTTCCTACGATCACGAATTCATAAATCTAGATTCTATGCATTTCCAGACAACCCTGAAGTCGAAACCACCCGAATACTGTTGCAGTGTCATGAATTTTAAAAATGCTGGAATTTCATCTGAAATTTTTATTCCCCCTCATATTTGCAAATGCTGACATGTTATCACTGAATTCCCCCTCAAACTGAGCAATTCAGTTCTCTTTTTATCTCTGAAAAACTTGACTATGACGAAAATATGACAATTTTCCCCAAAACGACAGTTTTTCATCATTGCGGATTTTACATTACGGCCCACTAATAGTCAGATAACCCGAATGATAAACATTCTTCACTAGTATCATGACTACCCCACTAATTTCCACAATCTGTGATCGCATCATCAAATCTGTTCGCTGAAGCCTCAGACGGTGTCCCCGAACAACCCAGCTTGGTCGTTAAAAACTCGAAAAAATTTTCAATCACCAAATTTCTTCTGGATACTCATCTCATCGTTGCGATCAAAAAATGCCTTTTTTTTAAAAAAAATTTAGGCATTTGTTCTGGATCAATTTGACATTTTGTACATGGTCCATTCGTACGAAGCTGAGTTTGTCCCTTCGTACGAAGCTAGGATGTGACTTCGTACGCACCCAGGGATGGTTCGTACCAACATATATGACAGTTTTGAATTCGTCCTTTCGTATTAAGCTGAGCTAATGTCATCAAGAACACTTTCGAACACAAATTTCGATCTAGAATCTTTATTTTTGCGGATTTTATGACGAAACTTCACAGGATTGTGTGAAAATCAATCACGAACATAATGATGTCATCAATTTCAAATTCCATCCGTGAATTGACCTTCAATTTGATGTTTATTCGATGTTTAACGTCAAAACTCACTACACATCCAAAATTCATAAGCGTAGGTGATTCAATCAGCTGTTAGATCGATTGAATCGGTACCGTAGCTCTGATACCAATTGAGATTCCAGGATCCGACGAGTTTGACGAAGCTTTGGTCCCGAAACGACCGGGTCGGTGATAAGAAATGAGTAGAAGATAGAGAACGACACCAAACAGTCACTTATAATCTGGTTTCTACTGATAATCAAACGTTACAGTACCATGAAACCAGTTGGACAGCATGTCCCCTCTGGGAACCAAAAGCTTTTTCAACACTAGACCCAAGCATCCTATATATAGGCATGCTGACTTCGTACAAACCTACATGGGTGCCTTCGTACGAAGCTGCAATATTCTTGGATATCAATATGAACCCACAAAGCAGTCCCTTCGTACGAAGTGACTCCCTTCGTACGAAGGTACTATTACATCACAATACCTTGGTTTTGTACTGGATTTCACTCTATTCTATACAATATTCAACACAAGCTCTATCTAGCTATTCGCATAGTGGCAGACATACAAAATATGCACCAACAGACTCTCCCTTGGCTGTCACTGTCGAATCGTCACGTTGAAAACCTTGAGCCGTGTTTGAATATTCTGTAACTTCAAATATTCTGCAACTTCAATCAGGCATCTTCAAATCTTCAATAGATTCCCCCTAGATTGATGATCCGGGTTTGCTTTTGACAATTATGCACAAATTCCCCCTGAAACAAATCTTCAAGTCTATGTTTACACAGTTCCTGACTCCTCCTCTGATTTACTAAACTGTAACCTTCATGAACAATCACCAGCTTGAAACTAATCAATGCAGTAATCTCTGTTTCAGCTTTAACCACATCCGCGTTTAGTTTTTGATATAGCATTTCAGCACCACGATCTCGCATTCCGCTTGCTTGATCTGAGTATAGTACAAAAACTCAACCGACAATTGATGGAAACTTCAAATACCTCACTGGTTAACTTCAAATCAGTGATTCCCCCTGAAGATCTGATATCCCGTTTTCCGTGATCACTTTTAAGCATCGTAAGAATGATTGATCCGTATAAACAGTATTCTCCACAATCAACAAATCTTCATTGGATAACGAATCATCTGGTAACGCATTCAGATCTCAGAAACATTCATTCACGTTCAGAATCACATTATTCCTCTTTAGTCATGATAACAGATGTATAGTCTTCTCTGCTAGTTCCAGCAGCAACTTAACCAACAAACATCATCATTTCTGTAACACCCGAAAACTCGAATTATTAAATTCGTAGGTACGTCACCATGTTTAATTAAATGAAATACAATAACTAGGTTAATAAACTTAGTTAAATACCTAACAAGATAAGTAAAGGAATGAAATTGGTGGCAATTGTGATGGTATCATAAACTTAAGGGACTAAGCTTGCTAAAGTGGAAACTTGAAATTAATAAATAAAATTAAAACAAAACACACACACACATAGTGTGTGTGTGTCGATGTCCAGGAGAAGAAAGAACAAGGGTTCAAACCCTAGTTCATGAAGAATCCTCAAATTGAAGGAAAATTTAGAGCTCAAACTTATGATTGAACATGAATTAATGATCACCTACACAAAGGGATCATGAGGTATGTTTTAAAACTTAGATTGGTGATTGTGTATGAAGTGGGTTATGTTTAATCCGTGAATTAGTTTGAAATTAGAATGAATACTTGTTATTGCTATCATGTTAAAGTTGAATCATGGTTAAATTTTTAGTTATTTGGATGAATTAGAATGAAACCCAATGCATGAGTGTGAAGAAGATGCTCATGATGAACTTGTAGGTGTTATATTGTGATTTTGTGATGTATAAGGTGTTATATGATAGATTATGATAGATAAACTTGATGTGGAAATTGATGATTATGGGATTTTGCTTGAATGTGATGGTTCATGAGATGAAATTGGGAAGAACATGCTTGAAACACTTGTACATTATGCTTAGAAAGTGGTATGCATACCAAGTGTTTGATGAAATGCTTAGGTGAAAATGAAAAGTGAAATTTTATGCTAACAATTGATATATATATATATATATAGAATGCGATAATGATGTAATAGATAAAAGGTTTGCAAAAGGAATGTGTTCTAGATGGATTACAAATGGGAAATTAGTTGATAAGATGATATGGTAAGATGCATGCATTGGAACTTGTACCTTGTGCTTGAATGGTGTGATGCTCACCATGTATTTGAGTGATTAATTTATGGTGATTAAAAGTGAACGTGTACGAAATGTGAAACGAATAAGCTTATTGGTAAGTGATAATGTTGGAATTATGTCGTATTGTTACCGTGGAAGGTATTGCCAAATGTAGAACCACAAAGCGTTAACATGTGAAAGTATGAGTATGGTATATAATTGGATGATCACGTGGTTGTAAACAGGTTTCGTTATGAGTAGGAAATTGTATATAGTGTCGATTATATAGACTAAAATATGATGTCATGAATAAATGAGGTTAAGCCGAAAGTTAATATGATAAATCGTTGACTTCGGAAAGTCAACTACGCATAAGGAACATGACTAGACTTGCTGTTGTAATTATAAAATTATACAAAGGCGTATGGTACACGGTATAAAAATATGTGATATATGGAATGACATGATGGATTATGTGGGTTTGAAAGGATGTGGAATCAGGTATATGTCGTATGCTTGTTAGGATTGACTAATGCAAGTTGAATGTGAAATTATGCAAATGGTATGTTCGTTATCAAGTACGATGGTGTATGCTAATAAATGTGTGATGTTGATAACATGAAAGTGTAGGAGCCATGTCAACATGGACACAAGCATGGAAGGGCAATGGGTCAAGGGTAAATACGGAAGCTATGCACGAACTCGGACGCACGAGGTAAGTGATATCGGCTCACTTCTTAGTATGAATGTAGAATTTTAATATTTATGTGTGTGGAAAAATTATGCAAGGATTATGTAATGAATGAGAGTATTAAGATAAGTGTTATTTTAGTATAACGAAGGAGTTACCTATAACGAAGATAAATTAGTAGGATTAAACGGGTCAAACAATGGTATAAAGGATTTTATAAGCCGTTTGCTTATAAATTAGCTCTTGATGCGACCCGGGGTGATAAACGGATCCGTAATTAAATTACGGTCGCATAGAAACAAGAATCATGTAATTTGGATATGTAGATCGAAAGTTATGGAATTTAGAAGTTAGAGTTTTGGTTAAAATCATAGCTGGGCAAAAGTGCAGCAGCAAAAATGAACCATTCTGTCGAAATAGGGCTGTCGCGCTACGCGACAACAATTCAGTTTCACCGTCGCGCAACGAGACAGCTGTCGCGCCCCGCGAGCGCCCGGGGTAGGGGCTGTCACGCCCCGCGAGAGCCAGTCAGCTGGCAAATTTTGGTTTTCTTGTTTGATTTCGCATCCGGACTCGACGCTTTAATGATTTTCAATGTCCCATAACTTATATTAAAGCTGGTCTAGAACACAAGTGATGTTATAAGCCTCCGGATAGTGAAAGTATGGATTTTTCTTTCATGTTAGTGAAGGAAGTCTATAAGTAATCGAGCCTAGGAATGAGTGGGTATGCAGGATGGTAAGTATAAAACTTATATCATGGAAGTTGTGATTATGACAAGAAGTGTGGGATTAAGTGAATAAAAGTAGTAAGCGAGAGCTCGTATGTATGTGTGCGTATATATGTAGGTGTATATGTTTGTATGTATGTAGGAATTATGAATGTATACATGTGTGAATGTGAGATGTTATAAAGGCATGAAGGAATGTTTTCAACACATTTGGACATTAATGATTACTAATGTTGTGCTTTAAGATTTGAAAGGCAATGCAGGTATGAGATCGTCGGGTTATGAAGGATTGAAGCCGAATTTGGGATAAGAGAATTTAAGAGAATGCTTGAATGAACCTATGTTTACATCATAGATTGTTATACGACTCCCTATTATATAGAATAATGTCATATGGTGTGTTAATGACTAATGATTAAGTTATATGTGATGTCCACAGGTATCGCACGGATTTCCTCTACCACTATCGAAGATGAGCAAGTGTAGATCGAGTCAAAGATCAAGGGTTGTACGGAAGAATAGTCACATAGTTTAAATTATGTATCGCCTTGAAGTATTAATTTAAGTATGAATGTTGTAAAAATTCCTTTTATAAGACTTTTGACAGTTGTAATTTAGCCCTTACGAAAGCAATGTCGTTAATGAAGAAAAAAAAATTTGAGCTCATAATTCCACTGTGCCGTTTTTAAGTTATTATGTTTTTGGGTCTTACAATTTCCCGGTGGTTAGTCCGAAAAGCAATTCATCTGCTCGAAGATTAACCAATCTGACTGTAACACCTCGAAAATTCACGTCCTATAATGTGTTGACACGTGTCATAATGTTTGAACGTGAGAAAGAATATTCTAGAAGGACTAAAAGTTGACAAACATGAAAAGTATGTGAATATACGTGTTCTAAATGTCAACAGTGAATAAATATATTGTACATTTTCCCTACATGATGCTCATACCTTCAAACGAATAAATCACGGATCATACGAAGTTAAATAAGAAGGAAAGTGAGAGATTACAAACCACAGGGGTTAAATGTGTCAACATGTTTAAGTTATACCTCTGAGTGACCTTTTGACACACCCGAAGCTTTGTAACTGTTAATTATGCTCACTAGAATGCACGATATAAATTTCATAAAGTTTCGTTATCGTATGAGAAAGTTATGATCAAATTCGTATGCGAGGGGTTAAAAGCGTTAACATTGAAAGTTATGACTGTTCAGGTAATAACCGAGTGGCCAAGGACTTAGAAAAGTGGGTACAAGTCCTAAAGCCCTTGTATGTAAATATGAAGGGGTCAAATTGCAAGAATTAAGCTTAGTTGACCTTTCGAAAGGCCAAGGGACGAGATGCAAAAACCAGAAAATGATTTTGTCTGATCAGAAGGCCCATGCGGGCCGCGTAAGATATGCCAAGGTCTTACGCGGGCCGCCTTCGACACACAGATGCAGAAAATGACTGACAGGTGCCTGTTTGAGCTTTTAAACCGACTTAGATCAGATATTTGCATCCATGGGCGACCCCTAAACATTCCTAGGCACTTAGGGACATGTGTTGATGATTCATGGTCCATGATAGACTTAGATGTCAACAAATTATGGTGATTTAAACACTATAAATAGGACCATTAGTTGCAACATTTGAACATCCATTCCATCTGCATTCTTGAGGACTTCTGGAGCTCCAAAGCAGACCCAAGTCATCTCTAATAGTGCATAGGACCTTGGTAAGTATGCCTAACCCTTCTTAATTAAGTTTTGCTTAGTTTATAGCCTTAAAGTCAAACCGTCGTAATTAACGGTTGACTTATTGATAAATCGCTAATGGTCCAGCGATTTGTCAAACTTAGGGTTGTTATAAGTTGGTAATTATGTGGGCAATAAACCCTTAAAAGGGCATCCACTGATTCCCATCCTAACTAGGTCATTTGTCGAGTCAAAGATGATTAGAAAAAGTCAACAGAAATATAATCTTTCGTTTAACGCATAATTATCGATGTAAAAGGCGTGTAACCTATTTTATCATTCATATAACTTGGTAATAAGCATAAGAACTTGTCTAAGCTTGTTTGATTCGACAACTTTCTGTTTTAGACCCGGTTCGGAACCGAAAGTCGCAAAGCTTTGACTTTTGCTTTGACTTCAGTTCTGACCCGATTTAGTATGATTTGGAAATGCCTTAGAGCTTCCTTAGGACCAGGCTACATGTTAGCATAACCCTCTGGGGTTGGTTCATTGATTGACCCATTCGTTTACGCGTTTCCGTTAATTGCTCATATGTTGACCATTATGCCCTTTTCACCTTAAAACGTGATTTTTGGAAATGTAAAAGAGTAGAAACCTTAGTTACTAATTTATAAACTTGCACCCAAAATTTGACATCAGTTGGAGGTGTAGATTGAGAGTTATGCTCATTAGCGTAATTAGAAAGTTTATTAGCGATTAAACGACATAATTAGCGTATAGCCTATTTAAACATACTTTTTGATATCAAACTTATTACCCACTGATGTAAAATATTATTTTAGGATTTTTGAAGATTTTTAATTAATTTTAGGCTGAGCATAACTTATAGTCGTAGGCTTAATCCGGTAATTGTCGGTTTTGCCCTTACGGGCTATAAAATGAGTTTTACATATCTAAACGACTCCAAAACTTTTGCTACTGATCTTAAATGATAAATAAATTATTTTAAGCCTTCTGGAATAATAAAAATATCAGCTTTATGTATGTAACCCAGAAACGGCTCCTAATCGCCTTTCTAAGCGTTTTTAACGCATAGTATGTACTAGAACTATTTTAGACATACAAGGGTTGATACCTACTGATATTTTAGGTAATTTATAATGTTTTAACAGTAAGCAAAAGTTGTTTAACTCAGACTTCAGTTTTGAGCTTTACGGCTTATGTGAAATTTCCAAAATGCCCCTACGGTGCATAGTTTGGTTATAATTGATAAATTTCACATATATACTTTATCCTACTGTTATAACTTATCAAAATAAGTATTTTTGCTGATTATACCCGACCTGTAACTCAGGTAAATACTTAAACTCTTTTATAACCTTTTAAATGACCAAACTACCCCTACGAGGCCTAGTTTGTGTTTAAATACGTTTTGGGCATAATGAAAGACATCTTACTGATGTCACAACATATTTGAGGCATAATTAACTTAGGAAACCTGTATATGGCTCTCATGATTACCCGTCATGCGTTATTCGCGTTCGGTTCGGTTTATGTAACTAGTTTGCATAAATTAGGCGAAACGGGTCAAACGTTATCGTTTTTATCTCAAAATCCAGAATGTGTTTAGTTTACCCATATTATACAAGTCTCCAAACTTGTCGGGTCTAAATCACATCCTATTCCGGTCTTCGCTTAATCATGCGTTTTGAACCGTAAACCTTTCCTTAAAACTAACCGGTCTAAGTTACGACTTAAATAAGACCCGTTAGGAATTTAATAGGTTAATAAAACCTTCGTTCCAGATTGAGAGCCCCAGTAGAAGTACTTGTGCTTACTGATTAGAATATACGGCTGAGTATAAATTGCATTGCTAGCTCAGGTAAATACTTTTAACTTATTTTCCCTTATACGGGCTTGGGATACGGTATTATAAAAATACCGCTTGGTCGGGTGTAGAAACCTTTTAATCGGAGATGATTAAATTGCATAATCCCGTTTTAATCTGTATTGATTGATAACAAATAACATTGGGGGTTAATGACCGTGTCCTGGATATCCTTGGCTCATTTAAAAAGTGAATGACCATAACTTAAGCACAAGGTGTAGGCATAACACCTCCTGTTGCGTATGTAAAAGATATACTCACTCGTAAGGATGTCTTCTTGTGAGTTATATTTATGGTGTGTCGATTAATCTTGACCGGCTTGTATTGTATAATCACCGGCCCTAAATGTTGGACAACCATGTAAATCAGATACAAGATCTTTATTAATAAAATTGTCCTGAGTATAAAAGATTAATTTTGCCTCGTGCATTTTAATCAAATTATAAAAGATATTTTGTGCCACGTGCATTCAAATCAATTTTCTTAAACTCTTTTCAAAATGAGTCAGTTAATTGTATTTACCAGTGTAAACTGACGTATTTTCCAAAAGGTTAAGTGACAGGTACTATGCGTAATTGGCTGGGAGCTCAGGGCGTCATTAGGGAATCTTGCAAGTTCTAGATGCCTAAAGTCTGTTGAACAGTTTTCTTTTATTGATCCGCTTGTGGATCCTTTACCTTCCGTTGTAATACTTTGACATTACTTATATTCAGAATGTAATATATTTATCTTTTGCTTCCGCTGTGCATTTATATATTGTGTTGTTTGACTATTATGTTGCCAACTACGTCACGATACTCCCCACCGGGCCCATCGGTGACACGTGGAAAGTCGGGGTGTGACAGGTTGGTATCAGAGCCAACATTGAGTGAATTAAACACTATCCTTTTGTGTTTAATCTCAATGACACAGTAGCACATTCCTTGACCTTCTGAGTCTAGACTTAACATAGGATTATTCTCAATCAAAATCTGCAAATTTTGCTTCCAATTTTTATATATTGGATATGTCGCCAAGCGAAGAAGCTGTATTAGAAATTCTCCACATCCGGAGCCTTGAAATGCTGAGCTTCGTACCGCGGCTAGAATGAAACGAGCATCCAGGGAGGGAACATTCGAAAGTAAAGTGATGAAGAAAACCCCCTTTTTGCTAAAGATCGTTTCTTTAAATAGTCCTTATAAGGACATATTTATCTTTCAGTCCCTTCTAGGACAACATTATTCCTTTCAAGTCCCGCTTAGGGCAACTCTGTACTTTTATTTTTATATAGTGGAATGATTAAGATTAAATTGTCATTCTAAACTTGAAATATTAAATAAATGGAAAATAACATTCCTTTTATAAGATCTACCATTATAATAAAATGGCAAAATCTAAAAAGGACAAGACCTAGCCACGTGTCATTTTTGACATGGCCAAGATGGTAAGACCTATTCAAGAGATTCAAATCCTTGTTAACACCTGAGAACGTGTTAGCACTCTTGACAAATGTGATTCGAGAAAATCACAACAGTCATCCTTATATTGGATTCTTCCAATTTTCTTATCTAGCCTAGTGATTTAGAAATCATGGCTTGTGTCATTCTATAAGATGATCATATTATAAACATCCGATAGTGATGAAGTGCCTACGGGCTAAACTTGTTGTCCGATAAGACAATGACAGTGGTGGTCTTTGACCTCCTGTCTAAAAATGTTGGACCAGGTCCAAGCATAATAGTCGGTAGGATCCATACGATCTCGACTAATAGCATCTGAGAAGATGATCATATTATAACCATCCCTCAGAAGGGAAATGCCCACGGGCTATATCTATTGTCCTAAAAGACAAAAGACAGTTGAAGTCTACAACTCCCTGTCAAGAGAAGGTAATGAACTTGATTCAAACCTTAAATGCCTCGATTCTCTGAAATCATGGCTTATAAAATTTAGAACTGTCCTTGTGACTAGGCCTTTTGCGCCACTTCAATATCCTTAATGTTTTATAACTAGGATAAATTATTATGGAAAATACTAATTAAATATAACTAACAAGTTAACCAATATGGTTTATATTACCATGGTTGATGAATCGTCAAAGATGATGATTCCATAAAAACCTCTGAATAAATCATTGTTAATATTTATGTAGTAATCAAGCTACATGGCTGGATTAGATGAAGTTAACAGCCACATGAAGGAGAACAATGATACTACCAGAATTAATGTAACTGGAGCAGAACTGCAGGCAATAATAGATTATGCTGTTACTCGAGCTCTTGATCGACAGTATGACGAATCAAATGATACCCACTCTAAGACTCTATCTGTGGCTCGTAGTAATCCCCCTCCTAAAATACATGAGTCAAGGGAGGACGATGTTCATGACTTTTCAAATCAAAGGAGTATTCCGTCTAGACAGGTTGTGTTTCATCAAGAGGCACCAGTTAAGACCTGTTCATATAAATATTTTGCCTCCTGCAAGCCTAGAGACTTTACAGGAGAAAAAGGGGCCATCGATTGCATGACATGGCTCGATGAGATGGACGCTGTTGTTGACATCAGCGGTTGTGCAGAGCAAGATGTTGTGAAATTTGTTTCACAATCATTCAAAGGAGAAGCGTTGGCATGGTGGAGATCATTGCTCCAAGCCACGGGAAAAGTTCTACTCTACAACTTATCTTGGGATCAATTTGTTGCATTAGTCAAGGAAAACTATTGCCCCCAGCATGAGGTAGAAAAGATAGAATCAGACTTCTTGACTCTGGTCATGGAGGATTTGGATTGTCAGGCGTATGTGACAAGTTTCAACACTATGTCCCGCCTAGTTCCTTATTTAGTCACCCCTGAACCTAAACGCATAGCGCGTTTCATTGGAGGCCTAGCACCAGAAATAAAAGGAAGTGTTAAAGCATCTAGGCCAACCACATATAGGTCCGCGGTGGACTTATCCTTATCTCTCACCTTAGATGCAATCAGAATTAAGTCTGTTAAGGCTTCTGGCGAGGGAATAAGAGAAAGAGAGGAGGAAAACTCTCATCGATATAACAAGAAGAAGAAGGGAAACTCTGAGCGCGGGAAGGATTCCGAGTTTAGGAAGAACTCGAGTCAGTCTGATAACAGACCCAAATGCAGTAACTGCAAAAAGCAACATTTTGGAAAATGTACAATCGACCCACGTGCTAAATTGTGTGGAATTTGCAAGACCAAGGGTCATAAAACCTTAGATTGCAAGGGGTTAAAGAACGCCACATGTTACAATTGTAACGAGGAAGGGCACATCAAAACCAACTGCCCAAAGCTTATAAAGAAGCCGGGAGAGGCCAGGAAAATAAACGCATGAGTCTTCCAGATGAACGCCATGAGATGGTGCAGAAGGATAACTATATAGCAGGTACCTTTCCTTATCAAGCAGTTTATGCAGAAATTTACTTGATACTGGCACATATGATTCAATATTGAACAATAACTATAGAGAACTGTTGTCTCCGCCTGATTAGGACTTCGGTCATTTAATACAAGGTAGAAATTGGCCGATGATACTTTAGAAAATGCTCCAACAAACCTTAGATGGATATTTTATATCTAATAGGAATCACTCTTTTCTGATATTCCTATGGCAAGCTTTCAAGCTACCTAAATTCTTTAATATAATAAAGACAGATGTGACGTTTTGATCCTCTGTCAGAAAAGTGATGGACTAGGTCCAAATCTTTAATGCCATTGATGGTCTTTTGCGACCTAGGCTAAGTAATATTAATATATTTTAAATAATGTTCATTAAGAATGTTAGTGCTATAATAGCCTGTATAGGTTATTGACACCATGGTTAGTATATATTAAGGCCATCAGAATGAAAAATAGCAGTTGTTGGATTTCAACTAAGAAATTGTTTTATTGGTGATAGGAACCAATAGAAAGTATGGCAAACTCGGATAAGACAACAGTCGATCGCGCCATTGATGGCACGACGCATGCTAATGATGCTGAAATTGTGAACCTTAGAATTTCCAAAGATGTTCTTCAAACTATGATAGACGCAGCTGTTGGAAAAGCTGTGAAGAAGGCTGTGAAAAAGTTCAAGGAGCCCCATGCTGCTCGGTCCAAATTTTATCTAGGACCACACTTCCTTACTCTTAAGGAGGATCCCGTTCAGGCCTCTGATGCAAAGGATGAACTAAAAAGGAAAAGGGAGGTAGATAACTCCCAGAGTTCTAAGAAAAAGAATAAACAAAAGTCCAATCAGAAACCTGTATGCAAGATTTGCAAGAAGCGCCACTACGGGAAATGCAGATTTGAGCCTCGACCTCTACATTGTGGGATCTGCAAGTCTAAGGGACATAAAACGTTGGACTGCAAAGACATGAAGAATGCAGTCTGTTTCGGCTGTAATGAGAAAGGCCACATCAAGACTACCTGCCCTAAATCTGTCAAAGGAAATGCGGCGGAGGAAGTAAAGCCTAAAATTGAAAGCGCCTAAAATGCCTGAGCTAGTCCATAAATAATGGCATCAGGTACATTCCTTGGCATTTTATCAGTAATTTAAATGCTAAGAGTTTTTATTTTGGTTCGGATACCAGTAAATCCTTCATAAACAATAAGTATAACAAGTTTTTAAAACTTTTCATAAGAACCCTATATATATTAAGTGTAAGGTAAAACTTACAGGTAGAAAATTTACCAGAACTATTCTTCTGTTCCTGTCAGAAATCTTCAGTCATCAAATTCCAATGTACTCTCTCTCCAGATAAATGCATTCAAATGAAATTGATATCTCTTTGATCTCTAAAGGATTGCGAATACCAAATAGCATGATAAAAGCGCCATATGAGGATTGGTATATCTTAATATGTTCCATAGATTGCTTCCATGCCTGATCAGTATGGAGGTTTAATGCATGGGACCACAAAGATATTCCAATGGTTATAGAGTACTAAAGTCAGCTAATGGTATTCAAAGAAGATATCCATAATAGAATTGTCAAAATAAATATTCCCGATTAAGGAATCCATGGACTTATAACATAAATATGTCACTTATTTGACACATGCAATGATGGATGAACTGGAGCTTGAGATATGGAAAATCTCTGTAACCTCCTTGTAACCTGATTGTCTTCTCCTAAGACTACCCTGTTTACCCCTGAGAAGCAGGTAGAGTTAAGGTTTATATCCCATTTAGGACTGCATTATTATGAAATCTCCAAGACGGCTAGTACCATTATTGGTAGAATCGAAAACCTCGGTTAAGTAAGTTTTAAGATATGGATTCATATAGCCTAACCTAATTCGGTGTAGTTAGTTATGAAAGACGGTTCATTTCGCTTATGCATTGATTACCGCAACCCTAATTAGGCAACAATTAAGAATTTGCCATCGGCTGCCCAGGAAGGGTGTACCAAATTTATTAAATTATCAGGCTAGTTAAGCTCTGAATATATAGAATCACTCGAAGGAAATCGAGTGTATCAAGATCAAGTAACTTAGAAGCTAAAACCTATATAGGAACTTAGTGGAGCTCGCAATACATTACACACTAGTAACCAAAGGATGTGTTTCGCCAATAAGTCAAAGAACCACTATCACATAATGATGTGCAGATTTATTATATAATGAGCGACATATGTCGATTAAGGATCGACAGGACTAGAAGCTCCAAAAAGATACATGTACCTATTATAAAGGTCAATTGGAGTGCCTAAGAGGCTCAAAAGTACTGAGGAAGATTAAGCCCAATACGAGGCAGAAAATACTTCCTTTACTTTAACAAATCTCGAGGTCGATATTTCTTTTAAGGGGGTGAGGATGTAACACCTCAAAAATTCACGTCCTATAATGTGTTGACACGTGTCATAATGTTTGAACGTGAGAAAGAATATTCTAGAAGGACTAAAAGTTGACAAACATGAAAAGTATGTGAATATACGTGTTCTAAATGTCAACAGTGAATAAATATATTGTACATTTTCCCTACATGATGCTCATACCTTCAAACGAATAAATCACGGATCATACGAAGTTAAATAAGAAGGAAAGTGAGAGATTACAAACCACAGGGGTTAAATGTGTCAACATGTTTAAGTTATACCTCTGAGTGACCTTTTGACACACCCGAAGCTTTGTAACTGTTAATTATGCTCACTAGAATGCACGATATAAATTTCATAAAGTTTCGTTATCGTATGAGAAAGTTATGATCAAATTCGTATGCGAGGGGTTAAAAGCGTTAACATTGAAAGTTATGACTGTTCGGGTAATAACCGAGTGGCCAAGGACTTAGAAAAGTGGGTACAAGTCCTAAAGCCCTTGTATGTAAATATGAAGGGGTCAAATTGCAAGAATTAAGCTTAGTTGACCTTTCGAAAGGCCAAGGGACGAGATGCAAAAACCAGAAAATGATTTTGTCTGATCAGAAGGCCCATGCGGGCCGCGTAAGATATGCCAAGGTCTTACGCGGGCCGCCTTCGACACACAGATGCAGAAAATGACTGACAGGTGCCTGTTTGAGCTTTTAAACCGACTTAGATCAGATATTTGCATCCATGGGCGACCCCTAAACATTCCTAGGCACTTAGGGACATGTGTTGATGATTCATGGTCCATGATAGACTTAGATGTCAACAAATTATGGTGATTTAAACACTATAAATAGGACCATTAGTTGCAACATTTGAACATCCATTCCATCTGCATTCTTGAGGACTTCTGGAGCTCCAAAGCAGACCCAAGTCATCTCTAATAGTGCATAGGACCTTGGTAAGTATGCCTAACCCTTCTTAATTAAGTTTTGCTTAGTTTATAGCCTTAAAGTCAAACCGTCGTAATTAACGGTTGACTTATTGATAAATCGCTAATGGTCCAGCGATTTGTCAAACTTAGGGTTGTTATAAGTTGGTAATTATGTGGGCAATAAACCCTTAAAAGGGCATCCACTGATTCCCATCCTAACTAGGTCATTTGTCGAGTCAAAGATGATTAGAAAAAGTCAACAGAAATATAATCTTTCGTTTAACGCATAATTATCGATGTAAAAGGCGTGTAACCTATTTTATCATTCATATAACTTGGTAATAAGCATAAGAACTTGTCTAAGCTTGTTTGATTCGACAACTTTCTGTTTTAGACCCGGTTCGGAACCGAAAGTCGCAAAGCTTTGACTTTTGCTTTGACTTCAGTTCTGACCCGATTTAGTATGATTTGGAAATGTCTTAGAGCTTCCTTAGGACCAGGCTACATGTTAGCATAACCCTCTGGGGTTGGTTCATTGATTGACCCATTCGTTTACGCGTTTCCGTTAATTGCTCATATGTTGACCATTATGCCCTTTTCACCTTAAAACGTGATTTTTGGAAATGTAAAAGAGTAGAAACCTTAGTTACTAATTTATAAACTTGCACCCAAAATTTGACATCAGTTGGAGGTGTAGATTGAGAGTTATGCTCATTAGCGTAATTAGAAAGTTTATTAGCGATTAAACGACATAATTAGCGTATAGCCTATTTAAACATACTTTTTGATATCAAACTTATTACCCACTGATGTAAAACATTATTTTAGGATTTTTGAAGATTTTTAATTAATTTTAGGCTGAGCATAACTTATAGTCGTAGGCTTAATCCGGTAATTGTCGGTTTTGCCCTTACGGGCTATAAAATGAGTTTTACATATCTAAACGACTCCAAAACTTTTGCTACTGATCTTAAATGATAAATAAATTATTTTAAGCCTTCTGGAATAATAAAAATATCAGCTTTATGTATGTAACCCAGAAACGGCTCCTAATCGCCTTTCTAAGCGTTTTTAACGCATAGTATGTACTAGAACTATTTTAGACATACAAGGGTTGATACCTACTGATATTTTAGGTAATTTATAATGTTTTAACAGTAAGCAAAAGTTGTTTAACTCAGACTTCAGTTTTGAGCTTTACGGCTTATGTGAAATTTCCAAAATGCCCCTACGGTGCATAGTTTGGTTATAATTGATAAATTTCACATATATACTTTATCCTACTGTTATAACTTATCAAAATAAGTATTTTTGCTGATTATACCCGACCTGTAACTCAGGTAAATACTTAAACTCTTTTATAACCTTTTAAATGACCAAACTACCCCTACGAGGCCTAGTTTGTGTTTAAATACGTTTTGGGCATAATGAAAGACATCTTACTGATGTCACAACATATTTGAGGCATAATTAACTTAGGAAACCTGTATATGGCTCTCATGATTACCCGTCATGCGTTATTCGCGTTCGGTTCGGTTTATGTAACTAGTTTGCATAAATTAGGCGAAACGGGTCAAACGTTATCGTTTTTATCTCAAAATCCAGAATGTGTTTAGTTTACCCATATTATACAAGTCTCCAAACTTGTCGGGTCTAAATCACATCCTATTCCGGTCTTCGCTTAATCATGCGTTTTGAACCGTAAACCTTTCCTTAAAACTAACCGGTCTAAGTTACGACTTAAATAAGACCCGTTAGGAATTTAATAGGTTAATAAAACCTTCGTTCCAGATTGAGAGCCCCAGTAGAAGTACTTGTGCTTGCTGATTAGAATATACGGCTGAGTATAAATTGCATTGCTAGCTCAGGTAAATACTTTTAACTTATTTTCCCTTATACGGGCTTGGGATACGGTATTATAAAAATACCGCTTGGTCGGGTGTAGAAACCTTTTAATCGGAGATGATTAAATTGCATAATCCCGTTTTAATCTGTATTGATTGATAACAAATAACATTAGGGGTTAATGACCGTGTCCTGGATATCCTTGGCTCATTTAAAAAGTGAATGGCCATAACTTAAGCACAAGGTGTAGGCATAACACCTCCTGTTGCGTATGTAAAAGATATACTCACTCGTAAGGATGTCTTCTTGTGAGTTATATTTATGGTGTGTCGATTAATCTTGACCGGCTTGTATTGTATAATCACCGGCCCTAAATGTTGGACAACCATGTAAATCAGATACAAGATCTTTATTAATAAAATTGTCCTGAGTATAAAAGATTAATTTTGCCTCGTGCATTTTAATCAAATTATAAAAGATATTTTGTGCCACGTGCATTCAAATCAATTTTCTTAAACTCTTTTCAAAATGAGTCAGTTAATTGTATTTACCAGTGTAAACTGACGTATTTTCCAAAAGGTTAAGTGACAGGTACTATGCGTAATTGGCTGGGAGCTCAGGGCGTCATTAGGGAATCTTGCAAGTTCTAGATGCCTAAAGTCTGTTGAACAGTTTTCTTTTATTGATCCGCCTGTGGATCCTTTACCTTCCGTTGTAATACTTTGACATTACTTATATTCAGAATGTAATATATTTATCTTTTGCTTCCGCTGTGCATTTATATATTGTGTTGTTTGACTATTATGTTACCAACTACGTCACGATACTCCCCACCGGGCCCACCGGTGACACGTGGAAAGTCGGGGTGTGACACTGACACTTTAGAGTATCACACATCGGTGATATCTTATAAGTACCCATAATACAGTTGCACCTCCTGATGCTAATCCTGCAGACCGGCTTGACGAAGACCCGAGACTCAAACCGTAAGACCTCAATCTAACCCTGATCTGTAGAGACTGAACTTCCTATGATCACGAATTAATAAATCCAGATTCTATGCATTTCCAGACAACCCCGAAGTCGAAACCACCTGAATACTGTTGAAGTGTCACGAATTTTAAAAATTCTGGAATTTCATCTGAAATTTTTATTCCCCATCATTTTTGCAAATTCTGACGTGTTATCACTGAATTCCCCCTCAAACTGAGCAATACAGTTCTCTTTTTATCTCTGAAAAACTCGACTATGCCAAAAATATGACAATTTTCCCCAACACGTCTGTTTTTCATTATTACGGATTTTACATTACGGCCCATTACTAGTCAGTTAACCCGAATGATAAACATTCTGCACCAATATCATGACTACCCCACTAATTTCCACAATCTATGATTGCATCATCAAATCTGTTCGCTGAAGCCCCGGACAGTGTCCCCGAACAACCCAGCTTGGTCGTTAAAAACTCGAAAAAAAATTTCAGTCACCAAATTTTTTCTGGAGACTCATCTCGTCGATGCGATAAAAAAATGCCTTTTTTATTAGGCATTTGTTCTGGATCAATTTGACATTTTGCACTATGGTCCCTTCGTACGAAGATGAGTTTGTCCCTTCGTACAAAGCTAGGATGTGACTTCGAACGAACCCAGGGATGGGTTCGTACCAACATATATGACAGTTTTGAATTCGTCCATTCGTACGAAGCTGCGCCTTCGTACGAAGCTGAGCTGATGTCATCAAGAACACTTTCGAACACAAATTTCGATCCAGAATCTTTATTTCTGCGAATATTATGATGAAACTTCACAGGATTGTGCGAAAATCAATCACGAACATAGTGATGTCTTCAATTTCAAATTCCATCCGTGAATTGACCTTCAATTTGATGTTTATTCGATGTTTAACGTCAAAACTCACAACACATCCAAAATTCATGAGCGTAGGTGATTCAATCAACTGTTAGATCGATTGAATCGGTACCGTAGCTTTGATACCAATTGAGATTCCAGGATCCGGCGAGTTTGTCAGAGCTTTGGTTCTGAAACGACCGGTTCGGTGATAAGAAATGAGTAGAAGATAGAGAACGACACCAAACAGTCACTTATAATCTGGTTTCTATTGATAATCAAACGTTACAGCACCATGAAACCAGTTGGACAACATGTCCCCTCTGGGAACCAAAGAATTTTTCAACACAAAACCCAAACATCCTATATATAGGCGTGCTGACTTCGTACGAACCCACATGGGTTCCTTCGTTCGAAGCTGCAACGGTCTTAGATATCAGTACGAACCCACAAAGCAGTCCCTTCGTACGAAATGACTCCCTTCGTACGAAGGTACTGTTACATCACAATACCTTGGTTTCGTACTGGATTCCACTCTATTCTATACAATATTCAACACACGCTGTATCTTGCTATTCACATAGTGGCTGACATACAAAATATGAACCAACAGATTCCCCTTGGCTGTCGCTGTCGAACCGTCACGTTGAAAACCTTGAGCCGTGTTTGAATATTCTGTAATTTCAAATATTCTGCAACTTCAATCAGGTATCTTCAAACCTTCAATAGATTACCCTAGATTGATGATCCGGGTTTGCTTTTGACAATTATGCACAATTTCCCCATGAAACAAATCTTCAGGTCTATGTTTGCACAGTTCCCGACTCCTCCTCTGATTTTCTTAACTGTAACCTTCACGAACAATCACCATCTTGAAACTAATCAATGCAGTAATCTCTGTTTTAGCTTTAACCACATCCGCGTTTAGCTTTTGATATTGCATTTCAGCACCACGATCTCGCATTCCGCTTGCTTGATCTGAGTATAGTACAAAATTCCCCATAATACCTCTGTGACACCCCAGGAAAATCAGGAAAACAACGCAACTTAACTAGCTTTCTCAGTAACCACGCGCTAAATTTCGGGACGAAATTCTCTTAACAGGGGGAGAATGTGACAACCCTCAAAATTACATGTAATTCGTACAATTTATTTAATGATAATTAAAGTGCTTGATGACTGTGCTGAATCATTTAACTGCTCTTTGATTACTGTGTTATACTTACATGTGCGTGTTAGCATACTAGTAGTATACAGAAAAGTTACTAAATAGTCCGGTATGTTTTCCTATGTGTTAGGAATAAATTGCGTTACAAAAATATATAAATAAGACGCCTTACGAAACAATTAAACAACTTAACGGAACAGTATCTGACCGAACAACCGGACATTACCCGGGACGCCAAATATTTGTTAAACATATGGTGTTATTATTTCTTGGCTAGTTATGGTCCCCGTTTGCCATAACACCCACTAAAAACCCTATATCTAACATAAAATATCAAATGCTTACAACCTAACTAATACTTACACTTTAGTTACATTTTTGCAAATAGACCCCCCCCCCCCAACCGAATTTTCAGCCCTTGGGACTCACCACATCTTCACAATCATTACTTATGGATTTGTGAATATTTCCAAGGTGATATGTTGCTTGTTGCATTGTACAAGATATTGTGCAATCATGACACATAGCCCCCAAAATCTCTACATAATCCACTCAAGATCATTCACTCTCTCACCTCACTCCTCTCTCTCTCATTTTTGGCCCCCCATAGGAGCCACCATCACCACCACTTCACAACCATAAACATCCATCATCAAGTTCCATTAAGCTTCAAAGGTGATACAAGAAGGTTGCAACTTGTGGAAGCTTCAAAAGGGCCTTTGTTCTTGCTTGTTCATCATCGTTCCTCATCATCTTCTTCACTAAGAATCATCCCTAGCTTTAAGCTAGTAGTAAGTTCCTTATGTCACCTTTGTTCATCTTGTTTCGTGATTAAAAGATGTAGTATGTTAAATCTACAAAAAACACAAAAAAGAGTTTAAACAAGAAGATGAAACATGATGTATTTATGTTAGTATGAAGTTGTTTGGATATATTGCTAATTACTTGCTGATTTACTTGTTAATATTGAGTACTAGAAATGTTGTTGATCATTATGCATGTTAACGGAACCAATCTAACTCGCATTAGAATGTAAAAGCTGAAAAACAGAAAGCTGCTTGCTGATTTCAGCCAACTTCAGTTGGCTGTAACCGAACCTTAATAAAGCGAAAAATGTGTTTTCTGAACTCTAGATTTATGTATTATGAAATACGGTTCTAATGGCACTGGAATCATAATTTTTGGACTTCGTTTACTATTTTTAAAGGGTCATTTTGTAACAGCAGCTCAAGCTGCATTTTTGCTGCTGAAAATAGGTGCTATATTTTTGGTCATAACTGGAAATCTATGATGAATCAGCTCATAAAATTTGTACAGTACATGAAAACTGATGTATTTGTAATTACCTCACTGGAATTTCGTAAATCGGACGCTCGATGAATTTTAAATAAATTATTCCGTGGACTGTGGTCAGAAAAAGATAAATCTGAGTTCAGTCCGGAAAATGAATTTTTATAAAATATTGGTGATGAATTGGATCCCGAGATTTTTGCAAAATAATATTTGGATCTATTAAGACCTTCTGTAAAAAGTTGGGAATTTTTGGAACATGTTACCTATTTTATTAAAATCTCCGAAAACAGCCCAGTTTTGAATATAAAAGCTGAAATGACTTAAGTCGTAAATTGCGTGTCTAAATGTCGGGTATGTTATTTGTAAATGATATAACATGTTATATGTGTTATGTGCATTATCGTATGTTTGTTTATGAGCGGAGAATGGATGGAAAACTTACATGGGCATAAACTGTTAAAGTGATGCATGTTATGTGATAGATACGTGTAGGAAATTTGTGCTCTATTGAAATCACTAAAATGACTAACTGGTAATCATAATAGGACGTGATTGACCAACCTTGACTGTTAGCTATATTTGATAATCTAACCGAGCAAACCGAGGTGAGTTCACACTCTTTCCAAGGCATGGGATTCCCGGTGGGTTGGGAATGGGATTGAATGACTACTCGAACTATCATTACTATTAAACTACTTACTACTGTCCTCGGATTGAAGGGCACGTACGTAAAGCCTACGTACACGACCATAAGACCATCAACTCTATCAATTGAAGTCCCTCATTTATTGACTTAATCGCCGAGGCCTATGGCGAGCGGGTCATTAGTTAATAGCGCTATTAGGTTTAACAAACCTCACACCGTGCCAGTCGGACGGGCGTGTACTAATGGACTATGGGCAAAGGGTCAATGCTGATAGACATTGACTTAGGGCACCTCTTACATTTTCGTAGCAGTCGATACGCGTGGTCTAGTAACACATGGGAAGCCCCCACTAATCTTCGCAAACATGTCAGGAAGACCGCGATACGAATTTATACGATACATGATTTATAAAACGAACAAATGATTTACGAAACAAATGCCATAACTAAACAACCAACTGTGAATTCACTCAACTTTGTTGTTGACTCGTTGTTACATGCCTTACAGGTCGCTAAACGCTGGGAGCTTGCACGAGGAAGGAGTCGTTGTGGTGTACGGACTGTTATGTTCCGTGCTTATTATTTACATCCTTATGAACTTATTAAACTTGCGTTTTGGAACTTTAACTTATAAACTATGGACTTATGCATTTGGATTTACTTTTGTGCTTCCGCTGTTTAAACTAATGGATAACTAGCTTTGGTCACCAATCGTATTGTGGTTGGTCTTACTTACTTAATTACGATGTTCAATATGATTGGTGGCCTGATCCTGGTCATGTCACGCCTCCAAGCGGTGATACTCCGCATGGTGGATTTTGGGGGTGTGACAGATTGGTATCAGAGCCATTGGTTATAGTGAACTTGGTTTTAAAAAGGGAAAAGCTTTTTGATAAAACCAGACTATAACCGGTACAGTGTTCAACGATCCACAACGACGCTTCGCTCCACGTGCAAGACTCGACACCATAAGTGGTATGATTTATGTTATATTGTCGGTTAGATAGTTCTCACTGTGCATTAGATAATGTGATAATTGCTATTTGAACCCGGTGTGCTTACTCTCTACTGTCGTCCCACACTTACACACTTTCGCGACACTTTTCTCACTTACGTTACTTCATTTTGAAGATCATGAGCGGACGCGGAGGACGTATCAACCTCACCCAAGCCCAGTTGACGGCTTTGATCAATGAACAAGTTGCTGAGGCACTCGCAGCAAATCCAGCAGGAGGTATAACCTGCTATATCAACCCATCTTAGGACGTTTAGATCCTACCTTCGCAAACCAACCCTCGTGCTTAACCTTGTCTTTTATTCTCGCGCAACAGGTCAACATGCTCAACCTCCTGTGTGCACGTTCAAAACGTTCATGGACTGCCGACCTACTACTTTCAGTGGCACGGAAGGAGCAGTAGGCCTTCTTCACTGGTTTGAAAAGCTTGAGTCTGATTTCGAGATGTGCGAATGCCCTGAAGATCGAAGGGTGAAATATGCTACTGGAACGCTTGAAGGTGCTGCGTTAACCTGGTGGAAGGCACAGGTTCAACTACTAGGACTGGCAGTTACTAATGCCACCCCCTGGAATAGTTTCAAAGAGCTGATCAAAGAGGAGTACTGTAGTCGGGATGACATCCACAAGCTAGAGGTGGAATTTTTCAATCTGAAGATGACGGGGTCTGAGATTGAGGCGTATACTAAGAGGTCAAACGAGCTGGCCATCTTGTGTCCAACCATGGTGGACTCTCCCATCAAACGAATTGAGCTGTATCTCAAAGGCCTTGTACCAGAGATTCAAAGTCACGTGACTTCAGCCAACCTGGGTACCATACAGCAAATCATCAAGTTGGCCCATCGACTCACTGACCAGGCGGTGGAGCAAAACAGACTGCCCAAACGAATCAGTGCCACAACTACTTCTGATACACCTACCGACAACAAGCGAAAATGGGATGGGAACTCCAGTAAGGGTTCTGCTTCGGTTCAGTCTCAGCAGCGAAAGACTGATGACTACCAGAATCCGGGTCAGCAATCTTCTGGTAATCAAGGACAGGGTGGATACCGAGGAAACCACCCCAAGTGCAACCGGTGCAACAAGCATCACAGCGGGCAGTGCAACAAAGGTCGATGTCAGAGATGTCACAAGCTGGGCCATGAAGCTCGGGATTGCAGGAGCCCGCGTCCTGCAAATCAGAATCGCCAACAACAACAACAAGCTCCACAGAATCACCAGCAACAGCAACAACAGGGCAATAAAGGATGCTTTCAGTGTGGCGCTGAAGGTCACTTTAAGAGAAACTGCCCCCAACTGAACCAGAATCAGAACAACAACAATCAAGGAAACGGGAACAACAATGGAGGCAACAATCGAGGCAACAACGGGGGTAACAACAATGGTAATGGAGCAAGGGGTCGTGCTTTCGTGATTGGTCAGGGTGATGCAAGGAACGATCCCAACGTTGTGATGGGTAAGTTTCTTCTGGATGATTTCTTTGTTACTGTCTTATTTGATTCGGATGCCGATACCAGTTATGTGTCTCTAAAAGTTAGTCAAATGCTTAAACGTACCCCAACACTTTTGAACACCAAGCACACGGTAGAGCTAGCAAATGGTAAAAGTCTTGAAGCCAAACACGCAGTTAAAGGTTGTAACCTCGTCTTAGCTGGTCAGACCTTCTCTATCGATCTTATTCCTATCGTACTTGGTAGTTTCGACGTTGTTATTGGGATGGATTGGTTATCCCATCAGCAAGCGGAAATTCTTTGCAACGAGAAGGTTGTCCGCATTCCTCGTTCTGGTAAAGAACCCCTCGTGATTCAAGGCGACAAGAGTGGTGCAGTCGTAGGCATCATCTCTTTCCTAAAGGCCCAGAAGTGTTTGCGAAAGGGCCACACTGCCATTTTAGCACTCGTTACTGACACATCAACGGAAGAGAAGAGAATTGAAGACATCCCTATTGTACGTGACTTTCCCGAGGTATTTCCTGGGGAATTACCTGGTCTTCCGCCTCATCGTCAAGTTGGATTTCAAATCGAGCTAGCTCCTGGAGCAGCGCCCATAGCTCGAGCACCTTATCGTCTAGCTCCATCAGAACTGGAAGAACTGTCCAAGCAATTACAAGAACTTTTGGAAAAAGGTTTTATTCGTCCTAGCTCGTCGCCCTGGGGAGCTTCAGTCTTGTTTGTGAAGAAGAAAGACGGTACCTTCAGAATGTGTATCGACTACCGCGAACTTAACAAGGTGACCGTGAAGAATCGTTATCCTCTTCCACGTATTGACGACTTGTTCAACCAGTTGCAAGGGTCGAGCTATTACTCCAAGATTGATTTGAGATCGGGATACCATCAGCTGAGAGTCCGAGAGGAAGACGTCTCCAAAACAGCATTCAGAACTCGTTACGGCCATTACGAGTTTCTGGTATGCCATTCGGGCTGACGAATGCACCAGCGGTCTTCATGGATCTCATGAACCGAGTATGCAAACCTTACCTGGATAAGTTCGTTATTGTGTTCATCGAAGATATCCTGATCTATTCTAAGAGTCAGGAGGAACACGAGCAGCATCTACGACTTATGCTGGAACTTCTTCGAAAAGAGCAGTTGTACGCCAAGTTTTCAAAATGTGACTTCTGGCTTCGCGAAGTCCACTTTCTAGGACATGTGGTAAACAAGGATGGGATTCATGTTGATCCATCCAAGATTGATTCGATCAAGAACTGGTCTGCACCCCGCACACCAACAGAAATCCGCCAATTCTTGGGTTTGGCAGGATATTACAGAAGATTCATCAAGGATTTCTCAAAGATTGCGCAACCTCTCACTTCACTGACTCAGAAGGGTGTCACCTATCGTTGGGGTGATGCACAAGAATCCGCATTTCAGCACTTGAAAGATAGACTTTGTAGCGCGCCTATCCTCTCATTGCCTGAAGGCACAGATGATTTTGTGGTTTATTGCGACACTTCCATCCAAGGACTTGGTTGCGTGTTGATGCAACGTGACAAGGTCATTGCCTACGCATCGCGCCAACTTAAAGTTCACGAAAGAAACTACACTATGCACGACTTGGAATTGGGAGCAGTTGTTTTCGCACTTAAGATATGGAGACATTACCTGTACGGTACCAAGTGCACCATTTACACCGATCACAGGAGTCTCGAGCATATCTTCAAACAAAAAGAGTTGAACATGCGACAACGTCGATGGGTCGAGCTATTGAATGATTACGAATGTGCCATTAAGTACCATCCAGGCAAAGCCAATGTCGTGGCCGACGCCCTCAGTCGGAAAGATACCCCACCTAGGCGTGTGCGAGCACTACAACTCACCATCCAATCTAGTCTTCCTTCACAGATACGAGATGCTCAGGTAGAAGCATTGAAACCAGAAAACGTCAGGGCTGAAGCCCTACGCGGTTCGAGGCAACGGTTAGAACAAAAGGAAGACGGTGCCTACTACGTAACAGGGCGCATCTGGGTTCCACTTTACGGAAACTTACGCGAGCTTGTGATGGACGAAGCACACAAGTCTCGTTATTCGGTACACCCTGGTTCGGATAAGATGTACCACGATCTCAGAACTACATATTGGTGGCCTGGTATGAAAGCCCACATAGCAACCTACGTTAGCAAATGTCTGACTTGTGCGAGAGTCAAGACTGAATATCAGAAACCATCAGGCCTACTTCAATAACCAGAGATCCCGAAATGGAAATGGGAGCAAATTTCCATGGATTTCGTTACCGGCCTGCCCAGATCTCAATGCGGAAACGATACCATTTGGGTGATCGTAGATCGACTGACCAAGTCTGCACATTTTCTGACTATCAAAGAAACGGATAAGTTTTCTACTCTTGCAGACATTTACCTAAAGGAAGTGGTATCAAGGCACGGAGTGCCAACCTCCATCATTTCTGATCGTGACGCGCGTTTTACTTCTGAACTGTGGCAAGCAATGCACAAATCTTTTGGCTCACGTTTAGATATGAGCACCGCTTATCACCCACAGACGGATGGGCAATCTGAACGCACCATCCAAACCCTTGAAGACATGCTTAGGGCATGTGTAATCGATTTTGGTAATGGCTGGGAAAAGCACCTCCCGCTAGTGGAGTTTTCGTATAACAACAGCTACCACACCAGCATCCAGGCCGCTCCGTTCGAGGCATTGTACGGACGCAAATGCCGATCACCTCTCTGTTGGGCAGAAGTTGGTGACAGCCAAATCACTGGCCCAGAACTTGTGGTAGATACCACCGAGAGAATTGCTCAGATACGACAGCGAATGGCGGCAGCTCGTGACCGTCAGAAAAGCTATGCTGATAAAGGAAGAAAACCACTCGAGTTCCAGGTTGGGGATCGAGTGCTACTCAAAGTCTCACCTTGGAAAGGTGTAGTCCGTTTTGGCAAACGAGGCAAGCTCAATCCGCGTTATGTCGGACCATTCGAAGTCACCGAGAAAATTGGCAAAGTCGCCTACAGGTTGAATCTACCTGAAGAACTCGGCGGAGTTCACAATGTTTTCCATGTGTCGAATCTGAAGAAGTGTCTGTCAGATGAGACCCTCATAGTTCCTCTCAAGGAACTCACAATCGACGACCAGCTGCGATTCGTCGAGGAACCGGTAGAGATTATGGATCGAGATGTTAAGATCCTCAAGCGTACCAGGATACCTCTGGTCCGAGTTCGTTGGAATGCTCGTCGTGGCCTAGAGTATACCTGGGAACGAGAAGACCAAATGAAACTCAAGTATCCCCAACTGTTTAAGAAAAACGCAACCACTACTGAGGCTGAAGCTACTGCAGAATTTCGGGACGAAATTCCAAATCAACGGGGGGATGATGTGAAACCCCAGGAAAATCAGGAAAACAACGCAACTTAACTAGCTTCCTCAGTAACCACGCGCTAAATTTCGGGACGAAATTCTCTTAACAGGGGGAGAATGTGACAACCCTCAAAATTACATGTAATCCGTACAATTTATTTAATGATAATTAAAGTGCTTGATGACTGTGCTGAATCATTTAACTGCTCTCTGATTACTGTGTTATACTTACATGTGCGTGTTAGCATACTAGTAGTATACAGAAAAGTTACTAAATAGTCCGGTATGTTTTCCTATGTGTTAGGAATAAATTGCGTTACAAAAATATATAAATAAGACGCCTTACGGAACAATTAAACAACTTAACGGAACAGTATCTGACCGAACAACCGGACATTACCCGGGACGCCAAATATTTGTTAAACATATGGTGTTATTATTTCTTGGCTAGTTATGGTCCCCGTTTGCCATAACACCCACTAAAAACCCTATATCTAACATAAAATATCAAATGCTTACAACCTAACTAATACTTACACTTTAGTTACATTTTTGCAAATAGACCCCCCCCCCCCAACCGAATTTTCAGCCCTTGGGACCCACCACATCTTCACAATCATTACTTATGGATTTGTGAATATTTCCAAGGTGATAGGTTGCTTGTTTCATTGTACAAGATATTGTGCAATCATGACACATAGCCCCCAAAATCTCTACATAATCCACTCAAGATCATTCACTCACTCACCTCACTCCTCTCTCTCTCATTTTCGGCCCCCCATAGGAGCCACCATCACCACCACTTCACAACCATAAACATCCATCATCAAGTTCCATTAAGCTTCAAAGGTGATACAAGAAGGTTGCAACTTGTGGAAGCTTCAAAAGGGCCTTTGTTCTTGCTTGTTCATCATCGTTCCTCATCATCTTCTTCACTAAGAATCATCCCTAGCTTTAAGCTAGTAGTAAGTTCCTTATGTCACCTTTGTTCATCTTGTTTCGTGATTAAAAGATGTCGTATGTTAAATCTACAAAAAAACACTAAAAAGGGTTTAAACAAGAAGATGAAACATGATGTATTTATGTTAGTATGAAGTTGTTTGGATATATTGCTGATTACTTGCTGATTTACTTGTTAATATTGAGTACTAGAAATGTTGTTGATCATTATGCATGTTAACGGAACCAATCTAACTCGCATTAGAATGTAAAAGCTGAAAAATAGAAAGCTGCTTGCTGATTTCAGCCAACTTCAGTTGGCTGTAACCGAACCTTAATAAAGCGAAAAATGTGTTTTCTGAACTCTAGATTTATGTATTATGAAATACGGTTCTAATGGCACTGGAATCATTATTTTTGGACTTCGTTTACTATTTTTAAAGGGTCATTTTGTAACAGCAGCTCAAGCTGCATTTTTGCTGCTGAAAATAGGTGCTATATTTTTTGTCATAACTGGAAATCTATGATGAATCAGCTCATGAAATTTGTACAGTAGATGACAACTGATGTATTTGTAATTACCTCACTGGAATTTCGTAAATCGGACGCTCGATAAATTTTAAATAAATTATTCCGTGGACTGTGGTCAGAAAAAGATAAATCTGAGTTCAGTCCGGAAAATGATTTTTTATAAAATATTGGTGATGAATTGGATCCCGAGATTTTTACACAATAATATTTGGATCGATTAAGAGCTTCTGTAAAAAGTTGGGAATTTTTGGAACATGTTAACTATTTTATTAAAATCTCCGAAAACAGCCCAGTTTTGAATATAAAAGCTGAAATGACTTAAGTCGTAAATTGCGTGTCTAAATGTCGGGTATGTTATCTGTAAATGATATAACATGTTATATGTGTTATGTGCATTATCGTATGTTTGTTTATGAGTGGAGAATGGATGGAAAACTTACATGGGCATAAACTGTTAAAGTGATGCATGTTATGTGATAGATACGTGTAGGAAATTTGTGCTCTATTGAAATCACTAAAATGACTAACTGGTAATCATAATAGGACGTGATTGACCAACCTTGACTGTTAGCTATATTTGATAATCTAACCGAGCAAACCGAGGTGAGTTCACACTCTTTCCAAGGCATGGGATTCCCGGTGGGTTGGGAATGGGATTGAATGACTACTCGAACTATCATTTCTATTAAAGTACTTACTACTGTCCTCGGATTGAAGGGCACGTACGTAAAGCCTACGTACACGACCATAAGACCATCAACTCTATCAATTTAAGTCCCTCATTTATCGACTTAATCGCCGAGGCCTATGGCGAGCGGGTCATTAGTTAATAGCGCTATTAGGTTTAAAAAACCTCACACCGTGCCAGTCGGACGGGCGTGTACTAATGGACTATGGGCAAAGGGTCAATGCTGATAGACATTGACTTAGGGCACCTCTTACATTTTCGTAGCAGTCGATACGCGTGGTCTAGTAACACATGGGAAGCCCCCACTAATCTTCGCAAACATGTCAGGAAGACCGCGATACAAATTTATACGATACATGATTTACAAAACGAACAAATGATTTACGAAACGAATGCCATAACTAAACAACCAACTGTGAATTCACTCAACTTTGTTGTTGACTCGTTGTTACATGCCTTACAGGTCGCTAAACGCTGGGAGCTTGCACGAGGAAGGAGTCGTTGTGGTGTACGGACTGTTATGTTCCGTGCTTATTATTTACATCCTTATGAACTTATTAAACTTGCGTTTTGGAACTTTAACTTATAAACTATGGACTTATGCATTTGGATTTACTTTTGTGCTTCCGCTGTTTAAACTAATGGATAACTAGCTTTGGTCACCAATCATATTGTGGTTGGTCTTACTTACTTAATTACGATGTTCAATATGATTGGTGGCTCGATCCTGGTCATGTCACGCCTCCAAGCGGTGATACTCCGCATGGTGGATTTTGGGGGTGTGACAACCTCATTACTGACTGGACCATCACATGGCAGATCATGCCCCAGGGAGGGGTATTATCTTCCATCACCACTACACATGGTCTTATAGTTATTATACCTTTCATAGAAACATGTAACCAAGTTTGGTTAATGACACCTTAACATGTGAATATGTTGTTTTCGCTTTTCTTCTTCTTTTAAATCACCTACTATGACAATACTTACGGTTTAAGGATTTAGTTAAACTAGTGAGTTACACCAGCACTTTATGACGAAGATCATGTTTGTTATTATTAAAATCTAAGTGAGAAGTTAGATGAAACATTACGTAAAACTAAAATGTTAAAGAAAAACAGAGAAAAAAACATATAAAAGAAGACAAATAGAAACATAAATGTATGAATTATTCAAATTTAGTTAAATTTAAGAAATAAATTCTTAATAATTTTTAAAATGATTTTTTTCTTTTTATTTATATAATGTTCATTTATAAGATTTCTATGTATCGTTAGTTGTATTTTGTGCTTTGTTGGTTTTACTTGCTTTAAGGGTGTTGTTTGTTGGGCATTTATAGTTGTACCTTTTAGGTCGGTGGGGGGTTTTAAAGGTAGAACTCTCACCACCTCTTCTTCCTTTACTCACCCCCTTTTTCTCTCTCTCTAGGCGGGTTATCCTTATGGAGTTCTCTGGTTGCTTTTAGGCGATTTCTCGGCGAGTATCTGGCAATTGTGGGTAAGTTAACTGTTGATTCAAGACTTTCTGTCACAAGCTTTTATACATTTTTAGGGCAATCACTCGTCTCTAGGAAAAGCAAGAAGCAAGGAATCGTCTCAAGGTTCTCTGCTAAGGCTTTACAGATCCATGTGTGTTGTCACATGTGAAATTTCATGGTTTATAACTGTCTTGAAGGAGTTGCATGTTCCCATCAGTCTTCCCATTGACTAATTTTGTGAAAACAAGGTTGCCATCTCCATCATTGCAAATCTAGTGTTTCATGACAGGAAGAAACATTTCGAACTAGATCTTTTCTTCCCCTGTTACGGCTAGTCTAATCAAAACTATGGTTATGGATTCTAACAAACAACTGGTTAACGTCTTTACAAAAGGTTTGCTGGCCTCTCAACATGATTTTCCAGTCCATAAATTATCTATGCATGACATGTTTAGATTATAAAATTAAGGGGGAGTGTCGTTAAAGTATATTTCAATTTTCTAATCTTTTTTTATTTCTTTGCATATCAGGCTTCTGTTCATGGTTGGCTTCTTGGGCTCCTCATGGGTTGTCTTGTGTTGAAGTCTCAAGTCGCCCTTTGTGCGAACGTACATCAGCTTCTATTCTTGGCAGCTCTATTCCTCCATGGTGATTCTGACAAGTTTCTTTGTGTGTTATGTGCAGCTGTCTTTGATTGACTGATTGATATTGATAATTGTGGGTAGTGAAGGAGATCTTAGGGTTGACTGATTAAATTAATATTATGGTTCATCGGTTATTTTAATAGTGATTGCTCTTTCCTCGCTTATTGAAAGATTCATTGGTGTCCCTTCTTTTTATAGCTCCCGGTGATTTATGTGTTCGTATCGAAGAATTCTATTCTACTTACCATTTTTTTATCTCTATTTTGATTACATTTGTCTTAGGCTTTTACAACCCATCTATAGCTTTGTCTTAATTTGGTTACAATCTGTGTTGAATATTGTGTTTGATTGAGTTGGAATATATTCTGTTTTGATTACCATTTTATAACAAAACCCTCGGTTAACCAACTTGGCACACCCCTTGTGGACATTAGTGTAGATTTAGGAGTGAGTATAAAGGGGTGTGAGTTAGCTATTAAGAGGAAAAAAATTATGAACTCACACCACTTTTGTGTGGGTAAGTACCATACCACTAGACCACATGTCATGGTACTTAATAATAAGAGTAAATGCAATTTGTGTCCATATGCTTATCAGGCGGTGTTACATTGAGTCCCTGCAATGAGATTTGGAAGCATGTGTTCCCCACTTATAAAAAAAGTGCTACATATTGAGTCCCTAAAGCAAACTCAGTTAACTTAACTAACTTAAATGTCCATTTTACCCTTTTTTGAGTCCCTGTAGTTTAAAACCTATTATTCTTTGAGTCCCCAGGAGTATTAGTTATTATTACTCACCAAACTAAAATAACACACTTTCATTATGCATCCCTATGGTATTTAATACATAACAAAATCCATCCCTATGGTTTTATAAATGTGTGGTTTTGCGAATATTAACAAAAGACTAACATAAACACTTACCATAACATATCAAAAGTCATAAAGTTGGTTATATTACATACCAAGAGTCATAAAATTAACATAATATTAAACCTTACAAATACGTCATAGTATATGGGCATGGGGTTGTCGCCGCGGATGAAACACCCATGTTCACTCAAGCGTTACATTGTTCCAGAACCCTAGGACAACTCGAACCTGCACCGTGAGCTTGGCAAGGGTACCGGTGACCACCGTAATCCCTGCTTCAAAAATGGGACGCCTGACCGTGATCCTGGCTACAAAAGTGTATTAGTTTAAATTAATCACCGGGTATTAACCAATTAACCAAATATTCCCAAAAAAACTAATCATCCGATATTAAATAAAATAAGTAGACTAATCAACGGGTATTAACCGAATTAAGCTACACTAATCAACCCGTATTAACCAAATCAAGTACACTAATTAATGTGTATTAACCAAATTAAGTTCATTACTTCCTACAACAAAGTGAGATAAATTCAATTTGAAACAACATGGAGGTTGTACGGTGGTGGTTTGAGGTGGTCGACGACGGTTGTACGGTGGTGGTGATGATGTACGGCTGCTGCTTAGTATGGATCGAGTTTGGGTATGGGTGGATCGTTGGTTTGATGTGTGGATCGGGTTTGGGTATAGCTGGATCTGGTTGGAAGAAGGAAGTTTACTGTAACGCTTCGCATTTTTTTGTACTTTCCTTAATTAGAATGATGTCATCATATATCTATTTATGGAAACTTGTATTTGTATCATGTTCGTATTCCATTTCCAACTTGGTAATCTGAGGCTTTGATCGTAATAAAATACATACTATGTACATACTTGTTATACATACAATCGATCATTTAAATACGCGTTTACATGCAAACCAATACTTGTTATACGTGTAATTACTCATACATAAATTCACGATACTTGAATTATACTTACATACGTTTTACATACTTAAAAACATGTCAAATTACAAAGTTCTAGCATAAAATGATAACAAATGGAAGTTCATGGCCCAAAATGTCAATAAAACAAACTCGTTGGAATCAAGAGGGCGCCGCACCCCGCGACCCGCGATCCCTCCCCTCTTTTCTGCTAGTGGGACGCCAGGGGGTGGATCCGCAGCGAGTTGTTTTCCCAGCTACGGGTTGGTCACTCTTTTTCCCACCTTTTCTTCCCCCAATCACCTTTAAACCTACATTAAACACAAACCCTACCTCACCTCTATATAAACAAGCCTCCATCTCATCATTTTGACTTTCCAAACTCCTCTACACCCTCAAAACACTCTCAAATCAGTTGTAATTGCAAGTTTTGGCAGAATTATTCCAAGTCCTAAAGTGAGTTCAAACTCACATTTCTTCATCTTTTCTTCATTCTTTCTTCCATATGAAAGCTTGGAACACCTCCAGGAGTGTTTTCACAAGTTTACCATGGTAAACTAAGGTGGAATATCACCATTTGAGGTCCAACTTTCTGTTTTGAAGAAGAACTTTGTTTATACTTGCTTACATTTGACTTTCTTGTAAGAATCTTGCACCTAACTTGTCTCTAATCTCATCTCTGATTATGGGACTTGTTTAAGGTTGATTCTCATAAGTTTAGAGGTCCAAGAACCTCATAAACTTTTTGTTTTAACAAGGTTTAAGATGACCTACAAGTGATGAAACCATCCAAGCTCACCATCTTCAATATGGTGAGACTTGTGTTTTGGTCAAGGTGTGAACCATGAAAGTCATGGTTATCCAAACTCGTTCCACCAACTTGATGATTTATCATGATATTCCAAGTAGTTTCCTAGTCCTAAAGTAACACAACCCTGCCGCATCTCCAACATTTTCCATGATGGGTATGAAACCCCCGGGTTGTTCTTACTTGGCTACTTGATGAAATAGTTAGTTGTATTTTCTTATAATTCATGACCAACCGGGTTTACCAACTATGTTGGTAAACTTTTTGCTTTGGTGAATCATACAAAGAGGTATACATACCTCCATGCTTGACTTACATGAATTCTATAATAATATATGATGGACTATATTACATAACTTATAATATACAATATATATATATATATATATATAGCCAAATTTATAATACTAACCAAATTATGGTTAGATGTTATGAACTTAGGCTATATTATCTTTGTCTTTTATTCCACGTCATTGATTTTAATGGGCAAGTTAGGACCCATGAAATCACATAAAACTTAGTTTCAAAATGAGTGTTTAAGACAAGATATAATTTCGCATACATATACCTTTACACTTAATTCCAAATCCGAACTATCCTCCAACTCCGAATACTCACACACCTTCGTTTCCCCCATATAGGGTAACTTCGGTGTTTCCATCTCCAACAACTTATCAACTTCGCGGTTTAAGTCGGAAAGCTTGCAAACCGTGAGTATACATGACCCCGTTTTATTTTAACACCTTTGGGTGCAATATGTGTAACTTATCAAAAAAGCACATATACACTTATAAACATGCTTACAAACAAATAATCCAATATAAATGCTTGATACGATATACTTGAACACATACATGATACTTGTTGCTTATACTTGTCATTAACTTCGTACGAGCCTCCCTTAACATGTATAGCGTTGTAGGATTAACGCACCGCCGTATTCTTGAGGTCATGTTAAGTAAACAAAACGGTATTATCATTGCTATGATAGGATTACGCTAGCGAGAATCTTTGGGTTGACAATTATAGTTGCATGATAGTATTGCTATGTTAGGTTCTTCGTATCCGAATTTTGCCATGTGGATTCATTTAAACTATTATATTTATGCTAGTACTTAAACTTGTATGCTCGTCAATACTTTATGTATTGATCTATACTTTAACACGTATTGCAGGAAATTGATGATGATGATGAACAAAATCTAGTAGGGAGACTAGAAACGCACCTTTAAATTTTAGTACTTGTTGTATTTTGATTTCTTGTTATATGTTGTCGTAATTTGCTTTGAACAATGTACTTGAATTTAGTGATGAAATGAAATATTGATTTTTAAATACTTGTCGCAAAATAGTGTTATGAAGTCTCTTGCAGTCTCGTTTTCGTTTCACTCTGATGTTTCCACCATCGGTTGGGGTGTGACATTTACGGTGGTAGGTTTGAGTCACAGGTGGGTTTGAGCTTGAGGTGGGTTTGAGACGGAGGTGGGCATGAGACGGAGGTGGTTTTGGGTTTGACGGGGTGGTTTGCAATGGTGGTTTGATGGAATGGTTGGACAGGAGTTGGGGGGTCGTTGGCCAGAGAGTGAGGTCGCCGGAGAGAAGGAAGAAGAAAGTCAAATGGAAATGATGGGGACTCCAGGAGTAAATAACAAGTTATAGAAGGGCGTGAGAATGTTAAAGGGCCTAAATAATTGCAAATTGATGATTTTGCCCCCATCACGCGTTTGCTCGCTGTGTTATCAGTTAACTGAAAGAACTAACCCAGTTAGTATCAGGGACACAATATGTAGCGCTTTTATAAGGAGGGGACACAGGCTTCCAAAATCTCGCTGCATGGACTCAATATGGCACCGTCTGATAAGCACAAGGATGCAAATTGCATTTTACTCTAATAATTATATAGCTGTTCTGAAACGATTTGATATTTCAACGATCATACATTAATTACCATCTAAATAGCAAGAACGCTCGAAATTTTTTATAGATATAACGGTAAGATCATGATACTAATCTTTAAAAGAGATGTAGTTTTTATGCAAAACTTGATTTTGTACAAATAAATGTTTAGAAATTATATATGTTGGTGATAGGTGAATCTTCTCATTTTCCAAGTGTGTGAACTTACAAACGGTTGTTTAAAAAAAAAAACCTTATTTAGAACAAGCATGTTTCCTAATAAATAATAATAATGTAACCATTTGAAAAGGGGTTCGAATTAAATTTAATTTTATACACTTGAAAGGTTATATAAATTCGTGTTTATGGAAGCCTCGCATTATCAAAATTTTCTAAAACAAAGTGCTGTCTTGGTTTTTTGAAAGTCACATTTCCAGATTTTTTGGCAAAAGCTTATGTTAATGATATTACACTTATTTCTGTTACTTTCAATGCTCAATTAAAGAATATTTTGTGTCTGATTTTATAATCATTTCGAATCACTAGACACTTTTATTTAATCATAACTATTCCAATCCAATACTAGACTTTTTACTTAATAAATCATGATGGATGTTGTGTTTATTCTTACTTATTATATTATGCTTGATTTATATAAATCTAAACTATAGTTTTAGGTGCTCTTTGTTTTTGTTTGTTTTTGCAGACATAAATTGTCTCCAATCTGATTTCATATGTTTTCATGTCTGCAACTGAAGATGTGGTCTGAAGTTCTGCAAGTTAAAAATATAAGACTGTTTGTTTTTTACTGTCTGCAAGGAGAAGAGGGAGGTCGCCGGAAAACTGGTCGGAGGAGGAGGGAGGTCGTCGGACGGCGAGGAGAAGAGGGCAGTTCGCCGGAAAACTGGTCGGAGGAGAGGTACCTGGTCGGAGGAGAAGAGAGGTCGTCGGACGGCGAGGAGAGGAGGGAGGTCGCCGGAAAACTGGTCGGAGGAGGAGGAGTGGCGGCGAGGAGAAGAGGGCTGATGTTTTAAACGTATATGAGGGAGGAGTATATTAGGGTTTTTGTGAAGATGTTTTAAGAAGAGAGTCCATAGCTTATTTTTTAAGATGAAAAAAACTGAGTTCAGATCTGTTTATAAAAAAAACAAACAGTCTTCAAGGGTAACATCTACACGCCTGCAGACATCAGCTCCCTTAAAGATGTTTGAAAAAAAAAACAAACACCCCCTTTAATATTAAAAAATGAAAAAAAAAATACATACACTTAATATAAATATATATAAAATATACAAACCTACAAAAAGGCCAAATTGATGATTAAAAGAGAGTAAGTGAGAAAGGATGGGTGGTATATCACAGTTCCACTTTTGTAATAAAGCAACCACCCAATAATTAAAAGGCTGACATACCATTTCGCTACTAAGACCGTGGGGTATGGGGCGGGGGTTTGGGCGTGGGTTGGGGGAAAACGCCCAAGCCACCACCCCGGGTGGGCTTGGGTTTGGGCGTGGCCCTTGGGGCTTGGCTTTCAAGCCGGGCGTGGGGCGGATAGGCCATGCTAGTTGGCTGAATTTCATTGGCTCACCCGCCACGTCAGGCGGTTGGGTTTTTGAATTTTGAATTTTAAAATTCAAACCATCCCCCCAAACGGTCCCCCCATTTTCCCGAACCGCCACGCGGGTCACCCAAATGGCCTATATATTGAAACCCCAACCCACTGGTCCCCGGTGGCGAGTTAAGCCACGAGGACCGGGTGGCGGTGGCTAACATAGAGTTTCGAGGCAAGGAAAAAAAGGCGTTCGACAAGATCGACCTTTTTGAAATTTTTTTAACGCTTTAGGTTTGTTATTTTGTAATTTTTAGGACTATGTAATGTTTTAAATTTTAATGAAGTTGTAGGTTTTTTTTATAATTGTTGTGTGAATTTTTATAAATTTTTTGGTACTTTTTTTTTTAATTACCTCTGCCACGCAGTGCACCCAACCCAAGCCCAACCCACGCCCCGCCATACCCCGCTTACACGTAACCAGGCGGTGGGGGGCTCCCATTCCACGTGTCACCAATTGCCCCAACCCAAGCCCAACTCCCGCCCCACCATACCCTACGGCCTAAATTAAAGTAGTGTTTAATTAGGTTATATGTGACAGTTACACTGAAGGCTTTTATTTTACCGAAGTCTTCATGATAATTATGTCGTAAGTAGTGGGGCGTGAAGGAGGAGTTTTTTTGGGCTATGGCGCCCCATAGCGCCCGCCACACCACGACAGGCGGCGCTATGGGGCTTCATCTTGATGCCAGCGTTAAGTCCATAACGGCGTGAAGGATTTGCAAACATTTCCCCCCACTCACACACATATATATACATACATATGTATGTATAATTGAAAGGGTTATTAATTAATTGAGTGATGTGGCACGGGCTCTAGTGATATAACGAGGTAGGAGCTTTATGACTACGGGCTCTAGTGATATAACGACCCATAAAGCCCCTGTGTGATATGGCACGATACGTGTCGCATAACGCTCACAAAGGAGCTTTATGACTACACATGGCCTTATGTCAATATTCTAAAAAAAATTGTGTTAGGAGAGTGGGGGGTGGTATCACTTGCAAAAATTCCATCACTCACAAACATCCAATCAAGTTCCGTCATGTCATCAAACACTATTCTATCACTCACAATCTTTTTTTAGTGGCGGTGGTCATCACTAGTGATGGAATTCCATCACTCACAATTTTTTTTTAAATTAGAAATTAACAATAAAACACTAAATTATAAATTTCATTAAAATTAAAACATAAATTACATAGGAAAATAAAAAACAACTAAACATTGGTTTTGATACATTTGAGATTGAAAGGGTGGATATTGTTGGGTTTGAAAAGGTGGATATTGTTGGGTTTGAAAATGTGGGACTTGGTCGGGTTCGTCTTGCAACCTAAAGCGCGTCGGCTCGCCAAGATTCGCCCGAACCTTGGGTCTTACGGGATTTTTCTTCGTACCCGAACCTCTTTTTTTCGAACCCGCACCTCTCTTGCTTGAACCTTCCATGTTTGTTGTAAAATTATTTAGATTGAGTTGGAGAATTTTTGAAATGAATGGAGAATTTTTTGATTTTTTGAAGTGAATGGGGGAATGGTTTGCGGATTTTATATAAAAAACCTTCAAAAAAAAAGCCCCAACGTTCATATTTTCCCCAAACAGTCAATTCCAAACGGTCCTTTTCCATTTTCCACGCGTTATTCTTTCCACGCGTTGATTCTTTCACGCGTTATGAAAGGTAGTGGCGGCGGTGTGCAATTGTGAACAACCAGTGATGGATGCTCCATCACGTACCACCCCCAGTCCCCTTATGTTTCATTCAAATTAATATTATTTTTACAATTTACTACCAGCATTCATATTTGATTGTTAAACGCCTTTAATCTTTTTTATGAAACTTGCTAATCTATATATCTAATAAAGCAAATCATTGGAGGACACATGTCATGTCACACCCCAACCAATGGCGGAAACATCGGGATGAGACGAAGTGTGAAGATTGCTAGAGACATCATAACGCTATTTGTGACAATATTTAATAAACCAATTTCATTTCATAATTCATTTGTCAACATTACAAGGAAATCAAATAACATCAAGTTCAAGGGAAATACAATACAACATAATCAAAATTGATACAACGATTAAACCTAAACGTCTATATGTGTATCTAGGCATCAACGCTACTTCATTTCATAGCATCATCATCCTCAACCTGTAACATGTTTAAAATAAAGTTCAATGCAAAAGCAAAGGCGAGTATACAAGTTTAAGCATAAGTATAAGTATAAGTATAAAAGTTTAAAACGAATCCACATGGCAACTTAGTCTATACGAGATCAACCTATCGTGGCATGCAATATTTCTAGCCAACCTCAGTTTACGCAAGAAAGTTTAATTAATTCAACATGACCCAAGTTTAAAGGGGGCGGTGCGTTACTCCTATAGCGCTATACATGTCAAATGGAGGCTCGTGAAAGCTAATGACTAAAACATATCACATAAGTATGGTCCACGTAAGCATCAAGTATCATAACATAGTATTCATGTATAAGGATTGTTTTCGTGCATTGCATAAAGAATAAGTTTAAGTGTAGTTTAATAGTTAAACATGTTACACCCCAAAAAGTGGTAAACATAAAAAGGGGTTGCAAGTATACTCACAATATTGCATATGCTTTCCGGTTATCCAATGTGACGAAGTTGATGAGGTTAGAATGTTGAATGTGTAAGGGTTAAAGTTCAAGTATGTTTAGAGTCGAGATTCGGAATAAAACAATATGAAAATAACATATGAGAATAACATGTGAAAATGGTCATCTTCAACACATAACACTTGTATGACACTTGGTAACCACAAGGGTTATAATGATTTCATGAGTTGAACACCCATAAGAATCATAACAAGGTTTAGGTCTTTAGATGATGTTCTACTATTTTGACAATTGAACATGAATTCAACATCAAAGGTTCGAATGTACATAATATTATTTAGGTTGTATAGTATATATTATTAAGTCCCAATATTCAAGTATTTCAAGCATGAGGTAGAAGATTACATCTTCATTTAGGTACCTCAAAATGTGTCATAGAAGTCATGTAGGAGGTAGGAAGAACAAGCTTCCATTTAGGCACCTCGTATATGTTCACCACTACACTTGTTGTAACAACAAACAAGGAGGGTCATGAACTAGGATTAGTACAAGAATGTAAACAATCTAAGCTATGAGAAATCATCAAGTCATGTGGGGATTTTTATGTTGGAAAAACCCAAGTTGTTCCATAATCACTCCTATATCAAGATGAAACTTGAACATGACTTGTGGGTTAAAAACCCTAATCAAAACAGAATTTATTTGAGGTTTAACCTCTGATGTTGTTTGTTTCAACCTTGTTTTTAAGCCTAAGCAACCATAAGATAGGTTGTAAGCATTTGGACATAGGTGTGAGATGAGTTAGACTCAAGTTTGATAAGTTTAAACAAGTTTTGAAAGAGTTTAAAAACATAACAGAAAGTTTATGGACATTTTTAGGGCAATTCCAGGTCTGATTTCTCCAAGGAGAGATCAAGGAATCAAACCCAAAGATTATCCAAGCAATTAGAAAGAAGAATCAAGTGATTTGGTTGAGTTTTGAGCAAGTTATGCTCACTTTTGTACGAAGGTGTGAATCTGTCCGAATTTCATAATTTTACAAGAACTTGAGAGTGATTTTGGAGAGATTTGAGAGTTGTGAAAGTGGAAAAAGGCTTGGAGAAGGTGGGTATTTATAGGGGTAGGAGTTAGGGTTGATTGGAGGTGTTTAATGGAGGTTTAGAGGTGATTGGAGAAGAAGAAGTGTTGGGATTTCGTGCAAAATCGCGGAGAATTCAAGCTGCTGTCCCGCCAGACACCCTTACGGACCGTAAGGGTATGAGGCTTACGGTCCGTAAGCCTTTGTCAGGAACAATAAAATTTTTATTTTTTGATTTTAATGATTTGCAACATGTCTAAATGTTATATATTACGCATTTTATGATCATTTTAGGGTATTTAGGCATACTTAACATGTACTAAAGGTAACACAAGTGTCAAATGAATAAGATTAAGTATAAGACTCGTATGTAAGTATCGTACGGAGCGTGTATGTTACGTATTAGTAGGTTTATTACACGTTTGCAAGTGTTACGGATATGTAACTAATTGTTTCACAATTTAACGTATGATTATGCATAAAGTATGTATAACATGTAATTAACAAAGTACGAGTTTTATTTATGAATCAAGTCCCGTATTTTACAATTGATTAAGAAGAAAGGATGATTACGAGAATGCAAGTTTTCCAAAAATAGAATTTCAAACATTGGTTTCTAAATATAGTAAGTATGAAAACGCAGGGCGTTACATGTCACCCAATGGTTGATGCCAAATAATCAGCCATGTCATCATACACTTGGCACATCTCATAGTTGAGGATTGAACAAGGCTTCTCATTTACGCTTAAGACCTTCTCTCTCCTCTCAAAACCCTAAATCGAATTCTCTCTCTTTTCTTCTCTGGCGAACACGGCGACTAAGGAAGATCGAAGAATTTTGATCAAGATTCAACGGATTTGAAGAGAAATCATCTACGGTACTCTCTAATTAGAGTATTTCATGATCGATTATAGGTTTTAATTAGGGCTAATTTTGCAGGAAATCAAATCTGCCCGGATCAAATCGGCGATTTAGTGAAGAGGTATAACCAATCTTCATTAGATAATAGTCTTCATCGACGGTATTCATTCTTGATTCCAATAACCCCATCTTTTACATACGATTTCGTTTTCTTTGATCCGATGTTTCAGATTCAATGGTTTTGTTAGATTGTTTGTTTGTTAGATTATCGTAGGTGATTGATGTTGGACGGGTTTTTTTGTGTTTTAGGGTTTTAATTTCTTTGTTCATGTATTGTGATTTGTTGATGTTACTGTTGTTCATAGCCGATTAGGGTTTTAATTTCTTTGTTCAGTTTCTTTTTTAGGGTCTGTAATAGTCGATTTTGATGTTGGACGGGTTTTTTTTTGTGTTTTAGGGTTCTAATTTCTTTGTTCATGTATTGTGATTTGTTGATGTTACTGTTGTTTATATCCGATTAGGCTTTTAATTTCTTTGTTCAGTTTCTTTTTAAGGGTCTGTAATAGTCGATTTTGATGTTGGACGGTTTTTTTTTGTTTTAGGGTTTTAATTTCTTTGTTCATGTATTGTGATTTGTTGATGTTACTGTTGTTCATAGCCGATTAGGGTTTTAATTTCTTTGTTCAGTTTCTTTTTTAGGGTCTGTAATAGTCGATTTTGATTTGATGTTGGACGGATATATGTTACCGAGTACATTAGGCAGATGTTACTTTTGTTCATATCAATGAGTTGCTGATGGAGTGTATGTAATGTTGAGTTCTGTTAGTGCTAAATTAGGAGTAGTAGATTTTGAGGTGGTTATTTGTAACGGTGCTGTTTTGTTTAGTTTATTGAGATTTAAGTGTGATTCTGTATCCGAAAGTCCGGTGAAGCTTTTTGATGGTTTATATTTTGGCAAATCTTATGTCATAATCAGCCGATCTTATTTTATTTAATATCTATGTTTGTTTGTTACTTGATTTAAATATGTAATAACTGAATACTTTTTTGATATGGTTTGATATCGTATTTGATGTAGTTTTGTTAAATGGTAAAGATTGTTACCTATATTTGGTTGTAATAATTGACTGTCGTTTGCTATTGATCAATTTTAATAGCGGATTTGAGGTTACTGTTGTTCCTATCTAGGTTGGTTTGTGCTTTTTGATGTTTATTTGCTAATTGTTGAGCTAAATGTTTAGCTTTTTTATTTAATTTTGATATACAATTTGGGGTTGTGAAAGACGACAACTTTAAAGGCGAGATGGTGTACGGATTCGCTGCCCGTGTGTGGAAGAACGACAAAAAATCGTTGGTGAGTATTGATATTATAATCATTTAAAAAATAATTTAAATGTTTTTAATATAAGACTTTGTGATTACTGATATTATAATTGCATTTAACGATACTTATCTTTTCCGTTGCAGAAACTTCCTGCTGGTTATGGTGACTGGATTAAGACGTTTGCTTATCCAGAGAAGAATGCAGTCATCAGGACCCTCGATGGGAGGACCTTTCAAGTCAAAGTGTTCAACCTTGCAGGCGACTATTTTCTTTACAACGGCTGGTTGGATGTCGTCACGTCATTGAAATTACCGGATAATTCGTGGGTTGTTTTTCAGTATGAAGAAGCTTTATCTTCGTTCCGGCTGTTCCACTTTTATCAAGACATTTCTCTTGCGCCTTCTAACTACTTCTACTACAAACCTAGAAATGATTTTAAAGACCACGACTGCATGGTACTTGAACATATACATTTTTAAATTTTTTTATCCTTGCATTCATACATTTTTTTGTATGTCATGTATACCATCGATCCTGATATTGTTTTGTTCTTTGTGTAGTATGTGAACAGGTTGTTTGTTCATCACTCGATGCTGAATACCTGTCCTTCAGATCCGCTTTTGGTTCGTTCTGCTGGAAATCGTAAATGGGTTGTTCGGATGGAAGTTTTAGACCATGAGCTTTATATTACCACAGGTTGGAGTCGAATCAAGGAGGAGATGTCGATAACGGATGATCATTTGTTGGTTTTTGAAATGGTTGATTTTAAGACGTTTGATTTGAGTGTTTTTTAGCTGTAAGGTTGCCCTTCTAACTTACCCGCCCGAACTTTGTGTTATAAAAAAAGAACCAACTGATGAGTTAATTGAAGTGTCTGATGATGAGGTGCCTAATGCGGTTGCTGCACCTGTATTTGAACAGAGTGTTGATGACGAAGTACCGGTTACTTTTGTTGTTGACAATCATTATGTAAGTTTGTATTATTTACTTCTTCATACGATTAATGTATGTTTCGGGATTCCAGTTGAACTCATCAGTTGTAGGAAAAGAATTGTTAACAAATTTATTTATTAAATTTTATATTCTGATTTGTAGCGTTTGAAGAAGAAGTGGGCACAAACTCATGGCTTGGATCGAAAGATGGATTTGACCATCAAGGACAGCGCTGGACAAACTTGGGATGTGACTATTGGTGTGGAGTTCTCGCAAGGTTGTCCGCGATTCAATGTCACCAGTATGAGAGAGTTTGTTAGAGACAAACGGTTGGTATATGGTTCTTCGTTTCAGATGGTATTTGTTAAAATTAAAGGTATGTTGCTTTATAACTGAGTTGGTGAAGGTACATGGTATGTTTTGGTAGTTTTTTTTTTTTTTTTTTGCACAAACTGTTGGTGGTTAGAATACATTTAGTGGTATGTTTTTGGTGTGGTTGTTACGTTGAACTCTGATGTCATGGTAGATGTTGCTGATACTTTTTTGGGCCGTTTATATGTGTGGCCGAATCACTTAGTTTTATAATGCTTATGACTAGACGTTGTTTCTGTTTTTTGCTACCTGTTTGTGCTTAGTATTCTATGTTTTAGTGAAAACAAAATTTCTTGAAATTTTATGTGTCTTAGATTGATAATGAAGAAAAGTATTAATCATATTAAACTCCATTAATGTAATTTGTTTGATTAGTGCTAGCAGTATCTATTTAATAAAATTGTTACCATTACCAATATTTTTAAACTTATAATATAACATTATATAATAAACCGCCACTTTTTTAAAAATTTATCTAAAAATAAAAGTTTGTATCAATTTGTTTCCTATTTTAATTGTATAACAGACAATATATATATTTTTTTTTTAAATTCGGCCAGATTCTATAGGTTTACCTCAAATTAATTTGAATTTATGTTGTTTCCTTTTTTACACTCATAGATTTACCATCTTATTTAAGTATATAAACTTAAAAATACTTTCCATTTAAATCAATTTAAAGTTTTTGTAATCTTCATTGAATGGTTAAATATCTACAATTGAAAAATTTAGGTTGAATATGCTATTTTTGTATAAATAAAAAAATTTTGGTTGTTGAAATTAAAAGGTTTGAAATTAAAATATTGATTTTATTAAACTTGTCTTTGAAATTCGAAAATATACATTATTAATATCTTAAACAATCAAATAATTAAAATGGTTTGTGATATACATTATAAATAAATATGTATATCAAATTGTTTTTTTATTTTTAATGTTTCAGTTTTTAAATTCTAAAATATAAGTGTCCGTTTTATTTAGTTTTTAATAAAACATTCTTAAGGTTTTTTTTTATTTTGGAAAGTAAAAACCGTTTTTCAAACATTTTTATGGAAGTTTTTAAAACCATTACAATCATGCCATATTTAATTAATCATTTAACTTTAATAAAAAATTTCCGAAATTAAGTACAACCTATTACAAAATTTTTTTGAAAATATCCAATGTAAACTACACCGATTAATTAATTTTCGAGAAATTATAAAATAAACTACATATTTATTATAATTTCAAGTTATTGGTTATATTTTCTTAGTCTTTTGGTGACAAACCTTACTTTGTGTTGTTTGCATGCATTGCTATAGAGTGTACTTATTGCATTTTATTGTATTGTGATTTGTTGATTTTAGTAAACCTTACTTTGTGTTATTTGCATGCATTGCTATAGAAGCCGTTTAGACGACGACAAGGAGTATATAGAAGCTATCAAAGAGGCGTACTACACAGGTTCAGGTTACTATCTTTGTAATCTGTTTGCTACAATGTTGGCGTCTAATACATTATCAAAGCCTGAACATGTTTGGGAAAACACATGGGAGTACCTTGCGGATGGTATTTTATACAATCGGCAAAAGCTTTTGAGGATCGAAGGTACGCAAATTGTTATTTAATATTTTGACAGTTATGTCTTATAGATTAGTGTTTATTAATTTCTTTTTTTATTTACAAGAATTTTAATATTTTATGTACATGATTTTAATAGGTTTGTCTCTTCCAGAAGAACAAATAAGGAACCTAACGTTGCTGGAAATTGAGCGTTACTTATTACGTAACAACTCCAGTTTAAGTCGGTTTTCGTCTATGCCTCAACCCGACAGTGAATCAATATATTCAGCAGACAACCGTTTAATTGCTGACGAGCTTAGGTACGATGTAAGCGCTACTGCCATTGAATTTGATAAAAATTAAGCAGCCTAACCGATGAGCAGCGTTTAGTGTTTGATGAGATAATTGAAGCAGTTAATAGTAATGCGGGTGGTCTGTTCTTCGTCTATGGCTACGAAGGTACTGGTAAGACATTTCTTTGGAAGACATTATCTGCGTCCATTAGATGTAAAGGAGATATTGTACTAAATGTTGCATCAAGTGGAATCACATCTCTTTTGATACCTGGTGGACGTACTGCACATTCAAGGTTTCATATACCTTTAAATTTAACAGAAACCTCGATGTGTTTTATTAAACCGGATGATGACATTACTGATTTATTGAAGAAAACGAAATTGATCATTTGGGATGAAGCACCGATGAATCATAAACATGCGTTTGAAGCACTTGACCGAACAATGAAAGATATCTTCAAATGTGAGCTGACCTTTGGTGGAAAAGTTATGGTGTTCGGTGGTGACTTTAGACAAATACTTCCGGTTGTACCGAATGGCAGTAGGCGAGATATCGTTAATGCTTCAATCACGTCGTCGTATATTTGGAGTACTTGCAAGGTCCTTACGTTAACAAAAAACATGAGGTTAACTGTAGGAGCCAACGCATCTGATATAGAGGAGATTAAAGCTTTTGCGGATTGGTTGCTTGACTTGGGCGAGGGAAAGATTGGTGACAGTGATGATTGTGAGGTGGTTATAGATATTCCTGAAGATTTGTTAATCAAGTGCTCTGAGGATCCTATGTCAGATCTGATCGACTTTGTATATCCTTCACTTCTTCAACTATACAAAGATAAAGATTATTTTGCTGAAAGAGCTATATTGGCACCAACGAACGAGGTTGTTCAAGAAATTAATGAAAAATTGCTTGCTTCGTTTCCTGGTGATTAAGTGGAGTATCTGAGTTCTGATAGTATTTGTCAAACTGATCAAGGAAATAATGAAGCAAATGCGAGACTATATTCTCCCGATGTTTTGAATGGTCTAAAAATTTCTGGTCTGCCTAATCATCGATTAGTCCTTAAAGTTGGTGTACCTGTAATGTTGCTTCGTAATATCGATCAACAAAATGGTTTATGCAACGGTACGAGACTACGGATTACTAAACTTTATAAACATGTTATAGAGGCGGAGATTATATCCGGAGGAAACATAGGGACCAGAACGTTTATTCCACGAATCAGTTTGACACCGTCGGATAAAAGAATTCCTATCAAGTTTCAACGACGACAATTCCCCTTAAATGTATGTTTTGCAATGACTATAAATAAAAGTCAAGGACAATCTCTATCAACAGTTGGATTGTATTTGAAATATCCAGTTTTCTCACATGGTCAGCTTTATGTTGCGTTATCAAGAGTTAAAAGCAGAGGCGGTGTGAAGTTGCTTATACTAGCCAAAGATGAGAACGTAACGAGTAAAACAACAAATGTAGTCTACAAGGAAGTTTTTCCCGGCATTTGAATAGTTTTTGTTTTTTTCTTCCAATGTATGCGTTTGTACAAAATATTATATTTCAAAGTAAATAATATGGTTTTGGATGAAGCCGCGTATCGCGCGGGCATTAACCTAGTTAAATATAAAAATACGCATTTGTAAAATATTATTGGTGATGAAATGATGAGAAGCAAGCAATGAATGGGTGGATTAAAAGAGTGGAGTAATGGAAATACACAATTGAGAGTTTATAAAACATGACAAAATTATTCAGTAGAGTTGCTTGATATTTAAATTTATAATAATTTAGATTATGAACGGTAAACCAAATAATCCTAAATAAATGAATCACATTGCCGAGCTGGTGTTTTAATATAATTTTAAAGAAATAAGCAAAACAGTGACAATAACATATTAATATCATTATATTGTTTTGGACAAAAATCCGACTCCTTTGATTGATATTTTCAACTAATTTACATACAAAAATATTTGTTTGTTGTTGTAAAATGTTGTTACATCTAAATCATATTTATTGGGTTTACTCCTGAATTAATGTAAGCATTATGCCTACTGGAGATGGGTATGATCGGGTTGTTATGCTGGTAGCACGATGATACTCCAGTGGTCAGTCAGTGATTCAAATTTGCCGTTCAAAAAAAATTTGATTAGAGCAGTTGGACCGTGAACTGGGCTATTTGCCGGTTTAATTTGTTCGTATAGGTTGAACCTCCAACAGATGAACCGGCTGTTCTTTTTTTTTTTTTTTTTTTTTTACTTTGAAGCTAAATCGGTAAATAGTGGACCGTGTCGAATCCAATCTTGATTTTAACCAATGAACCAGTAGAGCAGCTGATTGGGTTTGTTTTTAAACATTGGTTATACAAAACTTACAATACAAAGTTCACGAAGGAAATCTATATATGATTTTACAGTTCAATTCATTTCCAGATACTTTTATTACCGTGGGGAATATTTGTTATGAAAGACCAATTTTTAAAAGATATGTGTATCTTAACCTTAGAAGTTAATTACTTATTGCTACTTTTTTTTTTTTTTTTTACTGATGAACAATATTATTCCAAATTAGCAAATTACAAACAAGTGGCAGGTAAACGGGCAACAAGCTGCGCCGCAACCCCCTTTTGAATTGCAAAACCAATCCTACTAAAGACGAAACGACCCTTAAAGGTTGAGAGATTACTATTTACAACCTGTTGGACCCTGTTTAGAAATTCCATAGCCTCTGGGGCTAGGGAACCAAATGTATCAAAAGCGAATGGGATAAACACATGTTGATTCTCTAAACAAGCCTTCTCGTGTTTAGCGACTTTGCTTGATTCCGCTTTCAACGCAGCTTGGCCAGCAACAAACTCATTATCCCTGAGCCCAACAAGAGGGGACACTCCTGTAAGGTCCACACAAGCGTGTTTTCCCCTGGCCCACCCAAACACAAGAATATCAGCTGGTCGAAGAGTAGACCTCCCATCGAGCGGATCCGTCAGAAAGTTCACCGGAGCCTCCTTTTTCGACGAAATCCCCGCCCGCTTTAAAACATCAAACAGAATATCCCTTACCAAATCATGTCTGTATTTAAAACCAGGTAACTCCTTACAATGCACCGCATGCTCGCCAAAAGTATCTAAACAAACCTTGCGGCAAACTGGGCAAGGCTCATCAACCGGAAACAGAGGGATCATTAGCCGGTACTTAAGAATTGCCCGGTATTCCACTGCCGACATGTGTTGGCCTAGTCCTTCAATGGGGATGACTGTCAGGAAATCCTGAGCATGAGGAGCCCGGAGACAATCGAACACGGCTTTCTGACGAGGGGATAGACTAAACTTCTCTCCCAAACTTTGAACAGTTCTACTAAATAGGGCACTCGCCAAAGCATTCTGGGCTTTAGGAGGGGCGGTGTCCTTATTAGAGAAACTGCCAAGATCGAAATCCGGAAGGGACATATGCATACAATCCAACGCACACACATAATCAGAATCTAACCCGACAATACCACAGTCCCGAAGAATGTGGTCCTGCAAACTCCAGGATTTTGCCCTCGAGGCCACGAAAGGATACGTAGATACATCCTCAGCCGAACATAAACCCAAACCCCCAAAACGGGTCGGAAGGGATGCAAGCCTCCATTGAAGATCCCCAAAAAATGGACCCCCGCAAACCACAATATCCTCGATAACTCTCCTAAGGCCTTTGTCAAAAACCGAAACAGCCTCCCCAACAAACGTGGGTTGGCACGTTCTGAGGCCGAATAACAACTTAGCAACACCCATGCAAGAGCGCAGTAAAAGGAGCTCGCATTGAGGGTCCCGCAGATGTGGAAGATAGCTACTAAGTGCATTATTTAACAATGACTGCTTTGCCCAACTTTATTTATAAAAACTGTTTAGAATTTTACGTCTTAAAAGGTGATTTAAGATTAAAGAGTTTCACCAATGACTTTTTTTTTTCATTCTTTTAAGTTAAAGGTAAAGGTAAAGTAGGTATGATAATTATTGCAAAATTTCATACCTACGAAATAAAGACATGTTTTAGGTTGTATTATATATTAATAAGTAATAAAAAATGCATGATAAATATAGATATAATAAAACGTGTTGTATGAGTTAAAGTCGTGTAAAGTTTATTGAAATTTTGAAACTATTACAACCTTCTAAATTACCTTTTTCAAAGTTTAACTTATTGTAATTATAATTATAAATAAATTGATATTCTAACTTAGAGATTGTCTCATGAAACTACTGTAGCTATCTCTCTTGACTCTATTTGTTGCCATGTATACTTACAATTGTCTCATACGACTAAACGCGCGTTTCGGTTGCTATTGGAACTCGGTGGTTGTCATATTGTTGTGCGTTGCGGAGGAAGTTAGTCGTCAAGACTTCTGTATATATACAGCGTGTTAGGCATTGTGTTTTATACAATATGTTTTAATTGTGTTTTATGCGATATGTTTTAAGCTTTGCGTTTTAGGAAATTACGTTTTACGCTTTTGTTTTAGGCGTTGTGTCATAAAACTTCGATCACCATTGTGTTTTAAGCCATGTGTTTTACCAATTGTGTGTTAGGCGTTGTGTGTTTCACATTGTGTTTTTGTTGCCACCAATACATCGTCCCCAGCGCAACGCACGGGGGACAAAATACTAGTTTTATATTTAATAGGTACTATCTGAACTATTGAAGTAACTAAGAAACCCTACCAATTGACATTATACATAAATGTATTGAAGGTAGGTACATTATGTGGGGACTATCCCTTTCGTATTAGTTCACATTGTGGTGTGACAATATTGAAATGCATATCTTGGAGTTAATTTGGCGTCATTATAAGATGAAACAAATTGAAAATGGTTTGCATATTATTAAAGACATCGTTTTATCTTGTACTCTATAGGTTCACAATGTTCAGACTCTCTAGCTTCAACTTGATATACTTATCTTTGGTTCACGCTTAGCTTGCGAGGTCATGTTAGAATATGTTTTGCTTTCGTGTTTGTGATTCGATGTGCCCCTTGCCTTCACTATGGTCCACGTGCGACTGATGTATGCGCTCCTCCTTTGTTTTATAAGTTGTTAGCATGTGGCATGATGCTAACGATAGTTAGTTATGTCGATGTGCTGTAGCGTGTTGGTTGTTATGTGTGTCTTGTTCTTGTATTTGTATGAGAAAGGAAAGGTAGTATCAAAACTCTCTCCTTTTTTCCCTTTACTCACTAAAATTTTATAACATTTTCTTGACTCAAAAACGACATATTTTGAAAGATCAACTGTCATTATCCTACATACACTTTTACCAAATGAGGGAATAGTGCCAGGCACCTGGCACTCCCCCATTGTACCAACAAGTTTAATATTTTATATTCATTTTAAAATTACGTTTTTGTTCCTGTTTAAAATTATCGTTTTGCCCTCAGCTCAAACTAAAATTACGCTTTTCTCCACATCTCAAAATTACGATTTTACCCTCACTTCAAAATTACTATTTTGACTGGCACTCCCCCATTGGACCAACCAGTTTATTATTTTATATCCATTTTAAAATTACGTTTTTGCCCCTCTTTAAAAATACGATTTTGCCCCAGCTAAAAATAAAATTACGCTTTTGTCCCCAGATCAAAATTTCGATTTTTCCCTCGCTTCAAAATAAAATTGTGGTTTTGCCCTCAGCTCAGAATTACCTTTTCGCCCGCAGTTCAAAATAAAATTTTGTTTTTTTTCCCCAGCTAAAATTACGATTTTGCCATCTATTCAAAAATGTGATTTTTCCCCGTTTAAAAAATTATGATTTCGCCCTCAGTTCAAAATTACGTTTTTTCGCCCGTTCAAAATAAATTTATTCTTTTGCCCTCAACTCAAAATTACGATTTTTCCCTCGGTTCAAAATAAAATTGTGGTTTTGCCTCCAGCTTAAAATTACGATTGTGCCCTTAGTTCAAATTTATATTACGCTGTTACCCTAAGTTAAAAATTACGAATTTGCCCCTGTGAAAATTTACAATTTTGCCCCCAGTTCAAATTTACAGTACTGCCGTCACTTTAGCTTTTGGCAAATTACAATTTTACCCAGTAAAAAAATACAACTTTCCCTCAGTTAAAAATTACAATGTTGCTATTGTTTTAGTTTTTTTAATCAAAACTATAAAAGTGTTTTGTTTTAATTGGTTGACTCGATTTAATTGTTTTTCGTGTCAATGAGCTGCCTAACACTCGCTCATTATTCGGCCATCGCCCCGCAACGCAGGCGGGGCATCAACTAGTTCAAACAACAAAACAAAAGTTTTAAACTATAATTGGGAAGTGTAAAAATGATAATATATATATATATATATAGGATTAGGATCAAGAGTGAACAACTTCTTGAGAGTGAACTGAGTGAACTAATATTGGCCCTTGATCATTTTTTTGATTAAAAGGGTAAGATTGACATTACCCAAGTATGTTTAATTAAAATCCCTTAATTTTCTCATCTATTAACTCTCTTTCTTTCTCTCTCTCTCTCTCTCATTTTTAATTATTTCTTTATCCATAGATTTTTTTTTTTAATTTTAACTTGAATATTGTTTTTCTTTTATTATCCGTATATATAGATATCATAATACATTGTTTTTAAATTTTTATAATTTTCAATAAACATTAAAAAAATTTCCTGAGATTGAAATTGTAATTATTTTTGGGTATTAATTTTTTTTTTGAATATGTGATGAAGTTATTTATTTTTGCATACATGTGATATGTTTCATTTTCATTAATTTCATAATTTTTATATGAATCTACTCGTGTGCATGCCTAATATACTGTATGTTATTAATATACACATATGTAACCATTTCTGAATATAATACACAGATGTATAAAAGACTGTACACATGTGTATAAACTAACAGCTGTGTATCTTGTATAAACTGATAGTTAGCGAGAGTGTACACATGTGTATAAACTAACAGCTGTGTATATTGTATAAACTGATACTAGCGAGACTATACACATGTGTATACACTAACAACTATGTATCTTGTATATACAGAAACTAGCGAGATTTTAGGGATTTTGATTATATTGTTTAATAAATGCAATTTACAAAAGACACAAATACCCTTCTGTCATTTATTTTAAAGGGGAGTTACAACATTATAATTACAATGTTGCAATGGCCCATATTAGTTCACAAAGTTCACTCTCAACCTAGTGTTCGCTCTAGAACCCTACCCTACCCTATATATATATATATATATATATATATATATAGGTGAAGAGTACTGTACAATATTGCTTATCGTACATTACGTATGCTTCAATCTCAGACGTCAGATCATCTTCCCGCATTTTAAAATCGCATGTTTTTTATAACAATTTCGCATGTGATAATTTTTGATGAATTCGCATGTTGTTTTTTGTACCAATTTCGCATGTGATAATTTTTGATGAATTCGCATGTTGTTTTTTTGTACCAATTTCGCATGTGATAATTTTGATGAAATAGCATGTTTTTTTTGTAACAATTTCGCATGTGGTAATTTTGATGAAATCGCATGTGTATAATCTGTGTGTGTGTGTTACTGTTCATCTTCTTCGATTGCTGGTCGATCATTGTCAGTCTTCTTCCGTTTGACCCTTACAACTCCCAAATTAGTAGTTCTTATTATCGATATCGCACCAAAAGGAACGAAGGGAGGTTGGGGAAGAAGAATTTCAGGTTTTTGAATTTGATTTAAGGTTTGATTTTGAACTATCATCGGTCAATTACAGAGATTTATGACCTCGCAATGACGTTTTTAACCTTCCTGGTATGATTTAGATATATTAAAATGATTAATTTAATCAATTAAATTAGTTTCGCCCGCGTTTGATCGATTGAAGATCGTACAGCTGAGGGCATCGCGTACATAATGTAGGATAAGAGGTATTGTACGTTAACCGGCCTCTATATATATATATATATATATATATATATATATATATATATATGAATCCATATTCTTAAGAATTGATTATGATTTAAGGATTAGTCACTCTAAGGCTGAGTACATTTCCTGTGATTTTAGTGGTGAAAGTGACGACGACGACAATCAGATATCGTTGGGGGTCAAGCTGTTATGCGGGCAATTAAGTTCAAGTATTTAGGACCGTTTCTACAAAGAAATGTGAAGATATATAGAGACGTAGCTCACAACTAGGGATGACAAAAAAACTCGAGCCCGATGGGTATATCCGAAACCTGAAAAATTCGGGTTGGGTATACCCAACACCCAACGGGTATAGGACTATAAAAAAATATTTCATGGGTATGGGGCGGGTATGTGATTAGGTGATATCCGACCGTATTACCCGAAACTATATACATGTTTACCCGAACCATATACTCGAAACATATACCTTAATTTTTTTATTTTTATTTTCCCTTAACTGGTGTTTAGTAATGTTTCATCCTAGTTGCTTTATTACTTAAATATAAACATTTCTTTTGGAATATATACTTACCTTTATGACGTTATTTATATCTATCTATCTATATGCTATTAAATATAAAATTATCTTTCGAGGTTAATGTTATAATATATTTTAAATATTTTTATGGTAATGATGATATGTATGTTATTTATCATAATTTCTATAGATTTTAAAAAACATAAGTTATACATGAAAATCCCAAGGGATATTTTTTGAAAGAACCAACTGGTATACTCGATACCATGGTTTTACATGATACCCGCAAGTTTTCCTGATACCCAACGAGTAATATGATGAGTATGTGTAACACCCGTAAATTTTCTTCCAATTGTGAGGCGACACATGTCCCGAATTTCCAACTGAGGAAAGGGAATTTATCGTTCGACTATGTAACGATACATATTAAATCCTTCAATTTATTCCCGACTATGTAGAAGGAGGAAGGAATTATATTCTACGTTCATTGAAACGTGTTTCGTATCTCCGACTGATCCCGGTTCTGGGAAGGAGAGAAACTTTTATCATGCGTTAACTAAAACGCGTCCCGAATCTCCGACTAATCTCAACTATAAGAAAGGAGAGGGACTATAAGTGCCAAATAGCCAAAGATGTAAAGTCTAAGGACTTAAAATGTAAAATCTCAAAAATTCTGTTTTGAAGGTCCTTTACGGACCGCAAGCTCTTTGGCGGGCTTACGGACCGTAAGCTTGTTGGGTTTGATCTGTGCGCTGAAGGTCCTTACGGACCGTAAGTGGTGAACCCTTAGGTTCGTAAGGGGTCATCTAGCAGAATTATGCTTGCAGCCCAAGCACATCTCCTTCTAGTGACACCTAGCTTCGTTTTTCCACACATTTCCTGGTCTTGACACCTCATAGCACACCTGCTATCATCCTAAAACACCTCTTGACACATGGCATCATCCTATGATCCATGATTCACTATAAATAGGAACCAATTCATCCATTCTCATTGCTCATTTCATACTTTTCTCTTCTATCTTCTACTTTGGAGGTTCCTGGTCATTAAGGGAGCATCCTTGAGTTCTAAACCTTCTCTTGGATCACTAGTAAGTGTTCCATCTTTGTCTTTTTCATTTATAGGCTAGTTATTAGCCGAAAGTCAAACAGTTTGACTTTCGGTTATGACCATTATGGTCGAGCCAATGTTCAACCCGAATGTGGCTACATGATCGTAATTATGAAGGTTATAATCCCTTGGGATCATACCTTCTAAAGATCACCATAAGTAGGTGAAATGACGAGTCAACGTTATATTAAATAAACGGTCAAAAAACATAAACTTTGCAAATTACGTTAATCAAGCTTCTAACTATTAAAACTTGAAGTTTTGACATTATATCAGTTTATAAAACATATTAGGACATGTCTAAACATGTCCAACTTGTCATTTCTTATTTAGAGCTTAATTCTATGTCGAAAGTCAAGCAGTGTGACTTTTGCTTTGACTTTCGACTCTGACCCGTTTGGTCAACGATTAGGTCTGAATTGAATTAGTTTTAGGACCATGATATTGATGAGTATAACCCACTGAAGTTATACTACATGGTCAGTCCGTTTGATGAAGTTTATGGCAAGTCGCAAATATATTGTTAAAAATGACCACAATGCCCCTATCTGGTCAAATGAACTAAATAAACGATTTTAAACCAAACTAAACTCATAATCTGACTTTAAGTCAGTAGGTACTCAACTAAAAATGTGTTTTGATACTAAGACTTGTCATGAGCCCATCCGACCTTCAAACCCCGTCTTTATGCGCATAACTAGTTATGTGAACCTGGTTCGCATAAGCTAGGCGTAACGGGTCTAGGCATTTCAAAACCTCTCCAAATCAGAATTTTTGGTTAAATAAGCTTTATCCAATGAGTCATTGCACTCGGATAGGTATACCACATTCTATTCGATTTACGCTTAATCTAGCGAACCTATTCTTAAGTAACGGGTCATATCTAAAGGGACTAACCTTTGACCCGTATACATTCTAACAGATAATAAATCTGTTCATTCCAGACTATAGAACCCCCCATATAATTAGACTTGGGTCAATAATACTTAGACTTGCGGCTTTTTGCTAAATTATAATCATATTGACTGGAAGCTAGCAAAAATGTAAATACTCTTAACTTATGTTAGTTTTGAAACTTGGGATGGCTAATAAGCCACTTGGAGCGGGTATTACATAAATGGGTTGTCTATATTGTGCATAAATGTAAGGACCCGGTTTATTCCGTTTTACTTGATAACTGAAACGATTGGGGGTTATTGGTACCGTGTTCGGACGTCCCGACTCATTAACTGTTATGGCCATACGGAATAGCGTGCAGGGGTAGGCATACCGACTGTAAGACACGTTTTATTCAACTTTGGTGTGTACCTTAATCATATTAAATAACTGGCTCTGATATCTGGTTCCCGATTGTAAAGCAATTATGTAAATCTAGTAACAAGAATAAATCCCAGAAATATTAAAAGATCACCTATGGGTTTTCTGTATGCATAAAACTCTTTTTGAAAAACTATTTTCAAAACGAGTCAGTTAATTGTATTTACCAGCGAAAGCTGACGTATTTTCAAAAGATTGAACCGCATGTACCGAACCTTATTATATGCTGGGAATCCGGGTCGGCTAGAATGAAGGCTAAGGAATTTGCAACTCCTGAAGCTTAAGGCCTATGATGTCTAAAGCTCTGTTTATTAGATCCCGCCTGTGGGCTTGTATTAAACGCTTGTAATACTTTTATATATATTCAAGATTTATTGAATTTAATATTTTTACTCCAATATTTCTGCTGCATATTATTATATTGTGATAACTATTATCTAATCGTCACAATTATACCCATCCGGGCCCACCGGGAATAGGGGTGTGACAATATGCGGCATGATTCTACAACCAGCTATTGGACTGAGATTATTGCACACCCCAACTGATGGCGGGAACATCGGAGTGAGACGAAAACGAGATTACAAAAGACTTCATAACACTAATTGTGACCATATTTAGATAATTCAAATTTCATTGATAATAAAATGATAATACATAGTTTCGAAAGGAAAAGTACAACTAGTTGCAAATAATGAACAATGAAATAAAATACATAAATTCAAAATCTAGGTGCGTTTCTAGTCCACCCTAAATATATTTCTTCAATCATTATCATCTAGTTTCCTGCAACATGTATTAAAATAATGATCAACAAAAAGTAGGCGAGTATACAAGTTTAACTACATAGCATAATAGTGATTTAAAAGTTGACTCATATCCAACATGGTAAATTGCATACATTGTTACTATCATACTAACATGTGTTAACTATATGTCAAACCAAAGTGTACCGCAATCGTGCATGCCATTGTCGCCGAAACGACAAGGCTGTAAAATAGTTTACTTAACAAAACCACAAGAATATGGGCGGTGCGTTAATCCTATAACGCTATAATTGTTAAGGTAGGCTATCAAAGTTAATGAGCATATAGACACAAGTATACATAGCATGCGATAACAAGAATAATATAAGTACCATGTTTTAACGGATAGAGTGTGATTATAACAAGTTTAAACGTGGTTCGTGTTTTGTATAAATGTACATGTTGCACCCAAAGTGAATAAAACGGAAAATAAGATCGAGTATGCTCACGGTTTTGCGTATAAATCATGCGTACGTGAGTGATGTGTTGAGAGTCGAGAACACCGAAGTTACCCTACATTAGGGAAACGGAGGTACGTAAGTATTCGGATTTGCTAGAGAGTTCGGATTTGGAATTTAAGTATAGGAAAGTATAAGTACACGAAAATATATCTTGTCTAAATACTCGTTTTGACACTAAGATTTTATGTGATTTCATGGTCCTAATTTGCCCATTAGAATCAAAACCGAGGAGTTTAGAACAAAGATAAAGTAACCTATGTTCATGACATATAACCATAATCCGGTTAATATCAAGAATTCAGCTAGTATATATTTTATATTATATATAATATAAGCCCATCATGTATAATCATATAAGTCATGTAATGTCAAGTATGGAGGTAGGATAATTAACATCCGTTAAATCTCATTGTATGAATTCACCAAAGCACAAGGTTTATCAACTAGTTGATAAACCCGGTTGGTCATGATAACAAAAATGTAAACTAACTAGTTCATCAAGTAGCCAAGTAAGGACAACCCGGGTGTTTCATACCCATCATGGAAAATGTTGGAGATGCGGCGGGGTTGTGTTACTTTAGGTCTAGGAAACTACTTGGAATAATATGATAAAACATCAAGTGAGGTGGTGGAACAAGTTTGGAAAGCCAAGACTTCCATGGTTCGCACATTTAGTAAAACACAAGTCTTGCCATATGAACTATGGTAGACTTGGATGGTCCCAACACTTGTAGGTTGTATAAACCTTGTCAAAACAGAAAGTTTAGATGTTCTTGGACCTTAACTTGATGGAGAAAAACCACACACAAGCCCCACAATCACGGATTTGATTGAGGACAAGGTAGGTACAAGTTCTTCACAAGAAATGAACTAAAAGATGAACATTTATTGAAGTTTAGTGAAAACAGAAAATTAAACCCACTTTGGACCCCAAAATCGGAGTTGTACCATCTTGTTACACCTTAGTGAACATTGGGTAACAAACCTTGATGTTGTCCAAGTGTTTTGAAGCAAGAAAACTCAAAGAATAAGTAGTAGAAGTGAGTTAGAACTCACTTTGAACTCCAAAGGTATTCTGCCCAAAAACATAATTTATGGATGATTTTGAAGTGTTTTGAGAGTGATTAAGTGTTTGGAAAGTATTTAGGAGGGTATGGAGGCTCCTATTTATAATGGGGTTGATTAGGGTTACAGTTAAATGATTTAGGAGGTGATTGGAGGTGAAAAAGGTGACCAAAATGGACCGACCCGCGAGCTGGCAGCGTTCTACTGCGGATCGACCTCCCTGGCGCGTTGCTGGAGGATCAAGGGATTCTCCCGCGTGGCGCTAGGGAGTACTTTCTAAAACTGTTCATTTTTAGCCCCTGAACTTTGTAAGTAGGTTATTTTATGTTGAAAGTTCATGTTTTGGCTTGTTTTGAGAATGAAATGTGTTTGTAAGCATCGTGTGAGTATCGTGTAACGTATAAGTGATAAATCAAGCGTGTAATAAGTCTCGGTTTTTATACAAATGTGTATCCAAAGTTTGATTGTGTATAAGATAAGTATAACACGTATAAGTATAAAAGTGAATTTTCATTACGATCGAAGTCTCAGATTACAAGTATAGAAAAGAATTACAATACGGTTTTAAGTTTCCAAAAATAGAAATACGAATTCACACTTTCTAAATAAGGAAAGTACAAAATGCGAAGCGTTACGGATTAGTCATACTCGGTCCATTGCCTTCTCTAATTTCGGCATCCATGTTGGTTGGTGTAAGTGGAGAGCAGTCACTGGGGTATTGTATGACAGAAGGCTCTTAGCTAAATTAAAGGAGAATTTTTATAGGGTCGCAGTTAGACCTTCTATGTTATATGAGACAAAATGTTGTGCTATCAAGAAGACACAAGCACACAAGATGAAGGTAGAAGGGATGAGGATATTAAGGTGGATGTGTGGGCCCATAAGATTAGACCGGATAAGAAATGAGGTTGTCAGGGAAAAGTTAAGAGTGGCTAGCATAATAGATAAAATAAAAGAGGGGAGATTGAGATGATTTCATCATATGTAGCGGAGACATATGAGTGCACTTGTTAGAGTAGTGGAAGCCCTCATTGTCAAGAGGAGAATGAATAAAGACAAACCTAAATTAATTTGAGTGAGATGGATTAGGCAAGATTTGCTTGAGTTGCACCTATTTGAGGACATGGTCAAGATAAGAGTTTGTGGAGAAGCAAGATTAAACTTAAGAACTTTTAAGGGAGGATACAAATGTGTCTTAGGGCTTAGATTTGACCTTGCATGTGATTGTCTTCTTGTATTTATGTCTATATATGTTGTTTTACCATGTCATGCTTGTTTCTATCTTTCCTATGTTACTCTTTCACCACTCCTTTTGTTATGGTACCTTTCTTTCTATTTTTATATATTTAGTTATAATTATTTGCTTGTTGTTTTGGAGCCGACGTGTCTCTTTGGAAGCAGTCTTTCTATCTCTAGTGATAAGAGTAAGGTTTTCCTATGTCTCACCCTTTCCCGACCATATATATTGTTTTATATTTGTTGGATTTATTGGATATAGTTGTTGGTCTAATACGAGCAGATTTATTCTATCTTTCTCTCATTGAACCACAAGATTTCAACTTCAGGGTCACAATTATATTTATTTATTTTACATCCACTATAAAAATCCTATCAAAAACCAATTTAAGGGTCAAACACTCAAACTTCATCTAAATATCTTTATTAATATAAATTTTGGTGGTATAATCAATGTATTGAACCTTAATTAGCCTTGTATAGATATCTTCCAACAAATGAGCATCACAAATTTGATACAACCAATGTACTGTATAATATGATGGTCAGATGGTGTAGTCAATGTACTCAACCTTAATTGGGCCAAACCTTTGGTTGTAGGATTACAATTGAGTGATTGATTTCATCTATTGAAAAAGTCAAGAATACAATCTATGGTACAAATCTGATAATGGGTCCACCCAAATGATATTATTAATTACCCACGAACTAGTACTATAAAGAGAAGAAAAAAGAAATTTGAAAATGGCAAATACAAAAAGAAAGGAAACAAAGCAAGAATAGTTGAGTAGTCTAACTTTACGTAAAATGGGCCCACATAATTGTACGGATTGAATGGGCCGGGCCACCAGCAATAATAAAAGGTAGAAATGTGATGTATTTGGAATCAAAATAATGGTACATGCAACTTTGTAGTTGTAGTAGTGCCTTTTTTTCTTTCTTGCTTTCTTGCCCTATAGTTGTTTAGTCTGGTTGCTATTCTATTCCAAGCTAGCCAGCTAATATTGTCTCCTCCATGGATGGTCTATTTTCATGCTTTTAGGTATGGTTTCCTTTTGGTAATATCTTTTTTACAATAGAATCAATTCAATTTTAAATTATAGTTTTTTTTTTTTTAATTTCAACTTTTGTAAAGATTGTTAGCATTAGAAAGCTAGTATTGTGAATTTTAATGGTCAAAACTCGATACCAATATATAACGATAAATAGATAAAAAAAATATGTTAGGAGACAAAAAGATACTTTATATTAAATACTACTCCGTTTTTAATGAATTTATACTGTAATAAAAAAACTAAGCAAGATTGTATATTTAGATTTTATATAAGTATACAAATTATTAGAAAAAAAAACTAATTAATATCTTACACAAAGATTGGAAAATAGAGATTATTGTTAGATTGTTTAAGGGCGTAAATGAGTCAAACCACTCGTAAGCTACTTGAGACTGACTACTCGTTAAAAACTCAAATTGAGACGAGCTTAAATGAGCTCGGCCCCAAGCCTAAATTAAAGCATATTGAATAAATGAATTTGATACCAAACTTTTTATACCAAAGTTGGCTAGGCCTATCAACCTAGTAAAGCATATTATCTATATTAATTGAAAGTTGCGATGAACAGTAACAATAATTTATTAATATGTTGTTATTATTATATATATTTTATTAGTCTATTATAATAATTAATATTAATAGTTATTATAATTAATTAATTTATTTTACCCTATACTATATATACTATTTAATAATTTGATTTTTATTCAATTACTTGTATTCTTTTGTTTAAAAAAAAGTTAAATATGAAGTTTAAATATGAAGTTGTGTTTTCTCAACGTTCATGTATAAATTTCATTAAAAACGTCGTTTGTTCGAAATATGGTCTTTTTGGTATCTGGTCTGTATCAAGTGTTGGTGTCATAGCGGTACCATGGCGAACGAAAACAACACCGACACCAATCGAGCCATGTTGATACCCATATCGGTATTCTCGGAACCGGTATCGATATATACTTACAAAAATATATGCTTTTTACCCGTTTAGTTTTATATTATTTGATTTTCATCTGATATATCACGTTCAAAATATTTTTTATAAAGTAGAATATGTGACTTTGTTTTAAAAAAAATCTCGCTAGCCAACCGATACAGACATTGGTATGCTTTAGTTATCATTGGAACCCACACCGGCATTCGTTTCTTTATGATTTTCAATGTAAATCACACTCTTTTCTGGACATATCATGACTTTAAGCCGAGTGTCGGTACTATAATAATATGTATGGTAACAAACTGAACCGAACCGACCGAATTCCCGCCGCATTGCGCGGGCAAATCCACCTAGTTATATATATGAATAGAAAGAGAGGATGAAGTGATGAACAGTGATCATATTTATTTAATTTTGATATAGTTTTTTTACTCTAAATACTTATCATATTCATTTTACTCTAGATGATATATTTTACTTCAAACTAAAATACAAAACAAAATACTATAATTGAGCCAATTTGTATGTAAATGTCTAGGAACAAATAAAAAGACTAAGAGAGTGTTGGAAACAAGAATCATTCAACGCGTTGTTTAACACCAAGTGTCGACGACCAAACTTCTTGAAAATAAAGGTGTTTTCAAAATAAAGTTTTTTACTTTGGTATCGAAAGCTATATTAAGTGTAGTTATTGGTGACATGACGAACCGAATTGATTCCGACCAAACAACATCAGTACCAATGCCGACATTGTCGGAACCGTTACGGATAATTTTTCATGGTTTCTTTTATTGTCGCCACCATTAAATATAATAATAATTTTAACTTAATATAAAATTTATAATTAAATAATAAATATTAGTTTATATGTGGTTATGATAAAATAACTATGTTGTATAAATTTTTAAGAATTAGTACGTACAAAAATAAATTATGTGTGTATATATATAATCTATACTATATTTAATGTATGATCGATGGGTATTTTAATATACCTAAAAATAAGAATTTTTTCCCTCTTAATTTATAAATACATCCTTAAATGAGGTAAATTGATCTTTTAAACAATAATTATATTTTAGCCCCTATCTTACTATACTTAAATCCCTAAGTTTTAACATAATTATGGGTAATTAATTACAAGTTTCCCCTCCACAACAAACTTATAACTCTTTTACGTATTTTTGTCATCTCTTATAAACTATAATGTTTTGAAAAAATCCAAAAGTACCGTGATGGCCTACTTATTTTGTCGACGTTTCGATAGTTGTCTTGGTCAGTATTGACGTAAGGATTCAAAGGTACAAGTCATTGGCGGACTTAGGAATTATTTGTTGGGGGGTGCGGATAAGGGGTTCAACCACATTTTCAAGAGGTGTGGCAGGGTTTTTTGCCTAAAAAATACACTAATTTTTTTTCAAGGGATGCGCCCGCCCACCCACAACACTAAGTAGGTCCGCCCTAGTATAAGTAGATGATGCATTAATGTACAACGTGCTTAGTCATTGTCTGATAAAGTTTAATAGCTACAGAATGTCAAGTGATTAAATACCGTCAATTTAATCATCTCATCTAGATTACACTTTAATCACTCACCTTTAACAAAATTAAAGATAATTAATTAGTAGTTACACTTTATCCCCTTATAAAAAACTAACTTCCCCCCATGATTTTAAACGGTCATAACTTTTGGTACGTTAATATTTTTTTTAAATTACAACATATAAACGAGTATTTTATTCTCTTTAATTTGAGTATAGCATTGTTATAGTTCTTTTAATTTAAAAAATTGACATGTTACGTGATTAACAATGTCTAAGGTGAGTAATAACTGAATCGTTAACCGAAATCGACCAAAAACTGTATTAACTGAAAACTGATTAACCGAAACCTTAATTAACAAAAAATTGTTATCGATTTTTTGTACCCATCATTTAACCAAAATTAACTGAACCGAACCATTCATATTTTCATATATTTCTAGCTTCTATACCCTCTTTTCATGTATTGCATATTTATACCCCATTTTATGTATTTATACCTCCATTTCATGTATTTCTTATCAAAAGTTTTAGCCCAAGTTTGGTTATGGCTATTAACTGAAATTAAACAAATCAAACCAAAAATCGTCAATCTAACTGAATAAACCAAACTGGTTAACTGAAAACGGATTGGTTAATAAAATAGACTAATCGATGACCTCGATTTCGGTTGAGGATAATAATCTAATCGATCGAACTATGCACATCGTGGCAGTGTCAGTGTTTACCGTCGTATCGCACGCGCACCTATCTGTTATTAACCAAAATCGGCTATCGATGAGCAATAACTAAATCCTTAACCTAAACCAAACCAAAAACAGACGAAACCGAACCGAAATCAACCAAAAACTAAATTATCTGAAAACTGAATTAACCAAAAACCGGTTATCAATTTTTTTGTACTCTCGTTTAACCAAAATTAGTTGAACCGAACCAAATCATTCATATTTTTATATATTTCTAGCTTTTATACGTCCAGTTCATATATTTCATATTTTATATCTACATTTCATATATTTATACTTTCATTTCACGTATTTATATCTTAGTTTTTACATATTTCTAAGCAAAAAAATTTAGCCTAAGTTTGGTTTTTGCTATTAATTGATATGAAATGAACCAAACCAAAAACAGTCAAACTAATCGAACAAACCGAAGTAATTAACCAAAAACCGATTGGTTAATAAAATAGACTAACCGATGACTTTGGTTTCGACCACGGTTGAGGATAATAACCATACCGACCGAACCATGCACAAAACAATGAAATGGATTACCCGATTACTTCGCTTTTGATGTATATCTATCACAATAATACTACAACAAATATTACATGAACAAGAAAACTACCAAAAACAAGTATCGCAATGCTCTCGCCACATCACGCGCGCATCCTGCTAGTAATTATTAGATATAAATCAAGTCGGGCTCAAGCTTTAAACATACTCCTCTAAACAAACCGAACTCGAGCTCTCTTAAACGAACCGAACTCACGCTTAGGTTGTTTACACACACCTTGTGCCATATTGAATCCGGGTTTCTAAACGAAGTTCCAGTAGTTTTGAAAAGCAAAACAAAATATAATAGTTCCAATATTTTTGTAAAAAAATATACAACATATTTATAAAAAGTTGTTTGAGGGAACCAACATGAATGGTTTTAAAATCAGTTTCCCAATAGTAGCCACTTAGGTTATAGCCTAGTGGTCAAGAGGAATTATCTCTTGTGGGGAGACCAACGTTCAATCCTTGGGAGGTGTAAGTATTTAAGGGGAAAAATTAGCCGTTAAAAAAAATTACATACAAGATTGATTACAAACAGAAAACCATGGAACAACCACAAATGCATCATCCCTAAATTTCAAGATCATCCAATGAGAGCTCATTTGTTGTCAGCAGCTTCAGTTTCTGCAAATTCAAATTAAAAAATATCATCAAACAAACACAAAGAACTTTTCATAATATATTGGAAAACATTTCTTTCTCAAATCCATCCACGCTTTAATTCGCATATAGACAAGTTACTAACCGTAATGAACTGCGGAGGATCATCAAGACAAGATGAACCTAGAACGATTTCTCTCTTCAATTTATCTGTTAACTTGTGACAAACTCGTAGCTGAGAGGAATCGGGTTAAATGTAAGTTTAGTATTTTTGTGTTTATTATATATCCGACAATCCTTTAACAAACTAGAATATACAGACCTCCGATCTAGTTGCACCACCAACGATAAATACAAAAACGCGTCGACCCATTTTCTTAAAGTCACTAGATGTGTGCCTGAGAATGGAATCACTGCAACAAAGGCAAAGGAAAAGTAGAACTCATGTTTTTGTTTTACATTTTTATTATATAACTATGAAACTATTAGTCGTGATAATATAATAAGAGTAGAATGCCATCTTCGTCCATAAAGTTTGACCACTTTTGCAAGTTTCGTCCAAAGGTTTGCTTTTCCGCATCTGGATCCAAAAGGTTTAAAATCTTGCCATTTTCATCCGACTCGTTAACTCCATCCATTTTTTAACGTTAAGTTAGGGGTATTTTTGTCATTTTAGCTATTTGTTAATGTTTACAAGAAAAGTCATAACTAGAAAGCCAACAGGGGTGGATCTTTATTTCTTAAAAGTGTTTTTTTTTTTAATTTTAATAAAAATGTCTAATAAGACGGAATTACCCCTCATTTGACGGAGAAAAATGGATGGAGGTAACGAGTCGGTTGAAAATTGCAAGATTTCAAACCTTTTGGACCCAGACGCGAAAAAACAAACCTTTGAACGAAAGTCGCAAAAGTGATCAAACCTCTGGGACGAAAATGGCATTTTACTCTAATAACAAATATGGCAGACCTTGAATACCCATCTTCGGAATCTCGAGGCCGGGCCCACGTAGCTGTTCGTCTGGATCTCACTGATTGAGCAGGTGGAACTGCTGACTCAGACTGTGATCTCCCGTGAAAAGTGGGACTCGGATCATTCATACAAGGGTAATCATTCTTCGGCAGTTCATTTTTGCTAAGCTTTTCGATTAAATCCTGAACGATGATGCGCATTGCGCGCTTTTAGTTGGTTCTCTTAAACGGTTGAAGAAAAACGAAAGGAATTCATACCTCGATCATTGGATAAAACCGTGATAACTGCCAGGTTGATTCCTCACCAGCGCGGTCTTTTCTTAACCCATGCTTCTTCTGAATTAATAACAATGTTATTAAGAGACCGCATTCAGAAACAAAAACCGGAAGAATTCATAGGATAGGGTGATAAATATTAATATATATTGTTATACCTTGTGAGCATCGAATTTTAAAGAGAAGGCACCGAGTGAACTCTTTTTAGAATCTGACGAACCCTGGAGAAATCTCATATTGTATACAGCTCTCCTATCATCATCTGGAAGTCCTGCTAACTGGAAAACAGACTAAAAATTATTAACTCCAAAAAGCATATAATGTACAAGTTAAGCCTCCGTGATGGGCGTAGGGATGTGTGACGTGTGCCAGTTAAGGGTTTCCGAAACAAGACTTTTTCGTGTGTACAAGTTAACTAATAAAAACAAGATTACGTTTTTCGTCACTGTGGTTTGTTGAAAATAACCATCTCAGTCCATTAGTTTAAAATTGCCAAAACAGTACCGTTACTTTCCCTTTTATAACAACTACAGTCCACCTTTGTTAACCCCATCCAATTTATAAAATACCCTATGTTAAAAAAAACTACAAAAAACAAGGGTTGTTACGTCTTTCATCCCTTTGGTTTGTTGAAAATAACCATTACAGTCTATTAGTTTAAAAATTGCCAAAACAATACACCGGTACTTTCACTTTTGTAACAATTACAATCCACCTCCATTAACCCCATCCAATTTACCTGTTAAGTTTTTGGTGAAAAGACTAAAAATACCCCTATGTTTAAAAAAAAACTACAAAAAAACAAGAGTTAATTATAAAGCATTATTACCTCCATCAACTTTGCAAGTGTGTCACTCTCAAATTTATCCGCATGAGTTGCTGCATAGATCATTAATAATCGCAATTTACTTTCATGTGGAGCATCCTGTGTAAAAAAAATATACATAATGTGCTCAGTCCATTGATGATGTTTGTGTTTTAATCTAACTAGATAACGTTAACGTTTATAACTCACAATTTTTGTTCTAAGGAAGTTAATGACCTCCTTAGTTCCTGCATCTCCAAACACGAGGTCTTGTTCTAACTGTCCCGCTTCTTTAAGGCCCGACTCCCTAATAATTTTGTTGATCTTTTCAGCAATCTGTATCAATCATATCCATACACCATACACGATTACAACAATTGCAATACAATTTCAACAAGTCCCTACATGGTCAACTTACGTCAACATGGAGGGATAGTTTGTCCATTTGTTCACTATATTGCGGCAACGCTTGAACCATCTTTTGCAAGTCTCGAGTAGACAACTCACTGTCACCTCTACGCACACAAAAAAGATGTCTGATCAAAGATTGACAAAGTAGCTTATGGAATGCAGGAATGTTAGCATTCTAGAAATAGGATTTGATTAAAGAATGTGTTAGGGTCAAACCAAAAAATGCTAAGCTTCTAAAGTTGGTAGTAATTATGAGAGGGCAATAGCTTGGACCACTAGAAATAGAAAGTTTAATGATGTAGCAGGATTAATGAAGCCTCATGAAGATCATCACAAAGGCCATTGATCAAAACAAGGTAAAATGGGTCTTTATTATAATTTTAATGCAAGTTAATATCCAATAAACCTGAACAAAATTTCACGCTGATATTTATTAGAAACTGTCATCATAATCTAAACATGTACTCCCTATGATCCCCCCCTACCCAAGTGTATTCCCACAGGAAAAAGGCCCAGCCCGCTGGGTCGAGCAGTAGCCCAGGTCTGATTGATCCAGTAAATCAGAAAAATAGCGGGAAAACATTTACGGCAACAGTTTCACAGGTGGATTATAAGAATAGTTAGTACCTGCTGTTAGTAGTAGTATTAGTGGGAGTCTTTGCTTAATTTTGATGTTTTATGTTTATTAATTAGGGTTTCTGCACCTTGTAATCGGAGATCACCCTTCTCGAGCAGTGCCTACATCTGTACTTTTTCTTATTTCAATCTAGCAAAGCTGATTTTAGATCCTATCAACTGGTTCCCTTGCCAGGAAACATTCACCACTCGCCTACCCAATTCAATCAGAAAATCCATCTTCGCAAACCTCAAATAGGGAATTCAATTTCCAGCTAAATATGGAATTGACGTCTCAATTTCTGAAAATCAAGAAACTCTTCATCAATCGCACACCCAGTTCAATCGCAATTCCAGCCTAACCAAATCTGATCAATCTCTGGAATTCCAGTTCAATCAGGAACGTCTTAGAGTTTAACTGGAAATTCCAATTCGGAAATCCAATCAATTTCAGAAATACAATTTTGACAAATCTGATCAGTTTTCTCAAATTTGAAATCGCGAATGATGGCATCCCAAACTCGAAGCCAACCTGAAGGAATAATGAATCCAGATCAAATTGCTGCCCAGTTAACCGCAATCGCATCCCGACTTGACGCCATAGTGTCTCACATGAAGAAGGATATTGCAGAGATCAAGGCTTGGATGGATGAACCGCAAGGTTTGTTGACAGATTTGGTCAAGGACATCTCAGCCACTCAAGTGGAACCAACGGTTTTTCCCAGCAAAACCAGCCCTGAACAGAAGGCAGGCAGCGAAGTAATGAAGGGGTGTCACTCAGAAACGCCTTTCCTACATGTTAATCCTGATAATGGTGACGGCCAAAAAATGTCCGATGATAGAGCTGTAGATCAGGGGCATCACAAGCCAGTAGTCAATTTGAAAAACAATGTTCAAATGAGGTTCACAGATAGCGACACTTGGTCGCCTCACTACATAGCGCGCTATAGCGGTCGCTATAGCCGCTATTCTTGGTTTAAAAAAGCGCGAAGCGCTCCGAAGCGTTTTGGTTCCAAAAGCTTTAAGCGAAGCTTCAAGCGCGAAGCGAGAGCTTCACGTATACGAAGCGCTCAAAATTAAAAAAAAAAATATATATATATATATTGTACACATCAATATGACCTATTCTACTTGTTAATCAATAACAAACACAAAAACATGATTAAGAAACACACTTAACACATAAAAAACATTGTTAAAACATAAATTAAAGTCGAAACACACTTAGGGTAAAGAAACAGGCCTCATTTAACCCTATTTAAAGACTGTTGGGCTTAAAAAATGGCCCAAATGTGACCTGATTGGGCTGAAGCGTCGCTTCAAACCATCATCGCTTCGCGCTTAAAGCTCGCTTCACAGCGCTTCACGTAATGTAACGCTTCACGTAATGTAACGCTTCAGACCAAAAAAAGCGATGTTTCCAGCGCTTCACGCTTAAAGCTCGCTTTAAGCGCGCTTTTTTAAACACAGCCGCTATTGACAACTATGCACCACACTAAGGTCAAGCCTGGAGAAGGGTTCAACACCTACAATGATTTACTGACAAGTGAAATACATTATCAAGTTCCTAGTACTACTGCTAGTAACTTACTGCAAAATGCTAGGAATAAAGACGTAGAAGCAGACTTAAAATGTAGGAACTTATCCGGCCCTCTCGACTTGAGGACAAGCGTTTCTCCAGGTGGGAAGTATTGATACGATCCCCCCTCCCCAAGTGTATTCTCGCAGGAAAAAGCCCCAGCCCACTGGGTCAAGTAGTAGTCCAGGTCTGATTGATCCAGCGACCCAGTTCGGATCCAGTAAATCAGAAAAATAGTGGGAAAACATTAGCGCCAACAGTTTCACAGGCGGATTATAAGAATAGTATGAGTCTTTGCTACATTTGGTTGTCGATGTTTTATGTTTATCATTAGGGTTTCTACACCTTGTAATTGGAGATCACCCTTCTCGAACAGGTCTATCTGTACTTTTTCTTATTTCAGTCTAGCAAGCCAATTTTAAATCCTATCAGTTGGTCTATCAAGTTCCAAATATTTATTAATTTATATATCTCCAGGAGCGAAAAGAAATAGGAACTTTAATGAAAACTAGATTAAACAAACCTTGAACCATGCATCTGTGCAGCTTTATTCTTTGACACAAAGCTTGTCATCTTGTTATGCAAACGTTCACCAGCCTGACAAGACAAGGTTTTTAGGAAACCATTTGCGCGTATTTGCTCAAAACTATTATAGAAATATAAAAAAAAATAAAAATGAAAGAGGCATACATCTGCTATATGCAAATGGCGCATCTCTAGCCATACAGGATCATGATCTTCTAGAAGGACCTCTTTCTTTTCAGGACGACCACCTGTTTTGCTTGCAACCTAAGTAGGATAATTACTCGATGTATAATACCAAAAGGAAAACGTATCTTGATGAACAATTTATGCCCATAAACCGTTGACTAACCTCGTGAACGTATTTGTTTCCATCCATATTAAGTAAATCATGGCACATAGCATCGTATGTCCATTCGTGAATGACAGGCGCAATCTAAAAGACATAGAAATAAAACAATCAGCTGCAAGAGAAAAGAAACCATCAATATTTTCAGGACCAGACCGGATATCGAAGCGTTCTCCTTACCGGTCCACTGTCGGGCCAGTCGCGGTCAAACCGGATGTAAGAACCGGGTGATGCCATAATTATTATAAAAATAAATAGGGTAAAATTAATTTTTTTAATAAAAATCGGGTTCAACTCCTTAAAAATCCGGTTCAACCATCCGGTTTTCCGGTCCGATCGGCTGGGCCGGTCCGGTTTTTAAAGCATTGGTCAAACCATGATCTATGTATTAAGATAAAAACCTGGTCTATTGATCTATCTAGGATGAGCAAATCGCAAGTTTCCGTCTGAGGGAAATTGAAGTTCTTCAGAGATTTATACTTCATAAGACAATTCCAAACAGCAGCAGCGAGCTTTGTCGGGATCAAATCACAAATTGTGGTCATTGTGGTAGGATCAAGGGATTTGGCAGCACGGTAACGTACAAATGGAAACTCCTGAGAAGCGTTAATATAAATAAGAAAAAAAAAAATAGGTTTTGCATCTCATATTCGGTACCCTTAACCTTGATAAATCTAATAAAGGAAGATAGCATACCAATAATGAAGCAAAGACGGTTGCAATACGGTCAGCCATCACATTTAAACATTCGTCTCCTTTTCGGGTCATTTCCTCGTTCCCGTAAAGTTCTCCCAAAGCCATTGTGTTATCAGTTATAAAACACTATTGTAAAAAAAATGGTAGTCAAAACCACAAGGTAGCTTTATAATAAAAGTGGCTTAGGGGTGCAAACAAGCCGAGCTTGAGCTCGATTAACTTATTAGAGCTTGGCTCGGTTCGAGCTTTATTTTCAAAGCTCGAGCTCGGCTCGTTGGTAATTTCTCAAGCTCACTGATTAATATATTAAATAAAAATAATATAAATCATAGACTCGTTTAGGCTCGCGAGCTCGATAAGTGAAGCTCATGCTTGTTTATCTAAACAAAGCTTATTTTTAGGTTCGGGTTCGGCTCGTAAACAGATTTATATAAACTTGGCTTGGCTCGTTTACTAGACAACATTAATAAGGGATAAATGTTATTAAATACTAAAAAAAACTAATATTACACTGAGGCTCGATCGACGAGCCTGACGAGCTTCACATGCCAGGCTCGAGCTCAGGTACGATAAATAAACGAGCTTTATTTTAGGCTCATGCTCGGCTCGTTTCGAGCTTTTTCTCGAGCCGATTAATAGATTGGTTTTAACAAACCACGTGGGTTCAAAGAAAATATGCATCGCGTTATGAACATTTGCAAATATCTGAGCAAAATTCACTTTTACACAATGGTGTGACTCTTAGGTATCGCAATTATAACAAGCACTATGAAAATTGCAATATGCACAAATAGAGGTGCAAATAATCAAGTAACTAAAAATATTTTAGTTTAGCAGCATGTGTTACCTGGCTATCAATGGCGAAGTACTCCAAGTTCATCTGCAAATTCCCCTCAAAAGTAAATCCAACTATGAAATCCATTATATTGCAAAAACAAAGATAAAAAAAAATGAACTTAAACCTCTTTCATAGCACGTAAACGAGATTTTAAATTTGGTTCCTTCTTAATGTAATTAACCAATTCTTTTGGAACGGAAGAACTGAAGAAAACGTAGGCACTGAAAAGAGAAAGAAAAAGAAAACAAATATTAAAGAACCATACATGTAAATACGATACTTTTGTGATATGAGGCATAGGAAACAGTAACATTAAAGAGGGCCTTGCTAAGTTGATATCTCACATACTCTCTATAAAGAGGCGTTCTTCCAGCCATGTCAGACAGAAGAATACGGACACTGCATTTTGACAAAAGCAGATGAGGATAGAATAAGAAAAAAAATATAATATGGGAACACAATGTTAAAGATAATATCAACAACCCAAATATATTATCATTGTTCATTCTTGCACATATGTTGAGGGTTTCCATGATCTAGTTATATTATTTTACATTGGCCTTCTAGATAAACTCACACAAGTGAAAAAAATAAAATCTTATATTTAGTTTCCCAATAATATAATAACTTTGTCCAATTAGCAAGTAAAATTCTGTTTTAACATAGACAAGGGGCGGGTAGTGACACTGTTGAACTTTCAAGTCAAGTCTGTTGTAACATCTATAACTCTATAAGGAAAAAAGTTTTGGTAATTTATCATTTATATGAACCTGCAACTATTTCATACTTGATGGCTTGAAGAATACCCTAGATATTGATTGTTAATATTGCGCCATATAATTTTGTAATTCCTTATTTGGATTGATCCGGCTTTCCCATTCGTAAAAGACAACGATATGTTATTTTCGTTTCGGGCCGGTTAGTCCAGGGTCAGTTTTCCATGGTCCCGGACCGAGAACCGACCCAAAACCGAATTTGAAAATAATCAGGAACCCATTGCTAACGGCTTGTAACAGGTCGGTTTCGGTTAATTATTGGTTATGATTTCGGGTATTTTCGGGTCGGCCCGAAATATGCTCACCCCTACAGTAAACTAGTAACAGCACAAAATGGTGATAACACAAAATAGGGACAAAACTATAGTTGTAAGTAGTAACAGGAAACGCTAAAAGACCCGCGAAGCACGTACCAGATCGTTTGTACCGAATCGCGGTACAGAAACGTCCCAATCGCCTCTGGTACGCGTACTGGATCACTAAATTGAACCGTTCCCGATTGTGTTCTACAATAGTGTTCCAATCGCTAAATTCACGTTTTTAATCAATCTGAAACGCGTTTCCGATTGTAGTGGCCGGCGTTCCGGTACGGCCAGATTCATGTACCGGAAGTTGAAAAGCCAATTGACACTTATTGGAAAGATGCATAACAGTTCTGTTTCCCCCTGTTTTTAACTGGGGTCATTAACTTTTCACACTACAATTAACACATTGTAATTATTACCCATCCCATGTTAACTATAAATACCTGCTGTAACAATCAATTTAATGAAAGATCTATTTTATACTTTTTTATATATATGATACGTGTACCAGACTACAGTGGTACGCCATAGGATACACCGTACCGCGTACCGAATTAGCGTTCCCAAATGAACCTACCCCCCAACGTACCGATCTTTAGAAAGGCACGAACTGCATACCGGTTTCCGTACCGCGTACCGGAGCGTACCGTGTTCCATGTGACTAACAGATAAAAGAGCTGATAGATATGAATAATGTAGCACAAATTCCCTTCAAACATAAACTCTGCCCTAACAAAACTAAACGCCAATACCGTGCTAAGGCAAAACTAAGGCTAAGGAAACCCAAAGTGTAGCTAAGGCTAAAGCCCCAAGAAAAGGCCGAGACAATCCTACACACTCCACTAAAAGTCCATAACGTCTCTAAGAACTCCTATCTTCGAGTGAGACTAAATTAAGAGTGAGACTAAATAGGTTTAGAAAACGAGGATATACATACAAGCCAGGCATTACAAATGTAATATTTCAAATTATTTATTGATTGTAAAAGAGAGAGAAAAGGAATGAAAACAGGGAAAAAATATTTGAATACTTCTCTTTTGTTGGCTGGATGTAGTACACCGCATCCATCGTGGGCAGTGGTTGCCTTCTCTTGTTTATATCTTCCACCACTGCAGAAAAGAAAAAAAAAAAACAAAGTTACATCTTAGTAACTTTTCATCAATTAAGCTGTGGCAAGCATTAAAAAGGACACGTGAACATAAACAATGCAATTATGCTAGGAGAAACGAAGGAATTTTAAACTTTCGGAGACAGGCATATTACGTCTTACATGAAACTCCTTCATCTGTGATGTCAGCCATCTTGCACGAACATGACATAATTTTAACAGTCACTTTATCCATGATCAGTACCTAATCAAAACAGAGACTGAAAATTTGAAGTAAAATACAAGAGCACGTCTATCATAAAATAGTTGTTGATCCAAGACGAATGAGCACAAATGAGTAATATATAAAAAAGATTAATCACTACAAGCAAAAACTACCAAGGTGAAAACAACACCAATACTTTACTCTAAACAAGTCAAACCTTCCAATTTGATTTTGAATCTGGTCTTTTTGCCGACCTGAGCATTTCATACAATAATCCTGCAAGTCGGAAATAATTACCGAATCAACTGATTTATCCTTGAAAATAAATCTACATATTACCAGTATACAACTAACGTGTTGCCTCTGCTATCAAATAAAGCCAATGAATCTGATTGTAAAGTATGTTCAAAACCAACTAATGATAAGTTTGAGATATAAGATTTACGGAATTCTAAAAATGAACAAACAAGAATGTACATACTGCACCTTCATCAACTAGATGCATGTGACAATTCAAATCAACCTAAAAGTTAAAATGGAGAAATCTATACCTATTTAAGTAATTGGTTGCGCCATGTGTCCCAATTCTATGAGCCCAAGATTCTTGCTCCCGTCTCGCTTATTTCACCCCTTCGTATTCTATTTCTTAATGTAAAAAAGTTAATTCCTAAAACATATCTTATCTCAATATATTGTTTTAAAATTCCTAAATCTTCATTACTGACAAGTGACTATTTACTATTTCTTTTATTCAACCGCGTAATACACGGGTCGCTAACCTAGTATGAACATATTTAAGAGACAAGTGATATACTGATATGAATGTGTGGTGATCAATTTCGAAGATTGTTACATTCTAGTGAAAACTCATAGCTAGCAGCCCTTCCACATCGTGAACTTCTAAGCTTCTAAACGTTCAAACTCGTTTTCTTCCAGTATTCTCACTCAAAATTTGATATATTTATTATTAATATAGCATAGTTTAACTCAGTTAGGAGTGATTCACATTCGAGTTATAAATAATCTCCTTTGTTTTATATTTAACGCATTGAGAAAAAATCCCCATATATTTGGTGCTGGAATGATCATGTGCATAAGCAGTCCTCTCTATTTGAAGCCCTAGAAGCATCTTAGATCACTAGAACAAGCCAAAAAATTACACACTTATAAAATCCCATACGCTAATCCATCATCATCATACTCAGTAAATCCCACCAATAGCAAGCTAAGGTAGGGTCTGAGGAGGGTATAATGTAGACAACCTTACCTCTACCCCGCAGGAATAGAGAGGCTGCTTCTAGTGAGACCCCCGGCTCGATAGTAGTTTTGCATCAAGCCTTGGACATAAGGCACATAACACTCAGAAATTGGGACAAAAGCCGATTAATGAATGTACCCCCTTGTCTTTTGGCTATCAACGTCACCACATGATGCATGATCAACCGTCCCTCGCTTTTTAACGTTATTTTCACGAAATTAGTAAAATAACGTTAAAATTAGTGCACTTTCACTTTTGTCCCCTGAGGGCCCACGCATATATACATTATATGCGCATACCGCAAGCGGGCGTGATCCATACAAAAATCAATTTACCAGGGCTTCAATTTTAGTACTTGGTTAGCCTGATAAAAAAACAATTGTACTTAAAACCTTGGTTTCAAAAAGCGATAGGCGCACAAAAGCGATGAGGTCTAAAATTGAGGCGCAAAGCGCAAAAGCGGTGGGCTTTACCCGAGGCACAAGGTGATTATATATATATATTTTTTATATACCCCATAGGGTTTTAGCTTCCTTCAACCAAAATATAGCTACAAATAAGGTTTTTATACCATTTTACCTACATGTACAAGCCAACAAAACCCTAAATTCTGCGCCTTTTGGGCGCTTCTTGTATTTACTCTAGGCGTTGAGCGAAAAAGCCCCAACACTTGCGCCTCCCTGAGGCGCGCTTTATAAAACCAAGCTTAAGACTCACACGTGATGAGTTTTAGGGTCATTTAGTCGGTGTCGCTTGGCAAAAGAACAAGGTTGTAACAATTTTATTAAGCCTAGTGCAGAAATTACCAGAACACAACTACAACAACAACATACCCAGTAGAATCCCACTCATAGCGAGGCTATTGGTGGGGTCTAGGGAGGGTGGGATGTAGGCAAGCCTTACATCTATCCCAAGGGATAGAGAGGTTGCTTCTAGTGAGACCCCCCGCTCAAAGTCAAAACCACACATAGAAGTCAAAGTAAGATGTACATAGCTACTAAAAAAACTCTACATTTGCTGAAACGTATAACATGAACAAGTACCACAACAACCAGATACATAAACAAGCGATAACATGCAATGACCGCCCAAAACAACACTAAGAACCTATGCTTGTAAGGTAAGAACAAAAAAATAAACCGTACCCTACTCCTAACAAATCATGCAACTAGCCTAACAAATCATGAATTGAACACCACAAACGTTAAAAATGCAAACCAGAATAACAAATATTGCAACTAGCCAACTAGCCTAACAAACCATGAATTGAACACCACAAACTTGCGGTCAGTTGGTACTTGGTACCACTAACTCACTAAGACCATCTGCAATCGTGAGAGCTCACTGACCCCCTCCCCCCCTCCCTGTATGTGCACTAGCCGGTGATGAATGCATCGAAGATTCGACACTTAGAAGTATTTTGTATACATGTGGTCAAGTGTTAGTTGTCAGGAAATGTTGTTTCCGGACAATTTTGTAACATCAGGAACTGTTGTGTTTCCCTGATGATGTCCGAAAATGTTCCTAGCGTGTGTGTTTGTGTTCATCAGGGAACATATTACTTCCTGATGTTGTCTGTATTAGTTGTATTATTTCCGGACAGGGTATGTGTGCCCGGAAATGTTGTCTAGTCTGTATATATGTGGGTATAGATAGATTATATAGACTTTTGAGCATTTGCAAACTTGTAAACTGTGCGTTTTCAAGGTGTTCAATACAAGTGCGAATTTTGTGTTGGTTTCTCTGTCTTCTACTCATTCTACTGTTTACAGTGTTTGTATGATGGATTCCGCACATCATATTGATTGTCTATGTTTGTTCTCGATCCTGTTAGGTGACCTTACACTCCCCCTTCAATGTAAAATAATATTAACCACGTAAAGTAATATGTATTATTGATAAACTATATATTAGAGCACAATGAGGATAATTACAAAGGAAACCTAATCAAATCATATTCGTTAATTATGTTAAAGATTATACAATAAACCCTAGCTAATATATTATCTCTAATATCTATCGCTAACACTCACAAAACCTCCTCTCCTCTCTCCTCCACCGGCCACCTCTAGCCCTCTCTCGTCCGCATTGGCGTTCGCAGCGTAACGTCTTAAAAACATAAACTGTCAGGTTTCCAAGCCTCATCTAACTCAACTCTAAATACATTTCCATCTAATAAAACAAATGAACAGTAAAAATAACATAACTAAAATACAGTTTCATAAAGCATATATTTCATAAAAATCTACACAACTGTCGAATCCCCTAACTCCGGTTGGAGGTTAATGAGACTCGTCAACGCTCCGACGGGCCTTCCTTTTAGACTACAAAACAAAGCACCGTTAGCCTCATCACGGAGGGCCCCGGTTACTCTCCCTAACACATTTACTCCAAACATTCTCTAAGCCACATTGAATACTTGGAATCTAGGATTCACACCAAATATTCTGGCGGCATCAGCACGTCAGAATAACCTTACATCTCCAGCAAGTTTACTTATTCTCACGCCGGAGCTTGGTCACGGATCCCCCCTCCGGCGCCCTCCGTGACTAGGCTAACAGTGCTTTGTTTTGCAGGCTAAAAGGAAGGCCCCTCGGAGCGTTGACGAGTCTCATTAACCTCCAACCAGAGTTAGGGGATTCGACAACAACAAACATTACTTATTCTCAGTGTATCTAAACTCTCTATTTCTACATCTAGTAATATAATCACTTAAATCATCCAATAACTGAACATAAACTCCAAAATTCAACTCCATAAGTTGCACATATCATCATCAATGATTCAATTCAAACAAAAATACACAATTACAAACACATATACATACAAATGCAAAAAGGAAAAGGAAAAGGAAAAGGAAAAGGAACTGACGATCACGAGTAATTTGTCTGAAGTTTTTGTAGTCGCTGCTGCCTCCTTGAGAAGATGTTTCAGAATCTGACATCGACATAGTTGATTTGAAGAGCTAATGCGTGAATTGATCAGAGAAGTGTGATAGATCGTGGAGATTTTGGTTGTATGAATGGTGGTTTTGAAGATGAATGAGAGAGAGAGAGAGTCGTGATGGTGAATGTGGGTTGACTTGTTCGTAAACGGATGTTGAAATGGTTTGTGTACCCGACTTTTATTCTACTTTGAAAACTGGTGCTTTAGATGGTTGCTTGACGCCGTTATTGATTGTTGGTCAAAAGACTAATATGCCCTTCTCTTTTTTCGACGGAAACATGTTGTCTTTGGTCTAGATTGTATAATGGCACCCTACCTTTCGGTTATTACCAAATGAAACCCTGAGATAGACATTTCATCACACTATGCCACACACCGTTAGTCAACTATTCGTTTGAGGGTTATATGTGTCATTTTACCTTTGAAGCTTACCAACCACACTTCATGGTTGTTTGTTTACCTCTCAATAAATAAGGTTTTTAATGGTTCAAACCTCTTACTGGTTAAGCACTTAATGGTTGAGACTGTTTGTTTCACGAGAAAATGTCTAACTGGTTCAGACTCTTGCCTCGAATGGTTAAGCATTATACTGAGTCTGAATAGTTAAGACCTCTAATCTGAATTGGTCAAACATTTGCCTCTGAACGGTTAAGCATTATACCAGCTGTTAATGGTTCAGACCTCTTACTAATTCAGCACTTAATGGTTCGGACATCTTATTCGTTCAGCACATAACCATTCAGAAGTTGCCAAACACCCCCTTCATCCCCTCCCTTATCTTCATCTTCAGTATCTCACATTCTGACACCCTTACTTTACCCTTTCTTCACCTTTTTCCTCTCTCACACACACAAAGTAACCGGTTAACACCAACAAACACCACCCCCATTTAACCTGCCACCACCAACCACACGTTGAGAATCATCCACTTCTTCATCTAGACCGAACCTACCATCATCGCTCATACCTTCGTTTCTACACCTTAACCGAACCCACTTTCATTAATAACTAAACATCCGAACCCACTTTGGTTAATAACTAAATAACTGACCCCATATCAAATTCTACAACAATAGGTGGGAAGATAATCCATATCAAATTCTGCAACAATAGGATTAAACCCAATCTCCCACGGATTAACGCATTCTCTTTATACCCAGAGAGTGTATAAATTGTTTGAAACTCTTCATCCTACTACACGACACTATTTGGGTCAACAACTCTCTCATCTCTTGTGAAATTTTTCTTCACAATCCTCCTAAAAGAACTCAAAGTAATCTTGGGCCCCTTCCACTTAATCTCCACAGCCCTATGGTACTCCTTTTTTGGACCCACATGCACATGATCATAGCTTCCACTTTCCATCTTCTTCCTGACCAATTTCACGTTGAATTTCTTTAACATTAATGGCAGCCATTGCCTTCATTTTATCATATTTACCACCATTTTTTTCCGACCAAGAATGTTTAGAGAGAGAGAGTGGGTATATGGGTTTTAAAGAGGTATGGTCCCAATTCCATACACACATGGCAGGGACCACACCACTTTTCCCGTCCAACATGGCGCCTACATCAGCAAATAAATCCGGAAGCTTCTAGAAGCTTCTGGAAGACGTCAAGGTGGCACCAAAGATGCTCCTTTCGACAGAAAGGACGACACGTGTCACCATAAACCGAGCGCCATATAGACCTACGACAAATCCGGGGGCAGACCGACAGCAGATGTACAATTCCTCCAGCATGGACAAATGTCGGCGCGCCACGTGGACCACTATCCTGACCACAGCAGAGGAGACCAAGAGGATATCCTCCTTGGTCGGACAGTTGGCGCCCGATAACAGCTGGAAAGGTCGCTCATCCCTCCTTCACCCTCCGGCTATAAATAGGACCCTTCGTCATTCAGGTTATTCATTCTGTTCACCTTGCATTTCACCCTTAACACACATTCTTTATTCCTCAGAACAGTACTTATTCTCACGCCGGAGCCCGGTTAAGAGGGAAACCCCCCATATTCCCCTCTTAACGAGCTAACGGTTTGTTGTTTTGCAAGATTCCGGTCATCAGTGAGTAGAGAAGGAGATTGAACCCACGAAAGAGACAGTCCAGCTGGTTAACCTTCGGTGTTAACCTGTGTTTCATCATTGGCGCCCACCGCATTTTTTGCAAACCACCTTCATCTCCTTTTTCTTCAAAAAAGCTCTCTAAATGACTAAACCAAACCCTTCACCTCACGTGGACGGAGAAATCTCTTCCTTTGAACTAATTTCGGACACCGCTCACGTCCAAAGGTTCCAAGGGAACGAGACTATCCGAGAAGGGCAAGAAAACAATGAGATACCTGATATCTTTGGGAGCACTTCTAGAGTTATCCATCAAAGAACAAATGGAGCTACTTTCCAACCTCCACTCGGAGTAGCTAACCAAGCACCTCCGGAGGTTATGACACCAAACCATGGTGCTGGTCCTTCAACACCATCAGGTCAAGCGCAGCTGAACTTCTCAGCACTCTTAGGGTTACCTGAAGGAGAAACTCTGGCCTCCTGGTATGCCAAGCAGACAGCATCTCTGAACCTTGTCTATGCGCAGTTAAGTGCACAACAAGCCTTGCTCCAAGCGCAAGTAAATCAGTTCGCCTTTGTTACTCCACCACAAAGAGCACCAAACGCTCATATTCCTCAACAGATGCATGTACGAAACCAACAAACTGATAAAACCCCAAACATCAGAAGTCAAAGTGTGAACGACACACGCGACACATACGGTGAAACCGAAAGCAATTATGTGCAACACACCCACCAGCAGAGGAAGGCAGTGCACAGTCGTTTAGGCCCAACGACGAATGGGATAGCTACAACGAAGAAGACGACACAACGTACAAGAGAGAAAGCACGGTCTTTAGCAGACTACCACCAGAACACGAGGCGTATAAACCCCACAAGCGCGCGGGGTACAATCCAAATGCAGAACATGACTATTCGTTGAGCTATCGCCCAGAAGGCATAGCTGAAAAGTCTAAGTTCATCAGAGAGATCGCAACAACCGATATCGATAAGACAAAACTGCCACACAATGTTGGCAAATACAATGGCTTAACAGATCCAGACGACCACCTCCAAGTCTTCAATGGCGCAGGGTTAACAGGTGGTTGGACATTACCAACTTGGTGTCATCTTTTCGCATAAACCTTTGTCGGCGTGGCGCGCGTCTGGTTTGACAGTCTGCCAGCAAGAAGAATTAAATCCTGGATCGATTTTCGAGATAAGTTCCTCACACACTTCTCTCAACAACGAAGGCACACTAGAGATCCAGCAGATTGCTTAAACATATGGAGGAAAGATCATGAAAGCATAGAAGATTTCATTACCAGATATAACAAAGAATGTCTGGAAATCAGAGACGTAGGCGAAAAGATGATGCGCGCACACTTCATGAGGGCAGTAAAGTGTGATGACCTGATCAAATGGTTGAAGGGAAGAGATGGATGCCCAAAAGATTGGGACATGATGTGTGTAAAATGCAACATATAAATTACATCAAATAAGGCATAAAACTAACCTTTTTTTAGTACTAATGTTGGAAAAGGTGTGCTTTTGTCTCGCTTTTGTATTTTCAGGGTAAAATGAGCTTAAATGAACAAAAGAAGCAAAAATGCAGCCAAATCTAACAATAATACAAGAAAAGGAATAAACGTGGCATGCCCGACCCCTCGACAGCATCTCCCCAAGCAAAAAACAAGACATCAGAAGGCTGAACACGCCCCGTGCTCATTGAGCACGGGGGCGTGCCCAAGTGTCTGCAGAAAAAACAAAGCTGTAGAAGCTTCTATTTCCCAACATAGGGGGGTGCCCAGCGGACACGGGGCCGTGGTCAACGCTAAGATTCGCAGAATCCAAGCAAATCTTGATAGTACAGATACGCTTCTGCACACCGGGTCGTGCCCAGCGGACACGGGGGCGTGGTCAACTAATGCAGACAAACTGCAATTAATGAAGAAAGAGAAGATGGGTGGACATGGGGCCGTGCCCAGTGGGCACGAGGCCGTGTCTGGGCTTCTGTGCAGGCTATAAATAGGGGTGCTTGGTTCATTGCAAAGGCATCCCTTGACAAACCACCTCTCTCCCACTTCACCCATACTCCACCACCATCACAACACCCACATCCACCATCATCATCCATCATCCATCATAGAGTGTGTGTAGTAGTCTCGGGATCCAAGATTGATAGTAAGAGTTCTTGACAATCAAAGGCCATGTTTGCCTAAGTCTCTTACATCACTTGGTGAAGACAAGCATTTAGTGTAATACTTTTGTTTTTTAATCTTTTCGCACTTTTTATTTGGTTTTGTATTAATGACTTTAATAACTAGTTTCTTATGTTGAAGGTGAAACTTCCTTATTATTTGTCCGTGGTGTCTTGGCGTTATTTTACTGTCTATATAAAATAAAAGATTTACACCATTCATATCTCCACGGTCTATATGGAGATATGTTGGCTACCTGGTCGGGTGTTAAGGGAAAGGTTTGGTAAGGTTCTTTCCTTGTTCAGTGTATAGATCCTGCAAGGACCTGGGTCAAGTTTAGTAGGACCTCCTTCAATACCCACTGGTATTGGATGGCGGGGGTCCGAACTCCTTGATCCCCTCATATGTAAACTACTATTAATACATTAACCCGGCTACTTAGGATTGTATCCCTGCTGACTCAAACTACTTAGCCGAGGGTAACGTCACCTTCAAAAGAGGGGTCTACCACATTACGCATTAATAACTTAATTAATTATCTTCCAATAATCCAACCCTTTAGGATTGTATGCTTGCTGACTCAAACTACTGGGTTGAGGGTAACGTCACCTTCAAAAGAGGGGCCTACTACTATAACTAAGATAATCTCTTAAAAAGTGTAAAAGTGCGGAAAACATCAAAGGTTACACTAAAGGCGAGTCGGATCTAAGTGATTCATCTTGTCTATCTGTTTTTATTTTTGTTTTTATTTTCAGCATTTTTAGTTAGTTTTATTTTCTTATTCAAAAACCTTTTTCTAAATTTTTGCTTTGATTAGACGTTGAGGATAAACCGGTACTAAAAGCTCTTGTGTCCTTGGACGACCTCGGTATCTTACCAACACTATACTATGCTCACGATGGGTGCACTTGCCCATATGTGTGTTTAGTGTTAGTAAATATCGTGTTTTATAAATTTAAAACTTGACTAAAGTGTTAAGAAGGGCTTAAAATATACATTAAAAACTATACGACACTCACGCACATCAAGTTTTTGGCGCCGTTGCCGGGGACACAAGGATTTTAGGAAAGCTTAAAATCGACGGCCTAATCAGTTTTTCAAAACCTTTTTAAAACGCGCGCATTTTTCTGCATTTTAGTTAGTTTTTTGCATTTACAGTAGCCTGAACACTGGGTCGTGTTCACTGAACACGGGGCCGTGCTGCACAAAACCAGTAACTTTTATTAAAACGCCCAGATACGGAATCTGAACACAGGCCATGCTCACTGAACACGGGGCCGTGTCCAGCCTCTGTTTCCGTTTTTATTTTTGTTTTCTGGTCTCGAGACTCTGTTGTGGTCTGCTGAGTGATTCTTATGGATCAATACTCAGGAGATTACAACTACACCTATGAGGAGGATGATTATAGGGAAGACTATTGCACCATTTGTGGTAACCCTCACTCGGTACAATATTGTGACTTATTTCAACCATCCACTTCATACACCTACTATGAGGAGCCCAGGTACAAGCCATCAACTTCATACACAACCTATGAAGACCCAAGGTATGAACCTTCTCCCTCATACTCATATTTTGATGAAACAAGGTATGAACCTCCATACTCATACTTTGAGGAACCAAGATATGAGCCTCCACCTTCATATGCTTATTATGAGGAACCATGGCGTGAACAACCCACCTCATATGAGTATTATGAAGAACAAAGTTACGACCCTTATCCATCATATACTTACAATGAGGAACAATGGTGTGAATCATCTACTTCATATGAGTATTATGAGGAACCAAGGATCGAACATCCGGATTCAAGATTTGAGGATCCAGATCCTTACTCTATCACCCACATAGCCGAAAGAATAATAGAACACATTAAAACTATCGAACGATGCATAAAAGAATCTCGCGCAAGGGAAGAGGAGTCCCGCGTAAGGGAAGAATTAACTCGTAATAAAGAAGAGATAGTTGAAAATGTAAAAATGGAAGAACAAGTAAGTGAAAAACCGATACATGAGTTAAACAACGAAAAAGGTGAATCCTACAACGTTAAAATTCAAGAAGAGTCTAATTTTGAAGAGATTAATCTCTTGTCACCTTCTTTCGAAAATCATTGTTTAGTACCCACTCATGCTAAGTTTTTAAAAGAGTTAAACACTAACACTAAAATTGACGAAACGGTAAGCATTAAGTTAACAAATGATCAAACTGCGCTAATAAAAGAAGATCCATTTGAAATTAACATTACACCGGTTCCATGTTTTTTTTCAAAATTCCTTTATTAGTAATATTACAATTGATAAAGATCTTTGTGTTAATATAATGCCAAACTACATTTTCGAAAAATGAAGTATTGGTGATTTTTCTCCACTTCAAATACCCATTTTTCTATCTAATCGGAAAATAATAAAATCAATAGGGATAGTTGAGGATGTCTTGGTCCAAGCAAATCAAATGGTAATCCCAACCGACTTTGTCACCCTCGATGACGCTCCTCTAATGTTGGGACGACCTTTTGTAAAAACCCACGAAGCTTTGAAAAATCGGAAGCACAACAATCTACCCATTCAATTAGGGGCATTCAAAAAAAGTGTCGACCTTGAGCGATCAATGAAATATCCATTCGGCAATGACGACCCCCTAATTGAAGATGAGCCAGAACCACCCGATAAGGTGGGTCTAGCCAAGGACCCTTATAAACGTGGCGCACCACAGAGGTATTCCGCGGAACTGTCCGTAGTTTTAGTTTAGAATAACTTTTACGTTTCCTAGTTTAGTTTTAATTTTCAGGAATAAACACACTCGGGATGATGGAGGTTACTAAGGGAAACTTGAACCCACACCCCATGCACAAAAACAGAGCCTCCCAACAATTTTTCTTCATTACAGCAAGTTCAGCACGGGGTCGCGCTCAGCCCAACACGCCCCGTGCCCAGGCTCTGCAGAAAATGCCCAGTTCAGGTAACTGGACACGGGGCCGTGCTCACTGAACACGCCCCCGTGCCCAGCCTTCTGTTTACTTTGGTACTGGCAGTCTGACCACGGGGCCGTGCTCAGCTCAACACACCCCGTGTTCAGCTACCCAGTGACATAAAATCTTGTTTTTAACCCACTTTTACACATTTTAATCAACTGAAAAACTTATTTTTGGGACACATTGAGGACAATGTGTAATTTAAGTGTGGGGGGTGGGGGGAGATGCTAAAACCTTGAATTTTGCAAGTCCTAATAACAAGCCTTACACAAAACTCTATTGGAACCGCTAATCACCCCAATTTTTTTTTTCAAAAAAAATTCATTTTTTTTACTTGTCTTGGTTTAATTCGGGAATAACAAGTTCTAAAAAAGGTTATATTTTTACAAATTTATAACCGATAGCGTCGTGATAAAAAGAACCAAATAAGAAGATTATGAAAAGGCATGACAAATCTAATTAAAATTTGATTATATATACTTGATCACATTATAAACCAATTCCCACAACAAGTGAGTTTTGAGCCTTTATTAAGCATACAAGCATATATCTTTAAACTAAATGCTCATTTTTCGTTTCTGGTGTGAATAGCCGCTTGGTCCTTATGACTCTAGAACTTGCCATGACGATACATTCCCGGTCCTTACCAACTTAAACCCAAGTAAGTAAATGATGGAGGCATTAGGACTAACCCATTTTCCTTTCAACACCATTATTTGTCATTTTCTTTATCACCTACCCAAAAATCCCCCTAGTTAACCCCTTTGAGCCTAAACCTTTTTGTTTCAAAACCCACAAAACAAACACCATTACCCACCAAAACCTTTTTCTTTTCAAACCCCTTTTGTTTTAGTAAAAAGCTCGGTTATCTTGTGCCAAAGAAAAAAGAAGAGAGAATTTTGCAATAACCAAACAAGTTCCTCAAAAATCCTGTTTGAATATGCTTAGTTTGAATAAACGTAAAAAAAAAAAAAAGAGGATTCACAACAACCGACGCTTTTTACGCTTTTCGCCCTTTTTACTAACCATTAACCCAAAACCACCTACCTTTAACCCAAGCCTAACCCTTCCCCAAGTCCTCTTGATATTTACAAAGGTGTATAGTTAAAAAGGAGGAGGATTGATTGCTTGGCAAGCATATGGTAGAAGTAAGTTCCATGCCGGTCTCGAGTGTTTCACAAAAATACATCTTCGGCCGAGTGTTGCGTGATCTCCCGTGAGGTATGTGAACTTGTATATAAATGGAATTTTAAAAAGGCATGTTATTCCCAAATAAGTAATTTCTCTTATGAAACGTTCTAAATAAATCATAACGCATAGGATTGTAAATAATATAAAAATAAAACCCAATAAAGATCTTGGAATCCCGACACTCTAGACAAGCCCAAACCTTCTCTTCAACCCATTCCATTTGGGTGTGTAAGCCACAAAATAAGGAGTTTTGCTTGAGGACAAGCAAAGATTCAAGTATGGGGGTATTTGATGTGTGTAAAATGCAGCATATAAATTACATCAAATAAGGCATAAAACTAACCCTTTTTAGTACTAATGTTGGAAAAAGTGTGCTTTTGTCTTCCTTTTGTATTTTCAGGGTAAAATGAGCTTAAATGAACAAAAGAAGCAAAAATGCAGCCAAATCAAACAATAATACAAGAAAAGGAATAAACGTGGCATGCCCGACCCCTCGACAGCATCTCCCCAAGCAAAAACAAGACATCAGAAGGCTGAACACGCCCCGTGCTCATTGAGCACGAGGGCAAGCCCAAGTGTCTGCAGAAAAGACAAAGCTGTAGAAGCTTCTATTTCCCAACACGTGGGCGTGCCCAGCGGACACGGGGCCGTGGTCAACGCTAAGATTCGTAGAATCCAAGCAAATCTTGATAGTACAGATACGCTTCTGCACACGGGGCCGTGCCCAGCGGACACGGGGGCGTGGTCAACTAATGCAGACAAACTGCAATTAATGAAGAAAGAGAATATGGGTGGACATGGGGTCGTGCCCAGCGGGCACGTGGCCGTGTCCGGGCTTCTGTGCTGGCTATAAATAGGGGTGCTTGGTTCATTGCAAAGGCATCCCTAAACAAACCACCTCTCTCCCACTTCACCCACACTCCACCACCATCACAACACCCACATCCACCACCATCATCCATCATAGAGTGTGTGTAGTAGTCTCGGGATCCAAGATTGATAGTAAGAGTTCTTGACAATCAAAGGCCATGTTTGCCTAAGTCTCTTACATCAATTGGTGAAGACAAGCATTTAGTGTAATACTTTTGTTTTTTAATATTTTCGCACTTTTTATTTGGTTTTGTATTAATAACTTTAATAACTAGTTTCTTGTGTTGAAGGTGAAACTTCCTTATCATTTGTCTGTGGTGTCTTGGCGTTATTTTACTGTCTATATAAAATAAAGATTTACACCATTCATATCTCCACGGTCTATATGGAGATATGTTGGCTACCTGGTCGGGGGTTAAGGGAATGGTTTGGTAAGGTTCTTGCCTTGTTCAGTGTATAGATCCTGCAAGGACCTGGGTCAAGTTTAGTAGGACCTCCTTCAATACCCACTGGTATTGGATGACGGGGGTCCGAACTCCTTGATCCCCTCATATGTAAACTACTATTAATACATTAACCCGGCTACTTAGGATTGTATCCCTGGTGACTCAAACTACTTAGCCGAGGGTAACGTCACCTTCAAAAGAGGGGCCTACCACATTACGCATTAATAACTTAATTAATTATCTTCCAATAATCCAACCCTTTAGGATTGTATCCTTGCTGACTCAAACTACTGGGTTGAGGGTAACGTCACCTTCAAAAGAGGGTCCTATTACTATAACTAAGATAATCTCTTTAAAAGTGCAAAAGTGCGGAAAACAACAAGGTTACACTAAAGGCGAGTCGGATCCAAGTGATTCATCTTGTCTATCTGTTTTTATTTTTGTTTTTATTTTTAGCATTTTTAGTTAGTTTTATTTTCTTATTCAAAAACCTTTTTCTAAATTTTTGCTTTGATTAGACGTTGAGGATAAACCGGTACTAAAAGCTCTTGTGTCCTTGGACGACCTCAGTATTTTACCAACACTATACTACGCTCACGATGAGTGCACTTGCCCATATGTGTGTTTAGTGTTAGTAAATATCGTGTTTTATAAATTTAAAACTTGACTAAAGTGTTAAAAAGGGCTTAAAATATACATTAAAAACTATACGACACTCACGCACATCAGGACACCTTCATCGAAGCAGCAAAGACGATCGCGCGCACTGATAAACAATTGACTGGCGATGACAGCCTTCAATACAATTACAACCAAAATGATCGGCGCAACAAGAAAGGCAAAGGCCAGCCATGGAAGACATCTGGTTACAAAGAAAGAAGCCCGATAAGAGAAGATGCACGTCCACGATCAATCAGATCAGTCATCGCAAAGAGGTTAAGAGAGAAAACAGGGAAAAATAGTGGACACCCTTGACAAAAACCCCTTCCGAGGTCCTGTCAACCGAGAACCAGCAGTTCAAACCTCCTCTACAGATGCGAAACAAAAGGGGCCATGACCCAAATCTTTTTTGCGAGTTCCACAAAGATACAGGTCACATGACCGATGACTGTTTTAGCCTAAAGCAGGAGATCAAAAGAGCTTTGAAAGACGGAAAGCTCACTCATCTGATAAAAGGGGGAAAGCGTGATAATCGCCAAATTCAAAGAAGGGAAGAAGGCCCAGATAACAAAAAACTTCGAAAGCTAGAAACTCACATGATCCAAGGGGGCCCACGGAGACCACGAAAGAACTATAACAAACGCGCCCAAGACGATTCTTGGCACGAAAAACAAGTTTTTTTCCCCGTGGTGTGAGGGGGCCCAAGAGAGAGAAGACCCATAGTCATTTCAAGCGTGATCGGTCATTACCAAACCGACTACATTTTCATTGATCCAGGGAGCACCACAGATATCATCTACGAACAATGTTTTAATCAATTCGACCAGGAGGATAAAGCGCGCCTAGAACCAGTAGATTACCCACTAACTGGTTTCTTCAACGAAGCCGTTTTTCCTCTCGGCCAGATATCGTTCTTGGTGTTGCTCTCGGATGGAAGGAACTCAAGAACAGAAGAAGTTACATTCATGGTGTTGCCAGCAAGCTCAAGACATGATATCCTTTTGGGAAGAGAATCCCAAGGAGATTTTAGTATGATCTGTTCAGGGCCACATTCGGCCGTTGGGTTCCCAACAGAGACAGGGATAGCAATAATTTACGCAAGCAAAGAGGTCCTCGCAACTGATGAAATCAGACCGGCGAAAGCAAGCAAATCCGCACCGCACGCAGAAGCCGAGAAGTGGATGCTGATCAACAAATACCCTGAACAAACGGTCAATTTGGGCCCAGCAATGTTAGATTTTACTTGCGCAGCGCTTAAAAAGTTGTTATTTGAGAATATGGACGTGTTCGCCTGGACACCGGCCGATATGGTTGGCGTTCCACGGCACATAACAGAACACAGATTGAATGTTTCCGAGAACGCTAAACCTGTGGTACACACGAAACGTCACCTGGGAGACATAAAGCACGATGCCATGCAAGTGCAGATCACCGAATTACTAAACGCGGGTATCATCAGAGAAGTTCGTTACCAAACCTGGGTAGCCAACCCAGTGATGGTCCCTAAAGGAAATGGCGGTTGGCGAATGTGTGTGGATTATAAAGATTTAAACAAAGCATGCCCGCGCGACTGTTATGCTTTACCAGAAATTGATGAGAAAATCGATTCGTTGGCGTCGTTCAGATGGAAGTGCTTCCTGGATTGTTATAAAGGATACCATCAGGTGCATATGGCCATCCAAGACGAAGATAAGACTGCATTCCGCACGCCAACAGGGTTGTATTGCTATACAAAAATGCCCTTTGGACTAAAGAACGCAGGCGCAACTTATCAGAGATTAATGAACGAAACTTTCAGCGATGCAATCGGCAAATACATTAAGGTATACATGGATGACCAGGTCATCATGAGCAAGGAAGAGAGTATGATGTTAGTGAACATCCAAAAAACGTTTGACACATTGCACGGAGTGAACATTAAACTGAACCCAGCGAAGTGTTCCTTCGGAATGGAAGAAGGAAAGTTCTTAGGCTTCATCGTCACAAAGGATGGGTTCAAGGTCAATCCGGAAAAAGTCCAAGCGATAGAACGGTTGCCTTCACCATCAACGAAAAAGGAAATGCAGAAGTTGGCTGGACGGTTGGTAGCCCTCAACCGTTTCCTCGCCAATCATGCAGCAAAATCTTTCCCATTTATCAAAACACTCCGCAACTGTGTGAAGAAGAATCAGTTCCAATGGACTCCCGAAGCCGAGCACGTATTCCGAGAAATGAAAGACTGCCTCATACGGTTACCAACCCTGACTGCACCAATGAAGGGCGAACCGCAGGTCATGTACCTTTCAGCATCAGAAAAAACAGTAGGAGCAGTTTTACTCGTAGATCGACAAGGCATACAAACGCCAGCACACTACGTGTCTCGCACTCTGAACGACCCAGAAACAAGGTATGCCATAATGGAGAAACTGGTCCTCACATTAATTCACGCGTCGAGATGACTGCACAGGTATTTCGCCAACCACGTCATTGACGTCTTAACAAATTACAACATCGACAACATTCTTGCAAGACCCGAGATATCCGGAAGATTGGCAAAATGGGCCATAGAACTGGGAGGCCACAATGTGGTTTTTAGGCCAAGGCCAGCAATCAAGGGTCAAGTATTGACTGACTTCCTGACAGAGGTACCAGACGACAAAGACAGAGAATGCAAGGCAATGGAAAGAGCTGAAAAGCAACATTCGGAAGAACCATGGCTACTGTATATAGATGGCGCGTCTAATGAAGATGGCGCAGGCACAGGACTTAGATTGGTAAGTCCAGAAAAACATGAGTTTACATACGCCATCCGGTTAGACTTCAAGAGCACAAATAATGAAGCCGAATATGAACCTTTTCTTGCTGGTCTGAGGTTAGCAATCAAGATGGGAGTCAAACACATAGAGGCGCATGTAGACTCCATGCTCGTTGCAGGGCAGATCAATGGCCAGTATGACGCCAAAGGAGATGTGATGGCGCTATACCTAGACCAAGCAAAAACATTGCTACAAAACTTTAATTCCTACAAGGTGCACCACATCAACAGGAGCGAGAATAAACCAGCAGATGCACTGAGTAAACTCGCGTCCACCAGTTTCCAGCACCTGGCCAAAGACGTGCGCATTGAAGTTCTAAGCAACCCATCGGTACCGCTAAGGCAAGTGAGCGTCATCCAACTGGGAACAACATCTTGGATGACACCGATCATCATGTATCTTTAGTCTGGAATACTACCTAAAAACAAATCTGAAGCAAGGAAAATACAGTATAAGTCCGAACACTACCAAATGGCTGATGGCATTCTGTACCGGAAATCGTACCTCGGACCATTACTGAGATGTTTCGATCCAGAAGACGCGAATTATTTGATCCGCGAAGTACATGAGGGTATCTGTGGCATTCATGCTGGACCCAAAATGGTGGTAGCGAAGGTAATGAACGCGGGTTACTACTGGCCCGGAATGCATCTAGATGCAGTCAAGGTTTTAAGAAGATGCAGCGGTTGTCAGAGACATGCTCCAAAAACAATGAGCCCAAAGAATGAGCTGGTCCCCGTAACAACGGCATGGCCGTTCCAACAACGGGGGATAGATATGGTTGGTCCTTTTCCAGAAGCCCCAGGAGCAATGAAGTTTATCATAGTCGCAGTAGACTATTTCACGAAATGGGTGGAAGCGAAGGCGCTGGCATCAACCACGTCTACTGTGGTGCGAAGGTTCATCTGGGGACAAATAATTTGTCGTTTCGGGCTGCCTCTGAGAATCATCACTGATAACGGAACAAATTTCGCTGCTGAAGATCTCCAAAATTGGTTCAAGGAGCTAAACATAGAACACACCTTTTCCTCGGTGGCACACCCGCAAGGAAATGGTCAGGTCGAAGCAGTAAACAAAAGTATCATAGACGGTATCAAGGCGCGGTTGGGAACGCAGCGAAGAGGTTGGGTTGATGAGTTGTCCAGCATACTGTGGGCCCAAAGGACTATGCCAAAGACAAGTAACGGATAGACGCCGTTCAGTCTAGTCTATGGGTCGGAAGCCGTGATACCGGCAGAGATTGGCCTGCCATCTCCAAGGATGCTCTCCATGAATATGATCAACAATGAGGAAGAAAGAAGGTTGGATCTGGACCTTCTAGAGAAAAGGAGAAAAATGGCAGCAATCAACGAGGCAAAATATAAAACCAAGCTGGAAAAATACTATAACAGTAAGGTCAGAATTTGCACTTTTAACCCCGGTGATTACGTCTTGAGAGACAACGAGGCGTCCAACGCCGAAAGACCAGGAAAACTAGCTCCCAGGTGGGAGGGACCTTATGTCATAGATGAAGTCCTCGGGAAAGGAGCATACAAGCTACGCACACTTAAAGGCAAAGAAGTCCCCAGGACTTGGAATGCCTAGCAACTCAGGAAATGTTATATGTAGACGGTTATAAGTCTTATTTTCTCTTGTAATGAATGGCCGTCGGCCCAACACAGTTAACTCTAATACAAGAAGTGTTGCTATCTTATCTTATGTCAATTTCTGTTACAACTGCATATATTACTTCAGGCATACACGAAAACACCAACGACTCAGACATAGGAAACGTTGTAGACCTCCAAGGCTCGTCACAACTAAGTGCACGGTCAGGTCGAAAAACACAACCAAAGCCTATCACGCCAAACAATACTAAATACTTCGTGCCCATCTACACACGAAAGCATCGTAAACACAGTAAAACAAACATTGTAAGACCAACAAAAGCTGAGCACAGCCGGGTCAACACAATAACCTGTAAAACGATCACTTTGTATACACGAATCAAATTACGCGCTTAACGACAGAGATCACGTTGTAAAGTTTTCCCAAGCATAACACAATACAGTGTAAAGCTAGGATGACTAACACAACCTAACCTGTCTCAGCCATCATTCATTCGTGATACCTAATCAAAGTAATTACACATGCACATATTGTAACGATAAAAATCCACAACGAATAAATACCAAAAAGCCACAGTTAGTATAAAACATGTCAAGTGTACCAAATATACCAACAGACATAACAACAGAAAGTAAAAGTTGTCCACAAGCATCACAAGCAGGAAATTGTCAATCAATTACAAGGCGTACAAGCCTATACGCGGCATACAAGCCGGAAATCATCAGCCTGGTGACTGAGCCCCACGTCCCCACCTTGTGGATCTTCATCACCAAGAGCCCTTTTCAGCAACGCAATCCCGTCAGGTTTTCGGGATAATTTTCCAGTAGCCTTGACAATAGCGAATTCAAGAGACTCGAACTCCTGTCGCTTCTCAGCATAACGAGCAACACAATCAGTCTTGTATAAGTCAAAGCTCTTCAATGCTTCTTTCGCCTCAGCAACTGATATCCCTTCAGCATAACCCTCTTTATGACCATGAGCATACGCAGCTTCACCAAGTTCATACATATACTTGGCTAGCTCCTCATATCCTACGATACGTTCAGAAATCTGCAGAAGGCAATAGAAACATGAGAGAAGTAACAACGACCAACTAAAAGAAAGCAAACACAAAGAAAATTACCAGAGGCACTGCACGCGCAAGCAGCCACTTGCAATCAGCAGTGATTTCCTCCACCAAGATTTCAGAAGCTTTGCTTTCAGCAACCTTCTCAGCAGCAAACTTCTCCAACTTGGCTATGCGTTGGATGTACTCCTGCTCTCTCTTCTGATGCATGGCACGCTCTTCCTCGGCCTCATCACTTATCTTACGCTTCTCCCCCGACAACCTAACAATGGCATCGTACTGAGTTTGCATCTCCTTGTTTGTTCGTTCACAAGCAGCTTCCCAGTCTTTCTGCTTGTCAGCATTCAACTGCCTTTCCTTGGCAAGCTTCTCCTCGGCATCAGCAACCCTCCATGCCAAACCCTTCTTCTCAGCATTAAATTTCTCTCTCTCTCTTCAGCAAAAGTCTTCTTGGCAGCCTCAAATTCCAACGTGTCCTCCCCCTATTAACTGCCATTCCCGAGCAATCTCCTGGGAGGTAGCAAAAAAGTTGACCCCAGTATGGATGTGATCATCCAAGAGATCCATCTGATTGTGTTTCTTTTGAAATAATCTTTCAGCAGGGAGGAGAGATAGAGAAAAGAACTCACGGCAGTTAGCGAGCTCGGTCATCCGAGAACCTTGAGTCAAGTTCCATCGGGGGGCATGTGGGAGATCAGCACAAGCAGGATTCTGGGTATCCCAAGACCCACCCAGAACATGCTCATACTCTAGACTATGGTGAGTTCCAGAAGCACCACCCTGGCCAGAACCCCGGACAACCTTGGTGTAAACAGTGTGGTGAGGAGTAGCCTCACTAGATTCCTCTTGAACATCATCACCACCACCACGAACATCATCACCACCACCACGAGCTCCATCATCATCACCACCAGCACCACCACCCTCCCCAACTTGCTCAATCCCCACATCATCTTCTTTCCTCTTCCCCGGATCAGCACGCGAGGGAGACATACCAAAAGTCCTGGAAGGTGGGGAAGTAGGGGGAGTAATCTTGGAAATGTCAAACTTGCGAACACTCTTACCTGATTTCACACCCGCTGCAACACAAACAAGACAGTAAAAAAGAAGGAATAATAGAGAAAAACAAGACACAAAAAAAAATTACGTACCCTGTGAACCAGAAACCGCGAATATCTTCTCCAGAAGGTTACCATGTTTCGCACTAAAAACACCTAAGTCAATCTCTGAATATGAAGGTGCAGGGGGATTCTCCTTCTGAAGTTTAGATTTCTTCACCGCCTGCTCGTCAAGTTCTTTCTTTTTCTCTTCAAGAGTTTTCTTCTTTTTCATGATCTCCGTCAAAGTAGCATTATCATCAGGATCATGTTCAACACGCTTACCTCTTGCGTCTAAACCAGAGAGCGTGTCAGAAATGACAACATAGTCCAGTAAGGAGAAGTTAGAAGCTCGCTTACGAGGTGCCTCGGTCACAGGTTCCTCGACCTTCTTCTTCTTCTTCTTCTTCTCAGAGGTATCTGCTTTTTTCTTCTTCCGGCTTTCAAGCTGCTCAGCAGCATCAGTGGGAACATCGACATCATCACCAGCAGGTTCGTTGACAGGCTCGTTCACAGCCCTTTGTGACGGACCTGCTACGCGGTGAACGAGGGATTAGACCTTCACGCGATCTATCAGAACCCTCACTCGAAAGGACGATAACCTCCTCTCGAGTTGGACTAAGTGTATCGTCAACATCATCCCCATAGTCTTCACCTAAAATGGTGTTAGCATAAGAAGCAAAACTTTCGCCGGTAGGGTGCAAGAAGCGATCTCTTATCTGATCTAACCAAACAGGCCTCCCCTCAGGCAAATATGCAATGACCATAGCTCCATCGGCTTTAGGATCAAGCACGTTCATAAAACTATACCCAACTGAAAAGTACAACAAACATGAGGGAGTACATGACAAATAAAGGGAGAAGATGACAATAAATCAAAAACAACAATACCTTTCCCTTGGTAACCATAGACAGGAACCCCCCTAGGGTTCTGAGGGGCCCACAACATGCTCATACCGGCGGCCACCAGTGCCCTCTCCTCAAGTTGGATGATAGAAGTAACCTTCCGAGTTAATACTTTGTATCACTCCTGCTGAGGAAAATCTATAGACACGTTCACACGAGGAACTCCTTCACTTTCGTCTCGATAATGCATATCGATGGGAATGACTCCACGACGAATGTAGAAGAACTTCTGCTTCCAATCATGCAGACTCTTTGGTGGGATAGTACTACAAGGACTAATCCCACCGGTTCGGGAGTTGAAGGAGTAGAAGCCACTAGTATTACTCACATAGTAAAATACGTTAAACATCTCAAAAGTTGGCTCAATACGATTGGCCCTGCATAAGAATTCGTAGTGAGTAATCCGGGGCAACCCTAAGGCGTTTATTTGGGAAATGTGTAGCCTATTGTTTGTCAAAACCTCTCCGGTGAATTTCGTCATAGGAAGACGAAAGTTACCATCCCGGAAGTAAGCAGCATACAACACTATGTATCCTGGAGGAGCATCCATAGCGGTAGAATTCTGGGTTGGAAACTGAGCACCCCACTCAGATCGAAACCCCATATCACGAACGAGATTTTGAAATTCCTCCTCCTTCCAATTAATCTCCGCATGATCCGGACCAGGAGGATTCCAGGGTTTGTATTTTCTCTTCCTTGAAGGATTCTCTCCAGTAGACATGATTACGAGAGAAAGAAAGAAAATTTGGAGATAAGAAAGAAAGAATAAAGGGAGAAAGACGAGAGAAAACTAGAGTTTGAAATTCAAAAGTGAAGGCAAAAAGGAGAAATCGCCATCTATTTATACCCATCGCATTTAATGCGATGGGTAGTGGATCGTCAGGAAGACAGACGGTCAACCAACGGGGAGAAGACACGTCATAGGAAAGATAAACCGTCGCCTTACTTTTCGGGACCGTGGGCGGCACATGACTGACACCCTGGCAAAAAGTAACTGACACATCTGAAAAGGCGACTGTTCACCTCCGAAAAGATAGCGACATCAGACGGCACGTTAGTCATGTCACTTGACTTCATCCCAAGAAAAGAAACTTCCTTCCGGTAGTGGATCGTCAGGAAGACAGACGGTCAACCAACGGGGAGAAGACACGTCATAGGAAAGATAAAACGTCGCCTTACTTTTCGGGACCGTGGGCGGCACATGACTGACACCCTGGCAAAAAGTAACTGACACATCTGAAAAGGCGACTGTTCACCTCCGAAAAGATAGCCACATCAGACGGCACGTTAGTCATGTCACTTGACTTCATCCCAAGAAAAGAAACTTCCTTCCGAAGGAACCATCATACGTCGTGCGCCGTGCATCCACTTGGCTCAACTTTGCAAGGTTACCATCATACGCCATGCTCCATGCGTCCACATGGCTCAACTTCGCAAGAGTACCAACATACGCCTTGCGCCATGCGTCCACTTGGCTCAACTTTGCAAGAGTACCAACATACGCCGTGCGCCGTGTGTCCACTTGGCTCAACTTTGCAAAGTTACCATAAAACACCATGCGCCGTGCGTCCACTTGGCTCAACTTTGCAGGAGTACCATCATACGTCACGCGTCGTGCGTCCAGTTGGCTCAACTTGCAAGTTTACCATCATTCGCCATGCGTCCAGTTGGTTCAACTTTGAAAAGTTAACACCGCACCCCATACACCATGCGCCACGAAAGGAAAAATAACCACTACCCTTATAAGTCCAGAATCACTCCTAGACGATCAACTCACCTAGAAGGCACACTGGACTGGGGGACTTGAAGAGGTATGGTCCCAATTCCATACACACATGGTAGGGACCACACCACTTTTCCCGTCCAACATGGCGCCTAAATCAGCAAATAAATCCAGAAGCTTCTGGAAGGCGTCAAGGTGGCATCAAAGATGCTCCTTCCGACAGAAAGGACGACACGTGTCACCATAAACCGAGCGCCATATAGACCTGCGACAAATCCAGGGGCAGACCGACATCAGATGTACAATTCCTCCAGCATGGACAAATGTCGGCGCACCACGTGGACCACTATCCTGACCACAACAAAGGAGACCAAGAGGATATCCTCCTTGGTCGGACAGCTGGCGCCCGATAACAGCTGGCAAGGTCGCTCCTCCCTCCTTCACCCTCCGGCTATAAATAGGACCCTTCATCATTCAGGTTATTCATTCTGTTCACCTTGCATTTCACCCTTAACACACACTCTTTATTCCTCATAACAGTACTTATTCTCACGCCGGAGCCCGGTTAAGAGGGAAACCCCCATATTCCCATCTTAACGAGCTAACGGTTTGCTGTTTTGCAGGATTCCGGTCATCAGTGAGTAGAGAAGGAGATTGAACCCACGAAAGAGACAATCCAGCTGGTTAACCTTCGGTGTTAACCAGTGTTTCATCAGGTTTTGTTCTAGAGAGAGAAAAATTGGATTTTTTTATCCTTAAAGAAATTTTTTTTAAGAAACAGAGAAAGAATCAATGTGGGTATTTTCTTGTTTCTTTGGGTCATAATCTTTTTAGAGAGAGAGAGAGAGAGAGAGAGAGAGTTGGGTGGTGGTGGGTGGTGGGTAGTGGGTAGTGGGGGTAATGGTAACGATGGAGGTGGTTTCAAATTGTTATAGTGATATAACCACGGGGTGTCGTAATGCAAGTGTAAAAGGGTATCATTGTCTTTTCACATATTTTTTACAAGGAATTAACGTTTCAGTTTCAAAGTGTCATGAAATGTCCACCTCAGGCTTTCATTTGACAAAATTTGAAAGGTAGGGTGTCATTATGCAATCTGAACCAAACCACAGGGTGATAAATTGCACCTTACTCATCTTTTTTTTTTTGAATAATCATTCACATTTCAGACATATTTTTTTCAATACGGTGATTCATGTTTTATGTTTTACATGGTTTTTACTTTTTCTATCTTTTACTCAAAATATAAATATACTGTCTTTTATTGATTTATGAAATTTATTATTTTTTTCGAACTGTGAACTCATTAAAAAACAGGCACGCCCACAAAGCGAGGACCACCAAAATAAACAATTAAAACATATACAAAGGATAACCAACCTAATCCTTCCACCAAATACAGGTAAACCTAGATTTGTTTTTCAACCACAAAAAGACCACGATTTGACCATAGCTACAACATCAACCACTTTAGGACTAATCCCCTCAAAGACTTTATTGTTTTGGGCCCTCCAAATAGCCCAACACGTAATCATCACGATGCCCCGAACAACCTTTTTGGCCCATTTATTACCCGAAGTTTTCTCATGAAGTCTCAATAAATTCGAATTCGAGCACCAAAATCGGATCTATTTTACACCATCTCCCTACACCCGACCAAACGCCACATGAAAAACTACATCCTGTAAATAAATGTAACAAATATTCGTCCCCGGCTTCGCATAGGCTGCAAGACACGTCTTGAATATTTATCCATCTTCGAACCAAAGCCATTTTGGTTAAGATGCGATCTATCTCAGATCGCCATATGAAGAGATTAATTTTAATAGGAATCCAAGACTCCCATTGCATATGATGAACACGGTGAGCGTCCCTTCCATCATGTAGTAATCTTTTCACTTACGCAACTGAGAAAGAACCTTTATCCTCCTCTCCCCACTTCCATCGATCTTCGGTGCTTGCATACGAAAGATTTTGCAGCATATATATCAAATCTTGCATCTAAGACACTTCTTGTACATAATTTGGGCCTCTAATCCAATTCAGCATAAACCATATACCACCGTTCCACTGCAGCAGCTGGGCGCTGACTGTGCAGTCTTTCCTGTGCTCCGAAGAATACAATCTGGGCCACCGATCTTTTAGAATAGTCGAACCAAGCTAAAGATCCGACCAGAACTTAATCGCCAATGCATTTCCGACCCTCCCATGGATGAAACTGTGCAGCTTTAAACCTTGAAGAGAAATACTATTCAGTTCCTGCACAATAGATTTCCAACAACCCGGAATAGATGTTTTAGCAGGAAGGAAGACCCATCGACCCCTCCCCCCGTGCACCATTTCCACAATTTTACGCCATAAACTATCCTTTTGAGTCGTGAACCTCCATGCCCATTTTGTGAATAAAGAAATATTAACGTCCCTTACCTTGGTTATCCCCAAACCCCCGTTTTTCTTCGTAGTTGTCACAACTTCCCAAGCTATCCAGTGAACCTTCTTATCCACACTCGAGCCAACCCAAAGAAAAGTTCTCATCATTCTTTCAATTTGTTCCATCACCTTAGCCGGAGCTTTGTATAAAGATAAATAATAAACCGGCAAACTAGCAAGCACCGATTTAATCAAAGCTAAACGCCCTCCCATGGATAACGTATTCGCTTTCCAAGAAGCCAACCGACTTTGGATAGTCTCAATGACCGCATTCCAATGACAACTTTTATTCATGTTCGCTCCAACTTTAATTCCCAAATAAGTGAAAGGAAATTCACCTACTCTACACCCTAGAATAGATGCCATATCTACAACATCCTCTCCATCCACACCAATACCAAACAAATGAAACTTGTGGATATTAATCTTCAAGCCTGAGCACATATAAGACACTCTAAGTAACCTAGCGGTCTTCTCAATATTCTCTCTCGACCACTCCCCCATGATAAGGGCATCATCTGCATATAAAAAAAGAGATATAGACGGTCTTTCGTTCGACAACCTAATGTCTTTTATTTCCCCCAGATCACAAGCTTTATTGACAATACACGAGAAAGCTTTCGTACCCCGAGTTATGTGTCACACACCTGTACTCGTTTCACCTCGACTACAATCCACCCAACCATCTCGACCTTCGCATACGATGATCACTCATTCTTATAATTACACTTGTAAACTCAAAAACTTTCTTATAGTATAGTCCGTAACCTTTCTTATCTTATAGTCCCTCTGCATATAGAGATGTCATGGTTATTTAATATACGTATTGAAAACACTTATATTTGTTTTCATTTTCCCTTTATATGAGTCTTTTTTATGTTTACTCCTTTTTAAAATCAGTTTTTACATTATCTTTATTAATGGTAGGTTTTTATCTATTCTTTTCATTTAATGGTGGTAAGATTTTTTTTCATAACAAACTAACATATTCTTAAATACAATTGTAGGATTTGAACGCTTCGCCTTTTGAATAGAGGGTATACATCTTACCACTACCTATGTCAGTTTAGGACTTAACAATGAGATAATTACTAAAAGTTTTATTTACATGTCTTTGGAAAAATACTTCTTGATACTGACCTGTGGGAGTGATTAACTGATGTGCGTGAATTGTATATATTTTTATGAAGATATTCGTTCACATAAATTTAGTTTTGTAGGAATCCGTTCGTGCAAAATTAAATAAAATACTTTATTAATTTGTAATATAGAAACAATCAGAATGAAAATAAAATACACTACTATTACAACTGAAAAATGGAAAAACAAGAACAGAAACTCGAACAGAAAAACTGTTCTTGGCTGAGGATCGTGTTAGACACGGGTCCCTTAAAACAAATTTCGTGTCTCCCAGGAGAACACGTTTGTTTCCAGAAACTCGAACAGAAAAAATGTTCAAGCAGTTGCACTGCCGGTCTTGACTCCAACCCGAAGGTGTACCTAGCTGCTTGAAGAAGATGAAGATTCAGTAGAGAGAAAGATTGTATTGCTGTGTTTCGGTGTGTTCAATCTGCAGCAGGAACCTCCTATTTATACTGCAGGTCTTGAAGAAACTGAAAAAACGAATTAAATGGGTGAATTAAACTGCATTAAACGTCTTTAATGCACTTTAATTCGTCACTTAATTCTCAGTCAAATGCATTAACTTCGTCAGTTTCGAATGCTGAAACGTAACTGCACAGCATTAACTGCTGCTGGAAGCTTCTGCGCGCGCGCGCGCATGACACACTCGTGTGTCACGGCCCCCGGCCCGGTTTGACCCGGTTCAGGAGCCGCGGAACAGAAAATCCTGTGGTATTTATTTAATTGAGTTGACAGCGGAAGATTTTAGCAGGATCTTTTTAAAACTGAAAATGCCTAATTATTTTATTTCATAATTCGGGATAAAACCCCGGTAGTTTACAATAAGGTGATTTCACTGGAAATCTTTATTTTACAAAACATGTTTCTTTATTTATACTGAGCCACTTCCTTAAGCTTTGTAGTGCTTTACGGCACTTTTCCTGGATCACAACAGATCACCTGAAACATGTTTAAAAAAGGTTTTCTCAGCGGGAAATACTGGTGAATCATTCTTTTTACTAAAAACGACGCTGTTATAATTTACAGTATTAAGAGCGATTACAATGCTTATACATATCAACCATCTACCCACGGTATTTATCACTCGACCATCTATTGGCTATCTCGTTGTCCAATAGTGTCTGTGATTATGGTCATATCACCCCTTGGCAACCCGTTGTCCAATGGTGACGGTTATCAAGTATTGTATACAAAACCCCACATACCGGCTGTAATTTGGAGATTACAAAGACTTAATCCCTGTAATTATAACTTTGAAAACAAACATGATTTTGAAATCAAATTTGGTAAAAAGAGAATGACTCACATTGCAAATTTATTTGGGCAGAGTTTAGCCTACTGATAAGCCTGTTAACCTAATTTAACAATAACGCACACGAAACTAGGTTAGTAACTAATACAGCATTTACGATAACTCACGAGATTAAACCCTCACAACAAATGACAAAGTGCAATACTTAAACATCCATCGAATTCACGATGAATGACAAAGTATAAACCCAATTTGAGCAGCACTTAAACATTCATTGGACAGTTTTAATCAATCGGACATTGAATCGCAGCAGCGATCGAGTTATTACCCTGTTATCGCGGCGGAAATTCGAGATTATGTGTGTTTCTGTAGTATTTAGACTATAACTCAGCGTACGAATTGAGTTTTTACGTCGAACCAACACAGGAAATCAAGTGCCAAACTCCCCTATTTATATCTGAAAAACCGACTCCCTCGCGTGGCGCGAGGGGTCGTCACGTGGCGCGAGGGGTACTACCCTATCATAGGGTAGCCCCGTGTCTTGGTAGGCTTGCTGAGTTGGTCGTTCGTTTAATTTCGAATTACACGTAAAACTGTGTGGATAATACTAACTAGGGTTTACCCCCCCCCTCCCCTGAGTTTTAGGGGCCCTGATCCTGATTCCGATTGTTCTGAAAATTTTAGGGTTTATACAGAATTACTTGGGGGTCTTAATTAGGGTTTCCTATTAACCAAATTAAGATAAGAATTAATACTTTTAAATGAGAGTTGTTACATCCTCCCCACCTTAATAAAAATCTCGTCCTCGAGGTTCATTGGAATAGGTAAGGATACTTTCGCTTCATCTCTGATTCCAGCTCCCAAGTGTACTCCGGTCCTCTTTTGGAATTCCACTTGACTTTGACCAGTATGAGTCTTTTATGTTTGAGAAACTTGACCTTTCTCTCTTCTATCTGTAGTGGCTTCTCAACAAATTTTAGCTTCTCATTTACCTCTACATCTTGAAGAGGTACTACCAGGGACTCGTCAGATAGACATTTCTTGAGATTGGATACATGAAATATGTCATGTACTCCAGCTAGCTCCTCTGGTAGTTGTAAGCGATAGGCGACTGGTCCTATTCGTTGGATGACTGGAAATGGTCCTACGTACCTTGGACTCAGTTTTCCTTTCTTTCCAAATCGAACTACTCCTTTCCAAGGAGAAACTTTTAACAGTACTCTATCTCCAACTTGGAATTCTAACGGCTGATGTCTATTGTCTGCATAACTCTTCTGGCGATATCGAGCTGTCTTCAGTCTTTCCTTGATTTGAGTGATTTTATCAGTAGTCTCTTGTACAATTTCAGGACCTGACAATTGAGTTTCTCCTATTTCTGCCCAACACACTGGAGTTCTACACTTACGTCCGTATAGTGCTTCGAATGGGGCAGCTTCGATGCTTGAATGATACCTATTGTTATAGGAGAATTCAATTAAGGGTAAATGGTTGTCCCAATTTCCACCAAAATCGATCACACATGCCCTAAGCATGTCTTCCAGGGTTTGGATTGTCCTTTCACTTTATCCGTCTGATTGAGGATGATATGCAGTGCTCAAGTTCAGTTTAGTACCCATGGCTTCTTGGAAACTTATCCAAAAGTGCGAAGTAAAACGACTATCTCTATCCGATACAATGGAGAGTGGAACTCCATGTAAGGATACTACTTCATCTACATACAACTTTGCTAACCTTTCCATGCTAAAGGTTTCTTTCATGGGTAGAAAGTGAGCTGATTTGGTTAATCGATCCACAATTACCCAAATCGCATCATTACCTTTTCTGGTTTTGGGCAACTTAGTAACAAAGTCCATTGTTATGAGTTCCCATTTCCATACAGGCAATTCTAATTGTTGTAGTAGACCTGAAGGTTTCTGGTGTTCTGCCTTAACTTGTGAACAAGTTAGACACTTAGAAACATATCTAGCTATGTCCTTTTTCATTCCTATCCACCAGAAATTATTCCTTAAATCTTGGTACATCTTATTGTTACCAGGATGCATGGTGTATCTAGATTTATGGGCTTCTTATAAAATCTTATTTCTTAAGTCTCCTTGCTTAGGTACCCAAATCCTTTTCTTATGAAATCTCCAAATTCCATCACTTCCTTGCTCTAATTCTTTAATCTGCCCTTTCATTCCTTCAGTAACATCCTGGATTGCTGTTTCTTGAACATCCTTTAATTGTTTCATTAAATCTAACTGTAGATTTAATCTAAGAGCACGAACTCGCTTTTGCTTTTCATGATACTTACGACTTAAGGCATCTGCAACTACGTTTGCCTTTCCTTCGTGATATTGAATATCGCAGTCGTAGTCACTTAGGATCTCCATCCATCTCCTTTGCCTCATGTTCAATTCTTTTTGCCCAAATATATATCTTAAACTTTTATGATCTGTATAGACAGTAAACTTACTACCATACAGATAATGTCTCCAAATTTTAAGGGCAAAAATTATGGCGCCTAATTCTAAATCATGAGTTGTATAGTTTTCCTCGTGCTTTTTCAATTGCCTTGATGCATACGCAATTACCTTCTTGCGTTGCATTAGCACACATCCTAATCCTAGCTTTGAAGCATCACAATATACTTCAAAATCTTCTGTTCCTTCGAGTAAAGCTAGAATTGGAGCATTGGTTAATTTCTGTTTTAAAATCTTAAAGGCTTCTTCCTGTTTAGGTCCCCATTCAAACTTAACGGCTTTACAGGTTAGCTTAGTTAATGGTATAGCTATCTTGGAAAAATCCTTAATAAACCGTCTATAATATCCAGCTAAACCTATAAAACTTCTAATTTCCATTGCTGACTGCGGAACCTTCCATTTGGTAATTGCTTCTATCTTAGAGGGATCTACGTGAACACCTTCGTGATTCACCATGTGCCCTAAAAATTGCACTTCTTGTAGCCAAAATTCACACTTCGAGAATTTGGCGTTAAGCTTCTCCTTTCTTAACAGAGTTAAGAGTGCATGCAGGTGCTGACAGTGTTCATCCTGACTTTTAGAATAAATAAGTATATCGTCGATGAAGACAATTACAAATTTATCCAAGTATGGTTTACAGATTCTATTCATCATGTCCATGAATGCTGCAGGTGCATTCGTTAGTCCGAAGGGCATGACTGTAAACTCGTAATGACCATACCTAGTTCTGAAAGCAGTTTTAGGTATGTCTTCTTCTTGTACCTTTAATTGATGATATCCGGAGCGTAAATTTATCTTAGAAAAATATCTAGCTCCCTAAAGTTGATCAAAAAGATCATCAATCCTAGGTAATGGGTATCGATTCTTAATTGTAACCTTATTCAATTCTCTATAATCAATACACATTCTCATTGAACCATCTTTCTTCTTTACAAACAATACTGGCGCTCCTCATGGAGATGAGCTAGGTTGTATAAATCCTTTGCTCAGTAATTCATCTAATTGCTTTTTCAATTCTAACATTTCGGTGGGTGCTAACCGATAGGGTGCTTTAGCTATTGGTGTAGTTCCAGGAATTAGATGAATTCTAAATTCTACCTCCCTATCTGGTGGTAATCCAGGTAGTTCTTCTAGGAATACCTCTGGGTATTCTGATACTACTGGAATTTCCTTAAGTTCCTTACCCTTAGTGCTAATGATTACCGAAATCATATACATTACTCCTTGCTTTCGTTCATAACTAGCAGCTTTCATTACTGAAATGAACTTCATGGGTTTACGTGGCTTATCCCCTGTAATTATGATTACTTCTCTGGTGGGTGCACGAATTTCTATGGAGTTCTTATCACAAAGGATTCGAGCATGGTTGGCTACCAACCAATCCATTCCTAACACGACATCGAATCCAGCTAAATTCATAGGTAATAGGTTTGCATGAAATTTATGACCTGAAAGTTCTATATTTTCTTTTTGCAAAACTTTATCTATGTTAACAGAATTCCCATCTGCCGTTTCTACTGTAAAAATTTTCCTAAGGTTGGTCAAAGGTAAATTAAGAGCTTGGCAGAATGAAGTATTGATAAAACTTTGGTTTGCACCAGAGTCAAATAATACTTTTGCATACACGTTGTGAACTAGGAACGTATCAGCTATCACATCTGGGATTAGCTCGGCTTCCTGAGTAGTCAGTTGGAAGGCTCTTACATTCTTCTTAGTAGCTCCGTCGGTAGTCTTGATTTTGTTGTCTGCTGATTTGACCAATTTAGGGCATTCTGGTTTGAAATGTCCAGCTTTTCCACAGTTATAGCAGACCCTTGTTTTCTTTCTGCAGTCTTCTTCACGATGTCCTACAACTTTGCAAAAGTTACAGGTTACATTGCATTTTCCAAAATGTTTCTTTCTGCAATTCCTGCAGAACGGTGGAGTTGAGGATTGCCCCATTCCTCTTTTCTTGAAGTTGCTATTATTACCCACACGAAATCCTTGGGTAATTTTCTGAGCCAGTTCCTTTTTCCTATTTTCATCTCTTGTGCGTACCAACTCGTCAGTTAGGGTGTTAGCTAATTCTACCGCATCGTCAATAGTGCGAGGTCTCGCAGCTTTAACGATATTACGGATTTCACTAATCAATCCCCAAATATAGCGAGAAATAAGTACCGGTTCTGGCGAAGCCAGTGTTGGTACCACTCTAGCATATTCGAAGAATGTCGAAGTATATCCTCGACAGTCTACACCCATCATTCGATGGTTCAGGAACTTATTTTCCATTTGTTCTTTTTCGTATTCGGGACAGAATTTCCTTTCTATTAGCTGCTTAAATTCCTCCCAACTCATGGCATAGGCCATATTTCTTCCTTTGGCTTGAAGTACCGTATTCCACCATTCTAGCGCCCCTTCTTTAAAAAGATGTGATGCATACATAACCTTGTCTTCTTCAGCACATTTACTTATCATAATTACTACTTCGGTCTTTTCTAACCAACGCAGTGCTGCAGTTGCCCCTTCATTGCCAGCAAATTCAGCTGGTTTACAAGCAAGGAATTCTTTGTAAGTGCAACCAGGCGTTGCAACTTTCATTTTCTTAGGGAGTGGGGCCTGCCGTGGATCATTATCGTGATTAGTATGATTGCCGCCTCCGTTTACACTATTACTGAAGTCATCTTCTTGGGTACGTTTACTAGGAATGATTTGTTGAGGTTCAACAGGTTTCTGGGCAGCAGCAAGGATTGCTGGAATAGCATTAGCTATTCCTTGAGCAACAATATTTTCTATATCTTGCCTAGTCATAAATTGATCCTCCTGGTTTTGCTCAGATTGATTAACCTCATTAACTGGTTCATTATTAGCGTTTTCCATCTGATAATTAATATATATAATTTATTAGTATAGAATAAATAACAATTATACACAAAACAATCATATAAATTTCACAACACACACATATATATATATATCCAAAATTATCGATTCCTCGATTTCCCTTTTTATATATATCATATTATGCATCCGTACACACTGTTATGTTACAAAGTTTTATTTTTATTTTACAAGATTATATTTTTATTACTATTATTATTATACAATCACAGTTACGTTCTCATACTATCTCTTCTGCTGATATGTTAGTAACGGCACTCCCTCTCGTCGTACTTCCAGGAGATTTGCTCTCCCACCTCCCGAATCCTATTCCCTGCACCTATCAGCTCCTCGCCAAAATGGCGGAGCTCAGCTAAATTTTCATTACTCATTGGTGGGTTTGGTATAGGTTTTGGGTCGAACTGAGGGAAAAAGGTATAAGGGTTATTTAGGAGGTTTTGAAACTGCCAGTCGTTGGTCCACCATTCGTCCATTTCTCCTAAAGGTTGGGTATGGATTAAAGGTTCTGGGATTGCTGGTTCCAAGTTTATTGGAAGTTGGGTTTCAGCAGGATAAGGGTAGAGGTTGGTGTTGATAGGTCTAATGATATCACAACTTGTCAATATGCGATCCAATTCCTCCTGTAATGGCAACTCCTCGACTTGCCTAGAGCTTTCTCCAATTTCCATTTCTACTTGCCTAGAACCTTCCCCGATCGAAATTCCTTTTTCTTTATCTATGGGATTCTCTATTTTGGGAACCTTTCTAGTTGCTGGTTTCCTTCTGCGTACACGCCTCCAGCCTACGAATCTTCTTCTTTTCTTAGGCTTTGGTTTCTCTAGAGGTGGAGCGTGGAATTCCATAGGTTCTTCCACATCGGGTATGTAACCAGTAAAGTCTTTGGAAACTTCTACTTTCACCGGATAGAGATTGAGATTTTGAAGGGCTTCAGATAACTCATTCATGCTATTTAGCATATATATAAAAAAAATACACACAAAATGCTAAGTTAAAATTTTATAACAAAATTTCACAGATAACCTTCAAGTATTATTGCATATTGTATAACTAATTTAATACAAAGGATAACTGAAAATTAAAACATAATAGGGTTTATTGTAAACTTATTTATTTACTGGGTAAAGTTTCTGGCTTGTAGGTGATAAGGGTGCTAGAACGGAGTCAGGGTATTTAAAGATTTGCATTTACTGCTACAGTGGCTAGCATATAGAGATATGCCCATTTTTCATCTAACTTGTCTTCCCATGGTGGGTTACTGCCTAGTTCCTGGGTTACCTGATTAACTTTCATTTCTTTTGATCGTGATTTCTTTATTTTCTCCTGAATTTTCCTAATAATCAAACTTCTTTTATTAGGAGAAAGTGGTTCCTCATATTGTGTCTTTCGAACAAATATTCCTTCCTCAGTATCTGTTGGGTATTTGGAGGATGAAGTTCCTTTTTCTTTTGGTGAAGTATCTAATTTATATTAGATATCCGAAAGTCTTTGCTTACCCATACTGTAATAAATATTTAAATAATAAAACATGTAATCACAAAAATGGCAATCAGTAAAATTAAGTATTTTCCAAATACTTAATTGGCTTAAATCAGTGGCTCTGATACCACCTTTTTCTGTCACGGCCCCCAGCCCGGTTTGACCCGGTTCAGGAGCCGCGGAACAGAAAATCCCGTGGTATTTATTTAATTGAGTTGACAGCGGAAGATTTTAGCAGGATCTTTTTAAAACTGAAAATGCCTAATTATTTTATTTCATAATTCGGGATAAAACCCCGGTAGTTTACAATAAGGTGATTTCACTGGAAATCTTTATTTTACAAAACATGTTTCTTTATTTATACTGAGCCACTTCCTTAAGCTTTGTAGTGCTTTACGGCACTTTTCCTGGATCACAACAGATCACCTGAAACATGTTTGAAAAAGGTTTTGTCAGCGGGAAATACTGGTGAATCATTCTTTTTACTAAAAACGACGCGTTGTTATAATTTACAATATTAAGAGCGATTACAATGCTTATACATATCAACCATCTACCCACGGTATTTATCACTCGACCATCTATTGGCTCTCTCGTTGTCCAATAGCGTCTGTGATTATGGTCATATCACCCCTTGGCTAACCCGTTGTCCAATGGTGACGGTTATCAAGTATTGTATACAAAACCCCACATACCGGCTGTAATTTGGAGATTACAAAGACTTAATCCCTGTAATTATAACTTTGAAAACAAACATGATTTTGAAATCAAATTTGGTAAAAAGAGAATGACTCACATTGCAGATTTATTTGGGCAGAGTTTAGCCTACTGATAAGCCTGTTAACCTAATTTAACAATAACGCACACGAAACTAGGTTAGTAACTAATACAGCATTTACGATAACTCACGAGATTAAACCCTCACAACAAATGACAAAGTGCAATACTTAAACATCCATCGAATTCACGACGAATGACAAAGTATAAACCCAATTTGACCAGCACTTAAACATTCATTGGACAGTTTTAATCGATCGGACATTGAATCGTAGCAGCGATCGAGTTATTACCCTGTTATCGCGGCGGAAATTCGAGATTATGTGTGTTTCTGTAGTATTTGGACTATAACTCAGCGTACGAATTGAGTTTTTACATCGAACCAACGCAGGAAATCAAGTGCCAAACTCCCCTATTTATATCTGAAAAACCGACTCCCTCGCGTGGCGCGAGGGGTCATCGCGTGGCGCGAGGGATACTACCCTATCATAGGGTAGCCCCGTGTCTTGGTAGGCTTGCTGAGTTGGTCGTTCGTTTAATTTCGAATTACACGTAAAACTGTGTGGATAATACTAACTAGGGTTTACCCCCCCCCCCCTGAGTTTTAGGGGCCCTGATCCTGATTCTGATTGTTCTGAAAATTTTAGGGTTTATACAGAATTACTTGGGGGTCTTAATTAGGGTTTCCTATTAACCAAATTAAGATAAGAATTAATACTTTTAAATGAGAGTTGTTACATGGTGCGCGCGCACAGGTCTGCACGCTCATGCGCGGTGCGTCCTTTTGGCTCACTGCCATGCGCCACACTGACTCAGGTCCATGCGCGCCTGCGCACGTGTGCCACGTCACCTGTGAACCTATACGAGCACGCCACACAGCCGCGCCGTATTGGCTCACTCTGGTGCGCCGCGCACGTCACATCAGGCCCCATGCACCATGCGCAACCGCGCGCCTCCATGCCATGTATACTCGTGCGCGTATGCGCATGACTGCCACATCATGCGCCACTACGCGCGGACCCACCAGGGTCATGCACCTGCATGCCACATCACCAACCACTTGGTCCTTGCAACCCTTGTGCTCCACCACGCGCACGTGGTCAAAAATACAAAGGCGGCTATCTCGCGGCGATGCGAGCGTGCGAAGTGCAAAGTGCGCCATCAAAGCGCCACATTACGCCTCATCGCCCAAGCCACGCGCGCGCGTGTGGGAGAGTGAGTGCGAGTGCTCCCATGAAACAATAAGGATGGAGAGTTCCCACTTAAATATCCCTTTAAGTTTCATCTCTCATCCGATGTGGGACAAGGTGCCACTTTCCCACTTTTTTTCAGCATTCAAGTTTCAAACACCAAACTTTGAGCATCGATATCTCATTCATCTTAGCTCTGTTTTGGACGTGGTTTAGTTCGTTGCGAAGCTCTTCCAACATAGAACACAAACCCACAAATAAATATATAAAACCCGCTCATTTTATTATATTTATTTCTAGTCCAAAATAGGAAAAAATCATTTTCCTATATTTGTGAAAAATGCTATTTTCACAATTTTCCAACAAGTTTTAACATGGTTTTCACCCAAGAACTAAACTACACATGCACCAAGGGCAAGTGTACCCATCAAATGGTAATATAGTTTATCGGTAAGAATCGGATATCAATACGTGGACGCGGTGTCACAATACTAAACTTTTGTTACTTTAAAGCCTTTTCAATTAGCGATTTTGGGTTTTCCTAATTTATCATGCAACAATATAAAAAAAAATACTAAAATAACAAGAACTAACAATTTCAAATGGGAAGTTGCCTAAACTAAGTATCCACTAATGACTATGTGATAACTAATGGAAGCTCTAGTGAAGATACAACCTCTAGAATAACTAAGTTCCGGTCAAGGATCCTAGTTTTATAATTCTTTCAGAAAATTAAAATGAATAACACTCTAATCACCTAAGAATCATTCTTTTAAGTTCGGTTGTGAAGTGATGTTAATCTTTTAATCAAGAGTTACTAGTAGTCAAAACTGCTAACTCGACAACTTAGGGAAAACTAACATGAACAACATACTAATCACCCTAAACTGCTTTAAAGTAAATAACATTTTAACATTGTTCTTGAGATAAACCACAAGCATGACCATGCTAGAAGACAATCTTGGCCTAAATCATCATACTAACATAATTACATACTATAGAATTCATCTAAACATTCTTTTGATCTTTCCAAATCTAAATGCAAGAATCCATACACATGTTCGAATCATCATTCAATTCATGTTAGCAATTACCATTCCTAGTTTCATGCTATGAATCAACCTAGCAAGTTAACAAGATTCAATAATCATAATCTTTACATGGGCTTTCCAACACATCATGTAAATACTTATGATCAAACATTCAAGAACAACAACTTTAAACATGTACATGAACTCCAAGAACAAGACTAAACATTACTATGAGGTTTAACAAACACTTATCACCACATCAACTTCCATATTCATCACATATTCAAAAGATTCAACATAGTTTAGACAACTACAAATGTTTAGCCCATAGGGCTTACAAGAACTACGAACAAGCTTGCTAAAGTACCAAAATTCATGGATAAAATCAAGAAATTTCAAACCATAAACAAGCAAGGAAGTAGGATGGTTGATGAATGATGATCTTCTTCTTGATGTTGGAAGCCCTCTTGATGCTTGAAAATGGATGGAATCACCAAATTTTGGAGTTTAGAATGGTGGGTGAAGACTCCAGGGCCTCCTTTGAAAGAGAAGTTGTTCTCTTTTTTTATAGGGCATGAGGAACAGGGCCCTGCTTGATTGTAGACAAGGCCTTGCTTCTCTGTGAAATTGGATTTTGACTCAATCTATCACTCCCATTGGTTCTCCTGTGTTCAAGACAACTATTCCAAAGTAGTAGCTGGGACTTAGTAACGTGAGGATATGTTTAAAGCTATTTTTGGGTCTGCTAGAGTTATGAAGAAGATAAAGGGAGTGCACGCCTTTCTTTTGTGGGAGCAAGGATATACAGCGCCTATTTAGGAATTAGGGTTACTGGCATGACCTTGCTTTGTGTGAGGTAGGGTCTTGCTTGTAAAAGCATTTTGTTTAGGGCAGGACCTTGTTTATGCAAGGCATGGCCTTGTCCATAACCATCATCACAATCCTATACTTCACTTTTCTTCATAAATCCTTTAACAATTCTCACCAAATATCAATTAAACCTGGAATTTCACAAATGAGGAAAATAAGTATAAAATCACATGAACACACCGATAAACGATGGTAAAACAGGGATAAAATCATGCTATAAATATGTATACAGTTAAGCACATCATTAACATCACTTTCCTTTTAGGCTATATGGTGTGGGATAAATCTCTTAAGGGCTTGTTCGCGCCATATCAGCACCAACCGAACATGGGGCTCCATTGTTAGCTGGTTTGCCGTGGGACAAAGCCCTATGAAGCCCCTGTCATCATTACTCAATTATTATTATTATTTTTAGTTTAGATTTTTAAATTAATTCACATTATATAAAAAAGTATCAAGATAATAAAAAATAAAACGTTTTATTAAACAAAAATAAAAAAGATTACAACCCAACTTAATTAAACAATACATATAAACTTAAAACAAATGACTTAATTGTAAAAATTAGGCACACGAAATTCTCCAACCGCAAGATGAAGGAAGGTTTTGTTATGGTGTAGTTGCTACTAGGCACGGGGCGCCACAATTGCTTGCTTTTCAGTTATGCCCTCTTCGTGGTTCATGGCGTTGATAAAGAGCCTCTCAAAAAGCCCGCAAGTTGCTTGCATTAAAATAATCCTTCTAGTAATGTGGTTTAATTTATGATTGTTTGAATCCACTTGTTGACGAAAGTGAGTCAAAATCGCGTTCCAAATAGCAGCATGATTTGGAGGGTGCCCTAATTGTAGTGTGAATGGTAGTGAGTGCTAGGATCTAAATTTTTGCTCGTGTGTGTTCTATGATATGGATTAATGAAATGTAGATAAAGTTGATATGAATTATGGAAAGTAGTAATGAATGTAGCGGAAATTAAAGTCAAACACAAGAGTGGAGAGTTTATCAAAACTGCTTTCTATTGAAATTAAATGATTACAAATAAAGAAATGATTATACAGACCCCCCAGCCTGCTCACTCTCTTTTGTTCGTACAATAAGTATGTCGAGTGATGAAATAGATCTTTAACACGTGAGATATATTTATACTAAGTACAAACATATGTTCGCAATCAGGGTTGACATCACCCTGATAGTGACATCTAACATTCCTAACAGAAAATATTCAACAGATGTTCAAAACATCTGATGGAACGTAACAACTGATTGAATATACTAACCATATGTTTTAACTAACACTGCAACAATGATAAGGTCTGTTTTTTAAACCTATGTTGATTAGTTCCAAAAATATGCTTAGGCCTAGCAGATGTTTGGTCTTCTCCATCAGAGCTTTATTTTCAACAGGGCTTTAGCCTTTGAATATATGTTCTTTCTTCTTTAACAGTTTTTTCCAGTCTTCAACAGTGTTTTGTAGTCTTCAAAACAGATGCTCTGTTAGTGTTCAAGATTCAGTATCTGTGAGGAGAGCTGTAGATCATTTCTTGCTTATTTCATGATCAGAGAAGCATGTTTTAGCTTTTGATATCATCTGTTCGATTGTAGATCCAACAGTTTGTCACACCCCAACCAATGGCGGGACGAAGATAGATTGCTCATCACACATAACGCTAATTGTGACAATATTTAAATCAAAACCGTTTTCATTGCATAACTTAAATTGTCAAATACATTACATGAAATTCAAATTACAATAAACAAAAATACAACGAGTTCAACATAACATAATAAATCGAATCTAGTAATTTCTTGAGTGTGTTTCTAGTCATCCCTACTAGATTTCATACGATCATCATCATCATCAACCTGTAACATGTTTAAATAAAGTGTCAATGCGAAAGCATTGGCGAGTACACAAGTTTTGAATAAATATAGCATAAGTATAAAAGCATTTTCTCGAATCCACATGGCAATTTGTAAACAAGGTAACTAGCATGCATCATAATATGTCAAACCCAAGTGTCCACTAGTATTTAGCATCCCTCGCCATAAAAGTAACGAGACCGTTCAAGAATAAATAAAGACTTAACAAGACCCCGACGGGTGGTGTGCTACTCCTATAGCGTTATATATGTTAAGTTGGGGCTTAGCAAAGTTAATGACATAAAGCATGTATAATCTAACATGAACCTAAGTGAACAAGTAGCATGTATATAGGATTGAGAGTATAAAGCATGTTTAAATGCGTTTATGTGAAGTTTGTATATTAACATGTTACAACCCAAAGTGTTTTAAAAGTAAGACGGGTTAAGTGTACTCACGGTTTTGCAAGCTTCCACTTGTTAATCCGTGAAGAGTTTGTTGGTTGTTTGAGGATGGAACACCAAGTCCTTCTACACGAGGAAACGTATGTGTATGAGTATTTGGGTGATAATGGAGGATTAGGAATTCGGAATTAAAAGTATAACAAAGTAAATATACAAGAAAGTAATCACTTACACTTAGTACTCGTTCTTGACACTATGAAATGATTTCATAGGTTTCATGCCCATTAGAATCGTAACGAGTAACTAAGCACTTAGGTGATGTAACTTAGTAACTTGACAAATAACCATTTGGTTATCATCAAGGGTTCGGTTTCTTACATGTATTATATGTATTTCATATAGTATATTATAAGTTTAGTCCAACATTATAATAAGGATTATCATAGAACTCATGCATAGAGGTAGGATGATAAATCTTCCATTTTAAAACCTCTTTTGTATATTCACTAATGCACAAGTTGTCATAAAACAAAAAGGATGGTCATGAATGAACAATAAGGAAATTAAATATACATACTAACTAAGAGAAATCATCAAATGAAGTGTGGATTGTAAGTAGGATAGCCCAAGCTTTCCAAGTAATCACACATACACAAGTTCAAGCCTTATTCAACACTTGTGGGTTAGAAACTCTTATAAAACAGAAAGTTTAGAGGAGTAAAACCTTTGAATTTGTATGTTACAACCTTGTTTTTAAGCACACTTAATCATAGTCTTGATTAGCGGCATAAGGACATAGGAATGTATGGTTAAGACACAAGATTAAAGAATGTTTAACAAGTTTTTCTTCTAAAACAGAAAGTTGGACCTCAAAAATGGGATGTTTCACCTTGGATTTCCATGGAAAACCTTGTCAAAACAATCCTAGAGGTGTTCCACACTTTGTAGAGGAAGAAGTGAAAGAAGATGGAAGAAAGGTGAGTTTTAACTCACTTTTGCAACTTGAATGTTTCTCCCTTGATTCTGATTTCTCAGCTGAATTTAGAGTGTTTGAGAGTGAAAATGAAGTGTTTGTAAAGTGGGAGAAGTGTGGAATTGAGTTGGGTTTTATAGGAGATGTTTAGGGTTAGTAGTTGAGTGTAATTAATGAGAAAACACAACAAAACTAACACACTAGTGCCCAATCCGTGAGCTGTTAGCATTTTTCTACGGATACAGCTCTCTGGCGGGGCGCGAGAGAGGAAGGGTGTGGAGGTCGCGGGCCGCGAGCCACCTCCTCCGAGCCATAAGTTTGATTTCTTGACATATTTGGCCCTTGTAGTTTATAAAAGTTAGGTTTTAGGGTGTTTTAAGCATATCAGGTGTAGTGTGAAGGTGCATTATGTAATTAAAGCATAAAACAAGTATAAAATAAGTGTGACTAAGTATATGTGTCGGGAATTAGTATCGTATACGCATGAATTGAGTATGTAGACAAGTATTTATAAGTTTAACGCATTTTGCAAGAATTACGAATAAGGTATCACATGTATAATTAATCCAAACTTATGAACATGCATGAATATGTAGAACATGAATTTAAAGAAATACGAATTTTATTTATGATCCAAGTCTCAGATTTTACAACGATACAACGAAAAGACGAAATGCAAGAATACAAGATTTCCCAAAAATAGAAATACAAGACAAGCTTTCTAATTAAGGAAAGTACAAAAAAGTAGGGCAATACACAGTTAGTTGTGATAAAAAATGGTGAAAATTGGGGATATATATATAAGTGATAGTGGGGATAGAGTTAGAAAAAAATTTAAGAAAATATTACCGATTCTTAACGGTCAAAAGAAACAATAACGACACCACACCCGTTGGCGCTCGCCAACCAACTCGCAAAGCTAACGATAGCACCCCCTATTGACTTGCTCGTGATTGTGTTGGGGGTGCCATCATGTCAATTTAGCATGGAACGCTACCCCCATATCGGTCAGTCTTAGAATATGACCACTTTATAATATTTGGTTGGATATGAAGATAAGGGTGGGGTTCAGTTACAAAGTACATTTTTCCTACAAAGTGTACAAAGTCATAAAATACTACAATTTCAGCCATAAAACACACTCAAAACCCATAAATAACATAGCGAAGATCACTAAAACACAATATTTAAACCCTAACAGTCCTTAAATACTTCAAACACACCATGATACAACTATGAATATAAAACACAACATGCTAATCAACATAAAACACACTAATATTAGTCATTCGATAATCAAAGCCTTATCATCCAAAACACAAAACCCACAAATATGGTGTTTTAGTAATCTCCACTATGTTATTTGTGAGTTTTAAGTGTGTTTTATTTTTGACATTATGGTGTTTATGACTTTTTACACTTTGTAGAAAAAATGGACTTTGTAGCCAACTCTCACCCTGAAGATATAACCTTGTCGTTACAACAATCAACATATATTTATATTTACAAGGTAAGACTTTCAAATCAAAAAAATTGCAGAAAGTATAGAGAAAACCACTCAACTTATAATTAAAACAAAACAAAAATTGAAAGCTGCAAAAAATAAACAGTTAAAGGCTTAAGTATAATATTCAAATCAAAAACTACCTATGGCCAGTATTTACCTCATGACCTAGTGGTTCAGTGATATAATGTTTGATCCTCACGAAAATGATATAAGTTTAAATCCTTAAAATGCTAGATTAGAGGGTATTTAGATGTAAAAATTTGTTGTTCGGAAAAACTTATGCATAGTATTTCAACGTACAAATAAAAAATAATAAAAAAGGTAATCCGCGATAAACATGTCCAATGATATAATGTTTGTTTCTCACGAAAATGATATAAGTTTAAATCCTTAAAATGCTAGTTTACAGGGTAATTAGTTGTAAAAATAATATTAGGTTAGAGGGTATTTAGATATAGAGAGATGATCCCGTACAAATAGAGTTATCATACAAAACGTACGAATGACTTGGAAAAGTAAAAAACGTGATGACATTTTTGTAATTATTCTAATCATAGAGTAATTATCAAAATTACTCTACAAGTTTATCAAACAACATACAATTCAAAATTACTCTACAAGTGCATCATAATCATGAGCGTAGCATAGTAGGGGGGGACCCCTCGAACTTTTCGCTCAGTCGTGTCCGGTATATAGTTTTCGTATAGAATTTTTTAGGTATATACGTTTTCGAACCCCCGGTTTTATAATTTTTAAGTATAATTTTAAGTCCGGTGACTTCCGACCCCTCAATAGAAAATCTCAAGCTTCACCACTGATCATAATTATTCTAATAGTTCATAAAAAAAATAACAGACACATTTACTCTACAAGTTCATCAAACAACATAAAATTCAAAATTACTCTTATATCATTATTACTCTACTAAATCATCAAGATAATTACTCTACTAATAGAATAATTACAAAAATGTCATCGCGCTTTTTTACTTTTTCATGTCATTCATACGTTTTATTTGGTACGCGTATTTGCATTTGATATTTTGTTTTTTTTATATAAAAAATTGTTCGGAAAAACTTATGCCTAGCATTTCAGTGTACAAACTGAAAATAATAATAAAAAAGGTAATACACGATAAACGTTGAAAACTAAAGTCATGTTCTTGTTCTTTTAGAAAGCCCTCTGGTCCTATACGCAGCGGGAGTGTTCCCAATGGGCTTGACCCGTCTCTCTCGACCCAACCCCACAAAAAAAGTTATTGTTATATTTTCTATTAATATATAACTAAAACTAATATTATGAATATGAATTATGAAACCTGGACCCTAGAAAAAAAATTGTCTTTTTTTTAATAAACTAAAACTAATATTATGAATATGAATTATGAAACCTGAATATTATTTTTTTCTTGAACGACAAATTTGGATTACTGACGTGCTACTAGCGGAACCCCCGATCATATCCATCTCCACTAGGTCTATATACCAATTCATGAGGAAACTCAATAAATATGGAAACACCCTATTGTGGGAATCAAACCCATGACCTATCAAAGCCTTATCCCACCCCCAAAATGTCAGTAAGCTACAAAGCCATGGACATAAAACCTGAATAATATATAACTAATATTCTGAATATGAATTATGGAACCTGAATAATTATGCATTGTAAATTTCTTAAATAATGATCGAATAAACCAGTAAATAAAACAAAGAGTTAATTGCCATTTTCGTCCCTGTGGTTTGGTCACTTTGGCCATTTCAGTCCATTTTTAAAAAATGCGCCATTTTCCTCCCCGACGTTCTGGAAAGGTGCCATTTCAGTCCAAAAATCATAACCCAGTTAAGTCAGTTAGTAAATAAGGACTGATTGTGTAAATTTGTAACATAAAGGACTGATTGTGTAAATTTGTAACACCACCACCACTAGCCCTGCCACCACCACCACTCCGCTGCCACCACCACCACCACCACCGCCACCACCGCCACCACAGCCACTGCCACCACCGCCACCACAGCCACACCGCCACCACAGCCACTGCCACCACCATCATCAACAGTTCTTCGAACCACCATTCCATACATAACCCGACCTACTACCACGTCTTACCACCGGAGATACACCAATCCATCCATCATTGTTCATCAACAGTCACCGTTCATCATCAGTCACCGTTCATCATCGTCATCATCTCCGTCAACGATCACAACGATCACCAAGCACATCACCACCGCTGTGTTCGGAGTTCTCGAGACCACTGTGCCCGATAACCACCTGAACTTAACCTGAACCTCACTCCGGTCATCGTTCACCACCATTGTTCAGACCTGGTCAGTGTGTTGTGCAGCGACTTTGCTGATTCCAGCGTGTTTGTTCTTGGTGTGTTTCAGATCTGACGAGTTTATTGTGATATTTTCTGTTTTGATTGTGTGTTTCGATATATTGGGGTTGTCAATGGAACAGTAGCATGGATGGTGTTGCTTGTTTTAGTCATTCTTGTGGTGGCGTATGAAGATGGTTGTCGGAGTGAGGTACTACGGTGTCTAATGGTGGTTCGCGTGATAGTTGCAGGTGACGAAGATGGTTGATGTAGTCGCCGGCGATGGTGATGATGCAGTCGCCAGTAACGATGAAGTAGCAGCAGGTTTACTCGATACAGATCAGACGAAGATCAATCATGAAAATCTGATAAAAGCAAACCGATGCATCAGACTTGATTCCATCACTCGGCTCGAGATAATTGCTCGCCGGTGATTATCGTTCAACTCGTTTGGATTGGTTGTCTGGTTAGATCGATGAGGTGATTAGATGGTGATGATATGGTAGACGCAGGTCATCGGAGAAGAAAGGTTGTTGGCCGGAAGTGGAGAAGAGTGGCGGCAGATGGTTGTTTACAATGGCTGCCATGGTTGTTTGTGGTGGCGGTGGTGGTGGTGGCAGTGGCTGTGGTGGCGGTGGTGGTGGTGGTGGCAGCGGAGTGGTGGTGGTGGCAGGGCTAGTGGTGGTGGTGTTACAAATTTACACAATCAGTCCTTTATGTTACAAATTTACACAATCAGTCCTTATTTACTAACTGACTTAACTGGGTTATGATTTTTGGACTGAAATGGCACCTTTCCAGAACGTCGGGGAGGAAAATGGCGCATTTTTGAAAAATGGACTGAAATGGCCAAAGTGACCAAACCACAGGGACGAAAATGGCAGTTAACTCTAAAACAAAAGTCTTGTGAACTTAGCTTAAGATTTTCCAAGTATTTTTATCCTTTATCCAATACGCACATGAACAAGATTCCAATCCAACATTTTGTCTCTTGTATATGGCAACTTGTCTTTTAAACCTATAGTACCGTATGTATACATATATGGAGTGCCGTTTAGAATCAATAATCTATAGAGTAATGTGACATCGATATTTAAATTGACAAAGAACTTCGGACAAATACATTATACGATTTTCGGTTTTATATTCAAGCTGATGTGTTAATAGTAGAAAAAGACATCATTTTTTTGAACGGCCAATTAAATTACCGGATAATTATTCTGGAATGCCCTCAATCGAGCAAATGTATCCCCTCCTCTATAATGGTCAGAGTTGTATGCATACCCGAGCAACCAAGCCACCAGTTCCAGTGAATACCCGCCCGCCCGAAGGCCCACTGCGGTAAAACCCGGTTCGGCTCGGTTTCGAACTGGCGACCTCTAGAGAGGCTTAGTTCTAAACTTCAATGTCATCACCAATGTTCTTCAAAGTGATGCTAGTGAGAGTTGAACTTGAAACCTCAAGGAGAGAAACCAAATGACTAATCACTTAACCAACCTATTAGAAAAAAAAAGATCATTATTTAATAATTTGCTTATTAGGTTTGGGTTTTTCTATAATCTCGCAACTCTCAACAACCTTAACCATAGTGGTTGACAGAATCTAACTAACATAATAGAATATGTATGTACATAGAGTTAGAATCCTGTAAAAAAGACTAAAAGTGTGAGAAGGGTAAGAAAGAATCTACACCATTAGATCTAATAGTTGAGATTAATAGGGACCAAATTGTAAAATTTGGCTTATTTTTTTGGACTGAATTGAAAATTCTAGTGGTAATAAAGTCTTTATATCCATTCAAAAATAGAAACTGTAAATCAAAATCCCTACAATATCTCTCTCTCTCTCTCTCCAGATGATCTCCATCTACGATCAAAGATCTCTCTCTCATCATCATCATCTAACATCGTTATAATCATTCACACCGGCTCTGCCGACTTCGTCGGCCGGAGTCCGGTTGGGTTTCTTTAAAGAGATAGAACGAGGGTGAGAGAACGAAGGGGTTGGGGTGTCTTTGCTGGAGAAACCGTCGCCGGCAGCCTCCGAAAAAGCGGCGCCGGTGACCAGAGAATAGAGAGAGGGAACCGAGATAGTGGGGGTGAGAGGAGGTGCGCGTGTGACGGAATCCATGTCGAGCGGCGAGCGACAGCGGCAGTGGTGGTGCGGATCGGCAATGGTGGTGCGGCAGTGGTGGTGCCGGAAGTGGAGAAGATGATACAGAGGTGTTATATTCTTTACTGAATGGTGTTTTTTTTTTTTTTTTTTTTTTTTTTTCTGAATGGTGTTATTTTCTTTTCATTAATGGTGTTTTTTTCTTTTCAGTAATGGTGTTTATTTTATTTTCTGAATGGTGTTATTTTTTTCTGAATGGTGTTATTTTGTTTACTGAATGGTGTTATTTTTTGTTTACTTAATGATGGTATATTGTTTACTGAATGGTGTTATTTTTTGTTTACTGAATGATGTTATATTATTTATTGAATGGTGTTATTTTTTGTTTACTGAATGGTGTCATATCTTGTACTGAATGGTGTTATTTTGTGTACTGAATGGTGTTATATTTTGTTTACTGAATGGTGTTATATTATTTTGTAAAAACAGCATGAATTGAACTATGAATTTATTTAAAACACCATGTCATGAACATGCTCTGATTATGGACGGTTATAAGTCCTTAAATCAAAGATTTTCTCTCCCCAAATCCTTAAATCAAGGATTACCATATTTGAATTTGTTAATGCATTTACAATTATACCCTTTTCAATTAATTTAGATCTAATGGCTGAGATTCTTTCTTACCTTTCTCACACTTTTGGTCTTTTTTACAATAACTCCACCCTATGTACATATATTTAAATCTTTAAAAACCCAATAATATTTAGAGTAAATTACAAAAATCGTCCTTTACGTATGTCACTTATTGCAAACTGTGTCCTTTGTCTTCAATAATTACAGAAAACATATTCGATATTTGCAAACCCTTACAAGTTATGTCCTTTAGCCCTAACTCAGTTATTTTTTGTGGTTAAATATGACCAAATGGACCCCACATGAGGTATTTTGGTCATTTTACTTTCATGTGGGATCCATTTGGTCAGATTTAACCACAAAAAATAAATGAGTTAGGGCTAAAGGACATAACTTGCAAGGGTTTGCAAAAATCGAGTACGTTCCTGTAATTATTGAAGACAAAAGACACAGTTTGCAATAAGTGACATGAATAAAGGATGATTTTTGTAATTTACTCCATTATTTATTGGTAACTATAATTTATTAACAAAATGATTTCAAGGAAATATCAAATTCATGTAAATTTTCATGAAAAAGAAAAGAAAGATTCTGGAATGCAGCAAGTACCATATTTGTCATCATGTTCATTTCTGTGATAGAAAAAAAGGGATCTTTTACTAACCAATCAACAATTTCATGACAAAAGAAAAGACAATGAAAATGAAGCAAGTCAAACTTCTCAAATCTCAACCACCTTGTTTGGATCCCAATTTAAAGCACTTTAATTTAGTGTTTCAAAAGCCAAATAAACAACAAATGTGCAAGACAAAACCAACAAGAACCTCAAACCTTTTTCACTTTGATCATAATCTAATAACTATAATATCCAAAACACAACCTTTTTAGCTGTCCAAAAGGCAAATCATAAACACTATCCCAAAACACAATAAATTAATCATAAAGGGGTACTATTAGGTGACACACTTATGTACCCATTGTTGCTATGATACCTGCATATGACTTTGCACTTGACCACATTTCCATAGATGTAGAACCCCGGTTCGACCATGACTCGAACCGTAGGCGACATGAACCTCCTCGCTTTATCCCCACCCATATCCTCCATGTAAATTGGATCGAACCGGACCCCTTTCTCCACTCTAAAAATAGGTAGTCCCGGATGAACCGAATTAGCCAAAAGGTGCACCAACCAAACCGCTTTCGACGCACCAAAAAACGCTTGCAAAAGCTGTTCGGGCCAAGCGCGGGTCCACCCCAACATACCCACCACCTCACTCATCTTCCGGTCGCAAAACTTACTAAACTCCTCACTAAACTGTTTAGTCCCATTGTTTAAAACCTCATCCCAACTTAACTCCTTTAACCGCATAAACGATTTAAAATTCTCCTCACACCTATGAATCGGGTTAAGCGTATGATTCGACCCGGATTTCCTAAACCCGGGCGCTTCAAAATCCTCGAAAAACGCTCGGTTGAGGAGCGCTTCGAGGTACAAAAGCAAGATCCTCGGGTTCGTTGTTGACGATATCTTTATCTCATACGGTTGGAGAAGTAACTGTATCCGGTCGTATAACTTCCCACCGTCGATTTGAGGGAGCTGTACGGTTAACGAACGACTGAGATGCCTCATCGACGTCCTAGACTCCGAAACCGACACAAGGAAATGCTCGATCACTCGATCATGGTCCCCGATCTTGATCGGTTCATAATTCATTGTACTTGATTTATTCGCATTCGCGCAGTCATCCAGACCGGATTTTAGATTATGACAATACAATTCAAGTTTATTTAGCTTCTTTTCAAGCTCAACCATTGAGCATTTTAGCCGTGCAGCTTCTTGCACGGCTTCATCTCGCTTTTTCGTAGCGAGAATGAGCTTATGCGAAAGCTCAGCGACCGCACCCTTCCACTCCTCCTCCTTAACCGGAACCGGAGTCAATCTTTCGGACGAAGATGACCCCGGTTTCGGGCTCTTCTTTAAAGATGAGAAAAGTGTTTTAAATAACCCATTCGGGCTAGAACCGGAGTGACGTCCGGTGGTGGTGGTGTCAAGCGGAACGACCGAGAACTTTTCTCGAGCACTCGGTCGACATTTGTTGAGCAACACCCCTCGGTCGTCGGATTTGTTTCCGGAGTCACCTCGTGACTCCGGTTTCTTTTTCGACGATTTGAGGGGTGTCCGTTGATGCACGTAGTATAATTCTTTGTTCGTTTCGGAATAATCACTTGGTGTAGCTTTTACACTCGTCGGCTCACACGACTCATTTTCTTCTGTCCCTTCTGTTTCACATTCCTGTATCTGCAAAACAAAACACCGTTAAGAAAAAAAAAAGATTAAAAGCAATAATAAAAGTGTTAAAAAGGGATTTATTATAAATTATAATTATTATTTATCTCTCCTATATATTACTTTTTTTAATAACGTATGGTTAGGTTTTCTTTGTAATTATTAATATTTCTGGGATTTATTACTTACGGGGGTGAAAGGAGGAAGAAGATGACGCGGGTGAGGAGAGAGCGAAGAAGACGATGAAGAAGCCGAAGAGAACGAAACATCCATGGAGTGATCTGGAATGAATCAGTATGTAACTTGTGGAAAAAATTTAAGTGATGATATACATATGTGTGAAGAAATACATAGAAGATAGATAGATAGATAGATAGATAGATCTGTGGGTGTTGTGGTTGAATTGAATTGAATGATCGGAGGAAATGGAGGTAATCCGGGTGGGTTAAGTCGTCGGGTAGTGAATGAAGGTGGTGGGTCCGATAAATTTGACTGCAGAAGCTGAAGTTGTGAGAGCCATCAAGTATTAACTCCTTTCTCATCTAATCTGCTATATCGTCTTTAGTATCATTATATAAAAGTTGCATATGGATAGATACAGGTGGTGGTTTTTCAGTTTTCACACACACATACGTAATTGAAAATAAATAATAACTCTTAAATGTGTTATAAATTATTATAATACAGAGCGGACCCGGTTAAGACAACGTAGGCATTGGGCGACAAATAATTGGGCCCAAAATTGTGGTTAAGGGGAAATGAGTTAAAAAAAAATAAAACCTTGGTTGTGAAGCCAAGACTTGAAATTGAGATCTTTACATTACCATAAGATGGTTTTTCCACTACACTACCAACACTTTTTTGCATAATAAATGGATCCATATGTTAAATATATACTTTAGTATATATAAAAGCTTATCAAAATCTTTCGGGCCCTTTAAAAATTTGGGCCTTGGGCATCGATACGAGTTGACCAGCCTAAGAGCCGGCCCTATCTGGACAGATCTTGGCTATGGATATTAGGTCACTCAAAAACAAAGTCACCGTTCAAAAAAATATATATATAATGTATAACACTAGTGCATATTAAGATATATAAAAGTTAGAAACTTTCTTATTTTACAACCTAAAATGATGATAAATTAATATTTCAGACACTGTTAATAAAATTATAGATCATTAATTAATTAGTTAGTAGTCACATTTTATCCCCTTATAAAAAAACTAACTATCTCAAGATAACTTTTTTGTATGTTAATTTGAGTATAGTATTGTTTTAATTTTTTTAATTAAAAAAATGATGTGTTACGTGATTAACAGTATCTAAGGTGTGCAGTAGTTGAATCATTAACCAAAACTGAACAGAAAGCACACGAAACCAAACCGAAATCAACCAAAAATTAAATTAACTGAAAACGGATTAACCCAAACCCGAATTAACCAAAATTGGTTATCAATTTTTTTGTACCAACGTTTAACCAACATTAACAAAACCATTCATATTTTCATGTATTTCAAGCTTTTATACATTCACTTCATGTATGTCATATTTATATCTCCATTTTATGCATGTATACTTCTATTTCATGTATTTATACATCAGTTTCATATATTTCTAAGCAGTGGCGAAGCTTGACAAAAAAGTTCGGGGGGTCGAAAAGTAACGGACCTAAAAAAAAATTTCTATCGTGTAGTTTCGAGGTGTATGTTCGGGTCGGATGTCGGTGATTCGATTCGGGTCGGGTCAAATATTAATATCAAATAAAAAACGTTCTCAAACATTAAACAAGAAGTTATCATTTTATTCTTCCACATGGCATAATCTAATAACAAAACAAGTTAACAAATCGCCCTAAATTTCAAATTCTAATTTCTATCTAAATAAAATCACAATAAGATTAAATAAATAAAATTAGACATAGTTACAGAAAGATTCAACAAGTTTATGGCAAAAATTCGAACCAATTTCACCCCTAATTTCAACCTAAATCACATAAATTGCAGCCCTAAATTAAACCTAAAGATAAAAAACACATACCTTTAACCTTATAAAGATTGAAGAAGTCGAACAAGAGTACAAGACCACAACAACGAGCAGTGTTTTGGCTACTGTTCTTGAACAAGAAGCTGAAGTCGAACAGTTCTGGAACCTGCGTCCCCCCTCCCTTCTGCAGTTCTGGCTTGTGGCTTCTGTTCTTCTGGTCGATGTCCCAAAGTAAACGAATTTGGGTTTTTTTTATAGGGTGAGCTTTTAAGTTGTGCTATATAATGATTTGATTTGGTTTATATAATATACATTCTAGTATTCTACCAAATATAATGATTTGGGCTATAATATTTGGACTAATTAAATATTTTATTTGGGCCATATAAATAAAAAAAATTAAAACCGGGGGGTCGAAAACGTATATACCTATTTTTTTTTATAAAACCGGGGGTCGAAAACGTATATACCTACAAAATCCTAACGAAACGTACATATATAACGCTACTGACCAAAAAGTTCGGGGGGCGGGCGCCCCTCCCCGCCCCTTAAATCCTTCGCCCTTGTTTCTAAGCAAAAGTTTTAGTCTAAGTTTGATTTTAGCTATTAACCGAATTAAACGATTCAAACCAAAACCGTCAATCTAACTGAATAGGCTATAGACAGATTAACGAAATTTTTTTTTTTTTTTTACCAAAACGGTTAATTGTGGATGAGAAAGAAAACTTTAAGTTAAATATGATAGTAGGATAATCGATAATAACTGACCTTAAGTTTAAAAAAAAATAAAAACAAATTCTTGAGGTTTAAGGTTCATGGTTTTCATAACAGAAGGAAAAAGATCCGACTTCTTGTGTATAAATTAAGGTGGATGTTGTGTGTTAAACAAACATTTCCTTGAACAAGAAAATATTAAATATCCCTGCATTATGACGGTTACGCAACTTTATAAAAATAACTAAAATATTTAATGTGGATTCATTTGATTGGTGTGAAATCGTCATGTCCTCACCTAAACTTCATGCGTTACAAAATTTAATATACTTTTTTTATGTTGTATTAAAGAGATGCTCAATTTTGGTATCTTAAAGTTTGTTAATATGTTAAACCAGTAAGAGTATCCGTATTATGGTGCAGGGTTTCGGTCGATATCTATTTTGTTTTAGTATACCAACCCGAAGAAATATGCTTAAAAGAGTATCGACACATGTTTTACATAGACCGACAAGGGGCCGCCGGGGGGGGGGGGGGGGTCCCCCGAACTTTTCGCTCAGTAGTGTTATGTATATAGCTTTTGTATAGAAATTTTTGGGTATATACATTTTCGACCCCCCGGTTCTATAGAAATTTTTGGGTGTATACGTTTTCAAACACCCCCCCCCCCCCCCGGTCGGAAATCTCAAGCTTCGCCACTGCGACAACCATAAATATAAATTTAAATTGGACAATGGGACGGGCTATAAACTAATTGTTAACTGAAATGTAAACGATATCTTAAATATAACTTTAATAAAAAAATGACCCCCAAACTAAAACATTAAACATGTTATGAATGTATCATAATGGTGACTCTTCACATACATAACTCCTATTTCTTTGATTTCTTTTGTATTAATATATATGCCTATATATAGTGGCATTTGTATATGGATATATCAATCAAGAAGAAAATACTGCCACATTCTCTCATTCTTCTCTCTATATTGCTAATAGGTTAGTTGTTGTACAACACATTTGTATATGGATATATCAATCAAGAAGAAAACACTCCCACATTCTCTCATTCTTCTATCTATATTGCTAATAGGTTAGTTGTTTTACAACACGTTATCAACACGAAAATGCTCCCATCAAAATCCTAATCCCAATCAATGGTTTCTTGTGAACAATAACTGTCACGGCCCCCGACCCGGTTTTTACCCGTTTCAGGAGCCGCGGAACAGAAATCCCGTGATATTTAATTAACAGCTGAAGTTCCTTCAGGATCTTTTTAAAAACTGAAATATTTCCCGATTATTTTATTTCACAATTCGGGATAAAACCCGGTAATTTACATCCTTAAGATTTCACGGAGAAATCTTTTATTTTACAAAACATGTTTCTTTATTTTATACTGAGCCACTTCCTTAAGCTTGTAGTGCTTCACGACACTTTTTCCTGGATCACAACAGATCACCTGAAACATGTTTGAAAAAGGTTTTGTCAGCGGGAAATACTGAGTGAATCATTCTTTTATAAAAATGACTCAGGTATTATAATTCACAGTATTAAGAGAGATTACAATGTTTATTTCAACCAAATACCCACAGTACTTGTCATCGACTCGTTTCGGTGACGGTGGTCATATTACTATTGAGTCCGTTCACCCAATAGTAACGGGTATCTTTAATTAGGTACGCCCACCTAAAGTGATAAAAACAGTAATGTGCACAATACCCCACATACCGGCTGTAATTTGGTGACTACATAAACTTAATCACTGTAATTATAATCTTAAAAATAAACATACTTTTTGTAAACAGATTTGATAAAAAGATAATGACTCACATTGCAGATTTACTTATGAACAGAGCTTAGCCTACTGATTAGCCTTGATAACCTATTTTAATAACAGGTACACAATTTGGTTAGTAACTTAATACAGCATTTACGATAACTCACGAGATTAAAACCTTCACAACGAATGACAAAGTGCGATACTTAAACATCCATCGATTTAACGACGAATGACAAAGCATAAACCCTAATGTGGGCAGCACTTAAACATCCATTGGATAGTTTAATCGATCGGACATTGAATCGTATCAGCGATCGAGTTATTACCCTGATTGTGGCGTCGATTAGTGAACTGTGTGTGTTAACTGTGGTAAACAGAACGTATCTCAGTACATGCAGCGAAGTTTTACGTCGTTTTAATACCAAAAATCAAGTGCCAAACCCAGCTATTTATACCCGAATTTTGCCCCCTCTTACGGACCGTAAGACTCAACCCTTACGGTCCGTAAGGGTTACCTATATTTTATAGAGTAGCCACGGTTGGGACTAGCTTGGCTGACTTGACAGATTCTTAATTCCAAATTTTGACAACGAGTAATTTAGATAATCGTTAACTAGGGTATACCCCCCTTGAGTTTTAGGGGCCCTGATCCTGATTCCGATTGTTCTGAAAATTTTAGGGTTTGTGCAGAATCACTTGGGTGTCTTAATTAGGGTTTCCTATTGGATAAAATAATATAATAATTAGGACTTTTGATGAGAGTTGTTACAATAACCCCAACGCCAATTTATATTGTTCGTTTCGCAAACGTAAGACTGCTATGAGTCTCCACCGTTTCTTCTAGGAATCATCGCCTGTCACAGTTCACGTAGCAACCCCACCATAGCCGCATATCGATGTCGCTGATCATCATCCATTAATGATTGCATTTTAAGGTATGTCTATTGCTATTTACTAACCAGTGTTTGGATTTTGGAAACATTAGAACTTGAATAATGTTTGGGAAGGGATTATATAGCGGTTAATTTATGCGATGGAGTCTGGTAACCTAAAACTTATTGTGGGAAAATAAGGCTACGTCACCCAAAAAGAAACGGAGTTGTTTTCTTTCATTTATTTTAATTAAATGCAATTTAGTAATGAAATATTAGTTAATTTTATTTTCCTCTTTTAAATAACATTTTTTTAACATTGAAATTTAAATTAACAAGATCTGGTTTAATGATTAATTTTATAAAGAATTGTAATTATCTAAAAGATATCTTACTAAGGTGATATAATATAGAAGTCATTTATATTTTAATTGTGCAAATAATTAGTATATAAACATTCGTTCCATTTAAATAATGTTTTACAAATTTAACAAGAATAAAGTTAAATTTTAACTGATTCACTGAGATTGTGTAATTGTTTTATAATATTTGTGTTTCTTAATTGATATGTTTTTCCCCTTGCATGGATTGATGAATATTGAAATTATTTGGATCCGTGAATTATTGTAATTAAGTATACATTACTAGGTTAATATATTATAACATGATGTGTTTATTTGATGACTTTAATAATATTTCATTCCCCGAAGATACATAGTTAGAAAACTGAAAATAATATTAGAGTGGTTGGTTTAAAGAAGGTGCAAACACATTCGTCATACCTAAATTAAAGTATGTTTTATTCATGTCGTAAAAAAAATATTTACCTAAAATGTATATACCACATCAATATACATATATAAATTATATATGCTTTAAATATCAATATGTGGTTGATTCGTTACGAAATTATAAAAAATTGTTTTGATCTGATTGAATTTATTCTAATTCTTCACTAAAATTATTTTGGATTTTGCAAAAGTTATGTATCACTAGATGAGTATTTTTAATTCTTTACCTTCAAAGTTATGCATCTCGATTCCCATGTGGTTCAAATTTGATTATTTTTGGGGCACACTTATTTTTGTTGTTAAAGTTTTCACTAGATAAATAAATTTAATTTAGTTACTACCATATGAAAATTGATTATAATATGCTACTTTATACAAACTAATGCATGAAAATTGATGTTGATATACTACTTTATGCAATTTGACTACTGCATGAAATTTGTTTTTAATCTGTTTGTTTTGTTTGTACTTCAATAGCTATGCCTATATTGATAGAATGATTAAACCAACATAACATATTCTATGTTAATATGCACTTTATTAAAACAAAGTGCATTATTTAAAATTGTTGATTCATGAACCCAACACTATTTTGTAATATGTGTGTTATAAATACACTACCTAATATAGCAATATCATATAGGATATGTATGTGATTGGGTATACCATGATAGATTGATACATGAGTTATATATTTGCTTGTAAGTAAAGAAAATGGACATTTTATAATGTTTTAATACAACCTGATTTATGAGACGACATATTATAATGTCATATACTATATATATCTGGCTTTATGGTATATTGTGTATGTTATATTAGTATAACCTATTTATTTGGTGACATGTTATATAGTAATGCATTGTATAATCTAATGTATATATTATGTTCCATATGTTATAAATTTGGAAGGGGACATCAAAGTGACCAGGGTTGTGGTATATGATCACAAGCTATAAAAACGATTGAATTGTGGTCAAGGTTTATATAAAAAGACACCTGGAGTGTCTAACTTCTCAAAGCTTATTATGAGTTTATCGAAGCTTGTAAGATTTTAAACCGATAAGTATAAATGTCTCGGTTATATAACTACATCTCGATTTATATCATGTGATGAGAAAAATATATATCATAATCCATTGAGCAAAACAGTTTTCATCGTCAAATATCATATATGCTATTGAAGTACCAAGATTGTTAAAGAATATATATAAAGTTTGAAACAACAAGCATGAAAGTTTTGTGGTTCTAATCCATTCCATGATGTGAATGTGATAATATAATGATCAATTCAAAGGTTATGATCATATACATAACTAAGAAAATTGCAATGATGCCACCATGAATGTTGTATGGGTATAATCTATTCCTTGAATAGAATGTGATGATATAATAATTGGTGTAAAGTTCGTGATGATGGTAAATAAGGAAATTGTTATGATGATCATGTGATAAGATCAACCATGTTAATAGTGCAATGACTATTCAATGATCGTTATAAAGGTCATGATCATGGTAACTGAGGAAATTGCAATAATCCTCATGTTGACAACCATTTAAATATTGAGATCGACCACCAAAAGTGGCAAACTAAGGAATGACCATATAACAAGATGGTTTAAACTATGAAGTTATAATACATTCTCTCGTATCTTATATTTTGTATTACATACATGCAAGTATACATATGCGATCATAATCCAAAAGTTTATGGATGATAATTATTTAGTTAATTGGCATGACCGGTTAGACCACACCGAGTCATTAATGATGATGTGAAAAGTATTGAAGAAACAGAAGATTCGTCTTGATAATTATACATATCATGTTTGCTCTCAAGTGAAGTTATGTATTGATCAACAAAAGTAGGGTGTGAATCTCTAAATATTTTGGAAATGATAATGGAAATAAATATACAAACATGATACCATTTAGTGTTTTAAAATCGATACATCGTCTAAATGGTTATCAAATCCACAACCTGAAGTTTGTGTGATTGTGGCTTAGCTAATGTGATAGCAAGCATATTAATCCAGATTAGTATATTTATTTTATAATAGTGAATTTGATTCCCAAGTTATTAACGATCATTGGAATAAGTATTATTGTTGAGATGATCACTAAACGTCTACTATTGCTTACAAACCCAATGATCATGAGAGGAGCAAAAGTTCATTTAGGTACATGGAATTTTATATATAGTACCATCAATTCACATCAAGCGAATAAGTTATAGTTCTCCCCCATACAGTTGGTTTTTGTCAGGAACCAAAGATGTCTCATCAAAGATTTTGGTTGTGCGACATATATTGAAACTCATCCACCACACCGCACAAAGATGGGACTTCTAAAAGTTTGACAATATGTTAGGTATAAATGACCTTCTATGATTAAATACTTAAAGCCATTAGTAAGAAATTCGTTTATGGCTCATTGGTTTTCACTTTAATGAATGAATGTTCATAACATTAGGGGGAGATAACAAGCAGTTGAAAAGTGAAAAGTGAAATGAATTATCATGTCATCTTGATCCTCAGACTATAAACTATGAACTAGAAGTTTAAAGTATAATTCATTTACCAATATTAAAGAACAAATTACCAGACAAGTTCACTGACCTAAATAGAGTGACTAAGGTGCTGTTTGTTTTTTTGCAGGAAAAGGTCTGCAGTCTGCGGACCACATCTGCAGGAGAAGAGGTGGACCAAATGTCTGCAGTCTGCAAGGAGAAGAGGGTTTGTTTTTTTCTACAAAAACCCTTCTCTTCTCTTCTCACACACAAACACACACACACACCACTACTATCCCTCTCTCTCTCTACCTTGAACTCCCCCTCTCTACAAACTCTCTTACAATCTGTCACCACCACCGCCCTAAACCCTCAATTTGAAATCACAGACCAAACCCGCACACAAATTGTCTGCTCTCATCTCCCTCACTTCTCCACAACCCTAGTCCACCTTCATTTCCTTCAGCAGCTCACTCCCAAATTCCCTGCAACTCATCTTCATCTACACAAACCACACTCACACAGCTGTTGCCTTCAATCGATGGGACGGCCGGCCACCACCACCACCGTCTGGTGGCGGCGACTAGACAGAGAGGCGGAGAGGGAGAGAGACATAAAGAGAGAAAGAGAGGCGGGTGTATGACAGTGGCGACGGTTGTGATCGACGGTGAACAGCGGCGACGAGCGGCTGAAGATGGTGACGATGTTGGTAGTGGTGGCCGACGGCGGAGCACAGGTGAGGTGAGGAGAAGGGGTGTGTGATCTGAAGAGGAGTGTTTAGAAGAGGTGAGAAGAGGTTAGAAGACATGGGTTGATGTCTGCGTGGGGAATAGGTCTCGCAGACCTTTTTTAATGAAAGGTCTGCGAGAAAACAAACAAGCTGCAGGACCCAAAGGTCTGCGCGCGTCTGCGCGACGCAGACATAAGTGGCCAGAATTGCTTCTGGCCAAAAAACAAACAGCACCTAAGTAAGTCACATAATCAACTGCTTATGCTCCAGTTTTATTTGTGTCCCAAGAGGACAACCACATATTTTTTGTAATGAGTCTATTGCACGCCTAAAGCGTGGTAAACTAGTTGATTCCAATAGTAAAATTCCTCGAAATTGGAGCAAATAATTAAGATGGTCAAGTCAAGGTTATAGTAATAAGATCTCCTGAAGAGATAATAGACATGATGGTTCAAGAAGAACCTCAGGTACCTGAAAATAAAGAGATCTCGATAAGTTGTATCATGTCTAAGATATGTATGGAATCGAAATAAAAATCGACGTCGTTATACTTTTGTATATAATGTAGCGCTTAAAATGATTAAATGATGAGGATCAATATTTAAGATATGCCTATGAATGAATATTAAGAAATGATTGGCCAAAATAGAAAGACGCAAATAAGGCAGAGTTTAGTTCTCTAATGAAATGGAATGTTTCTGGACCAACAGTCCATACAACTAAAGTTGTAAAATATGCTGGATACAAAAGTGTCTTTTATGCGAATCATGCGAAAATCAAATTAAGTGATATAAGTCAAAATTGGTTGCACAAGAATTTTCACAAAGACCTATGATTGATTATGAGAAAACGTATTCTCCAGTGGTGGATGCATTGACTTTCCAATATCTTATTAGTCTGGAAATATATAAAAGAGAATTAACATGCGTCTTATGAAAGTTATGTATCACTTGATGTCACACCCCAACCGATGGCGGAATCATCGGGGCGCGGCACTAGGCGAATCAGATTGCTCAAGAGAATTCATAACAACTATATTGCGATAATATTTAATACTTCCGTTATCCCATACTAACAAATAATACAATCACATAAGTTATCACAGATTTCTTGTCCTCTCGAACAATACAAATCCGACAACCTAGATTTTAGTTGAGTTTCTAGACTTCCTAGCTTGATTTGATATAGTCTGCGATCTAACCTGCAACATACGTTAAAATATTTGTCAATACAAAAGTATTGGCGAGTATACAGGTTTGATAAGTATAGCGTAAAAGATTAAAAGTATTGCGAATTTCCACATGCATAAAAGTAACACACGTCATACATACTCACAAAGCTGATACTACCAACTAAGTCCTCGATGCTCGAATATGCGATGGCAAACTAGACCCCGTCGGGCGTAATAGTACTATACTAGTCGTGGTGGGACGTCGCGAGTATAAGCCCTAGCACATATGCAACTAGTATCACGTATATCTATGCATAACAGTTATTCGCAAGTGATAATTCGATTGATTGAATAATTCGTTTGATAAGTTCGATTTGTTAGAAACGTATGTTACACCCAAAATGCGATTAAAAAGGGTTCAAGTATACTCACAGTGCGTGTTTAGTGAGAGCACGGCTGATTGGATCGGTTAGGAGTTCGTCTGAGTTAGCTTAAACATCGGATGATATAGTAAACGATGCACGGTTAAGCGGGAATAGTGTCAACATGACAGTTATCCAGTCGGATGGTGCTCATCCGGTCGGATGACCCCATCCGGTCGGATGACTGTGGGTTCTGTTCGTTCATTCTGGCATTCGATCGGATGACTTGAGTTTGGGTCGGATAGTGGTTCGATCGGATGACTTGAGTTTGGGTCGGATAGTGGTTCGATCGGATGGTAATCCGAGCGGACAGCAATCCGTGCGGATGACAATCCGTTCGGATGACCCATCCGGTCGGATAACATGTGGTCCGTTCGGATGACATGTCTGTTTTAACGTCCCGATCCGTTCGGATGGCCCATCCGTTCGGATGAGGCTGTCCATCCGGATGGCCACTCCGGCGCGGGGATTTTCTTCGTTTTCGAGCGTTGCGATAGTTTTTGGAGTACGCGCTTTCTATAGTTAATTTATATTATTATTATATATGTATATATATCACTAGGGGTCGTATTTACGTATCCATAATTCAAAGTTTCGAAATAACAATCGGTTTTCGATTCGAGTATGCGATTACTTGCGTCATTTCACAGCCATCATGGAGGGTAGTATAGGTCCTTTCTCGATGTCATCGTGAACGTTATTGTGTGTTGTCCCACAATGACTGACGGGGTACCACTCACTCGTATTGTCATCATCGTCACGACGACTGGAGCTATAGCACTCACCCGAGAGTCTTTGTTAGCGTTAATTGTCTGCGTTTTGACACATCACGGCCACTGAGGAGGGTTGAATAGGTCCTCACTCAATGTCATCGTGAGTGTTAGTGTTTGTGATGTGATGTAACGATAATGTATTGCGATAATATCCGTTTATCCTTCGAATAGCGATGTATGCGATATAGTTACATTATGATCTGAATCTCTGGTGCTAGGCGTAACGAGTATATCGAGTAGTAACAACGCACAAAAGTGCGGGTTGTTACAGTCTCCCCTACTTTAGGAAATTTCGTCCCGAAATTAGTCCAACAGGTAGGCTTTTGAGAGTTGATCCAGTATAAGTAGCGATGCAGCGAGTGATTTGACCGTGAGTTGACCAGCGAGAGCGTTTCGAATAAGAGGGGTCGATTACGATAGCGAGAAGGCGACGTGAAAGACATAAGTAATATCCCACGAGTTGGCGTTCCAAAGTACCTCGTGTCGTGAAGAATTTGTTAGTTCGATGCGATTGAAATTTTAAAGAATCTTGAAAGGTTTCTCATGACGTAGGGTTAACTGAGTCGATCGTTAACCAACGTTACAAGAAACGTTCGTTTTTAGGTATTCAAAAGGAATTCGGAATGGAAATCTTGAAATTTTTTCCTTTTAACGTAAGGTCAACTGAGTCGATGTTAACCAGCGTTGCAAGGAAGTTTAGGTTTTAAACATTTTAAGGAAAAGTGAAGACTGGGGTTACGAAAACTCTCCCATGACATGGGTTCAGCTGAACTCGATGTTGAACCAACGTCTCAAGAAAGCCTTGTTATTTTTTTTATATTGCAAAGGTTTTAAGAAAAAAAATTGGACTCATGAAAGCTTCCCTTGGGCATGGAGTTAAGCTGATTTGATGTTACCTCCACATTGTGAGGAATTTCACTTGTCCCATGGTTGTAATAAAAATTTTATAAAAATCAGTTTAACCGTTTGAAAAGACAATTTTAGCATCGAGCCCCACTTGGCACCTTCCCACGGAAGTTCGTTAATATGATTAAAACACTTATATATAGGAAGTACCAGCGGCGTATCCACCATGTTTTGCCCATATTATTTCTGTCTCGTGTGGCGGAGTCAGGTGTGCCGATAAGACACAGATAGAATTGCGTTTCCTCGGTCCATTCAATGGGTGGTCGGCCCGTGTTGAAGATAAAAGCGAATAGTTTAGGTGGTGAGGTTGATTGCGAATATAGTGATGACGGCGCAAGCGAGTAGCTTGATGACACGAAACATCGAAGTAACGTGTCAGTTAGGCGGCGAGCGATAAGCGGTAAGCGAATAGCGCGATATTGATTAGATTCCACATTAAACCCACATGGCACGTTTCCACGAGAGTTTGCTAACATAGCGAAACACCACGTTTAACCAGGTCAGTTTTGCCTCGTGAAGCGGTGTCATGTGTACTAATACCGCACAGACTGCAATGAACACCAAGCGAGCGATAAGCGGTACGCGATACGCGAATAAGCGGTAGATTATACACGATAAGCGATAAGCGATTAGGTGATTAGGAGAATAACACAAACACAACACTAGTAATGACGGCGATGATAATCGAATTACGATAAGCGGCAGTTGTTGTGTTGCAAGTGATGGAGGTATGCGCGATTCATGCGGTTCGATTTGATTGATTAACACCACAGAGTTTACTAACATCGGGCCCCGCATGGCCTTTTTCTACGAAAGCCCGCTGATATGACTAAAACACCTTGCTTTAACCATATGAGCTTCATCTCGTGAAGCGAGGTCATGCGTGCTAACTTAACACAAATATCACAGATAACGGTATGGCGATGGATTGATACACAGCAAACGATAAAGATTCACATAATAAGCGATAGAGATTGCGAGATACACATGATAAGCGATTGGCCGAGCTTTGTTTCGAATAAGCTTAACGTTACGTTGCGACGCATCACGGCTATTGAGGAAGGTAGAATAGGTCCTCACTCAACAATATTGTGAGCGTTTATGTACTTGATGAGATTTGTTGTAACAGACTTACGACAAGTCTTGCGTCGATGCAATTTCCCTGCAAGGTAGACTCCCCAGAGTCCATCGATGAGGTGATTGCACTGCGTTTGCAGACTTACGACAAGTCTTGTGATGATGCGATTTAGTTGTTATGCCTTGCGATTAAGTGTAGTGTGTTGAAAATAATCACAATAGTATAATAGGTCTAACAACGTTCAACTCCACAGGGCACTTTCTGCACGAAACTTCGGTAGTATGGTAAAGCACACCTTGCTTTACCCCTATTACTTAAATCTCGTGTTTCGGTGTCATCCTTCGTTGAAATGCTTATGGCACCTTAGAATTCACTACGATCTCCGTGCACTGACCCAAATAATCCCGTGTGCACCCGTGATTAATCGTTCCTTGCACGTTTATCGTACCTCTTTCTAAGAGTGTAGTGAGGGTAAAACACATTATTTCGTGATATAGTATATAGTATGTGTGAATATAGTCTAAGTGCGACGATTAGAGAGTGAAAGAGAGAACGAAAGCGAGAGTTAACGTTACACATAACATCGAGTAATAGAGTAGGTTCAAAACTTAGAAATTAACGTCGAAAATCGTATCATTACAACTTTATCCTACGCTTGCTAGGTCATTGGTGTTGAAGACTTTTGCTGGAGCTGTTGTTGTTGTACTCAGGTTCGCGGTTCGATGCGGCAGTTGCGGGTGAAGTGACCGTAACGGTTGCAGTTACTGCAATAGCGACAGTCAGCCCCAGTTGGATGATGATAGGTGCATGAGTAACACTGAGGATGAGCTCTAGTGTAAGCTCATTTTGGAAACACCGGGACTGTTTGAAGAGGCTTCGGCTGCAGCAGTTCGGTGGTTGATGAGTTCGGGCTTGAAATCTTTCGTTTGCGGCTGGGTTTGTTCGTGTCTTGCTAAGAGGTGTCGTCGTTGGTTGATTCGTCGGAGGACTCACTTGCAGAATCTTTGACCGAGTCATTGGAAGAACCGTCGGCAGAGTCATCAGAAGAATCATCGGCAGATCCGTCAGAGGAATCGTCAGCAGATTCGTCTGAAGGATCGTTAGCAGATTCGTCAGTAGACTCGTTGCTAGGATCGTCTGAAGAGTTTATGGCGATTGCTTGATAAGCTTGCTTGACAGGATTCTTGGAGGAAAACCCTTCCATGAGTCGTTTGTTGTTGATTTCTGCGGCTAAGCGGTAGGTTTCTTCGATGGTAGCTGGTCTTGCAGCTTCGACAAAATCACCCACACACTCAGGCAAGCCGCGGATGTACTTCGAAATGGATTTTTCTGAAGTGTTGACTTGACTTGGGCAGATTATGCTAAGCTGTTTGAACCTTGCGGTGTAGCCAGCGTTGTCACTTTCGACTTGCTTGATTTTCCAGAATTCATCTTCTAGCTTCTGAACTTCGTGAGGAGGACAGTACTCTTTCTTCATGAGCTCTTTCAGCTCATCCCAAGAGAGAGCGTAGGCTGCGGAGGTACCACGTTTGTTTCGTTCGGCGGTCCACCAGTCGAGTGCTCGTGATTGAAATACTCCCGTAGCACAAGTGGTACGGAAACTATCGGGACACCCACTTTGACGAAGGGTAACTTCGATAGAGTCAAACCACTGGAGTAGTTGAGATACACCTCCTTCACCCGTGAACTCCATCGGGTCACAGGCTTTGAAGTGTTTGTAGAGAAAAGTAGATTGCGACTCTTTTGTCTTGACGTCTTCCGAAGCTCGAGGGTTGCTAAGAGAGTGCACTTGAGCGACGATCTGGGGAATCATTTTGGCCACTCCCTTGACCACAAGGGAGGCGATCCTCCTTTCGTCCCTTCGTTTGGCTCGTCTCCTGGCTGACATTCTCGAAGTAGAGTTGTTGGAAGGTATCTAGACAGGAAGAGACTTGGAGTGAGATTCGATCATAATGATTTTTGAGTTTTGCGATGCGATTGAGCGCGTTCAAAACTTGATGCGATAATATAATAGTAATGCGAATCACATAGGTGTCACATAGGAGACATGAAATTCCTATGTTCTCACACAATGACTTGTTGTTTATACGTATATATTTGTAATTTGTAATTATACACATACAGGTCGACTTAGAATATGCGAGGACGCGTTGAGGTATGAAAGCGAGAGCGAGAGCGAAAATGATAGACTGTGCATTAGTTTTGTTGCGAACATTCGGGTTTCGTTTTAGATTGCGATGGCTGTGCGAGTTGTGCGTTTATAAAGCAGGGAGTGAAAATTGTTAAATTGAGGAATCGAATAAGCGTAAAGTTTCAAAACACGCAACGTAAATAAGTTCCAACCATTTGTAAAATCGGCGGGTCGTATGATAGAATGCCTTGGGTGTTTAGGCGTCGACTACCCAAGGTAACCCAACTATATTTAACAAGTTCGTGCACGCGCGTTGACCTAGAAGACTTCATGCTTCCACTGGGATGCAGCTCATGGCATTCGTCTTCCTAGTCATTACGGGCTCGAGTTATCATGTTAGTCGAGTCCTTGGTGAGAGATTTTTTGAAAACCAGTTTATAGAGAGTGGAACGGTTTATTAAGGTACGGGTTTCACCCCTGACTTAACAGCTTCGTTCCTAATTGTGGTTATGCTCTTCGAATAAATTCGTGAGTTCCACTAGATTCCGAAATGGAGACTTTCGTCGAGATGTGGATGTCACTCCTAACTCGATGAAAGGTTCTCGTGCTAGAAAATGCGCTGAGTGAGCAATCTCGTCGAGAGTTCTTGGTTTTCACACCTGGTCTCGACTGGATCACTCGGTTTCGTTATGCGAGTATCTTCGAAAACACATGTATTATGTTGGCCTTAGGAAAGGCTAAGTAGTATTCAGGCCTTAGGGAAGGCTTCTTCGTGTGAAGCTGTAGTAGGCGGTGTTCACACAAAGTTGTGGCTTTTAGCAATTTCGATCGAGAGTATCAAGTAGGCCCGATACAAACCCTACCGGGTTCGTACGAGTCGGCCTGTTGGTACTTAGACTATAGACTAGGTCAATTTCTAAGACGTCGACCCAGACTAGGTCGAGTCTTGCCTAATTCCCTGTAGTTATGGCTCTGATACCAATCTGTCACACCCCAACCGATGGCGGAATCATCGGGGCCCGGCACTAGGCGAATCAGATTGCTCAAGAGAATTCATAACAACTATATTGCGATAATATTTAATACTTCCATTATCCCATACTAACAAATAATACAATCACATAAGTTATCACAGATTTCTTGTCCTCTCGAACAATACAAATCCGACAACCTAGATTTTAGTTGAGTTTCTAGACTTCCTAGCTTGATTTGATATAGTCTGCGATCTAACCTGCAACATACGTTAAAATATTTGTCAATACAAAAGTATTGGCGAGTATACAGGTTTGATAAGTATAGCGTAAAAGATTAAAAGTATTGCGAATTTCCACATGCATAAACGTAACACACGTCATACATACTCACAAAGCTGATACTACCAACTAAGTCCTCGATGCTCGAATATGCGATGGCAAACTAGACCCCGTCGGGCGCAATAGTACTATACTAGTCGTGGTGGGACGTCGTGAGTATAAGCCCTAGCACATATGCATCTAGTATCACGTATATCTATGCATAACAGTTATTCGCAAGTGATAATTCGATTGATTGAATAATTCGTTTGATAAGTTCGATTTGTTAGAAACGTATGTTACACCTAAAATGCGATTAAAAAGGGTTCAAGTATACTCACAGTGCGTGTTTAGTGAGAGCATGGCTGATTGGATCGGTTAGGAGTTCGTCTGAGTTAGCCTGAACATCGGATGATATAGTAAATGATGCACGGTTAAGCGGGAATAGTGTCAACATGACAGTTATCCAGTCGGATGGTGCTCATCTAGTCGGATGACCCCATCCGGTCGGATGACTGTGGGTTCTGTTCGTTCATTCTGGCATTCGATCGGATGACTTGAGTTTGGGTTGGATAGTGGTTCGATCGGATGACTTGAGTTTGGGTCGGATAGTGGTTCGATCGGATGGTAATTCGAGCGGACAGCAATCCGTGCGGATGACAATCCGTTCGGATGACCCATCCGGTCGGATAACATGTGGTCCGTTCGGATGACATGTGGTCCGTTCGGATGACATGTGATCCGTTCGGATGACTTGTCTGTTTTAACGTCCCGATCACTGTTTTTGAGTGTTTTTGGAAGGAATACATGCGGTTTTAACTGGGACAGTGTAATTTCGTATTAACAATTGAAATTCCACCCGTTCCGACCCGTTCTAACGGCCGGGAATCACCCCGTTCCATCAGATCTGGCCGTTCTTGACGGTTTCTCATGGTTAACTCGAAATCGCACAGTTCCTTGGTTAAATACATAGATTTAGGTGAGATTTGTTATCCAAACATGTGGAAATCACCCAGATCTGAGTCGTTTATGGTGGGATGAGGTCACAACTTGAAGTTCATATGAACTCTTGGTGACATCACCTTAAAACACCTCAAATCAGTAGATTTCACGGTTAGAAATTGAGTTTTGAAAGACAGAATGATGTAGAATTGAGTGTAGATCATAGAAGTACAAGTTTTTATGTTGAAATCTTACCGGAATCGCGAGGAATCGAGAGAAAAGGGTCCTGGAGCGTGCTTGGTCGAGTGAGAGCTGTCACATCACTTGAACAGTGATGTGACATGAATTTTATAGGCAAAAAGTGGAGAAGGGAGTTACTGGGTCGGATGGCTATCCGTTCGGATGGCCCATCCGTTCGGATGAGGCTGTCCATCCGGATGGCCACTCCGGCGCGGGGATTTTCTTCGTTTTCGAGCGTTGCGATAGTTTTTGGAGTACGCGCTTTCTATAGTTAATTTATATTATTATTATATATGTATATATATCACTAGGGGTCGTATTTACGTATCCATAATTCAAAGTTTCGAAATAACAATCGGTTTTCGATTCGAGTATGCGATTACTAGCGACATTTCACAGCCATCAAGGAGGGTAGTATAGGTCCTTTCTCGATGTCATCATGAACGTTATTGTGTGTTGTGCCACAATGACTGACGGGGTACCACTCACTCGTATTGTCATCATCGTTACGACGACTGGAGCTATAGCACTCACCCGAGAGTCTTTGTTAGCGTTAATTGTCTGCGTTTCGACGCATCACGGCCACCGAGGAGGGTAGAATAGGTCCTCACTCAATGTCATCATGAGTGTTAGTGTTTGTGATGTGATGTAACGATAATGTATTGCGATAATATGCGTTTATCCTTCGAATAGCGATGTATGCGATATAGTTACATTATGATCTGAATATCTGGTGCTAGGCGTAAAGAGTATATCGAGTAGTAACAACGCACGAAAGTGCGGATTGTTACACTTGATACTAAGTCATATAAAATAAGTTCTCAAGAATATTATGATTATTATATAAATTCAGATCTGAATACATATACATGCTGTATATGTTATTGAATTGAATATAATTGAAACTCCTCATGAGTATACTAAAGCATTTGAGTGCTTAAGAGGTTAATTGGAACACCTTATGGATGTAATTATTGTGCACCAATACTCCAATAAACATACATAGAAAATGCGTACCTGGTTGTTATGGCATCTCAATGTACACAGTGTACAAACATGGTACAATATGGATTTTGGAGATAAAAGCAAGTGTTCATGATATTTTGCATATGATATAGATATCTATGTGTTAAAAGGGCAAGTTTATGTAGCAAAACTCTTGAATAGTGAACGCACATGCATATTTGGATAAGATGAAAAGAATTCCCCTATGGATTATTAATGCCAAAGGCATTGAAATCAAAACTCAAGTACGTACAATATGAAGTTGACAAAATACTACTATATAAAGTTGACAAAATACGTATGGACTAAAATAGTCGAGTCACATGTGGTATAATCGACTCACTAGTTAGCTTGGAAATGAGAAATACATATGGTGAAGTTGGTCCATTTGTTTTCATTAAAAGAACAATATGATGTTTACAAGTATTACAATAAATGTTGATGATGTCATTGAATCTTCTAAAGAGGAAAAAAAATGAGCTCAAACATTAAAACAAGAATTTGCAAATGGAATATGGTATTGAAAACTTATGGCTCGATACGTAGAACATACATTTATATTATAATCCACCAATCATAACACATCTAGAAAATGGTGGACATTTTCATATGGACAAAGCTTATGGTGTAAGTACATTTAATGATGTCCAAATATTTGATATAGAAAATGACTTTTATCATCTTCTATCAAAGAAGTAAAGATCCTTGGTGCTGAAGTACCATAGTTCAATACAAATTGTATTAATATATCTTGCTAGTTATACATGAACATATATCATTAAATTCATTGGCAAGATTTAACTCGTGTACAACGAGGAGATAGTGTAATGGGTAAAACATATATTTTCTATACCCTTAAGGTACGAAAGATATGGGTTCATATTTTACTAACCCATCAACAAGTTTGTTTAGTTTTGTAAATGCAGGGATTATAACAAAACACATTCATGAATCTTATGGTACCTACTTACAAGAGGAGGCAATTAAAGTTTCATATGAAGATCATACATCAATGTTCATTAAAGGATTGTACATCAAGAGATCAAGCGACAAATTACTTACTACAAAATTTTTCAGCAACTTTCATAGAAGATTGGCACATGTTAATTAAATGATACATATCATAATGAGGGGGAGTTTTACGCAAGTTGCACTCTTTTTCCCTTCACTAAGTTTTATCCCGTTGGGTTTTCTTAGTAAGGTTTTTAATGAGGCAACATACATGATCCAGAAGTACTAGGGTTAGACGATACGCGTTGCACTCTTTTTTCCTTAGCTATGGTTTTGTCCCATTGGGTTTTCCTAGCAAGGTTTTTAACGAGGCAGTATCACCAAGCATAGTAAAGGTATGTGGATAGTCAAGGGGGAGTGTTATGAATGTATCATAATGGTGACTCTTCACATACATAACTCCTATTTCTTTGATTTCTTTTGTATTAATATATATGCCTATAGATAGTGGCATTTGTATATGGATATATCAATCAAGAAGAAAACACTCCCACATTCTCTCATTCTTCTCTCTATATTGCTAATAGGTTAGTTGTTTTACAATAAAACATAAAGAAAAGTACAAGATATAAAAATAACAACGTTAAGAAAAGTTAAGACTTAAGTACGTCAAAACATAAATTAACTGAAACGTACATAGTAATGAGCATAAGAACATATTATATTTGACTCAAATCATTTCCGGTAAAATTTACATCAAAACGTAAATTAACTTAAACTTATACTGACACGTACATAAAAATTGTTTGACTGTAATACGTTTTAACCAAAAGTCGCAGCAAAAATACGAACCTCAAAATTTGTTTCTATTAAATTTTCTAACATACTTGAAGGCCATATAAAAGGAATCCCTTAAAAAAATTACATCATTCATCTTTAATTAATGTACCAAATATAACATTTGAATACAAACTAAGTGACCATCCTTTCGTACAATCCATGTTCTACAACTCGATCTTTGCCCGCTTTCCCTTCGTGATAAATGGTAATGATCCGTGTAACATGCGGTCACCATAAACAACCAACACATTAGTAAATGGTGATATCATACTTATATTATAAACATATAGCTAGAGGACCATATTGCATTCTAATGACGCAAGATATCTTGTTCGATCATCCTTCCAAACTCATCCACTAGGGGTGTTCATGAGCCGATCTGATCTGAGCGAGGGTCTGCTCGTGCTCGGATTGAATTACAACCGATCCGGCCAGATTGGGTCGATTTTGCAAAACCGAGCACAAAAGTGATGCTCGTGCTCGGTTCGAATTTTAATCGAGCGGATCGTTTTCGCTCCGTTTTTCTCAGCACCTTAATTAAAACATGTGCAACAAAAAAAAAACTGAAATCAAGACTATTACAAGGCTGCATTCAATAAAAACAAATCCTAACTTAATTAAAACATCTCCAACACCTTACTAACACAAGCAATACATAACCAAAATCATGATCCTAAAAAAGTTCTTAACAATATCAAATCTGAAGCACAAAATAAAGTGCGAAATACAAATTGTCATTTAGCTCAAAAGCCATAAACTTCTTCTTTAAGCTTGATCATCTCCATCCACAAAATCTCACTTCAAATCAACATATATAACCTGTTAATACAAGCATTAAACAAAACCATTAAGTTCTACACATTACATAACAGTTTTATGGTTTGTTAATTATAAAAATACCTTTAAAATCTATAATATATATTAATTATTTAATAAAAATAATTCGGGCAAAACCGAGCGATCAACGAGCGAGCGGACCTTTGCTCATGCTTGGCTCGTTTTCAAATCGGTTCAAGCCGAGTGGCTCGTTTATAAACTGAGCGGGAATCGAACGAGCATTTTTCGGGCATTTTTCGAGCGATCATTGAGCAGTTTGGACAAACCTATCATCCACTACTTCCCGGCGTCAACTCACTTGGACCCAACATTTTCATACCAGCACTTTTCATTTCATTCCCAACGATAACATGACTAGCAACTTGTACTTTTAAACATATTGAAAACCCATAACTTCACATAAACACCTTCTATTAATCTACGATCATTAGATTACGTCACATGCATACGTGTTCATATATCCAAGCACATATTTACGTTTCCCATACACACATATACACCTATAAGTTCGTACTACATACACTCACTAGTTCTTATTTATTTACACACATACAATCACATTCATTTAATTTCTTTAAAGCACCATACTTTGTTAGGCACACCATTTTCCGTATATAAACATGCTTATGTACTAGTTCCATCCATTCACACGTGTGTTACATCCAAATACAATCATTCCTACGAGAATCAGTCACATACATAATGAAATCCACATTTACACGCACCAACATACATGCTACATCTTTGTGCAAGCTCCCGTATGGGTTTCTTCCTTACTTGTACCCCACAAAACTTTATAGTAGGCTTGGGGTACCTTTAGGAAGCTTACTGGGGCCTTGAAAACAAAGAAAAATTAGAAAAACGTGAAAAACTATTTTCCGACGCGGACCCGCGTAGACAGAAATTAAAGGCGTCAGCTGAAAAGGGGCATTGCGTCGGCGACGTGAACTGCAGGTCCGACGCCGAATTTCGTTCTTTTGAGTGTTTCGACCCCTTTTCGCGCACCCCGAGGGTCCCGAAACATGAATTGACATTTTGCCAAGCCCCCAAATCATTCATATTCTAATTCTCATTCCCCAACATCCAATTTTCACAATTTGGTTAATTACTTTCTTATTTGTGACCTGTTTGCTTATCCTTATGATTTCAAACACAATCAACTACATATAATCCAATTCCATCATTCTTACCTTGATACCACTATTCCATTCCCATCCTTTTATGATTCCCAATAATAAGCATATCTAACTTCATTTAAATAATTTAAGAACTGAGTTCGGTAATCACTTAACTTAAGCGCGTGTGTTCGTGTTTGCTTCCTTGCTTCCTATTGACCCGTTTGCCTCCCGCGCTTGAGTATATGTTGGCATGATTCCTATCCCCATGTCATCACATTCACATTCTTATTAACATATGTGTTTATACACATTATCAAATTGTATGCAACTCATATCTTACATTGACCTTTATTAGTCAATTCTAACTATCACAAGGCATAGATCTACAATCACATCTTTTCATTCCATATAATTCATCATGTTTTCACATGTAACACATATTAATATAGTATGTAGCAAATGATTTCCCTAACATTATATTCGTGATAAAATGCCTTATTATGTTATTTATACAAAGTTGACTTTTTAAAGGTCAACCGTCTATCATATGAACTTTCAACTTAACCTCATACGCCCGTATCATTATATTAGACTGTACGGATGATACTATATGCATTTCATGCTCATGTTGTAGGACACATTCCACCACATGATCACCTACTTATATGAACACTCATACATAATCCATTCCATCCATACTAGCATCTTTATAATTTTACAACTAACACCATAACCCATACTTAGCCAACCAAACATCATTCCAACATAGGGATGGCAATGGGTCGGATTCGGGACGGGTATTGGTAATCCCATACCCATACCTATTTGTAAAATCGCGTCCCATACCCGACCCAATACCCGTCGGGTATCGGGTAATTACCCATCAGGTATCGGGTATACCCATTAATTCGTTAAAAGATATACGTTGGGGCTTCCAAATACTTTTTTTTACTATTATATATTTTATTTATACATCAACTATTATAAATAAAAAAACGTACATTTCATAATATAAGTTTTATCATAAATTAATAATAACTTTATAAAGCTTATACATTTATATGTATATACTTCACAACATACAAAATATACATACTATTATCAAATACATATACTAAAAGATAATTTATTTTTTCACACTATGAACATACTAAAATAAATCTCTAATAGACAAGGGTTAATGGAAAATAAAAATATAAATTAAAAAATCCGGGTATATGATCGGGTATATAGTTCGGCTAAACGGGTATGTGGTTTCGGGTAATCGGGTCGGGGCAAAAATTTTTAAAACTAATCCCATACCCAGCCCAATACTCGTTGGGTATCGGGTATACCCGTCCCATTTGTGTCGAGTTTCGGGTATACCCGTCGGGCTCGGGTATTTTTGTCATCCCTAAACATTACCCCTTTATAGTGATCTCATATGCTTCACATTTAGTGTACGTCTAATTCTCAATTTCAATTAAGCAATCATTCAAACATATGGTGAACATCATACCACTCCAACATAGAGTACAACCTTCTAATGCACACTCTTTACCAATTCACATAACCAACCGAAATGCTTACATGTATTCCAGCTAAAATACATTTCACATGTTTAACTACCTCATGGTTACTTCATATACACGTTCACCCATCACTTAGATACAATTTCATCTACAATTGTCACTTAGGCATTTTATCAAACACTTGGTGTGCGTACCACAATTTAGACACAAAGTACAAGTATTTCATGCTTATCTCTTACCTCTTGCTTTCAGTCATCAAATAAAACTAAACATCAACAAATTTCATTTCACATTCAACCTATCTAATAAGAATGCATTACATACAACATACCACAACAAGATCTGAATAAGGATTAGACATGAGTAACACACCCATGTCGCCATCTTCACCACTAGAAGTGGGTTTCACATCCAAACATTAAATTACTTGAAATCATACACAAAACGAATTCTATTTGGTGATTCTAATACACAATCATGCTTAATTTCATACTAACTCGCGGATATAATCATAACCCATTTATTGCAAGATCACCAAATAAGGATCTACAACTTACCACATGTTAATTTGGGTTGGATGATGATAAATATTGATCCACGCATTTGATCATCCATTCAATACCCTTCAATTTTTTGAATTTATTCCTAGATCATGAGGGGTTTGCACCACCTCTCTTCCCCTCTTTCTCTCCATACGACACACACACATACTTACTAGAGTTTTTTTGTTTTTTTTTTTTGTAAAACTTTAATTCAACTTACTAGATTTAGCCCCCCATGTTTGCTATCTTATCACATTTATCATAAAACCTTATTCCCTACGATTGGTTGTAGATTTAACCAAGTAAAATTACTTGGTCATCACATTTCATTCCATAACCCATGAAACCATACTAGTGAGTCAAACATTCGGGTTTGGAGTGTTACGATTAACTAGCTTAGTTATCTTATTCCATACCACTACACATAGAAACATACTACGAAGTTTTTAACAAAAATCAAGTTTTGAGGCGTTACAAAAATAAACACGTAAAACTCGATTATAAAGTTTTTAGAAAGTCAAGGGTTTGTAAGTGTCAATGCTGAAAGTAAAAGGTAAAAGTAAAAAAACAAAAACACAAAATTCACTCAAGTTGTTAAATGTACTATAGTTAATTTATACCAACACGCACATAAAAATAAACACTTAAAACTCGATTATAAAGTTTTTGGAAAGTTAAGGGTTCGTAAGTGTCAATGTTGAAAGTAAAAAGGTAAAAGTAAAAAAAAAGACAAAACGATAAAAAAACAAGTCAAAAGGAACACTATTCACCCAAGTTGATAAATGTAATATAGTTAACTAGTTGATGCCCCGCCCGCGTTGCGGGGCGATGACCGAATAATTCTCAATCAATTAAAAAAAGACTACTATAATTTTGCTAGAAAAAAAAAAACAAAAACGATAATAAGACCGTAATTTTTAGCTAAGGGCAAAACTGTAATTTTCAGGACTAATGAGCCAGTGTTAGGCAGCTCCTTGACACGAAAAAATATTAAATCGAGTAAACCAATTAAAACAAAAAAACCTTTATAGTTTTCCTAAAAAAACTAAAACGATGGGAAAAACGTAATTTTAACTGAGGACGAAATCATAATTTTATTCAGGGATAAATCGTAAATTAAATGGACCAATGGGGGAGTGCCAGGAAGCTGCCGGCATGACTGTAATTTTACACTGGGGGCAAAATTGTAATTTCACCAGGAAAACAAACAAAAACGATGGGCAAAATGTAAATTTAAGTTGAGGGCAAAATCGTAACTTGGCTGTGAGAAAAAAAAACTAATGGCAAAACTATAAATTTATACGGGGCAAAATCGTAATTTTGAACCGAGGGCGAATAAAGCCTTTATCAAGTGACCCAAGAATCGACATGAATACCTTGACTATTGACAATGTGACCCAAAAATTGGACCTACTCAAGCCAGAATTCACACTTGGAGAACTTGGCATAGAGACGGTTTCCCTGGAGTAATTCAAGAACCAAACAGAGATGCTGCGCGTGTTCGGTTTTTGACTTGGAATAGATCAGGATATCATCGATGAATACGATGACGAAGCGGTCAAGATAGGATTTGCACACGCGATTCATTAGATCCATAAAGACTGCGGGAGCGTTAGTCAAACCAAAACGCATAACAACAAACTCGTAATGACCATAGCGGGTTCGAAAAGCGGTTTTAGGTATATCTTCCTCTTGAATGTGTAGTTGATGATAGCCTGAGCGTAAGTCAATCTTCGAGAAACACGTAGAGCCTTATAGTTGATCAAACAAATCATCAATCCGAGGTAAGGGATATCGATTCTTGATGGTAAGCTTATTCAATTCCCTGTAGTCGATGCACATCCGGAACGATTCATCCTTCTTTTTGACGAAAAGGACAGGCGCGCCAAGGAGAGGTGTTAGGGCGAATAAAGCCTTTATCAAGTAGTTCCTGGAGCTGACTCGAGAGTTTGCGCATTTCAGAAGGAGCGAGGCGATAAGGCGCTCTAGCGACGGGATTTGCTCCAGGAATGAGGTTGATTCGGAAATCGATATCACGAGTGGGAGGTAAACCAGGTAGATCATCAGGGAATACATTAGGAAAATCACGAACAACAGGTACTTCTTCCAACGCCTTCCCTTTCTTTTCCTTCTCCGCTACTACGATGTGTGCCAAGAAAGCTCGGTATTCCTTTCGGAGGTACTTACTAGCTTGGACACACGACATGAGTTGCAATTTCTTCGAAGCGATTTCACCATAAACACACAATTGATCACCATTAGCGAGAGAGAAACGAATCATCTTATCGAAGCAAACAATTTCAGCATGATTATCCCGAAGGAAATCCACCTACTATGACATCGAAGCTACCGACCTGCATCGGAATGAGATTAATCGGGAAAACATGACCGTTGAGATCGAGAGTACAGTCACGTAGGACGAAACTGACGGTGACGGTTCTTCCAGTGGCAACTTCTACGTCGAAGGTTGATGGGAGGTTAACGCGCTTACAATTTAGGAGCCTTTCGAATTCGAACGACACAAAACAGTTATCGGCTCCAGTATCAAACAAACACGAAGCATATATTCCGTTTACGAGAAACGTACCATTAACCACGTTGTTGTCTGCCTGAGCCTGGCGGGCGTTGATGTTGAAGACTCGACCGCGGGCTGCTTGCTGTGCTGGCTATTGCGGCTGCTGTTGTTGATGTTGTTGCGGCTGCTGTTGAGGCTCTTGCTTCACCACTCGATTGGGGCACATGTTTGCAAAGTGGTTGGGGTCACCACATGCATAGCAGGCTCTTGCATTGGCAGCGGGGACAGGAGCTGCTTGTTGACCCTGGGGAGCTGGTAGAGCAGGCGCTGGAGCTTGGCGAGGACCGGTACGGTAGTTAGCGATGAAGTGGCCGTACAGGTTGTAGTGAACACAGAACCGGCGTGCGATACCAACCGGGTGATGATAAGTACAAGTAGGGCAAAGCGGGTGTGGGCCAGTGTATGCATGCTTTGCTGGCTGTGCATTGGCCACAAGAGCCACTACTTGGCGATGTTGAGGTTGCGGTTGCGGTTGAGCTGGTACAGCTTGGAGTGGTGCGGCAGTAACTGCACAGTTCTTGTTGCTGGAGCTGCTGTTCTTTCTCTTGCGGCGTGAGAGTTTTGAAGACTGCGGTGCGGCGGTTTCAGCGGTGAGAGTAGCTGATGTGTGCGGTCGTGTATATATATTTAAATATATTTTAAGCCTTTTATAACACTTTATTCAAGTTTTAAATTTATAAAACACGATATTTACTAACACTAGACACACATATGGGCAAGTGCACCCATCGTGAGCGTAGTATAGTGTTGGTAAGATACCGAAGTCGTCCAAGGACACAAGAGCTTTTAGTACCGGTTTATCTTCAACGTCTAATCAAATAAAAAATTTAGAAAAAGGTTTTAAAACCAGAAAATAAAATTAACTAAAAATGCTGAAAATAAAAATAAAAATAAAAACAGATAGACAAGATGAATCACTTGGATCCGACTCGCCTTTAGTGTAACCTTTGATTATTTTCGCACTTTTACACTTTTTAAGAGATTATCTTAGTTATAGTAGTAGGCCCCTCTTTTGAAGGTGACGTTACCCTCAACTCAGTAGTTTGAGTCAGCAAGGATAGAATCCTAAAGGGTTGGATTATTGAAAGATAATTAATTAAGTTATTAATGCATAATGTGGTAGGCCCCTCTTTTGAAGGTGACGTTACCCTCGGCTAAGTAGTTTGAGTCAGCAGGGATACAATCCTAAGTAGCCGGGTTAAAGTTTTAATAGTAGCTTACATATGAGGGGATCAATGAGTTCGGACCCCCGCCATCCAATACCAGTGGGTATTGAAGGAGGTCCTACTAAAGTTGACCCAGGTCCTTGCAGGATCTATACATTGAACAAGGCAAGACTCTTACCAAACCATTCCCTTAACCCCCGACCAGGTAGCCAACATATCTCCATATAGACCGTGGAGATATGAATGGTGTAAATCTTTTATTTTATATAGACAGTAAAATAACACCAAGACACCACGGACAAATGATAAGGAAGATTCACCTTCAACATAAGAAACTAGTTATTAAAGTCATTAATGCATAACCAAATAAAAAGTGCGAAAAGATTAAAAATAAATAGTATTACACTAAATGCTTGTCTTCACCAAGTGATGTAAGAGACGTAGGCAAACATGGCCTTTGATTGTCAAGAACTCTTACGATCAATCTTGGATCCCGAGACTACTCACACACTCTATGATGGATGATGGATGATGGATGATGGCGGTGGATGTGGGTTGTGATGGTGGTGGTGGGTGGGTGAAGTGTGAGAGAGGTGGTTTGCCAAGGGATGGTTTGAAAGTGAGCCAAGCACCCCTATTTATAGCCTGCACAGAAGCCCGGACACGGCCCTGTGTCCACCCATCTTCTCTTTCTTCATTAAATGCAGTTTGTCTACATTAGTTGACCACGCCCCCGTGTCCGCTGGGCACGACCCCGTGTGCAGAAGCGTATCTGTACTATCAAGATTTGCCTAGATTCTGTGAATCTTTGCATTTACCACGGCCCCGTGTCTGCTGGACACACCCCCGTGGTGGGTGATAGAAGCTTCTACAACTTTGTGTTTTCTGCAGACACTTGGGCACGCCCCCGTGCTCAGTGAGCACGGGGCGTGTTCAGCCTTCTGTTCTCTTGTTTTTGCTTGGGGAGATGCTGTCGAGGGGTCGGGCATTCCACATTTATTCCTTTTCCTGTATTATTGTTAGATTTGGCTGCATTTTTGCTTCTTTTGTTCATTTTAGCTAATTTAATCCTGAAAATACAAAAGGAAGACAAAAACACACTTTTTCCAACATTAGTATTAAAAAAGGGTTAGTTTTATGCCACATTTGATGTAATTTATATGTTGCATTTTGCACACATCAAATACCCCCACACTTGAATCTTTGCTTGTCCTCAAGCAAAACTCTTTATTTTGTGGCTTACACTCCCAAATGGAATGGGTAGAAGAGAAGGTTTTTGGGGCTTGTCATAGAGTGTCGGGATTCCAAGATTCTTTATTAGGTTTTATTTTTATTTTATTTACAATCCTATTCGTCATGATTTATTTAGAATATTACATAAGATAAATTACTTATTAGGGCATTACATGCCTTTTTAAAATTTCATTTATATACAAGTTCACATACCTCACGGGGGATCACTCAACTCTCGACCGAAGGTGTATTTTTGTGAAGCACTCGAGAGTGGCATGGAACTTACTCCTACCATAGGCTTGCCAAGCAAACAATCCTCCTCCTTTTTAACTATAAACCTTTGTAAATATCAAGAGGACTTTTTGGGGGAAGGGTTAGGCTTGGATTAAGGTAGGTGGTTGGGTTAGTGGTTAGTAGAAAAGGGCGAAAGGCGTAAAAAGCATCGGTTTTCGTAAAACATTTTGTTTTTGTGACTTTTTATTCCAATGAAGCATTACTCAAACAAGCCTTCTTTTGATGAGCTTTGTTTGTTTATTGCTAACTTCATTTTTCTTTTCTTCTTTATGATGATTTTTTTTTGATAAGTCACAAGAAAACCGAGCTTTGTTACTAAAATAAAGGGTTTAAAATGAAAAAGGGTTTTGGTGGGTAAAAAGGGTGTTTGATTTGGGTTAAGAAATGAAAAGGCTTAGGCTCAAAGGGGTTAACTAGGGGGGTTTTGGGTAGGTGGTAAAAAAAAGAAAAATAAAGGTGTTGAAAGAAAAAGGGTTAGTCCTAATGCCTCTATCATTTACTTACTTAGGTTTAAGTTGGTAAGGACCGGGAATGTATCGTCATGGCAAGTTCTAGAGTCGTAAGAACCAAGCGGCTATTCACACAAGAAACGAAAAATGAGCATTTAGTTTAAAGATGTATATTCTTATGCTCAATAAAGGCTCAAAACTTACTTTTTATGGGAATGGGGTTTTATGTGATCAAGTATATATAATCAAATTTTAACTAGATTTGTCATGCCGTTTCATAATTTTCTTATGTTGGTTCTTTTTATCACGACGCTATCGGTTGTAAATTTGTAAAAATATAACCTTTTTAGAATTTGTAATTCCCAAATTAAACCAAGACAAATAAAAAAAATGAAAAGATTTTGAAAAAATTTGGGGTGTTTAGCGGTTCCTATAGAGTTTTGTGTAAGGCTTGTAATTAGGACTTGCAAAATTCAAGGTTTTAGCATCCCCCCCCGCCCCCCACACACTTAAATTACACATTGTCCTCAATGTGTCCCAAAAAAAGTTTTTAGGTTGATTGAATGTGTAAAAGTGTGTTTAAAAACAATTTTTTTATGTTACTGGGCATCTGGACACGGGCCCGTGATGTCCGGGCACGACCCCGTGTTCAGGTTGCCAGTAACAAAAGTCATTAAAAAGAAATAGAAGCCTGGGCACGGGGGCGTGTTCAGTGAACACGCCCCGTGTCCAGTTACCTGAACTGGGCTATCCTCTGCAGATGGTTCAGCTCGGGGCCGTCTTGGCTGGACACGGCCCGTGCCGAACTTGCTGTAACGAAGAAAAAATTGCGGGAGGCTCTGTTTTTGTGCATGGGGTGTTGGTTCAAGTTTCCCCTGGTATCCTTCACCATCCCGAGTGTGTTTTACCCATTACAACATCATCCAAACACCAATTTAATTAAACCATCATTTCACTAAAACTAACACATTACATAGGTCCTAGAAATTTAGAAGCAAAGCAGAAAAATGAAAACTAAAAGTCCTAAGATAGATAGGTTAAGTGATACATAGAATCATCCTAGGGAGCTCTACTCTTATGATAGGAATCAAAATTCCGGAAATAGCTTTCTGGTGTTTAAAGGCTTTGTAGAACTCCAAACCGAGGGGTATTCCCTAGATGTTGTTAAAGCCATTCTTCTATTTCTCTTGGGAGGAAGAAGGCGGGCTCATTTTCCTCAACATCTTGCGGAGGGAGAGTAACACCAACCGGAACCCCTTGTAGGATATCTCGAGGGGGCTCCGGGTGTATGGTGTACCACTAGGCCGGTATGATGACTTCCGGTACCACATTCCATGCCCTTTGGGTGATGATTGGTACTAAAGGAGGAGAAGAATGTTCAACGTTTGGTGCAAAAGGTTGACCTCTCGAAGACATCCCTCTAGTCCCACCGTTAAATGATTGATACGGTCGACCAATGCTTCTTCCACTCCCGTCATCTCATCAATGGCCTCTCTTAAAGCATAGACGTAGTTTACAAGAGAGTCTTCAACCGTTGATGACCTTCTCCCTTGTCGGTTGTTCCTGGAGTGCGATGAAGATGTTCCGCTAGTTCTGCTCGCCATTCTGAGAAAACAGACCGAAAAGAGTTCAATTTTATTGGAACAGGACCACGGACACGGCCCTGTGCTCATTGAGCACGACCCCGTGTTCGGATGTCTGCAGATTTTTGGAACAAGGAATCTTGGAGTTTCAAGTTATTTTCATGATTTTTAAAGCGATTTTAAGCAGAAATAACTTAAAACACTGTTGTAGAACTTATTTTTAACAAGATTCCTTGAATAAAAATCTAGCAAACATCACCATAAAGCTTGGAATCATGGTGATTTCAAGCTCTAATGGTGGTATTAAGAAAAATTGAAGAAGAAGGCAATGGATAAAAGTGGAAAAGATAAGATGGTTGTTGAGAACCTTCTTTAGAATATACGTAGGATGGTATGTGTGAAGATCCCAGCAAATCTTTGTCTTTTGGAGTGGTCCAAATGTGCAGGATTCTTGGCTGCATTTATAGAAAACGACAGTAAATTTACTTCCGTACAGATATTGTCTCCAAATTTTAAGGGCAAAAATTATTGCTCCTAATTCTAAATCGTGGGTCGTATAATTTTCTTCGTGCTTTTTCAACTGCCTTGATGCATATGCAATTACCTTTTTGCGTTGCATTAACACACATCCTAATCCTAACTTAGAAGCATCGCAGAAGACTTCAAAATCTTCTGTTCCATATGGTAAGGCTAGAATTGGGGCATTTGTTAATCTTTGTTTTAAGATCCTAAAGGCCTCTTTTTTCTTAAGTCCCCATTCAAACTTAACAGTTTTACAGGTTAACTTAGTTAATGGAACAACTATTTTAGAAAAGTCCTTAACGAATCGCCTATAATATCCAGCTAACCCCAGAAAACTCCTAACTTCTGTTGCTGATTGTGGGACCTTCCAATTTGTGATCGCTTCTATCTTAGAGGGATCCACGTGAATGCCGTCGTGGTTCACCATGTGACCTAAAAATTGCACTCCTTGTAGCCAAAATTCACATTTCGAAAATTTGGCGTAAAGCTTTTCCTTCCTTAATAAAGTCAAGAGTGCATGCAGGTGCTTACAATGTTCGTCCTGGCTTTTGGAATAAATGAGTATATCGTCGATGAAGACAATTACGAATTTATCCAAATACGGCTTACAGATCCTATTCCTCATGTCCATGAATAATGCAGGGGCATTCGTTAGTCCAAATGGCATGACTGTAAACTCGTAGTGACCATACCTAGTCCTGAAAGCAGTTTTAGGTATGTCTTCTTCTTGTACCTTCAGCTGATGATATCCGGAGCGCAAATCTATCTTAGAGAAATATTTAGCTCCCGGGAGTTGATCGAAAAGATCATCAATCCTAGGTAATGGGTATCGATTCTTAATTGTAACTTTATTCAATTCCCTATAATCGATACACATTATTGAACAATCCTTCTTGTTCACGAACAACACTGGTGCTCCCCAAGGGGATGAACTAGGTTGTATGAATCCTTTGCTTAACAATTCATCTAACTGCTTCTTTAGTTCTAGCATTTCTGTGGGTGCTAACCGGTAGGGTGCCTTAGCTATGGGTACAGTTCAAGGAATCAGATGAATTCTAAATTCTACCTCCCTATCAGGTGGTAATCCAGGTAGTTCTTCTGGGAATACATCTGGGTATTCTGATATTACTGGGATTTCCTTAAGTACCTTACCTTTAGTGTTAATGATTACCGAAATCATATACACTATTCCTTGTTTCCGTTCATAACTAGCAACTTTCATTACTGAATGAACTTCATTGGTTTACGCGACTTATCTCCTGTAACCGCAATTACCTCTCCTGCGGGTGTATGGATTTCTATGGAATTTTTATCACAGAGGATTCGAGCATGGTTGGCTACTAACCAATCCATTCCTAATACGACATCGAATCCAACTAAATTCATAGGTAGCAGGTTTGCAGAAAATTTATAGCCTGAAAGTTCTATCTTTCCTTCTTGAAGAATCTGATCTATATTAACAGAATTTCCATCTGCCGTTTCTACCGTATAAATCTGCCTAAGTTTGGTTAGTGGCTGCTTAAGAGCTTGGCAGAATGAAGTATTTATAAAACTTTGGTTTGCACCAGAGTCAAATAATACTTTTGCGTAAACATCGTGTACAAGAAACGTACCAGCTATTACATCGGGAATCAGTTCCGCTTCTTGCGTTGTCAGCTGGAAGGCTCTTACATTCTTCTTATTAGATCCTTCGGCAGGTTTGGCCTTATTGTCAGCTGGCTTGAGCAGTTTTGGGCAATCGGGCCTGAAATGCCCTGTTTCTCCGCAATTGTAGCAGATCATGGTTTTCTTCCTGCAATTCTCCTCTTGGTGCCCCGGAATTTTGCAGAAATTAAAGTACCCCTTACATTTTCCAAAATGTTTTCTTTTACAGGTACTGCAAAATGGAGCAGTAGAGGATTGCCCGATTCCCTTTTTCTTGAAGTTACTGGCATTATTACCCCCACGAAAACCTTGGGTAATCTTTTTGGGCCAATTCCTTTTTCCTGTTCTCTTCTCTAGTGCGTACCAGCCCGTCGGTTAAAGTATTGGCCAATTCAACCGCATCGTCAATCGTGCGGGGTCTCGCAGCTTTGACGATATCACGAATATCGCTAATTAATCCCAAATATAGCGAGAAATAAGTACCGGTTCTGGCGAGGCCAGAGTTGGTACAATTCTAGCATACTCGAAGAACTTCGAAGTATACCCTCGACAGTCAACATCCACCATCCGGTGGTTCAGGAACTTATTCATCATTTGTTCCTTTTCATAGTCGGGACAAAATTTTCTTTCCACCAATTCCTTGAATTCTTCCCAGCTCATGGCATAAGCAATGTCACTTTCTTTTGCTTGTAATACCGTGTTCCACCATTCCAACGCCTCTTCCTTGAAAAGGTGGGATGCATACATTACCTTGTCCTCCTCTGCACACTTCCTTATTTTAATTACTGTTTTGGTTTTCTCTAACCAATGCAGTGCGGCAGTTGCCCCTTTATTGCCTGCAAAGTCGACTGGCTTACAGGCGAGAAATTCTTTATAAGTGCAACCAGGTGTTGCAACTTTCATTTTCTTAAGTATTGGGGCTTGAACCACATTATTATCATTATTGCCGCCTCCATTTACATTGTGACTAAAATTGTCGTCGCGAGTATGTTTGTTGTGGTTGGCTTGTGAAGGTTCAACGGGGTTCTTAACAGCAGCGACGATTGCCGGGATAGCATTGGCTATACCCTGGGCAACTATATTTTCGATATCTTGTCTGTTGAGAAAGTGGTATTCATTATTTTGTTCAGATTGGTTAACTTCATTGACTAGTTCATTTACTGCGTTTTTCATCTGATAATTAACAATACATATAAATTATTGGTACAAAATTTATAACAATTAAACACAGCAAGGTAATCATAACATAGTTAAGTTAACACATATAGCCAAAATTTGTCGACCTTGCGACATCCATATTTTTTTATATAATATTCTACATCCGTACACAACAGGTATTTACAGATGTTTTATTTTAGGATTATTATACACTAGTATCTTATATTATATTATTATTATACAACCACACAACTACAGTTAGCTGGCCTTTTAGAAACGACGCTCCCTCTCATCGTATTTCCATGAGATATTTTCCCCCACATCACGAATCCGGTTTCCCGCATCCACCAGCTCCTCGCCATAGCGGCGTAATCCAGCAACGTTCTCCGGGTTCATGGGTGGAAATGGTGCAGGTTTAGGATCAAACTGGGGAAAATAAACATTGGGGTTATTCATGAAATTCTGAAAATGCCAGTCGCTCGTCCACCATTCTTCCAATTCTCCAGGAAGAAGTTGAGGATTCACAATTGGGTCTGGAATAGCAGGTTCCAAGTTAACAGGAAGTTCTGATTGAGCGGGGTAATTGAAAAGGGTTTCGTCTGTAGGTCCGATGAGGTCACAATTTGCCAGTTTCCTATCAAGTTCTTCCCAAGGTTGCATCTCCTGGGCTTGACCGGAACTCTCCCCAATTTCCTTTCCTTTTCCTTTGTCTTTTGGGTCCTCTGTCTTTTTCACCTTTTGGGCAGGTGGCTTCTTCCTTCGTCCACGTTTCCAGTCCAGGATTCTTCTCCTCTTTTTAGGCTTGGGTTTCTCCTGGGACTGGGCCTGGAACACTAGTGGCTCCTCAGTATTCGCTTGATAACCTGACTGGATTCCTGTTGTATCCATATCGGTTGTATGGATGGTAAAGTTTCGGAGTGCCTCCGACAGTTCATTCATGTTGTTAGCACACATGAAGAAACATACCAAAAATTCAAGTTAAAATTTTGTTTATTTGTAATTTAAATTTTTCACAGAATCACAGAATGGCAATCTGGAAAATTAAGTATTTCTAAATACTTAATTGGCTTAAATCAGTGACTCTGATACCACATTTTTCTGTCACGGCCCCCGACCCGGTTTTATCCGTTTCAGATGCCGCAGGACAGAAAACCCGTGGTATTGGTGTTTAATTTGGCAGCGGAAATTTTAACAGGATCGTTTAAATTGGAAACACCCCATTTATTTTATTTCAAGTTTCGGGTCAAATCCCGTAATTTACAACAGAGGAATTTCACTGGGAAATTCCCTAATTACAAAATTATGTTTATTTTATTTACTAAACCACTTTCTTCAAGCTGTAGTGCTACGCGGCACTTTTCCTGGTTCACAGTAAATCACCTGAAACATGATTAAAAAGATTTTATCAGTGGGGAAATACTTGCGAGTCATTCAATTTGCATAAAACGACACATTGTTATAGATTACAGTATTAAGAGCGATTACAGTTGCCCCTATCTTATAATTAGCTGGTTCAGTTGTCACTCGACCGGATCTATGACTGTGGTCATACCACTATTGGGTCCTTTCACTCAATAGTGACGAGTATCACTATTTAGGTCCTTTCACCTAAAAGTGATAAAACAGTAGTAATTGTGCACAATACCCCACTTACTGCCAGTAATTTAAGATAACAAAGACTTAATCCCTGTAACATATAACTGGAAAACATTTGGGTATTGTAAAGCACTTTTGATAAAAGAGAATGACTCACATTGCAAGTTTAGTTGGACAGAGTTTTGCCTACTGATTAAGCTTGGTAACCTAGTTAAATAACAATGCACATGAAACTAGGTTAGTAACTTAATACAACATTTACGATAAGCTCACGAAATCAAAACCCTCACAACGAATGACAAAGTATAGCCCGAATTCGGGCAGCACTTAAACATCCATCGGATCGGTTTCAATCGATCGGACATTGTATCGTAGCAGTGATCGAGTTATTACCCTATAATCGTAGCAGCGTTTCGACACTTAACCACTCGTATCTAAGCAGAATATTGACGTTTTGAAAGGATTTTTCAAACACACAAACAAGGTCATGCAACGTCCGATTTATAGCAGATTTTTGAGTTTTACGCGGCCCGTGTAAACTCGAAGAACAACCTACGTGGCCCGCGAGGGCCACCCTAGCTACGGCTAGGGCTGCCGTGTCATGGTGTAGGTCTTCCACGTGTCTGACACATGGCCTAAAGCTTATCCAGAGTTTTGAGAAGCTGTCGCGCCCCGCGTAGACTTTCCTTAACTCTTACGCGACCCGCGACAGATCAATAAAATTGAATTTCTTGATTTTCCACATGGATTAGGGTTTTAGGGGTCCGGGTTTTCACTTACGGAGTGTTGTGGGACATCTTTACAGGTCCTTACACTATCTAAAGTTCAGGAACACGTAACAGGAAATCAAATAGGCACGTAATCAAGTAGGCACATAATCCACAGAAGCACGTAAGCACATAGGGCACATAGAGCATATAATTCACTATATTTTGCACGTATTCACCTTCCTATATTGCACACATTCACCTATCTTTCATAGCAGCGTAAGCAATCGAGAGTTGCGAGTTCGATTAGCGAGGTTGCGAGTAACATAGCATGCGATTTATTCCACGATTTGTCAGCGTGGTGTGAGTTGTGTATGTTTTGGCGGAGCGAGAAACGTGGGAATCAAAACCATCAGTGTCACAGTACTGTTTATCTCAAAACGCTAACAAATAACATTTAAAGCCACGTAAAAAAAATCCACATAAAAGCGAAAAATCACAGAGTCGATGGATGCGAATCCAGAATCAAAACACATAAAAGCGAATAGAATGCCTCGGGTGTGCTAGACTTCGACTACCCAAAGTGATTCGACTATTCACAAGGACCTTAAGTACATACTTTGGCCTTCTGGACTGTGCTCCCGCCTCAATCCGGGCGATTGGCACGCATCCTTCCAGGTACAGCGTGACTCAAGTCGTTGGAGTCCGTCGAGTTTTTGGTGAGAGTGTTGTAAAAACCAAAATAAGGAGCAGAACGAGTCGCCAAGATTTGGGTTTCACCCCTAACTTAGCTACTGCATTCCTGATTGTGTGATAGAGTCATGAGATAGAGAGAAAACCTGCGCCAAAGTATGCATTTCACTCCTAATTCAACGCAAATTCTTGTGTTTTATAATAAAAAGTTGTGTGTTGAGCAAGTGATCTAGTCGAGAGTTTACGGTTTTCATGCCTATTCTCGGCCTAATCATTTTGCTTACGCAGGTAAATTGTAATAGTGCGAGTTGCCAGCCTTAGGAAAAGCTGACCTTGCGCGAAGCGGTAGTATGCGATGTCCGCGCAAGTGTGTAGTGTTCAGCGAGTTCAAGCAAGAAATGGTAAGTAAGCTCGTACAAAGCCCCTACTGGGTTCGCACAAGTCGGTATGTTGGTACTTAGACTATAGACTAGGTCGTTTCTAAGACATCGACCCGGACTAGGTCGAGTCTTGCCTAATTCCCTATAGTTATGGCTCTGATACCAATCTGTCACACCCCAACCGATGGCGGAAACATCGGGGCGCGGCACTGAGCGAAACAGATTGTCCAAGAGAATCCATAACAACTAAATTACCAGATATTTAAATATTATGTCCCATACCATAACATACCAAAGTAAATAGTTATTACAGACCAAATATCTCAAAGACAAATAACATGTTTCGACAACTCAGATTTAAATTGTTTGTTTCTAGACTCATCCTACTTGATTCCACAAGAGCAAGCATCTTAGCATCTCAAACACCTGTCACATACGTTAAAATAGAGGTCAATACACATAGTGTAAAGGTGAGCATACAAGTTTGATAGCATATAGTAGCGAAAGCGAGTTTACGCGTAACCAGCATGTAACATGTTTAATGCAAAGTAAGTAGGTTATCGACAATGAAAGATGCACAGACGTGACTGCGAGTTGTAGAGTGCGCAACACATATCACCACCGTGACACGTGAAGAAATACCCTTAGCAACCCCCGTCCACGACAGGTGCTGAGTCCAAACTATAGTACTATCGTTGCTAAGGTGTCAGGCAACAATCACTGTGTAAACATAACATACAAGCATTCATCGAGTAACACGTATCATGCAATAGAGGTTAGCGTATAAAAGTGTTTGCGTTGGGTGATCGTTGTGATTTAGCATAAGTAACGTATGTAACACCCAAAAGTGCTTAAAGCAAAAAGGGATCGAGTATACTCACAGCGATGGTAGTTAATGGATTGAAGGGAGTGCTAGAGTGAGATTAGCCTAACAGTTAACGATAGCATAAGCGAATGAACGCCGCGTAAAACGGTGCTAGTGAAGCAAGTGACAAATGGTCATCCGATCGGATGACTATCCGAACGGATGGTCACTCGATCGGATGTCAATCCGTTCGGTTTTCCATCCCTTTGGATGGCCATTCGGTCGGATTGACACTCGTTTGGGTTGGACGTGTTTGTGTATGATGGCTTTGAAGTTTTCTTTGTAACATTTTAAAATCAGAGAAGTATCTCTATCTTTCAGATCGTTCGATCGGATGGCGATCCGACCAGTAAGACATTTCTCAGAAAACGATAAGTGCTCGAGACCAATTGTCATCCGATCGGATTGTCGTTCGATCGGATGCAATCCGATCGGACGGCAGTCCGTTTGGTGACTTGGTCGTTTTGAAAATTGTTAAGTTTGAAAGTTTTCGGTTTGACCGAGACGATATGACAACGTGTTTAACAACAGGAACTCCATCAGAACCAGGTTATACGATCGAACGGGAATCACCCCAATCCGTTCAGTTAACTGTTCATGACGGTTGTTCATGTTTAACCCGAAATAGGTTGTCTTGTTGATAGGAATCAGATCTCAAACCGACACTTCACTAGAGAAGAGTAGAAGTGTCACACCCCAACCGATGGCGGAATCATCGGGGCGCGGCACTAGGCGAATCAGATTGCTCAAGAGAATCCATAACAACTATATTGCGATAATATTTAATACATTCGTTATCCCATACTAACAAATAATACATTCACATAAGTTATCACAGATTTCTTGTCCTCTCGAACAATACAAATCCGACAACCTAGATTTTAGTTGAGTTTCTAGACCTCCTAGCTTGATTTGATATAGTCTGCGATCTAACCTGCAACATACGTTAAAATATTTGTCAATACAAAAGTATTGGCGAGTATACAGGTTTGATATGTATAGCGTAATAGATACAAAGTGTAGCGAATTCCCATATGCAAGAACGTAACACACGACATATATACTCACAAAGCTGATACTGCCAACTAAGTCCTCGATGCTCGAATATGTGATGGCAAACTAGACCCCGTCGGGCGCAATAGTACTATACTAGTCATGGTGGGACGTCGCGAGTATAAGCCCTAGCACATATGCAACTAGCATCACGTATATCTATGCATAACAGTTATTCGCAAGTGATAATTCGATTGATTGTATAATTCGTTTGATAAGCTCGATTTGTTAGAAACGTATGTTACACCCAAAATACGATTAAAAAGGGTTCAAGTATACTCACAGTGCGTATTTAGCGAGAACACAACTTGATTGTGTTGGTTACGGGTATGTCTGCGTTAAATCATTGAAGGATATAGTAAACGATGCACGGTTAAGCGAGAATGGCATCGAAAAGTCAGTTATCCGATCGGATGACCATATGGATCGGATGGGCTGGTCCGGTCGGATGGCAGTGGTTCGATCGGATGGCCCCCTGTCCGATCGGATGGCCTGGTGTCCGATCGGTTGGCCTGCTGTCTGATCGACTGGGCTGCTGTCCGATCGGCTGGGCTGCTGTCCGATCGGCTGGCAGCCTGTCCGATCGACTGGGCTGCTGTCCGATCGGCTGGCTGCCTATCCAGCTGATATTCGACTATTTTTGATGGTTTTTCAGTGGTTTTGATTGGGACGGTGTTCCTTCATGCTAAACAACCGAAATTCCATCAAGTCTGACTCGTTCTAATGGCCGGGAACCACCCCGTTCCATCAGATCTGGCCGTTCTTGATGGCTTTTCTCAAGTTTAACCCGAAATCACACACACTATGGCTAGACAACTTAGGTTGGTGAGATTTGTTACAAATCGGGTGAAATTACTTAGATCTGAGTTGTTTATGAGGTCACACCTTGAAGTTTATGTGAACTTAGGGTGACATCATCTTCAAGGCACCTCAAATCCTTAAGAATCACACCACTTCTTGATTAGAAAACATAGTTTTAGACTTGATTTATGTAAAAACGTATGGAAATCACTCAGATCTAAGATGTTCTTGCATAGGATGACATTACCCTTGAAGTTCGTAAGAACTTCATGGTGACATCACCCTAGAATGTCCAGGATCTGGAGATTCCACGATTAAAAGTGGAGATTTAAAAGGTAGAAGGGTGTAGAATTAGTTATAGATCAAGGAAGTACAAGATTTGAGTTAAATACCTACGAGAATCGCGAGAAATCGAGAGATAAAGGGGCTAGAACTTCTGGTCGAGCAGCAACAGTGACAACAAGTGTGTTTGGGGTGAATGAGGGGTATTTATAGGCAAGGAGGAAGGAAAGGAGGACAGGTTGGCCCGGATCGGATGGCCCGTTCGATCGGCCGGCATGTCCGTCCGATCGGTTGGACTGGTCCTGTCCGATCGGTTGGACTCGTCCTGTCCGATCGGTTGGACTCGTCCTGTCCGATCGGTTGGACTCGTCCTGTCCGATCGGTTGGACTCGTCCTGTCCGATCGGTTGGACTCGTCCTGTCCGATCGATTGGACATGTCTGTCCATCCGGATGACCACTCTGGCGCGATGGATTTCTCCGTTATTGATTGTTTCGATAGTTTTCGAAGTACGCGCTTTTCATAGTTAATTTATATTACTATATATATGTATAGATATATCACTAGGGGTCGTATTTACGTATCTATAATCCACAGTTTCGATAATTACAGCCGGTTTTCGTTTCGAGTGTGCGATTATTAGCGACGTTTCACGGCCATCAAGGAGGGTAGTATAGGTCCTTTCTTGATGTCATCATGTACGTTATTGTGTTTTGTGCCACAAAGACTGACATGGTACCACTTACTTGTATTGTCATCATCGTCACGATGACTGGAGCTATAGCACTCACCCGAGAGTCTTTGTTAGCGTTAATTGCCTGCGTTTTGACACATCATGGTCACCGAGGAGGGTAGAATAGGTCCTCACTCAATGCCTTCGTGAGTGTTAGTGCTTGTGATGTGGTATAGTATAGCGATATTGTATTGCGAAAATATGCGATTATCCTTCGAATAGCGATATATGCGATATAGTTACATTATGATCCGAATCTCTGGTGCTAGGCGTAACGAGTATATCGAGTAGTAACAACGCACAAAAATGCGGGTTGTTACAATCTCCCCTACTTCAGGAAATTTCGTCCCGAAATTAATCCAATAGGTAGACCTTTGAGAGTTGATCCTGGATAAGTAGCGATACAACGAGTTAATCGGGTGAGAGTTGGCAAGCGAGAGTGCTTCGAATAAGAGAGATCGATTGCGATAGCGAGAAGTGACGTAATTACCAAAGGAGCATCCCACGAGTTGGCGTTCCAAGAGTACCTCGAGTCGCGAGGAATTTGTAAGTTCGATGCGATTGAAATTTTAAAGAACTTTGAAAGGTTTCTCACAACGTAGGGTTAACCGAGTCGATTGTTAACCACCGTTGTAAAAAAAAAGTTTAGGTTTCAAACATTTTAAGGAATTCGAAAATGAAAACTGGGGTTACGGGACTCTCCTAGGACCTGGGTTCAATGCTGAAATCGATGTCGACCCAACGTCCTAAGGAAGATTTCGTTTTGATATTGCAAAAGTTTCTAAGGAAAAGCAGGACTTATGAGACTTCCCTTGGGCATGGAGTTAAGCTGATTCGATGTTACCTCCACATTGTGAGGAAATTTCACTTGTCCAATGGTTTTAATAAAAAATTTATAAAAATCAGTTTTCAGTTTTTTTTTTTTTTAACAGTTTGAAAAGTTAATTAACATCGAGCCCCACTTGGCACTTTCTCATGAAAGTTTGGTAATATGGTTAAAACACTTATCTATATGAAGTACCAACGGCGTATCCACCATGTTTCTCCATATCACTTCCGCTTCGTGAGGCGGTGTCATGTGGGCCGTTATGACACAAATAGAATTTTGCTACCTCGGTCCAATCGACAGGAAGTCGGACCAAGTTGAAGATAGAATCGAATAGGTTAAACAAGCGAGTTGAATTGCGAACATTGCTATAACAGCGTGCGCGAATAGCCTGGTGACACGAAATGCTTATGCGTCATGTCTGGTTAGGCGTCCAACGGTAGATAATAAGCGATTAGCGCGATGTCGATTAGATTCCACATTGAACCCGCATGGCATGTTTCCACGAGAGCTTGCTAACATGATGAAACACCACGTTTAACCAGGCTAGTTTTGCCTTGTGAAGCAATGTCATGCGTGTTATTACCACATAGGTTGTACCAAACGAGCGAATAAGCGGTAGATTATACACGATAAGCGATAAGCGATCAGGTGATTTAGCGAATACCGCAACACCAACAATGACGGCGATGATGAACGAGTTACGATGAGCGGCAGTTGTTGCGTTGCAAGCGATGGAGGTATACGTGATTTATGCGGTTCGATTCGATTGATTCACATCACAGAGGTTAACTGACATCAGACCCCACATGGCCTTTTTCCACGAAAGCCCGCCGATATAACTAAAACACCTTGCTTCAATCATATGAGCTTCATCTCGTGAAGCGAGGTCATGTGTGCTAACTTAACACAAACACCACAGATAACGGTAGGCGACATCGATAGATTGATACATAGCAAGCGATATAGGTTCACATAATAAGCGATAGAGATTGCTAGATACACATGACAAGCGATTGCGATTAGTCGAGTTTTGTTTCGAATAAGCTTAACGTTACGTTGCGTCGCATCACGGCTATTGAGGAGGGTAGAATAGGTCCTTACTCAACAATACCGTGAGCGTTTATGTACTTGATGGGATTTGTTGCAACAGACTTACGACCAGTCTTGCGTCGATGCAATTGCCCCGCGAGGTAGACTCCCCAGAGTCCATCGATGAGGCGATTGCACTGCGTTTGCAGACTTACGACAAGTCTCACGATGATGCGGTTTGTTACGCCTTGCGATTGAGTGTAGAGTGTTGAAAATTATCACAATAGTATAATAGGTCTAATAACGTTCAACTCCACGTGGCACTTTCTTCACGGAATTTCGGTAGTATGATAAAGCACACCTTGCTTGACCCCTACTACTTAGATCCCGTGGTTTGGTGTCATACTTCGTCGTAACGCCTGTGGCACCTTAGAATTTACTACGATCTCCGTGCACTGACCCAAATAATCCCGTGTGCACCCGCGATTATTCGTTCCTTGCACGCTTATCGTACCTCGTTCTAAGAGTGTAGTGAGGGTAAAACACATTATTTCGTGATATAGTATATAGTACGTGTGTGACTCTAGTCTAAATGCGACGACTAGAGCGTGAAAGAGAATACGAAAACGAGAGTTAATGTTACGCATAGTGGCAACATCGAGTAATATAGTAGGTTCAAAACTTAGAAATTAACGTCGAAAATCGTATCATTACAACTTTATCCTACGCTTGCTAGGTGCTTGATGCTGAAGACTTTTGCTGGAGCTGTTGTTGTTGTTCTCAAGTTCGCGGTTCGATGCGGCAGTTGCGGGTGAAGTGACCGTAGCAGTTGCAGTTATTGCAATAGCGACAGTCAGCCCCAACTGGGTGATGATAGGTACATGAGTAACACTGGGGATGAGCTCCAGTGTAGGCTCGTTTTGGAAACATCGGAACTGCTCGAAGAGGCTTCGGCTGTGGCAGTTCGGTGGTTGATGAGTTCGGGCTTGAAGTCTTTCGTTTGCGGTTGGGTTTGTCGGTGTCTTGCGATGAGGCGTCGTCTTTGGAGGATTCGCCTGAGGACTCGCTTGCAGAATCTTTGGCCGAGTTGTCGGAAGATCCGCCGGCAGACTCGTCAGAAGATTCGGCAGCAGATTCGTCAGAAGAATCGTTAACAGCTTCTTCAGAAGAATCGTCAGCAGACTCATCAGGAGAATCGTTAGCAGATTCATCCGAAGAGTCGTCAGCAGATTCATCAAGAGAATCGTTGACAGGATCGTCTGAAGGATTTTTGGCGATTGCTTGATAAGCTTGCTTGACATGATTCTTTGAGAAGAACCCTTCCCTGAGTCGTTTGTTGTTGATTTCTGCGGCTAAGCGGTAGGTTTCTTCGATGGTAACTGGTCTTGCAGCTTCGACAAAATCACCCACACACTCAGGCAAGCCACGAATGTACTTCGGAATGGCTCTATCTGGTGTGTTGACTTGACTTGGGCAGATTATGCTAAGCTGTTTGAACCTTGCAGTGTAGCCAGCGTTGTCACTTTCGACTTGCTTGATTTTCCAGAATTCGTCTTCCAGCTTCTGTATTTCGTAAGGAGGACAGTACTCTTCTTTCATGAGCTCTTTCAGCTCTCCCCAAGAGAGAGCGTAAGCTGCGGAGATTCCACGTTTGTTACGTTCGGCGGTCCACCAGTCGAGTGCTCGTGATTGAAATACTCCGGTAGCGCAAGTAGTACGGAAACTATCGGGACACCCACTTTGACGAAGGGTAACTTCGATAGAATCGAACCACTGGAGTAGTTGAGATACACCTCCTTCACCCGTGAACTCCATCGGGTCACAGGCTTTGAAGTGTTTGTAGAGAAAAGTAGATTGCGGCGCTTCCGTCTTGGAGTCTTCCGAGGCTCGAGAGTGGCTGAGAGAGTGCACTCGAGCGGCAATTTGAGGAATAAGCTTAACCACTTCCTTAGTCACAAGTGATGCAATCCTCTTATCGGCGCTTCGTTTGGCTCTTCTCCTGGCTACTCGTCTCGAGGTAGAGTTGTTGGAAGGCATCTAGACAGGAAGAGACCTGGAATGTGATTCGATCATAATGATTTTTGAGTTTTGTGATGCGATTGAGCGCGTTCCAAAACTTGATGCGATAATATAATAGTAATACGAATCACATAGGAGCCATATAGGAGACACGAATTTCCTAAGTTCTCACACAATGACTTGTTGTTTATACGTATATATACATATTTATATAGATATAATTTGTAATCATCTACATACAGGTCGATTTAAGATATGCAAGGACGCGCTGAGGTGAGAAGACGAGACCGAAGACGAGAGATTAGTTTTGTTGCGAACATTCGGGTTTCGTTTTAGATTGCGATGGCTGTGCGAATTGTGCGTTTATAAAGCAGGGAGTGAAAATCGTTAAATCGGGAAATCGATAAAGCGTAAAGTTTCAGAATGTAAATAAACTCCAACCATTTGTAGAATCGGCGGTTTGCATGATAGAGTGCCTTGGGTGTTTAGGCGTTGACTACCCAAGGTAACCCAACTATATTTAACAAGTTCGTGCATGCGCGTTGACCTAGAAAGCTTCATGCTTCCACTGGGATGCAGCTCATGGCATTCGTCTTCCTAGTCATCGCGTGGCTCGAGTTATCGTGATAGTCGAGTCCTTGGTGAGAGCTTTTTGAAAAAAACCAATTTATAGAGAGTGGGACGGCTTATTAAGGTACGGGTTTCACCCCTGGCTTAACAGCTTCGTTCCTAATTGTGGTTATGCTCTCCGAATAAATTCGTGAGTTCCACTAGATTTCAAAACGGAGACTTTCGTCGAGATGTGGATGTCACTCCTAACTCGATGAAAGGTTCTCGTGCTAGAAAATGCGCTGAGTGAGCGATCTCGTCGAGAGTTCTTGGTTTTCACACCTGATCTCGACTGAATCACTCGGTTTTGTTATGCGAGTATTTTCGAGAACACGTGTATTGTGTCATCCTTAGGAAAGGCTAAGTAGTATTCCAGCCTTAGGAAAGGCTTCTTCGTGTGAAGCTGTAGTATGCGGTGTTCACACAAGGTTGTAGCTTTTAGCAATTTCGATCGAGAGTATCAAGTAGGCCCGGTACAAACCCCTTCTGGTTCGTACGAGTCGGCCTGTTGGTACTTAGACTATAGACTATGTCAATTTCTAAGACGTCGACCCGGACTAGGTCGAGACTGGCCTAATTCCCTATAGTTATGGCTCTGACACCAATCTGTCACACCCCAACCGATGGCGGAATCATCAGGTCGCGGCACTAGGCGAATCAGATTGCTCAAGAGAATCCATAACAACTATATTGCGATAATATTTAATACATTCGTTATCCCATACTAACAAATAATACATTCACATAAGTTATCACAGATTTCTTGTCCTCTCGAACAATACAAATCCGACAACCTAGATTTTAGTTGAGTTTCTAGACCTCCTAGCTTGATTTGATATAGTCTGCGATCTAACCTGCAACATACGTTAAAATATTTGTCAATACAAAAGTATTGGCGAGTATACAGGTTTGATATGTATAGCGTAACAGATACAAAGTGTAGCGAATTCCCATATGCAAGAACGTAACACACGACATATATACTCACAAAGCTGATACTACCAACTAAGTCCTCGATGCTCGAATATGCGATGGCAAACTAGACCCCGTCGGGCGCAATAGTACTATACTAGTCATGGTGGGACGTCGCGAGTATAAGCCCTAGCACATATGCAACTAGCATCACGTATATCTATGCATAACAGTTATTCGCAAATGATAATTCGATTGATTGTATAATTCGTTTGATAAGCTCGATTTGTTAGAAACGTATGTTACACCCAAAATACGATTAAAAAGGGTTCAAGTATACTCACAGTGCGTATTTAGCGAGAACACAACTTGATTGTGTTGGTTACGGGTATGTCTGCGTTAAATCATTGAAGGATATAGTAAACGATGCACAGTTAAGCGAGAATGGCGTCGAAAAGTCAGTTATCCGGTCGGATGGTGCTCATCCGTTCGGATGGGCTCATCCGATCGGATGACCATATGGATCGGATGGGCTGGTCCGGTCGGATGGCAGTGGTTCGATCGGATGGCCCCCTGTCTGATTGGATGGCCTGTTGTCCGATCGGTTGGCCTGCTGTCCGATCGACTGGGCTGCTGTCCGATCGGCTGGGCTGCTGTCCGATCGGCTGGCAGCCTATCCAGCTGATATTCGACTATTTTTGACGGTTTTTCAGCGGTTTTGATTGGGACGGTGTTCCTTCATGCTAAACAACCGAAATTCCATCAAGTCTGACCCGTTCTAACGGCCGGGAACCACCCCGTTCCATCAGATCTGGCCGTTCTTGATGACTTTTCTCAAGTTTAACCTGAAATCACACACACTATGGCTAGACAACTTAGGTTGGTGAGATTTGTTACAAATCGGGTGAAATTACTTAGATCTGAGTTGTTTATTAGGTCACACCTTGAAGTTCATGTGAACTTAGGGTGACATCATCTTCAAGGCACCTCAAATCCTTAAGAATCACACCACTTCTTGATTAGAAAACATAGTTTTAGACTTGATTTATGTAAAAACGTATGGAAATCACTCAGATCTAAGATGTTCTTGCATAGGATGACATTACCCTTGAAGTTCGTAAGAACTTCATGGTGACATCACCCTAGAATGTCCAAGATCCGGAGATGCCACGGTTAAAAGTGGAGATTTAAAAGGTAGAAGGGTGTAGAATTAGTTATAGATCAAGGAAGTACAAGATTTGAGTTAAATACCTACGAGAATCGCGAGAAATCGAGAGATAAAGGGGCTGGAACTTCTGGTCGAGCAGCAACAGTGACAACAAGTGTGTTTGGGGTGAATGAGGGGTATTTATAGGCAAGGAGGAAGGAAAGGAGGACAGGTCGGCCCGGATCGGATGGCCCGTTCGATCGGCCGGCATGTCCGTCCGATCGGTTGGACTGGTCCTGTCCGATCGGTTGGACTCGTCCTGTCCGATCGGTTGGACTCGTCCTGTACGATCGATTGGACATGTCTGTCCATCCGGATGACCACTCTGGCGCGATGGATTTCTCCATTATTGATTGTTTCGATAGTTTTCGAAGTACGCGCTTTTCATAGTTAATTTATATTACTATATATATGTATATATATATCACTAGGGGTCGTATTTACGTATCTATAATCCACAGTTTCGATAATTACAGCCGGTTTTCGTTTCGAGTATGCGATTATTAGCGACGTTTCACGGCCATCAAGGAGGGTAGTATAGGTCCTTTCTTGATGTCATCATGTACGTTATTGTGTTTTGTGCCACAAAGACTGACAGGGTACCACTTACTTGTATTGTCATCATCGTCACGACGACTGGAGCTATAGCACTCACCCGAGAGTCTTTGTTAGCGTTAATTGCCTGCGTTTTGACACATCATGGTCACCGAGGAGGGTAGAATAGGTCCTCACTCAATGCCTTCGTGAGTGTTAGTGCTTATGATGTGGTATAGTATAGCGATATTGTATTGCGAAAATATGCGATTATCATTCGAATAGCGATATATGCGATATAGTTACATTATGATCCGAATCTCTGGTGCTAGGCGTAACGAGTATATCGAGTAGTAACAACGCACAAAAATGCGGGTTGTTACAAGAAGGCCTGAATAAGCTCCGATTCTATCGGTTTTGAGTGCATTGAGTGTAAAAGAGTTGAAAGAAAATTGGAAAAGTATCTTTCCATCCTTGTAAACTTGAAAATGTTATAATCTATGCGAAGACATTGTTTAATCATATGGAAATCCTTCAGATATGGGATATTCTTGGTGGAATGAGGCCAAAACTTGAAGTTCATAAGAACTCCATGATGACATCACCCTAGAACACCTCAAACCCTTTGATTTCACGGTTAAAAGTTAAGATTCAAGGGTGAAAATGATGAAGAAGTGTGTGTAGATCATAGAAGTACAAGATTTGAGTTGGAAACTTACAAGAATCGCGAGAAATCGAGAGAAAAGTGGGTTGGAGCGTCTGATCGAACGAGAGGGCTGTCACATCAATGTTTGAGATGTGACTGGGGTATTTATAGGGTTTCCAAAAGAGGAAAGAGGTGCAGATGTGACGGATCGGTTGGCCATCTTCTCCGGTGAGTTCTTTCGGACCACAGGCTTTGAACTGCTTGAAGCTAAAAGCCGCTTTAGGAGAATCTGTCCTGGACTCTTCTGAGGACTTGCTAGCGTTTTCGTTCAGCTCACTAACAATTTGCGGTATGACTTTAGCGATCTGACTTTCGACGAGAGAAGCGATTCGCTTGTCAGCGTGATTGCGTCTAGCGGCTTGGGAGTGGTGTGTACCGAATGACGATATTGTCTGCAACAGACATCGTCACAAGGCTCAACACAGTTTTGATTAAGTCTAGCGTATTCTATTATACCACCCCGCGCTACTCTATCTAAAGTTCAGGAACACGTAACACGAAATCAAATAGGCACGTAATCAAGTAGGCACATAATCCACAGAAGCACGTAAGCACATAGGGCACACAGAGCACAGAATTCACTATATTTTGCACGTATTCACCTTCCTATATTGCACACATTCACCTATCTTTCATAGTAGCGTAAGCGATCGAGAGTTGCGAGTTCGATTAGCGAGGTTGCGACTAACATAGCATGCGATTTGTTCCACGATTGTCAGCGTGGTGTGAGTTGTGTGTGTTTTGACGGAGCGAGAAACTTGGGAATCAAAACCATCAGTGTCACAGTACTGTTTATCTCAAAACGCTAACAAATAACATTTAAAGCCACGTAAAAAAATCCACATAAAGCGATAAATCACAGAGTCGATGGGTGCGAATCCAGAATCGAAACACATAAAAGCGAATAGAATGCCTCGGGTGTGCTAGACTTCGACTACCCAAAGTGATTCGACTATTCACAAGGACCTTAAGTACACACTTTGGCCTTCTTGACTGTGCTCCCGCCTCAATCCGGGCGATCGGCACGCATCCTTCCAGTTACAGCGCGACTCAAGTCGTTGGAGTCCGTCAAGTTTTTGGTGAGAGTGTTGTAAAAACCAAAATAGGGAGCAGAACGAGTCACCAAGATTCGGGTTTCACCCCTAACTTAGCTACGGCATTTCTGATTGTGTGATAGAGTCATGAGATATAGAGAAAACCTGCGTCGAAGTATGGATTTCACTCCTGATACAACGCAAATTCTTGTGTTTTATAAAAAAAAGTTGTGCGTTGAGCAAGTGATCTAGTCGAGAGTTTACGGTTTTCACGCCTATTCTCGGCCTAATCACTTTGCTTACGCAGGTAAATTGTAATAGTGCGAGTTGCCAGCCATAGGAAAAGCTGACCTTGCGCGAAGCGGTAGTATGCGATGTCCGCGCAAGTGTGTAGTGTTCAGCGAGTTCAAGCGAGAAATGGTAAGTAAGCTCGTACAAAGCCCCTACTGGGTTTGCACAAGTTGGTCTGTTGGTACTTAGACTATAGACTAGGTCGTTTCTAAGACATCGACCCGGACTAGGTCGAGTCTTGCCTAATTCCCTATAGTTATGGCTCTGATACCAATCTGTCACACCCCAACCGATGGCGGAAACATCGGGGCGCGGCACTGAGCGAAACAGATTGCCCAAGAGAATCCATAACAACTAAATTACCAGATATTTAAATATTATGTCCCATACCATAACATACCAAAGTAAATAGTTATTACAGACCAAATATCTCAAAGACAAATAACATGTTTCGACAACTCAGATTTAAATTGTTTGTTTCTAGACTCATCCTACTTGATTCCACAAGAGCAAGCATCCTAGCATCTCAAACACCTGTCACATACGTTAAAATAGAGGTCAATACACATAGTGTAAAGGTGAGCATACAAGTTTGATAGCATATAGTAGCGAAAGCGAGTTTACGCGTAACCAGCATGTAACATAGTGTAAAGGTGAGCATACAAGTTTGATAGCATAGAGTGCGCAACACATATCACCACCATGACACGTGAAGAAATACCCTTAGCAACCCCCGTCCACGACAGGTGCTGAGTCCAAACTATAGTACTATCGTTGCTAAGGTGTCAGGCAACAATCACTGTGTAAACATAACATACAAGCATTCATCGAGTAACACGTATCATGCAATAGAGGTTAGCATATAAAAGTGTTTGCGTTGTGTGATCGTTGTGATTTAGCATAAGTAATGTATGTAACACCCAAAAGTGCTTAAAGCAAAAAGGGATCGAGTATACTCACAGCGATGGTAGTTAATGGATTGAAGGGAGTGCTAGTGTGAGATTAGCCTGAACTGTTAACGATAGCATAAGCGAATGAACGACGCGTAAAACGGTGCAAGTGAAGCAAGTGACGAATGATCATCCGATCGGATGACTATCCGAACGGGTGGTCACTCGATCGGATGTCAATCCGTTCGGATGGTCATCCGTTCGGATGGCCATTCGGTTGGATTGACACTCGTTTAGGTTAGACGTGTTTGTGTATGATGGCTTTGAAGTTTTCGTTGTAACATTTTAAAATCAGAGAAGTATCTCTACCTTTCAGGTCGTTCGATCGGATGGCGATCCATCCGTAACACATTTCTCAGAAAACGATAAGTGCTGGAGACCAATTGTCATCTGATCGGATTGTCGTTCGATCGGATGGCAATCCGATCGGACGGCATTCCGTTTGGTGACTTGGTCGTTTTGAAAATTGTTAAGTTTGAAAGTTTGCGGTTTGACCGAGACAATATGACAACGTGTTTAACAACGGGAAATCAATCAGAACCAGGTTATCCGATCAAACGGGAATCACCCCAATCCGTTCAGTTAACTGTTCATGACGGTTGTTCATGTTTATCCCGAAATCGGTTGTCTTGTTGATAGGAATCAGATCTCAAACCGACACTTCACTAGAGAAGAGTAGAAGGCCTGAATAAGCTCCGATTCTATTGGTTTCGAGTGCATTGAGTGTAAAAGAGTTGAAAGAAAATTGGAAAAGTATCTTTCCATCCTTGTGAGCTTGAAAATGTTTAGATCTATGCCAAGACATTGTTTAATCATATGGAAATCCTTCAGATCTGGGATATTCTTGGTGGAATGAGGCCAAAACTTGAAGTTCATAAGAACTCCATGATGACATCACCCTAGAACACCTCAAATCCGTTGATTTCACGGTTAAAAGTTAAGATTCAAGGGTGAAAATGATGAAGAAGTGTGTGTAGATCATAGAAGTACAAGATTTGAGTTGGAAACTTACAAGAATCGCGAGAAATCGAGAGAAAAGTGGGTTGGAGCGTCTGATCGAACGAGAGGGCTGTCACATCAATGTTTGAGATGTGACAGGGGTATTTATAGCGTTTCCAAAAGAGGAAAGAGGTGCAGATGTGACGGATCGGATGGCCATCCGATCGGATGGTCATCCGTTCGGATGACCATTTTATCGAATGGTCATTCGATCGATTGGTCGGTGCGAGTTGGTTTTCGTGTTTTCATTTCGTGCGTTGAGCGTTGTGATGCGTTTCGAGCGATGCGATAGTATTACCCATTAGTTACACAAATAACCTAACTACTATATCTAACATACAATCAACATAATTAACTTGCATTTAGCGTTTGCGATTCATTTGCGTTGCGATAGAGTTGCGATTACGTTTCGATTAATCACCACCAAACAATAAGTAAACATCCACAAGTAACACATATTAACACATACACGTAAAACAATATCCATAACCTATAATTCGAGTTGCAAATGCGATTGCGATGCGATTAGCGATAAGTCGATTAGCGATCAACATGCGATTAAATAGCGATTTGTTAACATGTACTCCACATAATACAACTAAAGCGATTTAAATTAGAGTATCGATTACAAGTCAAAGAGTACAATCACTAATTAAGCAAGGAGTGACAGATCGCAATTAGCAATCTTTTCTTCCTTTGACCTTGACTTTGACTTGTACTTTGACTCTTAAGAAGCGGGTTGTTACACACATACACACACACATACATACATACATACATACATACATACATACATACATACATACATACATACATAGGGATGAGTTAACGTACAATATTCCTTAACGTACGATACATACGAGATGAAATTACGCACGTTATAAAACTCAACCCTTATCACACATGTTGAAAAACCATTAATCATGTATGCTGAAAACCATAATCATGCATGAATATCAGTGGCGTCTCTGAGAATTCATGTACCCTATTCGAGGTCAAAAAAATGTGCCCTTATATCTTAACGATAAACAAGGGATTTACGAAAATGACAAAATCGTATTATTCGATAAACAATGTGTAACATTCGCCAAAATCGGATCTCCGATACCCATCCGTTTTGAAAACCAGATCCTAAACGAACTTTTTTTATTTATATTAGATGTCGCGTATTTAGAAATGACTATAACTAGTTTTTTCGGGTTTAAAATATTAATTTTATGAATGAAACTTGTTAGTCCCGTTAATAATTACAAAAGAAATAACTAACCTAGTTATAAATTTTAGATTAAACTAATTTCCTAATTGAAGGGACTGATTTGGTAATTCTTTAGAACTTTTAAATGCAGGGACCAGTTGTGCAATTATTGGAAACTGTTAAATGAAACTCAATAAAAAAGAAGTGAACCAAGGGACTCAAACCCGGGTCTCACCGGGCCCAAAGAACTAACCAAAACACGCGCGCCACTGCACCAAAGTTCATTTTATGTATATTGTTTGATTCGATTTCTATTTATTAACATATATATATCAGTTTAAAAAAACAAGTGCCCCTCGAAATCACAGGCCCTGTGCTGAAGTCCTCCCCGCACACCCTCATAGTCGCCCCTGATGAATATAATCATGCATGTACAAAATCAGAAATCACACATGGGGCAAAAACCTAATCACGCCTGTTATAAACCTAATTAGCATGTTATAATTTCCTCTCGTACGTTAAGGGATATTGTATTTTACACCTTCTCTCTCTCTCTCTCTCTCTCTCTATATATATATATATATATATATATATATATATATATATAATAGAAGGGGTTATTACATAACTAACCACTACACACTCGAGTTATATAACCCCCTTTCTTACACATTTACCACGTGTCGTATAACCCCACATCTACATAACTCCCAACTACATATGGCCTTAACAGTAAAGATTAAATACAAATATGTCTGTATAAAAGAGATACTCAATTTTGGTATCTTAAAGTTTGTTAATATGTTAAATATCTATATTATTTACTTAATAAGGGTAAAGATTAAATACAAATGTGTCTTAATATACTAAACATAAGTTGAAGGAAGTTTTTTTTATCTACTTAAGCATGATGTTTAGTTGTAAAATGTAAAAAAAAGGTGTATTTACTCTAGTATAGTAATTATTTGTAATTTCTTTAGAGTGTTTACATAATTATTCTACTAGTGTAAATACATATTTTTTTAAGATTTTGTGACTAAAATACGTGCCTGATAAGATTGGGAAAGAATTTAAAAAAAAAAAATCATCCTCTTCTCAGGTTTAGTATGTTAACCTTACTCTACTTATTAATCTGATTTTGGATATATATATAGTTTTAGGATCCTGTAAAAAGGACATTTTTCGTGAGAAGTGTGAGAAGGCAGAAGAATTGACATGTGAGCATCATATTTTGGACTTGGGCGTAATGTTTTGGCAATAAAAACACCAAACATAACAATTTAAGATACAATGCAATGAATTCTAGGCTTAAAACTTAAAACACCATGCCAAGAACATTAAGTAGTGTGTTTTAAGTGTTAAGCAGTGTGTTTTAAATTTCACGCCCATAATATGTTGCATTGTGTTTTAAATTGTTATGTTTGGTGTTTTTCTTGCCAAAACAACCTAAAATATCATGCCTAAGTCCAAAACATGATGCATACATGTCATTTTCTATGCCTTCTCACACTTCTCACGAAAAAGATCCTTTTTACAGGAACCTCACCCTATATATATATATATATATTACATATTAAATACGTCAAAAGATACGAAACAAACGCATTAACATAATTTTGGTACCTTAAAAGTTTTTGAAGCTGTCTGAAATACACAAACTTGAAAACAAAATATAAAATAATAACTTGTTACCTCTTGTTCAAAACAAAATCAAATATCTTTTTTGTGAAAAATGTTGTTTCACTTTACCAAGTTTTGACTATATAAATTACTAGTGGGGAACTCGCGCGTTGTTGGGAGAGCAACAATTTGCAGCGCAAAACTCATTTTTTTAGTATTCTATAGAGCATTTTTCACACTTCTGAACCCTAATAACTTTGGCGTTTGTAATAACATATGGAGATCAATTTACAAATCATGAAATATGTACAAAGATTCAAATTAGACATTGTAGTGTTGTTGACATTTAGAGTTTGGATCTTGCAAGAACATCAATATTTTTAAGATTTGATAATATATTGAACATTCTTGAAGAATATTAAAATAAAATAAAGAGTAAATTGCCAAACCGTCCCTGAGGTTTGGGCATGTTTGCTATTTTCATCCAAAACAACTTTTTTATATCATATAGTCCTTCACTTTTGAGATTTTTTGCCATTTTCATCCAAACTACCCATATAGATATAATCACACACTACCCATACCCGCATCAAACAGTTTCAATCCTGCAATCTCATCATCCTACCGTCATGTCATCTATCCATCATATACACGGTATGTGTGCATTGATCAAGCAGTTATCTTCAATGTTGCTGATGTCCATAACAACTATCAACGTATTCAACAATCGCCTGCTGATGCGTGTAAAATGCAACATATAAATTACATCAAATGAGGCATAAAACTAACCCTTTTTTAGTACTAATGTTGGAAAAAGTGTGCTTTTGTCTTCCTTTTGTATTTTCAGGATTAAATGAGCGTAAATGAACAAAAGGAACAAATATGCAGCAAAATCTAACATAATACAAGAAAAGGAACAAATGTGGCATGCCCGACAACACCTCTTTGCAAGCCCATAAGGTTGACGAAATTGCTCAAAACAATTTTCAGTGGCACACTCCCCGAGGCACAAAATCTATTGCCCCTGGCGCCCATAAGGTTGACGAAAGCACCTCTTTGCAAGCCCAAATGGAGGCCCTCTCTTCAAAAATCAAAAAGTTAGAAATGGCAAAAACGGCCTCGGTCATGGCTTGTGAAGGGTGTGGTGGACCACATGAAAATTGGAGTTGTATGAAAGAAATGGATAATCAAACAGAAACGGTAAACTACATTGATAACAGACCCAGGCCGTCAGGTCCGCCGACGGGTACCTACAACCAAGGATGGCGTAACCACCCTAACCTTGGTTGGAGGGAACCCGACAATAGTAGTAACCCAAAACCAACGAACAAACTTTCAACAACCAAGAAATGAGCTACAAAATTTCTCTCAACAACATGGGGGACGAGAGAGGCTTGAAGATACTATCTCTCGCCTCATCTCCGATACCGAAAAGAAAAACTCGGATCGGTTTCAACAAATGGAATTGAACTTTAGAAATCAACAAGCTAGTATTCAAAACATTGAAAAACAGCTAAATCAACTAGCTCAAAATTTCTCCGAGAGACCACAAGGCGCATTACCCAGCAATACCGAAACCAACCCAAAGGCGCAAGTACATCTCATCACATTGAGAAACCGTACCGTAGGTTCCGAGGAGGCCCCACTACCTCCAACTGAAAAGAGCCCGTCTAACCAAACCGCAACTCCACCGACGCCCCAACAAGAGACGGCTCCTCCACCAAATCAAGAGCCTACCAAGAATCCCCCGGTACCGTACCCCGGTCGGTTACTTCGCCAAAAGACCGATGAGCAATTCACAAAATTCGTAAATTTACTAAAACAATTGCATGTTAATATTCCATTTGTAGAAGTCCTAACCCAAATGCCTAAATATTCAAAATTTATGAGGGACTTTCTCACTCACAAAAGGAAAATTGAATCATTGCAATTAGTTAATTTAAGCGAAGAATGCTCCGCCTTGCTACTCAACAAACTCCCAAAAAAGAAGATCGATCCCGGAAGCTTCACCATCCCTTGTTCGATTGGGGGATCACCCATACGCAATGCAATAGCCGATCTCGGGGCTAGTATCAACCTCATGCCCGCATCAATGTTCGACCGACTCGGACTAGGGAAAACAAGCCCTATAAAAATGAGCATACAACTCGCCGATAGGTCCATCAAATATCCACAACGTGTCACCGAAAATCTATTGGTAAAAGTCGGAGACTTTGTCTTCCCGGCCGACTTTGTCATACTAGATATGGAGGAAGATACCGAAGTACCACTCATCTTAGGAAGACCATTCCTAGCTACGGCCCACCCAATGGTAGACATGAATGGTGGGACACTAACATTGAGGGTTGGGGACAAGGAGATGGAGTTTGGGGTTGGGAAAAGAGTAGAAGACGACGACCCGGTCAACTACATGAAAGTCATAGACTCAAGTTTGGATGATGCTCTCCGACGGTGCAATATGGGATGCAAAACATCCCGCTTGGGTAACATATGACTGACTTTGGGTCTAGCCAAGGATCCTTATAAACGTGGCGCACCACGGAGGCTTTCCGCGGAACTATCCTTAGTTTTAGTCTAGATTAACTTTTATGCTTTCTAGTTTAGTTTTAATTTTCAGGAATAAAACACACTCGGGATGATGGAGGTTACTAAGGGAAACTTGAACCCACACCCCATGCACAAAAACAAAGCCTCCCGACAATTTTTCTTCATTACAGCAAGTTCAGCACGGGGCCGTGCTCAGCCCACACGCCCCGTGCCCAAGGTTCTGCAGAAAATGACCAGTACAGGTAACTGGACACGGGGTCGTGTTCACTGAACATGCCCCCGTGCCCAGCCTTCTATTAATTATGATACTGGCAATATGAACATGGGGCCGTGCCCGGATAAACACGGGTCTGTGTCCAGACGCCCAGTAACATAAATTTTTGCTTTTAAACACCTTTTTACACATTCAATCAACCTAAAAACTTATTTTTGGGACACATTGAGGACAATGTGAAATTTAAGTATGGGGGGATGCTAAAACCTTGAATTTTGCAAGTCCTAATAACAAGCCTTACACAAAACTCTATTGGAACCACTAATCACCCCAATTTTTTTCAAAAAAGAAAAAAACTTTTCATTTTTTTACTTGTCTTGGTTTAATTATAACAAGTTCTAGAAAGGTTATATTTTTACAAATTTACAACCGATAGCGTCGTGATAAAAAGAACCAACATAAGAAAATTATGAAACGACATGATAAATCTAGTTAAAATTTGATTATATATACTTGATCACATTAAAAACCCATTCCCACAAAAAAGTGAGTTTTGAGCCTTTATTGAGCATAAAAGCATACATCTTTAAATTAAATGCTCATCTTTCGTTTCTTGTGTGAATAGCCGTTTGGTTTCTTACGACTCTAGAACTTGCCAAGACAATACATTCCCAGTCCTTACCAACTTAAACCCAAGTAAGTAAATGATGGAGGCATTAGGACTAACCCTTTTTTTCTTTTCTACACCATTATTTTTCATTTTTTTTACCACCTACCCAAAATCCCCCTAGTTAACCCCTTTGAGCCTAAACCTTTTCGCCTTTTTTACTAACTACTAACCCAAAACCACATACCTTTAACCCAAGCCTAACCCTTCCCCAAGTCCTCTTAATATTTACAAAGGTGTATAGTTAAAAAGGAGGAGCATTGATTGCTTGGCAAGCATATGGTAGAAGTAAGTTCCATGCCGGTCTCGAGTGTTTCACAAAAATACATCTTCGGCCGAGTGTTGAGTGATCTCCCGTGAGGTATGTGAACTTGTATATAAATGGAATTTTAAAAAGGCATGTTATGCCCAAATAAGTAATTTCTCTTATGAAATGTTCTAAATAAATCATAACGAATAGGATTGTAAATAACATAAAAATAAAGCCTAATAAAAATCTTGGATTCCCGACACTCAAGACAAGCCCAAAACTTCTCTTCTACCCATTCCATTCGGGAGTGTAAGCCATATTATAAAGAGTTTTGCTTGAGGACAAGCAAAGATTCAAGTGTGGGGGTATTTGATGCGTGTAAAATGCAACATATAAATTACATCAAATGAGGCATAAAACTAACCCTTTTTAGTACTAATGTTGGAAAAAGTGTGCTTTTGTCTTCCTTTTGTATTTTCAGGATTAAATGAGCGTAAATGAACAAAAGGAATAAATATGCAGCAAAATCTAACATAAATACAAAAAAAGGAGCAAACGTGGCATGCCCGACCCCTCGACAACATCTTCCCAAGCAAAAACAAGAAAACAGAAGGCTGACCACGACCCCGTGCCCAGCGGACACGGGGGCGTGGCCAGATGTCTGCAGAAAGGACAAAGCTATAGAAGCTTCTATTCCCGACACGGGGGCGTGCCCAGCTTGACACGGGGCGTGGTCAACGCTAAGATTCGCAGAATCCAAGAAAATCTTGATAGTGCAGATACGCTTTTGCACACGGGGCCGTGCCCAGCGGACACGGGGGCGTGTGGAGCTAATGCAGACAAATTGCAATTAATGAAGAAAGAGAAAGTGGATGGACACGGGGCCGTGTCCGGGCTTCTGTGCAGGCTATAAATAGAGGTGTTTGGTTCACTTCAAAGGCATCCCTTGGCAAACCACCTCTCTCCCACTTCACCCACACTCCACCACCAATACAACACCACATCCACCACCATCATCCATCATAGAGTGTGTGTAGTAGCCTTGGGATCCAAGATTGATAGTAAGAGTTCTTGACAATCAAAGGCCATGTTTGCCTAAGTCTCTTACATCACTTGGTGAAGACAAGCATTTAGTGTAATACTTTTGATTTTTAATCTTTTCGCACTTTTTATTTGGTTTTGTATTAATGACTTTAATAACTAGTTTCTTATGTTGAAGGTGAAACTTCCTTATCATTTGTCTGTGGTGTCTTGGCGTTATTTTACTATCTATATAAAATAAAAGATTTACACCATTCATATCTCTACGGTCTATATAGAGATATGTTGGCTACCTGGTCGGGGGTTAAGGGAATGGTTTGGTAAGGTTCTTGCCTTGTTCAGTGTATAGATCCTGCAAGGACCTGGGTCAAGCTTACTAGGACCTCCTTCAATACCCACTGGTATTGGATGGCGGGGGTGCGAATGGCTTGATCCCCTCATATGTAAACTACTATTAATACATTAACCCGACTACTTGGGATTGTATCCCTGCTGACTCAAACCACTTAGCCGAGGGTAACGTCACCTTCAAAAGAGGGCCTACCACATTACGCATTAATAACTTAATTAATTATCTTTCAATATTCTGACCCTTTAGGATTGTATCCTTGCTGACTCAAACTACTGGGTTGAGTGTAACGTCACCTTCAAAAGAGGGACCTACTACTATAACTAAGATAATCTCTTAAAAAGTGTAAAAGTGCGGAAATCATCAAAGGTTACACTAAAGGCGAGTTGGATCCAAGTGATTCATCTTGTCTATCTGTTTTTATTTTATTTTTATTTTCAGCATTTTTAGTTTTTATTTTCATGTTTAAAACTTTTTCTAAAATTTTGATTTGATTAGACGTTGAGGATAAACCAGTACTAAAAGCTCTTGTGTCCTTGGACGACCTCGGTATCTTACCAACGCTATACTACGCTCACGATGGGTGCACTTGCCCATATGTGTGTTTAGTGTTAGTAAAATATCGTGTTTTATAAATTTAAAACTTGACTAAAGTGTTAAAAGGGGCTTAAAATATAACTAAAAATATATCACGCACTACGCACATCACCTGCGTATCCTAATGATGAGGAAGTTCTTATACTTGACGGTTTTGATCGTGCTGCAGAGTGTTACAATTACAATCGTGGAGTGTCTAAGAATGTGGTAATGAAGAACTTGAAGATGTCAAAGTATAGTGAAAGTGGAGAAGAAGGTGAATTATGTGTGATCTGTCAAGATGAGTTTAAAAGGAAAGAGACGTTAGGAAACTCAATCCACCAGCTGACGCGTTAGCAAACTCAATCCACCAGCTGACCCGTTAGTAAACTCAATCCACCAGCTGACCCATTAGGAAACTCAATCCACCAGCTGACGCGTTAGCAAACTCAATCCACCAGCTGACCCGTTTGACCCGTTAGTATACTCAATCCACCAGTTGACCCGTTGGTAAAACCAATCATCCAGCTGACCTGTTAGTAAAGCCAATCCGCCAGCTGACCCGTCAGTAAATTTTGAGTTTAGATGTGTTGTTTCACTCAAGTGATTAACAAAAGGAACCTACATTGATCCATTTTTTCCAACATACTATAGTTTATAATTACAGGGAGTTGGGTAAAAGAAATTCAAGAATCTCACTCTTCTTGCTTCCCACCATATTGTCACCATGCTTAGCAAAATTAACCAGTATAAAATTATTTAATCCAATATATACGTATCATATTTAGAATGAAAAGTTCATGTTTGTTCGAAATTCTAGATAACTATTAATAATAACAATAACAATAATTATAATTAATATGTTTTAAACACATATATCATATGTAGAATTCAAGAACGTAAAAGGTAAAAAAGTTTTCGTGTGTTAACCCCGACCCGTTTTGGCATGTTCTAAAAATTAACTGTTTTGACCTGTTCTATAATATAACTGTTTTGACCCGTTAACCAACCCTCCCAACCGTCAAAGAAGATGACATTACCTGTTTCTCTTGCGTTTTCCCATCAACTCTGGTAATGGTAAAGATTATCATGGATCATCGAAAATGCAGGGACTTTCTTTCACATTTATATGAATAGAACTCAAAGCCATATAAAACTCAAGTCACTGCTACATAGAACTCACAAAATCAACATAGTTGGAAACAAAATAATGATCATGTATCATGTATGCACATTCTTGTTTAAATATCAAAATACCAACATGAATTTCTACATTCTGAGTTTGTATATGATCCTGAGTCATCAAACGGGTTGACTCGATAAGTTGAAGTCCACATGTCAACGCATATTAGTTTTGGACAACATCAACGCATATAAGTCCAACCTGTTAATAACCCAACCCGCCAGTCGACCCATAACTCTCTGTCACAGCAACAACATGAAGTGACTTATCACCAAGTCTCTTGCATCTCTCTCTGTCTCTTGCATCTCCTGAAGCGATGAATATGAAAGGGGTAGATCTAGGGGTTTTCATTGTGAATTCATTGAAAGGAATGTAAAAGAGGGGGCAGAGTAGGAGACAATAATGTTTTTGAATATGAGAATGTCGATTGGGTTTTTTGAGGGCAGGGTTGGAAAAGAGTTTGGGTGTGTGGGTATAAGGTGTAGGTGTACTTTACTGTTATACCCTCATAGTGTCTTAAAATTTTACACTCATTCCAATTTTACCCTCACAAAATAAGCATTCAATGGTTGTACATATCGCTTTAAGTGTTGGACGCGATAAAAAATTACATGCTTGTACATCACATGTGCTAAATATCGATACATACTTTAAAAATCCAACTCCAAAGTGAATTAGAAACTTATTACGCTTAACTGCTTAAGTAACTATAACTCCCCCAATGGTATCAGATCAAGCAAACTGGCTTACCGGCAAACGAGCTGGCTTCTTATCTAACGGAAACAAATAACCTTTCGTCAAAGCAGGCGTTCATACGGAGCATACGCCTGCATTGATACCATAACAATCCTTAACTTTGCAACTCAAAAACAGAACAACAAACTATGATAACTACCTATAAAATCAAACAATCCAGAATTATGTAATTATAATCCTTGATCTGAATGCATTATTCAAGTCTCCACATTTAAACCATAAACCCTAATTAACCGAGACTACCTCTTTGGAAACAATACACAGCTTCCCATCAGCCATTCCGTGTTCGACGAAAGTCCTAGCTACATATCCAGCAGCATTTCCACCTCCAACTATCACAAACCTGCAACCAATCCAATCTCAAAATAGTTTTTTTTTTATTTTCTTTTTGACAAAACTCAAAAAAAAAAAACAAATTTTTACAAGACATGATTACCGATGGGCAGATCTAAACCCTAACAACCAAATTAACATTGTTAGGCAATGGACAGATCTTAACCAAACAAACATGATTACCGATGTCACTCTGATTGCATCGAATATAGATTTGATTAGAACCCTAGAAAAAAAAACCTTACAATTCACACAATTAACGGTATAATCACATCCATGATCCTTCGATATGAATTCAAATCAGAAACGATTCATCAAGTCCACATATCAATTGAGTTTCCGATTTACCACTATTGAAGTGGTAGGAAAACCTCTTCGTCGTCGTCGTCTATCCCGACCGTCTGCGTCGCGATGTGTGCTTCAACCACCGAGCACCATTGTCATCCACGTTAATCTTGTACGTCTGATATGCTTTATCTATAAAATCGATTGGATTGAATGGGGCGATGGTTGATGTCTCATCTGAAACCGAAGCATTCAATCATGTGAAGACTGAAATCCCCCAATTACCCCTCTAGTGTCTTAAAACTTTGAATGAAATACAAATTTAACCCCTCTAAATTGGCTTACACATCGTTGTACATGATGTTTCATAACTTGTAAGCATGATAAAATTACAATCTTATCCATCACATTTGCTTTATATAGTATTATAGATAAGAAATCATTATTATTCATTATTTATTAAAAGTGCCTACATTATAAACCATAAACCAGTGTACAAATGTTAATATATCAATCATTGGATTTATTTATTTTTAAATAAAATGAAGAAAAAAAAGTAGACTTGTTATGTATCATAAGAAAAAAATATATCCAATAGTAATCAAAATTTTCAATTATTTACTCCTCTAAAATCTCTTGACCTTTAATAGATGTTTAAATCTTGATAAACTTTTTATAAGAGTTAAAATTTTATATTAAGTGACTTATACGGAACATATATACATATTATTTAATGATTTTTTACTAGTTTGACTTAAAATAATAGTTATGAAATTTAGTTATTTGAAAACCGATTGGTTAATAAAATAGACTAATTGATGAGTTCGGTTTCGGTTGAGGATAATAATTGAACCAACCGAACAACGCACACCCTAGCAATGTTTGTATTTACCATCGCATCACGCGAGCACCCTTCGTGTTTATTAAATAGTTTATTAAATAGAAATAAGTTAAATATCGTATTGTTTTGTTTTGTTCACAAGAGAAATGTTGGTATTAATGATACATTTTAGACCATTAAGTTTTTTTTTATTATTACCTCCTGCTAAGTTCATTTATAAAGAATGATCACTAAATAGAAATAACGATTTATATAGTTCATTTAAGTCATGTAAGTAAAAAAGAAAAAAAAACCAAAACATTAGAAAACCTAACGATAATTTCACCGTCGTGCCTACGGACAAGTGGGTTATTGGGTTTTCTCCGAAATTGGTGGTGAACTCGGGTTACTCTCGAAGTACTCCGTTTGGTCCAGTAGATACCCCGAAAGTGTTCGGGATTGATTCTGTTGGCCGTTTAAAAAAAAATTAGAAAACCTAACAAAACTAACAAAAATTAAATGTGTTTTAGGGTAAAAAAAAAAGTTTAAATGACTTTAAAATAACACTCGAAAAACTTGACTACTACTTTTATTATATTTACTATTCAAATTGTAAAAAGGTATAATTGATTAAGTATCGGGTTTACTTCATGTTATTTACTTTATAATATTATGGGAAATTGGTTTGTAATAATCTCACCTAGACCTTATTGGTCATTAATAATCTCATCTCAGAATATTACCCCTATCAGTCCCACCTTTCACCTATTTTTCCTACAATGGTCCCATGTTAAAAAAAAACTTAACGGAATTAAGCTTTTTTTCCAAATTACAAACAAATTTTTTGTGGCTTTTGATTAGAACGGCGATACGAGTCCATTGATGTAAAACTTGTCTCGAAACGGTGCTCCAAACGATGAAAACAACGCTTCAATTCGGGTGTTTAAATTTCCAATCAACCAAAATGAAGTCACTTTGAGCACTATTTCGAAGTAAGTTTTACATCAATGGACTCGTATCATCGTTCTGATCAAAAGCCCTAAAAAATATGTTTTGTAATTTGGAAAAAAACTAAACTCCGTTAAGTTTTTTTAACGGGGGACCATTGTAGGAAAAATAGGTGAAAGGTGGGACTGGTGGGGGAAATATTCTGAGGTGGGATTATTAATGGCCAATAAGGTTTAGGTGAGATTATTACATGCCAATTCCCCTAATACTATTCAAATTGTAAAAATGTATAATTGATTAATTGATGAAGTATCGGGTTTACTTCATGTTATTTACTTTATAACTAGGGTTAAGACCCGCCCGCGTTACGGCGCGGGTACATCGTAAATATTGAATGGATTAGTCCTGTAACGCCCCAAAATCCAAATGTTATATACTCGAAATATGCCCTTATGCGTTATATTATGAAATAAATAACTAGGCCATTTAACCTAGTTAAATGCCCGGTTTAGACTATTGAAAGAGAAAAGTAGTACACGTTATGTTTTAAAGGCAAACCCGAGGGACTAAAGAGGGATAAAATGAAAGTTTAATTATGAACTTAAAAGAATATATCCACACACATTACACACACTTCGTGTGTGAATGTTCTGGATCGATCAAGAGCTCCCCAAAGGAGCCAAACCCTAAACTCAACCAAAGCATCAAATTGAAGGGTGAATCGAAGCTCAAATTCACAACCGAACACGAATAAATGATCACCTTCACGAGGGGATCATAAGGTATGTTAAATTTTGATGTTTAATAAAGTTGAGAAATTTTGATAATCATCACTAGTGGTGATTTAGGTATGAATCATGAAGGTTATGGCCAAATTAGTGATGTATGCATGTCTAGGAACAAACCCTAAGCGAAGACTCTGAGTAAATTGCTAGAATTTAGGTGTTTGGATCAATTACCACAATTAGTTAAGTGGGTTTATGTTTAATCCATGAAATGGCATGAACTTGATTAGGAATATGTGTATATGTGATGTGTATTTGTATATAGAGTGATTATGGTATGTAATTTGTATGATGTTTACTTGAGATGATAAATGAAAGTGATAATTAGGAAGAAACACATGAAATACTTGTACATCATGCTTAGAAAGCAGTACGCACACCAAGTGTTTGATGAAATGTCTAAATGACAGTAATATGTGAAATTGTATGCAATTAATGGGTAAACATGTATAGAGTGTGGTAATAATGAAATTGATAGTAAACTAACATGAGGAATGCATTTTAGATATAGTTCATGAGAAGGTTATGTTAGGTCGATGTTGAGTATGCTTCATGCTTGTTTGAATTGACTAATGAAAGTCATACATGAGATATGAATTTGAGATGATCGTTCATACGTACTATCATGTATGCTAACAAGAATGTGAATGTAATGACATGTACGGATAGGAGTCATGTCAACGCGGACATAAGCATGGAAGGGCAACGGGTCAAGGATAAACACGGAAGCTATGCTTGAACTCGGACGCACAAGGTAAGTGATTTCCGTAATCACTTCTTAGTTTGTTTAAGTAATATAGTGATGTTAACAAAATAAACATGACGTTTGAGGTTAGTTATATGTTGAAGCTCTTCGTTGTAAATGATGAGGTTAAAGTTGACTAGAACGCCCTTGATGGGTATATCGGACAAACGACCTTTAAGAGATGTTAGAAGCAAGTCATTTGGTCAAGAGAATGTTTTAGGACAAGTATGAGAGCGTAAGGTATGATTTTTAGGGCCAAAGACACTAAAATGCACAAATACCCTTAACGGGTCAAAATAAGCGATTAAGCGTAAACGGAGTTTACCACGTAAGGAACCCGTGAATTGAGATTAATATGATAGGAGGTATGAAATAAGGAGTTTCACGAGTTAAAAGTTTAAATAAACATGTTGGTGTGGTAAGATTATGAACGGATGAATTCTTGGTAAAAAGGGTAGTAAGCCGAAGACTTAAAAGTCCGGAATTTTGTTAATCCGGATGTCGGATCTTAACACCATAAGATGGAGAATTAAATTACGGACGCGTAGGAAAAAGAATCGGGTAAAACGGACCAATAACGAAGAAGTTATGACCGTTTCCGTGAAACGCGGACGTGCTGGAAATCTGCAGCACAGCAGCAACAACAGTCTGTCGATTTGAGGGCGTCGCGCGACGCGACGGGGGGTCGCGCGACGCGACGGGTCATGTTTGTCCGAAATTCGTTTTCGTGCCTCGTTTTGTCTTGGGAACTCGTTTAAACGCGTTTCAAGTTACGAATGACTAATTTAACTTACGTTTTATGAGCGATAGGGTAAGCACGCTTGTAGGTAGGTATGCATGTATGTTTGTATGTCTCTATACATGTATGTATTCGTTTAAATACGGATTTAAACACTTGTAAGCTATTTATAACCCTCCTATGTTATGTTTTAAGTATGACAGGTATGTACGATGGTATGTATGTATGTATGTATGTATTTATGAATTAAAATGCGTATGTATGATTATATGGGTGTAAGTAAGTATATGCAGACGTATGCGTGTAAGTAAGTATGTACTAGGGTAAATACGAATGGATTCGATATGTGGGTAGGCATGTACGTGAGTAGTCATGTATGTATGTATGTATGTATGTATGTATGTATGTATGTGTGTATGTGTGTAGGTGTGCATGTAGGTATGTAAGTACAATGGTATAATTGTAGAGGGTATGCAGGTTGTTAATATGAATGACTACTAATGTTATTAATGATGTACCTTGAGTATAAAATATAATGCAGGCATAGGTTGAAATATCACCAGGAATTGATGGTCAGATGGAATGTTTGAAAGTAAAGAGATAACGGAACGAAGAATGTATAAGGATAAATCTTGTCTTTATTTCTGATATGTACTAATGTTACGACCATTTATGATGAGTGCAGGTTGTACAAGACATGGGGAATCATCGAAGAGCGGAGATCGAAGATCGAGTCACTTAACGGATTGTATGGAAGTTTTAGAGGGTGTAGTTAATAAGTATAAATTATGTTTTCTTATTGTAGATGAGTGTAATAAACGTATTTAAATAAAAAGGTTTAACCTTAGAATTGATTTCAAGCGCGTCAAGGTGTTGTAATGCAAAGAAAAATTTTATGGTACGAATTTCCGCTGCGACTCTAGTCAGTTACGAATTAGGGTGTAAAAAGTCCAAACGTTATATGATGCATTAACCATATGAAAACACATATTTCGACGTATCCAGTTGAACTCAGTGTAACCTGTATAAGCATTGTGATTGGATCAAACGTAAAGTAAATGGAATTCATATCGAACAATCATAACGTATTATATGTGACCCAACTCATACACAGAAAACGTAACAGGTATGAAGGAAAATATGCACATGTAATCGAAAGGGATTAATTAGAGCTTTCGAAAAAAAAGGAGAAAAAAAACCATAATTTGACTCCACTCGGTTCGAAACAAACTTTACGAAACATACATAAAATAAACACGAAAACATATTATATTTGACCTAAATCATTTCCCAAAAAAATTTACCTCAAAACGTAGAACAACTTGAATTTATACCAAAACGTACGTAAAAATATGCACGTAAAAATGGTTTCTTTAAACGAAAACGTATTATATTTGACCTGACTCGTCTATAAAAAATTTACGTCGGAATATAGAACAAATCATATTTATACATACCGGTACATAAAATATGCACACAAAAATTAGTTTTTAAGTAAAGGAAGAACAGGGGTAAACCGAAAGAAAATATTAGTAAAAAATTTAATAGGTTAAAAACGTTCGTAAAACCGTGCCAAGTAGTACCAATGCCACAACGACATCGACTCTCAACATCGTAAAAATAAAATAGATAAAATGGTAAAAATTACACAGAACGAAAAGTAGACTAAAATCGTTGAACCATGCACACCCGTTACAGTGTCTTAATGCGAAGAAATTAAGCAGAAACGTAAAATGTAGAAAATAATAACTTAGTTTATCTACGACCCGTCCGTTGCGACGAACTTTACAAAAGGGAAAAAATGGACTCGTTGCGACGGGTCTGTCATATATGAAAATATAGAGCAAAAACGTTGAACCTCACATGCACGCTACGACATGTTAACTCGCAAAATTTAGAACGAAACGTAAAACGAAAAACTTGCATAAGATAAAAAGTATGGGGGACCAAAGTTGTAAATAACAAAGTGTTGTGTTAAATTATAAAAGATGAAAAACTTAGAGTTAAAAGTAAAAAAAAGGGGGGTTAAAATGTAAAATATAAAACTTTTAGGTTGAAAGTGAAAAATTAAGTTATTTTTTTGGAAAACTCTCCAAGCACAAGTTACAAGTGCTAATGCACAAAAAAGTTGCAAAGTTATATAGGTTTTAATATTACAAATAAATAAATGTTTCGAACTAAAACATCTAGTCGCTTTAAGCAAATTGTAGTCATTTCAAAAAGAGTAAATTTTAAAAATCGTCCTTTATGTATTTTACTTATTACAAACTGTGCCCTTTATCTTTAATAATTACAAAAAAACGTACTCAATGTTTGCAAACCCTTGCAAGTTATGTCCTTTAGCCCAAATTCAGTTAATTTTTGTGGTTAAATTTGACCAAATGGACCCCACATGAGGGTATTTTGGTCATTTTACTCTCATGTGAGGTCCATTTGGTCAGATCTAACCACAAAAATACTCTCATGTGGGGTCCATTTGTTCAGATTTAACCACAAAAATTAACTGAGTTAGGGCTAAAGGACATAACTTGCAAGGGTTAGCAAACATCGAGTACATTTTTTTGTAAATATTGAAGACAAAGGACACAGTTTGCAATAAATGACATACATAAATGACGATTTTTGTAATTTACTCTTTCAAAAACTACCATTTCTTACATCTACAAAACACATGAGCGGGAACAGTGGCAAGGAATACTGTTTCCCTGTCATTGGTCGAAATGGACAGTCGGCGTTTTCCTATTGGACCAACTAGTTTATTATTTTATATCTGCTTTAAAATTACGGTTTTGTCCCCAGTTTAAAATTACGCTTCTCTCCCAACTTAAAAATATAATAACTCTTTTGCCAGCAGCTCAAAATTGCGATTTTGCCCTCAGTTAAAAAAATTACGATTTTACCCTCAGCCTTTTATTTTATACACGCTTTAAAATTACGGTTTTGCCCCCAGTTTAAAATTACGTCTTCGCCCCCAGTTCAAAATAAAATTATGTTTTTGCCCCCAGCTCAAAATTACGATTTTTTCCCTCGGTTCAAAATTACGATTTCACCCTCAATTTAAAATTACTTTTTTGCCCCCAGCTAAAAATAAAATTATGGTTTTCCCCTACCTCAAAATTACGATTTTACCTTCGGTTCAAAATTATGATTTCCCCCAGTTCAAAATAAAAATATGACTTTACACCCAACTAAACCGAAAATACGATTTCGCCCTCGGTAAAAAATTACGCTTTTACCCTCAGCTAAAATTACGTTTTCGCCCCAGTTCAAAATAAATTTTTGTACCCCCCCCCCCCCCGGCTCAAAATTACGATTTTACACCAGTTTATTATTTTATACCCACTTTAAAATTACGGTTTTGCCTCCAGTTTAAAATTACGTCTTTGCCCCAGTTCAAAATAAAATTCTGCTTTTGCCCCCAGCTAAAATTTACGATTTTCCCCTCGGTTCAAAATTACGATATCACCCTCAATTCAAAATTCCATTTTTTTACCCCCAATACAAAATAAAAATATAGTTTTCCCTTAACTAAAAATTAGGATTTTACCCTCGTGAAAAAAATTGATTTTTCCCGCAACTAAAAACAAAAATATGACTTTGCCCCAGCTAAAAATCGTGTCAACGAGCTGCCTAACACTCTTTTTACTTTTCCTTTCTAGCAAAACTATAGTACTGTTTTTTTAATTGGTTGAGAATTATTCGATCAGTTTATTATTTTATACCCACTTTAAAATTACGTTTTTGCCCCCAGTTAAAAATTTACGCTTTCGCCCCAATTTCAAATTGTAATTACCCCATTTGCCCCCAGTTCAAATTTACGTTTATGCCCTTGGTTAAAAAATAACGACTTTACCCTCAGCTAAAACTACGTTTTTGCCCCAGTTAAAAATAACAATACGTTTTCTCCCAGCTAAAATTTACGATTTTACACCAGCTTAGTATTTTATACCCAATTTAAAATTAAGGTTTTGCCCCCAGTTTAAAATTACGTTTTTGCCACCAGTTCTAACTAAAAATATACTTTCGCCCCCAGTTCAAAATTGCGATTTTCCCCTCGGTTCAAAATTACGATTTTCCCCTCGGTTCAAAATTACGCTTTTACCCTCAATTCAAAAATATGTTCTTCCCACAGTTCAAAATAAAATTATGATTTTCCCCTACCTAAAAATTAAGATTTACCCTCGCTCAAAATTACGGTCTTGTCATCGTTTTAGTTTTTCTTTCTACCAAAAGTATAGTACTGTTTTTTTAATTGGTTGAGAATTATTCAGCGATCGCCCCGCAACGTGGGCGGGGCATCTAACTAGTTTCTTTATAAAATTTCGTTTCATCGTTTTTTGTATTATTCAGTTATTGTCATGTTGTTATAAAAAATGTAATGATTGTATTATGTCTCTATTCTCTTCATTTGAATTATTCTTGTCTCGTTTCTGATTGACTTGCAAGCTTTTAAATTTCTGTTTTACATGGCATGATAGCAACATGTCACACACATATATGGTCTCTCTCTATATATAATATGTATGGCTGCCTAAATGCAGGTTCGGGTCCATGTAGCTTGTGACAACGGTAATATTTTTATATGTTATTGTTTGTATGTTATTTATGTATGTGAAATGCAAGTGGCAGAAAGTATTTTTAGTTAAGGAGATACATAAATAACATTATTGTAATATCAGGGGCGGAACGCTCCGGCGGTAGTGTAAATTTTGAAAAAATTTGTCGTTTTTTGGTTTCGTTAACCCTTCTTTTTGAAATGTTGGCCCTACAAGAATTTTCTAGATACGTCACTGTGTAACATGATGTTCGAAAGCCTAAAAAAGTCTTTTTTTTTTTAACTAAAGTAATTAGGTGAAGGGACAAAGTACCACAAACTAGCTCCCTTGAAAGATCAGTTGTAATCTCTCTTGTAAAATTTTAAATACAATAAGTGTTCTTTCCCTACATAATCTTGTTCTCCTACAAGTTGTTTTGAATGGCTACGAATATACATAATAAAGATGAAATTGATAGATACTAACGGTTATAGACTTTAAAGACAATTGAAAATATACCTATGTGACAATTAGCCAAGTTGTCAAGGCCTTCTGGCCTATTTATGTTGTTTGGCTTGATGTGGGGGTGTATGTCATTACCACTCGACTTGCATACAAGATGAAAGTGGTCAAGTGGAACCATACATCATTCTTTACTTGCTATACCTATAGATGGTTAAGGCGAGCATATGTCGCTGGTGAAGTACCATATCATCCTTAAGTATCGCTTCGTGATTCTTTTATTTCTAGTTGATGAGATATATTATGTTTGTCATAAGGCGTGTTTGGACTCTTTTGGAGAGCGTGCAGTTCATTATAGAGAGCTCACGGGGTTCAAGTACCGACATGATTTGGTCATGGATATCCTTTTTGACATATTTAGGCGCGCTGTGAGTTCTGCTAAGAAAGAGGCACCCGTGAATTTCTTTACTGACCAACTAGAAGGAAGAGCTACCCTTAGACCAGCAGACATTTTGGTCTTTGGATGGATATGAGGAAAACACGTGTGTGTAGAACTAATATTTCTCCCCCCTGTGGGCTTAGGGGTAGTGCTTTCACGGTGAGTCAGATTGCTTTGGGCAAAGTGACCAAACACAAGAAAGCGTGTCTTGACAATCAACACATGTTTATTCCATTTGCTTTTGATATTGTTACGCCAGAGGCTGTGGGCCTACTTAGTCAAGTTCAAAGGGTCATTCATAGTAATTTCATGACCACGAGATCTATAGATGTAGTTTTTAAAAAACTTAGTTTCGCTATTCAAAAAGGGATAGCCGGATAGCAACGTAGCTTGGTGTCCATCTATCTTCTATCTCGGTCTAATTTCCATTTGAAAACTTCGTACTTAAATTTATTAATTTATAAGACATAGTCCCCTCTAGCCACTTGTCTATAAGTTTATTTCTCGCTTATACTTAAAACTATCATTTTCTTCAATTTTAACTTTGTTAATTTATTGGTGTTTATTTTTATTTACTTATTCAACTAAGTTAAGTTAGTTACCTTAAATGTTAGCTTGTTAATTTTTTTTAATAAATGTCACTTTGTGATTGATTTAAATTTGAATTAAAGAGATAATGAAAAAAAAATAGACAATAATTACGGTACATCTTTGCTTTGACAATAAAAGTTATAAATTATGTAACACCTCGAAAATTCACGTCCCATAATGTGTTGACACGTGTCATAAAGTTTGAACGTGTGAAAGAATGTTATAAAAGGACTAAAGTTGACAAACATGGAAAGTATGTGTTTATACGGATTCTAAGTGTCAACTGTGAATAAATATAAGGTACATTAACCCTACACAATGTTCATACCTTCAAACGAATAAATCATGGATCATACGAAGCTAAAAGTGAGAAATTACAAACTACAGGGGTTAAATGTGTCAACATGTTAAAGATATACCTCTGAGTGACCTTTTGACAAACCCGAAGCTTTGTAAATGTAAATTATGCTCACTAGAATGCACGATTAAAATTTCATAAAGTTTCGTTATCATATGAGAAAGTTATGATCAAATTCGTGTGCGAGGGGTTAAAGTGTTAACGTTGAAAATTAAGACTTTTCGGGTTAACCGGAAGTGTCCAGGGACTTGGCAAAGTGGGTATAAGTCCTAAACCCCTTATGGGTATATTACAAGGGGTCAAATTGCAAGTTCTAGCTCAATTGACCTTTCAAGAGGGCCAAGGGGTGTGATGCAACAACAAGAAAACATTTTTGGCTCCTGATGAAGCTAGCGCACCGCTACATTGGTAGCGTAACGGTGCGCTAGCACCTGCCAGCGACCAGAAATTTGCTTGTTGCCTGTTCAGCCTTCTAAACGTCAATTGTTACCCTCAAACACTTCCAAGAAGCCCCTAAACAACCCCTAGAACACTAGGGACACTTGTAAACAACTTGTGGTCAGTAGTAGACTTGGTTGTCAAAGATTTGTGGTGTCTTGAACACTATATAAAGGCCATTATGTGCAATGTTGTTCTTCACACCATTCCTTGCTCATCTGATCAATTCTGGAGCTCCCAAGCAGGCTCTAGTGATCACATTTCGTGCATAGGACCTTGGTAAGTTTGCTAAACCTTTCTTGATTAAGTTTTAGCTTAGTTTTAGCTTAAAAGTCAAACCGTCGTAATTAACGGTTGACTTTAAGATTAATCACTAATGGTCCAGTGATTAGTCGAATTAAAAGTAGTTATAGGTTGGTATTTATGTGGGTAATAAAACCCCAAAAGGGTTTCCCCTGATCACCATCCTAACCAGGTCAAATGTCGGGTCAAACCTTTAATTAAAAAGTCAACATAATGCTTAAAATGTCATTTATGCATAATTAGCTATCTAGAACATATATAACCTGTTTAATCATTGTTATAACCTAGTAATTAGTGTAATAACATGTTCAAACCTGTTCAACCCGACTATTTCCCGTTTAGACCCGGTTCGGAACCGAAAGTCACATAGTTTGACTTTCACGTTGACTTTCAGTTCTGACCCGTTTGGGCATGTTTTAGAAATGCCTCAGAGCTTTAATTGGATTAGGATACATGTTAGAACAACCCTCTGTGATTATACACCTTGGTTCACTAGTTATCCAATTAATATGCATGTTTCCGTTAATTGCTCATACGTTGACCGTTATGCCCTCATTACCTTAAAACGTGATTTATGAAAATGTAAAAGTGTAGAAACCTTAGTTACTGATATATAAACTTGTATGCAAAGTTTGATATCAGTTTGACTTATAGATTAAGGGTTATGCTCAATATCGCTAAATTTATGCTTTATGTTAATAAAATGGCGTAATTAGCATATAGCCTAGTTAAACATACCTTTTGATATCAAATCTTTTACCCACTGAGGAAATATATTATTTTGGGATTTTTAAAGATTTTTAATTAATTTTAGGCTGAGCATAACTCATAGTCGCAGGCTTAATCCGGTAATTGTCGGTTTTGCCCTTACGGGCCATAAAATGAGTTTTACTTATCTAAACGACTCCAAACCTTTTGCTACTGATCTCATATGTTAAATAAATTATTTTAAGCCCTCTGTAAATATAAAAATATCAGATTTAAGTATCGAACCCGGAAATGGCCTTTAATCGCCATAATTAGCGTTTTTAACGCATAGTATGTCTTAAGATCATATTGGACATACCCGGGTTGATACCTACTGATATATGAGGCAAATTATGATATTTTAACAGTAAGCAAAGGTTGATAAACTCAGACTTCATTTTTGAGCTTTTCGGCTTATGTGAAATTACCAAAATACCCCTACGGGGCATAGTTTGGTTAAAGATGATAAATTTCACATATATGCTTTAGCCTACTGATATAAATTATCAATTTAAGTATGTTTGCTGTTTACATCAGACCTGTAACTCAGTTGAACATATAAACGCTTTTACAAACTTTAAAATGACCAAACTACCCCTACGGGGCATAGTTTGTGTTTAAATTCATTTCGGGCATAACGAAAGACATCCTACTGATGTTACAACATATTTGAAGCATATTAACTTAGGAAACCTGTATATGGCTCTTACGGATACCCGTTACGCATATTACGCGTTCGGCTCGGTTTTTGTAACAAGTTTACATAAATTAGCCGAAACGGGTCAAACCTTATCGGTTTTATCTCAAAATCCAGAATGTGAATAGTAAACCCATATTAAACAAGTCTTCAAACTTGTCGGGTCTAAATCACATTCTATCCGGTCTTCGCTTAATCGTGCGTACGAACCGTATCTTTGAAACTAGCCGGTTTAAGCTTAAGCTTAATTAAAGACCCGTTAGGATTCTAATAGGTTATTAAAAACCTTCGTTCCAGATTAGGAGCCCAGTAAAAGCTACCTGTACTTGCTGATTTGATATACGGCTGGGATTGAATTTATATTTAGCTCAGGTAAATACTTTTAACTTATTTTCCCTATACGGGCTTGGGTTACGGTACATAGCGTACCGCTTGATCGGGCATCAAATCTCCACGCTTAGTGGGTAGTTGAATAATTTGATCGGCTCGTTTTAAACAGTCTTGTTTACTTTACAGCCTTTGGGGGGGGGGGGTTAATGACCATGTCCCGGATATCCCTGGCATCATCTTACGAGATTGGCCACGACCTGAGCACGGGGTGTAGGCGTACACCGTCCGTGTATAACTCATTATAGTGGTGTGTCTATTGATCTTTAACCCGGACTAGATCCGGGCTACTGAACGCATAAGTAACATGTAATTCGTTCACAAGATTATAATATTAAATAATTCTCCCAAGTTAAAAAGATTAATTTTGCCTCTGTGCATTTTAATCAAATTATAAAAGGTCTTTTGTGCCACGTGCATCCAAATCACTTTTCTTAAAACCATTTTCAAAATGAGTCAGTTGAATGTATTTACCAGTGTAAACTGACGTATTTTTCAAAAAGGCTAAATGCAGGTACTATACGAAATTGGCTGGATATGTCTCCTTAGCATCAATAGAAGTCTCGCAAGCTTAAGATGCCTAAAAGTCTGTTGAACTATTGTTCCATTTTATGTTCGATCCTTCTATGGATAAACTTCCGAATATTGTAACAGTTGTTATTACAATAATAAATTCGGTTGTATTATATTTTCAATTGCTTCCGCTGTGCTTAATAATATTGTGTTGTTTGACTATTATGTTGCCAACCATGACGTCACGATACTCCCCACCGGGCCCACCGGTGACACGTGGAAATTGGGGTGTGACAAATTATAATAACACCTAAATATATTTTAGTTTATAAATCATTTTGAATTAAAGTTTTGCCTAGAATCTGTTATCGGCAACAAACCAGATATCATAAATTTGTAAATCAAGTTGTTAGACATTCAAAACCAATACATGGTTACAACAACAAAATCGGAATTCATGAATCCACCATTGCTTTGAAGTGTGCATCTAATATTGTTGGGTTATGTAAGATTTGTTGATGATGAATGCCAAGACCTAATGAAACCATCATCCCTTCCTGAAGAAATAAGTTAAAATACAGTCACAACTCCACCAGTTTCTTCCCCCTTGGAAACTTCTCTAAAAAGCTGCCTCAACTGCTGCTGCAATAAACTATTGCCTTCAAAGAGTATTGTATAGAAGAACAAGTGCTGGATTGTTAAAGTGTTGGTCAACAAGTCAATAGTCAAGTCAACCAAAGTCAAAAACTGAAGACTAGAAGACCAAGTAAACAAGTCAAAGACAAAAGTTCTGGATTTCCAGAAGTGTCAATTCTTAACTAGCAGTTTTTGTGAAATCTAGCAGTTCACTCTATCTCACATCAGAAGTAGCAGTTCAATGCAACAGTGTAACTATCCGGCACTTTGCTAACTCCAGACAGTTACATAATTTAATGAGTTGTTAAGGGTCGCTTTCATGGTGACGTCATCAACAGTTCACTCCTCCTATATATAGTTCTTCTTATACATTATAATAGTTAACACTTAGAGCCTGAGCGAACAAGAGGTAAGTGAGAGAGTGTTCACCTGGTGAGGGGGAGTACATCTTGTACCTTTGTGATTGTATTACATTCTCTGAATTCAATGACATTATTTTGCAATCATTCCCAAATCTAGTTGTGTTAGATTGGTGTGTTTTTTATTACTGTTTGATTGAATTTATAATTTGATTAACTGTTTTATCATATAAAAAAATACACTACATACACTCTCAGATCCAACAATTAGTATCAGAGCATGTTTCACTGAATTGACTTCACCGTTGATTCAGAAGATAAACTAGCTCAAATTGATAATTGATTGAGTTACCAAAGAACATTGAGAATAATTTGACAAATCAGATAAACGAATTGTTTCTGATACTTTGTTTTCTGAATTAAAATTCAATAGAACTCAGGGAGATTTCACTCACTCATGATCCTCACAATACGGAATCGGTGAACAAGCCACTGATGCTCGTTCGTCATGAATTCAAGATATGGCAACAAAACAATGAGTCACCACTTGTCACAACAGAACACTGGTTGCTGGAGATCAATGGTATACGACCCTCATGTTCCCTCTATTCCGAGTACCGAACAACCGAATGTTAGTATTCCTAAGAAACCCACAGATTACTTCGAGCAAGATTTCCAAAAGTTGGAGCTCAATGCTAAGGCATTCGAGATACTGGTCATGGCCTTACCAAATGAAATCTATGCTGGATTGCTCCACTATGGGAATGCCAAGGAGTTGTGGATGCTTTAAACGAACAATTTGGTGGCACAGTTCAAGTTCAAGAGAACAATAGAGAAATACTGAACCAACAATATGAAACGTTCTCTCATATCAAGGGAGAATCTCTGACTCAACAATTTGAGAAGATTAACTTCCTGATTAGTGAGCTTAGGCTTGCAGATCAAACTTACACAAATTCTGCTCTAAGCCACAGATTTATGTGATCACTTCTTGATAAATGGGACACAACTGCATATGTATAGAAACTCTGTTGGTTTTAAGGAGATGGCCTCACTTATGATAGAGCTTGACAAGAAACAAAAGTTGATGTCAGGTAAAATTTCTAATGATCACACATATGGTAACACAGCCCTGATGAGTCATTATTATCAAATAGAGTAAATGAACATGGTTATATCAGTTCTTTGACATAACTATTGCTTTTAATTCTTAAAACAACACATCACAGGTTGGAAATCCCAATTATGCCTTGATGATGTATGATCTGAGGCCCATGGACCCAATTGACCAAGAAGAATTTGACCGCCTTGGCCAACTTGCACTATTGAGTATCAAATCAAACAAGTTTTACAATAAAATTGGTAGGAAGTTTCCTGGATTAGAGGGTAGGGGTAAATTTGAGAAAGATAAATCTAAGGTTGAGTGCTTTAAAAGTTATAGGTTAGGACACTTTGCTAAGGAATGTAGAAATTTTGCACAAAACACTTTACCAATTGTGACCTATCCAAATCAATCAACTGTTGGTCAGTATTCAAGTTTTCAAAATGGACAATAATTTTTTTCCCAAAATACCCCTAATCCATCCATATAGTACACTGCACATTTAGCATATGGATCAGTTCAAATGGCATATCAATACGCAAATGGACCATCCCAATATCCAATTGCTCAAGTACACACACCTCAATTACATGCTCAGTTACCTTCACACTCACAGGTTACATCACCGGTAGTTTGAGAAACTACTAGTTTTTCTGCACTAGAACCAAATCATCAAAATTTCTTCACACAAAACTTTGTTGACTGGAGTAATATGTGTTATGAGATCACAAATGATAACTTGCCTATGTTTACAATTGATATCAAGGAACAAGCAAGCTTAGGTGATCTCAATAATTATGAAGATCCTTCCAAAGAAAAAGTTATCTATGAAGTTCCTAAAAGAACTGTCAAGTCTCCAGAAACAAAGACTATCTATCTGACACTTCTTTCCACATATGAGCTTATCAAAAATGGTCTTCCACACATTGACGGTCTATGGTATGTTGACAGTGGCGAGTCAATGCATATGACAGGTTGTAAGAATCTTTTGTTTAACTTTAGGGCTCATGGGGTCAGACGTATACTTTGGAAATGATTCAAAGGGAAAAGTTCTTAGGTCAGGGGAAGCAAATGCTGGTAAATTGAAATTTGAAAAATATTAATCTTGTTGACAACTTAAGTTTAACCTTCTAAGTGTCACAAATGTGTGACAAAGGGTATGGCACATTTTTTCACAAAAAAAAAAATCCTGCAAAATTGTTGGGCCAGAACTTGCAAAGAAAATTGAATGCTTAATTGCTAATGATGTTCAACTTGTGGCTAATAGGAGTAGAAATGTATATGTTGTTGATATGTTTAAGAATAACCCCACGCCACAAAAGGTATGTTTACTATCTCAGGCATCACCAAAAGAAACTGAATTGTGGCATAAGAGAGAAGAGATACTGTCTAGCTATTGTATCCAATTCCTCCACCACCACTCTTCACTGATTCACCTAAAGTTTGTTCAAACAACCAATCTGAAACTAGCCCTTCCAACACTATCACTGATATCATTCCATATGTTGGGGGACATCCTTTCTTGAGTTTCACCTTCCAGAGCAAGTTATAGGGGATATGAGTAAAGGTGCACTGACAAGAAGTCAAACAACAAACATCTGTCTATTTGCTAGATTCTTATCTGTGAATGAACCCTTAAAATATCAAGATGCTCTGAAAGACAACAACGGGGTAGAAACTATGCAACAAGAGTTGCTTCAATTCAAAAGGCAGGAAGTTTGGGAATTAGTGCCTCTACCTAAAGATAAATGTCCTATTGGAACCAAATGGGTATTCAAGAAAAAAACAGATGAAAGAGGCATCGTGGTGAAGAACAAAGCAAGGCTATTGGTTCAGGGGTATAAACATGAAGAAGGAATTGATTATGATGAAACCTTTGCTCCAGTGGCCAGGCTGGAGGCAATTAGATTATTTCTTGCTTTTGTTGTTACCCACATAATGAAGGTGTATCAGATAGATATCAAGTGTGCATTTCTCTATGGAAATATCAATGAAGAAGTTTATGTGTGTCAGCCGCCTGGTTTTGAAGATGCTCACTATCCAAATCATGTCTACAAGCTTGACAAATCTTTGTATGGAATAAAACAAGCCCCAAGAGCATGGTATGAACTTTTTCAATTTTTTTAATTGCAAACAACTTCAAAAGGAGCAAAACTGATAAAATACTGTTTTTAAAATGGGAGGGAAAAGATCTAACAGTTGCTTAGATTTATGTTGATGACATAATTTATGCATCAAATAATTCAAACTTATGTGAAGCTTTTCAAAATCTAATGACTTCAAAATTTGAAATGAGTGCCATGGGAGACTTACAATGCTTTTTAGGCTTACAGGTTAAGAAACTTGAGAGAAGAACTTTTATACATCAAACAAAATATGTTAAAACTCTCCTAAAAAATTAGAAAACTACAAGACTTGTACCACTCCCATGTGCACATCGTCATTAGATTCTGATCCAACTGGAAAACCAGTAATTGAGACCTTGTACAGATGTATGATAGGGTCGTTGATGTATCTTACTGCATCAAGGCTAGATACCTGAAAGAGTCTCCAACCTTAGGAATCTGGTATCTAGCTAATGACAATCTTGAGTTTGTTGGCTTTTTAGATATTGATTTTTGCAGGTTGCCTCACTACAAGGAAGTCAACCACAGGTGGATGCCAGTACTTAGGAAATGCACTTATCTCCTGTCAGAGCAAGAAACAAACTGTTGTCTCAAACTCAACAACGGAGGCAGCATATATTGTAGTAGCTATTTTTACTACTCAAATCTTGTGGCTACAAAACCAACTGCTGGATTATGGAATCATAGCTTTGAAAACTCCCATAAAAATGGACACTAAAGCTGCTCAGAATATCATCAAAAATCTTGTCCAACATTCAAGAACCAAGCATTTTAATATCAGACAACATTTTGTAAGAGATTGTTATGAAAAAGGTCCGATTTCAATTCATCATATGTCCTCTGTAAATGAACTTGCAGATGTCTTTACAAAACCACTAGACACACTAACATTTCAAAGCCTAAACTCTAGGCTTGGGATGTTAGAATTAGAATAAAACTAATTTAAAAAAATGGGTACTTTTTAAATCATCACTCTTATTGTTTTTTCCTAAATTTTCAAAATTCAAAACTTCTGGTCACATACCAATTATTTTACCAAAAATATAAACTTATGGTTATATACCAGTAGTTTCACAAATGATTGGTTTTTCTACCAGTAGTATTCAAAAACATCAACTTCCATCTTCCACATTATCAGGCAAAGGTACAAAGGTAAGAACATGTATGATCTCTATTACTTATTATCTCTTTGGGACTACTGCCTCTATCTATCCAAGGAAAATGTCGCAACCCCGTCCCCTAATTACCCGGGAACGGGCGGCCGCGGCCAGTATCGGTGGTATCGGTGTTTATCAGTTTGGCAGCGGAATTTTACATCAAGATCATAGCTAGTAAATATTTTGTCAGAGTAAAACACCACATTTTATATTAATAAATATCTTGGGATAAAACCCAAGTTTCCAGTACACATATTTTTATAGGGATAAACCCTATTTTATTTAAATAAAACATCTCTTTATTTAGGTAACTTTTATAGCCACTTTTCCAAGCCTTCAGTGCTGTCCAGCTGGCTTCTATTTGGCTTTCACATTTTGTTACCTGAAACGCGTTTTAAAAACATTTATCAGTGGGAAATACTGATGAGTGAATCCCAGTTTAATCAAGACAAGTAAAACCGTTTTACAGTATTGAGGGCGATCTCGCAATTACATTTGTTTCCATCTACTTTAATTACCACCCATGGTACTGTCAACCCAACTTGTGGTCATGTTACTACTCACAGTGTAGTAACAAATTTTGTATACAAAACCCCATCATACCGACCGATAATTGTAGAATACAAATACTCAATCACTGTTTAATATAATGTAAAACATTTGAGGTTTTGTAAAAACAGTTTGCAAAGAGGTTTATAAAAAGGAGATTACTCACATTGCTAATTTAGGGTTTTCCTGGTGATTATCTATTAATTACACAATGCACACGCGTTAGTATAATAACCCAATATTTACATTAGTTATACCCTCCCCGAGACAGAATTCCAACGACTACGTCGGGCAGAACCTCGACAGCCGTTACGGAATCCTAGATCAATCGAGCAGTGTATCTAATACGTAACCGGGGGTTATGATACTTACAATGAGGCATAACTTCGTTAATTAAGGGGGTATAATGCCTATTCTTCATAAAAGAGAGAGATAACTCGTTTTGGTGCGAATTGGGAACTGAGGCCGATGGCCCTTATTTATAGCGTCTGATCGACACTTTGTCGCGCCCTGCGTAGACTTCAGCGAAGGGCTTCGTGGCCCGCGAGGTCCACTAGGGTAGGCCCTAGGGTTGCTGATTCGTCCACTAGGCTTGACACGCTGCTGCCACGTGGCGGCACCGGGTGCCGGCCTGACCTTGAGTTGTCGCGGCCCGCGTAAGCTCAGGCTTACTTCTACGCGGCCCGCGAGCGAGGACTGGATTTTGTTTTTATTTAATTTTTAATTATATAAGGTATTTTGGGCTCGGTTTTCGTATACGGGGTGTATTTTAAGACGTATAGAGATCTTATAATTATTTTAGGGGTATCGGAAATATTTTAGGAGGGTTTGTTATAGAAAAACACCTTCCTATGGTAACCCAAGATAGACATTCTTCACAAAGAACATACTGACATGTTACATCCTTCCTCAAAAACCTACATGTCTTACAAAGAGTGACACATATATTCACTCAGACAAAAGATAGATGTTACTTATTTACATCTAATCTTGATGATTCTCTTCAAACAACTGTTTCTTTTAAAAATGGTGTCAGTTTCGTTTAAAAGGCAGCAATTTAAATTTCATGATGGATGAACATCTGGGCATCACAAATGAGCAAAATCTCACTGCCACATCTAAGAGATAATCCTTCAGACCAATGCTTAGATGTTACAGAATCCACTTCCTAACCCACATGAAGAAGAGGTGAAATCCATCTCAGGTATACCCCTGCTGATGAGATTGCATGTGTGACTTCCTCTCTGCTAACGGATCTCACTTAGTCACATATTAACAGTGGAATCATAAGACCTCCTTGCAGGCAACAACACCTTGCTTCCTCAGGAAGACAAAACAACTGAGAAAACTAGTGATACAACCACATACTATGGGGCCATATGATTTCACTAGATAGAATGATGCCAGAACTCTAAAACTTCTTGATCTCATGAAACAAGCTGAGAGCTAAGGTCTCCAATCTCAAGTAGATGGTCACCATGCCGCCCTCCACGCCAACGACGGGCCGATGTGCCCGACGTGGAGAGGCTTCAATGTCGCAAAACAACGCACACTCCATGTGGTCTAAAGATATCATTACTTTGTTAAACACTTTGAGAAAACGCTTGGAATACTAATTTTTTTTTGGTAAAATGTGATAAAAAAAAATTGGTAAAAATGTGAGAAAATTGTGTACTTTATGGTAGGCAAACCATGGATAGATCATGGAATAACCTTGGAGGTCCCAGAACACTTTTCAAACCAAATGAAAGATGTATCAAAAAATCATAGTAAGCGACATAAATTGTAATTTATGTTGGACATAACATGCATTATGAGGTTTAAGTCTATAAGAGAGCAAAAACATATACACAATCAAAAAATCATATAACTCATAACTATGGTATAAACGTATATATTTTGTTAAGGTATAATACATCCGATTTTGAGATTTTTTTTTTTGTTTATTAATTGTATAGACGAGAGTACCCGAATACTTTTGAGTTGGATAAATGCAGTCCCAAATAATTACCAACTTTATATTGTTTTAATTGCCAATGGCCCACATAATAAGGTACATGGTGCCCTGTAAAAGCACAAATCTTACTGGGCAAGGAATTTCGAATACATAAATGCAAACCTTATTTAATATTGTAGTACAACATTATGACGTGTTCATTACACTAGGGTGATGGTATCTACACATCCTCTAAAATTTTTCTACATCCCTCAATAGAAACCATATAGGCCAATACGCTTCCCAAAGGGTTTGAAGCATTAAATGCGACACCAATAGGAAGCGTATTGGGCAATACGGTTCCTATTGGTACAATATTCTCTGACGCGCACGCAGTTCAAAACTATAAAGGTCTGAAAAGTGACCCAATAGGAAGCGTATTGCCCAATACTATTCCCATAAGTTTAATAGGAAGCGTATAGGACAATACACTTCCCATAGGACTTGGGTTGGTGAACGCATTAAATCAATAGGAAGCGTATTGCCCAATACGATTCCCATAAGTTTAATGGGAAGCGTATAGGGCAATATGGTTTCCTTGGACCCAAAGTATAGGAAGCGTATGTGGCAATATGGTTCCCCTAGACCCAAAGTATAGGAATCGTATGGGGCAATATGGTTCCCCTAGACCCAAAGTATAGGAAACGTATGGGGCAATATGGTTCCCCTAGAGCTAGGCCTGTAAACGAACCGAACGTTCATGAACTGTTTGTGAACTTGTTCGGCGGGAAGTTCGTTTATGTTCGTTTATTTAATAAACGAACGAACACGAACAAAAAATTTTGTTCGTTTAATTAAATGAACGAACATGAACACACCTTGTGTTCGTTCATTTATGTTCGTGAACGTTCGTTTATGTTCATTATTAGGTTTTCTAACTACTTGTATAAATATAACTAATTAGTAATTGAGTTTTCTAGTAATAAAAAATGAAATTTTAAAATGTAACTGATCGTTTACTTAATATTTATATAAAAAAGCTACTTAATTTAATGTCTATGAACCCTAATTTAGATGTTTTATGGATGAATTGTAATATATTAAACTTGTTCGTTTGTGTTCACTAATGTTAAATTGTGTTTGTTTATATTTGTTCAATTACGTTTATTTGTGTCCACCACCGGCTCCCTGTAAATATTTGGACATGAGGTCGATGACAGGGATGAAAGTGGCGGCAAACATTCCTAATGTTGGTCATAGGTTTGTCGGGACGAACCGTCAGGTTTGGGCATGGCAGCCGTTGGTACATCACCAGCATTTGGAGGCCGATGAGGTTCAGATGCCTCAGATGGCTGAGCAGGATGGCGGGCATGATGATGTTGAGGTCCCGCCTCAGCATGAACAGGGGGATCATCAGCATCCACAGAGAGCTTATCGCGCGGTTAGGTTGCCTCGGTCAACCAACCGTCTTCTCGATAGGATTTTGTGTAACCAAGATGAGCAAATGCGACTTCTAACACTGCATGGTCAGGAGATAACATCCCACGGTCGCCAGATGGATCAGATGCATGATGACATAGGGTGGCTGATGACTGGCATGGGAGAAATGTATAAGTACATGGGCATATCGGTTCCACCCCGTCCACCACCACGAGTTTATCCAGACCAGGGCCAGTTCTTTACGCAGCAGCCCGACCCGTCCATGCCATCCTTTACCCAGCCCCTCCCGTCCATGCAGGTATATTATCTTATTTTTATTTCATTTATCTACGAGCAATTTAATGTTATGTAATGGGTATTTTGTTTAAATTCTTATAGCCTTACGACCCGTCCTATACTCAGCCTGACATTTCCTTGCCACATTTTCCTCGGTCCGGCCAGACCATGCCGCTCTTTACTCTGTCCGACCTTTCCATGCAGGTATGTTATTTTGTTTTATTTCATTTTCTACGAACAATTTTAATGTTATGTAATGAGTATGTTGTTTGAATTTTTTATACGCTCCAGGCACGTCCTATGCACGGCACAGCCCGTCACCCTCTACTAGGCGTGGCCCGAACTTTACAGAGGAGGAGCTCGCTGAGTCTGACGAGTATTGATGATGATAGTGGTTTTTATTATCATATTATGTAGTAATGTACGAACAATTGAATTTAATTTTAAGTATTTTTAATATTTGTTTAATTTGGATATGTTTAATTTGTTTGGATTGTTTAATTTCACTACGTCTTTTATAAAATTTATAACAAAAAAACTAACATCATTTTATAACAAAAAACAACTTAATTAATGTTTAAAAAAATAAAGTTCAAAAAGATACTAATAACAATATGCTGTTCTTGCAAAAAAAAATTCCTCCAGGGAACGTATGGCCCTATATGATTCTCTTGTCTTTTGAAAAAAAAATCATTAAGGGAGCGTATGGCCCTATACACTTCCTTTTAGCTGACCATCTTTTGAAAAGTTTGGTACACATATAGGAAGTGTATTGCTTAATACGCTTGGACCCAGAGGAATCGTATTGCCCTATACGCTTCCTCTGGTTCCCTAATCATTAGCTGACTATCTTCTGAAAAGTTTGTACTTCAAGTACACATATAAGAAGTGTATTGCTCAATACACTTGGAACCAGAGGAACCGTATTGCCCTATACGCTTCCTATAGGGTTCAAGGGATGTGCAAATAACCAAGGGGGATGTGTGAATAACCAAGCCCTTACACTATTAACGTAAGAAACGGTCATTTGGTTTACTAGTACTATTTGCAACAAGAAAATAGTATCAAAGTGGTATATATACTTTATCCGTCTTAGAACTAATGTAAATGTAAATAATAAATAAATTAAGAATAAAAAACATGTATGTATATTTTTCATAGGTACAAAGTTAAAGTTACTTAGATTGTAAAATGATTTGGATCCCTCATAAATTGTAATGATAAGATAAATAAAAACATAATAAAACTATTAAAATACAATTATTTATTTTAAATGTTTTTTATAGTAAAAAAAACCCCTCAATTCCGATGTAAATGATGACTTATCCGTACTATATTATAATGTATGAGAGAAAGACATTTTAAGATACAAAAAAAAAGAACTTTTTCCCTCTTAATCTATAAATACACCTCTAAAATGATGGTAAAATGGTCTTTTAAATAATAATTATATTTTAGTCCTTCATCTTATTACACTTAAATCTCTGAGTTTTAACATAAATTATAGGTAATTAGTTGTATTTTTCGCCCTCTAGAACAAACTTATAATTCTTTTACGTATTCTTGTCATGTCTTATAAATTATAATGGTTTTAAAAAAATCCAAAAATATCGTGACGATCTACTTATTTTTCTCGATGTTTCGATAGTTGTCTTGGTTAGTATTGACATGTGGATGAAAAGGTACATGTAGATAATGCCTTAGTGTACAAGTGATTAAAGCCCGACGTGCTTGATCATTATCCCAAAATGTTTAATAGCTACAGAATGTCAAGTGATTAAATACTGTCATTCTAACCGAAACGACAATTAAAAAAAAAAATAACGGTTATTGATTTTTTGTACTCTCATTTAATCAAAATTAACTGAAACGAATCATTCATATATTTCTAACTTTTATTCTTTCAGTTCATTTATTTCATATTTATACCTCATTTTATGTATTTATACCTCCATTTCATTTTGGTTCGTATTGGTTAATAAAAATAGACTAATCGTTGACCTTGATTTCATTTGACAATAATAATCTAACCAACCGAACAATGCATATTGTGGCAATGTTTGTGTTTCTCGCCGCATCACGCGCGCACCTATAGGTTATTAACCAAAATCGGTTATCCGTGAGCAATAAGTAAATCGTTAACTTAAATTAAACCGATAATAGACGAAAACGAACCGAAATCAACAAAAAACTGAATTAACTGAAAATCGAATTAACCAAAAACCGGTTATCAATTTTTTTGTACTCTCGTTTAACCAAAACTAGCTGAACCAAACCAAATCATTCATATTTTCATATATTTCTAGCTTTTATACCTCCAGTTCATATATTTCATATTTTATATCTCAATTTCATATATTTTTACTGTCATTTCATGTATTTATTATTAGACTATATTACCTAAAGTGGGCACGTGGGCTCACATTAATAATATAGTCTAATATTTATACATGAATTTCAAATATTTTTAAGCTAAAGTTTGGTTTTTTCTATTAACTGAAATTAAATGAACCAAACCAAAAGGCGTCAATCTAACCGAAACCGAAGTGATTAAATGAAAACCGATTGGTTAATAAAATAGACTAATCGATGACTTTAGTTTCAGCTTCGGTTGAGGATAAAAACCGAACCTACCGAATCATGTACAACACAATGAAACATTGAAATGAATTACTCGATGAAGGGGTAAGGTCCCAAAAACCTCGCTTTAAGTACTTGGGACCATACCACAATCTCGTCTTCTAACCATCCTTAAAACCTTGTGCGGCAGCGCACTGGTTTTTCAAAAGGAAATTATGAAAAATAGTAAGTAAACACTAGCGCGCCAAAGGGAAATCAACAAATCCCTGCGCCGATTCTCCATAACAAAGGGATAAAAATCCCAACAAAGCACTTCCGCTTAGTGATACCTAGACTTGGATATTATTTACTAAACTGATACCACACGATAAGGAGTCACACCGGATTATGACAATAATCTTCTAGAAGACTCAATCATGCACCACCAGACGGTTATAACCATCTGGGACACGTGTCATCATCCCAAGACACTCTGAAATCACGATGATGGCATGAAATTGGAGAGAAACCTCTACTTGCCCACTTTCCACGTGGCACTTCCCCAGCCGTTGATCTAAACAGTAATCTGTGTGCTCCCACATCAGATCAAGAAGATTAACGGAAGGAGAAATAACCGCTTACGGAGTTAGCATCTTCCGTCAACATTTCAATAACAACTTTTCCCGCCCAAACTCCCGGCTATAAATATGAGAGTAATCCAGGTATGAACCTCAAGTTACACACACTTCACCAATACTTCTTCTTCGTAATAAACACATACTTATTCTCACGCCGGAGTCGGGTCACGGAGAGAACCTCCCTTCTCCCCGTGGCGAGGCTAACGGTGTTCTGTTTTGCAGTATACATCGGAGAAGAAGAACTGTCCCTTTAAATCAAACGAGAGAGAATCACCCTTTTTATGCAGAACCTAACCCCCTAGATAATCTGATTCCGGTCATTTATCCAATGTTTCTTCATTGGCGCCCACCGATTTCTCTGTTTCATCCGTTTCTCTCGTTTTTTATTTACTCTGTTGATTCCATTTGAAAATGGAAGCAATCTCAACTCATCGGCAACACGGCCCTCGGCCAAATTTCGTTAACAATACCCAGGTTGAGGGTATTGTAGAAGAAGCCTCGGATGACAATGAAGCACAGTTCAATCATCCGAATGAACCCATCACCCCAGGGGTACAGCCGGAGATCCCTGTAAGCTCAATTCTACCCCCAGGAGAGACCCCAATCTCCTGGTATGTTAGATCTCAGGGGGCATTAAATGTTGTGTACACACAGCTATGTGCACAAACTGCTCCCCAAAATCAATCACGAAGGCCTGTATCTCGTGCTAGGGCACCGTCGATACCTCATGTTTCTCAACATGATGGACCATCCCGAGTCCAGATCGAAGACACAGAGGTTCACTCTAGATATCCATCGAGATACGAGTATACTCAATCAGAAAATCGTCGAAGAGAGTATCGAGATGAGTCACACTCTCATAGAAGACCATCAGTTCACACCAGGTTGGGTTCTCAGCGGAACACCCACACCAGTGAATATGATCCAACTTACCATGAAGGTGAAAGTGCCAGTGTATTTACCCGGTTACAACCGAATTACAAGTGTAGACCCCGCGCGGTTTACAATCCTGAGGCTGAGCACAATTATGATCTGATCTATCTCCCTGCTGAAGCGGCAGAGAATTCAAAATTTACAAGTGAATTTGCTCTGGCTCCGCTAGAGAAAGCGAAGCTCCCGTCTAACATGGGCAAGTTCAACGGTATGACTGACCCTGACGATCATCTGCGAGTCTTCACAAGCGCAGGGCTCATAGAAGGCTGGACCCTACCAATGTGGTGCCACCTCTTCGTTCAAACCCTTACCGGCGCTGCAAGGATCTGGTTTGACAACTTGCCCATTGGAAAAATCACGTCGTGGATAGACTTGTGCGAGAAGTTTCTGGTTCATTTCAGCCAGCAAAGGCAATCCATCCGCGACACAGCGGATGTGATGAACATCTGGCGTCATGATGATGAAAGTCTGGAAGACTTCATTACCCGTTATAACAAGGAGGTACTCGAGATCGGGGACGTCCATGAGCAGCTAATCCGTGCCCAATTTAAATATGCAGTCAGGTGCGACGATATGATAAAAGCCCTGTCTGGGACGGAAGGACTCCCGAAGAGCTGGGAAAAAGTGATGGCGGCTAAGGTCTATGCCCAAACAGAAAAGAATCTCACCACCAACAGGCCGCCACCACCGCACAATCGACCCTCAGATTTAGGCTCAAGTGGCGGAAAGAAATTAAGAAAGTTGGCGCGATTCTAGCACAGGGAACTATTCGTCCGAGGATGCTCGAGCCACAATCAATAAGCTTACCACGCAGAGAGAAGCCAAACAAGAGAACAGGAAGAGACAATGGACTCCCTTAACCAAAGCTCCTGCGGAAGTTTTAAGCACGGAGGATTATCAGTTCAAGCCTCCACCACCCATGAAGAACAAACGTGGGCAGGACCCAAGTCAGTATTGTGATTACCACAAGGACAGTGGTCATACCACCAATAACTGCATCTCCTTGCGCACCGAGATAGAAAAGGCGCTTAAAAGTGGTGAGCTCACTCACCTACTACAAAACGTGCGTAAGGACATAAAACAAATAACTCGAGGCGAAGAAGGCCCGAGTAAAAAAGCGAAAAATTAAGAAGTAACTCTATGATCTCCTCGCATAATGGAACAGACTCTACAGTTTATCAAGTTTAAGCAGGAAATAGAGTGTAAGTTAAGTCCCGTGTATTTATTTTAATAGACTTTGTAACGGCCTCCGCGCCTTATCCCGAAATAAACAACAAAGTTTCTATTATTCTTGTGTTTTTCTTACAAAGTGCATGCAATTTCTTTTGGTAAGCGCAAAAACATTATGGTAAATATAATACAAGCCTCATGAACGGTCAGTGATTACATCACACAAGACCATACGTTCACACATGAGCTTTATACCACCTTCATTCGCCTTACCTGATCAAAGTAATTATACCCATGCAAAATATTGTAAACTAAAAACACACCCATCATACTACTCATGGCGCACCAATACGCCTTAAAAAACTATCAAACACGGCAGTGTTTCAGTGTACGTTACTTGCGCAGCAGCGCATTAACAAAAAAGGGGATACACATCCCAAAAGACTACAAAAAATTGTTCAAAACAATTACAAAAGGAAACCTACGCTAGATCTTCGCCTTCATCTGGGAAGATTTCCTTTAGTTGCGCCACGTGAACTTCGGATTGCAATGCAACATTTATAAGGTCCATGACAGATAGCTGCAAATTATTGAATTCTGTTTTTAAAGCTACAAGCGTAGCGCCAGTATTAACGCCATAAGTAGCGGATCTGCTAGTATCCCAATCAACCTTCAGAGCGTTATTCACATGGTGCGAACACTCAGCATAGCCTTGAGTATACCCATCATTTCGCGCAGCAACCACCAAGCACGCGACAGTTTTATCTAGCTTTTCAGAATTCAACACTGATTTAGCAACATACAAGAACAAGAAAGATAAATAAAAGAGAGGCGCAAAGCATTCCCGCAAAGAAAACAAACAAGAAGCAACTCACACAGGCAATCCCACGCTCTTTCAACCATAACATATCGCTTTTCAAAGGTTCCAACTCGCTCTCTATTGTTGCCCGCGCCGTTTCAGAATTCTCTAGTTTTTCTTCAGTGTCAGCCAGGCGGCGGGAGGTTTCAGTTTTCTCGGTACGCGCAAGTTCCAAATCTTTCTTGAGTTGTTCCTGATCAGAAAGCAAAGCAGTAAGTTCTTCTATCTATTTATCTCTAAGAGCAAGGGTGGCGCAAGCTTGTACCTCTCGTTGTTCACTTCGCTCCCTGTGTGAACGCGCCTCATCCCACGCAGCTTCAGCATCAGCCTTTTCTTTCTTCAACTTTTCCATCTCCGCATCCTGTTTCTTCAATTTCTCAACTTCAGCTTTGAGATTATTGATAACATTGCGGAGACTCATCTTTTCGGCATTATCTTTCTCACATATCTTCTTCCAGTTCTTGCGCTCCTCGGAAAGAAGGGCAGCTTCGGCTTCCGCCTTCCTTTTCCAACCCGCAACAGACCATTCCTCTGTTTTTCGATCAGCCTCAAATTTGGCCTGATCAGCTTCCAGCTTAGCCCTCAGCTGGGCAACACGGTTCTCGTCATCCGTAACTTTCTTCTTGGACACCTTGAAGGTAGCCCACTCCTTGTGCATACTATGCCACTCACGCACTATGCGATGCGTAGTGGATGTATAAGAAGCAGCCTCTTCAAGGTAGGCATGGTAAGTTTGCTCATGAAGACGACTTTCTTGGAACTTAATCTCCCCAGGCGGAAATATCCCCTGCAACCAGTCCCGACACACGCGTCAATCTGAAAAGGTGTCACCCTTCTTCAGATTCCAAACAGGGACATGAATGTCGGAAACATCCTTTTCCGAATAAGTTCTATAATAATAATCCCCCAGAGTCTCATCTGGGCGGATTGGAGAATTCTTGCCAGCATCAGAGAACGAGCCTTGGTCTTCAGCAGAAACTTTCTCGATGTTCTCAGGCATGAAACCAGAAGCTTTGGAAGGAGAAGTTGTAACAAGGATTTCATCAGCAGCCTTCCCTTTCTCTAAGTCATGAGCGGCAAGTTCAGGGGCTTGTGGGTTACCAGCACCATCCACAACCTTTGGGCTAATAACCTTTTCTGCATCCGCAACAACATCAACAGGCTTATCAGCCCCAAGATCCTCAACCCCAGCAGCCTTATCCGCCCCACCCTCTGGAACCTCAGCGTTCTTTAACTGATCAGCAACAGAAGCGCGTGGAGGAGAGGGTGGGAGTTCTTCATTAACCACAGGCAACGGTTCGGTGGAAACAGGAGAAAATGGTTTTTCTGAAAAACAAAGTCTATGAGTCACAAAAAATTCAATAGGCATAAGAAGAAGAGAGCAAAAGGTGACACTTACCAGGAACAGACTCTGAAATAAAGGCGTCCAGATTGCCTCTCCTGGTAATCTTCTTTCTCTGAATCTTCTTTACAGGCTGACCTTCAGCCTCAGCGCCAGACTGCTTTCTTTTCCCTGCCTTATTCCTCACTAAGTGCTCAGGGCTTGATTCCAAATCAATGGGATCATCAGGGTTGGACGGAGGGATATCAGCAGTATCTTTTGGTTCCGGTTTTGGCCTCCTAATAATAACTGCAGGCGCAAGACCCTCCAATGAATCAGAAACCACCACATAATCACACCAGGAGTCAGAGGAACGGCGCATACCTTTCTTCTCTCCCCCAACATTTTTGACCTTAGAAGATTGAGCTTTTTCAGCATCATTCTTCTTTGGCGCAACAATAGCGGTTGGCGCGCGTCTTTTCTTTTCAGGGCCTATGCCCAAATTAGACAGTTCACCTACTGTAAAAAACACAGCGTTAACTCATTCACACACACAAAAGTAACAAACAAAAAATACTATTGTAAAAACTTACCAGCACCAGCAGTAGGTTGCGCGGAAAGATCATTATCCCACGGAAGAACAAAATTCTTCACAATACGGTGATACCACAGTTCCTCATCTGGCTTTTTTGCAATAGTAGACATCTTTCCACCTTCTCTCTCAAACGCAACAACGTATAGCGAGACAACTGCAAAGGAGGAGAAGTGAAGATAGATTTCAAAAAAAAAAAAAAAAAGAGAGAGAGAGAGACATAAGTAAAGAAACAGGGCAAAAATCTTACTCTTGCCATCTTCCATGTACACCGGTTTCTCTTCTCGTTCCATCCTCCAGTTCAGACTCATACCGGCACCAACAAGGGCTTTCTCTGGTAGAGCAATAGACAGAACATCTTTTAAGTCCTGATACCAATTTTCGTCAACAGGAGTCTGAATGGTTTCAGTGGGGACGTCCTCTTTTCCCCTAAAAATCATCTTCATCGGAAAAACCCCTGCCTTGATAAAAAAGAATTTTTGTTTCCAGTCATGGAATGATTTTGGAGGATGAAGCAAAATCTTCTTCGCCGATGCTCTTTGAACAAACGAATAGAACCCTTGAGTACAGTGCATTTGGTGAAAAACTCGAAATCGAGGAACCGTCAGTTCAATATGCATCGTACGACATACAAATTCAAAATGCCGAACCCTAACCATACCAATTGGGTGCATTTGAGAGATGTGGAACTTGTAATACTCAAGAATTTCAAGAAAGAATTTCGTTACAGGTAAACGAAAGTTGCCTGCACTAAAGAAATCCCAAAACAGGGTCACATTCCCGGCCGGAGCATCCGCCGCCGTCTGACCTTCTTCAGGGTAAAGGGCACCCTAGTTCTCTGGGAACCTGAGATTCCGAATCAAGCCATCAAAAGTTGCCCTAGACCACTTTAATGGTGGAAGTTCGACAGACATCTCTTTCGTAGAATCTTCGTGATGATCTCCGGTTGACATAGGAGGAAAAAATTGCAAGTCTTTCTGAAGAACGAATAAAGAAGACAGAAGGAAGAGGGTTTCAACGAAGTAATGATTACTAGAAATAGGAAACCTAAAATACTTATATACCCACCGCCACAAATAGCCTAGGTAACTGCAACAACACCTTTTTCGGGAAGGTACAGTTACCCAAACGTCAGAAGGTGGGTGGGGAAGAACACAAACGCGAGTTCACGCGCGCGTGCATAACACAGACAGTAATGCACAGGCTGACAATGACAGCTGTCACACGTCACCAGTCATTACCATACCTTTTGACACCAAAGGTCAAATTTTCTCGGTAAACCCAAAAATAATGGGCAAAGTGTATCTTCTCATAAAAGATTCCCCACTTTCCCGCCAAAAATCTACAGCAAAGCACTTCTCTCTCATAGTCTAGTGCTCCACTTATTTTGCATAAGAACAACACTAGACTGGGGGGGCTTGAAGGGGTAAGGTCCCAAAAACCTCGCTTTAAGTACTTGGGACCATACCACAACCTCGTCTTCTAACCATCCTTAAAACCTTGCGCGGCAGCGCACTGGTTTTACAAAAGGAAATTATGAAGAATAGTAAGTAAACACTAGCGCGCCAAAGGGAAATCAACAAATCCCTGCGCCGATTCTCCATAACAAAGGGATAAAAATCCCAACAAAGCACTTCCGCTTAATGATACCCAGACTTGGATATTATTTACTAAACTGATACCACACGATAAGGAGTCACACCGGATTATGACAATAATCTTCTAGAAGACTCAATCGTGCAGCACCAGACGGTTATAACCGTCTAGGACACGTGTCATCATCCCAGGACACTCTGAAATCACGATGATGGCATGAAATTGGAGAGAAACCTCTACTTGCCCACTTTCCACGTGGCAGTTCCCCAGCCGTTGATCTAAACAGTAATCCGTGTGCTCCCACATCAGATCAAGAAGATTAACGGAAGAAGAAATAACCGCTTACGGAGTTAGCATCTTCCGTCAACATTTCAATAACAAGTTTTCCCGCCCAAACTCCCGGCTATAAATATGAGAGTAATCCAGGTATGAACCTCAAGTTACACACACTTCACCAATACTTCTTCTTCGTAATAAACACATACTTATTCTCACGCCGGAGTCGGGTCACGGAGAGAACCTTCCTTCTCCCCGTGGCGAGGCTAACGGTGTTCTGTTTTGCAGTATACATCGGAGAAGAAGAACTGTCCCTTTAAATCAAACGAGAGAGAATCACCCTTTTTATGCAGAACCTAACCCCCTGAATAATCTGATTCCGGTCATTTATCCAGTGTTTCTTCACCCGATTACCTCACTTTTGATGTATATCTATCACAATGATACTACAATAAATATTATATGAATAAGAAACTACCAAAAAAAAGTATCGTAATGCGATGTGTCGCTCCCGCCGCATCACGCGGGCATCTTGCTAGTTAAACGGGAAACATGAACCATAATTTGGGGATGAAAATTAGTCGTATTTAGGTTAGAAACAGTTTTTTTTTTTTTTGGAATTATTATGCACATATTTTACATACAAGACTATTGTTTCTTTAGGTAATGTTAGGCAAATATTGTTAAAACCTTATTTTTCTCATTTCTATTGTTATTATAAAGTTTAAATACTACCATTCAGATAGATAATTGAAAAATGAATGACTTCAAACGTTCCAAATTCAAGTAATGAAAAAGAAAATATACCATGATAAGTATTTGAAGGTATTATAACCGTAAGCAGTTTGTACCGAACACCTAGTGAACTATTTGCAAATCGTTTAGTGAAAAGTTCGTTTATGTTCGGTGAATCGCCTATTATAACCTAAGTTGTATAAACTTTAGAGTTAAATGCCATTTTAATCACTGTGGTTTGGACCATTTTGTCAGTTTAGTCCAAATGTTTCATTTTTCACATGTGGGTCCAAAAAGGTTTCACTGTTGCCATTTTAGACCACTGGGTTAACTTCATCCATTATTTCTGTTAATGAGAAGGGCGATTCGGTTATTTTATATGACCGAATTGCCTTTCTAATTAACGGAATTACATATAAAATAACCGAATTCCCCTTCTGGTTAACAGAAAAAATGGATGAAGTTAACTCAGTGGACTAAAATGACATCGGTGAAACCTTTTTGTACCCACAGGAGAAAAATGAAACATTTGGACTAAACTGGCAAAATGACTCAAACCACAGGGCCTAAAATGGCATTTAACTCTAAACATTATTATATGTTTACAAACTTATTATTATTATTAGAGTAAACTGCCATTTTGGTCCCTGTGGTTTGGCCAGTTTTGCCACTTTAGTCCAAATCTCAAACTTATTACATCTGGGTCCCTGTGGTTTGCATTTTGTTGCCATTTTAGTCCAAAATCCAAAAAACCCCTTTTTTGACTGTTGAAAGCTGTCTATTTTGTCATTTAGTGCAGGGGCATTTTTGTCCATCTCAATTTATTATGACATATTAATAATTAAATTATTTATATTTAATTCCCTAATAAATTGGTCAGCAGATTATCTTCAATTTATCCAGATCAATCCTTGCTGTTCAGGGGAGAAACATTCAAAATCGAAGCAAATTCCAAGATCTGTGTGACTGAACAAAAATCCTTGCTGTTTCAGATGAAGAAGTGAACAGGAAGGAAAAACATTCAAAAACACGAGAAACATATTCTAATTCCACACAATCGAACATCTATTCCAATCAATTCATATACAAATCCAATCAAAATCACTTCAATTATCCAGATCAATCCACAAACACAACAAGCAATCACTCCAGCAACATACCTTGGCACAAGCAGAATCGATCGAATTGGATAGGCGAAGAAAAGCAAGTTCAGATTCAATCAATCCATCATCGTTCTTCTTCTTCTTCTTCTTCAGCACGAGACACCACCCCCACTGCCTGTCACCATCGTTCTTATTCTTCATCTTCTTCTTCAGCACATGACAAAACTCTTTCTCTCTCTCTAACACCCCTCTGCCTCTCTCTCTTCTCTATCTCTATCTCTTCTCTGAACTACAACCACCACACCCCCACCACCGCATCATCCCCACCACCACCATCCCACTGCCGCCAACACCACCATCCCACTGCCATCATCTCTCTCTTCTCTCTCTCCTCTCTCTCGAACACCACCGCCACCGAACTCCACCACCGCCGTCGTCCCTGAGTTTCAAGATCTGAAAGATTTTTCAAGATCTGAATCGACTTGGGTTGATCTGAATTGACCGAAAGAATTTTCAAGATCTCTCGAACACCACTGCCACCAAAAGAATTTTCAAGATCTGTAATCGGATTGATGTTGTTGTTAATCGGCTTATTGTATTTATCAAATATCCCGTAAAAGTGATCAAGATAGTTGTTTGTTTCAGCTTTATTAGTTCTTGAAAGAGATGAGGATTGAAATGAAGAAGGTGAGATGTAGAGAGAGATGAGGATTGAAAGAATTTTCAAGATCTGTCTGTAATCGGATTGATGAAAGAGAGAGAGAGAGGAGAGAGACAAATGATATTATGTTTAATTATAAATAGAAAAAAGATTTAATCAATATTTAGTTATAATAATTCTAAAATGACCAAAATGCCCCTGATGGCAAAGACAAAACAAAGGGTTTTAATTTAGGGATTCTGGTCAAATTTCACTTTTGGACTAAAATGGCAACAAAATGCAAACCACAGAGACCCAGATGTAATAAGTTTGAGATTTGGACTAAAGTGGCAAAACTGGCCAAACCACAGGGACCAAAATGGCAGTTTACTCTTATTATTATTATCACAACTTTATACAAACAAATAAACAAGAATCATGCAACTATAGTTCCGGTTCCGTACCTGGTTTCACTGTTTTGCTATGATTCAATTTGTGGTGTTACTTCAATGTGTTAGGTTAACGTATTTATGTGAGGGGGTTAAATGCCTTAAATTGAATTTATAAAGGACCAAACATGGTGTACATATGAACAATGGAATGTGTCAGTTTGCTGAGGCGAACAAGGAAGAGATACATAGAATTAAATGAGGGTTGTTGCTGGTTGGTCCTTTCGCTTTCAGAATTTACACAAAAGTGTGGACCGTAACCCTAGCATTTATGGCTTTAGCCAACTACCCCCCTCAAATCAAATTTAATTCACACATAGGTCTAATCGATGTGGATGTTAACTTTAAAGCTACCAACCCCTTTAACCTCGATTCGGAGCGACATATGTATTGAAGAGCATTCCATGTGACATTACTTAGGGCCTGTTTGGTTGGCTCTGAATGAAACCATTCAGAGGTGCACCTCTGATTCGGTCAGAGGTGTAGTTGTTTGGCACGCAAAATGTTAGCCTCTTAATGGCATGAATCAGTCTGTATCATACAGATCTAATATCATGCTGAATGGAAACAAAAGACTTGGTTACCCTTTCCCCTCTCTTCTCCTTCTCTTCTCAACAACAAACCCAAGTTCATCAGCCAACACCTCCGCCGCCTCCTCCCTCTCCTCACCACCTCCGCCTCCCGCCGCCTTCCTCCTCCCTCTCCTCACCACCTCCGCCTCCCGCCGCCCTCAGCCCTCTCCTCACAACCCATCTTCTTAAACCGCCACACAACCCATCACCTTGGATCGATTGAACGAACGGTGGTGGCACACATCGACAAGACAGACGGAAGGGAGAGAGAAATCGAAGACGAGCCGCTGGTTCAGAGCCGCTGGATCGAAGATCGATGGCGGTGGCGGTGGCGGTGATGATGATGGCGGTGGTGGAGATGATATGATGGTGGAGATGATGATGATGGCGGTTAAAGTTTGGTGGTGGAGATGATGATGATGGCGGTGGCGGTGTTGCAGGTAGGGAGAGAAAGGGGAAGAGAGGGGGGGGGGGGTGAATACTGATGAATGTTGATGATGATATTGGGTTTTATAGAAAAAGGGTTTATTTTGTGGGGAGGGGTAAAAATGTCATTTTACACTGTCATTCAGATATGAAACCAAACAGCACTTTACTGGTTCAGCACTTACCCATTCAGACCCTCTTATCCATTCAGACCTCTTATTCATTCAGCACTTATTGGTTCAGATGTTGCCAAACAGCCCCTAAGGGCCTGTTTGGTTGGCTCTGAATGAAACCATTCAGAGGTGCACCTCTGATTCGGTCAGAGGTGTAGTTGTTTGGCACGCAAAATGTTAGCCTCTTAATGGCATGAATCAGTCTGTATCATACAGATCTAATATCATGCTGAATGGAAACAAAAGACTTGGTTACCCTTTCCCCTCTCTTCTCCTTCTCTTCTCAACAACAAACCCAAGTTCATCAGCCAACACCTCCGCCGCCTCCTCCCTCTCCTCACCACCTCCGCCTCCCGCCGCCTTCCTCCTCCCTCTCCTCACCACCTCCGCCTCCCGCCGCCCTCAGCCCTCTCCTCACAACCCATCTTCTTAAACCGCCACACAACCCATCACCTTGGATCGATTGAACGAACGGTGGTGGCACACATCGACAAGACAGACGGAAGGGAGAGAGAAATCGAAGACGAGCCGCTGGATCGAAGATCGATGGCGGTGGCGGTGATGATGATGGCGGTGGTGGAGATGATATGATGGTGGAGATGATGATGATGGCGGTTAAAGTTTGGTGGTGGAGATGATGATGATGGCGGTGGCGGTGGCGGTGTTGCAGGTAGGGAGAGAAAGGGGAAGAGAGGGGGGGGGTGAATACCGATGAATGTTGATGATGATATTGGGTTTTATAGAAAAAGGGTTTATTTTGTGGGGAGGGGTAAAAATGTCATTTTACACTGTCATTCAGATATGAAACCAAACAGCACTTTACTGGTTCAGCACTTACCCATTCAGACCCTCTTATCCATTCAGACCTCTTATTCATTCAGCACTTATTGGTTCAGATGTTGCCAAACAGCCCCTTAATGGTGATGTAAAGTTATCAAAATCATCAGAAAATCATGTTTACATAGATAATTTATTTATTCGTATAATGAAAATCTACAGTACCGTATTCGTTAAAGATGGGAGTCAACTGTGTCAACTGATAGATTAAAGTGATGAATCCAGACTGTTAATCAAAGTTATTAGTCATTGTTTACTTAAAAGCCGATTATTTTTGTATCAAGTTAAAAATTACGACCCCAAACTTATGTTAGACAAGTGATTGTTTTAAATCAGCGAGCATAATAAGTTTACACTATTTGATGAACTCATTCTAAATATGATTTTTTATATTTCAAACCAAATAATTATATATAACCATGTAATAATGAATTGTTATAGAAGACTAGGATGAATGTAAAATCACCCAGTCGTTTTTAATTTTAACTAAATTGATATAAAATATGACCTATCCATGAATTCAGTAAAATTGTGAACTTGATTGTCCGACTGAGATGTCTTAAACATACGTCTAAACACCTCATAAATACACGACATATTAGCGATACCATATCAGTATTCAAGCTGATTAAAGATGAAGTTTCAGACCAAACTTTTTTCCATGCAATCGCCTTTAACAAGTCACTTATTTGTAAAGCTGATATGTTAATTTTACCATTTATTAAGTGAAACCACTATTACTTTTTTAAAACGGCAGCTCACATATTCTCTAGTTCTATTAGTAAACTACATTTTTTTTTGTCCACCACAGGGATTGAACCCTCATCACTTGGAAAAACAAAGTCTTATCTTACCACCTTGGTACTATTAGGCCAAATACTCTTTGACTGAAACTACTTTATAGTTATCTAATCTGATCAAACCTTTAAAGCGGTAAAGGATAAATATATATGTGTGTGTGATTATTGATTACGTCATTACATACACAACACCGATTAAAAAACCCTTATGACGTTTAAACTACACGTTTTCGCTACTCTTGTCGTATACTTATTTAATTAAATAAATGTTTGCTTGTTTAACATGATTCGATTCTTGTTTAACATCACTTCAGATTAAATGTGAAGCTTGTGTTATCACCTGAATCATATGCCATACCAATAAATATCGATGATGAAAGAGCTAGTAGCATCACTCAATGTCAAATCTAAGTAGCTTATGATGATGATTTATTCGTCTTCCCAATTCTCCAGGGCAAATATAGAGCATGACAAACCTCAATTTAATTCATTTGACTTTTTGATTTTTTTTGAACGGTTAATTTCTTTAATCCCATGTCGTCTGTGGGACTTGAACCCAGGACATTCCCCATTCCAACCTAGGTGTTTTAAAGGTTTTGCCTTTGCCAGTGGACCACCACCCTATTCGTATTTGACTGCAATTATAGATATTCGTATGCTATTAGAATTTACGTTTTTGTATTTCGATCATCTTTTAGAGTTTAATGAGGTGAGTATAGGTCAATTCAGTTATGAAGTAAAATTACACTTTCTTTTTTTAGATTTCTATACCCGAAAAGTTTAGTTATAAATTGTTCCCTTACTAAAAGGTTGGTTTAGTTAATTTGGTTAATCGTCAACCTTGGACATAAGTAGATTCAAGCTATTTTTTTTAGAATGACAAAGTTCTTTATTTTTGTCGTTTGTAGGACTTGAATTCAAAATTATTAAACCTATGTGTTCATAAAGGCTTTGTCTTTGCCAATAGTCAACGAACCGCTAATTTTTAGTTAATAAACCCAACTATATCTAGGTTAAATAAAGTATTATCAACCATTGTTATGTATAAAAAAATAATAAACGGAAATTAATACATAATTTATAGAAAATAAAAAAATAAAAAAATCTAACATAAACATATTATACAATAAAACTAATGATGTAAAGTTGGTTATAATGTTGTTTCAACCAATGTTTTAAAAACCGGTTTTTAAATCAAACCGGATTAGGCTAAAAAATGGTTCAACCGGTTGAACCAGGTTGTACCGAGCGGTTTAACCGGGTGACTAGGTAACTCTATAATTTCATAAATTACAATATTAACTCAAACGCTAATCCAAAAATACATGATTACATATTAAAAGATGATCCAAAAGTAAATCCATAATAAAAAATAATCCAAAAGATAATCGAAAATCATTCAGTTTTCCAACAAGTTTTTTTAAGACCATTGGGTATGGGGATCGGCAGAGGGTCGTCCCCACACCCCCCCCCCCCCCCTTTAGCCCCGTCGAACACCGCCCCCTTGGGCACGTCGGCGTCACCAACATCGGAATCCAGACGGATGAGACGATCCATGTGATTGGCTGCCTTTTTCATTGGTGGGCCCCTCTATCTCTATCTCCTTGAATATATATTGTTTTTTTTATTAAAGTGGGTAGTTTCCCCACACCCTTGGGTAGTCCCCAAGAGGAGCATCCTCCTCCCGTGATTATGTGGCGCCTACGTGGCGGGTAGTCTCCAAAGAGACTATCCTCCCCATACCCACCGGTCTAAATGAAAGTGTACGATATGTTTAAGCCATTTGAGTGTTGAATACATCAACTATTTTCAATTCATACAATATTAAATAAGAACTTTTAGTTATGAATAATCATAATATATAAAAGTTACGTAAGATAAGTAACATATATAATAAAATAAGTAACAAACCAAACTAAAATAACCCTGGGCCGGTACCGGTATTACGTTTCAAACCGGTATACCGGATTTTACCGCCAGTACAAACCTTATACCGTTTCACTTATTTACCGGAGTGTTTCGTACCAGATTTACATCTGGAAACGGTAATACCGGTATAACCGGCCGGTATTTGCCGGTTTTTAAAACATTGGTTTCAACTAATAACTTTACTCAGGATAATTCCATCTATAGCTAACGTATTAGTATGATTTTTAACATGAAATAGTAATTTTCATTAAAATAACAAAGTAACAAATTAGAAACAAGTGGCAGGTAAATTATTGACAAACGTTACATCTATTTCATAGAATAGATAAGCTAATATTTTTTTTTTCTCATTTGCTTCATACTTCGATTCACTTTGTCCAACTATTTTCGTTTATATGATTTTTCAACTTACTTTTTTCCATTAAGTAATGTTTTTTTTTATATTTTTTAAAGAATAGCAATACAATTAGGACGTGTGTTGTGACTCGCTAAGTTGGCACCATAAGGGTGCCAAACACCACTCCTTCATGTCAATGGAGGGCGCCAATCTCTTCTCCGTCAACTCAATGATGACGTGAATGGGTTTGAGAGATGAGGCTCACCCTAATCTAACCAATCACATTGATTTCTTTTTCCTTTAAAAAAATGTTTTACTTATTTCAACACCTACTTGTTGGTTGTAGAGTTATTGCTTAAATTCCTATATGACAATGACGTGACAGTTTTACGAAAGTAGTTTAGCTATTTTGTTACACATAACCTTAATCGGATATCTTGGTCGAATTAGAGCATCTGCATCGTGAAGTCTGGACCACTGCGTTGGAGGATATTAACTTGGCTGGTTCGGTTTGTTCTAGTGGACCAGTTTGGTTTGGAATGGTGGGGACCACAGACACACATCCAACCATCAGGAGACTACATCTGAATCAGTAAGAGGTAAGAGAGTTTGGTTCACAAAAATAATACATCTTAATGGTTCATTTGACCTCTTAATGATTAAGTGATAAGATGATACTGAATGGTTTAAGAGATAGAACCCTAAAAGCTGCAGTCACCACCAACATAACCACCCATTACCACTACCACCACCACCACCCATGGCAAACACCACCACCACCACTCCCACCCGTCACCGCCAAACACCACCCCCACTCATCACCGCCAAGCACCACCACCATCCCCACCCGTCACCGCCAAGCACCATGATCCACCAACAACACTGTCAACAACCAACGCCACCATCATCACCACCGGCTAACCATTTCATTCAACATAAGATAGTTAAGATGGGTAAAAACGTCATTTTGCATAGTTATTCAAAGCTTTAGCCAAACAACACTTATCGGTTCAGAGTCCCTTAATCTCTTACGGTTCAACGGTTATTTGTATATAGATTGAGGTTTGGAATTAGGCCTGTAAACGAATCGAACGTTCATGAGCTGTTCATGAACTTGTTCGGCGGGAAGTTCGTTTATTTAATAAATGAACGAACACGAACAAAAAAAATTGTTCGTTTAATTAAATGAACGAACATGAACACACCTTGTGTTCGTTCATTTGTGTTCGTGAACATTCTTTTATGTTCGTTCATTTATGTTCGTAAACGTTCGTTTATGTTCGTTTAAATTTTAATAAATACATAAAAAGTTATATTTATATAAATACTAGGTTAGCTACCCGTGTGAAACACGGGTTAAGAAATGCAATTTTGATCGGTAATAATAAATTTATAAAAAATGACAAAGAATCAACGATCTTGGGGTGTCTTTGTGTTTTTGTATAGAGCACTTCGAATGGAGACATAAATTCTCACACAATCAGCGATCTTGGGGTGTCTTCAATGTTGTTTCATCAATCAACAGGAGATCGGATATTAAAAAGATATTCACGGAAGATTGTGGCATCTTCAATGTTATCGGGTATTCAATCTTGTGGCGTCTCCATGGGGATTGTGTTTAGGCAGCAAAATTTTTTCGGTACCTACTTTTTCCGTACCGGTACTTTTGGTTCAGTACAGTACTGATAAAAAACCCGATTTTTTACCTTCAAATACTGGTACCATACCGAACATTTTCGGTACCGGCACCCAGTTTTGGCAATTTTCAATACCACGCTCGTACGTATGATAATCGGATTGTTTGGAAATCCATTGTTGAAATGATGATTGACAAAACCACACGGTAACACAAGTGCAACAAAAAAATACATATAAAGATAAATATATTAATTATATTTAAAGAAATGGAACAAATCTAATATTATGGAAATCGAACAATCAACATTGGTACCATAATATTGTTTTCTGGTTGACGGTAGTTATGATAGAATAAATTAGTAACTTAAATGGATTGATCAACTTTCAAATTAATGATTTGAAGGCGATTTTCAAGCAACTGAAATACCAAAAAGCCCTTTAAAACCGATATCTAGATCCTTCACAAGTCTCTTCTAACCAACAAGTCAAGTTGTAAAATTTTTCATTCACTCAAATTGTAAAACCTAATGATCAAAGATATCAAAGGAGTTAGGAGTAAATCATACATAACAAAATAAGCAACTAAAAATTAAAGATGTGAATAGCAATTTTTATATCAGAAACACAAATGTTTGCGATTAAATTGTTAAAACATAATAGTCAATCGATATCAAAGTTCATAATCATCAATAGCAAAGCAACGAAAACGACGTAAAATGCGTCGCACATACATCGATGGACATAATCATCAATACCAAACCTAACATTCATTGGATTCAAGCTAGGTTAGCAAAGAAAAAAAGTAAAAAAACAGATCAAAACTAACCAAAAGATGTTGAGTAATCTGCCAAAATATTTTTTTGACTTGAGATTCCAATAGAAGAATGTATTGGTCATTCAAGAAGAATCTCCATTAGAGTTTGGGAGGAAGAAAAGGATAAGCATCGGAGAAAGTAGGTAGACAATTTAGGAGATTGGGTTATTAAGCATCTAAATGGGTCGGGTACATTAAATGCGTGGATCAACATAAGGCCATGGGTATGGGGCTTGGGTTGGGGCGTGGCCCTTGGGACTTGGCTTTCAAGCCGGGCGTGGGACGGTATGGACATGCTAGCTGGCTGCCTCCCATTCGCTCACCCCGCCATGTCATAGCGGACTTCTCAAATTTTGAATTTTAAATTCAAACGGTTTGGGGGAATACCAAACCGCCACCCGGGTCTCCCAACAACCCCTATATAAAATGTAACCCCCAACCCACTGGTCCCCCCATCCCACGAACCCAACCCCACCGGCTACCCACTTCTCTCGAACCCGCTAACCCACTGGTCCCCCCCCCCCCAATCCCACGAACCCGCTATGGCATCCTGGACCCATGAAGAAGAATTGGCTCTCGTCACAAGCGTCGTTGACGTTATGAAGGGGCGGCCACCGGGCCAAACAAAATATTGGCCGGAAGCATTCGCAGCCTACCGACATAACGTCGGTAACGACCGCCACAACCTCAACGCGTGCCAACATAAATGGCGCGAGCTACGGCCCAAGCTCGAGCGTTTCAAGGCTTACTACGAAGTCGTTCCGAGCGGCGAGTTAAGCCACGAGGACCGGGTGGCGGTGGCGAACATAGAGTTTCGAGGCAACGAGCGAAAGGCGTTCGTCAAGATCGACCTTTTTGAAATTTATTTAACGCTCTAGGTTTGTTATTTTGTAATTTTTATAAATTATGTAATTTTTAGGATTATGTAATTTTTAAAATTTTAATGAAGTTGTAGGTTTTTTTTTATAAATGTTGTGTGATTTTTTATAAATTTTTTGTAATTTTTTTTTAATATTCTGTCACGCGGTGCACCCAACCCAAGCCCAACCTACGTCCCGCCATACCCCGCGGACACGTAACCAGGCGGTGGGGGGCTCCCATTCCACGTGTCAACAAATGCCCCAACCCAAGCCCCACCATACCCCACGGCCTAAATGGGTCTGAATATGAGCGGGAAAATGAAATGAGAATGGCTCTCAGAACATGACACCTGTCCCACAATGAGTTTTATTTATTATATATAAAAGATTAGGTTTTCTAACTACTTATATAAATATAACTAATTAGTATATCTATAACACTTATTAGATGTGTTTTCGGATGCAATGTAATATATTAGACTTGTTTCTTCATTCATGTTAATTTATGTTTATTCAAATATGTTCAGTTAATTTTTTTATGTTCGTTTGTGTTCGTTTATGTTCGTGAACTGTTCGTTTAGGCTTTAAACGAACGAACATCAACGAACATGAACATGCCCGATTTCTTAATGAACGAACACGAACAAAAAATTGTGTTCGATTATATGTTCGTGTTCGTGTTCGGTTAAAATTAAATGATGTTCGTGTTCGTTCGGTTCGTTTACATGGTATTTGGATTGGAATGATACCATTGATTTGAATTAGGTGACAAACTTCGGGTAAAATCAATCCGGATAACATCACGTAAACCAATAATTTTTGTTGCCTTTCATCTTTTCTTTGGTATCAATTCTGAAACTCAATTTTATCCGAATCGCATCACCTGCAACAACCGTCAACCATTCATCTCTCTCATAACGATCACTGAATTTCGGTTTTGAATTCACTCGCAGGTAACAATCCTTTCGTATCTGCTTGTTAATTGTTATCAATTTGATAGTTTCGCTTGTTATTTTCTAGGTTATGAATTTGATCGAGTTTAGGAGAGAAAGGTTGTTTTCTCGAATTCGTAGACGAAAATTTTGGATTATTGCTTTTCAACAATCGATTACGTTGCGCTTTATTGATAATCGTTAAATTTTGGTGCAGCTCCTTATTATTCAAATGGAATGAATCGTCTGATCATTTACCTAGGGTTTTAAACGTTATTTGTACGTCGGTTCTAACAGCTAAACTTGTTTAGTTTTTGTATAACCGATTATGTCTGTTGCGTGTCGAATTGATAAGCATTCAGGGACGGATGTTATGCTTATTAATGATTTACATAATTGTTTTTGTTGTAATTTTTGTGTTTTAATTGTCTCAATTGCTGAGCGTTATGTGCCTTATGTCTAAGGCTTGATGCAAAACTACAATCGAGCCGAGGGTCTCTCTGAAGAAGCAGCCTCTCTATTCCTACGGGGTAGAGGTAAGGCTGTCTACATCTTACCCTCCTCTAGCTTTGCTATTGGTAGGATTTACCGAGTATGATGATGATGATGATCTTTTTATAATAGATAGTAAGACGAGCAATTATGCGCTATATACTTTACTTTCGTTATAGGTGTTATTGTATCGTTTGATGAGAATTTGGAAAAAATATTGCTATTGGGAAACGGGATGGGTATCGATAACTTTTCTGAAATTTTTTAACTTGTTTCGTCTTTCAGGTAGATTTTTTTTGAAGAAATGCAAGGTGGAAGAGGAAGAGGCGATCCTTTCTTTGGATCCCGTGACCCTTTCGCTGGTTTTAGCGGTATGCCGAGTCTATTTGGAGAAAGGGACCCATTTGATGACCCTTTTTTCATGAACCCGCTGGGTGGAATGTTGCAGCCAAGTCCATTTGGCCATGCTGGGGGTCCATTCATGGGTGCAAATCCGTTTGAATCGAGCTTATTTGGTCCAAATGGAAGTCCTTTTGGATCGAGCTTGTTTGGTCCAAATGGAAGTCCTTTCATGGATACACGTGTGCCTATAACTCTTGAGCACAGGCAATCCATGCCAAATAGTTCAAGAGGCCTGATTATTGAAGAACTTAACTCTGATGACGAAAAAGATGAACCAGAAGCTGGGCACGGTAAGATAGATAATACTCATTTGCAGGGGCGTAGGTTAGAAGGGGCCGGGGGGGGGGGGGGGACCCGAACCTTTCGCTTCATGAGTGTTATGTATGTAGCTTTCGTATAGAAATTTTGGGTATACGTTTTCTACCCCCCGGTTCTCTAGAAATTTTTGGGTATATACGTTTTCGACCCCACCGTCGGAAATCTCAAGCTTCACCACTGCTCATTTGTATGGTAGGCCTGCAAGACAAACTTATTTTAAGCGGCCATATATTAAAATCAAAGTTATAGTTTATTTTATTTGAAATAGGAATTGTGTGTGGTCGATATTAATGCAATTGAATGCAATTTTTTTTTCTTTTGTAGGAAGAGAGCTGAATCAGACACGGTATGGGAACCAACACAGTCTCATGCATGATACGCACCCACACCCCCAAGCTCATAGATTCACATTTCAGAGTTCTACTGTTACATACGGGGGTTCTAATGGAGCATATTATACTTCATCTACTACTAGAAGGGCTGGCAGTGACGGTGTAAGTGTAAACTTTTTATTAAGAATATGTATGTTTTTTTGTTATTTTAATGGTGTTTAATATGGGCGTTTCAGCTGAGATTTGAAGAACATAAAGAAGCTGATTCGACAACGGGTCAGGCAGCTCATAGGATATCAAGGGGAATCCATGATAAGGTATTTAATTGTTACTTGCTTATGATTTAATAGCATAACCGAAAAGTTAATATCTTTTGTATACACCACTTTAATGAAATAAACGTTTTGTATGGTAGGGTCACACTCTTTCAAGGCATCTCAAATCAGACGGGCAGGTGGATACAATGCAAACGTTGCATAACATAAACGAAGGTATGCGTATTTGTATCTTGTCATGCATTTTATAAGGTGATTAATAAAGGGATATGTTAATCAGATGAGCTTACTGGCTTTGAAGAGGTTTGGAAAGGAAAAGCTAGAAAGTATCTGCCTGGCTGGACCGGTGCACCCAATGACGGTGGTATAACCAAACATATATCATATATAATAACATATTCAGACCTTTATTTGGCTTTAATTTGTTTTTGAAGTACTTTTACTTTTTACAGTTGAAGGGTCTGGTGGTTGGGCACTGCCTTCGACTGAAAACCCACATGCAGGTGGGAGAAGACGACTGGGTGCAGCCGAGAATGGTCAATCATCAAAAGTTAGGAGGCATTAGTAAGCTCAAAATGTTGGGTGGTTGTTTCGGGTTGATAATTAGACCGAATATTAGATATGCAGGATGACAGACCTAGAGACTGTGGTTATGAAATATGATATTAGTATATTACATAGATATGTGTTTGAAGCTTGTATTGATCATGTTTCTGACCTACTCCATGTGTGTTTCCTGTTTGGTTACAGTTAATATTTTACATCAATCAACCTATGTATATTTAGCGGGTAGCATTAAATCTTGGAACTTACAGGGAAATTAAAGCTTACCAAACTAGAATCTATGTTTAATCCAAAGATACAGAAGCGAACTAATCTCTTCCTCATTGATATACCTTACGAAGAACTAGCTCGTTTCTCGCCAATCATGATGTCACTTTGATTAGTAAAATTCATAATATATGTTCATATAATAAAACTTAGAGTTAATAGCCAAAATGGTCCCTGAGGTTTGCTCACTTTTGCCACTTTAGTCCAAAACCCAAATTTTTTACATCTGGGTCTCCGAGGTTTGCATTTTGTTGCCATTTTAGTCCAAAAATGAAATCTGGTCAGATTTCTCAAAAAAAACCTCAAGTTTTGTCCTTTTGCACAGGGGTAAAATGGTCATTTTCATTTTATTATAACTAATTATTAATTAAAAATAATAAACCTACCACCACCTCTCTCTCTCTCTCCCTCTACTCCTCTCTGCCGCCACCACCGCCACCTCCTAACGCCGGCGACACTAACATTCCTCCGTATCCCCCTCTCTTTCTCTCTCTCTCTCTAAAACACAAAACCAGAAACCATCACAAAAACAAATCAAAACAAAAACCGATTTGTAAAAAGAAACGAGGCTCCAACAACAAATCAAAACAAAAACCGATTTGTAAAAAGAAACGAGGCTCAGATCTGTTTTACATTGGGAACAAGGAGGAATAACCGGCATGGCTGCAAACAGAGGTTGCAAGCGCACTTGCCCTCCTCCGATTCTGCCACGCCAAGCTGCGGAAAATCTCAAATGTTGACCCAATTTTGATCATCCTATTTGTTACAAGGATTAGGTGAAATCATCACAGCCTCGTTGATCAGACCTGCACCCAATTTCATCACCACCACCATTAATCCACCACCACCACCATCTCTCTGTCTCCCTCCTTCACCCACCACCTCCAACAACACACCACCACAACCACCTTCAAACCTGCAACAACCCTAATCACCAACCACCTGCAAACCGTCTTTGACTAACCCCAAACCTGCAACAACACGATTCAGCCACCGGAACCCTAACCCCAAACCTGCAACAACACGATTCAGCAACCAACACCGGAACCCTAACCCCAAACCTGCAACAACACGATTCAGCAACCAACACCGAAACCCTAACCCAAATCAGCAACCAACACCGGAACCCTAACCCAAATCAGCAACCAACACGATTCAACCCACCACCCCTACTGAAAACCCTAATCCCAATGTCGGTTCTCATCACGGTGGTGGTGGTGTTTGACGGTGGTGCCGACGGCGGCGATGTTGATGATGATGATGATGATCTTGACGGTGGTGAGATTGAGAGAAGAGAGAGACGGTGGTGTTGGCGATGTTGATGATTATGATGGTCTTGACGGTGGCGGTGGTGGTAGTTTAGAGAGAGAGAGAGAGAGAGCAGTGACATGTTGAGAGAGAGAGAGAGATATGTCTGTGTATCTGTGTGGGTGTATATATATAGATATTATATATAATTGATTTTTTTAATATAAATTACTTTATAATAATCCAAAATGACAATTTTGCCCCTAGGAGAAATGAGGAAAAGGACAAAAATCAGTAAGAAATCCTGACAAAATTTGACTTTTTTGAAATTTGGACTAAAATGGCAAAAAAATGCAAACCTCAGGGACCCAGATTTAAAAAATTTGGGTTTTGGACTAAAGTGGCAAAAGTGAGCAAACCTCAGGGACCATTTTGGCTATTAAATCTAAAACTTAAAATCACTTTTAGGTTATGGAAAAACCATCAAAGTAAAAGCTCAAGGAAGACCTTTTGATTCGAGTCGGGCAAATTGTTCATTACTATTTCGATAAACTTTGATATCAAGAATCGAGCAAACTATTCATGACTATTATCTAATCGTGTGCTTGTGCGCTTTGTTGAACGTGTTTATTCAAATTTCTAAGTACCAAGTTTTTTTATTCTTATAATCTTTCATCTTTTTAATAACTACAATTTGCGTCCCTATAATCCCGTCACTAAACCGCGAGACACAAATTAGAGTTTAATCTTAGTTTTAAGATTATGTGTTGTGAGTTAACTAGCATGGTCATAAACGTGTCACGTCAACCGGCAACTAACGGAACACCCATTGGGGGTTACTGGGGCTAGTTAACGACACAACACATTATTAATGAGTATTTAGTTAATGGTCGTCAAGTTCTTATGTGGTGGTGATGTGACATTGGGTTTAGTTTTTTTTGGAACGCCGAATTTCTTGTATTAGGCTACCGCGCTCCCCAAATTAAAGAGCCCTGTTGCCTCACTCCGGCCAGACTATGTTGTCTTAACCGGGCACACGCTGGCTTCAGAATTTGGCTTGAGCGTTTTTCCGGAAAACCATACCACCGACAGCCATTTGACAGACGTTATGCCACCACAATTGAAGACTCTAATTTGCGTAATGAAGACTCAGTTACCAGTTAGTCCGAGCTAACTGTGAAAGAGTCTTAGGAAGTCTTTGCTGCAACCTGAAAGATCACAACAAAGAAGAAAACACACCGTTAGCCTCGTCACAGGGAGGAGGGCCTCTCTGTGACCAAGCTCGGGCGTGAGAATGAGTATCGGAATATGTGGAGTAAGTCAGTGAGAGAGAGAGGAGAGTTAGAGAGAGAAAGAAGCGATTACCCTTTTTGGAAGGTCTTAGTGGGGTATTTATACCTTTTGGGTATGCTGATGTGGCGAGGTAGTTATGGCCGAACCAGTCGATCGTACCTGTTTAGGTCGTCCGACCCGGTCCGGTGGCGTCTTACCTTCGGTGACTATCGTTCGACCTTTGACGGGGGATGATCGGTCCGGTGATAGACGGTGTTCGGTTCGGTCTAGCACATATCCTCATCACGTAACACACGACATAGTTGCCCCAATCTTCTAAACCTTTGGCTGTGGCTTACAAAATTCCCCTTTCGTGTCTAATTTGCGATTTGAAAAACAGTTAGGTTTACTGATGGCGGCAATCAGAACCACCGCTATAGTTCTCGTCAGGGAGATATTCCGGCCATCGGCTTCTATTCGCACCTGTCGCTCGCTCCTGTGGTCCCTTCCGGCTCCGCTCCGTTTTGTTTCCCGTCCAATAAGCTACACTCCAATCCGCTGCGCTGCAGCTCCTGATTCCGGCAATAAGAAGACGTCGGCGCGGATGTCTCAGGTGCAGCAGCAGTTGCATGAAGCCATGGAGAGAGCTGCTGGTGGTGATGAACCTGTTCCGAAGATTACTCTAGGTAAAGCTTGCTATAGTTTAATATGTTTGATTGATTTTGTAATTTGATCCATTTAGTGTTTGTTATATGTGTTGTTTATGTTCATGAGATTAATTTGTGTAAATATGATTAAGTATTTAAGTGTTATGTGAAAGTGGTGTGAATTTGAAATACAGTGCCCTAGTTTTAGTATAGATACATGAGATGTATATCAGAAGGTTAATATTTTTAGGTTTTGTGAATGGAAATATGTTGTTCTTTTGTATAGAGTTTTGTTGTTTGATACATGAAGTGATTTGAGATTGATAGGGTTTCTTACACTGAATGAAGTTGCATACTGAACCCTAGGGTGAGCGGAGTGGGGCGGTAGACCCACTCGGCACTGTTCGGTGACCACCGCCAACATTTATACCGATCACATGTTACCGATTTGTTGGCCAATTTCGGTGAAGCTTTACCGAGTGGGGGAGAGGGAGGGAAGGGGGGAGAGAGATGGGTGTGTGGTGGGGTCCATTCTTTCTCAACCAATCACACATTTTTTTTTTTTTTTTTAAATAGTTTACCTAAACCCCATTAGGTAAACCACCGCCAACGTTTTTAAGCATTAGGTAAACAATTTAGGTGAATTGACGTGGCACTGTCTGATTGGGTGAATGGGGAGTTTACCTATTCCAAATAGGTAACCACTCCCTTTACCCTTAAAGTAACAACATAATCAACATTGTTATTTTGATTTGATATGTGTGGCTGGCTGTTAAAACAGAAGAAAGAAAAGCTTTTTTTTATCTACATAATGGAAATTAGAAGCTTTATGCGTCTTTATCATTGTTTCGTGGTTTTAGTTTTCGAACTTAAACAAAGCATAAATTGGTTGGTTTCGTGGAACGGACAAAGTGTTCGGTTAGATGTAGAGTAAAATGAGGCAAGTGGATTGCTTGAAAATGTTTATGTTACTGTTTTTTGCTCAACTATTTCCTCAAGGAGTTTCATTTTGTGATTTAGATCATGTTACCGTGAGTTTCGCGAGGAGTGGTGGACCCGGAGGTCAAAATGTCAACAAAGGTTTGATATAATTTCAATTCTTCCACACCTGAGAAATTTGTTATTGTTCTTGTACCAAGATTTACCTTGTTCATTTTGTTTGCAGTAAACACCAAGGTTGATATGCGGTTTAATGTTAAGGAAGCCTATTGGTTAAGTGACAGGATTAGAGAGAAAATTCTACAGATGGTTAGTTTAGTTCACTACTACCGTAATCATTCCATGTTTAAACTATCATTAACATCATAACATGTAAATATATTTGTTTTCATAATAAAATCCACATTTTTAGACAATCTTTGTTCTTTAATCAGGAAAAGAACAGAATCAACAAAGATGGCGAGCTCGTGATTTCCTCCACAAAGACCAGAACACAGAAGTTAAATTCTATCCACTGTCCATTCACTTTTATATTTTCATTACTATGTTTTCAAAACCGTATCTTACACCCTTAAATAACTTTTCAGAGGTAACATTGAGGATGCCTTGGAGAAACTACAGGTATTGATAATATCATAAACCTTGTTACAAGATGTAGTAGCCTAGTAGGACAATACCAACCATTCTTTTTCCTTATCTTTTTACCATTTCGCCTAGGGCTGCAAACGAACTGAATGTTCAGCGGGCAGTTCGTGAACCGTTTGGCGGGAAGTTCGTTCGTTTAATAAATGAACGAACACGAACAAGAAATTCCGTTCGTTTAGTTAAATGAACGAACATGAACAGAGGCCGCGCTCGTTCTATTATGTTCGTGAACGTGTTCTTTTATGTTCGATAGCTCATTAGTGTTTTCAATTTTGATATTTTATTTAAATACTTCAAAACTCCGACAAATAAAATATTTAATAAATATAAGTGTATTATATATTGTGTTCATGAACGCTTGTTTGTGTTCATGAACGCTTGTTTGTGTTCATGACATTAGTTTGTGTGCATTTGTGTTCAGTAACATTCATTACCTAAAATTAACAAACGAACATGAACACTTTCATTTCCTTAACGAACGAAAACAAACATAAAATCTCGTTCAGTAAGTGTTCATGAACAGTTAGTGAACACATATATTTCCTTAACAACGTTCGGTTTGTTTGCAGCCCTAATTTATTTTCGCCATTAGGAAAGAAGATATATTTTGTATGATACGCTGTACAACTATATGTAGACAAAGAGGGTTCTATGACAGCGAGCCAAGAGCCTTAACCCTAATGAGCTGAACTAATGAGCCGAACACCGTTATATTTTAAGACAGAGAACCAGGAAACCTTAATAAGCTGAATTAATGGGCCTGTCTCTAATATATTCTAACAGTATTGGTTTATCTTTATAGATATTTTGATTCTAATGGAATAAATGCATTTAGGCAATTATTGATGCTGCTTCGTATGTCCCACCTCCTCCATCAGAAGAACAAGTAAAGAAAATTACTAAAATGCAAGTCTTTTTTCGTATGTCATTCTCTGTTTTTCGCTATATTGCAAACATCTTCAAAACCAATTTTTTTAATTATTAATTTTCAGTTGTGTTATAATTATTAATTTTCAATTGTGTTATACAGAGCTGCTGCAGCGGAGCATAAAAGGCTGCAGAACAAGAAGGTCCTGTCTCAGAAGAAACAATTTAGAAGAAGCAGAGACAGTTATGACTAACCACCCATGGCAGTTAGGTTCTACAGCTCAACCGATCATAGATCATGTAAGATTGCGTAAAATCCAATAAAATCATTTACTGTTTTTTCTAGGTAAAACTAGGTGCTTTCATTCATTACTTGTTCATTGTATCTAGGAGTCATCTGAAGCTCAAAATTTGCTACTTGTTCATATTACATAGAGAAATTTAAAATTTGGCAGTTGTAACTTAGCTGATTAACTCATATTTACAGCGGCGGTTCAAAATCTTTAGGAGCCTAAAACAAACTTTAAAAAGAGGCCTCTTTTATTTATTAATTAAAAGTAGTGGTATTACTATATTCCTTCTTATTTCAAGTGTAACTTTTCAGCTCTTTTAATTCAAATTTTCCAATTAAATTTTTAGAGATCGTTTAGCCTAATAATACTTTTTTAAATAGTTAATTTGTTTAACCTTTGTTGTACTCGAACTATAGTTTTCTAAAAAAAATCTGCTGAAGCAATACAAACTTTGAAAGTGAGGCCTTTCTATTAAAATAGTTTACACATTAATATTTTATTTCTTGTTTCAAGTTTATTTTTATTAGTTTTTATTTCAAATTTTAATACAATATTATTATTTATTTTGTAAAATAGTCAATTTGTTTGATCATTGTTATGCTCTAATTTTAACTTTGTAAAAGTTATTTCAGCTAAAGCATTATGACAGAGATGGTTAGCAATAAATTGTATGTAGTATAAGCATTTAATAAGAAAGTTTTTAATATAGTTAAGTACATCATTTGGCCTGTCATTTCTTAATTCTTACATGTATAATATTCTAATTAAAATCATTATTCTGAAAATAAATTTATACCAGTTATATATGAACATAATTTGTGCTTCATAAGTTTCAAGGCTAAAACAAATATCTTTTAAGTTTTATTAATATGTGAGTTTTATCATCAACAACTCGATTTAGCGAAACTGCTCCACTTCCTACCTTTAAATGCATCTACTTTTGTTGCCTTGGTATACCCTGATTTCGTTTCTGACTCTTGTCTCATTACTATTTCTTACTTCTGAGCATCACTTTGTTCTTCATTCCTGGCCTCTAAATCTTCCTACCTTCCACGAAACAACCCCATTTTAATAGTATAGATATTTAGACATCAACATATCATATATAACCAACCTGGCAAATTGGGCGAGTTGGGTGACGAGTCAAAATGGGTCCGGGTTGATACGTGTTATGAGTAAAATGAGTTTGGGTCAAAACGGGGTCTGACCAAAATGGACTTGGGTTAAAATGAGTCATTTTAGAAAAATATAAGTATCCAAATAGGCTCTCATCCCGCTGTATTTTAAATGGCGGCTAGTGGCAACAAGTGGAGGGGGTGGCGGAGTGGGCAGTGGTGTTCATGGTCTCGTTCAGTCGGTTTGACGAAAAAGTTGGGTTGGCCGAACCGGTCGATTTTCATGCTTTGATGATTTTGACCAATATATATATATTTTTTTCAAAAGCATAATTTTGTATTAAAATTTTAAAAAATACAAGGATTGTTCATCAATATAATATCTATACATAATTTGTATCCTTAAAATGAACGGGAAGTTGATGAATATTAAACGTCAGGTTTCAAGTCTCAAACTGTAAACCGAACCGTAAACTGTCAAACCATTAAAACTGGTATGTGAACCGAATCATATACATTTCAAATCAGCCGACTTTCTTTGGTTTGGGCAGTTTTGGTGGTATTGGCTGGTTCCGTGTTCGATTCTTTCTAGAAGCAGTTTTGTATGTTGTTCCTTTACACGCCCAGTCCCTCGAAGCCACTGGCTGGTACATCACATGTGAGGTGTTTATGGGCTGCAAAATAAAAATAGAATCGAGGTGCACCCTTTAGTTCATTTTGCCAAACTTGTTCAGGTCATAAACCAGTTCGGATTGGTCAAAATCTGTTTGAGGCTAAACCAGTTCTGGTCATAAACCGGTTTTATAGGAAAATAACTGAACTCTATCTAAAGCGATTGGGGTTGGGTTGAAACCAATTCGAGTCCAAACCGATTTCGCTAATGAATTATCCAACCGGTATACAAACGTGCAGGTTGGGTCGTGTTGGCACCGATTTTGATATGGTACTGGGCCAGGTTAAAAACTGGTTTGGAAATCCAAACCGGTTTTTTGTTACACCAATAATAGAGTAACCATTCACCAAGCCTTTTCTTTTTTTTCCTTCATGAGATAACTCTCTATTTCATTTGGTTAATTATTTATTGTCTTCTAAGTTTAGTTTATTATCTATTTGTTTCTATTTTTAGTATATTTTTTGATTTTTTTTTGTATACCTTTTTAGTTAATTATTTCTTATTTATTTTATGTTTAGTCATTTGTTAATCGAGTTAAAATGATTATTAAACTTACTGAAATAACTTATTTGTTTATGCTAATGATGTTTTTGATTATAATTAAACTTACTGAAATAACTTATTTGTTTATGCTAATGATGTTTTTGATTATAAACATGTGTGTAATTAGATGTTTCAACTATTAGATTTAAGCAAAGAGGAAAAGTGAAAGCAAGCAATCGATGAAACATGTAATTATATAATGCAAATCAATTGTTTATCTTTTTAACCATTAATTGCAAACAAAACCAATTCACAAAAAACGACATAATCCTCTGCATAACACAAATTGGGGTTTTCAATCTGATTCACAAAAGCTTTGTAACTCTAATCGATTGATCAATCTGATTCCCAAGATTCAATTGATTGATTAGTATGTATTGCATTTCATCAATAGAAGTTTGAATTAATTACGGTTATGCCACCACCATTTTTTAAGATATGGAATTTTTTTTTTCAAAAAAAATTGTCATGAAATCCATCTATTTATGATATTGAGTAAACTTCAAAATGGTCACTGAGGTTTGGTCACTTTAGTCCAAAACTCAAACTTTTTGAATCTAAGTCCCTGTGGTTTCAATTTTATTGTCATTTTCATCCAAAATCAAAATATGGTCAGATTTTCAGTTAACATTTAGTTTTTTTGTCTTTTTCTTCTCTTTTAATGAAGGGCTAAATGGTCTTTTAACGTTTTATTATCACAAATTAAAAAATCTGACCATTTTGTCCTTCATTAAAAAGGAGGAAAAAAAACAAAAAAACTGGATGTTAACTGAAAAATCTGACCATATTTTGTTTTTGAATGAAAATGGCAACAAAATTGAAACCACGAGAACCCAGATTCAAAAGATTTGAGTTTTGAACTAAAGTGACAAAAGTGAACAAACCTCAGGGACTATTTTGGTAGTTTACTCTATGTTATTTTATTATCACCAATTGATGTCCTTTACCCAACTCATTTATAATCTAACCAAAATTTTTCCTCGTAAATAAAATTTCATGTTATGTCACTTGATGTTATTTTATGGTATTGCAAATTATTATGTGATCCACCATGAATGACCCGAACTAACTCGAGAAAAATCTGACGTGTTATTATAAATCTGAGTATCGAAAAATAGCGACCCATAGAAATTTCTTTTGGCTCCGCTATTAGCTGTTGTCTAATTTAAGTTGACTCGAATAAACCTATATATTGTTTATCTCAATCCACCCACATAATGATTTTAAAATTTCTAACTTTTCTAAAACTTTTTTCCACTTGCTAATAAATTATTGTCCATATAGTAGTCTAAAGTAATAGCAGTGATGCCTATTAAAGCTATAAAACTTTCATTATTTCCTTTGTAGAATTCTTTCATGTTTCAAGACCAAAGTTTTCTTGTCAACATCTTTTACAACCATAATCATACAAATTTTCAAATTTGTTTTCTAGTATCCTTATCAGATATTTTGTTTGTTTTATTTTCAATTTGTTTTCTAGTATCCTTATCAGATATTTTGTTTGTTTTATCAATCTAGTTTTATATACACACACGGAAGCTCAAAAGTTCGTATAAAAATATAGTTAGTTGTTATCTGAATTTATTATTTTAATTTTACAGTTGAATAAAAAAAGGTGAATTGATATTTAAGTAGGTGAATAAAAAAAAGGTGAACTGATATTTAAGTTCTTAGAAAAAAAATAGTTAGTTGTTATCTGAATTTATTATTTTAATTTTACAGGTGAATTGATATTTATAAAAGTGAAACAAGTGGGGAGATTGCTGAATGGGTCAAAAGTGTGGACTTCCTAAAAGTCACGCCTTGCTATATTAAGTTAAGTGCATAGTTGGTTGGTGAAAACAGAAACATTTTCACAAAGAATACAACGACTGATTTGTTACATAATTAATGAAACTAGGATTGAGACCCGCCGCAATGCGGCGGGAATTCTTTAGTTATAACTAAGTTGATCTACGACCAGCACGTTATGTTAAACCTGTCAAACGGGGAAGAAATAGACGATGTAAAAACGTTCACCCACAGACGCACGTTGCGTCGTGTTAACTCGCAAAATTTAGAACGAAACGTAAAAAAGGTTAAACCAAAGACGCAGTCGATCTAGGACCCGCCACGTTATGTTAAACCTGTCAAACGGGGCAAAATGGACGATGTAAAAAACGTTCACCCACACACGCACGTTGCGTCGTGTTAAGTCGCAAAATTTAGAACGAAACGGAAAAACGTTAAATCAAAGACGCACGTTGTGATGTGTTAAGTCACAAAATTTAGAACCAAGCATAAAGCGAAAAATTTGCGGAAAATGAAAACTATAAAGGACCAAAGTTGAAAGTAAAAAAAAGTTGTGAGAATAGATTGCAAAAGATAAAAAGTTTTGGGTTAAAAGTAAAAAAACAAATTGTTTTGGGTTAAAAGTAATTTATAAAATACTTTAGGGTGAAAAGTAAAAAAAAAAATTATTTTTTTTGGAAAACCCCCAAAGCACAAACATCCTGAAAATGACCAAAAAAACAGAATCAAAAACATGATTAGAATAATCAACTACACCAAATCAAAACCACTGTATGTTAATCGACGAATAACTTAATACATGGTAGATAGCATTACGACCACCAACACTGACTCGACCTAGGATATGCGTGTTACGACGAACCTGTCAAACATGGAAAAATAGAGGCAAAAACGTTGAACCACACATGCACGTTGCGTCGTATTAACTCGAAAAATTTAGAACTATACGTAAAACTAAAATTTGCGAAAGATGAAAAGTATAAGTGACAAAAGTTGTGAAGTTAAATTGCAAATAATGAAAAGTTTTGGGTTAAAGTTAAAAAAACAAATTATATAGGGTTAAAATTGTAAAAGGTAAAAACCTTTGGATCAAAAGTAAAAAATCAAGTTTTTTTTTTGAAAAATGTGCAAAGCACAATGTACAACTTGTTATGCACAAAAAACTTGCTAAGTTATAATATGTAATGTTTCAATCGATACCTAATAAATCAAAATAGTTTTTGCCACATGACGGATTTCAAACACTAAGAATAAAGGGTGTGGAGGTCATGGTTGGGACATGATTCGCCACGTAGGAACATCAATAGAAGGCTATACCACCCCCTTGACTAATCCACCATGGTTTGCATGGATTAAACCATGGCAACCATGGTCCACATTTCCATTTTTCAAGTAATCATTTCATTTTTCTTTAAACAAATATAAATTAAAATAAACAAAGGATAGTGGTTTGGGCCATGATCACACCCTTAGGGTAGTGATTTTGGATTGTGGATTAGAGGTGGGTGATATGACACTGACGTGGAGGGTCATGGTGGTTTGAAGGGTCATGGTGGTCATGAGTCATAACCACCAAGACCCTCCACGTCAGTGGCATGCCATTTTGCAGACGATGTCCTTTATGTTTAAAGTTGACGAGTTTTGTCCTTTATGTATAAAAATCAAGCACGTTTTACCCTTTGGGCCTAACCCAGTCAGTTTTCCCAGTTAAAGTTGATCACATGCATGTCATGTGAGGGGTAGTTGTGTCATTTAATGTGCACATTTACAAATGCAGAAGATTCCCCAAATATAAACCCTATCTCTTCAGTATAACTTTAAATGTGCACATTTACACATTAAATGTGCACATTAAATGACACAACTACCCATCACATGACATGCACGTGATCAACTTTAACTGGGAAAACTGACTGGGTTAGGCCCAAAGGGTAAAACGTGCTTGATTTTTATACATAAAGGACAAAACTCGTCAACTTTAAACATAAAGGACAGCGCCTGCAAAATGGCCTAAAGATAAATGACAAAACTTGCAATTCACTCTATTTTTATAAAGTAAATATTTTTTTAAATTACCGTTGGCACTCATCGGCTACTACCCACATCCACCCACAACGTGCCACGTCGCCCCACATATGTCCACATCGGTGGAAATCCTTCTGCCTCAAGCCCCACACCGCCATCCACGTCGTTGGCAGGCCGGTGTCCACGGCGTGGATAGGCCACCACGCCATATTTCCACGATCACACTGTGTGATTTAAAGGGGAAAGAGCACTCAAGGGTAGTATCTTTGCCCCCAACCAACATCCGCCATGTTAATTTTCTTTCAAAGTACCTATTAGCCATAAAACACTGGCGGCGCCTACGCTTGCCATAAACTATTTTTTTTTATTTTAATAAAATCAAACTCCCCAACCAATAAAAACTCACCAACAAATCGCAAGGCCGTCTTTGACCTCAAATAACTCAAATGGTTCACGGGTACCTTTTAAGGCAAACCCAACCCACCTTGCCTACTCTTGTGGGTGACGGCGGTGTTCTGATATAAGTTTGAATCCAAGAGACCCTTACCCGCGAGTGCCCCGACCTCCCTAAATCTTTATTGTGCCCCTACGAATGTTGTATAAAAAAAAATTACATATTTATGATTTATTTTAGATTTTTGGATTTATAAATTTTAATTTTAGCTATGATTGCAATTTTTTTTTTATTTAATGTGGTATGTAATTTCATTTTAGTACATTTACAAAGATATTAGTTATATTTTTTTTAGGCTTTCATTATTCTTACATCCTTACATCATATCCTTACATCATTTTTCACTTTATCTCTCTCGAATATTGCTAAATGCACCTCTATTTCTTCCATTTTTACTGATTACACTTCTCTCTTGAAAATTTTAAATAATACAATCAAACTTTTTATTTTATATTTTTGTAATTTGTATCTACTTTAAGTTTTTAAACAACTAAAACTAAAAATCAAATTAAGTTATAGAATCAAAACTTCTCCAAAATAAAATTATATCAAATATTTATGTATTAGACCATTTCTAAATGATTAATGAAAGAGTGGTTATTTATTATTTTTATTATTATTTTTAATTGCTTATAAACGATTAATGACATATGCCCAACTTCATTTTGATTTTTATTGGAGCATAATCAACAATACATATATAAATTTTTTACTCAAATTTTTTAATAGCTAACTAACTCACGTCGTTTTAGTTTTCTTTTTTAACTGTTGTAATTATAGCTATTTTCAAATATATTTTTTGTTTTCTTTTATAATTGTTGAAGTATAATCTTTTATGACGTATATTTCGAGTATATTGTTGCTGTAACAACCCAACTTTCGGTTGTTTCTGTACTTATCGTTGATTCATTCGTAAACGCTTGTATACCGTGATTCGATGATTACCAAGGGTTAACTATATTTTAAACGCATTTTATATCGCTTATTTATCGCATTTAAACTGTAACACCCGAAAATTTTAAAAACAAAAATGTAATAACCCTCATTAAAAACTATTATTTCTTATGATTATAGTCCAATAGGAAACCCTAATTAAGACACCAAAGTAATTCTGTACAAACCCTAGAAATTTCAGAATTTTCAGAATCAGGATTAGGGCCCCTAAAACTCAGGGGGGGGGTAAACCCTAGTCACGATTATCTTCAAAACTCGTTGTCGAAATAGAATTTTAAGAAACTGTTGACTCAGCTAGGCTAGTCCCAAACGTGGCAACCCTATAGTATTTAGGTGTCCCTTACGCACCGTAAGGGAATAAGTGTTACGGTGCGCAAAGGTGGTTACGCATCGTAGGGGTTATAGTGCTACGATGCGTAAGGCTTGACAAAATTCGGGTATAAATAGAGGACATTGGCACTCGAATTCTGGTGTTCAGTCGACGAAGAAATTCGCTCTAGGCACCGAGTTATCGTCTGGTTACCACAATCAACACACACGAAATCACTAATTAGTATAGCGGGGTGCTGCAGAACAGGGTATTAACTCGATCGCTATTACGATTCATTGTCCGATCGATCAATGTACTCAATGGATGTTTAAGTGCTGCCCACATTAGGGTGATGCTTTGTCATTAATTGTGATTTCGACTGGATGTTGAGTGCCACCCTAATTCGGGGAATACTCTGTCCTTCGTTGTGAATCCGATGGATGTTTAAGCATAGCACTTTGTCATTCGTTATGAGGGTTGATCTCGTGAGTTATCGTAAATGCTGTATTAAGTTACTTATCTAGTTGTGTGCAAATTAGGTTAAGAGGATAATCAATAGGCTAAACTCTGCCTGTATAAATCTACAATTGAAAACAAGGTAGCATCACTTGGAAATTTTAAGGTACGGATAGAATCCTTTCTTTTGATTTATGTCAATTGGATACAAGTATATCATTCCTGATTTTAAATTCCGTATTAAGATTAAGTTATGAAATATGTGTTGAAAGTTATAAACGTTTTGAAAAGGTTTTGTTTTACATCAGTTATTTAGAAAATGGTTTATTTTATACGAGTTTCATTTCATACTCTAGTGGTTCCTTATTAACGAGTCAAGGTTTTATCTTGTTTCGTTCAATAAACCACATTTTGGGGACGAAATTGTCAAGATAGGATTGATATCCATACCTTGGTGACTGGTTCCACTCTTAGATTTTCAATATCGCCAAAGATTCATATTTTCAATCAAATTATGGTTTACAAGTTACAAGTTAAATATCTTAAGGCTTACAAGTTACAAGTAAATAAATTACAAGTTTAATATTATACACAAGTATTAGGTTACCCAAGTTAAATGGTTATAATACCATTAAATTACTATGTCTTTTAAAAACTCCTCACGTCTTTGATTATCGATTCATTTGACAGTCCGTTGAATTCCTATTCTAATCATAACTTTGGATTTTGCTTTCATGTCATGCGATAGTATTATGTTAAGTTGTACTCATTATCGCATGTTCCAATATATGTTACGATAAGTTATGTGAATAAGACCATTTGTACTCTGATACCCTGAGTTTTCGCTTCTCGTGGAGTGTCCCACGAGCATGTTGTTGTGGCATCGACATCATGTGCTCCACCCGTGACGGAGAGATCAGTTCACGGCGTCTCTTAAGTACAAGTGTGGTACATATAAGCTATTAGGAGGCGTATGGATCGATCCTAGGATTTAAGTTAAGGAGGTGGATAACGGGTATGCCAACTCGCCATCTCATGTGATAATTATACAGGAGTAGCTACCTGTGTATTGTCACGTTTTAAGTTTGGCTCATGGGTACATCCGTATGATATGATTATGAAATTATGTTACTTTTAAAATAAGCTTTTATTTTCCTCTATCCGCGCACTGGGCAAAACTTTCAAATTTTGCTCAGACGTACGTTTTTGTGTTTTCTTCTTTACGTCAGGTTATCAAGATAATCTGGGACGGGATTTGGAAGAGTGCTCGAGTGTTTGAAAAAGACGGTAGAAATAATTGTACTGGATTAGATATCCTTCATTAAGTTGTAAAGCCTTGTAATACATTTAAGTATAAATGGAATTATGTTTTTTATCTGACTCCGTAAAAGTGACACGTCAGCCCATTCCGGGCTGGGGTGTTACATAAACGCTCATTACTTAAACGCTCATCGCAACACAAACTCAACGAGAACTCAAAACACAGATTTATTTTATATTATATTGTTTGTGTGTTTAAATGTTAAATATGTTATATGTGTTTGATACTCGCTTAAACGCTCAATCGCTCACTCACGCGACTCGATTTATTACGCTAAAACGCAACAAAACACTTAATGACCTCGCTAAAACACTTAAAGTACTCGAACTAACTAACGCAACCGAACACACCAAACAAATATCCGACACGCGAAACGGGAGCCATTCACACGAAACAGGTCCCCTCGTACGAAGGCACCGGCTTCGTACGAAGGCACCCTTCGTACAGAACCCAAGTCTCTCCTCTCTATAAATACCCAACTCTCTCTCTCATTCACAACTTGCTGTCACTCGCACAAGAACACTCCCTACCTGCCTTCTCTCTGCATCCCAAGTAAGATTCATTATTTTTACAAGTATCACAACGATTTCCACAACGATTTTTCAGGAGTTTATCTCTGATTTCATCTAAAACTTCTCTATTTATGAAAACCTTCATCTTTTTCATCAAAACTTCTGATTTTTGCTACGGATCTACACCTAAACGGGTGTATTGGGCCTAGCTTTGGCTTCCCAAGATAGAAATCTGATTGTTTCACACCCGCCAAGTGTTTAATCCAAGGAAAACTGTTTTAAACTCGATTTTTACACTAAAAACGGACCAAAACCAACATATGTTTCGTTCATTGAATAGTGGGACGAAGCGGTGTCGAAACCGTCATGAAAAGGACTTGAAAACACATCCGCTTCAGGCGAAAACACAGTTCCGAACACATGAATACGCAAAAACAGCCACCTGTGCGAGCCGGACTGGCTTGTACGAAGCACCCCTTCGTACGACAACACCACCTTCGTACAAACCAGCCCATGTTCCCGCGTGTGACTAAATCGCTCAAAAGACCTCTCCGGCTCTAAGTTTAATCAGTAGCTTAAGGCTGGGGGGATGAACACTCGATTTCCCGAAGAAAGACGCGAAGAACACTCGATTTTGGACACGGAAACAAGCAACTTGCACGAAGGCACCACCTTCGTACGAAGGCACCACCTTCGTACGAAGGCACTGGCTTCATATGAGGCGGCCCTTCGTACGAAGAACCTGTTTTCCACTCGACACTACAACTTGACCGTTTCAGCACTCTGGAAGACTTATGCACTTCTGTTCCTGTACGCAAGCTGATCCGGCGCTCCCTCCACTCCTTTCCAGACCGTGTTTAACTGTTAAGCACGCACTGTGAGTATACTCGACCCTTTTTTCGCTTAACGCACTTTTTGGGTGTTACATACGTTCTCTATCAAAACACGACGCACACAACGCTTAAACTCTTTTAAAAACGCTAACCGCTCTCGCATGTTATACGTGAATCGCTGAATGTTTGTTTACTATGTTTACACATTGATGACTCGCCCTACCACCCTTAGCAACGATAGTACTATAGTTTGACTCAGCACCTGTTTAGTCAGGGGTTGTTAATGTCACACCCCAACCGATGGCGGAAACATCGGGGGCATGGCACTGAGCGAAACAGATTGTCCAGAAGTTTCCATAACAACTATAATTACCACTTATTTAAAGCAACACGTCCCATACCATGTCATAAAAGATAATACAATTATTACAGAAAAGATCTAGTCAATTTGTTCTGTTCCGACAACTCAGATTTTTATTAAAGACAATTGTTTATTGTTGACCTAGGTCTTTCCTAGCCTCGATTTCACAGCAAAGTAAGCAAATAAGCATCCTAAGCACCTATCACATACGTTAAAATAAAGGTCAATACACATAGTGTAAAGGTGAGCATACAAGTTTAATAGATATAATAGAGTTCGAAATCGATTACGCATAACCAGCACGTACACAGTGTAAAATGAGGTATGTTAGTTATCGACATGAACCTATCGATACCAATGACTGCGGGTTGACTGCCCAAGGCAGTTCGTGATACACACTCACCACTGTGAGCCATGTAAGTAATTGTCCTTAACAACCCCTGAGTGAACAGGTGCTGAGTCCAAACTATAGTACTATCGTTGCTAAGGCAGGTAGACAGCATTCCACGTGTAAACATAACAAACAAGCATTCATTAAGTCACGTATAACATGCGGTAAATGGTTAGCGATTAAAGTATTGCGTAGTGTGTTTGATGTGATTTAGAATAAGTAACGTATGTAACACCCAAAAGTGCGTAAAGCAAAAGGGGATCGAGTATACTCACAGTGATTGGTGGATTGAAGGAAGCGCTAGAGAGTAAGGTTAGCCTGAACAGATCGATAGCATAACAATGAGCGATGCGTAAGACGAAACAAGTGTTAGTGGGTCGGACGACAGCTCGATCGGATGGTAGTCCGATCGAATAGCCGGTCGTGCGTGTGACAGTCCGCTCGGATGGTCATCCGATCGGGTAACCTTTCGAGTGGATTGTTTCCTCCTTTGGGAAGGATGTGTTTGTGTATGATGGCTTGACTTTTGAAGTTTTCGTTGTAGCATTTTGAAAACTTAGAAGTATCTCTACCTTTCAGGTCGATCGACCGAACGACCGTTCGATCAGACGACAAACCGATTGGTTAGACACTCTAGCGTGAACAAGTTCGCAGCAGGTTGTCACTCGATCGGATGGTTGTTCGATCGGGTGGCAACACATGTGCATTGAACATGTTGAAAATTGGTTTAAGTATTGAAGTTCCAAAACATCACATAGTCGAATGGTCGGTCGATCGGGTGGTAACTCGATCGGACGGCTATCCGTTCGGTGTTCCAAAACTTATTGAAGTTTGATTTGAAATCTAAACGTGGGGCCAAGGTGCAAGTCGATCGGGTGACAACCCGATCGGATGACAGTCCGATCGGACGGCATTCCGTCCTGGTCGTTCCGTTTCTTCTTTCACTTGGTTGTTTTGATTGTTTGTCGATTTATCGAGATGTTTTGATAACGTATTAGACAACAGAAACCTCGTCAATACTTGGTACTCCTGATCGGACAGGAATCACCCAAATCCGGCCAGTTAACTGTTCGTGACGGTGTTCCATGTTTAACCCGAAATCTGTAGCCTCGTGGATAGAATCCAGATCTTGAACCAACACAACCACAAGAATGGGTAGATGGTTAGAACAAGCTCCGATTCCATCGGTTTTGAGTGCATTGAGTGTAAAAGAGTTGAAAGAAAGTTGGAAAACCATCTTTCCATCCCTTTTCACCGTGAATATGTTTAGATCTATGAAAGATCTTTGTTTGTTTATGTGGAAATCGGTTAGATCTAAGTTGTTCTCGGTGGATTAAGGCCCAAACATGAAATTCCCAAGAACACCATGATGACATCATCCTAGAACACCTCAAATCTAGTGATTTCTCGGTTAAAAGTTAAGATTTAAAAGATAGAAAGATGTAGAATCAAGTGTAGATCAAAGAAGTACAAGATTTGGATTGAGATCTTACCGGAATCGCGAGAAATAAAAGAAAAAGTAAGGTGGGAGCGCTGGTCGAACAGAGAGTGCCAAAAGTAGTAAGTTTGATGGTGACAGGGGTATTTATAGGGTTTCCCAAAGTGGAAAGGGTTGGTCAATCGGGTGGCAGCCCGATCGAGTGGCTGGCCGATCGAGCGGCAGCTCGATCGATCGGCTGGTCGATCGGCTGGTTACCTGATCGATCAGTTACTTGGTTCGAGTGTTCGGTGCGACGAGTTTTTTCCATTTCGATTGCGAATGCGAGCGTTGCAATGTGATATTATTTCCTATTCAAATTATTTTTAATCCCAACTACTATATCAACATACAATCATCCCTAATTGACTTACGTTTAGCGTTTGCGATTCGATTGTGATTCGAGTTTCGATTGTGTTTCGATTATCCACCACAACATAACATAATAAAACATGCACAAGTAACACATAAGGCGCACACACACATAAATCAATATCCAGAACGCGTAATTCGAGTTGCGAGCGCGATTGCGATAGCGATAAGTGATAAAACATGCGATAATTATCGAATAAACCTCGATTATTAATAAGTACTCCACATAATATAACTAACGTAATGCATAAAATAGACTATCTACGAGTCAAAGAAGTTAAAACAGGAATTGAGCAAGGAGTAACAGATCGCAATTAGCAATCTTGTCTTTCTTTGACTTCAATCTTGACTTTAACTTTGACTTTCGAAACACGGGGTGTTACAGCCTCCCCTAGTTGAGGGAATTTCGTCCTGAAATTAGGCCGAAGCCGTAACAAATAACTGCAGGTACTTCGCCTTCATGTCTCTTTCGAGTTCCCAAATGAACTCTGAGCCTCGTTTGCCTCCCCATCGGACTTTCATAATAGGAATGCGTGAGCGTCTGAGCTGCTTGGTTTGGCGGTCCATGATTTGGACATGCTTCTCCATGAAGTGTAGTGTTTCGTTTATTTGGAGATCATCAAGGGGTACAATTAAATCATGCTCAGCCAGGCACTTTCGGAGGTTCGAAACATGGAAAGTCGGGTGAACGTTACTAAGTTCCTCCGGTAGTTCGAGTCTGTAGGCGACTTTTCCGATCCTTTCCAGAATCTTAAAAGGTCCAACATATCGAGGCGCTAGTTTCCCTTTCTTGCTGAATCTGACCACACCCTTCCAATGTGATACCTTTAGGAGTACGTAGTTGCCAACGTCAAATTCAAGGGGCTTGCGTCGTCTATCGGCGTAACTTTTCTGTCGACTCCGAGCTTTCAGCAGATTGTCTCGAATTTGGAGGACTTTGTCAGTCGTTTCTTGCAATAGCGAGTGACCGGTTAATTGCGAGTGACCGATCTCGTGCCATACAATAGGCGATCGACATTTTCTTCCGTATAAAGCCTCGAATGGTGCCATTTGAATGCTGGAATGATAACTGTTATTATACGAGAATTCGACTAACGGCAGGTAAGCATCCCAATTACCACTGAAATCTATGACACACGATGTCACGGCCCCAGCCCCGATTTGACCCGGTCAGGAGCAGCGGGACAGGAACCCGTGGTATCTATGATGCGACAGCGGAAGATTTTAACAGGATCTTTTTAAAACTAGAAATGCCTGATTATTTTATTTCATAACGCGGGATAAACCCCGGTAAATTACAATAGAGGAATTTCACAAGTAAATTCCCTGATTTTATTAAAACATGTTTATTCATTTTAACTGAGCCACATCTTCAAGCTTGTTAGTGCTCCGTAGCACGTTTTCCTTGATTTACAGCAGGTCGCCTGAAACATGTTTTAAAAATATTTTATCAGCGGGGAAATGCTGGCGAGTCATTCAAGTATGTAAAACGACACATTAGTTATCAATTACAGCATAAGAACGATTACAATGGCTTCTATCTTATTTTTATCTGGCGCCGTGTCACCTGGTGACGATGGTCATACCACTATTGGGTCTTTCCCCAAGTAGTGACGTTTATCACTGTTAGGATTTATTAGCCTAACCCATGAGAAATTAGTAATGTGCACAATACCCCACTAGCCAGTGATTCAAGATAACCACGACTTACTCCCTGTAATTATAACATTTGAAAATGGAGTATTGTAAAATACTTTAGATAAAAAGAGAATGACTCACATTGTAGATTTATACGGGCAGAGTTTAGCCTACTGATTAGCCTTGTAACCTAATTTAAATAACATGCACACGAACTAGGTCAGTAACTAATACAACATTTACGATAACTCATGAGATTAAACCCTCACAACGAATGACAAAGTGCGATACTTAAACATCCATCGAATTCATGATGAATGACAAAGCATAACCCTAATGTGGGCAGCACTTAAACATCCATTGGATAGTTTCAATCGATCGGACATTGAATCGTAGCAGCGATCGAGTTAATACCCTGTATCGTAGCAGCGCCTAGCTATTATAATTGAATTTTCGACTTTGGAACAGTATACTTTCGTTTTTGAAAGTTGATTTCGACACCAGAAGACTGCTCATGATTCAACCTATTTATAGCAGAAATTTGGGTCTCACGCGGCCCGCGTGAGCCCTAAGCCAAACTTTACGCGGCCCGCGAGGCCGCCTAGTCTACGCGTAGGTTTGCTGGGTCACGAGTTAGGGTTGCCAGATGGGTTATACGTGGCCCGGATGCTTATCCGGTCAAACCTAGGGTTGACGTGGCCCGCGTAAGGGTCCGCTTATCTTTACGCGGCCCACCTGAAGACCAAAAACCTTGATTTCTTGATTTTTTATATGGATTAAGGTTTTAGGGGTCCGGGTTTCTATTTACAAGTCGTTTTGAGACATTTTTGGAGGTCCTTATACATGAACGGAGCATGTCTTCAAGAGTACGGATCGTTCTCTCAATCTGACCAACGGTTTGAGGGTGGAATTCGGTACTTAGATTAAGCGTAGTACCGAGAGCCGCTTGAAACGTTTCCCACGGTCGCGAGGTAAACCGAGCGTCATGGTCAGAGATGATGTCGCGAGGCGTCCCATGTCGACAAATGATCTCATTGGTGTAGATTCGGGCTAATCGTTCTACCTTATAGTCTTCATGTATTGGTAAAAAGTGAGCTGATTTGGTCAAACGATCAACAACCCAGATGCTGTCGTGACCTGATGGCGTGCGCGGGAGTTTTGTTATGAAGTCCATAGCTATACTCTCCCACTTCCACATAGGGATCGGGAGTTTTATCGGCACTAGGATGAATAGAATACTGGGATTTGTGGGCTTCGTCCATCAATATCTGTCGCAAATTGGTCCGTTTAGGGATCCAAATTCGGTCCAGAAAGTCCCATTCGACTTATTCTCAAGCTGGGCTCCATCGTGATATATTATTTCTTTCTTCATGGTGCTTTCATTAAAACATGCATGCTGAGCTTCGCGGATGAGGGTTTCGAGATCGTATTGGGCTTGGGTATCACGAATGCTGAGCAGATAGCTCCGTCTGTTGAGAGCGTCGGCAACGACATTTGCTTTGCCTAGGTGATAACGAATCTCACAGTCGTAGTCGTTGAGAAGTTCTACCCATCGGCGTTGACGCATATTAAGTTCCTTCTGGTCAAAGATATGTTGTAGGCTCCTATGATCAGTGAAGATCGTATACTTGGTACCATACAGGTAGTGTCGCCAAATCTTTAACGCAAAAACAACTGCGCCTAGCTCGAAGCATCACAATAGACAATAAAGTCGTTGTTTTCGTCGGGTAAAGTGAGGACGGGAGCATTGCAAGGCATGTGCTTGAGGGTTTGAAAAGCAGACTCTTGTTCAGTTTCCCAAACAAAAGGCTTGTCTTTGTGCGTGAGAGCGGTAAGCGGCACAACGATTTTTGAGAATCCTTTGATAAATCTTCGATAATAGCCCGCTAATCCGAGAAAAGAATGGACTTCAGACGGGTTCTTAGGTGTAATCCAACTCTTAACTGCTTCAATCTTCGCGGGATCGACGTGAATACCTTGACTATTGACAATGTGACCGAGGAATTGAACCTCCTCCAGCCAAAATTCGCACTTAGAGAACTTGGCATAGATCAAGACATCATCGATGAACACGATGACGAAGCGGTCGAGATAAGGTTTACACACGCGATTCATCAGATCCATGAAAACCGCGGGTGCGTTGGTTAAACCAAAAGGCATAACAACGAACTCATAGTGGCCGTATCGAGTGCGAAAAGCGGTTTTGGGTATATCTTCCTCTTGAATGCGTAACTGGTGATAGCCTGAGCGTAGATCGATCTTGGAAAAACACGTAGCACCTTGTAGCTGATCAAACAAATCGTCAATGCGAGGCAGGGGATAGCGATTCTTGATTGTCAACTTATTCAATTCCCGATAGTCGATGCACATCCGAAACGACCCATCCTTCTTTTTGACGAAAAGGACTGGTGCGCCCCATGGAGAGGTGCTCGGGCGAATGAAGCCTTTATCAAGTAGTTCCTGGAGCTGACTCGAGAGTTCACGCATTTCGGATGGAACGAGTCGGTAAGGAGCTTTGGCAATAGGGTTTGCTCCAGGAATGAGGTCGATACGAAAGTCGATATCATGACTTGGCGGTAGTCCGGGAAGATCCACAGGAAAAACGTTAGGAAATTCTTGGACCACTGGAACATCGTTTACACCAGGTCTTCCTTTCTTTTCCTTCTCCGCTACTACAATGTTAGCCAAGAAAGCTCAGTATTCCTTGTGGAGGTACTTACTAGCTTGGACACACGACATGAGCTTGAGACCTTTCGAAGCAGTTTCGCCATAAACACACAATAAATCACCATTCGCTTGCGAGAATCGAATCATCTTCTCGAAGCACACAACTTCAGCATGATTTTCACGAAGAAAGTCCATGCCTACTTTCTTTTCATCTCTGATTCCAACTCCCAAGTGTACTCAGGTCCTCTCTTTGAATCCCATTTGACTTTGACAAGCACTAGTCGCTTGTGTTTGAGAAATTTGATCTTTCTGTCTTCTATCTGAAGAGGTTTCTCAACAAATTTTAACTTTTCGTTTACCTCTATATCTTGAAGAGGTACTACCAATGATTCGTCAGATAGACATTTCTTGAGATTGGATACATGAAACACGTCATGTATTCCAGCTAGCTCCTCTGGTAGTTGTAAGCGATAGGCAACTGGTCCTATACGTTGGATTACTGAAAATGGTCCTACGTATCTTGGACTCAGCTTTCCTTTCTTACCAAACTGCACAACTCCTTTCCAAGGAGAAACTTTTAATAATACCTTGTCTCCAACTTGAAACTCTAACGACTTACGTCGATTATCTGCATAACTCTTCTGACGATCTCGAGCCGTCTTTAATTTTTCCTTGATTTGAGTGATCTTGTCGGTAGTTTCTTGCACAATTTCAGGACCTGATAATTGACTTTCTCCTATTTCTGCCCAACACACTGGAGTTCTACACTTACGTCCGTATAGTGCTTCGAACGGGGCAGCTTCGATGCTTGAATGATAACTATTGTTATAGGAGAATTCAATTAAAGGTAAATGGTTGTCCCAATTTCCACCAAAATCGATCACACATGCCCTAAGCATGTCTTCCAGAGTTTGGATTGTCCTTTCACTTTTTCCGTCTGTTTGAGGATGATATGCAGTACTTAGATTTAGTCGGGTTCCCATAGCTTCTTGGAAACTTGTCCAGAAGTGGGAAGTGAAACGACTATCCCTATCCGATACAATGGAGAGTGGAACTCCATGTAAAGATACAACTTCATCTACATACAACTTGGCTAACCTTTCCATGCTAAAGGTTTCTTTCATAGGTAGAAAATGAGCTGATTTGGTTAATCGACCCACAATCACCCAAATTGCATCATTCCCTTTTCTGGTTTTGGGTAACTTAGTAACAAAATCCATTGTTATGAGTTCCCATTTCCATACAGGCATTTCTAATTGTTGTAGTAGACCTGAAGGTTTCTGGTGTTCTGCCTTAACTTGTGAACAAGTTAGACATTTAGAAACATATCTAGCTATGTCCTTTTTCATTCCTATCCACCAGAAATTATTCCTTAAATCTTGGTACATCTTATTGTTACCAGGATGCATGGTATACCTAGATTTATGGTCTTCTTCTAAGATTTTATTTCTTAACTCTCCCTGCTTAGGTACCCAAATTCGTTTCTTATGGAATCTCCAAATTCCATCTACTCCTTGCTCTAATTCTTTTATCCGCCCTTTCATTCCTTCAGCAACTTCCTGGATTGCTGTTTCCTGAACATCATTTTATTGTTCCATTAAATCTAACTGTAGATTTAATCTAAGAGTACGAACTCGCTTTTGCTTTTCATGATACTTACGACTTAAGGCATCTGCAACTACGTTTGCCTTTCCTTCGTGATATTGAATATCACAGTCGTAGTCACTTAGGATTTCCATCCATCTCCTTTGCCTCATGTTTAATTCTTTTTGCCCAAATATATATCTTAAGCTCTTATGATCTGTATAGATAGTAAACTTACTTCCATACAAATAATGTCTCCAAATTTTAAGGGCAAAAATTATGGCTCCTAACTCTAAGTCATGAGTTGTATAGTTTTCTTCGTGCTTTTTCAATTGCCTTGATGCATACGCAATTACCTTCTTGCGTTGCATTAGCACGCATCCTAATCCTAGCTTTGAAGCATCACAGTATACTTCAAAATCTTCTGTTCCTTCTGGTAAGGCTAGAATTGGAGCATTTGTTAACTTTTGCTTCAAAATCCTAAAGGCTTCTTCTTGCCTAGGTCCCCATTCAAACTTAACTGCTTTACAGGTTAGCTTAGTTAATGGTACAGCTATCTTGGAAAAATCCTTAATAAACCGTCTATAGTATCCAGCTAAACCTATAAAACTTCTAATTTCCATAGCTGACTGTGGGACCTTCCATTTGGTGATTGCTTCTATCTTAGCAGGATCTACGTGAATACCTTCGTGATTCACCATGTGTCCTAAAAATTGCACTTCTTGCAGCCAGAATTCACACTTTGAGAATTTGGCGTAAAGCTTCTCTTTTCTTAACAGAGTTAAGAGTGCATGCAGGTGCTGACAGTGTTCATCCTGACTCTTGGAATAAATAAGTATATCGTCGATGAAGACAATTACAAATTTATCCAAATACGGTTTACAGATTCTATTCATCATGTCCATAAATGCTGCAGGAGCATTTGTTAACCCAAAGGGCATGACTGTAAACTCGTAATGACCATACCTAGTCCTGAAAGCAGTTTTAGGTATGTCTTCTTCTTGTACCTTTAATTGATGATATCCGGAACGTAAATCTATCTTAGAAAAATATCTAGCTCCTTGAAGTTGATCGAATAGATCATCAATTCTAGGTAATGGGTATCGATTCTTAATTGTAACTTTATTCAAGTCCCTATAATCGATACACATTCGCATCGAACTATCTTTCTTCTTTACAAACAATACTGGTGCTTCCCACGTGGATGAACTAGGTTGTATGAATCCTTTGCTTAGTAGTTCATCTAATTGCTTTTTCAATTCTAACATTTCTGTGGGTGCTAACCGATAGGGTGCCTTGGCTATCGGTGTAGTTCCAGGAATTAGATGAATTCTAAATTCGACTTCCCTATTAGGTGGTAATCCAGGTAGTTCTTCTGGGAATACCTCTGGATATTCTGATACTACTGGAATTTCTTTAAGTTCCTTACCCTTAGTGTTAATGATTACTGAAATCATATACACTATTCCTTGCTTTCATTCATAACTAGCAACTTTCATTACTGAAATGAACTTTAGTGGCTTACGTGGCTGATCTCCCGTAATCACCACTAACTCTCCTGTGGGTGTATGAATTTCTATGGAATTCTTATCACAAAGAATTCGAGCATGGTTGGCTACCAACCAATCCATTCCTAACACCACATCTAATCCGGCTAAATTCATAGGTACTAGGTTTGCCGAAAATTTATGGCCTAAAAGTTCTATCTTTTCTTCTCGTAAAACCTTATCTATGTTGACAGAATTCCCATCTGCCGTTTCGACTGTAAAAATCTGCCTAAGTTTGGTTAAAGGTAAATTAAGTGCTTGGCAGAACGAAGTATTTATAAAACTTTGGTTTGCACCAGAGTCAAATAATACTTTTGCATAAACGTTGTGAACTAGAAACGTACCAGCTATCACATCAGGAATTAGCTCTGCTTCCTGAGTAGTCAACTGGAAGGCTCTTACGTTCTTCTTGGTAGTTCCTTCTACAGGTTTGGTTTTGTTATCAGCTGGTTTGACCACTTTTGGTCAGTCTGGCCTAATATGTCCAGCTTCTCCACAGTTGTAACAGACTGTGGTTTTCTTCTTCCTGCAGTCTTCTTCTTGATGCCCCGGAATTTTGCAAAAAATGCAATATCCCTTGCATCTTCCAAAATGCTTCCTTTTACAAGAATTGCAAAATGGAATAGTGGAAGATTGCCCATTTCTCCTTCCTTTGAAATTACTACGGTTACCCACACGGAATACCTGGGTAATCTTTTGGGCTACTTCCTTCTTCCGGTTTTCTTCTCTTGTGCGTACCAGTTCGTCAGTCAGAGTGTTAGCTAACTCTACCGCATCATTGATCGTGCGGGGTCTCGCAGCCTTGACAATATTACGGATCTCGCCAATTAATCCCCAAATGTAGCGAGATATAAGTACCGATTCTGGTGAAGCCAGGGTTGGTACCATTCTTGCGTATTCGAAGAATGTCGAAGTATACCCTCGACAATCAATGCCTACCATCTGATGATTTTGGAATTTATTGGTCATTTGTTCCTTTTCATACTCGGGACAGAATTTTCTTTCTACAAGACTTTTAAATTCTTCCCAGTTCATAGCATATGCCACAGTTCTTCCTTTAGCTTGTAGAACTGTATTCCACCATTCTAGCGCCCCTTCTTTAAAAAGATGCGACGCATACATGACCTTGTCGTCCTCGGCACATTTACTTATCATAATTACTGCCTCAGTTTTCTCTAACCAACGCAATGCAGCAGTCGCCCCTTCGTTACCTGCAAACTCAACTGGTTTTCAAGCAAGAAACTCCTTATAAGTGCAACCAGGTGTTGCAGCTTTCATTTTCTTAAGGAGTGGAGCTTGTATCATCTCATTGTCGTTATTAATATGGTTGCCGCCTCCGTTTATACTATTACTGAAATTATCGTCGTTTGTACGCTTGCTAGGAATAATTTGTTGAGGTGCAATTGGATTTCGAGCAGCAGCAAGGATTTCTGGAATAGCATTGGCTATTCCCTGAGCAACAATATTCTCGATATCTTGCCTATTTAGAAATTGATCCTCCTGGTGTTGCTCAGATTGATTACCCTCGTTAATTTGTTCATTACCAGCGTTTGCCATCTGGTAATTAATTTATATAAGTGATTAGCATAAAATAATTAAACAAAACAAAACAATCGCTCATAATCACATTTAACACGTATAGCCAAAATTGTCTATTTCTCAACTTCCATTTTTATATATTATATTATGCATCCTTACACACTGTTATCTTACAAAAGTTTTTATTTTTAGGTTATTATACCTACTTATATTTTTATTTCTATTATTATTATACAAACATAGTTTTACAACCACACTCCCCCTAGGCCGCTAGTCTTTCAGAAATGATGTTCCCTTTCATCGTATTTCCAGGAGATTTGTTCTCCTATCTCCCGAATCTTATTTCCTGCATCCATTAGTTCTTCGCCAAAATGGCGAAGTTCAGCTAAGTTTTCATTACTCATTGGTGGGTTTGGTGCAGGTTCTGGGTCGAACTGAGGGAAAAAGGTATAAGGATTATTTAGAAGGTTTTGGAATTGCCAATCGTTGGTCCACCATTCGTCCATTCCTTGTGGTTGGGTGTGGATTAAAGGTTCTGGGATGGCTGGTTCCAGGTTTATTGGAAGTTGAGTTTCAGCAGGATAAGTAAAAAGGTTTTCATTGACAGGCTTAAGGGTATCACAGCTTGCCAGTATGAAATCTAGCTCTTCCTGTAATGTCATTTCCTTGGTTTGCTTGGAGCTTTCCCCAATTTCCATTCCTCCTTGTCCAAAACTTTCCCCGATCTCAATCCCTTTTCCTTTATCCATGGGATTTTCAATCTTGGGAATTTTCCTAGTTGCTGGTTTTCTTCTGCGCACACGTCTCCAACCCACAAATCTTCTTCTTTTCTTAGGTTTTGATTTCTCCGGAGGTGGAGCTTGAAATTCCATAGGTTCTTCCACATCGGCCAAGTAACCAGTAAAATCTCTGGAAACTTCTACTTTTACGGGATAGAGATTGAGATTTTCTAAAGCTTCAGATAATTCATTCATGCTGTTTAGCATTTATGAAGAAACATACAAAATTTTAGGTTAAAAGTTTGTAAATTAAATTTTCACAGAATCCCAAAAATAGACTCAGAATTTTAATATTAATTACAAATATTTAATAAACCATTTTATTGAAACGAAATATTTATTTTTAGTACAACTAATATTATTTTAAAGTTTCCGGCTAATAGATAATATGGGTGCTAATACTGGGTCAGGGTGTTGATAGTCTAAAGGTTAGCATTTACTGCTATTGTAGCTAACATATAAAAATTTGCCCATTTTTCATCTAATTTATCTTCCCATGGTAGGTTGTTGCCTATTTCCTGGGTCTCTTTTATTATCACCTCTTTGGTTTGTATCTTCCTCATTTTCTCTTGACTTTTTCTAATAATCAAACTTCTTTTATTAGGGGAAAGTGGTTTCTCATACTGTGCCTTTCGAACAAATATTCCCTCCTCAGTGTCTGCTGAGTATCTTGAGGAATTTGATTGGGATGAGGATCCCTTATCTTTTGGTACACTATCTAATTTAAGATAGATATTCGACATTCTCTGCTTACCCATACTGTAACTAACAAGTAGTCAGTTAATAAAGCACATAATCACAAAACGGTAATCAGGAAAATTAAGTATATTTAAATATTTAATAGGCTTAAATCAGTGGCTCTTTCAATTGCTCTGATACCACCTTTTCCTATCACGGCCCCAGCCCCGGTTTGACCCAGTCAGGAGCCGCGGGACAGGATCCCATGGTATCTATGATGCGACAGCGGAAGATTTTAACATGATCTTTTTAAAACTCGAAATGCCCGATTATTTTATTTCATAACACGGGATAAACCCCGGTAAATTACAATAGAGGAATTTCACAAGTAAATTCCCTGATTTTATTAAAACATGTTTATTCATTTTAACTGAGCCACCTCTTCAAGCTTGTTAGTGCTCCGTAGCACGTTTTCCTTGATTTACAGCAGGTCGCCTGAAACATGTTTTAAAAATATTTTATCAGCGGGGAAATGCTGGCGAGTCATTCAAGTATGTAAAACGACACATTAGTTATCAATTACAGCATAAGAGCGATTACAATGGCTTCTATCTTATTTTTATCTGGCGCCGTGTCACCTGGTGACGATGGTCATACCACTATTGGGTCTTTCCCCAAGTAGTGACGTTTATCACTGTTAGGATTTATTAGCCTAACCCGTGAGAAATTAGTAATGTGCACAATACCACACTAGCCAGTGATTCAAGATAACCACGACTTACTCCCTGTAATTATAACATTTGAAAATGGAGTATTGTAAAATACTTTTGATAAAAAGAGAACGACTCACATTGTAGATTTATACGGGCAGAGTTTAGCCTACTGATTAGCCTTGTAACCTAATTTAAATAACATGCACATGAACTAGGTCAGTAACTAATACAGCATTTACGATAACTCACGAGATTAAACCCTCACAACGAATGATAAAGTGCGATACTTAAACATCCATCGAATTCATGACGAATGACAAAGCATAACCCTAATGTGGCAGCACTTAAACATCCATTGGATAGTTTCAATCGATCGGACATTGAATCATAGCAGTGATCGAGTTAATACCCTGTATCGTAGCAGCGCCTCGCTATTATAATTGAATTTTCGACTTTGGAGCAGTATACTTTCGTTTTTGAAAGTTGATTTCGACCCCAGAAGACTGCTCATGATTCAACCTATTTATAGCATAAATTTGGGTCTCACGTGGCCCGTGTGAGCCCTAAGCCAAACTTTACGCGGCCCGCAAGGCCGCCTAGTCTACGCGTAGGTTTGCTGGGTCACGAGTTAGGGTTGCCAGATGGGTTATACGTGGCCCGGATGATTATCCGGTCAAACCTAGGGTTGACGCGGCCCGCGTAAGGGTTCGCTTATCTTTACGCGGCCCGCCTGAAGACCAAAAACCTTGATTTCTTGATTTTTTATATGGATTAAGGTTTCAGGGGTCCGGGTTTCTATTTACAAGTCGTTTTGAGACATTTTTGGAGGTCCTTACACACGAACGGAGCATGTCTTCACGAGTACGAATCGTTCTCTCAGTCTGACTGTCGGTTTGAGGGTGGAATGTGGTACTTAGATTAAGCGTAGTACCGAGAGCCGCTTGAAACGTTTCCCACGGTCGCGAGGTAAACCGAGCGTCACGGTCAGAGATGATGTCGCGAGGCGTCCCATGTCGACAAATGATCTCATTGGTGTAGATTCGGGCTAATCGTTCTACCTTGTAGTCTTCCCGTATTGGCAAAAAGTGAGCTGATTTGGTCAAACGATCAACAACAACCCAGATGCTGTCGTGACCTGATGGCGTGCGCGGGAGTTTTGTTATGAAGTCCATAGCTATACTCTCCCACTTCCACATAGGGATCGGGGGTTGTTCGAGTAAGCCAGAGGGTCTTTGATGTTCAACCTTGACTTTTGAGCAGGTCAGGCATTTCCCAACGTAGAGAGCGATATCCCTCTTCATGCCCGGCCACCAGTACTTGTAGCGAAGGTCCTGGTACATTTTATCGGCACCGGGATGAATAGAATACTGGGAATTGTGGGCTTCGTCCATCAATATCTGTCGCAAATTGGTCCGTTTAGGGATCCAAATTTGGTCCAGAAAGTGGAATATCCCATTCGACTTATTCACAAGCTGAGCTCCATCGTGATATATTCTTTCCTTCTTCAAGATGTTTTCATTAAAACATGCATGCTGAGCTTCGCGGATGAGGGTTTCAAGATCGTATTGGGCTTGGGTATCACGAATGCTGAGTAGATAGCTCCGTCTGCTGAGAGCGTCGGCAACGACATTTGCTTTGCCTGGGTGATAACGAATCTCACAGTCGTAGTCGTTGAGAAGTTCTACCCATCGGCGTTGACGCATATTAAGTTCCTTCTGGTCAAAGATATGTTGTAGGCTCCTATGATCGGTGAAGATCGTATACTTGGTACCATACAGGTAGTGTCGCCAAATCTTTAACGCAAAAACAACTGCGCCTAGCTCGAGATCATGGGTTGTATTGTTCTTCTCGTGGATTTTGAGCTGACGTGATTCATATACAATAACCTTGTCTCGTTGCATGAGGACACAACCAAGACCAAGGTTCGAAGCATCACAATAGACAATGAAGTCGTCGTTTCCATCGGGTAAAGTGAGGACGGGAGCATTGCAAAGCATGTGCTTGAGGGTTTGAAAAGCAGACTCTTGTTCAGTTTCCCAAACTAAAGGCTTGTCTTTGTGCGTGAGAGCGGTAAGCGGCACAGCGATTTTTGAGAATCCTTTGATAAATCGTTGATAATAGCCCGCTAATCCGAGAAAAGAACGGACTTCAGACGGGTTCTTAGATGTAATCCAACTCTTAACGGCTTCAATCTTCGCGGGATCGACGTGAATACCTTGACTATTGACAATGTGACCGAGGAATTGAACCTCCTCCAGCCAAAATTCGCACTTGGAGAACTTGGCATAGAGTCGATTCCCTTGGAGTAGCTCGAGAACCAAACGTAGATGTTGCGCGTGTTCGGCTTTCGACTTTGAATAGATCAAGACATCATCGATGAACACGATGACGAAGCGGTCGAGATAAGGTTTACACACGCGATTCATTAAATCCACGAAAACCGCGGGTGCGTTGGTTAAACCAAAAGGCATAACAACGAACTCATAGTGGCCGTATCGAGTGCGAAAAGCGGTTTTGGGTATATCTTCCTCTTGAATACGTAACTGGTGATAGCCTGAGCGTAGATCGATCTTGGAAAAACACGTAGAACCTTGTAGCTGATCAAACAAATCGTCGATGCGAGGCAGGGGATAGCGATTCTTGATTGTCAACTTATTCAATTCCCGATAGTCGATGCACATCCGAAACGACCCATCCTTCTTTTTGACGAAAAGGACTGGTGCACCCCATGGAGAGGTGCTCGGGCGAATGAAGCCTTTATCAAGTAGTTCCTGGAGCTGACTCGAGAGTTCACGCATTTCGGATGGAACGAGTCGGTAAGGAGCTTTGGCAATAGGGTTTGCTCCAGGAATGAGGTCGATACGAAAGTCGATATGACGACTTGGCGGTAGTCCGGGAAGATCCACAGGAAAAACGTTAGGAAATTCTTGGACCACTGGAACATCGTTTACACCAGGTCTTCCTTTCTTTTCCTTCTCCGCTACTACAATGTTAGCCAAGAAAGCTCTGTATTCCTTGCGGAGGTACTTACTAGCTTGGACACACGACATGAGCTTGAGACCTTTCGAAGCAGTTTCGCCATAAACACACAATAAATCACCATTCGCGGGTGAGAATCGAATCATCTTCTCGAAGCACACAACTTCAGCATGATTTTCACGAAGAAAGTCCATGCCTACTATGACGTCAAAACTTCCGAGTTGCATCGGAATAAGGTCAATTGGGAAGATGTGATTGTTGAGTTCAAGAGTACAATCACGAAGAACAGAATTAACGGCGACATTTCTTCCGGTGGCGACTTCGACAACGAACGTCGAAGGGAGATGCGAGCGCTTACGACTAAGGAGCTTCTCGAATTCAAACAACACAAAGCAATTGTCGGCTCCAGTATCAAACAAAGACGAAGCATAAATACCATTCACAAGGAACGTACCATTAACCACGTTGTTGTCAGCCTGGGCTTGGCGCACATTGATGTTGAAAGTTCTGGCGCGGGCAGCTTGTTGCTGTTGAGGCTGTTACTGCTAGGGCTCTTGTTTCACAACCTTGTTCGGGCACATGTTCGCGAAGTGGTTGGGATCACCACACGCGAAGCAGACTCTGGCGTTGACCGCGGGTGCCTGAGCCGCTTGTTGGCCTTGTGGGGCTGGGAGCAGAGCTTGATGAGCAGTGGCTTGAGCTGGTGCTTGACGGGGACCAGTACGGCAGTTAGCAGTGAAGTGGCTGTACATATTGCAGTGCGCGCAAAAACAGCAGTCGAGACCCACCGGGTGATGAAAAGTGCATGTCGGGCAGGCAGGGTGGGGACCAGTGTATGCACACTTTGCTGGTGGTGCATAGATAACAGGAGCTGGTCGGTGCTGAGATTGCTGCTGAGCCGGTACGGCTTGGAGCGGGGCAACAGTGGTAGTGACAGCACAGTTCTTGTTGCTGGAGCTGCTGTTGTTGTTCTTCTTCTTGCGGCGTGAGAACTTTGATGATTGAGCGGTGGCGGTTTCGGCGGTTGGTGCTGCGGTGACTTGATGCAGGTTCTTCGAAGTTTTATCCCAAAAACCAACTTTTACTCGCTTGTCGTTGATTTCAGCGACAAGCAAGTAAGTCTCTTCGATTGTTGCTGGCTTTGCGACATGCACAAAATCTGCAACACAGTCTGGTAGAGCTCGGATGTACTTCTTGATTGTCATGTCGGTAGTCTTCACTTGATCGGGACAGATGATACTGAGCTGCTTAAAGCGAGCAGTGAGGGCAGCGTTGTCACCATCTTTTTGCTTGATGTGCCAGAATTTATCCTCCAGCTTTTGGCGCTCATGGGGAGGGCAGAACTCATCGAGCATAACGTTCTTCAACTCGTCCCATGACAGACCATAGGCTGCATCATTTCCGCGCTTGTTTCTCTCGGCGGTCCACCAGTCTAAAGCGCGGGACTGGAAGACGCCGGTCGCATTCAGTGTACGGAGATTGTCAGGACATCCACTCTGACGTAAAGTGACTTCGATTGAGTCGAACCATTGAAACAAAGCTGTAGGGTCTTCTTCACCGATGAACTCTTTTGGTCCGCATGCCTTGAACTGTTTGAAGCTGAAAGCAGCTTTGGGAGTTTCGGTTCTGGATTCTTCAGACGATTTTCTCATGTTTTCGTACAGTTCACTGACGACTTGGGGTACAACTTTTGCCATTTGCTTGGTAATCATGGCAGCGAGGCATTTGTCTGCTTGCTTTCAGCGAGCGTCTTGGGTAGCGCGAGATCCAGATGACGACATTGTCTGCAACAAACATCGCCACAGGACTCAACACAATATGATCGAGTCTCACCTCACAATCCTAATACTACTCAAGCTCAGGAACACAGTGAAACATGTATCACATAAACACATAGGCACATAATCACAGATTCACATAAACACAGAAGCACATAAGACGTAAAGCACAGAATCACAGAAGCACATAAGCACATAATCTCAAGAGGAAATCAGAATACAGAAACCTATTGTTCAAAGCCCGCGAGTGTTCGAGAATAGCGATCGCGATTAACATGGCGAGTAGTATAACATGCGTATAATTCCCAATAGTGTCGACTTGTTAGCGTGTTGAGATAGATGTGTAGTGCGAGTCGTGCGTGTCGATTGAGAAGCGATTGTCGAAAATCGAATAAATCTCCAAAAATTAAAACACATAAGCAGGTAAATACACATATAAACACATAAAATTGACGAACATCAGAGTCAGCAGTTGCGGGCTCAGAATCGAAACACATAAAAATCGAGAAATGGATTGTCTGTGGCTTTTTAGACATTGACTAACCAAAGTGATTCGACTATTCACAAGGACCTGTTGTACACACTTTGACTTTCAGGACTGTGCTTTTGCCTCGAATCTTGGGCTCGGCACGCATCCTTTCAGTCATATCGTGACTTCAAGTCGTTGGAGTCCGTCGAGACTTTGGTGAGAGTTTTGTAAAACCAAATAAAGGTCGGAACAAGTCGTCAAGGTTCGGGTTTCACCCCTAACTTAACAACGTCGTTCCTGTTTTGATAAAATAAAAGAGAATTATGTGTCAAAGTATGGATTTCACTCCTGATTCAACGCAATTTCTTGTGTTTATAGATGAAAATGCGAGGCGAACAAGCAATTTGGTCGAGAGTTTGCGGTTTTCACACCTAATCTCAACTTAATCGCTCATTCATATTTGAGAATTCGAGTGCAGTGATAGTGTAGCGTAGGCGAGAATGGCGAGAAATAGCAGTAACCTCGTACATAATCCCTACCGGATATGCACAAGTCGGTCTGTAGGTTCCTAACTATAGACTAGGTCATTTCTAAGACATCGACCCGGACTAGGTCGTGTCTTGCCTAATTCCCTATGGTTATGGCTCTGATACCAATCTGTCACACCCCAACCGATGGCGAAAACATCGGGGCATGGCACTGAGCGAAACAGATTGTCCAGAAGTTTCCATTACAACTATAATTACCAATTATTTAAAGCAACACGTCCCATACCATGTCATAAAAGATAATACAATTATTACAGAAAAGATCTAGTCAATTTGTTCTGTTCCGACAACTCAGATTTTTATTACAGACAATTGTTTATTGTTGACCTAGGTCTTTCCTAACCTCGATTTCACAGCAAAGTAAGCAAATAAGCATCCTAAGCACCTGTCACATACGTTAAAATAAAGGTCAATACACATAGTGTAAAGGTGAGCATACAAGTTTAATAGATATCATAGAGTTCGAAATCGATTACGCTTAACCAGCACGTACACAGTGTAAAATGAGGCACGTTAGTTATCGACATGAACCTATCGATACCAATGACTGCGGGTTGACTGCCCAAGGCAGTTCACGATACACACTCACCACTGTGAGCCATGTAAGTAATTGTCCTTAACAACCCCTGAGTGAACAGGTGCTGAGTCCAAACTATAGTACTATCGTTGCTAAGGCAGGTAGACAACATTCCATCTGTAAACATAACAAACAAGCATTCATTAAGTCACGTATAACATGCGGTAACTGGTTAGCGATTAAAGTATTGCGTAGTGTGTTTGATGTGATTTAGAATAAGTAACGTATGTAACACCCAAAAGTGCGTAAAGCAAAAAGGGATCGAGTATAGTCACAGCGATTGGTGGATTGAAGGGAGCGCTAGAGAGTAAGGTTAGCCTGAACAGATTGATAGCATAACAATGAGCGATGCGTAAGACGAAACAAGTGTTAGTGGGTCGGACGACAGCTCGATCGGATGGTAGTCCGATCGAATAGCCGGTCGTGCGTGTGACAGTCCGTGGTCATCCGATCGGGTGACCTTTCGAGTGGATTGTTTCCTCCTTTGGGAAGGATGTGTTTGTGTATGATGGCTTGACTTTTGAAGTTTTCGTTGTAGCATTTTGAAAACTTAGAAGTATCTCTACCTTTCAGGTCGATCGACCGAACGGCCGTTCGATCGGACGACAAACCGATTGGTTAGACACTCTAGCTTGAACAAGTTCGCAGCAGGTTATCACTCGATCGGATGGTTGTTCGATCGGGTGGCAACACATGTGCATTGAACATGTTGAAATTTTTTTAAGTATTGAAGTTCCAAAACATCACATAGTCGAATGGTCGGTCGATCGGGTGGTAACTCGATCGGACGGCTATCCGTTCGGTGTTCCAAAACTTCTTGAAGTTTGATTTGAAATCTAAACGTCACCCGATCGGATGACAGTCCGATCGGACGGCATTCCGTCCTGGTCGTTCCGTTTCTTCTTACACTTGGTTGTTTTGATTGTTTGTCGATTTATCGAGATGTTTTGATAACGTATTAGACAACAGAAACCTCGTCAATACTTGGTACTCCTGATCGGGCAGGAATCACCCAAATCCGGCCAGTTAAGTGTTCGTGACGATGTTCCATGTTTAACCCGAAATCTGTAGCCTCGTGGATAGAATCCAGATCTTGAACCAACACAACCACAAGAATGGGTAGATGGTTAGAACAAGCTCCGATTCCATCGGTTTTGAGTGCATTGAGTGTAAAAGAGTTGAAAGAAAGTTGGAAAACCATCTTTCCATCCCTTTTCACCGTGAATATGTTTAGATCTATGAAAGATCTTTGTTTGTTTTTGTGGAAATCGGTTAGATCTAAGTTGTTCTCGGTGGATTAAGGCCCAAACATGAAATTCCCAAGAACACCATGAGGACATCATCCTAGAACACCTCAAATCTAGTGATTTCTCGGTTAAAAGTTAAGATTTAAAAGATAGAAAGGTATAGAATCAAGTGTAGATCAAAGAAGTACAAGATTTGGATTGAGATCTTACCGGAATCGCGAGAAATCGAAGAAAAAGTAAGGTGGGAGCGCTGGTCGAACAGAGAGTGCCAAAAGTAGTAAGTTTGATGGTGACAGGGGTATTTATAGGGTTTCCCAAAGTGGAAAGAGTTGGTCGATCGGGTGGCAGCCCGATCGGCTGGTTACCTGATCGATCAGTTACTTGGTTCGAGTGTTCGGTGCGACGAGTTTTTGTCGTTTCGATTGCGAATGCGAGCGTTGCGATGCGATAGAGTTTCCTATTCAAGTTACTTTTAATCCCAACTACTATATCTGTCGCAACCCCCGATCCCAGGTTCCCGGGGGAACGGGCGGCCGTGAGCCAGTTTCGGTGGTATCGTGTGTTGTCTAATTTGGAAGCAAAATTTTTCATCAGGACCGTAGTTAGGAAATGTTTATCAGAGTAAAATACCACATTTTCATAACATTAAACAAATGGGTTAAAACCCAAGTTCGTAGTACACACATTTTCATAGGAATAAATCCTATTTTATTTAATAAAAATATCTATTTTATATTTTGGTAACTTTATTGCCACTTTTCCAAGCCTTTAGTGCTGTGAAACTGGCTTCTATTTGGCTTTAACATTTTGTTACCTGAAACGCGTTTTAAAAACATTTGTCGGTGGGAAATACTGGTGAGTGAATCCCAGTTTAATCAAGTTTAAATAAAAATCCCATTGTACAGTATTGAGGGCAATCCCGCAATTATATTTGTTTACAAGACATCACAATTAACATCCATGGTACTGTCGAACCCGACTTGTGGACATGTTACTCCTTGACCAGGTGGTAACAAATTTTGTATACAAAACCCCAACATACTCATCATAATTGTATTCTTACAGATACTCAATAACTGTTATTCGCATGGAAAAGTATTTAAGGTTTTGTAAAAACAAAAGGTTTACAAAAAGTGGATCAACTCACATTGTTGTCTTAGATTTTCCGTAAGGGTTTCCGGGTGATAATCTAAAATTTACACAAATGTACACGCGTTAGTATAATAACCCATTTTAAGATTAGCAATACCCTCCCCGAGACGGCATTCCAATGACTACGTCGGGCAGAACCACGACAGCCATTACGGAACCCTAGATCAATCGGGCAGCGTATCTAATACGTATCCAGGGGTTATAATACTTACAACGGAGCAGAACTTCGCTAATTAGGGGGGTATAATACCCGAGTATTACTTCTACTATTCAGAAATTTGCTTAAGAAAGAAAGAAATGAACGAATTCAACTGAGATCCGATGCGTTCTATTTATAGGTGCTGAGTTTGGCTTTGTCGCGGCCCGCGTAACATAGGGGCAGGGCTTACGCGGCCCGCGTTGACCTCCAATCAACGTGTAGCTGGGCTGGGTCAGCTTATAGACTCGCCGGGTGTTGGGCCAGGTGGCGGTTCAGGGCTGCGCCACATTTTGGATCTCACGCGGCCCGCGTTAACTTAATGGGGGTCATACGCGGCCTGCCTGAACTTAAGAAATCAACGAAATCAGGTTTTAAACCTCTATACCGCCCGCGTAAGGGTTGGGGTGGGTCTACGCGGCCCGCCTCAGCCCAAGATTTCAATTTTTTATTTATTTTTAATACTATTTAATATATTTGAGGCCCGTATTCGCATATGGGGTGTATTTTGGGACATTTTGGGATATTTTAAAATATACTAGGGTGTCGGAAAAATTATGAGGGTGTCGGTTTATTGAGGATTGTTACATCCTCCCTACCTTGTTTTAGAGCTCGTCCTCGAGATCTACTGGAACAAGTGTGGATATTTCCTTTGCATTTCAGATTCAAGCTCCCATGTATACTCAGGTCCTCTTTTGGAGTCCCACTTCACTTTGACCAGAACTAATCTTTTATGCTTGAGATTCTTGACTTTCCTATCTTCGATCTGTAGAGGCCTTTCTACAAACTTGAGTTGTTCATTTACCTCTATATCCTTAAGAGGTACTATTAGCGATTCATCAGCTAAACACTTCTTGAGATTAGATACATGAAATACATCATGTATTCTTGCCATTTCCTCTGGCAGTTGTAGCTGATAGGCTACATGTCCTATTCTTCTAATAATCTCAAAAGGTCCAATATACCTGGGACTTAGCTTTCCTCTTTTGATGAATCTTACTACTCCTTTCCAATGAGAGACTTTTAATAATACTTTGTCTTCTACTTGAAATTCTAATGGCTTGCGTCGGTTATTAGCATAACTCTTCTGTCGATCTCGTGCTGCTTTCAGTCGTTCCTTGACTTGAATGATCTTGTCGGTTGTTTCTTGTACTATCTCAGGTCCAGATAGTTGTTTTTCCCCAATTTCTGCCCAACAGACTGGGGTTCGGCACTTTCGTCCATAAAGTGCTTCGAATGGTGCAGCATTGATACTTGTATGATAACTATTATTATAAGAAAATTCTATTAAAGGTAAGTGATCGTCCCAATTACCTCCGAAATCAATTACACAAGCTCTAAGCATGTCTTCCATTGTCTGAATTGTTCTTTCGCTTTGTCCGTCTATTTGAGGATGATAAGCTGTGCTTAGATTTAACTTGGTTCCCATGGCTTTTTGGAAACTTGACCAAAAATGAGAGGTAAATCGCCTATCCCTATCAGAAACAATTGATAAAGGAATTCCATGTAATGAAACAATTTCATTTACATATAATTTAGCTAGCTGTTCCATACTGAACGTTTCCTTCATTGGTAGGAAATGAGCTGACTTGGTTAGCCTATCTACAATCACCCAGATTGTATCATTACCTTTCCTTGTTTTGGGTAACTTAGTAACAAAATCCATTGTTATTAATTCCCATTTCCACACTGGCATTTCTAATTGTTGTAACAAACCTGAGGGTTTCTAGGGTTCAGCTTTAACTTGTGAACAAGTTAAACATTTAGAAACATAGGCTGCTATGTCCTTCTTCATTCCTATCCACCAGAAATTTTTCCTTAAATCCTGGTACATTTTATCACTCCCTGGGTGCATCGTATACTTAGACTTATGGGCTTCTTCTAATATATTATGACGTAGATTTCCTAATTTAGGTATCCACATTCTCTTTTTATGGAATCTCCAAATCCCATCTATTCCTTGTTCTAATTCCTTAACCATACCTTTTAGTTTTTCAGCATCATCTTTGATTACTGATTCTTGTGCTTCTCTTATCTGATCATTTAAATCTACTTGCAGATTTAATTTAAGAGAACGTACCCTTTTTGGCTTTTCATGATACTTTCGACTTAAAGCATCTGCCACTACATTTGCTTTTCCTTCATGATACTGGATATCACAGTCATAATCACTAAGCATCTCCATCCAGCGTCTTTGTCTCATATTCAATTCCTTTTGCCCGAAAACATACCTTAAACTCTTATGATCAGTGAATATGGTAAACTTACTACCATAAAGGTAATGTCTCCAAATTTTAAGGGCAAAAATTATAGCTCCTAACTCTAGATCATGGGTTGAATAATTCTCTTCATGATTCTTAAGTTGTCTAGATGCGTAAGCTATAACCTTTTGACGTTCCATTAATACACATCCATAACCTAACTTAGAAGCGTCACAATAAACTACAAAGTCTTCAGTTCCTTCTGGTAACGCTAATATGGGTGTATTAGTTAATCTTTGCTTAAGAATTCTAAAAGCTTCTTCTTGTTTTGGTCCCCATTCAAACTTAATGGATTTACAGGTTAACTTAGTTAAAGGAATGGCTATTCTAGAAAAATCTCGAATAGATCTTCTATAATAACCGGCCAATCCTAAGAAACTTCTAACCTCGGTTGGTGACTCAGGGGTTTTCCATTTAGTAATCGCCTCGATTTTTGTTGGATCCACATGAATTCCTTCATGATTAACTAAATGTCCAAGAAACTGTACCTGTTCTAAACAAAACTCGCACTTTAGCATAAAGCTTTTCCTTTCTTAATAGACTTAAAAGTGCGTGCAAATGCTTTGCATGATCCTCTTTACTCTTAGAGTAAATTAGAATATCATCTATGAAGACAATTATGAATTTATCCAAATATGGCTTACATATTCGGTTCATCATATCCATAAATGCAGCTGGGGCATTGGTTAAACCAAATGGCATGACAGTAAATTCATAATGGCCATACCTTGTTCTGAATGCGGTCTTAGGAATATCCTCTTCCTGTACCTTTAATTGATGATATCCTGACCTTAAATCGATTTTAGAGAAAAATCGAGCTCCTTGCAGTTGATCGAATAGATCATCGATTCTCGGTACTGGGTACCGATTCTTAATCGTGACTTTGTTCAATTCACGGTAGTCAATGCGCATACGCATTGATCCGTCCTTCTTTTTAACGAACAATATTGGCGCTCCCCATGGCGACGAACTTGGCTGTATGAATCCTTTTTCCAGCAATTCATCTAATTGTTTCTTTAGTTCCTGCATTTCGGCGGGTGCCAAACGGTAAGGTGCTTTGGCAATTGGTGCTGTTCCTGGTAGCAGGTGAATTCTGAATTCAACTTCTCTGTCTGGTGGTAATCCTGGTAATTCTTCTGGAAAGACATCTGAAAACTGGGACACTACTGGAATGTCTTTTAGTTCTTTTCCTTTAGTGTTAGTGATTATGGAAATCAAATACACTATAGAACCTTTTCTTATATAACTTGTAGTTTTCATCACAGAGATAAATTTTGTGGACCTAGAGGGCTTATGTCCTTTTATTGTGATCGTTTTACCTTTTGGTGAATTTACTTGAATTGACTTTTGATCACATAAAATACTGGCTTTATTGGCTATTAACCAATCCATTCCTAATACAACATCAAATCCCGTCAGATTCATGGGATAAAGGTTTGCCATAAACTTTTGTTTTAAAATTTCTATTCTTACTCCCTGCAAGATTTCAGAAATCCTAACAGTTTCTCCATTAGCTGTCTCTACGAGACATTCTTGTGGTAGTTTAGTTAATGAATGATTTAGAAGTTTGCAAAACGAAGTATTAATAAAAATTTGGTTTGCACCAGAGTTAAATAATACGTTAGCAAAGACATCATTAACTAAAAACGTACCAGCTATCACGTCTGGAATCATCTTGGCTTCATCTGCAGTCAGAACAAATGCTCTGGCATTTTTAATGTTCCTGTTGTTCATAGCTGGAGCCAATTTCGGACAGTTTGTCTTAATGTGGCCTTTTTCTCCACAGTTGTAGCACAGTCCATTACTGGATTTTCTCCTGCAATCTTCTTCCTTGTGTCCTGTCAACTTGCAGAAATTGCAAAGAGTGGAGCATTTTCCCGAATGCTTTTTCTTGCAGACCTTGCAAAAAGGTGCAGAGGTAGAACCCATATTCCTACGGTTGTAATTCCCAGAACGGAATTCTTGAGTAAGCCTTTGGGTTTGGTTTCTCCTCTGTTCTTCTTCTCTAGTACGGATTAATTCATCTGTTAAGGTATTTGCTAGTTCTACAGCTTCTTCTATAGTTTGAGGTCTAGCTGCCTTGACTACATGTCTAATCTCTCCAATTAATCCCCAGATGTAACGGGAGATTAATACTGGTTCAGGTGATGCAAGGGTTGGCACTATTCTAGCATATTCAAAGAATGTAGTAGTATAACCCTTACTTTCTACCCCGGTCATCCTAAGGTTCAGAAACTTATTAGCTATCTGTTCCTTTTCATTGGGAGGGCAGAATTTCCTTTCTACCATATTCTTAAATTCCTCCCATTCCATGTTGTATACCCTATCACTTCCTCTTGACTGGAGGATAGTGTTCCACCATTCTAAGGCTGAGTTTTTAAACAGAATAGAAGCAAACATTATTTTGTCTTCTTCAGCACACTTGCTTATTTTTAAAACAGCCTCAGTTTTCTCTATCCAGCGTACAGCTGGAATGGGTCCTTCATTGCCCGAGAATTCTATTGGTTTGCAGGACCAGAATTCCTTGTAAGAACAACCGTAAGACACGGTTCTTCTTCTTTTGGGAACAGGCACTTGAAGTACAGGGCCATTGTTCACGCTGTGTTCTGGTTCAATTGGTCGCTTACTGCTATGTTTACTTTTATTATTCGCTTCTTGAATCGTTTGAATAATAAATGGCATTGCATCTATAATTCCTTGTGCCACTATGTGTTGAACGGCACTATTATCCATTTGGTTTCCATTGTTATTGATGCTCAGATTCTCATTAACCACGTTAATGTTACTCTGGTTTTCGTTATTGAGATTTCCTTGATTTCCTTCGTCGGCCATTTGAATTTTAAACATTTACCCCGTATTAATATCACAAAATAATATTTAATATGGTCAATCACATGACACGCAATTTAGCCAAAAACTTCGATCATTGCGACTTATACTCTATTTCCATATACTATGCGTCTATTACACACTAGTACTGAAATAAAAATTACAATACCAACTGAAATAGAATTATACAAATAGTAATAGGCATCCGTACACACATATTTTATTTTATTATTATATTATTATTACTATTACCGTCTCCTCCATCACAACACGGATATGGATTCATCCAAAAATCCATATTACGCTCATCGTATTTCCATACGAGTCGCTCTCCCACCTGTCGCATTCTCTCACTGCTCTCTAAAATTTCCTTACCAAATGTCCTAAGTTCTTGTACGTTTTCTGCACTCATTGGGGGTGCAGGTTCTAGGACTGGGTTCGGAATCTGGGGTGCGGGTTCCTGATATGGGGGTGAAAGTGCCTGAAATCGGTAAGGATCTTCTAAGATCTCCCTAATGTATTCATCATGGTAATAGGGATCTAAAGGGTCCATACCTGGATAGGCTCCTATGTTCTGCATGGGTGTGTCTTCATGTATCGGGTAACGTTGCACATAGTCCCTAACGTCATCCCACCAGGGATCGTAATTTGGGTCTAGGGGGTTTGGTGCTGGTACCCTAGGTATTTCTTCTGGATTGAAGTCATGCATTTCCACTTGGTTTTCAGGGTTTTCTATCTCCATGGGTTGGTCTGGGATTGGTGGCTGTGGTTGGGGTGCTATTATTTGCTCCAGATTTGGGTCAGCTGTAGTGGTTGCTAGTATGTGGATGTTGGCTATACCCCTATTTATCATATCCTGGGCATAGGCATCTGTCTCTCTCTTGGCTGCGGCTAATACCCTCTGATCTTGTAACTTTTTCATACGCTTCCTACGCTCGTGTGCCCCTCGACTGAACCATCCCCTCTTTTTCTGAGGAAATGGCTCTTCTGACTGAGCCTTAAACACAAAGATTCCTTCTTCCGTATCAGCAGAGTACCCTGAGAGGGCAGGCTGAGAAGAGGAGGTGTCGCAACCCCCGATCCCTTATCTGTCCCGGGAACGGGCGGACGAGAACTCAGAGTTTCGGTGGTATCAGTTGCGTTAATTTGGCAGCGGAAATTACATCAGGACCGTAGTTAGGAAATATTTATCAGAGTAAAACCACCATATTTAATATTAATAATCACATGGGTAAAACCCAAGTTTCATATTACAATACATTTATAGGTATAAACCCTATTTATTGAATTTAAAACATCATTTATTAGGTAACTTTTATAGCCACATTTTTCCCAAGCCTTCAGTGCTCTCCAGCTAGCTTTTTACTAATTGGCTATCACATTGTGTTACCTGAAATGCGTTTTAAAAACATTTGTCAGTGGGAAATACTGGTGAGTGAATCCCAGTTTAATCAAGAAACATTTTATCAATTAAAACAGTATTGAGAGCGATCACATTGTTTATTTCTACACAATTACTCATTCAGTACTGTCAATCCTGACTTGCGGGTCATATTACACATTGGCTAACTCATTGTCCAATGGTAACGTACTGTCATCCGACTTACTACACGCAGTAGTAAATTTTGTATACAAAACCCCAACATACCGGCAGTAATTGAAGAACTACAAAGACTCAATCACCGCTTAATCACATTGTAAAACAATTAAGGTTTTGTAAAATGTTACAAAAAGGTTAATAAAAAGAGGATAAACTCACATTGCTATCTTAGACTTCGCGTAAGGATTTCCTGGGAATAATCTATAATTTATACAAATGTACATCGGTTAGTATCATAACCCTTTGAAAATATTAATGATACCCTCCCCGAGATGGCATTCCAACAACTACGTCGGGCAGAACCACGACAGTTGTTACGGAACCCTAAATCAATCGGGCAGCGTATCTGTTACGAAACTGGGGTTATAATACTTACAACGGAGCATAACCTCGCTAATTAGGGGGTATAATACTTGAATATTATGCGTATATCTTCAGAAATTCGCTTAAGAAAGAAAAAATTTGAACGTGGAATACTGAAACCCGATGCCTGCTTATATAGTTGCTGAATCTGACTCTCACGCGGCCCGCGTAAGAGTAGACGAGTGTCTACGCGGCCCGCGTCAAAGCTAGTCAACGGACTAGCTTGTCCGGCTCATCAGATATGTCCGCCACGATGTCGACACGTGTCGGCCTAGGGTGTCTCCGCGTTGTTGATCTCTCGCGGCCCGCGTTAGCTTAACATGGGTCTTACGCGGCCCGTCTTAACTTAAAGTTCACTGAAAGCATATCTAAGCCTCTATACCGCCCGCGTAAGAGTTGGGGTGGGTCTACGCGGCCCGCCTCAGCTTATATTTTAGATTTTATATTTTATTTTTAATGCTATAACGTATTTCGGGCTCGGTTTTCACATACAGGATGTATATAAAGACATATAAGGGTATTTTAAAATATACTAGGGTGTCGGAAATATTTTGAGAGTGTCGGTTTTACTGAGGGTTGTTACAGGAGGTGCCTTCGCTTCTAGGCGAACCAGACAATTGACGGTACGCGTTAGATGGTCCTTGGTCGCTCATACTGTAAACTAACAGATAGTCAAATAACACATAACAAATAAATACAGTTATGCACGTATTTCTGTAATTTATTTCCTAACACTTTATAATTTGATGTCAGCAGAACACCTCTGTGGCTGAATCAGTGGCTTAGCTCTGATACCACCTCCTGTCGCAACCCCCGATCCCAGGTTCCCGGGGGAACGGGCGGTCGCGAGCCAGTTTTGGTGGTATCGTGTGTTGTCTAATTTGGCAGCGGAAATTTTCATCAGGACCGTAGTTTGGAAATGTTTATCAGAGTAAAATACCACATTTTCATAACATTAAACAAATGGGTTAAAACCCAAGTTCGTAGTACACACATTTTCATAGGAATAAATCCTATTTTATTTAATAAAAACATCTATTTTATATTTTGGTAACTTTATTGCCACTTTTCCAAGCCTTCAGTGCTGTCCAGCTGGCTTCTATTTGGCTTTCACATTTTGTTACCTGAAACGCGTTTTAAAAACATATGTCAGTGGGAAATACTGGTGAGTGAATCCCAGTTTAATCAAGTTTAAATAAAAATCCCATTGTACAGTATTGAGGGCGATCCCGCAATTATATTTGTTTACAAGACATCACAATTAACATCCATGGTACTGTCAAACCCAACTTGTGGACATGTTACTCCTTGACCAGGTGGTAACAAATTTTGTATACAAAACCCCAACATACTCATCATAATTGTATTCTTACAAATACTCAATAATTGTTATTCGCATGGAAAAGTATTTAAGGTTTTGTAAAAACAAAAGGTTTACAAAAAGTGGATCAACTCACATTGCTGTCTTAGATTTTCCGTAAGGGTTTCCGGGTGATAATCTAAAATTTACACAAATGTACACGCGTTAGTATAATAACCCATTTTAACATTAGCAATACCCTCCCCGAGACGGCATTCCAATGACTACGTCGGACAGAACCACGACAGCCATTACGGAACCCTAGATCAATCGGGCAACGTATCTAATACGTATCCAGGGGTTATAATACTTACAACGGAGCAGAACTTCGCTAATTAGGGGGGTATAATACCCGAGTATTACTTCTACTATTCAGAAATTTGCTTAAGAAAGAAAGAAATGAACGAATTCAACTGAGATCCGATGCGTTCTATTTATAGGTGCTGAGTTTGGCTTTGTCGCGGCCCGCGTAACATAGGGGCAGGGCTTACGCGGCCCGCGTTGACCTCCAGTCAACGTGTAGCTGGGCTGGGTCAGCTTATAGACTCGCCGGGTGTTGGGCCAGGTGGCGGCCCAGGGTTGCGCCGCATTTTGGATCTCACGCGGCCCGCGTTAACTTAATGGGGGTCTTACGCGGCCCGCCTGAACTTAAGAAATCAACGAAATCAGGTTTTAAACCTCTATACCGCCCGCGTAAGGGTTAGGGTGGGTCTACACGGCCCGCCTCAGCCCAAGATTTCAAATTTTTATTTATTTTTAATACTATTTAATATATTTGAGGCCCGTATTCGCATATGGGGTGTATTTTGGGACATTTTAGGATATTTTAAAATATACTAGGGTGTCGGAAAAATTATGAGGGTGTTGGTTTGTTGAGGATTGTTACAATATCCACATACAATCATCCCTAATTGACTTGCGTTTAGCGTTTGCGATTCGAGTTTCGATTATCCACCACAACATAACATAATAAAACATGCACAAGTAACACATAAGGCACACACACACATAAATCAATATTCAGAACGCGTAATTCGAGTTGTGAGTGCGATTGCGATAGCGATAAGCGATAAAACATGCGATAATTATCGAATAAACCTCGATTATTAATAAGTACTCCACATAATATAACTAACGTAACGCATAAAATAGACTCTCTACGAGTCAAAGAAGTCAAAACAGAAATTAAGCAAGGAGTAACAGATCGCAATTAGCAATCTTGTCTTTCTTTGACTTCAATCTTGACTTTAACTTTGACTTTCGAAACACGGGGTGTTACAGTTAAGGCTCTCACATTTACGTGCGTGGTCACCACGGTGGACACGTATCACGCATACTCGCAGTCATGTTGGTTAGCTTGTATCATTGTCGATAGCTTACTTGATTCGCCTCTCAACGTGTTACATGCTGGTTATGCGTATACGCTTTATTACTATACTTATGCTAAACTTGTGTACTCACCTTTACATTATTGTATTGACTTTATTTTAACGTCTGTGGCAGGTTGATGGATTTACTGCTGGAAATGATCTAGGATCTTAGAAACCCGCCTAAATTTCATTGCAAGTTTTGTTACGTTTGTTTGTTGCTTGAGAAACTACTGGAATTTGTTACGGTTTTTGTGAAAATGTTTGTTTGATTGTATGGAAAATTGAACCTTATTAAATATTGTCACAATTAGTCGTTATGAATTCTCTCGAGCAACCTATTCGCATCATGCCACTTCCCTATGATTCCGCCATCGGTTGGGGTGTGACAGTTGCGGCATACTTATATTTATGTATTTCTTGATATAAATTTTATTCAAATCAAGATAAGAACAAACTTGTACAAGTAACCGAGCAAAAACAATTAAAGTACAACCTTTTATAACATTCTTATTTTTAGTGTATCATTGCGGCATGCTTATATTTAGTCTTTTGTATTAACCGAACGGGTCAGATACAATTTATCCATTTCTATGTTTTTCGATCGATGTAAAACAGGTGTTTATATCCTTTTGAGCATATCATGACTTTATTTTTAGGTACTGTCGTGCCTTCGGGCGAGTGTTTACGGGCTTAGGCCCTAGGTGAGGGTTTTTCCCGGTTCGGAGACGAGTGTGTCTCGATGTGGTGAATTTTGTCAGTAGCCTATTTGAAAGATCCGTTGACCATTAAAAAAAATAAATAATACACAAATTTCAAGGAATCATAACATACAGACTTGAAGACTAAAGTAAAATTAAAATGTGCAAAGTAGGTCTTTGTTGGGTGGCCATTTCTTTATGTGACTCGCGTCCATGGTCCACTAAACCATTGGTCGATAAAAGATCAAGAATATTAAAATTGTTTTTTTTTCTCATCTATTTAAATAAATCGAAAGACAAATATCTACACTAGTATATATGTTAGATATCGACAATTGTCAAAATGAGTAACAAAACTTTATCTATAAATCAACATATTTAACGGTTCACTGGTTCTATTAGTTTTTATCGCGCATATAGGTGAGCAATTGTCACACCCCGACCACGTAAAACAACAAAACGTGGCGGAAACGTCGGGGAGTGTTGTAACAGAATCATTGTTTCACAACCATGGATTAAATAATTTCGTTTTATTGAATTATTGAACACATTGTTTATTACATATCAAATAAATACAATTATTATCTTTCAAGTTTTTAAGTCGCTAAGGCACGAGTCCATCCTATGTGTATCATGCGTCGACAATCATCACATAGCAAAACCTAAAACATGTGTAAAATAGGTACGTCAGCATAAAAATGCCATTGAGATACATAGGTTTTGTTTATGCATGATTCATGACTTATAAGTTTAAAAGAATGTTTTAACAAAAAGTAGTCATGAACCTAAAAATATTTTCTTTATAAAATCATGTGAAAATTTATGAGAAATTTGATGATATAAAAGAATGATGCATAAATAAATAATCAAGAATAATGAGTTTATAAAATAATGTTTTGGATAAAATGTTTGTAGTATATATAAAAATATACTTTGGTTTTAAAAAAGTCGATTAGGTAATATATCAAAATATATTTCGGTTCCAAAATCGTTAAACAGATAGTATATTAAATATACTTTAGTAGTCAAAATAATCGTTTTGGTAGTATATCAAAAGTATACTTTGGATTTATAAATAACATATTAAACTATGTTTTGGTTGAGTAAATAACATATTTAAAATATGTTTTGGTAGTTAACAAAATATATGTTGTTTTGTACAATATCACACATGAGAGCATATCAAACTATACTTTTGGGAGTATAACTTAATATACAAAAATAATGTGATTTAAGAATTCATTCAGACCTAGTGCATCAAAATACACCTTTGAGACTATAGGGATACCACAAAGGCAATCCCTATTTGGATGGAGAAACAAATTGGTTTCAGACATTCCATGACAACAGGAATGGGGTGTCAAATCCTATAGCGCTATATCATACTACCAATCGGTCTGGTGAACAAAATATGTACTATCCAAAAATTTATTTTATAATCTTTGCAAAAATCAGTGTTTAGATCATAAATAATCATTTGGTTTGTCAAAAGATAGGTACTAATATGTATAATCAATTATACTTTGAAATCGTGAACATAACAAATAGGTACACATGCTTCACCCCAAAACATTGAAAATAGTAAAAGAGGGGACTATGTACTCACTTGAGAGTGCTTAGAAGTCTTGAATAACAACCAAGCAAAGCTAGAGGGAGTACGGAATCAAACGGTACCTAATATAGGTAACTATGTTATTAAACGGCTCCTAAACCGGGAGATAGGATAGAATGATGTTCTATAAATCAAATGAGTAATTGAACTCATATGGTATGATTTAATAGAGCTAACATTCTGATTTGAAAGTCTACCTAAGTGCTTTTTACCCGTTTCGACCCATTATGGCAGTATAAGCTACTATAATGCGTCGTTTGCGCAAGACTATGTTCGGATGGTTAACTATGTGCTATGTTAAGTCTTACATGCCCAATTATACCTAAACATGTTACTAAATCAGATTAGATGTCAAAAATATGTTCACATATGCACATTATGGATTTATGCTTCAAAAGGGCATTTTGGTCATTTCCTATGGGCATGTAAACCAATTAACGAATAGCTAACCAATCCTATGTGATCATAAGGTATAACCTCAGGGGTTATTCCCTATGCAACTATGATCACTAAGCAAGCTTGGTCGGATCCTAATGATCGACCCAACGGGTCGGGTTCGAAAGTCTAAGCGGTTGTTTAGACCGCTTAACTTATGACCCTAAACAAGCACTAACTAATAGTGACGAGTTAAACATGTCAAAACATGTTTAACTAATTTATAAAACTGATTTGGTATCAAAACAATGGGTTTTGATACCCGAAAATAGTTCCGTTGCAAAATGCGTGCTAAAACGCATTTTGACCGAAACTTTGACTCGTCACTATGTCTAGTTAACGTGGTAATCAGTAGGCATAATCACTAAGGATTATAACCATCGTGATTACAATCACGTTACAAAGTTCAATTGAACTTTGACTTGACCAATTAATGGTCAAAACCGAAAGTCAAACTATTGGCCAAACTGTTTGACTTTCTGCACTAAAATAAAAGAATGAAAGAATGCTCACTAAAGGTCCTTGCTATCTTTTCTACAAAGAACAAGTTCCTTATCAGATGAGAGAGCTCCCAATTCAGATTGTAGAGGAGAAATGAGAGGAATGAGCAAGTGAATGAATGAAAGGTGATGGCTTTATATAGTTTTTGCAAAACCATTAAGATCATTTCTTGGTAAGGAGGGAATGATCTTAGCCATACAATTGTTAGGAGCTGATTAGATGGCTTGGGGAGTTGTTAACTTGATCCCCAAAACATGAAAATTGCGTACAAGGGCCTCAAGAATGAGCTGGGAAGCTGCTGTGAAGTTTCTAAAGTTTCTGATCTGCAAGTCTGACACGGGCCGCGTAAGGATATGGCTAGGCTTACGCGGGCCGCCTGGCCTACTTTCCAGAAATTGCAGTTTAGCCCCTGAACTTGTAAAACTTGTGTTTTGATGCATTTTTGACACGTTTAAGCCCCGTTAACCTCATTTCAAGGCTCTAAAATGAAGTTAAAGTATAGGGAACTTAAAATATGCTCAAAAACATCTCCGATGTCGGCTCGTTTGGTCGTACGGTCGCGTTGTTCAGTAAATTACGACGAAACTCAAACGGACGCGAAAACGAACCAAATTAAGCGACGAATGATATTTTTGCATGCCGGTCACTAAAATAAAAATATTTTAGTGTGTACAAAAATTTTGGATGTCCAGATGTGGTCAGAACGTAAGATATGCGCGAAAATGCAAACTTACGCCGTTTTTGACACTTTTAGTCCCTGTAAGATCAAATAAGCATATTTTCGCACACCGAACCACTCAAAGCTTATTTATAAGCTATGTTTAGGTTATTTATGGTATGTTTAGATTATGATCATGTTCCGGACTATACGTTGCCTTACGAAACGGCAGACTTTTGCAAGTTGACGCAAATAGTCCCCGTGAGTGAATAAACTTGTTTTTGCCATACCAAACCCTTCAAAACTTATTTCTAAGTTATGTAAAGGTTATTTAAGGTATTTTAAGCCTATTTCACTATTTGTTGCATTAAACTGGTTATATTTACGCATCAGATCGCGTATAACCTCCCAGAAAGCGATTTAAGGCTCGAAATCGAACAAGAATTTATATGTGCAAATGATACACATATTTATACAAATCCCAAGTATGAAACACAATATTTCATTGGTTTGGTATTTGTATGATGGTTGAAGTGACACAGGTGTCACAGTCTCCCCTACTTTAGGAAATTTCGTCCCGAAATTTAATTTTAGAGGAAACTTGTGAAGACCACTGTGATTGTTTCGCTTTCGAATGAATCCCTCAAACCCTAAGTAAACTCTGGGTCATGTTTGGATTCTTAGCGAAATTGTCAACTCTCAAAGTGAAGTCCTTGTAGTAACAAAACATGGAGTTTCGAACTACGGACAGAAGAACGTTTCTTATGAAGACTTATCATAGGAAACTTGTGTGTGCTTGAAATCAGAATTGGAGAGTGTAAGATATAATGACATTGGTCAAGGTCCAGGACTTCTAGTAACTTAAATAACGCTACGTTCGCAATGTAATAAGGAACACTTATATATAGGAAGTACCAACGGCGTATCCACCGTGTTCCTTTCTACATTGTTCTCGTTTCGTTATTCTCATCACTATAGGTCTTAACACATGACAAAATTTGCTGTGGTTTCTGTGCACTGAATTCCATAATTATGTATGCATCCATAATTACGTAATTCCTTGCACAGTCCGCACAGTTCATTTCATAATGTGTTGGGAAAAAAATTAATCGGATAAACATGAAATGACTTGACTAGACCACCAAAAGATCTTTTTAATTAGATCAACGAAAAATCTTTTTAATTAGATCAACACATGATCTTCTTAACTAGACCGTCGTACGATCTCTTTAAATTGATCACTTAAGGGATCTTTTCAACTATATCATCACATGATATTTCTAACCAGATTTTTGAATCAATCTATTTAACCAGACCACTCAAGAGGTCCAATTATAGAATAGTACTTTATAATCCAAGGGACTTAACTACGACGTAGAAGTCCATTAAGGATTTAAGATAGTACATTTTGATATCCTACTATGAATCCCTCATATGGAGATATGGAAGATTCTACGAGGATTTGGATGAATCATATAAAAACACGAAACATAGAAGAAAACACATACACACATAATTGTTAATCTTAATCTTCATTTTGTTAATTTTCTTGTTTGATTGAGCACACGAGTATTCAAAGCACACTAGGAATCCAATCCAGGAATTCCGTTTGGCACTTTAAATATTTTCAAGAATCTAACTATGAAGATAGGAAGACCTTAATAGGAACTCGGCTTTGTCCTTATTGAATTGTAATGTACGTATTAAGGCATACGAATAATTCAATTAAGGGCTCCGATTTGAACGATCATCATCCACAAGGATCTAATTATGAAGATAAAAAGATCCTATATGGATTTTGGAATTTGTGTAACGAGAGGCGTTTCGACACCTTGCACTAGGCGTGCTTAAGTCGATACACAAGGTAGAGAGTTCATAAGGTTGAGGTACTAGATATGCCAAGGCAACATATGAAGCAGAATTTGGAGGTTTGAGCAGCAGCAGGATTTGCAACAGCTTTGCTTTGGATTGCAAAGCGGCACATGTTAATCAAATGTCCCCATCGTCCACAGTGGGTACATTTGAAACAGGGTATCTGATTCGGATGATGACGGTTATATTGATCGCACCAAGGAGCAGTTCCCTCGTACGGCTTCATCCCTGAGGCGAGTCATGGTGATAGCTAAATCAACAGTCCTCCGGGATACGACGCCTATTTGTTGAGCGATTGTAGTACCTAGTCCGGACATTGTTGTTGCGATTAAGAGGCATCATGAAGATAACGAAAGATATGGGAAGAAACAAGTGAAATTATATCGGATAATCAAAATCAGAATGACAATGCATAGAAATTGCGATCATTTGTTTGTTACCTAAGGCAAACAAATGAGACGGTGACTAATCAAAGTAAATGGATCAATATAATGTATCACCGAAGACATGCTCGCCTATAAGTGAACACTCACCCCAAGAGTTCCCAGGTAAGAGTGACTGGTCTGATACAGCGGATTTGTACGAACACTCTAGCCTTAGACAGAAAACTCAGGGTACATGCATTCACTCTTCCAGTTTGCATGTGTTCACATTATTTAGACCCAAACTTTGACGAGATTTTGAAAACTTTGAAGGTTCAAAACCTTACAATAAATCATCCTAGAATAGATGATTGATTTTCAAAGCGGATTCGAATTTTGTATTCTTGTTGTGGTTGTCACTTAAGGATAAGTGACGGTATTGTTTTAAAACTAAACACAAGTCAACTTGTGTTAGGGTCCTAGGAAGGTTATAGTCTAGGTCAAAGCATTACTAATAACCTAATTCCCTATAACCATTGGCTCTGATACCAACTTTTCTGTCACACCCCGACCACGTAAAACAACAAAACGTGGCAGAAACGTCGGGGAGTGTTGTAACAGAATCATTGTTTCACAACCATGGATTAAATAATTTCGTTTTATTGAATTATTGAACACATTGTTTATTACATATCAAATAAATACAATTATTATCTTTCAAGTTTTTAAGTCGCTAAGGCACGAGTCCATCCTATGTGTATCATGCGTCGACAATCATCACATAGCAGAACCTGAAACATGTGTAAAATAGGTACGTCAGCATAAAAATGCCTGTGAGATACATAGGTTTTGTTTATGCATGATTCATGACTTATAAGTTTAAAAGAATGTTTTAACAAAAAGTAGTCATGAACCTAAAAATATTTTCTTTATAAAATCATGTGAAAATTTATGAGAAATTTGATGATATAAAAGAATGATGCATAAATAAATAATCAAGAATAATGAGTTTATAAAATAATGTTTTGGATAAAATGTTTGTAGTATATATAAAAATATACTTTGGTTTTAAAAAAGTCGATTAGGTAATATATCAAAATATATTTCGGTTCCAAAATCGTTAAACAGATAGTATATTAAATATACTTTAGTAGTCAAAATAATCGTTTTGGTAGTATATCAAAAGTATACTTTGGATTTATAAATAACATATTAAACTATGTTTTGGTTGAGTAAATAACATATTTAAAATATGTTTTGGTAGTTAACAAAATATATGTTGTTTTGTACAATATCACACATGAGAGCATATCAAACTATACTTTTGGGAGTATAACTTAATATACAAAAATAATGTGATTTAAGAATTCATTCAGACCTAGTGCATCAAAATACACCTTTGAGACTATAGGGATACCACAAAGGCAATCCCTATTTGGATGGAGAAACAAATTGGTTTCAGACATTCCATGACAACAGGAATGGGGTGTCAAATCCTATAGCGCTATATCATACTACCAATCGGTCTGGTGAACAAAATATGTACTATCCAACAATTTATTTTATAATCTTTGCAAAAATCAGTGTTTAGATCATAAATAATCATTTGGTTTGTCAAAAGATAGGTACTAATATGTATAATCAATTATACTTTGAAATCGTGAACATAACAAATAGGTACACATGCTTCACCCCAAAACATTGAAAATAGTAAAAGAGGGGACTATGTACTCACTTGAGAGTGCTTAGAAGTCTTGAATAACAACCAAGCAAAGCTAGAGGGAGTACGGAATCAAACGGTACCTAATATAGGTAACTATGTTATTAAACGGCTCCTAAACCGGGAGATAGGATAGAATGATGTTCTATAAATCAAATGAGTAATTGAACTCATATGGTATGATTTAATAGAGCTAACATTCTGATTTGAAAGTCTACATAAGTGCTTTTTACCCGTTTCGACCCATTATGGCAGTATAAGCTACTATAATGCGTCGTTTGCGCAAGACTATGTTCGGATGGTTAACTATGTGCTATGTTAAGTCTTACATGCCCAATTATACCTAAACATGTTACTAAATCAGATTAGATGTCAAAAATATGTTCACATATGCACATTATGGATTTATGCTTCAAAAGGGCATTTTGGTCATTTCCTATGGGCATGTAAACCAATTAACGAATAGCTAACCAATCCTATGTGATCATAAGGTATAACCTCAGGGGTTATTCCCTATGCAACTATGATCACTAAGCAAGCTTGGTCGGATCCTAATGATCGACCCAACGGGTCGGGTTCGAAAGTCTAAGCGGTTGTTTAGACCGCTTAACTTATGACCCTAAACAAGCACTAACTAATAGTGACGAGTTAAACATGTCAAAACATGTTTAACTAATTTATAAAACTGATTTGGTATCAAAACAATGGGTTTTGATACCCGAAAATAGTTCCGTTGCAAAATGCGTGCTAAAACGCATTTTGACCGAAACTTTGACTCGTCACTATGTCTAGTTAACGTGGTAATCAGTAGGCATAATCACTAAGGATTATAACCATCGTGATTACAATCACGTTACAAAGTTCAATTGAACTTTGACTTGACCAATTAATGGTCAAAACCGAAAGTCAAACTATTGGCCAAACTGTTTGACTTTCTGCACTAAAATAAAAGAATGAAAGAATGCTCACTAAAGGTCCTTGCTATCTTTTCTACAAAGAACAAGTTCCTTATCAGATGAGAGAGCTCCCAATTCAGATTGTAGAGGAGAAATGAGAGGAATGAGCAAGTGAATGAATGAAAGGTGATGGCTTTATATAGTTTTTGCAAAACCATTAAGATCATTTCTTGGTAAGGAGGGAATGATCTTAGCCATACAATTGTTAGGAGCTGATTAGATGGCTTGGGGAGTTGTTAACTTGATCCCCAAAACATGAAAATTGCGTACAAGGGCCTCAAGAATGAGCTGGGAAGCTGCTGTGAAGTTTCTAAAGTTTCTGATCTGCAAGTCTGACACGGGCCGCGTAAGGATATGGCTAGGCTTACGCGGGCCGCCTGGCCTACTTTCCAGAAATTGCAGTTTAGCCCCTGAACTTGTAAAACTTGTGTTTTGATGCATTTTTGACACGTTTAAGCCCCGTTAACCTCATTTCAAGGCTCTAAAATGAGGTTAAAGTATAGGGAACTTAAAATATGCTCAAAAACATCTCCGATGTCGGCTCGTTTGGTCGTACGGTCGCGTTGTTCAGTAAATTACGACGAAACTCAAACGGACGCGAAAACGAACCAAATTAAGCGACGAATGATATTTTTGCATGCCGGTCACTAAAATAAAAATATTTTAGTGTGTACTAAAATTTTGGATGTCCAGATGTGGTCAGAACGTAAGATATGCGCGAAAATGCAAACTTACGCCGTTTTTGACACTTTTAGTCCCTGTAAGATCAAATAAGCATATTTTCGCACACCGAACCACTCAAAGCTTATTTATAAGCTATGTTTAGGTTATTTATGGTATGTTTAGATTATGATCATGTTCCGGACTATACGTTGCCTTACGAAACGGCAGACTTTTGCAAGTTGACGCAAATAGTCCCCGTGAGTGAATAAACTTGTTTTTGCCATACCAAACCCTTCAAAACTTATTTCTAAGTTATGTAAAGGTTATTTAAGGTATTTTAAGCCTATTTCACTATTTGTTGCATTAAACTGGTTATATTTACGCATCAGATCGCGTATAACCTCCCAGAAAGCGATTTAAGGCTCGAAATCAAACAAGAATTTATATGTGCAAATGATACACATATTTATACAAATCCCAAGTATGAAACACAATATTTCATTGGTTTGGTATTTGTATGATGGTTGAAGTGACACAGGTGTCACAGTCTCCCCTACTTTAGGAAATTTCGTCCCGAAATTTAATTTTAGAGGAAACTTGTGAAGACCACTGTGATTGTTTCGCTTTCGAATGAATCCCTCAAACCCTAAGTAAACTCTGGGTCATGTTTGGATTCTTAGCGAAATTGTCAACTCTCAAAGTGAAGTCCTTGTAGTAACAAAACATGGAGTTTCGAACTACGGACAGAAGAACGTTTCTTATGAAGACTTATCATAGGAAACTTGTGTGTGCTTGAAATCAGAATTGGAGAGTGTAAGATATAATGACATTGGTCAAGGTCCAGGACTTCTAGTAACTTAAATAACGCTACGTTCGCAATGTAATAAGGAACACTTATATATAGGAAGTACCAACGGCGTATCCACCGTGTTCCTTTCTACATTGTTCTCGTTTCGTTATTCTCATCACTATAGGTCTTAACACATGACAAAATTTGCTGTGGTTTCTGTGCACTGAATTCCATAATTATGTATGCATCCATAATTACGTAATTCCTTGCACAGTCTGCACAGTTCATTTCATAATGTGTTGGGAAAAAAATTAATCGGATAAACATGAAATGACTTGACTAGACCACCAAAAGATCTTTTTAATTAGATCAATGAAAAATCTTTTTAATTAGATCAACACATGATCTTCTTAACTAGACCGTCGTACGATCTCTTTAAATTGATCACTTAAGGGATCTTTTCAACTATATCATCACATGATATTTCTAACCAGATTTTTGAATCAATCTATTTAACCAGACCACTCAAGAGGTCCAATTATAGAATAGTACTTTATAATCCAAGGGACTTAACTACGACGTAGAAGTCCATTAAGGATTTAAGATAGTACATTTTGATATCCTACTATGAATCCCTCATATGGAGATATGGAAGATTCTACGAGGATTTGGATGAATCATATAAAAACACGAAACATAGAAGAAAACACATACACACATAATTGTTTATCTTAATCTTCATTTTGTTAATTTTCTTGTTTGATTGAGCACACGAGTATTCAAAGCACACTAGGAATCCAATCCAGGAATTCCGTTTGGCACTTTAAATATTTTCAAGAATCTAACTATGAAGATAGGAAGACCTTAATAGGAACTCGGCTTTGTCCTTATTGAATTGTAATGTACGTATTAAGGCATACGAATAATTCAATTAAGGGCTCCGATTTGAACGATCATCATCCACAAGGATCTAATTATGAAGATAAAAAGATCCTATTTGGATTTTGGAATTTGTGTAACGAGAGGCGTTTCGACACCTTGCACTAGGCGTGCTTAAGTCGATACACAAGGTAGAGAGTTCATAAGGTTGAGGTACTAGATATGCCAAGGCGACATATGAAGCAGAATTTGGAGGTTTGAGCAGCAACAGGATTTGCAACAGCTTTGCTTTGGATTGCAAAGCGGCACATGTTAATCAAATGTCCCCATCGTCCACAGTGGGTACATTTGAAACAGGGTATCTGATTCGGATGATGACGGTTATATTGATCGCACCAAGGAGCAGTTCCCTCGTACGGCTTCATCCCTGAGGCGAGTCATGGTGATAGCTAAATCAACAGTCCTCCGGGATACGACGCCTATTTGTTGAGCGATTGTAGTACCTAGTCCGGACATTGTTGTTGTGATGAAGAGGCATCATGAAGATAACGAAAGATATGGGAAGAAACAAGTGAAATGATATCGGATAATCAAAATCAGAATGACAATGCATAGAAATTGCGATCATTTGTTTGTTACCTAAGGCAAACAAATGAGACGGTGACTAATCAAAGTAAATGGATCAATATAATGTATCACCGAAGACATGCTCGCCTATAAGTGAACACTCACCCCAAGAGTTCCCAGGTAAGAGTGACTGGTCTGATACAGCGGATTTGTACGAACACTCTAGCCTTAGACAGAAAACTCAGGGTACATGCATTCACTCTTCCAGTTTGCATGTGTTCACATTATTTAGACCCAAACTTTGACGAGATTTTGAAAACTTTGAAGGTTCAAAACCTTACAATAAATCATCCTAGAATAGATGATTGATTTTCAAAGCGGATTCGAATTTTGTATTCTTGTTGTGGTTGTCACTTAAGGATAAGTGACGGTATTGTTTTAAAACTAAACACAAGTCAACTTGTGTTAGGGTCCTAGGAAGGTTATAGTCTAGGTCAAAGCATTACTAATAACCTAATTCCCTATAACCATTGGCTCTGATACCAACTTTTCTGTCACACCCCGACCACGTAAAACAACAAAACGTGGCGGAAACGTCGGGGAGTGTTGTAACAGAATCATTGTTTCACAACCATGGATTAAATAATTTCGTTTTATTGAATTATTGAACACATTGTTTATTACATATCAAATAAATACAATTATTATCTTTCAAGTTTTTAAGTCGCTAAGGCACGAGTCCATCCTATGTGTATCATGCGTCGACAATCATCACATAGCAGAACCTGAAACATGTGTAAAATAGGTACGTCAGCATAAAAATGCCTGTGAGATACATAGGTTTTGTTTATGCATGATTCATGACTTATAAGTTTAAAAGAATGTTTTAACAAAAAGTAGTCATGAACCTAAAAATATTTTCTTTATAAAATCATGTGAAAATTTATGAGAAATTTGATGATATAAAAGAATGATGCATAAATAAATAATCAAGAATAATGAGTTTATAAAATAATGTTTTGGATAAAATGTTTGTAGTATATATAAAAATATACTTTGGTTTTAAAAAAGTCGATTAGGTAATATATCAAAATATATTTCGGTTCCAAAATCGTTAAACAGATAGTATATTAAATATACTTTAGTAGTCAAAATAATCGTTTTGGTAGTATATCAAAAGTATACTTTGGATTTATAAATAACATATTAAACTATGTTTTGGTTGAGTAAATAACATATTTAAAATATGTTTTGGTAGTTAACAAAATATATGTTGTTTTGTACAATATCACACATGAGAGCATATCAAACTATACTTTTGGGAGTATAACTTAATATACAAAAATAATGTGATTTAAGAATTCATTCAGACCTAGTGCATCAAAATACACCTTTGAGACTATAGGGATACCACAAAGGCAATCCCTATTTGGATGGAGAAACAAATTGGTTTCAGACATTCCATGACAACAGGAATGGGGTGTCAAATCCTATAGCGCTATATCATACTACCAATCGGTCTGGTGAACAAAATATGTACTATCCAACAATTTATTTTATAATCTTTGCAAAAATCAGTGTTTAGATCATAAATAATCATTTGGTTTGTCAAAAGATAGGTACTAATATGTATAATCAATTATACTTTGAAATCGTGAACATAACAAATAGGTACACATGCTTCACCCCAAAACATTGAAAATAGTAAAAGAGGGGACTATGTACTCACTTGAGAGTGCTTAGAAGTCTTGAATAACAACCAAGCAAAGCTAGAGGGAGTACGGAATCAAACGGTACCTAATATAGGTAACTATGTTATTAAACGGCTCCTAAACCGGGAGATAGGATAGAATGATGTTCTATAAATCAAATGAGTAATTGAACTCATATGGTATGATTTAATAGAGCTAACATTCTGATTTGAAAGTCTACATAAGTGCTTTTTACCCGTTTCGACCCATTATGGCAGTATAAGCTACTATAATGCGTCGTTTGCGCAAGACTATGTTCGGATGGTTAACTATGTGCTATGTTAAGTCTTACATGCCCAATTATACCTAAACATGTTACTAAATCAGATTAGATGTCAAAAATATGTTCACATATGCACATTATGGATTTATGCTTCAAAAGGGCATTTTGGTCATTTCCTATGGGCATGTAAACCAATTAACGAATAGCTAACCAATCCTATGTGATCATAAGGTATAACCTCAGGGGTTATTCCCTATGCAACTATGATCACTAAGCAAGCTTGGTCAGATCCTAATGATCGACCCAACGGGTCGGGTTCGAAAGTCTAAGCGGTTGTTTAGACCGCTTAACTTATGACCCTAAACAAGCACTAACTAATAGTGACGAGTTAAACATGTCAAAACATGTTTAACTAATTTATAAAACTGATTTGGTATCAAAACAATGGGTTTTGATACCCGAAAATAGTTCCGTTGCAAAATGCGTGCTAAAACGCATTTTGACCGAAACTTTGACTCGTCACTATGTCTAGTTAACGTGGTAATCAGTAGGCATAATCACTAAGGATTATAACCATCGTGATTACAATCACGTTACAAAGTTCAATTGAACTTTGACTTAACCAATTAATGGTCAAAACCGAAAGTCAAACTATTGGCCAAACTGTTTGACTTTCTGCACTAAAATAAAAGAATGAAAGAATGCTCACTAAAGGTCCTTGCTATCTTTTCTACAAAGAACAAGTTCCTTATCAGATGAGAGAGCTCCCAATTCAGATTGTAGAGGAGAAATGAGAGGAATGAGTAAGTGAATGAATGAAAGGTGATGGCTTTATATAGTTTTTGCAAAACCATTAAGATCATTTCTTGGTAAGGAGGGAATGATCTTAGCCATACAATTGTTAGGAGCTGATTAGATGGCTTGGGGAGTTGTTAACATGATCCCCAAAACATGAAAATTGCGTACAAGGGCCTCAAGAATGAGCTGGGAAGCTGCTGTGAAGTTTCTAAAGTTTCTGATCTGCAAGTCTGACACGGGCCGCGTAAGGATATGGCTAGGCTTACGCGGGCCGCCTGGCCTACTTTCCAGAAATTGCAGTTTAGCCCCTGAACTTGTAAAACTTGTGTTTTGATGCATTTTTGACACGTTTAAGCCCCGTTAACCTCATTTCAAGGCTCTAAAATGAAGTTAAAGTATAGGGAACTTAAAATATGCTCAAAAACATCTCCGATGTCGGCTCGTTTGGTCGTACGGTCGCGTTGTTCAGTAAATTACGACGAAACTCAAACGGACGCGAAAACGAACCAAATTAAGCGACGAATGATATTTTTGCATGCCGGTCACTAAAATAAAAATATTTTAGTGTGTACAAAAATTTTGGATGTCCAGATGTGGTCAGAACGTAAGATATGCGCGAAAATGCAAACTTACGCCGTTTTTGATACTTTTAGTCCCTGTAAGATCAAATAAGCATATTTTCGCACACCGAACCACTCAAAGCTTATTTCTAAGCTATGTTTAGGTTATTTATGGTATGTTTAGCTTATGATCATGTTCCGGACTATACGTTGCCTTACGAAACGGCAGACTTTTGCAAGTTGACGCAAATAGTCCCCGTGAGTGAATAAACTTGTTTTTGCCATACCAAACCCTTCAAAACTTATTTCTAAGTTATGTAAAGGTTATTTAAGGTATGTTAAGCCTATTTCACTATTTGTTGCATTAAACTGGTTATATTTACGCATCAGATCGCGTATAACCTCCCAGAAAGCGATTTAAGGCTCGAAATCGAACAAGAATTGATATGTGCAAATGATACACATATTTATACAAATCCCAAGTATGAAACACAATATTTCATTGGTTTGGTATTTGTATGATGGTTGAAGTGACACAGGTGTCACAGCAATGTTGGCGACAGTCAAACGCGTAGGATAGAAGGGGCCGGGGGGGGGAGGGGGACTGGGAGCGGTGCCCGACCCCCCAAACTTTTCGCTCGATAGTGTCTGGTATTTAGTTTTTGTAACGCGCAACACACGACATAAAATCACTAGTTAAAATATTAAAAAACGAAAACCTAAGAATTATCATTCCTGATCATCGTCACTTTAAATTCATATAGATTATAGGTAATAATAATATAATAACTTAAAGTTGCAAGTAAGACAAAATAGAACAGTCATTTTCAAGAAGAAAAAAAATTAATATATTAGTTTTCAAGGTTTGTTGGGTTTGTTATCTTCAAGGTATTTTATTCGGTCCAATAAGTTAAAATGAAAACGTATTTGGTACTCTTGTCCCCGTCTTGGGACATCTAACCACCAACTATTGATATTATTGCGTTTTTAGCGTATTTTCTCTTTCGTATCAGTCTTTACTCACTTTCTCTTCTCTTTCCCCTCTTCGTACTCCTCTCACGTAACCCAGTCTCTTTTTGTCCTTGACCGCCCTTAAAGAGACGGTATGGAGCAAAAAGCTCCTGATCGTTACACCTGATAAAGGGGACGATGTTCCCGCTCTCCCGATCCCCTTCGTCTTGATCTACTCTCCCGCTCTTCATAAATTGTTCACTCTCTCAATAACTACTTCCCGCTTCATACCCTCGGCCAAGGATCTTCTCTCCTTTCCCTTCTCTCTCTTTGCTCGATATAAGAAAGATTCTCACGGATCCACCTCCACATAGGAGCGTGAGAGACAACCTTAATAATTCATTCGTCTAATTGTTTTTACAAAAGTCATATAATAACTTCCAATACCATTGGGTTGGTGGTTCAGTGACAAAACAAAGCCTTTTAAAACACTTAAATGTGAGGTCTTGAGTTCAAGTCTCACAAGGAACAAAAAATTTGTTGTTCAAAGAAAATATATATGATAACTTGTAATAAATAAAAATACATAATATATTCATATATTACATGATGAATCTGATATATTTATATATGTGTGTGATTATAATCATAAACATAAACATATATATATATATATATATATGGAGCCGCTAAATTGAAAACCACCTCCAGTTGTAAGAACTGCGAGAACCACTCTCAACCAATCAGAAGAAGGGGTATTTTAGTCATTTACCCCAAATGTCAAATCCACCTCTCTCTTCATTTAAATCTCTGAATTTTTAATTACCTCTCTCCTCTCTCCTCTCTCTCCTCTCTCATTTAAATGTCATCTCTGTTTTCTTTTTGAGCAACTTTTTGAAAAGCTCTCATCTGGATCTCAAAAGAGAAGTGACGGTAGTTGAAAAGCTCTCATCTGGATCTCAAAAGAGAAGTGGCAAATTTTGAAAAGCTCTCAAACCGGACCATCATCAGCGGCTTATGGCGGCGGTGATAGGGCGTGGAGCAGTGATGGTGAGGCTTTGATGGCGGCAGTAGTTCAGGTACGGTGGTGTTGTGGTAGTGGTTAGTAGTATCGGCGGCGCCACACCAGCGATCTAGGGGGCGGCGAGTAGTGGCGGGGTTGGGGTGACAGAGAGATGAGAGAGAGAGAGAGAGAGAGAGAGACCGGTGGCGAATTCCGGCAACGGCGCCGCCGCCACGGCGGTGGTGACGGCGGTTGCTTCTGATGACGATGAAGAGTTACGAGGATGATGATGGTCCGACAGCGGCAATGGTCGCCAGAGTCAGCGACGGCGGTGGTGTCTCCGAGCTCCGGTCGCCGTAATTCATTCGGTAAGTAACTAATATTCTTTGATTTCTGAACGGTAAACATATTCCCCTCACTTTTCTCCTTGCTTTCCCGGTGATAGTGGTAGTTCGGAGTTACCGATAGTGGTGGTTATGAGTGGTTCAAGATTTGGATCGTTTCGTTCTAGTTTCGGTTTCAAATTTTGGGTTTGGGTTGGTTCGAGGTGACTCAAGAAAACAGTTTCGGTTTCCGATTTTGGGTTTGGGTTTACCCAGTTCAGTTTCGACAAAGAAAATAGGGCGGTGACACAAATCAGTAGCGGCTCAGGTTTCGGATCGACGCGGTGCAACTCGGGTCAATTTCGGGTTTTGGTTTGGGTCGAAAGCAGTCAACGAACCCGGTAAAGTTTAATCGTAGCGAGTTATTATTACAGTAGAAACTCGATAAATTAATACTCGATTATTTATTAAACTCTCTAAGATAATATTTTTTGCCGGTCCCGACTCGGGGATAGGGTGCTAAATTAATAATTCGCTAAAATTATAAGATAATACATTTTTGATAATTTCTTTAGACCCCATATAAAATATAAATTAATAATTCCTTATATATAGCATATTACATGAATGATTTATGAAGGCTTCTTGAAAAATGACTCAATTGTCTTTTGTTTTTTGTTGAAATCAATTTCCCCTTGAATCTCGTCTCTAATTTTCCTTAGCATGGTAAGAACTTCTGGTGTTATTTTCTCATAGCTCAACAAGAAATTGTTCAATGTGATTGCCGCTTTAATAGCTTCGTTTCGCGAAGGGGGCTCCATTGTAGAACTTTCATCATCTTCTTCATCGATATCATCTTTATTAATTCCAATAACGCTTTCAATAATTTCTTCATCAATCAACAACTGTGCAACTACATGTTGTGTGTATGATTTGTTTTTTTCACACCTTTATTAATTCCAATAACGCTTTCAATAATTTTTTTCACACCTTTAAGATGGGAAGCCATGTTGTGTGTATGATTTGTTTGTGTTAACCTATTTTGATCTTGTATTTATATAGAAAATATTTTTAATGTCCATAAAGTGATACATTGAACACAAGAAGCATAATAAGGTGGGAGATTGAATGTTTCTTTCAAATTGGGCCGTTCATTTGATATACATGCATTGTATACAATAATTAAGTGGAAGCTTGAAAGGTGTTTGTAAACTAAGTATTATACAATAAATTAATAAAATATTAATTTATATATAAATTAATAATTATTAATTTATCGATTAATTAATAACTCTTTTAATTAATAAATTTTGGTGGTCCCAAGTGTATTATTTTATAGAGTTTCTACTGTACGTTAGTTTAGATTTTATTTAGTTAACGCGCACCGAGCTCGAACCGATACTTTAGTGACTTGTTACGTTTGGCATTTTGATAGAAATTTTATATATTGTGTTTATATTGTTGAAAATTGTTGAGTTTTGAAAAGATAACGACAACTTGAGTTATCGCCTTATTCAAAAAATAGATGAAACTTTGTCCGTTTTCCGTAAAAACGAAAAACGTAAATAGTTTAACATAAAACGTAAAACGTAAAAAATGGGGAAACGTGACGTAATTTTTTTTTGTAAAAAACCTGTTTTTTTTAAGTTTTACGTAAAACGTAAAAACGTAAAACGTAAAAAGTTTAACGAAAAACGTAAAAAGTTTAACGTAAAACGTAAAACGTAAAAACGTAAAAACGTAAAAAGTTTAACGAAAAACGTAAAAAGTTTAACGTAAATCGTAAAACGTAAAACGTAAAAAGTTTAACGTAAAACGTAAAAAGTTTAACGTAAAACGTAAAAAGTTTAACGTAAAACGTAAAAAGTTTAAAAAGTTTAACGTGAAACGTAAAAAGTTTAAAAAGTTTAACGTAAAACCTAAAATGTAAAAACTTTAACGTAAAACGTAAAAAGTTTAACGTAAAACGTAAAAATTGTAACGTAAAACGTAAAAAGTTTTACGTTACGTAAAAAGTATTACGTAAAACGTAAAACGTAAAACGTAAAACGTAAAAAGTTTAACGTAAAACGTAAAAATTTTATTGTAAAACCTAAAACGTAAAAAGTTTTACGTAAATCGTAAAACATAAATTTTTTTACGTAAATCGTAAAACGTAAAAAGTTTTACGTAAAACGTAAAACATTTTCTACGTAAATTGTAAAACGTAAAAAACCGTGTGATAAAACGGCGCTTAAACAAGGGGCGTGAATGCGGCCCATAAAAACGCCGCGAAAAAAAACGGGAAGTAAAAAACGCCGCGTTAAAACGGGACGTAAAAAGCGGCGCTTTAAAAAAACGACGCTTGAAAAGGCCAAGCGTAAAAAACGGTGTGCAAAAACGACCCGTTAAAAAACGATGCGCGAAAAAGCAGGGCGTAAAAACGGAAAACGTAATTTTTTAACGTAAAACGGAAAATGTATTTTTTTAACGTAAACGACGGCGCGTTAAAAAAACGGAAAACGTAATTTTTTAACGTAAATGACGGGCGTAAAAACGGAAAACGTAATTTTTTAACGTAAATGAAGGCGCGTTAAAAAAACGACGTCTGAAAAAGCCGGGCGTAAAAACGGGGCGTAAAAAAAACGGCTCTTCAAAACGTTTTTTTTAAACAAATCTTAAAAAAATTATCATAAAAATCTAATTTCAAAAAATTATTTAACAAAAAAAAATGTTTCTTAAAAAAAAATAACTAAGACAAAAAGTAATTAATGAATAGGACAAAAAGGCAATTAAAAATAATATATATAAAAAGACAAAAAAGACAATTTTACTTATATACCCTTTAACAATAAAATTTTAAAAACATAATAAGACAAAAAGTTTTTAATATTAATTTTAACTACTTTTAATCTCATCCATCCATATTCTTGATCTAATGGCCAGAAAATTGTTCTCGTGGTTCTTACAACTGGAGGTGGTTTTCATTTTAGCGGTCCCCTATATATATATATATATATAGGATTAGGTTCAAGAGTGAACACTAGGGTAGTTTGCGAACTGAGCGAACTACTCCTGGCCATACATGTGTGTAGATCAATGGCCAGGATTTGATAATGAAATACACTAGTGTATTTTTACGATTTGATGTGTGTAAATCAATGGCCAAGATTTGTTCACTCAGTTCGCAAATAAATTAGTGTTCACTCTAGAACCCCACCCAATATATATATATATATATATATATATATATATATATATATATATATATATATATCGTACATTACGGCTTAACGTACTTCACGTACGACAACGTGCGTGATTTGTTCTATAACATGTGTGATTAATGTTTTCAATATGCGTGATTATTGTGTTTCAACATGCCTGATTTTGGATTTTTGAGTTACAACGTGCGTGATTTTAAAATGAACGTGCGTGATTACCTGTCGTACTTGATGTAAGTTAAGCCGTAATCGTTAACCTTTCTCTCTCTATATATATATAAATATTTGTGTATTTTACATGAAATAATTAATAAATAATAAACGAGTCAAATTCGAGTTGAAAAAAATAGTCACGAGCTGATCCCACACCTTGTACATAAAGCTCAAAATGAACCAAACTCAAGGTGTCGTAAGTTAGGTGAGCCAAGGTCAAGCACTCCTACAGGAGACTAATGGGTTAGATTTCTCTATTGAGGCTAGATAAAAATTAAACAAAACTGTTAATCAGATATCAATGTTGTGTTAGATGTTAGTCAATAGCATAAGACACTTTTGTACCAAGCTTCTTGAAGTCTTGGAGGGTTTGTTTGACCTTAACTTGGCCTAGATGCCTTGCACGTTTTTAATAGTTTGAGTTAAATGTCATTTTAGTCTCTGTGGTTTGCGTCATTTTGTTAGGTTAGTCTAAATGTTTCATTTTTCGCATGTGGATCCAAAAAGTTTTCACCGTTGCCATTTTAGTCCACTGGGTTAACTTCATCCATTTTTTCTGTTAACGAGAAGGCTAATTCGGTCATTTTATATGTAGTTCTGTTAAATTGAAGGGCAATTCGGCCATATAAAATGACCGAATTGCTGTTCTCATTAACAGAAAAAATGGATGAAGTTAACCCAGTGAACTAAAATGAGAACGGTGAAACCTTTTTTGGCCCACATACGAAAAATGAAATTTTTAGACTAAACTGACAAAATGACCCAAACCACAGGAACTAAAATGACGTTTAACTCTAATCGTTTTTACATAGTAAACGGTTCAGTCCCTTTCTACAGTTTTTAAACATCCCATGATTAACGCATTCAACCTAACACAATCTCTCAAATTATACTATGAACATATATGATCAAATTAACTACCATATTGACATGACATACCTAAAACTTGCACTAACAAGAAAAAACCCAAACTAGCAAAAACTTGAAACAAACCATCTTACTTTCGGATCATAAACTCTTCACCCGAATACTTATCGACCCGCCGGATCCACCTACTCTTCTTCACTTTATCCGAACCCGACCCGTTTTCACCCGCTGCCACGTGAACAATATCCAACCCTTTCCCCACCGGCAAAAAAACCGACCTCACAATCCGCCGTGATCCACCATCAAACAAACTCCTCAACCGGAAATCCGCCGCCACCGCCGCCGCGTTCTTGCAAACCAACACCGCCCCACGGTGCCCGAATTTCGCTTCCTTTATAACCCGACCCAAATTATTCTTCCGAGAGTCCACAACCAAAAAATCTATTACCATCCCTTTAACAGCCTCCTCCGGCTCCCCAACTATCACTTCGGGCGACATTCCGGCTTTGTTCATCGCGGCGATGTACTCCGCTTTCGAATCCTCGTCCGGAGCTATGCAAACATGTCGCCCGCGTGTGTGAATGCTTGCTACGGACAGACCAATGCTCATCGTTGTCACACCGCCACGCGACCATGTTTCGACGATGAGCTTAGCGTTCCAACCGGCTGCCATAGCCGATATTAGCTCCGCCGCGCTTGATCCTTCGAAAAGCTCACACTAGAAATAACACAAATAATAACATAAGTAACAACATATGAAAACACGACCAATTATGTTTAATTCTAGACGGATCAAACGATAAAGATCCTTAGAAAAGGTTACACTAGAAATAACACGAGTAACAACATATGACAACACTGCCAAAGATCCGTAGAAAAGGTTTCGTTTTTTAAACAAAATTAAAAAAAAAAAATCATAAAGCGATCAAAAATATCGTAAATAACAACATATGACAACTCTGCCAAAGATCCTTTGAAAAGGTTACACTTTTAAAAAAAATTAAAAAAAAATCATAAAACGACCAGAAATATTGCAAGTAACAAACATATGACAACACTGCCAAAATCCTTAAAAAAGGTTACACTTTTTAAACAAAATTTTAAAAAAAATCATAAAGCGGCCAGAAATATCGTAAGTAACAACATATGACAATACTGTCAACGAGGTTTGGTCCCTAAAAAGGGACCAAACACGTAGAAAGCCGCTAGAAATACCGTGTAACAACATTTGACAACACTGCTAATGAGTTTTGATCAGGGATAGAGGGCTTACAGATTTGACGGTGTCCGTAAAAGCTTTTGCAGCAATTTCCGGTGACCAAACAAGCTTCATCTCCTCCGATGAATCTCTTTGTTTTTCAGGGTTGTGTGTGAATCTTGGTTTCCGTTTTGGAAATTGTTGCTTTGCTGGCTATTTATATTTCATTTAGTGATGAAAGGGAAAGACAATTAAATATCTTTAAAAGTTTTCAACAAGCATCAAATAAATTAATGTGTAAATGTATCACTTTTTAAAGTGTGTGTATCGGTCTAATCAATTTCGAATTAAAGCTTTTATTTAAGAAATAATGATTAATGTGTAATCAATTTCGGGTTGTTCTGCTGATCGCACGATAATACTTTATGATATGTCAGTGATCCAAATTTGTCGTTAAAAAAAGTTAAAAGCGAAAAAGAAAAGAGTAAATATGTAATTTTTTCTCAATGAAATACTTTATTATTTCTTGTGAAAATGACCTAATTTTTTTAATTAATTATTTGATATTTGATTATAAAATAGTCTGAGATATTAATGACATCCGTTCTCATAAAACGTCTTTATTAAGTACAAATTAACTTTTTTTTAACGGCAAATTTCTTTTATTCATGTCGTCTTTGAGACTTGAACACAAGACCTCCCTCTCCCAAGGTGTTTAAAGGTTTTGCCTTTGCTAATGGACCACCACCCCATTAATAAGTACAAATTAACTTGGTGATTTATTTGTTATTTTTTTTAATTCGATTTCACATTAAATAGAAATACTTCTCAATAAACTACATGTTATCGATGTGTATTCATTCTATTTTAAAAGTAGAGGGTTCAAATTCTGCAAAACATATGTATATAAGACTGCCTGTTATGGGCTTTAAAATGTCACAACTCCCGACCTCATCCTAGGCGGGAGCCGTGAGCAGATACAAGTGGTACCAATGTTTATTAAAATTTTCACAGCGGAATTTTCATCAGGATCGAGTGTCAGGAAAAAAAATATCAGAGTTTTTGAAAAACCGTAGTTTTTATTTCATAAAATGTGGGATGAAACCCATATTTACTATAGAGTAAACTTCAATTTTCGTCCCTGTGGTTTGCTAATTTTAACACTTCCAGTCCAATAGTTTAAACATTGCATTTATCATCCATTAGTTTGCTGATTTTAACAGTTTCAGTCCATTAGTTTGCTGATTTTAACAGTTTCAGTCCACACCACTAACACTGGTGTGGACTGAAACTGTTAAAATCATGAAACTAATGGACTGAAACTGTTAAAATCAGCAAACTAATGGATGATAAATGTAATTCATAAACTATTGGACTGAAAGTGTTAAAATCAGCAAACCACAGGGACGAAAATTGAGGTTTACTCTTTACTATAACATCCGCCATAAATAGATTCTAAAATACCCATTTTTTTGTAAACTGGACCTGAAGCGTATTTAGACATTGTATTTATTCCCTATTATACTTGTACCCTGTTTTGATCAATAAAACACCTTTAAAATTATGGGTAACTTTATAAAATAGTAATAGAGTTTCACATTTGTTCCATTAAAGTCATTCAAACTTTTTTTTAACTCTGAAGTCACCCAACTTTCAATTGTTGTTTCAATCTTGCGTATTTATCAGGTTAACAGATTACGTTGATGACGTGTCAGGTAATCCTTATTTTTATTTTTATAATTAGTCATTAGTAAAATGCTCTTATCTCAAACCCTAACCACCAGCCACGTTGGGAGTCGGCAACAATAAACCAGCTCGAACACCGATCAATTCTTGTCGTATATTCCCGTTGCTGCACCGCAGCAGCAGCGTCACCATCAACATCTTGCTCAGTTGCAACCACTGTATGGGTAAATTGGTCACTTTGAGTCACTAAGAAATGGGCAATCAAGCATCCATTTCTAAATAATCAAAACCAACAAGCGATTATAGAGCAAGGACACCAGATTGTAATCTGTGCCATCAAATTATGTCCATAATCTTGAATCTGCAAATGGTAGAAATGTTGTTTTCCATGGAAATCGTGATTGTGAATTTAGGAATTCATCATTTGTTTTTTTATAAACTAATCCATCATCATTTGTTTTTTTTATAAACTAATCCATATTTTTTATTAATCTTTTTAATTGAAAAGGCCAGGTCGTTGTTTTTATAATCCACATAAGCATTGACAACTAAAAAATAAAAGGTTACCTGACACGTCATCAAGGTAACCTTTTAACCTCATGATTGCACGAGATTGAAACAAGAATTGAAAGTTGAGTTACTTTTTTTTTTGAAAGTTGAGTTACTTGAGAGACACAAAAAAAGTTTGAGTGACTTTAATAGAACACGTGTGAAACTTTGTTACTATTATGTGACATTTTCCCTTACTATTATGATGATTTTAAAAACTACTCTATCAGAAAAAACTAAATAATTTAAGTATTTTAATATTTAAAATATGATTTATAAATTTGTTTAGTGATCTTGCTGTAAGATCCTTATCCTTAATTAATAATTTGTATAGTATGTAAAGCATTTACATACCGTTAAACGGAAAAACATCGACAAAATGTGATTTATATAAAGTTCAAACCTTCAAACGATGTTTACTAACGTTTTAAAACTATCTTGTTAAACAACCCTACTAAACTTTCAAAACATTCGAACAATATTTACAAAAGTGTGATAACACAACACTAAGTGTTTAGTGCCAAAAGTTTGTAGTTTGCATTTGCGGAAGCTTCATCTACGCGTGTGTTCGATTCTTTAGCCATGCTTGATCGTCATCCGCAAGTTTCTACCCATACCTATAACCAAAATCATCAATTAGTAGTTATAAGAAGTTATAATGTGCATTTATAAGTCCCTAAACTGAAACAAACACACAGCAACAACAATTTCGGCATTTTAGTTCGTCGCGGGGCGCGACAGAGGAGGGCTGCTGCCTTCGCGGGCCGCGAGCAACGTCGCGTTGTGCGACAGCCTTTATGTGTTGCCGTCGCATGGCGCGACACCCTTCTTTTGACAGAAAGGTCAGTTCCCATACCTGCATTTTCCAGCTCAACTAAACTTTACGAAAACAATCATAACTTCTTCGTTATTTATCCGAATTGGGTCACGTTTCTTCCTACGTGATCGTAATTCGGTCCTCTATCTAAAATTCAACATTTACACGAACAATTTTTTAAAATTTAAGCCCTCGGCTTATATAATTCTCATAATTATTCGACCCATTCACAAGTAGGATCAATTATGCTAGGTTTTTAAACCCAAAACTCCTATACGACTAACACGTATAACATTTCTGAAATGACGAGGCTTTATTTATGCATTCTACGCGCTCTTAATTCTTATGGATAAGTTTATTTGACCTGTTTAACTCTAACTAGTTAAACAAATTTAACACCAATCATATATTTAGACTTTTATGCATAATTTAGTCATACTCAATCCTGAGTTTATGACTTATTTTCAACGTTACCCTTCTTCGGCTAATTACCAATATATATACACATTCAAAATCCTGTATCATTTCGATATCTTTATTCATGTAACCTTTCCGGTTCACATCAAGACATCCTAATGACCCTTTTTGCTTTCTCAGTGAAATCCATCGCTTCGTTTTACCAAAGTTTCATTACCTTGGTTATTTTAACCCGTTTGGTTTTCTTAACGACATCCGTCGCTTTATATTACCAAACAATCACCTTTTGGGTCAACTTCACCCGTTTAAACATTATAGTGGAATCCACCACTTTTATCTTTGTTCTATCGCTATTCACAATTTGTTCCATTCGGTTAATACATACGGAATCCTCCGTATTAGAAATAACCAAATTTCATAATGATTCATTTATTATTCACCTACTAAACATAGAATGCTAGCGAAATATTACGAAGCGCATAGCCACGTACCTTTAGATCTTCCCTTTTAAGCTGTTATCCGTTCCGCCTTACCTACATTTACGCGGGCCTCGTAGCCCCTTGGCTACATTTACACGGGCCGTGAGAAAACCAAAGTGAAGCCCTATATAAAGCAGGCATCGGATCTTCAATCTATTCGTCCATTTTTCTTTTCTCAATCTCGAATTCTCTAAAGTAGAGGCATAATTTCGGGTGTAATACCCCCTAAATAGCGAAGTTCTGCTCCGTTGTAAGTATCATAACCCCTGGATACGTATTAGATACGCTGCCCGATTGATCTAGGGTTCCGTAACGGCTGTCGTGGTTCTGCCCGACGTAGTCGTTGGAATGCCGTCTCGGGGAGGGTATTACTAATGTTAAAATGGGTTATTATACTAACACGTGTGCATTTGTGTAAATTATAGATTGTCACCAGGAAACCCTTACGGAAAATCTAAGACAGCAATGTGAGTTTATCCGCTTTTTGTAAACCTTTTGTTAACTATTTTTACAAAACCTTAAATACTTTTCCATGCGAATAACAGTTATTGAGTATTTGTAAGAATACAATTATCATGAGTATGTTGGGGTTTTGTATACAAAATTTGTTGCCACCTGGTCAAGGAGTAACATTTCCACAAGTCGGGTCTGACAGTACCATGGATGTTAATTGATATAACTTGGAAACAAATGTAATTGCGAGATCGCCCTCAATACTGTGAAATGATTTTTATTTAAACTTGATTAAATTGTGATTCACTCACCAGTAATTCCCAGTGACAAATGTTTTTAAAACGCGTTTCAGGTAACAAATTGTGAAAGCCAAATAGAAGCCAGCTGGACAGCACTGAAGGCTTGGAAAAGTGGCAATAAAGTTACCTAAATTAAAATAGATGTTTTTAATAAATAAAATATGATTTATTCCTATGAAAACGTGTGTACTATGAATTTGGGTTTTACCCCATGTGTTTAATATTATGAAAATGTGGTATTTTACTCTGATCCAATATTTCCTAACTACGGTCCTGATGAAAAATTCCGCTGCCAAATTAGACAAACACGTGATACCACCGAAACTGGCTCGCGGCCGCCCGTTCCCGGGGATGAGGGATCGGGGGCTGCGACAAAACCCATATACCCTTACATGAAGAACATGGAAACTAATGGATTAGGTTATGAATTGATCAAAGTATTGTCTAAGTCTTGTTCCTAGACTTGTAATTATCATAATCTAACCATAACATCAATGAATTCTTCATCAATTTCAGTTATGAGATTTCAAGAATCATTAAAACATCTTCAAATCTAAAGATTTAACATACCTTGTGAGCTACTAAGTATAAGGATCACAATTTCAGCTTTGAATCACCTTCAATTTGGTTTTGTTTCTTTGATTTTGAGTGAAATTGTAGGATTTAGGGTTTTGAAAGAACTGAGTTCGTCCCCTGGGGTTTGATCGATCAGGACACACACACAAAGTGTGTGTTCTGATGTTTATCCTTTGTTTTAATAAAACATATTTCACAATTTGCACCTTTGACCCCTCTAGTTTCTAAGTTTGTATAAAATGGTTCGAATCTCTTGATTTCCCATCTTTTATAACATGCATTTAACTAGGTTAATTATTCCTAGTTTTATTTCCATTGGTTTATTATTAATGTTAGTAATTATACATGTATACATGCATATATAATTTAATATTTTAGGGGTGTTACAAGTCTACCCCCTTAAAGAGGATTTCGTCCTCGAAATCGTAATACATACCAATCAAAGAAAGGTATAAACGTCTCATCAACTGAGCACTTTCGCATATGAGAAACATGGAAAGTGCTATGTATACTGTTCAATCCTTCTGGTCAGTAAGCTATCCTTACCCATACGTTCCATGGTTTGAATGGTCCAATGATCTTGGACTCAATTTCTCCCAATCGAATAACCCCTTTTCACCGGGGATACTTTGAGTATAACTATATCACCAACCTGAAACTTGATTGGTCTTAGTCTTTCATTCGCATAATACTTTTATCGATCTTGGGCAGGATCACTTAAATCTTTTTATTAGTGCTCCTGACTATATCTTTGTGGGCTAAGACTCGTGGACCCACTTCATCCCAACACCCTGGGGTTCGGTACTTTCTGTCGTAAAATATTTCGTACAGAAACATTCCAATACTGGAATGGAAATCATTATTATATGAAAATTCAACTAGTGGTAGATAGACATCCCACCTACCGCCAAACTCGATAATACATGCTCGAAGCATATCTTCGAGCGTTTAAATGGCTCTTTCGCTTTGCCCATAGGTCTGCGAATGATATGTGGTACTAACGAACAACTTAGTACCCATTTGCTTTTGGAAATCATACCAAAAGTTTGAAGTGAACCGTGTATCTTTATCCAATATGATAAATATCTGCATTCTATGGCGAGACATAATTTCATTCATGTATACTTCCGATATCTCCTCCGAAGTGTATATCTCGCGAATAGGAATACTCTTGGTTAATCTCTTAACTACTACCCATATGATATCATATTCACGTGTTGTTCCTGGTAGTTTAGTTAACAGGTCTATAATAATGTGCCCCAATTTCTACACCGGAATGTCTAACGGCTAAAATTTACCGTAAGGCTTTTGGTGTTTTGCTTTTACTTGCTACCAAGCTAAGCATTCTTTTTTACATATTTAATTTATGTCTCGTTTCATTCCAGGTCATCAATAATTTTGTTTCAAATCTTGGTACATTCTGATAGCTCCTAGATGAATAAAATAACGAGACTTGTAAGCTTCATCTAGAAAAATAGTTTTAACTTTACATGTGTTTAGAACCCAGATTCAATAGAACCGGGTTTTTTCATTCTTTCACTGTCTCTAACCAATGTTATTGTCCCATATTTAACTACTTTTGCTCAAATAAGAAATCGATACTTTTATGGTTAGTGAAAATTATACATTTAACACTATACTGGTAATGCCTCCATATTTTTAAGGCAAAACCACTGCCACCAATTCAAGATCATGGGTTGGCAATTTCCTTTCATTAATCCTTTAATTGTCTCTAATCATAAGCGATTACTTTTCCTCATTGCATAGTACACATCTGAGACCAAGCTGGGATGCGTTAGAATAGATGACCATGTCTTCTGTCCCCTCTGGTAACATAATTACCGGGGCACTGGTCACTTTTCTTTAAGTATTCGAAAGGCATCTTCTTGTGCGCTTCCTCTACCAATTTCTCATCTTTAACAGTCAACTTGGTTAACGTTGTTGCAATTTTGGAGAAATCTTGTATAAATCTCCGGTACTAATCCACAAAGCTTAGGAAACTCCTGATCTCTAATGGATTCTTTGGAGGTTTCCAACTAGACACAACTTTTATTTTGGACGGATCTACCGACACTCCATTGGTACAAATAACATGTCCTAGAAACTGTACCTCACGTAGCCAAAAAGCACATTTCAATAACTTTGCGCGAAGTCTTTCACGCCTAAGCGTTTCAAGTACTTTACGCAATTGACACTCGTAATCCGTTTCACTCTTTGAATACAAAAGAATATCATGATGAATACTATCGCCGACTTGTCTAGCATTAGGTTGCAGACGCGGTTCATGGAACCCATGAAGGCCGCAAGTGCATTAGTTATTCTAAAAGACATTACTAAGAATTCGTAATGTCCATAACACGTTTGGAATGCTGTTTTCGGTATACCTTTCTCTTTTTCTTTCAACTGATGATAACCCGACCTTAAGTCGATCTTCGAGAACCAACTCGCGCCTTGCTGCTGATCGAACAAGTCGTCGATCCTAGGAAGCGGGTATCAATTCGTTACCGTGAGTTTATTTAACTCCCAGTAAGTAATACACATTCGCATGCTTCCGTCTTTCTCTTTTATGAATAATACTGGTGCTCTCGCGACGAAACGCTCGGCTGTATATATCCCTCATCGAGAAGATCTTACAATTGTGATAGCAATTCTTATAATTTTGATGACTCAATCGATAAGGAGCCTTGGCTACCGGTGTCGCGCCCGGCAGCTAATTCAATGCCAAACTCCACCTTGTTTTCAGGTGGTATCCCCGGTAGATTTTCCGGGAAAACATCCTCTACTTTCGTGCGCCTAATATGTCTTAATTTTCTAAAAACTCTTTAGTTGAATCATGTATGTAAGCAATATACGCCTTACCTCCATGTTGAACAAGCTTATAAGCTTAAATGAATGAACGAATTAGGGGACTACAACTTTTCTCCCCATACATAGTAATATATTTTCCACCCAGAGACATTAATTGTATCTCCTTATGGTTGCATATTAGTTTTACGTAATATCGAGTTAGCCTATATATCCCGATTACCACTTGGATTTCTCCCATTATCGACGAAGTGATCTTCATCGTTAATATTCAATTTGCAGTTTCAACACATATCATAACCAACAAAACTTTTTATTATTACCTATTTCTATTTCTAAAAGCATAGGTAATTTCATTAACGTGACTGTAGGGTGTTGAATAAATCGATGTGAAACAAAAGATTTATTTGCACCCGTAACAATTAAAATTCGTACTGAATTTAAATTTACAAGAATATACCTGAAATAACATCAGGTTCAGCTTTAGCCTCTGTGGCTATCATGTGGAACGACCTTGCCCTCGATTTCTGGGCATCAGACTTTGTGTCAGTTGTTCCTTTAGTTCCAAGCCGCTCTGGACATTTAGACTTCTTATGTCCTGGCTTATAGCATTTACCCTTGTGAATTTTTCCACAAAATTTACACTGATGTAACCCACTTTTTGTAACTCCTTTCTTGGGAGCTTTATTAGACTTGGATTGCTTTACGGGACTTGGATTCATATCCAACACCCTCCTTTCTTCTCTTTCTTGTGAGATACTTTCTTTCAGTTCAGCCTTCATATCGTCCATCATCGGCACGATTGTGGTTTGTAATCTATCGATAAACTGCGATAGACTATTTTCTAAGGCTTTTCCGACTTCCTCGGAAATCTTAGCTTTCAGGTGTTCAGTTAATTGAGATGTCGCCTCACCTCCAGTTATTCCAGACATTTCTTTAACTGAAATGTTCATAATAGTTAATCAATAACTATTTTATTCATTTCCATCTTGTTATATGGAAATTTATATCACACATACTTAATCATAAGTAATGTGTTATTTCTTTTTCGGTTTGGTCAAGTACATATCTTGCCTTACCTTTCCTACTTAGTGTATTTCCCGGGCTTGAGCGTATTCATACACTCCTCCCATACACTTTTCACATATTTTACATCATCTAATACTATAAGTCTAGACTCATTTATAAGTAACTCTTACCGGATGTCTTGATCAAGCTTTGAACCGAACACACTTTGTCTTAACGAGGCCCTGATACCAACTTGTAAGATCCTTATCCTTAATTAATAATTTGTATAGTATGTAAAGCATTTACATACCGTTAAACGGAAAAACATCGACAAAATGTGATTTATATAAAGTTCAAACCTTCAAAAGATGTTTACTAACGTTTTAAAACTATCTTGTTAAACAACCCTACTAAACTTTCAAAACATTCGAACCATATTTACAAAAGTGTGATAACACAACACTAAGTGTTTAGTGCCAAAAGTTTGTAGTTTGCATTTGCGGAAGCTTCATCTACGCGTGTGTTCGATTCTTTAGCCATGCTTGATCGTCATCCACAAGTTTCTACCCATACCTATAACCAAAATCATCAATAAGTAGTTATAATGTGCATTTATAAGTCCCTAAACTGAAACAAACACACAGCAACAACAATTTCGGCATTTTGGTTCGTCGCGTGGCGCGACAGAGGAGGGCTGCTGCCTTCGCGGGCCGCAAGCAACGTCGCGTTGCACGACAGCCTTTATGTGTTGCCGTCACGTGGCGCGACACCCTTCTTTTGACAGAAAGGTCAGTTCCCAGACCTGCATTTTCCAGCTCAACTAAACTTTACGAAAACAATCACAACTTCTTCATTATTTATCCGAATTGGGTAACGCTTCTTCCTACGTGATCGTAATTCGGTCCTCTATCACATAGTATTAAAATTCAACATTTACACGAACAATTTTTTTTAAATTTAAGCCCTCGGCTTATATAATTCTCATAATTATTCGACCCATTCACAAGTAGGATCAATTATGCTAGGTTTTTAAACCCAAAACTCCTATACGACTAACACGTATAACATTTCTGAAATGACGAGGCTTTATTTATGCATTCTACGCGCTCTTAATTCTTATGGATAAGTTTATTTGACCTGTTTAACTCTAACCAGTTAAACAAATTTAACACCAATCATATATTTAGACTTTTATGCATAATTTAGTCATACTCAATTCTGAGTTTATGACTTATTTTCAACGTTACCCTTCTTCGGCTAATTACCAATATATATACACATTCAAAATCCTGTATCATTTCGATATCTTTATTCATGTAACCTTTCCGGTTCACATCAAGACATCCTAATGACCCTTTTTGCTTTCTCAGCGAAATCCATCGCTTCGTTTTACCAAAGTTTCATTACCTTGGTTATTTTAACCCGTTTGGTTTTCTTAACGACATCCGTCGCTTTACATTACCAAACAATCACCTTTTGGGTCAACTTCACCCGTTTAAACATTATAGTGGAATCCACCACTTTTATCTTTGTTCTATCGCTATTCACTATTTGTTCCATTCGGTTAATACATACGGAATCCTCCGTATTAGAAATAACCAAATTTCATAATGATTCAATTATTATTCACCTACTAAACATAGAATGCTAGCGAAATATTACGAAGCGCATAGCCACGTACCTTTAGAGCTTCCCTTTTAAGCGGTTATCCGTTCCGCCTTTCCCACTCGATGATCCTCCCAAATTTCCTATATAATTCAATTCGAATATATGGTTTAGAACTCATGGTTCAATATTCGACATTTCATACTTTCAGTTACTCTTTTGAGCAATTATTTCATATTTTTCAAGTATTCTAATTCACTTGAACATTTTATCAAACACCTTGAAGGCGAGATTTTCATACTAACATAATTATGTTCACGATTAACAACTTAACCATGTAAAATCATCATTTTCATAACCATATGCCCAATATTAGCGAAACAACATTCAAGTTTGCATCTTAACAGTTATTTAACATCAATTATCTCAAGAATTCTAATATTCACCTCAAAACCTATAACAATCCTCAAAAGAAAACCGACACCCTCGAATTATTTCCGACACCCTAATATATTTTAAAATATCCCTATATGTCTTTAAATACACCCCGTATGTGAAAACCTAGCCCGAAATACAATATAGCATTGAAAATAAATGAAAAACAAGAAAAATTAAGTTGAGGCGGGTCGCGTAAACCCCACCTCAACCTTGACGCGGGCCGCGTTAACTTAAAAACATGGCGCAGCCCGGTGTGGCCACATGGCCCAACACACGACGAGTCTAGTTGCTGACCCGGACAAGCTAGTCCGTTGACCAGCTTTGACGCGGGCCGCGTAGCCCCTTGGCTACATTTACGCGGGCCGCGAGAAAACCAAAGTGAAGCCTTATATAAAGGAGGCATCGGATCTTCAGTCTGTTCGTCCATTTTTCTTTTCTCAATCTCGAATTCTCTAAAGTAGAGGCATAATTTCGGGTGTAATACCCCCTAAATAGCGAAGTTCTGCTCCGTTGTAAGTATCATAACCCCTGGATACGTATTAGATACGCTGCCCGTTTGATCTAGGGTTCCGTAACGGCTGTCGTGGTTCTGCCTGACGTAGTCGTTGGAATGCCGTCTCGGGGAGGGTATTACTAATGTTAAAATGGGTTATTATACTAACACGTGTGCATTTGTGTAAATTATAGATTATCACCAGGAAACCCTTACGGAAAATCTAAGACAGCAATGTGAGTTTATCCGCTTTTTGTAAACCTTTTGTTAACTATTTTTACAAAACCTTAAATACTTTTCCATGCGAATAACAGTTATTGAGTATTTGTAAGAATACAATTATCATGAGTATGTTGAGGTTTTGTATACAAAATTTGTTACCACCTGGTCAAGGAGTAACATTTCCACAAGTCGGGTTTGACAGTACCATGGATGTTAATTGATATAACTTGGAAACAAATGTAATTGCGAGATCGCCCTTGATGTGCGTGAAGTGTGTTATGGTTTTAATGTTTATTTTAAGCCCTTTTACACTTTATTTAGCCAAGTTTTAAATTTATAAAACACGATATTTACTAACACTAAACACACATATGGGCAAGTGCACCCATCGTGGGCGTCGTATAGTGTTGGTAAGATACCGAGGTCGTCCAAGGACACAAGAGCTTTTAATACCGGTTTATCCTCAACGTCTAATCAAATCAAAAGCTTAAAAAAAGATTTTAAACTAAGAAAATAAAAACTAACTAAAATGCTGAAAAATAAAAATAAAAGAAAAAACAGATTGACAAGATGAATCACTTGGCTCCGACTCGTGTTTAGTGTAACCTTTGATTATTTCCGCACTTTTGCACCATTTAAGAGATTATCTTAGTTATTGTAGTAAGCCCCTCTTTTGAAGGTGACGTTACCCTCAACCCAGTAGTTTGAGTCAGCAAGGATACAATCCTAAAGGGTCGGATTATTGAAAGATAATTAATTAAGTTATTAATGCATAATGTGGTAGGCCCCTCTTTTGAAGGTGACGTTACCCTCGGCTAAGTAGTCTGAGTCAGCAGGGATACAGTCCTAAGTAGCCGGGTTAAAGTATTAATAGTAGTTTAACTTACGAGGGGATCAAAGAGTTTGGACCCCCGCCATCCAATACCGTTAAGTATTGAAGGAGGTCCTACTAAATTTGACCCAGGTCCTTTGCAGGATCTATACACTGAACAATGGCAAGACTCTTACCAAACCTTTCCCTTAACCCCCGACCAGGTAGCCAACATACCTCCATATAGACCGTGGAGATATGAATGGTGAAAATCTTTTATTTTATATAGACAGTAAAATAATGCCAAGACACCACGGACAAACGATAAGGAAGAATCACCTTCAACATAAGAAACTAGTTATTAAAGTCATTAATACATAACCAATTAAAAAGTGCGAAAAGATTAAAAATAAAAAGTATTACACTAGACACTTTGTCTTCACCAAGTGATGTAAGAGACTTTGGCAAACATGGCCTTGATTGTCAATAACTCTTACGATCAATCTTGGATCCCGAGACGACTCACACACTCTATGATGGACAATCGATGATGGTGGTGGATGATGGTGTTATGGTGGTGGTGGGTGGTGGGTGAAGTGTGAGAGAGGTGATGTGCCAAGGGATGGTTTGAGCTTGAGCCAAGCATTCCTATTTATAGGCTGAACAGAAGCTCGGGCACGGCCCCGTGTCCAGTGGGCACGGCCCCGTGTCCACATCCTTCTCTGTCTTCATTAATTGCTCTTGTCTTTATTAGTTGACCACGGCCCCGTGTCCGCTGAGCACGACCCCGTGTGCAGAAGTATATCTGTACTATCAAGATTTGCCTGGATTCTGCGAATCTTATAGTTGACCACGACCCCATGTCCGCTGAGCACGGCCCCGTGGTGGGCGATGGAAGCTTCTACAACTTTGTCTTTTGTGCTGACACTTGGGCACGCCCCCGTGCTCATTGAGCACGGGGCGTGTTCAGCCTTCTGTTCTCTTGTTTTGCTTGGGAAGATGCTGTCGTGGGGTCGGGCATGCCACGTTTATTCCTTTTCTTGTATTTATGTTAGATTTAGCTGCCTTTTTGCTTCTTTTGTTAATTTGAGCTCATTTAATCCTGAAAATACAAAAGGAAGACAAAAACACACTTTTTCCAACATTAGTACTAAAAAAGGGTTAGTTTTATGCCACAATTGATGTAATTTATATGTTGCATTTTGCACACATCAAATACCACCACACTTGAATCTTTGCTTGTCCTCAAGCAAAACTCTTTATAATGTGGCTTTACACTCCCAAATGGAATTGGTAGAAGAGAAGGTTTTTTGGGCTTGTCATAGAGTGTCAGGATTTCCAAGATTCTTTATTTAGTTTTATTTTTATTTATTTACAATCCTATTCGTCATGATTTATTTAAAACTTTTCATAAGATAAATTACTTATTAGGGCATAACATGCCTCTTTAAAATTCTATTTATATACAAGTTCACATACCTCACGGGGGATCACTCAACACTCGGCCGAAGATGTATTTTAGTGAATCACTCGAGAGCGGCATGGAACTTTACTCCTACCATAGGCTTGCCAAGTGATCAATCCTCCTCCTTTTTAACTATATACCTTTGTAAATATCAAGAGGACTTTTGGGTGAAGGGTTAGGCTTGGGTTAAAGGTAGGTGGTTGGGTTAGTGGTTAGTGGTTAGTAGAAAAGGGCGAAAAAGCGTAAAAAGCGTCGGTTTTCGAAAGACTTTTTATTTTTGCAATTTTTATTTTGATGAAGCTATTATTCAAACAAAGTTATTTTTGATGAACTTGTTTGTTTATTTCTTTTGCTTCATCAACAAAACCTAAAAATTATATATATATATATATATATATATATATATAGGGTAGGGATATGGTAAAAAGTGTTTAAAATGTGAGAAGGGTAAGAAGTGTTTTAAACCATTGGATATTTGATCTAATGGTTGAGATCAATAGGGTATAAAAATGTAAATTGTGTTTTAATTAGAGGGACCTTATGTAAAATTGAAGGGCAATAGTGTCTTTTTCAATGTTTCAAATATGGTAACCGTATCCTACACAACCAAAAACACCTACATTCACTCCTTTTTCCTTAAAAATCGGAATTAATAACCAAGATCTAAATCGGAAGCCTCTTTGTTTTATATAAGATTCAAGGCGTGGTGTTTTACGTTTAGAAGAACTGTAATCAGATTCATGGCGTGGTGTTTTAAAACATCTGGATAAATTGACTATGATTCAAGTCATGGTGTTTTATCTGGAATCCAGAAAACACCATGACTTGAATCATAGTGTTTTATCTGGAGACATTGTTCAATACAAAACATGACTATGATTCAATACAAAACATTCCCAGATTTTAAAACACCATGACTATGATTCAAGTCATGGTGTTTTATCTGGACAATCAACACAAAACATTCCCAGATTTTAAAACACCATGACTATGATTCAAGTCATGGTGTTTTATCTGGAGACATTGTTCATGGCGTGGTGTTTTAAACATCTGGAGACATTGTTCATGGCGTGGTGTTTTAAAACATCTGAAACATTGACTATGATTCAAGTCATGGTGTTTTATCTGGAATTCAAGTCAGATAAAACACCATGACTTGAATCATAGTCAATGTTTCCAGATGTTTTAAAACACCACGCCATGAACAATGTCTCCAGATGTTTAAAACACCACATCATGAACAATGTCTCCAGATAAAACACCATGACTTGAATCATAGTCAATGTCTCCAGATGTTTAAAACACCACGCCATGAACAATGTATCCAGATGTTTAAAACACCACGCCATGAACAATGTATGATTAAAAGTAGGGGTGTGCATGGGTCGGTTTGGGTCGGTTTTGACCAAAAACCATAACCATAACTGCGATGTCGGTTATTAGATAACCATAACCATAACCGATTGGATATGGTGGTTATGGTTATTTGGTTTTGATGGTTATAGTGGGTCGGTTATGGGTGGTTAACCGTGTATTTAGCTTAGCTAAAAATAACTTATTTTTTTTTAACATGGAATAAATTGTTATTGCATATTTGTATGTATTAGTATATTACATAGTATTACAGAATACATATAATCTATAATATTAATACCAGTTATTATCGAATATTCAAATAAAGTGATATGGTACATTCCATAAATTCAAATAAACATTCAAACTACTAAAAATCTTCAGCCAAAAACATCAAATATTAAGAATATGGTGAAAAGTTCTAAATCCTACATAGATTTATTACATGTTGGTTCGGTTCGGTTATGGTGGGTAAGGAAAAACTGATAACCATAACCGACCCGCTACATTCGGTTTTCCAAAAAATCATTAACCGACCCACCGGTTTTTTATTTGGTTCGGTTTTTTCGGTTCGGTTTTGTCGGTTAATTCGGTTATGGTTTGGTTAATTCGGTTTTTTGCACACCCCTAATTAAAAGATGTTGCGATTAAAAGATGATGAAGAAGATAAAACAATCAGATGTATAAAATCGTAAAAACAAATATGTTTCCTAAAATTTCTCCTAATTCAAAATTCGATTCAATCCCTATAAAAACTCATCGCCAGTTTTTTTTGGCAGTTATCTTGGAAATCAATTAAATGATAAGAATGTCAAATTACTAATATACCCTTTTGAATTAATTAGGATAAAGGACACTTGTCATTCCCAAATTATTTCTCACACTTCTCACAAAAGTTCCACTTTGTACAGGATCCTCTACCTATATATATATATATATATTTTCAAAGTCAAACGAAAAACCGAGCTTATTACTAAAACAAAGGGTTAAAAATAAAAAGGTTTTGGTGGGTGAAAGGGTGTTTGGTTTGGGTTAAGAAATGAAAAGGTTTAGGCTCAAAGGGGTTAACTAGGGAGATTTTGGGTAGGTGGTAAAAAAAAGAAAAATAATGGTGTAGAAATAAAAAGGGTTAGTCCTAATGCCTCCATCATTTACTTACTCGGGTTTAAGTTGGTAAGGACCGGGAATGTATCGTCGTGGCAAGTTCTAGAGTTGTAAGAACCAAGCGGCTATTCACACAAGAAACGAAAAATGAGCATTTAATTTAAAGATATGTATTTGTATGCTCAATAAAGGCTCAAAACTCACTTTTGTGGGAATGGGTTTTTATGTGATCAAGTATATATAATTAAATTTTAACTAAGCTTGTCATGCCGTTTCATAATTTTCTTATGTTGGTTCTTTTTATCACGACGCTATCGGTTGTAAATTTGTAAAAATATAACCTTTTTAGAACTTGAATTTCCCGAGTTAAACCTAGACAAGTAAAAAAAAAATGAAAATTTTTGAAAAAATTTGGGGTGATTAGCGGTTTCAATAGAGTTTTGTGTAAGGCTTGTAGTTAGGACTTGCAAGATTCAAGGTTTTAGCATCCCCCCCACACTTAAATTACACGTTGTCCTCAATGTGTCCCAAAAATAAGTTTTTAGGTTGATTGAATGTGTAAAAAGGTGTGAAAAAGCAAAAATTTGTGTTACTAGGCTCTGGACACGGCCCCGTGTTCAAGTGCCAGTAACAAAATTGAAAAAGAGAAACAGAAGCCTGGACACGGGGGCGTGCTGGGTGAACATGGCCCGTGTCCAGATTACCTGAACTGGGTCATTTCTGCAGACTGTGCAGCACGGGGCCGTGTTGGGCGGACACGACCCATGCTGAACTTACTGTTAATGAAGAAAATTGTCGGATGGTCCTGTTTTCCTGCATGGGGTGCTTGTTCAAGTTTCCCTTGTTATCCTTTACCATCCTCAGTGTATTTTATTCGTTTCAACACCATCCAAACACCAAATTAACTAAAACCATCATTCATTAAGTCATAGAGAGAATTACATAATAGTCCTAGGAAATGGAAAATAAAGCAGAAAATAAAAGTTAATGGTCCTAAATTAGGTAGGTCAAGTGATACGTAAAATCATCATAAGGAGTTCTACTTCTACAATAAGAACCAAAATTCCGGAAATAGTCTTCCGGTATCTAAAAGTCTTGTAGAACTCCGAGCCGAGGGGCGTTTAAAGCCATTCTTCTATCTCTCTTGGGAGGAAGAAGGTAGCGTCATTCTCTTCAACATCTTGTGGAGGAGGAGCGACACCAACCGGAACCCCTTGTAGCACTTCCCGAGGGGGCTCCGGATGCATGGCGTACCACTCGGCTGGTATGATGACTTCAGGAACCACATTCCATACCCTTTGGGTAATGATTGGTACCAAAGGAGGAGAAGCGAGAATGTTCAACCTTTGGCGCAAAAGGTTGACCTCTCGAAGACATCCTTTTAGTCCCACCGTCAAATGATTAATACGGTCAACCAATGCCTCTTCCACCCCTGTCATTTCATCAAGGGCCTCTCTTAAGGCGTAAACATACTTCACAAGAGAATCTTCAACCGTTGATGACCTTCTCCCTTGTCGGTTGTTTCTGGAGTGTGACGAAGATGTTCCGCTAGTTCTGCTCGCCATTCTGAGAAAACAAACCGAGAAGAGTTCAACTTTATGAAATCAGTACTTCGGACACGGCCCCGTGTTCACCGGACACGGCCCGTGTCCAAATGTTTGCAGATTTTTAGGACAAAGGGATCTTGGAGTTTTAATTTGTTTTTATGATGTTTAAAACGTTTTTAAGCAGAAACAACTTAAAACATTGTTGTAGAACTTATTTTTAACAAGATCCCATGAATAAAAATCTAACAAACATCTCACTAAAGCTTGAAACTATGGAGATTTCAAGTTTTAATGGAAGCATGAAGGAAAATTGAAGAAGTTGGAAGTGGATAAAAGAGGAAAGGACAAGAAGGGTGTTGAGAAACTTCTTTTAGAAAATACCTAGGATGGTATGTGAGAATATTCCCCAAATCTCTATCCCTTGAATGGTTCAAATGTGCAGGATTCTTGGCTGCATTTATAGAAAACGACAGTACGCTGCACACGGCCCCGTGTTCATGGGAATCCTGATACATTTTGTCCGTATTCTGACACGAAATCAGACGGGAATCTTTGAGTGGACACGGGGGCGTGTTGACCTGGACACGGCCCCGTGTCTAGAAGCTGTCTTATGGAGTTTGCCTATATTTAAGGAACTTTTCCGGATCGGGTGGTTCCTTACTGGATGGAACAACCCCAAAGTGCCTAAGATACCTTAATTGCTCTAGATTAAGACGAGAACGCAAGAGGTTGTCGGTGAGGGTGATTCCTATGCTATATGTAGGTGGACAAGTCCAACCCTTTCCCGGGCTCTCGTTAAAGAAGGTGTTTGCCGAATCGCTCAGGTCTATGTATGCATCGAACGAAGTCGATGGGGAGTCCTTCACGGCACAATCGGCACAGGGACGACTATCGCTCAAGTCCTCACTAGAGTTAGAAGTATCGTCGGGGACAACGAAGTTGTTTGAATGCGATTCCAACACTTCTTCTTGGTTATCATCTTGAGATAAATTATTGAAATCTATCCTAAGTTCTTTTAACCAATTAAGAATTAGATCTTCTAATTGAAATAGTTCATCAAGAAGCATTTCTCCTAGAAAATCTGGTTGGGAGCATTCGAGGGAGAGATAGGGATTATTTTTACTTTCGCCCCTCTTAAGGATACAAGGAAACGATGGGTCTATATAATGGGGCTTATAATTTAGAAAATAACATTCTAATTCCTTATGGGTACCACCACATATTTGACACCACGTACCATAAGAGTGCCGAAAGTAAAAAGTATCAGTATCACTCATTTTTGTGTCAGAAATTACCAACCGTCGGGATCTTACAGTTCTGTTTTCAGTAACTGAATCTTGGGCACGAGGCGTGTTGAGTGGGCACGACCCCGTGTTCAGCTTACTGTCTGACTTAAAACAGGATTGCCAGTTCCAATGATTGGGCACGGGGCGTGTTCAGCGGGCACGGCCCGTGCTGAGTTCTGCAGAAGCTGAAAAACTAAGAAAAATCCTAAAAAAATAGAAAAATAAGAAAAACGATTAGGCCGTTGATTCCTAACTTTCTTAAAATCCTTGTGTCCCCCGCAGCGGCGCCAAAAACTTGATGTGCGTGAAGTGTGTTATGGTTTTAATGTTTATTTTAAGCCCTTTTACACTTTATTTAGCCAAGTTTTAAATTTATAAAACACGATATTTACTAACACTAAACACACATATGGGCAAGTGCACCCATCGTGGGCGTAGTATAGTGTTGGTAAGATACCGAGGTCGTCCAAGGACACAAGAGCTTTTAGTACCGGTTTATCCTCAACGTCTAATCAAATCAAAAGTTAAAAAAAAAGATTTTAAACTAAGAAAATAAAAACTAACTAAAATGCTGAAAAATAAAAATAAAAGAAAAAACAGATAGACAAGATGAATCACTTGGCTCTGACTCGTGTTTAGTGTAACCTTTGATTATTTCCGCACTTTTGCACCATTTAAGAGATTATCTTAGTTATTGTAGTAGGCCCCTCTTTTGAAGGTGACGTTACCCTCAACCCAGTAGTTTGAGTCAGCAAGGATACAATCCTAAAGGGTCGGATTATTGAAAGATAATTAATTAAGTTATTAATGCATAATGTGGTAGGCCCCTCTTTTGAAGGTGACGTTACCCTCGGCTAAGTAGTCTGAGTCAGCGGGGATACAGTCCTAAGTAGCCGGGTTAAAGTATTAATAGTAGTTTAACTTATGAGGGGATCAAAGAGTTTGGACCCCCGCCATCCAATACCGTTAAGTATTGAAGGAGGTCCTATTAAATTTGACCCAGGTCCTTTGTAGGATCTATACACTGAACAATGGCAAGACTCTTACCAAACCGTTCCCTTAACCCCCGACCAGGTAGCCAACATACCTCCATATAGACCGTGGAGATATGAATGGTGAAAATCTTTTATTTTATATAGACAGTAAAATAATGCCAAGACACCACGGACAAACGATAAGGAAGAATCACCTTCAACATAAGAAACTAGTTATTAAAGTCATTAATACATAACCAATTAAAAAGTGCGAAAAGATTAAAAATAAAAAGTATTACACTAGACACTTTGTCTTCACCAAGTGATGTAAGAGACTTAGGCAAACATGGCCTTGATTGTCAATAACTCTTACGATCAATCTTGGATCCCGAGACTACTCACACACTCTATGATGGACAATGGATGATGGTGGTGGATGATGGTGTTATGGTGGTGGTGGGTGGTGGGTGAAGTGTGAGAGAGGTGGTGTGCCAAGGGATGGTTTGAGCTTGAGCTAAGCATTCCTATTTATAGGCTGAACAGAAGCTCAGGCACGGCCCCGTGTCCAGTGGGCACGGCCCCGTGTCCACATCCTTCTCTGTCTTCATTAATTGCTCTTGTCTTTATTAGTTGACCACGGCCCCGTGTCCGCTGAGCACGACCCCGTGTGCAGAAGCATATCTGTACTATCAAGATTTGCCTGGATTATGCGAATCTTATAGTTGACCACGACCCCATGTCCGCTGAGCACGGCCCCGTGGTGGGCGATGGAAGCTTCTACAACTTTGTCTTTTGTGCTGACACTTGGGCACGCCCCCGTGCTCATTGAGCACGGGGCGTGTTCAGCCTTCTGTTCTCTTGTTTTGCTTGGGAAGATGCTGTCGTGGGGTCGGGCATGCCACGTTTATTCCTTTTCTTGTATTTATGTTAGATTTAGCTGCCTTTTTGCTTCTTTTGTTAATTTGAGCTCATTTAATCCTGAAAATACAAAAGGAAGACAAAAACACACTTTTTCCAACATTAGTACTAAAAAAGGGTTAGTTTTATGCCACAATTGATGTAATTTATATGTTGCATTTTGCACACATCACCCTCAATACTGTGAAATGATTTTTATTTAAACTTGATTAAATTGGGATTCACTCACCAGTAATTCCCACTGACAAATGTTTTTAAAACGCGTTTCAGGTAACAAATTGTGAAAGCCAAATAGAAGCCAGTTGGACAGCACTGAAGGCTTGGAAAAGTGGCAATAAAGTTACCTAAATTAAAATAGATGTTTTTAATAAATAAAATAGGATTTATTCCTATGAAAACGTGTGTACTATGAACTTGGGTTTTACCCCATGTGTTTAATATTATGAAAATGTGGTATTTTACTCTGATCCAATATTTCCTAACTACGGTCCTGATGAAAAATTCCGCTGCCAAATTAGACAAACACGCGATACCACCGAAAATGGCTCGCGGCCACCCGTTCCCGGGGATGAGGGATCGGGGGCTGCGACAGAAGGTGGTATCAGAGCTAAGCTACTGATTCAGCCACATAAGTGTTCTGCTGACATCAAAATTCAATTTGTTAGGAAATAAATTACGGAAATACGTGTATAATTGTATTTTATTGTTATGTGTTATTTGACTATTTGTTAGTTTACAGTATGAGCGACCAAGGACCATCTGACGCGTATCGTCAATTGTCTGGTTCGCCTAGAAGCGAATGCACCTCCTCTTCTCAGCCTGTCCTCTCGGGGTACTCTGCTGATACGGAAGAAGGAATCTTTGTGTTTAAGGCTCAGTCAGAAGAGCCATTTCCTCAGAAAAAGAGGGGATGGTTCAGTAGAGGGGCACACGAGCGTAGAAAACATATGAAAAAGTTACAAGGCCAGAGAGCACTAGCAGCAGCCAAGAGAGAAACCGATGCCTATGCCCAGGATATGATTAATAGGGGTATAGCCAACATCCACATCTTAGCAACCACTGCAGCTGACCCTAATCTGGAACAAATAATAGCACCCCAACCACAACCACCAATCCCTGATCAACCGATGGAGATAGAAAACCCTGAAAACCAAGTAAAGATGCATGACTTCAATCCGGAAGAAATACCTAGGGTACCAGCACCAAACCCCATAGACCCAAATTACGACCCCTGGTGGGACGACAATAGGGACTATGTGCAACGCTACCCGATACATGAAGACATGCCCATGCCAAACGTAGGAGCCTACCTTGGTTTGGATCCTTTAGATCCCTATTTCCACGATGAATACATTAGGGAGATTTTAGAAGATCCTTACCGATTCCAGGCACCTACACCCCCATACCAGGAACCCGCACCCCAGATTCCGAACCCAGTCCTAGAACCTGAACCCCCAATGAGTGCAGAAAACGTCCAAGAACTTAGGACATTTGGTGAGGAAATTTTAGAGAGTAGTGAATGAATGAGACAGGTGGGAGAGCGACTCGTCTGGAAGTATGACGAGTGCAATATGGATTTCTGGATGAATCCATATCCATAAATGTGATGGTGGAAACGGTAATAGTAATAATAATAATAAAATAAAATAAATCATAAAATAAAATAAAATATGTGTGTACGGATGCCTACTATTATTAATTTTATTTCAGTTGGTATTGTAATTTTTATTTCAGTACTGGTGTGTAATAGATGCATACTATCTGAATAGAGTAAAAGTCGCAATGATCGACGCTTTTGCCCAAAATGCGTGTCATGTGATTGGCTTTATTAAATATTATTTTGTGATATTAATATGTGGTAAATGTTTAAAATCCAGATGGCCGACGAAGGAAATCAAGGAAATCTGAATAACGATAACCATAGTAACATTAACTTGGTTAATGAGAATCCAAGCGTCAATAATAATGGAAACCAAATGGACAATAGTGTCGTCCAACACATAGTGGCACAAGGAATTATAGATGCAATGCCATTTATTATTCAAACAGTTCAGGAAGCGAATAATAAAAGTAAACATAGCAGTAAGCGACCAACTGAACCAGAACACAGTGTGAACAACGGCCCTGTACTTCAAGTGCCCATTCCCAAAAGGAGAAGAACCATGCCTTATGGTTGTTCTTATAAAGAATTCTGGTCCTGCAAACCAATAGAATTCTCGGGCAATGAAGAACCTATCGCAGCTCTACGCTGGATAGAAAAGACTGAGGCTGTTCTGAAAATAAGTAAATGTGCGGAAGAGGACAAGATAATGTTTGCTTCCAATTTATTTAAGAATTCAGCCTTAGAATGGTGGAACACTATCGTCCAGTCAAGAGGAAGTGATAGGGTATATAACATGGAATGGGAGGAATTTAAGAATATGGTAGAAAGGAAATTCTGCCCTCCCAATGAAAAGGAACAGATAGCAAATAAGTTTTTGAACTTAAGAATGACCGGGGTAGATAGTAAAGGGTACACAAAGTTATTCTTCGAATATGCTAGAATAGTACCAACCCTTGCATCACCTGAACCGGTATTAATCTCCCGTTACATATGGGGATTAATTGGAGAGATTAGGCATGTAGTCAAGGCAGCTAGACCTCAAACTATAGAAGAAGCTGTAGAACTAGCAAACACCTTGACAGATGAATTAATCCGTACTAGAGAAGAAGACCAGAGGAGAAACCTAACCCAAAGACTTAGCCCAGAATTCCGTTCTGGGAATTTCAACCGTAGGAATATAGGTTCTACCTCTGCACCATTCTGCAAGGTCTGCAAGAAAAAGCATTCGGGAAAATGCTCCACTCTTTGCAATTTCTGCAAGATGCCAGGACACAAGGAAGAAGATTGCAGGAGAAAATCCAGTAATGGACTGTGTTTCAACTGTGGAGAAAAAGGTCACATCAAGCCGAATTGTCCGAAATTGGCTCTAGCTGTGAACAACAGGAACACTAAATATGCTAGAGCATTCGTCCTGACTGCAGATGAAGCCAAGATGATTCCAGACCTGATAGCTGGTACGTTTTTAGTTAATGATGTTTTTGCTAAAGTATTATTTGACTCTGGTGCAAACCAAAGTTTTATTAATACTTCGTTTTGCAAACTTCTAAATCAGTCATTAACTAAACTACCACAAGAATGTCTAGTAGAGACAGCAAATGGAGAAACTATTAGGATTTCTGAAATCTTGCAGGGAGCAAGAATATAATTTTTAAACCAAAAGTTTATGGCAAACCTTTATCCCATGAATCTGGCCAGATTTGATGTCGTTTTAGGAATGGATTGGTTAATAGCCAATAAAGCCAGTATTTTATGTGATCAAAAGTCAATTCAAGTAAATTCACCAAAAGGTGAAAAGATCACAATTAAAGGAGATAAACCATCTAGACCCACAAAATTCATCTCTGTGATGAAAACTGCAAGCTATATAAGAAAAGGATCTATAGTGTATTTGATTTCTATAATCACTAACACTAAAGGAAAATAACTAAAAGACATTCCAGTAGTGTCTCAGTTTTCAGATATATTTCCGGAAGAATTACCAGGACTACCGCCGGACAGAGAAGTTGAATTCAGAATTCATCTACTGCCAGGGACAGCACCAATTGCCAAAGCACCCTACCGTTTGGCACCCGCCGAAATGCAGGAATTGAAGAAACAACTAGATGAATTGTTGGAGAAAGGATTTATACAGCCAAGCTCATCGTCGTGGGAAGCACCGATTTTATTCGTTAAAAAGAATGACGGATCAATGCGTATGTGCATTGACTACCGTGAATTGAACAAGGTCACGATTAAGAATCGGTATCCATTACCGAGAATCGATGATCTGTTCGATCAACTGCAAGGAGCTCGATTTTTCTCTAAAATCGATTTAAGGTCAGGATATCATCAATTAAAGGTACAGGAAGAGGATATTCCTAAGACCGCATTCAGAACAAGGTATGGCCATTATGAATTTACTGTCATACCATTTGGTTTAACCAATGCCCCAGCCGCATTTATGGACATGATGAACCGAATATGTAAGCCATATTTGGATAAATTCATAATTGTTTTCATAGATGATACTCTCATTTACTCTAAGAGTAAAGAGGAACATGCAAACCATTTGCATGCACTTTTAAGTCTATTAAAAAAGGAAAAGCTTTATGCTAAATTTTCCAAGTGCGAGTTTTGGTTAGAATAGGTACAATTTCTTGGACACTTAGTCAATCATGAAGGAATTCATGTGGATCCCACAAAGATCGAGGCAATTACTAAATGGAAAACCCCTGAGTCACCAACCGAGGTTAGAAGTTTCTTAGGATTGGCCGGTTATTATAGAAGGTTTATTCGAGATTTCTCTAGAATAACCATTCCTTTAACTAAGTTAACTTGTAAATCCATTAAGTTTGAATGGGGACCAAAACAAGAAGAAGCTTTTAGAATTCTTAAGCAAAGATTAACCCATACACCCATACTAGCGTTACCAGAAGGAACTGAAGATTTTATAATATATTGTGACGCTTCTAAGTTAGGTTATGGATGTGTGTTGATGCAACGTCAAAAGGTTATAGCATATGCATCCAGACAACTTAAGAATCATGAAGAGAATTATTCAACCCATGATCTAGAGTTAGGAGCTATAATTTTTGCCCTTAAGATTTGGAGACATTATCTTTATGGTAGTAAGTTTACCATAATCACTGACCATAAGAGTTTAAGATATGTTTTCGGGCAGAAGGAATTGAATATGAGGCAAAGACGCTAGATGGAAATGCTTAGTGATTATGATTGTGATATCCAGTATCATGAAGGAAAAGCAAATGTAGTGGCAGATGCCTTAAGCCAAAAGCATCACGAAAAGCCAAAAAGGGTACGTTCTCTTAAATTAAATCTACAAGTAGATTTAAATGATCAAATTAGAAAAACACAAGAATCAGTAATCAAGGATGATACTGAAAAACTAAAAGGTATGATTAAAGAGTTAGAACAAGGAACAGATGGAATTTGGAGATTCCATGAAAAGAGAATGTGGATACCTAAATTAGGAAACCTACGTCATCGTATATTAGAAGAAGCCCATAAGTCTAAGTATACGATGCATCCAGGCAGTGATAAGATGTACTAGGATTTAAGAAAAAAATTTCTGGTGGATAGGAATGAAAAAGGACATAGCAGCTTATGTTTCTAAATGTTTAACTTGTTCACAAGTTAAAGCTGAACATCAGAAACCCTCAGGTTTGTTACAGCAACTAGAAATGCCAGTGTGGAAATGGGAATTGATAACAATGGATTTTGTTACTAAATTACCCAAAACAAGAAAAGGTAATGATACAATCTGGGTAATTGTAGATAGACTAACCAAGTCAGCTCATTTCTTACCAATGAAAGAAACTTTTAGTATGGAACAGTTAGCTAAATTGTATGTAAATGAAATTGTTTCATTACATGGAATACCATTATCAATTGTGTCTGATAGGGATAGCCGTTTTACCTCTCATTTTTGGTCAAGTTTCCAAAAAGCAATGGGAACCAAGTTAAATCTAAGCACATCTTATCATCCTCAAATGGACGGACAAAGCGAAAGGACGATTCAAACGATGGAAGACATGCTTAGAGCTTGTGTAATTGATTTCGGAGGTAATTGGGATGATCACTTACCTTTAATAGAATTTTCTTATAATAATAGTTATCACACAAGTATCAATGCTGCACCATTCGAAGCACTTTATGGACGAAAGTGCCGAACCCTAGTCTGTTGGGTAGAAATTGGGGAAAAGCAACTATCTGGACCTGAGATAGTGCAAGAAACAACAGACAAAATCATTCAAGTCAAAGAACGACTAAAAGCAGCACGTGATCGACAAAAGAGCTATGCCGATAACCGACGCAAACCCTTGGAATTTCAAGTAGGAGATAAAGTATTGTTAAAGGTCTCTCCTTGGAAAGGAGTAGTAAAATTCATCAAAAGAGGAAAGCTAAGTCCCAGGTATATTGGACCTTTTGAGATTATTAGAAAAATAGGACCTGTAGCCTATCAGCTACAACTGCCAGAGGAAATGGCAGGAATACATGATGTGTTTCATGTATCAAATCTCAAGAAATGCTTAGCCGATGAATCACTGATGGTACCTCTTAAGGATATAGAGGTAAATGAACAACTCAAGTTTGTTGAAAGGCCTCTACAGATTGAAGACAGGAAAGTCAAGAATCTCAAGCATAAGAGACTAGTTCTGGTCAAAGTGAAGTGGGACTCCAAAAGAGGACCTGAGTACACATGGGAGCTTGAATTAGAAATGCAAAGGAAATATCCACACCTATTCTAGTAGATCTCGAGGACGAGCTCTAAAACAAGGTGGGGAGAATATAACAATCCTCAAAAGAAAACCGACACCCTCGAATTATTTCCGACACCCTAATATATTTTAAAATATCCCTATATGTCTTTAAATATACCCCGTATGTGAAAACCGAGCCCGAAATACAATATAGCATTAAAAATAAATGAAAAACAAGAAAAATTAAGTTGAGGAGGGTCGCGTAAACCCCACCTCAACCTTGACGCGGGCCGCGTTAACTTAAAAACATGGCGCAGCCCGGTGTGGCCACGTGGCCCAACACACGGCGAGTCTAGTTGCTGACCCGGACAAGCTAGTCCGTTGACCAGCTTTGACGCGGGCCGCGAGAAAACCAAAGTGAAGCCCTATATAAAGGAGGCATTGGATCTTCAGTCTGTTCGTCCATTTTTCTTTTCTCAATCTCGAATTCTCTAAAGTAGAGGCATAATTTCGGGTGTAATACCCCCTAAATAGCGAAGTTCTGCTCCGTTGTAAGTATCATAACCCCTGGATACGTATTAGATACGCTGCCCGATTGATCTAGGGTTCCGTAACGGCTGTCGTGGTTCTGCCCGACGTAGTCGTTGGAATGCCGTCTCTGGGAGGGTATTAAAATGGGTTATTATACTAACACGTGTGCATTTGTTTAAATTATAGATTGTCACCAGGAAACCCTTACGGAAAATCTAAGACAGCAATGTGAGTTTATCCGCTTTTTGTAAACCTTTTGTTAACTATTTTTACAAAACCTTAAATACTTTTCCATGCGAATAACAGTTATTGAGTATTTGTAAGAATACAATTATCATGAGTATGTTGGGGTTTTGTATACAAAATTTGTTACCACCTGGTCAAGGAGTAACATTTCCACAAGTCGGGTCTGACAATACCATGGATGTTAATTGATATAACTTGGAAACAAATGTAATTGCGAGATCGCCCTCAATGCTGTGAAATGATTTTTATTTAAACTTGATTAAATTGGGATTCACTCACCAGTAATTCCCACTGACAAATGTTTTTAAAACGCGTTTCAGGTAACAAATTGTGAAAGCCAAATAGAAGCCTGCTGGACAGCACTGAAGGCTTGGAAAAGTGGCAATAAAGTTACCTAAATTAAAATAGATGTTTTTAATAAATAAAATAGGATTTATTCCTATGAAAACGTGTGTACTATGAACTTGGGTTTTACCCCATGTGTTTAATATTATGAAAATGTGGTATTTTACTCTGATCGAATATTTCCTAACTACGGTCCTGATGAAAAATTCCGCTGCCAAATTAGACAAACACGCGATACCACCGAAACTGGCTCGCGGCCGCCCGTTCCCAGGGAGGAGGGATCGGGGGCTGCGAAAAAACCCATATACCCTTACATGAAGAACATGGAAACTAATGGATTAGGTTATGAATTGATCAAAGTATTGTCTAAGTCTTGTTCCTAGACTTGTAATTATCATAATCTAACCATAACATCAATGAATTCTTCATCAATTTCAGTTATGAGATTTCAAGAATCATTAAAACATCTTCAAATCTAAAGATTTAACATACCTTGTGAGCTACTAAGTATGAAGATCACAATTTCAGCTTTGAATCACCTTCAATTTGGTTTTGTTTCTTTGATTTTGAGTGAAATTGTAGGATTTAGGGTTTTGAAAGAACTGAGTTCGTCCCCTGGGGTTTGATCGATCAGGACACACACACAAAGTGTGTGTTCTGATGTTTATCCTTTGTTTTAATAAAACATATTTCACAATTTGCACCTTTGGCCCCTCTAGTTTCTAAGTTTGTATAAAATGGTTAGAATCTCTTGATTTCCCATCTTTTATAGCATGTATTTAACTAGGTTAACTATTCCTAGTTTTATTTCCACTGGTTTATTATTAATGTTTGTAATTATACATGTATACATGCATATATAATTTAATATTTTAGGGGTGTTACACTTGCCCAAATCATTAAGAAAAAAAATGTATACATAAATTGCAGTGAATTTGAAATTTAATATGAAAAGTATTATAACTAAATGAATATATGGTTACTCCACTTAAATAGAAATTAATTAGGAATTTGAAGTTATTGACTCGTATTAATTAATATTTTATTCATCTTCCAACATAAATTATGTAACTAATCTCATTAGTTTGCAAGTAAATGCATTCATTGTATTGATATTATAAATCCTTTTATACAATCTTGATTAGAAAAAAAAATAATTTTCATATCTATACTCTCTCTCTATGTTTCCTCATTTTTCATACTTCAAAATACCCAAACAAACTATTAGCACCGAAAGAAAGGCTTATTTGTTGACACACGTATAAATTGTGACGCGTGTTACCGATGTGTTGTTGGTATTGTTGAAACGTTCGACCTCAATACGCGGTTTGACCGCGTTATAGAGTACGATGTGCATCGACAATCGATGTAACAAGTGCGATTTCTTCCTCTTCGGTCCAATGCACCATGTTCGTTTTTTTTTCTTTTTTTTGGTATGGGTGAATGTCACACCCCAACCGATGGTGGAAACATCGGGGCATGGCACTGAGCGAAACAGATTGTCCAGAAGTTTCCATAACAATTATCATTACCAATCAATTTAAAATAACATGTCCCATACCATGTCTCAAAAGGTAAACAAATTATTACAGACAAAATCTAGGCAAATAGTCTATTTCGACAACTCAGATTTTCAAATAGAGCAATTGTTTATCTGCTTCTAGAGACCCCTGATTCAATTTGTACAGACAACTATTTGTTGGCCTCTAGAGCCTTATTCTAGCTTCGATTTCCTAGCCAGTGTGCATCCTAAGCACCTGTCACATACGTTAAAATAAAGTCAATACATATAGTGTAAAGGTGAGCATACAAGTTTGATAGTAGCATATGTAGTTCGAATTTCGTTTACGCATAACCAGCACGTACACATAGTGAAATGAAGCACGTTAGTTATCGACATAGATCCATCGATACCAATGACTGCGGGTTGACTGCCAGAGGCAGTTCGCAATACATGATTACCACCATAATCTATGCAAGTAATTGTCCTTAACAACCCCTGCGAACAGGTGCTGAGTCCAAACTATAGTATTATCGTTGCTAAGGCAGGTAGACAGCATTCCATGTGTAAACATAACAAACAAGCATTCATAAGCCACGTATAGCATGCGTTAACGGTTAGCATTCAAATAGTATTGAGTAGGGTGATTGTTGATATTTGAATATTCGTAACGTATGTAACACCCAAAAGTGCATAAAGCAAAAAGGGATCGAGTATACTCATAGCGGTTGATGGATTGAAGGGAGCGCTTAGCGAGTAAGGTTAGCCTGAATAGTTTGATAGCATAACGATAAGTGGCGCGTAAAACGATGCAAAGTATCATTGGGTCGGACAGCAGTTCGGTCGGATGATAATTCGATCGGACGACTTGTTCGTGCGGAGGGCAATCCGTTCGGATGGTCATCCGTTCGGACAGGTTATCCGGTCGGATGACTATTCGAGTGGATTGTTTCTTCCTTTGATGTGTTGTGTATGATGGCTTGTCCTTTGAAGTTTTCGTTGTAGCATTTTGAAAACATTGAAGTATCTCTATCCTTCAAGTAGGTCGATCGGACGGTCAGTCGTGAGGATGACAATCCGTTCGGATGGTCATCCGGTCGGACGGTAGTCCGGTCGGACGGCGACTCTAGTGATGAGGTTACTTAGTGGGAACAAATTCACAGCCGGAGTGTCACTCGGTCGGATGTCCATCCGACCGGATGGCAACCCTGTTAATGAACATGTTGAAAATTGTTTAAGTCTTTGAAGTCCAAGTAACTCATGATCCGAAGAGTAATCCGGTCGGATGGTAGTCCGATCGGATGGCAATTTGTTCAATACTCAAACTTCAGATAAGGTTGGTTAAGTGTGGGACCCAAGGTGTGATCCGTTCGGATGGCAATCCGTTTGGGTGGCTTATCCGCTCGGACAGTAGTCCGGTCAGATAGCACTCCGTCCCAGTTGCTCCGTCTATCTTACACTTGGTCGTTTTGTTTGTTTGTAGTTTTATCGAGACGTTTTGACATTGTGTTAACCAACAGAACCCCATCTTGACTCTAGTGACCTGGTCGACCAGGAATCACCCTAGTTCGGCCAGTTAACCGGTTCAAGACGGTTGTTCTTGTTTAACCCGAAATCGGTGGTCTCGTGAGTAGGATCTAGATCTCGAACTAGCACAACACTAAGAATGAGCAGGAGACTAGAACAAGGTCCGATTCTATCGGTTTTGAGTGCATTGAGTGTAAAAGAATGAGAAAACTTGTGATTATTTCTTTCAACTCTTTTATCCTTTCGAAAATGTTCAGATCTATGCGAAATTGTTGTGACATCATGTGGAAATCCTTCAGATCTGAGTTATCCTTGGTGGAATGAGGTCAAGCTTGAAGTTCATAAGAACTTCATGATGACGTCACCCTAGAACACCTCAAATCTAGTGATTTCACGGTTAAAAGTTAAGATTCAAAAGATAGAAATGTGTAGGAGTGCGTGTAGATCAAGAAAGTACAAGATTTAGGGTGAGATCTTACCGGAATCGAGAGAAATCGAAGAAAAGGTGAGGAGCACGAGCTGGTCGGTCAGAGAGTTTCCAAAAGTAGAAAGTTTGAGAGTGACATGGGTATTTATAGGATTCCAAAAGGGGAAAGTGTGGGTCGGTCGGATGGCACCCCGCCCGGATGACTATCCGGTCGGATGTCATCTCGATCGGATGGCATCTTGGCACCATGACCAAGTGGCAGCCCGGTCGGATGGCTATCTGGCCGAATGGCACTTGGTTCGTGTGTTCGACGCGACGATTTTTGTTGATTCGATTTCGATTGCGAGCGATGCGATACGATGGAGTTTCCTATTCAAATTACTTTTAATCCCAACCACTCATATCTCGCACTGTCCCTTCTCCACAAATTATCATAGTTCAATTGTGATTCGAGTTCGATGTCGATTGAGTTCGATTGCATTTCGAGTTTTGATTTGAGTTCGATTGATTTCCACACATAACATAAATTAAACATGCACAAGTAACACATAAGGCACACACACACGTATAACAATAACTAAAATGCGTAGTTTGAGTTGCGATTCGATTCGGTTTGATTAGCATAGTTTGATTATCGTTTAGTTAACTTTATCGCATTGTTACTTCCTATAGTTCACAGTCGTAAGTCGATTAGATTGCGAATAACACACGTCGATTATTGTAATTATTAACACTTACTCCACATAATACAACTAAAATAAACATACAAAAGAAATCTACTACAAGTCAAGTCGCTCAAAATCGGTCGTTGACTTTGACTTCTTGAAAACACGGGGTGTTACAGCCTCCCCATGTTTAGGGAATTTCGTCCCAAAATTAGGCTGAAGCCGTAACAAACAACTGCGGGTACTTCGCCTTCATGTCGCTTTCGAGTTCCCAAGTGAACTCTGCGCCTCGTTTGCCTTCCCATCGGACTTTCACAATAGGAATGCGCGAGCGTCTGAGTTGCTTGGTTTGGCGATCCATGATTTCAACAGGCTTTTCCACGAAGTGTAATGTTTCGTTCACCTGAAGGTCATCGAGTGGAACATGTAAGTCGTGGTCGGCTAGGCACTTTCGAAGGTTTGACACGTGGAAAGTCGGGTGGACGTTACTAAGTTCCTCCAGTAGTTCGAGTCTGTAGGCGACTTTTCCGATCCTTTCCGGAATCTTAAAAGGTCCAACATATCGAGGCGCGAGCTTTCCTTTCTTGCTGAATCGGACCACACCCTTCCAAGGTGATACCTTTAGGAGTACGTAGTCACCAACGTCAAATTCAAGGGGCTTGCGTCGTCTATCGGCATAACTTTTTTGTCGATTCCGAGCTTTCTTTAGATTGTCTCGTATTTGGAAAATTTTGTCTGTCGTTTCTGGCAATAGCTCGGGACCGGTTAATTGTGAATGCCCGATCTTGTGCCACACAATAGGAGATCGACATCTTCTTCCGTATGAAGCCTCGAATGGTGCCATTTGAATGCTGGAATGATAGCTGTTGTTATACGAGAATTCGACTAACGGCAGGTATTTATCCCAATTACCACCAAAGTCTATGACACACGAACGGAGCATGTCTTCAAGGGTACGAATCGTTCTTTCAGTCTGACCGTCGGTTTGAGGGTGGAAAGCGGTACTTAGATTAAGCGACGTACCGAGTGCCGTTTGAAATGTTTCCCACAGTCGTGAGGTAAACCGAGCATCACGATCAGAGATGATGTCGCGAGGCGTCCCATGATTACAAATGATCTCGTCGGTGTAGATTCGGGCTAATCGTTCTACCTTGTAGTCTTCCCGTATTGGCAAAAAGTGAGCTGATTTAGTCAAACGGTCAACCACAACCCAATGCTGTCGTGACCTGATGACGTGTCCGGAAGCTTTGTTATGAAGTCCATAGCTATACTCTCCCACTTCCACATGGGGATCGGTGGTTGTTCGAGTAAGCCAGAGGGTCTTTGATGTTCAGCCTTGACTCTTGCACAGGTCAGGCATTTTCCAACATAGAGAGCAATGTCCCTTTTCATGCCCGGCCACCAGTACTTATAGCGAAGATCCTGGTACATTTTGTCGGCACCGGGATGAATAGAATACCGGGATTTGTGGGCTTCGTCCATCAGAATCTGTCGCAAATCGGTCCTTTTAGGGATCCAAATTCGGTCCAGAAAATGGAATATCCCATTCAACTTGCTCACAAGCTGGGCTCCATCGTGGTAGATTCTTTCTTTCTTCAGAGTGCGTTCATTAAAACATGCGTACTGAGCTTCGCGGATGAGGGTTTCGAGATCGTGTTGGGCTTGAACATTACGAGTGCTAAGCAGATAGCTCCGTCTGCTGAGGGCGTCGGCAACAACATTTGCTTTGCCTGGGTGATAACGAATCTCACAGTCGTAATCGTTGAGAAGTTCTACCCATCGGCATTGACGCATATTAAGTTCCTTCTGATTAAAGATATGTTGTAGGCTCCTATGATCGGTGAAGATCGTACACTTGGTACCATACAGGTAGTGTCGCAAAATCTTTAACGCAAAAACAACTGCGCCTAGCTCGAGATCATGGGTTGTATAGCTCTTCTCGTGGATTTTGAGCTGACGAGATGCATAAGCTATAACCTTGTCCCGTTGCATGAGGACACAACCAAGACCAAGGTTGGAAGCATCACAGTAGACGATGAAATCGTCGTTTCTGTCGGGCAATGTGAGAACAGGAGCATTACAAAGCATGTGTTTGAGGGTTCGAAAGGCAGACTCTTGTTCAATTCCCCAAACAAAAGGCTTGTCTTTATGCGTGAGAGCGGTAAGCGGCACAGAGATCTTTGAGAATCCTTCGATAAATCGTCGATAATAGCCCGCTAATCCGAGAAAAGAACGGACTTCAGATGGGTTCTTAGGTGTAATCCAACTCTTAACGGCTTCAATCTTCGCAGGATCGACATGAATACCTTGACTATTAACAATGTGACCCAGAAACTGAACCTCCTCCAGCCAAAATTCGCACTTGGAGAACTTGGCATAGAGTTGATTCCCCTGGAGTAGTTCGAGAACCAAACGTAGATGTTGCGCGTGTTCGGTTTTCGACTTGGAATAGATCAAGACATCGTCGATGAATACGATGACGAAACGGTCGAGATATGGTTTACACACGCGATTCATCAGATCCATGAAAACCGCGGGTGCGTTGGTTAAACCAAAGGGCATAACAACGAATTCGTAGTGGCCGTATCGAGTGCGAAACGCGGTTTTGGGTATATCCTCCTCTTGAATGCGTAGTTGGTGATAACCTGAGTGTAGATCGATCTTCGAGAAACACGTAGCACCTTGTAGCTGATCGAACAAATCATCTATGCGAGGTAGGGGATAGCGGTTCTTGATAGTTAACTTATTCAATTCCCGATAGTCGATGCACATCCTGAACGACCCATCCTTCTTTTTGAAGAAAAGGACTGGCGCGCCCCAAGGAGAGGTGCTCGGGCGAATGAAGCCTTTCTCAAGTAATTCCTGGAGTTGGTTTGAGAGTTCACGCATTTCGGGCGGCGCGAGTCAGTAAGGAGCTTTGGCAATAGGGTTGGCTCCAGGAATGAGGTCGATACGAAAGTCGATATCACGACTTGGTGGTAGACCGGGAAGATCCTCTGGAAAAACATTAGGAAATTCTCGAACCACAGGAACGTCTTTCACTTCCTTCTTCTCTTTCTTTTCCTTCTCCGCTACTACAATTTAGCCAAGAAAGCTCTGTATTCCTTGTGGAGATACTTGCTAGCTTGGACACATGACATGAGCTTGAGACCTTTCGAAGTAGTTTAACCGTAAACGCACAATAGATCACCATTCGCGAGCGAGAATCGAATCATCTTGTTGAAGCACACAACTTCAGTGTGGTTTTCGCGAAGAAAGTCCATGCCTATTATGACATCAAAACTTCCGAGTTGCATTGGAATAAGGTCGATTGGGAAGATGTGATTGTTGAGCTCAAGGGTACAATCACGAAGAACAGAATTAACGGCGATGGTTCTTCCGGTAGCGACTTCAACATCGAACGTCGAGGAGAGTCGGGAGCGTTTACGACTAAGGAGCTTCTCGAATTCGAACGACACAAAGCAATTATCGGCTCCAGTATCAAATAAACACGAATCATAAATACCATTCACAAGGAACGTACCATTAACCACGTTGTTGTCGGCTTGGGCTTGACGCACGTTGATGTTGAAATTTCGTGCGCGTGCTGCTTGTTGTTGTTGCTGCTGGTGTTGCTGCTACTGCTGAGGCTGCTGCTGCTGGGGCTCTTGCTTCACAACCCTGTTTGGGCACATGTTGGCGAAATGGTTAGGATCGCCACATGCGAAGCAGGCTCTGGCGTTGACCGCAGGTGCCGGAGGAGCTTGTTGACCCTGAGGGGCGGTGAGTAGAGCTTGATGAGCAGGAGCTTGTCGAGCACGGCAGTTGGTAGTGAAATGGCCGTACATATTGCAATGAGCACAGAATCGGCAAGCGATGGCAGTCGGGTGGTGGTAGGTGCAAGTAGGGCAAAGCGGGTGTGGCCCAGTGTATGCACGCTTGGCAGGCGGTGCATTTGCCACAGGCGCCGCTACTTGACGCTGTTGGGCTGGTACAGCTTGTATCGGTGCAGCAGTGATCGCACAGTTCTTGTTGCTGGAGCTGTTCTTTCTCTTGTTCTTCCTCTTGTTGCTCGATGCGGTGGTGGTTTCAGCAGTTGGTGCGGCGATGGTAGCTTGATGCAGGTGCTTTGGAGTTTTATCCCAGACACCAGCCTTGACCCGCTTGTCGTTGATTTCAGCGGCCAGTAGATAAGTCTCTTCGATCGTCTTAGTCTTAGCCGCTTGCACGAAATCTGCGACGCAGTCAGGCAGGGCCCGAATATACTTCTTGATCGCCATGTCTGAGGTCTTGACTTGGTCAGGGCAGATGATGCTGAGCTGTTTGAAGCGAGCAGTGAGAGCAGCATTTTCACCTTCCTTCTGCTTTATGTGCAAGAATTCATCTTCTAACTTTTGGCGCTCATGAGAAGGGCAGAATTCTTCCAGCATGACCTCCTTGAGTTCATCCCACGACAAACCGTAGGCTGCATCGTTTCCCCGCTTGTTTCTCTCAGCCGTCCACCAGTCTAATGCGCGGGACTAGAAGACGCCGGTAGCATTCAGAGTGCGGAGGTCGTCTGGGCAACCGCTCTGTCATAGAGTGACCTCAATGGAATCAAACCATTGGAACAACGCTATAGGGCCTTCCTCTCCAGTGAATTCCTTTGGCCCACAAGACTTGAACTGCTTGAAGTTGAAGGGAACTTTGGTAGTAGCTTTAGGAGCTTCGGTTCTCGACTCCTCAGATGATTTGCTGACGTTCTCGTAGACATCACTCATGGCTTTTGCTACTTGTTTAGCGATGATAGCAGCAAGACGTTTGTCTCTCTTTTCTTGACGAGAAAGCGGTGTGTGACGGGATCCAGATGACATTGTCTGCAATAGACATCGTCACAGGACTCAACACATCATAATCGAATCTCACCTCACACGTCTACTACTTACTAAAGCCTAGGAACACGCAATGTAACATGTATCGCGCAAACACGTAAACACATAGTCACATATTCATATAAACACAGAAACACATAAGCACGTAAGCACGTAGAGCACAGGATCCACAAAAGCACATAAGCACGAATTCACAAGATGCAGTCAGAATACAGAAACCTATCCTTCACAGTTCGCAAGCGTTCGAATATAGCGATCGCGTTTAGTATATCGAGTAGCGTAGTATTAGCGTATATCATAGCATAAGGTCATCCATAGTTTAGCGATTTGTTAACGTTGTGTAGGGTGTTGTGTGATTAGCGGAAGCAAAGAGGCGTTAGATCGAAACCAGTGGTATCTCAAAACGCAAACAAATAAACATAAACCACATAAAACACATAAAATCAACGAATCATCAGAGTCAACAGTTGCGGGCTCAGAATCGAAACACATAAAAATCGAGAAATAGATCGTCTGCGGCTATTAGACATCGACTAACCAAAGTGGTTCGACTATTCACAAGGACTTGTTGTGCACACTTGACCTACCGGGCAGTGCCTTTGCCTTGATTCTTGGGTGTTGGGCACGCATCCTGTTAGTCATATCGGTACTTCAGGTCGTTGGAGTCCGTCGAGACTTTGGTGAGAGTTTTGTAAAATGGGCGGAACAAGTCGTCAAGGTTAGGGTTTCACCCCTAGCTTAACAACTTCGTCCCTGTTTTGATAAAATAGAGGAGATTATTCATCAAAATACGGATTTCACTCCTGATTTGGCATAATTCTCCCCGTTTGTAGATAAAATACGGGTTGATTAGCAACTTCAGTCGAGAGTTTGCGGTTTTCACACCTAATCTTGACTTAGTTACTCTTTCATAGCTGAAAATTCGAGTGTAGTGATAGTGTAGCATAAGCGAGAATATCGAGAAATAACAGTAAGCTCATACAACATCCCTAACGGATATGCACAAGTTGGTCTGTCGGTTCCTAACTATAGACTAGGTCTCTAAGACATCGACCCGGCTAGGTCGTGCCTTGCCTAATTCCCTATAGTTATGGCTCTGATACCAATCTGTCATACCCCAACCGATGGCGGAAACATCGGGGCATGGCACTGAGCGAAACAGATTGTCCAGAAGTTTCCATAACAATTATCATTACTGAAGAAACACTAGATAATTGACCGAAATCAAATTATCTTGGGGGTTTGGATCTGCATAAAAAGGAGTTGTTCTCTCTCGTTTGACTCGATGCAACTGACCTTCTTCTCCGATAAACTCTGCAAAATGAAGCACCGTTAGCCTCGTCAAGGGGAGAAGAGTGGTTCTCTCCTTGACCCGACTCCGGCGTGAGAATAAGTAGGTGTTTATGAAGAAGAAGAGGTATTGACGAAGTGTGTGTAACTTGAATTTCATACCTGAATTGTTCTCATATTTATAGCCGAGAGTTTTGGGCGGGAAAACTTGTTGGTGAAATGCTGACGGAAGATGCTAACCCCGTAAGCAGTTACATTTCCTTCCGTTAAGCTTCTCGATCTGACGTGAGTGCACACGGATCGCTGTTTAGATCTATGGCTGGGGGTTTGCCACGTGGAAAGTGATCAAGTGGATGTTTCTCTCCAATTTCATGCCATCATCGTGATTTCAGGGATGCCTGAGGTGATGACACGTGTCCAGACGGTTGTAACCGTTTAGTGGTGCACGATTGGGTCTTTCTAGAAGGTTATTGCCATACCCCTGTGTGACTCTTTATCGTGTGGCACCAGTTGGGTAAATAATATCCACGTCTGGATATTATTAGGCGGAAGTGTTTAACTTAGGATTTTCATCCTTTGTTTATGGAGGAAAGCGCAAGGATTTATGATTTCCTTTTGGCGCGCAAGTGTTGTCTGCTATCTGTCTCTTAAGCCTTCTTCGTAGGACCAGTGCGCGGCCACGCAAGGTCAAAAAGGGTTGAAAGACAAGGTGGAGGTATGGTCCTAAGTACTTGTTGCAAGGTTTTTGGGACCTTACCCCTTCAATTACCAATCAATTTAAAATAACATGTCCCATACCATGTCTCAAAAGGTAAACAAATTATTACAGACAAAATCTAGGCAAATAGTCTATTCCGACAACTCAGATTTTCAAATAGAGCAATTGTTTATCTGCTTCTAGAGACCCCTGATTCAATTTGTACCGACAACTATTTGTTGGCCTCTAGAGCCTTATTCTAGCTTTGATTTCCTAGCCAGTGTGCATCCTAAGCACCTGTCACATACGGTAAAATAAAGTCGATACATATAATGTAAAGGTGAGCATACAAGTTTGATAGTAGCATATGTAGTTCGAATTTCGTTTACGCATAACCAGCACGTACACATAGTGAAATGAAGCATGTTAGTTATCGACATAGATCCATCGATACCAATGACTGCGGGTTGACTGCCAGAGGCAGTTCGTAATACATGATTACCACCGTAATCCATGCAAGTGATTGTCCTTAACAACCCCTGCGAACAGGTGCTGAGTCCAAACTATAGTACCATCGTTGCTAAGGCAGGTAGACAGCATTCCATGTGTAAACATAACAAACAAGCATTCATAAGCCACGTATAGCATGCGTTAACGGTTAGCATTCAAATAGTATTGAGTAGTGTGATTGTTGTGATTTGAATATTCGTAACGTATGTAACACCCAAAAGTGCATAAAGCAAAAAGGGATCGAGTATACTCACAACGGTTGATGGATTGAAGGGAGCGCTTAGCGAGTAAGGTTAGCCTGAATAGTTTTATAGCATAACGATAAGTGGCGCGTAAAACGATGCAAAGTATCAGTGGGTCGGAAAACAGTTCGGTCGGATGATAATCCGATCGGACGGCTTGTTCGTGCGGATGACAATCCGTTCGGATGGTCATCCATTCGGACAGGTTATCCGGTCGGATGACTATTCGAGTGGATTGTTTCTTCCTTTGATGTGTTTGTGTATGATGGCTTGTCCTTTGAAGTTTTCATTGTAGCATTTTGAAAACATTGAAGTATCTCTATCCTTCAAGTCGGTCGAACGGACGGTCAGTCGTGCGGATGACAATCCGTTCGGATGGTCATCCGGTCGGACGGCGACTCTAGTGATGAGGTTACTTAGTGGGAACAAATTCACAGCCGGAGTGTCACTCGGTCGGATGTCCATCCGACCGGGTGGCAACCCTGTTAATGAACATGTTGAAAATTGTTTAAGTCTTTAAAGTCCTAGTATCTCATGATCTGAAGAGTAATCCGGTCGGATGGTAGTCCGATCGGATGGCAATTCGTTCAATACTCAAACTTCAGATAAGGTTGGTTAAGTGTGGGACCCAAGGTGTGATCCGTTCGGATGGCTTATCCGCTCGGACAGTAGTCCGGTCGGATAGCACTCCGTCCCGGTTGCTCCGTCCGTCTTACACTTGGTCGTTTTGTTTGTTTGTAGTTTTATCGAGACGTTTTGACACTGTGTTAACCAACAGAACCCCATCTTGACTCAAGTGACCTGGTCGACCAGGAATCACCCTAGTTCGGCCAGTTAACCGGTTCAAGACGGTTGTTCTTGTTTAACCAGAAATCGGTGGTCTCGTGAGTAGGATCCAGATCTCGAACTATGTAACACCCTTATTATTATTTAACGTTTTTTGTATAAATTATGAAAATAAACATGTGATTATGAGCACATATACCTTACATAATCCGGGTTTACTAAAACATTTACAATTTAAAGTTTAAAACAACATAATGTAATTGAATTCGTCATTTAAAAATAATGACAAAACAACATGCGGAAGCTTCTTCATCATGTGTTCGGTTCTTTCTTGTCGCTTGATCTCCATCCGGTGCTTCTGATATTCTCCTACTATCAAAACCAACTCAAAAGTTAGTTTTGATAATTTAAAAACAAGTTCCAACATCAAATTATTAAACAACATAAAGTTTCCATAATTATGCCTCTCGCGCCACGCGAGAGGCTTGGTTTGAGCTGTCGCGTGCCGCGGGAACTCCCACGTGTCGCGCTCGTATCGGTTTCACCCCTCGCGTGGCGCGTTTTATCTACATGTCCGTTTTATCTACATGTCTGTTTTCCACGATTCTTTTTCCTACGCGTTCGTAATTTAATTCTCCATCTTATAGAGTTAAAACCTGATATCCAACTACTTTAAAAATTTAAATTTCAAGCTCTGAGCTTGAAATTCCTTTTTAACACTTTTGACCCGTTTCATAATTCTTTACACAAACATGTTTATTATACCAAACTTCTTATGAACATCATATTTCAATTGTTTCCTATGACACCAGATTTAAATCGCGGATCATTTGGCATCATTAACCCGTCTATGATTATGCGCTTATTTTGACCCATTACAATCCCTAAAGGTTGTTTACCCGATTTACCCGCCATGGGCGTTTTGGTCAACTTTAGTCCTTCAATTTACGACGAAGGACTTTCACTACATATTTGACCAAAATCGCACTTTTCACTATAACTTGTTCATGCGTACCTGGCTCGGGTCATAATATCGACCCGTTTCAATACCTTTCACTATTAATCACTAGTTAATAGTAACGCGAACCTTATGTTAATTCCTGTGAACACAATGTTATTGTCAAATGGTGTTAACAACACCATTTGACCCATTTAGTCTAATTGACCATTCGTCCGTATGAAATGGTATTTATTTACCATTTCACCCCTTTAAACCTATCCCGGTTTTCTCCTTGAACTCTTTTACTTAAAAATCGTTTCTTATTTGTTCGTCATTACATGACTAATTTACCATTTTACCTCTTTACCATAGTTCATGATTTCTTACCATTTTCCTTTGTTCCGACTCACGTTAAATCGTGTCGGAACATCATATTCCAATCACTTAATAGAACTTTTATACAATACTTGCAATTAAGTAAATTGTAAATAATGTAAAAGGGGCGTAAGCTTTACTTACCTTGCATCCGGTTATGTCCTTTTTCCGCGTACTCGATCCGTTTGACCCGCTTCTTTCCCAAGTCTTCATCTAGCTTGTCTAGAGTCAAACTATCATCATCACAATTCGTAAGACGGTTAGATTATTCATAATCGTTTACGACTATTCCATCCTATGGGTTTTATGTCGAATTTATCATTCGACCATATCAAAATTATCATTCGATCTAATCATTGGTCGGTTTGACTTTTTAAAAGTCAATTGACCTATCAACATATTCAAATGCATATTTGGTTCATTGAACTCACTTAGACATATTTCATCCGAACTCTTAATGAAATTAAATTTTACACACAACCAAGTAGACCGCGATTTCATTTAGGCATTTCATATCCCTGAAAATGGGCTGTTTTTGGTGACTTGTTTAACCTGTTTACAAGTCTTCAAAAATTATGATTTTTTTTATGTGGCATACCTCTCGGAGGGTTAGTCCTTGTGTTAAAATTTCAATATCTAACTCTTTACCAAAAATTCGTAAAAATTCATGTACTAAGCCACAATCAGATTCGTCACTTCTGACTGCAGCTTACGGAAAAATTCATTTAAAATTCCTTGTTTATCCGATTGACGAAATTCCAATTGGAAATTCTTTTAATCAGCTAAAAATAGCTACAGTAAAAATTTGAGATCATAACTAAATTCCTAAATTGAGTTATGACATTCGTAATGGGCTGCAAAATTCTGCCAGAAAACGCAGCTTGAACCTTCGATGCGGAAAAATTCATAAAACGCTCAATTTTCGTCAAAAAAATACGATTCCAGTGGGGTTTGAAAGATATTTCCTGGAATTACATTTTAGACTCAAGAAACACATGTTTTTGTCAAGTTTTATCCACGTTACAGCCAATACAAGTCGGCTGTAAATTCTGATCAGAAGCTGTTTGAATTCAGCTTTCAACTAAAACATGTTTATGACATTATAAAACTATCTTTAGCAATCAAAAACCCTAACAACAATCACCTTCAATGGTGTTCATGGATTTTACTAGAATTAGGCACGATTTCAACATATACTTGTCAAGGGTTTACTCCTAAACACTACAATGTTCCTATTTCATCTATATAACAAGCATGCATCAACAATTTTTGAATTCTCTAGGTTTACTCAGAAATTCAACTAGAGATTTCTCATGAAATTTACATACCTTGTGACTTCTTTTTCAGTGGAGATCACTAATTCGTGCTCAGATTTTGATTTGGAACTGATTTGGACCTTCAATTTGAGAGATTTAGCAAGAACTAGGGTTGGGCTCCCATGGAGCTTTCTTCTGGTCGATCCTACGCACGCCCCTGTGTGTGTGGGTTTTTTTTTTGTTTATAATTAAGCTTTCATTTTATCCATCTTTGGCCCCTCGTGTTTGGTTAGTTATAAAGTAGATCACAACTCCTTTAGTTTAAACAATATTCCTTCTTATTTACTAGGTTAGACATTCCTAGTTAACATAATAGGTTCGGGGAAAATTATGACCCAGTCTGTTTTAAGTCCCGTTAATTCGGGCCTTTTATTCACTTTATTTTCCTCAAAAGGATTTGCCCAACTTTTATTTAATATTAGGTTTATTTATTTAAATCCTAATATTTACCGGGTAAGTTTTACCACTAACTGTATTTTACCCGTCCTTTAGTATTAACGTGATTACCAAACCCGTTTTCGGGGTGTTACAAGTCTACCCCCCTTAAAGAGGTTTCGTCATCGAAACCTTATTTACAAAGTTCATTGGTTTAATCAAATAAACCAAGTTTCGTTTTCAAGGCACCCGTTTCTTTCGGTCAAAAGTTTTCATTTATATTGACACGTACGTCTTTCGTGTGTAAGGCCTCGCGGGCCGTTATTTTTAGCTTATATCCTTTATCTTTATCGACCGAATTGTCACTTGACCACTCATTCGCATTAGTCTTGTTAACAGGTTTATCCCCTTCTGTTGTCATTTCGGTAATGACTTCGCCCTTTTTGTGGCGTAACACAATTTAAATAATTGTGGATTCTTTTGTCGATTTTGCCCGTTTAAATGTTTTAGTGAAATTCTTCACTTTAACCCCTTCGATTAACTTAGCAAAACTCATCGCTTTTATACTAACTTTACCTCCCATTATTATTTTACGCGGGGAGTTACATCCAGTTTTCCTCGTTTTATCCAAGTGACTCGCAAGTTCTTTTACTTAGCCTCGTAAGCTTTTTCTTTAGATTTTCACCTTTTTAAGGTGAGAACCCCAACCATTCGTTTCTTTCTATTTGTGACCCGAAGGTCTTTTTGGTCCCGTAGACTTTAACACTATTTATAATCCCGTAGGTTATGATGATCCCGTAGATCGTCTTTTATCCATGTCTATATTCCAATGTATATACACATATATAGCTTCAAAGCATCTCTTATTATGTTTGGAATTGTTTATTTTCGCTTTTGAACTTTAGTTGGCCTTGACCGTAGTCTAAAGCTTCGTTCATTTACTCTTGGACTAATCTTCCGACTTTATGACTCTTTACGTCATTGAAGAAACAAGGAACTAATTTGGGGTTTGATTAGTTTGGTTTATGTTTCTATCATAATGGTTAATCTTCTTATGACTTCTAAGCTTCTTAATGATCTTCTTGATCCTGCAAAACAGAACACCGTTACTCGTTAAGAGGGGAATATGGGGGTTTCCCTCTTAACCGGGCTCCGGCGTGAGAATAAGCGACTGCTTTGAGGAGATAATTGAGTATTAAGAGTGAGAGTAGTGGGAATGGAATGTTTAACCTGTGAAGTGAGGTCTCTATTTATAGCCGGAGAGGTGTAAGAGGATGTGGGCTGATGGGCCTTGGGCCTGAAGGCGACAACATAGAGGATATGCTCCTTGTCTCGCTGGTGTCGACCGTTAGTGGCTTCTAGGAGCTCTTTGGAGTTGGCGCAATGTGATTGGAGCCACGTGTCACTATTGTCGGCCTGGCCGCCCCTCTGCCATCAGCAGGTAAGTGGAGATCGTGGGGCAGTTGTCTCTGCCCTGTGATTGGTGCCATGTAGGCGTCCTTAAGTACTTTCTGTCTCCTGCATGTCAGACGATCGTGGAGCACGATTGAGCAGGGCCAGAAAGACGTCGATTGGCCCTTTCATTCTGCCACTTGTACCTTGTGTACTATCTGAAACAGCCTTGTGCCGTAGTCACGCGCGATTCTTGCTGAACACATAACTACCCCGCGCAGGGTATGGGTTACTGAATGCTCTTTCAGAATGCTAAGTGTTGAAAGTGGAGCTTCCTATTACTCAGACCTCGCGCCGGATCAAAGAATGCTGAAGTAGCCCGCGCAAGGTTGGCAATAAGGAATGTGTTGAATAAGGAGTATGGTCTTTCGCGCGACCTGAATAAAGGTTTGCGTGGCTTTTTTGGGACCATACCCCTTCAGTCATTTACACGTCGGTTTGTTCTACGCTCACAATTTCCCCGGTTCATAATTATACTTCTTTACGACCCGTTACCCGGGTTCTTTATTATTTCGCGCTTCCATTTTTCAGTTTGCGCTTACTTGCACTACCAAGCTTTTTATACTTTATTTATCTCGTTTGACTTATTCGTGTGAGATTTCATTACTCATGAACGTCAAACTTCATTCTTTATTCGACCCGTTCAACTTTAGGATAGTTGAACATAGTTATCAAAATTTCTGTTTGCAAATTCTCATCGTCTTTTAGTCATGACTCTTAATCCGAGTCCTTTGACTTTCTATTTCACGTACCCGTCTCTTGGTTTACACATACTTTCAAAATCCTACCCATCTATCGGGTATCTTTACCGAAGTTATCATCAAGTAACCATAAAATGAAGGTGCGCATATTCCTAATCCCCGACCCTTGCGAGCTGTGACCTCCGCTGGGAAAGAGATTCTTTATCTTTCCAGTGAGGAGTCTGTAGGGTCTTCGAATGGGGAGCTAAGCTCGTGGTCTAACATCTTCGCAGGTGTGTTGCGCCACTTGGGTATTGACCCAGAAGAAAAGAAGAAGAAACCTTCTAGGAAGAAGAAGGTGATCAACCTTGAACCTGAAGTGATGAGCAAGAAAAGTGGGAGTAGCCGCGCAGCTGCTGGTGCTGCTGAGAAAGGTACTCTTCGCCTTCATCAGAGTAACTTGGAAGATTACGTTATAATCAGTGACTCACTTAAAGGTTTGTCGCGTATAGGCGAGAAGAAGTCAGGAGGAGCTGGTTCGAAGAGCTCAGGGAGCGCGGGTTCTCGCAACCCATATGCTGGTGCGACTCCTTCCTCTATTGCGCATGATGAAGAGGAGGAAGATGAAGCAGAAGAGGAGGAGGAGCCTGCTGCAAAGTTAATCAGCAGGAAAAGAAATAGAAGTGAGACCACAGCTGGTGTTTCTACTGCACCGAAGGTTGATGCGGTTCCCTTGATTGGGAAGCAGAGCAACTTGCGCTCTCTTTATAAGTTCTCTCCTGGTAAATTCTCAGTTTCTCTTCCTTTTGTTGCTTTTCTCTTCTTAACCACTTAGCTTCTGCAGAGGCCAAGAAGAAGACCCCTGAGAAGAAGGGTGTCGTATTTACAGAGCCCTCAGAGCCGGCGCAGAAAAGGCCTAAGGTTACCATTAAACCTTTCAAGACTGCTGGAGTGGAGTCTGAGAAGGGTAAACAGGCTGCTGAGGGGGAGAAAGAGAAGGTTGCTGAAGAGAAGAAAAAGGCTGAGGATGAGAGGAAGAAGACCGAGGAAGAGAAGAAAAAGAAGGCTGAGGAAGAGAAGAAAAAGAAGGCTGATGAGGAGAAGAAAAAGAAGGCTGATGAGGAGAAGCGGAAAAAGGCTGAGCAGGAGACAGAAAAACGGGCTGCTGAAAGAGAGAAGGTATCAGCAGTTGACAAACCTACCCACCCAGCGCAACCTCATTCCCCTCAACATTCTGCTAAAGTGACTTCTGCTGGGGGGTCGGGTCCATACGCTTCTGGTGGCGCGAGGTCTGGTGGTGCTGGGGGGTATAACTCTCAATTAATTGGTCCAAAGGATACCCTCGGTGATATTTATTATAAGACTTATACCGAGGAAGAGCGTGGGAATGCTCCCCACCGAGCTCCCTGGAACTTAAAGTAGAAGGACACTTTTCAGGAGTTTTCCCCTTGTCGCGATTGGTTCTTGAATTCTATCCCTCCTGGTGAGGTGAACCGCCAGAAAGCGCTGACTCACGATGCGCTATACGAAGCGTATGTGGTTGGGGAGGCCAATACTCTCTCTGCCGGCCACCAAATTGTGCGTGAGTGGCGCACCATGATTAGGGAGAGGTCAGATTGGGAGAACTACCGCCAGCGCCTTGTGAGGCAGGTGAAGGAGTTTGAGAAGGCTAATGCCAAGTTTGATGCGGAGAAGGCCAAGTTTGAGGCTGATAAAAAATCAGAAGAATGGGGGCGCGAGGGCCTTAGGGGCAAGCTCCGAGCTGCCGAGGATCTGTTGGCGAAGGAGAAGGCTGAGTGGAAGAAAATATGTGAGAAGGACAACCAGCGCGCTTATGCTGCTCGGAATAAGATTACTGAGCTCGAAGGCAAGGTTGCTGAGCTGACATCGAAGGTCGAGGATGCGCAGGCTGTGCAAGCTGCTAAGGAGCAGGCTGAGGTTCGAGAAACTTCTCTTTCAGTTTATGCTTTTGTTAGCAAAATTAACTGAGTCCTTTATCCCTTGTAGGTTGAGCTGGCTGAGGTGAAGGTGCAGCTGTCAAGTAGAGACAAGGATTTGATTTCCAAGGACGTCGAGATTGCTGAGTTGAAACGTCGCTTGCAAGAGCAGGTTGACCGAAGCGAGTCCTTGGAAATCGACATTGAAGCTGAAAAAGTTAAGGCAACCACTGCTGAGGAGGCCAAACAGAAAGCGGAGGAGGCGCGAGACATTAGCACATCTGCTCTTAATGTGGCGCAAAACAATTATTCCGAGGCTCAAGGCATCGTTGATACTTTGGTCTCCGAGGCTGAATGGCTGCGCGGCAAAGGATTAGTTCTGGTATGATATTTTTAGCTTTGGCTTACTCTTCAAACCCTGTTGACTTATGTGTTACGTTTGTTGTAGATTGTGACACCCCAGGAAAACCAGGAAACCATGCAACTAAACTAGCTTCCTCAGTGAGTACGTGCTAAATTTCGGGACAAAATTTCCTTCAACTTGGGGATAATGTGACAACTCGTATCTCAAACCTCTTTGTACTTTGATGTAACTGATGTGAACGTTATGTGATTATGTGAACTTTGATGATTAATGAAATGTTATGTGAATACGTGTTGTGCTTGTATGTATGTATTAGGATCACACGAAATAAACCGATTGCACAACAACAACCCGAACGCACAAGCCTTTGGGCTGTGGTTCCTTAACACTCTCGGCCCACACCCTTTTATGATTGAACCGAATGGGCAGCCCATTAGAAAGGGTTCGGCCCACTTCCTTTTATGCGAATACAAGCACCCATGTGTGGGGGTTGCTTCTCATTACTTGCAAAATACATAACACACACAAAACCCTAATTCTCTACTCTCTTCCTCTCCTCTCGAAGCCGACAGCAAACACACCCCGCTCCATCGAAGCTTTTGATTCGGATCACCTCATCCATCTTTAATCGGTTAGTGTTTCATGATATGTGTTTGTAAATGATGTTATGATTCCATGATTTGATATAATGATTAGGGTTATATGTATGATGAACGATGATGTTTATGTGATGATGTTTATGTGAATCGGATTTCATAATATTGAGCTAAGAACCGATTGAATGCATGATAACCGGCTGTGAGGTATTATGATTCGGATGATTAATGTACTGTTATGTTGGTATGAATACTAATAATCAAGAACATGAATCACGTTAATAAGTTTAAGGATTATGGTTAGTGTTCATATGTTATTCGTTAGGGTTCATAAGGATTTGATGATAAAACTTTTGTTTGATCGATTATGGTTGGGTTTGGAAACTGTTAGCATTGATTGATTGAATGGAAATTTGGAAACTGTTTGAATGATTGTAACTACTGCATAAATTAAGGAAATTAGTTAACCGGTCGCACAAGCCCTCTCGATCGCACAAGATCAGGTCACACAGGACCTGATCTGATCGCACAAGAGTTCAATCGCACAAGTGTGTGGTCGCACAACACAATCGCACAAGTCGTAGAGTGCAACTGAATAAACACTGGGTACTGCACCACATTGCATGATCGTACAAGACCTTGTGGATCGCACAAGGTTGTGCCGATCGCACAAGGCTTGGGCCACACACGGACGTTTGGACAATTGGGCCTCAAAGCCCAATCCCAATTGCACAAGGAATGGTCAGTCGCACAAGACCATCCGGACCACACAAGACTCATGTTTACTTGTTGGGCCGTATACATGTTGGACTGCTTATGGTTTTGGGCCGGGTATCTTGGGCTTCAACGGGTGAGTCGCACAAGGCTGTTAGACTTGTGCGAGCCCAATCTTTTGACTCGCACAAGCCCATATATGTTATGTACTTGACTGTTTATGTGTTGCCATGATCAATACGTGCTCGTAACCTGTTAACTTGTGTGAAACTTATGTGCACTACTTGAAACCAAAACCTGACTTGTATGGTAACCATGTTAGGACGTGGTTGACCACATATAGCTCAAGTAACCTTTTCGTGTATCTACCGAGCAAACCAAGGTGAGTTCACACCCTTTCCAAGGCATGGGATTCCCGGTGGGTTGGGAATGGGATTTGTATGACTACCCGTACTTTTATCACTACTAGACTACTTACCACCGTCCTCGGTTTGGGAAGGATGCAAGTGCTAAAACCTATGTAAAACCTACGTACTATTGTCCTCGGTTTGGGAAGGACACCGGTGTTAGAACCTACGTAAAACCTACGTACTATTGTCCTCGGTTGGGAAGGACACCAGCGCTAAACTTACGTATTCGCTACGTACTACTGTCCTCGGATGGGGAAGGGCACTTACGTAAAACCTACGTAAACTCATACTTACCACTGTCCTCAGATTGGGAAGGACACCTATAGATACAATTAGTCTAGTACCATACAACATGGGAAGCCCCCACTTATTATTGCAAAGGTTTGGGAAACAAGGATACAGGGTAACGCATGGTTATGAAACAAACTTACGATTTCTGAAACAAACTCATTAGCTGAACAATCAACTATGAACTCGCTCAACTTTGTTGTTGACTCGTTGTTACATGCCTTGCAGGTCGATAGGTACTCATGGAGCTTGCACAGGGAGGCGCAGTCGTTGTGGGACATGGACAGCTGTGTGCCATGCTAAACATTTGAAACGTTTAAACTTATGATTTGGTTTTAGACATTATGCTTCCGCTTGCAACTTAAACTATGTTTTGTTTAGACACCAACTGTATTATGTTGGATTTTATAAACTACTTACATGCTTGTTCAATATGATTGGTGGCTTGATCCTGGTCAGTCACGCCTCCAAGCGGTGATACTCCGCACGTGGATTTTGGGGGTGTGACATAGATGGCCAATTCCATCCTAAATGATGGAGAACTGGATAAGGCTGTTGCGGCTGTTATAGATGCTTCCCGCGCTGTCGGTCATCGTGGAGGCTATCTTGAGTGTGCGCAACATGCTACAGAGGTTTTTGGACAGGAGTTTGACACTAGTCATTGCTCAGTGACTGATCAAGCTGATGCTGGGCTCGCTCGCACTGAACATGCTTATGACCATCTATCAATACCTATGATGGATTTGGTGACGGATGCGCTGAAGCATGATGATTGGTGTCAACGGCTAAAGACTATCCTTGACCCACCAGAAACCGTTGAATTACCTGATGAGGAGGAAACTGCGGGCGATGATGGCGATGGTGAAGGCGATAAGCATGACGATGATGATGATGGCGATGGATTCGAATAGGTAGTGTTGACAGGCTTTGTGCCTTGTAGTTTTTGTTTAGGTTTTGAATATAAGTTGTTGCGCGGTCGCGCTTACTTTGGATTAAATGAATGATGGGTTTTGTGTAACCGTCGCGCGTTTGCGCTTATTTAAATATGATGTTTATGTTTATTTTGTTTCGTTACAATTATTGCACTGTTGTTAGAAACTTTGGTTAAGTTAGCGCGAATGAATGTAAGTGTGGCTCTTGTGTGAGTGTAACTGCCAAGTGTCGCGCTATGTTCGCAGAGTACCTTGGAGGCGTAACTCAAGAGCTCGTAATTCACTGAAGTGTTTTCGTGCTAATCAAAAGTTTAACATGCATTTGTAACTCAAGAAGCATTATGATAAAAGAAAACATGTCGTATGCTTTCATTAATTGAGAAGCGGGCGCGTAGGCCAATCATACATTGCAGATAAGTAACATAAGGGGCGTTTAGCCAACATAGGAAATTGAAAAGGCGCGAGGCCGACATGAGTGAGCAAAGGCGCAAGGCCTGGAATAGTTACATATAACATTTGCGCAGTTGTTGCGCATTCCACGTGCGCGGGATGATGTGTCCATCCAGGGTGCGCAATTTGTATGCCCCTTTTCCTAGCACTTCGTGAACCAAGTATGGGCCTTCCCATTTGGGTGCTAGTTTTCCGGGGCATTCAGCGTTTGAAGCTTCATTGTCTCTGAAGACATATTCTCCTGGAATGAAGGTGCAAATGCGTACTCTCGCATTGTAGTACCTTTCCAGTTGTGTCTTGTATTTTGCCTCTTTAATACGCGTAATCTCGCGTCTTTCTTCCAGTAAATCCAGATCGAGACGGCGCTCTGCTTAATTATCCACCGTGTTGACTGCTGTCAAGCGCGGTGAGGGGAGTCCAACTTCAGCCAGGATAACTGCCTCCGAGCCGTATACTAGGCTAAAAGGAGTTTCGCCGGTGCTTGTCTTCGGCATGGTGCGGTGAGCCCACAGGATGCTTGGGAGCTCATCTACCCAGCCTCTTCTCTTTGTGCCCAGTCGGGCTTTTATCCCCTCAACGATACTTTTGTTAACACTTTCCACTTGACCATTGCCTTGAGGGTGCGCAACGGAGGAGAAAGTGTGCTCAATCTTCATTTCCTTCATCCAATTTTGAAGATCTTCGGAAGCAAAATTAGTACCGTTGTCTGTGACGATTTTGAGTGGAAGACCAAATCTGCAAATGATGTGCTCCCAGATAAACTTGCGCACCATCATTGCAGTGGTTGAAGCGAGAGCCTTGGCCTCCACCCACTTAGTAAAATAATCAACGGCCACGATTATGAACTTCACGGCTCCCGGAGCATCAGGGAAAGGTCCCACCATATCAATTCCCCACTGTTGGAAAGGCCAAGCAGTGGATACAGGAATGAGATCGTTTTTCGGGCGCAGGGTTTTCGGGGAGTGTCTTTCGCATGAGTCACATTTGTGCAACTCCCTTAGAGCATCGACATGCATCCCTGGCCAGTAATAACCAGCATTCATAATCTTCGCGACAACCATGCGCGGACCTGCATGGATGCCACAGATCCCTTCATGAATCTCTCTGATCAAGTAATTCGCGTCCTGGGGGTCCACACAGCGCAATAAGGGCCCCAAGAAGGACTTTCGGTATAGAATACCACCATTCATCTCATAATGCAGGGCCTTGTTTTGAATCTTCCTTGCCTCTGCTTTGCTCTCCGGGAGTATTCCTTCTTGCAGATATTGAATTATATGGGTCATCCAAGATGGCTGCCCTATTTCGATCACATTTACCTGGCGCAGCAGGACTGATGGATTTTTGAGTACTTCAATCCTTACATCTTTCGCTAAATGTTGAAAGGAAGTTGAAGCAAGCTTGCTTAAGGCGTCTGCTGGTTTGTTTTCGGAACGATTGATGTGAACTACCTTGTATGACTTACATTTCTGAAGCAGTTCTTTCGCCTGATCCAAATATAAGGCCATAACTTCGCCTTTTGCATCATAGATTCTGTTGATTTGACTGGCGATCAAAAATGAATCAACGTGCGCTTGCAGATTTTTAGCTCCCATTTTTATGGCGAGGCGTAAGCCTACCAGAAATGCCTCGTACTCCGCCTCGTTGTTGGTATTCTTAAAATCCAACTTGATGGCGTAAGTAAATTCATGCTTTTCAGGGCTCACAAGGTGCAATCCGGCTCCTGCGCCATCTTCGTTTGAGGCCCCATCGGTGTACAGCAACCACAACTCATTAGATGTATCTTTCACGGGAGTTTCGACAATCTTGCAATCCTTGATTTTTTTCCGCTGGGACTTCTGTGATAAAGTCCGCAAGGACTTGACCCTTGATGGCTGGGCGCGGCCTGTACAAAATGTTGTGGCCCCCCAGCTCGATCGCCCACTTTGCTAATCGCCCAGATGTTTCTGGCTTTTGCAATATCGTCCCAAGGTGGAAATTGGTAAGTACGGTGATGACGTGGCCAGTGAAGTATCTGCGCAGCCTTCTGGAGGCATGTAGTAACACCAGTACCAATTTTTCCATCGTTGAATATCTCGTTTCTGGATCAGTGAGCACCCTGCTGACATAATAAATTGGAGTTTGGACTCCATTTCTCTCTACCAGTAATACCGATCCCATTGCCTTGTCCGATGATGACAAGTATAGGATGAGCAGCTCCTTTTTGAATGGTGCAGTCAGGGTAGGGAGTTTGATCAAACACTCCTTCATTTTTCGAAAAGCAACCTCTGCTTCAGGCGTCCACTTGAATTCTTGCTTCTTCACGCAATTGCGTAGAGTGCTGATAAACGGATATGACTTCGCGGCGTGATTTGACAGAAAACGGTTGAGCGCGGCTAAACATCCGCTCTATGGCTTGAACTTTTTCTGGATTAACCTTAAAGCCGCCATTTGTGACTATGAAGCCCAAGAATTTCCCTTCTTCCATACCAAAAGAACATTTGGCTGGATTCAATTTCATATTCACGCTTCGCAACGAGTTGAATTTTTTTTCGATGTCTTTCAACATTTGGTCCTCTTCGGGAGTTTTGATCACCAGATCGTCGATGTAAACCTCGATATGCTTCCCAATATCTCCAGCGAAGGTCTTATCCATCAGGAATTGATATGTCGCGCCAGCGTTTTTGAGGCCGAAAGGCATCTTTGTGTAGCAGAAGATCCCTAGATCGGTTCGAAAAGCTGTCTTGTCTTCATCTTCAAGCTTCATTTGAACCTGATGGTACCCTTTGTAGCAATCTAAGAAGCATTTCCATATGTATGGAGCGAGAGAGTCTATCTTTTTGTCAATTTCGGGCAAAGAGTAGCAATCTTTAGGGCATGCCTTGTTGAGATCTGTGTAATCGACGCACATTCTCCATCCCCCATTAGACTTCTCCACCATTACGGGGTTTGCAACCCAACTTTGATAGCGTACCTCCCTTAAGATTCCTGCTTTTAGTAGCTCACACACTTGCTCGTTCATTGCTTTGGTTTTATCCTCCCCTAAGTTGCGCCTTCTTTGGACTTTTGGTTCAATGCAGGGATAAATGTTCAGACAATGTTCAGTAATGTCGCGTGCGACACCGGTCATGTCTGCCGGAGTCCAGGCGAAAATGTCCATGTTCCTGAACAGGAGTTGTTTGAGGTGCGTTCTGATGTTTGGTGAGATCGCGTGGCCTATCATCACCGTTTGCTCTGGGGACTTTCGGTTTAAAACCCACTTTTCTGGTTCGCTCGTTGAAACATTCGCCGCTTTTGTTGGGCGCATCTTGTGACAACCCAAACTTTCATGGTTAGCATCGCTTGATTTCTTAACCCTAACTCGTGTAAGTACATTCCTTATCACATAATAAAACCTGATCGCACACTACGTCTGATCGCACCTTGTTCCTTTAGCCGCGTGGAACACTTCATCGGCCCATTGCACTTGAAACCAAACCCGAGCACACATACATGGTTTAAGTGAAGCCCAAATGAAACTATGGGACTTGGGCCGGCCACTGTTGGGTCGGTATAGACACACACACACTTCGTGATTATTTGGGCTTCCCACACATTGAATCAGGCCCAAACTCAAGACCCCAGCCCATGTATTATGCGTATACATGATAGGGGGAGGTATTATGATACGTATTTTTATGGAAATCAGTAACAAACCCTAGCACACACACCCTCCTCTCTTGATCGATGGCGATTCACCCTGGGCTCGCATCTCCTTCGTGTTGATATCTGGTAAGTGTAATTGTTAGTCTGGTTGTGTTAGTTTATAACTTGTTAAGTTATATGCATATGTTTTTTACTAACAAATTAATTGATCCTATCCAAGGTAGTCCGATCAGTGTATGCATTGTTACTCAAGGATTAATTATTTGATTTATATGATTGCAAACATGTTCGATTAATGTGTTAGTGGATATAAATTAGGTCCAATAGATTTGTGGATTAATGGTTTGATGGAAGTGGATAATCTTGAATAAGAAAATGGTGGCCATGTGCATTTGGAATCTTGATATAATCAAATCATGTGCACATTATAGTGGTTAGACTAGTCTAGGATATTAATGTTGTGTGAATTGTATGATGTGATGATGTCATCGAAACAAGTGGGGACTTCTTGTTAACAGGCTGCTCGTGAACTTGACCCATGTGTGAGTGAATGTATTTAAGTGTTTTGGTTCATAATTTAGGCCAATGATCATAAACAATTGAAATAATATGAATACTCTATTAATAAAGTTTATTGACAATCAAAGGTATTATGTGTATTGGATGATGCTAGTGATGATTTAGAACATCTTTGCTATAACCGATGATAATATACATGTTTGGAATCTTATGACGTGTGTTATTAGATGGTCCGTACGATTAATACCTGATGTATACGCAAGACTTGATCCGGGCTGTTTGAAAAGAAAGAAGTATGTTATGATTTGTTACCGAGTACTTGATGGTATATATATTTGTACATACATGTGAGTTTTAAGTGGTTAGAGTCGTAATCATATGTTTGAATAATGGGGCTTGATTAGTGAGTTCTAGCAATGACTTTATGGAATGAATGAGATCTATGTTATTGTTCGCTGAGGTGTTATAGGATTACATTTAGGAATTGGTGATATGTGAATGGACATGGAAATATAACAAGAAACTGTTTAGGCAAATCTAATTGGGTTAATTGGGAATGAAATTGTGATATGTGAGCTTGATTTGAATCTCTTAGAAAAGTTGGGCCGCACGACCACGGATAAACCAGTCCAGCCCACGTCATACTCGTTTCTGGAAATTGGTATTTTGGGCCGCACCTGGCTGTGGGCTGCAAACGTCTAACCTGGGCCCAACTAAACGGAAGAATGGGTTGTTATAATTATAAGTGGTGATTGAGAATTAATTTGACTGTTGGGCCATACATGTGTGATATTTGGGCTTGAAGTGTATACAAGTAAATTATGTATGAATGTATGTGGTGTGTTGAACGATTACATGTTGAGCGATTGCTTGGTGGCTCTAGATGAATGAATACACTGTCATAATTTAAATTACGTGCGTGTGTTACATGTGCAATAAATGTACTTGATGTAAACAATGTATATGTGAATTACTTGTACGTGAAAGGTGTGTGCATGTAGAACTGACTGTTATCGGTAACCCTTTTTAGGGCGTGTTTTATCAACTGCTTAACGAGCATTTAATCTAACCAAGCAAACCGAAGGTGAGTTCACTACATTCGAGCATGCGTCCCAGTGGTTGGGGACAGTCAGTGGGTATCCCGTGGAGGGATAATTCTTTTGGGTAAAAACAGGTATATTGGTTAATATTCTCACCTATCATTTTTGTAAGTCCCTTATGTTGTTACCTGGAGGATAACGGGTATTAGTTGGTAGCGCTACTTAGGTTTGGCACCCTCACACCGCTCCTAGAGAGGACGAATGTGAACTAATGACCCAGTCGGGCCCAGTGCTGGATAGGAGTACGTGGGAAAGGGCAGTCATGTACTACAGGAGCCGTCTTGTTCGGAATTGGGATATTAACAATATTACTTGCATTGGTTATTGAACTGTTTTACATACAACTGGTAACAAACGTTTTCTAAAACTGTGAACTCGCCAGCTTTGTCTGATACACTTGTTACATGCTCGCAGGTCGTTAGGTGATTGAAACAGGAGCTTGTTGGCTGGAGAGCAAGAGTGGTCATGGTCACGCTGATGAACTTATTTATCAAACACTTATTTATTATGATCGTTTAGTATTTACTTTATGGTATCTTTACGCTTCCGCTGAACTTATGGTTTTGAATGACTTACGATTGGGATTTCATTATTATTAAACGATGGAACTTTATTTTAAACTTGTGATTCAACGTAATTGGTGGCTCATTGCTAGTAGTCACACGCCTAACAGGGACACTCCCTAGGTGGTAATTTGAGGGTGTGACAGTTTGGTATCAGAGCCAGTGGTTATAGTGAACTTGGTTTAAAAATGTTTTTATAAAACCAGACTATAACCGAACAAGTTCTGAATACGACCATGACACTTAGCTCCAGACTGCAAGGTTCGTCTCTCGTATACTCATTGTACTGCATAACTAGTGAACACTTACATATGATATTGCATGAGATTGCACGTCTAGCACAATAGTATGAATTCATGTATCACCTGCCTCTATTATGTGTCTGATAGGGTGGTATTTCCCTAAACATTCATGACCCACGTTATGTGATGCTCTTTAATTGCCACTCGAGTTGGAGGAACCATTTGACATGAGTTAAGAGGAACTGAGATGAGCATGCAAATCACAGTGTTATTGTGGGTGCACACATAATAACAATGTGGGGTGCATGCGAGTCCCAGTGAGGCTTAACAAGTGAAAAAGGGGTTCCATTCCGTTATTTGATCGATGTGAAACACAACAGTCTATAAGAGTCATATCAGTGATTGTCTCTTACTTGAACGTGATCTTTTCACTCCTCTCTGAATCCTTTCGAATCTCGATGCTATCGAGTCTTACCTGAACACCCATCTGAACGCCTAGCGAACTGTGTAGAATGTTAGGTGCTTGTACGGACATCCCTGAGTGAGATGTTGCAATGACAATGATTGGTCTATACCTTTCTCACTTTTCTTTGTTGCTGGAACTCTACGTATTGACGTCTTAGACCCCGAAGTGTGATCACTTCTGCAACACTCTTACAACATACTGTCTATTACTCAATCGACTTGTTAGATTGATGGACAAAAGGGTAAGCGTAGTATTTTACCGACCTCAGTATTTGGACAACCCTGATTACCGGCAACGAACACCAGCAACTTGACTTCAATTGAATTCTTAACTCTAGTAAGCTACTCGTGGGAGTCAACTCTTACGAATCAATTGGGACATAGGCGATGACAATAGATTATAGAGTGAAATATGTGGCTACCAGTACAGTGATTAGCTCGTGGCACAGAAGGTAAAAAGATGGACTTTGATGGTGAAAGATTGTAGGGCTCCGTTTCAAGAAACGGCATTGGAGGCAGCAGGCACGGCAACGTCAAGGTACTCATAATCATAGTTTACAGCATGGAAACGAAGGTGACATTGACAGGGATTGGCTGTTGCTAAGTCAAGACGTCAACGACCAAGGGAATAATGATAGTAATGGGAACCCTCGCAACCGTAACAACAACACTGGAAATGATGCTCGTGGAAGGACATTAAGGATTGGCGTAAGTGATGCCAGGCATAGCAGCAACATGATAGCTTGTATGGGTAGTTGTTCGCTTCGTCTCTATTCTGCTTGACCCTGATACTTCTTAAAACTAAACCTGATGTGGAATCGGCTGATGACAAGTCAAATGGAGTCTCATATGTTCGTTAGAGTATACACACGACCTAGTGAGATGAGTGTTCGACGTCGACCTTCCTTCTACTATCCTCGAGGGTTACAACGCAGTAGTTAGTGTGAATTGGTTATCCATGAATCACGCAGATATACCCAGTGAGGAGAAAACTTTGTGTGCAGAATCGTTATTTGTTCTAAAGCATCAGAGTAGTGCAAAGGTTAGCGCCATTACAGATGTGAAGGCCAGAAGTGCCTACGGAGGGATTACTCCGCTGTGTTAACAACCGTTACTAATGCCAAGGTTGAGGGAAAAGAGGATCGAGGATCCACCAATCGTTTGTGAACCCTCTCGGTTTGATACTCGAGGAACTTTCGGGCTTACTTCCACAACTGTTAGGCAGAATCTCAGTTTAATCTCACGCCAGAAGCAGTCTTGATAGCTCGTACTTCATACCGTCTTGCACCAGGAGGGTTGCAAGAACTGTCTAGTCAACTTCAGGAACTACCTGGTGGGAGTTTAGCAATCTAGCTCCTTGCTCTGGGGGGCCCGAACTCTATTGTGGAAACGAAGGAAAAGTCCTTTCGTATGCGTACAGACTACCCCAAGGTGGCAATCATAGACCGTCACCCTCTATCTCGCATCGACAACCTGCTTGACCCGCTGCAATGATCAAGCTTCTATTCGGAAACCGACTTAAGATCAGACTGTCACTTGATGGAAGACTCAGGGAAGGATGACTTCTAACACGGCGTTACAGGCACAGTACGGCCACTACGATTTTCTGTTCTCGTTGTTTAAAGTTACCCAACACACCAGCAGCCTTAGGGATCACATGAGTAGTATGTGCCAACCCCATCTAGCCAGAATCGCCAACCGTGTTTATCTATGACGTTTTGAATCACTTCCAGGAGAAAGGAGCACCATGAACGGCACTTGTATTTCATCGTAGAGCTTCTAGGGGAGGAACACCTACGTGCGAAGTTTACCTAAGTGTGACTTCAGGATTCGGGAAGTACACATTTTTGTCATATAAACAACGAAGTGGGAATACACGTGGATCTCGCTAAGATCCATTTTGATAGAAACTGATCAACGTCAAAGATCCCTTCGAGGATACAGGAATTTCTTGGTCTCACTAGATGCAATCGCAGCTTAACCACAAGATTTTCGAAGGTCGTGCAGCTTAAATCTCTTTAGCACAGCAGGGTGCTGTGTTCGTGAAAGACAAAACAGGAGGACATCTTTTCAGCTTTCGAATTCCAACTCTGCAATGCACAGAGCATCGACTTGCCCGAGGGTGCGAGTGATTTAATGGTGTACCATGATGGTCCAAATCAGAGTCCCAGTTACACACCGACGCAACCCGAGAAAGTGATGACTTATGTAATGGAGTTACGAGGAGGTACTACACGACACACAACCTGCAGTAGCAACCGTGATCCTTGGATTTAAGCTGGAGGCATTCCTTGGACGGTCCCAAATGCACCACTTAGACCGATCACAAGGGCCTCCCGTGTACCCTTGTTTGAAGAGTGCTAAACATGTGATAGCAACGCTGGATGGAACCTTTGAATGAATACGACCATAAAACCTGGACGTGCACGAGCTTTGCAGCTCACTATCGATTCTAACATACCTGATCAGACTCACCTTGTTCAAACTGAAGAACTAAAGGAATGGAGAGTTCTCAAGATTGACCCATGCGGGGCATGGGGGAAGCAATCTTGGGCAGGTCGGACGATATTTGCTACTTTAAGGAATGAATGTGGACTTCACTATACAACAACCATGGGAAACTGGTGCAGGCGAAGCACACGGGTCTCGATACCCTATCCATTTGAGTTTTGATAGGTCATATTAAAACCCGAAGACCATGTACGGGTGTCCGGGCCTGAAGGCCCACATAGCAACGCATGAGAACGATGTTTGGCTTGTGGGAAAGTCAAGGTGGGATTTTAGCAACCAGAAACGCATATATGGAAATAGGAACAGACTGCCATGGATTTTATCATTGGTCTACTTGCAACTCGAAACGGAAACATTATCACCTGGATGATCGTTGATGGACTCAAGTTACCAGCACACTTTCTTGCAATCAAGAAAACTGACGAGACTTCACAGTCGTGGATGCTCCTCTGAGAGAGGCGGCTGTTAAGCACGAGGTGCCAACTCCTGTTATCTCTGAAATTGATCTATGCATGATCTATGTCAGACAATGCACAACACCCTTGGCTCACACCTAGACATGAGCACTACTTATCACTGTGGGACAACCGGATGGAGTAACGAACCATCCTGACACACGAAGACATGCTGCGAGCATGTGCGTGATTGACTTTAGTAAACATTTGGGTTAGACACTTGTCCCAGTGGAAGAAACGAATGCACGTAACTGAGAGCTCTCTTTAGGTGAGCTCTACTGCAGCCGTTACCGTTTTAGTATGCATACAGCTCTGTTTAAGGCATTGCGTGGATGATAATGCCAACCTCCTTATGGATTGAGGTGGATAGCAACCTAATCACGGGTCTAGGACTTGCACACGGTATTGGAAATTGTGTGACGACAACGCGTGATCGCCAGGAACCCGGATAACTTAAGAAACACCGGGAGTTCGCTGCAGGCGAACGTGTCATATTGGAAGTCTCACCCTGGGAGGGTGCGATACGCTATGGGAAAAGTGGCAAGCTTAGTCTGCAGTATGCTGAGACATTTGGATTCCTGTAACGGATCGGTGATATGACTCACAAACACGAGTTACCCGATGAATTGAGAAACGGTCACAATGCCATTTATGCCTCGAATCTAAAGAAGTGGTTGCTCGACGGAAAAACTAGTGATACCCTTACTAGAACCTAAGGCTGACGACAAGTTGCAGTTGTCGTGGAATCTACTGAAATCAAGGACCAGGACGTCAGGATTCGTTAGTATAGTCGAATTCCAATCCTGAGAGTTCGTTGGAACTCAAAACGTGGACCGGAGTTCACGTGGGAACCCAATGATCGGAGTAAACTCTAGTATCCTCAGTTGTTCAAGCGGTTGTATTAACTTATGATATCATTGGCGAATTTTGGGACGAAATTCCCTTTCAAGTTGGGGATGATGTGGCACCCGGGGAAAATCCACATTCATTCTGATTTAACACATTCTGACCTAACACTGTACTGCTTTGTGGTGCTTATCAAATTTCGGGACGAAATTTCTTTCAAGTTGGGGATGATGTGACAACCCGAACTTTCATGGTTAGCATCGCTTGATTTCTTAACCCTAACTCGTGTAAGTACATTCCTTATCACATAATAAAACCTGATCGCACACTACGTCTGATCGCACCTTGTTCCTTTAGCCGCGTGGAACACTTCATCGGCTCATTGCACTTGAAACCAAACCCGAGCACACATACATGGTTTAAGTGAAGCCCAAATGAAACTATGGGGCTTGGGCCGGCCACTGTTGGGTCGGTATAGACACACACACACTTCGTGATTATTTGGGCTTCCCACACATTGAATCAGGCCCAAACTCAAGACCCCAGCCCATGTATTATGCGTATACATGATAGGGGGAGGTATTATGATACGTATTTTTCTGGAAATCAGTAACAAACCCTAGCACACACACCCTCCTCTCTTGATCGATGGCGATTCACCCTGGGCTCGCATCTCCTTCGTGTTGATATCTGGTAAGTGTAATTGTTAGTCTGGTTGTGTTAGTTTATAACTTGTTAAGTTATATGCATATGTTTTTGACTAACAAATTAATTGATCCTATCCAAGGTAGTCCGATCAGTGTATGCATTGTTACTCAAGGATTAATTATTTGATTTATATGATTGCAAACATGTTAGATTAATGTGTTAGTGGATATAAATTAGGTCCAATAGATTTGTGGATTAATGGTTTGATGGAAGTGGATAATCTTGAATAAGAAAATGGTGGCCATGTGTATTTGGAATCTTGATATAATCAAATCATGTGCACATTATAGTGGTCAGACTAGTCTAGGATATTAATGTTGTGTGAATTGTATGATGTGATGATGTCATCGAAACAAGTGGGGACTTCTTGTTAACAGGCTGCTCGTGAACTTGACCCATGTGTGAGTGAATGTATTTAAGTGTTTTGGTTCATAATTTAGGCCAATGATCATAAACAATTGAAATAATATGAATACTTTATTAATAAAGTTTATTGACAATCAAAGGTATTATGTGTATTGGATGATGCTAGTGATGATTTAGAACATCTTTGCTATAACCGATGATAATATACATGTTTGGAATCTTATGACGTGTGTTATTAGATGGTCCGTACGATTAATACCTGATGTATACGCAAGACTTGATCCGGGCTGTTTGAAAAGAAAGAAGTATGTTATGATTTGTTACCGAGTACTTGATGGTATATATATTTGTACATACATGTGAGTTTTAAGTGGTTAGAGTCGTAATCATATGTTTGAATAATGGGGCTTGATTAGTGAGTTCTAGCAATGACTTTATGGCATGAATGAGATCTATGTTATTGTTCGCTGAGGTGTTATAGGATTACATTTAGGAATTGGTGATATGTGAATGGACATGGAAATATAACAAGAAACTGTTTAGGCAAATCTAATTGGGTTAATTGGGAATGAAATTGTGATATGTGAGCTTGATTTGAATCTCTTAGAAAAGTTGGGCCGCACGACCACGGATAAACCAGTCCAGCCCACGTCATACTCGTTTCTGGAAATTGGTATTTTGGGCCGCACCTGGCTGTGGGCTGTAAACGTCTAACCTGGGCCCAAATAAACGGAAGAATGGGTTGTTATAATTATAAGTGGTGATTGAGAATTAACTTGACTGTTGGGCCATACATGTGTGATATTTGGGCTTGAAGTGTATACAAGTAAATTATGTATGAATGTATGTGGTGTGTTGAACGATTACATGTTAAGCGATTGCTTGGTGGCTCTAGATGAACGAATACACTGTCATAATTTAAATTACGTGCGTGCGTTACATGTGCAATAAATGTACTTGATGTAAACAATGTATATGTGAATTACTTGTACGTGAAAGGTGTGTGCATGTAGAACTGACTGTTATCGGTAACCCTTTTTAGGGCGTGTTTGATCAACTGCTTAACGAGCATTTAATCTAACCAAGCAAACCGAAGGTGAGTTCACTACATTCGAGCATGCGTCCCATTGGTTGGGGACAGTCAGTGGGTATCCCGTGGAGGGATAAGTCTTTTGGGTAAAAACGGGTATATTGGTTAATATTCTCACCTATCATTTTTGTAAGTCCCTTATGTTGTTACCTGGAGGGTAACGGGTATTAGTTGGTAGCGCTACTTAGGTTTGGCACCCTCACACCACTCCTAGAGAGGACGGATGTGAACTAATGAACCAGTCGGGCCCAGTGCTGGATAGGAGTACGTGGGAAAGGGCAGTCATGTACTACAGGAGCCGTCTTGTTCGGAATTGAGATATTAACAATATTACTTGCATTGGTTATTGAACTGTTTTACATACAACTGGTAACAAACGTTTTCTAAAACTGTGAACTCGCCAGCTTTGTCTGATACACTTGTTACATGCTCGCAGGTCGTTAGGTGATTGAAACAGGAGCTTGTTGGCTGGAGAGCAAGAGTGGTCATGGTCACGATGATGAACTTATTTATCAAACACTTATTTATTATGATCGTTTAGTATTTACTTTATGGTATCTTTATGCTTCCACTGAACTTATGGTTTTGAATGACTTACGATTGGGATTTCATTATTATTAAACGATGGAACTTTATTTTAAACTTGTGATTCAACGTAATTGGTGGCTCATTGCTAGTAGTCACACGCCTAACAGGGACACTCCCTAGGTGGTAATTTGAGGGTGTGACACATCTCCTCCGTCGACATTACTTCTTTCTTGGCATAGATAATTGCCACCCCGGTCTCAGTTGGAAACCCTATCGCTGAGTGGGGCATGGAAGTTACCATGTTCAGTTCGCCTTGGGTTTCTCTCCCAATCAACACATCATGCCTCGATTTGACAGGCATCACCATGAAGTTTACATTTGTTGTTCTTGAATGTTTCCCGTCAGAGAGCGTGACGGGGAAACTTATTTGGCCTAGCGGGAAGACCATTTCGTTGCAAAATCCTGACAGTGGATAATCAACTGGCTCAAGTCGCGCTTTATCTTCGTCATCAAACTGATTAAAGCATTGCTCATAGATGATATCAGCCGTACTTCCTGGGTCAATGAATACATACTCCGTCTCATAATGGCCGATAATACCGGTAATGACGACGGGTCGAGTGGCGCGAGGACCGCCGCGCACTACCGGGAAAATGACCTGTTGCTCTTGCCATGAGGGTTCGTAAGGGCGCTTGCCTTTTTCCTTTGCGCTGTATCTTGGTCCATTAACCATATGGGTTTCTAGGCGTCGGACTTTCTTGTGATTCCCCTCATCATGGCGCACGTTTTTCACCAGGTGGCTCAGCTTCTCGCTTTTTAGCGCTCTCTCGATCTCTTGACGTAAACTGATACAGTCATCCGCCAGGTGCCCTGTATCCTTATGGAAGTCGCAGTACAGGTTGGGGTCTTGCCCCTTCTTGTTTGTCATAGGCCTTGGAGCCTTGAAATCGTGATTCTCCGTCATCAGCACCTCTTTTGGTGTTTTTATGAGCGGAGTCCAGTGCCTGTCGCGGTTATCGTCCCTGACTGCTTTTCGATATTCAATTCTATCAATCGTCTCCCGCGCATCCTCTCTGTAGCGCGATCTGTCTTCGTAACCCCTTGATTTTCCGGACTTCCAATCATGACTTTTGCCTTTGTTGCGCTTGTCGAAGTCGCGTGAGTTTTTCTTGGAAAAACGATCGTCGGTGTATGTGGACTTGGCTCCAGCTAGCGATTCCTCTGTTTGTGCTACTATTTTTGCCGCTTCCATCAGCTTGCTCCACTCTTTGGGCATACCATCCTTTCCAGTGATGGTTCTGATGAGACTATCACATCGGATAGCTTTCTTAAAGGGAGCGCGCATGAGTTGTTCACTTACACCACCGATCTCTAGGCACTCCTTGTTAAAGCGAGTGATAAAGTCTTCTAGACCTTCATTTTCCCTGTACCAGATATCCGTTACGTCAGACGTATCTCGTTGATAGCGCCTTTGCTGGCTGAAGTGGTCTAGAAACTTAGTTCTGAAATCGACCCACGAACTGATTTTTCCAGGCGGTAGGCTGTCGAACCACGCGCGAGCAGCCCCGGTGAATGTCTGGATAAACAAATGACACCACATTGGCATATTCCATCCTCCCATGCAACCAACACTTGTGAATACTCTGACATGATCGTCGGGATCAGTCAGCCCATTGAACTTTCCCACTGTGGGAGGCAACTTTTCTCTTGATAGCGGCGCAAGAGCGATCTTCGGGATGAATTTCGAATGTTCTGCAGCTTCAGCTGGTCGATAGGCGAGGCGGAAGTCGCGCTCTGCCTCTTCGCTGTATCCGATGTGTTGTCGTGGTCTATAATTTTCATGGTTCCTTTGCAAGCGATTGAAGACTGACGAACCCTCATCATCCCGCCAAGTTGGGTCATTCGGGTCAGTATCCTCCCATTCATTGTTCATGTTGCGCGGCGTTAGCCGGCTATGAACTGGACCCCTTTGGACCTGTGACGGATAGTCATAATAGCTTTCTGTTTCTCCCCTTGTATCGCGCGTGTCATGCACGCTTAGCCTTCTCGCAGGGGGAGGTCTGTTAGCTCTTCCTTGGATGTTTTGTTGTGGGGGTATCTGGCGCGCCCCCTGACTCTGTCCCTGAGGTGGAACCAAGGATGGTTCTGCTGTTAAGACTGCTTGCTGTGCGCTCAAAGATTGATACGCCGCATTAATGGTGGCAATCTGTTTGGCGTACCACGAGGCTACAGTCTCGCCCTCTGGTAGCCCTAATAGCGTCGAAATGTTTTGAGGTGGAGCTGGGTTTGAAGGTCCAGCGCCATTGTTTCCTGGGGTTACCGTCTAAGTGATACGGGTGATGCTCCCGCGAGGTCCCCCAGTGTTAGCTACTTCGATTTCGCCAATTTCTTCAATGTGTTGGGGCTGGACGTTTTGATTGCCCTCGCCCAACACCGCATTAGAGTTTGCTCTGAAGCCAAACTAGGGAATAATTCCTTGACCAGCCATGATCGAAGGAAAACACGTCGAAAACTCAGAAAAAGAAGATGAAAATGACTTGTAAAAAAAACCGGTGGGCGCCAATGAAGAAACAAGGAACTAATTTGGGGTTTGATTAGTTTGGTTTATGTTTCTATCATAATGGTTAATCTTCTTATGACTTCTGAGCTTCTTAATGATCTTCTTGATCCTGCAAAACAGAACACCGTTACTCGTTAAGAGGGGAATATGGGGGTTTCCCTCTTAACCGGGCTCCGGCGTGAGAATAAGTGACTGCTTTGAGGAGATAATTGAGTATTAAGAGTGAGAGTAGTGGGAATGGAATGTTTAACCTGTGAAGTGAGGTCTCTATTTATAGCCGGAGAGGTGTAAGAGGATGTGGGCTGATGGGCCTTGGGCCTGAAGGAGACAACATAGAGGATATGCTCCTTGTCTCGCTGGTGTCGACCGTTAGTGGCTTCTAGGAGCTCTTTGGAGTTGGCGCAATGTGATTGGAGCCACGTGTCACTATTGTCGGCCTGGCCGCCCCTCTGCCATCAGCAGGTAAGTGGAGATCGTGGGGCAGTTGTCTCTGCCCTGTGATTGGTGCCATGTAGGCGTCCTTAAGTACTTTCTGTCTCCTGCATGTCAGACGATCGTGGAGCACGATTGAGCAGGGCCAGAAAGATGTCGATTGGCCCTTTCATTCTGCCACTTGTACCTTGTGTACTATCTGAAACAGCCTTGTGCCGTAGTCACGCGCGATTCTTGCTGAACACGTAACTACCCCGCACAGGGTATGGGTTACTGAATGCTCTTTCAGAATGCTAAGTGTTGAAAGTGGAGCTTCCTATTACTCAGACCTCGCGCCGGATCAAAGAATGCTGAAGTAGCCCGCGCAAGGTTGGCAATAAGGAATGTGTTGAATAAGGAGTATGGTCTTTCGCGCGACCTGAATAAAGGTTTGCGCGGCTTTTTTGGGACCATACCCCTTCAGTCATTTACACGTCGGTTTGTTCTACGCTCACAATTTCCCCGGTTCATAATTATACTTCTTTACGACCCGTTACCCGGGTTCTTTATTATTTCGCGCTTCCATTATTCAGTTTGCGCTTACTTGTACTACCAAGCTTTTTATACTTTATTTATCTCGTTTGACTTATTCGTGTGAGATTTCATTACTCATGAACGTCAAACTTCATTCTTTATTCGACCCGTTCAACTTTAGGATAGTTGAACATAGTTATCAAAATTTCTGTTTGCAAATTCTCTTCGTCTTTTAGTCATGACTCTTAATCCGAGTCCTTTGACTTTCTATTTCGCGTACCCGTCTCTTGGTTTACACATACTTTCAAAATCCTACCCATCTATCGGGTATCTTTACCGAAGTTATCATCAAGTAACCATTCTTATATGGTTTTAGACATCATCTTAATTTATTTGATCGTCTTAGCGAAATCCATTGCTTTTATTTAGTCAAGTCTTTTATTCTTTTATTCTACCCCTTTGACTTGTCTGTGTGAATTTCATCACTTATGACAGTCAAACTTTATCTTTATGCCTTAGCATTCTCATTAGTTGGTCTGTATTTTCATTTACTTTAATCTTTGTCCCTTCTCTTGGGCTCGTTATTCTGACGTAATACGCTCCCTGTCATCCGACTTGCGTTTACGTTTATTATCAAACATCTTACTTGTTTGATTCATTTGGGTACCTTTTTAAGTTTGTCCCATTCACCCCGTCCTTACTACATCGGACATAAATGCGTCCACTACAAGAAGTTCATGGTATCATATGCCACTACTTACTTGGCCAGAGTAAGCGATTGGTACATGACACACATGACCTTTTCATAGTTTTCACATCACGCCCTATGTAAGTAATGCCTCTATTTATTTCATATCCCTGATTTCATTTACTAAAGCTTTATTTAATTGTTAAACAACAATCACTAGTTTTACTAGTTTTACATTCGAACATAAAAATGTTTTCCTCTCTATCGAACTATTATATAATCACATTCGTTAATGTGATCGCTACCTTTCTTAATAGCATTATATTGAGAGTTTTCCACTTAGATAATTACCCCCCATCCAAGTTTCCATATAAACTAATCCTATTATTCCTTTGTTATTCATCATTGTGAATAACATATATTTCTATTAAACTTTTCTTGGGAACATCATCCTGAAAGGATATTCTATTCAGGTTTTCCAAGTTTTAACACATATATGCAACCATCATTCCCTACGTGTTTGTTGCATATTACTACTTGTGCGATTACATTTAAAGGTGTGCACCTGGTAATGCTTGCCCTGACGGGCTTTCATTGCCATTAGCCTTGTTCGCGATTGTTACGCGGTTTTTGTTCTTGGCGAGCATATTCTGCTTGTCATACTTGGACCGTTTCTCCATCATATCCACAATTTGTTATATTCTCGCCATCTTCAGATGTGAGTGTCTTTCAATTAAGCATTTATAAAAATTAGTAATGTCGATATTCGATAAAGGCCCAAATTACAATACGAGGTTTTCTGCTATACGTGTCAACGCACGTAATTTCGTTAACTATATTAGTCATTTACTTGGGGTAACGTGTATTACATGATAACCCTATGTGTTGTTCACAACACTTTAATCATACTAAACTATCAACATACATGTACTTACCGGATTTGCGATCAAGCCTCGAACCGAACACACTTACCCTTCAACCATGAGCTCTGATTACCAACTTGTAACACCCTTATTATTATTTAACGTTTTTCGTATAAATTATGAAAATAAACATGTGATTATGAGCACACATACCTTACATAATCCGGGTTTACTAAAACATTTACAATTTAAAGTTTAAAACAACATAATGTAATTGAATTCGTCATTTAAAAATAATGACAAAACAACATGCGGAAGCTTCTTCATCATGTGTTCGGTTCTTTCTTGTCGCTTGATCTCCATCCGGTGCTTCTGATATTCTCCTACGATCAAAACCAACTCAAAAGTTAGTTTTGATAATTTAAAAACAAGTTCCAACATCAAATTATTAAACAAAATAAAGTTTCCAGAATTATGCCTCTCGCACCATGCGAGAGGCTTGGTTTTACTTGTCGCGTGCCGCGGGGACTCCCGCGTGTCGCGCTCGGATCGGTATCACCCCTCGCGTGGCGCGGGGGAGACTATTTTCCAGCAGGTCCGTATCTGGACCTGCATTTTCTGCCCAGCTCCAATTTTTTTCTCCAAACTCAAACTTTGAATGACCATAACGTTTTATCTACATGTCCGTTTTCCACGATTCTTTTTCCTACGCGTTCGTAATTTAATTCTCCATCTTATAGAGTTAAAACCTGATATTCAACTACTTTAAAAATTCAAATTTCAAGCTCTGGGCTTGAAATTCCTTTTTAACACTTTTGACTCGTTTCATAATTCTTTACACAAACATGTTTATTATACCAAACTTCTTATGAACATCATATTTCAATTGTTTCCTATGACACCAGATTTAAATCACGGATCATTAGGCATCATTAACCCGTCTATGATTATGAGCTTATTTTGACCCGTTACAATCCCTAAAGGTTGTTTACCTGATTTACCCGCCATGGGCGTTTTGGTCAACTTTAGTCCTTCAATTTACGACGAAAGACTTTCACTACATATTTGACCAAAATCGCACTTTTCGCTATAACTTGTTCATGCGTACCTGGCTCGGGTCATAATATCGACCCGTTTCAATACCTTTCACTATTAATCACTAGTTAATAGTAACGCGAACCTTATGTTAATTCCTGTGAACACAAAACTCAACAAGCGATTATCAAATGTTATTGTCAAATGGTGTTAACAACACCATTTGACCCATTTAGTCTAATTGACCATTCGTCTGTATGAAATGGTATTTATTTACCATTTCACCCCTTTAAACCTATCCCGGTTTTCTCCTTGAACTCTTTTACTTAAAAACCATTTCTTATTTGTTCGTCATTACATGACTAATTTACCATTTTACCTCTTTACCATAGTTCATGATTTCTTACCATTTTCCTTTGTTCCGACTCGCGTTAAATCGTGTCGGAACATCATATTCCAATCACTTAATAGAACTTTTATACAATACTTGCAATTAAGTAAATTGTAAATAATGTAAAAAGGGCGTAAGCTTTACTTACCTTGCATTCGGTTATGTCCTTTTTCTGCGTACTCGATCCGTTTGACCCGCTTCTTTCCCAAGTCTTCATCTAGCTTGTCTAGAGTCAAACTATCATCATTACAATTCGTAAGACAGTTAGATTAGTCATAATCGTTTACGACTATTCCATCCTACGGGTTTTATGTCGAATTTATCATTCGACCATATCAAAATTATCATTCGATCTAATCATTGGTCGGTTTGACTTTTTAAAAGTCAATTGACCTATCAACATATTCAAATGCACATTTAGTTCATTGAACTCACTTAGGCATATTTCATCCGAACTCTTAATGAAATTAAATTTTACACACAACCAAGTAGACCGCGATTTCATTTAGGCATTTCATATCCCTGAAAATGGGCTGTTTTTGGTGACTTGTTTAACCTGTTTACAAGTCTTCAAAAATTATGATTTTTTATGTGGCGCACCTCTCGGAGGGTTAGTCCTTGTGTTAAAATTTCAAGATCTAGCTCTTTACCAAAAATTCGTAAAAATTCATTTACTGAGCTGCAATCAGATTCGTCACTTCTGACTGCAGCTTACGAAAAAATTCATTTAAAATTCCTCGTTTATCCGATTGACGAAATTCCAATTGGCGATTCTTTTAATCACCTAAAACTATCTATAGTAAAAAATTGAGATCATAACTAAATTCCTAAATTGAGTTATGACATTCGTAATGGGCTGCAAATTCTGCCAGAAAACGCAGCTTGAACCTTCGATACGGAAAATTTCATAAAACGCTCAATTTTCGTCGAAAAAATGCGATTCCAGTGAGGTTTGAAAGATATTTCCTGGAGTTACATTTTAGACTCAAGAAACACATGTTTTTGTCAAGTTTTATCTACGTTACAGCCAATACAAGTCGGCTGTAAATTCTTATCAGAAGCTGTTTGAATTCAGCTTTCAACTAAAACAGGTTTATGACATTATAACACTATCTTTAGCAATCAAAAACCCTAACAACAATCACCTTCAATGGTGTTCATGGATTTTACTAGAATTAGGCACGATTTCAACATATACTTGTCTAGGGTTTACTCCTAAACACTACAATGTTCCTATTTCATCCATATAACAAGCATGCATCAACAATTTTTGAATTCTCTAGGTTTACTCAGAAATTAAACTAGAGATTTCTCATGAAATTTACATACCTTGTGACTCCTTTTTCAGTGGAGATCACTAATTCGTGCTCAGATTTTGATTTGGAACTGATTTGGACCTTCAATTTGAGAGATTTAGCAAGAACTAGGGTTGGGCTCCCATGGAGCTTTCTTCTGGTCGATCCTACGCACGCCGGGGTGTGTGTGGTTTTTTTTTTTGTTTATAATTAAGCTTTCATTTTATCCATCTTTGGCCCCTCGTGTTTGGTTAGTTATAAAGTAGATCACAACTCCTTTAGTTTAAACAATATTCCTTCTCATTTACTAGGTTAGACATTCCTAGTTAACATAATAGGTTCGGGGAAAATTATGACCCAGTCTGTTTTAAGTCCCGTTAATTCGGGCCTTTTATTCACTTTATTTTCCTCAAAAGGATTTGCCCAACTTTTATTTAATATTAGGTTTATTTATTTAAATCCTAATATTTACCGGGTAAGTTTTACCACTAACTGTATTTTACCCGTCCTTTAGTATTAACGTGGTTTGATTACCAAACCCGTTTTCGGGGTGTTACAAACTAGCACAACACTAAGAATGAGCAGGAGACTAGAACAAGGTCCGATTCTATCGGTTTTGAGTTCATTGAGTGTAAAAGAATGAGAAAACTTGTGATTATTTCTTTCAACTCTTTTATCCTTTCGAAAATGTTCAGATCTATGCGAAATTGTTGTGACATCATGTGGAAATCCTTCAGATCTGAGTTATCCTTGGTGGAATGAGGTCAAGCTTGAAGTTCATAAGAACTTCATGATGACGTCACCCTAGAACACCTCAAATCTAGTGATTTCACGGTTAAAAGTTAAGATTCAAAAGATAGAAATGTGTAGGAGTGCGTGTAGATCAAGAAAGTACAAGATTTAGGGTGAGATCTTACCGGAATAGAGAGAAATCGAAGAAAAGGTGAGGAGCACGAGCTGGTCGGTCAGAGAGTTTCCAAAAGTAGAAAGTTTGAGAGTGACATTATAGGATTCCAAAAGGGGAAAGTGTGGGTCGGTCGGATGGCACCCCGCCCGGATGACTATCCGGTCGGATGTCATCTCGGTCGGATGGCATCTTGGCACCACGACCAAGTGGCAGCCCGGTCGGATGGCTATCCGGCCGGATGGCACTTTGTTCGTGTGTTCGACGCGACGATTTTTGCTGATTCGATTTCGATTGCGAGCGATGCGATACGATGGAGTTTCCTATTCAAATTACTTTTAATCCCAACCACTCATATCTCGCACTGTCCCTTCTCCACTAATTATCATAGTTCGATTGTGATTCGAGTTCGATGTCGATTGAGTTCGATTGCATTTCGAGTTTCGATTGATTTCCACACATAACATAAATTAAACATGCACAAGTAACACATAAGGCACACACACACACGTATAACAATAATTAAAATGCGTAGTTCGAGTTGCGATTCGATTCGGTTTGATTAGCATAGTTTGATTATCGTTTAGTTAACTTTATCGCATTGTTACTTCCTATAGTTCACAGTCGTAAGTCGATTAGATTGCGAATAACACACGTCGATTATTGTAATTATTGACACTTACTCCACATAATACAACTAAAATAAACATACAAAAGAAATCCACTACAATTCAAGTCGCGCGAAATCGGTTGTTGACTTTGACCTTGACTTTGACTTTGACTTCTTGAAAACACGGGGTGTTACAGTGAAGAAGAATGGGAAAATATGGTTTGGGGTTGGGTATTTATAGGTATAAAATGTAATTTTTTTGAATTTGGTTTGGCATAACCGCTACCCCCAATGGCTATTTTGAACCAGCCAACCACAGTCCGCCATGTCACCCAGCCCCTCGCCAGGCAGAATCTCCACGCCAAACGGGCGATGCCAAACGCAACGCCAAACTGGGGTGGTGTAGCCAGCGTTAAAACCCCTCCACTGCCCTAACCCACGCATTACACCCCATAGTCTAACATGCAGGGTTACTTTACTATTGGATGGCTAGGAAAAAAATTATTAGATTAAAAAAAATCAAGACAAATGATGGAATTTAATGGTGATGATGCTTTGCACGTATTTAAGTTAAATTAATTAGGCTTATTAATATAGTTTTTCATGGGCTAAAAAGTCATACTTTGTCGGTCCATTAAGGCTTTATTAATATAGTTTTTCTTGGGCTAAAAAGTCATATTTTATCGGTCCATTAAGATGGTAATTGGGCAAGTGAATTAACAACAACACGTATGTGTCGGGCCGGCTGAGGAAAAAAACGGCCCATGTAGCTTAAGGGTAATTTAATTCGGACGAGAAGAATAAACACCCGCATCGTGGAGGGTGGGTTTTTGAGATGAAAGTTAATGGTTTTGAAGATGGGGTTTAAGGGCGTACGGGGTGGGTTAGGCAAACCCATCGGCAACCTCACATGCCGAGAGGCATGTCCACTGCCAAACCCCACATGCCGATCGGTAATGAATATGGAGACTTGATTTCGACGAGCATATGTCACAGGTGGCAAAGAGAAGTAGAGGGAGAAGTGGTGTGGCCCATCCCCAAATCAACCAATCATAAGTTTTTGCTTTTTTTTTAAATGGTTTCCCTAAGAAAATTTCCCAATAAAATGGATCAAAGTAAGAGTAACAAAAAGCTAGATAACAATTTACTCAAACTTTATACAGAGATTTTATTCAAACATGCGGAAGCTTAAAAACTTAGAACACTTACAAGGAAAACTTCAAGCTATTTAGAGGATTACACAAGTTAGGATACCAAAGAAAATTTCCCAATAAAATGGATCAAAGTAAGAGTAACAAAAAGCTAGAAAACAATTTACTCAAACTTTATACAGAGATTTTATTCAAACATGCGGAAGCTTAAAAACCTAGAATACCTAACTTGTGTAGTCCTCATTTTAGGCATGTACCCTTTATGTTTTTGGGGCAATAGGCAAAAATAAGAGGCAACTTACATGGCACAACATGATAGGGTGGGGGAACTTTGCCTAAAGGGTTTGAATTTGAGGAAATTCATGTTTTGTTGTTTTTTGTGTTCGGTGATTTTGGGGTTTTTAGGAAGGAAGATGGTTTTTGTGGTTTTTTTCTTTTCGAAAGGGCTTTTCGGTTTGAAATGTGTAATTATTAGGGTGACAACACGGGTTATTGTTAAAGGTGAACAAATAAATCTGAAACTAGCCCGAAAAATAATGGAACTGGGTATTGCAGAACCAGGTCCATCCTGACCCAGCCCTATGGGTGTACCTGACCCAAACCTTATACAGTTCCATACACTGTGGGGTTAGGTCACGTACCAAACCCGACCTAGGGTATTTAAAAAAAACCTGATTTGTGCACCTCTATTTGTTGTGCGGCATTGTAGAAATTAATGTGAAGGTATAGGCTTTTCTATAAGTTACCGAATAAATAAAGTAAGTTCCATTTTACCGGTCTTTTTTACTTTTTTAAATTACCTAATCTTCCACTAACCAATCTTTCTTAACTTTTACCCCTAATCGGATCTGGTGCATTACCAGAAGCCTCTCTAAGAATCTCGATGAAATATCAGAAGCCTGTTATTACCCCAAGATCTGGTTCGATACTAGAAGCTTGTCAACTGAATCTGGTTCAATGCCAGAAAACCCCTAGTAAGATCTTGGTCGAAGGCCAGAAACTTACGCCGTATCTGATTAAAGGTACCAGAAGAAGCCGTATGCACACCCAATCAAGTTAAGTTAAGTTAGATTAATTTAATTAAATTAAGTTGTTAAGTTAATATAGTTTCAAAGAGGCCATCCACCTAGGCGCCACCTCATATGGGGGCTTTAAAGCCCCTTCCTTTAAAATCTTTGCAATGGTTTAAAGCACTTTAAAATAATATAAAAAAAGAAAAAGGAAATAAAAAAAAGGAAATGTAATTGGTGGAAAAGAAATGAGTCCCACATGCATACTTAATAGCGCTTGTTATTGGGCTGGTGGAGGATCGATGACGCACCCCCCCCCCCCCCCCCTGGCGCACAGAGGTTAGGTAGGGGATGCTAAAGAACGCTAAAAGTAATGACGTGACCAGGGACGGTATACCCCACTCCTCGTCTAAGAATCTAGAGAACTAGATGAAGCCCAAAATCTATTCTTCACCTTAATTTCTATTCTAGAAGGCTACCTCAATGCCCACACAACACCACCACGTGCTGTCTACCCAACAAAGCCCCAATTCCACGTATCAAACCAAAAGCCCACAAACACCTTCTTCCTTAACCCCCAACCAAACTCACCGAACACAAAAAAACAACAACAAAAAAAATGAACTTCTTAAAATTCAAACCCTCAATCCGTTCCTTAAAACCCATCTTCAAAATCAACCACTTCTCGTCCCACCTTCACGATGCGGGTCCAATGGCTTCTCTCCTTAAAACCCGATCCGTACTCCGGTTCCGGGGCCCCGACACCATCAAATTCTTACAAGGTTTATTAACAAACGATGTTCGCCGGTTCGGTGAGCCGGCTGGTGATGAGAAGTCGAGCTTGGTTACTCCTAATGTGCCGGTTTCATCGGCCCGGTCTGTTTATGCGGCTATGTTGACGCCCCAAGGGAGGTTTTTGTATGATTTGTTTTTGTATGAGCCGCCCCGAGTTGATGAGAGGCTTGATGAGAGTGGGTCTGGGCCTGGACCCGACCCGGATGAGGTGGTGTTGCTTGCTGATGTTGATTGTTCTGCGTTGGATGAGCTGGTGGAGACCTTGAAAAAGTATATTTGTTGTCTAAAAAAAAAAACTTGTCTGAATTATGAAATTAATCTGTTTTTGGATAAATTTAAGGTTAAATGTTGCTTTTTTTAGATAGACTATATTTTTTTAGATAGAATATATTAGTATCCTGATTCGCAGAGATATGAGTTGATTAGGTTTATTTCTATTTAGGTTAGAAACGTGTGTATTCCGCGGGTTTAGAAAAATATTGAATAGGTGGCAATGAAGATTTAGGGGCTGTTTGGCAAGAACCAGCAAGAGGTCTGAACCATTAAGTGCTGAACCAGTAAGAGGTCTGAACCATTAAGAGCCTGTATAATGCTTAACCGTTCAGAGGCAAATGTCTGACCCATAGTCACCTAATTCGCTAGAAAAGTGGCGAATTTCGTATTGGTACGTTTCGTACCATACGAAATTCGTTTTCGTATAATACGGTTCGAATTCGCGAATTCACTCCATGAATTCAGCGTTTCATTCCATTCAATTCTGCGAATTTCCTGCACCAATTCACTGAATTCCGTTTGCAATAATAGCGAATTTTAATGGTCAATACGTATTAGGGTTGGATACGGCGCCAGTACCATAGTCACCTAATTCGCTCAATTCAGCGCATCATGTTCATCAATTCAGCGAATGGTGATGAAGATGAAAAAATTAAACCTTACCTGTGATAATGATGAACCCTAGTGAAAATGGAGAAGATGGAGTTGGAGGCTGCGTTTCTTTCATCTCTTTTAACCTAAAACCTCTTTTATTTACATATTTCATCCTTTATGTTTATGTTATTATAAATATTAACCTAAAGCTTTTTTATTAAGTTACATATTTCATCCTCAAATCTCTATATTTTTACCTTTTCAACTTTAACCTAAAACTTTTTAAGTTGTTTACTTATTCAGATTTATAAAATTAGTAATTTTTGTTTTAATTTGTGTATACCGAACGGAACGGAATGGTACACCGAACCGAATCGTACCGGACCGTACCGTACCGAAATGAACCTACCCCCTTCCGAACCGAATTCGTCCCAACTAGCGAATTGCGAACCCGAATCGCGTACCCGAACCGGAGCAAACCGCGAATTAGGTGACTATGGTCTAACCAATTCAGATTAGAGGCCTTAACCATTCAGACTCTGTATAATGCTTAACCGTTCAGAGGCAAATGTCTTAACCATTCAGACATCTGCTCGTGAACCAAACAGTCTGAACCATTAAGTGCTGAAGGTCTGAACCATTAAGAGCCTCATTAGGTAAACAAATAGCCCCTTAGGTACAAAAGATTATGAAAATTACCAAAAATAGATTTAGGAAACATTGAACTATAAACCCCACATTTGTTGCCATACAACTGACGTGGGACAAGTCCCGTCCGCAATGGTTTCAGTCAATAACATTTGACTGTCCTCGTTGGTCATGGCTGGCTTCCTCCAGGCCACCACTCCGAGATTGGCTCCGACACCAATGATAGCACGGCTGTTATCACAAAAAAAACCACCAGAGTTACGTATTTCTGAGGCGGAAAAACAAGGGCGGTTCCAATGGGGGGAACGTTTTTTGATGTGGGGATAAATACGGGCTTGGACACCGCTGCAAAACGGGGACCTTCAAGCTCCTTGAGGCTCATGCCGAGGAGGATAACCAGGCCATTATTGGTGGAGCAGACGCCATTGAGCATCATGACGGTTTCATTCGAACTATTTCATCTCGACTTGAGGACAAGTCGTTTTTCTGGGTGCCCAATACTGTTATGTAACCCAGTAACCTAGGCCTAACTCCACTTGTAATTCGGAACCCATTGTTTGACCCAGGGGCCAGGGCCCAACTAGCTGCAGTTTAGAACGTGGGGTCTTAACCTGCGTTGTCAGATATCTAGGGTAAAACCTTGGTTTTAAAAATCGCGAAGCGCACAAAAGTGACAAGGTCTAAAACCGAGCACAGAGCGCAAAAGTAGTGGGCTTTTCGTACGCGGTGCGCAAGGCGATTATATAATTTTTTTATATATTATATAGGTTTCTAGGATCATTTACCTGATATTTAGACACAAATAAGCTGTATATATGTTTTAACATTGAAATTACATACAAGTACAGTCTGAAAAGCATGATTTACAACAATCTGCTACACAAAAATGGGTCATGTACATGAGGTGTGCGCCTCAGAGTGGATTTTTTCTGCAAAAAAAGTGCGCCTCAGCTGCGCTTTCTGTACAACCTGCGCCTCAGGCTACATAAGGTGCTGAGGTTTGCTCCTCAGTGTGCCTCGCGCACGCCTGAAGCGTGCTTTTTTAAACCAAGGGTAAAACTATCCCCATTATTTTCATTTCTTAGTTAAGTACCAATGGATTAGGGTTAATTAGTTTAGTTAACTATCCCCTTTATTTTCTTTTCTTAGTTAATGTATATTAGCTTAGTTAAGGAATGGAATGTGAATGCTCTCAATATCCTAAGAGCTTTTCATTAGTCTGTAGTTTTTATTAATATAGATTAAAAGTCCGGTGTTTTTATCTGTTAGAATACAGTAGGGTTACTTTTGTGCTAATTGTAAGAGATATGATTTGAATGTGTTTTTATCGTTATTATCTCTCTATATATTGTGTATTTGTGTTGATACAGATATAGGTTAAGGTCAAAGGTTGATATCGAGAATGTGGGGGAAGAGTTCTCCTGTTGGCAACGTTTTGGTGTTGATCTCCACAAAAGACCACCAGCTTCATCATCTGCAGAAGACCCTGTAGCCAATTCCGTAGGGTGGGGCGGTGCGATTGACCCAACCGGCAGCTCATCTTCACGAGGAAATAACATCGGCTGGCAATGGCTTAAAGATCCCCGTTTGGATTGCCTTGGGTTTCGAGGAATCTTCCCGTCCAATGTGACTCGTAAGATTAATGTTACATGCTAAGAATCGAAAATTTTTACACTAACCTTGTACTGTCGTACAAAATGTTTGTTGCAGCACCGATGGTTGAGGCGAATACCGAAACCGAAGAAGAGAATTATCTTCTATGGAGATTAGAGAAGGGTGTTGCTGAAGGATCTATTGAGATCCCCAAAGGTACATTTTAGGTTTATTTATTATTAATTACGGAATACATTTGCTAATTATCTGTTCTTTTAGGTGAGGCAATCCCGCTGGAGTACAATCTTGCGGGTTTAAACGCGATAAGCTTCGACAAAGGATGTTACGTTGGCCAAGAACCAATCGCTCGGTCCCATCACCGCGGGGTTATCCGCAAGAGATTGCTTCCTCTCAGGTTCCTAAACGAATCTGGAACAGGTTGGAGTTTCACCATCTTTAAACACTATCTTGATTCGACTATTTGGTCAACTGTTTTGACTTTTGAACAATGTTTTTCTCAGAGGTGGAGAAGGTTGCTCCTGGTTCAGAAGTAATAGCGTTGAAGTCCGGCAAGAAAGCCGGAACAGTCACCACTGCACTAGAGTCTCGTGGGCTCGGGCTACTCAGGCTCGAAGAAGCTTTTAAAGGGTCGGGAAATTTGGTCATCAAAGGTCAAGAAGACGTGAAGGTGGACGCTATCCGGCCTGAATGGTGGCCGACACAGTGGCTTTCCGAGCATGAGCCGTACCAAGCTGCTGGTTAGTATATTTGTCGGGTAGTCCTACCGTTTTGTTAAATGTTAACCTGTAAAAACTGTTTTATTCCGAGTTTTATTGTATACTTTAGATGATAAATAAAAGTTGGCACAAATAAAGTTAATCATCACTTTTGTCAATCGTGCTGGTTTGCTGGTTGACAGGTTGGATAGGTGAACCCGAGCACGACTGACTTGTATCTTTTTGATGAAAAGATTTATAGAAATGAAATTTTTGTTCATGAATTTTATGAATGTGTGTTCAAAATTAAACAAATATAAGTAAATTCAAGAACAGATCAATTGACTAAATAGAACTACTTAGTTCTCGAATCACATCCTCCATCGTCAATCTATTCTCAGGAAGCTCATCGACACAGATCAACCCGATTTCTGTCAGCTTATCTGCTTCAGATTCCGAAAACTTTCCCTCAAGATTTTCGTCTATGAAATCATTAAACCTTCTATCTGCGGCAGCTGCCCGTATTGACCCGGCTACATTACCTTTACCCGAAAGTATTTGAAGAACCACAACCCCGAAAGCGTAAACATCACTTTTCTCAGTGAACTTGCCGGTTGTAATATACTCGGGAGCCATGTAGCCTAAAGCAGCACTCACTTTGAGCGCCGAGTATACTATATCATCGGCTAGGAGCTTCAACAGGCCTGCGTCCGTGATTAAAGGGTTGTATTCTTGGTCGAGTAAAATCTTTTCCATCGATATGTTTCGGTGAATCATCCCAGGTTTTTCCGGGTCATCTCTGTGCAAGTATGCAAGACCTAAGAAATTTTTTAAAATTATTATTCATATCATGAAATGGAAATCAGAAAATAGAAACTTGTAACACAAGTTACCTTTGGCTATGCCATTAATAATGGAAACCCTTTTGGGCCAGTCAAGAACATGAGTGGTTCTTCTATCTTCAACATCAAGATAGTCTGATAGATTCCCTTTTGATGCAAAATCATACACTAAAAAGCATTCACCTCTGCTTTTTGAGCAGCAAAACCCTCTAAGCCTTGTTAGATTCTCATGTTTTAAAGAGGTTAATAAGCTCAACCCTTTTGTAAACTCGGCTTCGTCGGCTTTACAACTTGTGATGCTCACGCACTTTATCGCGACGACTGATCTGTCGCGTAACACGCCTTTGTACACCGCGGAAAACTTGCCTCTCCCAAGCAAGTTAGCATCTGAAAAGTACCATGTGGCGGATTCGATTTCCTCCAAATTGAAACTCTGTAACGAGTTCGATTCCAACTCGACGCGAAACCCGTAAGATTTCGGTGATTTTTGTGGTGACTTTTGTTTCGGGTCCCACGCATAAATGGGATCGCTGGTTTTCGGGGGTGATTCTTGCATGCTAAATTTGCGATCGGGAGTCTCGGATTTGTTCCAGATTTTCTGTTTTTGTCTTCTGCGGATGAATATTGTGACACATGCGGTTACGGTTAAAGTTGCAATGACTGTGACTACGGCTGCTATGATGGCAACCCGTTTGAGATTCGATGAGTTCTTGCAGTGGGTTTGGTGACAACGAGGTGTAATGTTAGCCGATTGGGGCTTGTTTTGAGATACGGTGGTGTTTTGTGCGGGTTTAGATGGTTCGAGTGGGTCGATCTTTGATGCATCTTGGTTGCGACACCGCCTTAGTGAAGAAAACGCCACGCCACATAGACCAAGATTGTTCTTGTAACTGAACCCTTCTTTCAATTGCTTCAAACCTATAATTTCAAATGAACATGTAAAAAAACAAGCTGAAAAAAACAAGACCTTTTCAAATCATAAATCATGATGCTGTATTGAGATCGCAGGGAATAAAAGAAATTTGCCGTTAAAAAAAATTATAACGTAAGTCAGCATACCGGTTGGTATGAAGCCCGAGAGTGTGTTGTTCTGAACATCAAGAAACTTCAACTGTGGTAGTTTGCCCATGCTTGCAGGAATCGGACCACTTAGCCCGTTAAAACTAAGATCAAGCCTCTGTAACATGGCTAACCCTCCAAGGGTCCATGGAATCCGACCGGTTAACCGGTTACACGACAACTCAACAACTGCAAAGACGAAAGAATATTCATTGATCACCACATATTTCATTCAAAATTTTAAAAGAATGAGTTTATCACAAACTTAAAAACATATTAATTTCCATCGAGATAGATGGTAAAAGGGCAACAAGCTGCGCTGCTACTCATTTTTGAATAACAAAACTAAGTCTTTTAAAAACTACGTCCATAGCCTCTTATTGCGCCAGGAAACCAAACGAGTTTATAAACCTTATAAACCAACCTTGAAGATTTTTCATGTTTCCAATTTCCGCGGGTATTCCTCCGGTTAAATTATTGACATTAAGATACAATTCTGATAACTCAGCGAGACCCGAAATCTCTTTTGGTATCTCTCCAGTTAATGAGTTGTAATGAAGGTATAAACCCGAGAGGCTCTTTAGGCCCGAGATTGACGTGGGCACCTTTCCAGTGAGGCTGCGGCCTGGCAACGAGATGTTGGTCACTTTTAGATGCTCATTGCACGCCACACCGATAAACGAACCGCTGCAGGGGTCCCCGGATTCGGTCCACGACATAAGATGCTTGTTTTCGGGGTCTAGAGAAGCCTTGATGTCCATTAGAACAGTGAGTTCTGCATTTGCACAACATGGGTTTGGGAAAAGAGAGAGTGTTAGAGAAAAAAAGAGGAGACAAAGAGGAAGCATGTTTGGTGAATTTACAAGTGTTGGGGTGTTGATTTTTTTTGGAGGATAAACAAAGGGAAGATTTGTCAAAGATGAAGTGTGAGTTTGAAAGTGAGGGACAGAGATGCATGATGCAGGACTTGTTGTTATGGATCTCTCTTTGACTTTTCTGAATTCTTTATTTTAATTGAAAATCTCAAAATTTAGAAAGCAGCCATTTTGCTTCATTTGTTGTACTTGAGTCTTGGACAAGAATGTTAGTAATTTTGGAAAGTTAATATTCACACACCTCAAAATCTTAATTTTATATTTTGTATATGGGCCGTATAACGTTATACGGCTTGTATATAATAATTTGACATGACAAATATTTGGTCGTATAATATTATACGGCTCGTATAATGTATACGACTCGTATAGATGAAGAAATATTAGGTCGTATAATATTCTATTCGGACCATATAACATTATACGGGCCGTATACGCTATATGAGGTTTGGGTCGTATAACATTATATGAGCCGTATAACATTATATATGGGTCGTATAATATTATACGGGCCGTATACGTGGAGACAAAAAAACATTCCCTGACATTTTTTTGTGCAACAATTAGTTATAAGGCCTGTATAACTCTATACGGACCGTATACACATAGGAATGTGAAAATAAGATTTTAGTGGTGTGGGAATAGTGAGAGCTTTTTCTAAATGTGAAAATTATATTGAGTGAACTTTTTATGAAAAGTTATATTGATTTTTTGATGATTTCAACCCTACTTTGTTCGTGTATATGTTATTGTTTATAATAATTTATATATAACTTTTCTATTCGTAAGTGCTCACTCTTGTCTCTAGTGTAACTTGTTTGTTTTTTTTTTTTTTTTAATAAAATTTCAAATTTTAAAGTTTGTTAGTAACAATGATCAAATATGTTACACATAAATGAATAGTTTGGTAAAAAATGTTACAGGTAAATGAATAGTGGAGATCCCTAACGAAACATTGCCTGTTAGTGTTAAGAGATTTTTCTCATCGTTTGTGGGCAACCTTCTAGTAGTGTTAATCTATATAATAGATTATAGATTTATTAAAATGACTGGATTTATTTTTTCCTTAGAAAAAAAGCTAAATCTTAATAGTTTATTAACATTAAAAAACTTGTGAACCCGAAACTAATAATTTATTGATTTTGTACTTAATCTAATAAAAAACGGTTGGTGATCATATTTGGTAATATGATATATCATGATCATGATGATTGATAATAGATAAAATTTTGGAAATTGGCGTATGTCCAAAAATTGTTTTGTAAATTAGTCTACCCTTTATATATATTTTTAATTTATATTAATATTTTAATTAACCAAGACACATCAATATATTTTACTATTAAAATTTGGACCTAATTCTATTTTACTATTAAAATTTGAACCTAATTCTACACCTACGAGTCCTATCATTTCAAATACAAAATTGTAGAGTCGAATTAACCGGATGCATGCAACGAAATATAAATAGAAACAGGAGAAGAAAAAATTGATTAAATCTAGTTTTTTTTTTCTTTCTATTTTTTTAACTGCGACTTTCATTAAATGGAAACTATCAAGAAGCTAGAAAATACGACCAACAAAATTACAAATCAAGATCACAAAAATCTTTTTACTAAAGATTGGTGGGTGGGGATCTATTTTTAATCTAAAGGTAAGCTAAAAATTTTATGTTTTCCACTTTTTTTAGCTACATTTGTCTTCTTTCCTTAAAAAATTGCTTCATTTTTCTCCTTCCAAAAATACACCAACTGGCGGCAAAAAAATTTCATGCATCACCTTCTTTCTACGAGCTTCAATATAGAGATTCTTACGAACCAAACATAAATCCTGAATACCGAAGGCATATATAGGCGGAATGCCACACCAAGTACTCACACCTTGCCAAATCTGACAGGCGAACTGACACATTGTCAATAAATGATCCACTGTTTCCCCACATAGGCTGCATGAACTATTCTTCATTGATGCATGAACTATTTTTAATTTAAAGGTAAGCTAAAAATTTTATGTTTTCCACTTTTTTTAGCCACGTTTGCCTTCTTTCCTTCAAAAATTGCTTCATTTTTCTCCTTCCAAAAATACACCAACTGACGGTAAAAAATTCCATGCGTTACCTTCTTTCTACGAGCTTCAATATAGAGATTCTTATGAACCAAACATAAATCTTGAATACCAAAAGCATATATAGGCAGAAATCCACACCAGGTACTCACGCCTTGCCAAATCTGACAGGCGAACAGACACAATGTCAGTAAATGATCCACTGTTTCCCCACTTTCACCACATAGGCTGCATGAACCAATGTTGCAGAAATCGCGCCTAGGCGGCGCCTAGGCTCTGATTAAACGTTCATCGGAAGTCTGCCGCCTGGATTTTGGCAAATCGGTCAAACTAGGCGGCAGTGGTCAAAATCGGTCAAAATCAGGGAAAATCGGTAAAAAATCGGACCTAATCGGTCAAAATTGGACCAAATCGATCTAATAGAATGAGTTCTTACCTTGTTTGGAAACAAAATTGAACCAAAATTGGGGCTAGGGTTTCTTTCTTGTGCGCCATGTCTGATGAGGAGTGAAGAGCGGCGTCTGATGAAAGGGAAGAACGACGTATAATGAAAGAGATGGTGGGTTAGGTTTAATTAAGTTTGTGTATTTTAACATTTAACCCCTTCTATCTTTCACAAATTTACATATGGCTCCCAAACTTGTAAATTTGTATATAAAAAGTATAAAGTTAACTATATATTTATATAATTTTTTAAAAACATACATAAAAAGTCCATTCCGATTAATCCCTATTAATCCCTAGGCGGTACCTCACCGCCCGACTAGCGCCTAACGCCTTCTACAACATTGGCATGAACTATTCTCCATTGATACATGTAACCCTCGTGAAAAAAAATTCCAAACTTTCAAAAACTTTTTCTTTTGGAAGTAATTCATTAACTGATGCTTAAACGTAATCAGTTTAACGTAACATACACGCTAGAACAAGGACATAAGCTACACATACCCTAAATACCCTTTACACAACTTAGATATGAGTTTTGAGGGGTTAGGAATCACAAAAACACGTTTATACAAATTCAGGGACCATTTTTGACAAACTGCAAAAAGTCTGCCCAAACCCTCAGCAAACGGACCATGTGTACAAATCCAATCATTTTTCGTATTCAACAAAATCTTGTATTTTATTGATAAGAATGCAAAATTATTAATCGTTGCGTAATTTCGATCATTTTCGTGTTCGATAAAGTCTTGTACGTTATTTGCGAAATGCGTAACCGTACAACCGAACGAACCGACATCCACGACATTTCCGGACAAAATCCAAGTTACATATGCCTTACCACCTTTATATAACCTAAATATTAGGTTAAAAGGGGTTAAAAGTGACAAAACGCGACAATATAAGTCCAGGGGCTAAATCTGCCAAAAGCTGAAACATCTGCCCCTACCAGGGCCTTACGGACCGTAAAGGAAAACCCTATACGGTCCCTAAGGGGTGCCCAACACAGCAGAAACCTGGCAACTTCATATGCAAATCCTTGGTCCCTAAGAATTTGATTTTTCCAGCTTCTTTCCTTCAATTGACATGTGTTAACACCTCCCATCTGATCATGACACGTGTGGGACACTTGGATTGATCTTATGCACCCAAGAATGCTATAAATAACAACCAAGTTTGGCCATTTTCCTTGCTCATTTCTCATTTCTTTCTCCCATCTTCTTGGAGCTTGTTTCCAGCTTCTGGAAACCTCCTACTGAGTTTTTAAGTGTCGCTTAACACAAGTAAGTACTCACTTCTAGTCTATTTCTTTATTTTAGCTTGTTATGAGCTAAAGGTCAAACAATTTGACTTTATGTTTGACTTTCGGTTCAGACCATTTGGTCAAGCCAAAGTTCAAATTGAACTTTGCAACATGATCGTAATCACGAAGGTTATAATCCCTTGCGATTGCACCTTCTGATTACCACATTTACTTGGCGAAGTGACGAGTCAAAGTTTTGTTTATTAAAAGTCAAAGATGCGCACAAGTACATTTTACGACGAAATGGTTTTCGGGTTTTAAAACTTAAATTTTTGACACCAAATCAGTTTTATAAACATAATTAGACATGTTTCAACATGTCTAACTTGTCATTTCTAGTTTAGCGCTTATTCCTTAGTCGTTAGTCGAGCGGTTCGACTACCGCCTTGACTTTCGAATCCGACCCGTTTGGTCAACTATAGGATCCAACCAAGACCTTTATTATGACCATAGTATTATAGGGAATAGCCTACTGAGGTTATACCTTATGGTCATATCATTTGGTTAGTCAAATGACGAGTCGATTATATATTCTTTAAATGCTGAAAATAACCTTTTTGCGCATAAAATAGTTTTGAACATATATGAACATTGTTTTGACATCTAAACTGATTATACAACTTATATAAACTAGTTTTGACATATTAGACTCGTCATAGGGCGTATTTAACCATCTGAACCCATAGTTACATTTACGACCTGTTAAAGTGTCGTAAACTACTTTAGCGAGCCGTAACAAGTCAAAGCACTTTGAAACACTTCCAAATGAGAATGTATGGTATTATGAATCATGTTATACAAGATTGAACTCTTGTTTGGTTTATATACCTCATTCTATCCGATCTCCTATTTTCAAGTTTCGACACACTAATATGTAGTTATCCGATACACTAGGAACCATTTCAAACACTTGCACATTGAGCTTTGCTATTCGATTGAACAAGATCTATACGCAAACCTGTGAGTACATAGTCCCATCTTTTACGTTTTCAAATGTTTTAGGGTGATTCATGCGTAATCAATTTTTCTCAATGTATGGCATATGTGTGTTTACTAAGTGCTTTTTGTGTATTATTCTTATTAAGCAAAACGCGACGATGAGAACACGAACCAAATCCTTATAGAATCTATCTATCTTCATAGTTGGATTCTTGTAGGATATTTAAAGTACTATTTTAAATCTTTCTATCTTCAGAGTGAGATTTCTAAGAAGTGCTTTATGTATGAACGCGCCAATGGTTATTGTTTATGTGTAGAGAATTTTTGGTGATTTAGATAACGAAACTAGAGTAATACAATAAGCACATGGTGGATACGCCGCTAGTACTTCCTATATATAATTTTTCTTATTGTATTACCCTTTGTGGCATTATCTGAATCACCATTAGGACTTAGGATTTTGTGATTCAATGACCCAATGATTCAATGTGACCAAACCGAATCCATATAGCATCTATCTATCTTCATAGTTAGATTCTTGTGGGATGTTTAAAGTACTAAATTGAAGTCCTTGATTGGATTCTTTGTGTGCTTTAATGTGTATGTTATGATTTAATGTGACCAAACCGAATCCTTATAGCATATATCTATCTTCACAGTTAGATTCTTGTGGGATGGTTAAAGTACTAAATTGAAGTCCTTGATTGGATTCTTTGTGTGCTTTAATGCATATGTTATGATTCAATGTGACCAAACCGAATCCTTATAGCATCTATCTATCTTCATAGTTAGATTCTTGTGGGATGTTTAAAGTACTAAATTGAAGTCCTTGATTGGATTCTTTTTGTACTCTAATGCGTATGTACAAGTTGATGATTATGTGTTTATGTGATTAGTAGTGATTTAAATAATGAAACGAGTGTAATACCATAAGAACATGGTGGATACGCCGCTGGTACTTTCTATATATAAGTGTTCTTATTGTATTACCCTTGTAGCGTTATCCAAATCACTTTAGGATTTTTGTGTTAAGTTGATTCAAATATTCACTATCCAAATCCTTGTAGAATCTTCTATACTTTAATATGTTAGATTCTTAGAAGGATATCCAAAGTATTATTATAAATCATTGATTTGATTTCTAATGATTCTCTGACAAGTTATGACTGATTTCAATGTTGTTATTATAAATCCTTGATTGGATTTCTAATAATACTCTCACAAGTTTATGACCGATTTCAATGTGGTAACAAAGATCAAAGTACAATTTTCAATAGCATAAAAATTACCTAGTATGAATCATATTGCCATATACAAAACTCTTTTGTGACAAGTTTCATAATCAAGATAATGTATTGCAATGGTAAACCTTTTTGCCATTTATTGGTTTCAAAGAGTCCATTTTCAATTGACAACTCTCGTAGTTGTCAAAGAATTGCAATACCAAACTTTTTGACATTTATTTGGCTAACAAAACCTATGTATTCACCAACATTCTTTGTTGACGTCCTTTTTCACATATGTTTCAGGTTTTGATTATTCAAGCATTCTACACATAGGAATGCATCCGGGCCTTAGACTTATTTAAACAAAAGACAATTTAATGTATTCTTTGTATTGTAAAACATTGTTAACATAATGAAACTATTTAGTACCAGTTGTTGTGAGCAATTTGTAACGTGACTCCCCGTTGTTTCCGCCGCGTGTCGTTGTATTACGCGATTGGGGTGTTACAATACATGTCCTTTAATCAAAGCATCTACAGTTGGGATCCTCTGGATCCTTCTTTTCTCAGCTCCCCACATAAAAACATTAATCTTTTTAGGCACCCAATTGTTCCATTGAGCCCGAATGGAACAACTATAACAACTGACTCAAACAGTTTCTTTTCATGGACACAACCGAGAAAATTGTATCCGAATCCGGTACCCATAACTAATTGTTCAGTTCGTTCTTCAAACCTACTCTTGTAATTAAATTAAGTCATGGTTGCAAAAGTCGATAGGCGCTCCCTAGTCGGTCGACTGAGGAGTTGAGAGTACTCGACCTAAGCATATAGTATTCCAAGAGTACTCGGACATCTTAAATTATAAGGAAATTAGTTTTCAGAAATTAAATATATGTCAAATAATATAAATTTATTAATGTTTATAACAAAATACGTGAAAATGATATTCATTCTTTGATATAATAGGAATAGAAATTATGTTTTATTTTTTAAAGTCAAACTCGGGATGAGTTGACCTACTAGATCTGATTCTAGCCGAGGTTGACCGCGTTTGATCAATTCCAAGTAATTAGGCAGAGTTGAATAAAGTCGCCTCAACAGCCTACTTTGGAGCGATTACTCATGGAGTACTCGACCTTGGAGACCTTGTTTTACAACCATATATTAACACAATCCGTTATAGTTTAAATAACTCAACTTGATTCAAATTAGCCTTTTTTTCGTCGCCACTTCCAATTCACCACTTCATCCACTCTTTCCAAACAATCTTGTATCAATTTTTTTTTATTTTGTTCAATGCGAAATAAGTTCGGAAAAGCACAATTAGAGACTGATTAGTCGCCCGAGGGTCTACCTAAAAACCAATTTTATTCCCCCACCCTACTTCTCCTTTTAAGATCACCCATCCTAATATTATGATTATCCATAAAAGAATCTATATTTACTATATTTTTCCACGTACCCGCCAAATTTTTTTTGCATGGAAGAAAAACCCAAGAACGCTCGTTTATGTGTAACGATGTAATTACTTTTCCCCATACAACATTTGGTTCATTCTTGTGAGAAGTGCAATATTTGCTTCTTTTAGAGGAATTAAACCGACACCCCCTTCTTTGATAGGAGATGTAATTATTTTCCAACTAATCCAACTCATTTTTTATTTATCTTCAGTCCCACCAAAAAAAAAAATCTTCTTTTAGCTTCGAGTTGGTCAATTATTTTGCAAGCAGATTTGAACAAAGAAAAGAAATAAGTTGGTAATGTTTCCATTACCGAATTTAATAAAGTTAAACGCCCCTATTGACAGAGTTGATGCGTTCCACAATGAAAGCCTTTTATCAAAAGTATTGAGAATGGCATTCCAATAATTGATTTGGTTCATATATGCTATAATATCTATACCAAGATATTGACAAGGAAGAGCACCCGTTTTTGCTTCCAATCAACGCGGCTAGATTATTTGCTTCAACCAAATTCACCCACACCAATGAGATTCGGATTATTATAATTAATTTTAATCCGGAGACCAAATGAAAACATCTAAGAATTCTTTCCATGTGAGAAAATTTTCTTTAGACCATTTCCCTGCTAAAAAGGCATCATCCGCATACAACAATGAGACACAATAAGACCATAATTAGGAGTTTGAATACCTTCAAAAATGCACTCTTCCACCGCTTTCGAGATCATCCATTCCTATAATAAAAATAAAAGGTGATAGAAGATCTCCTTGTCTAACCCCCTTTTGAAACTAAAACTCAAAAGATGGAGATCATTAACCAACACAGGCGATCTTGCCGAAACCAAGACCAACATAATCCATTGGCGCCATTTACATGGGAAGTTCATTTACTCTCACATGAATAGTGACATGAGAGAGTTGCCACTCTTGCATGAAAGTCCTATGCAAAAGTTGACCTATTTCACATGTGAACTTTTAACTAGATTGACTAAGTTGTTAGATGTGACAACTGTGCTCTTTAATCGATGAACAATGCAAAACAATGTTAGTTATCAATAAAAAAATGTGCTTTGGTGTTATTATATGTGTTATTATGTGTGTATTTATGTTTGGTGATTTTACAATTCGATTCGATTCCGATTTCAAGCTTTAAATCGCTTTCTGGAAGGTTATACGCAAACTGGCACGTAAACGTGGTCAGTTTAACGCAAAAAACACTCCGGAATAGTGACATAGGCTTAACATACCTAAAATAACCTCCACATAACTTAGAAATAAGTTTTGGATGGTTTGATGTGTTGAAAATAAGTCTATTCGATCGCAGGGACTATTTGTGTCAAACTGCGAAACTATACCGATTCGTATGGTATCGAACAGTCCGGAACTTGATGATAAGCTAAAAATACCATAAATAACCTAAACATAGCTTAGAAATAAGCTTTGAGGGGTTCGGTGTGCAAAAATATGCTTATTTGATCTTACAGGGACTAAAAGTGTCAAAAATGACGTAAGTTTGCATTTTCGCGCATATCTTACGTTCTGACCATATCTGGACATCCAAATTTTTTGTACACACTAAAATATTTTTATTTTAGTGATCGGCATGCAAAAATACCGTTCGTCGCTTAATTTGGATCGTTTTTGTGTTCGTTACGACTTCCGTCGTAATTTACCGAACAACGTAACCGTACAGCCGAACGAACTGACATCCGTAACATTTTTGAGCAAAATTCAAGTTAAACATACTTTAACTTCATTATGGAGCTTAAAAATGGGCTTGACGGGTGTTAGAAGTGTCAAAACACGTCGAAACAAGCTCAAGGGCCAAAACTGTCATTAAGTGAAAGTTGCTGGTCAGATGCAGGGTCCTTACGGACCATAAGGGTCCCCTTGCGGACCGTAAAGCATGTCCAGGGACCAGAAAGTTAATTTCAGCCGCTGTTTGATAATTCAGGGGCTGTTCTTGTAAGATCTTTGTGTGGTAGCCAAGTTATTACCTCTCCAAGGCTTTGAACCTGCTTACAACAATTGTATGGCTAGGATTTGATGCTTGGGGACTACATAAACACTTGTTTTGATCCTATGAACTCCCCTCAAGTATAAATAGCAAGGTCCTTCACTTGTTTCTTTGCTCATTCTTCTCATTTCTCCTCTACATCTGACTTGGGGAGCTTTCTAATCTGATTGGAAACTTATTTTTGGTAGAAAAGATAGCTAGGACCCTTTGTAAGTCTTCTTTCATGCTTATTCTTTATGTTAGTGCAGAAAGTCAAACAGTTTGGCCAACAGTTTGACTTTCGGTTTTGACCATCAATTGGTCAATTCAAAGTTCAATTGAACTTTGCAACGTGATTGTAATCACGATGGTTATAATCCTCAGCGATTATACCTACTGATTACCACGTTAACTAGGCATAGTGACGAGTCAAAGTTTCGGTTAAAATGCGTTTTAGCACGCATTTTGCAACGGAACTAATTTCGGGTATCAAAACCCATTGTTTTGATACCAAATAAGTTTTAGAAGCTAGTTAAACATGTTTTGACATGTTTAACTCGTCACTATTAGTTTAGTGCTTGTTTAGGGTCGTAAGTTAAGCGGTCTAAACAACCGCTTAGACTTTCGAACCCGACCCGTTTGGTCGATCATTAGGATCCGACCAAGCTTGATTAGTGATCATAGTTGCATAGGGAATAACCACTGAGGTTATACCTTATGATCACATAGGATTGGTTAGTTATTTGTTAAGTAGCTTGTATGCCCATAAGAAATGACCAAAACGCCCTTTTGAAACATAAATCCGTATTTTACATATGTGAACATGTTTTTGACATATAATCTGATTTAGTAACATGTTTAGGTATTATTGGGCATGTAAGACTTGACATAGCACATAGTTAACCATCCGAACATAGTTTTGCGCGAACGACGCGTTAAAGTAGCATATGCTACCTTAATAGGTCGTAACGGGTCAAAAGCACTTAGGCTAAGTTCCGAGTTAGGATGTAGGCTTTGTTAAACCATATCACATGAGTTCCAACACTCATTTGGTTTACAAGACCTCATTCTATCCGATCTTCTGATTTAGGTGTAGATTTATTTACTAGTAATCCGATTACTAGGTACTACTTGAATTCCCTTGGTTTGTCTGAGCTTCGCTAAGTTCTTTAGATCAAGGATACCCTTCTATTCAATGTGAGTACATAGTTCCCCTATTTTACTATTTTCAATTGTTTTCGGGTGATTCATATATACAAAATGATTTTCAAGGTTTAAACGATGGTTTTTCAAAAACAATGAAGATGGTTTATACTAAACTAATAACGATTTTAATAAAGTGAACAAACTTGTTGGTTGTAGTTACATAAGAAATGACATTCATTAGCATTGATCAAGCCGACCAGTATTAGGTTATGGTACCATATGATCTGACAAATCCCATTATCAGACTACACCCATGGTTATGTGTGGGGGTTATGTAGGTAATGACCGAATCTGATGATTGTTAACTTACCCTTTGGTGGTTTGTTAATACGAGAAGCGAGGTAGTCGAGTCACGAAGGTTTGAATGTTATTAACGAGACGACCAAAATTAGTTTCACAATTAAAACGAATACGATTTTGGGACGAGTTAAAACGATTTGGAACGACCTAAACGAGATAAAACGATTTGAACGAACGATTGGTTTGGGTTGGGTTGTGATTAGGTAATGGGATGAGTGTAACATGATAGAAGCATGGTAGATACGCCGCTGGTACATCTTATATATAAGTGCTTTTATCATATTACATTTCATGTCATCATTTAGTTCACTTGGGAAACGATTTGAAATGATGTCACACAACGAGGTTTTCGAAATGATATAAACCATACGAGTTTTATTAACGAGTTTTAATGAGATGTTTTACGAATTGGTTTACTAAAACAAATGTTTTGGGGTTAAGAATCATGGCTAACGAGATTTTATATACTATAACCATCTTGATTTGAGTTGGTTAAATTATGTTGCAATACACTTTTCAAAACGAGGTTTGTATTTTTGACTCTTGTAGTCTAAATGAGGTACTGCAACATACAAACGAGCCATGAATCCGATACTCTCACAAAACCTATGTGCTCGCCAGCATTTCTTTGCTGACTTTGTTTTTACATATGTTTCAGGTGATGTTGCGTGATGATTGCTAGGAAGCATGTTCACTTAGGATCTGGACAAGGCCTTAGTGACATAAAAACGATAGTAGACGATGTTTAATTTGTTTGTTTGGTTTTAAGACAATGTACATTACTTAATGAATCAATAAAACGAAACTTTTAATTACCATGGTTGTGAAACGATGATTCTGTTGGAACACTCCCCGACGTTTCCGCCACGGTTTGTTGTTTTACGTGGTCGGGGTGTGACATTAGAGGGTCAGGATCATCCAACTTATAGTTAATAGAAGTTAGTTCTCTTAGGGGAGTTCTGGACCCCTTTTTAGACTATTTTGGGGGTGGTGTGTATACTCGATAAAGTATTTAAAGTAAAGCATGTTTTTGAAAGTAAATAGTCTTACGAAAGGAAAATATTGGCTTCTAGTCGGGACGTTGTGAGTAATGTTTTAGTCACACTACGAAATGTTTTAAACTATGATGTATAATTGAAATACAAATATGACATAAGCTAATGTTGATAAAGGTAAGTTGCAGGGATAATGTTATGATATGACTGGGCGTTAGCAATAGCTAACAGTATGAACAGGCGTTGGCGACAACTAACACTATGATCATGCTTTAGGACATTTTCTTCGTGGCTTGTTAATAGTTCTACAACCAGGCCATAGGATAAAAGACGTTAGCAATGCCAACAAAATGAAATGATGTCATGTTATACTATGTATGCCATGTTATGCTATATTGCGTTATACTATGTTATGACACATGATAAAGCTTTAATGGTGTTTATGAAACCAGAAGTCACTTAGTGTAGCTGACTTTTAGTATGCACATCCAGATAAAATGTCGGTTTGCTTTAGGGGTTTGTAAAGACATGATTGGCTCGGAAGTGAAGGATACCCTACTTAGCGACTGGTATCTTGATTAGTTATGTTTTGCTTTTGCAGCTTTAATTTTGTTGAGGATTATGTAATAGACTTTGATGTTATATTTGAACGTATTTATATTGCATTTGAATGAGTTTCCAGTTTTAGGATTATGATGATGATCTGTAAACCCAACAGCTAAGATCCTCGGGTTCGGGGTTTAACCTTCGACAATCCATAGCATGCGAGCTGAATTAACTAGGTGGTTGATCCAACCCGATTTTCAATACCGTGTTCCAAACTTGTTGTTGTAACACCCCGAAAACGGGTTTGGTAATCAAACCACGTTTATACTAAAAGACGGGTAATTTACCTTTAGTGGTAAAAGTAACCCGATGAATATTAGGATTCTTAAATAAACAAGCCTATTATTAAAATAAAAGTTAAATGAAAGTTTTCGAAGAAATAAAGTTTATAGGAGCCCGAGATAACGGGACTTAAAATAAACTTAGTCGTAAATTCCCCGAACTCATTAAATTAACTAGGAATGTTTAACCTAGTTTAAAAAGTGGTAATGTTGTTAGAAGTTAAGTAGGTTGTGACCTATTTAATAAACTAACCAAACAAGAGGGACCAAATGCGGGTAAATGGAAAGTTAAGTTATAAAAAGAAAAACTTAAAAATAAAACACACATTCAGTGTGTGTTGTGGGTGTTCAGATCGACCAGAAGCATCCCCAGGAGCTTCAAAACCCTAGCTTCACTATAATCATCAAATTGAAGGCTCAAACGAAGCCTGAATTCACAATTGAACATGGATTAATGATCACCCAAGCTAGGGGATCACAAGGTATGTAAAATCTTGATGTTAGGTGAAGTTGTAAAAAATTGATAATCATCCTAATCGCAAATTAGGCATGGATTAGAGAAGCTATGGTTAGATTAGTGATGTATATTTGCTTAGAAACAAAACCCTAAGTGAAAATCATACATAACATGCTATGAATTGAAGGATTTGATGAATTAACACACTTAGATAAGTGGGTTTTAATGTTACGATGAAATTGATGATATAACTATGCTTAGAATCAACATGCATGATAACGAATAGAAGGTGTTTGATTAAACCATGAAGTTGGGTACAAGATCATACTTCTCACGAAATGGGTTTTGTATGATATAAAAGAATTGATGTTAAAATCATGATATAGATGCTTGAAATCATGTTACCTAGTAGTTAGTGTGTAAAATTTGATTTCGTTAAGAGTTCAGATGAAATGCCTAAGCGAAATTCAATAAACCAAATGTGCATTGAATAAGTTGATAAGTCGATTGACTTTAAAAAGTCAAACCGACCAAGTATATGATCGAATGATAAGTTCGATATAAGAAGCGTAGGATGGAATGGTCGTAAATGATAATGACTAACCTAACCATCTTACAATTACAATGATAGTTTGACGCTTGGCAAGCTAGGTGAAAGCTTGGGGAAGGAAGCGGGTCAAATGAATCAAGAATGAAGGAAAAGCGTAATTTGGATGCAAGGTAAGTATATCTTACACTAGTCATATAATTTAGAATATTCTTTTGTCGTATTAATTACGACAAAGACAAATACCTAATTAAGATATGGTGTTTCGGCGTGTAGTCGTACGAAACAAGATAATCAAATATGATAAGCAACCATAGTGATGACTAAAAATGAGTTAAATCGGTAATTCGATCATATTATGACGAATGAAGCATGCACTTTTAATGGTTATCATATAAGGTAAATCATAATAACCAATAAGGACAAAATGGTAATTTGGTCACATGTTGACCATAACCGTTAGTTTTGAAAGACAATTATGACATAAGCCATAATAGGCCAAAAAGTGTTAAGAAATGAATTTATAAGTAAAATGACCGCACGGTGTAAACCGGAGTGAGTCATATATACGAGGTGGTAATAAATGTCATCTCACTAGTATAATCGGTCATTTAGACCAAACGGGTCAAAAGGTGAAATTATCACCTTTGACGATATCGACTAATGGGTTGTCGAGTTGTATGATTTTAGGAAATAAATAGCACATGGATGTTTACATCGCCATTACTTAGCAGCCTCTAAAGCAAGGTATTGAAACGGGTCAATATATTGATCCGAGCCAAGTATGTAAAATGATACAACTCATCATGTAGAATTTGAAGTTCTATAACAGTTAGACAAGGTTAAAATAAGATATTCGGTTACCTTTTAGGTAAAGCGAATAAATTGAGTTATGATTATGGTGTTTTAGAAACATATTGGTTTCTAAATAAGATTATGGTTAAAAGGTCGGATTTTGGGTCAAACAGGTATTTAAAAGTCCTTCGTCGTAAAAGAAGGGTGAAAATTGACCAAAAAGCCCTTATAAGCTAAATTGAACAAATGACATATAAAGGTTGTTTGAAAACGAGCTTTATGAGTAAATAAATAATTAGGATAAGTATAGAAAGTGAAAGATGTAAATACTTGGGTCAAATGACTATATAGGAGTCTTTGCCGTAAAACAATGATCCGAGGGGTAAAACTCGGAATATATAGATCTCCATATTAAATCCACCACAAATACACTTGTGGTGGAAGATTACTTGGTAAGAAATGTGGAAATATAAAGCTTGGTACGAATGAAAGCGACTCACGTTTAAAATATACTTAAATACCCTTAACGGGTCAAAATAAACATACGAGCGAAAACGAGTTTAATTTGTGTAAGAAACCTGTGATTAGAACCTAACATGGTAGATAACATTAATTTGAAGAGGTGCATGTGAAATAAGGATCAAACAAATATGTTTGTTTAATAAAATGCATAAACGGGTTAAAATTCGGTAAAAAGGTAATGAGTCGAAGGCTTAGAAGTCTCAAAATTTATTATGTCGGATGTTGGATTTTAACTCCATAAGATGGATAATTAAATTACGGACGCGTATGAAAAAGAATCGCGTAAAACTGATCAATAACGAATAAGTTATGGCCGTTTCCGTAAAAACTGGCATAGCTGGTAGAGTGTAGGTTCCAGTAACAAACCTGCTGGAAAAGGGTCTCCCTCGCGCCACGCGAGGGAGCAAGTGGGTTCTGTCACGTGGCATGACGGAGTCAGTTTTTAAAAAAATTGTTTTTTTTTTCCAATTATTTTGCCTCGCGAACTCGTTTAAACACGTTCTAAACTACGTATGACTAATTCAATTCATGTTTTATGAATTGTAGGTGTTATATACAATACCGGGGGACGATCAAGCTCAACGAAGAACCGAATACGATCAAGTTACAAGCTTCCGCACATTGTTAATCGTTAATTTTAAACGACGAATGTAGTCACATTATGTGGTGTACTTGAAAATTGTAAAAGATTCAATTAATCCGTATTCTCTAATGTACATGTACTTATATTTAAATGATTTTGTTCGCAATAAAAGAAGAAATCCGTTTAAAAATAGTAAGGGTGTTACACTTGTCTTACATTATTATTAAAGTATTAAAACAAGATCAATGGATGGTAAACATTTTTTTTAAATGACCCTTAAATTGTAAATATAAATGCAATTTAAACATACACTTTCATTCGAGATATTTACTTCTACATCTTGCTTTCTCTAGTAAAACTATTAGATTATAGTATTAATCTTGTTTTAATTCTACTTATATATATAATATCAATATGAAACTTCTACTGGGTCGTGATCCATTGGTAAAGGTAAACCCTTAAAATACTTGGGTTAAAAGGAATGTCTTAGGTTCAAATCCTACCAATAACAAAAATTAAAAGAATTAGCCGTTAAAAAAAACAAGGATATTAATACAACCACAACACATCACATTAGATCAAGAGAGATAGATATGGTTGTATCCCCATAATAGCAATTTATACATGTATGATAAAAAAAAATAGATTGACTGTTATTTTAGGTGTTATAAACCCGTGTATTACACGGGTTGAATAACGAAAAAAATGTAAATCATAAACTTTTATATAATCCTTATCACACGGTTAAATATGTAATAATATCACAGTCTTATAAATTCATAATTCATGAATATCATCACACGGGTTGAGGAAGTATAAACTATAATCTTATAAAACTGTGTAATACCATTAATAAATGTAATAATATTATAATCTTATCACATGGTTAAATATGTGTTTTGTTGATGCGTATATCAATTGTAATATTACTTATATTTTTGTGTGATAAATTCAATCGCATTTTATAAGATTTGAGCGGAGGTAGTATATTATAAAGTAATATTATAATATTATTTGTATTATTATATAGCGTCTTTGTTATAATAGTTATTTTATAATATCAGTAGGTTTGACCAATCTTTTAGGGTAAATTTTTTTTGAACGACTATAGGATATATATATATAGGCTAGGAGTTGGCTAGAAAATCCAAATTTCCTAAAAAGTGTAAAAAGTCATAAAACACCATAATGTCAACCATAAAACACACCAAAAACTCACAAATAACATGATGAAGATTACTAAAACATCATGTATGTGGGTTTTGTGTTGTGTTTTAGATGTTAAGGCTCTAATTATGGAATGACAAATTTTATTGTGTTTTATGTTATTTAGCATTTTGTGTTTTATATTCATAGTTCTACGAGGGTGTGTTTGAAGTTTTTATGGACTATTAGAGTTTGAATATGGTGTTTTAGTAATATTCATTCTATTATTTGTGAGTTTTAGGTGTGTTTTATGTCTGAAATTATTGTGTTTTATGACTTTTTACACTTTTTTATGAAACTTGGACTTTCTAGCCGAACCTCACCCTATATATATATATATAGGACAAAGATCCGTTAGGAACCACCTCTTATTGCGAGAACCGCGAGAACCAATGTGAACACAACCAACAATGCCTAAAAATAGCTAAAAATCACACAAATTTTTTTTAATATTTTTTATAAAAAATCGCTACTTTTCGAAGCAAAAAAAAAATGTTTTTTTGGCTACTAAAAGTAGCGATTTTAATATAAAAAATATTAAAAAAAAATTTTAGATTTTTTTTTTTGATTTTTTTAGGTTTTTTGAGGGTTTAGTTTTTAGCATTTTAGCTTGGGGGGTGGGGGAGGGGGGTTTAGGTTTTGGGGGGGGGGGGGGGTGGGTGTTGGGGTTTTTTTAGGTTTTTTGGGGGTTTTAGTTTTTAGCATTTAGCTTGGGGGGGGGGGGGTGTTAGGTTTTTTTTTTTTTGGGGGGGGGGGGGGGTTTAGGTTTTTTTAGCTATTTTAGGTTGTGTTCACATTGGTTCCCGCGGTTCTCGCAATAAGGGTGGTTCTCACATGAACCTTACCCTATATATATATATATATGTATATATATATATGTATATATATATATATATATATATGGTGGGAGTTTGCTGCAAAGTCCATTTTCCTACAAAGTGTAAAAAGTCATAAAACACCACAATGGCAACAATAAAACACACTCAAAACGCACAAAGTAAAGATTACTAAAATTTGGGTTTTGTGTTCTGTTTTGGATGATAAGGCTTTGATTATTGAATGATTAACATTAGTGTGTTTTATGTTTATTATCATGCTGTGTTTTATGTTCATAGTTTACAATAGCGTGTTTGAAGTTTCTATGGACTGTTAGGGTTTGGATATTATGTTTTAGTGATCTTCACTTAGTTATTTGACGGTTTCAAGTGTGTTTTATGACTGAAATTGTGATTTTTATGACTTTGTACACTTTGTTGGAAAAATGGAATTTGTAGCCGAACCTCACCCTATATATATGTGTGTGTGTGTGTGTATATTAAATAATAATAATAAGGATAAGGATAAAAATTATTTTAAATAAAATATAAATAAAATTATAAAATTGAAGAAGAGAATACAATGTGACATTATCTATGAGTAGGGGTGTTAAACGGGTTGTGTTCGTGGGTTGTCGGGTTCAACCCGACCCGAACCCGAAAATCATATCATACATATGAACCCGAACACGACCCGAAGTTTCGTGGGTTGACCCGAATATGACCCGTTCAACTTGAGTTTTTTTTTTTTTTTTCTAAAATTAATATATTAAAATTAAAATTTACTTAAGAAACACAAATGTATATAATAATATCATATTTAAATTATAAAATCTATGTTAATTTCTCTTATTAAGTTATAATCATGGCATAAAATACACACCCTATTTAATTTATGACATAAAATATATTGTATAAAAATATAATATAGTATAAATGTGTTAAACGAGACCCGCAAACCCGACCAGGTTGACCCGAACCCGACCCGTTAACCTAAACAAGTTCGCATGTTCAACCTGAAACTAACCCGAACCCGTTTAGACTAAACCTAAACCCACGAATTTTGTGTTAAGTTCGTATCGAGTTTTCGGATCGTGTCAGAAATTCACACCTAATAGTATTCAAACTCAAATTTCTAAAACTCTTTCGTTTTCATTTAGTTCTATAAAATGAAAAGAAATCAAGTTAGGCATCTACTAAGACTATTGTGAAGAGCAATAATATTGTATTATTTGAGTCATCTTTGACTATGCCTACTTCCAGAAGTAGTCATTGGAAACATGTATTTTATATAAAGACATGTGTCTTAATTTATTTTACATGATAACTAACATAAGACTATATAGCAAAGATCTGTCTTTTAGTAATTTGTTAGAATAGCATCAAGGAAGGAACTACATAAATAATAAGTGAAAAAGATATTAATTCATTTGATTATTGTAGGTCCCCTTTCACCTTCGATCTTGATAAGATTGACAAACTAACAGAGAAAGCAGTAAACTGTTGCAAATCAGCATCAAAAAAATAGTCTTCTATTTTTTTTTTAATAGCAAATTAGGATCACTGACGGACAACTGGAGTATCATCGTGCCACCAGCAGAACCACCCGATCATATCCATCTCCACTTGGCAATAATGCCTATACACCAATTCAGGAGGAAACCCAATAAATCTGGAAAAAAACCCCTTTGTGGGAATCAAACCCATGACCTAATGGTCATAAGCCTTATCCCACCACCAAGATACCACTAGGCTATAATGCCATGGGTAAAAATAGTCTTCTATTGATTATCGAACATGAGGTTTACAATTAATTCAAGACTCCAAAAACTCTCTCGAACTTGTCCCAACCACTCTCTCACAAAATCTCTCTCTATATATAATATAAATATTCTTTTTGATGTCTATTTATTTATTGATATTTTAGGGTGATTATTGTTATTGTTTTAGATATAATCCGTTTCTTTTTGTGCTGTAATTCTCGTGGATCGATTCTTCGCAACCAGCGAGTAGATCTATTTTCCCCCTTTTAGAATTAAACTTTTTTGGGGTGTATCTTTACGTCATAAAGTTTCGTGATTATTTTAAACCATTTACCAAACATGCCATGTTAGTGTGTACTACGTGTATTATTTGGTTGATGTTTATTTGGTTGTTGTGTTGGTTATTGAATTCAAGTAAGAAAGCTAACATATTGTGGATCCACGGCTGACCTTTCTTTATGACTATGGGATCTGGTATCACCTCACATTTTTCTTCGTGGGTTGACCTTTCCTCATGACTATGAGAAATTGGTATCAACACCTCATTTAGTCACATCCTTGTGGATGTGGGACACAAGCAGTTGGTTATGTTTTATTTTATTTATGATTTATGATTCATTGTCTTATTAATTACTATATATGTTAAATAAAATAAATCAAATATTAAAGCATAATATTTTATTTAAATTTAGATATATTAACCAACTTTTCTTTTTTTACGTATGATACAAGTACACAAGTATGAGTGGATTGAAGATTGAAGACATGTAGGACACAGTGTTATAGAGATCGCTAGGCGCTAGTCTGGCGGTGATGTACCGCTTAGGGATTAATCGAATTGAACTTTTATATATAATTTTACATTTTTTTTATAAATATGTAGTTAATTCTATACTTTTTATATATAATTTTACAAGTTTAGAAACCATATGTAAACTAGTGAAAGATAGAGGGGGCTAAATATCAAAATACCCAAACTTAATATAACCTAATACCCACCCACATTCATCATAACCCACCCACATTCATCAGACACAACAAGAAAACACATACTCTAAAACCAATTTTGCTTCTTCTGGTTGATTAATTCTTCAATGTTGTTCGATTTTGCACATTGGAGACAAGTGCAGATCAGATTTAGGTTCTAGTCAAGGTAAGAACTCGTTTTAATTTGACTGTACTGTTCCGATTTTAACTCATTTTGATCCAGTTTTGACCTCATACTTAACCGACTAGGCCCGATTTCAAGCGATTTTTGACCGATTTTTACAAGTTTGACCGATTTTGACCATTACCGCCTAATTTGGCCGATTTGGCTATTTCTGGGCGATGGACCTCCAATTACCGCCTAGGCGTTGATTAATCGACCATCTAGGCCGATTTCTGCAACATTGGTACGACATGCCTTATATTACTAAATTGGATCTTATCTTATGTGTGATGAATTTGAATATTGTATGATTTATCTGAGATTTATATGAAAAGTGTGACAATTTAATTTGATCATGTTTTATATATTAAACTTATAATAGTTGTGTCGCAACCCCAGACCCCTTGCCCCAAGGGCGGGCGGCCGCGAGCTACTCAGAGCCGGTGGTATCGGTGTTTATCATAGTTATTAAAGGCGCTAGGCGCACTCAAGGCGCATAGGCCTCTCCTGGGGCCTAGGAGCAAAGCGCAAAAAAAGCAAGGGCCTAAGAAAAATAAAGCGCATAATGAAAAAAATAAAAAATATATTATGTATTAGAAAAAAGAATACTATTCTTTAAATAAAATAAACAAAATCTATTATATAACACTTATATCATTTATTTAGTACCAAAAGTTCTAAAATATTAATGTATTAGTGTAGAAAAGTAGTTTTCCTTAGATAAAAGTACGGATCTGGCTAGAATCTTGCTGGATTTAGAAAATTTGGCCGGAAACTCTCTGAAATCTAGGAATCTCGCCGGAATGAGCACCTGAACCATCACCTGGAGAATTAAAACGCAATTTTCTCGACTTAAGGCGCAACTGCCTCGCCTCGCCTGAAAAATGGGCCTAGGCGCAAGAGGCGATGGCTTTTAACAACTATTGTGTTTATTAATTTGGCAGCGGAATTTAAACATCAGGACCGTAATTAGGAAATATTTTATCAGAGTTTAAACACCAAACTTTTATAAATAATAAATACATGGGATAAAAACCCAAGTTCATTGACAATACATTTATAGGGATAAAACCCTAATTATTGAAAACATAAAATCCTTTTTATTTTAGATAACTTTTATAGCCACTTCTTTAAGCATTTAGTGCTCTCCAGCTGGCTTCTATTAGCTTCACATTAAGTTACCTGAAACGCGTTTTAAAAAGGTTTTATCAGCAAGAAATACTGGCGAGTGCATTCCAGTTTAATCAAAACAAGCTTTTATAACTTTACAGTATTGAGAGCGATTACAATGTTTATATCTACCCAATTACCCCCACACGGTACTGTCAATCCCGACTTGTGGTCATGTTACCATTCACAACAGTAACAAGTAATGTATACAAAACTCCAACATACTGACAATAATTGTAGAATACATAGACTCAATCACTGTTATCATAATTTAAAACATTTTGAGGTTTTAGTAAAACAGTTTGGTAGAAAAAGAGAATGACTCACTTTGCTGACTTAGATAATACTACTGCTTCCTGGTGATTCTCCTGGTTATTATCTATTAAAAATTAAACAATGCACACGTGTTAGTAAGATAACCCAAATTACATTAGCCATACAACCGAGACAGAACTCCAACGAACTGAGTCAGGCAGAGCCTTGACATGCGTTACAGAGCCCTAGATCAATCGGGTAGGGTAACGAATACGTAACCGGGGGTTATAATACTTATAACGAGGCTGAGCTTCGCTTTATAGGGGTATTTTATCAAGCAATACTTTGCTATAATAGGGACAGAGAGAAAAGAATTGAACGAATTTCAACTGAGGCCGATCGCCTCTATTTATAGGGCTGATCGAAGGGCGGCTCGCGCCCCGCAAAGCCCACTTGTTCCTCTCTCACGGCCCGCGAGCCTGATAGGGTAGGCCCTAGCCTTGACGACTCACCTATCTAGCTTCAACACGTAAGGGACACATGGTGGATCAGGGTGTCGCCTAGTGACACGTTGTCGCGGCCCGCGACAGGCCTGCTTGACCGGGTCGCGCCCCACAAGAGCTTCGAGTATCGGATTTTATTTTATTTTATAAATATAATTGTATTTTAGGGCCGTTTCTGGTATACGAGGTATATTTTAGGATGTTTTAGGGTATGTTAAGGGTTTTAGGAGGGTTGTTATACGTTGTCTTGAGCTATGGACAATCCTCATGCCCCGTACTAATCCGCTGCGGGTTGGGGTGTGATAGATTGGTATGAGAGACATTAACTATAGAGAATTAGGTTTAGGTTATTAAACCCTTAGACTTAGAGTATAGTTGATTAGGTACCTTAGGTATCTACATGCGTAATTGTTTATTTGTCTTAACTTATAAATATTTAACGTGTACATGATTTACATTCTCTAGTGTCACACAAATATGTATGTAGGCACTTTTAATTGTTATATGCTAAGTGTTATGTGCCTTGCATGTTAATATGTGCTTCATTCCATAGTATGCACACATCTTATATTATATATGAATATTAAATATTATAATGTTATTTCTTTTCTATTCCCATTTATCTCAAGCTTTAAAGAGAGTTATTTCTTCTATACATTTTAATCATTCTTGGACTTTATTGTATTTCATTCTCGAGTTTCTATGATTACTCAATTATTTCATATTCAATGGATTTCGCTTACTATTGGATTTTTATTAATTTTATCTTGAGGTTGTATTTTCATTTGGGTTTTCAATCTCGTCAAAGTTAGTTCTTGTGGAGGACATGTAGTAACTGAAAGGGTTAAGTACCGGTAGTCAGGATGTATGTCTAGGATGACATTCGTATAAATCCAATTAATGGACCAGTTTGCCTACCTGGGGGACTAACGATGAGAGTACCAATTCCTGCTAGGCCAAATCATGTCACACTAAACGTCATGTGAGCTAACAACACTTTGATACGTCAAACGTGTCCATGTTCATTCATTGAGGCTATCAAAACACATCATTTTACAACACCCCAACTCGAGTCATTTATTAACTCACGATTTTTCATTGGGTTAAGTTGTACATCAACGTGTAAACATATGCGGACCATGCAGAAGCTCTATATTTGCGGGTGCACACATAAATATGAAAGTGAGGCATCGAAGTCATACTAAACCCTATGATGTGCCAAACCTATGAATTTTCAATATATTATGTTGAAATATTATTTCATCATAAGTTTTATTATCTTATCGTATTCCATGTGATGATTATATCGTTTCGTGTTTCAAATAAATCACCTTATCTTTTTGTACTTGTCAAAGGGTTAGACTTTTGCTACCCTTTGATGCGACATGAACTCCAATCATCTGTGCTTCTATTCTCGCTATGGGCCGTACGCCTTACCTACGTTTGTCTCTCACAGATGCCGCCTTATTGTCGTCGTCGTCACCTAAGAATCTCTAACCATCGAATGACATCTTTAATAGCTAACAAATGGCCGTAGTTAATCCTACTATAGCCGTTCAAGTTCAACAGGCGCTCAACACCAACGCCTCCACGAATCAGATCGAAGAGGCTGAAGCTGAATCGTCTTCACACGCAACAACCACCAGAGGAGTGAAACCAACCAAAACAATGCCATACTGGTGTGACTATTTCGCTAAAAAAGGTTGCCCCTAATCCTCCACTTAACAGAAAACCTTATCGTGGACATTTTCCACAATGCGCCACCTATCGAAAACATCACCCAGTCAACTCCCTGTGCCACATTTGCACTTATTATGGACATTATGGTCAGTTTATCGACACTTTTCGACACTATAAACCTCAAACAAAACCACATATGGATCCATTCAATGCGCAACTCGTGACCCCTCCATTTGACCGGCCAAACACCCACTTTATGATCCAACCGTATGTTCAACGAGACACTCCACCTAGGATCAACCGACCATACCATATGACACCCAACTCGTTCCTTACGATCGAGCCGTTCAAGCTAACCTAGTGAACCAAGATAACTAGTAGGCATGCAGACGAACACTCAACACCAATCCAGTCACAATGATGCGGTCAGCAGCGCGACAATGTTTTTGTGCAATGAGTTCATTTTGAATAGAACAATTTGAGTTTGACTTTGAACGAACTAGTTTAAATCAAATAAAAATTTATATGATTTTTGAATACAAGTGTAATGATGCGATTTTTGGTAATACGTTTTAAATCCTAACTAGTTTTCTATTACGACTTGGATGTCATAACCCTAATCACTTTCATAACATGTGCACAACAATCGCCAAATTCGAGTCGAGGGCACACAGTGATGTTAATTTTTTTTCTGACCTCAAAATTTGGTTTTATAAATATATATATATATAATTAATATCTTCAATAAATTTTCTAATTCAAAAAATAAATCTCTTAAAACTTAATGAAAATATTTTTATAAGCAAACCAGATTGTATTGTGCATAAAAAAAAAAGAAATAAATAAAATACTAATGTATAACAACTGGTAAAGTGTAAATATAGTTAAATACACAAAACTCAAAACGTGAGTCCAATTAGCAAAGCTAATATAAGACCGTTTGAGAAATGTAAGTGTAACACCCAGAAAATTCCGTCCAATTATGTGACGACACGTGTCCAATTCTCCAGCTAATCCCATTTATGTGGAGGGAGAAACCTCTAACTAGTCCTGACTATGTGGAATGAGGAAGGACGTACATTAAACATTAACTGAAAAAGTATCTTTGAATCTCCAACTAATCCTGAATCTGGGAAGGAGAAACGAAATTTTATTGAGCATTAGCTAAAACGCGTCCCGGATCTCCTACTAATCCCAAATACGAGGAAGAGAGGAACTAAAAGTACCAAATGGCCAAAGATATAAAGTTCAAGGGCTAAATATGTAAAATGCTCAAAAATCATGTTCTGGTCGTCGTATACGGACCGCAAAGCCTAAAGGCTTACGGTCCGTAAGCTTCTTGAATGTTCAGCGTGCCTTAGCTCCTTACGGACCGCAAGGCCTTAACCCTTACGGTCCGTAAGGGACTGCCAGAGGCAGATTTATGCTTGGGGACCAAGGTTTAATGCCATGGTGACACCTATCCACAATTGTGCCACTCTCACTCAGATGTTGCCACCTCTTTGGCACTTGGTAACATCCTACAATGATCACGGACACTTGGAATGATCCCCTTGATCATCCTCAACTATAAATAGAACTTGATTTCTCATCCAAACTTGCTCATTCATCTCAAGTTTCCTTCTAAACTTATTTGGAGCATTCCTCTGCATAAGAGGACTCATTTCTTAGTTCACTTTCTGCCATACACTTCCAAGTAAGTATTTACTTTGGTGCAAGTTCAATTAATTAGTTATGTTTAAGCTAAAAGTTAAACAATTGACTTTCTGTTTGGCTTTAGCTTCTGACCATTTTGGTCAAAGTAAAGTTCGGTCCGAATTTTACTACATGCTTATAATAATGTTGATATGATTCTTCTACGATCATACCTTCAAACGATCTCGTTTACTAGTTGAATTGTAAGTTGAGCATTTTGTCGTAAAACTTGAATTTTCGACTAATTTGCATAAATGCTTTCTATAACTTAAAACTCAGTATTTAATCATTCATATAAGTTTTATAACTTGTATAAACTGATTATAACATGTCCAACTTGTCCAATTCAGTTTAGGGTCTTATTCTATGTCAAAAGTCAAGAAGTTTGACTTTTGCTTTGACTTTTGATTCTGACCCGTTTGTTCAATGTTTAGGGCTGTTTTAAAGTTGCTTTAGGACCATGTTATAGTTAAGCATAACTCATTGAAGTTACGCTACATGGTCAGTGTTTTGGTCAAAAATTACCGAAGCAATTTAGTGATCAAATTAGTTAAGTGAGGTAGTGTGCTAACAGAGTGTGTTGAAAATATTCTGAGTATGTTGTTTGCAAAAAAAAGTTTTCAGGATATAGCTCAGGATATCTAGCTATACTAACAATCAAACAATGAGCTAAAAAAGTAAAGAGTGACACAAGATATACGAGGAAAGCCCTTGATCAATCTAGATCGCCGGCATAAAACCTCGGGAGCTGACAATCGCAGCTGCCTTCTTCTTCTTATTACTTCAAACTTCAGGATACAGTGCAGGATATGATACGGATCAGCTAAGTGTTACAGTGAGATTCGAGTACAAGTGTAAGTGTAAGTGTTTGCGAGTGATTGTAGCTAGTAGAGAAAGCAGAAATGTGTGTGAAAAGTCGTGTGTTCCTATGATCCGTACATTCCTTTATATAGCAAAAGGAAATAACAAACTATCCTAAGAATGTGAGATGCTCCAAATATTCCTTTTAGAACGTTGGAGACCCTTTCTTTGTGGCTTCAACGTTCTCTTTTTAACCATTAAGTCCGAGTCTTCAGGAGAAGCAATCCTCTTGACCGTTATAAACATTCCTTGCTAATCTGCACGTGAACAATTAGTCATTACTAGGATACTGCATCAGGATGTTACCAATATCCTGATCTGGTATCCTGATCACAATCAAAAGTAACAGAGTCAGAATATCATCCAGGATATATGAGGAGAAAACCACCCATAACAATCAGTTCGTTTGATAGGTTTATTGACAAGTCGCAATTGTATTTTCATAAATGACCACAATGCCCTTATGTGGTCAAATAAGTTAATCAAATGATTTTGAATCAAACTAAGTTATAATCTGACTTTATATCAGTAGATACTTAAACTTAAAATGTATTTTGATACTAAGACTTATCGTAAGCCCATCCGACCTTCCGAACCCGTTTTTATGCGCGTAACTAGTTATGCGAACCTAGTTCGCATAAACTAGGCGTAGTGGGTCAAAATTATTTTAAATCATTTCAAATCAGAATGTTGGTTTAAATTACCTTTATCCAATGAGTCCTTACACTCGGATAGGTATAAACCACGTTCAAATCGGTTTACGCTTAATCTACCGATTAATCCTATTCTTACGTAAAGGGTCATCTCAGAGGAACTAACCCATGACCCGTATACATTCTATCAGATAGCTAAATCTGTTCATTCCGGACTATAGAACCCCCAGATAATTGGACTTGAGTTTAGTTCTTGTTTGTATGGCTTTTTACTATATTGAAAATCGGTAACGGTTGGAAGCTAGCTAAAAGGTAAATACTCTTAACTTATTTTGTTATTAAACTTGGGGTATGGCGAATACGCCACTTGGAGTGGGTATTACATAAATGGGTCGCCCATGATAACCAATAAATGTAAGAACTCGGTTTAATCCGTATTATTTGATAACTGAAATGATTGGGGGTTATTGGTACCGTGTCCGGGCGTCCCGACTCATATACTGTTATGGCCATACGGAATAGCGTGCAAGAGTAGGCATACTGACTATAAGACACGTTTTATTCAACTTTGGCGAGTACCATAATTATTATAGCACTGGAAATGACCGGCTTTGATATCGTGTTCCCATCATATGACAAATATGTAAATCTGGTGACAAGAATAAATCCCAAGAAATATTAATTGATTACCTACGGGTTTTCTCTATGTATCAAAATCATTTTCAAAAATCTATTTTCAAAATGAGTCAGTTAATTGTATTTACCGGCGAAAGCTTACATATTTTCAAAAGACTAAACTGCAGGTACTGAACCTTGATTGTTAGGCTGGGAATCCGGGTCGGCTATGATAAAAGTAATGGAATTTGCAATTCCTAGCTTAAGGTCTCTGATGTCTAAGCTTCTTTTCGTCTCGATCCACCTGTGGGCTTTATTTAAAAAATTCTTGTATATTTGAATATTAAACATTTTCAATGAAATTAATTTTTATATTTACTCTTAAATACTTCCACTGCATTGTTATTAAATTAACTTGTGATTGTAACTGGTATCCAACCGTCAAGGTGACGTGTGTCGGTGTGAGTATATTTTTAGTTATATTTTTTAGCTCCATTTTAACTCGTTAATTTCAAGTTTTAAATTTATAAAACACGATATTTTACTATCACTCTACACACGTTAGGGCAAGTGCACCCATCGCAGACGTAGTATAGTGATGGCAAGATACCGAGGTATTCTAAGGACACAAGAGCTTTTAGTACCGGCTTATCGTCAACGTCTAATCGAACCAAATTTTTAGAAAAGATTTTTAAACTAATAAAAAGATAAAAACAGAAAATAAAACAAAATAAAACTAGATAGACAATAAAGAATCACTTGGATCCGACTTATCTTTCGTGTACCCTTTTGATGATTTCCGCACTTTGGGCATTTTAAGAGATTATCTTAGTTATAGTAGTAGGCCCCTCTTTTGAAGGCGAGGTTACCCTCAACCTAGTGGTTTGAGTCAGCAAGGATACAATCCCACTAGGTCGGAATATTGAAAGATAATTAAGTAAGTTATTAATGCAAAATGTGGTGGGCCCCCTTCCAGGCAGCGGTCACCCTCAACCCGTTGGTCTGAGTCAGCAGGGATACAGTCCTCGGCGGGTTGGTTTAAAGTTTTAATAGTAGTTTATGAATAAGGGGTGCAAGTGATTTCTTACTCTCAGTCTGGCCAGTCATTCCCAGCCAATCAATGGAGTAATACTAAACTTGCACTAGGTTCTCGCAGGATCTATACACTGAACGAGACATAGAATTACCCAACCACCCTTCTAACCCCCTTCCAAGTATTTAACATGCTTTATATAGACCGTAAAGACATGAATATGTGAATAAACAACACATGAAGAATGGTTGAATAAATTCGCCTTCAATATAAAAAAAACTAATTATTAAAGTCATTAATACATACCCAATTAAAAATTTGCCAAAGATTAGAAATCATAAAAGAAATACATAAAAAATATGTCTTTACCAAGTGATGTAAGATTTTAGCCAAGCATGGCCTTTGTTTGACAAAGATTCTTACGATCAATCTTGGATCCCGAGACTACACACACACTCTAAAAGATGGAAAATGGATGATGGTGGTGGATGATGGTGTTGTAGTGGTGGTGGAGTGGTTGCAAGTGAGAGAGAAGTGCTTTGCCAAGGGATGGTATGAAGTGGAACTAAGCACTTCTATTTATAGCTATCTTCAGAAGCTTCAGCACGGCCCGTGCCCGGCTGGCACGGCCCCGTGCCCATTTCTTTCTCTTCCTCATTAACTCCTTGTCAGATGTTGTACTAACACGGCCCCGTGTGTCAACGACACGACCCGTGGCCAAAGTACTTGCTGTACTATCGCAGATTCTGAAAATCTTTGAGTTGACCACACCCCGTGTTGGCTTAGCACGGCCCCGTGTCGGCTGCCGGTTTTGTCTTTCGCAGTTGTCTTTTCTTCTACACAGCATCCATCTTCGGACATGGCCCGTGTCTGGTGGATACGACCATGTGTCAAGTCTTGTGTTCTTGCTATTTTTGTGGTTTGGATGTGAATCGGGGCTTGACGAGTTGCGAAAATTCCTCCTTCTTTACATTTATGTTGGTTTTTGCTATCTTTTTGCTTCTTTGGCACATTTAAGCTCTTTTAACCCTGAAAATTAAAAAGGAACGAAAACACGAGCTTGTTCCAACATTAGTACTAAAAAAGAGTTACTTTTACGACGTATTTCATATAATTTATATGTTGTATTTTAAGGACATCAAATACCCCCACACTTGAATCTTTGCTTGTCCTCAAGCAAAACTCTATTACGTGGCTTACACACCCAAACAGAATAGGTAGAAGAGAAGGTTTTGGCCCTATCTTTATGTAACAGCCCAGCGTAACCGCACCATGATATTGTCCGCTTTGGAAGCCAACACGCCCTCAGCGCCCGCCCCTCACGGTTTTAAAACGTGTCATGATGGTGAATGTATCCAGCCCCTTATAAGGAAGACTTTGTCCCCTTCACAACCTATGTGGGATGTCACAATTCACCCCCTCTCAAGGGGTCCAGCGTCCTCGCGGGACCTGGCACCACCGATCCGGCCCTGGCTCTGTCTTTTACAACTGTCTGTATATTCTTTTATTCGTACTTTGAACAATTGGTTTGTAATAGTAATTTACCTTCCAAGCCTTCCACTGTGCTATATTAATTGACTATGATGATATCAACTACGTCACGATACTCCCTACCGGGCCCACCGGTTTGTGGTTAAAATATCGGGGTGTGACAGGTTGCTATCAGAGCCAACGCTTGAGTGAATTAAACACTAGCCTTTTGTGTTTAATCTCAAATGACACAGTAGCATATTCCTTAGACCTTCTGAGTCTAGACTTAACATAGGAATGCTCTCATCCCTATTAAGTAAACATTGTTTTCGATTTTAAGTGTTTTGAACATGTCGCCAAGCAAAGAAGCCGTCGATGGAGATTCTTCTCGTCCGAAGCCAAAGGAATGACAAGCTTCATATCACAGCTAGGATATGCGTGCGACCGGTTTGGAGGAAGACCTTTATGGATTCATTCCCAAAACCAAGCCTATTGAAACTTTTAATCAGATTTCAGAGTCCATGCCGGAGGTCCCTGAGGCTCAAATTTTGAAGTCTGTACCAATGGAGTCCATACTAGGAGGTCCCTAAAACTCCCGTATTGAAGATGATATTTGTGAATGCTAAAAATCCCTATTTTCTTACCTCCAAGTTTTGGAATCCTAGACTCGGATGATATCAGTCAAAACCCAATCCGTGATCCATAATTATTCTTTGACCATAGAATCCTTGGATTTTACTTCTACAACGGATCCTGAATTTGAATACTTACTTTATACACTGAGATCTTCAGTGTCACTACCGCGTGCGGTAAACAAAGAAGAGAAACAATCGGAATGAAACAAGGAAGGCATTAGAAAATCCTTCTTTCTTTGTATTTCATTCTCCTTTAAGTCCCTATATGGGCATTTGCTTATTGTAGTCCTTGTGAACACATTATTTCATCATAGTCCCTGTGTGGACCTACCTCTTCTGATAAGACTCTGTTTAGACATTTGTCTATCGTAGTCCCTTCATGGACTTTATATTTCAATATAGTCCCTTCGAGGACATTACTTTTCGAAATAATCCCTTCGTGGATATTATACTCCACTATAGTCCTTTCATGGACTTATTATTTCATTAAAGTCCCTTGTGGACATGATATTTCATTATAGTCCCTTCGAGGATATATTGTTTCATTAATAGTCCCAATGTGGACGTATCTTTCGACTTAAAGTCCCTATGAGGACAATTGTTTAATAAAGTCCCTTTGTGGACATGATATATCATAATAATCCCAATGTGGACATATTTATAAGCCCTATACGGACTTATATTTTCCTTTTAGTCCCTGTGTGGACTTGAGTTGCTTTTAAGTCCCTATGTGGACTTGTGTTACTTTTAAGTCCCTGAGTGGACGAATTAGTTATCAAAAGTCCTAATTAAAGTACTATTGTAAATTTCCTAATGACTTATGGAAGGTTTTAGAAATTTTATTCATTACATCCTTTGTCAAAAACGGTCATCTCGATTTCATTCGAACTTTATCGATTCGCTAAATAATTTCAAAAGATCCTCTTAATGGTCTAACCTAGCCTATATGTCAATATGAACATGGCTATGATGGTAAAACCCTCTTAAGACAATAAATCCTTGTTAGCATTCAGAAAATGTTAACACTCCTGGCAGTGTGACTTGAGAAACCACACCAACCGTCAAGGTATTTGGACTACGTCCAAGCCTTAAAACCTGTATGATCAAATTAGATCATGGCAAGTATCATCAATGTGATGATCATATTATAAACATCCATTAGTGATGAAGTGCCTACGGGCTATACATGTTGTCCAATGAGACAACGACAGTTGTGGTCTACGACCCCTGTCTAAAGATGTTGGACTATGTCCAAGCCTTATAATTTATAAGATCAATATGATCATGACTAATATCATCTAATACGATGATCATATTATTTAACATCCATTAGTGATGTTTTGCCTACGGGCCATATTATATTATCCTTTTGTGACATTCAAAGCTGTGATCTTTTATGATCCCCTGTCCAAGGTGGTGAGCTATGATTAAGCCTAATAGTCTATATGATCAATGTGATCATGACTAATATCATCAGATACGATGATTATATATATATATAAACATCCATTAGTGATGTCAATTTATTTGCCTTTGGGCCAAAATAAACCGTCTTTTCAAAACAATGACAGTTGTAGTCTATGACTCCCAGTCCAAAGGTGAAGAACTATGTTCAAGCCTTAAAGCCCCTGATCAAATAAGATTGCGGCTTATAAATCAATGTCCTTCATGATAGGCCAATGTGCCGTATTCTAAATGTCCTTCGTGATAAGCCAATGAGCTATATTTTATGTCCTTTGTGACAGGCCTTTTGTGCCATATCTTATAATGTCCTTGTGACAAGGCCTTTTGTGCCATACCTATATGTCCTTTGCGACAAGGCCTTCGTGCCATATGATTATTGATGTTCTTTGTGACTAGGCTTTATGCCGTATTATTTTTCTGTCCTTAGTGGCAAGCCTATGTGCTACATCTATATGTCTTCGTGACGCGCTTCTGTGCCATATTTTTGAAAAGTCCTTTGTGACGAGTCTTCGAGCTATTTATAAGTGTCAATAAGACAAAGACAGCTGTGACATTGTGATCCCCTGTCTAAAAGGTAATGGATTCAGTCCAAACCTTAAATGCCATAAATGGTCCTTTGTGACCTAGGCTAAATGTAGTTGATATACTTTCAAGTAACATACTATAAGGAAGTTAAAACCTAATAGCCGATATGCTTTAATGATACCATGGCTTGTTAATCATCAAATACGTTGATTCAGAATTATTTTGCAACTAAGCAGTTGTTATTATTGGTGTTTAGTACCAAAGATTCAAAATGGTGGATTCTGATGAAGCACACAGCAGTACTGCAAATAGAAACAATGATGCAAATATAAATGTTAATGGCGCTGATCTTCAGGCCATGATTGATGCATCAGTTAGTAAAGCTATGGGTAAAGTTCTCGAGAACTATAATGAGTCGAGTGCTACTCGCTCAAAGTCCCATACAAAACCACGTTCATCAGCTCGCAAAGAGAGCTCAGTTAACTCTTCAAATGCGAAGAGCAAACCTCAGAATTTGGTACTTCATGATAAGCCCCATTCGACTAAAGATGGGTGCACATACAAATACTTTGTCTCATGTAAACCCAGAGATTTCGTTGGGGAAAAAGGGGCGATCGATGCCATGAAGTGGCTCGATGAAATGGAGACTGTTGTGGACGTCAGCAATTGTGCTGATAAGGATGTGGTGAAGTTTGTTTCACAATCCTTCAAGGGCGAGGCCCTCGCATGGTGGAAGGCCATGATACAGTCTACGGGGAAGATCCCCCTATATAATATGGGATGGACCAAGTTTGTGGATCTTATCAGGGAAACTTACTGTCCACAACATGAAGTGGAAAAAGTGGAGACCGATTTTCTGACTCTCACAATGAAAAACCTAGATTGTCATCAGTATGTTATCGACTTCAATTCAATGTCTAGATTAGTACCCTATTTAATTACCCCTAAACCCATTGTGCGTTTCATCAGTGGTCTGGCACCGGAAATAAAAGTGAATGTTAAGGCTTCAAAGCCAACCACATTCAGATCAATTTTGGATCTATCCTTGTCCCTCACTCTAGATATAGTGAGATAAAAATCGGTCAAAAATGAGACTAATGAGAAAAGAAAGTGGGAGGAGGATAACTCCCAGAATTCTAAGAAAAAGGGGAAGTCCGAGTCCACTAGAAACCAGCGGGAATCTAACAAAAAGCCTACGTGCGAAACTTGCAACAAAAGGCACTAGGGACAGTGTCGAATAGACCAGAAGCCAAAGCAACATGGTATCAGTAAAAGAACTGGTCATCAGTCCCATGAATGTAGGGACATAAAGAATGCAGTCTGTTTCAGCTGTGGCGAGAAGGGCTACATTAGTACTAATTGCCCTAAAGCTGCCAAAGAAGGTACAACTAAGTCTGGAGAGGCTAAGAAAGGAAACGCCTGAACCTTCCTGATGATTGTTGGAGGCCTTGTATGGAAGAAAGTGTCAAACGCCCGTTTGTTGGGCATAAGTTTGGAAGGTCCAATTATCCGAACCTGAAATTATCCTGGAGACGACGGATAAGATCATATGAATCTATGATCGTCTGAGAAATGCCAGTAATCGGTAGAAGAACATTACTAACAAGAGGCGCAAACCTCTTAAAAGTTCCAAGTAATGGGCAAGTTCTATTAAAATTACAGCCCTGGAGAGGTATGATACATTTCAGTGTGAAGGGCGAGTCGAGCCCTGGATATATAGGACCATTCGAGAAAATTGAATACGTCGGATCAGTAGCCTATAAGTTAAACTTACCTAAGGAGCTCAGTGGAATTCACAATGTGTACCACATTTGCGATTTAAGGAAATGTCTAGCCAATGAGTCGCTAGCTATGTTGCACGAAGATGTGTAGAGTTATGAAAACCTATGGTTTATTTTGAAACCGGCATTGATCTAAGATCGACAGGTCAAGAAGCTCCAAAGATAGTATGTTCCTATTGTAAAGGTTAAGCGGGATGCCCGTAGAGGCCCCGAATATACATGGGAGGTAGTGTCCACTATGCGACATAAGTACCCCCATGTTTTTGGGAAAATCTCAAGGTCGAGATGTCTTTTAAGGGGGTGAGGATGTAACACCTCGTAAAATCGTGTCCAATAATGTATTGACACGTGTCCCTAATCCTAATGATGCCTAAAGTTGGCTAGGAGGGACTATTTTTGCCAAAATTGAAAACTATGCATGTGGAGGGACTAAAAGTATCAACATGGTAAAACTAAGCCTCTGAGTGACCTTACACGGCCTCCGTATTCTCAAATGAGCTACTTGTTGGACGAGAGGAGCCGTTTGCGTAATTGTTTGAAAGTTTGCGCGACAAAGGGTTAAAAGCATCAACATGTTAATTCTTACCTCTGAGTGACCTTTTAACAAGCCAAGAGCTTTATGATGTTCAATCATACTCTCGGGAATGCCTAATATTGGCTATATAGGGCTTTGATGCTGTTAAACGATAAAACGCGCAAGTTTGCGAATTAAATGGGTTAAAAGCGTCAACATGTTAATTCTTACCTCTGAATGACCTTTTAACGAACCGAGAACTTCATGATGTTTGATCATACTCTCGGGAATGCCTAATGTTGGCCAATTAGGATTTTGTTCCATAAAATGATAAAAGTTGCGAAAGTATGCCAATTCGCGTATATTCTGCATTCAGACCATATACGCACATCCAAAAATTTTTGTAATCATTAAAATATTATATTTTAGTGATATGAATCCAAAAATATTATTCGTTGCGAAATTTGGATTGTTTTCGCATTCGTTAAAGTGTTCGTCGTAATTAAGCGAAAAACGCAACCGTACAACCGAACGAACCGACATCCATGAAATTTTTGAGCATAATTCAACTTGAATATACTTCAACTTCTTTATGGAGCTTAAAAATGGGGTTAACGGGTGTTAGAAGTGCCAAAACGTGACAAAACAGGTGTAGGGACTAAAACTGCCAAACTTCAAAATCTGACTTGCAGCCCACTCAAACAGATTTAACACTTGTTTATTTTGATTCTATGGGCTGTACATTGATTTTAGATAGCTATTATGACACTTGTTGTCATCCTAAGAAGTTTCATAACACTTGTAATCATCCTAGCACTTCCCAAATACTATAAATAGGCCTTGAATTCATTTGAACAACTTGCACCAAATCTTCATTTCTTCCTGTAACTCTTCTCTTGAAGTTCCTGAGCTATCGGGAGCATCCACTGAGTTTTATTCAGCCCCTAGGACCACTTGTAAGTGTTCCTTTCGTGGCTTATTCAGTTTTTAGGCTTTTAAAGCCGAAAAGTCAAGCGTTTTCGATAAACGCTTTGACTTTTGGTTTAGACCTTTAACGGTCAAACAATTGTTTGCAATGAACATGACTACGTGATCGTAATTAGGTAGGTGTTAGTCCCTAAAAAGGGCACCTCCTAAGAATCACGTTTGCTTTGTCAATTGACGAGTCAACATAATATTGTTTTAAAAAGTCAACGGGACAGTTTTTGAATTAATTACGATCTGAGTTTAGAAGTGTTCAAAAAATATGTTTTATCACTTAAATAACTCGGTAATAATTATTAGAACATGTGTAAACATATTCGGCTCGTCAATTCCAGTTTTAGGGTCGGTTCACAACTGAAAGTCGCGAAGTTTGACGTCTGCTTTGAACCGAATTAGAATTAGTTTGCTACTGATTTTAGGTTCAGTTATCATCGTAATATAATGTAGCATAACCCCATAAGGTTATATTACACGATCATACTAGAAATCTGAGTTTTTGCGCATGTTCCGTTAATATGTCGTACTTTGACTATTATGCTCTTTTTAGCGAAAATAAGGTTTTAGACACCAATAATCTTGCAAACAACTTAGGTACTGATATGTTAACATGTTTAACATATTTTGATGTTACGAACCTGATTATAAACTTAGTTTGCGTGTAATGTCGTAATTTATGCTTTAAATTGACCAAAATGCCCTTTAGGCGCATAGATCGGTTTTAAGCATAATTTTTCATACAAAACTCATTGCCTACTGATGTAATATCATAATTAGGATATTTTGGGATATCTATTCAGTTCACAAACTGAGTTTATGCATACATTCTTGAATTATGTCCTTAAATGACGATAATGCCCTTTTTGCACCTAAAAAGGTTTTAAAGCATAATTTTCATACAAAACCTTTTTACCACTGATATGTTATATTAGTTAACATATTTTGATCATATAAACCTGGTTATAACATCATTTTTACTTAAACATTGCACATATCGTCGTTTAACGCCTTTTCGGCACATAGTATTGTTTTAAACCATAACTAACAACCAAGAACTGTTACCTACTAATTTTATAAATCATTTAAAATATTTTTACAGTAGTATATGATATAAACTCATATTCCCAAATTAGCATTCAAAACTATGTGCGAAATTACCAAAATGCCCCTTCGGAGCATAGTTTGGTCTTAAATTATAAAACGCACATATGTTTTATATCTTACTGATATTATATCATAAATATAGTGTTTTCACTGAGTGTTTATGATCGTAACATTAGATTGTACGCAGATTTCTTTTATACGTCGTAAAATGACCAAAACGCCCTTATGATGCATAGTTTGATTTTAAAACCTTAACGAACATACAAGTTGATATCCTACTGATATTATAACTTGTTTAAAGTATATTGGCATATGGAACTTGTTCATAACTAGTTTACGTAAGTTTACCGAAACGGGTTTAACCTTATCATTTCTATCTCAAAATCTAGAATGTATTTAGTTTACCCATATTATACAATTCTTCATACTTGTTGGGTCAAAATTTCATTGTATTCCGATCATCGCTTAATCTAGTGTATCATACCGTTATTAATACTTTAAGCTAGCCAGTCAAATCTATGACTTAAATAAGACCCGTTAGCATTCTAATTGGTTATTTATACCATCATTCCACACTAGAGCCTTCCGGTAAATTGTACCTACGCTTACTTAATTGAATACGGCTGAGTTATTATAAATCTTGCAATTTAAGACAGAAGCTAGCTCAGGTAAACACTCTTAACCTATTTTCCTTTATACGGGCTTGGGATACGGTAAAATATTTACCGCATGGTCGGGTATGGGATTCGAAGACCAATGTGTCAGGAAATTCAAATAACCCATTTTAATTCGTATTGCTTGACTGAAACATTGGGGGTTAATGCGACCGTGTCCTGGATATCCTTGACTCATTTAATTGTAAGTGGCCACGATCTAAGCACGGGGTGTAGGCATACACCTGACAAATGCGATATGGTTTATTAAATAATTTTATACCCAATATGGGTCCCAATAAGGGAACAAGTGGTGTGTCGGTTACGACATAGTTTCTGGGCCCTGTATGTATGTCAAGTTATGTAAAACTGATAACATGAGATATAGTTTGTCCCAAGTATAAAAGATCTTTCGTGCCTTGTGCACCTAAATCAATTTTTGAAAATATTTTCAAATGTGTCAGTTGATTGTATTTACCAGTGAAAACTGACGTATTTTTAAAAGACTAAGTGACAGGTACAAATATGTAAATAGGCTGGAAGCTGCTCGAATTTGTTAGACGAGGAATTTTCAACTCCTTCGCATAAGCCATTTGTTTGATAAACTTCTTTTGTATATAATGATCCGCCTGTGGATTATTGTTACAAGCTCGTCTGCACCTATTACTTTGGTATTTTCCGATTATTGAGTTTGTAATAATATTTTATATTCCAAAGACTTCCGCTGTGCTATTCTGTGTATGTTTGACTATGACGATATCAATCTTACGTCACGATACTCCCCATCGGTCCCACCGGCTGAGCCGTAAATATCGGGGTGTGACACTTTAGAGTGTCGGGAATCCAAGTTCTAAATTTATTTGGTTTTTATTTTAGTTATAATCTTATTCGTCATGATTTATTTAAAACTCAAGTTAAAAAATTATTTACTTTGGGCAAAACATGCCTTTATAAAATTTCATTTAGTTATATACAAATTTATACACCTCTCAAGTATTCACTCAACACTCGGCCGATGATGTATCAAGTGAAAACGCTTGTGCCCGTATTTGGAACTTACTCCTACCATAGGCTTGACAATTGATCAAACCTCCTCATTTTGACGTTAAATCCTTATAAATATCAAGAGGACTTTTTAAGGGTAGGTGGTGGTTCGGGTTTGGTAGGTTTTATTGGAAAAAGGGTGAAAAACGTAAATATTGGTTTTTCTATTGTTTTGTGGCTTAGCAAAAAAATGATTTGGCATATTTTTCTGATTTTTTTGGTTGCCAAAGTTGAAACTGAGCCGTAATCGTAATTTCATAACCGATAAGTTTACAAAAATAAAAGATGAAAAATGAAAAATGAAAAGGTTTGTTTTTTTGTGGGTTTGGAAACGAAAAAAGGTTTTAAGGTTCAAAGGGTTTAACTAGGGGGATGTTTTTGGAAAAAAACAAAGAAAAATAAAGGTTTGTTTTTGAAAAAAAAATGGGTTGGTCCTAATGCCTCTATCATTTACTTACTTGAATTTTTGTCGGTAAGGACTTGGAACGCATCGTATTGTCAAGTTCTAGATTTGTGAGAACCAAACGGGCTATTCACACTAGAAACGGAAATTTGAGCAATTAGTATAAATGTATATTTGTATGCTCGGTAATGGCTCAAAACTAACTTTTGTGGGAAAAGGGTTATTGTGTAAAAATGTATATATAATCAAATTTTACAAAGATTTGTTATGCCCGTTTTCGTAATTTTTCTAATGGTTCTTTTATCATGACGCTATCAGTTGTAAATTCGTAAAAACATAATTTTTAGAACTTGTTTTACCCAACTAAACCAAGATAAGTAAAAAAAATGAAAAGAAAATTTTTGGGGTGATTAACTGTTCCAAAGCAAGTTTTGTGTAAGGCTTGATTTAGGACAAACGATTCAAGTTTTTTATTATCCTCCCCCCACACTTAAATTACACATTGTCCTCAGTGTGTCCTAAATAGGATTTATTTTGGTAAAATGTGTAAAACGTATGAAAATAGCAAAAATTTTTGGTTACTGGCACTTGCAGCACAGAGCGTGCTTATGAGGACACGGTCCCGTGTCCAAAGTGCAAGTAACAAATGAAATCAGAAGACTTACAGTGGGGTGGCTAGGGGGCGTGCTGGGTGAGCACGGCCCCGTGCTGCAGTTACTGTTTTGAAGAAAATGAGTCAGGAAGCCTCTGTTTTACGTGCATGGGTTCCATTTTTCATCCATCTTCCTCTTGTTGAGCGTGTATTACTCCTACAAAGCTAAATACAAAAAAAAAAACATTAAACTAAATTTAAAGTAAGATTAAACTACTAAACTAATGGATAGTCCATGGAATGCCTCCATGGTGCGCCACGTTTATAAGGGTCCTTGGCTAGATGCAAAGTCGGTCAAATGTTACCCTCGCGTGATGACTCACATCTCGAGTTGTAGCGTTACAATGCATCGTTTAAGCTTGAGTCAATCGCGTTGAGGTATTTGACCAGATTATCTTCCGCTCGTTGCCCAACTTCAAACTTGATCTCTTTTTCACCAACCCTCAATGTTAGTTGTCCGTCACTCATATCCAACATAGCTCGTGCGGTGGCAAAGAAGGGTTTTCCTAGTATGAGCGGGATTTCACTGTCTTCTTCCATGTCTAGGATAACAAAGTCGGCAGGAAAAACAAATTCTTCTACTTTACCAATTAGTTTTCTATGACACCTTGATGGTATTTTACCGACCGGTCCGCAAGTTGGATGCTCATCTTTGTAGGATGTGGGTTACCCAATCCTAGTCGGTTGAACATTGAGGCTGGCATTAAATTAATGCTAGCCCCCAAGTCGGCTAGTACATTGCTTATTGGCGATCCACCAATAGAGCAAGGAATAGTGAAGCTTCCGGGATCAATCTTCTTTTGGGGGAGCTTGTTGAGGAGTGCCGCCGAGCATTCTTCACTAAGGGTGGCTTGTTGAATTTTTTCAATCTTTCTTTTGTGAGTGAGGAAGTCTCTCATGAACTTGGAATACTTTGGCATTTGAGTGAGAACTTCTACAAAAGGAAGATTAATGTGAAGTTGTTTGAGCAAGCTCACAAACTTAGTGAATTGTTCGTCGGTCTTTTGCCGAAGTAAACGACCGATGTAAGGGACCGGAGGTGGTTTGGTGGTGTCGGTATTTTGGGGTAGAGTATTTTCTTGGTTAGTATCGGTAGGCATGTTAGTTAGGATTGTGTCAGGTTGTTGTGGTGTTGGTTCACTCTCGGGTCCTACCTTCCGGCTTCTTAAGTTGATTACATTTACTTGGGCTTTTGGGTTTGTTTCGGTGTTACTTGGTAAGGCTCCTTGAGGTCTTTCGGCGAAATGTTGGGCTAGTTGACTAAATTGTTTTTCCAAATTTTGAATACTAGCCCTTTGGTTTCTAATTTCTGCTTCAGTTTGTGAGAACCTTTCCAAGTATCTTTTATCGGATTTGGAGAAGAGGCGAGTAATGATATCCTCAAGCCTTTCTCTTCCTCCTTGTTATCGTGATTGAAAACTTTGTTGCCCATTTTGTGGTTTTTGTTGAAAGTTAGATCGTTGATTTTGATTTTGTTGGTTATTACCCCTGATTCCCTCCAACTAAAGTTGGGATGATTACACCACTCGGGAGTGAAAGTATTACTTTGAACCCCCGGTGGTCGTGGCCGGTTATTTAGGTAATTTACCACTTCCGTTTGATATTCTAGATCTTTCATACAACTCCAGTTTTCATAGGGGTCGCCGCATCCTTTGCAAGCCATAACTGAAGCCGTTTTGTTCATGTAACTCCCGAAATCGAGGTCACAATGATATCACACAACTCGTAAGGTGGCAGAATCACACAAACAAGTTGCAAGAAATAAAGAGATGAAGAAGAAGGATGATTATCTATTCAAATGATTCAAATCTTGCATACAAATGATTGTCAAATACAAGATCTATCCAAAGAATCACCACCATGCACCTAACACATCACTTGCTATTTATAGAAAGGGATTAGGGAGGATGCTCCCCAAACCCTAGGCCCATGACTACCCAAATAAGCCCAAAAACCCACAATTAATCCAACACTCCTACTAATCCACAAAATTACTTATCAATAAACCTTTAAGGGTCCAACAATCTCCCCCTAGGTTTATTGGATAAGTAGACGCATCAAACCCTTGGATCATGTGGACCTGGCGGTGGATCAGCAAAGAGATAATTCTTCAAGATGTTGGCAGCATCACTTGTCCAAGATTTGGCTCATTCCTCATACATTTCGCTGGTCCGGATTTGATGACTTGTAAGAATCATGATGTCTTCTTCATGAAAACTCATCAGGTCGTAAGAATTAAGGATCCTGATGGACTGTTCCTCAGTAACTATGACAGCTTCGGCTATTCTAGGAACTTGAAATTCTTCAGTATTCCTTTCTCAAACTTTCTTGTAAGAGGAATGATCTTCTCTTTATCAGTGGGAGGCCAGATGATTGATTTGACAGTCCTTCTGGTGAAAGAATCACGAACACCAGGATTTCTTCTCACTGTTGGCTCAGCAGTTTTCATAGTCGCAAAGTTTGTTCTCACTTCCTTTTCAAGACGTGAGTGGAATGCCCAACCTCTGCCTTTCTTGCTTAGATCTGGATCATAGTAAGGAGCACGTAACAGTGTCTTCAAGTCAATCTGGTTCCAAGATTCAAATTGACTTTCCTTGCCATAATATTCTCTATGCCCATTCTTTCGAGTAACCAACCACATCCGTTTTTCTGGTTCATACCTCCAACATGCTACTTATGATTTGTTTCCCACTTCATCGTAATGAGTAGATCCTAATTCCATCACAAGTCTGTCGGGCCTTGTCGAGGGATCCTTTAACTGAAAGTTTTCATCCAGAGGATTCATATCTTGATTCTTCATCACCAGCAACTATTTTTTACTTTGTTTTTCTTTCTCCTCTCGCCTCTTCTTGGATTTGCTGCTTAACTTCTTTGGTTTAGCAGCTAAATAAGCTTCTAATGCTGCTGCACGCTCAGCTTCAGCTGCTGCTCTTTGCTCTGGAGTTTGTTTGGTTCTGTCCACATAGAACTGCTCATCTTCTTTATCCACGAATTCATTCCCAAATTTCTTCTCAAGTTTTGCCTTCAGACCATAGACAGTTGACATTAACATCCCTACATCTCCTTGCAGTTGATCTATGGTGAGATCCCTGTTTGTGAGTTGAGATTGTAGAGACGAGATCTGGGCTTCTTTAAATGCAGCATCTTGTTGGAGAGAAATAATCTGAGCACTTTTTAGCTCTCCATCTTGTTCCAGTATCACCACACGCCTTTTCAACCTTTTAACATATTCTTCTTCATCACTATCGCTCTCAAAGACTTATCTCTTTTCGCTTGCATATCGAAATGCTGCTTCATCATGCTCAGTACTATGTGCACCACTAGAACTTCCTGCTTCAAAATGAACACCACCAATAGAACTGCCTGGCTGCTAGGGGGTGGTGTCAAAGTCAAAGTTGAAGTCATACAAGTCTGGGTCCTCTAGGTTTGTTTTCTTCGATGCATAAGTTGTTGGTGGATCAGGTTGAGGATCAATGATGGGAATGGACTCAGGGGCAGTCGAAGGGCCAGAAAGAGTGTCATCAAGTGCGGTGTCGATTCTTTGTTTCTTCTGAGTTGATTCTTTAGTAACATCAGCAGTTTCTTGAATTTCAGCAGTGGAGATGGATGGAGGGTGTCACACCCCAAATTCCACTTGTCACCGGTGGGCCCAGTGGGGAGTATCGTGACGTGGTTGGCAACATAATAGTCAAACAACACAATATTTAAATGCACAGCGGAAGCAAAAGATAAATATATTACATTCCGAATATAAAGTAATATCCAGTATTACAACGGAAAGTAAAGGATCCACAGGCGGATCTTAAAATATAAACATTTGTTCAACAGACTTTAGACGCCTAGAACTTGCAAGATTCCTTATTAGCGCCCTGAGCTTCCAGCCAATTACGTTCAGTACCTGTCACTTAACCTTTTTGGAAAGTACGTCAGTTTTCACTGGTAAATATACTCAACTGACTCATTTGAAAAGAGTTTAATAAATTGATTTAGATGCACCAGGCACAAAATATTTTGACACATTGATTAAAATGCACAAAGGCAAAATTAATCTTTTAATACTTGGGACAATCATATTTATAATCTTGTATACAGATTTACATGTTCGTTGTACGTTCAGGGCCCGATGTAGAAACCGAGTCAGATTAACAGACACGCCACAAGTATAGGCCCACAAGAGAGTGAGATACCGTTATTACTTAAGCAACTGTCAGGTGTATGCCTACACCCCGTGCTTAAGACGTGGCCATTTTATAATACAATGATGTCAGGGATATCCGGGATATGGTCATTAACCCCTAAAGGCTTTTATTTCAAACAATACATATTAAACCGGGTTACCTCAATAATTTAACCACAATAAGATTAAATATTCAATACCCGACCAAGCGGTATCATTATACCGTATTCCAAGCCCGTATAGGGAAAATAAGTTAAGAGTATTTACCTGAGCTAGCTCCTGTCTTAAATAGCAAGAATTTAATAACTCAGCCGTATTCACTTAAGTAAGTGTAGGTAAAATTTACCGGAAGGCTCTAGTCTGGAATGATGGTATAAATAACCAATTTAGAATGCTAACGGGTTTTTAATTAAGCCTAAGCTTAGACCGGTTAGTCTTACCGAAAGATATGGTTCAAACGCACGATTAGGCGAAGACCGGAATAGAATGTGATTTAGACCCAACAAGTTTGGAGACTTGCTTAATATGGGTATTTGATACACATTCTGGATTTTGAGATAAAACCGATAAGGTTTGACCCGTTTAGGTTAATTTATGTAAACTAGTTACATAAACCGAACCGAACGCGTAATAAGCGTAACGGGTATTCATGGGAGCCATATACGGGTTTCCTAAGTTAATATGCTCCAAATATGTTGTGACATCAGTAAGATGTCTTTTATTATGCCCGAAACGAATTTAAACACAAACTATGCCCCGTAGGGGTAGTTTGGTCATTCTCAAGGTTATAACAGAGTCTAAGTATTTACCTGAGTTACAGGTCTGATATAATCAGCAAAAATACTTAGTTTACTAAGTTATAACAGTAGGGTAAAGTATTTATGTGAAATTTATCAATTATAACCAAACTATGCACTGTAGGGGCATTTTGGTAATTTCACATAAGCCGTAAAGCTCAAAACTGAAGTCTGAGTTAAACAACTTTTGCTTACTGTTAAAATATTATAATTTTCCTCAAATATCAGTAGGTATCACCCTTGTATGTTTAAAAATAGTTTTAGTACATACTATGCGTTAAAAACGCTTAATTAGGCGATTAGAAGCCGTTTCCGGGTTCTATACATAAAGCTGATATTTTTATTATTCCAGAAGGTTTAAAATAATTTATTTATCATATGTGATAAGTAGCAAAAGGTTTGGAGTCGTTTAGATATGTAAAACTCATTTTATGGCCCGTAAGGGCAAAACCGACAATTACCGGATTAAGCCTACGACTATGAGTTATGCTCAGCCTAAAATTAATTAAAAATCTTCAAAAATCCCAAAATAATATATTACATCAGTGGGTATTAAGTTTGATATCAAAAAGTAGGCTTAACTAGGCTATATGCTAATTACGCCGTTTTATTAACATAAAGCTTTCATTTTACGATAACTAGCATAACTCTTAACCTACACCTCAAACTGATGTCAAACTTTGCATACAAGTTTATATATCAGTAATTAAGGTTTCTACTCTTTTACATTTCCAAAAATCACGTTTTAAGGTAATAAGGGCATAATGGTCAACATATGAGCAATTAACGGATTCATGCGTATTAATTGGATAACTAATGATCTGAGGTGTATAATCACAGAGGGTTATACTAGCATGTAACCTGGTCCAAATGAAGCTCTTAGGTATTTCTAAATCATACCAAAACGGGTCAGAACTGAAGTCAAAGCAAAAGTCAAAGCTTTGCGACTTTCGGTTCCGAACCGGGTCTAAACAGTAAATTGTCGGGTTGAACATGTTTAGACATGTCCTTACACTAATTACCAAGTTATATTAATGATCAAACAGGTTGTATGTGTTCTACACTGCTAATCATGCATAAATTAGAATTTAAGTATCCTGTTGACTTTTTATTAGTAAGTTTGACCCGACATTTGACCTAGTTAGAGTGGGAATCAGGGGGAACCCTTTTAAGGGTTTATTACCCACATAATTACCAACTTATAACTACTTTCAATTCGACTAATCACTGAGCCATTAGTGATTAATCTTAAAGTCAACCGTTAATTACGACGGTTTGACTTTTAGCTAAATAACTAAGCTAGACTCGATTAAAGAAGGTTAAGCATACTTACAAGTGACTAATGGTCGACTAGGAAGGCTTCGAAGGTGCTCTTGTGCTCCACAAATGATCAGTTTTGCAAGAATGAATGTGTGAAGCATGTTTGCAACTTAGAGGCCTTTATATAGTGGTTTAATCACCACAAAATATGGACACACAAGTCTAACATGGACCATAAATCATCAACACATGTCCCTAAGTGTTTAGGGGGTGTTTAGGGGCCAAGCAATATGAGGAATATCGGTTATAAGTCGATCACAAGCACAAGGGCAGACAAGAAACAAAAAAAATCGCATCAGACTACCCCTCGCGTCACGCGTAGACCCCCCTTGGGGCTTCGCGTGGCGCGAGGCCCTTCTGCACCAAATCTAAATTTTTAGATTTATTGCGTTTTGATCCTTGGCTCTTCAAACTTCGATTAGACTTTTGTTTCTTGCATCTTGAACCCTCCAATTTGATGTTTAGGGGCTTTAAGACATATACCCTCTTTGTTAAGTCCCCGGTTAACTTTATTGTTACCCGAAAGTCCTAACTTTCAACGTTGACGCTTTAACCCCTCGCACACGAATTTGATCATAACTTTCTCATATGATAACGAAACTTTATGAAATTTATATCGTATATTCTAGTGAGCATAATTAACCGTTACAAAGCTTCGGGTTTGCTAAAAGGTCACTCAGAGGTATAATTTAAACATGTTGCCACATTTAACCCCTGTAGTTTGTAACCTCTCACTTTCCTTCATATTTCGCTTCGTATGATCCATGATTTATTCGTTTGAAGGTATGAGCATCATGTAGGGTTAATGTACAATATATTTATTCACCGTTGACATTTAGAACTCGTATATTCACATACTTTTCATGATTGTCAACTTTAGTCCTTCGATAACATTTTTTCACACGTTCAATCATATGACACGTGTCAACACATTATAGGACGTGAATTTTCGAGGTGTTACATCCTCACCCCCTTAAAAATAAAAATCTCGACCCGAGATTTACTGAAACAAATAAGGGTACTTTTCTTTCATCGTGGACTCAACCTCACACGTGTATTCGGGACCTCTACGGGCATCCCATTTGACTTTTACAATAGGCACATGTATCTTTTTGGAGCTTCTAATCCTGTCGATCCTCAATCGACACAGGTTGCTCATACTATCATAGTTCTGCATATCATTACGTGATAGCGCTTTTCGACTTATTGGTGACACGTCGCTAAATCATTAGTGTGGATCACATTGCGCGTTCCACCAAGCCCCTTAATTAGGTCTTAGCTCGTAAGCTATTTAATCTTGATACATTCGAATCCCTCGAATGATTCTATATACTCGGAGCTTAACTGGTCTGATAATTTAACAAATCTAGCACACCTTTCCTGGGTGATTTCTTTTGTTGAACCTTATTCTTTAACAAGAACTTAGGAGGGTTGCTATTTTCATTCATTCTTAATTTTCTGCCGTATATTGGCAACTTACAATCGATTATGAATTTGCGTGATCTTATTTGTTGTTTCCAATGCAACTTCCGGATCCTGATAATTGGACTTACCAATCTATTAACAATAGATGTTTAACATTCCATCTATACAAGGTCTCCAAAGGAGCAGCCTTGTTGCTTATACATCACTATTATAGAAAAGCTTATCTTAAGGTGAGATGGTTATTCCAACCACTGTTTAACTAATCTTACGAAATAGCTAATCCTTACAGCTAGTCGAACGAATCGAGTATCCTTGCAGGTAATAGCGATTCTTAATTGTTGCCTATGTAGGGTTGCGGTAACAATGCATAAGCAAAATGAACCGTCTTTTATATTTAACTATACCGAATTCTCCAGATATTGAGTCAGGCTATATGAATCTATATCTTAAAATTTACTTAATCAGGGTTTCGGTTATTCCATAATCAACATGAGTTCTTACAACACTTCAACCCAAAGCGGGATGTTAGTCTTAACTCTACTTGCCTCTTGGGAGGTAAACAAGGCAGTCTTAGGAGAAGATAATCAAGATACAAGGAGGTTACAGAGTTTTTCCCAATCTCAGTCTCCAGTTCATCCATCCTTGCTCGTGCCAAATGAGTGACACTTTTATGTTACTAGTCCACGAATTCCTTAATTGAGAACCTTTACTTGGACAATTCCATGCTGGATATCTCCTTTGAATACCATTAGTTGACTTTTAGTACCATATGACCATCGGAATATCTTTGTGGTCCCATGCATTAAACCTCCATACTGATCAGGCATGGAAGCAATCTATGGAACATATTAAGATATACCAATCCTCATATGGCGCTTTTTATCATACTGTTTAGTATTCGAAATCAATAAGGATTAAAGAGATGTCAATTACATGCGAATGTCCTCTATCTATAGAGAGGGTACATTAAAATTTTATGACTTAAAGATTTCTGACAGGAACAGAAGAAATGGTTCCTATTACTAATGAATCAATTTCTTGATTGCGATCCGACCACTGCTATTCCTCATCCTCATGGTCTTATATACTAATCATGGTTTCGTTAAACCATACAGGCCAATATAGCATTAACATTCTTCATGAACGTTATTTAACATATATAAATTATACTTAGCCTAGGTCACAAAAGACCATTATTGGCATTTAAAGTTTGGTCCTAATCCATCATCTTTCTGACAGGGGATCAAAATGTCTCATCTGTCTATAGTGATGAATTTGGATAGCTTGAAAGCTTGCCATAAGGATATCAGAAAGAGTGATTCCTAATAGATATAAAATATCAGTCTAAGATTTGTTGGAGCATTTTCTATAGTGTTATCGGCCAATTTCTATCTTACGTTAAATGACCGGAGTCCTAATCAGGCTGAGACAACAGTTCTCAATATTTATCATTTCTTATAGAATCATATTTGTCAGTATCAAATAAATTTCTGTATAAACTGCTTGATAAGGATGGTACCTGCTATATAGTCATCATCTTGCACCATTTCCTGGGCGTTCATCTGGAAAACTTATGCGTTTGTTCTCTTGGCCTCTTTGGGTTTCTTCTGGTTCCTAGGGCAGTTGGTCTTGATATGCCCCTTCTCGTTGCAACCGTAACAGGTTGCATCTTTTAGCTTCTTGCAATCCAGGGTTTTATGTTCCCGAGACTTGCAAATTCCACACGGTAGAGGCTGAGATTCAAACCTGTATTTCCCGAGGTGGTATTTCCTACAGGTTTCGCACCTGGTCTTCTCAACCGACTGCTGGCTGTCTCTTTTAAACCCGGAACTCTTCTTATCGGAGCGATGAGAATTCTCATCCTCCCTTTTACGCTTTCCATCTTCAGAGGCTTTGGCAGCCTTGTTTCTAACCACATCGAGTGTGAGAGATAGCGACAGATCTGCCGCTGACCTGAATGTAGTAGGTCTTGAAGCTTTAACACTGGCTTTGATTTCTGGGGCTAAACCCCCAATGAAGCGAGCAATTCTCTTGGGTTCTGGTGTTACTAGGTAAGGAACCAGTCTGGGCAGGGTATTGAAATTGGTGAGGTAAGCTTGACAATCTAAGTTTGTCATCACCAATGATAAGAAATCTGATTCAATTCTTTCGACCTCGTGTTGAGGGCAGTAGTTCTCCATAATCAGAGCAACAAACTGTTCCCATGACATGTTGTAAAGGGGGATCTTCCCAGCAGCTTGAATGAGAGCCTTCCACCATGCTAGTGCCTCTCCCTTAAACGATTGGGATACATACTTTACTACATCCCTTTCAGCACAACCGCTGATGTCAACCACCGTGCCCATTTCATCCAACCAGGTCATACAATCTACTGCTCCTTTCTCCCCAGTGAAGTCCCGAGGTTTGCAGGAAACAAAGTATTTATAGGTACAGGACTTGGTATGCGGTTCATTACCGAACACTATCCTTTTGGATGGAACACTGTGTTGACCAGATGAATGTCGATCATCATCCTTCTTTGGTTCTTCTTTCTTAGAGGGCGGTGGCTTGCTGTGAGCCTCCGAATAAGTCTTAGGGTCAGACTTAGAGTGGGGTACAGACGAGGCTTTACTATTAGTCTCACTATACTCCCTAAATTGCTCCTCTACAGCTTTAGATACAGCTGAATCAATCAATGTACGAAGCTCTCCTCTGGTTATATTAATCCTTTCATCATCGCGGTTTTCCAGAGGGTGACTGTTCTCTTCTTTTGACCTAGCCATGTAGCTTTAAATGCTACATAAAAATCAAACAAGGGCAAGGTTTATACGGAAGCTTTTACAGTTTTATCGTTTTAAACGATTTATTAACCATGGCAATATAAACCACATTGGTTAATTTGTTAGTTATATTTAATTAGCATTTTCATTATAATTTATCCTAGTTATAAAACATTAAGGATATTAAGGTGGCGCAAAGGGCCTAGTCACAAGGACAGTTTTAAATTTACAAGCCATGATTTCAGAGGATCGAGGCATTTAGGTTTGAATCAAAGTTCATTACCTTTTTCTTGACAGAGAGGCAAAGGCTACTATTGTCTTTAGTCCCTTAGGACAATAAGTATGGCCCGTAGGCATTTCATCACTCATGGATGTTTATAATATGATCATCTTCATTTGATGATATTAGTCAGGATCGCATTGATCATACAAACTATTATGCTTGGACGTAGTCCAACATCTTTAGACGGGGGTCAGAGACCACCACGATCGTTGTCTTATCGGACAACAAGTTTGACCCGTAGGCATTTCATCACTAATGGATGATTATTTCAAATAAGGGAATTTAGATTAACCCCCCCTTTTTTTAAAAGATGGCCTGTGTGACTTTAACGATTCACAGTTTACCAAAAATGTTAACGTACTTACAGATGTTAACAGGGATTGGAATCCTTTGGATAGGTTTTACCGTCTTGGCCATGTCTGCAATGACATTTAGGCTAGGTTTTACCATCTTGGCCATGTCTGCATTGACATTTAGGCTAGGTCTTACCATCTTGGCCATGGCTGCATTGACATTTAGGCTAGGTTTTACCTTTAAGATTCCTTTAATATTTAACGCAGAACAATCCTAAATTGAAATGTTAACAAGGATCTGAATCTAATTGTGGAACTACCGTCTTGGCCCTGTCTTAAAATGACACATGAGCTAGGTCTTGTCCTTTTTAAATATTGCCATTTTATTATAATGGTATATTTTATAATATAGGAATGATATTTTTAATATAATTGTTCCTTTAAAATTTAAACAAGTATATGGTTGCCCTAAACGGGACTTCTACAAAAATGACTTGCCCATGCAAGGGCTAATCAGAAAATAACAAAGGAACAAATAAGGACAAAATAAAACGAATTAGAATTTGTCCTATGTTCTTGTCTAGACTCAAGAATGTGCAACTGTGTAACTGAGATTAAACACAAAAGGCTAGTGTTTAATTCACTCAGTGTTGGCTCTGATACCAACCTCTCACACCCCAAATTCCACTTGTCACCGGTGGGCCCGGTGGGGAGTATCGTGACGTGGTTGGCAACATATTAGTCAAACAACACAATATTTAAATGCACATCGGAAGCAAAAGATAAATATATTACATTCCGAATATAAAGTAATATCCAGTATTACAACGGAAAGTAAAGGATCCACAGGCGGATCTTAAAATATAAACATTTGTTCAACAGACTTTAGACGCCTAGAACTTGCAAGATTCCTTATTAGCGCCCTGAGCTTCCAGCCAATTACGTTCAGTACCTGTCACTTAACCTTTTTGGAAAGTACGTCAGTTTTCACTGGTAAATACACTCAACTGACTCATTTGAAAAGAGTTTAATAAATTGATTTAGATGCACCAGGCACAAAATATTTTGACACATTTATTAAAATGCACAAAGGCAAAATTAATCTTTTAATACTTGGGATAATCATATTTATAATCTTGTATACAGATTTACATGTTCGTTGTACGTTCAGGGACCGATGTAGAAACCGAGTCAGATTAACAGACACGCCACAAGTATAGGCCCACAAGAGAGTGAGATACCGTTATTACTTAAGCAACTGTCAGGTGTATGCCTACACCCCGTGCTTAAGACGTGGCCATTTTATAATACAATGATGTCAGGGATATCCGGGACATGGTCATTAACCCCTAAAGGCTTTTATTTCAAACAATACAGATTAAACCGGGTTACCTCAATAATTTAACCACAATAAGATTAAATATTCAATACCCGACCAAGCGGTATCATTATACCGTATCCCAAGCCCGTATAGGGAAAATAAGTTAAGAGTATTTACCTGAGCTAGCTCCTGTCTTAAATAGCAAGAATTTAATAACTCAGCCGTATTCACTTAAGTAAGCGTAGGTACCATTTACCGGAAGGCTCTAGTCTGGAATGATGGTATAAATAACCAATTTAGAATGCTAACGGGTTTTTAATTAAGCCTAAGCTTAGACCGGTTAGTCTTACCGAAAGATACAGTTCAAACGCACGATTAGGCGAAGACCGGAATAGAATGTGATTTAGACCCAACAAGTTCGGAGACTTGCTTAATATGGGTATTTGATACACATTCTGGATTTTGAGATAAAACCGATAAGGTTTGACCCGTTTAGGTTAATTTATGTAAACTAGTTACATAAACCGAACCGAACGCGTAATAAGCGTAACGGGTATTCATGAGAGCCATATACAGGTTTCCTAAGTTAATATGCTCCAAATATGTTGTGACATCAGTAAGATGTCTTTTATTATGCCCGAAACGAATTTAAACACAAACTATGCCCCGTAGGGGTAGTTTGGTCATTCTCAAGGTTATAACAGAGTCTAAGTATTTACCTGAGCAATTAACGTTTTAAGGTAATAAGGGCATAATGGTCAACATATGAGCAATTAACGGATTCATGCGTATTAATTGGATAACTAATGATCCGAGGTGTATAATCACAGAGGGTTATACTAGCATGTAACCTGGTCCAAATGAAGCTCTTAGGTATTTCTAAATCATACCAAAACGGGTCAGAACTGAAGTCAAAGCAAAAGTCAAAGCTTTGCAACTTTCGGTTCCGAACCGGGTCTAAACAGTAAATTGTCGGGTTGAACATGTTTAGACATGTCCTTACACTAATTACCAAGTTATATTAATGATCAAACAGGTTGTATGTGTTCTACACTGCGAATCATGCATAAATTAGAATTTAAGTATCCTGTTGACTTTTTATTAGTAAGTTTGACCCGACATTTGACCTAGTTAGAGTGGGAATCAGGGGGAACCCTTTTAAGGGTTTATTACCCACATAATTACCAACTTATAACTACTTTCAATTCGACTAATCACTGAGCCATTAGTGATTAATCTTAAAGTCAACCGTTAATTACGACGGTTTGACTTTTAGCTAAATAACTAAGCTAGACTCGATTAAAGAAGGTTAAGCATACTTACAAGTGACTAATGGTCGACTAGGAAGGCTTCGAAGGTGCTCTTGTGCTCCACAAATGATCAGTTTTGCAAGAATGAATGTGTGAAGCATGTTTGCAACTTAGAGGCCTTTATATAGTGGTTTAATCACCACAAAATATGGACACACAAGTCTAACATGGACCATAAATCATCAACACATGTCCCTAAGTGTTTAGGGGGTGTTTAGGGGCCAAGCAATATGAGGAATATCGGTTATAAGTCGATCACAAGCACAAGGGCAGACAAGAAACAAAAAAAATCGCATCAGACTACCCCTCGCGTCACGCGTAGACCCCCCTTGGGGCTTCGCGTGGCGCGAGGCCCTTCTGCACCAAATCTAAATTTTTAGATTTATTGCGTTTTGATCCTTGGCTCTTCAAACTTCGATTAGACTTTTGTTTCTTGCATCTTGAACCCTCCAATTTGATGTTTAGGGGCTTTAAGACATATACCCTCTTTGTTAAGTCCCCGGTTAACTTTATTGTTATCCGAAAGTCCTAACTTTCAACGTTGACGCTTTAACCCCTCGCACACGAATTTGATCATAACTTTCTCATATGATAACGAAACTTTATGAAATTTATATCGTATATTCTAGTGAGCATAATTAACCGTTACAAAGCTTCGGGTTTGCTAAAAGGTCACTCAGAGGTATAATTTAAACATGTTGCCACATTTAACCCCTGTAGTTTGTAACCTCTCACTTTCCTTCATATTTCGCTTCGTATGATCCATGATTTATTCGTTTGAAGGTATGAGCATCATGTAGGGTTAATGTACAATATATTTATTCACCGTTGACATTTAGAACTCGTATATTCACATACTTTTCATGATTGTCAACTTTAGTCCTTCGATAACATTTTTTCACACGTTCAATCACATGATACGTGTCAACACATTATAGGACGTGAATTTTCGAGGTGTTACAGAGGGTTTCCATCACCACCCTGTAAGCTTAGAATTAAAGCTGCTAGATTATCAGATGTCATCGGTACAGGCTTGCGAACAACGTCTTCTTCCTTTACAAACATCACTATTTCCACCTCGCTTTCGGAATCTTTTTCTTCACTCCAGTCTGTCTCTGAACCAGAATCAACTAAAAGAATTTCATCTTCATAATCAGCCGCCTGTTGTACTTGCTGCATGAGCTGTACATCATGCTCTTCCACTATTTGTGCATTGATTGGAGGCGGAACTGGAGCAACAGGGACGATAGGAGGAGCTGGTGCAACAGGAGCTCCTTGCACAACATTGGTAAACCTTCCGTGTTTCTCAAGTGGAAACCTCGCCTCAAAATTATGATGCTTGGCTCTTTTGTTTCTACATGCGTTCTCAAAACACCCTGGCCCTATTGGCTTGAAGTTAATGAAATTCGGGCCTTTGATCAACGAAGGGTATCGTTCGTCTAGAATAATCTGGATGAACCTTTGGTATAGCATGAAAATCTTCTTCTTTGGATCATTTAACATTTTCTTCATGTTATCAAAGATGAAGGCCGAAAAGTTGTAATCCCATTCATTCACTAACGCCACAATCGCTGATGTCTGTGTCTTATTTAACTGATCAAATCCACCTTTGTTTTTGGCTATGCATTGAAGAAAGAAGTAAACTAAGAGCCTCCAGTATGGTGGAAATAGTTTCTTCAGAATAGTAGGATATCCACCTTCGTAGCTCATCCTTCTAAGAGCAGCTTGAACTCTTGACTGATCGTACAACGTTGGATGATGCAGTTGATCTCCCAATCTTAACACTTCTCGAATTACTGCTTCAGCCATAATAATCTTTGTCTTTTGCACTGTAGCCTCAATCGATCATGCTCCTTGCCTGTTTATCTTCGCGGTATTCCAAAACGTAGTAATGCAGCTGTTTCACATGACAGGATTTGCTCTTAAAGCTTGCGTGAGAGGACAATTGTTCAGTCCCCTGATTAATGATTCAAGTTACTCCACTTGATCTGCCAGGGGTTCTGATAAGAATCCTACTTGATTATGAAATTCGTTAACTTCCAATTGCCGTTGGTTCCCTTCTTGCAACATTGCACCGGCCATTTTCTGCACTTAAAATGTTGTCGTTAGATCATTTTTTCAATATGAAGTTAACTTGCATTTGGGTTAACGACGATTTAATAAAATCAACACGTCAAAAACTTTAACACAAGTAACTTGTTATAAAAGCAGTCCAAAAAGTAGTCCAAAAGTCCAATTTTAAAAAGGTTCAAGTCAGGGATCAGGTCAAAGATCAGGTCAATATCCGGAATTCCATCCGAGACCATCTGAGATGATGATCTCTGGTCCGAGATCATCCGTGATGATGATCCCTGGTCCGAGATCATCCGTGATGTGATGAAGGGATCTGGAATTACATACCTATGATCCGCAATTAATCCGTAATCAATCTGAGATCGTTCGAAATGAGGAGAGTTGAGAGAGAAATTCAAGCAATATGTCCGAGATGATTCGGAATCGTGTTTCAAATCTTTGTCAGTTTTGTATTTAATGGTTTCGAATCGTTATTGGGTCCTGCCCATTTCGGATGTTTGGTCCGAGATATTGGGCCTGTTCAGATTTTGACTTGGTCAAAACTGACGGGCCCCATCCGAGATCAGTGGGCCAACCAGATCTAATTTTTAATTATTATTTTAAACAACTTTTCAAGATTAGCAAAACACCCCCCTTAAAAATCAATGAAACAACCCACTAAGCAATCATTAAGAAATAATACTACTAAAACAATAAAATAATAATATGCACAAAATACTAACATAGGGGTGATTTTGGGAGGACTGTTGCGGGATCAAATCGTTCTCGAACTGATTAAGGGACACTTTTCAGCCCTTCGTTTACTTAGACCGGTCCGTGCGATTGTTGATATGTTTGTCCTCTTAAATCCACCGCTCAAACTTCAACTTTTAGCTTTGTGATATGCTTTAGGTAGAATTATACTGAAGCATCCGTGTGTCCCATTCCAAGGCATACCCCCGCGATCAAGGTAAGCACAACAGTTCATCATAGCAGGTGAGTATACTGAGATCATCCTTTTAATTTTCAACGCCAGACTTATTGGTGAACAGGTCAGTACTTCCGTACAGCAGAGAGACCAAGGAAGTTTTGACGAGGGCGAGACTGATACCATAAATGGTACGAATTTAACTTTGATAGCTCACATAATTCTCCTTTTTGTGAGATTTCTTCCGTTTTCAGGTTTTGGCCCTTTTTGTGGCTCTTTTGTAAGATATCCTGACTGTGCCCAGGTCTGCATATAGTCTGGATGCAACAGAGGGACAACCCTGATATCCCAGATGATTTATCAGTATAAAGACCCGAAACCTCAAATGTTGGCTATCTATCAACGCAAGATTTAAGACCATGAAATCATACACCGTTGGTCTGTTACCCACGAGATGTCCAGTCCATTATGTTTGTATCACTTTGCTTTTTTTGTTTTGTTTTTCGAGCGGTAGACCTATCAACACATCGCAGTGGAGCCTAGCCTGTTTAACATTGAAACCTTACGTGTGTTAATCAGGTTCTTTAGCATGAAAGTTTATTTCATTTCTCAGCAACTTTTTCTCCCCCTAAATTTGTGCAAAAGTAGAATACTTTATGCTCAAATTTACCAGATGAGACACATAAAAAAACCCTTTATTTAATATATACAATAAAAGTTTTTTTCTAATTGCTCAGTCGGTGAAGCGAATCATTTTCAAGAGGTCTACAAGCACATTGAACCTAGAGATGCTGACATGTTTTGTAAAAAGATCCGCTTTGTTAGCATCAGTATGGATCTGTTCAAGTTTAATAAGAACTCTGTCAAAGCAATCTCTTATGAAGTGAATTTTGATGTCAATGTGCTTGGTTTTGGAGTAAAAAACAGGGTTTTTAGTGATCTGGATAGCGACATCGTTATCACAATAAATGGTTGTATCAAGATAAGTCAAACTGTAATCCTCCAGCTGATGTTGCATCCAAAGAACCAGGGAGCAGCAGGCAGATGCTGCAACATACTCTGCTTCCGCTGTGGAGAGAGACATTGTCTGCTGCTTCTTGCACTTCCAAGAAATGAGTCTATCTCCCAAGAACTGGCATCCAACTGATGTAGACTTCCTATCCCAGTCTGCTCCTCTAAAGTTGCTATCTGAAAAGGCAAACATATCAAAGTTCGAATCTCTGGGATACCAGAGTCCGAGTTTAGGAGCTCCCTTCAAATATCTGAAAATTCTTTTAACATCAGTTAAATGAGAGAGTTTAGGGTTAGCCTGATAACGAGCACACTGACAGACGGCATACGGAATGTCTGGCCAACTTGCAGTCAGATACATCAGTGAGCCAATCATGGAGCGATACAATGTTTGATTAACAGAATTTCCCTCCGGATCCTCAGTCAACAACGGCCGTTCTGCAATTGGGGAGTCTATCGGCTTTGAATTTGTCATGCTGAATTTTGCAAGAACGTCATTTTCATATTTACTTTGGTGAATCAAGATTCCTTGATTATTCTGACGGACTTGCAGGCCCAAAAACATTGTCATGTCTCCTAAGGAACTCATCTCGAACTTCCTATTCATGACCTCTTCGAACTCCTTGCAAAGTGCATCATTAGTCGATCCGAAGATGATGTCATCAACGTATATTTGAACAAGGATGATGTCCTTGTCAACACGTTTGATGAACAATGTCTGATCGATCATCCCTCGAGTGTACCCATGAGCGAGCAAATGTTCTGTTAGGGTAGCATACCATGCACGAGGTGCTTGGTGCAAACCATACAGAGCCTTATCCAGCTTGTAGGCGTACCCTTCTTTCTCTTGATCAATGAAGCCCGGCGGTTGAGCAACATAGATTTCTTCCTTGACCTTCCCATAAAGAAATTCCGTCTTGACATCCATTTGATAGACTATAAAGCCCATAAAGGATGCATATGCCAGGAAAATACGGATGGCTTCCAGACGTGCAACTGGGGCATATACATCATCATAATCTAAACCTTCAACCTGATAGAAACCTTGGACTACTAATCTGGCCTTATTTCTCACAATTACACCAGAATCATCTTGCTTGTTGCGAAATACCCATCGTGTGCCAAGGGCTCGTTTTCCTTGGGGTAGCTTCTCAAGCTTCCATACTCCAAGCCGTTCGAACTGATTGAGCTCTTCATGCATCGCATCAACCCATCCAGGTTCCTACAAAGCAACATTAATGTTTTTAGGCTCAATCTGTGATATGAAGCAAGAGTACAAGCACGAGTTGATGTCTCCAGATTTGCTCCGGGTCTGAACACCAGCAGATACTGGGCCAATGACATTCGTGATTGGGTGACTTTTCTGAACACGCTGTGGAATTGCTGTTGCAGGGACTTGCAGATTTGATTGCAAATTTGAAAAGCTTCTGGAAGCTATTCCAGATGGCTCCCCTCACTTGGTGCAGTGGTGTTGATCACATGCGGATCTACAGTGCAATCTGACGGAATTGATTCTTGAAAAAAAGAAGCTCCTTAAACGTTTGATGGTCCAGCAGAGTCGTCAGTGTTGTTGGCTTCATCATTAGGGTTATATGTTGAAGGTTCAGGAATCGACTCTTGAGTAGTGGAGGAATGACTTTGTGCTATAGTTACTTTGTCGAATCCTGATGGATTCACTGTGAGTTTTCTGATTAAATTCTACAATGGCACATCCTCATCTTCATCTTCAACGGGAATAGGCATCTCTGCTGTTGTATCTCCTGCATCAACAATTTCATCAGAAAAAATAGGAAACGATTTAAACAAGGAGGAATAATCATATAGCTAATCAGGTGCAACGTGAGCATCTTTTGGATTTTCTTCCAGCCAATCCACATGATATGCTTCCACAATCTGCTTCTTAACCTTGTTGTACACATGATAAGAAGTATTTTTAGCATATCAAATGAAATAGCATGGATCTCCTCGAGCTTCAAATTTTCCTCTGGAATCCATGAGAAGAAGTACGCACGGACAACCGAAAGTGCGAAAGTGTTGCACCAAGGGTTTTTGACCTTCAACTATTTCATATGGAGTTTTCATGCGACGCTTGTTAATCAAAGCATGATTTTGAACGTAGCAAGCTGTGTTTACTGCTTCTGCCCAGAATATGAGTGGAAGCCCCGAATCTATCAGCATTGTGCGAGCAACTTCGATAAGAGTACGGTTGCGTCTTTCTGCAACCCCATTCTGTTGAGGGGATCTTGGTGTACTGTATTGACGGTCTATTCCTTTGAGGGCACAAAATTCGTTCAGCTCAGCATTCTTGAATTCTGTCCCATTATCACAGCGAATAATCTTTACACGTTCATTTGACTGATTCTCCATGAGTATTACAAATTTCTTAATTAAATCAGTAGTCTCGCTTTTCGGCTCCAAGAAGAATACCCAAGTGAAACGAGAAAAATCATCTGTGATGACCAAACAGTAAGCCTTTCCCCCGATGCTGAGTACATTTACCGGACCAAACAAATCCATATGCAGCAGTTCCAAGACCTTTGAAGTGGAGTGAACAGGTTTGGACTTATGAGGCTGACGATGCTGCTTTCCTCGAGCACATGCTTCACATTTCTCAATCTGTATGAAATCCTTGATTGGCAAGTTCCTGACGAGGCCTCTTTTCTCTAATCGATTCAAATTTTTCGTGTTCAGGTGACCCAACCGACGGTGCCATAGCAAAGCATCATGTTCAACAATTTCTGAAAACAAACAAGTAACTTGATCAGTAGGTGCTTTGTTCATATTAATTACGTAGGCATTTCCTATACGTTCAGCTTTAATCAGAAACCAGTCTTCAGGTATGAGAATTCCTGGGTTCAAAATAACACAGCCACTCTTAGTGAAGAGAACTTCCATTCCTTTGTCACACATATGTGATACACTCAACAGACTGTGCTTAAGCTCAGGGACATAGTTAACATCTAAAAAGGCGAGGACGCCATTTTTGACTGTGCCTTTCATGGTGATTCTTCCTGATTCTCCTCCAGCGAAGTTGACACATCCTCCGTCGAATATCTTGATGTCATTCAACTGGGATACGTCTACCGTCATGTGTCTAGAACAACCACTATCAATAAACCAAAGTCTAAAGATAGCCCTCCATAGTCGTTCCTGTACATTCAACGGAATCAGTTAGAGACTGGAACCCAGGCCATAGAGGACCTGAGTTTACCATCGCTATCTGTGTAGGTAACTTCGCGAAAGATCATATGATTTTTATTGTTGTTTGTGATTTTAGTTGACGCGGTAGAAGTTGATGGCTGCGAACATGGAGACTGGGATCTAACAGGATTTTTAGGTTTCCAATTTTTGGTGTCCGAGACACTTCCGTTTGATGAAAAAGCTTTTGTCTTTTCTTGAAACCTGTTTGTTTTTAAAAAAAATTGGTTTTCCTATTTAGCAAGATTCCAGTCTCTATCAGAATGCCTTGCTTTGGGATGTCAATTTTTGATAAAGTGAGAGTGCATGGCCTTTTGATGGTACATGTTCCTAGAGTAATAGGGACGATGAACACAGTTTCTTGCGATGTGTCCCGGAATTCCACAATTAAAACATGTATGCCTTTTTGAGAAAAAGACATCTAGTTCAGCTTGCGTTATTCTCGAGAACTGATGAACACCTCGTGAAATCACGTCTAATGATGTATTGACACGTGTAATAAACCCTAATAAAGTCAAACGTTGAATTTAAGAGTCTAATTTTTTGAAAAGTTGAAAAAATTTAATTATGGAAGGACTGGAAGTGATAACATGCTTAAAATAAGTTTCTGAATAACCTCTTACGGTATTCATATTCACATATGAGCCACATGTTGATCAAGAGTAGCCGTTTGTGTATTTAATTGAAAGTTTGCGCGATGAAGGGTTAAAAACGTCAACATGTTAATTCTTACCTCTGAGTGACCTTTTAACAAACCGAGAGCTTCATGACATTTGATTATACTCTCGGGAATGCCAATTATTGGCCATCTAAGGCTTTTGTGCCTTTAAGTGACGTTACGTGCGTCTTTGCAAGTTTAAGGGGGTAAAAGTGTCAATATGTTTAATTATACCTCTGAATGACCTTTTTACGAACCCGAAGCATCGTGATGTTTAATAATATTCCCAAGAATTCCTAATATGGATTAGATAAGGCTTCGATGCTATTAAACGATGATATGCGCAAGTTTGCGCATTAGAGGGACTATTTGCGTCAAACTGCAAAAGTATACCGATTCGTATGGTATCGAACCTTCCGGAATATGGTCATAAGTTAAACATGCCCTAAATATCCTTTATATAGCTTATAAATAGGCTTTGAGGTGTTTGGTGCGCAAAAATAAACTTATTTGATCAACAGGGACCAAAAGCATAAAAAGTGCATAAGTTTGCATTTTCACTCATATCTTACGTTTTGAATATATCCGGACATCCAAAAATTTATGTAATCATTAAAATATGTTATTTTAGTGTTTGGCTTGATAAAATTCCACTCGTCGCGTAATTTGGTTCGTTTTTCGCGTCCATTCGTGTTTCGTCGTAATTAGCCGACAACGTGACCGTACGACCAAATGAACCGACATCCGAGATGTTTTTAAGCATGTTTTATGTTCCCTATGTTTAGACATCATTGTAGAGCCTTGAAATAAGGTTACGGGCCTTAAACGTATCAAAAAGGGCCCTTTTAAGCATACAGGGGTTGTTTCAGTAACTTTGCCAAACTTTGGCTGATCTGGCCAGTCTTGGCGGGCAACGTAAGACTCTTCCTGAGTCAACGCGGGGGGCATAAGCCCATCAGAACTGCAAAAACCAGTTTTTCTTAAACAGCAGCTGGTTTCTGGTTTGTGTGCTTGGTTTCTTCATTCTAGGGGCTTGTTTTGGGCACCCCTAGATTACCAAAACAGTGGGTGGTACTTGTACGGATCAGATCGAAGCTCGTTTATCGAGGAATGATCTTAACGGTGTCCCGAAAACTATATAAACCCCCCATATTTTCAATCCAAGCTCACACATGATCTGAATATTCTCTAAGTTGAAGCTCAAAGCTTCATACCTGAGGATTTATAGATCATACCTTCATAGCTTGGACCTCTTGTAAGTGTTCCTTTCGTGCGTAGTTAAGTTGTTTGGCTTTTAAAGCCGAAAAGTCAAGCGTTCGCGATAAACGCTTTGAATTTTAAATGGTCGAGCCATTGTTCGCAACGAACATGGCTACGTGATCGTAATTAGGTAGGTATTAAACCCTCAAAAAGGGCACCTCCTAATTACCACGTTTGCTTAGTTAATTGACGGGTCAAGGTAATTAGAACAAAAGTCAAACGAGTCAGTTTTTAAATAAAATTCATAGCTAATGATGAAAAGGCAATAAAATCAGTTTTGTCACTTTAATAACTTGGTAAATATTAATTGAACTTGTCTAGGCATGTTCAACCCGACAATTCTGAGTTTAGGCTCGGCTCGGAACCGAAAGTCGCAAAAGTAAACTTTTGCTTTGACTTTCAGTTCTAACCCGATTTAGCTTAGTTTAAATATGCCTTAGGATTCCATTAGGACCATATTACATGTTAGTATAACCCTCTGAGATTATACAATATGGTTCCAAAGAAATCCGATTCATTTGCATGTTTCCGTTAAATGCTTAATTGTTGACCATAATGCCCTTTTGATATTAAAACAAGATTTTTTGAAAATGTGAGAGGACAAAAACCTTTATTTCTGATATTTAAGTATGTCCTAAAAGTTTGACATCAGTTTATGGTCTAAAATGAGAGTTATGCTCAATATCGTAAATGAAGGCCTTTTTATTAATTAAACGACATATTGATATAAATCCTATTTAAACTCAAATTTTGACATCAAATATTTTACCTATTGATGTAATATAATATTTTGGGATTTTTGGAAATTTTTATTAAATTTTAAAATGATCATAAAATAGAGTTCTCGCATAGGCTCGGTAATTGACGATAACACCCTTTTTGCTAATAAAATGAGTTTTATACATCCTTTACCTGTCAAACCTTTTTCTACTAATTTTATATAATAAATAAGTTATTTTAAACTATAAAGGCTGATCAAAATCTCAGATTTCCCTATTTAAACCGAATATCATCAAATACCGACTTTTATGCGATTTAGGCGCATAGTATGGTTTAAAACCATATTAGGAACCTAAAGCTTGATACCTACTGATGTTATGAATAAGTTTTTATACTTTAACAGTAAATAAAAGTTGTGAACTCAAATTTCCAAAATTAACCCTTAAAGCATATGTGAAATGACCAAAATGCCCCTACGGTGCATAGTTTGGCCACGAATGATAAATTTCACATATGTGAGATATCTTACTGATATAACTTGATAAAATATATATTTTACTGATTATTTAGACCAGAAACTCAGATTATTATTTAACCTCTTTTATAAACATTAAAATGGCCAAAATACCCCTACGGGGCATAAATTGGTTTTAAATTCGTTTTGGGCATAATGGAAGGTATCTTACTGATATCACAACATATTTAAGGCATATTAACTTGTGAAACATGTTCATGACACTTTTGGTTACCCGTTATGCATTTTACGCGTTCGGTACGGTTTATGTAACTAGTTTACATGAATTAACCGAAACGGGTCAAACCTTATCATTTTCACTTCAAAATTCAGAATATGTTTAGTTTACCCATATTATACAAGTCTCCATACGTTTTGGGTCTAAATCACATTCTAATATGGTATTCGCTTAATCTTGCATTTTGAACCGTAAACCTTTCCTTAAAACTAACCGGTCTAAGTTACAACTTAAATAAAGACCCGTTAGGAATCTAATAGGTTAATAAAACCTTCGTTCCAGATTGAGAGCCCCAGTAGAGGTGCTTGTGCTTGCTGATTTGAATATACGGCTGAGAATAAAATTACATTTTAGCTCAGGTAAATACTTTTAACTTATTTTCCGTTATACGGGCTTTGGATACGGTATTATAATAATACCGCTTGGTCGGGTATTGAATGTTTAATCGAGTAGTGGTTAAATTATTGAGGTAACCCGTTTTAATCTGTCTTGTTTGAAATAAAGCCTTTGAGGGTTAATGACCATGTCCCGAATATCCTTGGTATCATTTATTAAGAAATGACCACGTCTTAAGCACGAGGTGTAGGCATACACCTGACAATTGCGTAGGAAAAACGGTATCTCACTCTCTTGTGGGCTTATACTTGTGGTGTGTCTGTTAATCTTGACTCGGTTTCTATATCGGGCCCTGAATGTATAACAAACATATAAATCTCTATACAAGATGATTTTTATATAATTGTCCCAAGTTATAAAAGGATATTTGTGCCTTGTGCATTTAAATCAGTTTTCATAAATGATTTCAAAAGAGTCAGTTAATTGTATTTACCAGTGTAAACTGACATATTTTCCAAAAAGATTAAGTGACAGGTATTGTACGTAATTGGCTGGAAGCTCAGGGCGTTAATAAGGAATCTTGCAAGTTCTAAACGTCTAAAGTCTGTTGAACAGTGTTTATATTTCTGTTTTAAGATTCGCCTGTGGATCCATCTTACAATCCGTTTGTAATATTTGATGTTACTTTTGAATTGGTTTGTAATATATTTACTTTAGACTTTCGTTGTGCATTGAACTGTGATTATTTGACTATGATGATATCAACTACGTCACGATACTCCCCACCGTGCCCACCGGTAATACGTGGAAATATCCGAGTGTGATAGGTTGGTATCAGAGCCAAAATTGAGTGAATTAAACGCTAGCCTTTTGTGTTTAATCTCAATGACACAGTAGCACATTCCTTGACTTCCGAGTCTAGACATGAACTAGGAATGATCTCATCCCTGTTAGATGTATACATTGTTATCGATATTTATGCATCTCAGGATCGTGTCGCCGAGCGAAGCTGCCATGGGTGGAAGCTCTCCAGACCCGAAGTATAAGAATGCTAAGCTTCATACTACAGCTCTAATTAGCATACGAACAATATGGAGAAAGGACCTTTTGAACCCATTAACCATAATTCAAATTCTATACCCAAGACTTTTGAAACTTTAAATGAGAAGCCAACATCGGAGGAGTTCATACCAGTTGTCCCTGAAGTTCCCGCTCCAAAGATAATACCTATGGACCCAAAGGACTCATATTTCTTACCTCCAAGCCTTGGAATCCCAAATTTGGATTATACCTGTCCCGACCTTATTCATGATTTATATTATTCATTAACCATAAAACCCTTGGATTCCACTATTGCAAGGATTCCTAAAATATAAGATTTCGACTACACGCCAAAACCTTCAGTATTCGTACCTCACACAGAGAACCAAGGAGAAAATTTCCCGAAATAAAATGATGAAGAAACTCTTTTCGTTGCATTTCATTTCTTTATTAGTCCTTATAAGGACATATTTATCTTTTAGTTCCTATGTGGACAAATTTCTTGTTTAAAAGTCCCGTTTAGGGCATTGTAACATCCCAAAAACGGGTTTGGTAATAAAACCACGTTAATAGTAAAGACGGGTAAAAAACCGTTAGTGGTAAAAATTAACCCGATAAATATTAGGACTCAAATAAATAAACCTAATATTAATTGAAGAGGGGAATAAATACTTTGAGAAAACAAAGTATATAAAAAGGCCAAATTAACGGGACATAAAACATAACGGGTTATAATTTCCCGAACCCGTTAAAGTAACTAGGAGTAATTAACCTAGTTAGTAGCATGTGATTAAGTGACTAATGGTGAGATATAGCTTCATTTGATCAAAAGAAACTAGAGGGACCAAAAGTGTTTAACTTGAAACTAATATCAATAAAAAAAAAAAAAAAACTCAAACACTCACAATTGTGAGTGTCTGAAGTCGACCAGAAGCCAGGGGCGACCAAGGGAAAGAACTCCAACCCTAGTTCTTGTTTAAATCCACAAATTGAAGGTCAAGATCAGCCCTAAAACGAAATCCGAACCCGGATTAGTGATCCCCATTGAAAGGAGATCATAAGGTATGTGAAAATTCATAAAAATCCACTACTTGAAATTCTCATGAATTTGGGAAATCAGAAATTTGATGATGCATGTTTGTTAATTGGATGGAATAGGAACAATATAGTGTCTAGGAGTAAACCCTAGACAAGTATATGATGAAATCATGCCTAATTGTAGTAAATTTCAGGAACACCATTGAAGGTGATTAGTGGGTTGTTGTGAACTTGATGAACACTAGGATTTCAAATGTTGTTCTAGTGTAATTTGATATTTATGAAGCGATTTCTGATTTATTGATGTTAACCTTTATATAAATAGACCGATTGATGTTAAATTTGGCTATATGACAAGTTATGAACTTGATAATGAATCATGTAAATTTCTGCCCATAAGGTGTTTGTTATAACGCCTAAGAGAAAGCTAAGATGTTAAGTTTCGAATAAAAACGCATATTCGAATAACATTGTGAAATATGCGTTATACGTCATGAATGGAGTTCTAAACACATCGTTGATTGAACTCTATAGACAAAGGAGTCAAGTTTTCAAGCGGACAAACCGGAGTGGACATGCGCTTGAAGGGAACGCTTTAAAGGTACGCGACTTGTCGTCTCGTTACATTTATACAGACAAGCTTAGTTAAAATATGTTTAAAGTTGATATAGCGAAAATGGTTGAGTTGGTATGTCAATGAGGTGATGGAATTCACTCGACAACCAAATGGGTCAAATTAATAGTTAAAATAATAGTGATAACAAAAAAAATAAAGACACCATTTGGTAAAAGTTATAACGGGTTGGACACATTAAGAAAATGTATTTTATGTAGTAAAACTGTGACACCCGTGTCACTCCAACCATCAAACAAATGCCAAACCAATGAAATATTGTATTTCATACTTGGGATTTGTAAAAATATGTGTATCGTTTGAACATATTAATTCTTGTTCGATTTCAAGCTCTAAATCGCTTTTTGGAAGGTTATACGCGCACTGATGCGTAAATATAACCAGTTTAATGCAACGAACACTCCGGAATAGTGAAATAGGCTTAACATACCTTAAATAACCTTTACATAACTTAGATATAAGTTTTGGAAGGTTTGGTGTGGTGAAATCAAAGTTTAATCGCTTACAGGGACTAAAGTTGACAAACTGCGAAAGTATGCCAATTTGAACTGTAACAGACATTCCGGAACATGACCATAAGTTAAACATACCATAAATATCCTTTACATAGCTTAGAAATAGGCTTTGAGGTGTTCGGTATGCTAAAATAAACTTTTGTGTCATTCAGGGACTAAAAGCGTCAAAAAGTGCACAAGTTTGCATTTTCGCGCATAACTTACGTTCTGAATACATCCGGACATCCAAAAATTTATGTAAGCACTAAAATATTTTATTTTAGTGTTTGGCATAAGAAAAATCCATTCGTTTCGTCATTTGGATCGTTTTTCGCGCTTATGCGCATTCCGTCGTAATTAAGCGAACATCGCGTTCGTACGGCCAAACAAACCAACCTCCGGCATATTTTTGAGCATGTTTCATGTCCACAATGTTTAGGCATCATTTTAGGGCCTTAAAGTTGGCTTTATGGGCCTTAGAAGTGCCGGAAATGGGCTTAAACACGTGCAGGGACCAAAACTGTCATTATTGAAACTTGTTTTCTGATCTGAAGAGCTAGGCGGCCCGCGTGAGCCCAAGCCTAAATCTTAGGCGGCCCGCGTCAGCCTCTCTGATCAGATAATACCGAACAGTCAGCAACTTCCAGCTGTTTTAACCACAACCACACACTCACCACTTGCCTATTCAGCTGATAAGGATTGTTTTTAGCCACCACAACTTTCCGACACTTGTACGGATACGATTAAGGCACGATATTCGACAAACGATCTTAACGGTTCGGGTATTCCTATAAATACCCAACCCACACAACTTCAAAACCCACTAGAATTCTGATCCTAGAAGCTCTAAGTTGAAACCATTGTTTCATACCTGAGTTACTTAGATCGGGATTAGCATTCGGGGACCCTTCGTAAGTATTCTTTCGTTCTTTTATTGCTTTTCGAGTCTTTCGAGTCTGAAAGTCAAACTTTGTTTGACTTTCTGCGTTGACCAGTTATGGTCAATGCGAAGTTCGTTTGAACTTTGCAACGTGAGTGTAATCACGTTGGTCATAGTCCCTTGGGACTATGCCTACTGATTACCACGTTGTCTAGGGTCGTAGGGTAAGCGATCTGATAAATCGCTTATACCTCGAACCCGACCCAGTTTGTTCGATCATTAGGATCCGACCAAATACATTAGGTGACCATAGTAGGTAGGGAATAACCTTCCGAGGTTATACCCTATGGTCACATCGTTTGAGTAGTTGTATGATAGGTAGTTTATATGCCTTAGGTAAATTACCAGAATACCCTTTTCATGTATAATTGGTAATTAAGCATATGTAACCTAAACTTTTGTCACATAACTGATTATGTAACATGTTTAGGCATATAACACTTGTCATAGGACTAGTTAGACGGTCCGAACGCGTTTCACGCGAACGACGCGTTAAAGTAGCATAAGCTACCTAAACGGGTCGTAATGGGTCGAATGCACTTAGATTAAGGTTTCATTTAGTATGTAGGCTTTGTTAAACCATATGACATGAGTCTCTATACTCGTTTGGTTTACGAACCCTCATTCTATCAGATCTTCCGATTTAGGTCCGGTTTATTAACATAGTTATATAAATTAAGGTGCCGTTTGATATCCGCGATCTCTAGCATTGTTTGGTTGTTACTCAAGGACTACTGAGCAATCTCAAGTGAGTACATAGACCCCTCTTTTACTGTTTTCCAAACTGTTTTGGGGTGAAACACATGTGCCTACTTGTTACTTTCAAGCTTTCCTGTTTTCACATCATATACATGCTATGTTTGTTAGTACATTATAGTACATGATTTCATTACATCTTATGCTAGGTGTGCCCATTGTGTGCATTACTTAGTACATCGTTTTACATTACATTACTTGCTACGTATGTCTATTGTTGTATACGTAGTACAGGTCACATGCTACGTATGTCTATTGTTGTATACGTAGTACAGGTCACATGTTAAGTATGTCTATTGTTGCATACTTAGTACAGGTCACATGCTACGTATGTCTATTGTTGTATACGTAGTACAGGTCACATGCTACGTATGTCTATTGTTGTATACGTAGTACAGGTCACATGCTACGTATGTCTATTGTTGTATACGTAGTACATGTCACATGTTAAGTATGTCTATTGTTGCATACTTAGTACATTTGTTATTCATCACAGGCTTACATTTTGGATACATATTACATGATTTACATGAACATTTTACATCTTGATGGTTTGGTTTGATTAAGTGATTAAGTAACGATGCATGTGTAATATGATACAAGCATGGTGGATATGCCGCTGGTACTTCCTTTATATAAGTGTTTGTATGGTATTACATATCGTAGCGTTATTTGAATCATTTCAGTTTGATACATATAACATTTTATACAAATAACATACTTTTCACAATACATTGTTTTACAAGCAACTTATCTTATACAAACTCAGTTTACATGGTTATTCATTTAACCATACATTATTCACTTATTTATACATATCATCTGAACTCATTGTTTTTCAAATGATTTACAAGACAAAGCAAATTACAAGGTTCATGACTAAACATCTTCTCAAACATAAGTCATGAAACCTATTTTCACAAAACCTATGTATCTCACAGGCATTTTTATGCTGACGTACCTATTTTCACATGTGTTTTTCAGGAGCTGTTGCATAAGATGATCAAGATACACATAGGCAGACTTGGGCTTTAGTGACAATAAAAGATGCAAGACTAGTTAATTATGTTGTATTTATTTGTTTGTTAAGACATTGTAACACTTTTAATCAATAAAACGAAACTTCAATTGCCATGGATTTGAAACAATTAATTCTGTTACAACACTCCCCGACATTTCCGCCACGTTTTGTATGTTCTACGTGGTCGGGGTGTGACAAAAACTCACGGCGCGAACTGGAATTGGTTCAAGGAGCATGATGAAATTAATATACCATCATACGTTGATAAATGATCATGTCGACTAAACGGGTTAAATGGTGTGTTAATACCATTTGACATTAATAATTGACGACTACTTGTTGAGTTTTGTGATTACACGAAATAACATGTGTTGCGTTGCTTTAATTAGAAAATTTAAAGCAAGAGGTATGTAAACGGGTCAATGCTATGACCCGAGCCAGGTACGCATATGTGGACTTATAGTTAAAAGTGCAAAGAAGGTCAAATATCTAGCCGAAATCCTTCATTGCAAAAATGAAGGATTAAATGTGACCAAAGAGCCCTTAATAGGTAAACAGTGTAAACAACCCTTAGAGGTTGTTTAGAAACTTATATTATGAGTTTGTAACCCTTAGATGTGTATAAAAGTTCTAGGCAAAAACATTTGTGGGTCGAACGCCTAGAAATCGTCAATTGCGAAAAATGACCAACCGATGGGTAAAATTGGGAAAAAGGGGTTCATATGTTAAATCCACCACAAAATAGTTGTGGTGGAATATTTGTAGTTAATTAGACATGGAATTTTTGTAGCGTCAAAAGAAAAGCACAAGTTCTAGACTAAAATGCGTAAATACCCTTAACGGGTCAAAATAAGCATTTAAGCGTAAACGGGATTTTATTATGTAAGAAAACCGTGAATTGAGATTAATATGATAGGAGATATTGAAATAATGAATTTCATGAGTTTAAAGATCAAACAAACATGTTGGTGTGATAAAATCATGAACGGGTTAAAATTCGGCAAAAAGGTAATGAGTCGAGGGCTTAGAAGTCTCAAAAATTTCTTATGTTGGGTGTAGGATTTTAACTCCATAAGATGGAGAATTAAATTACGGACGCGTAGGAAAAAGAATCGCGTAAAACGGATTAAAAACGAGAGAGTTATGCTCGTTTCCGTGAAATCGGGTTATGCTGAGTATATGCAGCAACATAATAAAAACTTTCTGCCAAAAAGGGGGCTAGGTGGGGCGTCTAGCCCCTAGGCGTGACGCCTAGCCCCCCCTGAACCTGAAAAACGTTTAATTTTGTTTGTTTGACCCATATAACTTGTTTAAACTTGTTATTTAACTATCAAAACTAACTTTTAAGTTGGTTTTGATCATAGGTGATTGCCAAGAGTGCCCGGATGAAGATCAAGCTCGAAGAAGAACCGAACATGATAAAGTTAAAAGCTTCCGCGTATCTTTTAAACAACGAATTCAATTAGTTCTTTTTTTTTTAAATTGTAAAATTTTTAGTAAACTCGTATTGACATACTTACGTGTAATCGTAAAAACATGCATTTTTACGAAACTTATATAAAATATTGTATTAAACAAGCAAGGGTGTTACAGGCATCTATGTACTTTTTCCATTTAATGGAATGTTATAATTTAAAGTTTCATTTGTCCTTATATGTATGAACATAACATATAAAATAAATCAAAATATCATTCCTTTTGTAATTGATCTGCCTTTGAATATTGAAAGAAAATCTTGAAGGTATAACCTAGCCTATATGTCATTTAGACATGGCCTAGATGGTAAAACCTTTTAAGATTTAAACCCTTGTTAACATCTGAAAACATGTTAGCACTCCTGGCAAATGTGATTCGATAAAATCACACAAGTCATCCTTATATTGGATTCTTCCAATTTCTTATCTAGCCTAGTGATTTAGAAATCATGGCTCAAATCATCAGATAAGATGATAATATCATAAACATCCCTTGGTGATGAAATGCCTACGGGCTATATCTACTGTCCTAAAAGACAAAAGATAGTTGTAGTCTTTGACTCTCTGTCAAGAAAGGTAATGAACTGTGTTCAAACCTTAATGCCTCATTCCTATAAGGTCATGGCTTATAAATTCAAAACTGTCCTCATGACAAGGCCTTTTGTGCCATTTCAATATCCTTAATAGTTTATAACTGGGATAAAATATAAAAAGAAAATTAAATAAATTAAATTAACCAATATGGATTAAAACTTCCATGGTTAATGAATTGCCATAAGTGACAATTCCATAATAGACTTCTGAATAAATCATTGTCAATATTTATGTAGCAATCAAGCTACATGGCTAGATCAGATGAGGTTAACAGCCACCCGAGGGAGAATAATGATACTACCAGAGTTAATATAGCTGGAGCAGAACTGCAGGCATTAATAGATAATGCCATTACTCGAGCTCTTGACAGACAATATAATGAATCAAGTGGTACACGCACCAAGACCCAGTCTGTACCTCATACAAAACCACCTTCCCAAACGCTTGTATCTCATAACGACGATTCTCATCACTCATCGAATCAGAGGAGTATTCCGTCTAGACAGGTTGTGCTTAATATTTTGTCTCCTGCAAGCCCAGAGACTTCACAGGAGAAAAGGGAGCCATCGATTGCATGACGTAGCTCGATGAGATGGACACCGTTGTTGATATTAGTAGATGTGCAGCGCAAGACATTGTGAAGTTTGTTTCACAATCCTTTAAAGGAGAAGCTCTAGCTTGGTGGAGGTCACTAATCCAAGCTACAGGGAAGATCCCGTTGTACAACTTGACTTGGGATCAGTTTGTTGCTCTTATCAAAGAAAATTTATGTCCTCAACATGAAGTTGAGAAAATCGAGACTGATTTCTTGACATTGGTCATGAAGAACTTAGATTGTCAGGCATATCTTACAAGTTTCAATAACATGTCTCGATTGGTTCCTTACTTGATAACACCGGAACCGAAGCGTATAGCTCATTTTATTGGGGGTCTGTTGGTGCATCTAGTGTCTGTTAACTTTGTCTTAATCGAGTCTTATGTCTAGATAGGATAAACGAGCATACAACAGGGTTAGAAATTAGGGTTTTATGTGTAAAAGTAGGTGATTCCGCTTGAAAGTGACAATGCACAGTTCAAGCGAAATTAACAGATATGATTCCGCTCAAACTGGACAATGGCAGTTTCAAGCGAAATCTCAACCCTATATATATGTGTGTGCTGTGTTCATTTGGAGCAGAATCAGGTCATACATTCTGAGCCGAGGTGCTGTCCGTTTGTCATTTGAACTTGTAAAAGCTCAGGAAATCAGTAATAGATTAAGATTAGAAAGGAACAAGCTGTGTTGACGTCATTTACATTCATTCCGCCTTTGTATTTGATGATGAACTACTCAGATTGACTTTTTAGGGTCACACGGTCGATCCAACAAGTGGTATCAGAGCTCAGGACGAGGAGTTCATACCAATTTAGCTAGAAATCATCGGATTTTCTCACTTCTACTCATTCTTTTCTGATTTGAACAAGATTTAACGGTTGAAATGGCCTGAAATTCACATATATCAAGCGAAACATAGTGTTAACTAATCCTTGAAAGAATTGGACCTTAATTTGAACAAAATCTGATAAAAACTTGTAATTTCGCTTGAAAAACTGATCGAATTGCTGATGTCATCGTAATTCCGCTTGAAACTTCTGTTGATTTCAAGCGAAATAGGTTATTCCGCTTGAAAGTTATTGTTTGTTTTCGCTTAAAATCAGATTTCGCTTGAAAGTTCAAGCGAAATAAGTGATTTTGCTTCAAAGTAGCTGATTTCGCTTGAAAAGCTATTTCGCTTGAAGTCTTATTCCATTTGAAAGCTATCTCGCTTGAAAACTGATTTCGCTTGAGATTATTCTGTTTGAAACTCTTTTTCAAAATCAAAAATTTTCTAAGTATTTGTTGATTGTTTCAGGTATTTGAAAGATGGATGATTTCATGAATCCTTTCTGTGATGTGTTTGCATTTACCGGTGGTTCGGGAGACGGCACATCAAATAACACGAATGAAACTACACCAACACCGAGTGCAAAGAAAACTCTCAATGATGCTTTAAGTGTGGAGAGTACTTACGGTACATATAACAAACCTCCAAAACTGATGGCGATTGAATATTATAATAGGTGGGCTACAAGATCTGACGAGTGGCTTCATGCTTTTGCATATACAAGCTGGAAAAGTTTAAAGAATGGTTACGTTAGAGGAAGTTTTGGTGAAAGTTTGACAGACACTGATGAGATTGAAAGATATGTTGCTGAACAAAAGTGCATCGCGTTGATTCATCAGTGTGTGAGAGATGATATAATTTCATTGATAGAATATGAAAATTCAAAAGATCTTTGGGAGAAATTGAGGGTAAAATGTGTAGGTAGTGCTGAGATAGTAAAAAACAAAAAGAAACTGTTAAGAAAAGAGTTTGATTTATTTGGTTGTTTAAAGAACGAGTCTGATTCCAAGATGATTGAGAGATTTGGGCATCTGAAATTGGAGCTGGCAAGATACAAAATTGTATATACTCAAGAAGAGTTGGTTGACAAACTGTTCGACTCGCTGCCCAATGAACAAGATTGGCAGTACTTTGCATTAATGCTGAAGAATACAATCAAGTCTGAAGAGTTGACAGTAGATCTGCTTATCGAAAGAATGGAGAGTCACGAGTTGGAGATCAAGAAATCTAGCAAAGTCAACAACTCATCTTATCAGCAGAATGTGGAGTTGAACTACATAGGAAATCTACCAAAGACTGGTTCTCCAAGAACAGCATTTTCTACAGAGAGTTCAAATAATGTGAATCAAGAAATTCCTCATAGTGGTTTTCATAGTGGATCTTCTTCAACAAATCCAAGCCAATCTGCATCAAAGAATCTGTTCCAATGTAACATTGCTGTGGATCTGAAAAACGCTCTAAATTTCAGTGAAGAGTCAGCAAAACAACAAATGGTGTTCTTAGCGTCAGTGTTAGAATCGTACGAGAACCTCGTGGCGGGCAAGATTGGAAACACCAACCTGACCAAGGAGGACTATGATCAAATAGATCCTGAAGAGATAGAACTGATCGATATCAGGTGGTGTATGGCCAGTGCAGTCCGGAGAGCGCAACGTTTTATGGAAATTACTGGGAGACATTCTATCGGTGGTCTGTCTACAAAACTTGGCTTTGACAAATCAAAAGTCACGTGCTTCAGGTGTAAACAAAAAGGACATTTTAAACGTGAATGTCGTAACGCTCCTGCTGATGATACTGCAAATCCATTCCTCGAGGATTACTACAAAAGAGCGATCTATCATCAGAATAAATCAGAACCGCCCAGAATGAAGCAGCTTGAAGATGCTCCCAAAGAAAAATCAAGAGCTCTTGCTGTTATTCATGATGACGAAGGTTTTGATTGGAGTGAACTGCTACCAGAGGAAGATGCAGTAGGATACGCTTTCGTAGAAGAAAAGATTAAACCTTACAAAGACACCAGAATTGAAGAAGAAAAATACCTCAGCAGAAAGGGTAGAGCAGAATTCAAGATGATGAGATTATCTAGGGTGTTCAGTGAAGCCAGGAAAGCAAAGAGATGGGATGCTAATAGAGAATGTTACCTTGATCCTCAAGGAAATATTGCTATTGATGCGAAAACTCTTAGTATTGAAGCTTTCATTGAGGAATTTGCTGCAGAAGAAAAAGCTTTACAGAGAGAATGGTGGGGAGGTGGAGAAGAGAAAGAAAAAGAAAAAGAGAATGAGTCGCAGTCTAAGAAGATTTATGATGGGATTATTGATACTTCAAAAGAATTCATCGCTGAAAACTTGGGGAAGATGGCTGACAAAGTGCTTGCTGCAAAGGAACTTGAGGTAGACTCTAAGTCTGAAACTGAGTCTAAAAGCAAGGTCAGTCCAAACGATTCTACAAGTGAGTCAGGTAAGAAAGTCAAAGGTGATAGTGACTGCAAAAGTTGCATGAAAAACTGCAAGTTTTGTAGTACACTCACTTACCTTAGTGATACAAAGGTTCAAGAACTGACAACAACAGTCAGAAAGGTTGAAGATCAGATTCTAAACCGTGATAAAATGTTAAAAGCTTCAAATGATAGAGCTAAAAAGTTAACTGAGAAAATTGAAAATGATAAAATTGAAGTAGAAAGAATTAGGAAAGAGAATGAAAAGCTAATTCATGAAAATCGTCAACTCTCAGAAAATTTTGACAAATTAAAACGAACGGTAATAGATTCTGATGAAAGAAACGGTAAAACCAATAAAGAAAATGAGCATTTAACTGTAGTTCTTAGACACAAAGAAGAGCAAATCAACCAACAACTGGATGAGATTGCTAAATTGAAGCTTCAGTTTGAAGAAGCTAAGATTGAGAATGAGCGTATCAATCTGAAATTAACCAGTTATAACTCCGCAAGCTTTGTTTTACAACACATTGTTCCTAAACCAATCGGGAAAAACAAAGCAGGCGAAGATGTTTATTCGGATGGAACTGGGGTTGGGTATCATCAGGTTCCACCGCCAGTGTTAAACAAATTTTCAAAGAAAACATCTGGGTTGGTTAATGATGAAGATGAAACAAATGAAATAAAACTTCCAGAGTCAATTGATGTTACATTTTCTTCATCTGATGATAGTGTTCAAATTGAGATTGTGCAAGGCATGGCTGAAAGTGTTTTGAAGTCTGATAGTGATTCAGTTGAGGATGAAGAGTGCTTTCTGGACAAATATATTCCAAAATCAAAGTCCAAAAACAACTTACATGAAGAACCACATCTTGTGATGTACAAGATGGCAGGATCGGATAAGTTGTATTCGGATTCTGAATTTCCGTTGGAAAATGTGAATGTGGACAAATTGAAAAATGTTTTCAAGTTGGTAGAAATTGATAATTCTGAACTTAAAAATCTAAAACGTGCTGAGAGACAATTGAATTTTGAAAAAGATAAAGCTTACTACAAGAAACCAGTTGTTCCACCGCGTTTTTATAACAACAATCGAAACAGATGGTCGGGTGGATATCAGGGTGGTAAGAATTATTAAAGAAGAAACTTTCAAAACAAGAAATTTGTTGAGAAAAGGTGTTTGTTTCGAGTTCAAGTTCACTTTCTGATGAAGAATCTAAGATTTTTTCGAAAACAAATGAAGAATTCTTTGAGAAGAAGGCCTCACAACATCAGTCTGAAGGCACAAGTCGGGTAGTTGACACCCGAACATGCTTCAAATGCAATCAAGTTGGACATATTGCACGAAAGTGTACCAACTTGAAGCCTAAGACTGAAGTTGTGATGAATTCAAGAAAGAAAGATGATGTGAAGGGAAAAGCTCCATTGATTGTTGAGAAAAAGGTTTTGAAAAATGACAACACCAAGATCAAAACTAAACCTGTTAAGAATATGGTAACTAAAAATGACAAGTTTTACAAACGGGTTGCATCGTCTCAACAAACATGGAAGCCAAAAGTTGTTGAAAAGAAAACAAGTTCTCTAAAACCAAAGGTTTCAGAGTCAGAAAAACAATCGTCTTCTACCACATCGGTAAAGATGAATGTTCCTTTGGATTACGATGAGAAACTTGAAAAACAAGAGTCTGTTACTTCTAAGAAAAAGGTTGTTTCGAAGAAAGACCAACCATCTGGTCAACCTCAAAAAGACGAATTTTTCTTGTATAAAGAGGTTGAGGTTGGATCTGCAGAGAGCTTAAAAATGAACGAAAAGAATTTTCCGCCACTTTACATTGCAAAAACTCACTTAAATGTCTAGTTACCTGAGTCCAAAGAGGCTTGGGTAGCATCAAAATCTCACTAAGTGTTTTTGAAATGCGCAGGAGCTTCCAAGATCCGTTTCACGATGGATTATGGATAGTGGAGCTTCTCGGCACATGACGGGGAAAACAGCCCTGCTGTACGATGTTAGAAATTTTAATGGAGGTTACGTAGGATTTGCGGGAAATCAAGGTGGTAGAATAGTTGGTGAAGGAACGTTATCCAATGGGATTGTTACATTTGAAAGAGTTAACTACATCGTCGAGCTTGAAAACAATCTTCTGAGTATTTCTCAGATTTGTGATCGTATGTATACAACGCACTTTACAGACAAAGAATGTTTGATCTTGAAACCAGAATTTGTTGTTCCCGAAGAGTGGATTATCATGAGGGCACCTAGAGTGAATGATCTGTACGTGTTGGACATGAGTGTAGCTACTACAACCACGGGTCAGTCTCATTGTTTTGTATCCAGAGCAACTGAGAAGGAATCGCAATTGTGGCACCGGAAGATGGGTCATATACATCTTAGAAAAATGAATCACTTGGTGCGCAATGATTTGGTTACAGGTGTTCATGTGAAAGGTTTTCATCTGGAAGGGGAGTGCATTAGCTGCATCAAAGGCAAGCAAAAGAAGAAATCACATCCTCAAAAGAAGGCAATTCTGTTTCACCACCGTTAGAGAGACTTCATATGGATCTTTTTGGTCCAGTAAATGTTAAAAGCATAACTGGTGATCTCTACTGTCTTGTAGTAACTGATGATTATTCCAGATTTTTGTGGGTATCATTTCTGAAGACGAAAGATGAGACGTTTGATAGTTTGATGGCGTTGTTCAGAAAAATTGAAAACTTGTACCAAAGGCATATTAAAAGAATCAGAAGTGATAATGGTACTGAGTTCAAGAACAGAAAGATGGAAGAATATTGTGATGAGAGAGGTATATTGCATGAATTTAGTGCTCCTTACACTCCGCAGCAGAATGGAGTAGCTGAAAGAAAGAACAGGACGCTAATTGAAACGGCCAGGAAGATGCTTGCTGATTCCAAACTACCTGTTAATTTCTGGGTAGAAGCAGTATCAGCCGCATGCTATACGCTCAACCGGGTTCTCACTGTTAAGAAATTCAACAAGACATGCTTTGAGTTGATCAATAACCGCAAACCGAACCTGAAGTATTTAGAACCGTTTGGGTCTCCCTGCACTGTTCTAGAGCCTTTTGGAAAATTTGGTGCAAAGAGCATTGAAGGAATATTTGTGGGATACTCAAGTCCTCAGAAACGAGTCTTTGTTGCAAGCTTGAAGCGGATTATTGAAGCACACAATGTTGAATGTCAAGGTCACACAATGCCACTGCAGAATCCTGGAGATTCATGGCGTTTTAATTACGACACTTTGTGGGATTCGTTTGACATGGAAGAAGAAAAGGAAGAAGAAGAAGATTTCTTTGACGAGTTGGATATTCTGAGAGAGTATGAGTCTTCGCAGGAAAGGTTCCCAGCTGAGTATTCAAGACGACCTCAACAAACTTCAAATGATAATGAAGCAGGTCCGAGCAATGCTGGAGAACATGATGATATTCAACAAACTGAAGTTGCTCCTGATAATCAGACGGCAGTCAATGATAATCAAGAATCTGATAACATGCCAGTATTTGATCATGGTGATTCAGATTCTGAGGGGGAGCAAATCCAGATTTCAAGTCAAACGAACCCAGTCAGTGAACAAGGTGCAAATCAGAATGTTACTAATCTGGAAGGCGAGGTAGATGTTCCAGGCGAGGTGATGCCAAGAACTCTTTTGTACCATCCAGAAGAGTTGATCATTGGAGAATTACAATCAGGCGTTCGCACTAGACGTCAAATTGACAAAGGACTTACATGTTTTTATTCTACAGTAGCTCCTTTACAAACTGAGTTTTCACTAAGTTGTTTTATTTCGCAGATCGAACCGCGAACATACAAAGAGGCGCTAACTGAAGATTCTTGGGTCAATACTATGCAAGAAGAGTTGAATCAGTTTGAGAAGTTGGGAGTGTGGAAGTTAGTAGACTTGCCTGATGGTCAGAGGAAGATAAACACCAAGTGGGTGTTCAAATGTAAGAGAGATGATCGAGGAGTTATTATTCGTAACAAAGCTCGACTCGTAGTCCAGGGTTTTAGTCAGCAGGAGGGTATAGATTTCACCGAAGTGTATGCTCTAGTGGCTCAACTAGAAGCAATCAGAATCTTCCTAGCATTTGCATCTTGGAAAATTTTTAAAGTTTATCAGTTAGATGTAAAATCGGCATTTCGCTATGGGAAGGTAAAAGAGGAGGTATATGTCGGACAGCCACCGGGCTACACCGATCTAATCCACAAAGACAAGGTCTACTTGCTAGACAAAGCGCTGTATGGTGTACACCAGGCCCCGAGAGCTTGGTACGAGACATTGTCTCAACACCTGCTAGCCAACAGCTTTATTCGAGGAAAAGTGGATGCCACTCTCTTCACCAAAGAGGTCGACGGACATCTTCTGATTGTTCAAATATATGTGGACGAAATCATATTTGGGTCTACAAATGAGAATCTGTGCAAAGATTTTGAACGAGTTATGAAGCAGAAATTCGAAATGTCATCGATGGGTGAGATGAAGTTCTTTTTGGGTCTTCAGGTTGATCAACTACCTAAAGGAATTTTCATACATCAAACGAAGTATGTTCATGATATCTTGGAGAAATTTGGGATGTCAGGTTCTACTCCAGCTTCCACCCCACTAGCAACGAACCATGGGATAAACTCTGATCTCACCGGAGAGAAGGTAGATGAAACGATGTATCGTTCCATGATTAGATCGCTGATGTACTTGACTGCTTCAAGGCCAGATATCATGTACCCAACCTGCCTCGCAGCAAGATTTCAATCTAACCCGAGAGCTTCGCATATGGTGATTGTGAAAAGGATATTATGCTACCTGAAAGGAAATCCATCATTGGGGTTGTGGTATCCAAGAGAAGGCGATTTTATGCTCGAAGGGTATTCCGATTCCGATTTTGGATGCTGCAAAGTTAACACAAAGTCAACAACAGCGGGATGCCAGTTCTTCGGATCACGATTGGTCACCTGGAAATGCAAAAAGCAGACCTTTGTGGCTCTATCCACATGTGAAGCAGAGTATGTATCTGCTAGCAGTTGCTGCTCTCAGATCTTGTGGATCCAGCAACAGATGCGCGACTACGGTTTGCAATTTCTAAACACCCCTATCTTTGTTGATAATAAGGCAGCGATAAACATTACTAAAAATCCTGTTCATCACGCTAAAACGAAACACATTGAAATTCGACATCACTTCATTCGCGATTATTTCGAGAAGAAGTTGTTACAAATTGAGAAAATCCACACTGACAATAAAAAAGCTGATTTACATACCAAAGCATTTGATAAAACTCGTTTTCAATACTTGCTAAAATTGAACGGTATGAAGCTTTTATCGGTGTTGGAGGAGATTATTGGCGTTGATGAAGGAGACATCGTAGATGATGTTGAGAAGCAATCTGCAATGGTTTGTCGATTTTTTACCTGTTTTGGTATTTAGGGGGAGAGTATAGGGTAATATTTTCAGAAAATACAAAAACAATAAAAAATGACAAAAATACAAAAACATGAGATATTTTCAAAATAAATTAAAAAACAATAGAAAACCAGAAAAGAGCTTGTGTAAAAAAGGAAAATGATAGTACATTGGCTTGACAGTCACGGTATGCTAAAGATATGTAAAGTTTAAAAGTGATTAAACAGTCTCGCTGATGATGTGCCGATTGGTTTTTACACATTTAGTAGGTTTGTTCGGGATATAAACCTAAAATCCTTACTTGCTTATTTCGTGGGGAACACTACTTGGATATATAGGTAACCCCTGAAATCTTGTTTGAAGGATCCCTCTTTCTGAGATACTAGGTCTTTATACTCAGTGATATCTGGGGTATTATCCCGAGACTTCTGATAATGCGGAAGCAATGGCCTAGTCCCCGGAGAATACGTTATCACTTGCTTGAAATATAGCACCCCCCTCAGTATAAAATGATGAGACAATAAAATTACTAATCAATGCAGTTGTAAAAAATATCCTCTAAAGGGGACTCACCTAAAGTCGAACAGTCATCTCTCTGCTGAACGGAAGTTCTGACCTGAGCTCTCACGGTTTCGCATCTAACCCCTTACAGATATCATATGTGATATACTCACCTGTAAGACTGAATATTGGGATCTGGATACGGGAGTATATTCAAGAGGTGGGACACATGAATGAGTTTAAGTCTCTAAAACACCTAATTCGTATCCTGAACAGATTGAAAAATTGTGTGAGAATTTAAGTGGATCAGTATATCGACACTCTAAGTGAATTGTTTAATTTTGAGTATGTAATTAAAGCTTAACGGTACTTGTGACTTGTCGTATAGCTGATATGATTTCCTAATACACTCACCAAAAATATGTTTATAAATAGTTTACTTTCATTGCATTCTATTTCTACATTTTATTTCTGTAATTCATTTCTAGTTTAGAAACTTTATTAAAAATCCAAAAAGATTTTACACTTCTGCTTTAGTTTCCGACAAACCAAAGTGGAAAGCTGATCTTCAGATTCGATTTGAAGCAGATGCAGGAAGTTTCTGGGCTGGAGGATGAGTTTGGAGCTAATCATATTAAAACTTGAGAAATTGAAAAGTCAAAACAAGTTCATTAAGTTGAAACTTATAAAATTTCAGAAAATTGTTTGAAAAAGTTGAACAAATGTTAGTGTGATTTATCTCAGATCAACCAAGGTCATTGAGTTGGACTTGGTAGATTAATTGAGTAATCAGGGTCATTAATTTGGACCTAAATACTTAAGTGGATTTCTAATTCTGACAAGATTATCAAATTGAAAGTGAATTGTAAGTTTGAATTGAAACTGTTATTGTCATATATCTTATATATAGGTAGAGATTGTGCAGGTAATAGGTTTGAAATTGAGAAAGCAGCTAAGAAAGATCCCAGCCTACTGATAAGGGGAGTCTGAAGACGTAGAGTCAGATACAGTTCCTGGATCTATATTCAAGGGGGAGTTTGAAGGTGTTAAAGATTCAGATTCTGTGATTCATGCTAGCTGTTGATAGAAGAGAAGATTTGAAGGAAGTTTTTACAATGTCAAGACATTTTGGAAAGTGACAAATACTAAAGACTCGACGCCGAAGACTTCGTCAACATCCAAGGGGGAGTCTGTTGGTGCATCTAGTGTCTGTTAACTTTGTCTTAATCGAGTCTTATGTCTAGATAGGATAAACGAGCACACAACATGGTTAGAAATTAGGGTTTTATGTGTAAAAGTAGGTGATTCCGCTCGAACTGGACAATGGCAGTTTCAAGCGAAATCTCAACCCTATATATATGTGTGTGCTGTGTTCATTTGGAGCGGAATCAGGTCATACATTCTGAGCCGAGGTGCTGTCCGTTTGTCATTTGAACTTGTAAAAGCTCAGGAAATCAGTAATAGATAAAGATTAGAAAGGAACAAGTTGTGTTGATGTCATTTACATTGATTCCGCCTTTGTATTTGATGATGAACTACTCAGATTGACTTTTTAGGGTCACACGGTCGATCCAACAGGGTCTAGCCCCAGAAATCAAGGCAAGTGTGAAAGCATCGAGACCTACTACGTTCAGGTCAGCGGCATGTCTGTCACTATCTCTCACACTTGATGTGGTCAGAAACAAGGCTGCCAAAGCTTCTGATGATGGGAAGCGTAAAAGGGAGGATGAGAATTCTCATCGCTCCGATAAGAAGAAAAGGGGAACTTTGATCATAAGAAGAGTTCTGGGTTTAAGAAGGACAACCAGCAGTCGGGTGAAAAGACAGGTGTAAAACCTGTAGGAAATACCACCTCGGGAAATGCAGATTTGAATCTCAGCCTCTACCTTGTGGGATCTGCAAGTCTAAGGAACATAAAACCTTGGATTGCAAGAAATTGAAAGATGCAACCTGTTATGGTTGCAACGAGAAGGGCATATTAATACTAACTGCCCTAAGAATCAAAAGAAGCCTGAAGAGGCCAAGAAAACAAACACGTGAGTCTTCCAGATGAACACCCAGGAGGCAGTACAGAAAGATAACATCATAACAGGTACCTTTCCTTATCAATGATGTTTATGCAGGAATTTGTTTGATTTTGGCGCAGATAAGTCAATTGTGGACAATAAATGTCATTTAACTGTTGTATCCGCCTATTAGGACTCTAGGCATAAAACGTGAGGTAGATTTGGCCGATGATACTTTAGAGACTGCTTCAACAATTTTAGATGGATGCTTTATATCCATTAGGAATCACTCTTCTCAAATATCCTTATGGCGAGCTTTCAAGCCATCCAAAATCATTAATATAATAAAGAATGATGTGACATTTTGATCTCCTGTCAAAAAGGTGATGGACTAGGTCCAAACCTTATATGCCATTGATGGTCTTTTTATGGCCTAGGCTAAGTATAATTGATATATATTTAAATAACATACATTAAGAATGTTCGTACTATATTAGCCTGTATGGTTTAATGATACCATGGTCAGTATATGTTAGGTCATCAGGATGATGAATAGCGGTTGTTGGAATGCAACTAAGTAATTGTTTCATTTGGTGTTAGGAACCAAGTCTCGAGTATGACAAACTCGAATAAGACAACCGTCGCTCGCGTCATTAATGATGCGACGCATGCTAATGATGCTACAATTGTGAACCTCAAGATTGACAAAGATGTCATCCAAGCTATGATTGACGTAGCTGTTGGAAAAGCTGTGAGAAAGGTCATGAAAAAGTTCAAAGAGCCCAATGCTACTTGCTCCAAATCCCGTTTAAGACTACACTCCTTTACTCACGAGAAGGATCTTGTTCATGCCTCGGATGCAAAGAATGAACTAAAAAGGAAAAGGGAGGAAGATAACTCCCACACTTCTAAGAAAAAGGGTAAGCTTGAGTTCAATAAGAACAAACAAAAGCCCAACAAGAAACCTGTATGCAAGACCTGCAAGAAGCACCATCTAGGAAAGTGCAGGTTCGAATCAAAATCCCAATCGCAGCCTAGGGCTTGTGGGATCTGCAAATCAAGAGAGCATAAAACGTTGGGTTGAAAGGACATAAAGAATGCAGTCTATTTCGGCTGTGGTGAGAAAGGCCACATCAAGACCACATTTCCTACATATGTCAAGGGAGGTACAGCTAAAGATAGAAAGCCTAAGAATGAAAGCGTTTAAACTCTCCTGATGGATGCCAAAGGTAGTTCATATCAATAATGACATCATGTACCTTCTTTAACATTCATTGGTAATATAAGTGCTAAGAGTTCTGTTTTGATTCGGATACCAATAAATCCTTCATAAATTGTAAGTATAGCAAACTTTTAAAATCTTCCATAAGAACCCCAGAGATTAAGTGTAAGGTAAAACTTACAGACGAAAATCATAGGAACCATTTCTTCTGTTCCTGTCTGAATTCTTCAGTCATAAAATTCTAGAGTACTCTCTCCAGATGGAGTACGTCAGTATATGTTAGTTTGATATCTCTTTGATTTCTATCAACTGCGAATACCAGATTGTATGATAAAATCGTCATATGAGGATTGGTGTATCTTAATATGTTCCATAGATTGCTTCCATGCCTGATCAGTATGGAGGTTTAATGCATGGAACCATTGAGATATTTCAATGGTCATATTGTACTAGAGTCAGCTGATGGTATTCAAAGAAGATATCCAGAAGGGAAATGTCCAAATAAGTGTCACCGAATAAGGTATCCATGGAATTTGTAAAGTAAACGTGTCACTTATCTGACACCAGCAATGATAGATGAACCGAAGTTTGAGATTTAGAATATCTCTGTAATCTCCTTGTGTCTTGATTGTCTTCTCCAAAGACTACTCTGTTTACCGTCGAAGACTAGTAGAGTTAAGATTAACATCCCATATAGGGCTGCATTATTGTGAAATCTCCATGACAATTACCATCATTATTGGAAGAATCGAAACCCTAATTAGATAAATTTTAAGATAAAGGTTCTTAAAGCCTAATTCGTAATTCTAAGAGTTTCAATATTATTAATTCGGAAAGACGGTTCATTTTGCTTATGCATTAATTACCGCAACCCTAATTAGGCAACAATTAAGAATCGCCATCAGCTGCCCAGGATCGTCGATTTGTTCGACTAACTATAAGGATTAGCTATTCCTTAAGATTGGTTTTAAGCAGTGGTTGGAATAACCATCTTACCTTAAATAAGTTTCTCTATAATAGTTGTGATATAAGTATCAAGGCTGCTCCTTTGGAGACCTTGTATTGATGGAATGTCGAACGTCTATTTGATGGACAGAATAGTGGTAAATCCAATTATCAGGATCTGAAAATCACCCTGGAGACGACGGATAAGACCATATAAATTATGATCGTCTGGAAACGGTCAGTAATCAGCGGAAAAATCAATAATTGATGAAAGTCGCAAACCTCTTAGGTTCTTGTTAAGGAATAAGATTCCACAGAAAGGATCCCCCTTGAAAGGTGTGCTGAATTTCTAATTTATCAGGCTAGTTAAGCTCTGGATATATAGAATCATCCAAGGGAAACGAATATATCAAGATCAAGTAGCTTATAAGCTAAAACCTATTTAAGGAGCTTGGTGGAGCTCGCAATGTGTTCCACACTTGTGATTTAAAGATATGGCTAGACAATAGGTCAAGAGCATTATCACATAATGATAGACGTATTAATAAAAACTTGTAGTTGTGGTGAATCAGCATCGATTGAGGATCGACAAGATTAGAAGCTCCAAAAGGATACATGTACCTATTATAAAGGACATCTTGGGTGCCTGGAGAGGCCCCATATATGCTATGAGAGATTAAGTCCATTATAAGACAGAAAGTACTTCCATCGTTTGAGTAAATCTCGAGGTCGAGATTTCTTTTAAGGGGGTGAGGATGTAACACCTCGTAAAATCACGTCCAATGATGTATTGACACATGTAATAAACCCTAATAAAGTCAAACGCTAAATTTAAGGGTCTAATTTTTTGAAAAGTTGAAAAACTTTAATTAAAGAAGGACTGGAAGTGATAACATGCTTGAAATAAGTTTCTGAATAACCTCTTACGGTATTCATATTCACATATGAGCCACATGTTGATCAAGAGTAGCCCTTTGCGTATTTAATTGAAAGTTTGGGCAATGAAGGGTTAAAAACGTCAACATGTTAATTCTTACCTCTGAGTGACCTTTTAACAAACCGAGAGCTTCATGAAATTTTATTATACTCTCAGGAATGCCAATTATTGGCCATCTAAGGCTTTTATGCCTTTAAGTGACGTTACGCGCGTCTTTGCAAGTTTAAGGGGGTAAAAGTGTCAATATGTTTAATTATACCTCTGAATGACCTTTTTACGAACCCGAAGCATCATCATGTTTAATAATACTCCCAAGAATGCCTAATATGGATTAGATAAGGCTTCGATGATATGCGCAAGTTTGCGCATTAGAGGGACTATTTGCGTCAAACTGCAAAACTATACCGATTCGTATGGTATCGAACCTTCCGGAATATGGTCATAAGTTAAAAATGCCCTAAATATCCTTTATATAGCTTATAAATAGGATTTGAGGTGTTTGGTGCGCAAAAATAAACTTATTTGATCAACAGGGACTAAAAGCGTCAAAAAGTGCATAAGTTTGCATTTTCGCTCATATCTTACGTTCTGAATATATCCGGACATCCAAAAATTTATGTAATCATTAAAATATGTTATTTTAGTGTTTGTCTTGATAAAATTCCATTCGTCGCGTAATTTGGTTCGTTTTTCGCGTCCGTTCGTGTTTCGTCGTAATTAGCCGAACAATGTGACCGTACAACCAAACGAACCGACATCGGAGATTTTTTTGAGCATGTTTTATGTTCCCTATGTTTAGGCATCATTTTAGAGCCTTGAAATGAGGTTACGGGCCTTAAACGTATCAAAAAGGGCCCTTTTAAGCATACAGGGGCTGTTTCTGTAACTTTGTCAAACTTTGGCTGATCTGGCCAGTCTTGGCGGGCCGCGTAAGACTCTTCCTAAGTCTACGAGGGGCGCGTAAGCCCATCGGAACTGCAAAAACTAGTTTTTCTTAAACAACAGCTGGTTTCTGGTTAGTGTGCTTTGTTTCTTCATTCTAGGGGCTTGTTTTGGGCACCCCTAGATTACCAAAACAGTGGGAGGTACTTATACGGCTCAGATCAAAGCTCGTTTATCGAGGAATGATTTTAACGGTGGCCCAAAAACTATATAAACCCCCATGTTTTCAATCCAAGCTCACACATGATCTAAATATTCTCTAAGTTGAAGCTCAAAGCTTCATACCTGAGAATTTATAGACCATACCTTCATAGCTTGGACCTCTTGTAAGTGTTCCTTTCGTGCTTAGTTAAGTTGTTTGGCTTTTAAAGCCGAAAAGTCAAGCGTTCTCGATAAACGCTTTGACTTTTAAACGATCGAGCCATTGTTCGCAACAAACATGGCTACGTGATCGTAATTAGGTAGGTATTAAACCCTCAAAAAGGGCACCTCCTAATTACCACGTTTGCTTAGTTAATTGTCGGTCAAAGTAATTAGAACAGAAGTCAAACGAGTCGGTTTTTAAATAAAATTCATAGCTAATGATGAAAAGGCAATAAAATCAGTTTTGTCACTTTAATAACTTGGTAAATATTAATTGAACATGTCTAGGTATGTTCAACCCGACAATTCCGAGTTTAGGTTCGGCTCGGAACTGAAAGTCGCAAAAGTAGACTTTTGCTTTGACTTTCAGTTCTGACCCGATTTAGCTTATTTTAAATATGCCTTAGGATTCCATTAGGACCATATTACATGTTAGTATAACCCTCTGAGATTATACAATATGGTTCCATAGAAATCCGATTCATTTGCATGTTTCCGTTAAATGCTTAATTGTTGACCATAATGCCCTTTTGATATTAAAACGAGATTTTTGAAAATGTGAGAGGACAAAAATCTTTATTTCTGATATTTAAGTATGTCCTAAAAGTTTGACATCAGTTTATGGTCTAAAAATGAGAGTTATGCTCAATATCATAAATGAAGGCCTTTTTATTAATTAAACGGCATATTGATATAAATCCTATTTAAACTAAAATTTTGACATCAAATCTTTTACCTACTGATGTAATATAATATTTTGGGATTTTTGGAAATTTTTATTAGATTTTAAAATGATCATAACATAGAGTTCTCGTATAGGCTCGGTAATTGACGATAACGCCCTTTTTGCTAATAAAATGAGTTTTATACATCCTTTACCTGTCAAACCTTTTTTCTACTTATTTTATATAATAAATAAGTTATTTTAAACTGTAAAGGCCGGTCAAAATCTCAGATTTCCCTATTTAAACCGAATATCGTCAAATACCGACTTTTATGCGATTTAGGCGCATAGTATGGTTTAAAACCATATTAGGCACCTAAAGCTTGATACCTACTGATGTTATGAATAAGTTTTTATACTTTAACAGTAAATAAAATTTTTGAACTCAGATTTCCATAATTGACCCTTAAAGCATATGTGAAATGAACAAAATGCCCCTACGGTACATAGTTTGGCCATGAATGATAAATTTCACATATGTGAGATATCTTGCTGATATAACTTGATAAAATAAATATTTTACTGATTATTTAGACCAGAAACTCAGATTATTATTTAACCTCTTTTATAAACATTAAAATGACCAAAATACCCCTACGGGGCATAAATTGGTTTTAAATTCGTTTTGGGCATAATGGAAGGTATCCTACTAATAGCACAACATATTTAAGGCATATTAACTTGTGAAACATGTTCATGACACTTTTGGTCACCCGTTATGCATTTTACGAGTTCGGTACAGTTTATGTAACTAGTTTACATGAATTAACCGAAACGGGTCAAACCTTATCATTTTCACTTCAAAATACAGAATGTGTTTAGTTTACCCATATTATACAAGTCTCCATACTTGTCGGGTCTAAATCACATTCTAATCCGGTCTTCGCTTAATCTTGCGTTTTGAACCATAAACCTTTCCTTAAAACTAACCGGTCTAAGTTACAACTTAAATAAGACCCGTTAGGAATCTAATAGGTTAATAAAACCTTCGTTCCAGATTGAGAGCCCCAGTAGAGGTACTTGTGCTTGCTGATTTGAATATACGGCTGAGAATAAAATTACATTTTAGCTCAGGTAAATACTTTTAACTTATTTTCTGTTATACGGGCTTGGGATACGGTATTATAATAATACCGCTTGGTCGGGTATTGAATGTTTAATTGATTAGTGGTTAAATTATTGAGGTAACCCGTTTTAATCTGTCTTGTTTGAAATAAAGCCTTTGGGGGTTAATGACCATGTCCCGGATATCCTTGGCATCATTTATTAAGAAATGACCACGTCTTAAGCACGGGGTGTAGGCATACACCTGACAGTTGCGTAGGAAAAACAGTATCTCACTCTCTTGTGGGCCTATACTTGTGGTGTGTCTGTTAATCTTGACTCGGTTTCTATATCTGGCCCTGAATGTGTAATAAACATTCAAATCTGTATACAAGATGATTTTTATATAATTGTCCCAAGTTATAAAAGGATATTTGTGCCTTGTGCATTTAAATCAATTTACATAAATGATTTCAAAAGAGTCAGTTAATTGTATTTCCCAGTGTAAACTGACGTATTTTCCAAAAATATTAAGTGACAGGTATTGTACGTAATTGGCTGGAAGCTCAGGGCGTTAATAAGGAATCTTGCAAGTTCTAAACGTCTAAAGTATGTTGAACAATGTTTATATTTCTGTTTTAAGATTCGCCTGTGGATCCATCTTACAATCCGTTTGTAATATTTGATGTTACTTTTGAATCGGTTTGTAATATATTTACTTTAGACTTCCGCTGTGCATTGAACTGTGATTATTTGACTATGATGATATCAACTATGTCACGATACTCCCCACCGGGCCCACCGGTAATACGTGGAAATATAGGGATGTGACAACTGATTACGGCGTTTCCATTCATTTGACGCTAAGTGCTTTCGAGGGTGCTTGTTCTTGGATGAACCCGGCTCACAACTGTCAGCACAAGAGTAAGTATTTGCGACCTTACCCTTGAGCTTGGGTTCTGTTTGCTTGAGATTTGGGTTTTCCCTTTTTGCATTCTTTCTCTTTGTCCTTCTATTTCTACGTGACCGCTTTCTTTTAGGGGAAACAAATTCAGTTGACTCTGTTTTGTTAAGGTCACTTTTGGGATTGATAGATGAACTGTCTATGGAAGTGACTTTCACATCTTCATTTTCTTTAGAGACCATGTTCTCAGAAGAATCTGCAGAGAAGGTTTCCACAATAATTTCTTCTATAGTTTCATCATCTGATTCGACTGTGGAATTGATTTATATGGATTCCTTCTCCATAGTTTTCATGTTTCCATGGGTTTCTACAGAATTGGACTCTATGGACGTCTCTTCTTCAGTCAGATCAGCTTCTGAGCTCTCAATATTAGCCGATTCTGGCAACTCAGATGATGAGCAGTCCGTGTTTAAGACAGTTTGACTGTCTTCTTTTGCAATGCTGCTAGATTCTGATTGATCATCAAAATTAGAAATGCTCAAAGATTTGAGCTCATTATCTGAGATTCCTGAATCCTCTGTTTGATCTCTAAGATCTTCAGATGATCCCTGCTCAACAATAATTTCTTCAATATCACAATCAAACACATCAAGTTTATCATTACTGTAGGAAGCATCTGATGTGTCATTCGATGTTTCAGGCATACAGGTGCAGTTTTCTAAATCATCAAAATTGTTTTCTGAGTTATTGGAAACAGATGTCTCAAGTTCCTCAGATGACACATCAGGCTCTCCTGCCACATCATCTTCAACATTTTCAACATTCTTAACATAGTCATTTTTATCACATGCATAATCTAAAATAATAGCACCAGATTCATTAGTCTTAGTGGGAACACCCCAAGTCTCAGCAAACCAAGAAAAAACACAATTCCAAGCATAAAGGTCATTTTTATCAGAAATAACATTATCAGCAGCATTTTGATGTGATTCATCATCCTCTTTAGACTTCTATTCAGTTCTTACTGACTCTGCACACAAACTAGAACAGTTAGTATTTTCAACAGAATCAGAATTTGGTGAACTTTCCTTCATCTCCTCTGCGGGTGTGTTAACTGGTTCTTTTTTTGTTTCAGTTTCGGCTTCTGTATTTGTTACTGTTTTATTTATATGATCGGACTTATCTGCTGATTCATTTTGAACATTTTCATTTTTGACAAAATTCATTGGTTTTTTGAAATCAACTTGTGGATCATTTTTAAACTTAGATGGATCATATGCAACATAATCATTAGGCTTGCCATACATCATTTTGTCATAATTTTCCATTTCCTGCTCAGTGATTGGCAATCTGGAAGAATTATGATTGTATGGTGGCGGAACCTGTGTATATCCCAATCCCTTTCCCTTGTTTTCTTTATAAGCAAGTTGCACATTACACAAATTACGAACTGTCTCACTGGATGTGTCAAACTTTTTGATGTTTAACTCGTTCTGTTTGTACTTTTCAGTGAGGAGCTCTAGCTCATCCTTCACAGAGTCACATTCAAGAGTTTTAACTGTGAGTCCATGTTTGTAGTCATGAACCCAACATTGCTGTTGGTTTACATCCCTGTGAAGTTGAGCTATGTCCTTTTTATGTGCTTCAATCTTTTCATAGAGAATTTTATTATTCTCTCGAAGACTGATGTACTTTCCCATCACGGTGTTGTAATCGGTGATTAAAGCTAAATTTTGGGATCTCAGCAAAGCAACTTTCTTTCTACAATGTTTAGTACATAAAAGGGAATTTACCGTCTCGGCGAGTGATTTTGGTTCCTCGGTCATAGCCATCAAGCACTGTTGAACCTTGTCCACAGCAGCAGATTCAGACAGCTTCATTGACTCCACTTGAGCAACATCATCAGCCCAGTTAAATCCATTTTTCTCCTGAGCGATCAAAGCTCTTCCAGCTCCTGAATTTCCTTGTCCACTAGAGGTTGCAGTCTCAGCAGGTGTGACAGGAACCGTAGACCTTTCCTTGTTTCTTGCTGCAGCTGCCTGAGTAGCTTCATACCCTCTAAGAACCTTTTTGCAATCCCTAGCAAAGTGTCCCGGTTCATAGCACCTGTAGCACCTTAATCTGTCTTTCAGCACTCCAGGACGAGCATACATAGGACAACGTCCATATATTTTCTGAAACTTGTCTGCCTTAAATGCTGACATAGCCATATTCCAAGCCACATCCAGCTCATCCAAGTCTTCTTCCATAACTTGATTAACATCTGGAGTTATCTCCCCCGAGGGCATGAGATCTCCTGCCAGGAAAGCATTGAAACTGGAGATCATGGAGGCTACAAAAGCAAGTTTTTCTTCATTCTGTTTGGTTAAGAAAGCCATGTGGTCCACTGATGGAGTGTTCTGAGGAGCAGACTGAGTGTTTGAGGTGAAAACAGCACTAGCATGTTGTGGTTGAGGCTGAGATTGTGGCTGCACGTTTGTGGCATTGACAGCGGGTGCTTGAGAGATAGGAACAGTCATCCCATACACATAGTTTGACTTTGGTGCATCAATGGGACTGAAAACACTGTTTGGGTTGTGATTCATAACTCCATGAACAGGACTGAAAACTAGATTTGGATGAGCTTGAGACATCAATGCAGCATTGTTGGGATTAGTTACTCCAGCAGCCATCAGCGAGTTCTTGTGATTAATTTCATTTTGCTGATTGTCGATTTCACAAGACTTGATAGTAGCAATCAGTTCCGTCAGTGTCATTTCATTCAGATCCTTGGTACGCTTGATTATAGAAACCTCGGCATCCCATCCTTTAGGCAGAGAGTTAAGAAGCTGACGATTCATTCCACTGTTTGATATGCTGATTCCTGCACTCACCATTTGTGACACGAGTTTGACAAACCTCCTAATCTGATTTTTAACAGTTTCTCAATAGATGTGATTGAAAGAACTGAACTGTTGATTCATCATGTTGACCCTGCTAGCTTTCATGTCAGCATTTCCTTCAAACAGGTGTGTCAGTTGATCCCAAATTTCTTTTGCACTTTTGCAGTTTCAAACTCCAATTGAAATGTTCGGACCAAGTGCCATTGACAGAGTTCCATAAGCAGCTTCATCTTCAGCAATGACCTTTCTGTCATCATTAATGTAAATGTTTTCGGGTTTCAGAATTTGAGTTTGGGGGTCATTTTCAGTAGCGTACATGATAGTAAGTGGTCCATTCTTGATGCTTCTCCAAACATGAGGCTCTTTCGCCTTGCAGTACTGCTCAAACCGAAACTTCCACTCATAGTAGTCGTCCCCATACAAGAACCTTGGAACCTTGGTGGACGTACCGATAACTTGGTCAAGTTCTTGATGGAAGGCCAAAGACTGATTCTGGATTGCAGCAAGGGTAGCATTAGCGAGATCAGCTGCAGTCATAACATCGTTCATAACACCGGTTTGGTTCAACATGATGTTCGTGATGACTGAAATGAGGTCCGTAATGAGTAGTCCGAGATGGTCACAGATCCGAGATGAAACAGGTCCGAAATGAACAGTTGTCCGAGATTGGCTTTATCCGAAATGGGTCCTAATCCGTGATGATGGGTCTGAAATGAAAACAAGCAATCTTCAAACACTATGATCCGAAATGACTAACTGTAGTCCGAAATCTGAAAACTCTATCCGAGATCTGATGACTTTTATCCAAGATCTGATGAATTTTGTCTGAGATCTGATTAATTTTGTCCGTAATCTGATGATTGCGATTCGAAATCTGATGATCACAATCCGAAATATGATGATGACGATCCGAAATCTGATGATGACGATCCGAAATCTGATGATGATGGTCCGAAATCTAATGATGATGGTCCGAAATCAGGCAATCTTCAAGTCCGACACAACTAATGACGATCCGAAATGATCCGAAATACTCTGAATACAGTCTGAAATCAACAGAAACAGTCCGAAATGCACAGCACGATCTAGAAAGCCGGAACCGTAACAAATGCGGAACAGTAACAGCGAAACAAACAACGCGATATCAGATCCCAGCCTGGAAATCAGGTTCAACAGGCTCTGATACCAATTGTAAGTCCCGAAATCGAGATCACAATGATATCGCACAACTCGTAAGGTGGCGGAATCACACAAACAAGTTGCACGAAATAAAGAGATGAAGAAGAAGGATGGTTATCTATTCAAATGATTCAAATCTTGCATACAAATGATTGTCAAATACAAGATCTATCCAAACAATCACCACCATGCACCTAACACATCACTTGCTATTTATAGAAAGGGATTAGGGAGGATGCTCCACAAACCCTAGGCCCATGACTACCCAAATAAGCCCAAAAACCCACAATTGATCCAACACTCCTACTAATCCACAAAATTACTTATCAATAAACCTTTAAGGGTCCAACAGTTCAATTCAAGTTTCTTTATTTTATTAGTTAAGGCTTCGATTTGGGCTTGTAAAGAATTGGATTCATCCACTTTGTGGGCACCCGGGGCTATAGATTTTGAGCCCCTTGGAGTGTGCCATTGAAAACTACTTTGAGCAAGTTATTCAATTTGATTATAAATTTACTCAGGTCGCCGATTCCAAAGGAATCCCCCGGAGCCGGAATCAAGGATTTGCTTTGTGTGCGGCAAGAGTCTGTTGTAGAAGGTGAACACTTGTTGCCAACATTCAAGACCATGATGCGGGCACTTCCTTAATAGCTCCTTGAACCTTTCCTATGTCTCATACAAGGATTCCATGTCTTCTTGAGAGTAGGTGTTAATCTCGCTCATGAGTTTGGCGGTTTTAGTTGGAGTGAAATATTTGTAGAGAATTTTTTGGGCAAGTTCATCCCAAGTGTGTATGGACCCACTTGGGAGGGTGTTTAACTAATCTTTCGCTTGGTCTTTGAGGGAAAAAGGATCATACGGAGCCTAACGACATCGCTAGAGGCTCTGTTGATCCAGAAGGTGTCACATATTTCCAAAAGTTGGTAATATGTAAATGGGGATATTCATCGGCTAGCCATGGAATGTGGCGGAATTTTGGAGCATTTGGATAAGGTGAGGTCGAAGCTCAAAGTTATTAGCATCGACATTAAGAGAGTTAGGCCCTGTTTGGTTGCATCTTAATAGCCTCTTGATGCCCCATGTCTGACTGAGTCAGATTTCAGATTGTTTGTTTTATACCTCTTAAAACTTACCCAGCCTCTTATTGTTCTTTGACCGAGTCATACATGATAAGGAGTCTGACTAAAAACTTTCCACCAAATACCCTAAAAACCCCACTCCACTTTTTCTCCCCTCTTCTACTCATCATGCGCCTCCTTCCTTAGGGTTTTTTTCTTTGTTAATCTACAACAATCTGTTACAAAGGAAGCATCAAAGGTATGTTCTAATCACTTTAATCGAATTAATCGCTGATTTTGTTGATGTCGTTGTATGAAATCGTCTTTTTTCTATTTGTTCTTCGATTTCATCTGATTGTGTTGTATGTATTCCAAACTAGCTTCGAATATCTATAATTTTTTTGTTGCTGCTGTAAATCGAAACAAATTGGCCTTCATTTTTTTTGCTGTTAAAAGCTGATTTGTTGTTGTAATTAGGAACTTGCTGCTGTTGTAAATTGGTATTTCGAAAGTTGTTGTTGTTCAAGACATGAAATCTTTTTTTTTTGCTGCAATTCAGAATTTGTTGCTTATGTGATGATAATTTGACACTTGCTGCTGTTGTTGACGATATGAAAGCTGGGGTTTTTTTTTTTTTGCTGCTGTAACTAGAAATTTGCTGCTGATGTGGGTTAATAGTAAAGGTTGGTAGCAAATTGGTAATTGGTAAGTTGAGAGTTCGGTTAGTGTTAAGTGTTGGTAACTTAACAAGTCTTGATTTTTAGTAGTTGTTTAACTAGAATTGATCAAGATTGATGTTCAGTGTTTAATTATTTAATTAGAGTTGTTTTTTTTTTATCAATTGGTAGATTCTACTAAAGAAATGGCTGAAAAAAGATTAGGATTAATTGGAAGCAAGAAGGAGTCGGTAAAACCTTTCTAGAATCATGTATTCATGAAATTGCACTTCATGGACGTGAGGGTAGTAGCCTGAAATCAATTTCATGGAAGAGAGTTGCTGAAAATTTGAAAATAGAACATGATTTTATAGTGGATCAAAAACAAATGAAGAATCGCTATGATTACTTGAAATCAAAATTTGCAGCTTGGTCAAAGCTTAAGAACAAAACTGGAAATGTTTATAACCCTCAAACAAACACCTTTAACTTAACGGAAGAGGAATGGCAACTTAAGAGCAAGGTATTTCTTTATACATACATATATATATTTCAATAACCTCATAGTAATTCTTAGTTTTTTCCACATAGTCCAACAAATTCATAGAAAAGTTGAGAAGAGGGGCACTTGATTATCCCGACTTGTGTATTCAATTGTTTGAAGGATCTACTTCAAATGGTTTTGATAGTTGGGGGCCATCTTCTACAATTCCTCATCCTTCTGTGGAAATGATTGATCAAATTGCTCCTTTGGACATTGATGGCACTCAAATGGAACATGGGGCTAGTGAAGAGTCTTCTGATCGGTCTAAACACAAACGAAAATATCAACTGATGGTGTTAGTTACGAGTCATCGGGTCGGTCTAAAAAAGGGAAACAAACATTCAATGCATATCTCATGGAAGTTGGGGAGGATATAAGGAAGGTGGCAAACATGTTGCTTGAGAAACACAACCAGTCTAATGATATACATGCATGCATGGAGAAGATGGAGACTTTGGGATGGGAAGAATTTGATGCGAAATATCAAACGGCGATTTTGCTTTTTGGTGAAAGTGCCGATTTGAGGAAAGTGTGGTTAGAACTTAAGCCGCACACTTGTGAAATGTGGGTTAAGAACGCGGGAGTGAAGTATGGATTATTTTAATGTTGTGTTCTAGTTGCCTTTTGATAGCTAAACTTTGAGCTATGTTTGTATTTGTCTTGTTGAATGCTAAAGTTTGTATTAGATGCTAAACTTTGTAAGCTATGTTTTGGAATGTTATTTGAATTCTATGTTCATGCAATGTTATTTTGGATTCTATTGTCTTGATTATTTTGGGTGATAGGTAGCCTATGGACTCGGATGAGGAGATTATGCTTTTCTTGTTGCTTTGTTGGCATTGGCTACGATTAGCCTCGGTATTGGCCAATCATGAAAGGATAAGATATTTGAATTCGGCATTGACCGGTCATGAGTACACACAAGAATTGTTGCATGGCACTTCTACACAATGTCATGTGATGATGCGCATGTCACGTGATACATATGTACTATTGTGCAATCATTTTAAGCAAAGAAATTGGTTGCAGAGTAGTAGGTCAATAACCTTTGAAGAAAAGATGGCTATGTTTTTTATTGTCATAGGACATAATGAGCGATTTCGAATGGTTAAGCGAAGGTTTGAACACTCAACAGAAACAATTCATAGATGTTTTCATGAGGTCTTAATTGCGATGATGAATTTCGCAAGAGAAGTTATAGTTCCGACATCTTCTAATCCAATCGCGAATGCTTCAGAAAACCATAGAAGGCTAAAAACAAATATTTCCTGGAGCAATAGGTGCGTTAGATGGAACTCTTGTACATGCAGTCGTACCTGGTGATCAACAGACTCGTTACAGGGGAAGAGGAAAGGGTGAATGCTTTCAAAATGTCCTAGGAATCTGTAATTTTGATATGATATTCACGTTTGTATGGGCCGGATGGGAGGGTATTGCACATGATTCACGTGTTTTGAAAGAAGTTGCTTTTAATCCGAGTTCCGGCTTTTATTTTCCCCCACCAGGTTTTTAACCTTTCCTTAAATTTCAAGTAATTGTTTATCTAGTTTTTTATTTAATAGTTTTGATACTAACATTTGCAGACAAATATTACCTTTGCGATGCCGCATACACCAACACTCGTGGGTTTATGACTCCCTATCATAATACGAGATATTGGTTAGCCGATTTTCAACGACAACGTGCATTGACTAAGGAAGAAAAGTTCAACCATGCTCACGCACAACTCAGAAATGTGATTGAGGACGCGTATGGTGTTTTGAAGGCAAGATTCCCAATCCTAAAACAAATGCCCCCCTTTTCATTTCTAATACAAAGAGACATAGTGATTGCGTGTTTCGCCATCCATAACTTTATAAGGAAATGGAATATTCATGATCAGTTATTTGTGGAGTACAACGAGAACACTTTTTTTGGAGAAATGCAACAGTAGGAAAGTGATGGCCAGTCTGTTCACGACATGGAATGGGGCTCACAAGGCATTGAATATATGACTACTTTGCGTGACGAGATAGCTACTCAATTAATGTCAAATGCTTAAAACCAAAATTGTACGCGAGTTATTAATTTCTACTTGGATTAGTATGTTTTCAAGAAGGATTTATGTGTAATTTGGATTTTCTATGATGGTTTGTATTTTTTTTTCTTTAATAATTATTCATTATTAGGAGTTATGACCAAACAAATATATTATACTCAGCAAGAAATAATTCAGAAGGGTAAAATCGTCATTATACACAGTCATTCAGAGATCCAACCAAACAGACTTAAACTGGTTCAGCACTTACTGGTTCAGACCTCTTACTGGTTCAGACCTCTTATTCTTTCAGCACTTATTCATTCAGAAGTTGCCAAACAACCCCTTAATAGCGGCTCCAAGATTACCAACCGTAGGCTGTAGGTAATCCATGAGAGTCCGTTGATCCGCCATAGGGGGGTTTTGGATTGAGGCTTTTTGTTGGTTTTTGGCTTTAAGTCGTTTTCTTAAAAAGCACTCGGGTTCGTCAAGCGGTACTTTTATGTCTTTGTCGGAGGTAGATGTCATGCACCAAACTGTATTCCTGCGAATTATACAGAATTGTGTGATTTTCTGCGAATAAAAACAAAAAGAAAGCCTAATTAGAAGGGTAGCACAGCCACAAGCTGTGGCTGGCAAGGCCCGTGTTGTCCAGGAAAACTTTCTGTTTTCAGGTTCCCAGTACTGGAGGTTCAACACAGCCCCGTGCTCCTGTAACACGACCCCATGTCAATATTCCAGTAATAAGAAAACAGGTTCTCCCGGATACTACAGATTTAACATGGCCCGTGTTGATCCCACACGGCCCCGTGCTAAATCTGCAGAAAGCAGAATTTTAAGAGAAAAAAGAAGAAAAATAAAAAGAAAAGATAGAAAATGATTAGGTCGTAAATTCTAAGCTTTCTTAAAATTGTTGTGTCCCCGACAACAGCGCCAAAAACTTGACGTGTGTTGGTGTGAGTATATTTTTAGTTATATTTTTTAGCTCTATTTTAACTCCCCGATTTCAAGTTTAAATTTTATAAAACATGATATTTTACTATCTCTCAACACACGTTAGGGCAAGTGCACCCATCGCGGACGTAGTATAGTGATGACAAGATACCGAGGTTGTCCAAGGACACAAGAGCTTTTAGTATCGGCTTATCGTCAACGTCTAATCGAAGCAAATTTTTAGAAAAGATTTTTAAACTAATAGAAAGATAAAAACAGAAAATAAAACAAAATAAAAATAGATAGACAAGAAAGAATCACTTGGATCCGACTTATCTTTCGTGCACCCTGTTGATGATTTCCGCACTTTGGGCATTTTAAGAGATTATCTTAGTTATAGTAGTAGGCTCCTCTTTTGAAGACGACGTTACCCTCAACCTAGTGGTTTGAAATAGCAAGGATACAGTCCCACTAGGTCGGAATATTGAAAGATAATTAAGTAAGTTATTAATGCAAAATGTGGTGGGCCCCCTTCCTGGCAGCTGTCACCCTCAACCCGTTGGTCTGAATCAGCACAGATACAGTCCTCGCGGGGTTGGTTTAAAGTTTAATAGTAGTTTATGAATAAGGGGTGCAAGTGATTTCTTACTCTCAGTCGGGCCAGTTATTCCCGGCCAATCCATGGAGTAGTACTAAACTTGTATCAGGTTCTCGCATGATCTATACACTGAACGAAACACTGAATTACCCAATCACCCTTCTAACCCATTCCAAGTAGTTAACATGCTTTATATAGACCGTAAAGACATGAATATGTGAATAAACGACATATGAAGAATGGTTTAATAAATTCGCCTTCAATATAAAAAACAAATTATTAAAGTCATTAATACATACCCAATTAAAAAGTTGGCAAAGATTGGAAATCATAAAAGAAATACATAAAAGATATGTCTTCACCAAGTGATGTAAGAATTTAGCAAAGCATGGCCATTGTTTGACAAAGATTCTTACAATCAATCTTAGATCCCGAGACTACACACACACTCTAAAAGATGGAAAATGGATGATGGTGTTGTAGTGGTGGTGGAGTGGTGGCAAGTAAGAGAGAAGTGGTTTGCCAAGGGATGGTTTGAAGTGGAACAAAGTACTTCTATTTATAGCTGTCTTCAGAAGCTTCAGCACGGCACGTGCCCGGCTGGCACGACCCTGTGCCCATCTCTCTTTCTTCTTCATTAACTACTTGTCAGATGTTGTACTAACATGGCCCCATGTGTCAATGACAGGGCCCGTGGCCAAAGTACTTGTTGTACTATCGCAGATTCTAAATATCTTTGAGTTGACCACGCCCCGTGTTGGCTTGGCACGGCCCCGTGTTGGCTTGGCACGGCCCCGTGTCGGCTGCCAGTTTTGTCTTTTGCAGTTGTCTTTTCTTCTGCGCAGCATCCATTTTTGGACACGGCCCGTGTCTGGTGGACACGGCCCCGTGTCAAGTCTTCTGTTCTTGCTATTTTTGTGGTTTGGATGTGAATCTGGGTTTCGCGAGTTGCAGCAATTCCTCCTTCTTTATATTTATGTTAGTTTTTGCTGTCTTTTTGCTCCTTTTGCATATTTAAGCTCTTTTAACCCTGAAAATTAAAAAGGAACGAAAACACGAGCTTTTTCCAACATTAGTACTAAAAAAGGGTTGCTTTTACACCGTATTTGATATAATTTATATGTTATATTTTAAGCACATCACACGGCAAGACCCTTCCGGGCCCACCGTAAATCTGGGTGTGACAGCAAGTTCTTAGTAGAATATAGAAAATTTCTTATACTACCTTTCCATCATCAGATACGAACCTCCAAACTGCCGTTCCGAGAACTTACGAGAGTTGCTTCTGTGATTTATCTTATGAACCCCTACAGTTGTTCGAATTGTAATCAACGCCTGAAAAAACCCTGAGAACTTGGTCAAAAACAATTCAAACTTATTTTTTTACACTTATCATTATTATTCGAATACAATGTTAGAAGTTAAATTTATATGTTTAAATTTACATGTATTTGTAAAATGGAAAATTTACACATGCGTAAGTTTCTCATTTACACTTGTGTAAATTTGTTGTATTTAACAAATACACACATGTGTAAAAATGTTTATAAGAGTGATTTTGAGAGGAGAAATTAATTATTTGATGTATTTTAATTACATTGAGGTTTGTATTAAGAAATTCGGTTTTGATTGGTTTTCTCATTCGTTCTCATGGTTCTCGCAATATTTAGCGTTCTCAAAATAACTCTCCCTTATATATATATATATAGGGGAACGTTCATTTGAGAAGAAATTTAATGTGAGAAGAAAAAGAAGAAATGGCATAATGGTAAAACATTAAATAGTTTATAACTCCTCTCATTAATTATGTTATCTCTCATCAATAAAGCAAAACACATTTTATCATACACATTTCAAAATTTATCCTACATACATCTTACACTTACTGAAATTTACCCTACGCATATCTAAATTTATCATACACATTTAAGAATTTATCCTACACGTACTAAAATTTATCCTACACATGTCGAAGATTGTCCTTCACCCTAAATTATTTTATCTTTAAAGAGTATATTTAACATGGAGTTACAAGTTTAATTAGTTAGCTAATTAATTACAATTAGAAATTTACATATATGCCCTTATTAATAACAGTAAATACACATATTAAATGAAGTAAAATGGAGCATCTCTATTGGTTTAAAAATTATTCTTTTTATTCTTACAAAATTTTTCTTCTCATTTGAACCCTCCACTATATATATATATATATATATATATATATAGGGTAGGGTTCTAGAGTGAACACTAGCTTGAGAGTGAACTGTGTGAACTAATCTGGGCCATTGGATTACATCATCTAGAGATTTTTAAACAATGGCAAGATTGTAATTATAATGTTGTAACTCCCCTTTAAAATAAATGACAGAAGGGTATTTGTGTCTTTTGTAAAGTGCATTTATTAAACAATATAACCAAAATCCCTAAAATCTCGCTAGTTTCCGTATATACAAGATACATAGTTGTTAGTGTATACATATGTGTACAGTCTCGCTAGTATCAGTTTATACAATATACACAGCTGTTAGTTTATACACATGTGTACAGTCTTGCTAACTATCAGTTTATACAAGATACACAACTGTTAGTTTATACACATGTGTACAGTCTTATACATCTGTGTATTATATTCAGAAATGGTTACATATGTGTATATTAACAACATATAGTATATTAGGCATGCACACGAGTATATTCATATAAAAATTATGAAATTAATGAAAATGAAACATATCACACGTATGCAAAAATAAATAACTTCATCACATATTCAAAAAAAAAATAATGCCCAAAAATAATTACAATTTCAATCTCAGAGAAATTTTTTAATGTTTATTGAAAATTATAAAAGTTAAAAACAATGTATTATGATATCTATATATACGGATAATAAAAGAAAAACAATATTCAAGTTAAAATTAAAATTAAAACAAAATCTATGGATAAAGAAATAATGGAGAAATAATAAAAAATGAGAGAGAGAGAGAGAGAGAGAGAGGGAGAGAAAGAGAGTTAAGAGATGAGAAAATTAAGGGATTTTAATTAAACATACTTGGGTAATGTCAATCTTACCCTTTTAATCTGAAAAATGATGAAAAATGTGATTTTTGAACTGGGAGGTAGGGCATGCGTGATAATGACGTGTGCAAAATGCAACATATAAATTACATCAATTGTGGCATAAAACTAACCCTATTTTAGTACTAATGTTGGAAAAAGTGTGCTTTTGTCTTCCTTTTGTATTTTCAGGATTAAATGAGCTCAAATTAACAAAAGAAGCAAAAAGACATCAAAATCTGACATAAATACAAGAAAAGGAACAAGACGTGACATGCCCGACCCCACGACAGCATCTTCCCAAGCAAAACAAGACAACAGAAGACTGAACACGCCCCGTGCTCAGCCAGCACGGGGGCGTGCCCAAGTGTCAGCAGAAAAGACAAAGTGGTAGAAGCTTCTATTGCCCACCACGGGGCCGTGGTCAACTATAAGATCCGCACAATCCAGGCAAATCTTCATAGTACAAAGATTCTTCTGCACACGGGGTCGTGCTCAGCGGACACGGGGGCGTGGTCAACTAATAAGACAAAGCTGCATTAAATGAAGAAAGATATGATGTGGACACGGGGCCGTGCCCACTGGACACGGGGCCGTGCCCGAGCTTCTGTTCAGCCTATAAATAGGAGTGCTTGGCTCAAGCTCAAACCATCCCTTGGCACACCACCTCTCTCACACTTCACCCACCACCCACCACCACCATAACACCATCATCCACCACCATCATCCATTGTCCATCGTAGAGTGTGTGAGTCGTCTCGGGATCCAAGATTGATCGTAAGAGTTCTTGACAATCAAGGCCATGTTTGCCTAAGTCTCTTACATCACTTGGTGAAGACAAAGTGTCTAGTGTAATACTTTTTATTTCTAATCTTTTCGCACTTTTTACTTGGTTTTGTATTAATGACTTTAATAACTAGTTGCTTATGTTGAAGGTGATCTTTCCTTATCGTTTGTCCGTGGTGTCTTGGCATTATTTTACTGTCTATATAAAATAAAAGATTTTCACCATTCATATCTCCACGGTCTATATGGAGGTATGTTGGCTACCTGGTTGGGGGTTAAGGGAACGGTTTGGTAAAGGTCTTGCCATTGTTCAGCGTTTAGAGGTCCTGCAATGGACCTAGGTCAAATTTAGTAGGACCTCCTTCAATACTTAACGGTATTGGATGGCGGGGGTCCAAACTCTTTGATCCCCTCATAAGTTAACTACTATTAATACTATAACCCGGCTATTTAGGACTGTATCCCTGCTGACTCAGACTACTTAGTCTAGGGTAACGTCACCTCCAAAAGAGGGGCCTACCATAATTTGCATTAATAACTTAATTAATTATCTTCCAATAATCCACCCTTTTAGGATTGTATCCTTGCTGACTCAAACTACTGGGGTGAGGGTAACGTCACCTTCAAAAGAGGGGCCTACTACAATAACTAAGATAATCTCTTAAATAAGTGCAAAAGTGCGGAAATAATCAAAGGTTACACTAGATACGAGTCGGAACCAAGTGATTCATCTTGTCTATCTGTTTTTCTTTTTTATTTTATTTTCAGCATTTTAGTTAGTTTTTATTTTTCTTAGTTTAAAACACTTTTCTAAACTTTTTATTTTGATTAGACGTTGAGGATAAACCGGTACTAAAAGCTCTTGTGTCCTTGGACGACCTCGGTATCTTGCCAACACTTTACTACGCTCACGATGGGTGCACTTGCCCATATGTGTGTTTAGTGTTAGTAAAATATCGTGTTTTATAAATTTAAAACTTGGCTAAAAATAAGTGTTAAAGGGGCTTAAAATATACACCTAATATATATAACACTTCACACGCATCAATAACGTGCGTGATTTATGTTTCCTACATGCGTGATTAGGTTTTCTGAGTTTATAACGTGCGTGATTTTCAAATGAACGTGCGTAATTTGGTCACGTACGTGATGTACGTTAAGCCATAATGTATTTTACACTTTCTCTCTCTCTCTCTCTTTTTAACGCACGCACATTTTTCTGCATTTTAGTTTAGATTTGCATTTACAGTAACCTGCACACGGGGCCGTGCTGTAGATTTTTCTTAAAACACCCAGTAACAGAAGCTTGAACACGGGCCGTGCTCACTGAACACGCCCCGTGCTCAACGAAATCAGTCAATTTAATTAAAACGCCCAGATACAGATTCTGAACACGGGGCCGTGTCCACTGAACACGGGGCTGTGTCCAGCCTCTGTTTTCGTTTTTATTTTTGTTTTCTGATCTTGAGACTTGGTTGTGGTCTGCTGAGTGATTCTTATGGATCAATACTCAGGAGGTTACAACTACACCTATGAGGAAGATGATTATAGGAGTAATTATTGCGCTAATTGTCGTAACACACACTCGGTTCAGAATAGTCACTCATATCAACCATCCAATTCATACACCTACTATGAGGAGCCCAGGTACGAGCCATCAACTTCATACACATCATATGAAGACCAAAGGTATGAACCTCCTCCCTCATACTCATATTTTGATGAACCAAGGTATGAGCCTTCATACTCATACTTTGAGGAACCAAGATATAAGCCACCACATTCGTATACTTACTATGAGGAACCATGGCGTGAACAACCCACCTCATATGAGTATAATGAAGAGCAAAATTACGAACCTTATCCATCATATGCTTACAATGAAGAACAATGGTGCGCACCATCTACTTCACATGGGTATTATGAGGAACAAAGGATCGAACAACCGGATTCAAGCTTTGAAAATCCCGATTCTTTTTCTCTAACCGAAGTAACCGATAGGATATTAGAACACATTAGAGTTATCGATCGCTGTATAAAAGAATCTCGCGCAAGGGAAGAGGAGTCCCGCGCAAGAGAAGAATTAAAAAATGAAGAGATAACTGAAAGTGTAAAAATGGAAGAACAAATAAGTGAAAAACCAACACATGAGTTAAACAATGAAAAAGGTGAGTCCGACAAAGTTGAAATTCAAGAAGAGTCTAATTTTGAAGAAATTAATCTCTTGTCACCTTCTTTCGAAAATCATTGTTTAGTACCCACTCATGCTAAGTTTTTAAAAAAGTTAAACACTAACGCTAAGATTGACGAAACGGTAAGTATTAAGTTAACTGATGATCAAACCTCACTAATAAAAGAAGACCCATTTGAAATTAACATTACACCGGTTCCATGTTTCTTTCAAAATTCGTTTATTAGTAATGTCACAATCGATAAAGATCTTTGTGTTAACATAATGCCTAACTACATTTTCGAAAAATTAAGTATTACTAATTTTTCTCCACTTCAAATACCCATTTTTCTATCCAATCGGAAAGTAATAAAATCAATCGGTGTAGTTGAGGATGTATTGGTTCAAACAAATCAAATGGTAATACCGACCGACTTTGTCATCCTCGATGACGCTCCTCTAGTGTTGGGACGACCATTTGTTAAAACTCACGAAGCTTTGAAAAACCGGAAGTTCAACAATCTACCTCTTCAATTAGGGGCATTTAAAAGAAGTGTCGATCTTGAGCGGTCAATGAAATATCCTTTCGGCAATAATGACCCCCTAATTGAAGATGAAGATGAACCACCCGATACAAGTGAAGAGATTGACCACTTTGTTGAAGAAGAGGTCGCCATAGAACAAACTTTTAAAGTTCTTGATCGAAATGAGCAACCAAATAAGGAGTCTCCTAAAGACCCACCACCTGAGCTCAAAGAACTTCCAAAAGGTTTGGAATATGCTTTTCTAGACAAAGATGGTAATTTACCTGTAATTATTTCGTCTAAATTAGATAGCTTAGAAAAAGAAAAATTAATTAGTCTTTTGAAAAAACACAAAAACGCAATAGCTTGGAAACTTGTAGACATAAAAGGAATTAGTCCTTCCATGTGCACACACAAAATTTTGATGAATGATGACTACAAATCGGTAATACAACCACAACGTCTAGTAAATCCAAATGTTCAAGAAGTGGTTAAAAACGAGGTCATCAAATTACTTGACGCCGGACTTATCTATCCTATCTCTGATAGTCCTTGGGTAAGTCCCGTCCAAGTAGTTCCAAAGAAAGGAGGTATGACGGTAATAACTAACGAAAAGAATGAATTAATACCAACGAGAACCGTCACAGGATGGAGAGTATGTATAGATTATAGACGATTAAATGAAGCAACAAGAAAAGATCACTTTCCTTTACCCTTCATTGATCAAATGTTAGAAAGACTATCCGGTCATAAATTTTACTGTTTTTTGGATGGTTTTTCAGGTTACTTTCAAATCCCGATAGCACCTGAAGACCAAGAAAAGACAACTTTCACATGTCCCTATGGAACTTTTGCTTATCGACGCATGCCGTTTGGTCTATGTAATGCCCCCGCAACATTCCAACGTTGCATGGTAGCCATCTTCCATGATATGATAGAAAGGACAATGGAAGTCTTCATGGACGACTTTTCTATCTTTGGGGATTCATACGATCAATGCCTCGATAACCTTGAACGAATGCTATCCTGATGTGAGGAAACTAACCTCGCCCTTAATTGGGAAAAATGCCATTTCATGGTAACAGAGGAATAGTACTCGGTCACAAGATCTCAAGCGAAGGAATGGAGGTGGATCGAGCCAAAATAGATACCATTTCTAGATTACCACCACCATCCTCCGTAAGAGCTATCAGAAGTTTCCTAGGGCATGCCGGATTTTATAGGCGGTTTATCAAAGACTTTTCTAAAATCTCAAGGCCTCTAACAAAATTACTTGAAAAAGATGCCCCTTTCATCTTTGACAAGGATTGCAATCAAGCATTTCTAACCTTGAAGGAAATGTTAGTCAATGCACCTATCATGATAGCGCCTGATTGGAAATTTCCTTTTGAAATCATGTGTGATGCTAGTGACTTTGCAGTTGGAGCTGTCTTGGGACAAAGAAAAGAAAAGCATTTCCACCCAATTTATTATGCTAGTAAAACACTTAATAATGCACAGGAAAATTACACAACAACTGAAAAAGAATTACTAGCTGTGGTATTTGCTTTTGATAAATTTCGTTCTTATCTTGTTCTTTCTAAAACTATAGTCTATACAGATCATGCAGCCATTCGATATCTCTTCAAAAAGCAGGACGCAAAACCACGTTTGATTCGGTGGATTCTACTCCTCCAAGAATTCGACATTGAAATCAAAGACAAAAGAGGAGCAGAAAATACCGCAGCAAATCATCTTTCGCGCTTAGAAGACCCAGCTTTAGAAGCAACTAGGGACGAGCAAATCAACGAAAAATTCCCAACTGAGTCCCTGGAAATGGTGGAATACAAGGAAGAACCATGGTACGCCGACTATGCTAACTACTTAGCTAGCGGTATAGTCGGAAAAGGGTGGCCACATCATCAAAGAAAAAAATTCTTTGCCAATGTGAAACACTATTTTTGGGAAGATCCATATCTTTTCAAAATGTGTGCCGACCAACTCGTCCGACGATGCGTACATGGTAGCGAAGCACGAAGAATTCTCCGCCATTGTCATGAAGGTCCATACGGAGGGCATCATGGTGCCGCTAGTACCTCACGAAAGGTATTTGATTCAGGATTTTATTGGCCAACCATTTACAAAGACGCCCAAAGTCTTGTCAAGACATGTGATGCTTGCCAAAGAACAGGTAATATTTCTTCCAAAAACGAAATGCCACAAAATGGCATTCTTGTTTGTGAAATTTTTTATGTGAGGGGACTCGACTTTATGGGACCTTTCCCACCATCGAAAGGAAACAAATATATACTTGTGGCAGTAGACTACTTGTCTAAATGGGCCGAGGCCGAGGCACTTCCAACAAATGATGGAAGAGTCGTGGTAAGATTTCTGAAAAAATTATTCTCTCGTTTTGGCACACCTAAAGCATTAATAAGTCATAGAGGTACCCATTTTTGCAACCATCAACTTGAAATTTTTTTAACAAGATATGGGGTCTATCACCGGGTCTCAACAGCATATCACCCTCAAACAAACGGACAAGCCGAAGTGACTAATAGAGGTTTAAAACGAATACTTGAAAAAACCGTAGGGTTAAATAAAAAAGAATGGGCAGATAAATTAGACGATGCTTTATGGGCTTTTCGAACTGCTTATAAAACAACAATAGGTACAACCCCATACAAGCTAGTCTATGGAAAAAGTTCTCACTTGCCAGTAGAAATTGCACACAAAGCCTACTAGGCAATCAAAAATGTAAACTTAGATTTAGAATTTGTTGGTAAAAATCGATTTTGTCAATTAAATGAATTAGACGAACTTAGGAATTATGCATACTCAAACTCCGAAATTTATAAGGAAAGAATGAAAAATCTACATGACAAACATATTAAACCTAATGAATTTCGAGTAGGAGATCTAGTTCTTTTGTTTAATTCACGTCTTCGATTATTTCCTGGTAAACTAAAGTCTAGGTGGTCAGGACCTTTTCATATTTTCCCACACGGTGCAGTAGAAATTAAATCTCGAAATGGGCCTCCATTCAAAGTCAATGGCCAACGGCTGAAACTCTATCAAGGATTCATTGAGGATGAAGAAGAAGAGATCTTGTTTCAAACGGTGGAAGAATGAAACCATCATCATACCTGGTAAGTTACGAACGATCGGGACGATGCCTAAAGCGGTAAGTTTTCTAACCAAAGCTTATGGGAAACAAAGGGCACTCACACGAGCACTGAAAAAAAAAATTTAAAATTTTTTTGCTCGGCACGGGGCCGTGTTCGCGCTGCAGTCGGGATAAAACCCCTTTTCCAAAACAGTTACTTCATTCCACACGCCCCGTTTCCCCGAAAAAGCTCTGGTTACAGGCGATTTTTCGCAGATTTTCGACGTCTCCTATCACTCTAACAACATCAAGGTATGATTCTATCACTTTTAGTAGTTAGATTAGTTACTTGCATGTAGTTAAAACACCAAAAATTTGGGAAAGAATCTAGGGTTCTTGAAGTTCATCCGGATCGAACCTCAAATTTTTGTTTAGATCTGTTTGCATTTAGTTAGATTAGTGTTATGGGAAGTAAATACACTTGTATTGTTCATAGATTCACCCGATTTCTCACAAAAACCCAAAGCCCTTGTTCTTGAACCGAAAAAGATAAAATTGATAGGGTAAACGGGTTATTTTGGGAAAAACGGCACTTAGGGTTTCATTTTCGGGGGAAACCGCACCTATTGGACCAAAAATTTTCAATTTTTCGAAACCGGGTAGAAAAATGGAATTTTTGAGTAACAGACGCCTGAACACGGGGCCGTGTCCGCTGAACACGGGGCCGTGTCCAGCCCACTGTTTGCAGGTATTTTTCCGAAAATACTTCTGTTTCGTGCTAACTTTTGGTGTATTCTTTCAGATGGCAAGGAAGTTCACAAGATTTAACGCCAATGAGCTCGATGCTAGGGCTAGATACGAGATACTTCAAACAAGGCCGGAGGGATACCCGAGGCAAGCATGCACGGAACTCTTAACTCTGGTGAATCAAATTGATCGTTTCAACAACATTGTCACGGGACCACTCAGAGCCGCTCTAACAACTCGACTCCGTTCCGTCCACGAATGCACTTTGGAATTTTATAGCACCTTCACATTCAACTCGAGGTGCGACCCGTTCGACAATGATGGGGTAGCATTCCGATGTGGCGGAACGAGGTATTTGATCTCTATGGCACAATTTGGATCGATTGTCGGGTTGTATGCGGAAGAGGATGCGGGAAAAGAGGAAAATACTTGGGGAATGCGAGAGATAGGTGAGAACGAACGCCAAGCCATTTGGGCTCAGATTGGTGAAGGGTACTACAATCCGAGCAGCACTAAGAGTACAAAGCTGAGGGATCCGCTCTACAGATACATCCATAGGCTCCTCGGCTACTCTCTTAGCCAAAGGCATGATAGTAGTGGCGTCGTTGGGTTAAGAGATCTTGTTGTCCTCCACTGTATCCACACCCACAGGCCGCTTGATGTTCCGTTCCTCATGCTTCGAAATATGCATCATAACCGCCTTGCTAGTGCACCGACTCCTATCTTCTTTGGAGGATGGGTGTACCGTCTCTTCAGGCACTTCGCCCACATACCTAGGTCATTTGAGAGGAGCCCATGGTCGGGTATGGTGGATATACACATATGCCGCTCAATGAACCTGATTTATGAGGCGGAAGACGGGACAGTAAGCTTTCAAAGGATGCAAGGTCATGCATGGAACCCGCAAGAAGCACTTGTCCTTCAAGCTCCACAACATCATCAGTATCAGTATCAACCCCAAGGTGATCCAGGCCAATCCTCCTCCGGAGGCGGTTTTCCTAATTTCCAAAGTTTGCATGATTTGTTGCAGGAAAACCTTATGTGCACCAGGAATACCTACAACATGGCGAGCAACACCTATCACCGGGTTGGAGCTATCGAGAGAAACATATCCGATATCCAAGATGATATTGGATATATTCGAGACCACACTGCGCGCCATGGAGGGGATGATGATGATGATGATGAGGAGGAGGAGGACATGGATTAGGCGGGAGGAGCGGAGGAAGAGGCGGTTGTTTGATGGTTCCCCAGGTTAACCCTTTTCTACTCTTGAACAATTGATGGCCTGCGTGCCAAGTGTTGAACAAATTACTTTCCCTAACTTCTTTTATTTTCTGCAATTTTTTTTTTCTTTTAACTTTGACATGGATGTTGAATGTTGGTAAAAGTAGGATGTTTGCTATGGTATGGTATGGTGTTTATTGATTAAGCAGGTACATACAAGGCTTAGAGTACTAAGCATTAGTACTACTAAAGCCGGGACAGGAAAATCGAAGAAAGAAACCTGTTTTTCAAATTTGCAGACCGTCCACACGGGGCCGTGTCCAGCCGACACGCCCCTGAACCTGCTGTTTGTATTTATTCTGCAGACCTTGACAGACACGGGGTCGTGTTCAACCAACACGCCCCCGTGTTTACCTTCTGTAAGTTTCGTTACTGGCACCTGAGCACGGGGTCGTGTCCACTCAACACGGGGTCGTGCCCAGGTAACCAGTAACACAAAATTTTTGCTTTTTACACCTTTTTACACATTCAATCAACCTAAAAACTTATTTTTGGGACACATTGAGGACAATGTGTAATTTAAGTGTGGGGGGGGGGATGCTAAAACCTTGAATCTTGCAAGTCCTAAATACAAGCCTTACACAAAACTCTATTGGAACCGCTAATCACCCCAAATTTTTTTCAAAAATTTTTTTCATTTTTTTTACTTGTCTAGGTTTAACTCGGGAAATTCAAGTTCTCAAAAAGGTTATATTTTTACGAATTTACAACCGATAGCGTCGTGATAAAAAGAACCAACATAAGAAAATTATGAAAATGCATGGCAAACTTAGTTAAAATTTGATTATATATACTTGATCACATAAAAACCCATTCCCACAAAAGTGAGTTTTGAGCCTTTATTGAGCATACAAATACATATCTTTAAATTAAATGCTCATTTTTCGTTTCTTGTGTGAATAGCCGCTTGGTTCTTACAACTCTAGAACTTGCCACGACGATACATTCCCGGTCCTTACCAACTTAAACCCAAGTAAGTAAATGATGGAGGCATTAGGACTAACTTTTTTTTTCAACACCATTATTTTTTTTTACCACCTACCCAAAATCCCCCTAGTTAGCCCTTTGAGCCTAAACCTTTTCATTTCATAACCCAAACCAAACACCCTTTTACCCACCAAAACCTTTTTTATTTTTAACCCTTTGTTTTAGTAACAAGTTCGGTTTTTCGTATGACTTTTCAAAACAAAAAAAAAAATTGTGTTGATAATGAAGCAAAAAAAATAAACAAACAAGTTCATCAAAAATAACTTTGTTTGAATAAAAGCTTCATCAAAATAAAAGTTACAAAAATAGAAAGTCTTACGAAAACCGACACTTGTTACGCTTTTCGCCCTTTTTCTACTAACCACGAACCCAACCACCTACCTTTAACTCAAGCCTAACCCTTCACCCACAAAGTCCTCTTGATATTTACAAAGGTTTATAAGTTAAAAAGGAGGAGGATTGATTGCTTGGCAAGCCTATGGTAGGAGTAAGTTCCATGCCGCTCTCGAGTGATCCACAAATACATTTTCGGCCGAGTGTTGAATGATCCCCGTGAGGTATGTGAACTTGTATATAAATAAAATTTTAAAAAAGGCATGTTATGCCCTAATAAGTAATTTATCTTATGAAAAGTTTTAAATAAATCATGACGAATAGGATTGTAAATAAATAAAAATAAAACTAAATAAAGAATCTTGGAAATCCCGACACTCTATGACAAGCCCAAAAACCTTCTTTTCTACCCATTCCATTTGGGAGTGTAATAGCCACATATTAAAGAGTTTTGCTTGAGGACAAACAAAGATTCAAGTGTGGGGGTATTTGATGTGTGCAAAATGCAACATATAAATTACATCAATTGTGGCATAAAACTAACCCTTTTTTAGTACTAATGTTGGAAAAAGTGTGCTTTTATCTTCCTTTTGTATTTTCAGGATTTAATGAGCTCAAATTAACAAAAGAAGCAAAAAGACATCAAAATCTGACATAAATACAAGAAAAGGAACAAGACGTGACATGCCCGACCCCACGACAGCATCTTCCCAAGCAAAACAAGACAACAGAAGGCTGAACACGCCCCGTGCTCAGCCAGCACGGGGGCGTGCCCAAGTGTCAGCAGAAAAGACAAAGTGGTAGAAGCTTCTATTGCCCACCACGGGGCCGTGCTGAGCGGACACGGGGCCGTGGTCAACTATAAGATTCGCACAATACAGGCAAATCTTCATAGTACAAAGATTCTTCTGCACACGGGGTCGTGCTCAGCGGACACGGGGGCGTGGTCAACTAATAAGACAAAGCTGCATTAAATGAAGAAAGAGAGGATGTGGACACGGGGCCGTGCCCACTGGACACGGGGCTGTGCCCACTGGACACGGGGCCGTGCCCGAGCTTCTGTTCAGCCTATAAATAGGAGTGCTTGGCTCAAGCTCAAACCATCCCTTGGCACACCACCTCTCTCACACTTCACCCACCACCACCATAACACCATCATCCACCACCATCATCCATTGTCCATCGTAGAGTGTGTGAGTCGTCTCGGGATCCAAGATTGATCGTAAGAGTTCTTGACAATCAAGGCCATGTTACATCACTTGGTGAAGACAAAGTGTCTAGTGTAATACTTTTTATTTCTAATCTTTTCGCACTTTTTACTTGGTTTTGTATTAATGACTTTAATAACTAGTTGCTTATGTTGAAGGTGATCTTTCCTTATCGTTTGTCCGTGGTGTCTTGGCATTATTTTACTGTCTATATAAAATAAAAGATTTTCACCATTCATATCTCCACAGTCTATATGGAGGTATGTTGGCTACCTGGTCGGGGGTTAAGGGAACGGTTTGGTAAAGGTCTTGCCATTGTTCAGCGTTTAGAGGTCCTGCAATGGACCTGGGTCAAATTTAGTAGGACCTCCTTCAATACTTAACGGTATTGGATGGCGGGGGTCCAAACTCTTTGATCCCCTCATAAGTTAACTACTATTAATACTATAACTCGGCTATTTAGGACTGTATCCCTGCTGACTCAGACTACTTAGTCGAGGGTAACGTCACCTCCAAAAGAGGGGCCTACCATAATTTGCATTAATAACTTAATTAATTATCTTCCAATAATCCACCCTTTTAGGATTGTATCCTTGCTGACTCAAACTACTGGGGTGAGGGTAATGTCACCTTCAAAAGAGGGGCCTACTACAATAACTAAGATAATCTCTTAAATAAGTGCAAAAGTGCGGAAATAATCAAAGGTTACACTAGATACGAGTCGGAACCAAGTGATTCATCTTGTCTATCTGTTTTTCTTTTTTATTTTATTTTCAGCATTTTAGTTAGTTTTTATTTTTCTTAGTTTAAAACACTTTTCTAAACTTTTTATTTTGATTAGACGTTGAGGATAAACCGGTACTAAAAGCTCTTGTGTCCTTGGACGACCTCGGTATCTTGCCAACACTTTACTACGCTCACGATGGGTGCACTTGCCCATATGTGTGTTTAGTGTTAGTAAAATATCGTGTTTTATAAATTTAAAACTTGGCTAAAAATAAGTGTTAAAGGGGCTTAAAATATACACCTAATATATATAACACTTCACACGCATCAATAACGTGCGTGATTTATGTTTCCTACATGCGTGATTAGGTTTTCTGAGTTTATAACGTGCGTGATTTTCAAATGAACGTGCGTAATTTGGTCACGTACGTGATGTACGTTAAGCCATAATGTATTTTACACTTTCTCTCTCTCTATATATATATATATATATATATATATATGGAAAATAGGAAAATGAAAGGGAGATTATGGGTAAGTGTCTTCAGAGAATTTATATTAGCTTGCCTATACATTATCTCTCAATTTTCTTCACATTTTAAAAACCTTTAACATCTTATTTCTTGGGAAAATATCAAATAGGAAGTTTATTTTGGCTAGGAAGGATAGGAAGCAATAGGATTATGACATGTGGCAAATTTTAAAATAAAGAGAAAGGGTATTTTAGTCAATCCCATCCTTTCTTCTTCCTTCTTCTGCCTAGTTACTTCAAAACCCACCATTTTCAAAACCCACCGTCTCCAACCTTTTCTTCACTTACTATCTCAATAATCACTACATTATAGTGCGATTTTCGTCATCAATCATTGATTCAAACACCCGATCAACGTGTTCTTCAGCTTTTTTTGAAGAAACCCCAGTTTAATTTCATTCAAAATCTCGTTTTCCCCATGATTTTGAAGATAATCACTCGATTCGTTCGATTCAATCGCTGATAAGTGTTTCTATCATTCAAATTTCGTCAATCGATGAAGAAATCGGCTTCGATCCATGTAAGAAATTCTTTAATTTCATTTTCACGATCTAGATTTTTGATTTAGTCATTGCGTTTTACGATCTTAGCGCGGGTCCGGGGGCAGCAGCCCCTTGTAGCAGGGTCCCAGGGGCGGCAGCCCCTGGCGGGGTCCAAGGGGCAGAGCCCCTGGCTCAGACAATTTTATGCCATTGCGTTTTAGAACTGCATTCCTGGTTCAGACAATTCACAGACAACTATTGTCCTGGTTCAATGCGTTTTAGAGAGAACACTTTCTTTGGTGTTTTTATGCCATTGCGTTTTATAACTAATACATTTTTATGCGTTTTATGTTCATTGCGTTTTAGAAAAACACATTTTTGAAGTGTTTTTAGTCATTGCGTTTTAGGTAAAACACATTTTTAGGTGTTTTCAGTCCATTGCGTTTTAGAGAGAACACTTTCTTTTGTTTTTTTTTAGGCCATTGCGTTTTAGAAATGAGACATTTTTAAGTGTTTTCTGGCCATTGCGTTTTATAAATAAGACATTTCTTTGTGTTTTTTGTGCATTGCGTTTTTGGTAAAACACATTTTTATGTGTTTTCAGTCCATTGCGTTGTAGAAAACAGAGATTTTAAGTGTTTTCTGGCCATTGCGTTTTAGAAATAAGACATGTGTTTTGTGTTTTTGGTGCATTGCATTTTAGGTAAAACACATTTTTATATGTTTTTTCAGTCCATTGCGTTTTACAAACTACACTTTCTTTTGAGTTTTTAGGCTATTGCGTTTTAGAAATAACACATTTCTTTGTGTTTTCTGGCTATTGCGTTTTACAAATAAGACATTTCTTTGTGTTTTTTGTGCATTGCGTTTTAGAAAAATGTCATTTTTTAGGTTTTTTTTTCATTGTGTTTTACGCAACTGGGTTTTTTCCATTGCGTTTTACGCAACTGGGTTTTCAAAAAAAATTCGAAAATATAGCAATAGTATACTCGTTTTAAAGATAAAAAACGCTCGTCTTTTTTGGTGCAATTTTTATAAAAAAAATAATGTCGTATGAAAGAGTTATTAACGTTTAAAAAATGGGGGGGATTGGAGGAGAGAGAAACTATTGCCTTGTATTGACTAAAATGCCCCTAAACAAACTCACGCGCCTCTTTTCTTCCCTTCAATTTCCATCATTTAATCTTAGCCCTTGATTAACTAAATTGATGATCAAGATCACTTCCTAGCCTTCTTAGCCAAATAAACTTCCTATTGTATCTCCACCCCTTATTTCTTATATATATCTCAATTCAATTCTATTTGTTAATTCCATTTTCTTTATTCACTCACAAAATATGAGGATGAGGAATGAATGGTGAGAATGATAAGCGGGTCTCCAAATTCCATCCCTATTTTAGGGAAAGAGATGGAGTGGGAAAATAATAGAAACCCTAAAAAAATTTCCTTTAACTTATAAAGATAATTTTAATACTGGTAAACTAATCGGATGCTCTTAGAAATGAGTTTTGATATTGATTATCTGATGATGATTAAACCGGGGAAGGATCCACTAAAAAGTGAATTTTGCCTAAGTAGCTTAAGAAGGATTGTGATGATGACATGTGGCACTCCTAATAAGTAGGAATGAAGGATATTTTGGTCCTTATAAATAGTAGTGAAAATGATATGTGTCACCCCTTTTGTTTTTTAAAAATACAACAAAAAAAATCTAGTACAAAAAAAATCTAGCACAAAAAATATAGCACAAAAAAATATAATACAAAAAAATATAGCACGAAAAAAATCAGTAAAAAATGTAGTACAAAAAAATCCAGCACAAAAAATTAAGAAAACAAATTAAGACAAAAAAAATCAGCACAAAAATATAGTACAAAAATCCAGCACAAAAAAAAATGTTATACAACATAGAAATACAACACATTTTAGTGGGTTTTTTTAGTTTTCATATTTTATATAGCAATATGGAACTCAAATTAAAGATAAAAAGACGCTCGATTTTACGGTGAAATTTTTACGAAAAAATAATGTCGTATAAAAAAGTTATTAACGTTTAAAAAATGGGGGTGAAATATGCATGTGCCTTGCATGTGAAGAGAGAAAGTCCATAAATAAGATTTTCCTAAGATACCCTTGTATTCCTCATTTTTCCTACACTTTAATCTTAACCATTGATTTGAAAAATGAATGGTTAAGATTCCTTCTCATCCTACGGCAAAATAAACTTTTTATTTGATCTTACCCCTTATTAAACCTGTACTAGTTTTAATTAGTTATTTTATATCTACCTACGAAAATTAGAAGTGATTTTTATTCAATTTGTCAAAACTTGTAGCAATTTAAGAAATTGATTATGTTTTTTTTTTTTTTTTTTTTTTTCAATTTGTCAAAACTTGTAGCAATTTAAGAAATTGATTATGTTTTTTTTTTTTTTTTTGATAATTGTGATTTACAAAAGTTAAACCGTAAGAACCACAAACGCATCCAGATTTTTTTTATTTTTTTTTATAAGAACCAAATATAAATTTGTAGCATATATTACAACTATATATTCTTTTTGAAAAAAGAAAATAGAATTTAAAGTTCATATCCATTATCACATATGAGATACACTTCCGCCATTCAAGGTAAGTGCTAATAGTGGATAATGATTAGAGCTTGATAACTCTACCAATTCAACAAAACGGTTTACAAGTCGAAAGGATGAACATCTCTACTACCTTGCAAATAATTGTCAATTCATATGGTTTATTATTTACTAGACCCAAAATAATATATCAATAATCGAGCTGGCACATTTAATTTTAGACAACATGTATTTGAATTATTTCGAGTTTTATTTCTAAAACTAAAGCTTGATTAGTTAGTAGTGTAATAAGCTTAAGTTCGAGTCGAGCTCGTATCCTTTATTGCTTAACTAATTTTCATACACACATAGACATGACCAGGGGCGGACCTACTCATAGTTGTGGATGGGTGGCCGCATCCGTTGAAATTTTTTTTAGTATATAATTTAGGAAAAAACCCGACCGCACACTTTGAAAATATGGTTGAAACGCCTCATCCGCACCCCAACAAATAATTCCTGAGTCCACCACTGGACATGACTAACTTTCAATTTCATCACTGGTTTGGTCAGTTTCACCATTTTCATCCAAATTCTTTTTTTTCTAGCCTCTGCATTCCCGTGGTTTTAAAACCTTTCCGCTTTCATCCATTTCGTTAACCTGGTCCAATTTTTACCATTAAATAAAGGATATTTATGCTCTTTTATCTACATGTTGCAAACTTGAGACGTTTCTAAGTACTATTGAAGACTAATTAGCACAACCATCTATTTATAGTCAACGGTGAGGGTTGGTTGTTTTTTGGTTTCAGGGAGAAAGAGCGCGCGCTAGCGATGGGTAAGTTGGTGTATAGGCAATGTTGTAAGAATCGCTAGGCGCTAGTCGGCTGGTGTGGTACCGCCTAACGATTAATCGGGATTTTACACACACACACACACACATATATATATAGAAAAAGTATATATCGTACTTTACGGCTTAACGTACTTCATGTACGACAACGTGCGTGATTTGTTCTATAACATGCGTGATTAATGTTTTCAATATGCGTGATTATTGTGTTTCAACATGCATGATTTTGAATTTTTGAGTTATAACGTGCGTAATTTTAAAATGAACGTGCGTAATTACCTGTCGTGGGTGATGTACGTTAAGCCGTAATGTACATTAACATATATATATATATATATATATATATATATATATATATATGCTAATTATAATGAAAAAACTCATCCCAGTTAAGAAAACCAAGTGAACCCTCATATGTGGCTAGGATTGAGCCACGTCGCATTTAAGTATAAGATGAGACATGGGCAATTTCGTCATTTCCCTTAATTTTGACTGAATGTGTATGAGAAACGGTGGAGACCCTTTGCTTATTTTCTTCTATGTAGCATTTATTATGATTTGTACTTGTACTATGACATATGCTTTTGTTTTCTTCTCTATAGTATTTATTATGATTTCTTCTCTTTAGTTGTTTTTGTTTTTTATGTAAGTTAAATATGCTTTCAAATCTCTCAGATTTCATTTCTTCAAAACACAAGTGGTGAGCTTCACAAAAAAACTTTTGTTCCAGATTAAAAAAAAAACACCCACCACCACCAAATGTTTATTCAAGATTAAAAACAATACCCACCACCATCGCTGCGGTGGTTACCAGATCCAGTGCGTTAGAGTCATGATCCAGCAATGTTTAATAGATCTGATGGTGGTTTCAAGATCCAGCGGTGGTCAACAAATCTGATGTTGAAGATGATGTTTCATATGTTGAAGATGATCCAAAAGATGTTTGATGTTGAACATGATGTTCCAGATCTAAAAGATCCTCTAGATCCATAAGTATGTTTGTGTTTTTGTAGATCTTCATTTTTTGTGTTTTATAGATCTCCAACTTTTTTGTAATTTTCAGATTTGCAATTTTTTTTGTGTTCCAGATCTAAAAGACCCTCCAGATTTGCAATTTATGTTTTGTAGATCTTTATTTTTTTATGTTTTGTAGATCTGCAAATTTTTTTTTTTGTTTAAGAAGATGAATGTTATTAAATTCTTATTTTCTGGATATGTGGTTTTTTTATTACTGATTTTATGATTGAATCTAAAAATTCTATTGTTGTTGGATTCTTGTTAATGAAGTTATATTTTTTAGAGTTAATTACATAGTTAGTCCCTGTGGTTTGCACAAAATAACATACTTAGGTACTAATAGTTTAAAATCACCTTCTAGGGTATTAAATTTTCATTTTGTAACATTTTGAGGTATTAACTTCTAGGGTATTAACATAGTTAGTCCTTGTGGTTTGCACAAAATGACATACTTAGGTACTAATAGAATGTGTTTTTAAACCTACAAATAACGTTAATACCTCCAAACGTTACAAAATGAAAAGTTAATACCCTAGAATGTGATTTTAAACTATTAGTACCTAGGTATGTTACTTTATGCAAACCACAGGGACTAACTATGTAATTAACTCTATTTTTTATATACATTTTGTAACATTGCTAATTATATTACTTGTGTTGGATTATTGTTAATGAAAATTATTTTTGATGTAACAATTCTTATAATACTTCTTTTGCATCTTAGTTACGAAATGTAACAATCAAAGAAAAAATGCATGTTACATTTTTTCGTGTTACATAAATTATGCATGTTACTGAAAATAAAGTGCATTGTTACACTTTTTTTAGATTGTTGTAAAAATAAAGTGTGTTGTTAATTTTTTTTTCAGATTATTATAAAAATAAAGTGACTATTACAGAAACGTGTGTTGTTACATTTTTTTTGTGTTAGAAATGTAACAATCAATCAAAGCAAAAAATGTTTGTTACATTTTTTTATGTCACAGAAATAATGTCCGTTACAGAAATGTAACAATCAATCAAAGGAAAGTGTTACATTTTTTGTGTTACAAAAAAAAGTGTTACATATGTGACGTAAAATTGATCATATAAAAATTGTAGTGTACGTACCAACATGTAACATCTTTTAGTAAGAAGACGACTTTTGTAACAATGTGATGTAATATAACACTTTGTGTCAGACGAGAAAGAAAAGAAAATGCGTTACACTTTTATGTATGTGGATATCCTTTAAATGGTAACGTTATTTTTTTGTACATTTTTTGAAATTATACAGAAAATGTAACGTTATTTGTAGAATGTAACCTTAATAAGATGATACATATAATGTAACCTTATTCAAGGTGTATATCCATTTTTTCACCTAATACTTTTACATTTATTTGTTATATACTATACCAGTGGCCCAAAACAACTTTATGAAGAAGTTGACACTTTTTTTTCGTTAATATATATGAATTAAAAAAAAGTCATCATTTCATGAATGGACTTTAGGGTGATAGGGTGATATACAAATTTTAGTGTTTTTTAATAAGAAAAAGATGCATGAGAAAGGGGACACATTGGAAAAGGAATTTGTCATAACTTTTTTTTAAATGTATTTTTGAATTATATGTTCAAAAAAATGCACGAGAAAGGGGACACGTCAAAGGAAGTCAGATTCACAGTTGCTTCTATCCCCATTTTACCCTTAGATGTACCATTTATTGATTAATATAACAAAAAAGTAAGAGAGATAATACCCAAACACATCACAACCATCTATCTCTTCTAATCAATGGTAGATGTTGAGTTTCTTGGGTTTTCTCAACTCAATTGGGTTTTTGATTTATCCTTGCCCTATATATATATATGAAGGATGTATAGAAAACCCACTCGTGGCGAGAAAACCCGGGAAACTCAAAGCTTCGGAATTTTTTTTGTTAAAAAAATTTACACATGTTATATACATGTTTTTAAGGGTTTTGGGCAAAAGAAATCAAAAAAGCGCCGAGTAGATATTTAAAAAAAAACAAACTTTGGTGTAACATATGCATTTGTCTAACATATGTTACCCCAGAAACTTGTTTATTTATTTTTTAAATATCCACTAGGCGTTTTTTTGATTTTTTTAGCCCAAAACCCTTAAAAACATGTATATAACATGTGTAAATTTAAAAAAAAAATTGGGAGGTTAGAGTTTCCCCAAGTTTTCTCAATTATAAGGGTTTTCTTCAGATACTTCCATTATATATATATATATATATATATATAGGGTAAGGTTCATTTGAGAACCACCCTTATTGCGAGAACCAATGTGAACACAAAATAAAATCTAAAAAAATCAAAAGAGCATTCAAAAAAAAATTTTAATATTTTTTTTAAAAAATATCGCTATATTTAGTTACCCAAAAAAAGAATAAATAAAAAAAAAACTTTTTTTTAGTAACAGTTATCCATGCATATGTGCATATGTATCATTACTTCGACAAATTCCGTAATACGTTATCAGTAATAGACAATTGCACTTTAATTTACAATACCATCCGTAATACACTACTTTTTACATTACCAATATTCAAAATGCACATGTGCATCATTAGGTATAACCATGATATAACATGTTTTGGTAAAAAAGTTTGTGATTTTGAATGGAGAAGTAGGCATATATACATGTTTTTTGGTTAGTTATATCTAGTGGTTGATGGTTTGGCTATAGCTGTTACTTTATGATGTAATATGATGATTGGATGGTAAATGGTGTTGATATACATGAAATAAAGTGAAAATATTGGTAATGGTATTGTATTATAGATGGTAGGAGGTAATGGTAGTGTATTATGGATGATATAATAGATGAAAGAGAAAGTTTATTCAAAGTAGTGTACCAAAACACCTTATTTCATGTTGATACATATAGATGCACATGTGCATTTCTAATATTGGTAATGTAAAAAGTAGTGTATTACATATGGTAGTGTAAATGAAAGTGCAATTGTCTAATATTTTTAATGAATTACGGAATTTGTCAAAGAAATAATACATATGCACATGTGCATGTTTGTGTATTATGGATGAAATGATAGATGAAAGAGAAAGTGTATTCAAAGTAGTGTACCAAAACACCTTATTTCATGTTGATACATGTAGATGCACATGTGCATTTCTAATATTGTTAACGTAAAAAATAGTGTATTACACGTGGTAGTGTAAATAAACTGCAATTGTCTAATATTTGTAATGAATTACGGAATTTGTCAAAGAAATGATACATATGCACACGTGCATGGATAACTGTTACTAAAAAAAAATTGATTTTTTTATTATTAACTATATATAGCGATTTTTCCAAAAAAATAGTAAAAAATTTTTTTTTTTTTTTTTTTGGTGTTTTTTAGATTTTTAGCTATTACTGTTTGTGTTCACACTGGTTCTCGCGGTTCTCGTAATAAAGGGTGGTTCCTAACGTATCCTTCTCCTATATATATATATGTGTGAGGATTAAATGAGAAGAAAATTATTGAAAGAAGAAAATGACATATTGGTAAAATATTATTTTCATTTATAACTCATCTCATTAATTTTTCTCTCTTTAATTAATTAGTCAACTAATTATTAATTATCCTACATATATCCTACAAAACCTACACATATCAAAATTTGCTACATATACCCTACACATTATAAAATTTTATCATACACAGTCGAAATATATCCAACACAACTAGTAATTTATTCTACACTTTAAATTAAGTTGTTTTTTAATTTGAAAAAAAAAACTATATATTTTGAAAAGGAGTTACAAATTTAATTTAGTTAGTTATTAAAAGGGGGAAGAATACTGTAACACCCGTCAAAATTTTACTTGAATTTAATTATAATTCATACCATTTTAAAACAAAAGATGCCTAGTTAACATGGACTTCATAAGTCAAGTTCATAAGTATCAAAAAGCTTAGTCAACTAAAGACTAAGTTAAAACATTTCAAAAGTTGTTTAACAATTGTTTACATTCCATAAACATAGTCTATTAAGAGTTAAAATATTGCGGAAGCTTCTAAATTGTGTTCGGTTCTTCAAAAGATAGCTTGATCATCTTCCGGTTAGTTTCCAACATCACCTAAGATCAAAACCACAACAAATGTTAGTTTTGATAAAGTTAGAATGGATATAACGCGTCACGCCTAGCCCTTGTTTTCACAGACTCTTGTTTTAGCTGTTGTTGTACATTCCCAGTTCAAGGTTTAATCAATGTTCCAACTTAAAATGGCCATAACTTATGATTCGTTGGTCCGTTTTAGCCGATTCTTTTTCCTACGAGTCCGTAATAAAATTACGGATCCAACCATGAAATTTTCACATCGCGGAAACCGAGATACCGACAATCAGTTCACAATTTCCTTATTTCAATTATCCAACCCGTTAGTGTAAGTGCATAACACCACTTTTTCAATTCTTAAGGCTTTTTAAACATAATTACCCAATTTCCCGGGCTCATGAATTTTGCGCATTCGCGCCATTCTATGGCTTTGTGTTCCCTTAGGATTAAATACTTGTTTCTTCGGAATTTTAAGCATTCCGTTTCAAGCGACCCTTTTCATCTAATTTCAATTGTTGACCCAAATTCCCGGGTTCTTATACTTAGATAGATATAACCAAATCATTGGTATGGTACAATCCCCATTTAACGAAGTATGAGACTTTCAAGTCTCTACTCTCGTGATTCTTTTAAAATCATCATTTTGACCCGCTCGGCTATTTAGTGAAAACCATCACTTTATTGACAAGCCAAACTAAATTCCAAGTCTTTACTTTGACCCGTTTGATGGTCGAGCGTACTTCGCCACTTTAACGACGCATCAAATACATCCTTTACACTACAATATCATTTACACAACAAATCCAAACATTTACATATAATTTAACGGGACTTAAGCCACGTACCTTTAAAGCACACCTTTTCCGCGGGTATCACCTCCGGCGTGTCCACTTGACGTTCCGGATTCCTTGCCTAAAGAGTTCAATTCATAACAAGATTAGAACTCTTTCTTAAGTTTTAACGCATTAATTCTTAACATATTCAAATCTGCGTTTTTTACCAACCCTTAACATTTTAACCCTCGTTTAGGCGTTTTATCAAACACCTAGCGGGTCGGATTTCTTCCTGATCTAAACCAATTTCATGACTTGTAATTATCATCCAAACTACTTTAATTAGTCAATTCTACACAAGTCTTAACATCAATATTTCTGAATTTTATTCTTAAATTCAGATTTATGTTAGAACAAGATCATATTTTTAGGACTTATCAAGCTCTCTTCATGTTCATTAGCCACCTACAATAGTGGTTATGAACTCTATGATTACCATAAAATCTTTCAACAAGATTTCACCTAGGGTTCATCCCTAAACACCATATCTCTTCTAATTACACACATGCAAACCCAATCAAGCTGAAATTCCGATTTTTTTCACAATTAACCTAGAACTTGAGATGAATCAAAACACTAGAATTTCACATACCTTGTGATCCCTTCAGTGAGGTGATCACCAATTCGTGCTTAGAAATCGATTTGGACTTGATTTATGCCTTGAATTTGTGACTTTTGTGAAGATTAGGGTTGGGTGAGACCTTCCTGTCGCCCTCCCTGCTTCTTGATCGACCAGACATCCCAAGTGGGTGTTTGGTGTAAATTTTATTTTATTTCTAATTTAATTAAGTTTCAAGTTCTACACATAAGCCCCTCTACTTTCATTTAGTTTATATTTTAGGCTTTTTAATTCATTCATGTGTTTCTACAAGATTCTTAGCTAACTGGGTTACTTATCCTAGTTAGCTTATTCTTGTTTATTTTTTTATACTTTATTATTATAAAGTTTTATATTTTCGGGATGTTACAAATACAAATCAATGATCTATGTAAGTTTACCAATATACTCTTATACTAAAATTAAAAGCAAATATTAAATGAAGTAAAATGAAACATTTTTATTGGTTGAAACTTATTCTTTTTTCTTCTTACAAAAAATTCTTCTCATTTGAACCCTCCACTATATATATACACATTTTTGTAAGTATTCTTTTTAAGTAGACATGCTAAAACACCTTTTTCGACCCATATTTTGAAATGGATATGATTAATTAATGTAGTATATAGGTTTTGGCTGGAATCTGGCTGGAATTTACAGGTTTTCGCTGGAATTTGGCCGAAATGAAAAAGTTTTGGCTGTAATTTGGTCGGAATCGCTATACTACCACTGATTTTTGGCCGTTAAAATGAGATTTGACAATTATTGACCGCCTAGCAATTGATTGGCTGATTATATAAAAAATACTCGGTGAACTTCAGGCTAGCGATGAATAGGCGACTAATCAGATGCTAGGCGTGATTTTTACAACCATGTGTATAGGTCTTGGTCGATAGTCAGTATTTAAGGTAGATCGAGAGATATGGGGTCATCTTGTAAGATAGATCAGGTGAGAGATGGGTAGAAAGATAGATGGAGTTAGAGAGGGTGGGAGAAAGATAAATTAGTGTGACACCGAAAGTTGCATGTGTTGCCCGAAATGCGACCTTGAAAATTGATCAAAAGTTAAAGGAAGGGTTGTTGCCATGTAAAGGAGAGAAACTAGGTTGAGGTGAGAAAAACAAACGGTGGTGGATGGTGGGGCTGTTGGAAAAATGAGTACAATGGTAGGATGGTGGTTGTTTGGTGGGAGTTCTAAACTCATAGAGATGTAGAAAGTAACAGATAGGGGTTTTAGAAGTAGAGAGGGTTTTTATTTTTATTTTTTTGAATAGTTATAATTTCATACTAGTGGGAATGCCCGCGTGTTGCGGCGGGTGTCTGGAATAATATCATATTCAATTATAACGTCTATTACGAGCCATCATACATGAATTTATGTAAGTTTCACATATTTTCAATTGTGTGCCTCAACAATGGCTTCCAAAGAAGATAAAAGAACTTAAAATTTACACATCCATTTTCATCGTAATATTTTAAATCTCTATTAAATGAATTCAGTGACTAAATGTAATTTTATATGTTAATGGTATCAGTTTCTCCCCGCGCTTCGCAACGGGAGTGTTGTCGTTTTCTTTCACACGCAACGTGGCAAGAGTTTGGTCGTTATCTGGTTTGACCTGCCGAAAATCATAAGGTGAACACTGATACCGTTGCCATTAGCACAAAATACTGGCAACGATGTTCTCTCATAAGTAGCTGGGTTCGTGCACACAATACCGCAACCGTAACGTCAATCGCTATAGCGTACGTTACCACGTCAGTCGCTATCGCGTACGTTACCAAAAAAATACTTGATTTTGGTTGAACTCTAGGTCTGATGATGGCAAAAATTTACAAAACTTGAAGAACATGTTTCTAAAATTTACTTCCATATTAATGATAATTGTAATATTTATTTTTCATAACGTTAAATTTCATAATTATTTACAAATAATGACAACGAATTATTATAATCTCTAAAAGTTCATTTTTAAAGTCTAGTTTATTTTAGGTTTTGGGGTTTAGTAAAAATTCGCTAACTTGTAAGAATTAATGATTGAAAAGTTTAGCTAGCATATATAGTTTCAGATTTCTATTAATTAATTGTTTGATGATAAATCAAAACATATTTAGTTTCTAAATTCTCACCAGCCATGTGTCCGAGGTGGGTGACTGCTTGCCCACTTTTTCAAGCCCTCTGTGAAACTATTGTCTTGATTTTTAGAATGAAAATTAGAGAAACAAATTATCTGGCATGCTAAATCCAACAAAACAAATCCAATCTCAAGATGATGAGAATGTAATGCAAACACAAGTAAAAAGTGAAACAATTTACAAATTGTACTCATATAGTCCAAATAATAATACCTGTTATCATAAAAATAATAGTCTAAATATATATCTTACCTTTTAATAATACATTTTTATTTGCCAAAAAACACATTAATCCCACCTTTTTATAATACCTGTCTTGTTTAAACCAACAAATGATAAAGCTCTAATGTCTGTCATCACTATATGTACTATCTCAAACAAACAAAGAAAAAACATAACTGGATTAATACAAAAACTAAGGCGTTACATTTGCTTCTTACTATCAATTCAATGTCATCTAATGACGGAACATATGGAGGTACCAAAACCGGTGCCATGCACAACATTTAAATGATTGTTGGGTGGAACGACTTTTATTTTCGGTTTTGCCCCTAAAAAAGAGGGTAGAGAAATAAGCCAAAAATCTGTAGTAAAATATCTAGTGAATCTTGATAGCATCATAAAAGAAATTTATAATTAATAGATGTAGAATAAAAGTTAGTACTTCCAAATAATTATACATCTTAGTTACCAACCCCAAATTGATGAACTTTCTTTTGTATGCATTGCAGCGTTCATGATCTCCATTACTTACTGGTGATTGACCAGAGAATCTGATGCATAAAAAGTGGTTTGTTTTAGTGTTTATTTAGAATCGAAGTAACACGAGTTCTTAAGAATAAGAAACTTACTTCAGTTTTCTACCGAGCTGGTGACGGATGAATCAGATAAGGGCCACGATAGTATCGCGGGGGTTAATTAACATGTATAGGTGAAGGTTTGAGAGAGCGGACGTAGCTTGATATTGGGACTCATGTGGTCGTATACGGAATATATAAAAATACATCTGAAGGTTCAAATGATTTTATAAGTTATCGGTTATAAGTTAGGATTATTAACACCATAATGAGAAATGATGGTGGCTTTAAGACTAACTCATAAATGACTGATGACGGTTGATTGGCTTATAAGGTAGTATAAATTATAGATAGTGTTTTGGTCAAAAATTACCGAAGCTATTAAGTGATCAAATTAGTTAAGTGAGGTAGTGTGCTAGAAATATGTGTGAAAAATATGTTAATCAAGTTAATTGCAAAAACAGTTTCAGGATACGGCTCAGGATATAGAGCTGTATCTATGATCAAACAATGAGCAAAAAAGTAAAGGTTGACACGTGATGTACGAGGAAAGCCCTTGATCAATCTAGATCGCCGGCACAAAACCTCGGGAGCTGACAATCGCAGCTGCCTTGTTATTCTATTACTTCAAATACCAAGATACAGTGCATGATGCGATACGGATCAACTAGGTGTTACAATGTAATTCGAGTACAAGTGTTTGTGTATAGTGTTTGCTAGAAGCTAGAGAGAAAAAGTGTGCGAAAGAGTGTGTGTAAAAGTTTCGTGCCTTAATCTGATCCGCCCCATCTATTTATAGTAAAAGAAATGCAACAAACTACCCTATTAAACCGGGATCCGGTGGATATTCCCCACTTGAACGTTGTAGACCTGGTCTTTCGGGTTCAACGTCTCTCATATAACATATTTGCCCGAGTCCTAAGGAGAAGAAGTCCATCTGACCGTTAGTAACCCACAGCCTCTAACCTGCACGTGGTCAATTTAGTTAACACCAGGATATCGCCCAGGATGTTACCAACATCCTGATCCGGTATCCTGGTCACAGGTAAACAATCAAAAGCACGATATTAGTCAGGATATATACGCTCAGAAAATGGCCCATAACAATTGTCCCCAAATATATCTGTTGGTATACCAATCCAACGGATATATTTTAAAAATTCTATCTCGTAAATCAAGGCAATTAAAACAAGGTGACGTTTGAGATGACATTGTGCAACTTCCCATGCTACTTTTACTCTTCGCCCCCTATATTCAGCCTATAATTAGCTAAGATATTTCATCTTGTTATTATTACTCTTCAAGTAATTTCCAGGTAATCATCCTTTCCTTCATCCTCTGTTTTTTCCTTTGAATTTCTTATAGTTTGCTTGATACCTCTTATGGCATCACGGACAAGATCACGTTCGGATGAACCAGTCCCCACCCTCGTGAGTCAAAGCCTCATACAAGAACCAGAAAAAGAAATATGCTCCTTCAATAACGCCGATATCGCCGCCCTGAAGGATTCCGACGCCTTTCCCGCCGGAGCCGTCATTCGCCCTTTTGCTCGGGAGGTTCGATCAGATGCATCATCAGACGAGTGGGTCTGCTTTTTTGCCTACCATTTTTCTTTGGGACTTCGGTACCCATTTCCACCCTTCGTCTCTCGTTTCTTCGAACTCACCGGTCTTAGTTTTGCCCAAACTATGCCAATGGTCTAGCGAGTTTTGATGGTGCTAGATCAAATCAGATCTCGTCATTGCCCTGACCTATGTATTGAAGACCTTCCCATAGCATATCGGTTGAGATCTCATGGCAATAGCCGTTTTCTCTTGTTCTCCCCTTCCAAAAATCCTCTTGTTCTCAAAGCTACGAAGAATGAGGAGAAATGGAAACAGAAATTCTTTGTTGTAAAAAGGGACTCCATCAACGGGAGTTTCGATCTGCCAGTTAGATGGCTAACCAAGGGTAGGATTTAGGGTTTTAGGAATATCCCCAAATATATCCTTAACCCTATTCTGACTGATATCCTAACATTTGTGCAGCGAATTTCAGAGACCTAGCATCCCCAAGTGCATAATCAAAACCCAGGATCAAAGAGATTTACCGACTTCCTGCCGCTGAAAGAACTTTCTCCCTGTCTCTCACAATCTCAAGTCAGAAATCTAGTTCAGAAATGTCTGGTAAGTATTTGTGAATAAAATTGACTATAGAATATAAATGACAAAGATTAAACACTTCTCCCTCGACACATTGTCGGTCATTAACCTCGAAGGCTTCCAACTCGATGAGTTGGATAGTTATTCCAGCCTTGCACCCATCAAACAAGAGACCAACCCGAAGCCAGCCGATACTCCAAAGCCCAGCAGCTCAAAGACTACTATGGCTCCCAAAGCTCCTCCAGCATCCAGGACCCGGGCCTCCAGCTCCCAGAAGAGGAAGGAAGCAGATCATCCTATTACTCTCCATGCATTCCCATTTGAGAATCACGGGTTCACGGATTCCAGCAAGTTTATGACAGGTTTCCTTAACCAGGTTAGTATCCCGACTCGTATCCTGCACCATATACTAAGTACAAATGTTAGTTTAGGCTGATACCTGTTTCCTTACCTTGTAGGGCCTTGAACGCCTGGTATTCCTCTGCGAGGATGCATGTCGCTCGAACGTCATGTTAGAAAGCAAACTAAAGAAGGCTGAGGCTACCATCGCGGACCAAGCAGCAATCGCTACCGCCAAATCGGAACACTATGAAGCTAAGTATAAGGCCATGACTCAAGATCACCAGGCTGCCATCCAGAAGATCACCCAAGAGGCTCAAGCTAAGTCTGACGTGGCCCAGGTTCAGCATGAGCAAGATATGGCTTCATACCGGGAGAGCCTTAAGAATTCAGTTATCATCTCCCTCCTCCAGGCCAAACTGAAAATGGCTTACGAGGCTAGGGCTTTGGGCGTTGAATGCCCTTCGTGGAACATCAAATCCTGGGAGATGAAATTGAAGGATCTTGGCGGCAACCCTGTGGAGCCCCCTTCAAAACCTGCCGCAGAGGAGCCCGCCAAGGTAACTGAGAAGGTGGATGATGCTGGTGCTTCAAAGGATGCTGGTGGTGACGCTGGAGAGAATGCTGGTGGAGAGGATGCTGCTGATGATGCTGAGAGGAATGCTGGAGAGGATACTGGTGGAGATGTCATGATAAAGGAGGGAGCTGACCCTTAAATGCAGCGATGTGGGCGATGATGGATATATGTGCTGAGGTCGAAGCCCACTTTTTAAAATTTCATGGTTATGGTCTGTAAAACAATTTACATTTCCTGTCTTTGAACAATTTATATTTCCTACATTAGAACAATACGATGACCAAAGGTGGATGGGTCCTGAGTTTCAGGATGAAGCCCTTGGTTGTCGGTTAGTATAAGTTGTTTTGGATGACGTTACGGTTGAAGGTGGACAGGTTCCGTTTTAAGATAAAACCTTCAACCGTTACGTAGGTACGGTAAAAACTAATCGTGCTTTTGGCGGATGGGCCTCGGTTTGAGGTGAAACCAAAAGCACAACTTTTGACTTGTTAATAATATAACTACCTCTTGACTTATTTGTTGTCGTCTTTTAGATTTTTTCCATGCGTTACTTAGGTAATTTTGGAAAATATCCTGATCAATATACTCAGTGATATATTATGAAAACCTTTTTTCAAATAGAATTTCTAAAAATTCAATTAATTTCAGACAAAACTTCTAAAGAATAAAAGATAGCCCATTTTCTAAAACCTGTTTTGATAATACTTGTTTGATCAGGGTTTTCATTTTCAAATCAAATATTTCAATGAAATATCCCGAAACGTATTCCAAAAATACATTTCGAAGACATATCCTAAAGATATATCCTTAATCAAAGTTAAACAATTCATTTAAGGTTCACAAAGGAAAGATCATACCAGGAATTGAGTGTAGCCCTAGTATTAAATTCCAACCCCTTTTGTGACTTCTCCTACTAAGATGTCTCCAGTTCGAGACACTTAGCTCAACTTTGATCCTTTGTGCTTCATACAATTACTTTAGATGGAATGTCCCATGTACATGAAGTCCTCAAACTCTTAGAAAATTTTTGAACACTGGTTCCAATTGTATAGACAATTTTTTGTGTTACAGGGGTAAAACCCAAAATATACTGGAGATAAATCCTTTGTATCCTGGGGAAAATCCTAAATTTTCGTGCACTACAGGCGGGAGTGTATAAACTCCAAGACTTAGAAAGGTGAAAACCTTTAAACCTTAGAGAGTATGAAAATACCCTTTCGTGAGAGAGGGTGATCAATCCTCATATACCTTAAGGATTCAGGATATAGCCAATAGTAACGAAATTGTCAGCCACTTTTACATGAACTGGTCCCGCCACCTTGAACTATTCCCGAATAACTTGCGCTCCAGGTGGGGTGTTTAAACCCAATTCGGAAGAAAGGTGAATACCTTTAAACCTGTGAAGGGATCAGGATCCCTTAGACGTGAGAGAGGGGGCCAATCCTCTAATCTTCCGAAGTATCCTGAGTGTATATCCTGGTGCTACATCCCGAAGCATATACTGCAAAACAATCGTAAGCTAAGGTGGGTGTTAGCCTGGCTAACACCCCTCCGATGCTTAAGTCAGTAATGGGTTCAAAATTGTAAATAATATCAAAATTTGATAAAAGAGACAGAATCCATACCACCCTGAGTCAGAATTTGAATTCCATACTCACTTAAAATAGAGCTTTAGATGTATAGCATTCCAGGATCTCGGTAGCATATCCCCCTCCATATTCTTGAGTCGGTATGCTCCTTTTCCTGATTCTGATTCAACCTCATAGGGTCCTTCCCATTTTGGATCCAACTTTCCATCAGCAGGATTAGTAGTATTCTGAAAAGCTTTTCTTAATACCCAATCTCCAACCTGAAATCTTCTAGTCCTTATATTCTTGTTATATGCTTTAGATATCCTCTGTTGATATGCTGCCATCCTTAGCCTTGCAGCGTCTCTTGTCTCATCAATAGTATCCAGTTCCTGGCATAGGACTTCAGGATTCTGCTCAGGATCCCTGAGGTTGGATCTCGCTGTATGTATCACCATTTCTGTCGGGATCACCGCTTCTGCTCCAAACACCAAGGAAAACGGAATTTGGCCAGTTGCACTCTTCACCATTGTCCTATCAGCCCACAGAACAAAGGGTAATTCTTATGCCCGTCTTCCTTTCTTAGCCCCTAGTCTCTTTTTCAAGTTGTTGACAATTATCTTGTTCGAGGATTCTGCTTGTCCATTCGCTTGAGGATGTACCGGGGTAGACGTGATCATTTTGATTCCCCAACTCTTGCAAAAGTCAGTAGTCCTTTTACTTATAAATTGAGATCCATTGTCACAAATTATCTCAGCCGGTACTCCAAACCTAGTCAGGATATTCCTTTTTATGAAGGATACCACTTCTTGATCTCTAACTTGAACAAATGCTTCTGCTTCAACCCACTTGGAGAAATAATCCGTCATTGCCAACATGAAAACCTTTCCTCCTGGAGCCTTTGGAAGCTTTCCCACTATATCCATACCCCATTTCATGAGCGGCCAAGGGGAAACATTAGGATACAGCGGTTCAGCAGGCTGATGTAATATGTTACTATGTCTTTGACATGCGTTACATCTTCGAGCATATTCTGTGGCATCTTTTCTCATCGTCGGCCAATAATATCCTGTCCTCAATACTTTTGAGAATAACGACCTGCCCCCAGTATGGTTACCACAATCCCCTTCGTGTATATCCTGAAGTACTTCTTTGGTTTCGGGATCCTCCAAACACCTCAGATATGGTCCTGCAAGAGATTTCTTATACAAAACGTCATTTATAATAGTGAACCGTGATACCTTCATTCTAAAGGCTTTAGGATTCTCATTCTTTGGGATGTGTCCTTCCTTGAGATATCTCATGATTGGAGCCGTCCAGGACTTAGGATCCTCCTCGGGATACTCATCATCAGGATCCTGAATACTTATTACTTCCTTATCCTGAGGATTCATCGCAGGATATAGGATATGTAATATTGGTATTCGGGTTCCTTCCGGTATCCTGACCGATGATCCCAGATTTGCCAAGGTATCAGCTTCAACATTTTCCTCTCTTGGTACCTGTTCAAGTGTAAAAATATCGAAGTATCCTGCTAATTTTTTGAGAATTTCGAGATATTCAGCTAACTTTTCACCTTTTACTGCATAAGATCCATTGAAATGGTTAGTAATCAACAGGGAATCAACATATACTTGTAAACATCTAATATTTTGCCTCATTATTAGTAGCAGGAAATTCACACCTAATAGCCTGGGGTAATATGTCCCCCTGTGGTGATTTTAGTAGTATACCTAGACCTACACCTCTTACGTTAGATGCACCATCAGTATACAATGTCTAGCATTCTAAGTTTTCTCCTAGCTACTGTACTTCTAAGTCTACTTCATTTTGAATGTCACTACTGAAATCAGCCACAAAGTCAGCTAAAGCCTGAGACTTTATGGCATTTCTAGGCTCATATACTAAGTCATAAGCACTTAATTTTACTGACCATTTAGCCATCCTACCCGACATCTCAGGTTTCCTAAGCACGTTTTTAACAGGATAATTGGTTTTAACATGAATCCTATGTGTCTCAAAATAATGTCTAAGTTTCGTTGATGCCATAACTAGGGCTAATATCAATTTTTCTAGATGAGAATATCTAGTTTCAGCATCTAATAAACTTTTACTAACATAATAGACATGATACTGCTGACCTTCATGATCTTTTACAAGGACAGCACTTACTGCATTCCCTGATACTGCAAGATACAGGGATAATGGTTCACCATTTTCAGGCTTCATCAATAAGGGTGCGGTTGAAAGATATTGCTTCAAATCCTGCAAGGCTGCTTCATGCTTTGCTCCCCATTCGAACTTCTTATTCTTCTTGAGGATATCATAAAATTCCTTGCATTTTTCCGAGGATCTTGAAATAAATCTGTTCAATGCTGCTACTCGGCCGGTTAACCGTTGAACATCCTTCATATTCGAAGGTGATTTTATATCCAGGATAGCTCTAATCTGCTCCGGGCTTGCCTCTATGCCTCTTTTGGTCACCATATATCCTAGAAACCTTCCTGCCCCCACTCCGAAATGGCACTTAGCAGGATTCAGTTTCATGTTATACTGATCCAGGATATCAAACGCTCCCTTAATATCCTGGAGGTGATCCTCAGCCTTTTTAGATTTCACCACCATATTGTCAATATATACCTCCATGGTGTCCCCCAGCTTGTCTTTAAACATCATGTTTACCAACCTCTGGTATGTTGCACCTGCATTTTTCAAACCAAAGGGCATAGCAGTATAACAATAAATACATGTGGTGTCATGAAATCAGTATTCTCCTGATCAGAGGGTTCCATTTGGATTTGCTGAAATCCTGAAGAGGCATCCATGAAGGTTAACATCTCGTGGCCGGCGGTAGCATCTACCATTGAATCAATATAAGGTAGAGGAAATGGGTCTTTGGGACATGCTTTGTTTAAGTCTGTGTAATCAACACAAACTCTCCATTTCCCATTTTTCTTTTGTACCACGACTACATTCGCAAGCCATCTAGGAAACTTCACTTCTCTAATCATCTTGCTCCTTAATAGTCTTCCAACTTCCTCTTGGATGATCACATTTCGCTCCGGAGCAAATTTTCTTCTCTTTTGTTGGACCGGCTTGAATGACCTGTCAATACCAAGCTTATGTGTTATAATATCCTTGGATATACCTGTCATATCCTCGTGCTTCCACGCGAATGTTGACATCCTGCATTTCAAAAAAATAGTCAATTGATTTTCAATATCCTGAGGGATATTGGTTCCTATGAGCACCGAGATATCCGGATTATCCTGATCCAGGATAACTTTCTTTACATCCTGCTCCGAAGCCTCCATGATATCCTGGGCCCGCATCTTTAATTGCTATGCTGCATTAGGCTTGGTTGAGGATTTCATTGAGGATGAGTAGCATTCCTTCGCCTCATGCTGATCACTATCAACTTTGACGACCCCCAAGGGGTAGGGATCTTGATGCGTTGGTGATAAGTCGATGGCACAGCCTTCATGTCGTGGATCCATGGCCTGCCTAGTATGATGTTATAGCGGGATAGGGAATCCATCACACAGAAGCGTTGTATCGAGTTGACCCCTTCGACATATACTGGCAACTTTATCTCCCCTACGGTATTCCTAGCTTCTCCACTGAAACCAACGAGCATAGTGGACTTCGAAGTAATGTCCATCGGAGATACATTCATCCTCTTCAACATTTCCAGCTGAATTATGTTGACAGAGCTACCATTGTCCACTAATATCATGCGTACAAAATGGTTAGCAACATATAATGTTATTACGAGAGCATCATGGTGAGGATCCTGTACAGTATCCCTGTCATCACTGTCGAAAGTGATCACTTTATCAGTTGTAAGGGTGGTCATCCTGGCTGGTTTGTCTCCCCTTTCAGTCTTAGCCTCCTTTGCATGTCTCTTGGCCGCAGAATACGAAGTCCCACAAATGTCGGATCCTCCTGAAATAAAGTTAATTATTTTGGCATCTGCTTGGGGTGATGCTGCTCGTTCAGGATCCTTCTCGGGATCCTGCCCTTTATTCTTCTTTCTTCCCAGCAAATCCTTTAGATATCCCTTGCTCAATAGGTAGCTTATTTCTTTCCTTAGAGCAATGCAATCCTCAGTCACATGTCCGAAATCTTCATGGAAGGCACACCATTTGGATTTATCCTTCCAATCAGCTTTTTGTTGATTCTTTCGAGGCCACCTAGCTTTGTCTCCTAAACCCTGCATAGCATACATCAACTCAGGTATATTAACAGAAAAGCAATATTCAGATAATTCAGGATATTCTTCAGGATCCTCGTCTTCAACAGCATTCACTTTCTTGTTATCATTTCTGCCATATGGCTTGGAGCGATATGGTTTATACGAGGATTCTGATTTCCTGTTGGTCGATTCATAGGTTGAGGTAGAATTCATCTTCTCTTGCATCTTTTTGTCATCTTCCAGGCGAATATATCTCAAGGCCGTCGAGATTCCTGCAGGGATTCATTACAAGATCCTGATAAAACTGAGAATCCTTTTGTAACCCCATCTTAAAAGCCTGCACAGCTGTTGCAACATCAAGATGTGGGATATCCAAGGATTCCCGACTAAACTTGTTCACATAATCCCTCAAGGATTCCTGAGGTCCTTGAGTTATCCTGTAAAGATCACTGGTTAGTTTTTCAAAACTCCGGCTGCAAGAAAACTGACTATTAAATAAATTAACCAAATGAGCAAACGAAGTAATTGAGTGAGGAGGAACATTTAACAGCCATTTTAAGGCCGACCCCGTCAAGGTAGAACCGAAACCCTTGCACAAGCATGCTTCCTTGAGTTCCGGAGGGATATGGTTAATTTCCATTCTTTCCCTATACTGGGCAATATGCTCTTCAGGATCCGTAGTCCCATTATACAGTTTCATGTTGGGGTTCTGAAATCTCTTTGGGATTTCAGCATCACAGATAGGATATGCAAAGCGGGATATCCTGTGGCTGTCTTGGGATACTTCCGGAATTGGCTGGACCACTCCAGGTGCACTGGATATCATGTCCTTCAATTTCTGAAGCTCCCTAGTAAATGTCGACGTCATACCTGCATCCTGCAAAGACCCATTGTTGTTAGTAGCAAGCATATTATTATTCGACACGTTACCGGTCTGAGGATTCTGGCCATATCCTAAAGCATATCCTGAGCTCCTCACAGTTGACATCCTGATCAAGGAGGGTATCTCAGGAGTATGATTCTGAGAATGGCTTGGCATGATATTCCCCCGGTTATCTTCATTGTAAACTGCAGAACTGAAGTTCAAAGCTCTAGGCTGCAAAGGAGTGACAGTTTCTTCAGCAGGTCTACTTGGGCCGGATTTCAAGAGTTGTATCTCTCTCATCAGCATCCGATTAGTTTCCTGCTGCTGCCTCATCTGTTCCTGTACACTACCAAACAAATTCAGAATTTCATCATTAGAAGCCAAAACAAGAGCAGATCCCTGGGTACTGGGAACGGGGATAACATCCCGAGCCACATGACTTTCAGTTCCGTGCGAAGAAGTTTGCATTCGTGGAGGAGGAGGTGGAAGCACCGAACCAATTGTTGCAGAGGTTGTAGCAGACATGGTGGAAGAGCTCATGTTTTATCTCGAGGCCATTGAAAACAATGTAGCAAAAAGTTTTGACAATAGAAAACCGAGTAAAGATTTTACTAAAGTTTTTAGCAAAAATAGCACCACTTGCGCCACGGTGGGCGCCAAATTGTTTTGGTCAAAAATTACCGAAGCAATTAAGTGATCAAATTAGGTAAGTGAGGTAGTGTGCTAGAAATATGTGTGAAAAATATGTTAATCAAGTTAATTGCAAAAACAGTTTCAGGATACGGCTCAGGATATAGAGTTGTACCTATGATCAAACAATGAGCAAAAAAGTAAAGGTTGACACGTGATGTACGAGGAAAGCCCTTGATCAATCTAGATCGCAAGCACAAAACCTCGGGAGCTGACAATCGCAGCTGCCTTGTTATTCTATTACTTCAAATACCAAGATACAATGCAGGATGCGATACGGATCAACTAGGTGTTACAATGTAATTCGAGTACAAGTGTTTGTGTATAGTGTTTGCTAGAAGCTAGAGAGCAAAAGTGTGCGAAAAAGTGTGTGTAAAAGTTTCGTGCCTTAATCTGATCCGCCCCATCTATTTATAGTAAAAGAAATGCAACAAACTACCCTATTAAATCGGGATCCGGCGGATATTCCCCACTTGAACGTTGTAGACCTGGTCTTTCGGGTTCAACGTCTCTCATATAACAGATTTGCCTGAGTCCTAAGGAGAAGAAGTGCATCTGACCGTTAGTAACCCACAACCTCTAACCTGCAAATGGTCAATTTAGTTAACACCAGGATATCGCCCAGGATGTTACCAATATCCTGATCCGGTATCCTGGTCACAGGTAAACAATCAAAAGCAGGATATTAGTCAAGATATATACGCTCAGAAAATGGCCCATAACAGATAGTATAGATATAGTCTATATAAATCTATTTATTATATTTATACATACTATTAAATCATGAAAATCCCAAAGGTTGCATGTCTAACCTTTAATTTAATCAATTATTTCCTTTAATTATTATAAAAAACTTTTATTTAATTCCTTAATTTAATCCAATTAATGGAAGACATAAGTGGGCATGGATTCTATGGATGAAATGTCTAGATTGCCTTCCAAGTGTCTTAAAACTTTAGACAATGTCCAAGTTTCCCTCCTCTAAAATGGTTTGCTTCATTTGTACATGGTGCTTCAAGATTTGTACCTATGGCAGAATTACGAAAAGGGTAGAAAACCCAGTTCTACCAGGGCCACGACAGTAGCGCGGGGGTTAATTAACATGTATAGGTGAAGGTTTGAGAGAGCGGACATAGCTTGATATTGGGACTCATGTGGTCGTATATGGAATATATAAATATACATCTGAAGGTTCAAATGATTTTATAAGTCATCGGTTACAGGTTGGGATTATTAACACCATAATGAGAAATGATGGTGACTTTAAGACTAACTCACAAATGACTGATGAAGGTTGATTGGCTTATAAGGTAGTATAAATTATAGATAGTATAGATATAGTCCATATAAATCTATTTATTATATTTATATATACTATTAAATCATGAAAATCTTAAAGGTTGCATGTCTAACCTTTAATCTAATCAATTAATTTCTTTAATTATTATAAAACTTTTATTTAATTACTTAATTTAATTCAATTAATGGAAGACATAAGTAGGCATGGATTCCATAGATGAAATGTCTATATTGCCCTCAAAGTGTCTTAAAACTTTGAATAATGTCCAAGTTTCCCCCTTCTAAAATGGCATGCTTCATTTATACATGGTGCTTCAAGATTTGTACCTATGGCAAAATTACGAAAAGGGTAGAAAACCTCATGTGTTCCAACTTTGGCTGCAACATAATCAAACAATTTACATTCCATAGAGATTTCTAGCATTAGTTATTGTGATGATGATCTAGAAATTTTCTGGATGTATATAGATGAGTGGAAGGATAGACCATTCAAATTATCGTTGTTAATTTCACAATCTATTCAATTAATTTTTCTTCTTCCATTTAATTATTATATAGAAAGACCACTCTACCCTCAACTAACCTCATTTAGTATTTGTACTGTAAGCAAAAAAAATTGTAATTTTGCAATCATCCTTGTGAAATGTATTATAGTGAAATGTATTATAATATAGTATATATATATATATATTATAGTCCATATAAATCTATTTATTATATTTATACATACTATTAAATCATGAAAATCCCAAAGGTTGCAAGTCTAACCTTTTCTTTAATCAATTAATTCCTTTAATTTAATCAATTAGTGAATTCAATTGAATGCATTATTTACAAGAACTTAAGAGTTCCTTGTAATTAATTTATGAAGATAATTAGTGTCATTCTTAAAAATTTTATTTAATTCCTTAATTTAATTCAATTAATGGAAGACATAAGTGGGCATGGATTCCAAGGATGAAATGTCTGGATTGCCCTCAAAGTGTATTAAAACTTTGGACAATGTCCAAGCTTCCCCCCCTCTAAAATGGTTTGTTTCATTTGTACATGGTGCTTCAAGATTTGTACCTATGGGAAAATTACCAAAAGGGTAAAAAACCAAGTTCTCTTAATAAGGTATTATAGATATAGATTATAAATGTTATATATATAATTATATATTTATTATAGTTATTGGAGCTTTTGCATATTGTCACACCCCAACCGATGGCGGAATCATCAGGCGCGACACTAAGCGAAACAGATTGTCTAAGAGAATTCCATAACAACTAATTTACCAGATAATTAATATTATGTCCCATACCATAACTCATCGAAGTAAAGCAGTTATTACAGACATAGATATCTCAAAGACAAATAATTGTTCCGACAACTCAGATTTTATTAGTTTTGTTTCTAGACTCCATCCTAGCTCGATTCCAGCAAACAACAAGCAAAGCGTCCTAAACACCTGTCACATACGTTAAAATAGAGGTCAATACACGTACTGTAAAGGTGAGCATACAAGTTTGATAGTATATAGTAGCGAAAGCGAGTTTACGCGTAACCAGCATGTAACATGTTTAATGCGAAGCAAGTAGGTTATCGACAATGAAATATGCACAGACATGACTGCGAGTTGTAGAGTGCGCAACACATATCACCAATGTGACAGGTGAAGAAATACCCTTAGCAACCCCCGTCCACGACAGGTGCTGAGTCTAAACTATAGTACTATCGTTGCTAAGGTGTCAGGAAACAATCACTGTGTAAACATAACATACAAGCATTCATCGAGTAACACGTATCATGCAATAGAGGTTAGCGTATAAAGTGTTTGCGTTGTGTGATCGATGTGATTTAATATAAGTAACGTATGTAACACCCTAAAGTGCTTAAAGCAAAAAGGGATTGAGTATACTCACAGCGATGGTAGCTAATAGATTGAAGCGAGCGCTAGGGTGAGCCTGATTTCAGAACGAGTACATAAGCGATGAACGGCGCGTAAAACGATGCAGTGAATGAGTGTCGAAGTGTCATCCGAACGGATGGCAATCTGATTGGATGGTCATCCGTTCGGATGGCCATTCGGTCGGTGTGCCACTCGTTTGGGATGGATGTGTTTGTGTATGATGGCTTTGAAGTTTTCATTGTAGCATTTTGAAAACAGAGAATTATCCCTACCTTTCAGGTCGTCCGGTCGAACGGTCGTTCGATCGGATGGCGATCCGTCCAGTAGAACATTTTCAGAAAAAAAAAACAAGTCCACAGTAGAATGGTCATTCAACCGGATGGCAATCCGATCGGATGGCCATTCGCTGGTGTTGGTGAGGTTTGAAAATTTTAAATATCCGAGGACCATATGTCATCCGATCGGATCGTCGTTCGATCGGATGGCAATCCGATCGGATGGCAATCCGTTTGGGTGACTGGTTCGTTTTGAGTTTTGTTAAGTTTGAAAGGTTTTGCGGTTTGATCGAGACGGTGTGACAACGGTTTTAAGCAACGGGAAGCTCCATCAGGCCCAGGTCATCCGATCGAAAAGGAATCACCCAAATCCGACCAGTTAATTGTTCCTGGCGGTTTGCTTATGTTCAACCCGGAGTCGGTCGTCTCTTTGATAGGAATCAGATCTTGGACCGGCACTTCACTAGGAAGCGAGCAGAAGGCCTGTACTAGCTCTGATTCCATCGGTTTTGAATGCATTGAATGTAAAAGAGTTGAAAGAAAGTTATAAACCATCTTTCAATCCTTTTACCCTTGAAAATGTTTAGATCTATGCGAAAATAGTGTGAGATCTGGAAATCACTTGGATCTGAGTTGTTCTTGGTGGAATGAGGCCAAAACTTGAAGTTCATAAGAACTCCATGATGACATCATCCTAGAACACCTCAAATCCGCTGATTTCATGGTTAAAAGTTCAGATTCAAAGGTGAAAATGATGAAGAAGTGTGTAGAGATCAAAGATCTACAAGATTTGAGTTGGAAACTTACAAGAATCGTGAGAAATCGAAGGAAATGAGGGCTTGAGCGTGCTAGTCGAGTGGGAGCTGTCACCTCACTGTTTGTGATGTGACAAGGGGTATTTATAGGGTTTCCAAAAGAGGAAAGAGCGCATACGAGTAACGGATCGGATGGCCATCCGATCAGATGGTCATCCGTTCGGATGACCATTCGATCGAATGGTCATTCGATCGACTGGTCGTCCCGAGTTGGTTTTCGTGTTTTCGTTTCGTGCGTTGAGCGTTGCGATGCGTTTCGAGTAGGCGATGCGATAGTATTACCCGTTAGTTACACAATTAACCTATCTACTAAATACCACAAATATAAGCCTTAGATCTCGAGTTTGCGATGAGTTTGCGTTGCGATAGAGTTGTGATTGCGATTAAACAACTTAATATAAACGTAACATGCACAAGTAACACATAATAGCACACACACGTAAAACAATATCCATCGCCTATAATTCGGGTTGCGATGCGATTAGCGATAAGTCGATTAGCGATTAACTGTGATTAAATAGCGATTTATTAACAAGTACTCCACATAATACAACGAAAGCGATTCAAATTAGAGTATCGATTACAAGTCAAAGAGTACAATCACCACTTAAGCAAGGAGTGACAGATCGCAATTAACAATCTTTTCTTCCGTTGACTTTGACTTTGACTTGTATTTTAACTTTCTAAAAGCGGGTTGTTACACATATAAATACATGTATAAGCCTTTTTAATTAAAAAAAATTGAAAACTAAAAAAATGAAATTTTTTTACAAATATGATTTTTTTTTATTTGAATAGCTTCTACATATTATATGCAAAAGCTCCAAAAAAAATATTTTTTTAGCATTTTAAATTTAACATTTTTAAATTTATTTAACATGTTAAATGCACTTTTCCCCGGTTCCCTAATTTTTTAGTGTTTCCCAATGGACCTCACAGGGCCGTCTCCAAAAATTACAAATTTTTTTTGGTCCTGTTCAAGATAAAAAAATTTGGGTCCTATTCGAAAATCACCATTTAATAAAACTCATGAATCACTAAAAATTACATGGATGTATTCGAAAATCTCCATTTATTATAAACTCACGAATCACTAAAATTTACGTGGATGTAATTTAAATAGTTATTTTTAGCAAAGTTTAGTAAGTAATTTATTAATTAAAGGGAAAAATGTAGTTGACAAAATTAAACATTTAATGTCACTAACAAAAAAAAAAGCTAAAATAAAGAATTTGTAGATGCGGTGATTAGAACCCACGTCTCATTGTTATTTAAACTAGGCAATAACCACTAGTATAACGGCTCATTTATATTATCTCTTGATTCAGTGTATATATATTTTAAAGGATTAGGATCAAATACAAAGGCTCCTAAAAATAAGAAGTGTACAAAGGCTCCTAAAAATAAACTCACTTCACAAAAAAAACCTAAACACCTACCACCACCCAAAAACCTAAACCCCGCACCCCCAAAAAAGGTGAGGTATAGTTTTTTTTTTTTTTTTTTTTTTGGGGGGGGGGGGGGGGGGGGGTTTAGGTTTTTGGGTGGTGGTGGGGTGGGGGTGTGTGTTTAGGTTTTAGGTGGTGGTGTAAGTGGGTTTAGGTTCTTGGACACTTGTCACTCTATAAAGTCTTCTTACACTTCTTACAATTAGGAGACTTTGTAAAATAACTTAACACATATTCTAAATTATATAACGTAAATTCTATACAAAATAATTTGGGCCCTCGGAGGATTTGGGCCATATGCCGTCACCCACCCCGAACCCCCTACAGGCCGGCACTGGGACCTCACACTATATATGCATATGCGCGTGTTTGTGTATATGTGTGTGAAATAGTCTACTATGCTTCGCGAGCGTAATCAAGATTGAAGCACAAAGTTGGTCTCAAGGTTGTTTATAATAAAAACATTTCAAATTTATGTTTGATCTTGTTCGATCTCGTTCAAGCTCAACTATATTTGATATTTTAACAAACTGATCTTAACTTAGCTCACAACCAGCTCGGCTTGGCTTGACTACATTATTGATAAAAAAGTTATCAAGAATATCTAAATAAAAAAATTATCAAGAATATCTAAAAAATGGTAATTTGCTGATGAAAAGGTTGATGGATTTTGTACTATTGAACATGGTTGCGAGATATCGCAAGTAATTATGATGACATAGTTGACGGTGTCAATCTTTCTTTGTTTGATGTACATCTTATTCCACAAATTCTTATTCTATCCTATTTTCCTCCACGTTATGGAAGCTTGACTTTACTTAATTAGATCATTTGAGTCTTTGACAGCAACTTTAGCCTAGATTATTGTTTAAATATGTTATATATCGGGTTGTTCTGGCTCACCCAACACACTTCTAAATCTATTATATTAATAATTTTATTTAAAATGATTTCACTAAAATCCCTATGCACCAGGATATATTGCACGAACAACATTTAGGTGGTGTTTAGTTGCAGTTGAAACCGAAAAATTAAGTATTATGAAAGAATATGAGAAGATGAAAATATATGACGACTAAAATATGGTGACTGAAGGGTATGGTCCTAAATCCTACGCTGAATATTCAGGTCGCGCGCATAACCATACTCATATCAGACTAATTTGGTAGCTTTCCCAACCTCGCACCGGCTAATCAGGTGTAAGCCATGTCACACGCGAGGTCAGGACTAACACAGGATCAGATTTGACACTTAACTCCTTGGATGAAAGCCCTGACTACCTGGACCTTGAGCCGGCTACACAGGATATCCCCCGGGGTCGCGCAGAAGTAGGAAGCGCAGGTAAACCTGGGATAAGTACCAAAGGTACAAGTGACAGAGCAGTGAACCAATGAGCGTCCAACAGCCTGTATCCGATCATGCTGCACGATGGACAATCGTACAGGGGACAGAAAGGTACACACGGACGCACATGTGACACCAATCAACATACGCCAACCACTGCTTCACGATCTCCACTTAGCTGCTGATGACTGACCAGACAACAAGGATTATCGTCAGGACACGTGGATCCATTCAGCGTGCGTCAGCTTTCCTCTTGGTTAAAAGCATCAACGATCGTGGCAGAGGACACAGAATGGATATTCCTTATTGTCGACTACAGGCCCAAGGCCCATAAGCCCACCTTCTTCACAAACCACCTGGGCTATAAATAGTGAACTTCACCTCTAGGTTTAAGGACCGCTCTCTCACTTTATACACACATTATTATCTTCAAAACAGATACTTATTCTCATGTCGGAGGGTGGTTACAAGGAGAACCTCCTATTCTCCTTCTTTTAACGAGCTTACGGTGTGTTATTATTTTGCATGATCATCATCACAGCAGCTTAGACGAGACAAAAAAGATTAACCTTTATTTGTCGAGACACAAACCACAAACTAATTACCAGAATAGTTTGGTGTTTCTTCAGTTACTTTCATATATTTCTTTATAAACTTACAAAGTTAGATATATTCTCAAAACAAAAGTAGTTCATGCATAATGTCCAATGTTCCTAGTGTGTGACTCGGAAAATAATACTTTTAAAAGTTTAGAAATGAATATATAAAACTGCAAAAAAATAAGAGAATTTTTTGTTTTATAAGCTGTGCTAGAAATTGAATTTTGATTGTCATTATACAAAAAAGCTTAAGGAGAATTAAAAATATAGAAAAAAGAATACATAAATACAAACACCATATAGGCTCCTAGAGTCTAGAGTCTATGGTATGTAGCGCTTGTTTGGTTCCTAACATGTCAATGAAGTAACTAGAATGTTTCAATAAAATTTGAATCAAATTTACCAAAAATTAAGACGTTTGATTCATAAATTTGATTAAAAAAATAACATAAGGAAAAAGGTTAAATAACAAAATTTTACCTTAAAAAACCTATCATTCTTCACAGTCATCAACTTGATATACATGACTAGCTGGGGATTGCGTCAACGTTACATGTTGATTAACTTTCAATTCATATATCGAGAAACATAAAACTATACCTAGTTTAGGGTATACGGGATCGGTACGTGATAATGGTGGGTGATGGCGTAATACGTTGCTGCAAGTGGTGTATAACGCGTAGGTGATGGGGATGGAAATGGTGATTAGTATCATGTTGGTGATGGGGTGTGTTGTGTATGTGAGTTTGACTTTGAAGTTGAGGTGTTAAGTTGTGATTGGGTATGATGAGTGTGACGGATTCTGAAGACGATTGCAAGTGTGATAGAGTGAAATGTGATGGAATAAGGTGTCAAATGATGATTAGGTGTGATAGTGTGATGGGTGCAAAGGCGGATCCACGTGCATAGTTGGGTGGGCAAAGGCCCACCGTACCCTCACGTAAATTGGAAAATTATTAGTGTGTTTCTTTGGGTTTTAATGCAAATTGTTTGTTTTTCTATCAAGTTTTAAGCCAAGTTTTGGGCACCTTTATAATAAACTAGGTCCCAATTGCACAAAGCCATGAAGAAAATAAAAACTCATCTTTTAATATTTATTTGTTTTTTTCTTGTTTCTTTGTTTTTTAGCTTTGTCCAACTTATTATTATTGTTTAATCTTGTTTATTGGAGTTAAGTTTTGTTTAATTATTTACTTCACTAACTGAAAATGATTATTAATATACTGAAACTAACATGTTTGCTTATGTTTAGATATTCTACTATTAGGAGTTAAGAGAAAATGTTAAAAAATAAAAACTGCCGTTAATGACCCGGCCCGAATAAGACCCGGTCCATTTTTTGCCCCCAGTCCATAAAATTGCTTTCATAAAATTGTGCCGGACACCATGTTCACATGTTATGGTTTGATCTAAGATGTCACAAATCGATACACTTTGTTTATGTTACCTAATGGTTGTTCCCTCGGAAATCTGGATGTTTTCATGCGCAGACAAAGTAATAGAGGCCGTTTACCTTCTATTTCGATATAATTTCCATTTGGGTGCTTTTGAATCATCGTTTCCCGATTAAAAAAAGATTGTCAGCTAAGGGGAGGGGGTGTGGTCACTAGTGATAAAATTTCATCACTCACAATATCCAATCATGTTCCGTCATGTCAGCAACCATTTTTCCATCACTCACAAACTTTTTTAGTGGGGGTGGTTATCACTCATCACCACACCCAACAATTACCCCCCAACCAACAACTACCCTCACAAAATAATATCATCACGGCGTTGAAAAAATCACGGAATCGGTTTTCGTTAAACTATCACGCATTGATCTTTCGAGTGGCGGTGGGAATATTGTTTGTTCCACGCGTTAAATTAACGCAGTGCCCCGCCTGGCCTAATAATCCACTAAATCACTGCTAAAAGAGTTCATGTCGACAAAATTTGACACAAAATATATGTCAATCGCCTTTAAGCGGCGAACTAGCACACCCTGTCATGAAATATTGTGTCGTTTCAGCAAAAGGTTGTGATGGTTTCCCAACTATAAAAAAATCTTTGGTCAACATACGTACACGATTTCACAAGAGAAACACAACTTATGCTTGTTTTTATTCTGAATAATTCAATTAAGATTTTTAAATTAGCATCAAAATACTTTGATCTAACACAAACCATACATGATTTTGAGAGATACGCTCTTACCTTTCGAAATTATAAACCTACACCCCAGAATAATACAATCAGGGCAGATTTCATTTTGATAATTATGCTTATTTGTATCTACATTCTACTTCCAAAGAGAAAAAAGAAACACATATTTGGTATTAATCATCTAAATGAGTTGATTCAGATAAAGAGGTAAAAACTTAGTCGCCAAATTACAGATTAAAAGAAAACAGTTGAAAGTCACCAAAATTGTATTATTAATGCATAAAACCTCTAAAATTAGTTTTAGATTGTTATTGAAATAATGCGACTTTCTAATTATATATTCTTAGGTAACAAAAATAAAAATCTGGACAGAAGTATGTACCAGCATAAATCTTTCTTGACTTGAACAGCTGAACTAGTTACCCCACGACCCATGAGTTTTGTAGAAATTTTTGAGTGTGTACGTTTTCGACCCCCCGATCAGAAATCTCAAGTTTCGCCACTGTGTGTGTGAGTTTGACTTTGAAATTGAGGTGTTAAGTTGTGATTGGGTATGATGAGTGTGACGGATTCTGAAGACGATTGCAAGTGTGATTAAGTAAAATGTGATGGAATAAGGTGTCCAATGATGATTGAGTGTGATAGTGTGATGGGTGGAGAGGCGGATCCACGTTCATAGTTGGGTGGGCAAACGGCAAAGGCCCACCGTACCCTCACGTAAATTGCAAAATTATTCTTTGGGTTTCAATGCAAATTGTTTGTTTTTCTATTAAGTTTTAAGCCAAGTTTTGGGCAATAAACTAGGGCCCAATTGCACAAAGCCATGAAGAAAATAAAAACTCATCTTTTAATAATTATTTGTTTTTTTTTTCTTGTTTTCTTTGTTTTTTTAGCTTTGTCCAACTGATTATTATTGTTTAATCTTGTTTATTGGAGTTAAGTTTTGTTTAATTATTTACTTCACTAACTGAAAATGATTATTAATATACTGAAACTAACTTTTTTGCTTATGTTTAGTTATTCTACTATTAGGAGTTAGAGAAAATGTTAAAAAATAAAAATTGCCGTTCATGACCCGACCCGACCCGAATCAGACTCGGTCCATTTTTTGCCCCCAGTCCATAAAATTGCTTTCATAAAATTGTGCCGGACACCATGTTCACATGTTATGGTTTGAACTAAGATGTTACAAATCGTTGCACTTTGTTTATGTTACCTAATGGTTGTTCCTTCGGAGATCTGGATGTTTTCATGCGCAAACAAAGTAATAGAGGCCGTTTACCTTCTATTTCGATGTAATTTCCATTTGGGCGCTTTTGAATCATCGTTTCTCGATTAAAAAAAGTTTGCCAAACTAATAATCCATTAAATCACTGCTAAAAGAGTTCCTGTCGACAAAGTTTGCCACAAAATATATGTCAACCGCCTTTAAGCGGCGAACTAGCACACTCTATCATGAAATATTGTGTTGTTTCAGCAAAAGGTTGCAATGGTTTCCCAACTATAAGAATAAAAAATCTTTTGTCAACATATGTACACGATTTCACAAGAGAAACACAACTTATGCTTGTTTTTATTATGAATTATCCAATTAAGAGGCTGTTTGGCAACATCTGAATGGTTAAGTGTTGAACCAGTAAGAGGTCTGAACCATTAAGTACGGAACCAGTAAGAGGTCTGAACTATTAAAAGCTTGTATATGCTTAACCGTTCAGAGGCAAATGTCTGACCATTTCAGATTAGAGGTCTTAACCATTTAGACTCTGTATAAATCTTAACCATTCAGAGGCAAATGTCTGAACCATTCAGACATCTGCTCGTGAAACAAACAGTCTAAACCATTAAGTGCTGAACCATTAAGAGGCTCATTAAAAGGTAAACAAACAGCCCCTAAGACTTTTAAATTAGCATCAAAATACTTTGATCTACCACTGACCTTACATGCTTTTGAGAGATACCCTCTTACCTTTCGAAATTATAAATCTACACCCCAAATTAATACAATCAGGGCAGATTTCATCACTAGTACAAAAGTGATCAAATGATGCGGGTAAATTGCCTATAAAATACGGTTTTAGACCCGCATCTTATAGCATACCATCTTATAAGCCAAAAGATGCGGGTCCAAAAAATGCGGTTCTAGACCCGCATCTTTTGACAATTTAAGCACAAACTACTTTTTCCCAATATATTCAAAAGATGCGGTTGTAGAACCGCATCTCTTGATGTTTAAGCTTAAAAAATATTTCTGGTTCAATTTTCAGAATATTTTATTAAAAATCCCCAATAAATTCCTTTATATAAACAAATTATCTAAAAATGAAAATAAAATATACAAAAAAAAATTATATTAAAACAAATGTAAATTACAAAGGTTTCAAAGTAACATAAAATTATAAAAGTTTTGAAATAACACAAAATACATATCTCTAAAGATTAAATTAATAAATAAACGGTATCTTCTTCTTAAAGCGATGTCTTCATACTTGCAATCCATACTGACATCTTCAATTCATACTTGGAGCTTGAACCATAGAAATTACCTAGCAAAACATAACGTTACATTAATAAAATAAAGCTTAAAAATTATACGCAAGTGTACATATGTATAAAATGCAATCTTTATATTCAAATATTAAAATACTATAATACATGCATACTTATAAAATATGCATTTCCAAATCCTAAGCCTACCTTGGATGCCTATTCGAAATTTATATAAACAATTAAATAAACTATTAAACTTTTTCCTAATTTGCTATGTGCTGCTCACATTTAATATGTACAACATAAAAATGTATGTAAATCTTTTTAATAATAAAATATAGAACAAAAGAGAATAAATTTACTTGGATTAACAAACTCTTTGATGTCACTACGGATTTTTGAGAGCTGTCAACTGCAAGAATCAGTTTCAGAAAACCGTAACTATTAACAATTAATACTATAAATTGTAAATGCACATCTCAAATCAATATTTACAAAGAAAATAAATAAGTTACAAAATAAAACCTTGATAATATGAACACAATTTGGGAATCATACTTGGTTTAATTTCTAGATATGGGCACAAGATTTAGATGGTGGCTGGTTCAAAGTCTGGGATCTAAAGAGGAAGAAGCCCAAAGTGGATCTGTAATTAGGCTGACTCCAAGTAAGCCAACATTACGAATATAAATTTCGTCAATTTCGTATGCTTTCCGGAAGCTGCTATAGCCATCACTCAACCACAAGCCGATTTGTAAACATGCTGACTTTAATATGATCATGATTCGTTCTGCATTTGGAGCAACGATAACATCAAAAAGGATTTTGATAGCCTAATAAAATCATTGGTTATATACTTGATGTCCAAAAGCAACAACAAAACACGAAATTAAACCCCAACCTTAGTGGTTACCTTGTTAAAACTATTACGAATCTCCGTCGATCGGTGAACTTTCCTCGGATTAGCAAGATGTTCTACGAATCAGAGCAGTGAAATAAATTTGTGGTGAAACTCAATTTGGAGGGACGAGCATTCTGAACTCGTATAGGAGAGCAGAGCCACTACGGTTTTAGGGAAAATAAGGTGGAATAGTGGGAAAGACAAAGTTGAACCTTAAGAAGGTGGGAAAATTTCTGAAGGAAAACTTTTAAAATTCGACTAAGATGTAAAGGCGGGAAAATTTTGAGAGCCAAATATTTTGAGGGACAAATTGAAGTGAAATAATACATGGGAATTGGGTTGTAATAATCTCAACTAGAGGTCATTGGCCGTTGATAGTTTCACCTTTGAATATTCCTCTCACCAGTTCCACATTTCACCTATTTTTCCTACACCGGTCCCCGTTTAAAAAAAAAAAAAAAAAAAAAAAATTAACGGAGTTAAGCTTTTTTTTCCAAATTACAAACATTTTTTTTAGAGCTTTTGATCAGAATGACGATACAAGTCCATTGATGTAAAATTTACCTCGAAATGGTGGTCCAAATGATTTGATTTTTGTAAATTGGAAATTTAAACACCAGACTTGAAGCGCCGTTTTCATCGTTTGGAGTACCGTTTCGAGGTAAGTTTTACATCAATGGACTCGTATCGTCGTTCTGATCAAAAGTTGTAAGAAAAATGTTTGTAACTTGGAAAAAAAACATAACTCCGTTAAGTTTTTTTAACGGGGAACCGGTGTAGGAAAAATAGGTGAAAGGTGGGACTGGTGGGGGAAATATTTAAAGGTGAGACTATCAATGGCCAAAGACATCTAGTTGGGATTATTACAGACCAATTCCTCAATAATATATAATTGAAGTGAAATAATATATACGCAAAAGTGTTATAAAAATACAATGAATCCATTTTTAGAACAATAATTTTTTAACTTTCCATTAACTTTTAGAAATACAACCACTTTAGTTGGGATCACTCAAGCGGTTGGGAGGACCGTGCAATATCCCCCCCCCCCCCCCCCCCACTCAATGGTCCTAATTGGCTCATCGATCATCTTAGTGGACCATTGATCATCCTTAACACCCTTCATTGATAAAAATGGAGTATGAACAACCCTAGTTGACCATTACTTGCCCTAATTGGTCCATAACCATCCTAATGGAGTAATGGACCATTAGTCATTCTAATCACCTGTTCTTGACAATAATGGAATATAAATAACACTAGTTGACCACCATTGGCCCTAATCGACCTATTAATCATCCTAATGCACCACTAATCTTCCTAAACATCTTTCATTAAAAAAAATGTAGCATGAACAAACCTAGTTGGCCACCACTGTCCCTAAATGATATATCAATAATACAACAACAACAACAACCATACCCAGTAAATCCCACAAATAGCAAAGCTACTTATAGGGTATGGGGAGGGTGAGATCTAGACAGACCTTGCCTCTATCCATAGGGATAAAGAGGCTGCTTCCAGAGAGACCCTCGGCTCGAAAACGAACAGCATACCAACACGCCAAGTCAAAGAATATAGAAATAAGAAGTCACCCATATAAAAAAAGTGATCAGAGTGACACAATATAATGTAAATCATGTATAATAGCATACAACATCATTTGGGCATAAACACAAGAAGACAATCACCGGAAAAGTCCCTTAAAGAATAAGAAAAACCTAAGTCCCTAAAATACACCTAAGACCTTACTACAATATCCTCTAGAAGTCCTTAACCCTGATCCTACGCCTTCACGAAGTCCTATCTTGTCTAATGGTCAATTAATCATCATAAACAACCTTCATTAACACTAATGTATCATGAACAACCCTATTTGACAATTTCTGGCTCTAGTTGGTCCATCAATCATCCTAATAACCCATAAATATTCTTAAACGCCCTTCGTTGACAATAATGGAACATGAACAACCTCATCACTAGCCCTATTTGGCCTATCTATCATCCTAATGGACTATTGATCATCCTTGACGCCCTTTATTGACAATAGTGGAACATGAACAACCTTAGTTGACCACCACCGCCCCTAACTGACCTATCAATCATCCTAATGGACCACTAATCATCCCAAACGTCCGTTATTAACAAAAAATGTAGCATGAACCATTGTCCCTAACTGATCTAGCAATCATCCTAATGAACCATTAATCACCCTAGACAACCTTCATTGACACTAATCTAATGCGAATAATCCTAGTTGACCATTACTGGCCTTAATTGGTCCATCAATCATCCTAATAGACAATCGATCATCCTTAGTGCTCTTCATTGACAAAAATGGAGCATGAACAACCCTGGTTGACCATCACTAGTCCTAATTGGCCTATTAACCATCCTAATGGACCATTGATCATCCTAAACACCCTTTGTTGATAATAAAGGACAATGATAGTCAATTAGGGTTTTAAACTAGGGATGAGCATGGTACCCGTTAGGTACCGAAAGTACCGGTACCGAAAAATAGGGAAAAGTGGTACCGGTACTAGTACCGAATACACCGGTTCGGTACGGGTACTTACCGGTGTTTTGCCCGTAAATACCGGTACCGTACCGGTACTGAAAAACGGGGAAAATGGGAACTGGTACCGGTACTGAATATTCCCGGTACCAAATGCTCATCACTATTTTAAATAGCATTCACATACGTGTTAAACATTTTTTTATTAATCATCGAATGATACATCGATACATACTCATAAACATACACTAACACTTACACATATACATGCATAATACATATAAATAAATAAGTACGTACCCGTATACACGATAAATCAATAATAAAAAATAATTATTTGTTTATAATAAGAAAGTTATTTATTTATTATTAAGAATACTATTTATGAAAATCTTTTTATATGTTTTGTTTTTTAGTATCGTTAATAAAAAAACATAAGTCATACATATACGGTTTGTATTTACTTACTCATGATTATTGGTTTTTTTATTAATCAAAACGGTTTGTATTTACTTACTCATGATTATTGGTTTTTTTATTAATCAAAACTAATAAACCAATAAATAAAAAATGAGATATTTATTAAAAAAGTTAGTTTCTATAATCACTAATACTGTAGATGAAAACATCTTTTCATTGTTTTTTTAATTTTTAATATCTAATAAAAAATAAATAAAAGTATTCATCCTATAGCGAATAAAGGTGAAAACCCCTTTTTGTAATTTATTAGTACTTAACAATAGATGCGGTTCTAAAACCGTATCTTTTGACTCTGGATTTTTTTCAAAACACCCATAAGATGCGGTTATATATACAATCGCATCTTTTAGCCTATATTTTTCTCAAAATATACATAAGATGCGGGTTAGAGGGGAGAACCGCATCTTTTGAAAACACTATAGCATCTTTTGATCATTTGTGTACTAGTGCATTTTGATAATTATGCTTATTTGTATCTACATTCTACTTCCAAAGAAAAAAAAAGAAACACATATTTGGTATTAATCATCTAAATGAGTTGATTCAGATGAAGAGGTAAAAACTTAGTCCCCAAATTACAGATTAAAAGAAAACAGTTGAAAGTCACCAAAATTGTATTATTAATGCATAAAACCTCTAAAATTAGTTTTAGATTGTTATTGAAATAATGCGACTTTCTAATTATATATTCTTAGGTAACAAAAATAAAAATCTGGACAGAAGTATGTACCAGCATAAATCTTTCTTGACTTGAACAGCTGAACTAGTTACCCCACGACCCATGAGTTAGGGGGCACCGAGTCATCCGAGAAAATGGGGAACCAGGAGATGAGGTAGCTAAACTGTTCTTCCCCTTTCTTGTTTCTACCACTGCCTGTTCTCTTTTTCGCAGTATCAATCGCCGATAAACACCCTTTTACAGTATCATCAATGTAGGTAAAGTTCCTAGACACAGTTGCATGATCAACCCCTTCAGATATCGAAATCGCTCTCCTTTTCAATGTATGTATTCACTTAGTGTTAGTATATTAGAAGGATCATTAGTCACGTTCGTTGGTTGTCTAACAGTGAATCTAAACATTTAACAATGGGAATCACCTAAATAACAATGGGAATCTAAACATTTTAACAATGGGAATCACCTAAAGAACCATTTGGACCATCAACATTGAGGAACTAAGCATTAATAAGGATTTTGACCAATGGGCTTTAGCCGGTTCCATGCTTGGTTGCCACTTATGGTGTTTTTGGCTGATAAAAGTTGACCGATCACTACTAGAAAAGTGGTCATTTTGCTACGGAAATTTCCTACGCAAAAAAATGCGTCGCAAATTATGACACATTTACTACGCATTTCCTACGGAAAAAAGACCTTGATTTTTTTGGGCAATTTGTGACACAATAGTGACAAATATATTAATTCTAAGTATTGTGTCAGAAATGCGTAGCAACTTGCTACGCATTTCCGACGGAACCATTATTTATTTGTTGGAATTAGATTTATATGTTAAATTCATTTAAATATTAATTGTTGCGTCAGAAATGTGTAGCAACTTGCTACGCATTTATGACGAATTATTTATTATTATACTTAGATTATATTTTAATGTTTAATCAGCATTATTATTAATTATTGCCTAGGAAATGTGTAGCAACTTGTTACGCATTTGTGATGGAAAATTTATTGTGTAGGAAATGTGTAGCAACTTGCTACGCATTTGTGATGGAAAATTTATTACCATATTGTGTAGGAAATGTGTAGCAACTATCTACGCATTTGTGATGGAAAATTTATTGTGTAGGAAATGTGTAGCAACTTGCTACGCATTTGTGATGGAAAATTTATTGTGTAGGAAATGTGTAGGGTTTAGATGTGCAATGGACCGTTGGATTGAAAATTAAGTGAGCAATGGACCGTAGGATGGTGATCCGTGTGAAGTTTAACTAAAGCTTTTGATTGGCTCAATTAGGTGAGCATGGAATCTATTACTTGTATTATTATTAACTAGTTAATTAATAAAAAAATATTATTATTATTAATATGGTGGCAGATAAATTATATCTAGTTTTTTATAAACTTGTTATATCAATTTGTTTTTATAAATCACATTAAAAGTGTAATTATATCAATTTGTTTTTATAAATCGTATTAAAAGTGTAATTATATCAATTTTTTTTGAAAATCTCCCTAAGTATAGAGTACAACTACTCAATGCATCAACATGTTGATAATTTATAATGTATAAATATGTTTCATATTTTATTATTACCATATAAACACGTGATTTACGGCTCTTAATTTCTCGCAAAATAAGCATTAGAACGATAATAAATAGTGTTTAAGGCGAACGTTACCTCTGTTCATGTTCTTTTATAAACTATTCGCCGAACGTTTGGTTCATATGCAGCCCTAATTATTATATAACTATAATACATTTAATTTTTGTAAGATAGTTGTAAATAAAAAGAATAACGAAACATATTTATACATTATAAATTATCAACATGTTGATGCATTGAGTAGTTGTACTCTATACTTAGACTGTGGGGTATGGGGCGGGGGTTTGGACGTGGGTTGGAAACCGGGCCAAACAAAATATTGGGCGGAAGCATTCGCGGCCTACCGACATAACGTCCGTAACGACCGCCACAACCTCAACGCGTGCCAACATAAATGGCGCGAGCTACGGCCCAAGCTCGAGCGTTTCAAGGCTTACTACGAAGCCGTTCCCGCTGGCGAGTTAAGCCACGAGGACCGGGTGGCGGTGGCGAACATAGAGTTTCGAGGCAAGGAAAACAAGGCGTTCGACAACATCGACCTTTTTGAAATTTTTTTAACGCTCTAGGTTTGTTTATTTTGTAATATTTAGAAATTATGTAATTTTTAGGATTATGTAATTTTTAAAATTTTAATGAAGTTGTAGGTTTTTTTTTATAAATATTGTGTGATTTTTTTATAAATTTTTTGTATTTTTTTTTAAATCATTCTAACTTATTAAAAGGATAATGGAGGCATAATGTTTTACACATAATTGAGCCAATCAAAAACTTTAATTAAACTTCACACGGATCACCATCCTACGGTCCATTACTCACCTAATTTTCAATCCAACGGTTTAAAAATACCTCTAGAAACACAAAATCCTTAAACCCAAAAATATCAAAATCTCTTCAAACACCTCTTCAAACACGCAGATCCCTGCCCCCACCTTCACCTCTCAAACCCTAACTCCTTCTACCATCCTATACTCACAGACATGGAGCAGGGCTCCTTCTCCATCTGAGCTCCTCCTTATCCGCAACTCTCCGGCGACACCCCCTCTCCTCTCGGCTCCCCTGTAGCCCGACAACCACACCACCTGCAGCCGCACCCCCATCTGTTTCCCTCTCGAGGCTCTTAACCGGCGTCGGTTCCTGTTCCGGCGACTATCATGTCCGTTGACAACCACCGGTCAACGTGCGATGCTTCGATTCAGACATAGGTGACATTGAAGATGATTATGTTCAGGTTATATAGGTTCAACATCAGATTTCTTTTGATTCATCTCAGTTATTGGTTCGGGTCACTACGGTCAGACATGGGTTCAGACTGGTTCATCAGATTCGTGAGAAGCAGGATAGATGATTGGCGGACCGACGGGGCTCCGGGCCGGTCAACGTGCGATGGTTCGATTCAGACATAGGTGACATTGAAGATGATTATGTTCAGGTTATATAGGTTCAACATCAGATTTCTTTTGATTCATCTCAGTTATTGGTTCGGGTCACTACGGTCAGACACGGGTTCAGTCTGGTTCATCAGATTCGGGTTATGTTCGACTCAGTTTTGTTTCGAGTGTTGTTTTGTTTATACGTCGATTCAAGGCTGTGGATTTTATTTTCTTTATGTTAGTAGATTTTATACATTTTTTGTTTGTAAATTTGTATAAATTTATGATTAATGTTAATGAAATTTTATACATTTACGGAAAATGGTGTCAGAAATTTTAATTTTTCTAGTAGTGGATTACGCACAATTATGTCTTTAAACTTGGAAAATCGATCATCATTTTCATAGATTGAGGTTCAACATGCAATGGTTTATTAGTATTAGGATTAGGATTAGGATATTCACAAATATATTGTATAGAAAAGGTCAATATTATCTTCTCTTCCTAGAATAGGTCAATCTATGTATTATTATATTATGATTACGGAATGTGAAATCTTTGATTTCTTTATCTTTTCGGTTCCGTTGCATGCAAAATTAAAATGCTTTCTTGTGATCCATAAATATGTACGTGGGATTAAGTACCATAGTTTAAGGTGCCCTTCGTGTGGAGTTCAAGTATTTGGGATATTAAATTGTTACAAAATAAGAGACTGGATGAAGCATATGCAGAAGGTTGCATAAATGCCCTTATTATTTCATGTGATGGATGATACATAAACAAGGATAGGAAACATATGCTTATTAAGCACATATATAAAGTTGCACCATGTATGTTTAGTTATAACTAGATGGTAATACTTTTTGTAGTTACAAGTCATATGTTTTTAGTTTCCACCACTTTCTTCATATCCATATTCCGTTTTTAGTTTCCACCACCTCGCCTGTCACCAAATACGCCTCCTTCTCCACCACCTCCGCTACCTGGGCTTGCTCCAATATCTCCACCACCTCCTTCCCCTTCTCCATCATCAAATACGGCTCCTGCTCGACCAGCTTGACTTGCTCCACCCCGATATTTTTGGTCTCCTACTCCCCCGCCACCCGCAGAACCCCTTCCTATTCCATCAACACTTCCCAATCCTACTTCGCCACCTATACTCCCTCCACCGCGATGTTCTTGGACTCCTACTCCCCCGCCACCCGCAGAATCCCTTCCTATTCCATCAACACTTCCCAATCCTACTTCCCCACCTATACCCCCACCATGCTCACTAATTGTTTTCTTTTCATCTTCAGAAAGATTTCTACCACCAACTATGTTAGTGGTGCAAAATATAAAGCCAACGAATGCAAAGACTAAAAGCTTATAACCCATCATATATCCTTGTTTAACAATCTATAACTGATGACTTGCAAGGAAGTGAGTGAAAAAGCATATCAAAATCATAGGTATTTATAAGGATTCCAATGGACACCATTTCAACGAGACACTTGAGATACAATTAAATTAAGCAATCTTTTTGCCTAATAGTTATAACATGAAAGAGCATATTCGACGCTAGACATTTCAAACATGTCAAATTAGCCACAACATCCAATAAAATAAGACGAACCGAACGAATATGTATGCGACATGTTCGTGTTTGTTCGTTTAACATTAACCAAGCAAATGATCGAACACAAACAATTAAGTGATTGGTGAACCCTCAGTTTGTTTACAAGCTTAAGTGATATATATATATAGGGGAGGGTTTATTGGGGAATACTAAAAAAGTGGGGAACGGGGGAACACTCTTAAAAATTATACTTAACATGTTAAATATTATTTTTTTCTAAATTTTTTTCGGCACCTTTTCTTATAAATACAAGTAGAAACATTTTTAATAAAAAAATCAAAAACTAAAAATATAAAAAAATGTCTAAAAAACAGTTATATCTTATAGAATTAACTTAACATGTTAAAAATAATTTTTTTCAAAAATCTTTCAGCGCTTTTCTTTATAAAAAGGAGGAGAAACTAGTCGAATAAAAAAAATAATTTTTCAGAAAAAAAAAATTTAGCCTTTTTTTAATATTTTTAGTTTTTGATATTTTTTATTAAAAATACTTCTATAAGTATATATAAGGAGAAGCGCCGAAAAAGATTTTTTAAAAATTAATTTTTAACACATTAAGTTAAATTTTTAAGAGTGTTCCTTGATTCCCCACCTTTTTAGTGTTTGTCGCAACCCCCGATCCCTAATCCCCGGGAACGGGCGGCCGCGAGCCAATTTCGTTGGTATCGCGTGTTTGTCTAATTTGGCAGCGTAATTTTCATCAGGACCGTAGTTAGGAAATATTGGATCAGAGTAAAATACCACATTTTCATAATATTAAACACATGGGATAAAACCCAAGTTTTCATTACACACATTTTCATAGGATTGAATCCTTTTTTTATTTAATAAAAACATCTATTGATTTTAGGTAACTTTATTGCCACTTTTCCAAGCCTTCAGTGCTGTTCAGCTGGCTTCTATTTGGCTTTCACAGTTTGTTACCTGAAACGCGTTTTAAAAACATTTGTCAATGGGAAATACTGGTGAGCGAATCCCAGTTTAATCAAGTTTAACTAAAAACCATTGTATAGTATTGAGGGCGGTCTCGCAATTACATTTGTTTCCAAGTCATATCAATTATCACTCGTGGTACTGTCAGACCCGACTTGTGGAAATGTTACCCCTCCAGTAACAAATGTTGTATACAAAACCCCAACATACCCACGATAATTGTATCCTTACAAATACTCAATAACTGTTTAATATATAATTAATTGTGTGAGGTTTTGTAAAAACAGTTAACAAAAATTTACAAAAAGCGGATCAACTCACATTGCTGTCTTAGATTATCCTTTAGGGTTTCCTGAGAATTATCTATAATTTACACAAAAGCACACGTGTTAGTATAATAACCCATTTTAACATTAGTAATACCCTCCTCGAGACGGCATTCCAACGACTACGTCGGGCAGAACCACGACAGCCGTTACGGAACCCTAGATCAATCGGGCAGAGTATCTAATACGTATCCAGGGGTTATGATACTTACAACGGAGTAGAACTTCGTTATTTAGGGGGGTATTATACCCGTGTATTGTAACACCCCAAAAATGGGTTTGGTAATCTAAACCCGGTTAATATAAAGGAACGGGTAAAAATACCAATAGGGGTAAAAGTAAACCCGTAAATGAATATTAACTAGGAATAATTAACCTAGTTGAATATTAGTATCGTTGGTATTAAACGAAGAGTTGTAGCCTTAATTAATTAAAACGAAACATGAGGGACCAAAGTGAACAACTTGAAAGTTGTTTTATTAAAAGAAAACAATACACACACATACACACACATCGTGTGTGTGTTCTGGGCGTGATCAGGGGAGGCTCAAGAGAGCCAAACCCTAGTTCCTCATAAATCTCCAAATTTAAGGATGAATCGAGGCTCAAACTCATAAAGGAACATGAATTAACGATCACCCAAGCTAGAGGATCATAAGGTATGTCGAATTTTGATGTTTAATGAAGTTGAGAAATCTGGATGATCATCACTAGTGGTGAATTATGTATGAATCATGAAGGTTATGCCCAAATTAGTGATGTATGCACGTTTAGGAACAAACCCTAAGCGAAGACTCTGAGTAAATTACTAGAATTTAGGTGTTTGGATGAATTACCACACTTAGTTAAGTGGGTTTATGTTTAATCCATGAAATGGTATGAACTTGATTAGGGATATGTGTAGTATGTGATGGGTATTTGTATATAGAGTGATTATGGTATGGAATTTGTATGATATTTACTTATGTTGATAAATGAAGGTGATAATTAGGAAGAACACATGAAATACTTGTACATTATGCTTAGGAAGTAGTACGCACACCAAGTGTTTGATGAAATGTCTAAATGACAATAATATGTGAAATTGTATGCAATTAATGGGTAAACATGCATAGAATGTGGTATTAATGAAATTGATAGTAAACAATCATGAGGAATGTATTTTAGATATAGTTCATGTGAAGATTATGTTAGGTTGATGTTGAGTATGTTATATGCTTGTTTGAATCGGCTAATGAAATACATATGTGAGATATGAACTTGATATGAATAATCATGTATGCTAATAAGGATATAAATGTAATGACATGAAAGTATAGGAATCATGTCAAGATGGATGGGAGCGTGGAAGGCTAACGGGACAAGAAGACTCAAGTAAGCGGATGCAAATACGGACGCATAAGGTAAGTAAATCCCGGACTTACACTTAGATGTAAAATATATTGTAGTATGATGATTATTGTGATACATGTGAGAAAGCATTAAACAATGGAAGTAAATAGGTAAGTTTACGGAAAAAGGAGTCGAATGTGATAGGAAAGTATAATGATGCTAATTGTTTTCTGTTAGAAATGAAATGGAAGTGCAGGTAAACTAATAATGGAGAATGAAGGTTAAGTATGGAGGTCAGACGAGAGTGTCCGAATGGATGGACGAATGGACTTATATGAACGAGAATAAGAGACGTTGATGCTTGATGATGCACCTTTTAAAGTATATATATTATGTCACTGGATGCTAATGAACTAATTGGTTGTGGTGACTGCAGGTTGTACAGGTTTATGAATGATTGCTCAAGATGTGTACGCGATTGAAGATCGAGTCAAGACATGGATTGTACGTGGGTGTGTATGTGGTCACCTAATTCGATATACGTATGATAGTTTTTAATTAATTTATAAAAAGGAATTAATGTGTTTAAGTGAAAGAAAGAATATCATAAAAGAAATTTTTAGTATGTATTTTCCGCTGCGTTAAAATTGAAAGAAACGATTTAGGGCGTTACATGTATAATGCACACTATGTGAAATTGAGAGAAAGAAAGAAATTTTTAGACGAATTCGTCTGAAGGACGAGCAAATCAATTTATAGGGCTGAAACCCGACTTTCTCGCGGCCCACGTAAGGGTAGCCAAAGGGCTACGCGGCCCGCGTCAACACTGGTCAACAGCGTAGCTGATCCGGGTCAGCTTATAGGTTCAACACGAGTCGGACACGTGTCATCACCGGGCTGTGCCACACTTTTGATCTCTAGCGGGCCGCGTAAGGGTTAAGGGGTGCCTTACGCGGCCCGCCTAAACCCCAAAAACATTATTTTTAATTTAATTTAATAACATTTAAGGTATTCGGAGCCCGTTTTCACGTATGAGGTGTATTTTTGGACATTTTGGGATATTTTAAAATATATTAGGGTGTCGGAAAATTTATAAGGCCGGAGGGTTTGGAGGGCGCCACCAAGGCCACCTCAGCTCCTATAGCGCCGCCGGCGCCATCGACCCACACCGAGCCATTCAAGAGGGGCGCTATAGGTGAGCTCGCCAAGCTGTTAATGAGGAAGAAGGGGCTGCTCTGGTGGAGCCCACTTGTTTGCACCAATCAAATTTTTTTTTTTTTGCTCTATAGCGCTTAGGGGGTTATCACCACACCCTCCATGTTAAAGGGGGGTTATAAAGCTGAGGTGGCTGACGTGGCGCTTACGTGGCGCTGAGGTGTCCTTATAAAGCCCCAAAGAGGTTATCCCACACCCTCTAGCCTAAGGGTATCGTTTTAGAGTTGTTATAGTGTTTCACAATGAAACTCACACAATATCTTTATACTTATAAATTAAATGAAAATAATTGTACAACTGGCTGGATTTCAGCCCTCCCTATAATTTTCTCCTCCCTGGTTGCAATAAGCCGCTGCCACGTGGTTTTTTTGCACACGTGTCGTCTTTACTTCTTCTATGCATTCTTCTACGCGTTATCCCGTTCTAACTTCTAATTCTAATGTAATTAGGTTACCCTTTTACACAACCCTCCCACCCTTCTCCCACCTTCAGCCGCTTTATCATGAAAACTATAAACCAATATTTTTTTCATCTTATCTCGACCCCTTATGTCAGCAACAACGATTCCTCTTTTCTTTTCATCAGAAACTCGATCTCTGTTTCTACAAATTCCCATCCTGTGATGATATACCCTAAATCAACGAATGATTTTGATGATTTGTGAGGTTTATAATTTATAAACGTGATTTGTGAAGATGACGGTTCGAATCGGATTAGATTAGATTGAGGTTTGTTCGATTTGTGTTCTCTCCAGAAGTCTTAGATCCAAAATTGATCCGAAGAACACTAAATTGGTGCTTTAAATCATCTGTCTCGAACCTAACTCGAGGTGCGCCTTGAATTAAACCCTAACTCCTTTTTTTTCTTAGTAGATATGTGCCCTAATTCTGGTTAAATAATGTGTTTATAAACGTGATTTGTGAAGATGGCGGTTCGAAGCTGAATAGGATTCAATCTTTTTTAGCAAAGCCCTATAGATTTAGTCTTAATTGCAAACTGTACAGTTCATGGTTGGTTCCGATTTTCAGTTGTTATGTTTGTATATTCAAACCTTCGAATGATGTTTGGGATTTGTGTATTATGGATTTTGGATAGTTGAATTGGATCTTTATTCTGTAGTTGTGAGATATCTATATATTAATTTGTTTTTTTTAATTGATTATGGTTGATATTGATATAGATGATGGAAGCAATGATGAAAGTTGCAAAGTGACATTTCAATTATCAGTTAATCACAATGGCTATTACTACAAATGTTGTCTGATATTGTAAAACACTCACGTTAAGACTACCCGGTATGGTTTGGTTAGTCCCCAAAGAGACTACCCGCCACGTAGACGCCACCTCACCAAGGGTGGAGGACCATCCCCTTGGGAACTATCCAAGGGTGTGGAAGACTACCCAACCCATAATAAAAAAACCAATATAATATTAATATATTAATAAAGGGGAGAGAGAGAAGTCAGAGGGGGGCCCACATCATTGCCTCGTCTCCAACGTCTTGGAGAGGACGCCGGCGCCGTGACGAGCCCAGGGGGTGGTGTGCGATGTGGGGGACGAACCGGGACGGGGAGGGGATGACCCCCATACCCCATGGTCTAATTTAAACTTTTAAAAGTTAATTTCCCTATGCATTGTTTCATAATTAAATTAGTATATAAATTAATATACAATCATGATTACAGGTCAAATATGTTTGGAAAACTGCAAATCTGTATGCAATTTGGTATCACCTTAGGGTATCCGGGGCACCAAGCGGGGAGTGGCTCGGTGACCACATTCCCCGATCGGGAACACCGCCGCCATCACCGCGGGGACCCGATTCGGGGAGTGGTTTCGGTGGTTGTTCACCGCGATGAGTTGGCACATGGATCGAGGAAAGAGACGTTGGGCAACAGTTGTTTTTTAAAAAAAAAAAAATTCAATTTTTTTAATATAAATAACCAACTTAACTCACTCTCAAATAATTTTTTTACCACACCCACCACTCTCAAACTCACTCTAAAAAAATCTATCAAATACAACACAAAATGAATTCCAAGTTCCCGTTTTTTCCTCCCCTACCCGACTTTCCCGACGATGAAGGTTCTCCGTCAAACGATAGTAGTTTAATTTTCTTCCAAAATCTCATTCAACAAGCGGAGATACTAGACACGGCATCGTCTAGTAAAAAAAAAATTGTCCCTCGAGATCATGAGGGTGGCCACGAAACACTAATGGCCGATTATTTCGTAGAAAATCCAAAATTTAATGCCGATATTTTTCGTCAGAGGTTATATATAAACACATAAGTAATACTGGTTGTGGGACCGTGTCCGAGTAAGTGGCAGGGCTTATGGAGGATTCTACGATTTCGACACACATTCAGGTAAAAATCAAGTAAAATTCTGTTATGTGGATTCAACTTCGTTAACCATTTTTTGTAAACAGGATATTTATGATTGAACCGGGATCCTAACTTGCTAAAGACGTTGGATATTTATGATGGAACCGGTGATTTTCTACGTAACATGGAAATGGATAACGATACTCGCCACAGTAGCAATTATTGGGACCATTGGTGATGTGGATTCATACCAATTACCGGACGCCAAAGGATAACAAGTCAGTAACTGTGACTTTTTTTATTTTCAATCATAGTTCTTGTGTCAAATGTTATTACAAAAACTAAACTTTAATCCAAATATATATATATATATATATATATATATATATATATATATATATATATATATATTTTGCAGCTTCCTACGATACTTGCTGGATCATGCCCTAGAGTCAAGCATATCGCCAAGGGAGATAAATGTTGTCCATGTAGTTTTTATGCTCACTTTATGGAGAATATGGAACCTAAGAGACAAAAAAATGCTTTAAAGGAAAACACCGCTCAGATCTATGGTTCTGGAAGAGTTTAAAGAGGCTTCTTTCTGGTGGAAATGGCAGGTTTGAGACTTTGAGGTTGCATGTGCAGGCTTGGCATCTAGCTAAGTTCTGTTGTGTTTTTAATAAACCTTTAATGAGAATTTATTTATATATTTGTGACTTCTTTTCTGAGTTTGTAAAAAATCCATTTAAAATATAGAGTATTATTTTTATAAGTTTGTAAAAATTCTATTTAAAATATAGAATATTATTTTTTTATAGGGAATATGTCACAGAATAGTAATCAAGTTTTAAAAGTGTTCTAATTAGGTCACTCGTATCGTTTTTGTCCTAATTAGATAACTTAACATTCAAATCGAGTCATGTCCTTTTTTCTGTGTGTCAAGAAAAAAATGAAGAATAAGATGTTGGGGTCGGATTATTTTAATATATGACATTATATTTATTAAAAATAAAAACACTTTAATTACATTAAAAATTAAAAAAACAAGTTACAATCCACGTCATCACTCGAAGTTAGCATCAAATAAAAGGGAAAAAAGAAACAAAAATCCACATCACCATGGTTACTTATGAAATGGATGCAAAAACCCTTAATTTTAATGAAAAATGAATGTTGAGTGACTTGATTGGAACACTTTGGAAACTTGAGTGACCTAATTGGAACACTTTTAAAACTTGGTTACTATTTTACAAAGTTATCCCTTTTTTTATTATGGTTTTCAGTTACTTATCAAAATATATAGTTATTTAAAATTTTCATAAATGTTAATTAATAGTGTTACTTATTCGTGTAGGTTTTGATATTTCAAATTGAGGTAATATCAACTTAAACGTTAATTATAATTCGTTCTTAATTTTTAGGGTTACATTTATTATTAACAGCGTTAATTTAATTTATTGCGATTTTTTTTTTATATTTGGATATTATTTCATTATTTCTATAAATAACTTAATTAAACAAATAATGAAGATATTATTTATTCTTAGACCATCCAATAATCCTTTTGTCTCATAAGGGACATATTCCGCTACATCAGTATCATAATCATAATGCTCTTTTAAAATATGTGTAATGGTTAACACTCTTTTAAAATATGTGTAATGGTTAACACCCTTTTAACGCTCTTTCAGTTATTTTAAATGTAAAAATTGTTTTTAAAATAGTTAATATTATGTAATTTGATTTTGATTTTTCGTGTTAATTTTTTTAAACCCAATTATAGCGTTGATATGTTCATATATATTTCGATATATTTAAAATTTAAGAAAGAATATTATAATGTTCTAACCCGTGTAATACACGGGTAACTAACCTAGTATATATATATATATATATGGAGAAGGTTCAAATGAAAACCACTAGTTATTGTGAAAACTCGAAAACTAATTAAAAAAGCAAAAAAACATACCAAAAAAAAAAATTTTTTTTGCATAATATTTTTCGCAAGTTTTTTTATATAAAAAAAGTTTTCAAAACAAAAAAAAAAAAATTGTGTAGTGCACATGTGTACTACAAATTTTTTTTTATTTATTTTTTTTTGAAAAGAAGTTTTTTTTTTCATATATAAAAACCAGCGATTTTTATAAAAAAAAAATTGAAAAAAAAAATTGTGTGTGTTTTTTAGGCATTTTTTAGTTAGTTTTCGAGTTTTCACAATAAAAGTAGTTTTCATTTGAACCATCCCCATATATATATAGGGAGCCGCTAGAATAAGAACCACCTCCAGTTGTAAGAACCGCGAGAACCACTCTCCACCAATCATATTCAGCCAACAAAAGGGGTATTTTGATCTTTTACCCCAAACATCAAATCTTTCCTCTCTCTTCATTTAAATTCACTGACATTTAGTAAACCTCTCTCCTCTCTCTTCTATGACTCTCATATCTATATATCCAAGTTCATATCTCATCTTCATTTCTCAATTCACACAGAAACATCAAACTTTTCATCTCTCAATTCATGGTCTCATCTCTCTCGTCCTCTGTCTGACAGCCACACCGGCCGACTGCCGGAGGCGGTATTCCGGTCACCCCCTCTTTCAATGGATGAACGGACCACCACCACCGTCTGGGTGGTGGTGGTGAGCGACGGGAGTGGGAACGGCGGTGAGCGTCGGGAGTGGGAACGGCGGACCGGGGGACCGGAGTGGGAACGAAGAGAGAGAGACAGACAGAAGGAGAGAGAGGAACACAAGGGAGTGAGCCGGCCGACCGGCGTCGGTTTAGCGGCGGCGCCGCCGCTCACAGCGGCGGCGGTTGGGAGATTTGGACGGTGGTGTTCCTCCGGTATGTGGGTTTCATCTGTTGATTTTTTATATGTGGGTTTGATCTGTGGGCCACGAACAAGAATCTGATGAACTTTGTGGTGATTTTGCTTTTCTAGTGATTTTTGATTAACTTTTGATTTGAAGTTTGATTTTTTGATGAACTTTGATTTTTGATATGTGGGTTTATCTGATATGTGGGTTTGTTCTGTTTTATGGAATTTTGGATATGTGGGTTTGATCTGTTTCGATATGGGTTTGATCTGTTTTGGATATGTGGGTTTGATATTGATATGGAATAAACTGTTGATAGCTTGATTCTATTTTGTTGGTGCTTTTGATTCTCTGGTGGGTGTTTGATCTGTGTTCTTGATTTTGGGCAGTGATCACGCAAAAAAAAAAAAAAACCCATATTTTGGTAAATGTTTTTGCTGGGTTTGATTCAGTTGAATCTGGTGCTGTTTTGAATCTGTTGAATCTGTTTGAATGATGTTCATGGTGCTTTTGAATGTTTGAATCTGTTGAATTTGGTTCCTTTTGAATGTTTTGAATCTGGTGCTTTTTGGTAGATTTCGACCAGTGAACTATGTGGGTTTTGATCCGTTTGGATTTGGGAGGTGATGATGCAAAAAAAAAAAAAAAAACGTATATTTTGATGACGATGGCGCGGCACGGTTGGTGGATGGTAGATTTTTGAACCTGCAACCCCACTTTGCGGCCTCTGATTATCGGAAAAATCTGAGCCAAACCCTGTTTTTTTTCAAGAATCCAAACCTCATATAGGCATCAAGAAACATCAAATTAACACTCCAAAAGTTCAGTTACATATAGGACTCCTCAAGAGTTGTGTCTGACATCAGTCAAGCACTGAGTTTGATATACCCCTATAGGTTGCGTATAAGTCTGTACGAGGCCTACATGTAGTAAAAGTGTGCAAATAGCTTGGCTCGGTGTGTGGGTAGTTTCTCCCACAATATATTCTTATATGGATCATCAATTGTTTCTTAATCGAACTTGTAAGTCCACAACACACACCATACACTCATATCACCACTACCGTTTCTGATTCCCACCTCGTCATCGCCAACGCAGAGTAATACTTGAGTAGAGACCAAGTCCCCGGGAAATAACAAACACCCATATATCGCCGCCACCCGACAACAACCATCCTTTTTTAAACTATTTAGAGCTTATTCCATCCAAGTAACTTCGAATCCAACAATGTTACATATCGATAAGTGTTATGAGTTTATGGAGATGGCACTGGTCCAAAAGAGAGTGTGTGCAAAAGGAGAGAGAGAAAGAGCTATGTAAACAAAGGAAGATGAAATGTGGCCAATGAAATGAGTTCTGTGAGGTTGGATAGACCAATGAAAAGAGAGGAAATTTAAGAGTATTTTTATGAGAAGAATAAATTTTGATAATTAATAAAGTGGAAATTATGCTACTTATGTTTTGTTGTAGTGGAATATTATTTCTCAATACTCAGTATATTCCACCAATAGCAAAGCTAAGGTAGGGTCTGAGGAGGGTAAGATGTAGACAACCTTACCTCTACCCCGTAGAAATGGAGAGGCTGATTCCAGTGAGTTTTGCATCAAGCTTTGGACATAAGGCACATAACACTCAGCAATTGAGAAAAACGCTGATTAGTGTATGTACCCCCTTGTCTTTTGGCTATCAACGCCACCACATAATGCATGATTAATCATCCCCCTCTTTTAATGTTATTTTCACAAAATTAGTAAAATAACGTTAAAAATAGTGCACTTTCACTTTTTCCCCCGAGCGCCCACACATATGTACATTATATGAGCATACCGCAAACGAGGCTTAAGGGTATGAGGAGGGTAAGATGTAGACAACCTTACATTTACCCCGTAGAAATAGAGAGGCTGCTTCCAGTGAGACCCCCAGCTCAATAGTAGTTTTGCATCAAGCTTTGGACGTAATTGTTGTAAAATAATACAAATAGATTTAACATGCTAAACGTACACATAAACACTAACATGATTATTATTACACTAACTAGAGCAGTTATGCTAACACTAACATGATTATTATTACTCTACAAGTTTTTAACTAGAGTAATTATATTTACTTCAGGTTTTGTCGTGTAGTTACACTACTTCGAAACTGTAGAGTAATATTAACGAGATTGTTTTCCTCATGCGTTGCGGCGGTACGTTATCATGGGAATTCGATCAGCATTGATTAGGTTTGTTATAGTATTGGTACGATACATGCACTCGGTACAGAAATTAACACATATTTTACGGTTAGGTTCGTTGTAGTATTGGTACGATACATGCACTCGGTACAGAAATTAACAAATATTTTACATCGACCAAAAACGAAAAAACGAACATTGGTACCGACAATGATGTTGTCCTAACGGTATCGACCAGTTCAGATCGGATCGTCATGGTACTGGTAATGATATTGGTTTATCTTCACGCATAGAGTTGTATAATAAAAATTATCGAAACCGGAAACCATAAAAAGGAATACAGGTACATGTACCAATGTTGTTCGGTTGGACACGTCAGTTATCGAAAGCAAAAACAGTAAAGATAAGTACCGGTATAGATATCAATGTTGTTCGGTCGGTTTCGATTTGGTTGACAACGGTAGCGACACAAAATTCATTACCAAACAAAAACCATACAAATGAGTACATCTACCAATGTTGTTCAGTACGACATAGTAGGAATACGATGTCATTTTATCAAAAAGGAAAAACAACATAAATAAATACTGGACCGATACATATATTATTCGGTCGGTTCCGATTCTTATTTGATTTGATAGCGGCACAATATCTATTTTCGATAACATTGATATTGCAATGTTGAAAAATAAAATCAGTTTCGGTTCGGTTTAGTGCTATAGCGACACAGTAAACGTTTTCAATAAATTATTAACGCATTGCTGAAAAAATAAACATAAAACGTAAATTATTAGAAAAATAAGCAAAATATATAAGAAATAAAAATTATTAGAAAATAATCAAAATATATAAGAAATAAAATATTATTAGAAAAATTGAACAATTATTTAATAAATTAAAATCACTATTCATGAAGAGTCTATTTTAATATGTATAATAATAATGACTTTAGTTATTTGTGTGTTTATTAGGTTAATTTCACGAGGTATCGAATCCCATATATATAGATGGATGCAAGTTCCCCCGACTTTGTTAAACGTCTATAGCGCGCTTTTTGTACACAATTTTTTAATTAGACCACAATAACAAATGTTTTTTTTACGTCTTTAACACTAACGTTTTTTAAGTCCATGGTGTATTCATGTTGTTTAATATAAAGGCTTGTCACATGTAATTAATCTATAGTTTCTTAGCATTCTTAAAAAAACCTTTGTAACCAAATATATATATTATGTGTGAGGGAGATGTGATAGCGGGCCCTTCAATTATGAGTATAATAGGGACGTCTGAAATTTTTGTGCCACCTTAGATGACAAACGGCTCACAAATGAGGTGTTGGAGAAGCTTTAATTAATCATACATGCTCTCCAAATTGCTTTGTCAAAACATCCAAATTCCAAATAACATTTCTCTTTGTCTTCGTCACAAAAGTATGAACAATCTAATCAATGCATCATTGCATTTTGTTTGCACTATCTTTAAAAAAAACATTATGATTATGATATTCTAATATATAGAATGAATCATAAGAAAACTTTAGAAGACAACATATAATTTTGAGAAAAACCACTTTATAAAAAAAAAAAAAAAAAAAAAAAAACTATACCTCACAAAAAAAAAAAAAATAAAAAAAAAATCTAACCCTTCCCCACCCACCCACCCCAAATTTTAAACCTACACCCTTAAATAAGAGTGACGATACATGATTTTGAGAGATCCCCTCTTACCTTTCTAAATTTTAAACCTACACCCTTAAATAATACCCATTAGGGCAGGTCTGATTTTGATAATACCTTAGTTCTGCTAATTCTACTCTAAAAGAGAAAAAAGAAACACATTATAGTTTTTAATCATCTAAATGGGTTGATTCAGATGAAATGGTAATAACTAATGGCCAAATTACAAATTAAAAGAAAAAAACAGTTGGAAATCACCATAATTGTATTTCTAATGCATAAATCCTCTAAAATTAGTTTTAGATTATTACTGAAATAATAATGTAACTTTCTAATTATTTAGTAGGTAAGATAAATAACAAATCTGGACAAAAGTATGCACCGATATACATCTTTCTTGACTTGTTAGTAACTAAAGATTCTTATGGAATAGAGAAACTTGCTTTACACTTGATTGGCGCCGGCCACCTCCTCGACCTCAACTACGTCTTCGGGATGAGTCGAAGTTGACATTTTCAGGAAAATATTCAATAAGCTTCAAGAACACTAGAAAACTTGGCATATCTGCAAAACTCCGGTAAGAAGGTTGAAGATCTTCAAGAGCTTGAAGAGATATTTGAAGATTGAGATAGTGAAGAAGAGAATTCGAAAAAAGTGGTTAGTCTTCTTCCTTCGGTGTCTATTTATAACCATCGTATTTAATGTGATGGGTAACCGTGCATCCAACTTGCAGCGCAGACCCAATCACAAGACGACACGTCAGGCGGGAAAACCAAAGTGAGGGTTGCCACGCGCGCGTGAACACTACTTGCCTGACACGAGACGAAACGGCGTGACTGACACTATGACGACATGCTTTGCACAATGTCAGCAGTCACATCAGTGGTACTTTTCTCACCAAACCTTATCTTTGGAAGATTCGTTGTTCAAAATAGTTAAACGTGCATCGTATAAGCTTCGTCATCCCAAGGAATCTCATAGACTGGCACGCCGCACCAAAGCTTTACGACAAGTGTAAAAGTCGCGCTTCGTACCATTTATAAATCCAAAAGCAAACATAATTGATCTAGTCCAGAGCTATACCCACTTACTGTGCGTGCATGAGAGTAGCATTGGACTAGAGGACTTGAAGGGGGTATAGTCCCAGATCTTGCACCTGCATGCGTGACCACGAAGAAGCAGCAAGCATGTAAGACCACACCCAGCTTAAAATCAATACAATACTTAGCCATTCTCATTTGTTTGGCGCAAGCTTGAGGATACTAGCCGAGGATCATACACTCCGTACAAATGGCAAAGCGTTCAACCAATCAAAACACGCCAGGCTGTGATCATGCAACCGATCAATCGTGTAGGAGACAACTAGTACAAAAGGACAGTGATGTGTAACCTGTCACACCCTGGCTTTGCGGAAGCGTGGTTAACTTTGGTGTGACTTCTTAATACCATAGCTTAACCATAACAAGCTATATGAATTTAAAAACCATGCAAGTCATCCATTAAGTTTTAAAACCAAAATACAGTACCATTGTTTTAGCCAACAACCATAACCTTGTTTAACAACATTACAACTTTTAACATAACATAAACGTGGTTTAAGGATTGTGTCTTGTCCAGGAAAGAGACACATCCCTTAAACCCTGATGACTTCATGACAAGTGTAGCGGAAAACGTTCCATACCGTGCCAGATCTCGTTAATTTCCTGAAATACATGTGAGTTGAAAAATCAACAATAATGTTGAGCGAGTTCATGTGCAAGTGAGTAAGTAAAACACTTGTAAGTATAAAAGTTTCCTGGTATGTAGCAGTGTAAGAGGACTTGTGATCACCAATGGTTTGCAAGGCCATTAGCATGTAGTGAAATGCAAGTAAGTAGACACAACCCTAGCCGATTTTTGCGTTGGGTACCAAGTCACTCCAGGTCCGTTCTGTTAGTCCTCCGAGAGGCCTGTTCTGTTGGACCGGGAGCTGGGCTCGCTACACCCAGATAGATCTACCGCCTGAGTCCCTCGGTGTTCTAACTACCCATTCACATGATCTAAACCTCCTTACGTAATTCATACCGTGTATAAAGTACTCGTAAACAAAGTAACATGTATTTCACCCCCGCGGTTAAGTAAACTGAAAACAGTTAGAGAAAAGGGGGACATGAACTCACAGTGAATGCGCGTCTCTACCAAGTGTCTCCAATACAGTAAGCTGTGCAACGACCTACAAGTGCTAATTCTATTAGACGGACGGCCGTGCTTTAGCTTTATAGTTTATGTCTTTGGGAAATAGTTAGACAACTATTTCGTGTTTTTGTTCCGTATACACTTGGTAGTTATTCTTCTTCCCAAGGATGGGGGATATAATACATGTGCGTAAGTTACGTTTTTATCAATCTTGTGGTAATGTAATTACCGGTGTAACTTATATGTTTGTGGAAGCGTTCGTAAAGTTTTGGAATCCTTAACGCTTGTAAATATTATTTTTACTCTAAAATAATATTTATGTATTTCACAAAATAATCATAAACAGTGTTGTGACAAATATCTTTATCACGTTAATCTTTGTGAAAATCCCACCTCCGAATATTTAGTAAAATATAGTGCTGGCGAAATTTATGTTTCGAAAGTATGTCCAAAAATATTTCTAACACTTGTTGCGTAAAAAGGTCTAAGTGTTAGATTTTCAGAAAATTTCGCCAGAGTTTCCTCTGTAACTGGAGGTGGCCACGCTTTCAAGCGTATCATTTTCTTTTAACAAATCAATTCAACAATCTTCTTTATTCAATCAAACAATTTCCGACACATCAATCTAGTCGACAAGTATGTAAATCGCGTAGTCGCATGAACTTGCAGTTTTTCCGAATCTATAGTGTAAACACCCTTTATATATGTAGATCTTTATATAAAGTAACTTTAATCTCATAAAAACCTTGTGACTAGCGAAATCCGTCTTTACAACTTCTAGTAACAAGTGACAAATCTACTTCTTTGTCGGATCTCTTTGTTTCACAAGTGCTTACACACTTGTGGTTTATAAAACCATATTTATTAGTGTAAGATTCATCTTTAGAAAAATATGATTTCTTTAAAGTGTGGTCTTTCAAAAATACCACTTGCGGATGCGTAGATCCGCTAGTTTTAAACACCATTGTACCGGTTAAATCACTTTTACACAAGTAAAATTCTTTTACACAAGTTCATACTCTAAATGTGGTAGTGTTTCACCTTTAACCCTTGTATCTTTCAAAAACGAGCTTATGTGATGATACGTGATTTTACAAAGTCGGGTTAAACGGAGATTTGAGCTACCTCATCATAGATCGGGTCTAGATAAACACAAATTTCAAGTCCTGCGACTTTTACACAAGACATGTGCTATTAACCTCCATTTTTGTGATTTTAGTAGACTTTAAAGTTCCAAAACGTATGTTAACGATATTTCACCGACAAAATTCCTTTTAACCACTTTAGATAAGCTTAAAAACAAGTTTTAAGTGATATACCTCTAGCTCGGGGCTAGGGAAGAATCGTGACGAAAACGGGGTGGATAAAAGCTAACGGTGGAGGTCCTTCGTGTTCCGCTTGCACCAAAGCTCCTAAAACGCGACTTGTGATATTTGTATGATGATGAAATTGCAAGAACCAAAGTCGAAAATGTGGTGGTGTAGTGGAGGGGGTTCGGCCGAAAGGTAGAGAAGAGAAGAGAGTGAGTGAAAGTTGGTGGAATAATAGTGATTATCTTCAAGAGTTAGGGTGTATTTATAGGAAAAAAAATAAGAGTTATTATCCAAAGGTTTAGATGTCCACTAGATACTAAACCAAACTTATTAAAATAATGGCCATTGTACTCTTGTGTCCCCTAAGGTTTTGGGGCCGGTTAGGGACTTGGGGGGGGGGGGGGGGTTGGTTCGATTTTAAGTAGTGTAGTTAGGAGTTAGTTTAGGTTAAGTAAGTTAACTAAGTATTTAACTTAGTTAGTTGTATGTTACACGTTATGGCGGGTGTTAGGGTAATCAGGGACCCTAACTAGCTTAGAAAATAATAAATAGTGAAAAAAATAATAGTATTTTCGTGTTCCGGGTAAAGTCCGGGTGTCCGGTTGGATAGAAATCCGTTAAAGTGTTACAAAAGCTTTAAAGTGTCGTTATTATATTTTTAGTGACACAATTTATATCCGACACTTTTGAAAGTGTCTAGTGTTATTTTCTCATTTCCTGGCACTTTACTAGTCAGCTAGAAGCTGGTTAAATTATTAAAGTGCTGTGTTTGGTACTTAAAGTACGTTCTTGGCACATCCGAATCAGTGTATCTTATCCCTAGAGACGCGGTACCATAACCCTTATATCCTACACTCACTACCAGTGTAGCCAAAATATATGAGGCTCTTAATAGGCCTTAGAGGCAGTGTCTGCCTGATGCTGGTTATATCAGCATGTTCACTGTGTATCCGTTTAGTGCTACTGTGCTTTTTGTGCATCATGTTTGTCACTAAGGTGCCGTATGTAAATAATGTAGTGACAGCATATAAAGTATGATGCAAGTAAGTGCATGTATCAGTATGCAGGTAGCAGTTTATCAGCTAGTTTTAAACAAGCACAGTAATTAAGTAGTAATTAATCATTAATTAAGTTGTACGGATACCTGGTTTAGTGCGGGTTGTCACATTCTCCCCCCGTTAAATAAATTTCGTCCCGAAATTTAAGTTCTGCTTGTAGACGCAGAGTTCTTAGGAAATAAGTGGGGGTATTTCTCTTTCATCTGGTCCTCACGTTCCCATGTGAATTCAGGACCATGTCTGGCATTCCAACGAACCTTGACGAGTTTGACACTGCTCCGGCGGGTCTTGTTAACTTTCCAATCCGTGACCTCAACAGATTCTTCAACAAAGTGGAGCGTGTCGTCAATATGTATCTCGTCGATAGGAATGGCAACGTCAATTTGAGTTGGACTTTTCTTTAGATTGGACACATGAAATGTATCGTGAACACCATTCAGTTCAGCAGGTAGGTCCAACTTGTATGCCACTGTCCCAATTCTTTCCAGAATTCTGAAGGGACCAATGTAGCGCGGATTTAACTTTCCACGCTTTCCAAAGCGTGCTACCCCTTTCCAGGGTGAAACCTTTAACAACACCATTTCTCCGACTTGGAAGTCCACATGCTTCCGATTTGGATCCGCGTAGGCCTTTTGTCTGTGGCGAGCGGCTTCGATGCGTTTAAGAATTTGCGCGATCTTGTCTGTCGTCTCTTGGACGATTTCGGGACCAGCAAGCTGTCTATCACCCGCGTCAGACCAACATAGTGGTGATCGGCACTTGCGTCCGTATAGGGCCTCAAATGGCGCGACACCAATACTGGTGTGGTAGCTGTTGTTATATGAAAATTCGACCAACGGTAAATGTTTATCCCAGCTACCTCCCAAATCCATAACACATGCCCTCAGCATGTCTTCCAATGTTTGTATCGTTCGCTCGCTCTGGCCGTCAGTTTGCGGATGGAACGCAGTGCTCAGATTCAATTGTGAGCCAAAAGATTCCTGGAAAGATTGCCATATTCTTGACACAAATCTTCCGTCTCTATCAGAGATGATCGAGAGTGGTACTCCATGACGTGCTACGATCTCTCTCATGTAAATTTCCGCAAGTTTACTAGTACTGTCTTTCTCCTTGATTGGCAGAAAGTGTGCGGATTTTGTTAGGCGGTCAACAATCACCCAAATCATATCGTGGCCTCTTGGCGTTCTTGGTAATTTTGTAACAAAATCCATTGAGATTTGTTCCCATTTCCACTTGGGAATCTCAGGTTGTTGCAGCAGCCCCGAGGGCTTCTGGTATTCTGCCTTGACTTTAGCGCACGTTAAACATTTGCTCACGTAAACAGCAACGTCGCCTTTCATCCTAGGCCACCAATAGTAGTCTTTAAGATCTTGATACATCTTATCCGATCCAGGGTGGATAGAGTACCGTGACTTGTGCGCTTCGTCGAAAATGACTTCCCTTAATCCACCAAACAGAGGAACCCAAATCCTTTTCTCAAAACATAACGTCCCTTCCTCGTTTGGTACCAAAAGCTTCTCCATTCCACGGAGATATTCTTCCTCAAGGTTTCCCTCCTTGAGAGCTTCTTTTTGTGCAGCACGAATGCGCAAGGAGAGATCGGTTCGTATGATCATTTCCAAAGCCCTAACCCTTATGGGCTTGATTCTTTCTTTACGACTTAGGGCATCGGCGACTACATTCGCCTTCCCTGGGTGATACTTTATCTCGCAGTCGTAGTCGTTCAATAATTCAACCCATCGTCTTTGCCTCATATTCAACTCCTTCTGGTTGAATATATGCTGTAAGCTTTTGTGATCTGTGAAGATTGTGCATTTCGTACCGTACAGGTAGTGTCTCCAGATCTTCAAAGCGAAAACCACTGCGCCAAGCTCTAAATCGTGTGTGGTATAATTCTTTTCATGCACTTTCAGTTGGCGTGATGCGTAAGCAATGACCTTTTGGCGTTGCATCAACACACAACCCAATCCCTGACGCGATGCGTCGCAGTATACCACAAAGTCATCAGTACCTTCTGGTAGAGCTAAGATTGGCGCGTTACAAAGCTTATCCTTCAATATCTGAAACGCTTCGTCCTGTTTGATTCCCCAATCAAACGTCTTATCCTTCTGGGTGAGGAGCGTCAACGGTTGAGCGATTTTTGAAAAATCCTCGATGAACCTTCTATAGTAGCCAGCCAAACCCAAGAATTGCCGAATCTCGGTTGGCGTTGTAGGCGTTTCCCAATCCTTGATCGCCTCGATCTTTGTGGGATCAACATGAATTCCATCCCCATTAACCACATGTCCGAGAAACTGGACTTCGCGTAACCAAAACTCGCACTTGGAGAATTTGGCGTACAGCTGTTCCTTCTTTAGCAGCTCCAATATGGTTCTAAGATGTTGTTCGTGTTCAGCCTTCGTCTTTGAGTAAATCAAGATGTCGTCGATGAATACAATCACGAACTTGTCTAAGTATGGCTTGCAAACCCTATTCATTAGATCCATGAATACCGCAGGCGCGTTTGTCAAACCAAATGGCATAACGAGGAACTCGTAGTGTCCATAACGAGTTCGGAAGGCTGTTTTCGGGATACTTTCCTCCTGTATCCTTAGTTGATGGTATCCAGATCGAAGATCGATCTTAGAGTAACAGCTTGAACCTTGAAGTTGATCGAACAGATCGTCGATTCTTGGTAGTGGATACCTGTTCTTGATAGTCAGCTTGTTCAATTCTCTGTAGTCAATACACATGCGGAAACTTCCGTCCTTCTTCTTGACAAACAGGACCGGAGCTCCCCAAGGCGAGAAGCTTGGTCGGATAAAACCCTTGTCTAACAACTCTTGAAGTTGTGTCGACAATTCCTGCATCTCAGACGGCGCAAGTCTGTAAGGTGCCTTAGCTACAGGCGCTGCGCCTGGAACTAAGTCAATGTGAAACTCCACTTGCCTCTGAGGTGGCAGTCCGGGTAAGTCTTCTGGGAAGACTTCTGGATACTCCCTTACGACAGGGATGTCTTCGATCGTTGGCTCAGCAGCCTTCTTGTCTACGATGTGTGCCAGAAAAGCAACACATCCCTTCTGTAAACACTTCCTTGCTTTCAAGCAGCTGATAAATCTTAGCGGCGTGTCACGCTTCTCTCCGTGAACCACAATTGTCTCACCATCATCAGTTGGGATACGTACAACTTTTTCGTGACATACTATCTCAGCCTTGTTTCTGGATAACCAATCCATTCCTACCACCACGTCAAAGCTTCCCAGTTGGACTGGTAGTAGATCCAGAGTAAACTCGCGTTCTCCCAATTCTATCACGCAACCTCTGATTACCTCGTCGGCTCCAACTAATTTTCCATTAGCTAATTCGATCGAGTAGGGAATGTCTAACTTAGTAGCAGCTAACCCAAGCATATTTTTAAATTCTAACGATACGAAGCTATAGTCGGCACCAGTATCAAATAAAACAGATGCATAGCGCTGATTGATAGGGAACGTACCCGTAACAACATTTGGATCTTGGCGTGCTTCTCTAGCTTCGAGCTGGAATACTCTACCACGGGCTTGATTCAGTGTTGGGCAATTCTTCTTAAAATGCCCGATTTCCCCGCAGTTATAGCATCCGAGCCTCTGCCCGTTTCCATCACCGTTTCCAGCTGGGGTGTTGTTCTGGTTGGCATTGCCAGCCTGGTTTGCATTGTTGCCTCGGTTTCTGTTTCCTCCAGAGTTTCCTGGTAGGCGGTTTCCATTTCCACCACGGTTATCATTCCTATATCCATATCCTCCCTGGCCTCCGCGGCCGACAGGGACCCAACAAGTATCCTTAGAATGACCACGTTTCCCACACACCTCACATACTTTTAGCCCACATTGGCCAGAATGATGACGCTGGCAGGCGTTACACTTGGGCTGGGTGCCCATATATCCCCTTCCTTTCCTTCCACTGCCAGTCGTACCCTGAGTTGGCGTGTTTGGTGCTCCTCTCTTACCATCACTGCTAACACTTTGTTTGAAGTTCGAAAACTTTCTTTTGTTATTTCCGGACGACTCAACATGAGTCTCTTTCTCCTTTGCCTTAGCATCACCAAACCTGTTTAGGCGAATCGCCTCCTCAGTGAGAGCCACGCTCAAATCGATGGCTTCAGTGATAGTTGCTGGTTTAGAGGAGGTTACCATGCTTATTATTTGGGGTGCCAAACCCCAAATGAAGCGCTCGATTCGCTTGTACTCTGGCGTAACCATGTAAGGAACCACTTGAGATAGGTCGTGAAATCTCTGGACGTATTCCGCAATCTTAGGTCCATCCATCTTTAAGTGCCAAAATTCAGTCTCCAACCTTTGAATTTCTGCGCGTGAACAGTACTTCTTGCGCATCAGTTCTTTCAATTCGGCCCAAGTCAGGGCGTAGGCGGCAGCTTCGCCTAGTGTTTGGACTTGTAAGTTCCACCAAGATAGGGCTCCGTCTAGAAACAGCCCTGAAATGTATGTGACTTGCTGATCCTCGGCACACTTGCTCATGCGTAACACAGAATCGGTTTTCTCAGCCCAGCGGGTGAAGGCAACTGCACCTCCTGTGCCATTGAAGTTAACTGGTTTGCAGTCTAAGAACTGCTTGTATGTGCATCCTGCACGTATGTTAAAACATGTGTTTGGCATTAGCATCACCGCTAAAATCTCCAACTAGTTCATGGTAGGTTCAAATGGCGTGGTATTACCATGAGGTGGATTGTTATTGCCTTGGTTAACACTTCCGCTCGCTCCTGGCTGAGATGCTGCGTACTGTGCTATGGCAGCAGCAATAATCTGCTGGAGTTCTGCCTCGTTTGTTGGCATGTTTGGTTCGCGTCTTGGCGGCATCTTCTAAAAGATGGTTTAAGTTGGTTAGGCCTTAGTAAGGCTCCGTTGTTATAATACGTAAATCAGTTCGTAGTATAGTGTACGTATATAACGGTAGTAATAGTATAATCACATAACATCTCAGGTTATCACACATCACAAATATCAATCACACACATCCCATGTCAAAAACATAAACAAGTAATCAAGCGAATCCGAATATGGTGAGAAAACTGCGATTGCCATATAAATGAGACCACATCGTAAGTGTATACATACAATCATCAATCACTAGGGGCTACATAACCCCTGTTAAAAGCTACATCAGTATCAATACAACATCAAGTACATAACAAAAGTCAAGTCATAACGTAGTCTCCAAAATGCTGTGCAGACAAAAAGCAATCGCCGCCTTATCACCTCGCCTACCCAAGTGGCACGGATGAGCTCTAAGCAGATGGTGGTGGAGGAGGGGGAAAATGGGTATAAAACAAACGGCGCAACTGTAACCAGTCCGCCTCCATCGCCTGCTGTGTGCGAATAATGGAAGCAATCTGTTGCTCCAAAGTAGTAAGACGAGCAGCATAGTCAGGGGGTAATGGTCGTGATGGCTGCAACGGAGAGGGTACCCGGCCATGGCACTGACATGGCTGCAGACGGGCTCTCTCCAACTCCTGTAGTCGCTGCTCATGCGACTCGTGCTGGTGTACAAACGACATCAATACATCCTCGATGGTATGTCCCACGTGGAATCTGTGGTATGGATCAGTGGGTGGCATGGGGGAAAACGGTGACCACAGCAGTGGCTCACGTGTGGGGTCAAAGGGTGCCACCCCAAAAGGAGCTGTAGTAAAAGGAATCTGAGGCGTGAAAGGCATGGGCATCGGTACATGCCCATCAGGGTGTGCTGAAGAACCCTCTCCAGGCCCTGCTGGAGGTATAAACATAGGAACCTGAAACGAAAAGTCAGTATGTGGTGCAACAGGAATCTGTGGAGGGAATGGGGGAACGTCCTCGTCTGCCGGTATCCAGCCATGCTGTGCGGACTCATCCGGTGGATCCATATGTGCCGCGAACGGTGCATGTCCGGGCTCTATGGGAATGGGATCAAATAAGGGAGCAACAACGGGGTGAACGGGTGCCAAGTGCTCGAAAGGGGGGGTCAACTGGTACAGCAACAATGGGTAAAGGACCAATGGGATCAACGGGAACATCTATGTGGTGATCATCAGCAATGGGCTCAAAAGGTACATCAGCATGCACAGGGTCATGCTCTGGTAAAGGATCAAGGGCAGCTGCCTGCTCAGGTGCAATGGCAGGCTCAACGTCATCAAACGCCATGTCAAAATCAAAGTCAGGATCAATCGGATCAAAAGGGTCAACAGCGTCTACTGGGTCCTCCATCAACTCGTCCATCGGGACATACTCTAAATCACGGTCAGGATCAAACCCTGGTGGGAACATAGGATCTGAATCCTCCTCGTCGTCATGGTCAAAAACAAGTCCAGGTACGGAAGCAACAGAAAAAGCCTGGTCAGAATCGGACCCATGGGAGAAGTGCTGCGCACTATGAGCATGTGTGGGTACAGAAGCCACAGACTCAAAGGAGTCCGCGACTGGGGAATGTGCAGGTGACTCCGCAGCCGGAGCATCTGCGATCAGTAAGGGAGCAACAGCAGGTAGGGCCTCACCCTGAGCATCCTCCAAAGGCTCCTCCTCAAATATATCGACGTCGTCCTCCTCGTCGTCGATGGGTAAAACAGGGTATGCTGCAAGGGGTACAGGAGCAGGGATCGCAACGAGTGGTAGATCCCCGGCTGGGAGATCAACTGGGAGCTCATCAACGCCGTCGGGTAAGGCGAATGGCTGAAAGTCATCATCATCCGTGCTGGTGAAGTCTGACGTATAAACCTCGTGCTCTGATGACTCAATGTCGTCTGAAACGATAGGCCTCGGGCCTGTGGTGCCTGAACCACCAGTGTCTGCGGAATCCATGTGTCTGTAACATATACACAAACATGCACAAATAGTCAATCATGAATCAAGTAATCACATAAGTCATCAAGTAAGGCATCACATAATCCTCCTAGTCTTACTAGCCAATACCATCCAGTCTACATGACTGCTCTATCCTTCACTTAAACCAAACCTCGATCCTCCAGATCGATCCTATAACAAACCAACGTGCTCAACTACCTTGTTCACCTCGATCCTCCAGATCGATCCTATAACAAACCAACGTGCTCAACTACCTTGATCATCTCGATCCTCCAGATCGATCTTATAACAAACCAACGTGCTCAACTACCTTGACCATCTCGATCCTCCAGATCGATCCTCAGCCCTCCAAGCTGAACTTATAATTAATAAAATGTGCTCAACATTTGTTTGTAAAAAGTGTGGATCTGGACTTAAGTGGTATGCAGAAAATGTTTTCGTGAGAGCCCTAGTGATCATAGTCTAGACTCGAGACAGAATCCTAGTTCGCTATGATCAGAGCTCTGATACCAAGCTGTCACACCCTGGCTTTGCGGAAGCGTGGTTAACTTTGGTGTGACTTCTTAATACCATAGCTTAACCATAACAAGCTATATGAATTTAAAAACCATGCAAGTCATCCATTAAGTTTTAAAACCAAAATACAGTACCATTGTTTTAGCCAACAACCATAACCTTGTTTAACAACATTACAACTTTTAACATAACATAAACGTGGTTTAAGGATTGTGTCTTGTCCAGGAAAGAGACACATTCCTTAAACCCTGATGACTTCATGACAAGTGCAGCGGAAAACGTTCTATACCGTGCCAGATCTCGTTAATTTCCTGAAATACATGTGAGTTGAAAAATCAACAATAATGTTGAGCGAGTTCATGTGCAAGTGAGTAAGTAAAACACTTGTAAGTATAAAAGTTTCCTGGTATGTAGCAGTGTAAGAGGACTTGTGATCACCAATGGTTTGCAAGGCCATTAGCATGTAGTGAAATGCAAGTAAGTAGACACAACCCTAGCCGATTTTTGCGTTGGGTACCAAGTCACTCCAGGTCCGTTCTGTTAGTCCTCCGAGAGGCCTGTTCTGTTGGACCGGGAGCTGGGCTCGCTACACCCAGATAGATCTACCGCCTGAGTCCCTCGGTGTTCTAACTACCCATTCACATGATCTAAACCTCCTTACGTAATTCATACCGTGTATAAAGTACTTGTAAACAAAGTAACATGTATTTCACCCCCGCGGTTAAGTAAACTGAAAACAGTTAGAGAAAAGGGGGACATGAACTCACAGTGAATGCGCGTCTCTACCAAGTGTCTCCAATACAGTAAGCTGTGCAACGACCTACAAGTGCTAATTCTATTAGACGGACGGCCGTGCTTTAGCTTTATAGTTTATGTCTTTGGGAAATAGTTAGACAACTATTTCGTGTTTTTGTTCCGTATACACTTGGTAGTTATTCTTCTTCCCAAGGATGGGGGATATAATACATGTGCGTAAGTTACGTTTTTATCAATCTTGTGGTAATGTAATTACCGGTGTAACTTATATGTTTGTGGAAGCGTTCGTAAAGTTTTGGAATCCTTAACGCTTGTAAATATTATTTTTACTCTAAAATAATATTTATGTATTTCACAAAATAATCATAAACAGTGTTGTGACAAATATCTTTATCACGTTAATCTTTGTGAAAATCCCACCTCCGAATATTTAGTAAAATATAGTGCTGGCGAAATTTATGTTTCGAAAGTATGTCCAAAAATATTTCTAACACTTGTTGCGTAAAAAGGTCTAAGTGTTAGATTTTCAGAAAATTTCGCCAGAGTTTCCTCTGTAACTGGAGGTGGCCACGCTTTCAAGCGTATCATTTTCTTTTAACAAATCAATTCAACAATCTTCTTTATTCAATCAAACAATTTCCGACACATCAATCTAGTCGACAAGTATGTAAATCGCGTAGTCGCATGAACTTGCAGTTTTTCCGAATCTATAGTGTAAACACCCTTTATATATGTAGATCTTTATATAAAGTAACTTTAATCTCATAAAAACCTTGTGACTAGCGAAATCCGTCTTTACAACTTCTAGTAACAAGTGACAAATCTACTTCTTTGTCGGATCTCTTTGTTTCACAAGTGCTTACACACTTGTGGCTTATAAAACCATATTTATTAGTGTAAGATTCATCTTTAGAAAAATATGATTTCTTTAAAGTGTGGTCTTTCAAAAATACCACTTGCGGATGCGTAGATCCGCTAGTTTTAAACACCATTGTACCGGTTAAATCACTTTTACACAAGTAAAATTCTTTTACACAAGTTCATACTCTAAATGTGGTAGTGTTTCACCTTTAACCCTTGTATCTTTCAAAAACGAGCTTATGTGATGATACGTGATTTTACAAAGTCGGGTTAAACGGAGATTTGAGCTACCTCATCATAGATCGGGTCTAGATAAACACAAATTTCAAGTCCTACGACTTTTACACAAGACATGTGCTATTAACCTCCATTTTTGTGATTTTAGTAGACTTTAAAGTTCCAAAACGTATGTTAACGATATTTCACCGACAAAATTCCTTTTAACCACTTTAGATAAGCTTAAAAACAAGTTTTAAGTGATATACCTCTAGCTCGGGGCTAGGGAAGAATCGTGACGAAAACGGGGTGGATAAAAGCTAACGGTGGAGGTCCTTCGTGTTCCGCTTGCACCAAAGCTCCTAAAACGCGACTTGTGATATTTGTATGATGATGAAATTGCAAGAACCAAAGTCGAAAATGTGGTGGTGTAGTGGAGGGGGTTCGGCCGAAAGGTAGAGAAGAGAAGAGAGTGAGTGAAAGTTGGTGGAATAATAGTGATTATCTTCAAGAGTTAGGGTGTATTTATAGGAAAAAAAATAAGAGTTATTATCCAAAGGTTTAGATGTCCACTAGATACTAAACCAAACTTATTAAAATAATGGCCATTGTACTCTTGTGTCCCCTAAGGTTTTGGGGCCGGTTAGGGACTTGGGGGGGGGGGGGGGGGTTGGTTCGATTTTAAGTAGTGTAGTTAGGAGTTAGTTTAGGTTAAGTAAGTTAACTAAGTATTTAACTTAGTTAGTTGTATGTTACACGTTATGGCGGGTGTTAGGGTAATCAGGGACCCTAACTAGCTTAGAAAATAATAAATAGTGAAAAAAATAATAGTATTTTCGTGTTCCGGGTAAAGTCCGGGTGTCCGGTTGGATAGAAATCCGTTAAAGTGTTACAAAAGCTTTAAAGTGTCGTTATTATATTTTTAGTGACACAATTTATATCCGACACTTTAGAAAGTGTCTAGTGTTATTTTCTCATTTCCTAGCACTTTACTAGTCAGCTAGAAGCTGGTTAAATTATTAAAGTGCTGTGTTTGGTACTTAAAGTACGTTCTTGGCACATCCGAATCAGTGTATCTTATCCCTAGAGACGCGGTACCATAACCCTTATATCCTACACTCACTACCAGTGTAGCCAAAATATATGAGGCTCTTAATAGGCCTTAGAGGCAGTGTCTGCCTGATGCTGGTTATATCAGCATGTTCACTGTGTATCCGTTTAGTGCTACTGTGCTTTTTGTGCATCATGTTTGTCACTAAGGTGCCGTATGTAAATAATGTAGTGACAGCATATAAAGTATGATGCAAGTAAGTGCATGTATCAGTATGCAGGTAGCAGTTTATCAGCTAGTTTTAAACAAGCACAGTAATTAAGTAGTAATTAATCATTAATTAAGTTGTACGGATACCTGGTTTAGTGCGGGTTGTCACATAACCAATCAAGTTACGCCATTCACTGCTCTATGATTTCCACTCATAGCTGATGATAGACTCGACATCAAGGACGACTCTCAGGACACGTGGCTCCAATCATCATGCGCCAACACCTCGATCCTCGGCATGCACTAACTGTCGTGTCATAGAAGACAAATAAGATTTCCTTGATGGAGACGTCTGGCCCAAGGCGCATCAGCTCATATCCTTCCTCACACTCTTCGGCTATAAACAGAGGACTTCACCTCCAGGTTTAAGGATCGCTTCTCTCACACTCTCACTATTAACACACACTTATTATCCTCAAATTGAGTTCTTATTCTCACGCCAAAGGGTGATTACAAGGAGAACCCTCCACCTCTCCTCCTTGTAACGAGCTTCTCGGTGTTGTTTCGTTTTGCAGGACTATTTTACGATCAAGAAGCCATTAGACGAGGAAGGAAAAAAGATTAACCTTTGTGAACGAGAATAATCCCACAAGTAAACCTCTGGGTTAACTTGTTATTTCTTCACAAACCAAACATAATAAAAGATCATAATCAAATAAGGGTCCATATATAGTATACACTTTAACCTGTTCATCAACTCACCAAGAAGTCTTCTTCTTCCCACCATAAAACTCAAGATACCATTTAACAAACTTCGCCAATCTTGTTTCCAAATCCGTCGACGGTTTGTACCCAAGTGCCTTTCGTGCCAGCTTAATATTCGCATTCGTAAACAGCACATCTCCATTTCGTGGCATCAGCACAACCTTCATTTTCGCTTTCACCTTTAACTTCTCCAATATGCTAACTAACTCATTAACGTAAATTGGGGAACTATTCCTAAATTTAAAAATCCTAAACTGTGCTTCCCACCACTCCCCGTACTCCTTTTCGCAGTATCAATCACAGATGGTTACCCTTTCGATATCTAATGTATAAACCCACTTTTTTGTATTATGTTAAACCTGTTAACTTTAAATATTGATGTGTGGATGTACCTACCAACTAGTACTCGATTTTGGAATTATGTAACATGTAACGTGAATTACAATTGGGGTTTTTAATCACGTTAGATGTTTAAATACACTTGCACATATGTTTGAAAAAAATGGGACCTATTATGAGAGATTTTATATATTGAATGTAAGACCTACCGTACTGGGGCGTGTTTGCCCCCTAATACCGCCGGAAAAAAACGGAAACCACCCCCCCCCACCCATTACACCCGGCGTGATGTGGCGTTTTTTGACAAAAAAAATTGGCCCAACGTTTTTTTAATAACGCTGCAAGTGGGTTTGACTGGCCAATGAGAAACTAGTTTGTTTTTTTTTTTTTTTTTTTAATGATTGGAAGGGGTGTTATTGGGCATTATTCCCACTACGCCACTTTTGCAATAACGCTCCATGCTGACTGGACTGCCACGTGTCGCAAAACGCTCCATGGTGAAGGCATTATTGAGCTAAACCACTATACATGGTATAAGTGTGAAATAAAATATGGATGCTACAACTGACATTTACAGCTAGGATCAAAGACTAACCTATTTTTTTTTTTTTTTGAACGGCCGACAGAAAATTTTATTCAATGTAGCAAGGTGCTACCCACCAACATATACAACGTTTGACACCCAATTACACCATTCGACACCAAACACTTCTAAATTACATCATCACATAGCACCCAAATTAAAACGACTCCAATTCTCCCATGTTAATGCCTCCACTTTTGCTCTACTTTTAACCCAGAGATACGCCATCGATTTGACCTCGTCCAGGCACCTCGTCGTATTTGGTATAACCTGTCTGAATACGGCTTCATTTCTCGATTTCCAAATGCTCCAAAAAGTCACCAAGATAAGAGCATGTATTACCTTCCTTTTTTTCCTCGATCCTGAACTTGACTGATGCAAAGTAAGTAAATCACTAATTCCGAACGCAATGACCGGTGGGATCATACACCAGCCCGCCAAATTCTGCCATATCGATTGTGTGTATTGACACGAGACGAATACATGGTCACATGTCTCCTCATAATCACCACAGAAAACGCACATTCGGTTCTGAATCGGAACATTCCGCCTAGCCAAAGCGCACTTGGTTGGCAATCTCTCCATCTCTGCTCTCCACGCCACGATTCCGACCTTCTTTGGGACCCAATTGTTCCATTCAAAGACTCGACCAGGACTAACTCGATTAACTGAGCTAAGAATCTTCTTGATACTCGCAACAGTGAACTTTCCATCCGGTTCGTACTTCCATTTCCACATGTCCGCACCAAGTGACACAGCCCAATTATCCAACATATATACCAGCTGCTGTAATTGATTTGCAGCAACAGTTCCGAGACCAGGCCGAGCCCAAGCCCAACTGAAAACAGGCCCGGTATCAGCTAGTCTCCAGCGATCCGCAACCATGCAATCTTTTACCACTTCCTCTTTGAACAGTTCTGGGAATTTAATGTATAGCGGCTCTACAACAATCCAACAATCCAACCAGAAAAATATATTTTTCCCATTGCCAACCACTGCTGAAAAATCAGTCTTCAGATTAATATTTGCGCACAATAATTGCTGCCATATACCGTGAATATTTTTCCATGGCCCCGCCACAGAAACCCTCACTGGTATGTCATTCCACGCCCTCAACCTGTGGTGAATAGCCCATACGATCCGACGCCACAGTCCTATTTTTCCTGCTTTGAATCTCCACCACCACTTAGCCAACATGGCTAAGTTAGCATCCCTGAGCGACCCAAAACCCAACCCACCATATTCAACAGGAGCGATTGTTTTGGTCCACGCAACCCAGTTCATTTTCGCCTTTTCTTCCGACCCACCCCAAAAGAATACCCTCCTAATCTTGTCCAGCTCGTCAAGGACTTTTATAGATGCACAAAGACTAACCTATTAATATTAAATATTAATAAACAGACTGAAGTTGGAAAACCGATCATCATTTTCATAGATTGAAGTTCAGCATGCAAGATCAGACGATCAGTGTTGGTTTATTAGTAATTGGAATTCACAAATATTATATTTGTATAGAATATGTTGCATAGAAAATGTCAATATATTTGAAATCTTATCATTTCCTAGATCAGGTCAATCCATGTATTATTATATATATTGAGATTACGGATATAATGAAAATCAATATTAACATTCTCTGATGTGAATATCCTAATAATTAGTCTTAGGGGCTGTTTGGCAACATCTGAATCAATAAGTGCTGAATGAATAAGAGGTCTGAATGGGTAAGAGGCTCTGAACTAGTAAGTAGCAACCAGTAAAGTGCTGTTTGTTTGCACATCTGAATAACTGTGTAAAATGACATTTGTACCCCTTTTAATTAAAAAAACCATTTTATTATTAAATATATATTATATACATGTTCATCCTTTTCTCCATTCTCATCTCATTTGTTCCAGAACTTTCTCTCTCTCTCTACCTATACCTGATCCCTGATCTCGTTTGTTCCTCCAGAGCATTTTACCATTCTCATCTCCTGATCTCCATCCCCATCCCTGATCCCTCCACCATCAACACCATCGTCGCCACTGCAATTCCACCGTCACCACCACCACTACACCGTCACCACCACCGTTGCACCTCCACAACACCCACCACCGCTTCACCACCGTCGCCACTGCAACTCCACCGTCACCACCACCACTACATCGGACAGCGGGTTCGAAGCAGGAAGAAGAGAGAGAGATCAGTGAGCTTGTTGTTTTACCGGAAACAAACAAACCCTTGAATCCTCTTTCTTCTTCTACACACACACACCCCAATGGCGTCTGCAAGTTTTGATAGCGATGATAATGACCGATGATGATGATGATGATAGCGATGGTTGATGGCGAAAGTGGTGGTGTCGGACAGCGGGTTCGAAGCAGGAAGAAGAGAGAGGATCAGTGAGAGTGAGAGATAGATCGGGAAGAGAGAACGCGGCATCGATGTTTTTCCGACAACCCGAAGACGTCGCCGGTGGCTGAGCTTGTCTGCTTCTCTCTCTAAACTGTCGGCTGGAATATGATGAAGGAGATGTTTATGTTTTTTAGGATTGAGGGTATCCAAGTCACAATTGTCATTCAGAGGTAGTCAGACTCCTCTCCATGTCTGACTCGGACAGAGCAAAATAAGAGGGATGATAAGTTTTAAGAGGCATGAAACAAACAGTCTGAACTCTGACTCAGTCAGACATGGAAGAATAAGAGGCTAGTCAGATGCTACCAAACAGGGCCTAAGGCTTTGAGATTGAATAAGAGCCTTAGTCTTTGATTTCTTTAGTTTTTTGGTTCCGTTGTCAATCTCAAATTATTCTGGTTTGTTTTGAGATTGAATTTGCTAAAGATATATACGTATACAGATGATTATTGAAAGTTCATGCAAATTAAAATGCTTTTTTGTGATCCATATAAGGTGCGGAGTTCCAGTATTTGAGATATAAAATTGTTACAAAATAAGAGACTCAATGAAGCATTTACAGAAACACCCTTATTATTTCATGTGATGCATAATACATAAACAAGGATAGGAAACATATGCTTTATAACAAACACATATATAAAGTTGTACCATGTTAAACAAGGATAGGAAACATATGCTTAATAAACACATATATAAAGTTGTACCATGTATTTTTAGTTATAACTAGATGGATTATAGAAAGTGTTTTGCTCCAAATGGTTTTATGGTTATAAACCATATTCCGTTTTTAGTTTCCACCACCTCCTTTGTCACCAAATAGGCCGCCTGCTCCACCACCTTCGCCACCGGGGCTGTCTCCACCACCTCCTTCTCCTTCTCCTTCATAGTCAATAGTAACACCTCCTGCTTCACCACCACGTTTCCTGACTCCTCCTACTCCCTCACCACCGCCAGAACCACCTCCTATTACACCAACACCTACTGTGTCACCTATACTCCCACCATGCTCACTAATTGTCTTCTTCTGATCTTCAGAAAGATTTCTACTACTAGCTATGTTAATGGTGCAAAATATAAAGCCAACAAATGCAAAGACTAAAAGCTTAGAACCCATCATATATCCTTGTTTAATAATCTAGTGATGACTTGCAAAGGAAGTGTGTGAAAAAGCATAACAAGGTCATCGGTATATATAAGGATTCAAATGGTCATCATTTCAATGAGACACTTGAGATACAAATAAATTAATCAATCTTTTGCCTAAAAGGTATGGACATGCAAGAGGCATATTCGACGCTAGACATTTCAAACGTGTCACGTTAACATCAAATAAAATTAGGCTTGTAAACGAACCGAACGAACATGAATGCCACATGTTCGTGTTTGTTCGTTTAACTTTTACCAAACAAATGACCGAACATGAAAAATTAAATGAACAAGGTTTTCTTATCCGTGTTCATTCGTTAAGAAGATGTACGTGTTCATGCTCATTTATTTTTGTTTGTTAAAAGTTTAAACGAACGGTTCACCAACGAACATAACTGATCTAATGTAAATTAAAATTAAAAGTAAATATAAAATAACAATTTCTTAGGCTAAAAAAATAACAAAACTAAACTAAATTGTATTGGGTGATATTTTAATTTCATAACCTACACTAAATTCTAATCGGCCTAATAATCTTTAATGAATATATATAGTGAAAAAAGAGAACATAAATTATTGAACATAAACGAACGAACATTCACAAAAATAAATGAAAAAGCTTGAACGAAAATAAAAAAATGAAACATGTGTTCATGTTCGTTCGTTTAACAAAATGAACAAAAAGTTTTATTCATGTCCGTTCATTTATTAAATAAACGAACATGAACGAATCCCACCGAGCGATTGATGAACGATTCAGTGAACGTTTGGTTTGCTTACAAACTTTTATATATATATTGGGGGAGGTTCATTTGTGAAGAAAATTTAATTGAGAAGAAAAAGAACAAATGATACAATTGTAAAATATTAAGTAGTTAATCTTTCATCTCATTTATTACAATTTTTAAGTAATTAATTACTCATAAAAACTATTATTCTCTACACTAATTTTCATTGCCTACACACATTAAAAGTTATCCTACACATTTCGTAAATTATCCTACACATACTTAAATTTATCCTACACAACTCGTAATTTATCCTACACACCTAGTAATTTGCCAAACACTCTAAATTATTTTTTTTATTTTTTGAAAAACAATATATATTTTGAAAATAAGTCACAAATTTAAAGTAGTTAGCTATTAAAAAGGAAGACTAGAAATTAATGATTTATGTAAGTTTACAAATATACCCTTAGGGGCTGTTTGGCAACATCTGAATCAATAAGTGCTGAATGAATAAGAGGTCTGAATGGGTAAGAGGCTCTGAACCAATAAGTGCTGAACCAGTAAAGTGCTGTTTGGTTGCACATCTGAATGACGGTGTAAAATGACAATTTTACCCCTTTTAATTAAAAAAACCATTTTATTATTAAATATATATAAATGTTACTTTCTCCATCCTCACCTCATTCCACCTCCACCGTTCAAACAAAAAAAAATCTCATTCCACCAAACTTTCCTTTTTTTTTTCTTTATATGTATCTTACACACACAGACAACAACAATCGATCGAAGAAATCTCTGGTAGCCACACCCACCACTCCGGTTGTGAATCCCGCTGAATCACCTACGCCCCCCCCCCCCCCCCCGGTTACAGAAATCTCTGGTAGCCACACCCACCACATCGATCGAAGAAAGAGAAAGATCGACAGAGGAGAGAGAGCTCCGGTGGTGACGGCGCCACCGCTACGGCGGTGGTGGTGATGGTTTTCGATGGTGTTGACGGCTACAGCAGCCATGGTCGAGTCTCAGCTCGCCACCGGTTTGATTTTGGTTCGGCTCCGGTTTGATTTTGGTTCGGCAGAGTGGTGGAGGAGAGGAGAGGAGAGGGGAGGGGAGGAGATGATGGTGTCGCGAATCATTCAGAGGCAAGGGGCATGAGTGGCAAATATTTCATTCAGCATACAAAAGTTGCTGAATCATTCAGAGCTGAATGCTTCAGTTAAGAGATGAATGTTTTGTGAACCAAACAACTACACCTCTGACCGAATCAGAGGTGCACCTCTGAATGGGTTTATTCAGAGCCAACCAAACAGGCCCTTACATTAAAATTAAATACAAATATTAAATGAAGTAAAATGAAACATTCTTATTGGTTGAAACTTATTTTTTTTTTCTTACAAAAAATTTCTTCTCATTTGAACCTTCCACTGTATATATATAGTGAAGGGTTCAAATGAGAAGAAATTTTTATAAGTACAAAAAGGAAGAAACTTCAACCATTAAGAATAATTCATTTTACTTCGTTTTATTTCTGTGTTTAATACTAGTGTAAGGGTACACTAGTAAACTTAGATAGATCATTAATTGGTATCTTCCTTTTTAATAGCTAACTACATTAAATTTATAACTTATTTTTAAAAAAAATATATTTTTAAAGAAGAAAAAAATTAATTTAAAGTGTAGGATAAAATTACGAGGTGTGTCCATTTAATACCCAACACATCCACCTCCGCCACATACCACTACCAACCTCCGCCACACACCTCCACCACCCACCTCTACCACACATTATAAATTCTATTGTTTTATACGTGCGAGTGTGTGGCGGAGTCACGGAGGTGGGTGGTGACAGAATTGGTGGCTTTTTATTATATATAAAAATATTTTTAAAAATTTTAAGGGTTTTTTAATATATATTAATTAATATTCTATTTTTAAAAAATTAAAGTTTTTTATATATTAATATATATTTTTATTTTTAATTTAAAGTTATATATACATATATAACTGAATAAAAGAAAACAATGGTTTTTGGATGAAAATAGTAACTATGAAACTATTTAGTGTGAGTTAACTAACGTTTTGTAACGAAGTTAGTGGGTTGGACAAAAAATGGCAAAAAAAATGCAAAACTCAGGGGCCCAGATGAGAAAAAAAAAACTATTCAGACTAAAGTGGCAATTTTGAGATAAACCTTAGGGACTAAAATGGTAATTACTCTAATAAAGATGATAACAGTTTTGTTGTAGATAATAATAAACTAACGATTAAAGGCTTTTGAATTTAAAGGATATTCATATTAAATACAAACATATTAAAAAATATATATTGACCCTTTATCGTGTGTCATAGAGGCGAAGATAATTTTGATCTCTAACATGTAAAATTGGTATATTCAAGAAATAAAGTAACTCTTATATTTTTATCTCTATATCACACAGTATACTTTATTAACTCAAACATTATTGTATATCAATTTCTTATGAGGGAGATGAGGTTTATTTAGAATTATTTATTAAGGTGGATACTGATTATTATATTAATTTACTTATTACTGTTATAATTGAGGTAGCATGTGAAATTATCACCTAACATTTTCGTGGAATCATTTATTATGAGAGAATGACGTGGCATTAAGCGGACTATTTAGACTAGTGGGTATGGAGAGCTTCATCCCCAAGGGGATGGGCCACCACGTCGGCGCCACGTAGGAGTGGTTTGGAGGGGATGGACCTAGGGGGTGGGGGATGAACCCATTTATGTTTATATATGTATGTATGTATAGGTATATGTGAGAGAAGGGAGCAGAAGGAGGACCGGCGAGATCGGCAGGTGGGAGCCGGGGACGACGGAACGGAAGAGAGGGGGGCGGTGTGGGGACCAGCGCCGGGCCTCGCCGGGCCTAAGCCGGCCCCCATACCGCTTAGTCTTACTAGTATTTGTAAGAGAGATGTGACAGTGGGCCCTTCAAACCTCCATTTGTTGAGTATAAAATTTTAAACGTCCAATACGTTCATTAACTACGAGGATTACCATAGGGACATCTGAACTTTTTGTGCCACCTTAGATTCCAAACGGCCCACAAATGAGGTATTGGAAAAGCTTTAATTAATCATCTATGCTCTCAAAATTGTATGCTTTGACAAAACATCCAAATTCCAAATAACATTTCTCTCTGTCTTCATCACACAAGGATGAACAATCGAATCAATGCATCATTGTATTATTGATCTTAATAAACATTATGAAATTGTAATATATAGAATGAGTCATAATAAAACTCAAAAGATAATATAAAGACTTTTTTATTATATTTCATTCTTTTTATATGTTACTAATATTTACGAGAAATAAAATCGACGAGCTACAAATACGTAGTTCGTGAACTCTACACACACATATATTAACTTTTAAAATTATATAAAACTACATTTTTTTCTTTATATGTATTATAATATAGTATAGATATATCATATCAGCTATATATATATATATATATATATATATATATATATATATAGAGTATGGTTATTGTAAAAATGGTGTGTTTTGTGAGAAGTGTAGGAATGAATCTACACAATTTGATCTATAATCTAATGGTTAAGATTATAATGACAAAATTGTAAATAGTGTTTACCTTTAAAATAATTAATTTTCTATATTAAGGGTATAAAGGTAAATTTAACATTTTTAAATTAAAAAACACACATGCAATGCATATGCAAGTTCCCCCGCCTTTTTTAAACGTCAATAACTTTTTATACGTAACTTTTTTTCAAAAAAAAAAAAAAAACACCATAATAACGAATGTTTTTTTATTTTTAATATGAGTAACATATTGCTACACTTATATAGAGAAAAAAATTTATGTTTCGAACGTATGTTTTAGTCCATGGTGTTTTGTCTATGTTGTTTTAATTGTATAGTGATTTAAACCGTTGTGTTTTACAGTAAAACACCATGAACGTATATAAGACACCATAACATTGCAAATACCATTTACATTCAATCTTTCAGTCTTGTTTTCTATGGTGTTTTATTTTAGGAATTCAAAAAAGATTATGGTGTCTTGTAAAATAAAACACCATAGAAAACAAGACTGAAAGATTGAATGTAAATGTTATTTGCAATGTTATGGTGTCTTATATATGTTCATGGTGTTTTACTATAAAACACAATGCCTTGAATCACTATACAATTAAAACAACATAGATAAAACACTATGGACTAAAACATCTGATTTAAACGTATTTTTTTCTCTATATAAGTATAACAATATGGTGTTTATATTAATGATAAAAAAAACACTCATTATTATGGTTTAATTTTTTTTAAAAAGTTACGTATAAAAAGTTATTAACGTTTAAAAAAAGACGGGGTAATGATGTGTGCAAAATGTAACATATAAATTACATCAAATAAGGCATAAAACTAACCCTTTTTTAGTAATAATGTTGGAAAAAGTGTGTTTTTGTCTTCCTTTTGAATTTACAGGAACAAATGAGCTTAAACGAGCAAAAGAAACAAATATACAGCCAAAACCAACATAAATACAAAGAAAAGGAATAAACATGACATGTCCGACCCTCGACAGCTTCCTGATGTGTGTAAAATGCAACATATAAATTACATCAAATGAGACACTAAACTACCCTTTTTTAGTACTAATGTTGGAAAAAGTGTATTTTTGTCTTCCTTTTGTATTTTCAGAACCAAATGAGCTTAAACAAACAAAAGGAACAAATATGCAGCAAAAACTTCCATAAATACAAAGAAAAGTAATAAACGTGACATGCCCGACCCCTCAGCAACATCCTCAAGAGCAAAAACAAGAAACAGAAGGCTGACCATGGCCCGTGCTCACTGGACACGGGAGCATGGTCAGATGTCTGCAGAAATGGACAAAGCTGTGGAAGCTTCTACACCTACCACGGGGGCGTTCCCAGCTCAGCACGGGGTTTGTCAACGCTAAGATTTTCAGAATCTTGCAAATCTTGCTAGTACAGATACGCTTCTGCACACGGGGCCGTGCCCAGCGAACACGGGCCGTGTCGAGCCCTATGCAGACAAATGCAATTAATGAAGGAAGATAAAAAGGATGGCCACAGGGGCGTGTCCGCTGGACACGGGGTCGTGGCCGGGCTTCTGTTCATGCTATAAATAGGGGTGCTTGGCTCACTTCAAAGGCATCTCTTGGCAAACCACCTCTCTCCCACTTTGCCACCATTCCACCACCACCACTACAACACCCACATCCACCACCATCATCCATCATCCACCACCATCATCCATCATCCACCTTAGAGTGTGTGTAGTAGTCTCGGGATCCAAGATTGATCGAAAGAGTTCTTGTCAATCAAAGGCCATGTTTGGCTAAGTCTCTTACATCACTTTGTGAAGACAAGCATTTAATGAATTACTTTTGATTTTTAATCTTTTCGCACTTTTTATTTGGTTTCGTATTAATGACTTTAATAACTAGTTTCCTATGTTGAATGTGAAACTTCTTTATCATTTGTCCATGGTATCTTGGCATTACTTTACTGTCTATATAAAGTAAAAGATTTTCACCATTCATATCTCTACGGTCTATATAGAGATATATTGGCTACCTGGTCGGGGGTTAAGAGAATGGTTTAGTAAGGTTCTTGCCTTGTTCAGTTTATAGATCCTGCAAGGACCTGGGTCAAGCTTACTAGCACCTCCTTCAATACCCACTGGTATTGGATGGTGGGGGGTGCGAATGGCTTGATCCCCTCACATGTAAACTACTATTAATACATTAAACCGGCTACTTGGGATTGTATCCCTGCTGACTCAAACCACTTAGCCGAGGGTAACGTCACCTTCAAAAGAGGGGCCTACTACTTTTCGCATTAATAACTTAATTAATTATCTTTCAATATTTAGATCATTTGGGATTGTATCCTTGCTGACTCAAACCACTGGGTTGAAGGTAACGTCTCTTCAAAAGAGTTGCCTACTACTATAACTAAGATAATCTTTTAAAAAGTGAAAAGGTGCGGAAATCATCAAAGGATACATTAAAGGCGAGTCGATCCAAGTGATTCGGTACTAAAAGCTCTTGTGTCCTTGGACGACCTCGGTATCTTACCAAAACTATACTACGCTCACGATGGGTGCACTTGCCCATGTGTGTGTTTAGTGTTAGTAGAATATCGTGTTTTATAAATTTAAAACTTGACTAATGTGTAAAATGGGCTTAAAATATCAATAAAGACATATCACACCCGACACACACCACATCCCCAAAGAGAAAAACAAGAAACAGAAGACTGAACACGGGTTGTACCCACTGGACACGGGGGCGTGGTCAGGCACCTGTAGAAAAGACAAAGCTGTGGAAGCTTCTACGCCTACCACGGGGGCGTGCCCAGCTTAGCACATGGCGTGGTCAACGCTAAGATACGCAGAATCTTGCAAAATCTTTGTAGTACAGATACGCTTTTGCACACGGGGCCGTGCCCGCTGGAAACGGACCGTGTTGAGCCCTCTGTTGACACATGCAATTAATGCAGGAAGAGAAAAGGATGGCCACGAGGGCGTGTCCGCTGGACACGGGGCCGTGGCCAGCCTTCTGTTCAGGCTATAAATAGGGGTGCTTGGCTCACTTCAAAGGCATCCCTTGGCAAACCACCACTCTCCCACTTTGCCACCACTCCACCACCACTACAACACCCACATCCACCACAATCATCCATCATCCACCTTAGAGTGTTTATAGTAGTCTCGGGATCCAAGATTGATAGTAAGAGTTCTTGTCAATCAAAGGCCATGTTTGGCTAAGTCTCTTACATCACTTGGTGAAGAGAAGTCTTTAATGTATTACTTTTGATTTTTAATTTTTTCTCACTTTTTATTTGGTTTTGTATTAATGACTTTAATAACTAGTTTCTTGTGTTGAAGGTGAAACTTCTTTATCATTTGTCCGTGGTCTCTTAGCATTACTTTACTGTCTATATAAAGTAAAAGATTTACACCATTCATATCTCTACGGTCTATATAGAGATATGTTGGCTACCTGGTTGGGGGTTAAGGGAATGGTTTAGTAAGGTCTATATAGAGATACTAGGACCTCCTTCAATACCCACTGGTATTGGATGGCGGGGGTGCGAATGGCTTGATCCCCTCATAAGTAAACTACTATTAATTCATTAAACCGGCTACTTGGGATTGTATCCCTGCTGACTCAAACCACTTTGCCGAGGGTAACGTCACCTTCAAAAGAGCGGCCTACCACTTTTCGCATTAATAACTTAATTAATTATCTTTCAATATTCCGACCCTTTGGGATTGTATCCTTGCTGACTCAAACCACTGGGTTGAGGGTAACGTTACCTTCAAAAGAGGGGCCTACTACTATAACTAAGATAATTTTTAAAAAAATGCAAAAGTGCGAAAATGATCAAAGGATACATTAAAGGCAAGTCGGATCCAAGTGATTCATCTTGTCTATCTGTTTTTATTTTATTTTTATTTCTGCATTTTTAGTTTTTATTTTCATTCTTTAAAATCTTTTCTCAAAAATTTTAGATTGATTAGACGTTGAGGATAAACCGGTACTAAAAGCCCTTGTGTCCTTGAACGACCTCGGTATCTTACCAACGCTATACTATGCTCACGATGGGTGCACTTGCTCATGTGTGTGTTTAGTGTTAGTAGAATATCGTGTTTTATAAATTTAAAACTTGACTAATGTGTGAAATGGGCTTAAAATATCAATAAAAACATATCACACCTTACACACGCCAGGGAACTTGCATGTGCATTGCATGTGGGTTTTTGAATTTTATTAGTTAGGTTTTTTATTAAATTACTTAATTGCTCTTATCCTAATAAATTAAATAATGACATGTGTCCTCATCATATTCTTTCTTATCCTTCTCACAAATTTCATCTTTTTTACAGGATCCTAATCCTATATATATATATATATATATGGGTAAGGATAGTGTAAAAAGGGCCTAAAGTGTGAGAAGTGTAAGAAGTGTATTATAACACTATATATAATACTATATAACACCATATAAATACCGTATAACAATATGTAACACCATATAATACCATATAACACTATGTAACACTATATAACATTATATAACAAATATAACACTATACATCTATCATAGACATGCTATCAGACAACCTATAGTGTTATATTTGTTATATAATGATATATAGTGTTAAATAGTGTTATATGGTATTATTTGGTGTTACATATTGTTATACGGTGTTTATATGGTGTTATATAGTATTATATATAGTGTTATAATACACTTCTCACACTTTGAGCACTTTTTACAGGATCCTCTACCTATATATATATATATATATATATATGAGAAGGATCCGTTAGGAACCGCCCTTTCTTGCGAGAACCAATGTGAACACAACCAAAAATACCTAAAAATAGCTAAAAAACACACAAATTTTTTTTTATATTTTTTAGCTAAAAGTCGCTAATTTTCGTTACCAAAAAAAATAGTTTTTATTTAAAAAAAAAATTGGCTACTAAAAGTAGCGATTTTTAGCTAAAAAATATTTAAAAAAATTGTGTGTTTTTTAGGTTTTTAGGGTTTAGTTTTTAGCATTTTAGCTTGGGTGGGGGGGGGGGGGGTTGGGTTTAGGTTTTTGGGGGGTAGGGGGTTTAGTTTTTTTTTTTTTTGGGGGGGGGGGTTAGGTTTTTTTTTTTTTTTTGGGTGGGGGTTAGGTTTTTTAAGGTTTTTTTGGTGTTTTCACGTTGGTTCTCATGGTTCTCACAATAAAGGTGGTTCTCAAATGAACCTTACCCTATATATATATATATATAGGGTCAGGATTTAGAGAAAACGGTGGAAAGTGTGAGAACGCTGATGGATCATCCGGTCAAAACAATCTATGGACTAGATTGGCGCGGTGGCGTTTTCGTAAATAACACAAATTCTATTAAGTGGACGCGCTTCGTTAAGGGTAAAAGGGTTTTTACACTTCTATACCAAAACACAAAACTAATGAATAAAACGTCATTACAGGCCAAAACACATCCATATATAAACAAAACATCCCAGACATATTTTCTACTATATACCATTCATCTTACAAACGCCAAAATCCCCAAAACATCAAACACACCTACTAAAAAAACGCCATATTTTACTATATACTAATCATCAAAGATTCCAAAAAAATCGACGTTTCTTTCAGATACAATATTTCCTCAGTAAAACGCCAAAAATGGCAAATATCGTTTCTTATATATTCAATATTGTTCTACGCGAAGTTTCGGAGAATGCATTCTTCACTGAGGTGCTGTGACTCAAATAACATTTTGCTGCATGAGATGGACAAATCATAAACAAAAAAATGCTGGTGTCAGACTTATGTCATTTTTTGTGTTTTGTTATTGATGAATATTATAATGCCATGAAAATACGAATGACACTGATGAGTGGTTTGAAGATACATATTCAAACAAAAAACTCATGTCATTTTGTCTTTCCAAACGGCCACAAAACACAAGCATGACAAAGCCAAACCGCCAGTGAACATGTTTCAAAGAAGAAAGAGACTGATCACAGTGAAGATTTGGAAGATAAATTGTTTCTATTTTTATTTTTATTTTTTTAATTTTCTTTTTCTGTTGTTTGTTATGTATTTTTCAACTTAGAATAAAAAAACACATTATATTAATAAAACGCTAAAAAGTCATAATGATTGTGAATTGCCATAATGCAGTAAAACGCCAAAAACTCCCAACTATGATAAAAGTAATTTGGAGAAGTATTATAAAAAGCAAAAAATGGAAAAAACGCCAAAAACTACTTAAAGCCATTAAAAACGCCAACCTTGGAAGATGGAACGTCTATGACCCTAAAAACTCATAAAAAGCTGAAAAAACAATAAAAATACACACAGTAACTGAAAAGACGGCTACTTTATTAATATCATTTATTAAAAATATAATCTCGCCTAAACTACGCGCCAAAAACATCCTATAAGAGAGACGTCTCTGCACAATCAACTGATCACAAACCAAAAACAACGCTATGTTTCCTAGAAACCATTCACTTTAAAACGCCAAAAATAGTTTAAAAAGACACAGATGCGGAAACTCGTTTCTTCTATATTGACTATTGTTCTGAATGAAGTTTCACTAAATGAATTCTTCTCTGAGGTGGGTATCTCTATAAGCTTTTGCTGAATGACATGGACAAATATTCATGAAAAAGAGACTGGTGACACTGATATGTCATCATGTCACTTTGTTCTTGATTGATATATTGATGGCATGAAGGGATCAATACATTCGAGGAGGCGTTGATCTTCAACTATCACCAAACAAGTATATATCAAACCACAATAAACGATGCCACAAAAAATAAGCATCTTCTAAAGACGGGCGTTATATAGGAAAATAAGGATCTACATAAGGTATTCAAAAACAGGTTCAAAACGCCAAAAAGGTTAAAGTAGAAGAGACTGATGACAGTGAAGATTTGGATGAGAATTTAGATTATAATTTTTTATTTTATTTTTTATTTTCTATTGTTTGTTATCTAATTCTCTGTTGTTTATTATCTAATTCTCTCTAATAAAAAAATTGAGTATAAAACGCCAAAAACTACAAACACCAAAACGCCTGATAGTGTGAAAACTGCGAGAACGGATGCTAGCAAAGCATGATCTTGCTATATAAAACGCCAAAAAACGCCAAACAAAGTATTACTGGAAAAAAAACAACAGTAAAATGAACAGACGGTAACATTATTGCCAAACATTTATTATATTAAAAGCCTCTACATGGAAAATTGAATTTATTTATCTTTTCAAAACGCCATAATTGCCTGTCACATTATAGGCCTGTATCATACTTGATAGAAAAAAAATAAACATCAAGAAAATTACTGATGTTTTTTACATTATAGGCCTGCATCCTGATATAGAAACAATAAAAACGCCAAACTTACTTAAAACGCCAAAATATTTACTATGATTCTGATCTGAAAACAATAAAAAACGCCGCGTATTTATTAAACGCCAAAAATGGAAAGGTGATGTGACACGCGTTTAAAAAAAGAAATATGAAAGGACAAAAAAGCCCCTCCGCCCTTCTATATGTCGCGTGACACGTGTTGGGCCAGCATGCGTTCTCACTGTTCTCACACTTTTGGGCGTTTTCTCCTGATCCCATTCCTATACATATATATATATATATATATATATATATAGGGTAGGGATAGTGTACATTAAGTGTGAGAAATGTATTATAACACTAAGTGTGAGAAGTGTATTATAACACTATATATAACACTATATAACACCATATAAACACCGTATAACACTATGTAACACCACATACCACCATATAACACTATATAACACTATATAACACTAAATAACAATATATAACACTATACATCTATCATAGACATGCTATTAGACAAGATATAGTGTTATATTTGTTATATAGTGTTATATAGTGTTACATAGTGTTATACGGTGTTACATAGTGTTATACGGTGTTTATATGGTGTTATATAGTGTTATAATACACTTCTCACACTTCTGGATTAATGTACATGATCCTCTACCTATATATATATATATATATATATATAGGTACGGGATCAGGAGAAAACGCCCAAAAGTGTGAGAACGATGAGAACGCATTCCGGTCTAAACATGTGGCGCGCGATATAATTAGGGCGTAGGGGCTTTTTTGTCATTTTATCTTCCGCTTTTCCAATTCGGTGTCACAATACTGCTTCATTTTTTGCGTTTAAGATTTTTTGGCGTTTACCGAATTCAATAATTACCTAGCGTTTTTAATGGTCTCATTGTATTAATCTTTTTGTTTTAGATAGATAATATTTTTCGCGTTTATGGCGTTTCCAAATCATCGGCCATTGGAACCCCAAGGGGCCAGAATATCTCTCTGAATGGCTTCATCTATACTAAGTATGGCCATGACTTCTTAGATTCAATGGCGTTTTAGATAAGATGGAACATTGTTCTATTATATTTTTGGTGTTTTACAAGCGGAAAATTATATTACAACCACAGGGGAAAAATAGAAGTGAAAAATATAAATTAAAAATCCTAATCGGATCTCTCTTCACAATCTTCACTGTCATTAATCTCTGTCTTCTTCAATACTTCAAGAACTGTCACCAAATATATGACGTTTTTATGTAAAACTTAACAAACCCATCGGTCTGAATATTTTGTTTGCTCGTCTGTTGAAGTGGCTTTTGTGGATATTGGGGGACATAGATCGATGACGTGTGAGTGGGTTTTTCGCTTTACTCTTCAACTTTATCTTTATCTTTATAATTATCCTACTCTTCAGTGTCATTAATCTCTTCTCCTCATCCAATCCTTCTTCAAGAACAAAGAACACAAAATGACATATGACTGTCATCAACATCTTTTTCTTGAAGATTTGTCCATCTCATGCAGCAAAATCTTTACTGTGTTGCTCCCCTCAACTAACAATCCATTCAGTGAAACTTCACGCAGAACAATACTGAATATCCAATAAAGCATGTTAGCCATCTTTGATTTTTTTAAATTTTTGGCGTTTCACAATGAGTGGTATTATAGGAACATTGGCGTTTGTTTTTTTGGTGTGATCAAATGGAAGTTGCTGAGAGATATTATTTTATAGGATGTCTTTAGCGCGTAGTTTAGGCGGGGTATTATTATAATAAAGTATTCGTTGTTTCAGTTTACTGTTTGTAATTAATGTTTTTGATAAGTTTTTATCTCTGAAGTCTGTAACACGTCCCATCTTTCAAGTTTGGCGTTTTATTTTTTTAATTTAACAAATGTTGTTAATAATAAAGTTTCCGTCTCTTCAGTTTACTGTTTTTGTAGTTACTGTTTCTAGTTACCTTTTCGGGATTTTGGCGTTTTGTATTTTTAATTAGGTTTTAAATAAAGATGACACTTTACTTTACTTTTTTTTTTGAGTTTTTTATAATACTTGTACAAAGTAATTTTATTATAGTTTGGTAGTTTTGGGGTGTTTTATGGCATGATGACGTTTTCACAAGCATTTGTCTGTGTGGCGTTTTTATTATATATGGCGTTGTTATTATCTAACAATCAACTGAAAAAGAAAATTAAAAAAAATATAAACAATTGATCTTCCAAATCTTCACTGTCACCTATCTCTTTCTTCTTTTGAAACATCTTAACTGACTGTTTCGACTTTCGTATGATTCATTTTGTTTTTTTTTTTGTTTTTGAAGTATCTTTTTTGTTGCCGTTTGGAAGCACAAATGACATGAGTTTTTTGTTTGAAGTTCATCTTTATCTTCATCTTTATCTTCAACTCACTCATCAGTGTCATCGGTTTCTTCATGCCATTCAAATATTCATCAAGAACAAAGCACAGAAAATGACATAAGTCTGATATCAGCCTCTTTTTCTTGATGATTTGTCCATCTTATGCAGAAAAATGTTATTAAGTTACAACTCTCAGCTAACAATCCATTTGGCGAAACTTCGTGTAGAACAATATTAAATATCCAAGGAACGATATTTGATTTTTTAAGTTTTCGGCGTTTTACCGAGAAAAAGAACGCCACTAAATAAAAGTACCTTAAACCTCTAATTTTGGTCATGCTAAACTCATTAATGTTTTGTTGTATGAGATGGACAACATTGTTAATCCTTAGTTAAGAAAGAGGTCTAACAATGTTGTCCACCCCATACAGCTAAACTTTATTGAGAACAAAACTGAATCTCCAAGAAATGACGGTTTTGCAATTTTTATGGTTTATGTATGTTTTGGCGTTTATAAATTGGATGACAGTTGAGGATAAAGTCAATAAGATTTTACTCAAGGAGATGGACAATATCTTCACTTAATGATTTTTGTCCATCACATTGAGCGAAACATTACCAACAACCAAACTGAATTTCAAAGAAACGGTTTTGTTTTTGGGTTTTTTGGCGTTTCTATGATGAACGGTATATATTGAATATGGCGTTTTGGGTTTGGTGTGTTTAATGGAAGGTCTGAGATGTTGCATACATAGGATGTTTTTTGGCGGTTGTTTTAGGCGTGCTTTTATTATAATAAATGTATTAATTAAGTCACTGTTTGTTCAGCTTTATCGTTTAAAACAAGTTTGGCATTTTATATCTAATGGCGTTTAGATTATGATGATATGTGCTATGTAGGTTAGGGCGTTAATTTATGGCGTTTTATTCATGAGTTTGGCGTTTTGTGTAGAGAAGTCAAAAGACCCTTTTACCCTTAATGAAGCGTGCCACGCTAATAAAAATGATGCTTTTTTTACGAAAAACGTCACCGCGCCAATCTAGTCTATAGATTGTTTTGATCGGACGATCCATAACCGTTCTCACACTTTTCACCGTTTTCTCTAAATCCTGACCCTATATATATATATATATATATATATATATATATATATATATATATATATATATATATGTGTGTGTGTGTGAGTAAATTTCTGTTTTCGTCCCCGAGGTTTGTCCATTTTAACTAGTTTAGTCCAAAAATCTAATTTATAACAAATCCAGCGCTGAAGTTTGTATTTCTTAACGCTTTTCATACAAATGACCAACTTTGTTTGCCTTTTCATTTAATTCTTGACTAATTGACCAAAATACCCACAAAGACTGAAATAGAGGTTAATTTTTATATATAAAAATATTATATACATTTAAATTGTTTAATTTTTATAATATATATATATATATATATAATATTATATACATTTAAAATTCTTATATATATATATATAAATCAATTTGTTCAATTACTCATTAATCAATTTGGTACGATACTGCGGAGAACACAACACACTAAAACAAACACCGTAAAGCGTATAATCACATGTTACTTAAACTAAAAAATAAACCATAGCAATACCGCACGCAAATTATATTTTTATAAGTTGTGTAATTTTTAAATGTAATTATTTTTTACGAGTGCGTAATTAATGTGTGTAATTATATATATTAGTTGCGTAACTATTTTACGTTAAGCATAACATTTTATATACATATATACACACACACATATATATACATATAATATTTTTTAGTGGTTAGATTATTTAAACTTTGTAACATTTTAAACAATATATTAGATGTATTTACATATCAATTTTAAACATATATAACATTTTAAATATAAGAATTTTAAACATCAAACGTTATACAATTTAAATATGTATATATTTTTTAAATATATATATATATAGGGTGGGGTTCGGCTACAAAGTTAGCCATTTGGATGAAAAGCGTTAAGAAATGCAAACCTTAGGGATGGTTTTGTTATAAATTAGATTTTTGGACAAGACTAGTTAAAATGGACAAACCTCAAAGACGAAACAGAAATTCACTATATATATATATATATATATATATATATATATAGGTAGAGGATCCTGTAAAAAAGGCATAAAGAGTGAGAAGGGTAAGAAAGAATCTCAGCCATTAGATCTTTTGATCTAATGGTTGAGATCAATAGGGACCAAATTGTAAAATATTTTCATTAATTTGGACTGATTTGAAATATCTAGGGGCAATATAGTCTTTTAAACCCACTAGAAATTAGGTAATGCACATGTAACTTCCCCCCGTATTTTTTAAACGTCAATAACTTTTTATACGTAACTTTTTTTAAAAAAATTACACCATAATAACGAGCGTTTTTTATTTTTAATATGAGTACCATATTGCTATACTTATATAGTGAAAAAAATATGTTTCGATCAGATGTTTAGTCAATGAATGGTGTTATATACTTGCTGAATGGTGTTATATACTTGCTGAATGGTTTATATACTTACTGAATGGTGTTATATACTTGCTGAATGGTGTTATATACTTACTGAATGGTGTTATATACTTGCCGAATGCTGAATGGTGTTATATACTTGCTGAATGGTGTTATATACTTCCTATAATTAAGGTGGCGGTTATGGGAAGTTTTTAATTAATTGAATTAATGATAAAATTACTTGTTTACCCTTTTCAATTAATTTAGATCTAATGGCTGAGATTCTTTCTTATGTTTCTCACACTTTTGGTCTTTTTTACAATAACCTTACCCTATATATATATATATATATATATATATATATATACGGAGAAGATCATGCGAGAACCTCCTCTTATTGCGAGAACCGCGAGAACCAATGTGAACACAACCAAAAATGCCTAAAAATAGCTAAAAATCACACAAATTTTTTGTTTAATATTTTTTATATAAAAATCGCTACTTTTCGAAGCAAAAAAAAAAAATTTAAAAAAATTAAAATTAAAAAAAAAAAAAAAAAATTTGCTACTAAAAGTAGCGATTTGAGCATAAAAAATATTAAAAAAAAATTTAGATTTTTTTTTATTTTTTTAGGTTTTTTGGGGGTTTAGTTTTTAGCATTTTAGCTTGGGGGTGGGGGGGGGGGTTAGGTTTTTGGGGGGTGGGGGGGTTAGGTTTTTTTTTTGGGGGGGGGGGGGTGGGTTAGGTTTTTTTTAGGTTTTTTGGGGGTTTTTGTTTTTAGCATTTAGCTTGATGGGGGGGGGGGTTAGGTTTTTTTAGGTTTTTTTAAGGTTTTTTTAGCTATTTTAGGTTGTGTTCACATTTGTTATCGCGGTTCTCGCAATAAGGGTGGTTCTCGCATGATCTCCTCCCTATATATATATATATATTCAACTCCTCAAATTTTTAAATAAAAAGTTGAATTTTAGTAATTTAAGGAACTTATTAATTTAATGGATTTAAAGCCCAAAAAGAAGATTAATGATTGGAAGCCAATACGGGCATTATTATGTGTATATTGTGGCATGAGGTATATAAAGCTTAGGGAAACCTAAACACTATTATCATCTTATTCCTTGCTACTAGTAAGAGAGATACAAAGGGAAAGATAAAGAGAGAGAAAGAGAGACTGAAAAATTTATCCTTTTTGTAAGAGTTAAATGCTTGGTTGGTCCTTGTGGTTTTCAAAAATTTTATACTTGGTCCTAGTTGTTTACTAATTACACGTGTGGTCCCAAAAGTTGTCAAAAATGAACTCGGTTGGTCCCTTAACGTAACCTCTGTTAAATTTCTCAGTTGACTATGTGTGAAATGACTATATTACCCTTGAACAATTAAAAGAAATAATATATATATATATAGGATTAGGTTCAAGAGTGAACACTAATGTAGTTTGCAAACTGGGCGAACTAATCCTGGCCATACATGTGTGTAGATCAATGGCCAGGATATGATGATGAAATACTCTAGTGTATTTTATGATTTGATGATGAAATCCTAGCCATCCACATGTGTAAGTCAATGGCTAAGATTTGTCCACTCAGTTCGTAAATTCACTAGTGTTCACTCTAGAACCCCACCCTATATATATATAGGGTCAGGATTTAGAGAAAACGATGAAAAGTGTGAGAACGGTGAGAACGCTTATCGATCGTCCGATCAAAACAATCTATGGACTAGATTGGCGCAGTGGCTTTTTCGTAAATAACACGAATTCTATTGAGTCGACGCGCTTCATTAAGGATAAAAAGGTCTTTACACTTCTATACCAAAACGCCAACTAATAAATAAAACGCCATTACTGCCCAAAACGCATCCCTATATAAACAAAACATTCTCATACATAAGAACACACCTCCCCCAACCTGAAAACGCCATATTTCTACTATATAACATTCATCTTACAATGCCAAAAAATCCAAAACATCAAACACACCTACTCAAAAAACGCCATATTTTACTATATACCAATCTTCTTAGAAAACGCCAAAATCTCTCAAATATCAAAAATTTCCAAAAAAAGGACTTTTCTTTCGGATACACTATTTCCTCAAAAAAACGCCAAAAAATGCCAAAAATGGTTTCTTGTATATTCAATATTGTTCTACGTGAAGTTTCGGAAAAATGCATTCTTTCCTAAGGTGCTGTGACTCAAATAACATTTTGCTGAATGAGATGGACAAAACATCAAGAAAAAGATATTGGGGTCAGACTTATTTCAGTTTTTGTGTTTTGTTATTGATGAATATTATAATGGCATGAATTAGACTAATGACACTGATGAGTGGTTTGAAGATACATATTCAAACAAAAAACTCATGTCATATTGTCTTTCCAAACGGCCAAAAAAACACAAGCATGACAAAGCCAAACCGCCAGTGAACATGTTTCAAAGAAGAAAGAGACTGAAGATAGTGAAGATTTGAAAAGATGAATTGTTTCTATTTTTATTTTTTTAATTTTCTTTTTCTATTGTTTGTTATGTATTTTCAACTTAGAATAAAAAAAAATAACATTATATTAATAAAACGCCAAAAGTTATAATTATTGTGAAACGCCATAATGAAGTAAAACGCCAAAAACTCCCAACCTATAATAAAAGTAATTTAGAGAAGAATTATTAAAAGCTAAAAATGGAAACAAACGCCAAAAACTACTTAAAGTCATTAAAAACGCCAAACTTGGAAGATGGAATGTCTAAGACCATAAAAACTCATAAAAACCTTAACAAAATCAGTAACAAATACACACAGTAACTGAAAAGATGGCTACTTTATTAATATCATTTATTATAAATAAAAATCTCGCCTAAACTACGCGCCAAAAACATCCTATAAGAGAGACGTCTCTGCACAATCAACTGATCATACCACAAAAAAATAAACGCTATCTTTCCAACAAACCATTCACTTTAAAACGCCAAAAAAGATACTTAAAAAAGCCACAGATGCGGAACGTCATTTCTTCTTTATTGAGTATTGTTAGTTCATATGTCTATAGCTTCCGTCAGCAATGAGTCTTATTTTGTATTGTATATATCTTTTGTGTACTTGTATGTAAATGTATGTATGTGTGTAGAACGACAGCTCAGGGAATGGTGTTGAACTGTAAAAGTGAAGTCCGATGGATGGCATGTGTCACCCGATCGGATGGCCATCCGATCGGATTGCCACCCAATCGGACTGCCACCCGATCGGACAACACTTAATAGCTTCCCCGGGTTTGTCTATAAATACCCGGCTTGGGTATGTCATTTAAGAACTTTTGCTCATTCTGTAAGGAGACTCTGTCAAGTCTAATTCTCTACCGGTTCTTGTGTACTTTCACATCATTCTAATAGAAAGATCAGACAGATTTAATCGTTGAATACCTTGTTGTGATTCTGTTACTTGATCCATGGATTCCGCACATTGATCGAGGTCGATTCATCCACGTTCGTGACGAACAGATCCTGATCCAAAGGCCTAACAAGTGGTATCAGAGCCACAGGAGGCTGAATCGAGGACTACGACAGCGAATTCACCGGAATTTCAGCTATTCTTGCCGATTACAGTCAAATTTCACCGGAAATTTGACGAATTCTCTCACTTTCTACTCATTTCTTGCTATGTTTTACACTTTTATACCTTAAAAACGAGAAAAAAAAGTAAAATTGAACGGGAATCTATGGTTAAAATTTGAAAAATTTTATATCAATCGATTCGCAATCAATCATAGTACAATCCTTCAAAATTTCATAAGAAAATTCCTTCAAAAACTGAATCAAAATCATCAAAAACCATGTTGAACTGTTCGTGCTTGCTGACGTCATCCACCCGCTTGGACAACTGTCCGAACGGATTGGCCTAGACTGTTCCAGATATTTGTTTGCTAACGTCATCTTGTCACCCGATCGGATCACCACCCGATCGGACGACATTGTTGTCTTTGTTTCCATAAGCTTACGTCATCCTGTCACCCGATCGGATTACCACCCAATCGTTGAAGGGTTGAAAAGTCAAAGTTTCTCAAAAGTCTTTATGTCACTCGATTGGACAACCACTCGATCGGATTACCACCCGATCGAGTTGCAATCCGATTCGTGTACATCTCTTGTTACCAGAGTGTGCCACTCGATCGGATCACCATCCGATTCAAGTGCATCAGTGTGAATCTTTTGAAAATTCTAAAAAATTGTTGAAGTGTTTGAAAACTGTTTCAGGTACTCTACAATGGGAGACGATTTTCTAAACCCATTCAGCGACGTGTTTGCTTACAACATGAGAGACGCCACGACAAGTAACACGAACAACACAGCTCCAAACCCGAATCCTAAGAAAGCGATTGCTGACTCACTAAGCGTGGACAACGCTTATGGTACTTACAACAAACCGCCTAAGCTTATGGCCATTGAAGATTATAACAGATGGGCGAGCAGGTTCGAGGATTGGTTGAAGGCATTCGCCTACCAAAGCTGGAAGTGTTTAAAAAATGGTTTCAATATTGGAAGGAGTGATTATGAAAATCTGATCGATACTGAACAAGAAAATTTTATTGCTGAATAGAAGTGTATTGCTTTATTGCGTTAGTCCATTAGGGATGATATCATATCTTTGATCGATTACAAAGATGCAAGAGATTTATGGGGAAAATTAGAAAAGAAATGTGTAGGAGGAGCAGAAATCGTTAAGAACAAGAAACGTCTATTGAAAAAAGAATTTGATTTGTTCGGTTGTATGAAGAATGAGTCGGTCTTGAAGATGATAGAGCGTTTTTGTCACCAGAAAATCGAGCTTGTGAGATATGGGATTAATTTTACTGAGGAAAAAGTGGTCGAGAAGTTGTTGGAATCACTGCCCGATGAAAAGGATTGGCAGTATTATGCGCTGGTGTTGAAGAACACAATGAAGATGTCTGATATGACTGTCGATTGGCTGATTGAGAGGTTTGAAAGCCACGAACTTGAGATTTGAAAGATGAATAAAGTCAACAACACCCCATACCAACAAGACGTTGATCTGTACTATCGGGGAAGCATGATTCCAAAGACTGTTTCACCAAAGACGGCGTTTTCAGCTGAGAGCTCGAACACAGCTACTGAAGAAAGTCAAAACAGTAGTCCAGCACCCAGTAGTGGTTATCACGGGGGTACTCCTTCATCCGCTCCAAGCCAGCAACAACAATCTGTTCCTAAGAACGTGTTTCAGTGTAACATTGCAGTAAATCTAAACAATGCCCAGAATTTTAATGAAGAAACTGCAAAACAACAAATGGTATTCCTGGCTTCAATCCTGGAATCTTATGAAAGTTTAGTAGCTGGGAAAATCGGGAACACGAACCTTACCAAAGAAGACTATGATCAAATCGACCCCGAAGAAATGGAGTTGATAGACATACGCTGGTGCATGGTAAGCGTAGTTCGAAGAGCTCAGAGGTTTATGGAGATAACTGGAAGACACTCCATCGGTGGACGTTCTACAAAATTGGGCTTCGATAAGTCAAAAGTAATGTGTTTTAAATGCAAACAAAAGGGGCATTTCAAGAGAGAATGCAGGAATGCAGCTTCAGATGAAATGGCCAATCCATTCCATGATGATTATTATAAAAAGGCCATTTATCATAAAAACAAAGAAGAACCACCGAGAATGAAACAAATTGAAGAAACTCATAAAGACAAGGCAAGAGCCTTAGCAGTAATTCAGGGTGATGAAAGATTCAACTGGAGTGATTTTTTACCGGAAGAAGATTTTGTGGGTTTTGCATTGATGGCAAAAATTGTGCCATTCAAAGACACACAAACTGAAGAAGAAAAATACGTGAATTGAAAGATGTTGGCACAAACCATGAAGGATAGACATTATCGAGCCGGGAAAGAGGCTAAAAGTGCAAACAGATGGGATGCTGATCGAGAATGCTATTTGGACCCAAAAGGCAATATACTTGTTGAACCATCAACACTCGTTGTTGAGACTCTCATTGAACAAATAGCACAACAGGAAGAAGAAAGACAGAGAGAATGGGCAAGACAAGCCAAAGAAGAAAAAGAGTTAAAGTCAAAGAAAGTCGATGATGGGATAATCGACACTACAAAAGAATTCACTGCAGAGAACCTGAAGAAAATGGCAGATAAAGTGTTCATAGCAAAGGAATTAGAGGTAGATTCTAAGTCTGCATCTGAGTCAAAGAGCCAGGTCAGTTGTAGTGATTCATCAAATGGGCCAGGTAAGACTGATAAGGCTAAAACTGAGAGTGACTGCAAAAATTGCATGAAAGATTGCAAGGTTTGTAGTACACATGCATATCTCAACGCCAAAAAGACTGAAGAACTAACTGAAAGAGTTAAAGAAGTTGAAAACCAAATCTTAAGTTGTGATAAATTGGTGAAAGTTTCAAATGGTAGAATAAAGGAATTAACTGAGAGGATTGAAAAAGATAAAATTGATGCAGAACGAATTAGGAAAGAAAATGAAAAGTTGATTCATGAAAACCGACAACTTTATGAAAATCATGAGAAGTTGAAAAGAACGATAAAAGATTCTGATGAGCGAAACAGTAAAACATCCAAAGAAAACTTTCAACTGTCAGGAGTACTTCAGTCAAAAGAAAAGCAAATCAACCAACAGTTGGATGAAATTGCAAATCTAAAGCTTCAGTTTCAGGAAGCTAAGATTGAAAACGAATGAATCAGTCTGAAACTAAACAGTTACAACTCCGCAAGCTTTGTTCTTCAACACATAGTTCCCAAACCCATTGGGAAGAACAAAGCTGGTGAAGATGTATATTCGGACGGAACTGGGGTAGGGTATCATCAGGTTCCACCTCCCGTGTTGAATAATTTTTCAAAGAAAAAGTCTGGGTTGGATAATGATGATGAAACAAATGAGGTTAAACTTCCAGAAACGATCGATGTCACATTCACTTCATCATCTGATGAAGACAGTGTTCAGTCTGAAGTTGTTAAAAATGTGGTTGAAAACGTTTTAAAATCTGATAGTGATTCAACTGAAGACGAAGAATGCTTTTTGAATAATTACATTCCGAAATCAAAATCCAAAAACAACTTAAGTGAAGAACCTACTCTTGTGATGTACAAGATGTCGGGTTCAGATAAGTTGTATTCGGATCTTGAATTTCCACTTGAGAATGTGAATGTTGACTAGTTGAAAAATGTGTTCAAACTGGTTGAGATTAATATTTCTGAAATCGAAGGATTGAAACGTTCCAAAAGGCAATTGAACTTTGAAAAAGATAAATCTTATTACAAAAAAACATGTTGTATCGCCACGATTTAACAACAACAACAATCAAAACAAATGGTCGGGCGGTTATCAGGGTGGTAAGAATAATCAAAGAAGGAACTTTCAAAACAAGAAGTTTGTTGAGAAAAAGATGTTTGTGAAAAGCTCGAGTTCACATTCCGAGCAAGAATCTGAAATTTTTTCAAAATCAAACGAAGAATTCTTTGAGAAGAAGGCCTCACAACCTCAGGCCGAAGGCAAAAGTCGGGAAGTTGACACCCGAACATGTTTTAAATGTAACAAAGTTGGACACATTGCACGAAAGTGCACCAACTCGAAGACTAAGTCTGTGGTTGTCGAGAGTCCGAAAAAGAAAGACGATGTAAAAGGCAAAGCTCCAATGGTTGTTGAGAAGAAAGTTTTAGAAAAAGAAAACACCAAAGTCAAAACTGAACCTGTAAAGAAGTCGGTAACTAAAACTGATAATTTTACAAACGGGTCGCTTCGTCTCAACAAACATGGAAGCCAAATCTGATGATAAGAAAGCAACTTCTTCAAAACCAAAGGTTTCTGAGTCTGCAAAACAATCATCTTCTACCACACCGGTAAAGATGAATGTTCCTTTAGATTACTATGAGAAACTTGAGAAACAAACTTCTACCTCATCAGGAAAGAAGTATGTTGCAAAGAAAGACCAATCATCTGGTCAACCTCCGAAAAATGATTTCTTTTTATATAAAGAGGTTGAGATTGGGTCTGAAGAAAGTTTAAAGATGAATGACAAGAATTTCCCACCATTATACACCAAAACCACACGCATTAACGTCAAGCTACCCGAGTCGAAAGAGGCTTGGGTTGCTTCAAAATCTCAATAAATAATTGTGAAATGTGCAGGAGCTTCCGAGATCCATCTCACGTTGGATAATGGATAGTGGAGCTTCGAGGCACATGACGGGGAGAAAAACCCTACTTTATGACATTAGAGGGTTTAACGGGTTATGTTGGTTTTGCCGGTAATCAGGGAGGTCGTATCATTGGAGAGGGAACATTATCGAATGGTATTGTCACATTTGAAAGAGTCAACTACATCGCCGAGCTAGAGAACAATCTTCTGAGCATTTCTCAGATCTGTGACCGAATGTATTCGACACACTTCACGGATAAAGAATGTCTGATCTTGAAACCGGGGTTTGTCATCCCCGAGGAGTGGGTCATCATGAGAGCACCGAGAGTCGATGATCTATACGTGTTGGACATGAGCGTAGCCACTACTACCACGGGTCAGACTCACTGCTTCATGTCAAGGGCTACTGAAAAGGAGTCGCAATTGTGGCATCGGAAGATGGGCCACATCCACCTGCGCAAGATGAACTACCTGATGCATAACGATTTGGTCAAAGGTGTTCACTTGAAGAGTTTCCATCTTGAGGGGGAGTGCATTAGTTGTGTCAAAGGAAAGCAGCGAAAGAAATCTCACCCTGGAAAGAAGATGAACTCAGTCTCGAGGCCATTGGAGAGACTTCACATGGATCTCTTTGGTCCTGTGAATGTCAAAAGCATAACTGGTGATCTCTACTACTTAGTAGTCACAGACGACTATTCGATATTTTCGTGGGTGTCGTTCTTGAAGACAAAAGATGAAACGTTCGAGAGTTTGCTGAGACTTTTCAGAAAAATTGAGAATTTATACCGAACCCGCATCAGAATATTAAGAAGTGATAACGGTACTGAATTTAAGAATAACAGAATGGAAGAATTTTGTGATGAAAAGGGTATACTGCAAGAATTCAGCGCACCTTATACTCCGTAGCAAAATGGAGTCGCTGAGAGAAAGAATAGAACGCTGATAGAAACGGCCAGGACGATGCTTGCTGATTCCAAATTACCGATCAATTTCTGGGCAGAAGCAGTGTCAGTCGCTTGCTATACTGTCAACAGGGTTCTCACTGTGAAAAAGCACAACAAGACATGTTTCGAGTTGATCAACAATAGAAAGCCTAATCTCTAGTTTTTGGAACCGTTCAGGTCTCCTTGTACAGTTCTGGATCCCGATGGCAAATTTGGTCCAAAGTGCTTTGAAGGTATCTTCGTGGGATATGCAAGTCCATTGAAAAGAGTCTTTGTTCCAAGTATGAAGCGGATCATCGAAGCACAACATGTTGAGTGCCAGGGTTACACAATGCCACCACAGAAACCCGCTGACTCATGGCGCTTTAATTATGACAATCTATAGGATTCATTCGAGCTAGAGGAAGAGCCAGAGTTCTTTGACGAGTTGGATATTCTAAGAGAATATGAAGCAGCACAGGAAAGATTCCCAGCAGAATCTTCTAGACGTCAATGACAAACTTCTAACGATCATGAAGCTGGTCCAAGTAACGCTGGAGAGAATGATGATGTTCAGTAAAATCCGACATCTTCGGAACGAGAACATGCTCCTGACAATCAGACGGCAGTCAATGATAATTCAGAATCTGATGAAAGGCCAACATTCGATCGTGGTGATTCAGAGTCTGAGGGGGAGCAAATCCAGTCTCCAGATCAGACAATTCCTGTCAATGAACAAGTCGCAGATCAGAACGTTACAAATTTGGAAGGTAAGGTAGATGTTACAGGCGAGGTGATGCCGAGGACTCTTTCATATCAACCAGAAGAGTTGATCATATGAGAGTTGCAATCAGGCGTTCGCACCAGAAGCCAGATTGACCAGGGCCTTACTTGCTTTTATACAAAAGTTGCTCCTTTACAAACAGAGTTTTCACTTAGTTGTTTCATTTCGTAGATTGAGCCGCAAACGTACAAGGAAGCACTAACTGAAGATTCCTGGGTCAACGCAATACAGAAGGAGCTGAGTCAGTTTGAGAAGTTGGGTGTATGGAAACTGGTGGACTTTCCTGATGGTCATAGGAAGATAAACACTAAGTGGGTATTTAAGTGCAAAAGGGATGATCGAGGGGTTATTGTTCGCAATAAAGCTTGACTTGTGGTCCAAGGTTTCAGTCAGCAGGAGGGGATAGATTTCACTGAAGTATATGCTCTGGTAGCTCGACTTGAAGCGATCAGAATCTTCCTAGCGTTTTCTTCTTGGAAAGGATTTAAAGTGTTTCAGCTAGATGTGAAGTCAACATTTCTCTATGGCAAAGTGAAGGAGGAGGTATATGTCGGACAGCCGCCGGGCTTCACTGACCCCAATGCACAAGGATAAGGTTTATCTCTTGGATAAGGCGTTATACGGCTTACATCAGGCCCCGAGAGCCTGGTACGAGATGCTGTCTCAACATCGGTTAGCCAATAACTTCATCTGAGGCAAGGTAGACGCTACCCTCTTCACAAAAGAAGTCAACGGCCATCTTCTGATAGTCCAGATTTACGTGGATGATATAAATTTCAGGTCGACAAATGAAGAACTCTGCAAAGATTTTGAAAATGTTATGAAGCAGAAGTTTGAAATGTCATCAATGGGTGAGATGAAGTTCTTCTTAGGGCTTCAAGTCGATCAACTGCCCGAGGGAACGTTCATACATCAGACGAAGTATGTTCACGACGTCTTAGAGAAATTTGGGATGTCCGGGACTGCTCCAACTTCCACCCCGTTAGAGACGAACCATGGAATAAATCCTGATCTCACTAGAGAGAATGTGGATGAAACGTTGTACCGCTCCATGATCGGATCGCTGATGTATTTGACAGCATCGAGACCTGATATTATGTATCTGACCTGCCTCGCGGCCCGATTTCAATCAAGTCCCATAGCTTCGCATATGACAATCGTCAAAAGGATATTACGCTACCTGAAAGGAACTCCAAGCTTGGGGTTGTGGTATCCAAAAGAAGGCGATTTCACGCTTGAGGGGTACTCTGATTCCGATTTCGGATGTTGCAAAGTCAATGCTAAGCCAACAACTGCGGGATGCCATTTTTTCGGACCCCGATTGGTCACCTGGCAATGTAAGAAGCAGACCTCTGTTTCTTTGTCTACATGTGAAGCTGAGTATGTATCTGCTAGCAGCTGCTGCTCCCAGATCTTGTGGATACAGCAACAAATGCGTGACTCCGGTTTGCAATTTCTTACCTCCCCTATCTTTGTTGATAATGAGGCAGCTATTAACATAACAAAAAATCCTATTCATCACGCTAAAACCAAACGCATTGAAATTCGTCATCACTTCATCCAAGACTGTTTCGAGAAGAAGTTGATACGAATAGAAAAAATCCACACTGACGAACAAAAAGCTGATTTACATACCAAAGAGTTTGATAGAACATGTTTTCAATATCTTTTAAATCTAAATGGTATGAAATTATTGTCGGTTGCGGAGGGGATTCTTGGCGTAGATGAAGGTACCACCGTAGATGATGTTGAAAACAATCTGCAATGGTTTATCGATTTTTTACTTGTTTTGGTATTTAGGGGGAGATAGGTAATATTTTCATAAAATACAAAAACAATAGAAAACTAAAAAAGAGTTTGTGTAAAAAGGGGGAAATGATAGTACATCAGCTAGACAGTTGCAGTACGCTAAAGAAATATAATGATTAAATAAGTGTTAAGAAGTCTCGCTGATGATATGCCGATAGGTTTTTATACATTTAATAGATTTGTTTGGGATATAAACCTAAATCATTTCTTGCTTATTACGTGGGGAACACCTCTCGGATATATAGGTAACCCCTGAAATCTTGTTTGAAAGACTTGTTTGTTTCTGACATACTAGGTCTATGTGCGTAATGATATCTGGGGTATTATACCAGGACTTCTGATTTTGCGGAAGCAATAGCCTAGTCCTCGTATAATACTCTGCACTCTTTATTCATAAAGCTCACCCTCAGCATAAAAAATGATGAAACATTGAAAAATGTTAATCATGTGCTGTTGAAGAAAAGATCCCCAAACGAGACACACCGAAAGTCGAGCCATCATCTCTCTATCTGAACGGAAGTTCTAACCTGAGCTCTCATGGACTCGCATTACCCGTTTACAGATATCATTATTGTACATTCACCTGTAAGACTGAATATAGAAATTCTGGATATGGGAGTATATTCTGAGGTGGGACACGCGTATAAGTTAAGCCATTAAAACACTAATTTGTATCCTGAACAGATTGAAATTTGTGTGAAAATTTAAATCGGATCAGTATATCGGCAATCACTGTGAATTGTTTAATACTGAGTATGTTATCAAGATTAACAGTACTAGTAGCTTGTTGGTAGCTGATATGATCCCCTAACACGCTCACCAAAAATATGTTTGTAAATAGTTTACGTTTACTGCATTTCATTTCATTTCAGTTTAGCATTCAAAACCCAAAAAGATTTTATAGTTTTCTAGTCTAGAAACTTTCTTAAAATCCCAAAAAGATTTTACATTTCTGCTTTGTTTTATCGACAAACCAAGGTGGAAAGCTGATCTTCAGACTCGCAGTTTTGAAGCAGATGCAGGAAGTTTCTGAGCTGGACAGATGGGTTGGGAGCTTATCATGTTAAACTTGATTAAATGCAAAGTCTATGCAAGTTCATTCAGTTGATACTTGTAATTTTCAGAAAAATGTTTGAAAAAGATTGAACAAAATGTCAGTATGCTTTATTTCAGGCCAACCAAGGTCATTAAGTTGGACTTGGTCGGCAAGCTAAGTGCCTAGGGTCATTAATTTGAACCTAGATACTTAAGTGGATTTCTAAAAACTGATAAAAATCTGAGAAAAATGTCAAAAATCCAAAAGATCAAAGTTTTAAAAGTCAAATAGGTGTGTTTGGCTCGGGCGGCAACCCGATTGGACAGCAATCCGATTCATTGTCACTATAAATAGATGGTCAATGCTTCAGTCAAACTTTTCACTCGATCGAGCAACCATCCTATTCTCTCACACACACTCTCACTTTTGATCTGATTTCTTCACTTTCTCTTTGCACAAGACATTAGATTGTTGGTTTGCACAACCTTCTCAATGGCAAAGGTAAGATTTCTTGTTCAAAAATGATAAATTTGATGTTTTTGTTGTCTGTTCTTGATGACAGGACTGTTTGGATCTTCGTTGTTAGATCTAGGAATTTCTAGGAAGTTTTGATGAAATCTAAACATGAGGTTTTGTTCACGATGATTAGATCTACAAGTTTACCAACTCAATTTGTGCCAAAACATGATAAAATCCATAGATCTGATGTCTAGAACGAGTCGGCTATCGGTAGGGTTTTTGTCAAATTAAACCCAAATGGCTTAGAGTTAGAACATGATGAACATAGGGTTTTGATCGCGATTAAATTATCTACGTAGATCTATGTTCAATTTGATGTTTAGACTTAGAAAATTTTGATGCTCATGTTGTGTTCAAGTTGTTCTTCACTGATCTTGAATCGAGTGGCAACTCGATCGGGTGGCAATCCGATCGGGTGACCACCCGATTCATTGCATGATTACTTGTTAAAATTTTCTAAGTATTTGATGCCTTGATAACTGTTCTTAAACTGGTAAACTGTTTGGTGATTATCTTGGAATTTGTGCCTTTTGACTGTCAAAGTGTTTTGAATAGTTTGGAAACCTATCGGGTGGTAATCCGATCAGGCGGCAATCCGATTCATAGCACTTCATAGTGTTTGCCTAGGTATCTGTGCTTTCACTAAGTGGCTTGGAATGTTTGGCAACCCGATCGGGTGGCAATCCGATCAGACAACCATCCTAACCACATTACTATGTCTTGAAATCGGTGCACTCATGTCATTGATCGAGTGGCAATCCGATCGGGCGGCACTCCGATCGGACAGCCATCCGATCCTCAACACTAAACGACAAAACTTTTCTACAGTTTCAAATTTGTCAAGAATCGAGTGGCAACCCGATCGGGTGGCAATCCAATCGGGTGGTCATCTGATTCATGACATCCACTCTCAAAGAGTTGACTGGTCAAAGATTCTACTTGCTTGTCACATGAATCGAGTGGCAACTCGATCGGGTGGTAATCCGATCGAGTGGGCATCCGATTCAAATGCTTTTGACTTATGTTGACTTGTCATTGCACATGATGGCAATCCGATCGGGCGGCAATCCGATCAGACAGCCATTCGATCCACAAGCAATACACATAGAGAGGGTTCCAGAGTTTTTCAAAATTTTCATTTCTTGTCACTTTATGTCTCAAACTTCGTGCAATTGTTAACACTGTTTATTATTGCAGGGAAAAGCTTCAGACTGGGACGAATCTCATAACATATATTGTCTGCTAGATGCGCTTTATACAGACAAAACTGTGGTTGAAGTTATAGCCAAGTTTTTTAGAGAAAGCAAAATTGCTAAGGCATTAACTGACAAGACTATAGTTTATGAATCTCATGTGAGACGATTTTGGAACTCAACAAGATATGAAGAGAAAGATAAGATGATTTGTTATGCTGTGAGAAAGAAGGATGAAAATGGAAAGGATGTGGATTTGGAAATAAAGTTTAATGTTGGTGATATTAGACGTGTGTTAGAGTTAGGTGATTCGGACAACGATCCTACCATTATTTCAGAATGTTTATGTAAAGGATTATGGTACAGGATGGGATTTGCAGGGCACATAAATGGGAAAATGGGAAAACAATGTTCTGCCATTCTTACAAGTTCATGATCCACTGTGTGGTACATGCTCTATCTCACAGGAAGGGAGCATACGACGAAACATCTTATTATATCATGAACATAATCACATGTCTGGTGCTGAATAGGCCATACAATTTTTCAAAAGTGATTTTTGAATACTTGATAGAAAACATAAGAGCTGGAAGTAATAAATACATCATGTATCCAAGGTTTATACAGATGATGATTGATGATCAATTCAAGGATATTCAAACGGATGATGAAGATGTTTTAGGTCTAAGGAATATGACAGCTGAAACAATCAGCAGATTGTGTAAAGGACCGGAACCAAGAGTTAAGAGAATGATTTGCAGAATCAACAATCCAGCTTATGTTGCTCCAGAGAATGATAGGTGGAGACATGAGAATAGTGAATCTGATAATGAAAATGATCAGATGAGTGGATTAGTTGAGAAGAAAACTCGATGGTGGTTTGTGAAAGATGGAAAAAGAAAGAGAACACTGAAGATGTCACCAGTAGTCTTTATTCCTAAGGAGCCAGCACCGAAGATAGTTGTAAAGGGTATAGTGAAAGGGGGAGTCATAAGGTAGTTAGAATTTCAAATTGTTATATGTTTCTAATGAATTTGTCAATGCTTGTTTTGCAGGGTCTTCAAAAGAACCACAACAAAGGCTGGTGGACGAGCCAGTGTTGGATCCATCAAGCATACCACAAGAAGGTGTTGATTTGGCTAAAGCAACGTTTGAACAATACATAGAGATCACTAAAGCCACAACTCAGAAAGAACAAAGTACAAGTGCTCAAGCAGAAAATGTCAAAGACAAAGAGCCTGAAGGTGTTGCACGTGATGATTCAAGCGAAGCTGATTCTGAGTCCACTGAAACAGAGACGGAACTTGATCTTACAACGCTTGGACGAGGAAAGGCTCAGTTGAAAAAGAAGCCAACAAAGAAGCAGAAAGGATCTGACGTAGAAGATTCTACTTACACTCCATCAGTTGATGAGCGAAAGAAGCTGAGGATAAAGTGAAAGGTAGTTCAAACTGGAGTAATTCCAAGAAATGTTCGAGCAAGAAAAGGTGGTGCCTCAATGCCTGAAAGTCACGCTGGAAAAAGTGAAAAACATGTTGCTACTTCAAAAGTACATGAAGCTGAAACGACTCAAAGTGTTGAAGTTCCAAAAGCTCCAGAGGCTCAAACACAAAGTGTTCCAGAAGTTGAAGTTCAAAAGCAAGCAGATGTTGGTGATGACTATGTTGAAGTCAGTGTTCCTCCATCACCACCACCAACAGTTAATCCAGAAGTTCCTGAATCCTCAAGACCAAAGAATACAACTTTTCCTGATCTGCTTGGAGAGCTTCCTCATGCTACTGGGGTATATAGAGATGATATTCCAGATGATGATTTTGATATGTTCAACAATGAGGCCGTGAAAGCTTTAGAGAAGAAAGTTGGTGAACTTGAAAAAGAAAAGGCAAAAGCTGAAGCTGAGCGTGATGTTTTAAAGAAGCAGGTTGAGGAATTGATGAAAGTAAACGAAGAAATAAAGACCGTCATGATAAAGCAAGAACAGAAGCTAAAGAAAATGAAAGATGGTGTTCATGACAATTCACAACTGTTTGAGATTCTTTCAGCAGAAAATGTTGAAATGCGTGAGAAAATGAAGAATCTGCATGAGATAAATCAAACTCTAAATCAGCTATTAAGCGAAATCAATGAAGCATCATCAAATGAAATGAAAGCGATAAAGCTTGAGATGGAGGCAATGAAAGCTAACAAAGTGGTGAAGGATGAACAGCTCAATATGTTATACACTGTGCTGGAAAGTCATCTGAACATTGATGTTCATGCTGCCTTAAACAACATTGAAGTCAAAAGAGCTGAAGATCGTAGAGTTGAAAGAGAAAGACGACTGGCTGAAGAAGCAACACAAAAGAAGAAAAGTGTTATAGAAGAGGCTCAAGAAGCAGGTGGTTCTTCAAGCCAAGTTGATGTAGAAATGGTTGATGCTGAAGCAAATCCTATGGGATTCGTGCTTGTTGGTGAGTCTTCTACTCTATCTTTCGATCTCAATGATATAGTTCGCCGAGCATGTTATTCAAAAGAAAAAAGAAGGCAAAAGAGGTGTTACTGTTAAAATGGAAAGAAGAAGAAGAGGTTGTAGTAGAAGAAGTAGAAGAAGAAGAAGAGGATGAGAAATTAGACGATATTCTTGATGCTGTCGAGAACTACGATCCATCATGGGATAAATTCATAGACGAAGATGAAGACAAAGACCAAGGGTCTTCTGGTTTACTCATTGTGAATCCTGCAGTTCAAGAAAGGATTGATGATCTCATGAACGACGAGATAAATGAACAGGATGATGATCAACAATAAGAGTCTTCTTCATCCGGGGGAGCTTGAGGTACCAAGGTCTAGGGCAGAAATGTTGGAGGAGTTGGGATTAGATGATGGGAAATTCAAGTTTGATATAGAGGATGAAATTCCTGCGTCTCCAGAAAAAGAAAAAGAATATGAGTTTGTATATGCCCAAGAAGCTGACAAATATAATGATGTGATTGTTGAAGATGCATCTGATTCATCTGATGAAGAAACAAGTTTTCATTACTCTGGTATTGATAAGACGTTTCCTTCATTGGCTGAAATGTTCAAAGACCAAAACGAAAATGAAATCAGAAGAAAGATTGTTGAAAAGATTACAACTGAAGGTGTGCCAAAGACCATTCCAAGAGAAAATATTGCAGAGGAGAGAAAGAAATGGTTTAAAGTAATGCCAAAGGAAAGAAAGTAAATAAGGCCTCTTTAGTACTTTACACATGATAAAGATATTTCATGGGGAGACATTCTTTCGTGGGGCTATCTAGAAGACTTGCAGGTTTATGCCATTAGACGGGAGCAGGGTGTACAGTATTTCGAATTCTTGTCAGATATCAAGACCCTCCCGTGGTGGGATGTTGATGAGTTGGTGCAAATTAAGAACATCAAGCAGTATTATTATGGTTTGGAGGTGAAGCAGCACGATCAACATCTGCGGGATTATGTGAAGTAGCAAGCTAAAGCTAGATATCCTGATTGGAAGCCTCAATTCCCTAAGCAGATTGTTACAATGTTGGAGAATGGTGAGAAGGATATTACTTTGGATGTGAAGCCGCCGAGATGCTTAAAGAACATGCCACTTCGAGCCATGGAACAAGATTTTTATGAAGACTTCGAAGGTTGGCTATATAATGAAACCACAGAAGAAGCGGTAATATCCTTATTTGATAAGTCAAAGGGTGAATCGAGAAGGATTTGTGTACTAGACCCGATGTGGCTAGTTAATTGCTGAAAGAAAGACATTGATTGCTTGTTTTATAACAAGATTGTGTACGAAAAGCGACACAAAGTGCAAGCAATGCAATATCAGAAGATTGTAGACGTGTGCTTTGCGAAAGACATCAACTCTGGCAGGTATTGGAAGTCTAAATGGAGAGACTTGGAGATTGATGTATTTCTAAAGAAGTACAAGCGCGAACAGAGATTCAAGGCAATATCTGAGAAAGCAGCAAAGCTTGGGAAGTTCAAGCTGATGAGACCGCCGCCAACGGATCAAACGCCGATCGAAAAAGAAGAGAACAAGATTCCCAAGTGGGATAGAAAGCGTGATGGTGATCCAGTGTACAGGAAATGGTGGATTGAAGAATGAAGGCTTCTGAGGAGAAAATTTTTAGAAGAAAAAGCCGAACAAAGGAGACAGAGGGCCAAGGAATGAAGACGTAAGAGAAAGGACTGAAGACTATGCTGGAAGGAACTACAGGTACATCCAAGGGGGAGTCTGTTAGTTCATATGTATGTAGCTTCCGTCAGCATTGAGTCTTATTTTGTATTGTATATGTCTTTTGTGTACTTGTATGTAAATGTATGTATGTGTGTAGAACGACAGCTCAGGGAATGGCGTTGAACTGTAAAAGTGAAGTCCGATGGATGGCATGTGTCACCCGATCGGATGGCCATCTGATCGGATTGCCACCCAATCGAACTGCCACCCGATCGGACAATAATTAATAGCTTCCCTGAGTTTGTCTATAAATACCCGGCTTAGGTATGTCATTTAAGAACTTTTGCTCATTCTGTAAGGAGACTCTGTCAAGTCTGATTCTCTACCGGTTCTTGTGTACTTTCACATCATTCTAATAGAAAGATCAGACGGATTTAATCGTTGAATACGTTGTTGTGATTCTATGACTTGATCCATGGATTCCGCACATTGATCGAGGTCGATTCATCCACGTTCGTGACGAACAGATCCTGATCCAAAGGCCTAACAAGTATTGTTCTGAATGAAGTTTCACTGAATGGATTCTACTCTGAGGTGGGTATATCTATAAGCTTTTGCTAAATGAGATGGAAAATTTTTCATGAAAAAACGAAGAAAAAAAAGACTTTTACTCCTTAATGAAGACGGGCATTATGTAGGAAAAAAAGGATCTACATAAGGTATTCAAAACAGGTTCAAAACGCCAAAAATGTTAAAGTAAAAGAGGCTGATGACAGTGAAGATTTGGTAGAGAAATTAGATTATAATTTTTATTTTATTTTTCAGTTTCTATTGTTTGTTATCTAATTCTATGATTTTATTATCTAATTCTCTACTAAAAAATAATATAAAACGGAAAAAATACCAAAACGACTAATAGTGTGAAAACTGAGAGAACGGATGCTAGCAAAGCACGAAGTTTGCTATAAAACGCCAAAAAGGCCAAAAACACCAAACAAGGTATTACTGAAAAATCAACGCTAATTCACCAATGAAAATGAACGAAATAGTAAATGCTAAACAGTAAAATGAAGAGACGGTAACATTATTGCCAAACATTTATTATATTAAAAACCACTACATGGAAAACTGAATTTATTTATCTTTTCAAAACGCCATAATTGTCTGTCAAATTATAGACCTGTATCCTACTTGATATAATAAACATCAAGAAATTTACTGATGTTTTTACATCATAGACGTGCATCCTGACTTAAAAAACAATAAAAACGCCAAAACATAATTAAAACGCCAAAATATTAAATATGATCCTGATCTACTAACAATAAAACGTGGCGTATTTATTAAACGCCAAAAAAATGGAAACGGGATGTGACACGCGTTTAAAAAATGAAATATGAAAGGACAAAAAAAGCCCCTCCGCCCTTCTCTATGTCGCGTGAGACGTGTTAGGCCAGGAAGCGTTCTCACACTTTTGAGCGTTTTCTCCTGATCCCGTTTCTATATATATATATATATATATATATATATATATATATATATATATATATATAAAGAACCTGCAACTGCCTCCATCTTCTTCAACCTCCTTCTCTAAAAAGACTCACCGCCACCTCCTCCACCTTCACAACCCACCACAACCTGAGAAAGTAATAATGGTCTCTAGCAAGGGGCAAAACGGTCCATCAACCAGAACACCGTCTCTTCCGACCACTCCTCCGTCGTCAGCGACTTCAATACCACTGGAGCAGCTTTTTCTAGCTTCATTAAAGTGATTCCTAAAGCCTCGTGTTCTTCAACTTGATCATCGGTTTCAGTTCGAGATTTGATGAAGAAATTAGCAGCTGTTGATGATTTTTCTTCAAGTGAATCTTGTCAGTAAGCTTCGTGAATTCTCTTTTTTATGAACCAGGTTTCAAGCCAACGTGGTAGAAGATGAAGATGACTGACGAAGATGATGCTCGATTTTCTGGCAATGAGGCCGGTCGGAGATGCTGGATTTTCCGGCTATAGAGAAGAGAAGATCCCTCTTCGATTATGTCACCCTCCTCTTCCCTCTTCGTTGAATCATTCGCTGTAGGTGTGTGTGTGTGTGTGTGTGTGTGTGTGTGTGTGTAAATGTGAGGGTTTCGAACATTACCCGACCCGTTACCACCGGTATGCGATAAAAGGCAACAAGATTCCTGGATCTACAATTCGGGTTTGGGAGAATATAGGCTGTAGCTCCTGCAGGTTCAGTTCAAGGTGGAGGAGGCGGTGGTGTTAGAGTGTTTTTAGAGAGAGAGGTTGAAGAAGATGGAGGTAGTTGCAGGTTCTTTATATATATATATGTATATATATATATATATATATATTATTTCTATTAATTGTTCAATGGTAATATAGTCATTTCACACATAGTTAACTGAGAAATTTAACAGAGGTTACGTCAGGGAACTAACCGAGTTCATTTTTGACAACTTTTGGGACCACGCTTGTAATTAATAAACCACTAGGACCAAGTATGATTTTTTTGCAAACCACAGGAACCAACCAAGCATTTAACTCTTTTTGTAATTCAGTTAGTTCTTCTCGTTTCACCTTTTTATCCTTTCTAATGCCAAGGTTTATAGTTTGAAAAACTGAAAAATTTATGATCTATGTAATTCACCGCATAACAAAAATATAAAAAATATGTAATTACGTAATTTATATTGGTCAATCAGATTTGTAAGACCCTATGAAGGGGTATGGTTCCAAAGAAAGTATGTAAATGCGTACCCAAAGGACCATACCATTTTAAAAACTTTGTTGTCTAGATAGATCTAGAACGTTAACAGATAAAACTGGCGATAGACGTGGGGCACCATGGACAACGGCAAGGAGAGCACTAGCGACAGCTAAGGAAAAGGACACCACCTGACACCAATCATTGGTTGTCAGACCCTGCTGTAGAATCTCCAGGAGACAGCTAGCGACAAACCGACAAGAAGTATTCCCTGGACGCCGAGGTGGAGCGAATAACTTCGTGCCAAGTCAGCCGTAGTAAGGATTAACGGTCCTATCATGTCAGGGGAGACAAAACGGATATTACTCAAGATTGACAGCTGGCAAAGGCCCAGCTGGCTCCTATCTCCATCACAACTCTTCGGCTATAAATATAAGACCTCACTACCAGGTTTAAGGATCGCTTCTCTTACCCTCTCACTCTATACACATACTTATTTCCTCGAACGAGTATCTTATTCTCACGCCAGAATATGGTTACAAGGAGAACCCCCAACCTCTCCTCCTTGTAACGAGTTCACCGTTGTTGTTTCGTTTTGCAGGATTGATCAAGGGAAGAATCAGGATTAAGCGTTATAGACGAGACAACTCATCTAAGCCTAACCTTGAGTTGACTTAGTGTTTCTTCACCCTACTAGAAATAATCAGGAGCACTTCATCAGGGGCAGTCCCCCGTTTGCCTTCCAGTAGGGTTTGAACTAAGATGTTACTAAACGTCAAACTTTGTATCTGTTTACTTAATGGTTTGTTCCTTCGGGGTTTTGGATGTTTTTATGGAGCTCACAAAGATTTCTCTTTAACAATATTAGAGTAGTTTATAATAATGTAGTGAGTAGTTAAATGTCTAATGATGATTAGTAAGGTAAAAACATATTTTCAAATTAATATAATTTCTCCCCTAGTTTAGATTTGGGATATTAGATTTAAATAATCTCAACTTTTATCAATTGGCCGATAATACTCTCAACTTTCGATTTGTACCCAGCACTCCTAACTTTCAACTTATTTTCCTCTAGCACTCTCTAACTAACTGAACCATAACCCAGTTAGTTTTTGCTAATGTGCCAGCTGATGTGGCCCTTTTTGATGACATGGCATATGACATGGCAGCTGATGTGGCTTTTTCAATGGCGTGGCGGCTGATGTGGCATATTTTGATGACGTGGCAATTGATATGGCAGCTGGCGAGGCATTTTTTGATAATGTGGCATCTGACATTAGTTAATTGTGTTAGGGTTTAGTTAGTTAGAGAGTGTCTGAGAAAAATAAGTTAAAAGTTGGGAGTGTTATTGGCCAACTAGTGAAAGTTGATATTATTTGAATCCAAGGGTCAAGTTATTCTACAAAGGCTTCTAATTGAAAGAAGTGTAAGAATGATTTATAGAGTGACAAGTGTCCAATAACCACCTAAAACTAAACCCAATACATCACCACCTAAAACCTAAACACCCACCCCCACCCCCCCACCCCCCAAAAAAAAATCTAAAAAAAAACTAAACACCCACCACCATCACCCAAAAACCTAAACCCCCACCCGCTCGGAAAAAAAAAAGAATTTTTTTTTTTTGGGTGGGTGATGGGGAGGGGGTGGGTGGGGGTTTAGGTTTTTGGTGGTGGTGGATGTGTAAGGTTTTTTTTTTTTTTTTTTTTTTTTTTTTGTGTGTGTGTGTAGTGGGTTTTTTTAGAAGTCTTTGTACCTTTCTTACAATTAGGATCCTATTTATTTGATTCTAATCCTTAAATCCAATATCCCTTTAGATTTCAATCTGATATCAGGAAAATCCTTTGAAATTTTTTCACCTTAAATTTTTTGTTTGTGTACAAATCGAACTCGGACGTTGATATTTTTTTTTAAAACCGGGAAATATTCAAATCAAACACCAACTATGAACTTAACCGAAACAAAGTGAAAATATTTTCCTTTCATAGTCATCATAAGACATTCACCAAAACATTATATAGAGATAAATTGGAGCTCCCCACTACATTAATATTCTTAACCAGCCCCTTAAGCTAAGCATCTGTTTCGATTCGAACAAATAACAAAAACCGAATATGTCAATTCACACTTCACTGATCTAGTAATAGAGGCCCATGATATTGAGACAAATATATCCACTTACTCCTAAAAGAGTACATGTCAACAAATTTTATGACCGAATCAGTGTTAACCGCTTATGTGCTCCAAGCCTCCAACTAGCACGCTCTTTCATGAGATACTATGCCGTTTCAACTAAAGTTTGTGATCGTTCCCCAACTATAAAACAATAGTCTTTGTTTTAAATACATGTTTTCACAAGAGAAAACACATCTTGTACTTGTTTCAGTGTTGCGGATTTAGGATGGCGATTAGAGAGTATTGTTGTGTGGAGGGCGATTAGAGAGTGTCGCCCTACCAGAGGCGCTTTAGTAAAAAGAAACATTCCAGTAAACTCAAATCAATGTTGCTTCCGCGAGGAGAGTTTTGAAACTTGTGAGCACATATTTGTTTCCTATGGTTTTGCTCAGTTTGTTTGGCAAGTCCTCTTACAATGGTGTAAGATCGCCCATGTGTTCTTTTTTTATTTTAAAGACTTGCTAAACTTACATCAGTATGCGAAAAGGTCTAGAAAGAGAGAATGCGTTGTGTGCTGCGTTGTATGCTTTCATCATGACCGGTATATTGAGTATTTGGAATTATGCGTAACGAATAATCTTCAACAAAAATAAGGAAGTTTCGCTATCAAGGTGGTTGAAAAGATAAAAGGCGTTGGGCTTCTTGTGAGTCAAGTATAGATTCAAGGAGGTCGGTATGGCAATGGACTGAATGGAAGATTGGTGCAGATTTATTAATTTCTGTTTTGCTGGTAGCTTCTAATCTGCGTCCTAGTTTATGGCTAGAGTAGCAGAGTGCACCAGCCACCAAACCCCTTACTGATCCAGGGCACCAAACCTCCTACTGGTCCATCACGAGGCAGTACGGAAGTACATCAACTACTGCGAGTGGAACCATCCCAGAGTTAGTAATTATAGATTCTTATGAAACAGAGGAACTTGCTTTACATCATCATCTGCTAGAGCAGAGTGCACCAAGCCACCCAACCCCCTAATACAATGCACCAAACCTCCTATTACTGGTCCAGCGCACCAAACCTCCTATTGGTCCAGTCGGGGTGGGACATCCGTCATCAGTGGCGGTGGAGGTACATCAAGTACTGCGAGTGAAACCAGATCGACATGCAAATGTAATATGAAGTTAAGTTATGGAACTGATTAGTGAAGACATAAAATATGATATGAAACTTGTTACAGACAGTTAAACTATAAAGGAATACTTGCATAGTTTATAAACCATGAACAAGAAAAACATTTAAACAATAAACTAAACAAAGAATCATCATGCAACCAACATACAAAAACATATAAAAATAACAAGTTTGCATTGATCATAGTTCAGTCAAACAACTTAACACCAAAACCTTAAGAAAATAAACTTTAAAAGCTAAATTATTTAAAGCATTCTAAATCTAGATCATCCAATTAGTCACCAGACTGTACATCTAGAGTCTTCCATAAACTGTTCTAAGTCTTAACACATCCCCTAACAGAATGCATACAAACCAAACACCATGAAAGATCATAATCAAATAAAGGATCCATACTTTAACCTGTTACCACCTCACCAAGAACTCTTCTTCTTCCCACCATAGAACTCAAGATACCACTTAACAAACTTCCCCAACCCAGTTTCCAAATCCGTCGACGGCATATACCCAAGCTCCTTCCTCGCCAGCGTAACATTCGCATGCGTAAACGGCACATCCCCATTCCTCGGCATCAACACAACCTTCTTCTTCGCTTTCACCTTCAACAACTTCTCCAATATACTAACCAACTTATTAACCGAAACAGGCGAAGTATTCCCTAAATTAATAATCCTAAACTGCGCTTCCCCTTTCTTTTTCCCGCCACTCCCCGTACTCTTCTTCGCAGTATCAATCGCCGCTAAACACCCTTTCACAATGTCATCAATGTAGGTAAAATCCCGAGCCACAGTCACATGCCCCGCCCCTTCATATATCGAAATCGGTCTCCTCTTCAATATATCCCTAGTAAAAAAGAAATACGCCATATCCGGCCTCCCCCACGGTCCATAAACGGTAAAAAACCGCAATCCGGTAATCGACAACCCGTAAATATGATTATAACTATGCGCAATCTCCTCACCCGCTTTCTTTGTAGCCGCGTAAAGACTCGCCGGCTGATCCGTCCTGTCCTTCTCCGAAAACGGCACCTTCGAATTCAACCCGTAAACGGAACTCGACGACGCCCACACGATAACCGGCTGCGGATTAACCGATTTCGCAACTTCTAACAAATTAACAAACCCATCCACGTTACTCTCAACATACGAACTAGGGTTCACCATAGCGTACCGTACACCCGCCTGTGCAGCGAGATGAAGCACGTGACTAAACTTCACTAAACCAAACAATTTCCTAAGCAAAACGGCGTCGTTTATATCGCCTTCCACAATAAACACACCAACACGATCTAACAACTGTAATTTTCGCGCTTTTTTTAAACTGACGTCATAGTACGGATTAAAATTATCGAGACCAACGACGCCGTTTCCACGGCGTTTAAGGGCGACGGCGGCGTGAGATCCGACGAAGCCGGCGGCGCCGGTGACGAGGACGATGGGGGCGGTGCGTGAGCGGGGTTTGGCGGAGGATTTGACGTGGTTTTCCCAGGAGGTGGAGCGGAGGGTGCGGCGGGGGGCGGTGGGTGACGGCGGGGAGAGGAAGAAGAAGAGGAAAATGAAGGCGAGAAAAACGAGAGTGAGTTTGGGGAGGGTGGTGTGGAGGCGGAGACGGTGGTGGAGGAAGTGTAAGGGGGATTTTTCCGGCTTGAATTTGCCGGGAGTGGTGGGGATGTTGTCGAGGATGGGGTTTAGAGGGGACATTTTTGGTAGGAAATTGGGGGTTAAATTAGGGTTTTTTTTGGGAAAGAGATGAAGAGAGAGAGAGAGAGGAGAGGGTAGTGTACTGAATTTGTTTGTTGTGTGTACGTCTCTTAAATGACCGAAAATTGCAGAGGATGGGGGGTGATGGTGATGATAATCATCTGGCTCTGGTAGGAGAAACCGAGAGTTTGTATATTATATTGAAGATATCGAAAGTTGATAAGTTCATGGTTACCTTTTTTTTTCTTTTGTGGAAATTAAAACAAAAAGAGCAATTATGTTTGTACCAAATCCACTTCGTTGTTTGACGAATTGGTTTATTTAATTTAATTTAATCTAACTTATAAAAAATATGCCACAAGTAGGGATGGCAATGGGTCGGGTTCGGATCGGGTATTGGTAATTCCATACCCATACCTGGTTGTCAAATTGTGTCCCATACCCGACCCAATACCTGTCGGGTATTTGTCAGGTAATTACCCGTCGGGTACCGGGTATACCCGCGGGTATAGGGTATACCCCTTAGTTTGTTAAAAGATATACATTGAGAGGATTAGGTTCAAGAGTGAACACTAGTATAGCTTGCGAACTGAGTGAACTAATCCTGGCCATACACGTGTGTAGATCAATGGTTAGGATTTGATGTTAAAATACACTAGTGTATTTTACGATTTGATGATGAGATCCTGGCCATACACGTGTGTAGATCAATGGCAAGGATTTGTTCACTCAGTTCGCAAATACACTAGTGCTCACTCTAAAACCTCACCCTACATTGAGATTTCTAAATACATTTTTTACTATTATAATTAATTGGGTAAGGATAGTGTAAAAAGGGTCTAAAGTGTGAGAAGTGTATTATAACACTATATATAATACTATATAACACCATATAAACACCGTATAACAATATGTAACACCATATAATACCATATAACACTATGTAACACTATATAACATTATATAACAAATATAACACTATACATCTATCATAGACATGCTATCAGACAACCTATAGTGTTATATTTGTTATATAATGATATATAGTGTTACATAGTGTTATATGGTATTATATGGTATTACATATTGTTATACGGTGTTTATATGGTGTTATATAGTATTATATATAGTGTTATAATACACTTTGAGCACTTTTTACAGGATCCTCATACATAATTATTATATAATTTTATTTATGCAACAGCTATTATAAATTAAAAATATACATTACATACATATAAGTTCTATCATAAATTAATAATAAGTTTATAATAGTTATACACTTACATGTATATACTTCACAACATACAAAATATAAATACTATTATCAAATACATATGCTAAAAGAAAATTTATTTTTTCACATTATGAACATACTAAAATAAATCACTAATAGATAAGGGTTAATGGAAAATAAAAATATAAATTAAAAACTTCGGGTATATGATCGGGTATAAAGTTCGGGTAAATGGGTATGTGGTTTCAGGTAATTGGGTCGGGTATCACCCAATCCCATACCCGACCCAAACCCGCGAAAATTTTTAAAACTAATCTCATACCCGGCCCAATACCCGTCGGGTATCGGGTTTACCCGTCCCATTTGTGTCGGGTTTCGGGTATACCCGTCGGGCTCGGGTATTTTTGCCATCCCTAGCCACAAGGCATTATCTCCTTCAACCTCATAAATTTTATTTGTATTTGTTTAATAAATTTCTTTTAATATTAATATTAATTAATAACCAATATATATATCACTTATTTTTATCATTATCTAAAATTAATAAATAACTTCAATTTTGCAATTTAGACCTTTTGTTTTTTTTTACTTATAACCTAAAGTTTTCATCTTTTGCAATTTAATCCCAAATCTTTTTTATTTTCAATTTTGGTCCACCATACTTTTCATCTTTCCAAAGTTTTCGTTTCGTTCTAAATTTTGTGAGTTAACGCACCGCAACGTGCGTGTGGGGTTCAACATTTTTTCGTATATTTTTTTCCCATTTGACTGACCCGTCGCATCACGTCTATGCTTATGCGTTTGACAAGTTCGTCCAACAGGCGGGTTCTGGATGGACTTAGTTATTTTTTCTATGTTTTATGTTTCGGTTTAATTTCTCAGCAACGAGCATGTGTGATTCAAAGATTTTATGTCTGCTTTTCGCTTGGCGTTATTTTTTTCCCGTTTTTTACGAGCTTTTACGGTGTTGGTGGTCGCTGACAATGGTATAGTATTACTACTACTTAACACAGTTTTATGACAATCGCTGCAACGCAGGGGCTTAATAATAGTATATAAATAAATAAACATGAACATGTTTTTTTATTAAATGAATGGAGATAAACAAATGTTTCACTCATTTATTTACGTTTGTTTATGTGTTTATTTGTTTAGGTCTGATCGTTTGAGTATTAAGACAAAACTCCAGTATATGTGTGTGAAAGAGAGTATGTGACATTTTTTATTACAAAAGTTTATTTATACTTGTTTATCTATGTCCATTAGTGTTCGTTTGTGTTTGTTGTTAATGAGTTGACGTTACCCACGCGTTGCAGCGGGATGTTAATTATAATTGTTTATTATTACTATGTTAGATAGAGGCGAAAATTCTTTGATTTTGTTCTCTAAGCAAGATTGTATTTGAAGACGATGCCATCTGTAGAGTTTGCGACTTTCATTCTAAATAGTCGCGCATCATGTTAGTCGATTGAAAAAAAAGTGACGCGCCGTTTAAAGAAAGTGTTGGTGAATTAATTATTATATACATCATTGGTTATGCATGTCGGTTGAAAAAAAGTTATGCACCGTTTGAAGAAAGTATTGTTACATTATTTGTTGTGCATGTCGGTTGAAATTTTTTTTTGCAGCTTTTGATTAAATTGATGCATCAACAAAAATAAAAATGTGGTGTATTAAATTATGTATTTGATATACAATTGCACTGTAGTTATAATATTATAATGTATCATATTTAATTAAAATTTACTGCTAAGCATCCTTTTGGTAAAGGATATAATGGTTTGGATAGATGCACGGTAACTTATATATACATAGTCGCTCATTTCATTGGAATTTTTTAAGAATTTTTGTGTGTGTATATATATATAATATGAAGGGTTGCGACTTTTGTAAGGGGCGTGATATAGTTAAAAGTAGTTTAAACGTTTGTAACTTTTTGAAGGGGTGTGATATATTTAAGAGTTGTGACTTTTTGTAAGAGGTGTGGTATATTTAAAATTAATTTGAAGTGTTGTGACTTTTCATATGTATATATAAGAGGGGTTTCTTTATTGTAAGGGACGTGATATATTTAAAAATAGTTTAAAGGGGTGTGACTTTTTGAAAGAGTATGATATATTTAAAAGTATGACTTTTTGTAACTGGTGTGATATATTTAAAACTTATGACTTTTTGTAAGGTGTGTGATATATTTAAAAGTAGTTTGAAAGGTTGTGACTTTTTTGAAGGGGTGTGATATATTTAAAACCTTTCAACTAAACCATTGTGTCTTGATGTGTGTAAAATGTAACATATAAATTACATCAAAAGAGGCATAAAACTAACCATTTTTAGTACTAATGTTGGAAAAAGTGTGCTTTTGTCTTCCTTTTGTATTTTCAGGATTAAATGAGCATAAATGAACAAAAGAAGCAAATATGCAGCAAAATCTAACATAATTACAAGAAAAGGGATAAACATGGCATGCCCGACCCCTCGACAGCATCCTCCCATGCAAAAACAAGAGATCAGAAGGCTGAACACGCCCCGTGCCCAGCGGACACGGGGCGTGCTCAGGTGTCTGCAGAAAAGACAAAGTTGTAGAAGCTTCTATTTCCCAACACGGGGGCGTGCCCAGCTCAACACGGTCGTGGTCAACGCTAAGATTCGCAGAATCCAAGCAAATCTTGATAGTACAGATACGCTTCCGCACACGGGGCCGTGCCTAGCGGACACGGGGGGCGTGTGGAGCTAATACAGACAAACTACAATTAATGAAAAAAGAGAAAGTGGATGGACACGGGGCCGTGTTCGGGCTTCTTTGCAGGCTATAAATAGGGGTGCTTGGTTCACTTCAAATGCATCCCTTGGCAAACCACCTCTCTCCCACTTCACCCACACTCCACCACCACCACAACACCCACATCCACCACCATCATCCATCATCCATCATAAAGTGTGTGTAGTAGTCTCTGGATCCAAGATTGATAGTAAGAGTTCTTGACAATCAAAGGTCATGTTTGCCTAAGTCTCTTACATCACTTGGTGAAGACAAGCATTTAGTGTAATACTTTTGTTTTTTTATATCTTTTCGCACTTTTTATTTGGTTTTGTATTAATAACTTTAATAACTAGTTTCTTATGTTGAAGGTGAAACTTCCTTATCATTTGTCCGTGATATCTTGGCGTTATATTACTGTCTATATAAAATAAAAGATTTACACCATTCATATCTCTACGGTCTATATAGAGATATGTTGGCTACCTAGTTGGGGGTTAAGGGAATGGTTTGGTAAGATTCTTGCCTTGTTCAGTGTATAGATCCTGCAAGGACCTGGGTCAAGCTTACTAGGACCTCTTTCAATACCCATTGGTATTGGATGGCGGGGATGCGAATGGCTTGATCCCCTCATATGTAAACTACTATTAATACATTAACCCGGCTACTTGGGATTGTATCTCTGCTAACTCAAACCACTTAGCTGAGGGTAACGTAACCTTCAAAAGAGGGGCCTACCACATTACGCATTAATAACTTAATTAATTATCTTTCAATAATCCAACCATTTAGGATTGTATCCTTGCTGACTCAAACTACTGGGTTGAGGGTAACGTCACCTTCAAAAGAGGGGCCTACTACTATAACTAAGATAATCTCTTAAAAAGTGCAAAAGTGCGGAAAACATCAAAGGTTGTACTAAAGGCGAGTCGGATCCAAGTGATTCATCTTGTTTATCTGTTTTATTTTTATTTTATTTTTCAGCATTTTTTAGTTTTTAGTTTCATGTTTAAAACTTTTTCTAAACTTTTGATTTGATTAGACGTTGAAGCTAAACCGGTACTAAAAGCTCTTGTGTCCTTGGACGACCTCGGTATCTTACCAACGCTATACTACGCTCATGATGGGTGCACTTGCCCATATGTGTGTTTAGTTAGTAGAATATCGTGTTTTATAAATTTAAAACTTGAATAAAGTGTTAAAAAGGGCTAAAAATATATAAGAATTATATCACACCTAACGCACATCAAGTTTTTGGCGTCGTTGCCGGGGACACAAGGATTTTAAGAAAGTTAGGAATCAACGGCCTAATCATTTTTCTTATTTTTCTGTTTTTTTTTTAAGATTTTTCTTAAATTTTCAGCTTCTGCAGACTGCAGCACGGGGACGTGCCTAGTCAGACACGGGTCGTGCCCAGCATTGTTACTGACAGTTTTTATTTTCCGAGTTACAGAGAGCTGAGCACGGGGCCGTGTTGGTGCAGCACGGGGCCGTGTCGAGCTCTCCAGTAACAGGGATCCGGAAAACAATCACTGTAACTCCGACCACGGGCCGTGTTCATCTGAGCACGGGGCCGTGGTGAAACTTCTGACCAACGTTCTTTTTGTTTTTATTACAGGACTTGGAACACAGGCGTCGCACCTGAACTTTCTACCCAGTGTATGAGCTCCAGTTCCAGTAGAGATATAAAAGAACCTCTAGACGAATCCGAACGCTTTCTAAGAAAAAGACTTAAAGCTAAAAACCAAGAGAAAGTTTCGGGGGACCCACTTCCAATGGCGGATCAACGTATCCTCATGGATTACCTACGGCCCACCATAGGTAATCTTGGCGCCGCTATCAATGCGCCGAATGTCGATGCAAACAACTTCGAACTTCGGCCACATTTGATCCAAATGCTCCAAAACTCCGCAACTTTCCACGGGCTTGCGGACGAAGATCCCCATTTACATATTACCAACTTTTTGGAAATATGTGATACTTTTCGGATCAACGGAGCATCAAATGACGCCATCCGCCTCCGAATGTTTCCATTTTCATTAAAGGACCAAGCTAAGGCTTGGCTTAATACCCTCCCAGTTGGTTCGGTAAACACCTGGGATGAACTAGCCCAAAAGTTTATATATAAGTATTTCCCTCCTGCTAAAACGGCTAAATTAATGACTGAAATTAATACATATTCACAAAAAGGACGGGGAATCCTTATATGAAACTTGGGAAAGGTTCAAGGAGCTATTAAGAAAGTGTCCTCATCATGGTCTTGCGGTATGGCAACAAGTATCCACTTTCTATAATGGGTTGCTGCCACATACAAGGCAAACACTTGACTCTAGCTCCTGGGGACTTTTAGGTAATCGTCGCCCAAATGAAATTTATAATCAAATTGAGGAAATTGCTCAAACCAATTTTCAGTGGCACACTCCCCGAGGCACAAAATCTATTGCCACGGGTGCCCATAAGGTTGATGAAAGCACCTCTTTGCAAGCCCAAATCGAGGCCCTTTCTTCAAAAATCAAAAAGTTAGAGATGGCAAAAACGGTCTCGGTTATGGCTTGTGAAGGGTGTGGTGGGCCACATGAAAATTGGAGTTGTATGAAAGAAATGGATAATTAAACAGAAACGGTAAACTACATTGATAATAAACCTAGGCCGTCTGGTCCTCCAACGGGTACCTACAACCAAGGATGGCGTAACCACCCTAACCTTGGTTGGAGAGAACCCGACAATGTTAGTAACCAACAAAATCAAAACCAACGAAAAAACTTTCAACAACCAAGAAACGAGTCGCAAAATTTCTCTCAACAACGACAGGGGGGACGAGAGAGGCTTAAAGACACCATCTCTCACCTTATCTCCGACACCGATAAGAAAAACTCGGATCGATTTCAACAACTGGAATCGAACTTTAGAAATCAACAAGCTAGTATTCAAAACATTGAAAAACAATTAAATCAACTAGCTCAAAATTTCTCTGAGAGACCACAAGGCGCATTACCCAGTAATACCGAAACCAACCCAAAGGCGCAAGTAAATCTCATCACATTGAGAAACCGTACCGTAGGTCCCGAGGAGGCTCCGATACCACAAATCGATAAGAGCCCGTCTAACCAAACCGCAACTTCACCGACGCCCCAAAAAGAGACAACTCCTCAAGAGCCTACCAAGACTCCTCCAGTACCTTACCCCGGTCGGTTACTTCACCAAAAGACCGATGAGCAATTCATAAAATTCATAAATTTACTAAAACAATTGCATGTTAATATTCCATTTGTCGAAGTCCTAACTCAAATGCTTAAATATTCAAAATTTATGAGGAACTTCCTCACTCACAAAAGGAAAATCGAGTCATTCCAATTAGTAAATTTAAGCGAATAGTGCTCCGCCTTGCTACTCAACAAACTTACACAAAAGAAGATCGATCCCGGAAGCTTCACCATCCCTTGTTCAATTGGGGAATCACCTATACGCAATGCACTAGCCGATCTTGGGGCTAGCATCAACCTCATGCCCGCATCAATGTTCGACCGACTCGGCCTGGGGAAAACAAGCCCTACAAAAATGAGCATACAACTCGCCGATAGGTCCATTAAATATCCACAAGGTGTCGCCGAAAATCTATTGGTAAAAGTCGGAGACTTTGTCATCTCGGCCGACTTTGTCATACTAGATATGGAGGAGGATACCGAAGTGCCACTCATCTTAGGAAGACCATTCCTGGCCACGGCTCACGCAATGGTGGACATAAATGGTAGGACACTAACACTGAGGGTTGGGGACAAGGAGATGAAGTTTGGGGTTGGGAAAAGAGTAGAAGATGACGACCCGGTCAACTACATGAAAGTCATAGACTCGAGTTTGGATGATGCACTCCGACGGTGCAACATGGGATGCAAACCATCCCACTTGGGTAACATATGACTGGCTTTGGGTATAGCCAAAGACCCTTATAAGCGTGGCGCACCACGGAGGCATTCCGCGGAACTATCCTTAGTGTAGTTTAGATTAACCTTTATGCTTTCTAGTTTAGTTTTAATTTTCAGGAATAAAACACACTCAGGATGGTGAAGGATACTAAGGGAAGCTTGAACCCACACCCCACGCACAAAAACAGAGCCTCGCGACAATTTTTCTTCATTACAGCAAGTTCAGCACGGGCCTTGCTCAGCCAACACGCCCCGTGCTCAATAGTCTGCAGAAAAACGCCCAGTTCAGGTAACTGGACAAGGGGCGTGTTCGCTGAACACGCCTCCGTGCCCAGCCTTCTGTTACTTTCTGATACTGGCAATCTGAACACGGGCCGTGCCCGGTCACCACGGGCCCGTGTCCAGATGCCCAGTAACATAAAATTTTGCTTTTTGACACCCTTTTACACATTCAATCAACCTAAACTTATTTTTGGGACACATTGAGGACAATGTGTAAGTTGGGGGGATGCTAAAACCTTGAATTTTGCAAATCCTAATTACAAGCCTTACACAAAACTCTATTGGAACCGCTAAACACCCCAAATTTTTTCAAAAAACTTTTCATTTTTTTTACTTGTCTTGGTTTAAGTTGGGAATAACAAGTTCTAAAAAGGTTATATTTTTACAAATTTACAACTAATAGGGTCGTGATAAAAAGAACCAACATAAGAAAATTATGAAACAGCATGACAAATCTAGTTAAAATTTGATTATATATACTTGATCACATTAAAAACCCATTCCCACAAAAAGTGAGTTTTGACTTTTGAGCCTTTATTGAGCATACAAATACACATCTTTAAACTAAATGCTCATCTTTCGTTTCTTGTGTGAATAGCCACTTGGTTTCTTACGACTCTATAACTTGCCATGATGATACATTCCCGGTCCTTACCAACTTAAACCCAAGTAAGTAAATGATGGAGGCATTAGGACTAACCCTTTTTCTTTTCAACACCATTATTTTTCTCTTTTTTACCACCTGCCCAAAAATCCCCGGAGTTAACCCCTTTGAGCCTAAACCTTTTTATTTCTAAACCCACAAAACAAACACCCTTTACCCACCACCCCCTTTTTATTTTAAACCCTTTATTTTAGTAAAAAGCTCGGTTTTCATGTCACATTCCTTATAAAAAAAAGAATTTATGAAGTATAGCAATAAACAAACAAGTTCCCCAAAAGAAACCTTGTTTGAAAATGCTTCGTTTGAATAACATGTCACAAAAATAAAAAGTTTTACCGATGCTTTTTACGCCTTTCGCCATTTCTACTAACCACTAACCCAAAACCACCTACCTTTAACCCAAGCCTAACCCTTCCCTAAGTCCTCTTGATATTTACAAAGGTTTTTAGTTAAAAAAGGAAGAGGATTGATTGCTTGGCAAACATATGGTAGAAGTAAGTTCCATGACGGTCTCGAGTGTTTCACAAAAATACATCTTCGGCCGAGTGTTGAGTGATCTCCCGTGAGGTATGTGAACTTGTATATAAATGGAATTTTAAAGAAGCATGTTATACCCAAATAAGTAATTTCTCTTATGAAACGTTCTAAATAAATCATAACGAATAGGATTGTAAATAATATAAAAATAAAGCCTAAATAAAGATCTTGGAATCTCGACACTCAAAGACAAGCCCAAAAACTTCTCTTCTACCCATTCCATTTGGGTGTGTAAGCCACATTAAAAAGAGTTTTGCTTGAGGACAAGCAAAGATTCAAGTGTGGGTGTATTTGATGCAACATATAAATTACATCAAAAGAGGCATAAAACTAACCATTTTTAGTACTAATGTTGGAAAAAGTGTGCTTTTGTCTTCCTTTTGTATTTTCAGGATTAAATGAGCGTAAATGAACAAAAGAAGCAAATATGCAGCAAAATCTAACATAATTAAAAGAAAAGGGATAAACATGGCATGCCCGACCCCTCGACAACATCTTCCCAAGCAAAAACAAGAGATCAGAAGGCTGAACACGCCCCGTGCCCAGCGGACACGGGGGCGTGCTCAGGTGTCTGCAGAAAAGACAAAGTTGTAGAAGCTTCTATTTCCCAACACGGGGGCGTGCCCAGCTCAACACGACCGTGGTCAACGCGAAGATTCGTAGAATCCAAGCAAATCTTGATAGTACAGATACGCTTCTGCACACGGGGCCGTGCCCAGTGGACACGGGGGCGTGTAGAGCTAATACAGACAAATTGCAATTAATGAAGAAAGAGAAAGTGGCTGGACACGGGGCCGTGCCCACCGGATATAGGGTCGTGTCCGGGATTCTGTGCAGGCTATAAATAGGGTGCTTGGTTCACTTCAAAGGCATCCATTGGCAAACCACCTCTCTCCCACTTCACCCACACTCCACATCCACCACCATCATCTATCATCCGTCATAGAGTGTGTGTAGTAGTCTCAGGATCCAAGATTGATAGTAAGAGTTCTTGACAATCAAAAGCCATTTTGCCTAAGTCTCTTACATCACTTGGTGAAGACAAGCATTTAGTGTAATACTTTTTTTATATCTTTTCGCACTTTTTATTTGGTTTTGTATTAATGACTTTAATAACTACTTTCTTTTGTTGAAGGTGAAACTTCCTTATCATTTGTCCGTGGTGTCTTGGCGTTATTTTACCGGCATATCTCTACGGTCTATATAGAGATATGTTGGCTACCTGGTCGGGGGTTAAGTGTCACAACCCCCGCCCCCTATCTGTCCCGGGAACGGGAGGCTGCGAACTCAGTGGCGGTGGTATCAATATTTATAAATTTGGCAGCGGAAATTTCATCAGGACCGTAGTTAGGAAATGTTTATCAGAGTAAAACCACCATATTTTATTTTAATAATCACATGGGTAAAACCCAAGTTTCTTATTACAACATGTTTATAGGGATAAACCCTACTTTATTGAATTTAAAACATCGTATTTTAGGTAACTTTTATAGCCACATTTTTCCAAGCCGTCAGTGCTCTCCAGCTGGCTTTTTACTAATTGGCTGTCACATTGTGTTACCTGAAACGCGTTTTAAAAACATTTGTCAGCGGGAAATACTGGTGAGTGAATCCCAGTTTAATCAAGAATTATTATTTTAATTTAAATTTAACAGTATTGAGGGCGATTACAATGTTTATATCTACGCAATTACTCATTCAGTAATTGCCACTCGACCGGATCTGTGACTATGGTCATATCACACATTGGCTAACCCGTTGTCCAATTGTGAAGGTTATCAAGTAATGTATACAAAACCCCATAATACCGGCAGTAATTGAAGAATTACAAAGACTCAATCACTGCTAAATTGCATTGTAAAACATTTAAGGTTTTGTAAAACTGTTTACAAAAAGGAGATTACTCACATTGCTGTCTTAGATTTTTCGTAAGGGTTTCCTGGTGATAATCTATAATTTACACAAATGCACATGCGTTAGTATAATAACCCATTTTAACATTAGTAATACCCTCCCCGAGACGGCATTCCAACGACTACGTCGGGCAGAACCACGACAGCCGTTACGGAACCCTAGATCAATCGGGCAGCGTATCTAATACGTATCCAGGGGTTATAATACTTACAATAGAGCAGAACTTCGCTATTTAGGGGGATATAATACCCGTTTAATAAAGCCTATATTCAGATTTGAGAGAAAGAAAAGAAAGATGGACGAATTCTGATTGAAGCCCGATGGCCTGCTTATATAGTGCTGATTTCTGTCTTTCTCGCGGCCCGCGTAAGAGTAGCCTCAGGGCTACGCGGCCCGCGTCAAACCCAGCCAACGTTATAGCTCAGCTGGGTCATCAGGTAGGGTTAACACGCGTCGGCCACGTGAGCGCACCGTAGCGCGCTTGTGCTTTAAGTTGACGCGGCCCGCGTAAGGGTTAGGGATCGTTTACACGGCCCGCCTAAACATGAATTTCATATTTTTAATTATTTTTAATACTATTTAATATATTTGAGGCCCGTTTTCGCATATGGGGTGTATTTTGGGACCTATTGGAATATTTTAAAATATATTAGGGTGTCAGAAAAATATTCGGGAGGGGTGTTATATTTTGGGTACAACTCTTGGATTATTTAATAAAATATATAGTGCACTCACATTAAATATAGTAACCCATTTCTACTTTATCCCTATGTCACGTGACAGAATTCCAACGAATTTAGGCATAGCCTTGACATACGTTACGGGGTCCTACGTCAGTCGGACAGGGTATCAGTGATCAGGGGCTACAATACTTAAAACGGGCAGGACTTTATTATTAGGGTTATTGGATTTTATCACCCCCAACTATCGCCCTTTGGCCGTTGCCACCCCCAACTAACACTTTTACGCCCGACACCTCCAACTTGACTTTTAGTTTGTGCCGGCACTACTCTGTTAACTCATTACTAACAGAATTAGTTCCTGATCCTACGTGTCACAACTTAGCTTACGTGGACAGGATGACATCGCGAATTCGTGGCACTATATGTATATATAAAAAGCTGTATTTTCTCGTAACAAAGATGTAAACCACCGGTGGCCGTATCCAAGTTTCAGTTAGCAATGAAGAGACTCCGGCGTTCGGTAACAATGAAGAGACTCTGGCGTTCGGTAACGAGTTCATTCAAGTTCTTCGGCTGATTGATCAGGCGGCGCGTGAAGACGACGAGCCGCCTCCACCTCCGCCTGATTCTAATCGTACGGCAGACAATTGGGGTGATAACGATTATCTCCGTATTGAGCTCGACGGTTGGGATAACGGTAACTATATCGTCACCGATGAAGAAGATCAGGAGTTTACGGCACCTGAACGATGATGATGTAAAGAATATTTGTTCCAAAGCATAGTCACATAGTTCACTAGAAATGTGGCGAATTTCGTATTGGTACGTTTCGTACCATACGGAGTTCGTTTTCGTATAATACGGTTCGAATTCACGAATTCGCTCCATTAATTCAGCGTTTCATTCCATTCAATTCTGCGAATTTCCTGCACTAATTCACTTAATTTCGTTTGCAATAATAGCGAATTTTAAGGGTCAATACGTATTAGGGTTGGATACGGCGCCAATACGTATGTTGGCGGGCTTGTGAAAGCGGGAAAAATATAGATACCGTATCGACGTTATCATATTTTCTAACCAATTACCAAAATTCCAGAAATCGCCAATCATGTATATATACGTACGATTTCAGCCTCAATAATAACACCTTCATCCTCAATTTCACACCTTCAACTGGCTTTTGGCAAAAAAGCAAATACAGTGATGATAATCAAGAAGAGACACATGTAAGCGAGACACAAGAAATTAGTAATTTTTGTTTTAATTTGTGTTTACCGAACCGGACGGAATGGTACACCGTACCGAATCATACCGGAACGTACCGAAATGAACCTACCCCCTCCGAACCGAATTTGTCCCAACTAGCGAATTGCGAACCCGAACCGCGTACCCAAACCAGAGCGAACCACGAATTAGGTGACTATGTTCCAAAGAAAAAGAGATTAAAAATAGAATATTTATTGCAAAGATGAACCAAATGGGACACAGGAAGAAAGAAAGAAGCAAAGTAAAGCAACAGCTGCTCTTCTGCTACTCCCACAATCCCCTCTTTCATTTCTCCCTCAACCCACTCCTCATTTCTCCCTCAACACACTCCTCATTTCACGTGAATTTCTAGGGTTTCCACTACTTTACGCCACCAGCATACCTCCACGATGCGCCCATATTTCCACCAGATCCGCCCAATTTCCACCGTCAATAACCTCCATTTCACTCCAATTTACAGCGGTACAGGTAAGTCAACAGGTTCTAGATTCTTCTTACAGTGCAGGGTTTTTATATAGAGATATAGTGCCACGTAATCGCCATGTAATCCTGTCCACGTAAGCTAGGTTGTGACACGTAGGATCAGAAACTAACTCCGTTAGTAATGAGTTAACAGAGTGGTGCCATCACAAACTAAAAGTCAAGTTGGAGGTGCCGGGTGTCAAAGTGTTAGTTGGGGGTGGCAACGGCCAAAGGCCGATAGTTGGGAGTGATAAAATCCAATAACCCTTGTTATTAAGGGTCTAATACAAAGGAAGCGAGAAAAAGAAAGAATTTAGACAGATGGCATGAGGGAATAGAAAGAAAGGAAAGCTATGGTTGGAAGGCTTTACCCTATTACCTATTTATACTGAATTCGATTACTTGTAGGCTAAGTTCAACAATATTCCTTCTGTCCTTTGCTTCCACGTACACTCATGTAAACCTTCATCATTTAGATATTTATTATTTTATTCCTTTATTATAGGCAACAAGTTCATTAAATATGTTAGATCTAATTTTAATATTTCATTTTAAAATGTTATACGTAGTAGTAAATATTTTAGTTTTAGATTTTTATGTTATTTTATTATTATTATTAATTTTAACTGCTTTACTTATTTGGCGCTTATAACTTCTAAAATATGACGGTTTATAAAACAACGAATATGTCTTTTGGATGAGAATATTTTTGTCTACATTTGGGTCTAAGTTTCATTAAAAAACGGAGTAAGTTTAATTATAATGTATTAAACGGATCTTAGGTCTGTCTAGTTACTTTTTATCGATCAACTTGTCACACCCCCAAATTCCACCATGCGGAGTATCACCGCTTGGAGGCGTGACATGACCAGGATCGAGCCACCAATCATATTGAACAACGTATTTAAGTAAATAAAACTAACCACAATACAATTGGTGACCAAGAGGAAGTTAACCAAGTTCAATTTAAACAGCGGAAGCATAAGACGTTAAACCAAAACATAAGTTCGTAGTTCATAAGTTTAAAGACCCAAAACATAAGTTTCATAAGTTCATAAAGTTTATTTATTGAGTACGGGACATAACGGTTCGCATCCCACAACGACCACCTCCATGTGCAAGCCCCATAGCATCTAGCGACCTGCAAAGCATGTAACAACGAGTCAACAACAAAGTTGAGTGAGTTCACGGTTGGTTGTCCATTTTAGAGTTGTTTCCAAAATGTAGTTTAATCTTAATCAGCTATCCAGCCGTGGGGGTTACCCCATAGTTCGAAAACGTTCATTAGTTAACCATCCCATGTCCACCTTCCCTGGCTATCCAGCCCGGCACTCCGGCCGTGGGGGCTACCCCATTATTTAAACTACCAGACTCGTTTATCATATCGACTACTAACGAAAAATTACTTGTGCCCTAGCGTCGGTGTCTATCATCACCGACGTGCCATAGTCCATTAGTACACGCCCGTCCGACTGGCACAGTGTGAGGTTTGTTAAACCTAATAGCGCTATTAACTAATGACCCACTCGCCATAGCCTCGGCGATTAAGTCGATATAAAGGGAGGGACTTCGCTGACAGAGTTCTAGTCTAGTAAGTCTAATTCCGTCCCAACAGGACGTGGAATTCTCATTCCTGAACACGTCCCAAGGACGAGGAATCCCTATTCCTGAACCCATTCCCATTCCCACCGGGAATTTCCATGCTTTGTAGAAAAGTGTGAACTCACATCGGTTTGCTCGGTAAGATTAGTTACTCTAAAAATCAGGAAATCAAGCACGTCCTAATAAGGTACAGATAACAATCAATTTCTCATGCACATCACGTATGGTTTATCTACCCATTACTTTTATCACATATCACACAATTTAGACGTCAACGCACTTTGTTAAGTTATATATTATTTTACCTTAAAATAATATAAAGGTAAAATAAATAAATATTCACACAAGAGTTTTAGTATACAATATATATTTTAAATATATATTTATCAAACTTTATTTACGAAAGTCAACCTCCGATACTTGGTGTTTTGTTACAAAAATTATGGCGAAGTTTATATTCGAAATGCAAGTTATAAAATACACTCGTAACGCTTGTTTTAGAAAAATATTTTCTAAGTGTTGGGATTTTAGAAAATTTCGCCAGAGTTTCCTTTGTAAATGGAGGTGTCCATGCTTACTAGCATATCATTTTCTTTTCAATAATTCATTCAAACAATTCTCAATCATTAACATACAATATCTATTTACCAAATTTGTCAAAAACAAGCATAAACTATAAACTTATGGACTTGAAAATTTATAAAAATATGTAGTAACTTACTAGCATACTTAGTAAGTCTTGTTACCTTTTAAAATGTGATTAGTTCTTTAAAAACTTTATTTTTAAAGACTTTAAGTGTTTACAACTTCCACCATATTTTCTAAAAATATTTCTTCATGAAAGTTTCTAGTTACACAAGTGTTTCTACACTTGTTTATCCACCAAAATGTGATTAGTTTTTGTAAGGTCCAATATTTAATGAAACTTATATTTTTTCACTTGGTTCTTTTGAGAAACCACTCATGGATCTTTAGATCTACAAGATTACAACCTACTTTGATCTTTATTTCTCAAGAAAACATTCATTCATTCAAGTTCATAGTTTATGTGTGGATGATTCTATCATCCTACAAAATTTTTACTTTCTCATCTTGCTAGATCATGTTTTTAATCATGATTTAGCAAGACCCTATGATGATCCATATCAACTATATAAGTAAACAATATCCAACAAGCATAACAACACAAGAACATCATGATTTCTTCATCTTTTAACCATACTTTATCACAAAGTTAGTTTATGTTCAAGACTTTGTTTATGGTTCTTTAGAGTTCTTATCATTTTGATCTTTAAACATCATTAACCACTCAAACAACATGTAAAATGCAAGGATCTAAGTTCTTACCACTAGTTCAAGACTAGGGAAGTTCAAGTGAAGAAATGTGGTGGATAAAAGAAGATGAGAGTGGTCCTTCAACTTCCGAACACACCGAGCTTCGTTGTATGCCTTCTAACACCTTTGTATGCTCTTAAAATGGTTGAAAGTGATCAAGTGATGGTGGTGGTGGTGCTACTTGGGGTCGGCCGAAACCAAAGAAAGAGGGAGAGAGTATGATGGTGAAATGGGTGTTGTGAAGTGAGAAGGTGATGATCTAGTGGTTTAAATAGAAATCTTCCAACACTGCTTTATCTAATGGTTAATATGTTCCCTAATGATCCAACATAATCACATAAACTGTTCAAGGAAATCAAGGGGTGGGTCTCCACCCTTGTAACCGGTTGGGGGGGGGGGTGTCTAGTTGGGTTGTAATGGGTGGTTAGGGATATAGTTGGAAATTTAACAAGCACATGTATGTTAACAAGCACATGTAAGTATAACGGACTATTTAGTAACTTTTCTGTACACTACTAGTATGTTAACAAGCACATGTAAGTATAACACTGTGATCAGAAAGCAGTTAAGTGATTCAGCACAGTCATCAAGCACTTTAATTATCATTAATAAATTGTACGGATACATGGAATTATGAGGGTTGTCACATTCTCCCCCTGTTAAGAGAATTTCGTCCCGAAATTTAGCACGTGGTTACTGAGGAAGCTAGTTATGTTGCGTTGGTTTCCTGGTTTTCCTGGGGTGTCACATCATCCCCCCGTTGATTTGGAATTTCGTCCCGAAATTCTGCAGTTGCATCATCCTCAGTAGTGGTTGTGTTTTACTTAAACAGCTGGGGGTACTTGAGTTTCATTTGGTCTTCTCGTTCCTAGGTGTACTCTGGGCCACGACGGGAATTCCAACTAACTCGGACGAGAGGTATCCTGGTGTGCTTGAGAATCTTAACGTCTCGGTCTGTAATCTCTACTGGTTCCTCGACGAATCGCAGCTTGTCGTCGATAGTGAGCTCCTTGAGAGGAACTATGAGGGTCTCATCTGACAGACACTTCTTCTGATTTGACACGTGGAATACGTTGTGAACTCCACTGAGTTCTACAGGTAGATTCAACCTGTAAGCGACTTTGCCAATTTTCTCAATGATTTCGAATGGTCCGACATAACGCGGATTGAGCTTGCCTCGTTTGCCAAAACGGACTACACATTTCCAAGGTGAGACTTTGAGTAGCACCCGATCCCCAACCTGGAACTCGAGTGGCTTCCTTCGCTTATCAGCATAGCTTTTCTGACGGTCACGAGCTGCCGCCATTCGTTGTCGTATCTGAGCATTCTTCTCGGTTGTATCTACTACCAGTTCTGGCCTGTGATTTGACTATCACTAACTTCTGCCAAACAGAGAGGTGATCGGCACTTCCGTCCATACAATTCCTTGAACGGAGCGGCCTGGATGCTGGTGTGGTAACTGTTGTTATATGAAAACTCCACTAACGGGAGGTGTTTTTCCCAGCCATTACCGAAGTCGATTACACATGCCCTAAGCATGTCTTCAAGGGTTTGGATGGTGCGTTCAGATTGCCCATCCGTCTGTGGATGATAAGCGGTGCTCATATCTAAACGTGAGCCAAAAGACTTGTGCATGGCTTGCCACAGTTCCGAAGTAAAACGCGCATCACGATCAGAAATGATGGAGGTTGGCACTCCGTGCCTTGATACTACTTCCTTTAGGTAAATGTTGTCACACCCTGGCTTTGCGGAAGCGTGGTTAGTTTTGGTGTGACTTCTTAATACCATAGCTTAATCATAACAAAGCTATATGAATTTAAAAACCATGCAAGTCATCATTAAGTTTAGAAATCAACATACAATACCATTGTTTTAAACATACGACCATAACCTTGTTCAGTAACATTACATCTAGAAACAAAACATAAATGAGGGTTAAGGATTGTGTCTTGTCCAGGTAAGAGAACACAACCCCTAATCCTTGATGACTTCATGAAGATTGCAGCGGAAAACGTTCATACCGTGCCAGAATCCGTTAATTTCCTGAAATACATGTGAGTTGAAAAATCAACAATAATGTTGAGCGAGTTCATGTGCAAGTGAGTAAGTAAAACACTTGTAAGTATAAAAGTTTCCTGGTATGTAGCAGTGTAAGAGGACTTGTGATCACCAATGGTTTGCAAGGCCATTAGCATGTCGTGAAATGCAAGTAAGTAAGATACAACCCTAGCTGATTTTGCGTTGGGTACCAAGTCACTCCGGATCCGTTCTGTTAGTCCTCCGTGAGGCCTGTTCTGTTGGACCGGGAGCTGGGCTCGCTACACCCAAATAGATCTACCGCTCGAGTCCCTCGGGGTTCTAACTACCCATTCACATGATCTAAACCTCCTTACGTTATTCATACCGTGTATAAAGTACTTGTAAACAAAGTAACATGTATTTCACCCCCGCAGTTAAGAAAACTGAAAACAGTTAGAGAAAAGGGGGACATGAACTCACAGTGGATGCGTAAACTCTATCAAGCGTCTCTGAAGCAGTAATCTGTGCAACGACCTACAAGTGCTAATTCTATTAGACGGACGGCCGTGCTTTAGCTTTACAGTTTATGTTTGCGGGAAATAGTTAGACAACTATTTCGTGTTACATTTTGTATATGCTTGATAGTTATTCTTCTTCCCAAGGATGGGGGATACAATACATGTGCGTAAGTTACGTTTTATCAATCTTGTGGTAATGTAATTACCGGTGTAACTTATATGTTTATGGAAGCGTTCGCAAAGTTTTGGAATCATTAACGCTTGTAAATATTATTTTTACCCTAAAATAATATTTATGTATTTCACAAAATAATCATAAACAGTGTTGTGACAAATATATTTATCACGTTAATCTTTGTGAAAATCCCACCTCCGAATGTTTAGTAAAATATGGTACTGGCGAAATTTATGTTTCAAAAGTATGCCCAAAAATAGTTCTAACACTTGTTGTGTAAAAAGTCTAAGTGTTAGGTTTTTAGAAAATTTCGCCAGAGTTTCCTCTGTAACTGGAGGTGGCCACGCTTTCAAGCGTATCATTTTCTTTTAACAAATCAACTCAATCAACTTCTTTATTCAATCAAACAATTTCCGATACATCAAACTAGTCAACAAGTATGTAAATTTGCATAATCGCATGAACTTGCAGTTTTTCCGCATTAATAATGTAAATCATCCTTATATATGTAGGTTTCTATATAAAGTAACTTTAATCTTGTAAAAACCTCGTGTTTAGAGAAAACCGTCTTTACAACTTCTAGTAACAAGTGACAAATACACTTCTTTGTCGGATCTCTTTATTTCACAAGTGTCTATACACTTGTGGTTTATAAAATCATATTTATTAGTGCAAGATCCATCTTTTAGAAAAACATGATTTCTTTAAAGTGTGGTCTTTCAAAAATACCACTTGCGGATACGTAGATCCGCTAGTTTTAAACACCATTTTACCGGTTAAAATACTTTTACACAAGTAAAATATTTCTCTACAAGTTCATGTCTCTAAAATGTGGTAGTGTTTCACTTTTAACCCTTGTATCTTTCAAAAACAAGCTTATGTGATGATACGTGATTTTACAAAGTCGGGTTAAACGAAGATTTGAGCTACCACATTATAGATCGGGTCACAATAAGCACAAATTTCAAGTCCTACGACTTTTACACAAGACATATGCTATTAACCTCCATTTTAGTGATTTTGCTAGACTTTAAGGATTCAAAACGCATGTTAACGATATTTAACCGACGAAAGTTCTTTTAACCACTTTAGATATGTGTGAAAACGAGTTTTAAAGGTTATACCTCTAGCTCAAGGCTAGGGAAGAGTTGTGACGAAAACCGCGTGGATAAAAGCCAACGGGAGTGGTCCTTCGCGTTCCGCTTGCACCAAAGCTCCTTATATGCAACTTGTGATGTTTGAATGATCTTGGAATGGAGAGACAAGAACCGAAAAGTATGATGGTGGTGAGGGTGGTGTTCGGCCGAGCTTTATGTAGAGAGAAAGAGAGTAACTTTATGTTGTGGTGTTTAGTGAATAAGCTCTTGTGGTTAGTGTGTATATATAGGAAGTTTAGGGTGCTATTGTCCATTGGTCACTATGTCATAAGGATATTAGGCAACCTTGGATTTAACAAGATTTAGCAAGATTTCAAGTACCATTTGTGCTCCCTAGGTAACCGATCGGTTGGGGGGGGGGGTCCCTAATCCGATTTCAACAAGTAGTTAGGGATTAGTTTATGTTAAATAGGTTAGGTTAAGTATCTAACCTCGTTAGTTACGTGTAACATGTTATGACGGGTGTTAGGGTAACCAGGGGCCCTAACTGGCTCAGAAAAAGAGTAATAATAAAAATAGTATAGTTTTCATGTTCCGGGTAAAGTCCGGGTGTCCGGTTGGATAGTAATCCGTTAAAGTGTTACAAAAGACTTTAAAGTGTCGTTATTACATCTTTAGTGACACAATTTGTTTTCCCGACACTTTAGAAGGTGTCTAGTAATATTTTCTCATTTTTGGCACTTTACTAGTCAGCTAGAAGCTGGTTAAATTATTTAAAATGCTGTGTTTGGTACTTAAAGTACGTTCTGGCACATCCGAATCAGTGTATCTTATCCCCTAGAGACGCGGTAACACAACCCTTATATCCTACACTCACTACCAGTGTAGCCAAAATATATGAGGCTCTTAACAGGCCTTGAGGCAGTATTTGCCTGATGCTGGTTATATCAGCATGTTTACTGTGTATCCGTTTGGTGCTACTGTGCTTTTTGTGCATCATGTTTGTCACTAGGGTTCAGCACGTAAATAATGTAGGGACAGCAAATAAAGTATGATGCAAGTAAGTGCATGTATCAGTATGCAGGTAGCAGTTTATCAGCTAGTTTTAATCAAGCACAGAAATTAAGTAATAATTAATCATTAATTAAGTTGTACGGATACCTGGTTTTGTGCGGGTTGTCACATTCTCCCCCCGTTAAATAAATTTCGTCCCGAAATTTTAAGTTCTGCTTGTAGATGCAGTGTTCTTGGGAAATAAGTGGGGGTACTTTTCCTTCATCCGGTCCTCACGCTCCCATGTGAATTCAGGACCATGTCTGGCATTCCAACGTACCTTGACGAGTTTGACACTGCTCCGGCGGGTCTTGTTAACTTTCCAATCCGTGACCTCGACAGGTTCTTCAACGAAGTGGAGCGTGTCGTCAATATGAATCTCGTCGATAGGAATGGCAACGTCAACTTGAGTTGGACTTTTCTTTAAATTGGATACATGAAATGTATCGTGAACACCATTTAGTTCAGCAGGTAGGTCCAACTTGTATGCTACCGTCCCGATTCTTTCTAGAATTCTAAAGGGACCAATGTAGCGTGGATTTAACTTTCCTCGCTTTCCAAAGCGCGCTACCCCTTTCCAGGGTGAAACCTTCAATAATACCATCTCTCCGACTTGGAAGTCCACATTCTTCCGGTTTGGATCCGCGTAGGCCTTTTGCCTGTGGCGAGCGGCTTCGATGCGTTTAAGAATTTGCGCGATCTTATCTGTCGTCTCTTGGACGATCTCGGGACCAGCAAGCTGCCTATCACCTGCGTCAGACCAACATAGTGGGGATCGGCACTTGCGTCCGTATAGGGCTTCAAAAGGCGCAACACCAATACTGGTGTGGTAGCTGTTGTTGTACGAAAATTCGACCAAGGGTAAGTGTTTATCCCAGCTACCTCCTAAATCCATAACACATGCCCTCAGCATGTCTTCCAACGTTTGTATTGTTCGCTCGCTCTGGCCATCGGTTTGCGGATGGAATGCAGTGCTCAGATTCAATTGTGAGCCAAAAGATTCTTGGAAAGATTGCCATATTCTTGACACAAATCTTCCGTCTCTATCAGAGATGATCGAGAGTGGTACTCCATGTCGTGCTACGATCTCTCTCATGTAAATTTCCGCAAGTTTACTAGTACTGTCTTTCTCCCTGATTGGCAGAAAATGTGCGGACTTTGTTAGGCGGTCAACAATCACCCAAATCATATCATGGCCTCTTGGCGTTCTTGGCAGTTTTGTAACAAAATCCATTGAGATTTGTTCCCATTTCCATTTGGGAATCTCAGGTTGTTGCAGAAATCCCGAAGGCTTCTGGTATTCTGCCTTGACCTTAGCGCACGTTAAACATTTGCTCACATAGACAGCAACGTCGCCTTTCATCCTAGGCCACCAATAGTAATCTTTAAGATCCTGGTACATCTTATCCGATCCAGGGTGGATAGAGTACCGTGACTTGTGCGCTTCGTCGAAAATAACTTCCCTTAATCCACCAAACAGAGGAACCCAAATCCTTTTCTCAAAATGTAACGTCCCTTCCTCGTTTGGTACCAAAAGCTTCTCCATTCCCCGGAGATATTCTTCCTCAAGGTTTCCCTTCTTGAGAGCTTCCTTTTGTGCAGCACGAATGCGCGAGGGAAGGTCGGTTCGTACAATCATTTCCAAAGCTCTAACCCTTATGGGCTTGATTCTTTCTTTACGACTTAGGGCATCGGCTACTACGTTCGCCTTTCCCGGGTGATACTTGATCTCGCAGTCATAGTCGTTTAGTAACTCAACCCATCGTCTTTGCCTCATATTTAACTCCTTCTGGTTAAATATATGTTGTAGGCTCTTGTGATCTGTGAAAATTGTGCACTTCGTACCATACAGGTAGTGCCTCCAGATCTTTAGTGCAAAAACCACTGCGCCAAGCTCTAAATCATGTGTGGTATAATTCTTCTCGTGCACTTTCAGCTGGCGTGATGCGTAAGCAATGACCTTTTGGCGTTGCATCAACACACATCCCAATCCCTGACGCGATGCGTCGCAGTATACCACAAAATCGTCGGTACCTTCCGGTAGAGCTAAGATTGGCGCGTTGCAGAGCTTATCTTTCAATATCTGAAACGCTTCGTCCTGTTTGATTCCCCAATCAAACGTCTTATCCTTCTGGGTCAGGAGCGTCAACGGTTGAGCGATTTTCGAAAAATCCTCGATGAACCTTCGATAGTAGCCAGCCAAACCCAAGAATTGTCGAATCTCGGTTGGCGTTGTAGGCGTCTCCCAATTCTTGATTGCCTCGATCTTTGTGGGATCAACATGAATTCCATCCCCATTAACCACATGTCCAAGAAACTGGACTTCGCGTAGCCAAAACTCGCACTTGGAGAATTTGGCGTACAGTTGTTCCTTCTTTAGCAGCTCCAAAATGGTTCTAAGATGTTGTTCGTGTTCAGCCTTCGTCTTTGAGTAAATCAGGATGTCGTCGATGAATACAATCACGAACTTGTCTAAGTATGGCTTGCAAACTCTATTCATCAAGTCCATAAACACTGCAGGCGCATTGGTTAAACCAAATGGCATCACGAGGAACTCGTAGTGTCCATAACGAGTTCGGAAGGCTGTTTTCGGGATACTTTCCTCCTGTATCCTTAATTGATGGTATCCAGATCGAAGATCGATCTTAGAGTAACAGCTTGAACCTTGAAGTTGATCGAACAGATCGTCGATCCTTGGTAGTGGATACCTGTTCTTTATCGTCAGCTTGTTCAATTCTCTGTAGTCAATACACATACGGAAACTTCCGTCTTTCTTCTTGACAAACAAGACCGGAGCTCCCCAAGGCGAGAAGCTTGGTCGGATAAAACCTTTATCTAACAGCTCCTGAAGCTGTGTTGACAATTCCTGCATCTCTGATGGAGCAAGTCTGTATGGTGCCTTAGCCACAGGCGCGGCGCCTGGAACTAAGTCAATGTGAAACTCCACTTGCCTCTGAGGTGGCAGTCCAGGTAGGTCTTCTGGGAAGACTTCTGGATACTCCCTTACGACAGGGATGTCTTCGATTGTTGGCTCGGCAGCCTTCTTGTCTACGATGTGTGCCAGAAAAGCAACACATCCTTTCCGTAAACACTTCCTTGCCTTCAAGCAGCTGATGAATCTTAGCGGTGTGTCACGCTTCTCTCCGTGAACCACAATTGTCTCACCATCGTCAGTTGGGATACGAACATCTTTCTCGTGACATACTATCTCCGCCTTGTTTCCGGATAACCAATCCATTCCTACCACCACGTCGAAGCTTCCCAATTGGACTGGTAGTAGATCCAGAGTAAACTCGCGTTCTCCCAATTCTATCACGCAACCTCTGATTACTTCGTCGGCTCCAACTAACTTTCCATTAGCTAATTCGATCGAGTAGGGTATGTCTAACTTATTAGCAGCTAACCCAAGCATATTCTTAAATTCTAGCGATACGAAGCTATAATCGGCACCAGTATCAAATAAAACGGATGCATAGCGTTGATTGATAGGGAACGTACCGGTAACAACATTTGGATCTTGACGTGCTTCTCTAGCTTCAAGTTGGAACACTCTACCACGGGCTTGATTCAGTGTTGGGCAATTCTTCTTAAAATGCCCGATTTCCCCGCAATTGTAGCATCCGAGCCTCTGCCCATTACCATCCCCATTTCCGGCTGGGGTGTTGATCTGGTTGGCATTTCCAGCCTGGTTTACATTGTTGCTTCGGTTTCTATTTCCTCCAAAATTTCCTTGCTGGCGATTCCCATTTCCACCACGGTTATCATTCCTATTTCCATATCCTCCCTGGCCTCCACGGCCGGCAGAGACCCAACAAGTATCCTTAGAGTGACCACGTTTCCCACACGCTTCACATACTTTTAGCCCACATTGACCAGAATGGTGACGCTGGCAGGCATTACACCTGGGATGGGTGCCCATATATCCCTTTCCTCTCCTTCCACTGCCAGCTGCACCCTGAGCTGGCGTGCTTGGTGCTCCTCTCTTACCATCACCGCTAACACTTAGCTTGAAGTTCGAAAACTTTCTTTTGTTACTTCCGGACGACTCAACATGCGTCTCTTTCTCCTTTGCCTTTACATCACCAAACTTGTTTAAACGAATCCCCTCCTCGGTGAGAGCCACGCTCAAATCGATGGCTTCAGTGATAGTCGCTGGTTTGGAGGAGGTTACCATGCTTATTATTTGGGGAGCCAAACCCCAAATGAAGCGCTCGATTCGTTTGTATTCAGGCGTAACCATGTAAGGAACCACTTGAGATAGGTCATGAAACCTCTGAACGTACTCTGCTACTTTCGGACCATCCATCTTTAAGTGCCAGAATTCAGTCTCCAACCTCTGAATTTCTGCGCGTGAACAGTACTTCTTGCGCATCAGTTCTTTCAATTCGGCCCAAGTCAGGGCGTAGGCGGCAGCTTCGCCTAAGGTTTGGACTTGTAAGTTCCACCAAGATAGGGCTCCGTCGAGAAATAGCCCTGAAATGTATGTGACTTGTTGATCCTCAGCACATTTGCTCATGCGTAAGACAGAATCGGTTTTCTCAGCCCAGCGGGTAAAGGCAACTGCACCTCCCATGCCATCGAAGTTAACTGGTTTGCAGTCTAAGAACTGCTTGTAGGTGCATCCTGCACGTATGTTAAAACAAGTGTTTGGCATTAGCGTCATTGCTAAAGATGTCCAGCTAGGACATGGTAGGTTCGAATGGCGTAGTATTACCGTGAGGTGGATTGTTATTGCCTTGATTAACACTTCCGCTCCCTCCTGGCTGAGAAGCTGCGTACTGCGCTATGGCAGCAGCAATGACTTGTTGAAGCTCTTCCTGAGTGGTAGGCATAGGCTGCTGTTGTCGTCTTGGCGGCATCTTTCTAAAAGATGGTTTAAGTTGGTTAGGCCATAGAAGGCTCCGATGTATAATACGTAAATCAGTTCGTAATATAGCGTACGTATATAACGGTAGTAATAGTATAATCACACAGCATCACATGTTATCACATATCACAAATATCAATCACACAACATCCCATACCATAACAATGCAAATAAGTAATCAAGCGAATCCAAAATATGGTGAGAAAACTGCGATTGCCATATAAATGAGACCACATCGTAAGTGTATACATACAATCATCAATCACTGGGGCTACATCACCCCTGTCAAAAGCTACATCAGTATCAATACAACATCAAGTACATAACAAAGTCAAATCATAACGTAGTCTCCTCAAAAATGTTGTGCAAGTAAAAGCAATCGCCGCCTTCTCACTCGCCTACCCATGTGGCATCGATGAGCTCAAGCAGATGGTGGTGGAGGAGGGGGAAAACGGGTATAAAACAAACGGCGCATCTCTAACCAATCTGCCTCCATCGCCTGCTGCGTGCGAATAACGGAGGCAATCTGCTGCTCCAAAGTAGCAAGACGAGCAGCATAGTCAGGGGGTAATGGTCGAAACGGCTGTAACGGAGAGGGTACCCGGCCATGGCACTGACATGGCTGCAGGCGGGCTCTCTCCAACTCATGTAGTCGCTGCTCATGCGACTCATGCTGGTGTACAAATGACATCAATACATCCTCGATAGTGTGTCCCACGTGGAACCTGTGGTATGGATCAGTGGGTGGCATAGGGGAAAATGGTGACCACAGCAGTGGCTCACGTGTGGGGTCAAAGGGTGCCATCCCAAAAGGAGCAGTAATAGGTGGAACAAAAGGCATCTGTGGTAAAAAAGGCATGGGCATCGGTACATGCCCTGATGGGTGGGCTGAAGAGCCCTCTCCAGGCCCTGCTGGAGGTAGGTATGTGGGAATCTGAAACGAAAAGTCAGTGTGTCTAGCGTCTGGAATCTGTGGGGGTAACGGTGGGACGTCCTCATCAGCCGGGATCCACCCGTGCTGTGCGGCCTCGTCCGGTGGATCCATCTGTGCCGCGAACGGTGCATGTCCGGGCTCTATGGGAACGGGATCAAGTAAAGGGGCTACAACAGGGTCAACGGGTGCCAAGTGCTCAAATGGTGGGTCAACAGGTGCAGCAACAAGGGGTAGAGGATCAATGGGATCGACAGGGATATGATCGTCTGCAATCAAAGGAACATCTAGGTGGTGATCAACAGCAATGGGCTCAAGGGGTATATCGGCATGCATAGGGTCATGCTCTGGTAACGGATCAAGGGCAGCTGCCGGCTCAGGAGCAATGGCAGGCTCCAAGTCATCGAATGCCATATCAAAGTCAAAATCAGGATCAATCGGGTCGAAAGGATCAATAGGATCAGCAGGATCCTCCATCATCTCGTCCATAGGGACAAACTCCAAATCACGATCAGGGTCGAACCCTGGGGGAAACATAGGGTCGGAATCCTCCACGTCCTCGTGGTCAAAAGTGGGACTGGGGATGGGGGCGACAGAAGATGCATGATCAGAATCTGACTCGTGAGAGTAGTGCTGCGCACTAAGGGTATGTGTCGGTGCAGAAGCCACGGACTCAGAGGAGTCCTGGGCTGGGGAAAGTGCAGGTGCCTCCGCAGCCGGAGCATCTGCAATCAGTAGAGGGGCAACAGCGGGTAGGGCCTCGCCCTGAACGTCCTCCATAGGCTCCACCTCAAACAAGTCGACGTCGTCCTCGTCGTCGTCGAACGGTAACTCCTGAACAGGGTAAGCAGCGAGGGGTATGGGAGCAGGGATCACCGCTAGTGGCAAATCCCCGGCCGGAATATCAATAGGGAGCTCATCGTCGCCATCAGGTAGGGCGAATGGCTGGAAGTCGTCATCGTCGGTACTGGTAAAGTCTGACGTGTACACCTCGTGCTCCGAGGACTCTAAATCATCTGACACAACATGCCTGGGGTTGGTGATGTCTGAACCACCTGAATCAGCCGGATCCATGTATCTGTAACATAAACACAAGTATGCACAAACAGTCAATCACATAATCAGATAATCACATAAGTCACCAAGTAGGGCATCACATAATTTCTCCTAGTCTTACTAGCCAAAACCATCTAGTCTACAAGACTGTTCTATCCTTCACTTAAACCAGACCTCGATCCTCCAGATCGAACCTTATAACAAATCAACGTGCTCAACTACCTTATTCACCTCGATCCTCCAGATCGATCCTATAACAAACCAACGTGCTCAACTACCTTAACCATCTCGATCCTCCAGATCGATCCTATAACAAACCAACGTGCTCAACTACCTTAACCATCTCGATCCTCCAGATCGATCCTCAGCCCTCCAAGCTGAACTTATAATTAATAAACTGTGCTCAACATTTGTTTGTAAAAAGTGTGGATCTGGACTTAAGTGGTATGCAGAAAAATGTTTTCGTGAGAGCCCTAGTGATCATAGTCTAGACTCGAGACAGAATCCTAGTTCGCTATGATCAGAGCTCTGATACCAAGCTGTCACACCCTGGCTTTGCGGAAGCGTGGTTAGTTTTGGTGTGACTTCTTAATACCATAGCTTAATCATAACAAAGCTATATGAATTTAAAAACCATGCAAGTCATCATTAAGTTTAGAAATCAACATACAATACCATTGTTTTAAACATACGACCATAACCTTGTTCAGTAACATTACATCTAGAAACAAAACATAAATGAGGGTTAAGGATTGTGTCTTGTCCAGGTAAGAGAACACAACCCCTAATCCTTGATGACTTCATGAAGATTGCAGCGGAAAACGTTCATACCGTGCCAGAATCCGTTAATTTCCTGAAATACATGTGAGTTGAAAAATCAACAATAATGTTGAGCGAGTTCATGTGCAAGTGAGTAAGTAAAACACTTGTAAGTATAAAAGTTTCCTGGTATGTAGCAGTGTAAGAGGACTTGTGATCACCAATGGTTTGCAAGGCCATTAGCATGTCGTGAAATGCAAGTAAGTAAGATACAACCCTAGCTGATTTTGCGTTGGGTACCAAGTCACTCCGGATCCGTTCTGTTAGTCCTCCGTGAGGCCTGTTCTGTTGGACCGGGAGCTGGGCTCGCTACACCCAAATAGATCTACCGCTCGAGTCCCTCGGGGTTCTAACTACCCATTCACATGATCTAAACCTCCTTACGTTATTCATACCGTGTATAAAGTACTTGTAAACAAAGTAACATGTATTTCACCCCCGCAGTTAAGAAAACTGAAAACAGTTAGAGAAAAGGGGGACATGAACTCACAGTGGATGCGTAAACTCTATCAAGCGTCTCTGAAGCAGTAATCTGTGCAACGACCTACAAGTGCTAATTCTATTAGACGGACGGCCGTGCTTTAGCTTTACAGTTTATGTTTGCGGGAAATAGTTAGACAACTATTTCGTGTTACATTTTGTATATGCTTGATAGTTATTCTTCTTCCCAAGGATGGGGGATACAATACATGTGCGTAAGTTACGTTTTATCAATCTTGTGGTAATGTAATTACCGGTGTAACTTATATGTTTATGGAAGCGTTCGCAAAGTTTTGGAATCATTAACGCTTGTAAATATTATTTTTACCCTAAAATAATATTTATGTATTTCACAAAATAATCATAAACAGTGTTGTGACAAATATATTTATCACGTTAATCTTTGTGAAAATCCCACCTCCGAATGTTTAGTAAAATATGGTACTGGCGAAATTTATGTTTCAAAAGTATGCCCAAAAATAGTTCTAACACTTGTTGTGTAAAAAGTCTAAGTGTTAGGTTTTTAGAAAATTTCGCCAGAGTTTCCTCTGTAACTGGAGGTGGCCACGCTTTCAAGCGTATCATTTTCTTTTAACAAATCAACTCAATCAACTTCTTTATTCAATCAAACAATTTCCGATACATCAAACTAGTCAACAAGTATGTAAATTTGCATAATCGCATGAACTTGCAGTTTTTCCGCATTAATAATGTAAATCATCCTTATATATGTAGGTTTCTATATAAAGTAACTTTAATCTTGTAAAAACCTCGTGTTTAGAGAAAACCGTCTTTACAACTTCTAGTAACAAGTGACAAATACACTTCTTTGTCGGATCTCTTTATTTCACAAGTGTCTATACACTTGTGGTTTATAAAATCATATTTATTAGTGCAAGATCCATCTTTTAGAAAAACATGATTTCTTTAAAGTGTGGTCTTTCAAAAATACCACTTGCGGATACGTAGATCCGCTAGTTTTAAACACCATTTTACCGGTTAAAATACTTTTACACAAGTAAAATATTTCTCTACAAGTTCATGTCTCTAAAATGTGGTAGTGTTTCACTTTTAACCCTTGTATCTTTCAAAAACAAGCTTATGTGATGATACGTGATTTTACAAAGTCGGGTTAAACGAAGATTTGAGCTACCACATTATAGATCGGGTCACAATAAGCACAAATTTCAAGTCCTACGACTTTTACACAAGACATATGCTATTAACCTCCATTTTAGTGATTTTGCTAGACTTTAAGGATTCAAAACGCATGTTAACGATATTTAACCGACGAAAGTTCTTTTAACCACTTTAGATATGTGTGAAAACGAGTTTTAAAGGTTATACCTCTAGCTCAAGGCTAGGGAAGAGTTGTGACGAAAACCGCGTGGATAAAAGCCAACGGGAGTGGTCCTTCGCGTTCCGCTTGCACCAAAGCTCCTTATATGCAACTTGTGATGTTTGAATGATCTTGGAATGGAGAGACAAGAACCGAAAAGTATGATGGTGGTGAGGGTGGTGTTCGGCCGAGCTTTATGTAGAGAGAAAGAGAGTAACTTTATGTTGTGGTGTTTAGTGAATAAGCTCTTGTGGTTAGTGTGTATATATAGGAAGTTTAGGGTGCTATTGTCCATTGGTCACTATGTCATAAGGATATTAGGCAACCTTGGATTTAACAAGATTTAGCAAGATTTCAAGTACCATTTGTGCTCCCTAGGTAACCGATCGGTTGGGGGGGGGGGGTCCCTAATCCGATTTCAACAAGTAGTTAGGGATTAGTTTATGTTAAATAGGTTAGGTTAAGTATCTAACCTCGTTAGTTACGTGTAACATGTTATGACGGGTGTTAGGGTAACCAGGGGCCCTAACTGGCTCAGAAAAAGAGTAATAATAAAAATAGTATAGTTTTCATGTTCCGGGTAAAGTCCGGGTGTCCGGTTGGATAGTAATCCGTTAAAGTGTTACAAAAGACTTTAAAGTGTCGTTATTACATCTTTAGTGACACAATTTGTTTTCCCGACACTTTAGAAGGTGTCTAGTAATATTTTCTCATTTTTGGCACTTTACTAGTCAGCTAGAAGCTGGTTAAATTATTTAAAGTGCTGTGTTTGGTACTTAAAGTACGTTCTGGCACATCCGAATCAGTGTATCTTATCCCCTAGAGACGCGGTAACACAACCCTTATATCCTACACTCACTACCAGTGTAGCCAAAATATATGAGGCTCTTAACAGGCCTTGAGGCAGTATTTGCCTGATGCTGGTTATATCAGCATGTTTACTGTGTATCCGTTTGGTGCTACTGTGCTTTTTGTGCATCATGTTTGTCACTAGGGTTCAGCACGTAAATAATGTAGGGACAGCAAATAAAGTATGATGCAAGTAAGTGCATGTATCAGTATGCAGGTAGCAGTTTATCAGCTAGTTTTAATCAAGCACAGAAATTAAGTAATAATTAATCATTAATTAAGTTGTACGGATACCTGGTTTTGTGCGGGTTGTCACAAATGTCTGCTAGAGTAGAAAACTTATCCGTTTCCTTGATAGCCAGAAAATGTGCAGACTTGGTCAGTCGATCCACGATCACCCAAATGGTATCATTTCCGCGTTGAGATCTAGGCAGGCCAGTAACGAAATCCATGGAAATTTGCTCCCATTTCCATTTCGGGATCTCTGGTTGTTGGAGTGGGCCTGATGGTTTCTGGTATTCGACCTTGACCCTAGCACAAGTCAAGCATTTACTGACGTAGGTTGCTATGCTGGCTTTCATACCAGGCCACCAGTATGTAGTCTTGAGATCATGGTACATCTTATCCGAACCAGGATGTACTGAATAACGAGACTTATGTGCTTCATCCATCACAAGCTCGCGTAAGTCTCCATACAGTGGAACCCAGATGCGCCCGTTAACATAGTAGGCGCCGTTTTCCTTTTGTTCTAGCCGTTGCCTTGATCCGCGTAAGGACTCAGCCCTGATGTTCTCTGCTTTCAATGCTTCAACCTGAGCATCGCGAATCTGAGCGGGAAGGTTAGATTGGATGGTAAGCTGTAACGCACGTACACGCTTAGGTATAGTATCCTTTCGGCTGAGGGCGTCGGCCACAACATTGGCATTGCCCGGGTGGTATTTGATAGCGCATTCATAATCGTTCAAGAGCTCGACCCATCGGCGTTGGCGCATGTTTAACTCCTTTTGCTTGAAGATATGTTCGAGACTCCTGTGATCGGTGTAAATGGTGCACTTGGTACCGTACAGGTAATGTCTCCATATCTTAAGCGCGAAAACAACTGCTCCCAATTCCAAGTCATGCGTAGTGTAGTTCCTTTCGTGAATTTTAAGTTGGCGCGATGCGTAGGCAATGACCTTGTCACGTTGCATCAACACGCAACCAAGTCCTTGGATGGAAGCGTCGCAATAAACCACAAAATCATCTGTGCCTTCAGGCAATGAGAGGATAGGCGCGCTACAAAGTCTATCTTTTAAGTGTTGAAATGCGGACTCCTGTGCATCACCCCAATGATAGGTGACACCCTTCTGAGTCAGTGAGGTGAGAGGTTGCGCAATCTTTGAGAAATCCTTGATAAACCTCCTGTAATATCCTGCCAAACCCAAGAATTGGCGGATTTCTGTTGGTGTGCAGGGTGCAGGCCAGTTCTTGATCAAGTTAACCTTGGATGGATCTACATGAATCCCATCCTTGTTTACCACATGGCCTAGAAAGTGGACTTCGCGAAGCCAGAAGTCACATTTCGAAAACTTGGCATACAACTGCTCTTTTCGAAGAAGTTCCAGAATAAGCCTCAGATGTTGCTCGTGTTCCTCCTGACTCTTAGAATAGATCAGGATGTCGTCGATGAACACTATGACAAACTTATCCAGGTAAGGCTTGCATACTCGGTTCATGAGATCCATGAAGACTGCAGGTGCATTCGTTAATCCAAAAGGCATAACCAGAAACTTGTAATGGCCGTAACGAGTTCTGAATGCTGTCTTGGAGACGTCCTCATCTCGGACTCTCAGCTGATGGTATCCCGATCTCAGGTCAATCTTTGAATAGAAACTCGACCCTTGAAACTGGTCGAATAAGTCATCAATACGTGGGAGAGGATAACGATTCTTCACGGTCACCTTGTTGAGTTCGCGGTAGTCAATACACATTCTGAAGGTACCATCTTTCTTCTTTACGAATAACACTGGAGCTCCCCATGGCGAAGAGCTAGGACGTATGAAGCCCTTTTCCAGGAGTTCTTGTAGTTGCGTAGACAGTTCTTCAAGTTCTGATGGAGCTAGATGATATGGTGCTCAAGCTACTGGTGCTGCTCCAGGAGCTAGCTCGATTTGAAACTCAATTTGGCGTTGAGGCGGAAGACCAGGTAATTCCTCAGGAAATACCTCAGGAAAGTCGCGTACAATAGGAATGTATTCTAGCTTCCTTTCTTCTGAGGATGTATCAGAAATAAGGGCTAGAATAGCAGTGTGGCCCTTTCGTAAACACTTCTGGGCCTTAAGGAAAGAGATGATGCCTACAACAGCACCACCCTTGTCGCCACGAATCACGAGGGGTTCTTTACCAGAACGAGGGATACGGACGATTTTCTCCTTGCAAATAATCTCCGCTTGGTGTTGAGATAACCAATCTATCCCAATGACAACGTCAAAACTACCCAGAATGATAGGAATGAGGTCGATAGAAAAGGTCTGGCCAGCTAGGACGAGGTTACAGCCCTTAACTATGTGTGTGGCTTCAAGACTTTTACCGTTTGCTATTTCTACCGTGTGTTTGGTGTTTAGAAGCGTTGGAGTACGCTTAAGCATCTGACTAACCTTTAAGGACACGTAGCTAGTATCGGCACCCGAATCAAATAAAACAGTAACAAAGAAATCATCCAGAAGAAACTTACCCATCACAACGTTGGGATCGTTCCTTGCATCACCCTGACCAATCACGAACGCACGACCCCTTGCCCCATTACCATTGTTGTTTCCCCCATTGCCGTTTCCATTCCCCTGATTGTTGTTGTTCTGGTTCTGATTTAGCTGGGGGCAGTCTTTCTTGAAATGGCCCTCAGCACCACATTGAAAGCACCCTTTGTTGTTACCTTGTTGTTGCTGGCGTTGATTTGGTGGGGCTTGCTGATGCTGCCGGTTCTGATTCGCTGGACGCTGACTCCTGCAATCCCTTGTAACATGACCAGGCTTGTTGCACTAATGATAGTTGCCTTTACTACATGGCCCACTGTGGTGCAAGTTGCAGCGATTACATTTGGGGTGATTCCCCTTGTATCCACCCTGCCCTTGATTTCTAGAAGACTGCTGACCGGGGCTCCTATGGTCCTCAGTCCTTCGTTTCTGAGACTGAGACTGAACAGAGGTAGAGCCTTTGCCCGAATTTCCATCCCATTTTCGCTTGTTATCACTAGGAGCATCAGTAGTAGTAGCGCTAATACGCTTGGGTAACCTGTTCTGCTCAACTGCCTGATCGGTGAGACGATGAACCAACTTGATGATTTGTTGAATGGTTCCAAGATTGGCTGAGGTTACGTGACTCTGAATCTCTGGTACAAGACCCTTGAGGTACAACTCAATACGTTTGATGGGAGGGTCCACCATTGTAGGACACAAGATGGCCAGCTCGTTTGACCTCTTCGTGTATGCCTCGATCTCAGACCCTGTCATCTTCAAATTGAAAAATTCCACTTCCAGCTTGTGGATGTCGTAACGACTGCAGTACTCTTCCTTGATCAGTTCCTTGAAGTCATTCCATGGGGTGGCATTAGCAACCGCCAACCAAAGCAGTTGAACCTGTGCTTTCCACCAGGTTAACACAGCACCTTCGAGTGTTCCAGTAGCATATTTCACCCTACGATCTTCAGGGCATTCACACATCTCAAAAACAGACTCAAGCTTCTCGAACCAGTGAAGAAGACCTACAGCTACTTCTATGCCGCTGAAAGTACTAGGTCAGCGATCCATGAATGTTTTGAACGTGCACACAGGAGGCTGAGCATGCTGACCTCCTGCAGGGACAGCTGCGAGTGCCTCAGCAACTCGTTCATTGATCAAAGCCATCAACTGGGCTTGAGTGAGGTTGATACGTCCTCCGCGTCCGTTCATGATCTTCACAATGAAGCAACGTAAGTGAGAAAAGTGTCGCGAGAGTGCGTAAGTGTGGGACGACAGCAGAGAGTAAGCACACAAGGTTCAAATAGCAATTATCACGTTAACTAATGCACAATGTGAACAATCTAATCGACAATATAACATAAATCATACCACCTATTGTGTCGAGTCTTGCACGTGGAGCGAAGCGTCGTTGTGGATTGTTGAGCATTGTACAGGTTATAGTCTGGTTTTGTCAAAAAGCTTTTCCCCTTTTTAAAACCAAGTTCACTATAACCAATGGCTCTGATACCAATCTGTCACACCCCCAAATTCCACCATGCGGAGTGTCACCGCTTGGAGGCGTCACATGACCAGGATCGAGCCACCAATCATATTGAACAACGTATTTAAGTAAATAAAACTAACCACAATACAATTGGTGACCAAGAGGAAGTTAACCAAGTTCAATTTAAACAGCGGAAGCATAAGACGTTAAACCAAAACATAAGTTCGTAGTTCATAAGTTTAAAGACCCAAAACATAAGTTTCATAAAGTTTATTTATTGAGTACGGGACATAACGGTTCGCATCCCACAACGACCACCTCCATGTGCAAGCCCCATAGCATCTAGCGACCTGCAAAGCATGTAACAATGAGTCAACAACAAAGTTGAGTGAGTTCACGGTTGGTTGTCCATTTTAGAGTTGTTTCCAAAACGTAGTTTAATCTTAATCAGCTATCCAGCCGTGGGGGTTACCCCATAGTTCGAAAACGTTCATCAGTTAACCATCCCATGTCCACCTTCCCTGGCTATCCAGCCCGGCACTCCGGCCGTGGGGGCTACCCCATTATTTAAACTACCAGACTCGTTTATCATATCAACTACTAACGAAAAATTACTTGTGCCCTAGCGTTGGTGTCTATCATCACCGACGTGCCATAGTCCATTAGTACACGCCCGTCCGACTGGCACGGTGTGAGGTTTGTTAAACCTAATAGCGCTATTAACTAATGACCCGCTCGCCATAGCCTCGGCGATTAAGTCGATATAAAGGGAGGGACTTCGCTGATAGAGTTCTAGTCTAGTAAGTCTAATTCCGTCCCAACAGGACGAGGAATTCTCATTCCTGAACACGTCCCAAGGACGAGGAATCCCTATTCCTGACCCCATTCCCATTCCCACTGGGAATTTCCATGCTTTGTAGAAAAGTGTGAACTCACCTCGGTTTGCTCGGTTAGATTAGTTACTCTAAAAATCAGGAAATCAAGCACGTCCTAATAAGGTACAGATAACAATCAATTTCTCATGCACATCACGTATGGTTTATCTACCCATTACTTTTATCACATATCACACAATTTAGACGTCAACGCACTTTGTTAAGTTATATATTATTTTACCCTAAAATAATATAACGGTAAAATAAACAAATATTCACACAAGAGTTTTAGTATACAATATATATTTTAAATATATATTTATTAAATTTTATTTGCGAAAGTCAACCTCCGATACTTGGTGTTTTGTTACAAAAATTATGGCGAAGTTTATATTCGAAATGCAAGTTATAAAATACACTCGTAACGCTTGTTTTAGAAAAATATTTTCTAAGTGTTGGGATTTTAGAAAATTTCGCCAGAGTTTCCTTTGTAAATGGAGGTGTCCATGCTTACTAGCATATCATTTTCTTTTCAATAATTCATTCAAACAATTCTCAATCATTAACATACAATCTCTATTTACCAAATTTGTCAAAAACAAGCATAAACTATAAACTTATGGACTTGAAAATTTATAAAAATATGTAGTAACTTACTAGCATATTTAGTAAGTCTTGTTACCTTTTAAAATGTGATTAGTTCTTTAAAAACTTTATTTTTAAAGACTTTAAGTGTTTACAACTTCCACCATATTTTCTAAAAATATTTCTTCATGAAAGTTTCTAGTTACACAAGTGTTTCTACACTTGTTTATCCACCAAAATGTGATTAGTTTTTGTAAGGTCCAATATTTAATGAAACTTATATTTTTTCACTTGGTTCTTTTGAGAAACCACTCATGGATCTTTAGATCTACAAGATTACAACCTACTTTGATCTTTATTTCTCAAGAAAACATTCATTCATTCAAGTTCATAGTTTATGTGTGGATGATTCTACCTTCCTACAAAATTTTTACTTTCTCATCTTGCTAGATCATGTTTTTAATCATGATTTAGCAAGACCCTATGATGATCCATATCAACTATATAAGTAAACAATATCCAACAAGCATAACAACACAAGAACATCATGATTTCTTCATCTTTTAACCATACTTTATCACAAAGTTAGTTTATGTTCAAGACTTTGTTTATGGTTCTTTAGAGTTCTTATCATTTTGATCTTTAAACATCATTAACCACTCAAACAACATGTAAAATGCAAGGATCTAAGTTCTTACCACTAGTTCAAGACTAGGGAAGTTCAAGTGAAGAAATGTGGTGGATAAAAGAATATGAGAGTGGTCCTTTAACTTTCGAACACACCGAGCTTCGTTGTATGCCTTCTAACACCTTTGTATGCTCTTAAAATGGTTGAAAGTGATCAAGTGATGGTGGTGGTGGTGCTACTTGGGGTCGGCCGAAACCAAAGAAAGAGGGAGAGAGTATGATGGTGAAATGGGTGTTGTGAAGTGAGAAGGTGATGATCTAGTGGTTTAAATAGAAATCTTCCAACACTGCTTTATCTAATGGTTAATATGTTCCCTAATGATCCAACATAATCACATAAACAGTTCAAGGAAATCAAGGGGTGGGTCTCCACCCTTGTAACCGGTTGGGGGGGTGTCTAGTTGGGTTGTAATGGGTGGTTTGGGATATAGTTGGAAATCAAGTGTTTAGTTAGTGTGTTATTAAATATATAGTGTGTTAGGGTGTTCGGGGACCCTAACTAGCTCAGAAAAATAAGAACAATGTGTTTGACAATATTTTTGTGTTCCGGGTAAAGTCCGGTTGTTCGGTTCGGTGTTGTTCCGTTAAAGTGCTTAATTAATCCGTAAGGTGTCTTTTATAATATTTTTAGTGACATTTTTATTTTTCAACACTGGGGAAAGCATAACGGACTATTTAGTAACTTTTCCGTACACTACTAGTATGTTAACAAGCACAAGTAAGTATAACACAGTGATCAGAAAGCAGTTAAGTGATTCAGCACAGTCATCAAGCACTTTAATTATCATTAATAAATTGTACGGATACATGGAATTATGAGGGTTGTCACATTCTCCCCCTGTTAAGAGAATTTCGTCCCGAAATTTAGCACGTGGTTACTGAGGAAGCTAGTTATGTTGCTTTGGTTTCCTGGTTTTCCTGGGGTGTCACATAACTTACCCATGATCTACCCGTTTAATCATATAAGTATTTATATACTTTATTTTGGATGTTATAAATAAAATTTTTGAAACTGTTACATCCTCCCCACCTTGTTTTAAATCTCGTCCTCGAGATTTACTGAAATATAGATGAATATTTTTAGTTAGTTTAGTTTCTAGGTATATTCTGGTCCTTGGTTTGAATTTCACCTTACTTTGACCAGAACTATTTTCTATGAGATTCTTATCCTTGACTAAAATATGTTTTGTATTTTAACACCTCTTTTAGTTACAGGTTTCCCAATGCGTCAATAATTGTAAGGGGAATTCTTATATTTTTGATGGCGTCACAACTTATAGGGTTCCTGTCATTCATCTTGTCGTACGAATTATGAGACGGATGATCAAACGAGATAGTGTTTGATACCGGAATAGAAGTATATGAGAGATTCTTAATAAATAAATCAAAAATTATAATTGACATAGATGTTCGTGATTTTCCCTAATTGTCAATCATTATGGCTTTTGGATTTCCTCATAGACATACATATCTATATAATATTTCATATACTGTAATATGCATACCATCCATAATGTTAATGTATTTAACAGATTCACAAGTCAGATATCAGGTCATGGTACTATTTAGGGAATTCCATTATTATAACATATACCCCATCTCACCCGGTCTCGCCGGAGAGGTAGCCCCATCTTACCCGGACAAGCTGGAGAGTCTACCACTCCATACCTAGTCTTGCCGGAGAGGTAATTATCATTGTATTTCTCCTAAATATAATTTCTCTCAAATCATGATTTTAAAAGTGCATCATTTATTTTGACTTATATCAAGAAATAAGGAAATTAGTATTCTCATGATGGATCATATTCTAGAACCGAGTAGTACCAATAAACAAGAAATAACAGTGGCCAGGTGTTATTGCTTATTTATCATACTTGCACTTTTCTAGTTATCATCCTCACGGGATTCCAATAACCATCACACTTTATCTACGCAAGTAATTGGCTTATCTCAAAGCTTTATACTAAGGCATTTTTCTTAAGTTCAAGTCTAAATACTATTCTAGATATTACCAGTAATTATAAATATCCTAATCTTTTTGTTTAAGCATAGATATTATTATGGTTGTGGGTTTTCTTTTGCTTGGAAAATGAAGTTTTGACAAAATATAATTGTCTCCATTGATACTATAGCTAGGTTCGATGTGATGAGTATACTTGCAGCTAACTTTATCTATACATATATAACCTTAGATTCTGTTACAAGGAATATTTCATTGAGACAGATGGCATTTTTAAAACATAGTAGGTTTCATGGTTTATTCTTATAATAACTTCATGTTTTCATATGAATTACCAATGATATTTTCTCTTATGTTTATCTTACAGAAGATATTATATTGGGTATATGCATATATGTGTATAAAATTTCAAATCTCTAGTTAATATTAAACTTACGTAATATTTACACATATATATAATACTAAATTATTTTGTAATAAAATAATAACTATACATCCGATGGTACCAATCATCAAGCTTATATCCATAACTTTATTTTATTCTTTTATAAAAGTAGTATATTGAAATAAACTTCCGTTAAATTTATTGAACATAATATTTTGGAATTTAAGGATGGATAAATAAAAGTTTAAAGAAATAAATTAATCAAAAATAAATTTTCTGGACTCATAGGAATAAATTTATTTTTAACTAGTGGGTTAAATCATATGGGTTTAAAATATCAAAACTTAACTCTCAATTTATTGTATATTATATTATTTATTCAAAGAAGTACTTATGGTAAGTAAGTTTGACGTTTCTAAAATTGATTCTAAATATATTTGAGTAATATACATGTATTAGAATATGTATGTATATCCCATACAATAGTAATAGTAATTTATTACAATATTAAAATTGTAATCTGATTTTTAGATAAAGTTATATAAAGGACAAACGTACTAAACACACATTTGATTCAACTATTTTTATGTGGGGCATCTATTTAATTCTAGTTTGAAAATGAAACAATAATTAGAATGTTTAGGAAAATTATAACGTGCCAGGAAAAATAAATAAATAAATAAATACTAATTTATTGATTTAAGTTGGATAAGAAAAGTGGTTTTCATTTTGTAATATCTTTACTTCTGAAATTAATTATCTAATTTCTTTTATATGTACCGATTGTACGAACCATCAGACCTATCTTTTCCCTTCTTCTATATAAAAGGAAAAATTTTATATGTGTCTTACGTAAAATAACTTTTAGTTTATATTATATACACGTATATAAACATTATTTAAATATATTATAATGTATATATATATATATATATATATTTTAAATAGAATAGAATTGCAATACTTTTAGAATACGTATATATTATTATAAGGAAAGCCAGTGAATAATGATTACAATATTATAATATTATATATCGTTCTTTTAATATTTTTATCGTTTTAATATTATAATAATAATGACGATTATTAGTGGTAGTATCATTATTATTATAACTATATTTTCTCTTTCTTCGATTTACACAACCCAAATCTCTAAAAAATTTAAATGATTTTATTTAATCACGAATACTCATCATATTCATTTAACCATATATTTTATTACTAAGTATTTTAATAGAAACATTTACAAGTAATCCCAACATCAGTTATTTCATAAAACTATAAAACTATGAAAGTATGAAGTCTTATGGCCAACTGGTTATAAACCAGAAGGGATAAAATGGAGTGGAAAATTGGTATACCTGGGTTTCAAAACTTGCTTTGGCTAGATCCACTAAAGCAATCTTATAAATTAATTCTTAAAATCCTTTTGGTTAATTTAATAGCTTCGGTTTTATTTATTTAAATATAAATTATTTTGAAACAATATTATTAAAACCACAAAGTTTTAAAGCTTTATACCACATATTTCAATATGTATTTTAAACCAAAGTAAGTGATTGGTTTCAAAGAGAATCATAAACATGACTGCTTTATTAATAACTAACTTAGTTTGATATATATTATGATATTATTTGAGTGGGTGGTATTAATTATCACAGACAAATTTCTAGTACAAACATTTGGGTACAATCATAAAAAAATAGAAGATTAAAAATGGTGAACATTGCGACTTATATATATATATATATATATATATATATGTGTGTGTGTGTGTGTGTGTGTGTGTGTGTGTGTGTTTATTACAAACTACAACTGGAATTCAAAATAAACTAGTGATTATGCATCCGTAACTTATTTTAGTCTATCTATGTTATAGGAGTATTATGCTCAACATGTTTTTATATAAGGTTTATTCTATCTCCTGTTTCTACTAAGTTGTTATTTAATGGGCGAAGTTCCTTTAAAGTTTCTAGTTCATAGGTGGCATGGGTGCTGGTATTAGTTTGGCCGTTCGACTATTTAATATAAGTTAGCATTTACTGCTGTAGTGGCTAACATATTGAGATTTACCCATTGTTTATCTAATTCATTTTCCCCTAGTGGGTTACTGTCTGCTTCCTGAGTTTGTGCATTTATTTCCTGATTGATTATCGCTCCCTTTGGTTGTGACTTCTTTATTTTCTCTCGACTTTTTCTAATAATCCAACTCCTCTTCTTAGCGGTAAGTGATTTCTCAGACTGTGCCTTACGAATAAATATTTCTTCTTCAGTATCTGCTGAGTATCCTGAGGGTTTTTATTGAAATGAGGTTCCCTTAACTTTTGGTGAACTATCTAATTGATGATAGATGTCCGAAATTCTTTGCTTACCCATACTGTAGACTAACAAATAATCAAATAACATAAAACACATAATTACATAAGTTATTTCCTAACACAGAATTTAAAAACTTAAGTGTCAGCAGAACACTTCTTTGGCTTGAACCAGTGGCATGGATCTGATACCACCTTCTGTCACAACCCCCGCCCCCTATCTGTCCCGGGAACGGGCGGCTGCGAACTCAGTGGCGGTGGTATCAATATTTATAAATTTGGCAGCGGAAATTTTATCAGGACCGTAGTTAGGAAATGTTTATCAGAGTAAAACCACCATATTTTATTTTAATAATCACATGGGTAAAACCCAAGTTTCTTATTACAACATGTTTATAGGGATAAACCCTACTTTATTGAATTTAAAACATCGTATTTTAGGTAACTTTTATAGCCACATTTTTCCATGCCATCAGTGCTCTCCAGCTGGCTTTTTACTAATTGGCTGTCACATTGTGTTACCTGAAACGCGTTTTAAAAACATTTGTCAGCGGGAAATACTGGTGAGTGAATCCCAGTTTAATCAAGAATTATTATTTTAATTTAAATTTAACAGTATTGAGGGCGATTACAATGTTTATATCTACGCAATTACTCATTCAGTAATTGCCACTCGACCGGATCTGTGACTATGGTCATATCACACATTGGCTAACCCGTTGTCCAATTGTGAAGGTTATCAAGTAATGTATACAAAACCCCATAATACCGGCAGTAATTGAAGAATTACAAAGACTCAATCACTGCTAAATTGCATTGTAAAACATTTAAGGTTTTGTAAAACTGTTTACAAAAAGGAGATTACTCACATTGCTGTCTTAGATTTTTCGTAAGGGTTTCCTGGTGATAATCTATAATTTACACAAATGCACATGCGTTAGTATAATAACCCATTTTAACATTAGTAATACCTTCCCCGAGACGGCATTCCAACGACTACGTCGGGCAGAACCACGACAGCCGTTACGGAACCCTAGATCAATCGGGCAGCGTATCTAATACGTATCCAAGGGTTATAATACTTACAATGGTGCAGAACTTCACTATTTAGGGGGATATAATACCCGCTTAATAAAGCCTATATTCAGATTTGAGAGAAAGAAAAGAAAGATGGACGAATTCTGATTAAAACCGATGGCCTGCTTATATAGTGCTGATTTTTGTCTTTCTCGTGGCCCGCGTAAGAGTAGCCTAAGGGCTACGCGGCCCGCGTCAAACCCAGTCAACGTTATAGCTCAGCTGGGTCATCAGGTAGGGTTAACACGCGTCGGCCATGTGGCCGCACCGGAGCGCGCTTGTGCTTTAAGTTGACGCGGCCCGCGTAAGGGTTAGGGATCCTTTACGCGGCCCGCCTAAACTTGAATTTCAGATTTTTAATTATTTTTAATACCATTTAATATATTTGAGGCCCGTTTTCGCATATGGGGTGTATTTTGGGACCTATTGGGATATTTTAAAATATATTAGGGTGTTAGAAAAATATTCGGGAGGGGTGTTATATTTTGGGTACAACTCTTGGATTATTTAATAAAATATATAGTGCACTCACATTTAGAATAGTAACCCATTTCTACTTTATCCCTAAGTCACGAGACAGAATCCCAACGAATTTAGGCAGAGCCTTGACATACGTTACGGGGTCCTACGTCAGTCGGACAGGGTATCAGTGATCAGGGGCTACAATACTTAAAACGGGCAGGGCTTTATTATTAAGGGTCTAATACAAAGGAAGAAAGAAAAAGAAAGAATTTAGACAGATGGCGTGAGGGAATAGAAAGAAAGTAAAGCTATGGTTGGAAGGCTTTACCCTATTACCTATTTATACTGAATTTGATTACTTGTAGGCTAAGTTCAACAATATTCCTTCTGTCCTTTGCTTCCATGTACACTCATGTAAACCTTCATCATTTAGATATTTATTATTTTATTCCTTTATTATAGGCAACAAGTTCATTAAATATGTTAGATCTAATTTTAATATTTCATTTTAAAATGTTATACGTAGTAGTAAATATTTTAGTTTTAGATTTTTATGTTATTATTTTATTATTATTATTAATTTTAACTGCTTTACTTATTTTGGCGCTTATAACTTCTAAAATATGACGGTTTATAAAACAACGAATATGTCTTTTGGATGAGAATATTTTTGTCTACATTTGGGTCTAAGTTTCATTAAAAAACGGAGTAAGTTCAATTATAATATATTAAACGGATCTTAGGTCTGTCTAGGTACTTTTTATCGGTTAACTTACCCATGATCTACCCGTTTAATCATATAAGTATTTATATACTTTATTTTGAATGTTATAAATAAAATTTTTGAAACTGTTACATTAAGGGAATTGTTTGGTAAGATTCTTGCCTTGTTCAGTGTATAGATCCTGCAAGGACCTGGGTCAAGCTTACTAGGACCTCCTTCAATACCCATTGGTATTGGATGGCGGGGGTGCGAATGGCTTGATCCCCTCGTATGTAAACTACTATTAATACATTAACCCGGCTACCTGGGATTGTATCCCTGCTGACTCAAACCACTTAGCCTAGGGTAACGTCACCTTCAAAAGAGGGGCCTACCACATTACGCATTAATAACTTAATTAATTATCTTTCAATAATTCAACCCTTCAGGATTGTATCCTTGCTGACTCAAACTACTGGGTTGAGGGTAACGTCACCTTCAAAAGAGGGGCGTACTACTATAACTAAGATAATCTCTTAAAAAGTGCAAAAGTGGGGAAAACATAAAAGGTTACACTAAAGGCGAGTCGGATCCAAGTGACTCATCTTGTCTATCTTTTTTATTTTTATTTTATTTTTTAGCATTTTTTAGTTTTTAGTTTCATGTTTAAAATTTTTTCTAAACTTCTGATTTGATTAGACGTTGAGGATAAACCGGTACTAAAAGCTCTTGTGTCCTTGGACGACCTCGGTATCTTACCAACGCTATACTACGCTCACGATATGTGCACTTGCCCATATGTGTGTTTAGTGTTAGTAGAATATCGTGTTTTATAAATTTAAAAATTGAATAAAGTGTTAAAATGGGCTAAAAATTATATCACACCTAACGCACATCAGTCTATATCCAAACCATTGGGTGTATGTGTGGTTTTTTAAAAGTCGCAACTTTTCATCCTAGAGATACAACCCAAGTTGCTTTTTGTAGGGTTATATAATATAATGTTCATGAACTTTTCGTTTAGAATGTTAATGAACGAACATACGCAGACATGAACATGCTAATCTTCTTATAACGAATATAAACTATTATTATTACTATTACTATAACTATTCCTATTGTTACTTTTGTCACTAAAGAACAAAATAATCAGTTTTCAACAGTCAAAATAGAGGGTTTTTGGATTTTGGACTAAAATGACAACAAAATGCAAACCACAGGGACCCAGATGTAAAAAGTTTGAGATTTGGATTAAAATGGCAAAAGTGCCCAAACTACAGGGACCAAAATGACAGTTTACTCTTATTATTATTATTATTATTATTATTATTATTATTATTATTATTATTATGTCGTACATATAATTGGCGTGACTTATCAATAGTAAAATATGTTCTTTATGAATGTTCACAAGTTTTTAAATATTATAAGATGCTGAACATTCTTCTTTAATTTTAGTGTTTTGGCATGTAGAATATATGTTATACATGTTTTAATGAGTAAACTGCCATTTTGGTCCCTGTGGTTTGGGCACTTTTGCCATTTTAGTCCAAATCTCAAACTTTTTACATCTGGGTCCCTGTGGTTTGCATTTTGTTGTCATTTTAGTCCAAAATCCAAAAACCCTAATATATATATATATATACACACACACATACATATACACTATGCAGATCAACCACCACCACACATACAGATACACTCTGCTCTCTCTCTCTCTTCTCTGAACTACTACCACCACAACACCACCACCACCATCCCACTGCCGCCAACACCAACATCCCAGTGAACTCTCTCTCTAAAACCTGCACACACACACTCTTTCTTTCTCTCTCCATATGTCACACCCCAACCGATGGCGGAAACATCGGGGTATGACACTGAGCGAAACAGATTGTCCAGAAGTTTCCATAACAATTATCATTACCAATTAATTTAAAGTAACATGTCCCATACCATGTCTTAAAAGGCAAACAAATTATTACAGACAAATCTAGGCAAATAGTTCTGTTCCGACAACTCAGATTTACACATGGATAGTTTATTTATTGGTTTCTAGGTCCTCTTTTCCTAGCTTCGATTTCATCACTGCGCAGAGAGCATCCTAGACCTTTCCTAGCCTCGATTTCACAGCGAGCTAGGCATACAAACAACCTAAACACCTGTCACATACGTTAAAATAAAGTCAATACATATAATGTAAAAGTGAGCATAAAAGTTTGATAATAGCATATAGAGTTTCAAATTCGTTTACGCATAACCAGCACGTATACATAGAGAAAAGAAGCACGTTAGTTATCGACATAGATACATCGATACCAATGACTGCGGGTTGACTGCCCGAGGCAGTTCGCAATACATGATTACCACCGTAATCCATGCAAGTAATTGTCCTTAACAACCCCTGCGAACAGGTGCTGAGTCCAAACTATAGTACTATCGTTGCTAAGGCCTAGTAGACAGCATTCCATGTGTAAACATAACAAACAAGCATTCATAAGCCACGTATAACATGCATTAACGGTTAGCGTTCAAATAGTATTGAGTAGTGTGTTTGATGTGATTTGGATAGTTGTAACGTATGTAACACCCAAAAGTGCATAAAGCAAAAAGGGATCGAGTATACTCACAGCGGTTGATGGATTGAAGGGAGCGCTTAGCGAGTAGGGTTAGCCTGAATAGATTGATAGCATGGTGATAAGTGACGCGTAAAACGATACAAAGTACGAATGGCTCGGATAGCAGTTCGGTCGGATGGTAATCCGATCGGACGGCTTGTTGGTGCGGATGGCAATCCGTTTGGATGGTCATCCGGTCGGGCGGTAGTCCAGTCGGATGACTATTCGAGTGGATTGTTTCTTCCTATGAGATGAATGTGTTTATGTATGATGGCTTGTCTTTTGAAGTTTTCGTTGTAGCATTTTGAAACATTGAAGTATCTCTATCCTTCAAGTCGGTCGATCGGACAGTCAATCGTGCGGACGATAATCCGTGCGGATGGTCATCCGGTCGGACAGTAGTCCGGTCGGACGGCGACTTTAGTGATGAGGTTACTTAGTGGGAACAATTCACAACAAAAGAGTCACTCGGTCGGATGTCCATCCGACCTGGTGGCAACCCTGTTAATGAACATGTTGAAAATTGTTTAAGTCCTTAAAGTCCTAGTATCTCATGATCCGAAGAGTAATCCGGTCGGATGGTAGTCCAATCGGATGGCAATTCGCTCAATACTCAAACTTCAGATAGAGTTGATGAAGTGTGGGACCCAAGGTGTGATTCGTTCGGACAGCAATCTGTTCGGGTAGCCTATCCGTTCGGACAGTAGTCCGGTCGGATAGCACTTCGTCCTGGTTGCTCCGGCCGTCTTACACTTGGTCGTTTTGTTTGTTTGTCGTTTTATCGAGACGTTTTGACAACGTGTTAACCAACAGAATCCCATCCTATCCCGAGTGACCTGACCGACCAGGAATCACCCTAGTTCGGCCAGTTAACCGGTTCAAGACGGTTGTTCTTGTTTAACCCGAAATCGGTGGTCTCGTGAGTAGAATCCAGATCTTGAGCTAGCACAACACTAAGAATGAGCGGAGGACTAGATCTAGGTCCGGTTCTATCGGTTTCAAGTGCATTGAGTGTAAAAGAGTTAAAAGAAAGTTAGAAACCATCTTTCAATCCTTTTCCACTATGTTTATGTTTAGATCTAGCATAGATCTTTTTTCATTTGTGTGGAAATCGGTTAGATCCGAGTTGTTCTTGGTGGATTGAAGCCAAAACATGAAGTTCTTCAAGAACACATGATGACATCATCCTAGAACACCCCAAATCTAGCAATTTCACGGTTAAAAGTTAAGATTCAAAAGATAGAAAGGTGTTGGAGTGCGTGTAGATCAAGAAAGTACAAGATTTAGGACGAAATCTTACCGAGATTGAGAGAAATCGAAGAAAAGGTGAGCTGAGCGTGCTGGTCGGACAGAGGTTTCCAAATGTAGAAAGTTTGAGAGTGACATGGGTATTTATAGGATTCCAAAAGGGGAAAGTGTGGGTCGGTCGGATGGCATCCCGCCCGAATGACTATCCGGTCGGATGGCATCTTGGCACCACGAACAAGTGGCAGCCCGGTCGGATGGCTATCCGGCCGGATGGCACTTGGTTCGTGTGTTCGACGCGACGATTTTTGCTGATTCGATTACGATTGCGATTGCGCATCGCTCGCAATAGAGTTTCCTATTCAAATTACTTTTAGTCCCAACTACTATATCTAGCACTATCATAGTTCGATTCCGAATCGAGTTCGATGTCGATTGAGTTCGATTGCATTTCGATTGATTACCACACATAACATAAATGAACATGCACAAGTAACACATAAGGCACACACACACGTATATTAATAACTAAAATGCGCTGTTCGAGTTGCGATTTGATGTCGATTCGATTAGCATAGTTTAATTATCGTTTAGTTAGCTTTATCGCATTGTTACTTCCTATAGTTCACAGTCGTAAGTTGCTTAGATTGCGAATAATACAACTAAAATAAACATACAAAAGAAATCTACTACAAGTCAAGTCGTGCGAAATCGGTCGTTGACTTTGACCTTGACTTTGACTTTGACTTCTCGAAAACACGGGGTGTTACAGCCTCCCCTTGTTTAGGGAATTTCGTCCTGAAATTAGGCTGGAAGTTGTACAACACCGTGAATTACTTTGGAGAACTTTCTCCTTCTAGACTTTCTCCTTAAATAACTACGGGTACTTCGCCTTCATATCGCTTTCAAGTTCCCAAGTGAACTCTGCGCCTCGTTTGCCTTCCCATCGGACTTTCACAATAGGAATGCGAGAGCGTCTGAGCTGCTTGGTTTGGCGATCCATAATTTCAACAGGCTTTTCCACGAAGTGTAATGTTTCGTTCACCTGAAGGTCATCGAGTGGAACATGTAAGTCGTGGTCGGCTAGGCACTTTCGGAGGTTTGACACATGGAAAGTCGGGTGGACATTACTAAGTTCCTCCGGTAGTTCGATTCTGTAGGCGACTTTTCCGATCCTTTCCATAATCTTAAAAGGTCCAACATATCGAGGCGCGAGCTTTCCTTTCTTGCCGAATCGGACCACACCCTTCTAAGGTGATACCTTTAGGAGTACGTAGTCACCAACGTCAAATTCAAGGGGCTTGCAGCGTCTATCGGCATAACTTTTCTGTCGATTCCGAGCTTTTACCAAGTTGTCTCGAATTTGGAAAATTTTGTCTGTCGTTTCTTGCAGTAGCTCGGGACCGGTTAATTGCGAATGCCCGATCTCGTGCCACACAATAGGCGACCGACATATTCTTCTGTATAAAGCCTCGAATGGTGCCATTTGAATGCTTGCACGATAGCTGTTGTTATACGAGAATTCGACTAACGGCAGGTATTTATCCCAATTACCGCCGAAGTCTATGACACACGAACGGAGCATGTCTTCAAGAGTACGGATCGTTCTTTCAGTCTGGCCGTCGGTTTGAGGGTGGAAAGCGGTACTTAGATTAAGCGATGTACCGAGTGCCATTTGAAATGTTTCCCACAGTCGCGAGGTAAACCGAGCATCACGATCAGAGATGATGTCGCGAGGCGTCCCATGATTACAAATGATCTCGTCGGTGTAGATTCGGGCTAATCATTCTATCTTGTAGTCTTCCCGTATTGGCAAAAAGTGAGCAGATTTGGTCAAACGGTCAACCACAACCCAGATGCTGTCGTGACCTGACGACGTGTGCGGTAGCTTTGTTACGAAGTCCATAGCTATACTCTCCCACTTCCACATAGGGATCGGTGGTTGTTCGAGTAAGCCAGAGGGTCTTTGATGTTCAGCCTTGACTCTTGCACAGGTCAGACATTTTCCAACATAGAGAGCAATATCCCTTTTCATTCCCGGCCACCAGTACTTATAGCGAAGATCCTGGTACATTTGTCGGCACCGGGATGAATAGAATACCGGGATTTGTGGGCTTCGTCCATCAGAATCTGTCGCAAATCGGTGCGTTTAGGAATCCAAATTCGGTCCAGAAAGTGGAATATCCCATTCGACTTGCTCACAAGCTGGGCTCCATCGTGGTAGATTCTTTCCTTCTTCAGGGTGCGTTCGTTAAAACATGCATGTTGAGCTTCGCGGATAAGGGTTTCGAGGTCGTGTTGGGCTTGAACATTACGGGTGCTAAGCAAATAGCTCCGTCTGCTGAGTGCGTCGGCAACAACATTTGCTTTGCCTGGGTGATAACGAATCTCACAGTCGTAATCGTTGAGAAGTTCTACCCATCGGCATTGACGCATATTAAGTTCCTTCTGATTAAAGATATGTTGTAGGCTCCTATGATCGGTGAAGATCGTACACTTGGTACCATACAGGTAGTGTCGCCAAATCTTTAACGCAAAAACAACCACGCCTAGCTCGAGGTCATGGGTTGTATAGTTCTTCTCCTCGATTTTGAGCTGACGAGATGCGTAAGCTATAACCTTGTCCCGTTTCATAAGGACACAACCGAGACCAAGGTTGGAAGCATCACAGTAGACAATGAAATAGTCATTTCCGTCGGGCAATGTGAGAACAGGAGCATTGCAAAGCTTGTGCTTGAGGGTTCGAAAGGCAGACTCTTGTTCAGTTCCCCAAACAAAAGGCTTGTCCTTATGCGTAAGAGCGGTAAGCGGCACAGCGATCTTTGAGAATCCTTCGATAAATCATCGATAATAGCCCGCTAGTCCGAGAAAAGAACGAACTTCAGACGGGTTCTTAGGTGTAATCCAACTCTTAACAGCTTCGATCTTCGCAGGATCGACGTGAATACCTTGATTATTTACGATCTGACCCAGAAACTGAACTTCCTCCAACCAGAATTCGCACTTGGAGAACTTGGCATAGAGTTGGTTCCCCTGGAGTAGCTCGAGAACCAAACGTATATGTTGCGCGTGTTCGGTTTTTGACTTGGAATAGATCAAGACATCGTCGATGAATACGATGACGAAACGGTCGAGATATGGTTTACACACGCGATTCATCAGATCCATGAAAACCGCGGGTGCGTTGGTTAAACCAAAGGGCATAACAACGAATTCATAGTGGCCGTATCGAGTGCGAAATGCGGTTTTGGGTATATCCTCCTCCTGAATGCGTAGTTGGTGATAGCCTGAGCGTAGATCGATCTTCGAGAAGCACGTAGCACCTTGTAGCTGATCAAACAAATCGTCGATGCGGGGTAGGGGATAGCGGTTCTTGATAGTTAACTTATTCAATTCCCGATAGTCGATACTGTAACACCTCTAAAATTCACGTCCTATAATGTGTAGACACGTGTCAAAAGTTTGAACGTGTGAAAGAATGTTATAAAAGGACTAAAGTTGACAAACATGGGAAGTATGTGATTATACGGATTCTAAGTGTCAACAGTGAATAAATATACTTCATAATAACCCTACATGATTTTTATAACATCAAACGAATAAATCATGGATCATGCGAAGCTAAAAGTGAGAGATTACAAACTACAGGGGTTAAATGTGTCAACATGTTAAAGATATACCTCTGAGTGACCTTTTGACAAACCCGAAGCTTTGTAATGGTAAATTATGCTCACTAGAATGCACGATAAAAATTTCATAAAGTTTCGTTATCGTATGAGAAAGTTATGATCAAATTCGTATGCGAGGGGTTAAAGCGTCAATGTTGAAAGTTATGACTTTTCGGGTGATAACAAAGTGATCAAGGACTTGGCAAAGTGGGTATAAGTCCTAAAGCCCTTGTGGGTAAATAAGAAGGGGTCAAATTTCAAGAAATAAGCTTACTTGCCCTTTCGAAAGGCCAAGGGACAAGAAACAACAAATTTTTAAGCCTGATGTCTGCCTTGAGGACCTCAAAGCTGGGGACCTTGAGGTCCGTATGGTAACTGCCAGCACCAGAATACCTTCTGCAGCCGGTTTCTCGCATTTCTGACCAATCTAGCTGGTTGTTCTCATTATTAAAAGACCTCTAAAATGTTCCTAGACCCTAGGACACATGTGGGAATGTTGTGGTGTGTCCTAGACATAGTTGTCAATCAATTGTGGTGCCTAAATCCAATATATAAGGCCATGGACTTGCAACAAACATTCCTCACACATTCTCCTGCATAATTGGATCAATTCTGGAGCTATCAACAGCCTCAAGTGATCATATCTTGTGCATAGGACTTCAGTAAGTGTTCTTGTCCTTCTCTTATTGGGTTTAGCTAGGTTAATTAGCTAAAAGTCAAACCGTCGTAATTACGGTTTGACTTCGAGATTAGTCTATAATGGCTCAGTCATATCTCGAATTAAAAGTAGTTATAGGTTGGTATTTATGTGGGTAATAAAACCCCAAAAGGGTTTCCCCTGATCACCATCCTAACCAGGTCAAATGTCGGGTCAAACCTTTAATTAAAAAGTCAACAGGATGCTTAAAATGTCATTTATGCATAATTAGCTATCTAGAACATATATAACCTGTTTGATCATTGTTATAACTTAGTAATAAGTGTAAGAACATGTCCAAACATGTTCGACCCGACTATTTCCTGTTTAGACCCGGTTCGGAACCGAAAGTCGCAAAGCTTTGACTTTTGCTTTGACTTCAATTCTGACCCGTTTAGGTATGTTTTAGAAATACCTTAGAGATTCATTTGGACCAGGTTACATGCTAGTATAACCCTCTGTGATTATACACCTCGGTTCATTAGTTATCCAATTAATACGCATGATTCCGTTAATTGCTCAAATGTTGACCATTATGCCCTTATTGCCTTAAAACGAGATTTATGAAAATGTAAAAGTGTAGAAACCTTAGTTACTGACATATAAACTTGTAGGCAAAGTTTGACATCAGTTTGACTTATAGATTAAGAGTTATGCTCAATATCGCTAAATTAAAGCTTTATGTTAACAAAATGACGTAATTGGCGTATAGCCTAGTTAAACATACTTTTTGATATCAAATCTTTTACCCACTGATGTTATATATTATTTTGGGATTTTTAAAGATTTTTAATTAATTTTAGGCCGAGCATAACTAGTAGTCGTAGGCTTAATCCGGTAATTGTCGGTTTTGCCCTTACGGGCCATAAAATGAGTTTTACTTATCTAAACAACTCCAAACCTTTTGCTACTGATCACATATGATTAATAAATTATTTTAAGCCCTCTGGAAATATAAAAATATCAGATTTAAGTATCGAACCCGGAAATGGCCTTTAATCGCCATAATTAGCGTTTTAACGCATAGTATGTCTTAAAATCATATTGGACATACCCGGGTTGATACCTACTGATATATGAGGCAAATTAGGATATTTTAACAGTAAGCAAGGGTTGATTAACTCAGACTTCGTTTTTGAGCTTTTCGGCTTATGTGAAATTACCAAAATACCCCTACGGGGCATAGTTTAGTTAAAGATGATAAATTTCACATATATGCTTTAGCCTACTGTTATAACTCATCAAATTAAGTATGTTTTCTGTTTACATCAGACCTGTAACTCAGTTAAACATTTAAACTCTTTTACAACCTTTAAAATGACCAAACTACCCCTACGGGGCATAGTTGGTGTTTAAATTCGTTTCGGGCATAATGAAAGACATCTTACTGATGTCACAACATATTTGAGGCATAATTAACTTAGGAAACCTGTAGATGGCTCTAATGAATACCCGTTACGCTTATTACGCGTTCGGTTCGGTTTATGTAACAAGTTTACATAAATTAGCCGAAACGGGTCAAACCTTATCGGTTTTATCTCAAAATCCAGAATGTGTTTAGTTTACCCATATTATACAAGTCTCCAAACTTGTCGGGTCTAAATCACATTCTATTCCGGTCTTCGCTTAATCGTGCGTAAGAACCGTATATTCCCTTAAGACTAACCGGTCTAAGCTTAGGCTTAATTAAAGACCCGTTAGCATTCTAATTAATTATTTATACCATCATTCCAGACTAGAGCTTTCCGGTAAATTGTACCTACGCTTACTTAAGTGACTACGGCTGAGTTATTAGATTCTTGCTATTTAAGACAGGAGCTAGCTCAGGTAAATACTCTTAACTTAATTTCCCTATACGGGCTTGGGATACGGTACTATAAAAGTACCGCTTGGTCGGGTGTATGTAGTCATTTAAATCGGATTGTGATTGATGTACTTACATAACCTGTTTAATATGTATTATTTTATTATTATTTGGTGTATGGCCTTTGGGGGTTAATGACCATGTCCCGGATATCCTTGGCATCATTTTACGAGATGGCCACGACCTAAGCACGGGGTGTAGGCATACACCTGATAGATGCATTATGTAAAAACTGGTAATCCACTCGAAGGTATCATCCCTGTGGGCATTATACCGGAACTGGTAATCCACTTAGGGGATGATAGCCTGTGGGCATTATACCTGTGGCGTGTTAGTTAATCGAGTCCGGCCCTACAAACCGGCCCTGAATGGATGACAAATAAATAAAACTGTATACAAGATTATATACAAATAATTTTCCCAAGTATAAAAGGTTAATTTTGCCTCTGTGCATTTTAATCAAAGTGTCAAAAGGTTTTGTGCCTGGTGCATCTAAATCAATTTTCTTAAACTCTTTTCAAATGAGTCGGTTGAGTGTATTTACCAGTGAAAACTGACGTATTTTCCAAAAAGGTTAAGTGACAGGTACTAAACGAAATTGGCTGGAAGCTCAGGGCGCTAATAAGGAATCTTGCAAGTTCTAGGCGTCTAAAGTCTGTTGAACAAATGATATGTTTTAAGATCCGCTTGTGGATCCTGTACTTCCGTTGTAATACTGAATATTACTTCATATTCGGAATGTAATAATAAATATCTTTTGCTTCCGCTGTGCATTCATATATATTGTGTTGTTTGACTATTACGTTGCCAACCACGTCACGACACTCCCCCACCGGGCCCACCGGTGACACGTGGAAAGTCGGGGTGTGACAGGTTGGTATCAGAGCCAACACTGAGTGAATTAAACACTAGTCTTTTGTGTTTAATCTCAGTTACACAATTGCACATTCTTGAGTCTAGACAAGAACATAGGAAAAATCCAAATTTGTTTCATTTTACCTTATTTGGTTCCTTTGTTATTTTTCTGATTAGCCCTTGCATGGGCAAGTCAATTGCTATAGAAGTCCCGTTTAGGGCAACCATATACTTGTTAAATTTTAAAGGAACGATTATATTTAAAGTATCATTCCTATATTATAAGATCTACCATTATAATAAAATGGCAAAATTTAAAAAGGACAAAACCTAGCCATGTGTCACTTTAAGACAGGGCCAAGATGGTAGTTCCATAATTAGATTCAGATCCTTGTTAACAGTTCAATTTAGGATTGCTCTGCGTTAATTATTAAAAAGAATCTTAAAGGTAAACCTAGCCTAAATGTCACGGCATACAAGGCCAAGATGGTAGAACCTATTCAAGAGATTCAAATCCTTATTAAACATATGAAAGCATAATAACATGCTCGACAAAATGTGATATGATAAAATCACATAAGTCATTTTGGGATATACTAAATTCCCTTAATTATATAATCATCCTGTATGGATGAAGTGCCCACGGGCTATAACTAACGTCCTCTGGGACTAAAGACAGTGGTAGCCTACAACTCCCTGTCAAGAAAAGGTAATGAACTTTGATGCAAACCTTGAAGCCTCGATTATATAAAATCAAGGCCTATAAATTAAACTTGTCCAAGTGACTAGGCCTTTTATGCTATTATTAACTTATAATTTAGGAATATAATAAATATCCTGAATAATTATATATTTATCAAGTTAACCAATATGTGTATTAAAAACATGGTTAATAAATCGTTCAAAAAGATAAAAACTGTTTAAACTTCCGTAAAAACCTTGTCCTTGTTTAATTTTTATGTAGCAATTAAAACTACATGGCTGGGTCGGAGGAAGGGAACAGTCACCCTCTGGAAAATCGCGATAATGAAAGGATTAATATAACCAGAGGAGAACTTTGTACATTGATTGACTCAGCTGTATCTAAAGCTGTGAAGGAGAAATTCCAGGAGTATAGTGAGACATATAGTGAAGCCTCATCTGTACCCCACCCTAAATCCATCCCTAAAACTCCTCCAGAGCCTGATAACAAGCCGCCCTCCAAGAACGATGAGTTAAAGAAAGATGACGATCGACATTCATCTAATGAACACAGTGTTCCATTCAAGAGGATAGTGTTCGATAATGAACCTCATACCAAATCCTGTAACTATAAGTACTTTGTTTCCTGCAAGCCCCGAGATTTTACTGGGGAAAAAGGGGCGGTTGATTGTATGATTTGGTTGGATGAAATGGACACAGTTGTCGATATCAGCGGTTGCGCTGAAAGGGATGTCGTGAAGTACGTATCCCAATCGTTCAAAGGAGAGGCACTGGCATGGTGGAAGTCTCTCATTCAAGCTGCTGGGAAGATTCCGCTCTACAGCATGTCATGGGAACAGTTTGTTATTCTCGTTAAGGAGAATTACTGCCCTCAACACGAGGTTGAGGGGATTGAGTCAGATTTCTTATCTTTGGTGATGACAAACTTAGATTGTCAAGCTTACCTCACCAGTTTTAATACCCTGTCCAGACTGGTCCCTTACCTTGTAACACCAGAGCCCAAGCGAATTGCACGCTTCATTGGGGGTTTACCCCCAGAAATCAAAGCCAGTGTTAAGGCTTCAAGACCTACTACATTTAGGTCAGTAACTGACCTCTCTCTGTCCCTTACTTTAGATGCGGTCAGGCTAAGGTCACTAAAGAAATCTGAAGAAAGTAAGAAGAAGCGTGAGGATGATAACTCACGAGGATCTGAGAAGAAACACAAGGGAAACACTGACTCTGAGAGGTCTGGGTCTGGAAAGAATGGTCAGCGGACAGAGGAAAAGCCAAGGTGCTCGACTTGCCAAAAACGCCACTTTGGAAAATGCAGAATGGAGTCCAATTCTAAATCAGGACCACCTGCATGTGGGATATGCAAGTCTAGGGAGCACAAGACTGTTGATTGCGGGAAGATTAAAGATGCTACATGCTACAACTGCAACGAGAAGGGGCACATAAAGACCAACTGCCCTAAGTACGCGAGGAAGCCCGAGTAGGCCAAGAGAACAAACGCACGAGTTATCAGGAGGAACGCCCAAGAGATGATGCAGAATAATAATAGTATAATATGTACTTTTCCTTATCAAACAGTTATGCAGAAACTTATTTGGTATTGGCACATATAAATATATTATGAATGATAAAGGTTGAGAACTGTTGTCTCCACCTGATTTAAGACTCCGGTCATTTAATGCCCGGTAGAAAGTGACGATGTTACGTCGAAAATGCTCCAACAAATCCTATATTGATATTAATATCTATTGGAAATCACTTTTCTAATATCCTTATAGCAAACTTTTGGTTGCATACTTAAGGACTCAATATAGTGATAAAAATCGATTGGTTGCCTTAAAAATCAAGTCCATATTGTGAGTGATAAGAAGCAATTAATTATCAAGACTCCTTATGAGACAACCCTTGTAATTACACGTGTCCGTACGATTAATTAATATTAAACATAAAAAAATGGTGGAACTGACCGTCCCCGGAATCGAACCCTGGTCTAGGCCGGCCGCACCCTTTCGCGCGCCTAGCCAACTGAGCTAGGTGCCTAGTTTGTGAAAATCTCCATTCTAATTGAATATAAACACTTGCACAATAAACTTCCTTATCATTTATCAATAATAATTTCTGCTAAGTGTCCTGTTTTTAATACAGGCAATAATAAATCTTCATGAACCATAAACTTAGCAAAATTTTTATTAACATCCACAAGGTATAACTTACCAAGGAAACCATAGTAAACGATTCTTCTAGTATCGGCAAGGAATACTTCCGAAAATCTAAGAGTACTCTTTCTTCGCATAGAGTACGACAACATATGTTATTTTAATTATTTTTCTCATTGTTTTCTATCGCCTGCGAATACCAAATTATGTTTGATAAAAGTGTCATATGAGGATTGGCGTATCCTAGTGTGTCCCATAGATTATTTCCATGTCTGATCAGCATGGAGGTTTAATACATGGAACCCTAAGATATCCCAATGATCATATTGTACTAAAGTCGACTAGTAGTATTCAAAGAAGATATCCAAAAAAAATGGAAATTTTTTTTTTCCAAGTAAATGTTCCCGATTAAGGAATTCGGGGACTTATAACATAAAAGTGTCACTCATTTGACACGAATAATGATGGATGAACTGGAGCTTGAGATATGGAAAATCTCTGTAGCCTCCTTGTATCTTAATTATCTTCTCATAAGTTTTCCCTGCTTACCTCCTGGGAGACAGGTAGAACTAAGATTAACATCCCGCTGTGGGCTGGAGTATTATGAAAACTCCATATCGAATATGGAAAAATCGAAACCCTGATTTAGTAAGTTTTAAGACATAGACTCATATAGCCTGACTCAATATTCTGAGGATTTTATGTTATTAAATAAGAAAGACGGTTCATATTGCTTATGCATACATGCCGCAACCCTGATTAGGCAACGATTAAGAATTGCCATCTGCTACCCAGGATCTAAGGGCAAATTATTGGTGGATAGGCTTGAAAAAGTCCGTAGCCACCCATGTAGCTAAATGCTTGACATGTGCGCAAGTCAAAGCCGAGCATCGAAAGCCATCAGGCTTGCTACAGCAGCCTGAACTTCCTACATGGAAGTGGGAAATGGTAACTATGGGTTTTATTACCAAGTTACCCAAGACAAGGAAAGGAAATGATACGATATGAGTTATAGTTGACAGACTGACTAAGTCAGCACGGTTCTTGCCCATTAAGGAGACTTATAGCTCCGATATGTTAGCCCAGTTATACGTTGATAAGACTGTAGCCTTACATGGCATACCCGTAGCTATTATCTCTGACAGAAATACTAGATACACGTCCCATTTTTGGAAAAGCTTCCAACAATCTTTGGGCACACGTTTGAATTTAAGTACGGCTTACCATCCTCAGACAGACGGTCAGAGTGAGCGTACCATTCAAACGTTAGAAGGCATGCTACGTGCATGTGCGATTGACTTGGGTGGTAGTTGGGATAATCACCTACCCTTAGTCAAATTCTCCTACAACAATAGCTACCACACCAGCAATAAGGCTGCGCCTTTTGAGGCATTATATGGTAGAAAGTGTGGAGCGCCCATTTGTTGGACAGAAGTTGGAGATGTCCAGTTATCAGGACCAGAGATAGTGTTCGAGACGACGGACAAGATTGTCCAGATTCGTGACCGTCTCAAAGCTGCCCGGGATAGGCAGAAGAGATACGCAGATCCAAAGCGTAAGGATTTTCACTTCGAAGTAAGTGACAAAGTCCTACTGAAAGTGTCACCCTGGAAAGGAGTGATGCGGTGGAATTCACAATGTGTTCCACATCTGCAATCTGAAGAAGTGCTTCACTGATGAATCACTTGTTATACCGCATACAGACGTGCATATAGATGAGAGCTAAAAAAAAAATGTGGAAAAACCTTTGTCGATTGAAGATCGACAGGTAAAGAAGCTTCGAAGAAAGCATGTACCTATTGTAAAGGTCAAATGGGATGCCAGTAGAGGTCCCGAATTCACGTGGGAGGTTGAATCCACGATGAAAGAAAAGTACCCTTACTTATTTTAGTAAATCTCGGGTCGAGATTTATTTTAAGGGGGTGAGGATGTAACACCTCTAAAATTCACGTCCTATAATGTGTAGACACGTGTCAAAAGTTTGAACGTGTGAAAGAATGTTATAAAAGGACTAAAGTTGACAAACATGGGAAGTATGTGATTATACGGATTCTAAGTGTCAACAGTGAATAAATATACTTCATAATAACCCTACATGATTTTTATAACATCAAACGAATAAATCATGGATCATACGAAGCTAAAAGTGAGAGATTACAAACTACAGGGGTTAAATGTGTCAACATGTTAAAGATATACCTCTGAGTGACCTTTTGACAAACCCGAAGCTTTGTAATGGTAAATTATGCTCACTAGAATGCACGATAAAAATTTCATAAAGTTTCGTTATCGTATGAGAAAGTTATGATCAAATTCGTATGCGAGGGGTTAAAGCGTCAATGTTGAAAGTTATGACTTTTCGGGTGATAACAAAGTGATCAAGGACTTGGCAAAGTGGGTATAAGTCCTAAAGCCCTTGTGGGTAAATAAGAAGGGGTCAAATTTCAAGAAATAAGCTTACTTGCCCTTTCGAAAGGCCAAGGGACAAGAAACAACAAATTTTTAAGCCTGATGTCTGCCTTGAGGACCTCAAAGCTGGGGACCTTGAGGTCCGTATGGTAACTGCCAGCACCAGAATACCTTCTGCAGCCGGTTTCTCGCATTTCTGACCAATCTAGCTGGTTGTTCTCATTATTAAAAGACCTCTAAAATGTTCCTAGACCCTAGGACACATGTGGGAATGTTGTGGTGTGTCCTAGACATAGTTGTCAATCAATTGTGGTGCCTAAATCCAATATATAAGGCCATGGACTTGCAACAAACATTCCTCACACATTCTCCTGCATAATTGGATCAATTCTGGAGCTATCAACAGCCTCAAGTGATCATATCTTGTGCATAGGACTTCAGTAAGTGTTCTTGTCCTTCTCTTATTGGGTTTAGCTAGGTTAATTAGCTAAAAGTCAAACCGTCGTAATTACGGTTTGACTTCGAGATTAGTCTATAATGGCTCAGTCATATCTCGAATTAAAAGTAGTTATAGGTTGGTATTTATGTGGGTAATAAAACCCCAAAAGGGTTTCCCCTGATCACCATCCTAACCAGGTCAAATGTCGGGTCAAACCTTTAATTAAAAAGTCAACAGGATGCTTAAAATGTCATTTATGCATAATTAGCTATCTAGAACATATATAACCTGTTTGATCATTGTTATAACTTAGTAATAAGTGTAAGAACATGTCCAAACATGTTCGACCCGACTATTTCCTGTTTAGACCCGGTTCGGAACCGAAAGTCGCAAAGCTTTGACTTTTGCTTTTACTTCAATTCTGACCCGTTTAGGTATGTTTTAGAAATACCTTAGAGATTCATTTGGACCAGGTTACATGCTAGTATAACCCTCTGTGATTATACACCTCGGTTCATTAGTTATCCAATTAATACGCATGATTCCGTTAATTGCTCAAATGTTGACCATTATGCCCTTATTGCCTTAAAACGAGATTTATGAAAATGTAAAAGTGTAGAAACCTTAGTTACTGACATATAAACTTGTAGGCAAAGTTTGACATCAGTTTGACTTATAGATTAAGAGTTATGCTCAATATCGCTAAATTAAAGCTTTATGTTAACAAAATGACGTAATTGGCGTATAGCCTAGTTAAACATACTTTTTGATATCAAATCTTTTACCCACTGATGTTATATATTATTTTGGGATTTTTAAAGATTTTTAATTAATTTTAGGCCGAGCATAACTAGTAGTCGTAGGCTTAATCCGGTAATTGTCGGTTTTGCCCTTACGGGCCATAAAATGAGTTTTACTTATCTAAACAACTCCAAACCTTTTGCTACTGATCACATATGATTAATAAATTATTTTAAGCCCTCTGGAAATATAAAAATATCAGATTTAAGTATCGAACCCGGAAATGGCCTTTAATCGCCATAATTAGCGTTTTAACGCATAGTATGTCTTAAAATCATATTGGACATACCCGGGTTGATACCTACTGATATATGAGGCAAATTAGGATATTTTAACAGTAAGCAAGGGTTGATTAACTCAGACTTCGTTTTTGAGCTTTTCGGCTTATGTGAAATTACCAAAATACCCCTACGGGGCATAGTTTAGTTAAAGATGATAAATTTCACATATATGCTTTAGCCTACTGTTATAACTCATCAAATTAAGTATGTTTGCTGTTTACATCAGACCTGTAACTCAGTTAAACATTTAAACTCTTTTACAACCTTTAAAATGACCAAACTACCCCTACGGGGCATAGTTGGTGTTTAAATTCGTTTCGGGCATAATGAAAGACATCTTACTGATGTCACAACATATTTGAGGCATAATTAACTTAGGAAACCTGTAGATGGCTCTAATGAATACCCGTTACGCTTATTACGCGTTCGGTTCGGTTTATGTAACAAGTTTACATAAATTAGCCGAAACGGGTCAAACCTTATCGGTTTTATCTCAAAATCCAGAATGTGTTTAGTTTACCCATATTATACAAGTCTCCAAACTTGTCGGGTCTAAATCACATTCTATTCCGGTCTTCGCTTAATCGTGCGTAAGAACCGTATATTCCCTTAAGACTAACCGGTCTAAGCTTAGGCTTAATTAAAGACCCGTTAGCATTCTAATTAATTATTTATACCATCATTCCAGACTAGAGCTTTCCGGTAAATTGTACCTACGCTTACTTAAGTGACTACGGCTGAGTTATTAGATTCTTGCTATTTAAGACAGGAGCTAGCTCAGGTAAATACTCTTAACTTAATTTCCCTATACGGGCTTGGGATACGGTACTATAAAAGTACCGCTTGGTCGGGTGTATGTAGTCATTTAAATCGGATTGTGATTGATGTACTTACATAACCTGTTTAATATGTATTATTTTATTATTATTTGGTGTATGGCCTTTGGGGGTTAATGACCATGTCCCGGATATCCTTGGCATCATTTTACGAGATGGCCACGACCTAAGCACGGGGTGTAGGCATACACCTGACAGATGCATTATGTAAAAACTGGTAATCCACTCGAAGGTATCATCCCTGTGGGCATTATACCTGTGGCGTGTTAGTTAATCGAGTCCGGCCCTACAAACCGGCCCTGAATGGATGACAAATAAATAAAACTGTATACAAGATTATATACAAATAATTTTCCCAAGTATAAAAGGTTAATTTTGCCTCTGTGCATTTTAATCAAAGTGTCAAAAGGTTTTGTGCCTGGTGCATCTAAATCAATTTTCTTAAACTCTTTTCAAATGAGTCGGTTGAGTGTATTTACCAGTGAAAACTGACGTATTTTCCAAAAAGGTTAAGTGACAGGTACTAAACGAAATTGGCTGGAAGCTCAGGGCGCTAATAAGGAATCTTGCAAGTTCTAGGCGTCTAAAGTCTGTTGAACAAATGATATGTTTTAAGATCCGCTTGTGGATCCTGTACTTCCGTTGTAATACTGAATATTACTTCATATTCGGAATGTAATAATAAATATCTTTTGCTTCCGCTGTGCATTCATATATATTGTGTTGTTTGACTATTACGTTGCCAACCACGTCACGACACTCCCCCACCGGGCCCACCGGTGACACGTGGAAAGTCGGGGTGTGACAGATACACATCCTGAACGACCCATCCTTCTTTTTGACGAAAAGGACCGGTGCGCCCCAGGGAGAGGTGCTCGGGCGAATGAAGCCTTTCTCAAGTAGTTCCTGGAGTTGGTTTGAGAGTTCGCGCATTTCGGATGGCGCGAGTCGGTAGGGAGCTTTGGCAATAAGGTTGGCTCCAGGGATGAGGTCGATTTGAAAGTCGATATCACGACTTGGCGGTAGACCGGGAAGATCTTCTGGAAAAACGTTAGGAAATTCTCGAACCACAGGAACGTCTTTCACTTCCTTCTTCTCTCTCTTTTCCTTCTCCGCTACTACGATGTTAGCCAAGAAAACTCTGTATTCCTTGCGGAGATACTTGCTAGCTTGGACACATGACATGAGCTTGAGACCTTTCGAAACGGTTTCACCGTAAACACACAATAAATCACCATTCGCGAGCGAGAATCGGATCATCTTATCGAAGCACACAACTTCAGCATGGTTTTCACGAAGAAAGTCCATGCCTATTATGACGTCAAAACTTCCGAGTTGCATCGGAATAAGGTCGATCGGGAAAATGTGATTGTTGAGCTCAAGAGTACAATCACGAAGAACAGAATTAACGGCGACAGTTCTTCCGGTAGCGACTTCAACATCGAACGTCGAGGAGAGTTGGGAGCGTTTACGACTAAGAAGCTTCTCGAATTCGAACGATACAAAGCAATTATCGGCTCCAGTATCAAATAAACAAGAAGCATAAATACCATTCACAAGGAACGTACCATTAACCACATTGTTGTCGGCTTGGGCTTGACGCACGTTGATGTTGAAAGTTCTGGCGCGTGCGGCTTGTTGTTGTTGCTGCTGCTGGGGCTCTTGTTTCACAACCCTGTTTGGGCACATGTTGGCGAAATGGTTAGGATCGCCACATGCGAAGCAGGCTCTGGCGTTGACCGCGGGTGCCGGAGGAGCTTGTTGACCCTGAGGGGCGGTGAGTAGAACTTGATGAGCAGGAGTTTGTCGAGCACGGCAACTGGTAGTGAAATGGCCGTGCATATTGCAATGAGCACAAAAACGGCAAGCAATGGTAGTCGGGTGGTGGTAGGTACAAGTAGGGCAGAGCGGGTGTGGCCCAGTGTATGCACGCTTAGCAGGCGGTGCATTTGCCACAGGCGCCGCTACTTGACGCTGTTGAGCTGGTACAGCTTGTATCGGTGCAGCAGTGATCGCACAGTTCTTGTTGCTGGAGCTGTTCTTTCTCTTGTTCTTCCTCTTGTTGCTTGATGAGGTGGTGGTTTCAGCAGTTGGTGCGGCGGTGGTAGCTTGATGCAGGTGCTTTGAAGTTTTATCCCAGACACCGGCCTTGACCCGCTTGTCGTTGATTTCAGCGGCCAGTAGGTAAGTCTCTTCGATCGTCTTAGTCTTAGCCGCTTGCACGAAATCGGCAACACAGTCAGGCAGGGCTCGGATATACTTCTTGATTGCCATGTCTGAGGTCTTGACCTGATCGGGACAAATGATGCTGAGTTGTTTGAAGCGAGCAGTGAGCGCAACATTTTCACCATCCTTTTGCTGGATGTGCCAAAATTCATCCTCTAGTTTCTGACGTTCATGAGGAGGACAGAATTCTTCCAACATGACTTCCTTGAGCTCGTCCCACGATAGACCGTAGGCTGCATCGTTCCCTCGCTTGTTCCTCTTGGCCGTCCACCAGTCTAGAGCACGGGACTGGAAGACGCTGGTAGCGTTCAGAGTACGGAGGTCATCAGGGCAACCGCTTTGTCGTAGAGTGACCTCAATGGAGTCAAACCATTGGAACAACGCTGTGGGGCCTCCTTCGCCAGTGAATTCTTTTGGCCCACAAGACTTGAATTGCTTGAAATTAAAGGCTTTGGTGGCAACTTTAGGAGCTTCGGTCCTCGACTCCTCAGACGATTTGCTGACATTCTCGTAAACATCACTCACGCCCTTTGCTACTTGTTTAGCGATGATAGCAGCAAGGCGTCTGTCTCTCTTTTCTTGACGAGAAAGTGAGGGATGACGGGATCCAGATGACATTGTCTGCAACAGACATAGTCACAGGACTCAACACATTGTATTCGAATCTCACCTCAGGCGTCTACTACATACTAAAGCTCAGGACCACGCATAATCATGTAAACACATAGACACATAACCACGTACAACACAGAATCACATAAACACATAAGCACGTAGAGCACATAAACACATAACCACATACGCATGTAATCACAGAGGCAGTTAGAATACAGAAACCTATCACTTAAAGTCTGCGATTTGTTCGAATATAACGGTCTCGTCTAGTGTATCGAATAGCGTAGTATAAGCGTATGGAATATCATAAGGTCTTCCATAATTCAGCAATTTATCAGCGTATTGGGATAGAAATGCAGTGCGAGTCGTGTGTGTCGATCGAAGCGTAAGTATAAATCGAATAATTCTCCAAAATTTAACACATGAACAGGTAAACACACATAATAACACATAAAATCGACGAATAATCAGAGTCAGCAATTGCGGGCTCAGAATCGAAACACATAAAAATCGAGAAATAGTTTGTCTGCGGCTAGTAGACTTCGACTAACCAAAGTGATTCAACTATTCACAAGGATCCGTTGCGCACATTTGACCTTCAGGACTATGCTTTTGCCTCGATTCTTGGGCGTTTGGCACACATCCCGTTAGTCATATTGTGACTTCAGGTCGTTAGAGTCCGTCGAAACTTTGGTGAGAGTTTTGTTAAAACAAAGTAATAGTCGGAAAAGTCGTCAAGGTTAGGGTTTCACCCCTAGCTTAACAATTTCGTCCTTGTTTTGATAAAATTGAGGAAATTATTCATCAAAATATGGATTTCACTCCTGACTTGGCATAATTCTCCTCGTTTGTAGATGAAATATGGGTTGATTAAGCAGCTTTAGTCGGGAGTTTGCGGTTTTCACACCTAATCTCGACTTTATCGCCTATTCAGAATTGAAAATTCGAGTGCAGTGATAGTGTAGCATAAGCGAGAATAGCGAGAAATAGCGGTAAACTTATACATAATCCCTAACGGATATGCACAAGTCGGTCTATGGTTCCTAACTATACACTAGGTATCTAAGACATCGACCCAGACTAGGTCGTGTCTTGCCTAATTCCCTATAGTTATGGCTCTGATACCAATCTGTCACACCCCAACCGATGGCGGAAACATCGGGGTATGGCACTGAGCGAAACAGATTGTCTAGAAGTTTCTATAACAATTATCATTACCAATTAATTTAAAGTAACATGTCCCATACCATGTCTTAAAAGGCAAACAAATTATTACAGACAAATCAAGGCAAATAGTTTTGTTCCGACAACTCAGATTTACACATGGATAGTTTATTTATTGGTTTCTAGGACCTCTTTTCCTAGCTTCGATTTCATCACTGCGCAGAGAGCATCCTAGACCTTTCCTAGCCTCGATTTCACAGCGAGCTAGGCATACAAACAACCTAAACACCTGTCACATACGTTAAAATAAAGTCAATACATATAATGTAAAGGTGAGCATACAAGTTTGATAATAGCATATAGAGTTTCAAATTCGTTTACGCATAACCAGCACGTACACATAGAGAAATGAAGCACGTTAGTTATCGACATAGATCCATCGATACCAATGACTGCGGGTGGACTGCCCGAGGCAGTTCGCAATACATGATTACCCCCGTAATCCATGCAAGTAATTGTCCTTAACAACCCCTGCGAACAGGTGCTGAGTCCAAACTATAGTACTATCGTTGCTAAGGCGGGTAGACAACATTCTATGTGTAAACATAACAAACAAGCATTCATAAGCCACGTATAACATGCATTAACGGTTAGCGTTCAAATAGTATTGAGTAGTGTGTTTGATGTGATTTGGATAGTTGTAACGTATGTAACACCCAAAAGTGCATAAAGCAAAAAGGGATCGAGTATACTCACAGCGGTTGATGGATTGAAGGGAGCGCTTAGCAAGTAGGGTTAGCCTGAATAGATTGATAGCATGGTGATAAGTGACGCGTAAAACGATACAAAGTACGAATGGCTCGGATAGCAGTTCGGTCAGATGGTAATCCGATCAGACGGCTTGTTGGTGCGGATGGCAATCCGTTCGGATGGTCATCCGGTCGGGCGGTAGTCCAGTCGGATGACTATTCGAGTGGATTGTTTCTTCCTATGAGATGAATGTGTTTGTGTATGATGGCTTGTCTTTTGAAGTTTTCGTTGTAGCATTTTGAAAACATTGAAGTATCTCTATCCTTCAAGTCAGTCGATCGGACAGTCAATCGTGCGGACGACAATCCGTTCGGATGGTCATCCGGTCGGACAGTAGTCCGGTCGGACGGCGACTTTAGTGATGAGGTTACTTAGTGGGAACAATTCACAACAGAAGAGTCACTCGGTCGGATGTCCATCCGACCGGGTGGCAACCCTGTTAATGAACATGTTGAAAATTGTTTAAGTCCTTAAAGTCCTAGTATCTCATGATCCGAAGAGTAATCCGGTCGGATGGTAGTCCAATCGGATGGCAATTCGCTCAATACTCAAACTTCAAATAGAGTTGATGAAGTGTGGGACCCAAGGTGTGATTCGTTCAGACAACAATCCGTTCGGGTAGCCTATCCATTCGGACAGTAGTCCGGTCGGATAACACTTCGTCCTGGTTGCTCCGGCCGTCTTACACTTGGTCGTTTTGTTTGTTTGTCATTTTATCGAGACGTTTTGACAACGTGTTAACCAACAGAATCCCATCCTATCCCGAGTGACCTGACCGACCAGGAATCACCCTAGTTCGGCCAGTTAACCGGTTCAAGACGGTTGTTCTTGTTTAACCCGAAATCGGTGGTCTCATGAGTAGAATCCAGATCTTGAGCTAGCACAACACTAAGAATGAGCGGAGGACTAGATCTAGGTCCGGTTCTATCGGTTTCAAGTGCATTGAGTGTAAAAGAGTTAAAAGAAAGTTAGAAACCATCTTTCAATCCTTTTCCACTATGTTTATGTTTAGATCTAGCATAGATCTTTGTTCATTTGTGTGGAAATCGGTTAGATCCGAGTTGTTCTCGGTGGATTGAAGCCAAAACATGAAGTTCTTCAAGAACACATGATGACATCATCCTAGAACACCTCAAATCTAGCGATTTCACGGTTAAAAGTTAAGATTCAAAAGATAGAAAGGTGTAGAAGTGCGTGTAGATCAAGAAAGTACAAGATTTAGGACGAAATCTTACCGAGATTGAGAGAAATCGAAGAAAAGGTGAGCTGAGCGTGCTGGTCGGACAGAGGTTTCCAAAAGTAGAAAGTTTGAGAGTGACATGGGTATTTATAGGATTCCAAAAGGGGAAAGTGTGGGTCGGTCGGATGGCATCCCGCCCGAATGACTATCCGGTCGGATGTCATCTCGGTCGGATGGCATCTTGGCACCACGAACAAGTGGCAGCCCGGTCGGATGGCTATCCGGCCGGATGGCACTTGGTTCGTGTGTTCGACGCGACGATTTTTGCTGATTCGATTACGATTGCGATTGCGCATCGCTCGCAATAGAGTTTCCTATTCAAATTACTTTTAGTCCCAACTACTATATCTAGCACTATCGTAGTTCGATTTCGATTCGAGTTCGATGTCGATTGAGTTCGATTGCATTTCGATTGATTACCACACATAACATAAATGAACATGAACAAGTAACACATAAGGCACACACACACGTATATTAATAACTAAAATGCGTAGTTCGAGTTGCGATTTGATGTCGATTCGATTAGCATAGTTTGATTATCGTTTAGTTAGCTTTATCGCATTGTTACTTCCTATAGTTCACAGTCGTAAGTTGCTTAGATTGCGAATAACATACTTCGATTATTGTAATTATTGACACTTACTCCACATAATACAACTAAAATAAACATACAAAAGAAATCTACTACAAGTCAAGTCGCGCGAAATCGGTCGTTGACTTTGACTTCTCGAAAACACGGGGTGTTACACCAAACACCCATCTCTCTCTTCTCTCTCTCTCTCTCCTCTCTGTCGAACACCACCCCCACCACTGTGAACTCCACCACCGCCACCACCACCACCACAAACTGCCAGAGCCCACCCCAGCCCGACTCAGCTCGTTTACATCCCTAAATTGACTTGTATACACTGAATTCAACAAGTATGGAGTCTAATTCCTATTTTATCCAACAAAAATTCAATCAAAACACATCATATTAACCACAAACATTACCGGAAGAGCAGAATCAGTCGCCTGAAACTTCCCAAGCCGTAACTTAAAATCAACAGGATTAAGAGCAACAGCCACAACCTTAACCAACACCTGGTCATCATTGACACTAGGATAAGTCTGCTGCTGAGTTTCTTTCTAGTTAGGGTTTTATTTGGGGATGATGATGATTTATTTGGGGAAACTTCGAACCTCCTTCATCAGCATCAATCAATCAGCTGTTCATCTTCATCATCGACAACTTAAGCGATTCATCATCATAACCAAAAACCTCAGTCATCGATCATCATCAATTTCACCAACACTGTCGTCATAGCGGCGGAGCCGCCGTCATCGGAGTTCCTTTCTCCCTCCTCTCTCTCTCTGATCTCCTGAACATACGTGTGTGTAGGCCTGAAATCGGAGTGTCGGCTGTCACCGGAAAATGGCGTTGGTCGTCGGTAAACGAGGAAGGAGGTGTGGGTGTGACTGTTGGATGGGACGACGCCGGAGTGGCGGTGGTGAGAAGGGGGAGGAGGTGGCGGTGGCGGTGGTGGTGGTGCTATAGAGAGAGAGAGAGAAGAGAGAGAGAGGGAGGAGGTAGCGGTGGTGGTGGTGCTATAGAGAGAGAGAGACCTGATTATTTTGATCTGGGTCTTCATATTTACAACAAATGAAATTTAAAAAATGACCAAAATGCCCCTACACTAAAGGACAAAATAATCAGTTTTCAACAGTCAAAATAGAGGGTTTTTGGATTTTGGACTAAAATGGCAACAAAATGCAAACCACAGGGACCCAGATGTAAAAAGTTTGAGATTTGGATTAAAATGGTAAAAGTGCCCAAACCATAGGGACCAAAATGACAGTTTACTCTTTTTTAATATATTGAATATGATATTTTCAAAGGGTATATTGGCCATCTTCACATATGTCACATGTGGTATGTGGATGGTGACTTACCTTTGTTGTAGGTCCAGTTTTTTTATGGGATACTACGATAGGGTCTATGACTCCATGTTCTCGATGATGGCAGAAGAGAAATGTCAATCGACAAATGCTAAACGTATAGAGGCTCCATGATCACTTTGATAATGCGATGGAGATGGAGAAGGGGAAGCGCCAAGACATCCATAATCCCTTTGCAAGCTTACGAACATAATTCTGTAAATTTAAACTTATGAATAAAACTTGAACCATCGATAATTCCAGTTTCTTTCAAGTACAAACATATGAAGATCAAGAATGGAAATTACGTGTTCCCGACTTGTGACGTCTCAATGGGGTGAAAGGATTGCGATTGTTAAACGGCACCATCTGACCATCATGACTCGTGAACACCAAGCCGTCTCTAAGGGTCCAAGGTTTGTATCTTTTGGTATTAAGGACTTTCACATTGATCTGCCTCCTACTTGCCTTGGCCCTAATGCGTAGGGTTGGCAAAAAAAAAAACAAAAACAAGCAAGCATGACGAAAATGCCTCGAAAGCCGAAACATTTAGGATGGATATTTAGGTATATGGGACTGCATCTGAGATTGATAAAAGAAAATCGCAGCTTCAAGTACATGTATGGTATTAAGTGTTAACCGATTCGATTACTCAAAACCATATACCCGAACCAAATACCCACAAAATTGTTTTTTTTTTGTTTTCTCTTAATCATTATCTATTAATGCTTCTTTTACAAGAATAAAGGACTAATTTTTTTTATATTGAGAATCGTAACATAAACTGAAGAGTGGGATAATAGGGTAGTAGGGTGGTTACTAGTGCTACCACTACTCCATTAACTAAGCTAATAACTTTTTTTGTCTTGCCAATTATCTCTAGATCAAGTGGTGGAAGACTTAAATTACTTTTGAGAGATGCAAGTTTAATTCCCACTTGGTGTAGAGTGAGGCATTGGTGGGCAATGATAGGAGATCCGAGGAAACCTGGGTTGGATTCTTGAGCCAAACGGGTTTTACCGGTAACTTCATCGTCGTGCCTATGGGCGGGTTGGTTACCGGGTTTTCCCCGGAATTGGTGGTGGACCCGGGTACTCTCGGAGTACTCCGTTTGGTCCAGTGGGTGCCCCGAGAGTGCTCGGGATTGATTCTATTGTCCGTTCAAAAAAAAAAAAACTTTTTTTGTCAATACTAGAAAACCTCTCAATTGCATAAGACTACTAGGTCAATTCAGGGCCGGCCAACCCGTGCCGACGTCCGAGGCCCAAATTTTAAAGGGCCCGAAAAATCTTTATAAGCTTGTATATATTTATTAAATTATATATTTAGAATATTCATCCATTTGTTCTGTAAAAGAATATTGTTGGTGTAGTGGGAAAAACATCTCAAAATAATGTAGATGTCTCAAGTTCAAATCTTGGCTTCATCACTTATATTTTATTTTTTTAATTCATTTCCCCTTATCATAATTTTGGGCCAAATTCTTTTTGTCGCCCAAGGCCAAATTTTCTAAGGAGACTTCGGGGACGGCTCTGGGTCAGTCTTCCTTTCCATATGGGTTGTTCCACCCGACTCTAGTTTACTCTTTAGAGATCAAATTATAGAGATCTAATTAAAATGTCACAGTTTTGGTTGGTCTTACATCTAAGATTAGATACTTAAAAGCATTTTCTTGAAATGTTTTATGATCTTAAGCACTGTTATCTTCAACAATAGTGATGGATAGCCATGCATTGTGGTGGTGGTGTTAGTATGTTCAATGATCATTAATTATGTTAGTTGATTGAATAACAGTGAATATGTGTCTTCACATGGAAAAAGGGGGGGGGGGGGGGGGGGGGGGGGGGGGGGGGGAGGAGGTCCTCTTTGGACTTTAAAACATTTGAACGATTATGGGGATAAAGACACAATACTTTTGCTAGTGTCTTTTCATTAAAAACGATTTTTATCAATGCTCTAGCGGGTTCCATGCTTAGTTACCACTTAGGGTATTTTTGTTCGATTTTACCAATAACTTACAATTACGTCTTTGGATTTGAAAATTTGATCATGTTTTTCATAGATTAATGTTCATCATGCAAGATTTATTAGTCTTTCAATCTTCGATTTCAAGGTTGTTTTGAGAATGAATTTAATAAAGTTACATAAGTTGGAATTTTTCAGTTTTGATACAAATAATGATTGAAAATCATGCAAACATGCTTTTTAATACCATTGTTAAAGTTTCTCTTAACAAGGTGCATTTGGTGTGGTGTTCAAGTGTATAGGATATAAAATTAGGTAACAAATGTGAGAATGGATGAAGCATGATAGAAATGCCTTTATTAATTCATATGATGCATAATACATAAAAATGGATAGGTAACATGCATATTAAACATATGCATATATATAATTGTACCATACACATTTATTTATTACTAGATATGTAATAGAAAGTGTTATGCTCCTAATGGTTTTTAAGGTTGTGCTAGGTTACAGGGCCATAATCGCTTTAGTTCCCACCGCCAGCTCTTGCACCAAAACCATGTCCACCACCACCACCGACGCCTCCTCCAAAACCTCCACCACCCTTGCCAATTCCACCGCCAAATCCGCCTCCTGCACCACCGCCAAAACCACCTCCTCCCGAACCACCACCAATTCCACTTCCACCTCCGTTTCCAACGCCACCCCCTGTTCCACCTCCACTTCCACTTCCACCTCCGCTACCCTTACCAATGCCACCTCCAGATCCACCACCACCCGTACCAATGTCGCCACCTTCTCCACCTCCCACACCCCCACCTTCTCCACCTCCTATTCCACCACCACCACCTTTGCCAATTCCTCCTCCTACACCACCTCCTATTCCACCACCACTTCCTCCGCCTACACCACCACCACCTTTACCAATTCCTCCTCCAACTCCACTACCACCACCAGAACCACCTCCTATCCCACCCCCCGAACCACCTCCTATTCCACCACCACTTCCTCCTCCTACACCACCACCACCACCTTTACCAATCCCTCCACCAACTCCACCACCACCACCACCACCACCACTAGAACCACCTCCTATTCCACCACCACCACCTTTACCAATTCCTCCTCCAACTCCACCACCACCGCCTGAACCACCTCCTACTCCACTACCACCACCACCACCGCCTACCAATTCCTCCTCCAACTCCACCACCACCGCCTGAACCACCTCCTACTCCACTACCACCACCACCTTTACCAATTCCTCCTCCAACCCCACCACCACCACCACCATCAAAACCACCTCCTATTCCACCACCACTTCCTCCTCCTACACCACCACCGCTACCTTTACCAATTCCTCCTCCAACTCCACCACCACCACCAGAACCACCTCCTATTCCACCACCACCACCTTTACCAATTCCTCCTCCAACTCCACCACCACCGCCTGAACCACCTCCTACTCCACCACCACCACCACCACCTTTACCAATTCCTCCTCCAATCCCACCACCACCGCCGCCCCCGGAACCACCTCCTATTCCACCACCACCACCTTTTCCAACACCTCCTCCTCCTCCTACTCCACCACCACCACCACCACCATAACCACTTCCACCACCACCACCACCACCTCCAAATCCTACTCCGCCATTTATACCCCCACCATGCTCACTAATCGTCTTCTTTTCCTCTTCAGAAAGATTTCTACCACCAGCTATGTTTGTGGTGCAAATTATGAAGCCAACAAAAGCAAAGAGCAAAAGCTTAGAACCCATCATATATCTTTGGTTAGTAATCTAGTGATGACTTGTAAGGAATTGTGTGAAGAAGCATAACAAGATTTCTAGTTTATATAAGGATTCGAATAGACACCATTTCAACGAGGTAGTTGAGATATAATTAAATTAAGCAATCTTTTGCACAAAAATTATAGACATGTAATTAATGTTTTATGCTCTCCAACCTGTATGCTTTGACAAAACATCCAAAAAAGTAAATTAATGTAAGATAGCATTTTGTTTGCATAATTCAAACAAACATATCGAATTTACTTAAAATGACATTGCAATACATAACTTTTTTTTAACGGCTGCATTTTTATAAAATCATAAAAAAGAAAACAAAGGGGCAAACAAGAAGCTGGGAATCCCGAAAAGCAAGATGAAACAAAACATAAAAAACAAAATAAACATACTCTAACCGATTACATCTCTCACATTAAAGTCCCGTCACCTCTCCCAATTCAAATTTGTGATCTTCGACCTGTTCTTGATCCACATGAACGAGTCCTCTTTAATATCGTCTACCACCTTTCCCACCCGGAACGGGATATTATCAAAGATCTTTGCGTTTCTTGCCTTCCAAACTCTCCATATAGCCGCATAGAAAACTACTTCTATTACTTTCTTCCACTTTTTCGAGCCTTTTAGATTATTACTTGTTTCCAGCAAGTTAAGGAAGGAGTTCACTTGCTGACTTGCATTATGACAGGGATTTTTAACCAAATGCATAAATGCCACCACACAGCCTAAATCCCACCCACATAACTTGCATTGCACCTCTTGAATAAAAATACCCCTATGTTGTAAAGCTTCTGCCACAGGTATACTACATTGGCAAAGTTTCCAAACAAAGCACAAAGTCTTCTTGGGGACCAGTGGCGAAGCTTGACCTGAATAACAGGGGGGTCGAAAACGTATATACCAAAAAAATTCTATAGAACCGGGGGGTCGAAAACGTATATACCCAAAAATTTTTATACGAAAGCTACATATATAACATTACTGAACGAGGGGGGTTGGGCGCCCCCGGGCCACCTTCTAAGCTACGCCCATGTTGGGGACCCACCCAAGCCATTTAAAACCACCTATATTAATTTTTTCGCCTATTCTTTCATTTACCTCATCTCGAAATTTCGCCACAGAAAAAATAGGAATAATTGCATATTTCCCCTTAAAAACACCCTTAATTGCATATTTACCCAAGCCTAAATAAAAATTGCATATTTCTCCTTCTCTATTAAAATTACAAAACTACCCACCTCTAAATTAAAAAATCTTCTCTCAATCCTCTGAATCATACAACACCAGCAGCTATAGGGTTCAAAATGGCAATGACAACTTACCTTTCAAGAATGTTCAGACTCTCCACCACCCAACAAGCCCAACTACGAAACTTTTCCTCATCATCTACATCTCACCCATCATTTCGCGCATTGAAATCAGCAATCAAATCAGAGCAAGTCCCTTTAAAGATCGCTAAATTCTTCTAATCATCCATTTCAATACCCACATTCAGACGCTACAAACCCCTGTTCACTCTCAGTCCACAAACTCACTCGATCCAAATGATTCGACCTAATCTTTCACATATTATCCAAACCAATCGCTGATTCACCCGCCCCACAACTCGCTTCAGAAGGGTTTTGGCTCAGAATTGTCATGTTATACTCACAAGCTGGAATGGTGGACAATGCACTCAAGGTGTTCAATGAAATGCTTCAGAGAAAAACCTGCACGTTGACTGAAAAATCGCTTTGTGGGGTGCTTTCTGTGATGCTGGATAACAAGATTCATGATGATAAGTTTCATCAGACTTAAGACTTATGAAACATTCGTAAAAAAGAAGGGTGTTTTGCCGGGTGTTAAGTCGTTTAATCTGGTATTGAAGGCTCATGTTAAAGCGGGTCGGGTTGATCAGGCTCAGGAGTTGGTTACTGAGATGGAAAGTAAAGGTGATGTGAAACCGGATATCGGTTCGTATAATATATTGTTGGGAGGGTATTTGGATAGTGGGAAAAAGATCGCGTTCGATGCAGTGGTGAAACGGATTTCTGAAAACGGTTTGGAGCCGAATTTGATCACTTATAATCAAGTAGTGAAAAAAAGACAAAAACAAGTAAAAAAAAAAGGCAAATATGCAATTTTCTAAAGTTTAGTAAAATGAAGGGTAAAATAGTCTTTCTATAATTTAATTTTAATAAATTAAATTAAAATGGGTAAATTTGCAATTTTACTAGTTAATAGAGGGGAAATATGCAATTTAATTTTTGGCTCGGGTATATATGCAATTTCAAAGTTTTTTAAGAGGAAATATGCAAAAAACCCGAAAAAATATTATCCTGCCTGCCTCCCGTTTCTATGCCCATCCCACTTACATTATTAATGCCAGCTTTTTGTATGTCTTTTTCAACCGCAAGGATGTCTTTCCAAGTACCCCCAATGCTACCACACAGCGGAATATCTACACTCGTTTCGCCGTTACCATGAATTGCCCGAATAGTCAAAGCCTACAGTTGAGAGGCTTGGTTCATGTACCTCCATTTCCATTTCGTAAGGAAAGCCCAATTCAGGCTTCTTATCTCTCCCAAACCCATAATTATTTACTTTTACTACAAGTAGTCATATATACGTGTGTTGGTGTGTGTAAATATATTCTTAAGTGTCTATCCGTCTTTGTTCTAATTTATATGACATACATTTCCAATAAATAAAATAATATAATTGATAACATAACTTTCAGTTTTTATTCCACATATGTTTCTTGTAATTTACACACTACTTTTTAACTAATTGGCTGGAGGCAGCTATATCTAATCACTTTCAACTTTAATTACGAGTGCTTGTAACTCAACATTAATTCAGTCCTTTCATGCATTCAAATAATTATCTTTCTATCAATTGTGGCTTTGACTTGAACACTACATGCCGTCATATAAATGCTTGAACATGCACTCCGACTAAATCTTGAAATCCTTCACCTTTAAGTTTTGAGAACTTATTTTTTTTGAACGGTAGAATTCTATAATTAATAGAACAGGGCCAGCATATGCTGTAAAAACCCGAAGTACAATACAAAAACAAACAAAACAGAATACAAAGTCTAACACACCCAACTATATTCTACTATCTTACTATATCTCGAATATTAAAATCCGCCCATCTCTCCCATACCACGTCTCTGAATTTAGATCTACTTTTTAACCAAATAAAGCTCTCCACCATTATCTTTTCTACTATAACATTACTGTTACGAGTGATGCCTTCGAACTCCTTTTCATTCCGAGATTTCCATATATTCCACATGGTTGTTTGAACCACAACGCTTATAATTTTCTTCCACTCGTTTGATCCTGTTAATCCGTTAGCATACTCTAGCGCTTCCTTACACCCTTGAATATCCGTGGCTGCCGGCAACTTTAGCCAAACGAATACCTTTTCCCAAACTGCTTTCGATGATAAGCAGCCACATAATACGTGATCTATAGTTTCCTCTTGTCACTACTAGAAAACTAGGCAATTGCAACCAAAATTTATGACCTACATAAGGCGGTGGCAAAATTAGCGACCAGTTTGCGACCAACATCAAAACAATCGCAAAATCAAAGACCAACTCACATTCGGTAGCAGAACGGTCTCAAAATTTGCAACCGCAATTTTCCGGTTGCAAATAGTTGAATGGTGGTCGGAAAACGGTCGCAAATATGAGAAAAATGAAAAAAAGCAAAAGTTGTGACCGCCTAAAGCGGTCGCAAATACAAGAAATATATAAAAAACAAAAGTTATGACTATCTAAAGTGGTCGCAAATACGAGAATATCTAAGAATAAAAAAGTAAAAGTTGCAAAGAAATATATAAAAAACAAAAGTTACTTTTGCCAAACTCCTCTGTCCGTTGCACTCTTCTTCTTCAGTGCGTCTCTTCCACCACCTAGGGTTTCATTTTTTCATCTGATTCACAATTTTACCACCACAAATCCTCTCAATTTCTTCTGATATCTCTCTCTCTCATCCAATTCACACCACTGGATCCACCAATTGCTTCAATTTCGCTTCGATTACACCTCAGGATCCGATTCCGGCCGAGCGTTTTCATTCTCCGAGGAGAATGATCGATTACTGTCCTCAACTTCCTCTTCTTCGTCGGAAATGATGATGGAGATGATAAAGTCATGTTAATCGATCCGAATTGCAGTAGTGTTTGTGATTATAATAGTTTCGGATGTTTATCACCTTTATCTAGGTTTCAGATGGGCGTTTTGAACAGTTACGATGTTTGGAGCCGTCCTCCGTGGATGAACGCCGTGAGCGGTTGCTCCGGCAGATGTCAAATTTGGTAAGTATGACTCACCGGATCAGTTAGAGGTTTCGGTCTGGTATAATTAGATCTAAATCAGCCAATAGTAGTGAACAGTATAATATTAGTTCTTGTTTTAATTTGTGTCATGAAAGTCGTTTTATGAATGCTGATGCCTCTGTTGTTAATCACTTAGAAAAAAAGTTTATTTGAGAACGGTGAAGGCTTTGAGGAAGAAGACGATTGAAACCTGTTTGAAAGTGAACAATGAACATTCTGTCATGCTTTGTTTTCCGCAGAGCTTGACGGATGCTCGACGAATGAAATCTGAGGTTTACGGAGGGTTTCGCATGTCTATTGTGATGAATTGTCTCATGTTACTTTCTAAACGCTAATTTTTCTTTAACTTTGGTGTGAATCTGTGAGTATATATATGCGATTGTTTTAAATTAGGTTGATTGTTTAGTGATATTTTGATTTTTTCTTCATTTTTGTGGATGATTATTGTTGTGATTAGAAAATAAGTATGATAATTAGGTCATTAGATATGGAACCATGAAAGGATGAGATATTTTGTTACATTATGATAACTGTAGTATTAAAAAAATTATTATCTAGTTTTAGTAAAGAAGATGTGTTCATTGAAAACATCATTTCAAGATAGTTTCATCATGAGATACCTTCAATTGCTGAAAATTTATAAACACAGAAGTTATCTTGGTTAAACTATGTAATTAGCACTTTATTGCTCAAAAGAGATATGTCACTGATGTTGTCTGGGCTATCTAATCTTTTCTCTTGAAGTTAGTTTCTTTTGCTCTTATTTCTGTCGACCCAAACCTGTTTCGAAAGGCAAACCATACAGAATTGAATCAGTTTGAAATCTGGGTTCAATGTATTATTTAACTACCGGTTATCCCAAACCGGTTTCAAAACTGTATTCAATGTATATATGCTCAAACCAGTTTCAAACCAGAGGATTGGACCGGATTCGAACCAGCTTCAGATCAGTTTATTGGTTTAGTATCCGGTTTCAGATTCGGATCCGGATCCTGTTTGCTTGTGCACCTCTAATTTGAGTTATGATCTTAAAAAAAAGAAAAAAACTTTTAAACCATTTGAGCCAGGCCGTTAACTAAACCAGTTGGGCAAAGCCCAAAAAAACTGAAACCAATCTCCGAAGCCCAAACTTGATGGGCCCACGTTTAATTTTCTTTTGCAGAAAGCGATTCTTCCAAGAATTTCATGAGTGGGAATCCTTCAAGTTTCAATGATGTTAAAAGTCAACGAATTATTTAAGAAAAGGTTGATTCCTGGTTGTGGTTGTTAATCAAGGAGTATTTATATAACTGCCGGAAGTCTGTTTCTGGATTTTTCCGACGGTGAGTAATCTCTGTCTCGTTTCATGATGTTTTTAGTTGTTTGTGGTTGTTATTGCTTATTTGCTGCTAGTTGTTTATATGATTTGGTGATTGATCATAGTGATTGATTGTGTTAAAAGTATGGATTTGAATTATTTATTAAGACTTGAAATTATTTTGGTTGTCTTTGATCTTTCATGTTTTATTAGGTTTGAGCTTTCATGTTTAAGTGGTGAATTAGGGCTAGCTATCTACCATCTATGATCTAACTGAATCATACTTGAACTAGATGAGTGAATTTCTCACACAATTCCTTGGTTTGAGTTTAATCTAAACGGGTCACAAGTTTACTTGAGGGTCGTTTGGGTAGACCCGTTTGGTTTCAATATGTTTTACATCAACACTTAATCTGATTGAATGTTTTGTGCCAAAATTAGAAGGATAAAAGAGAAAGAAGTATCTGATTTGGCGATTTCGAGTGCAAGATATGCTTTGACTTGGCCCAAGACCAAATTTGCTGGCCCTGCCTTTACAAATGGCTTCACCTACATTCACATTCTCAAGAATACCCTGTTTGTAATCTAACAATTTATTTTTGTGACTTTTTTTCCTTTCCTCCTATATGATACTTGAATGGTTGCTTTTGACCTTTCGTTACTAGTCTTGAAGAGTTGCATGTCAACTACAATAATGAGCGGTCTAGGTTTGTTGGTATACATATTTTTTATTTATTTCAGTGGCTTAATGTCTCTTGTTGTTCATCTTGTTCTAGGCTGGACTTGGAATGCAGAACGTATGTGCACTTTACAAGCTAACGGGGCAGCCACCAGATGCATTGTTCTTGCATCTAATTTAAATCCTAATGTACTTTCTCTCTCTCTCTCTCTCTCTCTCTCTCTCACACACACACACACACACACATACAAGCACACTTAAGAAGGATTCTGTTTGTTTTATATGGTTATGTTCATGGTTGATATGATTAGAGGATAGACGAGGACAAGCTTTTCAACTTGATATTATTATATGAGATCTTAGAGTTGGAATATCATAGCACCCTAGTTGTAATTAGAAAAGTATTTAAGTTTATTTTTGATTCTCTTCTGGCTAAACTTGAAAAATATATGATAAATTCCATTTTCTCATAATTACATTTTCATTCTAATAGGAGAAATACGAGGGGTATCTTGTGGAGAAGTTTGGGGAGGAATGTAGCTTGCAACCAAAATTTGACCAAGGCTTATGGTTCCGAGCTGTCGGAGAAAGAAAGAGGCAAAGTGTACGGGTTAGGCAATCTTGGTGACCCTTTTGAACGGAATTATTGTGGGGTTGGTGATGGAAAAAGAAAAAAGATAAGGCGGAGAAAGAGGCTATGAACAAAAGGATGACAAAACATTGAAGCGATGCTAAAAGTTAGGTTTCAAAACATCTAATCATAGGGTTAGCTTATAAATACTTTATTTTGAGGATGTGTATTATTGTATTTGAAGTTGAAGATGATGTTTTGTATAATTTTGAAAATTCAATAAACGTTTAAATTTTTAAAAAATATTGACGTTATAAGCAGGTACAATAGAAAATGACTAAAAATGCTAAAAAATAAATTTAAAAAAAATCAATTTTGCGACTGCAAGAATGGTTGCAAGTTTGTAAAAGGCAGAACGTCGCAAAACGATCGCAGGTTTGTAAACAACATGTGGTCGCAAGATTGTCGCAACATGACCATCGCAAATAAATTCACACAAACCATAAGCGGTTGCAATATTTGCGACTGATATTATGGTCGCAGACCTCAGTCGCAAAAATGTAGTTGCGGTTGCAGCTAGGTCGCAATAGGGCAATTGCGACGTGTGTTTTTCCAACCACATATATAGTCACAAACCAGTCGCAACAGGGAAATTGTGACCTTTTTGCAACCGTAAATGCGGTCGCAAAAGCCTATTTTTCTAGTAGTGTGTGTCTGACATCTTAAGCATAAATGGTTTATAACCGGTATCCTTCTCCTGATGAGTTCCTTCTTTACTGGGATTCTCCCGATCGTCGCTCTCCACGAGAAATAGTTGACTTTCGGTGGTACCCATCTATTCCAGAACTTCCATTGTTCCTCAACCCCGGCTCCGTCTTGTTTAGTAATCTGTTTCCTAATGTCTGCGACCGAGAATTCGCCCTTGTCAGCCGACTTCCACTTCCAACGGTCCTCTCCAGTTCTGAATTTGATGTTGTTTAATTGTTGAAGCTTGTTACTCCATTGGGCCCATTCCTCTTCGGAGCTTGGTGGCCTTGCCCATCCTATTTTCCACTGATTTTCATTTACAAGTTTGATAACACAATCTGCAACTTTCATTTGTCTATTCGTGGCTATCTTGAAAAGTGCTGGATATCTCTCTTTAAATGTCTTACCGCCGCACCAGTTATCTAACCAGAACTTCATTGTGTTCCCTGTTCCCACTTCTGCTACAATCTCTTCTGTCGTCGAGATTCCAATAGCTCCAAGTTCTTTACCAACAGCGACAATGTCTTTCCAAATACCTGCATATTTATTGTTAATAGGCATAACTTTATAACATCTATTAGTGTCATGTATAGCCTTTATCACTTTTGTCCATAGTTCCTCTGGTTTCGTTTTATATTTCCATCACCACTTTGCCATAAGTGTGAGATTTGCGCTTCTCAAGTCGCCCAGTCCAAATCCACCTTGTTGTCTCGGTTTTGTCATCTTTCCCCAAGCTATCCATCGTATTTTGTATTTCCCAGCTTTTCTTCCCCATATAAAGTCTCTTCTAATCGCGTCCAAAGCTTTTATAACCTTTTTCGGGGCTAAATACATTGAGAAGAAATAATTTGGAAGGGCCCCTATCACCGCTTTAGCTAATACCATTCTTCCTGCGAACGATAGACTCTTAGCTTTCCAGGCTGATAATTTCTTGTTGAATTTGTCGATGACTATCTTCCAGTACTTCTCTCTTTTCATATTTGCACCAATCGTTAATCCAAGGAAGTTGAACGGTGTTGAACCGATCTTGCAATTTAAAATTCCAGCCATTCTTTGAACCTCCTCTTCCTCTACCCTAACTCCAAACAAGCTTGACTTTTTTAGATTTACCTTTAATCCTGTACACAACGAAAAGCATCTCAAGATACGGTTAAGATTTAATACATTAGACTCCGACCATTCTCCCATGAATAACACATCATCCGCATAGCACAGATGTGTTATACACGGGCCATCGTTTAGCGTGCTAATTCCACTATAGACACCTCTCCTTACTGCCCTCTTCATGATGACATCTAACGCCTCCATAGCTAGTATGAATAGAAATGGTGATAACGGATCTCCTTGACGTAACCCTCTTTCCAGTTTAAATTCGGACGTAGGCGATCCACTAACAAGCACCGATGCCCAGCTTGACTTCAGACACGCACCTACCCATTTCGTCCATCTACTTGGAAAACCCATTGCTTTCAAGTTTGATAAAAGAAACTTCCAATTGACTGAATCATATGCTTTTTCAAATCCACTTTGAAAATAAACATCTTTTTCTTGCTCTTTTTTACCCAAGATATGATCTCGCTTGTGATTAATGGTCCATCAAAAATGGATCTGCCTTCAACAAACGCCGTCTGCACCGGATTCACTAAACTTGGGATCACCTTCTTTAATCTAAAAGCCAAGATTTTTGCTATTATTTTATATATCACACCGATCAATGAAATTGGTCTGAACTCCTCTACTGACTGCGGATCTTTAACTTTAGGGATCAATGCGATGAACGAGGCGTTACAGCCTCTTTCTATGAACGCTCTCTCATAGAAATCATTTAATACACCACCAAATTTGTGTTTTAATTGTTCCCAGAATCTTTTGATGAACTTGAAAGAGAACCCATCCGGACCCGGAGCCCTATCACTACCACACACCCATACTGCCTGTTTTATTTCTTCGCTCGAGAATCGTTCGGTTAATAAGGTTTCCTGTTCCTTTGTGATCTTCGTAAATCCCCTTCCATCTAGAGTAGGCCTATTTTTTATTGGTTCCGAAAATCGTGTCATAAATCTTTCCCTAACTTCCTCCTTGATTGCTTTCGGATCCGTTACCATGACTCCATTGATCTTCATAGCGTTGATGCGATTACGTGCCCTTCTACAATTTATGATCCTGTGGAAAAATTTGGAATTCTCGTCCCCAAGTTTAGCCCATTTGAGTTTCGCTTTTTGTTTTAAGTCCTTTAATCTCTTCCTCTCATAATTCTTTATTTTCCATTTACCATGAGCCCTTTTTTCCTTCTCTATTTCCGTTAATCGTCTGGTTTCCGCCGTCTTCTCTATATTATCCACATCTTTTATCGCATCCTGAACTTCTTGTTCCTCCTTTGACTTCACTGTCCGTCTCCATTCTTTGATACCCATTTTGAGACTCTTTAGAATATTTTCCATCTCTCTCATGTTACTAATCCCGCTACTAGATTGTTCCAAGACTGTCTTTATCACTTCGCCTATACCATCATCTTCCGACCAGCTGTTATAGAACCTAAACAGTATTGGCCCGAAATCGGCATTTGCACAAACTAAGATAAGTGGGCTGTGATCCGACAAGTGCTTCGTTAGTGCTTCAAATCTTGCCGCCGGCCACTTATTCATAAAGGAATCACATACTAGTATCCTATCTATTTTACTAAGACTCGTCAGGTCATCCGTCATATGCGTGAATTTATGACCTCCCATATGATATTGCACTAGACCCGCCTCAGCTATAAAATTGTTAAAAACCACTGCTCCTTGACTGTCAAATCTAGAGTTCATCCTCTATTGCTCATCTATTACTTCGTTAAAGTTGCCCGCCATTATCCATACTCCTTCATTTATTGACTCTTTAATTTCTTTTAGTTCCTCCCACAGTGCTCTTCTTCTCATAACATCACAAGGGGCATACACGTTCACTATATTTATTTGTATGTTATTTCCGGCCAGGACCCCAATGGTTAGTAAGAACGAGTCATGCTTAACGACTCTCTGTTTTGAAAATATTCCAGGATCCCAAGCTGAAATCAGACCTCCTGACCTTCCTCTTGCATCTACCGACTCCCATTCCAAATCTGCTTTACCCCAATATCTACCTACCGTTACTTGATCTACATTTGATACCTGCACTTCTTGGATGCACAAAAACGAGATTTTATTATCTTTAACTAACTTACTTATCCAAATTGGCTTTTCCACACCCCCAATTCCTCTTATATTAACGTCCAAATAATTCATGGTTCACCGTTAGTCACCAATTCCTCCCTCACAACTCTTAGCACGTCCTGCTTATTTTTGGACATCCTTATACCAATTGCCTTCCCAATTGCTATCGTAGCCTCAGTTTCTTCATTCGGATTCAAATTTGGTTCTTTATTTAAATCAAACGTTAAGTCAATTGTGTCTAATACCTCGTCATTTAAGCATTGACCGACATCTACCGCACCAGCCTCAGTTCTTATTCTTTTATTAATTGAGCTCCCTTGTCTGGTGAACGTGAAGGATGAGTTTCTTTTTTTCTTTTAGTTACTGCCTGTCTTTTGCCCCAAATTATCTCGTTCAAATTGAATGGGTCATCCTCTAGTTCATCGACATAACCTGTTTTATTGGGACTAGGCCTACTGCCCTTACCCAATTCTGCATTAACTAATCTAGGCCCAGCATCATTGACTTCCCCCTCATTCCTTAACTCAGATTGGAAAGTAAATATATCACTGGCCCCACCCATTTTAACGCTGAAGTTGATCTCACCACTTTGCATCGATCCTTGTGCCTCACCAAACTTTTCATTTCCCATGCATTCCGCGAAAATCTCTTTCCAGTTCCCACCGAAATTTATTTCGTTTGCACTGTTACCGCTATCACCGTCAACCGTTTCGTCTACCTGCTCGTTCGTCTTCTCTGGTCCATCTCCGTTGTTCAATTCCTCTTCCTGATCGTACCTATTTTCCGGTCCATCATCTCCAGTCACCGGATTTTCATTGTCACCATTATTACTCTGATCTTCTATATCGATGACCTCTTCACCATTCCGACTATCATCGTGTGTAGGGTTCACCTCCTCCTCATCATCGTCTGTGGACGTAGTGTCATCTGGAGAATTGATGAATACCGACTCATCTTCAACGAATTTTGGTGCCCAGGACGAATTTTGGTGCCCAGTTACCTGAAACTTCTGCAACCCAACATTTAAAAGTTGTGTTTTTAAATTTTACTGTAATCTCGTCATTGAAAACTTTCCCTGTTCTAACTATGATTCCAAGATGAGCACTTGTTAAGTTCTTATCCTCCTTACCGACTTCAGCCTCTCTTACCACTTTGCCCAACCTTTCTCCGATAACATTGAATGTTTCCTTTTTCCTTAAGCTGATCGGAACTCCACATATCCTAACCCATGCAAGTCTTTCATACCAGGCCATTTCTTCCTTCCATAGCTTTATATCTAAGAAAAACTCCTCAAACTTTTGCTTGTCTGATGTTAGCATTTCTTCAGCTACCATCTAAGAACCTACTGTTACCAGAATTCTCAAGCCACCTGCATACCTGACCTCCATTGTATGTGTGCATATTTCACATAATAATATTTTTAATCTACACAGGATCTCCATTGATTTAGCTTCCATACTTACGGTTCTCTTATTCCAACCCCCCATGTTGTCTTGGCTACTATCCGGTAATACCACTATTTCCCTTGGATCCTTACTCCTAACGCCAATTACCACGTCTAAATACGATCTACCTGATCCAACTTTATTCCCAACAAACGTCCCGGAACTGGTACCGAACTTCTGACCCTCTTCATAGCCGATGTCTCTATCCTGTCTTCTTGCCCAGTACGTGTTTACCGTCTTGCCCCATGTTCTTCCATACTCTTTTCTACCTCCTCCCCCCTCCTTATACTCTTCCCTTTCAAACTTAGATACGTTTTCTTTTATCTTCCTCTCCCCGATCCAGATGTTGTTTAAAGCCTGCAACAATTTGTCTAAATCACGGAATCTATTAAATCTGACAAACGCAAACCTGTTGTCCTTCAAGTCTCTTTTGAATGGTAAGTATACATCCGTGATATTTCCGCATCTCCTACACTCCAGCCAGATCTCTTTTCTAGAGATATCTTCCGGTATATTGGCTATGAATATTGTGGTGCTTGGTTCGTCTTCAACCATTTCCTTTCCTTTCTTGTTCTTTACCCTTTCTCATTCTTCATCATCTCCTGCTTGAGTACTGAACTCCGGCGGCTTTTCCTTGACCTTCCATCTATGCGTCTCTTTACCTCCCCTCCCTCTCCTCTCCATATCCGTATTATTATAGACCAGGGCAAGCACAATCCCAGTCGGCAAATGGAATTGTCGGAAAATCGAGATAGGGTGGAAGGTAAGGTCAGTACCACAACCAGGATGTGACACACTACGTACCTCACACGCTATCACTTATTCCTCCTCTTCGTCGAGCCACCGGCGATTGTTCCCCAGCAGACAACAGTTTCTATTGTGAGACGAGTCCCTGACGGCGAATGGAAGGTTTGAAAGTTCAGGTTAGGGTTAAAGGTCAAGCCGGATATCTCAGCAACCTCGAACGCTAACTCGCACTTCTCCCCTTCGTCGAGCCTCCGGCGACGGTCGATGTTCTCTCACGGTCACTCTCAAACCAAAGTTTTTAGTTTTTTTACGCTGCTATAAAAAGTTGCTGACATCAGCATGAATAAGCATTTACACCCTCTGTGAGCATTTTCTACGGTGGTGTAAATAAACAAAAACTATTTTTTCGCCAAAAGTTGATTTTTATAGGATTTTTGGTGATAAAAAAATTTTGAAAAATCTTTTGTAAGGTCGACTTCTTTAAGTTCTCACAGCTCGTATAAGTTTTCTTTTTACCCTAACTCTCTCTCTCTCTCTCTCTCACTCTTTCTCTCTCTATATATATAGATAATGAGATATGTGTATAAAGGGTGGTACATATATGTAAAAATGAAGATTATGGTTCTAAACATGTTTTTTTCTAATGTATATATGTATACATATGTGTTTAAAGTTGAAAAATAAGTATCATATATATATATATATATAATGTATACACATATGTATAAATTAAAAATTGATCACAGTATACACATTTTATGATTAAAAATTGACAATATACATATATGTATATTTCTCAAAAAAACTCATAAAAACATGTGATTAGAAGTAAAAAAAATTGCTTAAAGAAAATATGTGTTCTAGAATTGTTCTTACAGTTCTTAATTAACATGTATTTCTTTTAGGATCCCTATACATATAGGGTTCAACTACAAAGTCCAAAACTCATAATAAGTGTAATAAGTCTATATATGCATTGTGTTTTAAATTTTAGACATGATGTTTTAAATTCTTTTGGCACTATATTATATAGAAAAACACCAAATGCAACAATTTAAAACACAATTAAATGTATTATATGCATGAAATTTAAAACATACTCGTTTTACTTTCTTAGCATTGTGTTTCAATTTTCACGCATAGAATACATTTCATTGTGTTTTAAATTGCTACATTTTGTGTTTTTCTATATAATGCCATGTCAAAAGAATTTAAAACACAATGCTTATATAAACTTCTCACACCTTTTAAGAGTTTTGGACTTGGTAGCCAACTCCTAGCCTATATATATAATGCAGGAGGGAGATGCATTTTAAGATACCCAAAAAATAAGAATTTTTTCTCTTAATTTATAAATACACCCCTAAAATAAGGGTAAATTGGTTTTTTGAATAATAATTATATTTTAGTCTCCCATCTTATTACACTTAAATCTTTGAATTTTGATATAATTATAGGTAATTAGTTACACTTTTTCTCCTCCACAACAAACTTATAATTCTTTTACGTATTCTTGTCATCTTTTATAGACTCTAATGTTTTAAAAAAATCTAAAAGAACCGTGATGTCCTACTCATGGTTATCGACGTTTCGATAGTTGTTTTGGTCAGTATTGACGTGTGGATTAAAAGGTACAAGTAGGTGATGCCTTAGTGTACAAGTGATTAAAGCCAAACGTACTTATTATTCCAGAATGTTTAATAACTACAAAATGTCAAGTGATTAAATACACTCATCTAAATTACAGTTTAATCTCTAATACTTAACAAAATTATAGATAATTAGTTAGTAGTTACATTTTATGCACTTATAAAAAACTAACTCCCCCATGATTTTTAAACAGCCATAACTTTTTGGTTAATATATTTTTTTAAATTACACCATATAAACGAGTATTTTATTCTCTATAATTTGAATATAATTTTGCTATAGTTTTTTAATTAAAAAATTGATATGGTACATGATTAACAGTGTCTAAGGGTGAGTAATAACTGAATCGTTAACCGAAATCGACCAAAAATTGAATTAACTAAAAACTGATTAACTGAAACCCCAATTAACCAAAAACGGTTGTCAAATTTTTTGTATCCTCATTTAACCAAAACTAACTGAACCAAACCGTTCATATTTTCATATATTTCTAGTTGTTATACCTTTAGTTGATGTATTTCATATTTATACCCCCATTTTATGTATTTATACCTCCATGTTCATATTTATACCCCCATATTATGTATTTATACATCCATCTCATATACCTATACATCCATTTCATGTATTTATACCTAAATTTCATGTATTTCTTCTAATCAAAAGTTTTAGCCCAAGTTTGGTTTTTGCTATTAAACGAAACTAAATGAATCAAACCAAAAACTGTCAATCTAACTGAATAAACCAAAACGATTAACTGAAAACAGATTGGTTAATAAAATAGATTAATCGATGACCTCGATTTCGTTTGAGGATAATAATCTAACCAACCGAACAATGCACACTATGGCAGTTTTTGTGTTTCCTACCACATCGCACACGCACCTGTCGGTTATCAACCAAAATCGGTTATCGATGAGCAATAACTAAACCGTTAACCTAAACCAACCGAAAACAGATGAAATCAAACCAAAATCATCAAAAAACTGAATTAACTGAAACTGAAAACCGAATTAACCAAAAACTGGTTATGATTTTTTTTGTACTCTAGTATAACCAAAATTAACTTAACGAACTGAATCAATCATATTTTCATATATTTCTAGCTTTTATACCTCCATTTCATATGTTTCTTATTTCATATCTCCATTTCATATATTTATACTTCCATTTCATGTATTTATACCTCAATTTCGTATATTTCTAAGTAAAAGTTTTAGCAAAAGTTTGGTTTTTGCTATTAACCGAAACTAAACGAACCAAACCAAAAAAACCGTCAATCTAACCGAATAAACCGAAGTGATTAACCGAAAACCGATTGGTTAATAAAATAACTAACCGATGACTTTGGTTTCGCCTTCGGTTGAGGATAATAACCGAAACGACCGAACCATACACAACACAACACAATGAAATGGATTACCCGATTACTTCGCTTTTGATGTATATCTATCACAATGATACTACAATAAATATTATATGAAGAAGAAAACTACAAAAAAAAAAACGTGTATCTCAATGCGATTTGTCGCTCCAGCCGCATTGCGCGGGCATTTTGTTATTATATACATGGAGTAGAGGGTTCAAATGAGCATAAATTCTTTAAAAGAAGAAATTTCAACTAATAAGAATATTACATTTTGCTTCATTTAATATTTATATTTAACATTATTGTAAGGGTATATTAGTATACTTACATAGATCATTAATTTGTAGTCTTGCTCTTTCATTGATAACTACATTAAATTTGTATTTTTTTTTTTCAAATATTTATTTTTTTTTCAAAAAAAAAATAATTAATTTAAAGTGTAACATAGATTACGAGGTGTGTAGGATAAATTACAAGTTGTTTAGGATAAATTACAAATTGTGTAGGGTAAAATATATGATAAATTTCAACATGTGTAGGATAAATTTCGAAATGTGTAGGATAAATTTTGATGCGCGTAGACAAAAAAATTAGTGTGGAAGATGATACTTTTTGACTAGTTAATTAGTCAAGTATAATAATGAATGAGATAAGAGAAAAACTATTTAATGTTTTACAATTGTACCATTTGTTCTTTTTTTTTCTCAATTAAAATTTATTCTCAAATGATCCTCCCCTATATATATGTGAGCATGTGAGGTTCAATGAGGTACCATGCATTTAACATGTTAAATATATCATAAAAAAATCAATTTAACATGTAAAACAATATTTTTTCGATGCATTTGCATATAAAGGTGTGTAGTAGCTATTCAAATAAAAAATAATTTTTATAAAAAAACATTTACCATTTTTTAAACTGTTTTTTAAGTATTTTTTTAGTTTGGATTTTTTTATTAATGGGAAATTGAACTTTAATAGTCCCACGTATGTGGTTGTCCAATAATAATATCACTTTTAAAATTTGTTACTAGCAGTTTCACCTTTTAAAGCTGTTGTTCTAGTTTTAAAAGTGTAATTATTATTACCAACTAGTGAGATTATTAAAATCCAATTTTCTTGTATTAAAAAGGCTTCTATGTGAATTTATAAGCAAAGGCTTCGTTTTTTTTTTAATAAATTGCCATTTTGGTCAATGAGGTTTGGTCACTTTTGTCACTTTAGTCCAAATTTGAAACCTTTTTTACGTATGGGTCCCTGTAGTTTCACTTTTATTGCCATTTTGGTCCAAAATGAAATCAGGTCATATTTCTCAAATTAAATCTTGGTATTTTGTCCTTTTCCTCAGGGGCAAAATAGTCATTTCAATTTTATTTTATTTTAAGCTTCAGTTGCAGAAACAAGCACATTCTTTTTTGAACAGCAAATGCTAGATGATATGCAATTGACCTTGATATCGTAAGATCTAAAGGACCATTCGTGTAATTAACTCTGTTCTTATCACCTGCTTCAAGTTCAGCAAATTAAACTAACCGATACAACAAAACACAGAGGTTGTTGAAATATAAAGAGAATCACCGGCCATGAAGATGAATCTTGACTTAATAATAATAAAGTCAAAATTAAACATCAGAAGAGGAGGGCAACCACCCTTAATAACCATCTCCTCCGAGTTGGCCTCATCTTGTCCAAGTGGAATTTGTTTACAGCACCTATCTTCTTCACATCCATTAAACCCTCTTCAACGTTCAACACCCAAACAACAATCTTCACCATAATCTTTTCACTCCCTTCAACCTCTACATTTCAATTACCCACTTCCACCCATCCACCAACAGAAACCCTAACCCTAATTGTAACAACCCGACCTTTCGGGTCATTACTCAGATCTGTCATTTATTGCTTAATTGACTTGTACTCTCGAGATTTCGATTATCGCAAAAGGGTTTAAATGATATTTTAAACTATGTTCTACAACGCGTTCACAACGCTCATTTTAAACATAATTATCGCATTTAACGCAGTTTACAATGCATGCTACTTAAATGCTTCGCATATTATCGCTTGTTAGACTAAACACTATCGCAACGCAGTCACAACGCAACTCGAAAGGCATATTTACTTTTATGAAATTATGTGCTATGTGTGTTATTTGTGTGATTACTTGTTTAATGTTATGTGGTTATCTCAACGCAACAAACGATAGTCAGAAAACCAACTCGCACAACTCGGTCGATTGAATGACCACTCGATCGAATGGACATCCGTCCGGAGGACCATCCTATCGGATGGTCCTCCGGACTGGACGACCATCCGATCGGATGGCCATCCGACCGGACGACCATCCGATCGGATGGCCATCCGACCGGACATCCATCCGATCCAAACATCACTCATTTGCACCGCCTTACTCTCCTCTCTCACCCTATAAATACCCGCCTACACGCGACTGTTCACTAATGTGACAGCTCTATCCGACCAACTCGCTCCCAGGTCATTCTCAAGCACATTTCCCTCGATTCAAGACTATTTCGTAAGTATTTCTCAATAAATCTTATACTTCCATCATCACTACACACTTCTCCATCATCTTCTCCATCAAAATCACTGGTTTTCATCTTGAAATCACCTATTTGGACCTCTTGAAGGTGACATCATCTCAGTTGCTTATGCAATCGGTTGTGTGACGTCATCTCATCAAGATTTGTCCAGATCTAAAGGATTTTCACAATATTCAACACAAATCTCAACTAGATTTCAACATTTTCCAACTGTTTTCAACATTTCTTCAACTTTCTTCAACATTTTACACAAAACTGATGGAATCCTTGCTCATTCAGACTCTCCACTCATTCTCTAGTTGAGAGCCGGCTTGAAAACGGATTTCCACCGGAGAGATGACCGATTAACGGGTTGGACATGAGACTTCATCAAAAGAACAGTGAGTACAATCGAATAGGGTGATTCCCATCCGAACGAATGCGCTGGACCTTGGTGGGTTTCCGTTGTTTAACACGTCATCACAACATCTCCGTTAAACTCAAAAATTTTACTTAGAAAATGTTTTACAAGATTTTCAAAACAACAGATTGCCCACTCGAGTGGCCATCTGATCGGATGACCATCCGATCGAATGACCATTCGACCAGGTGACCTGTCCCTTATTATTTTCAACACTTGACAATTTTCCAAAACACACACTCAATCGAATAGCCATCCGACCGAATGGCCATCCGTCCGGATGATCATCAGACCGGATGACTTGGAATCTATGCTACAACAAAAACTTCAAAAGTTTCAAAACGATTTATAAACACCACAACTCATTCGAATGGCAATCTGTTCGAATGGTCATCCGTCCGGATGACCATCCGATCGAATGGGTATTCACCCGTTCGGCTCATCATTCGACACCCAACACATCCGACACTCTGTTTACACGTTGTTCAACGCTTACGCTACTGTTCTATGCTCAGGCTAAACTCCAACGCGCTCCCTTCAATCTAATTCAAGGTTGTGTTTAATTGTTAATGTCACACCCCAACCGATGACGGAAACATCGGGGAGCGGCACTGAGCGAAACAGATTGTCCAGGAGAATTCATAACAACTATAATTACCAAATATTTATCGTCATGCCCCATACCATAACATATAAAGTAAAACAGTTATTACAGACGTTGTTCTCAAAGACAAAAATTGTTTCGACAACTCAAATTTTATTTAGTTTGTTTCTAGACTCCCCTAGCTTGATTCCACAAAATCAGAGCATAGCATATGTGACACCCCAGGAAAACCAGGAAACCACGCAACTTAACTAGCTTCCTCAGTGACTACGTGCTAAATTTCGGGACGAAATTTCTTTTAACTTGGGGATGATGTGACAACTCGTACTTCAGAACTCTCATTTGTACTGCGATGTAACGTATGTGAACTTTATGCGATTATTTGATATGTTGGTTTTTAATGAATGATTATAAGTTGCATGTTATGTGTTATGTGTGATTGTATTACGAGTAGGAAGATAACACCTCTTGGTCGCACAACACTACCCGATCTCACAACATCCTTGGGTCGCACACAATAAATCCAATCGCACAACCCTCTCGACCCACACTCTTGGCACTCGGGATCAAAGGGCAGCCCATGATGGGTTCGACCCACCCTTTACACGCATAATCCCATGAGGAGGGTGTATACTCCTCATTATTTGCAAAACACTTAACACACACAAAACCCTACCCTTTCTTTCTCTCCTTCGAAGACCGACGGCAGCCCCTTCCTTCGAAGACCTTCTTGTTCGAAACAATCTCATTCTACCTTTCTATCGGTTAGTTTTCTGTCATTGTATAATCGTATGATAGTCCTGCTATGATTGTATGTGATAACTAGGATTGTTCATGCTAGAAGGTTTAATCATAGGGATCCGGAATATGTGTATGTTTGATGTGATCTTTGGTATGATCTTGGGGTTGTGATGATACATAATTAATTAGAACTGCATGATAGGGTCGTGATGATTGTTAACAGAACCGAACCGGATGATGATTGTGATATGAATGAATGAATGATTCAGTTGGTGTATGATTAGTGGTTAGACATGATTTAATCATTGTTGATGTTCATATGAAATTAAGAAAGTTAAACTTTTTGATCTGATTATGCATATGATTGAGTGTTGATTAGTGTTCAAAAGAATTAACTGTTAAACCTTTGATTTGATCGATTGACACAAAGTTGGAAACTGTTAATTGATCTTGAAAATTAAATGGAATTAGCGAAACTGATTGCAAGATTTAAGGAAACATAAAAATGATCGCACAAGGCCAGTCGCACAAGGCCAATCGCACAAGTTAGGAATTTCATAAAGTATAACTGTTAAAGCACATCGTATACACTCTTTAAACTCAATCGCACAACATCTTGTGAATCGCACAAGGTTGTGCTGATCGCACAAGATGTTGGGCCGCATAATATATTAAGTTATGTTATGTTGTTGGGCCGAACAACCCAAAACCCAATCGCACAAGTTATGCTGAATCGCACAAGTATATTTGGACCGCACAAGATAAGTGTTTGTTTAAATATTTGGGTCGTATGAGTTTTGGATTACATTTGTTGTTGGGCCGGGTTTGGACTTGATCGCACAACCCATTGTGGATCGCACAAGTTGTGTTGATCGCACAACAGGTTGGGCCAGCTATTCATTGGGCTTTAATCATCTGAATCGCACAAGTTGGGCTTTATGTGTACTTGTCTGATACTGTTAATGTGCTATGTGTATGTCATGATCGTTATGTGTTTGTAACTTGTTAGCTTATGTGTAAACTTAGGTGCACTACTTGAACCTAGACCTGACTTGTATGGTAACCATGTTAGGACGTGGTTGACCACTAGTAGCTCGATTGACCTTTCTGTGTATCTGCCGAGCTAACCTAAGGTGAGTTCACACTTTCTACAAGGCATGGGATTCCCGGTGGTTGGGAATGGGTAATTGATTGAAAGGAAACCTGTGTATTCTCCTTGGGTAGAATACGTACCTCTACCCTCTTAACTGAAGGGTGACAACATTGAAACCTGCGTGATCTCCTTGTATGGGACACGTACCTCCACACTCTTAACTGAAGGGTGACAACATTGACACTAGACAAAAACTCTATCATAAGTCCCTCATTTTATATCGATTTAATCGTCGGGCCAATGGCGAACGGGTCATTAGTTAAATAGCGCTATTTGGTTTGACAAGCCTCACACCGTGCCGCAGAGGACGAGCGTTGACTAATGGATCTGTGCACGTCAATGATGATAGACATTGACTTAGGTCACCCAACTTTCTCAGACAGTAGTCGACATGGTAACGGGTCTAGTGGGATATTCATGGGGTAGCCCCACGGCTGGGAGCCAGAGTAAAAGGAAAGGAATAATCATGTTTTAAACTATGGGGTAACCCCCACGACAAGTAAGCCAGCTAAAAGAAACTTATGTTTTTGAAACAACCTAAAACGAACACCCAACAGTGAACTCGCTCAACTTTGTTGTTGATTCGATACTATATGCCTTGCAGGTCGTTAGGTGATTAGATGGAGATTGCACAGGAGGACGAGGTCGTTGTGGGACATGGACTGTTGAGTTCCATGTTAAACTTATGAACTTTTAAACTATGTTTTTTTTGGGTTTTGAACTTTATGCTTCCGCTGATAACTTAAACTTTGTTGAAATGTTTTGACACCAATTATGTTGTTTGGTTTGGACTTTTATTTACTTAACTTATATTGTTCAATATGATTGGTGGCTGGATCCTTGTCAGTCACGCCTCCTGTGGTGATACTCCGCGTGTGGAATTTGGGGGTGTGACAGCATAGCATCCTAAACACCGATCACATACGTTAAAATAAAGTCAATACACATAGTGTAAAGGTGAGCATACAAGTTTAATAGCATATAGTATAGCGAAAGCGATTTACACATAACCAACATGTAACACGTAGAGATGTGAAGCAAGTAGGCTATCGACAATGAAATATGCACATACATGACAGCGAGTTATAGAATGCGCAACACATATCACCACTGTGACACGTGAAGAAAGGCCCTTAACAACCCCTGTCCACGACAGGTGCTGAGTCCAAACTATAGTACTATCGTTGCTAAGGTGTCAGGCAATAATCACTGTGTAAACATAACATACTAGCATTCATCGATTAACACGTATAACATGCAAGAGCGGTTAGCGTATAGAAAGTGTTTGCGTTGTGTATCGATGTGATTGGATATAGGTAACGTATGTAACACCCAAATGTGCGTTAAGCAAAAAGGGATCGAGTATACACACAGATCGTGTTTAGTAACTAAACACAGTATTGGATTGAAGGGAGCGCTTGAGAGGTTAGCCTAATCAGAGAACGATAGTGTAAGCGTTGATCAGTGCATTAAGCAGTGCGTTGAAGAGATGAGTGAGCGGACAGTGATCCGATCGGATGACCATTCGGTTGGATAGTCATTCGATGGAAGGGATGTGTTTGTGAAAAGTTTGAACTTTGAAGTTTTCGTTGTAGTATTTTGAAAAGTGAGGAATATCTCTATATGTCCAGTCATCCGGTCGGATGGTCATCCGAACGGATGGCCGTTCGATCGGATGATGGTTCGTTTGAAACTGTTATTCTTTGAAGTTTTGAAAATTGTTTAAGTGTTGAAATTCACCAATCACCTGGTCGAACAGCCGTTCGATCGGATGGTCGTCCGATCGGATGGCTATTCGATCGAGCAACTGGTTTGTTTAAAAAAATCTTGTAAAATCTGTTAAAAGTTTTGCGATTTAACCGAGACGGCATGACGACGTGTCAAACAATGGAAGTCACATCAAGTCCAACTCATCCGATCGGACAGGAATCACCCTGTTCGACCAGCCTCAGCTGTTCTTGACGGAGTTTTATGTTCAACCCGTGAATCGGTCGTCCCTTTGATAGAAATCCATCCTCAGCCCGGTTCTCCACTAGAGAATGAGTAAAACACCCGAACGAGTCTGGATTCCATCGATTTTCGAGTAAAAGTGAAGAATGTTTGAGGAAAAGTTTGAAAACAGTGAAAAGTGTTTAGATCTTTGTAAAAACGTGTGGAAATCCTTTATCCGTTCTTGATGAGATAAGGTCACACTTTGGTGTTCATGAGAACTCATGGTGATGTTACCCTAGAACCGCCTCAAATCCGATGATTTCACGGTTAAAATGTAAGATTTGATGGTGGAAATGATGAGAAAGTGTGTGTTGATGATGAAAGTACAAGATTTAGAGTGAAGACTTACAAGAATCGTGAGAAATCGAGAGAAAATAGTTTGGGAGTGCACTGGTCGGACGGAGCTGTCACATCAATGAACAGTTGATGTGACAGGAGGGGTGTTTATAGGGGAAGAGGAGAAGGCGGTGCAGGTTAAATGGGTCGGACAGTGATGTGCTCGAAACGGGTTAACTAAACTAACTAAATTTACCCTAATTCTAGACTCTCTAAGTTTTAAATTTATAAGACTAAGACTCTCTAAACCCTAAAACACACAACCGGCAAGTGTACCGATCGAATGTAGTATAGCCTAAGGAAGTCCGAGTATCGAACCCAAGAGACTCTACTGAATACGCTAATGACTCTATCTAGACTCAAACTGACACGATTTAACCATTTGTTTATTGAGGGGGGGGGGGGGTTTCTAAAAATCCTAAATAATGCAAATAATGAAAACTAGCTAGACTAGACGAACTAGACACGAACTCACACGAAGGCTCTGACCAGTGATGGATGAAGACTACCTAGGCTAGACGCAAGCTAACTCAGAATGGATCTCTATTCGATGATTTTGCGGTGTGGAACCGGGATCTTAAGATACTAAACCTATTAAGACACCACTAAGCCCCTCAAACACTCTCAAGGCGATTCTTGTGGCACTACCTAGGCTGTTACGTTCACCGGCTTTCTAGATTTCTTTTCCGTCCTCTAGTTTCTTGAAAGTGCCTATATAAGACGCTCTACTTTGCCGCGCGAACGTCTAAAGCGACAATGGGTTTTAATATTGGCTTAATAGACTATGGAATGTTAAGGACTTATAACCAAACCTAGACCTATTAATACCCTCGAGCCTTTCCGCGACGAGTTTAGCAGCACACTTGATTTTATTAAATTACCGAATATTACTTCTAAGGTTACTTACTCGATTTTCACCCTAAAGGATCAAAGATTTATTATGTGATATAGACACTCACCAAAACCTAAAACCCTAGTCCAACTCTATTCCGTGATAAAGACCGTCACCAAGAATCGAACGAAGCAACAAACAATAATAAAATAATCACAAGCACACATACGCACCTAGTTAAATTCCCATAGCTTTTACAGTACAAGAAAGATCCACAACCACGACAAAAATCGAATAGAGAAACAAACTTTATTTAACTATAGTCATAACCTAGGTAGTTTATGAAGTTTAGCCGGAAAACATAACCAAGAACAAGAAACAAGTCTCAAATAAATAACAAATCATAGTATCAAGTTAAAAAGAACACAAAGTCTTTAAAATTGAATACTAATAAATTGCAAACCCGGACTTAAATCTTGATCGTGGCTTGAACCTCGAACCAATCTCCTCTCCTTCTTGATCGCACTATCACAGCCGTCAACGTTCTGTCTTCGTCTCTTCTTGTCTGCGTCTGATGTTGCGTGTATATATTGATCCTTATAAAAATTATGGCTCCTCCACAATATAATAGCCGCCCCCATTCAAATACAATACTGTATGGGCTTATAGGCTAAAATATAATAGGCTTGACTTCATGCAACTCTACCTAGCCCATAGAATCCGGTCCACACAGCAATACCTAAGTCAACATCTTTATTTCTTTTGGTCAGCCCAAAAGAACTCGGTCAACATCACAGACCTTTTCTTTCTTTTTCTTGTGACATGTTTTGAATTAATTTAGGCCTGTTTTATTTCCACATCCCCTATAATCTTATTTTCACATCCCTATACCTATACGGGCCGTATAAAATGATACGGGCCGTATAGAATGTTTATGCACAGAATTTTATGCGGTGGAATGTTTTTTTTTGTTTTTATATGTATACGGGACGTATACTTATATACTGGCCGTATACATATTTGCATAATTTTGTTTCGAAGGTTTGCCAAGGGTTTTTAGTTTTGAAATATGTATACGGGCCGTATAATGTTATACGGCCCGTATAGAAAAGTTAATTTTTTGTTGCAACCAGGAAACCGTTTAATAAATTTTTGTATTTAAAATAGTGTTGTATATATCGGATTATGTTACGAGTTTGTAGTTAAACGTATTTATTATGTTTAATAAGTTTCCTCTTTGTAAAACGATAAATATGTATAGAAAAGTTAATTTTTTGTTGCAATCGGGAAACCGTTTAATAAGTTTTATAAATTTTAAAATAGTATTGTATATATCGGATTATGTTACGAGTTTCTAGTTAAACGTATTTATTATGTTTAATAAGTTTTCTGTTTGTAAAACGATAAATATGTATAGAAAAGTTAATTTTTGTTGCAATCGGGAAACCATTTAATAAGTTTTATAAATTTTAAAATAGTATTGTATATATCGGATTATGTTACGAGTTTCTAGTTAAACGTATTTATAATGTTTAGTAAGTTTCCACTATGTAAAACGATAAATATGTGATATGATTATGATAAACTATGACAACAATTATTAAACAAACAACATAACATCTAAACAAAAGATTAATATTTATAATGTTTTACATCTAAAAAAAAGATAAACTTTTACAAAGTTTCAAACGTAAAATAACAAAAAAAAATAATAATACAATAAGCAGCTACGGCGGTGGTGATGGTGGTGGGGCAGCGCCAGCTCGTGGAGGTAGGGGCGTGGCAGAATGCATAGCCACAATCGCCCCGACCATCCACTGTACATCATCTCTCACTGCAGCTAAATCCCCTCTGACTGCAGCTAAATCCCCTCTGACTGCAGCTACAGCCGACTCGACCTGAACGAGTCTCTCCTCCACCCCCGGTGGAGGCATCACACGCTGTCTCACGCTGCGTCGAACGTACGGGCGATCACCCCGTAACTCCTCCTCAACTACCTGTGATCGATCGGCAGCATGAGCGACCCCCTCTCCGTCGCCTCCGTCGCCTCCCTCTCCCACGCCCTCGCCCTCGTCTCCCTCTCCCTCGTCTCCCTCCTCATCACCACCCTCTCCACGGGGTCCCTCACCCACACCATAAGCCCAAACCAGCTGCCCTCCCTCGACCTCGCGAGCCAAAGCCATCGATAGGGCTGTGTCCCTCCCAACCCTGTCAAGCTGGCGTGTCTGCGTCATATCCCTTGCCACCTGCGGGGTCAGGAGGCGCAAGTAACCCTTCGCCAGACGGGTGACGAAGGCCCCACAGCTGATGTGGGAAGAGGTACGCTTAAAAGCGTACTCGGCGAGATATGCGGCCAACTTGTACGCCAAGTTGGCCCCCCCGCCGGTAAGTAAGTCGTGCAAGAAGAATAGGTCACTTTGGGTGACCCATTCCCTGCTATCATGACGACCGGCGATCGTCACGGCGATACACCGATGTAGGTATCGGTGTAACGGGTCGTAAAGATCAGTCGCCCGTGCCTTCGGGGATCGCTGTCTCGGTTTCGCGAACTCCCCGAACCCAATAGTCTTCCAATACGGCCACAACACGTCAGTGGACGTGCTGACTGGCGCATCAAAAAATGCGCGTGACCTGGAGTCATCCGCTGAGTACAGACCCAAGGCAACAGCGAACTGAGGAAGTGTCATCCTCTGAGGCGTGCCGCAAATAGTAAAAGTTACGGCGTCTGTCGTCAAAAAATGATGAAAACCCCCACCCCGGGTGTCCGTAAATGTAAAGGTAGATAAAAACTCTAAAGTAATCTCCCTGTGGGCCCGACCTGCGGCGGCATCAAATAAGCGGTCCCACGGGGAGTTAGCTGGCATGAGCTCCCGGACCCGACCAATCGCTCCAATATCTGTCAAAAACTGAAAATCTATGGTCCGAGGCGCATCCAGCACCATCTCCCGTAATTTGCCCAAAATCCTATAGGCAACCGTACCTCGGGGGATATCTCTAACAAACTGCCCCGTCTCAGTAAAATCGGGCACAATCTCCTCCTCCTGTCCACGTCCACGTCCACGTCCCCGTACGCGTCCACGTCCACGGTCCCGACCCTGACCCTGACCTCGACCTCTACGGGCCGCAGCAGCTGCTGATGACTCAGCCATATCGTCTGTAACAAATAACAATTACAACTTAGCAATCACTATACGATTATCGTTAACGTATTATACGAATACTGTTCTTGTATACGAACGTACTGTACATATGATATACGCTCGTACAATGTTTGAAGATTCAACAAGGATACGACCGTATACATTATATACGAGCGTATATTGTTTGAATATTCAAACGTTATACGATCGTATATAAATATACGAGCGTATATTGTTTGAAAATTCAAACATTATACGAGCGTATATAATGTATACGATCGTATAAGCTTTTGAATATTCAAGTGTATACGATCGTATAAATTGTATACGATCGTATATTATTTGAATATTCAAACACTATACGATCGTATACAGTTTATACGACCGTATAGACATAATAATCATTTACAATTTCCTGTTTCAATTTTTTTTTTCAAATTTACTTATACAATCGTAATCGTTACGCCTATCTACGCTTTACTATACAAGACCATAATCTAACATGTTACGTAATTTAAAATTTCACTATACGAAAACGTACCGTATAGGAAGAACGTGAAGAAAACGCCAAAAACGCCGAAGAACGCTGTCCAAGAACGATCCGAGAGAATTTTTGGTTGAAAGTTGAGGCCGTATGGTGGAAATGAGGTCGTATAAAACTTATACGACCTTTTTTTTTTGTATACGGGCCGTATAAAAGTATACGACCCGTATACAGTGATTTAATTTATTTTAATTCTGTCGTATACTTAATATACGATCACAGTATACGAGGTGTATACTTTTATACGGCCCGTATACAATTCATTTTTTTTTCATTTTTTTTCAATTACTATATGCGGAACTGACGAAAATACAGTCGTTATGCGTTAACGTTGATTCGTTTAAACATTTTTTCAAATTCAATCTCAAAAAGTTGCCAAAACATTTATATAACTAATATGTTGATCATTACAAATTGTCAAAACATGCAAATAACATTTTATATTCATAGGCCACCTAAATCTATGTAATCCCTGGTCCTATATTCATCAACGATCGTATTATATTGGTCAATACATTCCTTGTAATAGTGATACCAACTTTCTGCAGGCGTATTCCGTGTCGGTTGTCGCCAGTATCCTGATGGGGTTGGCATTGGATATTCCCCTTCTAATCTGACGTGAATAAAATGGTTCCTGTGTACATGTACAAGCGCGACTGTTCGATGCGGAATACTTTCTTCGGCTGTTGTGAACATGGGAAAAAATGAAGCACAACCAATGTCACTTAATAAGAGACAAATGACATTCCACCGGTTTGCTATCAGAAGACCCGTGAATGGCATTTGTAGCCACTTATGTCGAGGTGCTCCGTCTATATGGTCTTTTGACCAAACTAATGACTCCAGAACTTCTTGATACTGAGGTCCATTTATACTTTTCCATAATTCGTCGAACTGGTTGCACTGATCATGAAGCTGCTCCCGTATGAACGGCCACTGATACTCTTTAAGCGATAAGCCGACCGCTATAGATCGAAACCCACAATTACCATCACCCTGCACATTTTGTATGTGACTGAGGTGTGGATAGAAGCACGGTGGAATGAACTTTTTGTAGTGCGTGAACAGATTAACTTGTCCGACAGGCAGCAAAGGTATGTGTGGTGGATCTTCCTTTGATTTTGCGACCTTCTTTTTCGTTTTCGAATTCTTAGCCCCTTTCGCAATCTCGCCGAAGAACATAGGTGTTTCAGTACAATAACTTTGTGACTCGACAAACGAGCTGTGCCTGGTAGGTTCGATATTTGACTCTTGTGTGCCAAACGCATCTTGTGTGCGAAACCCATCTTTTGAATCACTATACTGGTCCTGCGTTGAACAAAAGTTGTGTCTTGAAGGCTCCGTTAACGAATCATCCTTCCTTTGTTGCTGAGCTTTCAAAGTTGGACGACCCCGTGTGTTTTTTTGCACAACTGGTTGTTTAAGCTTTGTCTTATTGAGTTGTACCAACTCCTTCATCTTTTGAATAAAGTTTTTCCTGAGTTCTCTCGGCTGAGCACTTAAATGTTGTTTGAGAAGCGCAAATTCGCCGTCTAAGTCAAAAGAGTCCACCTTGCTCGGTTCCACTATGGAATCCAAATTTAACTTTCTCCAAAAAGGGTCTATCATCTCCAACGGGATCATTTGACCTAAGGAACATATCAACAAACAACATAAAACGTCAATAAGATTTTGCGTGATGAAAGGGTATGATTATAAAATGTGGTTGGTCGAATAATGTATTACCATTCGTTATATACGCATCCAACCGACACGCGCACGGCAACCCACTGCTTGTATACAAACGACACGCGCATGTACGGTTATATAACTTTAATTTTTCTATTTCATTTACTTCGTTTGATATCACCTCTAGGCAGGCATGTGAAACCTTCTTTAGTAGGAGATTAAATATTGGTTTGTTATGATGACCCAATGTTCGGCTCCTGCTTGTTTCAATGCTGCCTTTGATTTCTGTCACCTGGTTTCTTATAAGCTTATCGATAAGTGGTACCACTTTCTCCAGGGTGTAATTAGAGTCGCCTAGGTACTGCTTCAAAAGGGCATGTTGACCCTCTGCCCTGTTCGTTGTACGTTGACCGAAGTTCAAATGTTGGTCGCTCCAGAACGAAACAAACCGGTCTCTATATGGTTGTAACCAGATTGAATCCAAATAGTTCATAATCTCTGTAATCAAAGTCAAGTGCAGTTAAGACAAGTTAAATAAATACGATTATTAAACAAAAATTATATAAAACTTACCGTCGGTTTTTTTTCGTGGCAAGTTTGATCGTATTCGCTCGTACCAGTAGTTGTAGTCATGATCAGTCGTTGATTGAATTAGCTCGCCCCACTTGAAAAGAAACCTCTCCCATTTATCATCTGTTTTAAAGCTTCTCCTGCAATGTTTGAATATGTTTTGCTGTATGTGCCACCTACACAATGAATGTCTAGCCCTGGGAAACACGGTTGCACATGCGTTCATTAGGGCGCGATCTCTATCCGTTACTACTACACGGGGTTCCATAACACTGTCTAATGAGTGTTTCAACCTCTGTAGAACCCATGTGAAGTTTTCCTGTTTCTCGTGGCTTACGAACGCATGAGCAATGCAAAACGACATCAACGTTGATGTAACACCGATAATCTGGACTAGAGGCATTTTGTACCGATTCGTCTTGTAGGTGGCGTCTATAAGCAACACATGCGGGAAAGCGCGCCACAACATGTTCGACTCCGGGTGGATGAAGAAAACATCCTCGACCCGTTCGCCGTTTTGAGATGTTCTATGGTAAAAAACAAACCCAACCTTCTTCAACCGGTCAAAAAGTATCTGCATTTGAGTCTCGCCGACTTGTTCCATTCGACCCAATTTGGCTCGAGCGTTGTATATGGTGTTTCTTGTTGAGACATTATGGGGGTTCTGTTCTTTAATGGCAGCAAGAATGTCTCGTGGTTTGATGTTCTGATGCGTCATTTGCTCCACCGTCCTCTCTTCCGATGGAGTCAGCCTCATTAGGGACGGATGACCCTCTGGATACAGAAATGGTTCGTGGTTATGTTTACCTTGCTCAACCCTTAGATCCCAGTAACCTAACCTCTTTCTGTATGTCCCGACCAGTTGGAACTTGCAACCGGTTTTCCTAGTCCCGCTGCGTCTGACCGTCGCTGTTGATTTGTAATTGCCGGCACAATCGCACGTAAGCCAAATTTTTACCGGCTGACAACTATGGGGTTTATCGTAGATGGTGCGTTTGGTGACGAGGGCGTAGCCATTTACGCGTCCGACGTCTCTACACCAGTCTATCAATTCATCCATGCTAGCGAATTTCTAACGGAAACACTTATATGTGTCAATTAATGATTAACTCAAATGATTAACCCAGGTTTAGTTTTAGTATAAACGGGTTCGGGTCAGTTTCAGCTTGAACCTGCGAACCCGTTTGGATTAACGGGTCGGGTTCGGGTCAACATTGGTCGGGATGGCGGGTTGACCCGTTACACATTTATACTATATTATATATTTTTTACAATATATATAAATTAACGGGTTGGTTTTTTTTTTTTTTTTTTTTTTTACACCAAACTTGTGGTGTAAAAAACTACCCCCTCGGCCTTTTTTTTAAATTTTTTTTTTACGAATGTGTTGTAAAAAAAAAATTTTGGTCAACCACGGTCCCCTATATATATATATATATATATATATGTATATATATTTGTGTTTTTTAAGTAAATTTTAACTTTAATATATTAATTTTAGAAAAAAAATAAAAAAAATTCGCCTTTAATGGGTCGTGTTCGGGTCAACCCATGAAACTTCGGGTCGTGTTCGGGTTCTTATATATGATACGATTTTCGAGTTCGGGTCGGGTTCGGGTTTGTGTAAAAACAACATCAAACGTAAAAACACTAAAATAGTTAACATACAACAAATAAACGTGTAATTAAATGTTATACCTCCTTGTTTTGAAACTCAGTACGTTCCTCTTCAGCATTTGGACCCTCGGGCGGTCCACAACTTATGGGAGAAGAATGAGAACTATCAGTCGGCGGTCGAACACTAACAGGAGGGGCTTCAAAATTAACCGGGTGTTGCGATGGATAATAACCATCATAATTAGGCTGAATGTCATCCAAACCCCAAGTATCCTGACCTGAACCAGACGCAAAAATGGGATCGAACGGAGCATTCAGATCAAACATGCCCGCTTTGTTATCTTCATTCTCCTGATTCGCCTCGTTACCAAACACATTAAAAATGTCACCCCAACCCGACATTATAACGTAAATAATTTGAATACAGAGAAAAATAGAAGAAACGAATAGAAGTTGAATGAAAATGAATGAAATTAATGTCGTTTATATAGAGAATTTTACGGAATATTACATCGTTTCAAATAATTAACACGCGAATCGAGGAATCTAACGTCTAATCACATAACTCGCACGAGATTCGAGGAATATAACATCGAATCAGAGAATCTTACGTCTAATCACACGTGAATCGAGTAATAATACGTCGAGTCAAATAGTAATAAAATAATAAAAAACGAAAATCATTGTATACGGGCCGTATACATATATACGAGCCGTATATCATCGTCGTATAATATATATACGACCACAGTATCATCTTATTCTCACATGGTTGATACGGGCCGTATAAGCTTATACGGCCCGTATCAACCATGTGAGAATAAGATGATACCATGTGGATTTAATAGGACCCTTAATTTAACTTTCATAGTTTTCTTCATTTTTAGTCCCTCAAATTCCAAGAAGTTGACACAATGAATTTTTCACTTTCATCTTTTGTGCATTCATGCCCCTCCATCTTTCAACTTTATTAATATAGAGATAAGTGGTCTTGTCCCAATCAAGGAAAATAGCGGCAATTTTAATTCGGTCATTGGCGCCCCACTCTACTCAACTGGCTGGTCATTTAATTATTACTCATTTTCACTCAATTTGCACCAGGACCTGCCAAAACACAAAATAATATAATAAAGCACTAAAACTAAATAAAAATAAATAAAACCTATACAATAATTATACAATTTACATAGGAGAAATATGTGTATTTTACCCTACATCAAATATCCCCACACTTAACCTTTTTTTCGTCCTCGAAAAAGAATTATGCAAAACGGAATCATAGTTGGAATAATCGTTCGGGACAAAGCTTATGTTATTTTATTAAAATCGAAACTCATGTTAGCCGCGATTGCAAGTATATCGATCCACTTAAACCCAACCCGGTTCCAAGCCCTTATCATGCAATTTAGTTCAAGTTCGGTCAATCTACCTAGGGTCTCACGCTAAGAATTGCAAGTCCACCTAATCCCCCCTCAAGCTTATAGGACAAAAAGAACAACCACTGGGTTATTTCCTAACCGCCTTATACCAAGATCCAAAGAGTTTAGAATCAAATCTATTTTTTTTTTAAATCATACGAGCTTAGCCTTTGCTTTTTGCTCTTTTTTTTTTTTTTTTTTTTCATTCGTGAGACTAGACGATGCTTTCCCTAACCAAGAGGTATTCCGGCTGTAGAGTCGCGATCCCCAACCACAGATTACTTAGGTTTCGGTACTTTTATTCGGCAAGGCGATTTCACACATCCCAGAGGCATTCCGGCTGTAGAGTCGCTATCCCCAACTCGGATTACATAGACCTGTGTTACTTTCATTTAGTTTCTAGCTCACTTTTTATTCTTTTTTTTTCCTTTTCCAACGAGATAATGACCAAAAACTCTAACGATCTTAGCTTATAACGGCATCCCTTATACTATTTTTGGCGGTTTCAGTTTCTCCACTCTCCCTAGATGAGAACCCACTAGTAGACCGACAATTAGGTATATTTAAGATCAAAGGAACCCAGAACCGAACCGAGCCTACCCGCGCATCCCAAACTAGACACAAGCACGATTATATTATCTCATATTATCATTATTTGAACCCGAACAAAAACCCGACTTTTCTATCATTTTCCGCTTTTATTTTGCAAACTTCTCATTTCAAAAGACATTTTCTAATTTTTTTAATTTTTTTTTTTATGACTCAAGACTCTACTAACTAAACACTAAACGATAGTTTCCCATCCCCACACTTAAACTCTACATTGCCCTCAATGTAGGATGGAAACCGACTCAAAAACTAAAAAAAATAAATAAGAAATAAAAAAAACTAAGGGCATAATTGGAAAGGACTTAGCTGGTTTTAATAATGTGTAAGCTCCAAATCTCTCGTCCAATCCAGCTTGATCGTATAGCATTTCGGTCGCGATCGGCTTTTGACTCCAACTGACTAGTATGCTCGATAAATGCCCGAAATTTGAATAAACAGCTCCAAATTCACCCGAATGGAGATTGAGTACGGGTGGTACATATTCGAACCTGCATCAACAAAAACAAGCAAAATACCAAAGCAATACCGACTCGAAACACAAAAAGACTCAAAAACTGCTAACTTAGACGCATGGTACAAAATAAAAGACTCAAAGTACACCACCGAACATATACCAAATATATAAAATTACAAACTCTACAAAACCTCCCCACACTTGAATTTAATCAGGAGGTTTCTCTTTGACCTGGACCCTGTCCAACCCATTTAATTCCACCCGAACCTCAAAAATTTTCAAAAATAAATTGGTGGAATTATAAAATATTTTAAAATTTTGAAATGGGTCAGACCACCAAAATGTAAACATACCTGGAAGAAACCGGATGCGTGGCATGTAACGAGAAGAATGATCGTGCGTGAACGGCTTCTTCCTATCCATCTCGCTGCAACCCTCTATCCTCTTCCGGCTTGGATCCTTTCTCTTCTCTTTCCTCGCCTTCTCCCGTGGTTTTTCTGATTTTTCAGTTACACTTAGTACTAATACCATGGGCCAGCTGTGGTGCTCTTCTTCTTCCACCACTCTCGCGGGATGATCCCCACACTTAGTTTCTTTGTCTAGGGTAGGTTCTTCTTCATCAACTTTTAAACCCTCTAACTCTAAATCTAAAAGCTCATCCTCTCTAGACAACTTAATTTCAACCTCTTCATCTTCTTCCTCTATACCAAACATCAAACCAAATGAGTCTCCTAAATCCACTTCCTTCTCCATCAGTTTTTCTTTTTCTGCTTCATTAAACATCCAACCAGTGGAATCCCCCAATTCCACTTCTTCTTCCACAACTTCTCTCTTCACCAACGACCTCTGATACGCCGCCCATTCTTCTTCGTCTATTTCATCATCAGAGTCACTCCCGAAGTCATATATAATACCCTTCTGTACCGGAGGTGGGACTTCGTCGTCCATTATCGTCTCCGTGACTGGAATAATCTCCTCATTTGACTCTTCTTCTACTTCCTCTAGCTCACCCCACTCTCGAACAAACTCCTCGACTCTTTTTTTACTTCTCTCTGTAATTTCAGCCATGGTTTCCAGGGTAGCCTGATTTTGCGCCAACATCTGAGCGAACATCTCTTCTATCCTACTCATACTACCCTCAAAACCTCTATCGCTCGTCTGAATCAGGTTACATTGCGGCTGCTGATACAAATCATTGTAATATGGCCGATTATCATAACCTTGCAGAGAATACCCCTGTGAAAAATATGGCTGCGGCTGCACAAAAGGGTTAGCATAATATGGCATAGAGGACCCCTCATATTGGGGGCATTTAACAGTAAAATGAGGTCCTCCACAAATTTCACACATATTTACAAGACTCAAGAAAAATAAAAGACACGGATAATTAGACTCCTACGACTCAAACACACGAACAAATAGCACGGATGTGTCAATTAAGTCCAAACAAAGTAATCAACGCAATCGCCAAGAGTCCCCGGCAACGGCGCCAAAAACTTGATGTGCTCGAAACGGGTTAACTAAACTAACTAAATTTACCCTAATTCTAGACTCTCTAAGTTTTAAATTTATAAGACTAAGACTCTCTAAACCCTAAAACACACAACCGGCAAGTGTACCGATCGAATGTAGTATAGCCTAAGGAAGTCCGAGTATCGAACCCAAGAGACTCTACTGAATACGCTAATGACTCTATCTAGACTCAAACTGACACGATTTAACCATTTGTTTATTGAGGGGGGGGGGGGGGGTTTCTAAAAATCCTAAATAATGCAAATAATGAAAACTAGCTAGACTAGACGAACTAGACACGAACTCACACGAAGGCTCTGACCAGTGATGGATGAAGACTACCTAGGCTAGACGCAAGCTAACTCAGAATGGATCTCTATTCGATGATTTTGCGGTGTGGAACCGGGATCTTAAGATACTAAACCTATTAAGACACCACTAAGCCCCTCAAACACTCTCAAGGCGATTCTTGTGGCACTACCTAGGCTGTTACGTTCACCGGCTTTCTAGATTTCTTTTCCGTCCTCTAGTTTCTTGAAAGTGCCTATATAAGACGCTCTACTTTGCCGCGCGAACGTCTAAAGCGACAATGGGTTTTAATATTGGCTTAATAGACTATGGAATGTTAAGGACTTATAACCAAACCTAGACCTATTAATACCCTCGAGCCTTTCCGCGACGAGTTTAGCAGCACACTTGATTTTATTAAATTACCGAATATTACTTCTAAGGTTACTTACTCGATTTTCACCCTAAAGGATCAAAGATTTATTATGTGATATAGACACTCACCAAAACCTAAAACCCTAGTCCAACTCTATTCCGTGATAAAGACCGTCACCAAGAATCGAACGAAGCAACAAACAATAATAAAATAATCACAAGCACACATACGCACCTAGTTAAATTCCCATAGCTTTTACAGTACAAGAAAGATCCACAACCACGACAAAAATCGAATAGAGAAACAAACTTTATTTAACTATAGTCATAACCTAGGTAGTTTATGAAGTTTAGCCGGAAAACATAACCAAGAACAAGAAACAAGTCTCAAATAAATAACAAATCATAGTATCAAGTTAAAAAGAACACAAAGTCTTTAAAATTGAATACTAATAAATTGCAAACCCGGACTTAAATCTTGATCGTGGCTTGAACCTCGAACCAATCTCCTCTCCTTCTTGATCGCACTATCACAGCCGTCAACGTTCTGTCTTCGTCTCTTCTTGTCTGCGTCTGATGTTGCGTGTATATATTGATCCTTATAAAAATTATGGCTCCTCCACAATATAATAGCCGCCCCCATTCAAATACAATACTGTATGGGCTTATAGGCTAAAATATAATAGGCTTGACTTCATGCAACTCTACCTAGCCCATAGAATCCGGTCCACACAGCAATACCTAAGTCAACATCTTTATTTCTTTTGGTCAGCCCAAAAGAACTCGGTCAACATCACAGACCTTTTCTTTCTTTTTCTTGTGACATGTTTTGAATTAATTTAACTTTCATAGTTTTCTTCATTTTTAGTCCCTCAAATTCCAAGAAGTTGACACAATGAATTTTTCACTTTCATCTTTTGTGCATTCATGCCCCTCCATCTTTCAACTTTATTAATATAGAGATAAGTGGTCTCGTCCCAATCAAGGAAAATAGCGGCAATTTTAATTCGGTCATTGGCGCCCCACTCTACTCAACTGGCTGGTCATTTAATTATTACTCATTTTCACTCAATTTGCACCAGGACCTGCCAAAACACAAAATAATATAATAAAGCACTAAAACTAAATAAAAATAAATAAAACCTATACAATAATTATACAATTTACATAGGAGAAATATGTGTATTTTACCCTACATCAGACAGCCGTTCGATCGGACGACCATCCGATCGGATGGTCATCCGGTCGGATGTCCATTCGACCGGTTGGTCGTTCGGTCGGATGGCTTGTACAGGTTAGTTTTCCGACTTTCGTTTCGTGCATTGTGCGTTGCGTTGCGTTTAAGTGAGTTGCGAGTAAGCGATGCGATAGTATTACACATTAGTTACACAAACAACATAACCAACCTAACAATCATAAAAGTTCATTGTGTTTCGGGTTGCGATGCGATGTGATAGAGTTGCGATTGCGTTTGCGAATAACATCCAACAACATATAAGCACACACAAGTAAAGCACATAATAACATACACACGTAAAACAATATCCATAACTGCGATTCGAATTCGATGCGGTAGCGATGTGATAGCGTTTAGTAGGATAGCGTTTAGTTACGTTTATCGCATTGTTACTTCACTTATTTACAAATCGTAGCTTAGAATAACATTAGTTAACCCATATCATTATCGAGTCTGCGAGTACAAGCAATAATTAAGCAAGAAATATCAGATCTGAACGTAAACCTGACGTTGACCTTGACTTTGACTTTGACTTGTACTTTGACTTTTGACTTAGAAAAGTCGGGTTGTTACAGCTAAACACATACTTTGAGTATACTCGAACCCTTTTTCGCTTACTTTTGGGTGTTACATACGTTCTATATCAACACACGACGCACACAATACGCAAACTCTTTTATAAACGCTAACCGCTCTCGCATGTTATACGTGATTCGATGAATGCTTGTATGTTATGTTTACACAGTGACTGTTTGCCTGACACCTTAGCAACGATAGTACTATAGTTTGGACTCAGCACCTGTTTGTTCAGGGGTTGTTAAGGGCCTTACTTCACATGTTCACAGTGGTGATAATGTGTGGCGCATTCTACAACTCGCAGTCATGTCGGTTGCATGCGTCATTATCGATAGCTTACTTGATTCGCATTTCTACATGTTACATGCTGGTTATGCGTAAACGCTTTCACTATACTATATACTATGCAAACTTGTGTGCTCACCTTTACATTTTATGTATTGACTTTATTTTAATATATGTGACAGGTTGATAGGATGCTACGCTTGCTTTGGTGAATCAAGTAGGAAGTCTAGAAACCCACAATAAAAATCTGAGTTGTCGGAACAATGTTTTGTTTATGAGACTTATATCTGTGATGACTGTTTTGCTTTATATGTTAATGGTATGGGACATTAATGTTAAATATATTGTCATTAATAGTTGTTGTGGATTCTCTTGAACAATCTGTTTCGCTCAGTGCCACGCCCCGATGATTCCGCCATCGGTTGGGGTGTGACACTAATCACCCCCAATTCCATTTCCCACCAATTCACCTGCAAAAAACCAATAAAAACACAACTTTCAAGATCCAATCATCACCCTCATCACACATGATCGAAAAAGAGACCGTAGAGACCCACCGTCCGAACACTTTTCTCTGAGATTCCAAGAGTGGATCATCGGTTGAAGTGGGTTCAATAAGAGCTCGGTTTGAGAAGATGATACGGAAGGCGCAGGATAGTGTGTGTGCAGCGATTGAGGCGGCAGACGGTGGTGCGAAGTTTAAGGAGGGTGTGTGGTCGAGGCCGTGACCATCGTCAAGATCATCATCATCATCAACGTTTCCGGTCGCCGGAATTCCTCATCTCTCTCTCTCACTAACTCTCTCTCTCCCTAACTCCCTCTCTCTCTCTCTCTCCGATTTACTAAGTGTGAAGGTAGAGGTGAAGGTGTGGTGTTGCCGAAGAAGACGAGGGTGAGAGGGAGGAGGAGGAGTCGTACTTGCATTTACCGGTGAAGTCTCCGGCAGTGTAGTGTGCGTCGTCAGCCATTGAGTGTGTGGAAGGATGAAGAGGGATGAGGAAACCCTAGAAGTGAGTGGATGAATATATATCTGGAGCCACGAGCTGAGTGGGGTGAGGAAGAAATGATCATTTTGCCCCTGAGGAAAAGGACAAAATACCATGATTTAATTTGAGAAATATTACCTGATTTATTTTTGGACCAAAATAGCAATAAAAGTGAAACCACAGGGTTTCAGATGTAAAAGGTTTCGAATTTGGACTAAAGTGGCAAAAGTGACCAAACCTTAGGGACCAAAATGGCAGTTTACTCTTTTTTTTTTGAAAAATATATATATTTTTGTAAATGTATTGAATGTTTTATGATATTTTCAATATGTTAAATACATGGTTCTGGAGTTAAGCTGTTGCTCCCCTTGAGGCCAAGGATTCGAGTCTCGCTAAAGGCAAATATGGTGTAATTTAAACTATTAAAAATGCATAGTTCCCCAGGTCTCCACTTTTTTAAGGTTCCTCGTTGAACTTGAACCCAACGGTGTGTGTAAGGGTGTTCAACTTTAAATACCCGGAGTTTTGGATTTTCAAAATTTCCGGATAGTAGATTTTAAAATCTGAATTCAAATCCGAAATTTTGGGTTCGGATTTGATTTTTTGTTAGAAAATACTTTTGATATCCGAATTATTCAAATATCTTGTAGAAATACTAAAAAAAAGAACCTGACATTTTAAATAAGATTTATTATTTAATAACTTTTGAAAAATTTAAAATTTCTAAGTTTTTTAAAAATCGCTATCTGAATCCGAAAATCTTAATTATCTGAGTATTTCGGGCTTTAGATAACTGTGTTTTTTTAAAAGAGTACTGTTGTTAAAAAGATAAGTTGAATTTCGCGAATAGGTTGGGCTTAACCCTGCCGACTACAAGATAGTGATAGGAGTTTTCAGAAAAGTTATGAATTAAAATCAACTTTACTCCATCTAGACTAACATTTTATCCAACTGTTTTCATTAAAAGGTATAGTTTGAATTCGGAAAAAGGTTGGGCTAACCTGCCGACAACACGATTGTGATAGGACTCTTTAGTTATATTAGTTTCTAACTAGTATGATTACCCGTGTTATGCTGCGGGGTTCGGGTCAATATCTATTTTGGTTTAGTCAAAAGAATATCGTCATATCGACCAAAAACCATAAAAAAATAAATTTAAATTGGATAGCAGGACGGACAGATTTTAAATTAATTGTAATTTGAAACGTAAACGCTATCTTAAATACAAATTTAATGAAAAAAGAACATAAAATCAAACATTAAACATAAAGCATAAAGAAAGATAAAAAATACAAATAATAAATTTCAGAAAAAAAAATTCAAAAAAGCCAATAGGGTGAAATCACTATTCACATAACTTGCTAATTGTTTACGTCAAATGTAGACCATCTGAAAACGTACATAAAAATATGAATAAAACTTATTATATTTGACCTGACATATTTAGAAAATTTACATAAACCAACAAACCAACTGAAAACGAACATAACAATAAGCATAAGAACATATTGTCTCATTTTCGAGGAAAAATTATGTCGAAACGTAAATCACCTTAAATTTATACCGACACTTATATAAATGTAAACATGTAAAACTCGATTACAAAATCTTTTGAAAGTTAAGCGGTTGTAATTAAAACTCCATTACAAAGTCTTTTGAAAGTTAAGCGGTTGTGATTGTAAATTGAGTTTAAGTTGTTGTACCTTAATCAAATAATGGTTTTGTTATCTTACCAAATTCAATATGTTTTGTATGCATGTATGGTTGTAAATTGTGCTTAAGTGGTTGTACCATAATCAAATAATGGTTTCATTATCTTACCAAATTCAATCGGTTTGATCCATTTAAAGTTGTGTTGTTTTATTTGTAAATTATTATTATTTATAATAATCTAATTAATTTAGCCAAAATCTTGTATAAATATAATTTGCAACATATTGATGCAGTGGTTGTTGTAATGTATGCATTATGGTTTGTATAGTGGTAATGATATATATTATATATAGATTACGATGAACCTGTCAAACGGAAAAAATAGACGCGGGTTTATCGTAACGCGCAAGTCCTAGATCAACTGAGTTATTTTATTCTATGATTTACGTTTCGGTTTAATTTATTCGCATTAACACGCCGCAACTTCAGTGTCGGTGGTTGCTGGCAGTATTCAAGTAAAATGTATACCGTACATAAATATAACAACATTCAAACTAGAATATATTGAAGAGTAAACTGCCATTTTGGTCCCTGTGGTTTGGGTACTTTTGTCATTTTAGTCCAAATCTCAAACTTTTTAAATCTGGGTCCCTGTGGCTTCACTTTTATTGCCATTTTAGTCCAAAATCCAAAAACCCTCAATTTTGACTGTTGAAAGCTGATTATTTTGTCCTTTAGTGCAGGGGCATTTTGGTCATTCTGATTTACTCTTCTAATAAATTAAAACAAAATTAATTATATATTATATATATAACTCTCTCTCTCACTAAAACACAGATAAACTCTCTCATCTTTCTCATTTCATAACAAAATCCTAACCCCAATCTTCTTCTCTGCAAACCACATACACCACACCCTCTGCCACTCTCTCTCGACTCTCGACTGAGCCCCGACGACGGGAACCCACAACCACCTCTCCATACACACCCACACCCCTCCTTCTCCGATAACCATACACCCACACCCAAATCAGACCAGTAGCGGCGACACGGTAACGAAATCAGGGGAGGAGAGAGAGAGAGCCGGCGGAGCAGGTGAAGGAGGTGGTGGTTCTCCGACAAATTGGTGGTGATAGACGGCAGAAAGCAGAGAACCACCGCCGGCCAGCGCCAGTGTGATTGTGGGTGTTTATGAGGAGATGGGATCAATCTAGTGGTCGTAGATTCAGAAGATGGAGTTTGGGTGTTTATGCACAGCTCTGTGTTGTTCAACAGTTCCAAAGATTCAGAAGCCGTCGTCGGTGGTGATTATGGGTGTTTATGGAAGATTCAGAGTCTGTGTTGTTCAATTGTGCTGTGCGATTTTAATCTGATTAACGGTATGGTGTTTGTTACACTTGATTTGAAAACGATGTTTTGTTTAGTTGCTTTTGAAATTGATGTTTTGTTTAGTTGATTCTGAATTCAGATCGGTGATGTTTTGGCTTCCAGTTGTATGGAACGAGTAACTCCTTTTTGCGATTGTGTAGATTTTAGGTGAAATGCGTTATTTGGATTAAGTTTGTGCAGGAGTGGGAGGTGGCAAGTGGCAGGAGGCGGTGGTGGTAAGTGGCCGGAGGTGGTGGTGAGGATGTGTGTTTTAGAGAGAGAGAGTATATGTGTGTTTTAGAGAGAGAGAGAGAGAGTTATATATATTATATAATTTATAACTAATTTTGTTTTAATTTATTAGAATTATTAAAATAGTTTTTTTTTTTAATATTAAAATCAGAATGACCAAAATGCCTCTGCACTAATGGACAACATAATTAGGTTTCAATAGTCAAAATAGGGTTTTTGGATTTTGGACTAAAATGACAATAAAAGTGAAACCACAGGGACCCAGATTTAAAAAAGTTTGAAATTTGGACTAAAATTGCAAAAGTGCCCAAACCACAGGGATCAAAATGGCAGTTTACTCTATATTGAATAAATAGAACCAGTTTGACAAATGCCACGTAACAAAAAGCATCAGCCCAGCCCAGTGTAAAAAAAGCCGTAAGAAGTCGACTCATCAATGCGGGCAACAATTAACAATTTCGAGATAAGAGAATCCGGTTCGAAAATAGATAAAAGTTGGGGCATAACTTAGTTGCTCACCCATTAGAGTTTCGGATTTCCAAGCAATTTGGACTTAACTTTGCACTTGCTTAGGAGTGGTAGCAAACGTATTACATGTTTATTCACCCCTATGTGACACAACTTTTACCTATTTTATCTTTCCAAGATCCGTTTACAATTTGAGCATCAAATTTATTCAGTCTAACTTCGTTAGACTAACCGGTATGGTGAGCCTCATCCCCAAGGGGATGGGCCGCCACGTCACCGTCACGTAAGCGGGGGCCTAAAGGGGATGAACCTAGTGGGTGGGGGATGAACCCCTTTATATATATATATATATGTATGTATGTATGCATGTATGTATGTATAGGTGTGTGTGGGAATGAGGGGCGTTGAGACCGGCTTCCAGCGGCCGGAGATGACGGGCCTGGCCCGGCGCCGGAGCAAGGGGGTGGGGAAGACGGGGCGGCGAGATGGGGACGGGCATGGGGACGGCCCCCATACCGTTTAGTCTTATGGACATTCTAGCTCGCTATGAACAATCGTCATAGATATTGCAAACGAGCAAACCATATTTTGTTAGTTACATGTATCTTATAGAAATGTAGCTATTTGTTTATAAAATTAGTAAACTTAAGAGTGTGAACTGTGAAGGAATATATCATTGAAATATAGTTGGATACGGAAATACCACCCTTCAGCTTCCGGAAGAGAGCAGTAGGATAACACCCCAACCTTATGGTTTTGTACGTTAACTTTATTTGTATTTGATCTTTTGCCATGGTTTATATCAGAGATAAATTTCACAAATTTAAAAAGTTATAAAAATGAGACAATGGTCTAGAGATGAGAGGGTGAAACTAAGAGATAACCTCAAGAATCACAAAGAAGAAAGCTATGATGTAATTTATGTCTTAGGGCACAATATTCTGGAGATGAGGGGGTGAAGCAAAGGGATAACCTCAAGAATCACAAAGAAGAAAGTTATGATGTAATTTATGTCTTAGGGCACAATAATCTGGAGATGCGGGGGTGAAGCTAAGGGATAACCTAAAGAATCATAAAGAAGAAAGCTATGATGTAATTTATGTCCTAGACCACCTGTAGTGGGGCGGTATTTTAAAAAAAAAATTCAAAAATAACGCCGCAAAACGCCCCCCCCCCCCCATTACACTAGGCGTTATTAGGCGTTTTTTTAAAAAAAAAAATTAAGTTGGCGTTTTAAATAAAACGCTCAAAATTGCATAGGGCCAAGAGATGACCGTTGACAACGGTCAATTGTTTAACATTTTTATTTTTTTTTTAATTTCAAAATTTACCCACTATATAAATAATACCCACTTCTTCCTATTTTTTATAAACATAATCACACTTTCTCTCCTACTTCTTCTATATTTTATACAAATATGCATCCATTCCGACCCCCCTTTGGTGTCCCTGCAAGACCCATGAATCCGAACACAACCCAACCGCAACACCCGTATAACCTTCAAGACTTGGACCCGAGCGTTTTAACGTACGCGGCTTACTTGAGTGGCGCCACTCCGTTCATGCCCCCCACCTTCGGCTATGGTCAAGCCGGCGGGGGTCACAACCTTCACAACAACAAGCCGAACCCGATGTCGATGTCGTGGTGGAGACGCAACCCGAACCGGTGCCAGAGAAATCGAAACGCGGCAGAAGGTCGCATAAGAAGAAGGAAAAGGACGAACCTCGACGTACAAAAACTACCATTAAATGGACGAAGGAGGAATTCACGTTGACTCGGGCGTGGCTCGACGTTTCGGAGGACCACGAAACTGGTAACTTTTATATTTTATTTTTTACTTATATTTTTACTTTTATTTTTAACACACAACTTATATTTTTACTTTTATTTTTTCAATTTGTAGCAAACTTTCAAAATGGCCCCGTTTTTTGGGATAGGGTTCGTGCACTCTTTTATAGCACGTGGGGTCAAGGCGAACATCGGGACAAAGATTCCATTTCTAGCAAATGGACCGACATCAACAACAAGTGTCATGCCTTCCAAGAAGTGTACCAACGTAACTACGATAATCGCCCGAGCGGTGAAGGTGACGTCGGGGTTTTAACGAAGACTTTGGACGAGTTCGAGAAAACGAAATGCCCTTTCCCGTACTATAAGTGTTGGGATCTACTACGAAAAAGTCCAAAGTGGGCGCTAGTAGGTACCATGACGTCTAGTAGTAGACGTCGAGCTAAACGGTCAAAAACATCATCCTCCGTTGACCCTGAAACACCGACATCGGATGCTCGCAATGTCGATCTAAATGAGGTGGTGGACGTTGACGAGGAATTTGAAGAAGAGTTGACCCGACCGCCCGGTAGAAGAAAGGATAAGCGAACCGGGAAAAAAACGGTGGAGTCGTCTTCCGATCTCGAGTTGAAGGAAGACTTCGAGGAGATGAACCGTCGTCTCCAAGACATTCGCGACCTCGGCCACCAACGTTATGAGATTATGAAACAACGAGTGGCCGAAACAAAAAAAGTTTAACGAGATGCAAGAGGCGAGACAAATGGAAAATGATATTGAGTTTTTGTCCAAACCGATCGACCACCTCCAAGGCGACGCGTTGATCCTTGCGCAAATGCATCGCCAAAAAATTCGAGAAAAATATGGACTCTAGATCATCTTTTTTTCTGTTTTTTTATTTTCTGTTTTTTTTGGGTTTTTTTATTTCAAGTAGTGTAATTTTTATTTTTAATTAATGAAGATTTTATGTTTTAAATTAAAAAAAAATTGTGAAATGATTGCATGGGCGTTATTGAGCATTATTCCCACTACGCCACTTTTGCAATAATGCCCCATGCTGACTGGACTACCACGTGTCGAATAATGCCCCATGGTGGAGGAATGATTTGGCTTAACCAATACACATGGTCTTAGGGCACAATATTTATAGGCATTTATAGTAGGTGAGAGAAATGTCAGAACTCAAGATCGTTATGCTGATGTGTCATCGTTTGTTAGAACATATGCTGGCAAAATCTTTCTTATGAAATGTCTTACACGCATGATCTCAAACTCCCTACAACCTTATAATTCACTTGAATGTGTTTTGATAATTCATTTAAGGATGATTCTTTAGGTAGATTAACATACATTTTTACATCTCTATGTATGACATAAGCGTTAAGCGTTAAATATTTGAAAAGTTTTAGCATCTTATATATTTTCTTTTTGTGGGAATCTAAATTGTTACACATGTCTCTAAAATTATTTTAACTACTTTTAGACTCTTCACATTGCGGCGCATTACAATGGAAAATAATCGCTAGGGTATTCGTTTTTTAAAGTGTATCGTATTAAACACCAAAAAGTTGTATAGAAATGAACTTTAAAAAACCCCTATTCAAAGATATTAAACCAAGATTCGTTATATGATACTAGTGGGAATGCCCGTGCGTTTCGGCGGCGGATCATATTGAATTTGTCAACTTATTTTGAAGATCATTGTTGTAGAACAAAAGGGAGATGATTCTCCAAAATCATGATGGCAGAAACCGCTAACATTGGACTACTTTCGACTAACTACCTGCACTTTCAGTTGAACATATTTGGAAGTGGTCTAACTGCCATGAACGCATCGACCATCCGGAACAAAAGAAAAGAAAACTTGTAATCTCATGAAAATCCCAAAGAAAAACGGCATATGCATATATTTTGTTAAAAAAAACAAGATTATTCAGTTTAAAAATTAAAAACCATCTTTTTGTCAAAAGAAATTTTGAACATATTTTAGAAGTTTTGGGTGTTTTGTGTGATGTGTTAGCATGTTGCTACAAACTATCCACAGTGTAATGTTAACCGGAACTCATTCATATACCTCAAGATTTGCTCCGTACATCCTATGATTCTCAACAAAATCTTGCCCGCCGGAGAAAGCATATTTGTTTTCCTATAAAAATACATTTATATAAAACGTAAATAAAATAAAATAATATAACATACACGCCAATTTATGCAAACATTGGAACTCAAAGTAAGATAAAGGGCAAGGAATTTCAAACACCATGTTCTTAATCTCCTTTGATGAGTCGGTAACATATATTGCAGAATTTGGATCACCAGCATTCATCTTGCTGGACACTCCCTGACAATTAGCAAAAATAATCATATCAATATATCATTAACAATTTTCATCTTCGGGCACCTAAAAATGCATGCAAATAGCAAACATAAAAGCTACGATATGAACTAACTGTACTTGAAGGGCTGGAAAGAACGATGACTTGATTAAAGCAGGCTTTTTATAACCTAAGCGTGGAGCAACATCGCGTGTCATCCTGAAATAAGGATCCTGAGGTAATCACCAGACTCAAATTAGACGATTAAATTCATCGTAAAATTAACAAAAAAAGTTTTCCATCTTTTAAAACAATTGCTACTGATTTAATACTCAACCTGATCAATTGCACATGGAATCGAGCAGCGAAGTTTATCGTTACAAGAAAACAAATGTGGGAATGAACTGGGGAACGACGGAACAACCTGCAGAAAAAGCATGTTAACAAACGTTTCTTTAAAAAACAAAAAAGAATACCTTAACCAACGGTTAAAAAAAGAATGATTAAAGTTAGAGGTGTGAATTTCTGACACGACACGAACCTAACATGAAATTCGTGTGTTTAGGTTTAGTCTGAACGGGTTCAAGTCAGTTTCAGTTTGAGCCCACAAAACCATAGATGGCGCAATGTGCGGGTCAGGCTTTTTGGGTCATGGGTCAAATTGGTTTATGTTTTGGGACGCAATGAAACGGGTGGGTTGGGTTGATCCAAAACACTTTTTGTCAGAAATTATGTGTTTTAAAAGTAATTATTCTGCCAGATATGATCTTCAAGAATATATTATCTCAATACATATTTAATCTTTTATAAAAACCAAAGTATTTTTGTGAGGTTTATGCACTAAACACACTTGTTGTCGACTTCTAACCCATTCAACATGTTTTTTGGTTACGCATACCATCTCTGGTAATGTTTTATTTAGTTACTCTTTTGTGGTACTTTCCATTGTAAGAAGTTTTTCTTGTCTTGTATTTATAATATATTCAATGCAGATTGGAGCTTGATGAAACAATGGTTAACCAAGAGGGTTAACTCATTGGTCTCGTCAAGTAGGGTTAATCCCTTCTTTCCGAGGATCGCTGACTGGATCGTCCGCTGGTTGATCTCCTGCACAAGGAAACAAACCGTGACTCGTAACAAGGAGGATGGGGTGGGGGGTGCTCCTTGTTACCACTCTCCGCCGTGAGAATCAGTAATTTGCTTGGGAAGCAAAATGTGATAGTAGTAGTAGTGAGAGAGTTGTGAAGAGATACCTCAAACCTGGTTCGGGGTAGGTATTTATAGCTGAGGAGTGGAGGAGGGTAGTTGAGTGGCTAGTCTGACATCGCACAGCCTCCTGCAGGTGTGTCAGGCCTGTCGGTTACAGTGGTGATGCCACGTCTTGCTGTGGTGTCAGTCTGTCGATTACATGTGGGCTGCCACTTGCACTGTGGTGTCAGTCCCACTTGCCTTGTAGGCAGGATGCGGTGCCGGGCCACATCGCTGCTTGCGGTAGCTGATGTTGTTCCCGCGTTCTTGTTATGGCCAAACGTATACGGGATGCGGTGCCATGCCGCATCGCCGCTTAGTGAGTGTTACTGTTGTCCAGATCCCTTGTCGTGATGAAAATGTTCATAGGATGCGGTGCTAGGCCGCATCGCTATGTATACACCCATTTTCATACATAAGGTATGTATTCCCATATCTTGACCGATTGGATTCGACCGCAGCGTTCGCGCATGCCCGTACGGACACATATAAGTTCTTGCTTGGTGGGGGTTTTTGATAAGGGTAATGGTCGCTCGCGGTCATGCTGATGCGAGATCTGGGACCATATCCCTTCAAGTCCCCCCAGTCTAGTGTTGTTTCCTTATGCAAGTTGCATGTGGGAGGAATACTTGACTATGGTGTCTAGAAGGTAGAATATGGGCTGTAGAAGAATTTAGGCCATGCGAATGGCTCCTGCTTCAAGTGAATCAAGCTGGGGGTCCGGTAGAGTCGTGCAACGTCTCTTCCGTACCGGTTAGCAAGGCCCGTTTGATGCGAAATTCTCAGCCTGATTTGATTCGGTAATATGGTCTACTTTACTCTGATGTCATCAGCCACCTGTTGGTGTTTCGAACCAACCTTTGAGACGGTGTCTGAAGATATTATGAAGGTTTAAACCAACCTTTGAGACGGTGACGGAAGATGTCCGTGATCGCAACTCTAGCTGTAACCTCTGTGTCAGCTGATGCAATGCTGTAAGTGCTTTGCTCAAGCTCTATGTTTATCAACTGGACATGCAACAATGATCCCTGCTTTGTGGGGTATTCACGTTCTCCAGTTTAGCTCTCAAGTAACCGTACGTCCTTTGCGGTTACCTCGTTGCCGCATATCGTTGGCCATGTGTGGTCGAACAATGTGGGGAACTTGCGTCATTGTTGGCCGTGTTTGGTCGAACAATGTGAATCTGTACTATGGGCAAATAAACATGGTCACAGGCATGGTAGTGCCTACCATTGTTTATTCTATGCGGTCCATAGGTGGGCAAACAGAGTCATAAGCAGACTTGTTACCACTGTTGCTTGGCTTGCTGCTCGAGGAGATCACCTTAGATACTTTGGAATCTGGGTGAAACTCGTCCGCATTCGTTCCTTAGCTACTTTCCTTCACGCTTAGGTGGAAAGTAGTTTTCCTTGAAGTAGTTTTGCTTCAACCGTGTGACGGCTCAGTCGTGGCTCTTCCGTAGCTACCGTCTGTGTACTTGTGTTTCGCCGCGGCTACTCGCCGCGGCTACTCGTGAGTGTTTGCGGTTTGCAGCAAAGGACTCGCTTTAAAAGAGCTTGAAGCTTGGATGTGGCTCTTGAAGGACCAGGAGTTAGGGTTGCTGATGTGCGGTTGCCCAACATACTTGTCCTTTTTCCTAAGGAGAAGCTGTTTGCGTCCCCTCTGTGGTTGTGAACCGGACACGAGGGATTTGAAGCTTGAAGAAGTTTGCATGGAATGCGGTTTACCGCATCCTGAGAAGCGGTTTTCGCAGTCCAAAGAACAACGCTGGTTCTGGGTATCTGACACACCTGTACGGGCTCGTGTGTGTCATCTCCGCATATTCCATGTGTGCTCGTAGGTATATGCGGATATTGGTTATACCCCTTTACATAATGTAGAGATATATATTTTGCCTTTTTTGAGGGGTATGTAAAAAACGACATGCGGTATGGGTTATGGTGCGGTATACCAAACCGTTTGCCGCTTATGTTTGGATAATGTTGTGGTCGTTTTTGTTGCATACGTGGCTGAACGCACGTGTGAGTTGGTGAAAGTTGGTAGGATTTCCTGGCATGTGCTGAAATGAAAGGACGTTTGCACTACCCAAGGTCATAAATGCACTGTAGCAGGAGTGTAAAAGTCTCTTTTGTCAGGCGCGTGGGCGGCCACTCGCACGTGGTAACCGTCAGCGGAACCATCGCTGAACACGTGGCGTCGCATAACTCGCTCTTTTCAAACGTGATGATTCAGTTACTGCCTCGCATTAATTGCGATGGGTATATAAGGGGAAACCGTTTGGTTTCCCCTCACTTGTTCAAAATTTCAAAAAATTTCCGGTGAGAGAAATAGAGCTTCCGTCGTCTTCCCCGATAAACTTGTTTGATATTTCGATGAGGTTTCTGAGCTTCTTTTGAACTCGTTCCCTAGTTTTTGTCTTCGTTATTACAATGGCTGAACCATCAAATCCACATAATGTTGAGGGTGAAAACCCAGATCCTTCATCGCCGGCGGCGGCGGGAGAGGAAGAAGGTGGTGCACCGGGTGGTGGTCTGCCGGTGTTGAAATGGCCAAAATCCTCTTTCGATCATCTGATGATGGAGGTTCAGATGCCTCAAGAATATGGGGCTGTCTACCCACAAGAGGGTGACACCGGTGCTGATGCTCCGGCCGGTTACGTCACCATGTGGGCAGATTTCTTCGGTGACTGTAACCTCCGGTTGCCGTTGACTGTGTTTGTTGCCGACGTACTGGAATGGTATAAACTCCATATTTCTCAGCTGAGTCCGTTTGGCATGATCCGGATTCGGAATTTTGAGTATACCTTTCGTGCTCTCGGTATAGAGTCCACCGTCGGGGATTTCCGACGATTTTACCAACTGACGGTGTCGTTGGGGTTCTTTTCTTTCCATCAACGGGACGGTAGTCCAAAGTTGATGACCCCTCCCAAGGGTATTACAAAGTGGAAGACAAAGTTCTTCTATATTAAGGCTGCCGCGGTCACTGCCAGGTTAACCTTTCGGAATGTGACTGATACTATCATAACGGAGACTATTGCTGTCCCCAGTGTTAAGACGGTGGACTGGTTCCCAAGGTTGCGGACCATTGAGTGGTAGAGAGTGAGCAACACGCAGTTGTGGGTGTTGCGGATGATGCTGGGGAGGGCAAGTAGGAAGGCGAGGCCCGTTGTGCGGGAGAAGAGTGGTGGTAAGTACCTTTCTTCTTGTGCGGTTCCTGACTTCCTTATCTTTTGTATTGAATTCTTTGTAAATGTACTATCAGAGGATGCTGCCCTTTGGAGAATATTCGATCCGGAGTTTGAGGGCAATGTGGAGGTGCTTGCATGTGCGGAAGGTGAAGAAGGTTTTAACCTGACCATTCGCAATAACTTCCGCATTCCTGATCGCGATGCGATGCAGGCACCACTGCCGCAAGGCAAAGGTATAATAGATATTGTTGCTTTGTAAAGAAAATGGCCCTGCTGATATGTTCGTTTGATGGTTTACATGCAGGTGATCTTGGGGCCCTTGGAGATTCTGACGCGAAGGGTGTTCCCAAAAAACAGGTAGAGAAACCTGTGCGGATTCGCCAGAGGAAAAAGCATGAGCCTGCTGTTGTTCCTCATTTGGTGCCGCAGGTGGCAGGTATCTCTCGTACTAGTTTTCGCAGATACACCGATTACGTGGTAGTGTCTGACACCCTTGAGGGTTTGGGTGTTCCAGGTGGTGGTGCGGGTACAGGCGGTTCCTCTGCGGGTTCTAAACCTGCTGGTGAGAGGAAGAGGAAGGTACAGGAGAAGGCTGCTGGTGCTGGCGAGAAGAAACGTCCGAGGTTGCAAACGAAACGGACAACTGCTGTCTCGCAGTCAAAGCCTGCGGCTGAGGCTGGTAAGTGAATCATAACTTTACAAGTGTTCGCTATTGTAATTTGTAATTGATAGTTATTTTTTCTTTGTTCGCAGAACCGCAAGATGGAGGTTTCTCCTTGTTTGATTCTCCTCCTTCCCCACGCATGACGCGGCTGCGGATGCGGGGGTGGACAAAGCTGCTCTGGAGGGTGCGGAGCAGCTAAAAAGGGAGAAGGCTGCTTTTGAGAAGTATTAGCAGACTGAGCAGTGGGCTGCAACTGCTGGCCTTAAACAGGTTCGTACTCTTGCCAAACTGCTTTCTGATGAGCGCAAGAGTTGGAAAGAATCGCTTTCTGATGAGCGTAAGAGTTGGAAAGAATCTTGGGCCAAACAGAATGAAAAGTTGTTTCGTGTTCGTCAAGAGCTGACCAATGTCAAGGCAGCGAATGCTGCTTTGGTCAAGGAGAAGGCTGCAGCTGAGGCGGTTGCCAAAGAGGCCAAGGAGGCGGAGGTCCGCGCTGCCAAGGCTCTTGAAGAGGCAAATGCTGACCGCACCACTTTAAACAAGACTGTTGAGGGCCTCCAGGTATGAGTTGCTTTTGCTCTTGAATTTGTATCTTTGTTTCACAAGTATGATTGATTATCTTTGTATACTTGTGTTTTCTTTGTTGTTGAAAGGCTGAAGTGCAGAACCGTGTGACCATTCTTGCGGAGGTCACTGCCCGCGTGGCCGAAGCTGAAGTGCGGGCAAGGGAGGCTGCCGAGGCTAGAGATAGCCTGGTTTCTTCATTTGATCAGCTTAAGGCAGATCGTGATTGGATGCGTGATCACGGTATCGGGCATGTAAGTACTCGGTGCCTTTGCTACCGTTTAGTTTTGCCTTTGCTAACCTTATTGCTTGTGTTTTGCAGATTGTTGGAGCCATCCTTGACGCACCTGAGAACGCAGCTGCTGTAGAAGAGCTTAAGCAGCGCGCGCGGGAGGCTGGTTTTAAAGCTGGTTATAACCGATGTATCAGCCATATGAACCTCTTATCCCAAGGCAAATTTACCGATGAAAGGTCTGGGTTCCATGGCGTAGATACTGAAGCGCGTCTTGCTGTCGCTGTTGCAGCGTATAATGACCTGTCCATTTCCGCCCTTGAGGAAATTGATAAATGCTTGGAGGCGGAAGATTATGTGGACCGCTTGCGGTTGTTGTATGGTGATCCTGGAGAGGAAGAGGAGGAAGAGACCGCTGGTAGTGGCAAGGGTGGTGCAGGTACCAGTGGTACAACGAAGGATTAGGTTGGCCTGCGTACCCTTTTTGGTTTCCTCGATGTAAATGTTAGAAAACTTTATGTAAATCTCTTGTGCACCGCGTAGGTGTAGAAATTTTTGAATACAAAGTTTAATCGTTTTGTTCAATTTGTACAAGTGTTTTTTACTACTTGCATGCTTGAACGTGTATGAGTTAATGTTACTGTGAGTAGCATTAAGTCTGAATTTGCTTTTTGCATATCTAGGTGATATGCAAGTATGTGCGGCTCAAAGTGTGTAAATTTTTTTTTACTCTTTGTGCGAGCGCGTATGACTCTGATGGCTGTAAAGCGCAGTTGAGTATACTCTGTACCTTTGTCGTATGAGTATTAGTCAATTTCTGTTTTTATCCCGTTAAGGTTTAGGAATTGTGTAGGTTTTGCAAAAACCGTAAGAGTGTATCCAGCCGGACAGACACTTAACGTTTTACCTTTGCTGGCCTATTACAATATTTGTGTGTGGTCACCACTTTGTGTGGGTATCGCGAATGAAGATTTTGCCAATCTGTTTTTGCAGATACCGGAAAGTGGAACACACATTTGTAATAGAAGGAAATAAACAATATTGCATTGAATCGTTCATTTATTTATTTGCAAATGGCCTGCGGCCCGATAGGTTACATGGGAAATGTTTAAGACATGGCTTACATGTAACAGCGTCGAAGTTGCTGTGCATTCCATGTACGCGCGATAGGCTCGCCTTCTAACGTTTGTAATTTATACGCGCCTTTTCCCAGGACCTCTTGGATGAGGTAGGGTCCTTCCCATTTGGGGGCGAGTTTCCCTGGGCGCTCAGCGTTAGAGGCTTCGTTATCCCAAAAGACGTAGTCTCCCGGGTTAAAAGTACAAACGCGGACGCGTGAATTGTAATACTTTTCAAGCTTAGTTTTGTACTTGGCCTCGTTGATGGCAGCGTTTTCGCGCCTCTCTTCTAGGAGGTGCAAATCATGCCTGCGTTCCTCACTGTTGTCTACCCTGTTGATAGCCAACATTCGGGGTGAGGGGAGACCTACTTCCGCAGGGATCACCGCTTCCGAGCCATAGACCAGGCTGAAGGGTATCTCACTGTGACTTGTTTTTGGGCTTGTCCTGTGAGCCCATAAGATACTCGGGAGTTCATCGACCCAGCCACGTCTGGCCATTCCCAACCGTGCTTTGATGCCTTCGACTAAACTTTTATTGATGCTCTCGACTTGGCCATTCCCTTGCGGATGTGCAACTGAGGAGAATATGTGTTCAATGTTTAGTTCCTTTAGCCATTTTTGAAAGTCGTCGGCAGCGAAGTTGGTGCCGTTGTCGATAATGATGCACATCGGTAGACCGAAATGGCAGATGATATGTTCCCAGACAAATTTCCTTGTTATCATAGCGGTGGTTGAGGCGAGCGGTTTGCCTCTACCCATTTTGTAAAGTAATCAACAACCACTATGATAAACTTCACCGCACCTGGTGCGTTTGGAAATGGTCCCACCACATCGATTGCCCATTTTAGGAATGGCCATGCGGTGGTGACGGGGATCAGGTTGTTCTTGGGGCGCAAGGTTTTGGGAGCATGCCGCTGAAAATTGAAACACTTACGCAAGACTTTGACCGCATCCAGATGCATACCGGGCCAGTAGTACCTGGCATTCATAATTTTGGCCACTACCATGCGTGGGCCTGCGTGTATGCCACATATTCCCTCGTGTATCTCTTTGATAAGGTACGTGGCATCTTGGGGGTCGACGCATCGTAGGAGTGGCCCCAGGTATGATTTACGGTATAAAATACCGTCTCCCATTTGATAATGGCAAGCTTTGTATTGTAACTTGCGTGCCTCTTCCTTGCTTTCGGGAGTAACACCTGATTATAGGTATGCAATGATCGGTGTCATCCAGGATGTTGTCCCGTACTGGATGACGTTGACTTGGCGCAGGGGTACTGAGGGATTCTGCAGAATCTCAATGCGTATCTCCTTTGCCAGATGTTGGAAGCTAGTGGATGCGAGTTTTGACAGTGCATCCGCGGGTTTGTTTTCACTTCTGTTGATATGGCGAATATTGAAGGAAGTGAACTTTGATTTCAGTTGCAAGGCTTGTTCGAGGTAGAGGATCATGATATCCCCTTTTGCGGCATAGTCGCCGCGCACCTGCCCTGCAACTAATAGTGAGTCGACGTGTGCTTCCAAATGTTGGACTCCGAGTTTGACTGCCAGTCGTAGCCCTGCCAGTAGAGCCTCATACTCTGCCTCGTTATTTGTGCTTTTGAAATCGAGGCAGATTGCATAGGTAAGCTCTTGTCCATCGGGGCTGATGAGTCGCAGACCCGCGCCTGCCATCCTCATTGGATGCTCCATCGGTATATAGTGCCCAGGTTTCTGAGGAGGATGGTGGTGGTGTAGGGTTTTGTTCTTCTTCGCATTCCTGAATGCGATTTGCCGGTACTTCGGCAACGAAATCAGCTAGAACTTGGCCTTTGATTGCGGGGCGCGGCTTATAGATCAGCCCCAGTTCAATGGCCCATTTTTATAATCTCCCAGAGATGTCGGGTTTTGATAGGATCGGTCCGATCCTGTAGTTGGTTAACACCGTGATGACGTGATTTGCAAAGTAACGTCGTAATCGTCTCGATGCGTGCACTAGTGCCAGTATCAACTTCTCCATGATGAAGTATCTTGTCTCTGGGTCGTTGAGCATTTTACTAATATAGTAGATGGGTGTTTGAACTCCCTCTCGTTCCACTATGAGTACCGCGCCTACCGCGTTATCTGCGGCGGATAGGTACAAGATAAGTGGCTCTTTCTTCGTGGTGCGGTTAGAGTTGGGAGTTGAATCAAACACTCTTTCATCTCCCGGAAAGCGTTTCCGGACTCTGCGGTCCATTGGAAGTGCTCCTTTTTTAAGCAGTTCCGCAGGGTCTTGATGAAAGGATAAGATTTAGCTGCATGATTGGCTAAGAATCTATTCAGTGCGGCTAGCCTACCGGCTAGTCGTTGCATTTCTTTCATCGTGGAAGGCGATGGCATGCGCTCGATCGCCTGAACTTTTTCCGGGTTCACCCTGAATCCATCTTTGGTGACGATGAATCCAAGGAACTTGCCTTCCTCCATTCCAAACGAGCATTTCCCTAGATTGAGCTTCATATTGACGTTGCGCGGAGTTTGGAATGTTCTTTCGATATCATTGAGCATGGAGGAGGATACCATGCTCATTGAGCATGGAGGAGGATACCATGCTCATGACGACTAGGTCGTCCATGTAGATCTCGACACTTTTGCTGATTTGATCACCAAAAGTGTCGTTCATCAATTTTTGATAGGTTGTGCCCGCGTTGCGCAACCCGAACAACATTTTTGTATAACAGTAATTCCCGGTAGGTGTGCGGAATGCCGTTTTATCTTCGTCCTCGATTGCCATCTGTACCTGGTGATAGCCTTTGTAACAATCGAGGAAGCACTTCCATCGAAATGGTGCGAGGTTATCGACTTTCTTGTCGATCTCTGGAAGTGCGTAACAATCTTGGGGCAAGCTTTGTTGAGATCTTTATAATCGATGCACATGCGCCAGCCCCCGGTTGGTTTTTCTACCATGACTGGGTTGGATAACCAAGTCTGGTACTTGAATTCCTGCAGGATGCCTGCGGAGAGCAATTCTTTGACCTGCTCATGCATCGCCTCGTTCTTTGCAGATCCAAGGTGGCGTTGGCCTTGGATCACCGGCTTGATACCTGGCAAGGTGTTCAAGAAATTTTGCGGAACTTCGCGTGGCACCCCTGTCATGTCTGCGGGTGTCCATGCGAAAATATCTTGGTTTCTGAAGAGGAGTTGCTTCAGGAGCGCTCTGATGCTGTGGGACAAGGCGTGGCCCAACGTGACCGTTTGCTCTGGGTATCTTACGTTAAGAACCCATTTTTCTAGTTGGGTGTTGGGGGTAGGCCTTGCTATCTTGGTCGGACACAGCTCGTCCGTGGACATAACTTCTCTGCGGGCGTATATTATCGCAACCCCCGTCTCGGTTGGGAACCCGATGGCAGAGTGGGGGACATATGTAATCATGTTGAAATCACCCTGGGACTCCCTCCCGAGCAGTATGTCGTATTTGGAGGTGTGGGGTAAAACCATGAAGTTTACCTCCTCTGTTCGCGTGTGCCTTCCGTTGGTGAGGCGCACAGGAAAGGTGATTTGGCCCAGTGGGAATACGGTTTCCCCCGCAAATCCAGCCAAAGGGTAGTCTACCGGCTGCAACCGATCCTTGTCTTCTTGATCAAACTGGTTGAAGCACTGCTCATATATGATGTCAGATGTACTGCCCGGGTCGATGAATAACCGCTCCGTGCAGTAATGAGCCAGGTAGCCTGTGATTACGACGGCGTGTCTGTCGCGCAGTCCGCCTCGGACTTTTGGAAAGACAACTTGCTCGTCTTTCTGTAGGATCGTTTGCATGACCAAAACGAGTCGTTTAGAAGAGTTCTTGTCAATACGAGAGGCGGTAACTAACGTATCGACTTCGAATAAGCTTGATATACACTCTAATTGTCTTTTTGATTGATATAACAACTTTTTACAGGCAGTAGACACATCAGCAGCGCTTCGGCTCTGGAATTCGAAAATTACAAACGAAATGAACAGAACAACTATATATAGACTCACCATTCCGTACGAAATGGGCAAGACCTATTTCGTGCGAAATGGACAATGTCCATTTCGTGCGAAATGGACAATGTCCATTTCGTGCGAAATGCCCTTGTTCCATTTCGTGCGAAATGGTTACAATCACACGTTTCTCGTATTTTGTAACCTGATCTTTCTAATCTAATACAAGACTCGATACAAGACGAAGTCGACAGACATATGCACCAACACTTTCCAGTCACTGTCCGGCCTTCTTGCCGCCTTGCGCGGCTTTCCTTGTCCTCCATTGATCATGTGGGTTGAGGTCACATACATGGTCCTTTTACCCGTGGAGGTGCCCTCGTTGTGGGGGGTGATGCGCTTGGTTTGTTTTTGCGCGGCTGGCAACAAATGTTGCAGCTTCCCCTCTTTCAGGGCTCGCTCGATCTCCAGTCGGAGACTGATGCAGTTGTTTGTTGTGTGGCCTGAGACCTTGTGATACTCACAGTAAAGTGTGAGATCCTGATTCTTCTTGGACTTCATTGGTTGGGCCGGTCGCAGGAATTGCGCGTCCGTGAGGATGACGTCGCTTGGCGACTGGTTGATCTCGGTCCAGTTATGGTCCCGATATTCCATCTTCGATGCCCGGTTGTCACGTTGGGCATTGATTGCGGCCCTTGCGTCGGGCTGGTGACTACGCGGAACATACGGTTTGGGATCGCTGCCGCGATTCCACGTGTCCCAGTTGCGCTTGTTGTTGCGCCTGGGGTCCTGGCGGGAGAACTGGCCTTCCGCTTGGGGCTGTGCCTTTGTAACGTGCGGCTTGAGAGACCGCTGAGTCTGGGCGTACGTTTTGACCACGACCATAACGTCGTCCCATTTCTTTGGCAAGCCTTCCATGCCTGAGATGGTCATAACCATTTCTTCGTCCTTGACGGCTCGAATGAAATGGTTGCGTGCCATTGGATGTGCGACACCGCCTATCTCCAGGCACTCTTTGTTGTAACGGATGACAAACGACTCGAGAGATTCGTTGTCTCCACGCTAGATGTTCATGACGTCCATAGAATCGCGTTCGTGACGTCGCTGCTGGCTGAAATGTGCGAGGAACTTTGCTTGCAAGTCCTCGAATGAGGCCAGTGATCCCACTGGAAAAGAATCGAACCAAGCCCTCGCCAGACCAGTGAGGGTCTGGGGGAAAAATGACACCAAGTGGGCTCGTCCCACCTTCCGTTGCATCCGGCGCCGGTAAAAATGTTCATGTGGTCGTCCGGGTCGGACGAACCATTGTATTTCCCGATCGTTAATGGGAATTTAGTCGTGGTGACATCGGCGTGGGCAATATCCCGGACGAACTTGTAGTTTTCGGCCGCAGATTTCGGCCTGTAGGGTTGGCTTTGGTGGCGCTTTGCAGCGAGGAGGTATGTAGTGCGGGGTTCGGTGGGAGGGACATAATTGCGTCCTCCCGGTCTGCTGCTAGTAGCGTGGGACTCCCCGCAGTATGTATGGTCATCCGGATCGGTACGACCATACCCTTCGTTGTGGGACTGCGGTCCCAGCCGGCTATGAATGCCGGAGCCGCGGTGGGTTGTGGATTGCCGCCTGTTTTCGCCCTGAGGGCCCAGACGGTTATGTATTGGGCCTCTACTACGGGACCCGTATGAGGAATCATCCTCATTGATTGTGCGGACCTCGCAGTAAGAGGAACCGCGGTCTTCACGCCTACTTCGGGAGGCTGGGTGTGTAGGGGTCCTGCCGTCGTATTGCAAAATACGACACGTAGGTGTATGTGGTGCCGGGGTAGGCCCGACAGGTATTTGTGCTTCTGCGCAAGCTCTGTTGTATGCTGCGGCTAGCATAGCTTGTTGTTGGTCATACCAGGCATGGAGGTTCATGCCTGGAGGTATCACAGAAGCATACTATGAAAGATCTTGTGCAAATGTAAGGGATGCACCCCCTTGTGTTGATGTGCCAATGTGGCCAGTATTTGGTGCTGGAGGGGTGGTCCCTGCAGGCCCTGGGTTTGCGGGGTTTAGGCTATCCCCGGCAGTGTTGTTTAGACGATCAGACATGATCTTGGGAAAGAAAAAGGAATGTGGAAAAAAGTGCTAAGAGTAGCGGTGGGCGCCAATGATGAAACAATGGTTAACCAAGAGGGTTAACTCACTGGTCTCGTCAAGTAGGGTTAATCCCTTCTTTCCGAGGATCGCTGGCTGGATCGTCCGCTGGTTGATCTCCTGCACAAGGAAACAAACCGTGACTCGTAACAAGGAGGATGGGGTGGGGGGTGCTCCTTGTTACCACTCTCCGGCGTGAGAATCAGTAATTTGCTTGGGAAGCAAAATGTGATAGTAGTAGTAGTGAGAGAGTTGTGAAGAGATACGTCAAACCTGGTTCGGGGTAGGTATTTATAGCCGAGGAGTGGAGGAGGGTAGTTGAGTGGCTAGTCTGACATCGCACAGCCTCCTGCAGGTGTGTCAGGCCTGTCGGTTACAGTGGTGACGCCACGTCTTGCTGTGGTGTCAGTCTGTCGCTTACATGTGGGCTGCCACTTGCACTGTGGTGTCAGTCCCACTTGCCTTGTAGGCAGGATGCGGTGCCGGGCCGCATCGCTGCTTGCGGTAGCTGATGTTGTTCCCGCGTTCTTGTTCTGGCCAAACGTATACGGGATGCGGTGCCATGCCGCATCGCCGCTTAGTGAGTGTTAGGGGCTGTTTGGTAGCCTCTGAATGGTCATTAAGAGGCTAACTCTTAATGGAACCATTAAGAATTTTACCAATGAGAAGGCAGAAGAATGTGACATGTGATGATTTACCATTCAGATGTTACCTCTTGACCATTCAGACTTGACGTTACCTCTTATTCATTGAGAGGTTTTAAACCATTAAGAGGTAACATCTGAATGGTCTTTAAGAGGCTACCAAACAGCCCCTTACTGTTGTCCAGATCCCTTGTCGTGATGAAAATGTTCATAGGATGCGGTGCTAGGCCACATCGCTATGTATACACCCATTTTCATACATAAGGTATGTATTCCCATCTCTTGACTGATTGGATTCGACCGCAGTGTTCGCGCGTGCCCGCACGGACACAGATAAGTTCTTGCTTGGTGGGGGTTTTTGATAAGGGTAATGGTCGCTCGCGGTCATGCTGACGCGAGATCTGGGACCATAACCCTTCAGAGCTAAACGACAACAAGCGTTTATTAGGAGAATTTGTTGAATTCAAAGGGAAGAATGATGATATCACGTCCTTAAGAAACATAAAGAGGTCAAAAGTTAGCCGTGTGATGATCCAAAAAACAAGCATGTTTGGTTTAGGTACTTTCTAATACCACATGTTTATTTTATCCATCTTAATTTAAGTTTATAGTCTTGGAAATATATTAAACATATGAGAAGTTTCTAAAATATGGCTAAATGAACGCATTGAGTAACGTGTCAAAACAAGTAATCCATAAACACTTTGAACTTTTTAAACAATTCTGGTGACTAAATGCAGCTCATTCAAAGCTTCAGGTTCTATATGCACCAATAGTTTACAGGAGTGAAGGGTTTTCGGGTTTAGAGTGGAACGAAGAAACAGTGAGATCGAGCACAGAGGTGGTGTTTCAGCTTCAATAAACTGCTAAAGTTGAGAAAATTAAATTGTCGTCAATAATATCCATGTCACTAAGCTCTTAAATCTTTCTCGCCCTTAAATTTTTTAGAATGGTTTTTTATTTTTTCAGAAATTTTTTATTTTTTAGATTTTTTTATTTTTTTTCAGATTTCTTTTTCAATTTTATGATTTTTTTTTAAATTTTTTAGAGTTTTTTATTATATTTTTTAATATGGATCGACCCGCATAGTGATCCGTCCATTTAAAATTATTTGGATATGGATTGGATCACGATCCATTATGTTGGATCATGGATCGGATCATGATCCATTTAAGTTGGATCATTAATGGATCGGATCATGATCCGATCCATATCCATCTATTGACAGGCCTACTCGTAAGTGCTCGCTTGCTTTCTCCTTTGTAGGGGTGGCAAGAGTGGCAATGGTTATTGAGCCAGTCTATAACGTATAAACTTTACGCCCAAAATTTTAAATGGCCCCAAATCATAATTTGTTTTGTTTTTAAAAAATTGTTATTTGTTTCTTAATTCTTGATATCATATTATTATACTAGATATATTCATATTTAACTTCCAACTCGGTCCCATCACTAGAAAAAGGGGACACTTTCTTATGCTAATAAACTTTCTAAGACTAAAGTGTCAAATTTAAATTTTGCTTTACGCCCTGAAATAGGTTGGGCAAGTTTGCTTTAGGTTGCCGGAGGATTCGCTCTGTCGAAGTACTTTGATGACAACAGTCTTTTTAAAAGAACCGGTATATTTTATCCTCCGTGTTGACATTTTTAGTCAAAGTTAAATGCCACGGTTGTAAAGGGTTTCTTATTTCTTTTTTCTGGATTTTAGGGACTGTTTGGACTGTAAGTGCAGTAGTGCACATACCATAACTGTAGCCATCGGCTCCGGTAAGTTGCCACTGGCGTGTGCCATTGCGCGGCTGGGTTGGATCGCTGGACCGAAGGTTCGGTTTCTGTTTTCATTTGTAGATGAAACTATACTTATATGAAAGCTGTTCAAAAGAATCTTGGTACTTGCTTCTTTAAATTCCATCTTATTTATAAAAACCGATTGTTCAAACACTTGATAACCGAATCATTTGGCTCGCATACAAACCAAGTGGAGCTAGGGTGGGCTTGGAGTATAGTATGTTTACAAACCAAGTCGAGCTTGGTTATTTATTTTTATAATTTATATTCTTTTAAATATACTGATATATAAAACAAAAAAAATTATTTTTAACAAATATATGATGTAAAATTTGCGTCTTAATTTAGGTTATAATCTATACATATTAAAAATTTGGGCTTGAATCTAAACGTGGGAAAGAGCGGGCCAAAGAGTGAACTTAAGTTGTCTCGTGTTCGACCCAACTCTTTTACAAATTATGTCTAGCCGGTTTTGAGAGTCCTGAGACTCGGCCCCAAACTGTTCAGATAGCCCTAAGCAAATTCAATACACCCAGAGCGAATCAATGTCTAATTATAAAATATTTTAAAACTTTTCAGGTGGTTTCAAGTTAAACTTGGTGGAAATTGTCCAGTACGCCAATCTTATTGGAGTAGCAATCGGGTACACCATTGCAACATCCTTCAACATGATGTTAGTAACCACATCTGTAATTTAATTACTCCTCTTAATATTTATAAATTTAAAATTTAAAAATTAAAATTAAAATTAACAGTTATGGTAATTCTTGAAAACACATAGCAATAAAAAGAGCATATTGTTTCCATGAGAAAGGTAATCATAATCCCTGTAAAGTGGATGGGACACCATACCATCACATTTGGATAAAGTTTCACTAACTAGCCCTTTTAGTGATTGAAGGATATTGCTGCAAGAGCTGGTGTTCATGAGATTGATTTTACGGAACACACATGCATTAAAGGGTAAAGACAAAGAACCCGATATATGTGCAGTCTTATACTCTTTTTATAGAAGCCCTCCAAAAGACGGTGCAAGGTTGGTAACAACTACGAAGAATAAGTTGAGGTGGAAATTTCAACCTATTCACCAAAAATGGGTCCATTCAACTTATAGTTTTCAAATGTTGCTCTGTATTAACTTGTACATCATGTTTTAAGTGGTGTATTTGTTTAATTGACAAATCTATTGTTTTTATATATTTTTTTAAATAAGGTATTGTAGATGGTAGTGCTGGTGGTAAGTTGGTGATATGTTCATGTCTCGCATTATTGACTCCGCCGCAACGCGCGGGTCTCCCACTATATAGTATTATAGATGAAGAGAGTAAGGGTATAAATGGAACAAAATGGTAAAAATAGAGGTCTTTAAACTTAACTCTTTATCTCCGATCTTAAACTTTTAAAGGAAATTACTTATTTGTACATGAGAGATGCTTTATATATGTATATATAGATATAGGGGAAGGATCCACTAAAAATTGGATTTTGCCTAAGTAGCCTAAGAAGGATTGTGATGATGACATGTGACACTCCTAATAAGTAGGAATGAAGGACATTTTGGTTCTTAAAAATAGGAGTGAAAATGACATGTATCACCCCTTTTATTTTTTAAAAATACAACAAAAAAATATAGCACAAAAAATCTAGTACAAAAAAAATATAGCACAAAAAATGTGGTACAAAAAAATATAGCACAAAAAAATCTAGTACAAAAAATATAGAACAAAAAAATCAAGTACAAAAAAATATAGCACGGAAAAATTCAGCAAAAAAAGTAGTACAAAAAAATCCAGCACAAAAAATTGAGAAAAAAAAATTCAAGACAAGAAAATTCAGCACAAAAAAACTTTAGCACAAAAATATAGTACAAAAATCTAGCACAAAAAATATTATACAACATAGAAATACAATACATTTTAGTGAGTTTTTTTAGTATTCATATTTTATATAGCAATATGGTACTCAAATTAAAGATAAAAAGACGCTCAATTTTGCGGTAAAATTTTTATGAAAAAATAATGTCGTATAAAAAAGTTATGAACGTTTAAAAAATGGGGGTGGAATATGCATGTGCCTTGCATCTGGAGAGAGAAAGTCTATAAATAGGATTTTCCCAAGATATCCTTGCACTCCTCCTTTCTTCTACACTTTCATCTTAACAATTGATTTGAAAAATGAATGGTTAAGATTATCATACTTAGGCAAAATAAATTTTTTATTTGATCTTACCCTTATAGATATATATATATATATATATAGATTATAGATAACTTTATTAAATTTAGTGGTAGAAATATAAATTGGTAAAAAAAATATAAAAATAATTTGGTTAAATTGTAGGGGGTGTAAGTGTAAATTGGTTAAAGAAAACTTTAAAATACGTTTATTTTTATTAAATGTAAAAATAATACCAAAAGAAAAAAAATGTGTGTTACACAATTGTAACTTGTGCATAAATACTTTGGAGTTCGGTAAATTAAAATAAAAGAGTAAACTTCCGTTTTGCTTCCTGTGTTTTGGTGGTTTTAACGCTTTTGTCCCAAACCTTTAAAAATGGACATTTTACTCCCTGATCTACCCCGCCCCTAACGCCATCCATTTCCAACGTTAAAACATTGTCACGTGCCCCCACATGAGGGGCAATTCTTTCTTTTCCCATCCAACCTAAAGAGTTATTTTATTATAATATATAATAATACTTGTAGAACACAAACAATCAAACATACTGTAACAACCCGCTTTTTGGAAAGTCAAAGTACAAGTCAAAGCAAAGTCAAAGGAAGAAAAGATTGCTAATTGCGATCTGTCACTCCTTGCTTAACTATTGGCTATGCTTTTTGACTTGTAATCGAATTCTTTTATTTATTTACTTTAGTTGTATTATGTGGAGTATCTATTAATAATCGCTATTTAATCGCTAATCGGCTTATCGCTAATCGCATACGCAACTCGAATTATGTGTTCTGGATATTGTTTTACGTGTATGTGCTTTTTATGTGTTACTTGTGCATGTTATGTTTATGTTGAGGTGTTAATCGCAATCGCAATTGCAATCGCAATTCTATCGCATCGCAATCTAATCGCAGACGCTAAACGCAAGTATTTATAGTGATTGTATGTTAGATATAGTAGTTAGGTTATTTGTGTGAATAATGAGTAATACTATCGCATCGCTCACTCGAATCGCAACGCAACGCTCAACACGCTAAACGAAATGCCAAAACTCAACTCGTCGGACACTTGGATCGAATTGCCAACTGATCGAATGGCCATCCGATCGGATGGCCATCCGATCGAGGCGCCATCCGATCGGTGCCATCCTATCCGACCCTATCTCCCCCTTTCTATTTTTGGCAACCTATAAATACCCCTCATGTCACATCACAAGTGATGTAACAGCTCTCTCACTCGACCAGCACACTCAAGGCCTTCTTTCTCTCGATTTCTCGCGATTCTTGTAAGTTTTCAACTCAAATCTTGTACTTCTATGATCTACACGCACTCCTTCATCTTTTTCACCTTTGAGTCTTAACTTTTAACCGTGAAATCAATAGATTTGAGGTGTTTTAGGATGACGTCATCATGAATTTCTTATGAACTTCAAGATTTGGCTTCATTCCACCAAGAACAACTCAGATCTGAAGGATTTCCACATGATTTCATAACGATTTCGCATAGATCTCAACATTTCCAAAGTTAAAAGGATTGAAAGATGTTTTTCCAACTTTGTTTCAACTCTTTTACACTCAATGCACACAAAACCGATAGAATCGGAGCTCATTCATGCCTTCTACTCTTCTCTAGTGATGTGCCGGTTTGAGATCTGAATCCTATCAACAAGACAACTGATTTCTAGTTGAACATGAAACCACCCATCACGAACACTTAACTGATCGGATTGGGGTGATTCCCATTCGATCGGATAGCCTGGGTCTGATGGAGTTTCCGTTGTTTGACACGTTGTCATACCGTCTCGAGCAAACCGCAAAACTTTTCAAAATAATCAAGTTCAAGACGTTCAGGATCGTTGGGACGGATTGCCATCCGATCGAACTGCAATCCGATCAGATTGCACTTGGTTCCACACTTAAACTTTTATAATTTTCTAACGAATTGTCATCCGATCGGATTGCTATCCGATCAAGTGACCGTCCTGCTGTGAACTTGTTCTCAACTGAGAAGCCTCGCCAATCGGATCACCATCCGATCGAACGACCGTTCCATCGATCGACCGTTCCATCGATCGACCTGAAGGGTAGAGATACTTCTCTGTTTTCAAAATGCTACAACGAAAACTTCAAAGCCATCATACACAGACACATCCTTGCCAAACGAATGTCAATCCGACCGAATGGCCATCCGATCGGATGACCATCCGAACGGATTGACATCCGATCGAATGACCATCCGATCGGATTGCCATCCGATCGGATTACCGTTCGACACTTGGTTCACTTGCACCGATTTACGCACCGCTCTTCGCTTATGCTATCGTTAACTGTTCAGGCTAATCACTCTAGCGCTCCCTTCAATCCATTAATTTCTATCGCTGTGAGTATACTCGATCCCTTTTTGCATTATGCACTTTTGGGTGTTACATACGTTACTTATACTAAATCACATCAACGCACAACGCAAACACTATTTATACACTAACCGTTATTGCATGTTACTTGTTACTCGATGAATGCTTGTATGTTATGTTAACACAGTGATTGTTGCCTGACGCCTTAGCAACGATAGTACTATTTGTTTGGACTCAGCACCTGTCGTGGACAGGGGTTGTTAAGGTTTCCTCTCACATGTCACAGTGGTGATGTGTGTTGCGCATTCTACAACTCGCAGTCTAGTCTGTGCATATTTCATTGTCGATAACCTACTAGCTTCACATTATACATGTTACATGCCGGTTATGCGTAAATGCTTTCGAACTCTACTATTACTATTAAACTTGTATGCTCACCTTTACACTATGTGTATTAACCTCTATTTTAACGTATGTGACAGGTGTCTAGGATGTTGTTGGAAAAAGTGTGCTTTTGTCTTACTTTTGTATTTTCAGGATTAAATGAGCATAAATGAACAAAAGGAGCAAATATGCAGAAAAATCTAACATGATTACAAGAAATGGAATAATCGTGGCATGCCCGACCCCTCGACAACATCTTCCCAAGCAAAAACAAGTGAACAGAAGACTGAACACAGCCCCATGCCCAGCGGACACGGGGGCGTGGTCAGGTGTCTGCAGAAAGGACAAAGCTATAGAAGCTTCAATTTCCCGACACGGGGGTGTGTCCAGCTCAACACGGCCGTGGTCAACGCTAAGATTCGCAGAATCCAAGCAAATCTTGATAGTACAGATACGCTTCTGCACACGAGGCCGTGCCCAGCGGACACGGGGGCGTGCAGAGCTAATGCAGACAAATTGAAATTAATGAAGAAAGAGAAACTCGATGGACACGGGGCCGTGTCCAGCGGACACGAGGCCGTGTCCGGGCTTTTGTGCAGGCTATAAATAGGGGTGCTTGGTTCACTTCAAAGGCATCCATTGGCAAACCACCTCTTTCCCACTTCACCCACACTCCACCACCATCACAACACCCACATCCACCACCATCATCCATCATCCATCATAGAGTGTGTGTAGTAGTATCGGGATCCAAGATTGATAGTAAGAGTTCTTGACAATCAAAGGCCATGTTTGCCTAAGTCTCTTACATCACTTGGTGAAGACAAGTGATACACTCTAATTTACACATATTTTAGTCCCCCGTTTTACCCCTATTTTATGCGTTTTTGGCCGTAAAACCGTCGTTCGGATACTTATTTATCTACATTTGTGTTTACAGGCCTAAAACTGCATTTCAGACAAGATGATACCAAAAATGAGGACTTTCCGGACAAAACGACAAATCTGCGGACTTTCTGTTAAGAATTCTGATCTGGGCCTGTGGAACGGTCGTTCCACCTGATGCACGGTCGTGCATCTCCGACATCGATGATCATCTCGGAACTGAACGGTCGGTGCGACCTGGCGTGCAACATGTAGCTCGGAACTGAACGGTCGTTCCGTCCCGAAGAACGACCGTGCAATTTCAGATCTGGTCAACGATCCGATGACGTATGCAGTATGGCGACCCATCTTCAATAATTCAATAAAGTGAACGGTCGTTCCATATGGGGAACGACCGTGCAACAGCAAAAAAGTATAAAAACAGAGCAGAAAATTTCTGCTCGACATTCTGGATTTTTGGAGAGCTCTCAGGCGATTTTCAGGCTCCGGAGGCATTAGCTTTCACCCGGATTCAAGCCACATTATCCCGATTAGCTCGATTACTACCCGGATCCTTAGTCTAGTACTTGTTTATGTTTTGATTTTCTAATCTTTCCAAGTTTTTGCTAATCTTTCAAGTACTTAGATTATGATTTATGTATTATTGTAGCCTTTGGGCAAAAACACAACAATCCCTTGCTAGATTATAACCATTAGTTTGTTAAACTTTGTTTGTAATGACATTTGAGGTATTTTCTATGTTAATCTTTGATGATTAGTTTGCAACCTTGTTATTGATATTGAATTCTTGATTATAAGTAATTATGTTGGATGATTGGTGCTTGGTTAGTTAAGATAGTTGAAAAATGAAGCTTAATTAATCTTGTATTAGTAAACTTTGAATTTGGTTAACTAGTTTAACTTGGTTTAAATGTATGCATCATAATACTAGAAATGGTTAGTGATTTAATAAAATTTAATTATTGTTAATCAAGAGAGCTTGCCGTCACGTAAGGGCCTAAACGGGTTAGATGGTGTCGTTATAAATTCTTGCCATGATTTGTTAGCTTAGTTAGTAGTTTAGGCCAAAATTGCTATCTTAGTGAATTATTGTGTAAGATTTGTAAAATGAACTCGGTTGTGATTTAATCTAGATTATGCTTATCTCGGTGGTTGCATTGTGTTTATCGGTGTCGCTTTCCTTGTTTAAGTGAGGTTAGAATAATCCTAACGGCTGACTAACTTATTTTTAAGAGATTTTCATAGACATTTATCAATTGCACGTTAAAGAACAATTTTAGGTGGTTAAAGTGTGTTTATCGTTTTAACTTTCCGAATGATTGTCATGTTAGGATTCCCGAAAGGGATACTAATTGTTTTAAATTGGAAAATTGACCGAATGCTTTTAGTGCCAAAACTGACTTAGTTGATATGCTGTGGTTGTGTATTTAGCAAGGCTTTTTATCTACTATCTAGTATGTTTTTATTATGTATTTGGTTATGTTACTTTAGTTTAGTTTAAATCAACAAAACCTATGTTTTTACCGGTAGTTTAATGATAACGGTCTAGTACTAATTCTCCGCCCATTTCCTTGGATCGATACTTGGTTCTTACCAATACTTTATTACATATATGACGGGGTACACTTGCCTCTTTCGTGTGTGTTTTGATGTAAAAGTAATAATCACTTTTATAAATTTAAAACCCAATCGTGTGTAATTCATTGCAAAAATTATGTATATATACGCACACGTCAACAAGCATTTAGTGTAATACTTTCGATTTTTAATCGTTTCGCAATTTTTATTTGGTTTTGTATTAATGACTTTAATAACTAGTTTCTTATGTTGAAGGTGAAACTTCCTTATCATTTGTCCGTGGTATCTTGGCGTTATTTTACTGTCTATATAAAATAAAAGATTTACACCATTCATATCTCTACGGTCTATATAGAGATATGTTGGTACCTAGTCGGGGGTTAAGGGAATGGTTTGGTAAGGTTCTTGCCTTGTTCAGTGCATAGATCCTGCAAGGACCTGGGTCAAGCTTACTAGGACCTCCTTCAATACCAACTGATATTGGATAGCGGGGGTGCGAATAGCTTGATCCCCTCATATGTAAACTACTATTAATACATTAACCCGGCTACTTGGGATTGTATCCCTGTTGACTCAAACCACTTAGCCGAGGGTAACGTCACCTTCAAAAGAGGGGCCTACCACATTATGCATTAATAACTTAATTAATTATCTTTCAATATTCCGACCCTTTAGGATTGTATCCTTGCTGACTCAAACTACTGGGTTGAGGGTAACGTCACTTTCAATAAAATATTCACCGTGTCGAATTTTCGTTTGCAGGTTGATGTTCTCGACCCCCGCTCCAGAACTTGTTGAACCGTCTGACGAACCCGAACGTGATCTTCGGAGGCGTCTTCGCGCGAAAGGGCGTGCGGTTGGGCTATTGCTCGCATCTGGCGGGCCGGATTCGGTGGTACCTACTGAAGCCGAGGGCTCAGGAGGAAACATAACTATGGCAGACGATAATCAACCGTTGAATGAGTCTAATCAGCCTGGAGCGACAGGCCTGGAACCGAGTATCCTTAGACCTACTATTGATGCACCTAATTTTGAAATAAAATCTAGTATAATTAATATGGTGCAGAATTCGGTGCAGTTCGACGGACGCGAACATGAGGATCCCGGACGACATATTGCGGCTTTTCTCGAAGTGTGTTCCACGTTTAAAATGCGGGATGTTTCGGAGGATGTCGTTCGGTTACGGTTGTTTCCTTTCTCACTGCGTGACAAAGCCAGAGCGTGGCTTATGTCACTGCCAGCTGGATCCATCAGGACCTGGAATGGGTTGGCGGAGCTATTTATGAAAAAGTACTTTCCACCCGAGAAGACAACCAAGCTAAGGAACCGAGTGGTGACCTTTCGTCAGGATGAAGGGGAGTCGTTGCATGCAGCGTGGGAGAGATTCAAGGATCTGTTACTTGATGTTCCACATCATGGGTTCACCAGGAGACAGTTAGTCTTGACATTCTATCAGGGGCTGAGCTACAATACGCAGGAGCGTTTAGATATGAATGCAGGAGGCGATTTGGGGACAAAGACTCCCAATGAGGCTTACGATATCATTGAAAAGGCTGCGTTGAAATCTAGCTCTCGCCGCGAAGGAGATAGGAGTCGGGCTACATCATCATCATCAGGATCCCGCGCAGGAGTGCATGCTGTTGACGACTATACGGCTATTACTGCTCAGATCTCGGCTCTCGCATCGAGATTCGACAGGTCCCAGATGATTGCGCATGCGGGCTCGGGTTGTGACCAGTGTGGTGTGTCACACGAGCCTGGGGCATGTTTTCAGGGAGTCGGATACGAGGGCCATGAAGAGGTAGATTTCGTAGGTAATCAAGTTAGGCCGCAAAACAACCCTTACAGTAACACCTACAATCCCGGTTGGAGAAATCACCCAAATTTTGGGTGGCGTGCGAACACAGGCAATCAAAATCCTTTGGGATTCACTCCGCGCGCTCCAGCGCAACAGCATCAGGGTCAGGGTCAGGGTCAGCATTATCAGCAGTACAACCAATCCTACCAACAGCGTTCATACCCGCATCAGAATCAAGGCTCTGGGAGTAGTTCCCAGCAGCAGGCCCCTCAGTCTAGTTCTAAGCTGGAGGAGATGATGTCCCAGCTTCTTACTAGCTCCTCGAGCGCGAATCAGCTAGCTGAAAAACGCTATCAGCAGAGCGAGGATCGTTTTCTCTCTCATGAGGGAGAAATGAGGAGCCACAAGGCCTCGATTCAGAACATAGAGAATCAGGTTGGTCAGCTAGCACAGATGATGTCAAAGAGACCCCAGGGTGGTCTCCCGGGCAATACTGAGACAAACCCGGGCCCGCATAGAGATGTGAATGCGGTGATGACCAGGAGTGGAAAACCTACCGGACCCGTCATATCGGACTCACCACCGATCACTGAAGCGGTCCCGACCGACACACCGGATGAGGTGCATGCCAGGCTCCGCCCAGCAAGTACAGCACAAGTCCAGGAGCCGGTCACAGGTTACAAGCCTCCAGTGCCCTATCCAGGAAGGTTGAAGAAGCAGAAGATGGATGAACAAAACGGTAAGTTTCTTGAGATGTTTAAGCAATTGCATATAAACATACCGTTTGTTGAGGCTTTGGCACAGATGCCAAAGTATGCGAAGTTTCTGAAAGACATCCTCTCAAACAAGCAAAAACTCGAGGACATGTCTTGTGTGGTTATGAATGAAAGCTGCTCTGCTATTCTCCAGAATCGCCTGCCTACAAAAATGGGCGATCCAGGCAGTTTCACGCTTCCCTGCCTCATAGGCAATCTGTCAGTCAACCTTATGCCCTATAAGGTTTTTACAAAGTTGGATCTAGGTGAGCCGTCACCTACGAGGATGAGTATTCGACTTGCGGATCGTTCTGTCAAGTATCCACGCGGGTTTGTAGAGAATATGCTTGTTAAGATTGACAAGTTTGTATTTCCCGTGGATTTTGTTATCCTGGACATGGATGAGGACTCGAGAGTGCCTCTGATACTCGGACGCCCTTTTTTGAATACCGCCCGGACAATTGTGGACGTGGCGGCGGGCGAGATCACACTCCGAGTAGATGATGAACATGTGACATTTGACATTAAACGTTCTATGCAGCATCCTCTGAGTCAGGACGACGCCCTCTATTATGTTGACATTGTCGACACTTATGTGAGCACGCATTTCCAGGGTACAATCGAGGAGATAGATTCGGACACGCATCTGTTGTGTGGGGACTTAGATGGCATTACGCAGGAGGGCCACTATTTAGAGCAGCCAGTCTATCAGATTGGTGATGATAGTCCCCAGAGTCCGGATCGTTTCACAGAAATTGATCGCGAGAGTGAAGTGAAGTCGAAGCCTTCAGTGGAAGATCCTCCTACCTTGGAGCTTAAAGAGCTCCCACCGAACCTAGAGTACGCATTTCTTGATGAGGAGCGTCATTTGCCTGTCATTATTTCATCTGGTTTGGCGGGAGAGGAAAAGAGCAGACTGCTTAATGTGTTGAAACTTCATAAGAAAGCAATCGCTTGGAAAATCCTGGACATTAAAGGTATAAATCCCCCCTTCTGTACACATAAAATTCTTATGGAGGATCAGTTCAAGCCGTGTGCGCAGCACCAGAGGCGGCTGAACCCGAACATGCAAGAGGTCGTTAAAAAGGAAGTGATTAAGTTGTTAGATGCTGGTATGATCTATCCCATTTCCGACTCTGTTTGGGTCAGCCCTGTGCAGGTAGTGCCCAAAAAGGGGGGCATGACTGTGGTCACGAACGATAGGAATGAGCTCATTCCAACCAGGACGGTCACTGGATGGCGGGTTTGCATCGATTATCGCAAACTCAACGACGCCACCCGAAAGGACCACTTCCCGCTTCCATTCATTGATCAGATGTTGGAGCGTCTGTCAGGGAAGTTATATTATTGTTTTCTGGATGGGTTCTCGGGTTACTTTCAAATTCTTATCGCTCCTGAGGACCAGGAGAAGACCACATTTACCTGTCCTTTCGGTACATTCGCCTACCGGCGTATGCCGTTTGGGCTGTGTAATGCGCCGGCTACTTTCCAGCGATGTATGGTCGCCATTTTCCACGACATGATTGAGGATTCCATGGAGGTGTTCATGGACGATTTTTCGGTATTTGGGGATTCCTTTGATCAGTGTCTGGAAAATTTGAAAAGAATGTTGAAGAGGTGTGAGGAGACCAATCTGGTCCTGAACTGGGAGAAATGCCACTTCATGGTGAAGGAGGGCATAGTTCTGGGACACAAAATCTCTCACGCGGGCATGGAAGTCGATCCAGCTAAGGTCGACGTTATATCACGACTTCCACCCCCCACCTCTGTTCGTGCTATACGGAGCTTTCTCGGTCATGCCGGGTTCTATCGGCGATTCATCAAAGATTTTTCCAAAATCGCCAGACCCATGACTCGTTTGTTAGAGAAAGATGCTCCGTTCGTGTTTGGAGATAATTGCTTGAGGGTTTTTGACCTCCTCAAGCAAAAGTTGGTAGAGGCCCCTATTTTAGTCGCACCAGACTGGAGTCTGCCCTTTGAAATCATGTGCGACGCGAGTGATTACGCTATAGGGGCCGTTCTGGGTCAAAAGAAGGAAAAGCACTTCCATCCGATCTACTATGCGAGTAAAACTCTCCACGACGCTCAAGAGCATTATACCACGACTGAAAAAGAGCTCTTGGCGGTCGTTTTCGCATTCGATAAATTTAGATCGTATCTGGTGCTTTCGAAAACCGTTGTATACACTGATCATGCAGCCATTAGATACCTCTTCAGCAAACAGGACGCTAAACCGCGTCTAATCAGATGGATCCTGTTGCTGCAAGAGTTTGATATTGAGATACAAGATAAAAAGGGTGCTTTGAATGTAGCTGCCGACCATCTGTCTCGGTTAGAGCACGGAGACATCGAGGATTCGCGTTGGGATTCAATAAATGATAAGTTCCCACACGAATCTTTGATGGGTGTTGAGATTTGTGATGAGTCGCCATGGTTCGCCGACCTTGCGAACTATCTTGCTTGAGGGATTCTAATAAAAGGGTTGACTCACCAGCAAAAGAGGAAATTCTTTTCGGATCTCAAGCACTACATATGGGATGACCCTTTCTTATTCAAGGTGGGTGCTGATCAGGTGATTAGGAGATGTGTATCTGGGTCTGAGGCGACCGACATTCTGCGCCAGTGTCATGAGGGACCTACCGGAGGCCACCACGGAGCCAACTTCACCGCGAAGAAGGTGTTAGATTCCGGGTTTTACTGGCCGACCATTTTCCGTGACGCGCAGAGTTGGGTGAAAGCGTGCGATGCTTGTCAGAGGGCGACGAACATATCGGCACGCGACGAAATGCCCCAGAACTGGATACAGGTTTGTGAAGTCTTTGATGTTTGGGGGATAGACTTCATGGGACCATTCCCCCCTTCACGTGGAAACAAGTACATACTCGTGGCTGTTGACTATGTATCAAAGTGGGCGGAGGCGCAAGCCTTACCCACTAATGATGCCAGAGTAGTTGTAAGGTTTCTTAAGAGTTTGTTCGCCCGATTTGGCGCTCCGAAAGCGCTCATTAGTGACCGAGGGACTCATTTTTGCAATACGCAGCTTGAAAAGGCTTTGTCCCGATACGGTGTGCATCACCGTTTATCCACACCATATCATCCGCAGACGAGCGGGCAGGTGGAGGTCACGAACCGTGGACTTAAGCGCATCCTTGAGCGGTCGGTTGGAGCGAACCGCAAGGAGTGGTCGGACAAGCTTGATGAGGCATTATGGGCATTCCGTACAGCTTATAAGACCCCTATAGGGACCACCCCCTTTAGGTTGGTATACGGAAAGGCATGCCATTTACCGGTGGAGTTGGAGCACAAGGCTATGTGGGCATTGAAAACCGCGAATTTGGACATTAAGACCGGAGGTGAAGCCCGGTTTCTCCAAATTCATGAATTGGAAGAATTGCGGCACCAAGCCTATGAGAGCTCCGTACTCTACAAAGAGCGCACGAAGAAATGTCACGACAAACGCTTGAAGGACCACAAAGAATTCCAAGCGGGTGATCTTGTTCTTCTGTATAATTCATGGCTGCGCTTATTTCCTGGGAAGCTTCATTCACGCTGGACAGGACCATACACGGTTAAGGAAGTATTTCCGTATGGTACTGTTGCAGTAGAGAACGCGGATGGCGTTACATTCAAGGTTAATGGTCACCAGTTGAAGTTGTACGTTGCCGGGCCGATGGATTCGGCGGTGGAGGTGATTGAACTCCAAACCCCGCACACATCATAAGTGTGGGGAGGAGAGAGTCTACGCTACTGACTCGCGGAACAAAAATGTAGCAAGAGCGTATTTTGCGCTTTAGGGGTAGTTTAGTCTTTTTAGTAGTTTTTGTAGTTTTTGTAGTTTTTCTAGTTTTTAGCTTTGAGTCTTGCTATCGACTCGTCGACAAAAATTTAGCATGAGTCTACGCTGCTGACTCGCCGACAAAAATGCAGCAGGAGCGTCTTTGGCGCTATGAGGGCAAAATTGTCCTTTTATTTGTTTTTGTAGTTTTAGCGTAATTTAGGTTAGTTAGGTAGTTTTCGTTTGTTTGTTTAGTTTCCGTACGTGTCGGGCGAAGGTTCTGTATTGTAATATTATTAGAACAGTTGGTGTATCGAAAAAAACGGTGAGAAACGGCCGAAATGGTTGCTGGAAATAGCTTCTGCAGAAAATCTGTATCTGCAGCTGATGCACGACCGTTCCACCTGTGGAACGACCGTGCAACTCCGGGCAAGCCGGAACGGTAGATCGCACCCTCGGTGCATTTCCGAGAACACGCTGCTAGGTTTGAACGACCTCGGTGACGCACGACCGTTCCACTCCGGAGAACGACCGTGCGACAGCCTGAGGGCAATTTGGTCATTTTGCACACTATATATACCATTATCTGCTGCAAAAACCATCATTCGCGAACCCTAGCCGCTGCAGACTGTTCCTGGGCGATTTTTCACCGTTTCCCACGATTTTTCGCACGATCAAATACCCAACTCCGCACGGTATGTCTCTAGTGTTAGATTTCATGTTTTCTTTCTTTCTAGTGTAGTTTTCTTCTGATTTTTCAAGGAATTTTTAGGGTTCTCTTCATAAACAAATCGAAACCCTAACCCTTGTTAAATCGAAGTATCGTGAACACCCGGTTGATTTGCAGACCCCTGTTGACCCAATATTTGTTGAAATTTTGAAAAATCTGATTTTTCTAAGTTCAGGGGTCGTATTCTGCAGATTCGGAAGTGCACGGTCGTTCCTTAGGTGGAACGGTCGTGCATCGCCGGCTGATTCACGATATCGTCTGGTCTGGCCTGTTAGTTCTCGGTGACGCACGACCGTGCGTCCCGGAGAACGACCGTGCCATATTGCCAGTACAGTTTGGACAGTAGCTTCATAATTGGCTGCTCGCTTGTTTTCAACTCATTTTTCTCCTGTTTCTGTCTTCCTAACAACATTCCCCATTACAGATGGATCACCCTTTCCTGCAATTTAACCCCAACATTGAGAAAGAAGCGTTATGTATACCGAAGCGCGATGAATTATGGGCGAGGCGGGATCAGTTTGGGGAACCCCGTTGGTTAGATTGGGAGGTCATGAGGGATTTAAATCAATATGACTGACTTGATGAAATGATGACTCCCGCGCTAGCAAACCTGGTCGGTTGCAACCGACCCGTGTACCGGGAGTTGACTATTGAATTCTTCGCCTCGTATAAGTATGAAAAGCCGGTTTTACATATAGAACCTGATTTCCGCTACAGGAATCGGGTCACCTTCAGGTTGTGTGGGCGATGGCACACATGGTCGGTGGGTCGCTTGGGACGGAGGCTTGGGATTTATACGCGGGAGGACATGGATGATCCCGACATCTTCAATGATCGGTACAATTTCCCCAATGATGCAGCGCGAGAGGCATTCTGGGCACGTAACGCTATTGGGGGACCATACAACCCACGGATGTCAAAGGCTTCGCGCCTTCGAGACCCTCTGGTGCGAGTGATGCACCATGTTTTCAGCCATTCTATTTGCGGACGCATGGACAGTCAAGGTAACTGTCCAACGCCTGATTTGCTCTTTCTTTATGCGTTGGTTGACAAAGCACCGATCAACCTCGCCGCGCGAATGGCTGAGTACTTTATTAAGTGTTCAGGGCGGACCCACAATAGTGAGATCCACGGCGGGCAGTACGTGACCGAGATCGCGTACAATGAGCGACTAATGACGCCAGGGGTGCTTAGGGGTCTCACTTTGATCACTGAGGGGGTGCATGTTGATATTCGGTCTTTGAAGTTTATGGGGGTTATTGCTGAGTTGGATGGGAGAGATAGGTTGAGGGGTTTGAATGGAGAGATATGGGACCCATTACCTCCAGCTGAGGAGGAACATGAGGATGAAGACTAAGAGATGGGAGAGCAGCACGAGCCACAGCCACCGACACCACCACACTCGCCGCAGCATCATGCATTTCAGCAGCATGAGGATTGGCCTACTTTTTACCAGCAGTTCCAGGACATGCGTGTCACACAGGAGCAGCATGGTACATACTTTGACCAGATCAGATCCAGCCAGGACGAGATTAGAGCCAGTCAGGCAGAGCTTCGAGCCACACATGACCGACTAGAGCAGCGCCAGGATACTCTATACCAGGGGGTGTCCGCGGGTTTTTCTTATTTGTTCGGGGAGATGCATCACGCACACCCCAACTATTTTCAGCACCCGCCGGAGTTCCCACCATGGAACCCCCTAGCTATGGCGATCAGGGCCCATCTGGCACGAGGCATGATGACGATGATGATGAGTAGTTTGCGGTAGTGGTAGCACTTGGTGGTGTTTATGTTTCAGTACTTTGTTTTTTTTATTTGGGTGTTTATTTTGACTTAGTATTTAAAACACCCCGGATATGTATTTTGAAACAATTTCCTTTCTGTTTTGTTTGGATATTAGCATCTATGTACATTATGGTTGTTTGGTTTTTCTTTTTCTGTTATATTTTGGGTGTACACGACATACTTGCAGATTTTATCTATCGGATCTTGGACCGGAGCACGTACCAGTTAGAGCTTCGGAAGTCTCGTGGCACCAACATCATCTTGAGGGGAGTATTTTTATCCCTTTTTCTTATATTTCGGGTCTCGCATTGGGGACAATGCGAAGTTCAAGTGTGGGGAGGGAGTTAACTTTGTTAACATTAGCTTTGTTTGTCCTCATTTAAAAAAAAAAACAGAAAATCAGAAAAATCATTTAAAAATACTTGTGTTTTGTATATATGTTGGTAAATAAACCGGTTGGTTATGTTTTAGAAAGCATCGGACTTGATAAAAACTCGACAAGCAAAATATTTTTGAAAAAGGAAACCGGAAAGCGTGACAAACAAAGAAAGACTTACATGATAGTTTTCACACTTTTACCCATTCTTTCCGTTACGTGAGCATATTTGAGCTTAGATGATTATATATTTGTTCATTTCGGATATAGGAGTGAGCCGGATGTTTTGTGCAATTTAGAACTTGTCACTAGTATGCTTGTTAAGACCATGAACGTGCGGATTTGTGTAAACGTGATAGAGGCACTTAGATTACCCATTTGTTGTGTACCTTGTTCTTTGTGTTGTGCTTCCCGTTCACCTTATATTACCCTTTAGGATTAACCATGTCGAGCCTTCCCGTTCACCTTTGTTTACCCACATTATCGCCTACTTAACCAAATTTAGCCTTTTTATGTTTTTAAACCTTTTTAGTGTTGAAGCTCGGTTAAAATAATAGTTTAACTAGCTTGTTAGTGTTTATATTTCATTGTATAGTTGTAAAAAAAAAAAAAAAAAAACAGAAAATAAAACACCCTAAAATAGGGTGAAGTTGATAGAAATCGAGCAATTTTGAATGCTTAAATGTTAAAAATCTTGTTGATTAGCTCGATTGCGCCTTAGTCGCCTTTTTAAGGCGTTTGTATGTAAAGTTGTATTGTTTATTGCTAGTTAAACGATACTACCGAGTTTTAACCATTTTCGCCATTTTAAATGTCCACTTCCATACCCTTCGCCCAAGCCTAACGTTACAACCCGTAAAGACCTCTTGATTTACACTTATTTGCATGTTAGTTGGTGGAGACGAGATCTTATGACAAGCTTATGTTATTGCACATTTCATTGACTAGGCATTGAGTGTTTACGCATACACATTTTATGTATGATTCATAAATAAAACCGAGTGTGTGTGAACATTGTGAGTTGGGTGAAGATTAACATGTGAGTCAATTAAATGTTTAGTCTCGGCTTTTTGGTTGTCGCTTTTTAAGTTGCATATGCTTGTTGGGTTTGAATCTTTTGATGTTGTCTTTCGACAAACCGGCTAACCGTTTATATTTTAGTTTTAAATAAAATAGTGTGTAAATTATCGTTCTTGTTTGTTTATGTCTTTTATTGCTTTTTAGTTTAGCTTGCTTGAGGACAAGCAAGGTTTAAGTGTGGGGAGATTTGATACACTCTAATTTACACATATTTTAGTCCCCCGTTTTACCCCTATTTTATGCGTTTTTGGCCGTAAAACCGTCGTTCGGATACTTATTTATCTACATTTGTGTTTACAGGCCTAAAACTGCATTTCAGACAAGATGATACCAAAAACGAGGACTTTCCGGACAAAACGACAAATCTGCGGACTTTCTGTTAAGAATTCTGATCTGGGCCTGTGGAACGGTCGTTCCACCTGATGCACGGTCGTGCATCTCCGACATCGATGATCATCTCGGAACTGAACGGTCGGTGCGACCTGGCGTGCAACATGTAGCTCGGAACTGAACGGTCGTTCCGTCCCGAAGAACGACCGTGCAATTTCAGATCTGGTCAACGATCCGATGACGTATGCAGTATGGCGACCCATCTTCAATAATTCAATAAAGTGAACGGTCGTTCCATATGGGGAACAACCGTGCAACAGCAAAAAAGTATAAAAACACAGCAGAAAATTTCTGCTCGACATTCTGGATTTTTGGAGAGCTCTCAGGCGATTTTCAGGCTCCGGAGGCATTAGCTTTCACCCGGATTCAAGCCACATTATCCCGATTAGCTTGATTCCTACCCGGATCCTTAGTCTAGTACTTGTTTATGGTTTGATTTTCTAATCTTTCCAAGTTTTTGCTAATCTTTCAAGTACTTAGATTATGATTTATGTATTATTGTAGCCTTTGGGCAAAAACACAACAATCCCTTGCTAGATTATAACCATTAGTTTGTTAAACTTTGTTTGTAATGACATTTGAGGTATTTTCTATGTTAATCTTTGATGATTAGTTTGCAACCTTGTTATTGATATTGAATTCTTGATTATAAGTAATTATGTTGGATGATTGGTGCTTGGTTAGTTAAGATAGTTGAAAAATGAAGCTTAATTAATCTTGTATTAGTAAACTTTGAATTTGGTTAACTAGTTTAACTTGGTTTAAATGTATGCATCATAATACTAGAAATGGTTAGTGATTTAATAAAATTTAATTATTGTTAATCAAGAGAGCTTGCCGTCACGTAAGGGCCTAAACGGGTTAGATGGTGTCGTTATAAATTCTTGCCATGATTTGTTAGCTTAGTTAGTAGTTTAGGCCAAAATTGCTATCTTAGTGAATTATTGTGTAAGATTTGTAAAATGAACTCGGTTGTGATTTAATCTAGATTATGCTTATCTCGGTGGTTGCATTGTGTTTATCGGTGTCGCTTTCCTTGTTTAAGTGAGGTTAGAATAATCCTAACGGCTGACTAACTTATTTTTAAGAGATTTTCATAGACATTTATCAATTGCACGTTAAAGAACAATTTTAGGTGGTTAAAGTGTGTTTATCGTTTTAACTTTCCGAATGATTGTCATGTTAGGATTCCCGAAAGGGATACTAATTGTTTTAAATTGGAAAATTGACCGAATGCTTTTAGTGCCAAAACTGACTTAGTAGATATGCTGTGGTTGTGTATTTAGCAAGGCTTTTTATCTACTATCTAGTATGTTTTTATTATGTATTTGGTTATGTTACTTTAGTTTAGTTTAAATCAACAAAACCTATGTTTTTACCGGTAGTTTAATGATAACGGTCTAGTACTAATTCTCCGCCCATTTCCTTGGATCGATACTTGGTTCTTACCAATACTTTATTACATATATGACGGGGTACACTTGCCTCTTTCGTGTGTGTTTTGATGTAAAAGTAATAATCACTTTTATAAATTTAAAACCCAATCGTGTGTAATTCATTGCAAAAATTATGTATATATACGCACACGTCAACAAGCATTTAGTGTAATACTTTCGATTTTTAATCGTTTCGCAATTTTTATTTGGTTTTGTATTAATGACTTTAATAACTAGTTTCTTATGTTGAAGGTGAAACTTCCTTATCATTTGTCCGTGGTATCTTGGCGTTATTTTACTGTCTATATAAAATAAAAGATTTACACCATTCATATCTCTACGGTCTATATAGAGATATGTTGGCTACCTAGTCGGGGGTTAAGGGAATGGTTTGGTAAGGTTCTTGCCTTGTTCAGTGCATAGATCCTGCAAGGACATGGGTCAAGCTTACTAGGACCTCCTTCAATACCAACTGATATTGGATAGCGGGGGTGCGAATAGCTTGATCCCCTCATATGTAAACTACTATTAATACATTAACCCGGCTACTTGGGATTGTATCCCTGTTGACTCAAACCACTTAGCCGAGGGTAACGTCACCTTCAAAAGAGGGGCCTACCACATTATGCATTAATAACTTAATTAATTATCTTTCAATATTCCGACCCTTTAGGATTGTATCCTTGCTGACTCAAACTACTGGGTTGAGGGTAACGTCACTTTCAAAAAAGGGGCCTACTACTATAACTAAGATAATCTCTTAAAAAGTGCAAAAGTGCGGAAATCATCAAAGGTTACACTAAAGGCGAGTCGGATCCAAGTGATTCATCTTGTCTATCTGTTTTTATTTTTATTTTATTTTTCAGCATTTTTAGTTTTTATTTTCATGTTTAAAACTTTTTCTAAACTTTTGATTTGATTAGACGTTGAGGATAAACCGGTACTAAAAGCTCTTGTGTCCTTGGACGACCTCGGTATCTTACCAACGCTATACTACGCTCACGCTGGGTGCACTTACCCATATGTGTATTTAGTGTTAGTAAAATATCGTATTTTATAAATTTAAAACTTGACTAAAGTGTTAAAAAGGGCTTAAAATATACATAAAAATATATCACGCTTAACGCACATCAAGTTTTTGGCGCCGCTGCCGGGGACACAAGGATTTTAAGAAAGCTTAAAATCGACGACCTTATCAGTTTTTCAAAACCTTTTTAAACCCGCGCGCATTTTTCTACATTTTAATTAGTTTTTGCATTTACAGTAGACTGAACACGGGGCCATGCTGCACAATTTTTTACAAACTCCCAGATACAGAACCTGAACACGGGTCGTGCTCACTGAACACGGGGCCGTGTCCAGCCTCTGTTTCCGTTTTTATTTTTGTTTTCTGGTCCCGAGACTATGTTGTGGTCTACTGAGTGATTCTTATGGATCAATACTCAGGAGATTACAACTACCACTATGAGGAGGATGATTATAGGGAAGACTTTTGCACCATTTGTGGTAACCCTCATTCTGTACAATATTGTGACCTCTTTGAACCATCCCCTTCATACACCTACTATGAGGAGCCCAGGTACGAGCCGTCAACTTTATACACACCCTATGAAGAGCCAAGGTATGAACCCTCTCCCTCATACTCATATTTTGATGAACCAAGGTATGAGCCTTCATACTCATACTTTGAGGAACCAAGATATTAGCCTTCTCCTTCATATGCTTACTATGAGTAACCATGGCGTGAACAACCCACCTCATATGAGTATTATGAAGAACCAAGTTATGACCCTTATCCATCATATACTTACAATGAGGAATAATGGTGTGAACCATCTACCTCATATGAGTATCATGAGGAACCAAGTATTGAACTTCCGAATTCAAGCTTTGAAGATCCTTATTCTATCACACCCATAGCCGATAAGATAATAGAACACCTTAAAACTATTGAGCGCTACATAAAAGAAGCCCGCGCAAGGGAAGAGGAATCCCGCGCAAGGGAAGAATTAACTTGTAATAAAGAAGAGATAGTTGAAGAGGTAAAAATGGAAGAACAAGTAAGTGAAAAGCCGACACATGAGTTAAACAACAAAAAAGGTGAGTCCGACAACGTTAAAATTCAAGAAGAGTCTAATTTTAAAGAAATTAATCTCCTGTCACCTTCTTTCGAAAATCATTGTTTAGTACCCACTCATGCTAAGTTTTTAAAAGAGTTAAACACTAACACTAAAATTGACGAAACGGTAAGCATTAAGTTAACAAATGATCAAACCACGTTAATAAAAGAATATCCATTTGGAATTAACATTACACCGGTTCCATGTTTTTTTTTCAAAATTCCTTTATTAGTAATATTACAATTGATAAAGATCTTTGTGTTAATATAATGCCAAACTACATTTTCGAAAAATTAAGTATTGGTGATTTTTCTCCACTTTAAATACCCATTTTTCTATCTAATCGGAAAACAATAAAATCAATTGGGATAGTTGAGGATGTGTTGGTCCAAACCAATCAAATGGTAATCCCAACCGACTTCGTCATCCTTGATGACGCTCCACTAGTGTTGGGACGGCCTTTTGTAAGGACCCACAAAGCTTTGAAAAATCGGAAGTATAACAATCTACCCATTCAATTAGGGGCATTCAAAAAAAGTGTCGATCTTGAGCGTTCAATGAAATATCCATTCGGCAATGATGACCCCCTAATTGAAGATGAAGATGAACCACCTGATACAAGAGAAGAAATTGACCACTTTGTTGAAGAAGAGGTCGCCATAGAACAAACCTTTGTGGTTCTTGACCGAAATGAGCAACCAAATAAGGAGTCTCCTAAAGACCCACCTCTTGAGCTCAAAGAACTTCCAAAAGGTTTGGAATATGCTTTTCTTGACAATGATGGTAAATCACATGTAATTATTTCGTCAAAATTAACTAGTGTAGAAAAATAAAAATTAATTACGCTTCTGAAAAAACACAAAAACGCGATCGCTTGGAAGCTTGTAGATATTAAAGGAATAAGTCCTTCCATGTGCATGCACAAAATTTTAATGAATGATGACTACAAATCGGTAATACAACCACAATGTAGAGTAAATCCAAACATCCAAGAAGTGGTTAAAAACGAAGTCATCAAATTACTTGAAGCCGGACTCATTTACCCAATCTCCGATAGTCCTTGGGTAAGTCCCGTCCAAGTAGTTCCTAAGAAAGGAGGTATGACGGTAGTAACTAACGAGAAAAATGAATTAATACAAACAAGAACCGTCAAAGGATGGAGAGTATGTATAGATTATCGTCGATTAAATGAGGCAACAAGGAAAGATCACTTTCCTTTACCTTCTATTAATCAAATGTTAGAATGATTATCCGGTCACAAATTTTATTGTTTCTTAGATGGTTTTTCAGGTTACTTTCAAATACCGATAGCACCCGAAGACCAAGAGAAGACGGCATTCACATGTCCCTATGGAACTTTTGCTTATCGACGCATGCCTTTTGGTCTATGTAATGCCCCCGCAACCTTTCAACGTTGGATGGTGGCCATCTTCCATGACATGATAGAAAAGACAATGTAAGTCTTCATGGACGATTTTTCTATCTTTGGAGATTCGTACGACCAATGCCTCGATAACCTTGAACGAATGCTATCCCGATGTGAGGAAACTAACCTCGCCCTTAACTGGGAAAAATGTCATTTCATGTAACACCTCGAAAATTCACGTCCTATAATGTATTGACACGTGTCATCAGCTTGAACGTGAGAAAGTATACTTTAGAGGGACTAAAGTTGACAAACATAGAAAGTATGTGATAATAAGGGTTCAAAATGTCAACAATGGATAAACATACTTTATAATAACCCTACATGATGTTTATAACATCAAACGAATAAATCACGGATCATACGAAGCTAAAAGTGAGAGATTACAAACTACAGGGGTTAAATGTGTCAACATGTTTAAAGATATACCTCTGAGTGACCTTTTGACAAACCCGAAGCTTCGTAAATGTTAATTATGCTCACTAGAATGCACGGTTCAAATTTCATAAAGTTTCGTCAACGTATGAGAAAGTTGTGATCAAATTCGTGTGCGAGGGGTTAAAGTGTCAACGTTGAAAGTTAGACCTTTTCGGGTAACAATTTAGTTACCCGAGGGCTTAACAAAGTGGGTATATGTTTTAAAGCCCCTATATATCAATTATAAAGGTTCATACAGCAATAATCGAGTGTCTGTACAAGATTTGAAGAGCCAAGGATCAAACAGCAATTAAATAAAAAAATTTTTGGATGAAATACACATGCTCGTGTAGCGCGAGCATGAAGCCTGGAGGCGTCGCGCTACGCGACTGCAACATCTGGACAGAAACATTGTTTTCGTGGTCCCTTGTCTGCCACAAGCTTGGTGCATGAACTTTGATCGATTTTCTCACATATAATTGGCCCCTAAAACACCCCTAGGACTCTAGGGCATGTGTCAATCTTTTGTGGATGATCATAGACTTGTTTGTCAAGCACTTGTGGTGTGTAAACCCACTATATAAGGCCATTCCTTTGCAACATTGATCATTCCACTTCAATTCAGCAACTGATCAAGTTCTGGAGCTCAAGGGCAATTGCAACTCCTTCCTAATCAACCATTAATCATCTAGTAAGTTGCCTAACCCTTCTAAATTAATTCTAGCTTTATAATTAGCTTAAAAGTCTATATATCGTACTTAACGTTTGACTTCCAGTTTAATTAAGGTAGACTCAGTCGTAACCCGAAATAAAAGTACCGTTAGGTTGGTAATTATGTGGGTAACAAGACCCTAAAAGGGTTCCCCCTGATTCCCATCCTAACTAGTTCGTTTGTCGAGTCAAACATTAATCGAAAAAGTCAACAGAAATGCAATTTGTGATTTAACGCGTGATTAGCAATCCGTGAGGCGTGTAACCTGTTCTGACCTTAATATAACTTAATAATAAGTATAAAAACTTGTCTATACTTGTCCGACTCGACAAATTTCTGTTTAAACCCGGTTCGGAGCCGAAAGACGCGAAACTTTGACTTCGGTTCTGACCCGTTTTAGTTTGATTTTGAAATGCCTTAGTGCTTCATTAGGGTTGGGTTACATGATAGTATAAGCCTCTGTACTTGTTTCGTTGATTATCCGATTCGTTCGCGCGTTTCCGTTAAATGCTTAAATTGGACCATAACGCCCTTATGACCATACAACGAGAATTTCTAAAATGTGGAAGTACAATAATCTTAGTTACTGATTATTAAACATGTACGTAAATTTTCACGTCAATCGGAAGTCTAGATTAAGAGATATGCGCATTAGCGTAAATAATAAACTATTATTAATTAATCGGCGCGATTAGCGCATAGCCTATCTAAACCCGATTTTCGGTACCAAAACTTTTACCCACTAATGTTAAATAATATTTTGGGATTTTTGAAGATTTTTAATTATTTTTAAACTGGTCTTAAGCTAGGCTTATCGCCTTAATTCGGTTAATACCGAATTTACCCTTTTCGGTCATAAAATGATTTCTACAAGGAATTTTGACGCAAATCCAATTGCTACTGATTTTAAATAATAAATGTAATGTTTTGAGCCTGATTAACTAATCATAAAACCCAGAATCGTATTTTTAATCGTACGGCGCTTAAAACGGGTTTATACGCGTATTATACGCGTAGTTTAGGCTTAAAACCATTTTGACATATAAGGATTATTACCAACTAATATAATCTGTTAAAAATAAGTGTTTACTGATTACTTCAGTCCCGAACATCGGGGTTACGTTAAATCTCTTTTATAATCTTCAAAATGACCGAAATACCCCTACTGGGCATAATTAAGGATTAAACTCGTTTTGGGCATTATGGAAGGTGTCATTATGATACCACAACATATTTAAAGCATATTAACTTAGGAAACCTGTTCGTGATCCATTCGGTTACCCGTTACGCATTATTCGCGTTCGGTTCGGCTTATAAAACTAGTTTATATAAATTAGCCGCAACAGGTCAAACGTTATCGTTTTTATCTCAAAATCCAGAATGTGTTTAGTTTACCCATATTATACAAGTCTTCGAACTTGTCGGGTCTAAATCCCATTCTATTCCGGTCTTCGCTTAATCATGCGTTTGAACCGTAAACCTTTCTTAAAACTAACCGGTCTAAGTTACGACTTAAATAAGACCCGTTAGGAATCTAATAGGTTAATAAAACCTTCGTTCCAGATTGCGAGCCCTAGTAGAAGTACTCGTGCTTGCTGATTAGAATATACGGCTGAGTATAAATTGCATTGCTAGCTCAGGTAAATACTTTTAACTTATTTTCCCTTATACGGGCTTGGGATACGGTATTATAAAAATACCGCTTGGTCGGGTGTAGAAACCTTTTAATCGGAGATGATTAAATTGCATAATCCCGTTTTAATCTGTATTGATTGATAACAAATAACATTGGGGGTTAATGACCGTGTCCTGGATATCCTTGGCTCGTTTTAAAAAGTGAATGGCCACGACGTAAGCACAAGGTGTAGGCAAAACACCTCCTGTTGCATATGTAAAACATATACTCACTCGTAAGGGTAACTTCTTGTGGGATCATATTTGTGGTGTGTCGATTAATCTTGTCCGGCTTGTATTGTATAATCACCGGCCCTAAATGTTGGACAACCATGTAAATCGGATACAAGATTTTTATTAATAAAATTGTCCCAAGTATAAAAGATTAATTTTGCCTCTGTGCATTTTAATCAATTTGTCAAGATATTTTGTGCCGTTTGCACTCGAATCACTTACCAAACTCTTTTTTCAAAATGAGTCAGTTAATTGTATTTACCAGTGTAAACTGACGTATTTTCCAAAAAGGTTAAGTGACAGGTACTATGCGTAATTGGCTGGGAGCTCAGGGCGTCACTAGGGAATCTTGCAAGTTCTAGATGCCTAAAGTCTGTTGAACAGTTTTCTTTTATTTATCCGCCTGTGGATCCTTTATCTTCCGTTGTAATACTTTGACATTACTTATATTCGGAATGTAATATATTTATCTTTTGCTTCCGCTGTGCATTATTATATTGTGTTGTTTGACCATGATGTTGCCAACCACGTCACGATACTCCCCCACCGGGCCCACCGGTGACACGTGGAAAATTTGGGGTGTGACAGGTTGGTATCAGAGCCAACATTGAGTGAATTAAACACTAGCTTTTTGTGTTTAATCTCAATGACACAATTGCACATTCCTAAATCTTCTGAGTCTAGACTTAACATAGGAATACTTTCAAACCTAATCTGGAAATTTTACTTCCAAAATTTTTGTTGAATATGTCGCCAAGCGAAGAAGCCGTAATAGGAGTCCTCCACACCCGGAGCCTAGAAATGCTGAGCTTCGTACCGCGGCTAGAATGAAACGAGCATCCAAGGAGAGAGCATTCAGAAATAACTTGAAGAAGAAACTCCTTTTGCTGATGATCGTTTCCTTAATAGTCCTTATAAGGACATATTTATCTTTCAGTCCCTTCGAGGACACATTATCCCTTCAAAGACCCGCTTAGGGCAACTTTGTACTTTTATTTTCATATAATGGATTGATTAAATTAAGTTTTCATTCTAAACATGAAATATGAAATGAATGGAAAATAACATCCCTTAGAAGGGAAGTGCCTACGGGCTATAATTAACGTCCTCTGAGACTAAAGACGGTGGTAGCCTACAGCTCCCTGTCAAGAAAAGGTAATGAACTTTGATTCACACCTAAATGCCTCGATCCCAGACGATCATGGCTTATAAATTAAACTTGTCCACGTGACTAGGCCTTTTGTGCCATTACAAATTCATAAATTGCCCTGATTCTCTGAAATCTTGGCTTATAAATTAAACTTGTCTACGCGACTAGGCCATTTGTTCTATCATTAAATTATAAATTAGGATTTATGATAAAAGTCCTGAATAAAATAAATATCCTTACTTTCCTGCCAGTATGCAATTTAAAGGAAATCTTAAAGGTGAAACCTAGCCTACGCGGCCAAGATGGTGAAACCTACTCAAGAGATTCAAATCCTTGTTAACACCTAAGAACGTGTTAGCACTCCTGACAAATGTGATTCGATAAAATCACAACAGTCATCCTTATATAGGATTCTGCCAATTTTCTTATCTAGCCTAATGATTTAGAAATCATGGCTTGTGTCATCCTATAAGATGATCATATTATAAACATCCTGAAGTGATGAAGTGCCTACGGGCTAAACTTGTTGCCCGATAAGGCGACGACAGTGGTGGTCTTTGACCTCCTGTCCAAAAATGTTGGACCAGGTCCAAGCATAATAGTCGGTAGGATCCATACGATCTCGACTAATAGCATCTGAGAAGATGATCATATTATAACCATCCCTCAGAAGGGAAATGCCCACGGGCTATATCTATTGTCCTAAAAGACAAAAGACAGTTGGAGTCTACAACTCCCTGTCAAGTGAAGGTAATGAACGTGATTCAAACCTTAATGCCTAGATTCTCTGAAATCATGGCTTATAAAAATTTAAAACTGTCCTTGTGACTAGGCCTTATGCGCCACTTTAATATCCTTAATGTTTTATGACTAGGATAAATTATAATGGAAAATACTAATTAAATATAACTAACAAGTTAACCAATATGGTTTATATTACCATGGTTGATAAATCGTCAAAGATGATGATTCCATAATAATCTCTGAATAAATCATTGTTAATATTTATGTAGCAATCAAGCTACATGGCTGGATTAGATGAAGTTAACAGTCACTTGAAGGAGAGCAATGATACTACCAGAATTAATGTAACTGGAGCAGAACTACAGGCAATAATAGATTATGCTGTTGCTCGAGCACTTGATCGGCAGTATGATGAGTCGAATGATACCCACTCTAAGACTCTATCTGCGGCTAGTTGTAAGCCCCCTCTTAAAACACATGAGTCAAAGGAGGACGATGTTCATGACTTGTCAAATCAAAGGAGTATTCCGTCTAGACAAGTTGTGTTTCATCAAGAGGCACCAGTTAAGAACTGTTCATATAAATATTTCGTCTCCTGCAAGCCCAGAGACTTTACAGGAGAAGAAGGAGCCATCGATTGCATGACATGGCTCGATGAGATGGACGCTGTTGTCGACATCAATGGTTGTGCGGAGCAAGATGTTGTGAAATTTGTTTCACAATCATTCAAAGGGGAAGCGTTGGCATGGTGGAGATCATTGCTCCAAGCCACGGGAAAGGTTCTACTCTACAACTTATCTTGGGAGCAATTTGTTGCATTAGTCAAGGAAAACTATTGCCCCCAGCATGAAGTAGAAAAGATAGAATCAGACTTCTTGACTCTGGTCATGGAGAATTTGGATTGTCAGGCATATGTGACAAGTTTCAACACTATGTCCCGCCTGGTTCCTTATCTAGTCACCCCTGAACCTAAACGCATAGCGCGTTTCATTGGAGGCCTAGCACCAGAGATAAAAGGGAATGTTAAAGCATCTAGGCCAACCACATATAGGTCCGTGGTGGACTTATCCTTATCTCTCACCTTAGATGCAATCAGAATTAAGTCTGTTAAGGCTTCTGGCGAGAGAAGAAGTGAAAGAGAGGAGGAAAAATCTCATCAAGCTAACAAGAAGAAGAAGGGAAGCTCGGAGCGCGGGAAGGATTCCGAGTTTAGGAAGAACTCGAGTCAGTCTGATAACAGACCCAAATGCAGTAACTGCAAAAAGCAACATTATGGAAAATGTACAATAGACCCACGTGCTAAATTGTGTGGAATTTGCAAGACCAAGGGTCACAAAACCTTAGATTGCAAGGGGTTAAAGAACGCCACATGCTATAATTGTAACGAAGAAGGGCACATCAAAACCAACTGCCCAAAGCTTATAAAGAAGCCTGGAGAGGCCAGGAAAACAAACGCATAAGTCTTCCGGATGAACACCAGGAGGTGGTGCAGAAGGATAACTATATAGCAGGTACTTTTCCTTATCAATCAGTTTATGCAGAAATTCATTTGATGCTGACACATGTGATTCAATAATGAACGATCACTGTTGGGAACTGTCGTCTCCGTCTTAGTAGGACTTCGGTCATTTAATACGAGTTATAAATTGGCCGATGATACTTTAGAAAGTGATCCAACAAACCTTAGATGGATATTTTATACCTAATAGGAATCGCTCTTTTCTGATATTCCTATGGCAAGCTTTCAAGCTACCTAAATTCTTTAATATAATAAAGACAGATGTGACGTTTTGATCCTCTGTCAGAGAAGTGATGGACTAGGTCCAAATCTTTAATGCCATTGATGGTCTTTTGCGACCTAGGCTAAGTAATATTAATATATTTTAATAACGTTCATTAAGAATGTTAGTGCTATGATAGCCTGTATAGGTTATTGACACCATGGTTTGTATATATTAAGGCCATCAGAATAAAAATATAGTAGTTGTTGGATTTCAACTGAGAAATTGTTTTATTGGTGTTAGGAACCAATAGAAAGTAATGGCAAACTCGGATAAGACAACAGTCGATCGCGCCATTGATGGCACGACGCAGACTAATGATGCTGAAATTGTAAACCTTAGAATTTCCAAAGATGTTCTTCAAACTATGATAGACGCAGCCGTTGGAAAAGCTGTGAAGAGAGCTGTGAAAAAGTTAAATGAGACCCATGCTGCTAGGTCCAAATTTTATCTAGGACCACAATTCCTCACTCGTAAGAAGGATCTCGTTCATGCCTCTGATGCAAAGGATGAACTAAAAAGGAAAAGGGGGTAGATAACTCCCATAGTTCTAAGAAAAAGAACAAACAAAAGTCCGACCAGAAACCAGTATGTGAGACCTGCAAGAAGCGCCATTATGGGAAATGCAGGTTAGAACCAAAATCCAAATCACAGCCCAGGGCTTGTGGGATCTGCAAGTCTAAGGGACATAAAACCATGGATTGCAAGAAGTTAAAGGATGCAACCTGTTATGGTTGCAACGAGAAGGGGCATATCAAGACCAACTGCCCTAGGAAACAGAAGAAGCCCGAGTAGGCCAAGATGACAAACGCACGAGTTGTCAGGATGAACGCCCAAGAGATGGGGCAGAATAATAATAGTATAATATGTACCTTTCGTTATCAAGCAGTTTATGTAGAAACTTATTTAATACTGGCACGTATAAATATATTATGAATGATAAAGGTTGAGAACTGTTGTCTCCACCTGATTAAGACTCCGGTCATTTAATGCCCGGTAGAAAGTGACGATGTTACGTCGAAAATGCTCCAACAAATCCTATATTGATATTAATATCTGTTAGAAATCATTTTTCTAATATCCTTATAGCAAACTTTTGGTTGCATACTTAAGGACTCAATATAGTGATAAAAATCGATTGGTTGCCTTAAAAATCAAGTCCATATTGTGAGTGATAAGAAGCAATTAATTATCAAGACTCCTTATGAGACAACCCTCATAATTACACGTGTCCGTACGATTAATTAATATTAAACATAAAAATGGTGGAACTGACCGTCCCCGGAATCGAACCCGGGTCTAGGCCGGCCGCACCCTTTCGCGCGCCTAGCCAACTGAGCTAGGTGCCTAGTTTGTGAAAATCTCCATTCTAATTTAATATAAGCACTTGTACAATAAACTTCCTTATCATTTATCAATAATAATTTCTGCTAAGTGTCCTGTTTTTTTTTAATACAGGCAACAATAAATCTTCATGAACCATAAACTTAGCAAAAATTTTATTATCATCCACAAGGTATAACTACCAAGGAGACCATAGTAACCGATTCGTATAAATCGGCAAGGAATCGTTCCGAAAATCTGAGAGCACTCTTTCTTTGTATAGAGTACGACAACATATGTTATTTTAATTATTTTTCTCATTGTTTTCTATCGCCTGCGAATGCCAAACTATGTTTGATAAAAGTGTCATATGAGGATTGGCGTATCCTAGTGTGTCCCATAGATTATTTCCATGTCTGATCAGCATGGAGGTTTAATACATGGAACCCTAAGATATCCCAATGATCATATTGTACTAAAGTCGACTAGTAGTATTCAAAGAAGATATCCAAAAATGGAAATTTTTTTTCAAGTAAATGTTCTCGATTAAGGAATTCGAGGACTTATAACATAAAGGTGTCACTCATTTGACACGAACAATGATGGATGAACTGGAGCCTGAGATATGGAAAATCTCTGTAGCCTCCTTGTATCTTAATTATCTTCTCAAAAGATGTCCCTGCTTACCTCCTGGAAGGCAGGTAGAATTAAGATAGGTAGCCCGCCGTGGGCTGGAGTATTGTGAAAACTCCATATTAATTACGGAATAAATGAAACCCTGATTAAGTAAGTTTTAAGACATAGGCTCATATAGCCAGACTCAATATTCTGAGGGTATTATATTATTAAATAAGAAAGACGGTTCATATTGCTTATGCATGCATGCCGCAACCCTAATTAGGCAACGATTAAGAATTTGCCATCAGCTACCCAGGATCGTCGAATTGTTCGACTAACGACAAGGGTTAGCTATTCCTTAATATTAGTTAAGTAATGGTTGGAATAACCACCTTAAGATAAGCTTTTCTTTAATAATTGATATGTAAGTATTAAGGCCACTCCTTTGGAGACCTTGTATAGATGAAATGTTAAACATCTGTTGTTAGGACAATAGATTGGTAAGTCCAATATTAAGGATCTGAAAGTTGCATTGGAAACAACAAATAAGATCATACAAATTCCTAATCATCTGTAAGTTGCCATTATTAGGCAGAGAATACTTCCTTTATTCCGGTAAATCTCAGGCCGAGATTTCTTTTAAGGGGGTGAGGATGTAACACCTCGAAAATTCACGTCCTATAATGTATTGACACGTGTCATCAGCTTGAACGTGAGAAAGTATACTTTAGAGGGACTAAAGTTGACAAACATAGAAAGTATGTGATAATAAGGGTTCAAAATTTCAACAATGGATAAACATACTTTATAATAACCCTACATGATGTTTATAACATCAAACGAATAAATCACGGATCATACGAAGCTAAAAGTGAGAGATTACAAACTACAGGGGTTAAATGTGTCAACATGTTTAAAGATATACCTCTGAGTGACCTTTTGACAAACCCGAAGCTTCGTAAATGTTAATTATGCTCACTAGAATGCACGGTTCAAATTTCATAAAGTTTCGTCAACGTATGAGAAAGTTGTGATCAAATTCGTGTGCTAGGGGTTAAAGTGTCAACGTTGAAAGTTAGACCTTTTCGGGTAACAATTTAGTTACCCGAGGGCTTAACAAAGTGGGTATATGTTTTAAAGCCCCTATATATCAATTATAAAGGTTCATACAGCAATAATCGAGTGTCTGTACAAGATTTGAAGAGCCAAGGATCAAACAGCAATTAAATAAAAATTTTTTTGGATGAAATACACATGCTCGCGTAGCGCGAGCATGAAGCCTGGAGGCGTCGCGCTACGCGACTGCAACATCTGGACAGAAACATTGTTTTCGTGGTCCCTTGTCTGCCACAAGCTTGGTGCATGAACTTTGATCGATTTTCTCACATATAATTGGCCCCTAAAACACCCCTAGGACTCTAGGGCATGTGTCAATCTTTTGTGGATGATCATAGACTTGTTTGTCAAGCACTTGTGGTGTGTAAACCCACTATATAAGGCCATTCCTTTGCAACATTGATCATTCCACTTCAATTCAGCAACTGATCAAGTTCTGGAGCTCAAGGGCAATTGCAACTCCTTCCTAATCAACCATTAATCATCTAGTAAGTTGCCTAACCCTTCTAAATTAATTCTAGCTTTATAATTAGCTTAAAAGTCTATATATCGTACTTAACGTTTGACTTCCAGTTTAATTAAGGTAGACTCAGTCGTAACCCGAAATAAAAGTACCGTTAGGTTGGTAATTATGTGGGTAACAAGACCCTAAAAGGGTTCCCCCTGATTCCCATCCTAACTAGTTCGTTTGTCGAGTCAAACATTAATCGAAAAAGTCAACAGAAATGCAATTTGTGATTTAACGCGTGATTAGCAATCCGTGAGGCGTGTAACCTGTTCTGACCTTAATATAACTTAATAATAAGTATAAAAACTTGTCTATACTTGTCCGACTCGACAAATTTCTGTTTAAACCCGGTTCGGAGCCGAAAGACGCGAAACTTTGACTTCGGTTCTGACCCGTTTTAGTTTGATTTGGAAATGCCTTAGTGCTTCATTAGGGTTGGGTTACATGATAGTATAAGCCTCTGTACTTGTTTCGTTGATTATCCGATTCGTTCGCGCGTTTCCGTTAAATGCTTAAATTGGACCATAACGCCCTTATGACCATACAACGAGAATTTCTAAAATGTGGAAGTACAATAATCTTAGTTACTGATTATTAAACATGTACGTAAATTTTCACGTCAATCGGAAGTCTAGATTAAGAGATATGCGCATTAGCGTAAATAATAAACTATTATTAATTAATTGGCGCGATTAGCGCATAGCCTATCTAAACCCGATTTTCGGTACCAAAACTTTTACCCACTAATGTTAAATAATATTTTGGGATTTTTGAAGATTTTTAATTATTTTTAAACTGGTCTTAAGCTAGGCTTATCGCCTTAATTCGGTTAATACCGAATTTACCCTTTTCGGTCATAAAATGATTTCTACAAGGAATTTTGACGCAAATCCAATTGCTACTGATTTTAAATAATAAATGTAATGTTTTGAGCCTGATTAACTAATCATAAAACCCATAATCGTATTTTTAATCGTACGTCGCTTAAAACGGGTTTATACGCGTATTATACGCGTAGTTTAGGCTTAAAACCATTTTGACATATAAGGATTATTACCAACTAATATAATCTGTTAAAAATAAGTGTTTACTGATTACTTCAGTCCCGAACATCGGGGTTACGTTAAATCTCTTTTATAATCTTCAAAATGACCGAAATACCCCTACTGGGCATAATTAAGGATTAAACTCGTTTTGGGCATTATGGAAGGTGTCATTATGATACCACAACATATTTAAAGCATATTAACTTAGGAAACCTGTTCGTGATCCATTCGGTTACCCGTTACGCATTATTCGCGTTCGGTTCGGCTTATAAAACTAGTTTATATAAATTAGCCGCAACGGGTCAAACGTTATCGTTTTTATCTCAAAATCCAGAATGTGTTTAGTTTACCCATATTATACAAGTCTTCGAACTTGTCGGGTCTAAATCCCATTCTATTCCGGTCTTCGCTTAATCATGCGTTTGAACCGTAAACCTTTCTTAAAACTAACCGGTCTAAGTTACGACTTAAATAAGACCCGTTAGGAATCTAATAGGTTAATAAAACCTTCGTTCCAGATTGCGAGCCCCAGTAGAAGTACTCGTGCTTGCTGATTAGAATATACGGCTGAGTATAAATTGCATTGCTAGCTCAGGTAAATACTTTTAACTTATTTTCCCTTATACGGGCTTGGGATACGGTATTATAAAAATACCGCTTGGTCGGGTGTAGAAACCTTTTAATCGGAGATGATTAAATTGCATAATCCCGTTTTAATCTGTATTGATTGATAACAAATAACATTGGGGGTTAATGACCGTGTCCTGGATATCCTTGGCTCATTTTAAAAAGTGAATGGCCACGACGTAAGCACAAGGTGTAGGCAAAACACCTCCTGTTGCATATGTAAAACATATACTCACTCGTAAGGGTAACTTCTTGTGAGATCATATTTGTGGTGTGTCGATTAATCTTGTCCGGCTTGTATTGTATAATCACCGGCCCTAAATGTTGGACAACCATGTAAATCGGATACAAGATTTTTATTAATAAAATTGTCCCAAGTATAAAAGATTAATTTTGCCTCTGTGCATTTTAATCAATGTGTCAAGATATTTTGTGCCGTTTGCACTCGAATCACTTACCAAACTCTTTTTCCAAAATGAGTCAGTTAATTGTATTTACCAGTGTAAACTGACGTATTTTCCAAAAAGGTTAAGTGACAGGTACTATGCGTAATTGGCTGGGAGCTCAGGGCGTCACTAGGGAATCTTGCAAGTTCTAGATGCCTAAAGTCTGTTGAACAGTTTTCTTTTATTTATCCGCCTGTGGATCCTTTATCTTCCGTTGTAATACTTTGACATTACTTATATTCGGAATGTAATATATTTATCTTTTGCTTCCGCTGTGCATTATTATATTGTGTTGTTTGACCATGATGTTGCCAACCACGTCACGATACTCCCCCACCGAGCCCACCGGTGACACGTGGAAAATTTGGGGTGTGACATTTCATGGTAACGGAGGGAATAGTACTCGGTCATAAAATCTCAAGCGAAGGAATGGAGGTTGATCAAGCAAAAATAGACACTATTTCTCGATTACCACCCCCATCCTCCGTTAGAGCTATCAAAAGTTTCCTTGGGCATGCCGGATTTTATAGGCGATTTATCAAAGACTTTTCAAATATATCAAGACCTCTAACAAAATTACTTGAAAAAGATGCCCCTTCCATCTTTGACAAGGATTGCCACCAAGCATTTCTAACAAAAAAAGAAATGCTAGTCAATGCACCTATCATGATAGCACCTGATTGGAAATTACCCTTCGAAATCTTGTGTGATGCAAGTGACTTTGCAGTTGGAGCTGTCTTGGGACAACGAAAAGATGATCATTTTCACCCAATTTATTACGCTAGTAAAACACTTAATGATGCACAAGAAAATTACACAACAACAGAAAAAGAATTAATAGCTGTGGTATTTGCTTTTGATAAATTTCGTTCTTATCTTGTTCTTTCTAAAACGATAGTTTATACAGACCATGCAGCCATTCGATATCTCTTTAAGAAACAGGATGCTAAACCACGTTTAATTCGGTGGATTCTACTCCTCTAAGAATTCGACATTGAAATAAAAGACAAAAGAGGAGCAGAAAACACCGCGGCAGATCATCTTTCACGCTTGGAAGACCCAACTTTGGAGGCAACTAGGGACGAGCTAATCAACGAAAAATTCCCAACGGAGTCCCTAGAAATGGTGGAATACCGAGAAGAGCCTTGGTACGCCGACTATGCTAACTACTTAGCTAGCGGTATAGTCGCAAAAGGATAGTCACATCATCAAAGAAAAAAATTCTTTGCCGATGTAAAGCATTATTTTTGGGAAGATCCTTATCTTTTCAAAATGTGTGCTGACCAACATATCCTTCGATGCGTACATGGTAGTGAAGCAAGAAGAATTCTCCGCCATTGTCATGAAGGACCATACGGAGGACATCATGGTGCCGCTAGTACCACACGAAAGGTATTTGATTCAGGATTTTATTGGCCAACCATTTACAAAGACGCCCAAAGTCTTATCAAGACATGTGACGCTTGCCAAAGATCAGGTAAAATTTCTTCCAAAAACGAAATGCCACAAAATGGCATTCTTGTTTGTGAAATTTTTGATGTGTGGGGACTCGACTTTATAGGACCTTTCCCACCATCAAAAGGAAACAAATATATACTTGTGGCAGTAGATTACTTGTCTAAATGGGCCGAGGCCGAGGCACTTCCAACAAACGATGGAAGGGTTGTGGTAAGATTTCTGAAACGCTTATTCTCTCGTTTTGGAACTCCAAAAGCATTAGTAATTGCTAGAGGCACCCATTTTTGTAACCATCAACTTGAAATTTTTTTAACAAGGTATGTGGTCTATCACTGGGTCTCAACAACATATCACCCTCAAACAAATGGACAAGCCGAATTGACTAATCGAGGTTTAAAAAGAATACTTGAAAAAACCGTAGGGTTAAATAAAAAAGAATGGGCCGATAAATTAGACGATGCTTTATGGGCTTTTCGAACAGAGTATAAAACAACAATAGGTACAACCCCATATAAGCTTGTCTATGGAAAAAGTTGTCATTTGCCGGTAGAAATAGCACACAAAGCCTACTAGGAAATTAAAAACGTAAACTTAGACCTAGACTTAGAAATTGCCGGTAAAAATTGATTTTGTCAATTAAATGAATTAGACGAATTAAGAAATCACGCATACTCTAACTCCGAAATTTATAAGGAAAGAATGAAAAATCTGCATGATAAACATATTAAACCTAATGAATTTCTGGTAGGAGATCAAGTTCTATTGTTTAATTCACGACTTCGATTATTTCCTGGTAAATTAAAGTCTAGGTGGTCGGGACCTTTTTCCATCACCCACATTTTTCCACACGGTGCAATTGAAATTAAATCTCGGAATGGAATCCCATTCAAAGTCAATGGCCCATGGCTAAAGCTATAGGAAGGATTTATTGAGGATGAAGAGGAAGAAATCTCGCTACAAGTGGCCGAAGAATGAAACGAAGGTTTGAGCATCAACATCATATCTTGTAAGTTACGAACATTGGGAGAGCATCTAAATCGGTAAGATTTCTATAACCAAGCTTCGGGAAACAGGGCACTCACACGAGCACTAAAAAAAATATTTAAAGTTGCCCGCCCACGGGGCTGTGTCCGCGCAACTGTCGGGGATAAAACCCCTTTTTCTTTCTATTTCTCATTTCAACACGCCCCGTTTCCCCAAGAACTCTCTGGTTCCAGTGAATTTTCTGCAGATTTCAACATTCCCTCGACTTCTAACAATGTCAAGGTATGATTCTATCATTTTAATTAGTTAGATTAATCACTTGCATGTAGTTTAACATCAAAAACTTGGGGAAAAATCTAGGGTTCTTCAACTTGAACCAAATCAAACCTCAAATTTATGCTTAGATCTGTTAGTATTAGTGTAGATGCATGTTGTAGGAAGTAAATCAACTTGTATTGTTTGTAGATTTGCCCGATTTCTCACAAAAACCTCAAACCCTTGTTTTTGAACCGAAAAAGATGAAATTGAATGGGTAAACGGTTTGTTTTGGGAAAAACGGCACTTGGGGTTTCATTTTTGTGGAAAACCGCCCCTACTGGACCAAAAATTTTCAAGTTTTCAAAACCGGGTCGAAAAATCAAATTTTTGGGAAACAGACGCCTGAGCACGGGGTCGTGCTCGGCGAGCACGGGGGCGTGTCCAGCTATTTTTCAGCGAACATGGGGCGTGTCCAGCTGAACACGGGGTCGTGTTCAGCTGACTGTTTTCAGTTTTCTTCGAAAATTTTACTGTTTCGTGCTAATTGTTTGGTGTTTTCTTTCAGATGACCAAGAAATTTACCAGGTTCAACGCGAGTGAGTTGGCTGCTCAAGCGCGGTTTGAGGTCCTCAAAACAAGCTCCGAAGAAAATCCCCGACAAGTTTGCTTAGATACTCTAGAAGCAGTAGGCCAAATAGACCGCTTCAACAACTTTGTTACCGGCCCACTACGAGCAGCTCTTTGCACTCGGCTTCACTCCGTGCACGAATATAACATGGAATTTTACAGCACGTTTGCTTTCAAAACAAGAGCGGAGCCATTTGACAATAAGGGGGTAGAATTCCGTTGTGCAGGGGTTGTGTACTCAATTCCGATTGCACACTTTGGGGCAATCATCGGGTTATATTCGGAAGAGGATGCTGGAGAGGAAGAGAACACTGGTGGCCTCCACGAAATTCCAGAAGATCAACACCAAGCTACATGGGCTCAGATTGGGGAGGGACACTACAACCCGAGCCGAACCAAGAGCACAATGTTGAGGGACCCTCTCTACCGCTACATCCACAGGGTCCTCAGCTACTCTCTTTGCCAGAGACATGACAGCGGTGGTGTTGTAGGATTGCGCGATCTACTAGTCCTCCATTGCATTCACAACCATATCAACCTCGATGTTCCATTCATGCTACTTTGTAACATGCACTTGAACCAACTTGCCACTCCCCCGACTCCTATCCTTTTTGGAGGGTGGATTTACCGCCTTTTCAAACACTTTGTGCCAAGGATGCCGAGGTCCTTTCAAAAGGGCCCATGGTCGGGAAAAGTGGACCTCATCATATGTCGCTCCATGAACTTAGTCAACGAAGCGGATGGCGGGATGGTTAAATTTCAGACGGTTCAAGGGCATGTGTGGAACCCTTAAGCAGCTCTCTTCCTCCACGCTCCGCAGATCCGTCCTCCTCCCTAGTACCACTACCAGCCTCAGGGTGATCCGGGCCAATCCTCCTCTCAAGGAGGTGGTTTTCCTAACTTTCAAAGTTTACATGATTTATTGCAGGGAAATCTCATGTGTACCCGGAACACCTACAACATAGCCAGCAACACATACGCCCGGGTCGGAGTTATAAAGAGAAACATCTCCGACATACAGAATGACATCGGCAACATCTGGGAGTACATAGCGGGCCAAGGAAGGGATGATGACGAGGACAAAGACATGGATTGAGGTGGAGGCGGTGGAAGGTGATGTAACATGGTTGACGGTCCTAACAGGTTAACCCTTTATCTCTCACAAACAATTTCATGGCTTGCGTGCCATTATTGAACAATTTACTTTTCTTAACACTTTTAATTTCCTGCATTTTTTCCTTTTTTTAGTTTGTGTTGTGGATGATGAAACCAAAGTAGGATGTTTGTTATTTTGTTTGGTGTGGTATTTACTAGTAAAACAGGTACCTATGAGGCTTGAAACACTAAATATTTGTGCTACAAAAGCCGGGAAAGCAGAACCAAAAGCCGAAACCTGTTTTCAATGATTGCAGATTGTCCACACGGGGCCGTGCTCAGCCGGCATGCCCCGTGTTCACCACCCAGAACCTGCTGTTTGTTTAATTTCTGCAGATTGCTGTTTAATTTCTGCCTAACACGGGGTCGTGTTCACCAGACTGGCCCCCGTGCCCACCTTCTGTAAGTTTTCGTTACTGGCAATCTGACCACGGGGCCGTGTCCAGATGCCCAGTTACAACAAAACTTTGTTTTTAGTACCTTTTTACACATTCAATCAACCTAAAAACTTATTTTTGGGACACATTGAGGACAATGTGTAATTTAAGTGTGGGGGGATGCTAAAACCTTGAATTTTGCAAGTCCTAATAACAAGCCTTACACAAAACTCTATTGGAACCGCTAACCACCCCAAATTTTTTCAAAAACTTTTCATTTTTTTTACTTGTATTGGTTTAATTTGGGAATAACAAGTTCTAAAAAGGTTATATTTTTACAAATTTACAACCGATAGCGTTTTGATAAAAAGAACCAACATAAGAAAATTATGAAACGGCATGACAAGTCTAGTTAAAATTTGATTATATATACTTGATCACATAATAAACCCATTCCCACAAAAAGTGAGTTTTGAGCCTTTATTGAGCATACAAATACACATCTTTAAACTAAATGCTCATTTTTCGTTTCTTGTGTGAATAGCCGCTTGGTTTCTTACGACTCTAGAACCTGCCATGACGATACATTCCCGGTCCTTAACAACTTAAACCCAAGTAAGTAAATGATGGAGGCATTAGGACTAACCCTTTTTTCTTTTCAACACCATTATTTTTCATTTTTTACCACCTTCCCAAAATCCCCCTAGTTAACCCTTTTGAGCCTAAACCTTTTCGTTTCTAAACCCACAAAACAAACACCCTTTACCCACAAAAACCCTTTTTTTATTTTTAACCCTTTATTTTAGTAAAAAGCTTGGTCTTCATGTGACATTTCTTATAAAAAAATGAAGTATAGCAATAAACAAACAAGTTCCTCAAGCAAATGTTAATCCGACTGAATGTCCATCCGATCGGATGACCATCTGAATGGATTGACATCCGATCGAATGACCATCTGGTCGCATTGCCATCCGATCGGATGACCGTTCAACACTTGGTTCACTTGCACCGATTTACGCACCGCTCTTCGCTTATGCTATTGTTAACTGTTCAGGCTAATCACTCTAGCGCTCCCTTCAATCCATTAATTTCTATCGTTGTGAGTATACTCGATCCCTTTTTGAATTATGCACTTTTGGGTGTTACATACGTTACTTATACTAAATCACATCAACGCACAACGTAAACACTATTTATACGCTGACCGTTATTGCATGTTACTTGTTACTCGATGAATGATTGTATGTTATGTTAACATAGTGATTGTTGCATGACGCCTTAGCAACGATAGTACTATTTGTTTGGACTCAGCACCTGTCGTGGACAGGGGTTGTTAAGGTTACCTCTCACATGTCACAGTGGTGATGTGTGTTGCGCATTCTACAACTAACAGTCTAGTCTGTGCATATTTCATTATCGATAACCTACTAGCTTCACATTATACATGTTACATGCTGGTTATGTGTAAACGCTTTCGAACTCTACTATTACTATTAAACTTGTATGCTCACCTTTACACTATGTGTATTGACCTCTATTTTAATGTATGTGACAGGTGTCTAGGTTGCTGTTGATGTGTGTAAAATGCAACATATAAATTACATCAAATGAGGCATAAAACTAACCCTTTTTAGTACTAATGTTGGAAAAAGTGTGCTTTTGTCTTACTTTTGTATTTTCAGGATTAAATGAGCGTAAATGAACAAAAGGAGCAAATATGCAGCAAAATCTAACATGATTACAAGAAAAGGAATAATCGTGGCATGCCCGACCCCTCGACAACATCTTCCCAAGCAAAAAAAAGTGAACAGAAGGCTGAACACGGCCCCGTGCCCAGCGGACACGGGGGCGTGGTCAGGTGTCTGCAGAAAGGACAAAGCTATAGAAGCTTCTATTTCCCGACATGGGGGCGTGCCCAGCTCAACATGGTCGTGGTCAACGCTAAGATTCGCATAATCCAAGCAAATCTTGATAGTACAGATACGCTTCTGCACACGGGGCAGTGCCCAGCGGACACGGGGGCGTGTGGAGCTAATGCAGACAAATTGCAATTAATGAAGAAAGATGTTAGGCCCTTGAAGGTTTATATATAAGTAAATAAGTGGATTAGTAGGAGTGTTGGACTAATGGTTGTATTTGGGCTTATTTGGGTAGTTTTGGGCCTAGGGTTTAGGGAGCATCCTCCCTAATCCTTTTCTATAAATAGTAAGTGTTGTCATAGGTGCATGGTTGGTGATTTTGGGATAATCTTGTATTAGATAAAGCTTTGTATGCAAGATTTGAATCTTTTGAATAAGATAATCATCCTTCTTCTTCATCTCTTTATTTCTTGCAACTTGTTTGTGTGATTCCGCCACCTTACGAGTTGTGCGATATCATTGTGATCTCGGTTTCGGGACTTACAATTGGTATCAAGCCTGTTGAACCTGATTTCCAGGCTCAGATCTGATATCGCATTGGTTGTTTAGATGTTACTGTTCCGCATTTGTTACTGTTCCGTGTTCTGGAACGTTCTGTGCACTTCGGATTGTCTTCTGCTGATTTCGGACTGTATTAAGAGGATTTCAGACTGTTTTCAGAGGATTTCAGACCATTTCGGATCGTCATTTGTCATCTCGCACTTGAAGATTGCGTGATTTCGGACCATGATCATCAGATTCCAGATTGTCATCATTAGATTCCGGATTGTCATCATCAGATTCCGGATTGTCATCATCAGATTTCGAATCACAATCATCAGATTTCGGATAAAAGTCATCAGATTTCGGACTATAGTTAGGTATTTCAGATCACAGTGTTTGAAGATTGCTTGTTTCATTTCGGACTCATCATCACGGATAAGGACCCATTTCGGATAAAGCCCATTTCGGACCACTGTTCATTTCAGACCTGCTTCATTTCGGATCTGTGACCATTTCGGACTCTTCATTTCGGATCTCATTTCGGACCTCATTTCTGTCATTACGTACATCATGTTGAATCAAACCGGTGTTATGAACGGTGTTGTGACTGCTGCTGATCTCGCTAATGCTACCCTTGCTGCAATCCGGACTCAATCTTTGGAATTTCATCAAGAACTTGACCAAGTTATCGGCACGTCCACCAAGGTTCCAAGGTTCTTGTATGGGGACGACTACTACGAGTGGAATTTTTGGTTTGAGCAGTACTGCAAGGCAAAAGAGCCTCATGTTTGGAGAAGCATCAAGAATGGGTCACGTACTATCATGTACGCTACTGAAGATGACCCTCAAACTCAAATTCCGAAACCCAAAAACATTTACACTGATGATGACAGAAAGGTCATTGCTGAAGATGAAGCTGCTTATGGAACTCTGTCAATGGCACTTGGTCTAGACATTTCGATTGGAGTTAGAAACTGCAAAAGTGCAAAAGAAATTTGGGATCAACTGACACACCTGTTTGAAGGAAATGCTGAAATGAAAGCTAACAAGGTCAACATGATGAATCAACAGTTCAGTTCTTTCAATCATATCTATGGAGAAATTGTTGAAAATCAGATTAGAAGGTTTGTCAAACTCTTGTCACAAATGGTGAGTGCTGGAATTAGCATATCAAACAATGTGGTGTGAATCGTCAGCTTCTTAACTCTCTGCCTAAAGGATGGGATGCCGAGGTTTCTATGATCAAGCGTACGAAGGATCTGAATGAAATGACACTGACGGAACTGATTGCTACTATTAAGTCTTGTGAGATCGACAATCTGCAAAGAGAATTTAATCACAAGAACTCACTGATGGCTGTTGGAGTAACTAGTCCCAACAATGCTGCACTGATGTCTCAAGCTCACCCAAATCTGGTTTTCAGTCCTGTTCATGGAGTTATGAACTACAACCCAAACATTGTTTTCAGTCCTATTGCAACACCAAAATCAAACTATGTGTAAGGGATGACTGTTCCTACCTCTCAAGCACCTGCTGTTAATGCCACAAATGTGCAGTCACAATCTCAGCCTCAACCTCAACATGCTAATGCTGCTTTCAGCTCAAACACTCAGTCCGCTCCTCAGAACACCCCATCAGTGGATCACATGGCTTTCTTAACAAAACAAAATGAAGAGAAACTTGCTCTTGCAGCCTCCATGATCTCCAGTTTCAATGCTTTCCTGGTAGGAGATCTCATGCCCTCAGGGGAGATAACACTAGATGTTAATCAAGTTGTGGAAGAAGACCTGGATGAGCTGGATGTGGCTTGGAACATGGCTATGTCAACATTTATGGCTGACAAGTTTGCAAAAAGATATGGACGTCGTCCTATGTATGCTCGTCCTGGAGTGCTGAAAGACAGGCTAAGGTGCTACAGGTGCTATGAACCAGGGCATTTTGCTAGGGATTGCAAGAAGGTTCTTACAGGGTATGAAGCTACTCAGGCAGCTGCAACAAGGAACAAGGAAAGGTCTATGGTTCCCGTCACACCTGCGGAAACTGCAACCTTAAGTGGACAGGGAAATTCTGGAGCTGGAAGGGCTTTGATCGCTCAAGAGCAGAATGGATTCAACTGGGCTGATGCTATTGCTTAAGTGGAATCAATGAAGCTGTCTGAAACTGCTTTCATGGATAAGGTTCATCAGTGCCTGATGGCTATGACCGAGGAACCAAAATCTCTCGTCGAGACGGTAAATTCCCTTTTATGTACTGAACACTGTAGGAAGAAAGTTGCTTTGCTGAGATCTCAAAACTCAGCATTAATCACTGATTACAATACTGTGATGGGAAAGTACATCAGTCTTCGAGAGAATAATAAAATTCTCTATGAAAAGATTAAGGCACTCAAGAAGGACATAGCTCAACTTCACAGAGATGTAAACCAACAGCAGTGTTGGGTTCATGACTACAAACATAGACTCACAGTCAAAACTCTTGAATGTGAATCTGTGAAGGGTGAGCTAGAACTTCTCACTGGAAAGTACAAACAAAATGAGTTAAATATTAAAAAGTTTGATACTTCCAGTGACACAGTTCGTAATCTGTGTAATGTGCAACTTGCTTATAAAGATAACAAGGGAAAGGGATTGGGATACACGAAGGTTTCGCCACCATATAATCATAATTATTCCAGATTGCCCATCACTGAGCAAGAAATGGAAAATTATGACAAAATGATGTATGGCAAGCCTAGTGATTATGTTGCATATGATCCATCTAAGTTTAAAAATGATCCACAAGCTGATTTCAAAAAATCAATGAATTTTGTCAAAAATGAAAATGTTCAAAATGAATCAGCCGATAAGTCCGATCATATAAAAGAAACAATAACAAATACAAAAGCCAAAACTGAAACAAAAACGGAACCAGTTAACGCACCCGCAAAGGAGATGAAGGAAGGTTCACCAAATTCTGATTCTGTTGAAAATACTAACTGTTCTAGTTTGTGTGCAGAGTCAGTAAGAACTGAAGAGAAGTCTAAAGAGGATGATGAACCTGCTGCTGATAATGTTATTTATGATAAAAATGACCTTTATGCTTGGAATTGTGTTTTTTCTTGGTTTGCTGTGACTTGGGGTGTTCCCACTAAGACTGATGAACCTGGTGCTGTTATCCTAGATTATGCATGTGATAAAAATGACTGTGTTGAGAATGTTGTGAATGTTGGAAATGTTGAAAATGTTTTGACAGGAGAGCATGATGCGTCAACTGAGGAATCTGAAACATCTGTTTCAGGTAGTTCAAAAAACAATTCTGATGATTCAGAAAATTGTACCTATATGGCTGAGACCTCTAATGACGCATCAGATGACGCATCAGAAGCTCCCTATAATAATGAAAAACTTGATGCCTTTGCTGGTAATAATGAAGAAAGTGTTGTTGAACAGGAATCATCTGACGATCTTGGCAGCCAAACAGAGGATTCGGGAATCTCGGAATATGAGCTAACATCTTCAAATGGTTCCGATTGTGATGAGCAACCAAAATCCAGCAGCACTGCGAAAGAAGACAGTCAAATTGTCTTAGACACAGACTGCTCATCATCTGAGTTGCCAGAATCGTCTAATGTCGAGAGCTCAGAAGCTGATCTGACTAAGGAAGAGACATCCATAGAGTCCAATTCTGCAGAAACCTAAGGAAACAGAAAAACTATGGAGAAGGAATCCATAGAAATCAATTCCATAGTCGAATCACATGATGAAACTGTAGAAGAGATCATTGTGGAAACTTTCTCTGCAGATTCTTCTGAGAACACGATATCCAAGGAAAAGGAAGATGTGAAAGTCACTTCCACAGACAGTTCATCTATCGATCCCAAAAGTGACCTTAACAAAAGAGAATCAACTGAATCTGTTCCCCCTAAAAGAAAGCGTTCACGTAGAAACAGAAGGCCAAAGAGAAAGAATGCAAAAAGGGAAAACCCAAATCTCAAGCAAACAGAACCCAAGCTCAAGGGTAAGGTCGCGGATACTTACTCTTGTGCTGACAGCTGTGAGCAGGGTTCATCCAAGAACAAGCGCCCTCAAAAGCACTCAGCGTCAAATGAATGGAAAAGACGTGATCAGTTCTCGACAATAACGCAAGCTGAACTAGATATCTTTTTCTCAAAAAGGTAGACATGTTTTAATTGTGGCATTCCGGGACACATCGCAAGAAATTGTGTTCATCGTCCCTACTACTCTAGGAACATGTACCATCGGAAGGCCATGCACTTTAATTTTATCAAAAATCGGCATCCCAAAGCAAGGCCTTCTGACAAAGACTGGAATCTTGCTAAACAGGAAAACCAAAAAGTTTTTAAAAACTAACAGGTTTCAAGAAAAGACAAAAGCTTTTTCATTAAACAGAAGTGTCTCGAACATCAAAGATTGGAAACCTAAAAATCCTGTTAGATCCCAGTCTCCGTGTTCGCAACCATCAACCTCTACCGCGCCACCTAAAACCACAAACAACGATAAAAATCATATGATCTTTCGCGAAGTTACCAACATAGATAGCGATGGTAAACTCAGGTCTTCTATAGCCTGGGTTCCTGTCTCTAACTGATTCCGTTGTATGTGCAGGAATGACTATGGAGGGCTATCTTTAGACTTTGGTTTATTAATAGTGGTTGTTCTAGACACATGACGGGAGACATATCCCAGTTGAATGATATCAAGATATTCGACGGTGGATGCGTCAACTTCGCTGGAGGAGAATCAGGAAGAATCTCCATGAAAGGCACAGTCAAGAATGGCGTCCTCACCTTTTCAGATGTTAACTATGTCCCTGAGCTTAAGCACAGTCTGTTAAGTGTATCACAGATGTGTGACAAAGGAATGGAAGTTCTTTTCACTAAGAGTGGCTGTGTTATTCTGAAACCAGGGATTCTCATACCTGAAGACTGGTTTCTGATTGAAGCTGAACTTAGAGGAAATGCTTACGAACCTGGATGGCTTGATGCAATGCATGAAGAGCTCAATCAATTCGAACGACTTGGAGTATGGAAACTTGAGAAGCTGCCCCAAGGAAAAGGAGCCCTTGGCACACAATGGGTATTTCGTAACAAGCAAGGTGATTCTGGTGTGATTGTGAGAAATAAGGCCAGATTAGTAGTCCAAGGTTTCAGTCAGGTTGAAGGTTTAGATTATGATGAAGTATATGCCCCAGTTGCACGGCTGGAAGCCATCCGTATTTTCCTGGCATATGCATCCTTTATGGGATTTACAGTCTATAAAATGGATGTCAAAACGACATTTCTTTATGGGAAGGTCAAGGAAGAGATCTATGTTGCTCAACCACCAAGCTTCATTGATCAAGAGAAAGAAGGATATGCCTACAAGCTAGAAAAGGCTCTGTATGGTTTGCACCAAGCACCTCGTGCATGGTATGCTACTGATGTGCGTTAGGTGTGATATAATTATATATATATATTTTTAGCCCTTTTTTAACACTTTAGTCAACTTTTAAATTTATAAAACACGATATTCTACTAACACTAAACACACATATGGGCAAGTGCACCCATCGTGAGCGTAGTATAGCGTTGGTAAGATACCAAGGTCGTTCAAGGACACAAGAGCTTTTAATACCGGTTTATCCTCAACATCTAATCAAATCAAAATTTTGGAAAAAGGTTTTAACATGAAAATAAAAACTAAAAATCCTGAAAATAAAAATAAAATAAAAACAGATAGACAAGATGAATCACTTGATCCGACTCGCCTTTAGTGTAACCTTTGATGTTTTCCGCACTTTTGCACTTTTTAAGAGATTATCTTAGTTATAGTAGTAGGCCCCTCTTTTGAAGGTGACGTTACGCTCAACCCAGTAGTTTGAGTCAGCAATGATACAATCCTAAAGGGTTCGATTATTGAAAGATAATTAATTAAGTTATTAATGCGTAATGTGGTAAGCCCCTCTTTTGAAGGTGACGTTACCCTCGGCTAAGTGGTTTGAGTCAGCAGGGATACAATCCCAAGTAGCCGGGTTAATGTATTAATAGTAGTTTACATATGAGGGGATCAAGCCATTCGCACCCCCGCCATCCAATACCAGTGGGTATTGAACGAGGTTCTAGTAAGCTTGACCCAGGTCCTTGCAGGATCTATACACTGAACAAGGCAAGAACCTTACCAAACCATTCCCTTAACCCCCGACCAGGTAGCCAACATATCTCTATATAGACCGTAGAGATATGAATGGTGTAAATCTTTTATTTTATATAGACAGTAAAATAACGCCAAGACACCACGGACAAATGATAAGGAAGTTTCACCTTCAACATAAGAAACTATTTATTAAAGTCATTAATACAAAACCAAATAAAAAGTGCGAAAAGATTAAAAAACAAAAGTATCACACTAAATGCTTGTCTTCACCAAGTGATGTAAGAGACTTAGGCAAACATGGCCTTTGATTGTCAAGAACTCTTACTATCAATATTGGATCCCGAGACTACTACACACACTCTATGATGGATGATGGATGATGGTGGTGGATGTGGGTGTTGTGATGGTGGTGGAGTATGGGTGAAGTGGGAGAGGGGTGGTTTGTCAAGGGATGCCTTTGAAGTGAACCAAATACCCCTATTTATAGCCTGCATAGAAGCCCGGACATGGCCCCGTGTCCGGTGGGCACGGCCCCGTGTCCATCCACTTTCTCTTTCTTCATTAATTGTAGTTTGTCTGTATTAGCTCCACACGCCCCCGTGTCCGCTGGGCACGACCCCGTGTGCAGAAGCGTATCTGTACTATCAAGATTTGCTTGGATTCTGTGAATCTTAGCATTGACCATGGCCGTGTTGAGCTGGGCACGCCCCCGTGTTGGGAAATAGAAGCTTCTACAACTTTGTCTTTTCTGCAGACACTTGAGCACGCCCCCGTGTCCACTGGGCACGGGGTGTGTTCAGCCTTCTGATCTCTTGTTTTTGCTTGGGAAGATGCTGTCGATGGGTCGGGCATGCCACGTTTATTCCTTTTCTTGTAATTATGTTAGATTTTGCTGCATATTTGCTTCTTTTGTTCATTTACGCTCATTTAATCCTGAAAATACAAAAGGAAGACAAAAGCACACTTTTTCCAACATTAGTACTAAAAAAAGGTTAGTTTTATGCCTCATTTGATGTAATTTATATGTTGCATTTTACACACATCAAATACCTCCACACTTGAATCTTTGCTTGTCCTCAAGCAAAACTCTTTTTAATGTGGCTTACACACCCAAATGGAATGGGTAGAAGAGAAGTTTTTGGGCTTGTCTTTGAGTGTCGGGATTCCAAGATCTTTATTTAGGTTTTATTTTTATGCTATTTACAATCCTATTCGTTATGATTTTTTAGAACGTTTCATAAAAGAAATTACTTATTTGGGCATAACATGCCTCTTTAAAATTCCATTTATATACAAGTTCACATACCTCACGGGATATCACTCAACACTCGGCCGAAGATGTATTTTTGTGAAACACTCGAGACCGGCATGGAACTTACTTCTACCATATGCTTGCCAAGCAATCAATCCTCCTCCTTTTAAACTAAAAACCATTGTAAATATCAAGAGGACTTGGGGAAGGGTTAGGCTTCGGTTAAAGGTATGTGGTTTTGGGTTAGTGGTTAGTAGAAAGGGTGAAAGGCGTAAAAAGCATCGATTTTTGTAAGACTTTTTATTTTTGTGACTTTTTATTCAAACGAAGTATTTTCAAACAAAGTTTCTTTTGGGGAACTTGTTTGTTTATTGCTATATATATATATATATATAATACTATATAAAGGAAAAGTGACGTACACAAACGTAATTTTACATGGCGTATAACTTCTGAAGCAACATGTACAAATGAGTACAAGGTATTTACGAGGGATAGAATAGTAAATAGCATAATATTTTAAGACACCATAAGGGTAGAAGAGTAAATTCATCTATGGAATAAATGAAGCTAGAGCATTAACATGATCGTTCCTCTCCCAGCCTACAGTCCTGTTGATTAAGACGAGAGACTAATGGCTGGATTCTTGCCTACCATCCTCCAATGTTACGATAAAGTCCATTCAAAAACCCTAACACTATGTTCCCGAGTTTCATTAAATGAGAGAAAAGAAAAGATTTGGAAGGAAAAAAATTTTAGTTGTGTTCCAGAGTTTCATTAAAGGAGAGAAGAGAAGAGAAAATGAAAGGTTTTTTGCCTAAATTTAATCCTTCCAATTTGGAAAGAAACGGAGAGAAGAGAAAAGAAAATGAGAGAATCATTTCTTTTTTCCTCTTAACTTAACTCGGGAACACAGCGTAAGTGGGTGTTTGGGATTTCTTATTCTTTCAACTTATTGACTTATTAACTTATTGAATAGTGAAAAAGGACTTTTTGAGTGTTTGGGATTTCTTTTGATGTGAGTGTAGAAGTCAATAAGTCAGGAAATCCTGACTTAGGGGCTGTTTGGCTAAGCTTATTGTTTTGACTTATTTACTTATTTGCTTATTTGAAAAGCAAATAAGTCATAATGGAATGACTTATTTACTTATTCCTCTCACATAATAAGCTAACCCAAACACCTTTTAACTTTTCAAAAAGCAAATAAGTAAATAAGTCAAAAAAATAAGCTTAGCCAAACAGCCCCTTATTAACTTCTTGAATAGTGAAATATAAGTAATAAGTTGTTTTGAGAAGGAATCCAAACATGCCCTAAATCTATTCTACATTTACGCATTTCATTCCTTTGCAGCCCACCACGCAAATTCACTATTGTTCCACACAGATTCAAAGATTCGAAGGCCGATTCAAGGTCCGATTTTCTTACAATCGAAGTCGATTGTTCTATTTGTTTGAAGGTAAGTCCGACTTGTTTCCATTCGATTGTCAAAGGCTGATTTAGGGTTCCCATCTAATTATGAATCGACTTGTTATGTTTCGATTTAGGGTTCCGATCTGTTATGTTTGGTTTGGTTTTATTAGGTGTTCTTGGATGAAAAGTGGGTTCTATTGTCAATGTTCTTCACAGAACTCATTTGAAAACGTTCACTGAAACAATATAAAATGATAATAAGAGCAACATGTTTTAATAAAGTTAATGATATGTGTCAAAAAGGATTCAGTTTAAAATAGTTTGTAGTTTGTGCTTTTACCATTATTAATTCAAGAAACAGCAAACGTTTGATGATATTATTCAAAGAATTTTGGGATTTGGAGATGACAATCATTGATTAGTAAAGTAATTTCTTCATTTATTAATATTTCAATCTATATTTGAATTTAAATAGTAACACTAACACATACATGTTTTGCTTATTGTTTATCATTTTATTTGTTTCAGGATAGGTTTTTGTGGAGATTTCATTTTCTAGCTTTGAAGTGGGAAAGATGGATTGGAATTTGAATTATCAGATTTGAAATATTATGTCTTTATTTTTGTATAATTAATTGTGTTTATTTTCTTTTTGTTTTTAACATCTTGATCTTGTATTTCATTTGTTGTGTTACTGGTTGTGTTAATACTTTTAAGTTGAGAATTTTTCTCTAGAATTTTGGATATCCGTTTCACTATCTGAATGGATATCCGAGAGAGAGAGAGAGAGAGAGAGAGAGAGAGAGAGAGAGAGAGAAGAAGAAGAAGATGTGAAAACTGACAACGAGAAAAGGAGACACCGGCGACTCTTCCGATTCCAGATCTTCAGGTTTGATTTCACCCTAAATTACATATAAATGGTTGTTAATTTATTGCTTAGCTTTTTTGTTTTCTGGTGCGAATTAGAAAACACTTTGAATTTTGGACTTCAAAGGGTCTGGGCTCTTGGATACATGAAAGGTTCACGCAGGTAAGTTGTTACTTAGTTATATATTTGCACAATTTTGAAATTGTATCATATCACTTAAAGTCCTAGGTTTATCTTCATTCTCCAGCTCATTGTGTTTATTCTTGTGACCGGTGAACATGCTTCATTCGAGGCTGGGATCTTTATTTGGTGGATATTCTGCTCCCACAACGTGGTTGGAAAGTTAGTTATGGTCTATAAACCACCTTCTATTAATTTTGACCCGACCTGACCCGTTTTCCAGGTCTATTAATTTTGAATTATTCTATAGCCAAGTGTTAGTTATGGTCTATAAACCACCTTCTTATTTGTTTTAGCATCTCATTTCATATGGTAATTTACTGAGGGCCTAAAACCAACCTGCTTGTCTGACTACATATATATTGAGCTTTTACAGGTTCACAGTCTTGGGGTTTTTCTTTTTGTCATGGCGCTCTTGGTGTCGCTCTTACCCTCGCAGAAAAGCAGCCAAGGTATACGAATTAATTACAACTTTTCAACACTCAATTATTCTTATAGTTATGAGTAGGCCGGTCTAGGTTGTGTTGTATATGCAACGGGTCAAATAAAAGTTCTTGCTAATGGGGGTGTGGGTTGGTTAAAAACGTGTTGAAAGGCGTTTTGAGCTCAAATTTTAATTTTAATATATTTAACCTCCTAAATTGTTGCGAGAATAAAAGATTTTTTAAAAATTGAACATGTATCACTGTAGTAGAAGATGGACCCATTTTGACTCATTTGATTAACCCGCTCATGTTGCCATATCTTTTAGGTGGCTAACTTACAGACCATCTGAAACAGAGAGAAAGGGTTCCGGCCACGATTCTTACCGGATGTCACTTATATGGAGATAGCCGTGCACGATTAGTCGGTTTGTTATTCTCCCAACTGTTACGCTAAGGTAATTCCCTGTTTTATATGCCACATGGCATCAGATGTGGCATATTTTAAATTATGAATTGCTCTAAAAAATCTTTTTCAAAATTGTGAGTAAATTTGGTTTTTCGTTCTTCACATAAGCATTTTTCTGTTATGTGGCATCTGACTCTTGGCATGGCCTCATACAGTGCCACATCATCAACTTATATGTAAATAATTACAAATGAGGTTGGTTGCTAGAATCAATAATGAGTTCTAAGCTCATTCCAATTTTCGTCTAATTTAAAGTTAGTTGCAAAAAACAGGGAAAAATGTTATGTTCCGTGCAGCGCTTTAGGTAACCAACTTCTATCAGGCCAGAAAAAAATCATCAAAGTTTCAAATTTTATGTGAAATGTTGATGGTTTTATCTACACCTAAATTAAGTTGGTTAACCAAAATAAAAAAAATACCAATAAATTAAGTTGCTTACAATTTTAGGCAATTAGCCCGTTTCTTATGTGCTTATGGCCCAGGTTAAAAGCGATTTCCAAGTCTAAAAAGTTGGTATGCACAGGTAATGATGGTGGCTGGCGATCACCGGGTTGGCATTTTTGACAAAGAGCGAATTGAGGCCGGTGAAGAACTTCTCTATGATTACCGTTATGGTCCTGATCAGGCACCCGTATGTGCCCGGAAGCCTGATAGGTCTAACCGAGATGACCTTTTAGTTCCTCAAGGTCGAGCCAAGAAGCACTAAGCCACAAACCATGCTCATGAGGTAAGAACGGAATTGGCTATGTTATTTCAGGTTTGACATAAAAGTGCATGTGCTATATATGCGTGTGCAGATAAGGACTATAAGTTATATACAGAATATATAATATACTTATAATAACGTTGTGCATTCCTGGCCTTTTTAGTATATAGTTACCAGAAATAAGAGGTTTGGCAATGGTATTATGGTGGAATGTATTTATGATGTTTAGACTTTATAAGGTGATGTACTTGTATAGAGCTTACCTTTGTTACCACTGGTAAGAAATTTACACGTTAATAAACCGTAAGGTGTGTAATTTTATTGAGAAAAAAAGAGCATGTTGTTAAAAGTAGGTTAAGTTATGGTGAATTACAAGAAAAAATCACAAGAATACTTATTTTTCTGGTTGTGTTATTCATCATGGCTATACCTAAAATTGTTCTAATATGATCACATAGTATACCATAAATTAAAAAATGATTATACTGGGATTTTTCAATGTTAAAAGAGAGTTGTAATTCTAGGTAAAAAATGAAGACATTTTGAAACGATTTTAGTAAACAACTCAACCTTCAATTTTCCCGTTGCATAATCATAGATTATTATACAACAAAAATCAATATACAACTACAATCTGAAGTAAAATTAAGATCTAAGAAAAGGCAGGCTCAACAAAAACATGGTTCTTTGGGTAGCCCATACCAAGTGCATGATTAATATACACCTTTCCGTCCTTCACTGCAGCTGTGGTCGCAATCCTATGTGTAAGCACACGCGACCTTCCAACAAGTGAAGCGGTTGACCAATCATCGCTACTCTCAACTAGCTTCACACCATTGGCTCCAACCACCATAAGTTTGGTAGGCGACAAAAGTTCCAAACCATCAGCAATAAACATCGACTCCGCTGCAACGCGCGGGTTCCCCACTAGTATATATATATATATATATATATATATATATATATATATATATATATATAGGGTTGAGTTCATTTCAGAACTCTAAATAACTACAGAACTTTCAGAACTCCTAATAAACAATCATTTTATATATAAGTTTTTGTATTTAGGATCTTTTTATCATCTATTCTATGTATTTCTTTGATTACATACATGTTAAAAGTAGTTTACATATGTTTAATTGCCAAAATTATATATATGTGTCATAACTAATTACATATATGTAAAAAAACTAGTTTACATATGTGTAATTATAAAATTACATATAAAAAATGATAAACTGTAAACGAACCGAACGAACACGAACAAAGCCTTGTTCGTGTTCGTTCGTTAAGGAAATAAATGTGTTCATGAACGGTTCATGAACACTTACCGAACGAGATTTTATGTTCGTGTTCGTTCATTAAGGAAATGAACGTGTTCGTGAACGGTTCACGAACACAAATAAATTTGGAGAACGCGACGAAGGATAAAGATAGATGGCCCAGAGAGTAGCGCTCGAACTTGAATCCCTTATTGTGGAACGGAGGTCGATCGTATTCGCAGATGTAAATAATGAGAAATGAAAGGGAAATGATACATAAACAAGGTGAAAGTGGGTTTTCTACTTTAATAGTTAGGGTAATAAAATAAATAAAAGTTTAATAATATAAAAAGTACAAATAAAATATAAGAAAGTACAAAGATCTTCAATTAAAACACAAACATACGAATATAAACGAATGCAAATCAACGAATGTTCACGAACACGTTCTCGAACACCTTACCGAACGTTCACGAACACAATCGAACGAACGAGACCTCTGTTCATGTTCGTTCATTTAACTAATCGAACGAAATTTCTTGTTCATGTTCGTTCGTTTATTAAACGAACGAACATAAACGAACTTCCCGCCGAACGGTTCACGAACTGTTCGCTGAACGTTCGGTTCGTTTACAGCCCTAATAAATACTCTTAACATGTATGTAATCGTAAAAATACACATAATAAATGATAAAATTACCCTAAACATAAAAGTATATAAATAAAAAGATTGTTTATTAGGAGTTCTGCGAGTTCTGTAAATATTTATGGTTCTGAAATGATCCTGGCCCTATATATATATATATATACATACATATATATGATAAGAAATGTCACATGGAAACCGAGCTTTTTACTAAAATAAAGGGTTAAAAATAAAAAAGGGTGTTTGTTTTATGGGTTTAAAAATGAAATGGTTTAGGCTCAAAGGGGTTAACTAGGGGGATTTTGGGTAGGTGGTAAAAAAAAGAAAAATAATGGTGTTGAAAAGAAAAATGGTTAGTCCTAATGCCTCCATCATTTACTTACTTGGGTTTAAGTTGATAAGGACCGGGAATGCATCGTTACGGCAAGTTCTAGAGTCGTAACAAACCAAGCGGCTATTCACACAAGAAACGAAAGATGAGCATTTAGTTTAAAGATGTATATTTGTATGCTCAATAAAGGCTCAAAACTCACTTTTTGGGGGAATGAGTTTTTAATGTGATCAAGTATATATAATCAAATTTTAACTAGATTTGTCATGTCGTTTCATAATTTTCTTATGTTGGTTCTTTTTATCACGATGATATCGGTTGTAAATTTATAAAAATATAACCTTTTTAGAACTTGTTATTCCCGACTTAAACCAAGACAAGCAAAAAAATGAAAAGTTTTTGAAAAAACTTGGGGTGTTTAGCGGTTCTAATAGAGCTTTGTGTAAGGCTTGTAATTAGGACTGGCAAAATTCAAGGTTTTAGCATCCACCCACACTTAAATTATACATTGTCCTCAATGTGTCCCAAAAATAAGTTTTTAGGTTGATTAAATGTGTAAAAAGGTGTCAAAAAGCAAAATTTTATGTTACTGGGCAGCTGGACACGGGCCCGTGGTGACCGGGCATGGCCCCGTGTTCAGATTGCCAGCATTAGAAAGTAATAGATGGCTGGGCACAGGGACGTGTTCAGTGAACACGCCCCGTGTCCAAGTACCTGAACTGGGCATTTTTCTGCAGATCTTTGAGCACGGGGCGTGTTGGCTGAGCACGGCCCGTGCTGAACTTGCTGTAATGAAGAAAAAGTGTCGAGAGGCTCTGTTTTTGTGCATGGGGTGTGGGTTCAAGCTTCCCTTAGTATCCTTCACCGTCCCGAGTGTGTTTTACCCATTACAACATCATCCAAACACCATTTAATAATTCAAAACCATCATTCATTAAAGAGAAGATTACAATAAGTTCCTAGAAAAATAAAGAAAAATAGAAAGCTAAAAAGAAAGTTCCTAAGATAGACAGGTCAAGTGGTACATGAAATCATCCTAAGGAGTTCTACCCTTATTGTAGGAAACACAAGCCCGGAAGTAGCTTCCCGGTATTTTAAAGGCATTGTAGAACTCGGAACCGAGAGGTGTCCTTTAAATGTCGTTGAGCCATTCCTCTATCTCTCTCGGGAGGAAGAAGGCAGGCTCATTTTCCACAACATCATGGGGAGGAGGAGCGATGGTAACCGGGACCCCATGTAGTATGTCTCGAGGGGGTTCCGTGTGCATGGCGTACCACTCGGCTGGTATGATGACTTCCGGAACCACATTCCTTGCCCTTTGTGTAACAATTGGTACCAAAGGAGGAGAAGCGAGAATATTCAACCTTTGGTGCAAAAGGTTGACCTCTCTAAGACACCCTTCTAGCCCCACCGATAAATGATTGATACGGTCGACCAGAGCTTCCTCAACCCCCGTCATCTCATCTATGGCCTCTCTCAAGGCATATACATAGTTGACGTGGGAGTCTTCTACCGTTGACCTTCTCCCTTGTCGGTTGTTCCTGGAGTGTGATGAGGATGTTCCGCTGTTTCTGCTCGACATTCTAAGAAAACAAACCGAAAAGAGTTCATTTAAATGAAACAGTACCTCGAACACGACCCCGTGTTCACCTCTCTGCAGATTTTTGGAACAAGGAATCTTGGAGTTTTAAATTATTTTTCTGACTTTTGAAGCAATTTTAAGCAGAAAAAACTTAAAACAATGTTGTAAAACCTATTTTTAACAAGATTCCTTGAATTAAAATCTAACAAATATCACAATAAAGCTTGAAACCATGGTGATTTCAAACTCTAATGGAGGTGTTGAGAGAAAAATGAAGAAGAAGGCAATGGACAAAAGTAGAAATGACAAGATGGTTGTTGAGAACCTTCTTTAGAATATACCTAGTATGGTATATGTGAAGATCCCACCAAATCTCAGTCTTTGGAGTGGTCCAAGAGTGCAGGAATCTTGCTGCATTTATAGAAAACGACAGCACGCTAGACACGGCCCCGTGTTCGGCTGGACACACAGCCCCGTGTGCAGACGAGATTCTGACACTTTTTGTCCGTATTCTGACCGAAAGTCAGACGAGAATCTTTTGGTGGACACGGGGGTGTGCTGACCTGGACACGGCCCTGTGTCTAGAAGCTGTTTATGAAGTTTTGTCTATTTTAAGGAATTTATCCGAATCGGGTGGTTCCTTACTGGTCGGAACAACACCGAAGTGCGTTAGATACCTTAGTTGCCCTAGTTTTAGACGAGAATGCAAGAGGTTATCGGAAAGGGTGATTCCTATGCTGAATGTAGGTGGACAAGTCCAACCCTTATCCGGGCTCTCGTTAAAGAAGGTGTATGTCGAATCGCTCAGGTCTATGTATGCATCGACGGAAGTCGATAGGGAGTCCTTCACGGCACAATCGACACAGGGACGACTATCGCTCAAGTCTTCGCAAGAGTTAGAGGTGATTTCGGGAGAGACGATGTTGTTTTTATCCGAATGCGACCTCTATAATTCTTCTTGGGCGTTTTCTTGAGATGAATTAGTTATGTCCATCTCAAGCTCTTTTATCCAATTAAGAATTAGATCTTCCATTTGAAATCATTCTTCAAGAATCATTTCATTTAGGATAGATGATTGAGAGCATTCTAGGGAGAGATAGGGATTATTTTTACTCTCACCCCTCTTAAGGCTACAGGAAAACGATGGGTCTATATAGTGGGGAGTGTAATTTAAAAAATAACATTTTAAATCTTCATGAGTTCCGCCACATATTTGACACCACGTACCATAAGAGGAGCGGTAGTAAAAAAAATTAGTATCGCTCATGTTTGTGTCAGAAATTACCAACCGTCGGGATCTTACGGTTCTGTTTTCAGTATCTGATACTTGGGCACCGGGCGTGTTTAGTGGGCACGGCCCCGTGTTCAGCTACCGTTTGACTTAAAATAGGATTACCAGTATCAAGGATTGGGCACGGGGCGTGTTCAGCGGGCACGGCCCGTGCTAAGCTCTATAGAAGCTGAAAATTTAAGAAAAATCCTAAAAAAAAAACAGGAAAAAAAGGAAAACGATTAGGCCGTTGATTCTTAACTTTCTTAAAATCCTTGTGTCCCCGGCAACGACGCCAAAATCTTGATGTGCGTTAGGTGTGATATAATTATATATATATATATATATATATATATATATATATATATATATATATTAGCCCTTTTCTAACACTTTAGTCAAGTTTTAAATTTATAAAACACGATATTTTACTAACACTAAACACACATATGGGCAAGTGCACCCATCGTGAGCGTAGTATAGCGTTGGTAAGATACCGAGGTCGTCCAAGGACACAAGAGCTTTTAATACCGGTTTATCCTCAACGTCTAATCAAATCAAAATTTTGGAAAAAGGTTTTAACATGAAAATAAAAACTAAAAATACTGAAAATAAACATAAAATAAAAATAGATAGACAAGATGAATCACTTGGATCCGACTCGCCTTTAGTGTAACCTTTGATGTTTTCCGCACTTTTGCACTTTTTAAGAGATTATCTTAGTTATAGTAGTAGGCCCCTCTTTTGAAGGTGACGTTACCCTCAACCCAGTAGTTTGAGTCAGCAAGGATACAATCCTAAAGGGTTGGATTATTGAAAGATAATTAATTAAGTTATTAATGCGTAATGTGGTAGGCCCCTCTTTTGAAGGTGACGTTACCCTCGGCTAAGTGGTTTGAGTCAGCAGGGATACAATCCAAAGTAACCTGGTTAATGTATTAATAGTAGTTTACATATGAGGGGATCAAGCCATTCGCACCCCCGCCATCCAATACCAGTGGGTATTGAAGGAGGTCCTAGTAAGTTTGACCCAGGTCCTTGCAGGATCTATACACTGAACAAGGCAAGAACCTTACCAATCCATTCCCTTAACCCCCGACCAGGTAGCCATCATATCTCTATATAGACCGTAGAGATATGAATGGTGTAAATCTTTTATTTTATATAGACAGTAAAATAACTCCAAGACACCACGGACAAATGATAAGGAAGTTTCACCTTCAACATAAGAAACTAGTTATTAAAGTCATTAATACAAAACCAAATAAAAAGTGCGAAAAGATTAAAAAACAAAAGTATTACACAAAATGCTTGTCTTCACCAAGTGATGTAAGAGCCTTAGGCAAACATGGCCTTTGATTGTCAAGAACTCTTACTATCAATATTGGATCCCGAGACTACTACAAACACTCTATGATGGATGATGGATGATGGATGATGGTGGTGGATGTGGGTGTTGTGATGGTGGTGGAGTGTGGGTGAAGTGGGAGAGATGTGCTTTGTCAAGTGATGCCTTTGAAGTGAACCAAACACCCCTATTTATAGCCTACACAGAAGCCCGGACACGGCCCCGTGTCCGGTGGGCACGGCCCCGTGTCCATCCACTTTCTCTTTCATCATTAATTGCAGTTTGTCTGTATTAGCTCCACACGCCCCCGTGTCTGTTGGGCATGACCCCGTGTGAAGAAGCGTATCTGTACTATCAAAATTTGCTTGGATTCTGCGAATCTTAGCGTTGACCACGGCCGTGTTGAGTTGGGCACGCCCCCGTGTTGGGAAATAGAAGCTTCTACAACTTTGTCTTTTCTGCAGGCACTTTAGCACGCTCCCGTGTCCGCTGGGCACAGGGCGTGTTCAGCCTTCTGATCTCTTGTTTTTGCTTAGGAAGATGCTGTCGAGGGGTCGGGCATGCCACATTTATTCCTTTTCTTGTAATTATGTTAGATTTTGCTACATATTTGCTTCTTTTTTTCATTTACGCTCATTTAATCCTGAAAATACAAAAGGAAGACAAAAGCACACTTTTTCCAACATTAGTACTAAAAAAGGGTTAGTTTTATGCCTCATTTGATGTAATTTATATGTTGCATTTCACACACATCACTACTCTAACAGAACATTTCCTCGCTCATGGGTACACTCGAGGGATGATCGATCAGACATTGTTCATCAAACGCGTTGACAAGGACATCATCCTTGTTCAAATACACGTTGACGACATCATCTTCGGATCAACTAATGATGCACTTTGCAACGAGTTTGAAGAGGTCATGAAGAGAAAATTCGAGATGAGTTCATTAGGAGAGATGACAATGTTTTTGGGCCTGCAAGTTCGTCAGAATAATCAAGGAATCTTGATTCACCAAAGTAAATATGTAAATGACGTTCTTGCAAAATTCAGCATGACAGATTCAAAGCCGATAGACTCCCCAATTGCAGAACGGCCGTTGTTGACTGAGGATCCGGAGGGAAATCCTATTAATCAAACGTTGTATCGCTCCATGATCGGCTCACTAATGTATCTGACTGCGAGTCGGCCAGACATTCTGTACGCCGTCTGTCAGTGTGCTCGTTATCAGGCTAACCCTAAACTCTCTCATCTAACTGCTGTTAAAAGAATTTTCAGATATTTGAAGGGAGCTCCTAATCTCGGACTCTGGTATCCCAGAGATTCGAACTTTGATCTGTTTGCCTTTTCAGATAGCAACTTTGGAGGAACACAATTCTTGACAAGCGTCACTTTTAGGTGAACAGACCTAAATTGTGATATGACCACAGTCACAGGTCTTGCCGAGTGACAACTTGGTCAGACAATTATAAGATATAAACAAATGTGAAAACTCTTAATACTTTACATTATAAGGGGACTGGGGGTGGTCCGTGATGGCACCTCCATCACTCGTGATGAACATGGGAACACTACCGCCACCACAGTTTTCCACGCGTGAAACTTAAAACTCGTGGAAAACTTCACTCGTTGTAAAAATTCGATTGTATGTGTATGACTTGTACATTGTGTATTAATACTTGTACGTTGTGACCCCAAAAGAATATAAAAATTTGTTTGCTTCGCCGGAATTTCGCCGGAAAATCGGTCGAGAAAACAAAGTGGAGATGGGGTGTTGTTTTAAAAGTTTGGATGTTTTAACATGAATGGTCCCTGGACTTGCATTATATTTACACAACTTATTTCAAACTTTAATTTAATTTGCTTTGGTCATAGAAACAACACAGCCGAAGCCATGGCTGATTTGTAGTTAAATTAATTTAAAAACAAAAAAAAATAGGTTGTGAGTGATGGATAAATTGTTAATTTCTTAAAAAAGGAAATTAAAAAAAGTAGTGAGTGATGGAATTCCATCACTAGCGATGACCACCGCCACTAAAAAATGGTTGTGAGTGATGGAATAATGGTTGATGATATGGCGGAACTTGATTGGATGTTTGTGAGTGATGGAATTTTTGCAAGTGATACCACCCCCACTCCCCTAACAATGTGTCTTTTGTATAAATTGAATGCACTCGCCAGTATTTTTCGCTGATCAAATCTTTTAAACCATGTTTCAGGTAATTTACTGTGAAGAATGGAAAAGTGCCGTGAAGCTTTTTAGCTTAAATAAAGTGGCTCGGTAAATTAGAAATAAATATGTTTTCTGTAATTTAAAGGATTTCCCCAGTGAAATTCCTTTTCTGTAAATAAGAGGTTTACCCCACAGTTATAAATAAAATAATGCGGTGTTTTAAAAACTCTGATATTATTTTCCTGACACCTGGTCCTGATGTAAATTCCGCTGATAAACACTAGTACCACGGTTTTCTATCTCACGGCGCTCAAACCAGGAATAGGGTCGGGGGTCGTGACAGTAGCCGATTCCGAGGGAATCTTTATTTTTAAGGCTAAATCCGAAGAACCTTTTCCCCCTAAAAAACGAGGGTCGTTTAGTAGAGCTAAAGTAGAAAGAAGGAAAAGAATGAGAAAAGCTCAACAACAAGCAATAGTGAATAGAGCTGAAAGAAATATCCAAAATCCAGAAGCTAGACCTGTATGGGAAGAAGAATTGGATAGGCAACTAGCCAATTTTCACATGTTTAGGAATGCAGATGTAGAATTTGATCTCAACCAAGTGGCAGTACTAGAACCACAATTACTACCATTATACCCTGACCAATCCATGAACCTAGAACAAAACCAGGAGAACCCACTTCCAATTCCAGCCTTTGATCCAAACGAGATACCCAGGATTTCAGCACCGAACTCTTTAGAACAGTGGTGGGCCAACGATTGGGCATTCCAGGAATTACTGAATAACCCATATCCCTATGGAGAAGCAGTACCATCCTACCCTAAACCCATACCAGCCCCAATGCCACCAATGAGTCAGGAGAACGTAGAAGAACTTCGCAAGTATGGTGAAGAGTTGGTTGAGGAAGGAAACCGGATTTGCCAAATCGGAGAAAACTCGCCTGGAAATATAACGAGTGGGAGATGCAGTACTAAGAAAATAGTCGCCTTATATATATAAATATGTGTATTTTATGTTACTTGGTATATATATATATATATATATATATATATATATATATATATATATATATATCAATGCATAATTACTAGCGTTTAAGTTTCAGTCGTAGTTTGTAATAGATGCATATACATATATGAAAAGAGTAAAAGTCGCAATGATCGACGATTTTGGTTCAATGTGCTTGAATGTTTCTTTGTATTAATTTATTCTGTGATATTAATACCTGATAAATGTTTACAATTCAGATGTCAAACGAAGTAAATCAGGAAATCCAGAATAACAATAATAACGGGAATCAAGTGGATAAAAATGCCATCGAACACATAGTAGCTCAAGAAATCATAGATGCCATGCCCTATATTATCGATACTATTAATAAAAAGGCAGAAAATAATAATTCCATAATCGGAAGTAAACCTAAGCCCAACGAACCAAGTCATAGCGTAAATGGAAATCACGAACTATTTATCCAAGCTCCAATTCCAAAAAGAAGAAGGGCCATTTCATATGGTTGTTCTTATAAATAATTCTTGTCATGCAAACCGATAGAATTCTAAGGCAATGAAGGAGCCATTTCAGCCTTGTGCTGGATAGAAAAGACAGAAGCAATCTTAAAAATAAGTAAGTGTGTAGATGAGGATAAGATCATATATGCTTCTAATCTCTTTAAGAATGCAGCCTTGGAGTGGTGGAATACCATTCTCCAGTCAAGAGGAAGTGACATGGTTTGCAGTATTGTTGGTGCATACATCTGTCGACTTCGTCTTATATCGAGTCTAGGTTGCGTTGTGGATCTTATCAAGCATGACATCATCATATTGAATGATGACATCATCAAAGTGACATCATCATTGCATCATGCACACATGAAGACAAAGTAGAAAGTTCAATTTGAAAGTCAGATTAGGTGACCGTTTGAGAGTGTTAGTTTGAGAGACATGACCGTTTGAAGAGGTAACCGTTTGAAATGTCCTGTCCATTTGAAGCATGGCATGTCACCTTCAAACGGACAGCTCTAGTCTATAAATACCCTTCAAACGGATTCATTTGTAACTTTCATGATTCCGACGGCGAAGCCCTGTCGAAGTGTCTCTGTGCTGTAAATCCTTTCAAGATCAATAAACAAGACATTTATTAGTGAACACAAGCTAAACGAAGACCTAATCAATGAATTCCGCCTCTGATTCTGTCTGAGCACTCTTCTGATTGACTCGTTAGGTCGTTTCACGATCCTACAAGTGGTGTCAGAGCTCAGGAGGAAGAGTTCTTACCGTTTAGCTCGTTTTCGCTAGCAAATTATGATTTTCTACACCTTCTTTCACAAAATTGATACTTTTCACGGTTAAAATCGGCTAAAACTTTCACAATGTGTGCGTAATTGTGTTTTAACAAACCCTTGAGAATATCAGATCTAAACTCAAAGAAAAACTGGTAAAAATGGCTTGAAAATTGGTGACCGTTTGAACGAGGCTTACCTGTCCGTTTGAAAAACTGACCTGTCCGTTTGAAAACTGACCTGTCCGTTTGAAAAACTGACCTGTCCGTTTGAAAACTGACCTGTTCGTTTGAAAGTTGCCATCATGACCGTTTGAAACTGTCCATCCCGTTTGAAAGCAGCCATTTTGTTTGAGGTTGTCGTTTGAAAATGACCTATCCCGTTTGAAACATGATTCCCGTTTGAAGAGTGTATCATTTACGTGAACTGTTTTTGCAGAACCTCGAGATATAATGTCAGTCATTATAGTTGTTGTCTAATTTGAGGAGTTCAACGTCTTCACGTGAATTATCATCAGCGGCCCAATTGATGAATTAAAAAAAAGTATCAGTCAACTAATTTGAGTGGTCCAATGGGAATTGAGTAGATTGCATGTGAATTTGTGTATCGAAATAGATTGTTGTTGTCGGATTCTAAGAAATTGCATATGTGGTTGTCAGGTGAACAACTTTAGTATCGGCCTAATAGGATTGATTTGTGATTCTTGAGTGTCGACCTTTGCATGTGATTTCACTGCCCAATAAAACATTCGGCCCAATCTTATTGCACACTTAAAATTGTTAGTTGCATGTGATACATAGTTGCATATAATACATATTAAAAGCCCATGTGATGCAATTGATTGTATAACAGATTTTTTTAAATCATCGACCCAAGATTCTAAGTGAGGCCCAATAGAATTCAAGTTTGCATGTGAGTTTTTGATAGTTGTCAGCAAGTTTCGAATTGAGTGTGCATGTGATTTGTTCTAAATTTTGTCGACCACTTGTGACTATAAGTGTTGAATTGAGTGTTTGAACAGGTTGTTTTTGAAAAATGGAAGTGATGTTTGATGAAAAAGAAAACTATTATTTTGAGAAATTTAATGATTGGAATCGAGGGTTTATAGATGAAAGTTATAGAATGGTGAACAAGATTGGATGGGAGAAAAGGTTTAAATATTTTGTGTGTTTGAAAAATGAAACCTTGGATGATCTAGTAAACCGATATAATGTTTTACTTGGTTATCTAAAAGATCATGAGATATTCTTGACAGATGCTGAAAAAATAGCAAAGTTTGCAGATTCATTACCTATTGAATGGAGTGAATGTTTGAAAAATTTAAGAAAGGATTCAAATTTTTCAAAATTACATTTAAAAGGATTCATCAGCAAACTTAAAACTCATGATTATGAAAGTGAAAAGAAAAGGAAAGAATTGATAAAAGTCTTGGAAACACATTTGGTGGATATGAGTTTAGATGTGATTGACGAAATGAACAAAAGGATTGTTGAATGTGTTAGGGAAAAATATGTTATGAAATACGATAACATGAGGGGTTGTTATATTGATGAGAATGTGAATCCTCTTAATTTCGTTAAAATTTTTTGTGCAGGATCATTCAAGACAAGAACAAAGGAAGTTCCAAAAAATGAAGAATTTGTGAAGAATGAATCTTCAAGTTCTACACCAGTGTGCTCTAAATGTGATAAACTTGAAGCTGACAATGGCAAACTCTTGAAAGATGCGGAAAGTTTGACATTGGAAGTCAAAAAGTTGAAGGATGAGAAGCTAGCTGATGTTAAACAGATTCTTATTTTGCAGGAAATTTGTGAGAAGCAAAAATCTGAAAATGTTAAACTGTTAAATGACTTGAACAGTTTGACATCAGAAAACAAGAAGTTGAAAGAAAATGGGAAAATTTTTGAAGATAAAATTAGAAGTTTTGAAAATGAAAAATCAAAAATTGAAAAAGAATTTCAAAGTCAAATAAAAATTCTTGAATATGGGAGATCTGTTTTTAGCAAGAATAACATTGAAAAACAAAAAATGATAAATTCTCATCTTCAGACGATTATTCGACTTGAAAAAGAAGCTGAAAAAGCTTGAATTAAAATCAAAGAGATTGAAGAGAAATTGAAAGGTTTTGAGACCTCGTCATCAACACCAGATTATCCATGTTCAAAACCGATCAATTCCGTTCCAATAAGTGACAATGTCACAAACTTTGACAAAGTCAAAGTAGAAGATTGTGATGAGAAAACTGATGATGAAATTGAAAAAAGAAAAATATTTTTGAAATTAAATGAAATGTTTCAAGATACTGTTCTACATTCTACTGAAAAAGGTGAATGCTCAAAGCAAAAACCTGTAAAGAAGAATGTGGAACAAAAACAAAAGGATAAAAAACCGAAAAATGTTCAAAAAGAAAATAAAAGCTCATCAGTTCAATCATCCAATCGTGATAAAAAATCACGAAAAGTTGAAAAACAAAACTAAAAAATTGTTGGTAATAAGTGGTGCAGGTTTGACCACAGTGCTCAAAAGCCAAATCCAGCAAACAAGAGGAGAAATGATTATCACCAAGCCAAATAGTGCTATGATCTGAATGTTTGGACTGAATGTGGTGATTGGTACGATAACAGAGTGTGTTATACATGTGGTGTGAGAGGACACATTGCTGTTAACTGCCAGAATTGGAGTTATGAGACGAGAAGATGCTATAACTGCCAAATCAGAGGACACATTGCTAGAGATTGCCCAATGAGATCAAAGGGAAGATCGAGGGCTGAATCTCAGAAAATGACAAAGAAACCAGTCAATGTCAAGTCCAAAGAACAGAAAGTTCAAGAACCTAAAGTTCAAGAACAGAAAGTTCACGACCAGAAAGTGAAGCTTTCGCAGGGGCAGAAAGACAGACTGAGGAAGAAGAGGAAGAAGGCAAGAGAGTATCTCGAAAGGATTTTGTCCTCGGATTCAGCCATCAAAGCGAATAACAGTTCTGATAAATCGTCTTGCTCTCCAAAGAATAACGAGTCTAGCAAAACGGATACATCATTATAAGGGCATTTTTCTTGAGAAATTCACGAAAGTGATATTTCGACTTACAAGTGGTAAATACATTAAGTTGTACTTGATTTTCTACAAGTGATGTTTGAGAATTGATCTTAAAAATGTTAGTTGTTACAAGTGATTGAAGAAAACAAAGTGATGAAAGTTCCCCGAATTTGTGAAAAGACACACAAAACTTATTTTCCGGAAAAACCATTTTGATTAAAACAAACTTAAGTGTTTTGAAATCACTATGGGAAAATAGTTTGTTGTCAGGGGGAGTTCTGATTGTTCAAGCCAAGTGAATGGAGAATTGAAGTGATTCTCATCATGTTGTCACGTTTCTTGTACAGTTTGTGTTTCAAATTTTCCCAGAATATCAAAATTGAGACATATTTTGATTTTAGGGGGAGTAAAAATTTTATAAAAATTTGAAAATTTGAAAATTACAAAAACATTGAAAAAATGCAAAAATGAGTTTTTGTTGTAAAAAAAGGAAATGATAGTAGATCAGTGAGACTGTCACAGCATGCTAAAGAAATGGAGAGATAAAATGTGATAAACGATCTTACTAAAGATGTGACGGTAGGCTCAGCTAGACTAGGAGATTTACGATAACGATACAAACCTAAATGAAAAAGCCTAGTTCTAGTGGGAAACATGGTCAAAAGCATAGTACTTAGTTTTGTCCTTCTTGATTGTGTGCCTACTTGGTAATCGCTGATTGTCGAAAGACATAAAACTGGTTAAGTTTGTGAACTTTCACAACTTTGCTAAAAAGTCGCTGTGATTGTGCATTTTATTTTGCAAAGATTTAAACTTGGTTTATTTCTTTATTTTTGTTTAAGCATTGGACATCCTCTGCGTATACGTGAGTATCGACCTGGATGTTATTGCCTAAACGTTCTGCTTTATTTTCTTTGGTGTTTCGTTTAAGCTTTGGATCACCTCTGCGTATACGGAAGTATCGACCTGGGGGTTAAAGCCTAAACAACTTCAACTTGTTTTTTTTTTGTTTTGTTTAAACATTGGACTTTCTCTGCGTATACGGAAGTATCGACCTGATTGTTAATGTTTAAACATTCTGCTTTGTTTTCGCATAAATCACAGTTGATAAAAGTTTAAAGGCATTACTTGAGTTAGTGTATTGCATGATGAGGGGATATGCTGAGATCGTGGGGTCCATAAGAACTTAGTGCTATCTTAATATACCTTAAAGTATCGGTAAGCAGATTGAAAGTTTTTAGATTGAGTTTAAGTGGACAACAATATCGTCAATCAATGTGAATCGTTTAGAGCTTAAAATGTTTAAAGCTTAACGGTGCTGGTGATTTGTCTCAGAAACTGATATGATCCTCTTACACAAACTCACAAAAATATTGTCTGTAAATATATTTCTTTACTGCATTCCCTTGTTATCAAAAATTCAAAAAGATTTTAGTGTGTTTTAGCATAAATTTTGAAAAATTCAAAAAGATTTTCGACAACTGATGTTGGAAAGCTGATATTCAAAATTTCAAGTGCTGAACATGATGAATTGGTTTGGGAGTGTGTGTACTGAATTGAAATTTTTTTTAGAAAGAATGTTTGATTAGTTAATCGAGGTCATTAATTTGAACTTGATGTAACTATTACTAGTAAGTTTTTCTTATTGATTTAAATAAAAACTTATGTTTTTGGTGAGAAAATATGTGCAGAAGATGAGCTGATCAGAGATAAAGCCAGGGATTGATCTCAAGGTGATAGCTAATTCCAGACAGTGATCCCATCATAATGAGAGGGGGAGTCTAACGAGGTTAGAGCCAAAGAGAAGATCCTGGTATATGCTAAGAAAGAAAAGAGACTGATAAAGACTGAAGATGCGAAGACTCGACACTTAAGACTCGTCAACATCTGAGGGGGAGTCTGTTGGTGCATACATCTGTCGACTTCGTCTTATATTGAGTCTAGGTTGCGTTGTGGATCTTATCAAGCATGACATCATCATATTGAATGATGACATCATCAAAGTGACATCATCATTGCATCATGCACACATGAAGACAAAGTAGAAAGTTCAATTTGAAAGTCAGATTAGGTGACCGTTTGAGAGTGTTAGTTTGAAAGACATGACCGTTTGAAGAGGTAACCGTTTGAAATGTCCTGTCCGTTTGAAGCATGGCATGTCACCTTCAAACGGACAACTCTAGTCTATAAATACCCTTGAAACGGATTCATTTGTAACTTTCATGATTTCGACGGTGAAGCCCTGTCGAAGTGTCTCTGTGCTGTAAATCCTTTCAAGATCAATAAACAAGACATTTATTAGTGAACACAAGCTAAACGAAGACTGAATCAATGAATTCCGCCTCTGATTCTGTCTGAGCACTCTTCTGATCGACTCGTTAGGTCGTTTCACGATCCTACAAGTATAGAATGGAACAAGTTTAAGGGAATAGTTGAAAGAAAATTCTGTCCTCCTCATGAAAAGGAACAGATTGCTAATAAGTTCCTAAATCATAGAATGATTGGAATAGATTGCAGGGAATATACTACCACATTCTTTGAATATGCAATGATAGTACCAACCCTAGCCTCTCCAGAACCAGTATTAATCTCCCGTTATATTTGGGGATTAATTAGTGAGATCAGACATGTAGTCAAGGCAGCTAGACCACAAACCATAGAAGAAGCAGTAGAACTTGCTAATACTCTGACAGATGAATTGGTACATACGCAAGAGGAAAATCAGAAAAAGAACCTAGCTAAAAAGATTACCCAGGAACTACGCTATTGTAATTCCTATCGCGGTAAAGGAACAGATTCTTCCTCTTCGCCCTATTACAAGCTCTGTAAAAGGAAGCACTCAGGAAAGTGTGTTGTGTCCTGCAACTTTTGCAAATTTCCAAGACATAAGGAAGAAGATTGTAGGAAGAAAGCTAGTGCCCGAATATGCTACAACTACGGAGAAGCTGGCCACATCAAACCGAACTGTCCAAAACTAGCTCTAGCGACAACCAACAAAGCAAAGGCAGCAGAAGCACCCAAAAAGAATGCCAGAGCATTCGTTCTGACAGCTGAAGAAGCCAAGATGATCCCTGATGTGACTGTCGGTACGTTTTTAGTTAATGATGTTTATGCTAAAGTATTATTTGACTCTGGTGCAAACCAAAGTTTCATGAATACTTCTTTCTGCAAACTTCTCAATCAACCATTAACTAAACTTCACCAAGACTGCCTGGTGGAGACAGCAAATGGAGATTCTATCAAGATAAGTGAAATCCTGCAGGAAGCAAGGATAGAAATTTTAAATCATAGATTTACTGCTAACCTCTTACCAATGAATCTAGCCGGATTCGATGTCGAACTAGGAATGGATTGGTTGGTAGCCAATCATGTAAATATTTTATGTGATCAAAAGTCAGTAGAAGTATGTAGACTAAATGGTGAAAGGATCACAATTAATGGAGACAAGCCGACAAGGTCAAAAAAATTCATCTCTGTGATGAAAGCTGCAAGTTACGCACGGAAAGGAGGAATAGTGTATATAATTTTAGTAATCATTAACACTAAAGGAAAAGAATTAAAAGATATTCCCGTAATATCTAAATTCTCAGATGTTTTTCCAGAAGAGTTACCTGAATTACCACCAGATTGAGAGGTTGAATTTAGAATTCACCTGATACCAGGAACGACACCGATTGCCAAAGCACCTTATCGACTAGCGCCAACGGAGATGCAGGAATTGAAGAAACAGTTGGACGAACTACTTGAAAAAGGTTTCATTTAACCTAGTTTATCTCCATGGGGAGCACCGGTGTAATTTGTTAAGAAGAAAGATGGATCGATGCGTATGTGTATTGATTACCGAGAATTGAATAAGGTTACGAATTAAAATCGGTACCCACTACCGAGAATCGATGATCTATTCGATCAACTTCAAGGAGCCCGATTCTTTTCTAAGATCCACTTACGCCCAGGATATCATCAATTGAAGGTACATGAAGAGGACATTCCTAAAACTGCTTTCAGAACAAGGTACAGTCATTATAAATTTACAGTCATGCCATTCGGTTTAATCAATGCACCAGCCGCATTTATGGACATGATGAACATGATATGTAAACTATACCTGGATAAATTCATAATTGTCTTTATTGATGATATTCTAATTTACTCTAAGAATAAGGAAGAGCATGAGGAGCATTTTCATGTGCTTCTAACATTATTGAGAAAGGAAAAGCTTCATGCTAAATTCGCAAAATGTGAATCTGGTTGCAAGAAGTAAAATTCCTTGGACACTTGGTTAATCATGAAGGAATTCATGTGGATCCCACAAAGATCGAAGCAATTACCAAATGGAAAGTCCCTGAGTCACCTACAGAAGTGAGAAGTTTTCTGGGATTAGAAGGATGTTATAGAGGTTTTATTCAAGATTTTTCTAGAATAGCCATTACATTAACCAAACTAACCTACAAATTAGTTAAGTTTGAATGGGGACCAAAACAAGAGGAAGCATTCAAGATTTTGAAGCAAAGATTAACCAACGCACCAATACTCGCTTTGCCAGAAGGAACTGAAGACTTCGTAGTCTATTATGATGCCTCCAAATTAGGATTTGGATGTGTATTAATGCAACGTCAAAAAGTAATTTCTTATGCCTCTAGACAACTTAAAAAGCACGAAGTGAATTATACAACCCATGATCTAGAGTTAGGAGCAATAATTTTTGCCCTTAAGATTTGGAGACATTATCTTTATGGTAGTAAGTTCGTTGTCTTCACGGATCATAAGATTTTAAGATATGTCGTCAGACGAAAGAAATTAAACATGAGTCAAAGACCTTGGATGGAAATTCTTAGTGATTATGATCGTGATATCCAGTTCATGCAGGAAAAGCTAACGTAGTAGCTGATGCTTTAAGTAGGAAATACCATGAAAAGCCAAAGAGAGTGTGTGATCTTAGACTAAACCTGTAGATAGATTTAAATAAGCAAATTAAAAAGATACAGGAAACAACAATCAAGGATGATGCTGAAGGTTTGAAAGGAATGATCAAAGAATTAGAAAAAGGAACAGATGGAATTTGGAGGTTCCATAAGAAAAGGATCTGGATACCTATTCAAGGAAACCTATGTAGTCGAATTTTAGAAGAAGCTCATAAATCCAAGTATACAATGCATCCTGGAAGTGACAAATGTATCAAGACTTAAGAACAAATTTCTGGTGGATAGGAATGAAAAAGGATATAGAAAATTATGTTGCTAAATGTTTAACTTGCTCACAAGTTAAAGCTGAACATAAGAAACGTTCAGGATTATTGCAGCAATTAGAAATGCCAATTTGGAAATAAGAATTGATAACAATGGACTTTGTTACCAAATTACCCAAGACACGAAAAGGTAATGACATAATCTGGGTGATTGTACACAGATTAACCAAATCTGCTCATTTCTTACCAATGAAGGAAACTTTCAGTATGGAACAGTTAGCCAAGTTGTATGTGAATGAAGTAGTTTCATTACATGGAATTCCTTTATCTATTGTGTTTGATAGAGACAGTCGTTTCACTTCTCATTTTTGGACAAGTTTCCAAAAAGCCATGGGAACCCGATTAAATCGAAGTACAGCTTATCATCCTCAAACAGACGAACAAAGTGAAAGGACAATCCAAACAATGGAAGATGTGCTTAGAGCTTGTGTGATTGATTTTGGAGGAAATTGGCATGATCACTTACCTTTAATAGAATTTTCCTACAACAATAGCTATCATACTAGCATCAATGCTTCACCATTTGAAGCACTTAATGGATGAAAATCCCGAACACCAGTTTGTTGGGCAGAGATTGGAGAAAAGCAACTATCAGGTCCTGAAATTGTGCAAGAAACAATGGACAAAATTATTCAAGTCAAGGAAAGACTGAAAACAGCACGAGATCGTCAAAAGAGTTATGCAGATAACAGACGCAGGCCACTAGAATTTCAGTTTAGAGACAAGGTATTTTAAAAGTTTCTCCATGGAAAGGAGTTGTCAGATTCGGTAAAGGAGGAAAGCTAATCCCAAGGTATGTTGGAACTTTTGAAATTATCCAACAAATAGGATCAGTAGCTTATCAGCTACAATTACCAGAAGAGATGGCAGGAATACATGATTTATTTCATGTATGTAACCTCAAGAAATGCTTAGCAGACGAATCATTAGTGATACCACTTCAGGAGATAGAGGTAAATGACAAGCTAAAGTTTGTAGAGAAGCCCATTCAGACTGAAGATAGAAAGATCAAGAATCTCAAGCACAAGAGATTAATTCTGGTCAAGGTGAAATGGGATTCAAAGAGAGGACCAGAGTACACATGGGAGCTAGAGTCAGAATTGCAAATGAAGTATCCACACCTATTCCAGTGAATCTCGAGGACGAGATTTAAAACAAGGTGGGGAGGATATAACAACCCTCGAAAACACCCTAAAACTCTCCATAACTGCGAAACCGAACATGTATAACCTTAATGTCAATAAAAAAACTAATAAAATCATAATTTCTATCCGGTCGCGGGCTACGACAGAATCCCCTCAACCTTCTCGCGGAGCGTGAGAAGCCATTGTTTGCCGGACACTCCTTGCGCCATGTGGCATACCTAGTGTGGTGATTGGTCAAACCTAGCCTTAGCTAGGTGACTCTCACGGGGCACGAGAGGACCCCTTTGGGCGGGTCACGGGGCGCGAAAGACCCCTAGAAAAACTATAAAAGGAGCCTCAGTTTGACAATTCAAATTCGTTCAATCTCTTTTCTCTCTCAGTCTATATTATACGAAATTAGTAGCCAAAATATCTTCTAAATCATGAAGCTTTCCCCCGTTGTAAGTATTTTAACCCCCGGTCACTAATTCGTTACCCTACCCGATTAATCTAGGTTCCAGCAATGCATGTCAAGGCTCTGCCTGACTAAGTCCGTTGGGGTTCTGTCTCGTGATGTATGGCTTATGTGATTTAAGTTATTTTACTAACACGCGTGCATTGTATGTTTTTATTAGAAACTCAAGAAAATAATAAGGAAATACCACCAGGAAGCCCGTAGAAAAACATAAGTTTACAATGTGAGTCATTCTCCTTTTGTCACATTTTGTGACACAATTATATTTAAAATGTTTTTCAAAACCCTAAATGTTTATCAGTTATAATTACAGTGATTAAGTCTTTGTATTCTATAATTGCTGCCAGTATTATGGGGTTTGTATACAGTACTTGATAATCTTCACAATTGGACACGGGTAGCCAATGTGTGATATGACCATAGTCATAGATCCGACGAGTGACGAGTACTGACCAAGTAATTGGGTAGATATAAACATTGTAATCTCTCTTAGTACTGTAAAGTTATAACAACTGATGTTTTTCTAAATTGGAATGTACTCGCCAGTATTTCTTGCTGATAAAATATTTTTAAAACACGTTTCAGATATCTTAATGTGAAGCTATAAGAAGCCAGCTATGGAGCACTAAAGGCTTAAAGAAAGTGGGTTTAATTTACTTGAATAAAACGAAGAAGCTTGCGTTTTCAGTAACTAGGGTTTATCCCTATAAAATATAATTATCAAAGAAATATGGGTTTATCCCATTTGTTTAATACAAAAGTTTGGTGTTTGAAAATCTGAAATTTATTTCCTAACTACAATCTTGATGTCTCATTTCCGCTACCAAATTAATAAACACCGATACCACTTGCCTAGTTCGCGGCTCCCGCTCCCGGGGTGGGGTCAGGGGTTCCGACAGTATGGACTGGTGGACCAAACATCGAACTGAACCTAACACTTATTTATTCAAAACTTTTGAACCTAACACTGATACGACTAGTGAATTTCGGGACGAAAGTCCCTTTCAAGTTGGGGATGATGTGGTACCCGAAGAAAATCCACAGTCATCTTAACTCACCGTTTCATTTTTTGAGACTTCTTATCAAATTTCGGGACGAAATTTCTTTCAAGTTGGGGGTGATGTGACAACCCGCAACTTCAGGTCAATACTTTAACCTAACCACAATCGACTTAGACATCCATTCATAGCACTGCATTTAACTAAGGTTAGTTAAATGAGTCTACGTTGGTAATTCGGGGAATTACCGGAACACACACATGATAACTCTCGAACGTTGGTGAGTAACACGAATAATTATAAACGGATGGTTTACATGAAATCTGTATGTTGCTTGTCAAATACGTGAATTATGTTTTTTAAATGTGAATTGCATGATCTATGTGCTTTGTGTGAAAGTTGTATAGTTAGGGGGTGTTTAGAGTATTTGTGAAACTTTACTAAACTATTCCTAACCCGAAACCCTCCTTCACAAATCATTATACGGCAGTTTGTAAATCATCATTCCCTAATCACTTTCTAATCATTTTGGTTGCACGTCATGAACAATCAATAATCTTGATCTTTCAATCCATCTAGAATCAATCAAAGGTAAGTGTTTATGATTAGATTATATGTTGTTATTCTCATTCCTTTGATTACATACAAACCCTAGTGATCTAAACAATTATTCTGTGAATGAGTTGATCATGTCAGATGAATGAAAAACCATGCCTGATGAATGTGTGATTGTTATCTAGTTTTAGAATGCTATTGACATGTTAAACTGCAATTCGTTGTTGTTAATTTGTGGCATTGTGATGTTGATTGTTGAAGTTAGGGTTCGGTCGATCATCTGTATTGTTGAAGTAAGGGTTTGGTCGATCATCTATAACTGTAACATCGAAACTGCTATTTTGTTTGTAATTGTGCGTATGGTAACTAGTCAGACTTTGTGAAGTCACAAAGTCCGACCTTAGCAAGTCAAGGTTTATTTATAAACTCACGTCAAGGTTAAGTGCATTCAGGGTTTATGAAAATAAAGGGGTCAGGATTTGTTGTTAAACATGCTATGGTCCGAGTGTGAACATTCTGGGTATGGGTGTTCAAATTATCTAAGGGATTCAAAATTTATAAACATGGGATGTTGCTCAGAACTTATAATGGAATGGGTTAGGGTTTAAATTGGACATATAGTCTGAGTTTATTAGGTTGTTAGGATCAGGGTTTCTTAAATTTGAAGGGTGTCAGGGGTATTGTAATTGTTTGGTCCGAGTTTCTTTAACACTCAATATCCGAGTTTCCTAAAAGGTGAAGTATCCGAGTTTGTGATATGGTGTGAGTCCGAGATTATAGAGAGAAAAAGGGGTCTGAGGTTTCCATAAAAAAAAGAATCAGGATAAAGATATAATGTTCTGGGTTTTAAATGGGTCCGAGTATATGGTATTTTATATTTGATTATATGGGTACGAGTTACACAAAAACCTCCGAGTTTATATACGCAAAGCTTGGGGTCCAAGTTAATGATTAAAAGATCCGAGTTTGTTGATGGAAACATATGTCCGAACTTAAGTAAAGTCCGAGTGTCCGAATTTAATGAGATGTATAGGTTGTCCGAATATATTAGTTATTTAGAGGTCTGCACATAACTATAAAGATGTCACACCCTGCTAGTAGCGGAAGCATATTGTGTGTGACGTAAGAAAGGTGATCATTGCATCCAAATGTGTAAACATAATAAACCACAACGATGCCATAGTTATATTGTTTTCAAACAAAGTTTACAAGTTTCCAACATAGTTTTCTAGTTTCCACAACGTTCACAAACGTTAACCATAACATAGTTATATTACACAACACAAAAGATAGTTTTTTGACATAAAACATAGTGAGGTTTTGTCTTCTATATACCCATACGTAGTTGGGATATAAAAGACAAACCCTCCAAAAGAGGCTATCGTTGTCATTGGCTTTCCCATTTCCCATGGTGTATCACCGGCTCAAGACTTGTTTCCTGAAATACATGTAGTTTTAAAAAGTCAACAAAAGTTGAGCGAGTTCATGCAGTTATTGTTATCATATGAAATCTTTGTATTCTTGTAATGAAATCCCGGTATGTTAATAGCATTTATGGAGTTTAAGGATCTATCAGTGGGTAGCGAGCCCCCTGACATTATGTACCATAAGTACATAACCAAAGCGAGACAACTTTGACATCTTCTGGGATCACAAAAGCACTCCTATGGCCTATCAAGGAGTGGAGCGTGTCTCAAGCTCTATAGATCTACACCTTTTGCACCTTAGTCACTAAGTGATTAATGGTTACTATGTTATCATCCAACTTATGTACATTGATCGAGTTATCATCTAAACCCATAGCTAACATACCCATAGTTTAACATTTATTTCCCCTCGATTGTTTTAAAAACAAAACATTTGAAATCATTGAAAGGAGGGACATAAACACACAAGTTTACGTTCCTTGTATGTAATACCGTAGTGAGCGTCCGTACGTGTGATTAACCTACATGTGTACTAACTTTATTAGACACTAGGTCTTATCGGACCTCATACACATTGTTCATCTTGAATTCTTATTGTGTTTTCACTTGTCATTTTGGAACAACTTTGTATTTTAGTGTGTTGGTAGTTTGTTCGTTCACTTGTTATGTATATAGATTTCATAAGTGCATACATATGTTTTATATGTATTGAATTATATGTGAACGGCTTCGCCCTGCACATGTCCTCGTGCTTCGTACGTGTGTCATTGGGCCGAACCTATGTCATTGGGCTTAACCCATGTACCTTAGTAATTTGGGCCTAGCCCAAACATTTCAACATTGGGCCCTAGCCCTTGTATCTTAGCAATTTGGGCCTATCCCAAATATTTTGTCATTGGGCCCTAGCCCTTGTATCTTAGCAATTTGGGCCTATCCCAAATATTTTGTCATTGGGCCCTAGCCCTTGTATTTTAGTAATTTGGGTCTATCCCAAATATTTTGTTATTGGGCCCTAGCCCATGTATCTTAGCAATTTGGGCATATCCTAAATATTTTATCATTGGGCCCTAGCCCATGTATTTTAGCAATTTGGGACTAACCCAAATATTTTATCATTTGGCCCTAGCCCATGTATTTTAGTAATTTGGGCCTAACCCAAATATTTTATCATTGGGCTCTAGCCCATGTATTTTTAGTAATTTGGGCCTAACCCAATTATTTTATCATTCGGCCCTTGCCCATGTATTTTAGTAATTTGGGCCTAACCCAAATATTTTATCATTGGGCTCTAGCCCATGTATTTTAGCAATTTGGACCTAGCCGATAGTCAATTTTTATGAGTCCATTTTAATAGTCTTGCATTTTTGTATTTTTCAACTTTCCGGATCTGTGTACGGTGATATTTATAAATATCCGTTAGATGTCTAAAATGCCTTACTTTGTCTGTTAGAGATATCTTTACTTCTAGGAAATACGTCTTGTAGCGCGTCCGTTTTTCGTTTTGTTTATTCGTCCGTTTGTTCGCTTATGGACACAATACGTCTAGGATTTATTGATGTCCGTTTTCATTGCATTTCTTTGGGAAACATGTAGGAAACATGTATACGTATTTTTGTGTCTTTTTGTATTTGTTTCTTACAAATATCTCTTGGTATCATGGGTGTATTATTTTGATCACCCTAAATGTATCTAAGTACATACACATAGCACAAAATACATATACTTGATAGGTTTCCAAAATATATAATTTTTTTTGCCAAAAATTATACTTATACATGTTTATTATTTTTACCCATTTATTTTTGTAAAAATATATTTTCATGTTCACAAGAACTCTTGAGTGTTTAGGACTTAGCCATTTTCATCAAAGCTTTCATGATGACGTTTAAGACCACTAATCGCGTTTAACTTTGTTAATCACCCCTTTAACCACGTTTTTAATCGCGATTAGATTTTTAGAAAAATTTGCCATAGTTTCCCTTAAACTATGACGTTTCCCACGTTTTCAAAACGCGTTTAAATCACCAAATCAATTTCCAAATCATCATTAATTCATCAAGTATTACCAAAAATCATTTTTACAACAATAATCACACACATTTTCCTTCAATTTCCTCATGAGTATCACTTATGTTAAATTTCAAGACATTAAAGCAACCACTTTTCAAGCTCATTCTTTACATAAACTTGATTATGTTTGTTTTATACTTTTAAAAATCTCCATATCTTATATCTTTCAAGTTTATTAAAAATACCAAGACTTTTACATAACACTTTTTATAAACAATTTTATATAAACTTGTTTCATGTAAAAACCAAGTTATTAGTGTTTTAAAAGTCTTGATTCAAGTTCATTGTTAGGTTCTATCTTTCAAGAATAATAATCAAGTTTCATATACATAATACTCATGATTTTGAAGGTGATGATCTTGTGGGATTTAAACATATATGTGTTTAAATCACATTTTCATGTTTATCATGGCTAGATTAACATATCTATGAAACACTACAACAAATAAACATGAAGATCATCACAAATCTTATCTTTAAATAACTAATCTTAACATAATCAACAAGATTACACTATCTAGTTGCGCTAATCTACACAAATAACCACATAATAAGTTTAGATTAGTAGATTATTAGCTTTGAGATTAGGGTTTTTGATTTGATTCTTATCAATCTTCAAGATAATCAACTTGTACTTTTATAATCTACTAATAACAAGAAGCTTAAATATAGTGTATAGAAGACTTACAACTTTGCACAAGCTAAACAAGAAGATTAAAAGAAGATTAAGCTCCAAGAAAGCTCCTAATGATGTTCCATGCTTAACCCATGTGTGTATGATCTTGTGGTGACTAGATTATGTGAAAATATGGTGTTTATTAGTGATTTTTGGTGGGTTCTTGTGTGGTTTATGTGGCTGCCGAAAATGGGGGTTTCCATGGAGTTTTTGATGTTTGAAAAGTGTGTGAAAAATGAGAATGATAAATGATGGAAGGTATTATAATTTCCTTATCTTTTCAAGTCGTTAGGACCATGCTTCCCATACACAAAATCTCCAATTTTTCAAACAAATCAAGTGGGGTGGGACCCACTTCATGTCCACCAACTATGGGGGGGGGGGGGGTATTATATATATATTGTAAAAGTTATTAAAATGAAGATATTTTGGTCATTATTCGAAGTACGGTGATTAGGGGTTTAATTACACCATTAAGGGGCAATTAGGGGTTTAGAATATTAATTGACATTAACCAGTTCACTAAACTAGTAGAAATTGTATTTTGATACTTTAGATGCTTTCCATTTGGTCGTCGGCGAGTTTACGACACTTTTGCGTCGTACCGACGAAACTTTGTCGCAAGTTGTTATTCCACCGTCAAGCAATGCATGAAGTGATTCTGAGTCCCAAAATAGGCTTAAATAGTTCACCATGTCTTCCCTTTAGTTGTTTTGCCGTTGAAAATATTGTTTATTAGCTTGTCGGTTCAAAAACGGACAAGTTGTGGGGGTTGCAGCGCTTCGCCGAAAGCTTATGTTTCGGACACCCCGTTATTATCCTCATATTGTTTTCATATGGTTGTTATCATTTGTCATATTTCCGAAGTCTCAGAAATGCTAAATTATTACTTCTGACGAGTTAAAATTGTTTTATTATAGCGAAACAGACGTTTTAGTGATCAGGGCGTTGTACCGGAAAGTCTCATATTTTTGCAAGATATGTTTTCATATTAGTGTTTTCTTATGTATATGGACTCAGTCATGTTGTTCGTGTGTCATTTTTCATTGTTTCATTTTGTTTTCACGGTTTCCTGGCATGAATAGTGTAACCATGAATAGTGTGCGCAACACTTTCTACCAACACTTTTAGGACATTGTTTAATTGGTTTCGAAATACGACGAAAACCAACATATTTTTTAGCATTGTTTTCTTGTCCTAACACTTTTATCTAATAAACGACACAGTTACGTAATTAAATTACACTAAATGCATGAGATTATGTAAATAAAATAGTGATCAGTTTGTAAGGAATCACCGGTTATTTGCCATTTGTCACATTCTCCCCCTGTTAAAAAGAATTTCGTCCCGAAATTCACGTTGAGTTATCCTTTGCAGGAAACTTCTCAAACAGGTGGGGATACTTTGTCTTGATTTGATCTTCACGTTCCCATGTATACTCGGGTCCGTGACGTAGTTCCAGCGGATCTTTACTAGTTTAATACGACTTCTCCTTATCTTATGGACTTTCAAGTCCTTAACCACAACGGGTTCTTTAGTAAACTGGAGTTTGTCGTCTACGTGAATTTCATCCACTGGGAGGATAACTGTTATCGTTGGTTGGACTTTTCTTTAAGATTCGATACGTGAAATGTGTAGTGTATGTTATTGAGTTCTTTTGGCAACTTTTGCTTGTAAGCAACAGTACCAACCTTTGCCAGAATTTTAAAAGGCCCAATGTATTTCGGGTTTAGTTTTTCGCGTTTCCCAAATCTAGCTACGCCTTTCCAAGGAGAGATTTTCAGTAAGACTTTGTCTCCGACCTCGAAGGATAATGGTTTACATCTTTTGTCCACGTAGCTCTTTTGTCTGTCACGAGCCACTTTGATACGGTCTCGTATCTTTGATATCTTAACAGTAGTCTCTTGTGTTAGTGCACTACGTCTATTGACTTCGTCTTGTATCATGTAATAGGATAGGATTATCAGTGCACGAGGTTCGAGAAACTGAGAAATGAGGTTTAAGTGAAGATTTCGCTTGAGGTGAACTTGTGATAAGTTCAAGCGAAATCATACACATCAGATTTCGCTTCAACTGGTTCGCTTCAACTGGTTCAAGATACTCTCAAGCGAAATCTTAACATCTATATATAGGGCACTTGTCATTTCACTTGGTACGCAACTTCTGAAAGTGTAACGAAGTGCTGCCAGTTTTCTGTCAGGTTGTAATCAGTGTTAAAAGCAATATAATTGACAGATTAAAGATTAACAAGTTGTGTTCATGTCTAGTTCTCTGATTCCGCCTTTGAACTGGACTTAAACTCTTCTGATCGACTCAATCGGGTCATACAACGATCCAACATCTTGGACTAGTTCGGGGCCAATGAGTTGTTTGTCTCCGACTTCCGCCCAACACAGCGGTGATCGGCACTTCCGTCCGTATAGTGCTTCAAATGGGGCAGCTTTAATGCTTGTGTGATAACTGTTATTATATGAGAACTCTACCAGAGGTAAATGAGTATCCCAGTTACCACCTAAATCCGTCACACATGCACGAAGCATGCCTTCCAAAGTTTGGATGGTTCGTTCGCTTTGGCCATCGGTTTGCGGATGAAATGTTGTGCTTAGATCCAAACGAGATCCAAGCGATTCTTGGAATGATTGTCATATTCTTGACACAAAGTGACCATCCCGATCCGAGATTATCGAAATAGGCACTCCATGACGTGCCATAATCTCTTTAAGGTAGATTTCAGCTAACTTCGCAGTACTGTCTTTTCCACGAACAAGTAAGAAGTGAGTTGACTTGGTTAATCGATCAATGATAACCCATATCATGTCATGACCTCGGGGGGTCCGTGGGAGTCCTGTAATGAAGTCCATTGCTATCTATTCCCATTTCCAAACAGGAATCTCGGGTTGTTGTAATAAGCCAGACGGCTTCTGATATTCGGCCTTGACCTTTGCACAAGTTAGGCATTTCCCAACATAGGTCGCAATATCTCCCTTGAGTTTAGGCCACCAATAGTATTGTTTTAAATCATGATACATCTTATCGGATCCTGGATGTATTGAATATTTCGACTTGTGTGCTTCGTCCAGCACCGAGTCTCGTAGACCGCCAAAATATGGGATCCAGATCCTTCCCATGAAATATAAAGTGTCATCTTTGTTCATTTCCATTTGTTTTTCCAATCCCCGCAAGGATTCCGCTTGAATGTTCTCCGGATTTAGAGTGTCTTGTTGTGCATCGTGCACTCGAACTGTAAAGTTCGTCTAAGTTGTCATTTCTAAAGCTCGTACCCATAATTTTTTGACTCGTTCCTTCCGGCTTAAAGCATCCGCCACACCGTTTGCTTTGCCCGGAGGGTACTTGATTTTACAGTCATAGTCATTCAACAGCTGTACCCAACGACGTTGGGGCATGTTTAATTCCTTTTGATTGAATATATGTTAAAGACTCTTATGATCGATGAATATGGTACACTTAGTACCATGAAGATAGTGACGCCAAATCCTTAAAGCGAATACCACTGCGCCCAACTCTAGGTCGTTAGTGGTATAATTCTTTTCATAGACTTTTAACTGTCGTGACGCGTATGCGGTGAATTTCTCACGTTGCATTAACACACAACCCAAGCCTTGGTGCGACGCATCACAATACACCACAAAGTCATCGGTACTGTCCGGGAGTGATAAGATTGGCACTTGACATAGTTTATCCTTGAGTATTTGGAATGCCATTTCTTGTTTTTCACCCCAATCGAACCTTTTATCCTTTTGAGTGAGTGAGGTTAGCGGTTGAGAAATTTTAGAAAAATTCTCAATGAATCTTCGATAGTATCCTGCTAAACCCAAAAATTGTCTTACTTGTGTTGGGGTCTTTGGAGTGTTCCAGTTCTTTATGGCTTCTATCTTAGGTGGGTCAACATGTATTCCGTTCTCGTTCACCACATGACCAAGAAATTGCACCTCGCAAATCCAAAATTTTCATTTTGAGAACTTGGCATACAATTGTTCTTTCTTAAGCAACTCCAAAATAGTTCTCAATTGTTGTTCATGTCCCGCCTCTGTCCGTGAGTATAATGTCATCAATGAATACGATCACGAACTCGTCGAGATATGGCTGACATACTCGGTTCATCAAATCCATGAATACAACAGGAGCGTTTGTTAAGCCGAAAGGCATAACAAGGAACTCGTAATGCCCATAGCGAGTCCTAAACGCAGTCTTAGTAATGCTTTCTTCTTGAATCCTCAGCTGATGATATCCTGTTAGTATCTGAGTTTGATATGATTGTGCTTGTTTGATAATAAGGAAGATGAAATAGAGTTAAGTGCAGTGGAATTTAAATGGAACAAACTTTCAACACACAATCAAAGAGAGAATTGTTTTCAGCAAACATGTTTAATATGAAATCGAATGATTATATTTATTACAATCTTTAACTACAATGCATGCCTGCATACAATCTCCCCCTCAGCCTGAGCTCACAGTGATTGTTAGTACAAAATGACTTTTGTGACGAAGAGAGCTAATAGAACAGTACAGGGTACTGTTCTATTTATAGTACAGAACAAACCACTGTGGCATCTTTGCTGACGTCACCATGAAAGTGACATCTAACCTCCTAACAACTTCTAACAACTTCTAACAACTGTTCTTTACAAACACTGCTTTCTAACTACTGATTACAAATATAATACAATAAAGAAGGTAAGCTATTGTTTCTTCATTCCACTGCTTTAGCCCCGGTAGTGCTTTGTGTCTTCAGTAGTACTTGAACCATAGCAACAGATTGAGCAATAGTCCTTTGTCTTCACCAGTCTTTAGTGTTCATCAGTTGTTGTAGATTAGCAGTTGTTGTAGAAGGGCAGTACTTTAGTGGACATCAGATGCTAGGCCACATTCAAGGGGAAAGACTGATGCAAACAACTGCTTATTATGAATCCACTGATCTGATCCAGTTTTGGCTTTAATCAACTGTTCCTTTGTAGGGTTCAATCCCAACAATCTCCCCCTAGAACAGATGATGCCAAAACTCTTCATTATTTTGGATGTTTATTGTCTCATTAAGAGTTCCCTAACTTGACCTTTGAATTGTAGTTCAAAGTTCATAGAGTCCTCATCATTTTCATCCCTGCATAGTGGAAGCTCAAGGAGATCTTGTAGATCTTCAACACCCAGGCCCAGTGTTTGTTACCTTGATATATGCTTCACTTCACCATTGGATTTAAGCAGAGGCAATACGTGGGTCTTTTGATCAGACTTCCACTTTAGTATTTTTGAATCCTTTGGGTTTCTTGGGAGAGTTTTTATTGCAGATGAGTTTGTAGATGGAGGCCTGGTGATGACAACTTTGGCAGAATCTTGTGTTTTTGCTGAGCCTTGATTCTCTGCCATTAAGGCCTGAAGAACCATTTTCATGATGTATTCTTCTTGAGCCTTGTCTTGTGCTATTTCTGCATCCATCTGCTTTTGTTTCCTTCTTTTATAAAGGATGGTAGCATGTGGAGCAGTGGGTCTTCTGATTGGTAACTTTTGTTTAACTGGAACCACTGCTTCTGGATAATCAGGCTTTTTAGGAGCAGTGGGATCTCTCTTCCTTAACTCTTCCAACTTTTTATAGGTGGCTAACACCTTATCTTCTGACCACCTTGTAACCTGGTTCCTTCACCCATAATCAGCTGCTATCAGCTCTTCTTTCATTCTTTTCAGCTTCAAGGCCCTTTCTGGTATGTTTTTATTGTATTTGGCCCAGACTGGAGGAGTTTGCTTTACTTTGTTTTCAATTATCTTTTCAATTCTGGCCAACTCCTCTTTAAGTTCATTGATGGTCCATTCCTTGTACTGACTCTTTTCTGCCCTATACTTCTTGTATGCCATGATGTGTTCAATCTAGTCCTGTCTCATACTTTCATCATCCATTTCTGACAATTTCTGGCACAGCTCTTTTGAGAACTGTTCTAAAGTTCTGACCTTGGTGAGTTGGTATTGTAAATTTCTTTGAATTTCTTTTTCAGACTTTCCCTTTGTGTCTCTTTGAGATATATCCTCTGCTTGTTTGGCCTTTATTTTGAGATATTCTTCTATGTTCCTTGGCAGAGGATAACCTTGGACAGATGGGAGATTCCTTTTTGCAGGGTCATATTCAGAGTTGAAAGATTTGATCTCTTCCCTGACTGCTGGAAGATCTAATGGATATTGTACTCCTGTAGGGACAATGGCAGTGTTTGGATTCAAAACTTGAGCTGATGAGATTGGAACAGGGTTTGGAATGGTGACAAGGGTCAGTGGTTGTGAAGATGTTGGAAGTGGAGAAGTATCATCTTCCAGTACAATGTTTATGACCCTTCTTCTTTTGGGCTTTGGAGAGGTTGGTGGTGTGTTTGTGGATTGAGTGGTGGTGATTTGAGTGATGGGTGGCTGACTAATAGTTGTTGAAACAACTTGTGTTTCAACCACTGTCATCACTACAACAGTTGATGTGTCAGCTGTTGTTTTCTGCTTTTTGGCAGGTGGTTTTTGTGGTGGTGATGTTGTTTTTGGTATGGCAGTGGATTGAGTGTGGGTTGATGTAGTAGTGATGGTAGTTGTTGGGATAACATCTGTTGAAACCACTGAAGTACCAACAACTGTTGATACAGCAGGTGTCTTAACATCTGTTGGTTTGGAGGTTTGATGTGAGGAAGTTTTGGGGATTTGAGGAGTATGTTTTGTGGTTTTGGAATGTGTGGTTTTGGGTTGGCTTACTTTTCTGGTAGGCTGTCTTCTTTTAGGTTTAGAAGTACCCTGCTCTTCCTTTTTCATCAAAACTTTATTCTCTTGCTCAAATCTTTTCTCTCCCTTTCTTTCCATTTTCTCTTTTAACCTTGGTTTTTCTTCAGCAAAAGCATTTAGAGTCACATCAACCTTATTTGACCCATCTGCCTTTGGGATTTCTACCAAAAGTTTAGACATTGGATCTAGTGGCAGATATAGACCTTCTTTTCCCTTGTTACCTGTATCCCCCTTTTTGGCATCATTAGGGTTGTCAACAAAGATGATTGAAGGAGGAGCAGTGCCATTGGTTTGAAGCAAGTGGGCCTTTATTGCCTTAATATCAGCTTGTGTATCCTTGTACCTAGCTTCCATCACATTTCTGATCATTTGAATTTGAACTTCATGTTGTTGATCAGCATATTGTCTTTGTTGATGAAGCATAGGTTGAAATAAATTCCAAAGCTCAGCAGGGGATGGAGTAGATGTTGTAGATGTTGCAGCAGTGGGTGTAGCCTTTTGAGCATGTAACGATTGTTGCAGCATATTTTTGATTTCTGCAACAGATGTATCAAGTTTATCAACCCTCTCCGTCAATTCTCTGTATTTTAAACCATCACCCAAGTTAATGGGATCATCTGATTTCCCACCAGTGGTGGTTGTATCAGTGGTTGACTTAGGGAAAGTTTCCCAAAAATCATCCACTGATGCCCCTTGTTCTCGATACTGGGGACTTCTTTCTTCAGCAGAGGTTACCATTTTAAGCTCACCAGTGTATAATGGAAGCACACCAGTGGACACTATGGTTCCCAAAGAAGAAATTACCTTCAAGGGAGTCTGACTTATGAAACTACTGTCTAGGTGTAAACCAGTGGGTTCAACACCTATAGTAGCTGCTCCACTTGAACTACGAACAAGAATTACTTGTAATTCCTGCAGTGTAGCCTCCTCAACTGTTGGTGGGTTAGCAATGATAGAGACACCAGACTCAGTCACCTGTTGTGGTATATTCTTATTGACAGGTGATTGAGAAGAACTGATTTGTGTCTGGGCTATATCAAGTGCATCCAACAGAGGTAACATTGATGGTGGGAGTTGTGCAGTGAGGATGGGGGTAGAAAGAGAATTTTCCTTGGGAAGAGGGCTGTAGAAGATGGAATCAAGTGATTCCAGAGCTTCATAATGTGGTGTCCACGTGGATACAACCTGATCCTTTTGAGAGGATGCAGGAGGGGTTTTAGGCTCAGGTTGAGATCTTTCTACCATCTGCTGTGAGGAAGTAGCAGCAGTGGTTTCAAGTGACTTTTGTGTTGTCACAGGTGTTACCTCTGGGATCTCATCTTCCAGAGTTACCTTTTTAGAGGGTTTGGGGGGCTTTTGGGATTTTTTTTTCTTTCTTGGCTTTTGGTGGCTTTTGGTGTGGGTTTCACAGTAGTGGTAGTGCCACTATGATCACCAAGAGCATTGGGCTCAACAGCTGGGGCCTGAGGAGCAGTTGTTACTGCTAAATTCTGCTCAGGTGCCTCTATTTGTGTTTTTGAAGGTTTTGACAGCCTTGTGAATGTTTTAGAAGTTAGGCTGTTTATTTGAAAAAGATTTCCTTGGATAAGCACATGGGCATTATCCTTTGAAAATTTCTTTTGAAAATAAAAACTTAAAAATCTTGGAAACAATAAAAATGATTTTTTATTAACATTTTTTACCAGATCATTGAAAATCTCCAGGGAGTAGTTAAAATTTTCTACATTCATTATCATAGCCCAGGTATTGGATTTTCAATGGTATCTCACTGAAAGCAGTGGTTTTATTGGACACACACATGAGGAGGGTATGGAATAAAAGCCTCATGGCAGGTGGAAAACTGCCCTTTTGTAAAGTATCCTTTTTCATTTCTTCTTCATACCCTCTCTTAATAAAATTAGTTTGGTACTCTGTTTTTGGGAAAGAGCTTTTACCTGTAAGATCATCGATTTCAAAAACCTCTGAAATGGTTTGAGGTGTGATGGTAACTGGAATTCCCTTTATTGATGAAGTAATAGCTAAGGGCTTTTTGTCCTTAGTTTCAAGTTTAGCATTTTTCCAGAACTCTTGTTGGGTATCCAAAAAGATGGGTGCATTACAGGTCAATAAAGTTTTGTACTTTGAAGACGAGAGTGCATCAATCACGGAGTTGAAGGTTGTGTTTTGACTTGGTTTTTCAAGTATACACATGTAGTTATGAGGATTTTTAATGGTAGAGCCATGGTGAATCGAAGGTGGTTTAGAATGAATGAAGAAGATGAGTGATTTGAGAGAATTTGGTGAAAACTACTTTTGAAAGGAATTTTGAATTCGATTCGACAGTGAAAACCCTGTTTGGGGTTTTGATCAGGGTTTTATAGGGTGAAAAAGTGTATGCTGACGTGGCAGCGGTTACAAAAGATCTGACGGCTAAGTACTGTCCACGTGACAACCTCTGATGAATAATGGATGACAGTTGTTAGGAAACCACTGATGGAACAATATCAATGGTTTGCAACGGTAACAATGAAAACAATGGTTGATTTTTAACTATCAGTGGATAGCTTATCTGTAGATTAAAACACTGATGTTTGATCAACAGTGATTTAAAAGGAAAATGAGAGAACAGAGGTTGACTTTCAGCAGTGGACAACAGTTAGCAGAATAGATCTTTGAACCAAAACAGTGGTTATGGCAGACTTTTTAAGGATTTAATGAAAATTTTCACTTTTAGCTATTTTTAAGGATGAATTTTTTATTTTCTGAAAACATTTTAATTCTTTTATTCATAGAAAAACAGGATTTTGCTTGTTATTCCATGTTCAGCATGCCAATTCTAGAGATCAAGCTTTCAAAGGTGGATGTGTCTAGAGCCTTTGTTAGCTCATCTACCAGCTGATCTTTAGTTGGAACATGGTGCAGAGAAATCAAACCTTTTTCATAGCAATCCCTCACAAAGTGATGTCTGATATCAATGTGCTTGGTGGTTGAATGTGAAACTGGATTTTTGATGATATTTTCTACTGCCTGACTATCCAACATGAGAGGTGTCTTTAAGGTAGTGATAGCAAAATCCAGCAGTTGATTTTGAAGCCATAGCAGTTGGGCTGTACAGCTTGTAGCAGCAATATACTCTGCCTCAGGAGTGGATGTTGAAACAGTTGCTTGCTTTTTGCTTTGCCAAGACACTAAGCAATTGCCAAGGAATTATGGGATGCACTTAAGGAACAGTTTGGGGGGACTGAAGAAGTAATTGAAAATAACAGGGAAATTAGTAATGCTTTCCTCTTGAATCCTCAGCTGATGATATCCGGATCTTAGATCAATCTTAGAATAAAAGCCGAAACCATGTAATTGATCGAACAAGTCATCGATCCTCGGTAAAGGATACCGATTCTTGATAGTTAGCTTGTTTAGTTCTCTGTAATCGATGCACATCCAAAAGGTCCCATCTTTCTTCTTGACAAATAGCACCGGAGCTCCCCAAGGTGAGAAACTCGGTCTAATGAATCCTTTGTCAAGCAGCTCCTGAAGCTGAGTAGATAATTCCTGCATCTCCAAGGGCACCAGTTGATACGGAGCTTTCGCCACCGGTGCAGCTCCTGGCACTAGATCGATACGGAATTCTACTTGTCGTTGTGGAGGCAGTCCTGGCAAGTCTTCTGGAAAGACTTCAGGGTATCCCCTTACCACAGGTATGTCCTACACCTTGCGCTCCTCGGCCTTCTTGTAAGCCACACAAGCAAGAAGGGTGATGCATCCTTTTTTCTCAAACACCTTCAAGCCTTCATGCAATTAATCATTCGTAGGGGCATGTCCTGTTTCTCCCTGTGAACTAACAAATGTTCTCCATCGACCAGGCGGATGCGAATGATCTTCTCATGACATGTAATTTCGGCTCGATTGTCGGATAACTAGTCAATGTCAAAAAAAAAACTACGTCGTAACAACCCAATTGAACGGGTAAAATGGTCAATGTTAAATTTCTGTGCTCCAAGTTCGAGTGTGCATCCTTTAATGTCTTCTCCGGACTCAACTAATCTACCGTTGGCCAAACCTATGGAATGAGGGGGCGTCTAGCTTACTTGACTCTAAGCCAAGTATATTTTGAATTCTAGGGGGATGAAACTAATACCGACACCGGTATCAAACAAAATGGGTGCAATGGGTCGGTTGGTAGGAAACGTATCGGTGACCCTTAATGACTTCACATGACTCCGCTAATTCCCCATTAGCTATCTTGATAGAGCCAGACATGTCTAACCTACATGACTCTAATTCGTGTATATGCTTAATATCTAAAGATACTAAGTTAGGCTGACGTAGGTATCCAAGGGATTGATACATGCTTGTTGTAGAGTAGAACGTACCCATATCACATTGGGGTTTTGTGGAGTATTCATAGTTCTACCCATACACTTACTTATTCACTTACTTGATTCGTCATTAAACATCCATGCTTGTAGTGGTCTCTTTGCCATAGTTAAAACCTCCTTGTTCTTTCTTGAGTATAACTAAGTCATTAGTTTCCGTTTTGTGCCCAATGTCACCACACTGCTTCTCTTGGCACTTTTGCAAGTGCCCTCATGGTGAGAGTTTCACTTATCTTACTCAGAAATTTTGGTAAGTTATTAGTGTACTCCTTGATGCCAGCTTCATACTTCAGGGCTAAACCCTAAATTTAGCACTCAGCGTGTTTAGATTCGGGTGTTATATAGTATGCAACAATCTTTTAGAGATCGTAGAGGTGTCAGGGGTAACCAGCTACGTTCGCTCTAATCATAATCGAGTTCTAGAGTTCGGTTCCCAACCATGGAATTTACCACTAGCGAGCAATACTATTCTCACGTAAGATCCTTGAGTTATTCCCATAATAACCTCTTTGTGGTATTACTCCCTATAGTTTGCACTTGGAGATTCCACCAAGTTATCGTCTCCCTCACAGATGACTATTCATTTACCAAATCGTTTACTTAGGAGTACATTTGCTAGCATGGTTAACTAACTTCATTGTCTTTATTTAGCGGACATACCTTACCGCACCTCTCGTATCGATGAGCGCTCGCGGCTTGTAATCCGGATATGCCTTAGAATTAAAATCTGGTGTGATTGCATCTCCAAGTGTGGCATTGCTACTCGTTCTTGTTGTTAGACCCAGTTCAGGCTCAAAACAACTTCTTTTCACGTAATATGGCAAGTGATTTCAGTAGATGTGAAAAAGATGTGCGGAAATGGAAATCAGAATTTCAAGAAACAAGACCTACAGAATTATCAAGTTTATATCACTTTGAAACAAAATGGTTTACAAGGTGATTGAAAGATTATTATCTAATACAAACGAATCTTGAATTCTGTGGGGGAGAGAGCAATGGAGTTTAGATGTATGTGTGAATGCTAAGCTTCAAACTCACTTTGCTTCTCCTGGTTGAGCCTTCTATTTATAGTCGGCTTGTATGAATAAACAATAGTTTATTCATACAATAATTCCTGCAAAAAGTAGCCAATTGACATATTCATTGATTCCAACATTCAAGTTGGCTTTTTCATCATGATTTCATTTAATGTCAACTTGCTTCAGTAAGTGTGGCAGGACAGAGCCAATTTCAGACAAGTGGGTTGTTTCATCAGAAAATCCTTGATGATCAAAATTGTCAGATACTGATGATATTTCATCAGAAATATCATCAGATCCATCAGAAATGACCTTTTCTGATAATCCAATTCAGCTCTTGATCAACTTGTAATTCTTTGAAGTAGATGCTGTGCTTTTCCAGTTGTCCCATCTGATCTTCTTTTTCTAGTTCGTGATCTTCAGGACTGTGATCTCTTCATAGATACAGTTGATTATGAGTTTCTTCAATACTTACACATAAAGTTTCCTAACAGTTTCCCCCTAAGTATTGTAAGAAAAAGAACTACCTCATAAACAAAAAAATTTCCAAACAGTGGAAATATAATACTTGAAAATATAAACCAGTTACTGAAGTTAAAAAAAATTACATAAAAGATGAGAAGTTAAATAAATAGTTCTTTTAGTTAAGTTTCACTCTCTTATGCGTATCTCCTGTCTTTAGCTTCTTTTTGTAGGAGATGTATTTGTTGCAGCTGACATACATGTCTTTATACCATTCTCTTGCTTGAATCAATTCTTCAATCATCTGCTCAATTTCTTTTCTGCTTTCCTCCATGTTCTTTTCTATCTTCTGAAGATGTTCTTGTCTTTTGTTCATGGTTTTCAAGATATACCTCCGAGTTTGATTTGAGTACTTGCAGATGTCAACACTTCTGAACATAGCTTTGTTTTCATCCTGATCTCTGAAGATTACACCATAATCTTGTTCTTTATTTGCATTTGTCAGTATGGTGATGTCTCCAGATCTTGCATCTTCTACTATGTCTGAAGGTACTTTTGTCTTTGGTGACCTGACATATACCTTTTTGTTGTATACATGCTCAAAATTTATGCATAGATCAAGGTCTGAAAAAGCTATTCTTTCAAACAGCAGTATTCCAGCCTTTGATATGCCATTTAATGCTCTTCTGACTTCTTGATTATTTTTCTTTTCCTTTTCATAATGATCCTTCATAAACAGAATGTCTAAAGGATGCAACTGGTCAGCTATTTCTTCATCAGTCACCTTCTGTTCTTCTCCATTCTCCCTCTGAAGTGTGTATCTATTTTGCACGTCAGTTCCTCCAATATCATCAATTGCACTCTTTACTTCACTTACGTTTAGAATTCTTTTTACTGGATTCCAATTTTGTTTGTGAATGCTGCTTGGCCCTCTTTTTATTCTTTCTTCTCTTAAGCCCAGTCTAGTTGGAGATAGTGATCTTGGTGCTGTATCTTCTTTTATCAGATAGTAGCTCACCAGATTGGTCTCAGGAAATATCATTACATCTCGTGAAATCTCTTTAACCATGATAGACTTGGTTTCAGAGATCTTTCTCTTGACAGTCTTTGATTTTGTTGTTGACTCTCCTTCTTGTTCCCATTCATTCATTATTTGTTTATTCATATACTTACTTATTGCTGAGTCATCAGATATTGTTGGATTTGGAACAGATGCTAGCAATTTCAAATTTGTAATAACTTGAGGTTTTGCAGTTGCTAACCTTTTCAGTATTTCTTCTTTTGGAACATTCGGAGGAGGACCCATCACTGTGGTTCCAACTTTTGTGATTGGTGAGATTGATGATTGTTGAGGAATTGACTTTGGAGCTTCTTGATGTGAGCTTTCAGCAGGAATTTCTTTCATGAGTTCTTGTGGATTCAATTTGGCTAGTTTTGCAATATTGAATTGCATCTTCTCTACCAGTTGTTGCACTTCTTTTACCTGTTTTGAGTTGTTGTGTATGTTTTTCTGAATATTTGTGAATTCAGTTTGAGCTTTTGTTTGAATTTCAGCCCAATCTTTTGACAGCTTCTCAAGGGCATCTGTGATACTATTATTACTTACCCTTAGTATGGTAACTTCTTCCAAAACTCTGTTTGTACTACTTGACTGCCTTGATTCAATCACTTTTGCAACTTGTGCTTTGATTTTTTCTATTTCTGTGAGAATCGTTTGGATTTCTGATGCAGAGATGTTGGATTCTGGTGCCTTTTCTTTCATCTTTTGAAGAGAGTTTAGTGCTTCAGTGTTTTCTTCAGTTTGTTTCTTCATTTCCTTCACTGATTCTGACAAAGTCTTCATTTCAGCCTTTTGACCTTGTATTTCTGACAGCAACATATCAAGTTTTTCTTCTACTGGATTTCTTTTGTAGACGTTGTAAACATTTTCCAGTATTGCTTCTATATTTTCTTGGTTCATGGGTTTTTCAGGGATAGGTGGAACAACAGATGTCCCTTCTAACATTCCAGCTGCAAACATATTTGCTGCTGTTTTAGAGATGATAGGGTCATTCTTGGCTAACACACTTGGTGCAACTTCGAATTTACCAGAATTATCTCCACCAGTGATGAAAAACTCATTCTCATTCTGGATTTCCTTATTTCCTTGAATCATATCAATATATGATCCTCCATAAGTTTTTGAGGTAAACAAATTACCTTTAGCCAGATTTCCTTGATCAGTTTCCTGATCTCCATCTGTTGGGATCTCATCCTCTTCCTCAGTTTCTGATTCAGAGTTGAGATTTATGGAACTAGTAACCTCTTGATCAACATTCGTTGTTCTGTATTCTATTTTGTAAGAAACATTAACTGAACTTTCTGAGTTTGTTTCTTCTCTGTGAGTTTCTACTAGAACAGTGTTTAAAAGGGATGTACCAGCAATGTAAGATTCTTCATGATGAATGACTTCAGTGGCTTCAATTTCAACATCGTGTGTTTCTCCAGCAATGTGTGATCCTGCATCATGTGTTTGATGAATTTCAAATTCCTGATGAATTCCTGCTTCATAAATTTGTTGACTTTCAGCATGCTTTTCTATGTTTTCTAGTGATTTGGCTATCTCCAAGTTAGCTTTTTCCAGAATTCTTCTTTCTTCTACACCCTCATTTTCTGATGGTGAGGACTTCTCATCGTCTCCTTTTTCTGTTGATGAAGAGCAGTTCACAATTTCTCTGCTTGGTTCTTCTGTGGGAGATGTTGATTTTGTCAGAAGTTTTTCATGTTGTATTCTATATTGTGAGTCAGGTGCAATGAAGCATAACATGCTTTCTGGTAACACAGGGATATCTTTGTCTGATTCCCATCCATGATTTGAACTCCAGGCCTTCATTGTTTTTTATCTCCAGATGTCTTCTAAGATTGGAATCTCCATGTTTCTTTCAATAAATGCTTCAGAAATGAAAATTGAGATTAACCTTGGATATGGCAGATGAGATGTTATTCTTCCATTTCTGGTGATGATTGATCTTTTGAGAAGATTAAAGATTTCTGACCCATAATCAATCTTAAACCCATTTATGAGTCCAAACATGATCGTCAGAATAGCTTGATTGATTTGATCAGTTCCTCCTATCTTTGAGGTGAGACATTTGTTTAACACTTCCATCATCACTTGCCAGATGGCTGGCAATTCACTTCTTCTTATTGCTCCAATTTTGTTGATATCTCTTTTCTTGTATCCAAGCCCAATGACGAAGTCTAATAAATCTTCTTTGCTTGGGGCTTCAGTGTAACTGCCAAGAATAGGCAATCCAAGCCATTCTCTTACTCTTGCTGGAGTTAATTCCACATAGACACTTCCCCATACATGAGCAGACACCCGATTTTCTTCAACTTCTTTAAAAGTGTAAACAAATTGCTGTAGCATCCTTTCTGGCATTTCTCTTTCTTTTGTCAGTGCTCCTGAGATTGGGCATTTTGTAAGATATTCTACCAGAAGTTGACATCTTTTATCATACTCTGAATACTTTGTATTCATCAGCAGATTATTTTCCTTCATTGGTAGAAATTTTGCTTCCTCGACAAATGGTACTTCATGTTGAATACTTGGAATATTGAGGTTAACTTTTGCCATTTTTGGTCTCTGTGAGTTAGGGTTTGAAATTTAGGGAATTTTTGATTTGTGGGAAAAACAGGGGTTTTTAGGATATGAGAGAATTGAGAGTATTGTAGGTGTATGAAGTAGAAGGAGTTGAAGGAGTATAAATCATGGTATGAGATAATGATAAAGAGATCATTAATTGTCTTTATAACCGTTAGATCGTGTATGCTGAGTTTTTGGTTCAAAAAATAACCGTTGGATCGTGGGTGTTAAGACATTAATGAAATTGTTTATCATGGAATCGTGGTTAAGTCCTTTCAACTTGACTCTTCAATTTGTAGTTTCTTCAGTCATTTCTTGAAAGTGTTGCACTGATTTTTGATTGGAGAAAACTATCGGTTCTATGACACCTTTTCTTCTTTGTGGACCCCCTTTGATAAAAGGTCCAATTATCTTTCTTCATATGCACCTCTTTTTTTTCATAAGTCAGATAGTCCCATTCTGATAAAATCATCAGAAATTCTGTTGACCATATGTATTCTTTTGTTTTGACTTCTGTTTACTTTTTGAGATGTAGCTAACAGAAATAATTAGTCTTTTTATCAGAATTTTTGAGATTTCCCCCTAAACTTATGAGTGCCCTCCTTTTTTTTTTTTTTTTTTTTTGAGATGAGAGGGAATAAGGAAAGATCAGAAGACTTACATTTGTTTGTCTGGTAGCATCCAAGTTTCTTTGACTTTTCTGATATTTTCTACAAACATTTTGTTTATCATTGAAGTTTTATCAGAAAATTTTGACTAACCAGATTTTGTCCCATTTTGTCAGAAAATTTTGAGTTTGATTTCTGATGTTCATTTTATCTTTACCTATTTCCCAAAACCACAAACCAGAAGATTAGTTAAGCAAAAATATTAACAAAAAAAAACTTTTTACAAGCAAAACAGATAAAACCTAATCAATATCTACTCCTTCACCATGTTCCATTTCCAACAATAATAATAGATCAGTTATCATCACAGAGTTGTTGTTAGTGGGTACAAGCACGCTGAGACCCATGTTTTCTTGAAGTCTCATATCAGCCCTTGGATAACTTGCAGGAATGCCTGCAAAATCTAGCTGACCCGTAATTATCTTTGTTAGAAAACGAGGATACATTAAGAATGGCTTTGTAACCCACATGTTACTTACAAAATCACTCATCAGATAATGAGAGAAGTTGTAAGGTACCTTAAGTACCAGTGCTAGTATAGGCTCCATCAATTTCAGAGATATTTCATGATGATTGATGACCTTCTTTGAAAAACATGCACCCATCTGAGTGACCAGATACTGCCATGGCTTTTTCAAGCCATTTTTGTTGATTGCCCGTTGTTGGTTTGGTGTGTGATAACCCATTTCCCTTAAGACATTTTCCTTCTGATTCCTTGTGAACATCAGAATGTCATTATCATCATTTAGTTGAAGAGCTGTCCTGATGGTGGCTTCATTTCACAGGATTTGCTGATTTAGCACCTCACTCTTGATGGTCATCTGCTCCCTGTTTTGATACTCAGATAGTGTTGCATTTTTCCAGAAGATTTGAAGAATCTCTGGACGAATACTTATGTAAGCAGTGAGAGCATAGCTCAAGTTGCTATTCATGAGCATCTTGAGTACAACTTGACACCCTTCCCACTGGAGACCGTCCAGATTTGTCCTCAATCTTAGATTATGATATGGATAAAGAACAAGTGGGAAACATGCATCTTTGATAGAGTTCATTTTGTGAGTGTGTGTGATTATGTGATGAAGATGAGAAGTGAAGATGACAGATTTTAACTCAAAGTGGTGAATATTTATAGTAAATTTAATATTTGCTATAAATGGAAGCTACCAACTTGTGGACTTTCTTCACTGCAATCCTTGTTATTTTAATGATTACAAGAGACCAGAAAAAAGTTACCAGAGATAAGTTCCTTCTTTACTACATTAATTTATCTAGGTGGCTAATTTCTGGTAATGTATCATTGTAGCCAACCAATATGTTACTTCAACCTTTTTAAACATAATGGTGTGTAATAAATGAAGAAGAGAGAAATATCTATTTTAACGAGTTCCCAGAAATTTTCTGTTTGTATGACGTTACCAGCACTAACAAAAAAAATTATATATAAAAAAAAAATTTCAAACAAAAACAAGCAATATATGAATATATAAACAAGGAATATGAATGCAGATATTAACATGCTGTTATTTGTTTTTAATGAACTACGATAATTCTGACTATCAGCCCTTTTTGCTGAAGATTCACCAGAATTCTGATGATTTATCAGATATTCTGATGTTGAATCAGATTTTCTGACAACTTCATCAGAATTTCTGATAAGTTGACATATGAATTTGATTATCACTAAGGCAATTATCTAAGTAGTTTTTATCAATGAATAGACCATAGCAAAGCAAATTATGTGTTAAGCCTTTCAACAAAGACTACTCTCTTTTATGGTTAAACATCCAAATTTCTGCAATCATACCCCATGATCCTTCCTTTCACACCATTTCCAAAGTTTACCATTCTACCCAGCTTTGAAATAAAGTTGCTGAGTAAGCTCCTATCCCCAGTCATGTGCTTGGAGCTTCCTGAGTCGCAGTACCAGATCTGCTGCACATGATGGTCCTGAAATGAAATGATTAGAGGGTTTTTGGTACCCAGGCATGCTTGGGTACTGTTTCTGATGAAATTTGAATCATTTTATTTTTATTTCTTCTTGTTTTTTCATCAGAAACTCTGTTATATGCTGAGCTATTAACAGATTTTACATTTTTCTTTTGAAGATGGTGTTGGACAAGCTTCAGTATATCAACACACATACAAGAGTTATCAGAATTTTCTGATAGTTCCTCTTGTGATGGAATTGTTGGATAGTTTTGAAAAGATGAGTGAACTGCTTCTGGAATTTTTACAGATTCTTGACTGTATTCACTCTTGTTTGATTTGAAGTTTGGTTTTTCAAAAGAATATTCAGAACAGATTGATTTGCAAGATTCAGATTCTGATACTAAATTATCAGAAATTTGATGAGTTGCTTTTACAAAGATAGTGGGTTTATTTCTATTTGAGCTTGTAGCACTTGTATAACCTAAACCCTCTCCTTTGTTCTTTGGTGTGGACTCAATAAAATTTATGAATTCTTTAGCCTGTTGAAAACCTCTTACATTGATTTCTTTGTCATTGATTTTCTTGTAAAGATCTTTCCTTTCATTTTCATAAAACTCAATTTTTGCTCTTTGATCTAAACTGTCCTCTATAAGATGTTGGTTTTCAAGAATGATTTTATTCAAAGTCCTTTGCAACTCATCAGATTTTCTAATATCTGATTTATGTTTTTCTTGCAGATTTAGAAAATCTGACATGAGCTTGTTTAGCTTGTGTTCAAGATCAAGATTGTCTAAATTTACCTTTTGTTCTGAAGTTTCTGGTAGTCCTTCAGAGAGTGCCATGAGGCAAAAATTTGCCAACTCTTCTTCTTCATCATCAGAAGAATCATCAGATAACCATGTATCTGTTCCAGCAATTAAGCTTACTTGTTGCTGCTTCTTTGCTTCTTCAAGCTTTTTCTCATAATAGGCAACATCCTTTAGCTTTTTGGTCTTGCATTCTGATGCATAATGACCTCTCTGCTTGCACTTGTAACACACAACTTCAGCCTTCCCTTTATCCTTAGATCTAAACTCTTCTTTAGATCTTCCATCCATCCTTCCTTTGTCACTCCTCTGGTATCTCTGGTTACCTCCCCTCAACCTCTGCTCAAATGTTTTGGTGAGCAGTGCTATTGCTTCAGCAAAAGCTGAAAAGTCTGATGATGCATCAGACGTTTCAAGATTTTGACTGTTTGAAGGTTGTGGATCATTTGTTGTTGTTGATCTTTGTGAGTTGGAGATTAGAGCTAAAGATCCCCCTCTTTGAACAGTTTCTTCAAAAATTTCTTCCTCTCTGGGGATCAAGATGCTGTATAAGTCATGAAGACTCATGTTTCCTAGTTCTAAGGTTGATGATAAAGTCATGGTGAGACTTCTCTATTCTCTAGGAAGGGCATCAAGAAATTTTATGTTTCTTTCATCGTTTGATTTTGTTATACCAAATTTCTTTAGCTCGTTTAAAAGTTTTGTAAATCTTTGATATGTATCATTTAACCTTTCATTTGGCAAACTTTTAAACCTTTCATAAGATGAGACATGATTTGTTCTCTTGTTTCTTCTCATCCTTTCTCCTCCTTCATAAAGATTTTCCAACTGATCCCATATTTCCTTAGCTGATGCACAAGCATCAACTTGTGAAAATATGTCATTGGGGATGGCCATAATTAAAAGTGACTTAGCCCTTTCATCCCCAGCCACCTTTTCCTTGTCTTCCTCACTCCAAAGTATTTCACTTTTGGGAGCTTGGGAGGCAGGGATAGCAGGTGATTGGTCAGTTGCTGGAATAGCTGGTATAGCAGTCATTGGTATATGTGGACCCCTTTCAATGGATTGAAACAGAGCTCGGTCATGACCATTAAGGAAATTGACCATCCTGATTTTCCACTGGGGGTATTCCTCTCTGACCAGAGTCGGAGGTTTAGACATAGAACCAATGTTAAAAGCAATATTCCAGGATTGAAAGCTGGCCATACTTAGAGAAAAGAAGATGAGCGATTGATCGTTTGAAAATAGTTTATTCAATCTGCTCTGATACCAATTGTTAGACCCAGTTCAGGCTCAAAACAACTTCTTTTCAAGTAATATGGCAAGTGATTTCAGTAGATGTGAAAAAGATGTGCGGAAATGGAAATCAGACTTTCAAGAAACAAGACCTACAGAATTATCAAGTTTATATCACTTTGAAACAAAATGGTTTACAAGGTGATTGAAATATTATTATCTAATACAAACGAATCTTGAATTCTGTGGGGGAGAGAGCAATGGAGTTTAGATGTATGTGTGAATGCTAAGCTTCAAACTCACTTTGCTTCTCCTGGTTGAGCCTTCTATTTATAGTCGGCTTGTATGAATAAACAATAGTTTATTCATACAATAATTCCTGTAAAAAGTAGCCAATTGACATATTCATTGATTCCAACGTTCAAGTTGGCTTTTTCATCATGATTTCATTTAATGTCAACTTGCTTCGGTAAGTGTGGCAGGACAGAGCCAATTTCAGACAAGTGGGTTGTTTCATCAGAAATTCTGATAAACCACTTCATCAGAAATTCTGATGAACAAATCATCAGAAAATCCTTGATGATCAGAATTGTCAGATACTGATGATATTTCATCAGAAATATCATCAGATCCATCAGAAATGACCTTTTCTGATAATCCAATTCAGCTCTTGATCAACTTGTAATTCTTTGAAGTAGATGTTGTGCTTTTCCAGTTGTCCCATTTGATCTTCTTTTTCTAGTTCGTGATCTTCAGGACTGTGATCTCTTCATAGATACAGTTGATTGTGATTTTCTTCAATACTTACACATAAAGTTTCCTAACACTTGTCCCATCGGAATTTAAACCACTTGAGCTGCCGGTAACATCAGTACCATCATCAGTGTCGACTCAACAACCCCATGTTGTGCAATCTTCGCAATCTCATATTGTTCCATAATAACTTGAGTTCAACTTTAATAGTTGGGTGATGATTAACTGAACCTTTTGATGTAGATTTTCTTTTCGGTGCCATGTTATTTTTGATACATAGTATTAAAGGGTCTAGACTTGTATTTGGACAGATATAGCCTGCCATGCGCCTAAGAAGTAAGAATGTAATTGGTCATGGAAACCTCATGTGACACCTGTGTTACTCCAACCATTATACGAATACTAAACCAATGAAATATTGTGTTTCATACTTGGGATTTGTATAAATATGTGTATCATTTGCACATATCAATTCTTGTTCGATTTCGAGCTTTAAATCGCTTTCTGGAAGGTTATACGCGAACTGATGCGTAAATATAACCATTTTAATGTAACAAACACTCTGGAACAGTGACATGGGCTTAACATACCTTAAATAACCTTTACATAACTTAGAAATAAGTTTTGGAGGGTTTGGTGTGTCGAAATCAAGTTTATTCGATCACAGGGACTATTTGCATCAAACTGCAAAAGTATACCGAATCGAATGGTAACGAACATTCCGGAACATGATCATAACTTAAACATGCCCTAAATATCCTTTACCTAGCTTAGAAATAGGTTTTGAGGTGTTTGGTGCGCAAAAATAAACTTATTTGATCAACAGGGACTAAAAGCATCAAAAAGTGCATAAGTTTGCATTTTCGCGCATATCTAACGTTCTGAATATATCCGGACATCCAAAAATTTATGTAATCATTAAAATATTTTTTTTAGTGATTGGCATGATAGAATTCCATTCGTCGCGTAATTTGGATCGTTTTTCGCGTCCGTTCGTGTTTCGTCGTAACTAACTGAACAACGCAACCGTACGACCAAACGAACCGACATCCGACATATTTTTGTGCATATTTTAAGTTCCCTATACTTTAACTTCATTTTAGAGCCTAACGGGGCTTAAACGTGCCAAAACGCATCAAAAATCAAGTTTGGAGATGCAGGGGCCTGTTCTGCCAATTGTTGAAAGTCCCTACCAGTTAACCATGTCCTTACGGACCGTATGGTGATGCTTATGGTCCGTAAGCTGCTCCCAGACCAGCAGAAACCATTTTCTTTAAAAACCCAGCTGCTCCTTTGTTTGCACATGGTTTCTTCCATTCTATGGACTGGTTTTGGATGCACCTAGTATGTTAAAACAATGGGCACACATGGAGGGCCAAGATTGAAGCTCGGATTTCAAGAAACGATCCTAACGGTTCTACGAAATCTATAAATACCCCTCATGTTTCACTTGCTTTCTCCACACTTGATCTGAATTATACTCTAAGTTGAAGCCTTATGCTTCATACCTGAGTATTCTAGATCAAACTCTTCCTTGCTTGGACCCTTTGTAAGTTTCCTTCATGCTTTTATGCGTTTTTAAGCGTAAAAGTCAAACAGTGTTTGACTTTCTGCTTTGACCGGTCAATGGTCAACACGAAGTTCGTTTAAACTTCGCAACGTGAGTATAATCATGATGGTTATAATCCCGTGTGACTATACCTACGGATTACCACGTTGATTAGGTGTAGTGACGAGTCATAGTTTCGGTCAAAATGCGTATTTATGCGTATTTTGCAACCAAACTATCTTTGGATATCAAAATCCTTTGTTTTGATATCAAACCTGTTTTCAAACTTCGTTAAACATGCTTTAACATGTTTAACTCGTCACTTTAGGTTTAGTGCTTATATAGGGTCGTAAGATAAGCGGTCTAAACAACCGCTTAGACTTTCGAACCTGACCCATTTGGTCGATCGTTAGGATCCGACCAAGCATGTTTAGTGACCATAGATGTACAGGGAATAACTTTCCGAGGTTATACCTTATGGTCACTTCGTTTAGTTAGTTGTATGTTAGGTAGTTTATATGCCTTAGGAAAATGACCAAAATGCCCTTTTTACGCATAATTTCATTTTAAGCATATGTAACTTAAATTTTGACATCTAAACTGATTAGGCAACATTATTAGACTTGTTAAGGCATACAATACTTGTCATAGGACTAGTAAGGCGATCCGAACACGTTTTACGCAAACGACGCGTTAAAGTAACGTAAGCTACCTAAACGGGTCGTAATGGGTCGTAAGCATTTAGGTTAGGTTTCGTTTTAGAATGTAGGCTTTGTTAAACCATATTACATGAGTTCCTATACTCATTTGGTTTACGAAACCTCATCCTATCAGATCTTCCGGTTTAGGTCTGGTTTATTAACATAGTTACCTATATTAGGTGTCGTTTGATTTCCGTGATCCCTTTAGCTTTGCTTGGTTGTTATTCAAGACTTCTAAGCATTCTCAAGTGAGTACATAGTCCCCTCTATTACTGTTTTCAAACTGTTTTGGGGTGAAACACATGTCCCTACTTGTTACTTTCGTGACTTTCATGCTTTTATATCATAAACTTACTATGTTCATTAGTACGTATATAGTACATGATTTCATTATGTTTTGCTATGTATGTTCACTTAGCATGCTAGAACATTGATTCTCATAAATTACATTTTGTTGCATATGTTCATCCAGCAAATGGACACATTGTTTTACTTTTTGAACTGTTTGAACCGTTGGAAGTGTTTGGTCTATGTGAACCGTTGGAACTGTTTGGTCTATGTGAACCTTTTGGAACTGTTGATTTATGTGAACCGTTTGGAACTGATTGATTATGTGAACTGTTTGGAACTGATTGATTATGTGAACCGTTTGGAACTGATTGATTGATGTGAACCATTTGGAACTGTTGGAACCATTGGGTTAGGGAATTGATTAGGTAACGGGGTGGGTGCAATGTGTTAAAAGCATGGTGGATACGCCGCTGGTACTTCCTATATATAAGTGCGTTTAACACATTATATATCGTTGCGTTATCTGGATCACTTGGGCAAATGTGATCAAAACAAAGTTATATTATAAGGTTTTTCTAATAATATAAACCATACGAGTTTTCTTAACGAGATGATTTACAATTTGGTTTTCTTAAATAAATGTTTTGGAGTTAAGATTCATGGCATCGAGGTTTTATAAAACAAATCTGTTTTGACTTAACTATTTCAATTTACATTACAAACATTTTACAAAACTTGGTTTTCTAATTATCAATTAACAAAGGTGTTCAAGTTATATTCAAAATATAAACGAGCCATGAATCTGACAATCACATAAAACCTATGTACTCGCCGGCAATTTTATGCTGACGTATTTTCACATGTGTTTCAGGTGCCATAGTTGGTGATGTTTGATGATGATATTGATGCATGCTCACATAGGAATGGACAAGGCCTTAGTGACTTAATAATAATGGAAGTTAATTTTTTCATGTTTTGTTTCTAATTTCAATACAATGTAATAAATTTAATTCAATAAAACAGAACTTTTATCCATGTGTAGTGAAACAATGATTCTGTTACGATACTCCCCGACGTTTCCGCCGCGGTTTGTTGTTTTATCGCGGTCGGGGTGTGACAGAAAAGTTGGTATCAAAGCCCATGGTTATAGGGAATTAGGTTATTAATGTTTTGACCTAGACTATAACCTTCCTAGGACCCTAACGCGAGTTTACTTGCGTTTAGTCATAAAACAATACCGTCGCCTATCTTTAGGTGATAACCACAACAGGAACACAAATCTCGAATCCGCTTTGAAAACCAATCATCTGTTCTAGGATGATTTATTATAAGGTTTTGAACCCTCAAAGTTTTCAAAATCTCATCAAAGTTTGGGTCTTATTAATGTGAACACGTGCAATCCGGAAGGGTGGATGCCTGTATCCTAAGTTTTCTGTCTAAGGCTAGAGTGTTCGTACAAATCCACATAATCGGACCAGTCACTCTTACCAGGGAACTCTTGGGGTAAGTGTCCACTTATAGGCTAAAGCATGTCTTCGCGATACATTATGTGGACCTATTTACTTTGATTCAGCTTTTGTGTGTCGTTTGTTTGCTTCGTGGTTCGAACAAATGACCATCACCCACGCTTTTTGGTCGGTAATTGTAACTTTCAATTCTTACCCAATGTCATTTCACTTGTTTTCTCTCATGCTTCCTCTTTTAGAATGTCTCCTTGACGTGACAATCAGATACCTAATGAAGAACTGGCAGCTATCATTACGCAACAAATGGCTGCTGCACTCCCAAACATCATTGCTCAATGTAACCAAGCCCTCAATAACAATAATGCTCCCTGTAAGTTCAAGACATTCAACTCTGCCAAGCCATCGAAATTTTCTGGGTCACAAGGAGCAACTGCACTTCTGCAATGGTTCGAGAGTTTAGAGAGCACCTTCAGGCATGTTCAGTGTCCAAACGAGCGAAAGGTAGAGTTCGCATCTAGTGTTTTTTGAGAAACAAGCTTTAACATGGTGGAATGGTGTGATGAGAGATAGGGGTGCTGAGGTAGCACTGGCTCAAACCTGGGAAGAGCTTCGAGCTCTAATGATGAGGGAATTATGTCCTCGTCATGAGATTAGGGCATTGGAAAGGGAATTCGACGATCTTAAGCAACATAGCGGTGAGCATCGAGCCTACACGGACCGTTATGAGGAATTAAGTCTGTTATTCCCGAACATGGTTACGCCTTTGGATAAGGAAATCGAAAAGTACATTGATGGCCTCCCTGACTCAGTACAAGACATTGTTACCGGTAGCAACCCTACTACAGTTAGACAGGCCGTTGAGCTATCCGCTACCTTGACTGAATCTCAGATCAGGAAAGGTAAACTTTTTCGAAAGGGTGATAAGAAACCGACCGATGAATCGAAACCGAAGGATGAGCAGACTGAATCCTCCAAGAAGTCAAAGAAGCGTAAGGCCTCCCAGAACTTCGCCGTGGTTGCTCACAATGATCAAGCTGTCCCCAACCAACCAGCTCAACCCCCTGCTAGGAAGCCATACAACGGAACTGCACCCTTGTGCAATCAATGTAACCTTCATCATCATGCTGGTGTGAAGTGCCGCAAATGCCAAATTTGTGGACTTATAGGTCATACAGCAAGGGTTTGCCCAACTGCAGCTGCACCAAATCAAGCTGGCAACAATCCTGCTCAAGCTCGTTTTCCACCGAGGTCTTGCTACAACTGTGGCGAGATGGGCCAATTCTGAAAGAATTGCCCAAAGCTTGCTAATGCAAATCCAGCGCAAGGATGAGCATCTGACCGACTGGAAGACAACGCTGTTTAGAAATATTCAAGCTTTATGTATTATTTTCTTTTGTTGTCAAGGTCCATAAAACAGTTGTTGTTGTTGTTTATAAATAAGTCTTTTATTTACATTGCAATATACTTATGTGGTTGCATGTATAAACAACATATCCCCTACGATACCGACGATCAAGGAACCGCATTCCTTGCAAAGCAACCTACTTTCAAAATTCTTCCATTTTATGATCTCTTGCGTTTTCCACGAGAATCCTAAGTACCCGTTTCTTCCAAGAAAACGAAGTACCAGGCGCAAGTTACAACTCGGGACGAATGCCCAAAGTACCACTATAAATCCTTAATAGGGTACCTAAGGGTATTTCCGTAAGTCCTTAATTGTTGTCTACCCTAATTCGAATATTACGTTTCCTTGTAAACAAAATTGAATTTTTGGAAGAGCATCCTATCTTTTCAGATAGATTCTTGAGGACGTTGAAATCCATTGACTGGGTTCCTGGTGTACCTTGAGTACCCATGTTCAAATCAATAACAAGATAATAACAATTAATATCAAGATAACAACAAATTTGTAACCAAGAAAACAATTATGTGCTTGTGTGTTTATGTGTTGACCTAATCATAAGTTATCTTGAGCTTGTTCAAATTTTATCCATTTCACATTATAAAACATACTGTGAGAACTGTGCAAGGAATTACATAATTATGGATGTATACATAATTATGGAATTTAGTGCATAGAAATCACAGCAAGTTTTGTCAAGTGTCTAGAGTTAACCCTATTCATTTCCATTTCTGATGAAGCACCCGTTGAGGAAAAATGAACTAGCTATTCATTTTTCACTTCTGAAAGAATATCCGTTGAGGGAAATGAATATCCGTTTGTTTAATCCTTCATTTCCATTTATGATGAATCACCCGTTGAGGAAAAATGAACTAGCTATTCATTTTTCACTTCTGAAAGAATATCCGTTGAGGAAAATGAATATCCATCTGTTTAATCCTTCATTTCCATTTCTGAAGAATACCCGTTGAGGAAAATGACTCCTTTTTGTTCATTTTCGTTTCTGAAGAATATCCGTTGAGGGAAATGAATATCCGTTTGTTTAATCCTTCATTTCCATTTCTGAAGAATACCCGTTGAGAGAACATGATCATAAGTTAAACATGCCCTAAATATCCTTTACCTAGCTTAGAAATAGGCTTTGAGGTGTTTGGTGCGCAAAAATAAACTTATTTGATCAACAGGGACTAAAACCATCAAAAAGTGCATAAGTTTGCATTTTCGCGCATATCTTACTTTCTGAAAATATTCGGACATCCAAAAATTTTGTAATCATTAAAATATTTTGTTTTAGTGATTGGCATGATAAAATTCCATTCGTCGCGTAATTTGGATCGTTTTTCACGTCCGTTCGTGTTTCATCGTAACTAACCGAACAACGCAACTGTACGACCAAACGAACCGACATCCGAAACATTTTTGAGCATATTTTAAGTTCCCTATACTTTAACTTCATTTTAGAGCCTTGAAATGGGGTTAACGGGGCTTAAACGTGCCAAAACGCATCAAAAATCAAGTTTGGAGATGCAGGGGCCTGTTCTGCCAATTGTTGAAAGTCCCTGCCAGCAAACCATGTCCTTACGGACCGTATGGTGATGCTTACGGTCCGTAAGCTGCTCCCAAGCTAGCAAAAACCATTTTCTTTAAAAACCCAGCTGCTCCTTTGTTTGCACATGGTTTCTTCCACTCTATGGACTGGTTTTGGATGCCCCTAGTATGTTAAAACAATGGGCACACATGGAGGGCCAAGATTGAAGCTCAGATTTCAAGAAACGATCCTAACAGTTCTATGAAATCTATAAATACCCCTCATGTTTCACTTGCTTTCCCCACACTTGATCTGAATTATACTCTAAGTTGAAGCTTTATGCTTCATACCTGAGTATTCTAGATGAAACTCTTCCTTGCTTGGACCCTTTGTAAGTTTCCTTCATACTTTTATGCGTTTATAAGCGTAAAAGTCAAACAGTGTTTGACTTTCTGCTTTGACCGGTCAATGGTCAACACGAAGTTCGTTTGAACTTCGCAATGTGAGTGTAATCAAGATGGTTATAGTCCCGTGTGACTATACCTACGGATTACCACCTTGATAAGGTGTAGTGACGAGTCATAGTTTCGGTCAAAATGCGTATTTATGCGTATTTTGTAACCAAACTATCTTTGGATATCAAAACCCTTTGTTTTGATATCAAACCTGTTCTCAAACTTCGTTAAACATGCTTTAACATGTTTAACTCGTCACTTTAGGTTTAGTGCTTATATAGGGTCGTAAGATAAGTGGTCTAAACAACCGCTTAGACTTTCAAACCAGACCCGTTTGGTCGATCGTTAGGATCCGACCAAGCATGTTTAGTAACCATAGATGTATAGGGAATAACCTTCCGAGGTTATACCTTATGGTCACTTCGCTTAGTTAGTTGTATGATAGGTAGTTTATATGCCTTAGGAAAATGACCAAAATGCCCTTTTTACGCATAATTTCATTTTAAGCATATGTAACTTAAATTTTGACATCTAAACTAATTAGGCAACATTATTAGACTTGTTAAGGCATATAATACTTGTCATAGGACTAGTTAGGCGATCCGAACGCGTTTTACGCAAACGACGCGTTAAAGTATCGTAAGCTACCTAAACGGGTCGTAATGGGTAGTGAGTACTTAGGTTAGGTTTCGTTTTAGAATGTAGGCTTTGTTAAACCATATTACATGAGTTCCTATACTCATTTGGTTTACGAAACCTCATCCTATCCGATCTTCGGTTTAGGTCCGGTTTATTAACATAGTTACCTATATTAGGTGCCGTTTGATTTCCGTGATCCCTTTAGCTTTGCTTGGTTGTTATTCAAGACTTCTAAGCATTCTCAAGTGAGTACATAGTTCCCTCTTTTACTGTTTTCAAACTATTTTGGGGTGAAACACATGTGCCTACTTGTTACTTTCGTGACTTTCATGCTTTTATATCATATACTTACTATGTTCATTAGTACGTATATAGTACATGATTTCATTATGTTTTGCTATGTATGTTCACTTAGCATGCTAGCACATTGATTCTCATACATTACATTTTGTTGCATATGTTCATCCAGTATATGGACACACCGTTTTACATTTTGAACCGTTGGAACTGTTTGGTCTATGTGAACCGTTGGAACTGTTTGGTCTATGTGAACCGTTTGGAACTGTTGATTTATGTGAACCGTTTGGAACTGATTGATTATGTGAACCATTTGGAACTAATTGATTATATGAACCATTTGGAACTGATTGATTGATGTGAACCATTTGGAACTGTTGGAACCATTGGGTTAGGGAAGTGATTAGGTAACGGGGTGGGTGTAATATGTTAAAAGCATGGTGGATACGCCGCTGGTACTTTCTGTATATAAGTACGTTTAACACATTATATATCGTTGCGTTATCTAGATCACTTGGGCTAATGTTATCAAAACAAAGTTATATTATAAGGTTTTTCTAATAATATAAACCATACGAGTTTTATTAACGAGATGATTTACAATTTGGTTTTCTTAAATAAATGTTTTGGAGTTAAGATTCATGGCATCGAGGTTTTAGAAAACAAATTTGTTTTGACTTAGCTATTTCAATTTACATTACAAACATTTTACAAAACTTGGTTTTCTAATTATCAATTAACAAAGGTGTTCAAGTTATATTCAAAATATAAACGAGCCATGAATCTGACAATCACATAAAACCTATGTACTCGCCGGCAATTTTATGCTGACATATTTTCACATGTGTTTCAGGTTCCATAGTTGGTGATGTTTGATGATGATATTGATGCATGCTCACATAGGAATGGACAAGGCCTTAGTGACTTAATAACAATGGAAGTTAATTTGTTCATGTTTTGTTTCTAATTTCAATACAATGTAATAAATTTAATTCAATAAAACAGAACTTTTATCCATGTGTTGTGAAACAATGATTCTGTTACGACACTCCTCAAGACCGCATTGTTCATGCATGTTTGAACAATGATAACATGAATAAACGCAACCCAAAATGTGCAGTACCTCTTGCGTGTATTGGCCATATGCCTAAGTGGGAAAAGAGGTAATTCGTTGAGGAGGAGAAACGAAATGGTCGTCTCTATCCTTACAGTATGTATTCTCTACCTCATGGACCTCTATCGTCCCAAGTAGGAAAGTCCTTCGCCGCGCTAACATGTGTGACGAATACATTGATATCCCTTGAGCTCCACGAGCTCCAAACAAATTGTTATAATTTCCATTGATGTCGAATAAAATGCAAGGAAGGGGTTGTAGCATGGCCCATGCTATATCATCCCTTGGCATATGACAAATGTCAAACGATAGAGTTTAATGTAATCATTTCCAATAGCTAAGTTAAGGTAAGGTGTCATAGACACCAAAGAACCAGCCCATGTACAAGAATTCCGAGAATGTTGAGGAAAATCCTCAATGAGTGGACAACAAATTTTGTTTGCTTTCGACGACTAGTCTCAAATGAATCGTGTTATAGATCGAATGTGATGTGCGAACAATACGTGTGATCCTCCTATATCATAGAGTGTTATAGTAACCATTCCGGTTAGCATTCTACTAGATAAAAACTTGAACAACTTACGAATTTTCAAATGGATTAGTGATCATTAGCTTGACCCGCAGAGCCCACCAGGATTTCCATACACTACAAGTTGTTATTACGTGGGCCCCCGTAATAATAAATTGTCTTGCATGGTCACCTTAGCATTCTCTCGTTCAAGCAGACGATTGGTCAAAGAGAGGACACTATTGTCTATATACCTTCAACATAGGAGGGACCTTTGTGATGGTCCATGTGCTAACGCGTATTGTCATTATTCGTGGAAGGGCACATTGTTAGCCGAAATAGTAATAAAAGAATTTGTCATAATAACAACTGGAGGGGCACCTTCAAGATGAGTACTTCATCTTCCTTGTCTGGATGAGAGTGACTTTGTTCACGATTAGTATGAGTCTCAGGGACCTCGTCCCACTAATAGAGTTGTTGTCGAAGGCCGCCACCTCTACCTCGTCATCACTATCGAAGCTAGACATATACCATCCAAGGGAAAACAACCATCTTCCATGGGATCAATGCTTTAGGGTCTCGCATAGGGACCACGTCCGCCCTACTTCGTAATAGACGCGAGGTTATCATTCTCATCACGTGAGTCAAGTGTAATAATAGAATTCGTAGTCGAAGGTATTTTCGTTCATGGCAAAATAATCCGTACAACACATATATAAATACATTATATATATATATAATCACTAAATCTCATGTTGTTTATTTTGTTCTCATGTTTCACATGTACTTCCTAATGTTTCGAGTCTGTTCCTTATAGACTAACCATGTATTGATCCTTGTTCCCCACTTATGGCTGAGCTCGTGTGATAGATCCTCGGGTCATCGTGACACAATGAAAACCTTTTGTCATTTTTGTCATACTTTTGTAATCACTTTTGTAATGTTATTGACTTTGTTTTCATGTGAGAGCCCATAGTGATTGTAGACCAAACTTTGTAAAAGTTTTTCCCCGATTCACTACAATCGGAGCTCTGATACCAATCTGTCACACCCTGCTAGTAGCGGAAGCGTATTGTGTGTGACGTAAGAAAGGTGATCATTGCATCCAAATGTGTAAACATAATAAACCACAACGATGCCATAGTTATATTGTTTTCAAACAAAGTTTACAAGTTTCCAACATAGTTTTCTAGTTTCCACAACGTTCACAAACGTTAACCATAACATAGTTATATTTCACAACACAACACAACACAAAAGATAGTTTTTTGACATAAAACATAGTGAGGTTTTGTCTTCTATATACCCATACTGTAACACCCGTTCTTATAAATCAAGATTTAACGTATATCTTGGGAAAATAATCATGTAATTAATGATTAGATATACATCGAAAATACGGGTTTCTTAAAACTTTTACAATATATAATTTATTCTACATAACGTGATCGAAATTCGTTGTTTAAAATTTACAACGTGGCAAAGTGCGGAAGCGTGTATATTTATCGTGTTCGGTTCTTCGTTGAGCTTGGTCGTCTTTCGGCATCCAAAATATACCTACATTTCATAAACATGAAATACATTAGTCTTACGGGGGTTTAAAACGTGTCTAAACGAGTCCAAGAAACAATTGATCACCAAAACAAGATTATCAATCTGGCCTCCACCGTAAATTACGGTGGGACCGTAATTTACGGTGGCTTCTGGGTTAATACTCTTCTGCCGTAAATCAGAAGAAACCCACCATAGCTTTATTGGCTCCACCGTAAATTACGGTGGTACCGTAAATTACGGTGGACCCTGCACTCAGCTTCTCCATTTTGCCGTAATTTGACACGAAATCTTTCGTATCTTTCAAACCGCTTATCCGTTTGACCTACCGTTTCTTCCTACATGTTTGTAATTTGATTCTCCATCATATGGAGTTAAAAACCGACGTCCGGCTTAACAAGATTTAAGACTTTTAAGTCTTCGGCTTATTTCCCCTTTTTACCAAATTTTGACCCATTCGCGGTTTTATCAAACAAACGTATTTGTTTGATTCCTATATCACATGAATCTTATAATTTCAATGTTATCTATCATATTAGGTTCAATTCACGGGTTTATGTATATTCTTAAACCCGTTTGTACTAAAATGCTTATTTTGACCCGTTAAGGGTATTTAAACCCTTTTCCGCATAATTCATAATTATTTGTTTCTAGCATCCTATTTTCGCAATATTTGTCAAATAAACTTCCACCACAACTATATTTATGGTGATTTTACTAAGGTAATCTATGCAAACCAAGTTTTACCCCTTAACTCTTTGTTTTACGGCAAAGACCCAAATAGAGCCGTTTGACTAACGTAATACATCTTTCAACTTCTATACTTGTCCTAAGTATTTATTAAATCGTAAAAATCATTTCCAAACAACTTTTAAAGGTTGTTTGCTCAATTTAGCCTCCAAGGGCGTTCTGGTCCTTTTTAGTCTTTTATTAACCATGAAGGACTTTTGAAAGTATAATTGACCCATAATCCCTCTTTTAACCTATGATTTTGTTTGAAAAGTCATTAAGCTTTCCAAACGCTATGTTCATTACTTAAAACATTTGGTTTGCTTATCGAGTAACCAAATGTCCATTTTGAGCTCTTTTAACACTCTTGAACCACATGTTCTAAATGAGTGTTGCCCTATTTCACATACCTGGCGCAGATCAATCTATTGACCCGTTTTTAATACCTTGCTTTTATAACTGCTAATTCATAGCGTTGCTAATACCCATTTGACATTTACACCTGAAATAATATAGCTCGACAATAATCATTAGTCGTTATTGTCAAAGGGTGATATTTTCACCTTTTGACCCATTTGGTCTAAGTGACCGATTATGTTGGCGAGATGATATTTATTACCATCTCATCTATATGACTCGCTTCGGTTTACACCGTGTGGTCATTTCACGTATTAATCGTTTTCTTAACGCTTTTTGGCCTATCATGGCTTACGCCTTACAGTGTCTTTCAAAACAAATAGTTATGGTCAACGCATGACCAATTTACCATTTTAATTCCTTTTAAACCATCAACACGGTTTCTTGTCATGCTCGACTACCTTGTTCCGTACGTTTACACGTCGGAACATCATACCTAAATTATGTATTTATCTTACTCGTAACTAATACGATAAGAGAATATTCTAACATATAAGACTAGTGTAAGCTATACTTACCTTGCATCCGAATTATGCTTTTCCACCATTCTTGCTTCGTTTGACCCGCTTCCTTTCCAAGCCTCCACCTAGCTTGTCAAGCGTCAAACTATCATCATAATTCGTAAGACGGTTATATTAGTCATCATTAATTATGACTATTCCATCTTACATATTTTCTATCACAATTACCATTCGATCTTATTAATGGTCGGTTTGACTACTAAAAGTCAAACGCCCCTTAGCATGTAAATGCACATTCAAGTTCTATCTATCAATTAGTAGCTAACATGATCTTATACACTTAGTTACATGAACATGGCTACCAATTTCATCATAACATTCAAACCCATTTCAATCATGTATGAACAAGTTCCCAAATCACTTAATTTGTTTGAGTGCCTTGTTTCTATTATCCAATATGATGATTTTAAACATAAACTTATCATCATCTTTACTATTACATAAAAACCCACTTCCTAGTTTACTTGTTAATCACATACAAGTGATATTACTTCAAGTTCTTCATGATTTCATCATATCTAACAAAACCCACTTCTAGTTACTTATGAACTCTTAATAAAATCTCTAATTTGTTCAAGTAGTTCATTCATATGAATTAGTGTGATGTTTATAAACACCATTAGAACATCAATTTCATCAATTCAACCAAAACCCACTTAGCTCATAATAGGGTAATTATCAAATCCCTAGTTTGACAACAATTCATCAAGATTTCTACTAGGGTTTGTTCCTAAACCAAGATATAATCACAATGTCACTCATAGATTCAACATTCATTCCAAAATTTCGATTATGATTGTTCATCATAATCTCAAAGTATCACCAAAACTGAAAATTCGACATACCTTGTGATCCCCACGACTAGGTGATCATTTATATGCATTCATGCATCGATTTGGGTCTTGATTTGAGCTTCAATTTGTTGATTTGTTGGAGTTAAGGTTTTGGCTCTCCTTGGAGCTTTCTCCTGGTCATTCACGAACACACTAAATGTGTGTGTGTTTTGTTTTTGATTTTAGTAAATAATCTTTTAGATTATTACACCTTTGGCCCCTCAAGTTTTGTTAACTAATAAGTAGGCTACAACCTATTTATTTTCAGCAATACTTTGTTTTGTTAACTAGGTTAAACTTTGCTAGTTTAACTTAGTGAGTTCGGGGTAGTCATAACCCGTTTTATTTTAAGTCCCGTTATCTTTGGCCTTCTATATACCTTGTTTTCCTTAAAAGCTTTTATTCACTTTTTATTCAATATTAGGATTAATTATTTAAATCCTAATATTTACCGGGTAAATTTTACCACTAACGGTGCTTTACCCGTCTTTTATTATTAACGGGGTTTGATTACCAAACCCATTTTCGGGGTGTTACAAGTCTACCCCCCTTAAAGAGGTTTCGTCCTCGAAACCTTTGCTTACATAATTCATTGAGTTTAACTCAATGTATCTGTTCCAAGAATCTTTAAAACATTACTTATACTTTAACCAATTATTAGTATTACCAGAGAAGTATGGTAATATCTTTTTGGTTAATAATCATCTACGTATTATATACGGCATAATGTAACTTGAAATAACGCAATCTCGTTATTTCCACTAGTTTAATTAACTTAGTGATATTCATCACTTTCGTATACTATCGAATTCTTTATGAATCCGTAACTTTGACCCGTTTAAAGGTCTTTTGTGAAATCTTTCACTTTTCGCAACGATTTCTTTTGTTTTTAATTTTATTTATTCGGTTCATTTATACCGAATCCTCCGCTTACAAGCAAACCAAATTATTTAAATTACCTTGACGGGTCTCACTAATTAGACTTATTAGTCCAGTTACCTTTTTTTTTTTACCGCTTGCTTGGTTATAATGTGATTCTACTTCACATTACATTTCTTGACCATGATTGTGTTACATCATGTTTAATTTATATCAAAATTTCATTTTTTGAAAATATCACTTTTCGAATATATCGTCTTGCGCCTATCAGTGTCAAGACTTGTATCTTTCATGCTTACTATTTAAATTCCTATCAGAATTTATGTTTGTAAAAACATTATTTCTTACTAAAACCGAAGTTTTAATTTTAGGATCTTCTCTTTAACTTTTGTCAATTATCCATACCAGGATATTGACGGTCCATAATTTATTCTTATTTGGTTATATCCCATTATCGGGCTCATTATTCTCTTGCATTTAACGCTACTTTTATCTGGCTAGCGCTCTTTTGTGCCATTCGGCGTTATATTGTATTCAACATGTTCGACCTATTAATGTGAAATCCATCACTTATAACAATCAACTTTATTCTTTATTCAACCCATTCGGCTTCGAATAGTTGAACATATTTACTCACAATTTCTATATACGAGATTTTATAGTCATAACTCGTAATCCAAGTTACTTTGATTTTTCAACCCGCATTCACGTCTCTTGGTTTACGCGTGTGTTTAATTCTTACCCATCCACCGGGTGTTTTACCGAAGTCATTATTATTGCAACCCTCCCGGTATGCATTAAGACCTCGCTTCATTTTTTTTTTTTTATATTCCGACTTTGTCCTTAAGTTTGACGTTTTACAAAAACGACTCGTTTAGGGACATATTCGCATTTTCCGGGTTCGAGTGTAAGTACACCCCTCCCAATACTTGTCTAAATCATATTACATGTGTGCGTTTTCCGGGTTCGAGTGTAAGTACACTCCCTCCCAATACTTGTCTAAATCATTTTACATGCTTGCGTTTTCTGGGTTCGAGTGTAAGTACACTCCCTCCCAATATTTGTCTAAATCATTTTACACGCTTGCGTTTTCTGGGTTCGAGTGTAAGTACACTCCCTCCCAATACTTGTCTAAATCATTTTACATGCTTGCGTTTTCTGGGTTCGAGTGTAAGTACACTCCTTCCCAATACTTGTCTAAATCATTTTACATGCTTGCGTTTTCTGGGTTCGAGTGTAAGTACACTCCTTCCCAATACTTTTCTAAATCATTTTACATGCTTGCGTTTTCTGGGTTCGAGTGTAAGTACACTCCCTCCCAATACTTGTCTAAATCAATTTACATGCTTCTTTGTCCCTTCACTCGGGCTCATTATCCTAATGTAATACGCTTCCGTCACTCGGTTGTGCGTTTACATTATTATCAAATATTTTGCTTATCTGATTCATTTGGGTACTTTTTAATTAGTCCCATTCACCCCGCCCTTACTACATCGGATGTAAACGTGTCCGCCATAAGAAGTTCATGGTATCATATGCCACTACTTACTTGGCCAGAGTAAGCGATTACACATGACACGCATGACCTTTTTATAGTTTTCACATCACACCCTATGTAAGTAATGCCTCTACTTGTTTCTCTTGGAAACAATATCCGAACATATTTTCTATTCGGGTTTTTCCAAGTTTTTAATCTACATATGCAACTTTCAATTTCTTCATATTTGTTGCATATTACTATTTGTGCGATTATTTAAAATATGCACCTGGTAATGTTTGCCCCGACGGGCGTTCCTTGCCATTAACCTTGTTCGCGGTCGTTACGCGATTTAGTCCTCGGTGAGCATGCTCCTCTTGTCATGCTTCGGACCGTTCCATCATCGTATCCACAATTCCTTTGACTCTCGTCGTCTTCAAACGCGAGTGTCCTTCAATTAAGACATTCACAAAAGTTAGTAACGTCAACCTCAATAATAACCCGTATTATAATACAAGGCTTTTTCTACTATACGCGTCAACGCGCGTATTTTCGTCAACTATTTCAATCATTTTAATTGGGGTAACGTGTATCACACGATAGCCCTATGTGTTGTTTACAACACTTTAGCATGCTAAACTATTAACATACATGTACTTACCGGATTTGCGATCAAGCCTCGAACCGAACACTATTCTTTATCAAGAGCATAAGGTTTAAGTTCAAGCATGGTTCCTCCCCACCATACTCGAATCTCTTAAACCAAGGCTCTGATACCAACTTGTAACACCCATTCTTATAAATCAAGATTTAACGTATATCTTGGGAAAATAATCATGTAATTAATGATTAGATATACATCGAAAATACGGGTTTCTTAAAACTTTTACAATATATAATTTATTCTACATAACGTGATCGAAATTCGTTGTTTAAAATTTACAACGTGGCAAAGTGCGGAAGCGTGTATATTTATCGTGTTCGGTTCTTCGTTGAGCTTGGTCGTCTTTCGGCATCCAAAATATACCTACATTTCATAAACATGAAATACATTAGTCTTACGGGGGTTTAAAACGTGTCTAAACGAGTCCAAGAAACAATTGATCACCAAAACAAGATTATCAATCTGGCCTCCACCGTAAATTACGGTGGGACCGTAATTTACGGTGGCTTCTGGGTTAATACTCTTCTGCCGTAAATCAGAAGAAACCCACCGTAGCTTTATTGGCTCCACCGTAAATTACGGTGGTACCGTAAATTACGGTGGACCCTGCACTCAGCTTCTCCATTTTGCCGTAATTTGACACGAAATCTTTCGTATCTTTCAAACCGCTTATCCGTTTGACCTACCGTTTCTTCCTACATGTTTGTAATTTGATTCTCCATCATATGGAGTTAAAAACCGACGTCCGGCTTAACAAGATTTAAGACTTTTAAGTCTTCGGCTTATTTCCCCTTTTTACCAAATTTTGACCCATTCGCGGTTTTATCAAACAAACGTATTTGTTTGATTCCTATATCACATGAATCTTATAATTTCAATGTTATCTATCATATTAGGTTCAATTCACGGGTTTATGTATATTCTTAAACCCGTTTGTACTAAAATGCTTATTTTGACCCGTTAAGGGTATTTAAACCCTTTTCCGCATAATTCATAATTATTTGTTTCTAGCATCCTATTTTCGCAATATTTGTCAAATAAACTTCCACCACAACTATATTTATGGTGATTTTACTAAGGTAATCTATGCAAACCAAGTTTTACCCCTTAACTCTTTGTTTTACGGCAAAGACCCAAATAGAGCCGTTTGACTAACGTAATACATCTTTCAACTTCTATACTTGTCCTAAGTATTTATTAAATCGTAAAAATCATTTCCAAACAACTTTTAAAGGTTGTTTACTCAATTTAGCCTCCAAGGGCGTTCTGGTCCTTTTTAGTCTTTTATTAACCATGAAGGACTTTTGAAAGTATAATTGACCCATAATCCCTCTTTTAACCTATGATTTTGTTTGAAAAGTCATTAAGCTTTCCAAACGCTATGTTCATTACTTAAAACATTTGGTTTGCTTATCGAGTAACCAAATGTCCATTTTGACCTCTTTTAACACTCTTGAACCACATGTTCTAAATGAGTGTTGCCCTATTTCACATACCTGGCGCAGATCAATCTATTGACCCGTTTTTAATACCTTGCTTTTATAACTGCTAATTCATAGCGTTGCTAATACCCATTTGACATTTACACCTGAAATAATATAGCTCGACAATAATCATTAGTCGTTATTGTCAAAGGGTGATATTTTCACCTTTTGACCCATTTGGTCTAAGTGACCGATTATGTTGGCGAGATGATATTTATTACCATCTCATCTATATGACTCGCTTCGGTTTACACCGTGTGGTCATTTCACGTATTAATCGTTTTCTTAACGCTTTTTGGCCTATCATGGCTTACGCCTTACAGTGTCTTTCAAAACAAATAGTTATGGTCAACGCATGACCAATTTACCATTTTAATTCCTTTTAAACCATCAACACGGTTTCTTGTCATGCTCGACTACCTTGTTCCGTACGTTTACACGTCGGAACATCATACCTAAATTATGTATTTATCTTACTCGTAACTAATACGATAAGAGAATATTCTAACATATAAGACTAGTGTAAGCTATACTTACCTTGCATCCGAATTATGCTTTTCCACCATTCTTGCTTCGTTTGACCCGCTTCCTTTCCAAGCCTCCACCTAGCTTGTCAAGCGTCAAACTATCATCATAATTCGTAAGACGGTTATATTAGTCATCATTAATTATGACTATTCCATCTTACATATTTTCTATCACAATTACCATTCGATCTTATTAATGGTCGGTTTGACTACTAAAAGTCAAACGCCCCTTAGCATGTAAATGCACATTCAAGTTCTATCTATCAATTAGTAGCTAACATGATCTTATACACTTAGTTACATGAACATGGCTACCAATTTCATCATAACATTCAAACCCATTTCAATCATGTATGAACAAGTTCCCAAATCACTTAATTTGTTTGAGTGCCTTGTTTCTATTATCCAATATGATGATTTTAAACATAAACTTATCATCATCTTTACTATTACATAAAAACCCACTTCCTAGTTTACTTGTTAATCACATACAAGTGATATTACTTCAAGTTCTTCATGATTTCATCATATCTAACAAAACCCACTTCTAGTTACTTATGAACTCTTAATAAAATCTCTAATTTGTTCAAGTAGTTCATTCATATGAATTAGTGTGATGTTTATAAACACCATTAGAACATCAATTTCATCAATTCAACCAAAACCCACTTAGCTCATAATAGGGTAATTATCAAATCCCTAGTTTGACAACAATTCATCAAGATTTCTACTAGGGTTTGTTCCTAAACCAAGATATAATCACAATGTCACTCATAGATTCAACATTCATTCCAAAATTTCGATTATGATTGTTCATCATAATCTCAAAGTATCACCAAAACTGAAAATTCGACATACCTTGTGATCCCCACGACTAGGTGATCATTTATATGCATTCATGCATCGATTTGGGTCTTGATTTGAGCTTCAATTTGTTGATTTGTTGGAGTTAAGGTTTTGGCTCTCCTTGGAGCTTTCTCCTGGTCATTCACGAACACACTAAATGTGTTTGTGTTTTGTTTTTGATTTTAGTAAATAATCTTTTAGATTATTACACCTTTGGCCCCTCAAGTTTTGTTAACTAATAAGTAGGCTACAACCTATTTATTTTCAGCAATACTTTGTTTTGTTAACTAGGTTAAACTTTGCTAGTTTAACTTAGTGAGTTCTGGGTAGTCATAACCCGTTTTATTTTAAGTCCCGTTATCTTTAGCCTTCTATATACCTTGTTTTCCTTAAAAGCTTTTATTCACTTTTTATTCAATATTAGGATTAATTATTTAAATCCTAATATTTACCGGGTAAATTTTACCACTAACGGTGCTTTACCCGTCTTTTATTATTAACGGGGTTTGATTACCAAACCCATTTTCGGGGTGTTACACATACGTAGTTGGGATATAAAAGACAAACCCTCCAAAAGAGGCTATCATTGTCATTGGCTTTCCCATTTCCCATGGTGTATCACCGGCTCAAGACTTGTTTCCTGAAATACATGTTGTTTTAAAAAGTCAACAAAAGTTGAGCGAGTTCATGTAGTTATTGTTATCATATGAAATCTTTGTATTCTTGTAATGAAATCATGGTATGTTAATAGCATTTATGGAGTTTAAGGATCTATCAGTGGGTAGCGAGCCCCCTGACATTATGTACCATAAGTACGTAACCAAAGCGAGACAACTTTGACATTTTCTGGGATCACAAAATCCCTCATATGGCCTATCAAGGAGTGGAGCGTGTCTCAAGCTCTATAGATCTACACCTTTTTCACCTTGGTCACTAAGTGATTAATGGTTACTATGTTATCATCCTACTTAAGTACATTGATCGTGTTATCATCTAAACCCATAGCTAACATACCCATAGTTTAACATGTATTTCCCCACGACTGTTTTAAAAACAAAACATTTGAAATCATTGAAATGAGGGACATGAACTCACAAGTTTGTGTTCCTTGTATGTAATACCGTAGTGAGCATCCGTACGTGTGATTAACCTACATGTGTACTAACTTTATTAGACACTAGGTCTTATCGGACCTCGTGCAAGTTATTCATCTTGAATTCTTATTGTGTTTTCACTTGTCATTTTGGAACAACTTTGTATTTTAGTGTGTTGGTAGTTTGTTCGTTCACTTGTTATGTATATAGATTTCATAAGTGCGTACATATGTTTTATATGTATTGAATTATATGTGAACGGCTTCGCCCTGCAAATGTCCTCGTGCTTCGCACGTGTGTCATTGGGCCGAACCTATGTCACTGGGCTTAACCCATGTACCTTAGTAATTTGAGCCTAGCCCAAATATTTCATCATTGGGCCCTAGCCTTGTATCATAGCAATTTGGGCATATCCCAAATATTTTGTCATTGGGCCCTAGCCCTTGTATCTTAGCAATTTGGGCATATCTCAAATATTTTGTCATTGGGCCCTAGCCCTGGTATCTTAGCAATTTGGGCCTATCACAATTATTTTGTCATTGGCCCTAGCCCTTGTATCTTAGCAATTTGGGCTTATCCTAAATATTTTATCATTGGGCCCTAGCCCATGTATTTTAGTAATTTGGGTCTAACCCAAATATTTTATCATTGGGCTCTAGCCCATGTATTTTTAGTAATTTGGGCCTAACCCAATTATTTTATCATTGGGCTATTGCCCATGTATTTTAGTAATTTGGGCCTAACCCAAATATTTTATCATTGGGCTCTAGCCCATGTATTTTAGCAATTTGGACCTAGCCGATAGTCAGTTTTTATGAGTCCATTTTAATAGTCTTGCATTTTTGTATTTTTCAACTTTCCGGATCTGTTAACGGTGATATTTATAAATATCCGTTAGACGTCTAAAAATGCCTTACTTTGTCGGTTAGAGATATCTTTACTTCTAGGAAATACGTCGTGTAGCGCGTTCGTTTTCCGTTTTGTTTATTCGTCCGTTTATTCGCTTGTGGACACAATACGTTTAGGATTTATTTATGTCCGTTTTGGTTGCATTTCTTTGGGAAACATGTAGGAAACATGTATACGTATTTTTATGTCTTTTTGTATTTGTTTCTTACAAATATCTCTTGGTATCATGGGTGTATTATTTTGATCACCCTAAATGTATCTGAGTACATACACATAGCACAAAATACATATACTTGATAGGTTTCCAAAATATATAATTTTTTTGCCAAAAATTATACTTATACATGGTTATTATTTTTACCCATTTATTTTTGTAAAAATATATTTTCAAGTTCACAAGAACTCTTGAGTGTTTAGGACTTAGCCATTTTCATCAAAGCTTCCATGATGACGTTTAAGACCACTAATCGCGTTTAACTTTGTTAATCACCCCTTTAACCCCGTTTTTAATCGCGATTAGATTTTTAGAAAAAATCGCCATAGTTTCCCTTAAACTATGACGTTTCCCACATTTTCAAAACGCATTTAAATCACCAAATCAATTTCCAAATCATCATTAATTCATCAAGTATTACCAAAAATCATTTTTACAACAATAATCACACACATTTTCCTTCAATTTCCTCTTGAGTATCGCTTATGTTAAATTTCAAGACATTAAAGCAACCACTTTTCAAGCTCATTCTTTACATAAACTTGATTATGTTTGTTTTATACTTTTAAAAATCTCCATATCTTATATCTTTAAAGTTTATTAAAAATACCAAGACTTTTACATAACACTTTTTTTATAAACAATTTTATATAAACTTGTTTCATGTAATAACCAAGTTATTAGTGTTTTAAAAGTCTTGATTCCAGTTCATTCTTAGTTTCTATCTTTCAAGAATAATAATCAAGTTTCATATACATAATACTCATGATTTTGAAGGTGATGATCTTGTGGGATTTAAACATATATGTGTTTAAATCACATTTTCTTGTTTATCATGGCTATATTAACATATCTATGAAACACTACAACAAATAAACATGAAGATCATCATAAATCTTATCTTTAAATAACTAATCTTAACATAATCAAAAACATTACACTAACTAGTTGCACTAATCTACACAAATAACCACATAATAAGTTTAGATTAGTAGATTATTAGCTTTGAGATTAGGGTTTTTGATTTTTATTAATCTTCAAGATAATCAACTTGTACTTTTGTAATCTACTAATAACAAGAAGCTTAAATATAGTGTATAGAAGACTTACAACTTTGCACAAGCTAAACAAGAAGATTAAGCTCCAAGAAAACTCCTAATGATGTTCCATGCTTAACCCATGTGTGTATGATCTTGTAGTGACTAGATTATGTGAAAATAAGGTGTTTATTAGTGATTTTTGGTGGGTTCTTGTGTGGTTTATGTGGCTGCCGAAAATGGGGGTTTCCATGGAGTTTTTGAGGTTTGAAAAGTGTGTGGAAAATGAGAATGATAAATGATGGAAGGTATTATAATTTCCTTATCTTTTCAAGTCCTTAGGACCATGCTTCCTATACACAAAATCTCCAATTTTTCAAACAAATCAAGTAGGGTGGGACCCAATTCATGTCCACCAACTATAGGGGGTGTATTATATTTATATATATATATATATATATATATATATATATATATATTGTAAAAGTTATTAAAATGAATATATTTTGGTCATTATTCGAAGTACGGTGATTAGGGGTTTAATTACACCATTTAGGGGTAATTAGGGGTTCAGAATATTAATCGACGTTAACCAGTTCACTAAACTAGTAGAAATTGTATTTTGATACTTTAGATGCTTTCCGTTTGGTCGTCGGCTAGTTTACGACACTTTTGCGTCGTTGCGACGAAACTTTGTCGCAAGTTGTTATTCCACCGTCAAGCAATGCATGAAGTGATTCTGAGTCCCAAAATAGGCTTAAATAGTTCGCCATGTCTTCCGTTTAGTTGTTTTGCCGTTGAAAATATTGTTTATTAGCTTGTCGGTTCAAAAACGGACAAGTTGTGGGGGTTGCAGCGCTTCGCCGAAAGCTTATGTTTTGGACACCCATTATTATCCTCATATTGTTTTCATATGGTTGTTATCATTTGTCATATTTCTGGAGTCTCGAAAATGCTAAATTATTACTTCGGACGAGTTAAAATTGTTTTATTATAGCGAAACGGACGTTTTAGTGATCAGGGTGTTGTACCGAAAAGTCTTATATTTTTGCAAGATATGTTTTCATATTAGTGTTTTCTTATGTATATGGACTCAGTCATGTTGTTCGTGTGTCGTTTTTCATTGTTTCGTTTTGTTTTCACGGTTTGCTGGCATGAATAGTGTAACCATGAATAGTGCGCACAACACTGCCTGCCAACACTTTTAGGACATTGTTTAATTGGTTTCGAAATACGACGAAAACCAACATATGTTTTAGCATTGTTTTCTTGTCCTAACACTTTTATCCAATAAACGACAGAGTTACGTAATTAAATTACGCTAAATGCATGAGATTATGTAAATAAAATAGTGATTAGTTTGTACGGAATCACCGGTTATTTTCCATTTGTCACAAAAGAAAGGTCTGCACTTGATTTAGCTCTTATGATCCACACATAAACAATCCCATGTTGTCCGCACTTGTTGCTTTGTTTGGTGTCCGCACACAGACTAACATTAACACATAAGCACTTAATAGGTTCTCAGGTGTCCCCACTTAAGGGTTTGAAAGTGTCCGAACATAAAAAGTAACTATAGGGTCCGAACTTATGAAGTCACCTTTTAACTGTCTGAACTTGTGAGTCAAATAGGTCCGACTTTGTTATTTCAAATATACATGTTTGATTTTGATAATCAGGTATACATGACGCACTTGCATTTAATGTAAAAGGTCTGTAAGTGATGTTATCTATATAATTCACATATGTTAAATATATCAAGGTCTACGCATGTGATGTTAAGTGTCCACATTTAACTGAATTCTCTGCATTTTTTCTTAAAGACTGAAGTACCTGCACAAATAATTATATGATTCGTACTTATTGAACTTCACAAGATCTGCATTTGTCACTTGTATTTATTCTAATGGCTAGAATTTGTAGACGTGCATCCGTGATTCCTAAATGTTATTGTATGATAAACATGATCAACCTAATCGCTTAAACAATGTGATGTTTGGATACAATTAGGGTATTGCATGACCCTGCATACATACATATATATATGTACTTACACGATATTGAACATTAGGTCGCGTGTAACGGGCCTAACATATTATTAACGCTAGAAGTATGTAACACAAACCGAGCAAACCAAGGTGAGTTCACTACTTTTTCACAATCATGCGTCCCGGGGGGACAAACAAACAAACTAATATTCCGAGGAGGAATACTTTTTATAAATGTTGTGGTTTAATTTTGATGTTATTTAATAAACTCAACTCTATCATGAAAGTCCCTACTTACTACCGAGCTAGTTGTTGGGGAGGCAACGGGGTATTAGTTGATAGCGCTATTAGGCTTGACAACCTCACACCGTATCGGGGAGGACGGGCGTAAACTAATGACCTTAAACACATGGCCAATGTTGATAGGCAATGATGAGGGCAAACAAACATACGTCACTTCGGTATCGAGTTTATTATTGGCATGTCTTTAAACTAAACATTTACCAACTTTGCATTAAACAAAATAGTGAACTCGCAAGCTTTATGCTGATACACTTTTTCTGCATGCTTGCAGGTCGTTAGGTGACTTCATGAAACAGAGATTGCAATCGAAGGAGCTGTGGATGTCATGGGCTGTGCCGTTATTAACATATCTAATGTTATGCAATGTTTTGCGAACAAGTCATGCCGTTATTAACATATATGATGTTATGCAACGTTTTACGAACAAGTGATTTTCAAATACTTAGAACAATTTCAAATGCTTCCACTGAACGTATTCTTGTTTTAATCAGATGTTTGAAATTCACTTTTCATGTTGAATAAGATTTCGAGTTTATTATTTTACTGTTAGTTCAATGTGATTAGTGGCTAGATCCTGGTACGTCACACGCCTCGCGGTGGATTCTGCATGTGGTATTTTGAGGGTGTGACATGTATATCCTCAAGTGGAATATGAAGATTTTCATCAACGAGACACTTCTTAAAGTTAGAAACATGGAAGTTCAGATAAATTCTGCTGAATTCTTTAGGTAAATCGAGCTTATAGGTCAATATTCCAACTTTCTCAAGGTTCTTGAAAGGACCAACATAGCGAGGTGCTAGTTTGCCTTTCTTTCCAAATCTGACTACACCTTTCCAAAGAGATACCTTTAGAAGTACATAATCACCCATATTGAATTCAAGTGGCTTTCATCGTTTATCCGCATAAATTTTCTGACGACTTCAAGCTGCTAAGAGATTGTTACAAATCTGAAGAAGCATACATGTCGTTTCTTGGATCAGCCCTGGTCTGGTAATCTGAGGTTTACCGATCTCATGCCATCAAACAGAAGATCAACACTTTAGACCTTAAAATGCTTTAGATGGAGCCATGCTAATGCTGAAGTGATAGTTGTTATTATAGGAGAACTCGATGAAAGGCAAATGACTATCACAGTTTCCTCCAAAATCAATAAGACATGAATGCAACATACCTTCAAGTGTTCGTGTAGTGCGCTCAGACTGACCGTCAGTCTGTGGGTGATACGTAGTATTGAGGTCAAGTCGAGTGCCTAACGCTAATTGTACGGCTTGCCATGTGCGTGAAGTAAATCACCCGTCATGATCAGCGATAATACTCAAATGTACGCTGTGTTGGCTTACGATTCCATCAATATAAATACAAGCCAGTTTCCCGTTCTTGTAATCTTCACAAATAGAAATGAAATGAGCTAATTTGGTAAGACGATCAACGATAACCCAGATAGTGTCGTAGCCACTAGTAGTGCTGGGTAACTTGGTTATAAAATCCATAGTTATATTTTCCCAATTCCATACTGCGATTTCTGGTTGTACAAGTAAACCGGAGGGTCGTTGATGTTTTGCCTTCACCTTAGAGTAGGTGAGGCATTTTGAAACATATAATGCTATGTCTTTCTTCATTCTAGTCCACTAATAAGTGTATCGAAGATCCTGATACATTTTATTAGCGCCTGAATGAATCGAGTATTGGGTTTTATATGCTTTGTTCATTAGAAAAGTATGTAGGTTATCTTTATTAGGTACCCAAATACAATTCAGATAATGAAGAATTCCATTGGACTTTGACTCTAACTTCGAGTCTGCTCCACAAGATAACTCGTCATGTAAATCGTTCTCAATAATAGAAGTATGTTGAGGTTCGCGAATCTGAATCTGAATCTGAATATCAGTTAGAATTTCAGAACACAAAAAACGAATAGATTTTGCGTGCTCTTTTCGACTAAGTGCATCAGCTACAACATTTGTTTTACCTGGGTAATAGCGACTTTCAAAGTCGTAGTCGTTTAAGAGTTCGACCCATCGTGGTTGCCGCATATTTAACTCTTCCTGGTTAAAAACGTGTTGAAGGCTCTTATGGTTAGTGTAAATTTCACACTTAGTACCATATAGATAATGCCTCTATATCTTCAGAGCAAATACTACTACAACGAGATCAAAATCATGAGTGGTGTAATTCTTCTCAGGACACAACCAAGTCCTTAACCTGATGCATCACAATAGACCATGAAGTCATCACAATCTTCAGGAAGAGCAAAAATAGGTGCGTCACACAATTGCTACTTTAGGGTTTAAAACGCCTCCTTTTTCTTAGGCCCCCATTCAAATGGTTTGCTTTTATACAATAAGGCTATGAGAGGTAAGGTGATCTTAGAAAATTTGGTGATAAAACGCTGAAAATAACTGGCTAAGCTGAGAAATGACCTGATTTCAATAGGAGTGCTTGGGGTATGCCAATTTTTTACTACCTCGATTGTTGCAGGATCTACATGAATTCCCTATTTTGTTTACAACATGGTCGAGTAATTGGACTTCCTTCAACCAAAACTTGTATTTTGAGAACTTGGTGCAAAGCCTTTCAGCACGCAAAAACTCTAGAATAACACAAAGATGTCACTCATGATTAGACTTGGTCTTAGAATAAATAAGAATATCATCAATGAGGTTTGATGACGTAAACAACACTTACACAGAACTTCTCATGACCAGTTTAATGAGGCTTGTGATAGTTTGACAAGAACACTTATATATAGGATGTACCATCGGCGTATCCACCGTGTCCTCATCAAATTTCATCTGCTTCGTTATTGAATCATGATTGATTCAGTGTGAGACCAGAACTTAATATGCCTTCCATGCACTGAATCTTATATTTATGTTTGTTCCCATAGTTACTCAACACTTTGCATAGTCTGCATAGTTCATTCTAACTCACACACTAACTAAACATAACTAAATCTAACTGACAACCAAAATAGGATAGAATAATGATTGCCTCCTTAGCTTCTATTAGTTAAGTTGTTACAACATCCTTGTGATAGCGTGAAATGAGAATAGAACTCTTGTCCCTTGCGAGTCAAATAGTGGGATAGCAATATCGTGAAATGACAATAATATGAAATAACATTAGTGGCCTTGTCCCTTGCGGGTCAAGCCGTGGAATAGTAATACTGTGAAATGACAGTAGTAGGAAAAACAATAGTATGAAATGATAATAGACTAAAGTGGCAATAGCATAAATTGTCTATAGTATGAAATGATAATGACAAAGTGATCTATATAAGTCTTGCACACTCGGTTTATTAAAGCCCATAAGACTGCGGATGTAGTGGTCAGCACAAAAGGCATAACCATCAACAACCTCATTTTTGTAGTGTAGATCTTTCTTCTCTTAAGATAAGAGATTTTGAGAAGAGTGAATGCGCTTTCGAAAGTTTTGACTTTTCGATCTTTCTTCCCTTATCACAGAAGCACTAAACAGGTGAACTACCATCAATGCTTGTATTTTTCTTTGGATTATTTGGAACCCTGATGTAATTGATGGGTTTAATTTATTTTGATTTTAAAGTTGTTTGCTATAAAATTGTAAAACCGAAGAAAGCAAATATTGAAGACCAAAGATAGTGCAACCGGATTAGAGATGGAGATCTCGGACTAAGTGGGAGCTGCAAAATAAGAGTTGTTTTGTTTGTCCTTTAGAACTGTTTGGTTATCCTTCAATGGCTCAAATGAAACCAAACAAATATCTACATGCTAGTTTATTTCTTATTATTAATGTCATGCGTGATTGGTATATTGTTAAGAAAATATTAGACCACCAAAAAAATAAATTTTTCACAATCACGGTAAATCCACTAGATAATTAAAAAAGATGTTTTTAAGTTAACTCAGAAAGGTATATTTTTAATAAAAGAAGTTTTATTAAACGAGAAAAAACAAGTTGGGTTTTAAAATTAAAGAGGTTTTTTTTAATTTCATAACTAATATAAGAGTTTATTAATTACTATTATGTTCGCGATAAATGACCAATCTAGTCTTAAATATGGTATTTAAAATCAATCGTTTCGAGCGTTAAAAGGAGTTTCAATTATCACAAACAGATGTAAAATTTGATTTTACAAAATTACACGATTTGCCTCATGCTACAAATCTTCCAAAATATTTTGACCCACAAATATGGTAATAAATATCAAGGTAAATCCCATTAACTAAAATCGATATTGTTGTGCGGCCTTAAATTAATTACACTCTATCTGATCTATCTGAACCCCGTTTGTTAATGATTACCTTGCATTGGGCCTACAGTTTTGGAAGAGTTTAAGCATAAGTATCATACATCACAAATTGAAGGGCCAATATCACTTGAAAAGTTCGAGTGGGCTTAATTGGGGTTAAACGTACAATGTCTTGACAACACTCGTCATGCGACCCCAAATTGAGAGTTGTGTAATGGACACAACTGGTTACCTACCTGCGTAGTAATATAAAGTGAATAGTGCTAAGCTGCTCTCGACGTATTTATAAAAAGTGATCTCATTTCCTAAAGATACTTTTTTTTTGCAAAATTTGGTCTTAAATCAATTAAGACATCAAGCATGAAAATATTTAATTATACATGTTTGAATTTTGTAGATGTCTTCAGTTAGACTTGACTGACTTCATTGGTGCTTCTATACCAAAAACAACTCCATTACAATAACTTTCTTAAATGGTTACGGGTCTTGAGAAAAGTTCTCAAGATACATAACAAGTTGTATATTCTAGAGGTTCCATTCCCACAAGTTTCGACCTTTTAAACTAAATGGTAAGGTTTCATTGCTCATGTTATCAACCATAATACAATCAATTAATAAGGAGGTTGAATACTTTTAAGCTTATGATCTGATCAAGGAGTTAAAGGAAAGGTTCCTACACGCCTCGAAATTCTTAAAGAGCTAACTAGTGGTATGAAGTATGGAACAGATTCGGAATCCCACATTGACATAATGGAGGGGTGTAACACCCCAAAACTCGAATTATTAAATTTGTAGGTGTGCTACCATGTTAAATAAATGAAATACAATAACTAGGTTATTAAACTTAGTTAAATGCCTACAAGATAAGTAAAGGAAATGAAATTGGTGACAATTATGATGATGTCTTAAACCTAAGGGACTAAGGTTGCCAAACTAGAAACTTGAAATTAATTAAAATAAAAAGAAAATTAAAACCCACACACATAGTGTGTAAGTCTGTACGATCGAACAAGGGGGCAAAGGCAGGGTGAAACCCTAGTTTCATCAAATCCATCAAATTCAGTAGGGATTTCAACCCAATCATGAGTTTTTAATATGATTTGTGTAAATTGGATGTTAGGACTACTCTATAGAACAGAAATCATGTTCGATTTTAGGTTAATTGAAAGATTTTAGTATAAACCCACCTTATGAGAATGTGTTATGAATAGGATGATTGAAGTTGATACAACTATGTGAAAACTTGAATTATGATGTTTTTGAGATACTTGAAATCTTAGACAAATGTCGTGTAGGATGAAAGATTGTTATGAATTTTATTGATTGTCAATAAGTTATGTGAAGAATTAGTAGGAATCATGCTTTAAAAGTTTGTACATAATGTTTTACAAATGCGAAACCCGCCAAGTGTTCGACGAAATGCCTAAGAGATCAAATATGTAAAATTGTATGCAAGTTGTAAGTTTATATGTATAGAAAGTGATTATGATGTAATTGTTAGCAAACTAACACGTGAAGTGTGTTTTAGATGGAGTTCATGTGGATTTCTAGTAAGAATCATGTCGGGTTCAAGGATAGTGGCAAATTAGATAATTTTGAATGATGATGTTGTTAGTTATGAAATTATGAGGATACTAGTATGAACGGAATGGAATGTGTGTGTATATAATCAAACGATCTTGTAAGTTTACATATTGTACAATATGAGTGTGAAATGCGAATGATGTTCATACTATAGTCTACTACATTAAGACGAATTCATATTCTTAATTTGAATGGACTTATATAAACGGGACATTTGACTTTTGAAAGTCAACTATGTATAAATGCCATGAATGAGCTTTTGGACATAGTTGAATGGGTGTATGTATGTTAATTATGTTGTGAATGTGGCTGCTTGTACGGATAGGAGCCATGTAATCATGGATACAAGCACGGAAGGACAACGGGTCAAAAAGTAAACATGGGAGCTATGCCTAAATTCGGACGCACAAGGTAAGTATTTCCCGGACTCCCTCTTTAGTAGTAAAGAGATTCCTTGCATGATAAATGTTAGTAGCTGTCGAAACGTAAATTATGTTGCTGATATCAAGTATTAGTACCCAGTGAGTGATTATCCGGAATCATTCCTTAATGTAGTAATGTACGGTTATGTACTAGTTTTTAGGTATGATATCGGAGTTTAGAAAGGTATGGGTATATAGAAGTAAAGGTTTTGGTTAAGTCGATCAAACGGGTCAAAATGAGAGTTTACTCTTTTCGGTATGATTTGCACAAGTGACAATGACGGTATTATAATTTGGTAGAGGATAGAATTTCTTACAAGTGCGTTAACCGATAAATGGGGACTTGGGTTAATGGTCGAAAAACTTAGCTTTGACTTTAAACAAAAGAGTTGTTTGACAAAAATATGAACGAGTTGAATAAATGTGCATAAGTTTTGTAATGATAATGAAACACATAAAGATTAAAGACCCAGGGTAGAGACTTTTAGTCAATAATGTAAGGATATGTCTTACGGACAAATAGAAATAAGTTTCGAGTAAACTGATGGAGGAATGTCCGAGATATGCGAGTTTTAGTAATAAAAATATGAATGGGTCAAATAGTTGGAAACGAGTATGTAAAGCCGAAGGCTTTAAGTTGAGATTGTTCTTAGTCCGGATGTTATATTACAAGCTCATATGTTAGAAAATCAATTTACCATCGCGTAGGAAAAAGAATCGGGCAAAACGGGTCTGCAGATCAAAAGTTATGCACTTTTAAGTTGGAAATATACTTGAAAATCATAGCTGGGCAAAGTGCAGCAGTAGAAAGGATGCATTCGGTCGAAATGGGGCTGTCGCGCTATGCGACAGCATTTCAGCTTTACCGTCCGGCAACGCGACATCGGTCACGGCCCGCGAAGGATAAGGGGGTTGGCTCTCGCGCCCCGCGAGGGACCAACCAGCTGGCAATTTGTGTGATTTTGTTTGTTTTGGCTACGGGACTGGTTTTATATGGTTTTCAAGGGCTCATAACTAACGTCTAACTTGATTTTGGTTATAAATTAGTGATGTGAAGTCTTCCGATAGTATAAGTATGAATTTGCTTACGTGTTAGAGAAGGAAAGTTATGGGCAAATGTGTTTTGAAAACGAGTAAGTATGTATGTTAATGTGTATAAGATTTATATTATGGAAGGCTGTGATTCTGACATATTAGAACAAGTTTAATAATAATAAAAGTGGTAATCAAGAGCTCGTAAGTATATATATATATATGAATGTAGGGATGCATGTACGTATATTGTAAGTTGCTATGAATGTAAGCAGGAACGGTTTTAATGCGTTTGAGTATTGACGAATACTAATGATTTGTCTTGAGATTGGAATGCAATGCAGGTATGAGAACATCGGGTTCATGAAGAATTGAAGTCGAACTCGATACAAAAGAATTCATGAGGATGATCAAATGGATTAAGTTTATATTATTGAATGTTATACGTTTGATTAATTATATGATAATAACGTTGTATGATATTGTTGATGACTAATGGTTAAGTTGTAAATGATGCCCACTAGAACTACACGGATATTCTCTATTACTAACGAGGATAAGCGGACGTAGATCGAGTCAAAGAGCAAGGATTGTACGGGAAGTACAGTCACCTAGCTTGGATTATGTAACACTTGTAGTATTATTTTATCATGAATGTTGTTAATTCTTTTGGTAAACGTTAAACATTTTGTAACTGAGTCTTTACGTAAGCAATGTATTTAGTAAAGAAAGAAATTTTTAAGGCTCGTATTCCACTGCGTCATTTTTAAGTTATTACGTGTTAGGGCGTTATAAGGGGTACACTATCAAGATCGCAAAGTTGGCTTATCCCATAACTCCTGACATGGCTATAGACTATATTTTAGTGTCTTTGTCGATCCAGGATGTCTATGGAGAAACCATTGCAAAATTGTGTGAGAGGCTAGTAGCTGATCAAGTCAATATGGAACCTAAAGAAAAGTCCAACTTCAAATTTATCCACCAACTCAAGGAAAGAGCACTCGCTTACAATAGTGACATATGTTTCTATTACAAAGAGTATGGGCACAAGAAGTTTGTTTGCCAAAGAATTTTTCTCAGCCGAAGAAGAAGAAGGCTTCAGAAGCCAGATCTTCGGGTATGTACGTTATTGAAACTTTTTCATTTTCTAGCAAATCTTAGGTGTTTGACGCTGGATTTGGTTCTCACATATGTAATGATTTGTAAGGACTAAGGAAGGCTAAGAAGGTGAAGTAGGGACACTTGGAACTTCACATAGGCAACAGTAAAGAGTTATAGTGAAGGCTATACGAGAACTTGTTCTTTAATTACTTCCAAGTGGTCTTAAACATGTTTTGAACAATGTCTGTTTTATTCCTACTGTAACTAGAAATATTATTTCTGTTTCTACTTTAAAACAACAAGGATTTCAATATACTTATAAATTTAATGGTGATTATATTTCTACATATTATAATAGTGTAAGTGTATGTATGTATGTGTGTATGGATGTTTATGTATGTGTCTGTGTATATGTATATGTATGTGTATGTGTATATGTATGTGTATGTGTACGTGTACGTGTACGTGTATGTGTATGTGTATATGTATGTGTATGTGTTTATGTGTGTGTGTGTGTGTATGTTTATGTGTATGTGTATGTGTATGTGTGTGTATTTGTGTGTGTATGTGTGTGTACGCATATGCGTGTGTGTATATGTTTGTGTATGTCTATGTCTATGTCTATGTTTATGTATATTTATGTATGTGTATGTATGTTTGTGTATGTTTATGTATGTGTATGTTTATGTATGTCTATATGTATGTATGTGTTTGTGTTTATGTTTGCGTCTTTGTTTATGTATGTGTATGTGTATGTGTGTTTGTATATGTGTGTATGTGTATGTGTTTGTGTGTGCGTATATGTATGTCTATGTATGTAGGTATATGTATGTGTATGTGTGTGTGTGTGTATGTATGTATGTATGTATGTATGTATGTATGTATGTATGTATGTATGTATGTATGTATGTATGTATGTGTTTATATATGTATGTATACTTATATATGTATGTATGCTTATGTATGTGTATGTGTATGTGTATGTGTATGTGTATGTGTATGTGTATGTGTATGTGTATGTGTATGTGTATGTGTATGTGTATGTTTCTGTATGTGTGTATGTGTATGTGTATGTGTATGTATATGTATGGATATGTATGTGTATGTGTTAATTAAACTATTTTATCTCAATTAAACATTGTTTGGAATAAGAAACATTAATCCTTATAACCTCCATATAAGACTTAACTACTTCCGTTTTCTTAAATACACATGGACGAAAATCGAAAACTAAAAACCGCGATGCTTTTACATCAGATGATATTTTCAATTGGATTTATAAAGTAGTGTTGGCTTGTTTGGGTAACTATATTGTGAAAGTGCCTTGGTTGCAAAATATGGCTAAATTTTAAATTTGTTTAAACTTTAAAATATATTTAAACCGGCTTTTAACACCTTACTTAGGGTACAAATTTATCATTTACTACTCGTTACTTTGTGTTCTATACTTCTATACTTCCTTTAGTAATATTTCTTAAACCCACACATGAAGGCTAAGGTTATGTTTTTAGGAGATTAGTGATGTCTTCACAAAGTTGATTTGCAACCTTATAGTAATGTTTATGAGAATTTCTCCAAAATAATAATTGATAAGCTTGCATATACTATATACTTCTAAACTTATAATTTCAAGATTGTTATCATCATAGCATTTAATACAAGGACATGTTCAAAAATCTTGGCATACTGAATTATCGATTTCGATTAGACTGCTCTTAAAAAATCTAAATTGCCTGTTTCAAACTTTTTATTTAGGAATATGTGATTTAGTGGTTTGTTTTCGTATGTGTGATGTTGCAAATAGTTAATTTAAAGAATACACATTGTTATATATAAGTACCTTCATATATATTGACAAAAACAAAACGTAGTCCATATATCACATGAGCCTTAACATGCCCTGACACTTGCATGATGTGACAAGAGTCAAAAGCCTAAACAAATGTTACACAAATTATTATGTAATACAATTTATAATACACTAGAACATAGTGTTAATGTTACATGTAGAGGGTTTTGTATGGTAACCTTTGTAAAGGGATAGCTATAAGTGGTTCTTTTTTCTTTAGTATAAAGCTAAATATACCTGAGAGATCATGCTCTTTGCCAAATGGTAAACTCCAGTCAAACGAGTGCAACATCGAAGCCAACAAATATACCGACATTCTCTCACCCATGGGGACTCCTGGACACATTCTTCTCCCCGACCCAAATGGCATAAAGTTGGAATTGTATCCTCTATAATCGAATTTAGTTGTACCATCAAGACTCATGAACCTGTTTGGATTAAATTCCAAAGGATTATCCCAATATCGAGGATCCATATGTATGGACGAGATGTTTATAAAGACGTTTGCACCCTTCGGGACAATGTATCCACCAACCTTGCATGATTCATTTGGAGATCGTGGTATCAAAAGAGGAAGTGGAGGGTGTAACCGCAATGTTTCCTTAATCACCGCATCTAGATATTGTAATTTTGGGAGATGGTATTCTTCGACAATGTTGTTTAGACCTACGACTTCTTGTAACTCATCTTGTACGATCTTCATGTCCTTTGGATTTTGCAAAAGCTCTGCCATTGTCCATTCCACTAGTGTTGATGTTGTATCTATTCCTGCCGTAACAATGTCCTAATTCATCAAAATAAAATGATTAATGGGGGCCAATCTTTTCTTACATGGGTGTACTTAAATCAATTAAGGAGTCTGCATATGCACTTGAATCTATTGAGGATGTCAAATTCTTATATGTTAGAAAAAGATCAATGGGGGCTAATCTTTTACAAGTTAGGATCGTTGGAGGAAATTTTTAAAGTTGAGATTATTATCGGCTAAAAGGTGAAACTTAGGATTATTAAAATCCAATAACCCTTATTTAAAATAATCATTTTTGTGTTAGATTCCAATTATTATTATTAATACGTATGAAAATATTATTATTTTGTATGGTCGGTTGGAACCATTTTTTTTATTTATTAAAAACGTATTTTTTTAGAATTAAATATAAAAACAAAAGATTTTGTTTTTTAAATTAAAAGAGTAAAATACACTTTATGTCCTTTAGCTTTATACCAAACTCTAGAAATTGTCCTTAAACAAAGGAACTATCATCAATTATCCTTTACGTTTTAAAATGTTTGCAACTTTCATGCTTTTCACTAACGGGAGTCACATTTGTCCATTAATTCCACTTATGTGACTTGTATGTGAGGGTATTTTGAACTTTAGTTCCTTTTAATGAAAATTCAAAATTATAATTACTCACCCAACCCTACTCTTTGTTCTCCATCTTTTCTCTCTCTTTCTCCCTTATATGTCTTTCTCTATACCCTCATTGTACCCCCCCCCCCCCCTCTCTTTCTGACGAAACCAAGAACACTGGCCACTCTCCCTAATAGCCGAGGACTCCCTCAAACATCAATGACCATCGACCAAATTCCACAACCACAACCACGACTCTCGCCTAAAACTGCCATCACAACCACCAACCACAGTGTCGCTACCCATTAGATCCCACCCCTAATGTTTAACCAGACTACATTTGCATGTGTAGATCCCAACTAACTTCTTCGCCGATTTAACATCGAGATGCTTGGAGTGGTTCTTTACAGATCTGAGCCACCACCTTCCCTTTTGCAAAAGACTGTCCAGATTCATGACGAAAAACAAGGAGGGGGAGGGATTGTGGCGCATATGTATAACTTGTGTTTGGTATTTTAAATCAAAATAGGTAATAGTTGTTTGGTCATTTCATTTGCACACAAACTTAATCCCCATTAGTGAAAAGAACAAAATGTGAAAAATTATAACATAAAAGATAATTGCTGATATTTCTTTTAGTTTAAGCATAAATTATGGAATTTGGTTTAAACTTAAAAGACAAAAATGTATTTTACTAAAAAAAAAATGTATATCACAGTAGATATAGCAGTATACTAGAGTATATATAGTGCTACAAGTATATTGCATATATCTAATATGATGTACTATAATTGATGACATTTCTATACAAAAATTAACAATATTTGTATAAATCATTAAGCTAAATTTGAAATATATTTGCCAAAAAAACTTGCCACTATCCTAAAGCTAAAAAACCTTACGCTACATATATATAATGTATATCATAGTAGATATAGCGGTATACTGGAATATATATAATGTTACATATATATGGGGAAAGTTCTTGTACAAATAATCTTAACATACTAAACATACAAATTGAAGGAAAACTCAAAAAGACAAGGTGGCATTTTTGTAATTATCAATAACTATCAAAGTTACTCTACAAATATACCTAAAAAACCTAAAAAAAACTATCTCCCCCCCCCCCCCCCCCCCCCAAAAAAAAAAAAAACCTAACCCCCCACCCCACCCCCCAAAAAGCTAAAAATAACTTAAAAAGACGTTTCATAGACAATTCTCTAAAATAACTAAAAACATTTTAAACTTAATTAGAAAAATTACTCAATGTGTAAAACAGATTTAAAAAAAATGCTTTATTATTTTAAAATTATAATTATTTTTTAAATAATTTAGTCAATAATAATAATAATAATAACAACAACAACACAACAAAAAGATAAGATGAAACAATAAAACAATTTATGACTTGTTATGATGTAACAATTTAGGGAAAATTACCAAATTAGCCGCTTGACCAGGCCTTTTACCAAAATAGTCATTTGACCAGGCTTTATGCACCTTCAATGCAAGTGAACTCTCATTTTTATGCACCTTCGTAAATTCAGGGTGTAGCGGCTTGGGCATGGGTTGAAAGCTCATAAATTCAGGGTGTAGCGGCTTGGGCATGGGTTGAAAGCTCATAAATTCAGGTGCATAAAAATGAGAGTTCACTTGCATTGAAGGTGCATAAAACCTGATCAAATGGCTATTTTGGGAAAGTGCCTGGTCAAACGGCTAATTTGGTAATTTTCCCAACAATTTATGAGGTACAATTAGTAAATAAAATAGGTGTTGGTGGTGTTTTTTTAAGAAAAGAGAGAGGGGGACCTATGGTGGTGCTAGGTGTTCTGTGGTGGTGGTACACAGAGAGAGATAGGGGGTGGCTAAGGGATTGGGAGAAGAAGAAGTGGGGTGGGGCTCACATAGATATTTGTTTTAATTAATTATTTTTTATTTATTGTCTTTTTAATAAGAGTACTTTGGTAATTTAATAAAACTTAGAGGCTGTTTAATAGCCTCTGAAAGGTCATTAAGAGACTACCTCTTAATGGAACCATTAATAATTTTATTAATGAGAAGTTGAAGAATATGACATGTGATAATTTACCATTCAGACTTAAACTTAAGGTTACCTCTTAGACATTTAACTCATTTAAAAATTGTGTGTATGAGACGAACATAGTGGGCAATAATTGATGATAAGAGAAGATTTCATGGGTGCGTGAATTTGTCATTTAAAAAAAAAATCAAACTGAAACAATATTCCAAGAGAATAGTATAAACTGATAAACATACCACGAGAAGGCCTTTGATCTGGGTAATATCCAGTGACGCATTTTGTTCTTTGAGCTCTAATAAAATCTGCAAGAAATCTTTTCTTCCATGTTGGTCTTCTGTTTTACTTGCAATTTTCTCCTTAATTTTTCTTTCTAAAATCTCATCGATCTTCTTCCATGCAACCTTCATCCTTTGCTCCACGCCCTGTAAATCCAATCGCGACAACACCGGGAAGAAGTCCGACATATTCGCTGTGCCTAGAAGCCCCACTATCTCCGTAACCACTTCCCGGAACTCAATCCCAACATTTCTGCCTTTTTCATCTTCAACCAAATTGTTCCCCCATAAAACGTTCATGACGACCCTCAGGGACGTCAAGAACGCCATCTCACCCACGTTAACCTCCGTCGCCACTTTTTCATACAGTTGCTTCACGGTTTTCCTCACTTCGGTTCGCCTGAAAGTTCTAGAAGCTTCAAGGTTTTTGTTGCTCATGATCTCGTGTACGAACAGTTTACGCAGGTTTCGTAAGTGTGAGTTATTGTCAGACCAGCCTGTTATTAGATAAAATATATTAGTTTTTATTCTATTTATCAGATGAAATATACTAGTTACAGTTTTTTTGTAATTTTTTTAATATAACTAATATATTCTATCTAATACCTATATTTCTGCGACCGTAGGATACGATTTTGGCGGCCACTACAGGGTCTCGGTTAGCAAATATCTCGTCTTGCTCACGAACGACAACTTTAGCGAGGTCTGGCGAGCTGATGCCTATGTACGTTTTAGTTCCGAGCTTGAGCTTGAAAATGGGGCCATAACGTTGTGCCATTTTGGTGAATTCATGGAGCAAGTCAGGGCCTAGAAATGGAAGGTACCCCACCACTGGCAACCCGCGAGGTCCGGGTGGCATCGGCGATGTGGCCTTACCAGATTGGTACCAGAAAATAGCGAGTGTGATGGCTAATATAGTGAGAAGTGCGATTGCGAGGTCGGGTCTGTTGATGGCAACTTCCGGCCACCATGACCATTGGCTATCTGATATCATGTTGGGATTTATAGAGCTATCTGACGAAGGAACTTGCAAGGATTTTAGAAATATATATACATATCCATGGATGTCTAATTAACTATTTTCTAAACTTTTATTTCAAAGCGGACTTTTTGACTTTTCTTTCCTCTATATGTCATTAATAGTAGCGTTATAAAGCGGACTTTTGACTTTTATTTCCTATATATGTGTCATTAATAGCAGGTGTTGGTTCATGTCGTTTGTTGACTTTTATTTCGTATATGTGTCATTAATAGAAGGAGTTAAATGCTTGGTTGGTTCTTATGGTTTGTAAATATTGCAGACATGATCCTACTGGTTTAATAATTACACATTTGGTCCTAGTGTTTATAATTTTTGCACTCGTGTTGTCCTTATCACTAACCTAGATTAAGTTATCCAGTTAAGTTTATATTAAATTAACAAAGTACCCTTACTTATTAAGAAAAACAATAAATAAAAAATAGTTTAATTAAAACAAATATTTATGTGGGTCTTACCCCCACTTCTTCACCAAATCACCAACATCACTACCACCCCCTATGGGTATGTTTGGCAAAAGTGGCTGGTGGCTGGTTGCTGGAAGCGGGTAGCTGGTAGCTGGTGGCTGGAAGCTGGTAGCTATAGCTGGTAGCTAGTAGCTGTAGCTTTTTAGATATATTAGGTGTTTGCCAGAGCTGCAGCTTTTAATAAAATGTACAAAATGACCAAAATAGACATAACTAAAAATTTAAAAAGTTTGTGCATTAAAAAGTTCATTATCTTTAAAGGTTAAAATAGTCATTTTTTCCCTAAAAGCTTGTAGCTCCTTCTAAACGCTACTAGTAGGAGCATTCAACCAAAAGCTTCAAGCTTCTAACATAAAAGCTTCAAGCTCCTTCAACCAAACAAGATTTTTTATTGAGTATGAGTTTTTTTTTAAAAGCCTAAAGCTAAAAGCACCTAAAAGCTCCATGCCAAACATACCCTATCTCTCACTCTACCCAGATCTTTCTCTCTCTCTCTCAAACAAACACCACCACCACTGAACACCTACCACCAGCACACCTCCACCACCGAACACCCATTACCACCACTACAAGCACCACATTCTCTCTCTCTCTTTCTCTCTCTCTCTCTCTCTCTCTCTCTCTCTTTGCGTCTGAATCACTTCGACTTCTGAATCAACAGTGAAAGGCACCGGCGCCGGTGAAGGTTTCAGGTCGGAGGGAGAGGTTAGGGGTGATTTCGATTAAGCGAGAGAAGTTCGACGATTCTGTTATTCATGAACATGCAATCGCTGTCACTTTGCTTTTCCAGCAGCAGAATGGCGGTGTGTTGTCGTTTGATCGATCGAGTTCTCTATGTCATGTTCCGAACTCCAAACGTCATCAGCCACTACCAAGGAGTTCGAGTACTCAGGCCTGGTTGCTTACTGATCTTCTGCTTCCTCCTCAGTAGTTGCTTAATCAGGTCTGGTTGATTTTGATTAGTAAATTGATTGAAATTGATCGCTATTTTGATTCATGTATAAAAGTGGATGTTTCGATTGTTATTGTGGAGAATTAGGGAAGTTTTTGGAAAACAAAACATGCAGATAGATCATTGATATCAATACTTTGTTTAATTTTTTTTTTTATTCAGATGATTTAAAAGTATATTGGTAGGTGATAAGAAATTTGAGATGATATCTGGTTGTTTCGGATCTTGATTAAGCGAATTTTGTAGTTTATAACATTTAGTTGTTCTTACTGATCCTCTATTTCATCTAGAGTAACTCCTTAGGCAGGTCTGATTGTTATTTGACTAATGTGTAAATTTTTTATTGATGATCGGAGTTAGGGGTGTACAGTGGTTGGTTGCAGGTCGTAGGGAAGTGGTTTAGGAGTGTATGGTGGTTGGATACTGGTCAGAGGGGGAGGTTAGGGGTGTATGATGGTTGGTTGCGGTGGAGATTGATGTCAGTTCATGGTGTTGTGTCGTTGTGCGGTTGGTGTCGGTGTCGGTGGTCGTTGTTGGTGTTGGTGTTGGTGGTGGTGGTGGGTAGGTGATGGTGGTGGAAGAAGATGACTTCTTTTAGTAAAGTTAGGTTGCAGGTTTTGAAAAAGGAAGAAGGTGGACCCATGTGTGTTATATTTTTACTTTTTAATGTTCAAGGGTAAAATAGACATTCTACATATACTTAACTAAGAAATCTAACCTAAGTTAACGATAAGGACCACACGAGTTGTAACACCCCGAAAACGGGCTTGGTAATCAAACTACGTTAATATCAAAAGACGGGTAAAGTATCGTTAGTGGTAAAAGTGAACCCGTAAACAAAAGTTAACTAGGAATAATTAACCTTGTTGATTATTGTATTGTTAGTGATAAATATTGGATGATATCCATTAACTTTTAAAAATCTCAAAACATGAGGGACCAAAAAGGGAAAAACTGAAAGTTGAATTATTAAATGAAAACAACACACACTATGTGTGTGTGTTCTGGAACGATCAGGAGAGGCTCAAGGGAGCCAAAACCCTTATTCATACAATATCACCAAATTGAAGGATGAATTGAAGCTCAAATTCGTGCTTGAATGTATATTAACGATCACCTAGACAAGGGGATCATAAGATATGTCTTAAAACCTAGATTTATGAAAGTTGAAATTTGAGACAAGTAGGTTACTTGCAAATAAATTGTTGGATGATGATCTAAAGATGAAATTAGGTATAGATGTATGCTTAATTTTGTTAGACATAAGGAAATTATGAGATAATTGAAGATAAGATCACTTGTAAGTGATTAACAAGTAGATTATGAAGTGGATTTTGATTATATAATGAAGATGATGATATACATGTGCTTAGAATCATCATATATGATAGTAAAAGCAAGATACTTGAACAATTTATAAGTTTGAGTACATGTTCATACATGATTTGAAATGGGTTTTGTATGTTATGATGAAATTGGTGATTATGTTCATGTAAATTGATGTTTGAAATCATGTTATCTACTAGTGGACATGTAGAACTTGATTATATTAGGTGTTCGGATGAATGTCTAGTAATATGATGAAACAGGTTTTGCATATAGATGAAAACCCTTAGTTCTTGCATAATGAATGAATAAATTAGCTTTTATAATCGAGTGCTAAGTTAACTTGATATTAATAATCGCTTGAATTTGTTAAAGTGATAGAAATGAGATGAACTTGGTTAGAAATTTAGCTAAAACAGTGGCCTAAAAATAACGCCTACCGGGTAATTGATGAAATGCCTAAACGAGTTCTTTAAACTCAATTGTGCATTTCAAATGTTAAAAGGGCAGTTGACTTCTGAAAGTCAAATTGACCCTATAATAAGGTTAAATGATAATTTTTTATAGAAAATGCGTAAGGTGGGATAATCGTGTTAGACGGTGTTATCTGCCAATCTTACGAATTATAAATGATAGTTTAACGCTTGACAAGCTAGGTGGAAGGAGAAAAACATTATCAGAATGCAACGTAAGTAAAGTTTACACCCTTATTGTAGAATACCTATTTATTTTATGGGTTACGAATACGATAAATAATAGTTGAGATATGATGTTCCGACACGAAATGATACGGGTCGGAACAAGTGAAAATGATGAAAAACCATACTTAATGGTAAAAAGGGTCAAAATGGTAATTCGGTCATGTAATGACGAACATATAATGAGTTTTGAATGGTTACCTTATAGCGTAAGCCAAAATGAATAATAAGGGTAAAACGGTAACTTAAGTAACGTGTAGATGAATGAAAGTTGAATTTTAAATGACACCTTATCGCGTAAGTCATGATGGGTTAAACGCATAAGAAAAGGATTTAAGAATTATGACCATATGGTGAAAATCCGTAATGGGTTAAATGAGAGAAATGGTTGATAAATACCATTTTATTATCAATACAAAATGTTTGGTCATTTAGGCCAAACGGGTCAAATGGTGATGTTAACACCATTTGACAATAACGACTAATAAGTGCTTGTCGAGTCTTATGCTCACATGGGTGAATAGCGTATGGAATTTGCGTTGCTATTAATTAGCAATTTATTAAGACAAGGTATTAAAACGGGTCAATACTTTGACCCGAGCCAGGTATCTGTAAATAAGAGTATAGCAAAAATTTGCGATTTTGGTCAAACATGTTATTGAAAGTCCTTCGTCGTAAATGAAGGGGCTAAAGTTGACCAAAACGCCCTTGAATGACAAACCGGGAAAACGACCCTTATGGTCAGTGTCAGAAGCTATGAAGGTGACATCAATATCATCTGGTAATCCATCGATAGACTCGGATTTCAGATTCAGATTGAGTGCTTCAGCCACCTTTTCAAAGTGTCGGGGGGTATAGCCATCCCACATTGGATTTGGTACTCTGTTATAATTCAAACCAGTTTTCTTACCAGAATTTTCTTCATCTTCTGCAAACTTATGAGCTGCCACGGTAGGATAAATGCGATCAATAACATAATTTGAACTTTGATAACTTCGAAGTAAAGAATTCACTCTTTCGGTTTCGATCGTCATCGCTGCCAATTGTTGTTTCAGCCATGCAACAATCTCGATATATTTGTTGATTGCAGTTTGCTTTTGAAGAACTGTTGCTTTCAGAAGATTCTTCATCTGGATATCCTCATCACTAGCTCTTTCGCAACCCCCGATCCCTGATCCCCGGGAACGGGCGGACGCGAACTCAGAATTTCGGTGGTATCAGTTTGTTAATTTGGCAGCGGAAATTACATCAGGACCGTAGTTAGGAAATGTTTATCAGAGTAAAACCACCATATTCAATATTAATAATCACATGGGCAAAACCCAAGTTTCTTATTACAATATGTTTATAGGGATAAACCCTATTTTATTGAATTTAAAACATCATTTATTAGGTAACTTTTATAGCCACATTTTTCCCAAGCCTTCAGTGCTCTCCAGCTGGCTTTTTACTAATTGGCTGTCACATTGTGTTACCTGAAATGCGTTTTAAAAACATTTGTCAGTGGGAAATACTGGTGAGTGAATCCCAGTTTAATCAAGAAACATTTTATCAATTAAAACAGTATTGAGAGCGATCACATTGTTTATTTCTACACAATTACTCATTCAGTACTGTCAATCCTGACTTGTGGGTCATATTACACATTGGCTAACTCGTTGTCCAATGGTAACGTGCTGTCATCCCCGACTTACTACTCACAGTGTAGTAAATTTTGTATACAAAACCCTAACATACCGGCAGTAATTGAAGAACTACAAAGACTCAATCACCGCTTATTCATATTGTAAAACAATTAAGGTTTTGTAAAATATTACAAAAAGGTTAACAAAAAGAGGATAAACTCACATTGTTATCTTAGACTTCGCGTAAGGGTTTCCTGGATATAATCTATAATTTATACAAATGTACATAGGTTAATATCATAACCCTTTGAAAATATTAATGATACCCTCCCCGAGACGGCATTCCAACAACTACGTCGGGCAGAACCACGATAGTTGTTACGGAACCCTAAATCAATCGGGCAGCGTATCTATTACAAAACCGGGGTTATAATACTTACAACGGAGCAGAACCTTGCTAATTAGGGGGATATAATACCCGCGTATTATTTCTACTATTCAGAAAGTGAGATTGAGAAATGAAATTTGAGCGAGTTCGACTGAGATCCGAGGCCTCCTTTATATAGTGCTGAATTCTGGTCTCCACGCGACCCGCGTAAGGGTAGACAGAAGTCTACGCGGCCCGCGTCAAACTTCAGTCAACGCGTAGCTCGTCCGGATCACCACTAGGTTTGACACGATGATGACACGTGTCATCACCGGGCTGTGCCATGTTTCTTGATCTCTCGCGGCCCGCGTAAGTGCTAAGGTAAGCTTACGCGGCCCGCCTTAACTTAAGAAATCAACGATATCAGGTTCTAACCTTGATACCGCTCACGTAAAGGCTTGGGGTGGGTCTACGCGGCCCGCCTCAGCTTAATAATCAAATTTTATTTATATTAAATATTATTTAATATATATTTTGGGCTCGGTTTTCACATACGGGGTGTATTTAAAGACACATTGGGACATTTTAACATATATTAGGATGTCGGAAATATTATGAGGGTGTTGGTTTTACTGAGGGTTGTTACAAGCTCCTTTGTACAAGTTCACTTTGCTGCTTAGGAGATCATATGATTCCTTTATGCTTCTCACATTATGCAATAAGTTCTCTTTGAGCTTCTCCAATTCAACATACTTTGTATCTTTTTCAGCACAATTTTTGCATGATTCTAAACACTTAGCACAAAGTTTTTCAATCTCTACAATCTTTTCAACTTCAACGATTTTTTCAACTTCAACCTCGACCTTCTCAGTCGGTTTTTCTTCAACTTTTTCCTTTACTTCAGCAACCCTTCTTGCTTCCATTTCTCTCTTCAGTCTAGCAACCCTTTTCTCTTTCAATATCTCGATTTTATCTACAAAAAACAAATCAAAATTATAAGGATCCAATTGTTTTCTAGCTTTATTAATATACTCTTCCTCATCATAAGTGTCTTCATCACTTCCTGACGACTTAAAAATCTATTTTCTTCTAGGACTGTTTTTAGATTTGACTGATTCTTCTCCCGAGGTTGAGTCTTCAAAGAGTCGAGCAACAAATGCTTTAGAAACTGAAGGTCTCGAAGGATCATAATCATCCCAATTGAACTCTTTCGGAATCCTTTCATCTTCTTGGTCTAACAGACCATAACAAGCTTTACCCTTTGATTCTTCAATCGTACATGAGTGTGAAGATTGTTGTTGATATGGTTGTTGAGCAACCTGATGATAAATTGCTTTTCTATGATAATCGTTGTTTCCAAAAGGATCTTGTCTTCTGGTTGCTTCTCTGTTTGTACACTCTCGTTTAAAATGCCCTTTTTTCTCGGCAACGAAAACAAGTAACCTTCGACTTGTCAAAACCTAGCTGAGATGTTGTAGCTTCACGAAGATCATCTCTTCCGGTGATCTGTTTGAACTTTTCTGCTCTTCTCAAAACACTAGCTAAACACCACTTGATGTCCATCAACTCAAGTTCCTCAGAATCAATCTGATCATAATCCTCTTTAGTGAGCATCGGATTGCCAATTCGTCCGGCAACCAAGCTTTCATACGACTCTAACACAGTAACAAGTGATGCCATGTGTTGCTTCGCAATATCTGGAGAGAAATTTTGACCATTTTGAATATTTAATGTAACATTGCATTGCAAAACTTGACCATTAAAGTTTGTTGAACTTTGTTGTTGAGAACTTGGTGTTGAGAAATTTGGTTCAAAACTTGAATAAGACGAAGAATATCCACTGCTCTGATTTGTATTGTTTGCATTTGTTCCGGAAGTACCATCAGCACTGAACGCAGTTTGAATCTTCGGACTAGGAGTAGTCTCAATCTTGTTTTCTCTATAGTATAGACTAACATCCTGTTGAGCACCCGGACTTCTCATTGTAACAGTTTTTCGAATTGCTAGCTCATGTTCTTCCAACTTCTGGATAAACTTACTCAAGTTCATATCTTCAAATTGTCGGTTATGCTTTAAAATCAACAGATATGTTCCCCATTGATTCTGTGGTAACGCATCGGCTAGCTTATCAACCCATTCTTCATCATCTTTCTTGATGTCCAATCTTTTCATCTCCATCACTAGATGACAATATCTCTTGATAATCTTCCTAGTCGTCTCACCTTCAAAAGCTGTAAACATATCAAACGATTTCTTTAGTAATGCTCTTTTATTTTTGATCATATCGGCACTACCCTTAAACTTTTTAATCAACGCTTTCCAGATTGATCTAGCAGTTCCCTCATGCTGAAGCAAAACAAAGATATCTTCTTTTACCGCTTGTTGGAGAATGCTAATCATCATTTTTTTCACTTGTGTATTTTAATTTTTCATCCGGTAAAAATTGACTTAATTGTTTTTCATTTCCAACTTCATCTTTCGGTAAAGTATAATCTTTCTCTAAAGAAACCCATGCATCAAACTTATTAGCTTGCACCCAGTTTTCAAAACGATCTTGCTATCCTTTAAAGTCCTCAATGTACATAAGCTTTGGAGGCTTTTGGAAAGTTCCCGTTTCATTCTCGATACGAACAGTCTCAGCAACTGTAACTGGAGCGACCGGGGCAGTAGCAAACACATTGTAAAATTCGTTGTCTATGTTTCGATGTAAAGGTATACAAAAACACAATGTTCAAGCGAGATGGAGTTTCAAACGAGCTGGTTCAAACGAACTGGTAAGTTTTCAAGTGATCTGACTAATCTCAAACGACCTGATGCCTTTTAACCACACCGTGCGAGCTGAATAGTATATTTCAAACGACCTGACCAAACTCGTGCGGTCTGAATCAACCCCGTACGACTTGAATAAACTTTCACATGACCTGAGCAATTTCAAACGACCTGGATCAGGTTCACACGACCTGGCTGATCAGCTCGTGCGATCTGAATGATTTCCAAACGACCTGACAAGTTTTCACACGACGTGGTGTGATTTCAAATGATCTGAAGGTTTCTCGAATGATCTGATATGTTTTTCATGCGGTTTGGTCAATTTTATCAAGTTTTAGGTTGAATTAGGTTCTGATTTGTTCACGGATTGATTAAAACAGTGTTTTACGTGTTATATCACAAAATCAGATCATTTTAACCGCAAAAACTCGGTAAATTTTATGAAAAGTGTAGAAGAATGTGTAGAAATGAGTAGAAATCAGTTGTTTATGAAGAAATCAAGCTGAAATGGTAAGAACTCTTCCTCCTGAGCTCTGATACCACTTGTAGGATCGAAGGTTCGACCTAATGAGTTGATCAGAAGAGTTCTAGACCAAACCAAAGGCGGAATTCAATGATTTGGACATGTTTGCAGCTTGTTTAACACTAAGAATCACTTTAACTGTCGTTTAGATTGATTTGAAACTGATTACAGATCGTTCGACACTTCGGCAGCACTTCGTCTCCGGAATCAGAATGTTACAAATGAAGACCCAAGACTCACTATATATAGGGAACACCAGGTCGCATGAACCATCTCACACGAACTGGTCCACTTCGCACGACCTGGCCAGTTCGCACGAACTGGTCACCTCGTGTGAGGTGGCTGGTTCAAGCCTGATCCCCGTTTCTTTCGTACAACGTGTCCTGGTCTATCTATTCTATTACAAGACTCGATACAAGACGAAGTCAACAGACATATGCACCAACAGAGATCGAACAACAAGGAAAGTTTATCAGGGCAAATATCTACCAGGTACACGTCTTAAATTTATAGTACAAACAATAATATGCAACAAATACATAGTGAATGACAGTTGCATATAGAATATGAAACTTAGGAAACCTGGATAGGGTACCTATCCAGGATGACGTTTCCAAGAGAAATTTAGTAGAGATACGTATTATTCACAATCGTGTATAACAAAACAATAAAAGAATTCATGTCATATAGAAACTTGAATGAGAGTAACCATCCAAGTAGATATTCTCAAAATAAATCTTATTGAGAAAAAAATAGCGGTCACATCAACGAATGTGATTGCATAAAAGTTATATAATAAGGAAAACATTCTATATGTTTTGAAATGAAAATGGTAAAGCTAATAATTGTTAAATAACAATTAAACAAGGTTTTACCAAATACAATCAGAAACGTGACATGAATAGAGAATTTACTTACATGGGAAGTAATATGATAGTTATGATAAGGTCATGCGTACCAGGTGTTGATCGCTTACTCTTGCCAAGTAAGTAGTAAATACATGATACCATGAACTTCTTATAATGAACACATTTACATTCGATGTAGTAAAGATGAGGCTAATGGGACGAATTAAAAAGGGAACCCAAACGGATCAAATAAGCATAACGCTTGATAGTAAATGTAGACGCAAACCGGGTAACAGAAGCGTATTACATTAGAATAACGAGCCCAGGTAATGGAACAATGATCAATGTAAACGAAAACGCAAAACGGGTAACGGGAGCATTAAAGCAGTTGAATAAAGGTTTGGTTGAATAAAAGCGATGGATTTCGCTAAGATAACTAAACAGGAATATTGCTCGGAAGGAAAACGATCGTAGTCATGGATTACGATCAAAGTTAATGGATTTCAAACGTGAAAATAAATGATTTTTCAAACATAAAAGGGGTGCCTTGACACCAATAATATTTTAAAGAATGATATAAGTAAAGAAATGATCTACGGGATCACCATAACCTTTTGGTTGTAAATAGTGTAAAGGTCTACGGGACCAAAATGACCCTCGGGTCACGAATAGAAAGAAATGAACCATAGGGGCCTCACCTTAAAGATGTGAAAGCCTAAAGAAATAGCTTATGAGGCTAAGTGAAAGGGCTTACGGGCTACTTAGGCAAAGCGAGGGGACCAATTGAGAATCCCCGCGTAAAATAAGGATTATAAAGGAATAAATGCCAAGTCGTCAAATTCCTTGACATAAGTTAAAGATAAAACGTTAAACTAATATTTGGTTTTAGTCAAAAACAACGTTTTAACAAACATAAATAGTATAAGAGGAAACTGGATATATTTTAATATTAAAAGAAATGGGGCTTGACACAAATAGGTGCAAGACGATGAATTCGAAAGGAAAACTTCAAAAACAAAAAGATTGTTGTGCAATTAAACACAACGAGAAGCATGACCCCATTGTAGCACAAGCTACGGGATTAGGGGTCATAAACACTTGTAAACCTCTGGAAGGAAATGTGTGTATACCTGAGCGATAAAGTATAAGGTAACCGGTGACTAGTAGGTCTAACCGGAAAAATCATTCATGGTCAAAATAGTATTACCAACTTAATAAAAACATTTGTCTTGATAGGATTAGTGTGGAATAATAGGTTGACTATATCAGATAACCGAGTGGCCAAAGGGTGACTCGTTATAATAAGTAATAAAGACGATGAATACTAGATGAAACTAACGGCCCACGAGGCCTAACACATGAAAGGTGCATACGACATGGCCTATAATAATCCTTGACCTGAGGAACAAGGATGCTAACCAAGAGAAAGAAGAATGGAACATCAGAAGGGAGTCGGACACCACTTTGGAGCCCGAAAGACATTACCAAACTTTCCCGGTAAGATTATTGGATTATTAAAAGTGAGCAATGCTCAAATGAAAACAAAACTAAGTTCGTTAAGTCTAAACCGATGAACTACGTAAGAAAGGTTTCGGGGACGAAACCTCTTTAAGGGGGTAGACTTGTAACACCCCGAAAACGGATTTGGTAATCAAAGTACGTTAATATTAAAAGACGGGTAAAGTACCAATAGTGGTAAAAGTTAACCCGTAAACAAAAATTAACTAGGAATAATTAACCTAGTTGATTATTGTATTGTTAGTGATAAATATTGGATGATATCCATTAACTTTTAAAAATCTCAAAACATGAGAGACCAAAACGGGGAAAAACTAAAAGTTGAATTATTAAATGAAAACAAAACACAACACACAATAGGTGTGTGTGTGTTCTGGAACGATCAGGAGAGGCTCAAGGGAGCCAAAACCCTTGTTCATCCAATATCATCAAATTGAAAATTGAATTGAAACTCAAATTCGTTCTTGAATGTATATTAACGATCACCTAGACAAGGGGATCATAAGGTATGTCTTAAAACCTAGATTGGTGAAAGTTGAAATTTGAGACAAGTAGGTTACTTCCAAATAAATTGTTAGATGATGATCCAAAGATGAAATTAGGTATAGATGTATGCTTAATTTTGTTAGACATAAGGAAATTATGAGCTAACTGAAGATAAGATCACTTGTAAGTGATTAACAAGTAGATTATGAAGTGGGTTTTGATTATATAATGAAGATGATGATATACATGTGCTTAGAATCATCATATATGATAGTAAAAGCAAGATACTTGAACAATTTATAAGTTTGATTACATGTTCATACATGACTTGAAATGGGTTTTGTATGTTATGATGAAATTGGTGATTATGTTCATGTAAATTGATGTTTGAAATCATGTTATCTACTAGTGGACATGTAGAACTTGATTATATTAGGTGTTCGGATGAATGTTTAGTAATATGATGAAACGGGTTTTCCATATAGATGAAAACCCTTAGTTCTTGCATAATGAATGAATAAATCAGCTTTGATAATCGAGAGCTAAATTAACTTGATATTAATAATCGCTTGAATTTGTTAAAGTGATAAAAATGAGATGAACTTGGTTAGAAATTTAGTTAAAACGGTGGCCTAAAAATAATGCCTACCGGGTAACTGATGAAATGCCTAAACGAGTTCTTTTAACTCAATTGTGCATTTCATATGTTAAAAGGGTAGTTGACTTCTGAAAGTTAAACTGACCTATAATAAGGTTAAATTATAATTTTGATAGAAAATGTGTAAGGTGGGATAACCATGTTAGTCGATGATTTATCTAACCATCTTACGAATTATAAATGATAGTTTGACGCTTGACAAGCTAGGTGGAAGCTTGGGGAAGAAGCGGGTCAAACGGATCAATTACGAAGGAGAAAAACATTATCGGAATGCAACGTAAGTCAAGCTTACACCCTTATTGTGGAATACCTATTTATTTTATGGGTTATGAATACGATAAAGTAATAGTTGAGATATGATGTTCCGACACGAAATGATACGGGTCAGAACAAGTGAAAATGATGAAAAACCATACTTAATAGTAAAAGGGGGCAAAACGGTAATTCGGTCATTTAATGACGAACATATAATGACTTTTGAATGGTTACCTTATAGGGTAAGGCAAAATGAATAACAAGGGTAAAATGGTAACTTAAGTCATGTGTAGATGAATAAAAGTTGAAGTTTAAATGACACCCTATGGCGTAAGTCATGATGGGTTAAATGCGTAAGAAAAGGATTTAAGAATTATGACCATATGGTGAAAATCCGTAATGGGTCAAATGAGAGAAATGGTAAATAAATACCATTCTGTTATCAATACAAAATGTTTGGTCATTTAAGCTAAACGGGTCAAATGGTGATGTTAACACCATTTGACAATAACGACTAATAAGTGCTTGTCGAGTCTTATGCTCACAGGGGTGAATAGCGTATGGAATTTGCGTTGTTATTAGTTAGCAATTTATTAAGGCAAGGTATTAAAACGGGTCCATACTTTGACCCGAGCTAGGTATGTGTAAATAACATTATAGCTAAAATGTGCGATTTTGGTCAAACATGTTATTGAAAGTCTTTCGTTGTAAATGAAGGGGCTAAAGTTGACCAAAACGCCTTTGGATGACAAACCGGGCAAATGACCCTTAAGGGTTGTTTGAAAGTAAGTTTTATGATCAAGTAAGTCTTTTGATAAGTGTAAAAGTTAAAGGTATAAGCCTTTTGGGTCAAATGCCTCGTAATGGGTCTTTTCTGTAAATTGACAAACCGAAGGGTAGAATTCGAAATAAATAGTTTATTATATTAAATCCACCACAAATGTAGTTGTGGTGGAAGATAAGTAGATATCTTAATGTGAAAATAAGATGTAAACAAAGGGGGAGCGAGATATAAGTTTAAAATGCTTAAATCTCTTAACGGGTCAAAATAAGGATACATGCCAAACGGGTTACAGATGCATAAAAACCCATGAATAGAACCTTGGATAATAGGAAACATTTATAGTATGACGTTCATGAGAATTTAAATGCAAACGAACAAGTTTGTTTGATAAATCATGAACGGGTCAAAAGGTTTGTAAATAAACATAAAGCCGAAGGCTTAAAATTTAGAAAATTGTTAATCCGGATGTCGGATTTTAACTCTATATGATAGAGAATCAAATTACGATCACGTAGGAAGAAACAGGAGGTAAAACGGATGAAATTTGGAAGAGTTATGAATAGTTTTGTGAAAAAGGGTAAAGCTGGGAGTTGCAGCTCCTAGCTGCTTTCTTTATGTGAAAAAGGGGTCGTCGCGCCCCGCGACGGATGAAGCAGCTAGGCGTCGCGCCCCGCGACAGGCTATATAACTGGCAAAAATTGTTTGTTTGATTGTTTTTGTTGTACGGACTCGTTTAGACATGTTTTAAACATCATATAACTAACGCATTTCATGATTTATGAAATGTAGGTATATTTTGAAGCACCAGTTGACGATCAAGCTCAACGAAGAACCGAACATGATCAAAGTTTCAAGCTTCCGCATTATGTTTCATCGTTACGAAGTTAAACGACGATATTATGTTTAAATGTTTTAAGTTTTAAAATTGTTTTAAAAAACTTGTAATTTCAAGTGTATGTGTATATAGTATATACACAATTATATGCGAAACTTATGACAAATATTGATAATTAAATTAAGGGTCTTACACGAGTGCAAAAATTACAATCACTGAGATCAAGTCCACAATATTTGCAAACCACATGGACCAACTAGGTATTTAACTCATAATAATAGCGTTATAGTTGTTAAGCAAATATCAATGGAAAACCAATTTATGGCTTTCACTTCCTATTTATTTTTCCGAACAACGGAGAAATTTTATTATGAAAGTCGTAAGGTTTTTAAGCGCCCTTACCTGCCTAGTTAGTTGACACATCATATCCTTATAAATCCTTAAAAATCTCAATTTTATCTTCAATCATACAAATATCCTTACATATCATTACAATTTCCACATCATCAGTCGTTTTTTCTTAAATTCAATTGCTTAAATTATTAAAATGTAATTGAATCCTTAAATAATTAATTAATACAAGTAAATAAGTAATATCTAAAATAAAAGTAAGCTAGTCTTTTAAAAGTATAAATACATACAAGTGAAACAGATTAATTTTTTAAATTGGATTTTTGATTTTTCTAAATTGCATGTTTTAGAATTTGTTCCTTTCAAATTTATAATATATCAATTAGTAACATTTGTGGGCTTAGGTACTTGTAAGCTGTGACTCGGTGTTACTTCATGCTATTTTGTATTGTACCTGGTGTTATTAGGGTTGTGTTGTTGGCTGCTTCAGACGCGTGTTAACAACTTTACGCGTGCCTACTTAGCTGGCATCTTCCCTCCGTAAGACCATTTTCTCATCATAATTCCCCTGCACCTCAGTCATTTTCCAAGTATTTTCTCTCCTAATTAGGTATTCTTTGAATTGAATACTTTTTGCATATCATTGATTCTTCTTCGTTCTAGGATTTTTTTTATGTTGCAAAGGTTTAATTTCGTTCTTTATGTGCCTGATTTTAGCTTTTACTGCGGTTTATGTGTGGCTGATTTCGGGGTTCAACTGTTTTCATTAAATATTATTTTGAAGGAACTTATATCATCCTCTTTACAACCAACTTGTGATCCAAATCTTAATAGCTTGGTTGCGGTTAATGTTCCGAATTCTTGTTGGATTTAAAAAAACAATACAAATCAAGCATGAAGGTTTTAATATGTAATTTACCTGAATCGAAGGAGGTGAATATGAAACTTTTAATATTAAGGGGGTGTTTGTTTTTTCAAAAAAATCTCTTCTAACCTCTTATGTCTGCGCCGCGCAGACCACACGCGACGTTTGGCTCTATAGACCGTTTGTTTTTTAGAAGACATTTCATTAAAAAATGTCTTCAAACCTCTGCGTGTCCTCTTCCCCACACAGACATGGTTCAATGTCTTTCCACCTCTTCAAACCCTCAATCCACCCCTCTCCTCCTAATCTCAAAACACAAACTGACCAATACGAAACCCTAGATCGTGAATAGCATACTGATACGAGTTAGATCTGTCACACCCCAACCGATGGCGGAATCATCGGGGCATGGCACTGAGCGAAACAGATTGTCCAGAAGTTTGCATAATAATTATTATTACCATTCAATTTAAAATAACATGTCCCATACCATGTCTCAAACAGTAAACAAATTATTACAGATAAAATCTAGGCAAATAATTCTGTTCCGACAACTCAGATTTATACATAGATAGTTTATTTATTGGTTTCTAGGACCTCTTTTCCTAGCTTCGATTTCATCACTGCGCAGAGAGCATCCTAGACCTTTCCTAGCCTCGATTTCATAGTGAGCTAGGCATACAAACAACTTAAGCACCTGTCACATACGTTAAAATAAGGTCAATACATAAAATGTAAAGGTGAGCATACAAGTTTGATAATAGCATATAAAGTTCGAATTCGTTTACGCATAACCAGCACGTACACATAGTGAAATGAAGCACGTTAGTTATCGACATAGATCCATCGATACCAATGACTGCGGGTTGACTGCCCGAGGCAGTTCGCAATACATGATTACCACCGTAATCCATGCAAGTAATTGTCCTTAACAACCCCCGTGTGAACGGGTGCTGAGTCTAAACTATAGTACTATCGTTGCTAAGGCAGGTAGACAGCATTCCATGTGTAAACATAACAAACAAGCATTCATAAGCCACGTATAACATGCATTAACGGTTAGCGTTCAAATAGTATTGAGTAGTGTGTTTGATGTGATTTGAATAGTTGTAACGTATGTAACACCCAAAAGTGCATAAAACAAAAAGGGATCGAGTATATATGAACTAGTGGGGAACTCATCCTCACTACTTGTTCTTATTTGGCGGTTGTCTATAATAGAATCACCGGGGTAACCCTTTACCCAAAAAAAGGGATCGAGTATACTCACAGCGGTTGATGGATTGAAGGGAGCGCTTAGCGAGTAAAGTTAGCCTGAATGGATTGATATCATAATAATAAGTGATGCGTAAAACGGAAAACAAGTGTTGGAGAGTCGGACAGCTGGTCGATCGGACGGTAGTTCGATCGGACGGCTGACCGTTCGGTTGACAGTCCGCTCGGACCGCTGTCCTGTCGGTCGGTAGGCCGATCGGATGGCTGTTCGAGTGGATTGTTTCTTCCTTTGAGAAGGACGTGTTTGTGTATGATGGTTTGACTTTTGAAGTTTTCGTTGTAGCATTTAAAATCATTGAAGTACCTTTACCCTTCAGGTCAGTCGATCGGACGGCTGTTCGATCGGCCGGCAACCCGATCGGTTAGGTATTTTAATGAATTGTAGTGATTTGCTTTGGATCGGACAGGTCAACAAGTCAAAACTTAATGATTTGCTGACCGATCGGTTGGCAAGTCAACAATAGTCAACAACTTTGAATGAAATGCAACGTATGGTGCAGTGGATCGGATAACTGATCGATCGAACACTAATGTTGTTCGATCGGACAACGTGCATAACAACCATGACAAATTCTTAGCAAGGAGTCACCTGATCGGACGGCTGTTCGATCGGGTGGCACTCCTAGTGCATCGAACATGTTGAAAAATCGGTTAAGTGTTGAAGTATAGTATCTCATGATCCGAAGAGTAATCCGATCGGATAGTAGTCCGATCGAACAACAGTTCGTTCAATACTAGTCTTCAAAATAAATTGATTAAGTGTGGGACCATGTGTTAACCGATCGGCTGGCCAGTCGATCGGCTGACTGTCCGATCGGCTGGCTGTCCGTTCGGACAGCAGTCCGATCGGTCAGCACCCTGACCTGATCAGCCTATTCGTCTAACACTTGGTTGTTCTGTTTGTTTGTCGTTTTATTGAGGTATTTTAGCAATGAGTCGAACCATAGATCCCTCGTCCTTACTTGGTTCCCCTGGTCGGACAGGAATCACCCAAATCCGGCTGGTGAACTGTTCGGAACGGAGTTTATCGTTTAACCCAAAATCGGTTAACCTCGTGGATAGAATCCGGATCTTGAGCCATGCAACCACCGGAGTGATTTGTAAGCCGGCACAGGCTCCGTTTCTATCGGTTTGAAGGCATTGAGTGAAAAAGAGTTGAAAGAAAGTTGGAAAATCCATCTTTCAATCCTTTTCACCGGGTATATGTTAGATCTATGAAAGATCTTTGTTTGTTTATGTGGAAATCGGCTAGGTCCAAGTTATTCTTAGTGGGTTGAGGCCAAAACATGAAGTTCTTCAAGAACCCATGATGATATCATCCTAGAACACTTGAATCTTGATGATTTCACGGTTAAAAGTTAAGATTTGAAAGATAGAAAGGTGTAGGAGTGCGTGTAGATTAAGAAAGTACAAGGTTTAGGACGAAATCTTACCGGAATCGAGAGGAATCTGAGAAAAGGATGAACTAAGCGTGCTGGTCGGACAGAGGTTTCCAAAAGTGGAAAGGATGACAATGACAGAGGTATTTATAGGATGCCAAAAGGGGAAAGTGCTGGCCGATCGGCCAGGCAGCTCGATCGGACAGCCTGTTCGATCGGACAGCAGTCCTGATCGATCAGCTGCACGTTTCGAGCGTTCGGTGCGACGATTTTTGATATTTCGATTTCGGTTGCAAGCGGTTCGATACGATAGGGTTTCCTAGTTAAATTACTTTTAATCCCAACCACTCATATCTTGCGCTATCCTTTCTCCACTAATTATCATTGTTCGATTGTGATTCGAGTTCGATGTCGATTGAGTTCGATTGCATTTCGAGTTTCGATTGCGTTTCGATTGTTTACCACAACATAACATAAATAAACATGCACAGGTAACACGTATGGCACACACATACACGTATAACAGTAACTAAAATGCGTAGTTCGAGTTGAGATTCGATTCGATGTCGATTTGATTAGCATACTTTGATTATCGTTTCGTTAACTTTATCGCATTGTTACTTCCTACAGTTCACAGTCGTAAGTCGATTAGATGGCGTTTGTAATACGTCGATTGTTGTAATTATTGACACTTACTCCACATAATACAACTCAATTAAACACATAAAAGAAATTCTCTACAAGTCAAGTTGCGCGAAATCGCTCGTTGACTTTGACCTTGACTTTGACTTTGACTTCTCGAAAACACGGGGTGTTACAGCCTCCCCTTGTTTAGGGAATTTCGTCCCGAAATTAGGCTGGAAGTTGTACAGCACCGTGAATCACGTTGAGAACTTTCTCTTTCTAGACTTCCTCTTTAAATAACTGCGGGTACTTCGCCTTCATGTCGCTTTTGAGTTCCCAAGTGTACTCGGCGCCTTGCTTGCCTTCCCATCGGACTTTCACAATAGGAATGCGAGAGCGTCTGAGTTGCTTGGTTTGGCGGTCCATGATTTCGATAGGCTTTTCCACGAAGTGTAATGTTTCGTTCACTTGCAGGTCATCGAGAGGTACAATTAGATCATGCTCAGCCAGGCACTTTCGGAGGTTCGAAACGTGGAAAGTCGGGTGGACGTTACTAAGTTCCTCCGGTAGTTCGAGTCTCTAGGCGACTTTTCCGATCCTTTCTAGAATCTTAAAAGGTCCAACATATCGAGGCGCGAGCTTCCCTTTCTTGCCGAATCGGACCACACCCTTCCAAGGCGATACCTTTAGGAGTACGTAGTCACCAACGTCAAATTCAAGGGGCTTGCGTCGTCCATCGGCATAACTTTTCTGTCGATTCCGAGCTTTTACCAGGTTGTCTCGAATTTGGAAAATTTTGTCTGTCGTTTCTTGTAATAGCTCAGGACCGGTTAATTACGAATGCCCGATCTCGTGCCACACAATAGGCGATCGACATCTTCTTCCGTATAAAGCCTCGAATGGTTCCATTTGAATGCTTGCATGGTAGCTGTTGTTATACAAGAATTCGACTAACGGCAGGTATTTATCCCAATTACCACCGAAGTCTATGACACAAGAACGGAGCATGTCTTCAAGAGTACGAATCATTCTTTCAGTCTGACCGTCGGTTTGAGGGTGGAAAGCGGTACTTAGATTTAGCGATGTACCGAGTGCCATTTGAAATGTTTCCCACAGTCGCGAGGTAAACCGAGCATCACGATTAGAGATGATATCACGAAGCGTCCCATGATTACAAATGATCTCGTCGATGTAGATTCGGGCTAATTGTTCTACCTTGTAGTCTTCCCGTATTGGTAAAAAGTGAGCTGATTTAGTCAATCAGTCAACCACAACCCAAATGCTGTCGTGACCTGTTGACGTGTGCGGTAGCTTTGTTATAAAGTCCATAGCTATACTCTCCCACTTCCACATGGGGATCGATGGTTGTTCGAGCAAGCCAGAGGGTCTTTGATGTTCAGCCTTGACTCTTGCACATGTCTGGCATTTTCCAACGTAGAGGGCAATATCCCGTTTCATGTCGGGCCACCAGTATTTGTAACGAAGGCCCTGGTACATTTTATCGGCACCGGGATGAATAGAATACCGGGATTTGTGGGCTTCGTCCATCAAGATTTGTCACAAATTGGTTCGTTTGGGAATCCAAATTCGGTCCAGAAAGTGGAATATCCCATTCGATTTGCTCACAAGCTGGGCTCCATCATGGTAGATTCTTTCCTTCTTCAGAGTGCGTTCGTTAAAACACGCATGCTGAGCTTCGCGGATGAGGGTCTCGAGGTCGTGTTGGGCTTGAACATTACGAGTGCTAAGCATATAGCTCCGTCTGCTGAGTGCGTCGGCAACAACATTTGCCTTGCCTGGGTGATAACGAATCTCACAATCGTAATCGTTGAGAAGTTCCACCCATCGGCGTTGACGCGTATTAAGTTCCTTCTGATTAAAGATATGCTGTAGGCTCCTATGATCGGTGAAGATCATACACTTAGTACCATACAGGTAGTGTCGCCAAATCTTTAATGCAAAAACAACTGCGCCTAGCTCGAGATCATGGGTTGTATAGTTCTTCTCATGGATTTTGAGCTGACGAGATGCGTACGCTATAACCTTGTCCCGCTGCATAAGGACACAACCAAGACCAAGGTTGGAAGCATCACAATAGACAATGAAATCGTTGTTTCCATCGGGCAACTTGAGAACAGGAACATTGCAGAGCTTATGGTTGAGGGTTCGAAAGGCAGACTCTTGTTCAATTCCCCAAACAAAAGGCTTGTCTTTATGCGTGAGAGCGGTAAGTGGCACAACGATCTTTGAGAATCCTTCGATAAATCGTCAATAATAGCCCGCCAGTCCGAGAAAAGAACAGACTTCAGATGGGTTCTTAGGCGTAATCCAACTCTTAATAGCTTCAATCTTCGCAGGATCGACGTGAATACCTTGACTATTAACAATGTGACCCAGAAACTGAACTTCCTCCAACCAGAATTCACACTTGGAGAACTTGGCATAGAGTTGGTTCCCCTGGAGTAGCTCGAGAACCAAACGTAGATGTTGCGCGTGTTCGGCTTTCGATTTGGAATAGATCAAGACATCGTCGATGGATACGATGATGAAACGGTCGAGATATGGTTTACACACGAGATTCATCAGATCCATGAAAACCGCAGGTGCGTTGGTTAAACCAAAAGGCATAACAACGAATCCGTAGTGACCGAAACGAGTGCGAAAAGCGGTTTTAGGTATATCTTCCTCTTGAATACGTAGCTGGTGATATCCTGAGCTTAGATCGATCTTCGAGAAGCACGTAGCACCTTGTAACTGATCAAACAAATCATCAATCCGGGGTAGGGGATAGCGGTTCTTGATAGTTAGCTTATTCAATTCCCGGTAGTCGATGCACATCCGGAACGACCCATCCTTCTTTTTGACGAAAAGGATTGGCGTGCCCCAAGGAGAGGTGCTCGGGCGAATGAAGCCTTTCTCAAGTAATTCCTGGAGTTGGTTTGAAAGTTCACGCATTTCAGACGGCGCGAGTCGATAAGGAGCTTTGGCAATAGGGTTGGCTCCAGGAATGAGGTCGATACGAAAGTCGATATCACGACTTGGCGGTAGTCCGAGAAGATCCTCTGGAAAAACATTAGGAAATTCTCGAACCACTGGAACGTCTTTTACTTCCTTCTTTTCTTTCTTTTCCTTCTCCGCTACTACAATGTTAGCCAAGAAAGCCCTGTATTCCTTGCGGAGATACTTGCTAGCTTGAACACATGTCATGAGCTTGAGACCTTTCGAAGTAGTATCACCGTACACACACAATAGATCACCATTTGCCAGCGAGAATCGGATCATCTTGTCGAAGCACACAACTTCAGCATGGTTTTCGCGAAGAAAGTCCATGCCTACTATGACATCAAAACTTCCGAGTTGTATCGGAATAAGGTCGATTGGGAAGATGTGATTGTTGAGCTCAAGAGTACAATCACGAAGAACAGAATTAACGGCAACGGTTCTTCCGGTAGCGACTTCAACATCAAATGTCTAGGAGAATTGGGAGCGTTTACGACAAAGGAGCTTCTCGAATTCGAATGACACAAAGCAATTATTGGCTCCAGTATCAAATAAACACGAAGCATAAATACCATTCACAAGGAACGTACCATTAGCTATGTTGTTGTCGGCTTGGGCCTGACGCACGTTGATGTTGAAAGTTCTGGCACGTGCGGCCTGTTGTTGCTGTTGCTGCTGTTGTTGCTGGTGCTGCTGCTGCTGTTAAGGCTCTTGTTTCACAACCCTGTTCGGGCACATGTTGGCGAAATGGTTAGGATCGCCACATGCGAAGCAGGCTCTGGCTTTGACCGCGGGTGCCGGAGGAGCTTGTTGACCCTGAGGGGTGGTGAGTAGAGCTTGATGAGCAGGAGCTTGTCGAACATGGCAGTTGGTAGTAAAATGGTCGTACATATTGCAATGAGCACAAAAACGGCAAGCAATGGCAGTCGGGTGGTGGTAGGTACAAGTGGGGCAGAGCGGGTGTGGCCCAGTGTATGCACGCTTTACAGGCGGTGCATTTACCACAGGCGCCGCTACTTGACGTTGTTGGGCTGGTACAGCTTGAATTGGTGCAGCAGTGATGGCACAGTTCTTGTTGCTGGAGCTGTTCTTTCTCTTGTTCTTGCTCTTGTTGCTCGATGAGGTGGTGGTTTCAGCAGTTGGTGCGACGGTGGTAGCTTGGTGCAGGTGCTTTGAAGTTTTATCCCAGACACCGGCCTTGACCCGCTTGTCGTTGATTTCAGCGGCCAGTAGATAAGTTTCTTCGATCGTCGTAGTCTTAGCCACTTGCACGAAATCAGCAACACAGTCAGGCAGGGCTCGGATATACTTCTTGATTGCCATATCTAGAGTCTTGACCTGATCGGGACAAATGATGCTGAGCTACTTGAAGCGAGCAGTGAGCGCAGCATTTTCACCATCCTTTTGCTGTATGTGCCAAAATTCATACTCTAGCTTCTGACGTTCATGAGGAGGGCAGAATTCTTCCAGCATGACTTCCTTGAGCTTGTCCCACGACAGACCATAGGCTGCATCGTTCCCTCGCTTGTTTCTCTCGGCCGTCCACCAGTCTAGTGCACGGGACTGGAAAACGCCGGTAGCATTCAGAGTTCGGAGGTCATCGGGGCAACCACTCTGTCGTAGAGTGACCTCAATGGAGTCAAACCATTGGAATAGTGCAGTAGGACCTCCCTCGCCAGTGAATTCTTTTGGCCCACATGATTTGAATTGCTTGAAATTGAAGATCTTGGTGGTAACTTTAGGAGCTTCGGTTCTCGATTCCTCAGACGACTTACTGGCGTTCTCATAGACATCACTCACAGCCTTTACTACACTTTTAGCGATGATGGCAGCAAGGCGTTTGTCTCTCTTTTCTTGACGAGAAAGTAAGGGATGACGGGATCTAGATGACATTGTCTGCAACAGACATCGTCACAGGACTCAACACATTGTATTTGAATCTCACCCCACACGTCTACTACTTACTAAATCTTAGGAACACGCAATGTAACATGTATCACATAAACACATAGGCACAAAATCACGGATTCATATAAACACAGAAGCACATAAGCACGTAGGGCACAGAATCACAGAAGCACCTAATCATGTAGTCACAAGAGGCAGTCAGATTACAGAAACCTATCATTCACAGTTCGCGAGTGTTTGAGTATAGCGATCGCGTTTGATATATCGAGTCGTGTAGTATAAGCGTATAACATGGCATGAGGTCGTCCACAATTTAGCTATTTGTTAGCGTATCGAGATAGAATGTAAGGCGAGTTGTGTGTGTCGATCGAAGTGAAAGCAACAATCGAGTAAATTTCCAAAATTTAAACACATAAACAGGTAAACACACATATAGCACATAAAATCGATGAATCATCAGAGTCGGCAGTTGCGGGCTCAGAATCGAAACACATAAAAATCGAGAAATAGATTGTCTGCGGCTAGTAGACTTCGACTACCCAAAGTGGTTCGACTATTCACAAGGATCCGTTGTGCACATTTGACCTTCAGGACTATGCTTCTGCCTCGATTCTTGGGCGTTTGGCACACATCCCGTTAGTCATATTGTGACTTCAGGTCATTGGAGTCCGTCGAGACTTTGGTGAGAGTTTTGTAAAATGAACGGAACAAGTCGTCAAGGTTAGGGTTCAACCCTAGCTTAACAACTTCGTTCCTGTTTTTAATAAAATAGAGGAGATTATTCATCAAAACACGGATTTCACTCCTGATTTGGCATAATTCTCTGAGTTGATTAAGCAACTTTAGTCGAGAGTTTGCAGTTTTCACACCTATTCTCGGCTTAGTTACTCTTTCATAGTTGAAAATTCGAGTGCAGTGATAGTGTAGCATAAGCGAGAATAGTGAGAAATAAGCTCGTACTTAGTCCCTACTGGATGTACTCAAGTCGATCTGTTGGTTCCTAACTATAGACTAGGTATCTAAGACATCGACCCGGACTAGGTCGTGTCTTGCCTAATTCCCTATAGTTATGGCTCCGATACCAATCTGTCACACCCCAACCGATGGCGGAATCATCGGGGCATGGCACTGAGCGAAACAGATTGTCCAGAAGTTTCCATAACATTTATCATTACCATTCAATTTAAAATAACATGTCCCATACCATGTCTCAAACAGTAAACAAATTATTACAGATAAAATCTAGGCAAATAATTCTGTTCCGACAACTCAGATTTATACATAGATAGTTTATTTATTGGTTTCTAGGACCTCTTTTCCTAGCTTCGATTTCATCACTGCGCAGAGAGCATCCTAGACCTTTCCTAGCCTCGATTTCACAGTGAGCTAGGCATACAAACAACTTAAGCACCTGTCACATACGTTAAAATAAGGTCAATACATAAAATGTAAAGGTGAGCATACAAGTTTGATAATAGCATATAAAGTTCGAATTCGTTTACGCATAACCAGCACGTACACATAGTGAAATGAAGCACGTTAGTTATCGACATAGATCCATCGATACCAATGACTGCGGGTTGACTGCCCGAGGCAGTTCGCAATACATGATTACCACCGTAATCCATGCAAGTAATTGTCCTTAACAACCCCCGTGTGAACGGGTGCTGAGTCCAAACTATAGTACTATCGTTGCTAAGGCAGGTAGACAGCATTCCATGTGTAAACATAACAAACAAGCATTCATAACCACGTATAACATGCATTAACGGTTAGCGTTCAAATAGTATTGAGTAGTGTGTTTGATGTGATTTGAATAGTTGTAACGTATGTAACACCCAAAAGTGCATAAAGCAAAAAGGGATCGAGTATACTCACAGCGGTTGATGGATTGAAGGGAGCGCTTAGCGAGTAAAGTTAGCCTGAATGGATTGATAACATAATAATAAGCGATGCGTAAAACGGAAAACAAGTGTTGGAGAGTCGGACAACTGGTCGATCGGACGGTAGTTCGATCGGACGGCCGACCGTTCGGTTGACAGTCCGCTCGAACCGCTGTCTGGTCGGTCGGTAGGCCGATCGGATGGCTGTTCGAGTGGATTGTTTCTTCCTTTGGGAAGGATGTGTTTGTGTATGATGGTTTGACTTTTGAAGTTTTCGTTGTAGTATTTGAAATCATTGAAGTACCTTTACCCTTCAGGTCGGTCGATCGGACGGCTGTTCGATCGGCCGGCAACCCGATCGGTTAGGTATTTTAATGAATTGTAGTGATTTGCTTTGGATTGGATTGGACAGGTGTACGATCAGACGGGTCAACAAGTCAAAACTTAATGATTTGCTGACCGATCGGTTGGCAAGTCAACAATAGTCAACAACTTTAAATGAAATGCAAGGTATGGTGCAGTGGATCGGATAACTGATCGATCAAACACTAATGTTGTTCGATCGGACAACGTGCATGAACAACCATGACAAATTCTTAGCAAGGAGTCACCTGATCGGACGGCTGTTCGATCGGGTGGCACTCCTAGTGCATCGAACATGTTGACAAATCGGTTAAGTGTTGAAGTATAGTATCTCATGATCCGAAGAGTAATCTGATCAGACAGTAGTCCGATCGAACAACAATTCGTTCAATACTAGTCTTCAAAATAAATTGATTAAGTGTGGGACCATGTGTTAACCGATCGGCTAGCAAGTCGATCGGCTGACTGTCCGATCGGCTGGCTGTCCGTTCGGACAGCAGTCCGATCGGTCAGCACCCTGACCTGATCATCCTATTCATCTAAAACTTGGTTGTTCTGTTTGTTTGTCGTTTTATTGGGGTATTTTGGAAACGAGTCGAACCATAGATCCCTCATCCTTACTTGTTTCCCTGGTCGGACAGGAATCAGCCAAATCCGGCTGGTGAACTGTTCGGAACGGAGTTTATCGTTTAACCCGAAATCGGTTAACCTCGTGGATAGAATCCGGATCTTGAGCCATGCAACCACCGGAGTGATTTGTAAGCCGGCACAGGCTCCGTTTCTATCGGTTTGAAGGCATTAAGTGAAAAAGAGTTGAAAGAAAGTTGGAAAATCCATCTTTCAATCCTTTTCACCGGGTATATGTTTAGATCTATGAAAGATCTTTGTTTGTTTATGTGGAAATCGGCTAGATCCAAGTTATTCTTGGTGGGTTGAGGCCAAAACATGAAGTTCTTCAAGAACCCATGATGACATCATCCTAGAACACTTGAATCTTGATGATTTCACGGTTAAAAGTTAAGATTTGAAAGATAGAAAGGTGTAGGAGTGCGTGTAGATTAAGAAAGTACAAGGTTTGGGACGAAATCTTACCGGAATCAAGAGGAATCTGAGAAAAGGATGAACTAAGCGTGCTAGTCGGACAGAGGTTTCCAAAAGTGGAAAGGATGACAATGACAGGGGTATTTATAGGATGCCAAAAGGGGAAAGTGCTGGCCGATCGGCCAGGCAGCTCGATCGGACAGCCTGTCCGATCGGACAGCAGTCCGGTCGGCTGGCTGTTCGATCGGCTGGCTGTTCGATCGGCTGGTAGCCTGATCGATCAGCTGCACGTTTCGAGCGTTCGGTGCGACGATTTTTTATATTTCGATTTCGGTTGCGAGCGGTTCGATACGATAGGGTTTCCTAGTCAAATTACTTTTAATCCCAACCACTCATATCTTGCGCTATCCTTTCTCCACTAATTATCATAGTTCGATTGTGATTCGAGTTCGATGTCGATTGAGTTCGATTGCATTTCGAGTTTCGATTGCATTTCGATTGTTTACCACAACATAACATAAATAAACATGCACAGGTAACACGTAAGGCACACACATACACGTATAACAGTAACTAAAATGCGTAGTTCGAGTTGAGATTCGATTCGATGTCGATTTGATTAGCATACTTTGATTATCGTTTCGTTAACTTTATCGCATTGTTACTTCCTACAGTTCACAGTCGTAAGTCGATTAGATGGCGTTTGTAATACGTCGATTGTTGTAATTATTGACACTTACTCCATATAATACAACTAAATTAAACACATAAAAGAAATTCTCTACAAGTCAAGTTGCGCGAAATCGATCTTTGACTTTGACTTCTCGAAAACACGGGGTGTTACAAGATCTACTGAATGTCATCGAACACATATGATGCACATTTCTATATCCTGGATCTCCTCCATAGCATCTTGCAAGATTGAGCATGTGAAACTGATGATTGAAAGGATCGTTTAGTCTTGAAGAAGTGTGTGTCAGAGTGTGTGTGTGTGTGTGATTGTGACAGAGAGAGTGGTAATCGTGTGTTTGGGATGATGGAGTGGGGTACCGTTGGGTTTTAAAGAGGTAAAGTGATAAGCCACCGTAACAATCAATCATCGGATGGGAAAATCAAATAATATGAGAACGTTGAAAAAAACTTGAATTTGAAGTTCTTCGGAAGGTAAAGGGAAGCAGGCTCGCTGATTTGTATCTTGGAATGAATCTTATCATTATTTTTTTATAATGCATATACTTTTTGTTTATATCAAGAGAAAATAAAATATCACATTCTTCCAAATGTTTATCATCTATATAGGTAAGGTGATTGGCCATGTAATATTCGTCTATTAATTATAAATATAAATCATATCAAATGTTTGCAAATATACCCGTTTGTGATTAAACTAAAAACTATTTGATAGCGTTTGGTATCGTTTGGTCTGCAAAAGTTAAAAAACAAACAGTCTTCTTCTTATAGACTGCAGAGGTTTGGGCCACCTCTTCTACTACAGATGTTTGCAGATGTGGTCCGCAGACTGTAGACGTTTTACTTCTGAAAAAACAAACAGCACCTAAGTAAAAAAGCTTTTCTCTTTGTTGACTTTTACACCTCATCTCTTCCACAACAAAAATTATCCATTAAAGCTTCATTGAAGCTTTCCCTGTTATGTCTTCACTCCTACTTTCTTTCAGCAGTATAGCTTCATATAAATTGAAATATTTCGTTGAAAAAATAGAAAAATAAAAAGAAATGGCTAAAGAACCGAGGCAACGAATCTCTCCATTGCGCCTGAAAAAACAGATAATATCCACATCATCATGTGTGGCCTTTTTTACATGGTATTGGGGAGAGTCTTATATTAACAAAATAAACAAGCACAAAGGCCCAACGTTACAAGAATCATATAACAAAGACAAGAAACAACTCTAAGATACATAAGAATTTATAAATCAAGAAGTTCAAGAAAATTTCCTAGTTAATAAAGGCATCATTTTAGAACTTGTTTAGGGCTGATATTATTCAAGCAAATATTATTACTTGGGATCCATATTTCTGGTCAATATAATATAGACAAATTGGTTAGAGGGTTTTCCATTAAGTGGTTTTCTTCTAGAAAGATCCTAGTATCAATCACTACTAGGTGTAAATTCTGTAAATATAGGTGAACACCATTGGTAAGGATTCGAACTTGAAGAGTGAGTTTAAAAGTTTATTCTTGTGTTTTAGAGTAAGCTAGATACTAGTTAATTTGTTGTTAAAAAGGTATCCATATTTCCTAATTAATAATGGTACTAATATTTCTCATCCCTAAATCATTTGTGAATAACATTAATTTAAAAATATAAATTTAAATTTAAATAACAAAATGCAAATAAAATATAAATTTCATTAATTAAAAACAATTATTACAAGACTAAATAAAAAACATTGAAACAAGACTAAATAAAAAAAAACATAAGTTTGAAAAATGGAACTAGTCTAGGGGTAAGCAAAACTAGGCCCGAACCGAAAAAAACCCGATAACCGAACCGTATAGCACCCGAAACCGACCCTAATATAGTAATTCAGGTATTTGATCGGTTCCTATTATTGTAGTCATTCAGGTATTGGGTATGTTCCGGGTCGGGAACTTTGAAAAACCGAATTATACTTACTAGACCGAAAAACAGATAGTTTACTAACTATATTGGGCCAAGCTCAGCAACATAAGTTAACCTAAAGTCTTAAACTTGCACAGCAGTTAACAGTTCGATCATTAAACATTTCATCTGTACATGAATATTTCAATTACATTTAGGTTCAGGTAGTGACCCGATACGTAACCGGAACCGAGTGTAACAGGAACCGGAACCGACCCTTTAAGTAGGGTATTATTTCGGGTAATAGATTATAAGATGTTCGGTTATTTGGTCGGGTCGGATCCACATCGGGTCGGGTCGGTTATTGACAAATGCTCGCCCCTAATCTAGTCACCGGCCCCTGGAAAAGTGAAACGCTAAGAGAAGGTGATTATAATATATTAAAGGGGTAGGTTAGGATTATAACGCGTATGCTACATTAAAATGGTTTTCTTAAGGTGGGTGCCCGCCACCCCACCTATGAACATAGGTCCGCCCATGTATAAGGCTACCTTGTTCAACTAATAAGGATAAAGATAAACTCAAGCTTCTTTAGGGTTTTTAGTTGTTCGTCATTTTCTTTAAATTGAGTTAACCACTCAACCAAACTCAAGTTTGATTTTGTAACATCTCACCCTTCATACCACTAATATTGTTTGCTTTATCTCATCGGTTTGCCCATCCAGGAACTTCCGTATTTGTTTTTGGTAGCCCCGGTGGAGACTTCAAGGAGGTCACCCATCATGGTACTACTCCCACCTGAGCACGCTTAACTATGGAGTTTTTAAGTACTCCACAGCCAACTAAGCCCAAAACTTGTTGGTGAATTAAGAGACAGAGAATGTCTTATAAACTAAGAATCTATCCTAGGCACGACTGATGTGGGATTTGCTTAGGGTGTCGCAATGGTCCAGGTTAATCTTCTCAATAGTCGGTATTAGTGCCAGTATAGGTATTGTTACAGATTTTTTCATTCGTATTTTTTTAGATATTTTATTGATCCTAAATGCCTTCATGAACTACTTCTATTTATATAAGAATTAATCACACCGTTAGTTCCAGTGGTTTGTATAAAGTAACAAGGTCAGCTATTAATAGTTTAAAATCACATTATGAGGTTTTAACGTTTGATTTTGTAACAACTTGAGGTACTAAGACTAACAAATGTTAGTTTTCCTGTTAGTTTAAAGGGCATTTTAGTCATTCACATCTAAAGAACTATTTATGTAGCTTTATAGTTAACAAGGGACTGCGTTTGTAACTTACTAACATATATATATATATATATATATATATATATATATAGAATAAGTATAATGTACAAAATGCCTTATCCTACATTATCGTACGCGACAACATACATAACTTGCGTGATTTTTTTTTTGATCAATTTTAACGTGCGTGATTGTATCCGATGCGTGATTATAAGGCTCCCATGCGTGATTTTGTACCTCCATGCGTGATTATCACAAAAATTAGGGTTCCATGCGTTATTTTCCCCTGATCTGATGGTGGACGCTGTCGCGTACGTGAAGTACGATAAGGCATCTTGTATGTTAACCGCACTCTATATATATATATAGGCCGGTTATCATACAATATGCCTAATCGTACATTATGTACGCTATAACCACAACCATCAGATCATCTCATTTAATCCCCGTGCTTAACTATTAAATTAATCAAATTAAAATATATAAATGAAACCGCCAAGGTTAAAATCGTCCATTGCGAAATCAAAACCCCTGATAATCAGCAAACAAAAACTCACAATCATACCGTAAACCCAAATTCAACATTGCATTCCTCTTCCCCCAAGTTCCCTACTACTTACAGTTGCGATTCAACGAAGACTGATGAGTTTTGAGAAACGGAGCAAGGCCAACAACGACAGACCACAGGCAAAGAAGATGAATCCAGGTATCGAATGACATATGCTATTATAAAATGGGATTTACAGGGGCTTTGAATGACATATGCGATTTTGTTTGTTTAGTAAGGTTTTTGTCTGAAACCTATAGTTTCATAAGATTACGTATTGTTCATAACTACGATTTTGTTAGGGTTTATGTCTGGTATGGTTTTTTATTTGGTTTTGTATGATTATGTAGGTTTGTTAATGGTTAGCTGATACATGTGTGATATTATAGAGGGTTTTGTGAGGGTTTTGTATTACAAATGCGATTTTATATGTTAAGTTTTGTTTGTTGAGGTTTTTTCTCTTAGGCATGCGATTTCATAAAAGTTATTTTTGTCTAGGGCATGCGTTTTTTGTATTATTATGTAGTTTTGGTAATGGTTAGCTTGTGCATGCGAATTTATAAAATCATCCATGCGATTTTATATGCTTAGTTAGTTTTGGTATATGATATAATGATACATGCGATTTTATAATTTTTTTTGTCTAAAGCATGCGATTTATATGATTAGCTAGTTTTGGTAATGCTTAACTAAAACATGCGAATTCATACCTCATTCATGCGATTTTATCAACTAAATGAGTTTTGGTAAATGGTTAAAAAATACATGCGATTTTATAAGGTTTTTGTCTAATAGCATGCGATTTTGTAAAAATAGAGACTGATTCTGACTTTGAAGAGACAATATCAACATTGAAAAAAGTGAACAAAAAAAAAAAGAAGGATTGTGGAAGAAAGTTCTGAGGATGATGAATTTGTTAAGCCACTATCGAAAAAGAAGAAAGATGACAAGAAATCTAATATACAAACAAAAAAACCTTCAAAAAAGGTGGAACAGGGAAAAAAATCAAGCCAGCTGGAACAATCTAGAACAGAACCTAGGTCTTTCTTCGAATACAACAACGAAGCAATACTGTTGAGATGTCAACCTAACTCGTATATGGATACTGTGAAAAAAAATTCAAAAACACAGGTTGATGAGGTGAAGAATATGGGATTTGGGGTTATTCTAGATATGAATATCAACCTTATTTCGACACGTTTGGCATATTGGCTAGCCAGAAACATTGACGAGATGTTCGATACACTAAACGTAGGTAAACACCAAATACAAATTACATCGGACACAGTTTATGAGGTATTTGGAATACCAAAGGGGCCAAAGCCAGTTGAAATAATAGTGGATAAGAGAAAAGTTAAAAAAGTGGAGAAAATTGAAAAAAGTAAATAATCAGGAAATATTGCCATGGATACATTCATCAGTCAATGGGGGGAAAACGCGAGAATTACCCATGGCTTAATTGCAACTCCAATAGATAATCAAAGAGATGTGGGGAGCCTGTTTAGATTGAATTTCCTAGTGTACTGGATGACGTTTTTTGCGGAGATTACAAAGGCCACAACTGCAAATGATAGATGTTTGCTTGGTGTAGAGGCCGGACATACCGCATCTAGATTGGTGCTCATATCTACCGGACACTTTGCGTCGTACACGAGCGGGCCGGTAGAACTTTAAAATACAGTTCATGGGACCTGTTGCCTTTCTTACGGTATGCCTTACTACATTTGATAACAAATTTACAAGACTAGTTTGTTTTATTATATAATTAAATGATACATGCAATTTTAAAAATAATTGTGTTTGAGCATGCGATTTATAAGATTAGATAGTGCTTTTGGTAAATGGTTAACTGATACATGCGAAATCATAACTAATTCATGCGATTTTATCAGATTAGTGGTTTTGGTAAATGGTTAAAGAATACATGCGATTTTATACGGTTTTTGTCTGATAGTATGCGATTTTGTAGAAATAGAGTATGATGATGACTTTGAATATAAAATAAATACACATTTTAAATAAATATCAACTCTTTTTTATATTTATACAGCTTCTATACACGCATGAGTACAACAAGAGGCTTAAACTGTTTGAGAACGTCGTGGAAATACCGATTATTCGTTATATCACATCTACGGAGATTGATAAAGTCGAGGAGCATATTTCGGATAACGGACCTGTGTGGACAACAAATGAGAGTGAAAATGAAAAAGAAGAGGGTTGTTTAACGGAGGAGTATACACTACTACCCGTTGACACCACACTAAGCTATAGAAGAAGGACTGCACGTGCAGTAAAAAACGTAGAAATCGAGGAAGACCCTAGCGATAACGAGAACATTGATGATATGATGGACAGTTTTGAACTCCATGAAATGTCTCAGTTGAACCTTGTGATGGGAGTTGGAACACAGACACAAAAAATGATGGACTATTGCAACACTCCTATTCCACTTTCACCATCGGTAATCTACGATTCAGTCCATCAACGAGATCGAGAGGCTTCGAACATCAACAAAAAGGTAAGCACAAAAAATATTAATTTCACTTAATCAATTTATTTTTAACATCTGGATTGATAGTATTTTAACTCGAAACATACTACAGAACCTGTTGAAAAAAATGAAAGCCAATGTCAAAAAATACATTAAAATGGTTCAAGTTGTTCAAGGGATGAACAACTTAGTTTCAGTAGCAAAAACCAAGTGTTTTTGGGATCCGGAGATTATGGAGGCATGTAAGCAGTAGGATGAGACACTTAGGAATAATCCCATTTGTGTGCTGCCTGATTCGGTTCAAGAGCCTGAAACTGCACTTTCTGATGTTCATCAACAGCCTGAAAATGCAGCTTCTGAAGTTCATCATGAAGATACTACAAACAAAGAAAGTATACAGAATGAAGAAGCTCAACAAGTAATATCCAATGTTTTGGAACAAATGGCATCAGAAGGTAAACATGCGATTTCAAAATTAACACATGCGATATTATTTAAAAATTACCATTTCCTATACACATGCGAAACCTTAAAAATACACATGCGATTTCATGAATATACTTGACATTTCATTTCGCATGCGATTTCATATTATAACATGCGATTTTGATTCTGATGTATTAAAATTCAATAATTTGTATCTATAGGGGTACTGCAGCTAGATGATGAAGGATTGACAAATAAAGATGATGGAGGAGTGACAGACACCCTTATTGCACACATTCAAACTGTCGAAACAAGTGTATATGCTTACAAACCACCTGTCCAAGGTAAAAAACACTTTATATTAGAAAAAAAATAAAAAGAACAAAATATTATTAACTTACTCTGGCCTGCAGAAAGTGGTGAAAATGAAACTGGTATGGAAGAGACAGTGAACTTATCCGAATCTACACAAAACATTCAGGAAAAAGTTCAAGAAAAGGAGAAAGAAGTGGAAGCAGTTTCTTTAGGAGAGACTACACAAAAGGACCCTCAACAAACCGATTCAGGTATCGAAGTTGAGAAGGAACCAGAAGTTGAATGCCCTCAGGTGACAGCTGAGGAATTGCAATCAGTTGAGTCGTTTTTGAGCCTGGGACCAAGCCTGGTAGAAAATAAGGGAAAAACAGCTAAGGGGAGAAAAAACTCAAAACCAAAACAAGTTCTACCAGAGGGGTTAAATGAACTCCTTAATAAGACAATAGAAGCCGCCAAAACCATGAGAACTACACCGTACGGGGCAAGTTAGACCAATTTTTTTTTTCATAAACGTATATGTGTGTATTACAAACACATATGTAAAAAAAAATTCAAAAAAAAAATGTCGTGTGTGTAGTTTTTTACACCACAAGTTTGGTGTTTACGGGTACCGTAATTTTACGGTACCCGTAAACACCAAACTTGTGGTGTAAAAAACTACGCACACGACATTTTTTTTTTGAATTTTTTTTACATATGTGTTTGTAATACACACATCTACGTTTATGAAAAAAAAAATTTGGTCCAACTCGCCTCGGATCAAGAGGTTCTCATGGTTTTTACAACTGGAGGTGGTTCTCATTTTAGCGGTCCCCTATATATATATATATATATAAGGTAGGGATCCTCAGATAAGTCCACCCTATTTGAGAAACTTGAGAAGCATTTTGAACACGCATTTTCCCTAGACTTTTCGTAATATACACATATGTATAGTTTAAAATTGACTATATACATATATGTATGTCGTCAAATCTTGAATTATACACATATGTATATAGTCATTTTTAAACTATACATATGTGTATATTACGAAAAGCTTAGTGAAAATGTGTGGCCGAGAATACTTCTCAAGTTTCTCAATTAGCCTAGTGTTTCTCACACGATCCTAACCCTATATAGATAAAAGAATAAATTACAAATACTTAACAAATAAAATAAAACGAAATTTTAAAGATTAATATATATAAGGAATGGTGTGTTGGTAGGTTAATGAAATGGAATTATCAATTACATAAGTTATTCTATTCCCAGAAAAAAATCAATCCATCCGGCCCTCATGTTTTATTTTCATTCCATCATCTCTTGCATCTTTCATTAACAACACCACAACCCACCAACGTCGCTACCACCCCCCAGCGACGCCCACCGTTGCCGGCGACCACCGCCGCCATCACACACCAGTCGTCGCCACCCTGACGATTACCACCGCCGCCACTGACTGCGGACACCAGCCACCACCGATGCCCACCATCACCAGTTGCCGACGCCCACCACCTCCACCATACCCCGGTCGCCACCACCTACAACCCGCCACCTCCGCCACTGTTGCCATCAACTGCCACCGCCACTATGATAATGTGTTTATTATCTTTGTTTATTTTATTATTTGTTAATTACAAACTGATTAATTAAAAACACATGATTCACTAACTCCCAGATCTTTCCTCTTTACCACACCCTTCGGCCTAAGCAACTTGAATTCACAACTGATTTTTTTTTACTTCTTTTACCAAGCTCATTAACGGCAGGCGTTAGAAATCATCAATGGAAAACCAGTTTATGACTTTCATTTCCCAATTTCGCAGCAATTTAAGTAGTTTTTAATGGCTAAACTTGCATAGTATAGGGATTGAACCCATGACCTCTTCTACTATCCTACATCTTATCTAACTCACCAACACCATTGTCAATGAGGTAGTGGTGGAGTGATTGGGGAAAAACTTGGTGTTCCTTGGACCCAGGTTCGACTCCCACTCTCCCTATTATTTTCTACGACATCCAGGTCAAGGGCGAATACGGGTGACGCCGGTTCATCCTGGGTGGGAGACGAGGTTTTACCGATTACTCCACTGTCATGCTTTCGGGCAGGTGGAGGTCTGGTTTCCATGCATCTGGGAGAGCCAAGGGGCTGGCGATGATCGAGTAATCGACCTCGGCCACAGCGCCCGGTGTCACGGTGGTTGACACGTCGTTCCTTGCCGTTCAAAAACAAACAACTCACCAACACTATTAAGCTAGATGGATTAGCAATTAAAGTAGTGCCTATATTATTCAAACAAACACTCAATTATAATATAAATATAATCACTTTTTTTAACGGCAAACAAGTAATATAATCACTTAGGTGCTGTTTGTTTTTTCAGACAAAAACTGTCTGCAGTCTGATTGCAGCTGATTTTATGTCTGCAACTGAAGATGTGGTCTGAAGGTCTGCAAGCTGAAAATATAATACTGTTTGTTTTTTATAAACTGGATATCGTCTGTATAACATAAAAAACCATAATACAACCACCACCTCCACATCCACCACCACTGCACTGCCCAAACCACCAGCACCACCACTCAAACCCAATAACAGTCAATTAAAAAAAAAAAACTCAACAGGATAAAATCGAACAACCTGCAGTTTTTAATTAGCCTTTTGAAGTTGTTAAACCCTTAAAAAATACAACATTTTGGTTCATAGGCAACCAAACATGCCTCTCGCAGACTTTCAAAAATTATAATACTTCTGAAATTCATATAATCAATACATTATCAAACAATGGAAAGAAATATTATGCTTTTAAAATGCAACACCCAGACAATAAGATGAGAAAGTATACCAGTAGCAGCGGCGGCGTGGCAGGGGAGGAGGAGGGCAGCGACGGCAGAGGTTTCGGCGGCGCGTGGAGGGAAGGAGGAGGGGAGCGGCGACTGTGTGGAGGGGAGAGGGGAGGATATGGAGAAGGAGCTAGGGTTTTTTTTTTTGTGGTGTTTGTGTTTGTGGCATCTGGGCAAGAAGAAAGAATGGAGAAGATGTTTGGTAATCGGCCGACCACCGCCACCACCGTCTAGTGGTGGCGTGACGATGAAACGGAGAAGATCAGATGAGTCGACGAGAGAGAGAGAGAGAAGCCGGAGAGAAAGAGGTGGAGGTGTAGGTGACGGTGGAGGTGGGTTGAAGGGGGAGGTGGTGGTGGTGCTGGGTTTTAAAGAGGGAGAGAGAGGAGGAAGATCTGATTTGGGTTTTGAAGATCTGATTATTTGTGAAGATATTAGATATAAGCTTTTTTTAAGCTAATAAAAGCATTTTTCAGATCTTCTTTTAAAACAAAAACGAACAGTCTTCAAGGTCTTGTGTCTGCCCGCCTGAAGACATAGGATCCTTGCAGATGTTTTAAGCAAAAACAAACATCACCTTAATAAAAAAAAATGTAAAAGAAACATGATTGTTATTATTTGATTGGGGTATCCTTTATGTTGAAAATAGAGTAATGTGAAATTAAGCGGTGTACAACCGTTTCCTTTTATTTTTCGGAACATATGTTAGGTCATCGCAATTGTAAAATTGAAGTGCTTTCTTATCTCACTTCGATCAGACACTGGTTTTAGAATTTGGCTTGGATGTTCTCCTGAAACACCATACCGCGGACTGTCACTTGACAAACGTTATGTCACCACAAAAGCTGAACACTCTCTGGCGTAACACATGGTGGGACAAAAACCCGGGTTGTCTCAAGATAGAACCTGATACCTCTGCCATGAGGCTAGGTTCTATCTATCATTGTCTAATCCAACAAAGTGACACAAGTAGGGATTGAACTTGAGTTTCCATTGGAGAGCCCAAGCCTCCTTACCACTAAGCCACAAGTGGTGGATTTCTATTAACCAGTATGTCGAGAACCATTCTTAATTTTTTTTTTTAACAAATTCCTTTTAATCCTTATATTCTGTGAGACTTAAACCTAATTTCTTTCTCTCTTTCAAATATTTTAAAGGTTTTACGAATGAACTACCAGTCCATCAACCAGAACCTTTCTTAATGAATTTCATTTACTTTGGTCAATATTTTTCTTTTCAATTATACCATTTGGTAAATAGAAAAAAAAATCTCAATAACACTTATTGTAAGAAAGAAAGCATTGATTCACAATCCACTTTTTTTGACTTTCACTTCCGAATTAACGGCAGCAAGAAACTTACCCCTATAACAACAGCCTAACGTTCTGACTTTCTAATAATTAATGGCTGAAATTCACTTTTTTGTTATTCAAAGACATATTCAAATATCTAGAACATCCCCTCACTTATGGCCTAACGGTAGAGGCTTGGATTTTCCAATGGTGATAAACTTTCTGGTAAGTCCATTTTCAAAAGAAGAATTTACATCAAGATAGTTGGTAAATAGACAACAAGCTGTGCCGCTACTCATTTTTGAAGATTTAAATTCAATTCCCACTTGTGTCATATTAGGGTGGATATATAGGCAATGAAGGATTTGGACTAGGTCTTGTGTGAGGTTGTTAGTTCGATTCCCGAGCCCAACTGGGTTTTCGTCTCACCGTGTGTTACGCTAGTGAGAACTGCTAAGTACCAACGACTAATCCCTTCCAAAGTTATGTGGTGGCACAACGACTATTAAGTGGCAGCCGGCGGTATGGTTTCCTAGGGTAACGCCCAGAAAAGCCGAACTTTGAAGCCAGCGTGGACCCAGTTAAGACAACATAGTCTGGCCAAAGTGGGGCAATACGGAGCTCTCCAATTTGAAAAGGGTGATAATCTTATAGATGAAGTTCATCGTAAAAAAAAAAAAAAAACGAGATTGTGCAACTCTTCGTTGATTAGTAATTTGGTTTAGAGAAAGCCAACTAAATAACAATTTATTAAGAATGAGCAGAATTTTACTATAATTTAAAGGGGGCTACTAAATGTACCCCTTCTTGTTATTTTTCATATACCCTTTTCATAAAATCACATTTAAACGTATCATATTTACCCCCTATACATGTCATATTTTTTAAACTCATTATTTTTGTTACAAAAAAAATTCAAAAGTGTAAAAAAGATTGTAGACTTTTTTTTTCAAAATTTTTGTTTGTTTTTATATTAGTTTAAAAAAAACATATTTTTTTAAAGTGTTCACTTCGATCGAAAGTCCTAAACTGTAACACCTCGTAGAAACAGTGTCCAATGATGTGTTGACACGTGTAATAAAACCTAATAAAGTTAAACGTTGACTATGAAGGACTAATTTCGTCAAAAACGAAAACTATGATTGTGGAAGGACCAAAAATATCAACATGCCAAACTTGTGCCTCTGGTTGACCTCATTTGATGTTTGTATTCTTTATTGAATAAATTGTCGGACACAAGAAGCCGTTTGTGCTTAAAACCAAAAATTTACAAACCACAGGGGTTAAAAGTGTCAACATGTTAATTCATACCTCTGAATGACCTTTTAACGATCCTGAGGCTTTGTAGAATCTTTTATACTCTCACAATTGTCGGATAATGATTTCGTGGAGTTTCAATGCAAATAAACAATTTAAATTGCAAATATAAAAAAGATGGGTTAAAAGCGTCAACATGTTCAAATTAACCCCTGAGTGACCTTTTAACAAACCCGAAGCATCGTAATGTTCAATATTACTCTCGAGAATGCCTAATATGGATAACATAGGGCTTTGACATGATAAAATGAATATGCGCGCAAGTTGTGCATAAAAGGGGCCAAAAGCGTCAAACTATAAAACTACACCTATGAGCGACCATTTAAGCGAATTAGAGTAAACTGGAGTGTCGTAATATCCCATCATACTCTTGGGAATGCTTATTATTGATCTTGAAAGGCTTTTATGCCATTTCACGTAAAAATGCACAAGTTCGCAAATTAAAGGGTTATAAGCGTCAACGGGGAGAAACTAGTGTTTTCGGTTATAAGCGTCAACGAAACCGAACCTAACGGTGTTTGACAATAACCTAAAGATCATTCATATACTAACTAGAGGGGTTATTTGTGCTTAAAATGAATGAAATGATGTTTTAAAAGGTTCAAGGGCCATTCTTGCCAAGTTTGAAACTTAAAAACTGGTCCCCCATGGGCTCGCGCCACGCGACCTCTAACAGGATGTGCCGTCGCGCGATGCGACGGCCTAAAATTGGCAGAATGTTTGCACGGGTGCAGGTTCTGCAATGCTTCTTCTCCAATTCAGCCATAATTCGAATTCTATGGGTTCTAATGGTTTTAGGAAACCACCTTGGACACTTGTAATCGTCAGAAATCATCTAGTAATAGCTGGAATGATCTGGGGCTGCTCTCAAACACTATAAATAGGTCATTTATGCAGCCACAATCCTTGCTCATTCAAAATTTTCATACTCTCTCAATTGCTCAAGCTTTGGAGCATTCTCTGGAGCATCCTGATCATTAAGGAAGCTCTCTAAGTTCAAATCTTCATGCTAAGGACCTTTGTAAGCGTTCTTAGCTTCTGTAGTTAAGCTTTTATTAGTTTAATGACCGAAAGTCAAAGATATCGTAATGATACTTTGACTTTGTTATTAATCACTAACGGTCCAGCCATTACTTGAATTGAAAATGGCTATGTGTTGGTAATTAAGTAGGTGATAATCCCTCAAAAGGGCACCTCCTAATTATCACGTTTACTTAGTCAATTGTAGGGTCAAAGTAATGAACAGAAAAGTCAAACGAGTCAATTTTTATAAAATAATTCATAACTAATAATGTAGAAGCTATAAAATACGTTTTATCACTTAAATAACTTGGTAAATAATATAATAACATGTTTAGACATGTTCAACTCGACAATTATGAGTATTAGGCTCGGTTCGCAACCGAAAGTCGCAAAAGTAGACTTTTGCTTTGACTTTCAGTTCTGACCCGAATTAGGTTAGTTTAGTTATGCCTTAGGGTTCCTTTGTGACCATGTTATATGTTAGAATAACCCTCTGAGGTTATACTGCATGGCCCCTTAGAAATCATAGTACATTGCATGTTTCCGTTATTTGCTTAAAAGTTGACTATTATGCCCTTATAATATAAAAACGAGATTTTTAAAAATGTGAGAGGACAAAAAGATTTATTACTGAAATATAATTATGTCCACAAAATTTGACATCAGTTTCTGGTCTCGAACTAAAGTTATGCAAGATAGCGTAAAATGAAACATTTTGTTAATTAAATGACATTTTTAGCATATATCATATTTAAACCCAAATTTTTGCACCAAATTCATTACCTACTGTTTTAATATATTTTTTACGGAATTTTGGAATTTTTGGTCAAATTTATACTGACCATAACATAGAGTTCTTGCATGAACTCGGTAATTGATGATAATGCCATTTTCATTAATAAAATGAGTTTTACACATCATTTGCATGTCAAACCTTTTCCTACTGATGTTATATATTAAATAAAATATTTTAAGCATTCAAGACTGATATAAGTCTCAGAATTTCGTAAACATCTCAAATATCGTCAAATATCGACTTTTACGCAATTTAAGCGCATAGTATGGTTTAAAACCATATTTAGCACCCAAGACTTGTTACCTACTGATTTTATAATTAAATTTTAATACTTTAATAGTAAGTGTAAGTCTTGAACTCAGAATTTCAATTTTGTCCTTAAAAACATATGTGAAATGACCAAAATGCCCCTACGATGCATAGTTTGGCCATAAATGGTAAACCTCACATATGTATGATATCTTACTGATTTATCATCTTAAAATAAATGTTTTTACAAAAGGTTTTAGACCAAAACCTCAGTTTACTATTAAACCTCGTTTATAAGCATTAAAATGACCAAAATGCCCTTACAGGACTTAAATTGGTTTTAAAATCTTTTTGGGCATAATTCTTGATATCCTACTGATATCATATCATATTAAAGCATATTAACTTGTGAAACTTGTACATGACTCAACCGGTTACCCGTTATGCATATACGCGTTCGGTACGGTTTATGTAACTAGTTTGCATAAATTAGCCGAAACGTGTCAAACCTTATCATTTTAACTTCAAATTCCCGAATGTAATTAGTTTACTCATATAATACAAGTCTCCATACTTGTCGGGTCTAAATTACATTCCAATCCGGTCATCGCTTAATCCAGCGTTTCGTGCCGTAAAGCTTTCTTTAAACTAACCGGTCTAAGTTTACAACTTAAATAAAGACCCGTTAGGAATCTAATAGGTTAATAAAACCTTCGTTCCAGATTAGGAACCCCGGTAAAAGATACTTGCACTTGTTTGAGTAGATAATACGGCTGAGTATACAAAACTTGTATTTTAAGCTCAGGTAAATACTTTTAACTTATTTTCCATTATACGGGCTTGGGATACGGTAAATTATTACCGTTTGGTCGTGTATTGAATATTTAATCGATTAGTGGTTAAATCATTGAGATAACCCGTTTTAATCTGTTTTGTTTGATACAAAGCATTTGGGGGTTAACGACCGTGTCCTGGATATCCTTGGCATCATTTAAATGCAAATGGCCACGACCTAAGCACGGGGTGTAGGCATACACCTGACAGTTGTGATACGGTTTCTTTTCCCCAAAAAGGGAATTAAGATATAAGATATAACCACACGTGAGGATAACTCCTTGTGGACTATATTAGTGTTGTGTTGATTAATCATGACTCGGCTTCTATCTCGGGCCCTGAACGTACGACAAACATGTAAATCTGTATACAAGATTATTTTATATAATTGTCCCAAGTTATAAAAGAATATTTGTGCCTTGTGCATCTAAATCAATTTTCCTAAATGTTTTCAAAAGAGTCAGTTAATTGTGTTTACCTGTGTAAACTGACGTATTTTCAAATGACTAAGTGACAGGTACTACTCGTAATTGGCTAGGAGCTTCTTGGTGTTAATAAAGAATCTTGCAAATCCTTAGGATGCCCTAAAGTCTGCTAAACTTCGTTTTGTACATTTTATAAAAGATCCGCCTGTGGATTTAATATTGCAAGCTCGTATGTAATTATCCTTTCGGTATTTTCAGACATTTGGGTTGGTAATAATATTTTATATTCCAAGACTTCCGCTGTGCTATTTTGTGTATGTTTGACTATGACAATACCAATCTTACGTCACAATACTCCCTACCGGGCCGTGCTGTAAATATCGGGGTGTGACAGGTTGGTATCAGAGCCAACGTTTGAGTGAATTAAACACTTGTCTTTAGTGTTTAATCTCAAATGACACAATAGCATATTCCTTAGACCTTCTGAGTCTAGACTTAACATAGGAATGCTCTCATCCCTATTAAGTAAGCGTTGTTTTCGATTTTATGTATATTGAATATGTCGCCAAGTAAAGAAGTCGTTGATGGAAATTCTCCACATCCGAAGCCTAGAGCTGCCAAGCTTCGTACCACGGGTGGGATAAGCGTGCAACCCGTTTGAGGAAAGATCTTTATGGACCTATTCCCAAAACCAAACCTATTTAAACTCTTAACCAGACTTCGTAGTCCATACCGGAGGTCCCTAAGGCTCAATTCTAGAAATCTGTACCAGTGGAGTCCATACCGGGAGATCCCTGAGGCTCCCATATTGAAGATAATACATCTGGATGTTATTAATCCCTATTTTCTATTTCCAAGTTTTGAAATTTCGGACTTGGACTATACCAGTCAAAACCCAATCCGTGATCCATGCCATTTCCTTAACTATTGAGTCTTTGGATTCCACTTCAGCAACGGATCCTGATTTTAAATGTTTACTTTATTCACTAAAGATTTTCAGTGTCGCTACCGCGTACGATAAATAAAGAAGAAAAATAATCAGAATAAAGCAAGGAAGACATTATAAAACCCTTCTTCTATTATATTTCATTTTCCTTTAAGTCCCTGTATGGGCATCTGATTATTGTAGTCCTTTGTGGACGTATTATTTCACCATAGTCCTTGTAAACTTACCTCTTTTGATAAGACTCCATATATATATATATATATATATATATATATATATATATACGTTTATCTATTATAGTCCCTTTGAGGACATTATATTTCAATATAGTCCTTTCGAGGACATTATATTCCAAAATAGTCCCTTCGTGGGCATCAACCTTTAAAATAGTCCTTTCATGAACATTATACTCCATTATATTCCTTACATGGACGTGTTATTTCAATAAAATCTTTTGTAAACATGATTATTTCATTAAAGATATTTTCTAGACATGTTATTTCATTAAAGCCCCCTGACGAATATAATAATTCACCATAGTCCTTTCAAGGACATATCGTTTTACTATAGTCCAAATGTTGACATAATTTATAGTCCCTATACGGACTTATATTTTTCCTTTCAGTTCCCACATGGACTAGTATCGCTTCAAAGTCCCTATTAGGACCTATCTTTTCTGTATAGTCCCTGTGAGGACATTGGCTTATTATAATTTCCTAATGAACATATTTTTAATTTAAGTCCCTGTGAGGGCATCTGTTCAGTAAAGTCCTTTGTGTGTATGCTGTACCAATATAGTCCTTTTATGGACACGATATTTCATTAAAATCCCTTTGGGGATATGTTATCTCTAAATAGTCCTTCCGTGGACACGAGATTTCATTATAGTCCCTTGGTGGACATGATATTTCATTATAACCTCTTTGTAGACATGACATTTCGTTATAGTCCCTTCATGGGCAAACTATTTTAATATAGTCCCTATACGAACTTATGATATTTTATAGTCCCTATACGGACTTATAATTTCCTTTTAAGTCCTCTGTGGACAAATATGATATTAAAAGTCCTGTTTAAGGCATGGTAAATTTCCTAATGATTTATTGAAAGTTTTGAAAATTTTATATAGGTACTCATTTCGTCCTTTATCAAACATTAGTATCAATTTGATTCGAACTTTATAGATCTACTAAATAATTTTAAAAGATCTTCTTAATGGTATAACGTAGCCAATATGTCCATACAGACATGCTATGATGGTAAAACCCTCTTAAGACAATTAATCCTTGTTAACATCTAAGAACATGTTAACACTCCTGGCAGTGTGACTTGAGAAACCACACCAGCCGTCAAGGTATTTGGACTATGTCCAAGCCTTAAAGCGTATATGTTCGAATTAGATCATGGCAAGTATCATCAATATGATGATCATAATATAAACATCCATTAGTGATGAAGTGCCTACGGGCTAAACTTATTGTCCTATAAGACAACGACAGTTGTGGTCTACGACCCCCCTGTCTAAAGATATTGGACTATGTCCAAGCATAATAGTCTATATGATCAATGCGATCATGACTAATATCATCTAATACGATGATCACATTATTTAGCATCCTTTAGTGATTTTTTGCCTACGGGCTATATATATTATGTTGTCCATTAGTGACATTGACAAATGTGACCGTTATGGTTTACCGTCCGAGGTGATGGGCATTGCCCAAGTCTTATAGACTATGAGATCGATAAGATCATGAATAATATCCTTAATTACAATAATTATATAAATATATGTATAAACATCCATTAGTGATGTCCAGTGATTTGCCTATGTGGCAAAATAAATCGTCTTTTAAAGACAATGACAGTTGTAGTCTATGACTCGCTCTCCAAAGGTCAAGAACTACATTCAAATCTTAAATCCTCTAATCTAATAAGATTGCGGCTTATATATTAATGTCCACTGTGACAGGCCTTTTGTGCCATATCCTATATGTCATTTGCGACAAGGCCCTAGTGCCATATAGCTATTATATGTCCTTTGAGACAAGCCTATGTACTACATTTTCATCTCCTTCATGACGGACTTATGTTCCATATTTAAAAGTCCGTATGGCGAGCTTTCGAGCTATACAAAATCGTCAATATGACAAATACAATTGTGACATTGTGATCCCCTGTCTAAAAGGTAATGGACTAGGACCAAACCCTAAATGCCATTGGTGGTCCTTTTGTGACCTAGGCTAAATGTAATTGAGACACGTCCAAATAACATTCATTAGGAATGTTCATAACCTATTAGCCTATATGGTTAAATGACACCATGGCCAGTGTATGTTAGGTCATTAGGATGATGACTAACTGATGTGATGCAACTAAGAAATTGTTTCATTTGGTGTTAGGGACCAAGTCTCGAGTATGGCAAACTCGGATAAGACAACCAACAACCGCGTTAATGATGATGCGAAACATGCTAATGATGCAAAAATCGTGAACCTCAAAGTTAACAAAGAAAATCTTCAAGTTTTGATTGAAGCAGCTGTTGGAAAAGCTATGAGAAAGGTCATGAGAAAGTTCAAGGAGCCAAATGTTACTTGTTCCAAATCCCATTTAAAACGACACTCCTTGCTCATGAGAAGAATTTTGTTTGTGCCTTGAATGCGAAGGATGAACCGAAAAGGATTGGGGAGGAGGATAACTCCCAGAAATCTAAGAAAGAAAGGAATGTCCAAATTCAATACGAACCAACAACAGTCCAATAAGAAGCCTGTATGCAAGACCTGCTATAAAAGACACTAGGGACAGTGTCGATTGGAACAAAGGCTAAAGCAGTGTGGCGTTTGTAAAAGAACTGGTTATCAGTCCCATGAATGTAGAAACTTAATGAATGCAGTCTGTTTCAGCTGTGGCGAGAAGGGCCACATCAGGACTAGCTGCCCTGAAACTGTTAAATATGGTATAGCTAAGTATAAAGAGACTAAGAATGAAGGCACTTAAACCCTCCTGATAAATGCCAACGGTGGTTCGTATCAATAAAGACACCAGGTACGTCCCTTATCTTGACTCAATTGCAGAGAATTCTGTTTTAATTCGGGAACTACTAAGTATTCCATATATCATAAGCTTAGCAAACTTTTAGAATTTTTCCCATAAGAACTCCAGATATTAAGTGCAAAGTAGGACGTATCGATGAAATCACATGAACCAATTCTTGTCAGAGAATCCTCATTCATCAAAATCTAAAGTACTCTTTCCTCAGATAAAGTACGACAATATATGTTATTTTATTTTGTTATCTCATTGATTTCTATCAACTGCAAATGCTAGACTATGCTTGATAAAAGAGCCATATGAGGATTGGTGTATCTTAGTGTGTCCCATAGATTGCTTCCATGCCTGATCAGTATGGAGGTTTAATGCATGGAACCACTAAGATATCCCAATGGTCATATTGTACTAAAGTCAGCTAATGGTATTTAAAGAAGGTATCCAGTATAGAAAGGTCCAATTAAGTGTCACTACTTAAGGCATCCTTGCATTCGTAAGGAAAATGTATCATTTATGTGGCATGGATAACTATAGATGAACTGAAAACTGAGATTTAGAATATCTCCGTCATCTCTGTGTATTTCGATTGTCTTTTTCGTAGAACTACCCTGTTTACCTCCTGATAGGCAAGTAGAGTTAAGATTAATATCCCACTTAGGGCTGCATCTATTGAAAAATCTCCATATCGGTTGAGTACTGACTGTAATAAAAGGATTGTAACCCAGTCAAATGAGTATTAAGAAAAAGGTTCATAAATCCTAACTCATCATTCTGAGAGCTCCGGTGTTATTAATTAAGAAAGACGGTTCATTATGCTTATGCATTGATTACCGCAACCCTATTTAGGAAACAATTAAGAATCGCCATCAGCTGCCCAGGATCGTCGATTTGTTTGACTAACCGTGAGGTTAGCCATTCTTTAAACATTGGATTAAGCAGTAGTTGGAATGACTATCTCGCCTTAAATAAGCTTTCCTATAACTAATAGTTAGTATATAAGCATCAAGGGTGCTCCTTTGGAGACCTTGTATAGATGGAATGTTAAATGTCTGTTAATGGACACAAGTTTGGTAAGTCCAATTATTAGGATCTGGAATTTACCCTGGAGACAACGGATAAGATCATACAAATCTGTGATCGTCTGAAAGCTGCCAGTAATCGACAGAAAATCAATGATTAAGAGAGTCGCAAACCTCTTGAGTTCACAATAAGGAACAAGATTCAGCAAAAAGTACCACCCTAGAAAGGTGTGATGCATTTTGACGTAACGGACAAGTTAAACTCTAAATATATAGGACTATCCAAGAAAATCGGATATGTTAAGATCAATAGCCTATAAGCTAAAACATACCTAAGGAATTTGATGGTATTCACAATGTGTTTCACACTTGTGATTTCAGGGTATGTCTAGCCGATAAGTCAATAGCATTATCACATAATGATATGCAGATGAATGAAAATTTGTGGTTTAATGAGAAACCAGTATTGATTAAGGATCGACAGGATTAGAAGCTCCGAAAGAAAGCAAATACCTATTATTAAGGTTAAACGGGATGCCGTAGAGGCCCTGATTATACATGGGAAGACGTGTTCACTACATGATAGAAGAACTCCTATCTTTTTGAGCAAATCTCGAGGTCGAGATTTCTTTTAAGGGGGTGAGGATGTAACACCTCGTAGAAAATGTGTCCAATGATGTGTTGGCACGTGTAATAAACCCTAATAAAGTCAAACGTTGACTATGAAGGACTAATTTCGTCAAAAAATGAAAACTATGATTGTGGGAGGACCAAAAATATCAACATGCCAAACGTGTGCCTCTGATTGACCTCATTTGATGTTTGTATTCTTTATTGAATAAATTGTCGGACACAAGAAGCCGTTTGTGCTTAAAACCAAAAATTTACAAACCACATGGGTTAAAAGTGTCAACATTTTAATTCATACCTCTGAATGACCTTTTAACAATCCCGAGGCTTTGTAGAATATTTTATACTCTCACAATTGTCGGATAATGATTTCGTGGAGTTTCGATGCAAATAAACAATTTAAATTGCAAATATCAAGAAGATGGGTTAAAAGCGTCAACATGTTCAAATTAACCCCTGAGTGACCTTTTAACAAACTCGAAGCATCGTAATGTTCAATATTACTCTCAAGAATGCCTAATATGGATAACATAGGGCTTTGACACGATAAAATGATTATGCGCGCAAGTTGTGCATAAAAGGGGCCAAAAGCGTCAAACTATAAAACTACACCTATGAGCGACCATTTAAGCGAACTGGATTAAACTGGAGTGTCGTAATATCCCATCATACTCTTGGGAATGCTTATTATTGATCTTGAAAGGCTTTTATGCCATTTCGCGTAAAAACGCTCAAGTTTGCAAATTAAAGGGTTATAAGCGTCAACGGGGAGAAACTAGTGTTTTCGGTTATCGTTTAATGAAACCGAATCTAACGGTGTTTGACTATAACCTAAAGATCATTCATATACTAACTAGAGGGGTTATGTGTGCTTAAAATGAATGAAATGATGTTTTAAAAGGTTCAAGGGCCATTCTTGCCAAGTTTGAAACTTAAAAACAGTCCCCCATGGGCTCGCGCCACGTGACCTCTAACAGGATGTGACGTCGCGCGACGCGACGGCCTAAAATTGGCAGAATGTTTGCACAGGTGCAGGTTCTGCAATGCTTCTTCTCCAATTCAGCCATAACTCGAAGTCTATGGGTTCTAATGGTTTTAGGAAACCACCTTGGACACTTGTAATCATCAGAAATCATCTAGTAACAGCTGGAATGATCTGGGGCTGCTCTCAAACACTATAAATAGGGCATTGATGCAGCCACAATCCTTGCTCATTCAAATTTTTCATACTCTCTCAAATGCTCAAGCTTTGGAGCATTCTCTGGAGCATCCTGGTCATTAAGGAAGCTCTCTAAGTTCAAATCTTCGTGCTAAGGACCTTTGTAAGCGTTCTTAGCTTCTGTAGTTAAGCTTTTAATAGTTTAATGACCGAAAGTCAAAGATATCATAATGATACTTTGACTTTGTGATTAATCACTAACGGTCCAACCATTATTCGAATTGAAAATGGCTATGTGTTGATAATTAAGTAGGTGACAAGCCCTCAAAAGGGCTCCTCCTAATTATCACGTTTACTTAGTCAATTGTCGGGTCAAAGTAATGAACAGAAAAGTCAAACGAGTCAGTTTTTATAAAATAATTTATAACTGATAATGTAGGAGCTATAAAATACGTTTTATCACTTAAATAACTTGGTAAATAATATAAGAACATGTTTAGACATGTTCAACTCGACAATTCTGAGTATTAGGCTCGGTTCGCAACCGAAAGTCGCAAAAGTAGACTTTTGCTTTGAATTTCAGTTCTGACCCGAATTAGCTTAGTTTAGTTATGCCTTAGGGTTCCTTTGTGACCATGTTATATGTTAGAATAACCCTCTGAGGTTATACTGCATGGTCCCTTAGAAATCATAGTACATTGCATGTTTTCGTTATTTGCTTAAAAGTTGACTATTATGCCCTTATATTATAAAAACAAGATTTTTTAAAATGTGAGAGGACAAAAAGCTTTATTACTGAAATATAAGTATGTCCACAAAATTTGACATCAGTTTCTGGTCTAGAACTAAAGTTATGCAAGATAGCGTAAAATGAAACTTTTTATTAATTAAATGAAATTTTTAGCATAAATCATATTTAAACCCAAATTTTGGCACCAAACTCATTACCTACTGTTTTAATATAATTTTTAGGGAATTTGGAATTTTTGGTCAAATTTTATACTGACCATAACATAGAGTTCTTGCATGAACTCACTCATTGACGATAATGCCATTTTCATTAATAAAATGAGTTTTACACATCATTTGCATGCCAAACCTTTTCCTACTGATGTTATATATTGAATAAAATATTTTAAGCATTCAAGACTGATATAAGTCTCAGAATTTCATAAACATCTCAAATATCGTCAAATATCGACTTTTACGCAATTTAAGCGCATAGTATAGTTTAAAACCATATTTAGCACCTAAGACTTATTACCTACTGATTTTATAATTAAATTTTAATACTTTCACAGTAAGTGTGAGTCTTGAACTTAGACTTCCAATTTTGTCCTTAAAAACATATGTGAAATGACCAAAATGCCCCTACGGTGCATAGTTTGGACATAAATGGTAAACCTCACATATGTATGATATCTTACTGATTTATCATCATAAAATAAATGGTTTTACAGAAGGTTTTAGACAAGAACCTTAGTTTACTATTAAACCTCGTTTATAATCTTTAAAATGACCAAAATGCCCTTACGGGACTTAAATTGGTTTTAGAATCTTATTGGGCATAATTGTTGATATCCTACTGATATCATATCATATCATATTAAAGCATATTAACTTGTGAAACTTGTACATGACTCAACCGGTTACCCATTATGCATATACGCGTTCGGTACGGTTTATGTAACTAGTTTGGATAAATTAGCCGAAACGAGTCAAACCTTATCATTTTAACTTCAAATTCCAGAATGTAATTAGTTTACCCATATAATACAAGTCTCCATACTTGTCGGGTCTAAATTACATTCCAATCCGGTCATCGCTTAATCCAGCGTTTCGTGCCGTAAAGCTTTCTTTAAACTAACCGGTCTAAGTTTACAACTTAAATAAAGACCCGTTAGGAATCTAATAGGTTAATAAAACCTTCGTTCCAGATTAGGAGCCCCGGTAAAAGATACTTGCACTTGTTTGAGTAGATAATACGGCTGAGTATACAAAACTTGCATTTTAAGCCCAGGTAAATACTTTTAACTTATTTTCCCTTATACGGGCATGGGATATGGTAAATTATTACCGCTTGGTCGGGTATTGAATATTTAATCGATTAGTGGTTAAATCATTGAGATAACCCGTTTTAATATGTTTTGTTTGATACAAAGCATTTGGGGGTTAACGACCGTGTCCTGGATATCCTTGGCATCATTTAAATGCAAATGGCCATGACCTAAGCATGGGGTGTAGGCATACACCTGACAGTTGCGATACGGTTTCTTTTCCCCAAAAAGGGAATTAAGATATAAGATATAACCACACATGAGGATAACTCCTTGTGGACTATATTAGTGTTGTGTTGATTAATCTTGACTCGGCTTCTATCCCGGGCCCTGAACGTACGACAAATATGTAAATCTGTATACAAGATTATTTTATATAATTGTCCCAAGTTATAAAAGAATATTTGTGCCTTGTGCATCTATATCAATTTTCTTAAATGTTTTCAAAAGAGTCAGTTAATTGTATTTACCAGTGTAAACTGACGTATATTTCAAAAGGCTAAGTGACAGGTACTAATCGTAATTGGCTGGGAGCTTCTTAGTATTAATAAAGGATCTTGCAAATCCTTAGGATGCCCTAAAGTCTGCTAAACTTCGTTTTGTACATTTTATAAAAGATCCGCCTGTGGATTTAAGATTGCAAGCTCGTATGTAATTATCCTTTCGGTATTTTCAGACATTTGGGTTTGTAATAATATTTTATATTCCAAGACTTCCGCTGTGCTATTCTGTGTATGTTTGACTATGACAATACCAATCTTACGTCACAATACTCCCCACCGGGCCCACCGGGCTAAGCTGTAAATATCGGGGTGTGACATAAACTGGTTTTAACTTGCTTATAACATACTCCTTACACTAATTAAATTTAAACTTATATAGATTGTTAATTTATAGTTTGGTAAAATTATTTTAGTACCTATTGTTTATTTGTTCACTTACATAGGATTAATATGTGCTAGGGCTATAAACAGTATTTTAAAAGAAAAAACTTTATTACTTTTTAGTAAATAAAATTGTTAATTATTTTATAAACACATTTAAAGTATTAAAAATTATAAAAGTAGGATCTTTAAAATACAAACTAGACGGGGGAAAAACATAATATAGACTTTTTTTTAAAAGAGAGTTCAAAACTTTTTTTTATTGTTTTTATAAAAAATGTTAGTATTTATTTATAAAGATGTTCAATAAAAAACATAACCAAAATACTATTTGAGAAAGTGTCTTTAAAAACAATATCCGAGAAATTTAAAAAAAATATGTTTTAAATAAAAATTAAAAAAACAATTTAAAAAAAACGCCTGTAATCTTTTTTTCCACGGTTGAATTTGTTTTGTAACAAAGAGAATATTTAAAAAACGTTCGTTGGTGAATTAGGGACTTTCCATTTGGTAATTGCCTCGATCTTTGTGAGATCTACATGAATTCCTTCATGATTAATCAAATGTCCTAGAAATTGTACTTCTTGTAACCAGAACTCACATTTTGAGAATTTAGCATAAAACTTTTCTTTTTCCAATGATGTTAGAATTACATGTAGATGTTTAGTGTGCTCTTCCTTGTTCTTGGAATAAATAAATATATCTTCTATGAAGACAATTACAAATTTATCCAGGTATGGTTTACATATCCTATTCACATTTTGAGAATTTAGCATAAAGCTTTTCTTTTTCCAATGAGCATTTGTTAAACCAAATGACATGACTGTAAACTCATAATGTCCATATCTTGTTCTAAAAGCAGTTTTAGGAATATCTTCCTCTTGTACTTTCAATTGATGGTAACCAGATCGTAAATCTATTTTGAGAAGAATCGAGCTCTTTGAAGTTGATCGAATAGATCATCGATTCTCGGTGGTGGGTACCGATTTTTAATTGTGACCTTATTTAATTCTCTACAGTCAATACACATGCGCATTGATTCATCTTTCTTCTTGACGAATAACACATGTGCTCCCCAAGACAATGAGCTAGGTTGTATGAAACCTTTATCCAATAATTGGTCTAGTTGCTTCTTCAGTTCCAGCATCTCTATTGGTGCTAAACGATAGGGTGCTTTGGCAATCGGTGAATTCTGATTTCGACCTTGCGATCAGGCGGCAGTCCAGGTAAATCTTTTGGGAAAACATTTGAAAAATTTGACACTACAGGAATATCCTTCAATTCTTTTCCTTTAGTGCTAATGATCATAGAGATCATATACATTACTCCTCCTTTTTCGTGCGTAGCTTGCAGCTTTCATCACAGAGATGAATTTTGTTGATTTTGTCGGCTTGTCTCCCTGGATTGTGATCCTTTCTCCTGCTAGCGTACGATTCTCAATAGAATTTTGATGACACAAGATTCATCGCATGATTGGCCACTAACCAACCCATTCCTAATACAATATCGAATCCAGCTAGATTCGTTGGTAGCAGGTTGGCTATGAACTTATGTCCTAATAATTCTATCTTTTCATTCTAAAGTATTTCGCATATGCTGATAAAGTTTCCATTTGCCGTTTCTACCGTACAGGCTTGGCAAAATTTAGTTAAGGGTTGATTGAGTAATTGGCAGAAAGCATTATTTCTAAACCTTTGGCTTCCACCAGAGTCAAATAATACTTTAGCATAGACGTCATGAACGAGAAACGTACCGGTGATCACATCGGGAATCATTTTTGCTTCTTCTATTGTCAGTACAAAAGCTCGTGCATTCTTCTTGGGTCCTTCGGTTGCTTTTTCCTTGTTGTTAGGTGTTGTTGCTAGTTTTTTGCAGTATTGATGGATATGGCCTGCCTCTCCACAGTTGAAGCATACGTTAGTGTTAGTTTTTCTTCTACATTCTTCTTCTTTGTGTCCAGGTGTTTTGCATACGTTGCAATACTTAGCATATCTTCCCGAATGCTTCCCTTTACAGAATCTGCAGAAAGGTGGTGCAGATGACGGACCTGCTCCTTTCCTTTGGTAAGAATTACCAGAACTTAGTTCTTGGGTAATCTTTTGGGCTAAATCCTTTTTCTGATTCTTTTCTCGTGTGCGTATTAGTCCATCTGTCAGAGTGTTAGCTAGTTCAACTGCCTCTTCAATAGTCTGCAGTCTTGCTGCCTTGACCATGTCTCGGATTTCACCGACTAATCCCCGGATATAACGAGAAATTAATACTGGTTCTGGCGAAGTCAGGGCTGGTACTGTCCTTGATATTTGAAGAATTTGGTAGTAAATTCGCGACTATTTACACCAATCATCTTATGGTTTAGGAACTTATTAGCTATATGTTCCTTTTCATGAGGAGGACGAAATTTTCTTTCAGTCATTTCCTTAAATTCCTTCCATTCCATGAAATAAGCCATGTCACTTCCTTTTGACTGAAGAATAGTATTCCACAATTCTAATGCTTCATCTTTGAAAAGATCAGAATCATACATTACCTTATTCTCTTCAGTACATTTACTAATTTTCAGAACAGCTTCAGTGTTTTCTAACCAGCGTAATGTTGCAATGGCTCCTTCATTACCAGAGAATTCAATTGGCTTACAGGACAAGAAATCTTGATAAGAACAACCATAGCTATGGCCTTCTTTCATTTGGGAAATGGAGCTCTGACAAGAATATCATTGTCTCCATTGACACTTTGGCTAGCTTCAGTGTGATGAGTATGCTTACTGCCTATAGTAGTATTATTGTTTACAGGCATAGGATTTTTAATAGCTTCAATGATTAAGGGTATGGCATCAGCTATTCTTTGAGCTACTATATTTTCTATAGCACTTTTATCCAAAGGATTTCCGTTACTAGCGTGAATTTCCTGATTATGTGATACTTCATTTGACTTCTAAATTGCAAACATTTCAGATATTAATATCACAGAATAATTAAAACAAAACAAATACTCAAAGCACGTTTTATCGAAATCGTTGAACATTCCGATGGTTACTCTTTTTATATGTATTTCGTCTCTAATACATACATACCATAATTATACACATCAGTATATTTTAGTTTTAGTTATGCGTTGATTATTATTATTATTATTATTATTATTATTATTATTATTATTGTTATTACTATTATTATTATAATTAATTTTTATTTTTCTTATTTTTTATAAAATACAGGGAAATACATACATACATACATACATACATATATAGGAGGAGGTTCATTTGAGAAGAATCTTCTTGAAAGAAGAAAAATAAATTAATCTAGACCCTATATTTTTTTATCAATGGTTGGGAATTAAGATATTATTTTTGTCCACTTTTAATTAATTCTTTAATTACTAAGGGTAATATAGACAATTTGGTGTAGAATACTAATAAATATTTTAAAGAGTTACTCAAGTCTCATTAATGCCACCATAATTTTCTCTTTCACTACCATTAATGTGCTGGATCTTACACTAATTTTATTAGAAGTGACAAAAAAATTTAAAAGTGTTGTGTCCTACACATATTTTATTATGAGTCGCAAAATTATTTAAAAGTTTTGGAGTCCTACACATTCTGTACCCTACACCAGAACATTGTTTTAATAGTGTAAAAAACGTTGATTATGTAAGATCATGTGTATGATTGTTTTTACTGTGTAAGGTGCACAACTATTTTGTAAGATAGACTCAGTAAATGATTAGAGTTCATTAATTTGAATAGCAAAAATAAATAACAGACTCATTAAATGATTTGTTCAAATTACATTTGTATCCTTTATTCTTTTTATTCTTAATTTGTAATTTCTTCTCATCTGAACTCTCCACTACATATATATATATATATGGTGGGAGTTGGCTACAAAGTTCATTTTTCCTAAAAAGTGTAAAAAGTCATAAAACACCATAATGCCAACCATAAAACACACTCAAAACCCACAAATAACAAAGTGAAGATTACTAAAACGCCATATTTGTGGGTTTTGTATTGTGTTTTGGATGATAAGGCTTTGATTATCGAATTACTAACATTAGTGTGTTTATGTTGATTATCATGTTGTGTTTTATACTCATAGTTCTACGATGGTGTGTTTGAAGTTTTTATGGACTGTTAGGGTTTGGATATTGTGTTTTAGTGAGCTTCACTCTCTTATTTGTGGGTTTTGAGTGTGTTTTATGGCTGAAATTGTGGTGTTTTATGACTTTCTGCACTTTGAAGGAAAAATAGACTTTGTAGCCGAACCCCACCCTATATATATATATTATATAAGACTGGGTCGTCTTCAAAAGTGGAATTCCCGCTCGTCATATTCCCAGACGAGGTTTTCACCAATTGAGTGGATTTGGTTTCCTGTGGTCATCAGTTCCTCTCCATAATGCCTTAGTTCAGCTATATTTTTTTGGGCTCATGGCTGGATAGACATTTAGTATATAAGGTGGAATTGTGGTAATTGGGGATAAGGGTTCCCGCATTAGGTTTTTGAATTACCAATCGTTTTTCCACCATTGTTCCATGAGATCTGGTATAGGTGCAGGGATCCTAGGGATTTCTTCTGGGTTAAACACTGGTATTGGTTGGGGGTTGATCGGTATAGGTTCAGGATAAAAAGGTATTGGTTCTATTAGTTGGTCTAGGTTAAAGGGTAACATTGGTTCGGGGTTCGCAGGTAGGTTCAAGTTTATTTCGTTGTCTATAGGTTGAAATATGTCGCAATTTGCTAACCTACTGTCTAGCTCCTCCCACAAGGGTATGGTTACTGGGATTTGGGCTGATCCTTCAGTTAAGGTTATGGTAGCTACTTGATTTTTCTTCTTCTTCCTCTTTTCTTTTTTCCCTTTATTGAACCATCCTCTTTTCTTAGGGGATTGTAGTTCAAGCGGTTGGGCTTGAAAAACTATATGCTCATCTTTATCTGCCTCATATCCAGATTGAGTTCCCGATGGTCCTTCATTCATTTCCAGATCGGTAATATTTTGGAAAGCCTCAGATACTTTTTCATCACTCATACTGTTGACTCAAAAATCGTTAAAAACAATATTTTCAAAAATCATATATATATATATTTATATTCACAGAAATAACACATAGGTTATTTTATATTAACTTTATAACTTTATTGTTTAAGTTTAGTTATTAAAATAACACCTAAATGACTTAAACTAGTGGCTCTGATACCACCTTTTGTCATAACTCCTGACCCCACTCTGGGTAGGAGCCGTGAGCAGATGCAGCAATGGTAACGGTGTTTATTAAATTTGCAGTGGAAAATTTCATCCGGGTCGTAGTTAGAAAAATTTCAGAGTTGTAAACACCAAAGTTTTAATATTAAACAACTTGGATAAAACCCATATTACAAACAAATGGTTTTATAGGGATAAACCTTATTTTGACGAAAACACATTTTCTTTTCTTTATTCTGATAACATAGACACTTTATTTAAGCATTCAGTGCTTTATAGCATGTTCCTTTACTTTCAAAGTAAGTCATCTGAAACGTGTTAAAAAATATTTTATCAGCGAAAACACTGGTGAGTTCATTCATTTGTATAAAACAACACAATGTTATAATTACAGCGTTAAGGGTTTTTACATTTGTTTATATCTTTCAATTACTCAAATCAGTATTTGTCATTATGGCAGTTCTTGTAACTGTGGTCATATAACTATTGGCTAACTCTTTGTCCAAATAGCAACGTTGGACAAGTAGTGTATACAAAACCCCACATACCGGTAGTAATTTCAGAATACAAAAACTTAATCACTTTAAATACAACTGGGAAAACATTTAGGGTTTTGAAAGCATTTTGATAAAAAAGGGAATGACTCACTTTGTAGATTTAGGGTTTTGATTATTACAGCCTCCTAGTATTAAGCTTGGGTTCCTAATAATCACACAATGCAACAAGTATTAGTGTATTAACCCAATTCAAACTTTAACGATAATCATGAGATCAAAACCTCAACGTAGTTAACAAAGTATAGCCTTATCTAGCAGTACTTTTACATCCGTTGATGGGTTTCAGATCAATCGGACAGGGTATCGTACTAGTGATCTGGGTTAACACGCTGATTACGGAGCAGAGTTTTAGGGCTTCGGGTATTTGGTATTAGGATAGTAATAGAACGAGAGAGCGAAAGAAAGAAAGTTTGAATGAGTTGAAAAATTCGATTCACGTCCAATTTTATAGCTGTGGAACAACCACGTCGCGTCGCGCGACCAGGTAGGCATGCCACGTGGCTGCCACGTGTTTTTTGGCGATCAGCTAGGTGTCGCGTCACGTGACCACACACCACTCCATCGCGTAGCGCGACGAGGCCTAAACTTGGGTTCCTTCGTTTTTCGTGCTGGTTCCCGTTGTACACGTTTGGAGTCTCGGTTATGATTCGTTATGACCTTTTCAAGGGTGGTTACACTCTAAGTTTTAAATTTATAAACTAAAACTCTCTAAAACCTAGACCACACAACCGGAAAGTGTACCAGTCTATGTAGTAAAGCTTAAGTAAATCCAAGTATCGAACCCACGAGACTTTACTGACCGACAACCTCCCACCTCACATCTATCGAGATCTGTAGATTACCTAAAGCTATTAAAAAACTTAAATCACAGTTTCTACGAATATCATGCATAATTATTCGTAAACTAATCGCTAACACACATTCCACGACCTAACTTGCATTCATACACGGAAAACGTCCACAAAATTGCAAGTGAAACACGTGATAACTTCAAACAAGATTAAACACGTATAAACATCTAATCAGTAAAACTAAGTCTTTTACTTTAAAATTAATCCACAATTTACTCCATAAACCGAATAAAGCTACTCAAACATAACGTGTGATCATCGACCTAGGCAATGTATAACGTTTAGCGAACAATCATTGTCTTGAAAACAAAGCAAGTTGAGAACCAAGTTCATAAAACATGATTGAATCAAAGAAAGACAAAAGAAACGATAAAACTGATAGATAACACCCGAGAATCTCGAATCATATGCTTCAAACCTCGATCCCCAAGCTTTTCATCTTCAAAATCACCTTCCAAAAGCTTGCTAATTCGTCTCCATGATGCTAATTTTCGTCCAAGATAGGTTATATCCATTATGATTAGGTCTTTATTAATATAACATGTTGATCCAAAACCCAACCACGATCCTACTGCGAATAAGGGCTCCTCGAGCGATGCAAGAGGTATTAGATCTCCGTCTCTTCTTCCCATGTCGCGTCGTGCGACAGGGGTAACTTTCTTGAATTTTTCCGCCGTTCGACTGTTCGATCAATCGTGAACGTTCCGATGCTCGGTTTTCTTCCAACATAGCTTGTTTTCAACCATTTCAGCTTCTTTTATCTCCCGATACCTGCAAAACAACCGACTCATTAATATACAAATTGTAACTAAAACGACACAATTAGACTCGAAAACTGTATAAACTATACACGAAAACTGGATGTATTTTGCAATACATCAATGGAAATCAAGGAACATGGTTTGCAATGTCATGTAATCAAACTCTGGAATCAACATTAGAAACCCAATGTTAACTGCTTAACTGAATGAAAAAAATGGAATGTTTTCTTTAGAAAAAGAACCCCAAATCAGTTAACCCTAAGCATTCAATCCTTTTGATTACCCTTTTGCTTCAATTAAGTAAGAACCTTAAAGGATGAAAATATATATCAATGGGTCCAAATATCAATCCAATAACGCACTAAAGCAAACGAGAATCATAAACAATCTTATACAAAATTGTTCTTATATTAAGAATTTGCAATCAAACTCGTAAACGTAAATAGACAAACAAATGGAACTATATTCAACACCTAGCCACATTGGGTTAATCTTTGAAAACGAACCGGGAATAGCAGACAATATGCTTCCACTAGGAACGGCAGCGGTGGTGGTTGTGGACCCATTCTCGTCTCTGTCGCTGGAGTTTTTTGACAGATAACCGGTAAGGACTGTAGTGTTTCAACTATGTGTGTGTAATCGTGAATTCTAACGATGCAAACGTAAAGAGAGAATGTGTGAACATGAAACGAACACAGTGGTGGAGGTTTTGCTCCGTTGTTGAATACGAAGATTGGGTGTGGAAATCGGTGGTGAAAGCGCTGAACGGTGCGTGAAGATGATGATGAGATGACCTGGTGGAGACATAGGAGAGAGAAAAAATAAAAACAGTTCTGATGAATACGCGTGGATGGTGAAGCGTGAAATAGTAAGCTTCTAAGTTGTACCCTACGCATGCAAAATTGAATAGTTAATGTAAGCCAATGATCTCTAGATCAAGTGGTGGAAGGCTTGCATTTCTCTTGAGAGATGCAGGTTCGACTCCCACTTGGTGCAGAGTGAGGCACTGGTGGTCAATGATAGGAGACCCAGGGAAACCTGGGTTGGAACCTTGAGCTAAACGGGATTTACTGGTAATTTCACCGTCGTGCCTACGAGCGGGTGGGTTACTAGGTTTTCCCCAGAATTGGTGGTGGACTCGGGTTACTCTCGGAGTACTCCGTTCTTCAAATTACTTTGATTGATGGGATCCAACAATCCTTCCATATATTGAAGAAATCCTAAAAATTCTATTGAAATGTTGAATCGTTACCAAAAAGCCCTTTATTTCTTCTTGCTGCCAACTAGTTTTGTTAGCCTACACTAACACGATTAAACTGAGTGACGATACAAACCCGATTAAAAAATCATTTCTTTGAATGATTAAACAAATTTCCCTTTACTTTATTGTAACCATCAACGATGAAAGAATAAACAATGTATCATGAGAATTAAAACAAGATTAGATATATTAATTTACTTAAAAAAATAACCAAACATCAACAATGATTAAGAAGTCAAAATTTACATTTTAAAAATTTGGGTATTATGGTCATTCGAACATTCTACGTTCTAATTTCCTTTAATAAATTTACTAACCAAAAGCACATAGCTTTATAGCCTAGTGGCATTCTGGGGGTGGGATAAGACTTTGGGACCTATAGGTCTTGGGTTTGATTCCCACAAGAGGGGTTTTCTGATATTTATTGGGTTTACTCCTGAATTTGTGTATAAGCATTATGCCTAATGTGGATGGATATAATCGGGTGGTTCCGCTGGTGGCACGATGATACTCCAGTGATCCGTCAGTGGTCCAAATTAGACATTCAAAAAAAAAATTACTAACTAAACATAATCCATTTTTCCACTTGAATCAATTCCAATTCTACTAAATTCCAATTCCTTTAAAACATTTCAATTCCCTTTTTTTTTTAAACTAAACACCCCTTAAAAAACTAGGTAGCACACATGTGAAATGAAGATATATAAACACCCCTTAATTTTACATATAATGAGAAGGGTGTTTTAGTGATTTTACATATAATGAGAAGGGTGTTTTAGTAACTTTACAAAAAGAATTCATTTGTTTATAATTATACTCATTAAAAAAACATTATTTAACTTCATCACTCCCACTCTCACTCTGTATCTCTCTCTTTCTCCCTTTTTGTAACAACCACCAGTCATCACCAGCACCATCAAACACCACTGCCACCACCTCACCACCACTATCAAACACCATCACCTCACCGGAAAAACGAACCCTTTCGCAACCCCAAATCCCAAAACCCCAAGTCCGACTGCAACCACAACTCCAAATCCAACCGTCACCACTGCAACTTCAATCCAGCCTTCATCACCTACCTCCTCTGACGGCCGCACCAACACTGAAAAAACCGGCAAAACCGGTTCAAGACTCTACCTCCAGCAGGCGCACCGACACTGAAAAAACCGACATCACCTACCTTTGATTGGGTTTATTCGAGATGGGTTTGGATCCGAGTCGGGTATCTTGCACCGCCGCTATAGGCTTCTTCATTCTCACACTTAACCCATCCGTCAAACTAGCACATACTCCACCATGTTTTGCTACCAACACCACTTTACACCGCCAGCTCTGGCTGCTACCACCGCATGCCGCCGAATGTCACCACCACCACCACAAAACTTAGCGAAGCAAAGGGATAGTATTTGAAGAAAAAAGGGCGGCAACTAGGGTTCATTCTCACACTATCCCCGCAACACCTGCAAATCAAACCTCCACCTGAAAATCGAACCACCTGCAATCAAACCACCACTTGCAAATCGCGTGGTGACGATGGAGGTTTAGTATTTGAAGAAAAAAGGGCGGCGACTAGGGTTTATGTTTTGAGCTCAGATCTGAATGGTCTAACGAGAACGGCTAGGGTTTAGGGATGAGTGGTAGTGGCAAGATGAATCAGATCTACTTAAAGGGTTTCTAATATGGGGCGGTGACAATGGTAGTATGCTGATTTTGCCCAATTTTTTTGTGGTGGTTGGCTGATTGCTGATGTCGGTGGGTTTATATAATTTATATGGTGGTGGTTGCTGATGTCAGTTGATTATGGTGGTGCCTGGTGGTCCGTAGGTGATGGTGGCAGATGGTGGTTGTTGGTGGTGAGGTGTTTGATGGTAAGGCTGGTGGTGGTGAATGTCTGGTTATGGAGCATGTAGAGAGAAGAAAGAGTGTATGTGTCACACCCCAACCGATGACGGAAACATCGGGGCATGGCACTGAGCGAAACAGATTGTCAAGAGAAATTCCATAACAACTAAATTGCTGGATAGTTAATATTATGTCCCATACCATAACCCATCAAGTAACCAATTATTACAGACATCGATATTTCAAAACAACACATGTTCCGACAACTCAGATTTAAATAAATAAATTGTTTGTTTGTTTCTAGACTCCCATTCCTACTTGATTCCACAAAGCCGGTAAAGCACATCATCCTAGACACCTGTCACATACGTTAAAATAGAGGTCAATACACATAGTGTAAAGGTGAGCATACAAGTTTAATAGTAATAGTAGAGTTCGAAAGCGTTTACGCGTAACCAGCATGTAACATGTATAATGTGAAGCTAGTAGGTTATCGACAATGAAATATGCACAGACTAGACTGCGAGTTGTAGAATGCGTAACACACATCGCCACTGTGCCATGTGAGAGGTAACCTTAACAACCCCTGTCCACGACAGGTGCTGAGTCCAAACAAATAGTACTATCGTTGCTAAGGCGTCAGGAAACAATCACTGTGTTGACATAACAGACAAGCATTCATCGAGTAACAAGTAACATGCAATAACGGTCAGTGTATAAATAGTGTTTGCGTTGTGCATTGATGTGATTTAGTATAAGTAACGTATGTAACACCCAAAAGTGCATAATGAAAAAAGGGATCGAATATACTCACAGCGATAGAAATTAATGGATTGAAGGGAGGTCTAGAGTGATTAGCCTGAACAGTTAACGATAGCATAAGCGAAGAGCAGTGCGTAAATCGGTGCAAGTTAACCAAGTGTCAAACGGTAATCCGATCGGATGGCAATCCGATTGGATGGTCATTCGATCGGATGTCAATACGTTCGGATGGTCATCCGATTGGATGGCCATTCGGTTGGATTGACATTCGTTTGGCAAGGATGTGTCTGTGTATGATGGCTTTGAAGTTTTCGTTGTAGCATTTTGAAAACAGAGAAGTATCTCTACCCTTCAGGTCGATCGATCGAACGGTCGTTCGATCGGATGGTGATCCGATTGGCGAGGCTTCTCAGTTGAAAATAAGTTCACAGCAGGACGGTCACTCGATCGGATAGCAATCCGATCGGATGATAATCCGATAGAAAATTATAAAAGTTTAAGTGTGGAACCAAGTGCAATCCGATCGGATTGCAGTTCGATCAGATGGCAATCCGATCGGACGGCAATCCGTCCCAACGATCCTGATCGTCTTGAACTTGATTATTTTGAAAAGTTTTGCGGTTTGCTCGAGACGGTATGACAACGTGTCAAACAACGGAAACTCCATCAGACCCAGGCTATCCGATCGAACGGGAATCACCCCAATCCAATCAGTTAACTGTTCGTGATGGGTGGTTTCATGTTCAACCAGAAATCAGTTGTCTCGTTGATAGGATTCAGATCTCAAACCGGCACATCACTAGAGAAGAGTAGAAGGCATGAATGAGCTCCGATTCTATTGGTTTTGAGTGCATTGAGTGTAAAAGAGTTGAAAGAAAGTTGGAAAAACAACTTTCAATCCTTTTAACTTTGGAAATGTTGAGATCTATGCGAAATCGTTATGAAATCATGTAGAAATCCTTCAGATCTGAGTTGTTCTTGGTGGAATGAAGCCAAATCTTGAAGTTCATAAGAACTTCATGATGACGTTATCCTAAAACACCTCAAATCTATTGATTTCATGGTAAAAAGTTAATATTCAAAGGTGAAAAAGATGAAGGAGTGCGTGTAGATCATAGAAGTACAAGATTTGAGTTGAAAACTTACAAGAATCGCGAGAAATCGAGAGAAAGAAGACCTTGAGTGTGCCGGTCGAGTGAGAGAGCTGTCACATCACTTGTGATGTGACATGAGGGGTATTTATAGGTTGCCAAAAATAGAAAGGGGGAGCAAGGGTCGGATAGGATGGCACCGATCGGATGGCGCCTCGATCGAATGGAAATCCGATCGGATGGCCATCCGATCGGATGGCCATTCGATCCAAGTATCCGATGAGTTGAGTTTTGGTGTTTCGTTTAGCGTGTTGAGCGTTGCGATGCAATTCGAGTGAGCGATGTGATAGAATTACTCATTAGTCACACAAATAACCTAACTACTATATCTAACATACAATCACTATAAATACTTGCGTTTAGCGTCTACGATTAGATTGCGATGCGATAGAATTGCGATTGCGGTTAACACCTCAACATAAACATAACATGCAAAAGTAACACATAAAAAGCACACACACGTAAAACAATATCTAGAACACATAATTCGAGTTGCGTATGCGATAGCGATGCGATTAGCGATAAGCCGATTAGCGATTAAATAGCGATTATTAATAGATACTCCATATAATACAACTAAAGTAAATAAATAAAAGGATCCAATTGCAAGTCAAAAAGCACAGCCAGTAGTTAAGCAAGGAGTGACAGATCGCAATTAGCAATCTTTTCTTTCTTTGACTTTGACATTGACTTGTACTTTGACTTTCCAAAAAGCGGGTTGTTACAGCCTCCCCTACTTTAGGAAATTTCGTCCCGAAATTTAAGAAGTAGGCGTAACAAACAGTTGCGGGTACTTCGCCTTCATGTCACTTTCGAGTTCCCAGGTAAACTCGGCACCACGTTTGCCTTCCCAGCGAACCTTCCCAATGGGAATGCGTGAGTGTCTGAGCACCTTGGTTTCTCGTCCCATTATCTCGACAGGCTTTTTCATGAAGTGTAATGTTTCGTCTACTTGTAAATCTTCGAGAGGGACATGTAAACCCTGGTCGGCCAATCACTTTCTGTGGTTCGAAACGTGGAAGGTCAGGTGGACATTACTAAGTTCCTCCGGTAGTTTGAGTCTGTAGGCCATTTTTCAAATCCTATCCAGAATTTTAAAGGGTCCAACATATCGAGGCGCGAGCTTTCCTTTCTTGCCGAATCTGATCACCCCCTTCCAAGGTGCAACCTTTAGGAGTACGTGATCGCCAACGTCAAATTCAAGGGGCTTGCGGTGTTTATCGGCGTAACTTTTTTGACGAATCCGAGCTTTCAGCAGATTGTCTTGAATTTGGAGGATTTTTTCAGTCGTTTCTTGCAACAGCTCAGGACCGGTAATTTGCGCGTCTCCGATCTCGTGCCATACAATAGGCGATCGACATTTCCTTCCGTATAATGCCTCAAACGGTACCATTTGTATACTAGAATGATAATTGTTATTGTACGAGAATTCAACTAAAGGTAAGTGTGCGTCCCAATTACCACCGAAATCTATAACACACGAGCGGAGCATGTCTTCAAGGGTGTGAATCGTTCTTTCAGTCTGACCATCGGTTTGGGGATGGAAAGCGTTACTTAGATTAAGAGTAGTACCGAGAGCAGATTGAAACGTTTCCCAAAGATGCGAGGTAAACCGACCATCACGGTCAGAGATGATGTCACGAGGCGTCCCGTGTCGACAAATGATCTCATCGGTGTAGATTCGGGATAATTTATCTACCTTAAAGTCTTCTCGTATCGGCAGGAAGTGAGCGGATTTAGTCAGGCGGTCGACAGCAACCCAGATGCTGTCGTGACCTGACGTCGTGCGCGGGAGTTTCGTTATAAAGTCCACAGCTATACTCTCTCATTTCCACATCGGGATCTCGGGTTGTACGAGTAAGCCAGAGGGGCGTTGATGCACAACCTTGACTTTGGAACAAGTCAGGCACTTCGAAACATAGATAGCGATATCATTCTTCATGCCCGGCCACCAGTACTTGTAGCGTATGTCCTGGTACATCTTGTCAGCACCGGGATGAATAGAATACCGAGATTTGTAGGCTTCGTCCATCAGAAGTTTTCGCAAATTAGTATGCTTGGGAATCCAAATTCGGCCTAAATAATGAAAAATACCATTCGACTTATTCTCAAGTTGGGCGCCATCGTTAAGAATTCTTTCCTTCTTCAAAGTTCGTACGGTAAAACAAGCATGCTGTGCGTCGCGGATAAGAGCTTCGAGATTATGCTGGGCTTGGATATTACGAACGCTATGCCGATAGCTTCATCGACTGAGAGCATCGGCAACGACGTTTGCTTTGCCTGGATTGTAATGGATCTCACAGTCGTAATCGTTGAGGATTTCTACCCACCGGCGTTGACGCATATTCAGTTCCTTTTGGTCAAAGATGTGTTGTAGGCTCCTATGGTCGGTGAAGACCATATACTTGGTACCGTAAAGGTAGTGTCGCCAAATCTTCAATGCAAAAACAACTGCGCCAAACTCGAGGTCGTGTGTGGTATAGTTCTTCTCATGGATCTTGAGTTGTCGAGAGGCGTACTCGATAACCTTGTCCCGTTGCATGAGAACACAACCAAGACCAAGGTTCGAGGCATCGCAGTAAACTACGAAATCTTCGTTTCCATCGGGCAGTGAGAGGACGGGAGCATTGAAAAGCATAGCTTTGAGAGTTTGAAAGGCTTCCTCCGGTTTAGTTCCCCAAACAATAGGTTTGTCCTTACGCGTAAGAGAGGTAAGCGACACAACGATTTTAGAGAAACCTTCGATAAATCGGCGATAATAGCCCGCTAGTCCGAGAAAAGAACGGACTTCAGACGGGTTCTTGGGTGTAACCAAACTCTTAACAGCCTTGATCTTCACGAGATCGACATGAATTCCTTGACTATTGACAATGTGACCCAGGAATTGGACCTCCTCCAGCCAAAATTCACACTTGGAGAACTTAGAGACGGTTTCCCAGGAGTAACTCAAGAACCAAACGTAGATGCTGCGAGTGTTCGGCTATTGACTTGGAATATATCAGGATATCATCGATGAACACGATGACGAAGCTGTCAAGGAAGGGTTTGCACACGCGATTCATTAGATCCATGAAAACTGCGGGAGCGTTTGTCAAACCAAAAGGCATGACAACAACTTCGTAATGCCCATAGCGGGTTCGAAAAGCGGTTTTAGGTATATCCTCCTCTTGAATGCGTAATTGGTGATAGCCTGAGCGTAGATCGATCTTCAAGAAACACGTAGCACCTTGTAACTGATCAAACAAATCATCGATTCGAGGCAAGGGATAGCAATTCTTGATAGTCAGCTTATTCAACTCCCTATAGTCGATGCACATCCGAAACGAACCATCCTTCTTTTTGACGAAAAGGAGAGGTACGCCCCATGGAGAGGTGCTAGGGCGAATGAAGCCTTTATCAAGTAGTTCTTGGAGCTGACTCGAGAGTTCGCGCATTTCAGAAGGAGTGAGACGATAAGGCGCTTTAGCTATAGGATTTGCTCCAGGAATGAGGTCGATTCGGAAATTGATATCACGAGTGGGAGGTAAACCAAGTAAATCATCGGGAAAAACGTTAGGGAATTCACAAACAACGGGAACCTCTTTCACTTCTGGGTTTCCTTTCTTTTCCTTCTCTGCTACTACAATGTTAGCCAAGAAAGCTTTGTATTCCTTGCGGAGATACTTACTTGCTTGGACACATGACATGAGCTTGAGACCTTTCGAAGGAGTTTCGCCATACACGCAAAGTTGATCCCCATTAGCGAGCGAAAAATGAATCATCTTATTGAAGCAAACAACTTCAGCACGATTTTCACGAAGAAAATCCTTGCCTATTATGATGTCAAAGCTACCGAGCTGCATCGGAATAAGGTCGATAAGGAAGACGTGATTGTTGAGTTCAAGCATATATTCATGTTGGACAGAGTTGACAGTGACGGTTCTTTCGGTGGCAACTTCAACATCGAACATCGAGGGTAGATGGGCGCGCTTACAATTAAGGAGCTTTTCGAATTCAAACGATACAAAATAGTTATCTGTTATAGCATCAAACAAACACGAAGCATATATACCATTCACAAGGAACGTACCATTAACCACATTGTTGTCTGCTTGAGCCTGGCGGGCGTTGATGTGGAAAGCACGTCCGCGGGCTGCTGGCTGTTGCTGCTGCTGCTGAGGCTGCTGCTGGGGCTGTTGCTGTTGTGGCTCTTGCTTCACCAATCGATTGGGGCACACATTTATGAAGTGGTTGGGATCACCACAAGCAAAGCAAGCTCTAGCATGGATCGCGGGTGCAGGAGCCGCTTGTTGGCCTTGAGGAGCAGGAAGTAGAGCTTGTGGTGCAGGAGCTTGACCTTGAGCTGGAGTTGGAGCTTGTCGAGGACCTGTACGGCAGTTTGCGGTGAAGTGGCCGTACATATTGCAATGAACACATAACTGGCATGTGATACCCATCGGGTGATGATAAGTACAAGTAGGGCAAAGCGGGTGTGGTCAAGTGTATGCGCGCTTGGCAGGCGGTGCATTGACCACAGGTTCCGCTACTTGGTGGTGTTGAGGTTCCGGTTGGGCAGGTACTTTTTGGAGCGAGGCAGCAGTAACTACACAGTTCTTGTTATTGGAACTGTTGTTTTTCTTCCTTTTGCGACGTGAGAGCTTTGAAGATTGCGGTGCGACGGTGGTTTCACCGGTGGTAGCAGCTGTGACTTGATGCAGATTCTTGGGAGCTTTGTCGAAATAACCAGCCCTGACTCGCTTATCGTTAATCTCAGCGGTGAGCAAGTAGGATTCCTCGATCGTTGTTGTCTTTGCACCCTGAACAAAGTCTGCAACGCAATCCGGAAGAGCACGAATATACTTCTTGATTGTAATATCAGGGGTGGTAACTTGACGGGGACAGATAATACTCAACTGCTTGAAGCGAGAAGTTAGACCAGCGTTATCTAAGCCATCCTGCTTTATGTGCCAGAATTAATCCTCAAGCTTTTGGAGTTCATGGGGAGGACAGAACTCGTGCATCATAATGTTCTTCAACTCGTCCCACGGCAATCCGAAAGCTGCATCGTTTCCTCGTTTGTTCCTCTCGGCCGTCCACCAATCACGAGCGCGGGATTGGAAGACGCCGGTAGCATTGACGGTGCGTAGGTTTTCTGGACAGCCACTCTGGTGCAGGGTGACTTTGATTGAATCAAACCATTGAAACATGGCCGTAGGACCATCCTCGCCGGTAAATTATTTTGGTCCGCAGGCTTTGAACTGCTTGAATCTAAAAGCGGCTTTAGGAGTATCGGTCCTGGATTCCTCTGAAGATTTGCTAGCATTCTCGTTCAGCTCACTGACGATTTGTGGGATGACTTTTGACATTTGCTTAGAGATGAGAGCGGCGATTCGTTTGTTATCATGGTTTCAGCGAGCTGCTCGTGAATGGAATGATCCAAACGATGACATTATCTGCAACAGACATCGCCATAGGACTCAAACTCAATTTCGATTACTCCTACTATAGTCTAGTGATTCACCATAAAGCTCAGGAACACAGTCATTCACAAAATCACGTAGGCACATAACCACAAAATCACATAAGCTCATAAACACATAAGCACATAAGCACATAAGCTAACCTAAGCACATATTTTGCACGTATTCACCTATCCTTAATAACAGCGTATAGCGAGTAAGCATAGCGACTGCGATTAGCGAGTCCATAGCATGAGTAGTATAGCACGCGATTTGTTAACGTGGTGTGAATTGTGTGTGTTTCGGTGGAGCGAGAAACGTGGAATCGAAACCATTAGTACCACCGTACTGTTTATCTCAAAACGCCAACAAATAAACGCATAAAACACATAGATATCGCATAAAATCGATCATAAAAGCGATAAATCACAGAGTTGGCGGCGACAAAATCCAGAATCATACACATAAAACTGAAGAGAGATTGTCCTGGCTAGATAGACGTCGACTACCCAAAGTGATTCGACTATTCACAAGGACCTTAAGTGCACGCTTTGGCCTTCGGGACTGTGCTCTCGTTTCAATTTGTGCGATCGGCACGCATCCTTCCAGTTACAGAGCGACTTCAAGTCGTTGGAGTCCGTCGAGACTTTGGTGAGAGTATTGCAAAATCAATAGTATAGAGCGGAACGAGCCATCAAGGTTTGGGTTTCACCCCTGTCTTAACAGCTACATCCCTGTTTGTGTGATGAAATCATGAGATAGATAAGGAGATTTGCATCGAAGTATGGATTTCACTCCTAATTCAACGCAAATTCTCTTGTTTATAGTAAAAATAGTGAATCGAACGAGTGATTTGGTCGAGAGTTCATGGCTTTCACACCTATTCTTAACCAAATCATCTGTTTGTGTGTGTAACCAGCCTTAGGAAAGGCTGATCTTACGCAGAACTGTAGTAAGCAATGTTCGCACAAGTGTCTAGTGTACAGCGAGTTCGAACGAGAGATGGCGAGTAAGCTCGTACAAAACCCACACTGGGTATGCATAAGTCGGTCTGTTGGTACTTAGACTATAGACTAGGTCGTTTTTAAGACATCAACCCGGACTAGGTCGAGTCTTGCCTAATTCCCTATTGTTATGGCTCTGATACCAATCTGTCATCGGGGGCATGGCACCGAGCGAAACAGATTGTCAATAGAATGTCCATAATAACTAAATTACCGGATAGTTAATATTATGTCCCATACCATAACCCATCAAGTAACCAATTATTACAGACATCGATATCTCAAAATAACACATGTTCCGACAACTCAGATTTAAATAAATAAATTGTTTGTTTGTTTCTAGACTCTCATTCCTACTTGATTCCACAAAGCCGGTAAAGCACAACTGATGTGCGTTAAGCGTGATATATTTTTATGTATATTTTAAGCCATTTTTAACACTTTAGTCAAGTTTTAAATTTATAAAATACGATATTTTACTAACACTAAACACACATATGGGCAAGTGCACCCATCGTGAGCGTAGTATAGCGTTGGTAAGATACCGAGGTCGTCTAAGGACACAAGAGCTTTTAGTACCGGTTTATCCTCAACGTCTAATCAAATCAAAAATTTAGAAAAAGTTTTAAACATGAAAATAAAAACTAAAAATGCTGAAAAATAAAATAAAATAGAAACAGATAGACAAGATGAATCACTTGGATCTGACTCGCCTTTAGTGTAACCTTTGATGATTTCCGCACTTTTGCACTTTTTAAGAGATTATCTTAGTTATAGTAGTAGGCCCCTCTTTTGAAGGTGACGTTACCCTCAACCCATTAGTTTGAGTCAGCAAGGATACAATCCTAAAAGGTCGGAATATTGAAAGATAATTAATTAAGTTATTAATGCGTAATGTGGTAGGCCCCTCTTTTGAAGGTGACGTTACCCTCGGCTAAGTGGTTTGGGTCAGCAGGGATACAATCCCAAGTAGCTGGGTTAATGTATTAATAGTAGTTTCCATATGAGGGGATCAAGCTATTCGCACCCCCGACATCCAATACCAGTGGGTATTGAAGGAAGTCCTAGTGAGCTTGACCCAGTTCCTTGCAGGATCTATACACTGAACAAGGCAAGAACCTTACCAAACCATTCCCTTAATCCCTGACCAGGTAGCCAACATATCTCTATATAGACCGTAGAGATATGAATGGCGTAAATATTTTATTTTATATAGACAGTAAAATAACGCCAAGACACCACAGACAAATGATAAGGAAGTTTCACCTTCAACATAAGAAACTAGTTATTAAAGTCATTAATACAAAACCAAATAAAAAGTGCGAAAAGATTAAAAATCAAAAGTATTATACTAAATGCTTGTCTTCACCAAGTGATGTAAGAGACTTAGGCAAACATGGCCTTTGATTGTTAAGAACTCTTACTATCAATCTTGGATCCCGAGACTAGTACACACACTCTATGATGGATGATAGATGATGGTGGTGGATGTGGGTGTTGTGATGGTAGTGGAGTGTGGGTGAAGTGGGAGAGAGGTGGATTGCCAAGGGATGCCTTTGAAGTGAACCACGCACCCCTATTTATAGCCTGCATAGAAGCCCGGACACGGCCCCATGTCCATCCAATTTCTCTTTTGTAAGTCCCGAAACCGAGATCACAATGATATCGCACAACTCGTAAGGTGGCGGAATCACACAAACAAGTTGCAAGAAATAAAGAGATGAAGAAAAAGGATGATTATCGTATTCAAAAGATTCAAATCTTGCATACAAAGCTTTGTCTAATACAAGATTATCCCAAAATCACCAACCATGCACCTATGACAACAGTTACTATTTATAGAAATAGATTAGGGAGGATGCTCCCTAAACCCTAGGCCCAACACTACCCAAATAAGCCCAAATACAACCATTAGTCCAACACTCATACTAATCCACTTATTTACTTATCTATAAACCTTCAAGGGCCTAACAATCCCCCCTAGGTTTATTGGATAAGTAGATGCATCAAACACTTGGATCACATGGACCTGGCGGAGGATCAGCAAATAGGTAATGTCTCAAGATGTTGGCAGCAGCACTTGTCCATGATTTGGCACACTCTTCATACTTTTCGTTGGTTCTGATTTGATGCTGTGTGAGAACCATAATGTCTTCTTCATGAAAACTCATCAGGTCGTAAGAATTAGGGATCCTGATGGACTGTTCTTCAGTGACGATGACAGCCTCTGCCAAACAAGGATCATAAGCCTAGAACTTGAACTTCCTCAGTATTCCTTTCTCAAACTTTCTTATAAGTGGAATGATCTTCTATTTATCAGTGGGAGGCCAGATGACGGATTTTACAGTCCTTTTAATGAAATAATCACGAACGCCAGGATTTCTTCTCACTGTTGGCTCAGCAGTCTTCACAGTGGCAAAGTTTGTCCTCATTTCCTTTTCAAGACATGAGTGGAATGCCTAACCTCTGCCTTTCTTCCTTAGATCTGGATCTAGGTCCATGACTCAAATTGACTTTCCTTGCCATAATATTCTCTATACCCACTCTTTCGAGTAACCAACCACATCCGTTTGTCTGGCTCATATCTCCAACATACCACTTCTGATTTGTTTCCCACTTCATCATAACGAGTAGATCCTAATTCCATCACAAGTCTGTTGGGCCTTATCGAGGGATCCTTTAACTGAAAGTTTTCATCCAGATGATTCATATCTTGATTCTTCATCACCAGCAACTATTTTTTACTTTGTTTTTAATTTTCTTTCTCCTCTCGCCTCTTCTTGGATTTGCTGCTTAACTTCTTTGGTTTAGCAGCCAAATAAGCTTCTAAGGCTACTTTACGTTCAGCTTCAGCCGCTGCATGTGCTGCTGCTCTTTGTTCTTGAGTTTGCTCTGGTCTTCCAACGTAAAACTGTTCATCCTCTTTATCCACAAATTCATTTCCAAATTTCTTTTCAAGTTTTGCCTTCAGATCATAGACAGTCGACATCAACTTCCCCACATCACCTTGCAGTTGATCTATGGTGAGATCTCTGTTGGTGAGTTGTGATTGTAGTGACGAGATATGGGCTTCTTTTAATGCAGCGTCTTGTTGGAGATAAACAATCTGAGCATTTTTCAACTCTGCATCTTGTTCCAGCACCACTACACGCCTTTTCAATCTCTTAGCATATTCATCTTCATCACTATCGCTGTCGCTTTCCAAGACTTGTCTCTTTTCGCTTGCATATCGAAATGCTGCTTCATCATGCTCAGTTGTATGAGCGCCACTAGAACTTCCTGCTTCAAAATGAATACCACCACTTGAACTGCCTGGCTGTGAGGGGGTGGTTTCAAAATCGAAGTTGAAATCATACAGGTCTGTGTCCTCTAGATTAGTTTTCTTCGAAGCATCAGTTGTTGGTGGATCAGGTTGAGGATCAACGGTAGGAGTGGACTCAGGAGCAGTCGAAGGCCCAGAAAGAGTGTTGGCAGGTGCGGTGTCGGTTCTTTGTTTCTTTGGAGCTGATTCTTCAGTAATATCAGTTGTTTCTTGAATACCAGCAGTGGAGATGGATGGAGGGTCTCCATCGCCACCCTGTAAACTTCGAATCAAAGCTGCTAAATTATCAGAGGTCATCGGAACTGGCTGTCGAACGGCATCTTCTTCCTTATCAGACATTACTATCTCTATCTCGCTTCCAGAATCTGTTTCTTCACTCGAGTCTGATCTGATTCAGAATCAACTAAAAGAACTTCATCTTCATCATCAGCCGCCTGTTGTACTTGCTGCGTAAGCTGTACATCATGCTGTTCCACTATTTGTGCATTGATTGGAGGCGGAACTGGAGCAACATGAACGACTGGAGGAGCTGGTGTGACAGGAGCTCCTTGCACAACGTCGGCAAACCTCCCATGCTTCTCAAGTGGAAGCCTCGCCTCGAAATTATGATGTTTGGCTCATTTGTTTCTGCATGCGTTCTCAAAACACCCTGGCCCCACTGGCTTCAAATTGATGAAATTTGGGCCCTTGACCAACGTTGGGTATCGTTCATCAAGAATCATCTGAATGAACCTTGGATATAGCATGAAAATCTTCTTTTTCGGGTCATCGAGCATTTTCTTCATATTATCGAAGATGAAAGCTGAAAAATTGTAATCCCATCCATTCACTAATGCCACAAAAGCAGATGTTTGCGTTTTGTTTAGCTGATCCAATCCACCCTTGTTTTCAGCAATACATTGAAGGAAAAAGTGAACTAAAAGCCTCCAGTATGGTGGAAATAGTTTCTTCAGAATAGTAGGATATCCACCTTCATAGCACATCCTTCTAATTGCAGCTTGAACTCTTGACTGATCGTACAACGTTGGATGATGCGGTTGATCTCCCAATCTTAACACTTCTCGAATCACTGCTTCAGACACAATAATCTTTGTCTTTTGCACTGTAGCTTCAATAGATCCTGCTCCTTGCCTGTTTATCTTTGCGGTGTTCCAGAAAGTGTTTATGCAGCTGTTGCACATTGCTGGATTTGCTCTTAAAGCAAGCGTAAGAGGATAATTGTTCAACCCTTTAATTAGAGATCCAAATACCTCTATCTGATCTGCTGGAGGGTTCGATAAGTATCCTGCTTGATTGTGAAACTCGTTTACTTACTTACAGTTGCCGTTGATTTCCTTCTTTCATCATTGCACCGGCCATTTTCTTCACTAAAATATCGTCATTAGATTCCTTTTATTATTGAAGTCAACTTGTATTTAAATTAACGACGAGTTAATAAAATCTAACTGTCGATAATTCGAACACAAGAAGACATGTCATGTAAGTAGTCCAAAAGTTCATTTGAAAAGGTTCAAATCAAGGATCAGGTCAAAGGTCAAGTCAGAATTGGTTATGGTCCAAAATGATGGGGTTCATCTCGGATGAACCTCTTCATCCGGAATGGCATTCCATCCAAAATCATCCGTGATGAGAATCTCCAGTCCGAAATCATTAGTGATGATGATCTTCAGTCCGGAATCATCCGTAATGATGATCTCCCAGTCCAGAATCATCCGTAATGCTGCTTTGTGATCCAGAATGTTATACCTTATGTCCGCAATCAATCCGTAATTGTCCGAAATGAGGCGAGTTCAGAGAGAAATTCAAGAGCTATGTCCAAAATGATTCGAAATCGTGATACGGACTCTTGTCATTTTCTCATTAAATATTCCGGATAGTTTTATGGGCCAGGCCCATTTCGGATGCTTGGTCCTAAATGATGGGCCTGTTCAGGATTGACAGGGCAATTCCTGATGGGTCCCATCCGAAACAGTGGGCCATCCAGATCCCCTTTTTTATTATTATTTTAATCAACTTTTCAAGATTAGCAAAATACCCGCTTCAAAATCAACGAAACAACCCACTGAGCAACATTTAAAATATATTAAAAATAATAATAATGAAATAATAATATGCATAAGGTACTAACATAGGGGTGATTTTGGGAAGACTGTCACGGGATCAAACCGTTTTTGAACTGATTAAGGGACACTTTTCAGCCCTTCGTTTACTTGGACTGGTCCATGCGATTGTGAATATGTTTGTCCCCTTAAATCCACCGCTCAAACATCAACTTTTAGCTTTGCGATACGCTTATGGTATTTTTATACTGAAACATCTGTGTGTCCCATTCCAAGGCATACCCCCGCGATCAAGGTAAGCACAATGGTTCATCGTAGCAGGTGAGTATACTGAGATCATCCTTAAAGTTTTCAATTCCAGACTTCCTGGTGAACAAGTCAGTACTTCCGTACATCAGAGTGACCAGAGAAGATTTGACGAGGGCGAGACAGATACCTTAAATGGTACGAATTTGGCTTTAATAGCTCACGGAATTCTCTATTTTGGTAAGATTTCTTCCGTTTTCAGGTTTTGGCCCTTTTTGTGGCTCTTTTAGCAAGATATCCTGACTGTGCCCAGGTTTGCATATAGTCTGGATGCAACAGAGGGACAACCCTAATATCCCGGATGATTTATCAGTATAAAGACCCGAAACCTCAGATGTTGGCTATCTATCAACGCAGGATTTAAGACCATGAAATCATACACCGTTGGTCTGTTACCCATGAGATGTCCAGTCCATTATGTTTGTATCACTTTTGCTTCTTTTTTCTTTTTGAGCGGTAGACCTATCAACACATCGCAGTGGAGCCTAGCCTATTTAACATTGAAACCTTACGTGTGTCAATCAAGTTCTTTAACATGAAAGTTTATTTCATTTCCCAGCAACTTTTTCTCCTCCTAAATTTGTGCAAAAGTAGAATACTTTATGCCCAAATTTACCAGATGAGACACATAAAAACCCCTTTATTTGTTATATACACTAAAAGTTTTTTTTTTTTGCTCAATCGGTGAAACGAATCATTTTCAAGAGGTCTACAAGCACATTGAACCTTGAGATGCTGACAGGTTTTGTAAAGAGATCCGCTGTGTTAGCATCAGTATGGATCTATTCAAGTTTAATAAGACCTCTGTCAAAGCAATCTCTTATGAAGTGAATTTTGATGTCAATGTGCTTGGTTTTGGAGTGAAAAACAGGGTTTTTAGTGATCTGGATAGCGGCATCGTTATCATAATAAATGGTTGTATCAAGATAAGTCAAACCGTAATCCTCCAGTTGATGTTGCATCCAAAGAACCTGGGTGTAGCAGGCAGATGCTGCAACATACTCTGCTTCCGCTGTGGAGAGAGACAGTGTCTGCTGCTTCTTGCACTGCCAAGAGATGAGTCTATCTCCCAAGAACTGGCATCCAGCTGATGTGGACTTCCTATCCATTCACTATAAGTATAACTGGAAAAAATTTAGGGTTTTGCAAAGCAATTTAATAAAAATAGAATGACTCACATTGCAGATATAAACTGTCAGAGCTTGCCTACTGGTTAAGCTGATAAACCTAATTAAATATACAATCCAAACAAAATTAGGTTAGTAACTTAATACAACATTTACGATAATCGCGAGATCGAAACTCTCACGATGAATGACAAAGTATAGCCGAATTACGACAGCACTTAAACATCCATCGGATCAGTTTTAATCTATCGGATACTGTACCGTAGCAATTTCAAGGTTTCGATTGTATTTTGAAAGAAATAGACGACTGATCAGTGAAACGAACGTGATTTTTCGTTGAAGTATGTAAACTGTTCAAGTGCTAACCCCTGGAATTTATAGCCAAATTTGGACAGCCTTGCGTGTCACGACATCTTCCCGAGTTTCTTCCGCTTGTCGCCGGAGACGACCACCTAACCTAGGGTAGCCTTGTGTCGAGTATAGCCTGGAAATGTGTCAAGTTCGACTGATACGTGTCTAGATCTTCTATCGCGAGTCGCGGAACAATTAGGGGAACACCCCCTTTAGTTTTAGGGGGCCCTATTACTAGTTTCATCTGTTTTTCCGTTTCGGGTCACATCTTACTACTTGCGGTTGCCAATTAGGATTCCTTAGTGTGCCTTTTAAGAATAGGTAACGGAAAATTTGTGAGGTTGTTACATCCTCCCCACCTTGTTTGAAATCTCGTCCTCGAGATTTACTAGAACAAGTAAGGATACTTTCGTTTCATTTCTGATTCTAGCTCCCATGTATATTCAGGTCCCCTCTTTGAGTCCCATTTTACTTTGACCAGAACTAATCTCTTGTGTTTGAGATTCTTGACCTTTCAGTCTTCTATTTGCAGAGGTTTTTCAACAAACTTTAACTTTTCATTTACTTCTATGCTCTAAAGAGGTACTACCAGTGATTCATCAAATAAGCATTTCTTGAGATTACATACATGAAATACATCATGTACACCGGCTAGTTCTTCAGGTAGTTGTAACTGATAAGCAACTGGTACTGGTACTATTCGTTGGACAACTTTAAAAGGTCTGACATACCTTGGACTTAACTTTCCTTTCTTACCAAATCGAACTACTTCTTTCCAAGGAGAAACATTAATAGTACTTTGTCTCCAACTTGAAATTCTAACGGCTTTCGTCGATGGTCAGCATAACTCTTTCAGTGATCTCGAGCCGTTTTCAATCTTTCCTTGATTTGAGTTATCTTGTCGGTGGTTTCCTACACAATCTCGGGACCTGATAACTAACTTTCTCCTATTTCTGCCCAACATACTGGAGTTTAGCACTTTCGTCCATAAAGTGCTTCGAATGGAGCAGCATTAATGCTTATATGATAACTGTTGTTATAGGAGAATTCTATCAGTGGTAGATGGTCGTCCCAATTTCCACCAAAATCTATAACACATGCTCTCAGCATCTATTCTAAAGTTTGGATCGTCCTTTCACTTTGTCCATCTGTCTGGGGGTGGTATGCTGTACTTAAGTTTAATCGTGTCCCCATTGCTTGTTGGAAACTTTTCCAAAAATGTGAAGTGAAACGACAATCTCTCTCAGACACAATGGAGAGTGGAACTCCATGTAATGATACTATCTCATCTACATATAACTTAGCTAGTTTTTCCATGCTAAAGGTTTCCTTCATTGGTAGGAAATGAGCTGATTTGCTTAATCGATCCCCAATCACCCATATTGCATCGTTACCTTTTCTTGTTTTAGGTAACTTAGTAACAAAATCCGTTGTTATTAATTCCCATTTCCATACAGGCATTTCTAATTGTTGAAGTAACCCTGAAGGTTTCTGGTGTCTGCTTTAACTTGTGAACAAGTTAAACACTTAGAAACGTAACTAGCTATGTCCTTTTTCATTCCTATCCACCAAAAATTATTCCTCAAGTCTTGATACATCTTGTTGCTACCTGGATGCATTGTATACCTAGATTTATGGGCTTCCTCTAATATTTTATTTCTTAGATTTCCTTGTCTAGGTACCCAAATTCTTTTCTTATGGAATCTCCAAATTCCATCAGTTCCTTGTTCTAATTCCTTTAACCTCCCTTTCATTCCTTCAGCATTATCTTCGATTGCTATTTCTTAGATCTTTTTCAGTTGTTCCATTAAGTCTATTTGCAGATTTAACCTAAGAGCACGTACTCGTCTTTGCTTCTCATGGTACTTACGACTTAAAGCGCCTGCTACTACATTTGCTTTTCCCTCGTGATATTGAATATATAAGTCGTAATCACTTAAGATTTCCATCCACCTTCTTTGCCTCATGTTCAATTTTTTTTGCCCAAAAATATATCTTAAACTCTTATGATCTGTAAAAATAGTAAACTTACTACCATACAGATAATGTCTCAAAATCTTAAGGGCAAAAATTATTGCTCCTAATTCTAAGCCATGAGTCGTGTAATTTTCCTCGTGCTTCTTTAATTTTCATGATGCATAAGCAATCACTTTTTTACGTTGCATCAATACGCATCCTAATCCTAATTTAGAAGCATCACAGTAAACTATAAAATCTTCTGTTCCTTCTAGTAATGCAATAATTGGAGCGTTTGTTAATCTTTGCTTCAAGATGCTGAAGGCTTCTTCCTGCTTAGCTCCCCACTCAAACTTATCCGTTTTACAGGTTAACTTAGTTAATGGGACAACTATCTCACAAAAGTCTTGGATAAAACGTCTATAGTATCCAGCTAATCCTAGAAAACTTCGGACTTCTGTAACTGATTTTGGGACTTTCCAGTTTGTGATAGATTCTATCTTTGAAGGATCTACATGAATTCCTTCCTGATTGACCATATGTCCTAGAAATTGCACTTCTTGTAACCAAAATTCACACTTAGAAAATTTAGCATAAAGTTTTTCTTTCCTTAATAAGGTTAAGAGTCCATGCATGTGCTCACAGTGCTCCTCCTTGCTTTTGGAATAAATGAGTATATCGTCAATACAGACAATTACAAATTTATCCAAATACGGTTTGCAGATCCTATTCATCATATCCATAAATGCTGCAGGAGCATTTGTTAATCCAAATGGCATGGCTGTAAACTCGTAGTGACCATACCTAGTTCTGAAAGCAGTATTAGGAATGTCCTTTTCCTGTACTTTCAGTTGATGGTTTCCGGAGCGTAAATCAATCTTAGAAAAATATCTAGCTCCTTGAAGTTGATCAAAAAGATTGTTGGTGCACTACATCTGTCGACTTCGTCTTGTATCGAGTCTAGTAGAATTTAGGTTTGACAATGGCACAAAATCTAAGAAACATGTTTTAGAGGTGATTTCGCTTTTGTGTCAAGATCTGATTCCGCTTATGTGTCATGTACATAAGAGTGGAATCAGTTTCAGGTGATTCCGCTTATGTGTCATGTACATAAGAGTGGAATCAGTTTCAGGTGATTCCGCTTTTGTGTCATGTCCGTATGAGCGGAATCATGACATCTATATATAGGTCTTAAAAGCGAAATCACATAGAAGTAAGGTTGAGGTCTTGTATGGTACGGCGAAGCCCTGCCAAATCGTCTCCAGAGCTTGTAACTTGTTACCTGATCAATAAACTGAGACAAATTAGTGAAATCAAGCTAAACAAAGACTGAATCAATGAATTCCGCCTCTGATTCAGTCTGAGCACTCTTCTGATCGACTCGTTAGGTCGCATAACGATCCTACAAGTGGTATCAGAGCTCAGGAGGAAGAGTTCTTACTGTTTAGCTCGTTTTCGCTCAAGTATTCTGATTTCTACACCTTCTTTTCTCAATTCAGAAAGATTTCACGGTCAGAATCGGTTCAAAATTTCACAGACTGTGTGTTATTGACTATAGACAAATCCTGGAAAGTTTGGAACTGAAATTCAAAGTAAAAATGGACCAAAATGCATCCCGAAGTGATTCCGCTTTTATGGACATTTGCTGATTTCGCTTTTATGATCATCAATAACATCTGATTTCGCTCCAAGGACTAAGTGATTTCACTTTTGTGTCACCATAAGATTCTAATTTCGTTTTTGTGGTCACCTGATTTCGCTCATACGTCACTTTGTGATTCCACTCATACGTCACTTTGTGATTCCACTCATACGTCACTTTGTGATTCCACTCATACGTCACTTAGTGATTCCACTTATACGAACATCAGTGATTCCACTTATACGAACATCAGTGATTCCACTCATACGAACATTTGGGATTTCACTTTTGTGACATTGTAGAAATCGGATCGGGACTGTTAAAAAGAAAAATGGCGATGGTATTTGATGAACAAGAAAACTATTATTTTGAGAGATTTAATGATTGGCATCAAGGGTTTATAGATGAAAGTTATAAAAGAGTGAGCAAGGATGGATGGGCAAAAAGGTTTAAATACTTTGTTTGTTTGAAAGATGAAAATTTGGAAGAACTAGAAAACCGATATGGAGTATTACTTAGATACTTGAAAAATCATGAGATATTGCTGTCAGATGCTGAAAAGATAGAAAAGTTTGCAGATGCATTACCTGTTGAATGGAGTGAATGTTTGAAAAATTTAAGGAAGGATTCAAATTTTTCAAAATTACATCTAAACAGATTCATCAGCATACTGAAAACTTATGAACTTGAAAATAGAAAGAAAAGAAAAGATATGATTAAAGTGTTAGAAAATCATTTGATGGATATGGGATTAGATATGATTGAAGAAATGAACAAAAGGATTGTTGAATGTGTCAGGGCAAAATATGTGATGAAATACGACATCAAAAGAGGTGGTTATATTGATAATAATGGAAATCCTCTTGATTTCGTTAAAATATTATGTGCAGGTACATTCAGGGCAAAGGAAGAAGGAGTTTCAAAAGCTGAAGAATCTGTGAAGAATGAAACAGTGTGCTCAAAATGTGACAGCTTTAAGACTGACAATGACAAACTCTTGATGGATGCGGAAAGTTTGACATCGGAAGTCAAGAAGTTGAAAGATGAGAAGCAAACTGATGATAAACAGATTCTGGTTTTGCAGGGAATTTGTGAGAAACTGAAAGATGAAAATGACAAACTGTTAAGTAACTTGAACAGTTTGACATTTGAAAACATAAATTTGAAAGAAAAAGAAAAAGTTTTTGAAGAAAAGATTAAAAGTTTTGAAATTGAAAAATCAAGAATTGAAAAAGCTTTTCAAAATCAAATAAAAATTCTTGAAGATGGGAGAGATGTGTTTAGCAAAAACAACATCGAAAAGCAAAAAATGATAAATTCCCATCTTCAGAAAATTATCAATCTTGAAAAGGAATGTGAATGTGCTCGAAAGAAAATCAAAGAGTTAGAAGAAAAGGAGTCGAATTCAGAAAATGAAGATTTCTGGATAAAGCTTGAGAACAAAAATCTAAAAGCAAATGAGACAAAATTTCAAGAACAGATAAAAGTTTTGGAAAATGAAAAATCTGTTCTTGAAAACATGAAGAATGAAAATGAAAAATCTATTAAGACTCATCTTGAAAGAATCTCTCAGCTTGAAAATGAAGCTGAGAATTCAAGGAACAAAATTGATGGACTTGAAAAGAAATTGAAAGGTTTTGTGACTTCATCTGAGTTCCTCTGTCCAAAACCGATCAATTCAGTTCCAATAAGTGACGGTGTCACAAACTATGACGAAGTCATAGTTGAAGATTGCGATGAAAAATCTGATGATGTAAATGAAAAAAATGAAAAAAAGAACTTGTTTTTGAAATTAAAAGAAAAATTTCAAGAAACTGTTTCACAATCAGCTGAAAAGGGAGAATGCTCTAAGCAAAAACCTTTGAAGAAGAAAGTGGAACAGAAACAAAAAATTAAAAATGAGAAAAATGTTCAAAAAGATAATAAAAGCTCATCAGATCGATCATCCAATCGCAATCAAAAATTACAAAAAGTAAAAAATGAAAACTCTAAAATTGTTGGTAATAAGTGGTGCAGGTCGGACCACAGTGCTTCAAAGCCAAATCCAGCTTACAAGAGGAGAGATGGATATCACCAAGCCAAACAATGCTATGATCTGAATGTTTGGACTGGAAGTGGTGATTGGTACGATAACAGAGTGTGTTACAGATGCGGCTATCAAGGACACATTGCTGTTAACTACCAGAGTTGGAGGTTTGAATCAAGGAGATGCTTTAACTGCAACATCATTGGTCATATTGCTAGAGATTGCTCAAAGAGATCAATGAGAAGATCGAGGGTTGAATCTCAAAAGCAGGTAAAGATACCGGTCTTTGTCAAGCCCAAAGAACAGAAAGTTCAAGAACCGAAAGTGAAGCTTTCACAGGGGCAGAAAGACAGACTGAGGAAGAAGAGGAAGAAGGCTAGAGAGTACCTCGAGAAGATTTTGTCCTCGGGTTCATCTGTTGGTAAAAATAAGAGTTCTGATGAATCACTTTCCTCGACTGCAAAGTCAAGCAAGATGAATTCATCAGATACAAATCTGAGGACAGAAGAGAGAAAGAAGAAGAAAGTTACTGGCGATGAATCTGTTTCTTTGGAAACAAAGGAGCCACATGTCGGCGATGAATCTGGCTCATCAAAGTCAGACAAGCCACATTCAGGCGATGAATCTGGTGTGGTAAAGCCAGAGGAGCCATTTGTTGAGGTAAAAAATGAGAATTCTGGTCTAACAATGGATGATGCAAATTTTCCACCATTGTTGAACAAGAATTCAAAATCACCCAAGGACCGTCAGGCTTGGGTGAATCTGTTTAAATGAAAAACCTGACTTGCCGGAGTTCCCAGGTTGGTAAGCGTGGAACATGAATCGGCACATTTCTTGAGAAATTCACGAAAGTGATATTTCGACTTACAAGTGGTAAATCAGGGACATTAAGTTGTACTTGATTTTCTACAAGTGATTGTGTTGAAAAAAATCGATAAATGTTAAATCATACAAGTGGTTAAAGAAAACAAGGTGATGAAAGATCCCCGAATTTGTGAAAAGACACACAAAACTTATTTTCCGGAAAAACCATTTTGATTAAAACAAACTTAAGTGTTTTGAAATCACTATGGGAAAATGTTTTGTTGTCAGGGGGAGTTCTGATTGTTCAAGCCAAGTGAATGGAGAATTGAAGTGATTCTCATCATGTTGTCACGTTTCTTGTACAGCTTGTTTTCAAATTTTCTCAGAAAATCAAAATTGAGACATATTTTGATTTTAGGGGGAGTAAAAATTTTAAAAAAATTAGAAAATTTGAAAATGTCAAAAACATTGAAAAAATTCAAAATGAGTTTTGTTGTCAAAAAGAGGAAATGATAGTAGATCAGTTGGACTGTCACAGCATGCTAAAGAAATATAAAGTTAAAATGTGATAAACGGTCTTACTAAAGATGTGACGGTAGGCTCAGCTAGACTAGTAGATTTGCGAGAACGATACAAACTTAAATGAAAAAGCCTAGTTCTAGTGGGAAACATGGTCGAAAGCATAGTACTTAGTTTTGTCCTTCTTGATTGTGTGCCTACTCAGTAATCGCTGATTGTCGAAAGACATAAAACTGGTTAAGTTTGTGAACTTTCACAACTTTGCTAAAAAGTCGCTTTTGTGCATTTTATTTTGCAAAGATTTAAACTTGTTTTATTTCTTTATTTTGTTTAAGCATCGGACATCCTCTGCGTATACGTGAGTATCGACCTGGATGTTGTTGCCTAAACGTTCTGCTTTATTTTCTTTGGTGTTTCGTTTAAGCTTTGGATCACCTCTGCGTATACGGGAGTATCGACCTGGTGGTTAAAGCCTAAACAACTTCAACTTGTTTTATTTTCTTTTTTTGTTTAAACATTGGAATTTCTCTGCGTATACAGAAGTATCGACCTGATTGTTAATGTTTAAACATTCTGCTTTGTTTTCGCACAAATCACAGTTGATAAAAGTTTAAAGGCATTACTTGAGTCAGTGTATTGCATGATGAGGGGATATGCTGAGATCGTGGGGTCCATAAGAACTTAGTGCTATCTAAATATACCTTAAACGTATCAGTAAGCATTTCGAAAGTTTTTAGATTGAGCTTAAGTGGACAACAATATCGTCAATCTATGTGAATCGTTTAGAACTTAAAATGTTTAAAGCTTAACGGTGCTAGTGATTGGTCACATAAACTGATATGATCCTCTTGCACGAACTCACAAAAATATTGTTTGTAAATATTACTTTACTGTATTTCATTTTTTTAAAAAAATCCAAAAAGGTTTTCGACAACTGATGTTGAAAAGCTGATATTCAAAATCTCAAAAGCTAAACAAGATGAACAATTGGGTTGGATAATTGGTTTGAAAAGTTGAATCAGAATTTGGAATGTTTCAAATTTTTAAATCAATTTTAAATGAAAATGATTCTCAAATGTTTAGTTGATTCATTAAGTTGAATCACAACAGTGTTGGTTTGTAAATTGTGTGTTTGAGATGTGTAGGTTTCTGATCCTGTTGCTACGGAAAGCCAGGAGATGTATCAGAACCTGAGAAGAGCTTAAACTGAAAAAGCCAGGATTTGATTTCAAAGGTGATAACAAATTCCAGACAGCGATCCCAGCTGGATGATAGGGGGAGTCTGACGAGAGTTAGATCCAGAGAAAGATCCGGGTACATGATTCCAGGAAGAGTTCCTGAAGAAGACCGATAGAAAGAGAAAAGCACAGAGACTGATCAAGATTGAAGAAGTGAAGACATAGCATTGTCGTGACTCGATAGTCGACTCCGTCAACATCTGAGGGGGAGTCTGTTGGTGCACTACATCTGTCGACTTCGTCTTGTATCGAGTCTAGTAGAATTTAGGTTTGACAATGGCACAAAATCCAAGAAACATGTTTTAGAGGTGATTTCGCTTTTGTGTCAAGATCTGATTCCGCTTATGTGTCATGTACATAAGAGTGGAATCAGTTTCAGGTGATTCCGCTTTTGTGTCATGTCCGTATGAGCGGAATCATGACATCTATATATAGGTCTTAAAAGCGAAATCACATAGAAGTAAGGTTGAGGTCTTGTATGGTACGGCGAAGCCCTGCCAAATCGTCTCCAGAGCTTGTAACTTGTTACCTGATCAATAAACTGAGACAAATTAGTGAAATCAAGCTAAACAAAGACTGAATCAATGAATTCCGCCTCTGATTCAGTCTGAGCACTCTTCTGATCGACTCGTTAGGTCGCATAACGATCCTACAAAGATCATCAATCCTAGATAAGGGGTATCGATTCTTAATATTAACCTTATTTAATTCTCTATAATCGATACACATTCGCATAGATCCATCTTTCTTTTTCACAAACAACACAGGTGCTCCCCAAGGGGATGAACTTGGTTGTATAAATCCTTTTTCTAGCAATTCGTCTAACTGTTTTTTCAGTTCTAACATCTCTGTTGGTGCTAAACGGTAAGGTGCCTTAGCAATTGGAGCAGTTCCAGGTACTAGATGAATTCTAAATTCTACTACCCTATCTGGTGGTACTCCAGGTAGATCTTCTGGGAATACATCGGGGTATTCTGATACTACCGGAATTTCCTTAAGTTCCTTGCTCTTAGTGTTAATGATCAATGAAATCATATACACTATGCCTTGTTTCCGTATGTAACTAGCAGCTTTCATCATTGAGATGAACTTTATTGGCTTACTCATCTTATCTCCTTTAATCAGGATAATTTCACTTGTTGGTGTACGAATTTCAATAGAATTTTGGTCGCATAGGATTCAGCATGGTTGGCTATTAACCAATCAATTCCTAATACCACATCGAATCCTGCTAAATTCATAGGTAGAAGGTTTGCAAAGAACTTGTGACCTACTAGTTCTAGTTTTCCTTCTTGAAGTACTTCACGTATGTTGATAGGGTTCTCTTCGGTCGTTTCTACCGTACAAGCTTGACTTAACATAGTTAATGGCTGTTTAAGAGCTTGACAAAATGCAGTATTTATAAAACTTTGGTTTGCACCAGAGTCAAATAATACTTTTGCATAGACGTCATGGATAAGGAACGTACCGACTATCACGTTGGGAATCATGGCTGCCTCTTGCGTTGTCAGCTGAAAAGCTCTCGCGTTCTTTTTGTTAGCTCCGTCTGCCGCTTTAGCTTTGTTATCCGTTGTCTTGGCTAATTTAGGGCAATTTGGCTTGAAATGCCCCACTTCCCCGCAGTTGAAGCAGATAGTAGATTTCTTTCTACACTCTTCTTCTTTGTGCCCATGTATCTTACAGAAGTTGCAGTACTTCTTACATTTTCCTGGGTGTCTTCTTTTGCATAATTTGCAGATAAGTGGTGCAGAAGACTGTTCGACTCCTTTCTTGAAGTTATTACCCGAGCGAAAACCTTGGGTAATCTTTTGAGCTAATTCCTTCCTCTTATTCTCCTCCCTCGTACTAACTAATCCGTCAGTCAAGGTATTGGCAAATTTGACGGCATCGTCGATAGTCCGAGGTCTAGCAGCCTTGACTATATCGCGGATTTCACTAATCAATCCCCAAATATAGCGAGAAATAAGTACAGGTTCTGGCGAAGCCAGAGTCGGTACGATTCTTGCATACTCGAAGAATTTCGACGTATACTCCCGACACTTAACATCCACCATTCTGTGGTTCAGAAACTGATTTGCCATTTGTTCCTTTTTATAAGGAGGACATAATTTTCTTTCTATCAATTCCTTAAACTCTTCCCAACTCATGGCATAAGCCATGTCACTACCTTTAGCTTGTAGAACAGTATTCCACCATTCTAATGCTTCTTTTTTAAAATATTGGAAGCATACATTACCGTGTCTTCTTCTATGCACTTACTTATTTTGATAACAGCTTCTGTCTTTTCCAACCATCGTAGTGCAGTAGTTGCTCCTTCACTGCTTGCGAATTCAGTTGGTTTACTGGCTAGGAACTCTTTATAAGTACAACCAGTTGTCACCACTTTCATCTTTTTAGGAAATGGGGCTTGGATTATATTATCATTGCCTCCATTCACGCTATGACTGAAATTATCATCACGGGTGCGTTTGCTATTATTGCCTTTGGAAGGTTCAACTGGGTTTTTAACAGCTGCTACGATTGCTGGGATAGCATTGGCTATGCCCTGAGCAACTACGTTTTCTATGTCTTCTCTATTTAGAAAATTTTCCTGGTTATTTGGTTCCGATTGATTAACTTTGTTTGCCAATTGATTAACTGCGTTTGCCATCTGAATTATAGACATAATACCTTGATTAATATCACAAAATAGACAGTCAATAAATAAAGCATTGCAATCACAACACAACTGAGTCAGCACGTATAGCCAAAATTGTCGATCATTGCGACGTTTAGATTTTTATATATATTATGAATCCGTACACAACCACGTATTTACAGATATTTTACTTATTATTAGGTGATATTATATATATATATATATATATATATATATATATATTCTTTCACGACATATTACTATTACACAAACACCTATACTATGGTTAGCCCGCCTCAAAAGTTGAACTCTCTCTCGTCGTATTTCCAGACAAGACTTTCGCCCACTGTTCGGATTTTGTTTCCTGCCTCCACCAACTCTTCACCGTAATGGTGCAGCTCAGCAACATTTTCCGGGTTCATGGGTGGAAAGGTAGCAGAAACAGGTTCAAATTGTGGGTAGTATGGGTTGGGATTGTTCATCATATTTTGGAAGTGCCAATCATTCGTCCACCACTCCTCAATTTGGTCAGGAAGTTGTTGTGGGTTAAGAACATGAGCAGGAATGGCAGGTTCCAAGTTTATAGGTAGTTCAGCTTAGATATGAGCATTGACGAGGTTTTCATCAACTAGGCCAAACAGATCACAGTTGGCTAACTTTCTGTCTAATTCTTCACAGGGTGGAAATTCTGGAGCCTGACTGGAACTTTCTCCTAACACCTCTTTTCCTTTAGGTTTGATTGTTTTCTTAACCTTTTGGGCTACGGGTTTCTTCTTTCTTCCCCTCTTCCAGTCCAGAATTCTCCTTCTTTTCATCGGTTTTGGTTTCTCCTGTGCTTGGAAAACTATTGGTTCATCCGGCTCAGCTTGGTACCCGAACTGGTTTTCAGTGGTTTCCATCTCCGTAGGATTTATTGAAAAGTTCTGGAGAGCCTCTAATAACTCATTCATACTGTTAGTTACAAATAATGAAAACACAAAATTCCAAAATTAAATATTATTACAAATAATTTCACAGAAACATGAAATCCCTAACTATTTATTTTAAGTATTTTCAAAATACTTAATTAGCTTAAACCAGTGGCTCTGATACCACCTTTTCTGTCACGACCCCGACCCTATTCCTGGGTTGAGCGCCGTGGGACAGAAAACCGTGGTACTGGTGTCTATTAATTAGCGGCGGAATTTACATCAGGATCGGGTGTCAGGAAAATAATATCAGAGTTTTAAAAACACCACATTATTTTATTTATAACTGTGGGGTAAACCCTATATTTACAGGAAAGGAATTTCACTGGGGAAATCCTTTAAATTATAGAAAACATGTTTATTTCTAATTTACTGAGCCACTTTATTTAAGCTGAAGTGCTTCATGGCACTTTTCCTTTCTTCACAGTAAATTACTTGAAACATGTTTTAAAAGATTTGATCAGCGAAAAATACTGGTGAGTGCATTCAATTTATACAAAAAACACATTGTTAGAATGTACAGTATTAAGAGTTTTCACATTTGTTTATATCTTATAATTGTCTGACCAAGTTATCACTTGGCAAGACCTGTGACTATGGTCGTATCACTATTTAGGTCCTTTCACCTAAAAGTGATGCTTGTCAAGAATTGTATACAAAACCCCACGTACTGGCAGTAATTTAAGATTACAAAGACTTAATCACTGTAAGTATAACTGGAAAAAAATTTAGGGTTTTGCAAAGCAATTTAATAAAAATAGAATGACTCACATTGCAGATTTAAACTGTCAGAGCTTGTCTACTGGTTAAGCTGATAAACCTAATTAAATATACAATGCAAACGAAATTAGGTTAGTAACTTAATACAACATTTATGATAATCGCGAGATCGAAACTATCACGACGAACGACAAAGTATAGCCGAATTACGGCATCACTTAAACATCCATCGGATCAGTTTTAATCGATCGGATACTGTGTCGTAGCAGTGATCGAGTTATTACCCTGATATCGCTGCAGAATTTCAAGGTTTCGATTGTATTTTGAAAGAAACAGACGATTGATCAGTGAAAGGAATGTGATTTTTCGTCGAAGTATGCAAACTGTTCAAGTGCCAACCCATGGAATTTATAGCCAAATTTGGACACTCCCGCGTGTCGCGACAACTTCCCGAGTTTCTTTCGCGTGTCGCCGGAGACGACTGACGGGTGGTCCGTAGGACAACCCTTAAATGAGCTAAATACATGCATATCCCATATTTTACACGGTTATGTATTGTGAATGTGATAACTACGAGTGTTCGGGTGTTTTACAGGTAAATCGCTTAATTCGGTTAAATTGGAACCCGTAGGCTACGGCTGTTGCATATAAAAGTCAGCACATTATTTGTTGTGGAGGATTGAATGAAAAAGAAAGAAAAACACAAATAACATCACACATGGGCCGATGATACACATCTTGAAGGCACGTGTAAGGCTTTGTTTCAAAAGTCAACAAGCACAAGTCATATTATATATCATCATCACATCTTGGAGGGAACATCGCAGTGAAAGTGGGGGCTATCATAAAGAGATCATCATAGTTAGTCAACGTCCTTAATAATATATCTTTGACAGCATGGCTCGGTTTGAGAAAAGGCAACATCATCATATCATCATTCTCAATTAATTAATAAAAGGATATATTCACACGATTTAGGCAGCCAAAGAAAGTCAACAGTATCATCATATCCATGCAGACTTCATCTTGGAGCTTGTGAGATGTGAGAAGTGGGCCGACATCTGAAGGGAGACACGTGAACTTTGGAGGAGACTTGTGGACTCTTTGCATTGGGCCGCTACACAAAGGAGATTGGGGGCGGCACATCACAACATCATCATTAATTGGGCCAATAAGAATCATCATGTGAAGATTGGACCTGTGGAGTGTGGACTTGCAGCCATAGTGGGTTTGTTGAATTATTATTCTTTTAATAAAACATCATCCATCATCGAATTATAGAAGACACGCATACACATAATTGGCGCCTGGAGAACTGTTGGAATTTTCGCATTAATTGGTGAGTTAATGGATTTTTATGGGGCGAGTCATTGGTTTTTCGGTTACATCTTGTTGGGGTGCTAATCCGGTCAGTCGGTTACACCCGACTTGGGACTCGATTTTGGGGAGCTTGTTAGATACTTTTTAAAAGAAAAACATTATCCTAATCATTAGTTTGGTGTGCTTTGATCTAGATGAACATTAAAACTCTTTTTATGATGTTGATTCGAGCCATGTGTGGCTAAACACTTTATGATCGTCCTAGATTGAAGGTTTGCTTGAGACATTTTGTATTTGATTTCCTAATTTCTAGAATAGCAATCCTTATCTTTATGGTTGGTTTGTTATGGTGTGTGATTGTTTGTTAGTAACTTGTTAACTCTTATATTAATCTAGTTTGAAACCATACGTTCTTGGTGCCGTTGGCAATCGAGATATCATGGGTAGAATTAGAATTGGGTAAGGGTTGATTGATCATCGGGTAACAACCTCACGTTCTAGGAATCTGAGTACTTAGTTCCCTTTCATCACTGCAAGTAATCACACATGAGCTATGTCTATGTAGTTCTTTCTAGTGGAATGATAATATGAATGTCGAAACAAACCGGAAATTTAGGATGGTCATTTGTCACTAATTTGCTTACAACCAAACTTTTCTCTTGCAATTTACTTAGTTTAATTTAGTCTAAAACCAATTCACTCACATACACTCTCGAATCTTATTTCTTTTGCAATTAGATTAATTTAGTTAAATTAGACAAACTTTCAAATAACACATATTCCACAAACTCCCTGTGTTCGATACCCACTTGCCACTATCTATATATAGTTGTTTTTGGGATTAAATTTGATTGTGACCGCGACATCACGTCAAATTTTGGCGCCGTTGCCGGGGAGTAGTGCGCAACGTGTGTTATTTTTTATTATTTTAAGTTTGTTATTTTTCTGGTTTACGCTGGGTGTGTTAGTGTGCAGGTATTGACAGGTGCATGCGTACTAGGAGCTCTCACAAGCTATCACCTTTGGCATTTGATCCGAAAATGAGTTATCAAGAGGAGTACGATTACGGTGATTATTATGATGAATATTCCCAACTTTCATATGAAGGCCCTCAGATGTACGATCAAGACTATTATCATGCTCAGTATACATTTGATCAGTATGGTTATGAATGTGTAACTCAACAACCTACTTTCCACTATCAGTCACATAAATCTGAAAGTCTTGACGAGATGATGAGAAAGAGACACATGGTTCATGTTGAAAAAGAATTAACAAAACCTCATTTGTCAATGGAAGAACGAGTAGAACTTTTGGAATGGAAATATGATTTGTTACCAAAAGAGGTGAAAGAGATGAGGCCAGGGAGGTCGATATTGGAAAAACGTCAAGTAAAACAACACTGGATATATGTGCAGATTGAACAAATGACACTTATGGGTGATGTAGAAGAAAAGGTTGTGAGTCCTCCCGAACTTGAAACTGAATTATTAGGGCCAAATGAGGAATATACAATTGAAATTATTGTGGAGGAACCACCTATGGAGAGCAAAGTTGAGGGCCTTTTACTTGATGAACCAATCAAAGTTGATTACAACTCTCCGGCTGTGGTGGTTATGGAAACCAAGAGTGTTAATGATGTATGTTTAGAAACTAGGAAGGTGGCACTTCATGATGTGGGAGATTTCATTCATAAGTTATGTTTATGGGAGAGTTTGGATTTGTTGGGCACAGAAAACGAAGTAGTGAAGTGGAGAGTAAACTACCGAGCATTTGTTGGAAATTCGGTAGGAAAATGTGGATTTAAAGAATTTTTCAAAGAAAGATGGGACGTGACAAAGCACACACACAATAGAAGAATCAAACACCGTGCTTACATCAGCAATGAAAAAGGTAAATGTGCATTGAGACCACCTTGAGACATATCAGGTACGGTCGGGCTGAATACCTAAACTTTAGCGCTGCTTGGGAGGCAACCCAAGGTGTTTTTAGATAAGTGTGGGGAAGATGTGCGGAGAGTTGTGTGAAGGTGATGATAGGAAGTCGGATTATCTACAACATCTGTTGTGTCAAACTTCACCAGGTCAATGTACTCTTTCCTTAGTCTTGTTATGTTCTTTAGTATTAAAATATTGGTATTAGTTGTTAAAAAAAAAGAAATTTGGGATTTGAGAGTATTAGCGAAAGCTAATGTTTTTGGTTAGAAGCGATCTTTCCCTCAAAACTATACATTGGGACAATGTATCCCAAGTGTGGGGATGAGGGGAAATTTTTGAGAATTTTAAAAAAATTTTGTGAAGCCAAGCGAAAATTGTCAAAATTTGAAAACTTGATATTGTTCCATTTGACACACCGACACCCATTTCTAGTCCTTTCTTGGTGAGAGTTTGAGCCACATATAATTATAGAATACTTCTTTGTTTTGAGTGGCGGTGTGTGTATTGTGTTAATAGAACTTGTGTACGAATTCTTGTTAAATCCTAGAGTTAGCATGCTTTTGAAAATGATAGGGGACTTGTAGGTAGCCTCGTCTAGATGTGTGAGAGTGTGGGAATTGGGGGTTGGACCTCATACTTTACATATATGAGCTTGGTATTGTGAGGGGTGGGGGTTTGGTCCTTAGAAAGCCATGTTGAGCCTTAGACCATTCGATTGTGACCCGAGCCTACTTCCTACAAAAATTTTACCTTTTGAGATGACCCGGTTTAGGAGATTTAGTTTGTAGTATTGATGTTCTTGTATATATTGTTGAGTTTGATGTGTTTTGAAAAAAAAATAAAAAAAAGGGGAAAGAAAAAAAAAGAGAAAAATATGAGAAAAATACAAAAAGAAGTGATTGGTTGCAATAGTAGTTGAAAATGTTGAAGAAGTTGTGTATATATTTGATGGTTGCTTTGTTTAGTGGTAGAAATAAAAACCGGGTCAAATCAATTAGCTCTCGCATATATATTCCACCATTTTCCTACCTTTGCACCTAGCCCGTTACAACCCGTAAGCCCTTTTGATTCATAAGCATGCTAAATACTCAATAGGAGGAGACTTAATTTTTATACAAGCTTATTGTCGCACAAACACACACATGCATTGAGTGGTTTAGCATTATGTGCTAATATTTCTTGTCACCGAGAGTTTTTGTGAGGGGTGTGTCTTGTGGTATGATTGAAAGTTAGTAAAAGGACGATACATTTTAGCTTGGTTTGCATGTTGATCGCTTGTGGTTTTAAAATAGTTTTTGAATGGGTTGCTTGGGACAAGCAACGGGTAAGTGTGGGGATGTGACGGGTGGTCCGTAGGACAACCCTTAAATGAGCTAAATACGTGCATATCCCATATTTTACACGGTTATGTATTGTGATTGTGATAACTACGAGTGTTCGGGTGTTTTACAGGTAAATCGTTTAATTCGGTTAAATTGGAACCCGTAGGCTACGGCTGTTGCATATAAAAGTCAGCACATTATTTGTTGTGGAGGATTGAATGAAAAAGAAAGAAAAACACAAATAACATCACACATGGGCCGATGATACACATCTTGAAGGCACGTGTAAGACTTTGTTTCAAAAGTCAACAAGCACAAGTCATATTATATATCATCATCACATCTTGGAGGGAACATCACAGTGAAAGTGGGGGCTATCATAAAGAGATCATCATAGTTAGTCAACGTCCTTAATAATATATCTTTGACAGCATGGCTCGGTTTGAGAAAAGGCAACATTGTCATATCATCATTCTCAATTAATTAATAAAAGGATATATTCACACGATTTAGGCAGCAAAAGAAAGTCAACAGTATCATCATATCCATGCAGACTTCATCTTGGAGCTTGTGAGATGTGAGAAGTGGGCCGACATCTGAAGGGAGACACGTGAACTTTGGAGGAGACTTGTGGACTCTTTGCATTGGGCCGCTACACAAAGGAGATTGGGGGCGGCACATCACAACATCATCATTAATTGGGCCAATAAGAATCATCATGTGAAGATTGGACCTGTGGAGTGTGGACTTGCAGCCATAGTGGGTTTGTTGAATTATTATTCTTTTAATAAAACATCATCCATCATCGAATTATAGAAGACACGCATACACATAATTGGCGCCTGGAGAACTGTTGGAATTTTCGCATTAATTGGTGAGTTGATGGATTTTTATGGGGCGTGTCATTGGTTTTTCGGTTACATCTTGTTGGGGTGCTAATCCGGTCAGTCGGTTACACCCGACTTGGGACTCGATTTTGGGGAGCTTGTTAGATACTTTTTAAAAGAAAAACATTATCCTAATCATTAGTTTGGTGTGCTTTAATCTAGATGAACATTAAAACTCTTGTTATGATGTTGATTCGAGCCATGTGTGGCTAAACACTTTATGATCGTCCTAGATTGAAGGTTTGCTTGAGACATTTTGTATTTGATTTCCTAATTTCTAGAATAGCAATCCTTATCTTTATGGTTGGTTTGTTATGGTGTGTGATTGTTTGTTAGTAACTTGTTAATTCTTATATTAATCTAGTTTGAAACCATACGTTCTTGGTGCCGTTGGCAATCGAGATATCATGGGTAGATTTAGAATTGGGTAAGGGTTGATTGATCATCGGGTAATAACCTCACGTTCTAGGAATCTGAGTACTTAGTTCCCTTTCATCACTGCAAGTAATCACACATGAGCTATGTCTATGTAGTTCTTTCTAGTGGAATGATAATATGAATGTCGAAACAAACCAGAAATCTAGGATGGTCATTTGTCACTAATTTGCTTACAACCAAACTTTTCTCTTGCAATTTACTTAGTTTATTTTAGTCTAAAACCAATTCACTCACATACACTCTCGAATCTTATTTCTTTTGCAATTAGATTAATTTAGTTAAATTAGACAAACTTTCAAATAACACATATTCCACAAACTCCCTGTGTTCGATACCCACTTGGCACTATCTATATATAGTTGTTTTTGGGATTAAATTTGATTGTGACCGCGACATCACGTCAACGACCACCTAAACTAGGGTAGCCTTGTGTCGAGTATAGCCTTCAAATGTGTCAAGTTCGACTGATACGTGTCTATATCTTCTGTCGCGAGTCACGGAACAATTAGAGGAACACCCCCCCCCTTGAGTCTTAGGGGGCCCTGTTCCTAGTTTCGTCCGTTTTTCCGCTTTTAGTCGCACCATACTTCTTGGGGTTGCCAATTAGGATTCCTTAGTGTGCCTTTTAAGAATAGGTAACGTAAAATTTGTGAGGCTGTTACAGCTGTGTATCTTGAGGTTGGCTGGGATGTTCCTTCATCAATTGGAGAATGAGGTAGGTGATGATAAGCGTCAGAAGTACCCTGATCACTCCTATTGTAAACTAAGAAAATTGTCAAAATGACATAAAATAATAATATACATATTTACATAGAATAATATACATATTTACACAGAATAACACGTAAGTTATTTCCTAACACAATTGGTTAAAATTTAGGTATTAAAAGAACACCTAAATGGCTTAATCCAGTGGCTCTGATACCACCTTCTGTCGCAACCCCCGACCCCACCCCGAGAGCGGGAGCCGCGAACCAGTCAAGTGGTATCGCTGTTTATTAATTTGGTAGCGGAAATGAGACATCAGGATCATAGTTAGGAAATATTTTTAGAGTTTGAAACACCAAACTTTTGTATTAAACAAATGGGATAAACCCATATTTCTTTGATAATAATATTTTATAAGGATAAAACCTAGTTGCTGAAAATATAAACTTCTTCATTTTATTCAGGTAAATTAAAGCCACTTTCTTTAAGCCTTCAGTGCTCCATAGCTGGCTTCTTATAGCTTCACATTAAGTTACCTAAAACGCGTTTTAAAAATATTTTATCTGCAAGAAATACTGGCGAGTACATTCCAATTTATAAAAACATCAGTTGTTATAACTTTATAGTATTAAGAGCGATTACGATGTTTATATCTACCCAATTACTCGGTCAGTACTTGTCATTCGACGGATCTGTGACTATGGTCATATCACACATTGGCTACCCGTGTCCAATTGTGAAGATTATCAAGTACTGTATACAAACCCCATAATACTGGCAGCAATTGTAGAATACATAGACTTAATCACTGTAATTATAACTGATAAAATTTAGGGTTTTGTAAAACATTTTAAATATAATTGTATCACAAAATGTGACAAAAGGAGAATTACTCACATTGTAAACTTATGTTTTTCTATGGGCTTCCTGGTGGTATTTCCTGATTATTTTCTTGAGTTTCTAATAAAAACATACAATGCACGTGTGTTAGTAAAATAACCCAAATCACATTTGTAAGGCCCTATAATTGGGTAGGTTTACACTTATCTTTATCAAACACAATTACAGGCTATTGGGCTTAGCCTTGTAGTGGGTTAGATAACATTAGAATAAGCCATGTGGGCTAAATTAGTGATTTGGGCTTGTTTAGTTAAGAATGTGCATGTGGGCTTGGCCCAGTCTGTAACTAGGTCACCCTATGTAACTATAAATAGGGTGAACCTAGGTCATAATTAGGTTGGCTGTTTATTTTCTGTTCTTCTTGTCATATTTTCGATTTCTGTGTTGGTGTACCAGACGGTTCTCTAGAAACCGTGTGCACTTTGATATTCAATCAATACGAATCGCTCTTGTTCTCATCACTTTCATCAGTATTCCGCGCTCGTGATTGTGATTTTGATATCCGGTTCATAGTTTTGGGACTTACAATTGGTATCAGAGCCTAAGAAGTCTTCGTAGGCTCGGTTCGTTGGATATCATTTGAAGAACAAGAAATTTTTTTTTGAAGATCGAAGAACACGAAGAACTCGTTGAAGACTTCAAGAACAGTTTTAATTTTTATGGTTTGATCTATTTTGGGGAAACAGTCAAAGTGTTTGCTATTATTTAGGAAAGTTATTGGTGGAAAAATTTCTCAAAATTAAATTTCGAAATCTGTTCCTTATTTTTTGGGATTTGAATTTTGATTGGTTTAAATCATTAAGTTCTTGTGTGATTCAAAAGCTGGACTTGGAAGTGTGTGATATTGCTTCAAATTGTGCGATCAGTATATCCTCTCCATTTCTTGTGCGATCAAGTCTCCTTCAAGACTACAATTCTCGTGCGACTATATCTTGTGTGATTGAAGTCACAACATATTGTGCGACTGAAATCAACTTTTGGCCCATCTCCCATTATCTTGTGCGATCTGACGTATATAGTGTGATTACTTTATCCTTGTGCGACTATTCAGCTTGTGCGATCTATTTGTGCGACTACATATCATCATCACTGACACCGTTCTCCGATCCCGCAACAGTAAACCACCACCACTCCATCAACAGTCACCGTTCATCATCGTCATTCACTACGTCACCGTAAACCGATAACCATCTCCATTCCATCTTCACTGTCAACACCAAACTTCGATTATCATTCATCATCATTCGAGGTTCCAAGTTCTAGTTTTCGACGTTCCGGGTTCTCGAGTTGCTTGAGTTCTCGAGTTAGCATCAGGTCTCAAGCTTCCTTGTTCTCGAGTCGGGACTATGAGTCGCCGCTGGTTTCGAGTTCACTGATCACTTTTCATCATAACCTCTCGTCACCAGGCAGACCCAGAAATTATTTGCTGGGGGTGCGAATGAGGTGTTCAATCATATTTTCAAGGTGTGCGGTCGGGTTTTTTGCCTAAAATATACACTAAATTTTTTTTTCAAGGGGTGCGGTCGCCCACCCTGGCTAAAGGGTAGGTCCGCCCACCACTACCACCTGCAAACTTCCGCCGAAAACACCTTCCAGCAACGCACATCACCGGATCTCCGATCATCTTCACCATCTTCACCACCGTTGATCACACCGAACCCGCACACCGTTTCGAATTTATGTCGCCATCACATCGTTTATCATCATCTCCATTGTTCTTATCCTTCATCATGAACTAAACCTCGACCATTAACCACCTCATCTCCGGCGACTACGATCGTCATCATAACCTGCAACTGCAACCTCTGTTCATCGTTTTCTCCTTCAACATAAACCGACTATAATCTCGTTCATCTTCGTCGTCCAATACACTACAACTGTTGACATTAGGTTTTGGTTACGGTCATCTTTGTAATCACCGGCGGCTGAAACTGTTGACATTAGGTTTTGGTTACGGTTGAAACGAAGAAGAGAAGACATTCCTTTTTCTTTTGTTTTTTTTAATAATACTAATACTCATAATCATTAACTAATCATTACCTCATTAATAATAATAATAATAATAATAATATAATCATTACAGCATCATTACTTAATAATTAATAATAATTATTATAATATTAAAACTAGTTTTTCTTTTATATATAAAATATTATTTTTAATAAAAAAAATTTAATTAAATAAAAGGTTTTATAAAAATTATAAAAAAAGGGGAAGGGTTCGGTTATTGTTTTGGCGATAAGTTTTGACAGGATCGGAGGTGCGGTACAGAAAAGTTTGTTCGTGTGTGTGGCAAAGGGTTTGAGTTAGCGAGTACACGAGTTCTCGCTTTGGGCTTGTGTTGAGAAAATAGTTAAAAGTGTACATCTTCGGAGGATCACATTTTCGGGGATCACATTTTTGGGGGATCACACTTTCGGGGGATAACATTTCTGGGGGATCATACTTTCGGGGGATCACAGTTCAAAATCTTAAAAATGTCTTCTAAGAGAGAGGTGCTTGAGCAGGAACTTCAAGGATTCAGATACTCATATGGTGAAACTATAGAAGCACTTATAGGCCAGTTTACTGAACTGCTCTCTGAGATGGAGAAGGCAGAGATGGTGGTGTCTACTCACACGAGCAACAGAAAGCTTCTGGATGCTATAAAAAGGATTCCAGATCAGGCGAACTGTAGTTGGTTTAGCAATGTTAATCAGATAATACTGACAACTGACTGCTACTGTTTCAAAATGAAGCCGGATGAGCTGATCTCACTCATCAAATCATATGACAATGCTGAGAAGCAGTCGACTCAAGGCAACACATCTGATGCAGTTTGCTCACCCACTCCTACTCCTACTGCTCCATTGCCTGCTGCAGTTTGCTCATCCACTTCTGCTGATTCATCACAAAGTTCAGAATCAGGTTGCTGTACAGGTATTCAAATTCACGACTTCACTCCCATTTCTACTGAGGTATGTGTAGACGATATCTGTTGTACTCCTAAGTGTAGGGAAAAGTTTAAAGGGTTCAAAGAGCAGGCAGACTCACTCGTTATGCAACTTCAATATACAAGATCTAATAATTATGAAATTAAAAAGAAACTGAACGGGTACAAGGATATGGTGGAGGCGCAAAAGCTTGATATCCGTAAGTTGCATAGCGATCTGAGTGAAGCAAATTGTAGATATCTCCACTTCAAAGAATTGTCTGAAAAATTAACTGTTGAACTTGAAAATTTAAAATCAACTTTTGAAAACACGGAATTTAATTTTAAAAAGTTTGACGTGTCTAGTGAGAAAGTTGAAAATATGATTAATCAACAGTTAAAGTAGAGTAAGAAGGAAGTGAGGAACAAAGGATTGGGATTTGTATGTATACCTCCACCATACAATCACAATTACACCTCACTTCCCATGACTGAAGAGGAGATAGATAATCTGCCTAAAATGGAGTATGGAAAACCCAACGATATCAAGTTTGAGCCGGTAAAATCAACAAAAGTTAAAATCTCAAAACCTAAAAGAAATGAAACTAAGACAACTGAACCAGCATCTGCACCTGTCTTTGTAAAATCAATTGATGTCTCTAAGCAAACAGAGACATTGAGTTTTGAGAAAAATGAAGAATCGGCGAATACACCAACTGAGCAAGTTGCTCCATCTGATTCCAAATGTGAATCACCTGAAGCAACTGATTCTGAGAAATTGGAATCAGTTGAATCTTGTGAATCCAACAGTGAATCTTCTGGAGCAGCTGACTCAGCAGAAGAAGATTCAGCGGAGCCACTACAAAAGGAATGTAACTCAAGTGGTTCAGCTGCATCAAGTAGTGAAACAGTGACTGAGCCCACAACATCTGAAATTGAAACAACAAGGCGAGTCCTTGATTTTAATTGTGTGAATGTTATTGATGCGTCTACTTCATGTGCAGATGAGGTAATAATTGAGGATTGGGTTAAGGGGGATAATATTGTTTGCCAAAAGGTTGACGATGTTTGTTCAAAAAAATCAAATTTATCTGCTGATGCTCCTCCTTATGTGAGAAAGGCTGCTTTTGAGCCAGTTTTGAGAGGGCCTACAAATAAATATGTGCCTACAAAGCCAACAGTTAGAAATGAAAATGTTAAATTCAATGAATGTGCTAACTGTTGCAGACAGGGACATAAGAAGCAGGGGAGAAAGGCTGAGCAGTCTGCAAACAAATCATCCAACAAGTTCTATAACTCATACTCAGCATCAGTTGGATGGAATGGATTGGGATATGCTCCTTACGTGAAAAAATAAACCTGCTACAATTGCAGCATACCCGGTCACATTGCAAGAAACTGCACACATCGACCCTATGTGCCATAATATGCACATCATCAGAAGGTTACATCTAGGGATAGATCTTATTCTAAGCCGATGAAGGTTGAAAAACCTAAGGCAATGATGAATAAGCATCCCCAGGTTAAACCATCTGATGGGGATTGGAATGCTGCAAAATCTAAACGAAAACAAGCTTTGAAGCCTAAACAAGTTTTGAAAAACAAAAAGGTTGAAAAGCAAACTGTTTTGCCAAAGACACCTAAGAAATTAGAGAAGCCTAAACAAGTTTGGAAAGCAAAACATAAAGCAGCAACATCACCAATCCTCGAATCTAAAGGGAACATGTGCTTTTGAGAAGTGTCATACGTAAATGCTTCAGGAATACCCAGGACCACGATGGCCTGGGTACCAATGTCTTACTAATCTCCTTACTTTTCAGGGACAACCAAGGAGGAGCTGTTGACAATCCTTGGATGTTGATAGCGGTTGTTCCAGAGACATAACGGGTAACATCTCACTGTTGCAAAATGCATATTTCTTTAGAGTTGATATGTTTCGTTTGAAGGAGATAAAGGAGGTAAGACAAGATTAGCGAAAAGGTACAAAATTTGAATTTCGTTTTCTAATTCGATATTGATTAGTCTTAAATTTTATGATGGAACGGTTAAATAAAAACAACAAAAATATTTTCATTTTCTTGTGTGTTTCTCTTTGTACATACGTTTTCGTTGTTAGGTAAATTTGCGCGTAAGATTTACGCACAAATTTAGGGGGATATCTAGAGATATCTGTCTGTAAATAGATTTAAAAAGTAAAAAAAAGAGAAAATGAGAAAATACAAAAACATTTGAAAAATAGAAAAATCAAAAATATTTTGTTGCATAAATGGGAAATGAAATAAATTTTCACTATGTGGATTAAGGATGACTCATTTAAGACCAATGTTGAAATGGTCTGACTCAAGAGCGATATGTTGGTAGGCTTTATCCTGATGGCTAGATTCTTTGACTGGTTCTGTGCATAACGCTAATATTATTCTATGACCTCAGGAAAGAATGTCACTTGGAATTAGGACATGGCTATTTGAATGCATGTGTGATGTCCCGATACACACAATTTCGTTCTAGTTCTGAAATATTTTCTGTCAAACTTGTGTATCTCCTTTGTTTTGCGTGAGCAAAGACCTGGAGGTGCTAGGCAACGTAGGCTTCTGTTTTGCGTGAGCAAAGACCTAGTTGTACGTTGTCGCGCTATAGATCAAATACACCCGAAAGAGGCCCTCTAGTGCCCAAAAGAAACCTGAAAAACCTATATCAAACTGAGAAAACTCATTTGATCTGTATATTATATCCATCTCTGCAAATGATCTATTATGTTCTTCTCTCAATCCAGTCCTAGTCAAGGTTTCAGAATCCTAGAACAGGCTTGTGAAATATGTGGTAGGGAAACTGCATATATGATAGCGTGTACAGATTAAAAATTCTAGGATTTGATTGTGATTGAATTGAGTGTTCATATTAATTAAAATGAAAACATGATAAATCAGTTACAGACCGTTATATGAAAAAGCCTAAGTAGATAAGTTTAAGTGGACAAATATACTGGCAATCGCACGGATCACCCACAGTAAATTAGTGTTGATAAGTGTAGTATAGCCTGAAACACTGTGCTTTGATCCCATTGCAAATTGTAATTGTATATTAGTTTCCTGTTTATTTGAGTTTTAGTTTATATTGTTAGATCTTCAAATAAAATCAAAAATCCAAAAATAGAGTATTCATTTATTTAATTAAAAATTAGTTAACCGTTCTTGAAGATTCGATTGATCATCATAACTTGAAAGAAATTTAAATTGTGATATTCGAGTACAAATACTTGGATGTACCAAGTTCATGTGGTACTTCCCTCTGTTGTTTAGAAATGTTACTTATGAATTTCTGAGCATGTGTAGAATTTGATTCAAATCAAGAAACAGGGGTTGTTGAAGGTTGAGATGCTGTTGGCTGCTGATAAAGCATGAAGCATCACAACAACAAGATGTGCCTGAGTCAGGAGAACCAGATACGTGTCATCATCTGACAGTGATAATACATTTGAAGAAGTACATGTGAACCTGCTTGAAATAAAAGTCATTGACAAAGAAAAGAGTTGATAAGAATCCTCCTCTTGCATTCTTTTCAACAAGATTTTCAAGCAAAGCTGATCATGATTAAGAAGAACTAAAAGCCCAAGTTTGAAGATTAAGAGATGAAGTATCTTCCCACATGATGAAGACAACAGTTTGATAAAGACAGCATAAACCTAGGGGATATTGTAAGGCCCTATAATTGGGTAGGTTTACGCTTATCTTTATCAAACACAATTATAGGCTATTGGGCTTAGCCTTGTAGTAGGTTAGATAATATTAGAATAAGCCATGTGGGCTAAATTAGTGATTTGGGCTTGTTTAGTTAAGTGGGCTTGGCCCAGTCTGTAACTAGGTCACCTTATGTAACTATAAATAGGGTGAACCTAGGTTATAATTAGGTTGGCTGTTTATTTTCTGTTATTCTTGTCATATTTTTTATTTCTGTGTTGGTGTATCAGACGGTTCTCTAGAAACCGTGTGCACTTTGATATTCAATCAATACGAATCGCTCTTGTTCTCATCACTTTCATCAGTATTCCGCGCTCGTGATTGTGATTTTGATATCCGGTTGATAGTTTTGGGACTTACCACATTAGCCATACATCAAGAGACAGAACCCCAACGGACTTAGTCAGGCGGAGCCTTGACATGCGTTGCTGGATCCTAGATCAATCGGGTAGGGTTACGAATTAGTGATCGGGGGTTACAATTATCGCAGCCCCCGACCCCTACCCAGGGAGAGGGTGCCGCGAGCTCAGATGGGTGGTATCGATGTTTGTTAATTTGGTAGCGGAATACATCAGGACCGTAGTTAGGAAATATTTTGATCAGAGTAAAACACCAAACTTTTATAATAATAAATCTTTGGGATAAAACTCAAGTTCATTTGACAATACATTTATAGAGATAAACCCTAATTATTGAAAACCAAAAACTAATTTTTATTTAGGTAACTTTTATAGCCACTTTTCCAAGCCTTCAGTGCTCTCCAGCTGACTTCTATTTGGCTTTCACATTGTGTTACCTGGAACGCTTTTTGAAAACTTTTTATCAGCAAGAAATACTGGCAAGTACATTCCATTTTGGTAAAGCATTAGTTGTTTACACATTAATGTATTAAGGGCGATTACAATGTTTATATCTACACATTTACTCGGTCAGTACATGTCACTTGACGGATCTATGACTATGGTCATATCACACATTGGATACCCGTGCCCAATTGTGAAGGTTATCAAGTACTGTATACAAACCCCATAATACTGGCAGCAATTGTAGAATCACAAAGAATTAATCACTGTAATTGTATTTTAAGTCATAATAATGTACTCTCAAATAGTGAGAAAAAGTGAATGTACTTACAAAAAGATTTAAAAAGAAGAATGTACTCACATTGTTGACTTAGGTGATATTACTATAGCTTCCTAGTGATTCTCCTGGTTATTATCTATTAAAATTAAACAATGCACACGTGTTAGTAAAATAACCCAAATCACATTAACCGTACAACTCGATACAGAACTCCAATGACTGAGTCAGGCAGAGCCTTGACATGCATTACGGAATCCTAGATCAATCGGGTGTACACATGAGACAGAACTCCAACGACTGAGTCGGGCAGAGCCCTGACATGCTTTACAGAGCCCTAAATCAATTGTGTAGGGTAACAGCAGGATTATAATACTTATAAAGAGGCAGAGCTTTGCTTTTATAGTGGGTATTATGCCCGAGTATAGTTTCTACTATATAGAAACTGAGAGAGAAAATAGAAAGTTAAACGATTTGAAATGAAGCTGATTGATCCTATTTATAGGCAGTTTCAAAGGCGGCTCGCGGCCCTCATAAGCTTTAGCTAACTCTCTCGTGGCCCGCCAGAGAGTATGTGTCGAGTATAGGCTTGGCCAGTCATGGCCCTAGCCTTGATGAGTCACATGGAACGTGACATTATGCCTTGACCGGCACTCTAAGCCAGTCGCGACCCCGAAGGCAAATGCTAAGGGTGTCGCGCCACGCGAGAGACTCCTGAATTTTGTTTTTCTTGATTATTCTAAGTATAGGGTTATTTCGGGTCCGTTTCTCGCGTACCGGGTATATAAGGAGTGTTTTAAGGTCACGTTAAGGGTTCTAGGAGGGTTGTTATATCCTCCCCACCTTGTTTTAGATCTCGTCCTCGAGGTCTACTGGAACAGCTGTGGGTATTTCCTTTGCATCTCTAATTCGAGTTCCCAAGTGTATTCTGGTCCTCTCTTGGAATCCCATTTCACTTTGACCAGAACTAGTCTCTTGTGTTTGAGGTTCTTGATCTTTCTATCTTCAATCTGAACGGGTTTCTCGACAAACTTAAGTTTCTCATTTACCCCTATGTCCTTAAGATGTATCACTAATAATTCGTCTGCTAAGCACTTTTTGAGATTACATACATGAAACACATCATGTATTCCTTCCATTTCTTCTGGCAGTTGTAGCTGATAGGCTACAGGTCCTATTCTTTTAATAATCTCAAAAGGTCCAACATACCTGGGGCTTAGCTTTCCTCTCTTAACGAATCTGACTACTCCTTTCCATGGAGAAACTTTTAATAATACTTTATCTCCTACTGGAAATTCTAAAGGTTTTCGTCTATTATCTGCATAACTCTTTTGACGATCTCGTGCTGCTTTTAGTCTTTCCTTGACTTGAACTATCTTATCTGTTGATTCTTGCACTATCTCTGGTACAGATAATTGTTTTTCTCCAATTTCTGCCAAACAGACTGGAGTTCTGCATTGAGAATACTTTTCGCCACGTGTAGTGTCCTGACAATCGCAAGGTCGAGTTTTCTTCGAGTGTGTTCCAGAAGAGGGCTCTTACGTGGTGGAACGGGGTTATGAGAGATCGTGGTGCAGAAGTTGCTCTAGCACAGACATGGGCTGAACTTAGGGCCCTTATGATGAGGGAGTTCTGTCCTCATCATGAACAGCGAGCTTTGGAGAAAGAGTTTGATGACTTGAAACAAGACAGTGGCGAGCACAGGGCGTATACTGACAGGTTTGAGGAGTTGAGTCTGCTTTGCCCAACAATGGTTACCCCACTCGACAAGGATATCGAAAGATACATCGACGGCCTACCTGACTCCGTGCAAGACATCATTACTGGTAGTAACCCTGCCACACTCCGTCAGGCGATCGAGTTAGCAGCGACATTGACTGAGTCGCAGGTTCGAAAGGGAAAGCTGCATAAAAAGGGTGACAAGGGTAAGAAGCAGGCGTCTGACAAGGAAGATAGCAAGAAAGGTCAAAACAAGAAGGGAAAGAATTATGGTTCCTCAAAAGGGTCTAGGAAGCGAAAGGCTTCCCAAAACTATGACGTTACTGCACAGGCCCAAGCTGCACCAAATCAGCCTGCGCAACCAGTAGCCAAGAAGCCTTATCTTGGCAATGCACCTTTGTGCAACAGGTGTAACGGCCATCACCTACCACATCTCCAATGTCGTCATTGCACTAACTGTGGGAGAATTGGTCATCTTGCCGCTACTTGTCGCATTCCTGTTAACCAGAATCAGGCAGTTCAGAACCAAGCCCAACAAGTTGCTCAGCCTCTTGCTCAGCAACAAGGTCAAGCTGCACGACCTCATTTTCCTCCTGGTTCGTGCTACAATTGTGGGGATCTGACCAACTATAGAAACCGGTGCCCAAGACTAGCTAACGCAAATCCAAATCAGAATCAGGCTCAGGCTCGAGGTCGAGTCTTCAACATTAATGCGCAAGAGGCACAAGCAGACAATGAAGTGGTGAACGGTACGTTCTTTATTAATAATCAGCCTGCATCTGTTCTTTTTTATTCGGGTGCCGATAAGAGTTTTGTGTCTTTATCTTTTGAGCCATTGCTTCGAGTGTCTAGAATGAAACTAGGTAAACCTTTGACAGTAGAGGTTGCTAGTGGTGAACCCATTATTCTTGATTCTGTTCTTCGCAACTGCCAGTTGAACCTTAACGACCATCTTTTCCCTATTGACCTCACGCCTATGCAACTTGGAAGCTTCGACGTTATTGTGGGTATGGATTGGTTAGCCAAGCATCGCGCAGAGGTAGTTTGTTTTGAGAAGATTGTTCATGTGCCGCTTTCGACAGGCGAGATCCTACAGGTTCGTGGTGAGAAACCTACTGGTGGTCTCAAACTCGTGTCTTGTTTTAAAGCTCGGAAGTATCTACGAAAGAACTATGTGGCCTTTTTGGCACACGTTGTAGCAGATAAGGGCAAAGGTAAACATATTCAAGATATTCCTGTTGTTCGGGATTATTCTGAGTATTCCCTGAAGACTTACCTGGTCTACCTCCAGCACGCCAAGTCGAGTTCCGTATTGATCTCGTACCTGGTGCAAATCCCATTGCCAGATCTCCATATCGTCTTGCACCGTCTGAGATGCAAGAGTTGGCTAAGCAGCTTCAGGAGCTCTCCGACAAAGGTTTTATCCATCCTAGCTTTTCACCTTGGGGTGCTCCCGTTGTTTTTGTTAAGAAGAAGGATGGATCTTTTAGGATGTGTATCAATTATCGTGAGCTTAACAAGCTTACCATCAAGAATCGATATCCCCTACCTCGCATCGATGATCTCTTTGATCAGTTACAGGGCGCTTCTTATTTTTTGAAGATTGATCTGCGATCGGGATATCATCAACTTCATGTGCATGAAGAAGATATTCCCAAGACAGCGTTCCGCACTCGTTATGGGCATTATGAGTTCACAGTCATGCCATTCGGTTTGACTAATGCTCCTGCTGTTTTCATGGACTTAATGAATAGGGTCTGCAAGCCTTATTTGGATCAGTTCGTCATTGTTTTTATTGATGACATCATGATATACTCTAAGACGCGAGCTGATCATGAGCAACATCTTCGTCTTACTTTGGAACTCCTAAAGAAAGAGCAACTTTTCGCCAAATTCTCCAAGTGTGAATTCTGGCTTAAAGAAGTTCAATTTTTAGGACATATTGTCAACGAACAAGGTATTCGTGTAGATCCCTCCAAGATCAGTGCGATTAAGGATTGGGATAAGCCTACTACTCCTACTGAAGTTCGTTCTTTTCTTGGTCTTGCGGGTTATTACCGCCGATTCATTGAGAACTTCTCAAAGATTGCAGTTCCTCTAACTGCTCTAACTCAGAAGAACAAACCCTTTGATTGGGGATTCAAACAAGAGGAAGCTTTTCAAAACTTGAAGCAGAAGCTTTGCGACGCGCCTGTTCTGACTTTGCCTGAGGGCAATGATGATTTCGTCGTTTATTACGATGCATCTAAATTGGGTCTTGGCTGCGTCCTGATGCAAAGAAACAAAGTCATGGCATACGCATCGAGGCAGTTGAAGATACATGAGAAGAACTACACCACTCATGATCTTGAGTTGGGTGCAGTTGTCTTCGCTCTTAAGATCTGGAGACACTATTTGTACGGTACAAAATGTGTGGTTTTCACTGACCACAAAAGTCTTCAGCATATCTTCAACCAGAAAGAACTCAACATGAGGCAACGACGTTGGGTCGAGCTTCTAAACGACTATGACTGCGAAATTCGCTACCATCCTGGTAAGGCGAATGTCGTAGCCGATGCATTGAGTCGTAAGGAACATACTAAGCTTCATTGTGTTCGTGTTCAATCTATTATTCAAGCTCGATCCGATACCCAAGCACGCATTTCTCAGGCTCAACAATCGTGTGTTTCACAGGGTTCGATGGATAAGGAATTTCCCTATCACATAACCCCTGATCTGGAACTGAAGGACAATGGATCGTATTACTTCATGGACCGTTTGTGGGTCCCAGGCCAAGATAACCTTCGCACCTTGCTTATGGATGAAGCCCATAAGTCTCGTTATTCTGTTCATCCTGGCTCAGATAAGATGTATAAGGATCTTCGTATTCAGTATTGGTGGCCTGGTATGAAGAAAGACATTGCCTTATACGTATCAAAATGCCTTACTTATCTTAAGGTTAAGGCTGAACATCAACGTCCTTCGGGTTTATTGGTGCAACCAGAGATCCCAGTTTGGAAATGGGAAAACATTACTATGGATCTCATTACTAAACTTCCGCGCACAAAGAAAGGTCATGATGCCATCTGGGTAGTCGTTGATCGTCTTACTAAGTCAGCGCATTTCTTGCCAATCCGTGAGGATTTTTCTGCTGACAAACTTGCAAAAATCTATGTGGATGAAATTGTAGCTCGACATGGTGTTCCTTTGAACATCATTTCTGACAGAGATGCTCGTTTCACTTCTCATTTTTGGAGAACCATGCAATCTGCTATGGGGACCCAACTTAATCTGAGCACAGCTTATCATCCGCAAACGGATGGTCAATCTGAAAGAACAATCCAGACTCTGTAGGATATGCTTAGAGCTTGTGTGATCGATTTTGGTGGTAGTTGGGATTCACATCTTTCGTTGATTGAATTCTCCTACAACAACAGTTATCACTCTAGCATCAACATGGCTCCTTTCGAGGCTCTCTATGGTCGAAAATGTTGTTCACCAGTCTGCTGGAATGAGACCGGTGAGGCTTAGCTTACTGGACCTGCCCTCATTTTAGAGACAACTGACAAGATTAAGAAAGTTCGTGATAACCTTCAGACAGCTAGAAGCCGTCAAAAGAGTTACGCGGACCCAAAACGCAAGCCCTTGGATTTTCAAGTCGGTGATCGTGTATTACTTAAGGTCTCACCTTGGAAAGGTGTGATCAGATTTGGAAAGAAAGGAAAACTTCCACCTAGATACGTTGGACCATTCAAGATCGTCGAAAGAATCGGTAAGGTAGCCTACAGACTTGAGTTACCTCCTGAACTTGGAAATGTTCATCCAACCTTTCACGTGTCCAATCTCAAGAGGTGTTTAGCTGATGAGAACCTCCACATACCGCTTGACGAAATTCGTGTTGACAAAACACTGAAATTTGTTGAGAAGCCAGTGGAAATCATGGAACGTGAAGTCAAGTGGCTTAAACGCAAGCGCATTCCTTTGGTTAAGGTTCGCTGGGAATCTAAACGTGGACCCAAGTTTACTTGGGAATGCGAAGATCAAATGAAGGCGAAATATCCGCATCTTTTTCCACGAGCTTCCTCTAAATAAATTTCGGAACGAAATTTCCACAAGTAGGGGAGACTGTAACATCTGTGCTTGTAATCTTTATGAATAGTTCAATTATCAATAAAACAATGTTATTTGATCTCAATGTTTGTTTGGTTGTGTTTTACATTTTTCATGTTTTGACTTTTATTCAATTTCAAACTCTATATCGCTTTCTGGAGAGTTATACGCAAACGGGTGCGTAAACGTAATCAGTTTAATGCAAAAAATACTCCGGAACATCAACATATACTTAACATACCTTAAATAACCTTTACATAACTTAGAAATAAGTTTTGAAGGCTTTGGTATGGCAAAAACAAGTTAATTCGCCTACAGGGACTAAATTTGACAAACTGCGAAAGTATGCCAATTTGAACTATAACAGACATTCCGGAACATGACCATAAGTTAAACCCACCATAAATATCCTTTACATGGCTTAGAAATAGGCTTTGAGGGGTTCGGTGTGCTAAAATAAACTTTTGTGTCATTCAGGGACTAAAAGTGCCAAAAAGTGCATAAGTTTGCACTTTCGCGCATAACTTACGTTCTGAATACATCCGGACATCCAAAAATTTATGTAAGCACTAAAATATTTTATTTTAGTGTTTGGCATAAGAAAAATCCATTCGTCGCGTCATTTGGATCGTTTTGCGCGCTTATGCGCATTCCGTCGCAATTAAGCGAACATCGCGATTGTACAGCCAAACGAACCGACATCCGAGATATTTTTGAGAACATTTTAAGTTCCCTATACTTTAACTTCATTTTAGAGCTTTGAAATGGGGTTAACGGGCCTTAAACGTGTCGGAAATGACTTTAATGCATGACAGGGACTAAATTTGTAATTCTGCCAAAGTTGTTGGCTTGCGCACCGTAAGCCATCCCTTACGGTCCGTAAGGCTTCCTCAGACAGCAGAATGTGCAGAAACATTGCATCTAGTCCATTCCACTTGTGCACATGGTTTTGGGGCAATACTATGGGCTCAAATGGTTTTCTAAAACCAGGGTCTTGAGGTGTATGGCCAAGATCAAAGCACGGTTTCCAAGAAACGATCTTAACGGCTCTCCGAAAACTATAAATACCCCCCCCCCCAATGCCTTGATCAAAACCCACTTGAGTTTTTGAAAATTCTCTAAGTTGGAGTAATACCCACTTCATACCTGAGAATACTTGAGAAATCAAAGCTTTCGGGGACCCTTTGTAAGTGTTCCTTCGTTCTTTTATTGTTTTAGCGTTAAAGTCAAACTTTGTTTGACTTTCTGCATTGACCAGTTTATGGTCAATGCGAAGTTCGTTTGAACTTCATAACGTGAGCGTAATCACGATGGTTATAGTCCCTAGTGACTATACCTACTGAATACCACGTTATCTAGGCTCAGTGACGAGCCGTAGTTTCGGCCAGAATACGTATTCTTGCGTATTTTGTAACCAAACTACTTATGGGTATCAAAACCGTTTGTTTTGATACCAAACTTGTTTTCTAAGTTAGTTAAGCATGTTTTAACATGCTTAGCTCGTCACTTTTAGTTTTGTGCTTGTCTAGGGTCGTAAAGGTAAGCGATCTGATCAATCGCTTATACTTTCGAACCCGACCCATTTGGTCGATCATTAGGATCCGACCAAACACATTAGGTGACCATAGTATATAGGGAATAACCTTCCGAGGTTATACCTTATGGTCGCTTCGTTTAAGTAGTTGTATGATAGGTAGTTTATATGCCTTAGGTAAATTACCAAAATGCCCTTTTTATGCATAATTGATGTTTAAGCATATGTAACCCAAACTTTTGTCACTTAACTGATTTGGCAACAATATTAGACATGTTAAGGCATATTTTACTTATCATAGGACTAGTTAGGCAGTCCGAACGCGTTTTACGTGAACGACGCGTTAAAGTAGCATAAGCTACCTAAACGGGTCGTAATGGGTCGTAAGCACTTAGGTTAGGTTTCATTTAGTATGTAGGGTTTGTTAAACCATACTACATGAGTTCCCATACTCATTTGGTTTACGAGCCCTCATTCTATCTGATCCTCCGATATAGGTCCGGTTTATTAACATAGTTACATATATTAGGTGTCGTTTGATTCCGTGATCTCTAGCATTGCTTGGTGGTTATCTTAGGACTTCTGAGCAATCTCAAGTGAGTACATAGACCCCTCTTTTACTATTTTCCAAACTGTTTTGGGGTGAAACACATGTGCCTACTTGTTACTTTCATGCTTTCCTGTTTTCACATCATATACCTGCTATGTTCGTTAGTACATTATAGTACATGATTTCATTACATTTCATGCTATGTATGCCCATTGTGTGCGTACTTAGTACATCGTTTTACATTACATTTCATGCTATGTATGTCCATTGTGTGCATACTTAGTACATTGTTTTACTTCACATTTCTGCTATGTATGTTGACTGATAGCATGCTAGCACATTGATTTACATGACTTTTCTGCTTTGTATGTTAACTTAGCATACTTAGTACATTGTTTTCATATGACATGTATACAGTACTGGTACCATAGGACTTGACAAATCCCATTCCTGACATCTCGGGTTTGTTTGGATGTAAGGAATGACTGAATCCGAAAACATTTCTTTTGATAACCTTGACTGAAAGGGTTATCCGACTGTCTCAAGGATTGAATGTATGCGTTAACTTACCACATAAATGTTTGTATCAATGTAACATGCATTACTTTGCAAAACATAACTTTTTGATATATTCAAAATACTTTGTTTTGTACATTTCTACATTTGGATTATGTGACAATACTTTACTTACAATACATAACATTTGTTACACATTACTTGACTACTTTTGGACTATTAACATTTGATATGATTTATACAAGGACTTTTGACGATTGGTTTAAACATAGACTTATTACATTGGTGGTTTGTTTAAGTGACTTAAGTAACGAGATGTGAGTAATATGATACAAGCATGGTGGGTACGCCGCTGGTACTTCCTATATATAAGTGTTTGTATTATATAACATATCATAGCGTTATTTAAATCATTCAATTTGGACTTATACATTTTACACAAGTAACACGATTTTCACAAGACTTTGGTTTACAAACAATTTACTTTATACAACTCATTTTACTTGGTTATACATTTAACCATCCATTATTCTTTTATTTATACATATCATTTGATCTTATCGCTTTTTAAATGACTTACAAAACAAAACAATTTACAAGGTTTATGACTGACTTTTACTAAACAACTTTTTCTTAAACTTAAGTCATAAATCCTATTTTCACAAAACCTATGTATCTCACAGGCATTTTTATGCTGACGTACCTATTTTCACATGTGTTTTCAGGAGCTTTTGCGTAGGATGATGATCGTGACACTAGGGCGGACCTGTGCCTTAGAGACTAAAAATAAAGATAGAACTAGTTTAATTATGTTCTGAACTCTTTATTTCCTGTTTTGAGACAATGTAACACTCTTGTTTGATAAATAAATTATAACTTTGTATGCCATGGTTGTGAAACAATTAATTCTGTTACAACACTCCCCGACATTTCCGCCACGATTTTATGTTTTACGTGGTCGGGGTGTGACATAGACTTATGAGCTTCTTCTAGAATTTTGTGGCGTAGGTTTCCTTGTTTAGGTATCCATATCCTTTTCTTATAGAACTTCCAAATTCCATCGGTTTCTTGTTCTAATTCCTTAATCATTCCTTTTAATTTTTCAGCATCGTCCTTGATTGCTGATTCCTGTACTTCTCTAATTTGCTCATTTAAATCTACTTGTAGATTTAATCTGAGAGAACGTACTCGTTTTGGCTTTTCATGATACTTTCGACTTAAAGCATCAGCTACTACTTTAGCTTTTCTAGCATGATACTGGATATCACAATCATAATCGCTAAAAACTTCCATCCAGCGTCTCTGTCTCATATTTAATTCTTTTTTCCCAGAAATATACCTTAAACTCTTATGATCGGTGAAGACAACAAATTTATTTCCATATAAATAGTGTCTCCAAATCTTAAGGGCAAAAACTATCGCTCCTAATTCTAAATCATGGGTTGTATAATTCTCTTCATGTTTCTTAAGTTGTCTGGAGGCATAAGCTATAACCTTTTGACGTTACCTCAACACACATCCATATCCTAACTTAGATGCATCACAATAGACTATAAAGTATTCAGTTCCTTCTGGTAATGCGAGTATGGGTGCGTTGGTTAACCTTTGCTTAAGAATCTTAAAAGCTTCTTCCTATTTTAGTCCCCATTCAAACTTAACTGATTTGCAAGTCAGTTTGGTTAATGGAATGGCTATTCTAGAGAAATCTCGGATAAACCGTCTATAATATCCTGCCAGTCCAAGAAAACTTCTTACTTCTGTTGGCGAATCAGGGACTTTCCACTTGGTAATCACTTCGATCTTTATGGGATCCACATGAATTCCTTCATGATTAACCAGATGTCCAAGGAATTGCACTTCTTGTAACCAAAATTCATATTTTGAGAATTTAGCATGAAGCTTCTCTTTCTTAATAATGTAAGAAATGTATGCAGATGCACTGCATGTTCTTCTTTACTCTTAGAGTAAATTAAAATATCATCTATAAAAACAATTATGAATTTATCCAGGTATGGTTTACATATCCTATTCATCATGTCCATAATTGCAGCTGGGGCATTGGTTAAACCAAATGGCATGACGCTAAATTCATAATGACCATATCTCGTTCTGAAAGCAGTTTTAGGAATATCCTCTTCCTGTACTTCCAATTGATGATATCCTGAGCGTAATTCTATCTTAGAAAAGAATCGAGCTCCTTGAAGTTGATCAAACAGATCATCAATGCCCGGTAGTGGGTACCGATTCTTAATCGTGACTTTCTTCAAATCTCGGTAATCAATGCACATACGCATCAATCCGTCTTTCTTCTTAACAAACAACATTGGTGCTCCCCACGGTGATGAACTTGGTTGTATAAAACCTTTGTCAAGAAGTTCGTCCAATTGGTTCTTCAGTTCCTACATCTCCATTGTGTAACACCCGTGTCACTTCAACCATCAAACAAATTCCAAACCAATGAAATATTGTATTTCATACTTGGGATTTGTATAAATATGTGTATCGCCTGCACATATCAATTCTTGTTCGATTTCAAGCTTTAAAATCGCTTTCTGGAAGGTTATACGCGCACTGATGCATAGATATAACCAGTTTAATGCAACGAACACTCCGGAATAGTGAAATAGGCTTAACATACCTTAAACAACCTTCACATAACTTAGAAATAAGTTTTGGATGGTTTGATGTGTTGAAATCAAGTTTGTTCGATTACAGGGACTAATAGTGTCAAACTATGAAACTATACCGATTTGTATAGTAACAAACATTCCAGAACTTGATCATAAGTTAAACATACCCTAAATATCCTTTACATAGCTTAGAAATAGGCTTTGAGGGGTACGGTATGCAAAAATAAACTTTATTGATCAATAGGGACTAAAAGCGTCAAAAAGTGCATAAGTTTGCATTTTCGCGCATATCTTACGTTCTGAATATATCCGGACATCCAAAAAATTTATGTAAGCATTAAAATATTTTATTTTAGTGTTTGGCATGATAAAATTTGATTCGTCGCTTAATTTGGATCGTTTTTGCGTTCGTTACGACTTCCGTCGTAATTAAGCGAATAACGCAACCGTACGACCAAACGAGCCGACATACGAGATGTTTTTGAACATATTTTAAGTTCCCTATACTTTAACTTCATTTTAGAGCCTTGAAATAAGGTTAACGGGGCTTAAACGTGTCAAAAATGCATCAAAACACAAGTTTCTCAAGTTCAGGGGCTAAATTGTCATTTCTGGAAAGTAGTCCAGGCGGGCCGCGTAAGGTAAGGCTAATCCTTACGCGGGGCGTGTCAGACTTGCAGATCAGAAACATTGAACCTGGTCTTCCAGCTCGTTTTTGATGGTTTTGATCTCTGGTTTTTTTATGCTAGGGGCTGGTTTATGTGGAGAACAAGTCCCCCAATCATTCTTTGAAAATTGTATGACCAAGATCATTCCCTCCTTGCCAAGAAATGATCCTAACAGTTTGCGAAAAACTATATAAGGCCATGTCCCCATTCCATTTTCCTCACATTTGATCTGAGAATTTCTCTAAGTGGTTGTGATTATTCACTACCTACCTGAGAATACTTAGAATCAAATCTATTTGGACACTTTGTAAGTACTCTTTCGTTCTTTTATCGCTTTCCTAGCTTAAAAGTCAAATAGTGTTTGACTTTCAGCTTTGACCAGTTTAAGGTCAACGCGAAGTTCTTTTGAACTTCATAACATGAGCGTAATCACGATGGTTATAGTCCCTAGTTACTATACCTACTGATTACCACGTTATCTAAGTGTAGTGACGAGTCGTAGTTTCAGCCAAAATGCGCATTCTTGCGTATTTTGTAACCAAACTACTTTTAGGTATCAAAACCGTTTTTTTTGATACCAAACCTGTTTTTAAACTTTGTTAAACATGTTTAGCTCGTCACTTTTAGATTAGTGCTTATGTGGAGTCGTAAGTCAAGCGGTCTAAACAACCGCTTAGACTTACGAACTAGACCCGTTTGGTCGATCTTTAGGATCCGTCCAAACACATTAGGTGACCATATTTGTATATGTCACACCCCCAAAATCCACCTGCGGAGTATTACCGCTTGGAGGCGTGACTGACCAGGATCCAGCCACCAATCATATTGAACAAGCATGTAAGTAATTATAAGAGTCCAACCAATACAATTGGTGTCCAAACGAACATAGTTTAAGTTGCAAAGCGGAAGCATAATGTTCAAAAACCAAAACATAAGTTTAAGCGTTTCAATGTTTAACATGGCACACAGCTGTCCACGTCCCACAACGACTCTCCCCCATGCAAGCTCCAGCTAAGTAGCTATCGACCTGCAAAATATGTAGTAACGAGTCAACAATAATGTTGACCGAGTTCACAGTTGGGTGTTTGTTTTAGTTGTTCCAAAAATAAATCCTATAGTAATAAGGCAGTTTGTTCATCCTGTCAATCCGAATAACATATATTCAATCATATAACAACATCAACCAAACTGAAATCAAACAATAACATAACACTAATCGGCTAAAGAATGGAACGAGAGTTGATCCGAAAGATAAAGCTTCGAGAGAGATGGAAGGTTGTTGTCGTCGAGTTTGAGAAGAAAGGAAGAGATAGTAGGGTTTGTAAACTTGTGTGATTAGGTAAAGTGTGGAATTTATACCAACACCCTAGGTGTTGTGCGATTGATGGAGTGGGCCGAACCCTCCTAGTGGGCTGCCCTTCATTCCGGATACAAGAGTGTAGCCCAATTGGGCTTGTGCGATTGGTTCGTGTTGTGCGTTTGGGCTTGTTTATATACATACATACATTACACAAAATACATCACATTTCATTAATCATTAAGTTCACATAGTCACATAGTGTTCACATTCGTTACATTAAGCACATAAATAGGTTCTGAAATACGAGTTGTCACATTATCCCCAAGTTGAAAGAAATTTCGTCCCGAAATTTAGCACGTACTCACTGAGGAAGCTAGTTAAGTTGTATGGTTTTCCTGGGGTGTCACATCCTCCCCCCGTTGATCTGGAATTTTGTCCCGAAATTCCGTAGCTTCAGCCTCAGTAGTGGTTGTACTGTTTGCGAATAGTTGGGGATACTTTTGTTTCTTCTGATCTTCGTGTTCCCAGGTGAACTCTGGGCCGCGACGGGAATTCCAACGAACACGAACGAGAGGTATTCTAGTGCGCTTGAGGACCTTAACATCCCGGTCCGTGATTTCAATAGGTTCCTCGACGAATCGTAACTGCTCCTTCAAAGGAACTATGAGGGTCTCATAGTTCAAAGGAACTATGAGGGTCTCATCTGACAGACACTTCTTTAGATTCGACACGTGGAAGACGTCGTGAACTCCACTGAGTTCTGCTGGTAGGTTTAGTTTGTAGGCCACCCTGCCTATTTTCTCTATGATTTCGAAAGGTCCGACGTATCGTGGGTTAAGTTTGCCTCGCTTGCCAAAATGAACCACACCCTTCAAGGGTGAGACTTTGAGTAGTACCCGCTCCCCAACCTGGAGCTCGAGTGGTTTCCTGCCCTTATCGGCGTAGCTTTTCTGACGGTCACGAGCTGCCGCCATTCGTTGTCGTATTTGAGCAATCCTTTCTGTTGTGTCTACCACAAGTTCTGGACCAGTGATCTGACTATCCCCCACCTCTGCCCAACAAAGAGGTGACCGGCATTTACGCCCGTACAATGCCTCAAACGGAGCAGCTTTAATGCTGGTGTGGTAGCTATTATTGTACGAAAATTCCACAAGTGGCAGATGCTTTTCCCAGCCGTTGCCAAAGTCAATTACACATGCCCTAAGCATGTCTTCAAGAGTCTGGATGGTGCGTTCAGACTGCCCATCCGTTTGCGGGTGATAAGCTGTGCTCATGTCTAATCGTGAGCCAAAGGATTTGTGCATCGCTTGCCAAAGTTCTGAAGTGAATCGTGCGTCACGATCTGAGATAATAGAAGTGGGCACCCCATTCCTCGAGACAACTTCCTTAAGATATACGTCTGCTAAAGTGGAGAACTTATCCGTTTCCTTGATAGCCAAGAAGTGTGCAGACTTTGTGAGTCGATCTATGATCACCGAAATAGTGTCATTTCCGCGCTGAGATCTAGGTAGGCCAGTAACGAAATCCATGGAAATTTGCTCCCATTTCCATTGTGGTATCTCTGGTTGTTGGAGTAGGCCTGAGGGTTTCTGATATTCGACTGTGACTCTCGCACAAGTCAAACACTTGCTGACGTAAGTTGCGATGTGGGCCTTTATGCTAGGCCACCAGTATGTAGTTCTGAGGTCGTGGTACATTTTATCCGAACCAGGATGTACTGAGTAGCGAGACTTGTGTGCCTCATCCATCACAAGCTCTCGTAGGTTGCCATACAGTGGGACCCAAATGCGTCCTGTTACGTAGTAAGCACCGTCTTCCTTTTGTTCTAATCGTTGCCTTGAGCCGCGTAGGGCTTCAGCTCTGACGTTTTCTGGTTTCAACGCTTCTACCTGAGCATCTCGTATCTGTGCAGGAAGACTAGATTGAATAGTGAGTTGTAAAGCTCGTACGCGCTTAGGCGTAGTGTCCTTTAGACTGAGGGCGTCAGCCACAACATTGGCTTTGCCTGGGTGGTACCTGATCGAGCATTCATAGTCATTCAATAGCTCGACCCATCGTCGTTGTCGCATATTCAGTTCCTTCTGTTCGAAAATATGCTCGAGACTCCTGTGATCAGTGTAAATGGCGCACTTGGTACCGTATAGATAATGTCTCCATAACTTAAGTGCGAAAACAACAGCTCCCAGCTCTAAATCATGCGTAGTGTAGTTCCTTTCATGAACTTTTAGTTGGCGTGAGGCATACACAATAACTTTATCCCGTTGCATCAATACACAACCTAGACCCTGTATTGATGCGTCGCAGTAAACCACAAAGTCGTCTATGCCCTCTGGCAATGAAAGAATAGGTGCGCTACAAAGTCTATCCTTTAAGTGCTGAAATGCTAATTCCTGTGCATTTCCCTATCGATAAACAACGCCTTTTGGCGTTAGTGAGGTGAGAGGCTGTGCAATCTTGGAAAAATCCTTAATGAACCTCCTGTAGTAACCTGCCAAGCCCAAGAATTGGCGAATTTCCGTTGGTGTACGAGGTGCAGGTCAGTTCTTAATCGAGTCTACCTTGGATGGATCAACGTGAATCCCATCCTTGTTTACCACATGGCCTAAAAAATGGACTTCACGAAGCCAGAAGTCACATTTCGTAAACTTAGCATAAAGTTGTTCTGTTCGAAGGAGTTCCAAAATAAGTCGTAGATGTTGCTCGTGTTCCTCCTGACTCTTCGAATAGATCAGGATGTCGTCGATGAAAACTATAACGAACTTGTCCAGGTAAGGCTTGCACACTCGATTCATCAAGTCCATGAAGACCGCAGGTGCGTTTGTCAGCCCAAAAGGCATGACCAAAAACTCATAGTGTCCGTAACGAGTTCTAAAGGCTGTTTTGGAGACGTCCTCTTCTCGGACTCTCAGCTGGTGATATCCTGATCTCAAATCAATCTTCGAGTAAAAGCTCGACCCTTGCAACTGGTCGAATAGGTCATCAATGCGTGGAAGAGGATAGCGATTTTTCACCGTCACCTTGTTGAGTTCTCGATAGTCGATACACATCCTGAAGATACCGTCTTTCTTCTTCACGAATAGCACTGGAGCTCCCCAAGGCGAAGAGCTAGGACGAATAAAACCCTTATCCAAGAGTTCTTGTAGTTGTGTAGAGAGTTCTTCCAACTCTGATGGAGCTAGGCAATAAGGTGCACGAGCTATAGGTGCTGCTCCAGGAGCTAGCTCGATTTGAAACTCGACTTGACGATGAGGCGGAAGGCCAGGTAGTTCCTCAGGAAATACCTCAGGGAAGTCACGTACAATCGGAAAATCTTCTATCTTCTTCTCTTTCTTCGAGGTGTCAGTAACGAGAGCCAGAATAGCAGTGTGGCCCTTTCTCAAACACTTCTGGGCCTTAAGGAAAGAGATGATGCTCACAACAGCACCACTCTTTTCGCCACGAATCATGAGAGGTTCATCACCTGGGCGAGGAATACGGAAAATCTTCTCGTTACAAAGAATCTCTGCTTGATGTTGGGATAACCAGTCCATCCCAATGACAACGTCGAAACTACCCAGAGTGATAGGAAGGAGGTCAATAGAGAAAGTGTGACCAGCAAGAACAAGATTACAACCCTTGACTATGTGGGTGACCTCTAAACTTTTACCATTAGCTAACTCTACAATGTGTTTGGTGTTCAATGGTGTTGGGGTACGCTTAAGCATTTGGATAACTTTTAAGGACACGTAGCTAGTATCAGCACCCGAATCAAATAAGACAGTAACATAAAATTCATCGAGAAGGAACTTACCCGTCACCACATTAGGATCATTCCTCGCTTCACCTTGGCCAATAACGAACACACGACCCCTTGCACCATTGCCGTTATTACCCCCATTGTTTCCATTCCCCTGGTTGTTGTTGGTATTGTTGTTCTGGTTCCTGTTCAGTTGGGGGCAATCTCTCTTGAAGTGGCCTTCAGCTCCACACTGAAAGCACCCTTTGTTGTTACCTTGCTGCTGCTGCTGGCGTTGATTTTGTTGGGCTTGTTGTTGCTGACGATTCTGGTTTGTGGGGTATAAACTTCTGCAATCCTTTGCTGCGTGACCTGGTTTGTTGCACCGATGACAGTTACCCCTGGTGCATGGCCCGCTGTGGTGTAGGTTGCAGCGATTGCATTTGGGGTGATTTCCCTTGTACCCACCATGACTTTGACTACCAGATGATTGCTGACTAGGACTCTTGTAGTCGTCAGTCCTTCTCTGCTGGGACTGAGATTGAACAGAAGTCGAACCCTTGCTTGAAGCTCCATCCCATTTTCGTTTGTTGTCACTAGGAGCATCTGAAGTAGCTGTAGCACTACTACGTTTTGGTAACCTGTTCTGCTCCACCGCCTGATCAGTGAGACGATGAGCTAGTTGAACAACTTGCTGGATGGTGGCGAGGTTAGCCGAAGTCACATAACTTTGGATTTCTGGCACTAAGCCCTTGAGGTATAGTTCGATACGCTTAATTGGAGGGTCCACTATAGTAGGACACAGAATAGGAAGCTCATTCGATCTTTTCGTATAAGCTTCAATCTCTGACCCCGTCATCTTGAGGTTGAAGAACTCTACTTCCAGCTTATGAATTTCATCACGATTGCAATACTCCTCCTTGATCAGATCCTTGAATGTGTTCCATGGGGTGGCATTAGCAGCAACCAACCCTAGCATTTGGACTTGAGCGTTCCACCACGTGAGCGCTATACCCTCGAGAGTACCGGTAGCATACTTCACCCTGCGTGCCTCAGGGCATTCACACATCTCGAAAACATATTCGAGCTTTTTAAACTACTGGAGGAGGCCTACCGCTCCTTCTGTGCCACTGAAAGTAGTAGGTCGGTAGTCCATAAAAGTTTTGAAGGTGCACACAGGAGGTTGTGCAGGTTGACCTGCCGTGAGAGTAAGAAAGGACAAAGTTTAACACAAAGGTTGGTTCACGAGAATAGGACCTAAAGATACTAGAATGAGTTTAGACTGCAGGGTATACCTCCTGCTTGTGCGGCTGCAAGTGCCGCAGCAACTTGTTGGTTAATCAGAGCCGTCAACTGGGCTTGAGTCATGTTAACGCGTCCACTCATGATCTTCATATAAAAGGGAAACATGAGTGAGAGAGGTTCGTGAAAGTGCTACGACAGAAGAGAGTAAGCACATATGTGTTCAAGCAACAGTTGTTATACCAACCAAGCATACCATAAGCAAAGTTCTATGTAACTAGCAAGTAGGCAATAAAACATAAACCATATCACCTAGAGTGTCGAGTCTTGCACGTGGAGTGAAGCGTCGTTGTAGATCGTAGAGCACTGTACAGGTTATAGTTTGGTTTTAACAAAAACGTTTTCCCCTTATTAAAACCAAGTTCTCTATAACCAATGGCTCTGATACCAATCTGTCACACCCCCAAAATCCACCTGCGGAGTATCACCGCTTGGAGGCGTGACTGACCAGGATCCAGCCACCAATTATATTGAAAAAGCATGTAAGTAATTATAAGAGTCCAACCAATACAATTGGTGTCCAAACGAACATAGTTTAAGTTGCAAAGCGGAAGCATAATGTTCAAAAACCAAAACATAAGTTTAAACGTTTCAATGTTTAACATGGCACACAGCTGTCCACGTCCCACAACGACTCTCCCCCATGTAAGCTCCAGCTAAGTACCTATCGACCTGCAAAGCATGTAGTAACGAGTCAACAATAATGTTGAGCGAGTTCACAGTTGGGTGTTTGTTTTAGTTGTTCCAAAAATAGTTCCTTTAACTGGCATCCCTGCCGTGGGGGTTAGCCCATAGTTGAAAACGTGATTTGTTTAACCCATTTACTCTGGCAATCCAGCCGTGGGGGCTACCCCATGTTTAGTTATCTGGCTTTTCGGCCGTGGGGGCTACCCCATGTATATACTACTAGACTCGTTACCATATCGACTGCTGACTGTAGTCATGTTTATGTGCCCTGAACTGTCAATGTCTATCATCATTGACGTGCCCAGATCCATTAGTTCACGCCCGTCCTCTGCGGCACGGTGTGAGGCTTGTCAGAGCTAAATAGCGCTATCTAACTAATGACCCACTCGCCATTGGCCCGACGATTAAGTCGATATAAAAAGGAGGGACTTCGTGATAGAGTTTTGGTCTAGTAAAAGTTAACTGTCCATGAGGACGAGGAATTATATTCCTGAACCAGTACTGTCCTACCCAAGAAAGGACAAGGAATCCATGTTCCTTAAACCCATTCCCAACCCCTGGGAATCCCATGCTTTGTAGAAAGTGTGAACTCACCTTAGGTTAGCTTGGCAGATAACCGAAAGGTCAATCGAGTTGCTAGAGGTCAACCACGTCCTAACATGGTTACCATACAAGTCAGGTCTAGGTTCAAGTAGTGCACGTATGATTACACATAGTTTAACAGGTTATGAACACGTATTGATCATGGCAAACACATAATTCATGTCAACACATTAACAGTCATAACGTATCCGACTTGTGCGACTAAATTGGAAGCCCAATAAAATACCCCGGCCCAATAATACAACACTTTGATCTTGTGCGATCCAATAAGCTTTGTGCGATCCGGTCACATCTTGTGCGACTCAGCTGGGTTGTGCGATTGTGTTTTGGGCCAATCGGCCCAGTAGCAAAGTGAAGTCCAAATGTTTTGTGTGTGGCCCAAGCCTTGTGCGATCGACACTATCTTGTGCGATCCACAAGGTCTTGTGCGATCATGCAATAACTGATTGTACACGGTGCTTAGTGTGGTTATACCCAGCTTGTGCGATGCACCTTGTGCGATCAGATCAGGTCTTGTGCGACCTGATCTTGTGCGATCGACAACCTTGTACGATTGGTTAAATGATTTCCTAAATTCATGTAATACTGTTACTAGTTCCAACCAATTTCGTTTGACCAATTTAACAGTTTCCATAGTTACAATTTATCAATCAATACAATCAACAGTTTCCATCCGAACTAATAATCGATCAAACCAAGCAATTTACCAATCATTCATAAGAACTCTACTCATATTCATAACATGAACATCAACTACAACTTTAAACACCTTAACAGGTTTATGTCCTTGATTTTTGTTATGCATTCTAACATAACCTCACAACAATTCATCTAACATACATCACAGCCGAGTAAACATAGGTTCGATTCTAGATCAACAATATCATATGATTAACAAACTCCATATTGATCTGAGAGGCTATACATGTGCCGATTTCATGAACATTATTTCTATTCGGTTCCTACCCATCCAAATCACATCAAGCATACATAAATCCTATAGTAATAAGGCAGTTTGTTCATCCTATCAATCCGAATAACATATATTCAATCATATAACAACATCAACCAAACTGAAATCAAACAACAACATAACACTAACCGACTAAAGAATGGAACGAGAGTTGATCCGAAAGATAAATATTCGAGAGAGATGGAAGGTTGTTGCCGTCGAGTTTGAGAAGAGAGAAAGAGATAGTAGGGTTTGTAAACTTGTGTGATTAGGTAAAGTGTGGAATTTATACCAACACCCTAGGTGTTGTGCGATTGATGGAGTGGGCCGAACCCTCCTAGTGGGCTGCCCTTCAGTCCGGATACAAGAGTGTAGCCCAAATGGGCTGGTGCGATTGGTTCGTGTTGTGCGTTTGGGCTTGTTTATATACATACATACATTACACAAAATACATCACATTTCATTAATCATTAAGTTCACATAGTCACATAGTGTTCACATTCGTTACATTAAGCACATAAATAGGTTCTGAAATACGAGTTGTCACAGTATAGGGAATAACCTTCCGAGGTTATACCTTATGGTCACTTCGTTTAGTTAGTCGTATGATAGGTAGTCTATATGCCTTAGGAAAATTACCAAAATACCCTTTTCATGCATAATTGATATTTAAGCATATGTAACCCAAACTTTTGTCATTTAAGTAATTATGCAACATAATTAAGTATGTTAGGGCATATAATACTTGTCGTAGGACTAGTTAGATGGTCCGAACGCGTTTTATGCGAACGACACGTTAAAGTAGCATATGCTACCTAAACGGGTCGTAATGGGTCGTAAGCACTTAGGTTAGGTTTCCTTTTAGTATGTAGGCCTTTTTAAACCATATCATATGAGATCCCACACTCATTTGGTTTACGAGACCTCATCCTATCCAATCCTCTGATTTAGGTCCGATTTATTTATGTAGTTACCTATTATTAGGTGCCGTTTGATTTCCGTGCTCCCTCTAGCTTGCTTGGTAGTTGTTCAAGACTTCTAAGCACCCTCAAGTGAGTACATAGTCCCATCTTTTACTGTTTTCAAATGTTTTGGGGTGAAGCATGTGTACCTATTTGTTATGTTCTTGTTTTCAAAAGTATAATTGATTATACATATTAGTACTTATCTTTTTACAAACTAAATGATTATTTATGGTTTAAACTCTAATTTTTCCAAATATTATAAAACTAAATTGTTGGATAGTACTTATTTCATGTTCACCAGACCGGTTGGTAGTATGATATAGCGCTATAGGATTTGACACCCCATTCCTGTTGTCATGGAATGTCTGAAACCAATTTATTTTTCTCCATCCAAATAGGGATTGCCTTTGTGGTATTTCTATAGTCTCAAAGGTGTATTTTGATGCACTAGGTCTGAATGAATTCTTAAATCACATTATTTTTGTATATTTAGTTATACTCCCAAAAGTATAATTTGATATGCTCTCATATGTGATAATGTGCAAAACCAAGATATATTTTGTTAATCATTAAAACATAGTTTAATATGTTATTTTCAAAACCAAAGCATAGTTAATATGTTATTTTCAAACCAAAACATAGTTTAATATGTTATTTGTAAATCCAAAGTATACTTTGAATATACTACTGAAAATTATTATTTTAACAGCTAAAGTATGTTTAATATACTATTTGTTTTACCATTGGGTTTTGGGTTAGTGTTTAGATAACACGACGGGTGTAATATGATGAAAACATGGTAGATACGTCGCTGGTACTTCTTATATATAAGTGTTTTCATCACATTACATACCGTGGCGTTATTTAGTACACTTGGGTTAACAACATTGGAACTAAAATATATTTTAATATATTACTTATTCAACTTTCTTAAAACCAAAGTATATTTTTATATATGCTATAAACCTTTTTATCAAAATATTGTTTTTCAAACAATATATTTTATACAAACTCATTTTACTTAATTATTTAATTTCCTATGTATTATTATTTTATATCATCCAATTTCTTATAAATTTTAGTATGATTTATAAAAGAAAACCTTTTACAAGAATCATGACTACTTTTGTTAAACAATTTTTTTCTAAACTTATAAGTCATGAATCCTAATTACAATAAAACCTATGTATCTCACAGGCATTTTTATGCTGACGTACCTATTTTTACACATGTTTCAGGTGCTATTATGTGATGATTAATGGTGCATGCTATACATAGGATGGACTCGTGCCTTAGCGACTTTAAAATTTGAAAGATAATAGTTGTATTTATCTGATTTGTAATAAAACAATGAGTTCATTAATTCAATAAAACTAAATTATTTATTCCATGGTTGTGAAACAATGATTCTGTTACAACACTCCCCGACGTTTCCGCCACGTTTTGTTGTTTTACGTGGTCGGGGTGTGACAGAAAAGTTGGTATCAGAGCCAATGGTTATAGGGAATTAGGTTATTAGTAATGCTTTGACCTAGACTATAACCTTCCTAGGACCCTAACACAAGTTACCTTATGTTTAGCTTTTAAAACAATACCGTCACTTATCCTTAGATGACAACCTCAATAAGAACACAAATTTCAATCCCGCTTTGAAAACTAATCATCTGTTCTAGGATGATTGATTATAAGGTTTTGAACCTTATAAGTTTTCAAAATCTCGTCAAAGTTGGGTCTAAATAATGTGAACACATGCAAACTGGAAGGGTGAATGCCTGTACCCTGAGTTTTCTGTCTAAGGCTAGAGTGTTCGTACAAATCCGTAGTATCGGACCAGTCACTCTTACCTGGGAACTCTTGGGGTGAGTGTCCACTTATAGGCAAGCATGTCTTCGCGATACATTATATGACCCATTTACTTTGATTAGTGACCGTCGCATTTGTTTACCTTAGGTAACAAACAAATGATCGCAATTTCTGTACATTGTCATTCTGTTATCCGATATCATTTCACTTGTTTCCTCCCATGTCTTTCATCATCTTCATGGTGCCTCTTCATCGCAACAACAATGTCCGAACCAGGTGCTACAATTGCCCAACAAATAGGCGTCATACTCCAGAAGACCGTTGATTTAGCTATCACCATGACTCGCCTCAGGGATGAAGCCGTACAAGGGAATTGCTCCTTGGTGCGATCAATGTAACCATCGTCATCCGAATCAGATACCCTGTTTCAAATGTACCCACTGTGGACGATGGGGACATTTGATTAACATGTGCCGCTTTGCAATCCAAAGCAAAGCAGTTGCAAATCCTGCTGCTGCTCAACCTTCAAATTCTGCTTCATATGTCGCCTTGGCATATCTAGTACCTCAACCTTATGAACTCTCTACCTTGTGTATCGACTTAAGCACGCCTAGTGCAAGGTGTCAAAACGCCTCTCGTTACACAAATTCCAAAATCCATATAGGATCTTTTTATCTTCACAATTAGATCCTTGTGAATGATGATCGTTCAAATCGGAACCCTTAATTGAATTATTCGTATGCCTTAATACGTACATTACAATTCAATACGGACAAAACCAAACTCCTATTGAAGATCTTTCTATCTCCATAGATAGATTCTTGAAAATGATTAAAGGGCCAAATGAAATCCACGGATTGGATTCCTGGTGTGCTTTAAATATCCGTGCCCAAAGATAACAAATTAAAGATCAAGTTGACTAATTATGTGATTATATGTGCTTATGTGATTCCTCTTATGTTTTGTGTTTTTGTGTAATCTGAATTTTCTTTATCCAAATCCTCATAGAATCTTCCATATCTCATATGGGGGATTCATAGTGGGATATCTAAAGGTACTATCTTAAATCCTTAATGGACTTCTACGTTGTAGTTAAGTCCCTTGGATTTATAAAGTACTATTCTATAATTGGACCCCTTGAGTGGTCTAGTTAAACAGATTGATTTAAAAATCTGGTTAGGAATATCATGTGATGATATAATTGAAAAGATCTCTTTAAGTCGTCTATTTAAAAAGATTATACAACGGTCTAATTAAGAAGATCATGTGTTGATCTAGTTAAAAAGATCGTTCGTTGATCTAGTTAAAAAGATCCTTTGGTGGTCTAGTCAAGTCGTTTCATGTTTATTCAATTGATTTTTACTCTACGCATTATGAAATAAACTATGCGGACTATGCAAGGAATTACGTAATTATGGATGCATACATAATTATGGAATTCAGTGCACAGAAACCACAGCAAGTTTTGTCATGTGTTAAGACCTATAGTGACAAGAATAATGATACGGGAGAAGTCCTGGACCTTGACCGATGTCATTTTATCTTACACTCCCCAATTCTGAATTTAAGCACACACAAGTTTCCTATGATAAGTCTTCCTGAGAAACGTTCTCCTGTCCATATTTCGAAACTCCATGTTTTGCTACTACAAGGACTTCACTTTGAGGGTTGACAATTTCGCTAAAAAAATCCTAACATGGCCCAGATTTTTACTTAGGGTTCAATGGATTTATTTGAAAGCGAAACCGTCACAGCTGTCTTCACAAGTTCCTCTAAAATTAAATTTCGGGACGAAATTTCCTAAAGTAGGGGAGACTGTGACACCTGTGTCACTTCAACCATCAAACAAATGCCAAACCAATGAAATATTGTATTTTATACTTGGGATTTGTATAAATATGTGTATCGCCTGCACATATCAATTCTTGTTCGATTTCAAGCTTTAAAATCGCTTTCTGGAAGGTTATACGCGCCCTGATGCATAGATATAACTAGTTTAATGCAACAAACACTTTGGAATAGTGAAATAGGCTTAACATACCTTAAATAACCTTCACATAACTTAGAAATAAGTTTTGGATGGTTTGATGTGTTGAAATCAAGTTTGTTCGATCGCAGGGACTAATTGTGTCAAACTGCGAAACTATACTGATTTGTATAGTAACGAACATTCCAGAACTTGATCATAAGTTAAACATACCCTAAATATCCTTTACATAGCTTAGAAATAGGCTTTGAGGGGTTCGGTATGCTAAAATAAACTTTATTGATCAATAGGGACTAAACGCGTCAAAAAGTGCATAAGTTTGCATTTTCGCGCATATCTTACGTTCTGAATATATCCGGACATCGAAAAAATTTATGTAAGCATTAAAATATTTTATTTTAGTGTTTTGCATGATAAAATTTCATTCGTCGCTTAATTTGGATCGTTTTTGCGTTCGTTACGACTTCCGTCGTAATTAAGCGAATAACGCAACCGTACTACCAAACGAGACGACATCCGAGATATTTTTGAATATATTTTAAGTTCCCTTTACTTTAACTTCATTTTAGAGCCTTGAAATAAGGTTAATGGGGCTTAAACGTGTCAAAAATGCATCAAAACACAAGTTTCTCAAGTTCAGGGGCTAAATTGTCATTTCTGGAAAGTAGTCCAGGCGGGCCGCGTAAGGTAAGGCTAATCCTTACGCGGGGCGCGTCAGACTTGCAGATCAGAAACAATGAACCTGGTCTTCCACCTCGTTTTTTATGGTTTTGATCTCTGGTTTTTTATGCGAGGGGCTAGTTTGTGTGGAGAACAAGTCTCCCAATCATTCTTTGACAATTGTATGACCAAGATCATTCCCTCCTTGCCAAGAAATGATCCTAACGGTTTGCGAAAAACTATATAAGGCCATGTCCCCATTCCATTTTCCTCACATTTGATCTGAGAATTTCTCTACGTGGTTGTGATTATTCACTACCTACCTGAGAATACTTAGAATCAAATCTATTTGGACCCTTTGTAAGTCCTCTTTCGTTCTTTTATCGCTTTCCTAGCTTAAAAGTCAAACAGTGTTTGACTTTCAGCTTTGAGCAGTTTATGGTCAACGCGAAGTTCGTTTGAACTTCATAACGTGAGCGTAATCACGATGGTTATAGTCCCTAGTGACTATACCTACTGATTACCACGTTATCTAAGTGTAGTGATGAGTCGTAGTTTCGGCCAAAATGCGCATTCTTGCGTATTTTGTAACCAAACTACTTTTAGGTATCAAAACCATTTGTTTTGATACCAAACCTGTTTTTAAACTTTGTTAAACATGTTTTAAACATGTTTAGCTCGTCACTTTTAGATTAGTGCTTATGTGGAGTCATAAGTCAAGCGGTCTAAACAACCGCTTAGGCTTACGAACTAGACCCGTTTGGTCGACCTTTAGGATCCGACCAAACACATTAGGTGACCATAGTTGTATAGGGAATAACCTTCCGAGGTTATACCTTATGGTCACTTCGTTTAGTTAGTCGTATGATATGTAGTCTATATGCCTTAGGAAAATTACCAAAATACCCTTTTCATGCATAATTGATATTTAAGCATATGTAACCCAAACTTTTGTCATTTAAGTAATTATGCAACATAATTAAGTATGTTAGGGCATATAATACTTGTCGTAGGACTAGTTAGATGGTCCGAACGCGTTTTACGCGAACGACACGTTAAAGTAGCATATGCTACCTAAACGGGTCGTAATGGGTCGTAAGCACTTAGGTTAGGTTTCCTTTTAGTATGTAGGCCTTGGTAAACCATATCATATGAGATCCCACACTCATTTGGTTTAGGAGACCTCATCCTATCCAATCCTCTGATTTAGGTCCGATTTATTTATATAGTTACCTATTATTAGGTGCCGTTTGATTTCCGTGCTCCCTCTAGCTTGCTTGGTAGTTGTTCAAGACTTCTAAGCACCCTCAAGTGAGTACATAGTCCCCTCTTTTACTATTTTCAAATGTTTTGGGGTGAAGCATGTGTACCTATTTGTTATGTTCTTGTTTTCAAAAGTATAATTGATTATACATATTAGTACTTATCTTTTTACAAACTAAATGATTATTTATGGTCTAAACTCTAATTTTTCCAAAGATTATAAACTTAAATTGTTGGATAGTACTTATTTCATGTTCACCAGACCGGTTGGTAGTATGATATAGCGCTATAGGATTTGACACCCCATTCCTGTTGTCATGGAATGTCTGAAACCAATTTATTTTTCTCCATCCAAATAGGGATTGCCTTTGTGGTATTTCTATAGTCTCAAAGGTGTATTTTGATGCACTAGGTCTGAATGAATTCTTAAATCACAATATTTTTGTATATTTAGTTATACTCCCAAAAGTATAATTTGATATGCTCTCATATGTGATAATGTACAAAACCAACATATATTTTGTTAATCATTAAAACATAGTTTAATATGTTATTTTCAAAACCAAAGCATAGTTAATATGTTATTTTCAAACCAAAACATAGTTTAATATGTTATTTGTAAATCCAAAGTATACTTTTAATATACTACTGTAAATTATTATTTAACAGCTAAGGTATGTTTAATATACTATTTGTTTTACAATTGGGTTTTGGGTTAGTGTTTAGATAACACGACGGGTGTAATATGATGAAAACATGGTAGATACGACGTTGGTACTTCTTATATATAACTGTTTTCATCACATTACTTACCGTGGCGTTATTTAGTACACTTGGGTTAACGACATTGGAACTAAAATATATTTTAATATATTACTTATTCAACTTTCTTAAAACCAAAGTATATATTTATATATGCTATAAACCTTTTTATCAAAATATTGTTTTTCAAACAATATATTTTATACAAACTCATTTTACTTAATAATTTAATTTCCTATGTATTATTATTTTATATCATCCAATTTCTTATAAATTTTAGTATGATTTATAAAAGAAAACCTTTTACAAGGATCATGACTACTTTTGTTAAACAACTTTTTCTAAACTTATAAGTCATGAATCCTAATTACAATAAAACCTATGTATCTCACAGGCATTTTTATGCTGACGTACCTATTTTTACACATGTTTCAGGTGCTATTATGTGATGATTAATGGTGCATGCTATACATAGGATGGACTCGTGCCTTAGCGACTTTAAAATTTAAAAGATAATAGTTGTATTTATCTGATTTGTAATAAAACAATGAGTTCATTAATTCAATAAAACTAAATTATTTATTCCATGGTTGTGAAACAATGATTCTGTTACAACACTCCCCGACGTTTCCGCCACGTTTTGTTGTTTTACGTGGTCGGGGTGTGACACATTGGTGCTAATCGATATGGCGCTTTGGCAATCGGTGCCGTCCCTGGTATTAGGTGAATTCTAAATTCAACTTCTCTATCAGGTGGTAATCCAGGTAACTCTTCTGGAAAGACGTCTGAGAATTTAGATATTACAGGAATATCTTTTAATTCTTTTCCTTTAGTATTAATGATTACGGAAATCATATATACTACTCCTCCTTTCCTTTCATAACTTGCAGCTTTCATCACAGAGATGAATTTTGTCGATCGGGTTGGCTTATCTCCTTTGATTGTGATCTTTCCACCACTTGGTGTACTTAATTGTACTGACTTTTGATCACATAAAATACTGGCACGATTGGCTACCAACCAATCCATTCCTAATACGACATCGAAACCAGCCAGATTCATTGGGTAAAGGTTGGCAAAAAAATGATGGTTTAGGATTTCTATTCTTGCTCCATGCAAGATTTCACTTATCTTAACGGATTCTTCGTTTGTTGTTTCTACCAGAAAATCTTGTTGAAGTTTGACTAAGGGATGGTCAAGATGTTTGTAGAAAGAAGTATTGATAAAACTTTGGTTTGCACCAGAGTCAAACAATACTTTGGCGAAAATATTATTAACTAAGAACGTACCGGCAATCACATCCGGAATCATCTTGGCTTCTTCAGCTGTCAGAACAAAGGCTCTGGCATTCTTCTTAGGAGCTTCAGTTGTCTTAGCCTTGTTGGTCGTGGCTAGAGCTAGTTTCGGACAGTTCAGTTTGATGTGACCAGCCTCTCCACAATTGTAGCATATTCTAGCATTAGCCTTTCTCCTACAATCTTCTTCCTTATATCCTGGGTATTTGCAAAAGTTGCAGGACACAACACACTTCCCCGAGTGCTTCTTTTTACAAAACTTACAGTAAGGTGCCGAAGGACCTGTCCCTTTTCCACGGTAGGAATTACCGTAGCGAAATTCCTGGGTAAGTTTTTGAGCTAGGTTCTTCCTCTAGTTTTCCTCTTGTGTGCGTACCAGTTCATCAGTTAGGGTATTGGCTAGTTCTACTGCTTCTTCTATTGTTTATGGTCTAGCTGCCTTGACTATATGTCTAATCTCACTAATTAATCCCCGAATATAACGAGAGATTAATACTGGTTCAGGGAGGCTAAGGTTGGCACTATCCTAGCATATTCGAAGAATATGGTAGTGTAACCTTTGCAGTCTATTCCAGTCATTTTGAGATTTAGGAACTTATTGGTGATTTGTTCCTTTTCATTTGGAGGACAAAATTTTCTTTCAACTATTTCCTTAAAGTTGATCCATTCCATTTTATAAACTCTGTCACTTCCCCTAGACTGGAGAATAGTATTCCACCATTCTAAGGCTGCATTTTTGAAAAGATTAGAAGCAAACATAATCTTATCTTCATCTACATATTTACTTATTTTTATGACTGCTTCTGTCTTTTCTATCCAACATAAGGCTGCAATGGCTCCTTCATTGCCTGAGAATTCTATTGGTTTGCAGGCCAAGAATTCTTTATAAGAACAACCGTAAGAAGCGGTTCTTCTTCTTTTAGGAATTGAAGCTTGGATAATGGGTCCGTTATCGTTCACAATGTGACTAGGTTCAGTGTGTTAATGTTTACTTCCATTTGCATATTTATAATTTTCTGCTTCTTTAACAGTCTTGATAATATAAGGCATAGCATCTATAGTTCCTTGTGCTACTATATGTTGGATGGCACTGTTATCTATTTGGTTTTCTTTATTCTCATTATTCTGGTTTTCCTGATTTACTTCATTCGACATCTGAATTGTGAACATTTATCAGGTATTAATTATCACAGAATAAATTTAATCAAAAACGTCGATCATTGCGACTACAACTGGAATTCAAATATACTATGCATCCGTATCTATTCTAGTTTATCTATATATATATATATATATATATCAAAATACAAAATTACACATATATCTAGGTATTTTCTAAGTGTCTTTTATCCAGTACTGCATTTCATTTTCATCGTATTTCCAAACTAGTTTCACCCCTATCTGTCGGATTATATTCCCCTCATTTACTAAATCTTCTCCATACTGATGGAGTTCCTGCACCTGTTTTCGACTCATTGGCGGATCTAAGGGTTCAGGTTGAGGTACGGTTTCCTCGTAAGGGTTTGCGCTATTCATTTCGAAAAAGGTCCTATCATCATCCCTCCATGGATCACGTTCTAAAGGCATTGGTTCTTCGGGAGGTTATAAGGTCGAGTATGACCTATTGTCATCAGGCCATGGATCATATTGTAAAGGCTGTGGAGTTGGGATTCTAGGTAACTCGTTAGGGTCAAATGCAGGTATAGTGAATTGGTTTTCTTGGTTGGGTTCTAGCATTTGCTGGTCTGGGAATAAAGGTAACAGTGGTGGTTCGGCTACTTGGTTTAGGTTAGCATCTACTGCTGTAGTGGCTAACATGTGGAAATTGGCCAACTGTCTATCTAATTCCTCTTCCCAAGGTGGCCTACTGGTTATTTCCTGAATTTGTGCATCTACCTCCCTATTAGCCCTGACTATGGCCCTCTGTTGTTGTAAATTTTTAATTCTTTTTCTTCTCTCATGTTGTCACACCCCAACCGATGACGGAAACATCGGGGTGTGGCACTGAGCGAAACAGATTGTCCAGGAGTTTCCATAACAACTACGATTACCAATTAGTTAAGCATCATGTCCCATTCCATGACGTAATAAGTAGAATAGTTATTACAGACAAATCAAAGACAAATAGTTCTGTTCCGACAACTCAAATATAAATTGTTTTTGTTTGTTTCTAGACTCCATCCTAGCCCAATTCCATCAAATAGCAAGCAAGCATCCTAAGCACCTGTCACATACGTTAAAATAGCGGTCAATAGACATAGTGTAAAGGTGAGCATACAAGTTTAATTGTATAATAGATTCGAAAGCGTTTATGCATAACCAACATGTAACATGTAGCAAAGTGAACGCTAGTAGGTTATCGACAATGAAATATGCACAGACATGACTGCGAGTTGTAGAATGCGCAACATATATCACCACTGTGACACGTGAAGTAATAACCTTAACAACCCCTGTCCACGACAGGTGCTGAGTCCAAACTATAGTACTATCGTTGCTAAGGCGTCAGGCAACAATCACTGTGTAAACATAACATACAAGCATTCATCGAATAACACGTATAACATGCAGTAATGGTTAGCGTATAAAAGTGTTTGCGTTGTGTGATCGTTGTGATTTAGAATAAGTAACATATGTAATACCCAAAAGTGCATAAAGAAAAAAGGGATCGAGTATACTCACAGATAGCGTTTAACAAGTAAACACTCTCTTGGATTGAAGGGAGCACTGAGAGAGAATAGCCTGAACAGTTAACGATAGCATAAGCAAAGAACAGCGCGTAAAACGATGCAAGAGTACCAAGTGTCGAACGGTAATCCGATCGGATGGCAATCCGATCGGACGGTCATTCGATCGGATGTCAATCCGTTCGGATGGCCATCCGATCGGATGGCCATTCGGTCGGATTGATGTTCGTTTGGTAAGGATGTGTTTGTGTATGATGGCTTTGAAGTTTTCATTGTAGCATTTTGAAAATAGAGAAGTATCTCTACCCTTCAGGTCGTTCGATCAGATGGCGATCCGTTCGGCGAGACATCTCTTAGGAGAACAAGTTCATAGCAGGATTGTCACTCGGTCGGATGGTCTACCGATCGGGTGGCAATCCGTTTGAAACTGATGATCTTTGAAAGTTGTAAAATATTTGAGTGTGGAAGTTCAATGCAATCCGATCGGATTACGGTTCGATCGGATGGCAATCCGATCGGACGGCAATCCGTCCCGCGATCTGGTCGTTTTGCAACTTTAATTTTTGTTAAGTTTGAAAGTTTTGCGGTTTGCTCGAGACGATATGACAACGTATTAAACAACGAAACTTCCATCAGACCCAGGTTGTCCGTTCGAACGGGAATCACCCCAATCTGATCAGTTAACTGTTCGTGACGGTGTTCATGTTCAACCCAAAATCGGTCGTCTTGTTGATGAGATTCAGATCTCAAACCGACACAACACTAGAGAAGAGTAGAAGGCCTGAATGAGTTCTGATTCTATCGGTTTTGAGTGCATTGAGTGTAAAAGAGTTGAAAGAAAGTTGGGAAAGCATCTTTTACTCCTTTTAACTCTGAAAATGTTTAGATCTTTGTGAAAACATTGTTTAATCATGTGGAAATCTTTCAGATCTGAGTTTTTCTTGGTGGAATGAGGCCAAAGCTTGAAGTTCATAAGAACTCAATGATGACATCACCCGAGAACACCTCAAATCCGTTGATTTCATAGTTAAAAGTTAGGATTCAAGGGTGAAAATGATGAAGAAGTGCGTGTAGATCTTAGAAGTATAAGATTTGGGGAAGAAACTTACAAGAATCGTGAGAAATCGAGAGAAAAGTGGGTTGGAACGTCTGGTCGAACGAGTGGAACTGTCACATCACTGTTTTGATGTGACAGGGGTATTTATAGGGTTTCCAAAAGAGGAAAGGGAGCACGGACCACGGATCGGATGTCAATCCGATCGGATGGCCATCCGATCAGATGGCCATTCGATCGAATGGTCATTCGATCGAAGTGGCTTGGCGAGTTGAGCTTCGGCATTTCGTTTTGCGTGTTGAGCGTTGCGATGCGTTTAAGAGAGCGTACGATGCGATGGTATTAACAATAGATACACTTAACTAAATCAACACTCGTTATATCTAACATACAATCACCATAACTAACTTACGTTTAGCGTTTGCGGTTTATATTTCATTGCTATAGATTTGCGATTGCGTTTTCGAATAATCACCACAAAACATATATAAGCATGCACACGTATCACATAAATAGCACACACATGTAAAACAATATCCATAACACATAAGTCGAGTTGCGATGCGATTAGCGATAAACATGCGATTAAACCACGATTATTAATAGATACTCCACATAATACAACTAAAGTCAATAAAATAAAAGATTCGATTACAAGTCACGGTGTACAATCCATAGTTAAGCAAGGAGTGACAGATCGCAATTAGCAATCTTTTCTTCCTTTGACTTTGACTTTCCAAAACACGGGATGTTACACATGTGCTCCTCTATTAAACCAACCTTTTTTCTAAGTAGTAAAGGGTTCCTCAGACTGTGCCTTAAATATAAATATCCCTTCCTCAGTATCGGCTGAGTATCCTGAGGGATCAGGTTGAGATGATGTTCCCTCATCTTTTGGTGAACTATCTAAATGACGATAAGCGTCCGAAGTTCTTTGTTCACTCATACTGTAAACTAACAGATAGTCAAATAACACATAACACATAATCACATAAATTATTTCCTAACACATAAATTTAAAATTTCAGTGTCAGTAGAACACTTCCTTGGCTTAAACCAGTGGCTGTAGCTCTGATACCACTCTCTGTCGCAGCCCCCGACCCCAACCCCGGGAGTGGGCGTCACGAGATCCAGATGGGTGGTATCGGTGTTTACTAATTTAGCAGCGGAATACATCAGGACCGTAGTTAGGAAATATTTTTATCAGAGTAAACCACCAAACATTTTATAATAATAAATCTTTGGGATAAAACCCAAGTTCATTTGACAATACATTTGTAGGGATAGACCCTAATTATTGAAAATAAAAAATTCCATTTTATTTAGGTAACTTTTATAGCCACTTTTCCAAGCCTTCAGTGCTCTCCAGCTGGCTTCTATTTGGCTTTCACATTGTGTTACCTGAAACGCGTTTTGAAAACATTTTATCATCAAGAAATACTAGCAAGTACATTCCATTTTGGTAAAGCATCAGTTGTTTACACATTACAGTATTAAGGGTGATTACAATGTTTATATCTACACAATTACTCGATCAGTACGTGTCACTCGACGGATCTGTGACTATGGTCATATCACACATTGGATACCTGTGCCCAATTGTGAAGGTTATCAAGTATTGTATACAAACCCCATAATATTGGCAGCAATTGTAGACTTACAAAAACTTAATCACTGTAATTGTATTTGAAAACATTTGAGGTTTTGGTAAAACATTTAGACCCAAAAAAACGTACTCTCAAATATTGAGAAAAAGTGAATGTACTTACATTGTTGGTTTAGGTGATACTACTATGGCTTCCTGGTTATTCTCTTGATTATTATCTATTAAAATTAAATAATGCACACGTGTTAGTAAAATAACCCAAATCACATTAACTGTACAACTCGAGACAGAATTCCAAAGATTGAGTCGGGCAGAGCCGACATGCATTACGGAATCCTAAATCAATCGGGTGTACACACGAGACAGAACTCCAACGACTGAGTCGGGCAGAGCCCTGACATGCGTTACGGAGCCCTAAATCAATCGTGTAGGGTAACAGTAGGGTTATAATACTTACAACGAGGCATAGCTTCGCTTTATAGTGGGTATTATGCCCGGGTATTATAATTGCTTATTTAGAAGTTGAGAGAGAAATCAAGAAATGAACGGTTTGTCAAATGAGCTCGAACTCTCTATTTATAGGCCTGAGCGGACACCTTGTCGCGCCCCGCGAAGCCCCAGGCTAAGCATGCCGCGGCCCGCGAGAGCCTGAAAGGCGGCTGTAGGCCCGGTGAGTCAAGGGGTAGGCTTGGTAAGCATGTGTCACGTGGCACAATGACTTGTCCGACAAACCAAAGTCCTCGCGCCCCGCGACAGACCAAGGGAGTCTTGGTTGTGGCCCGTGAGCGACAACTAAAATTTGTTTTTGTTGATTTTTCTAAGTTTAGGGCTATTTCGAGTCCGTTTCTCGTGTACGGGGTATATTTAGAAACGTTTAGGGTCAAGTTAAGGGTTCTAGGAGGGTCGTTATATGCTACAACCAGCCTCATTCTTGTTCTTTGAACCGGACTTGTTGTTATTCTTTATTATCTTACAGTCCATTTTAAAGTAACTAACCTTACCACATTTCCAGCAAGGGTAATTCGGCTTTTTTTTTAACCCGAATTGTTGTTTCCTTGAAACTTACATTTCCCTTTGAACTTACTGTTTCCTTTGGATGATTCACCTGTCTCAACCATGTTCATAGAACTTAATCCAGCCCGTTTCTTTGCATCATTGACCAACACATTTTCCTGTGCTCTCAAGCCTTCTTCAATTTTGAAGTGGCTCCCAAGTTCAACCAAAGTTAACTCTCATTTTTTATGTTGCAAATTATATTTGAAATCTTTCCAGGAAGGATGTAACTTGTCAATGATACTCGAAACAGAGATGGATTCATCCATCTTCGTATCATGTTGGGCAAACTTCCCTAGAATTCGTAACAATTCATTGTAGTGTTCCATCACAGGCCTTTCATCAACCATTCTGTAATTGTTAAAATTACTGACAAGAAACTTCTTGCTAGAAGAATCTTCTGCCATGTATTTGGCTTCCAAAGTGTCCCATAGTAACTTTGCAGTTTCAACATTTTGATAAACATCAAATAAGGGATCAGACATACCATTCAGAATGTGGCCAAGACATATATAATTGTCGTTCTCCCACTTTGACCTCTTTCTGATTTGCTCCAGATTTCCCTCCTCCAGTATCTCCGGGATTGGAGTAGTCAAGACGTACACAACCTTCAGCGTTGTGAGAAGAAAATGCATCTTCTTCTGCCATCTTCAGAAGTCCTGCCCTTCGAACGTCTCCAGTTTGTCAAACTTGCTTGTCATATCCTTCATCGATCCGCTTGCCATCTTCACAAAAATTAATTTGATCTTTGTTGGGGAATTTCAAATTGCCGGATGATCAGAGTGGCGTAATGTCACTCTCAGATCAAATTATCTCGGTGGTTCACCCGAGCAATTCAATCGGATACAACTCTGATTTACGAGAATAGAACCAGGTTATGTTGTTTTTTTCTGCGAATTTTATGAACCAGGAAGAAGATGATCAAAACTGTCTACGAATATTCATTTCGGGTGGTTTTTGCAGATAACTGCCTCTAGCAGTTATAATTCAAATTTTAATAAAATTGCCTTAAATTTTTGTCTGAAAAACTAGGACGATTTTTCATAAATTTTAGTTTCTAAGGCATTTTCAAGCCAGGGGCTCTGCCCCTTGGACCCCGCCAGGGGCTGCCGCCCCTTAGACCCTGCTCCAAGGGGCGCTGCCCCCGGACCCCCGCCAAGGGGGCGTTGCCCCCTTGGAACCCCCGTAGAGTACGGGCTCCGCCCGTACACTTCGAATTATAATAACTCAAACAAGCATGCACTCCCTCACCTCTTAACTTGTTTGATGTGTATTATTATTCGCTTTGATCACCAAGTCAATCCCGATTACACTAAAATATCTAACAGATTCTTCCACTAATTAGTCAGCAGTCATTACTTCTTAATGAACTCGAATTCACGAAATGATGAGTAATGTAAGGAGAAGCGTTGAGATTCACGAATTTAGACGCCATGATGAGCAGTTGGTCGATGACATGATAGATAAAATGCAGAAATGTTGCATAATTTATTTAGTTTCTGTTTGCCATCTTCAATCTCCGTTGCTTCATTAAAATCAACAATTGCTTGTGGGCCCATATCACTAGTTTTCGGTTTTGTTATTTTTAACAAAGCGGCCTCGACTGCATGAAGCTTTGCATTCTCTTTGGTGTCAGAAGAGCGGGATGCGATAAGTGTACCATCCATATAAACACTTGCAATGGTTCTGTCACCTACGAGTTTATATGGATTAGAATGACATTTAGTTAAATCCAAGGTTGCATTTTGAAACACTCACCATTCCTCCGATATTGTATATCAAGTTGCTTTTAATCCTTCTGACACGCCTCACACAATGCTGTAATAGGTTGTGGTTCAGCTAAAATGACATCAAGCATGACTAACGGTACAAGTAAGTGTCTAAACAACAAGTTGCTTTCCGTCCTTCTGACACGCCTCATACGTGAACAAACAACATCCATGTATGTTGGAAGTTAAATCCACAATCAATGTATAAAGCTGCAGCAACAGATTCAACAATATCGCTGATCTGAAATTGGAGAACCGTTGTGTATTTGCTTATTTATTGTTGAAAAGATTTGTTGAAATCTAAGAAAAGAGTAAAAAAGATGAAATGAGGCGTGTTATGTTGGAAACTGAGGTTGAAAATTTGAAGTAAAACATTTATATTTGCAAGTAAAACATTTAACATCCCATTAACGCAAATGCAATACTAACAAAATTTGATAGGCACTAGTTGTCAATACAGAAACTTAACAAGAGAAGCAACTAAAAAAGCGGTGAACGGTGAGGAACACAATTAACATCTCAACTCCCTTTAATCATCATAACCAATAACCTTCACCTTTTCACCGTCACTGCACTCCATCCCACACTCTCCCGTGGTTTCTGTACCCATCTTCCTACGACATGGTGTCTAAATCCTTGAATCCCAATGCTTCTCCTTACATTACTCATCGTTTCCTGAATTCGAGTTCATTAAGAAGTAATGACTGTTGACTAATTGCATGACTGTATACAGCTTGTATAAAGTTATATGAGTCGTATGCAACCTTTATAATTTTTTATTCAATTGTATACTCAACATACGAGCATTGTTTTATGTCTTGTATACAGGCCGTATAACATTATACGACTCGTATACAATTACCTAACTTTCTTTGTTTAATTAGTATATGTGGAATTGACGAAAACGCAATAACGTTGCGGATTTAGAACTACAAACTTTGTTTGAGTTAGTTAATAACTTTTTTTAAATCAATGGGTAGATAAACAAAGTCATAAGCAGACTTATTACCACCATTGTTGAGCTTCCTGTTCTCAAGTTCACATGAAGGTTCCGAAAATTGAAGGAAAAGGACTTTGTTATGGTTTGGGGATAATGTTATAGAAATTGAAGGAAAAGGAGAACTAGAATATCGATATGGTTGCTGTAATTGGAGAACCGTTGTGTATTTGCTTACAAATTGTTGAAAAGATTTGTTGAAATCGAAGAAAAGAGTAAAAAGGATGAAATAAGGCGTGTTACGTTGGAAACTGAGGTTGAAATTTTGAAGTAAAACATTTATATTTGCAAGTAAAACATTTAACATCTTATTAACGCAAATGCAATACTTACAGTTAACCAACATACATTGATTGTGGATTTAACTTGCCACATACATCAAAGAGAATGCAAACCTTCAAGCAGCCGAGACCGCTTTGTTAATTTTAATGAAGTAACGGAGATTGAAGGTGCTAAAAGGAAACTAAATGAATTATGCAACATATCCATATCCCCTTGGTAGTTGTTACCATATCCATTATCCCCTTGGTAGTTGTTACAATATCCATTATCCCCTTGATAGTTGTTACCATATCCATTGCCGCTTTGGTAGTTCTTACCATATCCATTATCCCCTTGGTAGTTGTTACCATTATTTCATTACGTTAAGCTTGATCTTATTTCATCTTCGAGAACTAGCAAAAGGAGAGAATACGGAACAAGATTCTTCGAGAACTATATCTATCCATTATCCCAGTTTACATTGTACACTTCATGTAAACACAGGGGCTTTGTGATGATATGTTACAAATTGGGAACCACATATTCGTGTGTTACAATTTGGAAAGATGACCGAATAGAGATCTAAATAACCGACACAACCCATTTGTCACCCAACTAAAATCTCGTAACTGTGAATCTCTTCCCTCCAAAACCACCACATTGTCGTGTATGGTCTCCTTGAGTTTAGATTCTTGCTTAAACGATGTTCTGATATCGAGAATGTTCATTTGGTGAAAATGTTCTGGAAATTGAAGGGAAAGAAAGGTTGAAACTGTATAATAATAATGATTCAACACCAAATTTCATTTGTCCACACAAAAAGATGGTGGACCACAACTTCGCAGCAAAAGCACGACTGATGATAGATGACTTGCACTATCAGAAGAAAACTCAAACAAACCACCAAACTAGGACATCAACATCAATTGACGTCTAATTGACGAACACGAATGGGTGAAATGAGATTTATTTAAAAGTAAAAAAGAAAACTACATAGACTGCTAGATCGAATGGTCATTTATCTGAGTTTTCTTTCCCTTTAATGAAAGGGGATTTGTTTCAAAGTAAAAAAGAAAACTGAAACCCATTTTCCTTGATAGCAGAAGCCGTTCGATTTGATGGTTCTGAACACTATAAGACTGCCAGATCGAAACCCTAATGTGTGAATATTAACTCCAAAAAAGGAACTCATATCTATACGGTCGTATACCATTATACAACCCGTATATAGCTATATATGATCATCCTTGTTTTAACATGGTGTATACGGGCCGTATAAGGTTATACGGCCCGTATATAATAATATAAACTGACAAAGGCTGCGCCCACATACTTTGTCAGTTCATTTTATACTATACGGGTCGTATAACCTTATACGACCCGTATACACCATGTTAAAACAAGATTTTACCATGTGTTAATATTAACACCCTTTTATTTTTTTCTTTCTCTCCTATTGTCTCCACTAGATCATCTCACCATCATCTTCTCGCACCGTTCACCGCTTTCACCACCGATCTCCACACCCAATCTTCATATTCAACAACGGAGCAAAACCTCCACCACTATGTTTATTTCATGTTCACACTTTCTCTTTTTACGTTTGTGTTGTTAGAGATTTCACGATTATTGTCACACCCCGATATTTCAACCATAAACCCGGTGGGCCCGGAGGGGAGTATCGTGACGTAAGTTGATATCATCATAGTCAATATACACAGAATAGCATAGCGAAAGTCTTGGAGTATAAATTATTATTACAAACCGAAATGTTCAAAGTTCAAAATAAATATACAGATAGCTCGTAATAAAAGATCTACAGGCGGATCATAAAAATGTACAAAAGATGTTCAACAGACTTTTGGCATATGTAAAGGATTTGCAAGATTCCCTTCTAACAATACCAAGCAGCTTCCAGCCTATTATGTATTGTACCTGTAACTTGGTCTTTTGAAAATACGTCAGTTTTCACTTGTAAATACAATCAACCGACATATTTTGAAAGTATTTCAAAATTGATTTAAGTGCACAAGGCACATGAAAATCTTTTATAACTTGGGACAATTAAAAATAATCTTGTATACAGTTTTACATGTTTGTCAATACATACGGGGCCCAGTATAGAAACCGAGGCATGATTAACTGACACACCACTTATGAACCCACAAAGGAGTTATCCCCAACTTGTGGGTAAAAATATTTTAGCATTAAGCATCTGTCGGGTGTATGCCTACACCCCGTGCTTGGTCGTGGCCATTAATAACTTAAATGAGCTGAGGATATCCATGACACGGTCGCGTTAACCCCCAATGTTTAAGTTATCAAACAAAATAGATTAAAATGGGTTATGCGGATTTTGTAGCCACAATCCGGCATATGATCCCATACCCTACCAAGCGGTAATAATTTACTGTATCCCAAGCCCGTAATAGGAAAATAGGGTAAAGGTATTTACCTGAGCTAAAACTTGATTTAAGTGCAAGATTTAAAGTAACTCAGTCGTATTCAATTTAGATAAGTGTAGGTAGCATTTACTGGAAGGCTCTAGTCTGCAATGATGGTATAAATAACCAATTAGAATGTTAACGGGTCCTATTTAAGTCGAAAACTTAGACCGGCTAGCTTAAAGGGTTAAAAACAGTACGATACACTAGATTAAGCGATGACCAGAATAGAATGTAGTTTAAACCCAACAAGTATTAAGACTTGTATAATATGGGTATAATATTTACATTCTGGAAATTGAGATTAAAATGATAAGTTTAAATCCGTTTCGGTAAACTTATGTAAACTAGTTACATAAGTCGAACCGTACACGTATAAGCATTAACGGTTAACCGGATGAGTCATGTACAACTTCCATATGTCATTATACTTTAAACAAGTTATAATATCAGTAGGATATCAACTTGTATTGTCACACCCCCAAAATCCACATGCGGAGTATCACCGCTTGGAGGCGTGACTGACCAGGATCAAACCACTAATCATATTGAACAAGTAAATAATTAAATGTAAAAGTCCAACCAACACGATTAGTGTCCAAAACAAACATAGTTAAGTTATGAGCGGAAGCATAATGTTTAAAACCAAATCAAAAGTTCAATTAACCAAATGTTTAACATGGCACACAGTTGTCCATGTCCCACAACGACTCTTCCTTGTGCAAGCTCCAGCTAAGTACCTATAGACCTGCAAAGCATGTAGTAACGAGTCAACAACTAGTTGAGTGAGTTCATGTTTGGTTGTCCAGTTTATAGTTATTCCGAAAACACAGTTTGTTCTTTACCAGCTATCCAGCCGTGGGGGTTACCCCATAGTTCGAAAAACGTTTATTAGTTACCCGTTCTTACGTTGGCTATTCCAGCTCGGCTCTATGGCCGTGGGGGCTACCCCATGTTTAATTCACCAGACTCGTTACCATATCGACTACTAACGTTCGTCATGTTTAAGTGCCCTAACGTCTGTGTCTATCATCACTGACGTGCCATAGTCCATTAGTCCACGCCCGTCCTCTGCGGCACGGTGTGAGGTTTGTTAAACCTAATACCGCTATTTAACTAATGACCTGTTCGCCATTGGCCTCGGCGATTAAGTCGATATAAAAGGAGGGACTTCGTTGATAGAGTTCTAGTCTAGTATAGTTAAATCCGTCTCATACTGGACGAGGAATCTATGTTCCTGATTACGTCTCAACAGGACGAGGAATCTATATTCCTTAACCCATTCCCAACCCCTGGGAACCCCATGCTTTGTAACGAAGTGTGAACTCACCTTGGTTTGCTCGGCAGATTACACAGAAAGGTCACGTCTAAATGCTAGTGGTCAACCACGTCCTAACATGGTTATCACACATGTCAGGTTTAGGTTCAATTAAAGCACGTATGATTACACATAGTTTAACATATTGCTAACATGTATCGATCATGGCAACATAGTACACACATAGAATGTTTTAAATGTTATCAGTTTAACATACGGATGAAGCCCACATAAGTCTCGGCCCAACACGTTGTGCGATCCACAGCGTGTTGTGCGACCTGATAGAGCCTGGCCCAAACATAAACACCCGGCCCAACAATTAAACCGAACAATGACTTGTGCGATCAGCTCTATTACCCAGCCCATGTCTACGGCCCAACAATTAAAAACAGATAACCATCTTGTGCGGCCCAATCACAACAAACAACAAACTATCTTGTACGGTTCATGTGTCTTGTGCGACTCATTTTGGGCTTGGAGGCCCAACCGTTAAACACATGCAGCATGTGCGATCCAGCAGACCTTGTGCGACTGGATGTGTCTTGTACGACTGACCAGACTTGTGCGAAAGGACCCCTTATGCGACTAGGGGCCTTGTGCGACCGGTTAACAAACTTTCGTGAATCAAGCAATCAGTTACATCTATTCCATAATTTCCTATTTTACAATAAGTCAACTAACAGTTTTCTTATTTCCAATTCCATATACCATCGATCAACTAACCAATTTATCATCCAATCCATTATCATCACATGATAACCTTAACTATTCTGACAATCACATTTACTATGCACATGCTTGGATTTGTCAATACTACAACCTCACACACACATGGCCGACAATCTCATACACATGACTCCCCTACATTATCATGATAAACACCTATTCTAACATATCATCAATCATGCATTCGGTTCATCACATATGTACGAAAATCAAATATATATTTTAACTCATGATTGTAGTTTTAGCACATGTCCACTAACAAGAAACCCTATTCGACCACACCACAAAATTATCATCAACTATTGTCAGATACTCCCATGTGTTTATTTAATCTATGTTGACTTTAACAACACAATGATTCATATGAATTGTTTAATATAAAACCATGATCCATCATATAACATCACATCATGCGACCTTATTATCAAACATTCGATTCTTAGAACAATAACATGAAACCTGATTTATCATGAATATTCTATAATACACATAAGCCGATTTCATGAACACTAAAATCAACTCTTCGGATTCGAATCAAATACATATATGACCGATTACATTCATACATTCTTAATCACATAATATTCAAAACAATCATAACAAATCATCATCAATCATATCGAGCATATATGACACACATCATAATACCATCAAACAATAGTTAATCATACTAACCGAATAGAGAAGGAACGAGAATTGATCCGAACAAGAGAATGATGATGTAGGGTAAAATACACATATTTGTCTCGTGTAAATTGTATAATATTTGTATAGTTTTCATTTATTATTTTTTAGTTTTAGTATTATATTATATTATTTTGTGTTTTGGCAGGTCCTGGTGTAAATGGAGTGAAAACTAGTAATATGGAAATGACCAGCCAGTTGGGCAAAGTAGGTCCTGGTAACCGAAGTAAAATTGGCGCTATTTTCTGTGAATGAGTCCAGGCCACTATCTCTATTTTATGATCCGCCAATAAACACGTATCAAAAGTAATTATATTTTACTTGAGACAAAAAAATTAAGAAAAGGGGGACGAATTAGAGTTCAAATCAAAAAGGCTGCACATATAGATGTTATTATTTTCTTGGGAAGGAGGCTATTATATTTATATTGTGGGGAGATGCCATCTAGACGAATAAAAAAGACCATAGAGCATCTTTGCAAGAATTATTGTTGACAGTGGGCCGCCAAAGAATATCAGCTCAACAGTTTTCGTAAATTATGAGTTTTTGGGCTTTTTGGATATGTTTAAATATATAGTTATAATCATAAATATCAATCATACATCAGCCATATAAGTGGGACGTAAATTGGCTGATTTGGGCCGTGAAAGAGTTGGGTCCAGCATGTGATCATGTAAATGAGAAGGAGGATCCCAATTATTCTCATACGGAAATACGGCAATCAGAGGAGCCGCATAATTATATAGGCATCATACGGCTGGACATAAGGGGAGATACATCACAACCGACGCACGAAGGGGGGATACGCATACAACATCGGAAGCTAGGAATCATCGTGGGAGGCTAAGGAGCACTCGGGTTTGAAGATTTTCGGGTTTTATCTTCTCGTTTATTCTTCTTGTTCGTTTGTTCTTTGTTTATTCATGATGAATTCTGATTTATTAATGATCGTTATGTCGTTTGATACAATGATTATTGGCTAGTTTTCTTGTTACTACCTAGACATGGATGAATGATTGTATAAGTTTTTTATTATTATTGGATTTTGGAAGCTATGGCTAGTTTATAAATTGTAAACGGTTTGTTCTATCGGTTAGATGTGTTTGCGTGCTTGATGGTATTTAATTATTGATTATTGCTTCGCTTGAATCTTGGTGACGGTCTTTATCACGGAATAGAATCGGGCTAGGGTTTTAGGTTTTGGTGAGTGTCTATATCATATAATAAACCTTTGATCCTTTAGGATGAAAATCACGTGAAGTAACCTTAGAAGTAAGAATCGGTAATTTAATAAAATCAAGTGTTCTACTAATCATCAATAGCTGTAAGGTGCGAGATTATTGCTAGGCCTAAGTGATTAAACCGCAAGGTGGGTCCTTCTTAGAAAGTTAACCTATTTGCTGCTGTCTAGCAAGTCTAACTGAGAAAACAAACCTATCCTAGGTTTAGGTCTCGTAAGGGAGTGAACCTTGTAGGATACTTTTATAAACACCATTAGATGTCTTGTAAGAGAGTCTAAAACCGGTAGTTTAACAACCTTTAGGGGATCTTAGCGTGCTCTTGAAAAGGTCCTTAGATTTCCCGATAGGTGAGAATTTCAAGATCCCGGTTCCATAGCAGACAACTTCCAATTATAATCATAACTAAAAGCAATCAGGATTCCTGTCTAGGTAGTTCTTTCATCATCCTTGAGTTCAGCTTCGTGTGAGTTCGTGTCTAGTCCGTCTAGCTAGTTTAGTCGTTATTTGCATTCTTAGGATTTTTAGAAAACCCCCCCAATCAACAAACATTTAGTTAAATCGTGTCAGTTTGAGTCTAGATAGAGTCATTAGCGTATTCAGTAGAGTCTCTTGGGTTCGATACTCGGACTTCCTTAGGCTATACTACATTGATCGGTACACTTGCCGATTGTGTGGTTTAGGGTTTAGAGAGTCTTAGTTTTATAAATTTAAAACTTAGAGAGTCTAGAATTAGGGTAAATTTAGTTAATTTAGTTAACCCGTTTTGAGCACATCAAGTTTTTGGCGCCGTTGCCGGGGACTCTTGGCGATTGCGTTTATTGGCTTCGATTGGACTTAATTGACATAATTTGTGCTACTTGTCTTTTGTTTTGTGTTTTCGTGGTGAGTCTTGTGAGTCTATTTGTGTTTTGTAGTTGAGTCATAGGAGTCTAATTGTCCGTGTTTTTGTTTTCTTATTTATTTTATTTTTCTTGAGTCTAGTAGATATGTGTGAAATTTGTGGAGGACCTCACTTTACAGTTAAATGTCCCCAGTATGAGGGGTCCTCTGCAGATTATTATGCTAACCCTTTTGTGCAGCCACAGCCATATTTTTCACAGGGGTATTCTTTGCAAGGTTATGGTAATCGGCCATATTACAATGATCTATATCAGCAGCCGCAATGTAACCTGGTTCAGACGAGCGCTAGAGGTTTTGAGGGTAGTATGAGTAGGATAGAAGAGATGTTCGCTCAGATGTTGGCGCAAAATCAGGCTACCCTGGAAACCATGGCTGAAATTACAGAGAGAAGTAAAAAAAGAGTCGAGGAGTTTGTTCGAGAGTGGGGTGAGCTAGAGGAAGTAGAAGAAGAGTCAAATGAGGAGATTATTCCAGTCACGGAGACGATAATGGACGACGAAGTCCCACCTCCGGTACAGAAGGGTATTATATATGACTTCGGGAGTGACTCTGATGATGAAATAGACGAAGAAGAATGGGCGGCGTATCAGAGGTCGTTGGTGAAGAGAGAAGTTGTGGAAGAAGAAGTGGAATTGGGGGATTCCACTGGTTGGATGTTTAATGAAGTAGAAAAAGAAAAAGTGATGGAGGAGGAAGTGGATTTAGGAGACTCATTTGGTTTGATGTTTGGTGTAGAGGAAGAAGATGAAGAGGTTGAAATTAAGTTGTCTAGAGAGGATGAGCTTTTAGATTTAGAGTTAGAGGGTTTAAAAGTTGATGAAGAAGAACCTACCCTAGACAAAGAAACTAAGTGTGGGGATCATCCCGCGAGAGTGGTGGAAGAAGAAGAGCACCACAGCTGGCCCATGGTATTAGTACTAAGTGTAACTGAAAAATCAGAAAAACCACGGGAGAAGGCGAGGAAAGAGAAGAGAAAGGATCCAAGCCGGAAGAGGATAGAGGGTTGCAGCGAGATGGAGAGGAAGAAGCCGTTCACGCACGATCATTCTTCTCGTTACATGCCACGCATTCGGTTTCTTCCAGGTAAGTTTAAATTTTGGTGGTCTGACCCGTTTAAAAATTTTAAAATATTTTATAATTCCACCAATATATTTTTAAATATTTTTGAGTATCGGGTGGAATTAAACGGGTTGGATAGGGTTCAGATCAAAGAGAAACCTCCTGATTAAATTCAAGTGTGGGGAGGTTTTGTAGAGTTTGTTAAATTTCTTTATTTGTTGGATTTTCGGTAGTTTGTAGAGTTTGTATTTTGAGTCTTTTATTCTGTACCATGTGTCTAAGTTAGTAGTTTTTGAGTCTTTTTGTGTTTCGAGTCGGTATTGCTTTGGTATTTTGCTTGTTTTTGTTGATGCAGGTTCGAATATGTACCACCCGTACTCAATCTCCATTCGGGTGAATTTGGAGCTGTTTATTCAAATTTCGGGCATTTATCGAGCATACTAGTCAGTTGGAGTCAAAAGCCGATCGCGACCGAAATGCTATACGATCGAGCTGGATTGGACGAAAGATTTGAAGCATACACGATGTTATTAACCAGCTAAGTCCTTTCCAATTTGCCCTTCGTCTTTTTATTTCTTCTTTATTTTTAGTCTTTTGAGTCGATTTCCATCCTACATTGAGGGCAATGTAGAGTTTAAGTGTGGGGATGGAAAACTATCGTTTAGTCGAGTCATAAAAAGTCGAAAAATACAAAACAATTAAAAAAATTCTAAAATCCAAAAAAAATTAAAAAATTAAAAAAATGTCTTTTGAAACGAGAAGTTTGCAAAATAAAAACGGAAAATGATAGAAAAGTCGGGTTTTTGTTCGGGTTCAAATAATAATAATATGAGATAAAATAATCGTGCTTGTGTCTAGTTTGGGATGCGCGGGTAGGCTCGGTTCGGTTCTGGGTTCCTTTGATTTAAAATTACCTAATTGTCGGTCTACTAGTGGGTTCTCATCTAGGGAAAGTGGGGAAATTGAAACTGCCAAAAATAGTATAAGGGATGCCGTTATAAGCTAAGATCGTTAGAGTTTTTAGTCATTATCTCGTTGAAAAAAGAAAAAAAAATGAAATAAAAAGTGAGCTAGAAACTAAATGAAAGTAACACAGGCCTATGTAATCCGAGTTGGGGATAGCGACTCTACAGCCGGAATGCCTCTGGGATGTGTGAAATCGACTTGCCGAATAAAAGTACCGAAACCTATGTAGTCTGTGATTGGGGATAGCGACTCTACAGTCGGATTACCGCTTGGTTAGGGAAAGCATCGTCTAGTCTCACGAATGAAAAAAAAAAGGAGCAAAAAGCAAAGTCATAAGCTCGTATGAAAAAAAAAATGAAAAAATAGATTTGATTCTAAACTCTCTTGATCTTGGTATAAAACGGTTAGGAAATAACCCAGTGGTTGTTCCTTTTGTCCTATAAGCTTGAGGGGGATTAGGTGGACTTGCAATTCTTAGCGTGAGACCCTAGGTAGATTGACCGCACTTGAACTAAATTGCATGATAAGGGCTTGGAACCGGGTTGGGTTTAAGTGGATCGATATACTTGCAATCGCGGCTAACACGAGTTTCGATTTTAATAAAATAACTTATACTTTGACCCGTTCGATTATTCCGACTATGATTCCGTTTGCATAATTCTTTTTCGAGGACGAAAAAAATGTTAAGTGTGGGGATATTTGATGTAGGGTAAAATACACATATTTGTCTCGTGTAAATTGTATAATATTTGTATAGTTTTCATTTATTATTTTTTAGTTTTAGTATTATATTATATTATTTTGTGTTTTGGCAGGTCCTGGTGTAAATGGAGTGAAAACTAGTAATATGGAAATGACCAGCCAGTTGGGCAAAGTGGGTCCTGGTAACCGAAGTAAAATTGACGCTATTTTCTGTGAATGAGTCCAGGCCACTATCTCTATTTTATGATCCGCCAATAAACACGTATCAAAAGTAATTATATTTTACTTGAGACAAAAAAAATTAAGAAAAGGGGGACGAATTAGAGTTCAAATCAAAAAGGCTGCACATATAGATGTTATTATTTTCTTGGGAAGGAGGCTATTATATTTATATTGTGGGGAGATGCCATCTAGACGAATAAAAAAGACCATAGAGCATCTTTGCAAGAATTATTGTTGACAGTGGGCCGCCAAAGAATATCAGCTCAACAGTTTTCGTAAATTATGAGTTTTTGGGCTTTTTGGATATGTTTAAATATATAGTTATAATCATAAATATCAATCATACATCAGCCATATAAGTGGGACGTAAATTGGCTGATTTGGGCCGTGAAAGAGTTGGGTCCAGCATGTGATCATGTAAATGAGAAGGAGGATCCCAATTATTCTCATACGGAAATACGGCAATCAGAGGAGCCGCATAATTATATAGGCATCATACGGCTGGACATATGGGGAGATACATCACAACAGACGCACGAAGGGGGGATACGCATACAACATCGGAAGCTAGGAATCATCGTGGGAGGCTAAGGAGCACTCGGGTTTGAAGATTTTCGGGTTTTATCTTCTCGTTTATTCTTCTTGTTCGTTTGTTCTTTGTTTATTCATGATGAATTCTGATTTATTAATGATCGTTATGTCGTTTGATACAATGATTATTGGCTAGTTTTCTTGTTACTACCTAGACATGGATGAATGATTGTATAAGTTTTTGATTATTATTGGATTTTGGAAGCTATGGCTAGTTTATAAATTGTAAACGGTTTGTTCTATCGGTTAGATGTGTTTGCGTGCTTGATGGTATTTAATTATTGATTATTGCTTCGCTTGAATCTTGGTGACGGTCTTTATCACGGAATAGAATCGGGCTAGGGTTTTAGGTTTTGGTGAGTGTCTATATCATATAATAAACCTTTGATCCTTTAGGATGAAAATCACGTGAAGTAACCTTAGAAGTAAGAATCGGTAATTTAATAAAATCAAGTGTTCTACTAATCATCAATAGCTGTAAGGTGCGAGATTATTGCTAGGTCTAAGTGATTAAACCGCAAGGTGGGTCCTTCTTAGAAAGTTAACCTATTTGCTGCTGTCTAGCAAGTTTAACTGAGAAAACAAACCTATCCTAGGTTTAGGTCTCGTAAGGGAGTGAACCTTGTAGGATACTTTTATAAACACCATTAGATGTCTTGTAAGAGAGTCTAAAACCGGTAGTTTAACAACCTTTAGGGGATCTTAGCGTGCTCTTGAAAAGGTCCTTAGATTTCCCGATAGGTGAGAATTTCAAGATCCCGGTTCCATAGCAGACAACTTCCAATTATAATCATAACTAAAAGCAATCAGGATTCCTGTCTAGGTAGTTCTTTCATCATCCTTGAGTTCAGCTTCGTGTGAGTTCGTGTCTAGTCCGTCTAGCTAGTTTAGTCGTTATTTGCATTCTTAGGATTTTTAGAAACCCCCCCCCCCCCCCAATCAACAAACATTTAGTTAAATCGTGTCAGTTTGAGTCTAGATAGAGTCATTAGCGTATTCAGTAGAGTCTCTTGGGTTCGATACTCGGACTTCCTTAGGCTATACTACATTGATCGGTACACTTGCCGATTGTGTGGTTTAGGGTTTAGAGAGTCTTAGTTTTATAAATTTAAAACTTAGAGAGTCTAGAATTAGGGTAAATTTAGTTAATTTAGTTAACCCGTTTTGAGCACATCAAATGATCCGAACCCTATGAACTTCGATGAGGAGGATGTTTGGCTGCCTTCGGTTCGTGAGAGAGAGAGAGAGAGAGGAGAGCTAGGGTTTGTGTTTTGAATGTTTTGCAAACAAGTGAGGAGTATACCCTAACCCCTAATGTTATGCGACCAAGAGAAGAGTGGGCCGAACCCTCAATGGGCTGCCCATGATCCGAATACAAGTGGTGGCCCGAATGGGCTTGTGCGATCGGGTGAGTGTTGTGCAACTACATCATACATACATTCATATAAACACATAAAATCATAGCATTCATTTAATCAATCACTTTCATAAAATCACATTGCGTTCACATACGTTACATCAAAGCACAAAAATAGGTTCGGAAATACGAGTTGTCACATTATCCCCAAGTTGAAAGAAATTTCGTCCCGAAATTTAGCACGTACTCACTGAGGAAGCTAGTTAAGTTGCATGGTTTTCCTGGTTTTCCTGGGGTGTCACATCCTCCCCCCGTTGATCTGGAATTTCGTCCCGAAATTCCGTAGCTTCAGTCTCAGTAGTGGTTGTACCGTTTGCGAACAGTTGGGGATACTTTTGTTTCATCTGATCTTCGCGTTCCCAGGTGAACTCTGGGCCGCGACGTGAGTTCCATCGAACTCGAACGAGGGGTATTCTAGTACGCTTGAGGACCTTAACATCCCGGTCCGTGATTTCAACAAGTTCCTCGACGAATCGTAACTGCTCGTCGATCGTGAGCTCCTTCAAAGGAACTACGTGGGTCTCATCTGACAGACATTTCTTCAAATTTGACACATGGAAAACGTACCGTGGGTTAAGTTTGCCCCGCTGGTAAATTCAATCTGTAGGCCACCTTGCCTATCTTCTCAATGACTTCGAAGGGTCCAACGTACCGTGGGTTAAGTTTGCCCCGTTTGCCAAAACGAACCACACCCTTCCAAGGTGAAACTTTTAGTAGTACACGCTCCCCAACCTGGAGCTCTAGTGGTTTTCTGCCCTTATCGGCGTAGACTTTCTGACGGTCACGAGCTGCCGCCATTCGTTGTCGTATCTGAGCAATTTTCTCCGTTGTGTCCACTACATGTTCTGGACCAGTAATCTGACTATCCCCCACCTCTGCCCAACAAAGAGGTGACCGGCATTTACGCCCGTACAATGCCTCAAACGGAGCAGCTTTAATGCTGGTGTGGTAGCTATTGTTGTACGAAAATTCCACAAGCGGCAGATGCTTTTCCCAGCCATTGCCAAAGTCAATCACACATGCCCTAAGCATGTCTTCGAGGGTCTGGATGGTACGTTCCGACTGCCCATCCGTTTGCGGGTGATAAGCTGTGCTCATATCTAACCTTGAGCCAAAGGACTTGTGCATTGCTTGCCATAGTTCTGAAGTAAAACGTGCATCTCGATCCGAGATGATAGAGATGGGCACCCCGTGCCTCGAGACAACTTCCTTGAGATATACTTCTGCTAGGGTGGAGAACTTATCTGTTTCCTTGATAGCCAAGAAGTGAGCAGACTTTGTGAGTCGATCCACGAACACCCAAATAGTATCGTTACCACGTTGTGATCTAGGCAGGCCAGTAACAAAATCCATGGAAATTTGCTCCCATTTCCATTGTGGTATCTCTGGTTGTTGAAGTGGGCCTGAAGGTTTTTGGTATTCCGCCTTAACTCTCGCACAAGTCAAGCACTTGCTAACGTAAGTTGCTATGTGGGCCTTCATGCTAGGCCACCAATATGTGGTTTTGATGTCGTGGTACATTTTATCCGAACCAGGGTGCACTGAGTAGCGAGACTTGTGTGCCTCATCCATCACAAGCTCTCGTAGGTTGCCATAAAGTGGGACCCAAATGCGTCCAGTGACGTAGTAAGCACCGTCTTCCTTCTGTTCTAAGCGTTGCCTTGAGCCGCGTAGGGCTTCAGCCCTGACGTTCTCTGGTTTCAATGCTTCTACCTGAGCATTTCGTATTTGGGAAGGAAGACTAGACTGTATAGTGAGTTGTAAAGCTCGTACGTGCTTAGGCGCAGTGTCCTTTCGGCTGAGGGCGTCGGCCACAACATTGGCTTTGCCTGGGTGGTACCTGATCGAGCATTCGTAATCGTTCAGCAGTTCGACCCATCGTCGTTGTCTCATATTGAGTTCCTTCTGTTTAAAGATGTGCTCGAGGCTCCTGTGATCAGTGTAGATAGCGCATTTGGTACCATACAGGTAGTGTCTCCATATCTTAAGTGCAAAAACAACCGCTCCCAGCTCTAAATCGTGTGTAGTGTAGTTCTTTTCATGAACCTTGAGTTGACGTGAGGCGTAGGCTATAACTTTATCCCGCTGCATCAATACACAACCAAGACCCTGAATGGATGCGTCGCAATAAACCACGAAGTCGTCTGTGCCCTCTGGCAATGAAAGGATAGGTGCACTGCAAAGTCTATCCTTTAAGTGCTGAAACGCTAACTCCTGTGCGTTTCCCCAACGATAAACAACACCCTTCTGCGTTAGTGAAGTAAGAGGCTGAGCAATCTTGGAGAAATCCTTGATAAATCTCCTGTAATAACCTGCCAATCCCAAGAATTGGCGAATTTCCGTTGGCGTACGAGGTGCAGGCCAGCTCTTGATTGACTCTACCTTGGATGGATCAACGTGAATCCCATCCTTGTTCACTACATGGCCTAAGAAATGGACTTCACGAAGCCAGAAGTCACATTTTGAAAATTTGGCGTACAACTGTTCTTTTCGAAGGAGTTCCAAAATAAATCGTAGATGCTGCTCGTGTTCCTCCTGACTCTTAGAATAGATCAGGATGTCGTCAATGAAAACTATAACAAACTTGTCTAAGTAAGGCTTGCACACTCGATTCATCAAGTCCATGAAGACCGCCGGTACGTTTGTCATCCCAAATGGCATGACCAAAAACTCGTAGTGTCCATAACGGGTTCTGAAGGCTGTTTTGGAGACGTCCTCCTCTCGGACTCTCAGCTGGTGATACCCTGATCTCAAATCAATCTTTAAGTAGTAGCTCGACCCTTGCAGTTGGTCGAATAGGTCGTCAATGCGTGGAAGAGGGTAACGATTCTTCACAGTCACTTTGTTCAGTTCACGGTAGTCGATGCACATTCTGAACGTACCGTCTTTCTTCTTCACAAATAGCACTGGAGCTCCCCAGGGCGAAGAGCTAGGACGAATAAAACCCTTATCTAAGAGTTCTTGTAGTTGCGTAGATAGCTCTTTCAACTCTGATGGAGCTAAACGATACGGTGCACGAGCTATGGGTGCCGCTCCAGGAGCTAACTCGATTTGAAACTCGACCTGACGATGAGGCGGAAGGCCAGGTAGTTCCTCAGGAAATACCTCAGGATAGTCGCGTACAATTGGAAAGTCTTCTATCTTTTTCTCTTTCTTGGAGGTGTCAGTAACAAGAGCCAGGAAAGCAGTGTGGCCCTTACGCAAGCACTTTTGAGCCTTAAGGGAAGAAATGATGCTCACAACAGCACCACTCTTGTCGCCACGAATCATGAGAGGTTCATCACCTGGGCGAGGAATACGAACAATCTTTTCGTTGCAAAGGATCTCAGCTTGATGTTGGGATAACCACTCCATCCCAATGACAACGTCGAAACTACCCAGAGTGATAGGAAGGAGGTCAATCGAGAAAGTGTGATCAGCTAGAACAAGACTACAACCTCTGACTACGTGTGTGACCTCTAAACTTTTACCATTAGCTAACTCTACAGCATGTTTGGGGTTCAAAGGTGTTGGGGTATGTTTAAGCAGTTGACTAACCTTTTGGGACACATAACTAGTATCAGCACCCGAATCAAATAAGACAGTAACGTAAAAGTCGTCGAGAAGGAACTTACCCGTTACAACATTGGGATCGTTCCTAGCTTCTCCATTGCCAATAACGAATGCACGACCCCTTGCTCCATTGCCATTATTACCCCCATTGTTTCTAATCCCCTGATTGTTGTTATTGTTGTTCTGGTTCAGCTGAGGACAGTCTTTCTTGAAGTGGCCTTCAGCTCCACACTGAAAGCACCCTTTGTTGTTACCCTGTTGTTGCTGCTGCTGACGTTGATTTAGTGGGGCTCGCTGTTGTTGCTGATTTTGGTTCGCGGGAAACTGACTCCTACATTCTCTTGCAATATGACCAGGCTTGTTGCACCGATGACAGTTACTTCTGGTGCATGGCCCACTGTGATGTAAGTTGCAACGATTACATTTGGGGTGATTTCCTTTGTATCCACCATGACTTTGGCTACCTGACGATTGCTGACTAGGACTCTTATACTCTTCAGTTCTTCTCTGCTGCGACTGGGATTGAACAGAAGTCGAACCTCTGCTGGAAGCTCCATCCCATTTGCGTTTGTTATCACTGGGAGGTTCAGAGGTAGCTATAGCACTAATGCGTTTTGGTAACTTGTTCTGCTCCACCGCCTGATCAGTGAGACGGTGAGCCAACTGAACAACCTGCTGGTAGGTGGCGAGGTTTGCTGATGTCACATGACTTTGGATTGCTGGCACTAGACCCTTAAGATAAAGTTCGATACGCTTAATTGGAGGGTCCACCATAGTAGGACACAGTAGTCCAAGCTCATTCGATCTCTTAGTAAACGCCTCAATTTCTGACCCCGTCATCTTGAGGTTGAAGAACTCGACTTCCAGCTTATGAATGTCGTCACGAGTGCAGTATTCCTCCCTGATCATTTCTTTAAAATTGTTCCATGGGGTGGCGTTAGCAGCAACCAACCCCAACATTTGGACTTGAGCGTTCCACCATGTGAGGGCTAAACCCTCGAGAGTGCCGGTAGCATATTTCACCCTGCGTGCCTCAGGGCATTCACACATTTCGAACATAGATTCTAGTTTCTCAAACCAGTGGAGGAGACCTACTGCTCCTTCAGTGCCGCTAAAAGTAGTTGGTCGGCAGTCCATAAAGGTTTTGAAGGTGCACACAGGTGGCTGAGCATGTTGACCTGTTGCGAGTGTAAGAAAGGACAAAGTTTAACACAAGGATAGGTTCACGAGAGTAGGATCTAAAGATCCTAGAATGAATTAGAAACTGCAGGGTATACCTCCTACCTGTGCAGCTGCAAGTGCCGCAGCAACCTGTTCGTTAATCAGAGCCGTCAACTGGGCTTGAGTCATGTTGATGCGTCCAGACATGATCTTCATATCAAAGGAAGCATGAGTGAGAGGGGTTCGCGAAAGTGCGATGACAGAAGAGAGTAAGCACACAAGTGTTCAAGCAAGAGTAGCTATACTAGCTAAGCATATCATGAGCAAAGTTCTACGTAGTCTAGCAAGTAGGCAATAAATCACAAACCATATCACCTAGAATGTCGAGCCTTGCACGTGGAGTGAAGCGTCGTTGTGGATCGTAGAGCACTGTACAGGTTATAGTCTGGTTTTAACAAAAACGTTTTCCTTTATTAAAACCAAGTTCTTTATAACCAATGGCTCTGATACCAATCTGTCACACCCCCAAAATCCACATGCGGAGTATCACCGCTTGGAGGCGTGACTGGCCAGGATCAAACCACTAATCATATTGAACAAGTAAATAATTAAATGTAAAAGTCCAACCAACACGATTAGTGTCCAAAACAAACATAGTTAAGTTATGAGCGGAAGCATAATGTTTAAAACCAAATCAAAAGTTCAATTAACCAAATGTTTAACATGGCACACAGTTGTCCATGTCCCACAACGACTCTTCCTTGTGCAAGCTCCAGCTAAGTACCTATAGACCTGCAAAGCATGTAGTAACGAGTCAACAACTAGTTGAGTGAGTTCACGTTTGGTTGTCCAGTTTATAGTTATTCCGAAAACACAGTTTGTTCTTTACCAGCTATCCAGCCGTGGGGGTTACCCCATAGTTCGAAAAACATTTATTAGTTACCCGTTCTTACGTTGGCTATTCCAGCCCGGCTCTATGGCCGTGGGGGCTACCCCATGTTTAATTCACCAGACTCGTTACCATATCGACTACTAACGTTCGTCATGTTTAAGTGCCCTAACGTCTGTGTCTATCATCACTGACGTGCCATAGTCCATTAGTCCACGCCCGTCCTCTGCGGCACGGTGTGAGGTTTGTTAAACCTAATAGCGCTATTTAACTAATGACCCGTTCGCCATTGGCCTCGGCGATTAAGTCGATATAAAAGGAGGGACTTCGTTGATAGAGTTCTAGTCTAGTATAGTTAAATCCGTCTCATACTGGACGAGGAATCTATGTTCCTGATTACGTCTCAACAGGACGAGGAATCTATATTCCTTAACCCATTCCCAACCCTGGGAACCCCATGCTTTGTAACGAAGTGTGAACTCACCTTGGTTTGCTCGGCAGATTACACAGAAAGGTCACGTCTAAATGCTAGTGGTCAACCACGTCCTAACATGGTTATCACACATGTCAGGTTTAGGTTCAATTAAAGCACGTATGATTACACATAGTTTAACATATTGCTAACACGTATCGATCATGGCAACATAGTACACACATAGAATGTTTTAAATGTTATCAGTTTAACATACGGATGAAGCCCACATAAGTCTCGGCCCAACACGTTGTGCGATCAGCACATCCTTGTGCGATCCACAGCGTGTTGTGCGACCTGATAGAGCCCAGCCCAAACATAAACACCCGGCCCAACAATTAAACCGAACAACGACTTGTGCGATCAGCTCTATTACCCAGCCCATGTCTACGGCCCAACAATTAAAAACAGATAACCATCTTGTGCGGCCCAATCACAACAAACAACAAACTATCTTGTACGGTTCATGTGTCTTGTGCGACTCATTTTGGGCTTGGAGGCCCAACCGTTAAACACATGCAGCATGTGCGATCCAGCAGACCTTGTGCGACTGGATGTGTCTTGTACGACTGACCAGACTTGTGCGAAAGGACCCCTTATGCGACTAGGGGCCTTGTGCGACCGGTTAACAAACTTTCGTGAATCAAGCAATCAGTTACATCTATTCCATAATTTCCTATTTTACAATAAGTCAACTAACAGTTTTCTTATTTCCAATTCCATATACCATCGATCAACTAACCAATTTATCATCCAAGCCATTATCATCACATGATAACCTTAACTATTCTAACAATCACATTTACTATGCACATGCTTGGATTTGTCAATACTACAACCTCACACACACATGGCCGATAATCTCATACACATGACTCCCCTACATTATCATGATAAACACCTATTCTAACATATCATCCATCATGCATTCGGTTCATCACATATGTACGAAAATCAAATATATATTTTAACTCATGATTGTAGTTTTAGCACATGTCCACTAACAAGAAACCCTATTCGACCACACCACAAAATTATCATCAACTATTGTCAGATACTCCCATGTGTTTATTTAATCTATGTTGACTTTAACAACACAATGATTCATATGAATTGTTTAATATAAAACCATGATCCATCATATAACATCACATCATGCGACCTTATTATCAAACATTCGATTCTTAGAACAATAACATGAAACCCGATTTATCATGAATATTCTATAATACACATAAGCCGATTTCATGAACACTAAAATCAACTCTTCGGATTCGAATCAAATACATATATGACCGATTACATTCATACATTCTTAATCACATAATATTCAAAACAATCATAACAAATCATCATCAATCATATCGAGCATATATGACACACATCATAATACCATCAAACAATAGTTAATCATACTAACCGAATAGAGAAGGAACGAGAATTGATCCGAACAAGAGAATGATCCGAACCCTATGAACTTCGATGAGGAGGATGTTTGGCTGCCTTCGGTTCGTGAGAGAGAGAGAGGAGAGCTAGGGTTTGTGTTTTGAATGTTTTGCAAACAAGTGAGGAGTATACCCTAACCCCTAATGTTGTGCGACCAAGAGAAGAGTTGGCCGAACCCTCAATGGGCTGCCCATGATCCGAATACAAGTGGTGGCCCGAATGGGCTTGTGCGATCGGGTGAGTGTTGTGCAACTACATCATACATACATTCATATAAACACATAAAATCATAGCATTCATTTAATCAATCACTTTCATAAAATCACATTGCGTTCACATACGTTACATCAAAGCACAAAAATAGGTTCAGAAATACGAGTTGTCACATTATCCCCAAGTTGAAAGAAATTTCGTCCCGAAATTTAGCATGTACTCACTGAGGAAGCTAGTTAAGTTGCATGGTTTTCCTGGTTTTCCTGGGGTGTTACATGTATGCCCATTAAGGTTTTAAAATCAAATTAAGCCTCATAAGGGCGTTTTGGTCATTTAATGACGTATAAAAGAATCTTGCATATAATCTGATGTTATGATCATAAACATTCTGGAAAAATAGTTAATTTATGATATAATATCAGTAGGATATCAAATATATATGTGGTTTATAGTTTAAGACCAAACTATGCACCGTATGGGCATTTTGGTCATTTCACTCATAGTTTGAAAGCTTATTTGTGATTCTGAGTTTATAACATGTACCTACTATAAAAACATTTTAAATAAGTTATAAAATCAGTAGGTAACAAGTCTTGGTTGGTAAATATGGTTTAAAACCATACTATGCGCTGAAAAGGCGTTAAAGTCGTTAAATAACGATATTTGCAATGTTTTTTGAAAACTGATGTTATGACCAGGTTTAAATGGTTAAAATATGTTATTTATCATAACATATCAGTAGGTAAAAGGTTTTATATGAATATCATGTTTAAAAACCATTTTAAGTGTCATAAGGGCATTATCATGATTTAAGAACATAATACAGGAACCTATGCATAAACTCAGTTTGTTATCTGACTTGATATCCCAAATAATTCGAATTATGATATTATATCAGTAGGTAATGAGTTTGATATAAAAAATTATGTTTAAAACCATTTTAGGTCCCAAAAGGGCATTATGGTCAATTAAAATCATAATTTACGATACTATACGAAAACTCAGTTTATCAGATTAATAACATCAAAATATGTTAAAAATGTTAACATATCAGTATGGAATTCATTTGCAAATTCATTGGTGTTTAAAACCTTACTTTTAATAAAAATGGCAAAATAGTCAAAGTTTAGTATAATAACGGAACTTGCATAAAAACTCAGATTACTACTATGATCATGTAGTATAACCTTAGAGGGTTATGCTACATAATAATATGATCATAATGGACCTTAAATCAGTAGCAAACTAATCTAATTCGGGTCAGAATCGAAAGTCAAAGTATAAGTCAAACTTCGCGACTTTCGGTTGCGAACCGACCCTAAACCTGGAAGTGACGAGCCGAACATGTTTACACATGTTCTAATAATTGTTACTAAATTATTAAACTATTAAAACATATTTTATAACACCTAAATTATCAGATTATGATTATTTTCAAAACTGACCATTTTGACTTTTTAATGTTAATAACTTTGACCCGTCAATTAACCAAGCAAACGTGCTTTTCAGGAGGTGCCCTTTTGAGGGATTAACACCTACCTAATTACAATCACATAGCCATGTTTGCCTCAAACAATGGCTGGACCATTAAGGTCTAAACCGAAAGTCAAAGCATTTATCGAAAAAGCTTGACTTTCGGCTTTTAATAGCCTATAAACGGGAATGCAGGAGTTAGGAACACTTACAAAAGGTCCTAGCTCGAATTTAGAACTCAGGTGGAGTCTCCCTTCAGTTGGGAATCTCCAAAGGAAGAGAAGAATTGATTTAACGAAGGTGCAAGGGTAAGTGGTGCACCAAAGCACCTATTTATAGTGCAAGGTGAAGATTTTGGATCAATCCAGGTGATATAAGGGGCAAGGAGATCATCCCAGGTGTCCTAGTACGTGTCTTAAACCACCATGCAGCCCCTGGTGACGGAATTGAATTAATTTGGCGGTTTGTGTGGCTGCCAAGAAAGAATTCGGAGCTGGGCGCTGTATATGGACCGTGAAGGTCTTCGTATACGATCCGCAAACAATCTCGGCCCACAATAAAAACTTCCAAACTTAACACTTATGGCCCCTTGACTTGTAATTTCTTATGTATTGCCATTTTATTTATAAAAAGCCATACATAGCCAATATTAGGCATATCCGAGAGTACGACCGAACATCATAAGGCTCTCGGTTTGTTAAAAGGTCACTCAGAGGTATAAATTAACATGTTGATGCTTTTAACCCTTCTTCTCACAAACTGTCAAACGTTTTCACAAACGGCTCCTCACATCTAACAAATGGCTCAATTGAGAATACGAACACCGTATAAGGTCACTCAGAGGCATAGTTTCAGCATGTTGACACTTTTAGTCCCTCCACATTCATACTTTTCACATTTGTCAATAATAGTCCCTCCTAGCCAACTTTAGGCATAATTAGGATTAAGGAGACGTGTCAATACATTATTGGACACGATTTTACGAGGTGTTACAATTATACACACACATAGTTGAAACACTACAATCCTCATCGGTTATCCGTTGAAAGACTCCAGCGACGGAGACAGGAATGGGTCCACAACCACCACTGCCGTCGTTCGTGGTGGAAGCATATTGTCTACTATTCCCGATTTGTTTTCAAAGATTAACCCATTGTGTCTATGTTGTCCCATGCATTCAAGCCCAAAAGAATAGATGATAAGGAAAGCCAAAACTGGTTCTCAACAGTTGATCATCATAAGCAGAGCATGTCCTAAATTCTCCCCATGACAGTGGTTATCTATCAACTGATGAACTCTAAGTGCTGATCTTCACAACAACTGTTAGTCAAAGACCTGATGAAGTATAAAGACTGAAGCCCTAACTACTGCTGTCTCTCAAGTACTGATGAAGATTAAAGCACTGTTGATTCAAGGTTTAATCATCCTTTGAAGAAAGCACTGATCCTCAACATCAGTGCTTTGGCTACAACAGTGGGAAGCTGCATCAGTGTTTTGTATAATCAGTGCTTAATGTAATCATCCCACTGGCAGTGAACTATCCTTTAGAATTGCATGCTGTAAAAGATGAAATGAGGTAATTCTATACAGTGGATGATCCTGCAAAGAGAAAGTTCCCATCCCTTCAAGGCTTTAGATCTCCAAAGAACATGGAAGAATATCTGAAACTTAAAGCCAGGCAACCTGAATTGCAAGCCAAGTATGAAGGTCAAGGGCAAGGTGATAGTAACATCTCAAGTCGAATGCAGCATGGGCTTAGTAAAGTCAAGAAATTGGAAGACTATTCAAGAGACTTAAACAAAGAGATGTCCAACTTACCACGAAATGCTTATTTACAAAAGAAGCTGAGGAAAGTTCTTTTAGAGCTTATCATGAGAGATAAATTTTATCCTACCAAAGTTGAACAATTTAAAGACTGGCCATTCATTGCACTCAAAGCTGAAGTTAACAGAATTGAAAGGGTAAGAAATGATCCTCAGATGAAGAGGTCTGCACCAGACTGGAACAAGTATAAGAAGACCATTGCAGAACTTACCCTAGAACAAAAAAGAAAGAAAGCTGAGTTGGTTGTAGCTAAATATGGTTCAACAAAGACCATCTCAAAATGGTTAAGGCAGTATACGGACATGGTTTATGAAAAGCTTGAAAAGCTAAGAGTGACAGATCCTTCAGCACCAAAGAAGCCAGCATACAAGAGCAAAACCACTGATGAGCCAAAGCAGCAGACCCTCTTTCTAAAAACATTGTTCACATCATCTGACTTATCCACCATTGCCTTAAATCAAAGGAAAAGGCAAAAGCAGATAGATGAGGAAGATGCATAGAGAGAAGTTGATATTATGAAAGTGGCCATCAAGCAAATGATTGAAGAGAATCCTGACTCAGCAAAGTTACAAGAAATTGCCAAAAGATTTATGAGCAGGCCTCCTTCACCAAACTCTCATCAAATAAAGTCCATCCCAAGAAATCCATTGAACTCAAAAATACTAAAGTGGAAGTCTGATAAAAAAAACCCATGTATTGACTCTGCTCAAGTCCAATGGAAAAGTTGAACACATTTCAAGGGATGATGCATTAGGTCTGGATACAGCTGATCTCCTAGATCTTTTAGACCTTCAACTTTGTAGGGATGAGGATGATGAAGACTCCATGAACTTTGTAATACAATTCAAAGGGCAAATCAGGGAGAGGCTGATGAGAGAATAAAGATCATGAATAAGGAAGTGTTTTAGCATCATCTGTTCTAGAGGGTGATTGTTGGCCCATGCATTCAAGCCCAGAAGAACAGATGATAAGGAAAGCCAAAAATGGTTCTCAACAGTTGATCATCATAAGCAGAGCATGTCCTAAATTCTCCCCATGACAGTGGTTATCTATCAACTGATGAACTCTAAGTGCTGATCTTCACAACAACTGTTAGTCAAAGACCTGATGAAGTATAAAGACTGAAGCCCTAACTACTGCTGTCTCTCAAGTACTAACGAAGATTAAAGCACTGCTGATTCAAGGTCTAATCATCCTTTGAAGAAAGCACTGATCCTCAACATCAGTGCTTTGGCTACAACAGTGGGAAGCTGCATCAAGGTTTTGTATAATCAGTGCTTAATGTAATCAGTGTTTTGTATTATCAGTGTTTAGAGGTTGTTAGATGTCACTTTATAGGTGACGTCAGCAAAGATGCTCAGTGGTTTAGTTTGTACTATAAATAGAACAGTACATGTACTGTTCTATTAGCTCTTGCTCACCAAGTCATCTTGTACGAACAAATCAGTGAGCTCAGGCTGAGGGGGAGTTTAGTTGCATGCATGCATTGTTGAATTTTGTAATAGATACAATCTTTCGACTAATGGAAATCATGTTTGCTAAAGACTATTCTTCTTTGATTGTGTGTTAAAGTTTATTTCCATTTCCGCTGCACATTAAATCTCTGTTTCATCTTCCATTTCTATTAAACAACACAATCTAAAGAAACTCAGATCCTAATAGGCTAGGTGTTGAATATAGCTCCATTTGTTTGTTTGTTTATGATGACGAGTTTGATTCAAATTCTTAATATATAGGACATCTATTCTAATTTTACATCTTAGTTTTTAGATATTAGCCCAATATGACCTTGTGGTTTCCTTCTAATTTTGTATAAGATTGTATATGATTCACTTTTGCTTTAGTGCATTATTGGATTGATATTTAGACCCATCTATATATTTTTTCATCCTTTAAGGTTCTTACTTAATTGAAGCAAAAGGGTAATCAAAGAGGATTGAATGCTTAGGGTTAACTGATTTTGGTTTATTTTTGTAAAGAAAACATTCCATTTTATTCATTCAGTTAAGCAGTTAACATTGGGTTTTTAAAGTTGATTCCATAGTTTGATTACATGATATTGCAAACCATGTTCCTTGATATCCATTGATGTATTGTGAAAAACATCCCGTTTTCGTGTATAGTTTATACAGTTTTCGAGTCTAGTTGTGTCATTTTTAGTTAGAATTTGTATATTAATGAGTTGGTTGTTTTACAGATATCGAGAGATCAAAGAAGTTGAAATGAGCGAAATACAAGCTAAGTTGGAAGAAAAACGAGCACCGGAACGTTCATGATTAATCAAACAATCGAACATCAGAAAAATTCAAGAAGTTAGCCTTATCGCGTGATACGTGGTCGAAAACCGGTGTTTGTAATCGTGTAACTTGATGTTTTTACATAAGTTTTAATTCTTAATAGCCTACTTTTAATTAAAAATGTGTTTTGCAGGTTTAATGAAGTTAAAGGTGCTTTTTGGGAGCTTTACGGACTACCGGGACGATAAACGGACCACCGGGACGCGAAACGGCTCAACCGGACTCAAGAAATGGGAAAAACAGAAAAATGGTTCTGCGGGCATCGTCGTCGACGACGCTTACAATGTTCTGTCGCTGATTTTTCACCATAGACAGGGAAATAAGACGTCGCCGGCTTTTACACTTTACACGTACCGTCGCCGACGCCGGGTATGGCCGTTGGCGACGCCCTTTGTAAATCCAGTCGCGAGTTTTGGGTCTTCGGGGTTGTTGGAACGAAGAAAAACACTTTTTGATCATTAATTTCGGGAGTTACACATTCTTGGAGGTTCAAACTTTGATATTGGAGCCATTTTAGCATTACCACTACACATTATCTTCACCAATCAATTCATTCCGTCGATTCATCATTCATAATCACCCGAATCGAAACCCTAGTTCACCACCATTACAATCATCCTTCATTCATCTCATCACCATCACTTACCATAACCCTAATCACCACCATTCACTATCTCCAAGCAAAAAGATGATCAAGAACTAGTTTCCAACATCCGGTGATCACGTCTTTTCGATCATGCGCGGCTAATTCCTTGGAGGTTTCATCCCGGTGTAAACATTTGTAAGATTTAGGTTTTGCTATGTATTGATTCTTGGTTTGTGACAACTTGAATTACATTTGAAGCTTTAGACAATTCTCCTACGTTTGTATTGAATTTATGAAATGTCGAATGAATGATTAAATTTGACTTTGTGAAACAAATACACGTATTTATGCCTTGTCTCTTGATAGGATTTGTTAGTCCAAGGTAACGAAGTGCATCATGGTCCGTTATCTATGACGTTGATAGTGATTGGCACCTAAGCTTTGTGATTATTGACCCGTTAATGAGTTAATTCAAGTAAATCAAGTTAAAACACATAATAATCCTAGGTCTTGCATTTGTTGAAACCGGGTGTGAACCGTGTTATTCCATATTGTTTCATTAACAAAAAATTTCTTGCAAATTGTTACTTAGTAGTAGTTATCAATCCAATTATTTCCATTAATCTAATTCACATCTTTTCAACCAAACAAAAATAAAAAAAAATATTCTAGCAAGCTTCATATATTGTGACATTTATTTTAATTCAATCGAATCCATTCGCAAACCACATACTTTTCATGGTTCGACCCCTTACTACCACTAGCTATTTGTTAAGGGTAATTAGGGCTTATAAATCTTATCTTTGACAGGGGCGCGACACTCCGATCAAATTTTGGCGCCGTTGCCGGGGAGTGTGACGCTTTGCGTTTGGATTATTGTTTGAATTTGCGTTATTATCTGTTTAATTTGTTTAGTTTCTTTTTGTACTTTGTCTTTTTCCTTGTTACACGGGTTGTGTTATTTGTGCAGATTACAGGTAGTGCATGCATACAAGGAATTTCGGGAGGACTTCACCATTAGTCTACGAACCGAAAATTGAAAGAGTCGCAAGAAGGAACCTAGCAAGCCGGTTAGAAGCAACCCTTGTTTCTAACCAAGCCACCCTAACACCACAATTTACACCATCCATTGAAACCGATTCAATGGCAAACCAAAATTCCAACCAAAACCTCAATTACCCAAACCTCAATCAAAACCAATTCCAAACCCAAGGAAACTTCAACCCCGCCTAAAACGTCCAACCTATACCTCAAGACCAACCGGGTGGTAATAACAACTCTAGGCCACCCACACCACCTTTCCGAAACCAAAATCCCAACAACACCTAAAGAACACCCCAACAACAAAACCTTCACCGACATAACTCCTTACCCACTCAACTTGATGACCAATTCCGATCATAGAGGCAACCGAGATCGTGGCAATCCCGCGAATGATGATCCTCTCTTTAACTTGGATGATTTGAGAAATGCTATCCCCGATGATGAGCCGTTTAGTGTTCCCGGTTACCAATCACCGGAACATGTGAGTATTCACTCTGAATACTCGGATGATGGGGGCATCTGTGATGATCGGGTCGATGATGACGGTTGGGGGTATGTGAACCGGGGGAATGTCTGCAACGCTAGAGGGTTCGAAGACGACGAATTTGGCTATCAAAATGCCAATTTCATGGGGGATGACAATTACGGGTATGGGCACTACAAGAAAACTGGGTTTTTAGTACGCGCAAAAGCGTCCTAAAATGCTATTTTATAGAACCTTTCGTTTAATAGGACCAACGGTAAAAGCGTTTCATGTAAAGGGGTCGTAATAAGTCCAGGAACTAAAAAAGCGTCCTAACATCTCAAATAAGATTATGAAACCAATTTTATGGTCGCGTAATATGTCTTTGAATAACCAAAATAGTGTCCTAATAAAAACATATTAGGACACTTTTACGATGTTCTAACATGTGCTTACATATTTTTAATCTTTTGATACACTTACAAGCGTCCTTAGAAATTAATTGATAGGACACTTATGATGTAACATTATAGCTAATTTAGTACCAAGAAAAGGGTCCTAATATACCAAATAAGATTATGAAACCAATTTTATGGTCGCATAATATGTCTATAGACAACTTAAATAGCATCCTAAAAAGAACATATTAGGACACTTTTACAATGTTCTAATATGTGATTACCTACTTTTAATCTTTTGATACACATACAAGCGTCCTTAAAAATTAATTTATAGGACCCTTACGATGTAACCTTATAGCTACTTTAATATCAAGAAAATAGTCCTAATATCCCAAATAAGATTATAAAACCAATTTTATAAACAGACCATCAACATATAATATCCTAATAGTTATTGTATAACATCAACTATTATATTTCAAATAATCATGTTCATAACAAAAACACTAACCATAAATAAGTTATAACATTATCTAACAAAAAGTCTTAACATTTAGCAAAGAAATGAAAAGCAAATAAAGAAATAAGAATCATAAAATCTTGAGTCATCATGCGTCCTCAATCCTCATGGACTACCTACAAATAAACCATCTTTAGTAGACAAGTGAAATTTCAGAATGGGAAAAAAACTAATATTATTTGAAGTGGTAGGCTATTTCATACCCTAGACTTTTCCTTATTCCAATACTTCACAAGTCTCATCCATTGTTTTTTGTTTTTTTGCACTTGTTTTTGGCCTAGAACTTATTTGTTCCTTCAGTACAAAGACGGGTCATGGATCAATATTAAAATTTATGAGATACAAAGAAATTTAAACTTGAATTTTTACGATAAATAGAAAGTTTCTGCTGAAACTAAAGGAGGCATAACGAGCAGGCGTTGGGTAATGAATCAAAATGGGTTTTTTTATACATGTAGACGTGGATTCGGTTAGGTGGACACAAAACACTTTTGCCCAACTACTATATTATTTAAATAAAATGGTTTAGGGGGTTTTATGAACTGAAAATAAACTTATGGGTGACTTCAGATTGACCCATTTGACAAGTTTCCAACTTCTTTTTACACCTTCGAAAGAGATTAAAGTTAACCGAATTGATCCGTTAGTAAGTCAATGGATCAAAACTGCCACTTGTAACACAGAATAAAATGATACTTACCTTCTAGATTTGATTGATATAGTGAAGAAACAGCGTGTCGAAAGTTACCCAAAGTCTAATTTTAATGCATATAACCTGTTAGATCGTATTTTTATAGAATTAACTAACATGCTTATTAAAATAATATTGATTTTGTAATCTATTAATGCATAAATTACTTGTATAATGTTCTAAAAAATGAACAAAAATGTGTTTCATGTCAACCCAACCCAACCCAACCTGACCGAGCTCGAGCTCGAACTTTCATATCACTACAAATAAATATTATCCACTACTTATGTGAAAATTGGGAACATAAAAGTAATTACGATTATCATTATGACAACTTTCAAATGATATATGTTTAACTAATTAAGGGTTTTTAGGCTCAAAAAAACCAGCGACCTATAAGATATAACTGAAAATATATGTGAGAACATAAATACAAAATTGTAAAGAAAACAAATAGTAGTTTATGCATCTAAGTACCTTATGTTCATATTGCTAAGAACCGTAGACAAGATGATATTTTACCATAGTTCTTGCCTCACATTTAATTTTCTCCGCCTCCGGTGCTTGAAACTTCTCTCGTGACCTGTTGCTCTATTTTGCTCATTATTAAATCACCATTTTATGGTGAATACTCATACTTCATATGACCATGAGCTCCCTCATGTGTCAACAATACTTAAACAAATCAACAGCTCAGCTCACGATGAATATTTACTTCTTATTTTTTTGTTTTCACACTTTAGTAACTCATTTATAGTCAAATAACACACTATTAATTCCCTTTTAAAACATCCCTTAACAGTTAACATGATGAAATTGAAATTAACTACACTAACGTTCAGGAAATATATAAAAATTTGTCGTTCAAAAAATATATATATATATATAAATAAACATTTTTAATGCATACATGAATATACATAAATGCATATAGTTAACATTTAATAAAAAAAAACCCTCATTCACATCAGCCTCATTACTGCTGCTACTTACTGACACAATTGTCAAAAACCATATAACATGGATAATAGATCATTTTTAGGCAGTCGGCCTAATGAAATACATATAAGAAATCAAATTTTACTTCCATCATTTTATAATAACTTATAGTTCATGTAAACACAACTCACACTGTAGAGTGTGAGGGTCAGCCATTGGCTACAAAGCTAAAAAACCAGCTTATAAGAAACAAGAGGTCCACTCTAATCTACAATTGATAGCACACATAAAATATGACTTAAAAAAGCATAACTTTTACTATAATCTAATTCAGAACTGGGAAACTGATGCTAAGCAAAGCTTTGATGTTCTTGTAAACGTTCCCTACATTTGAACTTTCCCCTAGTTCTAAAAGTAGCTAAGTACTAGAATCCGTTATACCAACTATCTCAGCATGCACCTGTGTTATTATAAAGCAAATAAAAGCAATGCCCTAGTTCATCAGTAGATTAACAATTCACTGACCTTAGTGTCGATACACTCAGCTCAACTTTATTAATACTTTACAATTTGGACTCTAAATGACCTGGCAATGCTAACCAATAAAAATGTACTTTACAAACAAACCAACAGCAAATGATTTGGAATAAGAAAACTTTAACAATAGCATAGTAATCAAGTGATATGAAAGGTGTCTGCGCTGTACCTCACATAGATATCAAGCTAACTACAACAGAGAAAGTAAGCAAACAAACCAGTAGCTTCCGTTATGCATACATAAACTAGAGATACAGTGTAGGCGTTACCTGAGCGGTTGGTCTCTGGACCATCATGGCAGCATCTGCTCTAGCATTTCCAAACCTCCATTGCAAATATTTGTTGTGTCGCAATCTCAACTCATGTGCGTCAGTAATCGCGTTATCTCCTACCTTCCTTCTCCTAGTATCAGCAACAAAGCTGAGGATCGAATGCGTATAGCCCAAATTACTATTAGACCCTGCTGCACTCCGTGGTCTCGTTAGACTGGACATACCCCTTGATGGAGACGGCGCAGACCCCAACACACTCTTGCACGGGGAGGCAGGTCGAACAACTCCTCTAATCTGAGAGGGAGACAATCCTCGCGGTGTTTGTGCAGGGCCGTCTTTCGGATACCTATTTTCCAACCTAAACCCACACAAAACTCACAACAATGAGAATGGCTTACTAAACCCTAAGTGCTATGATATGCGAACTAATCAACACACCAATACTGCAAAAACATTGTGCTTCTACAAGATGGCTATTTGCAAATAAGAAAAAAACCCAGAAATTCTTCAAAAACCCTAAAAAAAACTCACAACATTCATGAATCATCAGTGTTTTAGGGTTAGAAACAAACAAACAAATCAAGTCCCTAGTGGTAAGCAAATCATCGAACACTTGGTGGGCATATTGTTAGTAACCAAATGTTTTTGTAGATCAACTACAAAGTCCTCTAAAGTAGATTATATGGATCAAATTTAAAACAAAGAACAAATAATATAGTAAAGAACCACTTAGGAAATACCAAGAGTGAAGCATACATGTCTGTTCTGCTATACAATCTCCTTCATTGTTGCTGGCTAGAACCACACCATTCATTGGGTGACGCTGGAGAGCAAAAGAAAGATAATCGAATGGGGTTGGGAAGAGGTGAGCCGATTAGGCCAGGGAGGAGGAGAGGGAAGTTCATCTCTGATGTTGGAAACCCAAATATTTGGAGGGAGAGAGTGAGCGGGAATTAATTTGGGTAGGAGGGATGATGAAATATTTTTAAATTAATTTATATATACCCGTAGTGGTTGCCCAAAGGGGCGTTTTTGTCCAAGATCACGCCCAATCTTGCCCCATTCCCACTACGCATGGGCGTGTTTGGCAGTTTTGTGGTTGAGGCATTTTTTATATCACGCCTAAATGGGGGTTTTGTTGTCCAATCACATTTCAACTTCTATTATTTGGCCAATAAGATTTTTTAAATGTTTTTTTTATTTTATTTTATTACAAACATAATGCCCCACAATTTCCACATCCCCACTACACCCATTTTAAAAAAACGCTCCATAATGCCTCATTGCTGACTGGGCTGCCACATAGCGCAAAACGCCCAAGGGTGAATATTGCCCACTACGCATGGTCTGATTACAAATCCTTTTAAAAAATAAAATTAGAAATTACTATTATATCTAACATTTACCAAGTTTCATGTACAGTGTTTTCATACACGTGCCAACCTTCACAACTACGAAATTACAATTATTCATTAAACCACCACGCATGGTCTAATAAAACTCTAGCGAATAAGCGTCCAATAAAACTAATGTTTTATGACTCAAATATGAAGTGTCCTATTACGGTGTATTATAATAACACCACAATGATTAAGCGTCCTATAAAGTTAAGTTCTAATATGACTTCGACTAGAAAGGGTCCTATAAAACTGAACATTTATACTTAACTACAACGTGTCCTATTAAGTTATATTATAATAGGACCCTAGATGATCAAGTGTCCTAATACAGTACCACATAATGGGACACTAACAATTAAATGTCTTATAAATTACTTGATTAGGATCTACATTTTAACTGTCCTATTAAATTATATGATAATAGGACCCCAAAAATCATCCATCCTATTAAATAGTTCTTTTAGGACACCGGTTTAGTATAGTATATTATAAAAGGACCCCAAAAGTTAATTAGTCATATTAAATAGTTTTTTAGGACCCTCTTTTATAAGCGTCTCACAGAAAAGGTCCTAAAAAACCATTTTTGTTGTAGTGGGGAATGTGAGAAATGACGGTTACAGAAACAACTGAAACCCACGAAACAACAATCAAAGGAACCGGAATGATGGGTTCTATAACAACAATAATAATGTGAACCATGACCGGATTCCTCGTTTTGTGGGAGGAGGTAATCAAGGTGGAAACCGAGGAGGTAATAGAGGAGGTGATCGACGTGATAATCGAAGGCCGGTTGATCAAGAAGTTAACGGCCCACGTCGTCGTCAACAACCTCCAAGGGGAGTAAATGACCGCTTTAGGCCGGTGGTCACCGATAATGACTCACCAATCATATGCGAGAGAAGAATGTTTGACTGCAAGCCCCACTACATCAACATCCTTCCCCACTTCAATGGGAGGTCCAATGATGAACCATACACTCATTTGGCGGAGTTTTCGGCCATATGTAGCCCTATTGGGGGGCATGATTTCGCATTGGAAGAGGTCAAACTTCGGTTATTTCGGTTTTCGCTAAAGGATAAGGCAAAACAATGGTTCCTTACACTTCCGGTGAATAGCATTCATACATGGGGCGAAATGCAACAAGTCTTCCTTGACGAGTATTACTTTATGGCAAAGACATACATGGGGCGAAATGCAACAAGTCTTCCTTGACGAGTATTACTTTATGGCAAAGACCGATGATGCTAGAGATGAAATAAGGTCTTTTCGTCAACTTTCGAGTGAACCGTTGCATGAAGCTTTCACAAGGTACAAGGAATTGATTCGGAAGTGCCCACATCATCAAATCGAAAAGTGGGAATTGGTCATATGTTTTGTGAGAGGGTTGGATGACGAGACATGGAATCACCTCGATTCAACGAGCAACGGAACATGGTTGAGTAACCATGAAGATGACGATTGGGATTTTCTTGAGCGGATGAGCAAGCGGTCAAAAGTCAAAGGAATCGGCCGATAGAGCTAAAAAACATCCCGTTTCCCGGTCACTTCCCGATCTTGACTCTAAAGATCGGAGTTCTACTCTAGAACGGGAGTTGGCTCGTATGAAGAGGAAGGAGGTAAATGCGGTACAATTTGCGTTTTGTGAAGATTGTGGGGAGATTGGTCATCGGACCGATCAATGTCAAACGGGATCGGGTGACTACACCGAAGAGGTAAATAAAGTGTTCGGTGATAGAAAGAACAATGATATGAATTCGAACCCTTATCATCCCGGATTAAGAAATCATCCCAACTTCTGATATGGGAATGCTGCAAATCAAATGAACCCGAATTTTCAACCGGGTAATTAAAGCGGGTCATCATATCAAAATCGTCAAGGTGGTAATCAAGGGGGTTACCAACGTAATTACAACCAAGGGTACCAAGGTCGAGACAATAATTATCATGGTGGGTATCAAAGGAATTACAACAACCAAGGCGGTAATGGAAGTGGGTTGAATAATCAAGGGGGTGGTAGTGATTTGAATGCAAAGATGGACGCAATGCTTTCAATGATGCAAGAGTCCAAGAAAGAGAATGAGATTTGGGACAAATCACATGAAGCATTGGCAAAATAAGTGGGCCAACTCGTGGAGGAAATGGCTCAAATGAGGGGGAGCATGGGAAAGCTTCCAATTGACACCACGTTGAACCCTAAGCATCAAGGGTCAAGTTCAAAGAACACACATGAGGTACCAATTAATAAAATAACTTTACGTAGTGGTCGAGTCATGGATAATGGTGTCAAAACACCATCAACCCAGTTTGTCGAAGGGGTGGTGGAAGATGCTAGTGATGAAGAGTGTGAGGATGGTCAAACGGGTCAAAACAAAAACGATTTGAAAATTAATAATCACACACCCGTTGTGACCATCCCCGTCCCTAAGGCTAAGGAAAAGGGTGTGGAGGCTAATGTCGCCCCTTATCCCGAAGCATTGAAGGGACCCGTGAAGAAGGTTGTAAACAAAAGAGGTCTAAAACAAGAAGAGTTGTTGGAAGTTTTCAAACAAGTAAAAATTAATTTACCTCTTTTGGATGCAATTAAGCAAGTATCGTCGTATGCTAAGTACTTGAAAGAATTGTGTACCCAGAAACGAACTCATAAATTTCCTAAAAAACTAGATTTAACCGAAAATGTGAGTTCGGTTCTTTCGGGTGCACTTCCACCTAAGCTCCAAGATCCGGGTGCGCCTATCATTTCAATTCAAGTAGGTGATTTTAAAATCAACCGGGCACTTTTAGATCTTGGAGCTAGTGTGAGCATTCTACCGGGTAGTTTATATGACCAATACGAGTTTGGTCCACTTCAATCGTCAAACACCACCGTGGTGTTAGCCGATTTGACACCCAAACTACCCCATGGAATTGTCTCGGATGTGATAGTAAAAATAGAGGAATTTTACTATCCGATGGACTTTTTAGTACTTATTATATGGCCAAGGACCCAACCAAGCAACCTACGATGATTTTGGGTCGACAGTTCTTAGCAACCGCGAATTCTCAAATTGATTGCAAAACGGGAACGGTTAACATGACATTTGGAAACCGAAGGTTGAGGTTGCATGTTTTTTCGGGATTAACGACTCCTTCTGTTGACGATGAATGCTATATGGCAGACATTGTTGACAGGTGTATACCTCTCTGCGACACGGTTGTAGTTAAGGAAAACACAATGGAGGATTGTTCTATGTTTGACAGGTCACAGGTGGAGATGAATCGGAGCATAGACGAGGAGGTGAAGAGTTTGGAGGTGCTTTCGGTAAAAGAAGGGAAACCGATGTGGACGCACCAAGTGGAGAGCTTACCGGAAACCATTGGCATGAAGTTGAAACCGTCATTGGTGGAGCCGCCAGAAGTGGAGTTGAAGGTGTTGCCAAAGCATCTTAAGTATGCTTATGTTGGTGAAGGCAACACGCTCCCGGTCATTATTGCATCAAATTTGACCAAGGAGTAAGAAGAGAGATTGATAAAGGTGTTGGTCACCAATAGGGCGGCTATTGGGTGGACCATAGTGGATTTGAAGGGTATTAGTCGCTCAATAGTGATGCACAAGATCATCACCGACGACACCATAACACCCGCCCGTGATGCACAAAGAAGATTGAACCCGAACATGCGGGAAGTTGTCAAAAAGGAGGTGCTTAAGTGGCTTGATGCGGGTATTATTTATCCCATCTCTGATAGCCAATGGGTGAGTCCGACACAAACCGTCCCAAAGAAAGCAGGTATACAAGTCGTCAAAAATGACACAGGTGAGGAGGTAGCTACCAGGCCGGTAACCGGGTGGCGTATTTTCATTGATTATAGGAAGTTGAATACCGCAACTTCCAACGATCATTTTCCCTTACCGTTCATTGATCAAATTGTGGAAAAATTAGCCGGACAAAAATTTTATTGTTTCTTGGATGGATACTCCGGATACAATTAAATTGCTATTCATCCGGAAGATCAAGAAAAGACCACTTTTACGTGCCCTTATGGTACATTCGCATTTAGGCGAATGCCATTTAGATTATGTAATGCCCCCACCACCTTTCAAAGGTGTATGATGAGTATATTTTCGGATATGGTGGGGGAGTCTTTGGAAATCTTCATGGATGATTTTTCCATTTTTGGGTCATCATTTGAACCTTGCTTAAACCAATTAGAGAAAGTGTTAAAATGATGTGTGGAAACTAATTTGTTTTTGAGTTGGGAAAAGAGCCATTTTATGGTTCAAGAGGGGGTTGTGTTGGGATATGTGGTGTCGAGTCGTGGGATAGAGGTAGATCATGCAAAAATTAAAGTAATTTCTACACTACCATATCACACGAGTGTTAAAGGCATTAGGTCGTTCTTAGGACATGCGGGTTTTTATAGAAGGTTTAGTGATATTTCAAAACCATTATGTAACCTTTTGTTAAAAGATATTCCGTTTGTTTTTTATGAAAATTGTAAAAATGCCTTTGACGTTTTAAAACAAAAGTTGGTTGAGGCCCCGATCTTGCAATCACCGAATTGGTCTTTACCATTCAAAATTATATGTGATCCAAGTGATTATGCGGTGGGGGCCGTGTTGGGTCAACGGGTAGACAAGAAACCGGTTGCCATATACTACGCAAGTAAGACTCTCTCGGATGCACAATTAAATTACATAACTACTGAGAAAGAGCTACTTGCGGTGGTATATGCATTGGATAAATTTCGTGCTTATATATGGGGTACTAAGGTCATTGTGTATTCTGACCATTCTGCAGTTAGGTATCTCATGGACAAGAAAGATGCAAAGCAGATATTAATTTGATGGGTTCTCTTGCTACAGGAATTTGACCTAGAGATTCGAGACAAGAAAGGGAGTGAGAACGTGGTTGGAGACCACTTGTGTCGATTGGTTGTGGAGGAGGATTCTTCTCGTGTAGAGATTAACGAGAACCTCCCAGATGAGCAAATTTTAAAGGTTTCAATATTACCGTGGTATGCTAATATTGTTAACTATTTGGTTACAGGTGACATGCCAGCTCATTGGGATAGAAGGAAGAGGTTGCACTTCCTTTCTCAAATGAAGTGCTACACATTGGAAGAACCGGACTTATTCAAGATATGTCTGGATCAAATCGTTCAAAGATGCATACCCAATGAGGAGATTCCTAGTGTCTTGATGCACTTGCATTCATTTGCTTGTGGGGGCCATTTCAGTGGTCACAAAACCGAGCCCAAAGTTCTCAATAGCGGTCTTTATTGGCCGACTATTTTTAAGGACGCATTTAATTTCGCTAAAAACTGCGTTGAGTGTCAAAAGTTAGGGGGTATTTCCAAAAGGGATGAGATTCCCATGCAACCGATCCTCATTGTAGATATTTTTTATGTGTGGGGGATCGATTTCATAGGCCCATTCCCTAATTCGCATGGCAACTTATACATCTTGGTGGCGGTCGATTATGTATCCAAGTGGGTCGAAGCGATTGCCACCAAGACAAATGACCATACCGTCATTTGCAACTTTGTACAAACAAACATAATTTCTAGATTTGGGATTCCCCGAGTGATCATTAGTGATGGGGGATCTCACTTTAAGAATTTTAACTTTGGCAAACTCTTGAAAAGGTATGGCGTTGACCATCGGATTGCTACCCCCTATCACCCACAAACAAGTGGTCAAGTGGAAGTTTCTAATAGGAAAATAAAAGAAATTTTGCAAAAGACCGTTCGACCGGACCGAAAGGATTGATCGACGAAGTTGAATGATGCTTTATGGGCTTATAGAATGGCTCATAAAACACCTATTGGAACTACACCTTATCGCTTAGTTTATGGGTGAAACTGTCATTTACCGGTTGAACTTGTGCATCGTGCTTGGTGGGCCATAAAAGAGGTTAACATGAAATATGACGATGCAGGAAAGGAGCGAAAATTAAAGCTTTGCGAGTTGGAGGAGCTTCGGGAAGAAGCGTATGAATGTGCTTCAAAATATAAGGATGATATGAAGAGGACACATGACGCGAAGTTGAAGTCGAATGAGTTTGAAGTGGGTCAAAAGGTTTGGCTCTACAATTCACGGCTTAAATACTTTCCCGGAAAGCTCAAGAGAAAATGGATGGACCCGTACGTGATTACACGAGTTGGGAAGCTTGGAGATATTACAATCAAGGACCCGAAGGATGGGTCGAAGCAAACGGTTAATGGGCATCGCCTAAAACCGTTCCTTGATGGTAACGAAGAGAAAAAGGATGCGAATGTGGAGTTGGTAAGCTTCGTGGTAAGTGTGCCAGCCTATGAGGTCAATTAAAAGGACCGGTAACACCTTGTGTAGAGTTTTGTATAATTTATTTAATTGTTTGAGTATTTTGGGTATAATCGTTTCCGTTTCGTACTAACCTCCGTTGATTGTGTGAAGTTCAAACATTACAAACGGGTCATGAAGACAAAAGGTATGTTTCTAGACTTATTTTTGTGTATTAGGGACAATACACGATTTTCGGGGGGTGGTAGGACCGTAAACGGGTTGTTTGTTTTCAAATTTTAACTTATAAAAAATCACAAAAAGATTTTTAATATTTTTTAGATTTTTATTTAATACATAGTTCTTTTATAAAAAGTTTATAATTTTCTCTCTATTTTCATAAAAAAAATAATAATAAATTTCAAAAAATTAAAAAGTGATGTTATGAGTACCGTCGCCGACGGGGAATAAAGGCGTCGCCGACGGGTTCCGGAAAACCTCCGTCGGCCACTTTTGTCCGTAAGCAGCGAGTTAGGGCGTCGCCCACTTTTGGAATTTTTGTGATGCGTTGCCGACGACGGGGTTCACCGTCGCCGAAGGTGCCTCGTTTGTCCGCCGATGCTGATTCGTTCTTTATCAATAAAATTCGAACCAAAACCCCTTTAACCTCATCCAACCTTCACCCAGACGCGTTTTTAAGCCACAAACTCGAACCAGGGGGTCCACCATCTGATTTACCTACATTCTAATACCACAAATTCACTTCATCCATTACAACCATAACTCACCTTTCACTTCATCTTCCTCAAATCTTCCATCAAGAACCCTAATCTTCAACCTTCCATAGCTCCTTCAAATCTCCACCAAATCACCTGATTTTTGAGTCTATCTTGGGTAATTTTTCGAGAAGAACAAAACACCCATAATGGTTTTCATCAATTCTTGCTTAATTGCAAGATTTCTGAAGTAAAAAATTCGGGTTTTTTAGAGGGTGTTCATCAAGTTTCTTGCTTTGCATCTTTTCTTAGTTTTTCTTGTTCATCTACATCAAAGGTATGTAATTTCATTAAATTTATGCATGATTATCATATGAATTGTTGATTTATTTTGAAATTTTAAGCTTATTGTTTAAGAGCAGGTTGTTTATCATAATGTATGAGGTTTTAGCATAAATTTAAGGATGATTACTTGATTTGGGTGGGATCTGAACATGCTCTAATCTTAGTGATGTGGTTACACTAGTTAGTTGCATGATTGAGCATAGTTGTGATGTTGAATATTGTTGAAACCCTAAGAAATTGTGAATAAACATGTTAAAATTGATATGTAGATGGTAAAATATGCGACTTTGGAAGTTTAAAAAGGCGATTTTGCATCTAGTTATTGATTGAAACTCAACATGATAGATTATGTTCAAAGTTTGTGATTGTTTGAAGATTGGGTGTGCTAATTGTTCTTTTATCTTTTGATTGTAGCTATGTTCGGAGGAAGAAAGAGATCTAAAACTTCCAGACCGGGTTCATCTTCTGGAGCCGGTTAAGGCTCGGGTCACTATCAGAGACGATGGGAGCAATTAAGTAATGTGGAAGAAGGTGACGAGCAATTATATCAACAGGATTGGAACTGGGAAGAGTTCAAAAACAGTCGATCGGCCTCAGCATGGAAAGATGACAAGAAGAAGGCTCTTTCCCATTACAACAACAAGAGGTTAGAGGCAAAAACGTGGAAGTGGAAAATGGTCACGGGTGTATCAACTTCTGTACCCGAGAGAGTAGTGTGTGAACGTGCGGTGAATGTTGAGGAATTCTGCACAATTAGCATAACTCAAAGGTTTGAGGAGCTCGGGTGGGAACGAGTATTGGATTGGTGTGAGTATATCACCTCACGGGTCTATCTAGCGGCGGTATGTGAATCGTTATCAACTTTGAGGTTTGAAAACTCTGACGGGTCGGCTCCTACATGGCAGTTAATTGGCAAGATCGGCAAGAATAAAATGATTATGTCGTTCGAACATATAAATGCCATTGCTAGATTTGATTCATTGGTGGTCGAAGCATATGATTATTATAATTATGATCATTTTTTGGATAACAAAACAAACACTGCTGATCCGGATCAAATGTTAGCGTCTGTGTTGCCAGGTTCTAGAGGTGCGGGGGAATCTAGGAACGATTTTTCCTTGGAGGGTAGAATATTACAAGGCATTTCGTTGGAAAATGTAATGGTGCGGTTCGGAGACCGCGGGACAGTGAAGGCACTCGACTGCCGGGTTTTACACGCTTTGTTTTATGGGACGCCAAGGTTGTCATGGCGGCAAATTGTGATGATAAACACGTGGGACACAAGGGAGTCGTGCAAACGGAAGATGATCCCCTATGTGCGGTTAATCAGCGCGATTATTTTAAAATAAAACGTGTTGCCCCAGGAATCGCTATGGATTTCTAAACCCATTGATCAGTTTAACCTTGCTTCAATGAAGCGACACTGGAAAATCATGGTTAAAGTCTTTGGTCATCTCCATACAGTGGATGATGATCAAGGAAACAGTTATAGGTACACTGATCCGCGCGAGGCCGAAGAAGGTGGTCATGTTGAGGAGATGGTTGATGAGGAAGATGAGACTGAGCCTGCCGGTTCACGGGGATCAAGGTAGAGGTACAGGCGGCATCATCGGGAAATTTCTGCCGATGTGGAAAATTTTGTGAATCAGCGTCGGGGCCCATCGTACAAGGATTTTAACCGTGGTCAACAAGCGGTTTATGATAATGTGTCGGCAGGTATAGGAGAAGGAAGAGAGTATAAGGTGAAAAGGAAGACATGGGAGGAGATGCACGGGACCCAGATGTAGGAACAGTGGGCCCTCCAAGCGGCCCATCGGGAAGGATGGACAAGTATATGGAAGAGCAGCAAATGTTCCAGGCTCTACAAAGATCGCAGATGGAGCATTTGGTACAAATGCATGAGCGAGAGGCGGCCCGAAGACGGGCATGGGAGGAAAATGAGGAGAGACAGCAAGACGAGCAAAATACATTGGAAGGCCGCCGATGGAGTGCCTTATACATCTCTAATGAAATGGCTATTAATAACGCCAAGGTCCTCCATGATCAGGAGCGACACCAGAGAGATTATGAAGCAGGCCTCCCCTATGTAGAACACACGGGGTGGACCGATTACTCCAACCTCTGTGTTCCACGAGGCCCATCTGATCCGTCACCTCATTGGCCCGAGGCAGTAGGGTCTAGTTTCATCCCGCTACCATACCAGCCGCCAGCACAAAGAGAACCGGGTCCCCTCGACAACTATCGGGAGATGTTCGAGGCTCTCACTGGTTACCCATACCACCCGAACCCGCCATTCGACCCGAACGAGAGATACCAGCGGTGACGGCGAGGTATGTATTTTGTTGTTGTTGTATATCGTGGTTTTCTTTATTTTTATTTTTATTTTTATTTCGTTAATATTTCTTTTTCTTAGTTAAGTGAACGTTGTGGGTGTGTTCCCTATATAACCCTCACGAGACCTACTCGTCCTCCCAAGCTATTGGGGGGTTTAAAAGGGCTTGTTTCATAAACTAAATGCAACCGTGATTCCTACGAAAGTGAGTTAGGATTGTTGTTGTTGTAAATTAAATTTTCCATATAAATCAAGGTAAATTAACGCATGACTTGGTAACACTTTCATAAAAATGGTAGAACTAAGTAGCTAACAAATTTCAATGGTTGTGAGAAGCATACTTCTACACAAGGGTTAAGATTTGTAGGTGCATCATGTTCGAGAGACGACCGTTTTTGTGAAGAGAAGAAGAAGACATGAGTATCTAGCGAGAAAAATCAGGTGCATGTGTTTCCTTTATACCTTGATTCTTAGTTAGTAATAAGTGGACTGTAATTGTAGTTTTAGTTTTCGGGGTGGAATTTTTGGGAATTAGCCGTGTCACATCCCTTTCGCGTTTTAAAACTCTAGTTCTTACACATTGAGGACATGTTTACCTCAAGTGTGGGGATGGGGGAGTAGTAAAAGTTTTTCGATTTTGACCCGTTCATTTAACCACTACACATTGAGGACAATGTTGACCTCAAGTGTGGGGATGGGTGAAAATTTTAAAAAATTTTCAAAACTGTTTTGTTTCGAAAGCGATCTTAAAGCACATGTAACTAAGTCAACGAGGGATGGCACAACCCATGTGGTCTTTAGTCATGGTCAAGTTCAAATTAATAGAATGACGGGTATTTAGCGGGTGGTTATTTTGGAATAATCCGCCTAAGAAACTAGCATATTATGCATGTCACATACCATACCCTTTATATATGTGAGGTTTTGAGCCACTTTTACATCATAGAATTACATATGTATGTTTCTTTGTTTGAGTGGACCATTAGTCATGTATTGTAAAACTTGCAACTTTTGATACGTTTGAGACCATAGACCGAATACAAGCACAAGAATGATTAAGGCATTAGGTAAACCTTTTCCTTTTACACCATTTATATATCCTTACCCAAAAATTTATCCCTTAGTAGCCAATTTTGAGCCTAATCCTTTCGTTTGACCACCCTTTAGCCCTTAACCTTAAACATATTTTCTTTTTAACCCGTGTGATGGAAATTCGATTATAGGAGTCAAGTTTGTATAGTTGTGAATTGTTTGTTTGCATATATATATATATATATATAAGAGAAAAAATTAGTAAATATTGCGAAAAAAGAATAGAAAATTAGTGAGAAAAGAACAAAAATATGTTTTTCTAGTTGTTGAATAAAAGGCGAAAAATCATTGCCTCGAAATTGATGTTTATAGTTTAGTTTTGTTTAGAGTAGTCGGTTGTAATAAAAAAATCGAATTTCTCATCACCTTAGCCACTTTAAAATATCATATTTCCTACCCTTAGCCTAGCCCCATTACAACCCTTACAAAGACCTTATGACTTGTGCTTAGTATTCGTGTTCGGTGGTGGAGAATGATTGAGTTGCAAGCCTATGCGGGTACGTGTTCTAATCGGTTTTGAGCGATTACTTTTTGAAATGCTAATACATTATGACAATTAGTCAATTTATAAACCGAGTGGAGAGAACATTGTGAGGGATGTGCATGATTTGTTGGTTTCACGGGCGGGTTAATCTTGGATAACCATTTATTTTTATATGAACATTCACTTTACCGTTAAATATATTGAAAAGTGTAAAGAGTTTGAACTTGTACATGACAATTGACCTTAACCTTCGTCTCAGGAATGGGGAGTGTGTTCTTTGTTCGACCCACATGAAAGTGAAAAACAGATTTGCTTGAGGGCAACCAAAAGACAAGTGTGGGGATGTGATACGTGGTCGAAAATCGGTGTTTGTAATCGTGTAACTTGATGTTTTTACATAAGTTTTAATTCCGAATAGCCTACTTTTAATTAAAAATGTGTTTTGCAGGTTTAATGAAGTTAAAGGTGCTTTTTGGGAGCTTTACGGACTACCAGGACGATAAACGGACCACCGGGACGCGAAACGGGTCAACCGGACTCAAGAAATGGGAAAAACACAAAAATGGTTATGCGGGCACCGTCGCCGATCCCGCTTACAATGTTCCGTCGCTGATTTTTCACCGTAGACAGGGAAATAATCCGTCGCCGGCTTTTACACTTTACACGTACCATCGCCGACGCTGGGTATGGCCGTCGCCGATGCCCTTTGTAAATCCAGTCGCGAGTTTTGGGTCTTGGGGGTTGTTGGAACGAATAAAAACACTTTTTGATCATTAATTTAGGGAGTTACACATTCTTGGAGGTTCAAACTTTGATATTGGAGCCATTTTACCATTATTACTACACATTATCTTCACCAATCAATTCATTCCATCGATTCATAATTCATAATCACCAGAATCGAAACCCTAGTTCACCACCATTACAATCATCCTTCATTCCTCTCATCACCATCACTTACCACAACCCTAATCACCACCATTCACTATCTCCAAGCATCAAGATGATCAAGAACCAATTTCCAACATCCGGTGATCACGTATTTTCGATCATGCGCGGCTAATTCCTTGGAGGTTTCACCCCGGTGTAAACTTTTGTAAGATTTAGGTTTTGCTATGTATTGATTCTTGGTTTGTGACAACTTGAATTACATTTGAACCTTTAGACAATTGTCCTACGTTTGTATTGCATTTATGAATTGTCGAATGAATGATTAAATTTGACTTTGTGAAACGAATACACTTATTTATGCCTTGTCTCTTTATAGGATTTGTTAGTCCAAGGTAACGAAGTGCATCATGGTCCGTTGTCTATGAATTTGATAGTGATTGGCACCTAAGCTTTGTGATTATTGACCCGTTAATGAGTTAATTCAAGTAAATCAAGTTAAAACACATAGTAATCCTAGGTCTTGCATTTGTTGAAACCGGGTGTGAACCTTGTTATTCCATATTGTTTCATTAACAAAAATTTTCTTTCAAATTGTTACTTAGTAGTAGTTATCAATCCAATCATTTCCATTAATCTAATTCACATCTTTTTAACCAAACAAAAATAAAAAAAAAATATTCTAGCAAGCTTCATATATTATGACATTTATTTTAATTCAATCGAATCCATTCGCAAACCACATACTCTTCGTGGTTCGACCCCTTACTACCACTAGTTATTTGTTAAGGGTAATTAGGGCTTAAAAATCTTATCTTTGACCGGGGCGCGACACTCTGATCATCGCGCGACGCAACAGGGGAAGAAAAGCCCCTCCCGTCGCGTGAGACCATCTAATACCTCTTGCGTCGCTCGAGGGGCTCTTTTTCACAGTAGGATCGTGGTTTGGTTTTGGATCAACATGTTATATTAATAAAAACCTAATCATAATGGAGATAACTTATCTTGGATGAAAATTAACATCTTGGAGACGAATTAGCAAGCTTTTGGAAGGTGATTTTGAAGATGAAAAACTTGGGGATCGAGGTTTGAAGCATAGGATTCGAAATTCTTAGGTGTTATCTATCGGGTTTATCGTTTCTTTTGTTTTTCTTTGATTCAATCATGTTTTATGAACTTGATTCTCAACTTGCTAAACGAATCGAGCAAAACAAACAAATTTAGGAATTGGGTTCTCCAATTTGGGGACTTTAGTATAACTAAAAATATATAACAATTTTCCATCGCGGATAATAAACTAGTATTTATAAAACTAAATAAATAAATGTAACAACTTGTAATAACATAAAATTAACTATGTCATTACATTTTTTTTTTGTATGTGCTAAATTTAGTTAAATTATTAATAACTCATCTAGTAAGTCTATATTCTAGACTACTATAACCATCTTGTACTTTTTGTTTAAAATATTTTAAATTGGTAATAAAAATTAACTTGTTTTATGATTTGATTAATCCTTTTATTATCAAAACAATTACCAAAAATTATGACATTTGATATAAAAATTCCAAGACTTATATATTTTCTGGAAAAATCAGTCATAATATTTATGAGATTTTATATTGATAAATTTGAAATTTTATATGATTCTCTATATTATATAACAAGGATAAAATATTGAATAAATCCATATGATGTTTAATAATTACCAAAATTTCCATAAACAATAACATAATTTCAATTTCACCAAAACATATATTTAAGATCAAAAGCTCCAAATTCTAGAGTCTAAAAACCCTAAAATAACAAGAAATTAAATTTGGATAGAGAAATGGATAGAATGGTTATGTAGAGCATGAAAAATTAAAGATACTTGGTTCAAGAATCGTCTGAATTGGTTAAGAAATGAGAGAGAAATCGATAGAACAAGTTCCAAGCCCGAGGTTTGATCTTCATTTGAATTTGTGTAATTGGATGATTGTTAATGGAATTAGAGAGTGATTGATTGTTAATGGAATTAAAGAGTGGGGAAATGTGTGAAAAAAGGAGTAAGGATTCTATTGGACAAATTTTGAGGTCTATTTTTTAACGGCAAATTTAGATCACTAACGGACCACCGGAGTATCATCGTGCCACCAGCGGAACCACTCGATTACATCCATCTCCACTAGGAAAAATGCCTATACACTAATTTAGGAGAAAATCTAATAAATATGAGAAAACCCCCTTGAGGTCTATGATTACGAATTTGTCAAAACTCTTTCAAGTTCATGATGTGTTTTAATGGTGTTTAAAGATAATTAATTCTCAAATTAATTTAGTTAATCAGAGAATGTTATTGAAGAATTAAAGATGGGATTTAGTTTTGCATGATAAACAAATCGTTTGGAACAACAACCAAGTTGTTTCGCCTTGTTAAACGATAACCTAAAGCGGGTCGGGTCTTGCATCGCAGCCGGGTCGAGATGAAGAGGAAACGGGTGGAGGAGAGAAAGAACAGGTAGATGTCATTTTTTTGTGATGTCGTTTGATATGGTCTCACATATCGTTTGAAAGTTGCATGTCATTTCGTAATCGTTTGGGTTGAGAGCCAGGTAGAGGAGATTAAAATGACGAGTGGTGTGCAGGCGGTTGGCACATGGGATCCGCCCTAGGGTGAGTGGGGATTTGATTGGAGGGCGTGTTTGATAGGGGATCAAGTGTGGGTTATTTACACAAATGGTCATTACCTTTTTTAACTCAATTAACAAATAAAGTAACTTTGTTAATTGATTTGTTTTATAAAGACTAACTAGTATTAAGCCCCATGCGTTGCAACGGTTGTCATAAAACTGTGTTAAGTAGTAACAAATACTATACCATTATCAGCGACCACCAACAACGGAAAAGTTCGTAAAAACAAAATAAATAAAAACGGGAAAAAAATAACGTCGAGCGAAAAGCAGACGTAAATTCTTTGAATCACGCACGCTTGTTGCTGAGAAATTAAACCGAAACGCGAAACATAGAAAAAATAATCAAGTCCATCCAGGACCTGCATGTTGGACGAACTTTTCAAAAGCAGAAAAATAGATGTGATGCGACGGGCCAGTCAAACAGGAAAAAATATACGAAAAAATGTTGAATCGCACACGCACGTTGCTGTGTGTTAACTCACCAAATTTAGAACGAAACGAAAAACTTGGGAAAGATGAAAAGTATGGTGGACCAGAATTGAAAATAAAAAAGAGTTGGGATTAAATTGCAAAAGATGAAGAACTTTGGGTTAAAAGTAAAAAACAAAGGGTCTAAATTGCACAATTGAAGTTATTTATTAATTTTATATAAAAATAAGGATAAAAATAAGTGATATCTATATATTGGTTATTAATTAATATTAATATTAAAATAAATTTATTAAACAAATATAAATAAAGTTTATGAGGTTGAAGAAGAGAATGACATGTGGCATTATTTGGAGTCTTTTATTATAAGTTAGATGGTACTAACCGAGTTTTGTTATAAAATTAATATTTAAAACCCTAAAATAATTATATTATTTGAGTTAATACACAACATTATTAAATAAAATAAAAATTTGCATTTTAATTTATTACGTTTCGGATCAGGTTTACAAAACGAGTTGGTTTTTTGTATGATCTGTTTTTGACGTTACAGATGTCATAAAAGACATGTAGTTAAGATAGGTAACATTTTTTTAGTTTCCTAAACCTACTCCAACTACTATGTGTCAGTCAAAGAGGATAAGATAGAAGGAACTCATCCTCCAAATGATGTAAGAGTTAACACGAAGAGATACAAGAAACTCCTAGAATACCTCTTGATAACGAATGGTGGTCTGACAATATAGATGAGATCATGTAGGTGTAATTGAGCTTTTAGCTTTTATGTTTAAGACATATTTTTCCTTATTTGTGTGTTACTTTATTACATTAGTTAATGGTTTCTTAAAGTACTTGATAATTTAAATGCTAAATCTATTACTTACTAGACATTTGTAACGCTTATTACATATATCCACCGCAATGATCCTACTAACCTAAAGCCTTAAATAAAATAATAAACTTTTGAGTAAAGTACATGGAAAGTCCCTTTGGTTTTTTGAAACTTTGGATTTGGTCCCTGGCTTTCTAAAAGTACACGGATGATCCTTACGATTGGCACTTTGTAACACATTAACTCCGTAGCCAAGAAATATGTAGGTTTTAGGAGGTCTAAGTTAAGGACTAAATGCGTTCTAAATTGCAAACCACAGGGACCATCCATGTACTTTTGGCAAAAGTTGGGGACTAAATGCGTTACAGAGTGCAAACCACCAGGATATGATATCTATGTACTTTTGGAAAGCGAGGGACCAAATCAAAAATTTGGAAAAACTACAGGGACTATCCGTGTAGTTTACTCTAAACTTAAAAAATATATTATATTAATAACAAAACTACCGAAAACGAGTATCGCAATGCAAAGTGTCGCTCCAGCCGTATCGTGCAAGCACCCTACTAGTTGAATATAAGTTAATTGATAAATTTTACTATTTCTTTTAAATTAAGCCCAAATAAGACCATCTCAATTAGCCTGAGACGAGCGATGCCACATATGCACCACACCTATGAAACACCACGTTGCGTTACGAGGGAACAAGATGTAGGCGCTCATTGATGTTATTCATGTGGCGGTCTAGTTCATAGTTTATCATGTTGAAAGTTCATGTTCACTTACAAGACGAGCCAGAATTAATCGGGACCATGAGACTGCTAAATAATGTCTGGTGCCTAACTATTTTTCTGACATGAAGATATGTTTAGGCTTCGTTTCTTATGAGTCGAAATCTATTCATACGGATAGTTAACGATTTAGAGCGAGAGTTCGAATATTTCCAACAGAAATATGACGTAAGGTGTAAATGAGGTTTCACCGCTTTACAAAAGTGTAAGTCTACAATTCATCATATAATGTACGACACTTGTACCGACTCATGGGATGAATATTTGAAGATATCAGAAAAAACCTTGCCAGATAGTACTTACAATTTTTGTAAAGGTATAATTATTTTTGTTGACAATCATCTTTTAATTTTTTACTATTATAAATTATACTTATTTAGCAATATTGTTGTTGTTGTTGTTGTGGTGGTGGTGGTGGTGCTCGATAAGCAATATCTATAAAGACCAACCTAGAGTGACACTGTAACACCCCAACCCAGCTAGGGCTGACGTGTCACTCTTACAGACATCAAAACCAAAACTAATACATAACATTAAATAAAAAGATCCTAATTAAATTTTATCACATTACTGAAATAAAGAATCTTGGTCAGCAACTTCCTAACGCTCCTCACTGAAATCCCAAATTACCTGTAAAACAATAAGACAAACACAAAAAGAAAACTACAGCTGAGCCAAAAATTGCTCAGTAACGGAGAAATCAACAGTACAAGTAAAGTTAAATCAGCGGAAGCAAGACACGGCGTAACAAATTAAGATTGAACTCAAACGGTTATTGACACGAGTACTAAAACACTGCAGACACAAGACTGATACAAAAACTGAGACGCAAACTGATCTGAAACTGTAACGGAAACCGATATGGAAACAAAATTTAGTCATAAAGATAACTGATACCGAACCCAAACAAAACCGATGTACAGACTGACACATCATTGAACATGACGACAAAGCATTTTATCTTGTATAACAGACTTATTTTAAAACAACGTTTAAATAATCTAGTATTCGTAAAACAAAAATTCCTTTTTTTTAATTTATCATTTGTAAATGAAACGTTTGAACAGATCAAAAACTAATAACTATCGAATATTTTGAACAACGTTTAATAATGCTATTATTTTTAAAACAAGATACTTGACAAAACTATTTTCTTATATTGAACGCTTGAACCTTATCAAAATAAAATAGTTTATCATATTTCATAGCAAATCATCATTGGACAAAAATAACTAATTTTCTAACTTTAAAAAGTTATATTTTAGAAATAAAATAATTTAAATAATCTGGATTTCCGAATGAAACACTTTCGACCATTCCATAAAACGAAAATAGAAAACAGAAACAAAAACAAATAGCTAAACCGAAACATTTTAAATACCATTTAAAATTCCATAATCTTTAAAAGAAAAGAATTGTCGAACTATTATCTTTAAATATATGTTTAGATTTAAATCCATCTCTATTAATTAATCAAATTTCAGAATTTGTTATTTAATTAACTAACTATTATTATAGCTTTGGAGATTTATATTAATAACCAAATAATCTACATAATCTGAGTTTAAAAGTAGAATAATTTAATCCTTACAAAATTTCTTAAACCGATCGAGAGAATTGACACGAAAGAAAAAAAAAGAGATTCAACGACAAATATAGAACAGACATCGAATCAAATACGGAATACATTTACTGACGAATAGGAACTAAAGGTATGAAACAGAATCTGAATCTAAATTGAGACTGATACTAAGACAAAGCCGATACAAACTGTCACACCCCGACCACGTAGAACATACAAAACGTGGCGGAAACGTCGGGGAGTGTTGTAACAGAATTAATTGTTTCAAATCCATGGCAAATGAAGTTTCGTTTTATTGATTAAAAGTGTTACAATGTCTTAACAAACAAGGAAATACAACATAATTAACTAGTCTTGCATCTTTTATTGTCACTAAAGCCCAAGTCTGCCTATATGTATCTTGATCATCTTATGCAACAGTTCCTGAAAAACACATGTGAAAATAGGTACGTCAGCATAAAAATGCCTGTGAGATACATAGGTTTTGTGAAAATAGGTTTCATGACTTATGTTTGAGAAAATGTTTAGTCATGAACCTTGTAATTTGCTTTGTCTTGTAAATCATTTGAAAAACAATGAGTTCAGATGATATGTATAAATAAGTGAATAATGTATGATTAAATGAATAACCATGTAAAATGAGTTTGTATAAGATAAGTTGTTTGTAAATAAATGTCTTGTGAAAAGTATGTTACTTGTATAAAATGTTCTATGCCTCAAACTGAAATGATTCAAATAACGCTACAATATGTAATACCATACAAACACTTATATATAGGAAGTACCAGCGGCGTATCCACCATGCTTGTATCATATTACACACGCATCGTTACTTAATCACTTAATCAAACCAAAACACCAAAGTAATGTTTAACAGTTGTAGAAATGTTTATGTATGGTCAAATACGGTTCACACGGTTCACCGATACAAACGGTTCACAGATACAGACGGTTCACAGAGTACAAACGGTTCACAGATACAAACGGTTCACAGATACAAACGGTTCACGGATACAAACGGTTCACTGAGTCAAATAGTTATTAACGGTTCAAAATGTAATATAATGTGTTCATATACTGGATGAGCATATGCAACAAAATGTAATGTAAAACAATGTACCAAGTAATGCACACAATGGGCACACCTAGCATGAAATGTAATGTAAAACAATGTACTAAGTAATGCACACAATGGGCACACCTAGCATAAGATGTAATGAAATCATGTACTATAATGTACTAATGAACATAGCATGTATATGATGTGAAAACAGGAAAGCTTGAAAGTAATAAGTAGGCACATGTGTTCCACCCCAAAACAGTTTGGAAAACAGTAAAAGAGGGGTCTATGTACTCACTTGAGATTGCTCAGAAGTCCTAGGATAACCACCAAGCAAAGCTAGAGATCACGGAATCAAACGGCACCTACTATAGGTAACTACATTAATAAACCGGACCTAAATCGGAAGATCGGGTAGCATTAGGGTTTGTAAACCAAACGAGTGTTGAGACTCGTGTCATTTGGTTTAACAAAGCCTACATACTAAATGAAACTTAACCTAAGTGTTTACGACCCATTACGACCCGTTTAGGTAGCTTATGCTACTTTAACGCGTCGTTCGCGTGAAACGCGTTCGGACCGCCTAACTAGTCCTATGACAAGGGTTATATGCCTAAACATGTTACATAATCAGTTATGTGACAAAAGTTTAGGTTACATATGCTTAATTACCAATTATACATGAAAAGGGTATTCTGGTAATTTACCTAAGGCATATAAACTACCTATCATACAACTACTTAAACGATGTGACCATAGGGTATAACCTCGGAAGGTTATGCCCTATACTAGGGTCACCTAATGTATTTGGTCGGATCCTAATGATCGACCAAACTGGGTCGGGTTCGAAGGTATAGGCGATTTATTAGATCGCCTACCCTACGACCCTAGACAACGTGGTAATCAGTGGGCATAGTCCCAAGGGACTATGACCAACGTGATTACACTCACGTTGCGAAGTTCAAAAGAACTTCGCATTGACCATTACTGGTCAACGCTGAAAGTCAAACAAAGTTTGACTTTCGGACTCGAAAAGCAATAAAATAAGGAAAAGAACGAAAGAATACTTACGAAGGGTCCCCGAATGCTAATCCCGATTCAAGAATCTCAGGTATGAAACAATGGTTTCAACTTAGAGGTTCTCAAATCAGAATTCTAGTGATTTTAGCAATGGGGGGTATGGGGTATTTATAGGAATACCCGAACCGTTAAGATCGTTTCATGGAAAACGTGCCTTAATCCCATCCGTACATGTGTTGCAAAGTTATGGTGCCTAAATTCCATCCATACATGTGTTGCAAAGTTATGGTGCCTAAATTCCATCCATACATGTGTTGCAAAGTTATGGTGCTTAAATTCCATCCTTATCCGCTGACTAAGCATGTTAGAATGTGTGGTTGTGAATTAATCAGCTGTTTATACATCGAATCTGGTCCCGAAAGTGCAAAACTGATATTTCTGCATGTTTTCTATCCAGAAGAGGCAGTCGCGTAGCGCGACGGGTAAGCCCATAGGGCTCGCGCTACGCTAGCACCCCCCCTGAATCAGAAAAGTTTCAGAATTGGCAGAAATGGTCCCTGCACGTGTTTAAGGCCTTTTTCGATGCGTTTGAACCCCGTTAACCTCATTTCAAGGCTCTAAAATGAAGTTAAAGTATAGGGGACTCAAAACATGCTAAAAAATATCTCGGATGTTGGTTCGTTTGGTCGTACGAACGCGATGTTCGCTTATTTACGACGGAATGCGCACAAGCGCGAAAAACGATCCAAATGACGTGACGAATGGATTTTTCTTATGGCGAACACTAAAATAAAATATTTTAGTGCTTACATAAATTTTTGGATGTCCGGATGTATTCAGAACGTAAGTTATGCGCGAAAATGCAAACTTGTGCACTTTTTGACACTTTTAGTCCCTGAATGACACAAAAGTTTATTTTAGCATACCGAACCCCTCAAAGCCTATTTCTAAGCTATGTAAAGGATATTTATGGTATGTTTAACTTATGGTCATGTTCCGGAATGTCTGTTACAGTTCAAATTGGTATACTTTCGCAGTTTGTCAACTTTAGTCCCTGTAAGCGATTTAACTTTGATTTCACCACACCAAACCTTCCAAAACTTATATCTAAGTTATGTATAGGTTATTTAAGGTATGTTAAGCCTATTTCACTATTCCGGAGTGTTCGTTGCATTAAACTGGTTATATTTACGCATTAGTGCGCGTATAACCTTCCAGAAAGTGATTTAGAGCTTGGAATCGAACAAGAATTGATATGTGCAAAAGATACACATATTTATACAAGTCCAAAGTATGAAATACATTATTTCATTGGTTTGGCATTTGTTTGATGGTTGAAATGACACAGGTGTTACAGTCTCCCCTACTTTAGGAAATTTCGTCCCGAAATTAATTCGTAGGAGTCTGTTTGTGACTTTGTGTCAGATAACCACCAGAGATATGTGAAGCATAATCCTGTCATTTCCTTAACGGACATTCTTCAGAATGAAAATGAACAAACGGAGTCATTTTCCTCAACGAGTATTCTTCAGAGGCGGAAATGAAGGAATAAACAAACGGGGATTCATTTCCTTAACGGACAATTCTGAGAAACGAAAATGAACAAACGGAGTCATTTTCAACGGTTGCTTCCTCAGAAACGGAAATGAAAATGATAGACAAACGGATATTCATTTCCTCAACGGATAATCTTCAGAAACGAAAATGAACTAACGGAGTCATTTTCAACGGTTGTTTCCTCAGGTTCGGAAATGAAGGATTAAACAACGGGTATTCATTTCGTCAACGGATAATCTTCAGAAACGAAAATGAACTAACGGAGTCATTTTCAACGGTTGTTTCCTCAGAAATGGAAATGAAAATGATAGACAAACGGATATTCATTTCCTCAACGGATAATCTTCAGAAACGAAAATGGACTAACGGAGTCATTTTCAACGGTTGTTTCCTCAGGTTCGGAAATGAAGGATTAAACAACGGATATTCATTTCCTCAACGGATAATCTTCAGAAACGAATATGAACTAACGGAGTCATTTTCAACGGTTGTTTCCTCAGGTTCGGAAATGAAAATGATTAAATAAACGGATATTCATTTCCCTCGACGGATACTCTTCAGAACGAAAATGTACAAACGGAGTCATTTTCCTCAACGGGTATTCTTCAGAATTGGAAATGAAGGATAAACGGATATTCATTTCCTCAACGGATATTCTTCAGAAGTGAAAAATGAATAGCTAGTTCATTTTTCCTCAACGGATACTTCATCAGAATTGGAAATGAATAGGGTTAACTTCTAGGTACATGACAAAGCTCGCTGTGGTTTCTGTGCACTAAATTTCATAATTATGTATGCATCCATAATTACGTAATTCCTTGCACAGTCCGCACAGTTTGTCTTGTAATGTTTATAAGCACATAATCACATAGTTGTTTAATTGTTATTATCTTGTTATTGATTGCTATTAACTTGGTACCTCGTACTTCGTTTCTCTTGGAAGAAACGGGTACTTAGGATTTTCGTGAAAAACGCAAGAGATCATACAATGGAAGAAATTTGGGAGTAGTCTGTTCTTCAAGGAATGCGGTTCCTTGATTGTCGGTATTGTAGGGGATATGTTGTTTATACATACAATCACATAAATACATTGCAATGTATAAGATTTATTTATAAACAACGATAACAACTGTTTCTTGGATCTTGACAACAAAAGAAAATAATACATAAGACGTGATTATTTCTAAATGATGTTGTCTTCTGGTTGATCATATGCTCATCCCTGCGCTGGATTTGCATTAGCAAGATTTAGGCAATTCCTACGAAAATGGCCCATCTCGCCACAGTTGTAGCAAGATCCCGGTGGAAAACGAGCTTGAGCAGGATTGTTGCCAGCTTGATTTGGTGCAGCTGTGGTTGGGCAAACCCTAGCTGTATGACCTATAAGTCCGCATACTTGGCATGTGCGGCACTTCACACCAGCATGATGATGTAGGCCACATTGGTTGCACAAGGGTGCAGTTCCGTTGTAGGGTTTCCTGGCAGGGGGTTGAGCTGGTTGGTTGGGGATGGCTTGATCATGGTGAGCTACCATTGCGAAGTTCTGAGAAGCCTTTTGCTTCTTTGACTTCTTAGGAGATCCAGTCTGTTCATCCATGGTCTTTGATTCCTCGGCCGGTTTCTTGTCACCCTTTCGAAAAAGCTTACGTTTCCTGATCTGAGATTCAGTCAAGGTTGTAGATAGCTCAATGGCCTGTCTAACTGTAGTAGGGTTGCTACCAGTCAAAATGTCTTGTATTGAATCAGGGAGGCCATCAATGTACTTTTCGATTGCCTTATCCAAAGGCGTGACCATGTTTGGGCATAACAGACTTAACTCTTCATAACGGTCCGTGTAGGCTCGATGCTCACCGCTGTCTTGCTCAAGATTGTCGAATTCCCTTTCCAAAGCCCTGATCTCGTGTCGAGGACAGAATTCCTTCATCATAAGGGCCCTAAGTTCAGCCCATGTCTATGCTAGAGCAACTTCTGCACTACGATCTCTCATAACACCGTTCCACCACGTAAGGGCTCTCTTCTGGAACACACTCGAAGCAAACTCGACCTTGCGATTGTCAGGACACTGCACGTGGCGGAAAGTATTCTCAATGCTCTCGAACCATTGAAGAAGCCCAGTCGCTCCCTCAGAACCACTAAACTTGAGTGGTTTCGCCGAGTTAAAACTCTTGAAATTGCATGGACCATTGTTGTTGTTGTTGGCTTGATTCCATTGAGCAAAGAGGTTTGGGAATTGAGCAGCCATTTGCTGCGCAATAATTTCTGCCAGCTCGGCAGTCGCTATCTGGTTTTCGCGTCGAGGAGGCATTCTAAAAGAGGAACATGAAAGGAAACGAGTGAGAGAATTAGACGAAAAGAATGAGATGAAACGAATTTGATGAAAGCAATGGATAGTGGTCATTTGTTTGTTACTACAAAGCAACAAACGACCTCGGTGAATAATCAAAGTAAATAGGTCAAAAATAATGTATCGCGAAGACATGCTTGCCTATAAGTGAACACTCATCCCAAGAATTCCCAGGTAAGCACAACTGGTCTCGCGTCTGGTTGAGATGTATACGAAGTGCTTGCCTAGACAGAAAACTCAGAATACAGGCATTCACCCTTCAAGTTTGCACGTGTTCACATTATTTAAAACTCAAAACCTTGACGAGATTTTTGAAAACTCAAAGGGGTTCAAAACCTTATAACAGAGGCTTCAAAACCTAGTAATTAATCATCCTAGAACAGATGATTAGTTTTCAACGCGGTTTCAAAAATTATGTTCTTGTTGTGGTAGTCGCCTAAGGATAGGTGACGGTATTGTTTTATGACTAAACGCAAGTAAACTCGCGTTAGGGTCCTAAGAAGGTTATAGACTAGGTTAAAGCATTACTAATAACCTAATTCCCTATAACCATTGGCTCTGATACCATCTTTTCTGTCACACCCCGACCACGTAGAACATACAAAACGTGGCGGAAACGTCGGGGAGTGTTGTAACAGAATTAATTGTTTCAAATCCATGGCAAATGAAGTTTCGTTTTATTGATTAAAAGTGTTACAATGTCTTAACAAACAAGGAAATACAACATAATTAACTAGTCTTGCATCTTTTATTGTCACTAAAGCCCAAGTCTGCCTATATGTATCTTGATCATCTTATGCAACAGTTCCTGAAAAACACATGTGAAAATAGGTACGTCAGCATAAAAATGCCTGTGAGATACATAGGTTTTGTGAAAATAGGTTTCATGACTTATGTTTGAGAAAATGTTTAGTCATGAACCTTGTAATTTGCTTTGTCTTGTAAATCATTTGAAAAACAATGAGTTCAGATGATATGTATAAATAAGTGAATAATGTATGATTAAATGAATAACCATGTAAAATGAGTTTGTATAAGATAAGTTGTTTGTAAATAAATGTCTTGTGAAAAGTATGTTACTTGTATAAAATGTTCTATGCCTCAAACTGAAATGATTCAAATAACGCTACAATATGTAATACCATACAAACACTTATATATAGGAAGTACCAGCGGCGTATCCACCATGCTTGTATCATATTACACACGCATCGTTACTTAATCACTTAATCAAACCAAAACACCAAAGTAATGTTTAACAGTTGTAGAAATGTTTATGTATGGTCAAATACGGTTCACACGGTTCACCGATACAAACGGTTCACAGATACAGACGGTTCACAGAGTACAAACGGTTCACAGATACAAACGGTTCACAGATACAAACGGTTCACGGATACAAACGGTTCACTGAGTCAAATAGTTATTAACGGTTCAAAATGTAATATAATGTGTTCATATACTGGATGAGCATATGCAACAAAATGTAATGTAAAACAATGTACCAAGTAATGCACACAATGGGCACACCTAGCATGAAATGTAATGTAAAACAATGTACTAAGTAATGCACACAATGGGCACACCTAGCATAAGATGTAATGAAATCATGTACTATAATGTACTAATGAACATAGCATGTATATGATGTGAAAACAGGAAAGCTTGAAAGTAATAAGTAGGCACATGTGTTCCACCCCAAAACAGTTTGGAAAACAGTAAAAGAGGGGTCTATGTACTCACTTGAGATTGCTCAGAAGTCCTAGGATAACCACCAAGCAAAGCTAGAGATCACGGAATCAAACGGCACCTACTATAGGTAACTACATTAATAAACCGGACCTAAATCGGAAGATCGGGTAGCATTAGGGTTTGTAAACCAAACGAGTGTTGAGACTCGTGTCATTTGGTTTAACAAAGCCTACATACTAAATGAAACTTAACCTAAGTGTTTACGACCCATTACGACCCGTTTAGGTAGCTTATGCTACTTTAACGCGTCGTTCGCGTGAAACGCGTTCGGACCGCCTAACTAGTCCTATGACAAGGGTTATATGCCTAAACATGTTACATAATCAGTTATGTGACAAAAGTTTAGGTTACATATGCTTAATTACCAATTATACATGAAAAGGGTATTCTGGTAATTTACCTAAGGCATATAAACTACCTATCATACAACTACTTAAACGATGTGACCATAGGGTATAACCTCGGAAGGTTATGCCCTATACTAGGGTCACCTAATGTATTTGGTCGGATCCTAATGATCGACCAAACTGGGTCGGGTTCGAAGGTATAGGCGATTTATTAGATCGCCTACCCTACGACCCTAGACAACGTGGTAATCAGTGGGCATAGTCCCAAGGGACTATGACCAACGTGATTACACTCACGTTGCGAAGTTCAAAAGAACTTCGCATTGACCATTACTGGTCAACGCTGAAAGTCAAACAAAGTTTGACTTTCGGACTCGAAAAGCAATAAAATAAGGAAAAGAACGAAAGAATACTTACGAAGGGTCCCCGAATGCTAATCCCGATTCAAGAATCTCAGGTATGAAACAATGGTTTCAACTTAGAGGTTCTCAAATCAGAATTCTAGTGATTTTAGCAATGGGGGGTATGGGGTATTTATAGGAATACCCGAACCGTTAAGATCGTTTCATGGAAAACGTGCCTTAATCCCATCCGTACATGTGTTGCAAAGTTATGGTGCCTAAATTCCATCCATACATGTGTTGCAAAGTTATGGTGCCTAAATTCCATCCATACATGTGTTGCAAAGTTATGGTGCTTAAATTCCATCCTTATCCGCTGACTAAGCATGTTAGAATGTGTGGTTGTGAATTAATCAGCTGTTTATACATCGAATCTGGTCCCGAAAGTGCAAAACTGATATTTCTGCATGTTTTCTATCCAGAAGAGGCAGTCGCGTAGCGCGACGGGTAAGCCCATAGGGCTCGCGCTACGCTAGCACCCCCCCCTGAATCAGAAAAGTTTCAGAATTGGCAGAAATGGTCCCTGCACGTGTTTAAGGCCTTTTTCGATGCGTTTGAACCCCGTTAACCTCATTTCAAGGCTCTAAAATGAAGTTAAAGTATAGGGGACTCAAAACATGCTAAAAAATATCTCGGATGTTGGTTCGTTTGGTCGTACGAACGCGATGTTCGCTTATTTACGACGGAATGCGCACAAGCGCGAAAAACGATCCAAATGACGTGACGAATGGATTTTTCTTATGGCGAACACTAAAATAAAATATTTTAGTGCTTACATAAATTTTTGGATGTCCGGATGTATTCAGAACGTAAGTTATGCGCGAAAATGCAAACTTGTGCACTTTTTGACACTTTTAGTCCCTGAATGACACAAAAGTTTATTTTAGCATACCGAACCCCTCAAAGCCTATTTCTAAGCTATGTAAAGGATATTTATGGTATGTTTAACTTATGGTCATGTTCCGGAATGTCTGTTACAGTTCAAATTGGTATACTTTCGCAGTTTGTCAACTTTAGTCCCTGTAAGCGATTTAACTTTGATTTCACCACACCAAACCTTCCAAAACTTATATCTAAGTTATGTATAGGTTATTTAAGGTATGTTAAGCCTATTTCACTATTCCGGAGTGTTCGTTGCATTAAACTGGTTATATTTACGCATTAGTGCGCGTATAACCTTCCAGAAAGTGATTTAGAGCTTGGAATCGAACAAGAATTGATATGTGCAAAAGATACACATATTTATACAAGTCCAAAGTATGAAATACATTATTTCATTGGTTTGGCATTTGTTTGATGGTTGAAATGACACAGGTGTTACACAAACCGATACTAACATTGAGCCAAAACAGATATAACTAATATGGAACAGAACCGAATACCGAACATAATCAGAAGCAAAGTTATCCGGAAACATAACTAGATGCGTACCAAACATATCAAAACAGATATTGAACATAATCAGAAGCATAATCCGATACATGATCGAAAGCATAATCAGATGCGTACAAAATATAGCAGACATATCAGAACAGATACTTAACATATTCAGTTACAAAAACATATACTAACTTACACGACATGTGTATATCAACAAAAATAATCGTGTAACACAGAAGCACCCAAAGCTAGAAACAGAAACAGACTGGTACACAACTAGCTAGTCCATGCACCTATGAGATGGTGAGTGTGGTGTTCACCCATTATTCCATCTCCAGACAAACAAACTCAAACTCAAACTCAGAGCTCAAATCGATCTATACGCCTCTAGTGGCCAAGGTGCTACACAAGCACAAGCTAGAGACGCCGTGAACTTTGATTACGCACTGTCACGATAAGTGCCATGTCGTTGACGCCCAAACGACAATCCAAACACGCTTGGGTGACAGAGTACAAATACTAAGGCCATATATATAATTTACAGATAACTAAAATTAATTACCGATAAGAACATGCGACCATGAGTACAAATCTGAGGTATGGCATGCTACAAAACACTAACAAACAAACAGACAAATACAATACTGACTTAGATAACGTATCACATATCAACAGATAATGGTATCAAACCATGAAAATAAGACTTCAAAACAAAGACAAAGATCTGTATTAAAGAGTAACGAAAATAAAATTATACTACGATGTCAAGACCCAAGATTTCGTACTCGTATAAGGGGTTGGAAATTATACTACGATGAAAAGAAAAGAGAACATAATTCGTACCACGAAGTAACAGATATGATTAAGATAAATACTATGATGAAAAGACCAAAGAATCCGTACCTTATAAGCAAGCAAATCAAGACAACACCTATAACCCGTTATTTACCAAATCAGTTTTATGATAAATTAATCACGTTAATTGATTCGTTTGTTAAAACTTCCCGACGACTAGGAATCTGATTCTAACCCTTGTTTTAATAATTAATAAAAAAATAAAAATAAAAAACAACTATTTGAATGACAATTAAATTAACTTGGCTACACTATATAGAAAAATGGTTTGTCACCTTTGTATTATATAATGAACACCTCTATATATTCTAGAATTCTAATTATTATCCTATAAACGTACCACTAACAGAGACTTCAACTAATTTTGATGCCCATCCATTAAATTATAACTTTTGGATGATGCCATAGCATCACCATTTCATCCAAAGTCATCAGAACAAAAGCATATTTTGTATAAGAAAACACATGTGTATTTGTTAAAAAGAAAACGAGATCTGGGGATTTTTTTTTATTAATTTAAACCAATATAAAAGGTCTCTTGGACTTCTATTAATCAACACATTACATAAACTAACATGTGTACTAGTAAATCTGGATTCTTTATATTTACAAAACAATTAAGCTAATTTAGTTCTTAGTCGCCGGAACAATCTAAACGAAACCAAAATTCATATAGCTATTTCCAGATCGGATGATGGTTTGATTAAGATACCTTGTCGACGTTAGATAATATTTCATTCACCAACGGAAGTCTCGTATGTATGGCTGGTGACAGAAGCGAAAGGGATCGAGCAACCACACCCATTCGATAGCGGTCGCGACAACACTTCTGAATGGGATTAATGGCAGCCGTGATGAACATTGCAAAACCAGAATTAAGAACGAGGATGGGAACAGAGAGTAAACACGTCAATTGAATCCGTATAATACTTGGTTCGTGAGGCGGAACTAGTCGCGTCGAAGACACCCGAATGGTGTGGTAGTTAGAAAAAAAAAAAAGAGATCATATTCATGAAGGTTGAGGTCATAAAGTTTAATAACGATTTTGTTTTCAACTAAAGACGTGTGTGTCAATTTGGCAATTGCGATTTGTATGGGATTGAGACTTTGACTTTCAAAACTATTATATTCGTTTCCTTTTTCTTTTCTTTTACTCAAAAATGTAAAGTATAAATCTACATATTTAAAACAATTTGATCCATATTTCTATTTAATTATATCATTATTTTCTAATTAATGTATATCAAACCAATTAGTTTAGATAAAAACTAATAAATAACCTTTATTTATTTAATAATTAACCTTTATTTATTTGCTTAGTATATTTTAAAATTTCTTAGTATTACAGACACTCAACAGATATACAAGGTGCATGATGTCGTATATAGCTTTCTTAGGATGCTTGGTAGCAATGATTGCAGATTGCACACATTGGGAATGGCCAAAGTGCCCCCTGTTTGGCGAGGTTAACACCAACGAGGTGACCCTCCACACTTAACCTTAGTACTTGAAACCTAACATCACATGATCTTTTTATTAAGCATATGTTCTTTGGTGTTTCTCGTTCAGACAATAATATCAATGTTCTAGATCTTGCCCATTTTGACTACATCATAGACGGAGTTGCACCTGGGTGTTCGTTTTATGTCAATGGAGTGGAGTACTAGCACATGTATTGTATTGCAGCTCGTATTTATCCTGAGTACGCTGCATTTTTCAAATCGTTTACGTGGGCCCTTGACGAAAGAAATAAAAATACCCTAAGAAATGGCGAGAAATGATATCTAATGAACATTTAGTGTTTTGATGCAGCGTTGACATATTTTGCACAATCTGGTACGAATCTGAACAAAAGAGAAAGAATAACAAGTGTAATTTACACTTGCGTTATTTTACATAATATAATCTCAAAGGACAAGTGACACGCTAGTGCCAAAACTATGAAGCTTAGATCCAACATGTTAGTGTTGTGAGTAACACCGTAGAGAAAAACACAAATCGTGAAGCAAGACGCAAGAGATATGCATTATTGTCTTTCCCACATATTTGGTTGCATATATTTGGAGGCGTTGTTTACAAAATGAATAATTAGTAGCATTTGTTTATTATTTCAAGTCGAAGTATTGTTTCCTTTTTTTACTCTGTGTTGTTAAAAAATAAATTAATATTATTATTTCAATTTTTTAATAAATAAGTGCTTAAAAATAAATATATGTATAAATTTTTACGTGAGAATGGTTAATTAATAAATTTAAAAATGACGCACGCTCACAAGGATTAATTAATTAAAAGTTAATTGCCCGGATGGTCCCTGTGCTTTCACGTTTTTTCACGTTTAGTCCCCACCTTTTGAAAATAGCAGGTATGCTCCCTATGGTATGTTATTTTGTTACTCGGATAGTCCCCAGAGTAGATGTCAGTTAGTTTGGAAATAACATGTATGCTCCCTGTGGTTTGTCATTTTGTTACTCGGATAGTCCCTGGAGTAAATGAAAGGGGACTATCCGAGTAACAAAATGACAAACCATAGGGAGCATACCTGCTATTTCCAAAAGGTGGGGACTAAACGTGAAAAAAACATGAAACCACAGGGACCATCCGGGCAATTAACTCATTAATTAATTAATAATATATGTGAATTGTAACGGGTGGCAACACTTTAGTTTCACGTAGAGGTTTACAAAATTGAGTTTTTTTTTAATACATGGGTTCGGGTATGGATTTGGATACGGGTATGACCAGGTATGGTATTTCGAGTATTAACAATAATCATGTCATGTACAGTTTGGGTATTGGCTTGAAAAACCATACCTGTCACCGTTTCTAGGTAGGGTATAGAACCAGGTACCAAGGTATTATAATACCCATGTTTGGGTATCGGGAAAAAACCAGAAAACCAGGTATATTCAGGTTTTTTCAGGTATTTTTCAGATACAGTCATAGAGATGGGGGTTTTAACGGGCTGGGCTGGGCTGCACATATATGTGGATTTCAGGTATTTTCCGGGTATCTAAAAAACCTAGGTACATGTATTCACTATAACCGGGTTTATGGTATTTTTCAGGTTAAGAAAAAATCAATTACGAGTTCGGGTTTTGTAACCGAAGGTCTTATCGGATGAATACCCTACTTAGGGTCGGATACAAGTTGGAGTTTTTTATGCACCTCTAGTTTCACCTCCACATCAACAGTGTGGATGACATAATCCGTTTGTTGACTCAAATTCAGCCCACATTAATGGCCTGAGAGAGAGATGTCTTTAATTATTTCAGCCCACATTACTATTCGAAACTCGAAACTCTAATGCATTTATGGCCCAACATGAATACACAGCCCAAACTGGTTAGGGAATCCCAAACCTGACTGCCAACCTTGCAAGACGGGACCGAGCCGAACCATCCCATAATGGTCTCGTCCTCAGTCCTCAATTTCATCCAATCAGTTTTGTTCCCGGGCCCGTCCGATCGGGGTTTGACCAGTTGCTCACTCTTAAATTTGGTTACCATTTGGTATTTTTCTTTGGAAAAAATATGTATAGATTTTATTCCTAAAATTGTTATTTAGATTATAGTAATGTTCTGCTCACTCTTAATAAATTGTTATTTAGATGGTTTCTCTAAACCAAATTACTAATCAACCATGGGCGGATCTACCCTTCAAGAAGGGGTAACCTCCGTTACCCATTTGGTAGTGTAAATTTTGAAAAAAATTAACGTTTTTTGATTTCGTTACCCCTTTTCTTTAAAACGTCGCCCCTATAATAATTTTCTAATCAACGAAAAATTGCCCGTTCTAGCTATTTGAATATGTCTTTGAATAACAAAAACGTCATGTGAATTGCAAGCCATTAATTATTAGATAGAAGTCAGGTGGTTAGGCTGTTGTTATAGGGGTAGGTGTCTTGCTGCCGTTAATTTGGAAGTAAAAGTCAAAAAAATTACTAATCAATGAAGAATTGCCCGTTCTAGTTATTTGAATATGTCTTTAAATAACAAAAACGTGCAAGCCATTAATTATAAGATATAAGTCACAACGTTAGGCGATTGTTATAGGAGTAGGTGTCTTGCTGCCGTTAATTTGGAAGTAAAAGTCAAAAAAATTGGATTGTGAATCAATGCTTTCTTTTTTACAATAAGTGTTATTGAGATTTTTTTTTCTATTTGCTAAAATGGTATAATTGAAAACAAAAATATTGACCAAACTAAGGGCTGTTTGGCAACTTCTGAATGGTTAAGTATTGAACCACTAAGAGGTCTGAACCATTAAGTGCTGAACCAGTAGAAGGTCTGAACCATTAAGAGCAAGTATAATGCTTAACCCTTCAGAGACAAATGTCTGACTAATTCAGATTAGAGGTCTTAACCATTTAGACTCTGTATAATACTTAACCATTTAGAGACAAATGTCTGAACCATTCAGACATCTGCTCACCAAATAAACAGTCTTAACCATTAAATGTTGAACCTGTAAGAAGTCTGAACCATTAAGAGTCTCATTAAGAGGTAAACAAACAGCCCCTAAATGAAGTTCATTAAGAAAGGTTCTGGGTGGTGGACTGGTGGTTCATTGATAAAGGTAAAGCCTTTAAAACATCTGGAAGAAGGAGAGAAATTGGGTTCAAGTCTCATAAAAGATAACTCGGCTTAAAAGAAATTTGTTCAAAAAAATTAAGAATGGTTCTGAATTGATATTGGTTAATAAAAATCCACAACTTGTGACCTAGTGGTAAGGAGGTCTGGGCTCTCCAATGGAGACTTAAGTTCAATCCTCACTTGTGTCATTTTTGTGGATTAGGCAATCATGGATAGAACCTAGCCTCCTAACCGAGGTACAAGGTTCTATCTTGAGACCACCCGGGTTTTCGTCCCACTGTGTGTTACGCCAGAGGGTTCAGCTTTCTTTTGTGGTGACATAATGTTTGTCAAGTGATAGTCGATGGTATGATTTTCAGGGGAACGCCCAAGCTAAATTCTGAAGCCAGCGTAAATCTGGTTAAAATAACATAGTATTACCGGAGTGAACTAACAAGGCCCTTCAATTTTTACAAGTGCGATGACCTAACATATTTTCCGAAAAATAAAAGGAAACGGTTGTACACCGCTTAAATTCACATCATTCTATTTTCAACATAAAGATACCCCAATCAAATCATAATAATCATGTTTCTTTGACATTTTTTTATTAAGTGATTATATTATATTTTTGTGTTTGTTTGAATAATATAGGCGCTCCTTTAATTGCTAATCCATTGGGAATAGCTCAATGTTGTTGGTGAGTTAGATAAGGTGTAGGATAGCAGAAGAGGTACCTGTGGTACCCGAGTTCGATCACCTCTCGAGGCGGCTCTCAACTCGTCAAGCCCCATAGTTGGGGTTAGGTACCTGTGGGGTTTTTCATTGGACGCCGGCCACTTTCTGATGCCAGCTGGGACACGGATAAGACACTCATGTCTGGCCGGAGTAGGGTGACGTGCCTACCCAATGAGGGGGGTGTGGGGTGTCTCGCACCCAAAAAATATATGACACCTTGCCGTTCAAAAAAAAAGTAGAAGTCATGGTTTCAATCCTCATATTATGCAAGTTTAGTCGTTCAAAAAAAATTGTTCAAAAAAAAAATTGCTGCGAAATTGGGAAATGAAAGTCATAAATTGGTTTTATGATTTCTAACGCCTGCCATTAATGAGCCTGGTAATGGAAGTCAAAAAAATCAGTTGTGAATTCAAGTTGCTTAGGCCGAAGGGTGTGGTAACGGGGAAGGATCTGGGAGTTAGTGAATCGTGTGTTTTTGATAAATCAGTTTGTCATTAACACTACGTCAAATATAGGCTATAGCCACACCAAAAAAGTGTGGCTGTATGCCTTTCGCCACACCAATTTTTTTCAGGTCAAGTGTGACCAAAGGTCCAGTCATCATAGGTATCATACGGTCACATGCACTGTCTAGTGGCTAAAGGTATTAAAAATGTGGCTAAAGGGTATCAACATTTTTGTTAGAATCAAGCATGCCCTCCACTAAGTGTGGCTAAGTGATAGCAACAGCCACTTGAATTAAGTTTATGTGTGACAGTTTCTGTGATATAGTCACATGAATTTACCAAAGAAACTTGTTTTAGCCACATCGGTTAAATAAAAGTGTGGCTAAAAACTATTGTCCAATGGTTATGTATAGCCTTTGGTCACACATATTTTTTTAATTACGGCTATTGTCTAACCTTTGGCAACACATAATTTTTTCTTCCATGACATATGCTATCCTTCCGTCACACAAAAGAAAACAAAGTGACGATTGTGTGGCTAATAGTTATATATAGCTACATGAAATTTTGTAACTTTAAGTGTGGCTATATTCTAACCTTTGGTCACACATATTTTTTTCTTCCATGACATTTGCTATCATTTCGTCACACAAAATAAAACAATGTAACGATTGTGTGGCTAATGGTTATATATAGCCACTTGAAATTTTGTAACTTTAAGTGTGGCAATACTTTAACCTTTGGTCACACGTATTTTTTTCCTTCCATTACATATGCTATCATTTTGTCACACAAAATATAACAAACTGAGGAATATGTGGCTAATGATTATGTATAGCCACATGAACTTGTAATTTTAAGCGTGACTTTTATAGCCACCTGAAATTTTGTAATTTTAAGTGTGGCTATTATCTAACTTTCAGCCATACTTATTTGTTTCCCATGACATCTGGTATCATTCCGTCACACAAAGAAAAATCAAAGTGGAGATGATGTGACTAATGGTTATATAAAGCCACATGAAATTTTAGAATTTTAAGTGTGACTATTTCTTATCTTTGGTCACAGCTATTTTCATGTAATATCCATTTTATTTTCATTTTTTTGTTAAATAAAAAGAACATTATACATGAAAAACTTAAAACCCAAATGATATTAACAATAACATACCAAAATTCATACATATGTTCTCAATTAGAGTATTAAAGCTACATAAATTTTGTTTCGTGCAAATGACACATTTGGCATCTACTCCCATCTTGGTCAACCACTTCCATACTTGCTAGTGGTGCTCTTAGGGCTGAATCCCCTCTAGGAACTGCATTTAACATGAAATGAAAATATAATTAATTTATAAATATGTTTAAACTCATTGGCATTCAATTCAAGATATGCAGACTTATGTGTGAAAAAAAATATATGATCTTTAATGATCACCATAGCCATGCTACTACTAAATGATATGCTTAGGCATTGAAGCACACAAATATTTTAAGGGAAATACAAGTACACAAGAAGAAAAACAATATTCAGCAAAAAAGTCAACTTGTCATGTATAAAAAGGAAAATAAATATACAAATAAGAAGTTCATATATTAATGATCATCTGATAAGCTTCACTTTTATTAATGATCATCTGATAAGCTTCACTTTTATTAAAACTAGAAGTGATACCCGCGCTACGCGGCGGGATAACCCTTATCTTTTAGGGGGTGTTTGTGTTGCGTTTTCAAAATAGATTATGCGTTTTCAAAAAAAAATTTGCGTCGTTTTGAAAAAGCATGTAGGTACATGCTTCTCCAAAACTGCATTTTGGAGGCAGATAATCACTTTTTCATCCAAACATTTTTTTAGATTATTTATGTTTTACAAACGCAATAATCAAATAATCACTTCAAAACGTAATCCCAAACACCCTCTTAGTAGCGCATTGCGACGTTTGCTTTTGAAAATCTAAAAAATATGTACTTAATGACGATATGTTCCAAAAGCCAGAAAATATGTCTTTACACGTTAAGAAATCGACTAAAAACGTAATGTTAAAAAAATTGGTGTAATAATAATAAAAGGGAAAATAAAAAGAAAAACAAATAAGTAAAAACAAAAAAACAAAAAAAAACGTGCGAGCCAACGGACGGTTTAAACTCCATTTCCTTACGTTAGATGGTCCTTTCTCGTTAGAGGGTCGCTATTGATAACGCAAATGAAAGTTAAAAGTCTCTTTAATCGCATTATTAATCTAATTGTTAAATGTTCTCATCCGTATCATAATTCTAAGTTATTTATGTAGAAAATAGTGTTTGCCTTATAGAAGATGTATAATTCATTCACATATAAATTATTACATAAATCTCTATTAACTTGAATAGTTGAATCTCTGTTTGTTTAAAAATTTAAATTTAAATTAAACGTATGGTAACCTTCTTAATATATCAACTAAATTACCAAAGGTGCAATGTGTACTGTGTAGTTCAACCTCTGGCATAATTAGTGTTTTGTGCATAGGGACTTGTATGATATGTTAATATGTTTGTAAGTTTTGGTCACTACAACACGTGTACTCTGCATGTAAACTTTCCTCCATAAAGTTGTGTAGAGAGAGAAACACTCCATCGTTTTCATCACCGCTCCCACTCATTTCCTCTTCCAGTTTCACTACCCAAAAAAACCCTAAACACCATGGGCAAACCGACCATATCCACCTTAGCCACCGGCTCTATCTCACCGCCATCTCAAACGATCACCACCACACCATCTCCGGTCCAACCGCCGGCCACTGCACCATACCGACAACATATTACAGCCCGTGTCTGGTGCTTCTTCTTGGCCGGCGAAATCACTCAAATACTTGAATCTGTTAACGGTCCGACGTGGTTGCTCTCGAATCACCACAAATATCTCCTACAACGAAATCCAGCGATGTTTCCGGCTACATTTCCGGCAGTGGCGTAAGGTGGTGGTGGACCTGTGCATGTACCTTATGCTTCTATGTATGTACCTTAATTATTAGGTAACAAAAGTTTTAACAGATTGACGGAATGCGGATGTTGAAAATTTATACAGGGCACTTTCGTAATTTTCTTTGATGACGGAATGCGGATGTTGAAATTTTATACAGGGCACTTTCGTAATTTTGTTTGATGACGCAAGCTAGCAAGCATGTGAACTACAAAAGAAAGACCGGCAGATGTAGGTGAATGAAACCTGGAAACTGAAACTGTTAATGCAAGTTCACAAATGTTATAGAGTTAATAACCCCGGTCACATATTAGATACGCTGCCCGATTGATTCAGGGTTCCGTAACGGCAGTCGTGGTTCTGCCCGACGTAGTCGTTGGAATGCTGTCTCGGGGAGGGTATTACTAATGTAAATATTGGGTTATTATACTAACGCGTGTGCATTTGTGTAAATTATAGATAATCACCAGGAAATCCTTAAAGGAAACCCTAAGACAGCAATGTGAGTAATCTCCTTTTTGCAAACTGTTTTTACAAAACCTCACTTAATTAATAATATATTAAAGAGTTATTGAATATTTGTATTCTACAATTATCGTCGGTATGTTGGGGTATTGTATACAAAATTTGTTACTACATTGTGAGTAGTAACATGACCACAAGTCGGGTTGACAGTACCGTGGGTGATAATTAAAGTAGATGGAAACAAATGTAATTGCGCGACCGCCCTCAATACTGTACAATGGTTTTTACTAAACTTGATTAAACTGGGATTCACTCACCAGTATTTCCCACTGACAAAACATTTTTAAACGCGTTTGAGGTAACAAAATGTGAAAGCCAAATAGAAGCCAGCTGGACAGCACTGGAGGCTTGGAAAAGTAGCTATAAAGTTACCTAAAATAAAGAGATGTTTTATTTAAATAAAATAGGGTTTATCCATATGAAAATGTGTGTACTTAAAACTTGGGATTATTCCCACGTGTTTAATATTTTGAAAGTGTGGTATTTTACTCTGATAAAATATTTCCTAACTACGGTCCTGATGTAATTTCCGCTGCCAAAAGGATAAAACACAGATACCACCGAAACTGTCCGCGACCGCCCGTTCCCGGGTTTGTTAGGGGACTGGGGTTGCGACAGAAGGTGGTATCAGAGCTAAGCCACTGATTCAGCCACAGAAATGTTCTGCTGACACTAAAGTATTATTCAATATGTTAGGATTTTCTACGGAATTACGTGCATATTTGTATTTTATTGTTGTGTGTTATTTGACTATTTTTTAGTTTACAGTATGAGCGACCAAGGACCTTCCGACGCATACCGTCAGTTGTCCAGCTCACCTAGGAGCGAAGGCACCTCTTCACAGCCTGCCCTCTAAGGGTATTCAGCTGACAATGAAGATGGGATATTCGTGTTTAAGGCTCAGTTTGAAGAGCCATTCCCTCCTAAGAAGAGAGGATGGTTCAGTAGAGGAGCACATGAACGTAGGAAAAGAATGAAAAAGTTACAACAGCAGCGAGCCCTAGCAGTCGCCAAGAAAGAAACAGATGCCCACACACAGGATATGCTTAATAGGAGTCTAGCAAACTTTCATATCCTAGCAACAACAGCTGCCGACCCTAACCTGGAGCAACTCATAGCACCTCAACCATTACCAATATTCCCCACGCAGCCAATAGAAATAGAGAACAACCCAGAAAACCAATTCCCAATGCCTGATTTTAACCCAGATGAAATACCTAGGATACCAACACCCAATGCCTTAGACCCAGACTACGACCCGTGGTTAGATGAACATAGAGATTACCAGCAACGCTACCCAATACCAGAAGATGAACCCCATGCCAAATCTAGCAGCCTACCCAGGTTTGGACCCTCTAGATCCCTTTTATGATAGTGATCAATACATTAGGGAAATTCTAGAGAATCCTTACCCGTACCAGGAACCCATGCCCCAGTTCCCAAACCCAGTCTTAGCACCTGCACCCCCAATGAGTGCAGAAAATGTGCAAGACCTCCGAACTTTCGGTGAGGAAATTTTAGAAAGTAGCAAGAGGATGAGGCAGTCGGAGAGCGACTCGTCTGGAACTATGACGAGCGCAATATGGAGTTCTGGATGAACCCATATCAGTGATGGTGGTGGTAGTAATAATAATAATATAATAATATATATAATATGTGTGTATGTTTGAAAAAAAATCTAGATAATAGCTACGAATGCCTACTAGTATTGTAATTTTAAATTCCAGTTCTAGTTTGTATTAGATGCATAATATAAGAAAGAGTAAGTCGCAATGTTCGACGCTTTTGATCAATATGCGTCTCATGTGATTGGTTGTATTAAATATTATCTTGTGATATTAATACGTGGTAAATGTTTAAAATTCAGATGGACAACGAAGTGAACCAGGAAAACCAAAATGATAATAACCAGAATGACAATAACCCGAATAATGACAACCCGAACAATGATAACAATGGAAACCAAGTGGATAACAGTGCCATTCAACACATAGTGGCACAAGGGATAATAGATGCCATGCCATATATTATTAAAACAGTTAGGGAAGCGGATAATAAAAGTAATCATAGCAGTAAACGACCCACTGAACCTGAACACAGCGTAAACAATGGACCCATACTTCAAGTGTCCATTCCCAAAAGAAGAAGAACCATATCTTATGGTTGTTCTTATAAAGAATTTTGGTCCTGTAAACCAATGGAATTCTCGGGCAATGAAGGGGCCATTGTAGCACTACGGTGGATAAAAAAGACTGAGGCAGTCTTGAAAATAAGCAAGTGTGTAGAAGAGGATAAGATAATGTTTGCTTCAAATCTATTTAAGAACTCAGCCTTAGAATGGTGGAACACTATCCTCCAGTTTAGGGGAAGTGACAGGATTTACAATATGGAATGGGAGGAATTTAAGAACATGGTAGAAAGAAAATTTTGCCCTCCCAATGAAAAATAACAGATAGCAAATAAATTCTTAAACCTTAGAATGACTGGAGTGGATAGTAAGGGTTACACTACGTTATTCTTTGAATATGCCAGAATAGTACCAACCCTTGCATCACCTGAACCAGTATTAATCTGCCGTTACATCTGGGAATTTATCAGTGAGATTAGGCATGTAGTCAAGGCAGCTAGACCTCAAACTATAGAAGAAGCTGTAGAACTAGCAAACACCTTGACAGATGAATCAGTACGTACACGAGAAGAAGACCAGAGAAGGAACCTAGCTCAAAGGCTTACCCAGGAATTTCGCTACGGTAATTCCAACCGTGGGAAAAATGTAGGTTCTACCTCTGCACCTTACTGTAAGGCCTGCAAGAAAAAACATTCGGGAAAATGCTCCACCTACTACAATTTCTGCAAGACACCGGGACATAAGGAGGAAGACTGTAGAAGGAAACCAAACAATGGAATGTGCTTCAACTGTGGAGAAAAAAGCCACATCAAGCCAAACTGTCCGAAACTAGTTCCAGGCATGGACAATAAGACTACCAAAAATGCTAGAGCATTTGTTCTGACAGCAGATGAAGCCAAGATGATTCCGGACGTGATAGCCGATACGTTTTTAGTTAATGATGTTTTTGCTAAAGTATTATTTGACTCTGGTGCGAACCAAAGTTTTATTAATACTTCATTTTGCAAACTTCTCAATCAACCATTAACTAAACTCCCACAAGAATGTCTAGTAGAAACAGCAAATGGGGAAACCGTTAGGATTTCTGAAATCTTGCAGGGAGCAAGAATAGAATTTTTAAATCAAAAATTTATTGCAAACCTTTATCCAATGAATCTAGCAGGATTTGATGTTGTATTAGGAATGGATTGGTTAATAGTCAATAAAGCCAGTATTTTATGTGATCAAAAGTCAATCCAAGTAAATTCACCAAGGGGTGAAAAGAACACAATCAAAGGAGATAAGCCATCTAGATCTACGAAATTCATCTCTGTGATGAAAACAGCAAGTTATATAAGAAAAGGATCATTAGTGTATTTGATTTTCATAATCACTAACACTAAATGAAAAGAACTAAAAAATATTCCAGTAGTATCTCAGTTTTTAGATATATTTCCAGAAGAATTACCAGGACTACCTCCGGACAGGGAAGTTGAATTCAGAATCCACCTGCTACCAGGAATAGCGCCAATTGCCAAAACACTTTACCGTTTGGCACCCGCAGAAATGCAGGAACTAAAGAAACAATTAGACAAATTATTGGAAAAAGGATTCATACAGCCAAGTTCCTCGCCATGGGGAGCACTAATCTTATTCGTTAAAAAGAAAGACGGATCTATGCGTATGTGCGTTGACTACCGTGAATTGAACAAAGTCACGATTAAAAATCGGTATCCATTACCGAGAATCGATGATCTGTTCGATCAATTGCAAGGAGCTCGATTTTTCTCTAAAATCGATTTACGATCAGGATATCATCAATTAAAGGTACAGGAAGAGGACATTCCTAAGACCGCATTTAGAACAAGGTATGACCATTATGAATTTACTGTCATGCCATTTGGTTTAACCAATGCCCCAGCCGCATTTATGGACATGATGAACCGAATATGTAAGCCATATTTGGATAAATTCATAATTGTCTTTATACATGATATTCTCATTTACTCTAAGAGTAAAGAGGAACATACAAAGCATTTGCATGCACTTCTAAGTTTATTAAGGAAAGAAAAGCTTTATGCTAAATTTTCAAAGTGTGAATTTTGGTTAGAACGGGTACAGTTTCTTGGACATCTAGTCAATCATGAAGGAATTCATGTGGATCCCACCAAGATCGAGGCAATTACCAAATGGAAAACCCCTGAGTCACCAACTGAGGTTAGAAGTTTCTTAGGATTGGCCTGTTATTATAGAAGATTTATTCGAGATTTTTCTAGAATAGCCATTTCCTTAACTAAGGTAACCTGTAAATCTGTTAAGTTTGAATGGGGACCAAAACAGGAAGAAGCCTTTAGAATTCTTAAGCAAAGGTTAACCAACACACCCATACTAGCGTTACCAGAAGTAACTGAAGACTTTGTAGTCTATTGTGACGCTTCTAAGTTAGGTTATGGTTGTGTGTTAATGCAACGTCAAAAGGTTATAGCCTATGCGTCTAGACAACTTAAGAATCATGAAGAGAATTATTCAACCCATGACTTGGAATTAGGAGCCATAATTTTTTCCCTTAAGATTTGGAGACATTACCTTTACGGCAGTAAGTTTACCATTTTCACCGACCATAAAAGTTTAAAGTATGTCTTCGGGCAAAAGGAGTTGAATATGAGACAAAGACGCTGGATGGAGATTCTTAGTGATTATGATTGTAATATCCAGTATCATGCAGGAAAGGCTAATGTGGTTGCTGATGCCTTAAGTTGAAAGTATCATGAAAATCCAAAAAGAGTACGTTCTCTTAGATTAAATATGCAAGTAGATTTAAATGAGCAAATTAGAAAAGCACAAGAATCAGTAATCAAGGATGATACTGAAAAGTTAAAAGGCATGATTAAGGAATTAGAACAAGGAACAGATGGAATTTGGAGATTCCATAAGAAAAGAATGTGGATACCTAAATTAGGAAACCTACGTCACCGTATATTAGAAGAAGCCCATAAGTCTAAGTATACGATGCATCCCGGAAATGATAAGATGTATTATGATTTAAGAAAGAATTTTTGGTGGATAGGAATGAAAAAGGATATAGCAGCTTATGTTTCTAAGTGTCTAACATGTTCACAAGTTAAAGCTGAACATCAGAAACCCTCAGGTTTACTACAACAGTTAGAAATGCCAGTGTGGAAATGGGAATTGATAACAATGGATTTTGTTACCAAATTAGCCAAAACAAGGAAAGGTAATGATACCATCTGGGTGATTGTAGACAGGCTAACTAAGTCAGCTCATTTCCTACCAATGAAGGAAACTTTCAGTATGGAACAATTTGCTAAGCTGTATGTAAATGAAATAGTTTCATTACATGAAATTCCTTTATCAATTTTTTCTGATAGAGATAGCCGTTTTACCTCTCATTTTTGGACAAGTTTCCAAAAAGCAATGGGAACCAAGTTGAATCTAAGCACAGCCAACGGACGGACAAAGCGAAAGGAAAATACAGACAATGGAGGACATGCTTAGAGCTTGTGTAATTGATTTCGGAGGTAATTGGGAAGATCACTTACCATTAATAGAATTTTCTTATAATAACAGTTATCACACAAGTATCAATTCTGCACCCTTCGAAGCACTTTATGGACGAAAGTGCTGAACTCCAGTCTGTTGGGCAGAGATTGGGGAAAAGCAATTATCTGGACCAGAGATAGTACAAGAAATGACCGACAAAATCATTAAAGTCAAGGAACGACTAAAAGCAGCACGTGACCGACAAAAGAGTTATGTTGATAACAGGCGAAAGCCGTTGGAATTTCAGGTAGGAGACAAAGTATTATTGAAAGTCTCTCCTTGGAAAGGAGTGGTAAGATTCATCAAAAGGGGAAAGCCAAGCCCCTGGTATGTTGGACCTTTTGAGATTATTAGAAGAATAGGACTTGTAGCCTATCAGCTACAACTGCCAGAGAAAATGACAGGAATACATGATGTATTTCATGTGTCTAATCTCAAGAAATGCTTAGCTGATGAATCACTGGTGGTACCTCTTAAGGATATAGAGGTAAACGAACAACTTAAATTTGTAGAAAAGCCTCTACAGATTGAAGACAGAAAAGTTAAGAACCTCAAACACAAGAGATTAGTTCTAGTCAAAGTGAAATGGGACTCCAAAAGAGGACCAGAGTACACTTGGGAGCTTGAATCGGAAATGCAAAGAAAATATCCACACCTGTTCCAGTAGATCTCGAGGACGAGCTCTAAAACAAGGTGGGGAGGATATAACAACCCTCCTAAATAATTTACGACATCCTAAAAATATTTAAAGTGCCCCAATATGTCCTAAAATACACCCCGTATACAAAAATAGGCCCGAATACCTTTATTTTTATTAAAATTAATTAAAAACAATTTTTATTGATCTGTGGCGGACCGCGAAGGCCCAAGCTTGGTCTTACGCAAGCCGCGAGCGCTCATCAACGAGGCAGCACCCTGAGCTGCCACGTGGCAGTGTCGTGTTGAGCCTATACGTGTGACCAGTCAAGGCTAGGGCCTACTTGACCTAAGTCGCGGGCCGCGTAAGACCCCCTCTAGGTCTATGCGGGGCGCGAGAGCTGGACGAATCACAACTATAAATAGGGACGATCAGTTTCACTTTCAATTCATTCAAACTCTCTTCACTCTCTCGAATTTCTGCATAGATAAAGTGATTTTCGGGTATTATACCCCCCGAAATAATGAAGTTCTACCTCGTTGTAAGTATCATAACCCCGGTCACATATTAGATACGCTGTCCGATTGATTTAGGGTTCCGTAACGGCTGTCGTGGTTCTGCCCGACGTAGTCGTTGGAATGCCGTATCGGGGAGGGTATTATACTAACGTATATGCGTTTGTGTAAATTATAGATAATCACCAGGAAATCCTTAAAGGAAACCCTAAGACAGCAATGTGAGTAATCTCCTTTTTGCAAACTGTTTTTACAAAACCTCACTTAATTAATAATATATTAAACAGTGATTGAGTATTTGTATTCTACAATTATCGTCGGTATGTTGGGGTTTTGTATACAAAATTTGTTACTACATTGTGAGTAGTAACATGACCACAAGTCGGGTTGACAGTACCGTGGATGGTAATTAAAATAGATGGAAACAAATGTAATTGCGCGACCGCCCTCAATACTGTACAATGGTTTTTACTAAACTTGATTAAACTGGGATTCACTCACCAGTATTTCCCACTGACAAAACATTTTTAAACGCGTTTCAGGTAACAAAATGTGAAAGCCAAATAGAAGCCAACTGGACAGCACTGAAGGCTTGGAAAAGTGGCTATAAAGTTACCTAAAATAAAGAGATGTTTTATTTAAATAAAATAGGGTTTATCCCTACGAAAATGTGTGTACTTAAAACTTGGGATTATTCCCACGTGTTTAATATTATGAAAGTGTGGTATTTTACTTTGATAAAATATTTCCTAACTACGGTCCTGATGTAATTTCCGCTGCCAAAAGGATAAAACATAGATACCACCGAAACTGGTCGCGGCAGCCCGTTCCCGGGTTTGTTAGGGGACTGGGGTTGCGACAGTGGCTGTCTGTGGTGGGTGGCAACGACGACGGGTGGGTGGTAGTGGCGGTGGCAGTTGATGGCAGCAGTGGTGGTTGGTAGCGACTGAGGTGGTGGCGGGTGCAAGGCAGCGGGGCAGTGGCAGCGGTGGTGGGTTGCAGGTGGTGGTGACCAGTGTATGGAGATGATGGTGGGCCGTGACGGCGAGTGGCGGTGGTGGGCATCGGTGGTGGCTGGTGGCAGCAGTCAACGGCGGCGGTGATCGTCGGGGTGGCGACGACTGGTGTGTGATGGCAGCGGTGGTCGCTGGCAACGGTGGGCATCAGTGGTGGGTGTTAGCGACGTTAATGGGTTGTGGTGTTGTTAATGATGGGTGCAAAAGATGATAGAATGAAAATAAAACATGTGGGCCAGATGGATTGATTTTTTTCTCGGAATAGAATGACCTATGTAATTGGTAATTCCATTTCATTGACCTACCAATACACCATTCGTTATATATATTAATCTTTTAAATTTTGTTTTATTTTATTTGTTAAAGTATTTGTAATTTATTCTTATATATATATATATATAGGGCAAGGATAAATTGAAAACCCACTTGAGTTGACGAAACTCTGAAAACCCATTAATAACCATTGATTAAGCTTGATGGATGGCTGAGATTCATTTTGGGCCATCAGTTGATTTTGAATCCCTTTATCTCTAGTTTTTAATATATTTGATGTACGTAGAGGGCAATATGAGAAAGATTAATATAATCTCTTACAAAGAGACAAAACTCTGCATGGTGTAAGAAACCTTACATCGGCTACATCATTACCCTAAACCTACATCACTACATCAGTCTTCAATATTTCAAAAACCACAAAATACACTCTCTCTCTTTCATAATCTTCATCAACCCCTCTTCATAAATACCCAAAATCACCGGAGATATTCAGACAAAAAGCATAATCCAGTGAAAAATCGCTTGAGATATTGAACAATCGCCGCACAAAATCGACGATCGGTGGAGATATTCAACAATCACCAGAGAAAATCAACGATCGCCGGAGATATTGAGCATAAAAACGAGGGTGTTTCAGGTGCGTCTGTTCTTTGTTGAATAGAGATTATAGGGTTGTGTTAAATACAGATTATAGTGTTTTGAAGAGTTTTCAAACTGCTCAGTTCGTTTATACCCATCTGGGTTTTCTTAATAACAGGAATCGTTAGGGTTTTTACTTTCTTTTGAATAATCCCACTTCTTAATCACTTGGATACAACGGTTTTTTAGGTGAATACATGATCAATTCCGGTGGGGGGCTCTAATTTGTGTGTTAATTTGGATGAATATGGATTCTTTGTTGACTAAAATTGTCAACTTTCTTTTAGCTATACAGATTTGGGTTGTGTTAAAATAGATATTATATGGTTTTAAAGAGTTTTGAAAGTGCTCGGTTCCTTCGTACCCATCTGGGTTTTCTTAATGACAGGGTAGCCTTAGGGTTTTTTCATTCTTTTGAATAATCTCAGTTGTTAAACGCTTGGATACAACCATTTTTTGGATGAATACGTGATCAATTGGGGTGGGGGGGGGGGGCTCTAATTTGTGTGTTAATTTTGATTAAGAATTAATTTTGATTGAGAAAATAAATTACACTAATAGTCTGTAATTAGAAAAAAAACGGCTATTCAGGGTTTATCAATACTTAATCAGAAAAGTTAAAAAATATTGAGAATTTTGGGGATAATAAAAACTATAAGCATAAAAATGGTGGGAAGAATGTTCGTCTGAGAAAAATATCTTTGCTTGCTATAAATTGAAATGGGCCATAGTGATCTACTGGTGATTGTGGTCCTGTATTTGTTACCTACTGGTCATTTGTCTGGGTTATAAAAGTGATCTGGAGCATAAATTGACTGCCTCTTAATCTGATGTTTTGTTCGATTACGTGATACTTTGTAGTGATCCGCTGTTACAGCTAAGGATAACAAAAACAGATCCAAGAAAAAAATGAGCCCAGGTGTTTATAACTACAAAACCTGTGATAAATTATGCTTACACATTAAGTTACATGTTATTTTATTAATGTTGTTTACAATTAAAAAATGCAGCTAAAAAGGCTCGCCGTACCCCGGTTGTCGATAAGCGCATAAACAGGCAACTAACATGTACGTAACTACTTTGAATTCATTACATGTTTGTTGTCATGTCTATTTCTAATGTACATAACCTTTCTAAATAGTGACACAGGATACTAACACGGGCGGTCCAGCAACGCGAACAAGAGGAGGTAAAAAAGGCTTAAAATTAGTCTTTTCTTTTTTGTGATTTTTAAGACATATATTTTGTAAAGGTTGTTAATAGTTTGTGATTTATATAAAATTTGTACAAATGTAGGTAAGCAAGCGCATCGTGATAAGAAGTTGCAAAAAGAAAGCTAATAAGTACGTACAAACATTTTTTTTCTTTCGCTTGTCTTATAATTATATTTATATAAACAATAAAACAAAGTTGGTGTCTCAGTTTCACCAGACAGTGATTTGGACACCCCCCGGGAAAACATGGAGAAAATAAAAAAAGGTATGTTTTTTATGTATAGAAGTTTCTTGGTTATATTTTTTAAAATCTAATATTTATGTACATGAACTTTGTAAAACATTCTAAGTTGAAGGCGATGATCTTTAGGAATCTAAATAAATATATACTAGAGGACGTGCAGAACTATTTTAGACGTGATCTTTAGGAATCTAAATAAATATACGTTTCGATATTTTAATGCTAATTGTTAAGCTTTCTTAACACGGGCGGTCTAGCATCGCGAACAAGAGAAGGTAAAAAAGGTTTAAAATTAGTCATTTTTTTAATTGTTAAGACATATATTTTGTAAAGGTTGTTAATAGTTTGCGATTTATATAAAACTTGTACAAACGTAGGTAAGCAAGCGCATCGTGATAAGAAGTTGCAAAAAAGAAAGCTAATAAGTACGTACAAGCATTTTTTTTTTCTTTTGCTTGTCTTATAATTATGTTTTATATAAATAATAAAACAAAGTTGGTGTCTCAGTTTCACCAGACAGTGATTTGGACACCCCCGGGGAAAACATGAAGAAAATAAAAAAAAAGGTATGTTTTTTTATCTATAGACGTTTCTTCGTTACATTTTTTTATATCTAATATTTATGTACATGGACTTTGTAAAACATTCTAAGCTGATGGCGATGCGGGCGGGCCAGCAACACGTACTAGAACAGGTACATAACTATTTTAGACATGATCTTTAGGAATCTAAATAAATATATGTTTCGATACTTTAATGCTAATTGTTAATAAAATGTATATTTACAGGTCAGCAATCACGGGCGGATAGCAAAACAAAGAAAATTGTGAAAAGGAAATTAATAGGTACGTAAACACAACTTGTTTCCTTCTTTATAAATTATGTAAATCATAACTGAAAGTTGGTGTCTTAGTTTCACTGGACAGCGACTCAGAGATGACTGGAGATTTGTTAAAAAACAACACCTTGGGTCATAATGGCCATGCGGTTCTGCCAGAAAAGGATGCAGTTGTTGTGAGGAAAACAAAAAAGGAAAACATGAACAGTTGATAAGGCGAAGTGGGAAACAACCAAAAACCACACATAAGTGGTCAAAAATAAAAACACGTTTAGCGCCTATGCAATTGTACAAATGCATCAAGTCTCTAACCAGTAACCAACAAGAGGACGTGAAGAGGATGGGGTTTGGTAAAATGCTATCATTCAACGTCAGTGGTATACCTGCAAAACTTCACTTCAACATGGAAGAAATGGCTATTGAGATGTCATGTGGGTCAATAAATGTTGATGTTGAGTCTGTCCATGACCTTCTTGGAATTCCTAACAAAGGGATAGACATGCAAAATGTAAGAGCATATGAAAAGCTTGATGTTGCTGTTATGGCATGGAGAAAACGATACCGTGCACGATTTGTGGCACCGACGAATCTAGCACAATCTATAGTCACAAGTGATGAAGCCAATAGTTTTAATTTCCGACTAGACTTTCTAATGTTATTCTTAACCGTCATGGTTGAGTGTAATAGAAATGGGCGAATGAATGAATGGATTTTGAAAAGTTTTACTGGTGTAACACCTCATAAAATCACGTCCAATAATGTGTTAACACGTGTAATAAACCCTAATAAAGTCAAACGTTGACTATGAAGGACTAGTTTCGTCAAAAACGAAAACTATGAATGTGGAAGGACCAAAATGTGTCAACATGCCAAACTTGTGCCTCTGATTGATCTCATATGATGTTCGTATTCTTTATTGAATAAATTGTCGGACACCAGAAGCCATTTGTGCTTAAAACCAAAAATTTACAAACCATAGGGGTCAAAAGTGTCAACATGTTAATTCTTACCTCTGAATGACCTTTTAACAATCCGAAGCATCATAATGTTCAATATTACTTTCGAGGATGCCTAATATAGAAAACATAGGGCTTTGACGCGATAAAATGATAATGCGCGCAAGTTGTGCATTAAAGGGGCCAAAAGCGTCAAACTATAAAACTACACCTTAGAGCGACCATGTAAGCGAACTAGAGTAAACTGAAGTGTCATAATATCCCATCATACTCTTGGGAATGCTTATTATTGATCTTGAAAGACTCTTATGCCATTTCGCGTTAAAACGCACAAGTTCGCAAATTAAAGGGTTAAAAGCGTCAGCGAGCAGAAACTAGTGTTTTCGGTAATCGTTTAATGAAGCCGGACCTAACGGTGTTTGGTTATACTCCCTAGATCATTTACAAACTAACTACAAGGGCCCATTGTGCCTAAAATGAAAGTTACTAAGCTTATAAAGGTGCAGGCACTAAAAGTGACAAGTTCAAAACTTGTTTGCTGAGATGTGGGGTGGTAGCGCGACGCCACAGCCTACCCCTTTTGCTGTGGTGTGCGGCGACGGCCTAATTTTGAAAGAATGTTACCTCCAGCTGCAGGTTCTTCACACTTGTTTCCCACACTTGGTTTTAAAAACCATTTGATCAATTCCATGGGAGTTAACTGATTTAGAAACCTGGTATTACACCTGTTATGATCTTGTTATCCCTCTCAAACACTTGTCAACATCCTAGCATTCCTCAATCACTATATATAGAAGTGTCCATCCAATTTTTTCATTCACACCATTTCTTGATTTCTTGCTCTCTCTCTTAAATCTAAGGATCCTGAACATTTGGAACCTCCTCTGAGTTATATTCAGTCCATAGGACCTTATGTAAGTGTCCTTTCGTGACTAATTCATTTTATTTGGCTTAAAAAGCCGAAAAGTCAAGCGTTTACGATAAACGCTTTGACATTTAGCTATACCATAAACGGTCAAGCCATTGTTTGCAACGAACATGGCTACGTGATCGTAATTAGGTAGGTGTTAAACCCTCAAAAGGGCACTTACTAATTATCAAGTTTGCTTAGTTAATTGTCGGGTCAAAGTAATTAAAATAAAAGTCAAATAGGTCAGTTTTTAAATAAAATTCATAACTAATAATATAGAAGCTATAAAAATCAGTTTTGTCACTTTAATAACTTGGTAAATATTAATTGAACATGTCTAGGCATGTTCAACCCGACAATTCTGAGTTTAGGCTCTGTTCGCAACCGAAAGTCGCAAAAGTAGACTTTTGCTTTGACTTTCAGTTCTGACCCGATTTAGCTTAGTTTAATTATGCCTTAGGGTTCCTTTCTGACCATATTATATATTAGTATAACCCTCTAAGGTCATACTACATGGTCCCTTGGAAATCATAGTTCATTTGCATGTTTCCGTTAAATGCTTAAAATTGACTATTATTCCCTTATGTAATAAAAACAAGAATTTTGAAAATGTGAGAGGAAAAAAGCTTTATTACTTATATATAAGCATGTCACAAAAATTTGACATCAATTCCTGGTCTCAAACTAAAGTTATGCAAGATATCGTAAAACGAAACTTTTTGTTAATTAAATTGCATTTTTAGCATAAATCATGTTGAAACCCAAATTTTGGCACAAAACCCATTGCCTACTATTTTAATATAATTTTTAGGGATTTTTGGAAAAAATTTTCAGATTTTATATTGACAATAACATAGAGTTCTTGTGTAAATTCGGTAATTAACGATAATGCCCTTTTCATTAATAAAATGAGTTTTACATATCATTTACATGCCAAACCTTTTCCTACTGAAGTTATATATTAAATAAAATATTTTAAGCATTCAAGACTGATAAAAATCTCAGATTTCCATAAACATCTTAAATGTCGTCAATTATCGACTTTTACACAAATTAAGCGCATAGTATGGTTTAAAACCATATTTAGCACCTAAGACTTGACACCTACTGATTTTATAAATAAATTTTATTACTTTAACAGTAAGTATAAGTCTTGAACTCAGAATTCCAAATTTGACCTTAAAAGTATATGTGAAATGACCAAAATGCCCCTACGGTGCATATTTTGGCCATAAATGATAAACCTCAGTTTGCTATTAAACCTCTTTAATAAATTTTAAAATGACCAAATTACCTTTTCGGGGCTTAAATTGGTTTTGAATTCGTTTTGGGCATAATTAAAGATATCCTACTGATATCACAACATATTTTAAGCATGATAACTTATGGAACTTGTACATGATTCATTCGATTACCCGTTATGCATATACGCGTTCGGTACGGTTTATGTAACTAGGTTACATAAATTAGCCGAAACGGGTCAAAGCTTATCATTTTCACTTCAAAATCCAGAATGTATTTAGTTTACCCATTTTATACAAGTCTTCATACTTGTTGGGTCTAAATCACATTCCAATCCGGTCATCACTTAATCTAGCGTTTCATGCCGTAAACTTTTCTTTAAAACTAACCGGTCTAAGTTACAACTTAAATAAGACCCGTTAGGAAATCTAATAGGATATTAAAACATTTGATCCAGATTAGGAGCCCAGTAAAAGCTCCCTGCACTTGCTGATTAGAATATACGGCTGAGTATAATTTACATTTAGCTCAGGTAAATACTTTTAACTTATTTTCCCTTATACGGGCTTGGGATACGGTAAATTATTACCGCTTGGTCGGGTATTGAATATTTAATCGATTAGTGGTTAAATCATTGAGAGAACCCCTTTTAATCTGTCTTGTTTGATCAAAGCATTTGGGGGTTAATGATCGTGTCCTGGATATCCTCGACTCATTCATTTGAAATGGCCACGGCTTAAGCACGGGGTGTAGCCATACACCTGACAGTTGCGTATGTAAAAACGGTATCTCACTCGTGTAGAAACTTCTTGTGGGCCTATACTTGTGGTGTGTCTATTAATCTTGTATCGGCTCTTCTAACCCGAGCCCTGAACGTACGACAAACATATAAATCTGTATACAAGATTATTTTAAATACTTGTCCCAAGTTGTAAAAGAATTTTTATGCCTTGTGCATCTAAAACAATTTTTTTAAATGTTTTCAAAAAGAGTCAGTTAATTGTATTTACAAGTGTAAACTGACGTATTTTTCTAAAAGACTAAGTGGCAGGTACTACGCGAAATTGGCTGGAAGCTTCTGAGCACTAGTTAAGGAATCTTGTAAGTTCTTAGTGCTTAAAGTCTGTTGAACAATAATGTGTATTCTGCTCTAGATCCGCCTGTGGATCCGTTTACAACCGTTTGTATAATATTTACTTATACTTTGCATTTCGGTTTGTATTACTATTTTCTTCCAAGACTTCCGCTGTACATTAAATTGTGTAAATTTGACTATGATGATATCAACTACGTCACGATACTCCCCACCGGGCCCACCGGTACTACGTGGAAATATCGGGGTGTGACAGATTGGTATCAGAGCCAACATTTGAGTGAATTAAACACTAGCCTTTAGTGTTTAATCTCAAATGACACAGTAGCATATTCCTTAGACCTTCTGAGTCTAGACTTAACATAGGAATGCTCTCATCCCTATTAAGTAAACATTGTTTTCGATTTTATGTGTTTTAAATACGCCGCCAAGCAAAGAAGCCGTTGATGAAGATTCTTCCCGTCCGAAGCCTAGAAATGCCAAGCTTCATACCACGGCTAGGATAATCGTGCGACCAGTTGGAGGAAAGACCTTTATGGACCTATTCCCAAAATCAAACCTATTTAAACTCTTAACCAGACTTCGGAGTCCATACCAGAAGGTCCCTGAGGCTCCCATATTGAAGATGATACATGTGGATGCTATTAATCCATAATTCCTATTTCCATGTTTTGAAATTTCAGACTTGGACTATACCAGTTAAAACCAAATCCGTAATCCATGTCATTTCTTTAACCGTTGAGTCCTTGGATTCTACTTCAGCAACAGATCCTGATTTTAAATGTTTACTTTATTTACTAAAGATTTTCAGTGTCGCTACCGCGTGCGATAAATAAAGAAGAAGAAACAATCGGAATAAAGCAAGAAAGACATTAGAGAACCCTTCTTCTATTATATTTCATCTTCCTTTAAGTCCCTGTATGGGCATTTGATTATTGTAGTCCTGTGTGGACGTATTATTTCATCATAGTCCTTGTAGACTTACCTTTTTTATAAGACTCCATATATATATACGTTTATCTCTTATAGTCCCTTTGAGGACATTATATTTCAATATAATCCTTTCGAGAATATTATATTTCAATAATAGTCCCTTCGTGGGCATCATACTTCAAAATAGTCCTTTCATGGACATTATACTCCATTATAGTCCCTACATGGACTTGTTATTTCAATAAAATCTTTTTGTAAACATGTTATTTCATTAAAAATATTTGGTAGACATATTATGTCATCAAAGTCCCCTTTCGAATATAATAATTCATCATAGTCCTCTCGAGGACATATCTTTTCACTATAATCCCAGTGTTGACATATCATATAGTCTCTATATGGACTTATATTTTTCTTTCAGGTCTCACATGGACTAGTATCGCTTCAAAGTCCCTATTAGGACCAATTTCTTTTTCTGTATAGTCCCTGTGCGGATGTTGGTTTATTAAAATTCCCTAATGAACATATTTTTAATTTAAGTCCCTGTGAGGGCATCTGTTCAGCAAAATCCTTTGTGCGCATGCTGTACCAATATAGTCCTTTTTATGGACACAATATTTCATTAAAGTCCCTTTGGGGATATGCTATTTCTAAATAGTCCTTCCGTGGACACGAGATTTCATTATAGTCCATTAGTGGACATGATATTTCATTATAACCCCTTTGTAGACATGACATTTCATTATAGTCCTTTCATGGGCAAACTGTTTCTATATATTCCCTATGTGGACTTATAATATTTTATAGTCCTTATACGGACTTATATTTCCCTTTAGCCTCTATGGACAATTAAGATACTAAAAGTCCTGTTTAAGGCACTACTGTAGATTTCTTAATGATTTATGGAAAGTTTTGAAAATTTTATATAGGTATTCATTTCGTCCTTTATCAAACAATAGTATAAATTTTATTCAAACTTTATCGATCTGCTAAATAATTTCAAAAGATCTTCTTAATGGTATAACCTAGCCAATATGTCAATACAGACATGCTACGATGGTAAAAACCCTCTTAAGACAATTAATTCATTAAGAACATGTTAACACTCCTGGCAGTGTGACTTGAGAAACCACACCAGCTATCAAGGTATTTGGGCTATGTCCAAGCCTTAAAGCCTATATGATCGAATTAGATCATGGCAAGTATCATCAATATGATGATCATAATATAAACATCCATTAGTATTGACGTGCCTATGGGCTATACTTGTTGTCCCTTAAGACAACGACAGTTGTGGTCTATGACCCCCTGTCTAAGGATATTGGACTATGTTCAAGCATGATAGTCTATATGATCAATGTGATCATGACTAATATCGTCTAATACAATGATCACGTTATTTAACGTCCTTTGGTGATGTTTTCACCTACGGGCCATATTATATTGTCCATTTGTGACAAAGACAGTGGTGATCTTCTATGGTTCCCTGTCCAAGGTGGTGAGCTATGCTCAAGCCTCATAGTCTATATGATCAGTGCGATCAAGACTAATATTATCGAAAAGATAATCATGTTTAATATCCTTAATAATGTTTTGCCTACAAGATATATATATTATATTGTCCATTAGTGACATTGACAAATGTGACCGTTATGGTTTACCGTCCCAGGTGATGGGCATTGCCCAAGCCTTATAGTCTATGAGATCGATAAGATCATGACTAATATCCTTAATTACGATAATTATATATACATATATGTATAAACATCCATTAGTGATGTCCAATTGATTGGCCTATGTGGCAAAATAAATTGTCTTTCAAGCAATGACAGATGTAATCCATAACTCCCTATCCAAAGGTGAAGAACTACGTTCAAATCTTAAATCCCCTAATCTAATAAGATTGCGACTTATATATTAATGTCCTCTGTGACAAGCCTTTTGTGACATATATATAACTCCCTATCCAAAGGTGAAGAACTACGTTGAAATCTTAAATCCCCTAATCTAATAAGATTGCGACTTATATATTAATGTCCTTTGTGACAAGCCTTTTGTGCCATATCCTATATGTCCTTTGCGACAAGGTCTTTGTGCCATATGGCTATTAATGTCCTTCGTAACAAGCCTATGTACTATATTTATATGTCCTTCATGACGGACTTATGTTCCATATTTAAAAATCCATGTGGCGAGCTTTCGAGTTATACAAAATTGTCAATATGACAAAGACAATTGTGACATTTTGATCCCCTGTCTAAAAAGTAATGGACTCGGTCCAAACCTTAAATACCGTTGATGGTCCTTTTGTGACCGAGGCTAAATGTAATGGATATACAATCTAATAACATTCATTAGGAATGTTCATAACCTATTAGCCTATATGGTTTAATGATACCATGGTTAGTGTATGTTAGGTCATCAGGATGATGACTAGCTGTTGTAGTGCAACTAAGTAATTGTTTCATTTGGTGTTAGGGACCAAGTCTCGAGTATGGTAAACTCGGATAAGACAACCAACAATCGCGTCATTGATGGTGCGACACATGCTAATGATACTACAATTGTGAACCTCAATAATAACAGTGATGATCTCCAAGCGATGATGAACGAAGCTGTTGGAAAAGCTATGAGAAAGGTCATGAAAAAGTTCAAAGAGCCCAATGCTACTTGCTCCAAATCCCATTTAGAACCACACTTCTTTACTCACGAGAAGGATCTTGTTCATACCTCGAATGCAAAGAATGAACCAAAAAGGAAAAGGGAGGAAGATAACTCCCGTATTTCTAAGAAAAAGGGTAAGCTTGAGCTCAATATGAACCAACAAAAGTCCAATAAGAAACCTGTATGCAAGACCTGCTATAAAAGACACTGGGGATAGTGTCGAATGGAACAAAGGCTAAAGCAGTGTGGCGTCTCTAAAAGAACTGGTCATCAGTCCCATGAATGTAGGGATATAAAGAATGCAGTCTACTTCGGCTGTGGCGAGAAAGGCCACATCAGGACTGCATGCCCTAAAACTTTCAAGGGAGGTATAGCTAAGAATAGAAAGCCTAAGAATGGAAGCGCTTAAACTCTCCTGATGAATGCTAGAGGTAGTTCATATCAATAATGACATCAGGTACATTCCTTATCATTTATCAGTAATATTAATGTTAAGAGTTCAGTTTTGATTCGGGTACCAATAAGTCCTTCATAAATTGTAAGCATAGCAAACTTTTAAAATTTTCCCTTAAGAACCCCAGATATTAAGTGTAAGGTAGAACTTACCGACAAAAATCATAGAAACCATTACTTCTATTCTCGTCGAATAATCTTCATTCATAAAATCTAGAGTACTCTCTCTCTCTCCAGATGGAGTACGACAATATATGTTCTTTTATTTTATTATCTCATTGATTTCTATCAACTGCGAATACTAGACTATGCTTGATAAAAACGCCATATGAGGATTGGCGTATCCTAGTGTGTCCCATAGATTGCTTCCATGCCTGATCAGTATGGAGGTTTAATGCATGGAACCACCGAGATATCCCAATGGTCACATTGTACTAAAGTCAGCCGATGGTATACAAAGAAGATATCCAGAATAGAAATGTCCTCGTAAGGGTCACTAATTAAGGTATCTATGCATTCATAAAGAAAATGTGTCATTTATATGGCACGGATAACGATAGATGAAATAAAGCATGAGATTTAGAATATCTTTGTAATCTCTGTGTGTCTTGAGTATCTTCTATATAAGAACTACCATGTTCACCTCCTAAGACAAGTAGAGTTAAGATTAACATCTCGCTTAGGGCTGTATTATTGTAAAATCTCCATATCGGTTAGTACCGACGGAAAGGGAAGAACTAAGAACCAATTAGATAAGATTTTAGAGAAGGTTTCATAAAGCCTAATTCATAATTCTAAGAACTCCGGTATTATTAATTAAAAAAGACGGTTCATTATGCTTATGCATTGATTACCGCAACTCTATTTAGGTAACAATTAAGAATCGCTATCAGCTACCCAGGATCGTCAACTCATTCAACTAACCATGAGGTTAGCTATTCTTTAAGATTGGCTTAAGCAGTAGTTGGAATGACTATCCCACCTTAATTAAGCTCTTCCATAACTAATGGTTGTTATATAAGTACAAGGCTGCTCCTTTAGAGACTTTGTATAGATGGAATGTCAAACGTCCGTTTGATGGGCAGAAGTTTGGTAAGTCCCATTTATTAGGATCTAAAGTTACCCTGGAGACAATGGATAAGATTATACAAATCTGTGATCATCTTAGAGCTGCCAAGTGATCGGCAGAAAAATCAATGTTGTTGAGGGTCGCAGACCTCTTGAGTTCTCCATAAGGAACAAGATTCAACAGAAAGTACCACCCTAGAAAGGTGTGCTGCATTTTTTGATATAGGGGACAAGATAAACTCTAAATATATTGGACCATTCGAGAAAATCAAACATGTCAAGATCGGTAGCTTATAAGCTGAAACTTACCTAAGGAGCTTGATGGTAATCACAATGTGTTTCACACTGGTGATTTCAGGATATGTCTAGCTGATAAGTCGATAGCATTATCACATTGATGTGTAGACTAATGAAAAACTTATGGTTTGTTAAGAAACCAGTGTCGAATAAGGATCAACAAGTTAAAAAGCTCCAAAAGAAAACATGTACCTATTATAAAGGTCAATGGGAGTGCCGTAGAGGCCCCAAATATGTTGTGGATGATTAAGTCAATTATACGTCAGAAAATACTTCCATCCTTTGAGCAAATCTCGAGGTTGAGATTTCTTTTAAGGGGGTGAGGATGTAACACCTCATAAAATCATGTCCAATAATGTCTTGACACGTGTAATAAACTCTAATAAAGTCAAACGTTGACTATGAAGGACTAGTTTCGTCAAAAACAAAAACTATGAATGTGGAAGGACCAAAATGTGTCAACATGCCAAAATTGTGCCTCTAATTGATCTCATATGATGTTCGTATTCTTTATTGAATAAATTGTTGGACACCAGAAGCCGTTTGTGCTTAAAACCAAAAATTTACAAAGCACAGGGGTCAAAAGTGTCAACATGTTGATTCTTACCTATGAATGACCTTTTAACAATCCGAAGCATCATAATGTTCAATATTACTTTCGAGGATGCCTAATATGGAAAACATAGGGCTTTGACGCGATAAAATGATAATGCGCACAAGTTGTGCATTAAAGGGGCCAAAAGCGTCAAACTATAAAACTAAACCTTGAAGCGACCATGTAAGTGAACTAGAGTAAACTGGAGTATCGTAATATTCCATCATACTCTTGGGAATGTGTCACACCCTCAAAATCCACACGCGGAGTATTACCGCGAGGCATGTGACGACCAGGATCTTAGCCACTAATTATTTTGAACGGATTAGTTATTGTTACAAATAATGGTATAATTAGTAACCAATTTTAAATTTCTCAAAACATAGCTTGAGTTTGCAGCGGAAAGGAAAGAAGAACACATCGTAATTTAAAACCACAAGTTGTTCATATGAAACTTACGAACCACGCACTCCATCCGATTGCAACGTCCGTCCAGAGTTGTATCGAGCAACCTGCAAAGCATGCAGTAGAGTGTCAACATAAAGTTGGCGAGTTCACGTGTCTGTAGTTTTCCATTTTTTAATTCCAAAAACTTGTTTTAACCAGTTAATTTATCCGTTTATACATGCCATGGGGAGCTACCCCATAAGTGAGCGACTAAACTGTTTTTCCAATACCGAATACTTACTTAACCGTACGTTTCCGCAGTGCCCCGTTTGTCAATGTTCTATCATCATTGACGGTTTGCCTGAGTCTATTAGTTCACGCCCGTTCCCAGTAACAAGGGTCGGTGTGAGGCTGGTCGAACCTAAATAGCGCTATTAACTAATAACCCGTTCGCCTGGCCCCGGCGACTAATCGGTATTAAATGGTAGGGACTTGAGTGATAGAGTTTCGTTTAGTGTTGCTCGTTGCATTTCCGTACAAACAGTAATTAACTAAGAGTTCCCAGTAACAAGGGAAGTAAGTAAGTTTGTTCCCAGTAACAAGGGAAGAAAAGTAAGTTTGTATCCCTCACAAGGAGATAGCGTTGTTACCCGTATCCCACACAAGGAGATAGTAAGCAATCCCAAACCAGGAAAAGTGTTTTGTTCCGTTTCCCAACCACCGGGAACGCATGCTTTAAGTAAAAAGTAGTGAACTCACCTTTGTTTTGCTCGGTTGACAATTTACTTGTGTTAGGTTGGTCAACCATACCCTATTATGGTTATTAAATGTTTATTAGGTTCGTATGCAAGTAATGTCACGTATAAATTACACGTATCTAACACATAGCATGTAAGTCATACTAGCATATACGGTATTGGGCCTATCCTAGCATATGAATAGTTAAACAACAGTAACGCACAATCCAAAACATAATATCACATTGTGCGGCCCAATAAATAAACAAGGAAGCCCAGTCGAAACCGGGTGGTCTCGACTCGAGACCAAGAGATCTCGAGTCGCAACCATGAGATTCCGAGTCGCAATCTAAGCGGTCTCGAGTCGTGCACTTCTGAGTAGCAACCTTGAGGTCTCGAGTCAGGCTTGAGTCGAGATCAGAAGATCTCGAGTCGCAACCATGCCGGTCTCGAGTCCTTATGTGTGAAGTGCCTGGTTTCGAGTCGCCAACATAACGGTCTCGAGTCGCAACCATGAGTTTCGACTCACAACCTTTGCTGATGTTTCTAGAATCCTCACCCAAATTGTACGAACCAATCAGATTACCCTAACATGTTTTATCATGTCGTACAAGCACCAAATCAGATCAAAACAGTAAATTTCAAATATTCATAGTTTCTTCAAGCAGTTTATCCTTAGGGTTTTCTAACCAAACATAACAATATTCATTGTTGTTTAATTTATCCAAATGAACACAACATAATATTACCAACTCCTAAACTCTATAGATTACGAGACAATCATTAAAATACTCTAGTACTACCCTTAGCATTAAACACCATGAATTAGTCATTATGCACCAAGCAATAATTTTAAACTTCCTGTTAACAGTTTATATCCTACTCTACTAATCTCATCAAGAGGAATCATACTTTCATGTCTCATACATACACCCAAACAATTAACGCATACCAATATTCAATCAGATCCATAGTAGACTCACACATAAATATAATCTCAACATATGCATATAATTTCATTTCTCAAACATCAGTTGCAAAGAATCCAGAAACAAGCCACAGACCACACCATCATCATCCGTCTAAATTTTAACATCATGAATATCTAAGCAACCTAACATATTACACTCAAACAGTACAACAAGGGCTCAGATTAAGCATCAACATTCAAAATATAACACATTACTAACCGAAGAATGAAGGAACGAAAGGAATACACGAGCGGTTTCTGCTCCTAATTTGAACCAAGCCGAGACCAAAACACCCGAAGAGATCTGTTCTGAACCACTATGAACCAAAGTCTGACCCGAACATGTCTGCGATTGACCCGAGTAGAACCCGAACAGAAACCCAAAAACGAAACCGGGGAAACCTGTCTGAACAGAAACAACTATCGCCTCTGCTGCTGCAGACGGCGGCGCTGCTTCGTCTTCGTTGCACATCTCTCTTTTCTCTCTAAATTTCTGGGTGGTTGTGGTTGTCGGGGTGCCGGTAGTCGTCGGAGAAGAAGAGAGGGCACGGGTGTGTGTGGGTGTTGTCGGGGTTTCGGCGTCAGACGCCAGGATTGGAGAGGGAGAACGAGAATGGGGGCTGGGGTGTTTATCGGCGATGAAACGACCGGAGTAGCTCCGGCTGTCGGAGTTGAAACGGGGACAACAGAGAGATGTAGTATGCGTGAATGTGATGGTTTGGTTTTCGCATTACTGGAGAAACAGGGCGAGAAGGGGGATGGGGAGGTGATCGGTGCGGGTGTAATGTGCGACTGCCAGAGGATGGTGCCGACCGGAGTTGCTCCGGTGACCGGAATTGCAGGGAAGAGATGACAGGAGAGTTTGTGGCTGGATTGTGTAGGGATTAGGGTTTTGGTTTCTTGGAGAAAAAGAGATAGGGAGAGGTTTAGGTGCTTAAATAGTGTAGGTTTAGGTCTAGGGAGCGGGCTTGGGCCTAGCCCAAATGCGTGAACCTATATAAACGACTACGCGTCTCGTTCAAACCGATTGGCCCGGTTATATTAACTCATACGCAAATAGTTGAAACTCTCGTCGTGGATTATTATTATTTTATAATGTAGATAATAATACTAATAATAATAATTAATAATAGTTAATTCGAGCATTAATAAAATGCTCGTCTCTCGACGATCAGGATCAAGGGTTCGAGTTGTCACAGAATGCTTATTATTGATCTTGAAACACTCTTATGCCATTTTGCGTTAAAAGGCACAAGTTCGCAAATTAAAGGGTTAAAAGCGTCAGCGAGCAGAAACTAGTGTTTTCGGTAATTGTTTAACGAACCCGGACCTAACGGTGTTTGGTTATACTCCCTAGATCATTTACAAACTAACTACAAGGGCCCATTGTGCCTAAAATGAAAGTTACAAAGCTTATAAAGGTGCAGGGACTAAAAGTGACAAGTTCAAAACTTGTTTGCTGAGATGTGGGGTGGTAGCGCGACGCCACAGCCTACCCCTTTTGCTGTGGCGTGCGGCGATGGCCTAATTTTGATAGAATGTTACCTCCAGCTGCAGGTTCTTCACACTTGTTTCCCACACTTGGTTTTAAAAACTATTTGATCAATTCCATGGGAGTTAACTTATTTTGAAACCTGGTATTACACCTGTTGTGATCTTGTTATCCCTCTCAAACACTTGTCAACATCCTAGCAATCCTCAATCACTATATATATAAGTGTCCATCCAACTTTTTCATTCACACCATTTCTTGATTTCTTGCTCTCTCTCTCAAATCTGAGGATCCTGAACATTTGGAACCTCCTCTGAGTTATATTCAGTCCATAGGACCTTATGTAAGTGTCCTTTCATGACTAATTCATTTTATTTGGCTTAAAAAGCCGAAAAGTCAAGCGTTTACGATAAACGCTTTGACTTTTAGCTAGACCATAAACGGTCAAGCCATTGTTCGCAACGAACATGGCTACGTTATCATAATTAGGTAGGTGTTAAACCCTCAAAAGGGCACCTCCTAATTATCACGTTTGCTTAGTTAATTGTCGGGTCAAAGTAATTAAAATAAAAGTCAAATGGATCAGTTTTTAAATAAAATTCATAAATAATAATATAGAAGCTATAAAAATCAGTTTTGTCACTTTAATAACTTGGTAAATATTAATTGAACATGTCTAGGCATGTTCAACCCGACAATTCTGAGTTTAGGCTCGGTTCGCAACCGAAAGTCACAAAAGCAGACTTTTGCTTTGACTTTCAGTTCTGACCCGATTTAGCTTAGTTTAATTATTCCTTAGGGTTCCTTTGTGACCATATTATATGTTAGTATAACCCTCTGAGGTCATACTACATGATCCCTTAGAAATCATAGTTTATTTGCATGTTTCCGTTAAATGCTTAAAATTGACAATTATGCCCTTATGTTATAAAAACAAGAATTTTGAAATTGTGAGAGGACAAAAATCTTTATTACTTATATATAATCATGTCACAAAAATTTGACATCAATTCCTAGTCTCAAACTAAAGTTATGCAAGATATCGTAAAACAAAACTTTTTGTTAATTGAATTGCATTTTTAGCATAAATCATGTTTAAACCCAAATTTTGGCACCAAAATCATTGCCTACTGATTTAATATAATTTTTAGGGATTTTTGGAAATTTTTTTCAGATTTTATACTGACCATAACATAGAGTTCTTCTGTAAATTCGGTAATTAACGATAATGCCCTTTTCATTAATAAAATGAGTTTTACATATCATTTACATGCCAAACCTTTTCCTACTGATGTTATATATTAAATAAAATATTTTAAGCATTCAAGACTGATTAAAATCTCAGATTTCCATAAACATCTTAAATATCATCAATTATCGACTTTTACACAAATTAAGCGCATAGTATGGTTTAAAACCATATTTAGCACCTAAGACTTGACACCTACTGATTTTATAAATAAATTTTATTACTTTAACAGTAAGTATAAGTCTTGAACTCAGACTTCCAAATTTGACCTTAAAAGCATATGTGAAATGACCAAAATGCCCCTACGGTGGATATTTTGGCCATAAATGATAAACCTCACATATGTATGATATCTTACTGAACTAACTTGATAAAATAAATATTTTTACTAAATATTTTAGACCAGAACCTCAGTTTGCTATTAAACCTCTTTAATAAATTTTAAAATGACCAAATTACCCTTTCGGGGCTTAAATTGGTTTTGAATTCGTTTTGGGCATAATTGAAGATATCCTACTGATATCACAACATATTTTAAGCATAATAACTTATGGAACTTATACGTGATTCATTCGGTTACCCGTTATGCATATACGCGTTCGGTACGGTTTATGTAACTAGGTTACATAAATTAGCCAAAACGGGTCAAACCTTATCATTTTCACTTCAAAATCCAGAATGTATTTAGTTTACCCATTTTATACAAGTCTTCATACTTGTTGGGTCTAAATCTCATTACAATCCGGTCATCGCTTAATCTAGCGTTTCGTGCGGTAAACCTTTCTTTAAAACTAACCGGTCTAAGTTACAACTTAAATAAGACACGTTAGGAAATCTAATAGGATATTAAAACATTCGATCCAGATTAGGAGCCCAGTAAAAGCTCCCTGCACTTGCTGATTAGAATATTCGTCTGAGTATAATTTACATTTAGCTCAGGTAAATACTTTTAACTTATTTTCCCTTATACGGGCTTGGGATATGGTAAATTATTACCGCTTGGTCGGGTATTGAATATTTAATCGATTAGTGGTTAAATCATTGAGAGAACCTGTTTTAATCTGTCTTGTTTGATCAAAGCATTTGGGGGTTAATGCCCGTGTCCTGGATATCCTCGGCTCATTCATTTGAAATGGCCACGGCTTAAGCACGGGGTGTAGGCATACACCTGACAGTTGCGTATGTAAAAACGGTATCTCACTCATGAGGAAACTTCTTGTGGGCCTATACTTGTGGTGTGTCTATTAATCTTGTATCGGCTCTTCTAACCCGAGCCCTGAACGTACGACAAACATATAAATCTGTGTACAAGATTATTTTAAATAATTGTCCCAAGTTATTAAAGAATTTTTATGCCTTGTGCATCTAAAACAATTTTTTTAAATGTTTTTAAAAAGAGTCAGTTAATTGTATTTACAAGTGTAAACTGACGTATTTTTCAAAAAGACTAAGTGGCAGGTACTACGCGAAATTGGCTGGAAGCTTCTGAGCACTAGTTAAGGAATCTTGCAAGTTCTTAATGCTTAAAGTCTGTTGAACAATAATGTGTATTCTGCTCTAGATCCGCCCGTGGATCCGTTTACAACCGTTTGTATAATATTTACTTATACTTTGCATTTCGGTTTGTATTACTGTTTTTAATACTATTTTTTTAAACGTATGTAGCATCTGGCGGTAATCAGGGTCATGGTGATGCCAAGCGAAGGAAGAAAGTTATGTATGCGAAAGGTAACTTTAGTGATCGCAAACCTAACAAAAACCTTATGTGTGTAAAAGATAATCTTAATTTCTTGTTTTGAAATAGAAACTCCAGTATAGAAACATAGACGTGCAATAATTGTAGATACAAAAATAATAAAAACAATCATAGTGACATCATTGTTACATTTCTCTACAAATAAAAAAAATGTAGCATGTTTTAATTAACAATAACGTAAAAAAGTCATACAAAGTAATGAGCTAAAAGTGAAGTTAACCACCTTATGTATGTGCTAAAATGCAAACTAAACGTAACATATGTGTATGTGATCGCCTTTAACTAACTAGATGGGGGTGAGGGTGACAAAACACAAGAGATCATACATGATGAAGAAGGTGGCAGAGATACCACACCAGGTTCAGCAGCTACTACACAAAAAAGTGGCGCATGTGGAGTGATACGCGACGAAGAAAATCAGGCAAAACATCAAGAGAAGAAAGCTACACCGACAAGTAAGTTCTACGTGTTTTTTTTTCATTCAACCATTATATAAACTCACGTATAACCTGTTACATGTGTACAAAAATTAAGAAGAACCGATAATACACAAACAAACTAACACGTACATGTATGTTTACATGTAAATGAATAGAATTGGATAGCAGCAATGAAACAAAACACAAAACATGCAAGAATTGCTTGATGGGCCTACCTTTCACCTACTCACACAAGACACCAAACTAGGTAAGTCATGATTCCCAAAAAAAAAAAAAACCGTGAACATGTGTTATTTCTGTACACAACAGATAATCATAATAATAAAAACCAAAAAAAATGCAGGTGCTGATGTCGATGAAACAAATAATACGAAAACTTCCATACCAACTGATGTGTAAAAAAGTGATGCCATGAATCAAGAAGATAAGCATTCAAAAGAAGAAGAGACCAAAAATAAAATCAGTGGTAAATTCTACATGTTTTTAACTTCATTCAAAAATTATAATAAACTTGGAATTTTTTTATTAATACTAACGAACAAAAAATAAAATTAAGCAGGCAAGGGAACGGCTGAAAATGATATCACACGTAACGCTTGGGTAAACAAACTTGAATCAAGACGAAGAAAACCATTTGGTAGGTTCAACCGGTCATGTGATGACCATGATGACGAAATGGAAATCGAAATTACATCAGAAGAACAGCGTATATGGGATTTTCTGTTCGATATCAAATACTCAATGTAAGCTTCCGTTTAAATTATAAAATACTAGTTGTTACATTAAGCAAAGCTTTGCTCCTGAGAGATTAGGGAATCTTTTGTTCCAAATAGTATTTTTTTTCGACTACACTGTTTTCTCTTAAATGTATAACAGCATACGTTTTTTCACAAACAACATACAGGCCACGGAAAATGGTCATCTCTTTGTCTAGCGGGGTAACAAAAAAATTCGGTCAATCTGCTGAGTAAGTTCAGTTATATAAAATATACGTAAAACATAGTAATCCTAGATTTTTGATATCCAGAATCTAATTTATAAATCTAACATTGTCTTACGTAGAGATATTATCTTCAAGAGTATGTACGGCGTCAAAATCACAAAGACGCTGATGCGCACATTGAGGGAGGAAGTGAAGGTGTACTCTGATGTGGTTGATGCTTGGGTAGATGTACTGAATTATGAAGAACTAGATAGAACCGCCGGCTGTGAGACGCGTATTTATTTTATAACAACTGTCATAGTAAGTATTCATACTATATTGTTTGATCTTTGTCTATGATTTTGAATTTATTAAGTCTTTTGGAACGTTGTAAGTTTGCCTATTTAAAAGACTTTTTTTAATTATTGGAATTCGGGTCTTGCACTAGCTTATTGACACATCTTATTTGAAAAAAAAAACAGGACAGTTGGTTATTGACAGATTCTACTTGTGATGATGATGATGAACGTATGAAAACGTTCCGCGTAAGGATGATGGATGGCGGCGCATATGATCTCATTGGGATCAAAAGGATTTTCTTTCCAATCCTAGAGAATGATCAATATTACTTGATTGTTTTCGATCTGCAAAACGGCGCAATAACCGTCATAGACCACAAGCCTGGTCGCATACCCTTAGTTGGCATTAGGGATTATCAAGATTACTACATTAAAGATACACCATACAAAGTGGTTAGTCATTCTCTTTTCTTGTAAACTTCAAGATGAAAAACAATAGAGTAAACTGCCATTTTGGTCCCTGTGGTTTGGCCAGTTTTGCCACTTTAGTCCAAATCTCAAACTTATTACATCTGGGTCCCTGTGGTTTGCATTTTGTTGCCATTTTAGTCCAAATTTCAAATTTGACTAGATTTCCCATTAATGACCTGCTATTTTGTCTTTACCCTCAGGGGCATTATGGTCATTTTAGATTTATTATCTTTTTATTATAACTCAATTATAATAAATATCTCTCTCTCCACATACAACTGTGCGCTCTCTCTCTCTCTAAAATTATATAGAACCTGCATCCCCTCTCTCTACCCCACTCTCTACATTTTTCCACCACCAACAACTACCATCCACCACCACCACCACCCCCAATCAACCTGGAAATTTCCCCAGCTTTCCGACGTGCATACAACTTGTTCGACGAATTGCCCGTTAAGTTTTTCAAATGGGAGAAACCAAATCATCATCGGAGAACAGATTGAAGCAATCAGCAAAGTACTCCGATGAGAATCGAGTGCCGTTAAGGGCTAAAAACAACAATGCACAGTCGAATTTAAAACCCATATCGATCTGGGGTTCTAACATCGTCAAAGGTTTTGCAGCTGATAAGAAAACCAGATCTGGCGTCCACCACGAATTCCAGAAACCCTCTTGTTCCTAATCGAGCCAAACGGTCACTTATTGGGGATTTATCGTGTTCTGCCACTGCTACACAAGTTCATCCTCAAGGGTTTAATAGATCGTCTTCTTCTTCGGAGGAGAGAGATGGGCACGACAGCGGCAGCAGACGAAGGTGCCGTCTCCGACAACGCCAAGAACGGCGGCGGTGGTGGTGGTGCTTGGCGGCGAGAGGGGGGTGGTGGTGGTGGCAGGTGGTGGTGCTTGGTGAGATGGTGATGAGGGTACTTGAATCGGATTTGATTTCTGAACAATAACACCAGAAATCCGATTTGATTTCTGAGGGTACTTGAATCCGATTCAAGTTACATTAGGTAACCACCAGAAATCTTGTGTTTTTGGATTGGTTTTTGTTACTTGAATCTGGTGGTTACTTGAATCTATATCTCTGGGTTTTGATGATGTTCATAAATACAATGGATGTTCAGAAATCGGATTTGTAATCGTTTGTTGATTTTTGTAATTTTTATGGGTTTTGTTGATTTGTACTGAACTAGTTGGTTTGTTGATTTTGTTCAGTAATCGAATCGGATTTTGTTCAGAAATCGGATATGAGCTCTGGAGAGATTAATGAGAAGGAGAATGGTAATTCATCTTGTGTTTTTTGTCTATTTGTTTTTGTTCAGAAATCGTATGTTGATTTTTGTAATTTTTCTGGGTTTTGATGATGATGTTTGAAGATGAACGATGTCTGGGTTTTGATGATATTCTTGAAGATGATGATTTTCTGGGTTCTTTATTTTCTTGAAGATGTTCTTGATTTTCTGGATTTTCTGGGTTTTGATGATGATGTTTGATGATGTTCTTGAAGATGATGTTATTAATTATTGAAATGTTATAATAAATTAATATGGACCAAAATGCCCCTGCACTAAAGGACAAAATAACCAGTTTTCAACAGTCAAAATGGAGGGTTTTTGGATTTTGGACTAAAATGGCAACAAAATGCAAACCACAGGGACCCAGATGTAATAAGTTTGAGATTTGGACTAAAGTGGCAAAACTGGCCAAACCACAGGGACCAAAATGGCAGTTTACTCAAAACAATAACTCATACCAAAACTGATTACTTTATTGTTTTTTTAATAGAAGCATATGTTGGACGCTTATTTGGAGCGTTCCGAACATCCGGCAAAAGATCAAATTGCAGCAGCCAAGATTAAGAGGTGTGATATCCATTGGGCGACCCCTGCGCATCCAATGGATAGTGCGGTATTCCTTATGCAGCACATGCAGAATTTTAACGGCATCAATGAACCTTTTGAATGTGGTTTTAGCGGCCACTGGAAGAAAAAACAAAAAACTGATTCTTGCCCTCAGAAAAAAATTCGCTACACGCATGCTACTCTCTGATGTGAATTTAATGAAGGCAAAGGTTCGCGATGCTGCATTATCAGTGTAAGCTACTGCTTCATATGCTAATGTTATGTTTTTTTGTAGACAACTTAAACAATTTAACTCATACTTTGTCAGTTGCCTGTCTATGTATTTCACTATTAATCTATGTCGTTGATCTGGAACACATGTCTTTATGTGTACGTTTAATGTTAACTTTTGGCGAACCATAAGTACACTAATGGAAAGTTTGACTAAGATAAATATTTTTATTTGAATAGCATACAATAAGATGTAGTAAAAAAGGTGTAACAATGCAATATTTTCGTTTAATCACTTTGACAATGAATAAAATATAATACAATATTACGTCTAATATGTGTGTTCTTTGCTGTAATAATTAGCGTTAGTCAAACAGTCGTAATTATCATTACAAGCTACTTTGTTACAAAAAAAAAATCAATACAGAAAATACCTGTTTCGTTACAAAAATCAGTAAAAAAAAATTTAACAACATATATTAAATTGAGTTATCTCTTAGGTCAAGCTAACTACTCCTAGTTATAATATTTTTATAAAGAAAAAAAAGTACAGTCTTACAAATTAATGCTACCAACTTGGAAATGTCTAATCTGCACAAAAAGTACACACATATACCAACACCTTATCTAAGAAATATATCATAGTACCCATTAATTATAACTAGTGGGAAAGCCCGCGCGTTGCGGCGGGTGTTCCGACTGATATCGTATTCATTTATGATATGTATTGCAAAGCATGAACTTTGTTAGTTACTAAACCAAACATGTCACTCTCATCTTACAAAACGAAAAATATTATATTAAAATAGTAATTTACTTTATTATTATACAATTAATTTAAAAACGAATTGATACACTTTATCAACTTCAAGACCATTGTCATATCCTTCATTTCTTTTTTATTTGGTGGGTTCATTCTAATTTGTGGAGATTACAATAAATTTAATCAATTAATTTAGACTCTCCACATGTCACCTTAACATTATAGGTTACAAAGGTGCCGAAATCACTAAAATGCCCCTAAAGTGTCTTAAATTTTTGGACAATGGGCAACTTTACCCCCTCTAAAATAACTTGGCTCTCTTGTACATGTTGCTTGAAGATGCGTACACAATATAAAATTACCATAAGGGTAAATGTATTAGTCTCACATGATAAATTGCAAAGAATAAATTAGGTATCACGATTCTCATGTTTTGATCATTTTCTTCAAGATGTGGCTACGATTTTCCCGCCAAAAAAGCTTTGAAAAGAACAAGTGATCGTTCAGGTTGCATATATGGGACTTCGTGTGCTGCCCCTCTAACGGTTGCAAAATGTAAAACATCCCCATACACTTGTGTCCATCCACCAACCTGCCCAAAAGTAAACTTATTTCAAGCGGGCCTAACATATTAAAATACAAAGTTAGCTGAAAACGGAAAAGGTTATACCGGTCTAATGGGTTACATATGTTAAAAGTTGGCTAAAGCGTGTATACATGTTACCTAGTTACAAAATGTACAAAAAGAAAAAGAACAAAAGGTGTTGGTGTTGATAAGTACATAAAATTATTTGTTTAGACTCGACTTCCCAGCCGCCCAATTTGTCATATCTAACATAACAACAAATAAGTTGTAAAATTAGCAAAAAAAACATGAATTTTAAAAATATAGCTTAACTAACCTGGTTGTCGCCGTTCACAAAACAACAAATAAATTTTAAAACAACAAAACAACAAATATCTAACATAACAACAAAATTAGTAAAAAAAACATGAATTTTAAAAAATTATTTGTTTAGACTCGACTTCCCAGCCGCCCAATTTGTCATATCTAACATAACAACAAATAAGTTGTAAAATTAGTAAAAAAAAACATGAATTTTAAAAATATAGCTTAACTAACCTGGTTGTCGCCGTTCACAAAAAAAAAAAAAAAAAAAAAAAAAAAAAACCTGTTTGTTGTCACCGAGCCAGGCCCTGTATGGCAGAGTTGTGGACAATCCTAATTTCTTAGCCAAGCCATTGACCACCAGCAACGTACCGGTTAAAGGGAGGACTCAATCTTGATCGTCACTGAAAGGGTTCATTAAAAAGATTAATAATATTTGGGCACATTTGCTTCTAAATGTCACACTTCAACATTTGATTATCCATAATTATTAAAACGTTAAGCAACATAAGCACATCCTGTTACTATCTTTTAAAATCAGGTAATCATTATAAAATGCGCATAAAAGTGCAATTCACCTGTAAACAAAAACGCGAATGCCAGACTTGAGACGAAAGGCCAATACAGGAGTCATTGGTTCTTCCATATTTGCCATGTCATACGTTAAAACACTGTTATAGCATAAAAAAAACTCAAGTTTATCAAACTTAGAATAATAGACCTGAATATGACCATGGTTTCACGTGATACCTACTACACATGGACCATTCGTTGACATCCACAAGACGCGCATTGAAAGTGGTTTGAACGTCCTTTCGGTTAAAGTATTTAGTTGTTTCATCCTCCACACAGACATCTACTTTTGCCTCTGGATCTGGCTGCCAAGTGAAAACAATCATCAGGGACAAAATAAGTGCGACCCGTATCGTTTGAGATTTCTAGTAAATCGTTGTTCTTATTAAATAAAATAATTTTGACCCATATCGTTTGAGATTTCTAGTCTATTTTACTCAACACATTTGACCTGACATACATAAAACATAACCCATATGGACACATTCATAAACAACGATTAGGACATTATGTACTCACATTTCGATCAAGAACCTGTGATTGTGAGAAAACATTTGACAAACATATGTCGAGAGTGACGTCATACGTGTCAATATAATCACTAATCTCTTTTGAAGCTTGACTTGCAACAGAAGCACACCTAGGGGTAATAGCATTGAAATTGTCTTGTCTTCTAATCGTCGAGTAGTTGCATACGTTCTTAAACATGTCATAAGTATCATCCGGTATTAAACCATGATACCTAATATTTAGATAAATTGTAAAAAACTTACCAGAGAATAAATTGCAGTCAAAATGAGGCTCATCAACTGAAGTTTTTTTCCCTTGATGACGGCTTGGTTGATTTGGTTATCCGCCTCCTTTACATGCTACATGTTGATAAAAATGAAACCAACAGCGGGACACGTGGTATCATGCCTCAGTTGACACAATCCACCGGCTGCCCGCTAAAGCAATCAACCCAAGATTAATCAAAACAGTAAAACACTATTCATTTGGTTGGGTTGTTAATATAAGGATAATCGATATTAAAAACCTTCTTATGTGAAAATAACATGGACTTGTGATACAATGCAACCCTTTTGCAGAGTTTGTCTTTGTTGTTGTAGTGCCACTAACTACTACAGCGAAGAGTTCAAGCAAAGGGTTAAGAAGAATCCATGTGCGCATTGAGCATGTGATGCCATCCAAGTGCACTAAAAAGCAACAATTAAGAAAAAAAAATCATTAACCAATAGACTCCCTTCCAATTTCACAGAAAAAAAAAAACAAACTATGATGATGCTTTGCAAACACTTATTCTGAAATGGGGGAAAATCCAATATATGGCATCTAAAGAAGTAAATAGAAAGTAAAGGTATTTGTCTTTCATTATTGTACTCAACGCCCTAGAATTTCGATTTAAACAATTCTCATAACTCATAAACACACATTGCTTGTTTTAACCCCCATAATCATTTTTTGCCCAAACACATTGGATAGTTATTAGTTGCATTTGTGCATATAAATTATTTTGAGTGTCTACATTCAATTATATTTCATATTCAACTTCACACTGTTGCTTTTAAGTCTAGATTCTAAACTGTTAATATTGTTCCAATCAAAATAATTCCAATAAAGTAGTATAAAAATGGATCTCTTCTAGGAAGTGGCATCAAATCCTTCAACTCCACATACACATATAGCTAGTGTTCACAGCCGACAACTTGACAACTTGATAAATTGGGATAACCAAATTGATCACTTATGTCAAATGTCATCAAAAATTTAGCTAATCAAACAAAAAGGACTTCTGAATCTTCCATCCACATCCACATACACAATTAAACAAATAAACAAAATACGTACTCTTTCTAACTGAGTTTTACTTCTGTGCCTCCGTATTCTAGCAACAAAACAGTATCTCCTTCTTTGACACCAACCCGAATCGTCTTTCTGAAATTGTGGACCAACAAATTGATCGAGATTTTGGGGATGATTGTTGGTGATGATTTGGGAACAGGGAAACCCAAATTTAGAGATTTAAGGAATTTATGAGAATGGAGTTGGTTATCTTGAGATGTGGAAGCGTGTGTACTGGAAGAGAAGGAGAGGAGTCACGAACTGTCTGTCTTACCTAGGGCTCCATTGATGAGGGGGAAGAAACAACTGGTATGAGTAAATGGCGTCATTAAACCGAAGGAAATGCATAAATTACCATCATGCCCCAACAATAATTAATAACATTTATTATTGATGAAATATCTAAATTGCCCTCAAAGTGTCTTAAAACTTTGGACAATGTCCAAGTTTCCCCCCTCTAAAATGGCTTGCTTCATTTGTACATGGTGCTACAAGATTTGTACCTAGGCAAAATTACCAAAAGGGTAGAAAACCCAGTTCTCTTAATAAAGGTATATAGATAATATATATACATAAAAATAAAGTACAATCTCATATAAATGCCCCAGTATGGGGAATCTAAATTGGACAAAAAGGAAGCATAGCACTCATTAATGTTTACACGAAGGAAAAAGCATAAATAATAAAAAAGAAAAAATGTGTACTTCTATCTTTATCTTATGCCCATTGTCTTATCTTACACGTTTAAAAAAAGATAGGTATTGATATGCGCCCATGGATATGCAGTGTTAGTGTAGCTCTCTCATGATTTGATAACTATAGTACAAGCATTTAATGAATCCCAATTGTCTCTCTGTGGTGTAATAATAAAAAAATAAAATATATATACACCTATCACGTTTGGGTAAACAAAAGGAGGGAAGAATCAAAAGTTCAAAACTTTAATATTAAATGACAGAAACTTTAAAGAAACTTGTTACATAAAATGTAAATGCTTGCGAAGAAATGACAGCTTTGAAAAAAAAATCTACTGGTTGAAATACATGCAATATCATATACGGGGTTTTTTGGCGGAAAAATACAAAAAGGAAGGAACACTGTTGGGATCGAACCCTATCAGAGGAACAGATAATTAAAGCCAAAACTAGATCAGAGCAGTGGATCCAGAATAAGCAGATGTTTACATACAAGTCTCTCCCCTTGAAAGTAATTTCAACATCTGCTGACCTCCTATCTGCTGATCGTGCAAACTGCTGACCTACAACTGCTGCTCAAGTAAAGACCTGATGAAAGACTAAAGCCCTGCTGATTCAATCTACTGTCTTGAGTCAAGCACTGCTGATCCGGACAAGTACTGATGGGTTCACAGCAGTTGAAGGTTGCAGCAGCTGATCTATAGTCTGTTTTGTAATGTAATGTAATGTAATAGCAGTAGTTAACATAGCAGTGTTTGTATAGATCAGAGGTTAGAGTTTGTTAGGAGGTTAGATGTCACTTTCATGGTGATGTCAGCTAAGATGCTCAGTGGTTTGCAAGTGCCTATAAATAGCTCAGTACTTTGTACTGTTCTATTAGCTCTTTGCATCATCGTCTTCTTTGCACGAACAAACACTGAGCTCTGGCTGAGGGGGAGTTTGCATTCATTCATCAATCATTGTAATCGTTATTGAAATAAATTCAATCTTCCGATTCATTGAGAAAAGATGTTTGATCAAAGTATTACTCTCGTTTGATTGTATGCAAAGTTTGTTTCCATCATAATTCCGCTGCACACTCATCCATTTTCATTTTAATTACAAACACAAAATACAATCAGAATCAAACTCAGATCCAACAATTGGTATCAGAGTTTGGACAGTCAAATTTGATTTAACAATCATTTTGACATAAATAGTTCAGCTCAAAATCGTTGATATCGATAGTTTGTTCGTATGTGTTGAAAAACAGAGCAAGGTTTAATCACCATTAAAGTTGATTAATCAGTGTCTGTAAAACAACCAGGATGACGTCACAATCTCAAGATGATAAGAATAACATTGGCTCGCTTTTTAAACCACCCATGCTTAAAAGAAATGAATACAACATCTGGGAGCGAAGGATGGGTCACATCCTTGCTCAACAGAACACTGGATGTTGGAGGTCTGTTGTTTTTGGTCCCCATGTTCCTACAGTGCCAAGTGCCAAGGATACAAAGAAGTTCGTATCAAAACCTTATGAAAACTATACTGAAACTGATTTTCAAAAATTCGAACTGGATGCCAAAGCATTTAGCATCATAGCATCTGCATTACCAAATGAGATCTATGCTGGACTGTTACATTGTAACAGCGCCAAAGAGCTATGGGATGCTTTGAAGGAACAGTTTGGGGGTACCGAAGAAGTTATTGAAAACAATAGGGAAATTCTGAATCAGCAGTATGAAACCTTCTGTCACATTAAGGATGAATCATTGACCCAACAATTTGAACGGTTCAGTTGTCTCATCAGTGAGTTAAGGCTTGTTAAGGTTGAATTTCCAAAATCAACCCAAAATAGCAGGTTTCTTAGGTCGCTACCTGATAAATGGGACACAATTGCTTTTGTGACTAGAAACTCTGTTGAGTTCAAAGATCTGACCCTGACCCAACTTCATGGTAGACTCCTGACTTATGAAAGGGAGTTGAACCAGAAAAGGAAGTTGCAAGAGTCTGGAAAAGCCACTGATGATTACTAATTCGGTAGCACAGCTCTTCTGGGTCAGGAAGAATCTGGTGGCAGTAGTAAGGAACAGGGTTATGATCATTTCATTGATATAACAGCTGGTGGTAACTTTACCAACCCTGATTCTCACTCTGCAAACTATGCTTTCACTGCAAACACTGAAAACCAGATGTCAGATAATCTGTGCTTTGAACTCAATGATTTACAACATTTTGATCCCACTGACTTAGAGGAAATGGACATCCTGCACCAATTGGCTTTGCTTAGTGTTAGAACTAGCAAATTCTACAAAAGAACAGGGCGAAAATTCCCAGGTTTACATGGGAATCTAAGGGTTGGGTTGGATAAATCGAAAATCAAGTGTTACAAGTGTAATAGGTTGGGACATTTCGCTAGGGAATGTAGGAGTCAATCTACTGGTCCTATAATCACTCATCCTAGCTCAAATCCTAGACCTCAAAATCAAGGCACTGTGCACTATGCCCAATATACCCCTACAGCTCATGTTAATGCTGCACATTATGCTGCTGCCCCTGTGCCAGTGCACTATGTCCAAACTACTGTTCCCCAAATTCAGTACGTGCAAACCCCTGTCCCCCAGGCACAGGTGCAAACTGCTGCACCTCAAACTGCTGCTCCAGCAGTGGTACAACCAGATCAGCAAAGTTTTTTCACTCAAGGCTTTGTTGACTGGAGCAGCATGCCTGATGAGCTTAGTGATGAAAATTTTGCACTCTATGCTTCTAATGAACCTTCTAATGATGAATTTTGTTTGATGGCATTAGAGTCAAAACCAGAGGGGATTGAAACTGAAGGTGAACAGCTAAGTGATGAAACAGTGGATGAAGTGACTGAAGCAGTTGTTAATGCAGTTGCTGGTGAATTGCTGCTGGGAGAAAATTCAGAAACCCTGATTGAACCACTGACCGACCCATGGTCCAAAGAGGACAAAGAAGAAGAGAAAATTGAGAAAGCAGGTGAGAAAGAAGAAAGAGCTGATGATGAAGAAAATCATCAATGTGATTGTGCAATGATGGCTGCTGCCAAGGTATCACCTCAAGTTCTTGAAAAACTGTGTTCTGACAATTGCATTATTGCTTTTGCTAACATCAAAGAGGTAAATGAAAACCTTCGGAATAAAATTTTAACTGATGAAGTCAAATTTGAAAAGTCTTTAAAAGAACTTAAAAACAAATTGACTGAAAAGGAAAAAGAGATCAGCAGTCTGAAAGAAGATCAAAGCATAACCAAAACTCAACTCCAAACTATGGTAGAAAAATACCAAGTTTGCAAAAAGGAGTTGGAGTCCACCCAAATCACTTGTGAAAGATGGGTGGAATCATGCAAAGGGTATGAAGTTATGCTTGAAAAACAGATAAAAAGCAATGTGAAATTTGGGGTTGGTTATAGAAAACATGATGATGAAAACACTGCTTTTGGAAAATCTGTTCAAACCACTGACGTAACCACTGAGTTCATACCCACAAACAAGAATGGCCAAGAAGTGAAAATCACTGACAAACTTGGTAACAAAATCACACTTAACAGACCAATGGGATCCTCTACTTTTGAGGAACTTGAAGATTATCAGTTTAAACCAAAATGGTCTGATGAGTGTGATATTCTTGAAAATTTCAAGCCAATGGACTTTACATCAACTGATGGTGTTAAAGCTCCAAAAGCTAAAGTCATTCCTCTCAAGGACATCCCAACAGAGGTTAAAACCTTTGCTGCAAAGGAGTCCGAAAAGAGAAAGAAGAAAGAAAAAATTGATAACTTGTTTTGTGAATTCTGTGAGAAAAGGAATCATCTAACAAAAGACTGTTTTCATTTAAAAGCTTATGATTTGAACAGAACAGGTGTCATTGTTTCAGCTGAAAGCTGCATTGTGTGTGGTAAAACAAACCACATAACTCAAGCATGTGTGTATCTCAAAAACTTTGATGTGAAAAAGAATGAGTACATTGCTAAAACATCCTTGAGTTCATCAGCATCATCTGTCAAATTCACCAAGAAACAACCACTGTTTGTGCCAGTTCAAACAGCTGTCACAAAACAGCTGAACCAGACATTTGTCAAAAGAGATGTTCAGGTTACTGATGCACCCCCTGCCAATCAATTCAGAAAAGGCAAGGAAAAACAGTCTTACCAAAGGATTCCACACGTTTATGAGGCCTACAAAAGGCCCTCTAAACCTAAAGTGAACAGGCATCCTTTTGGTTACCAACAGGTGATTGGTCAAGACCCCCAACAGTGGTTAGCAAGAAACAGTACCAAAACTGTCCAAACCCCTGACCTAACCACTGTCCATCAATCTGCATCCATCCCAGACACTGTTGAGACCCCATCCAAAGCCCTGTTGGCTTTGGAGACCCTAATGAACTAATCCTTTTACTTCATGTGCAGGGAGCTTCTGCATGCTTTGATAGTCTTTGGTATGTAGATAGTGGAGGCTCCAGGCACATGACAGGATGTAAAGCCCTCCTCAAAGACTTTAAAATCCATGGAGGGGGTGATATATCCTTTGGGAATAATAGTAAAGGGAAAGTTCTGGGGTCTGGTACAGTGCAGTCTGGAAATGTAAAATTTGAAAATGTCAATCTGATAGACAATCTAAAATTCAACCTTCTGAGTGTATCACAAATGAGTGACAAAGGGTTTGGGTCATTCTTCACAAAAGATTGTTGTAGGATTGTTGGACCAGAAATGGTCAAGAAGATTGAAGCAATAATCAAAACTGGTCAAACTAAACTTGTTGCTCAAAGAAGTGGCAATGTTTATGTTGTTGATATGTCAAAAGAGTGTCCCAGAGCTGATGCCTGTCTGTTCTCAGCTGCCTCTAACAAAGAGACAGAACTTTGGCACAGAAGGCTGGGGCACACAAATCTTAAGACAATCACTGAAATTTCAAAAAATGGTTTGGTGAGAGGCCTACCACAAAAATTGTTTTCTTGTCCTGAACATTGCATTTCCTGTTTAAAAAGGAAAATAGCATAAAAGTTCTTTTAAGTCCATTGAAGAGTCCAAAACAACCCAGTGTTTGCAATTGCTACACATGGATTTGTTTGGCCCAGTTCAAGTCATGAGCCTCAAGAAGAAAAGATATTGTTTGGTTATTGTTGATGACTTTTCTAGGTTTACATGGACTTTCTTTTTACACTCAAAAGATGAGACTGCAGGCATTTTGCAAGACTTTGTGACACAGGTTGAAAAGCAATTTGACCTTCCAGTGAAAAGCTTCAGGAGTGACAATGGCACAGCATCCCTAGAACACCAGAGCAAAATGGGGTTGTTGAAAGAAAGAACAAAACTTTGATTGAGGCTGCCAGAACCATGCTTGCAGATTCAGGTTTGCCATTAACTTTCTGGGCAGAGGCAGTAAACACTGCTTGCTACGTCCAGAACAGAGTTTTAATAAACCCCAGGCACAAAAAGACTGCTTATGAAATTCTGTATAAAATCAAACCACTGATTTCTTACTTCAAGGTGTTTGGCTGCCCATGCTTTATTTTGAACCTAAAAGATTCCATTTCAAAATTTGAAGCCATAATTGATTGTGGTTATCATCTGGGATACTCAACCACTGCCAAGGCCTATAAAGTGTTCAATACACGGACCAAGGCAGTGGAGGAGACTTTGAATGTAAAGTTCAATGAACTTTCATCAATGAAAATCCCAGCAAATCCTGCAGATCTGTTTGATCTTGAAAAATTCACTTTTGAAAATACTGCTGTCAAGACTAACAGTGCAGGTCCATCCGAGGATACAACACCAGACTATGGGTATGAAATCATCATCCCTCAAAGGTCTGCCACAAAGGGAAAAGCATCAGTTGTTCAAAACAATTGTCAAAGCTCAACCACTGCTACCTCAACAGTTGTTGACCAAAGTAGCCCATCAACCACTGCTTCCACATCCTCAAACACTGCTGATAAAAGTCCCCAAACTGTGGATAAAAGTCAGCAGGTGTCCATTTCATTACCTCCTATTCCACCACCTTTTGAAGCCACTGCTGGGTCATCAAAGTCACCAGCAGTGGTTAGCTCAGATGATACACATTTGCAGCCTTCACCAACAAATGCCATCATACCATACCAAGGAGATTTAATCTTCTTGAGATCTCATCCACCTGATCAAATCATTGGCAACATCAATGAAGGGGTGCTCACAAGAAGCCAAACCCAAAACATTTGTCTTTTTGCTGGTTTTCTATCACTCCATCAGCCAGTCAAGTACCAAGAGGCACTGAAAGACAATAGCTGGGTAGAAGCCATGCAAGAGGAGCTCCAACAGTTTAAAAGACAACAAGTATGGGAGCTTGTACCACTACCAGAAGAGGTTAGTCCCATTGGCACAAAGTGGGTCTTCAAGAACAAAACTGATAAAAGGGGTATTGTTGTCAAGAATAAAGCCAGGCTTGTGGTTCAAGGTTACAGACAGGAAGAGGATATTGATTATGATGAAACATTCGCCCCTGTTGCAAGATTGGAAGCCATTAGACTGTTCCTGGCCTTTGCTGTCAACCACAACTTGAAGGTGTTTCAAATGGATATCAAAAGTGCTTTCCTCTATGGTACAATTCAAGAAGAGGTATATGTATGTCAACCTCCAGGTTTTGAGGATCCATTTTATCCAGATCATGTCTATAGGCTAAACAAAGCCTTGTATGGCTTGAAACAAGCACCAAGAGCCTGGTATGAAACTCTTTCCAACTTTCTACTCTCAAATGGTTTCAAAAGAGGTACCATTGATAAAACACTGTTTCTTAAATGGAGAGGGAAGGATTTAATGATCGTCCAAATTTATGTGGATGACATTATTTTTGGAAGCACATATAACAAAATGTGTGAAGAGTTTAGAGAACTCATGACAGCTGAGTTTGAAATGAGTGCAATGGGTGAGCTGCAATGCTTTCTTGGTCTCCAAGTACAGCAAATGCAAAATGGAACTTTCATTCATCAAAGCAAATATGCTAAAGAACTTTTGACCAAATTTGATATGAATGATTGTAAACCATGCAGCACACCCATGGCAACAAATAAGCTGGTCATGTCTGATGAAAAAGATGAGCTGATTGACCAAACACTTTATAGAAGCATGATTGGGTCTTTATTGTACCTAACTGCATCTAGACCAGACATCATGTTTGCAACATGTGTCTGTGCAAGAAGTCAATCAGCTCCCAGAAAATCAAATCTCATTGCTGTAAAAAGGATCTTCAGATACATAAAAGGTGCTCCCACACTTGGTATCTGGTATCCAGCTAATGGGAACATCAAGCTTTCAGGTTTTTCAGACAGTGATTTTGCTGGATGTCACACCACAAGGAAGTCCACTTCAGGAGGGTGCCAGTTTCTAGGTGATTGCTTAGTTTCTTGGCAAAGCAAAAAGCAAGCAGCTGTTTCAACATCCACTGCTGAAGCTGAATACATTGCTGCTGCAAGCTGTACAGCCCAACTCCTGTGGCTTCAAAATCAGTTACTGGATTTTGGTATCACTGCCTTAAAGACACCACTCATGTTGGACAGCCAGGCAGCAGAAAATATCATCAAAAATCAAGTTTCTCATTCTACCACCAAACACATTGACATCAGACATCACTTTGTGAGGGATTGCTATGAAAAAGGTTTGATTTCTCTGCATCATGTCCCAACTAAAGACCAGCTGGCAGATGTGCTCACAAAAGCACTTGATACAACCACTTTTGAAAGCTTGGTCTCTAGGATTGGGATGCTGAACTTGGAATAACAAGCAACATCTTGTTTTTCTATGAATAAAAGAAACAAAATGTTTTCAGAAAATCAAAACTCCATCCTTAAAAATAGCTCACAATGAAATTTTCATTAAAATCCTTAAAAGTCTGCCATAACCACTGATTGTTCAAAAGTCTGCTCTACTTCAAAAATCTGTCCACTGCTGAAAGTCAACCCCTGTTCTCTCATTTCTTTGATAAACTCTGTTGTTCAAAAGCAGTGTCTTATCCACTGATATGCTATCCACTGATAGTGAAAATCATCCACTGCTTTAATACCACTGCCTTCATCAGTCACTTTCATAAAAGTACTGTCCTTCACTTTCACCAGGGGTTGTCACGTGGGCAGTACATAGCGGTCAGACCTTTTGTAACGGCTGCCACGTCAGCATTCACTTTCTTCCCTATAAAAACCCCCACTCACCACCAAAACAGGGTTTTACTGTCGAATTGAATTCTTAAAAATTCTCTTCTCAAAGCAGTTTTTCATCTTATCTTTCACAAATTTCTTCGATCATCCTCTTCGAAAATGACAAAATCGAAGCCATCTGAAAAACCCACTTCCAAATCATCATCGAAAACAGCCTCTCAAAAGGCAATCTCCACTGAAATCCCATATAAACCATCTCATAATCTCCTGGGTCTTCTCACAAAACCAGGAACCACCAATGTTTTCGATTCCATCATTGACACCATGGCAAAAGCAAAGTACAAAACTTTGTTAATCGCCGATGCACAAATCTATTTGGCGACCCAAAGAGAGTTCTGGATGAATGCAACCCTTGAAAAACAAGGAGACACTGCAACCACCATACATTCTTCTATAAAGTGTAAAGCTGTCCAAATCACGCCACAATCCATTTCAGAGGTCTTTCAACTCGATGATCAGGAAGGTAAAACTTCTTTCCCTAAAAACGAGTTACAAACTGACTTCATTGAGAGAGGGTATGAAGCCACAATGATGAAGAAACTTACCTTACAAAAAGGTTATTTTCCTTCTGCAACCAGATTTTTATTTCATACCCTCCTACTATGTGTTTTAAACAAAACCACTTCTTTCAATGAAATCCCTTTAAAGATTCAAAATCTGGGATATGCAATTCTTCAAGAAGAAAATTTTAACTATTCTCGGGAAATCTTTAAAGATTTGGTTAATAATGTTGAAACAAAATCATTCTTACTGTTTCCAAGGTTTTTAAGTTACTATTTTGAAAAGAAATTCAGTAAGGATGATTTAGCTACAATAAACCAAGGTGACTCCATTGAAATAAGTTGCTTAACTGCTGAAACTTTTACAAGGATGTCAACACCTTGCAAAACACAAGCAGAGATGCCTGAGCAGATTTTAGCAGTTACAACTGCTCGTCAGGTATCTGCTGCTGAGCCCACTGCTCAAGGTGATCAAAGCAGCAGAACAACTGTTTTGAAACCCACACCTAAAATCACCAAAAAGCCAACAAAAAAAAACACAAAAACCCCCCAAACCCATCAAAACGGCAACTCTGGAGGATGAGATACCAGAGCTACTGCCTGTGACAGCACAAAAGTCATAAGAAACCACTGCTGCTACTTCCTCACAGCAGTTGGTACAAATATCTCAACCCATAGCCGAAACCCCTCCAGCTTCTTCACAAAAAGATCAGGTTGTACACATTGGGACACCACATCATGATGCTCTGGAAACACCCGTTTCCATCATCCACAGCTCAATTCCCGGAGCAAATCCTCTTTCTTCACCAAACATCACATCCACAATTCCCACACCAACTAAACTGCTGTTGGATGCAATTGATTTGAACCAGGCACTCACCAGTCCTTCTCAATCACCTATTAATGAGGATATACCTCAACAACTGACTGGGTCTGATGTATCAATCCATGCTAACCCACCAACACAACCTGAGGAGGTTACACCCCATGAGTTACACGTAACTCTTGGTGGTTGTCCAAGTGAACCAGCCACTACAACTATTGAACCCACTGGTTTACAGTTGGACAGTGGTTATGTAACACCTGTGTCATTTCAACCATCAAACAAATGCCAAACCAATGAAATAATGTATTTCATACTTTGGACTTGTATAAATATGTGTATCTTTTGCACATATCGACTCATGTTCGATTTCAAGCTCTAAATCGCTTTCTGGAAGGTTATACGCGCACTAATGCGTAAATATAACCAGTTTAATGCAACGAACACTCCGGAATAGTGAAATAGGCTTAACATACCTTAAATAACCTATACATAACTTAGATATAAGTTTTGGAAGGTTTGGTGTGGTGAAATCAAAGTTAAATCGCTTACAGGGACTAAAGTTGACAAACTGCGAAAGTATGCCAATTTGAACTGTAACAGACATTCCGGAACATGACCATAAGTTAAACATACCATAAATATCCTTTACATAGCTTAGAAATAGGCTTTGAGGGGTTCGGTGTGCTAAAATAAACTTTTGGGTCATTCAGGGACTAAAAGTGTCAAAAAGTGCACAAGTTTGCATTTTCGCGCATAACTTACGTTCTGAATACATCCGGACATCCAAAAATTTATGTGAGCATGACTATATTATATTTTAGTGTTCGCCTTAAGAAAAATCCATTCGTCGCGTCATTTGGTTCGTTTTTCGCGCTTATGCGCATTCCGTCGTAATTAAGCGAACATCGCGTTCGTACGACCAAACGAACCATCATCCGGCATATTTTTGAGTATGTTTTGAGTTCCCTATACTTTAACTTCATTTTAGAGCCTTGAAATGAGGTTAACGGGGTTCAAACGCATCGAAAAAGGCCTTAAACACGTGCAGGGACCATTGCTGCCAATTTTGAAACTTTCTGATTCAGGGTGGGTGCTAGCGTAGCGCGACGCCTATGGGGCTACCTGTCGCGCTACGCGACTGCCTAACCAGACCAGATTCAATGTTTTAATCACAAGTTGCAGCTGATTGATCCTTAACCACATGTTTTAAGTTGCTTAGTCACTAAGATAAGGAGCATATGTAGCTTCCATAACCTTTCAACAAGTGTACGGATGTGATCGAATCACGGTTTCCATGAAACGATCTCAACGGTTCACCGAAAACTATATATACCCCATGCCTTTCATTGTTTTAAAGCACAAGAATTCTGATTTGAGAGCTCTAAGTTGAAACCATTGTTTCATACCTGAGTTCTTGGATCGGGATTAGCATTCGGGGACCCTTCGTAAGTATTCTTTCGTTCTTTTCCTTATTTTACTGCTTTTCGAGTCAGAAAGTCAAACTTTGTTTGACTTTCAGCGTTGACCAGTAATGGTCAATGCGAAGTTCGCTAGAACTTCGCAACGTGATTGTAATCACGATGGTCATAGTCCCTTGGGACTATGCCTACTGATTACCACGTTGTCGTAGGGTAAGCGATCTAATAAATCGCTTATGCCTCGAACCCGACCCAGTTTGGTCGATCATTAGGATCCGACCAAACACATTAGGTGACCATAGTGTAGGGAATAACCTTCCGAGGTTAAACCCTATGGTCACATCGTTTAAGTAGTTGTATGATAGGTAGTTTATATGCCTTAGGTAAATTACCAGAATACCCTTTTCATGTATAATTGGTAATTAAGCATATGTAACCTAAACTTTTGTCACATAACTGATTATGTAACATGTTTAGGCATATAACACTTGTCATAGGGCTAGTTAGGCGGTCCGAGCGCGTTTCACGCGAACGACGCGTTAAAGTAGCATAAGCTACCTAAACGGGTCGTAATGGGTCGTAAACAATTATGTTAGGTTTCAATTAGTATGTAGGCTTTGTAGAACCATATTACACGAGTCTCCATACTCGTTTGGTTTACAAACCCTCATGCTACCCAATCTTCCGATTTAGGTCCGGTTTATTAACATAGTTACCTATATTAGGTGCCGTTTGATTCCGAGATCTATAGCATTACTTGGTGGTTATCTTTAGACAACTGAGCAATCTCAAGTGAGTACATAGACCCCTCTTTTACTGTTTTCCAAACTGTTTTGGGGTGGAACACATGTGCCTACTTGTTACATTTATGCTTTCCCGTTTTCACATCATATACCTGCTATGTTCGTTAGTACATTATAGTACATGATTTCAATACACTTTATGCTATGTATGTCCATTATGTGCATACTTAGTACATTGTTTTTCATTGCTTTTCTGTTGCATATGCTTATCCAGCATATGAACACATTATACTACATATTGAACCGTTGTAAACATTTGACTATGTGAACCGTTGTAATCATTCGACTATGTGATCCGTTGATATCTGTGAACCGTTTGTATCTGTGATCCGTTGATATCTGTGAACCGTTTGTATCTGTGAACCGTTTGTATCTGTGAACCGTTTGTATCTGTGAACCGTTTGTATCTGTGAACCGTTTGTATCTGTGAACCGTTTGTATCTGTGAACCGTTTGTATCTGTGAACCGTTTGTATCTGTGAACCGTATTTGACCATACATAAACATTTCTACTATTGTTAAACATTACTTTGGTGGTTTAGTTTGATTAAATGATTAAGTAACGATACGTGTGTAATATGATACAAGCATGGTGGATACGCCGCTGGTACTTCCTATATATAAGTGTTTGTATGGTATTACATATTGTAGCGTTATTTGAATCATTTCAGTTTGATACATATAACATTTTATACAAATAACATACTTTTCACAAGACATTGTTTTACAAACAACTTATCTTATACAAATCCATTTTTACTATGGTTATTCATTTAACCATACATTATTCATTTATTTATACATATCATCTGAACTCATTGTTTTTCAAATGATTTACAAAACAAAGCAAACTAAAAGGTTCATGACTAAACATTTTCTCAAACATAAGTCATGGAACCTATTTTCACAAAACCTATGTATCTCACAGGCATTTTTATGCTGACGTACCTATTTTCACATGTGTTTTTCAGGAACTGTTGCGTAAGATGATCAAGATACATATAGGCAGACTTGGGCTTTAGTGACAATAAAAGATGCAAGACTAGTTAATTTTGTTGTATTTCCTAGTTTGATAAGACATTGTAACACTTTTAATCAATAAAACGAAACTTCAATTGCCATGGATTTGAAACAATTAATTCTGTTACAACACTCCCCGACATTTCCGCCACGTTTTGTATGTTCCACGTGGTCGGGGTGTGACAGGTTACATTAATAAGACTTCCTTGGAGGCAATTCCTTACATAGCACCTCTGCCAACCCCCAGTGGATTTATTTATCCTACTGGCAACATCAAAAGGTTGTCAAGTGTTGAAGGAAGAAGACCCCAGTACCAAGAAAAAGGGGCATCAATGGTTAAAGTTTGGAGTACACTCCCTACCACAACCACTGATAAAACCACTGATAGTGGGAAATCAGATGATCCCATTAATTGGGTGATGGTTTAAAGTACCAGAAATTGACGGATCGTGTTGAAAAGCTTGATAACTCTGTTGCAGAACTCAAAGATATGCTCCAACAGTTGTTACAAGTACAAAAGGTACAATCAACTGCTATTCCATCTCAAGCACCTGCTCCACAACAGGCACCTGCTACAAATGAGCTTTGGAATCTATTTCAATCTTTTCTTCATCAACAAGCACAAATAGCAGATCAGCAACATGAAAAACATGTCCAACAGCTGAGAAATGCAATGGAGTCAAGGTTCAATAACACTCAGGCTGATCTAAAGGCTCTCAAAACTCAGATCCTGCACACCACTGGCACTGCTCCTCCAACAATTCTCTTCATTGATCAACTTCCCCCAGATAATGCCAAAAAGGGGGAGAAAATTCAGGAGTGGAAAAAGAAGGGAATAGATGATGGTCTCTACATTGAACCAGAAAATGCAAACATGACCAAACAGATTCCTCTGCCAGATGGAAGCAAGAAAATTGATGTGACCACAAATGCACTGGCAGAAGCAGTTGCAAGTGTAAAAAGGGATAGAGAGGCCAAAAAGAAATCCAGGGTGGATTATCCGGATCAGGGTACTTCAGGGTCAAAAGATGATGAAAATCTTGTTGATGAAAAGAAGAAGCCTACAAGAAGAGTAAGGCTACCCAAATCCATTCCAACCAGACATTCAAAGTCTGCTCCAAAACCACCACCTAAAACAGCTGTTGTAACTCCTGTTGTACCCACTACTGTTGGTACTTCAGTGGTTTCAACATCTACTCCCACTTCAACACACACCACTTCAACACACACTACATTCACTACTTTACCAACATCACCACCAACAACAACACCTCCTGCCAAAAAGCAGAAGACAGCAGATGTTACAACATCTGTTGTAATGACAACAGTGGTTGGAACACCAGTTGTTCCAACAGCTGTTAGTCAATCACAAACCATTGCCACTACAACCACCACTGCTTCATCCAAAACATCATCAGTCCCTCCTAAAACAAAAAGGAGAAGGCTAATTCTCAAAGATGATGACACCTTACCACCACAACCATCTTCGAAATCCTTAGAACTTGTCACAATTCCAAAACCTGTTCCTCTCTCTTCAGTTCAAATGCACAAGCCCTTACCTCCTGCAGGTGTTCAATTTCCTCTTGAACTAGCAGCTGTTAGAGAAGAAATAAAATCTTTTTACTATGAGGATGACCCTGCCAAAAGGAGTTTGCCATCAATAAAAGGATATCCCTGGCCTAAAAATGTTGATGAATATTTGAAAATCAAGGCCAAGCAAGCAGAGGATATCTTAAAAAGAAACACACAAGGGAAATCTGACAAAGAAATTTCAAGAAACTATCAATATCTGCTCACACAGGTCAGATCCCTTGAACAATTTGCAAAAAATGTCAGTCAACAAATTTCAGAAAGAGCGGCTGAAACTTTGAAGAAAGACTACATTGAAAGCATCATGGCTCACAAGAAGTACAAAGGAGAGAGATACATGTACAAAGAGTGGACTGTTCCTGAGCTTGAAAATGAAGCTGCAAGAATTCAAGACATGATAAAAAGGAAGGTCACTCACACTCCTCCTGACTGGGCAAAGTTTAGAAAGAATGTACCTGACAAACAGGTAGAACTGAAAAGAATGAAAGAGGAACTGGTTGCTGCTGAATATGGAAACAAAAGACAAATTGCTAGATGGAAAGAAGATGTGGTCAGGGCCACCTACAAAAGGTTGGAGGAACTAAGAAAGAAAGATCCAAATGTTCCTCAAAAGCCTGACTACCCTGAAGCAGAGGTTTTTAAAAGACCTTCACAACTGCAGATCAGGAGATCCACTGCTCCAGCAGGTTCAGCCATCTTCAAAAGAAGGCCACAAAAACCACTGAGAGCTGAATCAATTCAAGAGCTAATAAAAGGAGATGAACTTGTGAAAGAGGGCCTAAAGAAAATGATTATAGAAAATCTTGAATTGAATCAATCTGCAAGTACTGCTCAGCCAGTCATGAATAGGCCAGCCTCACCAAATACCTCTGCAAATAAACATCTCCCAAGAAACCCACCAGGGTCAAAAATACAAAAGTGGGAAACTGACGAACAGACCTGCGTATTGACTTTGCTCAGGTCTGGTGGAGAAGTGGAGAAAATATCAAGGGAACAAGCTCTTGGCCTGAGTCTTGAAGATTTGCAGGATCTCCTTGATCTTCTACTTAGCAGGGATGATGAAGACACAGATGCCCTAGACTTTGAACTACAATTTAAAGGTCAGATAAGGGAACTGTTGATGAGGCAATAAAGAATTCCACAATAATGAAGAGTTTTGGCATTATCTGTTCCAGGGGGAGATTGTTGGGATCGAACCCTATCAGAGGAACAGATAATTAAAGCCAAAACTGGATCAGAGCAGTGGATCCAGAATAAGCAGTGGATCCAGAATAAGCAGATGTTTACATACAAGTCTCTCCCCTTGAAAGTAATTTCAACATCTGCTGACCTCCTATCTGCTGATCGTGCAAACTGCTGACCTACAACTGCTGCTCAAGTAAAGACCTGATGAAAGACTAAAGCCCTGCTGATTCAATCTACTGTCTTGAGTCAAGCACTGCTGATCCGGAAAAGTACTGCTGGGTTCACAACAGTGGAAGGTTGCAGCAGCTGATCTATAGTCTGTTTTGTAATGTAATGTAATAGCAGTAGTTAACATAGCAGTGTTTGTATAGATCAGAGGTTAGAGTTTTTTAGGAGGTTAGATGTCACTTTCATGGTGACGTTAGCTAAGATGCTCAGTGGTTTGCAAGTGCCTATAAATAGCTCAGTACTTTGTACTGTTCTATTAGCTCTTTGCATCATCGTCTTCTTTGCACGAACAAACACTAAGCTCTGGCTGAGGGGGAGTTTGCATTCATTCATCAATCATTGTAATCGTTATTGAAATAAATTCAATCTTCCGATTCATTGAGAAAAGATGTTTGATCAAAGTATTACTCTCGTTTGATTGTATGCAAAGTTTGTTTCCATCATAATTCCGCTGCACACTCATCCATTTTCATTTTAATTACAAACACAAAATACAATCAGAATCAAACTCAGATCCAACAAACACTAATTATATAAGTTACATTTATAAATGAAGTAAAAATGAAGGCCATAATATGATTTACATTTGCCCATACCTGGAAATTTATGTAACTTCTTTCCCACTTCTTTCATATGTATAATATAATTATGTTACAGGCCCTTATGTTACATTTCCCAATATAATTATGTTACTTGGAAATATATAATATAATTATGTTAATTGCTTTCAAACAAAAAAAAAACAGCAAAAAAATACTTAACTTCTATGTTGGTTAGTGTATTACATTTAAAGTTGATGTAAACTGATGTAAACAATCTAATTAATTTATCCACCTAACATCATTTGTTTGTCTATAAATTAAGGTGAAATGTAAACATTTGTTTCATCACTTGTTCACCATAAAGAAGTGAAAAAAAAAAAACCTTATTATGTCTAGTCCAACATCACCATCTGACTCAAAACGGGTTACCAAACAATTGCGGAGAACTCTTTCATTCGAACTCCAAACTCCAAAATCGGATGGCAACCCAGAGTGTTCTCAAATCACAAACACCCCTTCTTTTCCGTCAATGCCGCAAACTGTTGAAGAAAATCTTGCTATGGATGCTAAGCTTATAAGTGACCTCCTTACTAACACTAAAACTGAAGCAACAACACATGATGAGATGTCGTTAGATGAGGCACTTTTTGATGTTGACTGGGGATCATTTTACTTCACTACAGAAGTTACCTCTGTCAAAAACTCTTCATCTGTGGTGCTCGCTGACCAAGCTAAACTAGTCAACGCCACCCAGGAGACCCCCCTCCCGGCAGTTGATCCAAAGACTACAGATAATCCTGAAGATGATCCTATAGATGATGATTACTCTTGTTACTCTCCAAACACTCTTGCCTCGTGGGCCAACCACAACCCGTGGGAGAGTGAGCTTAGCCCAGAACCACTCAGCATTGAAATTGGGTATGGCACTCCAAGATCGTTTCTTGACTAAAAAGTGGTGTTTATGTGAAGTTACTAGTATGTGTGTGAAAAAAGAATGTGCCCCCATTTTCCATCTCTCATGCAATATAGGGGCTACTTTCCTTATCCTATGTTGTTTACCATATCTAGTGCTAAAGTTATTATGTACTCAACTATTCTGTTAAATCTATGTTTTTCGAATCTATGTTATTCAAAAAATCGTGTCGTTATTATATGATGTCAACAAATACTGACTTCTAACATAATGAAAAACTAAAAAAAGTTGATATCTTAAAACAAGATTACATAAGTTACACGCTTTAGGAAAAAATAATAAATAAAAAAGAGTCACATGATCAAATCTAAAAAAACAAACAACGTTCTCATGAAAAAAAAAAAAGATTCAAGCAACCATCAACAAAAGCACATGATCAAACACACATACAACAAAAATGCACAAAAATCTCAGTGAAAAAAAAATGTAACACGGAACGTAAGCACATGATCAAACACAGATACAGCAAAAATGTACAAAAATCTCAGGGAAAAAATGTAACTTGGTAAAAACAAAACCAAAAAAACCATAACATAGAAAATTCTCAGATTCAACACAGCAAAAATCTACAAAAATCTCAGGGAAAAAATGTAACATGGTAAAAACAAAACCAAAAAATCCATAACATAGAAAATTCTCAGATTCAACCAAACATCAACAAGTACATACTACCGAAAATGTCATTAACATACTAACAAGGATAATCCAACTAAGTACCACCTATTTCTTAATCTCAACAAACAATGGCAAAAACCTCAACAAACAATGCTAACAAGTAAGCTGCCAATCACTAACGCTAATATCAGTAACCATATAACCCTCTTCTTCTTTCGAATTTCTTGCTCACGGGCAAACAGTTCAGCTTGCAGGTTGTTGATGTTCATCAAAAGACCTAGTATGATCCTAGTTGACTGTAGGCACATCGGTGGGTCGACCCAACCAATGAAAGGGCAATTGCTGGGCTACATTAAAATAATGGGGATAAAACACGATTAGAACATACATTTACTTATTAAAACAGGTTCGAATTTTTTATCTTAAACGGACATGAATAGAACCTTCTTCCTGGGTTGTCATCTGTCCATGATGTCCGGATGGTAGCAATCCTCCCACATGAACACCTTTTCATCTTTTTTGAGAGGTAGATGAATTGTAAAGAAAAAAGAGAGATAAGAAAATCATATATTTGAATATAGTTGGAGATGGAGATAGTTGGAAACCTATAGTTGGAATGATGGATCTAGAACAAAGATATGTACCAAGGATTTGTGGGTCCCAGTATAAACATATTCTTTTGTCATTACCCACGTCCATACACTTCTTTCTTTTTTTACTTTTTATTACTTTTTTCTTTTGTTAACATGGGGCCTACCCCTAGAAACAGTTTTACTACCACATTTCTACTTGTATAACCAAAAACACAAAAAAAAATATACATCCCAAAAAAGAAGTAACAACACACAAACTAGATAGTTTTTTTTTTCATTACATATTACACCACAAAAAATTACAAAATCATTAGACACATAAATTACTCCTTAGTTAATGTTGATAACCTGATACTACACCTAATTTCTAATTAACCTAAAAACATACATACATCTTCAGAAACAACATAATTAGAAAAAACAACAACAACACCTGATTTCTACTTGAGCTTCTTCATGTGAACCACTTTTTGCAATTGCATGGGTTTGGTGGCACGGGAGAAACTGATATGTTTATTGGGAAATATGAAGCCCACTCAATTTCACTCATCCACGAGATATCATCAACCCAATCGCTGGTTTTGGGATCATCAACATGTCTCTTTGTTGGGTATATTGTAGGCTCATCGTTAGGCATCACATTACTGGTAGTGTATGTATCAAACCCAAAGGGTTCACCCTTGGGCACTACATTTGGCTCCATCTTGACTGTAGGGTTAACACTAGGCTCGTTTTTCGGTATTGCTCGCGCCATAGGCTTCACATCGGGTTCCACCTTTGGGGTCGAACAAAAGCTACTTCTCTTTCCGCGGGGGTGCCCATCACTGGTAAAAATCTTCCTAAGCGTATGTATGGGCATAGGGGCTAAAGGGGTTGTTTCATGCATATCGCCAACGCTCACTGGAGTCGATACATACTTTCGAAGCCTCTTCCCGACATTAATGAACTCATTTTTTCCAAGCATGAGATCGATCACCTCAACATCCAGAACTTTGGAAACCGCGGATGGCCTCTTGTGCATTGTTATGCTTTGTGTGTGATTAGTAGTTAACAATGGTTTGTGGATGTACATATTATGTATGCTGAAACTATTTATAATGAAAAAAATAAACTTTGGGGGTGGATGGTGGTGATTAGATATGAAAATAAGTGACAAATTAAATGCATCACCAGATAAAAAGGAGAAAGTAACAAAAAGATACATCTTGTTGTATGTATTCTATAAAAATGTATCTACAACTTGACCATATAAAAAGTTGTTACTTTAGGTATAATATATAAAATTTGTTACAATAACAAGTAATATTCATCCAGCCTTCATCCAGATATATTATCTCTTTAAAAAAAAAACGGCTTGTGTTTTGTAAAAAAAATACAAAAACAAAAAAAAAACTACAAACTACAAACTACTATATGTGCTTACATTTTTTTTGGGTTACTGGTTTTTGTAACGAAATGGGTCATTTTCTGACTAATTATATACATAGGATGTAACGTCCAAAATATGTAACATGGTATAAACAAAACCAAAAAATCCATAAGATAGAAAATTCTCAGATTCAACACAGCAAAAATCTACAAAAATCTCAGGGAGAAAAAAATTTAACATGGTAAAAACAAAACCAAAAAATCCATAACATAGAAAATTCTCAGCTTCAACCAAACATCAACAAGTACATACTAACGAAAATGTCATTAGCATGCTAACAAGGATAATCCAACTAAGTACCACCTATTTCTTAGTCTCAACAAACAATGGCAAAAACCTCAACAAACAACGTTTACTTTTCACACAAACATTGTGGATATCATTTCATAATGTAACTGATCAATTAAACCATAGTCATTAAACAGAAAACCATACTACATACCAAGCCCACATACATCTTAACATGCAAACATATGCATGGGCATCCATTTTCAGATAATCTACACATGCAAACATGTGCATGTACAAAAGGCAACCCAAAAAATACAAAAGGGATGATCAAAGTTTAGTTGCGCTCCACTAAAATGGAGACCAAAAAGCTGGCGTCATAAAAGTTTTCAAAACACACACTGCACACACATCAATATAAATACCAAATCAAGTGGACTCCTGACTCGCAGAGCTTGAGTCATCATCCTCGTTACCCGATTTATTCTTCTTCTTCTTCTTTTCTTGCAATTTCTTGAATCATGCCCAGTCACGTACTTCATACATGTTCGGCAAAGCCTGGGTGTTTTTGGAGGTTTGATAGCAGAGTTGCCCGTTCCATCCTGAGATGCTCTAGACAATCGTCGATGTTTGCCGCATCCTTTGTTCCTGATCCCGTCTGGATTGTTGAGAGTTACGTCCCCATCTAAAGAAACACCAAGCAATTCTTCAACAGCAGCATAGTTATCATTGTTGGCTTCGTCATCAACTGGTCCTCCATTTAGTAACTTGGATTTCAGTTGCTTTATCTGCTCAGCGAAAGAAGAAAGTCCTCCAACATCACTTCTTAATGCGTCTACACATTCGGTTACAATCTCAAGAATCTGACTTCTCGCAGCAGCTTGTGGATGGGTGTCAACGCCGTATCGACTCTCAATAGAAAATAAACTTTTAGGAAGCACGTCCCTAGTCCAACGCTTAACAACAAACTGGGCCAGGATTTTTTCAATATTGTTTACCCGGTAAACACAAAAAATGTGCCTACACAGATATCCAATACGGATGAAGTTGTTGCATAAATAAGAGACCGACTGATTTCTCAACTCAAGTTTAACCTACAAAAACACCAAAACACATTATTAAGCTTTTGTGAAAAAAAGCATAATGAAAGCTTAAACAAAAAATGCCACTATAAGGATACAGCAAGTTACCGTGAATGTGTTGGTTGCATTGTTTCGTTTGTCCAACTGATTCACATAGTAAACACAAACATCATCACAATCCTTCGTGTTTACAATGTAACAAAACAGCTTCCCCTTGTATATCTCTTTTCTTACTTCTTTGAAAATTGCATGTGTATACAACTCAAAAGCATGCTTCTCAATAGCTAAGTCAGTAGTGTCCATGAATACACTAGATGAAGTTTTAAACTCTGCAACACGTTTCCTGTAACGCTGATTGTCTATCCTAGTTTCATAACATAGCATGAACTGAACTAGTGTGTTAGCGCTAGAAGAGTTGACCTTGAAGCTTGAGTTAGAGCTTTCACATCTTGATGTAGTCTTCATCAGACAACACATTGGGATATCACGGAAGTAGGCAGGTACCCATTGCTCCCTAATTGAGTACATATCATTCAACCAGTCGTGATCTTGTAACCCATATTCCTCCATCAAAAGTTGCCAACGCGTCTCAAATGTAGATGGCTTCATGTGAATACTCCACACCAAACGATGCATCAATGCCCTTAGCTTAGAGTTTTGTAACAGGTCTCCAGCAATCTATACATATCAGGACACAAAACTGTTAAGAAAATGTAACAAAAAAAACCTTCTCAAACGAGATTCATAAATTAATAAAACCTTGGTAGGAAGTTTCTTCATAATATGCCACATGCAAAGGCGGTGCCGAGAGTCCGTGAAAACCTCTGAAATGGCAGCTTTCACTGAAGGGTCCTGGTCCATCAAAACTAACTTTGGTTGCTTCTTGTGTGCCTTCAGAAATGATTCAAGTAACCACTTGTAAGACTCAGTGGTTTCATTGAATATCAAGCCAACACCGAATGTCACACGTTGTTTATGATTATCAACCCCAGTGAAAGGAACAAAAATCATGTTGTACCTGCGCGACGAAGAAAATAAACAAAAGTTAATAATATGTTAAAGGGAAAAAAAGTGCCAGTTTGCAAAACCGTACTTGTTAGTGTGATAAGTCGCATCAAAAGCTAACACATCACCAAACACCTCATAGTTTATCTTGGAAATTTCGTTTGCCCAAAAAATCGACCTTAATTGCCCTTTCTCAACCACAAACTCATAGTAAAAGTCTGGTAAGGTCTCCGATCTTTCTTTCAAACGATCTATAACAAGTTGCGCATCACGGTCACCAATATAAAACCTAACCAATTGGCTCCAGTTCTTAAAATCAGTTGGCGTGCCACGTACGTTGTGATGTCCATCCATCAGGGACACTAAAACTCTATGAGAAACAATTGGACCAATTCTGTTCAAACTCATGTTATGGATAAACTATTTGGATGTAAGGGTAGTTTCCTGGAAATCCTACTTAGGTCACGATTAAAACTCTCAACAAACGGATGATTATGGTGCTCATGGAACCCTACCACTGTGCACATAGAGCTGCCCTCACAAAACTTAACCAGTATACTAGCCTTGTAATCTGTTACTGTGAAATTACTTTGCCTGATAGTCAAGGTTGACTGCTCCAAGGTATCAGTTTTACGCTTAATCTGTGGTTTTGAATATTTAGTACATCTTATGTACTGGTGAGTGACAAACCCCTACCATCTCTTGGTTTGCCCCTTACGAATAGAAAACCCAGAATACACAGCATAGTCCTTGTACATACTGAACACGTCCTTACACGTTTCATATACACAACCAACAACAGGCTTTAAAACAATAGGAACATTAGGACACCACATTCTAGTGCCATTGGGTGTGTGGTGAACATAAAATTCCTCATCCGCATGAATACCTACAAAAAAGGTCACGAGACTTTTAGAAAACATTGTATTGTTTAATAAATTTTAACATGTATAGGTTAAAAAAAATTTACTTGTAACATGAAACCTAACAAACTGATGCATTTTACTGTATTCTCAATACAAGTTTAACATGTTTTCCTAAAATGCAAACAAAACATGGTGGTACATTTTTTTGATGTCACCAAAAAATCTAGATGCTGGTGCATTTTTTTTATGTAATCTAAAAATGTAATCTCGAATGTTTTCCTCTTCTAAAAAATATAAAAACTTAATACAAGTGTAACCACACATGTTTTTACCTTCTACAAAATATAAAAGCTTGTTTCATAAAAATAAAAAATAAAAATGGTATTGTTAATACAAGTTTACCACATTTTCAACCAAACTAACCAACACATCATCTGTTTTTTTTCCTCCTCTACCAACAAAAAAAACTAATAATAACAAACTACAAACATTAAAACTAGGGGTGTTACAATAACCCTATAAAAAAAATTCATGGTTTCACATAAACAATGACCTGTGGATAGCAGCCGTGTAAAAGTACAATTCTGAACACCATCCTCATCATCATTTGTGCCATTTTGATTCAGAACTGAGGCTACACATAAAAATAATACCAAAAAAAATCAAGAAGAATCAAATGAAAATCTAAACAAGAAAACCTTAATTTACACAACTACTCGTATGCATTTAAGGCTGTACATTTAATAAAACTGAAAAAAAAGTATCACTCACCTGGAAACTCTGAAGAAATAGGTTCAGGATCTTCAACAACTCTACTCTCACCCAATGCATCTTCATCTTCATTAAATGCAAAATCAGGTAAAAGATTATGTGGGACAACATTTAAGGGTGAACCCGGATGATCATTGAGTGTCCCCGTACCACCGGCAACAGTCCGAGGTTGTTGGCTGTTCAAATCAGCCATGTTAAATGCAAAAACTCTTCAATGGTGAGTATGGTTTCTTTCTTTCTTTCACTCCACTTTCTGGTTGGGATAAATGAGATATGAGATATGGAGCCTATGGATATGTACATAAAACAAAAGAGAAGATATGTGAGAGAGGTGAGAGATTATACAACTACAAAGGTATTAGATGTGAGAGAGATGAAAAGAAGAAGAAAAGTCTGTGTGTGCAGACTTACACATTTCATACACTCAAAAGGTTAAAAGAAAATGACGAAAATGCCCTTGTCTCCTCTCAAACTAATATCTAACGTGGATCAATCCTAGCCACATGTGAGAGTTTCCTGGGTTTTCTTAACTGAAATGGGTTTTCTCATTATAATTAGCATATATATATATATATATATATATATATATATATATAGGGGAGCGCTAAAATGAAAACCACCTCTAGTTGTAAGAACCGAGAGAACCACTTTCTAGCCACTAGATCAACAAAATGAATGGATGAGATTAAAAGTAACTAAAATTAATATTAAATACATTTTGTATTATTACGTCTTTAATATTTTAATTCAAAAGGGTGGTTTAGTAAATTACTCTTTTTTGTCTTTTTGTCTTTATTATTTTTTTATTACTTTTTTGTTTTATTATATTATTTTTTATTTTTTAAACATAATTTTTTTATTAAAAGCATTTTTAAAGTCAATTTTTTTTAACAAAACAATTTTTTTGCGCGCCGGCTATTGCACGCCATTTTTACGCCCGGCTTTTTCACGCATCGTTTTTTAACGCGTCGTTTTTTGCACGCCGGTTTTTACGCTCGGCTATTTCAAGCGTCGTGTTTTTGACGCGCCGTTTTTTACGTCCCGTTTTAACGCGGCGTTTTTTACGTCCCATTTTTTCGCGGCGTTTTTATGCCCCGTATTCACGCCCCTTATTTTAGGCGTCGTTTTAACACGGTTTTTTTACGTTTTACAAATTACGTAGAAAAAGTTTTACGTTTTACGATAAATAGTTTTTACATAAAAGTTTACGTTTTACGTTTTACGTTAAACTTTTTACGTTTTACGTTTTCCGTTAAAAAGTTTACATGTTTTACGTTAAACTTTTTACGTTTTACGTTAAAAAGTTTACGTTTTACGTTAAAAAGTTTACGTTTTACGTTAAAAAGTTTACGTTTTACGTTTTATGCTAAAAAGTTTACGTTTTACGTTAAAAAGTTTACGTTTTACGTTAAAAAGTTTATGTTTTATGTTAAAAAGTTTACGTTTTACGTTAAAAAGTTTACGTTTTACGTTACAAAAAAATGGGCAGAGTTTCCTCTGTTTTTGGACGCCCCGACAACACAAGTTGTCGTTATTTTTCAAAATTCAACAATTACTCAACAAATATATACGTATGATCAATTTATATAAACGAAATAATTAGTAAATCCAAGTAAATTTTAACTAATAATTCGTCAAATTATTTGGTTCGAGCTCGTTTTGCACGGTAATAATTTAAAACTAATAAGATTTCGCGCCGTTTAAACGTTTACCGGGTCTGGCTTTGACCGTCGTTGACTGCTGTTGATCGGCAGTTTGACCATCTTTGACGGGTTGACCGGTTGACTTTAGTTGACCGAACAGTTTGACCATCTGCCATGAACTTTTTGAGCTCCATAAAGTAATGATAACAAACTTCACCAACATGAAACTAGGGGTGTTCAGAATTCGTTCCGAATTCGAAAAATTCGAAATTCGTTTAAATTCGATTCGATTATTAAGAATTCGTTTCGATTAAAAGAATTCGAATTCGAATTCGATTCAATTCGAGTCAAGTAAATCGAATACGAATTTATAATTTCAAATTCGATTCGATTCGATTCGAAATTCGAATAAAAATTATACATTTTTATTTATTATTTTTATATATAATGCATATATAACTTTTATTAAGCTATACTATAAATTATTTTCAAATTTTTTTCAAGTATTAAAATTACCCATTACCAAACCCACTACATGGCCCATAACTAAAACCTAAGTAACAAATGTATCAATAGATTTATAACCCTAAAAATATTAACTTGAAATGTGGAGTGGTTATTCCCGACTTCTCGTTTTGAATTTTAGACTTATGGTACTTTATTTGGAACTTTTTAAATTGATATCGTGCTTTGTGGCTGCTTTAAAATTTATGCTTCATTTTGATAGTTTTTTACATGTTTTTAAAGAATCTAAATTAAATCGAATTTATTCGAATTCGAATTTTTAATCGAATACGAATCGAATACGAATTGGGTTTTTTATTCGAATACGAATTCGAATCGAATTCGGTAAGTTTTAATCGAATACGAATTCAAGGGAAAATAAAAATTATTCGAATAATTCGATTCGAATAATTCAAAAATTCGATATTCGATTCGGTGAACACCCGTACATGAAACCTCTGATGAATTTTGTGAAGCTTATTTTGACCAACTCACCAATTTGAAGTTAATATTCATAGTGATTGACGACGAAAACCATAAAGTTGAAAGAAAGATGAGAAGGTTGAAACGTTACCGGAACTCCCACAACCTTCCGTCAAAACCATAACCCCCGCATCACCACTACCGTCGCCGACCGGATCTGAGCTCCGACGTACCCCCACTTTTACCGTCATCGTCCAAACACCACCACCTTCTCTCTCATCGAATCTCTCTCTCTCTCTCTCTTTGTCCTAACCGGCATCCGCCATTTTTCTCTCTCTCTCCGATCTCCTTCTCCGGTTCCGACCATCCATCTACCGCCACCGACCAACCACCTCCCACCATCGTCCGGGTACGGAGATGACGGAATGAACCCAGAAATCGCAACCACCACCGCCGCCGACCAACCACCTCCCACCACTTTCCCTCTCATCGAATCTCTCTCTCTCTCTTTGCAGTCTCGTGAAGCGATGCAGAGATTGTAGGTCGTTGTTTCTTCTTTGAGGCCCATGATTGTCGTTGTTGTTGACGATGGAGAGAGGGAGATGGTCTTCTGTTGATTGTTAGTTTGGTTGGGAGGTTGTGAGAAGATGGGAGAAGCAGGATGAGAGATGTGAGAAAGAGAGATGAGAGATGTGATCCTTTTACCCTTTATTTTCTATTATATTTTTAAGAGATCCAAGAGAAAGAGAGATGAGAGATGTGATCCAAAAGTCTGGTGATATTAAATGCTGACAGAGAGAGAAAGAGAGATTTGACATATGGGGTAAATGACCAAAGTACCCTTTAGGTTATAAAATAATATTGTAGATGTGGCAAAGTCTGATTGGTGGAAAGTGGTTCTCGCGGTTCTTACAACTGGGAGTGGTTTTTATTTTAGCGGCTCCATATATATATAGAGAGAGCGGTTAACATACAAAAGCCCTTATCATACTTCACGTACGCGACAATCGTAACCATCAGATCTGGGCTATAATCACGCATGGAACAGTTAATAACGCATGGATCAGTTTGTTTTGTGATAATCACGCATGGGAGCAATAATCACGCACGTTAAGTTGATCAAAATGTAATCACGCATGTTATCTATATTAATCACGCATGTTGTGTTTTGGTCGCGTACGTTAACGTACGTTAAGCCGTGAAGTACATTATACTTTCTCTCTCTATATATATATATATGGTTAGGTTCTTGTGAGAAACACACTAGGCTAATTGATAAACTTGAGAAGTATTCTGGGCCACACATTTTCACTAAGCTTTTCGTAATATACACATATGTGTAGTTTAAAATGACTATATACATATTTGTATAATTCAAGATTTGACAAAATACATATATGTATATAGTCTAGTCAATTTTAAACTATCCATATGTGTGGGTTGAGTTATAGTACAAAGGATTTAAAAATAAGAAGTGTAAGAAGTCACTAGAGAGTGACAAGTGTCCTAGAAAGAATCAAGTGGCAAGGGTAATTTTGTCCATAAGAGGAAAAGAATATGCACATGCAAGTCACATGCTATTCCCCACCATTTTTAAACGTCCGCAAGTTTTTTATACAACATTTGTTTTTAAAAACAATTATACCATAAAATCGAGCGTCTTTTTGTCTTTAATTTTTTTTAAAGGTGTGAATTATTCGTGAATGTCGGGAGGTCTAGCATAAGTTGTCCTAACCGGGTCCGCGCTAGAGAGCCCCCTCGCACAATAGATCCCCAATTTAAACCCCTCAATGAGAAACTCTTATCACCTAGACTTGAACTTGAGACCTGCAGGGGAAAACTCACCCGGGCCCACCATAGGTGGAACTTAAATACCCGTGGCCACCGCTAGAGCATTAGTGATGGTTTTTTTATCTTTAATATTAGTACCATATTGTTATTTAAAAAAATTGAAAACCCAGTTGTGTATTACACAATGGACATGACGTAAAACACAATGGAAAGTAGATCAAAAAACACAATCAATGACAACAGATAAAGACACAATGGACAACAAATTAAAACACAATGACCATAACATATAACACAGTGGCCATAATGTATAACACAATAAGTATCAAACAAAATAAAACACAATTGATGACAACAGATAAAAGACATAATGAACAACAAACTAAAACACAATACACAACAAACTAAAACACAATGAACAAGAGATTAAAACACAATGGACAACATATTAAAACACAATGGATAACAAATTAAACACAATGACCAGAACCAACAACATAATGTATAGAAAACCCATATATAACATCATCTTCATTGTGTCATATATTATGTTATAAAACTCTTATAAAAAGGCAATGGGTAGAACCTAGATTAACAGTGTATTATAGGTTTTGATAATAACACAATGTATAAAAAACCTAGTAAAACGTAATAACTAAAACCCAGTTAAAAAATACAATGACCGGAATCTTTAACACAATGCAAAAAAAAAAAAACAAAAAGAAACCCAGTAAAAATGAAAATTTTTATTTTATTTTTATATGACAATATGATACTCATATTAAAGATAAAAAAACACTGTTATTATGGTAATTTAAAAAAAAGACGTATAAAAAGTTATGGACGTTTTAAATTGATGGGGGAATTGGTATGTGTCTTGCATGTGGAGAGAGAAACTCCATAAATATAGGATTCCCTTTATGCCATTCCATTATCTTCTTTTTCCTAAAATTAATCTCAACCCTTCAAATTTAAGATCAATGGACTACAATCCTTCTTACCCTTCTTATTTATATTAACCTTAGTATTTGATCCTAATCCATATATATATATATGTATATATATTAGTAAGCTACAAACGCAGACCCTTGTTAACTATAAACCTTCATAAATAGTTCTTTAGATGCGAATGACTAAAATACCCTTTAACCTAACAGAAAAGCTAACATTTGTTAGTCTTAGTACCTCAAGTTGTTACAAATTCAAACGTTAAAACCTCATAATGTGATTTTAAACTATTAATACCTGACCTTGTTACTTTACACAAACCATAGGAATTAACGGTGTAATTAACTCTTATATAAATAGAAGTAGTTCATGAAGGCATTTAGGATCAGTAAAATATCTAAAACATACAAGAATGAAAAAAATATGTAACATACCTACACTAACACTAATACCGATTACTAGGAAGATTAACATGGACCATTGTGACATCGTGAGCAAATCCCACATCAGTCATGGCTAAGAGAGATTCTTAGTTTATAAGACATTCTCCGCCTCTTAATTCACCAATACGTTTAGGGCTTAGTTAGCTGTGGAGTACTTAAAAACTCCATAGTTAAGCGTTCTCAGGTGGAAGTAGTACCAGGATGGGTGACCTCCTTGAAGTCTCCACGGGGCTACCAGGATGGTACGAAGGGCCGAATGTTACAAAATCAAACTTGAGTTTGGTTGAGCGGTTAACCCAAATTTAAAGAAAACGACGAACAACAAAAAACCCTAAAGAAGCTTGAGTTTATGTTTATCCTCATTAGTTGAACAGGGTAGCCTTATACATGGGCGGGCCTATGTTCATAGGTGGGGTGGCGGTCACCCACCAAAACCATTTTAATAGTGTTAAAATCCTAACATACCCCTTTAATATTTTAGGCTACTCGGCGTGGGGGTCGTCCAGGCACGGCGACACCCATAAACACCATTTCGGGTGGCACGTCGTCGTCAAGGTCGGCGGAGAGTAGACGAAGAGGACAGGCAGAAGATGACAAAACCCCTCTCTCTCACACACATATATATACAACACACACACACACACACACACACACATATATATATATATATATATATATAGGGTAGGGATAGTGTACAAAGTGTCTAAAGTGTGAAAAGTGTAAGAAGTGTTTTAAATTAGATTAATGTACAGGATCCTCTGCCTATATAGGGTAGGGATAGTGTAAAAAAAATGGTAATTGCACGGTACCCCTGACCGCGGGAGGGATCCCTCTCCCCAAGCTAGCGACCCGGCAACGCTGCCTGGCGGTGACTACCCAGCCGTTTCGAGGGGAGCGAAGAGCCTGCAAGCAGGATTCGAACCCGAGCACTTTAGGCCTCGAACCGGTTTAACTTAGGTGCCGGTTAGGGCCGTTCAAATCGCTCGTCGCTCGGCGCTCGCTCAACGCTCGTTCAGAAACTGCTCGGAAAATGCTCGTTCGATTTGACGCTCGGTTATAAACGAGCTGCTCTGCTCGGTTCGGTTTGTAAACGAGCCAAGCATGAGCAAAGGTCCGCTCGGCTCGGTTCGGCTCGAATTATTATTTTAATTAGTATACATATACCTATACACATACATATATAAACATGTATACACACACATATATATATATACACAAATATAAATTATACATAATACACACACACCTATATATATATATACACTTACACATACATATATAAACATGTATATACACACAAATATAAATTATACATAATACACACACACCTATATATATATACACACTTACACATACATATGTATACTTAAATATAAATTAAATTTATAGTTTTACGTGTACCACTCTATTAGATTTTTGTCAACGATATACAAATTTACAACAATATCTATATGTACAAGCCCAACCACACCAATAAAGAAATTAATATTAAAACTAAAAGTTGAACCCTAAACCGATAAAAGATAGTTTGTTCATCGCCTCAATGTTTCATGTCGTTACCCTAAGTCGATCGTCTCCTACTCTCAACGTAATTGTTTGTGCAATATGATCATCGCCTCGTCGGCCACAACATTGTTATTAATAAGAAAAATACTGTGCCATTAAATGGGCATATTTTTTAGGAAAATTGGTTTTTAATAAAGCAACCTTTGCCCCATTGGTAAATAATAATCCTACCTACAGAATTGGTAATTAATAATCCTGCGTTTCAATATGTTGGTACTCAATGGACCTCCGTTAGTTTTTTTTAACTGAAGTTAGTTTTTAAGTTTTATTTATTACACAAAAAGTCCCTGTAGTTATAATTTACAAGTTTTAAGTTTTATTTATTACACAAACAGTCCCTGTAGTTATAAAAAAAATCATAAAAATAAAAAAAATCTAAAAAATAAAAAAAAATCAAAAAAATCATAAAAATTCTAAAAAAATTCTAAAAAAAAATAAAAAAAAACATAAAAAAATCATAAAAATTCAAAAAAATCAAAAAAACTCTAAAAAATCATAAAAATTCTAAAAAACATAAAAATCCTAAAAAAATCAAAAAAACTCTAAAAAATCATAAAAATCCTAAAAAAATCAAAAAAATTCAAAAAAAGCAAACGTTTCGACCCGAACCGTTTCGACGCGAACCGTTTCGACGCGAACCGTTTCGACGCGAACCGTTTCGACCCGTACCGTTTCGACCCGTACCGTTTCGACCCGTACCGTTTCGACCCGTACCGTTTCGACCCGTACCGTTTCGACGCGTACCGTTTCGACCCAGACCGTTTTCGACCCGGACCGTTTCGACCCAGACTGTTTTCGACCCGGACCGTTTCGAAAACGGTGGTGGTGGTGGTGGCGGCGGTGCTGTGGTGGTGGTGGTGGTGGCGGTGCGGTGGTGGTGGTGGTGGTGGTGGTGGCGGTGCTGTGGTGGTGGTGGTGGTGGTGGCGGTGCGGTGGTGGTGGTGGCGGCGGTGCTGTGGTGGTGGTGGTGGCGGTGCGGTGGTGGTGGTGGTGGTAGTGGTGGTGGTGCAAACCTCAGGGACCATTTTGGCTATTAACTCATAGTTAAAACTAGTAAATTATAACTACAGGGACTGTTTGTGTAATAAATAAAACTTAAAAACTAACTTCAGTTAAAAAAAACTAACGGAGGTCCATTGAGTAACAACATATTGAAACGTAGGATTATTAATTACCAATTCTGTAGGTAGGATTATTATTTACCAACTGGTTAAATGTTGGTTTATTAAATACCAATTTTCCTATTTTTTAAGACATGAAAACTTGAGACCCAACATTGTCACTATCTCTCTCAACAAATTTAAATCGGGCGACACAGTTGTCTAAATCGCTCGAATTTCGCTCGGCGCTCGCTCGGAATTTTTATTGCTCGAAAAATGCTCGATTGATTTGAGGCTCGGTTTTAAATGAGCCGCTCCGCTCGGTTCGGTTTGTAAACGAGCCAAGCATGAGCAAAGGTCCGCTCGGTTCGACTCGGCTCGTGAACAGCCCTAGTGCCGGTGGCCATTGGGCTGACACCCAATGGTTAGGGATAGTGTACAAAGTGTCTAAAGTGTGAGAAGTGTAAGAAGTGTTTTAAACCATTAGATCTTTGATCTAATGGTTGAGATCAACTGGGACCAAAAATTGTAAGGGTAATAGTGTCTTTGTATATATTTCAAATTAGGTAACCTCTCCTAAATTCTAGTGATTCACTCCTAAATTCTAGCGATTCAAATTTAACTGCTAAATTCTATCGATCATAAATTCTAAAAATACAGAAATATGTAACTGCTACAAGAAATGTATAACACTATACATCCATCATATAACACTATATAACACTATATAACACCTTATAACACTATGTAACACCATATAACACTATGTAACACTATATAACAATATATAACATTATACATCCATCATAGACATGTTACCAGAAAAATATAACACTATGGATCCATCATATAACACTATATAAACCAAAGAACACTATATAACACTATATAACACCATGTAACACTATATAAAAATATATAACACTATACAGTTCTGAATGGTGGTTGCACTACAGAATTAATAATTGATGGTGTTATATAGTGTTTTTTGGTGGTTGCACTACAGAATTATATAATACTACAGAATTATATAACACCAAAAACTATTATATAACACCATATAAAATCATATAACACTATATAAAAATATATAACACTATACAGTTCTGAATAGTGGTTGCACTACATAATTATATAACACTACAGAATTAATAACCGGTGAACGAGTTGACACAAATTCATAGATTAATTCTTAAATTCGAATTCCTATAATAAAGGGTGGCGTTATTTTGGGCAGTTCTCTTTTAATCAATTAATTGAAAGAAATAGAAAATTACTAATTTACCCTTTTGAATTAATTTAGATATAGGACACTTGTTATCACCACATTATTTCTCACCCTTCTCATAATATTAGATTAATGTATAGGATCCTCTACCTATATGTATATATATATAGGGAGCGGTTAACATACAAAAGGCCTTATCCTACTTCACGTACGCGACGCCTGTAACCATCAGATCAGGGATATAATCACGCATGGAACAGTTAATAACGCATGGATCCGTTGGTTTTGTGATAATCACGCATGGGAGTCACAAAATCACGCATGGGAGTCACAAAATCACGCATGGAGCCCTTATAATCACGCATGGGAGCCTTTATTATACAAATCACGCACGTTATATGTTAATCACGCACGTTGTATTCTTGTCGCGTACGTTAACGTACGTTAAGGCTTTTTGTACATTATTCTTTCTATATATATATATATATATATATGGAGGGGCTCATGCGAGAACTCCATTTATTGCGAGAACCGCGAGAACCAATGTGAACACAACCTAAAATAGCTAAAAATACCTAAAAAAAACCTACCCCCCCCCCCCCCCAAGCTAAATGCTAAAAACTAAAACCCCCAAAAAACCTAAAAAAAACCTAACCCCCCTCCCCCCAAAAAAAACCTAAACCCCCCTCCCCCACCCCCCAAAAACCTAAACCCCCCCACCCCCCCAAGCTAAAATGCTAAAAACTAAACCCCCAAAAACCTAAAAAAATCTAAAAAAATAAAAAAAAAATCTAAATTTTTTTTTAATATTTTTTATGCTCAAATCGCTACTTTTAGTGGCAAAAAAAAGAATTTTAAATTTTTTTTTCCTTCGAAAAGTGGCGATTTTTATATAAAAAATATAAAAAAAAAAAAAAAAAAATTTTGTGTGATTTTTAGCTTTTTTTAGGCATTTTTGGTTGTGTTCACATTGGTTCTCGCGGTTCTCGCAATAAGAGGTGGTTCTCGCATGATCTTCTCCCTATATATATAGGGGAATGTTCATTTGAGAAGAAATTTAATGTGAGAAGAAATGGCATATTAGTAAAATACTATTTCATTTATAACTTATATCATTAATTTTTCTCTCTTTAATTAATTAGTCAACTAACCATTAATTATCCTACATATAATCTACAAAACCTACACATATCAAAATTTTCTTACATATACCCTACACATTACAGAATTTTATCCTACACAGTCGAAATTTATCCTACACACATCGATATATATCCTACACAACTAGTTAAATTTGTAACTAACTAACTAAATTAAATTTAATTTAGTTAAATTAACTAAATTAAATTTGTAACTCCTTTTCAAAATTTATACTTTTTCCAAATTAAAAAAAAAACAATTTAATTTAAAGTGTAGAATAAATTATTAGTTGTGTATGATAATTTACGAGTTGTGTAGGATATATTTCGAGGTGTGTAGGATAAATTTCGACTGTGTAGGATAAATTCTATAATGTGTAGGGTATATGTAGGGAAATTTTGATATATGTAGGTTTTGTAGATTATATGTAGGATAATTAATGATTAGTTGACTAATTAACTAAAGAGAGAAAAATTAATGATATGAGTTATAAATGAAATAGTATTTTACTAATATGTCCTTTCTTCTTTTTCTTCTCACATTAAATTTTTTCTCAAATGAACCTTATATATATATATATATATATATTAGGCTCATCCTCTATTTCCTTAGGTTTATCCTCTTTGCCCAATCCTCACACCCATACTAAATGGCGCTGACGTGGAGGCCCATCCTCCATTTCCCACATTGAATAGCCTTTCAAGGGGGCAGGTGACTAGTTCCTCTTTTCAAACTTATGTTTCTTATTTAGTCTTGTTTTAACGTTTTTTATTTAGTCTTGTAATAATTGTTTTTAACTAATGAAATGTTATTTTATCTGTATTTTGTTATTTAAATTTAAATTTATATTTTTAAATTAATTTTATGATTATTATTTATATATGTTTATTAACTAATTCACAAATGATTTAGGGATGAGAAATATTAGTACCATTATTAATTAGGAAATATGGATACCATTTAAATTTATATTCTTAAATTAATTTTATGATTATTATTTATATATGTTTATCTTTTTTTAAAAAAAAAATAGTTTATCACTTTCTATGTGTTTGAGCACCCGTAGTGTTTGAGTGCAAAACAAGGAATAAAGGGGGAAATTGATATGTCAAGATATTATTGATGATATTATTGGTTAGAGAAAAAAGTTAACACTCTCCATTTGAGGAGCACCCATTCCACCCTTACATATTAAAACCTTCATGCTTGAGTTATATATTTTTTTAAATCCAATTTAAAAGGAACAAATTCTAAAACATGCAATTTAGAAAAATCAATTAAAAAAAATCCAATTTAAACAACTGTAACGCCAATGAGGTGGTGGTGGAGTGGCAAGGTCTACTTGGTATTCTAAGGGCCCAAGTTTGATTCCTGACATTCCCATTATTTTCTGCGGCACCTGGTGATGATGGGAGAATAGGCGAAAAGGTAGAGATCCCTAGTTCAATCCTTGAACTGAGCGGGTTTTACCTCATCGCACTGTCGTGCTTTTAGGTGAGTGTTCACGGGCTCCGGCTCTAGGTGAGGGTTTCCCCCGGTTCGGAGACGAGTGTATCCCAATATGATGAATTTTGTCAGTAGACCATTTAAAAAATTCGTTAGCCGTTAAAAAAAAACAACTCTAACGCTACTATTTATTACATTTACATTCTCCAATATGGGGAATAGTTTTGTTTCCTGATTGGCCAAAATGGCGGCAACCAACAAGGTGGTTTTTTTTTTTTTTTTTTTTTTTTAAGTTAGCATTTATTTAGTACATTTACATTCTCCAATATGGGGAATAGTTTTGTTTCCTGATTGGCCAAAATGGCGGCAACCAACAAGGTGGTTTTTTTTTTTTTTAAGTTAGCATATAATAGTCAAAATTACAATTTTCTCCCCAATTCAAAATAAAAGCTTAGTTTTGCCCTCAGCTTAAAATTACGACTTTCTCTTCAGCTAAAAATTACGATTTTGCCACAGCTCAAAATAAAATTATGGTTTTGCCCCCAGCTATGGTCCTGCCAAATTACGATTTTACCCCAGTTAAAAATTATGATTTCGCCACACTTAAAAATAAAAGTTTGGTTTTGCCAGCAGAATAAAATTACGATTTTGCTCTCAGTTAAAAATTATGATTTTGCCCCCAGTTCATAAAATTATGGTTTTGTCCTCAGTTTAAAATATGATTTTGTCTCAATTTCAAAATTACGATTTTACCCCTGTTCAAAATTGCAATCTTGCCATCGTTTTTTTCTTTGGACAAAACTATGGTGGTGTTTTATTTTACTTGGTTGACCCAGTGTAATTTTTAATCGTGCCAAATAGCTGCATAGCACTCGCTAATTGGTCCTAACAAATTATTGTTTTGCCCCCAGCTCTAAATTACATGCTTGCCATCGTTTTAGTTATTTTTTTGGCAAGTATGGGGAATAGTTTTGTTTCCTAATTGGCCAAAATGGCGGCAACCAACAAGGTGGGTTTTTTTTTTTTTTTTTTTTTTTAAGTTAGCATATAATAGTTAAAATTACAATTCTCCCCAATTCAAAATAAAAGCTTAGTTTTGCTCTCAACTTAAAATTACGACTTTGCCTTCAGCTAAATATTACGATTTTGCCCCAGCTCAAAATAAAATTATGGTTTTGCCCCCAGCTATGGTCCTGCCAAATTACGATTTTATCCCCAGTTAAAAATTATGATTTCGCCACACTTAAAAATAAAAGTTTGGTTTTGCCCGCAGATTAAAATTACGATTTTGCCCCCAGTTCATAAAATTATGGTTTTGTCCTCAGTTCAAAATATGATCTTGTCTCAATTTCAAAATTACGATTTTACCCCTGTTCAAAATTGCAATCTTGCCATTGTTTTTTTCTTTGGACAAAACTATGATAGTGTTTTATTTTACTTGGTTGACCCAGTGTAGTTTTTAATCGTGCCAAACAGCTGCATATCACTCGCTAATTGGTCCTAACAAATTATTGTTTTGCTCCCAGCTCTAAATTACATGCTTGCCATCGTTTTAGTTATTTATTTTGGCAAAACTATGGTAGTGTTTTGGTTTAATTGGTTGACTCGATATATTTTTTTTGTTCTGAGATCGTGTTATAAGTAGCATGTATAAGTAACCGAAATAAAGACGTACATGTTATTAAACTAACAAATATTCGGTTTATCGTCCCGTAACGCGGCGGAACATAACTCTAGTTAATAACATATAGGAAATAAAAGTCAAAAGTCCGCTTTGAAATAAAGGTGCCGTTTAAAAAAAACAACTGTAACGCTACTATTAATGACATATAGGAAATAAAAGTCAAAAGTCCGCTTTGAAATAAAGGTTCAAAAATAATTAATTAGACATCCAGGGATATCTATAAATATTTCTTAAAATCTTTGCAAGTTCCTTCATCAGATAGCTCCATAAAATCCCAACATGATACCAGATAGCCAGTGGTCATGGTGGCCGGAAGTTGCCATCAACAGACCCGACCTCGCAATCGCACTTCTCACTATATTAGCCATCACACTCGCTATTTTCTGGTACCAATCTGGTAAGGCCACATCGCCGATGCCACCCGGACCTCGCGGGTTGCCAGTGGTGGGGTACCTTCCATTTCTAGGCCCTGACCTGCTCCATGAGTGCACCAAAATGGCACAACGTTATGGCCCCATTTTCAAGCTCAAGCTTGGAACTAAAACGTACATCGTCATCAGCTCGCCAGACCTCGCTAAAGTTGTCGTCCGTGAGCAAGACGAGATATTTGCTAACCGAGACCCTCCGGTGGCAGCCCAAATCGTATCCTACGGTCGTAGAAATATAGGTATTAGATAGAATATATTAGTTATAGTAAAAATAACTAAAAAAAACTGTAACTAGTATATTTTAGTTATAGTAAAAATAATTACAAAAAACTGTAACTAGTATATTTCATCTGATAAATAGAATAAACTCTAACTAATATATTTTATCTAATAACAGGTTGGTCTGACAATAACTCACACCTACGAAACCTGCGTAAACTGTTCGTACACGAGATCATGAGCAACAAAAACCTGGAAGCTTCTAGCACTTTCAGGCGAACCGAAGTGAGGAAAACCGTGAAGCAACTGTATGAAAAAGTGGGGACGGAGGTTGACGTTGGTGGGATGGCGTTCTTGACGTCCCTGAGGGTCGTCACGAACGTTTTATGGGGGAACAGTTTGGTTGAAGATGAAAAAGGCAGAAATGTTGGGATTGAGTTCCGGGAAGTGGTTGCGGAGGCAGTGGGGCTTCTAGGCGCAGCGAATATGTCGGACTTCTTCCCGGTGTTGTCGCGATTGGATTTACAAGGCGTGGAGAAAAGGATGAAGGTTGCATGGAAGAAGATCGATGAGATTTTAGAAAGAAAAATTGAGGAGAGAATTGCTAGTAAAACAGAAGACCAACATGGAAAAAAAGATTTCTTGCAGATTTTACTAGAGCTCAAAGAACAAAATGCAACAACGTCACTGAATATTATCCAGATCAAAGGCCTTCTCTTGGTATGTTTATAAGTTTATACCATTCTCTTGGAATATTGTTTCAGTTTGATTTTTTTTAAATGGCAAATACACGCACCCATGAAATCTTCTCTTATCATCATGGCCGGCCATGAAGGTAGGCGGGAATGACCACCAACCAGGGCCCGATATTTCGAATGACAAATTTTTTTTAAACTCCGATATGTATATGAAAAATAAATAAATTAATAGGGTATATTCAAACAAACACCAAAATAGGCTCACTTACAAAACTATTTTTATGATTTAGATTAGTTATTAGTCCATTGTCATTAGGTTTAGATCTTCAATAAGCCCATTACCCAATTTTGTTAAGTTCTAAAAGAACATTTTTTCGACCTCCAACATGTCCATAAAAAATTCATGGGACGACCCTGCTTATCATCAATTATTGCCCACTAGGTTGGACTCATACCCACACCATTTTTATAAAGATTAACACTTGATGCTAATAATAAGGATACAATTGCTTATCCTATTATTACTACTTTTTTCAATATTTACATTTGGGTTCTCAGATAAGGATCATGTGAGAAGTAGTAGGCTAAATGAGAAACTTGAGAAGCATTCTGGACCACACATTTTCCCTAAGCAAAAAAATGCAAAAAAAAGGTGAAAAAATACAAATTTTTTTTTTTTTTGAAAAATCGTAGCTTTTTCTTTAAGAATTAATTTTTTTTTTTTATTTTATTTTTTTTTTGGATTTATACACATGTGTATATTGTTAATCTTTTAACTATACATATATGTATATTGTCAATTATACATATATGTATATACATGTTTAAAATTGAAAAATAAGTGTTATTTAGGGTTTAGCATTAGTATTTAGGGTTTAGCTTTATGGTTTAGGGTTTAGTTTTAGGGTTTAACATTAGGGTTTAGTATTAGGGTTTAGCAATAGTATTTAGGGTTTAGCATTAAGGTTTAGCTTTTGGGTTTAGCATTAGGGTTTAGCTTTTGGGTTTGTATTAGGGTTTAGCATTAATGGTTTAGCTTTAGTGTTTAGTTTTAGCTTTTGGGTTTAGCATTAGGGTTTAGCTTTAGTGTTTATGGTTTAAGATTAACAATATACACATTTTTTCAATTTTAAACATGTATATACATATATGTATAGTTAAAAGATTAACAATATACACATGTGTATAAATCCAAAAATTTTTTTTTTTTAATTCTTAAAGAAAAAGCAGCGATTTTTCAAAAAAAAAAAAAATTTTTTTTTGCATTTTTTTCACCTTTTTTTTTGTATTTTTTGCTTAGGGAAAATGTGTGGTCCAGATTGTTTCTCAAGTTTCTCAAATAGGGTGGACTTCTCTTAGGATCCCTACCCTGGGTTCTCATATGTTATTAAAGACAAGAAATATATTATAAGTATCATAACTATAAAATATAAAACATGGTTACATTTTCCATCTTTAATAGGACAGCAACCACAAAATATAAAGAATTTTACAACGGAAAAAAATGTAGGAAATTTGAACGACTAAACTGTCATTCTAGTTTTCGAATGAATTAAATAAAATATTTTTTTTATTTAAACACAATTTTTATAAGAATAACTTAAGTGTCCCATAATTATTTTTACTCATTCTTTTAACTAGGGTCGTAGGAGGTCGTGCTTTGCGACGGGCAATGTTAAGCATGCTTAGTGGTAGGATAGGTCACACGTTTCTGTGGGGGCTCAACGGTTCGATTGGTATTAATTTGTTATGTTGTTGGCACTTGAATATTACGTGTACAAAACTCCATTAAACCTAGTTATTCAAATTTAATAAAAAAACTAAGCCCTAACTACAATTATAATTATTATGATTTCAATAAATATTATCTATGTATAAATCTAAACTAATACACTCTCTCGAATTATAACTAATACAATCTATATAATATACCTCGTAAATACCAATATAACTATTTAAGCGTTCTAAAAATTTTGATTTTGTTAATATAAATATTAGGATTAGACTCAGGCGTTCCAGGGGGTAAAAACTCGGTCGACTTCTATGCAGTCGCTATAAGGTCGAGCGGTGTGGAACCGTGCCCTTCTCCACGTAAGACCCATAGCGCCCCCAACACCGTTACAGGGGGCCATGATTGAGTCCGCCAAGCCTTTCATGGGCGAGAGAACTGAGGGGGGGGGGGGGGACCCACCCAGCATCCCCATTTACCCACAACCATAACCACCATCACCTTCATCCACCATCATCACCCCTTTTCCAACCACCGTCATCACCGCCACCTTCGTTAGACCAAAAAATGGCCGGAGAAAAAGATGAAGAAAGGAGAAAGTAGTAGTAGTAGCTGTGTGTGGATAGGTTTAAAACTTTTATCAACTAGGTCACACTATAAGATAAGCTAATAAAATGAGTCATTTAAAATAGGTTGTCGGTTTATAAATTGGATAAGTAACTTGGATAACATAAGTGGGTTTATAAATTGGATGAGTTTATAATTCTAGTTTTATAATTTTATTTTAATTCTAGTTTAATGGTAGTTTCTTAAGTTTTATTTTAATTTTTTTTATGTATTTTATTTTAAGTTTATAATGTTTCTAAATTTAAAATAAATATATATTTAAAAAATAATGAATGAACAATGATGAAAGGAGCTTTATGGGGATTTATCTCACCGCATGACAATTAATGATAAAGTCATTTGCTTATGTATCGCCTATGTGCCGCTAATGTTGTGTGATAAAACCCTTAAGGCTTTATCCTACACCATATAAGGCTATAAGCTAATAAACAAAAGATAAAAAAAAAACCAAAGATAACAAGTAATAATACTAAAACTAAAAAAAATAATAATTAAATAACTAAATGTTAAAATAAACAAAGTGAAGCACATGGCAAAAACTCGTTTGGGAATAAAGTAAAACAAATGGAAAAACACCTTTGGCGAAATGGTCTAACCCAAAACCTCACCATCAAGGTAGGGTGTGATAAATACACCTAACATATAGATGAATATACCAAATTACTTAGATTTGATAATGATTAAGTACTTTAATACATTATATTTTATTATAAAGTCAAAAGTAATAATTATATTTTGTGTGTTATTTTATTTTATAATACTTTTGTTACTTTTTTATATTTTGTTATACTAATATTAATAAATAAAAAATCAAGACACTTTATTATAAACGCGAAAGTGAAAAAGTTTATCATAAATAAATAAATAACGAGTATCTAATAAAAGAAAATACCAAGAAGGGACGACGGCTCCGATCTAAGAATCCAACGGTTCCGATCAAAGAAAAGACCAAGAAAGAACTCCGGTGAACATGAACTTTTTATGTATATTTAAAAAAAACAAATAAATACTGCACATGTGCAATAATACAGGAAAGTCTAAACCACCTAACCCACCCCCACTGACACCCCAAAAAAAAAAAAACCCTAAATTCACCCTCCCACCAAAAGCTTAAACCCCCACCCTCAAAAAGCTAACCTCCCCCCACCCCCCCCCCCCCCCCAAAAAAAAAAAAAAAAAAAAAAAAAAAAAAAAAAAACCTAAACCCCCCTCCCAACACACCCAAAAATCTATTCCTAATCCTTCAAAAAACATAACCCTAAAAGCTAAATTAAACTCAAAAACTAACTTTAAACATATAATGCACATAAGTACACATATAATGCACATGTGCAGTACAAGTGTTTTTTTTTTTTTTTTTTTTTTTTGTAAAAAAGTTTTTTTTATACATAAAAAGTAGAGAAATTTTATAAAAAAGTTGTAAAAAAATTGACATTTTTTAGGCTTTTTTAGTTTTCTTATTTATATGTAGTTTTCTAATGATACTCTCCATATATATATAAGTATATCATATTAGATATAGCTAATATATATGTAACATTATATATACTCCAGTAGTATACCGCTATATCTACTATGATATACATTTTATATATGTAGTGTAAGGTTTTTTAGCTTTCTCATAGTGGCAAGTTTTTTTTGACAAATATATTTCAAATTTAGCTTAATGATTTATACAAATATTGTTAATTTTTGTATAGAAATGTCAACAATTATAGTATATCATATTAGATGTATGAAATATATATGTAGCACTATATATACTACAGTATAGCATACTCCTATATCTATTGTGATATACATTTTTTAGTAAAATACATTTTTGTCTTTTAGGTTTAAACCAAATTCCAAAATTTATGCTTAAACTAAAGAGATAAAAGCAATTATCTTTTATGTTTTAATTTTTCACGTTTCGTTCTTTTCACTAACAGGGATTAAATTTGTGTACTAATATACATCATGTTCTTGTGAAATGACCAAACAACTATTACCTATTATAATTTAAAATACAAAACACAAGTTATACATATGCGCTACAATCTAGGGGTGTGTATGGGTCGGTTTTGACCTAAAACCATAACCATAACCGCGATGTCGGTTAATGGATAACCATAACCATAACCGATCCCTCCTTGTTTTTTCGTCATGAATTTGGTTACGTTTTGCCGTTGCCTCCAACTAGTGCACTACCACCTATGATCGGTGCACGACCACCACCACATTCGAATTTGTCCAGACATGGAGAAGATCGCTAGGAAAAGCGACGTTGGTCTCGGAAATGCGATAAGTTGTTGCCTAACGAGTGAGATGGGTGGGTTTATGAACCCATTGTTCTAGTAGCCCATTTGTGCTATCGATTTGGGTGGGATTATGAAATTGAGTTGGCCAAAAATTGTTTTTTTCAAACCAGTTTTGGTGGCTACCAGTTTGAGGTGAAACCGGTTTGGGTACTGGATTAGGTTACTAGTTTCGGCTCCCGAATCGGGTTTTCAAACCGGTTTTGGTGGCTACTAGTTTGGCAAAAGGGAAGGTGGTGGCTCAGATCTGCAAAGAACCACTCCAAGCATCTCGATGTTAAATCGACGAAGAAGTTAGTTGGGATCTACACATGCAAATATAGTGGTTAAACATTAAGGGTGGGATCTAATGGGTAGCGACACTGTGTTTAGTGGTTGTGATTGCAGTTTTAGGCGAGAGTCGTGGTTGTGGAATTTGGTCGATGGTCATTGATGTTTGAGGGAGTGCTCGGCAATCAGGGAGTGTGGCTAATGTTCTTGGTGTCATCAGAAAGAGAGGGGGAGTACAATGAGGGTATAGAGAAAGACATATAAGGGAGAGAGAGGAGATGGAGAACAAAGAGTGGGGTTGGGTGAGTAATTATAATTTTGAATTTTCATTAAAAGGAACCAATGTTCATAATACCCTCACATGCAAGTCATATGACTGGAATTATTGGACAAATATGACTCCCGTTAGTGAAAAGGATGAAAGTTGCAAACATTTTAAAACGTAAAGGATAATTGATGACAGTTCCTTTGTTTAAGGACAATTTCTAGAGTTTGGTATAAAGGTAAAGGACGGAAAGTGTATTTTACTCTTTTAATCTAATTTTTTTTTGGTTTTATAATTTAATTCTAAAAAAATACGTTTTTAATAAATAAAAATGGATCTAACTTACCATAAAAAATAATAATATTTTCATACATATTAATAAAAATAATTGGAATCTAACACAAAAATGATTGTTTTAAATACTATCAATCCCTTTTATTTTGATGAATTAGGACATTGTTACGGGAGGAACAGATACAACATCAACACTAGTGGAATGGATAATGGCAGAGCTTTTGCAAAATCCGAAGGACATGAAGATCGTACAAGATGAGTTACAAGAAGTCGTAGGTCTAAACAACATTGTCGAAGAATACCATCTCCCAAAATTACAATATCTAGATGCAGTGATTAAGGAAACATTACGGTTACACCCTGCACTTCCTCTTTTGATGCCCCGATCTCCAAATGAATCATGCAAGGTTGGTGGATACGTTGTCCCGAAGGGTGCAAACGTCTTTATAAACATCTCGTCCATACATAGGGATCCTCGATATTGGGATAATCCTTTGGAATTTAATCCAAATAGGTTCATGAGTCTTGATGGTACAACTAAGTTCGATTATAAAGGATACAATTGGAACTTTATGCCATTTGGGTCGGGGAGAAGAATGTGTCCAGGAGTACCCATGGGTGAGAGAATGTTGGTATATTTGTTGGCTTCGATGTTGCACTCGTTTGATTGGAGTTTACCATTTGGCAAAGAGCATGATCTCTCAGGTAAGTTTAGCTTGCTACTAAAGAAAAGAGAACCACTTATAGCTATCCCTTTACAAAGGTTACCATACAAAACCCTCTACATGTAACATTAACACTATGTTCTAGTGTATTATAAATTGTCTTGCATAATAATTTGTGTAATATTTGTTTAGGCTTTTGACTCGTGTCGCATCGTGCAAGTGTCAAGGCATGTTAAAGCTCGTGTGATATATGGACTATGTTTCGTTTTTGTTAATATATATGAATGTACTTATATATAACAATGTGTATTCTTTAAATTAACTATTTGCAACATCACACATATGAAAAAAAAACCACTAAATCACATATTCCTAAATAAAAAGGTTGAAACAGGCAATTTAGATTTTTTAAGAGCAGTCTAATCGAAATCGATAATTAAGTATGCCAAGATTTTTGAACATGTCCTTGTATTAAATGTTGTGATGATAACAATCTTGAAATTAGAAGTTTAGAAGTATATAGTATTGGCAAGCTTATGAATTATTATTTTGGAGAAATTTTCAAAAACATTACTATAAGGTTGCAAATCAACTTTATGAAGACATCACTAATCTCTTAAAAACATAACTTTAGTCTTCATGTATGGGTTTAAGAAATATTACTAAAGGAAGTATAGAAATATAGAACACAAAGTAACAAGTAGTAAATGATAAATCTGTACCCTAAGTAAGGTGTTAAAAGCCGGCTTAAATCCATTTTAAAGTTTAAACAAATTTAAAGTTTAGCCATCTTTTGCAACCGAGGCGCTTTCACAATATAGTTGCCCAAACAAACCAACACTACTTTATAAATCCAATTGAAAATATCATCTGATAAAAAAGCATCGCGGTTTTCAATTTTAGTCCATGTGTATTTTAGAAAACGGAAGTAAAAAAACAAGTTAACTCTTATATGGAGGTTATGAGGGTTAATGTTTCTTATTCCAAACAATGTTTAATTGAGTCAACATAGTTTAATTAACACATACACACACATACATATCCATACATATACATACACATACACAAACATACACATACACATACACATATATAAACATACACATACATACATATACACACACAAACACATACACACACACACACACACACACACACACACATAGACAAAGACACAAACAAAAACACAAACACAAACACAAACACATACATACATACATACATACATACACACATACATAAACATACACAAACACACATACACATACACATACATAAACATAGACATAAACATACACAAACACACATATACATATACGTGTGATTAATCTTCGCAAACAGTGAGTAAACAATTTCTTTTTTTTTAGTTTAAACATTTTGGGGTGTATCAACATATCACGCAAATTACATATTCATTTTATTCACTTATCAAGCATGCAAATTCATTGTGTAGATTATGTGATGTGTGTTGTTTATTTGGTTTATTGCGTTGTTCAATTCATGCAATCAAGCAAGCATATTGTGGATCCACTTAGATTTACTCAACAACTCCCGTAGTTGACCCAAATATTTTACACGTGGTATAGGGAATGAAATTTGATGATGCAAGGATGAAAGTCACATAGGATTGACTAAGGGGTTGTTTGGCAACATCTGAATGGTTAAGTGCTGAACCAGTAAGAGGTCTGAACAATTAAGAGCCTGTATAATACTTAATCGTTCAGAGGCAAATGTTTGACCAATTCAGATTAGAGGTCTTAACCATTCAGACTTTGTATAAATCTTAACCATTCAGAGGCAAATGTTTGAACCATTCAGACATCTGCTCGTGAAACAAACAGTCAGAACCATTAAGTGCTGAACTAGTAGGAGGTCTGAACCATTAAGAGCCTCTTAAGAGGTAAACAAACAACTCCTAAGAATAAATCAATGGAACATTCTTTTGAATTATGTTGAAATTTGAAACTATATGTTTGGTGTGACATTTTAATAAAGTGAGTTGATTAATTATGAAACATTAAATAGAGCCATTAGCCTTAGAAAATCATCATGCCTCGATCGATAAATTGCCACGGGTTGGGGGTGTGACAATGAGGATGTATAATTGGTGCCCTATTAGCCCTTGGTGGAGTTTGGTACCCATTTCCCCCATGTTAATTTCTCAGATGAAATCCCTGCTGATTTTTGCTCCCTGGCTGATCATACTAACCTTCTTGATTCCCCACATATCTATCATCATCAAACCAGTCTTCTTATCACCACACCTAATGTGTCTAGTATTAAAACCCACATTTTGATAGTTGTTTGTAGTAAGTATTGGTTAGAATGGGTTAAATGTTCGTTTCTTAGTATTTTAAATGTTCCTAAGTGAAATGAAGGATTTCCGGGCCATAATTGATGATTACTAAAGATTGTTGAAGGCATGCCCAGTTATGTTGTTTCCAAGCTGTGAGCTTAGAAAAAGTGTACGAGTCGTAAGCCCCAAGTTAGTACACCGACTTATTGTTTGGAAACCTTAAAACGATAAGCAACAACTTTCCTTGTTTACGAGCCATGACCCGGGTTCGGGGCATGATGAAGAATAATGTGTTTCAGGGCATGCAGATGTGGTTCACGTGGATCGTGCATAAATAAACAGATCTACTAAGTCCCGAATGCAATATCTAGAAGAGTTAGGGGCTGTTTGTTTACCTCTTAATGAGGCTCTTAATGGTTCAGACCTCTTATTGATTCAGCACTTAATGGTTCGGACTGTTTGTTTCACGAGAAAATGTCTGAATGGTTCAGACATTAGCCTCTGAATGGTTAAGTATTATACAGAGTCTGAATGGCTAAGACCTCTAATCTGAATTGGTCAGACATTTGCCTCTAAACGGTTAAGCATTATACAGGCACTTAATGGTTCAGATCTCTTACTGGTTCAGCACTTAATGGTTCAAACCTCTTATTGGTTCAGCACTTAACCATTCAGATGTTGTCAAACAGCCCCTTAATGTCTAGAATTCTATAGGTGACGATAACTCTGTTTCCATACCCATATCTGCTAGAGTGCTGGAAGCATTGCACGATGGTGATGATCGCGACTTCACAGGCATCTCAAGGCTCTGATACCATGTTACGTATTTTGGAAATCACCAATTAGAGTTTCTCTATATTACTCACGAATATGTGAGAACAGTACAGGGAATATAAAATGCTTACAATACAATACAAACCCTACACTAACATATATATGCAATCTACTATAATATTACACAGGGTTATTAATATTATCTAACACCTTTTATATTCTTAAAAATCTTAAATCAAAATAATGTAAATATTGGTTTGAATATTTGATATTCTTAAAAATCTCAAAACAAAATAATGTAAATATTGGTCTAACTATTTGAGAATATTCCCTAAAGAAATCGAGTGTGTTGGCATTATGTTTGATTGAGATTATGTACAGAATTAATTAAACCAACTAAGATTATGCATAAGTTGTAACTAAGATTATGTATAAATTATATATATATAGAGGCCGATTAACGTACAATATCTCTTATCCTACATTATGTACGCGATAAGCCCAACTGTCCGATCTTCTATCTATTGAACGCTGCGAAATTAATTTATATAATTAAATTAATCAAATTAATTTAGATAAAACCAACCGTGAATGACAAAATTGACAATTCCTCTATCAAAATCTTGGTAATTTCGTTTGGTACCTTCTTCTTCTCTAACCGACTCTTCTGGAATCGACGTTCGTCGGTGCGATTTCATCCAATCGATTGTTTATCCGACGATTATGACAACTACAACAGCTTTGGGTGGTATTATATCTTCAATCAACAGCAATGTTTTCTAGAATAATAAAATTTTTGATGTGATTGTTCTTGTCAGTTGTGCGGGAGCAACAGAGCAAGAAAAACAACGACCGACCATAAATCGACCATGAGAATACTTGTAACTAACGTACAAAATGTATAACAAGCGAATTTGTAACTAACATGCGAATACTTGTAACTAACATGCGAATTTGGGTTTCCATAACATGCGAGATTGTATAACATGTGTCACACCCCCAAAATCCACCATGCGGAGTACCACCGCTTGGAGGCGTGACGTGACCAGGATCGAGCCACCAATCATATTGAACATCGTAATTAAGTGAATAAGACCAACCACAATACGATTGGTGACCAAAGCTAGTTAACCAGGTTTAGTTTAAACAGCGGAAGCATAAAAGTAAATCCAAAAGCATAAGTCCATAGTTTATAAGTTAAAGTTCAAAACGCAAGATTAATAAGTTCATAAGGATTTAAATAATAAGCATGTAACATAACAGTCCGTACACCACAACGACTCCTTCCTCGTGCAAACTCCAAGCGTTTAGCGACTTGTAAGGCATGTAACAACGAGTCAACAACAAAGTTGTGTGAGTTCACGTTTGGTTGTTTAGTTTTAAGTTGTTTCTGAAAAACGTGGTTTGACTTTCGTTGGCTTAATTGCCGTGGGGGTTACCCCGTAGTTGAAAGTATGTTTAACCAGTTCCTTTTTCATTACCCAAACCATAACCATAATCGGTGGGGGCTTTCCCCGTTTGAACTACTAGAAGGTATGATATCGACTACTACGCAAATAAGTTGTGCCCTATATCAGTGTCTATCATCACTGATAGTCTGCCATAGTCCATTAGTACACGCCCGTCCGACCGGCACGGTGTGAGGTTTGTTAAACCTAATAGCGCTATTAACTAATGACCCGCTCGCCATTGGCCTCGGCGATTAAGTCGATATAATGAAGAGGGACTTATTGATAGAGTTTTGTCTAGCTAGTTTTAAGGTTGTTGTCCTACACCAGGAGGACGAACGTACGTATTCTGCACCAGGAGAATTCGTAGGATTAATAATGGCATCCTACCTATGGAGGATGGCCGTACATATCTTCCCAAGGGGATATGTAGATTTAGTTTTAAATTCTTTAACCCATTCCTAAACCACCGGGAATCCCATGCCTTATAGAAAGTGTGAACTCACCTCGGTTTGCTCGGTTAGATTCTCAAATATAGCTAACAGTCAAGGTCGGTCAATCACGTCCTAATATGATTACCAGTTAGTCATTTAGTGATTTTTTTTAAATAGAGCACAAAGTTCCTACACGTATCTATCACGTAGCATGCATTACTTTAACTGTTTATGCCCATATATACTTCCCATCCATTCCCCACTTATAAACAAACATACGATAATGCACATAACACATATAGCATGTTAGATCATTCACAGATAGCATACTCGACATTTAGACACGCGAATTACAACTTATGTCGTTTCAGCTTAAATATTCAAAACCGGCCGTTTTCGGACATTTTAATAAAATAGTTAACTTATTCCAAAAATTCCCAAATTTTTACAGAATGTTTTAAACATTCCAAATTTTATTGTGTAAAAATATCGAGGTCCAGTTTATTACTAATATTTTAAAAAATTCATTTTTCAGACTGAACTCAGATTTATCTTTTTCTGACCACAGCCCACGGAATAATTTATTTAAAATTCATCGAGAGTCCGATTTACGAAATTCCAGTGAGAGAATTACAAATACATCGGTGGTCATCTACAGTACAAGTTTCATGATCTAACTCTACACAGAACTCAAGTTATGACATAAAACAAAACGCATATTTTCAGCAGAAAAATGCACCTCTAGCTGCTGTTACGAAATGACGCTTTAAAAATAGTAAACGGAGTCCAAAAATTATGATTCTGGTGCCATTAGAACCGTATTTCATAACACATAAATCTAGGTTTCAGAAAATACATTTTTCGTTAAGTTATGGCCTGTTTACAGCCAACTGAAGTTGGCTGTAAAGCTTGGACAGATTCTGTTTTTAGTCTTTAGCTTTCTAGTTTGTGTTCGATTGATTCCGTTAACATGTTTAGTGACCACAACAACATCAAACATTAATATTAACCAGCAAAACATCAGATAATTAACCAAGAATCATAACAACACAAGATCTACATGATTTACACACATAACTTCTCTTTATCCACACTTTAACACATTATGTTCAAGACTTGTTCATGAGCTTTAAAGTTTCTTAACTTTTTATCATTCTAACATCTATTAACCACTAAAATCAAGAACAAGATGGTGATTGGAAGCACTTACTACTAGCACAAGGCTAGGGAAGTTCGAGTGAAGAAATGTGGTGGTTAATAGCGAATGAAGAAGGTCCTTCCACTTCCGAACGCACCGGGCTTCGTTGTTCACCTTCTTACACCTATGGATGCTCTTGAAAAGCTTGAACTTGAAATGAAGATGGGTGATGTGTGGGTGAAGGGGGCTGCCGAGAACACAAGAGAGAAGAGGAGAGGGAAAGCTTTGTTGTTGAAGATGAAAGTGATAGTTGGCTAGGTCTAATGGTTAAATAGGGAAGACTTCCAACATTGCATTATCTAGGGGTTAATATGTTCCTTGAGGATCCAACATAATCACATAAACAATTAAATAAAATCATAGGGTGGCCCCACATGTTCATAACCGATTGGGGGGGGGGGGTTGGTCTAGTTGGGTTTCAATGGATGGTTACAAGTTTAGTTAGAAACCAAGTGTTTTAGTTGGTGTCTTATGTGTGCTATTAATTATATAGTGTGTTAGGGTGTTCGGGGTCCCTAACTAGCTTGGAAAAGTAGAAACAATGTGCTTGGTAATATTTTTATGTTCCGGGTAAAGTCCGGTTGTTCGGTTTGACACTGTTCCGTTAAGGTGCTTAATTAATCCGTAAAGTGTCATACATATATATTTTTGTAACGTTTTTAATTTTCGACACTCAGGAAAGCATAACGGACTATTTAATGACTTTTCTGTACACTATTAGTATGTTAACAAATACATGTAAGCATAACACAGTAATCAGAGAGCAGTTAAATGATTCAGCACAGTCATCAAGTACTTTAATTAACATCAATAAATTGTACGGAATACATGGAATTATGAGGGTTGTCACATTCTCCCCCTGTTAAGAGAATTTCGTCCCGAAATTTAGCGCGTGGTTACTGAGGAAGCTAGTTAAGTTGCGTTGTTTTCCTGATTTTCCTGGGGTGTCACATCATCCCCCCGTTGATTTGGAATTTCGTCCCGAAATTCTGCAGTAGCTTCAGCCTCAGTAGTGATTGCGTTTTTCTTAAACAGCTGGGAGTACTTGAGTTTCATTTGGTCTTCTCGTTCCTAGGTATACTCTGGGCCACGACGGGATTCCCAGCAAACTCGAACGAGAGGTATTCTTGTGCGCTTGAGAATCTTAACATCTCGATCAGTAATCTCTACAGGTTCCTCGACGAATCGCAGCTGGTCGTTGATAGTGAGTTCCTTGAGAGGAGCTATGAGGGTCTCATCTGACAGACACTTCTTCAGATTTGACACGTGGAATACGTTGTGAACTCCGCTGAGTTTTTCGGGTAGATTCAACCTGTAGGCGACTTTGCCAATTTTCTCGATGATTTCGAACGGTCCGATATAACGCGGATTGAGCTTGCCTCGTTTGCCAAAACGGACTACACCTTTCCATGGTGAGACTTTGAGTAGCACTCGATCCCCAACCTGGAACTCGAGTGGTTTTCTTCCCTTATCAGCATAGCTTTTCTGACGGTCACGAGCTGCCGCCATTCGTTGTCGTATCTGAGCAATTCTCTCGGTGGTATCTACTATAAGTTCTGGGCCAGTGATTTGGCTGTCACCAACTTCTGCCCAATAGAGAGGTGATCGGCATTCGCGTCCGTACAATGCCTCGAATGGAGCGGCCTGGATGCTGGTGTGGTAGCTGTTGTTATACGAAAACTCCGCTAACGGGAGGTGTTTTTCCCAGCCATTGCCGAAGTCGATTACGCATGCCCTAAGCATGTCTTCGAGGGTTTGGATGGTGCGTTCAGATTGCCCATCCGTCTGTGGGTGATAAGCGGTGCTCATATCTAAACGTGAGCCAAAAGACTTGTGCATAGCTTGCCACAGTTCAGAAGTAAAACGCGCGTCACGATCAGAAATGATGGAGGTTGGCACTCCGTGCCTTGATACTACTTCCTTTAGATAGATGTCGGCTAGGGTAGAAAACTTATCCGTTTCTTTGATAGCCAGAAAATGTGAAGACTTGGTCAGTCGATCCACGATCACCCAAATGGTATCGTTTCCGCGTTGAGATCTGGGCAGACCAGTAACGAAATCCATGGAAATTTGCTCCCATTTCCATTTCAGGATCTCCGGTTGTTGAAGTAGGCCTGATGGTTTCTGATATTCAGTCTTGACTCTCGCACAAGTCAAGCACTTACTGACGTAGGTTGCTATGTGGGCTTTCATGCCAGGCCACCAATACGTAGTCTTGAGGTCGTGGTACATTTTATCCGAACCAGGATGTACCGAATAACGAGACTTGTGCGCTTCGTCCATCACAAGCTCGCGTAAGTTTCCATAAAGTGGGATCTAGATGCGTCCGTTAACATAGTAGGCGCCGTCTTCCTTTTGTTCCAGCCGTTGCCTCGATCCTCATAGGGACTCAGCCCTGATGTTTTCTGCTTTCAACGCTTCAACCTGAGCATCGCGAATCCGAGCGGGAAGGTTGTTTTGGATGGTAAGCTGTAAAGCACGTACACGCTTAGGTATGGTATCCTTTCGACTGAGGGCGTCGGCCACAACATTGGCTTTGCCCGGATGATACTTGATCGCACATTCGTAATCGTTCAAGAGTTCGACCCATCGGCGTTGTCGCATGTTTAACTCCTTTTGCTTGAAGATATGCTCAAGACTCCTGTGATCGGTGTAAATGGTGCACTTGGTACCGTACAGGTAATGTCTCCATATCTTATGTGCGAAAACAACTGCTCCCAGCTCCAGATCGTGAGTAGTGTAATTTCTTTCGTGAACTTTGAGTTGGCGTGATGTGTAGGCAATGACCTTGTCACGTTGCATCAACACGCAACCAAGTCCTTGGATGGAAGCGTTGCAATAAACCACAAAATCATCTGTGCCTTCAGGCAATGAGAGGATAGGCGCGCTACAAAGTCTATCTTTCAAGTGTTGAAATGCAGACTCCTGTGCATCACCCCAACGATAGGTGACACCCTTCTGAGTCAGTGAAGTGAGAGGTTGCGCAATCTTTGAGAAGTCCTTGATAAACCTTCTGTAGTATCCTGCCAAACCCAAGAATTGGCGGATTTCTGTTGGTGTGCGGGGTGCAGGCCAGTTCTTGATCGAGTCAACCTTGGGTGGATCAACATGAATCCCATCCTTGTTTACCACGTGGCCTAGAAAGTGGACTTCGCGAAGCCAGAAGTCACATTTTGAAAATTTAGCATACAGTTGCTCTGCTCGAAGAAGTTCCAGCATAAGTCGTAGATGCTGCTCGTGTTCTTCCTGACTCTTAGAATAGATCAGGATATCATCGATGAACACAATAACGAACTTATCCAGGTAAGGTTTGCATACTCGGTTCATGAGATCCATGAAGACCGCTGGTACATTCGTCAACCCGAAAGGCATAACTAGAAACTCGTAATGGCCGTAACGAGTTCTTAATGCTGTTTTGGAGACGTCCTCATCTCGGACTCTCAACTGATGGTATCCCGATCTCAAATCAATCTTAGAGTAATAGCTTGACCCTTGCAACTGGTCGAACAAGTCGTCAATACGTGGAAGAGGATAACGATTCTTCACGGTCACCTTGTTAAGTTCGCGATAGTCAATACACATTCTGAAAATACCGTCTTTCTTCTTCACGAATAACACTGGAGCTCCCCAGGGCGAAGAGCTAGGCCGTATAAAACCCTTCTCCAAGAGTTCTTGTAGTTGCGTGGACAGTTCTTCAAGTTCTGACGGAGCTAGTCGATAAGGTGTACGAGCTATGGGCGCTGCTCCAGGAGCTAGCTCGATTTGAAATTCAACTTGACGATGAGGCGGAAGACCAGGTAATTCCTCAGGAAATACCTCAGGAAAATCGCGCACAATAGGAATGTCTTCAATTCTCTTCTCTTCCGTTGATGTGTCAGTAACGAGTGCTAGAATGGCAGTGTGGCCCTTTCGCAAACACTTCTGGGCCTTAAGGAAAGAGATAATGCCTACGACAGCACCACTCTTGTTGCCATGAATCACGAGGGGTTCTTTACCAGAACGAGGAATGCGGACGATTTTCTCCGTGCAAACAATCTCCGCTTGATGATTAGATAGCCAATCCATCCCAATGACAACGTCAAAACTACCCAGAACGATAGGAATGAGATCGATAGAGAAGGTCTGACCAGCTAAGACGAGGTTACAACCTTTAACTATGTGTGTGGCTTCAAGACTTTTACCGTTAGCTAGTTCTACCGTGTGTTTGGTGTTCAGGAGTGTTGGAGTGCGCTTAAGCATTTGGCTAACTTTTAAGGACACATAACTAGTATCGGCACCCGAATCAAATAAAATAGTAACAAAGAAGTTGTCCAGAAGAAACTTACCCATTACAACGTTGGGATCGTTCCTTGCATCACCCTGACCAATCACGAACACACGTCCCATGGCACCGTTGCCATTATTGTTACCCCCGTTATTGCCTCCATCGTTGCCTCCATTGTTGTTCCCATTGTGGTTCCCGTTTCCTTGGTTGTTGTTGTTCTGATTCCGGTTCAGTTGGGGGCAGTTTCTCTTAAAGTGGCCTTCAGCGCCACACTGAAAGCATCCTTTATTGCCCTGCTGATGCTGCTGCTGGTGATTCTGTGGAGCTTGTTGTTGTTGTTGGCGATTCTGATTTGCAGGACGCGGGCTCCTGCAATCCCTAGCTTCATGGCCCAGCTTGTGACATCTCTGACATCAACCTTTGTTGCACTGCCCGCTGTGATGCTTGTTGCACCGGTTGCACTTGGGGTGGTTTCCTCGGTATCCACCCTGTCCTTGATTACCGGAAGATTGCTGACCAGGACTCTGGTAGTCATCAGTCTTTCGCTGCTGAGACTGAACTGAAGCAGAACCCTTACTGGAGTTCCCATCCCATTTTCGCTTGTTGTCGGTAGGTGCATCAGAAGTAGCTGTGGCACTGATTCGTTTGGGCAGCCTGTTTTACTCCACCGCATGGTTAGTGAGTCGATGGGCCAACTTGATGATTTGCTGTATGGTACCCAGGTTGGCTGAAGTCACGTGACTTTGAATCTCAGGTACAAGGCCCTTGAGATACAGCTCAATACGTTTGATGGGTGGGTCCACCATAGTGGGGCACAGGATGGCCAGCTCATTTGTCCTTTTCGTATACGCCTCAATCTCAGACCCCATCATTTTCAGGTTGAAAAACTCCACCTGTAGTTTGTGGATGTCATCACGGCTACAATACTCTTCCTTGATCATTTCCTTGAAATCGTTCCATGGGGTGGCATTAGCAGCAACCAACCCCAGCATCTGAACCTGAGCGTTCCACCATGTGAGCGCTATTCCTTCAAGAGTACCAGTAGCATACTTCACTCTATGAGCCTCGGGGCATTCGCACATCTCAAAGATAGACTCGAGCTTCTCAAACCAGTGGAGGAGGCCTATAGCTCCTTCAGTGCCACTGAAAGTAGTAGGTCGGCAGTCCATGAAGGTTTTGAATGTGCACACAGGAGGTTGAGCATGTTGACCTGTTGCGCGAGAATAAAAGACAAGATTAAGCATGAGGGTTGGTTTGCAAAGGTAGGATCTAAACGTCCTAAGGTGAGTTGGTATGGCAGGTTATACCTCCTGCAGGGTTAGCTGCGAGTGCCTCAGCGACTCGTTCGTTGATCAAAGCCATCAACTGGGCTTGAGTGAGGTTGATATGTCCTCCGCGTCCGCTCATGATCTTCATAATGAAGCGACGTAAGTGAGAAAGGTGTCGCGAAAGTGCGTAAGTGTGGGACGATGGTAGAGAGTAAGCACACAAGGTTCAAATAGCAATTATCACATTATCTAATGTACAATTAGAACTATCTAACCGACAATATAACATAAATCATACCACTTATGGTATCGAGTCTTGCACGTGGAGCGAAGCGTCGTTGTGGACCGTTGAGCACTGTACAGGCTATAGTCTGGTTTTATCAAAAAACTTTTCCCTTTTTAAAACCACGTTCACTATAACCAATGGCTCTGATACCAATCTGTCACACCCCCAAAATCCACCATGCGGAGTACCACCGCTTGGAGGCGTGACGTGACCAAGATCGAGCCACCAATCATATTGAACATCGTAATTAAGTAAATAAGACCAACCACAATACGATTGGTGACCAAAGCTAGTTAACCAGGTTTAGTTTAAACAGCGGAAGCATAAAAGTAAATCCAAAAGCATAAGTCCATAGTTTATAAGTTAAAGTTCAAAACGCAAGATTAATAAATTCATAAGGATTTAAATAATAAGCACGGAACATAACAGTCCGTACACCACAACGACTCCTTCCTCGTGCAAACTCCAAGCGTTTAGCGACTTGTAAGGCATGTAACAACGAGTCAACAACAAAGTTGAGTGAGTTCACGTTTGGTTGTTTAGTTTTAAGTTGTTTCTGAAAAACGTGGTTTGACTTTCGTTGGCTTAATTGCCGTGGGGGTTACCCCGTAGTTGAAAGTATGTTTAACCAGTTCCTTTTTCATTACCCAAACCATAACCATAATCGGTGGGGGCTTTCCCCGTTTAAACTACTAGAAGGTATGATATCGACTACTACGCAAATAAGTTGTGCCCTATATCAGTGTCTATCATCACTGATAGTCTGCCATAGTCCATTAGTACACGCCCGTCCGACCGGTACGGTGTGAGGTTTGTTAAACCTAATAGCGCTATTAACTAATGACCCGCTCGCCATTGGCCTCGGCGATTAAGTCGATATAATGAAGAGGGACTTATTGATAGAGTTTTGTCTAGCTAGTTTTAAGGTTGTTGTCCTACACCAGGAGGACGAACGTACGTATTCTGCACCAGGAGAATTCGTAGGATTAATAATGGCATCCTACCTATGGAGGATGGCCGTACATATCTTCCCAAGGGGATATGTAGATTTAGTTTTAAATTCTTTAACCCATTCCCAAACCACCGGGAATCCCATGCCTTGTAGAAAGTGTGAACTCACATCGGTTTGCTCGGTTAGATTCTCAAATATAGCTAACAGTCAAGGTCGGTCAATCACGTCCTAATATGATTACCAGTTAGTCATTTAGTGATTTTTTTAAATAGAGCACAAAGTTCCTACACGTATCTATCACGTAGCATGCATTACTTTAACTGTTTATGCCCATATATACTTCCCATCCATTCCCCACTCATAAACAAACATACGATAATGCACATAACACATATAGCATGTTAGATCATTCACAGATAGCATACTCGACATTTAGACACGCGAATTACAACTTATGTCGTTTCAGCTTAAATATTCAAAACCGGCTGTTTTCGGACATTTTAATAAAGTAGTTAACTTATTCCAAAAATTCCCAAATTTTTACAGACTGTTTTAAACATTCCAAATTTTATTGTGTAAAAATATCGGGGTCCAGTTTATTACTAATATTTTAAAAAATTCATTTTCCAGACTGAATTCAGATTTATCTTTTTCTGACCACAGCCCACGGAATAATTTATTTAAAATTCATCGAGAGTCCGATTTACGAAATTCCAGTGAGAGAATTACAAATACATCGGTGGTCATCTACAGTACAAGTTTCATGATCTAACTCTACACAGAACAGAACTCAAGTTATAACAGAAAACAAAACGCATATTTTCAGCAGAAAAATGCAGCTTTAGCTGCTGTTACGAAATGACGCTTTAAAAATAGTAAACGGAGTCCAAAAATTATGATTCTGGTGCCATTAGAACCGTATTTCATAATACATAAATCTAGGCTTCAGAAAATACATTTTTCGTTAAGTTATGGCCTGTTTACAGCCAACTGAAGTTGGCTATAAAGCTTGGACAAATTCTGTTTTTAGTCTTTAGCTTTCTAGTTTGTGTTCGATTGATTCCGTTAACATGTTTAGTGACCACAAAAACATCAAACATTAATATTAACCAGCAAAACATCAGATAATCAACCAAGAATCATAACAACACAAGATCTACATGATTTACACACATAACTTCTCTTTATCCACACTTTAACACATTATGTTCAAGACTTGTTCATGAGCTTTAAAGTTTCTTAACTTTTTATCATTCTAACATCTATTAACCACTAAAATCAAGAACAAGATGGTGATTGGAAGCACTTACTACTAGCACAAGGCTAGGGAAGTTCGAGTGAAGAAATGTGGTGGTTAATAGCGAATGAAGAAGGTCCTTCCACTTCCGAACGCACCGGGCTTCGTTGTTCACCTTCTTACACCTATGGATGCTCTTGAAAAGCTTGAACTTGAAATGAAGATGGGTGATGTGTGGGTGAAGGGGGCTGCCGAGAACACAAGAGAGAAGAGGAGAGGGAAAGCTTTGTTGTTGAAGATGAAAGTGATAGTTGGCTAGGTCCAATCTATAGACCTATATAATGCATTTCCTTGGGAGTGAAATGTAAATTCCACCCTCAATTTTAAGACGGCAGTCCATCAGTCATGCCTTTTCCCCAATTTTTTCATCCTTTCTCCCAAATCTACCCCCAATTCAATGTTTGTCCCCTACATTCTTGGACAACAACTCATCACGTTGTTGAACATCAAGCGCCTGATGGAATCATTATGGTGTTCAATGCTTCACCTGTTCGACTTCTCGGCAATCATTATAGTCGGTTTACACAGCCGTCTGATCACAACCCTACTGCAAATAAATCCCCAAATCAATCGATCAATTCTCCAAATTAGGGCATTCAAATCTCAGATCTAAAGGTAACAATCACTCTAGGTTTACGGATCACACGATTATTCATTTGAATTGCGAGTTACATGATCTGTTTAATTGTTCGATTGACTAATTAGGTTAAAAAACGGTTGAACAAGATATTGACGAAGTTTGAGACGAAGAATAATCGAGTGAAAGGCTTGAGTTTGTGGATCTTGGCGAGTCTTCACACTGGTGTGATTCAGCTATGGGATTACCGGATCGTCCTGGTTCGTGGCGTGCACTTTCATCAGTCGTTACCGCTTTTTGGTTCTGGAGATGCAGATTCTCAGTATTGAACCCCACACAGATTGACCATCGAAGAAATATTGGGTGTCATAAACGACTTCCAAACAGTTGCAAGAAACGCAATGGAAGCAGGTTTTGACGGCGTGGAGATTCACGGAGCAAACGGATACTTAGTTGACCAGTTTATGAAAGATCAAGTAAACGATCGAACCGATCAATATGGTGGAAGTCTAGAGAACCGCATGAAGAATACTTTTTAATATTTAAAATTTACTTTAATAATGGCTTATGTTATGTTGATACAACATATCCCCAAAGTTAATGGAGACATACCTTCAGTCGACGAAGCTACTTCTGATCATCAAAGGCTGTTGGACAGGTTTCACATCTCTTATGCTAATATACGACTGCTTGTTTTTTGTGATATTGTATAATTATATGCATGCATAATTAATATATTAATATGTGATATTGTATCATTATATACATGCATAATTGTGTATTTTTTATGTTAGACTTGTTTGATTTCAGGTTGCAGATGTATAACCTGATTGAATCTAAAGTTGAAGGCGACAGTAACTGTCAGGTCGGTTATGTTTTATAAAATCAGAAAATTCTGTTATAACTGTAACCGCTTTTTTGTGCTATATATAAAGTGGTAATTGCTAAAGCGTTTGGAACCAAAACGCTTCGGAGCGCCTCACATTATATTAAACCTAGCAATTGGTAGGAAAATAAAAAATGAATAAAAATTAAAATGATACAGTAAGCGTTGTACATTGGGTAATTATATAAAAGATGGGTCATAGGAAAAATAGGTAATAAAGAGTAGAATTGTCTTTTTACTTAAAATCTGATTTATGCAAAGGGTTTACAGTTACCATATCACATGCTTATAAAAAGCTACTAATGTATGAAACCTCATAAATGTATGAAACCTCATAAATGGTTTCAGTAAAATTAATTAGATTATTTCCAATGATATATAAGAGATTAGTTGTTTATAAAACTCATTAAATAAAGGATAACACGTGTTTCTGGGATGATATGGCTACAATGATAATGGTTGAAACTAAGTCACCCAAAGTGTATCGACAAGCTTTTTTGTTTATTTGGTCTCATTAGTCTTTATATTAACCTACTTGTCGAACGGTTAACAACAACGAATATTTATGTAGATCCCAGCACTAAAGGTTGGTTAGAACATCACAAGCACTCGGTATTTGGTTTCCCATCATTGGTTCGCTTCAGTTGGGGTACATGTGAATCCTACTTCAAAGGTGGTGTTGAAGTGTTATTGAATACGTTCGTCAAAATCCAAGTTAAATCCCAAGGTAAACAAATCAACTCTCTTTTAAAAATTAGGGTTATAGTTACTATAAATTTGGTGTCAAAGAATTTATTTTAATTTGTTTGTGGAGAAAGTGGAAATAGTTCGATGAATTGCAGTTAAGGTGTTCGATGAATTGCCGCCTTGTGTTTCATGTATTTTCCATCTCTGAACTCATAAACTAATAGTTAATGGTTCTTAATACATGTTAAGTGCCATGTTTTTTTTTGTAATTACTTCTTCGGTAAATGGGAAAACCGGGGTCTTTATACTTGTATGTCAAAATCAGTTGTCATGGAATAAAACTGTTGGGATTTGACAAGAATTTGTATGTTGGTGGATTGATATAAGTCCTCACTAATCATCATCATCCACGTTCCACAACTATTTCCATTACAATTTAAACCTTGACACTCTAAGGGTTGCCATGTAAAGATTAGTTTTTGTATTAATTAACATGTTATTCACTGAGTAGGACTCTGTCTAGCGCCTGTCATATGTGATTTCTATATGCATGTTGTACTGTTTGAAGTATTCGTAGGTGGTTAATTGTACACAGGTCAAGGCACGCCTCAAGGACAGGTTAAGTGGAAAAACAACAGGAGGATCAAGTGAGAAATCAGAACCAAGTGCATCAGTTGTACTGAATTTGTGTATATTTGATGAATTGGTTGTTAAAAGCAAAGATCGCTGGATGGTGGAATTCTTTGACCATTTCGTGGCCGAGGTGGGCGACGGGAAAACAGTTGGGTTCTGGGTGAATCGTTGGGTTAATGGAGGCCGGCTCAGCATGAGATTCCCAGATTTATACCGGTTATCGCAGTCTAAACAGGCCACAGTAGAAGAATGTTACCGTGTTAGAGATGGAGTGGCTCGATGGGAGTTAAAATGGAAAAGGGGGCTTAGCTCGGATCAAGAACGGGCTCGGGAACAAAGGTTGCAGTCGGTTTTGACACACCTTAGCAGGAGAGACAAAAAGGATACATGGTCGTGGCTATCGGATAATAAAAAAACAGATCTTCCTGTTAAAATAGTTAGACAGGAGCTGGAAAAGAGTTCAGCGAATACTTGTTAGAACAATATTTTTAACTGGAATAGAATTGCAGTGCCAAAAATCAATCATTTCGTCTGGAGAGCAATGGAAAGTCGGATTCCTACGGCTACGGCGTTGGCTAGGAGAAACGTGAACGTGGGAAACGAGCGGTGTCCGTTATGTGGCATAGCTGAGGAGGACGCAGATCATCTTTTAGTTGCGTGCTCTTTTGCTCGGTCCGTTTGGTGGAGCGTTTTGGTTTGGGTTAAGCTTCCAACCCCTAGGGCCTTTGAATCGGTTAATCAGGTTCTACAGCATGTGCAGAACTATGGCAGCGATGGCTTAAGAAAAAGAGTAGTGCAGTATATTGCTCTTCTCACGCTGTGGATAATTTGGACGTGCCGTAACGAAAAAATATTTAACAATAGATGTGCCATTCTGAGAAACGTCATGGAAGATATAAAAGACAATAGCTTCTGGTGGGTAAAGAAAAGATCAAACATATATGGCTGGGCTGAATGAAGAGAACTGGAGCAAATTCGAGTTGGATAATGTTTGGTCTTGAGTTTTGGTTTCGTTTATTTCTCTGTTGCTTCTATTTTCCTTTAGCTGCTTGCTAAGGTTTTTTTTTTGTTGTGGTTTAATACAGTTCCTCTTTGGCCGGCCAAAAAAAATATAGGGGGAGCCTTTTGGATGATCATAATGATGTCTATTATTATTAGCTTTAAACTTTAGATTTCATCGACTCTTTGGTGCTGGCATGAGAAAGTGTAATCTTTTTTCTTTGTTGATAGATAACAAAATGCTCAAGTGCTGTGATGGCTGTCATTAATGCTGCATAGGGTTCTCCTGATCCGTTTGGTGACAATTTTTGTTATTTTTTTTCTATTGGGCCAGTTTTGTTAAATTTTTTTATATTGGGCCAATTTGGCTCAAGTTTATAGCAATAGAAAACGGTTAGACGATTCATAGCCGAAAGAAATTACAATTTTTTTTTGTTTTTTATAACAATACGATATCATTCCACACGAAAAAAGGCAACTTAACGAAGTTCTTAGTTTACACATTCAAATAACCGAACTTCTTGATTAAGGTTCAGTTTTAAGTCAAGATCAACTTAGGTCCAGCCATAAAGTTATATACATATGGTACACAAACCCCTTGTTGGGCTCTTTGAATTTTATTCACAGGAAAAATTAAAAGTAAGAAAACCCAACATATGATTAAGTTATAAACTATATCTTTTACATTTGTTCAAACACATCTAGGCAATGGCTTTATTACTTATTTGAGGAATTTATCAATTGGTTGATTTGAAATGGAATGTATGTATTAAGCATGTGACAATGCTTATATTTGATGAATTTATCAATTGTATTTAGTATTTAAAAAAATGTCAGGAAAAAGACTTAAAACGTGTAACAAAGCTTACTATGAAAAAGATTTCCACGGGTCAAAGCGTGAGTTTAAACATATATTGATGCCCAATTGTTAACATGTCTTATTATTACACGTGTTAATACTAAATTGTTAATTACTACTTCTTTTACGTGACTCATAACCAAACAAAACGATATGCTGGAAAAACTAACAGGAAACGCAAACAAGGCTGCAAACGTTGACCCCGCTGCAACGCGCGGGTTCCCCACTAGTGGTTAAATAGGGAAGACTTCCAACATTGCATTATCTAGGGGTTAATATGTTCCTTGAGGATCCAACATAATCACATAAACAATTAAATAAAATCATAGGGTGGCCCCACATGTTCATAACCGATTGGGGGGGGGGGGGGGTTGGTCTAGTTGGGTTTCAATGGATGGTTACAAGTTTAGTTAGAAACCAAGTGTTTTAGTTGGTGTCTTATGTGTGCTATTAATTATATAGTGTGTTAGGGTGTTCGGGGTCCCTAACTAGCTTGGAAAAGTAGAAACAATGTGCTTGGTAATAAATATATGTTCCGGGTAAAGTCCGGTTGTTCGGTTTGACACTGTTCCGTTAAGGTGCTTAATTAATCCGTAAAGTGTCATACATATATATTTTTGTAACGTTTTTAATTTTCGACACTCAGGAAAGCATAACGGACTATTTAATGACTTTTCTGTACACTATTAGTATGTTAACAAATACATGTAAGCATAACACAGTAATCAGAGAGCAGTTAAATGATTCAGCACAGTCATCAAGTACTTTAATTAACATCAATAAATTGTACGGAATACATGGAATTATGAGGGTTGTCACATTCTCCCCCTGTTAAGAGAATTTCGTCCCGAAATTTAGCGAGTGGTTACTGAGGAAGCTAGTTAAGTTGCGTTGTTTTCCTGATTTTCCTGGGGTGTCACATCATCCCCCCGTTGATTTGGAATTTCGTCCCGAAATTCTACAGTAGCTTCAGCCTCAGTAGTGATTGCGTTTTTCTTAAACAGCTGGGAGTACTTGAGTTTCATTTGGTCTTCTCATTCCTAGGTATACTCTGGGCCACGACGGGATTCCCAACGAACTCGAACGAGAGGTATTCTTGTGCGATTGAGAATCTTAACATCTCGATCAGTAATCTCTACAGGTTCCTCGACGAATCGCAGCTGGTCGTCGATAGTGAGTTCCTTGAGAGGAACTATGAGGGTCTCATCTGACAGACACTTCTTCAGATTTGACACGTGGAATACGTTGTGAACTCCGCTGAGTTTTTCGGGTAGATTCAACCTGTAGGTGACTTTGCCAATTTTCTCGATGATTTCGAACTGTCCGACATAACGCGGATTGAGCTTGCCTCGTTGCCAAAACGGACTACACCTTTCCATGGTGAGACTTTGAGTAGCACTCGATCCCCAACCTGGAACTCGAGTGGTTTTCTTCCCTTATCAGCATAGCTTTTCTGACGGTCACGAGCTGCCGCCATTCGTTGTCGTATCTGAGCAATTCTCTCGGTGGTATCTACTATAAGTTCTGGGCCAGTGATTTGGCTGTCACCAACTTCTGCCCAATAGAGAGGTGATCGGCATTCGCGTCCGTACAATGCCTCGAATGGAGCGGCCTGGATGCTGGTGTGGTAGCTGTTGTTATACGAAAACTCCACTAACGGGAGGTGTTTTTCCCAGCCATTGCCGAAGTCGATTACGCATGCCCTAAGCATGTCTTCGAGGGTTTGGATGGTGCGTTCAGATTGCCCATCCGTCTGTGGGTGATAAGCGGTGCTCATATCTAAACGTGAGCCAAAAGACTTGTGCATAGCTTGCCACAGTTCAGAAGTAAAACGCGCGTCACGATCAGAAATGATGGAGGTTGGCACTCCGTGCCTTGATACTACTTCCTTTAGATAGATGTCGGCTAGGGTAGAAAACTTATCCGTTTCTTTGATAGCCAGAAAATGTGAAGACTTGGTCAGTCGATCCACGATCACCCAAATGGTATCGTTTCCGCGTTGAGATCTGGGCAGACCAGTAACGAAATCCATGGAAATTTGCTCCCATTTCCATTTCAGGATCTCCGGTTGTTGAAGTAGGCCTGATGGTTTCTGATATTCAGTCTTGACTCTCGCACAAGTCAAGCACTTACTGACGTAGGTTGCTATGTGGGCTTTCATGCCAGGCCACCAATACGTAGTCTTGAGGTCGTGGTACATTTTATCCGAACCAGGATGTACCGAATAACGAGACTTGTGCGCTTCGTCCATCACAAGCTCGCGTAAGTTTCCATAAAGTGGGATCTAGATGCGTCCGTTAACATAGTAGGCGCCGTCTTCCTTTTGTTCCAGCCGTTGCCTCGATCCTCATAGGGACTCAGCCCTGATGTTTTCTGCTTTCAACGCTTCAACCTGAGCATCGCGAATCCGAGCGGGAAGGTTGTTTTGGATGGTAAGCTGTAAAGCACGTACACGCTTAGGTATGGTATCCTTTCGACTGAGGGCGTCGGCCACAACATTGGCTTTGCCCGGATGATACTTGATCGCACATTCGTAATCGTTCAAGAGTTCGACCCATCGGCGTTGTCGCATGTTTAACTCCTTTTGCTTGAAGATATGCTCAAGACTCCTGTGATCGGTGTAAATGGTGCACTTGGTACCGTACAGGCAATGCTCCATATCTTAAGTGCGAAAACAACTGCTCCCAGCTCCAGATCATGAGTAGTGTAATTTCTTTCGTGAACTTTGAGTTGGCGTGATGCGTAGGCAATGACCTTGTCACGTTGCATCAACACGCAACCAAGTCCTTGGATGGAAGCGTCGCAATAAACAACAAAATCATCTGTGCCTTCAGGCAATGAGAGGATAGGCGCGCTACAAAGTCTATCTTTCAAGTGTTGAAATGCGGACTCCTGTGCATCACCCCAACGATAGGTGACACCCTTCTGAGTCAGTGAAGTGAGAGGTTGCGCAATCTTTGAGAAGTCCTTGATAAACCTTCTGTAGTATCCTGCCAAACCCAAGAATTGGCGGATTTCTGTTGGTGTGCGGGGTGCAGGCCAGTTCTTGATCGAGTCAACCTTGGATGGATCAACATGAATCCCATCCTTGTTTACCACGTGGCCTAGAAAGTGGACTTCGCGAAGCCAGAAGTCACATTTTGAAAATTTAGCATACAGTTGCTCTGCTCGAAGAAGTTCCAGCATAAGTCGTAGATGCTGCTCGTGTTCTTCCTGACTCTTAGAATAGATCAGGATATCATCGATGAACACAATAACGAACTTATCCAGGTAAGGTTTGCATACTCGGTTCATGAGATCCATGAAGACCGCTGGTGCATTCGTCAACCCGAAAGGCATAACTAGAAACTCGTAATGGCCGTAACGAGTTCTGAATGCTGTTTTGGAGACGTCCTCATCTCGGACTCTCAGCTGATGGTATCCCGATCTCAAATCAATCTTAGAGTAATAGCTCGACCCTTGCAACTGGTCGAACAAGTCATCAATACGTGGAAGAGGATAACGATTCTTCACGGTCACCTTGTTAAGTTCACGATAGTCAATACACATTCTGAAAATACCGTCTTTCTTCTTCACGAATAACACTGGAGCTCCCCAGGGCGAAGAGCTACGACGTATAAAACCCTTCTCCAAGAGTTCTTGTAGTTGCGTGGACAGTTCTTCAAGTTCTGATGGAGCAAGTCGATAAGGTGTACGAGCTATGGGCGCTGCTCCAGGAGCTAGCTCGATTTGAAATTCAACTTGACGATGAGGCGGAAGACCAGGTAATTCCTCAGGAAATACCTCAGGAAAATCGCGCACAATAGGAATGTCTTCAATTCTCTTCTCTTCCGTTGATGTGTCAGTAACGAGTGCTAGAATGGCAGTGTGGCCCTTTCGCAAACACTTCTGGGCCTTAAGGAAAGAGATAATGCCTACGACAGCACCACTCTTGTCGCCATGAATCACGAGGGGTTCTTTACCAGAATGAGGAATGCAGACGATTTTCTCCTTGCAAACAATCTCCGCTTGATGATGAGATAGCCAATCCATCCCAATGACAACGTCAAAACTACCCAGAACGATAGGAATGAGATCGATAGAGAAGGTCTGACTTTACTATAAGGTTGCAAATCAACTTTATGAAGACATCACTAATCTCTTAAAAACATAACTTTAGTCTTCATGTATGGGTTTAAGAAATATTACTAAAGGAAGTATAGAAATATAGAACACAAAGTAACAAGTAGTAAATGATAAATCTGTACCCTAAGTAAGGTGTTAAAAGCCGGCTTAAATCCATTTTAAAGTTTAAACAAATTTAAAGTTTAGCCATCTTTTGCAACCGAGGCGCTTTCACAATATAGTTGCCCAAACAAACCAACACTACTTTATAAATCCAATTGAAAATATCATCTGATATAAAAGCATCGCGGTTTTCAATTTTAGTCCATGTGTATTTTAGAAAACGGAAGTAAAAAAAACAAGTTAACTCTTATATGGAGGTTATAAGGGTTAATGTTTCTTATTCCAAACAATGTTTAATTGAGTCAACATAGTTTAATTAACACATACACATACACACACATATACAAAAGCATACATACATATATAAACATACACATACATACATATACACACACAAACACATACACATACACACATATACAAACACACACACACACACACATACATAGACAAAGACACAAACAAAAACACAAACACAAACACAAACACATACATACATACATACATACATACATACATACATACATACATACATACATACATACATACATACATACATACATACATACATACATACATACACACATACATAAACATACACAAACACACATACACATACACATACATAAACATAGACATAAACATACACAAACATACATATACATATACGTGTGATTAATCTTCGCAAACAGTGAGTAAACAATTTCTTTTTTTAGTTTAAACATTTTGGGGTGTATCAACATATCACGCAAATTACATATTCATTTTATTCACTTATCAAGCATGCAAATTCATTGTGTAGATTATGTGATGTGTGTTGTTTATTTGGTTTATTGCGTTGTTCAATTCATGCAATCAAGCAAGCATATTGTGGATCCACTTAGATTTACTCAACAACTCCCGTAGTTGACCCAAATATTTTACACGTGGTATAGGGAATGAAATTTGATGATGCAAGGATGAAAGTCACATAGGATTGACTAAGGGGTTGTTTGGCAACATCTGAATGGTTAAGTGCTGAACCAGTAAGAGGTCTGAATAATTAAGAGCCTGTATAATACTTAATCGTTCAGAGGCAAATGTTTGACCAATTCAGATTAGAGGTCTTAACCATTCAGACTTTGTATAAATCTTAACAATTCAGAGGCAAATGTTTGAACCATTCAGACATCTGCTCGTGAAACAAACAGTCTGAACCATTAAGTGCTGAACTAGTAGGAGGTCTGAACCATTAAGAGCCTCTTAAGAGGTAAACAAACAGCTCCTAAGAATAAATCAATGGAACATTCTTTTGAATTATGTTGAAATTTGAAACTATATGTTTGGTGTGACATTTTAATAAAGTGAGTTGATTAATTATGAAACATTAAATAGAGCCACTAGCCTTAGAAAATCATCATGCCTCGATCGATAAATTGCCACGGGTTGGGGGTGTGACAATGAGGATGTATAATTGGTGCCCTATTAGCCCTTGGTGGAGTTTGGTACCCATTTCCCCCATGTTAATTTCTCAGATGAAATCCCTGCTGATTTTTGCTCCCTGGCTGATCATACTAACCTTCTTGATTCCCCACATATCTATCATCATCAAACCAGTCTTCTTATCACCACACCTAATGTGTCTAGTATTAAAACCCACATTTTGATAGTTGTTTGTAGTAAGTATTGGTTAGAATGGGTTAAATGTTCGTTTCTTAGTATTTTAAATGTTCCTAAGTGAAATGAAGGATTTCCGGGCCATAATTGATGATTACTAAAGATTGTTGAAGGCATGCCCAGTTATGTTGTTTCCAAGCTGTGAGCTTAGAAAAAGTGTACGAGTCGTAAGCCCCAAGTTAGTACACCGACTTATTGTTTGGAAACCTTAAAACGATAAGCAACAACTTTCCTTGTTTACGAGCCATGACCCGGGTTCGGGGCATGATGAAGAATAATGTGTTTCAGGGCATGCAGATGTGGTTCACGTGGATCGTGCATAAATAAACAGATCTACTGAGTCCCGAATGCAATATCTAGAAGAGTTAGGGGCTGTTTGTTTATCTCTTATTAAGGCTCTTAATGGTTCAGACCTCTTATTAATTCAGCACTTAATGGTTCAGACTGTTTGTTTCACTAGAAAATGTCTGAATGGTTCAGACATTTGCCTCTGAATGGTTAAGTATTATACAGAGTCTGAATGGTTTAGACCTCTAATCTGAATTGGTCAGACATTTGCCTCTAAACGGTTAAGCATTATACAGGCTCTTAATGGTTTAGATCTCTTACTGGTTCAGCACTTAATGGTTCAAACCTCTTATTGGTTCAGCACTTAACCATTCAGATGTTGTCAAACAGCCCCTTAATGTCTAGAATTCTATAGGTGACGATAACTCTGTTTCCATACCCATATCTGCTAGAGTGCTGGAAGCATTGCACAATGGTGATGATCGCGACTTCACAGGCATCTCAAGGCTCTGATACCATGTTACATATTTTGGAAATCACCAATTAGAGTTTCTCTATATTACTCACGAATATGTGAGAACAGTACAGGGAATATAAAATGCTTACAATACAATACAAACCCTACACTAACATATATATGCAATCTACTATAATATTACACAGGGTTATTAATATTATCTAACACCTTTTATATTCTTAAAAATCTCAAATCAAAATAATGTAAATATTGGTTTGAATATTTGATATTCTTAAAAATCTCAAAACAAAATAATATAAATATTGGTCTAACTATTTGAGAATATTCCCTAAAGAAATCGAGTGTGTTGGCATTATGTTTGATTGAGATTATGTACAGAATTAATTAAACCAACTAAGATTATGCATAAGTTGTAACTAAGATTATGTATAAATTATATATATAGAGGCCGATTAACGTACAATATCTCTTATCCTACATTATGTACGCGATAAGCCCAACTGTCCGATCTTCTATCTATTGAACGCTGCGAAATTAATTTATATAATTAAATTAATCAAATTAATTTACATAAAACCAACCGTGAATGGCAAAATTGAAAATTCCTCTATCAAAATCTTGGTAATTTCGTTTGGTACCATCTTCTTCTCTAACCGACTCTTCTGGAATCGACGTTCGTCGGTGCGATTTCATCCAATCGATTGTTCATCCGACGATTATGACAACTACAACAGCTTTGGGTGGTATTATATCTTCAATCAACAGCAATGTTTTCTAGAATAATAAAAATTTTGATGTGATTGTTCTTGTCAGTTGTGCGGGAGCAACAGAGCAAGAAAAACAACGACCGACCATAAATCGAACATGAGAATACTTGTAACTAACGTACAAAATGTGTAACAAGCGAATTTGTAACTAACATGCGAATACTTGTAACTAACATGCGAATTTGGGTTTCCATAACATGCGAGATTGTATAACATGTGTCACACCCCCAAAATCCACCATGCGGAGTACCACCGCTTGGAGGCATGACGTGACCAGGATCGAGCCACCAATCATATTGAACATCGTAATTAAGTGAATAAGACCAACCACAATACGATTGGTGACCAAAGCTAGTTAACCAGGTTTAGTTTAAACAGCGGAAGCATAAAAGTAAATCCAAAAGCATAAGTCCATAGTTTATAAGTTAAAGTTCAAAACGCAAGATTAATAAGTTCATAAGGATTTAAATAATAAGCACGTAACATAACAGTCCGTACACCACAACGACTCCTTCCTCGTGCAAACTCCAAACGTTTAGCGACCTGTAAGGCATGTAACAACGAGTCAACAACAAAGTTGAGTGAGTTCACGTTTGGTTGTTTAGTTTTAAGTTGTTTCTGAAAAACGTGGTTTGACTTTCGTTGGCTTAATTGCCGTGGGGGTTACCCCGTAGTTGAAAGTATGTTTAACCAATTCCTTTTTCATTACCCAAACCATAACCATAATCGGTGGGGGCTTTCCCCGTTTGAACTACTAGAAGGTATGATATCGACTACTACGCAAATAAGTTGTGCCCTATATCAGTGTCTATCATCACTGATAGTCTGCCATAGTCCATTAGTACACGCCCGTCCGACCGGCACGGTGTGAGGTTTGTTAAACCTAATAGCGCTATTAACTAATGACCCGCTCGCCATTGGCCTCGGCGATTAAGTCGATATAATGAAGAGGGACTTATTGATAGAGTTTTGTCTAGCTAGTTTTAAGGTTGTTGTCCTACACCAGGAGGACGAACGTACGTATTCTGCACCAGGAGAATTCGTAGGATTAATAATGGCATCCTACCTATGGAGGATGACCGTACATATCTTCCCAAGGGGATATGTAGATTTAGTTTTAAATTCTTTAACCCATTCCCAAACCACCGGGAATCCCATGCCTTGTAGAAAGTGTGAACTCACCTCGGTTTGCTCGGTTAGATTCTAAAATATAGCTAACAGTCAAGGTCGGTCAATCACGTCCTAATATGATTACCAGTTAGTCATTTAGTGATTTTTTTTAAATAGAGCACAAAGTTCCTACACGTATCTATCATGTAGCATGCATTACTTTAACTGTTTATGCCCATATATACTTCCCATCCATTCCCCACTCATAAACAAACATACGATAATGCACATAACACATATAGCATGTTAGATCATTCACAGATAGCATACTCGACATTTAGACACGCGAATTACAACTTATGTCGTTTCAGCTTAAATATTCAAAACCGGCTGTTTTCGGATATTTTAATAAAATAGTTAACTTATTCCAAAAATTCCCAAATTTTTAAAGAATGTTTTAAACATTCCAAATTTTATTGTGTAAAAATATCGGGGTCCAGTTTATTACTAATATTTTAAAAAATTCATTTTCCAGACTGAACTCAGATTTATCTTTTTCTGACCACAGCCCACGGAATAATTTATTTAAAATTCATCGAGAGTCCGATTTACGAAATTCCAGTGAGAGAATTACAAATACATCGGTGGTCATCTACAGTACAAGTTTCATGATCTAACTCTACACAGAACTCAAGTTATGACAGAAAACAAAACGCATATTTTCAGAAGAAAAATGCAGCTCTAGCTGCTGTTACGAAATGGCGCTTTAAAAATAGTAAACGGAGTCCAAAAATTATGATTCCGGTGCCATTAGAACCGTATTTCATAATACATAATTCTAGGCTTCAGAAAATACATTTTTCGATAAGTTATGGCCTGTTTACAGCCAACTGAAGTTGGCTGTAAAGCTTGGACAGATTCTGTTTTTAGTCTTTAGCTTTCTAGTTTGTGTTCGATTGATTCCGTTAACATGTTTAGTGACCACAACAACATCAAACATTAATATTAACCAGCAAAACATCAGATAATCAACCAAGAATCATAACAACACAAGATCTACATGATTTACACACATAACTTCTCTTTATCCACACTTTAACACATTATGTTCAAGACTTGTTCAAGAGCTTTAAAGTTTCTTAACTTTTTATCATTCTAACATCTATTAACCACTAAAATCAAGAACAAGATGGTGATTGGAAGCACTTACTACTAGCACAAGGCTAGGGAAGTTCGAGTGAAGAAATGTGGTGGCAGTTCAGGGCACCTCAGCCACTTAAACTCCCAAAAATAACTGTTGTGGTGGCAGTTCAGGGCACCTCAACCACTTAAACTCTCAAAAATAACTTCTCTGGTGGTAGTTCAGGGCAGTTGTGTACGCTCCCATGGTTTGCGGCCCATCTTCTCCACTAGGCACAATTGCTATGAAATTAGGACGTGGGTAGAATGAAGTTGCCCAATGGTCTTATGTAATATAGACCCTTGCATCCAAATATTCGCCTCCATACATCTTTCCTTTTGTAGCAGATATGATATATGCAAAGAAATAAACACACCGATGGTACCGTGTTCTTCAATCGCGATCTCAAACCTACATTCAAACGTTCTTCATTCAAGATCTGGTAAGCATCTAGATTTTAGTTAGGGTTTCTTATGATTATATTTTTTATTGTTTGAAATCGGATAATATTGGGTAAAATTAATAATAGCTATTATAATTTCTTCGAAGTCGATACCTAAATTTCCCACTGTTGCTAAATGCAGCTTCTGCATCCCAATTTCTCCCGGTCACCAGCTTCACATACCTTTTCTTCTTCAACACTTGAGTTTTCATGGTCGGTGGTCAATTTGTGTGTATTTTGTTTGTGGTCTTATCCGGTTGTTTACCGGACATGTGGGTTCAAATCTCGAGTGATACTCTTAGAAACTTGCTAAGCATCAGTTATGGTAGAACAAAGTGGCAAGTCTCTTTCAGACAAAGATATATATTGTTATGCTTCTTGAAATTAGTTCATGATTCCATGATTTTATGGAACTATAATCCTAATTTCATGTTGATGATAATATTGTAATAATAGGGTGGAATTTTATGCTTATCTTTTTATCTTTTGGTGTTAATTAATTGTTCAATGTACTAACTATAATTAGTTTTTTGGTTAGGATGATGAAGAAGAATCTTTGGGAACTAAAAGAATAGGTGTAACAACCCGCTTTTCGAAAGTCAAAGTCAAAGTCAAGATTGAAGTCAATGGGAGAAAAGATTGTTAATTGCGATTTGTCACTCCTTGCTCAACTACTGTTTGACTTCTTTGACTTGTAATCGATTCTATTATTTGTTTGCTTTAGTTGTATTATGTGGAGCATCTATTAATAATCGAGGTTTAATCACTATTTAATCGCATATTTAATCGATAATGGACTTAAAGCTAATCGCTATCGCATCGCAACTCGAATTATGTGTTCTGGATATTGTTTTACGTGTGTGTGCTATTTATGTGTTACTTGTGCATGTTATGTTTATGTTGAGGTATAAATCGCAATCGTAATTCTATCGCATCGCAATCAAATCGCGAACGCTAAACGCAAATTAATTATAGTGATTGTATGTTAGATATAGTAGTTAGGTTATTTGTGTAACTAATGGGTAATACTATCGCATCGCTCGCTCGAATCGCATCGCAACACTCAACACGTGAATTGAAACTGCAAAACTCAACACGCCGGACACCAGGATCGAGTGGCCAGCTGATCGAGTGGCCATCCGTTCGGAGTGCCATCCGATCGGAGTGTCATCCGATCGGACTGCCACCCGATCGGACTGCCACCCGATTGGATTGCCATCCGATCGGTGACCTGTTCGACACTTCCTCACTTTCCTTTTTGGGAAACCCTATAAATACCCTCCTGTCACATCGTTTGTGATGTGACAGCTCCTCACTCGAACCAGCCACACTCAAGCACTCCTTTCTCTCAATTTCTCGCGATTCTTGTAAGTTTTCAACCTAAATCTTGTACTTCTATGATCTACACGCACTTCTTCATCTTTTTCACCTTTGAATCTTAACTTTTAACCGTGAAATCACCGGATTTGAGGTGTTCTAGGGTGATGTCATCATGGAGTTCTTATGAACTTCAATGTTTGGCTTCATTCCACCAAGAACAACTTAGATCTGAAGGATTTCCACAAGATTAAACACTATTTTCGCATAGATCTACACATATTCATGGTTAAAAGGATTGAGAGAAGGTTTTCCAACTTTCTTTCAACTCTTTTACACTCAATGCACTCAAAACCTATAGAATCGGAACTCGTTCTGATCTTCTACTCTTTCTTAGTGATGGGTTAGTACAAGATCCGAATCCTATCCGAGAGATAACTGATTTCGGGTTTGAACATGAGCAACCGTCTCGAACCGTGAACCGGTCGGACTAAGGTAGTTCCTGTTCGATCGGATCACTTGGGTCAAGATGGGGTTTCTGTTGTTTAAACAAGTTATCATAACGTCTCGTTCAAAACTGCAAAAATCTTCAAAACAGTCAAGTGTCAAAGACGATCAGGCTGTCCGATCGGATTGCCGTCCGATCGGATTGCCGTCCGATCGGATTGTCGTCCGATCGGATTGCCATCCGATCTACCGACCATTCGATCGTGTGACGTTTGGAACTTTGGAACTTAATCAATTTCAAGGAACAGTAGTTCCAACGGATTGCTGTCCGATCGGATTTCCATCCGATCGAGCGACAACCCTACTATGAACTTGTTCTCACTAAGTGCCCTACCAATTGGATCGCTATCCGATTGGACTGCCGTCCGATCGATCGACCTGAAAGGTAGAGATACTTCTCTATTTTCAAAATGCTACAACGGAAACTTTTAAGCCATCATACACAAACACATCCTTACCAAACAAGGTGTCAATCCAGTTGAATGGCCATCCGATCGGATGACCATCCGAACGGATTGACATCCGATCGACTGTTCATCCGATCGGATTGCCATCCGACACTTGGTACTTTGCACCGTTTTACGCACCGCTCATCGTTTATAATATCGTTAACTGTTCAGGCTAATCTCTCAAGCGCCCCCTTCAATCCAAGGCAGTGTTTATTAAGTTAAACGCTATCTGTGAGTATACTCGATCCCTTTTTGCTTTATGCACTTTTGGGTGTTACATACGTTACTTATTCTAAATCACATCGATCACACAACGCAAACACTATTTATACGCTGACCTCTAATGCATGTTATACATGACTCGATGAATGCCTGTTTGTTATGTTTACACATTGATTGCTGTCTACATGCCTTAGCAACGATAGTACTATAGTTTGGACTCAGCACCTGTCGTGGACAGGGGTTGTTAAGGACAATACTTCACGTATTCGCAGTGGTGAACATGTGGTGCGCACTCGCTACTCGCAGTCAAATCGCAGTCATTGGTATTGATAGGATCTTTGTCGATAACTTACATGCTTCACATTATACGTTGTACTTGCCGGTTATGCGTAAACGAGTTCGAACTCTATTATACTATTAAACTTGTATGCTCACCTTTACACTATGTGTATTGACCTCTATTTTAACGTATGTGACAGGTGTTTAGGATGCTACCTGCTAGGATGCTTGCTATGTGGAATCGAGTTAGGAAGAGTCTAGAAACAAACGTACAATTTATTTAAATCTGAGTTGTCAGAACAAAACAATTTGTCTTTGATTTGTCTGTAATAACTATGCTACTTGTTATGTCATGGTATGGGACGTGATGTTTAAATAATTGGTAACCGTAGTTGTTATGGAATCTCCTGGACAATCTGTTTCGCTCAGTGTCGCGCCCCAATGATTCCGCCATCGGTTGGGGTGTGACAACAGGCGCTTCTCAAAATGCTACAGGCTCTAAGAGAAGCTGAGATGCTGAAGTTTATAATTTGTCTAAAAGGGTGAGCAAATTCTTCAAATTTATGCAGTGGGTATTCTGTTAATTTGTGTTTACATATAGCATTTTGTTAGTTTGTATACAATAGGCCTTGTTTGTCCAATTTAGATTTAATTTTGAGGTATCTTTGGTTGGACAATGGGTGAGCTACCTAGCTTTTGGATCATACTTTTCAGGTATCTTTCAACATCTTTTGCCATTTAATGCTTGTAGTATATGACCAGACGATCACAAGCCGGCATGACTGAGAATGAAAGTTGGAAAACTCCAGTGAGTATGTTGCCAATCAGCAAAGAATTCTAAGTAAAATTTATAGTATTTAGCATGCTTATGTGTGGAAAGGCCTACATTATGGTAGAATAAAAGGTATGTCGCCTCTGTATGTCAGGCATACCGTGCCATAATTGTAGTATTGTTTGTAGAGATGGATAGCAGATTCAGATGTTATTTCACTATCAATAGATGAAAAGTTCCCTGACACGCCATTAGTGACTCCACCAGAGAAAGCTTCTGTGTACACTCATGCTCTTTATGCTCCTAAGAAAGTTTGTTTTGCCGTATTATAATGCATTGATTCTACACTTTTCTATTTGGGCTAAATCTATTTACTGTACGTCCTTTTTTAAGTTAATATTATCTTCAAAATACGATAATTGAATTGTGGTTGTCTACAGGTGGAAACTTTGAAATCTCTACCTGAGATAGAGGTGAGATTTGATGTATTCTATTACAAATTTGATGAATTTTGAGTTTAACACATTTTAGGAGGCGCGGCATTGTGATTGTAGGGTTACAGGATTTTGAAGGTTGCTATTGGGTACAATAAGTTTTGTATCAGCTGTCTCTGCATTGATAAGAAAATCAACAGAGTCAACAGGATTTTGGAGACGGGAATCGAGTATTGCAACTAGACAGGACTATTTCTACATATTTATCCGGATGGTATGACAGGAACAAGTTTCTTTGCATAAGGTATTACTTTCAAAGCTGTAGGATCGTTTTCGGACCCGAACGAGTCGATCATAAGAGTTTATCTCAACACGAAAGGCGGAAACAGACGTGTAGAGTTCAATTCAGCAAGATTTACATTTTAAACTGTTGTATGATTGATTTGATAACTATTTACAGCCTGACAACACTTCGGCAGCACTTCGTTACACTGACCGGAAAGTTACAAATGAACTAGACATGAGAGGTATTTATAGGGTGAGCTATTTCGTTTGAAAGTGGCATGTGTCACTTCAAACGAAATTACATATGTTAATTTCGTTTGAAGGTGTCTCATGTCATGTTCAAACGAAATTACATCAAATACTCATAAATCCTACCCTATTTCTCGTATAACGCACCCTGATCTAACAATTGTAATGTAAGACTCGATACAAGACGAAGTCAACAGACGCATGCACCAACAGACTCCCCCTCGAATGTTGACGAGTCTTAAAGTGTCGAGTCTTCAACGTCTTCAGTCTTTATCAGTCTGAACGTGTAAGCATCTTCAAAATTTATCTCTTTCTTCTCTTCAGCATCAACAGACTCTCCTCGAACAATCTTATCTATTCAGATGTCTTCAGACTCCCCCTTTCGATTTGCTGGGATCGCAGTCTGGCTTGTTGATATCTTAGAGTCCTCAGGTATCAGAACCTGGCTTTGTGCTCTTTCTTTAGGTTCAGAATCAAAACCTGGCTATACCTGCACATTCTTAACCCATAAATAAATTTCACAAAATTTAACATTTTGACAAATTTATATGTACAAACTCCCTCTCAATATAAACCAGAATGATTTATCAATAAAAGAAACTTCAAATGACCACTTGTATTGCAAAATATTCAAACACTTTTCTCATTTAAAACAAACTCCCTCTCACCTCATGCTCATCATGTTTAGCACTTGGAATTTTGAAAATCAGCTCTCCAACATCAGTTGTCGAAAATCTTTTTGTATTTTTCAAAATTTATGCTAAAACACACTAAAAATCTTTTTGGATTTTTGAATGAAATGAAATGCAGTAAAGAAATATTTATATACAATATTTTTTATGAGTTTGTGCAAGAGGATCATATAAGTTTTTGACAAATCACAAGTACCGTTGAGCTTAGTTACACATTAAGAATTAAACAATTCACTTAGATTGCCGATATACTGATCCACTTAAATTCTCACACAAATTTCAACTAATTCAGGATATGAGTTAGATTTTTTAAGAACTTAAACTCATTCATGTGTCCCACCCCTTGAATATACTCCCGTATCCAGATCCCAATATTCAGTCTTACAGGTGAGTATACCACAGATGATATCTGTAAGGGGTTAGATTACGAAACCGTGAGAGCTCAGGTCAGAACTTCCGTTCAGCAGAGAGATGACGGCTCGACTTTTGGTAGGTCCCCTTTAGAGGATCTTTTTTACAACAGCATTGATTAGCAATTTTATTGTCTCATCATTTTATGCTGAGGGCGGCGCTATATTTCAAGAAAGCAGTAAAGTATTCTCCGGGGACTAGGCTATTGCTTCCGCATTATCAGAAGTCCCGGGATAATACCCCAGATATCACTGAGCATAAAGACCTAGTATCTCAGAAAGAGGGATCTTTCAAACGAAATTTCAGGGGTTACCTATATATCCAAGTAGTGTTCCCCACAAAATAAGCAAGTTTGAATTTAAGTTTATATCCCGAAAAAGCTTACTAAATGTGTAAAAACCTATCGGCATATCATCAGTGAGACAGTTTAATGCTATTTAAACATTACATTTCTTTAGCATACTGTAACTGTCTACTGATGTACTATCATTTCCTCTTTTAGACACCAAAACTCATTTTTGAATTTTATCATGTTTTTGCCTTTTTCAAATTTTCTAATGTTTTTGGATTTTCTGAAAATTTACTCCCCCTAAAATGCAAACACATTTAAGGAAATTTGAAAACAAACTATACAAGTAACGTGACAACTGATATCAAATCGCTTCAAATCGCCATCCTCTTGGCATAAACAATCAGAACTCCCCCTTACAACAAACTATTTTCTCATTATGATTTCAAAACACTTAAGTTTGTTTTAACCAAAATGATTTTTCCGGAAAATACGTTTTGTTTTGGTTACCACTTGTAAATTAAGGGTTCATCATATTGTTTTTCAATCATGTGTAGAAAATCAAGTACAACTTAATGTCCTTGATTTACCACTTGTAAGTGAAAATCTTCTTCAACCACTTGTAGGTTCACTCACCAACCAAAACCTCATGTAAATCAAAATATAACAATATAAAGATATCACCTGAATATTTACCAACCAAACATATCAAGAATGATGCCGATTCCTGCTCCACGCTTACCAACCTGGGAGCTCCGGCAAGTCCAGATATTTATTTGTGAAAAACAGACATCCAAGCTTCACCAAACTTGGATGTTTCCTCTTCAACTTCACTTTGGTAAAATGTTGCTTTCTTTGTTTCATAGAAATCCTTTACCCCTTTCACCTTACCCTCAACCATTTTTCCAAAAATCTTTTTCACTTTTCCATTAAAAGCTTTCTCAACATCAAATTCATCCTTTTCAGAATAAAATTGATTCGAGATCTCAATCTTTCCAACCTTTGATTTAAAATTTTCAGCCCTCAATGGTGGAAAATGAACTTCATCCATTGGAGGTACTGAGTTTTCATCTTTTGACTCAGCTTGTGGCTCGTCTAACTTTGTGGAGTTAGATTCATCACCAAGTTTCTCATAAAACTTCTTAACAACCCACACTTGGTTGTCATGTTTAGCTCTCTTTTGATAAAAATGAGTCTTTGAACACTCACCAAATTCATATGTAGAATTTTCAAAAATATTAAAATTTTCCGTTGGTGGCTCATTTTTCTCAACAGCTTTTCCTTTGAGTTTCTTAGAGACTTCTTGTTTTGTCTTTGATGCTTGAGAGCAATTCCATGCAATGTGACCAGCTTCATTGCATTTGTAACAGGTTCTTGTCTCCTTTCCTTGATTAGCTCCATTCTTCACATTCTCTTGCTTCTTGGCAAGGAATTCTTTGTTTGATTGCTTCCAGAATGAGCTTTTTGATTCCTCTTCACAGCTTGTTCCTGAAACAAATTTCATTTTTGATTTAAAATCTCGAACATATTTTTCATTTTTATAATTTTCTGGTGGAATAAACCCTAATCCTTTCTTTTTGAAATTACCGTTATGGTTTGGTTTCTTTTGAAAACCAGAACCAGAACCGTAACCTTTTTTCTTGTTTAAACGTTGTTGAACTCTTGAAGTGTATTTTTTAGGTTTTTCATTAAGATTTACATCTTTTATTTCAGAAAGATTAATTTTTGTTAGTTTGAAAACCTTTTTGATCTTTTCAAAATTAACACTTCTTATTGGAAATTCCTCATCAGAATATAATTTGTCTGAATCAATCAATGTATATGCCACTTTGATTGCTTCGTCATTAAAATTAGATTTTGATAACAGGAATTCTTTATTGTACACCCGTTTAACCGACGTCTTTTGACTGTTGACCGACGAACTCGAACTTTTGACGGACGAACTTGAACACCCAGACTTGGACTTTGACTCAGATTTTAACTCCGACTCCTCATCTGTATCCAACACCTGATCGACCACCTTTTTTATTAACTCGGACTCATGATCAGTGTCAGACGATGTAAAAACGACATCAATGTTTTCTGGTAATTCATCGGTTATGTCGGACTTTAACTTTATATTGACCGCTTTTTCGACTTGCTCCTCATTCGGTTTTCTAGGCGAATACCCTTCCCAAATCGGATGCGGACACTTTTTATAACTAACACTCTGTTTCTTACCAGTATCCTTCTTCTTTGGCTTCTCATCTTTAAATGCTTCAAAACCTGAAACAGTTGGATAAATTCGATCAATAAGATAATCAGAACTAGAATAACTCTGTAATAAACGTCTGATCCTCTCATTTTCAATCTTTTCATTTTCCAACTCCCGCTGCAATTTTGCACATTCCTCGATGTAATGATTAATTGCCTTCTGCTTTGTCATCATCACAGAATTCATCATAGTCAATGCATCTTCTCTTTCAGAATTTGTCTTTTGAAGACCAGTCACTGTTCTGTTTAGCACATCATACGATTCTTTCACGTAATTAAGATTGAACAACAATTGCCCTTTCATCTTTTCTTGCTCGCTCAATTTCTCATCTTTTTTCTGTACATTGCTTGCAAGATTCTAAACACTTTAAGCAAGGCTTGATTACTTCCACAATCTTTTCAACTTCAATGACTTTCTCAACCTCAATCACTGGTTTATCTTCAATCACATTCTCAGCTTTAACTTCTTCATTTTGAACAATTTCTTCTTTTTGATCAACACTTTCACACTTCATTTTCTTTTGTTCTTTTGCTGCTCGTCTCTCCTTCAGCTTCTCAAAGCGATCTGCAAAATAGAATTGAAAACTTTCAGGAGATAGATGAGTTTTAGCGATATTAATATGTCTTTCTTCCTCATCATCACCACTATCATCAGTTGGTGATTGATCAAAATCTATCGCTTTTTCAGAACGATCATCTGAAGAACCAGAATCAGATGGTGTTTGATCAAAATCTAATGCTCTTTTGGAACTTTCATCTGAAGAACTAAAATTAGTTGATGTTTGATCAACAACAGTTGCTTCTTCTGAACTTTCATCGGATGAAACATATTCTTCTTCTTGTTTCTTCTCATGAACACCAATCGCTTTCATCCAATTGGTAAATAAATCAGGTTCTTGAACTATCTTTGCCATGAAAGCTTTAAAATTCCCATTCTCATCCGCAAACATATCCCAGCTGAACCTTTCAGGTAACTTTTCATCATCTTGGTTTATTAAACATGCTTTACTATCAGCTGATATGTATTTGTTCCAACTGAAACCTAGAGCCATTTTCTCATCATCTTGATTAATAATGCCAGAATAAGCTTTCCTATTTGCATCTTCAATCATCTTCCCATGAGCAGTTTGTGTTTCTTTTTGTTGATATGGTTGATGAGCAACTTGTTGATATATGGCTTTCCGATAGTAGTCATCTTTTCCAAATGGATTCTTTGCTCCACTTGCTTCTTGATTTTTGCATTCTCTTTTGAAATGACCTTTTTCCCTGCATCGAAAAAAAGTAACTTTAGATTTATCAAAACCCAAAGTAGACACATGTGCATCCAGAAAATCATTTCTCCATGTGATCATTTTAAACTTTTCTGCTCTTCTCAAGACACTAGCTAGACAACATTTGATGTCCATGAGTTCCATTTCTTCAGCGTCTATCTGATCGTAATCCTCTTTCGTCAGCATAGGATTTCCGATCCTTCCTGCAACCAAACCTTCATAAGATTGTAGCACAGTTGCAAGTAATGCCATATGATCTTTTGCAATTTCTTCAGAAAAACTTTGACCATCTGGAAGATTCAAAGCAATGTTGCACTGTATCACACAACCATTTCCATTTTTTGAACTTTGAGAATGAAAACTTGAATTTGAACTCTTCGGATTAACACTTGGATACGAAGAAAATCCACTGATACTGTTTGGACTTGGATCAGCATTACCAGATGACTCTCCAGCACTAAAAGCAATTTGAATTTTCGGACTCTTTTCAATCTCTTGAACACTGCCTTTGTAATACATCTTCACATCTTGTTGACCACTTGGATTATTCATCCTCGCAATCTTTTGCTGTTCAAGATCTTGACCCTCAATCTTCTCGATGAACTGAGAAATTGTCAAACCATCATAAACTCCAGTATTCTTCAAAATCATCAAAAATGTACCCCACTCTTTCTGAGGTAAAGCATCAGCTAGTTTGTCAACCCATTCCTCTCGATCTTTGGTTATACTCAACAACGACATAGAACGCACTAAGTGGCAGTATCTTTCAATCAACTTCTTTGTATCTTCCCCTGGCAGACTTGTGAATAGATCAAATTCTTTCTTAAGCAACGCCTTTTTACTTTTTATCATATTCTCACTTCCCTCAAATTCGATCTTAAGTGCATCCCAAATTGATTTTGAAGTTTTTTCATGTTGAAGCAATACAAAGATATCTTCTTTAATGGCTTGCTGAAGTAGACTAATCATCATCTTTTCAGCTCTGTACATGTCTCGCTCTTTGTCATTGAATTCAGAGATTTCTTTCTCAACTTGCAGATCAGTACGTGGTAGAACATACTTCTTCAAAATACACTCCCAAGATCTCAAATGATTAGCTTGAACCCAGTTTTCAAATCGATATTTCCAATCGTAATACTCTTCAATGCTCATTAGCTTCGGGGGCTTTTGCGTAGTTCCAGTCTCATTTTCCATGTTCATGTTTTGAGTAATGACTGTTGGACTAGTCGGGGATGTAGCAAACGCGTTATATAACTCTTCACTCATGATTTGATAACAAGTTCACAAACTAGTCAATCTCAAGCAAAATCTCAATACAAATGAAATGATGACTTGAAACGAAATCACACACTAAACAGTTTCAAACGAAATCTCAACTTCAAGTACCCTCTCAAACGAAATAAGGATATTTCGTTTGAAGAACCACAAGTTCAAACGGAATTGCCCTACTGAAACGAAATCCCTGATTCAAACGAGATATCAACCTGAAACGAAATAACAGATTTCGTTTGAACACTCAAACGAAATTATGCTTTCAAACGAAATTATCCTCTAATCTCAAACGAAATCAGTCAAATGATGCCATCTCAAACGAAATCACCAATTTCCTTCAAACGAAATCACCATGACATCATCATTTCGATCAAATTTTGGTCCAATTGGTCAAGCAAATGGTCGATTTTAGTTCTGAAACTTTCTAGGGTTTGTTAAAACAACATTACGCACATGATATGTGAAAATCAGACGTTTTTAACCGTGGAAACTTGTTTAATTTTGAAAAGAAGGTGTAGAAGTTAGAAAAAGTAGCTGAATTGGTATGAACTCTTCCTCCTGAGCTCTGATACCACTTGTAGGATCGTTTTCGGACCCGAACGAGTCGATCAGAAGAGTTTATCTCAACACGAAAGGCGGAAACAGACGTGTAGAGTTCAATTCAGCAATATTTACATTTTAAACTGTTGTATGATTGATTTGATAACGATTTACAGCCTGACAACACTTCGGCAGCACTTCGTTACACTGACCGGAAAGTTACAAATGAACTAGACATGAGAGGTATTTATAGGGTGAGCTATTTCGTTTGAAAGTGGCATGTGTCACTTCAAACGAAATTACATATGTTAATTTCGTTTGAAGGTGTCTCATGTCATGTTCAAACGAAATTACATCAAATACTCATAAATCCTACCCTATTTCTCGTATAACGCGCCCTGATCTAACAATTGTAATGTAAGACTCGATACAAGACGAAGTCGACAAACGCATGCACCAACAAAATCCATCAAAACACTTTAGTTTTTCTGGATCCTCAGAGTGTTAACTGTTTGTTAAAAGGCAAAGCTAAAAATTTAGAAAAAAGGGGGGTTGCTTAGACAATTTGCAAATTTGTGGTACACAGATAAAATTTATAGTTGTTAATTTCATGGGTCCAATAAAAAGTCAGCGGCAGTCAAATGGAGCAACTGTTATGAGAATGTTCGGTTTAATACGGTGGATATGACGGTGGGAATCCGGCGAAGTCGGCTCTGGGGTACCGATTTTCTAAAGCTGAAATCCGGCGAAGTTGGCTCTGAGGTACCGATTCATGAAAGTTGATCTGCAGCCAAACAACGCCGGTGATGTGCAATCAGCTCTGGTATGCCCATTCTAGATAGCAGATTTCCAGCCAAACGCAAGTGATGCGCATAACGGTTTTCACCAGATCGGTGGATTACTTCAATCGACGGTGATTAACAACACAACGAATCCGCTGGACTTTCTTGCAGCATGTTTAAATGAGGGTTTCAACGGCAATACGGAGCTGGCGTGGCGGTGGTGCGGTCACAACTGGATCCCACTGAGGTACATGAGGCGGTGGATAAAATTAACATATGTTATACATGTGTGTTTGTTACTTAGTTTTGTCTCTTCATATATTGAAGAAATAAGGTGTTTGTGGTGTGATTGTTGTTGTACGCTATGCTTTGTTGTACTTTGGTGATAATTGAATAAAAGTTGACGTTTGTTTGTAAATCTTTGTTGTGGTTGATTATTTTGTTTAACATATTTATATTAAGAATATATACTTTAAAAAAACAACAAAATAATGCATATTGTTTGTGAAATGGCACGACCTTAGACGCGAAAGGTATAGATCCTAGACTCAGTTTTGTTTTCCATCTGTAAGGAATTCGGTTATGATCGAGTCAGTCATTGAAGTCATATTTGCTTCGAGTGTGTGGGTTAAACATAAATAAGCAAAATGACGGATCAATGGTTCTATTAATCATGACAGAATGCAAAAATGGCCAACATGTGAATCAAGAGACTCCTTCCGGTTGTTGTCCGGCGCGGTTATTTGTATTCAATGCACTTCTCCAAGCAGGTAACATAATTCCACCTAACTTTGATTTTGCAACGCATCTGATACATTCATCTATTTGATGCGATTGATGGAAGTTAATTCAGCTAATAGTCTAATACATTTAGCTATTTGATGCAATTGTTGGAAGTTAATTCTCCTAATACTTTTATTTATATAAGATATTTTCATTTAATTACTTGATGTTCTGATTAATAAAATTGCTGGAAAAATTGTGGCAGCAGGAGGAGAGAATTGATTAGCATTCGGATTGTTCGAGATGTTGCGGGAAACAATGCGAGTGGGTCACATGGTCACACAAGGTATTTTTTTCTCGAAAAGGGTCACACAACAACTGATTATGATCTTTTATCTTTCGTTTTTGCAATCAGTGACCAACTAACTTTTAGTCCTTTTGATTGTAGGGGTTGATTCACATGATAGGATCTCCAAGGGTCAATCATACCACCGCGTCAACCACTCTTTCCTACAGACAAAGAGGCTGATGGTTGGGTTAGTTTTAATAGACGACAGGTAACTTTTGCATGATATAATTAGGCTTTGCTTGTGCTTCTAATCTCATTCCTTTTTTTAAGGTTTTGGGGCTTTTGTGCATTAAATACTCACAACACCATGAGTCACCCGGTTGATAAACAATAAATCTACCCTTTTATGTCTTTAGACATGCAACATTTAAAAAAATCTATACCTTCATGATCCTTACGAATTTTTTAAAGAGTTGAGAATAACGATATGTCACCCACTGATACCCTATTTTGCAGTTTAGTTAAAGATCCTAATGGATTTTATGTCAACACTATTAGTAACTTTGTGTTGGTTTATTTGTGCAGTTGCCCTTGCAATTCGTGAAGTTGCTTGACATGTCCAACACGACACAGTGATGGTTTCTTCTAACCATTAGCCCTCTATTGCAACAAAAACCTCATCTAGACATTAATCATTATATGTTTATGTATGTAGGTTTTGGCGACCACGATTTAAACCATATAGGAATGGTAGATGGTTTTCCCATGTATACCACTCGCGTAAACACATTTTGAAAATGTTCAACGTGTGGCTAATTATTTGTTGGCACAAAATTTAAGTAATACCTTGTGGTAGCATCCAGTGATTGTGACATAGCTTTATGATTCACCAAAGAAGATGAGATAATGGGTTGCACGTTTGAAGATTTTGTTAGACCCTTTGGTGGGTGACTGAAATGGCCCCCTTGCTTCTCGTTTTAAAAACACAAATAAATGAATCTACTTTTTTTCAAAATTTATGTGTGCATATATTATAGGTTCATTCATGTTAATACGTTAAACCTTAATACACTATCTTTTAAATCATGCATGGTTGAGTTGCATCCAATCTAGAGGGGATGATGGAATATTGCAGCCCCTCAACTAAAAGGTTATATTTTTGCTTATGTATATTTGGTTTCGTATTTTATTTGTTATATATGATTATATGTTAATACATTAAACCTCAATTGATTATGTTTAAGTTCATACAAGTACTTTTAAAAGATACTTTTTACGATCTGTGATGACTAAGTTATATTTGGTACCGGAATCGGTACCATACCGTACCGGTACTGAACCAAACGGTACTGGTTCCCATTTTCCCTGTTTTTCGGTACCGGTACGGTATTTACCGCTAAATACCGGTACGTACCGGTAAAACACCGGTACGTACCGGTACCAGTACCGAACACCGGTACCAATTTTCCCCGTATTTCAGTTTCAGTACTGGTACTTTCGGTACCGGTACCGGTTACGTACCGAACGGGTACCGTGCTCATCCCTACTAAGTTATGCATAAAATTATGCTCTTGTGAGCACATCTGCCATTTCTTTCAAAGCAACTAGTAGTACCTTTGTAGATTCAGGTCAAAACTAGTATGGGTACGGGTCATGGTTGGTCAAAATGGGTACTGGTCAGGGTGGATCTTTAAAAAAAATGATCATTTTGGTTTGTTCAAGAACGGGTTTGTCAAATTGGACAGTCGAAATGGGTTGTTTAAAAAAATTATCAAACAACAAAATAATAATTACAACTATGTTTATTATATGGAAACGAGCGACAATGGTTGGGTTGAATGGCGGGTTGAAACGGTCGGGTTACACACACTGGAATACTAGACCAAATATTTTGTTCCTTTATATAAATTTTAAAAAACTAAAATATTTTTAAACATAGTGTTATTTAACTCTGTAGTTTGAGACTCATGTCTTTCGCTCCTCCAACAAGTGTATGTCTCTGGGCAAACTTAGATGTATGTGAACGGACTGTATTTAATTTAATTTTTTGTACACTTAATATAGATTAGCTTTGTTATTTATAGATTCATTCATGTTGTTACTATAATACATCAACGTAACCCGTCCACTAGACGGGGTATTAAACTAGTTGTAATTGTTTGAGGCCTACAAAGCAAATGGTTTGAAAAAATTCGTATCACCTGCTTCTTTGTTTCATAAACTTTATTAATTTTTTTTTGAACGGCCTAAACTTTATTAATTAAATGCCCACGTTTGAGGCCTACTAAGCAAATGGTTTGAAAAAATTCGTATCACCTGTTCCTTTGTTTCATAAACTGTATTAATTAAATGCCCACGATAGCTATTGGCTAAAAATATCTTGAGAAGTAGGGACTGATTCTAAATTATTGGCACTCACTCAAATTGTAGTTTTATTTTTGGTCTTTTTCTGACTTTTGTCTCAGCATTATTGGTTACAACCCCTCAACTTTTTAAGCACTTTGTAATCAAGTTTTACATATGTTTTTCTATATGCGTGTTGGTATAACATCAACTTGATTTACGTTTCGACGTAATTGTTTTTTGTATTTAGCAGAGTAGGGTTTGCTATTCAAAAGAAGGTAGCGGCGCAACTTGTTGTTGCTCATCTACCTGCCATTAGTATGTAATCGTCAAGTTGAAAACAATTAATCTAGTTCATACTTTTTAATAAAAAAAAATTAATAAAAAAAATTGGGTCAAATATAATATGTTTCGTGTCGTACCATTCTTTAACATAATAAAACATTATAAACTAAAACGAGTCCGGTTAAATATACTATGTTTTCAATAGACGGTATAAATTCAAGTTACTTTATGTTTCAATGCTACTGCAACGCGCCGTACCGTTCTTTATCTTAATATAACATTATATTCTTATGTGCTTCTTTTATGTAGGTATTAGTATAAATTCAAATTGGTTACGTTTCAACGTAAATTTCTTCCAAAATATAAGTTAGGTCAAATATAATGCGTTTATTTTTTTGCTTATTTTTATATATGTTTTCAGTTGGTTTACATTTTAATGTAAACTTTGTTTGGAAACTGGTTGGGTCAAATATAATATGTTTTTGTTAAATAGTATATTACTTTACGTTTAGACGCCGTCACAATGCGTAGAAAAATTACTAGATGTATACAATATAATCGCTTTACTACCAATCCCAAGAGGCCAAAAGTAGAAAAATATCGTAACTTTATCCCCATTGAATTTGATAAATTTCAACTTCATACTCTTTAAGGCTGGACGGTACGGGGACCATCCCAGCTTCGTCGTGGCCCGACGCCGCCCAGGAAACCAATTCCGGAGTCCCGGCGTCATCGAGTTCGTCGAGATATGGACGATGGATACGGGGCACATAAGGACAAAATTTGTTCCATTCCCTTCTCACACACACATATACATACAACATATACATATATATTTTAGACTCATCCCCCATTTCCTTAGCTTCATCCTCTTTGCCCCATCCTCACACCCGATCTACGTGGCGCTGACGTGGAGGGTCATCCTCGAATGATGAGCCTCTCCCATACCGTATAGCCTAAGTATATTATAAATCTCCATTTTCACATGTGTGCTAGCTAGTTTCTTAGGGGGTGTTTAGTTCGTAAAAATTTAAGAGATACTTGGAATGTTTCAAAAGAATTAGAATTTGGTGGAATTGAAACTCATTCCATTTAAAAAATGGATTATGTTTGGTTAGTAAATTTATTAAAAGAAATTAGAACGTAGAATGTTAAGATGACCCTATTACCCAAAATGTTAAAATGTACATTTTAACTTCTTAATTTTTATTGATCATTGGTGATTTTTTTGGAGTAAATTAATATATCTATCTTGTTTTAATCCTCATGGTTAATTGTTAATTCTTTCATGGTTACAATAAAGTAAAGGGAAATTTGTTTAATCATGCAAAGAAAGGATTTTTTTAGTCGGGTTTGTATCATCACTTGATTTAATCGTGTTAGTGTAGGCTAGCAAAACTAGTTGGCAGCAAGAAGAAATAAAGGGCTTTTTGGCAACAATTCAACATTCCAATGGAATTTTTAGATCTTCTTCAATATATGGAAGGATTGTATAATTCCATCAATCAAAGGAATTTGTAGAAAAGTTTTCCACATCCAATTCCTTCTTAGCTTAACCAAACATATTTTTATTGGAAAACTTTCCAATTTCATTTTCATGGAATTCCATGAACCAAACGAACCCTTACATTTTAGTAACTCCATTGGTGTTAGAGTCTATTTTGTTCTTGGTTGTGGCGGTTGGACCAGATAGCGTAAAAAACATATGATTTTGAAAGTAACTTCATATATAACTGTATATGTATATGTGACTGATTTAAAATTGTTATTTCTGGTTGATGTTAGTATGTAATGTTAATAAAACATGAAAGCTATTAGTATATAATAAATCAAATATGGAATTCATCAATAAATGAGATTTGTAAACAAAGTTATATATATATATATATTTGAACGGCCAACGAATCCTCCAAATGGGCTACTGGCGAAATTCACCACATCGGGATACACTCGTCTCCGAACTGGGGAAAACCCTCAACTAGGGCAGAAGCCCATGAACACTCGCCCAAAGACACGACAGTGCGGTGAGGTAAAACCCATTCAGTTCAAGGATCGAACTAGCGATCGCCGCCTACTCGCCTAGTCTCCCATCATCACCAAGTGCCGCTGAAAACTAATGGGAAGAAGCAGGAATTGAACTTGGGTCTCTTGGAAACCCAAGTCTCTCACTTACCACTCCTCCACAAGCTCATTGGCAAATTTCCTATATATTAATTTGCAATTTTGAATTGCGTTTTACATTCAATATTCAATTTTGTACACGTGGGGTACAACTTAGAGCATTCACATCCTATCCACCATTTTGAACCCTATAATTAATATTATCTATTAATAAAGCAATGGAAATGAACAGTGGGTTTTGATCGTGGTTTGTCCTGATTGACCTATTTGGGCGGTCATTCACATTTGAGACATGTGTCTTCCACCTTTTTGCACCTCTTCAAAAGCCTCAGAAGAGAGAGAACGGCGGGATGAGAAGGAGAGAGAGGGGGCGGTGACCGGGTCACCACCGTCACACCACCACGACGGTCACCCTCTGGTTTCTTTGTTTTGTGGGGCTTTTTGACAGTGCGGAAAGACATGGTTGTTGACCTGTAAAATTTGGAACTCGCCGGAAACACAGTGCAGTGGGATAGTTCACATCTAGGCTATTGGACAGAAGACGTGGCTCTGCTATAGTGACCAACTACCCACCCACCACCGGAGAACCGTTGACGCTCAACCATCTGGTTCGTTCAACGTCCACATAATCAACCCTAGGTATCGCTTTCCATTAATTCTTTTTTTCTTCTTCTGTGTTCATGTGAGAAAATCACAAAATTTTCTATTTGGGGTTTCTTGATCTTGAAACCAGAAATTGGGTTTGCTTAGATTTTCTTCATTGTAAGTGAAATGTTTGGGTTTGTTTGGGATTGACGTAGAATATTCAATTTGGGGGTAATTTTTGACCGCCTTTGTTGAAAATTTTAGGGTTGGTGACACAGAGACTGTATCCCCTATACAGAGAAAATGATCTTCAATTATATTATATACTATATTAATAAAGCAATGGAAATGAGCAATGGTGTTGGTTTTGGTTTGCTACGATTGGCCTATTTGGGCTGTCATCCCCCATTGAGACGCCGGTCTTCCGGCATTACACCTTATCCCTTTTTTAAGACTTCGGCTGTCTTGGCGACGGCGAGTTTTAACATAAATCCCTAGCCGACGACGGCTGGGATCTTTGCAAGGTTTCAGTCTTTCGCCTACCCGATGATGATGGTGGCTGCTACTTGGTATGGCAACTCCGGTTGCAACCGTAGTGCCACAAAGCGGATTCAATGATGATGATGATCTTTTCAGATCTGAGTCGATTGGTGTTGGTGATTGCATTTTTGTTTGCTTTGTTTTTTTGAGATGATTAAATGATTGTGTTGGTATAGTGGTGGAGTTAGAATTGTTTAATGTACGGGTTGTATTGATGGTGACGGTGGAACTGTTTGATGATATTTGTGGCAGTATTTGCCTTCATATGAACTTCCGATTAACCCTGCCACGGAACGCGGGCGTGCAAAATTTCTGCTTTCATTTTTTATGTCAGATGGTGGCAATGGTGGCCGACCTTTGTGTCGAGGTCGACGTCGCTGCCTCTTTTTATCGATGTGGTGGTCGGGGATCCGTGTCATGGTTGCGTAGAGAATGTTCTGGGTAGATCGTCATAAACCCTTATTGCTGGTGCATGGTGTCGATTAAATCTTCATCTAATTCTTCAAAGTTATGGTGGATGGTTGGCTTGGGGTTGTCATTTGTATCACCTTATATTTGTCGGGTGGTTGTGATGAATTTATATGTTTGACTTTAATTGGATGTTGATGTTGTCTTGGTGTGGCAGGGTAGGTGGCTGGTTGGTGTTCACCAGCAGCCCCCCTGCAGCCATGGTGTACTTTTGATTTTGAAATTCTAAGCCTGTTTTTTACAACTATGGATTTCATTTTATGTGGGTTTTTGTTGTGTTCTGTACTTTAAGAACCAATTTTATGAAGGTAGTGTTTAAATCCCTTATACTTACAATTACCTTAACACCCAAGATATTGGTTTTGGTAAACGTGAAGGTCGGTAGATTCGTTGGGGAAAAATATTGAAGATGATCCATTAGGCTATTTATTAACGTATAGCAAATGTACTGATTCTTTTTTGTTTGAAATGGAAGCGTTATCGAAATGGAAGTTTTTTTTATTTAATCTCTTTTAGTTTACTTATGAAATGATGCATTTGTTTGCCAGTAAGTCAGGGCGGCCTTTGAAAAGGCTCTTAGACCACAAGGGGTTTTCACGTCGTGGCCATTTGAAGAATGGTGGTTCTGATGTACATGTATGGTGCTACTGGATTTAAGGATATGACATTTTGTATTAAATATAACAGGTTTTTAATGATATTTTTTAGGGAAACTGATGACTACTGTGAAGAACTGTTGGCAGCTGCATATTATGCTAGAAATGCTAGCTGTAAGTCAATTACTTACCAATTTTCTATTTTAGGTGTAAAATTGTAATGTAATTTAGTTTAATGTTATTTTAATTACCATAGATTTGGCCTATTCAGAAGACAAAACCTATTTATCAAAACAAGTGGGGAACTGTTTGTAACAATATTGTTAGATTATTTTACATATGCATTGTGCTCTTCAGATATTCAATTAGGGTACAATTGATACTGGGGATATTTTGCTTTAGAAATCGATCCTTATTAGAAAACATGAACTTGCACACATAGATGACTTTTTTAGGTTTTCTTCTTTAAAGAAAGAAGAGAAGGTGAGTTATCTTTGGTTTTAGTCATACCTAACTTAACGTAATTGTTTGGTTTGATAAATACAAGTACTTCTTCAATAAAGAATTCTATTGAAAGTATTTGGTGGCAATATCTTTATTGGTTGTTAATGTTTTGCAGATGGGAAGTGGAAAACGTATACATTGTGGGGTCCACAAAACGCCACGAAGATCAATCGACCAGCGGTAATCAAGAGTTGTTCCGCGCATCTTCCAGGTGTATTCAAATACATGCCGTTCAAAAAAAGGTGTATTCAAATTCACAAAGGCCTCCTAAATATGTTTACTAACATTATTTTTGTGATGATAAATGAATATATGTAAACGGAGATTAAAAACTATTAGTGAGTGTACCCGCACTTAAAATCACATTTTTTTTCTTGGTTGCGTTGCCCTTTATGTATCTTGATTGACTAAAATATTTTTTTTTATATATTTTAGGACCGAACTGCGATTTGTTCCCTAGCTTGTGAAGGTGTAAGTACCACAAGTGGTAGTCATTAAGCACAAAGAAAGCTTTATGTTGGTGGTTTGTCTACTGAAACAAGTGAAACGCTGCTTCTTTTTTCAAAAAAAAAAAAACCATGGTGATGTAGAAGAAGGTTATGTTGCATATAACAAAGAAACAAATAGTCGGGATTCTCACATGGAGGTCGAACTTAGACAGGTTACCGACAAGATGCGCATTGGCCAGGAGAAACATAATTGTGCCTACTTGCGTATGTCTAATGTGGCTAGGAGCAAGAGTCGACGGAACATTTGTTTGTGACTTGTAGTTTTGCTTGGATGGTTTAGCAATTAGTTTTGCAATTGTACAAGCTACTTCCGATATACGCATTCTGGGTACGAGATCTTCTTGATTTACACTTGTATGCTGGCGGCTCGGCAAAGTTAAAGAAAGTGATACAAGCAATTTGCTACACGGTATTTTGGTGCATTTGGAGGTGTCGAAACAAAGTAGTATTTGATCATGGGAGATGTAAAGAGGTCCTTTTTTTGGGTCAAGGCACGCTCCAAACAAATGAATTTGGATTGGAATATTTGGAATAGTTTCAATGTAAATAGGATGGGGTGGTAGTGAATGGATGTAATGTGTATTGAATCTGGTGTACTGTATTGATATAAGCTATGTGTCATAACAAATTTGTTGACCTTTAAAAAGAAAAATTTGGTTTTCAAAACATTTTGAACACGGTAATTATTTTGAACACATGCTTGCGCCGCGAAGCGCGCGGGGATTTAAATCCTAGTTACACTAAAAACAGTCATCTTTTCTCTCTTATTTCGATTAAAAAATATATTTTTATACCTTTATCATTACATTTTCTCTCACTTCCACTCACAACCACTTTCAAAATATATTAAAAAATTATAGAGAGTGAACAGTGTCTCCTCAAATATACAGATGAAAAGTAACATTTTCTCTCTCCTCCAACCACTTTTTATACCTTTTATAATATAAAAACCACTTCTCACATATTTTGGTGGGTAGGATGTGAATGCTCTTAGAAGCTTCCAATTTCACGTGCCACCATCCACACGTCTTCATTCACTGCTTTCACCACCGATCTCAACCCAACCTTGATCTTCAACGGAGCAAAACCTCCACCATTGTGTTCGTTTCATGTTTACACTTTCTCTTTTTACGTTTGCGTCGTTAGATTTCACGATTGCACACACACATAGTTGAAACGATACAGTCCTCACCGGTTATTCGTCGAAAGACTCCAGCGACGGAGATGAGAATGGGTCCACAGCCACCACTGCCACCGTTGTGGTGGAAGCATATCGTTTGCTATTCCCGGTTCGTTTTCAAAGATTAACCCAATGTGGCCAGGTGTTCATATAGTTCCATTTGTTTGTTTATTTATGTTTATGAGTTTGATTGCAGATTCTTAATATAGATTAACTTTGTTCTAATTTATATCTTTGTTTTTAGATATTAGCCCAATGTGGCCTCGTGAGTTTCCTACCAATTTTATATAAGATTGTTTATGATTCTCTTTTGCTTTAGTGTGTTATTGAATTGATATTTGGACCCATCGATATATATTTTCATCCTTTAGGGTTCTTACTTAATTGAAGCAAAAGGGTAATCAAAGAGGATTGAATGCTTAGGGTTAACGGATTTGGGGTTCTTTTGTAAAGAAAACATTCCATTTTTTTTCATTCAGTTAAGCAGTTAACATTGGGTTTCTAATATCGATTCCAGAGTTTGGTTACATGACATTGCAAACCATGTTCCATGATTTCCATTGATGTATTGCAAAATACATTCAGTTTCCGTGTATAGTTTGTACAGTTTTGGAGTCCAATTGTGTCGTTTTTATTTAGAATTTGCAGGTCTCGGGAGATAAAAGAAGCTTAAATGGGCGAAAAACAAAGTTGGAAGAAAACCGAGCCCCATAACGTTCACGATTGATCGAACAGTCTAACAATGGATAAGTTCAGGAAATTAGCCTTGTCGTGTCACGACAGGGGAAGAAAAACCCATCGTGTCACGCAAGGGGTGTTGTTGACCTATTTTGACTTTTTTATGTCTCGCGTCGCGCGAGACGAAGATCTAATACCCCTCGTGTCGCGCGAGGGGCCCTTGTTCGCAGCAGGATCGTGGTTTGGTTTTGGATCAGCATGTTATATTAATAAAAACCTAATCATAATGGAGATAACTTATCTTGGACGAAAACTAACTTCGTGGAGACGAATTAGCAAGCTGTTGGAAGGTGATTTTGAAGACGAAAAGCTTGGTGATTGTAACACCTCGGAAATTTATATCGAATTATATGACAACACCTGTCCAATCAACTCTCAAATATGCCAAACTATTTGGACGAGAGGGACTAATTATGTAAAATTATGGAAGAATGGATGTAGAGGGATCATTTATGACAAATTGCCAAAGTTTAGCTTCTGAGTGATCCTTACGGACCGCAAGGCATATGCCTTACGGACCGTAAGGCACTAATTGATATTGTTCCTGGTAGTTCCTTACGGACCGCAAGACCTATATCTTACGGACCGTAAGAAATTTGAAACCATGGGTGCCTAAAGCTCCTTACGGACCGTAAGCCATTACCCCTTACGGACCGTAAGGGATGTGCTGGCAGAATGTGCAGGCTGCCATTACTGCCCGTAAGGGATGTGCTGGCAGAATGTGCAGACTGCCATGGCAGTCTGCTGCATTTGACACCTCTCTCGCGAATTTGTCACTTCTTTGTGTATCAAACACATCATAGGGTACTTGTTAACATCTGAGAATACATGCCAACGCTTAGCATGATCTTGTTAATCTTTTACAAGTATAAATAGAGGCTTCCATGAGCCTCATAAACTTGCACTTTATCATTCTATCTCTCTAATTCACTCTTGGAGTGCTTCTGATCATAAAGAGGCCTCCCACTGAGTTCAATCTTCTCCTAGAACACTTGTAAGTGTTCTTTCCCAATTCTTTTCATTTCTAGGCTAAGTTATTAGCCGAAAGTCAAGTAAATTGACTTTTGCTTTGACTTTCTGTTATGACTATTATGTTCAAGCGAATGTTTGAATCGAACATGGCTACGTGATCGTAATAAGGTAGGTGATAATCCCCTATGAGGGCATCTCCTGAAGATCGCGTTAAGTTGGTTAAATGACGTGTCAAACTTATATTAAAATAAATGTCAAAATGCAAATTTTCGGAAAATAAGTTAAATGAACTTCTAAGTATCGAAACACTAATTTTTGATATTATATGAGTTGGTATAACATATAGGACATTTTACATCATGTCCAACCCTTCATTTCCTGCTTTTAGCTCGGTTCGCAACCGAAAGTCAAGCAGTTTGACTTCTGCTTTGACTTTCGATTCTGACCCGTTTAAGCTAAGTTAACTACTGATTTGAAGTTGTACTATGATCATAGTATTGTATGGAGTAATTCTCTGAGGTTATACCATTTGATCATAATCATTTGTCGGGTTTTATGCAAGTTCTTATATTATGCCTTAAAAATGCCGATTATGCCCTTTTGCACATAAAATGTTTTTAAACCATAATGAACATGTAATATGGATTGTAAACTGATATGGTAACATGTTAAACATGTTTTGGCGTAATGAACTTGACATTGACTCATTCGATCACCCGATATCGCCTATGTGTGTACGGTTGACTTATATAGCCTAGTTTATATAAGTTAGCCGAATCGGGTCAAATTCATTCAAAATTCATTTATAATCAGAATATATTATTGTTTGACCCATATTATACGAGTCATAGTACTCGTGAGGGTACAAACCACATTCTATCCGGTCTCCGCTTAATCTAGCGAACCGTATCGATTTTATTATTAGTTAACCGGTCCAAGTCATATAACTTGAACAAGACCCGTTAACATTCTAATGGATCCTAATTCCATTCATTCCAGACTAAGGGCGTCCAGTAAATTGCAACCTTGTTAGTTATTTTTCTTAAACGGTTGTGCTTATAAATATCTTTAGATTGTAAAGATTTAAGCTCAGGTAAATACTCTTAACCTATTTTCCCTATACGTGCTTGGGATACGGTGAAATTATTTACCGCTTGGTCGGGTACGGGATCAATGACCAATGTGTCCAAAATCCAAATAACCCGTTTTAACCCATTTTAATCCATTATGGTTAATACTTAAACATTGGGGGTTAATGCGACCGTGTCCTGGATATCCACGACTCATTTAATTGCAAGTGGCCGCGATCTAAGCACGGGGTGTAGGCATACACCTGACAGATGCTAATGCTATGATAAAATATTTTCTTACCCAATATAGGGATAAAGTTGTGTGTCGGTTAATCATGTATCGGAGTTTAGTTTCAGGCCCCATATGTATTAACAAGCATGTAATACTGGTAACAAAAGATATAGTTTGTCTCAAGTTATATGAAAATTAATATACCAAATGGTATATAAAATGATTTTGAAATATTTTCAAAACGTGTCGGTTAATTGTATATACCAATAAAAACTGACGTGTCTTCAAAAGACTAAGTGCAGGTTTGCAAAGTACGGAATAGGCTGGAAGCTGCCCGATAATTGCTTATTGGAATTTGTGACTCCAAGCAAAAAGCCTAGTCGTCTTTTATGTAATCATTTGCTATTCGATCCGCCTATGGATCTTTTAGTACACTCTCATCTGTATATTATTTTGAACTTTGGACATTCTACTTTGTAATAATTATTTTATACTCCCAAGACTTCCACTGTGTTAAATTGTGAATATCTATATCACTCGTCACGCATAAACCCCAAGTCCGGGCCCACCGGGAAATCAGGGTGTGATAGGGATCGAGGTTTGAAGCATTGGATTTGAGATTCTCGGGTGTTATCTATCAGGTTTATCATTTCTTTTGTCTTTCTTTGATTCAATCATATTTTTTGAACTTGTTTCTTAACTTGCTTTTATTTTCAAGATAATGATTGTTGGCTAAACGTTAAATGCTGCCTAGGTCGATGATTACACGCTATGTTTGACTAGTTTTATTCGGTTATGGAGTAAATTATGGATTAATTTTTGTTAGTGCAATATGTCTATTGACTTCGTCTTGTATCAAGTCATGTAATGAGATAGGATAGGATAACCAGTGCACGGGATACGAGAAACTGATTTTCATGGTTTTAGTGGTGATTCCGCTTGAAATGACCAAGGACCATTTCAAGCGAAATCAGAAACTTGTGATTCCGCTTGAAACTACCTTGTCCATTTCAAGCGAAATCAGGAACCCTATATATAGGTGCACTTGTTATTTCATTTGTAACTTTCGGATCTGAGTAGCGAAGCTCTGTCGAATCGTCTCCAGGTTGTAAATCAGTATCATATCAATATAAGAGACATTTAAATTGAATCGAGTGTCCGTTTCATTGATTCCGCCTTTGATTCGGATAAACAACTTTTCTGATCAACTCAGTCAGGTCGTACAATGATCCTACAAGTGGTATCAGAGCCCAGGAGGAAGAGTTTAGCTCGATTGCATCAGTTTTCTGACTTCTACACCTTCTTTTTCAAACTGAACAAGATTTCATGGTCAAAATGGATTGAATTTTTCACCGAACATGCAAAACAATATTTTAACAAAGCCTTGAAAGTTTGAGACCAAAATTCAGCTTAAAAATGACATAAAACAGGCCAAAACCTTATTCTGCTTGAAAAAAATCAGTTGATTCCGCTTGAATCTGCTATCCCGCTTGAAAGATTATCAGATTCAGCTTCAAACTGATATTTCGCTTGAAAATTAGACCTGATCTCGCTTGAATCAGTATTCCGCTTGAGGATTGATTATGATTTCGCTTGAAGTGTAATTGTTTGATTTCGCTTGAACTTGTTAGTCCAGTGATTTCGCTTGAAGTTGTTTAGTCAAGAGATTTCGCCTGAAGTCTTATTCTGCTCCAACAAGAGATTCCACTTGAGATCCTTATTTCGCTTGAAAGAGGATTTTCGTGTCAAGATCATTTCACGGCAACCGAGTGTCAGTCTATTTCAAGTTGTTTGATATTGTTTGTACTGATTGTGTTTGTTTGTTTGTCTCCAGGTGATTGAAGATGTCGAGCAGCGGTGAAGAATTTTACAACACGTTTTACAATGCTTTTACCTCAGAATCATCCGAAAGAAGATATGAAACAAGAGAATATTCGAAAGAGATTTCAGAGAATTTGAAATATGAGAATATGTATGGAAGCCAACAGAAACCACCTAAATTAATGAAGATTGAAGATTATAACTGGTGGAAAAACCGATTTGAGGGTTGGGTAAAAGCTTTTGCTCCTGAAAGTTGGTTAAAACTAAAATACGGATATACAGAACCAGTAAAAGAAGGAGGAGAGTTAGTAGATGAAAAAGAGTTCACAGAAATAGATGTAAAAAATGTTGTAGCTGAATACAAAATGATTACATTGATAAAACAGTCAGTGAGAGAAGATATTATTTCGTTACTTGAACAAGAGAAAACATCGAAGAGTTTATGGGAAGCTTTAGAGAGAAAATGTGTAGGAAGTAATGAGATTGTGAAAAACAAAAAGAAATTGTTACGTAAAGAGTTTGATTTGTTTGGTTGTATGAAAAATGAATCTGTTTGTAAAATGATCGAGAGATTTGGGCATCTAAAGATGGAGCTGGCCAGACACAAAATCACATACACTCAAGAGGAGCTGGTTGATAAATTGTTTGATTCGTTGCCGAATGATCAAGATTGGCAATACTTTGCTTTAATGTTGAAGAACACAATCAAGTCTGAAGATTTAACAGTGGATTTTCTGATCGAAAGACTAGAAAGTCACGAGTTGGAGATAAAGAAATCTAAAGTCAACAACCCAGCTCATCAGCAGAATGTGGAGCTGTACTACAGAGGAAATGTACCACAAGCTGGGTATCCAAGAACAGCGTTTTCTGCAGAAAGCTCAAACTCGGTGAACAATGAAAGTTCTCACAGTGGTTTTCACAGTGGATCTTTTTCAATAACATCGAGCCAATCTGCATCAAAGAATGTATTCCAATGCAACATTGCAGTAGATCTGAAGAATACTCAAAATTTCAATGAGGAGTCTGCAAAGCAACAGATGATTTTCTTAGCATCTGTGCTTGAGTCATACGAAAGCCTCGAAGCTGGAAAGATAGGGAACACCAACCTAACAAAGGAAGACTACAATCAAATAGATCCTGTGGAGATGGATTGATCGATATACGGTGGTGTATGGCTAGTGCAGTGAGGAGGGCACAACGTTTTATGGAGATCACTGGAAGAAAGTCTATTGGTGGACCATCTACCAAGTTAGGCTTTGACAAGTCAAAAGTGACATGCTTCAAGTGTAGACAGAAAGGTCACTTTAAGCGTGAATGCCGAAATGCTTATGCTGATGATTCTGAAAGCCCATTCAGAGAAGATTACTACAAGAAAGCGATTTATCATCAGAACAAACCTGAACCTCCCAGAATGAAGCAGCTTGAAGAAAAATCAAGAGCTCTTGCAGTTATCCATAACGATGAAGGTTTTGACTGGAGCGAGTTGTTACCAGAGGAGGATGCAGTTGGATATGCATCTGTAGCTAATGTTGATCATGATCTATGGTGGATAAGAGATTACGCGAGATGGAAAATTGAAAAATTCAGAGAACCATTCAAAGAAGCCCAGAGAGCCAAAATATGGAATGACGAATTGGAATGTTACATGGATCCACAGGGTAATCCGGTTGTTGACCCATCAAAGGTGGATTTTGATGCAGTAACAAATTTGTTTCCAAGTCAGGGTACTTTCAACACAAGAAGGTTATCTGATAAAGGATATTTGCCGGATTTGTTGAACAAAATAAAAGAAATTTGTGAAGCAAGTCTACCAAAGGTGGTAGAAATGAAGAAGAGAAAAGAAGAAGAGTTGAAAAGGCTGGTAGAAGAGGTGAAGATTAATGCAAAGCTTGCTGCTGAAGAAGAACAGAAGATTGAAGAAGAACGAAAGGTTGAAGAAGAACAGAAGATTGAAGAAGAACGAAAGGTTGAAGAAGAACAGAAGATTGAAGAAGAATGAAAGGTTGAAGAAGAACAGAAGATGGAAGAAGAAGAGAAGAAAAAAAGATCAGAAAGTTGAGACAGAAGAATCATCGGTGCTGAAAGAGACTGAGGTAAATGAATCTTCTGATCTATCGAATGTTGAAATTATTGATAAAAATAAGAACAAGTGCAGGAATTGCATAGAAATGTGCAAAGCCTGTATTGAAAAAGATGAAATAATCAAAACAAAAGATATTGAAACAAACAAACTTGAAAATGTTTTCAAAATAAAATGTAAATAAATGATTGAAAAAGAAGAAATTTTGAAACTAAAGGTTGAAAAGCTGACACAGAAGTGTCAAGATCTTGAAAAGGATAATGATGTGTATAGACAAATGTGTACAGCAAAATGTGTTGGTTGTGTTGAAAAAGAAAATAAGTTTCAAGATTTTCAAAAAGAGTAAGATGATTTGAAGTGGTCGAGTCAGAGAGTACAAGAAGCTTATGATACTTTGAAGAGCCAAGTCAAATGTTTTGACCAAAGATTGTCTGAAACTTGAATAACTAAAGAACTGTATGAGAGAAAGTTTAAAGAAAAGCAACTTGAATTAAACAAGTGTGTTGATGAAGTTGCTAATCTCAAACAAGTTCTGGCTGAAAAAGAAAAGGTTGTCACCAAACTTCAAAGTTATCATAACTCTTCGTACATTCTCGAACTCATTTTCAACATCACACCAGATGACAAAGATACTGACAAGAATAAAAAAGGTATTGGTTCAGAATATCATCAGGTACCTCCACCATTGAGAAATAAATATACTTTTTTTATGATGAGGAAAAGGTGGCAAAAGGTTTTAATATCGTTGACCAATTACCTGAAAGTATCGATGTGACTTACGCCAAATCTGATGAAGCTGATGATTCAGAGGTGGTAAGTAAGGTTGTTGAAAGCATTTTGAAAGATGAGTCAACCAAAGGTAAGTCTGAATCACATGATGAAAATGAGGGAAATTTTCATGATGGCTACTTAAACAGTCAAAATCTGAGAAAATTGTGAATGATGATTCAAGAGGATTGGTTTATACCATGATTGGATCGGACAAATTATTCTTAGATATTGTATTCCTGATTCAAAATGTGATTTCAGAAAAAATTTACAAAGTGTTTAAACTGGTTGAGATTGAGAAATCGGAAATTTCAAAATTTGCTGGTAAAAGCAAGAAAGCTTTTTATAACAAGCCTGGTTACAAAAAGAAGAATATGAAGGCTGGATTGGGTTATAAAAAGAATCAAAATTGGAAGCGAAATGAAAAATAGAATTTTCAAAAGAAAATGAATTTTGTTAATGGGAAAAGTTTGGAAGAAGAGGAAGAACTTCAATTTAGACAACAGTCTAATGAAGAGTTCTATGCTCAGAAAAAGAAACAACAACATGCTAAAGATGTTTCAAAGAAAACGTGTTTTAAATGTGATCAAATTGGACATGTTGCACGCAAGTGTCCAAACACAAAGCCTGTTGATGTTGAAAAACAGAAGTCTGAGGATGTGAGACAAAAGTTTACCAGATTTGATTTAAAACAAACTTGGAGGTATAACACAAACAAGTTTGCTTCGAATCAAACTTGGAAATCAAAACAGACCAAGTCTGATTCAAGACATACCCAGAATTCTCACACACCCAGATTCAGAACAACACAAAGTTGGCAAACATCAGTTGATATGACAAAGCCAAATCAATTTTGGAAACCAAAAGTTGTTCAAAGTCAAAATAATCAAAACGAGTCACGATTTTACAAAAGAAGTGCTTCAAAAGGACAGAACTGGGTGGTTAAGAAACAAGTGACTTCTGTGAATGAAGAAAAAGTTAAAGTCAAAGATGAAAAAGTTTTTGTACGAGATGACAAAGATTTTCCATCATTGAATGAAACTTATTGTGTTGAAATGCCTAAGGTCAAATAGACCTGGGCTAAATTGTTCAAGTAATTGAGTTTTTGTGAATGTGCAGGTGCTCATGAAGTTTGATTGTCAAGGAAGATAATTGATGAGCAGCCTGGCACAGGAAGAGAAGGCTGCAGAACCCTGGTTTGGTTGAACAGGGAGTTTATCAGTTTTTGTACATAAAAAAAATGTTGCTTGAATACGCCGAAACCCTCACGGCTGAACAAACATGATTAATTTCACAAGATTGAAAAACGGTTTTCAAACTGTAAAATATCAATGTGTTGTAAATCATGGGGGTACGAAATTTGACAATCCGATAAATAGAAGTGTTATATTTTCTACAAAACAGAGCATGAGATGCAGAAAATGGACGGCGAGACAAAGCTATCAGCATCGGTTATCAAATTTTCTTTAAATGTTTTTGCATTTTAGGGGGAGATATTTTGTTGTCAGAAAATACAAAAACATTTGAAAATTTGAAAAAGCCAAAAACATGATTAAATTCAAAAATTGAGTTTTTGTGTAAAAAGAGGAAATGATAGTACATCAGTAGACAGTAACAGTATGCTAAAGAAAGGTAATGATTAAATAGCGTTAAACAGTCTCACTGATGATATGCGGATAGGTTTTTATACATTTAGTAAACTTTTTCGGGATATAAACCTAAATTCAAACTTGCTTATTTCGTGGGGAACACTACTTGGATATATAGGTAACCCCTGAAATCTTGTTTGAAGGACCCCTTTTTCTGAGATACTAGGTCTTTATGCTCAGTGATATCTGGGGTATTATTCCGGGACTTCTGATAATGCGGAAGCAATGGCCTAGTCCCCGAATAATACTTTCTGCATTGCTTGAAATATAGCGCCGCCCTCAGCAAAAATGATGAAACAATAAAATTGATAATCATTGCTGTTGTAAAAAAGATCCTCTAAAGGGGACACACCAAAGTCGAAGCCGTCATCTCTCTGCTGAACGGAAGTTCTGACCTGAGCTCTCACGGTTCTTCGCAATTTAACCCTTTACAGATATCATCTAGGTATACTCACCTGTAAGACTGAATATTGGGATTTGGATACGGGAGTATATTCAAGAGGTGGGACACATGAATAAGTTTAAGTTCTAAAACATCTAATTCGTATGCTGAATCAGTTGAAATTTGTGTGAAAATTTAAATGGATCAGTATATCGACAATCTAAGTGAATTGTTTAATTCTTAATGTGTAACTAAGCTCAACGATACGTGTGACTTGTCAAAACTGATATGATCCTCTGACACATACTCAAACAAAAATATTGTTTGTAAATATGTTTGTATATATTTCTTTATTGCTTTATATTTTTCAGAAAATTCAAAAAGATTTTTGATTCTGCTTTATTTTCGACAACTGATGTCTAAGATGCTGAGTGTCAAAATCTAAGTAAGCTAATTGTGTTTTTGAAAATAAAACAAGTTCATTAATTTGAACCTTGAATTAAAAAAATCAAAAATTTCAAAAACAGTTTGTGTTATCTCCAAGGTCATTAGTTTGAACTTAGATGATTAACTGTGGGGATTTTGGATACTTAACTCTGCCAAATCTGTAAAGACTGTTGATAGGGGGAGTGATTTAAGGGAATTTGAATTGCCAGATTACGATTCCTGGAAAATTGGAAGTTTAAAATGTTGTTACTTATAAACGTATAAGTATTGCAGGTTATGTACCAGATTACGATCCCGACAGCATAGTCTAAGGGGGAGTCTGAAGATGAGCTCAAAGCAAGGGGGAGCTTGTAATCGGAAAGCTAGGTGTCGATCCCAAAGCACGAAAGCTTGACGAAAGGGGGAGCCTAAAGCTGATGGAAGAAGAGAAAGATTGATGGATGCTTACAATGTTAGACAATTTGGAAAGAGCTTGAAGACTGATCAAGACTGAAGATGTGTCATGATAGAGACTCGACACTGAAGACTTCGTCAATATCCAAGGGGGAGTCTGTTAGTGCAATATGTCTATTGACTTCGTCTTGTATCAAGTCATGTAATGAGATAGGATAGGATAACCAGTGCACGGGATACGAGAAACTGATTTTCATGGTTTTAGTGGTGATTCCGCTTGAAATGACCAAGGACCATTTCAAGCGAAATCAGAAACTTGTGATTCCGCTTGAAACTACCTTGTCCATTTCAAGCGAAATCAGGAACCCTATATATAGGTGCACTTGTTATTTCATTTGTAACTTTCGGATCTGAGTATCGAAGCTCTGCCGAATCGTCTCCAGGTTGTAAATCAGTATCATATCAATATAAGAGACATTTAAATTGAATCGAGTGTCCGTTTCATTGATTCCGCCTTTGATTCGGATAAACGACTCTTCTGATCGACTCAGTCAGGTCGTACAACGATCCTACAATTTTAAAGTAAAACACTTTGGTTTTACTGATTAGATGTTTATGCGTATTTAATCTTGTTTTAACTTAATACATGTTCACTTGCGCTTTTGTGGATGTCTTCCGTGTATAAATGTAACTTAGGTCATGGACTGTGTGTTAGCGATTAGTTTATTGTTAATTATGCATGATTTCCGCAGGAACTATGATTAAGTTTCTTAATAGGATTAGGTAATTTACCGATCTCGATAGTTGTGATGTGAGAGGTTGTCGGTCTGTCTTTAGTGTTAGATTTCTAGGGTTAGATACTTTGTGAGAAGATCACCTTAGTTTCCCTTTCACTATTTTCTCATCGATTCTAATCAGGAATCCATAATTACCTATGACTTTTGCGCTATGAGGTAGATTGTCTAGAGGTTACTTCATTATTACAGTAGGAAAACCCGTGAGGGAATCCTCTAAACCGGTAGTTTAACAACGTTTAGGTTTCCATTGGTTTCTTCTCGAGAAGGGTCGAGGGTACTTTCATTTATCCTTCAAGTTTAGTATTTTAAGATCCCGGTTTCCACAATAGTTTCATAACCAATAGAAAATGTCAAGCATGTATAGGAGTCTGACCTAGGTAGTGTGTTTCCCATTATCTGTTCACATCTTTAGCTCTAGTTCGTTCATGTCTTTCTCTAGTTATTAATTTAGTTAATTTAGTAGTTTGTTAGAAAACACCTCCTCAAAACAACAAAACAATTAAGTCGAGTTAGTCGTAGATGAGTTATTTGAGTCTAGTAAATGTAATCAATAGAGTCTAGTGTGTTCTTTAGAGTGTCTAGTTTAGGGTTATTTTTAGTTAGTTTTAATTGACCACTCTGAGCACAATAAGTTTTTGGCGCCGTTGCCATGGACTCTTTGGCAATTGCGTTTATTAGCTTTGATTAGAATCATTTTCTATATCTGTGCTAGTGTCTTTTAGTTTTTCTTTGAGTCAGTCAGTTGAGTCTTCATATGTTTCTTGTGTTTGTTTTGCAGTGAATGCCCCATCTACGCTCGCAAAGGACCGTTGCCACTGCTTATTCTCCCTAAGCTTTCGGATTTAAAATTCGAGGTTAGTACTTCGTCTTCTTCTTCACACTCACCCTTTTCGGACTCTACTCCATCATCTACCCCAACCGCACCACCTAATACACCTGTAACACCTCGAAAAATCATGTCCAATACAGCGGTGACACGTGTCATAAACCCTGATTGTGATAAAAGATAACTTGAAGGACTAAAACTATCAAACAGCGGGAAAGATGTAAGTAAAAGGACTAAAAGTGTCAACATGCCAAACTTGAGCCTCTGAATGACCTCATATAATGTTCATATTCGTTATTGAATAAATTGACGGACACAAGAAGCCGTTTGTGCTTAAAAATCAAAAGTTACGAAGCACAAGGGTTAAAAGTGTCAACATGTTAATTCTTACCTCTGAGTGACCTTTTAATGTTCCCAAAGCTTTGTAATATATTAATATACCCTCATGAATATCTGATAAAGATATCATAAAGATCCGGTTCAATATTGTAGAGTAAACTGAAGTTTCCAAGAATAGGGGTTAAAAGTGTAAAAATAAGAATTCTTCATTTGGGGGCCATTTACAATATGTCCAAGACATCTTTTTGCATGGCTACACTCCCGAGAATCCCAGACCTGATTATGTTGACCATGCATGCTGAAAATGTCAGATTATCGAACAATGGAAGTGCAGGGACTGAATATGCAACAAAACAAAACAACTTTGAAACGTGTTTCCTCGCGTGGCGCGCCAAGGTCAGCCCTACCCGGCGCGTGGCGCGACGGAGAAGCTTTTCCAGCCAAACTGCCAGCTGCCCAGCTCTGTAACCTGCAATCTTTGGAAGATCTCTGCAACCTGTTTTCGAATTCAGCAGCAAGATTAACTGTTTTGGAAAAGCACTAGACACTTGGGAGCATCTTAAACCACCTGTGGACACATGGAATCATCTCAATTCACCCTCATTCACTATAAATAGAGGCCTTAGTTGCTCATTGTTCTTACATAATTCAAAATTCTCAAACATTTCACTCTCAAGTGATCTCTTAAGCATCCTGGTCTTCTAGGAAGCTTTCTCAAGTCTAAATTTCTTGCTAAGGACCATTGTAAGTGTTCCTAGCTTCCATCGTTAAGCTTTTGTTAGTTTTGTAGGATCGATGAATCGTCCAAAACGAGTCGGTCTGAGTCAAATCTGAGTCTCTAGAAAGGCGGAAACAGACTAGAAACGTTGGATCAGTGTTAGAATAGGAGTAGAAGAGTAGAAAGTCACTTTAAACATGTTTTCCATTGATATAAAACGTTTTCGTACGGAGAGAATTCGTCAGCACTTCGTGGCCAGATTCTCTGGAAAGTTTTAAATAAAAAACCCAAACAGCCTATTTATAGGCAGCTCAGTTCGCACGAAGACATACAACCACATCGCACGAACTGGTAATGTCCAGTTCGTGCGGCCTGACCAAATAATCATCAGTTCGTGCGAACTGGTCATAAAACACATAAACTTTACATTTTAACCCCTATTACACGTACATGACACGACCTAGACTGATGACGTAGGCGATAGACATTATGCACCAACAAACTCCCCCTTGGATATTGCCGCAGTCTTCAGTCAGCCTGTCTTCAAAACATCCTTCACAAAGACTTGAAAAATTCTTCTCTTTGTTTCGGCTTTTTCAACAAAGCTTTCCTCAGGCTCCCCCTTTCGTTAAGCTTTCGTGCTTTTGGGATCGACACCTTGCTTTCCGGTTACAAGCTCCCCCTTGTGTTAAGCTCGTCTTCAGACTCCTCCTTAGACTCGGCTATCGGGATCGTAATCTGGAACTTTCATCTGCAAATCTCAAACATTTATGAGAAAAATCATTTTGAATGTCCAGGATTGATGACCTGGCTCTTTCAACATGTGCTAAAATATTTTTACAGTGAAAGCATTTTTAGTTGTCCAGGATTACTTGATTCTCTCCCCCTCTCAAAATACTATAAAGATTTGACGATATTAAGAATCCAACAACTAAACCTAGCTCTTTACAATCAGATTTTACCAATTTGAGCATCCAAATCCCTCACAGTCAATCATCCAAGTCCAACTTAATGACATTGGAGACTTCACAAACTGTTTTTGATTTTTGAATTTTTTAACTTTTTAACTTTTTTACCAACACACTTAGTTAAACCAAGTCCAAGATAATGACCCTGGTCAACTGTTTAGCCTGCCAAGTCCAAGTTAATGACCTTGGCTGACCAAATTATGATCTCGCTGACATTTTGAAACAAATTAAGTTCAAATTAATGAACTCTTAAACATTTTGAGCAATTACCAACTCTTTTTCACAAACTATTCTCTACCAACCCAAATGATCCAACATGTTTAGCACTGTGAGACTTTGACCATCAGATCCCCAACGTCTGTTGTCGAAAATAAGATGAAATATCAAATCTTTTTGAATTTTTCAACATTTTGCTAAACAAACAGAAAATGTTTTTGTATTTTAAGAAACAGGAAACTGTACAAACATATTTATAGAAAACTTTTTGTGAGTTTGTGTAAGAGGATCATATCAGTTTTTGAGACATATCACCAACATCGTTGATCTTGATTTAACTTTAAGTCTTAAACAAATTCACTTCTGATTGTCAGTATTGTTGTCCACTTAAACTTCTACACAAGTTTCAATTGATTCAAGATACGAGATTAGATGTTTTAAGAACTAACTTATTCGCGTATCCCACCTCAGGACATACTCCCGTATCCAGACTTCTATATTCAGTCTTACAGGTGAGTGCACACTAATGATATCTGTAAGGGGTGAATGCGAGGCCATGAGAGCTCAGGCTATTACTTCCGCAAAATCAGAGAGATGATGGCTCGACTTTAGGTGGGTCCCCCTTGGGGATCTTCTTTTCAACAGCACATGATTAGCATTTTTCAATGTTTCATCATTTTTTATGCAGAGGGTGAGCTTTAAGAATAAAGCAGTGCAGAGTATTATACGAGGACTAGGCTATTGCTCCCACAAAATCAGAAGTCCTGGTATAATACCCCAGATATCATCACGTACAAAGACCTAGTATGTCAGAAATAGACAGCCCTTTAAACAAGATTTCGGGGGTTACCCATATATCCGAAAGATGTTCCCCACGAAATAAGCAGTTATTCGTTATGTTTATATCTCGAACTCAATCTACTAATTGTGCGAAGTCTACTGGCACATCATTAGTGAGACTCGTTTAAACATTTTGACTTTCCAATTCTTTAGCATGTTGTGATAGTCCACTGATGTACTATCATTTCCTCTTTTTTCACACAAAACTCATTTTTTATTTTTTCAATGTTTTTGTATTTATGAAATTTTATCATTTTTTTTTCTAAAAACTTTCTCCCCCTAAAATCAAAAACATATTTTTGTGTTATTGGTTTTATCAAAAGCAGTAAAGAAACTGTACAGAAAAACATGACAACTAGACGCAGATCACTTCTGATCGCCTTCCTCCTCGGCTTCACATTCTCTGTTTAGCTCACATGCACCCCAATGATTTACAAACCACTTGATTATAACTTTTTGAAACCAATTGTCAATCTAGTTTTATCATGTGTTTGTTCAGCCGTGAGGGTTTCGGCGTATTCCTTTTTAAATTTCAAATTTTTAACAATTCAAACCAATCACTTCCTGTTTTAAACCACAGACACAGGATTTTCTCCTCATGTGCCAGGCTGTTCCGTTACATGCTGAACTTGAATTGACCTCTGAACACCTGCACAAGCATAAGAATTTGATTAGATTTGAATTTGAATTTGAACCCAATCTGTCGTTGTTGCAACTCTCATGTCTAGTATATAGTGATCGTTTTCACGAGGAACTCGCATCAACACCATTTCTTCAGGTATCTTAAACCCTGGTTTCAGAATAAGACATTCATCTTTTGTAAAATGAACAGTGAACGACTTGTCATAAATATGAGAAATTCTTAACAGATTGTCTTCTAACTCAACAATGTAATTCACTTTATCAAACGAGATAACCCCGTTAGTAAGTATTCCTTCTCCAACAATTCTCCCTCCTTGAGTTCCTGCAAACCTGACATAACCTCCATTGATTGATTTGACATCGTATAGCAGTGATAACATCCCTGTCATGTGTCGCGAGGCGCTGCTATCCATTATCCATTTAGAAATGATAAACCTTGGAATCCCCTACACACATCAAAAGACATTTATTTAAACAATGATGCCCAAGATTTTTCAACATTTGGTATAGCACCAAAGACGATATCATGAGCTACTTTGTCAAGTTTTGGAATGTTAAAGACAACGTTTGGAACATCAGGTTCTGGTTTTGATTTTAGAGTTCCCTCCTTGATAGGTGGGAATTCTTCAATCATCTTTTCTAACTCAAACTCAATTTTCACATCATTGGTTGCAAGAATTTTCGGTTCAGATTTTAAAACCTTTTCCATTTTCTTTTCCTCAAAAGAATGTTTAGGTTTCTCTACCCATGATTGGCTTTGGGAAGTCTTTGTTTTTGGATAAATCTTTGAAGTCTTTTGTGATTTTGAAGATTTACCAATCTCAAAAGTTGATTTTGGTTTATCCTCGGACTTCAAAGATTCACCGCGTTTCAGAATACGCACGGGGGATACCATAGGTGATTTTCCCTTAACATCTTTTGAAATTTTTGGTTTTGGTTTCTGGAAAACTGGTTTTATTATCTTTTTGACACATTGTTTTGCCATGTGACCAATTTCATTACATGGATAACAGATTTTTTTTGTCATATTCAACAAAAGTAGATCTGTTGGCCTCGTCTTTTATCTTTTTGGTTGCAATAAAATCATCAACTGCTTGCTTACTAAAGATATAATCCTTTTCGGCTTCTGTATTCTTTCCAGCGACAAATACTTGACTCAAATTTTCTTTTGGCTTAACTTCTTTCTTAGCCATTTTTTTCTCAAAACCAAGACCTTTCTTTTTGAAATTATTACCATGTCTCTTGTTACCATCGTTACTTACCCATTCATTTTTCTTTCCCGGGTTGTTTGTCAGTTGTTTAACAAAAGATTTTTTCTGTTTTGATAGAAACGAATTGTTGTTAACTTCTGAAATATCAATTTCCACGAGTTTAAAGACTTTTTCAACCTTTTCCAGGTTCGCATTCTGAATCAGGTACTCAAAATCAGTATATAGTTTATCAGTTCCGGTCATCGTGTAAACCACAATGATCGAATCGTCATCCCAAACTTTATATGACTTTGGTATAAACTTATCAAGAAAGTTTCCGACATCTTCAGAATCTGAACTGGAATTCTCAAAATGAGTTTTAACCGTTTCGAAATCAGTGTTATCATTTTCTTCATCCAACACTTGGTCTACAACTGTTTTAACTAGTTGTGACTCGTTTTCGGTGTCAGACGGAGAGAATGTAACATCTATGTTTTTCGGTAACTCATTCTCTACTGTTCTCAATTTGAGATTCAATGCCTCTTCCACCCCGTCTGGATATTTCTGAGAATAATGATTCCACATTGGGGGTGGAACATTTTTGAAATCAACTTGTTGAGGAACGATCTGATCAATCACATATAAAGATGAAAGATAACTGATCAACTTTTTGTCGACTCTTTCTGTCTCAATGCGCATCAGTTCAAGTTCCTTCTTTAAAGATGCGATTTTGTCCAAATGAATGTTAATCGACATTTGCTTATCATTTTCTATACTCTCATTGTGAATCTCTTTAATTGATGGTGACAGAGTGTCAAAAGCTTCTTTAACATCATTAAAATCAAATTTTAATTTGTCATGAAACTTTTTCAACTCTTGAAACTGTTTGTCTTTTTCAAGACAATCCATGCATGGTTTTAAACAGTTTTTGCATGCCATTTCAGGAGTTGGATCAACTTTTTCAAAAGCATTTTCTTGTTTATCATTTTTACTTCCTGTTTTACCAATCTTTCCGGACTCGGACTCAGATTTTTCTCTGGATTCGGACTTCACCTTTTCTGATTTGTCATTGACCTCGGACTTCTCTTCTGACTTGTCATCGGACTCGGACTACACTTTTCAACTGACACTGACTCTTGAGTTGCATCTTTAGTCTCATTGTTATCAGAAGGTGTTTTAGTTTGTTCTACCTCTTGCAGCTTGACCATGAGATCTTTGTATGCTATTTCTTTCAAAGTCTCTTCATTCATTTCCTTTGAGACATCAATGATCTCTTGAACCAGTGTTTTCTCAGCTTCGTACTGTGGGCAAAAACCCGTAGTCGGTTCACCAAAGAAACCTGCAAAAGAATCAAACACATGAGAAGGCATTATAGATTTAAATGAATTAACAATAACCTCCTGTTCAGACTGATAATAATAGACCGCTGCTGCTGCCTCTTCTAGATCAGCAAAACTTTCTTCAGTCATCACTTCACTGACTTCTTCAACTTCAGGAACACATTCTTCAACAATTTCAGCCATCATTGCAAGACCCCCTCCTGGAACGTACTTATCCCAATTGAAGCCTTCCGGAATCTTTTCGTCATCTTGATTCACCAAAAGAGCTTTCTCTGTTTGTTTAGATGGACTGTTCTCGATTTGAGGTCGTGGATTGAATGGTGTTTGACTGTTTTTATGATAGATGGCTTGTCGGTAATAGTCGTTGGTGAATGGATTCTGGTGGTTGTTAACTTCTCTGTTTGGACATTCACGCTTGAAGTGCCCTTTCTCTTTACATTTGAAGCATGTCACCTTTGATTTGTCGAATCCAAGTTTACAATCAGGACCTAAGAGACTATTTCTTCCCGTAATTTCCATGAACCTCTGAGCTCTTCTCACAAGACTCGCCATACCCCATTTGATGTCGATGAGTTCTAGTTCCTCTGGATCAATTTGATCGTAGTCTTCTTTGGTCATGTCTGGGTTACCAATTCGTCTGGCTACTAGACTCTCGTAAGACTCAAGTACGGAAGCTAGAAGTGCTATATGCTGCTTTGCGGCTGTCTCGGTAAAATCTTGACCGTTTTTGATGTTAACAGCAATGTTGCACAGTATCCCATGACTATAATTCTGATTGTTCAAACCTGAAGAACTTTGAGAAGAAACTTGTTCTGGAGAACTCTGAACCTTAGGATTCAGTTCGTAATTTGAAAATGGTGAAAAGTTGTTGTTAAACGTGTTTTGAGATACTCCTGATGAAGAATCTGCACTGAATGCCGTTTGAATCTTTGGACTCGGAGTAGATGTGGCAGATGAGCTCTCTTTGTAGTAAAGCTGAACATCTTGCTGTACGTTTGCAGATTTCATTTTACTCATCTTCCGCATTTCAAGTTCTTGAGCTTCAATTCTCTCGATAAACGTAATCAAATTGAAATCAATGTATTCCAAGTTGTTCTTTAAAACCATTAAGAACGTACCCCGCACTTCTTGTGGTAATGCGTCAGCCAACTTATCAACCAACTCTTCGTCTGTTTTATCTATACTCAAACGCTTCATCTCCACTACCAAGTGACAGTACCTCTCAATCAATTCTTTCGTTGATTCTCCACGGATAATAGTAAAAATGTCGAATTCCTTTTTTAGTAATGCCTTTTTACTTTTTATCATTGCAGCACTCCCAAGAAATTTCATTTTAAGAGAGTTCCAAATAGATTGCGCGTCATTCCGATTCAAGGTGATTCGCCTGAACCCACGGGCGAAAAACGCCTGAACCAAAGTGTTTTCGGAATACCAGCATCATTCACAGGAACTACATATTTCGTTTCAACTTTCAACCAACATTCAAGGTGATTCGCCTGAACCCATGTGCGAAATCTATCCTGCCACCCCGAATATTCTTCGATGTTGAGCAGTTTCGGTGCTTTTTTCATGGTTCCTAGTTCGTTCTCCATATTCACATTCTGGGCTATACTCGCTGGAGTTTGAACAGTCATACCTCCTCCGAAAAACGCATTGTAAAACTCTTGATTATCCATTTTATACTTTGAAAAATGTTTCGGAAAAAAATTTTAAGTTTTGAAAAATTTGACTTTCAAACGATCTGACTTTCACACGATCTGGATTCTCAAACGAACTGGACAGTTAACTCGTGCGAGGTGACACAATTTGTTTAAAAAAAATTCAATTCGTGCGAAGTGGTGAGTTCACACAATCTGGACACACACTTCGTGCGAGGTGTCACCCAAGTATTGCGGACTGGTCAAATGGTTTGAGCTTTTCACGCGAACTGGTCCAACTCGTGCGAGCTGGACAGGATTTTCAAACAACTTGGTTCAATTCGTGCGAACTGAACACAAATTTCAAAGTATCTGCACACAAATCACACGATCTGACATTTTTGACACATTTTGATCAGTTTTAGTTCGATTTATGGTCTGTAACTTTGAAGGATTGTTTAAAATGGTGTTTTACACGTTATATCCAAAATTCAGTCCATTTTGTCTATGAAATCGTTCGAAAATCCAAGAAAGAGTAGAAGTATAGAGTTCTAAACCATTCAAAACACTGATATCAACTGATTTGACTCATCCTAGGCTCTGATACCACTTATAGGATCGATGAATCATCCAAAACAAGTCGGTCTGAGTCAAATCTGAGTCTCTAGAAAGGCGGAAACAGACTAGAAACCATGGATTAGTTTTAGAATAGGAGTCGAAGAGTAGAAAGTCACTTTAAACATGTTTTCCATTGATATTAGACGTTTTTACACAGAGAGAATCCGGCAGCACTTCGTGACAGACTTCACCCGAATGTTTCAAATGAAAAACCCAAACAGCCTATTTATAGGCAGCTCAGTTCGCATGAAGACATACAACCACATCGCACGAACTGACAATGTCCAGTTCGTGTGACCTGACCAAATAATCATCAGTTCGTGCGAACTGGTCATAAAACACATAAACTTTACATTTTAACCCCTATTACACGTACATGACACGACCTAGACTGATGACATAGGCGATAGACATTATGCACCAACAAGTTTAACGACCGAAAGTCAAAGATATCGTAATTACGCTTTGACTTTGTGATTAATCACTAACGGTCCAGCCATTATTCGAATTGAAAGTGGCTATGTGCTGGTAATTATGTAGGTGTTAAACCCTTAAAAGGGCACCTTCAAATTATCACGTTATCTCAGTCAATTGTCGGGTCAAACTACTTAACAAAAAGTCAAACGAGTCCGTTTTTGCAAAATAAATCACAAATGATAATGTAGAAAGTATAAATTACATTTTTATCACTTAAATGACTTGGTAAATAATATAAGAACATGATTAGGCATGTTCAACCCGACAATTCTGAGTTTAGGCTCGGTTCGCAACCGAAAGTCGCAAAAGTAGACTTTTGCTTTGACTTTCAGTTCTGACCCGATCTAACTTAGTTTAGTTATGCCCTTAGGGTTCCATTAGGACCATATTACATGTTAGTATAACCCTATGAGATTATACTATGTGGTTCCTTAGAAATCCGAATCATTTGCATGTTTCCGTTAAATGCTTAAAAATGGACCATTATGCCCTTTTATTATAAAAACGAGATTTCTAAAATGTGAGAGGACAAAAACCTTCATTACTGATTTATAAGTGTGTCCTAAAAATTTGACATTAGTTTATGGTTTGAAATTAAAGTTATGCAAGATATCGTAAAACTAAAGCTTTTTGTTAATGAAATCCCATTTTCAGTATAAAACATATTTAAACCCAAATTTTGGCACCAAACTTGCTACCCACTGTTATGAAATAATATTTAGGGATTTTTGGAAATTTTTGTAAAATTTTATACTGATCATAACATAGAGTTCTAGTGTAAATTCGGTATTGACGAAATTACCCTTTACATTGATAAATGAGTTTTACATATCATTTTGATACCAAACCTTTTCCTACTGATTCCATATGTTAAATATAATATTTTAAGCTTTAGAAACTGACCAGGACTCCAAAATTTTATAAACATTTTAAATACCGTCAAATACCGACTTTTACGCTTATTAAGCGCATAGTATGGTTTAAAACCATATCTAATGCCTAAGACTTGTTACCTACTGATGTTGTAAACAAATTTTTATACTTTAACAGTAAGTATAAGTATTGAACTAAGATTTCCAAATTTAACCTTAAAAGCATATGTGAAATGACCAAAATGCCCCTAAGGTGCATAGTTTGGCCATAAATGATAAACCTCACATATGTATGATATCTTGCTGAATTAACTTGATAAAATAAATGTTTTTACTGATATTTTTTTTACCAAAACCTCAGTTTGCTATTAAACCTCTTTTATAAACTTTAAAATGACCAAAATACCCTTTCGGAGCTTAAATTAATTTTAAATTCGTTTTGGGCATAATGGAAGATATCCTACTGATATCACAACATATTTTAAGCATAGCAACTCATGGAACGTTTACATGACTCATTTGGTTACCCATTATGCAAATACGCGTCCGGTACGATTTATGTAACTAGTTTGCACACATTAGCCGAAACGGGTCAAACCTCACAATTTTTACTTCAAAATCCAGAATGTATTTAGTTTACCCATTATATATAAGTCTTCATACTTTTCGGGTCTAAATCACATTCTAATCCGGTCACCGCTTAATCCTGCGTTTTGTACCGTAAACTTTCCTTTAAAACTAACCGGTCAAAGTTACAACTTAAATAAGACCCGTTAGGAATCTAATAGGTTATTAAAACCTTCGTTCCAGATTAGGAGCCCAATAAAAGCTCCTTGTACTTGCTGAATTGAAAAATATGACTTAAGCACGGGGTGTAGGCATACACCTGACAGTTGCGTATGTATAAACGGTATCTCACTCGTGAGGAAACTTCTTGTGGGCCTATAGTTGTAGTGTGTCTATTAATCTTGTACCGGCTCTTCTATTCCGGTCCTGAACGGACGACAAACATATAAATTTGTATCCAAGATTATTTTTTTAAATAATTGTCCCAAGTTATAAAAGATTTATGCCTTGTGCATCCAAACCAAATTTTATAAACACTTTTAAAAAATAGTCAGTTAATTGTATTTACCAGTGTAAACTGACGTATTTTTCAAAAAGATTAAGTGCAGGTACTATACGAAATGGGCTGGAAACTCCTGGGTATTATTAAAGAGTCTTGTAAGATTTTAATACTTTAAGTCTGTTGAACAATGTTTACTTTCTATTTTAGATCCGCCTGTGGATCCATTTACAACCGTTGTGTAAAATTTTATGTTACTTTCAAATTCGGTTTGTAGTATTATTTTAGACTTCCGCTGTGGATTAAACTGTGATTAATTGTCTATGATGATATCAACTACGTCACGATACTCCCCACCGGGCCCACCGGTAATACGTGGAAATATCAGGGTGTGACATGTTGGTATCAGAGCCAACATTGAGTGAATTAATGTCACACCCTGATATTTCCACATATTACCGGTAGGCCCGGTGGGGAGTATCGTGACGTAGTTGATATCATCATGGTCAAACATACACAGAATACCACAGCGAAAGTCTTGGAATATAAAATATTATTACAAACTCAAATGTCTGAAAATATCAAGTATTTAATATACACGAGCCTGTAATATCAAATCCACAGGCGGATCTTTACAGAATGTATAAAATGAAGTTTAGCAGACTTTAAGGCATCTTTAAGGATTTGCAAGATCCTTTATTTCGACACCGAGCAGCTCCCAGCCTATTATGTGTAGTAACTGTTACTTAGTCTTTTGAAAATACGTCAGTTTTCACTGGTAAATACAATTAACCAACTCATTTGAAAAGAGTTTATGAAAATTGATTTGAGTGCACAAGGCACAAACCATTTATAACTTGGGACAATTATTTAAGATAATCTTGTATACCGTTTTACATGTTTGTCATACATATGGGGCCGGTTTGGAAGCCGGTCATGATTAACCGACTCACCACTATAAAACCCACAAGGGAGTTATCCCCAACATGTGGGTTATTTAGCATTTGCATCTGTTAGGTGTATGCCTACACCCCGTGCATAGGTCGTGGCCATTTTCAAATGAAATAAGCCGAGGATATCCAGGACACGGTCGTATTAACCCCCAATGTTCATGTTATCAAACAAAACAGATTAAAACGGGTTATACAAATTTATTAATCACAATCCGATTAAATGATTTCATACCCGACCAAGCGGTATTATTATACTGTATCCCAAGCCCGTATAAGGGAAAATAAGTTAAAAGTATTTACCTGAGCTAATACTTGATTCACAGCAAAATAACTCAGTCGTATCCATTCTAACTAAATACAGGTAGCTTTTACCGGGTGGCTCTAGTCTGGAGTGATGGTAATATATAACCAATTCAGAATGCTAACGGTCTTATTTAAGTCGTAGACTTAGACCGGCTAGCTTGAAGTATCTAAAACGGTACGATATGCAAGATTAAGCGATGACCGGAACATAATGTAATTTAGACCCAACAAGTACGAAGACTTGTATAATATGGGTAAACTAAGTACATTCTGGAATTTGAAGTAAAAACGATAATGTTAAACCCGTTTCAGCAAACTTACGTAAACTAGTTACATAAACCGATCCGAATGCGTAAATGCATAACGGGCAACCAATTGAACCATATACAAGTCCCTTATGTTATTATACTTAAAATATGTTAATACATCTGTAGGATGTTAACATATATGCCCAAAAAGTATTTAAGACCAATTTAAGTCCCTTAGGGTATTTTGGTCATTTTAATATTTACAAAAGAGGTTTAATAGTAAACAGAGGTTCTGTTCTAAAAAATTCAGTAAAAATATTTATTTTATCAAGATTACATCAGTAAGATAACATACATATGTGAGGGTTACTAATTATGGCCAAACTATTCCCCGAAAGGGTATTTTGGTCATTTCACAAATGCTTTTAAGGACATTTTTGGAAGTCTGAGTTCATGACTTATACCTACTTTAATAATATTAAAATTTATTTAAAAATTCAGTTGGTAACAAGTCTTGGGTGTTAAGTATGGTTTTAAACCATACTATGCACCTAATTAGTGTAAAAATCACTAATTGACGATAATTAAGATGTTTATAGAAATATGAGATTTTGATTAGTCTTAAATGCTCAAAATAATTTATTTAATATATATGATCAGTAGGAAAATGTTTGGATTTCAAATCATTTGTTAATCTCTTTTTATGTATGAAAAAGGTATTACCGTCATTTACCGAATTACACAAGAACTCCATGATATGGTCAGGTTATAATTTGATCAAAAATTTCAAAAATCCCTAAAAATAATATCTTAAGAGTAGGTAATGAGTTCTGGGTCAAAATCCTTGTTTAAACATGCCTTATGCAAGATAACGCAATTTAATTAGTAAAAAGCTTCAATTTACGATATCGAGCATAACTTTTGTTTGAGACCAGAAATTGATGTCAAATTTTCGGGACATACTTATATATATCAGTAATAAAGGTTTTTGTCCTCTTACATTTTAAAAAATCTCGTTTATATGTCAAAAGGGCAAAATGGGCATTTATAAGCATATTAACGGAGATTAGCATATAGTTCAGAATACTAACGACCAGGTACTATAAATCCAGAGGGTTATATTACAACATAATGTGGTCCTATTGGAAGCTTAAAACATAGAAGAATTAAGCTTAATCGGGTCAGAACTGAAAGTCAAAGCAAAAATCTAGCTTTTGCGACTTTCGATTGCGCACGGACCCTAAACTCAGAATTGTCGGGTTGAACCTGTTTGAACATGTTCTAATAATAATTACTAAGTTATTAGAGTGTTAAAATATAATTTATAACCTCTGTATTATTAGTTTTAATTATTATTTATAATTCTGTCCAGTTTGACTTTTTAACTAACTAGTTTGACCTGACAATTAACTAGGCAAACGAAATAATTAGGAGGTGCCCTTTTAAGGGTTAATCACCTACCTAATTATGGTCACATAACCATATTCACCTCGAACAGTGGCTGGACCATTTGGGTTTAAACCGAGAGTCAAAGATAATTTACGATAACTTAACTTTTCGGTTTTTAAATTATAAAACTGAACTAAAGAGGGGACTAAGACACTTACAAAGGGTCCTAACTGTAACACCCCGTGTTTTTGAGAAGTCAAAGTCAAAGTGAAGGTCAAAGTCAACGACTGATTTTGCGCAACTTGACTGGTAGTAGATTTCTTTTGTATGTTTATTTTAGTTGTATTATGTGGAGTAAGTGTCAATAATTACAATAATCGAAGTATGTTATTCGCAATCCAAGCAACTTATGACTGTGAACTATAGGAAGTAACAATGCGATAAAGCTAGCTAAACGATAATCAAACTATGCTAATCGAATCGACATCAAATCGCAACTCGAACTATGCATTTTAGTTATTGTTATACGTGTGTGTGTGCCTTATGTGTTACTTGTGCATGTTCATTTATGTTATGTGTGGTAATCAATCGAATCGCAATCGAACTTGAAACGCAATCGAACTCAATTGAAATCGGACTATTATAATTAGTGGAGAAGAGATAGTGCTAGATATAGTAGTTGGGACTAAAAGTAATTTGAATAGGAAACTCTATCGCATTCGCATCTATCGCAATCGAAATCGAATCAGCAAAAATCGTCGCGTCGAACACACGAACCAAGTGCCATCCGGCTGGATAGCCATCTGACCGGGCTGCCACTTGTTCGTGGTGCCATGATGCCATCCGACCGAGATGACATCCGACCGGATAGTCATTCGGGCGGGATGCCATCCGACCGACCCACACTTTCCCCTTTTGGAATCCTATAAATACCCATGTCACTCTCAAACTTTCTACTTTTGGAAACCTCTGTCCGAACAGCACGCTCAGCTCACCTTTTCTTCGATTTCTCTCAATCCCGATAAGATTTCGTCCTAAATCTTGTACTTTCTTGATCTACACGCACTCCTACACCTTTTTATCTTTTGGATCTTAACTTTTAACCGTGAAATCGCTAGATTTGAGGTGTTCTAGGATGATGTCATCATGTGTTCTTGAAGAACTTCATGTTTTGGCTTCAATCCACCGAGAACAACTCGGATCTAACCGATTTCCACACAAATGAACAAAGATCTATGCTAGATCTAAACATAAACATAGTGGAAAAGGATTGAAAGATGGTTTCTAACTTTCTTTCAACCCTTTTGCACTCAAAGCACTTGAAACCGATAGAATCAGACCTAGATCTAGTCCTCCGCTCATTCTTAGTGTTGTGCTAGCTCAAGATCTGGATTCTACTCATGAGACCACCGATTTCGGGTTAAACAAGAACAACCGTCTTGAACCGGTTAACTGGCCGAACTAGGGTGATTCCTGGTCGATCAGCTCGCTTGGGTCAAGATGGGGTTCTGTTGGTTAACACGTTGTCAGAACATCTCGATAAAACGACAAACAAACAAAATGACCAAGTGTAAGACAGCCGGAGCAACCGGGACGAAGTGCTATCCGACCGGACTACTGTCCGAACGGATAGGCTACCCGAACGGATTGCTGTCCGAACGGATCACACCTTGGGTCCCACACTTCATCAACTCTATCTGAAGTTTGAGTATTGAACGAATTACCATCCGATCGGACTACGATCCGACCGGATTACTCTTCGGATCATGAGATACTAGGACTTTAAAGTCTTAAACAATTTTCAACATGTTCATTAACAGGGTTGCCACCCGGTCGGATGGACATCCGACCGAGTGACTCTTCTGCTGTGAATTGTTTCTGCTAAGTAACCTCATCACTAGAGTCGCCGTCCGACCAGACTACTGTCCGACCGGATGACCATCCGCACGGATTGTCGTCCGCATGATTAACCGTCCGATCGACTGACTTGAAGGATAGAGATACTTCAATGTTTTCAAAATGCTACAACGAAAACTTCAAAGGACAAGCCATCATACACAAACACATTCAACTCATAGGAAGAAACAATCCACTCGAATAGTCATCCGACTGGACTACCGTCCGATCGGATGACCATCCGAACGGATTGCCATCCGCACAAATAAGCCGTCCGATCGGATTACCATCCGACCGAACTGCTATCCGACCCATTCATACTTTGTATCGTTTTACACTTCACTTATCGTTATACTATCAATCCATTCAGGCTAACTTTACTCGCTAAGCGCTCCCTTCAATGCATCAACCGCTGTGAGTATACTCGATCCCTTTTTGCTTTATGCACTTTTGGGTGTTACATACGTTACAACTATTCAAATCACATCGAACACACTACTCGATACTATTTGAACGCTAACCGTTAATGCATGTTTTACGTGGCTTATGAATACTTGTTTGTTATGTTTACACATGGAATGCTGTCTACCTGCCTTAGCAACGATAGTACTATAGTTTGGACTCAGCACCTGTTCGCAGGGGTTGTTAAGGACAACTACTTGCATGGATTACGGTGGTAATCATGTATTGCGAACTGCCTCAGGCAGTCAACCCGCAATCATTGGTATCGATGGATCTATGTCGATAACTAACATGCTTCATTTCACTATGTGTACGTGCTGGTTATGCATAAACGAATTCAAACTCTATATGCTATTATCAAACTTGTATGCTCACCTTTACACTATGTGCATTAACTTTTATTTTAACGTATGTGACAGGTGCTTAGGATGCACATCTGGTAGGAAATCGAAGCTAGAATAAAGCTCTAGAGCCCAACAAATAGTTGTTTGTAGTAATTGAATCAAGGGTCTCTAGAAGCAGATAAACAATTGCTCTATTTAAATCTGAGTTGTCGAAACAGAATTATTTGCCTAGATTTTTATCTGTAATAATTTGTTTACTGTTTGAGACATGGTATGGGACATGTTATTTCAAATTGAATAGTAATGATAATTGTTATGGAAACTTCTGGACAATCTGTTTCGCTCAGTGCCATGCCCCGATGTTTCCGCCATCGGTTGGGGTGTGACAGATTAGTATTAGAGCCATAACTATAGGGAATTAGGAAAGACACGACCTAGTCCGGGTCGATGTCTTAGATACCTAGTCAATAGTTAAGAACCATAGACCGACTTGTGCATATCCGTTAGGGATTATGTATAAGTTTACCGCTATTTCTCGCTATTCTCGCTTATGCTACACTATCACTGCACTCGAATTTTCAATTATGAATAGGCGATAAAGTCGAGATTAGGTGTGAAAACCGCAAACTCCCGACTAAAGTTGCTTAATCAACCCGTATTTTATCTATAAACGAGGAGAATTATGCCAAATCAGGAGTGAAATCCATATTTTGATGAATAATCTCCTCAATTTTATCAAAACAAGGACGAAATTGTTAAGCTAGGGGTGAAACCCTAACCTTGACGACTTTTTCCGACTATTACTTTGTTTTAACAAAACTCTAACCAAAGTTTCGACGGACTCCAACGACCTGAAGTCACAATATGACTAACGGGATGTGTGCCAAACGCCCAAGAATCAAGGCAAAAGCATAGTCCTGAAGGTCAAATGTGCGCAACGGATCCTTGTGAATAGTCGAATCACTTTGGTTAGTCGAAGTCTACTAGCCACAGACAATCTATTTCTCGATTTTTATGTGTTTTGATTCTAAGCCCGCAATTGCTGACTCTGATGATTTGTCGATTTTATGTGTTTATATGTGTGTTTACCTGTTCATGTGTTAAATTTTGGAGAATTATTCGATTTATACTTACGCTTCGATCGACACACACGGCTTGCACTGCATTTCTATCTCAATACGCTAACAAATCGCTGAATTATGGACGACCTATGCTATGTTATGCGCTTATACTATACTACTCGATGTACTAGACGAGACCGTTATATTCAAACAAACCGCAGACCTTAAATGATAGGTTTTGGTATTCTAACTGTCTCTGTGATTACATGCGACTGTGGTTATGTGTTTCTGTGCTCTACGTGCTTATGTGGTTATGTGATTCTGTGTTTTACATGGTTATGTGTCTATATGTTTATATGATTATGCGTGTTCCTGAGCTATAGAAAGTAGTAGACGCGTGAGGTGAGATTCGAATACAATGTGTTGAGTCCTGTGACGATGTCTGTTGCAGACAATGTCATCTGGATCCCGTCATCCCTCACTTTCTCGTCAAGAAAAGAGAGACAGACGCCTTGCTGCTATCATCGCTAAACAAGTAGCAAAGGCCATGAGTGATGCTTACGAGAGTGTCAGCAAATCGTCTGAGGAGTCGAGGACCGAAGCTCCTAAAGCTACCACCAAAGCCTTCAATTTCAAGCAATTCAAGTCTTGTGGGCCAAAAGAATTCACTGGCGAAGGAGGCCCCACAGCATTGTTCCAATGGTTTTGTTGGGATTGAACCCTACCAGAGGAACAGATAATAAAAGCCAAAACCAGATCATAACAGTGGATTCACAATAAGCAGCTGTTTACATTAGGCTTTCCCCTTGAAAGTGATTATAACAACTGATGGCTCTATATCCACTGTCCGTATACAACTGCTGATACCCTTTCAAATGCTGACAAAGCCCTGAAGAAGTAAACACTGCTGGTATAATCTACTGATGACAAAACACTGCCCAATCAAGGACTGATCAACCTTGAGGAAATCACTGATGTAAAAAGAGAACAGTAGTTTAGCTTGTCATCTGTGTTATACATTGTCAGTGGTTAGGATTAGCAGTGTTTGTAGAGGAACAGTTGTTACAGGTTGTTAGGCTGTTAGACGTCGCTTTCATGGTGACATCAGCTGAGATGCCTCAGTGGTTTGGCTTGTCTATAAATGGAGCAGTACCCTGTACTGTTACATTTGATCGTTTTGAGTGAGTTCTTCTCCTCAATTCAATCCTTTCATCTTGTGCAACCAACCACTGGAGTATCAGGCTGAGGGGGAGTTGATTTGTAAGCATGTTTGTAATCATTTGATTTACTTTGTAATCTTTCGACTGATGCAATTCATGTGTTTATCAAATCCATTTCTCTTTATGATTGTGTTTATAAAGTGTGTTGTTCATTTCCGCTGCACCTTACATGTTTTCCAAATTCATTGATTGTTCAATTTACACAAACAAACACTCTCATAAGAGCCTCCGATCCTAACAGGTTTGTCTCCATTGAGGTCACTCTACGACAAAGCGGCTGCCCTGACGACCTCCGCACTCTGAACGCTACCGGCGTCTTCCGGTCGCGTGCTCTAGACTGGTGGACGGCCGAGAGGAACAAACGAGGGAACAATGCAGCCTACGGTCTGTCGTGAGACGAGCTCAAGGAAGTCATGCTGGAAGAATTTTGTCCTCCTCATGAACGTCAGAAACTAGAGGATGAATTTTGGCACATACAGCAAAAGGATGGTGAAAATGCTGCGCTCACTGCTCGCTTCAAACAGCTCAGCATCATTTGTCCTGACCTAGTCAAGACCTCAGACATGGCGATCAAGAAGTATATCCGAGCCCTGCCTGACTGTGTTGCCGATTTCGTGCAAGCGGCTAAGACTAAGACGATCGAAGAGACTTACCTACTGGCCGCTGAAATCAACGACAAGCGGGTCAAGGCCGGTGTCTGGGATAAAACTTCAAAGCACCTGCATCAAGTTACCACCGCCGCACCAGCTTCTGAAACCACCACCTCATCGAGCAACAAGAGGAAGAACAACTCCAGCAAAAAGAACTGTGCGATCACTGCTGCACCGATACAAGCTGTACCAGCTCAACAGCGTCAAGTAGCGGCGCCTGTGGCAAATGCACCGCCTGCTATGCGTGCATACACTGGGCCACACCCGCTCTACCCTACTTGTACCTACCACCACCCGACTACCATTGCTTGCCGTTTTTGTGCTCATTGCAATATGTACGGCCATTTCACTACCAGCTGCCGTGCTCGACAAACTCCTGCTCATCAAGCTCTACTCACCGCCCCTCTGGGTCAACAAGCTCCTCTGGCACCAGCGGTCAACGCCAGAGCCTGCTTCACATGTGGCGATCCTAACCATTTCGCCAACATGTGCCCAAATAGGGTTGTGAAACAAGAGCCCCAGCAGCAGCAACAGCAGCAGCAGCAACAACAAGCCGCACGCGCCAGAACTTTCAACATCAACGTGCGTCAAGCCCAAGCCGACATCAACGTGGTTAATGGTACGTTCCTTGTGAATGGTATTTATGCTTCATGTTTATTTGATACTGGAGCCGATAATTGCTTTGCGTCGTTCGAATTCGAGAAGCTCCTTAGTCGTAAATGCTCCCAACTCTCCTCGACGTTCGATGTTGAAGTCGCTACCGGAAGAACTGTCGCCGTTAATTCTGTTCTTCGTGATTGTACCCTTGAGCTCAACAATCACATTTTCCCAATCGACCTTATTCCGATGCAACTCGGAAGTTTTGACATCACAGTAGGCATGGACTTTCTTCACGAAAACCATGCTGAAGTTGTGTGCTTCGACAAGATGATCCGATTCTCGCTCGCGAATGGTGATTTATTGTGTGTTTACGGTGAAACCGCTTCGAAAGGGCTCAAGCTCATGTCATGTGTCCAAGCTAGGAAGTATCTCCGCAAGGAATACAGAGCTTTCTTGGCTAACATTGTAGTAGCGGAGAAGTAAAAGAAAGAGAAGAAGGAAGTGAAAGACGTCCCTGTGGTTCGAGGATTTCCTAATGTTTTTCCAGAGGATCTTCCCGGTCTACCACCAAGTCGCGATATCGACTTTCGTATCGACCTCATTCCTGGAGCCAACCCTATTGCCAAAGCTCCCTACCGACTTGCGCCATCCGAAATGCGCGAACTCTCAAACCAACTCCAGGAATTACTTGAGAAAGGCTTCATTCGCCCGAGCACCTCTCCTTGGGGCGCGCCGGTCCTTTTCGTCAAAAAGAAGGATGGGTCGTTCAGGATGTGTATCGACTATCGGGAACTGAATAAGTTAACAATCAAGAACCGCTATCCCCTACCCCGCTTCGACGATTTATTTGATCAGCTACAAGGTGTTACGTGTTTCTCGAAGATCGATCTACGCTCAGGCTATCACCAACTACGCATTTAGGAGGAGGATATACCCAAAACCGCGTTTCGCACTCGTTACGGCCACTACGAATTCATTATTATGCCCTTTGGTTTAACCAACGCACCTGCGGTTTTTATGGATCTGATGAATCGCATGTGTAAACCATATCTCGATCGTTTCGTCATCGTATTCATCGACGATGTCTTGATCTATTCCAAGTCGAAAACCGAACACGCGCAACATCTACGTTTGGTTCTCGAGCTACTCCAGGGGAACCAATGTAACAACCCTTGGTAAAACTGACACCCTCATAATATTTCTGACACTCTATTATATCTTAAATTGTCCCAATATGTCTTATATTATACCCCGTATATGAAAACCAAGCCCGAAATATATTATAGTTTATAAAAATAAAATAAAAATATGAATTTAGAGCTGAGGCGGGCCGCGTAGGATTCCACCTCAAGCTCACGCGGGCCGCGAGAGCTCGTGAAACGCGGATACACCAGATGCCGACACGTGTCGACATCGTGGCAAGTCTACAAGCTGACCGGGCCAAGCTATAGTGTTGACCAAGGTTGACGCGGGCCGCGTAACCTTGGCCTGTGTCTCACGCGGGCCGCGACATAACTCAATATCACAACTATAAATAGATAGCATCAGATTACAATTTCCGTCGCTCACATTTCAATCTCAATCTCGAATTCTGAAGTATTAAGCATAATATTTGAGTATTATACCCCTAATTAGCGAGGTTCTACTCCATTGTAAGTATGATAACCCCAGTTTCATAATAGTTGCGCTGCCCGATTGATTTAGGGTTCCGTAACAACTGTCGTGGTTCTGCCCGACGTAGTTGTTGGAATGCCGTCTCAGGGAGGGTATCATTAATATTTTCAAAGGGTTATGATACTAACCAATGTACATTTGTATAACTTATAGATTATATCCAGGAAACCCTTACGAGAAGCCTAAGATAGCAAAGTGAGTTTGTCCTCTTTTTGATAATGTTTTTGGAATGTTTTACAAAACCTTAATTGTTTTACAATGTGATTAAGCGGTGATTGAGTCTTTGTAGTTCTTCAATTACTGCCGGTATTATGGGGTTTTGTATACAAAATTTATTACTACTTGCGAGTAGTAAGTCGGGAACGACAGTTCATTATCATTGGACAACGAGTTAGCCAATGGGTAATTTGACCATAGCCATAGATCCGGTCGAGTGGCAAATACTGAATGAGTAATTGTGTAGACATAAACAATGTGATCGCTCTCAATACTGTTTTAATTAATAAAATGTTTCTTGATTAAACTGGGATTCACTCACCAGTATTTCCGACTGACAAATGTTTTTAAAACGCGTTACAGGTAACACAATGTGAACAACCAATTAGGGAAAAGCCAGCTGAAGAGCACTGAAGGCTTGGGAAAAATGTGGCTATAAAAGTTACCTAATAAACAATGTTTTAAATTCAATAAAATAGGGTTTGTCCCTATAATGTATTGTAATAAGAAACTTGGGTTTTGCCCATGTTATTATTAATATAAAAGAATGTGGTTTTACTCTGATAAACATTTCCTAACTACGGTCTCTGACACTGAAAAGAAAAACGCGGATCGATTTCAACAATTGGAATCAAATTTCAGAAATCAACAAGCTAGCATTCAAAACGTTGAAAAACAATTAAATCAGCTAGCTCAAAATTTCTCCGAGAGACCGCAAGGCGCATTACCCAGTAATACCGAAACGAACCCAAAGGCACAAGTACATCTCATCACATTAAGAAATCGAACCGTGGGTCCCGAGGATGCTCCATTGACGCCAAGTGAAAGAAGCCATTCTAGTCAGCCTGTAACTCCTCCTGCACCAGAAAAGGCTTCTTCACCAAATCAAGGGCCCACCAAGACTCCTCCAATCCCGTACCCCGGTAGGTTAAATCGTCAAAAGACCGATGAGCAATTCGCAAAGTTCTAAAGCTTACTAAAACAATTGCATGTCAATATTCCTTTTATTGAGGTCCTAACCCAAATGCCTAAATATGCAAAATTCATGAGGGATTTCCTCACTCACAAAAAGAAAATTGAATCATTGCAATTAGTTAACTTAGGCGAAGAATGCTCAGCTCTAGTACTCAACAAACTTCCACAAAAGAAAATCGATCCCGGGAGCTTCACAATCCCTTGTTCGATTGGGAAATCCCCCGTCCAAAATGCTTTAGCCGATCTTGGAGCTAGCATCAACCTCATGCCCACATCAATGTTCAAGCGACTCGGCCTAGGAACAACAAGCCCCACAAAGATGAGCATACAACTCGCCGACAGGTCCGTCAAGTTCCCACATGGTGTCGCCGAAAATCTGCTAGTCAAGGTTGACAAATTCGTCTTTCCAACCGACTTTGTCATCCTAGACATGGAAGAAGACACCGAGGTCCCCCTCATCCTCGGGAGGCCATTCCTAGCCACCGCCCAAGCATTGGTGGATATGAATGAGGGAACTCTAACATTGAAGTTTGGGAATGAGGAGGTGAAATTTGAATGTGGAAGGCGAGTAGAGGAAGAAGATCCGGTCAACTACATGAAGGTCATAGACTCAAGTTTGGATGACGCTCTCCGACGGTGTAACATGGGATGCAACACATCCCACTTGGGAAGCATATGACCAGGCTTTGGGTCTAGCCAAGGACCCTTATAAACGTGGCGCACCATGGAGGCATTCCACGGAACTATCCTTAGTTTAATTTAGATTAATTTTTATGTTTTCTAGTTAGTTTAATTTTCAGGAATAAAACACACTCATGGTGGTAAAGGATGAAAAGGGGAACGAGAAAAATGATCCCATGCACAAGAACAAGGCAACCCGACAATTTTCTCCCTTTCAGAAGGTTCAACACGAGCCGTGCCCAACCAACACGGCCCCGTGTTGAACCACCTGCAGAAAACGCCCAGTACAGGTAACTGGACACGGGCCGTGTTCACCCAACACGCCCCCGTGTCCAGACTTCTGTTTCTCTTATTTCAATTTTGTTACTGGCACTTGAACACGGGGCCGTGCCCGGATAACACGGGGCCGTGTTCAGCGCCCAGTAACACAAATTTTTGCTTTTTAAACACTATTTTACACATCTAATCAACCTAAAAATTTATTTTTGGGACACATTGAGGACAATGTGTAATTTAAGTGTGGGGGGGATGCTAAAACCTTGAACTTTGCAAGTCCTAAATACAAGCCTTACACAAAACTCTATTGGAACCGCTAATCACCCCAAATTTTTTTCAAAAATTTCATTTTTTACTTGTCTAGGTTTAACTCGGGAAATTCAAGCTCTCAAAAAGGTTATATTTTTACAAATTTACAACCGATAGCGTAGTGATAAAAAGAACCAACATAAGAAAATTATGAAAAGGCATGACAAACTTATTTAAAATTTGATTATATATACTTGATCACATAAAAACCCATTCCCACAAAAGTGAGTTTTGAGCCTTTATTGAGCACTCAATTTCATACCATTTGACTAAATGCTCATTTTTCGTTTCTTGTGTGAATAGCCGCTTGGTTCTTACGACTCTAGAACTTGCCATGACAATACATTCCCGGTCCTTATCAACTTAAACCCTAGTAAGTAAATGATAGAGGCATTAGGACTAACCTTTTTCATTTCCACACCATTTTTTTTCTTTTTCTTTTACCACCTACCCAAAAATCCCCCTAGTTAGCCCCTTTGAGCCTAAACCTTTTCGTTTCATCACCCAAAACAAAAACCATTTCACCCACCAAAACCTTTTTCATTTTTACCCTTTATTTTAGTAACAAGTTCGGTTCTTCAAAAAAAAAAAAAATATATATATATATATATGAAGCAGAAAGAAAATAAACAAACAAAGTAATCAAAAATAACTTTGTTTGAATAAAAGCTTCATCAAAAATAAAAGGTTGCAAAAATACGAAAACCGACACTTGTTACGCTTTTTAGCCCTTTTTCTACTAACCACTAACCCAACCACCTACCTTTAACCCTAGCCAACCCTTAACCCACAAAGTCCTCTTGATATCTGCAAAGGTATAAAAGTTAAAAAGGAGGAGGATTGATTTCTTGGCAAGCCTATGGTAGGAGTAAGTTCCATGCCGCTCTCGAGTGATTCACTAAAAACACACCTTCGGCCGAGTGTGAGTGATTTCCCCGCGAGGTATGTGAACTTGTATATAAATAGAATTTTAAAAAGGCATGTTATGCCCAAATAAGTAATTTCTTTTATGAACAGTTCTAAATAAATCATTACGAATAGGAGTGTAAATAAATAAAAATAAAACCCTAAAAAGATCTTGGAAATCCCGACACTCTATGACAAGCCCAAAACCTTCTCTTCTACCTATTCCATTTGGGAGTGTAAGCCAAATATTAAAGAGTTTTGCTTGAGGACAAGCAAAAGTTCAAGTGTGGGGGTATTTGATGTGTGTAAAATGCAACATATAAATTACATCAAATGAGGCATAAAACTAACCCTTTTTTAGTACTAATATTGGAAAAAGAGTGTTTTTGTCTTCCTTTTGTATTTTCAGGATTAAATGAGCTCAAAAACGCAAAAGAAGCAAAAAGACAGCTAAATCCAACATAAATACAAGAAAAGGAACATTAGTGGATTGCCCGAACCCTCAACGGCACCTTCCAAAGCAAAATAGAGAAAACAGAAGGCTGAACACGCCCCGTGCTCAGCCAGCACGGGGCCGTGCCCAAGAAGCAGCAGAAAAGACAAACCTATAGAAGCTTCTATTGCCCACCACGGGCCGTGCTCAGCGGACACGGGGGGCGTGCCGAAAGTACTGCAGGCGCATTAATTGTAATTGCGAATTACAATTAATGAAGAGAGAGAGTGTCAGACAGGCACGGGGCCGTGCCCAGCGGACACGGGGCCGTGCCCAGCGGACACGGGGCCGTGCCCAGGCTTCTGTTTAGCCTATAAATAGGAGTGCTTGGTTTCATTGCAACTCATCCCTTGGCACACCACCTCTCTCACACTTCATCCACCACCCACCACCATCACAACACCATCATCCACCACCATCATCCATTGTCCATCATAGAGTGTGTGAGTCGTCTCGGGATCCAAGATTGATCGTAAGAGTTCTTGACAATCAAGGCCATGTTTGCCTAAGTCTCTTACATCACTTGGTGAAGACAAAGTGTCTAGTATAATACTTTTTATTTCTAATCTTTTGCACTTTTTATTTGGTTTTGTATTAATGACTTTAATAACTAGTTACTTATGTTGAAGGTGATCTTTCCTTATCGTTTGTCCGTGGTGTCTTGGCATTATTTTACTGTCTATATAAAATAAAGGATTTTCACCATTCATATCTCCACGGTCTATATGGAGGTATGTTGGCTACCTGGTAGGGGGTTAAGGGAACGGTTTGGTAAAGGTCTTGCCATTGTTCAGCGTTTAGAGGTCCTGCAATGGACCTGGGTCAAATTTAGTAGGACCTCCTTCAATACTTCACGGTATTGGATGGCGGGGGTCCAAACTCTTTGATCCCCTCATAAGTTAACTACTATTAATACTATAACCCGGCTATTTAGGACTGTATCCCTGCTGACTCAGACTACTTAGTCGAGGGTAACGTCACCGCCAAAAGCGGGGCCTACCACAATACTGCATTAATAACTTAATTCATTATCTTCCAATAATCCACCCCTTTAGGATTGTATCCCTGCTGACTCAAACTACTGGGGTGAGGGTAACGTCACCTTCAAAAGAGGGGCCTACTACAATAACTAAGATAATCTCTTAATTATGTGCAAAAGTGCGGAAATAATCAAAGGTTATACTAGATACGAGTCGGAACCAAGTGATTCATCTTGTCTATCTGTTTTTATTTTATTTTTATTTTCAGCATTTTAGTTAGTTTTTATTTTTCTTAGTTTAAAACATTTTTCCAAACTTTTATTTTGGTTAGACGTTGAGGATAAACCGGTACTAAAAGCTCTTGTGTCCTTGGACGACCTCGGTATCTTACCAACGCTATACTACACTCAACGATGGGTGCACTTGCCCATATGTGTGTTTAGTGTTAGTGAAATATCGTGTTTTATAAATTTAAAACTTGGCTAAAATAAGTGTTAAAAAGGGCTTAAAATATATACCTAAAATATACGACACTTTCACGCACATCAAGTTTTTGGCGCCGCTTCCGGGGACACAAGGATTTTAAGAAAGTTAGGAATCAACGGCCTAATCATCTTCTATTTTTCTTTTTTTATTTTTTTAGGATTTTTTCTTAGTTTTTCAGCTTCTGCAGAGCTCAGCACGGGCCGTGCCCGGTCAGACACGGGCCGTGCCCAGCATCATCACTGGCAGTTTTTATTTTCTGAGTTACAGAGAGCTGAACACGGGGCCGTGTCGGTGCAACACGGGGTCGTGTCCAACTCCCAGTAACTGGGAATCCAGAAAACAATTACTGTATCTCTCAACACGGGCCGTGCTCACTGAGCACGGGGCCGTGGTAAACATTCTGACCAGTGTTCTTTTCTGTTTTTGTTGCAGGACTCGGAACCCAGGCGCCACATTTGAACCTCCTACGTAGTGCATGAGCTCCAGTTCTAGTAGAGACATAAAAGAACCCCTAGAAGAACCCGAGCGCTTTCTCAGAAAAAGACTAAAAGCTAAAAATCAAGAGAAAGCTTCGGGGGACCCACTTCCAATGGCGGACCAACGTACCCTCATGGATTACCTACGGCCTACCGTAGGCAATCTTGGCGCTGCTATCAATGCACCGAATGTCGAGGCCAACAACTTCGAACTTCGGCCGCATTTGATACAAATGCTCCAAAACTCCGCAACCTTCCACGGGCTTGCGGACGAGGATCCCCATCTACATATTACTAACTTTTTAGAAATATGTGATACCTTTCGGATCAATGGAGCATCAAATGACGCCATCCGCCTTCGAATGTTTCCTTTCTCACTGAAAGACCGAGCCAAGGCTTGGCTTAACACCCTCCCAGTTGGATCGGTAAACACCTGGGATGAACTCGCCCAAAAGTTTTTGTATAAGTATTTCCCTCCTGCTAAAACGGCTAAATTAATGACTGAAATTAATACATACTCACAAGAGGATGGGGAATCCTTATATGAAACTTGGGAAAGGTTCAAGGAGCTTCTAAGAAAGTGTCCTCACCATGGTCTAGCGGTATGGCAACAAGTATCCACTTTCTACAATGGATTGTTGCCACACACAAGACAAACACTTGATTCAAGCTTCGGGGGACTCTTAGGTAATCGTCGCCCAAATGAAATATATAACCAAATTGAGGAAATTGCTCAAACCAATTTTCAATGGCACACTCCCCGAGGTAATAAATCTATTGCCCCGGGCGCCCATAAGGTTGATGAAAGCACCTCTTTACAAGCCCAAATCGAGACCCTCTCTTCAAAAATCAAAAGGCTAGAAATGACAAAAACGGCCTCGGTTATGGCTTGTGAAGGGTGTGGTGGGTCACATGAAAATTGGAGTTGTATGAAAGAAGTAGATGAACAAACTGAAACGGTAAACTACATGGATAATAGACCTAGGCCGTCGGGTCCTCCAACGGGTACCTACAACCAAGGATGGCGTAACCACCCAAATCTTGGTTGGAGAGATCCCGGCAATAGTAGTAACCAACAAAATCAACGAACTAATTTTCAACAACCGCAAAATTTTCCTCAACAACAAGGTGGAAGAGAAAGGCTTGAAGATACTGTATCTCGCCTCATCTCTGACACTGAAAAGAAAAACGCGGATCGATTTCAACAATTGGAATCAAATTTCAGAAATCAACAAGCTAGCATTCAAAACGTTGAAAAACAATTAAATCAGCTAGCTCAAAATTTCTCCGAGAGACCGCAAGGCGCATTACCCAGTAATACCGAAACGAACCCAAAGGCACAAGTACATCTCATCACATTAAGAAATCGAACCGTGGGTCCCGAGGATGCTCCATTGACGCCAAGTGAAAGAAGCCATTCTAGTCAGCCTGTAACTCCTCCTGCACCAGAAAAGGCTTCTTCACCAAATCAAGGGCCCACCAAGACTCCTCCAATCCCGTACCCCGGTAGGTTAAATCGTCAAAAGACCGATGAGCAATTCGCAAAGTTCTAAAGCTTACTAAAACAATTGCATGTCAATATTCCTTTTATTGAGGTCCTAACCCAAATGCCTAAATATGCAAAATTCATGAGGGATTTCCTCACTCACAAAAAGAAAATTGAATCATTGCAATTAGTTAACTTAGGCGAAGAATGCTCAGCTCTAGTACTCAACAAACTTCCACAAAAGAAAATCGATCCCGGGAGCTTCACAATCCCTTGTTCGATTGGGAAATCCCCCGTCCAAAATGCTTTAGCCGATCTTGGAGCTAGCATCAACCTCATGCCCACATCAATGTTCAAGCGACTCGGCCTAGGAACAACAAGCCCCACAAAGATGAGCATACAACTCGCCGACAGGTCCGTCAAGTTCCCACATGGTGTCGCCGAAAATCTGCTAGTCAAGGTTGACAAATTCGTCTTTCCAACCGACTTTGTCATCCTAGACATGGAAGAAGACACCGAGGTCCCCCTCATCCTCGGGAGGCCATTCCTAGCCACCGCCCAAGCATTGGTGGATATGAATGAGGGAACTCTAACATTGAAGTTTGGGAATGAGGAGGTGAAATTTGAATGTGGAAGGCGAGTAGAGGAAGAAGATCCGGTCAACTACATGAAGGTCATAGACTCAAGTTTGGATGACGCTCTCCGACGGTGTAACATGGGATGCAACACATCCCACTTGGGAAGCATATGACCAGGCTTTGGGTCTAGCCAAGGACCCTTATAAACGTGGCGCACCATGGAGGCATTCCACGGAACTATCCTTAGTTTAATTTAGATTAATTTTTATGTTTTCTAGTTAGTTTAATTTTCAGGAATAAAACACACTCATGGTGGTAAAGGATGAAAAGGGGAACGAGAAAAATGATCCCATGCACAAGAACAAGGCAACCCGACAATTTTCTCCCTTTCAGAAGGTTCAACACGAGCCGTGCCCAACCAACACGGCCCCGTGTTGAACCACCTGCAGAAAACGCCCAGTACAGGTAACTGGACACGGGCCGTGTTCACCCAACACGCCCCCGTGTCCAGACTTCTGTTTCTCTTATTTCAATTTTGTTACTGGCACTTGAACACGGGGCCGTGCCCGGATAACACGGGGCCGTGTTCAGCGCCCAGTAACACAAATTTTTGCTTTTTAAACACTATTTTACACATCTAATCAACCTAAAAATTTATTTTTGGGACACATTGAGGACAATGTGTAATTTAAGTGTGGGGGGGATGCTAAAACCTTGAACTTTGCAAGTCCTAAATACAAGCCTTACACAAAACTCTATTGGAACCGCTAATCACCCCAAATTTTTTTCAAAAATTTCATTTTTTACTTGTCTAGGTTTAACTCGGGAAATTCAAGCTCTCAAAAAGGTTATATTTTTACAAATTTACAACCGATAGCGTAGTGATAAAAAGAACCAACATAAGAAAATTATGAAAAGGCATGACAAACTTATTTAAAATTTGATTATATATACTTGATCACATAAAAACCCATTCCCACAAAAGTGAGTTTTGAGCCTTTATTGAGCACTCAATTTCATACCATTTGACTAAATGCTCATTTTTCGTTTCTTGTGTGAATAGCCGCTTGGTTCTTACGACTCTAGAACTTGCCATGACAATACATTCCCGGTCCTTATCAACTTAAACCCGAGTAAGTAAATGATAGAGGCATTAGGACTAACCTTTTTCATTTCCACACCATTTTTTTTCTTTTTCTTTTACCACCTACCCAAAAATCCCCCTAGTTAGCCCCTTTGAGCCTAAACCTTTTCGTTTCATCACCCAAAACAAAAACCATTTCACCCACCAAAACCTTTTTCATTTTTACCCTTTATTTTAGTAACAAGTTCGGTTCTTCAAAAAAAAAAAAAATATATATATATATATATGAAGCAGAAAGAAAATAAACAAACAAAGTAATCAAAAATAACTTTGTTTGAATAAAAGCTTCATCAAAAATAAAAGGTTGCAAAAATACGAAAACCGACACTTGTTACGCTTTTTAGCCCTTTTTCTACTAACCACTAACCCAACCACCTACCTTTAACCCTAGCCAACCCTTAACCCACAAAGTCCTCTTGATATCTGCAAAGGTATAAAAGTTAAAAAGGAGGAGGATTGATTTCTTGGCAAGCCTATGGTAGGAGTAAGTTCCATGCCGCTCTCGAGTGATTCACTAAAAACACACCTTCGGCCGAGTGTGAGTGATTTCCCCGCGAGGTATGTGAACTTGTATATAAATAGAATTTTAAAAAGGCATGTTATGCCCAAATAAGTAATTTCTTTTATGAACAGTTCTAAATAAATCATTACGAATAGGAGTGTAAATAAATAAAAATAAAACCCTAAAAAGATCTTGGAAATCCCGACACTCTATGACAAGCCCAAAACCTTCTCTTCTACCTATTCCATTTGGGAGTGTAAGCCAAATATTAAAGAGTTTTGCTTGAGGACAAGCAAAAGTTCAAGTGTGGGGGTATTTGATGTGTGTAAAATGCAACATATAAATTACATCAAATGAGGCATAAAACTAACCCTTTTTTAGTACTAATATTGGAAAAAGAGTGTTTTTGTCTTCCTTTTGTATTTTCAGGATTAAATGAGCTCAAAAACGCAAAAGAAGCAAAAAGACAGCTAAATCCAACATAAATACAAGAAAAGGAACATTAGTGGATTGCCCGAACCCTCAACGGCACCTTCCAAAGCAAAATAGAGAAAACAGAAGGCTGAACACGCCCCGTGCTCAGCCAGCACGGGGCCGTGCCCAAGAAGCAGCAGAAAAGACAAACCTATAGAAGCTTCTATTGCCCACCACGGGCCGTGCTCAGCGGACACGGGGGGCGTGCCGAAAGTACTGCAGGCGCATTAATTGTAATTGCGAATTACAATTAATGAAGAGAGAGAGTGTCAGACAGGCACGGGGCCGTGCCCAGCGGACACGGGGCCGTGCCCAGGCTTCTGTTTAGCCTATAAATAGGAGTGCTTGGTTTCATTGCAACTCATCCCTTGGCACACCACCTCTCTCACACTTCATCCACCACCCACCACCATCACAACACCATCATCCACCACCATCATCCATTGTCCATCATAGAGTGTGTGAGTCGTCTCGGGATCCAAGATTGATCGTAAGAGTTCTTGACAATCAAGGCCATGTTTGCCTAAGTCTCTTACATCACTTGGTGAAGACAAAGTGTCTAGTATAATACTTTTTATTTCTAATCTTTTGCACTTTTTATTTGGTTTTGTATTAATGACTTTAATAACTAGTTACTTATGTTGAAGGTGATCTTTCCTTATCGTTTGTCCGTGGTGTCTTGGCATTATTTTACTGTCTATATAAAATAAAGGATTTTCACCATTCATATCTCCACGGTCTATATGGAGGTATGTTGGCTACCTGGTAGGGGGTTAAGGGAACGGTTTGGTAAAGGTCTTGCCATTGTTCAGCGTTTAGAGGTCCTGCAATGGACCTGGGTCAAATTTAGTAGGACCTCCTTCAATACTTCACGGTATTGGATGGCGGGGGTCCAAACTCTTTGATCCCCTCATAAGTTAACTACTATTAATACTATAACCCGGCTATTTAGGACTGTATCCCTGCTGACTCAGACTACTTAGTCGAGGGTAACGTCACCGCCAAAAGCGGGGCCTACCACAATACTGCATTAATAACTTAATTCATTATCTTCCAATAATCCACCCCTTTAGGATTGTATCCCTGCTGACTCAAACTACTGGGGTGAGGGTAACGTCACCTTCAAAAGAGGGGCCTACTACAATAACTAAGATAATCTCTTAATTATGTGCAAAAGTGCGGAAATAATCAAAGGTTATACTAGATACGAGTCGGAACCAAGTGATTCATCTTGTCTATCTGTTTTTATTTTATTTTTATTTTCAGCATTTTAGTTAGTTTTTATTTTTCTTAGTTTAAAACATTTTTCCAAACTTTTATTTTGGTTAGACGTTGAGGATAAACCGGTACTAAAAGCTCTTGTGTCCTTGGACGACCTCGGTATCTTACCAACGCTATACTACACTCAACGATGGGTGCACTTGCCCATATGTGTGTTTAGTGTTAGTGAAATATCGTGTTTTATAAATTTAAAACTTGGCTAAAATAAGTGTTAAAAAGGGCTTAAAATATATACCTAAAATATACGACACTTTCACGCACATCACTGATCAGGAGGATGGAATATTTACCTTTAGAGCTCAATCTGAAGGACCATTTCCTAATAAGAAACGTGGATGGTTCAGTAAAGAAGCTTTTGCTCGTAGGAAGAGAATGCAAAAATTGCAACAGCAAAGGGCTTTAGCAGCTATTAAGCGAGAGACAGATGCCCAGACTCAAGATATGCTAAATAGAAGCCTAGCTAATTTCCATATCTTAGCTATGACTGCTGCTGACCCAAGTCTGGAACAATTAGTAGCCCCACAACCACAAAACCCAGAACAACCTATGGAGATAGAAAATCAGGAAAACCAAGTGGAGATATACGATTTTAATCCAGAAGAAATCCCTAGAGTGCCTGCACCAAACCCTCTAGACCCGAATTACGACCCCTGGTGGGACGACAACAGGGATTTTGTGCAACGTTACCCTATTCAGGATTATCCACCCATGCGAAACATAGAAGCTTACCCAGGTATGGACCCTTTAGATCCCTATTACCAAGATGATTATATTAGGGAAATATTAGAGGATCCTTACCAATTTCAGGCACCTACACCCCCATATCAGGAACATGTACCCCAGATTCCAAACCCAGTCCGAGAACCTGCACCCCCAATGAGTGCAGAAAACGTCCAAGAACTTAGGACATTCGGGGAAGAAATCTTAGAAAGCAGTGAGAGAATGCGTCAGGTGGGAGAGCATCTCGTATGGAAATACGATGAGCGCAATATGGATTTTTGGATAAATCCATATCCGTGAATGTGAGAATGGAGGAGATGGTAATAATAATAATAAAATAAAATTATGTGTGTACGGATGCATAGTACTATTAGTGTAATTTTCTTTCTGTTGGTATTGTAATTTTATTTCTGTACTAGTGTGTAATAGACGCATAATAGTATAAGAAAAAGAGTATAGTCGCAATGATCGACGCTTTTGGTAAAAATGCGTGTCATGTGATTAACTATATTAAGATATTAATTGTGATATGAATATGGGATACTTGTTTAAAATTCAGATGGCTGACGAAGAAAATCAAGGAAATCTGAATAACGATAACCAGAGTAACATTAACGTGGTTAATGAAAATCCAAACATCAATAACAATGGGAACCAGATGGATAATAGTGCTATCCAACACATTGTAGCACAAGGAATTATAGATGCAATGCCATTTATTCTTCAAACTGTTAAAGATGCTGATAATAAAAGTAAGCATAGCAGTAAGCGACCAAGTGAACCAGAGCATAGCGTGAACAATGGACCTGTACTTCAAATGCCCATTCCCAAAAGAAGAAGAACCGTGCCTTACGGTTGTTCTTATAAAGAATTTTGGTCTTGTAAACCAATGGAATTCTCGGGCAATGAAGGGGCCCTTGCAACCTTACGCTGGATAGAGAAGACTGAGGCAGTCTTAAGGATAAGCAAGTGTGCTGAAGAAGATAAGATACTATTTGCTTCTAATCTGTTTAAGAATGCAGCACTAGAATGGTGGAACACTATCTTCCAGACAAGAGGAAGTGATCAAACCTACAATATGGAATGGGAAGAATTTAAGAACAAGGCAGAAAGGAAATTCTGCCCACCTAATGAGAAAGAACAGATAGCAAACAAATTCCTAAATCTTAGGATAACTGGTGTGGATAGTAAGGGATACACTAAAATATTCTTTGAATATGCTAGAATAGTGCCAACTCTTGCTTCACCAGAACCAGTGTTAATTTCCCGTTATATTTGGGGATTAATTGGAGAGATAAGACATGTAGTCAAGGCAGCTAGACCTCAAACCATAGAAGAAGCTGTAGAACTAGCCAATACCTTGACAAATGAATTAGTCCGTACCCGAGAAGAGGATCAAAGAAGGAGCTTAACCAAGAAGTTGACTCAAGAATTTCATTCTGGAAATTCTAACCGTGGGAAAAATATAGGTTCTACCTCTGCGCCTTACTGTAGGTATTGCAAAAGAAAGCATTCAGGAAGATGCTCCATATATTGTAACTTCTGCAAAATATCGGGACACAAGGAAGAAAATTGCAGGAAGAAAGCCAACAGCCGGGTATGTTACAATTGCGGAGAACAAGGTCATATCAAGATAAATTGTCCAAAATTAGCCCCAGCTGCAGACAACAAGAATACTAAAAATGCTAGAGCATTTTTGCTGACTGCAGATGAAGCCAAAATGATTCCAGATGTCATAGCTGGTACGTTTTTAGTTAATGATGTCTTTGCTAAAGTATTATTTGACTCTGGTGCAAACCAAAGTTTTATTAATACATCATTTTGCAAATTTCTGAATCAGTCACTAACTAAACTACCACTAGAATGCTTAGGAGAGACAGCTAATGGAGAAACCGTTAGAATTTCTGAAATCTTGCAGGGAGCAAGTATAGAAATTTCAAATCAGAAATTTATTGCAAATCTTTATCCCATGAATTTGGTAGGATTCGATGTTGTTTTGGGAATGGATTGGTTGATAGCTAATAAAGCTAGTATTTTATGTGATCAAAAGTTAATTCAAGTAAATTCACGAAAAGGAAAAATGATCACAATTAAAAGAGATAAACCCTTTAGGACCACAAAATTCATCTCTGAGATGAAAACTGCAAGTTTTATAAGAAAAGGTTCTATAGTGTATTGGATTTCTATAATCACTAACACTAAAGGAAAAGATTTAAAAGATATTCCAGTAGTATATCAGTTTTCAGATGTATTTCCAGAAGAATTGCCAGGACTACCTCCAGACAGAGAAGTTGAATTCAGAATTCATTTGCTACCAGGAACATCACCAATTGCCAAAGCACCCTACCGTTTGGCACCTACAGAAATGCAAGAATTAAAGAAACAATTAGACGAATTGTTAGAGAAAGGATTTATACAGCCAAGTTCATCGCCATGGGGAGCGCCGATACTGTTTGTTAAAAAGAAGGATGGATCAATGCGTATGTGCATTGACTACCGTGAATTAAACAAAGTCACGATTAAGAATCGGTACCCATTACCGAGAATCGATGATCTGTTTGATCAGCTGCAAGGAGCTCGATTTTTCTCAAAAATCGATTTAAGATCAGGATATCATCAATTAAAGGTACAGGAAGATGATATTCCTAAAACCACATTTAGAACAAGGTATAGACATTATGAATTTACTGTCATGCCATTTGGTTTAACCAATGCCCCAGCTGCATTTATGGACATGATGAACCGAGTATGTAAGCCATATTTGGATAAATTCATAATTGTTTTCATAGATGATATTTTAATTTACTCTAAGAATAAAGAGGATCACGCAAAACATTTACACGCACTTTTAAGTTTGTTAAGAAAGGAAAAACTTTATGCTAAATTCAATAAGTGCGAATTTTGGTTAGAACAGGTACAATTCCTTGGACACCTAGTCAATCATGAAGGAATTCATGTAGATCCAACAAAGATTGAAGCAATTACGAAATGGAAAACCCCTGAATCATCAACTGAGGTTGGAAGTTTCTTAGGATTGGCCGGTTATTATAGAAAGTTTATTCAATATTTCTCTAGAATAGCCATTCCCTTAACTAAGCTAACTTGTAAATCTGTTAAGTTTGAATGGGGAGTAAAACAAGAAGAAGCCTTTAAAATCCTTAAGCAAAGATTAACCCATACACCTATATTAGCATTACCAGAAGGAACTGAAGACTTTGTAGTCTACTGTGATGCTTCTAAACTAGGTTATGGATGTGTGTTGATACAACGACAAAAGGTTATAGCTTACGCATCTAGACAACTCAAGAGTCATGAAGAGAATTATTCAACCCATGATTTAGAATTAGGAGCTATAATTTTTGCTCTTAAAATTTGGAGACATTACCTTTACGGTAGTAAGTTTACCATATTCACTGATCATAAGAGTTTAAGGTATATATTCAAGCAAAAGGAGTTGAATATGAGACAAAGACGCTAGATGGAATTTCTTAGTGATTATGATTGTGATATCCAGTATCATGAAGGGAAATCAAATGTAGTAGCAGATGCTTTAAGCCGAAAGTATCATGAAAAGCCAAAAAGGGTACGTTCTCTTAAATTAAATCTGCAAGTAGATTTAAATGATCAGATAAGAGAAGCACAAGAATCAGTAATCAAGGATGATTTTGAAAAATTAAAAGGTATGTTGAAAGAATTGGAACAAGGAACGGATGGAATTTGGAGATTCCATGAAAAGAGAATGTGGATACCTAAATTAGGAAATCTACGTAATCGTATATTAGAAGAAGCTCATAAGTTTAAGTATACGATGCATCCAGGAAGTGATAAAATGTACCAGGATTTAAGAAAAAATTTCTGGTGGATAGGAATGAAAAAGGACATAGCAGTCTATGTTTCTAAATGTTTAACTTGTTCACAAATTAAGGCTGAACGTCAGAAACCTTCAGGTTTGTTACAGCAATTAGAAATGCCAGTTTGGAAATGAGAATTAATAACAGTGGATTTTTATTACTAATTTACCCAAAACTAGGAAAGGAAATGATACAATCTGGGTGATTGTAGATAGACTAACTAAGTCAGCTCATTTTCTACCAATGAAGGAAACAATTAGTATGGAACAATTATCTAAATTGTATGTAAATGAAATTGTTTCTTTACATGGTATTCCTTTATCAATTGTTTCTGATAGAGATAGTCGATTTACCTCTCATTTTTGGTCAAGTTTCCAAAAGGCAATGGGAACCAAGTTAAAGTTAAGCACAACTTATCATCCACAAACAGATGGACAAAGTGAAAGGACAATTAAAACAATGGAAGACATGCTTAGAGCTTGTGTAATTGACTTTGGAGGTAATTGGAACGATCACTTACCTTTAATAGATTTTTCTTATAATAATAGTTATCACACAAGTATCAATGCTGCACCATTTGAAGCACTTTATGGAAGAAAATGTCGAACCCCAGTCTGTTGGGCAGAAATTGGAGAAAAGCAACTATCTGGACCTGAGATAGTACAAGAAACAACCGACAAGATTATTCAAGTCAAGGAACGACTGAAAGCAGCACGTGATCGACAAAAGAGTTATGCCAATAACAGACGCAAGCCATTGGAATTTCAGGTTGGAGATAAAGTATTGTTGAAAGTCTCTCCTTGGAAAGGAGTGGTAAGATTCATCAAAAGAGGAAAGTTAAGTCCCAGGTATATTGGACCTTTCAAAATTATTAGAAGAGTAGGATCTGTAGCCTATCAGCTACAATTGCCAGAAGAAATGGCAGGAATACATGATGTGTTTCATGTATCTAATCTCAAAAAGTGTTTAGCTGATGAATCATTGATAGTACCTCTTAAGGATATAAAGATAAATGAACAACTCAAGTTTGTAGAAAGACCCCTACAAATTGAAGACAGGAAAGTCAAGAATCTCAAACATAGGAGATTAGTTCTAGTCAAAGTGAAATGGGACTCCAAAAGAGGACCTGAATACACATGGGAGCTTGAGTCAGAAATGCAAAGGAAATACCCGCATTTGTTTCAGTAGATCTCGAGGACGAGCTCTAAAGTAAGGTGGGGAGAATGTAACAACCCTCGGTAAAACCGACACCCTCATAACATTTCTGACACTCTATTATATCTTAAATTGTCCCAATATGTCTTATATTATACCCCGTATGTGAAAACCAAGCCCGAAATATATTACAGTTTATAAAAATAAAATAAAAATCTGAATTTAGAGCTGAGGCGGGCCGCGTAGGATTCCACCTCAAGCTCACGCGGGCCGCGAGAGCTCGTGAAACGCGGATACACCAGATGCCGACACGTGTCGACATCGTGGCAAGTCGACAAGCTGACCGGGCCAAGCTATAGTGTTTACCAAGGTTGACGCGGGCCGCGTAACCTTGGCCTGTGTCTCACGCGGGCCGCGACAGAACTCAATATCACAACTATAAATAGATAGCATCAGATTACAATTTCCGCCGCTCACATTTCAATCTCAATCTCGAATTCTGAAGTATTAAGCATAATATTTGAGTATTATACCCCTAATTAGCGAGGTTCTACTCCATTGTAAGTATTATAACCCCAGTTTCATAATAGTTACGCTGCCCGATTGATTTAGGGTTCCGTAACAACTATCATGGTTCTGCCCGACGTAGTTGTTGGAATGCCGTCTCGGGGAGGGTATCATTAATATTTTCAAAGGGTTATGATACTAACCATTGTACATTTGTATAACTTATAGATTATATCCAGGAAACCCTTACGAGAAGCCTAAGATAGCAAAGTGAGTTTATCCTCTTTTTGATAATGTTTTTGGAATGTTTTACAAAACTTTAATTGTTTTACAATGTGATTAAGCGGTGATTGAGTCTTTGTAGTTCTTCAATTACTGCCGGTATTATGGGGTTTTGTATACAAAATTTATTACTACTTGCGAGTAGTAAGTCGGGAACGACAGTTCATTATCATTGGACAACGAGTTAGCCAATGGGTAATTTGACCATAGCCATAGATCCGAACAAGTGGCAAATACTGAATGAGTAATTGTGTAGACATAAACAATGTGATCGCTCTCAATACTGTTTTAATTAATAAAATGTTTCTTGATTAAACCGGGATTCACTCACCAGTATTTTCGACTGACAAATGTTTTTAAAACGCGTTACAGGTAACACAATGTGAACAGCCAATTAGGGAAAAGCCAGCTGGAGAGCACTGAAGGCTTTGAAAAAATGTGGCTATAAAAGTTACCTAATAAACGATGTTTTAAATTCAATAAAATAGGGTTTGTCCCTATAATGTATTGTAATAAGAAACTTGGGTTTTGCCCATGTTATTATTAATATAAAAGAAGGTGGTTTTACTCTGATAAACATTTCCTAACTACGGTCCTGATGAAAAATTCCGCTGCAAGATTTAATAACCTGATACCACCAAAACTCTGAGATCGTGTCCGCCCGTTCCCGGGAAACAGGGATCGGGGGTTGCGACAGAAGGTGGTATCAGAGCCTAGCCACTGGTCTAAGCCAAAGAAGTGTTCTGCTGACACTTAAATTTTAAATTTTGTGTTAGGAAATAAATTACGGAAATACGTGCATAACTGTAATTATGTGTTATATGTTATTTGACTATTTGTTAGTTTCAGTATGAGTGATCAAGGACCCTCAGATCTGAACCGTCAATTATCTGATTCACCTAAGAGTGAAGGTACATCATCACAGCCTGCCCTTTCAGATTTTGATGGACGAAGCCCACAAATCCCGGTATTCTATTCATCCGGGTGCCAACAAAATGTACCAGGATCTTCGCTATAAGTACTGGTGGCCAGGAATGAAAAGGGATATTGCCCTCTATGTTGGAAAATGTCTGACTTGTGCAAGAGTCAAGGCTGAACATCAAAGACCCTCTGGCTTACTCGAACAACCACCGATCCCTATGTGGAAGTGGTAGAGTATAGCTATGGACTTCGTAACAAAGCTACCGCACACGTCATCAGGTCACGACAGCATCTGGGTTGTGGTTGACCGTTTGACTAAATCAGCTCACTTTTTGCCAATACGGGAAGACTACAAGGTAGAATGATTAGCCCGAATCTACACCGACAAGATCATTTGTAATCATGGGACGCCTCGTGATATCATCTCGGATCATGATGCTCGGTTTACCTCGCGACTGTGGGAAACATTTAAAATGGCACTTGGTACATCGCTTAATCTAAGTACCGCTTTCCACCCTCAAACCGACGGTCAGACTGAAAGAACGATTCGTACTCTTGAAGACATGCTCCGTTCGTGTGTCATAGAATTCGGTGGTAATTGGGATAAATACCTGCCGTTAGTCGAATTCTCGTATAACAACAGCTATTATGCAAGCATTCAAATGGCACCATTCGAGGCTTTATACGGAAGAAGATGTCGATCGCCTATTGTGTGGCACGAGATCGGGCATTCGCAATTAACCGGTCCCGAGCTACTGCAAGAAACGACAGACAAAATTTTCTAAAGTCGAGACAACTTTGTAAAAGCTCGGAATCGGCAGAAAAGTTATGCCGATAGACGACGCAAGCCCCTTGAATTTGACGTTGGTGACTACGTACTCCTAAAGGTATCACCTTGGAAGGGTATGGTCCGATTCGGCAAGAAAGGATAGCTCGCGCCTCGATATGTAGGACCTTTTAAGATTCTGGAAAGGATCGGAAAAGTCGCCTACAGACTCGAACTACTGGAGGAACTTAATAACGTCCACCCGATTTTCCATGTGTCAAACCTCTGAAAGTGCCTAGCCGATCACGACTTACACGTTCCACTCGAGGACCTTCAGGTGAACGAAACATTACACTTCATGGAAAAGCCTATTGAAATCATGGATCGCCAAACCAAGCAACTCAGACGCTCATGCATTCCAATTGTGAAAGTTCGATGGGAAGGAAAACGAGGCACAGAGTTCACTTGGGAACTCGAAAGCGACATGAAGGCGAAGTACCCGCAGTTGTTTGTTACGACTTCAGCCTAATTTCGGGATGAAATTCCCTAAACAAGGGGAGGCTGTAACACCCCGTGTTTTCGAGAAGTCAAAGTCAAAGTCAACGACCGATTTCGCGCAACTTGACTGGTAGTAGATTTCTTTTGTATGTTTATTTTAGTTGTATTATGTGGAGTTAGTGTCAATAATTACAATAATCGAAGTATGTTATTCGCAATCCAAGCAACTTACGACTGTGAACTGTAGGAAGTAACAATGCGATAAAGCTAGCTAAACGATAATCAAACTATGCTAATCGAATCAACATCAAATCGCAACTCGAACTACGCATTTTAGTTATTGTTATACGTGTGTGTGTGCCTTATGTGTTACTTGTGCATGTTCATTTATGTTATGTGTGGTAATCAATCGAATCGCAATCGAACTCGAAACGCAATCGAACCCAATCGAAATCGGACTATGATAATTAGTGGAGAAGAGATAGTACTAGATATAGTAGTTGGGACTAAAAGTAAATTGAATAGGAAACTCTATCGCATTCGCATCGATCGCAATCGAAATCGAATCAGCGAAAATCGTCACGTCGAACACACGAACCAAGTGCCATCCGGCCGGATAGCCATCCGACCGGGCTGCCACTTGTTCGTGGTACCAAGATGACATCCGACCGAGATGACATCCGACCGGATAGTCATTCGGGCGGGATGCCATCCGACCGACCCACACTTTCCCCTTTTGGAATCCTATAAATACCCATGTTACTCTCAAACTTTCTACTTTTGGAAACCTCTGTCCGAACAACACGCTCAGCTCACCTTTTCTTCGATTTCTCTCAATCCCGGTAAGATTTCGTCCTAAATCTTGTACTTTCTTGATCTACACGCACTCCTACACCTTTCTATCTTTTGGATCTTAACTTTTAACCGTGAAATCGCTAGATTTGAGGTGTTCTAGGATGATTTCATCATGTGTTATTGAAGAACTTCATGTTTTGGCTTCAATCCACCGAGAACAACTCGGATCTAACCGATTTCCACACAAATGAACAAAGATCTATGCTAGATCTAAACATAAACATAGTGGAAAAGGATTGAAAGATGGTTTCTAACTTTCTTTCAACTCTTTTGCACTCAAAGCACTTGAAACCGATAGAATCGGACCTAGATCTAGTCCTCCGCTCATTCTTAGTGTTGTGCTAGCTCAAGATCTGGATTCTACTCACGAGACCACCGATTTCGGGTTAAACAAGAACAACCGTCTTGAACCGGTTAACTGGCCGAACTAGGGTGATTCCTGGTTGATCAGGTCGCTTGGGTCAAGATGGGGTTCTGTTGGTTAACACGTTGTCAGAACATCTCGATAAAACGACAAACAAACAAAACAACCAAATGTAAGACGGCCGGAGCAACCGGGACGAAGTGCTATCCGACCGGACTACTGTCCGAACGGATAGGCTGCCCGAAGGGATTGCTGTCCGAACGGATCACACTTGGGTCCCACACTTCATCAACTCTATCTGAAGTTTGAGTATTGAACGAATTGCCATCCGATCGGACTACCATCCGACCGGATTACTCTTCGGATCATGAGAGACTAGGACATTAAAGACTTAAACAATTTTCAACATGTTCATTAATAGGGTTGCCACCCGGTCGGAAGGACATCCGACCGAGTGACTCTTCTGCTGTGAATTGTTTCTTCTAAGTAACCTCATCACTAGAGTCGTCGTTCGACCAGACTACTGTCCGACCGGATGACCATCCGCACGGATTGTCGTCCGCACGATTAACCGTCCGATCAACCGGCTTGAAGGATAGCGATACTTCAATGTTTTCAAAATGCTACAACGAAAACTTCAAAGGACAAGCCATCATACACAAACACATTCAACTCATAGGAAGAAACAATCCACTCGAATAGTCATCCGACTAGACTACCGTCCGACCGAATGACCATCCGAACGGATTGCCATCCGCACAAACAAGCCGTCCGATCGGATTACCATCCGACCGAACTGCTATCCGACCCATTCATACTTTGTATCGTTTTACGCGTCACTTATCGTTATACTATCAATCCATTCAGGCTAACTTTACTCGCTAAGCGCTCCCTTCAATCCATCAACCGCTGTGAGTATACTCGATCCCTTTTTGCTTTATGCACTTTTGGGTGTTACATACGTTACAACTATTCAAATCACATCGAACACACTACTCAATACTATTTGAATGCTAACCGTTAATGCATGTTATACGTGGCTTATGAATGCTTATTTGTTATGTTTACACATGGAATGCTGTCTACCTGCCTTAGCAACGATAGTACTATAGTTTGGACTCAGCACCTGTTCGCAGGGGTTGTTAAGGACAATTACTTGCATGGATTACGGTGGTAATCATGTATTGCGAACTGTCTCAGGCAGTTAACCCGTAGTCATTGGTATCGATGGATCTATGTCGATAACTAACGTGCTTCATTTCACTATGTGTATGTGCTGGTTATGCGTAAACGAATTCGAACTCTATATGCTATTATCAAACTTGTATGCTCACCTTTACACTATGTGTATTGACCTTTATTTTAACGTATGTGACAGGTGCTTAGGATGCACATCTGGTAGGAAATCGAAGCTAGAATAAAGCTCTAGAGCCCAACAAATAGTTGTCTGTAGTAATTGAATCAAGGGTCTCTAGAAGCAAATAAACAATTGCTCTATTTAAATCTGAGTTGTCGAAACAGAATTATTTTCCTAGATTTTTATCTGTAATAATTTGTTTACTGTTTGAGATATGGTATGGGACATGTTATTTCAAATTGAATAGTAATGATAATTGTTATGGAAACTTCTGGACAATCTGTTTCGCTCAGTGCCATGCCCCGATGTTTCTGCCATCAGTTGGGGTGTGACACTAACAATCTTTTCTACTAAAAATTAGTTTCCTTTCAGGTCAGGAACCCCTAGGTATGAGAGAAGAAGGAATGAAGAGGAATGGTGCAATTGAAATGGATGAATTTGAGGCCTTTATATAGTTTTCAAAAATTCCTAGGATCTTGCCATGTGTTATGTCTGCTCTCCAAGTAATGATAGGATTACAACATGTGTAAACCAGGTTTAAAACCATCTAATAGCCCCTTGATTCGATAGAAATGGTTTATAATTGGTTTTGATTGGAGAACAAGCAAGAACAAGAAATAAAAAAAAATCTGCAGCTGAAGGTCTCTGGTGGCCAGCGAACGCCTCAGCTCAAGGCTACACGGCCCGCGAGCTAACCCCATTCGGGAATAACTTTGGCAGATTACAGATTTGGTCCCTGTGTTCATAGTTAGCCTATTTAATCTTTCATTTCTTGCATTTTTGGCACAATACTAGTATATTTAATATGTTACACGTGTATATGGTATGAAAAACTCTAGTGGCCCAACTTAGGCACACCCAGGAGTATGACAGAGTATTACGGAGTTCCCGATTCTTCAAAAGACCCTTCAAAGGCGTAGTTTCACACGTTGACGCGTTTAGTCCTTTTAACGCATAAAGTGGTGCGTAACATCATTTACAAAGTCAAGGTCTTACATAGTCCATATTAGGGATTCCCGAGAACATGACCGAGCATTACAGAGTTCCTGGTCCTTTTAAAAAGGTCATTCGAAAGCATAGTTTTAGATGTTGACGCTTTTGGTCCCTTTAACGCGCAACTTGCGCGTATTATCGTTTAATAGCATCAAAGCCCTATGTAGCCCATATTAAGCATTCTTGAGAGTATGATTGCACATCATAATGCTTTGGGTTCGTTAAAAGGTCATTAAGAGGTATAATTAAACATGTTGATGCTTTTAACCCCTCTAACTTACAAACTTGCTCGTAACTTCACTTATTGGCATAAATGCCTTGAATGGCCAATATTAGGCATTCACGAGTATATAATCAAACATTATGAAGCTCTCGGTTTGTTAAAAGGTCACTCAGAGGTAAGAATTAACATGTTGACACTTTTAAGCCTTCATCGCGCAAACTTTCAAATAATTACGCAAGCGGCTCCTCTCGTCCAACAAGTGGCTCATCTGAGAATACGGACACCGTATAAGGTCACTCAGAGGCCTAGTTTAGGCATGTTGACACTTTCAGTCCTTCTATATTCAAGGTTTTCGATTTTTGATGAAATTAGCCCTTCATAGTCAATGTTTGACTTTATTTGGGTTTATTACACGTGTCAACACATCATTGGACATGATTTTACGAGGTGTTACAATTAAACACTAGTCTTTTGTGTTTAATCTCAATGACACAGTTGCACATTCCTTGACTTCCGAGTCTAGGCAAAGGACTTAGGATTAATCCTAATCTTAATTGGTTTTTGTCTTTTGTTTTGACAGGATCAAAAGACAGAATGCCACCAAGAGTGAGAGGTTGAGGTGGAAGAGATAAATCCCCAATGATTGCTAGACACGACAATGAAGCCGGGCCATCTCACTGGCATACTCCATCAGCAACCTTTAGCTCTAGTCCTCACGAAGACTGGAGAACTTACTTGGAGCCCACGAGACGCTCAGTCTCACTCAGTTCCTCACCGTCCTAACATCAAGATGAGGAACCTCAAGACTCGCATCATTCTTTTATCCCGTTGCAACGATCGGGATCACACCGTGCCTTCCAGGACCTGACCCCATACTTTCAAAGCCGGTTCAACCCGGCAAACCAGATAGAAGAACCAGAGGGTCAAAACCCTTTGGGACCGGCTGGCCACTATCCTGAGATGCAGGATATGGATGTGGCCGAGGATCCAGATCCAGAGCTACCACCGACTGGGACGCCGACGCATCCCATTGATATATCAAGCGGATTTTCCTTCCAAGGTTCGCCTTACAGGGGCCCATACATTTTTGCTGAAAGATGGGCTACATACAAGTGGGAGTATACTCCCCATCACAACCCACCTCCACAACAGCAGCAAGATCCCTTAGAGGATCCACATTTTCAGGCGGTCACGCTGCCACCGCCGCTGCTAGAGCAGCAACTGCCTCCAGAACCACCGAGGTAAAGAAGAGGTGCACGGATGTCCGTGCGTGGGGGTTTCCACTTCAGCACCCCCCAACACTCCAACAACAGCAACTACCCGCCGCTGTATGAAGACTCGCAAATGGGTGGGCCTTCAAACCCAGTTTCTGAAGTCGACTCTGCGCCAGTCGCACCTGCACCACAAATGGGTTATGATAACCCAATTCCTTCTTACCCAGGTGCTGTTGGGTACAACCCGTTCAAGTCACAAGCATATTCGGGTTATAAGTACAATAATGCCCCAGCCGTTGACCCATACCTTGAAGCGGCAAACTACAACGCTCTCTATCCTGGACCCTTTCCAGCTACGTACCCAACTGGGTACCCATCATATGGGTATCGATACCCACCACCTCACATCAACCGCAGCTGCAGCCGCCGCCGCAGCCTCCACAGATTCAACCACCGCAGTAACAGGAAATCCTTCAGCGGTTGCACGAGGTGGAGCAACAGGTAAACGAGGAGCGTAGGAGCCGCCGAGGTCTACTGAAGGGTTTGGCAAACCTTATAAAGGGGAAGAAGAAAAGGGTTTCTTGAAATTCCTCATTTAATTGTTTTGTGATTTTTAATTTCAATCAAGTCCCTGTGTGGACATTTTATTTATGTATTTGGTCCCTGCGTGGACTTATCTTTCTTATTTCTGTCCCTGCGTGGACAATGTTATTTATTTAAAAGTTCCGTTTAGGGTAGCTATGTACTTCTTTCAATTTATGGAATGTTTCATTTCTAAAATTTATTGTCATTATATATATATATATATATATATATATATATGCATGTACTATATACAACAAATCAAAATATCACTTCCATTTTAAATTTGATCTGCCAATAAAATATTAAAAGAAAATCTTAAGGGTATAACCTAGCCTATATGTCATTTTAGACATGGCCCTGATGGTAAAACCTTTTTAAGATTCAAATCCTTGTAAACATCTGAAAACATGTTAGCACTCCTGGCAAATGTGATTCGATAAAGTCACACTAGTCATCCTTGTATTGGATTCTTCCTGATTTAAATATCCATTAGTGATGAAGTGCCTACGGGCCATATTCATTGTCCAATAAGACAAAAGACAGTTATAGTCTACGACTCCCTGTCAAGAGGGGTGATGAACTATGTTCAAACCTTAAATGCCTCGAATCTTCTAAGATCATGGCTTATAAATTAAAACTATCCTTGTGACTAGGCCATTTGTGCCACTCTAATATCCTTAATGATTATAACTGCGATTAATTATAATTTAAATAAATATGATTATCAAATTAACCAAATATGGTTTATAATTACCATGGTTAATGAATCATTAAAAATGATGATTCCATAATAAACCTCTGAATAAACTATTGTCAACTGTTTTATAGAAATCAAGCTTCAGCATGTCTGAATCAGAAGAGGTTAACAGTTATCCCAGAGAGAGAAATGATAAAACCCGAATGAATGCAACGGGTGCAGATCTACAAGCAATGATAGATAACACTGTCACCAGAGCCATTGATCGACAATTCAAAGAACCAAGTAATACTCGCTCGAAGACTCTATCTGTGGCTCATAGTAAGCCCCCTTCTAAAACACACGAATCAAAGAAGGACGATTCTCATCATTCGTCGAATTAGAAAAGTATCCCATCCAAGCAGATTGTGCTTAATCAGGAACCACGTGTTAAGACTTGTTCTTACAAATACTTTGTTGTCACACCATGACTTTTGCGGAAGCGTGGTTATTGGTGTGACCTCTTAATACCATAGCATTCAATCATAACAATGCTATATGATAAAACCATAAGATGTTCATCCATTGATTAAGTTTAAAAATAACACAACATAATTGTCTGAAATGTTGACACCAAATTTAAGTTACAAACCATAATATGTTTTAAGGAGTTCACTATGACTCGACAAAAGACCTTACGCAAACCCGAGCTTAGAACCATGTATCTCGTCCAAGAGTAAGACATGTCTCCTAAACTCTAAAGACTTGGATGACATCTTTCTATTTATTACACAGCTTGAAACACATGCACACACCTGCCAGATCCACTAGTTCCCTGAAATACATGTAGTTTAAAAACATCAACAAAAGTTGAGCGAGTTCATGTGTATGTGTATGAATAAACCTTTAAAGTATGTCTGTATGTATGTATGTCCCTGGTATGTAGCAATAAGGAAAACAGATCACCAATGGTTTGCAAGGCCATTGATATGTGTGAAATGGTGCAGGAAAACTCAAACCTAGCATATTTGTACCGGGCCTCCGGCTGGAAGACATAGTCACCCTATGGGCCACCCTGATTCCCATGGGTGTGGGCTCACTACACCCAAATAGATCTATCACTCATGTCCCTCGGTCCTATAACGAGGATTAATGGCCTTAAGTGTTATACCCACCATTCACATGATCTAGCAGTAACCCTCCTTAGCTAACCATACCATGTATAAAACGTTTGTAATAATTGTAACATGTATTTCACCCCCGAATATAAAACTGAAAACAGTTAAAAGAAAAGGGGGACATGAACTCACTGTATTGCGTCTTCAGTACTGGTAACTCAAATCTCCTCAGCAAACACGACTACCTACAGTGTACTAACGTCTATTAGACGGACGGGTCGTGCCTTTGCTTAGTATTTACGTTTTTGAGTTACGTATCTTATGTTCCCAATATTATTCCAAGTTAAAATTACTTGTTAAAATAATAATTATTTTAACCTTAAATTATATTTAATTTTGGAACAATTGTTTAAACAGTATTTTGTAATAATACTTCTCAAGTATTTATTTTCGTATTTCCTTCCCAAGGATGGGGTATTTCATACAAGTATTTTCGTATTATTGTATTTGTAGTTCCAAATTAATATATTTTCAAGTCTCACATTAGAAAATGTTTCTAATAACTTATTTTGTCCCAAAAGTAATGTATTGTCCAGAAAATATATATTTTTCCCAAAAATCATATATCTTCTAAATATTACGAGAAAATATATTTTTTTCCGGAATATTTTGTAAGTTACGTTCTATCGTTCGGTTCCACAATATTATGTGTGTAACTTATATATTTATTCCTTGATATTCTTGGTATTATTTTGGATAGTAAATTTCATGGTATTTTGTTAAGTTATATTATTTTACCCTAAAATAATGTAACTATTTCACCAAGTATACAAATATTCACAAAGTGTCTTTAATGTAAATATATATTCTAAATACATATTTATTTATTTTTATTCATAAAAACCAACCTCCAATACTTGTATTTTTGTAACAAATTCTATGGCATAGTTTATATTGAAAACCATAGTTAAAACTCACTTGTAAATACTTGTTTAGAAAATATTTTTCTAAGTGTTTGTATTTTTAGAAAATTTTGCCATAGTTTCCCCTAAAAATGGTGGTGTCCATGCTATTAAAGCATATCATTTTCTTTTCAAAAATCATCACAAACAATCAACAATCAATCTACACTTACCAAGTGCTAAAACAAAGCTATCTACATAATGATCATGAACTTGAGTTTTTATAAAAACTTGTAGTAACTTGGTAAAGTGTTTAGTGGGTTTAGTTACCCTTTAAAGTGTGTCTACTTCTTTAAAAATCCCATTCTTGGAAGATTTAGGTGTTTACAACTTGTAAATACATTTTACAAAAATGTTTCTTTATGAAATCTTCTTGTTTCTCTAGTGTTTCTACACTTGTTTTATCACCAAAAATAGTGTATGTTTAAGTATGAACCAAGGTCTTCTAAAAATCATATTTTGAACTTGTTTCTTTTAGAAAAACCATTCATAAATCTTAGATCTATAAGTTTATCAACTCACTTGATTATCATTTTTCAAGAAATCATTTTATTTTCAAGTTCATGCTTACACATGAGGATGATCATCTCTTTTCATGACATAATCATCCTCTCATTTGCTAGATCATGTGTTTAATCATAATCTAGCAAGCTCCTTATGATGATCAACATCATAATCTCAAGAAAATAACAATCCAACATCATACATACACTAAACAACATAGTTTCATCCATATTTCATCATATGTTAAGCTTATGTTCAAGATTCAAGATGTTCGTTAGTGTTCTTGTGATTTACAACATACTACCTCTTTTAACCAACTATATTAGAAGTAACAAAGGGTTATGAGAGTCTTACAACTAGCACAAGGCTAGGGAAGAACACAAGAAGATGGTGATGACAAAAGTGATGGATAAAAGCAATTGATGGAGGTCCTTCAAGATCCACAAGCACCAAGCTTCCTTAATCACCTTCTAGCACCCTTGAATGAACTTGGAATGGGTTGGATTGACTTGAAAGTGATGGTGGTGGTGGTGCTAATTCTCGGCCGAGAATGGGAGAGGAAGAAGAAGATGGAGGTGAGTTGTGAAGTGTGGTGATTAGTGAGATCTCTAGACTTCTTATAAACATGCAAACCTTTTATCCATTGTGTCTTGTGTTTCAAGAGTACACTACACAATCTTTTAGTGAATCAAGGAAAGATCATGGAAAGATTAGGGAAATCTTAGGGGGTGGGGTCACCTTGTGACCGATTACATACATGGGGGGGGGGGTCTAAGTGTAAGTTGTAATGATAAATAGGTAACTAGTTGAAAACTAAGTGTATTAGTTTAGGTGTTATGCATAAGGTATGTTATATAGTGTGTTGAGGTGTTCGGGGACCATAACTAGCCAAGAAATAATAAAACAATGCTTCTAGTAAAATTTTGGTGTTTCGGGTAGTGTCCGGTTGTTCGGTTAGATACTGGTTCGTTAAAGTGTCAAACTTATTCGTTTAGTGATCTTTAAGTACCCTTTTGTGACACTTTTAATTCCCGACACTTAGGAAAGCATTCAGGACCTTTTTGCCATATTTTTGCATGTTACTAGCTCATTAAAATGCTGAATTTTGCTGAAATGTGCTGAAATCTACACTTTATGTGCGTTTTAGGCACTTTCCGGCACTTAAACTATCACCTAGTGAAGCAGTTTTATGGTCCTTACTTCCCTACACACTATACTAGTGTAGAACTTTGTTTCCGGCTCATACTGGGTCTCAAAACACTGTCTGTCTATGTACTGAACCCCGTCAACATATTTTCTGAGTTATCCGCTAACTGTGCTAACTGTGCATCATTTATGTCACTAAAGGTTTGTATGTAAAAATTATGTGACAATATGAAATGTGATGCACATGTATGTATGATACAGAAATTAGAAAGCAGTTTAAGTCATCAGTTGTAATTCAGCACAGTCATTAAGCACTAATTTAAATTAATTATATTGTACGGATACCTGGATTTTTTACGGTTGTCACATTCTCCCCCTGTTAAGAAAATTTCATCCCGAAATTTTAGTTCTGCTACTAGATGCAGGGGTCTTGGGGAACAAATGTGGGTATTTTGCTTTCATGCGATCCTCACGCTCCCAAGTAAACTCTGGGACGTGTCACGCATTCCAACGAACCTTGACAAGTTTAACACTACTCCTGCATGTCTTGTTAACCTTCCTATCAGTAACCTCAACAGGTTCTTCTGTAAAGTGGAGTGTGTCGTCAATATGAACTTCGTCGGCAGGAATGACAACTGTTTCTTGAGTTGAACTCTTTTTCAGATTAGACACATGAAATGTATCATGAACTCCATTCAGTTCTGCGGGTAAATCCAACTTGTAAGCTACAAGACCAATCCTTTCCAGGATTTTGAATGGTCCAATGTATCGCGGGTTCAACTTCCCACGCTTCCCAAAGCGTGCTACACCCTTCCAGGGTGAAACCTTTAATAAAACCATATCTCCTACCTCAAACTCCAGAGGTTTCCTCCTTTGGTCCGCGTAACTCTTTTGTCGATCACGAGCCGCTTTAATGCGCTCTCGGATCTGTATAATCTTATCAGTCGTCTCTTGAACCAATTCAGGACCAACAAGTTGTCTATCACCCGCGTCTGCCCAGCATAACGGTGATCGACACTTGCGTCCATAGAGAGCCTCAAATGGTGCAGCTTGGATACTCGCATGGTAGCTGTTGTTGTACGAGAATTCTACCAAGGGTAAGTGAGTGTCCCAACTACCACCCAAATCCATTACGCAAGCTCGTAACATATCTTCCAAAGTTTGAATCGTTCGTTCACTCTGGCCATCTGTCTGCGGATGGAATGCAGTACTCGGATTCAACTGAGAACCAAAGGCTTCTTGGAAGGATTGCCAAATCCTTGATACAAACCTTCCGTCTCTATCAGAAATGATCGAGAGAGGCACTCCATGTCGTGCAACTATCTCTCTCAGGTATAGCTCAGCAAGCTTACTAGTGTTGTCTTTCTCCTTGATTAGCAAAAAGTGTGCAGATTTGGTCAGACGGTCCACGATTACCCAAATCGTATCATGACCTCTGGGTGTCCTTGGCAATTTCGTTATAAAGTCCATTGAAATTTGCTCCCATTTCCACATGGGTATTTCAGGTTGTTGTAGAAGACCTGAAGGCTTCTGATATTTGGCCTTTACCTTGGCACAAGTCAAACATTTGCCAACATACGTTGCAACATCGCCTTTTAATCTCGGCCACCAATAGAAATCCTTTAAATCTTGGTACATTTTATCCGATCCTGGATGGATCGAGTACCGTGACTTGTGAGCTTCATCAAAAATTACTTCTCTCAGACCACCAAAGAGAGGAACCCAAATTCGTTTCATGAAGCACAACGGTCCTTCATCATTGGGTACTAACTGCTTCTCCATCCCACGGAGATATTCATTCTCAAGATTCTTTTCCTTAAGAGCTTCTCTCTGCGAGGCACGAATGCGCAACGAGATTTCCGTTTGAACAATCATTTCCAAAGCCCTAACCCTTATAGGCTTGATTCTTTCTTTCCGACTCAAGGCATCGGCGACCACATTCGCCTTCCCTGGGTGATACTTGATTTCACAATCATAATCATTTAACAACTCTACCCATCGTCTCTGTCTCATGTTAAGCTCTTTCTGATCGAATATATGCTGTAAGCTCTTGTGATCAGTAAAGATTGTGCATCGCGTGCCATACAAATAATTCCGCCAGATCTTTAATGCAAACACCACTGCGCCTAATTCCAAATCATGCGTGGTGTAATTTTTCTTGTGAACCTTCAACTGGCGTGAAGCATAGGCTATGACCTTCTGTCGCTGCATCAGCACGCAGCCAAAACCTTGACGCGAGGCGTCACAATATACCACTAAGTCGTCAGTGCCTTCTGCTAGGGATAAGATGGGTGCATCGCAAAGCTTGTTTTTCAACAACTGGAATGCTTCTTCTTGCTTATCTCCCCATTCGTACTTCTTGTCTTTCTGATGAGGGAGGTCAATGGTTGTGCGATCTTTGAAAAATCCTCAATGAATCTGCGGTAATATCCTGCCAAACCTAGAAACTGTCGAATTTCGGTTGGCGTCTTCGGAGTCTCCCAATTCTTGATCGCCTCGATCTTTGTGGGATCCACATGGATTCCATTTTCGTTAACCACGTGACCAAGGAACTGAACCTCGCGCAACCAAAATTCGCACTTCAAGAATTTCGCGTACAACTTCTCTCTCTTAAGCAGCTCTAAGATGGCTCTTAGATGTTGCTCATGTTCTTCCTTTGTCTTCAAATAAATCAAGATATCGTCGATGAACACGATCACAAACTTATCGAGGTACGGCTTACAAACTCTATTCATCAAATCCATGAATACTGCTGGCGCGTTTGTCAACCCAAACGGCATAACCAGAAACTCGTAATGTCCCTATCGAGTCCTAAAAGTCGTCTTTGGAATACTCTCCTCTTGAATTCTCAACTGGTGATAACCTGATCGAAGATCGATCTTGGAGTAAAAACTTGAACCTTGCAATTGATCAAACAGGTCATCAATCCTTGGTAAAGGATACCAGTTCTTAATGGTCAACTTTTTTAGTTCTTGGTATACGATACACATGCGGAAACTACCATCTTTCTTCTTGACAAACAACACTGGAGCTCCCCAAGGCGAGAAGCTTGGTCTGATAAATCCCTTATCCAATAGCTCCTGAAGTTGTGTTGACAACTCTTGCATTTCTGAGGGCGCAAGTCGATAAGGTGCCTTAGCTACAGGCGCAGTACCTGGAACTAAGTCAATGTGAAAGTCGACTTGTCTTTGCGGCGGCAATCCTGGCAAGTCTTCGGGGAAGACTTCAGGATATTCCTTCACGACTGGAATGTCTTCTAGCTTTGGCTCAACGGCTTCTTTGTCCACAATGTGTGTCAAGAAGGCAACACATCCTTTCCGCAAACACTTTCGATCCTTGAAACAACTAATGATCCTTAGAGGCGTATCGCGCTTTTCTCCATGTACTACAATTGTGTCTCCATTCGCCATCGGAATGCGAATGATCTTCTCGTGACATACAATCTCGGCTCGGTTGCTCGACAACCAATCCATCCCTACTACCACGTCGAAGCTTTCCAACTCGACTGGCAGCAGATCAAGCGTAAACTCGTGCTCTCCCAGTTCTATCACGCAACCCCTGATGACTTCATTTGCTTCTACTAGCTTTCCATTAGCTAGTTCTATCGAATATGGAATATCTAGCTTACTAGCTACCAACCCAAGTATATTCTTAAATTCTAGCGATACAAAACTATAATCGGCACCAGTATAAAACAGTATAGATGCAAAGCGTTGGTTGATAGGGAACGTACCAGTGACCACATTTGGATCTTGGCGAGCTTCCCTCGCTCCGATGTTGAAAACCCTTCCTTGAGCTTGATTGAGCTTTGGGCACTCTCTCTTGAAATGCCCCATGTCTCCACAATTAAAACAACCTGGTCCTCGACCATTTCCGTTCCCATTACCACCTCGATTGTTGTTTGCTCCCCGGTTTCCACTACCAGCTTGATTCCCAAAATTACCACGATTTCCGTTACCGCCATTTCCTCCTTGAGGGCGGTTTCCATTACCACTTCCATAACCTCTCTGACCACCACGACCAGCACCAGCCCAACACGTCTCCTTCGAATGGCCAACCTTCCCACAAGACTCACATTTCCTGAATCTGCACTGGCCGGAATGATGGTACTGGCATACATCACATTTGGGCAGAGCGCCCATGTAACCCTTTCCTTTGTTTTCAACCCCAGTCTTGGCTTCAGCTGGTAAGTACGACTCTTTCTTCTTGTTGACACTGCTGGTGCCCTTCTTGAAGTTTGAGAACTTCCTCTTGTTTTCACCCAATGACTCCACGTGAGTCTCCTTCTTCTTCTGTTCAGAGATCAAAAACTTGTTTAACCTGATAGCTTCTTCAGTTAGTGATACACTCAGATCAATAGCCTCAGTTATTGTTGCAGGCTTCGATGTTGTCACCATACTCATAATCTGAGGTACTAACCCCCAGATAAAAAGCTCAATGCATTTGAATTCTGGATCAACCATGTATGGTACCATGCGAGATAGGTCGTGAACTCTCTGCACATACTCCGCAATTTTGGGGCCATCCATCTTGAGGTTCCAAAACTCTGTTTCCAATTTTTGAATTTCAGCCCTGGAGCAATACTTTTTACACATGAGTTTCTTCATTTCATTCCAAGTCAAAGCATATGCTGCTGCCTCTCCCAGAGTCTGGACATGGAGATTCCACCATGAAAGCGCTCCGTCTAAGAACAATCCGGAGATGTAGGTGACTTGGTGTTCTGGTGCGCATTTGCTCATTCTTATCACAGAATCGGTCTTCTCCGTCCATCTCATAAAAGCCACAGCACCCCCGGTGCCGTCGAAATTCAGCGGTTTACAGTCTAAGAACTGCTTATAGGTACAGCCTGTACAAGTAACGTCATTTACAGAAAGCATTAGCAAACGCACATGGAATATCCAAATGTAACGTAATGTGTCTCAAGAGACTTAAACATTACCATGGGGTGGGTTATTTCTCGAGGTACCCCCGCTAGTTTCAGTGCGTGAGGCCTCGTGCTCTGCTATCGCTCGTGAAATCCGTTCTAGTAACTCGGCCTCAGTAGTGGGCAATCGAGTTTCCCTTCGTGGAGGCATCTTCTATAAGAAGATTGTATAGGTCAGGTCTTATGCATATAAGTATGTAGTATGCGTATGTAATAACATTTATCAACGCAAGTAAACACATAACATCCCATGTTATAACACAAACAAGTAATTCAACAATGTATGTAATGAGAATGTTGCGATTGAGCTTTCATATATCAATGACCACAATTACAGTTTTACAAGTTCACCAAATGTATCATATCACAACCAAAAATGACTATTGGGTCACATCACCCTTGTCCAAACTATTCATCAAACTACAACAATCAAAAGTAAAAAAGAAATGTGGTCTTCAAAAAGCTGTGCAATCTGGGCTCAATAGCTGCACTCTCACCAAAAGTATGCTACCTGCATAAAACCAAAAACTGCTATGCTGATGGTGGAGGAACGAATAGCAAAGTGCGCAGATGCGCTAACTCCTCCTCGAGGGCATGAACGATATGCAACAGGTAGCTAACCTGCTGCTCCATAGTAAGAAAACGGACATCAAAATCTGGGTATGGCAGGAGAGGAGCTGGTGGTGTCACGAATGGTGTCTGACAAGTGAAGGGTGGAGGACGCGGAATCCTCTCAAGATCCATGACTCTGCAACACAACATCTCCTGATGGAGCTGTAAGGACAAAAGCAGATCATCTCTCGTATATCCAGTGTAATGGAAGGGATGATATGGATCAGAAACAGGCATCGTGTTGGGCGGAAACCAAATCAGTGGCTCGCCCGATGGTGCAGAAGCAAAAGGTGCAGTATGTGTAGCAGGTGCAAACGGTGGCATGAAAGGAAAGGCTGCTGACACAGGTGGTATGTGACTGGGCTGCTGACTCGATGGACCTTCCCCTGGACGGGGAGGAGGGATATCCTGTAGGAACATGACCGCTAGATTTGTGCGGTGTATGTCAGACACATGTGGGTGAAACGGGGCGATATCAGCTGGTGCGTGTGTAGGTGCAGGTGGGGGAGTAACAGGTCTAACAAAAGGAGGCAGGTCATCGTCGTCCTCTATCCACCCATTATGGGTGAATGCATAGCGGGGATCTACATGGTCAGCAAAAGGAGCGTGATCAACGGCTGCAGGTAAAGGGTCAGGTAATAGTGGTGCAACAACTGGTACATCAGCAGGTGCAGGGCCATGCTCAGGTACAGGATCGTGAGCAGGTATAGGCTCGGGTTCAATCAAAGGCTCAGGGTCAGCTGGTGCAAGCTCCAGATCAGCGGGTATATCAAAGAGCTGATCGTCAGGAACGACAGGTGCCTCAAAAGGCTAATCATCGGGGACAAACTCAATCTCATGCTCAGGGTCAAAGTCGTGGGGAAAGACCGGATCAAACTCATCATCAAACTCGAAGTCCTCCGGAGGAACAGGTGCGACAGACATAGCTGTGTCGGAATCAAAATCTGTGGGATATCGCTGTAATCCCAGTGCATGTAGAGTAGTAAAGGACACAGACTCAAATGAATCAGGACCAGAATGGTCAGAAGAAATCTCAACGACAGGAATCTCAATAAGCAGAACAACAATGACATCAGCGACTGGAACTCCATCATCCTGGGCACCCTCAGGGGGACCCTCAATAAAAAGATCGATGTCATCGTCAGACATAGCGTCAAGAGGCAGATCCTCAAGAGGAAATGCAGCAAGAGGAAAAGGAGCAGGGATCTGAACAAGAAGTAGATCCTCGCCAGGAAGACCATCAGCTAGCGGTATATCATCGCCAAAATCTGGTAAAGCAAACGGCTGGAAATCTTCATCGTCGTGACTCGTGGTGTCAGATGTAAAAACCTCATCCTCTGGGATGATCTCATCATCAGAAACTATGGCCATAGGGTCTATGGTATCTGATACTCCACTATCAGAAGAGGACATGGTGTCTGTAATAAAATAATCACAACATATGCGCATATATCAACAATCATCAAATAAGCATGTATGTAGTAACAATGTAAGCATGTATGCATCCTAGTCTTCCCAAGACTATCCCACCCAGCCTCTCAGACTGGACTACTTAGTCTCTCAGACTAAACCTCCCAGTTTTTCAAACTGAACTACCCAGCCTCTCAGACTGCCCCAACTAGTCTCTCAGACTACCCAGTCTCTCAGACTGAACTACCCAGTTAGTCTCTCAGACCAACTCCCCAGTCTCTCAGACTGAATTACCCAGCTAGTCTCTCAGACTAAGTCCCCAGTCTCTCAGACTGCACTACCCAGCTAGTCTCTCAGACTAACTCCCCAGTCTCTCAGACTGAAATATAAATGTATTCTTTGAAATGTATTTTGTGTCTTTTATTTGTAAAAAAATGTTTGTTTCCTGGATCTGGACATTTTGTGTATGCAATGAAAACATGTTTGTGAAAACATCTTCGTGAGAGCCCTACTGATCGTAGTCTAGACTCGAGAAAGAATCCTAGTTCGCTACGATCGAAGCTCTAATACCAAGCTGTCACACCCTGACTTTTGCGGAAGCGTGGTTATTGGTGTGACCTCTTAATACCATAGCATTCAATCATAACAATGCTATATGATAAAACCATAAGATGTTCATCCATTGATTAAGTTTAAAAATAACACAACATAATTGTCTGAAATGTTGACACCAAATTTAAGTTACAAACCATAATATGTTTTAAGGAGTTCACTATGACTCGACAAAAGTCATTACGCAAACCCGAGCTTAGAACCACGTATCTCGTCCAGGAGTAAGACACATCTCCTAAACTCTAAAGACTTGGATGACATCTTTCTATTTATTACGCAACTTGAAACACATGCACACACACCTGCCAGATCCACTAGTTCCCTGAAATACATGTAGTTTAAAAACATCAACAAAAGTTGAGCGAGTTCATGTGTATGTGTATGAATAAACCTTTAAAGTATGTCTGTATGTATGTATGTCCCTGGTATGTAGCAATAAGGAAAACAGATCACCAATGGTTTGCAAGGCCATTGATATGTGTGAAATGGTGCAGGAAAACTCAAACCTAGCATATTTGTACCGGGCCTCCGGCTGGAAGACATAGTCACCCTATGGGCCACCCTAGTTCCCATGGGTGTGGGCTCGCTACACCCAAATAGATCTATCACTCATGTCCCTCAGTCCTATAATGAGAATTAATGGCCTTAAGTGTTATACCCACCTTTCACATGATCTAGCAGTAACCCTCCTTAGCTAACCATACCATGTATAAAACGTTTGTAATAATTGTAACATGTATTTCACCCCCGAAGTATAAAACTGAAAACAGTTAAAAGAAAAGGGGGACATGAACTCACTGTATTGCGTCTTCAGTACTGGTAACTCAAATCTCCTCAGCAAACACGACTACCTACAGTGTACTAACGTCTATTAGACGGACGGGTCGTGCCTTTGCTTAGTATCTACGTTTTTGAGTTACGTATCTTATGTTCCCAATATTATTCCAAGTTAAAATTACTTGTTAAAATAATAATTATTTTAACCTTAAATTATATTTAATTTTGGAACAATTGTTTAAACAGTATTTTGTAATAATACTTCTCAAGTATTTATTTTCGTATTTCCTTCCCAAGGATGGGGTATTTCATACAAGTATTTTCGTATTATTGTATTTGTAGTTCCAAATTAATATATTTTCAAGTCTCAGATTAGAAAATATATCTAATAACTTATTTTGTCCCAAAAGTAATGTATTATCCAGAAAATATATATTTTTCCCAAAAATCATATATCTTCTAAATATTCCAAGAAAATATATTTTAACTTCTCAAAAATAATATTTTCCCTTTTGTCAAAATATGATATAACTTGTAATAATAATAAAAATCATACTTTCATTTCTTTTGTATCCAAAATAATATTTACCAAAAATATAATTATAACGGCATTTTCCGGAACACTTTGTAAGTTACGTTCTATCGTCCGGTTCCACAATATTATGTGTGTAACTTATATATTTATTCCTTGATATTCTTGGTATTAATTTGGATAGTAAATTTCATGGTATTTTGTTAACTTATATTATTTTACCCTAAAATAATGTAACTATTTCACCAAGTATACAAATATTCACACAAGTGTCTTTAATGTAAATATATATTCTAAATACATATTTATTCATTTTTATTCATAAAAACCAACCTCCAATACTTGTATTTGTGTAACAAATTCTATGGAAAAGTTTATATTGAAAATCATAGTTAAAACTCACGTGTAAATACTTGTTTAGAAAATATTTTTCTAAGTGTTTGTATTTTTAGAAAATTTTGCCATAGTTTCCCCTAAAAATGGAGGTGTCCATGCTATTAAAGCATATCATTTTCTTTTCAAAAATCATCACAAACAATCAACAATCAATCTACACTTACCAAGTGCTAAAACAAAGCTATCTACATAATGATCATGAACTTGAGTTTTCATAAAAACTTGTAGTAACTTGGTAAAGTGTTTAGTGGGTTTAGTTACCCTTTAAAGTGTGTCTACTTCTTTAAAAATCCCATTCTTGGAAGATTTAGGTGTTTACAACTTGTAAATACATTTTACAAAAATGTTTCTTTATGAAATCTTCTTGTTTCTCTAGTGTTTCTCTAGTGTTTCTACACTTGTTTTATCACAAAAAATAGTGTATGCTTAAGTATGAACCAAGGTCTTCTAAAAATCATATTTTGAACTTGGTTCTTTTAGAAAAACCATTCATAAATCTTAGATCTATAAGTTTATCAACTCACTTGATTATCATTTTTCAAGAAATCATTTTATTTTCAAGTTCATGCTTACAAATGAGGATGAGTATCTCTTTTCATCACATAATCATCCTCTCACTTGCTAGATCATGTGTTTAATCACAATCTAGCATGCTCCTTATGATGATTAACATCATAATCTCAAGAAAATAACAATCCAACATCATACATACACTAAACGACATAGTTTCATCCATATTTCATCATATGTTAAGCTTATGTTCAAGATTCAAGATTATGTTCTTTAGTGCTCTTGTGATTTACAACTTACTACCTCTTTTAACCAACTATATTAGAAGTAACAAAGGGTTATGAGAGTCTTACAACTAGCACAAGGCTAGGGAAGAACACAAGAAGATGGTGATGACAAAAGTGATGGATAAAAGCAATTGATGGAGGTCCTTCAAGATCCACAAGCACCAAGCTTCCTTAATCATCTTCTAGCACCCTTGAATGAACTTGGAATGGGTTGGATTGAATTGAAAGTGATGGTGGTGGTGGTGCTAGTTCTTGGCCGATAATGGGAGAGGGAGAAGAAGATGGAGGTGAGTTGTGAAGTGTGGTGATTAGTGAGATCTCTAGACTTCTTATAAACATGCAAACCTTTTATCCATTGTGTCTTGTGTTTCAAGAGTACACTACACAATCTTTTAGTGAATCAAGGAAAGATCATGGAAAGATTAGGGAAATCTTAGGGGGTGGGGTCACCTTGTGACCGATTACATACATGGGGGGGGGGGTCTAAGTGTAAGTTGTAATGATAAATAGGTAATTAGTTGAAAACTAAGTGTATTAGTTTAGGTGTTATGCATAAGGTATGTTATATAGTGTGTTGAGGTGTTCGGGGACCATAACTAGCCAAGAAATAATAAAACAATGCTTCTAGTAAAATTTTGGTGTTTCGGGTAGTGTCCGGTTGTTCGGTTAGATACTGGTTCGTTAAAGTGTCAAACTTATTCGTTTAGTGATCTTTAAGTACCCTTTTGTGACACTTTTAATTCCCGACACTTAGGAAAGCATTCAGGACCTTTTTGCCATATTTTTGCATGTTACTAGCTCATTAAAATGTTGAATTTTGCTGAAATGTGCTGAATTCTACACTTTATGTGGGTTTTAGGCACTTTTCGGCACTTAAACTATCACCTAGTGAAGCAGTTTTATGGTCCTCACTTCCCTACACACTATACTAGTGTAGAACTTTGTTTTCGGCTCATACTGGGTCTCAAAACACTGTCTGTCTATGTACTGAACCCCGTCAGCATATTTTCTGACTTATCCGCTAACTGTGCTAACTGTGCTTTCATTTATGTCACTAAAGGTTTGTATGTAAAAATGATGTGACAATATGAAATGTGATGCACATGTATGTATGATACAGAAATTAGATAGCAGTTTAAGTCATCAGTTGTAATTCAGCACAGTCATTAATCACTAATTTATATTAATTAAATTATACGGATACCTGGATTTTTTACGGTTGTCACATTTGTCTCTTGCAAGCCAAGGGACTTCACAGGAGAGAAAGGAGCCATTGCCTGTATGACATGGCTAGATGAAATGGATACTGTGGTTGATATCAGTGGTTGTGCGGAACAAGATATTGTGAAATTTGTTTCACAATCATTTAAGGGAGAAGCATTGGCTTGGTGGAGATCGTTGGTTCAAGCCACAGGGAAAATCCCACTTTATAACATGTCTTGGGAACAATTTGTAGCATTGATCAAGGATAACTTCTGTCCTCAGCATGAGGTGGAAAGGATTAAAACCGACTTCTTGACTCTGATCATGAAGAACTTGGATTGTCAGGCGTATCTTACAAGCTTCAACACCATGTCCCGATTGGTTCCTTATTTGGTCATACCGGAACCAAAGCGCATAGCACGTTTTATTGGAGGTCTAGCTCCAGAAATCAAGGGAAATGTGAAAGCATCCAGACCTACCACCTTTAGGTCAATGGTTGATCTGTCTTTATCTCTTACACTTGATGTGATCAGGCAAAGGTCGCTTAACAACGCTGATGAAGGGAAGAGGAAACGTGAAGATGAGAACTCACGTCGCTCTGATAAGAAAAGAAAGGGAAACTTTGAGCCCAAAAAGGGTTCTAGGTTTAAAAGGGATACCCATCAGACCAGGGAGAAGCCCAAATGTAAAATCTGCCAGAAGCACCATTTCGGGAAGTGCAGACTCGAATCACGATCACTGTCGTAGTCGCAGTCAAAGCCTATTGGATGTGGGATCTGCAAGTCCAAAGAGCATAAGACTTTGGATTGCAAGAAGTTGAAGGATCAACCTGTTATGGTTGCAACGAAAAGGGGCACATAAAGACTAACTTCCCCAAATTTGCAAAGAAACCTGAAGAGGTCAAGAAGACTAATGCGTGAGTCTTCCAGATGAATGCACAAGAAGCGGTACAAAACGATAATGTTATAACAGGTACTTTCCTTATCAATGATGTATATGCTAGTGTTTTGTTTGATTCCGGTGCAGATAAGTCTTTTGTAGACAATAAATTTTGTAAATTATTAAATCTGCCTGTTAAGGCTCTAAGCATAAAGTATGAAGTATAATTGGCTGACGGTACCTTAGAGACTGCTTCAACAATATTAGATGGATGTTTCATATCCATTAGGAATTATTCTTTTCCGCTGTCCTTGCTTCCATTGAAATTAGCAGGATTCGATATTGTGATAGGCATGGATTGGTTATCTCATAACCAACCCCAAATTTTCTTTGATAAGAAGCAAGTGGTTATTAAGACTCCTTATGGGGAGCCGCTTACGATTCAAGGAGATACCCAGTATGGATTGCCTAAGCAAGTATCTATGCTTAAGGGATCAAGATGTTTGAAGAAAGGTTGTGTCATTTACATGGCACATGTGACCGTTGATGAGCAAAAGCCAAAGATCGAAGACATTCCTGTTATTTCCGATTATCCAGACATTTTTCCTGAAGAATTACCTGGTTTACCCCCAGACAGACAAGTAGAATTCAGGATCGATATTATTCCTGGAGCAGCACCTGTTGCAAGAGCACCTTATCGACTAGCACCGACAGAAATGAAGGAATTAAGAATACAATTGGACGATTTGTTAGAGAAAGGTTTCATTCAACCAAGCTCATCTACCTGGGGAGCGCCCATTCTATTTGTAAAGAAGAAAGATGGCTCGATGCGTCTATGCATCGATTATCGCGAGTTGAACAAAGTCACAATCAAGAATAGGTATCCATTGCCCAGGCTCGATGATTTGTTCGATCAGCTCCAAAGAGCAAGTTACTTTTCAAAGATCGATTTGAGGTCGGGTTACCATCAGTTGAAAGTCAAAACCGAAGACGTGCACAAGACCGCATTCAGAACACGATATGGTCACTACGAGTTCTTGGTGATGCCTTTCGGGCTCACTAATGCACCTGCAGCATTCATGGATCTCATGAATCGCGTTTGCAAGCCATATCTAGACAAGTTTGTCATTGTCTTCATTGATGACATTCTTATTTATTCAAAGAGTCAAGCCGATCATGAAAGACATCTCCGATGTATTCTCAAACTTCTGCAGCAAGAGAAACTCTACGCCAAGTTTTCCAAATGTGAGTTTTGGCTTCGTGAAGTCTAATTTCTTGGACATGTGGTAAGTGAGCGTGGTATCCAGGTGGATCCCGCTAAAATTGAAGTGATTACGAATTGGCAAGCGCCTAAAACGCCTACAGAAATTCACAGCTTCTTGGGTCTAGGAGGATACTACAGACATTTCATTGAAAACTTTTCAAGGATTGCTGCACCTCTAACATCGCTAACTCACAAGAATGTAAAGTTTGACTGGGGTCCCAAGCAACAAGAATCTTTTGAGATTCTTAAGCAGAAATTATGCAATGCTCCTGTGTTGACATTGCTAGAAGGAATTGAAGAGTTTGATGTGTATTGCGATGCATCGCACACCGGTATGGGTTGTGTGCTCATGCAAAAAGGCAAGGTCATTGCCTATGCATCTCGACAATTAAAGGTGCACGAAAAGAACTACACCACCCATGATTTGAAATTGGATGCCAGTGTATTTGCACTAAAGCTTTGGAGACATTATCTTTATGGAAACAAGTGTGTGATTTATTCAGATCACAACAGCCTTCAACATTTGTTTAACCAGAACGATCTTAACATGAGGTAGCGTCATTGGATGGAGACTATGAATGACTATGATTGTGAAATTCGATATCATCCGGGCAAAGCTAATGTCATACCTGATGCCCTAAGCAGAAAAGAAAGGGTTAAGCCTTTTAGAATCAATGCCAAGAGCATTGAATTAAAGAACAACTTGAATGAAAAATTGTTAGCCGCTCAGAAGGAAGCTATATTAGAAACTAACTATCCTAATGAGAAGTTAGGCGTATCTACTGATCAATTATCATATGGCAAGGATGGAATCCTTAGACTGAATGGTCGAATCTGGGTTCCAATTCATGGAGGGCTTAGAGATGTGATTCTTCAAGAAGCTCATAGTTCAAAATACTCAGTCCATCCAAGCAGCGATAAGATGTACCAGGATTTAAAGGAAAATTATTGGTGAATAGGTTTGAAGAAATCCATAGCCACTTATGTGGCTAAATGTCTGACGTGCGCACAGGTTAAGGCTGAACATCAAAAGCCGTCAAGTCTACTACAACAGCCTGAACTTCCCTCTTGGAAATGGGAAATGGTAACAATGGATTTTATTACTAAGTTACCAAAGACGAAACGTGGAAATGATATGATATGGGTTATAGTCGACAGACTGACTAAGTCCGCTCATTTCTTACCTATTAAAGAAACACACAACTCTAATAAGCTAGCTTAGCTGTATGTGGATGAGATAGTATCTCTCCACGGTGTGCCAGTGTCTATTATCTCTGATAGGGACACAAGATACACATCGCATTTTTGGAAAAGCTTTCAGCAATCATTAGGCACTCCTCTAAATTTCAGCACTGCTTATCATCCTCAGACAGATGGCCAAAGTGAGCGTACGATTCAAACGCTTGAGGATATGCTACGAGCTTGTGTTATAGACATGAGTGGAAATTGGGATGACCATCTTCCTTTGGTTGAATTTTCATACAATAATAGCTATCATTCAAGCATTCAAGCCGCACCTTTTGAAGCTTTGTGTGGAAGAAAGTGTAGAACGCTAGTTTGTTGGGCGGAAGTTGGAGAAACCCAACTGTCAGGACCTGATATAGTTCTCGAGATGACAGACAAGACTGTTCAGATCCGTGATCGTCTGAAAGCCGCAAGGGATAGACAGAAAAGCTATGCAGATATGAGGCGTAAACCTCTAAAGTTTGAAATTGGTGATAAAGTGCTACTCAAGGTGTCACCATGGAAAGGGCTAATGCGTTTTGGCAAAAAGGGCAAGCTAAGCCCAGGGTACATAGGACCATTCGAGATCATCGAATGTGTCGGAACTGTAGCTTACAAGCTAAATCTACCTGAAGAGCTCAGGGGGATACATAATGTATTCCACATCTGCAATCTAAAGAAATGTCTAGCCGATGAATCACTAGCAATGTCTCATAAGGATGTGCAGATTGACGAAAGCTTGAAGTTCGTTGAAAGACCTTTGTCGATCGAGGATCGACAGGTTAAGAAATTTTGAAGACAACATGTGCCGATCGTCAAAGTGAAATGGGAAGCCCATAGAGGTCCAGAATACACGTGGGAGGTTGAATCCACGATGAAACAGAAATACCCTCAATTATTTCAGTAAATCTCAAGGTCGAGATTTCTTTTAAGGGGGTGAGGATGTAACACCTCGCAAAATCATGTCCAATACAGTGGTGACACGTGTCATAAACCCTGATTGTGAAAAAAGATACTTGAAGGACTAAAACTGTCAAACAGTGGAAAGATGTAAGTAGAAGGACTAAAAGCATCAACATGCCAAACTTGAGCCTCTGAATGACCTCATATAATGTTCATATTCGTTATTGAATAAATTGATGGACACAAGAAGCCGTTTGTGCTTAAAAATCAAAAGTTATGAAGCATAGGGGTTAAAAGTGTCAACATGTTAATTCTTACCTCTGAGTGACCTTTTAACGTTCCCAAAGCTTTGTAATATATTAATATACCCTCATGAATATCTGATAAAGATTTCATAAAGATCCGGTCCAATATTGTAGAGTAAATTGAAGTTTCTAAGAATAGGGGTTAAAAGTGTAAAAATAAGAATTCTTCATTCGGGAACCATTTACAATATGTCCAAGACATCTTTTTGCATGGCTACACTCCCTAGAGCATCCCATACCTGATTATGTTGACCATGCATGTTGAAAATGTCAGATTATCGAACAATGGAAGTGCAGGGACTGAATGTGCAACAAAACAAAACAACTTTGAAACGTGTTTCCTCGCGTGGCGCGCCAGGGTCAGCCCTACCCGGCGCGTGGCGCGACGGAGAAGCATTTCCAGCCAAACTGCTAGCTGCCCAGCTCTGCAACCTGCAATCTTCGGAAGATCTCTGCAACCTGTTTTCGAATTCAGCAGCAAGATTAACTGTTTTGGAAAACCACTAGACACTTGGGAGCATCTTAAACCACCTGTGGACACATGGAATCATCTCAATTCACCCTCATTCACTATAAATAGAGGCCTTAGTTGCTCATTGTTCTTGCACAATTCAAAATTCTCAAACATTTCACTCTCAAGTGATCTCTGAAGCATCCTGGTCTTATAGGAAGCTTTCACAAGTCTAAATTTCATGTTAAGGACCATTGTAAGTGTTCCTAGGTTCCATAGTTAAGCTTTTGTTAGTTTAACGACCGAAAGTCAAAGATATCGTAATTACGCTTTGACTTTGTGATTAATCACTAAAGGTCCAGCCATTATTCGAATTGAAATGGTTGTGTGTTGGTAATTATGTAGGTGTTAAACCATTAAAAGGGAACCTTCAAATTATCACGTTATCTCAGTCAATTGTCGGGTCAAACTACTTAACAAAAAGTCAAACGAGTCAGTTTTTGCAAAATAAATCACAACTGATAATGTAGAAGGTATAAATTACAATTTTATCACTTAAATGATGTGGTAAATAATATAAGAACATGATTAGGCATGTTCAACCCGACAATTCTGAGTTTATGCTCGGTTCGCAACCGAAAGTCGAAAAAGTAGACTTTTGCTTTGACTTTCAGTTCTGACCCGATCTAGCTTAGTTTAGTTGTGCCTTAGGGTTCCATTAGGACCATATTACATGTTAGTATAACCCTCTGAGATTATACTATGTGGTTCCTTAGAAATCTGAATCATTTGCATGTTTCCGTTAAATGCTTAAAAATGGACCATTATGCCCTTTTGTTATAAAAACGAGATTTATGAAAATGTGAGAGGACAAAAACCTTCATTACTGATTTATAAGTGTGTCCTAAAAATTTGACATCAGTTTATGGTCTGAAATTAAAGTTATGCAAGATATCGTAAAACTAAAGCTTTTTGTTAATTAAATCGTATTTTCAGTATAAAACATATTTAAACCCAAATTTTGGCACCAAACTTGCTACCCACTGTTATGAAATAATATTTAGGGATTTTTGGAAATTTTTTTCAAATTTTATACTGATCATAACATAGAGTTCTAGTGTAAATTCGGTATTGACGAAATTGCCCTTTACATTGATAAAATGAGTTTTACATATCATTTTGATACCAAACCTTTTCCTACTGATTTCATGTGTTAAATATAATATTTTAAGCTTTAGAAACTGATAAGGACTCCAAAATTTTATAAACATTTTAAATACCGACTTTTACGCTTATTAAGCGCATAGTATGGTTTAAAACCATATCTAATGCCTAAGACTTGTTACCTACTGATGTTGTAAACAAATTTTTATACTTTAACAGTAAGTATAAGTCTTGAACTCAGATTTCCAAATTTAACCTTAAAAGCATATGTGAAATGACCAAAATGCCCCTAAGGTGCATAGTTTGGCCATAAATGATAAACCTCACATATGTATGATATCTTGCTGAATTAACTTGATAAAATAAATGCTTTTACTGATATTTTTTTTACCAGAACCTCAGTTTGCTATTAAACCTCTTTTATAAACTTTAAAATGACCAAAATACCCTTTCGGAGCTTAAATTAATTTTAAATTCGTTTTGGGCATAATGAAAGATATCCTACTAATATCACAACATATTTTAAGCATAGCAACTCATGGAACTTGTACATGACTCATTTGGTTACCCGTTATGCAAATACGCGTCCAGTACGGTTTATGTAACTAGTATGCATAAATTAGCCGAAATGGGTCAAACCTCACCATTTTTACTTCAAAATCCATAATGTATTAAGTTTACCCATTATATACAAGTCTTCATACTGGTCGGGTCTAAATCACATTCTAATCTGGTCACTGCTTAATCTTGCGTTTTGCACCGTAAACTTTCCTTTAAAACTAACTGGTCAAAGTTACAACTTAAATAAGACCCGTTAGGAATCTAATAGGTTATTAAAACCTTCATTCCAGATTAGGAGCCCGGTAAAAGCTCCCTGTACTTGCTGAATTGAAAAATTCGATTAAGAATAAATTAATTTAGCTCAGGTAAATACTTTTAACTTATTTTCCCTTATACGGGCTTGGGATACGGTATCTAATAATACCGCTTGGTCGGGTATGAAATCATTTAATCGGATTGTGATTAATAAATTTACATAACCCGTTTTAATCTGTTTTGTTTGATGCAATGCCTTTGGGGGGTTAATGACCGTGTCCTGGATATCCTCGGCTCATTCATTTGAAATGGCCACGGCTTAAGCACGGGGTGTAGGCATACACCTGACAGTTGCGTATGTATAAACGGTATCTCACTCGTGAGGAAACTTCTTGTGGGCCTATAGTTGTGGTGTGTCTATTAATCTTGTACCGGCTCTTCTATTCCGTTCCTGAACGGACGACAAACATATAAATCTGTATACATGATTATTTTTTTAAATAATTGTCCCAAGTTATAAAAGATTTATGCCTTGTGCATCCAAAACAAATTTTATAAACACTTTTTAAAAAGAGTCAGTTAATTGTATTTACCAGTGTAAACTGACGTATTTTTCAAAAAGATTAAGTGCAGTTACTATACGAAATGGGCTGGAAACTCCTGGGTATTATTAAAGAGTCTTGCAAGCTTTTAATACTTTAAGTCTGTTGAACAATGTTTACTTTCTATTTTTGATCCGCCTGTGGATCCATTTACAACCGTTGTGTAATATTTTATGTTACTTTCAAATTCGGTTTGTAGTATTATTTTAGACTTCCGTTGTGCATTAAACTATGATTAATTGTCTATGATGATATCAACTACGTCACGATACTCCTCACCGGTAATACGTGGAAATATCGGGGTGTGACAACACCAAATCTGTGTCCTTAAATGGCCGAACGGAGGACCATCCATCAACAGTCCACTCAGGGCTTAACTGGAGTTAATTCTCCCATCACAGTTCCACTAATCACCAATGACAACTCCTGGCAGATTCCTTCATACATCATGACCGCCATTGCAAACTCTTGCCAGTTTCATGGTCGTGATGATAAGGACGCACCCGCCCAGATAGCCCGCCTGACCCGCATCTGCAACACCTTCAAGGTGCCACTGATGACTCCTTATTCCTTTGGTGTTCACGTTTATTTTAGCTGGACGAGCCGCCATTTGGCTCTACTCATAGCCTGCTGATACTATTACCACATGGGCGACACTTCGTGAAGGAATCCTGAACAAATACTTACCGCCTGCGAAAGCTTCTACACTTCGGGACCAACTCCATTCGTTCCGGAAGGAGCCCAATGAACCATACTACCAAACTTGGGAATGTTTTCAAAACCTGCTCGCCCGATGCTCTCAGCATGGCCTAGCTAATTAGGCTCTTATTGAGAATTTTTACAACGGTCTCACCAACGAGACTAAAGCTCGGTTCGACACCGCTGCAGGAGGCCACCTTATGGGAAAGAAGTGTGTGGATGAATGAAACAACCTTTTTGAAAGCTTCGCTCATTTTGAATATGAATAGCGGTCAGCAAACAAGAATTTCATTCTTACTACTAGTGCACCCGCATCTACGCGGGGCGTTCACCAAGTTAACTTGGATACTAGTTTGGCTGCTGCTCTTGAAAACCTTACAAGAGAGATCAAAGAGATAAAAGCTAAGGTAGACAAGTGTGAGATGTGTAGGGGAGGGCATGATACTCTAGAGTGTCTGTTAATGAAACAGGAGTAGGTAGAATATGTTGGAGGTTAGAACCAAAACCAATTTGGTGATTCTTATAACTCCAGATGGATAAATCAAAATAACACCAACTGGCGATCTTCCGGTAGTCCTCCTGGTTTCCAACAGACTCAAAATCAAAACCAGGGGCAGGGTCATTTTAGCGGTCAAAATTCGGGTAGTAATCCGCCTGGTGGGGATGGTGAGAGTACGCTGGATAAGATAGAGAAGTTGTTAACCCAACTAGTAGTCAAAGACCAGAAAACTCAACTAACCTTAGCCTAACACGACATTCTCCTGAAAAAACAACACTCAGCATTCTTAGATCTCTAATGAACTGTAGGAGATATAGTTAAGCATTTGGATGAGAGACCTCCAGGACAGTTTCCGAGAAACACCCAAACGAACCCGAATGCACATGTGAAAGCAATTACCACTAGGTCGGGTAGAGAGCTAGAGAATGTTAAATCATCGGTTCATGAAGAGGAAGAGGAACTGGTTGATGAAGAGTTAGAACTAGAAGCTCCTCCAGTAGTGAAGGTAGTTAAGAAACCGGTAGAGATAGTGAGACCTAGTCGGAGATTGACCATTCTTGTGTCCCATACCCCTCTCGCATAACGCATCAATACTATGCTAAGGAGTATGGGCATTTTCTTAACATGTTCAAACAATTGAAAATTAATCTTCCATTTACGAAGCCCTCTATCATATGCTCAAGTATGCGAAATTCTTAAAAGACCTCCTGAAAGGGTAGAACAAATTGGGGGAGCTCTTGAATGTTCCATTGACAGCAGACGGTTCTGCGGTGGTGAGGAACAAGCTACCGGAAAAACTGACAAACCCGGGTATTTTCACGATGCCGTGTTTATTTGGTAGCGATGTTCAAATCCACGTGTTGACGGACCTAGGTGCTAGTATAAATTTTATGCCCTGTTTACTTTTTGAACAATTAGGCCTTGGTGAGCTAACCCTAACACGCATGACACTGTCGCTAGCGGATAAATATGTCAAATATCCACGGGGCATTGTGGAGAACTTGCTTTTCAAAGTTGTAAAATTTGTGTTTCCCGTGGATTTTGTGATCCTTGACATGGAGGCCGATGAAAAACGTGCCTCTCATCTTAGGACGTCCTTTCCTATGCACAGCCAAAGCTTTAATCGACGTCTTTAAAGGTAAAATCACCCTTCAGGTTGGGGAAGAGGTTGTAGTTTTCAATGTTACTAAATCTAAGAAGTCGAGCATTCAGGTCGAGTCGGTAGTCTTTGTTAGTGCGTGTAAGGTTGAGAAAAAAGGGTGAGAGGATTGAGTTTGAGAGTGAGGAGTGTGAGTTAAATTTAGAGGAAGAGTTTGGAGAAGACTTAATTGGTTTGCCAGAGTATGAGGAAGGAGTGAAATTATTGTAATTACATCCATCACACAAACAAAAGGGCTTCAAAATGGGAGGTGGCATTACAAATTCATTATGTAATTACGCTACAATTATGGGAGGTGGCATTATAGATTCATTATGTAATTACGCTACAATTATATTATGTAATTAGTCTAATGTGATTAGTCATAAAAAGAAAAAAGAAAAAAAATATTATGTAATTAGTCTAATGTGATTAGTCATAAAAAGAAAAAAGAAAAAAAAAGTTAGGGTTCGCCTAGAAACATAACAATGCTTTGATGTGTAGTGGAGTAATTTTTTTGTATGACTAAAGTAATTATTTTTTAGTGTAATTATGTTCAGCCATTGAGTTAGCCTAGTTATGCAAAATAATTACTCTAGTTATAAAAAGTATTATGCTAGTTATATGCAATAGAGTGAGTATCATATATAACTAGAATAATTATCATTCTTCTTAGAGCTATTTCACAACTAGAGTAATTACCGTAATATGCAATAAAGTGATTATCATATATAGCTAGAATAACAGTAAATTACATGTTTTATCAGTTATCTATATAAGGCGGTGTCTTTTGTCACAAAAGTTGACAACTTCTATACATAATATTTTAAAATTTTGCAGGGTATGCCCTTTTAACCTAACTTAGTTAAATTTTTCTGTTAAATCAAAGTATTTTTGTAATTTTAATAAGTAAATGAGGGTATTTTTGTCATTGTATCCGTTTAGCTAAAAAAAAAAACATATATAAAGTCAAAACCCCCTCTCTCTTTAGTCCCTCTGTATCTCTCTCTCTTCTTACTCTCTCTATCTCTCTTTCTCAGCCATCATCCACCATAGACCAGCACCAACACCTCCAACGACCCATCCCTCTCTTTCTCTTTGCCACCGCCACCATTAGCCTCCACTACCACCACCTACGCCTTCCACCACCGCCACCATCAGCCTCCACTACCACCATCACCATCACCACCGCACCTAAATCACAATCGCGATCATCAAAGTTCTCCCACTACACCTCCAATCATCAAAGTTCAAACAACCCCGATCATCAAAGTTCATCACCCACAACCACCTCGTCGTCTTAGATCACCATAACAACCATAGCCCCAACCCCACCCTAAAATACCATAGCCTATAACCCCCACCAACGTCGTAGATCTGATTAATCGTAGATCATCAAGATATATTATCGGCTAGAGTTGTTTAGATCTGATTCCACCCACCGAACCACTTGCACAACATCCGTTCAGATTTGAAAATTTGGCCTACTTGTACAATCGTTCATCACAGTTGACTTTTGTGGTGATGGATTTCTAGAGAGAAGTAGCTAGAGAGAGATAGAGTTAGAGAGGGTAGTTGTGGTGGCTGGTGATGGCGGTCACGGTGGCAGGAGGGTGGTTGGTGGTGGAAGGTGGTGGTGTGGACTATAGAGAGAAGTAACTAGAGAAAGATGTAGAGAGACAGAGGTAGGAGAAATGGGTTATCCATTTATATATGCATATGTTATATTAATTTTTATTTTTTTATTGGTTAAAAAACTATAATACCCTTGGGTAACTATATTTAACAGAAATATTTTACTGAGCAAAGGACATATCGTGCAAGATTTTGAAACATTAAGTACATAAGTCGCAACTTTTGCGTCAAATGACACCGCCTGAAAAAGATGTATAAATAAAGAACAAAACTTGTAATTTACTCTTATTCTAGTTAGATAAGGCTACTCGGTATGGTTGATGGACCATCCTTGAGGATGATCCGCCACGTAGGCGGCCACGTCACAGTCCTCCCAAGGATGGTTCATCTCCAAAACTAGAGGGCATGGGAGGATGGTGCTAGATGATCCTACCCCACAAAACTATGTACAAGTATTAAAGCATAATGTACAAATCCCACAAACAAACAAACAAACAAACAAAAGAGAGGGGGCCCACTGTTTTGGATCGTCTTAAACGTCGGAACTCGGACGTTGGCGACGGGACGGAGGGGGGCCGGCACGGTGTGCCCAGCGGCGCCGGACCAAGACGACCCGGGGACGGGTGCCATACCGAGTAGCCTAAGATAATCACACTATTGCATATAACGTTATATATGGTAATTACTCTAGTTATGAAATAGCTCTGTAACTCCAATTGATTAATCCGTTCAATTCACAAGCCAATTCACAAAGCTTAAGCTGATCAATCAAATATGATTCCAAGCTTCAATAGATCAATTTGTAATTTGTATAATTCACAGCGCTACAAATGAAGTCTGAATTAATTTCAATTATTCCAACGCCAATTTTCTAGAGTTTCTTTGCTTCTCATGTTTTGTATGTCAGTTTTTTTTTTGAACGACAAATTTGGATCACTGACGGACCACTGGAGTATCATCGTGCCACCAGCGGAACCACCCGCTCATATCCATCTCCACTAGGCATAATGCCTATACACCAATTCAGAAGGAAACCCAATAAATATGGAAAAACCCCCCTTGTGGGAATCGAACCCAGGACCTATTGGTCCCAAAGCTTTATCTCACCCCAGGATGCCACTAGGCTATTGTCAGTTTTATTTTTATTTGATCCTAACAATATATATAACTAGGGTCACACATTATGTTATTCACTCAAACCCAAACTCCAAGATAAGGTTGCAACTTACTTGAAACTTGGGGATGCGCGCAAGTAGGGCTGACAATTTTACACGAATACACGACACGAACCTACTCGAAGTTAACATGTATCATGTATGGCCTTAACAGGTATCGTGTACCAAACAGGTAGACACGAGATTACCTGTTAATTTTCGTGTATAAACATGTTAAATACCTGTTTACCTGTTAATACCCGTTAGTACACGATAAGAAATTAAATTAAATAAAACTCATGAGCCATGTGCGTGTGGGTTCGTTAATTCCTTTCTATTTTCATTCCTCATTCAATTCAAAAAAAATAAAACCCTAAACTCCCTCTGTAACTCTCAGATAGCATGTCGTGTTCGTGTTTTTGTTCGTGTTAAAAGGTATTAACAGGTAATTTTCGTGTATAACAGTCGAACAGTCATGTTAACAGGTATTAACAGGTAATTTTCCTGTATATCGTGTCGTGTTCGTGTTCGTGTTTGTGTTTGAAAAACGGACAGGATAAGTTATCGTGTCGTGTTCGTGTATGGGATTTCGTGTATCGTGTCTTATCGTGTCGTGTCTTATCGTGTACGGGTATACACGATATGCCAGCCCTACGCGCAAGCAAACTAAAAAGTGGCTAGAAAGTCTTTAAGATAAGGTAGCAACAAGCAGAGACTGAATTCAAGAACTCTATTAGGTAAGCAATCACCTCCAAAGTCATCTATTTTTTTATTCAACCAAATTATTTTGATGATCTCTAGCTTGAAATTTGTATTTTCTTTGAAGCTAGAATATTCTTGTTAAACAAGAACAAAAAAACTAGAATATTCTTGTTAAACAAGAACAAAAAAATATTCTATATGTATTTGCTAAAGCTATACATCTTCTTGTTACAATATTAAATTGGTATTTTGTGGATTTAGCATCTCCTAGTTTGAGATTCTTCGTCCGGCTTATTTAACTTACATGATAATCATTTATAACCACCAAACATTGGTTTCTCTCCATTAAATTTCAATCTAACTTTTTATACTTGCCGCAGTTATGGCAAAACTATTCTTTGATGCCGTATCTAACGGCTTGTCAAGGTTAACTACACACCTCAATACAGACGGAGATGCTGCAACAACCATTCTCATAATGACCTTTGTGCTTTCTATAATCTGGCTTGTGTGGATGTTAACATCAAAGGGTTCCCACCCTCCACTGCCACCAGGCCCACGATCTCTACCGCTAGTCGGAAATCTCCTATCTCTCGATCCTGAGCTTCACTCCTACTTTGCTGCAGTGGCCAAAACATATGGCCCAATTTCAAGGCTCTGGCTCGGTAAAAAATTGGGTATTCTGATCACTTCTCCAGAGTTGGCCCGTGAGGTGTTAAAACTGAACGATACAATCTTTGCCAACCGAGACGTTCCAGTTGCTGGGATAGAGGCGACATACGGTGGAAACGACATCGTCTGGACTCCTTATGGCGATCAGTGGCGGATGTTGAGAAAGATTTGCGTTCGCGAAATGCTTAGCAACCAAGTTTTGGATTCGGTTTACTCTCTCCGCAGAAAAGAGGTCAGGAACACCGTGAACTACCTGTACAACCATGCTGGCTCACCGGTGAACGTTGGGGAGCAGATGTTTTTGACGGTGTTGAATGTGATTACCGGCATGATGTGGGGTGGCACCGTGAAGTCGGAAGATAGGGAAAGAGTAGGAGCAGAGTTTCGGCAACTGATTAGTGAGTTGACTGGATACTTGGGGATGCCGAATTTATCGGACTTTTATCCGGGTTTGGCACGGTTTGATCTGCAAGGAGTTAAGAAGAATATGAAAGTGTTGGCGAAGAGATTTGATGGGATTTTTGAGACGATGATTGAGCAAAGGGGGAAAATGGGTGGTGATGAAAACAAGGACTTTTTGCAGTTTTTGTTGAAGCTTAAGGACAGTGGAGATTCCAACCTACCCTTCACCATCACTCATCTCAAATCCTTGCTTATGGTAATTTCATATTAAATATTGATGTTACAATATCAAAGTTAGATGGTAAAATAATGAAATTTATTAATCGGGTAGTTACGTTTTTTTATTTTTCAGGATATGGTGGTTGGAGGGACGGATACAACTTCTAATACAGTCGAGTTTGCCTTGGCTGAGATGATGAGACAACCCGAAATGCTAAACAAGGCGCAACATGAATTAGACACCGTGGTCGGGAAAGACTACATAGTCGAAGAATCCCACATCAACAAACTACCCTACTTATATGCTATCATGAAGGAAACTCTTCGATTGCATCCGATACTTCCCCTCTTAGTACCTCATTGTCCAAGTGAGTCATGTGTGATTGGTGGCTACACGGTCCCCAAAGGTGCTCGGGTGTTTGTGAATGTTTGGTCTATACATAGAGACCCCGCGATTTGGGAAAATCCATTGGAATTTCGACCTGAAAGGTTCCTGGATGGGAAGTGGGATTATACTGGAAATGACTTTACTTATTTCCCATTTGGATCTGGGCGAAGGATATGTGCGGGGACCGCGATGGGAGAACGGATGTTTATGTTTTTGCTTGGATCCATAATTCATTCGTTTGATTGGCAATTGGGTCAGGGAAAAGAACATGATCTATCTGAAAAGTTTGGGATCGTGTTGAAGAAGAAAGTTGCTCTCATGGCAATCCCGACACCAAGATTTTCAAACCCCTCACTATATTGTTGATGTATTTTGTTCAATTGGCGCCTAAATCACTGTAGCTTGCAGAAATATATATATCTGCATTAATACGGTCAATGTAATAAAGCATAGACAACCACAAATATTGTTGGATTGTCACACTCACATATAGTGTTAAGGAATTGGAAGTTTGAGGGGGTATGGTCCCAAATCTTGCACTAGTCTTAGGCGCAAGTGACCATCACTCGGTTTGCTTTTCCACTCAACAAAGAACATGCCTTAGTTCGTGTGGGCGTGCACGGGCCCGGTTTGCTTTCCCACTCGGATAAAGATGAGATTCTCATCTTGTGTATGAAAATGATTGTTTTAGGCAGCATACACACAGTGCGGTGGTTGCTACTAAAGATGGTAGTTGTGACAATGACCACCACCCAGTTTATTACTATCATCTGAATCCACATCTTTTACAACTGTCGTATTACTACATTTCGCACATTGCCATGCTACAGTCCTGCACGGGTGAGCACGCGGATAACATCAGGAGTCCCATACTACAGCAACGCGTGGGTACGTGCGGGAACAGTGAAGGAAGTGCAGAGTAGTGTGTAGATGTGTTGCTTAGTACTGCGCATATGCAACTTGTCCAACATATGTTGTGGTTTGCGCAAGCCTGCAAAGCCTACGTGCAAGGGCGACATCTAATTATAATGCAAGTGGAACTATCACTTTGACTTCTGTGATCAACCAGTGTGCGGTATGCCTTGACACTGACAACAACGGTCAGCTGACCGCCCAATATGCGGCTACCCAGTCCACTAGCAGAACTCCCACTTGCATAAAGTTGATGAACAGACTGACAACCAAAGCCTGCAGGCCATGTGGCGGCCGCTCCTTTATGCGCCTGATACAGCAGGACACGTGGCGACACCTCTACCGTGCGCCTAATACTTCTGCAGCCTACGTACCTGCTTTGCCTATGGAAAAGCTGCAAGTTGTCAGTCAGGCCCAAGGCCCATCAAACGGCCCATTGGCCTCCTTCTCCTTCACTCCTCGGCTATAAATACCAAACTTCAAACCAAGTTTGAGATAATACTAATCTGCTCACTCACACTTACTACTTAATAATTTATCTTGCTTCCTAAGCAAATACTTATTCTCACGCCGGAGGGTGGTAACAAGGAGCAACCCCTCCCCATTCTCCTTGCTGCGAGTCACGGTGTGTTCTACTGTGCAGGTGACAGATTCAAGACGATCCGGCCATCGATTGAGGAAAGAAGGGATTAACCCTATCTAACGAGACTTGACCCGTGGACTAACCTCCTGGTTAACCACTCTTTCTCCATTGGCGCCCACCGCTATTTCTACTAGCACTATCATCTCTTCTTTTTAAAGATCATGTCTGATCATCAAAACATGACCGACCCAGAGAGGGAACCCTATGTCCAGGCAGTGGTCGGTCAGACGGAGAATGCTCCCCTTAACCAACCTATAAGCTACGTAGGCTCATCCGCTCAAGCGGGAAACATCTCGGCGAATCTGCCAGATATTCCGCATTTCGCACCCAGCATACCAAAAGGGGAAGATCCCCTCTCCTGGTTTTTAAAGCAACAAGCTGCTCTAAGTTTAGTGTACACATAGCTCTGCACGGGAACGCACCGGACTGTACAACATGTACCTGCTCCAATCACGCCGACGCCTCATGTTCTTCAATACGAGGCGCCTCCACAACAGCAGCCTGCGCCTTGGGAACGACGAGAACAATATGGTGACTCATATATGAGTCAACATACATTAGTTGAAGGGGACTCAACCTATAGATCCCGAGCAAGAGACTCAGAACACCTTAGGCTGGGGCCACCAAGACAACACCAGCGGGAACCCGATACCCGCCAAGGGTCGGACATACATAGCCGCCTTGGGGTGCTCCCCAATGATGACATCCATGACAACACCGACCCTGATGACTGTCACACCCCAACCGATGGCAGAATCATCGGGGCGCGGCACCAGTCGAATCAGATTGCTCAAGAGTATCTATAACAACTATTTAGCGACAATATTTAATGCGTTCATTATCCCATACTAATAAACAATATAATCAGTAAACAGTCATACAGATTTCATGTTCTCTCAAACAATACAAATCCGACAACCTAGATTTATTGTGAGTTTCTAGACTTCCTAGCTTGATTTCGAGATAGTCTGCGATTAACCTGCAACATACGTTAAAATATTGTCAGTACAAAAATGTAACGGCGAGTATACAGGTTTGATAAAGTATAAAGTAGGTAAAAGCGTTGCGAATTTCCACATACATGAACGAGATACGAAACATACACACTGTAAAACAGATACTGCCAGCTAAGCCACTCGATGACTGTGATTCGAGATCTTTAAAAGGGCGTGATTCCCTTAACTAAACCCCGTCGGGTGTGAGTCCAACTATAGTACCATATTAGCTAAGGTGGGACGTCGCGAGTAAAAGTCCTAGCACATATGTATTAAGCATCACGTGTAAATATGTACGACATTAATTTGCATCTGATAATAGTTTAGAGAATAGGTTGCGTATTGATAAGTGCGTTTTTATAGGAACATATGTTACACCCCAAAATGTGTTTAAAGCGTTTAAAAGGGGGTCGAGTATACTCACAGTGGGTGTTTAACAAGTAAACACAACTTGATTGGATTGATTGGGAGCGCGTTGGAGTTTAGCCTGAGCATAGAACAGTAGCGTAAGCGTTGAACAGGGTGTAAACAGTGCGTCGAGTGGGTTTGGTGTCGAATGGTGGTTCGATCGGATGGTAACCCATTCGATCGGATGACCATCCGAATGGATGACCATTCGAACGGTTGGTCATTTGATTGGGCGAGTGTGTGTGAATTGATTTGAAACTTTTGAAGTTTTCGTTGTAGTATTATTCAAGTCATTCGATCGGATGGTCATCCGGACGGATGGCCATTCGATCAGATGGCTATTTAATTGAAGTTTGATCAAATCGTTTGAGTGTGGAAAGTTATAAAGAATGAGTCTCTTGGTTGAATAGTCATTCGATCGGATGGTCATCCGATCGGATGGCTATTCGATTGGAAGTGTGATATTCTTTAAAGTTTGTTAAATTATTTAAGCGTTGAACTTACAAGTCACCTGGTCGAATAGTCATTCGATCGGATAGTCATCCGATCGGATGGCTATTCGATCGGCGATCCGATGTTTTGAAAATCTTTGTAAAATTTTCTAAGTTAAAAGTTTTGAGTTTTGACAGAGACGGCATGACAACGTGTCAGACAACGGAAACCGTATCATGTCCAGCTCAGTCGATCGGATGGGAACCACCCCATTCGATCAGTCTCAACTGTTCTTGACGGAGTTTCATGTTCAACCCGTGAATCGGTCGTCTCTTTGGTGGAAATCCGTTCTCAGACCGGTTCTCAACTAGAGTATGAGTAGAGAGTCTGAATGAGTCTAGATTCCATCGGCTTTGAGTAGGAAAGTGATGATTGTTGAAGAAAAGCTTGAAATTAGTTGTAAAATGTTAAATCTTGTTGAGATTCGTGTTAAAACGTTTGGAAATCCTTTAGATCTGGACAAACTTTGATGAGATGATGTCACACTTCAGTGTTCATAAGAAACCGAGATGACGTCACCTTAAAGCAGCCCAAATCAGGTGATTTCATGGTGAAAACAGTGATTTCGATGGTGAAGATGATGAGAAAGTGTGTAATGATGATGGAAGTACAAGTTTTGAAGAGAAATACTTACGAAAATGTCTTGAATCGTGATGAAAAGTGACTGGAAGTGCCTTGAGTGCGAGTGATAGGATGAGAGAACCAAAGTGTTGAAATGAGACACAATGGCCCTATTTATAGGCAAGTGTGAAAGTTAAGGCGGTCAAATGGATTGGACTGCCAGTCGATCGAATGACCATCCGATCGGATGGTCATCCGGACGGATGTCCATTCGATCGAATGGTCATTCGATCGGGCGGCTTGTGCGAGTTGGTTTTCCAACTTTCGTTTCGTTCGACGTGTTTTGTTACGTTAAACATTGTGGATACTTTAAGCGTTATAACGAGATAGGTAGCGTCGCGTTAAGTTGCGTTTCAGTGCGATAGATTAAGTTGCGCGTGCCAGTGAGTGTGTGTTTAGACGTGTTTAATACCCAATTATTATTATTATTAATATTATTATTATTATTATTATTATTATTATTATTATTATTATTATTATTATTATATACAACAGGTCATAACATAAATAACTGTGTTTCGAGTTTGCGTTGCGTTAGCATCGCACCACGATGATCGAGGGGAGCAGCTTAAGTAGTCACGCGATGTCATCGTGACATTACGACGAGCGAGTGGAGTAGTTTAAGTGCTCACACTATGTCATCGTTTGCGTTAGTGTATGCGTTATGATGTGCGATATAACATGTTGAAAGTATGTGATATATGCGAAGTAACGTTGTAAGCGATATAGTCACATTATGATCCGAATCTCTGGTGCTAGGTGTAACGAGTGTAACGAGAGTAACAAGCACGAAGGTGCGGGTTGTTACAATGACTCCACTTATTACGCGGAGTTACACAGCGTTTTCAGCCGATTAGATTATCGCGATGCGTACATAACTGCACAACCGCGCACACATTTTGATCGTGTTGCGAAGCACGATTATAGATCAGTCTACTGGCCGAAATCTGCTGCGGGCAATTCCAAATTCATAAAGGAAATTGCCATGGCACCACTCATGCTGTCAAAACTTCCACCTAGTGTGGACAAATACAACGGGTTGTCAGACCCTGACGACCACATCGGTGTATTCACCAGCCCCGACCTTGTTGGCGGATGGAGTCAACCGCTATGGTGCCACCTTTTTATCTAAATCCTTACGGAAACCGCAAGGGCCTGGTTCAATAGCTTACAAGTGGGCTCAGTGGTATCATATGAATATTTGCAAGAGAAGTTTCTTGCTCACTTCAGCCTGCAACGGTGACACGTCCGTGATACGACGGAAGTAATGAATATCTGGCGCAGGAATAACGAAGGCTTGGAGGCCTTCATCACCAGATTCAATAAGGAGTTCCTCAAGATCGGCGAGGTACCGGACGCGCTTGCATGTGCACATTTCGTCAAAGCCATCAAGCATGACGAAATGGTCAAGATCGTATGATACGCATGGGTCCCAGGCGGAAGCCAGATCTACGATCAATAACCAGCGTGACCAGCGGGGAACAACAAAGGGGAATCGGGACCGACAATCGACCAATCTCACCAAATCACCCAAGGACATTCTTCTAACTGAAGAGTGTAACTTTAAACCCATTGCCGCGATGAAAAACAAGAGGGGTCAAGACCTCGACTTATACTATGACTACCATAAAGATAGTGGTCACACCACCAATAAGTGCATCACTCTTCGATTGGAGATTGAGAAGGCCCTTAAGAGTTGAAAGCTGCATCATCTGTTGCCGCATGCGTGAAAGGAAACCAAGCGCATAAATCGCCAAGATGAGGACCCTTCCGACAAAAAGATAAAATACCTGAACGTCCACATGATAACTAGTGGACGTAGGCAACCGAAGAAGGCAGTTAAGAGGGCGTAAAACGACGATTGGCGTGACGAGCAAGTCGTCTTCCCTCGCGTTAGAGGCGGACCGTGCGACAGTCGCGCCGTCGTGGTTACCGGCTGCTTGGGACACTACTGCACCGATTACGTCTTTATAGACCCGAGCGACACCTCCAACATAATCTACGAGCAGTGCTTCAATCAATTCGATCAAGAAGATAAGGATAGATTGCAGACGGTGGATTACCCTTTGGCGGGTTTTGCTTGGCCAAATCACTTTTCAAGTGATGCTTACCGATGGTAGGCATACACGAACGGAGGAGGTAAACTTTATGGTTTTACCGCACACCTCCAAACATGATGTGCTTCTCGGCAGAGAAACGTAAAGCGACTTTAACATGATAACGTCCACTCCCCATTTCGTAATCGGTTTCCCAACCAAGACGGGGATTGCGATTATATATGCGCACCGGGATATCATGTTGACGGACGAACTCCATCCGACCAAAACTGCAAGGCTGACGCCAAGAACCGAACCAGAGAAGTGGGTACTTAACGCAAGATACCCTGAACAAACTGTTACCTTGGGCCATGCCTTGTCCAAAAACATTAGAGCGCACTTGAAGCAGCTGCTATTCAAGAATAAGGATATATTTGCCTGGACTCTGGCAGACATGACAGGAGTCCCGCACGATGTCACGCAACATTGCTTGAATACCATGCCTGGTATCAAGCCTGTGGCCCAGGCGCGGTGCAACCTGGGACCAGAGAAAAACCGCGCCATGAATAAGCAAGTGAAAGAATTGCTTGACGCAGGGATCCTGCAGGAAGTTAAATACCATACCTGGTTAGCAAACCCGGTCATGGTAGAAAAGGTGACTGGGGGTTGGCGGATGTGCGTAGATTATAAAGATCTTAATAAAGCCTGCCCTAACACTGTTACTCAATTCCGGAAATCGATGAAAAGGCCGACAAACTCGCACGATCCGAAGGAAGTGCTTCCTTAACTGCTACAAAGGGTATCACCAAGTGCAAATGGCACTCAAGGATGAAGACAGAACGGCATTTTGAACAACTATGGGAAATTTCTATTATACAATTCGGGTTACGCAATGCAGGCACAACCTACCAAAGATTGATGGACGAGACGTTTGGCGAACAAATTAGCAAACTTGTGGAGATCTACATGGACGATCTCGTCATTATGAGCATTCCAAACTCTTCGAAGCATTAACATGAAGCTCAACCTGAGCAAAAGCTCGTTTGGAATGGAAGAGGGCAAGTTCCTTGGATTCATCCTCACAAAGGATGGATCAACGTAAACCCCGAGAAGGTGCAGGCGATTGAGTGCATGCCAATGGCATCCACGATTAAGGAAATGCAAACCTTAGCCGGCCGGATGGCCGTGCTGAACAGATTCCTGGACAATCATGCAGCCAAATCTTTTTCTTTCATAAGCACCTCGCACAACTTCCTAAAGAAGCACCATTTCCAATGGACAGATAAAGTGGAATGCGCTTTCAAGGAAATGAAAGAGTGTTTGATACAACTCCCCACTCTCACACCTCCGCGCGAAAAGGAGCCACTAACCCTATACATGTCCTTTTCGGACAGAGCAATAGGCGTGATGCTCCTGGTAGACCGGAATGGGGTACAAACATCGATTTACTATGTGAGCAAGATGCTTAATGACCCGGAAAGAAGATACTCCATCATGGAGAAATTGGTCATTCCGCTAGTACATGCCTCCAGGCGCCTGCGCCGATACTTTGCAGGGCATGTTATTAACGTATTGACTAATTACAAAATCGGTCAAATCCTTTCAAAGACTGAGATCTCAGACAGACTTGCCAAATGGGCTATCGAACTAGGTGGGCACAACCTAGTTTATAAGCCAAGACCAGCTATCAAAGGGCAAGTGTTAGCAAATTTTGCCACTGAAGTGCCGGCGAATCACATCCGAGAATGCGAAGAAGAGCAGAACCATGCACCTACCGCGCCATCAACTGAAATTTGGGCACTATACACAGATGGTGCGTCCAATGAAGACGACGCAGGCGTGGGCCTCCTCCTAGTTAGCCCAGACAACCAAGAATTCACGTATGCCATACGCCTCGAATTCAAAAGCACCAACAATGAGGCTGAGTACGGAACATTTCTTACTGGGTTAAGGCTAGCAATCAAGCTCGGTGTGCAAAATCTGGAAGCGCACGTCGATTCTCTATTAGTAGATGGCAAATAAGCGGGGGATATGCCGAAAAGGAGACATTATGGTCCTCTATCTGGAACAAGCCAAGCAACTAATATCCAAATTTCACTCCTTCAAAATTAGTCACATCAACAAGAGCGAGAACAAACCAGCAGATGCACTTTCCAAATTAGCATCTACAAGTTTCCAACACTTGGCCAAGGACGTGCGCATTGAAGTTCTTAAAAATCCTTCAGTGCCCTTGCGCCAAGTCAATGTGATTGAATTAGAGTCACCATCTTGAATGACGCCCATCATAAGATACCTACAAACAGGCATCCTCCTAGAAAACAAAGCGGAAGCATGCAAGTTGCAACACAAAGCGTGCCAATACCAAATGGGAGACGATATCTTATATCGAAGATCATACTTGGGACCACTCCTGCGATGCGTGGATTCCCAAGATGCCACAACCTAGTTCGCGAAATACATGAAGGCATATGTGGCATCCATGCAGGACCACGCATGGTGGTGGCCAAGATCATGAATGTCGGGTACCACTGCTCCGGCAAGCACCTGGTTGCGGTTAAAATCTGGCGCAAGTGCCTAAACTGTCAAGGACATGCACCTAAGACCTTGAGCCCAAAGAATAACTTGGTCCCAGTGACCACCGCATAACCATTCTAAAAATGGGCTATTGACATGGTGGGACCTTTTCCCGATGCACCAGGTGCAGTTAAATTTATCATAGTGGTAGTTGATTAATTCACGAAGTGGGTTGAAGCAAAACCCTTAGCATCAACCACGGCTATGATAGTGCGTAAGTTCATATGGGAACACAACTATCGTTTCGGTTTACCAATGTGCTACAAAAACCAAACTTCGGACCAGGTTTGAGGTAATGCTAATCTGCTGACTCACACTTACTACTTAATCTTGCTTCCTAAGCAAATACTTATTTTCACGCCGGAGGGCGGTAACACGGAGAAACCCCCACCCCATTCTCCTTGTTGCGAGTCACGGTGCGTTCTACTGTGCAGGTGACATATTCAAGATGATACAGCCATCGATCAAGGAAAAAGGGATTAACCCTATATAACAAGACTCGACACGTGGACTAACCTCCTCGTTAACCACGGTATATCCAAAGTTAGATATATTATTCGCAAAATTTGATGGAGTGAGTAGTTATATTTGTTTTTGAACAGCTAAATGTGAGAAGTAATATACAACAAAGTTGTTGAGAATCACATAAAGGATATAAGTTGGTTTCATTCAAAGAAAAACTTTATTCTTGCACCATATCTACAAAGCTAATGTATATTTTCGCATCATACATACACTTGCACAAACACAAATACATACCTAATTGTTCTATAATTTCTTTTCTTTAGTGGCCATTGATCGCTAATAATTCTTCATCCTACTTCCTTTCATGGCTATATTGTTGACTCCATGAGAACCGGAAATACCAAGAAAACTTACAAGCTCGTTTCTATAATTAACAAAGTTTTCGGGAAGTGATATTTTAAGTGGGAAATGGTACGGGTATGTAATTAATGATTTCTTGTGTTTAAAATAGTTTAGTGGATATAATTAATTGTGAACAAAATGTAGTGCAAGAAACAAGAAGACACTTGGGAATGTGGCTATATGATGATTTAACATATGCAAGAATTTGTCGAGCATAAAGAGGCAAGTTTTTGTATATGCATTGTCTATTGCGCTAAATTATATGTATTTACAATCTCACCTTTTTATTAAGTTATGTTTAGTTATGAAAAGAAGATGGGAAGCATCCACAATAAAAAATTGAAGAAATAGTCTTAAAGTTAAAGATGGTGCGGTTATTGTGTTCTATTGATGCTAATGCGGCTTCCGGATGGAGGGTTGCTAGTGGTCAAATTCATTTAGAAGGTTGTTCGAATTCAATTAGGAGGTGCGGGTATATTCTCATTTGCTGCGATTATATGAAACCGCACCCTCAAAGAAAACATTAAATGGTGCGCATATTATTAATGCGACTCCAGCACCGCATTTTCAATGAAATTTCACATCTTTAAAGAGTTTGTATACTAGTGATTTTAAGTTATGGTTGTAGAAAATCTAGAAATTATTTTTAAAACAGAAAGTAAAAATTACCATTAAAAAAAGGGTGCTACTTTCTACACCCCCTATTAACTTTTTTCACCCTCCTCCTCTCACATACTTACAAGTGGGGCCTGCGTGAGACCGACAGTTTTCCTCTCACAAGGGGGGGATGTAATCAGGAAGGGGAGGGGGGGTGTATAGAATGGGCCTAAAAAAACCATCAACATTATTACATAATTGAGTATTAATAATCATTCAAGGAAACTTTTAGCTCCACTCTCTGCAGTAAATGAAATGAGCTGTGTCCACGACATCCATGATTTGATGTTTCTTTGTAATGGTAATTTTAACAAAACATTGTGAATAGTAATTTACTTTTTGACTTTTCAATTATTATTATTATTATTATTATTATTATTATTATTGTTATTATTATTATTATTATTAGTGTTTCTTTGTAATGGTAATTAATTCCTATATCTTACATTTTACAAGGACATGTACAGTAGAATAATATTATAATATTATTTTTTTATTTTTACTAATAATTTCTTTGTTAGTTTAGATTTTTTAACTATAAGTTTTTTTAATGATATTATTTAATAAATAAATAATTACTATATCTTACATTTTTTTAAGTAGATTAATATTTTAATATTATTTATTTAAATTTACTAATATTTTTTTAGTTTATTTTTTTGACTATTAGTCTTTTTAATTATATTATTTAAAAAATTATTAAACTTAGTTTTAATAGTTATTTTATCTTTATAATACTTTTGAGTATATTTTGTTTTTTATTTATAACTTTATTCGAACGAGTCAAATATAGTCAAACTTTACCGTAAGAAATTTGACCGATATTGTTTGAACAACATCAGTATTGCTACGAGTAACGTATTCATTTTTATGGCTTTCACGATGCGGCGGTATAAAGTTTGTTGAAGATGGAGTTGTATTTGCAATAGAGATTTTTTTTGGTACCGTAAGCTATGGTGAGTTTGGTATAGTAACTTTACTGTGATGAATCGAATCGATACAAGCCGAACAACATCGCTATCGGTAACCATATTCATTTTTTTGTTTTCAATCGATGTGTATATCCTCTTGTGCTTGTCTCTTTCGATTGCTATTCCGAGTGCCGGTACCGTATTGAACCGACCAGATACCGACCGAAACCTGCTGCGAAGCGCGGGTAATTTACAACAATACAAATTTCATGGCCAGGAATAGTGATGTTTGGTGGTTGGCCAAAATGGCGGTGGCCAAAAAGGTGGCCACCCTTTTTTTTTAATATAATAGTGATAGTAATTTATAGGTCTTGTCAAATTACAATTGTATCTTAAGTTTAAAATTACGATTATGCCCCTCTTCAAAATAAAATTTTGTCTTTTGCCCTTGCCTAAATTTATGTTTTTCCCTTCAGTGAAAAAATACGTTTTTGCACCGGTTCAAAATAAAATTATGCTTTTTGCCCCAGCTAGAGTCCTGCCAAATTACGATTTGGTTCTCAGTTTAAAATTACGAGTTCGCCCACTCTTCAAAATAAAACTTTGGTTGGCGGGAATGTGGTTGGCCAAAAGTGGCGGCCACTTTGGTTTTTTTTTTTCATACAATAGTTATTTATAGGTCCTGCCAAATTACAATTTTATCCTAAGTTTAAAATTATGATTTTGTCTCTGGTTCAAATTAAAATTTTCGTTTTACCCCCTGCTTAAATTTTCGCTTTTGTCCTCAGTTAAAAAATACGCTTTTGCCCCAAATTCAAATAAAATTATGGTTTGCCCCCAGCTAGAGTCCTGCCAAATTACGATTTGGTTCCCGGTTTAGAATTACGATTTGGCCCCCAGTTCGTAATAAAACTTTGGTTTTGCCCCAAGCTAAAAATTATGATTTCGCCCGCAGTTAAAAAATTACGATTTTGCCCCCAATTCAAAATAAAAAATTAGTTTTGCCCTCAGTTAAAAATAATATTTTACCTCCATTATAAAATTATGATTTGACCTCAGCTAAAAATTGCAATATTGCCATCGTTTTTTTGGGCAAAACAATGGTAGTGTTTTATTTTACTTGGTTGAGTTAATTTTATTTGTATTCGTGCGAAACAGCTGCCTAGCACTCGCTAATTGGTCCTGACAAATTATTCTTTTGCCCCAACTCTAAATTACACGCTTTCCATCGTTTTAGTTATTTTTTTTATCATAACTATGATAATGTTTTTCTTTAATTGGTTAACTTGATGTATCTTTTTTTATATCGTGCTATAAGTAGCATGTATATCTAACCGACATAAAGGCGTACATGTTATTAAACTAAGAAATATTAGGTTTAGCGCCCCGCAACGCGGGCGGCGCATAACTCTAGTTATTAACATTTAACAAAAACATTGTGAATAGTAATTTACTTTTTGACTTTTCTATTATTATTATTATTATTATTATTATTATTATTATTATTATTATTATTATTATTATTATTATTATTATTATTATTAGGATTGTCCTTTATCTTTATACTCATTTTCAGGCGCTGTCCTTTATGTTCAAAATTGACGAGTTTTTTTATTTATGTTTTCATATCATACATGTTTTGTCCTTTAGGCCTAACCGAGTTAGTTTTTTCAGTTAAATTTGGTTATGTTCTTTGCACATGAGGGCATTTTTGTCAATTCAAAAGTTGCAGAAGCTTTGAGCTGTAAATCTGCCGTTGAACTTACCTTTTAATTGACAAAAATGCCCTAATGTGCAAAGCACATGACCAAATTTAACTGAAAAAACTAACTGGGTTAGGCCTAAAGGACAAAACTTGTATGATATGAAAACATTGCAACCTTTGAATTGACAAAAATGCCCTCATGTGCAAAGCACATGACCAAATTTAACTGAAAAAACTAACTGGGTTAGGCCTAAAGGACAAAACGTGTATGATATGAAAACATAAAGGACAAAACTCGTCAATTTTGAACATAAAGGACAGCGCCTGAAAATGGGTATAAAGATAAAGGACAATCCTTGAAATTCACTCTTATTGTATAACTTATTAATTCATAACCGTCGGTGCAACAGTGAACTTTGTCCATTTAACATTTGTCACTCAATATTTGCTTTTTAGTGATTTTAGGTTTTGATCACTGACTTCCAACTTTTTTTAAGTTTAAGTAGATAGAGAGAGTAAAAGGAAGGGTCTGAGATCACATAAAGATGACGACGGGAGTTGCTGGCCACCCCCGCCGGCTTGGTATACATCGCCGGAGACGCAAAGGGGCGGCGATGGTAGGGTTTTCGAGGAAGGCAAGGTAAAGGCAGAGTACGTTGGTCAATGGGGTTCGGAAGCGGAGATTTTGCGGCGTTGTTGCTATTGCGGAACGGTAATCTCTTCAACCCGAGCCGCCGCCGTTACTCCCCTTGCCGGAAACCCAGATCTGTTTAGTTGCTACATATTTGGTTGACACGCACACATGCAGGCTGCAGCCATCGATCGGTTCAGCCTTAAATCTCCGTCTCCCGAATTCTCCTATGTGGTTGTGCCTTGGGTTTAGTACCACACATATATTGACAATGGAACCGTCGAAAAAATAGTAGGCTTGTAATACTTTTTTGTAGGAGACGAAAGGGTTTTTTTAAGCGTGAAAGATAAAAAACGTTGCAGGTGAGATGAAGGTAAAAACCAATTTTAATGAATTAAATTTGGTGTGGATATTAAGAAAGGTTTGAAAACTCAAGGAACATAAAATAAAATTTAGAAGTACATGGCTCAACCAAATTGAACGTAGATTTGAAATCTGAATATGGTGGCCAAAGTGAGCTAAATTATTAAATGTATTTATGTGTTTGAAAGTAAGCTAACTACGAGTAAAAATAAAATCAGACTACGTTCTTCGTTGCCTTATTAAAACAACATTATGGCTAAAGTTAATTACAACTTCGGGTAATGTCAAGCATGCATGAAAAACGCTAAGAACAAGAGTCGTATACGGAAATTATAAAGATGAAACTTTAATTTATATTGTTTTATAAATAAATTACATGAGTGTTTGTATTATGGCAGTACTCTGACCAATCAAAGCGACTCCTACTGAAAAACTGTTTTCGATCAATCTAAATTACGTGTTGATACAGAAACGAAACAAACCGATACCGATCAAAATCTCGCCGCATACTATGAAGAATCTCCAGGCGCAACGCGCCGATTTTGGTGCCACTAGTTATTATTATTAGTGGTAGTGATATTATTATATATATATCAAATGCCATCGTATGTTTGCGCCAGGGATTTTTCCCACTTTTGGCTTTTGCCACTGAAGTTTGTCTTCTTTGATTTCCACCCTCAGCAGACAAAACAACAAACAACTCTCAATCTCTTATAATACGCGTGTCTTCTAGCCCTTCTGTTCCACTCCTTTTCTTCCTGATGTCTGCGACCATTGCTGCTCTCACTGATCTTTGCAAGGTGTATGTGCCGTTGTCTTCCAGCGTCACCATCAACGTGACAACCACCGTCCTCCGCCTCTTTCCCACTTCTGCCGTCACGCGCAGCCGCTCCAAACCCTCTCCTTCAACCCCCGAAGACTCAACCCCTGAAGACCCACGAGAGAGAGAGAGAGAGATCGGAGAAGAGATGGGAGACAGAGACGTAGTAGGCTCTCCGGCGTCGACATGGGGGATCCGCCGCACATGACTCCGGTGTCGAGATGACCAAGGGGATCCGTCAGCGGAGAGGTTTGTGCTCTACGGCGTCAACATCGGTGAAGAGGTATCCACCGGACGGAGGCAATCTGGCAACAGGTTATGTGTTCTTAATATGTATTGTACTCTTACTGTTGGTTATGAACCGTAATACATACTAAAGATTTGGTTATTAACCCTAACTAATTATTTGCAGGAGTTCTCTGTTTCTTTATTATGCTTTTAGAACAAAGTAACAAAGAAAACCTGTCTTCTTATTAAATTTGTGATTCTTATTTTTTCTCTTGGCTTCATTACTTCACGTCTCTTTGCCTCCTTCTTGAAGCTTGCAATTGAGCCCTTGAATCCTTCTTACTTTTGCGATTTCCGCAGCCACTGCTCTGGTGATCTGCCGACGCCATTTTTAGTGTCTGCAGTCAAACATGTGTATTCAGGGAAATCCTCGATTTGGGCGTGTCACCATCTTCCATCCGAAGCTTCGGTCACTTTCTTCTCCAGCGCCTTTTTTTCAGGTTAGTGTTAATGTTCGTTGCTGTGTATTGTTTGTAAATCCTGATTTTCCGTATTGTTTTACCTCGATTTGGGCGTGTGTTGCTGTTAGCGTTTCGTTGATGTTTATTGTCTGTGGATTGCACTGATTTGGCATCATGATGTTGGTTGTAACTTTGTCATTGTTTCTAAGTAAAAAAAAAAAAAAACCTTGCCATCGATATGCGTTTTGAATCATGAATTCTGTGGAATTCATATGTGGCCGTGCTGCATTATTTTCGTGGTCAAATTCCTACTTAGGAGTGCGGCATAAAGTGACGGGTAATAAAAAGTGAGAAATTCCTACACTGTAAGTGACAATTTTGTTATGCTCGATGGAATTTTGATGGTAGCTTAAATGCTTAATGTATCTGTTAATTCATGTATTTAAACAACTTTTTTTTTGTTTCAGGTTATGTACATGTTGAATTATTTTATAGTTGCATGGAGGAACCATCGAAGAGTTCAGTTGTATTGAAGTTTCCCCAATGACTTAGCTGGTAGGACTTAAAGCTAATTATAGACTTGATTAGATGACGTAAATTAGTGTAGAAGTACTTCATTTGCAAAAATTTGATTATAAATTTATAAGCCATATAATATAGTGTTATTCTTATATAAGTGTTGTTTGTTCGTTTGAAGGTTGTTTACGTAAGTTCAAAAGGAATGGTCTCAACCAGAAAAGTTAATATACTGCATCTAACAAAGTCAAGTGGTGAGTATGCAAATAATATAATTAATTTGTTTGCTTTGTGGATTGAGTCTGCTAATGGTTGGATCAAAGTGAAGATTTAAAAAGAAAAGAATGAGTAAAGATTTAAAAAAAAATCAAAGTAAAGGTTTAATGGACACGATCTTATGTATAATTACATTGTTGTTGCTAGGCTTGGAGCAATATGCTTATCTGCAGTGAGTGCTTTGGACAACACATTAGAAACTGTGGAAACATTGGATAATGGACAGGCCAAATTTGATGATATTTTTAACTTGACTTCGATAGAAGCAGCATGTGCCAAGATCAAAAGTCTTGCAAGGGCCAACGAACTTGATTCCTTTATAATTTTAGTAATAAATATTGCCTGAGCTTCTACGAAAGAATCCCCTATCATGAAAAACGAGGTAAAAATGACAACTTTATTAAGTTTTTAAAGAAATAATTATTACTGTAATGTCACATAATTTGTCGGTGAAAGTGATCAAGTATGAGTTATTATGTTATACGAAGCCACCAAGAAAACAACAGGAACAAAGCGATTATCTATTTGTTGTAGACTTCTGTATAGTCGGTGGCGTAAGTACCATTTCAGTATAAATTGTGGTGTAAAGGACAATCAATGCATCGATATGCCCGGTATGGGTTCCTACATAGGTCATAATAGATGATCATTTTTTAATATCATAAGAAAATATCTCTCATTACAATAACAATCCATTTTTTTAATAAAGTTCCTTAGGAGGTTGTATGCTAAAAATATTCAGATTCGACAATATTGACCCGTTTTAATAATTATATCCATTTGACCCACTACAGTCACAACTTTTTTGTTGCTAACTACCAACAGAAAGATCATGACACTTGAATCATTAAATTTTGACACTGCGACCCTTAATACGTGCATTGAATATGAATTGGTACAACGGTAATGAGTATTTATACTCAAGCAGCCCATGGGTTGCTTAAGTAGGCTTTCTATGTGTTACTTTGAAATAATGTTTCTGCTATTTTGTTCAGGCATTTTGCTAACCAGGAAGATGAAGAAGTTGCCAAACATGAGGTGTTGGAAGGTGGGATCTTGCAATGTGGATGTTGAAGATGCGATACGTGGGTTTAACAATAGTTGGGATACTGATCTGATAGTCGGCCAGCACAATTGTTGACATCACACGAATGGTATTGAAAATTTAGTCACATTGCTAACAAAATATTGCAAGTTTAATGTCTACTAGGAATCATGATCCTTGATACTTTATCACATAATTATTGCCACAAAGTTAGCTTTGTAGCACATGTCGTGAGTGTGAAATATTTTTTAATGTTGTGATGCATAAACCATATGTGTCGCATGCTTAAAAGTTGCAAGTTTCATGGGGCAAAGGAAACATACTTAGTTGTTTATTGTTTTTTCTAAATCGATTCCTGTCATTTAGAAGGGTTGGTGGAGTGCCTCACAGGCGAGAAGGATGTGCTAGATCGTCTGACAAAAAATAAAATTGCAAGTGGTAGTTTTTTCAAATTACTTTGGTTTTAGTTTTTTAGCCGCTTTCACACCCAGCTGCAATGCGGCGGGTCTTAACACTAGTTCGTATTATAATAGAAGAAAGAAATAGTTTCATATGATTTCTTGAAATATAATATGTTTTCCCTTTCGGGCTAAAAAGATGGTCCCTCCGACCCATTACTTGCCTCCGATATCCGGCGAAGTACATCCACTTATAAAGTTTGTTTATACTCATTATTAAACAAAAAATCCCTTTTACATAAGTAACCCTTGTTAATTAACATTTAACAAAAACATTGTGAATAGTAATTTACTTTTTGACTTTTCTATTATTATTATTATTATTATTTTATTATTATTATTATTATTATTATTATTATTATTATTATTATTATTATTATTATTATTATTATTATTGTCTTTTTTTAGTTTTTGTTTTTATACTCTCATCCTTCAACTTTTAACATTAATGTTTACAACTTCTTAATTTTTAAAAGATTTTGTAATCGAGTTTTATATATTTACTTTTAACATTAATATTTACACCGTGTCGGTATAAATTAAGTCGATTTACGTTTTAACGTATTTTTTCTTGAAAATGAGACAATATGTTCTTACACTTATTATCATGTTCGTTTTTAGTTGTTTACGTTTCGAATTATATTTATTTCGTAAATATGTCAGGTCAAATATAATAAGTTTTCGTGATTATATTTATGTACGTTTTTTCATTTAATATATGTTTTGACGTAAATTGTAATTAGCAAGTTGTGTGAATAGTGTTTTCATTCAATTGGCTTTTTTGACTTTTTTATAGACTTTATTATTTTTATTTGGGGAAATGGATTTTATCACCCTAAACTAAGCAAAATTGGCCAATGTCACTCCCAACTTTCAATTTGGCTCCCACCACCCTCTCCTTAACATTTAGGTGTCAGTGTCACCCCTTCGTTAAATAATCACTAACTGAGTTTGTTTATAATCCTACGTGGCATGGGGATAATGATGTGGATAGCCTATATGGACTCACCCTTGTTTTATCAACTTAACAACAAGATCCAACAACTCACCAGATCCTATAATCCTCCATTTGAGCAACAAGATCCAACAACTCACCATCAGAAGCTCCCATCATCAAATTCGCCTTCAAATAATGATTATACAAACTCACATCAGGCTTATTCGGTCTCCCTTAACCATCCAACAATCTAATCTGATACTCAAACAACTGCTTTATATCACCCCACCACTATGACGTCATCCAGTCCGCAAACACGTTCATCATTGCATCACCATCTAGGGTTTGCGACAGCGCCTCAATTTGTGACGAAGGGTGATTTGAAAACCCTAGGGGGATTAGAGACGGTGAGGCTGATGATGAGAGATTAGGGTTAGGGTTCCGCCAATTCTCGTTGAAGAGTGGGCTGCCGGTGGCGGGGTTAGGTGGTAGCAGCGTGGTGGTGGTCGGAGACGGTGGTTGATCGGCTAATTGAGGGTTTTGAGAGAGGAAGGTGGAGGTGGTGATGAATTTGGGGGTTAGTGGAACCGGAGCCATGGATTTCAACAAAAACAACCCAAAATCAAGCTTGAAACCGGAGCGATCTTGCTGTCGCTGTCTTGCCGGAGCCATGGATTCCGAGTTCCGACGGTGTCGTCGCCGTCTCCTTCAAGGTAGAGAGAGAAGGAGAGTTAGAGAGATTAGGTTTTTAAAGTGACTGTATTGTGTTTTATATATATATATATATATATATATATAATTAAAAAAGGCCATGGTGACATGTCCCATGACACATCAGATAAAAAGCCACATCAGCAAAATAAACAAACTCAGTTAGTGATTATTTAACGAAGGGGTGACACTGACACCTAAATGTTAAGTAGGGGGTGGTGGAAGCAAAATTGAAAGTTGAGAGTGTCATTGGCCAATTTTGCTTAGTTTAAGGTGATAAAATCTATTTCCCCTTTTTATTTTTTCACCTTTCTTTATGTTTAAGATAGCGTTTATGTTCCTTTTTTCATTAAAGTTATATTTAAGATAACGTTTATGACTCAATTTACCATTAATTTAAAATCAGTCTGTCCTGCTATCCAATTTAAATATATATATTTTTTGGTTTCCGGTTAATATGTCGATATTCTTTTGAGCATATTTTTTAGAATTGTTATACTGAAACAAAATAGATATAGACCCATACCCTACAATGTAACGCGGGTATTCTTACTAGTTAAATCACATATATCAAAAGGGCAAAATAGCTCAATTTATTATGTGAGGATATAAGGAATGGTTCACTTGATAGTAACCAACACTACTACAAAAATAAGTTTTATAGAGGCATGGGATTTGTCGAAAATTACCAAGGAAATCCAATAGGAATTAAAAAATATAGAATACAAAACATCGGTAACTTCGGATCTAATCGTTTTGGTGGAACTCATTGCTGAAAGATGATATGTCCAGTGACGAAGCTTGAGATTTCTGACTGGGAGACGAAAGTCACCGGACCTAAAAATTTCTATAAAACCGAGGGTTGAAAACGTATATACCCAAAATTTCTATACGAAGACTACCTATTCTCCACTACTGAGCGAAAATTTCAGGGGTCGGCCGCCCCTCCCGCCCTACTTAAGCTACGCCCATGGATATGTCATTAATATGTTGATAAGGTTTTTTTATAGCATTCACATCGATCCTGTCGGTGAAGGCCCATTGTGTCACCGGCTTCCATCGATTACTCGTCGCTAACTTGGGGATAAGATTTTCGGATATGATCCTCACTCAGAGTTTCAATTACTTGTATATTTCCTGAACCAAGACGATACCAATACCCGTATTCATTTTTATGATTTTCAATTTTTATACGAGCCAGTTTTGATATTTATCGGTATTTATGAACTACATGTACCAAAGCGGTACTACACGCATAATTGGTTGGTGTCCGGTTTGTGTTTGACTCATTTTAGATTTTTGTTGGGTTTCGGTACACATTATTTATTTTTACAATACCCGTACTTTTAGCATCGTAAGCTATAAACTATATCGAGTGCTATCAGAACAAATCGAACCAATACCAACAAAACAACATCGTTATCGGTATCAATATTCATTTTTTTTGTTTTTGATCAATATCGATTTCGCATATCAATAAGACAACTTTTCTGTGTAATATATTTTTTTAATATCTAAAATTTATTAATGTTCGACTTGCAAGAAGGTAGATATGAGGCAACAAACAGTTCAAAGGACAAAAAAGCAAGGTTTACGGCATATGAGTTTCCGATATTGAAGAGGCTGATTTTGCGGCTTTGGCTAGATGTGATGTCGGGTCCTTTCCGTTTAAGTATTTGGGGATTCCCGTAGGAGTTAACATGAAAAGGGCGAGGTTTCGGAAACCGGTGATTGATAGATTCTCTATTATTCTATCAAAATGGAAAGCTAGGCATCTTTCCTTTGCCGGTTGAATGACCCACGCCAAGTCGGTTCTTGGAAGTCTTCCATCGTATTACCTCTCGTTATTTGCGGCCCCGAAATGCATTTTAAATAAACTTGAGAAGATAAGGAGAGATTTCATTTGGGGTAAATCGGCTACGGGGAACAAAATGAGATGGTTGCGGTGGGACTTTCTTATTAAGTCTGAAAAAGCGGGTGGCATGGGTCTTGGTGGAATTCACGGTTTTAACAAAGCGATGTTATCGAAGTGGTGGTGGAGGATAAAAGAGAAACCGGATCAGTTGTGGGCTGAAGTAATTCGTTCCATTCATCATGTCAAAATAGCAAATAATGCTATTCCTTTTATTAAAAAGACTATTACGGGGGCTTGGAAGGATATTATCTCGGTTGAAACGGATCTAGATAAAGGTTGGTATTAATATCAAAGACAAGCTGATTCAAAATGGGGAGAAATGGATGTGGAGTAATGACCCTAATGGATCCTTTTCTGTAAAACAGGTCAGAATCGACATTGAGGAGGCTGCCAATGTGGGAGGTATGGAACCTGTTGATTATGTTTGGAATTCTTGAGCTCCTCCGAAAGTAAATTTCCTGTTATGAAGGGCCTTACTTGGTAAGATTGCTTCGAAAATGGGGCTTCAACATAGGGGTGTCCCGTTAATTGACGTCTTGTGCCCTCGGTGCGGGTTAAGTGACGAAGACCCGAGGCATATTTTTGTTGATTGTCTTTGGGCCAAGTGTATTTGGTGGAATATATTGACATGGCTGCGTGTTAGATTCCCTGATAATATTGGCAGCCTAGATGAGCTAATCGGGTACATCAAGAATCAGCTGGGCGATGCTAGAAGGAATAAGACGGTTTACACCATTGCGTTAGCTATGATTTGGAGGATATGGAATGCTAGAAATGCGAAAGCTTTCAAAGATAACTTTATTCCGGTCTCTAAATCGGTGGACCATATCAAGGAAGACGCTTATATTTGGATTTTTAATAGATCGAGACTCAAGTCGCTGTCGTGGGGGAAATGGTTAGATTTTGATATTGCAGTCATTTTGTTTGTTTGTAGTTTTCCCCCAGCTTCTTGCTGACTCTTTATATATATATATATATACATATATATATAGTGGAAGGTTCAAATGAGAAGAAAAAATTTGTAAGAATAAAAAGAATAAGTTTTAAACCAATAGAAATGCTCCATGCTAGAAATGCGAAAGCTTTCAAAGATAACTTTATTCCGGTCTCTAAATAGGTGGACCATATCAAGGAAGACGCTTATATTTGGATTTTTAATAGATCGAGACTCAAGTCGCCGTCGTGGGGGAAATGGTTAGATTTTGATATTGCAGTCATTTTGTTTGTTTGTAGTTTTTCCCCCCAGCTTCTTGCTGACTCTTTATATATATATATAGTGGAAGGTTCAAATGAGAAGAAAAAAATTGTAAGAATAAAAAGAATAAGTTTTAAACCAATAGAAATGCTCCATTTTAGTTCATTGAATATGTGTATTTAATGTTATTAATAAGGGCATATATGTAAATTTCTAATTGTAATTAATTAGCTAACTTATTAAACTTGTAACTCCCATTTTAAATATAGTCTTTCAAGATAAAATAATTTAGGGTGAAGGACAATTTTCGACATGTGCAGGATAAATTTTAGTATGTGTAGGATAAATTTTAGTACGTGTAGGATAAATTCTTAAATTTGTATGATAAATTTAGATATGCGTAGGGTAAATTTCGGTATGTGTAAGATATATGTAGAATAAATTTTGAAATGTGTAGGATAAATTTTTTTTTTCTTTGCTTTATTAATGAGAAATAACATAATTAATGGGAGGAGTTATAAACTATTTAATGTTTTACCATTATGCCCTTTCTTCTTTTTCTTCTCACATTAAATTTCTTCTCAAATGAACCTTCCTATATATATATATATATATATATATATATATATAGGGAGCCGCTAGAATGAGAACCACCTCCAGTTATGAGAACCATGAGAACCACTTTCAACCAATCAGAACATGCCAACACAAAGGGTATATTAGTCATTTACCCAAAACATCAAATCCCATTATCTCTCCTCAATTAAATCACCTTCTCTCTCCTCTTTCATTATTTGTCAGCTTCTATCTTCATTTATCTTCCATTTTTTCTCTCATTCTCTTGAAACTGGTTTTCGATTGATTCTGCAGTTGGAAAAACCCAAATCAAAATCAAAAACCACCGCCCCAAAAAAGATCCGATTTGGGGTATTGAGCTCCGATTTGGGGAAACGACATGTGTGAACAATTCCAAGCTCCGATTTGATGTTGAATCGTAAGTGGTGGGTGCTCGATGACAGTGGTGCAGCGCCGCCGTGAGCGGTGGTGGCGGTTCGATGGCTGGGTGGTGGGCCGGCGGCAGCGCCGCCGTGAGCGGCGGAGGTCCCGGTCTCCTCCTGGTTTAAACGGGGCCAGGTTTGTTTTTCAGTTATTGATTGTTGGTTTGATTGGGTTCTTTTGATTTGTTGTTTCTGTTTTGATTGGGTTCTTTGATTCAAAAAGTTTGGGTTTTTTGATTATTTTGGTGGGTTTGATGATGAATCTGGGTTTGAATATGGGTTTGATGTTTTGAATATGGGTTTGATGTTTTGAATATGGGTTTGATGTTGAATCTGGGTTTGATGTTTGAATATGGGTTTGATGTTGAATCTGGGTTTCATGTTGAATCTGGAACACTGATCTGGAACATTGTGGGTATGATGAGTTTCTTTTGATTTTGGACCCAATCTTTTGCTGTTTGCAGGTTGTTCGGATGTGATTTTGGATATGGGAAAACTGAGTTTCATTTTTTTCAATGTTTGGATGTGTTTTTGGATCTGGGAAAACTGAGTTGCATTTGTTTGAATGTTTGTTGAATGATGCAGGTTGTTTTGAATGATGCATTTTGTATTCTTTGATTCTCCCGGGATTTGATCTGTTTTGGGTTGGGCGGCGATGATGATGCAAAAAAAAAAATCGTACACTTTGATGACGATGGCGCGGCAAGGTCGGCGGAGGGTAGGTTTTTTGAACCTGCAACCCCACTTTTGCAGCCTTTTTGATTATCCGTTAATCTGAGCCAAACCCCGTTTTTTTTCGAGATAGACTTTGTTTTGATGTTGTTGGTTTTTAATTCCCCCCCCCCCCAGTCGATGATGATAACGATATATCTGAGACATCTCCCAAGTTTGCGATTTCTGGGTGCGTTCGTTTTTGCGTAAAGAAGTTTTTGTCAAAAAAAAAAGTTAACCCGTAAACTTTTTAACGTAAAACGTAAAACGTAAAAAGTTTTTCACGTAAAACGTAAAAAGTTTTTCACGTAAAACGTAAAAAGTTTTTAAAGTAAAACGTAAAACGTAAAAAGTTTTACGTAAGAACGTAAAACTTAATAAGTTTTTCGCAAAACGTAAAACGTAAATGTTTTTTCGTAAAACGTAAAACGTAAAAAGTTTTACGTAAAACGTAAAAAGTAAAAAGTTTAACGTAATACGTAAAAAGTTTGACGTAAAACGTAAAAAGTTTAAAAAGTTTAACGTAAAACGTTAACTTTTTAACGTAAAACATAAAACGTAAACCTTTTTCTACGTAAGTTGTAAAACGTAAAAAACCGTGTGATAAATCGGCGCCTAAACAAGGGGCGTGAATGTGGTGCATAAAAACGCCGCGAAAAGTTTTGCATAAATCGTAAAACGTTAAAAGTTTAAAAAGTTTACGTAAAAGGTAAAAAGTTTTAACGTAAAACGTAAAAAGTTTTAACGTAAAACGTAAAAAGTAAAAAGTTTTAACTTAAAACGTAAAAATTTTAACGTAAAACGTAAAAAATTTAACGTAAAACTTAAAATGTAAAAAGTCTAAAAAGGTTAACGTAAAACGTAAAACTTAAAAAGTGCAAAAACGGCGCGTAAAACCGGGAATAAAAAACCGCACTTAAAAACCCGGTCGCAAAAAAACGGCGTGAAAAAACGCGGCGTAGAAAAACGGCGAGTAAAACGGGCCGTATAAACGGCGCGTAAAAACGGGACATAAAAAACGGGACGTAAAAAATGGGGCGCAAAAAACGGGACGGCTTGTAAAAAATGTGACGTAAAAAACAGCGCGGCAAAAAACGGGACGGCTTGTAAAAAATGTGACGTAAAAAACAGCGCGGCAAAAAACGGGACGGCAAAAAACGGGCGCGCTAAAACGGGACGGCAAAAAACGGGACGGCAAAAAACGGGATGGCTAAAACGGGACGGCAAAAAACGTAAAACGTAAAAATTTTAACGTAACGGGACGGCTAAAACGGGACGGCAAAAAACGAGACGGCAAAAAACGGGACGGCTAAAACGAGACGGAAAAAAACGTAAAACGTAAAAATTCTAACGTAAAGCGTAAAAATTTTAACGTAAAAAGTAAAAAGGTTTAACGTAAAACGCAAAAAATTTAACGTAAAACGTAAAAATTTTAACGTAAAACTTAAAACGTAAAAAGTCTAAAAAGGTTAACGTAAAACGTAAAAAGTGTAAAAACGACGCGTAAAACCGGGAATAAAAAACCGCACTTAAAAACCCGGTCGCAAAAAAAACGGCGTGAAAAAACGCGGCGTAGAAATACGGCGCGTAAAACGGGCCGTATAAACTCTGCGTAAAACGGGCCGTAGAAACGGCGCGTAAAAACGGGACGTAAAAAATGGGGCGCAAAAAACGGGACGGCTTGTAAAAAATTTGACGTAAAAAACGGCGCGGCAAAAAACGGGACGGCTTGTAAAAAAACGGGACGGCAAAAAAACGGGACGGCTTGTAAAAAAACGGGACGGCTTAAACGGGACGGCTTTGTAAAAAAACGTGACGCTAAAAACGGCGCGGCAAAACCCGGTCGCAAAAAACGGCGCGTAAATCCGGGAATAAAAAACCACACTTAAAAACCCGGCCGCAAAAAAAAAAACGGCGTGAAAAAACGCGGCGTAGAAAAACTGCGCGTAAAACGGGGCGTATAAACGGCGTGTAAAAACGGGACATAAAAATGGGACGTAAAAAAGGGGCGCAAAAAACGGGACGACTTGTAAAAAATGTGACGTAAAAAACGGCGCGGCAAAAAACGGGATGACTTGTAAAAAAACGGGAGGGCCAAAAACGGGACGGCAAAAAACGGGACGGCTAAAACGGGACGGCTTGTAAAAAAACGGGACGGCTAAAACGGGACGGCAAAAAAGGGGACGGCAAAAAACGGGACGGCTAAAACGGGACGGCAAAAAAGGGACGGCTTGTAAAAAAACGTGACGCTAAAAACGGCGCGGAAAAAAACGGGTCGTAAAAAATGGGGCGCAAAAAACGGGACGGCTTGTAAAAAACGTGACGTAAAAAACGGCGCAGCAAAAAACGGGACGGCTTGTAAAAAAACGGGACGGCGAAAAACGGGACGGCAAAAAACGGGACGGCTAAAATGGGACGGCAAAAAACGAGACGGCTTGTAAAAAAACGTGACGGCTTGTAAAAAAACGTGACGCTAAAACGGCGCGCTAAAACGGGACGGCTTGTAAAAAACGTGACGTAAAAAACGGCGCGGCAAAAAACGGCGCGTAAAACGGGCCGTATAAACGGTGCGTAAAACGGGCCGTATAAACGGCGCGCAAAAACGGGACATAAGAACGGGACGTAAAAAATGGCGCGTAAAAACGGGACGTAAAAACGGGACATAAAACGGCGCGCTAAAACGGGACGGCTTGTAAAAAACGTGACGTAAAAAACGGCGCGGCAAAATACGGCGCCTAAAACCGGGCCTAAAAACGGCACTTAAAAGCTACGGTTGCAAAATCGGCGTGAAAAAAACGGAGCGTAAAACGGGTCGTAAAAAACGCCGCGTTAAAAAAATGACGCTTGAAAAAGTCGATGCGTAAAAACGGCGTGCAAAATCTGGCGCGAAAAAAAAAATTGTCTTTTGTTAAAAAAATCGGAATTTAAAAATGTTTTTAATAAAAAAATCTTTTTAAAAAATAAAAAGAAATATAATAAAACTAAAAAGTAATATAATAAAACAAAAAGTAATTAAAAAATAATAAAGTGAAAAAGACAAAAAAGAGTTATTTTACTAATCTATCTTTTTTGATTAAAATATAAAAGACATAATAAGACAAATTTTATTTAATATTAGTTTTTGTTACTTTTAATTCTCATCCATCCATCAAGTTGATCTAAAGGCTATAAAGTGGTTCTCATGGTTCTCATAACTGGAGGTGGTTCTCATTTTAGCGATCCCCTATATATATATATATATAGGGATCGCTATATATATATATATATATAAAGTGTTTGTCGTTCAAAAAAAATAATAGTTGGTTTTTTTTAATCAATTAACTCATCATTTAATTTCTAATTGACGATTCTTATTCAAAAACCACAAGTATGAGTAGTTAACAAGAATCAGTGATACTTCCTTAGGCTTGTAGATGGCTTTATATTTTATAAGCATTTTCGTTATGAAATCCCTAAAGAACACACCAAGTAGTCATGATAATCGTCTTAATCACCCTTCCTAACTTTAGTAATCGTAGTCGAGCTAGCCAACAGCCGGGGCACAGGTTTGTTGGTGTCCGGGGTTCCCCCCCCCCCCCCCCCCCCCAATTTTCGGTTAGAAATATATAAGTTTCGATTTTTCGTCCGAAAATTTTAAAATTATATAGGATCCACCCTCGAATTATTTTCCTAAATATTTATACAATATATAAATTAAAGTAAAGTTTGTTATCACTTTGTATATAAATGATGGGTAGTTTGGTAAATTTATTTTAACTCTTAATCGTTTAACCCTAGATTACCCACCACACAATAAACTTAATCGCAAGTTAATACCAAATTACCAATCACCTTCTTCCCGTACTCCCGTAGCCTTCTGCCCATTTTTTTTCCAATTCAATCCAGATATTTTCGGTAATCATTATTTTCTTGTTGTTGTCAGTTGCTGCTGATTACATACATATAATTGATTGCATGAATTAATATTTATTATTCATTCATTGTTTCTTTTCGTCTTTAGGTCAATTACATCTCGTAATTGGTAAATAGTTGATGCCTTGGTGGTAAGAATTAATGTATTATTAGTCCATTATGTATGTATGTATTAGTCGAATGGTTATTCTGAAAAGTATACTTGATATTAATATGTAACACTCTGAAAATGGGTTTGGTAATCAAACCACGTTAATACTAAAAGACGGGTAAAGTACCGTTAGTGGTAAAAGTAACCCGGTAAATATTAGGATTTAAATAAATAATCCTAATATTAATTAAAAAGCGGATAAGAACTTTCAAGAAATAAAATGGATAAAAGGCCCGAGCTAACGGAACTTAAATTAAACGGGTTAGAACTCCCGGAACTCACTAAGTTAACTAGGGGTAATTAACCTAGTTAATTATTTGTTTAAAAACAATAAATAAGCATGAACTAGTAAGCCATTTATAAACCATGGATATTTGAGGGACCAAAGTTAGACAATTGCAAAGTGATATTATTAAAACAAAAATTAAACACCAAACACACACTTGTGTGTGTGTCTGGTTCGATAAAAAACACAGGGGGCGACCAAGTTCTTCCACCAAACCCTAGTTCATGCTAAATTTTCCAAATTGAAGACCTAAATCTATTCCAAAACGAAATCCAAGCAAATATTAGTGATCTCCTTAGTAAAGGGATCATAAGGTATGTAGAATTTCATTGAATAATTTCATCTTGAACTCTAGGTGAACATATGAAATTCGAAAATTGTGTTGCATGATTGTTTTTTGGATGAATTTGGAATGAAATTGTGTCTAGGAATAAACCCTAGTCATTAGATTTTTGAAATTATGCTCATTACTTGTGAATTTCATAATCACCAATATAGGTGATTAGTGGGTTTTGTAAAAGCATGTTTAACACTAGGATTATAGTTATCATTCTAGTGTATTTTGAACTCTATGAAGTAAATTCAGAATTTGTTAATGAGAAAATTTGACATGAACTTGCTTAATTGATGTTAATCTTGGTTACATGACAAGTTATGAACTTGATTGTAAATATGTAAAAATTATGCCCACTAGGTGTTTGTTAAAATGCCTAAATGAAATCGCGGTCTACTCGGTTGTGTGTAAAACTTGATTATAATAGGTATTCGGATGAATGCTAGTGATATGATGAAACGGGTCTCACTTATAGAGGAGAACCCTTAATTCTAGTGAAAAGAATAAATAAGAATAGTTTTGATAATCGCTTGAACTAGTTAAAGTGTTGTAAACATGATAAACTCGGTTAGAACTTTGTTTAAATCGATGGCCTAAAGATAGCGCCTACCGGGTAATTAAGGAATGCTTAATCTAGTTGATAAACTTGGTTGTGCATTTCATATACTAATGGGCGTTTGACTTAAAAAAAAAAGTCAAACTGACCCATAAAATGACCTATAAAATGATGAATGATAATTTTTTAATATAAAATGACTAAGGATCGTAGTAAATTATGATTAATCTAACCATCTTGTGAATAATGATGATAGTTTGACGCTTAACAAGCTAGGTGGAGGCTTGGGAAAGAAGCGGGTCGAACGGATTGAGTAAGTGGAAAAAGAGCATAACCGGGTGCAAGGTAAGTGAAACTTACACCTTTTTGAAGAACACGTATCTGTTCTGTAAGTTATAAATACAATAGAAATTATATTCGAAATATGGTTACCGACACGAAATGATACGGGTCGGAACTAAAAACAAGTGTTAAAAACCGTAGTAATGGTAAAACGGGGTGGAACGGTAAATCAGTCATGAAAAGACTAAGATAAAATGAGTTTTCAAACGGCTACTTATTAAGTAAGCCTAAACTAATAAAAAGGGTAAAACGGATCAAATGGTAATATTGATACCATTTGACCATTAGCGACTAATAAGTGTATGTCGAGTCTCATGCTCGTAGGATGAACGACTCGTGAATTAGCGATGCTATGAAATAGTAAATAAGTGAAGACAAGGTATTAAAACGGGTCAATATGTTGATCCGAGTCAGGTACGCATGATTATGTTGTAGTTAAAAGTGCTATATTGGTCAAATAATTGGTGAGAATCTTTCGTCGTAAAATAAAAGACTAGAATTGACAAAAAAAGCTCTTAATGGGTAAATCGGGCAAACGAACCTTAGAGGACGTTTAGAAACTTGTATTATAATTATGTAACCCTTAGATACATGTAAGAGTTGTAGGCATAAACTTTGTAGGTTAAATGCCGAAGGACGGGTCAATCATGTAAAATGACTAAACGAAGGGTAAAAATTTGGGATTATGGGGTCCTTATGCAAATCCACCACAAAAATAGTTATGGTAGAATGTAAGTAGCTATTTAAATATGGGAACGCGAGTTGTGAAAAGAGAAGAGTGGAATTGATGCTTTAATGCACAAAATCCCCTAAACGGGTCAAAGTGAATTACGTCGTAACTTGGGTGTTTGCCGCGTAATTCACAAAAGTTATGAATCCAAGATAGAGATTTTGAGTTAAATACTTTGGTATATGATTAACTAGAAACAAGTTTAGAGGTCTTAAATACAAACGGGCCAAAATGTTGATTTTGAATAATAAGCCAAATGCTTAAAATTTTAGAATTTTATTAGTTTGAATGTCGGATTTTAACTCCATGCTATGGAGAATTAAATTACCGACGCGTAGGAAAAAGAATCACATAATTCAGACATACGGATAAAAATTATGAAGGTTTTCGTACTAAAAACCGAAAACAAACAAAATCTGCTGATCAGACCATAAGCTACGGTCCAGAAGTTCTGGTTGAAGTAGTATGGTGAACCGTAAGCCACGGTATGAGAACCGTAGCCTACGGTCGATTTCTAACAAAAATGTTGATTTTGTTTATTTGATGGTTTTGAGCTTTCGGGTCCGTTTAGACGGGTTCTAGGGTCTCATATACTAATGTTTGTGATAAATTCACAATGTAGGTGTGTTTGAACTTAGGATGGGTGAAGATCAAGCGACGAACATGAACCGAACACACGTCAAATGAAGCTTCCGCGTTAAATCTTGTTTTGTTTTGATAAAAGTGAATTATGAAATCAATTAGCCCTATATTTTGAATACTTTAAACATGTAAGAATGTTACTTGACAAAGTTTTTGTAAAGTCGCATTTTTAGTATAAAATGCATATTTTAATGTTAAAAATCTTGATTAATTGAGACGGGTGTTACAAGTTGGTAATCAGAGCTCATGGTTAAAAAATAAAGTGTGTTCGGTTCGAGGCTTGATTGCAAATCCGGTAAGTACATGTATATTAATGGTTTAGTATGATTAAAGTGTTGAGAACAACACATAGGGTTATCGTGTAATACACGTTACACCAATCAAATCGATAAAGATAGATATAGTCAACGAAATTACGTGTGTTGACACGTATAGTAGAAAAGCCTTGTATTATAATACGGGCAATTATTGATGTCGACATTACTAACTTTTGTGAATGTGTTAATTGAAGGACACTCGCATCTGAAGATGACGAGAGTTGAATGAATTGTGGATAGGATGGTGGAACGGTCTGGGGTGTGACAAGCAGAGCATACTCATCAAGGACCTAAATCGCGCAGTGATCGCGAACAAGGATATAGGAATGGAAAGCCCGTTAGGGAAAACTTTACAAGGTGCACGTCTTAAATTAATCGCACAAATAGTAATATCCAACAAACAAGTAGAGAATGACGGTTGCGTATATATGATAAAACTTAGAAAAACCTGAATAGGATATCTATTCAGGATGATGTCTACAAGAGAAGTTTATTAGAAATATGTGTTATTCATGATGATGAATAACAAAGAAATAATAGGATTAGTTCATATGGAAACTTGGACGGGGAAATTATCCAAGTGGAAAACTCTCAATATAATGCTATTGAGAAAAGTAGCAATCACATTAACAAATGTGATAATAATTGTATATGTTCAAGAATGAAATAGGTAAAACTATTAATTGTTAAATAATAATTGAATAAAGTTTTGCCAATGTAAGTCAGTGGTATAGAAAGAATAGAGGCGTTACTTACATGGGGTGTAGTGTGAAAATTATAAAAAGGTCATGTGTGTCATGTGTTGATCGCTTACTCTGGCCAAGTAAGTAGTGAACACATGATGTCATGAACTTCTTACGATGGACACATTTATGTCCAATGTAGTAAGGACGGGGTGAATGAGACAAATTAAAAAGGTACCCAAATGAATCAAACAAGTAAGATGTTTGATAGTAAACGTAAACGCAAGTCGGATGACGGGAGCGTATTACGTTAGAATAACGAGCCCGAGAGAAGGGACAAAGATCAAGGTAAATGAAAATACAGACCCACTAACAGGAATGCTAAGGCATAGGGATAAAAGTTTGACTGTCACAAGTGATGAAATTCACACGGACAAGTCAAACGAATTAAATGAAGGAAGTGATTGAATAAAAGCGGTATATTTCGCTAAGACGACCAGATAAATTAAAACGAAGTCTTAATACATACCGGGACGGTTGCTTTGGAAATGACTTAGGTAAAATACCCGATAGATGGGTAGGATTTTGAAAGTATGCGTAAACCAAGAGACGGGAACGCGAAACAGAAAGTCAAAAGACTCGGATTGTGAGTTATAACTAAAAGACGATGAAATTCCGCAAACAAAAATTTTGATAATTATGTTCAACTATTTCAAAGTTGGACGGGTTAAATAAGAAACGAAGTTTGACGTTCACAAGTGATGAAATTTCACACAAACAAGTCAAACGAGTTAAACTAAGAATAACGTTTGATAATGTAAGTAAGCGCGAACCGAATAAATACAAGTGCGAGATGTTAACGAATCTATATAAAGGGTTATGGGTAAGCATAGAAAAGAATAACGCAAACCAGTGAAACGGAGAGTTAAAAACATTAAGATAGAGAACCCGGGTAACGGGTTGTAAAGAAATATAAGTATGAACCCGATAACGGTAAGCGAAGAACAAACCGATGTGTAAATGACGGAAGAAGTCATAGAGTCGGAAGAATAATTCGAAAGAAAACAAATGTAGCCTTAGACTACGGTCAAGGTCAAATGAAATACAAAAGCGAAAATAAATGATTCTAAACATAAAAAAGGGGGTACCTTGACACCATAAATATATATATATATATATATACACACACACACATTTGAATAAAGGCTCGAATAAAGGATGATCTACGGGATCATCATAACCTATAGGATTATAAGTAGTGTTAAAGTCTAACGGGACCAAAAAGACCTTCGGGTCACAAATAGAAAGAAACGAATTGTAGGGGTCTCACCTTAAAAGGGGAAAAAAGGTGAAAATCTAAATAAATAGCCTACGAGGCTAAGTGAAAGAACCTACGAGTCATATGGGTTAAGCATGGGAATTAGTTATAATTCCATGCATTAAATAATAATGGAAAGGAATAGACCCTCGGGAGTAGCATTCCTAGAAATGAGAGAAAGAGGTAAGATAAAGAGGAAACGTAAACTAAAAATTTAGTTGTTAGTCAAAAGCAACATTTTAACAAAACATAAGTGGTATGAGGTGATTTAGAAAATCTTAAACACACATAAGGCCGGAGATGGCAAAATAGTATACCCGGGTGACGGGGTATGAAGTGACGGCGACTAATTAGTCTAGTCGGTAAAACTATTCGAAGTCAAGATAGTGTCATGAAATATACAAAGCGCTTGTTAATATAAGACAAGTGCGGAATAAACATGTTAACAGACTAACGCGAATGAGTGGTCAAGTGACAACTCGGTCAAATAGGTGACAAAGAAAAGAAATATAAGATGAAAGTTACGGTTCGTAAGGACTTACACATGAAAGACGCACATGTCAATACGAATGATAAAATATTGACCAAAAAGAATGAATGCTTTAAAGATGAAACCAAGTTCGTTTGGTTTAAACTAATGAACTACGCAAATAAGGTTTCGAGGACGAAACCTCTTTAAGGGGGGTAAACTTGTAACACCCCGAAAACGGGTTTGATAATCAAACCACGTTAATACTAAAAGACAGGTAAAGTACCGTTAGTGGTAAAAGTAACCCGGTAAATATTAGGATTTAAATAAATAATCCTAATATTAATTAAAAAGCGGATAAGAACTTTCAAGAAATAAAATGGATAAAAGGCCCGAGCTAACGGAACATAAAACAAACGGGTTAGAACTCCCGGAACTCACTAATTTAACTAGGGGTAATTAACCTAGTTAATTAGTTGTTTAAAAACAATAAAGAAGCATGAACTAGTAAGCCTTTTATAAACCATGGATATTTGAGGGACCAAAGTTGGACAATTGCAAAGTGATATTATTAAAACAAAAATTAAACACCAAACACACATTTGTGTGTGTGTCTGGTTCGATAAAAAACACAGGGCGCGACTAATTTCTTCCACCAAACCCTAGTTCATGCTAAATTGTCCAAATTGAAGGCCTAAATCTGTTCCAAAACGAAATCCAAGCAAAGATTAGTGATCTCCTTAGTAAAGGGATCATAAGGTATATAGAATTTCATTGAATAATTTCATCTTGAACTCTAGGTGAACATATGAAATTCGAAAATTGTGTTGCATGATTGTTGTTTGGATGAATTTGGAATGAAACTGTGTCTAGGAATAAACCCTAGTCATTAGATTTTTGAAATTATGCTCATTACTTGTGAATTCCATAATCACCAATATAGGTGATTAGTGGGTTTTGTAAAAGCATGTTTAACACTAGGATTATAGTTATCATTCTAGTGTATTTTGAACTCAATGAAGTAAATTCAGAATTTGTTGATGAGAAAATTTGATATGAACTTGATTAATTGATGTTAATCTTGGTTACATGACAAGTTATGAACTTGATTGCAAATATGTAAAAATTATGCCCACTAGGTGTTTGTTAAAATGCCTAAATGAAATCGCGGTCTACTCGGTTGTGTGTAAAACTTGATTATAATAGGTATTCGGATGAATGCTAGTGATATGATGAAACGGGTCTCACTTATAGAGGAGAACCCTTAATTCTAGTGAAGAGAATGAATAAGAATAGTTTTGATAATCGCATGAACTAGTTAAAGTGTTGGAAACATGATAAACTCGGTTAGAACTTTGTTTAAACCAGTGGCCTAAATATAGCGCCTACCGGGTAATTAAGGAATGCCTAATCTAGTTGATAAACTTGGTTGTGCATTTCATATACTAATGGGCGTTTGACTTTAAAAAAAAGTCAAACTGACCTATAAAATGACCTATAAAATGATGAATGATAATTTTTTAATATAAAATGACTAAGATGGAATAATCGTAATAAATAATGATTAATCTAACCACCTTGTGAATAATGATGATAGTTTGACGCTTAACAAGCTAGGTGGAGGCTTGTGAAAGAAGCTGTAACACTTGTGCCTTCGCGGCTATCAAACAAATACCGAACCAATGAAATATTATATTTCATACTTGGGATTGGTAAAAATATGTGTATCATTTGCACATATCAATTTTTGTTCACTTCCAAACTCTAAATCGCTTTCTGGAAGGTTATACGCGCACCGATGCGTAAATATAACCAGTTTAATGCAACAAACACTCCGGAATAGTGAAATAGGCTTAACATACCTTAAATAACCTTTACATAACTTAGAAATAAGTTTTGAAGGCTTTGGTATGGCAAAAACAAGTTAATTCGCTTACAGGGACTAAACTTGACAAACTGCGAAAGTATGCCAATTTGAACTGTAACAGACATTCCGGAACATGACCATAAGTTAAACACACCTTAAATATACTTTATATAGCTTAGAAATAGGCTTTGAGGGGTTCGGTGTGCTAAAATAAACTTTTGGCTCATTCAGGGACTAAAAGTGTCAAAAAGTGCACAAGTTTGCACTTTCGCGCATAACTTACGTTCTGAATACATCCGGACATCCAAAAATTTATGTAAGCATGACTATATTATGCTTTAATGTTTGGCCTGCCAAAAATCCATTCGTTGCGTCATTTGGATCGTTTTTCGCGCTTATGCGCATTCCGTCGTAATTAAGCGAACATCGCGTTCGTACGACCAAACGAACCAACATCCGACATATTTCTGAGCATGTTTCATGTCCACAATGTTTAGGCAACATTTTAGGGCCTTAAAGTTGGCTTTACGGGCCTTAGAAGTGTCGGAAATGACCTTAAACACGTGCAGGGACTAAAACTGCCAAAATGGAACATATTTCTGATCTGTGCAGGCCAGGCGGCCCGCCTCAGTTTCTGTATATCCTCACGCGGGCCGCGTCCGCCTTCTGGACCAGATTAACTGCATTTAACAGCAGTTTGCAGCTGTTTGATCCTCACCCACACATTCTCAATTGCTTAGTCAGAGGATAAGGACCATTTTTAGGCACCATAACTTTCCAACACTTGTACGGATGGGATTAAGGCACGTTTTCCATGAAACGATCTTAACGGTGGACCGAATACTATAAATACCCCACCCCCCATGCTTCATAATCACTAGAATTTTGATCTTAGAAACTCTAAGTTGAAACCATTGTTTCATACCTGAGATTCTCGGATCGAAATTAGCATTCGGGGACCCTTCGTAAGTATTCTTTCGTTCTTTTCCTTATTTTATTGCTTTTCGAGTCCGAAAGTCAAACTTTGTTTGACTTTCAGCGTTGACCAGCTTATGGTCAATGCGAAGTTCGTTGGAACTTCGCAACGTGATTGTAATCACGATGGTTATAGTCCCTTGGGACTATGCCTACTGATTTCCACGTTGTCTAGGGTCGTAGGGTAAGCGATCTAATAAATCGCTTATACCTTGAACCCGACCCATTTGGTCGATCATTAGGATCCGACCAAATACATTAGGTGACCATAGTAGGTAGGGAATAACCTTCCGAGGTTATACCCTATGGTCACATCGTTTAAGTAGTTGTATGATAGGTAGTTTATATGCCTTAGTTAAATTACCAGAATACCCTTTTCATGTATAATTGGTAATTAAGCATATGTAACCTAAACTTTTGTCACATAACTGATTATGTAACATGTTTAGGCATATAACACTTGTCATAGGACTAGTTAGGCGGTCCGAACGCGTTTCACGCGAACGACGCGTTAAAGTAGCATAAGCTACCTAAACGGGTCGTAATGGGTCGTAAACAATTATGTTAGGTTTCAATTAGTATGTAGGCTTTGTTGAACCATACTACACGAGTCTCCATACTCGTTTGGTTTACAAACCCTCATGCTACCCGATCTTCCGATTTAGGTCCGGTTTATTAACATAGTTACCTATATTAGGTGCCGTTTGATTTCCGTGATCTCTAGCATTGTTTGGTTGTTACTCAAGGACTTCTGAGCAATCTCAAGTGAGTACATAGACCCCTCTTTTACTGTTTTCCAAACTGTTTTGGGGTGGAACACATGTGCCTACTTGTTACTTTCGTGCTTTCCTGTTTTCACATCATATACTTGTTATGTTCATTAGTACACTATTAGTACATGATTTACATTACATTTCTGCTATGTATGTTGACTGATAGCATGCTAGCACATTGATTTACATGACTTTTCTACTTTGTATGTTAACTTAGCATACTTAGTACATCATTTTACATTGCATCTCTGTTGCATATGTTCCAGTAACATATGGACACATTGTTTTACAGCTCTACCTTGTATGTTTACTCTAGCATACTAGGTACATTATCTTCATCACATGCTTACATTTTGGTATGACATTTGGTTTGTTTAAATGAGACAATGTACATTCATTAACACCGATCATGCCGCTCGGTAGTAGGTAGTGGTACCATAGGACTTGACAAATCCCATTCCTGAAATCTCGGGTTTGTTTGGACGTAAGGAATGACCGAATCCGAATACATATTCTTTTGATAACTCACTTTTACATAGTTATCCGTCTGTCTCAAGGCTTGGATGTATGAATTTTCACAATACCGCATAAATGTTCATATTCAGTATAGCATGCATATATTTTACAAAACATAACTTGGATTTAAACCAAGTTTTACTTCAATACTTTGTTTTGTACATTTTTACTTATGGTTTAAGTAGTCTTATTTTTACTTACCATACATATCATTTTGGTTACACATTACTTGACTACTTTTGGACTATAAACATTTGACATGGTTTATACAATGACTTTTGACTATTGGTTTAAACATAGACTTATTACATTGGTGGTTTGAGTAAGTGATTAAGTAACGATGCGTGTGTAATATGATACAAGCATGGTGGATACGCCGCTGGTACTTCCTATATATAAGTGTTTGTATGGTATTACATATATCGCAGCGTTATTTGAATCATTTCAGTTTGATACATATAACATTTTATACAAATAACATACTTTTCACAATACATTGTTTTACAAACAACTTAACTTATACAAACTCATTTTACATGGTTACCCATTTAACCATGCATTATTTTCTTATTTATACATATCATCTGAACTTATTGTTTTTCAAATGATTTACAAAGACAAAGCAAATTACAAGGTTCATGACTAAACATTTTCTCAAACATAAGTCATGAAACCTATTTTCACAAAACCTATGTATCTCACAGGCATTTTTATGCTGACGTACCTATTTTCACATGTGTTTTTCAGGAGCTGTTGCATAAGATGATCAAGATACACATAGGCAGACTTGGGCTTTAGTGACAATAAAAGATGCAAGACTAGTTAATTATGTTGTATTTCCTTGGTTGTTAAGACATTGTAACACTTTTAATCAATAAAATGAAACTTCAATTGCCATGGATTTGAAACAATTAATTCTGTTACAACACTCCCCGACATTTCCGCCACGTTTTGTATGTTCTACGTGGTCGGGGTGTGACAGAAGCGGGTTGAACGGATTCAGTATGTGGAAAAAGAGCATAACTAGATGCAAGGTAAGTGAAACTTACACCTTTTTGAAGAATACGTATCTATTCTATAAGTTGTAAATACAATAGAAATGAAATTCGAAATATGGTTACCGGCGTGAAATGATACGGGTCAGAACTAAAAACAAGTGTTGAAAACCATAGTAATGTAAAACGGGGTGGAAAGGTAAATTACACATGAAAAGACTAAGATAAAATGAGTTTTCGAACGGCTACTTATTTAGTAAGCCTAAACTAATAAAAAGGGTAAAACGGATCAAATGGTAATATTGATACCATTTGACCATTAGCGACTAATAAGTGTATGTCGAGTCTCATGCTCGCAGGATGAACGGCTCGTGAATTAGCGATGCTATGAAATAGCAAATAAGTGAAGACAAGGTATTAAAACGGGTCAATATGTTGATCCAAGTCAGGTACGCATGATTATGTTGTAGTTAAAAGTGCTATATTGGTCAAATAATTGGTGAGAGTCTTTCGTCAAAAATAAAAGACTAGAATTGACCAAAAAGCCCTTAATGGGTAAATCGGGCAAACGACCCTTAGAGGCCGTTTAGAAACTTGTATTATAATTATGTAACCCTTAGATACATTGTAAGGACCTTCAAAAATATCCCAAAACGACCCGTAAGTAAAAACCCGGACCCCTGAAACCCTAATCCATAACAAAAATCAAGAAAAGCAGATTTTTGATCTTCAGGCGGGCCGCGTAAGGGTAAGCCTCGGCTTACGCGGGCCGCGACAACACACCAAAACTCCGGATCATCCAACAGGCCACGTGTCGCACACGTGGCAGCCCTAGGTATGACACGCTAGCCCTAATCTACGAATAGGTGCCCCTCGCGGGCCGTGTAAGGATCAAGGGTGGGCTCACGCGGGCCGCGTAAACCCCATATTTCAGCTATAAATAGGTTTGATCAGGAGCAGTTCACTGCTGTCGAAAACAATTCTCAAAAACGAAGATACACTGCTCAAATTCGAAAATTAAGGTAGTAAGGTGCTGCTACGATACAGGGTATTAACTCGATCGCTGCTATGATTCAATGTCCGATCGATTGAAACTATCCAATGGATGTTTAACTGCTGCCCACATTAGGGCTATACTTTGTCATTCGTTGTGAGGGTTTTAATCTCGTGAGTTATCGTAAATGCTGTATTAGTTACTGACCTAGTTCGTATGCGTTGTTGTTTAAATTAGGTTACAAGGCTAATCAGTAGGCTAAACTCTGCCCGTTAAACTTGCAATGTGAGTCATTCTCTTTTTATCAATAATATTTTATAATACTCCAAGCATTTTCAAAAGTTACAATTACAGGGATTAAGTCGTGGTTATCTTGAATCACTGGCTAGTGGGGTATTGTGCACATTACTAATTTCTCACGGTTAGGCTAATAAATCCTAACAGCGATAATCATCACTACTTGGGTGAAAGGACCCAATAGTGGTATGACCATCGTCACCAGGAGGTGACACGGTGCCAGATAAAAATAAGATAAAAGCCATTGTAATCGCTCTTATGCTGTAATTTATAACTAAGTGTCGTTTTGTGTAAAATGAATGATTCACCAGTATTTCCCCGCTGACAAAATATTTTTAAAACATGTTTCAGGTGACTACTGTGAACCAAGGAAAAGTGCTATGGAGGACTAACAAGCTTGAAGTAGTGGCTCAATTAAATAAATAAACTTGTTTTGTAAAACAGGGAATTTCCTAATAAAATTCCTCTATTGTAAATTACGGGGTTTATTCCGAGTTATGAAATAAAATAATCGGGCATTTCAAGTTATAAAAGATCCTGTTAAATCTTCCGCTGTCAATTCAATTAATAAATACCACGGGTTTTCTGTCCCGCGGCTCCTGGACCGGGTTAAACCGGGACGGGGGCCGTAACAGAAAAAGGTGGTATCAGAGCCACTGATTTATGCCAATTAAGTATTTAGAAATACTTAATTTTTGATTGCCATCATGTGATTATGTGTTATTTGACTATTTGTTTATAGTATGGGTAAGCAAAGACTTTCGGACATTTATCGTCAATTAGATAGTTCACCAAAAGATAAGGGAACATCATCCTCACGATACTCAGCAGATACTAAGGAAGGGATATTTGTTCGTAAGGCACAGTTTGAGAAACCACTTACCCCTAAGAAAAGAGGTTGGATTATTAGAAAAAGTCAAGAGAAAATAAAGAAGTCACAACCAAAAGAAGTGATGATTCCTAAGGAAACTCAGGAAATAGACAATAACCCACCATGGGAAGATGAATTAGATGAAAAATGAGCAGATCTTTATACGTTAGCCACTACAGCAGTAAATGTTAACTTTTAATTAAGTTAAACTGCAAACACCCTGACCCAGTACTAGCACCCATATCATCCATAAGCCAGAAACTTTGCCCATTAAATAAACAACTTAGTAAGAAAAGATAGACTAAAATAAATTGTGAATGTACAATCCCTAGTATATTTTAAAATTTCAGTTGTAATTTATAAATATATATAAAATTCGCAATATTTTATTTTAAATCAACAATTTTTCTGATCGCCTTCCTGTGATTATGTGAAAATTCAATTTACAAAATTTTAACCTAGAATTTTGTGTGTTTCTTCATATCTACTAAACAGCATGAATGAATTATCTGAAACTCTTCAGAATCTCAATCTCTATTCTATTAATGTGGAAGTTCCAAACACTTTACCGGTTATTGTGCCGATATTGAGGAACCTATGGAATTCCAAGCTCAACCTCCGGAGAAACCAAAGCCAAAGAAAAGAAGAAGACTTGTGGGCTGGAGGCGTGTACGCAGGAGGAAACCAGCAACTAGGAAAGTTGCCAAAATGGAGGAACCATTGGATAAAGGAAAAAGAATAGAGACTGGGGAAAGTTCTATGCAAGCCAAGGAATTACCACTGCAGGAGGAGTTGGGCAATATACTAGCAAGTTATGATATCCTTATGCCAGCCAATGAAAACCTCTTCACCTATCCTGCTGAAACCCAACTTCCCGTAAATTTGGAACCAGCCATCCGAGATCCCCTTATCCACTCCCAACCTCTACTAGCAGAACTGGAAGAATGGTTGACCAACGACTGGCAGTTTCAAAATCTCCTGAATAACCCTGATACCTTTTTTCCCTCAATTTGACCCGAAGCCTCCACTACACCCACCTATGAGCTCCGAGAACTTAGCTAAACTCCGCCAGTATGGCGAAGAGCTGATTGACGCAGGGAACCGAATTAGGGATATAGGAGAAAAGATATCCTGGAAGTACGACAAGAGGGAACGTCGCTTCTGAGGTGCCAGCTGACGGGGGATAATATGAATTGTGAAGCTGTGGTTGTATAATAATAATAGTAGTAAAATATAATCCTGTAAAATAACCTAAAAATAAAACTTTTGTAAAATAACAGTGTGTACGGACGCATATTATAATATATAAAAATGGAAGTCGAGAAATCGACAATTTTGGCTATACGTGTTAGTGTGATTATGTGCCATTGTTTTGTTATGTTTGGCTATAATTTATTTTCTGCTAATCATTTATATATATTAATTACCAGATGGAACACGCTGGTAATGAACCCGTTAACGAAGTTAATCAATCTGAACAAAACCATGAAGATCAATTTCTGAATAGGCAAGATATCGAGAATATCGTTGCTCAGGGGATAGCCAATGCTATTCTAGCAATCCTTGCTGCTGCCCGAAATCCAGTTGAACCTCAACAAATTATTCCTAGTAAACGTACTCATGAAGAAAATTTCAGTAATAGTGTAAACGGAGGCGGCAACCATACTAATAACGACAACGATGGGATGCAAGCCCCACTCCTTAAGAAAATGAAAGCTGCAACGCCTGGTTGCACTTACAAGGAGTTTCTTGCCTGTAAACCGGCGGAATTTACAGGCAACGAAGGGGCGACTGCTGCACTGTGTTGGTTAGAGAAAACCGAGGCAGTAATTAAAATAAGTAAATGTGTTGAGGAAGACAAGGTCATGTATGTGTCGCATCTTTTCAAAGAAGGGGCGCTAGAATGGTGGAATACAGTACTTCAAGCTAAGGGAAGCAATGTGGCCTATGCCATGAGTTGGGAAGAATTCCAGCAACTGGTGGAAAGAAAATTCTGCCCCGAATATGAGAAGGAACAAATGGCGAATAAATTCCTAAACCACCGGATGGTGGATGTTGATTGTCGAGGGTATACTTCGACATTCTTCGAGTATGCTAGAGTGGTACCAACCCTGGCTTTGCCAGAACCGGTACTTATTTCCCGCTATATTTGGGGATTGATTGGCGAAATCCGTGATATCCTTAAAGCTACGAGACCTTGCACAATTGACGATGCAGTGGAATTAGCTAACACCCTGACTGATGGGCAGGTACGCACAAGAGAAGAAAACCGGAAGAAGGAAGTGGCCCAAAAGATTACCCAAGGATTTCGTATGGGTAACAAAGGTAATTTCAAGAAAAGGGGAATTGGGCAAACTTCCACCGTTCCATTTTGCAATACTTGCAAAAGAAAGCATTTTGGAAGATGCAAAGGGTATTGCAATTTCTGCAAAATTCTAGGGCATCAGGAAGAAGATTGCAGGAAGAAGAAATCAACGATCTGCTATAACTGTGGAGAAGCTGGACATTTTAGGCCAGACTGCCCGAAATTGGTCAAACCAGCTGATAATAAAACCAAACCTGCAGAAGGAACTACCAAGAAAAACGTAAGAGCCTTCCAGTTGACTACTCAGGAAGCAGAGCTAATCTCTGACGTGATAGCTGGTACGTTCCTAGTTCACGACGTTTATGCAAAAGTATTATTTGACCCTGGTGCAAACCAAAGTTTTATAAGTACTTCATTCTGCCAAGCTCTTAACTTACCCTTAACCAACCTTAGGCAGATTTTTACAGTCGAAACGGCAGAAGGGAATTCTATTAAGATAGATAAAGTTTTGCGAGAAGGAAAGATAGAACTCTTAGGCCATAAATTTTCTGCAAACCTGTTACCTATGAATTTTGCTGGATTCGATGTTGTGTTAGGAATGGATTGGTTAGTAGCCAACCATGCTCGAATCCTATGTGAAAACAAAAATTCCATAGAAATTCATACACCCACGGGAGAATTAGTGGTGATTACAGGAGATAAGCCACGAAAGCCACTGAAATTCATTTCAGTAATGAAGTTAGCCAGTTATTCAAGAAAACAAGAAGTAGTGTATATGATTTCGGTAATCATTAACATGAAAGGTAAGGAACTTAAAGAAATTCATGTCGTAGCCGAATACCCAGATATATTCCCAGAAGAAATACCGGGATTACCACCCAATAGGGAAGTCGAATTTAGAATTCATCTAATTCTGGAAACCACACCGATAGCCAAGGCATCTTATCGGTTAGCACCCACCGAAATGCTAGAACTGAAAAAGCAATTAGATGAATTACTAAGTAAAGGATTCATACAACCGAGTTCATCCCCGTGGGGAGCTCCAGTGTTGTTTGTAAAGAAGAAAGATGAGATGATGCGAATGTGTATCGATTACAGGGAATTGAATAAGGTTACAATTAAGAATCGATATCCATTACCTAGGATCGATGATCTTTTCGATCAACTTCAAGGAGCTAGATACTTTTCTAAGATCGACTTACGCTCCGGATACTATCAATTGAAGGTACAAGAAGAAGACATACCTAAAACTGCTTTCAGAACTAGGTATGGTCATTACGAGTTTACAGTCATACCCTTTGGATTAACAAATGCTCCGGCATCATTTATGGACATGATGAATAGAATCTGTAAACCGTATTTGGATAAATTTGTAATTGTCTTCATCGACGATATACTTATTTATTCCAAAAGCCAGGATGAACACTGTCAGGCACCTGCATGCACTCTTAACTTTGTTGAGAAATGAGAAGCTTTACGCCAAATTCTCAAAGTGTGAATTTTGGCTGCAAGAGGTACAATTTTTAGGACACATGGTGAATCACGAAGGTATTCACGTAGATCCCTCCAAAATAGAAGCGATCACCAAATGGAAAACTCCGCAATCAGCTATGGAAATTAGAAGTTTTCTAGGATTAGCTGGTTATTATAGGCGTTTCATTAAGGATTTTTCCAAAATAACTGTACCATTAACTAAGCTAACCTGTAAATCAGTTAAGTTTGAATAGGGACCCAGACAGGAAGAGGCCTTTAGGATTTTGAAGCAAAAGCTAACAAACGCCCCAATTCTAGCCTTACCAGAAGGAACAGAAGATTTTGAAGTTTACTGCGATGCCTCTAAGCTAGGATTAGGATGTGTGCTAATGCAACGCATGAAGGTAATTGCGTATGCCTCAAAGCAATTGAAAAAGCACGAAGAAAACTATACGACTTAGAATTAGGAGCCATAATTTTTTCCCTTAAGATTTGGAGACACTATTTGTATAGAAGTAAGTTTACTGTCTATACAGATCCTAAGAGCTTAAGGTACATATTTGGGCAAAAAGAATTAAACATGAGGCAAAGGAGATGGATGGAAATCCTAAGTGACTACGACTGTGATATTCAATATCACAAAGGAAAGGCAAACATAGTTGCAGATGCCTTAAGTCATAAGTATCATGAAAAGCAAAAGCGATTTCGTGCTCTCAGATTAAATCTACAGTTAGATTTAATGGAACAACTGAAAAATATTCAAGAAACAGCAATCAAGGATGATGCTGAAGGAATGAAGGGACAAGTAAAATAATTAGAGCAAGGAAGTGATGGAATTTGGAGATTCCATAAGAAAAGGATTTGGGTACCTAAACAAGGAGATTTAAGAGATAAGATTTTAGAGGAAGCCCATAAATCTAGATATACCATGCATCCTAGTAACAATAAGATGTACCAAGATTTAAGAAATAACTTCTGGTGGTTAGGAATGAAAAAGGACATAGCTAGATACGTTTCTAAATGTCTTACTTGTTCACAAGTTAAGGCAGAACACCAGAAACCCTCATGTCTACTACAATAATTAGAAATGCATGTATGGAAATGGGAGCTCGTAACAATGGACTTTGTTACTAAGTTGCCCAAAACCAGAAAAGGTAATGACGCGATTTGGGTAATTGTGGATCGATTAACCAAATCAGCTCATTTTCTACCCATGATAGAAACCTTTAGCATGGAAAGGTTAGCAAAGTTATATGTAGATGAAGTTGTATCCTTACATGGAGTTCCACTTTCCATTGTATCGGACAGGGATAGTCGTTTCACTTCCCATTTCTGGACAAGTTTCCAGGAAGCAATGGGAACCCGACTAAATTTAAGCACTGCATACCATCCTCAAACAGACGGATAAAGTGAAAGGACGATCCAAACCCTGGAGGACATGCTTAGGGCATGTGTGATAGATTTTGGTGGAAACTGGGATGACCACCTACCCTTAATAGAATTCTCCTATAATAATAGTTATCATGCAAGTATAGAAGCTGCCCCATTCGAAGCACTATATGGACGAAAATGCAGAACTCCGGTCTGCTGGGCAGAAATAGGAAAAAGTCAACTATCAGGTCCTGAAATTGTGCAAGAGACCACCGACAAGATCACTCAAATCAAGGAAAGACTGGAAACGGCTCGAGATCGCCAGAAGAGTTATGCAGACAATCGACGCAAGCCACTAGAATTTCAAGTTGGGGACAAAGTACTCTTGAAAGTTTCTCCTTGGAAAGGAGTAGTTCGGTTCGGTAAGAAAGGAAATCTAAGTCCAAGGTACGTAGGACCATTCCCAGTAATACAGCGAATAGGGCCAGTCGCCTATCGCTTACAACTACCAGAAGAGTTAACTGGAGTACATGACGTATTTCATGTATCCAATCTCAAGAAGTGTTTATCTAACGAATATTTGGTAGTACCTCTTCAAGATGTAGAGGTAAATGAGAAGTTAAAATTTGTTAAGAAGCCACTGCAAATAGAAGACAGAAAGATTAAGTTTCTCAAACACAAAAGACTTGTATTGGTAAAGGTCAAGTGGAATTCGAAAAGAGGACCTGAATACACTTGGGAGCTGGAATCAGAGATGAAGCGAAAGTATCCTCACTTATTTCAATAAATCTCGAGGACGAGATTTTAAATAAGGTGGTGAGGATGTAAGGACCTTCAAAAATATCCCAAAATGACCCGTAAGTAAAAACCCGGACCCCTGAAACCCCAATCCATAACAAAAATCAAGAAAAGCAGATTTTTGGTCTTCAGGCGGGCCGCGTAAGGGTAAGCCTAGGCTTACGCAGGCCGCGAAAACACACCAAAACTCCGGATCTGCCAACAGGCCACGTGTCGCACACGTGGCAGCCCTAGGTATGACACGCTAGCCCTAATCTACGAACAAGTGCCCCTCACGGGATGCGTAAGGATCAAGGGGGGCTCACGCGGGCCGCGTGAACCCCATTTTTCAGCTATAATTAGGTTTGATCAGGAGCAGTTCACTGGTGTCGAAAAAAATTCTCAAAAACGAAGATACACTGCTCAAATTCAAAAATTAAGGTAGTAAGGTGCTGCTATGATACAGGGTATTAACTCGATCGCTGCTTCGATTCAATGTCCGATCGATTGAAACTATCCAATGGATGTTTAAGTGCTGCCCACATTAGGGCTATACTTTGTCATTCGTCGTGAATTCGATGAATGTTTAAGTATTGCACTTTGTCATTCGTTGTGAGGGTTTTAATCTCGTGAGTTATCGTAAATGCTGTATTAGTTACTGACCTAGTTCGTATGCATTGTTGTTTAAATTGGGTTACAAGGCTAATCAGTAGGCTAAACTCTACCCGTTAAACTTGCAATGTGAGTCATTCTCTTTTTATCAATAATATTTTACAATACTCCAAGCATTTTCAAAAGTTATAATTACGGGGATTAAGTCGTGGTTATCTTGAATCACTGGCTAGTGGGGTATTGTGCACATTACTAATTTCTCACGGTTAGGCTAATAAATCCTAACAGTGATAATCATCACTATTTGGGTGAAAGGTCCCAATAGTGGTATGACCATCATCACCAGGAGGTGACATGGTGCCAGATAAAAAATAAGATAAAAGCCATTGTAATCGCTCTTATGGTGTAATTTATAACTAAGTGTCGTTTTGTGCAAAATGAATGATTCACCAGTATTTCCCCGCTGATAAAATATTTTTAAAACATGATTCAGGTGACTACTGTGAACCAAGGAAAAGTGCTACGGAGCACTAACAAGCTTGAAGTAGTGGCTCAATTAAATAAATAAACATGTTTTATAAAACAGAGAATTTCCTAGTAAAATTCCTCTATTGTAAATTACGGGGTTAATTCCGAGTTATGAAATAAAATAATCAGGCATTTCAAGTTATAAAAGACCCTGTTAAATCTTCCGCTGTCAATTCAATTAATAAATACCACGGGTTTTCTGTCCCGCGGCTCCTGGACAGGCTTAAACCGGGACGGGGGCCGTGACATACATGTAAGAGTTGTAGGCATAAACATTGTCGGTTAAATGCCTAAGGGCGGGTCAATCATGTAAAATGACTAAACGAAGGGTAAAAATTTGGGTTTATGAGGTCCTTATGCAAATCCACCACAAAAATAGTTGTGGTGGAATGCAAGTAGCTATTTAAATATCGGAACGCGAGTTGTGAAAAGATAAGAGCGAAATTGATGCTTTAATGCACAAAATCCCCTAAACGGGTCAAAGTGAATTACGCGTGTAACTTGGGTGTTTGCCGGGTAATTCACAAAAGTTATGAATCCAAGATAGAGATTTTGAGTTAAATACTTTGGTATATGATTTATGATTAACTAGAAACAAGTTTGGAGGTCTTAAATACAAATGGGTCAAAATGTTGATTTTGAATAATAATCTGAATGCTTAAAAATTTAGAATTTTATTAGTTTGAATGTCAGATTTTAACTCCATGCGATGGAGAATTAAATTACGGACGCGTAGGAAAAAGAATCATGTAATTCGGACATACGGATAAAAAGTTATGAAGGTTTTCCTACTAAAAACTGAAAACAAACAAAATCTGCTGATCAGACCATAAGCTACGGTCCTGGACCATAGCCTACAATCCAGAAGTTCTAGTTGAAGTAATATGGTGAACCGTAAGCTACGGTCGATTTCTAAGAAAATTGTTGATTTTGTTTATTTTATGGTTTTGAGCTTTCGGGCCCGTTTAGACGGGTTCTAGGGTCTCATATACTAATGTTTGTGATAAATTCACAATGTAGGTGTGTTTGAATTTAGGATGGGTGAAGATCAAGCGACGAACATGAACCGAACACACGTCAAATGAAGCTTCTGCGTTAAATCTTGTTTTGTTTTGATAAAAGTGAATTATGAAAACAATTAGCCTTATACTTTGAATACTTTAAACATGTAAGAATGTTACTTGACAAAGTTTTTGTAAAGTCTCATTTTTAGTATAAAATGCGTATTTTAATGTTAAAAATCTTGATTAATTGAGACGGGTGTTACATAATATGAAAAATATTATTAGATTCTGAAAAGCTCAATCAATATAAGATATGATTTACGAGGACATGATAAATCTGCTTGTTTTAAAAATCGAGGTAATTTTCTTCAATTGCTAACACTTCTTGCTTCTTATAATGATGAAGTTTCAAAGGTTATACTAGAGAATGCTCCTTATAATGCAAAGTATATTTCTGGAGATATTCAAAAAGAAATTCTTAGTATTATTGCAAATAAAATTTGAAAGCATATTCGTAGTGAAGTGGGGGATTTAGACTTTTGTGTCATGGTTGATAAGTCACGAGATAAGTCAAAGAAAGAGCAAATGGCCATAGTTGTGAGATTTGTTGATGAAGAAGAGATGATACAAGAAAGGTTCTTCGATTTGGTTCATGTTAGGGATACTTTATCAGCAACCCTAAAAACAAGTTTGTGGAAACAACTTTTGCATTATCAATTTGATGTTAGTAAAATTTGTGGGCAAGGTTATGATGGTGCTTCTAATACGAGAGGGAAATGGAACGGATTACCGGCACTTGTTCTTGAAGAATGTCCTTATGCGTATTACGTTAATTGCTTTGCTCATAGGTTAGTTACTTGGTTTTTTTCTTTCATTATTCAGTTTGACTAAAATACTTTTATGCTTATTCTGATTTTGCGTTTTGCTAATAGGTTACAAGTTGCCTTGGTTTGTGCTTTAATGGAAGTTATTCCAGTACACCAATTCTTTACATACTTAGTTGACCTAGTTAGTGTGGTTTGTGCTTCTAGTAAGCGGCATAATGAATTACAAAATGCAAAGGCCGACGAGGTTGAAAATTTATTGGAACTGGGTGAAATCAATTCGGGGAAAGGACATAATCAACTTGGGACATTAAGAAGAGCTGGTGATACTCGTTGGGGGTCTTATTATTACTCCGTTTGTAGTTTGATTAAGTGGTTTGATGCCACTCGTGTTGTTCTCTCGGGACTAATTGATGACGTAGCTCATACTACTTTTGCTCAACGTGGAGATGCTAAAGGAGCTTGGCGTAACATGCAATCATTTGAGTCTTTATTCTTCACTTGATAGAGAAAGTAATGGGAAAACTGAAAGTGGCATAATCAATTACAAAATGAAAAGGCAGACGAGGTTGAAAAGTTATTGGAACTAGGTGAAATCAATTTAGGGAAAGGACAGAATCAACTTGGGACATTAAGAAGAGCTGGTGATACTCGTTGGGGGTCTTATTATAACTCCGTTTGTAGTTTGATAAAGTGGTTTGATGCCACTCGTGTTGTTCTCTCAGGACTAATTGATGACGTAGCTCATATTACTTTTGCTCAACGTGGAGATGCTGAAGGAGCTTGGCATTACATGCAATCTTTTGATTTTGTCTTTATTCTTCACTTGATAGAGAAAGTAATGGGAAAACCGAAATACTTTCTCAAGCATTACAAAGGAAATCCCAAGATATTCCGAATGCCATGGATTAGTTTTGGCAACAAAGATTACTCTAAATAATTACAGAAATGATGGATGGGATTCTTTAATTAAAGAAGTAACGTTGTTTTGTAACAAGCATTGATGTCTGTCGTTATGGACATGCAAAAACCGAAATAAACTAGTAGCTAGAGTAAGTCGGATATCGAACCAGAGGAGGATTTTGGAAAGTGTCGTAATGAAAAGTATTGATTAACTATTACTAAATTGAAAAATCGGTTTGTTTGATTATGAGAAATAACTAAATTAGTGAATAAAAATTGTGATTTAAATCAATAGGAGGAAAGATGGTTCCTCCAGATTTCAGGTTTTCCAGTTAACTTCAACTATGTGTTTAATCGTTACCTACATAGACATAGGTGTTAATTTTGATTAATTAATTGTGATAACCTACGACTAAGTACTCCGGTCAATACATAACGGGAGGTTATCGAATGATTATCAATTTTACAAACCCTAATCACATGTCAAATATATCCCAATTACTAGAACACTCGGGAACTGGATGCTTAGAAATTAAGGTTTAAATAAACGTAACTTTTTATGTAACACCTCGTAAAATCGTGTCCAATGATGTGTTGACACATGTAATGAACCCTAATAAAGTCAAACGTTGACTATGAGGGACTAATTTCGTCAAAATCGAAAACTATGAATATAGAAGGACTAAAAGTGTCAACATGCCTAAACTAGGCCTTTGAGTGACCTTATACGGTGTCCGTATTCTCAAAGGAGCCATTTGTTGGACGAGAGGAGCCGTTTGCGTAATTATGTGAAAGTTTGCGCGTCGAAGGGTTAAAAGTGTCAACATGTTAATTCTTACCTCTGAGTGACCTTTTAACAAACCGAGAGCTGCATTATGTTTCGTCATATTCTCAGGAATGCCTAATATTGGTTATGCAAGGATTTTATGCCAATAAGTGAAGTTACGCGCAAGTTTGTAAGTTAGAAGGGTTAAAAGCGTCAACATGTTTAATTATACCTCTGAATGACCTTTTAACGAACCTGAAGCATCATGATGTATTATAATACTCTCAAGAATGCCTAACATGGGCTAGATAAGGCTTCGATGCTATTAAACGATGATATGCGCAAGTTTGCGCATTAAAGGGACCAAAAGCGTCAACTTTTGAATCTACGCCTTTCGGTGACTATTTAAGCAAACAGGAGCGTAGTAAAAATTAAACACATGCTTGGGAATACCCATTATGGGCCATGGAAGGCTTGGATATAATTAAATGACATTTCGCGCTACTTTGTGCAATTAAAGGACTAATTGCGTCAACTGCAAAAAGATACCGCTTCGTATGGTATTGAACCTTCCGGAATATGATCATAAGTTAAATATGCCCTAACTATCCTTTACATAGCTTAGAAATAGGCTTAGAGGTGTTTGGTGCGCAAAAATAAACTTATTTGATCAACAGGGACTAAAAGCGTCAAAAAGTGCATAAGTTTGCATTTTCGCGCATATCTTACGTTCTGAATATATCCGGGCATCCAAAAATTTATGTAACCACTAAAATATTTTATTTTAGTGTTTGGCTTGATAAAATTCCATTCGTCGCGTATTTTGAATCGTTTTTCGCGTCCGTTCGTGTTTCGTCGTAATTTGACGAATAACGTGACCGTACGACCAAACGAGCCGACATCCGGCATGTTTTTGAGCATATCTCATCTCCCCTATGTTTAGGCATCATAGTGAAGCCTTGAAATGAGGTTAACGGGCCTCAAATCAGTCAGAAATATCATTTATCAAGATCAGGGACCAAATTTATCGATCTACCAAAGTTTATTGCTGGACTAAGGAGTGACAAGGGCCGCGTAAGCCCAGTAGGTTTGCCTACGCGGGCCGCCTGGACCTGATCTGCAGCAATTTATTTTTTTTATTATTTTTTTTTGCTTAGAGACCACTCAAAACCCTTTTAAACCAATCCTAGTCGAGTCCTTGGGCTTCAAGACATTAGTAACAGCTGTTTAACACATATAATCATCAGATTCAGCCCTATAATACTTGTCAATGATCCAAATCTTACCCAAAAACTATAAATAGGATGAAACCCAACTAGTTCATTACTCATTTCTTCATTCCTCCTCTATCTCTCTCAATATGGAGCTTCCTAAGCTGAATGGAACTTGTATTCTTGTAGAAAAGATAGCTAGGACTCATGTAAGTGTCTTAAGCCCTCTCATTAGTTCAGTTTCATAGTTTTACAAACCGAAACGTCAAGTATCGTAAATTAACTTTGACTTTCGGTTTAAACTCTCATGGTCCAGCCACTGATCAAATTGAATGTGGGTATGTGACCATATTTAGGTAGGTGATTAACCCCCAAAAGGGCACCTGTTAATTCCTTCGTTTGCTTAGTTAATTGTCGGGTCAAACCGTTTAGGTAAAAAGTCAAACTTGGCAGATTGTGAATATTAATTAAAAACCATAGATGCAGAGGTTATAAATTATATTTTAACACTCTAATAACTTGGTAATAATTATTAAAACATGTCTAAGCATGTTCAACCCGACAATTCTGAGTTTAGGGTCGGTTCGCAACCGAAAGTCGCAAAAGCTTGACTTTGCTTTGACTTTTCAGTTCTGGCTCGATTAAGCTTGATTCTTCCATGTTTTAAGCTTCCATTAGGACCGTATTATGTTGTAGTATAACCCCCTAAGGTTGTATTACCTGGTCCTTAGTAATTTGAATTATACGTTAGTTTCCGTTATTATGCTTATAAACGCCCATTTTGCTCTCTTAACACATGAATGAGATTTTTAGAAATGTGAGAGGACAAAAACCTTTGTTACTGATATATATAAGCTTGTCCCGAAAATTTGACATCAGTTCTTGGTCCCAAATAGGAGTTATGCTCGATATCATAATTACAAGCTTTTAATTAAGTAAATTGCAATATCTTGCATAAGGCATGTTTAAACTTGGATTTTGACCCAAAACTCATTACCTACTATTAAGATATTACTTTTAGAGATTTTTGGAATTTAGGATCAGATTATAAACTGATCATATCATAGAGTTCTTGTATTATTCGGTAAATGACGATAATACCCTTTTCATGCATAAAATGAGATTTACAAATGATTTGAATGCCAAACTTTTTCCTAATTATTTCATATATTAAATAAATTATTTTGAGAAATCAAAACTGATCAAAATCTCATATTTCCATAAAACTCCTTAATTATCGTCAATTAGCGATTTTTACGCTATTTAAGTGCATAGTATGGTTTTAAACCATAATTAACACCTAAGACTTGTTACCTACTGAATTTTTAAACAAATTTAATATTATTACAGTAGGTACAAGTCATGAACCCACACTTCCAAAAAATGTCCGTAAAAGCATATGTGAAATGACCAAAATACCCTTTCGGGGCATAGTTTGGCCATAAATGGTAAACCTCACATATGTATGATATCTTACTGATGTAATGTGATAAAATAAATATTTTTACTGATTACCAAAGACCAGAACCTCGGTTTTCTTTAAAACCTCTTTTATAAAGGGTAAATTGACCAAAATGCCCATACGGGACTTAATTTGGTTTTAAATACTTTTTGGGCATATATGTTAACATCCTACTGATGTATTAACATATTATAAGCATAATAACATATGGGACTTGTATATGGTTCATTTGGTTGCCCGTTACGCATTTACGCGTTCGGATCGGTTTATGTAACTAGTTTACGTAAGTTTGCCGAAACGGGTTTAACCTTATCGTTTTTATCTCAAAATCTGGAATGTGTTTAGTTTACCCATAATATACAAGTCTTCGTACTTGTTGGGTCTAAATAACATTCTATTCCGGTCATCGCTTAATCTAGCGTGTCGTACCGCTTTAGATACTTTGAGCTAGCTGGTCTAAGTCTATGACTTAAATAAAACCGTTAGCATTCTGAATTGGTTATATATTACCATCACTCCAGACTAGAGCCACTCGGTAAAATCTACATGCATTTAGATAGATTGGATACGACTGAGTTATTTTGCTGTGAATCAAGTATTAGCTCAGGTAAATACTTTTAACTTATTTTCCCTAATACGGGCTTGGGATACGGTATTATAAATACCGCTTGGTCGGGTATGAGATCATTTATGTCGGATTGTAATTTAATAAATCTGTATAACCCGTTTTAATCTGTTTTGTTTAATAACATAAACATTGGGGGTTAACGACCGTGTCCTGGATATCCTCGGCTCATTAAAGTTAAAAATGGCCACGACCTATGCACAGGGTGTAGGCATACACCCGACAGATGCAAATGCTAAAATATAAATAACCCACATGTTGGGGATAACTCCTTCGTGGGTTTTGTAAGTGGTGAGTCGGTTAATCATGACCGGCTTCCAAACCAGCCCCATATGTATGACAAACATGTGAAACAGCATACAAGATTTTATTAAAGATTGTCCCAAGCTATAAATGGTTTGTGCCTTGTGCACTTAAATCAATTTTCATAAACTCTTTTCAAAAAAGTCGGTTAATTGTATTTACCTGTGAAAACTGACGTATTTTCCAAAGACTAAGTGGCAGGTACTACTCGTAATAGGCTGGGAGTTGCTCGGTGTCGAAAAAGAGGATCTTGCAAATCCTTAAAGATGCCATAATGTCTGCTAAGTTTCATTCTATACATTCTATAATGATCCTCCTATGGATTTGATATTACAGACTTGTCTATAATAAATATTTTGATATTTCAGACGTTTGAGTTTGTAATAATATTTTATATTCCAAGACTTCCGCTGTGCTATTCTGTGTATGTTTGACCATGATGATATCAACTACGTCACGATACTTCCCACCGGGCCCACCGGTGATATGTGGAAATATCGGGGTGTGACAGTTTACAACCAATAAATCAAACCAAGGTGAAAAGCATCGAATGCTTAGATCGCCAAGTAAATGAATGTGTCAACACATAGTATCAATCAACTTATAAAAACCCTCCATCCGGAGGAAACCACAAAAGTTTAGCCGCTGATCTCGCACGAACGATCTTCAAAAGCTTGAAATGATGAAGAGTTCATGATTGATTCGATGATTGGATGAAGAATCTTGATGGATTGGGATGAAAGAAGCCTTGAATCTTGAGTCTTGGAGTGCCTTGATCGATCCTCGAATGATAGGTGATGGTATCCCAACATTAAACCCTAATATATATCACAAGGGCCTTTTTTCGCGTTATTTATCTTCCCCGGGTCGAAAGCTACGGTCTGACCCCCGTAGATTACGCTTTAAAAATTCTGTTTACATATTTATCCCAAACCGTAACCTACGGTCCAAGAACCGTAGGCTACGATCATGTGTCTCTTGGTCTCTTCATGCTGAATATATGTAACTCGTAAGCTACGAAAGGAAACCGTAGCCTACGAATCAAAAGTTTTGATCATTCTTTCTCCAACCTAACCCACTCGTAAGCTACGAATTGTAATCCATAACCTACGATCGCAACACATATCCTTTTCCTTCTTCACTTTCAATCTTTCAACAAATGACAAATTAACCCCTGTAGTTCGCTTCTTCCAGTTCCTTTCATATTTGAGCACATATCAACTTCCCACTTCATACCAAACGACCCCTCAACTTTATTTCTTCCCATTTCTTGCACAATTAAATATAACATAACTTTCAATAAAGTACCAATAGACCCCTAGACTTTATACCTCCTTGATTCTTGAACATATGAACTTCATACGACTTCCATAATATGCCAAACTAGCCCCCGAACTTTGCTCTTTCACACTCCTTTCACTTGTAAGCTTTCATATCATCCGAACAAGCTTTAACATTCATCCTCAAGCTGCAATATCCAATCCTATGCTTGCAACTTCATCTTTAACCCATGTAATTGCACCGAATTACCTACTTTACCTGCAAAACACCAAATTCTCATAGTCACTTCATTCTAAGCAAGTAAACACATCAAATACACCTAAACATCATATTTAAACACTCTAAAGCTCGGGTTTCACCCTCTCCATCACATTCCCACACTTGCCTTTGATTGTCCTCAAGCAAACCAACTAGAACTAATCACCTTGGCAACAACACCTCTAAACCTCTTAACCGATTCAACTTGTTCAGTCCCAAGTCATACCCATCCCATAGACTGACACAATCGAGATTGACAGTCTGACAAGTAAATGATGCAATTTCCAAAATTAAGACTTGTCTATCTAACACTAACATGTTTACAATTAAACACATGCTACACACCCCTCACAATATACTCACCTCTCGGGTTAATATCTGGACTAGCGTGTAATGTGCTAGTATATGAAACTCTCAAAAAGCAAACATGAAATCCTGCAATCATAAGCTTGTGTGACAATCACACCTCCACTGTATCATCTAACTTGGCACATATCAAAAGGACTTTCGGGTTTTGGGCTTAGGGTAAAGGTAGGAATATATTTTTAGGTTCTTTTTCTTTTCTAATTGGCTCACAAACAATGACCAAACTGTGATACTTTATTCAAACACAACTTATACTATTGGGCTGGTTTCTACCCATGAACATAGGCGATATTCACAATACTTATATTTTTATTCTTTTCTTTTTTCATTTTTTCCACATATTTCTCTATTTTCCTTTTTTCTTTTTTTTTCTTTTTTTTCAAATTTTTCTTTTTCATAACACTATCATCGCGGTTGGTTTTTCACAATAAACAATGGGTGAACAAACGAATGGTAGTTAGGCTCAACAGGGCTACTAAGGGAAATTTGGTGAATAACACAAAAGAAACACAAACACAAAAAGGGTGTAACTGGAAATCCTAATGCCTTTATCATATATGTGCACATGTCAAACTCACAGTCTTAGCATGCATCAAATCACACAAGTTCTAACACAGAATAACACTTAGCCTGCACTCAACAAATGAATTCATCATATAATGTATCCTATCCGTCTACAGGCTCAAGATCTCACCAAGAAAAGGTAAAAAGGTTGACGACATGTAGCATATGCAATTAAAACATGTTACCCCTAGATAGACATCTCTTTTCAACTCATTTCCTATAAAACACTTGTCAAACCTACTCTCATGAAACTTAAAGGGACAACCATGACAAGGGACTAATCTAGTCTACTACCGGTAAGAAGCCTATTAGTGATTGAAACTTCAGGTTTTTGTATCCAATTAGCTTGTTTAAGGCGATGAAAAACTTTAAAATTTCCAAAATTTTCAATTTTTACCAAATTTCATCGATTTCAATCACATTTCAATCTCTTCAAGCTTTATCCACAAATCCCTTCCCGGTCTCCCCCATCCCCACACTTGGGATACATTATCCCCAATGTATGATTCTTTTAAAATATAAGCCCATGAAAACAAACCAACTATCCTAAATGAGCGGCGAACTCATCACAAACAGACCAAATGACACACATCCCATAACACGACAAATAGAGTTTAAACACCACCAAACACAAAACATGAAAAAAAAGACAGTTAATTGTTCATAAAGGGAGAGATCACATGGACCTGAACAAGTTAGAGAGTGCTCATTGATATGATGGACCCGGTGGTCCACCATAGTATCCACCCAAATGCTCGTAAAATGAGCTCGTATCGAAAATGTCCGCTAAACCTCCTTGCGGACCTTGTTGCGACTGGGATGAAGACGACTGAGCTGCATGCTGTTGACTTTGGTGAGCTGAGTAATCATATGGTGGCAGTCGATATGGGTAAGAACTTTGAAAATGAGGCTCCAAATATTCTCTTGGCAACCACATCGATCCATGAACTTGGGGCATCGGGAGACGGGGCATACCAAGCTCATATGGCGGCAATTGACTGAAATCCACATGAGGTGGATTCTCGCAATATGGAACTCCATTATAATAATCGAAATAGTGTCGCGTTTGGTTTCCATCATACGCCCTAATGTTCAGATCCATTTCACCACTGATGTGACGTGCACGGTCAGCACGTCGTAGAAATCCCATCATTTCCTCATGTTGTCTCTCTCTGCTGATCTCATCTTGAATTCTGATCATACAGAGATTGTTGCCATGTCTCCCAGCCAGCATAATCTGGTGGCTGGCTACTATGCACCCTCGCCTGCATATCATCATCGAACACTCCCGAGGAGTAGTCCGACTGCCTTGGCCCCTCATGCTGCCCACTTCCACCTTCTCTTACTTGAAAACCCGCTTCTCGCCTCAACCTCAACACCTCCTCATCACTAGAATCCAAGTCATCCATTTCTCCTTGACTTGGTTGTTTCTTCCCCCACTGCAACACTTTCAATTTAGCACCATCTCCAAACTTGATTTTGTGCCATAGTTTGGTCTTCACATGGGTTATTCTATCACCATTGCACATTTCAGCAATTGACCAAGTAGCATGTGGCTTTTCAAAGGCCTTTTCAGAAATTGGCACCACCCCCAGTTTACGAAGAAAGGCACTAATCAAACGGGCATGCGGAATTAAGTTCTTTTGTCTTTTGTTTCGGCTTTGCCACATATGTAGCATTACCAGCTGCTGAAACGACAAATGAATTTGCCCAGTCATGAGAGCATAAAGGACCACCAACTCCCATTTCCGAATCCCCATCATATCTCCCAACCGGGGAGCCACATTTGAGACCACCAGACTTAATAACACCCTCACCGACGGCTTGAGGTTGTCTCGCTTCATTGCAACCCCTTTCTCCAACAAAAATAACTCCGAGTACATCACATTTTCACCCACAATCTTTTTAGGATCACTGAAGTAATCATCTTCTTTGATATAAGTATAGAAATTATCCGCCTTAGAATCAAATTTTGCAATCTGACTCAACGAAGCCAAAGACATGGTTGTCGGCTTCCCGTTAACCTTCCCCGTCAGTGTGACGGTTCTCGGCGGATCATTCCCATCATTCTTTGTCAGCGTACTCAACCATTCCGTAACACTTCGAAGATAAACTTATCCACTCTCATTACCCCGAAACTCCAACACTTCTTCCCAACTGAGTTCAGTAAATTTTTCATACAACCCCAACGCCCTAAGATCAGGTCTATGAATGCGCTTCTCGAAGCAAGTATTTGATCTAATAGAGTGCGTATCACCCATCTTTTCATAGAAGAGTTCAGCCTGATACGCAGCTTATTGTTTATAAAGAGGACCATCTCTCCATGTAGGACGGTAGGGAACATCACCGTGTCCCCGTGGAGCTTGAAAGAAATCATCCAATGGCGTTTCCCGGATCTCAACTCCGGTACCTCTTCTCGCCCTTTTCGACCCAACCGCTACATCCTCCTGTGGTGCGGTTTCTTTTTCTTTTCCTCTGCGTGATTTAACCATCTACAATGACACAAAAACAAGCAAAACACCTCAAGTTAGTTCGTATCAGCTGATACTAATCCGCTAGAACAAGTGTACAATTCGTGAGACCTCCCCACACTTGTTCTAAGCCATGGCTCACTTGTTAACTTGTTAAATCCTTACCCAATATAATTCCGATTCACAATTTCAATACAAAAATATAATGTGGTTCATTATCTAGTACCATAACAGATTCAAAGACATTCCCTTAAGCCATAATCCTTAATCCAGCCCCTCATGTAACAATTTTTCCCCGTTTTAATTCATTATCCAAGATAAATTCAAAAGTTCATGAATCATTACATGCTTATTCTACTATTAAATGACTAACTAAACATGAACAAAGCATGAACATAACAAAACTACCTTGACTTCATCAAATCAGAGCAAAATCGTAGGAAAAATCATACATTTTTAGTTTAGAAAGGCTAGAGAACACTTAAATAGCTTGCTTATGAAGTTTGAACAAAAAGCCCCAAGTTTGAATTTTAGGGTTCTTCATGCTCGATCTGATTCGTGTGAATCTGGGTGTCTTCAGTGAAAACCGAGGGTAGGGTTTTGTTCCTCTCGAAAAAATAGCCAAGTTAGGCTCTTGAATCGCTTGATTTGGTTAAGGAACGAAGATTTTAGAGAGCTTGGTGGCTATGGAGGTTTGAAGTTTTTATGAAGAAGAAGAAGATGATAGATGATGGTTAGGTATTTTGTGGTGAAAAAGAACGATGTAACTGATGTATTGTGGATGAGGTTAGGTTTTATTATTAAAAAATTTGGGTTTTAATAGTAGCACCCAACCCGGTCGACTCACAGAGCTATACCTGCGACCGTAGGCTACGGTGATAAAACCGTAGCTTACGGTTTCCTTGTGATGGTTAATTGTTTAACAGAGAATCTCAACCATAGCCTACGGTTATATGACCTTAAGCTATAGTTCCATGAACATAATGGGCAGAACTTTTCAACCGTAGCCTACGGTTTCAGACCGTAAGCTACGGTTCAACCCTTTTCAGTTTTTTTTAAGGTTGAAAAGTTGTGTTTGTAGTATGAGCTTATGAAACTTGTTTATTTAATTATTTCTCTTATCGAATAAATTGAATACTTGCCCGCTCCACCCCCCTTAAAAATTTCATGTCGTCCTCGACACACAACCTAATTCAGAAACGTACCTGGGCCTGTTCAACGTCCCCACACTTGCTTGAAGCTGTGGGTATACTCACAAACATACTCTTTAACCATTAAATCAAGGAAAAACAAATAAATAAAAACAAAGGAAATATGTACCGAACATCTGGGTTGCCTCCCGGTTGCGCTAAGTTTTAGTCTTCAGCCGGACTTCTCATGACCCTCAGTCGGTCGATTATTCTGGTGAACCTTCAAGAAAGCTCACCTCTTTTGGTAACGGATTCAAATCATCACCGTCTAGATACGGTTTCAGCCGATGACCATTCACTACTTTTCTTCGTTGGTCCTTTGGATCCTTGATCTCCACATCTCCGTATTGTCCGACTCGTGTAATAACAAACGGTCCGGTCCATTTGCTCCTTAATTTACTTGGAAAAAGCTTAAGACGGGAGTTAAATAACCAAACTCTTTGACCTACCGCAAACACCAAACGCCTCAGCTTCGCGTCGTGCACCGCCTTCATCTTATCTTTGTATGCAGCCGCGGTATCATACGCCTCGTTGCGTAATTCCTCAAATTCACTCAATTTCAATAACCCGTGGGAACCTGCATCAGAGTAATCAATATTCACTTGTTTAACAGCCCACAACGCACAATGCGCAATTTCTAACGGTAAATGGCAACCCTTCCCATACACCAAACGATAAGGTGTAGTGCCGATAGGGGTTTTATAAGCGGTGTGATATGCCCATAAGGCATCATCTAATTTAGATGACCAATCCTTATGGTTAGTTCGCACCGTCTTTTGCAAAATTTCTTTAATCTGCCTATTCGACACTTCAACCTGTCCACTCGTTTGTGGATGATATGGTGTAGCAATTCGATGGTCAACGCCATACCGTTTCAACAGTTTGCCAAAATTAAAGTTTTTAAAGTGGGATCCTCCATCACTTATTATCACCCGAGGAATCCCGAACCTAGAAAAAATGTTTGAATGGACAAACTTGCAGACAACGGTATGGTCGTTTGTCTTAGTGGCAATTGCTTCAATCCACTTTGAAACATAATCAACCGCCACTAAGATGTATAGATTACCATTTGAATTGGGAAACGGTCCCATAAAGTCAATCCTCCAGACGTCAAAAATATCAACAACCAAAATTGGTTGCATTGGCATTTCATCCCTTTTTGAAATCCCATCCATCTTTTGACAATTAGGACAATGTTTAACAAACTCAAAAGCGTCTTTGAACATGGTTGGCCAATAAAGACCAGCTTCAAGAACTTTATGGCATGTCTTTTGTCCGCTAAAGTGACCGCCACATGCAGATGAGTGAGCACGTTGTAATACTTCCAAGAACTCCGTCTCGGGCACGCATCTTTGAATAATCTGATCAGCACCAATCCGGAACAAATCCGGCTCATCCCAAATATAATTCTTCACTTGCGATCGGAATCGCTGCTTCCTACGCTTATTCCATGCATCCGGTATTGTACCTGAAACAAGATAATTTGCAAAGTTAGCATACCAAGGTCCGGAGCTAGCAACCATTATAAACTCATCTGGAAAATGCTCATAGATCTCAGGTGTGAACTCTTCCACTTCAACCGGTAGTCATGACAGATGGTCAGCAACTACATTTTCACACCCTTTCTTGTCTCTGATTTCGAGATCAAACTCTTGCAATAATAGGACCCACCGAATCAGTCTCGGTTTGGCGTCCTTTTTCTCCATTAGATACCTGACTGCACTATGATCAGAGTAAACGATTACTTTGCTCCCACAAATATAAGACCGGAATTTATCCAAAGCATAAACAACGATAAGCAACTCCTTCTCCGTTGTGGTATAATTCAACTGAGCGTCGGAGAGGGTTTTGCTTGCGTAGTAGATAATACCGGCTTCTTATCTACTCGTTGGCCAAGTACAGCCCCAATAGCAAAATCGCTTGCATCACACATTATTGAAAATGGTTTTATCCAATCGGGTGATTGCAAGATTGGGGCTTGTACTAATTGTTCCTTTAGCACATTAAATGCATTTAAACATTTGTCATCGAATTCAAACGGAACATCTTTTAACAATAGATTACATAAAGGTTTTGTTATAACACTAAAGCCCTTAATAAACCTACGGTAAAATCCGGGGTGTCATAAAAAGGAACGAACGCCCTTCACATTAGTCGGGGGAGGTAAAGTAGAAATGACTCTCACTTTTGCTCTATCAACTTCTATCCCCTTACTTTACACGACATGTCCTAACACTATACCCTCTTGAACCATAAAATGGCTTTTTCCCAACTGAGCACTAGATTCGTTTGGACAGATCTCTCTAATACCCTAGATAGTTCATCTAAACATGTATCTGTAACACCTCGTAAAATCACGTCCAATGATGTATTGACACGTGTAATAAACCCTAATGAAGTCAAACTTTGAATATAAGGGACTAATTTTTCGAAAAATCGAAAACTTTGATTATGAAAGGACTGGAAGTGTTAACATACCTAAAATAAGTTTCTAAATAACCTCTCACAATATTTATATCCACAAATGAGCCACTTGATGATCGAGTGTAGCCGTTTGCGTAATTAATTGAAAGTTTGCGCAATGAAGGGTTAAAAGCGTCAACGTGTTAATTTTTACATCTGAGTGACCTTTTGACAAATCGGGAGCTTCATGATATTTGATTATACTCTCGGGAATGCCAACTATTGTCCGTCTAAGGTTTTTATGCCTATAAGTAAAGTTACGCGCAACTTTGCAAGTTAGAGGGACTAAAAGTGTCAATATGTTTAATTATAACTCTGATGTTTAATAATACTTTCAAGAATGCCTAATATGGATTAGATGAGGCTTCAATGCTATTAAATGATGAGATGCGCAAGTTTGCGCAATAGAGGGACCTAAAGCGTCAACTTTTGAATATACGCCTTTCGGTGACCATTTAAGCGAACGAGAGCGTAGTAATATTTAAGTATATGCTTGGGAATCATCAATATGGGCCATGGAAGGCTTGGATATCATTAAACGCCATTTTGTGCTACTTTGCGCAATTAAAGGACTAATTGCGTCAAACTGCTAAAGTATACCGATTCGTATGGTAACGGACCTTCTGGAATATAACCATGAGTTAAACATACCCTATTTATTCTTTATATAGCTTAGATATAGGCTTGGAGGTTTTTGGTAAGCAAAAATAAACATTTAAGTCATGCAGGGACTAAAAGTGTCAAAAAGTGCACAAGTTTGCATTTTCGCGCATACCTCACATTCTGAATATACCCGGACACCCAAAAAAATTATGTAAGCACTAAAATTTTTTATTTTAGTGTTTGGCTTGATAAAATTCCATTCGTCGCGTAGTTTGGACCGTTTTTCGCGTCCGTTCGTGTTTCGTCGTAATTAGACGAACAACTTGACCGTACGGCCAAACGAACCGACATCCGGCATGTTTTGAGCATGTTTCATGTCCCCTATGTGTAAGAATCATTATAGAGCCATGAAATAAGGATAACAGGCCTCAAATGTATTAGAAATGACATTTAAACAAGTGCAGGGGCTGTTCTGCAATATTTGAAAGTTGCAGCTAATGTTAGGCGGGCCACGTAGACTGCAGACCTGTCCTACGCGGGCCGCGAGGTCCCCCAGGTCTGCAGAAACATGTTTTGGCTGCTGGTTTTGTTAAAACAAGATGCCATACAAACTCGATTCTAGGGGCTGCCCATTGTATGATAAAACCACTTTACACTTGTAATAATCTGAATATAACTCCCCGACACTTGTCGTGATCCTATGAGGTCCCGAAAAGTATAAATAGGAGATGGGTTTCCTTTGTTTTCACACCATTTCCTTCAAATCTGCTTGTTCCCTGAATTTGGAGAGGATCTTGAACTCCTTTGAGAACCTCCCTCAGTCCTTTGGACTCTTGTAAGTATCCTTTCGTGCTTAGTTTAAGTCGTTTAGCGTTATAGCCGAAAAGTCAATTTTCGATAAACGCTTTGACTTTTAAACGGTTGAGCCATTGTTCGCAACGAACATGGCTACGTGATCGTAATTAGGTAGGTATTAAACCCTCAAAAGGGCACCTCCTAATTACCACGTTTACTTAGTTAAATTGTCGGGTCAAATGGAAGTCAAACGGGTTAGTTTTAAATAAATCCGTAACTATTAATATAAGAAACCATAAAATCAGTTTTCTCACTTTAATAACTTGGTAAATATTAGTTGAACATGCCTAAGCATGATTCAACCCGACAATTCTAAGTATAGGCTCGGTACGGAACCGAAAGTCGCAAAAGTTGACTTTTGCTTTGACTTTCAGTTCTGACCCGATTTAGCTTAGTTTAGATATGCCTTAGGATTCCTTTAGGACCATGTTATAGGTTGGTGTAACCCTCTGAGGTTATACAACTTGGATCCTTAGTTATCCTATTCATTGCATGTTTCCGTTATATGCTTAAATGTTGACCATTATGCCCTTTTGACCCTAAAACAAGAATTTAGAAAATGTGACAGGACAATAATCTTTATTACTAATTTATAAACTTGTCCTTAAATATTGACATCAGTTCGAGGTCTAGATTAGGAGTTATGCTCATTAGCGTAATTAGAAAGCTTTTTAATAATTAAACGGCGTAATTAGCATAAAGCCTATCTGAACCCAATTTTTAATACCAAAATTTATAACCACTGATATAAAATAATATTTTGGGATTTTTGGAGATTTTTATTTATTTTTAGGCTGAGCATAACATAGGGTTTTAAGCTTGATTCGGTAGTTGTCGGTTTTGCCCTTTTGGGCTATAAAATGAGTTTTACAAATCCTTTTGATAACAATCTTTTTCTACTGATCTAATATGATAAATAGAATAATTTAAGCCTTCGGGAATAATAAAAATATCAGCTTTTCTTTTAAAACCCCGAAATCGCTTAAAACCGTCTTTTTACGCGTTTTAAACGCATAGTATGTATTAAAACCATTATATATATATATATAAGACTTGACACCTACTGATATTTTAAGTAAATTTATATATTTTAGCAATAAAGAAAAGTTTTAAACGCAGATTCTCTAATTTTGACCTTTAAGCTTATGTGAAATTACCAAAATGCCCCTACGGCGCATTGTTTGGTTATAAATAGTAAATTTCACATATATCCTATTCCCTACTGTTACAACTTTTTAAATTAAGTATTTTTACTAATTATATCAGACCTGGAACTCAGAATAATATTTAATCTTTCTTATAACCATTAAAATGACCAAAATACCCCTACGGGGAATAAATTGATTTTAAATTCGTTTTGGGCATAATAGAAGGTATCCTACTGATATCACAACATATTTAAGGCATATTAACTTAAGAAACCTGTTCATTACTCTTTTGGTCACCCGTTACGCACTTTTCGCGTTCGGATCGACTTATGTAACTAGTTTGCATAAATTAGCCGAAACGGGTCAAACCGTATCATTTTTATCCCAAAATCCTGAATGTGTTTAGTTTACCCTTATTACACAAGTATACAAGCTTTTCGGGTCTAAACCACATTCTAATCCGGTTTGTCGCTTAATCATGCGTTTTGAACCATATCCTCCTTTAAAACTAACCGGTCTAAGCATAGGCTTAATTAAGACCCGTTAGGAATCTAATAGGTTATTAAAAACCTTCGTTCCAGATTTAGGAGCCCAGTAAAAGATATATGTACTTTCTTGGTGGTATACGGCTGGGATAAATTGTATAAATTTGCTCATGTAAATAGTTTTAACTTATTTTCCCTTATACGGGCTTGGGGTACGGTATATAAAATACCGCTTGGTCGGGCATTGAATTTTTGATCGTATTGTTGGTGCATTTGTCTGCTGACTTCGTCTTATATCGAGTCTTGGTTGCGTTGCGGATCTAAACAAGAGAGATGTCATCATATTAAATGATGACATCATAAAGGTGATCTCACTCTTACATCATAGAAACAAGTTACACGAAATTGATACGTAACAGAATTCAAAGGACACGAAATAGAATTTTATATTTGTTTTTATTGAGATTTCGCTCCAAATGTAATCGTATGAGATTCCGCTCGAAAAGTCAAGTTATATATTTGGAGCGGAATTAGATCTATTATAAATAGGTAGTTGGGTTCTCATTTGATAACAGATTTTCAAGTGGTGTAACAAATTGTTGCTGGTTTGTCAAGTCATATATCAATGAGAAAAGTGTATTAAAGTATCAGATCTCTGTTTTCTACTCCGTTCTTGCTAATTCAACTCTGTTTGTGTGTTTCCGCCACACAAACAGTGCGTATTGACTCTGAATTGACTCATTTGGTCGATTATTCGATCCTACAATTGGTATCAGAGCCAGTGATGAGCCAATACGCGTGAATTAGTGCATTTTTCTCACATTTTTTGAATTTCTAGACGTTTCCACGAGTAAAATGGACTGAATTTTTGACATATTGTGTAAAAGTGACTTTTAACAAACCCTATAGAGTATCAGCATAAAATTCGGCTTAAAATTGGTAAAAAATGGCTCGAAACCTGATTCCGCTTGAAACAGCATTTGGTTGATTCCGCTCGTATTCTGAGCGAAATCAGGTTCTTCATCTGAAAAAAAATCTAATTCCGCTCGAACATTTGGAGCGAAATCAGTGTTTTAGATTGTTTCTGTGATTCCGCTCGAGGGAACCTTTTGATTCCGCTCCAAAGATCACTAAGCTTGTGATTCCGCTCCAAAGATCACGAACCTTCTGATTCCGCTCCAAAGTTCACTAACTTTCTGATTCCGCTTGAATTGTGAAACGGTGAATTTTGAAAATTGTGAAACATTTTACGAGGTTGTCAGTAATTGGGAAAAGAGAACATGCGAATTGTGTCAGATTACATCGGTTTGATCATTTAGTCGATTTTGTCAGACTTTTAGTGGGTAAAATAAATTGTCGGCCATTTGTTTGTGATTCACAAGAGTTATTCAATTGTTTTTAAGAGATTGCATGTGTTTATCTGCCCAAGAAAGCCCATGTGATTACACTGTTTGAAATTTTTGGTCCAATAGAATTTTAAACACATTAAAATTTGTCGGCTCTTTTAAGTTTGCATGTGATATTATCTTGATATAATAAACTGCATTTAAAAACTCAAGTTTGTTGGAACAATTAACAAAGTGTTGTCAGTGCATGTGATATATCGGTCCAAAGTTCAATTAATTAGGGCACAATCACTTTTGTTCATTGTTTGCATGTGACTTGAATAATTGTTTCTTCATATCGGTCCAAAGTTCAATTAATAATGCAATTCATAAAAACAGAAGAAGAGTCTCAATGGTACCTTTGAAAAAGGAATACACATGGGTGGGGAAAACAATTGTGGAAGTGAGAAAAGAAATGTCAAAGAAAGGGGTAGAGATCGAGAAAAATCTTATAAGCAAGATAGGTGTCGGTGATAAAACCATGTTTTGGGTAGATGTATGGTTGGGTGACAACACACTAAGATAAAAATTTCCCTTACTGTATGAATTAGCAAAAAATAAAAGAGCCAAAGTGGGAGAATGTTATAAAAGAATAAATGGAGGAATAATATGGGATTGGGCTTGGTCAAGAATCCCCAGCACAGAAGATGAAAGGCAGCAAGCAGAGGAGTTATTGGGAAGCTTAAGTCTGATTAGTTTATTGGAGGAAAGCGATCGGTGGGTTTGGAGCAGAAATAATGATCAAAGCTTTTCGGTTAAAAGCGTACGGAGCACATTGGCAAGAAACTTTAACTTAAACGAACCGGCGAATAATTATTTCTGGAACAATTGGGCGGCCCAGAAATGTAGTATGTTTGTATGGAGAGCTTTACAAGGAAGAATACCGACGGCCACACAACTAAGGGAAAGAGGGATACAAATACCTTCGGGTAGATGTAGAATGTGTGATAGGGAAGAAGAAACACCGGACCATGTCCTCGTTAAATGTAGAGAGGCTAAAGGTGTGTGGGAGCAAGTTGGATTATGGGTCAAATCACCAAATATCATACAACAGGAGACGCTAGGGGAAATCTTTAATGCACTAGAGGATCAAAATTGGCCGAAAAAAAGGAAGAAGGCAGTACACGCTATCTTTCTACTTACATCCTGGATTATATGGAAGAAACGGAACGAGAGGGTATTCCAAGGTAAAAATTGTGAAATTTACAAAACGATCGAAGAAGTAAAAGAAGAATCTTATCAATGGATGAAGTATAAATCTAAGGTACAAGTAGATTCTTGGGAGAGCTGGATATATTTTTCATGGTGTAGTTAAACTAATTGTTCATTGTTACTGTAAGTTCTTGTTTTGTTTTGCTAAACTTTGATACTTTGTATGGCCATCATAGCACCTTGCTATGGGCTTTTTTGGTTTGAGTAATAAAGGTTCCGTATTGCCATTAAAAAAAAAGTAGTTGTTTGGAGCCGTGTAATTTGAAGGCAAGTTCAGTTTGTATGGATTGAGATTAAGTGTGATATAAAGTCAAAAGTGACTTTGATTGTTTCACTAAATATTAACTCAGTCATCACGTGATATTCATTGTGTTGTTGTCAGCACACCATACATCTAAGTCCATGTGATATTGCATTTCATTTAAGCCAAAATTAGATTGTGTTAAAAAAAATATATGGTGTCGGCCCAGTGGGTTTAAATCAATAGTTAAGATTGTTAGCCCAAATTAATTGTGTTGATAGTCTATTAAATCAAGTGGCCCAATTGATTACTTTGCTCGAGAGGCCCAATTAAAAATTGGAGTATAGAGCTGTGTCCATTCAAAGCCCATATTTCTAGGCACATCCAATCAAGCTCTTTCAGTCAGCAATTTCACTCAAACAATATTGGAACGATTCAGCAAATCTTTGACACGAGTCTTAGATTGATTTCATTAACACAAAATTTCAACTATTCAGTTAGCTTAAAACTGATTGTTTGTTTTGTTTGTTTGCAGGTGATCTGAGGTTGTTTGTCAAGCATCCGATTCTCACCCGAGCGAATCTTCACTCAATTCGTTGTCACCTGATTTTTGCCATTCAATCGGATATTCACCTGATTCAGTGGATTGGTAAAGTGATTGAATTGATTTTAGACTGTGTGAATTTTTATATTGTTTGAAAATCTGTCTTTGAGAATCTTTCAATACCGAAATATGGGTTCTGAGATTTATATTGCACAGAAGAAGTTTGATAGTTTTATTGGTATCAAGGGAGAGTCTACAAAACAATTGATTGAAAGATATTGCCCTCTAGTTCTGGAGATGGGGAGATTGGGGATAACCAAGACTAATGAGGTGTGGATTGATAAATTGGCAGATGCGTTGCCATATGATGAGTGGGGTACTAATTTGATGGTGTTAAAGAACAATACAAATTTTGCTTATATGAATCTTAGTGGTTTCATCGAGAAGATTGAAGCTCAAGAACTTGAGTTCCAAAAGATTAGAAAATTGAAGTCTGATTCAGGAGAGAAGTGTTTAAACTGTGAAAAATCTGAATCTGACAATGCCAAACTCTTGAAGGATTTGGAGAGTTTGACATTGGAAATAAAAAATTTGAAGGATGAGAAGAAATCTGATGATAAACTGATTCTTGAACTGCAGGAAAATTATGAGAAATTGAAATCTGAAAATGTCAAACTGTTAATTGATTTGGATTGTTTGACATTGGAAAACAAAATTTTGAAAGAAAAGGAAAAAGATTTTGAAAATGAAAAATTGAAAATTGAAAAAGATTTTCAAAGTCAAATGAAGATTTTAGAAGATGAAAAATCTGTTATTTTTAAAAATAATCTTGAAAAACAGATTGAAATAAATTCTCATCTTCAGAAAATCATTCGGCTTGAAAATGAAGCTGAAATTGCTTGGAATAAAATTAATGATCTTGAAAAGAAATTGAAAAGTTTTGTGAATTCATCAGTACCAGATTATATCTGTCCAAAACCGATCAATTCTGTTCCAATAAGTGACAATGTCACAAATTATGACAAATTCATAATTAAAGATTGTGATGATAAAGCTAATGATGAAAAAGAGAAAAAAGAAAATATTTTTGGAATTAAAAGAAAAATTTAAAGAAACAGTTTTACATTCGACTGAAATAGGTGAATGCTCAAAGCAAAAACCTGTTAAGAAGAATGTAGAACAAAAACAAAATGTTAAAAATTCGAAAAATTTTCAAAACAACAATAAAAGCTCATCAGTTCAATCATCCAATCAAGATAAAAAACAACAAAAATGAAAAAACCAATACTCACAAAAAGTTGGTGATATGTGGTGCAGGTTTGACCACAGTGTTTCAAAGATAAATCCAACTTTCAGAAGGAGTGATGATTACCACAAAGCCAGACAATGTTATGATCTGAGCATTTGGTGTGAAAGTAGTGAATGGTACGATAACAGAGTGTGCTACACTTGTGGTGTTCAAGGACACATTGCTGTTAACTGCCAGAATCAGTGGTTTGAGATGAGGAGATGCTATAACTGCCAAATCAAAGGACATATTGCAAGAAATTGCCCAATGAGATCAATGGAAAGATCAAGGGCTGAATCTCAGAAAAAGATGAAGAAATCAGTCAAGGTCGAAGAAAAGCCCAAAGAACAGAAGGTGAAAGAACAGAAAGTGAAGCTTTAACAAGGGCAGAAAGACCGACTGAGAAAGAAAAGAAAGAAAGCTCGAGAGTATCTTGAAAGGATTTTGTCCTCGGGTACAACAAATAAGAGTGCTGATGAATCGCTTCACTCGACAACAAAGTCAAGTAAACCGAATTTTTCAGATGCAAATCAGAGGACAAAAGAGGAGATAAAGAAGGTTGAAGTGGTTAGCAATGAATTTGTTTCTTCGGAAACAAAGGAGCTACGTGTTGGCAATGAATCTGGCTTATCAAAGTCAGATGAACCACATTCTGGTGATGATTCTGATTCGCTAAAATCAGAGGAGCCACATGTTGAGTTCAAAAGTGAAAATTCAGTTCCGCCAATGGATGATATCAACTTTCCACCATTGCGGAATGAAAATTTTAAACAAAAAGATGGGAAAGTGAAAATTTCGAATCAGTTCTATTCTGAAAAGAAAGAATTTGATATTGAAAAGGCTTTTAATAGCAAAGTAAAAAATCTTTTTGGAAAAATGGTTGAGGGTAAGGTAAAAGGAGTTAAAGAATTTTATGAATCAAAAAGGTATGTTCAAAACACCCAAGGACCGTCAGGCTTGGGTGAATCTCTTTAACTGAAAAAAACCTGACTTGCCGGAACTCCCAGGTTGGTAATTGGGGAGTAGGAATCGGCATCTTTCTTGAGAAATTCACAGGTTGGTAACTGTGATATTTCGACTTACAAGTGGTTAATCAAGGACATTAAGTTGTACTTGATTTAACTATCTTACAAGTAGTATGATTATTGGAAATTGTTTTTGTGATAAACCTACAAATGGTTGAAAACAATGTGATGATAAAACCCCGTGTTTGTGAAATGGCAAACAAAACTAATTTTCCGAAAAAACCATTTTGATTAAAACCAACTTAAGTGTTTTGAAATCATAATGGGAAAATAGTTTGTTGTCAGGGGGAGTTCTGACTGTTTAAGCCAAGTGGATGGCGAATTGAGGCAATTCTCATCAGTTTGTCATTTTTTTGTACAGTCTATTGTTTTCAAATTTTCCCAGAAAATCAAAATTGAAACATATTTTGATTTTAGGGGGAGTAAGAAAATTTTTAGAAATTTTTGAAAATTTGAAAAATCTAAAAACATGATAAAATCTAAAATCCAAAAACATCGAAAATTCAAAATGAGTTTTGTTGTGAAAAAGAGGAAATGATAGTAAATCAGTTGGACTATCACAGCATGCTAAAGATATGAAATGTCAAATGTGATAAACGGTCTCACTAAAGATGTGACGATAGGCTCAGCTAGACTAGTAGATTTGCGATAACGATACAAACTTAAATGAAAAAGCCTAGTTCTAGTGGGAAACATGATTAAAAGCATAGTACTTAGTTTTGTCCTTCTTGATTGTGTGCCTACTCAGTAATCGCTGATTGTCGAAAGACATAAAACTGGTTAAGTTTGTGAACTTTCACAACTTTGCTGAAAAGTCACTGTGATTATGTGTTTTCATTTTGCAAAGATTTAAACTTGTTTTATTTCTTTATTTTGTTTAAGCATTGGACATCCTCTGTGTATACGTGAGTATCGACCTGGATGTTATTGCCTAAACGTTCTGCTTTATTTTCTTTGGTGTTTCGTTTAAGCTTTGGATCACCTCTGCGTATACGGGAGTATCGACCTGGTGGTTAAAGCCTAAACAACTTCAACTTGTTTTATTTTCTTATTTTGTTTAAACATTGGACTTTCTCTACGTATACGGAAGTATCGACCTGATTGTTAATGTTTAAACATTCTGCGTTGTTTTCGCACATATCACAGTTGATGAAAGTTTAAAGGCATTATTTGAGTTAGTGTATTGCATGATGAGGGGATATGCTGAGATCGTGGGGTCCATAAGAACTTAGTGCATAATTAATATACCTTAACGTATCGGTAAGCATTTCGAAAGTTTTTATATTGAGCTTAAGAGGACAACTATATCGTCAATCAACGTGAATCGTTTAGAACTTAATATGTTTAAAGCTTAACGGTGCTAGTGATTTTTCTCAAAAACTGATATGATCCTCTTACACAAACTTACAAAAAATATTGTCTGTAAATATTTCTTTACTGTTTTTCATTAAAATCAAAAATCCAAAAAGATTTTAGTGTGTTTTAGCATAAATTTTTTGAAAAATCCAAAAAGATTTTCGACAACTGATGTTGAAGAGCTGATTTTCAAAATTCCAAGTGCTAAACATGATGAATGATATTGGATTGGGAAGGTTTATTTGAGTTGAGAAAGGTTTTTGAAATGAATAAATGGATCATTAATTTGAAACCAATTTAGTCATTTTAAATTCAATTGGTAAACATAAAGTTTATCTTACTGTTGGTTAGAGTATATGCAGGTATGCAGCTAGTGAATTCCAGACTGCTATCCCAGCTTGTCGAAAGGGGGAGTCTGTAGACGTAAAAGCCAGGTTCCTGATCTTGTTGCTACGAAGAGCCAGGAGATGGTTCTGAATCTGTGAAAGCTGCTAATGCTGAGAAGATAGAGAGTGCTATATCAGATTACGATCCCAGAACAACGTAAGGGGGAGTCTGTTAGCAATAGGGTGATTGAAGTAAGAGTTTGAAGACTGATTAAGACTGAAGTTTTGATGTACTAAAGTCTCGTACTGAAGACTCCGTCAACATCCAAGGGGGAGACTGTTGGTGCATTTGTCTGCTGACTTCGTCTTATATCGAGTCTTGGTTGCGTTGCGGATCTAAACAAGAGAGATGTCATCATATTAAATGATGACATCATAAAGGTGATCTCACTCTTACATCATGGAAACAAGTTACACGAAATTGATACGTAACAGAATTCAAAGGACACGAAATAGAATTTTATATTTGTTTTTATTGAGATTTCGCTCCAAATGTAATTGTATGAGATTCCGCTTGAAAAGTCAAGTTATATATTTGGAGCGGAATTAGATCTCTTATAAATAGGTAGTTGGGTTCTCATTTGATAACAGATTTTCAAGTGGTGTAACAAATTGCTGCTGGTTTGTCAAGTCATATATCAATGAGAAAACTGTATTAAAGTATCAGATCTCTGTTTTCTACTCCGTTCTTGCTAATTCAACTCTGTTTGTGTGTTTCCACCACACAAACAGTGCGTATTGACTCTGAATTGAATAATTTGGTCGATTATTCGATCCTACACGTATGAAGGTTAATTTATTGATATGACCCGTTTAAATTGTTTTGTTTGCTTAAAACCTTTGGGGGGTTAATGACCATGTCCCGGATATCCTTGGCATCATTCATCGAATGGCCACGACCTTAGCACAGGGTGTAGGCGTACACCTGCCTGTGCATATATAAATAATAAGGTATAACCACCGGTTACGAGAATAACTCGCCGCAGGACTATACCATGTGGTGTGTTTATTAATCTTTAACCCGGTATTCAACCCGGGCTACTGAACGTATAACGAACATGTAGTTCTTTTACAAGTTTATATATAAATAATTATCCCAAATTATAAAATGTTTTGTGCCATGTGCATTCAAATCAATTTTCTTAAACGTTTTCAAAATGAGTCAGTCAAATTGTAAACTGACGTATTTTCCCAAAAAGGCTAAGTGCAGGTACTAATAGGAATAGGCTGGCCTCTCCTAGCATCAAATAAAAGTCTCGCAAGCTTAGATGCCTTAAAGTCTGTTGAACAAAGTTTCTTTTTATCTTTTGATCCGCCTGTGGATCTTTTACAACCGTATTTGTAATACTTGATATTACTCTTTATCGGATTGTAATATATTTATCCTTTGCTTCCTCTGTGCATTTAAATTGTGTTGTTTGACTATGATGATATCAACTACGTCACGATACTCCCCACCGGTAATACGTGGAAATATCGGGGTGTAACAGGTTGGTATCAGAGCCAACGTTGAGTGAATTAAACACTAGCCTTTTGTGTTTAATCTCAATGACACAGTAGCACATTTCTTGACACTCTGAGTCTAGACTTAACATAGGAATACTCTCATCCCTATTCGGAGAATTATTGCTTTTAATTCTATATTTATAATATGTCGCCAAGCAAAGAAGCCATAATGGAAATTCTCCCCATTTGAAGCCCAGGGAAAGCCGAGCTTCGTACTACAACGATTAACATGCAACCAAGGAGAAAACATTCAGAAATAAAATGAAGAAGAAACTCCTTTTGCAGAAGTTTGTTTCCTTAGTAAGTCCTTATAAGGGCATTCTTATCTTTCAGTCCCTTCGTGGACAACATTATTCCTTTCAAGTCCCGTTCAGGGCAATTCTGTACCTCTTTTAAAATCATTGGAATGCTTTATCAAAATTTCATTTTATCAATATATATGAATATAATATAAGAAATAAATGAAAAGTATCATTCCTTTTATAAGATCTGCCATTATAATAAAATGGCAAAAATCTAAAAAGGACAAGACCTAGCCCATGTGTCATCTTAAGACAAGGCCAAGATGGTAGTCCCTCAATTAGATTCAGATCCCTATTAATATCTCAATTTAGGATTGTTATGCATTAAATATTAAAAAGAATCTTAAAGGTACAACCTAGCCTATATGTCATTTCTGACAAGGCCAAGATGGTAGGACCTATTCAAAAGATTCAAATCCTTGTTAACATCTGTAAACATGTTAACATTCCTGGCAATGTGATTCGATAAAATCGCATAAATCATCCTTATGCTGGATCCTCCCGAAATCCTTTCTAATTTTGTGAATTAAGCATCCATTAGGGATGTAATGCTTACGGGCCATATTCATTGTCATATAAGACAAACGACAGTCGTAGCCTACAACTCCCTGTCAAGAAAAGGCAATGAACAACGTTCAAGCCTAAATACCTTGATTCTACAAAGTCATGGTTTACAATTTAAAGTTGCCCTTGTGACTTGGCCTTTTTGTGCCATCGTTATATTTTAATTAAATCTAGGATAATTATAATGAAAATCCTGAATAAAATAAATATCATTCCTTTCCTGCCAGTATACATATTAAAAGAGAGTCTTGAAAGGTATAACCTAGCTTGAATGTCATTAAAGACCTAGCTACGATGGTAAGACCTGTTTAAAAGAAATTCAGATCCTTGTTAACATCTGAAAACATGTTAACACTCCTGACAACAGTGATGCGATAAAATCACACTCGTCATCTTTATATTAGGATTTTTCCAAACCCCTTATTTAGCCTAAATGATCAATAGGAATCATGGCTAATAAACGTCGAACATGATGTACACATCAAAACATCCATTGGGATGAATACCTTCGGGCAAAGATGTATACATGAAAAAGATAGTTTTATTTCATAACTTCTTGTCAAATACAATGAACTATGAAATTTTCCAATCCAAAGGAATCATTGATTATGTTTTAAAATTTCCCTAGTGACAAGGCCTCTGTGCCATCAAAAGTCCTTTGGAACAAGCCCTTGTGCTATATAAAATGTCGGTACGACATTGACAGTCGTGATTTATGTCCCCTGTCTAATAAATATGAAGGATTATATTTCGTTTAAGCGCCAAAGATGGATTATTTAAAAACCTAGGCAAAACATAATCAAATAAATTTAATACTATCTATTGGCCTATATGGTTGAGTTACACCATGGCTATTTAATCATCAAACTCAACGACTCCCTATATAATTAAATAAATTATTACCTCTTGGTTTGTAGCCTTCAAAGCTTCACCATGGCCTACTCATCTGAAGCTCACCATCATCCAGCTGATCAGAATATTGATGCAAGACTGAACTTAACGGGCGCCGAGTAACAGGCTATGTTAGATACAGCCGTAAACAAGGCCGTAGACCGAGCATTAAAGGATCATAAGCGAAAGTGCGATAATACCCCGAATAAGGGATTCAAAAAGGGTAAGACCGGTTCAAGCTATAACCAGTCCAAGCCAAAGGAGGCAAAACCCGAATGTAAAACCTGCGGGAAGAAGCACTTTGGAAAATGTTTCTATGATCAGACCAGGGGATGTGTCATCTGTAAAGAGATGGATCACAAGACCCATGAATACAAGGACTTGAAGGACAACCAACAGTCAGGTGAAAAGACCAGATGCAAAACCTGTAGGAAATACCACCTCGGGAAATGCAGATTTGAACCTCAGCCTCTACCCTGTGGAATCTGCAAGTCCAATGAGCATAAGACCTTGGATTGCAAGAAGTTGGAAGACGCAACCTGCTATGGTTGCAATGAAAAAGGGCACATCAAGACAAATTGCCCAAATAAAACCAAGAAGCTTGGGGAGACTAAGAAGACCAAAGCTGGAGACTCTCAAATGAATGCTCAAGAGGCCGTTCAGGATGACAATGCCACTACAGGTACTTTCCTTGTTAGTGACGTTCATGCTAGAGTATTATTTGATTCAAGTTCAGATAAGTCTTTCGTAGACAATAATTCTGTAAATTATTAAATCTGCCTGTTAAAACTCTAAGCGTTAAGTATGAAGTAGAATTGGCCGATAGAACCTCAGGGACTGCTCCAGCAATATTAGATGGATGTTTTATATCCATTAGGAATTATTCTTTTCCGCTGTCCTTGTTTCCATTAAAATAGAGGGACTCGATATAGTGATAGGAACGGATTGGTCATTTTGTAACCAAGCCCATAATGTGTGTGATAAGGAGCAAATAGTTATCAAAACTCCTTATGGTGAGCCTTTGACAATTCAAGGAGACACATGGTACGGATTGCCTAAGCACTTGTTGAATTTGGTATTTAATACCAAAGCTTCGAGTATGGAAAACTCAGAAGAGACAAACAACAGTCGCGATGCTAGAGATGCGACAATTATTAATGGTGCATCAAATGTGAACCTCAATATTAATAAGTGTTAATCTCCAGAACTATAATTAACGCAGCTGTTAGAAAGGCTATGAGAAAAGTCATTAAAGGGTTCAAGAAGCCGAATGCTGCTTGCTCTAAAACACATGTCGTTACTCATGAGAAGAGCTATATTTACACTTCAAATGCGAAGAATAAACCCAACAAAAGTATATATGACAAGGAGCCCAATTCTTTTTAGGGTGTACTTAAAAGTACTTCCTCTCTTGGAAGTCAAGAGACTTCAATAGTAAAAAGGGGCCATCGATTGCAGGAAATTGTTGGATGAAGTAAAACCATTAGGTGTATCAGCATTTATGCTAGAAAGGACACGGTGAGGTATGCATCACAGTCGTTCGATGGCAATACCCTTAATTAGTAAGGACATTAATGGAGTCCACAAGAAAGGTCCTCTTATACATTATGGGATGGTCCAAGTTTTAAAGACCTTATTAGAAAAACCCATTATCTGCATCATGAAATGGAAAAAGAGGGAATAAGCATTTTCTGACTCTCACCATAAAAGTTCTAGACTGTCAGCAGTATGATGCAAATTTTAATTCACTGGCTGAGATAGTGCCCTATTCCATTTACCCAAAACCTAAGCTTAATGCAATAATTATTGGTGGTTAGTAGCGGCAATAAGAGGGCACATTAAGGTTTCAAAGCCTGCTCATTATAAATCCATTATGGATCTACCTCATCTACTCACGTTTTGTAGAGTAAGAAATAACCAGTCAAAGCTGAGACTGCCCTAAAATCTGTCAAAAATTTTGTAAGCTAAGTTTAAAAGGATTAAGAATGGAGGCGTTTAACCCTCCTGATGAATGATTAGAGGCAGTTCACATTAATAATGACACCAGATAAATCCCTTATTGTGATTTTATTAGTTACGTTTGGTTTCAGATGCTGTTAAGTCTCTCAAAAGACCATAAGCTTAGCAAACTTTTAGAAACTCTCCCGTAAGAACCCCAGATATTAAGTGTAAGGTAAAACTTACAGGCAAAACCATAGGAACCATTGCTTCTATTCTTATCAGAAACCTCCAATCGTAAGAATCCTAGAAGTATCCTCTCTCTATAAGAAATGCGTCAGCACATAGTTGATATCTCTTTGATCTCTATCGATTGCGAATACCAGACGGTATGATAAAAGCGCCATATGAGGATTGGCGTATCTTAACATGTTCCATAGATTGCTTCCATGCCTGATCAGTATGGAGGTTTAATGCATGGGACCACAAAGATATCCCGATGGTCATATGGTGCTAAAGTCAACTAATGATATTCAAAGAAGATATCCAGGATGGAATTGTCCAAGTAAATGTTCCCGATTAAGGAATTCGTGGACTTGTAACATAAATGTGTCACTTATTTGACACAAGCAATGATGGATGAACTAAAGCCTGAGATTTGGAAAATCTCTGTCACCTCCTTGTATCTTGATTATCTTCTCCTAAGATTACCCTGTTTACCTCCTGAGAGGCAAGTAGAGTTAAGATTTATATCCCATTTAGGGCTGTATTATTATGAAATCTCCAAGACGGCTAGTACCATCATTGGAAGGATCGAAACCCTAAATAAGTAAGTTTTAAAATAGAGGATTCATACATCCTAACTCAATATTCTGAGAATTCGGTATAGTTAATTAAGAAAGACGGTTCATTTTGCTTATGCAGTGATTACCGCAACCCTAATTAGGCAACAATAAAGAATTGCCATCAGCAGCCCAGGATCGTCGATTTGTTCGCCTAACAGCAAGGATTAGCTATTCCTTAAGATTAGTTTTAAGCAGTGGTTGGAATAACCATCTCACCTTTAAATAAGCTTTTTGTAATAGTTGTTATATAAGTATCAAGGTTGCTCCTTTGGGGACCTTGTATAGATAAAATATCAAGACGTTCGTTTGATGGACGAGACTTTAGGAAGTCCAATTACCAGGATCTGGAAGTTTCCTCGGAAACAACAAATAAGATCATGCAAATTCGTAATCATCTGTAAGTTGCCAGTATTCGGCAGAAAAATCAAGTATTAATGAAATTAGCAACCCTCCTAAGTTCTTGTTAAGGAATAAGGTTCGACAAAGGATATCACCCTGGAAAGAAGAGCCAATTGGTTAATTATCAGGCTAGTTAAGCTCTGAATATATAGAATCATTCGAGGGAATCGAATGTATCAAGATCAAATAGCTTATAAGCTAAAAATTTTGGCGGAGCTCGCAATGCATTATTCACTAATGATTTAAGGATGTGTTTCACCAATAAGTCAAGAAGCATTATCACATAATGATATGCAGATTTATGATATGATGAGAAACCTGTATCGCTTGAGGATCGACGGGTTAAGAAACTACAGAAAGGATACATGTACCTAATATAAAGGTCAACTTGGGAACTTGGAGAGGCTCCAGATATGCTATAGAAGTTAACTCCATTATGTGACAAAAAGTACTTCCAAAATTTTAACAAATCTCGAGGTTGAGATTTCTTTTAAGGGGGTGAGGATGTAACACCTCGTAAAATCACGTCCAATGATGTATTGACACGTGTAATAAACCCTAATGAAGTCAAACATTGAATTTAAGGGACTAATTTTTCGAAAAATCGAAAACTTTGATTATGAAAGGACTGGAAGTGTTAACATACCTAAACTAAGTTTCTAAATAACCTCTCATGATATTTATATCCACAAATGAGCCACTTGATGATCGAGTGTAGCCGTTTGCGTAATTAATTGAAAGTTTGCGCAATGAAGGGTTAAAAGCGTCAACATGTTAATTTTTACCTCTGAGTGACCTTTTTACAAATCGGGAGCTTTATGATATTTGATTATACTCTCGAGAATGCCAACTATTTTCCGTCTAAGGTTTTTATGCCTATAAGTAAAGTTACGCGCAACTTTGCAAGTTAGGGGGACTAAAAGTGTCAATATGTTTAATTATACCTCTGAATGACCTTTTAGCGAACCCAAAGCTTCGTGATGTTTAATAATACTTTCAAGAATGCCTAATATGGATTAGATGAGGCTTCAATGCTATTAAATGATGAGATGCGCAAGTTTGCGAAATAGAGGCACCTAAAGCGTCAACTTTTGAATACACACCTTTCGGTGACCATTTAAGCGAACGAGAGCGTAGTAATATTTAAGTATATTCTTGGGAATGATCAATATGGGCCATGGAAGGCTTGGATATCATTAAACGACATTTCGTGCTACTTTGCGCAATTAAAGGACTAATTGCGTCAAACTGCGAAAGTATGCCGATTCGTATGGTAACGGACCTTCCGGAATATAACCATGAGTTAAAAATACCCTATTTATTCTTTATATATCTTAGATATAGGCTTGGAGGTGTTTGGTGCGCAAAAATAAACTTTTAAGTCATGCAGGGACTAAAAGTGTCAAAAAGTGCACAAGTTTGCATTTTCGCGCATATCTCACATTCTGAATATACCCGGACACCCAAAAAATTTATGTAAGCACTAAAATATTTTATTTTAGTGTTTGGATTGTTAAAATTTTATTCATCGCGTAGTTTGGACCGTTTTTCGCGTCCGTTCGTGTTTCGTCGTAATTAGACGAACAACTTGACCGTACGGCCAAACGAACCGACATCCGGCATGTTTTTGAGCATGTTTCATGTCCCCTATGTGTGAGCATCATTATAGAGCCTTGAAATAAGGATAACGGGCCTCAAATGTATCAGAAATGACATTTAAACAAGTGCAGGGGCTGTTCTGCAATATTTGAAAGTTGCAGCTGATGTTAGGCGGGCCGCGTAGACTGCAGACCTGTCCTACGTGGGCCGCGAGGTCCCCCAGGTCTGCAAAAACATATTTTGGCTGCTGGTTTTGTTAAAACAAGATGCCATACTCACAAACTCGATTCTAGGGGCTGCCCATTGTATGATAAAACCACTTTACACTTGTAATAATCTGAATATAACTCCCCGACACTTGTCGCGGTCCTATGAGGTCCCGAAAAGTATAAATAGGAGATGGGTTTCCTTTGTTTTCACACCATTTCCTTCAAATCTGCTTGTTCCCTGAATTTGGAGAGGATCTTGAACTCTTTTGAGAACCTCCCTCAGTCCTTTGGACTCTTGTAAGTATCCTTTCATGCTTAGTTTAAGTCGTTTAGCGTTATAGCCGAAAAGTCAAGCGTTTTCGATAAACGCTTTGACTTTTAAATGGTTGAGCCATTGTTCGCAACGAACATGGCTACGTGATCATAATTAGGTAGGTATTAAACCCTCAAAAGGGCACCTCCTAATTACCACGTTTACTTAGTTAAATTGTCGGGTCAAATGGAAGTCAAACGGGTTAGTTTTAAATAAATTCGTAACTATTAATATAAGAAACCATAAAATCAGTTTTCTCACTTTAATAACTTGGTAAATATTAGTTGAACATGCCTAAGCATGATTCAACCGGACAATTCTAAGTATAGGCTCGGTTCGGAACCGAAGGTCGCAAAAATTGACTTTTGCTTTGACTTTCAGTTCTAACCCGATTTAGCTTAGTTTAGATATGCCTTAGGATTCCTTTAGGACCATGTTATAGGTTGGTGTAACCCTCTGAGGTTATACAACTTGGATCCTTAGTTATCCTATTCATTGCATGTTTCTGTTATATGCTTAAATGTTGACCATTATGCCCTTTTGACCCTAAAACAAGAATTTTGAAAATGTGAGAGGACAATAATCTTTATTACTATTTTATAAACTTGTCCTTCAAATTTGACATCAGTTCGAGGTCTAGATTAGGAGTTATGCTCATTAGCGTAATTAGAAAGCTTTTTAGTAATTAAACGGCGTAATTAGCATAAAGCCTATCTGAACCCAATTTTTAACACCAAACTTTATACCCACTGATAAAAAATAATATTTTGGGATTTTTGGAGATTTTTATTTATTTTTAGGCTGAGCATAACATAGGGTTCTAAGCTTGATTCGGTAGTTGTCGGTTTTGCCCTTTTGGGCTATAAAATGAGTTTTACAAATCCTTTTGATATCAAACCTATTTCTACTGATCTAATATGATAAATAGAATATTTTAAGCCTTTGGGGATAATAAAAATATCAGCTTTTCTTATAAAACCCCGAAATCGCTTAAAACCGTCTTTTACGCGTTTTAAACGCATAGTATGTATTAAAACCATTATATATATATAAGAATTGACACCTACTGATATTTTAAGTAGATTTATATATTTTAGCAGTAAAGAAAAGTTTTAAACGTAGATTCTCTAATTTTGACCTTTAAGCTTATGTGAAATTACCAAAATGCCCCTACGGCGCATAGTTTGGTTATAAATAGTAAATTTCACATATATGCTATTCCCTACTATTATAACTTATTAAATTAAGTATTTTTACTAATTATATCAGACCTGGAACTCAAAATAATATTTAATCTTTCTTATAACCTTTAAAATGACCAAAATACCCCTACAGGGCATAAATTGATTTTAAATTCGTTTTGGGAATAATGGAAGGTATCCTACTGATATCACAACATATTTAAGGCATATTAACTTAGGAAACCTGTTCATGACTCTTTTGGATATCCGTTACGCACTTTTCGCGTTCGGATCGGCTTATGTAACTAGTTTGCATAAATTAGCCGAAACGGGTCAAACCTTATCATTTTTATCCCAAAATCCAGAATGTGTTTAGTTTACCCTTATTACACAAGTATACAAGCTTATCGGGCCGAAACCACATTCTAATCCGGTTCTCGCTTAATCATGCGTTTTGAACCATATCCTCCTTCAAAACTAACCGTTCTAAGCATAGGCTTAATTAAGACCCGTTAGGAATCTAATAGGTTATTTAAAACCTTTGTTCCAGATTTAGGAGCCCAGTAAAAGCTATCTGTACTTGATTGGTGGTGTACGGCTGGGATAAATTGTATAAATTTGCTCAGGTAAATACTTTTAACTTATTTTCCCTTATACGGGCTTGGGGTACGGTATATAAAATACCGCTTGGTCGGGCATTGAATTTTTTATCGTATGAAGGTTAATTTATTGATATGACCCGTTTAAATTGTTTTGTATGCTTAAAACCTTTGGGGGGTTAATGACCATGTCCCGGATATCCTTGGCATCATTCATCGAATGGCCACGACCTTAGCAAGGGGGTAGGCGTACACCCGCCTGTGCATATATAAATAATAAGGTATAACCACCGGTTACGAGAATAACTCGCCGCGGGACTATACCATGTGGTGTGTCTATTAATCTTTAACCCGGTATTCAACCCGGGCTACTGAACGTATAACGAACATGTAATTCTTTTACAAGTTTATATATAAATAATTATCCCAAGTTATAAAATGTTTTGTTCCATGTGCATTCAAATCAATTTTCTTAAACGTTTTCAAAATGAGTCAGTTAAATTGTATTTACCAGTGTAAACTGACGTATTTTCCCAAAAAGGCTAAGTGCAGGTACTAATCGGAATAGGCTGGCCTCTCCTAGCATCAAATAAAAGTCTCGCAAGCTTAGATGCCTTAAAGTCTGTTGAACAAAATTTATTTTTATCTTTTGATCCGCCTGTGGATCTTTCACAACCGTATTTGTAATACTTGATATTATTCTTTATCGGATAGTAATATATTTATCATTTGCTTCCGCTGTGCATTTAAATTGTGTTGTTTGACTATGATGATATCAACTACGTCACGATACTCCCCACCGGGCCCACCGGTAATACGTGGAAATATCGGGGTGTGACAGGTTGGTATCAGAGCCAACGTTGAGTGAATTAAACACTAGCCTTTTGTGTTTAATCTCAATGACACAGTAGCACATTCCTTGACCCTCTGAGTCTAGACTTAACATAGGAATACTCTCATCTCTATTCGGAGAATTATTTCTTTTAATTCTATATTTATAATATGTCGCCAAGCAAAGAAGCCATAATGGAAATTCTCCCCATTTGAAGCCTAGGGAAGGCCGAGCTTCGTACTACAACTAAGATTAACATGCAAACAAGGAGAAAACATTCAGAAATAAAATGAAGAAGAAACTCCTTTTGCTGAAGTTTGTTTCCTTAGTAAGTCCTTATAAGGGCATTCTTATCTTTCAGTCCCTTCGTGGACAACATTATTCCTTTCAAGTCCCGTTCAGGGCAATTCTGTACCTCTTTTAAAATCATTGGAATGCTTTATCAAAATTTCATTTTATCAATATATATGAATATAATATAAGAAATAAATGAAAAGTATCATTCCTTTTATAAGATCTGCCATTATAATAAAATGGAAAAAATCTAAAAAGGACAAGACCTAGCCCATGTGTCATCTTAAGACAAGGCCAAGATGGTAGTCCCTCAATTAGATTCAGATCCCTATTAATATCTCAATTTAGGATTGTTCTGCGTTAAATATTAAAAAGAATCTTAAAGGTACAACCTAGCCTATATGTCATTTCAGACAAGGCCAAGATGGTAGGACCTATTCAAAAGATTCAAATCCTTGTTAACATCTGTAAACATGTTAACATTTCTGGCAATGTGATTCGATAAAATCGCATAAATCATCCTTATGTTGGATCCTCCCGAAATCCTTTCTAATTTTGTGAATTAAGCATCCATTAGGGATGTAATGCATACAGGCCATATTCATTGTCATATAAGAAAAACGACAGTCGTAGCCTACAACTCCCTGTCAAGAAAAGGCAATGAACAACGTTCAAGTCTAAATACCTTGATTCTACAAAGTCATGGTTTATAATTTAAAGTTGCCCTTGCGACTTGGCCTTTTTGTACCATAGTTATATTTTAATTAAATCTAGGATAATTATAATGAAAATCCTGAATAAAATAAATATCATTCCTTTCCTGCCAGTATACATATTAAAAGAGAGTCTTGAAAGGTATAACCTAGCTTGAATGTCACTAAAGACCTAGCTACGATGGTAAGACCTGTTTAAAAGAAATTCAGATCCTTGTTAACATCTGAAAACATGTTAACACTCCTGACAACAGTGATGCGATAAAATCACACTCGTCATCTTTATATTAAGATTTTTCCAAACCCCTTATTAAGCCAAAATGATTAATAGGAATCATGGCTAATAAACGTCGAACATGATGTACACATCAAAACATCCATTGGGATGAATACCTTCGGGCAAAGATGTATACATGAAAAATATAGTTTTATTTCATAACTTCTTGTCAAAGACAATGAACTATGAAATTTTCCAATCCAAAGGAATCATTGATTATGTTTTAAAATTTCCCTAGTGACAAGGCCTCTGTGCCATCAAAAGTCCTTTGGAACAAGCCCTTGTGCTATATAAAATATCGGTACGACATTGACAGTCGTGATTTATGTCCCCTGTCTAATAAATTTGAAGGATTATATTCCGTTTAAGCGCCAAAGATGGATTATTTAAAAACCTAGGCAAAACATAATCAAATAAATTTAATACTATCTATTGGCCTATATGGTTGAGTTACACCATGGCTATTTAATCATCAAACTCGACGACTCCCTATATAATTAAATAAATTATTACCTCTTGGTTTGTAGCCTTCAAAGCTTCACCATGGCCTACTCATCTGAAGCTCACAATCATCCAGCTGATCAGAATAATGATGCAAGACTGAACTTAACGAGCGCCGAGTTACAGGCTATGTTAGATACAGCCGTAAACAAGGCCGTGGACTGAGCGTTAAAGGATCATAAGCGAAAGTGCGATAATACCCCGAATAAGGGATTCAAAAAGGGTAAGACCGGTTCAAGCTATAACCAGTCCAAGCCAAAGGAGGCAAAACCCGAACGTAAAACCTGCGGGAAGAAGCACTTCGGAAAATATTTCTATGATCAGACCAGGGGATGCGTTATCTGTAAAGAGATGGATCACAAGACCCATGAATGCAAGGACTTGAAGGACAACCAGCAGTCAGGTGAAAAGACCAGATGCAAAACCTGTAGGAAATACCACCTCGGGAAATGCAGATTTGAACCTCAGCCTCTACCCTGTGGAATCTGCAAGTCCAAGGAGCATAAGACCTTGGATTGCAAGAAGTTGGAAGATGCAACCTGCTATGGTTGCAATGAAAAAGGGCACATCAAGACAAATTGCCCAAATAAAACCAAGAAGCCTGGGGAGACTAAGAAGACCAAAGCTGGAGACTCTCAAATGAATGCTCAAGAGGCCGTTCAGGATGACAATGCCACAACAGGTACTTTCCTTGTTAGTGACGTTCATGCTAGAGTATTATTTGATTCAGGTTCAGATAAGTCTTTCATAGACAATAAATTCTGTAAATTATTAAATCTGCCTCTTAAAACTCTAAGCGTTAAGTATGAAGTAGAATTGGCCGATAGAACCTCAGGGACTGCTCCAGCAATATTAGATGGATGTTTTATATCCATTAGGAATTATTCTTTTCCGATGTCCTTGTTTCCGTTAAAATAGAGGGACTCGATATAGTGATAGGAACGGATTGGCCATTTTGTAACCAAGCCCATAATGTGTGTGATAAGGAGCAAGTAGTTATCAAAACTCCTTATGGTGAGCCTTTGACAATTCAAGGAGACACATGGTACGGATTGCCTAAGCACTTGTTGAATTTGGTATTTAATACCAAAGCTTCGAGTATGGAAAACTCAGAAGAGACAAACAACAGTCGCGATGCTAGAGATGCGACAATTATTAATGGTGCATCAAATGTGAACCTCAATATTAATAAGTGTTAATCTCCAGAACTATAATTAACGCAGCTGTTAGAAAGGCTATGAGAAAAGTCATGAAAGGGTTCAAGAAGCCGAATGCTGCTTGCTCTAAAACACCTGTCGTTACTCATGAGAAGAGCTATATTTACACTTCAAATGCGAAGAATAAACCCAACAAAAGTATATATGACAAGGAACCCCATTCTTTTTAGGATGTACTTAAAAGTACTTCGTCTCTTGGAAGTCAAGAGACTACAATAGTAAAAATGGGCCATCGATTGCTGGAAATTGTTGGATGAAGTAAAACCATTACGTGTATCAGCATTTATGCTAGAAAGGACACGGTGAGGTATGCATCACAGTCGTTCGATGGCAATACCCTTAATTAGTAAGGACATTAATGGAGTCCACAAGAAAGGTCCTCTTATACATTATGGGATGGTCCAAGTTTTAAAGACCTTATTAGAGAAACCCATTATCTGCATCACGAAATGGAAAAAGAGGGAATAAGCATTTTCTGACTCTCACCATAAAAGTTCTAGACTGTCAGCAGAATGATGCAAATTTTAATTCACTGGCTGAGATAGTGCCCTATTCCATTAACCCAAAACCTAAGCTTAATGCAATAATTATTGGTGGTTAGTAGCGGCAATAAGAGTGCACATTAAGGTTTCAAAGCTTGCTCATTATAAATCCATTATGGATCTACCTCAGCTACTCACGTTTTATAGAGTAAGAAATAACCAGTCAAAGCTAAGACTGCCCTAAAATCTGTCAAAGCTTTTGTAAGCTAAGTTTAAAAGGATTAAGAATGGAGGCGTTTAACCCTCCTGATGGAAGATTAGAGGCAGTTCACATTAATAATGACACCAGATAAATCCCTTAGTGTGATTTTATTAGTTACGTTTGGTTTCAGATGCTGCTAAGTCTCTCATAAGACCATAAGCTTAGCAAACTTTTAGAAACTCTCCCTTAAGAACCCCAGATATTAAGTGTAAGGTAAAACTTACAGGCAAAACCATAGGAACCATTTCTTCTATTCTTATCAGAAACCTCCAATCGTAAGAATCCTAGAAGTATCCTCTCTCTATAAGAAATACGTCAGCACATAGTTGATATCTCTTTGATCTCTATCGATTGCGAATACCAGACGGTATGATAAAAGCGCCATATGAGGATTGGTGTATCTTAACATGTTCCATAGATTGCTTCCATGCCTGATCAGTATGGAGGTTTAATGCATGGGACCACAAAGATATCCCGATGGTCATATGGTACTAAAGTCAACTAATGATATTCAAAGAAGATATCCAGGATGGAATTGTCCAAGTAAATATTCCCGATTAAGGAATTCATGGACTTGTAACATAAATGTGTCACTTATTTGACACAAGCAATGATGGATGAACTAAAGCCTGAGATTTGGAAAATCTCTGTCACCTCCTTGTATCTTGATTATCTTTTCCTAAGATTACCCTGCTTACCTCCTGAGAGGCAAGTAGAGTTAAGATTTATATCCCATTTAGGGCTGTATTATTATGAAATCTCCAAGACGGCTAGTACCATCATTGGAAGGATCGAAACCCTGAATAAGTAAGTTTTAAAATAGAGGATTCATACATCCTAACTCAATAGTCTGAGAATTCGGTATAGTTAATTAAGAAAGACGGTTCATTTTGCTTATGCAGTGATTACCGCTACCCTAATTAGGCAACAATAAAGAATTGCCATCAGCTGCCCAGGATCGTCGATTTGTTCGCCTAACAGCAAGGATTAGCTATTCCTTAAGATTAGTTTTAAGCAGTGGTTGGAATAACCATCTCACCTTAAAATAAGCTTTTTGTAATAGTTGTTATATAAGTATCAAGGTTGCTCCTTTGGGGACCTTGTATAGATAAAATATCAAGACTTCCGTTTGATGGACGAGACTTTAGGAAGTCCAATTACCAGGATCTGGAAGTTTCCTTGGAAACAACAAATAAGATCATGCAAATTCGTAATCATCTGTAAGTTGCCAGTATTCGGCAGAAAAAACAAGGATTAATGAAATTAGCAACCCTCCTAAGTTCTTGATAAGGAATAAGGTTCGACAAAGGATATCACCCTGGAAAGGTGAGCCAATTGGTTAATTATCAGGCTAGTTAAGCTCTGAATATATAGAATCATTCGAGGGAATCGAATGTATCAAGATCAAATAGCTTATAAGCTAAAAATTTTGGCGGAGCTCGCAATGCATTTTTCACTAATGATTTAAGGATGTGTTTCACCAATAAGTCAAGAAGCATTATCACATAATGATATGCAGATTTATGATATGATGAGAAACCTGTATCGCTTGAGGATCGGCGGGTTAAGAAACTACAAAAAGGATACATGTACCTAATATAGAGGTCAACTTGGTAGCTTGGAGAGGCTCCAGATATGCTATAGAAGTTAAGTCCATTATTTGACAAAAAGTACTTCCAACATTTTAACAAATCTCGAGGTCGAGATTTCTTTTAAGGGGGTGAGGATCTAACACCTCGTAAAATCACGACCAATGATGTATTGACACGTGTAATAAACCCTAATGAAGCCAAACATTGAATTTAAGGGACTAATTTTTCGAAAAATCGAAAACTTTGATTAGGAAAGGACTGGAAGTGTTAACATACCAAAAATAAGTTTCTAAATAACCTCACACGATATTTATATCCACAAATGAGCCACTTGATGATCGAGTGTAGCCGTTTGCGTAATTAATTGAAAGTTTGCGCAATGAAGGGTTAAAAGCGTCAACATGTTAATTTTTACCTCTGAGTGACCTTTTGACAAATCGGGAGCTTCATGATATTTTATTATACTCTCGGGAATGCCAACTATTGTCCGTCTAAGGTTTTTATGCCTATAAGTAAAGTTACGCGCAACTTTGCAAGTTAGAGGGACTAAAAGTGTCAATATGTTTAATTATACCTCTGAATGACCTTTTAGCGAACCCACAGCATTGTGATGTTTAATAATACTTTCAAGAATGCCTAATATGGATTAGATGAGGCTTCAATGCTATTAAATGATGAGATGCGCAAGTTTGCGCAATAGAGGGACCTAAGGCGTCAACTTTTTAAATATACCCCTTTCGGTGACCATTTAAGCGAACGAGAGCATAGTAATATTTAAGTATATGCTTGGGAATCATCAATATGGGCCATGGAAGGCTTGGATATCATTAAACGACCTTCTGTGCTACTTTGTGCAATTAAAGGACTAATTGCGTCAAACTGCTAAAGTATGCCGATTCGTATGGTAACGGACCTTCCAGAATATAACCATGAGTTAAACATACCCTATTTATTCTTTATATAGCTTATATATAGGTTTGGAGGTGTTTGGTGCGCAAAAATAAACTTTTAAGTCATGCAGGGACTAAAAGTGTTAAAAAGTGCACAAGTTTGCATTTTCGCGCATATCTCACATTCTGAATATACCCGGACACCCAAAAAATTTATGTAAGCACTAAAATATTTTATTTAAGTGTTTGGCTTGATAAAATTCCATTCCTCACGTAGTTTGGACCGTTTTTCGCGTCCGTTCGTGTTTCGTCGTAATTAGACGAACAACTTGACCGTACGGCCAAACGAACCGACATCCGACATGTTTTTGAGCATGTTTCATGTCCCCTATGTGTGAGAATCATTATAGAGCCTTGAAATAAGGATAACGGGCCTCAAATGTATCAGAAATGACATTTAAACAAGTGCAGGGGCTGTTCTGCAATATTTGAAAGTTGCAGCTGATGTTAGGCGGGCCGCGTAGACTGCAGACCTGTCCTACGCGGGCCGCGAGGTCCCCCAGGTCTGCAGAAACATGTTTTGGATGCTGGTTTTGTTAAAACAAGATGCCATACTCACAAACTCGATTCTAGGGGTTGCCCACTGTATGATAAAACCACTTTACACTTGTAATAATCTGAATATAACTCCCCGACACTTGTCGCGATCCTATGAGGTCCCAAAAAGTATAAATAGGAGATGGGTTTCCTTTGTTTTCACACCATTTCCTTCAAATCTGCTTGTTCCCTAAATTTGGAGAGGATCTTGAACTCTTTTGAGAACCTCCCTCAGTCCTTTGGACTCTTGTAAATATCCTTTCGTGCATAGTTTAAGTCGTTTAGCGTTATAGCCGAAAAGTCAAGCGTTTTTTTATAAACGCTTTAACTTTTAAACGGTTGAGCCATTGTTCGCAACGAACATGGTTACGTGATCGTAATTAGGTAGGTATTAAACCCTCAAAAGGGCACCTCTTAATTACCACGTTTACTTAGTTAAATTGTCCGGTCAAATGGAAGTCAAACGGGTTAGTTTTAAATAAATTCGTAACTATTAATATAAGAAACCATAAAATCAGTTTTCTCACTTTAATAACTTGGTAAATATTAGTTGAACATGCCTAAGCATGATTCAACCCGACAATTCTAAGTATAGGCTCGGTTCGAAACCGAAGGTCGCAAAAGTTGACTTTTGCTTTTACTTTCAGTTCTAACCCGATTTAGCTTAGTTTAGATATGCCTTAGGATTCCTTTAGGACCATGTTATAGGTTGGTGTAACCCTTTGAGGTTATACAACTTGGATCCTTAGTTATCCTATTCATTGCATGTTTCCGTTATATGCTTAAATGTTGACCATTATGCCCTTTTGACACTAAAACAAGAATTTTGAAAACGTGAGAGGATAATAATCTTTATTAAGGTTAATTTAAAATACTTTTAACTTATTTTCCCTTATACTGGCTTGGTGTACGGTATATAAAATACCGCTTGGTCGGGCATTGAATTTTTGATCGTATGAAGGTTAATTTATTGATATGGCCCGTTTAAATTGTTTTGTTTGCTTAAAACCTTTGGGGGTTAATGACCATGTCCCGGATATCCTTGGCATCATTCATCGAATGATCACGACCTTAGCACGGGGTGTAGGCGTACACCCGCCTGTGCATATATAAATAATAAGGTATAACCGCCGGTTACGAGAATAACTCGTCGCGGGACTATACCATGTGGTGTGTCTATTAATCTTTAACCCGGTATTCTACCCGGGCTACTGAATGTATAACGAACATGTAATTCTTTTACAAGTTTATATATAAATAATTATCCCAAGTTATAAAATGTTTTGTGCCATGTGCATTCAAATCAATTTTCTTAAACGTTTTCAAAATGAGTCAGTTAAATTGTATTTACCAGTGTAAACTGACGTGTTTTCCCAAAAAGGCTAAGTGCAGGTACTAATCGGAATAGGCTGGCCTCTCCTAGCATCAAATAAAAGTCTCGCAAGCTTAGATGCCTTAAAGTCTGTTGAACAAAGTTTCTTTTTATCTTTTGATCCGCCTGTGGATCTTTTACAACTGTATTTGTAATACTTCATATTACTCTTTATCGGATTGTAATATATTTATCCTTTGCTTCCGCTGTGCATTTAAATTATGTTGTTTGACAATGATGATATCAACTACGTCACGATACTCCCCACCGGGCCCACCGTTAATACGTGGAAATATCGGGGTGTGACAGTATCAAATGATGACCCAAAGACTGAAAAGTCATCCATAAATATCTCTAGGTCGTCCCTGACCATATCCGAGAATATGCTCATCATACACCTTTGAAAGGTGGCCGGGGCATTGCACGGCCCAAATGGCATTCTCCTAAATGCGAATGTGCCATAGGGGCATGTGAATGTGGTTTTTTCTTGGTCATTAGGGTGGATAGCAATCTGATTATACCCTGAATAACCATCGAGAAAGCAGTAAAATTTCTGACCTGATAATTTCTCGACAATCTGGTCAATAAAGGGCAAAGGAAAGTGATCCATTGATGTGGCCACGTTCACTTTCCGGTAGTCAATACATATCGGCCACCCGGTTACCGGCCGGGTAGCTATCTGCTCGCCATTATCACCCTTGACAATTTGAATGCCTGCTTTCTTCGGCACCGTTTGGTTGGACTCACCCACGCGCTATCTGAAATGGGATATATGATCCCATGGTCCAACCACTTGATGTCTGTCGTTATGGACAACGGCGCCTATCCCGGCAATGACGCCATTTTGATGTCTGTCGTTATGGACATGCAAAAACCGAAATAAACTAGTAGCAAGAGTAAATCAGATATCGAACCAGAGGAGGATTGTGGAAATGTCGTAATGAAAAGTATTGATTTACTATTAATGAATTGAAAAATCGGTTTGTTTGATTATGAGAAACTCAATTAGCGAATAAAAATTATGATTTAAATTAATAGGAGGAAAGATGGTTCCTCCAGATTTCAGGTTTTCCAGTTAACTTCAACTATGTGTTTAATCGTTACCTACATAGACATAGGTGTTAATTTTGATTAATTAATTGTGATAACCAACGACTAAGTACTCTGGTCAATACATAACAGGAGGTTATCGAGTGATTATCAATTACAATTTACAAACCCTAATCCCATGTCAAATATATCCCAATTACTAGAACTCTTGGGAACTGAATGCTTAGAAATTAAGGTTTAAATAAATGAAACTGTTTACAACCAATAAATCAAACCAAGGTGAAAAGCATCGAATGCTTAGATCACCAAGTTAAAACGAATGTGTCAACACATAGTATCAATCAACTTACAAAAACCCTCCATTCGGAGGAAACCACAAAAGTTTAGCCGCTGATCTCGCACAAAAGATCTTCAAAAGCTTGAATTGATGAAGAGTTCATGATTGATTCGATGATTGGATGAAGAATCTTGATGGATTGTGTCACACCCCAACCGATGGCGGAATCATCGGGGCGCGGCACTGAGCGAAACAGATTGTTCAAAGAAATTCCATAACAACTAAATTACCGAATAGTTTAAATATCATGTCCCATACCATGACCCATAAGATGAAATAGTTATTACAGACATAGATATTCTTCAAACAAAAGCATGTTCCGATAACTCAGATTTAAGTAAATAAAAATAATTTGTCTTGGTTTCTAGACTCTTTCCTAGCCTCGATTTCACAGCAAGCCAAGCAATATAACATCTTAAGCACCTGCCATATACGTTAAAGTAAAAGTCAATACACATAGTATAAAGGAGAGCATACAAGTTAAATAGATATAATAGAGTTCGAAATCGTTACGCATAACCAGCACGTACACAGTTTAAAATGAAGCACGTTAGTTATCGACATGAACCTATCGATACCAATGACTGCGGGTTGACTGCCCAAGGCAGTTCGTAATACACACTCACCACTGTGAACCATGTAACAAATTGTCCTTAACAACCCCTGAGTGAACAGGTGCTGAGTCCAAACTATAGTACTATCGTTGCTAAGGCAGGTAGACAACATTCCATGTGTAAACATAACAAACAAGCATTCATTAAGTCACGTATAACATGTGATAACGGTTAGCGTTAAAGTATTGCGTAGTGTGTTCGATGTGATTTAGAATAAGTAACGTATGTAACACCCAAAAGTGCGTAAAGCAAAAAAGGGATCGAGTATACTCACAACATTTTATGGATTGAAGGGAGCGCTAGAGAGTGAGGTTAGCCTGATCAGAACGATAGCATAAACGATAAGCGGCACGTAAAACGATACGAAGTGTCAAAGGATCAGACAGCAATCCGATCGGGTGGCAATCTGATCGGGTGGCAATCCGATCGGGTGGTCGGTCGATCGGATGACAATCCGTTCGGGTGGTCGCCCGATCGGGTGGCCACTCGATTGGATTGTCATCTCGTTTGGGATGGATGTGTTTGTGTATGATGACTTGCCTTTTGAAGTTTCATTGTAGTATTTTGAAAATATAGAAGTATCTCTACCTTTCAGGTCAATCGACCGAACGGTCATTCGATCGGACAGCAATCTGATTGGCGAGACTTCTCTTGTTTGAGAACAAGTTCACAGCAGGACGGTCACTCGATCGGATGGTTATTCGATCGGGTGGCAATCCGTTCGGATTGAACACTTTGCAGAATTTCTTAAGTGTTGAAGTCAATCATCACATGGTCGGGTGGCAATCCGATCGGGTGACAATCCGATCGTATGATAATCCGTTCAATGTTCAAAACCTCAAATATTGAAATAAAAGTTAAGTGTGGGACCCAAGGTGCAATCCGATCGGGTAGCAGTCCGGTCAGGTCGCAATCCGATCGGACGGCAATCCGTCCCAGATGACCTGGTCGTCTTCTTCCTTGGTTGTTTTGGTAGTTTGAAGTTTTGAAGTGTTAAACGAGGTACATTGATAACATGCTTGAACCACGAAACCCTCAACTCGGCTCAAGTGACTCGACCGAACAGGAATCACCCTAGTCCGACCGGTTCACGATTTGAGTCGGTAGTTCATGTTCAAACCTGAAGTCCATACCTCTTGGACAAAATTCAGATCTGGAACCGATACGACACCAAGAATGGGTTCAGATCTATGATAGATCTTTGTTCATTCATCTGGAAATCATTCAGATCTAAGTTGTTCTTGGTGGCTTTTAGCCAAAACATGAAGTTCATAAGAACACCATGATGACATCATCCTAGAACACCTTGAATCTTGGTGATTTCATGGTTAAAAATTAAGATTCAAAAGATAGAAAGGTGTAGGAGTGCGTGTAGATCAAGAAAGTACAAGATTTAGGTTGAAAGCTTACAAGATTAGTGAGAAATCGGAAGAAATGTAGGTTGAAAGCGCTGGTCGGACGAGTGGTGCAGAAAAGGTAAGTTTGTGATGTGACAAGAGGTATTTATAGGGTTTCCCAAAAAGGAAAGTGGGGGAAATGGAGGAGAGTGTTGGTCATCGGGTGGCAGCCCGATCGGGTGGCACCTCGACCGAGTGGCAACTCGATCGGGTGGCAGTCCGGTCGGGTGGCAGCTCGGTCGGCTGGCCACTCGAGTAGAGTGTTTGGGGCGTCGAGTTTTGCGGTTTTGATTCGCGTGCTGGGCGTTGCGATGCAATAGTGTTTCCTATTCAAATTACTTTTAATCCCAACTACTATATCAACATACAATTATCCTAATTTAACTTGCGTTTAGCGTTTGCGATTCGATTGCGATTGAGTTTCAATTAATCTCTACAACATAACATAAATAAACATGCACAGGTAACACATAAGACACACACACACGTAACACAATATCTAGAGCGTGTAATTCGAGTTGCGAGTGCGATGCGATAAGTGATAAAGCGATAAATAATGCGATAAATATCGATAAATAGCGATAAATAGCAATTAGACCTCGATTATTAACAATTACTCCACATAATACAACTAATGTAAAAGCATAAAAAGACTATCTACAAGTCAAAGAAGTCATAACAGGAATTGAGCGAGGAGTGACAGATCGCAATCAGCAATCTTGTCTTCCTATGACTTCAATCTTGACTTTGACTTTGACTTTCGAAACACGGGGTGTTACAGCCTCCCCTAGTTGAGGGAATTTCGTCCCGAAATTAGGCCGAAGCCGTTACAAACAACTGTGGGTACTTTGCCTTCATGTCGCTTTCGAGTTCCCAAGTGAACTCTGCGCCCCGTTTGCCTTCCCATCGAACCTTCACAATGGGAATGCGCGAGCGTCTGAGCTGCTTGGTTTGGCGGTCCATGATTTCGACAGGCTTCTCCACGAAGTGTAGTGTTTCGTTTACTTGAAGATCTTCTAGAGGTACAATTAAATCATGCTCAGCCAGGCACTTTCTGAGGTTCGACACGTGGAAAGTCGGGTGGACGTTGCTAAGTTTCTCCGGTAGTTCGAGTCTGTAGGCGACTTTTCCGATCCTTTCCAGAATCTTAAAAGGTCCAACATATCGAGGCGCTAGTTTCCCTTTCTTGCCAAATCAGACCACACCCTTCCAAGATGATTCCTTTAGGAGTACGTAGTCACCAACGTCAAATTCAAGGGGCTTGCGTTGTCTATCGGCGTAACTTTTCTTACGACTCCGAGCTTTCAGCAGATTGTCTCGAATTTGGAGAACTTTTTCAGTCGTTTCTTGCTATAGCTCAGGACCGGTTAATTACGAGTGCCCGATCTCATGCCATACAATAGGCGATCGACATCTTCTTCCATATAAGGCCTCAAATGGTGCCATTTGAATGCTGGAATGATAACTGTTATTATACGAGAATTCGACTAATGGCATGTAAGCGTCCCAATTACCACCGAAATCTATGACACACGAACGGAGCATGTCTTCAAGGGTACGAATCGTTCTCTCAGTCTGACCGTCGGTTTGAGGATGAAATGCGGTACTTAGATTAAGCGTAGTACCGAGAGCCATTTGAAACGTTTCCCATAGACGCGAGGTAAACCGAGCATCACGGTCAGAGATGATGTCGCGAGGTGTCCCATGTCGACAAATGATCTCATCGGTGTAGATTCGGGCTAATCTTTCTACCTTGTAGTCTTCTCGTATTGGAAGGAAACGAGCAGATTTGGTCAAACGGTCGACGACAACCCAGATGTTGTCGTGACTTGATTGCGTACGCGGAAGTTTCGTTATGAAGTCCATAGCTATACTTTCCCACTTCCACATAGGGATCGGGGGTTGTTCGAGTAAGCCAGAGGGTCTTTGGTGCTCGGCCTTGACTTTCGAGCAAGTCAGGCACTTTCCAACATAGAGAGCGATATCCCTCTTCATGCCCAGCCCCCAGTACTTGTAGCGAAGGTCCTGGTACATTTTATCGGGACCGGGATGAATAGAATATCGAGACTTGTGGGCTTCGTCCATCAAAATCTGTCGTAAATTGGTCCGCTTAGGGATCCAAATTTGGTCCAGATAGTGGAATATCCCATTCGACTTATTCACAATTTGGGCTCATCGTGATAGATCCTTTCTTTCTTCACGGTACGCTCATTAAAACAAGCATGCTGGGCTTTGCGGATGAGGGTTTCGAGATCGTACAGGGCTTGGATATTACGAATGCTATGCAGATAACTCTACCTGCTGAGAGCGTCGGCAACGACATTTGCTTTGCCTGGGTGATAACGAATCTCACAGTCGTAATCGTTGAGAAGTTCTACCCATCAGCGTTGACGCATATTAAGTTCCTTCTGGTCAAAGATATGTTGTAGGCTCTTATGATCGGTGAAGATCGTACACTTGGTACCATTCAGGTAGTGTCGCCAAATATTTAACGCAAAAACGACGGCGCCTAGCTCGAGGTCGTGGGTTGTATAGTTCTTCTCGTGGATCTTGAGCTGACGAGATGCGTAAGCGATAACCCTGTCTCGTTGCATGAGAACACAACCAAGACCAAGGTTCGAGGCATCACAATAGACAATAAAGTCGTCGTTTCCGTCGGGTAGAGTGAGAACAGGAGCATTGCAAAGCATGAGCTTGAGGGTTTGGAAAGCAGACTCTTGTTCAGTTCCCCAAACAAAAGGTTTGTCTTTATGCGTGAGAGCGGTAAGCGGCACAGCGATTTTAGAGAACCCTTTGATAAATCAACGATAATAGCCCGCTAATCCGAGAAAAGAACGGACTTTAGACAGGTTCTTTGGCGTAACCCAACTCTTAACTGCTTCAATCTTCGCGGGATCATCGTGAATACCTTGACTATTAACAATGTGACCGAGGAATTGAACCTCCTCCAGCCAAAATTCGCACTTGGAGAACTTGGCATAGAGTCGATTCCCTTGGAGTAGATCGAGAACCAAACGTAGGTGTTGCACGTGTTCGGCTTTCAATTTCGAATAGATCAGGATATCATCAATGAACACGATGACGAAGCGGTCAAGAAATGGTTTACACACCCGATTCATCAGGTCCATGAAAACCGCAGGTGCGTTGGTTAGACAAAAAGGCATAACAACGAACTCATAATGGTCGTATCGAGTGCGAAATGCGGTTTTGGGTATATCCTTCTCTTGGATGCGTAGTTGGTGATAGCCTAAGCGTAGATCGATCTTGGAGAAACACGTAGCACCTTGCAGTTGGTCAAACAAATTATCGATGCGAGGCAGGGGATAGCGATTCTTGATTGTCAACTTATTCAACTCCCAATAGTCGATGCACATCCTGAAGGACCCGTCCTTCTTTTTGACCAAAAGAACTGGTGTGCCCCATGGAGAGGTGCTCGGGCAAATGAAGCCTTTATCAAGTAATTCCTGAAGCTGACTTGAGAGTTCACGCATTTCGGACGGAGCGAGCCAATAAGGAGCTCTAGCAATAGGGTTTGCTCCAGGAATAAGATCGATACGAAAGTTGATATCACGACTTGGCGGTAAGCCTGGAAGATCATCAGGAAATACCTTCGGAAATTCACATACAACGGGGACTTCGCTTACTCCCGGACTTCCTTTCTTTTCCTTCTCCGCTACTACAATGTTAGCCAAGAAAGCTCTGTATTCCTTGCGGAGATACTTGCTAGCTTGGACACATGACATGAGCTTGAGACCTTTCGAAGCAGTTTTGCCATAAACACACAATAAATCCCCATTCGTGAGCGAGAATCGAATCATCTTATCGAAGCACACAACTTCAGCATGGTTTTCACGAAGAAAGTCCATGCCTACTATGATGTCAAAACTTCCGAGTTGCATCGGAATAAGGTCGATCGGGAAGATGTGATTGTTGAGCTCAAGAGTACAATCACGGAGAACAAAATTAACAGCAATGGTTCTTCCGGTGGTGACTTCGACATCGAACGTCAAGGGGAAATGGGAGCGCTTACGATTAAGGAGCTTCTCGAATTCGAACGACACAAAACAGTTATCGGCTCCAGTATCAAACAAACACGAAGCATAAATATCATTCACAAGGAATGTACCATTGACCACATTGTTGTCAGCCTAGGCTTGGCGCGCATTGATGTTGAAATTTCTGGCGCGAGCGGCTTGTTGTTGTTGCTGTTGCTGTTGAGGATGTTGTTGCTGCTGCTGTTGCTGAGGCTGCTGCTGCTGGGGCTCTTATTTCACAACCCTGTTCGGGCATATGTTCACGAAGTGGTTGGGATCACCACACGCGAAGCAGACTCTGGCGTTGATCGCGGGTGCCTGAGCCGCTTGTTGGCCTTGAGGAGCTGGAAGTAGAGCTTGATGAGCAGTAGCTTGAGCTGGTGCTTGTCGAGGACCAGTACGGCAATTGGCAGTGAAGTGGTCGTACATGTTGCAATGCACGCAAAATCTGCAGGCGATACCCACCGGGTGATGATAAGTACATGTCGGGCAAGCAGGGTGAGGGCCAGTGTATGCACGCTTTGCAGGCGGTGCATCGGTAACTGGTGCTGGAGCTGATTGGTGCTGAGATTGTTGCTGAGCCGGTACGGCTTGAAGAGGAGTAGCAGTGGTAGTGACATCACAATTCTTGTTGCTGGAGCTGCTGTTGTTGTTCTTCCTCTTGCGACGAGAGGACTTCAATGACTGAACGGTGGCGGTTTCAGCTGTTGGTGCGGCGGTAGCTTGGTGCAGGTTCTTGGTAGATTTATCCCAAAATCCAGCTTTGACTCGCTTGTCATTAATTTCGGCGGCAAGCAAGTAGGTTTCCTCGATTGTTGCTGGCTTTGAAGCATGCACAAAATCTGCAACGCAATCCGGCAGAGCGCGGATGTACTTCATGATTGTCATGTCAGCAGTCTTCACTTGGTCAGAACAGATAATACTGAGCTACTTGAAGCGAGGAGTTAGAGCAGCATTGTCACCCTCCTTTTGCTTGATGTGCCAGAATTCGTCCTCTAACTTTTGGTGCTCATGGGGAGGGCAGAACTCTTCGAGCATGGCGTTCTTCAACTCGTCCCATGACAAGCCATAAGCTGCATCGTTTCCGCATTTGTTTCTCTCAGCCGTCCACAAGTCTAAAGCGCGGGACTGGAAGACGCCTGTAGCATTCAGAGTGCGGAGATCATCAGGACATTCACTCTGGCGCAGGGTGACCTCGATCGAATCAAACCATTGAAATAGGGCCGTAGGACCATCTTCGCAAGTAAATTCTTTCGGTCCGCAAGCTTTAAACTGCTTGAAGCTAAAAGTAGCTTTGGGAGTATCGGTCCTTGACACCTCAGAAGATTTGCTAGCACTCTCGTGTAGTTCACTCACGATCTGAGGGATAAACTTCGCCATTTGCTTAGTAATCATAGAGGCGAGGCGTTTGTCGGCCTGCTTTTGGAGAGCAGTTTGGGTAGCGCGAGAACCAGATGACGACATTGTCTGCAACAGACATCGCCACAGGACTCAACACAATATAATCGAATCTCACCTCACATGCCTAGTACTACTAAAGCTCAAGAATACGTTCACAAAGCACATATACACATAGACACGTAATCACAGATTCACATAACCACCAAAAGCACATAAGCACAGTAGCATGTAGGCATGTAAAGCATGGAAACACATAACACAAGAGGCAGTCAGAATACAGAAACCTAACTATATGTTGCACGTATTCCCTATCCCTCACAGCGCGTATAGCGGTTAATTACAGCGAAATGCGAGAATCGAGCAGCGATTGCGAATAATGACCAGCGATCTGTGGGCGATTGTGTAGTCTGTTGTGTGCGATGATCGAGAGCGAAGAGCGAAAAGCGAAAAAACCAAAACATATAAACACATAAAACACATAAGTTCCACATAAAATTGACAAATATCAGAGTCGGCAGTAGCAAGCTCAGAATCGAAACACATAAAAATCTAGAATAGATCATCTGCGGTTGTTTAGACATAGACTACCCAAAGTGGTTCGACTATTGATGTAGGGTAAAATACACATATTTGTCCCGTGTAAATTGTATAATTTTTGTATAGGTTTTATTTATTTTTATTTAGTTTTAGTGCTTTATTATGTTATTTTGTGTTGGGCCAGGTTCTGGTGCAAATGGAGCAAAAACGAATAATATGGAAATGACCAGACAGTTGGGCATAGTGGTTTTCCAGGGACCGAAGTAAAATTGCAGCTATTTTCCGTGAATGAGCTAAACCCACTATTTATATTTCAATTAAATGGACACACAAGAATTGAAAACATCACTTTAAATATGCACATGCATACTTTGAGAAAAGAAATTTAATATACATGTCAGACGTTTGTTGGGCTCTAATTGGATGAATTGGAAAAGTATATGATTGTGGTGGGTTTTCGAAAAAGAATAAAAAAAAGGGAGGTCGGCCACAGTAACGTAGAAAGGATCTTATTGTGTAGTGGGCTGCTTAAAGGGCCGACCTTTGAGACGCAAATATATAAAAAAAGAGGGATCATCATGGCTGGGGGGAGATACGAACGGAACATCAGAGACGGCAGGGAGACAACAATTACGAATTTGGACGACTTTGAGAGGCTGATTGGAGGCGTTTGGAGCATTCGGGAAGTTTGGAATCATCGTGGGAGGCTAGGGAACACTCGGGTTTGAAGATTTTCGGGTTTTATCTTCTCGTTTATTCTTCTTGTTCGTTTGATCTTTGTTTATTCATGATGAATTCTGATTTATTACTGATTGTTATGTTGATTTTAGACATGTTTCTTGGCTAAACTTCATATACTACCTAGGTTAATGACAATAGCTTGATAAAGTTTGGATCTTTATTTGATTTTTAGCGTGGTTGTGGATATTCTTGTATTGTAAAAGCTTTGGGAATCTACCTTGGTGCATATGCGTGTTTGACAATTGTTTTATTATTGTTTATTGCTTCATATAACTCTTGGTGACGGTCTTTATCACATAATAGGGTTGTATTAGGGTTTCTTGATTTAGGTGACGGTCTTTATCACATAATAAATCATTAATCCTTTAGGGTGAAAATAGCTTAAGTAACCTTAGAAGTAATATTCGGTAATTTTATAAAATCAAATGTGCTGCTAAACTCGTCGCGGAAAGGCTCGAGGGTATTGATAGGTCTAGGTTTGGTTATAAGTCCTTAACATTCCATAGCCTATTAAACCAAGATTAGAATCCATTGTCGCTTTAGACGTTCGCGCGGCAAAGTAGAGCGTCTTATATAGGCACTTTCAAGAAACTAGAGGATGGAAAAGAAATCTAGAAAACCGGTAAGCGTAACAGCCTAGGTAGTGCCACAAGAATCGTCTTGAGAGTGTTTGAGGGGCTTAGTGGTGTCTTAATAGGTTTAGCATTTTAAGATCCCGGTTCCACACCACAAAATCATCGAATAGAGATCCATTCTGAGTTTAGCTTGCGTTTAACCTAGGTAGTCTTCATTCTCCACTGGTCAGAGTCTTCGACCAAGTTCGTGTTAGTCTTTTAGCTAATCTAGTTTCGTTAGTTGCATTCTTAGGATTTTTAGAAACCCCCCCCCCCCCATCAATAAACATTTAGTTAAGTCGTGTCAGTTTGAGTCTAGATAGAGTCATTAGCGTAATCAGTAGAGTCTCTTGGGTTCGATACTCGGACTTCCTTAGGCTATACTACATTCGATCGGTACACTTGCCGGTTGTGTGTTTTAGGGTTTAGAGAGTCTTAGTTTTATAAATTTAAAGCTTAGAGAGTCTAGAATTAGGGTAAATTTAGTTAGTTTAGTTAACCCGTTTCGAGCACATCAACTATTCACAAGGGCCTTCAGTACACCCTTGACCTTCGGGTCTGTGCTCGGGCCTCGAGTTTGGGCGAATGGCACGCATCCTTCCAGTTAAGGTGTGACTTTAGGTCGTTGGAGTCCGTCGAGACCTTGGTGAGAGTTTTGTAAAACAAAATAGGGCGGGAAGCAAGTTGTCAAGGTTTGGGTTTCACCCCTGACTTGACAACTTTGTTCCTGTTTTGATAAAAATAGAGACGAAAACATGCGTCAAAGTATGGATTTCACACCTGATTCAACTCAAATTCTTGTGTTTATGGGTAAATATGCGGGTTGAACAAGCGATCTAGTCGAGAGTTTGCGGTTTTCACACCTAATCCCGACCTAATCACTCGTTCATTTTTTGAAAAGTAGAGTGCTGTGATAGTGTAGTGCAAGCGAGAATAGCGAGATATAGCAAGTAAGCTCGTACAAAATGCCTAAGGATATGCACAAGTCGGTCTGTTGGTACTTAGACTATAGACTAGGTCGTTCTAAGGCATTGACCCGGACTAGGTCGAGTCTTGCCTAATTCCCTATAGTTATGGCTCTAATACCAATCAGTCACACCCCAACCGATGGCGGAATCATCGGGGCGCGGCACTGAGCGAAACAGGTTTTTCAAAGAAATTCCATAACAACTAAATTACCGAATAGTTTAAATATCATGTCCCATACCATGACCCATAAGATGAAAGAGTTATTACAGACTTAGATATTCTTCAAACAAAAGCATGTTCTGACAACTCAGATTTAAGTAAATAAAAATAATTTGTCTCGGTTTCTAGACTCTTTCCTAGCCTCGATTTCACAGCAAGCCAAGTAATATAACATCTTAAGCACCTTCCACATACGTTAAAGTAAAAGTCAATACACATAGTGTAAAGGTGAGCATACAAGTTTAATAGATATAATAGAGTTCGAAATCGTTACGCATAACCAGCACGTACACAGTGTAAAATGAAGCACGTTAGTTATCGACATGAACCTATCAATACCAATGACTGCGGGTTGACTGCCCAAGGCAGTTCGTAATACACATTCACCACTGTGAGCCATGTAACAAATTGTCCTTAACAACCCCTGAGTGAACAGGTGCCGAGTCCAAACTATAGTACTATCGTTGCTAAGGCAGGTAAACAACATTCCATGTGTAAACATAACAAACAAGAATTCATTAAGTCACGTATAACATGCGATAACGGTTAGCGTTAAAGTGTTGCGTAGTGTGTTCGATGTGATTTAGAATAAGTAACGTATGTAACACCCAAAAGTGCGTAAAGAAAAAAGGGATCGAGTATACTCACAGCGTTTGATGGATTGAAGGGAGCGCTAGAGAGTGAGGTTAGCCTGATCAGAACGATAGCATAAACGATGAGCAAAGCGTAAAACGATACGAAGTGTCAAAGGATCGGACAGCAATCCGATCGGGTGGTCGGTCGATCAGATGACAATACGTTCGGGTGGTCACCCGTTCGGGTGGCCACTCGATTGGATTGTCATCTCGTTTGGGATGGATGTGTTTGTGTATGATGGCTTACCTTTTGAAGTTTTCATTGTAGTATTTTGAAAACAGAGAAGTATCTCTACCTTTTAGGTCGGTCGACCGAACGGTCGTTCAATCGGACAGCAATTCGATTGGCGAGACTTCTCGTGTTTGAGAACAAGTTCACAGCAGGACGGTCACTCGATCGGATGGTTATCCGATCGGGTGGCAATCCGTTCGGATTGAACATGTTGCAGAATTTCTTAAGTGTTGAAGTCAATCATCACATGGTCGGGTGGCAATCCGATCGGGTGACAATCCGATCGGGTGACAATCCGTTCAATGTTCAAAACCTCAAATATTGAAATAAAAGTTAAGTGTGGGACCCAAGGTGCAATCCGATCAGGTAGCAGTCCGTTCGGGTGGCAATCCGATCGGACGGCAATCCGATCGGACGGAAATCCGTCCCAGATGACCTGGTCATCTTCTTCCTTGGTTGTTTTTGTAGTTTGAAGTTTTGAAGTGTTAAATGAGGTACATTGATAACATGCTTAAACCACGGAACCCTCGACTCGGCTCAAGTGACTCGACTGAACAGGAATCACCCTAGTCCGACCGGTTCACGGTTCGAGTCGGTAGTTCATGTTCAAACCTGAAGTCCATACCTCTTGGACAGAATTCAGATCTGGAACCGATACGACACCAAGAATGGGTAGAAGATCAGAACAAGGTCCGAATCTATCGGATTTGAGTGCATTGAGTGTAAAAGAGTTGAAAGAAAGTTAGAAAACCATCTTTCAATCCTTTTCACCATGAATAAGTTCAGATCTATGATAAATCTTTGTTCATTCATGTGGAAATCATTCAAATCTAAGTTGTTTTTGGTGGATTGTAGCCAAAACATGAAGTTCATAAGAACACCATGATGACATCATCCTAGAACACCTAGAATCTTGGTGATTTCAAGGTTAAAAGTTAAGATTCAAAAGATAGAAAGGTGTAGGAGTGCGTGTAGATCAAGAAAGTACAAGATTTAGGTTGAAAACTTACAAGATCAGTGAGAAATCGGAAGAAATGTAGGTTGAAAGCGTTGGTCGGACGAGTGGTGCAGAAAAGGTAAGTTTGTGATGTGACAGGAGGTATTTATAGGGTTTCCCAAAAAGGAAAGTGGGGGAAATGGAGGAGAGTGGCTGGTCGATCGGGTGGCACCTCGACTGAGTGGCAACTCGCTCGGGTGGCAGTCCAGTCGGGTGGCAGCTCGGTCGGCTGGCCACTTAAGTAGAGTGGTTGGCGCGTCGAGTTTTGCGGTTTCGATTCGCGTGCTGGGCGTTGCGATGCGATAGTGTTTCCTATTCAAATTACTTTTAATCCCAACTACTATATCAACATACAATCATCCTAATTTAACTTGCGTTTAGCGTTTGCGATTCGATTGCGATTGAGTTTCGATTAATCTCCACAACATAACATAAATAAACATGCACAGGTAACACATAAGACACACACACACGTAACACAATATCCAGAGCGCGTAATTCGAGTTGCTAGTGCGATGCGATAACCGATAAAGCGATAAATAATGTGATAAATATCGATAAATAGCGATTAGAGCTCGATTATTAACAATTACTCCACATAATAAAACTAACGTAAAAGCATAAAAAGACTATCAACAAGTCAAATAAGTCAAAACAGGAATTGAGCGAGGAGTGACAGATCGCAATCAGCAATCTTGTCTTCCTTTGACTTCAATCTTGACTTTGACTTCAACTTTCGAAACACAGGGTGTTACAGATTGGGATGAAAGAAGCCTTGAATCTTGAGTCTTGTAGTGCCTTGATCGATCCTCGAATGATAGGTGATGATATCCCAACATTAAACCCTAATATATATCACAAGGTCCTTTTTTCGTGTCATTTATCTTTCCCGGGTGGTAAGCTACGGTCTGACCCCCGTAGCTTACGCTTTAAATATTATGTTTACACATTTACCCCAAACTGTAACCTACGGTCCAAAAGTTCTGATCATTCTTTCTCCAATCGTGTGTCTCTTGGTCTCTTCATGCTGAATATATATAACTCGTAAGCTACGAAAGGAAACCGTAGCCTACGAATCAAAAGTTCTGATCATTCTTTCTCCAACCTAACCCACTCGTAAGCTACGAATTGTAATCCATAACCTACGATCGCAACACATATCCTTTTCCTTCTTCACTTTCAATCTTTCAACAAATGACAAATTAACCCCTGTAGTTCGCTTCTTCCAGTTCCTTTCATATTTGAGCACATATCAACTTCCCATCATACCAAACGGCCCCTCAACTTTATTTCTTCCAATTTCTTGCCTAATTAAATATAACATAACTTTCAATAAAGTACCAATAGACCCCTGGACTTTATACCTCCTTGATTCTTGAACATATGAACTTCATACAACTTCCATAATATGCCAAACTAGCCCCCGAACTTTGCTCTTTCACACTCCTTTCACTTGTAAGCTTTCATATCATCCGAACAAGCTTCAACATTCATCCTCAAGATGCAATATCCCATCATATGCTTGCAACTTCATCTTTATCCCATGTAATTGCACCGAATTACGTGATTTACCTGCAAAACACCAAATTCTCATAGTCACTTCATTCTAAGCAAGTAAACACATCAAATACACCTAAAACATCATATTTAAACACTCTAAAGCTCGGGTTTCACCCTCTCCATCAAGCATCTAATAGAAGTTCCTAATATGAACGCTCCATTTACATCTACTCGGTTTCAGGCTCGTAAAAACGATCTTCCGTTTACATTTGAATATTATTACCGAGTAGATCTGTTTACATCCACATTGGATAAACAGATACATGAGTTAAATAGTAGATTCAATGAGGGCACGATTGAGTTTTTATCTCTTAGTTCTAGTCTAGTTTCAAAAGTGATTAACATTGATCAGATTTTTCTTCTAGTTGAGAAGTTTTACCATGAAGATTTTACGGAGCAAGAGAGGACTGGGTTACGAACTCAGTTAGAGCTTTTTAATGTTGGATTATCAAAGAATATCAGGCTAAGTAGTGTATCAGCTCTTTTTGATCTATGCAAAACTCTTGTGAAAACTAAAATACGAGTGGAGTACACTTTGGTTGATAGAGTGGTTCGGCTAATCTTGACACTTCCAGTTTCAACTACAACAACAGAGCGGGGATTTTCAGCAATGAAAATATTCAAGAATCACCTTCGCAATAAAATGGCAGATGAATATCTCGCAAATAGCTTGGTGATTCGCATAGAAAAAGAAATTGCTGATAAGTTTGATTATGAAACCATAATTGATGAATTCAAAAAATTTAAAGGATTCGATCAATTATCAAGTTGGAACAATTTATGAAGCTTAATATGATAATATTTTGTTTGTTTGGAAACGGGTGTTGGACTGAACCGACAAATTTGATATTAACTACTAAAAAGAGATAACTTGGAGTATTGAAAAACTGATTTCTAGATTTTAGAACTATAATAGAGAACAAAGTTCACACCCGGTTCGATAATTGTAAGACCTAGGGTTCCTATACGTTTTAACTTGATTTAGTTGAATTTGATTATTAACGAACTTAGTGTCACGTGGCTTAGGTGTTGAGAGCTATCAACATCACAAGAACATACTGCAATGCACCTCGTTACTAAGAATATGTAAATTCTAACATATGACAAGGCATAATTGCACATAAACTTTCACAAATTCAAATTTTACATTCACAAATTCAATACAAATTCAAGTCAATTATCACAAGTTTCAAATACTAAACTCAACAAGTCACAAATCAAAGATAAACACAAATGCATGAAACCCTAGAATTCTTAAAAAAATCTACACCGGGGTGAAACCGGTGAGAATTAGCCGCTCATGGTTGATGAATTAAGCACCCCGGATGAGAAGCACACGAAGCTATCCATGAAGACTTGAAACTTGATCTTGATGGATGGAGGATTAGGGTTAGGGTTTAGAAGATTGTGATGGTGGAGAATGATTGGGTGATGATAGTGGGTGATGGATTGGTGATAGGCATAGGTTAGGATGATTGATGTTGATAACGTGGTGATTGAGAGAGGTTATGGATTGAGAGAGATCAAGCAAAAGGCTCCAAGAACTCATAATGGCTTTCAAAATTTGTAACAACTCATAATACCCCCAAAAATCCGCGTCAATCTGGTCAAATTCGAATTTCAGCATCAGAAATATCGGTGGCACGGTCATCTTGCGTCGGCAACGCAATGACCGGTGCTGACGCCCTCCGGTACTGCCTACGGAACATTTTGACCGAGGGGCCTGTCGATGATGCGACCTTAGGCTGTTGCGGACGTGGCGAGCTGGTTCCGTGCCTGTTTTCTTCATTTCTCGTATCCGGACGGTCCTAACTTCATCCAAATGCTCCGTAAAGTCCCCGAAATGCCTTTTAAAATCAGTTAGACATGCAAAACACAAATCACATCAAAGTAGGTCATTTGAAACTCAAATTCATGTAAAGACACAAACTTAATACGATTAAACAACGGGTTTTCAACCATCTATCAGGCATAGCCTTAGTAAAATTGACAGAGTTTTGGTCTCTCACAGTATTTTGTCTCGATGGCCGTCGGCTCAGCTTATCGGGTCACCTAGATATAAATCGGATCACTGACTAGTGATATTACTTTATTTCGAGTGAATTTTTGCAACCCCCCCCCCCCCCCCCCCCTTTAGTAAGCATATGATATGGTTGCACGCGTAAAACTACTAGACACATTTTTGGTAGCCAAGCTAAAGGCTATAAAAGCTGCAATTAAACCTTGGTGTAAGGAAGTGCAAAAGTGAAACTATGGGCTGTTACGTGAACTGCTGGAAAAAGTGTGGGGACTCGATTTGAATGCTGAAAATAGTGTGTTATCTGAGGCAGAGATAAATGAACGAGAAGCTTGGTTGAAAATGGTCAAGAAATCGGATGATAATAGACCAGAGGATTTAAAGCAACGAGCCAAGATAAAATGGGCAGTTGAAGGAGACAAAATTCATCATTTTTTCACGGCATCATAAAGAGCCATCAGAGAAACAATAGAATCAATGGTCTGATTTTTAACGACATCTGGGTGTCTCAACCGGATGAATTAAAAGTTGAAAATTGAAATAATGGGATACTTTGAATCCATTTTTAAAGAAGAAGTTTTGCACATGCTGCGATTTATTAACAACAGGTTTAAGGTATTCTCTTCATAATAATCTACTATGTTAGTATATTCTCTATGGAAGAAATAAAAAGAAGCTGTATGGAACTGTGGGGGTGACAAAACACTAGGGCTAGACGGATTCACCTTCTCTTTAATTAAAACCTAAATCCACCCTTCCACCAAAAGCCTAAACCCCCACCCCCAAAAAACCTAACCCCCCCCCCCCCACCGCACAACCAAAATAACCATAAAACTAAACCCTAAACATAAACCCTAAAAACCTAAACCCCCCACCCGCAACCCTCAAAATACCTAAACTCCCCCCCCCCCCCCACCCGCTCTCCCCAAACACCTAAACCCTTTCCCCCGACACTCAAAAACTTAATCCTAATCCTAAACCCCCAAAAGACCTAACCTTAAAAGCAAAACTAAACTCAAATGCTAATTTTAAGCATATAATGCACATGTGAGGTACATGTTTTTTTTTAAGTTTTTTTTTACACATTAAAAGTAGCAAATTTTTATAAAAAAAATGTAAAAAAAATTGCCATGTTATTTAGGCTTTTTTAGTTAGTTTTTTAGTTTTCTCATTTATACATAGTTTTCTCGTGATCCTCTCCCTATATATATATATATATATATATATATATATATAGGACAAGGATCCGTTAGGAACCACCCTTTATTGCGAGAACCGTGAGAACCAGTGTGAACACAAACAGTAATACCTAAAAAATCTAAAAAACACCCCAATTTTTTTTTACTATTTTTTTGTAAAAATCGCTATATTTTGTTTACAATAAAAAAAATTCAAAAAAAAAATTTCGAGTCACAGTTATTCATGCACATGTGCATTTGTATCATTTATTTGACAAATTCCGTAATTCATTACAAATATTAGACAATTACACTACCACTTGTAATACACTACTTTTTACGTTAATAATATTAGATCTATATGTATCAACATGAAATAAGGTGTGTTGGTACCTTACTTTCTCTTTCATCTATCATTCCATGCATAATACACGAGCATGCACATGTGCATTTTTGTTATTTCTTTGACAAATTCCGTAATTCATTACACATATTAGACAATTGCACTTTCATTTACACTACAATATGTAATACACTACTTTTTACATTACCAATATTAGAAATGCACATGTGCATTTATATGTATCAACATGAAATAAGGTGTTTTGGTACACTACTTTGAATACACTTTCCCTTTCATCTATCATACCATCCATAATACACTACCATTACCTCTTATCATCCATAATACAATACCATTACCAATATTTTTACTTTATTACATGTATGTAAACACCATTTATACCATCCAATCAACATATTACATCATAAATTGATAACTATAACCAAACCATCAACCACTAGATATAACTAACCAAAAAACATGTATATGGGCCTACTTCTCCATTCAAAATCACAAACTTTTTGTACCAAAACACGTTATATCATGGTTATACATAATGATGCACATGTGCATTTTGAATATTGGTAATGTAAAAAGTAGTGATGGTATTGTAAATTAAAGTGCAATTGTCTATTCCTAATAACGTATTAACGAATTTGTCGTAGTAATGATACATATGCACATGTGCATGGATAACTGTTACTCGAAAAAAAAAAAGTTTTTTTATGGTAACGAAACATAGCGATTTTTTAAAAAATAATATTAAAAAAAAGTTTTTGAGTGCTTTTTTGATTTTTTTAGATTTTATTTTGTGTTCACATTGGTTCTCGCGGTTCTCGCAATAAGGGTGGTTCTCGCATGAACGATGCCCTATATATATATATATATATATAGGATTAAGATCATTTCAGAACCTTTAAAATTTTCAGAACTTACAGAACCCATGTTGGCCATTAGATCATTTAATCAATGGCTCAAAAGGATAGTGTCATTTTGTAATTAAATCTAAAAGTAGATAGATTAAATAACAAAAGTAAGGGTATTATAGGGATTTTAACCTTAATTCTTAATCAACTTCTCCTATAATCACTCATTTTCTTTATCTTAAATCATATTTTGAGATTAATCTGAATCTCTTCATAACAGTTCAAAATATACCTAGAAAGCCAGTTTATGCAAGTTATTATTTGTGAAATTAATGTTGAAGATGTGATGATTTAAAGATTTCCATGCTCATAAGTTCGTGTGAGTAGATTTTAAGTTTCAGCATATTAAAGTGGTTTCATTGCAAGAAAAATTTGGGTAAAAGAGATCAATACTTTGTTTGTTGTTTAATTCTTAGCAATGGATTTGTTATAATATATTTTTATTTATATTGTTCTTTTCGTTTTTTGGTTTATGGTTTCTTCATGACTTCCTTTATTTTCTTTTCTTGATCGTAGCAAAAATAATCACGATGTGATAATATGCATATATGTATCAAGATACATGATGTGAAAATACATGATCAATTTGAATTTCAAGCTAATGATAAGCATCGAGATCTTTACATAGATATAAATAGACAATCAGCATAGAAAAATTAATGTTTAACATTTGATGATCATTTTGAAAGTTGAGTTTGAAGAAAATTATGACCAGATTGAATATTTACATATATGTAAATACTAAGTTTACACATATGTTGAATGTGTTCATATATGCAAATGTACATTCAGTTTGAAGAAATTGATAATTAGTTTGAATAGTTACACATATGTAAATATTATAGTTGCACATAGATAGAACATTTGCATATATGTAATATTGTAAATATACATTTAAGTAAATAAACAAAAATGGATGGTAATTATCAAAATTTACATAAAAGTAAATAAACAATCAATATAAAGGTTCGAAGATTTACACATATGTAAAAAAAAGAGACGATACATATTGAGTTTGATCCTTAATAAGTGTGACAAAATGGAAGATCAATGACTTCAAAATGTGTAAATCTGTAAAAGTTAAAGGAATGAAAGATGAAAGAATTAAATAAATTGAGAAAAAGGATGAAGAAAGAATTTGTTAATAAAAAATAGGATAGAGAAACAATTTAGTTGATTACTATTATACCCTTTTTAATTTATTTAAAACTTTTTAATATTAAAAATAATGATTGGTATAGATTAGTTCTGCTAGTTCTGAATAAAAATGAGGTTCTGTAGAGAACTCATCCCTATATATATATATATATAGGGGATGGATGATGAGAAAACTATTTTAAATGAGAAAACCAAAAAATTAACTAAAAAAGCCTAAAAAGTATACCAAATTTTTTTTTACATTTTTTTTATAAAAAATCGCTATATTTTATGTATGGAAAAAAAATTTCAAAATTTTTTTTTTGTTGTATTGCAACATGTTCACTATTACGGATATAATGCACATGTGTAGTACACATATAATGCACATGTGCAGTACAATAAAAATTTTTTTGAAATTTTTTTATATATAAAAAATAGCGATTATTTTTATAAAAATTTGTAAAAAAAATTGGAATGTTTTTTAGCTGTTTTTAGGCTTTTTTTAGTTAGTTTTCTCATTTAGATAAATGTAGTTTTCTCATGATCCTCTCCCTATATATATATATGGTAGGGTTCATGCGAGAACCACCTTTATTGCAATTACAATAAGAACTAATGTGAACACAACAAAATAAACCCACTACACCACCAAAAAACCTAAAAAAACCTAACCCCTCGCCCAAGCTAAATGCTAAAAACTAAACCCTCAAAAAACCTAAAAAAACTTAAAAAATCTAAAAAACACACTAATTTTTTTTATGTTTAAATCGCTACTTTTAGTATTTTGTGTGTTTTTAGCTATTTTTTATTGTGTTCACATTTATTCTCGCGGTTCTCGCAAAAAAAAAGGTGGTTTCTGAATGATCCTTCTACTATATATATAGGGCTAGGATGTTGTGAGAAGCACTAGGCTAATTAAAAAACTTGAGAAACATTTTGAACCGCACATTTACCCTAAGCAAAATGCAAAAAAATACAAAAAACTTTTTTATGATTTTTTTTTTTTTTTTTTGAAAATATTGGAGCATTTTCTCTCAGGTTTTTTGCTTTTTTTATATATACATATATGAATAGTTGATAATACAAATGTTTATATTGCCGATCTTTAGCTATACATATATGTATATACGTGTTTAAAATTGAAACATAAATATTGTAAATTTGAGTTATAATACAAAGTATTTAAAAATAAGAAGGGTAAGAAGCCACCAGAGAATGACAATTGTCCTAGGAGGAATTAAATGGAAAGGGTAATTTTGTCTACAAGAGGAAAGATAATATGCACATGCAAGTCACATGTTATTCCCCCCCCCCCCCCAATTTTTAAACATCCGTAACTTTCTTATACATCATTTGTTTTTAAAAAAAATTATACCATAAAATCGAGCGTTTTTTTATCTTTAATATGAGTACCATATTGTTATATTTTTCAAAAAAAAAATCAAAAACCCAGTTGCATATTACACAATGGACATGATGTAAAACACAATGTAAAGTAGATAAAAAACACAATCAATGACAACAGATAAAGACACAATGGACAACATACTAAAACACAATGACCATAACGTATAACACAATGGCGATAACATATAACACAATAAGTATCAGACTAAATAAAAACACAATGGATGGCAATAGATAAAAGACACAATTAATGACAACAGATAAAAGACACAATGGAGAGCAAATGAAGACACAATGGAAAACAAACTAAAAACACAATACACAACAAACTAAAACACAATAAACAAAGATAATAAAAAAAATGAACAAATTATTAAAACACAATGGACAACATATTAAAACACAATGAATAACATATTAAACACAATGACCTGAAGTAATAACACAATTTATAGAAAACCCAAATATAACATCATCTTCATTGTGTCATATATTTTGTTATAGGTTCTTATAAAAACACAATGGATAGAACCCAAATTAACATTGTGTTATAGGTTTTGATAATAACACAATGGGCATGATGTAAAACACAACGTAAAGTAGATCAAAAACACAATCAATGACAACAGATAAAGACACAATGGACAACATACTAAAACACAATGACCATAACGTATAACACAATGGCGATAACATATAACACAATAAGTATCAGACTAAATAAAAACACAATTAATGACAACAGATAAAAGACACAATGGAAAACAAACTAAAAACACAATACACAACAAACTAAAACACAATGAACAAAGATAATAAAAAAATTGAACAAATTATTAAAACACAATGGACAACATATTAAGACACAATGAATAACATATTAAACACAATGACCTGAACTAATAACACAATTTATAGAAAACCCAGATATAACACCAACTTCATTGTGTCATATATTGTGTTATAGGTTCTTATAAAAACGCAATGGATAGAACCCAAATTAACATTGTGTTATAGGTTTTGATAATAACACAATGTATAGAAACTCTACTGACCAAAACCCAGTTAAAAGACACAATGACGTGAAAATTTTAACACAATGCAAAAAAACCCAGTGAAAATAAATTTTTTTATTTTATTTTTATATGATAATATGGTACTCATATTAAAGATAAAAAACGCTCGTTATTATGGTGAAATTTTTTTTAAAAAAAAATGTCGTATGAAAAAGTTATGGACGTTTTAAATTGATGGGGGAATTGGCATATGCCTTGCATGTGGAGAGAGAAAATCCATAAATATAGGATTCCCTTTATGCCCTTCTATTATTTTCTTTTCCCTACAACTAATCTCAACCATCCAAATCTAAGATCAATGGATTAGAATCCTTCTTACCCTTCTTATTTATTTTATCCTTTGTATTTGATCCTAACCCTTTGTATTTGATCCTAACCCTTTGTTTGATAATGTACATATAAGTACATATGTGTATAAATAATTATAGATATATGTATATATAAGAATATTATGGTTCTAAATATGTCTTTTTTTTAGTATACATATGTCTAAAATATGTGTTAAAAAAAAACAATAAGTATCCTACGTATATATTTTACACTATACATATATGTATAGTTTAAGAATTAACAATATACATATATGTGTATATAGATTATAGTTTAAGAATTGACAATATACTCTATTTGTCTATTTGTTTAAATGATACACCTAAAACATTTCGGACTACTCAACCCGATTACTAGAAATCATACACCGGTTTACCTACACCATATACCGGAACTATATACCTATAAACTTTTATTTTTATTGTTTTGATGTTGTCGGTAATGCTTTATAGGAGTAGCTTCATTAGGTTAACATGTACTTTCAAGGCCGGCTCTGGGGGTGGGCGGGGAGGACCACCGGCCAGGGCCCGATATTTCAGATGGCACAGTATTTCTAGAAAAAACCCGATATGTATATGTAAAAATTTCTTTTTAATAGGGTATACCTATACAAACACCAACATACGCCCAGTTAAAAAATTATTCTTATACTTTAGATTAGTTATTAGCCAATTGACATTAGGTTTACACCTTTATTGAGCTCAAAATCTAATTTCGTTAAGGACTAAGAGCACGTTTTTTGAAGTTCGAACAGGGTACACAAATTCTTAGGGCCGGCCCTGTGTACTTTATTTTGAGATATGCATTTGGTTATTTTAGATATGTTGTATTTTATGGAATATGAACTTATTAAATATGCATGTTTTAGATATCTCAAATATTATATAGTGACAATGATATCCGTGTAATTTATCGTATTTCTAAGTTGTTATAGTGTTAAAATATGAATTTTATAAGGATCAGAATGGTAAGAAAAAGAAATTTCTTTGTTAATCTCGTTAGGTATATTTAAAAAAAAGGGACAGTTTTTTTAACTTTTGCGAGTACTCAAATTGATATATTTCCACAATAGTACCAAATATAATGCTGGTGGGTATGGGGTCCGTCCCCCACGCATCGAGGACCGGCGCCGGGCGGAACACCCCCCCCCCCCCCCGCGTCCCCGTCCTCTCTGTCTGGCTCTGGACATTTGAGACGTTCCAAAAAGTGTGGGCCACATCTCAATTGTTACCGTTAAAAAAATTACCAATTTTAAATTCAAAACCAACGGTCATAAACCCAAATATATAAATTTCCAACCTTTTTTCACCTTCATTCACCAATTTAACCCCTTTTTGTCATCGCTCTCCCTTTATTTTTTATAAAACATCTTCCACTTTTATAAACATATATTCTACCATTAATCTCTTCAACAACCCGAACGTCCCCAACAACCCGACCCAACCGAATGTTTTCTCGGTACCGGGATATTATCCGACGATCGAACCGAACCAATTCTCTCAATATTCGTCAAACGCCTTTGCCGCATTCCAACACTCACCGAACCATATCTCTCAGTTCTCTCAAAATCAAGCCCTTCAACAATTTATGATGCGAGGTGCTTTTAATCTCCAACCGAACCCGACGCAAACCGTTCAACCCCAACCGATCCCGACGCAACCCATTCAACCCTAATCCGAACCCGACGAGGATGTGGAAGTTGTTCCCGAAACCCAACCGTAAAAAGAAAAAGGCAAACGAAGAAAAGGCAAGCAGGTGGTGGGTGAGCAACCGTCCAAACCAAAGGCGAAACCGTGGACGCCAATCGAAGAAGAAGCCTTAGCTAAGGTTTACAGCACGTCTACACACCCGACAAAAGGTTCGTAAAACTAACTTTTTTCTTTAAAGTTTATATATTTTTGAATTAGTTTTTTATTTTTGTAACTTATTTTTTTAACATATTTTATAGGTAATAATCAAACGGGTGACGGGTTTTGGAATGCGGTTTTGGCGAAGTTCCTCGGGCTAATGCACCAAGGCCCGTATCGAGATATTGACTCGGTGTCATCAAAGTCGCGTAAAATGAACGGGTTCATCAATAAGTTTTGCGAAGAATATAATAAAATATATTCAAGTGGGCGTCGTAGCGGCATGAGCGACGAGGATGTGTTTAAAAAGGCGTTGGAGAAGTACAAGGAGAACAATGGTAATACCTTGTTCGCACACGTTCGCGCGTGGGAAATTTTGCGAACGCACCCAAAATGGGCGCCGATTCCCAACGAGGTGGAGATGGCGAAGCGGCAAAGGACATTGGAATCGGGTAGTTTTAGCGCCAGTGGATCGGACGCGAGGTGTCACATAAACTTAAACGATGACGCCGAGTTCGACGAAGAAGAATACGACGTACATGAAGCGGAGCGTCCCACGGCCGGGACAAATCAAAGAAGGAGCTGGTGAAGGGGAAAGAAAAGGAAAAGGTGGACCCGAAGATGGACGAGTTTATGGAACAATTTAAAACGTACACGGACGTCTCGGCCCAAAAGGCGAAGGCGAAGGAGCGGGCCATCGAAGAAAAGTCTCGTGTGGCGGAAGAAAGTTACGCGAAAATGTCCGATTGTCCAATGAAAAAATCCGATTGTCCGATGAAAAGATTCGGCTCAAGGAATGGGAAATAATAACGATGGATGTCGATAATTATCTCGAGCCGAAACGTTCGATGTTGAAAAAACTACAAACCGACATCATGAAGAAGTATCAAATTATTTAAGTCTATGTTTTTTTTTAAGTTTATGTTTTTTTTTAGTTTATGTTTTTTTTTTCTAAGTTTATGTTTTTTTTAAGTTTATGTAATGGTTTTTAATATTAACTAGGATTGCGACCCGCCGCAATGCGGCGGGGATTCTTTAGTTATAACTAAGTCAATCTAGGATCCGCACGTTATGTTAAACCTGTCAAACGGGGAAAATAGATGATGTAAAAACGTTCACCCACACACGCACGTTGCGTCGTGTTAACTCACAAAATTTAGAACGAATCGTAAAAACGTTAAACCAAAGACACACGTTGCGATGTGTTAAGTCACAAAATTTAGAACCAAGCATAAAGCGAAAAATTTGCGGAAAATGAAAACTATAAAGGACCAAAGTTGAAAGTAAAAAAAGTTATGAGGATAGATTGCAAAAGATAAAAAAGTTTTGGGTTAAAAGTAAAAAAACAAATAGTTTTGGGTTGAAAGTAATTTATAAAATACTTTTGGGTGAAAAGTAAATTTTTTTTGGAAAACCCCCAAAGCCAACGTTACGACAACCACATGCATAACCACCCCGCGTTGCGGCGGGGCGTAAAACAGTGTGTCAAATAGTACTAATGTCACACAACAGTCATCGACCACCAACACTGACTCGACCTAGGATATGCGTGTTGCGACGAATTGTCAAACATGGAAAAATAGAGGTAAAAACGTTGAACCACACATGCACGTTACGTCGTATTAACTCCAAAAAATTTAGAACTATACGTAAAACGAAAATTTGCGAAAGATGAAAAGTATAAGAAACAAAAGTTGCGAAGTTAAATTACAAATAATGAAAAGTTTTGGGTTAAAGTTAAAAAACAAATTATGTAGGGTTAAAATTGGAAAAGGTAAAAACCTTTTGGTTAAAAGTAAAAAAATCAAATTTTTTTTTGAAAAACTCTCAAAGCACAATGTACAAATGGTTTTGCACAAAAAAGTTGCAAACTTATATATGGAATGAAAATATTTTTATTTATTTATTTGTTAAAAGTTAAAAAATGTGGAAGATTAAAAAAATATAAAATATAAAAGTGGTGGGGTAGGATCATCTAGGACCATCCTCACATACCCTCTACTTTTGTGAGATGGACCATCATTGGGTGGACTATGATTTGACGCCTACGTGGCGGATCATCCTCTAAGGGAGGATAGGCACCATACCCTTTAGCCTAATAGAAATGTACTATATTATTATTTAATACCCATGATAGTTTTTTTTTAAAGGTGTGAATTATTCGCGAATGTCGGGAGGTTTAGCATACGTTGTCTTAACCGGGTCCGCGCTAGAGAGCCCCCTCGCACAATAGATCCCCAATTTAAACCCCTCAATGAGAAACCCTATCACCAAGACTCGAACTTGAAACCTTGAGGGGAAAACTCACCCGGATCCACCATAAGTGGAACTTAAATACCCGTGGCCACCACTAGAGCACTAGTGATGATTAACCCATGATAGTTTAAAAGTATTGCAGAACATGTTTTATATTATTATTAAATGCTCACATTTTGAGAAAGTACCTTAAAAGAAGAACCTCGTTGTTGGTTAAAATTAATGTTAGTTGAGAAAGTACCTAAAAAAAACCTCGTGGTTAGTTAAAAATCTGTTAAAAAAATAAATAAATAACGGCCAACGTTAAAAATTAAATAATTCAGAAAAAATATAAACTTGTCTAACTAGATACACTAGTACAGATATGATTAAGTAGTGCGATGGGTTTGAAGTTTTTGGTGCGGTTTTAGGTCCTAACTAACACGTTGAGACGTGTATCGAAATATTAACTATTTAGGCTAGTCTTTAACATGAACTCAAGATATAAATTTATAAACAAGGTAAAATACAATTATTTCTACAACACGTTAGGGCAAATGTATCCACCGTTATCGTAGTATAGCGAATGTATAATACTGAGATCGTCAAACGATGTTGGTGCATATTTCGTACGTCTGCCACTGTGCGAATAGTTAGATAGAGCGTGTGTTGAATATTGTATAGAATAGGATCAGTTAGACACAGATTAAATATTGTAAAGGTCCATCCGGACGGATGGACAACATATATTCCAAACCCCATCCGGTCGAATAGGTATTAATACTGTAAAGTCCATCCGGACGGATGACCATCCGGACGGATGGACACTAGCTCATTCGGACATATGTAGGCCGTTGCCTATAAATATGGAGTTGGGGTTCCCATTTGGACAAGCTTTCGGTTCCTAGAGGGGACATGCTGTCCAACTTGTCTCGTGGTGCTGTAACTTTCAGATATGAATAAGAGACCAGATTATAAGTGACTGCTCGGTGTCGTATCTATCTTCTACTTCTTTCTTAGTTGTAATAAACGCACCGAACACGTCGTATCGGGACCGAGGCTCTGTCAAACTCGCCGGTTCCTGGAATAGCAGTGGTATCAGAGCTACGGTACCGATTTAATCGTTCTAACAATCGGTTAAATCACCCAAGCTCATCAATTTTGGGTTAAACGAGAGTTTTGACGTTAAACAGAGAAAATCATCAAAATAAAGGTCAATTCAAGGATAGATTTTGGAACTGAAGACATCATTCTGTTCGGAATTGATTCGCGCACAATCCTGTGAAGTTTCATCATGAAATTCACACAAATAAAGATTCTGGATCGAAAAAACGTGATTTGGAGTGTTCTTGAGCTGTTAGAACATATCCGATCGGATGACCATCCGAACCATATCATTATATTGTGTTTGAAGATCAGTTGGTTTTCACTCGAATGATCATTCGATCGGATGACCATCCGATCCACAAACACAAGTTTGTCCCTTTCGCCATTCGGTCGAATGACCATCCGTACAAGAAGACCCATTCGATCGAATGGTCATTCGACAACATGCCATTCGACTAGATGATCAAATGCCTAAAAAAGGCATTTTTTGATCGCAAAGACAAGGTGAGTCTCCAGAAAAAATTTGGTGATTGAAATTTTTTTCGGGTTTTTAACGACCAAGCTGGGTTGTTCGGGGACACCGTCTGGGGCTTTAGTGAACATATTTGATGATGCGATCACGGATTATGAAAAAGAGTGTAGTGTGATGAAGGAATGGTGGATACGCCGCTGGTACATTCTATATATAAATGTTGTTATCATATTACATTTCTAGAATAGTCAGGATTATGGAAAATTGTGGGGTAGTCAGGATACCGGTGCAGAATTGTCATATTCTGAATTATCTGACTATTTATAGGCCAAAAATGTTAATAATCCGCAAAGACGAAAAACTGATAATGGTGGCGAATATTGTTATATTCTAGTTTGTTCAAGTTTTTCGGAGAAGAGAATTAAAAACTGAATTCAGTTTGAGGGGTAATTCAGTGATAGAGACACGTCAGAATTTGCAAAAATCAGGGGTAATAAAAATTTCAATGTCATATGTTGAAATTCCAGCATTTTTGAAATTCGTGACACTGCAACAGTATTCGGGTAGTTTCGAATTCAGATTGTCAGGGGGGAATGTGAATCTGGTCGTGGGTGAAAGCTTCTGAGATCAAGATGATCCGAGGTGTTGATATCTGATCGTGGACGAAAGCATCGGAGATCTGAGAGTGATCGTAGATGATAGCTTCTGAGATCTAGATTATCCGAGGAGATGAATCTGATTGTGGACGAATACTTCAGAGATCGGATTACATTACCATATGATTTGTTTTCCGATGAAGATTTGCTGATTGTGGAGAATACCATTTACACGGATCTGTCATTCTTACGGTGCGTTAATGTTGATCATGGTAAACGGGATATCAGATCTTCAGGGGGAATCACGGATTTGAAGTTAACGAGTGGGGTATTTGAAGTTTCTATCAATTTCCGGTTGAGTTTTTGTACATTCTTAGATCGAGCAAGCGGAATGCGAGATCGTGGTGCTGATATATCATATCAAAAACTGAGCTCGGATGCGGTTAAAGCTGAAACAGAGGATGCTGCATTGATTAGTTTCAAGTTGTTGATTGTTCGTGAAGGTTGCAGTTTAGCAAATCAGAGTAGAGTCGTGAACTATGCAAAAGACCTGAAGATTCATTTCAGGGGGAATTAGTGCTCTATACTGTCAAAAGCAAACCCGAATCATCAATCGAGGGGGAATCTATTGTCAGATTTCAAGATGCCTGATTGAAGTTGCAGAAAAGTTGAAGATTGCAGAATATTCAAACACGACTCAAGGTTCTTAAAGTGTTAGAGACGATTCGACAGTGAGAGCCGAGGGGGAATATGTTGGTGCATATTTCGTACGTCTGCCACTGTGTGAATAGTTAGATAGAGCGTGTGTTGAATATTGTATAGAATAGGATCAGTTGGACACGGATTAGATATTGTAAAGGTCCATCCAGACGGATGGCCATCCGGACGGATGGACAACATATAGTCCAAACCCCATCCGGTCGAATAGGTATTAATGCTGTAAAGTCCATCCGGATGGATGGACAATAGCTCATTCGGACATATGTAGGCTGTTGCCTATAAATAGGGAGTTAGGGTTCCCATTTGGACAAGCTTTTGGTTCCTAAAGGGGACATGCTGTCCAACTGGTCTCGTGGTGCTGTAACTTTCAGATCTGAATAAGAGACCATATTATAAGTGACTGCTCGGTGTCGTATCTATCTTCTACTCCTTTCTTAGTTGTAATAAACACACTGAACACGTCGTATCGGGACCGAGGCTCCGTCATACTCGCCGGTTCCTGGAATAGCACCACAAGAGCTTTCGGTACCGGAATGTTATCAACGTCTAATCAAACCAAATAGTGAGTTTGTGTGAAGGTTCTTAAACATAAAAGCAAAGCAATTAAATAAAAATAAAAAAATAATTAAGAACGATAACTTAGATCCGAATTCTCAATAATGTGTAAATTAACTTTCTTTGGTTAAGGACTTTTCAAAAGATCGTAATATTATAAATACGTCTTTTTGATGTCTCTCAAGTACTCTGCGAAAGAACCCACCTAAAGTCGTTCTATAAAGAAAATGAATTTGGATGTCATTAATGTCATAAAGTAGCAGGTTTCCTATTTTGGGCAAACGCTACACTAGGCCAAATTGGTCAGAAGCAGCAAGGCAACCACTTTGCAAAGCCGGATGTAGGTCCCTTAATCCTATGGATCTTTAATAGAATCGTCTATCTAACCTAGAATGCAGAATCATCTAGATTAGATTATCAAAGAAAGGTGAAGAAGTAGAAATCACCACAAATTGATCTTTATTGATTATCTATCAAATTGATTACAATCAATCAAGATCACAAACAAACACAAATTTGTCCAATCCCTCTAGCACTCACGAATTCTCTTTCAATCTCTTTGTAAACCGGTTCTCTAGTGATTATGGTGATTAACCTAAACCCTAATGCAAAGCCTTGTTTATATAGCACAAGTTTGCAACATGGGTTAGGTTAAACTACATGGGCTGCGAATTGGACAAGCCCAATTCGCCTACCATTCTCCCAATGTGGATTTGGTTTGGCCCAATCACTATTAACTAACTAATACGAAGCTAAAGCCACTAACCATTTATCGTTTCACTAATTACAAGATATCTAAAGACCCAAATCTAAATGTTGTTGTCACAAACATGCACCAACAGACTCCCCCTTGACAATAGTTTTATGAAACAACTTTCTCTTCAGTCATCTTACATTCTTCATGTAATCTTTTCATCGACTTTGGTCTTTGGATAGCTTCAGCTTCAATAGCTTCTGTCAGCAACAGACTCCCCCTAAGCTGATGCATCCAATCACCAAATCTTCAAAATCGTTAGCACTTGAGAAAACTCTAGTTCAGCATTTGCATATCAATCTTCAAACTCTTCAAACTTTGTCAGCAATGTAGAAAGGAGGTTTCTACCATGCATCCAATCAGACTCCTCTTCACTAAACTTCACAGCAACTCATCACATTACTTCACATTGCTTCACAGAAACAAATTACAACTATCTGTATACAAAACAAACATCTCGAGAAACCATAAGAACTTTTCAACACAGTTTAACAAATTATTATTAATCAAGAGATGTGAAAACTGTAGCTCAAAACTTTTGTCCAACACACTAGAACCTGCAAGATTAAAGATTTAAAACTCATCTTTTAACACCAGCTCCCTCTATCGGTAACAATTCCTCCAAGAACAACCATTATTCATACGTTAAGAATTTTAAAGAAAAAGAAAATCTATTTGGATTTTTATTTTTTCTAAAAGCAAATAAATAACAAAAAGATAAACACTCTGTTTTTGTGAGAATCACTAGTTAAGAAGATCATATCAGCCAACTCAAACTGTTTCACACTTGCAGTTAATTCTTTATTTATTTTATGTGAATAGTAGTTCAAGACGATTACCAGTATTGTTTATCCACTTAAACAAAACACATGAGCATTTCAAGTAACGTACCTAGTGATACGTTAAGGTAATATTATACTAAAGTACTAGCGTGTCCCACTTTAGGACATACCCCTCAATCAAGATATGCACAAAGATTCCTCGTAGTTGGTAAGTATACCGAATTCATCATTTTTTGTTTTACAACATTTGATAATTGGTGATCAGGTCAGTACTTCCGTGAAGCAAAGAGACCAATATCCAACGAGTGTAAAGCAAACAACAAAATTTGGTATGATTTATGCATTTTGCACATTTGAATGACTCTATAAGAGATCTTCTTAAATTTCTGTTTTTTAGCTCTTTGAAGACATCTTGGTTGTGCCTAGGTCAGCATATATCTGGATGCAGCAAAAGGACAACCATGGTCTCCCTCGATGAAATAATAGTATAAAGACCTAAAACCTTGGATTTTGGCAATCTATCAACACAAGATTTATGGTTATAAAATCATACGCCACTGATATGTTACCCACACATACATAGTTCATTATGATTATATCCCCATGGTAGTATAAAGACCTAAAACCTTGGATTTTGGCAATCTATCAACGCAAGATTTAAGGTTATAAAATCATACGCCACTGATATGTTACCCACACATACATAGTTCATTATGATTATATCCCCATGGTAAGTTGATTATTTCATGTTTCTTGCCTACTGGTACATCAAATGATGAAGCTGTTATACACTTATGCAATTTTAATTTTAGTTCCAGTGTGAAAGTCTAACTTGCTGATGTACTATCATTTCTTCTTTTTCACACATTGATAACTCATTTTAGTTTCAATAGCTACCTCCAGCAATGTATTCAGCTTCACACGAAGACGTAGACACATAGGCTTGTTTCTTGCACTGCCATGACACAAGTCTTCCCCCTAAGAACTAACAACCACTTGTGGTAGATTTTCTGGTTGATTTACATCATCCGAAATCTGAATCAGTGTATGCAATAAACTCCAAGTCACTATCAGCAAGGTACCATAACCAAAACTTAGGTTTTCCATTCAAGTAACGAAGAATTCGCTTCACCACCTTCATATGTGACTCCTTTGGATTTGCTTGATATCTGGCACAAAGACATACGACGAACATAATGTCTAGTCTTGAAGAAGTAAGATACATCAATGATCCAATAATGGCCCTATATTGAGTTGGATCAACATCGTCCACACTCTCAGCATCTAGACCAATATTGTGATTTTCACAAATGGGTGTATTGAAAGTTGCGCAATCCTCCATCTTGAAACGAGTCAAAATGTCATACACATACTTCGTCTGATGAATAAAGATACCATCCTTCTTTTATTCAAGTTGCAATCCCAAGAAGAATGACAACTCACCCATTGCACTCAACTCAAACTTACTCTTCATCACCATCTCAAATTCATGACACATACTCTCATCAGATGAACCAAAAATGATGTCATCCACGTATACTTGTACCAATAGAAAATCTTCCTTCTTTCTCTTAATGAAAAGTGTACTGTCGATCTGAACCCTTTCAAAGCCATTTTCCAAAAGATGAGTCAACAGTGTCTCGTACCGCGCCCTGTGTGCTTGATGTAATCCATACAACGTCTAATCCAATCTGTACACTTGATCTAGATGGCCTGGATCAGTAAACACACTCTTCATGTCAAGCTGATAAACCTTGAAACCCTTAAAAGATGTAAACGCTAGAAACAACCGAATTGCTTCCAACCTTGCAACTGGTGCAAACACTTCATTATAGTCAATCTCCTCTTGCTGATTTAACCCTTTTACCACTAACCGAGCTTTGTTCCTTGTCATGATCCCTCGGTCATCTTTCTTACACTTGAACACCCACTTGGTGCCAATTTCTTTCTCTCCCTTTGGTAAATCAACTAACTCCCAAACTTTCAACTTCTCAAACTGAGCTAGTTCCTCCTGCATAGCTTCTACCCATTAATTATCCTTCAGAGCCATATGAATGTTTTTCGGCTCCTCTTGAGAAATAAAACAACTATATAAGCACTCGTTGATTATACTAGTCTTCTTAATCGTAGCATACAAACATGAACCTTCTGCTATACTTCTCCTTGTCTGAACACCTGCATTCGGATCACCTATAATGTTCTCAACTGGATGATCTCTATTTACTCGAGTAGTAGCAATGGCGTCAACTTCCAAGTTAGTCTCTAGATTTGATCCAATATCCCCCTGACTATTTTGATTAGCAAACAGATTAGTAAAGTCCTCCCCCTCAAGAGGTTAAGACTCGCTATCACTCGAATCCGCTACTTTTGCATTTGCATTTGAGGAAGTTTCTAGCACATCCGCAATTGTCTATCTCCATCATTAGATGATAGAACCTTGTAATGATTTCGTCTAGGGACTTCATTTCTCATGCACTTAAAAACAACAAATTGTTTCTTCAGCAGATCAATCTTGTTCTTCTTCACATCAGCATTGCCCTGATATTGCTTCTCTAATGCATCCCACATTTCTTTCGAAGTAATGTACCTCTTAAAGGTGTGTTTAATGCCATCAGGTAGTGATATGCTCTAAATTATACATATTTCTATATCAATATTCCTACACTTTTTAGTATGTTTTGGGTTGATTTTATTAAATTTTAGTCGTAACCGGTTAATAGTTGAGTTTGATGATTTCAAATGAAAACGAGCTAAGACGATGAGTAAATAAATAAACAAATAAGAGTTAATAGGTAAAAGATTTCAATGCAGAAAATCATGTTTACAGTTCTAGTGGCAATTAGTCATGTAATCAATATTAATAAATGAAAGCATTAATTGGTTTATTATTCTCATTCGTAGGTTTCTCAAAGAAAAATCAAAAGAGGATGGCATTGGATGAATTAAATGGGCCATGAAGAGCTGAAGCTTAGTGAACTTCAATATACAACATCATAATGTACGTGAAGTCCATATTTTTTAGGCTTTTGAAAACAAGATAGTGGAAGGGATTCCAATTAATTGTTCTCGACACAAAGGCAGAAGGAATTTGGATTCCATTCTAAAACATTAGACAATATGGGCCGCAGCCATGCATGGTGCACGATTTTAGTGAGGATATTGTTTTGCTTTGCTTTTGGGCTTTTGGAAACAAGAAAGAAGTTGAATATTATATTAAAAAAACCCTAAAAGGCCATATAATATATACTAGGTTAGAAGCCTGTGTATTATACGGATTGAATAAATGTAATTTTATATACCAAATATTAAAAAAATATATCGTTAAAAATCTGGTTTATTACACGGTTGAATAAATGTAACTTTATATACCAAATAATAAAACAATATATATTTAAAATCTCGTTTATTACATGGGTTGAATAAATATAATTTTATATATTAAATAATAAAAAGTTATATTTTTAGCAACCCCGTGTATTGTACGGGTTGAGTAAATTTAATTTTATATATTAAATAATTAAAAAAGATACATTTTTAATAATCTCATGTGTTATACGAGTTGAGCACATGTAACTTTATATACTAAACAATAAAAAGTTATATCTTTATAAACCCTATGTATTATATGAATTGAATAAATCTAATTTTATATACGACATAATAACAAAAGTTATATTTTTAAAAACCCTGTGTATTACACGAGTTACGTAAATGTAATTTTGTATAGTAAAAGATAAAAATATTATATCTTTAAAAAAACCTCGTTTATTACACGAGTTGAATGAATCTAATAAAAATTTATATCTTTAAAAAGAACTAACGGATATACTCAATATACGATAGATGAGGGGATTGCGGTGATGGTTAGACATAATGCTTACTGTATTTGAGTTGAAAGTTAGAACACGAAAATAAAAGTATAGAACCAATAAACATCGATTAATATTTTTGTTTGCCCCTTATAAACATTTTTTAAATTGGTTTTACCCTTAACTACTTTAGTCTAATAAAATAAATAAACCATTTACATTATATTAATTTATATTTAGAGTACATCTTTTGTTAATTTCAGGATAAATAATTTTGAAATCTGATAAATATTTTAAAGTATTATATTATCTCCTATACGAATTGTTTAGATTTATATTAAATTTAATTTTATAATTATCTTCTAATTGATATTAATTATTTATAAAAAAATAGAGGGCTTCAATGAATGACATGTGTCCTCTCATTGGTTTCTTTTATTATATAGTATAGATATAGATATGACATCATATTGAGAGGGGATTTATTCATGGGTTTCGAAAACAACAGTTGGACAGAAGGCATAGGCGGTAATTTAAGACTAAAGGGTATGGAGAGGATGGGCTTGGAGGGGATGATGTTACGCCCTTATTTACATAAAGACCCAAAACACATGGAACTTCAAATTTTTGACTAGAAACATAATATTTTCATTTCTTTACCAAAAATGCCCTTGAAGCTAGTTCGAGTTCAACACCTTCTCTAGTCTAGTTATGGGTGTTAATCCGAACTACCCTGTCAAAAATGCAAGTTTAACGCACCTAGCTACAAGTGACTAAGTTTCTAATCCATCATTTACACAACAAAAGACAACTTTTTAAGAAGTAATAGTTTGACAAAAACATAGTTTCAAAAGGGCGACCACCACTACTACGGAAGCGCATAAACCATGGTGAGCATGTGGGTGTTCGTCTCCAAGTTCGCCACGCCGCCTAAATCACGGATTTCCTACATCACAATTCAAGTTTAACTAGTCAGTCTCTTATAATGTGATAATAAATAACAACTAACATTCATTCGTGTCATTACATCACCATGTCATAATTTCACTTCCACCGACCCGTTGACGGGTCATTTTCTACCATCTCAGCTCGAGACGTTACATAACCTTCAATACTCCGTTTCTCTCGGATTTAACATAATCACAACATAAACACCATACCAAACCCGTTCATGACAGATTTAACCATCTCATTACTTTTCTTTCATAAACTTCCAATATACGGCTAGTTCGACACCAACCGACCATAGCATAACTTTTCATCATTATCGTATCTTACGACCCGTTCATGACGGGTTAAATTAAACTATCAACTACACATCTTTTACGGGTGATCATATCTACGGTTCTAATACAACAATAACAATTAGAAAGTAAAGCTTGTATGCATAAATCAACATACCTCGATCCTGTGAGTTGTCCGACCTCCTAGTGCTTGAACCTTCTTCTTTTATGCCTACATCAACACATTCGTTCCTTTAGTCCGACTAAATATCATTCACTCTTTTACACTCCTTTATCAACGACATCTTTATCATAATTTACCAAAATTCATCCATTTGTTCTTTTAGGCATTCTATCGAACACTTGGCGGGTTTCACATTTATAACACATTTAATTACAAGTAACTTTACATACTAATCTACAAGTTCATAACAAATCAAGCAAGTTCATGAGATTCTCTCATCCTACTTCATTCATCTATATTCCATCTATCACAATAGGCTAAATCAACGCAACCCGAACATTAAACTAGTCCTAGTTCATAGTCTTAACTTCTAGATGCATATATCACAACATTACCCATGATTTGGTAGAAAACCCACTTCCTAATGTTCATGATTTCAAGAAATTCAACTTACCACTTTGTTAGTCACACCTTGGGGATCGAGAAAACGGTTTCAAACAACCGTTTTGCCTTGAAATCACCTTCCAATTTGATGGAGAATGATGACTAGGGTTTATGCTTCTAGTTTCTTCTCCTGGACACCTCCACGCACGCACATAAGTGTGTGTGGAGTGTGTGTCTTTCTATTAATATGATTTAATCTCAAATTTTCAACTTTAGTCCCTCGGTTTTCTAATTTTTAATTATTCGAGTTCCAAGCTTTCCTTCTCATAACTATCTTAAAGAAACAAATAGACTACATATTTTTGGGGTGTTACAAGTCTACCCCACTTAGAAAAAGTTTCGTCCCCGAAACTTGAACATATACTAAAATCATCATTTACGTACCGAATAGAGAAGGATAATGTTTTCGCATTTCATCTTCCAACTCCCATGTAAGCTCCGACCCCTTCCGGTGTTTCCATTGTACTAGCACTTGTCTAATGGCCTTATTGCGAAGATTCTTTACTTTAGAATCTTTAATGGCTATCGGTCTTTCAACATAATTTAAGCTCTCATCTACTTCAATATCATCAAGAGGTACGATCGCCGATTCATCCGCAGGGCACTTTCTTAGTTGCGATACATGGAAGGTGCTATGGATCCCATCTAATGAAGACGGTAATTCCAAACGATACGCCACTTTCCCCACTCGAGCCAAGATTTTAAATGGCCCTATGTAACGAGGCCCCAATTTTCCCCGTTTACGAAAACGGATTATACCTTTCCATGGGGATACTTTTAAAAAAACATAGTCTCCTATTTGAAATTCGATAGGACGCTTTCTCTTATCTGCATATGCCTTTTGCCTATCCTGAGCTGCCTTTAATCGAGCTCTAATTAAATCAATCTTTTCGTTGGTCATGGCTATCAATTCGTTAGGCGCGAGCTCCCTTTGTCCCACCTCCCCCCAACATACGGGCGTCCTACACTTTCTTCCATATAATAGTTCATAAGGTGCCATTTTGAGACCACTATGATAACTATTATTGTAAGAAAATTCCACTAGTGGTAAATGGTTATCCCAACTTCCCCCAAAATCTAGCGCGCATGCTCGTAACATATCAATAAGTGTCTGAATCGTTCTTTCCGATTGACCGTCAGTCTGCGGGTGGTAGGCGGTACTTATGTGCAGTTTCGTGCCCATACTTTCATGGAACCTCAACCAATAACGAGAGGTAAATCTCGTATCCCGATCTGAAACTATTGACACAGGCACCCCGTGTCGGGATATTATTTCATTCACATATACTTCCGCCATCTTTTCTGAGGAGTAGGCCTCTCGAATTGGTAAAAAGTGTGCACTCTTTGTGAGTCGGTCCACAACTACCCATATCGCATCATACCCCTTTTTCGTTCTAGGTAGCTTAGTCACCAAGTCCATTGTTATCTCCTCCCACTTCCATACTGGAATTTCCAAAGGTTGTAACTCTCCATAAGGTTTCTGATGTTCCGCTTTCACTTGAGAACACGTCAGACATTTCGAGACGTACTTAGCAATATCGCGTTTCATCCCGGGCCACCAATAGTTTGTTTTCAAATCATAGTACATTTTTGTAGCCCCAGGATGAACGGAGTATCGTGACTTATGAGCTTCTTCAAGTAGCATTGTCTTGACCTCACAGAACCTTGGTATCCAGATCCGCCCAAACCGCGTTTTAAGCCCGTGCGAGTTTTCTTCAAACTTTTCTGCTATCCCTTTCGTTCTTTCTTTCTTTGGATCCCCATTCTCTAGTGCTTTTATTTGAGTCTCTCGTATTGTCTCAAGGAGGTGAGGTGTAACTGTCATCTTCATCGATTTGACATGGATCGGTTGTGGATAATCTTTTCGACTCAACGCATCCGCTACGACGTTTGCTTTTCCCGGGTGATATAAAATATCACAGTCATAGTCTTTAATCAGTTCCAGCCACCTTCGTTGCCTCATATTCAGATCTTTTTGTTCGAAAAAATATTTAAGGCTCTTATGATCCGAGTAGATTGTACATTTTACCCCATACAGGTAGTGCCTCCAAATTTTTAAGGCAAAAACTACCGCTGCCAATTCTAGGTCATGGGTCGGGTAGTTTACTTCGTGTGGTCGGAGTTGTCTTGAAGCATACGCGATAACCCTTCCCCTTTGCATTAAAACACACCCCAAGCCTTGATGTGACGCGTCTGAATATACGACCAAATCTTCCGTCCCATCGGGTAACGTTAGCACCGGAGAACTCGACAATTTCTCTTTTAACACTTGAAAAGCTTCTTCTTGTTCTTTACCCCACACGAACTTTACTTCCTTCCTTCCTTCCTTTCTTGTCAGTTTGGTCAGTGGTAATGCAATCTTTGAGAATTCTTGAATAAACCTTCTGTAATAGCCGGCAAGGCCTAGAAAACTCCTTACTTCGGTTGGGTTTTTAGGAGGGACCCACTTTAGTACGGCCTCAATCTTTGCTGGATCTACTAAGACACCTTCTGAATTTATTACGTGACCTAGAAACTGCACTTCCCTGAGCCAAAAGGCACACTTTGAGAACTTCGCATAAAGTTTTTCTCTACGGAGGGTTTCAAGTACCTCACGTAAGTGTCTTGCATGATCGGCCTCATTCCGGGAGTAAACCAAAATGTCATCTATAAACACAATCACAGATTTGTCTAACATAGGTCGACACACTCGGTTCATAAGGTCCATAAACGCGGCTGGCGCGTTCGTCAACCCAAAGGACATGACCAAGAATTCATAGTGTCCATACCGAGTTCTAAATGCAGTTTTTGCAACATCCTCCTCTCGCACCCTTACTTGATGATAGCCCGAACGTAGGTCTATCTTTGAAAACCAACTCGCCCCTTGCAGTTGATCAAAAAGATCATCAATTCTGGGTAAGGGATAACGGTTCTTCACGGTCAGTTTATTCAACTCCCGGTAGTCGATGCACATACGCATCGACCCATCTTTCTTTTTCACAAAAAGAACGGGCGCTCCCCAAGGTGATACACTCGGACGTATAAAGCCTTTATCAAGTAAGTCTTGCAGTTGGATCATTAGTTCCCTCATTTCGGTGGGAGCCAGTCTATATGGGGCTTTAGCCACCGGTTGCGCACCCGGATTTAATTCAATACGAAATTCTATTTCGCGTTCGGGTGGAAGCCCCGGCAACTCCTCCGGGAACACATCCGGATATTCGTTCACTACTACCACATCTTCGAGCTTTGGAAGGTTTTGATGAACATCAGCTACATAGGCTAAAAATGCCTTACTTCCATTTCGCACGTACTTGAAGGCTTGGACAATATTGCATAACTTTGCTTTTACATTTCTCTCTCCTTGAACGCTTAACCATTTCCCACTCGGAGATTGCACACGTATTGTCTTGCTTTCGCATTTAATTTCCGCATGGTGTCGGGCCATCCAATCCATACCTACTACTACCTTGAATTCTCCTAAGACCATAGGTACGAGATCAATATCAAACTCCTCATCCTCTATCGTGAGCTTACAATCTCTACACACTTCGTGCAACAAATAATTCTTGCTATCCGCTATCTCTACCTCTAATGGTATTGACATTCTTTCAATTTTAAATGAGGGGTGATTAATTACATCACTCGAAACAAATGACATGGTAGCCCCGGTATCGAATAACACATACATCGGCAAGGAATTTAGCAAGAAAATACCTGACACAACATTCGGATGTGCTTTAGCCTCTTCAGACGTAATTTGAAACATTCTTGCTTTTGCCTTAGGATTCTCCTCCTTTTTGCCTTCCTTCTTCATTCCTGATTGGAGCTTGGGACACTCCGCCTTGATGTGGCCTTTTTGGAAGCAATTATAACATGTTTTCGTATTCTTAGGGCACCTGTAATACGGATGTCCCTCTTCCCCACAGTTATAACATCCCTTCTTGCCCAACAGACACTCCCCAGAGTGAAGCTTTCCACAATTTTTGCAACGGGGAATTCCACTCTTCGCCTTCTCCTTATTAGCTTGATCTTGAAACTTGCCTTTCTTAAAGGGAGTTGGGTTAGACACCTTCTCTGGCAGTCTCTTTTCACCTCGCTCCACCTGTCTCTTGAGTTCAATCTCCCTGTCTCGTGCCCAGTTTATGAGTTCGTCAAGAGTTTCACACTTCGAGGGAGTAATAAACTCCCGAAACTCCGCCTTCAACATATCATGATATCGATTGATTTTCATTCTTTCTGAATTCACAAACTCCTTGCAAAACTTCAGCTTATCCAAGAAAATATTCGTTATCTCATTGATGGTTTCATCGTGCTGTCGGAGGCGCAAGAATTCCTCCTGAATCCTATCGATGGCGGATTGAGGGCAATGGTATTTTAGAAAAGGCTCTTTAAATTCCTGCCATGTCATCACCTGAAGTTTATCTTCACCTATCTCCTTACAATAAGCATCCCACCAATCTTTAGCTTGCGATTGCAGTTGACCCGTAGCAAACATTACTTGATCCTCCTTTTCACACCGACTCCGAATAAACACGGCTTCTATATTAGAAATCCATCTTTGACATACAATCGGATCTATCTTTCCATCATACGGGGAAGGACCACACGCCATAAAATCCTTGTACGTGCATCTTCGTGTCTTACTCTTGCTTTTAGACTCTCCAATCATCTCCTTTATTTCATCCATTTTGCTTATCATTATTGCATCGATCGTTTCCAACACACGACTCTCCACCTCTTGCACCATTTTCGGAAGTTTGGCTTCAAAAGTAGTATCCATCATTTGCGCCATCTTTTCATTTAATGCATCTTCCCGTGCCATATCGTCATCATTCGAATCCGCATGTTTCTCCATCTACACAATAAGGTTTTTCGATAATTCTTAATAAATTCATATCATTTACTCTTACGGTTCGTTACAAATCATTCCATAATATCATAATAGCTTTCACGGCCTTAATTACATGATTTATAACCTTCCTAAACAAGTTCGTTGGCCATAATCATCAAAAAAAACAAATTCTGCACATCTGAAGGCGTCGCGCGACGCTAGGGGTGGCTCGCGTGACGCGAGGCTCCCTAGCGCTACGCAAGGGGTCGATTTTCACAGACATTTCGTTGCTGGTTGCTGCAATTTTTCTTAAAATCCCATTTTTCACTTAAACGGTCATAACTCACTCAATTTTCATCCGATTTACGATCCGTTTCTTCCTACATGATCGTAATTCCATCCCCCTTCACATAGAGTTAAAATCCGGCACCCGGATTAACTATTTTCGAATTTTTTTAAATTTTCGGCCATTTTCTTACTTATAAACCTTCATCCCATTCATAGTTAATCAACTAAACTTATCCGTTTGCATACCAATTCTTGCCAATGCCATGCCATACATGTTTTCAATCTCCCAAGATTAAATTCTTGAGTTCTATGCTCTCGTAACCCATTTCGACACATATCATTGTTTTGACCCGTTAAAAAAAATTTAAAGCATCTTAGACCCTTACCTCATTTGCGATCTTGGAGCGAACACACCCATTGCGCGAGCTATCGGTTTGAGCCCAAGCACTTCAACTCGTGCTTGATTCTCTCAAACCATGCTCTGATACCAACTTGTTACGCCCTTATTTACATAAAGACCCAAAACACATGGAACTTCAAATTTTTGACTAGAAACATAATTTTTTCATTTCTTTACCAAAAATGCCCTTGAAGCTAGTTCGAGTTCAACACCTTCTCTAGTCTAGTTATGGGTGTTAATCCGAACTACCCTGTCAAAAATGCAAGTTTAACGCACCTAGCTACAAGTGACTAAGTTTCTAATCCATCATTTACACAACAAAAGACAACTTTTTAAGAAGTAATAGTTTGACAAAAACATAGTTTCAAAAGGGCGACCACCACTACTACGGAAGCGCATAAACCATGGTGAGCATGTGGGTGTTCGTCTCCAAGTTCGCCACGCCGCCTAAATCACGGATTTCCTACATCACAATTCAAGTTTAACTAGTCAGTCTCTTATAATGTGATAATAAATAACAACTAACATTCATTCGTGTCATTACATCACCATGTCATAATTTCACTTCCACCGACCCGTTGACGGGTCATTTTCTACCATCTCAGCTCGAGACGTTACATAACCTTCAATACTCCGTTTCTCTCGGATTTAACATAATCACAACATAAACACCATACCAAACCCGTTCATGACAGATTTAACCATCTCATTACTTTTCTTTCATAAACTTCCAATATACGGCTAGTTCGACACCAACCGACCATAGCATAACTTTTCATCATTATCGTATCTTACGACCCGTTCATGACGGGTTAAATTAAACTATCAACTACACATCTTTTACGGGTGATCATATCTACGGTTCTAATACAACAATAACAATTAGAAAGTAAAGCTTGTATGCATAAATCAACATACCTCGATCCTGTGAGTTGTCCGACCTCCTAGTGCTTGAACCTTCTTCTTTTATGCCTACATCAACACATTCGTTCCTTTAGTCCGACTAAATATCATTCACTCTTTTACACTCCTTTATCAACGAAATCTTTATCATAATTTACCAAAATTCATCCATTTGTTCTTTTAGGCATTCTATCGAACACTTGGCGGGTTTCACATTTATAACACATTTAATTACAAGTAACTTTACATACTAATCTACAAGTTCATAACAAATCAAGCAAGTTCATGAGATTCTCTCATCCTACTTCATTCATCTATATTCCATCTATCACAATAGGCTAAATCAACGCAACCCGAACATTAAACTAGTCCTAGTTCATAGTCTTAACTTCTAGATGCATATATCACAACATTACCCATGATTTGGTAGAAAACCCACTTCCTAATGTTCATGATTTCAAGAAATTCAACTTACCACTTTGTTAGTCACACCTTGGGGATCGAGAAAACGGTTTCAAACAACCGTTTTGCCTTGAAATCACCTTCCAATTTGATGGAGAATGATGACTAGGGTTTATGCTTCTAGTTTCTTCTCCTGGACACCTCCACGCACGCACATAAGTGTGTGTGGAGTGTGTGTCTTTCTATTAATATGATTTAATCTCAAATTTTCAACTTTAGTCCCTCGGTTTTCTAATTTTTAATTATTCGAGTTCCAAGCTTTCCTTCTCATAACTATCTTAAAGAAACAAATAGACTACATATTTTTGGGGTGTTACAGATGAGCCGCCACGTAGGCGCCACGTAGGAGTGGCTTGGATGGGATGAACCTAGGGGGGTGGGGGATGAACCCCTTTATATATATATATGTATGTATGTATAGATGTATGTGTGTATAGAGAGAGGAGAGAGGATCGGCTAGATCGGCTGTGGGGGGCCGAATGAGCCGGGCCGGACATGAGGGGGATGGTGTGGGGGACCGGCGCCGGTCCTAGCCGGGCCTCAGCCGGCCCCCATACCCATTAGTCTAAGAGGATTGCTATATTGTTTTCGAGACTAGCAATTGGCGGCAGCAAGAAGACAACAGCGAGCAAAAGGAATATGACACAGTGGGTTGAAAAGAAATCATAGTTGAGGATCCCATTTATTTTCGAGAAAACAACAGTGGGTTCGTTACACGAAAAAAAATAAGGACAGCTGTTTGTGTTGGCGCAAGAAAAAAAAGGAAAAAGAAATATTCGGTTCGTGGTTGGAGCATTGCGGGTTCGGTATCACACTTAATTTTTCTAATCTTTGGCTTTGAACCATGTCTTGTTTGATTTTTAGAACCTAAGTTTCTGATGTTTTTAATAAATATGAGTAGCTAAACGTTTGAAACTACCTAGGTTGTGATGAACTAGATGTTCGTGACGTTGTTTTGACTTGGTTTTGGCTATTTTATGCGATTTACATAATTTAATATTGAAATTGATCTTGATATTGCATGTTTAAGTGTTGTGATTGATTGTTGATTGATAAATCTAGCGGTTTAGGCACGTAGAAATACAACCTAGACTTAGGGTTTAATTTGAATCGGTTAATCTTAGGGTTTTCGGTTTGAATATTGAGTTTAGAAATAAACCAAGTTAATCAATAGTTAAAATCAATAACTAAAACTTGCATCCTCATCTTTTGACTCGAGAGACGATTTAGGTGTGCTAGGTTATTAGCTAATCGTTGTTGGGTAGATTGGGTGACCGATAGCTCGGGCTCGTTTATTTCATCGCGTTTAGGGTTTCCTAGGATTTCAATTATCAAGGTTGGGTTTGATTCGCGAATAGAGGGTTTTGGGGGTAATTTAGCTTTCATTATTTAATATTCGTGGGATTTGGTATTGATAGGTCGAGCCGGTTCGTTCTAGCACTTCGTATTTTGTCCATATCTTTCGATTGATCATCTCTAGCGAGAGGTTATTCGGGTAGATTAGGATATTTAGCCATTACCATAGTCAAGATAGCGTTGCATGATTCTAGGGATTCGACACCTAGGTAGTCCTTTCTCATCATATTTGACCTACACTTAGCTCACGAGTTCGTGTTTGTGTTGCGTTGCTTGTCTTGTTTGCCACATTTTCTTAATTAATTAGGTTATTAGTTAAACATCAAAATCAACTTAAAATTGACTTTGTATTCGACAACGGTTCATTATCTAAAGTTTGCATATAGTGTCCACGGATTGATTTCCGGTCTTGCCATCTACACTACACTGCGACCGGTGCACTTGCCGATTGTGTGTGGTTTAGTTTGCGATTCCATTTTAAAACTTGTTCGAATTTAATATATACATTTTCACACATCAGGTAGAGACATTTTTTTGGCAGCTAGGGCTCTCTTCTCAGCTTCATACATTTTCTTCTCAGCTTCTTCCATATTAACATAAGCAGTAGCCCGTTGACTGCCTTCAAACTCATGAGTCTGGTTCAGGTACCCATCCTCAATACAGATCCACATACGTCTGTCCTGATATTCAACAAAGGACTGAAACCTGTCTTTCCACGTAAGGTATTGTTCTACCTTCATTAGCTTTGGATCGTTGGCCACCGACACCCCTATTCCAACACTTGGATCGTTGGGGTCTCGAGTTCGAGACGTGGCAACCCCACCTCTCTCGAACTCCAAGTGTTGGGAGGTTATTTGCCGCCAGGGATCCTTGTCGGGTGGTGAACTGGGAGGGGGAATCCCCTCCGCGGTCGGGGGTACCGTGCACCTACCCTTTTTTTTACCTTCATTAGCTTTGGTGGTTTGTTGGTTGTACCAACCTCATGTTTCATCTTCTACAACTCATTCAAGTTCGACATACTCGAAATTTTTACCGAACCGACTCTCTAAAAACGTTTAAAAACTGACCGAAAGCTGTTTTTACCAAATCGTACCGTTAGACTCGTCTCGACAATACGAATCCAATGATATATAATGTCCAAGACATTTTTTTGGATTTTCGTGCCTTTTTTGTCCTAAAAATAAGGCAGTTCAAACTATGCAGTCCATTTTTAGAGTTCGTTTACGGATAATTTTCTATTCACGAAAACATTAAATACTCCATGCATAGCTAATTACTCCAGTTTTTAATTATTCTACCTTTTAAATACTCCAACAATTACGCATGAAAGCCAATTTCACTGGTTAATTATGCAGGTAAGTCAAACTTGCTGGTTAAATGCAATAGGTTCCAAATACGCCGAGGTAACTACGCAGGTTGATTAGAAATTAAAAAGACATCAAAGGTTCATCTTCACCAAGTGATGCAAGAACTTTAGCCAAGATTGGCCACAATGATGAACATCATCAAGCTTATGTAATAAACATGTTAATAAAAAAAATTGAATGGTTATATATATAATTTCTTAAAATATTGGATCCTAAGACAAACCAAACCCTAAACAAGATGAAAATGTGATGGATAGTACTAGAAATGAGTCAGAGAGAGAGAGTGGGTGCCAAAGGATGGATAGAATGGTAACCCAAGCACTCTATTTATATGCCACAGGGGCATGCCAAGGGAGGCACGACTTGTGCATGGTGGCCTATTTTGACTTTTCTACTACAAGGTGATACCAGGGTGTGTTTGATCGGGCATGACATTGTGTCAAGGGTCATCTTTTGTCTTTTCTGGGGGAATGAAGCACGGGGGCGTGCAGCTGGAATACGGGGGCGTGTGACTTTTTGGATTTCTCGTAAAAGACATGTTTTTGCCATAAATTTTCTCCACTTGTCAGTTTATGCATTTTTGGCTCTAAAAAGCAAAAGTAAACAAATAAACGATCTATTTCCAAATTTAGTACAAGAAAGTGGTTAAAACGCATTCCATTTTATATAAAATGTATTTTAGGTTTTGCACATATCACCAACTTCACCATTAAATCGCCTACATAGAAATTTGAATTCGTACCAAATAAGCCCTAACAACATCAATTGGCTTATTTCCGGTGCCATTTAATAAGAACCCCATGATTTAATCATATTTTGTTGCTATTAAATCATTTCACATCAAAAAACAATTCTCTATTTATAATTCATTTCATGTTTCCTATATTCTTTATCCTCCCCCTCTCGATTCTAACTCTAATTAACCATATCACTTAACCCAGTTTTGGTTATCCTCTCTTCTTCTCCACCACCACCATACATTCACCCTCTCTCCTTTCGTTAGTCAAAGGGTTTTTTTATCAACAATGGAGAAATCAACTGGATGTTCATCGTCATCATATGCTTGATTCCCACATAGTCCGCTTGCGGATTCCTTCTCTATCTCTTTTCAGTTATAGCTTTGCAACTGTCACCTTATTTCAAACGTATGTGATTTCCTCTACTTTCAATTTTTATTTTGATTAATAGTTAATATTGTTGGAATTCAGTGGTGTCAATTTTACTTTTTATCAAAAAAGGGTTTGATATATTTTATTAACTAAGGGGCTGTTTGTTTACCTCTTAATGAGGCTCTTAATGGTTCAGACCTCTTACTGGTTCAACACTTAATGGTTCAGACTGTTTGTTTCAGAAGCAGATGTCTGAATGGTTCAGACATTTGCCTCTGAATGGTTAAGATTTATACAGAGTCTGAATGGTTAAGACCTCTAATCTGAATTGGTCAGACATTTGCCTCTGAATGGTTAAGCATTATACAGGCTCTTAATGGTTCAGACCTCTTACTGGTTCACCACTTAATGGTTCAGACCTCTTACTGGTTCAGCACTTAACCATTCAGATGTTGCCAAACAGCCCCTAAATATATAATTAATAAAAACGCAACGGAATAAATATAAATAATCAACACCAAAAGTGAACCAAACAGGACCATGGTTACAAACATGCAAATACGATATACATGTTATTTAATCTACTGATGAGAATAAATATACCCTTTTGGTTAATAATAACCGTGTGAGACACCGAGGTACAACGAACGAATACTAGTTAGGAACACAAACGAAGAGCGAGGCGTCTCGTCGCGGCACCGGAAGATGATGGTGGTGACACTTGCTTTACGGAACCACAAAAACAAAAACCCGTTTTTCCTTTTTTTTAGTTCAATCGCAAAAAGAAAAAACCCTTTATGGGTTGACGGTTGTTGTTGTTGTTCAAAAGGATAACTAGTATATATTATATATTATAATATAAATAGGTAAATAGGCTTTATCTCATAAACCCTAACAACTATCACTAATTATCTTTCGGCCCTACAAAGCCCAATACGACTAGTACAAGCCCAAACGTTAAATTATTTATAACCGGTATAAATAATAAGTCCTGTTTCTTGAGGATATATAATTATTCTAGATAACTATATATTTCGTTTCATTAATTGTTCATGGTCACCAATTAATCAAGTTAAGTGGATTTAATGTTCGTTGCCCAAGGTGTACCTCTTACGGGTCATAGCTCGGCCATAGCGTTGACTTATCAAACCCATACATATAAATCCCACAATCTCCCACTTGGACGGCCTTCGATAAAATCCTTAACGCAGACACTCAGCGGTGCTCTAGCTGCATATGGCTGCCCCCAACAAGGTATGACACTATAAAGTTGTCACGACCCCCCACCACACCCAGGACGGGAGCCGCGAGCAGTCAAGTGGTACCGGTGACTATTTTGAAAATATTGCAGGGGAAAATATCAACAGGACCGTGAGTTAGGAAAATACCAGAGTTTAGAAACACCGGATTTTATTTATTAAACAGATGAGAATAAACCCATGTTTTACAAAGGTAGCTTTAATATGGAATAAACCCGAATATATGAAACAATGTTTTCTTAATTTAATTCAATTGATAAAATAAGCCACTTCTTTAAGCCTTTCGGTGCCGTATCATCACTCTTATTCCAATCTACTGTAATCACCTGAAACGCGTTTTAAAAAAGGTTTTGGTTAGCAAGAAATAATGGTGAGTTCATTCATTTTTGTACAAAAACACATTTGTTATAATTTACAGTATTAAGAGTTTTTACATTTGCCCCTATCTTATAATTATCTGGTCCAGTTGTCACTCGACCGGATCTATGACTGTGGTCATATCAGTAATTAGGCTCGCCCACCTAAGAGTGATAAAACAGTAGTAATGTGCACAATACCCCCACTTACTGCCAGTAATTAACGATTTGCAAAGACTTAATCCCTGTACTTATAATTGGAAAACATTTAAGGTTTTACAAAGCAACTTTGATAAAAACAGAATGACTCACCTTGTTAGCATATAGTCTTGATTAAACAAGCATCTTGATTCTAAGTCTTCTGATGGTTATACATCTTATTTGATAGTAGATTTATGGACCGGAGTTTTCTGATAGTTAAACATTTAGTTTAACAGAGTGGAGTACGTATTAGTGTAAAACCACATCAAACCTAATGACGGTCACGAGATCAGAACCTTAACGAAATTCACAAAGTATAGTCTTATTTAGACAGCACTTTAGCATTCGTTAGTTGGTTCCCGAATCGATCGGACAGAATATCGCATCGGTGATTATTGGTTAGAACACCAACGTATAGAGAGAAGACGAAAAGAAATGAGCAAGGAAGAATGAAATCCTAGGCTCCTATTTATAGGTAAGGCAGATTCCTTTCTTATCTAGGAAGTTTTCTTAATTATTAAGTTTCCTTTTATTTATTTAGTTTTTCTTACTGCTTAAGTTTACTTACCTATTAAGTTTACTTATATATTAAGTTTACGTAATTGTTTTAGCTATCAAGTTTACTCGGATTATCTCACTTAGCTTTTTAACTGATTACTTTTTCTTAACTGTTTAATTAAGTAATTTACTTAGCTGATTAATTAATTAACTTAATTAGCTGATTAATTAACTTACTTAGCTTGCTTAACTATTAAGTTTCCTTAGCTATTAAGTTTTCCTTAACCGCTAAGTTTTCTTAACTGCTAAGTTTTACATAACCGTAAGTTTTCTTAATTACTACGTTTACTCAGCCATTAAGTTTTTCGTAATTACTAAGTTAACTTAACTATTAAGTTTACTTAACTACTAAGTTTACTTAACCATTAAGTTTTCTTAGCCACTAAGTTTACTTAGCCACTAAGTTTACTTAACTATTAAGTTTACTTAATCGCTAAGTATTCTAGTTTAACAGCTACCTGGTTATGAGTTCTAATTCTAGATACAACGGAACTCGTATTAGCATATTAACCCAATTCAACTTTAACGATAATCACGAGATCAAAACTCACAACGAATGACAAAGTATAGCCGTATACAGGCATCACTTAAACATCCGTTGGATCAGTTTCAATCAATCAGATATAGTACCGTGTCCATGATTAGAGTTATTACCCTGATAACGAGCAGAGTTTCGGGGTTTTAGGGGTATAATACCGAGTTATTATTTTGTTATAATAGAGGCTGAGAGAAAGAAAAGAATTGAACGAGAATAACTGAGGCTCTCGACTCCTTTTATAGGGCTGATCAAAGGGCGGGTCTCGCCCCGCGACGCCCTCTAGCTTTTGCTTCGCTGCTCGCGAGGGAGTTTAGGTTGGCTGAGTCATCAAGTAGTATTGACATGTGTAACGACACGTATCCATTAACGTGTCCGGATAGAAACAAGTCTCTCGTGCCCCACGAGAGACCTTCCTTCGTGGGTCGCGGCCCGCGACAGAATAAAAATTCATTTTTATTTGATTTTTCGTTTCGGTTTTCATCGTATACGTTTAGGGTTTTAATCAAGGCTTGTTCTAGGGCGTTTTTGAGGGTTGTTACATCCTCCCCACCTTATTTCAAATCTCGTCCTCGAGATTTACGGAAATTTGGAGGAATACTCTTAGTTTCACACTGATCCTAGTTTCCAAGTATACTCTGGTCCTCACTTTACTTTGACCAGAACCATTTTCCGTGCTCTGAGATTCTTATCTTTGACTTGTAAGATCTTTCAATGGACTTTTTATTTACCTCTATATCCTGAAGAGGTATAACTTAAAGATTTATCAGTTAAGTATTTCCTTACGTTTTATACATGAAATAAATCATGTATACCTGCCATTTTCTTTGGAAATTTTAACTGATAAGCTACTGGTCCAATTATTTTAATAATTTCGAATGATCCAACAAATCTCGGGCTTAGCTTTTCTTTCTTAATGAATCTGACTATTCCTTTTCACGGAGAGATTTTTAGTAGTACTCTTTCAATGATTTGAATGTCTAATGGTTTGCCGATCTCATGGCCCGATAGTTGCTTTTCTCATATTTCTGCTCGACCTAATGGATGGTACCTTCATCCATAAAGTGCTTCAAACGGGCAATACTATTTGTAGGTTAATTATTGAAAAATCTTATGGGTGATAGTCCCACTTTCACCAATATTTATTGCACATGTACTTAGCACATCTTTCTATGTTTTGTAGTGTTCCTTTACACTACTCAAAATAAGTCGGGTTAAAATTTTCCCAGAAATGAGAAGTGAAATGACTATCTTGATTTAATATAATAGATAACGGGATTCTATGTAATGAGACTATTTTATCCCGACACAACTTAACTAAGCGTTTTATACTAAAGGGTTTCCTTCATTGGTAGGGATTGAGCAGACTTGGTTAGTCGATCCATAATCACCCAGATTGTGTCGTTTCTTTTTGTGGGTAATTTGGTAACAATATCCGTTGTTATTCTCATTTCCATATTGATATCTTTATCGTTGAGGTAAACCTAAAGGGTTATAATGTTTAGTTTTTATCTAGCAAATAAATTAAATACTTGTAACTTGCTACATTCTTCTTCATTCCTATCTATCCGCAATTCTTATTCAAACATTGATACCCCTTATCATATACTTACTTTTATGAGCTTTCCTAAGAATTATGTATGTTTCCTTAGATAGGTATCCAAATTCTTATAGAATTTCCAATTTCCATCAGTTCCTTTTTCTGATTCCTTCATTTTTCCTTTATAATCCTTCAGCATCATCCTTGATTGCTGTTTCTTGGGTACTCTTTAATTGTTCTATTAAATCTATCCGCAAATTTAATCTAAGAGCACATACTTGTTTCGGCTTCTTATGAAACTTATGACTTAAAACATCAACTACTACATTAGTCTTAACTTTGTGATATAACAATCGGTGTTGTTCCTAGTCTTAGATGAATTCTGAGTTTCTCCTCACGATTGGGTGATAGTCCAAGTAGATCCTCTGGGAAAACGTCGGTCAAAATTTCTTTCAGTTCCATGCCTCTAGTGTTAATGAACTCCGAGACCATATACGCTGTGTCTTACTTCCGTGCATAACTCACAGCTTTCATCACAGAGATGTACTTTGTCGGCTGGTCTATCTTGTCTCCTTGTGGTCACTTCTCCAGTTGGCTTGTAAATCTAAACCTAAGTCAGCAATCACCTTAGGAATTATTGTTTCCATTTTATTCCTTTTTATGAAGTAGACAAGATTTCCTTTCTGTCAGTTCTCTCCATTTCATGGCATACGTCATGATCATGTGTTTTGATGATCGGGTCTCACTATCTTAATGTCTAAATTTTGAAGCATACATTACTTCATTCTTCTTAACATATATATTAATGGTTCGGACAACTTTAGTCCTTTGCAGCCCATGTATTTCGTAACTGCTTCTTTATTGATGGTAATCTTAGTAGGATTATAGGTGAAGAGAGTCTTGGTAAGTGCACCTAGTCGTGGTTACTCTTATCTACGCAAGAATTCTTAAAAAAAGTAGAATTACTCTCATTAGCGTAGGTTTTGAGGCGTTTTGTGCCTAGCACAACTTTTAGTTACAGGTTTCCTAATGTGTCAATAATCTAAGGTAACGCATGGGAATTTTTTTTATACTTTTGATGGCATCCCAACATAAAGGGTTCACATCGTTCATCTTTTCGCACGAGTTATGAGAAGGATGATCAAGCGGAATAGTTTTTTATATCGAAATTATAGATGTATACAAGAGATTCTTGATAAAGAAATCTGGAATTATTATTGATACACATGCTCGTGATTTATTCTAATTTCTCAATCCTTATGGTTTTTGGATTTCCTTATAGATATACATATCTATATAATCATATTTTTCACATACTGTAATATACATACCATTCATAAGGTCAATGTATTTAACAGATTCATGTTTTCAAAAACAAGTCAGACATCAGGTCATGATACTATTTAGGGAATTATGTCACTTGTTTGACATATCCTATACCCGATCTTACCCGGTTCTCGCCTGTGAGGTAACCCCATCTTACCCGGACAAGCTGGAGAGTCTGCCACACCATACCCAGTCTTGCCGGAGAGGTAATTTATCATTTGTATTTTCCATAAATAGAATTTTCTCAATTCATGATTTAAAAATGAATCTTTTATTAGGGCTTTCATCAAAGAACAAGGAAATTAGTATTCACATGACGGATCAGATTCTAGAACCAAGTAGTACCAATAAATAAGAAATAACAGTGGCCAAGTGTTATTGCTTATTTACCGTACTTGCAACGTTCTAGTCATCATCCTCACGGCATACCAATACCCATCACACTTTATTTATGCAAGCTTATCTCGAAGTTAATACTAAAGTATCTTTCTTAAGTTCAAGTCTAAATACTATCCTTGTTGCTTCCAAATAATAATTTCCTAACTCTTTTGTTTAAGCTTAGTTATTATTACAACACCTAATTGCTTAAACAAGTGGCTTTGATACCACTTCTGTCACAACCCCCGACCACACCTTGGACGGGAGCCGCGAGCAGTCAAGTGGTACCGGTGGTTATTTTGAAAATATTGCAGCGGAAAATTTCATCAGGACCATGAGTTAGAAAAATACTAGAGTTTAGAAACACCGGATTTTATTTATTAAACAGATGAGAATAAACCCATGTTTTACAAAGGTAGCTTTAATATGGGATAAACCCGAATATATGAAACAATGTTTTCTTAATTTAATTCAATTGATAAAATAAGCCACTTCTTTAAGCCTTTCGGTGCCGTATCATCACTCTTATTCCAATCTACTATAATCACCTGAAACGCGTTTTAAAAAGGTTTTGGTCAGCAGGAAATACTGGTGAGTTCATTCATTTTTGTACAAAAACACATTTGTTATAATTTACAGTATTAAGAGTTTTTACATTTGTCCCTATCTTATAATTATCTGGTCCAGTTGTCACTCGACCGGATCTATGACTGTGGTCATATCACTAATTAGGCTCGCCCACCTAAGAGTGATAAACAATACTAATGTGCACAATACCCCCACTTACTGCCAGTAATTAACGATTTGCAAAGACTTAATCCCTGTACTTATAACTGGAAAATATTTAAGATTTTACAAAGCAACTTTGATAAAAACATAATGACTCACCTTGTTAGAATATAGTTTTGATTAAACAAGATCTTGATTCTAAGTCTTCTGATGGTTATACATCTTGTTTGATAGTAGATTTATGGACCGGAGTTTTCTGATAGTTAAACATTTAGTTTAACAGAGTGGAATGCATATTAGTGTAAAACCACATCAAACCTAACGATGGTCACGAGATCAGAACCTTAACGAAATTCACAAAGTATAGTCTTATTTAGACAGCACTTTGGCATTCGTTAGTTGGTTCCCGAATCGATCGGACAGAATATCGCATCGGTGATTATTGGTTAGAACACCAACGTATAGAGAGAAGAAGAAAAGAAATGAGCAAGGAAGAATGAAATCCTAGGCTCCTATTTATAGGTAAGGCAAATTCTTTTCTTAGCTAGGAAGTTTTCTTAATTATTAAGTTTCCTTTTATTTATTTAGTTTTTCTTACTGCTTAAGTTTACTTACCTATTAAGTTTACTTATATATTAAGTTTACTTAATTGTTTTAGCTATCAAGTTTACTCGGATTATCTCACTTAGATGTTTAACTGATTACTTTTCCTTAACTTTTTAATTAAGTAATTTACATAGCCGAGTAATTAATTAACTTAATTAGCTGATTAATTAACTTAATTAGCTTGCTTAACTGTTAAGTTTCCTTAGCTATTAAGTTTTCTAAGCTATTAAGTTTTCCTTAACCGCTAAGTTTTCTTAACTGCTAAGTTTTACATAACCGTAAGTTTTCTTAATTACTAAGTTTACTCAGCCATTAAGTTTTTCGTAATTACTAAGTTAACTTAACTGTTAAGTTTACTTAACTACTAATTTTACTTAACCATTAGGTTTTCTTATCCACAAAGTTTACTTAGCCACTAAGTTTACTTAACTATTAAGTTTACTTAATCGCTAAGTATTCTAGTTTAACAGCTTCCTAATTATGAGTTCTAATTCTAGATACAATGGAACTCGTATTAGCATATTAACCCAATTCAACTTTAACGATAATCACGAGATCAAAACTCACAACGAATGACAAAGTATAGCCGTATACAGGCATCACTTAAACATCCGTTGGATCAGTTTCAATCAATCGGATATAGTACCGTTTCCGTGATTAGAGTTATTACCCTGATAACGAGCAGAATTTCGGGGTTTTAGGGGTATAATACCGAGTTATTATTTTGCTATAATAGAGGCTGAGAGAAAGAAAAGAATTGAACGAGAATAACTGAGGCTCTCGACTCCTTTTATAGGGCTGATCGAAGGGCGGGTCGCGCCCTGCGACGTCCCCTAGCTTTTCCTTTGCGGCCCGCGAAGGAGTTTAGGTTGGCTGAGTAATCAAGTAGTCTTGACACGTGTAACGACACGTGTCCATTAACGTGTCCGGATAGAAACAAGTCTCTCGCGGGGTGTCCAAATAGAAACAAGTCTCTCGCGCCCCGCGAGAGACCTTCCTTCATGGGTCGTGGCCCGCGACAGAATACAAATTCATTTTTATTTGATTTTTCATTTCGGTTTTCATCGTATACGTTTAGGGTTTTAATCAAGGCTTGTTCTAGGGCGTTTTTGAGGGTTGTTACAAAAGTCATTAACCAAAACACCTTGCCATTAGTAACTATTTACTAATGCAAGACAGTAGACTTATGGTAATTGTTTTCATTCATCGTTTCTGTAAAAGACATAAATTGAATCAATTAGACATGGATTATGTTCATTCTCCTATGGTGTTCAATTATTATTATTCTCGATCAAGAGTCAAAGTGGTCCGAACAAATGCACAGTAAGTTTGGGTATGGCCTTACACTTCACCAATTTGAATCAACGAGGGCGCCACAATGTCTAACTGTTACATATCATGTAAGAGTACATAATCCCTTATCGACTACATACAACTCCCCCTGAACTTCAGAACTATTCCCAATTAAAGCCTTTATGACTGGAAGTTACGCGACAACGGTTGACAATAATCAAAGAATAATTCTTGGTAAACGGAAGTTCTAATATGTATCTTAGGTCAAAGGATAAATGAGTATACGAATATCAAATCATCTTATGACTAAGATCCTTGAAGATGATTTGATGTGAGTTACATCCAACGTCATTCTCAATGAGCTGTGTGAATTTGGAAATCAACTCCTTGAGTCCAAAGTTAGAATAGTCTTAGTTCAGAATCGTTCCCACGAGTCTGACCGACTAAAGATATTTTAGAATGCAGGATTCACGGATTAAACGTATTAAAATCGAACACAATTATAAGATTCAGAATTGCATTTAACAAGTAAATCAATAATGAATTCAAAAGTACAACTGTTAAAAGTTCGTACATCCAAATACTAAATCAAAACATACAGCTAGCTAATCTAAGCCTGATAGCACCCATGTGCTGATCATGCTTGTCCTGAGTCATGGGCTTAGTAAACGGGTCTGCGAAGTTGAGATAACACTACCTTAGAGTCGTTTAGTTAATGACTCGGTAGAGCTCGGACACGTAGTTTAACTACGTCGTTATACTAGACACTTATAAGTACTCCTTCGTAGGAATGTCATAGTTGTACGCTAGCTAAATACACGTTATTGGAACGCCGCTATGAAATCACGCTAAGCTAGCATTGCACAGGAATGTCAAGGTGAGTTCATAACCCCCACTATTTACGGTTTTTACATTTTTATAAACGTTTTCGGGGGTGGAAAGACATGCAAGTTTTGCAAAGACATAATGTTTTGACAAACGATATCACATGTTTATAAACCATTTCACAACATTATTTCAGCGAATTCAAATGGTTTACGAAAAGATCATGCTAAACATACCGGTTTTACAAAAACAAAGGCCCAAGGACATGGGTTAGGCCTAATAACACACACATTAGATGTTACTTTGGTATGGTTGAGCTACGGAATGAATTAATAGATCGTGTGCGAATAGGCTGATACTTATAGCACCATTAATCTTGTTTAAGACCAAGGAACGAAGGGGGTAGATCTATCGGGTATAGGGCGAGCCCCACTCATGGGTCCTTGTGTGGCCACATGGAGTTTCCTTTGTTACCCTCGCCGGGTGGACCGGTACTAAATCGCTTACGGGTTGGTGGCTTCCTATCTCGGCACACATATTAATGTCCTGGCTAGACATTAATGATCAACATGTTCATTGATGCTTTACATACCCGATTTCGATACCTAGACTTTCAAATGTCTTTAAGATTTATTTGAAACAAACTCATAACACATGGATGTACAAACTTTGGTAACGTTTTCAACTTATATACAAGTAATAGGACGAGTTGGTCCTACTTACAAAGACTCTTTTGGGCTCGGCCCATTCTCACACGTGCAATGCACAAAGACTCTCGTGGACTAGACCCACAATTTTCATATAACATGCCGAGAAAAAAAAATGATTTTATTATATTTCTCGACAACTTTAAAACCGGTTATCAAAAAGATTTGTTTTAAATCTTTTTCAAAACAAACTATGAACTCGCTCAACTTTATGTTGATTTTTCACATATTCTTTCTCGGGTGGCATTTTCGAAACTATGAAACGGTTGGAATAGGAGAACCCATGGGATTTCGAGTACTTAGCGGGCGTTCATTGTTTAGAAGTCTTAGCTATTTGCTTCCGCTGTGTAATGAAGATACCAGTCCATTCACGCCAGCTCTGATATTTCGGGGTGTGACAGATTGGTATCAGAGCTATAGGTTACAGCGAATTAGGTTTTCTGTAGAGATACCTAGGCTCTAACCTCACCTTTCTCTAGGACTTAGATTATTAAGACTTTAAATACGTACAGAACACCTAAGACTCGAATATTGTCTCTAACCGTTGCCGAAAACAATGAGTCAAAACTTTGTTTTAAACAAACGTTAATTTATGTTTTACACACGGTACACAAAACAGTCGCATACAGTAAACAAAACTCTAAGAGTTTAGGAAACATGCATTTAGGACCTTTGAAAACTTATGTTAAAGTTCATTAAAGGTCATCACGTAGGAACCACGTCTACTAACTCGGGCAAACGCCATTATTTTGACTTCTATGCTATTTTATTTAACCGAGCAGGTAACCTACGCAAAACAAAGCACGGGCGTGCAAGACTTCACGAAACTCAATCTATACATCAGCGGAGGTTGAAGTACGTCACACACGACTATCGAGGCGAGGCCTTTGAAAAGACACGATGGCGCAATTCAACGACGATGTTCGATTCCGTCAACAGGGGAACTACCGATCAGGATGCGACAACTTGTCAAACGGTCCTGCAAACGACACAAATCACGCCAAGGAGAAGATGCATGTCTCTGCATTCCCCCTATCTCATTAACGACGAATACGCTATGTTCGACATTCCATGGTAATGTCACCTAACAACCGGTCATCACATGAAACCCTAGGTAAAGTCCTTAAATTTCTTTTATTGAAATTCCGACTTTTGCATCTAGTAAGTAGATTTTTACATCTCTACTCCTCCTAATGGTCATTACATCACGAAGATTTTATTTCATGATAGCGAACACTCAATTGCTTCATTTCTTGACAAATTCATATGTTACACATGCGGTTAAATTGATTCGTGAAGACCATCGGTGGCTTCACTCTAAATTGTTGCTTTATCAACGTTCAAATATTGTTTCGCTGTGTCGAGTTTTGCATTGTGATTTGGATGACTGCATTGTTGCAAAGTGTTGACTCCTTGATATCGAGTCAACAGATTTCTTGGAAAACTCCTTTTCTTTTCGAGCTGCGTACATGGTTTTTCGTCGTAACCATGTCGAAACTTTCTTGCCAATACATGTACTCATTGTTGAATTACACATAAACCAAGTTCAATTGGTTGAACTTGCTCGTAATATATATTCAATTCAAGGTTTCATATGATGGATTGAGGCCATCATATTCAACTTAATTCCAACAAGCACTTCATTGTTTTGAACCATAATAGGCTTGTTTGGTCTTTGACTTCACTAAATCGTTTCTTTAAGCACGATCACCTTGTGGTGGCGTTTTTCACAAGTTTGAAGCTTGCGCTAATCTCGTTGCTCACATCATGTACGGATTTAATTATTTATTTATTTGTTTATTGATATTAAATCCGCTTCGTTGGTTTATCATATTAAAGCAATCTTAATACAATCGTGTGTTAAGATAATGGTACACAAAATTCATGTTATATTCCGGTGTACCTCTTATCGGTTCCTTCAACATCGATCGAACATTTTGTGATATTTATTGCTCTTTCATTTTCGATCGAAAAACATTGTTTAATTATTTCATTTTCAATCGAAAATCCTAGGAGATTTGTTTGAAACAAACATTCAGATTCACTTCGATGAACCTTTCATTTGACTTCAAACACGGTGAACTTGTTTGATCACCACTATTATTGAATTATTTCAATCACTACGACACCCTGTGGTGTCGGTATGAACTTGTAGCTTGCGCTAATCATGATCGAGCATTTCATGCAAAACACAGGTGATACTTGTTTGATCACCGCTATTATTGAATTGTTTCAATCACTACGACACCTTATGGTGTCGGTATGAACTTGTAGCTTGGGCTAATCATGATCGAGCATTTCATGTAAAACACAGATGATACTTGTTCGATCACCGCTATTATTGAATTGTTTCATTCACTACGACACCTTGTGGCGTCGGTATAAACTTGCAGCTTGTGCTAATCACGATCAGCTGTCTCATGCGAAACTCTATATGCTTTTCGTTTGACAAATCATTTAAATTGTCTTAACGCAACTATGTATTAAGACAATGATACACCAGGTTCGGTTGCATTTCATTTCGGTGTATCCTGCAACTCAACAATGTCAACACGTTGATTTTATCTTATTCATTTATTGGTTCAATAGTTGACAAATCGTTTCATGATTCTATCTATTTGATTGATTCAAGTTTCAGTCATACAATAACCAATGCAAGTTTCCGTTGGTAGAAAATTCGATTGTTCCTAAATTGATTTGCATATTACGAACGTTCATTTGAAATTCGAATGGTCGAGATTCCTCTTTTGTTGGACCCCCGTAAACTTACTCACATTGGTGATAGCATCACTATGACTCGTTCACTTAACCTCGATCTTTGGAACAAACTCAGTTAAACCGTTGGGTTCTTATTGATGCAGAATGTCTTTACACCCACGTAATTCGAATAAGTCTTGATTCGATTACGCGGTCATTCACTTTGGTATTATCCGGACTTACCTAGGAACGCCACAACTCCGAGGAGATAACATAGACTAAATTTCGAGGACGAAATTTCTGTAACAGGGGGAGAATGTGACAACCGAAAATTAACGACGTTCACTTTCAGATGTCTTAGCTCAAACATTTCTGCTGTGCAATGAAGATCCCAGTCCAGTCACGCCAGCTCTGATATTTCGGGGTGTGACACATGAGAGTCATAACCGTTGAGGAAGGTCATGGGAAGGCTTGCATGATCTTCGGAGAGTTACTAGGATATTTTTTTTATCTTTTAAGAGGTAACAAGCTCATTTTTAGAAACACAACAGCCTACATTCGAACTCTCTGATCTACATTGGCCAACACACACACTTTCACATTAGCAATTCATTGTATTAAGCTTGTTATCATCCAAAGTTGTAACCTTTCTTGTTCAATATAGTTGATAGTGATAGTTTTCATTATCCGAGGTTTTTTATGCCGGAGATCATACATTGATCAAGGGCTTTTTCCTCGTATAAATCCTTGTGTTCATTGTCATTTCCTTTTGATAATTGTTCATACATTTGTTCATCTAATCAGGCACTCAACCTCACAAAAATCAGATTTGGTTACATTATCCTTGTGTGATTTTTGACTAAAACACAAGGTCGGCCAGATTTACATATTCAACACAATCATGTTGAAGTGAGCAATCTTTTAGTCAAATTAAACTTTTGACCAAATAACTTCTTGCCCAAGAAATATTTATATATGAAACTTTAAACAAGTTAAAGTTTGAGATCTATAACCGGGCTAAAGGACCGGTTCCGATTTGAATGTTGTAAGCGTGGCTCTGATACCATTGTTGGAATTCAGTGGTGTCAATTTTACTTTTTAACAAAACGAGTTTGATATATTTTATTAACTAAATATATAATTAATAAAAACGCAGCGGAATAAATATAAATAATCAACACCAAAATTGCACCGAACAGGATCATGGTTACAAACATGCAAATATGGTACACATATTATTTAATCTACTGATGAGAATAAATATACCCTTTTGGTTAATAATAACTGTGTGAGACACCGAGATACAACGAACGGATGCTAGTACACGAACACAAATGAAGAGCGAGGCGTCTCGTGGCGGCACCGTAAGATGATGGTGGCGGCACTTGCTTTACGGAACAACAAAAACAAAAACCCCCTTTTCCTTTTTTTTTTGAGTTCAATCGCAAAAGGAAAAAACCCTTTATGGGTTGACGGCTGTTGTTGTTCAAAAGGATAACTAGTATATATTATATATTATATTATAATATAAATAGGTAGTTAGGCTTTATCTCATAAACCCTAAGAACTATCACTAATTATCTTTTGGCCCTACAAAGCCCAATACGACTAATACAAGCCCAAACGTTAAATTATTTATAACCAGTATAAATAATAAATCCCACTTCTCGTGGAAATATAATTATTCTTGATAATTATATATTTCGTTCCGTTAATTGTTCGTGGTCACCAGTTAATTAAGTTAAGTGGATTTAATATTCGTCGCCCAAGGTGTAACTCTTACGGGTCATAGCTAGGTCAGCCGCGTTGACTTATCGAACGCGTACATATAAATCCAACAAATATAACAAAGGATACGAAGTTTCGAGGCAATAACTAAGAGCTGATGTCAAATGGGTACTGCTCATTCTCTTGAAAAAAGTTGCACATGTTATTCTTGTAAGTACCTAAAGTGTTTGTTAAAATGCCTAATAAAACCAAGTTTATTAATTGAGTCACTTTTGGATTTTTAGTATTTAGTCAAGAGTTGATTGTATATATGTGTGGTATATAATGTATATATGTGTGGGCGCTCGGGGGTATATAATGTGTCGGCCCAGCTTGCGGTATGCGCATATAATGTATATATGTGTGGGCGCTCGGGGGGCAAAAGTGAAAGTGCACTAATTCTTATTTTACTAATTTCGTGAAAATAACGTTAAAAGAGGCGGATGGTTAATCATGCATCATGTGGTGGCGTTGATAGCCGAAAGACAAGAGAGTACGTGCACTAATCGGCATTTGTCTCAATTGCTGAGTGTTATGTGCCTTATGTCTAAGGCTTGATGCAAAACTACAATCGAGCCGGGGGTCTTACTGGAAGCAACCTCTCTATTCCTACTGGTAGAGGTAAGGTTGTCTACATCTAACTCTTCTCAGACCCTACCTTAGCTTTGCTATTGGTGGGATTTACTATGAGTCAAGAGCTGATTGTTTAGAGGATTTGCAACCAGAAAACATGTTTTTTTTTTCGTTGCGTTGAAGGGCTTGAAGGATTTCAATGAGGTCGCCGGTGATGTAGGTTAAAGAAATCATATATATACTTTTTTTTAAATTTGTCACTCTTTTTGGTGTGGTTTGTATTATTTAGTGCGAATATCAGCCGTAAAAAAAGGTGTGGTAGCTATTAAAAAAAAAGGTGTGGTTGTGTTATTTAAATGGTGTAGTTACGCAGTTGCACAATTAATGAGGTTATTTTTTATGCATAGTTTCTTGGTGTAGTTCCAAAACTGCACTTATTAACTCATATCACCACACTAACAAACTAGTTTTGTACTTGTGATACACATTGATTTCCCTTCACAAAATTTCACTATATACTTTTGTGTACTTTATCGCAATGATGTCCGAACTAGTCTTCACTGCCGAATCTAACGAATAGACTAGCCATGGTGGTGGGGAGTCGACAATGCAGATGGACAGCTTGCAACCACCATTCTCATAAGTCATAATCACCTCTACTATATATAGTGTGGCTTGTAAAATGGTGGGTATTCTCATCACTTCTCCGGCATAGGCACGTGAGGTGCTAAACCTGAATCATACTATCCTTGCTAACAGAGACGTTCTGGTCGTAGGGAAAGAGGTAAGATACAATGGAAACGACATCGTTTGGGCCCCTGACTGTGATCAATGGCAAATGTTGATCATGTAAATCCCTAACTTATTTAGAATGTTTCATTCTGCATGGATAAACCACATAACTAAATCCCCAAACTTTTGGGAAGATCATGTAAATCCCTAACTTATCGGGGTCCATCCTAAGTTAGGAAAAGCCCTAATGGTAAACTATAAATAGAGGTAAACATCAAAGGTACGGATCATCTTACTCTCGTTTACTCTCTGTCTCTACATTCATACTTTCTTTCTCCCAAACCGAGACTTATTCTCACGCCGGAGGGTGGTTACAGGAATAACCTCATTCCTGTAACGAGTCCTAACGGTGTTTGGTTTTGCAGTTAGCTGTTCGGATCGCCAAAGATTTGAAGTCCTACCCGGAGTTTACCCATAAGGTTAGTGTTTCTTCACTGGCGCCATCCGTGGGACCTTTCGGTAACAACTGTGAGATTAAACCCAATGGCAAGCGATCAGAACACGACAGTAACACCAAATCAGGCAGTGATAACCAACAGCCCTTTGCTGATGACGAGTTCTACGACCACTACCATGCCGGCATCACCTGCTGTGACCAGGTCTCTCGACTTGGAATTCAAAGCAGAAGCACCCCCACCAGGGTTTACAAGCACCTCTGCTGCTTCTTATGGAATGACAGCGGCAGACCCTCTTTCATACACCTCCTGGCCGTTACGATCAGTGGTACCAACCACGGTAAACACCAATGTCTCCACCCCAATATCAACAACGAGTGCACAGACTATGCGACATAGCACTCTTCATCTTATCACATCCGTGGGTCCAAGTGTTACCACACCGCAGATAAGCATGGCTCAATATTATCAGCCCTCTGCTACATACGCCATGCCGCCTTTGTACTCGGCAGCACTTACAGCGGCATTGTCCACGCCACCACACCAGCCAGTCATCATGCCTGCAGGGATCATGAACGCTCCGGTCACGCTTGGGAACCAAGCTTACTTCCCAGGTTACTGCTACACACCCCTTACGGGTACTTACCACCGTACAATACTCAAACGTGTACTCCACAGATGGCGGCACAGAGTTATACTCAGCAGTCGCCATACGAGGCCTACATGCCGCCTTGGTGGACTTTCCCAACGTCACAGCCGGTTTACAGTCAATCCCCGCCTATGGCGGAACCTGTATATGACAGAGGAAATGCGTCGAGGCCTCGTTTTTCTCCAAACGGGGGCCCCAGCTCTACACTAAACATCACCTCGGCCCAACCCCTATTACTCAGGGGACCAGCCAAGGCGAAGCAACTCCTCCAGTACAACCCATTAACGTTGAAGATGATGATCTTACCAGACCTTGTAAACCTGTGGATGCTACATTCAAGTCCAAGTTTACAAGAAGAATAGCTGAAGCCCTAATTAAAGAAAAACCCAAGACGCCTCAGACGGTATGTAAATATGATGGTTTAGGTGACCCCGGTGACCATCTTAACCTGTTCAAGAGTGCCGGGAAAGTAGCCTGCTGGCCCATGCCCCTTTGGTGCAAAATGTTCATCTAGACACTGGTAGGGGCAGCACAGGTATGGTGGGACAGTCTACCTATTGGAGAAATTGATAGCTTTGAGGACTTAGAGTCCAAATTTACGTTGCAATTCAGTCAACAAAGGCGACACACAAAGGATCAAAACGAGCTCCTTCACATCCGTCGGCAGGACAATGAAACAGTGGAGAGCTTCATCGTTAGATTAAACAAAGAAAGCTTGGCAATCCCCGGTGTCACAAACGATCTAGCATGCGGAGCTTTCCTACAAGGAGTAAACAATGACGAATTGTTAAGGATGCTCTATGGGAGGGATGGCGTGCCTCCCACCATAGAAGAAATCCTGAGAATAGCCAAGGTATACGTTACACAAGAAAAGACTGTTGCTGCCAGTCATGCGGCCAACAGGAAGAAGGAAGCCCAGAAAAACCAGGATAATAGAGAGCAGCGGAGCTCTAAGGGCAAAGGTAGAGGAGACAGGTACCAAAAAAGTGACAGATCAGACTAGCGATACGATAGATCTAGAAGTTCATACTCAAGAAACGAGCCCGCTTCCAAGTCGCGGTCTGATTATCCTAACTTAAGCAAAACGCCGGCAGAAATCCTAGCCTCTGAAAACCTCAAATTTAACCCTCCAAAACCATTGAATGACGCTCCCAACAAAGACACTTGTGAGTATTGTGAATACCACAAAGGCAGCAGCCATGATACCAACGATTTCTTTCAATTGAAGAAGCAGATCTAGTATTTCGTAAAGGCGGCCAAGTTGGCTCACCTGGTCTGCCCCTTAACAAAGAGGAGACTGATAAAGGGGCGGGTAAGAGACAGCGGGAGATAAATATGGTATACGCTGATAAGGGAAAGGGAGCGAATCGGAGTTTCTCCACACTCAAACCCTGGATGCTAGCAACCATGACAATCGAACCACGGCTAGAGGATTTACACCTCACCACTGACCCTCTAATCATATCCGCCGCAGTAGGCGATTATAATATGAGAAGAATCCTGGTAGATATCGGGAGCTCGGAAGACATCATCTATGAGCACTGTTTTAACAGAATGCAACCGGAAGACAGAAAATTGCTCGAATCAGTACACGCCCCTATCAAAGGGTTTACCGGAGAAAAGATTGATCCAATCGGCCAAATTACTTTCCCAGTTACATTCGGGCAAACCCCTCGGGAAAGAACCATACTCCTCACATTTCTTATGGTACGCGCTGAGTCTTACCACAATGTAATTATTGGAAGTTTTACCCTGGGAAAACTTGACGCCATTGTCTCCACGACGCGTGGGTTCATGAAGTTCCCCACCGGTTGGGGTATCGCAACGGTATACCGTGACAAGCTGGGAGAAGTTTTGGATACCAAGAGGTGTCGTCAAGGACCTACCGGCGCCATTGGCCCAGAAATGTGGGTTTTAAGCACACGCCATCCGGAGCAAACAGTGAAAATAGAAGATGGCCTTTCTCCTGAAGTTAAAAACAATCTGAAACAGTTGCTGAGGAGGAACACTGATATCTTTGCTTTTGAACACTCTGACATGACTGGGATACCCCGGGACAAGGCAGAGCACAAGTTAGCAACGCTCTCGGGTATTAAGCCAGTCGCCCAGGGGAAGCGTAGCATGGCTCCTGATCGAAAAGCGGCGGTAGTGAAAGAAGTACGAATGTTGGTCAAAGCTGTAATTCTCAGAGAAACCAAATATCACACATGGGTATCAAACCCCGTGATGGTTAAAAAACCAGACGACACATGGCGGATGTGCATTGACTTCAAAGACTTGAACAAGGCTTGCCCTAAAGATGCATATCCGTTGCCTGAAATGGATTTCAAAGTTGACTCTCTGGTCCCTTATAGGTACAAGTGTTTCTTAGACGCCTATAAGGGTTACCACCAGATCAAAATGTCAAGGGAAGACGAAGAAAAAATGGCGTTTCACACCGACGTGGGCATCTTCTGCTATACCAAAATGCCTTTTGGTCTACGAAACGCTGAAGCCACTTACCAGCGTCTCATGGACAAGGCTTTCAAAAAATAAATCGACAGAAGCTTGGAAGTGTATGTTGACGACTTGGTGATCAAGAGCAGAGAGGAAAAGCAAATGCTCGAAGACATCGAAGAAACCTTCCAAAAGTTGAGAGAATACAACATCAAGCTCAACCCCAAGAAATGTTCTTTCGGGGTAGAGGAAGGCAAGTTTTTGGGGGTGGTGGTCCCCCGGGACGGTTTTAAAGCTAACCCGGAAAAGGTAGCTGCTATAACACGAATGCCCTCCCCCGGAACTTTAAAAGAGGCACAAGCATTGAACAGGGGTCTAGTGGCCATAAACAGATTCCTGGCGAGACACGCTGAAAGATCTCTATCATTCATAAAGACGTTTAAAGATTGCCTTAATAAGAAAAACTTCAAGTGGACCAGTGAAGCAGAAGAGGCTTTGCAAGACATGAAGCGGTTCATTGAAAAACTACCCATGTTGACAGCACCATACCCAGAGGAACTCTTAAAAATGTACCTGGCGGCAGCTTATAACGCTGTAAGCGCGGTACTCATGGTAGAAAGAGATGGAAAACAAACACCAATATACTACATCAGCTGAGTCCTAGTGGGACCTGAAACGCGGTATCCAACACTCAAAAAGTTGGTGCTGGCACTAGTCCATGCTACCCGGCGTCTCAGGAGATATTTTCAGCGGCACCGCGTACAAGTCTTAACAAATTATCCGCTACAGCAAATTTTGCAGAAGCCAGAAATCTCAGGAAGGTTGGCCAAATGGGCGATTGAGTTGGGAGCCCTAGATATTAAATATCGAAAGCGAACAACAATTAATGGACAGGTGATCGCTGACTTCTTAGCTGAGATTCCCGAGGGAGAAGTGATTCAAGATCCCGTGATCAAAGACATACCTGAGTCCAGCACAGCCAGGCAAACCTGGAAGTTATACACGGACGGGTCTTCCAGTGGAAAAGGATCCGGGGCGAGCCTCATGTTAATCAGCCCAGACGAGATAAGACTGATGTACGCCATGCGTTTTGATTTTGAATGCTCTAACAATGAAGCAGAGTATGAAGCGCTGCTAGCTGGTTTAAGAATGGCTCAATCAATGGGAGCAACCAGGGTTGATGCATATGTTGACTCTCTGTTAGTCAATAACCAGGTGAACGAGACCTATGAAGCCAAGGATCAGAAAATGGCAAAGTACCTAGCTAAGACCAAAGAACTCATAGCCTCTTTTGACAGCGCCACACTTACTCATGTCCATCGCGGAAAAAATCAAATAGCTGATGCCTTGAGCAAATTAGCTACATTTGGTATGGAAAAGGAGGTTTACAAGCACCTTCCATAGAACCCCGAGAAGTGTCCGCCATTACAGCGGATGAACCCTGCTGGTACACTCCAATCCTAAAGTTCCTCACAAAGGGGGAATTACCCCCTGCCCGAGGTGAAGCTCAAAAGGTACAAACCAAAGCGTTGCAATATGAAGTAAACAACAACGTCTTATACAGGAAGTCGTACTTGGGACCACTACTGTGGTGTGCGTCCCCGGGCAGTTGTCGCCAAGATCCACACCGCTGGGTACTATTGGCCCGGGATGCATGAAGACGCGGTAGATGAACTCAGGAAGTGCCACAGTTGTTAAAATTTTGCTCCTCAAACGCTCCGCCCCAAGAACAATTTAATTCCTGTCACGGCGGCGTGGCCTTTTCAAAAATGGGCTGTCGATATCGTGGGGCCATTCCCGCTGGCCCCCGGGAAGCTAAAGTACCTAATTGTGGCGATCGACTATTTCACCAAGTGGATTGAAGCCAAACCCTTGGCCAAAATAATTGCCGAAAACGCCAAGAAATTCCTGTGGGAACACATAGTGTGCCGATTCGGATTGACGCTATACCTGGTGAGCGACAATGGAACGCAATTCACAGACAGGGCCTTACAGGATTGGTGTGCAGAGCTTCAGATTCAACAAATCTTTACATCGGTAGCACATCCCCAGGGAAACGACCAAGTGGAGCGGGCAGATAGGAGTCTGCGTGACGGAATTAAAAGAAGATTGGGCTATGAGGGAAGTTCTTGGGTAGAAGAGTTACCAAATGTCCTCTGGGCACATCGAACAATGCCCGAGACAAGTAACAATGAAACCCCCTTCAGCCTAACCTACGGCGCAGAAGCTATGATACCCGCAGAAGTTGGATTACCGTCGCTAAGGTGCCTTACCACTAACGATGATAACGACAGGCTCTTAAGGGAAGGCTTAGACCCACTGGAAGAACGGCGTGAGGCAGCCGCCATCAGCGAGGCAAAGTACAAGAAAAATTTAGAAAAGTACTACAACCAGTGCGTGGCTTAGCATGCACTCAAGGAAGGCGAATACGTCATGCGAGACAATGAGGCCAGTAGGGCGGAGCCCTCAGGCAAACTAGGACCCAACTGGGAAGGCCCCTATATCATCCAAGAAGACTTAGGCAAAGGGGCTTATCGCCTATCCAGGCTAGATGGCACCGCGGTTCCACGTAGCTGGAACGCTGCTCAATTGAAAAAATGTTACATGTAAATCCCCGCCCCTAACGGCGGGTTTGTTTGTTTTTTTCTTTTCCAAACAAGTATAATTCATCTTTAACGATGTCTCTCCTTTTTTTTAAGTATTGAGTTAATAAAAGCTCTTTCTTTTTTATTCTCTCTCATTACTTGTATGCACAATATTAACTACCATCGCATTATACTGCACTTTACGGTACAAAAAATTACCATCGCATTTAAACTGCACATAACGGTAAAAAAGAATCCTGGACACGAAATACTTTTCATATATAAGTCAGAGGATCAAAACTATACAGCGCTAAGAGTGGGTATCTTGGTAATAGATACATTAACCACTACAAGAAAGATAGGTATTTTGGTAATAAATACATACAACTATCTTACAAAAACCAAGTACTTGTCCCTGTGGCTAAACGCCAACATACGGGAACCAAAAAATGAACATGTTCTAAATATCTAATTATCGGAAAGCATTGCTCTCACCTCTGCAGGGGTGTACAATGCTTCACCATAATATTCCAACGGATGGGGATCAACGATCAGGTCGTCGACATTAACCTCATCTATCGGAAAAGCTAACACTCTCCGATCATCAACCAAGCTTGTACCACGACGGCCACTGCGGCGTCGTTCATACACCAGTCTACATCGTTGAACATGATCAGGAGGAAAAGCTTTCATCAGAATATCAGCTGATAGAGGAACCCCACCTGGTTTAGCCCTCGTAGGATCCTCATCTCCGATACTTCTGCAAGACCGGCTAACCCGGGGCACAATATCACCAGTGTTCACCTCCCTTCCTATAAACATTTCCTCCGTCACCAGAATTTGAAGACGAATCAGACCATCAGCCGCATCTAAACGACAGAGAACATGGGAAATTTTCTGTTTATGGCATTTTCGCCCCATTTTTTTCAATTACCAAATTTGGAAACAATATGACTTAATTTATCCAAGTCTAAGGTATCTGACAGTGATGATGATAGCAAAATTAATAAAAAGTCATCATTACACGTCAAATCGCCACCCTTAAATAAGCGGCGACGCCATTCATCATGATATTAGCATTAAATGTCTGACACAAAATCGAGTGCTTACAAGCACCCTGAACAAAATAGTGTTTCAACAAAATATCTAAGGAACAGTGTACATTACAAGCAAAATAAAAACATTCATTCCTCATCAGACTCCTCCGCCACGTCCAGTAGCTGGTGTAGGGAGTCCACGCCGTCTTCGGTCACTTTGCCCATCAGTTCCGCATACGCGGGCAGCGGATCATTACAAGTCGCTTCAAGAGCATTCGCCATATCTGCCTGCAACTTGCCTCTGTTTGCTTGAAACGCGGGAGTTATCTTATCCGACAACTGACATTCAAAGTAGCCATGGTAAACGCCGTCATGGTGGCCTGATTGATAAGCAGCAGCAGAAAGACGGTCCAACAAGGTCGTAAAAGACTCTGACTGACATAGGTACTCGAATGCTCCTACCAGGCCATTGGTTATCAACCAATTCCTGTCACCTCGTAACCCAACTAGTTGGTTGGTCAGGCTATCCACCTCGGCGTTTGATTGCTCCAAGGCACTTTCTGCCTCTTTAAGGCATGCCTGGTGGGTGGCGGAAGACTCAACAAGTTTATTCTTCTCAGAAACAAGGGAGTCACACTGTTGATGAAGTTTCCTAAGCTGATCTTCCCTTTCCTCCAGCTCAACCTGTTTGGCTTGAGCCTTGGCGTTGGACGCTTCTACCTCAACAGTCAGAGCCTGATATCGCTTCTGCACCTGAGACACAAAATCAGTGTCAATACGGAACCTTTCAATCTTAGCAGACAGCTCAGATCTCACCTTTTGAGCTTCAGTAACAGCTTTACGCTCCAGCTCCTCTTGAACATTCTTAGCATGGGCAAGGACTCGGTCTTTTTTCGCTATGTCGCGGGCCCATAGTTCCTCTCCTCTGTAAGGTTGGCAGTCACACGCTTCAAGTCATCCTCTGCCTTGTATTTATCAGAAACAAACCTGCTCTCCCTCAAACCAGCAGCTTGGAGTTGACTTTCCAAGCGGTACTTTTCATCTTTTAGCTCCCGAATAGCAACCCGCGCTTGGTGGAGCTCATTGTTATCATGCATCCATTGGCGTCGGATTTCTGCTAGCCTTCGGGGCTGACTAACGGAGTCCACCATTGTGGCAGTCATCAAATTCTCATTATTTAACCCCTCAACATAGGTTGACTCAGCCGGGGGATATGCCCGCTCAACCCAGTGATGTACCACCGGAGGGAAGATCAATCTCGACGACTCTTCTATTTTCCACTTAGGCTGATAGCGCTTATCTTGCACATTTTGATCCCAATTAATGGTGGGCAGGTAAAGATCATCACCTAACCGGGCCCCATCATCCACAATTCCGCCGCTAGATCCCCCAGCATCGCTCACGGCGGTATCTCTGGCACTGGTTGCCTCGTGAGCAGCGGACACTGTAGGCATCTCCTTTTCAGATGCAGAAAAAATGCTAAGGGGAGAGTCAAACAAGGATGTCGGGGTGACACTTGAGGGCAGCGGTGTAGAAACTGGACTGGTTGTCACAGTTACCACAGCTGTGAACATAGGAGGCGGTATTAAAGAACTGATAACGGCGGAAGTACTCACCTGAGATATAAGCTCTGAAAGACTTGGTCCATTTACGGCGGAAGGCATAACATCCCCGGATGTCAAGGGCATAGTCAACACACTCTCAAGTTGAGTTTCAGTAATCGAACTTGTGTCAAATCAGGTATGCAGCACAACATTACAGGCAATCCACGCTTACATACACAAATAAAATTACTCACCACTGGGTAAGGCGTGGGTTGTTTGGATTGCTTAAAAGGCAGTCAATGGAGGCACAATCCTTCGTTTTTTCTGCAGACGGGTTGGACTCGCTAAGTCAGTAGTAGCGGATGACACGGAAACACCCCCTGCGGGCTTAGAAATGCCAACCGCAACAGCAGAAGAAGCGGCTCCCGCGAACATGTACTTTCTCCCGGTTACCTTCACTCGGATTGGTTTTTTAACCTCTGCAGTAGAAACACCACTTCCCCCGCTGGGGGGAGGCTGGGAAATGTAAGCAGAAGGATCCGCCGGTACAGCAGGCAGCAAAAACTGCTCGAGATGGACCTTTATTACATCAAGTTCTTGTTCACCAATCACGCGATCCGCGGCCCTTAAAGTAGCTTTCCGCGGAGGATCAACAAAGTCAAATAAACCCCACTTACCTATGACATTTGCACATGTTAATGCAAATACAATAAGCAGAGTAAATTCAAGGCAAAGAGCCACATACCTCCATCATCCCTTTGAAAGGAAGGGTACAACCTGATATCACGCCATAGCAGGCTCATACGCGCCATCACCAGGGCTCCCTCCGGGATCACTGTGCACTCGGAGGTACATTGAGACAATCTTTTAAACAGAGTGTTTCCCACATAAGCATCTTTTGGGGGACCATCATCTTTAACCTTGTCCTTAGGTCCCATCTCCCTCCACTGCATTCCCCTAGGGATGACACTGGCATCGATATAGAAGAACTTTTTCTTCCATTCCTTATCCCTTGAACTAGTAGGGATGTCCCTCAAGCAAGACACATCAATGTCTCGCCTATCAAAGGTAAAAAGGGGGATTTCCAAACAAGAACGAAAAAAGCCCTAAAAACAGTGAGTTCAGGGATATGACCCAGGGCTATACAAGAAAATTCAAACTGTCGGAGTTTGACTAGCCCTAACGGGTGCAGTTGGGAGATGTGAATGGGATAATGGTCAAGAACCAACTTACAAAACTTGGTGATCGGAAATCGGAAATTGCAGAATTTGAAAAAATCACTAAACAGAGTGATTTTCCCCTCTTTTAACGGAAATGTCGTGTCTGTCTTCGACAGTAGCACCGGAATCCATTCTGCCCTAATGCCGTACTCTTGAACAAGGTTGTTGAAAGATACATGCCCCCATTTGACATATAGGGCATCAGAACTTGCTTGGGCAGAAGAAGAAGACTCGCCGGTCTTGGAAGCCATTTTTGGAATCACGAAGTTGAAGAAAGTGGTTGTGAACAAAGATGGAAATATAATCCCAAGCCCTAAACGGGGAAACTATTTATAAGGGATTACAACCTTTCAAATTCGAAAAGGCAAACGGATGGGAACGTGTGTCACGACAGGGGAGATACAACTGTCATCCTAATGATGACCTAACTGCCACATCATCCCCCATTGCCGCCAATTTTCAAAAATATAACGGTACCCCACTTGAGAAATTTACAGTTAAAAGGGGAACTTTGACTTTTTCCTTTTTAGTCCGATTTCATGAACATAATTTCATAACTTCGGACTGGGGGGACATGACGAGGTATGACTCGGATCGGCTAACCTGACCCGTTCATTACCTATTATTTTATTATAAATGCCTAATTACACATGTTTATTCTAGAATGTTCCATTCTGCATGGAAAAACCACGTAACTAAATCCCCAAACTTTTGGGAAGATCATGCAAATCCCTAACTTATCGGAGTCAATCCTAAGTTAGGAAAAGCCCTAATGGTAAACTATAAATAGAGGTAAACATCAAAGGTACGGATCATCTTACTCTCGTTTACTCTCTCTCTACATTCATACTTTCTTTCTCCCAAACCGAGACTTATTCTCACGCCGGAGGGTGGTTACAGGAATAACCCCATTCCTGTAACGAGTCCTAACGGTGTTTGGTTTTGCAGTTAGCTGTTTGGATCGCCAAAGAGTTGAAGTTCTAGCCGGAGTTTACCCATAAGGTCAGTGTTTCTTCAGTGTACTTTATCGCAATGATGTCCAAACTAGTCTTCACTGCTGAATCTAACGAATAGACTAGCCATGGTGGTGGGGAGTCGACAATGCATAGGCACGTGAGGTGCTAAACCTGAATCATAAGTCATAATCACCTCTACTATATATAATGTGGCTTGTAAAATGGTGGGTATTCTCATCACTTCTCCGGCATAGGCACGTGAGGTGCTAAACCTGAATCATACTATCCTTGCTAACAGAGACGTTCTGGTCGTAAGGAAAGTGGTAAGATACAATGGAAACGACATCGTTTGGGCCCCTGACTGTGATCAATGGAAAATGGTGAGAAGATTCATGTTTGGGAAATTCTTAGCATCCACATTTTGGATTTTGTCTCTCTTCATCAGAAAGAGATCAAGAACAACCTAAACTACTTGTATAACCGTGCGAGGTTTCCGATGAACGTTGTGGAGTAGATGTTTATGCTAGTGTTGAATGTGATTACTTGCATCATTTTGGGTGGCACCGTGAACTCAGAAGCTAGGGAGACACTGGGAGGAACTTTCCAGCAAGCGATAAATTAGTTGACCGACATGGGGATGTCGAACCTATCAGACTTTTATTCGGATTTGGCACGGTTTGATGAAAAAGATATAAAAAAGAATATGAAAGTGTTGGCAAATAGGGTTGGTGGGATTTTTGAGCTGATTATGGAGCAAAGGACTGACAAGATTGTTGAAACAATTATAAAGCAACAGAGGAACATGGGTAACAGTGGAAACAATGTTTTTTTTCTAGTTTATGTTGTAGGTTAAAGACACTAGAGATTCCAACTCACCCCCAAATATGGAAATACAATACTATTCAATGCATGTTAAAAAGGGCTTGTAGTTATCCGTATTAAGATATGGGAAAAGGTTTACCACCCCCAAATATGGAAGTACATGGGAGCACCCATGACAACCATTATTCTCATTACTACTTTTGGAACTAGAGAGAGAAAGTCAAGAGAGAGAAAGCCCGGGTAGTTCTATATCGGATCGGGTTCGAGAGGAAATCAAAAGACATCATTGTGGTTTCCTTGTGATTCAGTACCAAAGAGATCGAAGGTGATTCGAACCTGTTTTATCAAGTTTTCAAAGTTCAAGCTCGGTTTTAAGTTTGGATCGATTTCAAGGTTGGTTTCACAACAAAGTTTGCATTTTTTCATGTATATATGATCATAGATCTTATATCAATTGATTTCGATTCATTTTGTTCAACAAAGTTGTGATGTTGATAAAGATCTAATGAGAGGCAAAGTGTTCGGTTATGTGATGTTGATAAAGATCTAATGAGAGGCAAAGTGTTAGGTTAAGTAAGATCTGATGATAATGAAAGCCAAAACCCAAGGGAACCATCATCCCTGCCTCGTGAAATAAGTTAAAATATAGTCAGAAGTCTAGCAGTTTCTCTCCCCTTGAAAGCTTCTCTAAAACAGCTGCCCCAACTACTACTGCATCAAACTACTTTCTTCAAAGATCAAGATTATCGAAAAACAAGTGCTAATTGCCAAAGTGTTGTCAACAAGTCAATAGTCAACTCAATAAAAGTCAAGGACTGAAGAGTAGAAGACCAAGTCAACAAGTTAAAACAGAAGTTCTGGATTTATAGAAGTGTTTGTTCTCAACCAACAGTTTTATGAAATCCTGCAGTTCATGTTAACTAACAAAAGAAGCAGCAGTTCAATGCAACATTGTAACTATCCAGTAGTCTTCATAATTGCTGGCAGTTACATCATTTAATGAAGTTGTTAAGGGTCCGTTTCATGATGATGTCACTAGTAGTTCACTCCTCCAATATATAGTTTAGCTTGTTCATTATAATGGTAACCACTTAGCGCATAAAAACTAAGTGAAAGAGTGTTCACCTCGTCAGGGGGAGTATTTTGTGTACCTTTGTGATTGTATTACATCATATGAATTGAATGAAATCAACCTACAATCATTCCCAAATCCAGTAGTATTAGATTGATGTGTTTGCTTATCATTGTTTGATTGAATTTTTAAATTGAATAACTATTTTATCATAAAAACACACACTACACACACTCTCAGATCCAATAATTGGTATTAGAGTCTGTTTCACTAAACTGACTTCACAGTTAATTCAGAAGATAAGCTAGCTCAAATTAATAATTGATTGAGTAATCAAAGGACATTGAGAAGAATTAGACCAATTAGGTCAACAAAGTGTTTCTGTTACTCTGTTTTCTAAATTAAAATTCGATAGACCACAGAGAGATGTCAATCACTCATGATCCTCATAACACCGGATCGTCGAACAAGCCTCCAATTCTTGTTTGTCATGAATTCAAAACATGGCAATGAAGAATGGATCACCACTTGTCATAGCAAAATACTGGTTGCTGGAGATTTGAGGAAGTTCGAAAGACCATTATAGCTCTGTGTTGCCCCCACTCTAGTAGAAAACCAAGGGTATAATGGTAATCTTAAAGGACCAGATGCCCTGTCTAGGGCTATACGCAGCATATAATTTTAGCGGCAAATTTCAAATGTTTAAATTTTTAAATTTAAAAGGGAAATGGTGAATTACCATTTTACCCCAGAGATACCCCTAGTCTAGTCCTAACCCAGGGGTAAAATGGTAATTAACCATTTGAGAAAGATTCTGCTCAAATGGTTAATTACCATTTTACCCTTGAATTAGGCCTAGATTGGGGTGTCTCAGGGGTAACATGGTAATTCACCATTATAAATAGACTGGCAGTCTGGTTTTAGACGCCTCGTCTTTGGAATTACCATTTTACCCCAAAGACACCCTAGTATAGGCCTAATTCAGGGGTAAAATGGTAATTAACCATTTGAGCTGAATCTTTCTCAAATGGTTACTTACCATTTTACCCTTGAATTAGACCTAGACTAGGGGTGTCTCAGGGGTAAAATAGTAATTCACCATTTGAGAAAGACGTGTCGTCTAAATCTAGACGAGGCGTCCATGCCTCATATATGAGGGGAAAACCTATACGACCCCTGCATATGCCCCCCCAAATATACACACACATACATACGTATAACTACCATTTCAGTCGTATTTGGACCGTGTTTTATCGAATACAAGCTTCTCATATTTTATCCTAAACTTTGATATTCTTCAATTTATTATACATTTAGACAATAGGTTGTTTGTGTTTTATGAATATTTAGTGTTTTGGTTGGGTTATATTGAAGATGGTGGGTTTTAGGTAAAACAGGACGTCCCGTCTACCCCTAGATGAGGCATAGACACCGCATGTTTTTTTTTAAATTCTTATTATTATTATTGTTATTATTTGTGTTATTATTATTAATTGTTATTACTATTGTAATTATTATTATTTGTTATTATTATTATTATTGAAATTATTATTATTATTAAATGTTATTATTATTAAAATTTGTATTATTATTATTTTTATTATTATTATTATTATTATTATTATTATAATTTAGTAACTTTTATAATAATAATAATAATAAATATTATTGTTTTAGTAATATTATACGTATACAATATTTTTTGCAGATTGATTACGGACGAGGTTGAGGATCAGATCAACAAGGCTCCACATCTGGAGGGTCCACGGCGGGCTCCGCCACCGCTAGTGGATCCACTACACGGTCACGCATACCTAGACTTTACTCCCGGCATCGACGCCGCCCATTTTTGCCGGAAGCTTACTAGGATACACGTTGGATCGCATGCCGCGGTCGACTGGGATGCACTAGAGGCCATTAGTGAGATGCCTAGACTCCGTTATTTCGTTCCTGTGGATTCACCGTGGCATTGTCTATTTGAGTTAGTGCACACGCCGAGCTACAAGGAGCTGTTGGTCGTGTTTTTATCGACGTTCACATTTCATCCTCCTCGGGCCGACCAGCTGCCTGCACAGCCACAAGCACCTCCCGTCTGCCTGAGGTTTCTTGAAGGCTTGCTTGTGTTTGGCGTTCGATGACGCTAGTAGAGTTTTCGGTTCATAGCGGTTTATACTTGAAGGAGGAGATCGCTACAGATGTCCATACGCATGGGCTAGTAGTGGTTGATAGACCCACTCTTTTAGGATTCTGACAGGTGGTTGCGAGGGCAGATACTTGGGAGCACGTCAATGCGAAGGGGAGGATTTCACGCATTGATGACCCATTGTACAGGTACGTACATTTATTATAGTAATTATTGTGATTTTTATTTATTAATTTTCGTATTCTGCTAACACTATCTGCAGGTATATATAGGATGCTCTCTACTTCTATTACGGCTCGCGGCCACAGCCGTGAGTGGTGTACGAGCACCGGCCTCTTTTTCTTTTACTGCTACGTAAAAGTGTACTTAACCCTGATCACTGGTACGATATCATGTCCAATCGATCTGAAACCCATCAACGGATGTCAAAGTGCTACCTGAATAAGGCTATACTTTGTTAACTACATTGAGGTTTTGATCTCGTGATTATCGTTAAAGTTTGAATTGGGTTAATACACTAATACATGTTTCATTGTGTGTTATTAGGAACCCAAGCTTAATACCAGGAGGCTATAATAATCAAAACCCTAAATCTACAAAGTGAGTCATTCTCTTTTTATCAAATGCTTTCCAAACCCTAAATGTTTTCCAATTATTACTTTCATTAAGTCTTTGTATTCTTACTAGGAAACTACTGTCAGTATGTGGGGTTTTGTATACATTACTTGTGATGCATTACTATTGGACAATGGGTTAGCCAATGAGTGATATGACCACAGTCACAGGAATTGCCACCGAGTGAGAAATACTATTTAAAATAGTTTCTTTACTATTGGACAATGAGTTAGCCAATAGTAATTTGGTAAAATAAACAAATGTAAAAACTCTAAATGTTGTAATTATAAGAATGTGTTTTATACAAATGAATAAATTCACCAGTATTTTTCGCTGATAAAATGTTTTTAAACGCATTTCAGGTGACTTACTATGAAAGTAAAGGAACATGTTATGAAGCACTAGAGGCTTAAATAAAGTGGCTATATTATTAGAATAAAGAAAAGAAAATGTGTTTTGTCAAAATAGGGTTTATTCCTATAAAAACATTTACTTATAATATGGGTTTTATCCCAGTTGTTTAATAATAAAACTTTGGTCTTTTACAACTTTGAAATTTTCCTAACTACGGTCCTGATGAAATATTTCGCTGCGAATTTAATAAACACCGGTTCCACTTGACTGTTCACGGCTCCCGCCCAGGGTGGGTCTGGGTTGTGACAGTTTAAAACCCGCGGAGGTCACTTATGGGTTCCGGAGGACCTACCGGAGCACTTCTTTCCAGTCTATCCTCCGGCAGATGATACAACGGTCGTGCAGGACCCTCTGGTGGATTTAGACGGAGCAGCGATGCCACAGCCACCACCACCTCCCGGGGCGCCCTAGTTTCCACGACACATTATTCCAGGTCATGCCCCGGGAGCTACAGCAGATCCACATTTATGAGCCGACATTAACAGGCTTATGGATTTGATGGGTTGGTTGGTTCGAGAGGCGCAAGATAGACAAGAGAGAGATGGGTTACCTGTCATACCGCTCCCACCACCTCGAGTACCACATCATCAACAGCAGCAGCAGCAGTCAGATCCAGATTCAGATTCGGACCCGGAGGCATAGACCAATGCATGTTCATATTTTGGTATTTAGTATTCAGTTGTAGTTTATATTTTGTTATCGATGTACAAACCTATCTTATATATGTCATATTTAAGTTTGTTTTAAGTTATTCGGTTACTTAATGATTGTTTGTCTTAAATCGATATTTCGTAATAAATGGTAAATACCTTGACATTGAAATATAATACGAAAACAATAAAATTTTCAAAATGTTAAATAATATTTAATCGGTATAATATTTGAATTTTTATTATAATATTGAAAATAGTAGAACATTTAAACAATATAATATTTTAATGGTAGGTTAATATATGAAAAAGTAAAATGTTAAAAACAATGTAATATTTAAACGATCGAATATTTTTAAAGTACCGATATTGAAAACGGTAAAATATTTTTATACAAAAAATAAAACTTTTCTTCAAAAACAACTCAAATTACCCTACCAAAACACCCATTTTTTCACTCAAAAAAACATCTCTCTCCAAAAACAATCAAATTACCCCACCAAAACACTCATTTTTCAACTCAAAAAACACCAACCTGCTAGACGCCTCGTCTCGACCTATACGGGGTGTCTAGACCCCTCAAAATTTGTGTCCGACAACCCACTCAGGGCCCCTTAATTTCAGTGCCTAGACGCACCGTATAGGCCTAGACGAGACTCTAGAGCACCAAAAGTGTGCAAATAGACTGGGTAGGTATGTGAATAGATTGAGCCTTACTTAATCATGATAATAGCATTTGAAACAATAACATAAGATGATACAATCATTGATGTTTCATACTATTAAGTTCCAACCAATAATACCAGGTATTTTAGGCCACTAATATCCTACAACATTGACGTGAAATACAGACTACTATAAGGCTATGCAGTATGGTGATGGTCCTCCTTTGGAGGATGATCCACCACGTTGGCACCACGTAGGATGGGTGTGAGGATGGGGTAAAGAGGATGGAGGTATGGAAATTGGGGGATGGACCTAAAATGTATATGTATATATTGTATCTATAGGTGTGTGAGAGAGGGGGAGGCATGTTTTTTGTCTTCATGGGGAGCGTCTGCAACGTCCAGAAGAGGACGACCAGGACGAAGCCGAGGGGCGGGGCGATGTTTAGCCCGGCGCTGGACCAGAACAAACCGAGGACAATCTGCATATCGGACGGCCTAATGAAAGAGAGCATAAAGCACTTGAGGATGAAATTGAAAGGAGGGCAATAGAAGCAGAAACATCAGATAACATCATCACCAACATGTCAACCATGTTAATTTTATCCCAATATAACATTGATCAAAATCCAAGAAATGATTTTAATCATGATAATAGCATCCGAAACAACAAGATGAGATGATACAATCATTGATATTTCACACTAATAAGTTCCAACCAATACCACCAATTACAATAAAGTAGCAGGTATCTGGGAAACAAACTGCGCCACAACCCCATTTTGGATAGTAAAACCGATACTACTAAAGACAAAGCTATGAGTCTTAGGGGGGCGAGAAATTACTATGCACGACCTGCTGAACCGTATTCAGAAATTCCACTGCCTCTGGGGCTAAGGAACCAAATATGTTAAAGGAAAAGAGAATAACACATGTTGATTCTCTAAACAAGTTTTTTCATGTTTAGCAACTTTGTCTTATTCTGTCTTCTTTATTGTCTGGCTAGCAACAAACCTATTTAATTGATCAAACTATGACTTATAATTTGGTTCAAGATCATCTAACCCTGAGGTTTGATCACTTTTGTCAATTTAGTCTAAAATTTAAACGTTTCGAATCTATGTCCATGTGGTTTCAATTTTATTGTCATTTTCATCTAAAATCAAAATCTGATCAGGTTTTTCAGTTAATATCTAGTATTTTTTTTCCTTCCTTTTAATGAAGGACAAAATTCTTTTTTAACGTTTTATTATAACAAATTAAAAAAATTTGATCATTTTGCACTTCATTAAAAGTGAAGAAAAAGACAAAAAAGCTGGATGTTAACTGAAAAATGTGATCTGATTTTTCTTTTGAATGAAAATAGCAACAAAATTGAAATCAAATGGAATCCGATTCAAAATGTTTGAGTTTTAGAGTAAACTGAGAAAAGTGACCAAATCTCAGGGACCAATTTGACAGTTTACTCTATTGGTTATAAAAAAGTTAGAATTAAAATTGAATTTTTCTTCTTCATCATATTAATACGTGTAATTAATGGTATAATATACAACACAAGATATAGATTAGGTTGCAACTTGCAAAACACATGTGATCGCTAAACAAGCAAAAAAAAAATAATAATAATAAATAAATAAATATCTAGCTCCTTTTTCTACACAGTTTTTATGACACACATTCATTTTTCTTCATCAAATTCAGTCTGACTTCTCTGTCCTTACCGCAAATATGTTAAAACTAGTCTTGGCCACCTTATCAGGGTGGTGGGGAAACGGCGATATAGACGGAGAGGTTACAACCACCATTCTCATAATCACCACTCTCCTTTCTGTATTGTTTCTTGTATGGATGTTAACATCAAAACCTTCCGGCCCACCACTGCCACCCGGCCCACGACCTCTACCACTCGTCGGAAACCTATTATCTCTCGAACCAGAACTCCACACCTACTTTGCCGCAGTAGCTAAAACATACGGCCCGATTTCGAGGCTCTGGCTGGGTAAAAAGCTGGGTATTCTCATCACCTCTCCGGAGTTGGCCCGTGAGGTGCTGAAACAAAACGATACAATCTTTGCCAACCGAGATGTTCCGGTTGCGGGGATAGAGGCAACATACGGTGGAAACGATATCCTTTGGACCCCTTATGGCGATCAGTGGCGGATGTTGAGAAAGATCTGCGTTCGTGAAATGCTTGGCAACCAAGTTTTGGATTCGCTTTACTCACTACGCCGGAAAGAGGTCAGGAACACCGTGAAATACTTGTACAATAATGTCGGGTCGCCGGTGAACATTGGGGAACAGATGTTTTTGACGGTGTTGAACGTGATTACTGGAATGATGTGGGGTGGCACCGTAAAGCCTGAAGATAGGGAGAGAGTAGGAGCAGATTTTCGGCAACTGATAAGTGAGTTGACTGGATACTTGGGGATGCCTAACTTGTCGGATTTTTATCCAGTTTTGGCACGGTTTGATCTGCAAGGAGTTAAAAAGAATATGAAAGTATTGGCGAAGAGATTTGATGGGATTTTTGAGAAACTGATTGATCAAAGGAGGAAAATGGGTGGGGATGAAAACCAAGATTTTTTGCAGTTTTTGTTGCAACTTAAAGACCGTGGAGATTCTAACCCACCATTCACCATCTCTCATCTCAAAGCCGTGCTTATGGTAAATACCAAATACTATGTTAGATAATAATAATAAAAGAACAAATGTTACTGTTTGGTTAATGGTTAATTATTCTTTTATCTTTTCAGGATATGGTGGTTGGAGGGAGTGAGACAACCTCAAATACAATTGAGTTTGCCTTGGCCGAGATGATGAGCCACCCCGAAATCCTCAAAAAAGCACAACAAGAATTAGAGACTGTCGTAGGAAAAGACAACATAGTTGAAGAATCCCACATTAGTAATCTACCCTACCTATATGCTATCATGAAAGAAACTCTTCGATTTCATGCTATACTTCCCCTCTTGGTCCCTCATTGTCCGAGTGAGTCATGTGTGATTGGCGGCTACACGGTCCCCAAAGGCGCTCGGGTGTTTGTGAATGTGTGGGCAATACATAGAGACCCTACCATTTGGGAAAACCCATTGGAATTTCAACCTGAAAGGTTCTTGGATGGGAAGTGGGATCACAGTGGTAACGACTTAAGTTATATCCCGTTTGGGTCTGGGCGAAGGATTTGTGTAGGGACTGCCATGGCAGAGCGGATGTTTATGTTTTTACTTGGAACCATCATTCATTCATTTGATTGGAAATTGGGCGAGGGAGAAAAACATGATCTGTCTGAAAAGTTTGGCATTGTGATGAAAAAGAAGGTAGCTCTCATTGCAATCCCGACACCAAGATTTTCAAACCCCACATTATACGAGTGATGATTTTAATGGTAATGTATTATATTTAACCTCAACCACAAATAGTGTGGGGACTTCCAAAATCTCCTTACTTGTACCGCCACTATAAACTTAATAAAACGTGGCAAACCCCACACATATTATTTTGATTGCGACAGTTATTATTTTTATCATAGTTATAAGACCACTGGTAGAGAAAAATAATGCCCCCACCATGGGGCATTATCCGACACGTGGCATCCTAGTCAGCGTTGGACATTATAGCAAAAGTGGCGTAGTGGGGCATTATTCCAATAACGCCCCTTCCAATTATTAAACAAAACAAAAAAAAAAGCAAAGAGATGGGATTGGCTGGTCAAACTTGTGCACATGCAATGGTGGGTGATTGTCAGACATGCTTAACATTGATTGGCTAAGCAAAAATTAACAAAGCGTTATAATTAAAACGCTGGAAACAAATTTTTGAAATTTAAAAAAAAAACGCCCCATGTAATGGTGGGAGGGGCTTTTTAGGCGTTTTTTTTCAATTTAAAAAAAAAAAAACGCCCCACTACGGGCGGACTAAGGCTAAGTGTTCTGGTTTTACTTATTTTTTACTACGACGTAAACTGTCACCACACTAACACACACCACATTCACTTACTGTCCAAACAACTTCAGTAGCGGTACTCGTTTTTTTTAAGCGGTACTCAAAGCATAAATTTCATTCAGGTCCGCCTAAACAATGTTGAAAATAGAGTTTTATTCAAAATAGAGTGTTATTATTATCGTAAGCTATTGGAAGTGCTGACGAAAAGAACTGATTCATGACTTTAATTTTATATAATTGACATAAGATATTTGAAAACGAATATACCCAAAAGTTAATATGGGCGTGCTTTGCCAATGATGAGCTCAGCTAGTGGAGCTGGTTACAACAATGAAACTAGTCCGGAGGTTAGGGTGAAATACCGGATTCGAGTCTTGGAAAAAGCAAGAATTTTTGGGAACTTTATATGACAGCACCTGGGATCGTACCCGGATTTGTGGAATGGTGACAACTTATGCCTTATTTTGGATAGACACCTCTCATGTTCTCTTGGTCATTAATAAAAAATACGGGCATGCTTTCGAGACACGTTATTCTAATAATAACTAGAAAATGGGAGAAGTTCTAAGCAAGAACTGTTGATTAGTTGCAATTTGCTCAAAGAGTAAATTACAACCGGTGTCCTTTACGTTTATACCATATTACAACCGGTGTCCTTTAACTAAAGATATCACAGGCGCCGTCCTTTATGTTATTAGTTTTTTACACCTTTAGTGCTAGCCTATTTTAATTTTTTGGTTAAGTCCTACCATGTGCCTCTCACATCACATAAGGGCAATATACTCTTTTCATCTAAATTTTACATTTAAAAACTAAAGAGTTAAATGTCATTTTAGTCCCTATGGTTTAAGTCATTTTGCCAGTTTAGTCCAAAGGTTTCATTTTTAACCTGTGGATCCAAAAAGGTTTCACCGTTGCCATTTTAGTCCACTGGGTTAACTTCATCTATTTTTTCTGTTAACCAGAAGGGCAATTCGGTTATTTTATATGTAATTCTGTTAACTAGAAAGGCAATTCGGCCATACAAAATGACCGAATCGCTCTTCTCGTTAACATAAATAATGGATGAAGTTAACCCAGTGGACTAAAATGGCAACGGTGAAACATTTTTGGACCCACATGTTAAAAATGAAACCTTTGGACTAAACTGGCAAAATGACCCAAACCACAGGGACTAAAATGGCATTTAACTCAAAACTAAATAAATAATCTATTTCATATGCAGTCTATTCTCAAATTAAACTCCTTTTGATATGCAATTTAATGATGTATGTCAATTCTGAATAGTTGGCTGCATATTAAGTTCATTATTGAAAGCAACTTTTATACACCATTTTTGACGATTACTGGCCCGTTTTTAGTCACGTTTTAACAGCAATTCAACTTCTTTCTAACAACATTTTGACATCAAATAAACCTCATTTTTAACATCATTTTGACAGCAATTAAACCTATTTTTAACAGCATATATAAGAGCACTCTGACTCTGTTTCTTAGTTAATTTTGCAAGCAATTTTTGACAGCAAATTGACCCATTTTAACTACATTTAACAGCAATTCAACCCCCTTTTTAACAGCACTTTGACATCAAATAAACCATGTTTCTAACAGCTTTTAGGCAAACATGTGCAGCCCAGCGCTAACTCCTTTTTTACTCCAATTTTGGCTGCACAAGCATGCCAATCCCAAATACACAGAACGACCTGCATAATTATATGACAATGACAAAGCAACTGTACACCATGATGAAGAATACCCTAAATGTCACCAAGGAAGATACAAAACCCCCTGCCGTAGACCTTTGATGTGTGCCTGCCCATGTTTCATGCATAATAATAGGAGTGGAGTTTTCCACTTCTACATGTTTCCCTTAATGTTTGCTTTTGTCTCCGACGTTTCCATTACCTGCATTATTTTAGGCATTGATATTTCCTTTGCTTTTCCTATATATGTATTATTGGTTTGCTATGAAAAGATATGAATGAAAAATATTGATCTAAGTTTCTCTCTAATTTCTATCCGGTTTCCGTCTTGTTTCTTTGGCCAATCGATTCTCGGTTGGAACCACAACAGTGGTATCAGAGCGGTCTTGATCCCCATCAATGGACGCTCTTGAAGTGAAGGCTAGATTTAGTCGGATTGAGTCGACTCTTTTAGATATGATCAATCTTCTAAAATGGAGTCCCAAAGATGGGCAACCTACAGCCACACCGCTTCCGCCGCGACACCACCACTTGCCTCACTACCACCGAAACAAGCTTCCGCCACTGCACCACTTATCCTGTCACCCGCTTCTGCCGCAACACCACCAGCCGTGTCACCCGTTCCCACCACACCACCACAAACCGCTACCCAACCGCAACCAACAGTCCCTACACCAACACCAAGACAAGCTCCTTCTGTTGTACCGGCACTAGCTGTGAATTGGGCATCATCACCCACACCGTCTGCAGCGAAAGCAACACCAAACCTTGACTGGCGCCCACCGTGGGGCTTCACTAAAACTGTTCCGAATGCTGCTGGGAGAACCGAGTGGCGGCCACCGTGGTGCACCGCTAATGATTCGACTTAATCCTTGAGGACAAGGATTGTTTAAGTGGGGTGGAATGATGTGTGCCTCCCATGTTTTATGCATAATAATAGGAGTGGAGTTTTCCACTTCTACATGTTTCCCTTAATGTTTGCTTTTGTCTCCCACGTTTCCATTACCTGTATTATTTTAGGCATTGATATTTCCTTTGCTTTTCCTATATATGTATTATTGGCTTGCTATGAAAAGATATGAATGAAAAATATTGATCTAAGTTTCTCTCTAATTTCTATCTGGTTTCCGTCTTGTTTCTTTGGCCAATCGATTCTCGGTTGGAACCACAACGATACGTGCCCACGATCTCCTCCATGTTCCATAATTTTATTAGCATCTTCCCTTTATTTCTTTAATTATTTTGCATGCATGTGTTTATTTTCAAAGTAGTGGGATAGTGGTTAGTTATTTAGCTTAGTATTTATAATGTAAATCATTTGATGTTTTGGAATAGGAATGAAAATTATGAAAGTCTAATATTCTCTCTAAATTGCTACTCTTGCTTCTTGCTAATTTCTTTTGAGTTTGATCCACTCAACGGATTATCTATCAACCGATTGGTACATATCAATTGGTATCAGAGCGGTCTTGATCCCCTCATGGACGCTCTTGAATGGAACGAGTCATTGGATCGAATCATATCAACGATTGCTGAGATGATCGATCTTCTAAAAAACGAGTCCCGGAGATGGGCAACTTCACCCATTTTTTCTACACCGCTACCGTCATCCGCTACCGAACCACCATCACCCACTGCCGCCTCACCACCACCAACAGTTATCATCAAACCACCTCCATCAACGGTTGCCGCACCACCATCCTTGTTAACCGCTTCCGTCACACCCCCACAAATTGCAACCGAACCGCCATCAAAAATAAAACTATCTCCAGAACCGTTTACTCCACAAATTGATTCTCCCATGACCCACTATGACCAACAAAAACCCAAATGGCCCCTGCTTCTAATGCCTTCCATACACACACTTTGTTTCTTTGAGAAAGATGACCACATGCGAAAACAAACAATTATATTGTCACCACCTTCATATGGTAGTGACACCGGTCCTCCTCAAACCTACCATTACAAGGGGCACTTCTATGTGCACAATGAAGCACCAATTGCATATTCCGCGGGGAAACGCGAATGGAGACCGTCGTGGTGCCCCGTTGAGACGACTCTGAATGCCACTAACCAGACCGAGTGGCGGCCTCCGTGGAGTCTTTTTTCCGTCCTTGAGGACAAGGACGTTTTCAACGGTGCGGGAATGATACGTGCCCACGATCTATGGCGTTTAACGTCGATTTTGTTCGACAAAGTAATATTCGTTGGCGTTTTCTATTTTCATTTCAGCAAATCATGCAATAGATATGACGGTTTGTTCTTTTATTATTGTTCTATGGCGTTTTTTTGTATTATTTAATTTATAATGTGTTGTATGATTTTCCATAGCGTTATTCAATTATGCAGTTTAATTTCGTTTTAATTGATATTTAATCTATTATTCATAACTGCAATTGGAGTTTTCGATATTAATTTTAATTGTCGTTTACATTTTTGTGTATTTGTTATGTTTTTACGATCATTGGCGTTTTTCGTCTATTTGGTTAGTTTTGAATTTTATTTAGTAGTATTTGTGAATATTAGTTATTACTATTTTGTTAATTTGTGGAAACATTAGTTTTGTTAATTTTGGCGTTTTCATTATGTGTTTATTATGTCTTGTTTATTTTTCAATTAATGGCGTTTTAATGTATAATGTTTATTATGAGACATCACTCTGTTTTTCTGATTTTTCTGTTCCTCCCTGTGTTTTCTCAGACGAAGCCTCTTCCTCGAGTCAAAGGCATTGCCCCAAAACTGGATTACCATTTATCATTCCTGACGTCAGTGAAAAAATAAAGCCCAGAAAGGACATGCTATTCTCAAGCCTTGATGATTGTAAAGTATATTCAACTTATAAAATGTTATTAGTTTGGACCAAACTCGCATCTTATCTTTTATTTTATATAATTTTTTTCTTTCTGGCTCTTGCTTCTTAAATGCGCATTTTCTCTCTGTTGCAAATTCATACCCATATATGTTTCCCGGCACATGGGCGAAAAGATGCAATTTTTTTTGGTCAACTTTCATTGAGAGCACTATTGGTTCTCTGGATGTTTATTGTTTTAAGGATTAATTTAAAATATCACATGGAATTAGATCATGGATTAATTATGTTTTTGGTCAAAGTAACACTATTACCTTTTAAAAACTGGACATGTTCTCAAATCAGGCGCTATATCGGTTTTCTGGTCGCAGTAGCCTATCGACTCACAAATGCTCGTCCGAAAAAGTTAGTATCACCTGCCCCTTTTGTTTCTTAAACGTTTTATTAATTAAATGCCCACGTACACTAGCTATTGATTTAAAATTATCTTGAGAGGTAGGGACTGAAGTTAAATTATTGGCACTTACGCAAATTATATTTTTCCTATAAAACAAAATAAACGTCTATATCTAAATATTATTCTTTTTAATCTAAAAAGATATCCGTTTGTGAAGAAAAAATTGCGAATATTTTGATCTAAAATATATTAGTAGTTTAGCTACTAAAACAAAATGGTAGAAAATTTATGTTATCTCAACATAACAAAACATGTAATTTCGCTGTACGGTTTGCTGCTGTTTGAAATCTACATCATCTGTTTATTTATTTATTTATTTATTTGTGACAGGGAAGGTTTTATGTTTATATAAAAAATAGGCGTGTAAATGAATCGAAAGTTCATGAACTATTCGTGAAATGTTGGCGGAATATTCGTTTATTTAACGAACAAGAACATTTTTTTTGTTTATTGACTAAACGAATAAACATGAACACACGTTTTGTTCATTCATATATGGTATTAACCACTGGGATGGTGACTCGGGTGGGGTATACCCGCTAGGTGGACGTTTAAAAGAAAAATGTGAAGCTTATGGTGTTTCCCACCGGGATAGCGATTTGGTGATAATACCCTTTGAGTTGATCATGAATTTAATTGCAAAAGCTCATCATTATCATCCATTCATTCCATCAAAGAACTTTAATTTTGAAAATACACCAGTGTTATTTATATACGATGGTAGATTTTATCTTTGCCTTATAAGCTCAAGACGGGATTATGTGGATTTGTTGACTTTGAGTGTGAGACCCTTAGATGAATTGTTAACGTGAACTTAATGCTAACATGAAAGGGATTTGACAAGTCGGTGGTTGGGTTTATATGGATAAATATACCGGTAATCGTGGCTAAAAGTTTTGAGTCTTTTAAATAAGAAATCTGAAGTTTTTGAAATCGGTGATCCTTCAGATTCTATATGCAGAGTTTTTCAGGGACGGATAACGGTTAAGTACGAGGATATTAAGAAATCTAAAGTTTTTGAAATCGGTGATCCTTCTGATCTTTTCCCTTGTATTTTGTACATTATATTAGTTAATCTGTTTTCGTTTTTGTATGTTTTTGGCTTGTACTTAGTTTATATGGGTTTTACAGGTGTTCGTGTGTAGATGAAGTAAAAAAGCGTTGAAACGTTAAACACTACAAAAAAATGCCATTAAGTAGCATACAAAAAGTGCCAAAAAAAAAACCAAAAAGTACCACTAAAGACCCCTTAAAAAATGTGCGGCACACAAAAAAAAAGTGCCACTAGAAGCGGTGACACTAAAGCCTTTTAGTGGCACTTTTGTTTTTGCCACTATATTTTTTTGAGCCTTTAGTGGCATTTTTGCTTTTGCCACAATATATAAAAAAACTTTTTGTGGCACAAATTTAGTGTCGTAAATTCTATCTCTAATTAAATATCCATAAGACTTTTGGTGGCACATAATTTTTGACACAAAATCACATTAAATATCCATACAGATGTTTATTATATAATGTTGAATAATTACAATCATTATATATTTACAATATACAAAAATTGTAAAAAGTAGATATAATAATCTTCCAAACATAATCCATATGTTTTTGTTCTAATAAGTGTCAAATGAAGTTTAAATATCAAACATATAAAACACAAAACTAACAAGTATTTAAATAAAAACTTGAAACTTCATTGTGTACATGAACCTCTTTCACAATCTTCCAATCTTCATTGTTATAGTATCAGTTATCCATGTTTCATATGCCACAATCTTCACTGCTATAGTATTAATAATCTAAGCTTCATATGCCTGCATTCACATACCTATGCCATATGAAACCTAAAATCTCATATGATATGGTGTATTGTAAACAATAACTTCACATACCTTCCTATCATCTCCCTGCTCTGCATGCTCATCTTATGCAAAATAAGCCAAAAACAATTTTTCAATAAAGGCGCCAACATCGAACCCATCGGCCCATAGATAACGAACACTGGATCAATGCCTTGAGTTGATTCATGAGTAACCACGACTATACCAATACGGAGATCACCGTGAAACAAAGCTTTTTTACTTTCACATAATTTGTACATCAGGCCCCGATTAGTCATTATTTCAAAAATAAAAAATGTTAAAAGAACATAAGAGAATTCAAAGAAGAACACTGGATGATTGAGTATGTACATAAATACAGCACGACAACTTCAAGCTTTAATACGTTGTCATTCTGAATTGCCTCAGCATCACCATAAACTAAAGCTCAGCCTGACAATCTCTGATAAAAAATGCATTGGTGTCAAAGTAATGAAGTTGTATACTCATGATTATGAAAATTAATATTAAAAGTGATTTGCATACCCCAAGCAATCTATTGGATTCCATGTATCTTCTTCAGGTCCATAGCTTTTCCAAAGGATGTAGTACTACAATAACATATAATCAAAGTAACCAGTTAGAGGGAACATAACATAAACAAAAACACCCAAAATATATTTGGTCGGATAATATAAAAAAATAAAACGCAGTAAAGTTCCTTAAGGTACAACCCAAGCTTCTTGAATCAAGTATTCAAAAATTATAACTCGGAATTAACTAATTAAATTAAAATAACCCTTTAATGGTAATAGAAATAAATAATTAAATCGAAAGTTTACCACAAAATCTTGTGACTTCGAAACAAACAAATCGATGGCTCGCAACTTGTAGTGGTAGTGGGAGGATTGGAAAAAAGTTAGGGCCAGTAAAGGGTTAACCGGTTGTTGTGCGTGGTAGGAGGGCTGAAGTGCTAAACTGGAGTATAGGGAAAAAAGGTTTTCATAAACGCAAAAGAGAGGATCGAGCTCGCGACCTCTTAGGCTCTTACCCAAAAAAAGCCCTTTACCAGCTGGAACCAAGTTGGACCTTTTATATGGGTTCACTTAAAATTTATTTATGGGTTCAATCTTTTTTTTTTATATATACCATAAGTCTGTCCCTTCCTGTAGCAGCACCAGAAAACCATCTGCTAACTCGTTCTTATCTTGCGAACAAATATCCTGCAAAAAAAATTTCGCGATGCCATTAGTTTAAGAAATGACACTCATATACAGAAAAGTATGGTGAATGCCACACACTCTAGATGACTCAGCTTTCAAATGCATATTTTATTCAAATCTACAAACCATCTTTAAAATTAAACATCTATAAATTAAGTTTTGAACAAGGAATATTCAAAGATACACACAATATTAACACAAAATTAGGGGTGCTAACGAGCCGAGCGGCTCGCGAGCTACTCGAGAACGGCTCGAGAAAAAGCTCGAAACGAGCCCAGCCTTATCGAGCCCAAGCCGAGCTTGAGCCTAAAATAAAGCTCGTTTGTTTATCGAGCCCGAGCTAGAGCCTCGCATGTGAAGCTCGTTAGGCTCGTCGAGCCTTATCGAGCCTTAGTGTAAACGAACCGAGTCAAGCCGAGCTTATTCAAACTTGTTTACAAGCCACCCTCGAACCTAAAAATAAGCTTATTTAGTAGGCGAGCCCGAGCCCAAGCTTCACTTATCGAGCTCGTGAGCCTAATAAGTCTATTATTTATATTATTTTTATTTAAAATATTAATTAATAGATAATAAACGAGCCGAGCTCGAGCCTTAAAAACAAAGCTCGAATCGAGCCGAGCTCGAGCCCGAGCTTTCATAAGCTAATCGAGCTCGAGCTCGAGCCTGGTCAAGCTCGGGCTCGGCTTGGCTCGTTTGCACCCCTACACAGAATCATGTCCTGCCATGATAAGATTCACATCTGCCATATTAGTACCAAAACAAAGTCTGGTAGACATAGAACCACATCCTGAATAGAGGTCAAGCATCCTCATCACAGGTATTTTGTCCACTTTAATTTTGTATACCTTAGTGACAATTACATTAGAATCAGACTCCGAAGATATACTCAGACTCATTTCCATCTACTTTGCCATCTGCATACAAATAAAGCTGGTCAAAAACCAAAAAAAAAAATCTTTTTTTTGAACATATCAAGTATCCGGAAAAATTATTTAACACTTACCATGTGGTAAGTTTCGGTTAGATGAAAATGGTCCCAAATATGACATGTCATAATAATAGTCTCCATTTGAAAGTATAGGTGTCTTAGTGGCCACATGAAGAAAGCAACTAAAGTTCTAAATGACATAGCTCATAAGCCTAGCCTGCATCGCCATATGAGCATCACCCATTTCACCATCAAGTTAACTTTTAGGGACAAGAGCAGCAACCTCGTAGTACATTAACATACTGTAAATTACCTAATATCTTACTAAGTAATAGATATTAGGTAACTTACCTCCTGACTAAGTAATAGATATTTGGTGATATTAACCTGTTTAACCCATGGACCCTTTTGACCCATTTTGTATTTAGCTAAAATTTATATTTTACCAGTCTGAACTATTAAAAATAAACTACATCCTGAACCGATACCTCTAATTTCAGGGTTAGCCATGCATAGGAGGCATCAAGAAGCAACTGGCATTTTCAAGAATATGGTTGATGAAGGTTTCACACCAGATTATATAACTTTTGTTGGTATTTTATCTCCATGCAACCATGGACTAGTCAACCTCGGTAAACAATATTTCCACTCCATGATCCAAGACTACAAGATTTCACCTAAATTACAACAGTACAGTTGTCTAATTGATCTTTTAGGTCGAACCAGTTTGTTTGAAGAAGCCCTGGCTGTGATCAAGAATCTTTATGTTACAGATGGTAAATGGGATAATGTTGCAAGAATAAGAACAAACTTAAATGATAACAGATCAAAAAGAATCCCTGGTTGTACTTCAATTGGGAGAAATTGACCGGCTTTTTGATGAATCTGGGCATGTTTATGATAATGAACGATTAGCTATTGCATTTGGGTTGATTAGTACAAATCCTTGGTTTGACCATAATTTATATTTTCAAAATACTGAATAAACAACACCATTGCAGAATAGGGAATAAACAGCTGGGTCGGTGACGGGAGGAGGTTTTCACAATAGAAAAACACTGGATTAAAAAAGCAAAGAAACTTTGTTGACTGAAAACATACAAAATAATAATTCAAACGGGTTCCATACCAAAAACGGAATATAGCATGCATGAGGTACAAAAAGGCCCCTTTAGCCGTGGTTTATACCTGCACATAACTCCTCCACATCTCCATAGCTTATATCATCGCAACTTCGGAACTCCTCCACATCACGTTTAAACTTTAAAGTAGAACAAAATCACCCTTGGTTATAAACTCTTGCAAAACGCTCCTCGACCAAATTTGCTGCCACTTTCATTAATCTGCTTAGTACTCTGCTTTGTGCCACGGATGGTATAACTGCCAGAATTAAGACAATAACATTACTGGGAAACTAGAAAAACAAACAACAAACTTAAACTAAATCGCATAAGATTTGCAATTTCACCTTCCAGTTGATGCTCAAGGCTATCAGTCAGAGTCGTCGAGCAAGATCTTAGCGATGCTTTCAGCATTATTAAGCCCTGCAAAAAAAAGTTCAAATTTAATCCTTAAGTGATTCCTTGTAAATAAAGTTGACGGAAAGCAGAGTTGAGAGCGGCCCCTCTTCAAATCTACAAGCTATTATGAAACCATGTTCTAGAGTGTGATTTACAAGCATAATTAAAGCAGCAAGTTAAACTCGGAAAAAAAAACACACCAATTCTCACCAAGATTTAAGTTTCCATTAAAACCAAAAGTGACAGAAAGCAAGGCTTCATTCATTCATCTTATTTTCATCATTTACGCCATTTTGTGGATCCTTTTCTAATCACGTAGTGAGTAAGTCATTCGAACTAGATCAAGATCAAGATCAAGGAAACAGAAGATGAGGGGTGAAACAGAGGTTGAGCGACGACGGGTTTTCTGAAGTATTTCTCTCTCTTGAAAGCGACAATGTGATAAGTATGAGGTTAAAGACAGGCAAGCGGGACACGCAGCTCCCAAAGAAAGCTTACAATGAAAACAACACAGGTTACAACACTTATAAGCATGAAACACACCCAAAGCTAAACGTACAACTACATTAAGCAATTTTATGTTGCTAAATTATAGTTATTAATAACTCTATTTGTAAGTAATCTACAGCCAAGTGAAACTCCCATTAGCAAATTAGGAACACATTTTCACTTTTTTTCTCAAACTGTGTCTTTTTTAAGGGTAAGTATATCTAAAACTTAAAAAAACGTTAGAATTTAGTACATTTATAGACCTTATGATCCTTTTAAGAATCATTCTACAGATTCCTTGACTTTGTATAGGAGAGATTACCTACAAAGTTACTGATACAAGTTTACATGAACATAAATTCAAATAAGAGAATCCAATATGTCCACGATTTTGACTTTCTACATGTAAAAGAATCATTAAGATACATATTTGATTTAATTTAGTTTATCAAAGATGTAATAAACTACCAAGAACAAATATTTGAATCAAATTTATACCAAAAACAACTGTACAGGGGATTAATTTGCAAGGAAGATGAAATTAGGGTTTTTACCATAAAATCATAAATTGAAGAAGTTAATGTACTTTCAGACAAAGATCTGCCGAATTCGACTAATTATTCGCTAATTAACATCAACGGAACCATTCGATGGTACCCGCCAGCACTCGATTCCGGTAGCTAGGTGACAAGTTCCGGTTTGGCGAAGATGGAAACAACAACGGGGAAAGAAATTTGCCTGCAATCTGACGTTAGGAGATGCGGATGGAAGACGTTTTAAAATTGAAGTTGCCCTAATCTGAAGAGTGAAGTTGATTTTGGATGGGAAATTGATTTGGGGGGAGAAGTTGAAGAGTAGAAGTGCTTGAAATTTTCTAATATATTTGGGAGGGAAGAGAGTTAGCGGGTCTAATATATTTGGGAGGGAAGAGATTTAGCGAAAATTTTATTGAAAAAGTTTTTTTGGTGTGTGTGTGTGGGGGGGGGGGGGGGGGGGGGGGGGGGGGGGGGAAATGATTTTTAATTATAGGTGTAAATGAGCTAGGCTATTCGAGCTTGGTTCGAAATAAATATGAAATGAGTCGAGCTTAAAGAAGCTTATGCCAAGCCCGGGTATAAAAATAAGCTTGTTAGTAAATGAACCCGAGATTCACTTAACGTATTCGAGCCGGCTAGCGAGCCTATATGAGCCAATTATCTCTATAGTTTTAAGTAGTATATTAAATATTTAAATATATATTTTAATAATAATTGCTATTTATAAATTTATGGAAAAATAACTATATATAACACTATGGTTAATATAAGTTAGTTAAATTATAATAAACCAGCCAAACAGCTCGATTACACCCCTAATTTCAGTGCATATCTAAAAGTTTATTAAATGTAATAGTGGCACATGCAAAGTGCTATTAAAAACCTAATTTAGTGGCATAAAAGCTAAATCCCACGAAAAGTGAGTGCTAAGCAACCATGGCACATTGCATGTGCCATTAAAAACCTAAATTAGTGACATAAAAGGCAAATGCCATTAAAAGCGTGTGCCACTAAATGGCATTTTTTTTGTAGTGAACGAAACGAGCACACAGGAGAAGGTATGGGCTTAGTGAAGGATTCTCATGGAATAGAAATGGATATTTGATAAGATCAGTGGCGGAGCCAGAAACTTTTGCCTCTGGAGTCATTTTATGGATACCTCGGTTTATAGTAACCCAGAGTCGAACTTTTTGGATCGGTTTGGATCTAGTCGGGTTTAAATCAGATAATAAAAGCAAATATCACAGTAAAAGTACAATGTCAATGAATAAAAACACATAATAAAATTACAAAGTCATTTGAAATTTATAAAAAAATTCATTTAATAGTTGCTTTGTACGCAATTTCATGTTTTGAAAACGATTCATAATGTTTTCAACTAGTATTCGAGCATGCGCGTCGCGGCGGGTCGTAGGAGGTTGATGGTGAAGATTGGAGCCCAAGCTTCGCGGCGAGGTCGTAGAGGTTGATGGTGAGGATGTATATATTTCATGACCGTAAAGTTAAGCAATCAACACAGTTAAGTAAACAATTTAGAGTTAAAAGTTTCATTTAACTATAATAAGGTAAATAAAAAAATGATAATATTTGTTTTCTTCTATATTTTATATTGAAGGGTTAAAAAGCAACATGATTAAATAACCATGTCTAGAGTTAAAAGTTAGCTTTAATTATAATAAGTAAAAAATAACTAAACCTATAAAAAAGGATAAAAGAACAGATATGTGTTAAAAAAAGAAAAAAAAAAGTTTATTAACTTTATTAAACTTTAAGTACCGATATAATAACTCTATTAAAGTTTGGGGGTCGAAACATAAATCGCTTATAAAAAAATATAATTATTATTAAACTTACCTATGGTGAATCTATTAAAGTTCAAGGGTATATGTAAATCGTTTATCAAAAAATTATTATAGTTTAGAGGTTGTGTGATAATTTTATTAATGTTCAGGGTTACAAACGTAAATTAATTATAAAAAAAGACAATAATATTATAGCCATATAATTATGAATTAAACTATTAAATGACCAAACATAGATTTATTACTATTGATGTTTTGAATTGTTATAGTGTAGAATGGCAACTTGCAAAAAAGAAAAAAAAAACCACTTTTTTATTATAACAAACAAGTGCAAGTATCATTCAGATGATCATCAAACATCTGGGTTCGGTTAGGTTAAACAATTGAAACAAAACCAATTAGACATGGGCCTATAATGCTTACTAGATTAGAAAAAAAAATTAAGCATGGACCTCTAATGATTTAAAGTATACTAATTAAATTCAAGTAACTTGTCTTAATTTTTGAACTATAAATTTGTTTATTATCTAATTCTTTAAGAAGAAAACAAAACAATGGCGTTGTTTGTAAAAAGGCAATGGTGTCGTTCGTAAAAAAACAATGGTGTTGCTCGAATTTTTCCTATTATACATTGTATTTGCTACACGAAATTCAATGGTATCGGCCGACACCGTTGTTCAAAGTGTGGCTCCGCCACTGGATAAGATGATATGATAGAGAATTGAATTACAAAGCCGTTGGCGAAAACGATGAATAAAACACAGTTGAGACGAAGAAGTTATGATGAAAACGAGTTTCTGTGTACGGATGTTGGTCGTGTCGCACGACCACGAACCTTTATCATGCCCGCGTGAGCGAGCAGGGACTTGGTCAGCATGAAAAAGTCCATCTTTGACCCTATTTAAGCCCATAAATAACCCTAAATATATCTTAGACAACCCTAGACGAATTAGAGAGGCTTGGGACGAATTTCAGACATCTTTCGGAGCAATATCGTGAGAGACGAAGCATCGGTTGAAGGTTCGAAGACTTAGGATCGTGTCGGCTCGTGGTTTTACTATCCAGGTTCACTTATTCTCTTACTATTTAATCTCAACCATGTTTTGCTACTTCGTTATGAAACTTGTTCTTGATTTCTTCATGATGTTAGGCTAATTTTCCTTGAACTACATAGGTTTGGATGAACATGTGTTAAAGATTTGATTTTTATCCGGATTATGAACTATTTATGGACTTTTCTATAAAATTAAAGACTTGGTTTTGTTGATTTGATGTATAAGCATGATTTTACTTGTTTGATGAATGGTTATTACCTCACATGTTCCTAGTTGAATATCTTTCATATAATTTCGTGTTAGATCATTGACCGTGTGTTTATGGTTTTTATGGTTAATTGGCCAATACACCATAGAAGTGATACTCGTGAATCTAATAGGTCTAGGTGTTGTACTAATCTTAATAACCTTGAGGTGCGAGATTGTCGGTATGTCTAGGTTGGCAAATTGCTTTGTGAGGAGTCTGCCTTAGTTGCCTTTCCAATTCTTGCTTATCAAGTCGAATCATATTTCCAAGTTACCCTTGATTTTCATGTCGTGAGGTATATTGTCGAATAAGGGTACTTTATTAGAACAATTAAAAGACCGTGAGGGATTCTAAACAAATCGGTAATTTAACAGCCTATTAGAGTTCCATAGGTGTCTTCTCGAGAATGATTGAGTGTCCTGTTCGGTTTCTCGAGAGGTTTAGTACTTTAAGATCCCGGTTCTAACAAAGTTCGTGTTCCGTGGAAAGATAACTGACAACACATGGGATTCCAACCTAGATAGTCCTTTTATCATCATCTGAGTTAAATCCAAGTTTCAAGTTGCGTCTTAGTTTGGTTAAATTAGTTAGTCTTTAATTAATTGCAATCTTAGGATATTAGAAAACTCCCCATCAACAAAACAAAAAAGTCGAGTCAGTCTTAGATAAGTTAGTTGAGTCTAGTAAACGTAATTAGAGAGTCTTGTAGGTACGATACTCGGACTTATTTAGGCTATACTGCATTGACCGGTACACTTGCCGGTTGTGTTGTCTAGGTTTTAGAGAGTATGTTTTTATACATTGAAAACTTAGTGTGTCTAATTTAGGTTAATATTAGTTAGTTTTATAGACCATATTTAGCACATCATCCCTCTCATTGAAAGCATCTCGAAGCGTATTGATTGAAGTCTAGCCTTCTGGTCTCAGTCAATTCCAACATGACTTGTCTTTAAGGCCTCCAATATGTCTTTGGCTGTACTATGGGATGTTACCTGCATCACCATATCTTCTAGAATTGCTTGAAATAGATAGGCAATCATTGTCCTATCCTTTTTGTCATATACCTTCGTTCCTTCTAGGGGTTCTATGGTCTCCCAAAAGTTGTTGGCATTCAATATTGCTTTTACACGAACAACCCAAATCTTGTAATTTGTAGATTTTAACATTGGTGTTTGGAGGGTTATTGAGAACGTATCTTTACCGGTCAAATTTTCATTCTTAGCCTTCGTCATCTTGGGTTTTGATGTAGGTTTTTTCGGTGTCTTCTTCTTCCTCCCAATTGTTCGGTCTACTAAGAACTTTCCAAGGTTTTATACGAACTTGTTTGACTTTCTCCTAATTAAACTTAATTAATTTTGACTTTCTCTGTAGTCAAAACTAATATTTATTTTTTTTCCATAAATCAAAACTTATTTGATTTTTCTTTTAAGAATAAAACTCGACATCTTATTCAAATACTAAAATTTGTTTTATACAAAATTATTAAATTCTTAATGTTTCTTAAAAAAAAACTTTCACCAAAATTAATTAAAGTGTAACATATAGGTGTGGCGCGTAGTTATGGGGCTAATTCAGACTCTCGATGCGCTCATCAAGAGGATCTGTTATACATATGATGGTTTGAGTTTGGTTTGTGAATTTGAGCACCAAATTGTAGATTATACTTTCTGCTCACGTGTCGCGCCTGTTGTTGGTGGAGCCATGTAAAGTAACTGATGCAAGATTAATCATATCTTCACCTTTTTCTACCAAAGACTGTCACACCCCAACTTGCAACATATTGGTACGGGGTGGATTGATTGTCCATAGCTCATGACACTATTTAAATTTATAATATTTAAAACACAACCAAATTAAATTGTCACATAACATATAGAAATCATAAAATGTTCATACAAAGTTCAAAACCAAACATAACATAAGTTTTCCCAATTTATTTCCCAATTCCCATGCTACGTGACTTCTTCACTATGTTATCGACCTCGATTACCTGCATCATGTTAGGAAATTATATTTCGGATTAACAAACATGTTGGTGAGTAATTTTCTCGTTTTATTTCCAATAACATTTTTATATTTAAATTTTAAAATAAATCATTTTAACATGCATTTCAAGGTTAGTTTGATGATTGTCTCATGATGTTAACTAAGACAATATTCACATAAACACCAAATAAGAACACACAAGCATTTAACAACAAGTAACAAAATAAAATAATAGACTCATGACAATAGCGTGCATTAGTCTCAAGCCCCGAGAGTGAGTCTAATACTGTTGCCGATACTAGGCTACAACCCATGGCGTGGGGAACCTAGTCAGTCGTGGATCTACAAGACACATAGCATGCAATAGACTTGATATCATATTTCAAATAGAATGAAAGTGTACACATAAGACCTTCACATAACAACACTTGATCATAGCATGTTAAGTAAATAAATAAATATAACATGATACACCCCAAAATTTGAAAAGTTAAAAATGGGAAAATGGAAGAGATTACTCAGGTTGCGTTCCGTTTATTTCCCTGAATCGACCGAACGGATTTGAGGAAAACTTCACGAAAAGACACTATTGTAGAATATATATTTTCATAAATGAAAAGTACTAATCAATAAAAATCAAAAGTAATATAGTAATAAATCTACGGTTTAACGTGTTGGGTAATTAAATATTACCATCCAAATTTTAAGTCATTATATGACAACTATAAAGTAATATCCATAATACACTAATTAAAATATCTACAAACCAAGCCTAAAAATTTATATAGTATGGAACTTAATTATGCTATTTTATGATCACCTATATTAATTCATTAATTCATAAGTTTATAACATATAGAATTTAAGTTTATAGTGTTATGGTCACTGTTTTGGTCAAAAATCACACAAGGATAATGTAACCAAATCTAATTTTTGTGAGGTTAGATGCTTGATTAATTGAACAAATGTATAAACAACAATTGAATGAAATGAGTGATCAACACAAGGATTTATACGAGGAAAAAGCCCTTGATCAATGAATGATCTCCGACATAAAAAACCTCGGGTGATGGAAACTACCGATCACCAACTATATTAAACAAACAAAGTTTACAACTTCGGATGATAACAAGCTTTGTACAAAGATTGCTAGTGTGTAAATGTGTGTAATCGCCAAGTATTTGCAGAGAGTTCAAGTTCGAGAGAGTTGTGTATGTGTGTGTTGCTATATTTCTAAATCAAGCTTGCTATCCCCTTTAAAATTAGAAATTATATAGGCTAACAAACTATCCGAAAATGGTGCAAGCCTCCCCACGATCACCACAACGGTCATGGAGTCATTGCACCTGCAGAAATATCAAGCATATTCCCCTAGAATCTCTGTTGGACCAAGTCTCATTCGAATACACCTGCAAAACAAGTTCAAAACTGATGGAAACAATTGTTAGTTTAGGATAATAATGAGGATCCTGGATCCTTAGTCTTGTAGCATCTTCTGCGGATCCTTAATTCAAACTGAACTGAGGATCCGTGATCCAGGATACACTTGAGGATCCGTGATCCACATGCTATGAAATTCTATCCCTAACAATTGCCCCCAAACATGACTAGTTGATATCCAATTAGATAGTCATGTTTCGACTTATTTCGGACTAGCCGTTGCTAAAGGATATAGCCGTTACAGTGCTTATGTCAACGATCATCATCCCCTGCAAAAATAATCATTATAAATAAGTTAGAGATAAGGATCAAAATCTGCATTTATATTCGAGATCCTCTCCTTTAAATCCACATTCAAAGATCTCATCAGGTAATTCCTTCTCTCTTCTCTATTATCTTCTTCTTCCTGATCCTCTGTTCTTCAAAATCCATGGCGAAGATGAGCACTCATTCTTCCCCTGCCAAGAATCCTGATCACAACAGCCCATTGAAAAGTCATGGTTTAACCAAAAACCCTTAAATGGAGCTTTGCCAATTCACTGATCCTGAAGTTGATCAGTTCCGCTCCTACTTTCCTGATGGCACCATATTCAGACCTTTTGATTCTTCAACCAAAAATGACTGTATATCAGACACCTGGATCACCTTCCCTGCAGCCCCTTTTTAGATAGGGTTCACTTATCCATTCCCTGTTCTCACATAGGGATTCTTCACACTTACCGGCCTTTGCTACATCCAAGCTATGCCGATGGTGTGGAGGGTCTTGTACACACTAGAGCACATCATAGAACAGGAAGGCATAGACATAGGGATGTCTGAATTGAGCCAACTGTATAACCTTGTAAGCCATGGTTCCTACCGATATCTCTTCAAAACCAAACCCCAGAAGTCTCACCCAATCTTGAAAACCACCAAGAATGACACCAACTGGAGAAATCAATTCTTCTTTGTGAGGAGGGATTCTATTCCAAACGGGAACCAACTTCCCAAAAAGTGGAACACAGATGGTAGGATATAGGATCCTTAGACTAGGACAACGGTAAGAATCCCTCTTTTCTGTTGAGGATAAATGATCGTTTCCTTTTGTCTATGCAGCTATCACCTTGTCACACATCCAAGAATCACTTGTCACCAAGGAAAGAGTTGAAGATTTCTGGAATCTTGATCCTGCCATCAAAACATATCCTCCAAAGTCAAAGGATCTAGAAGACATTTCATCCACTTCCTACACCATGTCAAGTAAGTATCCATATTTGTGTAAATATAAATGTTTTAGTAAAATAAGGATATGAATACTTATCTGTGTATCATGCTTGCAGGTGCTGCTAAATCCTCAAAGTCTGCTTCCAGGTTCAGCCTCACTGATCTTCAGGACATTGCATCCCCACGGTCCCTCAAGAAGGAGTTAGCTGCAAGCCAGAGCAATCCGGAGCCTAAAGGCATGAGCACCAGGGGTAAGGGAACCAAGAGGAAGAAGCCTGCTGAAACCTCCGAAGGGTTGCCTCTGATGGAACGACAACTTCATGACTATGTCTCCGAGGTAAGGATTTTAAATCCTGAAATTTTGCTCCTTTTTTGAGGATAAAGGATCCTGATCATTGAATTTCCTTATGCAGAAATTTGCTGAGGTTCAAATCCTTCTGGATTAAAGGCTGGCTGAAGCTGACGAGAAGAACCTGGACCTCCAAAAAATTGCACCTGCCAAAGACAAAAAGATCTCCTCAGTGGAAAAGGATATCAACATGCTGCAGAAGGAGCTGCTCCTTGTTGAGATCACAACCCAAAAAGAGAGGACCGAGATCATGGAGGGGGCCAAACTCTCCGCCACTATCGCCATGCTGAAGATCAAGATGTAGATGGCCAAGGAGGCCGCGAATCCTTCTTTTGACAGGTCTGATGGGACTTGGAGGCATGGAAGCAAAGGCTAGTTGAGCTTGGAGATGAAGATGAACCTGAAGAGGTGATAGCTCTTGAAGGTGGAGGCAGTGAGGTCAAGGATCCTGCGGAGGAGGCAGCTGGTGGCAGTGGCAAGGGTGGTGAGGAGAAGGTTAATGAAGCAGCGAAGGTGTAGGCTGCATAAATGGGCGATGATGGATATTTCTAGATGCAGTCGGAGCCCATTTTTTACGGTTTGATAGTTTATTTTGTTGGTTATGATGTTTTGAACAATGGATCTGTAATAAATTGAACAATAGCTGTTAGGGTTAAGGACCACAGATCCTTGGACAATAGGGGGTAGCAAAGGTGGATGGATCCTTCAGTTTGTGGAGTAGGAAGCCTTTGATGCCCCTCATCTTTTAATTTCCTTCACTCAATGAACCTTATTAATATGGACACCCTTTGCCAACCCAAGTGGACGGGCCACGTATTGCTGGTAGAAACTTGGGTTGGCAATTTTTACAACCTTTTAAAGGGTTAATCAGTTAAATAAATAAAACTTTAACTTTTGGCTACTTTTGTGCTGTTGATTTATGCATATTTACTTGTCAATTGTTATTGCATAATTTTATCACTTACAATTTATTGATAAAAGTATTAAATGAATGCCAAAATCAGTTTATGTTAAAGAATTTAGGATATAATCATGGATCACATATCCTTTAATCAAAGGTTTAAAAAATCATATGATCTAGGATCATATATCCTGTTGTCAAAGGATAAGGGTAAGATGAACAAACCATTAATAAAACTAAGGTTAATGAGGATCATATCAGAGAATCCAAGTTAGGATTCTATATCCTTAACGTTTACAACTGTGCCAATCAAAAGATTACATCTTGTTGAATGTTAGGATCCTGGATCCTTAACTGTTTAGCTATGGAAACCTGCAATAGGATATAACTTGGGACTAAGCCAATTGCAAAAGGAAGTGTTAGTATCTGGGGACAAGCCCAACAATCTGGGGACAAGCCCAATAAGCTGGGGACAAGCCCAAAGGATCTTGTGTAAACTGGAGTATGGCCCAAACTGGCGACTATCCAAACTTAGTGACCTGAAAATGCCAAAACCTTAGCTAACGTGAAAACGTTAGAAACCTTAGGAACGGATGTATGGTACGTCTACCATTATACTTAGAATCCTAAATACAGCCAGTACAATGAAATTGTCATCCCCTAAAGCGGGTACTGGTCCCATTGCCTTTAACTGCACTAGCATAATCGTGCACAACTGGCGAAGGTGTAAGAACTTGATTCGTAGAAGGTAATGGTTACCTTAAACTGGGGACAAGCCCAATGAACTGGGGATAAACCCAAAGACTTTGGAAAATTGATTGGATACTTGATCCCTTGTCAAAAGTACACCTACTTCTTCAAAACTCAGTACTTAATGAAAAAGGATAAAGGATCCTGGATCTTTCTCCATATAATTAATTAATTCAAAGAATAAGAGAAATAATAATGAAATCATTACCAAAATGAGGATCATATATCCTCTGAGGATCCTTAATATGTAATGGGTATGAGGATAACCAAGGATCCTGGATCCTTCTCACATGAAGTACTTCTTTAAATGGACAGCTGTTATGGGCGGTTTTCCGAACATATATCCTGAATTATATTCCGGTTCTATTACTTTTGATTATGATCAGGATACAGGATCAGGATATTGGTAACATCCTGATGCAGTATCCTGGAAATGACTAATTATTCACGTGCAGATTAGCAAGGCTTGCCTATAACGTTCAAATGGACTACTTCTCCTGAAGACTCGGACTAAGCTGTTGAGAAGAGAACGTTGAAGCCGCAAAGAAGGGGTCTCCAACGTTCAAAGGGGAATATTCGAAGCATCATCCATTTTTAGGATAGTTTGTTATTTCTTTTACTATATAAAGGAGTGATCGGATCGATAGGTAGACACAAATTTTTACACACACTTCTGCTCTCTTCTAGTTGTAATCACTCATAACACTTACATTTACACTCGAATCTTATTGTAACACTTATTTGATCCGCATCATATCCTGCACTGTATCCTGAAGTTTGAAGTAATAAGAAGAATAAGGCAGCTACGATTGTCAGCTCCCGAGGTTTTGTGCCGGCGATCTAGATTGATCAAGGGCTTTCCTCGTATATCTCGTGTCAACTTTACTTTTCCGCTCATTGTTTGATTGTAGATATAGCTCGATATCCTGATCTATATCTTGAAACTATTTTTGCAAATTAACTAACCAACATATTTTTCACAAGTGTTACTAGCACACTACCTCACTTAACTAATTTGATCACTAAATTGCTTCGGTAATTTTTGACCAAAACAATTTGGCTCCCACCGTGGGGCAAGTGGTACTATTTCTACTAAAAGCTTTCTTAAAATCGTTACTTGGTTTTCTATTTTCAAAGCTTTTTGCACAACTATTTTCAATGGCTTCAAAATCAAACATGAGCTCTTCTACCATGTCCGCTACAACCTCTGCAACAATTGGTTCGGTGCTTCCACCATCTCCAAGGATGCAAGCTTCTTCACAGCCTCAAGCTCCTCCAAGAAGGACCGAAACTCACGTGGCTCGGGATATTATCCCCACTCAGAATGTTCAAGAATCTGCTGCCTCAGGGAGAACTCCTATTATGGCTTCTAATGATGAAATTCTAACTTTGTTTGGTAGTATACAGGATCAGATGAAGCAACAGCAGGAAACCAACCAAATGCTGCTAAGAGAGATACAACTCTTGAAATCTAGCTCAAGCAGGCCTGCTGAGGATACTGTCACTCCCTTGCAGCCAAGAGCATTGAACTTCAGTTCGGCAGTATATGCCGAGGATAACAGGGGAAATATTGTACCTAGTCCTCATCGGTTAGGGTGTCAACTGTGAGAAGTTCAGGATATGCTCTAGGATGAGGCCAGAATCCTCAGGCTGGTAACGTGTCTAATAATACTAATACTCTTGCTACTAGCGGTGTTGGATCTTTGCATGACACAGGTGTGATGTCAGCACTCTCTAGGGAGCTTCAGAAGTTAAAGGATATGATATCCAGTGTACCCGGGGTGGTCCAGCCAATTCCAGAAGTGTCTCAGGATAGCCACAGGATATCTAAGTTTGCAAATCCTATATGTGACGCTGAAATCCCGAAAAGATTTCAAACCCCCAACATGAAGCTCTATGATGGAACCACAGATCCTGAAGAGCATATTGCTCAGTATAGGGAAAGGATGGAAATTAACCCTATTCCTCTGGATCTCAAGGAAGTATGCCTCTGCAAGGGTTTTGGTTCTACTCTAACAGGATCAGCCTTAAAATGCCTCCTAAACGTTCCACCTCATTCAATTACATCATTTGCTCACTTAGTTAATTTATTCAATAGTCAATTTTCTTGCAGTCGAAGTTTTGAAAAACTAACCAGTGATCTCTACAGGATAACTCAAGGGCCTCAGGAATCCTTTAGGGTTATGTGAACAAGTTTAGCAGGGAATCTCTGGATATCTCACATCTTGATGTTGCAACAGCCGTTCAAGCATTCAAAATGGGGTTGCAAAAAGATTCCCAATTTTATCAGGATCTTGTAATGAATCCTTGCAGGAACCTGGATGAAGCTCAAAACAGGGCTTTGAGATATATTCGACTGGAAGATGATAAAAAGATGCAAGAAAGGATGAATTCATCCTCAACCTACGAATCAACTATCAGTAAGTCAGAATCCTCATACAAACCATATCGTTCTAAGCCATGTGACAGTAATGACAACAAGAAAATGAATGCTGTTGAGGATGAGGATCCTGAGGAGTATCCTGAATTGTCAAAATATTGTTTTTCTATTAATATACCTGAACTAATGTATGCTATGCAGGGTTTGGGAGATAAAGCAAGGTGACCTAGGAAGAACCAACAAAAAGCCGATTGGAAGGATAAATCCAAATGGTGTGCCTTCCATGAGGATTTTGGACATGTTACGAAAGATTGCATAGCCCTGAGGAAGGAAATAAGCTACCTGCTGAGCAAAGGATATCTGAAGGATCTTCTAGGAAGAAATAAGAATAAGGGTCTGGATACTGAGAAGGATCCTAAACGAGTAGCATCACCTCCTGCGGATGCCAAGATAATTAACTTTATCTCCGGAGGATCCGAAAATTGTGGAACCTCTTATTCTGCAGCAAAAAGACATGCAAAGGAGGCTAAGGCAGAACGAGGAGACAAGCCGACCAGGATGACAACCCTCACAACCGATAAAGTGATAACATTTGATAGTGATGATAGGGATAATGTCTAGGATCCCCATCATGATGGTTTGGTAATAACTTTATATATTGCTAATCATTTTGTGCGCATGATACTGGTGGATAATGGTAGCTCCGTCAACATTATTCAACTGGAAACACTGAAAAGATGAATATTTCCCCGATGGAGATCACTTCAAAATCCACTGTACTTGTTGGGTTCAGTGGAGTGGCCAAGAATACTGTGGGAGAAATAAAGCTGCCAGTATATGTTGAAGGAGTCAACTCAATGCAACGTTTCTGTGTCATGGACTCCTTATCCTGCTACAATATCATATTGGGTAGGCCATTGATCCATGATATAAAAGTTGTGCCATCAACCTATCATCAGTGTATCAAGATTCCTACCCCTTGGGGGGTTGTCAAGGTGGAAAGCGATCAACAAGAGGCAAAAGAATGTTATTCTTCCTCGATGAAATCCTCAACCAAGCGCAAAGCAGGATAGCAATTAAAGATATGAGCCCAGGATATCACAGAGGCTTCAGAGCAGGATGTTAAGAAAATTATCCTGGATCAGGATAATCCGGATATCTCGGTGCTCGTAGGAACCAATATCCCTCAGGATATTAAAAATCAGTTAACTAACTTTTTGAAATGCAGGATGTCAACATTCGCATGGAAGCATGAGGATATTACAAGTATTTCCAAGGATATTATAACTCACAAGCTTGGAATTGATAGGTCTTTCAAGCCTGTTCAGCAAAAGAGAAGGAAGTTTGCTCCTGAGCGAAACGCAATCATTCAGGAAGAGGTTGAAAAATTATTGAAGTCCAAGATGATTAGAGAAGTCAAATTTCCCAAGTGGATGGCAAATGTAGTCGTAGTTCAAAAAAAGAATGGGAAATGGAGAGTTTGTGTAGATTACACAGACTTAAACAAAGCATGTCCTAAAGACCCATTCCCTCCGCCTCATATAGACACGATGGTGGATGCCACCGCCAATCATGAAATGCTAACCTTTATGGATGCATCCTTAGGATTCCAGCAGATACAAATGGAACCTTCGGACCAGGAGGATACTGCTTTCGTGACACCAACAGGTATTTATTGTTATACTGCTATGCCTTTTGGTCTGAAAAATGCGGGTGCAACACACCAGAGATTGGTGAACATGATGTTTAAAGACAAACTGGGGGACACCATGGAGGTATACATTGATGATATGGTGGTAAAATCCAAGAAGGCTGAGGATCATCTCCGGGATATTGAAGGAGCATTTGATATCCTGGATCAGTATAATATGAAATTAAATCCTGCCAAGTGCCATTTTGGAGTGGGGGCAGGAAAATTTTTAGGATATATGGTGACTAAAAGGGGGATAGAAGCAAGCCCGGAACAGATTAAAGCTATCCTGGATATCAAGTCGCCTTCCAACCTGAAAGATGTACAAAGATTAACAGGGTGAGTAGCAGCATTAAACAGGTTTATATCAAGACCCTCAGAGAAATGCAAGGAATTCTATGATATCCTGAAAAAGAATGAGAAATTTGAATGGGGAGAGAAGCATGAAGCAACCTTGTAGGAATTTAAGCAATATCTTTCAACTGCACCTCTATTGATGAAGCCCGAGGATGGTGAACCATTATCCCTGTATCTTGCAGTATTAGGGAATACAGTAAGTGCTGTTCTGGTAAAGGATCATGAAGGTCAGCAGTATCATGTCTATTATGTTAGTAAAGTTTGTTAGATTCTGAAACTAGATATTCACACTTAGAAAAATTGATATTAGCCCTAGTTATGGCATCGACTAAACTTAGACATTATTTTGACACACATAGGATTCATGTTAAAACTAATTGTCCTGTTAAAAATATGGTTAGGAAACCTGAGATGTCGGGTAGAATGGCTAAGTGGTCAGTAAAGTTAAGTGCCTATGATCTAGTATATGAACCTAGAAATGCTATAAAGTCTCAGGCTCTAGCAGACTTGTGGCTGATTTCAGTAGTGATATTCAAAATGAAGTAGACCTAGAAGTGCAACAACTAGGAGAAACCTTAGAATCCCGGACATTATATACAGATGGTGCATCTAATGTGAGAGGTGTAGGATTGGGTATACTACTAAAATTGCCACAGGGGGACATATTACCCCAGGCTATTAGATGTGAATTTCCTGCCACTAATAATGAAGCAGAATATGAAGCTTTGATTGCAGGATTAGAGTTGGCCAGGAGTATGAATATTAAAAGTTTGCAAGTATATGTTGACTCCTTGTTAATTACTAACCATTTTAATGGATCCTATGCAGTTAAAGGAGAAAGGTTAATCGAGTATCTTGAAATTCTCAAAAAATGGATATTTCGATATTTTTACACTTAAACAGGTACCAAGAGAGGATAATGCTGAAGCAGATGCCTTGGCGAAATTAGGATCATCAGTCAGAATACCGGAAGGAACTCAAATACCAATACTACATATCCTATATCATGCAGTGGATCTTTTCAGGTCTCAAGATAAGGAAATGCAAGTATCCAGGATCCTGATAATGAGTATCTTGAAGAGGATCCTAAGTCCTGGACGGCCCCAATTATGAAATATCTCAAAGAAGGATACATCCTAAAGGATGAGAATCCTAAGGCTTTCAAAATGAAGGTATCTCGATTCACTATTATAAATAACGTTTTGTATAAGAAGTCTCTTGCAGGACCATACTTGAGGTGCTTGGAGGATCCTGAAACTAAGGAAGTACTTCAAGATATACACGAAGGAGATTGTGGCAACCATACTGGGGGCAGATTATTATTCTCAAAGGTGCTAAGAACAGGATATTATTGGCCGACGATGAGGAAGGATGCCGCAGAATATGCTCGAAGATGTGATGCGTGTCAAAGGCACATCAATATACTGCATCAACCTGCTGAACCACTATATCCTATTGCTTCCCCTTGGCCATTCATGAAATGGGGTATGGATGTTTTGGTAAAAAATTACCGAAGCAATTAAGTGATCAAATTAGTTAAGTGAGGTAGTGTGCTAAGAAAATGTGTTGAAATTAGACTAGTTTACTTGTTTGCAAAAACAGTTTTCAGGATACGGCTCAGGATATTGAGCTGTATCTATGATCAAACAGTGAGCAAAAAAGGTAAAGGGTGACACGAGATGTACGAGGAAAGCCCTTGATCAATCTAGATCGCCGGCACAAAACCTCGGGAGCTGACAATCGCAGCTGCCTTGTTCTTCTACTACTTCAAATGTCAGGATACAGTGCAGGATATGATGTGGATCAACTAAGTGTTACAATGTAAATTCGATACAAGTGTAAGTGTGTAGTGATTGTTTGCAAGTAGAGATAAAGAGTGTGCGAGAGATTGTGTGCTTAATCTGATCTGATCAATCTTTTTTATAGTAAAAGAAACTAACTATCATACTATTCTAGGATTCAGCGAATATTCCATATGTGAACGTTGTAGTCCAAGTCTTCCGGCTTCAACGTCTATAATCCATTTGATTTGCCCGAGTCTTGAGGAGAAGAAGTCCACTTGAATGTTAGAGACTTGCACCTATTAATCTGCACGTGGGTTAATTAGTTATTACCAGGATATCGTACCAGGATGTTACCAATATCTTGATTCAGTATCCTGGTCACAATAAAAAAAGCAAAGTCAGAATATTGCCCAGGATATATGAACAGAAAATCACCCATAACAATTGTCCCCAAAATATATCTGTTGGTATACCAATTCCAACGGATATATTTTAAAACTTATCCCTTAAATCGAGGTTATTAAGTTGAAGCGACGGTTGATGTAGCATTGTACAACTTCCAATGTGGTTTTCACTCGATGGATATCTACCATGCCCCTATATCTTCTCTCTTTCTGTTTGAAAACCAAATTTCATCATCAGAATCACCAGGTAATTATTCGTTCTTTCTTACTTCCCTGCTAATTCCTTCATCTTTCTTCTAATGGCGACTAGAACCTACTCCCAAACCGGCGAATCGATGGAGACCTTCATCCAGGAAAACCTTCTCAAGAATCCCGAGAAGGAGATCTGTGCCTTTGATAACGCAGATATCGCAGCGTTGAGAGCCTCTGGCGCTTTCCCCGATGGTGCGGTTATAAGGCCATTTGACCGATCAATTCGATCGGATGTTTCTTCTACCGATTGGGTCTGCTTTCCGGCATATCCTTTCTCGTTAGGTCTTCGGTATCCTTTTCCTGAATTCATGATGCAGTTTTTTCGAACCACTAGTATTTCCTTTGCCCAAAAAATGCCCATGGTTTGGAGAGTACTGATCGTACTCAACCAAATTAAAAACCTTCACTGTCCTGACCTCGGCATCGAGGATATTCCGATCGCCTACCGCCTCCGATCACACGGTTCCAGTCGGTTCTTACTCTTTTCGACTTCCAGCAAACCCCTCATTCTTAAAGCCACCAAGAACGAGGATGGATGGCAACGTAAATTCTTCTTCGTTAAGCGAGACTCCATCTATGAGTGTGCCGGCCTCCCGGTGGAGTGGTTAACCACCGGTAGGGTTTAGGTTTTCGAGAATATCCCCCAAATACTTTCAGGCCCATATCCTGTGCTAATACTTTCTTATTTGGCCTTTATGCAGTGAATTTCAAGGAAGTTGCCCCTCCTACTGAAGAATCTGAAAAAAGAATTAAAGCAATTTACCGGTTACCGGAAAGTGATAGGAGCTTTTCCACACACCTCCCGAGTTCTAGTCAATATTCATCATCTGATATATCTGGTAAGAGTCATTTTCTAAATGATTTATTATTGTAACATTATAAGAGAATTAATAAGGATTTAGAACTTTCCTTGTATACAGCGCCAACCAAAATCCCAGAAGTTTTCGACCTTGAAGAGTTGGACAGTTACTCTGATCCTGTCCAGGTCAAGAAGGAGCCGAGTCCCCAAGCTATTACCTCATCCAGGCCCAGCAGCTCCAAAGCTATCATCATTCCCAAGCACTCGCCAGCTACTAGGCCCCGAAGCTCAAGTTCCCGTAAGAGGAAAGAGATTGATTCACATGCGACTCCCGAGACATTTTTCCCTATGAGAATCACGGGTTTATTGAGGCAAGTGGGTTTATGACTTCCTTTCTTAACCAGGTATAGATCCTTATTCCATATCCTGCACATATATATATCAAACCGATATCTTGGTTATCTTATAATAATACCTATTTTTCTCAGTGTAGGGCCTCGAACGTCTGCTTCATCTGTACGAAGAATCCTGTGGGCTCAACAAAATGCTAGAATCCAAATTGAAGAAAGCTTAGGTTACTATTTCCGACCAAGGTATGATTGTTGCGGCTAAATCCCGACATTACGAGGACAAGTTCAAGGCCATGAGCCAGGAGCATCAGGCTGCCCTCAAGAAAGCTACTCATGAAGCCCAGGCCCTCCTTGATGCTGCCCAGGCTCAACATGAGCAGGATATGGCCACTTACCGGGAAGGCCTCAAAAGATCCGTTGTCATCTCCCTTTTGCAGGCTCGGCTAAAAATGGCTTACGAAGCCAAGGCCCTGGGCTTCGAATGCCCTTCTTGGAACGTTGACGCCTGGGAGACGAAGCTAAGGAGTCTTGGAGGTAATCCTATGGAGCATCCAGTTAATCCTGCAGCTGGGGGGGGTCTTCAAAAGCGGTTGAAAAACTAATTGGTGCTGGTGGTGCGACTGAGAAGGATGTTCAAGCTAATCCTGAAGCGGATGCTGATGAAGATATGATGAATGAAGAAGGTGCTGTCCCATAAAAGCAGTAAAGTGGGCAGTGATGGATGTTCATGCCTGAGCCCATTTTTTAAATTTGATGGTTGTGTTTGTTTGAACAATTTTATTTCTTGTCCTTCAAACAATTTTCTTTTCCTTCATTAAAACAATTTGAAAGCCAAAGGTGGATGGGTCCTAGGTTTCAGGAAGAAGCCTTTGGTCATCAACTAGTATCGTTTATTTCGGATAACACAACCTTTATTAGACTTATCCGCTGTTGTCTTTTAATTCTTGTTATGCATTGCTTAGTTTAAATTTCAATGTTCCAAACTTGGTACGATTATTTGTTGAAAACATCCTGATCAACATACTCACAAATATCCTATAAAGACTTTCGTCAAATAGGGTTTTTACAACTCAAATAATTTAGATAGAGTTTTCAAAGAAAAAAGGACAGTTTATTTAAAATTTGTTTTGATAACACTTGCTTGGCTAGAATACCGTTTTGTTTTTAACCCAAGTATTATATCCAAAATATTCCAACCAAATATCCTGAAACATATTTCGAAAATATATTTTGAGAATATACTCCGAGAATATATCCCAATCAAGATACTTAAGCTTTTGCCAAATGTAACACCTCGCAAATTTCGGGTTTAATATTAAAACGACACGTGTCATGTCAAACAAAAACGCGTTGAAAACCCGGATTTAATAAAGATGTTTTCGGTAGGATTTAAAATGGCGTCATGTTAAATTTTTACCTCTGAACACCTCAATTATAAATCCCAAGACCCGATTTAAATATTTTACACATCTATTATACCCTAAATTCAGGGAATTATTGCCAATAATGGAATTGGAAAAGTATGATTGATCCCAAGAAGAAAATGAATGGTAAACCGATGTTTTCGGGTCTTGTTTATGCATTCATTTGAAACATTGGATAATGGTAGGGTATGTTCAAGCATATAGACACTTATGGGAGGCCCCCTACTGATAAAATAAGTCCACAAGTCGTTTATAACGGCTGCCCTTTCGAAACATCAACAAACAACAAAATCTGATCAGAAGCAACGCGTCGCGTAGCGCGACGGCCCCTCGCGCTACGCGAGGGGGTGCCCAGCGACAGCTGACCTGCTGTTGGCTGTTGTGTGTGATTGTTACCCTCTAGGCCGGTTTTTCTTGCATATACATGGCCCCTAGACATCCCTACACACTACTTACAAGTGTTGATCAATTGTGGATGGCCCTAGACTTGGTTGTCACTCTCTTGTGGTGCTTGATTCTTGTATATAAAGACCCCTTATTGTCACAACCATTCCACACATCAATTGCAAACAATCTGAGCATTGGAGGAGCTTACAATCTGATTGAAGGCCTTCCTAATCATCCATTAATCATCTAGTAAGTTGCTTAACCCTTCTAAATTAATTCTAGCTTAGTAATTAGCTTAAAAGTCAATATATCGGGCTTAACGGTTGACTTTGTGATTAAGTAACGATAGCTCAGTCGTATGTCAAATTAAAAGTACCGTTAGATAGGTAATTGTATGGGTATTAAACCCTTATAAGGGCAAGTACCAATTCCAGACCTAACTAGGTCGTTTGTCGGGTCAAACGTTGACCGAAAAAGTCAACAGAAATACAAAATGCAATTTAATGCACAATTAATGATTCGAAAAGTGTGCAACCTATTTTAACCTTAATATAACATGGTAATAAGTATGAAAACTTGTCTACGCTTGCCCGACTCGACAAATTTCTGTTTAAACCCGGTTCGGAACCGAAAGGCGCAAAACCTTGACTTTTGCTTTGACTTCGGTTCTGACCCGTTTTAGTTGAAATTAGACATGCCTTAAAGTCTCATTAGGATTGGGTTACATGCTAGTATAAGTCTCTGTACTTGTTTCATTGATTATCCGATGCATGCACACGTTTCCGTTAATCGCTTAAATTGGACCATAACGCCCTTATGACCTTACAACGAGAATTTTGAAAATGTGGAAGTAAAATAATCTTAGTTACTGATTAATTAACATGTACGGAAATTTTCACGTCAATCGGAGGTCTAGATTAGGAGATATGCGCATTAGCGTAAATAATAAGCTTTTTATTAATTAAACGGCGCGATTAACGCATAGCCTATCTAAACCCGATTTTCGGTACCAAAACTTTTACCCACTGATGTTAAATAATATTTTGGGATTTTTGAAGATTTTTAATTATTTTTAAACTGAGCTTAAGCTAGGCTTATCGCATTGATTCGGTTAATACCGAATATGCCCTTTTAGGCCATAAAACGAGTTTTACGAATCCGATTGATACCAATCCAATTGGCACTGATCTAAAATAATAAATATAGTATTTTGAACCTGTTTTGCTGATCAGAAAACTCAGATTGGTATTTTAACCCGTACGTCGCTTAAAACGGCTTTATACGCGTATTAAACGCGTAGTTTAGTATTAAAACCATTTTGCCACGTAAGACTTAATACCATTAGACATAACCTGTTAAGTTAAGGTGTTTTTCTGATTTAATCAGACCCGTATCTCAGAAGTACTATAAATCCCTTTTATGGTCGTTAAAATGACCAAAATACCCCTACGGGGCATAATTAGGGAATAAACTCGTTATGGGCATTATGGAAGATATCATAATGATATCACAACATATTTAAAGCGTATTAACTTAGGAAACCTGTTCGCAACCCTTTCGGTTACCCGTTATGCAGTATACGCGTTCGGTTCGGTTTATGTAACTAGTTTGCATAAACTAGCCGAAACGGGTCAAACGATATCATTTTTATCTCAAAATCCAGAATGTGAATAGTAAACCCATATTAAACAAGTCCTCAACTTGTCGGGTCTAAATCACATTCTATCCGGTCTTCGCTTAATCGTGCGTAAGAACCGTATCGTTAAAACTAACCGGTCTAAGCTTAAGCTTAATTAAAGACCCGATAGTATTCTAATAGGTTATATTAAACCTTCGTTCCAGATTAGGAGAACCAGTAAAAGCTATCTGCAGTTTATTCAATTAAGGATTTATACTTGCAAAGGTAAATACTTTTAACTTATTTTCCCTATACGGGCTTGGGTTACGGTACATAGCGTACCGCTTGATCGAGCATCAAATCTTCCACGCTTAGTGGTTAATTGAATAATTTGATCGGCTCGTTTTAAACAGATGTGTTTACTTTACAGCCTTTGGGGGGTTAATGACCATGTCCCGGATATCCCTGGCATTATCTTACGAGATAGCCACGACCTGAGCACGGGGTGTAGGCGTACTCCCGTGTATAACTCACATAAGTGGTGTGTCTATTGATCTTTAACCCGGAATACGTTCCGGGCTACTGAACGCATAAGTAACATGTAATTCGTTCACAAGATTATAATATTAAATAATTCTCCCAAGTTAAATAAAATGTTTATGCCATGTGCATCCAAACCAAATTTTCAATCATTTTATAAAATGAGTCAGTTGAATGTATTTACCAGTGTAAACTGACGTATTTTCCCAAAAAGATTAAATGCAGGTACTAGGCGAAATAGGCTGGGATTCTCCTAAGCATCATTAGAAGTCTCGCACACTTAAGATGCCGAAGTCTGTTGAACAATTAAATGTTATTTTGTTTCGATCCTACTGTGGATAAACACCGGATAATTGTGACTTTGTTACAATAAATAAATTCGGTTGTATCTTATTTTAAATTTGCTTCCGCTGTGCATTATTATATTGTGTTGTTTGACTATTAGGTTGCCAACCACGTCACGATACTCCCCCACCGGGCCCACCGGTGATACGTGGAAATCGGGGTGTGACAGGTTGGTATCAGAGCCAACTCTGAGTGAATTAAACACTAGCCTTTTGTGTTTAATCTCAGTTACACAATTGCACATATTTAAACTTTCGAGTCTAGACTTATAACATAGGACAAATTCCACCTTATTCGGTTTTTGTTGTCCTTTAAAACTTTATATTTTTGTTATTGTTATCTTATGTTTTATTGACAGGAATAACAAAGATGCCTCCGAGATTTTTACGTATGCGAGGACGAGGAGGAAAGGGGCCGACCACCGCCCCCAACGACCATGAAGCTGGGTCGTCCAATACACGAGCTCCTATCCCCGCCGAGAGTGACGGTACTCGGCGGAACCAGAGAGGTCTCTTTCAACCGGCAAGACGGTCGGTTTCGAACAGCTCTACGACTCCCGCTCAAGACTCCTACGGGCCACAATCAGAAAATGAGCCTAGAGACCCCCACCATTCGCACATACCGTTACAGCGATCTATGTCGCATCGCCCTTTTGGAGACCCCACTCCAATCTTTCAAGGCCAGTTTAACCCGGCGGATTATATACAAGAACCAGTGGGTTTTAACCCATTGGGGCCGGAGGACCATTTTTCTGGAGGAAATGATATGGATGAGGAAGACGACCCCGAAGAGCCCGCATCAGGAACTCCCAACCACCCAATCGAGGTCTCGGATAGTTCCATTTATCACGGGCCACCCTATAATGGTCCAGATAGCTTCCAGGCTATCTTTACTCGGCACGAATGGTATTATACACCTTCTCACCATTCATCGCCGCATGAGCAGCATCAGCCTCACTATTCTTCGCCGCATGAGCCGCAGCAGCAGCATCATCAAGATTCCTCTGGGAATCACCAGTTTGTGGCAGTTACGCCACCGCCTCCACCGCCACCAGTTCAACCGGCGCCTCCGCAACCGCAAAGACGTATGAGAACCGGACCCCGGATGACCACACGAAGAGAAGAGTTTCATTTCAGCTCTCCTCTACAATCAAGTGGCAGAAATTATCAGCCGGAACAAGAAGTTCCACAGATAGGTGGACCATCAAACCCCTACGCGCAGCAACCGCCACCAATGGGTTTCGATAATCAGATACCAGCATACACGGGTCCTGCGATGTACAACCCGTTTGAGCCACCGACTCACCCTAACCTCGGATACGCTGAAGCCGACCCGTATTTGGTAGCAACTAATTACAACGCCCTTAACCAGGAGGGACCGTATGGAGGTCCTTGGGGAGTAGGCTACCCAGCACAGGGATACCAGATGCCTACACAACCCCCGTACTACCAACAACCCCCGCCGTCTCTGCAGATGTCGCCACCACTGCATCAGGAGATCCTACAAAGTATTAGGGAGGTGCGGCATGAGGCACGGGAAGACCGAAGGCGTAACCAGGGGATGTTCAAGACCTTGACGAACTTAATCAAGGGAAAGAGCAAGAAGGATCAGTAAATCCTTTATGTGTGTATGTCTACTTTAAAATTAAGTCCCTGCGTGGACATTTATGTGTGTATGTAGTCCCTGCGTGGACATTTATCTTTGTACCTAGTCCCTGCGTGGACATCTATTTAAGTAATCAGTCCCTGCGAGGACTTGTGTTTTAAATTTAACCCCTGCGCGGGTAAGTACTTGTTTGACCCCTACGTGGGAAATGGTTTGTGTGAAAAGACCCGTTTAGGGCAATATGTAACCTACGTATAATTAATGGAATGTTTGTTTTATAAATTTCATGTTTGCCCTTATGTGCATATATAAATTATAAATGAAATAAATAAATTAAAATCATTCCTTTTAAATTAATCTGCCTATGAAATTTATTTAATTAAGGATCTTAAAGTGTGAAACCTAGCCACGTGTCAAATATAAGACCGGGCCAAAGTGGTAAGACCTGTTTAAAAGATTCCATTCCCTGTTAACATCTTAAAACATGTTAACACTCCTGGCAGAAGTGATTCGTTAAAATCACATACGTCATTTTATAAAGGAATTCTTTAGAAGATTCCTAACCCAGTTTAATGATCTCTAAATCCTGGGTACATCATCAATTAAGATGATCACATTTTACCATACGTGGTAATATAATGCCTACGGGCCCTGTTCATTTCCATATGAGCCAAAAGACAATGGCAGCTTTGACTCCCTGTCTAATAAAGGTAATGAACTAGGTTCAAACCTTAAAAGTTTTGATTCTCTGAAGTCATAGCTTATAATTTAAATTGTCCATGTGACCAAGCCTTATGTGCTAATATATATTGTTATTGTTTATGTTTAGGATAAATTTTAATTAAAATCCTAAATTAATACGATTAATAAGTTACCCAAATATGGTCTCTGTTTACCATGGTTAACGAGTTACCCTAAGGGGTAATTCCATAATAAACTCCCAAATAAATTATTGTCCTTGTTTTCTGCAACAGTTCAATACAAATGGCTAACTCTAATGAAGTTAATAGCCATCCTGTGGAGCCGAATGAGAACGCCCAGATTACATTAACGGGTGCCGAGCTAAAAGCAATAATAGACGGTGCTGTTACTCAAGCTCTGGATAGACAGTATGAAGAATACAGTAGTACCCGAAGTAGGACTCACTCTGTATCCCATTCTAAGCCAAGGACACATTCAGAGGCTCATAACAAGCCTCCTCCCAAAAAGGATGTGCCAAAGAAAAACGGTGATGATCGCCAGTCCACCAACCACCAAAGTAATCCATCTCAGCAGTTGGTACTGCATCAGGGACACCGTAACAAGGGTTGCACATATAAGTACTTTGTGTCTTGCAAACCCAGGGATTTTACGGGAGAGAAAGGAGCCGTAGACTGCATGACGTGGCTAGATGAAATGGACACGGTCGTGGACATCAGCGGATGCGCTGATGGTGATGTGGTTAAGTTTGTCTCACAGTCCTTCAAGGGTGAGGCGTTAGCTTGGTGGAGATCTCTGATGGAGGCCTCCGGAAAGATCCCGTTGTATAGCATGACGTGGGATCAATTCATCGCCTTGATCAAGGAAAATTTCTGCCCTCAACATGAGGTGGAAAAGATAGAATATGACTTCCTATCACTGGTAATGAAGAACCTCGATTGCCAAGCTTATCTGACGAGCTTCAATACACTATCCCGGTTGGTACCTTATCTGGTAACCCCGGAGCCAAAAAGAATTGCTCGCTTTATTGGTGGTTTGGAACCCGAGATCAAGTCCAGTGTAAAGGCTTCTCGGCCAGTTACCTTCAGGTCTGTGACTGACCTTTCCTTATCCCTCACTCTGGATGCGGTCCGACAGAGATCGCAGAGGAATAAGGCGGCCGAGAAGAGGAAGCATGAAGATGATGGTTCGCGTAGGTCGAACAAGAAGCACCGTGGGAGCGGTGAACACAAGAAGGGATCTGATTCGAAGAAGGATGGGCATCGCTCTGGAGAGAAGCCCACATGCAAGACTTGCAAGAAACAGCACTTTGGAAAGTGCAGACTCGAATCAAACTCGAATAACGAGTCAAGGTCTTTTGCTTGTGGTTTGTGCAAGTCCAAGGAACACAAAACCTTGGATTGCAAGAAGATGAAAGATGCAACGTGCTACCGTTGCAATGAAAAGGGCCACATAAAGACTAACTGCCCTAAGTACAACAAGAAGCCTGAGGAGGCTAAGAAGACTAACGCCAGAGTCTTCAGGATGGATGCGAAGGAGGCTGTGAAGGATGATAACGTCATAACAGGTACTTTCCTTGTAAACGATGTATTTGCAAGAGTACTTTTTGATTCAGGCGCAGATAAGTCCTTCGTAGATCATAAATTTTGTAAATTGTTGAATTTACCTGTCAAAACCTTAAAAGTGAATTATGAGGTAGAGTTAGCAGATGGTACCATTGAAGCCGTCTCTACTGAGTTAGATGGATGTGCTATATCCATTAAGAACCATTCTTTTCCTCTATCTCTACTTCCCTTTAAGTTAGCCGATTTTGACATAGTTCTGGGTATGGACTGGTTATCTCATAACCAGGCCCAAATCGTCTGTAACATGAAGCAAGTAGTGATAAAGACTCCGTCTGGTGAATCACTTACCATTCGGGGAGATACCCAGTACGGACTGCCTGAGCACGTGACTATGCTCAAGGCTTCAAAGTGTTTGAAAAAGGGATGTGTCATTTACATGGCGCAAGTGATCATTGACGAGCCTAAACCAAACTTAGAAGACATCCCTGTCATTTCGGAATACCCAGAAGTGTTTCCTGAAGATCTACCTGGTCTACCACCAGATAGACAAGTCGAATTCAGGATCGATATCATCCCCGGAGCGGCACCAGTTGCTAGAGCTCCATACAGATTGGCACCCACGGAAATGAAGGAGTTGCGGACGCAGCTAGATGAATTGCTAACTAAGGGTTTCATTCGACCTAGTTCATCTCCTTGGGGAGCACCAATTCTGTTTGTCAAGAAGAAGGATGGATCGATGCGTCTATGCATCGACTATCGAGAGCTTAATAAAGTCACGATCAAGAATAGATATCCATTGCCCAGGATCGACGATTTGTTCGATCAGCTTCAAGGGGCAAGTTACTTCTCAAAGATTGATCTAAGGTCAGGATACCATCAGTTGAAGGTTATGGATGAAGACGTTCTCAAGACTGCATTCAGGACTCGCTACGGGCATTACGAGTTCCTAGTGATGCCTTTTGGGCTCACCAATGCACCAGCCGCGTTCATGGATCTCATGAATCGTGTCTGCAAGCCTTATTTAGATAAATTTGTTATCGTCTTCATTGATGACATCCTTATTTATTCTAAGAACCAAGCTGACCACGAGAAACACCTTCGTTGTATTCTCAAACTTCTATGTCAGGAGAAGCTCTACGCCAAATTCTCTAAGTGTGAATTTTGGCTACGAGAAGTCCAATTCCTTGGACATGTGGTCAGTGAGCGTGGTATCCAGGTGGATCCCGCTAAAGTGGAAGCTGTTATGAATTGGCAAGAGCCAAAGACACCTACGGAGATTCGTAGCTTCCTGGGATTGGCGGGTTATTACAGGCGTTTTATTGAAAAATTTTCAAGGATTGCTGCGCCTCTAACTTCTTTGACCAAGAAGAAAGTAAAATTCGTATGGGGTCCTAAGCAGCAAGAGTCCTTCGATGTTTTGAAACAAAAGTTGAGCAACGCTCCTGTGCTAACCTTACCGGAAGGCGCTGAAGAATTTGTAGTTTATTGTGATGCATCACACACTGGCATGGGGTGTGTGCTTATGCAGAAAGGCAAGGTGATTGCCTATGCATCACGACAGTTAAAGGTGCACGAAAAGAATTACACCACCCACGACTTGGAATTGGGTGCCGTTGTGTTCGCACTAAAACTGTGGAGGCATTATCTTTATGGAATCAAGTTTGTGATCTTTTCTGATCACAAGAGCCTCCAGCATCTGTTTAACCAGAAAGAATTAAACATGAGGCAACGCCGTTGGATGGAAACTTTAAATGATTATGATTGTGAAATCAAATACCATCCCGGCAAAGCGAATGTAGTCGCTGATGCCTTGAGCAGAAAGGAAAGGGTTAAACCCATTCGAATTAACGCCAAGCGTATGGAGATAAAGAACAGTTTGATAGAAAGGGTATTAGCTGCACAGAAGGAAGCTGTGTTGGAAGCTAACTATCCTAATGAAAAGTTAGGAGTAACTGAGGAGCAGTTAACTCTTAGCAAGGACGGAATTTTACGGTTAAACGGACGAATATGGGTTCCAATTTTTGGAGGACTTCGTGATGTCATCCTCCAAGAAGCCCACAGTTCCAAATACTCCGTTCATCCTGGAGCTGATAAGATGTACCAGGATTTAAATGCAAATTATTGGTGGATAGGCTTGAAAAAGTCTGTGGCCGCCCATGTAGCAAAATGCTTGACATGTGCGCAAGTCAAAGCCGAGCATCAGAAACCGTCAGGTTTGCTACAACAGCCTGAACTTCCTACGTGGAAGTGGGAAATGGTAACTATGGATTTTATTACCAAGTTACCCAAGACAAGAAAAGGCAATGATACGATATGGGTTATAGTTGACCGACTGACTAAGTCAGCTCATTTCTTACCCATCAAGGAGACTTATAGCTCCGATATGTTAGCCCAGTTATACGTTGACAAGATTGTAGCCCTACACGGCATACCTGTAGCTATTATCTCTGACCGGGATACTAGGTACACGTCACACTTTTGGAAGAGTTTCCAGCAATCTTTGGGCACACGTTTGAACTTTAGTACGGCTTACCATCCTCAGACAGACGGTCAGAGTGAGCGTACTATTCAAACGTTGGAAGACATGCTACGTGCATGTGCGATCGATTTGGGAGGTAGCTGGGATAAGAACCTACCATTGATCGAATTCTCCTACAACAATAGCTACCATACCAGCATAAAGGCTGCGCCTTTTGAGGCATTATACGGTAGAAAATGTAGATCGCCAGTTTGTTGGGCGGAAGTTGGAGAAGTCCAGTTATCAGGACCAGAGATCGTGTTCGAAACGACGGACAAGATAGTCCAGATTCGTAACAATCTCCAAGCTGCCCGGAATAGGCAGAAGAGTTACGCGGATCCAAGTCGTAAGGACTTTCACTTCGAAGTAGGTGACAAAGTCCTACTTAAAGTGTCACCATGGAAGGGGGTGATGCGATTTGGTAAGAAAGGCAAACTAAGCCCGAGATACATAGGACCTTTCGAGGTTATCGAACGTGTCGGGTCAGTTGCCTACAAGTTGAACTTACCAGAAGAGCTCAGTGGAATTCACAATGTGTTCCACATTTGCAATCTAAAGAAGTGTTCCGCTGATGATTCACATGTCATGCCACATACAGATGTGCAAATAGATAAGAGCTTAACGTTTGTAGAAAAACCTTTGTCGATTGAAGATCGACAGGTAAGGAAGCTTCGAAGAAAGCACATACCTTTTGTAAAGGTCAAATGGGATGCCCGAAGAGGTCCCGAGTATACGTGGGAGTTGGAATCCACCATGAAAGAAAAGTACCCTTATTTGTTTCAGTAAATCTCGGGTCGAGATTTATTTTAAGGGGGTGAGGATGTAACACCTCGCAAATTTCGGGTTTAATATTAAAACGACACGTGTCATGTCAAACAAAAACGCGTTGAAAACCCGGATTTAATAAAGATGTTTTCGGTAGGATTTAAAATGGCGTCATGTTAAATTTTTACCTCTGAACACCTCAATTATAAATCCCAAGACCCGATTTAAATATTTTACACATCTATTATACCCTAAATTCAGGGAATTATTTCCAATAATGGAATTGGAAAAGTATGATTGATCCCAAGAAGAAAATGAATGGTAAACCGATGTTTTCGGGTCTTGTTTATGCATTCATTTGAAACATTGGATAATGGTAGGGTATGTTCAAGCATATAGACACTTATGGGAGGCCCCCTACTGATAAAACAAGTCCACAAGTCGTTTATAACGGCTGCCCTTTCGAAACATCAACAAACAACAAAATCTGATCAGAAGCAAGGCGTCGCGTAGCGCGACGGCCCCTCGCGCTACGCGAGGGGGTGCCCAGCGACAGCTGACCTGCTGTTGGCTGTTGTGTGCGATTGTTACCCTCTAGGCCGGTTTTTCTTGCATATACATGGCCCCTAGACATCCCTACACACTACTTACAAGTGTTGATCAATTGTGGATGGCCCTAGACTTGGTTGTCACTCTCTTGTGGTGCTTGATTCTTGTATATAAAGACCCCTTATTGTCACAACCATTCCACACATCAATTGCAAACAATCTGAGCATTGGAGGAGCTTACAATCTGATTGAAGGCCTTCCTAATCATCCATTAATCATCTAGTAAGTTGCTTAACCCTTCTAAATTAATTCTAGCTTAGTAATTAGCTTAAAAGTCAATATATCGGGCTTAACGGTTGACTTTGTGATTAAGTAACGATAGCTCAGTCGTATGTCAAATTAAAAGTACCGTTAGATAGGTAATTGTATGGGTATTAAACCCTTATAAGGGCAAGTACCAATTCCAGACCTAACTAGGTCGTTTGTCGGGTCAAACGTTGACCGAAAAAGTCAACAGAAATACAAAATGCAATTTAATGCACAATTAATGATCCGAAAAGTGTGCAACCTGTTTTAACCTTAATATAACATGGTAATAAGTATGAAAACTTGTCTACGCTTGCCCGACTAGACAAATTTCTGTTTAAACCCGGTTCGGAACCGAAAGGCGCAAAACCTTGACTTTTGCTTTGACTTCGGTTCTGACCCGTTTTAGTTGAAATTAGACATGCCTTAAAGTCTCATTAGGATTGGGTTACATGCTAGTATAAGTCTCTGTACTTGTTTCATTGATTATCCGATGCAAGCACACGTTTCCGTTAATCGCTTAAATTGGACCATAACGCCCTTATGACCTTACAACGAGAATTTTGAAAATGTGGAAGTACAATAATCTTAGTTACTGATTAATTAACATGTACGGAAATTTTCACGTCAATCGGAGGTCTAGATTAGGAGATATGCGCATTAGCGTAAATAATAAGCTTTTTATTAATTAAACGGCGCGATTAACGCATAGCCTATCTAAACCCGATTTTCGGTACCAAAACTTTTACCCACTGATGTTAAATAATATTTTGGGATTTTTGAAGATTTTTAATTATTTTTAAACTGAGCTTAAGCTAGGCTTATCGCATTGATTCGGTTAATACCGAATATGCCCTTTTAGGCCATAAAACGAGTTTTACGAATCCGATTGATACCAATCCAATTGCCACTGATCTAAAATAATAAATATAGTATTTTGAACCTGTTTTGCTGATCAGAAAACTCAGATTGGTATTTTAACCCGTACGTCGCTTAAAACGGCTTTATACGCGTATTAAACGCGTAGTTTAGTATTAAAACCATTTTGCCACGTAAGACTTAATACCATTAGACATAACCTGTTAAGTTAAGGTGTTTTTCTGATTTAATCAGACCCGTATCTCAGAAGTACTATAAATCCCTTTTATGGTCGTTAAAATGACCAAAATACCCCTACGGGGCATAATTAGGGAATAAACTCGTTATGGGCATTATGGAAGATATCATAATGATATCACAACATATTTAAAGCGTATTAACTTAGGAAACCTGTTCGCGACCATTTCGGTTACCCGTTATGCAGTATACGCGTTCGGTTCGGTTTATGTAACTAGTTTGCATAAACTAGCCGAAACGGGTCAAACGATATCATTTTTATCTCAAAATCCAGAATGTGAATAGTAAACCCATATTAAACAAGTCCTCAACTTGTCGGGTCTAAATCACATTCTATCCGGTCTTCGCTTAATCGTGCGTAAGAACCGTATCGTTAAAACTAACCGGTCTAAGCTTAAGCTTAATTAAAGACCCGATAGTATTCTAATAGGTTATATTAAACCTTCGTTCCAGATTAGGAGAACCAGTAAAAGCTATCTGCAGTTTATTCAATTAAGGATTTATACTTGCAAAGGTAAATACTTTTAACTTATTTTCCCTATACGGGCTTGGGTTACGGTACATAGCGTACCGCTTGATCGAGCATCAAATCTTCCACGCTTAGTGGTTAATTGAATAATTTGATCGGCTCGTTTTAAACAGATGTGTTTACTTTACAGCCTTTGGGGGGTTAATGACCATGTCCCGGATATCCCTGGCATTATCTTACGAGATAGCCACGACCTGAGCACGGGGTGTAGGCGTACTCCCGTGTATAACTCACATAAGTGGTGTGTCTATTGATCTTTAACCCGGAATACGTTCCGGGCTACTGAACGCATAAGTAACATGTAATTCGTTCACAAGATTATAATATTAAATAATTCTCCCAAGTTAAATAAAATGTTTATGCCATGTGCATCCAAACCAAATTTTCAATCATTTTATAAAATGAGTCAGTTGAATGTATTTACCAGTGTAAACTGACGTATTTTCCCAAAAAGATTAAATGCAGGTACTAGGCGAAATAGGCTGGGATTCTCCTAAGCATCATTAGAAGTCTCGCACACTTAAGATGCCGAAGTCTGTTGAACAATTAAATGTTATTTTGTTTCGATCCTACTGTGGATAAACACCGGATAATTGTGACTTTGTTACAATAAATAAATTCGGTTGTATCTTATTTTAAATTTGCTTCCGCTGTGCATTATTATATTGTGTTGTTTGACTATTAGGTTGCCAACCACGTCACGATACTCCCCCACCGGGCCCACCGGTGATACGTGGAAATCGGGGTGTGACACCAAACATAGCTTCTAGGATTCAAATATGATTTATAAAGGAAAGATCATACCAGAAATAGAGTGTAACCTATTCTTCAAACTTCAATCCTTCCAACGATGATGTCCCCAGTCTGAGACACCAGGTCCAAACTTGACCCTTTCAGTTTTACCCAGTTGCCTTAGTAGGAATGTCCCCTGTGCATAATGCCTTGGAACACTTAGAAATTTTTTGGACATCAGTTTCAATTACTTGAACAATTCTTGTGTTATAGGGGATAAACCCTAAAATATACTGGAGAATAATCCTTAGCATTCTGGGGATAAACCCATAAGTATTCTGGCGAAAATCCCAAATTTTCATGCGCTACAGGTGAGAGTGTATAAACTACAAGACTTAGAAAGGTGAAAACCTTTAAACCTTAGAGAGTATGAAAATACCCTTTCGTGAGAGAGGGTGATCAATCCTCATATACCTTTAGGATCCAGGATATAGCCAATAATAACGAAATTGTCAGCCACTTTTACATGGACTGGTCCCGCTATCTTGAACTATCCTTGGATAACTTGCGCTCCAGGCGGGGTGTTTAAACTCAATTTGAGAGAAAGGTGAATACATTTAAACCTGTGAAGGGATAAGGATCCCTTAAACGTGATAGAGGGGGCCAATCCTCTTGTCTTTTGAAGTATCCTGAGTGTATATCCTGGAGCTATATCCCGAAGCATATACTGCAAAACAATCCGTAAACTAAGGTGGGTGTTAGCCTGGCTAACACCCCTCTGATGCTTAAGTCAGTATTGGGTTTAAAAGAATAAACAATATTAAATATATTAAAAGAGATAGAACTCATACCATCCGGAGTTAGAAATTAAATTTTAAACTCACTTAAGATAGAGCTTTAGATGTATAGCATTCCAGGATCTCGGTAGCATATCCCCCTCCATATTCTTGAGTCGGTATGCTCCTTTCCCTGATTCTGATTCAATCTCATAGGGTCCTTCCCACTTTGGAGCTAACTTTCCATCAGCATGATTAGTAGTATTCTGAAAAGCTTTTCTTAACACCCAATCTCCAACTTGGAACATTCTAGTCCTTATGTTCTTGTTATATGCACTGGATATCCTCTGTTGATATGCTGCCATCCTTAGCTTTGCTACATCTCTTGTCTCATCAATAGTATCCAATTCCTGGCAAAGGGCTTCAGGATTCTGCTCAGGATCCTGGAGGTTGGATCTCGCCATTGGTATCACCAATTCTGTTCGGATTACCGCTTCTGCTCCAAATACTACGGAAAATGGGGTTTGCCCAGTTGCACTTTTCACCGTCGTTCTATCAGCCCATAAAACAAAGGGTAGTTCTTCTGCCCATCTTCCTTTCTTAGCTCCTAGTCTCTTTTTCAGGTTGTTGATAATTATCTTATTCGAGGATTCTACTTTTCCATTTGCTTGAGGATGCACTGGTGTCGATGTAATCATTTTGATTCCCCAACTTTTACAAAAATCTGTAGTTCTTTTACTTATGAACTGAGATCCATTGTCACAAATAATCTCGGTCGGTACTCCAAACCTAGTCAGGATATTCCTTTTAATGAAGGATACTACTTCTTGGTCTCTAACTTGAACAAATGCTTCAGCTTCAACCCATTTAGAAATATAATCAGTCATTGCCAGCATGAAGACCTTTCCTCCTGGAGCCTTTGGCAATTTTCCTACTATATCCATTCCCCACTTCATGAATGGCCAAGGGGAAGTGATAGGATAAAGTGGCTCAGTAGGCTGATGTAGTATATTACTATGTCTTTGACATGCATCGCATCTTCAAGCATATTTTGCAGCATCTTTCCTCATTGTTGGCCAATAGTATCCTGTTCTTAATACCTTTGAAAATAACGACCTGCCCCCAGTATGGTTACCACAATCCCCTTCATGTATATCCTGAAGCACTTCTTTGGTTTCGGGATCCTCCAAGCACCTCAGGTATGGTCCTGCAAGAGATTTATTGTACAAAACATTATTTATGATGGTGAATCGTGATACCTTCATTCTAAAGGCCTTAGGATTTTCATCCTTCGGGATTTGTCCTTCCCTGAGATATCTCATGATTGGAGTCGTCCAGGACTTAGGATCCTCCTCGGGATACTCATCATCAGGATCCCAAACACTAACCACTTCCTTATCCTGGGGATCCGTCACAGGATACAGGACATGTAATATCGGTATTTGGGTTCCCTCCGGTATCCTGACTGATGATCCTAGATTTGCTAAGGCATCAGCTTCGCATTATCCTCTCTCGGTACCTATTCAAGTGTAAAAACATCGAAATATCCTGCTAATTTTTTTTAGGATTTCGAGATACTCGATCAATTTCTCACCTTTAACTGCATAGGTCCCATTAAAATGATTAGTAATTAACAAGGAATCAACAAATACTCGCAAACTCTTGATATTCATGCTCTTAGCTAATTCTAATCCTACAATTAGAGCTTCATATTCTGCTTCATTATTAGTGGCAGAAAACTTACATCTAATAGCCTGGGGTAATATGTCCCCCTGTGGCGATTTTAGTAGTATACCCAAACCTACACCTCTTACATTAGATACACCGTCAGTATTTAATGTCCAAGATTCTAAGTTTTCTCCTAGCTGTTGGACTTCTAGGTCTACTTCATTTTGAATATCACTACTGAAATCTGCCACAAAGTCAGCTAGGGCCTGAGACTTTATGGAATTTCTAGGTTCATATATTAAATCATAGGCACTTAATTTTACTGGCCACTTAGCCATCCTGCCTGACATCTCAGGTTTCCTAAGCACAATTTTAACAGGATAGTTGGTTTTAACATGAATCCTATGTGTTTCAAAATAATGTCTAAGTTTCGTTGATGCCATAACTAGGGCTAATATCAATTTTTTTAAATGAGAATATCTAGTTTCAGCATCTAGTAAACTTTTACTAACATAATAGACAGGATACTGCTGACCTTCATGATCCTTTACAAGGACATCACTTACTGCATTCCCTAATACTGCAAGATACAGGGACAATGGTTCACCATCCTCAGGCTTCATCAATAGAGGTGCGGTCGAAAGATACCGCTTCAAATCCTGCAAGGCTGCTTCATGCTTCTCTCCCCATTCGAATTTCTTATTCTTCTTCAGGATATCATAAAATTCCTTGCATTTTTCTGAGGATCTTGAGATAAATCTGTTTAATGCTGCTACTCGCCCCGTTAACCTTTGAACATCTTTCATATTTGAAGGTGACTTAATATCCAAGATAGCTTTTATTTGCTCCGGGCTTGCTTCTATCCCCCTTTTGGTCACCATGTATCCTATAAACTTTCCTGCTCCTACTCCAAAATGGAATTTGGCATGATTTAGCTTCATGTTATATTGGTCCAGGAAATCAAATGCTCCCTTAATATCCTGGAGGTGATCCTCAGCCTTCTTAGATTTTACTACCATGTCATCAATGTACACTTCCATGGTGTCCCCCAGCTTGTCTTTGAACATCATGTTCACCAATCTTTGGTATGTTGCACCTGCATTTTTTAAACCAAAAGGCATAGCAGTATAACAATAAATACCTGTCGGTGTCATGAAAACAGTATCCTCCTGATCCGAGGGTTCCATTTGGATCTGCTGAAATCCTGAGGAGGCATCCATGAAGGTTAACATTTCGTGGCCAGCAGTAGCATCCACCATTGAATCAATATGAGGTAAAGGAAACGGGTCTTTGGGACAAGCTTTGTTCAAGTCCGTGTAATCTACACAGACTCTCCATTTTCCATTTTTCTTTTGCACCACAACTACATTCGCCAACCATTTGGGAAATTTCACTTCCCTAATCATCTTGCTTTTTAATAATCTTTCAACTTCTTCCTGGATGATCATATTTCGCTCTGGAGCAAATTTCCTTCTCTTTTGTTGGATAGGCTTGAATGACCTGTCAATACCGAGCTTATGAGTTATAATATCCTTGGAAATGCCTGTCATATCCTCGTGCTTCCACGCGAACGTTGACATCCTGCATTTCAAAAAGTTAGTCAGTTGATCTTCAATATCCTGAGGGATATTGGTTCCCACGAGCACCGATATATTTGGATTATCCTGATCCAGGATAATTTTCTTTACATCCTGCTCGAAAGCCTCCACGATATCCTGGGCCCGCATCTTTAAATGCTTTGCTGCATTAGGCTTGGTTGAGGATTTCATCGAGGATGAGTAACACTCCTTGGCTTCCTGCTGATCACTTTCCACCTTGACTACTCCCCAAGGGGTAGGGATCTTGATACATTGATGATAAGTAGACGACACAGCTTTCATATCATGGATCCATGGCCTGCCCAATATGATATTATGGCAGGATAAGGAGTCCATGACACAAAAGCGCTGCATTGAGTTGACCCCTTCAACATACACAGGCAACTTTATCTCTCCTACTGTATTCCTGGCTTCTCCACTAAAACCAACAAGCACAGTGGATTCCGAAGTAATGTCCATCGGGGATACATTCATCCTCTTCAACATTTCCAGCTGAATTATGTTGACGGAGCTGCCATTATCCACCAGTATCCTGCGCATAAAATGGTTAGCAACATATAATGTTATTACCAGAACATCATGTTGAGGATCCTGGACGGTATCCCTATCATCGCTATCGAATGTGATCTCTTTGTTAGTCGTGAGGATTGACATCCTGGTTGGCTTATTTCCCCTCTCTGCTTTGGCTTCCTTCGCGTGCCTTTTCGCCGCAGAATATGATGTGCCACAGATGTCGGATCCTCCTGAAATAAAGTTAATTATTTTGGCATCCGCAGGAGGTGATGCCGCTCTTTCAGGATCCTTCTCAGGATCCTGACCTTTATTCTTCTTTCTGTCCAGGAGATCCTTCAGATATCCCTTGCTCAAGAGATAGATTATTTATTTCCTTAGAGCAATGCAGTCGTCAGTAACATGTCCGAAATCCTCCTGGAAGGCACACCATTTGGACTTATCCTTCCAATCAGCTTTTTGTTGATTCTTCCGGGGCCATCTTGCTTTGTCTCCTAAACCCTGCATAGCATACATCAACTCAGGTATATTAACAGAAAAACAATATTCAGACAACTCAGGATACTCCTCAGGATCCTCGTCTTCAACAACATTCACTTTTTTGCTGTCATTCCTGCCATATGGCTTAGAGCGATATGGTTTATACGAGGGTTCTGATTTCCTGTTGGTTGACTCATAGGTTATGGACGAATTCATCCTCTCTTGCTTCTTTTTGTCATCGTCCAACCGAATATATCTTAAAGCCCAGTTACGAGCGTCATCCAGATTCCTGCAGGGATTCATTACAAGATCCTGGTAAAATTGAGAATCTTTTTGCAACCCCATCTTGAAAGCCTGCACAGCTGTTGCAACATCAAGATGCGGGATATCTAAGGATTCCCAGCTAAATTTGTTCACATAATCCCTCAAGGATTCCTGGGGTCCTTGAGTTATCCTGTAAAGATCACTGGTTAGTTTTTCAAAACTTCGGCTGCAAGAAAATTGACTATTAAATAAATTAACCAAATGAGCAAATGAAGTAATTGAGTCAGGAGGAATGTTTAAGAGCCATTTTAAGGCTGATCCTGTTAAGGTAGAACCAAAACCCTTGCAGAGGCATGCTTCCTTGAGATCTGGAGGGATAGGGTTAATTTCCATCCTTTCCCTATACTAAGCAATATGCTCTTCAGGATCCGTAGTTCCGTCATAGAGCTTCATGTTAGGGGTCTGAAATCTTTTTGGGATTTCAGCATCACAAATGGGATACGCGAACCAGGATATCCTATGGCTATCCTAGGACACTTCTGGAATTGGCTGGACCACCCCAGGCACACTGGATATCATGTCCTTCAATTTCTGAAGCTCCCTAGAAAATGTTGATGTCACACCTGCATCCTGCAAAGATCAAATACCGTTAGTAGCAAGAGTATTATTATTATTAGACACGTTACTAGTCTGAGGATTCTGGCCAATTCCTGAAGCACATCCTGTGCTTCTCACAGTTGACACCCTGACTGAAGAGGGTATCTCAGGAGTATGATTCTGGGAATGGCTAGGCACAATATTCCCCCTGCTATCCTCAGCATATACTGCAGAACTGAAGTTCAAAGCTCTGGGTTGCAAGGGAGTGACAGTATCCTCAGCGGGCCTGCTTAAGCTAGATTTCAAGAGTTGTATCTCTCGCATCAGCATCTGGTTGGTCTCCTGCTGCTGCCTCATCTGTTCCTGTACACTACCAAACAAATTTAGAATTTCTTCATTAGAGGCCAAAACAGGACCGGATCCCTGAATATTGCGAGCGGGGATAACATCCCGAGCCACATGAATTTCAGTTCCTTGAGAAGAGGCTTGCGATCTCAGAGGAGGTGGTGGAAGCACCGAACCAATTGTTGCAGAGGTGGTAGCAGATATGGTGGAAGAGCTCATGTTTCATCTCGAGGCCATTGAAAATAATGTAGCAAAAAGTTTTGAAAATAGAAAACCAAGTAACGATTTTGCAAAAGCTTTTAGTAGAAATAGCACCACTTACCCCACGATGGGCGCCAAATTGTTTTGGTCAAAAATTACCGAAGCAATTAAGTGATCAAATTAGTAAAGTGAAGTAGTGTGCTAAGAAAATGTGTTGAAATTAGACTAGTTTAGTTGTTTGCAAAAACAGTTTTCAGGATACGGCTCAGGATATTGAGTTGTATCTATGATCAAACAGTGAGCAAAAAAGGTAAAGGGTGACACGAGATGTACGAGAAAAGCCCTTGATCAATCTGGATCGCCGGCACAAAACCTCGGGAGCTGACAATCGTAGCTGCCTTGTTCTTCTATTACTTCAAATGTCAGGATACAGTGCTGGATATGATGCGGATCAACTAAGTGTTACAATGTAAATTCGATACAAGTGTAAGTGTGTAATGATTGTTTGCAAGTAGAGAGAAAGAGTGTGCGAGAGATTGTGTGCCTTAATCTGATCCGATCAATCCTTTTTATAGTAAAAGAAACTAACTAACTATCCTACTATTCCAGGATTCAGCGAATATTCCATATGTGAACGTTGTAGTCCAAGTCTTCCGGCTTCAACGTCTGTAATCCAACTGATTTGCCCAAGTCTTGAGGAGAAGAAGTCCACTTGAACGTTAGAGACTTACACCTATTAATCTGCACGTGGGTTAATTAGTTATTACCAGGACATCGTACCAGGATGTTACCAATATCATGATTCAGTATCCTGGTCACAATAAAACAAGCAAAGTCAGAATATTGCCCAAGATATATGAACATAAAATCACCCATAACAATGGACATAGTGGGAAGGTTGCCAAAAGCTCTAGGAGGAAAAGTTTTTATGCTGGTAATGACAGATTATTTCTCCAAATGGGTTGAAGCTGAGGCATTTGTTCAAGTTAAAGATTAAGAAGTAGTATCCTTCATAAAGAGGAATACCCTGACTAGGTTTGGGATACCTGACGTGCTGTCGTAGTACACGCAAATTTAATCCAAATTACAACTAATAGATAGTGGTAAATGGGTATCGAACACAGGGAGTTTGTGGAAAGTATGTCGATTATGTAGCTTTGCACTTTAACTAAAATTAAACTACAATTGCAGAAATTAAAATTCAAGAGTTGATTGTTTTGGTTTTAAGAACTAATGTTAACTAATTAAATTGCAAATAAAAGATTGGTTTTGTAAACAGATTAGGAACAAGCGACCATCCTAAATTTCAGGTTTTAATCCACACTAATGTTTATGCTTAACTAGAAAGAACCACATAGACATGGCTCGTGTTTGATTATCTGTTTGTGATGAAAGAGAACTAAGTACTCGGATTATAAAATGCGAGGTTGTTACCCAATGATCAATTGACAAATATCCAACCCTAATCCCTCCCATGATATCTCGATTGCCAACGGCACCAAGAATGTATGGTTTGGATTAACATCAAACAAAAATCAACACTTTACAAACAAACATTCAAACACCATAATAACTCAAACAAACATTCAAAGTTATTATTCTAGAAATTCAAGCACAAACATAGTGTTTCAAAAGCAAACCTTACATCTAGGATGATCCCCACAAGTTTAGCCACTCATGACTTGGTACATCATCATCACACAACGATTAATGTTCATACGAATCGAAAACACAAACCAATTGTCAAGAAATGTTTAGCACCAACAAGAACTAGCCAAAATCGCCCCCAATATGCAGAGAAAACATTCAATGATGAGATAATGTGAAAAGGCACATGAAAAACGGTTTAATGGAGGCAGTTACGCTTTTGTCCGCAGCCTCTACCCTAACTTACGGTACTTACCGTAAGTTACGGTAGACTTCAAAGTGATACGGTGGGAATCTACTGAGTTACGGTGGAATCTGGGAGTTTCAGTGGCTACCGTAATTTACGGTAGCCACCGTAAATTACGGTGGACCCCTGATTCTTTTGTTTTGTTTCTTCTTTCCATCCATTCTTGACCCGTTCCACTCCAGTCCTTCCACAGCAGCAATTTGTCCGTTTTAAGCTCCAAAGCGTACCTGAAACATAAACAACTGTAGTCATCAAATTCATGATAATTACGTGATCAAGTGAGGGATAAACTAGTCTTTTAACACCATTAAGGGTTGTCCTATGGACCACCCGCCACATCCCCACACTTAACCATTGCTTGTCCCAAGAAACTCATCAAACCATTTTCAAAACAAGCGATCAATATAAATTAAGCAATAACATGTAGTCTTTTTACTAACCCATTCTTAACACCCAAAATAACACACCCCTCACTCTATCTCTCCTCTCGGCAACAAGTAAGCACTAGCAACTATGAGCTAGACACACAAAAGGCAAACGGGTGGTTGAACAACTATAGGCTTGTACCTAAATCGGTCCTTCTCCTCACAAGTGCCAAATGTGAATGCAATCAAAGGGGCTTAAAGGTTGTAACGAGGCTAGGCGAATGGGTAGGAAATGGAATACATATGAAGTAGCGAAAAACTTTACCCGGTCTTTTATTACACAATGAAACAAACAAACAAATACAGAACTTAAACTTCTATGTACAATACAACTAAACATCATTTCTTTTTCTTTTTCATTGCTTTTTTTTAACTAACAAACAAAACTATCAAAGCAACCTTCAACATAACATCAAACATATCTACATACTACTAAAATAACTACTACACTATAAGACCGGGTTAAGTCAGGTAAATTTTTAGGAACTAGCTAAGGGGTAATAAACGATAGGCTTTAGGCACAAAATGGGCAACTAAATATCCAAACCCCCGCCCCTCTCGCAACCATGCTCATATATATAATTAATGAGGTCCAACCCCCCAAATCCCACACTCGCACTCACCAAGACGAGGCTACCTAATTGCCCTTATCCTTTTTACATTCACATTCAACTAAGGACTCAAACCATATTAAGGCACAAGTTCTAATGCACCCCCACCCGTTACACTCTCATCAAAGACAAGTATTATTTATTTACATGTGTGGCTTCAACTCTCACCAAGAACAAAGGGTATTAAGGGTTGCCGGTGCATTATTTGGGGTTAGTTCAAGGTGTTCAAATTCTCATAATATTTTGCTTGATTTAAAAATTTTTCAAAAACCTCAAAATTTCCCCCCATCCCCACACTTGGGATACGTTGACCCCAATGTACGGTTTTGAGAAGATTTGATCCCCTAAACTCTTTAACATCAACCAAAAGCTCATAAACTCAAACCACAAATTTCTTTTTGGTATTTTTCATTTTATATATATATATATTTTTTAACTTCACACCACCAACTCGCACAACCCCAAAACAAAACAAAACAACTACACACCACCTATCTACCCGGCCATAGACATAACAAACCAACAAATATTCACAAAATATACAAGAAGGATCACGACCTGACTAATAGTAGCGTGGCTGAGGAGGCCCGAAAATGGAAGACATCATCTCATTCCATTCTCCGAAAGCAAATGCGCCGCTACCACTTCCACTTTGTTGCGGAGCTCCTTGTTGTTGACGCGGGTCTAGCCACTATGAATGATGGAGCGGCGGGGCCGGATACGATACACTACCGTCATATGGTGGTAGAGACGCATAATCCACCGGAGGTGGATCCACAACCACGGGCCGCCCCGCATGCCAATCCGCATGCATCCTTTGGGCTTGGTCATCTTCATATCGGTTATTCATCTCTAACTCATGGGAATAAGCATGTGCACGATTCCATGATTCTTGATGATCGAAGTTATGCTTTAAGGCCTGCTCCATACTAGTACTCATCATCGTTTAGTGATCAAAGAAAGTACGCTCCGACCCTAACCATGAATCAAAAATGGGTGCCGGAGGACGTTGGTTCTCAATAACCTCTTGCATAGTACCATCGCCCAATTTGGCTCGTATGAGCACTCCGTGTAGTAATAGAAAGCACCACTATATCCCCTACCTGGGCCCCCTTGGCCCACATCCACATTCTCACCGTGAGGCTCATCCGCGTAGTCCTCATCCCCACTCGGGGCTTCCGCTTCACTCTCCGGTTCATCCTCTTCACCCGGTAAGAGAGCTCTTGCATCAACTTTCAATGCTCGCCATCTCTGACCCTCCGATTTGAGCTTGTGATACCTTTCCGATTGAGTGTAGGTCCATCCGATACCCATCTTTTGAATGTCAAAAGGCTTGTGCCTTTTTGGTGCTCCTCTATCCTCTAACGTGATCGCTTTAAACTGCTTCAACAAACCCATAATAATTCTGCAATAGGGGATGATGCTCCTCCCCACTTTGTTACGGCAAATCCAAAGATGGTTCATAATCAAGTACCGTATCGGAAAGCGAGGAGACCCATGGAGCAACGAATAAAGGACTGGTACTTTCGGGTACCTCACCTGTTCCTTATCTCCTCTTCGTGGAATGACATTCAAAATGCAAATCGTTAGCAGCAATTTTGCTTCAATCTTCAAGTTCTTCTGGTACAAGATTCCACTATAGGTACCGGGCAAGAACAAAGCCGCTAACATATCATTCCACCTCGGATGCTTCTCCGGTTTAATCAACAGATCATCAAGACTAGGGATCATGTAATCATGAGCAGGTAGATTGTCGTATTTCCCCAATTTCCGTAGTGTATCAAATGACATCTCCACCTTTATCCCATTAACCTCGCTCGTCAACTTCATCTGGGATGGCCTATCATACTTGTTGCATTTCAACGTTGCCATCCATTCTTGAATCTCGTCCATAAACAAGTTTTTATTGTCCTTATCATAACAACTGAGCGCCGCCTCCCATCCTAAGGCACAGAACTGGGCAAACACATTAAACGACCCAAATTCAACCTCTCTCACCTCCCTCTCACAGATAAACGCAGCAGCCTTGTTTTTTAACCTGTTCATACTGTCATGAAATAGTGTCGGCTGCCACTCATCCGGCTGCTCATCCAATGGACCCGATTCCCACCTTGGCTTTTCAGCCGGGTCCAACTCCATCATCTCTTCCTCCTCACTTTCACTCTCACTAACTCTTCCCAAATATTGCCTCTTCTTTGGTTGTTCTTCCGGCTGTTTACCTTTGCCTTTAGACGAAGAAGACGAACTAGCTCTCGCTCTTTCCTTCGTTCTTACCATTCTCCTACACACATTGCAAAGCAAACAACACAACCAAACACAAAAAGTCAGCCCTTTTTTATCAACAATCCCCACACTTGCTTTTTACTATGGTTGTAGATGTTAGTGAACAAAATTTTTTATAAATTATTTCTTCAAAAATTGGGCATGGTGCCTCTACAATGTAAAGGTTCCCAAAAGTTCACTACTTTAACATCAAACCTACATCTACAATCATAACAATGTTCAAGTAACAACTCTTCATAATGCAAATATGAACAAGCAAGTGGGTACGAACAAATATAAAAAACAACCTCAATATTCACAATGCATCATCAAAACATAACAAATAAACTTCCATACCTTTGTTTCTAGATGCTAGAACACAAGTGAAACAAGAACTTCAAAAACCCCCAAAATTTTCGAACCAAGGGCTTGTGAATCGGACCAGAAAATGTCATTTTCTCACAAATCTCTTCGTACAATCAGCAAGTACGTGAAAAAATAGTCAAGATAGACCTAAATTTCACTTGATTTGACCAAGAATTGAAAGAGTTATGAAGATTTGAAGATTGGAGAGTTGTGGGGTTTCTTAGAGATCTTGTGGGGTTGAAGAAAGTGAAAGATGATGTTTGTGGTTAGGGAAGAAGGAAGAAAATCGTGTTGATGGGAAGAGGTTCACGTGAGTAATTGATTAATTATTATTTTTTTATTTTTTATTTTTTTTATAACTGCTGCACCCGGATCGCCCTCAATTCGCCAGGCCTACCGTAAATTACGGTGGGCACCGTAATTTACGGTGGCTCCTGGCATAAAATCCCTACCGTAACTTAGTAGGTTTCCACCGTAAAACCCCACCTTTTTCATCTCCACCGTGTATACCGTAAATTACGGTGGCCTCTGGGCCTTTCTGATTCGCCAAAATTTCCGATTTAAGTGTTTTTCTTTATATTTTTTTTTTTCAGTTTTTTCAATTTTTTTGTGTTTTTAAAATTTTTCAAAAACATGGAAAAATTACCCTACCCCCTCGAAAGTCCCGTGTTGTCCTCAACACGATGTTAGAACAATTCGTGACCCGAATGTCGCCACACTTGTTTCAAACACGGACTTCAAATGAATACGGTAATGTGCAAACTAAACAAAACATGACAAAACAAAATGCTAACTATGTACACTACCAAACCTGGGCCTCTCATGGTTGTTCATCATCTACCGGGCGTAGGATGTAGCCCGCTTTGTCAAGTTCCGAGTTGTTGATGTCGTTCCCTTCCAAGTATGGCTTTAACCGATGGCCATTCACCATTTGTTGTTTGTTGGTTTGCTCATCTTGGATGTCTACATCGCCAAACCTCCCAACTCGCCGAACAACATATGGGCCCATCCATTTGCTTTTAAGTTTGCCCGCGAACATCTTCAACCTTGAGTTGTATAACCATACCTTTTGACCCACTTCAAAAGTCTTTTTCCTCAACTTTGCATCATGTACCTTCTTGAGTTTGTCTTTGTAAGCCGATGCACACTCGTACGCCTCGTCTCTAATTTCTTCTATTTCACTCAATTGCAACTTCCTCATCTTTCCCGCTTCATCATAGTCCGCATTCACCGTCTTGATTGCCCAATGCGTCCAATGAGCTAACTCCATTGGCAAGTGACAACCCTTTCCATACACCATTCGGTAAGGTGTTGTGCCAATTGGAGTCTTGTAGGCCGTCTGGTATGCCCACAACGCATCATCCAACTTGCTCGACCAATCCTTCCTATCCGTTCTTACCGTCTTCATGAGGATTTCTTTTATTTGACGGTTGGACACTTCGACTTGTCCACTAGTTTGTGGATGGTAAGGTGTGGCAATCCGGTGATTCACGCTATACCTCTTCAACAATTTCCCGAAATTAAAGTTCTTGAAATGCGAACCGCCATCACTAATAATAACCCTCAGAATACCAAACGGGAGAAGATGTTGGATTGAACAAATTTACAAACAACCGAATGGTCATTTGTTCTTGTTGCAATAGCTTCAATCCACTTCGAGACGTAATCCACTGCCACCAAAATGTATAAAAACCCGTTGGAATTTGGGAAGGGACCCAAAAAGTCAATGCCCCATACATCAAATATTTCCACAACCAAGATTGGTTGTAAGGGCATCTCGTCCCTCTTTGAAATGCTTCCCATCCTTTGGCAATTTATACAATTTCTTGCAAACTCACACGCATCCTTGAAAATTGTGGGCCAATAAAACCCACATGAGAGAACCCGAAAACCTGTTTTATGCCCGCTAAAGTGACCTCCACATGCAGATGAATGGGCATGAGTCAAGATTTCCAACACCTCCGTTTCGGGCACACACCTCCGAATAACTTGATCCGGCCCGATCTTGAAAAGATTCGGTTCATCCCAAATGTATTGCTTCACTTGGACCATAAATTGTTGTCTTCGCTTCTTGGTCCAATGATTTGGGATGGCACCCGTGGCTAAGTAATTTACGTAGTGAGCATACCATGGTGCAACAAAGGTGGAAACAGCTAATAATTGCTCATCGGGAAACCTTTCATTTATTTCACTCAAATCGTCAATCCCCTACACCGGGATCCGAGACAAGTGATCCGCCACTACATTCTCACTTCCCTTTTTGTCTCGGATCTCTAAATCAAACTCTTGTAACAACAATACCCACCGGATTAAACGAGGCTTTTCATCTTTCTTCTCCATCAAATACCGGACCGCACTATGATCCGAATATACCACCACTTTGCTCCCCCAAATATAGGAACGAAACTTATCTAAAGCATACACCACCGCTAGTAACTCCTTTTCGGTTGTGGTGTAATTCAGTTGCGCTTCGGATAACGTCTTACTTGCATAGTAAATCACCACCGACTTTTTATCAACTCGTTGACCCAACTACACCAATTGTAGTGTCGCTTGCGTCACACATGATCTCGAATGGCTTGGACCAATCCGGTGGTTGCAAGATGGGAGCTTTCACCAAGTGTTCCTTCAAAACATTAAAGGCTTGCAAACATTCATTAGTAAAATCAAATGGAACATCCTTTAATAACAAGTTACATAAAGGTTTGGTGATAACACTAAAACCTTTTATGAAACGTCTATAAAATCCCGCGTGTCCCAAGAATGATCTTACACCCTTAACATTTTTCGGTGGTGGCAAAGATGATATTACCCGTATTTTTGCCTTGTCCACCTCCATACCCCTTTCCGATATTACATGGCCTAACACAATTCCCTCTTGCACCATGAAATGACTTTTATCCCAACTAAGCACTAAATTTTTCTCAACACATCTTTTTAAAACTTTTTGTAATTCGTTGAGACACGCTTCAAAACTAGTGCCAAAAATCGAGAAGTCATCCATGAACACTTCAAGCGACTCCCCAACCATGTCCGAGAAGATACTCATCATACATCGTTGGAAAGTTGCTGGTGCATTGCACAAGCCAAATGGCATTCGCCGAAAGGCAAAGGTACCATATGGACAAGTGAAGGTGGTCTTGTGTTGGTCATCCGGATGTATTGCTATTTGATTGTAACCCGAATACCCGTCGAAAAAGCAATAATATTTTTGACCCGACAATTTTTCAATGATTTGGTCAATAAAAGGTAGCGGGAAATGGTCCTTAGAAGTGGCGGTATTCAATTTCCGGTAGTCAATACATACACGCCACCCGGTGACCGGTCGGGTGGCAATTTGTTCACCATTTTCATCCTTGACTACTTGAATACTGGCCTTCTTAGGCACAACTTGGGTAGGACTTACCCAAGCACTATTCGAAATCGGATAGATAATTCCCGCATCCAACCATTTAATTACCTCTTTCTTTACTACCTCCCTTAGGTTCGGATTCAATCTCCGTTGAGCTTCTCGTGTCGGTTTTGCATCTTCGGTGGTGATTATCTTGTGCATGACGATTGATGGACTAATTCCTTTAAGATCGGCAATCGTCCATCCAATAGCTCCTTTGTTTTCTTTCAACACTTCCAACAAAGCTTGCTCTTGCGCCATCTCTAAATTAGAGGCAATAATGACCAGTAAAGTGTCATTATCCCCTAGAAAAGCATACTTCAAATGGCTTGGCAAGTTTTTAAGCTCCAACTTTGGTGGTTCTTCTAGTGATGGTTTAGTACCCGAACTTATCTCCACCGGCAAGCTTTCAAATTGGTGGGTCCATGGCGGTCGACCTTCCTTCAAAGCCATAGCATCCTGTTTTTCCTCTTCAACCCTTAGCGCACAAGCATGTACCTGTTCAGAAAAATCACAAAGACAAACATCCATACTTTCCTCCTCGTACTCGTGCGGGTTGCATCCGTCGACTAAATCTGCCATGAAACACTCATCAACACCAACAGCATTAGAATTGTTAGTAAAAACATTCAAGCACATTTTTCAATTCCCAAAAGTCATATCGACTGTACCAAATCTACAATCGATCACAGCATGCGCGGTGCTCAAAAATGGCCGACCCAAATTAACATTTTATTGTTGTTTCGTGTCCGCGGATGAGTAGTCCAATACTAAAAAGTCAACCGGGTAATAGAACTAATCAATTTTCACAATCACATTTTGAACCATCCCCCGAGGTAACTTATGAGACAAATCGGCCAAAACAACCGTTGTCTCTACCCTTGCTAACGGACCAAAATCGTATTGGTCATATAAGCCCCCGGTAAAATGCTCACCCCAGCTCCAAGATCTAGTAACGCCTTTGCCATTTGAAAATTACCAACTTGTATATTAATTAATGGCGTGCCCGGATCTTGGAGCTTAGGAGGAAACTCCCCATTCAAAACCGCACTTACTTGCCCGGTTAAATCCACCCGCTTAGGCATTTTCTTCTTTTGTTGCCTTTTTTGTGTACATAATTCCTTTAGAAATTTGGTGTATGCGGGTACTTGTTTTATTGCATCAAGTAATGGAAGATTGATTTTTACTTGTTTAAACATGTCCCACAATTCTTCTTTTTGGGGACCTCTTGATGCAATAAAATTTTTCCTACCCGGGTCAAGTAAGGCTGATGGAAACGGGACTTGACTCGGTTCACCTTCATCTTTTTCATTCTTTTCATTTTCACCCAACCCCGGTTTTTTAACATTTGATTCTTTAGGTATAACCGGTGAAACTTCATCATCACTTTCATTACTCGTGATATCCTCAACTACCCCCTCAACTAAACCCGGTGACAAATTGGCTTTAAATTCTTTGCCACTTCTCAACACACTAACATGACTAATATTAACATTGTTACCTCGTGACGAACCATGGGAAGGATTTACCTTGGTGTCGCTAGGAAGTTGACCCTTTCTTTTCTTCAACTCCGCCACATCGGTTGCCAATTGACCCATTTGGGTTGTTATTGATTGAATGCTCTTGTCACGAACCTCATCCTTTTGCATACGTACTTCATCAAGTTGATTCCATTTTTGCATATCTTGTTGCATAGCCTGAAGCATATCCATGACTTCATTCCTGCTTGACGAATTTTGACCCGAACCACTTTGAATTGTTTGTTGAAATTGCCCTTGGTATCCATAATTGTTTCCACCCCTATAGTTGCCTTGATTGTATTGTTGGCGAGGTGCAAAGTTACCTTGAGCTCCTTGAAAGTTTGGGTTAGCTTGGTTCGCTGCATTCCCATAACGGAAATTAGGATGGTTTCGTAACCCGGGGTGGTATGTGTTGGAATTCATATTGAAATTTCGACCACCCCCTTGAATTGCATTCACTTCTTCTACTTGTTCATCAACCACTCCCATTACATAAATTTCCGCCGTGTGGCCTATTTCGTTGCAATCAGTGCACGTTGTACACTTGATTCATGGTTTGAACATTGTCACTCTTTACTCCATGCACTTGTGGCCTTTGTATCACATGCCTTGCTCGTCTTGAAGATTGGGCCTTCCTTTTGGAAGTCACCGCCATTTGTTCTAAAAATTGCCAATCAACATGTTCAAAGTTTGTACCAAACGTACCATTGGTGATTGACATCAAGTCATGTGCATCCTCCGAACTCAACCCTTCATGAAATGCGTTCAACAACTCCCATAGTTGGATACCGTGATGAGGACAATTTCGTAGCATCATATTGAATCTTTCAAAGGCCTCATGAAAAATCTCCCCGGATTGTTGTTGGAAGCTTCTCAAACCTCTCCTTGCATCATTGGTCTTTTGAGAAGTATAAAACTCTTCCAAAAATATTTGTTGCATGTCGGCCCATGTAAAAATTGATGCGGAGGGTAAAGTGTGAAACCATCTCTTTGCTTTGTCTTCCAAAGAAAATTGGAAGAGAACCAACTTGACATCATCCGAAGAAAACCCTTGGCCTCCAATCGTGTTGCAAATAGAATCGTATGTCTCCAAATGGAAATAAGGTTCTTCCATTGCTAACCCCTTAAATTTCGGTAGACTTTGGAGGGCGGTTGTTCTCACTTCAAAAGTTCTTCCATCCGCATGATGAGGAATCACTACCGGTGAAGGATTGTTAGTGATAATAGGCCGAAAGTGAGCTTCAATTCCCCGTACTACTTCACGATGATGTCTTCGAAGGGCGCCCAATGGTGCTCTAGGTTGACCCATTTACCCTTGCATAGGCCCTTGAGGAGCAAATGGTGGTTGATATTGATATTGATGCATTGGTGGTTGTTGTTGAATCGGCCCTTGAAATTGCGGTTGTGTATTTTGAGGTCGCACTTGATGTAGCGGTGTAGGGCGTTGCAATTGTGGCCCTTGCGGTCTAATGTGTTGCACCCCGACTGGTAATCTACTCGTGTCGTGAAATTGTTGGATCGGTTGACTTTGTTGACCCGCTCCTCCTTGAGGTCCCAAGTATCCTCCATCACCCCCATAATAAAAACCTTCTTCTTCGTATCCCCTAAAATCCTCTTCATAACCATCGTCATATCCGTCCCCTTGAATACCCGAGGATTGCCTGAATGGAAGGGATGAGTATTGAAAGCCCAATTGGTTCGATGGTCTAAATGTAGAAGTAGCATGGACAATGGTTGAATTTGGTGGTATTGGGTAATTAGAGGATGATTGACCAGTAGTTGGGGGAAAGAAGTGTGACAATGGTGGAATTGTGGCAGAAGGGCTAAAGGTAAGATTGGGTTCAACTTGAGTAGTGATCGGTTGTGTGGTGTTGGTTGGTGTAGTGTCATGAGGTGGAGTAGGATTTGTAGTGGTATTAGGTATGGTTGTGTTTGGTGATGGTTGTGTGGAAGTAGGTATGAATGATCAGGTCGTTTGACCCGTTGTTGGTGGTATTTGAGATTCTTGCATGATGTTTCGTGGTGTGATGGGTGAGGTAGGTGAACCAATAATTCTGTTTTCTCGTACTAAAACTCGGTTTTGCGTTAACGTTCTTTCGATCTCCGGATCAAACGATAATGGTGATGACTTGTGAGAGCCTCTAGTATGCATGCACCTGTAGAACCTGCACACTAAACAAACCAGCGTAAACCGAAAAATAACAAAGCAAAACTAACAAGCTGACACACGTTGCGCACTACTCCCCGGCAACGGCGCCAAAATTTGACGTGCTGTCGTAGTACACGCAAATTTAATCCAAATTACAACTAATAGATAGTGGTAAATGGGTATCGAACACAGGGAGTTTGTGGAAAGTATGTCGATTATGTAGCTTTGCACTTTAACTAAAATTAAACTACAATTGCAGAAATTAAAATTCAAGAGTTGATTGTTTTGGTTTTAAGAACTAATGTTAACTAATTAAATTGCAAATAAAAGATTGGTTTTGTAAACAGATTAGGAACAAGCGACCATCCTAAATTTCAGGTTTTAATCCACACTAATGTTTATGCTTAACTAGAAAGAACCACATAGACATGGCTCGTGTTTGATTATCTGTTTGTGATGAAAGAGAACTAAGTACTCGGATTATAAAATGCGAGGTTGTTACCCAATGATCAATTGACAAATATCCAACCCTAATCCCTCCCATGATATCTCGATTGCCAACGGCACCAAGAACGTATGGTTTGGATTAACATCAAACAAAAATCAACACTTTACAAACAATCATTCAAACACCATAATAACTCAAACAAACATTCAAAGTTATTATTCTAGAAATTCAAGCACAAACATAGTGTTTCAAAAGCAAACCTTACATCTAGGATGATCCCCACAAGTTTAGCCACTCATGACTTGGTACATCATCATCACACAACGATTAATGTTCATACGAATCGAAAACATAAACCAATTGTTTAGAAATGTTTATCACCAACAAGAACTAGCCAAAATCGCCCCCAATATGCAGAGAAAACGTTCAATGATGAGATAATGTGAAAAGGCACATGAAAAACGGTTTAATGGAGGCAGTTACGCTTTTGTCCGCAGCCTCTACCATAACTTACGGTACCTACCGTAAGTTACGGTAGACTTCAAAGTGATACGGTGGGAATCTACTGAGTTACGGTGGAATATGGGAGTTTCAGGGGCTACCGTAATTTACGGTACCGTAAATTACGGTGGACCCCTGATTCTTATGTTTTGTTTCTTCTTTCCTTCCATTCTTGACCCGTTCCACTCCAGTCCTTCCACAGCAGCAATTTGTCCGTTTTAAGCTCCAAAGCGTACCTGAAACATAAGCAACTGTAGTAATCTAATTCAAGATAATTACGCGATCAAGTGAGGGATAAACTAGTCTTTTAACACCATTAAGGGTTGTCCTATGGACCACCCGTCAATACCAGCCGAGATAATTTGTGACAATGGCTCTCAGTTTATCAGTAAGATGACTACCGATTTTTGCAATAGTTGGGGAATCAAAATGATCACGTCTACTCTGGTACACCCTCAAGCAAATGGACAGGCAGAATCCTCGAACAAGATAATCAACAATTTGAATAAAAAAACTAGGAGCTAAGAAAGGAAGATGGGCATAAGAGTTACCCTTTGTTTTATGGGCTGATAGGACAACAGTAAAAAGTGCAACTGGGCAAACCCCATTTTCCTTAGTGTTTGGAGCAGAAGCAGTGATCCCAACAGAGATGGTGATACCTACAGCAAGATCCAACCTTCGGGATCCTGAGAAGAATCCTGAAGCTCTATGCCAAGAGTTGGATACTTTCGATGAGACAAGGGATGCGACAAAGTTAAGGATATCCAGAGCATATAACAAAAACCTAAGGACTAGAAGGTTTCAAGTTGGAGATTGGGTATTAAGGAAAGCTTTTCAGAACACTACTAATCCTGGTGATGGAAAGTTAGCTCCAAAATGGGAAGGACCATATGAGATTGAATCGGAATCTGGGAAAGGAGCATACATGCTTAAGAATATGGAGGGGTTATATTGCCAAGATCCTGGAATGCTATACACCTCAAAGCCTATTTCAAGTGAGTTTAGAATTTAATTTCTAACTCAGGATGGTATGAATTCTATCTCGTTTAACTATAATTTTATTTTATTCCTTTTGAACCCAATACTGACTTAAGCATCGGAGGGGTGTTAGCCAAGCTAACACCCACCTTAGTTTAAGGTTGTTTTGCAGAATATGCTTCGGGATATAGCTACAGGATATACACTCGAATGAATCGAAAGATTAGAGGATTGGCCCCCTCTCTCACGATTAAGGGATTTTAATCCCTTCAAAGGTTTAAAGGTATTCACCTTTCTCTCGAATTGGGTTTAAACACCCCGCCTGGAGCGCAAGTTATCTAGGAATAGTTCAAGATAGCGGGACCAGTCCATGTAAAAGTGGCTGACAATTTCGTTATTATTGGCTATATCCTGGATCCTATAGGTATATGAGGATTGATCACCCTCTCTCACGAAAGGGTATTTTCGTACTCTCTAAGGTTTAAAGGTTTTCACCTTTCTAAGTCTTGGAGTTTATACACTCCCGCCTGTAGCGCACGAAAATTTGGGATTATCTCCAGGATATTTAGGGTTTATCCCCTGTAATACTAAAGTTATACACAAGTGTAAAATCAGTTGCAATTGATGCCCAAAAATTCCTAAGTATTTAAAAACAACATACAGAGGGGACATTCCTCTCAAGGCATTGTGAAAAGCTCAAAGGATCAAGTTTGGACTTGGTTTACTAAGTTTCCCAGACTGGGGACATCTTCAATGGAAAGGTTGCAAGAGGATCGAAGTTTAAGGATTGAGATATATTCTATTTCTGGTATGATCTCTCCTTTTTGTTCTCTAGAAGCCTTATTTAAATTATCTAAGTTTTTGAAACTATATTTAACAAAGGTCTTAATAGAATATTCTTAATCAAGATACTGACCAGGATATATCCTCAGGATACTTGGTCAGAATATTTGAAATATTATACTAAGATTAAGAGTTAGAGCTACATTCAAATCAAACGACATAAAACAAAAATTTACAAAGTAAAAATGGACAACAATGGATAAGGCCAAAAAAGGTTAGTTTATTAACATAGAAAAATATTGTATTTCTGGCTTCATCTCAAACCGAGATCCATCCACCTAAAACACAATTTGTCTTAACCATATTTACTTAACAATTGAAGGCTTCATCTTGAAACTCAAGATCCCTCCACCTTCAATTGTTAAACTGTTCAAACTAAAGCATACTAATGATTGATGACCAAGAGCTTCGTCCGGAAACTCAGGATCCCTCCACCTTTGGCCATTAAATTGTTCTAAGTGCGGATAATAAAAATTGTTCAAAAGACAGGAAAAGTAAATTGTTTGTTAAACCACAACCATCAAAGATTAAAAAGTGGGCTCCGGCCTAGGCATGAATATCCATCATCGCCCGCTTTGCTGCTTTCAAGGGGCAGCACCCTCTTCGATCATCGCTTCATCGACATTCGCACCAGTATCACCACCAGTATCATTCCCAGCATCAGCATCCGCATTGACCACCTTTTCAGCCACCTCAGCAGGCTTCTTGACCATGGGCTTCACAGGATGCTCCACGGGATTGCCACCAAAGTCCCTCAACTTCGCCTCCCAAGCCTCAACATTCCATGAAGGGCATTCAAAGCCCATGGCCTTGGCCTCATAGGCCATTTTCAACCTAGCTTGGAGGAGGGAGATAACAACGGAATTCTTGAGGCCTTCTCGGTATGAAGCCATATCCTGCTCATGTTGGACCCGGGCGGCGTCGGATTTGGCTTGAGCCTCGTGGGTGATCTTCTTGATGGCAACCTGGTGTTCCTGAGTCATTGCTTTATATTTGGCTTCATAATTCTCCGACTTGGCAGTGGCAATTGCTGCTTGATCCGCAATGGTGGTTTCAGCCTTCTTCAACTTAGCTTCCAACATCTTGCTCAGTCCGCATGAATCCTCGTAAAGGAACACAAGCCGCTCGAGACCTTGTAATCAGGTAAACAAATATCAATATATGTACTTAAAATATATAATCGGCATATATGTGTATAATATAAGACAAGGATACCTACCTGGTTGAGGAAGCCAGTCATGAACTTGCTAGACTCCGAGAATCCATGGTTCTCGAAGGGAAAGACATCCGAGGCAGCAGGGGAGTCTGGTTCCTTCCTCTTATGAGAACTAGAGTCACGTGGCTTTGAAGCAGTGGAAGCCTTGGGAACAACGACAGCCTTGGAACTGGTAGGTTTTGACATGACAGCTGGTTTGGGATTCGCTTCTTGCTTGACTTGCACGGAGCCAGAATAGCTATCCAACTCCTCAAGTTGAAAGAATTCAAGATTTATGACTGGTGCTACACAAAGGGAAGAAACCTTAAGTCTTTATATATTTTTAGAATATAATCAGTTTGATAAATGAAAATAACTTGAAAAATTATGCTTACATGACATGTCGGAAACTGATCTTTGAATTGAGCTTGTGAATAACAAGGAAAAAGTTCTTTCGCTTTCTGGAAGCTGGTAGATTTTGTTTATTCTTCCTTCTGATTCAGCACTTGGAGGATCCAATTCCTTGAAGTTTGCTACAAAAGAAAAATAAATATATCAAGATGTCAGTTTAAGATATGGTCTTAGGATACGACTGGGGATATTCCTAAAACCCTAAATCCTACCGGAGGTCAACAATTTCTTGGGAAGGTCAAGACCCTTGTCGATGGAAGTTCTTTTCACAAAAAAGAATTTTCGCCTCCATCCATCTTCGTTTTTAGTAGCTTTAAGGATGAGGGGATCACTAGAGGTTGAAGAAAAAAGAAATCGGCTGGAACCATGGGACCTCAAGCGATATGCAATTGGAAGATCCTCGATGCATAAATCGGGCACATGACAAGCTTTAATTTGGTCTACGGTAACTAAGACTCGCCAAACCATAGGCATGGTTTGGGCATAGCTAAGACCGGTGAGTTCAAAAAAGCGAGAAATGAAGGCTGAAAAAGGATACTAGAGCCCTATCGAGAAAGGGTAAGCCAAGAAGCATACCCACTCGTCGGAATAAAAGTCTGATCGAACCTCTCGGTCAAACGAACGGATAACTGCTCCGGCAGGGAAGGCACCGGAAGTTCTTATGGCTACGATATCGTCATTATCGAACGAACACACCTCCTTTGAAGGTTCTTTGAGAAGGTGTTGCTCGTGAAAGGTGGGTACATAATCTATAGTGTGGGATCTTGTTTGGCTGGCCATGGAGGATTTTTGTAAAGAAAAACAGAGAAGAAAAGGAAGAAGAATACCTGAATATTGCTCAGAGTGTTAAGATCATAATGCCGATAATTCGAGTAGATATAGGCTGGAAATAGGGGGTATTGAGTAAATATCGCGTGGGAAGTTGTAGCAAGTCACTTCAAGCATCCAATCATCATAATTGCCTCGATCTAAGTGATAAACTCTAAAATATATCCGTTTGAATTTGGAATTCTAACAAAATATATTTTGGTGACAATTGTTATGGGCGGTTTTCCGAACATACATCTTGAATTATTTTCTGGTTCTATTACTTTTGATTGTGATCAGGATACCGGATCAGGATATTGGTAACATCCTGATGCAGTATCCTGGTAATGACTAATTATTCACGTGCAGATTAGCAAGGCTTGCCTATAACGTTCAAATGGACTGCTTCTCCTGAAGACTCAGACTAAGCTGTTGAGAAGAGAACGTTGAAGCCGCAAAGAAGGGGTCTCCAACATTCAAAGGGGAATATTCGAAGCATCCTCCATTTTTAGGATAGTTTGTTATTTCATTTACTATATAAAGGAGTGATCAGATCGATAGGTAGACACAACTTTTTACACACACTTCTGCTCTCTTCTAGCTGCAATCACTCATAACACTTACATTTACACTCAAATCTCATTGTAACACTTAGTTGATCCGCATCATATCCTGCACTGTATCCTGAGGTTTTGTGTCGGCGATCTAGATTGATCAAGGGCTTTCCTTGTATATCTCGTGTCACCCTTTACTTTTCCGCTCATTGTTTGATTGTAGATATAGCTCGATATCCTGAGCTATATCCTGAAACTGTTTTTGCAAATTAACAAAACCAGCATATTTTTCACAAGTATTACTAGCACACTACCACACTTAACTAATTTGATCACTAAATTGCTTCGGTAATTTTTGACCAAACAACAACATTCCAAGCTCTTGGTAATAGATCACCTTCCATTGTTAATATACGAAATGCCCACTTTCCTGCCTCAGCTTCAATTAGGTAAGGGCCTTCCCACTTTGGTGCTAACTTGCCATCAGCAGGATTTGTGGTATTTTGGAATGCTTTCCTTAACACCATATCACCAACATGAAATTTCCCGATCCTGTCATTCTTGTTGTAAGCTCCAGCCATCCTTTGTTGATAACTAGCCAATCTTATCCTTGCTAAATCCCTGAGTTCTTCTATGGTATCCAAATCTTGAACCAAGTTTTCAGCATTTCCTTCAGGATCACGGAGGCTTGTTCTTGCAGTAGGGACTACCATCTCTGTAGGGATCACAGATTCTGCTCCAAACACTAAAGAAAATGGAGTCTGGCCCGTAGCATTCTTTGGAGTTGTTCTATCAGCCCATAACACATAGGGTAGCTCTTCTGCCCATTTCCCTTTCTTGGATCCAAGCTTCTTTTTCAAGTTGTTGATGATGATCTTGTTGGATGATTCTGCTTCACCATTAGCTTGTGGGTGGACTGGTGTTGAAGTTATCATCCTAATCCCCGAGCTGTGACAAAAGTTAGTAGTTCTACTCCCAATAAATTGAGATCCATTATCACAAATAATTTCAGAAGGTATGCCAAATCTAGTAATGATGTTTCTTTTAATAAAGGATATCACTTCCTTCTCTCTGACTTGTGCAAAGGCATCAGCTTCTATCCATTTGGAAAAGTAATCAGTCATAGCAAGCATAAACACTTTTCCTGCTGGTGCTTTGGGAAGTTTGCCAACTATATCCATTCCCCATCTCATAAATGGCCAAGAAGAGGATATAGGATGCAGGAGCTCCGCTGGTTGATGAAGGATATTGCTATTTCTTTGACAAGCATCACATTTTTTCGCATAATCCACATCATCCTTCTTCATGGTAGGCCAGTAATATCCTGTTCTAAGGATCCTTGAGAACAGTGCTCTGCCCCCAGTGTGGTTTCCACAATCTCCTTCATGAAAATCCTTTAGAACTTCTTGAATTTCTGGATCCTTGATGCACCTTAGATATGGACCTGTAAGAGATCGTTTATATAACATGTTATTTAGTATTGTAAATTGAGATACCTTGACTTTGAAAGCTCTAGGATTTTCTCCAGTAGGGATCTCTCCATGTCGTATATATCACAGGATTGGAAGGATCCATGATCCTGAGTTTGATTGTGAGCCATCACTAGGTATGATTGCAGAATCCTGCACTATCTCCATGGCTGTGTGATCCTCAATAGCAGGAGCTAAGATACGGATAATGGGAATCTTAATATCCTCCGGAATCTTCAGTGATGATCCAAGGTTGGCTAAAGCATCAGCTTCTGCATTTTCTTCCCTGGGTACCTGTATCAAACTAAAAGAAGCAAAAGAGTCTGCCAATTTCTTGACTATCTCTAGATATTTGATTAGCCTTTCACCTTTAACAGCATAAGAACCATTAAAGTGGTTAGTAATTAACAAAGAATCTACATGTACGTCAAGATACCTGATCCTCATGTGCTTGGCAATTTGCAAACCGGCTATTAAGGCTTCATGTTCAGCCTCATTATTAGTAGTTTGAAACTCACAAGCAATTGAGTGGGGTATTATGTCCCCCTGTGGCGATTTTAGTAGTATGCCTAGTCCAGTTCCCGTGACATTTGAAGCCCCATCTGTGAAGAGTACCAAAGGATCCTTAGTCTCTTCAAGTTGTTGAACTTCCAATTCAGCTTCCCTTTGTAGATCACTACTGAAATCAGCCACAAAGTCAGCTAAGGCTTGGGATTTAATGGCAGTTCTAGGTTCATATCTGATGTCATATGCACTAAGCTTGACTGCCCACTTTGCCATCCGTCCTGACATTTCAGGTTTCCTGAGAGCATTCTTGATAGGAAAGTTAGACTTAACAATAATAGGATGAGTCTTAAAATAATGGCGTAATTTAGTAGATGCCATGATTAAAGCAAGAATAAGTTTTTCTAAATGAGAATATCTGGACTCAACATCAAGTAGACTTTTACTTACATAGTATACAGGATGTTGAGTACCTTCATGATCCTTAACAATGACTGCACTTACTGCCTTAGAAGAAACTAACAAGTATAAGGATAATATATCCCCTTTTTCTAGTTTCATTAAGGCCGGAGCTGATGATAGGTAATCCTTAAGGGCCTTGAGAGCATTCTCATGCTTTTCAGTCCACTCAAATTTTTTATTCTTTCTCAGGATGTCATAGAATTCTTTGTATTTCTCTGATGACTTTGAGATGAATCTGTTCAAGGCTGCGATCCTTCCTGTCAATCTTTGCACATCCTTGGCATTGGCAGGAGACTTAATATTCACAATCGCCTTGATTTGTTCTGGACTTGCCTCTATCCCTCTTTTGTCACCATGTAACCTAGGAACTTGCCAGCTTTTACACCAAAGTGGCACTTGGAAGGATTCAATTTCATGTTGAATTTATCAAGGATATCAAATGCTTCTTCCAAATCTCTAAGGTGATCCTCAGCTCTCTTGGACTTAACCACCATGTCATCAATATAGACTTCCATTGTGTGTCCAATTTGCTCTTTAAACATCATATTTACTAGCCTTTGGTATGTAGCACCTGCATTTCTTAGTCCAAAAGGCACAGCAATATAACAATAGGTACCAGTAGGGGTCATAAAGGCTGTATCCTCTTGATCAGATGGTTCCATCTGAATTTGCTGGAATCCAGATGAAGCATCCATAAAAGTCAACAAATCATGACCCGCAGTAGCATCCACCATGGAGTCAGTGTGGGGTAATGGGAAAAGATCCTTGGGACATGCCTTATTTAAATCAGTGAAATCGACACATACCCTCCACTTTCCATTTTTCTTTTGAACAACAACCAAATTGGCTAACCACATTGGATACTTTACCTCTCTAATCAAACCTGCTCTGAGCAGTTTATCTACCTCCTCTTGGATGATGACATTCCTCTCAGGTGCAAACTTTCTCCTCTTCTGATGTATGGGTATGAATGACCTATCAATGCCAAGTTTATGAGTAATAATATCTTTAGAAATACCTGTCATGTCCTCGTGCTTCCAAGCGAAGGTAGCTTTTCTCCTTGTTAAGAAGGATACTAAAAACTTTGGATTCAGGATCCTGCGGATCCATCAGGATATCTTTAACATCTTGTTCTCTCACCTCCAGGACATCTCTTGGAGAATAATTTAATTGTTATGCCTCCCTAGGTCTTGAGGTTGGCATCATTGATGAAGTGTAACAATTCTTGGCTTCTTGCTGATTAGTTTCTATCTTCACCACACCCCATGGAGTAGGGAGTTTAACACACTGATGATATGTAGATGGAACTACTTTCATATCATGTATCAATGGCCTGCCAAGGATAACATTACAACAAGATAAGAAATCTATGACACAAAATTTTTGAAAAGAATTAACTCCCTCTATGTAAATGAGAAGTTTAATGTCCCCCAATGTATTCTTGGTTTCTCCACTGAATCCTACAAGAACTGATGATCTTGGGATAATTTCTGATTCAGGGAAATTCATTTTCTTGAGGACATCGAGTTGAATAATGTTCACTGAGCTTCCTCCATCTATGAGAATCCTGCGAACAAAATGGTTAGAAATAAACAATGTAATAACAAGACCATCATGATGAGGATCTTGAATATCTACACGGTTATCCTCATCAAAGGATATGACTTTATCCTGTGTAAGGATGGAAGTTCGAATAGGCCTATCACCATTCTCCATCTTTGTCTCTTTAGCATGCCTCTTGGTCGCTGAAAAGGAAGTGCCACATATATCTGATCCACCGGAAATGAAGTTGATAATTTGGTCATCAGCTGGGGGAGCAGGAGCCCTTTCTGGAATTTTTTCAGGATCCTGGATCCTTGATTTCTTTCTTCCAAATAGCTCCTTCAAATATCCTTTGCTTAATAGGTAACCAATCTCTTTCCTGAGTGCTATACATTCGTAGGTGAGATGACCAAAATCTTTATGATAGGCACACCATTTGGATTTGTCTTTTGTGGCAGCCGGCTTGTCATTCTTTCTGGGCCATCTAGCTTTATCACCTAGATTCTGCATAGCCAAGATTAGTTCGTTGTTATCAACAACAAAGCGATATTTAGAAATAGGAGGGTAATCTTCATCATCCTTTTCTTCCTCCACAGCATGCACATTTTGATTGTCAGACTTGTTATATGACAGTCTTTCCTGGATCCTTTTATCATCCTCTAAATGGATGAATCTAAGGGCCCTGTTTCTTACTTCATCAAGGTTCCTGCAAGGAGTCATAACAAGATCATCATAGAATTGTGAATCCTTAAGCAAACCCATTTTAAAAGCCTCTACAGCTGTGGCAATATCCAAATTGGCAATTTCTAAGGATTCTCTACTGAATTTAGTTATATAATCCCTTAGCGATTCATTGTTACCTTGAGTTACCTTATATGAATCACTAGTTAAACGTTCAAATCTCCTACTACATGAAAATTGGCTATTGAACAAGTTAACTAGATTAGCAAACGAAGTAATAGAGTAAGGGGGAAGACTTAGCAGCCATTTAAGAGCTGATCCTGTCAGTGTGGATCCGAAACCCTTGTATAGACATGCTTCTTTTAACCTTTCTGGAATGGGGTTGATCTCCATTCTCTCCTTGTATTGAGCTACATGCTCTTTTGGATAAGTTGTGCCATCATAGAGCTTCATGTTTGGTGTTTGAAACCTCTTTGGTATCTCTGCATCACATATAGGTGGTGCAAAGCGTGACACTCTGTGACTCCCATCCGGAATCTCAGGAATGGGTTTAACCACTCCTGGAACACAGTATATCATATTCTTAAGTTTTTGCAACTCCTTTGCCATGGCTTGGTTGATTCCTGGTTCCTGCACAAAGCCATGGTTAGCATTATAAGATGTATTTAAAGTGTTACCTCCTGATGGATTCAAGGTTGGGATTCCTGATGTGAATCCAAACTGGTGTGACTCCAGAATGATCGTGGGACCAGATGAGGCAACAGTCTGCATGGGAATGAAGTCTCCCACATGAATTTCTGAACTTCTTGGTTGTTGACTCCTTAAGGATCCTTGATCCTGAAAGATGTTGGATCCAGTATGCATCAGAGCTGAAGGTCTGGGAGGATACTCCATGGATCCATGAACCTGCGATGAGGATCCTTGAGCCTGGGAAGAGGATCCTAGATGCTGAAGATAGGATCCTTGAGCCGATAGAGTCCCCATGTATCCTCCTAAATTTGAGAAGGATCTTTGATGTTGGAAGGAGGATCCTTGAGGCTGAAGAGAGGATCATGAAGGTTGGAAGTAGGATCCTTGAGCCTGTGTCATTGTCGATGATCCATAGTGCATACTTAATGATCCTCCATGGTACTAGACACCTGATGCTGTGGAATGCTGCGCAGTTGTTGCTGGAGTGCCGAAATTCAGTGATCTAGGCACCAATGGAGAGTGATCCTCCGTTGATCTCTTCAGTTTCTTGATTTCATCAATTTCTTGAAGGATCAAGTCATTAGTTTTGTCCTGCTGCTACACATAATCCTTCATCTGCAAAATCAAAGAATAAAGATCATTGTTAGTAGGACCAGAAGAAACAGCAGTAGTTGATTTTGTGAAAACGGGGGTTGTCTTCTTCGCAGCATTCTCAGCATTCTTCTGGGATCCAGAGGGGACATGAGGCAAAGGTGGAATGCCCTGTGAAGAAGTGATCGCCGACATGGAGCTTGAAGTGTTCTTTGCATGAGAAGCCATGTGGTTGAAGGTAATGAACAGAAATGAATAAAATGTACGAGATTTTTCAAGAATGAAGCACCGATCACCCCACGGTGGGCGCCAAACTGTTTTGGTCAAAAATCACACAAGGATAATGTAACCAAATCTGAATTTGGTGAGGTTAGATGCTTAGTTAATTGAACAAATGTGTAAACAACAATTGAATGAAATGAATGAACAACACAAGGATTTATATGAGGAAAAAAGCCCTTGATCAATGAATGATCTCCGGCATAAAAAACCTCGGGTGATGGAAACTACCGATCACCAACTATATTAAACAAACAAAGTTTACAACTTCGGATGATAACAAGCTTGGTACAAAGGTTGCTAGTGTGTAAATGTGTGTAATCGGCAAGTGTTTGCAGAGAGTTCAAGTTCGAGAGAGTTGTGTATGTGTGTGTTGCTATATTTCTAAATCAAGCTTGCTATCCCTTTTAAGATTAGAAATTATCTAGGCTAACAAACTATCCGAAAATGGTGCAAGCCTCCCCACGATCACCACAACGGTCATGGAGTCATTGAACGTGCAGAAATATCAAGCATATTCCCCTAGAATCTCGGTTGGAACAAGTCTCATTCGAATACACCTGCAAAACAAGTTCAAAAATGATGGAAACAATTGTTAGTTTAGGATAATAATGAGGATCTTGGATCCTTAGTCTTGCAACATCTTCTAAGGATCCTTAATTCAAACTGAATTGAGGATCCGTGATCTAGGCTACACTTGAGGATCCGTGATCCAGATGCAATGAAATTCTATCCCTAATAATTGCCCCCAAACATGACTAGTTGATATCCAATTAGATAGTCATGTTTCAACTTATTTCGGACTAGCCGTTGCAAATGGATATAGCCGTTACAGTGCTGATGTCAGCGATCATCATCCCCCGCAACAATAATCATTATAAATAGGTTAGAGATAGGGATCAAAATCTGCATTTATATTCGAGATCCTCTCCTTTAAATCCACATTCGAAGATCTCATCAGGTAATTCCTTCTCTCTTCTCTATTATCTACTTCTTCCAGATCCTCTGTTCTTCAAAATCAATGGCGAAGATGAGCACTCGTTCTTCCCCTGCCAAGAATCCCGATCCACATGTTATGCTATGCAATTCTATCCCTAACAGTCACATACATAAATTTCGACAAAACATATAAAATTACATCTCGGTGATTTGAGAAGTACTACAAGAAAAGTGACTATTAGAGACTAAACTATTTGGGAAAAAGGTTTGGCTTGCCGGAGCAGAGAGCATCCGAACCAGCTCAAACATCTTGCCAGAAGAGAATCGACTTCCCATCCTCTAGGGAACCTTTAATAGCATTTGACAAACAAACACTCTTATTGGATAAGTCCTAATAAATACCTGTAATTTGCTTCCATGGCCCCGGGTTTGCTAGGCGCCTTGGAATTTAATTCCATGACCGTGTGGAGCTATGAATACTCCAAATTACCCCCCTGTACAAGGCTTTTTGCTCCGACTTGAAGCTCCACCACCACTTTGCAAGCATAGCAAGGTTGGCATCCGCAAGAGAGCCAATCCCAATACCTCCATACTCAACCGGTCCAATAACCTTGTCCCATGCCACCCAACTCACTTTATCAACATCTTCATTACCACCCCCAAAAAAGTTTCGACGGAGGCGGTCCAAAGCCCGCTGCCATGTTATTTAGCATATCATCCTCAATACCAATCCCAAAGAGGCTTCTTTTATGGGGATTAACTTTGAGACCTGAAATGAAGTAAAAGCACCTTAGAATGCGTTATAGGGCAGCGAAGTTGTTAGGCGACCATTCACCCAAGGAAAGGGCGTCATCGGCGAACAAAAGGTGGGACAATAGAGGCCCGTGGGTGTTAATGCATATACCTTTGAAGAGCCCGATATCACATGCCTTCTTCATCATACAAGACAACACTTCCATGGCAAAAATATAGAGATATGGTGAGATGGGATCACCTTGTTTGAGACCCCGAGAGCACACAAAAGTAGGCGACCCATTTACCAACACCGAAGTCCGAGCCATGGAGAAAATTGCTTTGATCAACTGCCTCCATTTTAATGGGAAGTTCATTTGCTCAAGAACGGATAGGAGAAACTCCCAGCTCAAAGAGTCACAGGCCTTTCCTATATCTACCTTTAAAAGCAAACCCTTCCGCTTCGATTTTCGCAGCCATGTAATCACCTCATTCACAATCATAGGCCTGTCAAGACTGTTCCGGTCGGAGAGAAACGCCATCTGCTCCTCGGATATTAGACCCCCAATAACATTTTTCAGCCTATTCGCCAAGACTTTCGATAAGACTTTATTAATGCACCCCACAAGACTGATAGGTCTAAAGTCCGGAATATAAATCGGGTCCTTAGACTTGGGGATCAAAGCAACAAACGCTGAACAGCAACCCTCCGATAACGATTCCTTATCAAAAAATTCAGCAAACAACTTGAGAAAATCAAGTTTTAAGTGTTCCCAATCCGAGAGGTCGGGGCACTGAAACTAGGACGAGAGCCCATAGGTTCAGAAAACTTATCGGTGAAAAATCTCACCACTTTATCTTTGATAATAATCGGATCTGTCTCCGACACCTGGTCGAACAAGAGCCCCGCAATCCTGTTGGAAGACAAATTCGATTTAATGACTGTGTGGAAATATGCTGAATTCTCGTCACCGTCAATCGCCTACTTGACCCTTGCTTTTTAACTTGCATCCATAGCTTTTAACCGTTCCGCCTTCAACAATAGTTTTTTTTGCTTCCGCTCTCACTTGCAATTCCCCGTTTGTTAGAGGACGAGACTCTGCAATAGATTCGAGAGTCGACAAAGATTGTTCAAAGCGAGCAAGATTCCAATCCCGTCTCTATTTGTCAGCAGTAACCCATAACTTAATCCTATTTTTCAGCCACCTGAGCTTTGTTACAAGCGCGAGGTCTGCCCTACCCTGCCATTGAACCAAAATAGTATTAAGTTAGAGTTAACTTAATCTTATTTTTCACCAAAATTTAATTTTTTTTTTCAAGTTCCCTCTCAATAAACCCCCCCCCCCCCTCAAATTCATATACCTGCTCAATCTTTTAACTCTAAATTGTCTTTTCCCCAAAATTTGTTTGTGTTTACTCCAATCCACAACCACCGTCCTGACGACAGTAGGTAGCAATGATACTTATTAGTTAATTCTCATGAATGGGGTAAGAATGTTTATATATATATATATATATATATATATATATATATAGGGGAATGCTAAAATGAGAACCACCTCGAGTTGTAAGAACCGTGAGAACTACACCGTAGGGGGCGCGGTGGACCAATTTTCTTTTTCATAAACGTAGATTCATGTATAAAAACAACATTTGTAAAAAAAATTCAAAAAAAAATATGTCGTGTGTGTAGTTTTGAGCGCCACAAGTTTGTGTTTACGGGACCCGTAAATCTGGCCGGAAAATTTACGGGTCCCGTAAACACAAACCTGTGGTGCTCAAAACTACACCCACGACATTTTTTTTTGAATTTTTTTTTACAAATGTTGTTTTTATACTTGCATCTACGTTTCTGAAAAAAAAATTTGGTCCACCCGCCCGGATCAAAAAGTTCTCGCGGTTCTTACAACTCGAGGTGGTTCTCATTTTAGCGGATACTTATATATATATAAGGATCCGTTAGAAACCACCCTTTAATGTGAGAAACAATATGAACACAATCAAAAATACCTAAAAATAGCTAAAATACACACACATTTTTTTTTTAATATTTTTTATCAAAAAATCGCTACTTTTAGTAGCAAAACTTTTTTTTTTTTTTTTTTTGCTACTAAAAGTAGCGATTTTAATGTAAAAAATTAAAAAAAAAATTTGTGTGTTTTATTTTTTTATGAGTTTAGTTTTTAGCATTTTAGCTTGGAGGAGGAAGGTAAGTTTTTTTTTGCTATTTTTGGTTGTGTTCACATTGGTTCTCGCAATAAAGGTGGTTCTCGCATGAACCTTACCCTATATATATATATATAATATTAAAACCTAAATTGATTTTAATGTAAAAAATATTAAAAAAAATTGTGTGTTTTTTTTTTATTTTTTAGGGGTTTAGTTTTTAGCATTTTAGCTGGGGGGGGGTGGGGGGTTACGTTTTTTTAGCTATTTTTGGTTGTGTTTACATTGGTTCTCGCGTTTCTCGCAATAAAGGTGGTTCTCGCATGAACCTTACCCTATATATATATATATATATATATATATATATTGTGGAGGGTTCAAATGAGAAAAATTCTTTTGTAAGAAGAAAAAAGAAGAAGTTTCCACCAATTAGAATACTTTATTTGATATTTGCATTTAATTTTAATATAAGTGTATGTTGGTAAACTTACATAGATCATTAATTTGTATTATTCCCTTTAATAACTAACTAAATTAAATTTGTAACACCTTTTTAAAATATTTTTTTTTAAATTAAAAAAACAACTTAATTTAAAGTGTAGAATAAATTATTAGTTGTGTAGAATATATTTCGAGGTGTGTAGGTTATATTTCGAGGTGTGTACGATAAATTTCGACCGTGGTAGGATAAAATTCTATAATGTGTTAGGGTATATGTAGGAAAATTTTGATACGTGTATGTTATGTAGATTATATGTATGATAATTAATGATTAGTTAACTAATTAATTAAAAAGAGAAAAATTAATGAGATGAGATATAAATAAAATAGTATTTTACCAATATGTTATTTCTTCTTTTTCTTCTTTCAATAATTTTCTTCTCATACTCACCCTATATACAACCCTATATAGTAGCCTTCTTAACTTGGGAAGTTGCACCCATTTTTTGTGTGGCTAATGAAGTCGAACCAACATATATTAGTGTTTCCTATCTTTGTAATTCTCATTTAATCCATCAAATTATACATACATTCCACTAAAAAACAACTCCTATATCAATATATTTCCACTAAAAACAAATATTTTTTCTCTCTCCTTTTCAATTAAATAATATTATCATCACATTTTTCTATTTCCTTCACTTACAACCACTTTCAATATATATTAAAAAAATTATACTGGGGGAACAGTGTCCCCCCAAATATACAGATGAAAAGTAACATTTTCTCTCTTCTCCACTCACAACCACTTTTTATACCCTTTACAATATAAAAACTCACACTCACAAGTTTTGATGGATTGGATGAGAATGCTCTTAGAGCATTCACATCCAATCCATCAAATTATACATAAATTCCACTAAAAAACAACTCTTATATCAATATATTTACACTAAAAACAAATACTTTTTCTCTCTCCTTTCAATTAAATAATATTATCATTACATTTTTCTCTCACTTCCACTCACAACCACTTTCAAAATGTATTAAAAAATTATAACGGGTGAACAGTGCCCCCCCAAATATACAGATGAACAGTAACATTTTCTCTCTCCTCTACTCACAACCACTTTTTATACCCTTTATAATATAAAAACCCCTCCTCACATAATTTGATGGTTAGAATGTGAATGCTCAAGTCCCAGATTGTGTTGATATATGTTAATTTTATTACCGTTGCATCCTCCTAGATTAAACCCCCTTTCACCCAAAATCCTGGTTATAATCTAATATTTAGTTTTAATGTGGTAAATTGCTGATTATTTGTTTTTCCGTTCCTTATTTTATTCTTAATACTTGATAGCTTGCACCATTAATTAGGTTCACATATTACACAGTATGAACAAGGAAAGAAGTCTACTGGGTTCATCATGTTTGAATGGCACAAAGAAGTTTGAGCTACTAGACCACTAAATAATAACTTTAAGGGCTTACTTTGTATATTGGGGACAATTGATTGGTTATATTTTAAGACAAACCCATTCTAAAACCCAAGGTTGGAGAACTCGCTAGTCGCTAGCGGGTCGGTGAGGTAGGGACTAGCGACTACTCGGGATTACTCGGGATTAATCGGGATTAATCGGATCGGACTTTTTATGTATAATTTTAAGTTTTTATACATATATACATATATTTTTACACGTAATTTTTTTAAGTGGACAAGTTTTGACCGGAATCTGGGAGGTTTTGGCCGGAATATGTGTTTTTTCCGATTTTTTCTGATTTTTTTCCGATTTTTTTTGTTTTTTCCCGATTTTTTCCGATTTTTCCCGACCGACTAGTCGCGATTAGGGCCGACTAGGGCCGATTAGGGCCGACTAGGCCGACTAGCGATTTTTTCACTGATTAGTGAAAAATTACTCAGTAGAGGTCCGACTAGCGACTAGTCGCCGATTAATCGCCGACTAGTCGCGATTTTTGCAACAATGCTAAAACCTATGGTTAATCATGGTATCATTAGAATGCAATTATATCATAGTCACTCCCTAATTCCTTTCAGTTTGTTGGGCCGACTTAGTTGGGCTGGTTGGGCTCAGATCCAATTCATAACAAGTATTGTGCTTGTTTTAGTAAGCTATTTAAAAAAATATTATTTTGGACTTTTTTTTTTTTTTTTTGCAGAGAATAGGTGGATTAAACAAGTTACATATTTTCCATTTGGTAAGCATTCTTTTTCTTGTTTTTAACCAATTAAAAACTTATGTTCACGTCTGAAAACAGGTTTACCTTCTACATCAACACTTGCAGTTGCGGGTTACTGGTTGCCAGGTGTTCTATTGTCTGATCTCATATAAAAGATATTGAGCTGAACATTTGTTCAATGATAGGCTCTTAAAAATCTTTTGGAGTGCTCTTGTATATCAGAAATGTTTGCAGCGGAATCATGTGAATACATTTGATCGATATTAACACGAAATTATATGAACAAATGATGGACAATCTTATGTAAAGAAATTGTCTTGGTAACCGGTAATGTTTGCCGGTAAAACCTATATATACATCTACACAAGAACGGTTAGGAGGGTGGTTATGTTTGGCGGGAGTAACCGTCATTTAAAACGGTGTCACCCAACCAACATACCAGTTCGAATATATCCGTTCATTTACACACACATATCTACTAAGTATAAGTTTAATACATATAATAATATAAATTATGTTTATAATACTAATACTCTCCCCTAAACATAATTTGGTTTAAGAGAGTTCTTGAGTACGCTATTATTTGCTTCGTTTACGGCTTTCTTTGCCCTTGAGAAGTCGAATCTTTTCCTTTGAAGTTTCTTGAGACCATGCCAATCACTACCTCCATAGAAAACATAATGATCTTCAGCCATATCCTGAATCGTTTCAGAATCCCCTTGTAACCAGCCGACTCCACCTGTTTGATCTGCATATAGAGCATAATGACTGACTTCCTTCTCTACTGCACCTGCACTTGACGAACACTCGACAGTCTCTGTTGGAACTTCGCTTATCATTGCTTCTTTATCTCCGTCACTCTTGCTTTGTATGGGATCTACTGTTTTCTCATCCTCTTTTCGGTTTGCCCTTTCTTGTGTTATCTTGAACTTGTAGTAGTATACAAGTACATCCAGATACATTGCATAAATCAGACGCATGTATTCACCATCTTCAAATTCGAAACCCGTATCTTTTGCTATCATTGCCCACATACCATTTTCAGTAACATGCCGGTGACCACCTTCTCTCTTTACTGCCATATACAGATCCAACAATCCTACTTTCCGATTGTTTGAAATAACAGCAGGCAGCGGTCTTGAATGTATTTCTAATTTGACTTTAAGAAACCATTCTATCATCTTCTCAAACGTGATTTCGAGATAATGTTTGTACTTTAGAAAATACTCAACATCGTTAAGCATATCTATCAGGGCTTTGCAATCTCTAAAATCATTGAACTTCATTGCTTGTAAGATTAGAATATTCCAATCCGGTTCACTTGTAGATATGTTCAGTTTCTCAAAATAATCATTTAAGAAGTCTGTTTTATACTTCTCATGTTCGTGCCCCTTTTCTATCACACTTTGTTTTTCTAATTCACCCATTTCTTCTTCCCTTGTCATCCCTGAATGACTATTCCTTTTATTGTTTATGGGGACGCTGAAAGTTGGATATAATTTGCATTTATCTCCCATGAATTTTACCGTATAACCCTGAGTTATTAACTGATCATAACTTAAAACATTTCTGTCTATGTCCGTAGTGTATAATACACTTTGAATACGTATCTTTTCAGATCCGGACACAATATCTACCACACCAACGCCTCTAATGAAGAAAAAATGGTTTTCTCCAGTCATAGTTTCGACATGAGACATATTTTTAATACGTTTAAACATGTCTATGTTATAAGAGAAATGGCGTTTGAGAGATTTACTAACATACCACATATCGGACCAATATCCTCCATCAGTTCCTTCCACAATAAATTCCAGTCGCTCTTCAATCTGATGATTGTTATCTTCCTCAGCCCCTTTTTGAATTCCTGCATTAACCACTTGTCGTAGTAATTGATTCTCTTCATCCTTTTCTTTCTCTTGGCATGAAGAGATTTGATGACCAGGCATATTGCAGTAGTAACAGCGACGTTCCATTCTTCTTCGGTCTCGTCTTTCTTCTGAACAGCGGGCGCATGGCATCATTGTAGAGGTTGGCCTGAGATTGTCACTGATTGAAATACTGGCTCTGATACCACTTTCTTGTATATCAGAAATGTTTGCAACGGAATCATGTGAATACATTTGATCGATATTAACATGAAATTATATGAACAAATGATGGACAATCTTATGTAAAGAAATTGTCTTGGTAACCGGTAATGTTTGCCGGTAAAACCTATATATACATCTACACAAAAACGGTTAGGAGGGTGGTTATGTTTGGCGGGAGTAACCGTCATTTAAAACGGTGTCACCCAACCAACATACCAGTTCGAATATATCCGTTCATTTACACACACATATCTACTAAGTATAAGTTTAATACATATAATAATATAAATTATGTTTATAATACTAATAAGTGCCGACTGGCTTGAACTGATACATATTTACTTGTTTCGAATAGCAAGATTTGAGTGACAATTTATGCAAATACGATGAGTGGATCTATAAAAAGATTTTCACATGGACAACTTTGGTGCAACATGATTACTTAAAAAAATAAATCTTGACCCGTAACCCAATTTTTTGTAAAACCCGACTTTTTTTTTTTTTTTTTCAAACGATAGTCCTAACCTGAACCTATCACAACCCTTTACCACACATCACCTGTCACACTGTTTTTCTTGGTTTACTTTTTATATAATACCACAATCAATATGATAAAGGCAATAATGTTTTATTTGATTTTCAGATCTTTTAGTTAAAGTGTTTATAAGAATATCTTATCTTGATTCAGTTAAGTAGTTGTTGTTATGGGTTTACTTGTGTACTATATGAAAGATATAAACGGGAAGTAAGTAATTCAGTTAAGTAATTATAGTTATGTTAGTTGCATAAGCTAATCCTTGCTTATATTGGTGTGGGAATTAGATTCAAGTATTTGAACCTGGGGATGAAATAAAGAAGACATACATGAGTTTATACAATACCATACTAATAAAAGTCCATGTCTATGTTTATGTTTTATTGATGAGTAAACCTTTATCACATAAATTTTCTAGTTTATTTACTGATGATATTTTTATTGTGTCTTGAATCAGATGCCCAGATGCATTATGTGCAGCCGATTGTTAAGGTATATCAGGCATTTACATGAAATACGATATAACTAATACTCAAGAAGCAATCATGTGTTTTTGTGCAATTACAGAAGATGCTAAATGTAAAGAGAAAAAGATCACCAAGTCCATCTTCTTGGGAAGATAAATGATTTAGAGATAGTTTGTGAATCAGTATAGATTTTGATTTCATTTGTATGTAAATATTTATTAATTTTGTTAGATTTACAGAATGAAAATAGAATGATCTGTGCGATTGAATGATTATTCGAAGAATTGATCTGTGTTCTTTTATTGAATTGGTGAATTCATCAAATGTGCAGATCGATACATTTATACACTTGGGTTAATGTAGAGATAACAGCTAATACTTAGGTTATCATAATTAAAATAATTAATGTTACATAAACTATACTTTAAAACTATAATAAACTTATAACTATAATAAACTTTATTCTAGCTTAATATCGTTCTCTAACACCCTCCCGTAAGCTAGAATGCTGCAACATTCATGAGATTCCTCATATGCACATAATCCTTTGGTTGAAGTGCCTTGGTCATTATGTCTGCAATCTGATGCTTCGTTGGACAGAACAAGATTTCTAATTCATTGTTTTTAACCAGGTCTCGGATGAAGTGATATTTCACTCTTATATGTTTACTCTTTCCATGATAGACGGGATCTTTGGCTAAGCGTATTGTGGACTTATTGTCACAGTAAACAGTAAGAGGATGATCAACATTTTCTTGCAATTCTTGTAGAATTCCTTTGAGCCATAACGCTTGACATCCAGCCATGGAGAGTGCAATATATTCAGCTTCCGTTGATGATAATGCTACTACCCTTTGTTTCTTTGACTGCCATGCTATAACTCCTGATCCTAAGTGAAAGAGATATCCAGATGTACTCTTGCTATCATCTATACTTCCTGCGTAATCACTGTCACTAAAACCGATCAAGGTTTCTTTACTTCCTTTTGAATATACGAGCCCATAATTTAGAGTTCCTTTCACGTATCTTAAAACTCTTTTTCCAGCTTCCCAATGGCTTCGTTTTGGTTGTTCCATAAATTGACTTATCTTGTTAACAGCGAACATGATATCAGGTCTTGTATTTGTTAGGTACATGAGACTTCCAACCAAACTTCTGTATAAATTTGGGTCCATTTCTTCTTCTAGGTCTTGTTTGGATAACCGTATACCATACTCCATTGGAGTGGATACTGCCTTACAATTCATCATCTTGAATTTATCAAGTAAACCTCTTGCATACTTTTGCTGTGATAGCATTATATCTCCGTTCTTATAAGTTACTTCCATTCCAAGAAAATAATGTAGGACTCCCATGTCTGTCATTTCAAATTCTTTCTTCATAGACTCCTTGAATTCGAGAATCATACTTGAGGAATTGCTGGCTATAATAAGATCATCTACGTAGAGACAGATTATTATTTTCACACCTTTATAAATCTTGGTGAACAATGTATGTTCATGTGCACACTTCTTGAATCCGCATGATGTAAAGTAACCTTCTATTCTACTGTACCACGCCCTCGGGGCTTTCTTTAAACCATATAAAGCTTTCTTGAGTCGACATACCTTCTTTTCTTTTCCTTTAGTAACATATCCTTCCGGTTGTTCGGCGAATACTTGTTCCGTTAACGTGCCATTAAGGAAGGCCGTCTTCACATCCATTTGATGCAAGTGCCATTTATAGTGTGCAGCCAAGGCTAAAATAAGTCTGACTGTATCAAACCTTATGACTGGAGCAAAAACATCTTGGTAATCAACACCGTACTTCTGTTTATAACCCTTTACTACCAGTCGAGCCTTGTGTTTGCTTATATTCCCGTGTTCATCATATTTAGTTTTATATATCCACTTCATGCCGATAGGAGTTTGACCTTTCGGAGGGTCCACTAGTTCCCAAGTGTCATTCTTGATTATTGATTCCATTTCCATATCCATAGCTTCTTTCCATTTTGTCTCTTTGCATGCTTCTTGGTAGGTGGAGGGGTCTGTATTTGTGAATAAAACAAAATGAGCCGAACTCCCTGCATCTAGTTGAATCTTCCTGTAGAGTTCTTCGACTTGTGTCTCCGTTAAAGCTTGAGATTTTTGATATACATCAGTAATATTTCGGGTCCTTATAACTTCATTTTCAGATGATGAAGATTCTGAATCCTCATGGTTATTAGTGTTTTCCTCACTGCTGTCTTCACTATCCTGCTCATCCCTTTGGTTATTCAACTCCGGTGCAGTTGAAATATTTTGATCATTCACGTTCATACTTTGACTGCTTGAAACCTCCTCTGTCGTAGGTTCAATGTCGTCTTCAGCTATAAGAGAACTATCATCATCATCATTTCTGATTTCAATGAAAGATGAGGCTTCTTTACCATCTTTGTTCACACTCCAATGTTGATCCTCATTAAATACTACGTCTCTACTTATGATTATTTTGTTTGATATTGGGTTGTATAATTTGTATGCCTTGCTGTTTTCGCTATATCCCACGAATATGGCTTTCTCTGTCTTGTCATCTAGCTTTCCTCTATGAATCTTAGGTATATGAACATATGCAATGCATCCAAAAACTTTTAGATGTTCCACATTAGGTTTTCTTCCACTCCATGCTTCCTGAGGTGTTATTTTTGGTACATTCTTTGTAACTGCTCGATTTAATAAGTATGTTGCACATGAAACTACTTCGGCCCAGTATGCATGTGATAAATTCTTCATTTTTAACATGCTTCTACCTAATTCCATAAGTGTCCGATTATTCCTCTCGGCCACTCCATTTTGTTGAGGAGTGTAACTAGTAGTAAGTTGGTGATGTATCCCGTTTTCTTTAAGAAACTTTTGAAATTCATGACCACAATACTCCCCTCCTCTGTCTGATCGTATGCTCTTTATCTTAAGATTAACTTGATTTTCTACTTGACTTTTGAATAACTTAAAACGGCTTAATGCTTCTGACTTAAGTTTTAAGAAATATATCCACGTCTTTCTCGTGAAATCATCTATGAAAGTAATGAAGTACTTACATCCCCCTATCGATTGAGTCCTCATAGGTCCGCATATGTCTGCGTGAACGAGCTGAAGCGGCTTGCTTGCATGCCACGTTGTCTGTTTCGAGAATGGTTTTCTTGCATGTTTGCCGAAAATGCAACCTTCACATGGATTGTGCGTTCTAACTAATTTCGGCAAGCCTTTTACTGTTTCATTCATCCCCATGTCACATAAGGTGTCTAAGTTTAAATGCCCGTATCGTCTATGCCACAACGTGGATGGGTTAGTTGTTGTTATATTGCATACTCGAGGTATTATGTCTTGGTTCAGATTCAATGGAAACATCTTGTTTCCAGTCATCTTCACCGTTCCAATGTGTGTTCCAGTAGAGTCTTTGATAATGCATCCTTGATCATTAAATTTTACTTCATAACCTCTTTGAACTAACTGTCCGACACTTAGTAGATTGTGTTTTAGGCCTGCCACATAAAACACATTCGGAACTCGTTTCTCTTGACCCTTCACCTTAATAGTAACATCTCCACAACCCAGAACTTCGAGTCGTTTGTCATCTCCGGTTCTTACTTCTCTTCTCTCTGATTCATTTAGATTAACAAATAGATTCTTATCACCAGTCATGTGATTACTGCACCCGCTGTCCAGATACCAGCAGTCATTCTTTGTTACTTCCTCTACATTAAAAATCATAAACATGGTTTCATCGCTCTCCTCTTCCGTATCATCCTTATGCATTAATGCACTCTTTGTTCTATCATTTTCATCCTTCTTATTACAGAACCTAGCCACATGTCCTAATTTTTGACAATTGTAACATCGGATGGAACCATTGTATCTCCCTCGTCCCCTGCTGCGTCCTCTACTGGCATATTCTGACCGAGATGATCTAGACCTTTCTTAATTATTTCCCTGAATTTGGAATGCTTGTTCGATTGACACATCATCATACTGTTTTAAACGAAGTTCATGTGATTGTAGAATTCCCAGTAATTCGTCTGTAGTGATCATATGTAAATCTTTGGATTTGTCTATGGCCACTACCACTGCTTCATATTTTCGTGTTAGACTTCGCAGAATCTTCTCTACAATTCGTTGTTCCTCTATCTTCTCTTCGTTTAATCTTAATTGATTTACTATTACAGTTGTTCGATTTACATAGTCTTCTATTGATTCTTTCTCTTTCATTCTTAATGAATGAAATTCACAACGTAGGGTTTGAAGTTTTACCGTTTTGACTCTATTTTCTCCCCTGTAGGCTTTGTGAAGAACATCCCACACATCCTTGGATTTCTGGCATGTAGAGATTCGTTCGAAGACTGTTTCATTCACCGCTTGAAAAATAATATGTAATGCCTTTTTATCTTTCTTAATCTTTTCTCTGTAATTGCTCTGATCATTCTCTGATGCATTCGGAGCGATTTCTGCATAACCCTCTTCTACAATTGACCATAAGTCTTGTGATTCCAGTAACACTTTCATCTGTATATGCCAGTGATAGTAATTTTGTCCCAGAAGTTTCGGAATCTGAGTTTGAATTCCTCCATTGGTCGTCATCAGAAAGCGATTTAGGAATTATAAAATTTGTGTTGAATCGTTCGGATAAGGTTTTTTCTCTATGTTGTGGATCGGTGGCTCTGATACCACTTTGTTAAATTTACAGAATGAAAATAGAATGATCTGTGCGATTGAATGATTATTCGAAGAATTGATCTGTGTTCTTTTATTGAATTGGTGAATTCATCAAATGTGCAGATCGATACATTTATACACTAGGGTTAATGTAGAGATAACCGCTAATACTTAGGTTATCATAATTAAAATAATTAATGTTACATAAACTATACTTTAAAACTATAATAAACTTATAACTATAATAAACTTTATTCTAGCTTAATATGGTTCTCTAACAAATTTACTTATGTTTTTTTTGGATACATTTGGTTCCATTTGTATTTTGATCCCTACCCTTCTTTTATGTAGTGATATTGGAGACTAAAAAAATGTCATCAGAGACTAATTTCGAACACTTCAGGACTAAAATGACATTGCATTTTAGATTATTTTTTTGTCCCTAAAAGAAACATATTAAAGACTCAGATGATGTGGTACTAAAGACTGATTCTTAGTCTTACAAACGTCTTATTAGGGACTGAGTTGACATGAAATCCCGAACCTAATGGAAATGTATTATACACGGTTTAAAGTGATGGATATCAGGCCCTCGTCATTCTTGAAAGCTCGCTAAAAAATAAACGAAGTGTTGTTGTTCTTGTTTCTTATGTAAGCTTTTAAAACCATAAAATATGAAAGAGAAACAAAGTTGCATGAAACTTGCAGAAAAGTGACTTGCTTTATTCATGAAACTAGAATTATACATATATTATACATATATTAAAAAACAAAGCTAATGAATAGTAGATGTCACATCATAATGAATAGTAAACTTTCCTTATTGGTTGTCTTAACTTCAAGTCATCTTTTGTTGACTTCTTTCCCCTATACCCTTTTTAAGTGTGTATATATATCAATTTTCTTCAAAGTTAGTTAGATAATTTATCATGGTGGAGTGATTTTGTGGTTGTATGTGTTTTAAAGAGACTCAAGTTCAAATCATGGGGTCTTTTTTTTTTTTTTCTCCATTTTATGCTTACATAACTTTACGACATCTTCCTTTTTCTCATCTTTCACACGTTTTTCTGATTGTATTTATACAATTCTTATTCCTTATTTGTTGGGTTAGTGGATGCTTAGACATCGCAATAGTCGCCATCGCCAGGAGTTACTAACTAGCTTGCTGCCAACGGCTCTGTTGTATGAAAACTCCACTTGTCAACTTAAAAATAAGACACTAAATAGCACAGCTTTAATAACAACCAAGTATTTAGTCGCAATAAATAGTTTTATAATGACTTAGTTTTGTCGCGCCGCAACGCGGCGCGCAGCATTAAAACCTAGTTCTATTTATAGACTTACATCAGGGAACACATGGGAATCAAAAACCAATATTAACATATGCTTTTCTACCTAAAGAACAGGTAAAAGTATGACCCAATGTCTACCTTCTCAAACGTTCACCTCCATACTCGGTCAAACTAGTTTACCAATTCTAATTTATTAATTCTATTATATAAACCAAATAATAAATGCCTATTTCTTCAAATATCCCGCCAAACCATGCATAAACGTGACACTTGAAGATTAGTTTATTCCATGCAAATAAACAGACTACCAATGGACTGTGACCCGCAACCCACGAACAAAACCGAGTAAAGCCAACAATCACCCCTTTAATCGGTGTTTATTCGTACCGCTTTCTTCACAACAATGTCGGTTTATCATCTTCACATTGGTTCAAGTTGAGCTTTTACGTTTTCTCCCACTTTGGACACTCCGATATATAATGCCCGATCTGGTTGCACTTGTAGCACTTAACACGGCTCTTTTCCCGTTGTAATCGACCGTCTCCTCGACCTCTCCCGGACTCCCGACCTCCACCTTGGCCACGCCCATAGTCTTCGCGATTCGATTTACTACAACCACAATACTCACATTTATAGACTTACATCAGGGAACACATGGGAATCAAAAACGAATATTAACATATGCTTTTCTACCTAAAGAACAGGTAAAAGTATGACCCAACGTCTACCTTCTCAAACGTTCACCTTCATACTCGGTCAAACTGGTTTACCCAACCCACGAACAAAACCGAGTAAAGCCAACAATCACCCCTTTAATCGGTGTTTATTCGTACCGCTTTCTTCACAACAATGTCGGTTTATCATCTTCACATCGGTTCAAGTTGAGCTTTTACGTTTTCTCCCACTTTGGACACTCCGATATATAATGCCCGATCTGGTTGCACTTGTAGCACTTAACACGGCTCTTTTCCCGTTGTAATCGACCGTCTCCTCGACCTCTCCCGGACTCCCGACCTCCACCTTGGCCACGCCCATAGTCTTCGCGATTCGATTTACTACAACCACAATACTCACATTTATAGACTTACATCAGGGAACACATGGGAATCAAAAACGAATATTAACATATGCTTTTCTACCTAAAGAACAGGTAAAAGTATGACCCAACGTCTACCTTCTCAAACGTTCACCTTCATACTCGGTCAAACTGGTTTACCTATTCTAATTTATTAATTCTATTAAATAAACCAAATAATAAATGCCTATTTCTTCAAATATCCAGCCAAGCCATGCATAAACGTGACACTTGAAGATTAGTTTATTCCATGCAAATAAACCGACTACCAACGGACTGTGACCCGCAACCCATGAACAAACCCGAGTAAATCCAACATAAAGAACTGATTTTAGTCCCTAAAGAAATGTGTTGGGGACTGAAATATCGTGTACTATCTGAGACAGATTACAGTCATTAAAGAAATGTAATAGGGACTAAAATGACGTGGCGCTAAGGGACAAATTTAGGACTGAATTTATATGTATCAGGGACTGATCATTAGTCCTTGTTAGTGCCATGTAATAGGGTCTGATTTTTAGTTACTGAAACCACACTTATTTATGATACTTTCAAAATTAAAAGAGTAAATTGCAGTTTTACCCCCTGAGGTTAGGGGCCATTGGCACTCTTACCCCCCCTAAGGAAGTAAATGCAAAATTACCCCCTACTGTTAACTCTTATGTCGCACAATTACCCCCCGGATTCATTTTTCTTGACCGGTCAATCTAAACAAGGGAGGGTCAAAGGGTATAAATGTAATTTCACCAAAAATTGTACTTTATATATTAAAATAACCCCTCAAACTCAACATAACCTCACAACCTTACCCCCCAAGTTTTCCCCTCTTCTTCTTCGTCTCTTCCGGCGAATTCTTTCTCCGGCTTCTTCACCGGCGACCTTCACCCTCCGGCGACATCCACTCCATCTTCTTCACCACTCCTTCACCACACTAGCACAAGATGACTGAACAGAATGGCATTATGCATCGAGCTCCACCGGCTGAGCCAGGGCCGGCGACCACACCACCGGCCACCATCGATCCAGATGTGGTCCAGAGATCCTCCCTTTTCTCGCAATTTTCAGGTAAAATCAAACAACAATTTTGATTGTGGGGTAAAATCAAACAACTAGTAATGTATGTTTGTGTATTTGCAGTGGACATGAGGATTCATGTTTCACTAAGATCGATTGTGGTCTCATTGGTGCTCAAGATGCGAGGCCGCCCGTTCCTACATTTCCAGTTTCCGCCTCAGCAGGAAATGGTTGTGTAGGATACTTAAACTCTAATCTTCTAGGTTCTTTTGGGTTAATATGTAGTGTAGGATTCTTAAACTCTAATCTTCTAGGATCTTTTGGGTTAATGTGTAGGATCTTTTGCTTGATCATAGAACAGGTTATGTTTGATCATAGAACAGGTTATGTATTTGACTGTTAAGTGGGTTAATGTTTGATCATAGAACAGGTTATGTATTTGACTGTTAAGTGGGTTAATGTTTGATCACAACATAATGTGGGTTAAGTTGCTGTTGTATTTGATTTGATCATAGAACAGAACAGAACCTCTGCAATACTTCTGTTAAGTGGGATACTTCTGTTAAGTTGCATATCAGAAGCATTGACTAAAGTTGAGTTGATGCTGTTAATGAATTATCACCTGAGGTTATGAATTATGTGTAATGTGGATGTGCAGTTTGATTTCTAGTCAAACAGGTTTGTACAATGCATATACAGGATGTGCAGGATGTATCAACAGGTGTATGTGAAGTTACTGAACATGGTTATGGCAGTTACATGATCATAGTTGATGATAGTTATATGTGCAGTTACTGAACATGGTTATGGCAGTTAGATGATCTTACATGATCAAAATGTGCATTTGATAGTTTGATTAGGATATACATTTTGTGCATTTGATCAACAACCTGTTAGCAATCATAACAGTGGTTTGATACATTGTTAGTAGTCATAACAGCTTCTATGATCAACAACCTGTTACCACATATTCTAGTCTGGTTAATAGTCAAAATGTGCAGCAGTGGTTTGCTTAATCACTGGTTAATAGTCACCACAGCAGGTATGCTTAATCAGTGGTTAATAGTCACCACAGCAGGTATGCAACATGTATGCTTGAGTATAAAACACATTGCAGCAGGTAAGCAGGTATGCAACATGTATGCTTGAGTATAAAACACATTGCAGCAGGTAAGCAGGTATGCAACAGGTATGCAACAGGTATGCTTGAGGTATGCTTGATGATTTAAGAAATAAAACAAAATAACCGTGAATTGATTCAGAATTAGGTGTTTATATGATCAAAATCAGATTACATGTGAATTGATTCAGAATTAGGTTTCAGATCATAGAACAGGTTAAGATTTTTTATTATAGAATCATAGATCAGGTTTTTGATTTTGGCGGGAAGGTTTTTGGAAGTTGCAGGGGGTAATGTTGTATCTTAACTCAAAGTACAGGGGGTAATAACAAAGGACAAATTAGTAATTTACCAATGGGGGGTAATTGTGCGACTTAACAGAAATGTTGGGGGGTAAAATGGAAGGGTAATATAGTCATTTCAACTAAGAGTCAACAGATCTGTCATTGACTTTGAAGCCGGGGGGTAATTGTGCGACATAAGAGTTAACAGTAGGGGGTAATTTTGCATTTACTTCCTTAGGGGGGGGGGGGGGGGTAAGAGTGCCAATGGCCCCTAACCTCAGGGGGTAAAACTGCAATTTACTCAAATTAAAATTAGGTTGGTAGTTTTTAAGGGGCTTTCAGTAGTAGGAAAAGGGACCATGAAGATATATCTCTGTAATAGTGGTGATATATTGCTTGATGATGTGTATTATGCTCCATGTTTGGAATATAATATTCTTAGTGTTAGTTGATGAGGTTGGGGTTCTCTTTGTTCTTTGATGATGGAAAGTGTGACATCAAGAACAGAAACACATGAGCCACTCTCATGACCATCATGGTTGCAAACAACATCTTCGTAATGGATGCATCAAACTTAGACCCTGTGACATAAGGCCCCTACTTGGCATTGATGAAGTGTCTAAACTATGGCACTTAAGGTATGGCCATTGTAACTCTCATGCTTTGAAGACTTTACATGATAATAGAATGGTGCTTGGTTTGCCTATAGTTTTTGATAAATGTAATGTGTAACACCTCGTAAATTCGTGTCGAGTCATGTACTGACACGTGTCCATACTCTCAATTGTGCCATATGTTGGACGAGAGGGACTAATTTTGACAATTTATGAAAGTATGAATGTGGAGGGACTAAAAGTGTCAACATGCTATTTTTATAGCCTCTGAGTGACCTTTGCGGACCATATAGCTTTTAGGCTTACGGATCGCAACAATGAATTTATTGCCTTTGATGATCGTATACGGACCGCAAAGCATCTTGGCTTACGGTCTGTAAAGAAGGAGAAATTTATGTGCGTAAGGTCCTTACGGACCGCAAAGGACTATCCGTTACGGCCCGTAAAGGACTGCCAATGACAAATTTTGTTTTGGAGGCCAAGCAAGTCTGCCATTATGTCACTTATTCGAAATGCAGAGCTTCTTAGCTGGTCTTGACACGTCCCTACACACCTGGAGTGATCCTAGATCACCTCCAACACATGTCATCATCTCAAATCATGATCCTCAAGTATAAATAGAAGCATACTTGCAACCATTTTACCTGCACCTTCTTGAAAATCATATATTCTCCTTCTCTGGAAGTTCCTGACTTGAAAGGAACATCCTACTAAGTTTCAATTATTCCAAGGATCACTTGTAAGTGTTCCTTTCCAGTCCTTTTTGTTTTATAGGCATGTAATAGCCGAAAGTCAAGCAAAATTGACTTTTGCTTTGACTTTCAGTTTAGACCATAAAGGTCCATCCATTGTTCAAATCGAACATGGCTATATGATCGTAATTAGGTAGGTGTTAATCCCTTAAAAGGACACCTCCTAGAAATCACGTTAACTTGGTCAAATGACGGGTCAAAGTTATGTTAATTAAAAAGTCAAAGGGCAGATTTTCGTAAACTTTATAAAACAGACTTATAAATGTTATAACCCGTGTTTTTGACACTAAAATCAGTTGGTAATTAATATTAGAACATGTATGAACATGTTCAGCCTGTCATTTCCAGTTTTAGTGTCAGTTCGCAACCGAAAGTCGATCAGTTTTACTTCTACTTTGACTTTCGATTCTGACCTGGTTTAGCAAAGTTAGCTACTGAATTTAAGTTATATTATGGTCACACTATAATGTAGGATAAGCCTCTGAGGTTATACTACTTGATCATAATCAGATTCTGAGTTTTTACACAAGTTCTTATAATATGCCTATTATGACCAAAATGCCCTTTTTATGTAAAACTTGGTTTTAAACAATGATGAACTTGTAAAATGAATTACCTACTGATATGTTACTATAATTAACATATTTTGGTATATTAAATATGTTCATAACCTGAGTTTTGTGACAAGTTCGTAAATTATGTTATAATACGACTAAAATGCCCTTTTGGCGCATAGTATGGTTTTAAACCATAATTATCATACAAAACTTATTATCTACTGATATTATAACATAGTTAAAGTCTTTTAACAGAAAGAACTTGTTCATAACTTATATTTTTATGCAAGTTCTCAAATTATGTCACATTGTGACTAAAATGCCCTTATGGTGCATATTTTGGTTTTAAACCATAATGATCAAACAAACTTGATTACCTACTGATGTCATATCATATTTAAAGTATTTTGGCATATGGGACTTGTTTATAACTCATTCGGTTACCCGATATCGCTTATACACGTACAGTTGAGCTTACATAACTAGTTTAAGTAAGTTTACTGAAAAGGGTCAAATTTTTTCAATTTTATATCAAATTCCAGAATGTACATTGTTTACCTATATTATAAAAGTCTTAGTACTTGTGTGTTTGAAACTACATTCTATTCCGGTCATCGCTTAATCAAGCGTATCGTACCGTTTTTGTTAATTTAAGTTAACCGGTCCAAGTCTATGACTTACATAAGAACCGTTAACATTCTAATTGGTTATTATACCATTAATTCCAGACTAGGGCCGTCCGGTAGATTGAAACCAACCTTAGTTTATTTGTTAACGGATGTGCTTATTATTTCTTGCCTTTTAAGACTTGTTAAGCCAGGTATATACTCTTAACCTATTTTCCCTATACGGGCTTGGGATACAGTAAATTATTACCGCTTGGTCAGGTATGGGATCATATTTCGGATTGTGACTACAAAAGCTTCATAACCCATTTTATCTGTTTTGTCTAATAACTTAAACATTGGGGGTTAACGCGACCGTGTCCTGGATATCCTTGGCTCATTTAAATATCTAATGGCCACGATTGAACACGGGGGGGGGGGGGGGGGGGGGGCGTAGGCATACACCTGACAGATGCTAATGCTATTATAAAATGTTTTTCTTACCTATATTAGGGATACCCCTTTGTGGGTTAAAGTGGCGTGTCGGTTAATCATGTTATTCGGTTTCTACACCGGACCCCATATGTATTGAAAGACATGTAAAACTGTATACAAGATCATTTTGAATTGTCCCAAGTTATTTATGAGAATACATGTGTCTTGTGCACTTAAAACAATTTTGAAACATTTTCAAATGAGTCGGTTATTTGTATTTACTAGTGTAAACTGACGTATCTTCAAAATACTAAGTGACAGGTTGCAAGGTTACGAAATAGGTTGGAAGTTATCTAGTAAGGCTAGAAGATGAGTTTACAACTCCTTTGCATATAAGCCTATAGTCTGTTATTTCATTTTTGTACATTTCGATCCGCCTGTGGATCTTTTATTACAAGCAGTTTGTATTATTATTTTGAACACTCGTACAATTATATTTGTAATAATATTTTAAATCCAATATTTCCGTTGTGCTATTTGTGTATTTGAAATCAATCTCGTCACGTACTCCCCAACCGGGCCCACCAGGTTGAAATACCAGGGTGTGACATAATGGGTGTACCTTTGGCAAACTAACATTGTCAAATTTTAATTCTAAACTTTGGAGAGCAAAAACAAGCTAGAACTAGTGTATGCTGATGTGTATGGTCTTATGCAAGTATCAAGTTTTGGTGGCGGTCTTTACTATCTTCTCTCTTTTGATGATTATACTAGAATCTATTTAGTATACTTTATAAAAAATAAGTCGTAAGTCTTAGGGAAGTTTAAGTTATTTAAGGCAATAGTTGAGAAAGATGCACAATGTACAATAAACAATTTGAAGACAGATAGCCGAGGTGAATTTTGTTCTCATGAGTTCAACCATTTTTTGTGAAACAAATGGTATTAAACATGAACTCACACCTCTCTACACACCTCAACATAATGGTGGGGTAGAGAGGAAAAATAGAACTGTTATGGGCTTTGCAAGTAATATGATAAAGGAAAAACAGTAACCTAACCAATCTTGGGTAGAAGCAGTTGCTACTGTAGTTTATCTTATCAATATAGCAATTACTAAAGTTATGAAGAATCAGACTCCTCACCAAGAATGGTTTAATCAACAGCCTAAGGATGATCATCTCAAAGTATTTGGAAGTTTGCCTTATGCAGTCACACCTACTTAGGGCAGAAGAAATTTGGATGATAGCCCTGAACCATCCATCTTCACTGGATATATCAGTGAAACATATGGCTACAAGCTATATAATCCCACAATTAAATGATCAGTCTAAATGGGAATGAATGATACAATTGATGAATAAACCTATGAAGCCAATTACATTGATTAGTTCCCTGTTACGGAGGATGCAAAAACAAGAGTAGAAGAAGACCCAAACTCCACACCTTCACACTCAACTCATGAGGTTCCCAGTCAGACAGTAGGTAGTGCAAACACTTTAACTGGATCAAGTAGTGATTCAAATCAGCAAGGTTCCTATAATCAATCTCAATCAGCATCTCCCAAACTCAAGTGCTAAGTGATGTTTACTTAAATGCAAAGAAGGTCAGATTGAGTTATGAGACTAACACTATACATGATGAAGATGATCCCACTATATGTCAGTTTGCTCTAAATGTTGCTGACCCAATGAGTTACAATGAAGCAGTTAATAAGGAAGGCTGCAATGAAAGATGAAATACAAGCAATTGAGAAGAACAAAACATGGGACCCAGTTAAAGTTCCTGCAGGCAAGAATGTGGTTGGTTTAAAGTGGCTGTTCAAACCAAAATTAGGTCCCTAGGGAGAAATCTTGAAGCATAAAGCCTGGCCGGTGGGAAAGGGGTATTCACAGAAAAACAACGATTGGACTTCCAGGAGACTTTTGCTGGAGTTGCCAGGTTTGAAACATGTTGATACACTTTGTGTGGATGCGATAATCGAGGTAGTATACTTATCAAGAACTTTAAACAGAAATCAAATCATGTTGACTAAGACCGTAAGCTGGTATGATTCCTTATCCTTGAAACTCGCAAAAGTTGCATCTGTACAGTTGTTTATCTTATTTTTTTCAATTGCATTTAGTTTAGTTTTCAACATTTTAGGAATTATCTGTAATGTAGTGTTTAAGCTTGTTTTTGATTATGCCAAAGATGTTGCTTGGTGTTTATGACCGGAAGCCTGAAACCTACTTCATAAATCGTTCTTGTTTTTGAAAACTCAAACGAATGTCAAAATGGAAAATTGCCAAAACTCTGTGTGCAGTATGCAAAAAGTTTCATGCCTTGGTGATTTTGGAACAGAAGTCGATGAATCAAAACTTGGTTGACGAATCAAGCTGCTGTTGACGAAACAGAACTGGTCAAAGTCAGCCTTAGGTCAATCTGTTTCATGTTGACGAAACAAATCTGTCTCGTCGAAGACTTTGACGAAACAGGGAGCCCAAGTCTGTTTCGCCATGGGCTAATTGCACAGGCCCAAGCTCAGGCCCATTATCTGTTTCGTCAAAGTCCAATCCTGATTCGTCAAACTTCTGTTTCGCCAAAAAGGAGGGTCAGTGTATAAAAGTCCTTATGTCAGAAGAGTTGGTTCACTTTTTCAAAACACTCAAGTTCCAACTGTTCATCTCCTCTCCAAACTCAAAAACCCCATCCACAGTTGAATCACAAAAGCTCTCATTCCTTCAGATTTTCATCAAAAACTTACAAAAATTAAGGTGCAATGTCGTTTACCTTCATGCTTTTTAAGTTTTGGCTCCGTCGGATCTCATCGGAAATCGTCGGAACCCTCATCGGTAACCGGATTTTCGGTGATATTGAATGTGTTGATATTGGACTTGTTTGGGTTGCCTATTGACTGTATAATCTAAGGGTGTCAATGTCTGTTTTGCCTGTGTTTCGGGTTGGACTTTGAATTGAAAAACAGGGTATTATGAAGCCATTCGAATATTGAAACCATAAATGGGTTTTAACCAAAACAGGGTTTTTGTAACGATTAGGATAAACTTTTGTAACTCGTTTTGGATATCCACTGTATTGTTGATGTGCTTGTATCATCTGCACTTGCTTTGATTGATGTTTGGCGAAACACCCAATTTCAAACCCTAACTCCGGCGAATCTGAACAGTCGGCGAATCAGATTTGGGGAAACAGACAGTCGGCGAATCACACTGTTGACGAATCAGATAGTCAACGAATCAGACTCGTTGACGAATCACAAGAGTGCTCTATTTCGTCAAAGGATTGTTTGGCGAATCTGAATGGTCAACGAATCAGAACTGGTCAACAACCAATTCTGTTTCATCAAGAGCATTTCTGTTTCGTCAAAGGATCTTTTGACGAATCAGAATGGGTCAACAAAACAGATCTGGTCAACAGTCAGCTCTGTTTCGTCAAACCTTTCTCTGTTTCGTCAAATAATGTGTGTTTCGCCAACAATGCCTTAGTAAATTTCACAGGTTGCAGTTTGTTCACAGTGAACATGTTTTGACAGTCTGTATGTCAAATGGATTCATGAACTTGTGTCCATACATGTCCATATCTATGTGTAAGTGATTATTATTTACTGTGGACGTTTTTAAACATGCAGATGGCACCTAAAGAAGGTAAACGTAAGCCGGCAACAAAGAAAGAAAATAAGACGGAGGAGGAAATCATGTCTGAAAAACGGCACAACCAGGTTGCATATTTGGATCTAGAGGAGAAACTTACTGAACTGAAAGATATTACAAGATGGATCCGGGAATCACGTATCAACTATGCAATTACATTTTCAACGCCTGTATACAAGTCTCTGATTAAAGCATTCTGGTATTCGGCAAATGTTGGTGTAGTGGATGGCAAGGAAGTTATCAGTGGCCGGGTAGAGGATGTGGATGTGATTGTGTCACCGGATATTCTCAATGAAGTTCTTCAGTTACAGGATAGTCCGGAGGCTCCCATTTCTGTCCCGAACATGTGCATCCGAGGCTGTTTATTACGGATGAAGTGTACTGGTGATATCTTCAGTATGCAAATTAACAAGGGTGATTTGCCGCTAAGATACAAGTTTCTTTTGCATGTTCTTATCCAATGTTTGAGCAACAAACGGGCCGGTTATGACAAGGCTGGCAACGATCTAGTGGGTCTTATGGTGGCCTTAGTACTAAACAAACCGTTTAGTATTTCAAGGTTCATATTCGAAAACATGAAGGAGAATCTGGATGTACCCACGTTTTCTGCAAATGATAATGAACATTCAGCATCCAAGCCTTCCAAAAGCCGACAATGATCTGCTGAAAATTGAAGCTATGAACTTCCATTCATTACAACTTATCAGGAACTTAGCTCATAAACGGTACAAGGAGAGTGACCCTCCAAGGAAATTATTTGGTGCTATTCACAATACAGCGTATGTTGCTCCTGAAGACAACAAATGGCGTCATGCAGACAGTCAATCTGATGATGAAGAACCTGAGCTGAAAAGGCTGAAGAGTGAGAAATTTGGTCCTGAACCGAATGTGTCAGATGAATCTGATAGTGATGATGACGGTGGTGATGGTGGCGATGGTGGTGATGTTGGTGCCATTGGTGCATCTAGTGTAGGCACTACTGGTGGTGTGTCAGCTGGTGGTACCTCAGCAGGGGGAGTGTCAGCTGGTGACACCTCAGCTGGTGGTGATGATGAGGCGGATTCAGATTCTGATGATGATCTCCTACTTGAACCCGGATACGAGATGTATCTGGATGAACGTGGGGTACGAAGATACAGAAAGATCAGACAGGAAGATGATCCTGAATATGTTCCCTCTGATCCTGAAATGGAACGGGCTAGAAAAAGGAGAGCTGATAAAGCTGCAGAGCATCAAAAGAAAAAGAAAGCACGGAAATACTTAAGTACCTCCTCCAGAGGATCAGCACCTCAAGCTCCTATTCCTGAACCACCTGTGGTATCATCTCCATCTACAGCTCAGCCCGTGTCTCCTCAGGCGACCCCACAACGTTCAATGGCAGCATCGATTCGAGCAACGACAGCTGGGCCTAGTGTTGAACAAAAGAGGATTTTCACAGATATGACACAGGAAGGAAAGAATAACTTCCTGTTCATGCAATTTGAGGCTGCAGCTGATTGCATTAAAAGGCAGACTGATTTCATTCATCTCACGAAGAAAGACTAAGTCAGTCAACTGGTGGAGATTGAGAGATTGAAAACTGCAGTTGGTGCACAACAGGCCACTATCCAACGCCAACAGGAAGAGATCGATCGACTTAAGGCAGAGAATGAAAAGTTGAAGGCATCTGAAGTAGAACGGGATAGACAGAGCACAGTTCTTCAAAAATTGGCCGAAGACTTGAAGGGTCGGTGTGATTTTATGAAGAACTGGTATGAAACCAGGAACACAACCATTGCTGAGGGTGTCAAAACGATGACCAAGGGGTATGAATTCCTACGTCAGAAAGTTGCGACTCTGTGGGAAGACAGGTGCAAACAACAAGAAATATTGTAGAAACGGGATGAAGACCCAGAGGATAAAGGAAATCCTGATACAGCTGCTGCACCTCAGCAACCCCCAGCTGGTACATCATCTGCTATCATTGTGTATCAGCCATCAGCTCTAGGGTCATCTCAAGCAGGATCCAGCGGAACTGTTGATGAAGAACAGCTCCTTGAAGCGTTAGCTGGTACATCCTCTGTTCCCAGTACTGCTGAATTTGCTTTACAGGTTGTACATCCAGTCACCGGAGAATCACTGGAAGAGGGTGAGATGGTTGAAGATCTCACGCCTCAACAGTTGATCACACTGAAGGCGATGCGAGATATAAACGATGATGAAGTTGAAAAGATGCCAAGTGCACCGGAGTCTGTAAACGTTGAAAATGTTGATGAAATTGTGTTCGAAGGTGAAGTGAAGGAATCAACATATGTGAGAGAAGACGGTACCAAATTTGCTCCTTTTGATGAGAACTGGTTGAAAGACAACGTTGAAGATATTGATGAACACCTGAAGAACCGTGACACTTCAGAAAATGCCACAGATGCGTTCGCGGCGTGGCGTCAACGGTTTCTGTCAAAGGTTTCAAAGCCAGTTCCAGAACCTACACAGGTCGATTTCTTACAGCTAGCAGAGGCCAAGCCAAGTGGGCGAATCTTGTGCTGGATGTTTATTGAGGAAATCCACTGTGTTGCGATCAAGAGAGAGTTCGGGATTCAGTATTTCAGGTCGTTGCTGAGTATCTTATCACTGCCGTTCTATGATGTGGCGGCACTTACAAAACTTGAGCTCATCAATCGCTCAAATTATGAAGGTGCTTCTCTCTTTGCACGTCTAATCAAGATGAACAAGAAATCTGGATGGAAAGACAAGTCCTACAAGCCGCAGTTTCCCAGGTATCAACAGATCAAGTTCACTCTCGATCCAAGAACCAATACCGGTAGATACAAGCTTGTGTACGAGCCGGCGAAAGTGATTGAAAAGATTCCGTTAATGCCGATGAAGCAGGATTTTCTTGGAGACATGCGTTTGTGGTGCTATGATTCAGATACGCATGAGGCGGTGATTGTGTTCAACGATGATAAGAATTTCAGGATACTCGATCCGATGTGGCTGGTGAATATGTCTGCGTCCGACATCGCGAAGCTGTACCGACACGACATCTTTTATGAAGACCAGGATGCTCGCCAGGCATTGAAGTTTCAACGTGTTGCATGCTACTGCTACTACCGGGGAATACATTCGGGTAGTTCCTGGTCCAAGCGTCACCTTTGAAGAACAAAATGAAGACCGAAGACGAGTAACAGACAAGGGGGAGTTTGTTGATACACTTTCTGCTTACAAGACGTGAAGACTTTGAAGATCCTCCGACTTAGAAGACATGAAAGGCGAACCTCACGAGTAGCGTCCAAGGGGGAGTTTGTTGATACATATTTTGTGGACGCGACTCGGTTCGGTTCGACTTGGTCCGGTTCGACCCGGTTTGGTTCGGCTCAAGCCCGACGTCACGACATTCCTCCGTCATGCGCCCCAGAGTTCGTCACGCGAAGCACGGAGAGCCGAGAACGTTTCCCGCTTGACACATCATCATGACATCATCATGATGATGTCATGATGATGTCAAGACTTTGGCTAATCTATGAAATCTGCATGTTGATTGAATGGATTTATGTATAACATGTTTCATTGGGCTGAAGCTTCTCATCATGGGCTGAAACTTTGCATCTGGGCCGAACCCCCACTGGATTACATCCATGTCGACGAAACAAGTTTCTTTCGTCGACTTTGATGAATTGTAATGTGATTCGTCGACAACAGTTCTGATTCGTCGACCTGCTTCTGTTTCGTAAATGCTGGTGCTATAAATAGACAGTCTTAACACAGAAGACAGAGGAACGCAGACACAAGAACACACACACACTTTGAGAGAGAGTTTGCAAAATACATTTGTAAACATTGTGCTTGTAACCGAACCTTTCATACGTATTAATACAGAGGTGTTAATCGGTGAATATTGTGTGTCGTTATATTGCGTGTTTGATCTCGGTTTGGTATCTCGGTTGGATTCCGCACAACCGGGGTGGTTTGTACACAAGGATTAGGCGACTAGACCGGACCTACAAAACAATTCAGATCATTATTGTTGTTGCAGCTCAGCTTGGGTGGAAGTTACATCAACTGGATGTTTAGCCTGCCTTCCTGAATGGTGACTTAACTGAAGAATATGTGCAACGGCCTTAAGGATTTGAAGTCTTGGGGAATGAAGACAAGGTATACAGATTAAGGAAGGCCTTGTATGGTCTCAAACAGGCTCCTAAAGCTTGATATACAAGAATTGATAGCCATTTCCTTAATCATATGTATAAGAGAAGCAATAATGAGCCCACATTGTATGTTAAGAAAGTTGAATGCAATCGCAAAATTTATGTATGCTTATATGTTGATGACGTTATATGTACAGCCATAGGCTCCTGTCCTAACTTGATTGCAGAATTTAAGAAGGTGTTGAAAGATGAATTCAAGATGTTTGATTGATATGAGATTGCTCAAGTTCTTTCTAGGCTTAGAGTTCAGGCAAACTAAAGAAGGTACATTTTTGTCTTAAGAGAAGTATGCTAAAAGTTTACCGGTGAAGTTTGGCATGAGTGGCTGCTATCATAAAAATTTTCCAGTGAATGTAAATGAGAACCTGCAAGTAGAAGATTTTGTAGATAACTCTAATGAAGTTTCTTATAAAAGTCTTGTTGGAGGATTAAACTATCTCATACACCCAAGACTTGACCTGGCCTATTCAGTTGGTATAGTGTAAGTTGATGCAAGTGCCATCTAATATACATTGGGGAACAGCCAGGAAAATTCTAAGGTATGTGGCAGGAACACTTAATTTTGGAATATGGTATGACATAGGGTTAGAAGTGGAGCTGGTTGGGTATACAGACAGTGATTGGGCCAGCTGTGATGATGATCGCAAAAGCATATCAACACATGTATTTACTTTGGGCAGTGGGTTAATAACTTGGAGTTCAAAGATGCAACACATTGTTTCTTTGTCGAATACTAAAGCTGAGTATGTAGCTTCTACTGCTGCAACCTGCAAAGCGATATGGAGTAGAAGAATTCTAGAAGAACTTGATCTACAACAATTTAAAGCTACTGTCCTTTATTGTGACAACAAGTCAGCCATCAATCTGAGTAAAAATCATGTCATGCATAGCAGGTCCAAACACATTGAGGTGAAGTATCACTTTGTGAAGGAAATGGTTACACAAAAAAAGGTTACTTTAGAGTTTTGCAAGACTAATGAGCAATTAGCTGATAGTTTAACCAAAGCATTGAGCATGGAAAAGTTTATAAGTTTACGACATTAGTTAGAGTTATGGAGTTTGAATCAAGGGGAGGTATTGAAGACAAATTAAACTCCTCTTGCATGCACGTGCATGAAGTTCCTGGTTAAAGTCTCTGGGTCTTTAGATGTTTTCGAATTTAAAGTTGAATAAGGTTATTAACCATAAGTCGTTTACAAGTCCTAGTTTTCAAATGATAGCCGCTGTTCTTTTCCATTATAAATTGTTGTGGCCTTTAATCCTTCATTTGTATGCACTTCAATTTTCATTTAATTAGAGAACCAGGCATTTAAGTCATTCGAATTTTGTTTGTGTGTTTGTGTTAAGCTCTAATATACCAACAATTTTAATGGCATAATAAAAGATGAACTGAGTGTGTTAGCGTTACGGTTTGTTTGAGATTATTGTTGGTATAACAGTTAACGGTTTCCCAGGACCAAGAGGACCGAGAACGAAGATGAGAATAATCATTCTTATAATCACAACATACACAGCATCACTTCATCATGATCGAAAATAAACAAACTGAAACTGAATTATATGAACTAACCAAAAAACAATGAACACTTGAATACTTGAACAACCTTCACTAATCTGATTGAATTATAAATCACGAGTACATAACCAAATGTTCTGTAGGGCTATTTATATCTAACGAACAAGCATGTGTGAATTGATGTGTCGATTACAAAAGGGTACGTCGATACCAGTTTAACCGCTCTAGCGGTTATCTTAAGATAACATGCTGGTTCGCTAAACATGCCCATTATAACCATCCAGACCCAACGAAAACATAACCTAATGGACGTCTAGATTTTGACCCAAATACATAAACAGTTGGCCTACGGCTCAATTGAAATAAAAAACATAAACGAAATTGTTCGACCCATTTGAAAAACTAATAAATGTAAATGTAATTGCAGCGCCTTGCATGAGTTAATCGGATGTATGTGATTAATGGTTTCAATTATGCCTAGAGTCAACAAGTCAATTGTTGCCAAGAATGATCTTTGATCTCTAGATCGCAAATGATAAACTAACTTGAATATAACATGAATCTGAATACAATGAGTGTAGTTGAATGTGAATGAATTACAAATGAGAAAGCTATCCCTATTTATAATTTCTAAAAGGTGCAAACGAATAGACGCGTCTCTTCATGAACTGGTGCGTCTCTTGAATATGTAGATGTGATTAAACATGAAGAGGTGTGTCCATACAACCCAATAGTCGCATCCCTTGTCTTTGTGTGGCTGCCAAAATCGAATAGGCATGTCTCTAAGGAGACATTTAGATTGGGGTGGGAGTTACAAACTTCCATATTGTCAATTTTGGTCCCCATACTTTGTAACCGCCATATAACTAACTTTTAACTATGTACTAATAAACCCTTGTAGTATGGATGTGTATGATTAGTGATTGCATTCACCCCCTAATCATGAACATCCTTGAGTTGTTGTAGATCTTGAACTCCGAGCAGTTCTCGCATTGTAGCAAACTTGACTCTTGCTAGTGCCTTCGTTAGTATGTATGCCCAATATAGTTCTCCACTTATGTGTTCCACATTGATGTGTTTGTTTTCTACGCATTCTCTTATGAAATGATAGCGTGCATCAATGTGCTTGCTTCTTCCATGAAAGACAGAATTTCTCATGAGTGCTATCGCAGAAACGTTATCCACCCTTAGTGTTATCTTTTCTTCCTTCCAACCTGTAACTTCACTTAGTAATCTTTTAAGCCATAGTGCTTGGCATGCTGCTGCAGTGGCTGCCATGAATTCTGATTCACATGATGATAATGCCACTATATGTTGCTTCTGTGTGCACCAGGTTATAGGTGATTCTCCAAAGTAAAATACCAGACCAGTTGTTCCTTTTCCTTTGTCTGTATTAACACTATAACTGCTATTACTATAACCGGTGATCTTACATCCTCCTTGCTTCTTGTAGATAACTCTATGCTCTTTGGTTCCTTTGATATAACGTAGTACTTGCTTCACTGCTTTCAAGTGTTGCTCCTTTGGTTCTTGCATGAATCTACTAAGCAGACTGACTGAGTAACATAGATCTGGTCTTGTATGCAATAAGTACCTGAGAGAACCTATCAGGCTTCTGTAATGCGTTGCATCTACTAGATCTCCTTCTTCAATCTTTGTTAACTGTGTTCCTGGATTCGTAGGAATCTTTGCGTCGTTGCAGGTTAACATATCAACGTCTTTGAGTATCTTGTTAATATAGCCTGTCTGTTTGATGGCTATCTCACCCCCTGCTTGAATAACTTCTATTCCCAGATAGTATGCTAGCAATCCTAGATCGCACATTTCAAACTTGTTCTCCATCTGAGACTTGAAAACATCTATTTCCTTCCTTGATGTTCCAGTGACTATCAAATCATCAACATAGACTCCGACTATCAGTGTAGAAGTCTTACTTGTCCTTTTATAGATTGATTTCTCTAAAGTGCACTTCTTGAAGTTAAGTGACTTTAGGGTTTGATCTAACATCGTATTCCAAGCACGTGGTGCTTGTCTCAGTCCATATAGAGCTTTTGATAGTTTGTAAACCTTTCCTTCATCTCCTGGCCTTACAAATCCTTCTGGTTGTGAGACATAGACCTCCTCATTGAGATCTCCGTGTAAAAATGCAGACTTCACGTCTAAGTGATGTACCTCCCAACCTTAATATGCTGCTAAAGCCAACATTAGTCGAACTGTCTCTATGTGTGCTACTGGTGTAATGACTTCGTCAAAGTCTATTTCGTGATGCTGAACGTATCCTTTTGCTACCAGCCTTGCTTTGTGTCTGACAACGTTTCCGCTTGCATTTTTCTTAGTCTTGAATACCCACTTTAAACATATTGCCTTGTGATAGCTTGGAAACTCTGTCAATCTCCAAGTTTTATTCTTGTTTATTAAGTCTAACTCAGCCTTCATTGCTTCAATCCACTTTCTGTCATTAGATGCTTCCTTGTAATTCCTTGGTTCTTCTTCAGCAAGTAGTAATTCTTGAGGATCTACTTGAATTTCCGCTGTCTCTTCGTATAGTTCTTCGAGACTTCTCAGTTTCACTGGAGTGTCACTAATACTCCTCATTGTACTTTCAGACATAGATGGACCTCTACTTGATAATCTGCTTGAACTTCCTGATGAGTTCTGATTGTAAAAATGTGTTGGCGGGCTTACATAGGAGTCTTGTTCTTCTGTCTGGTCTACTCCTGAATCTTCATGATGTGGCCCGCTACTATCAGGACTACTTGGTGCATTCTCTTCTAACTCTGGTGGGTTGTCATCTTCTTGAATGACAAAGTTTGTCCATTCAGGATTCCTGAATCTACCATTTCCATATAACTATTCTAGTTCCATTAACTTTACGTCTCTATTGACACATATCTTGTTCTTCGCCGGATCATATAATCTATATGCCTTTGATCCTTCTTCTATTCCAAGATAAACCATGGGTGCACTTCTATCATCTAATTTCTTTTGTTGAAGTGGTGATACCTTAGCGTATGCTGTGCAGCCAAAAACCTTTAGGTGCTCCAGATTTGGCTTTCTTCCTTTCAATGCTTCATACGGGGTCTTGTTCACCAAAGCCTTTATAGGAATCCGGTTTAATACGTATAATGTATGTCTTATTGCTTCACCCCAAAAATTATGTGGCATGTTCATCGCCTTGAGCATACTTCGAGTAGTTAACAACATCGTCATGTTCCTTCTTTCCACTACTCTATTTTGTTGTGGGGAATATGGCGTTGTAAGCTATCTCGCTATGCCATTGTCTTTGCAATACTTGTTGAATTCAGCCGACGTGAATTCTCTTCCTTTGTCTGTCCTTAACATCTTTAACTTGGTTCGAGTTTCTATCTCTACCTTTTCTTTGAACTGCTTGAAAGTTTCGAACGCTTGATCCTTGGAAGTTAGTAAATATGCCCACATGTAGCGTGTGCAATCATCTACAAGTTGAAATATGTACTTCCTCCCTGCATGTGTTGGTGGTATTATAGGACCACACAAATCTCCAAAGACTAAATCCAGAGGTCTTAAAGATTTGAATTTCGCCTGAGTTGGAAATGGTGTCCTACTATGTTTTCCTAATAAGCATGCGTCACATACTTGATTGGCATGACTTATTTGAGAAACTCCATGTACCAACTTCTTTCGAGTCATTTCTTTAATAGCATCGAAGTGTAAATGGCCTAACCTTGCGTGCAATAACCATGCTAAATCTTCTGTGTTTGAGAGCAGGCAGATCGGCCTTCCAATCTTCAACTTTACTTTATACAGCCTGTTCCTCATTCTCTTGACCCGCATTAGTAACTTTCTATTTCTGTCACAGACTGTTAGTAAGTCTCCGTCCATAACTACTTTGCAGCCGATCTCTGTACGTTGTCCGAGGCTCAATAGGTTGCTTTTTAGACTTGGCATGTAGTATACTTGAGAAACAATCTTTTTTTCATGGTTTAGACACTCCAGCAGTATTGAACCTATGTCTTTAATCTTTTCGTGCGACCCGTCACCGAAACGTACTTGTCCCGTCACCTTTTCATCTAATTCTCTGAAGTGACTATGCACACCTGTCATGTGATTGCTTGCCCCGTTGTCTAATTACCATAGACTTTCATCTTCTATTGCGTAACTTGCTGGTTCTATGCGTTCTTCGTTTAACAGAACCCTTTGTTGAACAATGTTTTCTTCTTGTATTGCCATTAGCAATACGGGTGCTACGTCTTCCTCGACGAGATTTAAATGTTCTTGTACAACTTCTTTCTCGGGACAGTCTTTCTTACACTGTCCTAACTTTTGACACTTGAAGCACTGGATCTTACTTGTGTCATGGTTCCTTCCAAACTTCCTCCAATTCTTTGAATTTCCACCTCTAGGTTTGTATGAGGATCCTTCATTCTTAGTGCTTTGCTTGTCTTTATTGTCTCGCCAATTTCCACGCGGTTGGTTGAACCTGCCATGCCCGCGGTTTCCAAACTGTCTTCCTCTGCCTGAGTTGTTGTCATAATATGTAAATATCAATTTATCTTGGCTATCTCCTGGTCTTCCTTTCTTTAACCTTAGTCTTTCTTCATAAGTCTTTAACCTTCCGACTGCTTCTTCTAGCGTCATTATTTCTAGATCGGAGTATTGTTCCATGGAAGCGACAATCTGAGTAAACTTATCTGGCACGGCATTTAGGAGTTTGCGTACCAGAGTCGGCTGACTCAGTGTTGTCCCTAATTCACTTGCTCGTGTAATAACACTGTTTATCTTTGCGGAGAAAGAGTCCATAGTGTCATCTTCTTTCATTTGCATTAACTCGAATTCTGACATTAGTGTATGCCAATGAGCCTTTTGTACCCGATCAACGCCAACGTGTCTTGTTTTTAAATTTTCCCTAATTTCTTTTGCAGTCTTGCAATTTGCAACGTGCAATACGACATCTTCCGGTATTGCTTGGAATACATAAGCAATTGCCGACTTATCTTTCATAACATCCGACTGTGTATTCTCTGCCGGTTCAATTGTTTCCCAAAGTCCATTCGCTTCTAAAATCATTTTGATGCGAATTGCCCAAACCGTATAGTTTGTTGGTTTCAAAATAGGACACTGAAATTGGGAAAGAGAACTTCCTTCGTTTTGAATTATGATTTGTGGATTTGGTCCGATTACACTTAACATATCTTCTGACTGAACAATCTTCACTTTTAATAAACTTTATTTTCTTGGTTTCACTAAACCTAAAATCCTTAACCTGCGATTTCTCAACGTGTAATAATCAATCAATCTAATTCGCACTAAACCCTGGAATCAAAAAACCTAGATTCCTAACCCCATGGATCGATAACCTTGAACCGAAAAAAAACTGAATTGAACTTGCGAATTGAAAAATAAAACCTGATCGTGAATTCCCTGTGATGCTTAGAGCCTGATGCTCTGATACCAATTGTTGCCCAGAATGATCTTTGATCTCTAAATCGCAATTGATAAACTAACTTGAATATAACATGAATCTGAATACAATGAGTGTAATTGAATGTGAATGATTTACAAATGAGAAATCTATCCCTATTTATAGTTTGTAAAAGGTGCAAACGAATAGACGCGTCTCTTCATGAACGGTTGCGGCTCTTGAATATGTGGATGTGATTAAACATGAAGAGGTGTGTCCATAGAAGCCAATAGTCGCGTCCCTTGTCTTTGTGTGGCTGCCAATATCGAACAGGCATGTCTCCAAGGAGACATGTCGATTGGGTTGGGAGTTACAAACTTCCAGATTGTCAATTTTGGTCCCAATACTTTGTAACTGCTATATAACTAACTTTTAACTATGTACTAATAAACCCTTTTAGTATGGATGTGTATGATTAGTGATTTCATCAATTACATATTTTGCATAAGATGTCAAACTTAGATAGTTATTAAGTCTAGCACGTAAATAATATAAGTCAGTGACGGAGCTTGACCAAAAAATTTAGGGGAGCGGAAAGTCATAGGACCCAATTTATATATTGTGTAAATATTCAGACAAAATAATTGGGAGGGTGATCTTTTATAATTTTAAAATTTTCGGACGAAAAATTGAAAATTTTACACTTTTAACCTAAACATTCGGGGGGCGGGTGCACCCCCGGTTTCCACTAAGCTCCTCCCCTGATATAAGTGTTTTTTAGAACTATAATTTTTAGCATAAGTAGAAATAATGGCCTTTTTATTCCTTGTTGGGCAGTTACTCGAATTATTTTTCTTAGTGAATAAAATGAATGTCTGTTTTTAAATGTTTATCTGTTATAAAAAAATCGAATTATTTTTCTTATTGAACAAAATGAATGTCTGCTTTAAAATGCTTATCTGTTATATATATAAAAAAAAAGGAAAACACACACTTAAAGATAGAAAGAATATCTACCACAAACTTAAAGAACAAAATGAATTCCTTTTTTTCCCCTCATCATGTTAGGGGAGTGGGTGCGGTGCCCATTTCTCCGTGATAGAACAACTATAACGCGTGGAAAACAAACAAATTCCTACCATCACCTAAAAGTTTAACGAGTGATAAAATGGTTGCGTGATAAACTTCACGCGTTATGGCACATTCCGTGATAAATGGATGTGAGAGGGTGTGAAGGTTTATTGTTGGGTGTTGTGAGTGATGACCATTGTCACGAAAAAAGGTTGTGAGTGATGGTAAAATGGTTGATGACATGGCGGAACTTGATTGGGTGTTGTGAGTGATGAGTGAGTGATGAGTGATGACCACCCCCACCTCCCTTATGCGTGTAATTATATAGTAAACTCGATACAAGATATGTTATTTGCTCAAACAAAAAGTCATAGTCATAGATACAAATTATCAAATACAAATACCTTTATCATATAAAACGTATCAATAGGATGAAAATGTAAAAAAAAAATGTGGCGGCATTTTAGTAATTATTTACTCGCAGAGTAATTATCAAAATTACTCGACAAATGAAATTGTAGGGTAATTTTTATCTTTTAGAGTAATTTTTGTAAAATTTTCTTGTAGGGTAATTTTGATCTTATAAAATAATTTTTTTTTTACTTTACAGATGATCTTGTATGGTAATTTTGATTTTTTAAGTTAATTTTATAGAGTATCATAATTACTCTACATTGTAAAGTGATTTTGTATTGTATGTTGTTTGATAGACTTGTAGAGTAATTTTGATACATTTGTAGACTATATAATTACTATACAAGATATACTTGTAGAGTAATTTTGATAATTATCCTAGAAGATCAAAATTACTCTACATATCATTTTTAGAGTAATTTTGATAATTACTCTATGTGCAAATAATTTCAAAAATGGCACCGCATTTTTTTTTTTTTACTTTTCATGTCTTTCGTAGTTTTGTACGGTTTTTTATGATAAGACACTTTGTTCACTACCTTAGTTTTATGGAAGGGCAAAAGATGCGGTTTAACCATTTAACCGCGCCTTTTGGTTTTGTCATGAGCATCATTTGCTCAATTGTATACTAGTGCCTAGATAAGGTTGCAACTTGCAAAAACTTGTGGTCTGTAAACAATCAAAAAAAAAAAAAAATCTAGCTTCTTCTCGTTATTTAAGTAACATTACAAATATTATTATGACACATTGATTGTTGTTCTTCCAATTCAATCCGACTTCTTTGTCCTTACCACAGTTATGTCCAAACTATTCATCGCCACCGTATCAGGGTGGTGGGGAAGCGGCAATGCAGACGTAGAGCTAGCAACCACCATTCTCATAATCACCTTACTTTCTGTATTGCTGCTTGTATGGATGTTAACATCAAAAGCTTCCGGCCCACCACTGCCACCCGGCCCACGACCTTTACACTCGTCGGAAACCTATTATCTCTCGAACCCGAACTCCACACCTACTTTGCCGCAGTGGCCAAAACATACGGCCCGATTTCGAGGCTTTGGCTCGGTAAAAAACTGGGTATTCTTATCACTTCTCCAGAGTTGGCCCGTGAGGTGCTGAAACTAAACGATACAATCTTTGCCAACCGAGACGTTCCAGTTGCAGGGATGGAGGCATCATATGGTGGAAACGACATCGTTTGGACCCCTTACGGCGATCAATGGCGGATGTTAAGAAAGATTTGCGTTCGTGAAATGCTTGGCAACCAGGTTTTGGATTCGGTTTATTCCCTACGCCGGAAAGAGGTCAGGAACACCGTGAAATACTTGTACAATAATGTCGGATCGCCGGTGAACATTGGGGAACAGATGTTTTTGACGATGTTGAATGTGGTTACCGGCATGATGTGGGGTGGCACCGTGAAGTCGGAAGATAGGGAAAGAGTAGGAGCAGAGTTTCGGCATCTGATTAGTGAGATGACTGGATACTTTGGGATGCCAAATTTATAGGACTTTTATCCGGGTTTGGCACGGTTTGATCTGCAAGGAGTTAAAAAGAATATGAAAGTGTTGGCGAAGAGATTTGATGGGATTTTTGAGACGATGATCGAGCAAAGGAGAAAAATGAGTGGATATGAAAACAAGGATTTTTTGCAGTTTTTGTTGCAGCTTAATGACCATGGAGATTCGAATCCACCATTCACCATCGCTCATCTCAAAGCCTTGCTTATGGTAAATACTAAATAGTTGTGTTCGAGTATGAAAGTAAGATAATAAAAAAAGATTAAAATTTACTATTTGGTTAGTTATATTTTTTAATTTTTCAGGATATGGTGGCTGGAGGGACGGATACAACCTCAAATACAGTCGAGTTTGCCTTGGCCGAGATGATGAGCCACCCTGAAATTCTAGAAAAAGCACAACAAGAATTAGAGAGGGTTGTCGGGAAAGACAACGTAGTCGAAGAATCCCACGTTATCAATCTACCCTACCTATATGCTATCATGAAAGAAACTCTTCGATTGCATGCTATACTTCCGCTCTTGGTCCCTCATTGTCCAAGTGAGTCATGTGTGATTGGCGGCTACACGGTCCCCAAAGGCGCTCGGGTGTTTGTGAATGTATGGGCAATACATAGAGACCCTACTATTTGGGAAAACCCATTGGAATTTCAACCTGAAAGGTTCTTGGATGGGAAGTGGGATCACACTGGTAATGACTTTCGTTATATGCCGTTTGGGTCTGGGCGAAGGATTTGTGCAGGGACTGCCATGGCAGAGCGGATGTTTATGTTTTTACTTGGATCCATTATTCATTCATTTGATTGGAAAATGGGTGAGGGAGAAAAACTTGATCTATCTGAAAAGTTTGGCTTGTGTTGAAAAAGAAAGTTGCTCTCATTGCAATCCCCACACCAAGATTGACAACCTCCACACTGTACGACTAATGATTTTGATGGTGATGGTGATGTGTTATATTTAGTAACCACAAATATTCTGGGAATTTTCAAAGCTTTACCTATTTGTACGGGCACAATAAATGTAACAAGAGGTGACAAACTACAATTATCATGTGATTGTCACAATTATTATTATTATTATTATTATTATTATTATATCTTCAATAATTCTAATGAATAGTAAATTTTTAATGTTTTTTTAAAGGTCAACAAAAATTTTTATAACCCAAAGGAGCTAACAATACTAAGCCCATACCAAACCAAATACAAAAACACACCAAAAAGAGACAAAATACATAACATTAAACCCCTAGGCTATCTAACTCAAACATACACCACTGCTCCCATGACATTAATTGGCCTTTTGCTCGACTTCTAACCCAAAGAAAGTTGATGCGTTTTATCTCCTCCTTGACCTCGGCAAGACTCGATTCCTTGTGAGTAAAAACTTTTTCGTTTTTGCATTTCCAAATGCACCAGAGGGCGGTTTGGACTACGGAGCATACCATTAGCTTGGGTGTGTATGTTAAGAAGATCTTTAAGATTGAAAATAAAAAAACCTTGGACACCTGGTCCATTGTGCCACAAAGTCCCATATGAGCTAAGTGAAACAACAATCCACAAATAAATGGCACGTCGTTTCAGCCCCCAACTCACATATCCTGCACGTTTCTTCTATATATAGCCACCATGGTCGGGATCCTATCTAGTAAAATTCTCCAAGTGAGGAAGTTTACCTTTAACGGAACCCACTTATTCCACTCGAATTCGACTCTCAAATCTGGAAATCTGGCTTTTTGAAGCTTATTCCTTAGACTCTTAACCGTAAAAAAACCTGATGGTTCAACCAACATCAATTCGTATGTAAGCTCCTCAATCTGATACAATTCTTCCGTGTCAGCCGATTCGCGAGTCCACATAAATTTTATAGAAATGATGCCATTTTCTAATGCCAATCTATCCAATACTCTTGCACCCTTTTGTCTCTTCAACCCGAAAGCCCTTGGGAACCGCGACTCTAGAGTATCTTCGCCAAGCCAGCATTCTCTCAAGAAGTAAATCATTCTGCCATGCCCCAAGACCGCATTAAATAACAGTTCAGACTTTAAACCATTTTGATCCAAATCTTTTGATGCTTTTGAAATTTACTTCCACGGCCCCGAGCTTAATACCTAACAGGAATAAAGTTCCAAGACCGCGACCTACTATGAACACTCCAGACCCCACTTTTTCCACAAACTACCTTCTTCTGTCTTGAAGCGCCACCACCATTTTGTAAGCATTGCTAAATTTGCCTCCCGTAAAGAGCCAATCCCGAGTCCACCAATATTGAGCTTCACGAATGCAGTTTCAAATATCGTCGACGAGTTGGAAGCAACGAATACCCTTGACATGAGTTTTACGACTAAGTGCGCCAGCCACGACATTCGCTTTACCTGGATGGTAGCGAATTTCGCAGTTGTAGTCATTTAACAACTCTACCCAGCGACGCTAACACATGTTCAGTTCCTTTTGATTGAAGGTGTGCTGAAGGCTCTTATGGTCGGTGAAAACCACATACTTAGTATCATAAAGGTAGTGTCGCCAAATTTTCAAGTAAAAAAAAACAACTGCACCACGTTCCAGGTCATGCATAGTGTAGTTTTTCTCATGTATTTTGAGTTGCCTCGACGCGTAAGCGATAACCTTGTCTCGTTGCATAAGGACGCAACTAAGACCTTGATTTGACGCATTGCAATACACGACGAAGTCATCGTTACCATTAGGAAGGTCAAGGATAAGAGCATTGTAAAGCATGTCCTTGAGCGTTTGGAAAGACTCTTCTTGTTCAGGACCCCAAACAAAAGGTTTATCTTATTGAGTCAAGGAAGTAAGAGAAACGGCGATTTTTGAGAAGTTTGAAATGAAACGACGATAGTAACCAGCTAGACAAAGAAAAGAACGGATTTCGGACGGAGACTTTGGAGCAATCCAATTCTTCACAGCTTCAATTTTTGCAGGGTCAACGTGAATACAAAGTTCGTTGACGGTGTGACCAAGGAATTGAACCTCTTTTAGCCAAAATTCACATTTGGAGAATTTGGCATAAAGACGTTAAGTGCGCAAAAGCTGAAGGATAAGACGCAAGTGTCGCTCGTGCTCTTCTTGAGTCTTGGAATATATGAGAATATCGTCGATGAAGACGATCACGAAACGGTCGAGATAAGCCTTACACACGCGGTTCATCAAGCCCATGAAAATCGCGGGTGCGTTGGCCAAACCAAAGGGCATGACCACGAACTCGTTGTGACCATAACGTGTACGAAACGCGGTTTTGGGTATATCTTCTTCGAGGACTCGAAGTTGATGATAACCAGAACGGAGATCAATCTTGGAAAACCATGCACGCCTTGTAATTGATCAAAGAGATCGTCGACGCGAGGAAGAGGAAATGGGTTTTTGACTGTAAGCTTGTTGATAACCACAAGAACCAATGTGAACATAACAAAATAAACAAACTCACCTAAAAACCTAAACACCCACACCCACCCCCACCACATCCCAAAAACAAACCCCCCCTACCAAAAAAACTATACCTCACTAAAAAAAACCCTTAAAAACCTAACCCCCCACACCCCCTAAAAACCTAAACAACCCCCCCCCCCCCACGCACACACACACCAAAAACCTAAAAAAACTTAACCCCATCCCCACTCTACCACCACCCACAAAAACCTAACCCCCACCTCCCAAAAACCTAACCCCCACCCCCCACGACGCTTAAGCTAAATGCTAAAAACTAAACCATAAAGCTAAATCCCACAATTAAATGCTAAAAAGTTTTTTTTATTAAAAATCGTTAAATTTCGTGATGAAATGTAGCGATTTTTAATTAAAAAAAAAAGAAAAAAACATTTTTTGTGTGTTTTTAATTTTTTTATGTATTTTCGGGTGTGTTCACACCGGTTCTCGCAATAAAGAGTGGTTCCTAACGGATCTTTATCCTATATATGTATATATATATATATATATATAATATAGGGGATGGTTCAAATGAAAACCACTTTTATTGGGAAAACTCGAAAACTAACTAAAAAAAGGCTAAAAAACACATAATTTTTTTCAATTTTTTATAAAAATCGCAGGTTTTTTTATATAAAAAATTTTACAAAAAAAAATTGTAGTACACATGTGTAATAATACACTTGTGTAGTACATATACACATGTGCTCTACAATTTTTTTTTTTGAAAAATTTTTTATATATAAAAAATGGCGAAAATTGGTATGCAAAAAAAAATTTGGTATGTTTTTTTTGCTTTTTTAATTAGTTTTCGAGTTTTCACAATAACTAGTGGTTTTTATTTGGACCTTCCCCTATATATATATATATATATATATATATATATATGGAGGGTAGGTTCATTGAGAAGAAAAAGAATAAAGGATACAATTATAAAAGAATAAATAATTATTCTTTTATCAGATTTATTATTATTTTTGATTAATTTATTAGTCATAAAAACTATCATCATCCACACTAATATTTTTTTTTGCCTACAAACATCAAATGTTATTCTACACATTTTAAAATTATCTTACACAACTTATTATTTATCCTACAAATCTTGTAATTTATTCTACACAAATGTTATTCTACACATTTTTGAAAAATATATATTATAAAATAGCTTACAAATTTAATATAGTTAGTTATTAAGGAAAAGACTACAAATTAATAATCTATATAAGTTTAACAATATACCCTTACAATAACATTAAATACAAATATCAAATTAAGTAAAATGAAAAAAATTATTGGTTAAAATTTCTTCTCTTTTTTTCTTACGAAGAATTTATTCTCATTGAACTCAACACTATATATATATATACTAGTCGTTTACCCGCGCGATGCGGCGGGAAACATATCATTTAGGTTGGTGAGTTTTTAGGGCTATGTACGGGGCGGTTCTCGTTTTCCAGATAATTTATCAGTCGTCTCGTGATATATTATATAGTACTTGAGTTAGTTTTCTTAACCGGGTCGGGTCTTAAGGGGTAACAAGCGACATTGATTTTTCTGAGAATTTCGTTTTAAGTGGCCTAAATGGATCCCAAAAAAATGCAATATTTTCGTGTGGATGGCGGCTACGGGGCGCATTCTGACAGTCGACGCGCTAGTAAAACGGAACTGTTACAATGGAGAGGATATGTGCCTTCTTTGCGAAGACGGGCTGGAATACGCTGATCACTTGTTTTGCTTGTGGCTGTTGTGCTTTGGAACCAGTTGGCCTCGTGTTGTAAGGGGAGCCCAATTTATGTGTTTACTACAAAAGACCTTCTGATCTTCAGGATTTCGTTGGGTTGGGATCGCATTCTAAGGAGGTTTTTCATGGTTTAGTTGTGGTGGGGTGGGGTGTTGGGTGATTTGGAAAGCTGGGAACGAAAAAAGATTTTCAAACACAAGATTGAATGCTGGGAAGCTGATTCAAGACGTAAAAGTTCTTATTTTTTTATGGCATAAGATACAAGAATAGATCGATTTCGTGGGATAGGTTGTTGTTCTGTGTGGCCGCCCCTATATTTGGGGGTGCGTCGTTTGGTTATAAAAGTTTAATGTTCAAAAGAGAAAAACCAAAACAAGATTTTGAAAAAGTTTAGATGTATGCTTTCTTTCTTAAATTTAAACCTTGTCAAATAAGTTTAGCACTTTAATCGCCTTAACCAGTGAACACTATAATATTTAGGCAAGAAAAAAACACTTTAAACCCTTTGAGCAATTAAAATATATAACAGTCTCAGCATAATAATATCATCATTAGCATTTAGCAACATCACCATATTGCTCATATCTGAAATCATAATATCAATACTCAAATCATAATTCAAGAACATAAACCAACCAAATCAATCTGAATCCGAATATGTGAAATTCACATCACTGCTGGAGCCGTTCACATATCTCTGCAAGATCACCGTTCAACTCTACATTCCAACTCCATTGAATGACAAGATGAGTGAGCGCCTTACATTTTGCGAGGATTTCAGAGACTCCCGAATCACCAAACCGACCGAAACATAGCTCAATATGCTGCAGATGTGGCATGGTGTCAGCTATGGCTTTGGCTTCGAAATCATCAGGCAACTGACAACTGGTCTTCGAATGCAGGCATGTTTCTTTTCAAGTGAAGCAATGACTTGCATTGGTAACCGAATGTTTTAAGGCCTTCGCTTGTGATGTTGATGCAATGGCTCACATCCAAGATGGTGAGATTTGGCAATGGCTTTATGTGCTTCGATACGAGTTTGTCAGTGATATCAGTCATCGGCATTTGCAGCAGTTTTAGGAATTTCCACTGAGAAAAAAAAGACAGCATTGGACAGTTTCAATGGTCAAATACACAGTTTTGAGTTCAGAATCACATGGGTTAACTTTGACCCAATTAGTAACAGGTCAGTTACAGTTGTATTATATCTGCAATGGCTCAAACGAAGTAAAACTGTAAACTTAGCTTCTCAGTTGTTTGGTTTATTGTTCTAAAATCATATATCAATACTCGAATCAAATTATAAAATATATATTGTTCAATATTTTAAACTTAGCTAAAAGGAAACTATGTATATTTTAAACTCTAATGATTAACTGAACAATATAGATTTTATATTCCTGTTTGGATACCATGTTGTTTACGAAACTAAAAAAAGTGGATAAGTCGATCTAACCTGATCCAACTCGTTTGAACACATATAAAAGGTTACCCCTTCTGACCAAACCCGTCTGAACTCTGAACACACTTAATAGATTACCCCTTCTGACCCAACCCGTCTGAATGCACACATAACAGATACCCTTCAGTCCGACCCGTTTCATTACACATATACGATAAAAGATTGCAACCTAACCCATTTTGCTATCTTTAAACATCTGCAGAAAAATACAAGAGCATATTGACCTCTAAATATATGCTTAAAGCGCCACTCAATGCCATGGAGATCCTTAGCTACTAGCTCCTGAGTTGGAATAGGCTGAGTCATGTCCTAAACAAAAAAAATGGAAAATTAGAACATAGCATTATTAAACTTATGTACAATCGGTGTATCAGGCAGTCGTGTACGGCTCTGGACCGCAGTTCCCAGTTGCTTGAACCATTAAAACCCCGGCCTTGCGTGCCAACAAGATGTCGAACATGCTTAACATATCAACTCCATCTTTTATGGTTCATCTGGACCTATGGAGAGTGTTAAGATATCAACTCCATCTTTTATTGCCTGCAACAATACAAGCTTCTCGGTGAGCACAACTGGGCCGGTTTTGGGTTGGGTCAATTTTGGTCAAAATCGGTTTTTGTTATGTGGGATTTTTTTTTGGGGGGAGGGGGGTCTTACTTGATCAATGGCTACAAGAACATCAGTTGAGGTTCCAACAGTTGGATATATGGCTTTATAAACAGCAATTCTGAGTCAACATGACATTACAGTAAGTCAAATCAAATGTACTATGATTAATGCAGAAGGTACAACGTGTAAGTTTTTACCTTGCACATGGCGCCATCCCACTCGCTCTTCCCTAATTAAAACCGTTAACAATCACTGGAACTCCGTGATTTCCAACAGTAGTTGATGCTACATGACTGAAAACAAACCATTCTAGTCAGTTATTTTATGAAAAGCTTCATATATATTTCACCTTTTGTTTTGTTTTCAACAAAAGGGTAAAAAGGTAATTTTACATACGGTAATTTTTTAACGGCTGGTTTTACCTGCCATGTCCAACTGCTTCGTACGGGGACAAGATGTCAACCGAAGCATTAAGATTGCTTCTCGCTTCTGCCCCAGCTAAAAAGAACCTAGCCGAAATTATCTTCCTGTAAGCAAAAAGTGTTTTTTGTTATGATATTTAACTTGGGTTAGTAGTTGAATCGACGGAAGAAATAGTCTAGTGTTTTAGTGATACGTAATTGAAAGGAAAAGCTAAGGTTTACCTTGTTTGTCAGTGCCTCATCCCCATTGTTTCCAATAACGTTCAACAAGCTGTAAATAGAAGATATAAAACAACAACAACAACAACCATACCCAGTATATCCCACAAATAGCAGACTATTGGTAGGGTCTGGGGGAGGTGGGATGTAGGCAAACCTTTCCTCTATTCAAGAATAGAGAGGCTGCTTCCTGAGAGACCCCCGGCTCCAAAACAACCAACCGACAGATAGACGAGAAACGGGTAAGTAAATCAAGTAGCAATAGGCAGATAAGTCATCAGTAAGCAACATATATGCAAATATACAAGAAAATCATCATATGTTGGTCTACCTAAATCGTAAACGAAATCTAACCCCCCCCCCCGCACAGATAGGACACGTCTATACCCTCACCTACTAGTCCTTAACCTTAATCCTACGTCTCCACGAACTCCTATCATGAACCATGTCCTCAGAGAGGTGCAATTCTAACAAATCTTGTCTAAGTCTTTCATCCCAAGTCAACTTGGGCCTGCCTCTACTCCTCTTTCCTTCCACTGTCATGGTTTCCACTGCTCTAACTGCTTCTGTCAACTGCCTCCTCTTTACATGCCCAAACCATCTCAACCTCCCCTCTTTTAACTTGTCCGATATACTAGCTACTCCTAACCAATCCCTAAAAACCTCACTTCTTATTCGGTCTAACATCGTGTGGCCACACATCCACCTAAACATCCTCATCTCCGCTATCTCCATCTTGCGCGCTTGTGTTTTCTTGGTGGCCCAACAATCTGTCCCGTATAACATAGCCGGTCTAACTGCTACCCTATAAAATTTTCCCTTTAATTTTGTTGGGAACTTCCTGTCACACAAAATTCCAGTGGCTGCTCTCCACCTACACCAGCCAACTTGGATGCGGTGAGATACGTCACTATCTATCTCCCCGTCCCCTTGCACAAACGATCCTAAGTACTTGAACTTAGTCGTTTGTGGGACCACTTGACCCTCAATGGTAACCTGAGTGTCCTCGTTGCCACCTGCACCGCTGAAATTACAATAAAGGTATTCAGTCTTAGACCGACTAATCCTTAAACCATTGCCTTCTAAGGCTGCTCTCCATTCCTCTAACCTGGCATTTAGGGCTTGTCTAGTTTCAGCCACTAACACTATATCATCCGCAAAAAGCATGCACCACGGAACTGTCCCTTGAATGGACTTGGACAGCTCATCCAAGACCACCGCAAAAAGAAACGGACTCAACGCAGACCCCTGGTGGAGTCCTACTTCCACGGGGAAAGCCTCTGTATCTCCTACAGGCGCACGAACCCTAGTCACCGTCCTATCATACATATCCCTAATTAAGTCTATATACTTCCCAGGAACTCCCCTACCCTCCAAGCTTTCCCAAATCATTCTACGTGGCACACTGTCATATGCCTTTTCAAGGTCAATGAAAACCATATGTAGATCTCTCTTTTTCTCCCTATACTTTTCCATTAGTCTCCGTAGAATATGAATCGCCTCCGTAGTTGACCGCCCTGGCATGAAACCAAACTGGTTTACCGTAACCAGAGTTTCTTTTCTGATCCTAGTGTCAATTACCCGTTCCCAAAGTTTCATAGTGTGGCTTAATAGCTTAATCCCTCTGTAGTTCCCACAACACTGGGCATCTCCTTTATTCTTATACAAGGGCACTACGTCACTACTCCTCCACTGATCCGGGATTTTTCCAGATCTGAAAATAAGATTAAACAAAGTAGCTAGCCATCGAACTCCATCCTCTCCCAAACACTTCCACACTTCTATCGGTATGTTGTTAGGACCAACTGCCTTAGCCCTGCCCATCTTCTTGAGTGCTATCCTTACTTCTCCCATTGTAATACTCCGACAATAGCAGTTATTTCGTTGTCGTCCTTGAGTGTTGTTGTCGCTTTCTTGTTGGGCTTCCCTCCCTCCATTAAAAAGATTAGAAAAGTAGGTTTGCCATCTCAACTTAATGTCTGGTTCCTTTACTAGGACGTGCCCATCCTCTCCCTTTATAAATTTCACTACCCCTAAATATTGCTTTCTACGCTCCCTAGCTTTGGCAATCTTGAACATGGCATTTTCCCCTTCCTTCGTCTCCAGGCGTTCATACATTTTCTTATAAGCGGTGTTCTTTGCCTCCGCCACTGCCTTCTTCGCCTCTCTTTTGGCCTTCTTGTACCTCTCCTTCAACCTCAGTCGCTCTTCCTCGACCGTGCACCTCAAAAGATCTCTAAAACTCCCTTGTTTATCCCTTATCTTGGTCTGTACATCCTCACTCCACCACCAGGTGTCCTTATGCCCGCTTGTCAATCCTGTTGTAACCCCTAGCGTCTCCTCTGCCACTTGGGTAACAGTAGTCGCCATGGCCTCCCACAACCGGTTTGCATCCCCACCCACCCAATCGGCTGTCTTAAGGATTACCTTGTCTCTAAACAAAGTAGTCTTGTCTCCCTTTAGGCTTCCCCAACGGATCCTAGGTCGACCTTTCCTCTCCCCCTCCGTAAGCTTTCTTCTCAGACCTATATCTGCCACCAGCAAATGGTGTTGAGTCACCGTTGTCTCCCCTGGTATAACCTTGCAGTCCCTCCACCATCGTCGATCTTCTCTCCTCATCAAGAGATAATCTATTTGCGTGTTACGCCCCCCGCTACTAAAAGTGATCAAATGAGAAACTCGTTTCCTAAAAAACGAGTTTATAATACCCAGGTCATGGGCCACTACGAACTCTAGAAGGTCTCTACCAGGCTCATTCCTATCACCAAAACCGAAACCCCCGTGTACCGACTGAAAACCATCACTATCTTCACCTATATGGCCATTAAAGTCACCACCTATAAAAATTCTCTCTTCCCTAGGTATGGCCCTTACTACCGCATCTAAGCGGTCCCAAAACTCTCTTTTCTCCTGGTCTCCTAATCCCATGTGGGGCGCATAAGCGCAAATTACAACCGTTGTCTCCTCGCCTATTACCAATCTCAACATCATAATCCTATCGTTGTACCTTATCACTTCCACTACATTTTTGTACAGTTCAATAGCCACTAGAAAACCCACTCCGTTCTTAGCACCATCCGACCCTGAATACCACAACTTATACCCATTGCATTCTCTACCTCTATCCCCCTTCCACTTAGTTTCTTGCAGACAAGCTATATGAACCTTACGCTTTTTAAGCACATCCACTAACTCTAGCAACTTACTAGTAAGAGATCCTACATTCCAAGAAGCCACACGCAAATTAAACCCTAGAAGATATATTAAACCCATATAAAGGTCAGAAACAGAGATAAATAGAATACACCTCAAATTCATAATCGAATCAAACCTGATGTATGAGGTTGTCTTCCACAATTGCTGGGGCGCCAAAGCTATTCCCTATATCAATAAAAGTTGGAAGGCCACCCGTGGTCAAACCCTGCATCATGATACAAGTCCAATTCAAACTCGCGAGCTATGGTGGCCAATTTCGGTCATTTACGATACCTGAATAGTTTAAACTGGCACTTGAATATTTGGATTGAGAAGAAAAGTTAAATCATGTTGACTTTAGATAGTCAAACTGTTGATCTGCAAGAACTTAATTGTTGATATTGACTTTGGAAAGTCAAACCGGAGCGTGACTGTTTTTGTTCCCCCCGCCACTGGACTCGTGCAAGCTTTGCGGAACAGGGGTCGAGGCGAACAAGTGATCCTAAGACGAAGGTCCTTCGTTCGACAACCCATGCATCCGCTTTAAATAAAGCTGGTACTTTTGAAGATGACTCGCGACGTTCTCACGAGTCAATCCTTCGACATTCATTAACTGCATTATTGTTTTCGGAACCGCGTTTTTCACACCGAGATGTGCAACGACGTCCACAAACCGCTTATGCAACTGCAGCGTCCAGACAAGGCGAGGGCGTTTCTTTTTAAGGGAAAAAAGAATTCGACCCGTTTCTTTTTAAGAGAAAAGGTTTCTACCTGCTTCTTTTTAAACGGTAAAAGTATTCGACCCATTTCTTTTTAAGCGAAAAAGCTTTCGACCCGCTTCTTTTTAAGTAAAAAGGCATTCGACTCACTTCTTTTTGAGCGATAAAGAATTCGACCCGATTCCTTTTTAGCGATTAAGCATTCGACCCTGCGGGGCCATTTTTAGATCAGAAAAGGTAAAAAATTTCAAATTAGGTGACTATAATATCTCGCATTCACTGCGGGGCGTTGGCGGCACAGATGATACCTTGCTGCTGTTTGAAGTGCTATGACCATTAACATCTAAATCTGCCCCTGAAATCATTTAGAAAACATTCAATTCAATTTCATGTAAACCTGACCGAATAACCATTACGGTTTTGGTTCCTGTTTTAACCCAAACAACAGGAACATTGAGTTTGTAAACTGAATTAACCAAACCGAAACCTGAATAAACCAAACACCAAAGTTTTAATTACCTGGTAAGATGCTGTGATTATATATCCACACAAACAAAATAATGAACAAAATAAAAATTAATACAAATCGAACCACCAGATTCTTTGAAAAATGAACAGAATAAAAATTAATAATGGTTCAGGTTTCAATAGAAAAAAATAAATGTTTGATTTTTCAAAAAATGTAATAATCATATACAAGAAGAGCTAAACTGTGATGAACCACCACGCCCAGAATAACGATCTATACCGCTTCTGGCACCGCAGTTTGAAGTGCTACCACCACCACGAGGCCTAGATTCTGTGGTATCCTTAACCTAATGCACAGCAGAAATAAGATACTATTACCACAATTGGCATTATTTCGATTATGGGTTGCAATCTAGAGTCTAAACCAAACGTCCTTAACTTCGTATACACACTTCACATCCAATACAAATATAACACACATAAGAAACCAAAACAGACCATCATGCTTCATGGTTAAAATAGAATAACAAAGTTAGTTTCTTTAAATACAAAAGACCATTATAAAACCCCACAAATTAACATCATTATGTACTTCCAAAATTTAAAAAAAGAAAAGTAAATCCCACAAACTATAGCTTTTAACCAAGATTCTTATTTCAAAATTTAAAACAATAGTAAAACAAAGCCACTTGAATTTTTATAATATTTCAAATCTGCATAATCAAAACATAAAAACACATAACACATATAACTAATTATATCTCCACACACAAAATCTTTAAATTTTCCCCTAAATCCCCTAAAGAAACAAGCTTAAAAATGCCCAATATTGTTAAATCGCTGCAGATTAATAGATTATCACCATCATAAAATAAACGAAAAGAAAAACATCTAAAAACACACATATTAATAATAAACTTATTATAACCTTGAGAAAGAAGACGAATAACGGCTTCGTTAGGGTCCATAACCTAGCCGCTGCCTGCTGTTGATGCCGGGGCCACCCATTTTCATCGAGTCTCCACACACGCAGCTCCCGTGGAGCTTGACGTTTTTGTAACGCTTGATGTATTCCTGTCATCATTAACAGATCAAGTAAATACAAGAAATAACATCATTAAACACATTTCAATAGTCAATCTACCTAAAAGAACTTCAGGAATGATCCCATTCAAGAACATAAGCGAAAACACACATCTATCAATTTCTCTACCAGGGTATGACATTAAGCACTTGCAAAAACATATGATAATTAAACATGTATCATTGTAACTTAGAAACCCTAATGAAGACTGAAATCACACATTATCAAGTAATTTATCCATTGTACTGAAATTAAAACCTCATTCACATAGATTGACAAACTGTAAATTCAATTGATAAGTACGAAACTTCATATGAACACACAAATATGGGAATTTATCCACTTTACTGAAATTAAAACCTCGGTCACCTCCATATACTTGACGGGAATCGCATCTGAAACTCCAACCACCTAGATCTGATTCTTCTCCATGATTTTGTTGTCTCCTTCCGAGTATTCTTATTATTCTTCACCAGATCTAGTCTTCAAACCATGACCTACAAAAACGAAAATCCATCTTAAAACACAAACGTAAGTAAAATCCAGTGAATACATGAAGAAATAGTGTTCAGAATCAAAAGGACGGTGTCAGTTACCCTTGACGAATGTTGCAAAATGCCAATAAAAGCCGGAAAACGGAACCAGGAAGTCAGAATCTTCATCGATCTGTTGAAACTTCATAGATCTGGTGAAATCGTTCCTGAATCGCTAGAAAGAGAGGAGCAGATCTGGTGAAATCGTTCTTGAATCGCCAGAGAGAGAGAGAGAGAGAGAGAGAGAGGGGAGCAGGGAAGCGGCGTTTTGAAATGTTTTGAAATCTGAAACCCTAGTTTGTGTTCGCGTGTTTAGTTTAGGGGAAAGGGTATAAGTGGAAAGTGAAAATTTCCGGTGCTTAAAAGACTTGTACATCATGTTTTAGGGGTGTTTTAAGGAAATTTCAATGACCTTAAGAAGTCCTTTGGATATGTATATTATATATAGTATAGATATATATGGAGAGAGAGAGATAGAGACGTCAGTTAACGTACAACACCATTTATCTTACATTATGTACGCGATATACATAGCCGTAGGATCTTCACTCCATCAAACTAATTTAAATCGTTAAATTAATCATATTAATATATTCAACTCTTATAGAAAAGGTTAAAATCTTCATTACGAGATCGTAATCTCTGTAACTGATGGAGATTCAAATCTTATATTCAAAATCGAACCCTGAATCAAAAATGGAACCCTGAATCAAATACAACAACGTAAGATTCTTATTCACAAACCTCCTTCTCCCTGCTGTGATTTCATTGCTGCTGATATGGAAGTTCTGAACTACAATAACATCGATCGACCATCAATCGAAGAAGATGATCCAGGATGATCATTATAATATGCAAATCCAGGATGATCATTATAATATGGGAAATGCATTTTGAACATGCGGAAAACAATTGAAAATAAAGAAAGGTTGCTGATTTTTAAAAACATGCGAAAAAGAATTGTTTGTGGTTTGTTATAGTGTGCGAAATCTGTATCCAGCCATATGCGATTTTAAAAAAAAGGTGATATTGTTTGTGGTTTGTTATAGTGTGCGAATTCTGTTTCGCAATTCTAAAAAAGGGGATATTGTTTGTGGTTTGTTATATTGTGCAAATTCTATTTCGAGCCACACGCGATTTTAAAAAAATTTGATGCTAATGATTTCATAAAACTATTTCCACGTTGATTAAAATGCACAATAAGAAATCATGAATTGATAATTAAAATAAATATAAATTTACTATTTTATATAAAAAATGAATTTAATACCGATGTGACTATAATGTGACTTGTAATGATTACTTTTAACATAAATACTCCTGAACTTACCACCCTACCTACATAATAAATTTACTATTTTAATGTATAATACCCAGACATAACAACCTTCCATATTAAGACACCAAACACAAACACACATAAAAAATACACAAAAATGTCTTCTGAAGATTTGGAACAATTAAAGAACATTGCAATAAAGGAAATATTGTCAACCACGTTGACAAAAATAAGCAACGATGTCAACTCTTCTCACTTGATTCTTGATGTGCAGGGGAAGATTCTTGCAGAAATCAAGAAAAATCAAGGCAAGTGGGAGAGACTCCTTGAAGAACCACCATCGAGCTTCAGAGACGCCGCATTGGAGCACATCAAGGAACAGTCTCGAGCTGATGACTTAGTCTTCTCTTTTCTGAATGATGCTCTGAATACAGTGAAAGAGAAGATGGAGTTCAGCTCGGCCGAACGTGACAAAATCTTTACTTTAAGTAACTAGTTTTCTCTTTATCATTTTATAGTCTTTAGTTGTGTTAAACAATAACAATAACTTTATGTTTATGTTTTGTATACATGTTTTGAAAACATCTGATGGTTAATTATTATATATATCGCATGAATGAATTACATATATATCGCATGTTTGTAACAAATACAAGATAACACAAATCACATGTCATAAAATGGAAACACAATAAAATCGCATGTTACACTACTTATAAACTGATGTATATGAAATCGCATGTTTAGATACTAAAATCGCATGTTAGTATACTAAAACCTCATGTATATTAAATCTCATGTTTCTCGTGTAAAATCGCATGTACAATTAAAAAATTTAATCTTCATCCTCTGAAACATCTTCCCAAACATCTTCTTCACGGCCATCATCACTCCCTCCACTATAATATTCAAACTCATCTGCCTCTTCATCAACTTCGCCTTCGACCTCATTGACTTTGTGGCTGGGATCTTTTTCAATCTGAACTCCCTTCATCTTCTTTTGTTTTTTGCCTTTCAGTATCTCGCAAGTTCGAATATCATGACCTTTTTCATTGCATACACTACATGTCCTTGTCCTTGTCCTCTTCCCTTTGTGGCTGATCATTTTGTCCCTTCTTTGATTTTATCCTTTTATGCGAGCCACAACCTTTGTTTCTTATACCAGCTGGGACACAGACAGTAGGAGGTGCATTAGTTACCGGTTGTTGATAACCAAACAACTTTGAAAACCGGTCAAACTTTGGATCAAGCTGCTTGGTTATACGACTCTGATCAACTTTTTCTTTAATCTGCTTCATTTGATCCCTGACTAAAACAAGTTGATCAAGGTAAGTAATCAAATTGCTAACCAAATACTCCCCTGTGTACATGATTTCGCGAGCAATATGTTTAGCCTTGTATTGCTCATCCTTAGCATCCACCTTTACATCAAACGTGGAGTTTAATTCATTCAGAACCACATCTTTTGTCCATCTCTTCATAACATATTTGCTTGGTATTTTTTTTAACACCAAACATCTTGAAAAGAAAATAGCTGTGTTTACATAGCTGCCCATACTGTTCAAAACGCAGACAGCTACATTGTGCAGTTACATCTTCTTCAAGATTCTTGAAACACACCTACAGAAAAAAAACAAAATAAAAAATTAAAATCGCATGTGTATGTGAACAAAATCTCATGTCTAAAAATATCATTTTCTTGAAAATAATTTAAATTCGCATGTGTTCCTCAAAATCGCATGTTGTAAATCATGTTCTGTATTAAATTCGCATGGGGGTTTTCAAAATCGCATGTTTTAAAATATATTCTTTATTACCTTTAGAAACCCATCTCCATGAGCTTTAAAGTCTTTCAACGATATCCTTATCTTGGCACCGTCGATTTTGGGGTCCATTGGCAGACATTCGGTAATAGTTCCATATATCTCTGTCTGCTGATCGAAGAATATAGTCCTGGTGTATATCTTAGCAACATCTTTTTCCAAAGTAGTTTTGCTCCAATCATCAGGCTCGGTATATCTTGAAATATGATCATTCTTTCTAAGATTGAATCTTTGGACATCCATTGAACCGTCAAAATGATTCATAAACTCCACGAGAGTGAGTTGTGAATTAGCCACCTGGCAAAAAAAAAATGGTTCTCAGTCTCTGATCTTGAAGTTGTTCTCATAAGTTCAGACATTGGCTCGTGCCGTTAAAAAGCCAGAATCCACATGGATCTCATCACAAACATATCATCAATCCATTTATTTTTTGTAAGACCGTACTCAATCATTACCAACTTCCACTGTCTCTCAAATACTTCTGGCTCAATGGAATCGGTCCATACAATATCGCACATCTTCCAAATTTTAAACTCATCATTGTTGCACAACTCGTGTCCAACCTACACCGATAAATGGTTTTCATATCAGCATGTAACGGATATATAATGTAAAAAAAATGCTAATGAAAGACAATATAGCATAGTATACCATATCTGCCACTTTTTCATTATGTGCCACATGCACAATCTATGTCTGTTTGTAACACCCAATGTTACGAAAGTCAAAGTCAAAGTCAAGATTAAAGTCAAAGGAAGAAAAGATTGATAATTGCGATATGTCACTCCTTGGTTAATTACTGATTTGACTTCTTTGACTTGTAATCGAATCTTTTATTTTAATCGCTTTAGTTGTATTATGTGGAGTATCTATTAATAATCGAGGTTTAATCGATGTTTATCGCATGTTTTATCGCTTTATCGCTAATAGCATCGCAATCGCACTCGCACCTTGTTTGGTAGTTTCTGAATATTGTCTTACGTGTGTGTGATTACTTATGTGTTACTTGTGCATGTTTACTTATTGTTTGTTGGTGATTAATCTAAACGCAATCGCAACTCTATCGTAATTTAATCACAAACGCTAAACGCAAGTTAATTATGATGATTGTATGTTAGATATAGTGTTTGTGTGGTTATTATTAAACTATCGCATCGATCCTCGCTTAAATGCAACGCAACGCTCAACACTAGAAACAAAACATCGAAACGCAACTCGTCGGAGCCACTCGATCGAGTGACCACTCGATTGAATAGCCATCCGATCGGATTGCCATCCGATCGGAGTGTCATCCGATCGGTGCCATCCTATCCGACACTTGTGCACTTTCCCTTTTTGGCAACCTATAAATACCCCCTATCACATCACTTGTGATGTGACAGCTCCCTCTCACTTGACTAGCATGCTCAAGGCCTCCTTTCTCTCGATTTCTCACGATTCTTGTACGTTTTCAACCTAAATCTTGTACTTCTATGATCTACACACACTTCTTTATCATTTTCACCTTTGAATCTTAACTTTTAACCAAGAAATCAGTGGATTTGAGGTGTTCTAGATCTATGGTGATGTCATCATGGAGTTCTTATGAACTTCAAGTTTTGGCATCAGTCCACCAAGAACAACTCAGATCTGAAGGATTTCCACATGATTTCACAACGATTTTGCATAGATCTAAACATTTTCAAAGTTAAAAGGATTGAAAGAAGCTTTTCCAACTTTCTTTCAACTCTTTTACACTCAATGCACTCAAAACCGATGGAATCGGAGCTCAGTCATATCTTCTACTCATTTCTTAGTAAATCATCAGTCTAAGATCTGGTTTCTATCAAAGAGACAACCAATTTCGGGTTAAACATGAGCAACCATTACGAACCAGTAAACTAATCGGATTTCGGTGATTCCTGTTTGATCGGGCGACTTGGGTCTTGATGAGGTTCCGTTGTTTAGCACGTTATCATGCCGTCTCGAGGAAACCACAAAACTTTTCAAAACAATCAAGTTCAAGACGACCAGATTTGTTGGGACGGATTGTCGTCCGATCGGATTGCCATCCGATCGGATTGCACTTGGTTCCACACTTAAACATTTTCTTCAAAACTATCAAAGATTTGAACGTCGAACGGATTGCCGTCCGATCAGATAGCCATCCGATCGAATGACCATCCGATCATTTTGACATTTGGAACTTCAACTCTTAATCATTTTCATAATTTTCAAAGAACGTCAGTTTCTAACGGATTGCCATCCGATCGGATTGCTATCCGATCGAGTAACAATCCTGCTGTGAACTTGTTCTCACTGAGTGTCCTGCCAATCGGATCGCTATCCGATCAAACGACCGTTCGAGCAACGACCTTAAAGGTAGAGATACTTCTCTGTTTTCAAAATGCTACAACAAAACTTCAAAGCCAGTATACACAAACACATCCATCCCAAACGAATGTCAATCCGATTGAATGGCCATCTAATCGGATGACCATCCGAAATAATTGACATCCGATCGAGTGACCATCCGATTGAATTACCATTCGACACTTTGTTCACTTTGCACTGTTTATCGTGCTGTTCTTCGCTTATGCTATCGTTAACTGTTCAGGCTAATCTCTCATCGCTCCCTTCATTCCAAGACAGTGTTTATTAACTTAAACGCTATCTGTGAGTATACACGAACCCTTTTTGCTTTACGCACTTTTGGGTGTTACATACGTCACTAATTAAAATCACAGTCGACACACAACGCAAACACTAATTATACGCTGACCGTTTGTCACACCCTGACTTTTGCGGAAGCGTGATTATGTGTGACTTGCTTAATATCATTGCATTCAACCATAACAAACAACTATATGATAAAACTAAAGATTATCATCCATTAAATAAGTTTAAAATATCACAAACAACATTGTTTTAAAAATCCAACACCGACCTTGAATCCATATTACAAACCATGCAAATAGTTTTAGAGTTCCATAAGGACTCAACAAAAGACATTAATGAAAACCAAGTTTTTGAACTATGCATCTTATCTAGGATAAGATGCACAATCCAAACCCTTAGACTACGGATGACATCTTTTATTCTCAACATAACTTGAAACCTCCAAACGCCCGCCAGATCCACATTTAATTCCCTGAAATACATGTAGTTTGAAAACATCAACAAAAGTTGAGCGAGTTCATGTGTTTGTGAGTGTGCACGAATAAACCTTTGAAATCATTGAAAGTATGTATGTTTGTAAATCCTGGTATGAAAGCAAACAAGGAAAACAAAGAACAAATCGATTAATGGTTTGCAAGGCCATTAATATGTGTGACGTGATGCAGGAAGGCTCAAACCTAGCAGATTTTGCACCGGGCTTCCGGCTGTAAGACATAGTCACCTCATGGGCCAAACCCTGGTCCACATGGGCGGGGCTCGCTACACCCAAATAGATCTATCACTCATGTCCCTCGGTCCTACTACGAGGATTAATGGTCTTAAGTGTTGTACTCACCACTCACATGATCAAGCAGTACATTTCCTTAGCTAACCATACCAAATGTAACCGTATATAAACAGTTTGTAACATGTACTTCACCCCCGAAGTTATAAAACCGAAAAGAGTTAAAAGAAAAGGGGGACATGAACTCACAGTCTTGCGTTCTTCGTAATAACAGTAACTCAAAGCTCCTTCGGATGTACACGACTACCTACAACGTACTATGATCTATTAGACGAGTTGGTCGTGCCTTGACTTAGTATTGCTTAGTGTCTTTAAGTTACGTTTCTTTGTGTCTTCAATATTATTCCAAGTTATATAATTTATTTGTTAAAATAATAAATATTTTAACATAAATTATATTTATTAAAATTTTTGAAATAATAGTTAAAATAATTTATTTTGACTTGTTACTTTCTAAGTATTAATACATATAATCCTTCCCAAGGATGGGTGTATTTGTATTTGTATTCTTATACTTGCATATTTTTGCCTTGTATTGGTATCGTATTTCGGAGTGTATTTATACGTACAAAAATACGTATTTTCTTGTAATTGTTAAGTATTCTTATACTTAATTTTTTATCAATTTTTCCGGGATAATATCTTAAATAGAAATAAATCAATATATACTTCCAAAATATATATTTTGAGAAATATTACTTGGAAACATTATTTATAATTTTTCCTTTGGCAAAAATATTTATAAATCTCATACAAGTCTCAAAAATGATATATTTTCCAAGTCTAACTTAGAAAATATATATAAATCTATTTTTCTCCCAAAAATAGTATATTTCAAGTTTATTTGAGAAAATATATATTTCTTTCAAAAATAATATATCTTCTATTAATTTAAAGAAAATATATTTCTATTCACCAAAAATAATATATTTTCTTCTTGTAAAAAATATGATATAAATTTGTAATAATTGTGAAAATCATATTTTTGTTCTTTTGGTGTCCAAAATATTATTTACCAAAAATATACTTGTGAATAAATTTTCCGGAATATTTTATAGGTTATATTCCTTTGTTCGGTTCCACCAATAAATTTGGTATTCTTTGTATCTTTATTCTTTGAAATTTTGGTAATATTTTGGATTGTAATTTTTGGTATTTTGATGAGTTATATTATTTCAAGTCCTAAAATAATATAACTAATACACATAATATACAAATAATCACACACATGGTGACTTCTGAATATATATTTTCCTAAATACATATTTAGCCACTTTTATTTATAAAAACCAACCTCCAATATTTATAAATTTTGTAACAAAATTTATGGCAAACTTTATGTGAAAATCCATGGTTTGAAATATACTTGTAAACATTTGTTTAGAAATATTTTTCTAAGTGTTTAATTTTTAGAAAATTTTTGCCATAGGTTCCCCTAAAAATGGAGGTTTCCATGCCTTCAAGACATATCATTTTCTTTTGTAAATCAACACAATCAATCAACAATCAACAATAAACAATCTATACTTACCAATTTTGCCAAAATCAAGCATAAACTACCACTACATGAACTTGAAAATTTACAAAAAATTGTAGTAACTTACTAGTGTGTTTAGTAAGCCTAGTTACCCTTTAAATTGTGGTTGATTCTTTAAAAACATCATTTTTGAAGAATCTAGATCTTTACAACTTATAATCACATTTTCTAAAAATGTTTCTTCTTGGATTTTTCTTGTTACATATGTGTTTCTACACATGTTTAACCTTTAAAAATATGGTTGATTTCTTTAAGAACCAAGATTTAGTAAACTTTATATTTTTAACTTGGTTTCTTGAAAAATCATCCTTGAAACCTTAGATCTACAAGACTTACATCTTACTTTAATCATCATTTTAAAAGAAAACCAATTATTCTTTTAAGTTCATGTCTTTCATGAGGATGATTTATTAATCTCTAACATTTTCATCCTTTGATCTTGCTAGATTATGTTTTTAATCATCATCTAGCAAGATCATATGATGATCTACATCATTAACATAAACAATCAATCATCAAGTATCACAACAACACTAAACAACATGATTTCTTTAAGATTTCTTATAATTTTAAGCTTATGTTCATGTTTCATCTTCTTGTTTCTTAGTGTTCTTCAAGATTAACATCATGTATCATTCTTTAACCACTTAAACAAGATGTAAAATGAAGAGATTAGTGTTCTTACCACTAGCTCAAGGCTAGGGATGATCAAGAGAAGAAAAGAAGAGGATAAAACCAAATGGTGAAGGTCCTTCAACTTCCGAAAGCTCCTAGCTTTCTTGTGCACCTTCTAACACCTTTGTGTATGCTTTGAATTAGATGAAGATGATTGAATGATGGTGATTATGTTGTTGTTGCTCTCGGCCGTGAACAAGAAGAAGAGAAGAGAGAAGTGTGGTGTTGAGTGTGTTGTCATGAAATGAAGCTTATGTTCACAAGGTTAACTCTTATAACCATTTACAAACTTTAACTCATGGTTCATATGTATTAAAAGGGCCAACACAATCCAATATTTAATCAAAATAAAATCTTGATGGTGGGGGCCATGTTGGCCGATTACTAGGTGGGGGGGGGGGGGGGTGGTATAGGTCTAGGTTTTAACCAAATACTGAATTTATGGTTAAAATTCAAGTGTTTAATTAGGTGTTTAGTTACTAGATATTTATATAGTGTGTTATGATGTTCGGGGATCATAACTAGCTTGGTAATGTTAAAACAATGTTTCTAGTGAAAATTTGGTGTTTCGGGTAGTGTCCGGTTGTTCGGTTGGTTACCGGTTCGTTAGGGTGCTAAACTATGCAGTTTAGTGTGCTTTGTGTACCCTTTTATGACAGTTTTGATTCCCGACACTTAGGAAAGCATTCAGGACCATTTAACCATATTTCTGCATGATATTAGATTGTTTAATTGCTGAATTTGCTGATTTTCTGCAGAATTCTGCAGTTTATGTGAGTTTTAGGCACTTTCTGTTACTTAAACTATCTCTAGGAAGATAGTTTTCTGATCCTTACTTTCCTACACACTATACTAGTGTAGTGCTTGGTTTTTGGCTCATTCTGTGTCTCAACACATTGTCTGTCTATGTACTGAACTCCGTCAACATTTTCCTGGTTTGTCTGATAACTGTGCTAACTGTGTTTCGTGCATCAATTGAATCAACAAAGTTCCCATGCAATAATGATATATCATTTTCAATATGTGATGCACATGTATGTATAAAGCAATAATCAGAAAGCAGTTCAAGTTATCAGTTGTAATTCAGCACAGTCATTAAGCACTAATCATGGTTTAATAGTTGTATGGATACCTGGAATTTTGACAGTTGTCACACCGTTATTGCATGTTACGTGTTATTCGATGAATGCTCGTATGTTATGTTAACACAGTGATTGTTGCCTGACACCTTAGCAACGATAGTACTATAGTTTGGACTCAGCACCTGTTGTGGACAAGGGTTGTTAAGGGCTTTACTTCACATGTCCCAGTGGGGATATGTGTTGCGCATTCTACAACTCGCAGTCACGTCTGTGCATATGTCTCTGTCGATAACCTACTTGCCTTCACTTTGTTACATGTTACATGCTGGTTATGCGTAAACGATCTGGAACTCTATTATAGTATCAAACTTGTATGCTCACCTTTACACTATGTGTATTGACCTCTATTTTAACGTATGTGACAGTTGCTTGGGATGCTTTGCTTGTTACTTGCTGGAAATCAAGTTAGGATGGAGTCTAGAAACAAAGACAATTTATTTATTTAAATCTGAGTTGTCGGAATAATGTTTTGTTTTGAGATATCTATGTCGGTAAAAATTGGTTACTTGATGGGTTATGGTATGGACATAATATTAACTATCCGGTAATTTAGTTGTTATGGAATTTCTCTTGACAATCTGTTTCGCTCAGTGCCATGCCCCGATGTTTCCGTCATCGGTTGCGGTGTGACAGATTGGTTTCAGAGCCATAACTATAGGGAATTAGGCAAGACTCGACCTAGTCCGGGCGATGTCTTAGAAACGACCTAGTCTATAGTCTAAGTACCAACAGACCGACTTGTGCACACCCAGTAGGGGTATTGTACAAGCTTACTTGCTATTCTCACTCGCACTCATTCTATACTATCACAACTGCCTTTCCTAAGGCAGTCGCACTGCACTATTATAAAAAATTGAATGAGTAATTTGATCGAGATTAGGTGTGAAAACCGTAAACTCTGGATTAAATCGCTTGTTCAACCGTCATTTTTACTATAAACGAGAGAATTTGCGCTGAAATAGGAGTGAAATCTGTACTTCGACGCAAGTTCCCTCTCTCAAATCTCGTGATTCTATCACACAAACAGGAATGCAGCCGTTAAGCCAGGGGTGAAACCCGAATCTTGATGACTCGTTCCACTCTCTATTTTGGTTTTACAAAACTCTCACCAAAGTCTCGATGGATTCCAACAACTCGAGTTACATGAGTGACCGAAAGGATGAGTGCCATTCACCGTATGTCGGTGAAAGAGCACAGTCTATTAGGCCAAAACGTATACTCATAGTCTTTGAGAATAGTCGAATCACTTTGGTTAGTCAATGTCTATCAGCCTGAGACACTCTATTTTCGCTTTCGAAGCTTGCAATCGCTGATTTTATGTGTTTCGATTCTGAGCCCGCAACTGCTGACTCTGATAATTGTCGTTTTATGTGAAATTCTATGTGTGGTTTTACCTGTTTATACGTTTCGATTTTGGTGATTTATATGCTTCTCGCTTTTCGCTTTGATCGACACACACAACTTGCATTGCACATCTATCTCAAATCGCTAACAAATCGCTACTACTTGTGGATGATCGCGTGTTATGTTACTCGCTTATGCTATACTGTTCGCTATGCTACTCGTTGTGTACTCGCTCATTGCAATCGCTATTCTCGAACTCATGGACTTTGAATGATAGGTGAATACGTACAATATATGTAGGTGAATACGTGCAAAATGTAATGGGACTGCATGGTTTCTATGGATTATGTGCGTATGTGTTTATGTGTCTATTTGATTATCTTCCTACGTGAATATGTGTTTATATGGTTGATTGTGTTCCTGAGCTTTAGTAGTAGTGCGTTGTGAGGTGAGATTCGATTATATAGTGACTGAGTCCTATGGCGATGTCTGTTGCAGACAATGTCGTCATTTGGATCGTTTCACTCCCGAAATGCTCGCCGTAATCATGAGGATAAGCGTATCGCTTCACTTGTCGCCAAGCAAATTGCAAAGGTTATCCCGCAAATCATTAGTGAGTTGAATGAAAACGGTAGCAAGTCCTCTGAAGAGTCCAGGACTGATTCGCCAAGGTCTGTTTTAGCTTCAAGCAGTTCAAAGCCTGCGGCCCTAAAGAATTCACCGGAGAAGATGGACCTATAACCATGTTTCAATGGTTTGATTCTATTGAAGTCACCCTGCGTCAGAGCAACTATCCTGATAATCTCCGCACTGTTAACGCCACCGGCATTTTCCAGTCCAGGGCTCAGGACTGGTGGACTGCCGAGAGAAACAAGCGTGGAAATGATGCAGCTTACGGGCTTACGTGGGACGAGTTGAAGGACATCATGATGAAAGAGTTCTACCCTCCCCACGAGCTTCAGAAGTTGGAGGGCGAGTTTTGGCACATCAAACAAAAGGATGGCGACAACGCTGGTTTAACTGCTCGCTTTAAGCAGCTAAGCATAATCTGTCCAGGTCAAGTTTCAACGCCCGAAATCACCATTAAGAAGTATATCCGTGCTCTTCCGGATTGCGTGGCTGATTTCGTTCAAGCTGCGAATACGAAAACAGTTGAGGAAACCTTCTTACTCTCTGCTGAGATTAACGACAAGCGAGTCAAGGCTCGTTACTGGGATAAAGCCTCCAAGAATCTTCATCAAGTTATCACTACTTCAACCGTTGAAACCGCCGCCGTTCCGCAGTTATCAAAGTCCTCTCGTCGCAAGAGGAAGAACAACAACAACAGTAGCAAGAATTGCGCTGTCACAGCTACCGCCCCTCTTCAAGCTATCCCAGCTCCACCACAGCCTCAACACCGCCAAGTAGCGGCGCCAGTTACCCATGCACCGCCGGCAAAGCGTGCATACACTGGTCCTCACCTGGCTTGCCCTACTTGTACTTATCACCATCCAGTGGGAAAAGCTTGCAGATACTGTGTGCATTGCAACATGTACGGCCACTTCACCGCCAACTGCCGTACAGGTCCACGTCAAGCTCCAGCTCCAGCTCAAGGTCAAGCTCCTGCTCAGCAAGCTCTACTTCCTGCTCCTCAAGGCCAACAAGCGGCTCATACACCCGAGATCCACGCTAGAGCTTGCTTTGCGTGTGTTGATCCCAACCATTTACAAACTTTAACTCATGGTTCATATGTCTTAAAAGGGCCGACACAATCCAATATTTAATCAAAATAAAATCTTGATGGTGGGGGCCATGTTGGCCGATTACTAGGTGGGGGGGGGGGTATAGGTCTAGGTTTAAACCAAATAGTTAGTTTATGGTTAAAATTCAAGTTTTTAATTAGGTATAGTGTGTTATGATGTTCGGGGATCATAACTAGCTTGGTAATGTTAACACAGTGCTTCTAGTGAAAATTTAGTGTTTCGGGTAGTGTCCGGTTGTTCGGTTGGTTACCGGTTCGTTAAGGTGCTAAACTATGCAGTTTAGTGTGCTTTATGTACCCTTTTATGACAGTTTCGATTTAACCATATTTCTGCATGATATTAGCATTCAGGACCATTTAACCATATTTCTGCATGATATTAGATTGTTTAAATGCTGAATTTGCTGATTTTCTACAGAATTCTACAGTTTATGTGAGTTTTAGGCACTTTCCGGCACTTAAACTATCTCTAGGAAGGCAGTTTTGTGATCCTTACTTTCCTACACACTATACTAGTGTAATGCTTGGTTTCTGGATCATTCTGTGTCTCAACACATTGTCTGTCTATGTACTGAACTCTGTCAACATTTTCCTGGTTTGTCTGATAACTGTGCTAACTGTGTTTCGTGCATCAATTGAATCAACAAAGTTCCCATGCAATAATGATATATCATTTGCAATATGTGATGCACATGTCTGTATAAAGCAATAATCAAAAAGCAGTTCAAGTCATTAGTTGTAATTCAGCACAGTCATTAAGCACTAATCATGGTTTAATAGTTGTACGGATACCTGGAATTTTGACAGTTGTCACATTTTCCCCCTGTTAAGAAAATTTCGTTCCGAAATTTTAAGCTTTACTACTAGCAGAAGGGGAGTTGGGGAACACATGCGGGTATTTTGCTTTCATGCGGTCTTCACGCTCCCAGGTAAACTCTGGGTCATGACGTGTATTCTATCAAACCTTGACGAGTTTAACACTACTCCTCCGAGTCTGGTTAACCTTCCAATCAGTAACCTCAACAGGTTCTTTGGTAAAGTGGAGTGTGTCGTCAATGTGAACTTCGTCAACAAGGATGACCACTATTTCTTGTGTTGGACTTTTTCTTCAGGTTAGATACATGGAATGTATCATGAACACCATTGAGTTCTGCTGGTAGCTCCAACCTGTATGCTGCCGTACCAACCCTTTCTAAGATTCTGAATGGTCCGATATATCGTGGGTTCAACTTATGACGCTTCCCAAAGCGTGCCACACCTTTCCAGGGTGAAACTTTCAACAAAACCATATCACCTACTTCGAATTCCAAGGGTTTTCGTCTTTGGTCCGTATAGCTCTTTTATCGATCACGAGCTGCCTTGATGCGCTCTCAGATCTGCATAATCTTATCAGTCGTCTCTTGGACCAGTTCGGGACCAACCAGCTGTCTATCACCTGCGTCTGCCCAGCACAACGATGATCGACACTTGCGTCCGTAGAGAGCCTCGAACGGTGCAGCTTGAATGCTTGTATGGTAGCTGTTGTTATAGTAGAACTCAACCAAAGGTAGGTGAGTGTCCCAACTGCCACCCAAGTCCATTATGCAAGAACGTAGCATATCTTCTAGCGTTTGAATCGTTCTCTCACTTTGACCGTCTGTCTGTGGATGAAAAGCAGTACTCAGATTCAGCTGAGAACCAAACGCTTCTTGGAAGGATTGCCAAATCCTTGATACAAATCTTCCATCTCTATCTGATATAATCGAGATAGGCACTCCATGACGTGCGACTATCTCCTTTAGGTACAGCTCAGCTAGCTTACCTGTATTATCCTTTTCTCTGATCGGCAAAAAGTGCGTTGACTTTGTCAATCGGTCTACGATTACCCAAATCGTATCATGACCTCTGGGAGTCTTGGGCAACTTCGTTACGAAATCCATGGATATCTGTTCCCACTTCCATATGGGTATCTCAGGTTGCTGCAGAAGACCTGAAGGCTTCTGATATTCTGCCTTTACCTTGGCACAAGTCAAACATTTACCAACATAAGTAGCCACATCGCCCTTAAGTCTTGGCCACCAGTAATAATCCTTCAAATCTTGGAACATCTTGTCCGATCCTGGGTGGATCGAGTACCTCGATTTATGAGCTTCATCAAAAATAACATATCTAAGACCACCAAAAAGCGGAACCCAAATTCGTCCCATAAAATACAAAGTTCCTTTCACATTGGGTACCAACTTTTTCTCCATCCCACGGAGATATTCATCCTTTAAATTTTCTTTCTTAAGAGCTTCTCTCTGTGCAGCACGGACACGCAACGAGAGGCCTTTCTGAACAATCATCTCCAAAGCCCTAACCCTTATGGGCTTGATCCTTTCTTTTCTACTTAAGGCGCCTGCCACCACATTCGCCTTTCTTGGATGATATTTGATTTCGCAATCATAATCATTTAACAACTCAACCCATCGTCGCTCTCTCATATTGAGCTCTTTCTAATCGAATATATGCTGTAGGCTCTTGTGATCTGTAAATATTGTACAGCGAGTACCAAACAGATAATGCCACCAAATCTTCAAAGCAAACACCACTGCGCCTAATTCTAAATCATGCGTGGTGTTGTTCTTCTCATGAACCTTCAATTGGCACGAAGCATATGCGATAACCTTTTGTCGCTGCATCAGCACACAACCCAATCCCTGACGCGAGGCGTCGCAGTATACCACGAAGTCTTCGGTGCCTTCGGGTAGGGATAAAATAGGTGCATCGCAAATCTTATTCTTGAGCAGCTGAAAAGCTTCTTCTTGTTTGCCTCCCCATTCATACTTCTTATCCTTTTGAGTGAGGGAGGTCAGCGGTTGAGCGATTTTTGAAAAATCCTCAATGAATCTGTGATAATACCCTGCTAAACCCAAAAAATGTCGGATCTCAGTTGGCGTCTTCGGAGTTTCCCAATTCTTAATCGCCTCGATCTTGGTGGGATCCATGTGAATTCCATCCTCGTTTACCACGTGACCAAGGAACTGTACCTCACGCAACCAAAACTCGCACTTTGAGAACTTAGCATAGAGCTTCTCCTTCTTTAACAGCTCTAAAATGGCTCTAAGGTGTTGCTCATTCTCTTCCTTCGTCCGTGAGTAGATCAAAATATCATCGATAAATACAATCATGAATTTATTGAGATATGGCTTGCAAACTCGGTTCATCAAATCCATGAATATTGCCGGTGCATTTGTCAAACCAAATGGCATTACTAGAAACTCATAATGTCCATAACGAGTTCTAAAGGCAGTATTTGGTATACTCCCTTCTTGAATCCGTAGCTAGTGATAACCTGATCGAAGATCGATCTTGGAGTAGTAACTCGAACCTTGAAGTTGATCGAATAAATCATCAATCCTCGGCAAGGGATACCGATTCTTGATGGTTAACTTGTTCAATTCTCGGTAGTCGATGCACATACGAAAACTACCGTCCTTCTTCTTGACAAACAGAACTGGAGCTCCCCAAGGAGAGAAGCTTGGTCAAATGAATCCCTTGTCTCACAACTCCTGAAGCTGCGTTGACAACTGTTGCATCTCTGAAGGCGCAAGTCGATAAGGTGCCTTGGCTACAGGTGCAGCGCCTGGAACCAAGTCAATGTGGAATTTGACTTGTCGTTGGGGCGGTAATCCTGGCAAGTCTTTGGGGAAGACTTCAGGATATTCCCTTACCACAGGGATACCTTCGAGCTTTGGTTTTTTGGCTTCTTTATCGACTACATGAACCAAGAAGGCAACACATCCTCTACGCATAAACTTTCGGGCCTTCAAACAACTGATAATCCGTAGGGGCGTATCATGCTTTTCTCCATGCACTACAATTGTCTCTCCATTCGCCATCGGGATACGGATAATCTTCTCATGACATACGATCTCAGCTCGGTTACTCGACAACCAATCCATTCCAACTACTACGTCGAAACTTCCCAACTCAATTGGCAGCAGATCAAGCGTAAACTTACGTTCTCCTAGCTCTATCACACAGCCTCTAATCACTTTGTTTGCTTCTACTAGGTTCCCATTAGCTAGTTCTATCGAATACGGGATATTTAATGTACTGGAAACTAACCCAAGTATATCCTTAAATTCTAGAGATACGAAGCTATAGTCGGCACCAGTATCAAATAGTACAGATGCAAAATGTTGATTAATAGGGAACGTACCAGTGACTACATTCGGATCCTGATGAGCTTCCCTAGCTCCAATGTTAAAGACTCTTCCCTGAGCTTGGTTGTTCTTCGGGAAATCTCGCTTGAAATGCCCTACATCACCACAACCAAAACAACCTTGGCTGTGACCATTTCCGTTTCCATTTCCGCCCTGGTTGTTGTTTGCTCCATGGTTTCCGTTACCAACTTATTTTCCAAAACCACCACGATTTCCATTTCCACCGAAGTTTCCATTACCTCCCTGGTTATTTCTATTCCCATAACCGTTTCCACCACGGTTAGCATTGTTGTTGCCATTTTCATTTCCTCTCTGACCACCATTCCCACGGCCATTACCAGCCCAACACGTTTCCTTAGAATGACCGTTCTTTCCGTAGAATTCACATTTCCTAAACCTACCCTGGCCGGCATGATGAAACTAACATACATCACATTTGGGTAGGGTGCCCATATATCCTTTCCCTTTGCTTTCAGTAGTAGCAGCACCAGTCCTGACCTCGGCTGGTGGATTAGCATCTTTGCGCTTGTTAGTATCGTTGTTGATTCCTTGGGTACCCTTCTTGAAATTCGAGAACTTCCTTTTGTTATCTCCAGACGACTCGACATGAGTCTCTTTCTTCTTCTGCTCAGAGATTGAAAACTTGCCCAATCTGATCGCTTCTTTAGTCAGTGCCACACTCAAGTCGATTGCTTCAGTAATCGTTGGAGGCTTCGAAGTAGTCACCATGCTCAGTATTTAGGGTGCCAATCCCCAAATGGAACGTTCAACTCTCTTGAACTCTAGTTCTACCATGTAGGGGACAACACGAGACAAATCATGGAATCTCTGCACGTACTCAGCTATCTTAGGACCATCCATTTTCATATTCCAAAACTCGGTTTCCAACTTTTGAATCTCAGCCCGTGAACAATACTTCTTGCGCATCAGCTCTTTCATCTCATCCCACGTCATAGCATACGCTGTAGCTTCACCTAAGGTTTGAACCTGAAGGTTCCACCACGACAGGGCTCCATCTAGGAATAGTCCAGAAATGTAGGTGACTTTGTGCTCTTGCGCCCACTTACTCATTCGCAGCACAGAATCCGTCTTCTCAGCCCATCTTACAAAAGCTACAACACCTCCAGTGCCGTCAAAGTTCAGAGGCTTGCAGTCAAGGAACTGCTTGTAAGTACAGCCTGTACATAAGCAACATCATTCACAGAAAGCATTAGCAAACGCACATGGAAATGTCCAAACATATTGTAATGTGTCTTAAGTGACTTAAACATTACCGTGAGATGGGTTATTTTCTGAGGTACATCCGCTGTGTTCAGAGCGTAGGGCCTCATGTTGTGCGATTGCCTGTGAAATTCGTTCGTGCGGTTCTGCCTCTGTTGTGGGCAACTGAGTGTTCTTTCGAGGAGGCATCTTCTAAAAAGAAGATTGGATAGGTCAGGTCTTATTTGTATAATAAGTAGTATGTATATATAATAGCGTTCATCATAGCAAGCATGTTATTTAGCATCACAATCAAATTACAAATATGTAAATTAACAACATATTTAATGAGAACATGACGATTGAGCTTTCATTAATCATTGACCACAATATTGTTACATGTTTTACAAAATGTACCATATCAAAAGGAACACAGGGTCACACTACCCTTGTCCAGCAAGTCTACCAATCTACAAATGTCATACAACCAAAAGGTGGTCTCCAAAAGGCTTCACAATCTAGGCTCAATAGTGGTGCTCTCATCAAAACCAAAGCAACCTACATAAAACCAAAAACCAACTATGTTGATGGTGGTGGAGGAAAGAAAAGCAAGCTGTGCACATGCGCAAGCTCCTCCTCAAGCTCATAGACATGACGCAGCAGATAACTGATCTGCTGCTCGACCATAAGAAATCGAGCATCAAACTCTGGAAATGGAGTAAGAGGTGCAGGTGGATGTGAAAATGGAGACGGTGATGAACGAGGGGGAATAAAAGCAGGCTGGCAAGGACATGGTAAAGGACGCAGTGTCATCTCAAGCTCCACAATCCTACGACTCATGATCTCATACCAAAGCTAAAGTGATAAGAGCAACTCATCCCGTGTATAACCAACAAAATGAGAGGGATGGTAGGGATCCAAAATCAGCATGGTGTACGGTGGGAACCATCGGAGTGGCTCATCCAGTGGTGAAGAAGTAAAAGGAGCAAATGGTGCAGACTGGGGAATGTGTGGAAAAGCTGTTGAAACATGAGGGTCAGGACAAGGCTGATGGCCTGAAGTACCTTCCCCTGGACGGGGTGCGTGTATGTCCTGCAAGAAGATGATAGGTAAATCAACACGATGAACATCAGACTCCACAGGGTGAAAAGGAGCAACATCAACGGGTGCAGGTGGAGGAATGAATGGCTCAATAACAGGAGGGTCAGCGGGTGCAGGAACTGGGTCAGGTATGAGGGGTGCAATGTCAGGTAATCCAAAAGGAATAGTATCATGATCAGGTAAGGGCTCAGGATCAGCAGGTGCAACATCAGGCTGATCAATAGGATCAAAATCTTGCTCAAGACCAGGCTCGAGATCGTGTGGAGGGATGGTGCAGCTGACATGATTGTATCATCATCAGAATCAGTGGCATAGCGTCGTAATCCAACTACCTGCAAGGCGAAAGACGTCACAGACTCAAAGGAATTTGAAACAGAGTGAAACTAGAGTCAGAGGAAATCTCAATAATAGGGATCTCGAGAAGTGGAATAGCAGCTACGTCCTCATCCAACTCTCCATCACATGGGCGCCATCAGGAGGACCATCAACAAACAGATCAACATCATCATCAAACAGATCATCAAAATGCCAATCCTCAGGAGGGATGACCACTAAAGGAACAGGAGCGAGGATCGGTGCCACAATATGCTCGCCATCGGGATTCCCGATGATAAGATGATCATGGACTGGAATGGGAATAACAAACGGATCCTCGTCTGGAATACCATCAGCAAGCGGTAAGTCATCTCCAAAATCAGGCAACGCAAACGGCTGGAAGTCGTCGTCGTCTGATAGCATATCTGGGTCGCTCTCAGTATCTGGGGTAAAGATCTCTGGCTCTGGTGCGATCTCGTCATCGAACACAATAGCCATAGGGTCATCAGTATCGGACAATCCGCTCTCGGATGAAGACATAGTGTTTGTAACAGAACAATCATAACATATGCACATATATTAACCACTATTATTTAGCATGCAATCAAAGACAATGTATCATGAAATCATGTATCCTCACAAATCCTTTCCATTCTTCTTAGTCTCCCAGACTAAATCACAAATGTAACCTTACTATCGTGTTTCGTGTCTTTCCGTTTGTAAAAATGTTTGTTTCCCTGGATCTGGGCGTTTCGTGTATGCAGTGAAAACATGTTGTAAAAATATTTTTGTGAGAGCCCTAATGATTGTAGTCTAGACTCGAGAAAGAATCATAGTTCCCTACAACCGAAGCTCTGATACCAAACTGTCACACCCTGACTTTTGCGGAAGCGTGATTATGTGTGACTTGCTTAATATCATTGCATTCAACCATAACAAACAACTATATGATAAAACTAAAGATGATCATCCATTAAATAAGTTTAAAATATCACAAAAAACATTGTTTTAGAAATCCAACACTGACCTTGAATCCATATTACAAACCATGCAAATAGTTTTAGAGTTCCATAAGGACTCAACAAAAGACATTAATGAAAACCAGGTTTTTGAACTATGCATCTTATCTAGGATAAGATGCACAATCCAAACCCTTAGACTACAGATGACATCTTTTATTCTCAACATAACTTGAAACCTCCAAACGCCCGCCAGATCCACATTTAATTCCCTGAAATACATGTAGTTTGAAAACATCAACAAAAGTTGAGCGAGTTCATGTGTTTGTGAGTATGCACGAATAAACCTTTGAAATCATTGAAAGTATGTATGTTTGTAAATCCTGGTATGAAAGAAAACAAGGAAAACAAAGAACAGATTGATTAATGGTTTGCATGGCCATTAATATGTGTGACGTGATGCAGGAAGGCTCAAACCTATCAGATTTTGCATCGGGCTTCCGGCCGTAAGACATAGTCACCTCATGGGCCAAACCCTGGTCCACATGGGCGGGGCTCGCTATACCCAAATAGATCTATCACTCATGTCCATCGGTCCTACTACTAGGATTAATGGTCTTAAGTGTTGTACCCACCACTCACATGATCAAGCAGGACCTTTCCTTAGCTAACCATACCAAATGTAATCGTATATAAACAGTTTGTAACATGTACTTCACCCCCGAAGTTATAAAACCGAAAAGAGTTAAAAGAAAAGGGGGACATGAACTCACAGTCTTGCGTTCTTCGTAATCACAGTAACTCAAAGCTCCTTCGGATGTACACGACTACCTACAACGTACTATGATCTATTAGACGAGCGGGTCGTGCCTTGACTTAGTATTACTTAGTGTCTTTAAGTTACGTTTCTTTGTGTCTTCAATATTATTCCAAGTTATATATTTTATTTGTTAAAATAATAAATATTTTAACTTAAATTATATTTATTAAAATTTTTGAAATAATAGTTAAAATAATATATTTTGACTTGTTACTTTCTAAGTATTTATACATGTATATCCTTCCCAAGGATGGGTGTATTTGTATTTTTATTCTTATACTTGTAAATTTTTGCCATGTATTAGTGTCGTATTCCAGAGTGTATTGATACATACAAAAATACGTATTTTCTTGTAATTGTTAAGTATTCTTATGCTTAATTTTTTATCAATTTTTCTGGAATAATATCTTAAATAGAAATACATCAATATATACTTCCAAAATATATATTTTGAGAAATATTACTTGGAAACATTATTTTAGAAAATATATATAAAAATATTTTTCTCTCAAAAATAGTATATTTCAAGTTTATTTGAGAAAATATATATTTCTTCCAAAAATAATATATCTTATATTAATTCTAAGAAAATATATTTCTATTCACCAAAAATAATATATTTTCTTCTTGTAAAAAATATGATATAAATTTGTAATAATTGTGAAAATGTATTTTTGTTCTTTTGGTGTCCAAAATATTATTTAACAAAAATATACTTGTGAATAAATTTTCCGTAATATTTTGTAGGTTATATTCCTTTGTTCGGTTCCAACAATAAATTGGGTATTCTTTGTATATTTATTCCTTAGAATTATGGTAATATTTTGGATTGTTATTTTTGGTATTTTCATGAGTTATATTATTTCAAGTCCTAAAATAATATAACTAATACACATAATATACAAATAATCACATACATGGTGACTTCTAAATATATATTTTCCTAAATACATATTTAGCCACTTTTATTTATAAAAACCAACCTCCAATATTTATAAATTTTGTAACAAAATTTATGGAAAACTTTATGTGAAAATCCATGGTTTGAAATATACTTGTAAATATTTGTTTAGAAATATTTTTCTAAGTGTTTTATTTATAATTTTTTTTGCCATAGTTTCCCCTAAAAATGTAGGTTTCCATGCCTTCAAGACATATCATTTTCTTTTGTAAATCAACACAATCAATCAACAATTAACAATAAACAATCTATACTTACCAAAATCAAGCATAAACTACCACTTCATGAACTTGAAAATTTAAAAAAATTTGTAGTAACTTACTAGTGTGTTTAGTTAGCCTAGTTACCCTTTAAAGTGTGGTTGATTCTTTAAAAACATCATTTTTGAAGAATCTAGATCTTTACAACTTATAATCACATTTTCTAAAAATGTTTCTTCTTGGATTTTTCTTGTTACATATGTGTTTCTACACATGTTTAACCTTTAAATATATGGTTTATTTCTTTAAGAACCAAGATTTAGTAAACTTAATATTTATAACTTGGTTTCTTGCAAAATCATCCTTGAAACCTTAGATCTACAAGTCTTACATCTTACTTTAATCATCATTTTACAAGGAAACCAATTATTCTTTCAAGTTCATGTCTTTCATGAGCAAGATCATATGATGATCTACATCATTAACATAAACAATCAATCATCAAGTATCACAACAACACTAAACAACATGATTTCTTTAAGATTTCTTATAATTTTAAGCTTATGTTCATGTTTCATCTTCTTGTTTCTTAGTGTTCTTCAAGATTAACATCAATTATCATTCTTTAACCACTTAAACAAGATGTAAAATGAAGAGATTAGTGTTCTTACCACTAGCTCAAGGCTAGGGATGATCAAGAGAAGAAAAGAAGAGGATAAAACCAAATGGTGAAGGTCCTTCAACTTCTGAAAGCTCCTAGCTTTCTTGTGCACCTTCTAACACCTTTGTGTATGCTTGGAATTAGATGACGATGATTGAATGATGATGATTATGTTGTTGTTGCTCTTGGCCGTGAACAAGAAGAAGAGAAGAGAGAAGTGTGGTGTTGAGTGTGTTGTCATGAAATGAAGCTTATGTTCATAAGGTTAACTCTTATAACCATTTACAAACTTTAACTCATGGTTCATATTTCTTAAAAGGGCCAACACAATCCAATATTTAATCAAAATAAAATCTTTATGGTGGGGGCCATGTTGGCCGATTACTAGGTGGGGGGGTGGTATAGGTCTAGGTTTTAACCAAATAGTTAGTGTATGGTTAAAATTCAAGTGTTTAATTAGGTGTTTTCTTACTAGATATTTATATAGTGTGTTATGATGTTCGGGGATCATAACTAGCTTGGTAATGTTAAAACAATGCTTCTAGTAAAAATTTGGTGTTTCGGGTAGTGTCTGGTTGTTCGGTTGGTTACCGGTTCGTTAGGGTGCTAAACTATGCAGTTTAGTGTGCTTTATGTACCCTTTTATGACAGTTTCGATTCCCGACACTTAGGAAAGCATTCAGGACCATTTAACCATATTTCTGCATGATATTAGATTGTTTAAATGCTGAATTTGCTGATTTTATATAGAATTCTGCAGTTTATGTGAGTTTTAGGCACTTTCCGGCACTCAAACTATCTCTAGGAAGGCAGTTTTGTGATCCTTACTTTCCTAAACACTATACTAGTGTAATGCTTGGTTTCTGGCTCATTTTGTGTCTCAACACATTTTCTGTCAATGTACTGAACTCCGTCAGCATTTTCCTGGTTTGTCTGATAACTGTGCTAACTGTGTTTCATGCATCAATTGAATCAACAAAGTTCCCATGCAATAGTGATATATCATTTGCAATATGTGATGCACATGTATGTATAAAGCAATAATCAGAAAGCAGTTCAAGTCATTAGTTGTAATTCAACACAGTCATTAAGCACTAATCATGGTTTAATAGTTGTACGGATACCTGGAATTTTGACAGTTGTCACACCGTTGTTGCATGTTACGTGTTATTCGATGAATGCTCGTATGTTATGTTAACACAGTGATTGTTTCCTGACACCTTAGCAGCGATAGTACTATAGTTTGGACTCAGCACCTGTCGTTGACAGGGGTTGTTAAGGGCTTTACTTCACGTGTCCCAGTGGGGATATGTGTTGCGCATTCTACAATTCGCAGTCACGTCTGTGCATATATCTCTGTCGATAACCTACTTGCCTTCACTTTGTTACATGTTACATGCTGGTTATGCATAAACAATCTCGAACTCTATTATAGTATCAAACTTGTATGCTCACCTTTACACTATGTGTATTGACCTCTATTTTAACGTATGTGACAGGTGCTTGGGATGCTTTGCTTGTTACTTGCTGGAAATCAAGTTAGGATGGAGTCTAGAAACAAAGACAATTTATTTATTTAAATCTGAGTTGTCGGAACAATGTTTTGTTTTGAGATATCTATGTCTGTAAAAATTGGTTACTTGATGGGTTATGGTATGGGACATAATATTAACTATCCGGTAATTTAGTTGTTATGGAATTTCTCTTGACAATCTGTTTCGCTCAGTGCCATGCCCCGATGTTTCCGTCATCGGTTGGGGTGTGACAGATTGGTTTCAGAGCCATAACTATAGGGAATTAGGCAAGACTCGACCTAGTCCGGGCCGATGTCTTAGAAACGACCCAGTCTATAGTCTAAGTACCAACAGACCGACTTGTGCATACCCAGTAGGGGTATTGTACGAGCTTACTTGCTATTTTCACTCGCACTCATTCTATATCACAACTGCCTTTCCGAAGGCAGTCACACTGCACTATTATAAAAAATGAATGAGTAATTTGATCGAGATTAGGTGTGGAAACCGTAAACTCTCGATTAAATCGCTTGTTCAACCCGTATTTTTACTATAAACGAGAGAATTTGCGCTGAAATAGGAGTGAAATGTGTACTTCGACGCAAGTTCCCTCTCTCAAATCTCGTGATTCTATCACACAAACAGGAATGCAGCCGTTAAGCCAGGGGTGAAACCCGAATCTTGATGACTCGTTCCACTCTCTATTTTGGTTTTACAAAACTCTCACTAAAGTCTCGATGGATTCAAACAACTCGAGTTGCATGAGTGACCGAAAGGATAGAGCACAGTCTATTAGGCCAAAACGTATACTCGTAGTCTTTGAGAATAGTCGAATCACTTTGGTTAGTCAATGTCTACCAGCCTGAAACACTCTATTTTCGCTTTCGAAGCTCGCAATCGCTGATTTTATGTGTTTCGATTCTGAGCCCACAACTGCTGACTCTGATAATTGTCGTTTTATGTGAAATTCTATGTGTGGTTTTACCTGTTTCTACGTTTCGATTTTGGTGATTTATACGCTTCTCGCTTTTTGCTTTGATCGACACACACAACTCGCATTGCACATCTATCTCAAATCGTTAACAAATCGCTACTACTTGTGGATGATCGCATGTTATGTTACTCGCTTACGCTATACTGTTCGCTATGTTACTCGCTGTGTACTCACTCATCACAATCGCTATTCTCGAACTCGCGGACTTTGAATGATAGGTGAATACATGCAATATATGTAGGTGAATACGTGTAAAATGTAATGGGACTGCATGGTTCCTATGGATTATGTGCTTATGTGTTTACGTGTCTATGTGATTATCTTCCTACGTGAATATGTGTTTATATGGTTGATTGTGTTCCTGAGCTTTAGTAGTAGTGCGTTGTGAGGTGAGATTCGACTATACAGTGATTGAGTCCTATGGCGATGTCTGTTGCAGACAACGTCTTCATTTGGATCGTTTCACTCCCGAACTACTCGCCGCAATCATAAGGATAAGCGTATCGCTTCACTTGTCGCCAAGCAAATTGCGAAGGTTATCCCGCAAATCGTTAGTGAGTTGAATGAAAATGGTAGCAAGTCCTCTAAAGAGTCTAGGACTGATTCGCCAAGGCCTGTTTTAGCTTCAAGCAGTTCAAAGCCTACGGCCCTAAAGAATTCACCGGAGAAGATGGACCTATAGCCATGTTTCAATGGTTTTATTCTATTGAAGTCACCCTGCGTCAGAGCAACTGTCCTGATAATCTCCGCACTGTTAACACCACCAGAATTTTCCAGTCCAGGGCTTTGGACTGGTGGACTGCCAAGAGAAACAAGCGTGGAAATGATGCAGCTTACGGGCTTACGTGGGACGAGTTGAAGGACATCATGATGAAAGAGTTATGCCCTCCCCACGAGCTTCTGAAGTTGGAGGACGAGTTCTGGCACATCAAACAAAAGGATGGCGACAATGCTGGTTTAACTGCTCGCTTTAAGCAGCTGAGCATAATCTGTCCAGGTCAAGTTTCAACGCCCGAAATCACCATCAAGAAGTATATCCGTGCTCTTCCAGATTGCGTGGCTGATTTCGTTCAAGCTGCGAAGACGACAACAATTGAGAAAACCTTCTTACTCTCTGCTGAGATCAACGACAAGTGGGTCAAGGCTGGTTACTGGGATAAAGCCTCCAAGAATCTTCATCAAGTTACCACTGCTTCAACCGTTGAACCCGCCGCCGTTCCGCAGTCATCAAAGTCCTCTCGTCGCAAGAGGAAGGACAATAACAGCAGTAGCAAGAATTGCGCAGTCACAGCTGTCGCTCCTCTTCAAGCTATCCCAGCTCCACCACAGCCTCAACACCGCCAAGTAGCGGCGCCGGTTACCCATGCACCGCCGGCAAAGCGTGCATACACTGGTCCTCACCCGGATTGCCCTACTTGTACTTATCACCATCCAGTGGGAATCGCTTGCAGATACTGTGTGCATTGCAACATGTACGACCACTTCACCGCCAACTGCCGTACAGATCTACGTCAAGCTCCAGCTCCAGCTCAAGGTCAAGCTCCTGCTCAAGGTCAAGCTCTTGCTCAGCAAGCTCTACTTCCTACTCCTCAAGGGCAACAAGTGGCTCATGCACCCGCGATCCACGCTAGAGCTTGCTTTGCGTGTGGTGATCCCAACCACTTCGCAAATATGTGCCCGAATCGAGTGGTGAAGTAAGAGCCACAACAGTAGCATCCCCAGCAACAGCAGCAGCAGCAACAACAGCCAGCAGCCCGCGGACGTGCTTTCAACTTCAACGCCCGCCAGGCTCAAGCAGATAACAATGTGGTTAATGGTATGTTCCTTGTGAATGGTATATATGCTTTGTGTTTATTTGATACTGGAGCCAATAACTGTTTTGTATCGTTTGAATTCGAGAAGCTCCTTATAAGTGATCCCATCTCCCCTCGACGTTTGATGTTGAAGTTGCCACTGGAAGAACCGTCGCTGTTAATTCTGTTCTTCGTTATTGTACTCCCGAACTCAACAATCACATCTTCCCTATCGACCTCATTCTGATGCAGCTTGGTAGTTTTGATGTCATAGAAGGAATGGATTTTCTTCGCGAGAATCATGCTGAAGTTGTTTGTTTTTATAAGATGATTCGTTTCTCGCTCGCTAATGGTGATCAACTTTGAGTCTACGGTGAAGTCGCATCGAAGAAACTCCAACTCATGTCATGTGTTCAAGCGAGCAAGTATCTCCGCAAGGAATACAGAGCTTTCTTGGCTAACATTGTAGTAGCGGAGAAGGAAAAGAAAGGAAAGACAGGAGTGAAAGATGTTCCCGTTGTTCGTGAATTCCCTAACGTATTTCCTAATGATTTACCTGGTCTACCCCCGAGTCGTGATATTGATTTTCGTATCGACCTCATTCCTAGTGCTAACCATGTTGCTAAATCTCCTTAACGCCTCGCTCCGTCCGAAATGCGCGAACTCTCGAGCCAACTCCAGTAATTACTTGACAAAGGCTTCATTCGCCCTAGCACCTCTCATTGGGGCGCGCCAGTCCTTTTCGTCAAAAAGAAGGATGGGTCGTTCCGGATGTGCATCGACTATTGAATAAGCTGACTATCAAGAATCGTTATTCCATGCCTCGATTTGATGATTTGTTTGATCAATTGCAAGGTGCTACGTGTTTTTCGAAGATCCATTTACGCTCAGGCTATCACCAATTACGCATTCAGGAGGAAGACATACCGAAAACCTCTTTCCGAACCCAGTATGGCCATTATGAACTCATCGTAATGCCCTTTGGTTTAACCAATGCTCCTGCGGTTTTCATGGATTTGATGAACCGTGTGTGCAAACCGTTTCTTGACCGCTTCGTCAACGTATTCATCGTAATATACATTATAAACATGCGAAATAGACATTAAAACATGCGATATATTCAATACCTAAATTCCAATGTATATTAACATGCGATATTGCAAGTTTACAAAATCGTATTACATGTGAAAATATTAAAAAAACATTAATGTAACACTTACTTGTTTGTTTTGAAAGTATCATCAAACGATATCACATCCCCGAACTCCATAAAGTTACGCTTGCATAACCCATCGGCCCAGAACAAACCAGTTAACCGTTTGTCCTCATAAACAGAATATTCAGACGAAAAATCAACTAAATATTCTTTTTTTGTCAGTCAACCTATTGATCACCATGTTAGTGTCCTATTCTCCTATATAGCTATTAATTCGAGTTTTAAAGTTTTTGCAATCATCGACCGTGGCGCCACCATTCTCGAAACCACCGTATCGTTTCCTCATTATATGAAAAGCTTTGACAGGGCCAAGGTATAGAGTACCTAGTTCCCATATCATTTCTACCTGGACTTCTAACAATTGCCTGTAAGCTGGCAACATATGAATATCGTGTGGACATACAAACTTATGATTATGGCCATCAACAAATTTCTTGACTGTATATGATCTACCATCCACCGAAGAAATCATAAGTTGAGCTTTGCACCCAGTTCTTATGGTCCCTCTGTTCCTTGATTTGAATGGCTTTTTTGACTTCGAATAAGCATCGTCAATAAACCATGGCTTATGTTCCTCTTTAGAACAAACAAAATACTTAGTTTTGGTTATACCACCACTGTGTACTTCACCACCTTTGCGAGTAGAAAAACCAGCTAACTTAGCATATGTTTGGTAAAACATGTATGCTTGTTCGAGAGAACTAAATTGCATTCCAACCACAGGTGTAGCTGATGCTTAAACCTCTGGAATATAAAGCCTTTTATCTACATAATCAAATAAAAAAGAGAAACTCATGCGATTTATCGGACTCATAACATGCGATATATTGAAAACTCCAAAATTTCATCACAAGAACAACGAAACGTGCGAATTGTTAGACTCATAACATGCGAAATTGACCAGTTTGATTATATGTTTTACACATGCGATTTATGATATCATAACATGCGAAATCAACATTTAGAATTAATATCACATGCGAATTGTCAGACTCATAACATTCAAACTTAAACACTTTGCTTTCATATCAATTATCCTCTAATAAACATTCAAAACCTTCCAATCAGTTATAATCATACAAAATCATTAGAACAATTACACAAAAACATCTGCGAACAATTTAAACATTTGAATTAACAAAAATTACCATTCGAAAACTCATTTGCACCACTTGTATTTGCATTTGCATTTGCAGAACTAGGATTTATAAATTCGTCAATCGTAACTCTCTGATAAGCAGATAATTGAACCTGATCACCGACCGATCGAGCGTCTTCAAACTCAACATCTGTGTTTTGTCAGGTGCTGCTCAGGTGTGATGGAGAGGGTGAAACCCGAGCCTTAGAGTGTTTAAATATTATGTTTTATGTGTATTTGACGTGTTTACTTGCTTAGAATGAGGTAACTATGAGAAATTGGTGATTTGCAGGTAAAGAACGTAATTCGGTGCACTTACAATGGTTAAAGATGAAGTTGTAAACCGTAAGCTACGATCGATGATGTTTGGCGGAGTTTTGATCAGAAAAACTAAACCGTAAGCTACGGTTCACAACCATAGCCTACGGTTGGGCATGATTGTTTCAACAGAGATTATGGACCGTAGCTTATGGTCCGTAAAGAGGAAAAACGCGCAAATAGGGTCTTGTGGTATATATTAGGATTTTTTAATGGTGGCAATCATTATTCTATCTTCAAGATCGATCATAGAGTTTTCAAAGGCACTTCAAGAGCTCTAAGTTCAAGGTTTCTTCACTCCAAAACATCAAGATCTTCCACCGAATCATCGAATCAATCATGATTTCTTCATCAATCCAAGCTTTTGTTGATTTTGTGAGCAAGATAAGCTGCTAAACTTTTATGGTTTCCTCCGGATGGAGGGTTTTTGTAAGTTAATTGATACTATGTGTTTGATACAATCGTTTTAACTTGGTGATCTAGGCATTCGATGCTTTTCACCTTGATTTGATTTATTGGTTGTAAACAGTTGCATTTATTTAAACCTTAATTTCTAAGCATTCAGTTTCCGAGAGTTCTAGTAATTGGGATATATTTGACGTGGGGTTAGGGTTTGTAATTGTAATTGATAATCATTCGATAACCTCCCGTTATGTATTGACCGGAGTACTTAGTCGTTGGTTATCACAATTAGTTAATCAAAATTAACACATATGTCTATGTAGGTCACGATTAAACACATAGTTGAAGCTAACTGTAAAACCTGAAATTTGGAGGAACCATCTTCTCTCCTACTGATTTAAACTTCACTTTTAGTTCGTAATTTCTAGATAATCAATCAAACCCACAACAAAGTTTTTTTTTTTTCCGATTTAGTTAATCAATACTTAATATTATAACGCTTTCCACATTCCTCCTCTGGTTCGATATCCGACTTACACTAGCTACTAATTTATTTTGGTTTTTGCATGTCACTAACGACAGACATCAAGGTGCTGCTCTGTGAATCCATTGAAAACAACAATCGATTCAAACCCTAACGTAGAAAAACAAAACTGCAACGTATTGTTTGAGAATTATGAAAATTTGAAACTGATACGAATCATAATTACTGGGATAGTGGTGTAACGAACTTCTCGCTGATTGAATGAATAGACTAATTTGCCCTCAGCTGATTGAATGAATTGTCTGATTTAACCTTATGAAAGAAAAATGAATCACGACACGTGTACGGCCATGGATGTAGCGTACGTAATGTATGATAAGGGGATTTGTATTCTACACTTCCTATATATATATATATATATATATATATATATATATAGGTAAAGAGTATGGTACAAATAAGCTAATCGTACATTACATACGCGAGAATATTAGCCATACACGTGTCCTGATTCAGTTTTTCTTTAATAAGGTTAAATCAGACAATTAATTCAATCATCTAAGGGCAAATTCGTCTCTTCATTCAATCAGCGAGATGTTCGTTACACTAATATCCCGGTAATTATCATTCGAATCAGTTTCAAATTTTTCATAATTCTCAAATTGCAGTTTTTGTTCTTCTGTGTTAGGGTTTCATTCAATTGTTTTTTTTCGATGGATCCACAGAGCAGCACTGGACGAACATATGTTATTTTGAAGAAACTCGACTGATCGGTGATCATGCTCAATTATCTGCATATAAGAGAGTTTCGATTGAGGATGTTTTAAATCCGCGACCTGCAAATCCAAATCCTAATGCAAGTACAAGTGCTGTAAACGAGTGTTTTAATGGTAATTATGTTAATTCAGATCTCTAAATTGTTCGTATACTTGTTTTTTGTTTAATCGTAGCAATGATTTTATATTGTTGTAGCTGTTTTTGAAGTTTGAATGTTGATTATATTTTTGATATGAAAGCAACATGCACAAATTCGCATGTTATGAGTCTTTCAATTCGCATTTGATTTTATTTTCTTTATGCATTTTCGCATGTTATGGTATAATAAATCGCATATATAAAACAGATTAATCAAAATCATCATTTTCGCATGTTATTGTTCATACAATTCGCATGTGTTGTTTGTTCTTTACGATGAAATTATGATGTTATTAATATATCGCATGTAACTAGTCCGATAATTCGCACGTTTTTTTGTTTTTCCGATTTGATTCATGTAGATGAAAGGGTTTACACTCCGGAGGTTCAAGCATCAGATACACCTGTGGTTGGAATGCAATTTATCTCTATTGAACAAGCATATGCGTTTTACCAATCATATGCTAAGTTAGCTAGTTTTTCTATTCGGAAAGGTGGTGAAGTACACAGTGGTGGTATAATCATAACTAAGTATTTTGTTTGTTCTAAAGAGGGACATAAGCCACTGTGTATTGACGATCGTTCGAAGTCAAAAAATGCAATTCAAAACAAGGAACAAGGGGACTATTAGAACTGGATGCAAAGCTCAACTTATGATTTGCACTGTGGATGGTAGATTATATACAGTAAAGAGATTTGTTGATGGCCATAATCATAAGTTTGTATGTCAAGATGATATTCACATGCTGCCAGCTTACAGACAATTGTCAGATGTCCAGGAGGAGATGGTTTGGGAACTAGGCACTTTAAACCTTGGTCCTGTCAAAGCTTTCCATATAATGAGGAAACGTTATGGTGGTTTCGAGAACGTTGATGCCACGGTTGATGATTGCAAAAATTTTAGGAAGCGAATTAACAACTATATAGGAGAATATGATGCTGACATGGTGATTAATAGGATGACTGACAAAAAAGCAGTATTTAGCTGATTATTCGTTTGAATATTCTGTTGATGATGACAAACGGTTTACTGGTTTGTTCTGGGCTGATGGTTTATGCAAGCTTAACTATATGGAATTTGGGGATGTGATATCGTTCGATGAAACTTTCAAGACAAACAGGTAAGTGTTTCAAGAAAAACATGTTTTTTTACTAATTTTCGCATGTTATATGACTTCATGAGCTTGTAATATCGCATGTGTAGACATTTTGAAGAAGTGGTGTTGAATATATCGCATGTTATACTGTTTGTTTTCGCATGTGATTTTTTTCTATTTCGCATGTTTTCTTTGTGTTTTCGCATGTGTTTGTTCAGGTACAAGATGGTGTTTGTTCCGTTCACTGGCATTGACAACCACTGTCGAAATGTAACACTTGGAGCTGGGTTGTTGGCATCGGAGAGCATTGAATCATATAAATGGCTTCTGAATTCATTCTTAAAGTCATTTGGTCGGCAGCCAAAGGTTGTAGTGAATCATTTTGATGGTGCAATGGATGTCCAAAGGTTTAATCATAGAAAGAATGATCATATTTCAAGATATACTGAGCCTGCTGATTGGAGCAAAACTTCTTTGGAAAAAGATGCTGCTAAGAGATTCACCGGGTCTATATTCTTTGATCAGCAAATAGAGATTTATGGTACAATTTCTGAATGTCTGCCGATGGACACCAAAATAGAGGGTCTACAGATCCGGATATTGTTGAAGGACTTTAAAGCCCATGGAGATGGTTTATTGGAGGTATTATAGCATATATATTTCAAACATGCGATTTTTTGATAACCTACATGCGAATTTCTTTTTTTTTTTCAGATCATGATCTTGCAATATGCGATTTTGATATACTCATGTGATTTTAAAATTTATTCATTTAAATTATTTTTTAGACATGCGAAATTGTTATGTTACACATGCGATTTTAATTTTTAATATATTTTTTTTTGGTTTTTCCTAGGTGTGGTTCAAGAATCTTGAAAATGATGTAACTGCACAGTGTAGCTTTTTGCGTTTTTAGCAGTATGGGCTGCTATGCAAACACGTCTATTTTCTTTTCAAGATGTTTGGTGTTAAAGAAATACCAAACAAATATGTTATGAAGAGTTGGACGAAGGATGTGGTGCCGAAAGAGTTAAATGTGAAGTACAATCTAAATGTGGGTGGCAAGGATGTGCAACACAAGGCTAAACGAATTGCTCGTGAAATCATCCACACAGGGGAGTATTTGGTTAGCAATTCGATTTCCGACCTTGATCAACTTGTTTTAGTTAGGGATCAAATGATGCGGCTTAAAGAGAGAGTTGATCAGAGTCGTATAACCAAGCAACTTGATCCAAAATTTGACCGATTTTCAAAGTTGATTGGTTATCAACAACCAGTAACTAATGCTCCTCCTACTGTCCGTGTGCCGACTGGTATAAGGAACAAAGGTCGTGGCTCGCATAAAAGGATTAAATCCAAGAAGGAACAAATGATCAGCCGCAAAGGGAAGAGGTAAAGGACATGTAGTGTATGCAATGAAAAAGGTCATGATATTCGGACTTGCGAGATTCTGAAAGCCAAACAACAAGGTAAACAACAAAAAAAGAAGATAAAGGGCGTCCAGATTGAAAATGTTCTCAGAGACAAAGACAATGAGGTCGAAGACGACGAATAGGAAGATGAGTTTGAAGATTACAGTGGTAGTAGTGATGATGGATCTAAAGAAGAAGATCAGTGGGAGGAGGTTTCAGAAGATGATGAGTATGAGTAATTTTTTATAAATGTATATGCGAATTTATATGAAACACATGCGATTTTTATATTGTAACATCCCAAAAATATAAACTCTTAAATTTGCAATTTGACCGCAAATAAATTAGTAGAATAAACTAACTAGGAATGACACTAACCTAGTTAGATGATGAGTCATGTGTACTTAAAGATATAAAAATAAACCAAAGGAAACTAGAGGGACCAAAAGTATTAAACTTGAAAATTGTTTTAATAAAAACATTTTAATTAAACACAAACACCCCTTGTGAGGGTGCTGGGATCGATCAGACAAGGGGGAGGGCGACCAAGCATGTTGTTGGTGCATCCGTCTGTCGCCTACGTCTTGTATCGAGTCTTGATTAGAATAGACTAGAACAGGGCACGGAATCCAAGATATTGTATTTAGATGTGATTCCGCTCCAAATGACATCTTATCATTTGGAGCGAAACCCCATTGTTCTGATTCCGCCCGAGAGTTCTTATGTTGCTGATTTCGCTCATAGTTGTAGTTAGTGATTCCGCTCGTATTGATTGTGTCACGTTCGAGCGAAATCAGGCCGACTATATATAGTTGTGTCATTAGGAGCAAAATCATAGTTCTAGGTTGGTGTTGTCTTCCGGTGAGCCACGAAGTGCTGCCGAAGTGTTGAGTCAATTGTAAACGTCATCCAAATCAATAGAATCAACAGTTGAAAGTGAATACTCGCTGAATTGAACCTTTTTTGTTTGTTTCTGCCATTCAAATCAGGAATAGTTCTTCTGTTAGACTCAGTTGGGTCCGAATTCGATCCTACAAGTGGTATCAGAGCTAAGGAGGAAGAGCTCTTGCCAATTCAGCCGAAAATTCTGTTTTTCTACACCTTCTATACTGTATTTTACAAATTGACCGAGAAAAAGTTGTCGAATTGTTCTGATTTTTGCACAGTGTGCTCGGAATTAGTATCTAACAAAGCCTTGAAAGTTTCAGCTTTAAAATCGACCTAAAATTGACATTTTTAGTGATTCAGCTCGAAATTGCTCGATTGATTGATGATGTCACCAGTGATTCCGCTCAGAAATAGGTCCTGATTCTGCTCCAGATCAGTTCCAAAAGGTTGATTCCGCTCCAAGTTGTCCTGCTTGAAAGTTGGGTTTTAATTCCGCTCCAACAGCTTGAAATTCTAATTCCGCTCCAAAGTTCAGTTTAATTTCGCTCCAGGTTACATTATCTAGTAATTCCACTCCAACAAATTGTTTAGTGATTCCGCTCCTGATCACTTTGAGATTCCGCTCCTGGTTACTTGTTGATTCCGCTGCAAACAGTGATCTCACTTAAATCGTTGATTTCGCTCGAAAGGACTGTTGTGCTAATTTTTTAAATTTGAAAAATGGACGACGAATTTTATAACGCGTTCGCTACCCCAGTTACCCCTATCAGTATTGCACAAAACACAATGATGGAAAATGAAACAGGAACAATGCAAAAGCTGCCTAAACTAATGAACATTGAAGAATATAAGGGTTGGGAAGGTCGTTTCGAGAATTGGGTGCAAGCTAACTATCTTGATGCGTGGGAATGTGTCGAGACAAAATACATTAGACCTACGAATGATGATGAAGAGGTGTTTCCTATAAAAGATCTGAGTGCCGATGCTAGAAAGAAGTACAAAGATGAGAAAATGATGTTAAGTCTTCTACAACAAGCAGTGAAAGAAGATATCTTGGTTCTCTTGCAACACAATGGAACTTCTTACTCAATTTGGAAAGCGTTAAGATTGAAGTTTCATGGTAGTCAAGAGATGGTCTAAAACAAGAAATCGCTTTTGAAGAAAGAGTTCGATTTGTTTAATGGGTTGAAGAATGAAAGCACAAGGCAAATCATTGAGAGATACTGTAATTTGCTAGCTAACATGAAGAGATTGAGCATCGAGAAAGACAATGAAGAGTTGATCGAGAAGTTGGCTGATGCTTTGCCACACGAGACATGGGGCACATATTTGATGATGCTCAGAAACAAGAAAGGATTTAACACGCTCACTTTGAGTAAATTCATCGAGAAGTTGGAAGCTCAAGAGATGAAGCAATGAAAGATTGTTCGAATGAAAGGTTTCTATGGTGAACAGGATATCGATCTGTATTACAAAACAGGGTTGAATGAGAAAACTACAAACTTGTCTCCGAAAGTTGAAACCGCATACAATGCAAAGAACTCATCTGGTAGTTCATCAAAAGGATCAAACAGAAACACGAGTTTCTCATCATTTCCATCTGTTGATCCGAACGTTTCAACAACAAGAAATGGCAAAAAGCTTCAATGCAACATTGTATTGAACATTGAAAATGATCAGGAATATTCTGAAGAGTTAGCAAAAAGCCATATGTCTTTATTGGGAACTGTTCTTGAATCTTATGGTAGTTTTGTTGCAGGTCGAATCGGGAATCCAATGCTGACAAAGGAAGATTACGACCAGATCGATGCTGAAGAGATGGAACTGATGGACATAAAATGGGGCCAGCGTGTTTAGGAGAGCTGAGAAATTCAAGCAAATCACTGGAAGAGATGATCTTCGTGAGGCTGGTGTTTCTACTTTAGGTTTTGACAAATCTAAAGTTACTTGTTTTCGTTGCAGGGAGAAAGGTCACTTCAAGAGAGAGTGCACCAATCGTGAAGCAAGTGGAGCTCAGAATCCTTTCAACAACAACAATGATTACTACCAAAAAGCCATCTACCATCAAGTTGCTCAACATCCACCTCAACAACATCAACATCAAGCACAAACTGCACATGGAAGAAATGTGATTGAAGATTCTGGAAAGAGAGCGTGTGTGGTTAATAAAGAAGAAAAGAAGTCATCATCAGGGTTCAACTGGGATAAATATATTCCATCTGATGCTAAAGCATGTGTGATTGACCAAGATGATGAAAAGTTACCTGAAGGTTTTAGCTGGGAAAATTTTACTTGGGATGATTATATTCCTGACCAAGTTCCAGTTCACATAGCTTTTGTTGCACGAGTTGAAGAAGATAGTGATGATGATCGTGAGTATTGGTCAAGAAAAATGGCAGATCATTTGAAAATGATGGCTGAGAGTGACAGTGAAGATGAGAAAGCAAAGAAGAAAAAGAAAAAGGTAAAGACTCCAGTTAGCAGTGACGATGAAGAAGTTCCAGTGATCAAAAGGAAAGTAAAGGTTGAAGTTCCAAAGTTCAAAGTTGATGAAGAAGTTGATGCTAAAAAGATTCCTGTAAAGTGTGACACTTGTGAAGCTATAAAGAAGCAGAACAACACATTGTTTTATAACTTGAACAGTTTGAAGGAATATTATGATGTCCTGAACAAAGCTATGAATCAATACAATCATACAAGTGAAGAACAAGCAACAGCAATGAAGACACTTCAGGGAGCGTTCATGATAAAGCAAAAAGTTGTGAACAACTGCAATGAGAAGTGTGCTGCTCTTGAACAGAAACTGGAACTGCAAAGAATTGAAACTGAAAGAGTTTATCGTTTTTTGAAAAGTTACTCATGTACTTCTTATGTCATTGACAGGATTTATCTGACTGTTGAAGGCATGAAAACATTTGAAGAGAATGAAGTAACTGAAGAAAAGAATGATGATGAAAAAGTGGCTGAAGAAAAGACTCCAGAAAAGAAGAACAAAAAGAAGAGGGATATAAAGAAGAAAGACACTGAAGTGATGGCATCTGGTAAGAAACAAGGTGTCAGTTACAACAAGTTTCCACCCCCGCTAGAAAATGGATATTTGCCCAGAAATCCAAATCAGGAAAGAGTCGAAAAAGCAACAAATTTACAGTGGGAGTCGGAGTCCTCAGTCAATTTACCAGAAAATATTGATGTCGTGTTTACATCATCTAACACTAATCATGAGTCCGAGTTAATAAAGAAAGTGGTGGATCAGGTGTTGGATAAAGATGAATTCGAGGAGTCAAAGTCGGAGTCTAGTTCAGAGTCAAAGTCTGAGTCGAGCATTCCAAGTAAAACCGTCAAACAGGGCAAAAGAGTTTACAACAAAGAATTCCTGTTATCAAAGTCTAATTTGAATGACGAAACGTTTAAAGTTGCATATACTTTGAATGATTCTGACAAATTATATTTTGATGAGGAATTTCCAATAAGAGGTGTCAAAACAAAAATGATAAAAAAGGTTTTCAAACTTACAGAAATTAACATTTCTGAAATAAAAAATTTAAATCTTAATGGTAAACCTAAACCTTACACCTCAAGAGTACAACAAAGATTAAACAAGAAAAAAGGTTATGGTTCTGGTTTTCAAAAGAAACCTAACCATGGCAATTTCAAAAAGAAAGATCTTGGATTCACTCCAACAGAAAAACAGAAAAATGAAAAATATGTTCGTGATTTTAAATCAAAGATGACGTTTGTTTCAGGTACCTCAGCAAATGAGGAAGAAAAGAAATAATTCTGGAAGCAGTCAAACATAGAGTTCCTTGCAAAGAAGCAAGATGAAATGAAGAAGATGGCTGAGCAGAAGAAAGATACGAGAACCTGTTTCCAATGCAACAAAGTTGGATATATTGCCAGGGAGTGTTCTAAGGCAATACAATCAAAACAGGGAGTTTCTAAACTCAAAGAGAAAGTGGTTGAGTTTGAATCACCAATTGACCGAACCAAATTATTTAAAAACTCAAAATTTGAAATTGGTGAATGTTCAAACAAGTTTTACAACAAAAGAGCTAAATCTGACAACCAGAAATGGGTTGTTAAGAAGTCTGTTGATAGTTCTAGCGATAATTCTGATAGGTCAAAATCAGAGGAGCTATCTTCTGGCGATGAATCTGATTCCACAAAATCAGAGGAGCCACAGGTTGTTGAAAATGGTGAAGAATCAGTTCCGACTGTGGATGATGATAATTTTCCACCACTTCGGACTGAAAATTTTAAAAAGAAAATTGGTAAAGTTGAGATATCAAACCAATTTTATGATGATAAAAAGGTTTTTGTTGTTGAAAAAGCTTTTAACCCCACTGTAAAATTTTTGGAAAAATGATTGATCGAAAAGTCAAAGGGGTTAAAGAGTTTTACGAGAAGAAGATAAAGATAAAGTTGAACCATCCCTGGTTTGTGACTGGGATGGTACATATTACGAACAGTAAGTCTCTGGACTTGCCGGAGATCCCAAGTTGGTAATCGTGGATCAGGAATCGGCATCATTCATAAAATTGTTGTTTGTGAAATTTAAAAAAAAAGTGTTTAAATGTATACAGGTGATGGACTATGACGGAACTCACAGGTTGGTAAGTGTGGAGTAGGTATCGGCATTTATCTTGAAATTTACTTTGATAAGTTCATCGTACAAGTAGTATAGAGGTTTGTTCTGACATAGTGATTACTCAAGGTCATTAATTTGAACTTGATGTAATCTTCATACAAGTGGTTGAAAGTCATATGATGAACCATGCCCCTATAAGTGGTAAAAACAAACTTATTTACCGGAAAAATCATTTTGATTAAAATAAACTTAAGTGTTTTGAAATCTAAATGAGAAAATAGTTTGTTGAAAGGGGGAGTTCTGATGGTTTATGCCGAGTGAATGGCGAATTGATGCGATTTGATATCAGTTGTCAACTTTCTTGTATAGTTGTTTTCAATTTTCTTAATATGTTTGCATTTTAGGGGGAGTAGAAATTTCAGAAAATCCAAAAACATTAGAAAATTTGAAAAATACAAAAACATGATAAAATTTGGAAAATGAGGTTTGTGTCAAATAAGAGGAAATGATAGTACATTAGTGGACGATCACAACATGCTAAAGAATTGGAGAGTTAAATATGTGATAAACAATCTCACTGCGGATATGCCAGTAGGTTTTTGCACATTTAGTAGATTGTGACGAGATATAAACATAAATTTCAAACTTGCTTATATCGTGGGGAAACATCTCTCGGATATATGGGTAACCCCCGAAATCTTGTTTGAAAGGTCCCTCTTTCTAAGATACTAGGTCTTTATACTCAGTGATATCTGGGGTATTATCCCGGGACTTCTGATTTTGCTGAAGCAATGGCCTAGTCCCCGGAGAATACTTTCCGCAAATGCTTGAAAAATAGCACCGCCCTCAGCAAATTGATGAAACAATAAAATTGATAGTCATTGCTGTTGTAATCAAAAGATCCTCTAAAGGGGACACACCGAAAGTCGAACCGTCAACTCTCTGCTGAACGGAAGTTCTGACCTGAGCTCTCACGGTTTCGTACTATAATTTATTCCCTTACAGATATCATCTGTGGTATACTCACCTGTAAGACTGAATATTGGGATCTGGATACGGGAGTATATTCTGAGGTGGGACACGCGATTGAGTTTAAGTGCTTAAGACATTAATTTCGTATCTCGAAACAGTTGAATTTTGTGTGAAAATTTAAGTGGACCAGTATACTGACAATCTAGGTGAATTGTTTAGAACTTAAAATGAAATGAAGCTTAACGGTGTTGGTGATTTGTCTCAAAAACTGATATGATCCTCTTACACAAACTCACAAATATATTGTTTGTAAATATTTCTTTACTGCATTTCGTTTAATTATAAAAATCCCAAAAAGATTTTCGGTGTGTTTTAGCATAAAATTTTGAAAAATTCCAAAAAGATTTTCGACAATTGGTGTTGAAGAGCTAATTTTCAAAATTCCAAGTGCTAAACTTGACGAACGGGTTTGGGAGTGTTGTGTGTGAAATAATTTTAAATCTTCTTACAAGTGGTCATCAGAAGTTTTGAAAATAATATTTCTTCAAGTGGTTCATCAGAGACTATAAATGTTAGATCATTTTTGTGATATTTACAAGTGGTGTCTGAGTGTGTTAAAGTTTAATATTAGAAAACTTATGTTTGTGGTAGAGAATGTACAGGTTTGAGGAAGAGTCAGGTTCCGATACCTGAGTATTCTGTGAGTTTAACAAGCCAGGCTGTGATCCCAGCATATCGAAAGGGGGAGTCTGAAGATACTTAAAGGAAGGAGTATGTTGGTGATGAAAAGAGAAGAGAAGATAGAGATTGAGGATATTTACAGCGTCAGATACTTCAAAGAGAAGCCCAAAGGCTGATAAAGATTGAAGATGCGAAGACTCGACACTGAAGACTCCGTCAACATCCGAGGGGGAGTTTGTTGGTGCATCCGTCTGTCGCCTACGTCTTGTATCAAGTCTTGATTAGAATAGACTAGAACAGGGCACGGAATCCAAGATATTGTATTTAGATGTGATTCCGCTCAAAATGACATCTTGTCATTTGGAGCGAAACCCCATTGTTCTGATTCCGCCCGAGAGTTCTTATGTTGCTGATTTCGCTCATAGTTGTAGTTAGTGATTCCGCTCGTATTGATTGTGTCATGTTCGAGTGAAATCAGGCCGTCTATATATAGTCGTGTCATTAGGAGCGAAATCATAGTTCTAGGTGGGTATTGTCTTCCGGTGAGCCACAAAGTGCTACCGAAGTGTTGAGTCGATTGTAAACGTCATCCAAATCAATAGAATCAACAGTTGAAAGTGAATACTCGCTGAATTGAACCTGTTTTGTTTGTTTCCGCCATTCAAATCCGGAATAGTTCTACTGTTAGAGTCAATTGGGTCCGAATTTGATCCTACACATGTCAAAACCCTAAGAACTCACTAATCTCACAAATTGAAGGCTCAAACCAAGTTAAAATCGAAAATCGAGCATAGATTACTGATCCTCATTGCAAGGGGGTTGTAAGGTATGTAAAATTTGATGTTAATTTTTTGTTTGAAATTCTCATGAGTTTGGGAAATTCGAAATTTGATGTTGCATGTTTGCTATTTGGATAGAATAGGGATAATATAGTGTCTAGGAGTAAAACCTAGACAATAACATGTGAAATCATGGCTAATTCCTGAGAATCTCACGAACACATTGAAGGTGATTCATGGGTTGTGTGGGAAACTAGTAAACACTAGGGTTTTGAATGATTATTCTAGTGTAATATGGGTCATAGAAAGTGATTTCTGAAATAATGATGTTTAATGTTATATGAAAGCTTAATTGATGAAAATTGTAGCTAAATAGGAAGCCATGAACTTGAATATAAATGATATAAAAATTTGCCCTTAAAGTGTTTGTGAAAATGTCAAATAGAAGGCAAAATGTTGAGATATAAACAAAAACGCATGAATTGGGCTAAATGATAAATTATGCGTTACATGTGAAACAAAAGGGTTCTAAATACAATGTGATTGAACTCTATAGGAAAGGAAGTCGGAGCTTCGAGCGGACAAGCCGGTGTTGATGCATGATTAAAGGGTGTGCTTTGAAGGTATGTAACTTGATTCGTTACATTGGGTAATTTTGATAATTAGCATATGTGTAGTTGAAGCGTAGAATAAATATTGTGTTGATTTAAAGCGATAATGTTCGCTATATTGAATAAAAGGTCAAGAATTGGTTAGAATCTCGTTGGTAGTCATCATAATGGAGGATTCCGTAGATGAGCCAAACGGGTCATTAAGAGAGGGTATGAATAGAATAATGGTAGTACCTTACTTGTAGATTTGAGCCCGAGTGACGGGTAGCGAATTACTAAACACGCAAACCGGTGATGGGAGCGTGGGTGTTGAAAATGAGAAATCCGAGATTTGGGTTTGGGTGAGATAAACAAAATAAGACAAAACCTAAACTTTCAGGGACTACCGTAAGTTACGGTATCCACCGTAATTTACGGTAGAAACCAAAAGAGTTACGACAGATTTCTACTGTCTTACGGTAGGTCAGTATTGTCCAGGAGCTACCGTAACTTACGGTGGCTACCGTAAGTTACGGTAGAGCCCAGACAATTATGTTGAATCTTGCATATTCTAGTTAATCGAATCCGTTATTGAATGTAGTTCGATTAAGCAATATTTCTAAGAACTTTAACACTCATTTTGTTATAAATCTTTAGTTTTCAGGTTTTGAAAGTATGTGGACGATGATCAAGCATGTTTTGAAGAACCGAACACGAACTTTTGAAGCTTCCGCGATATCTAACTTTGATAGACAATGTTTTGGAATGTAAACAATTTGCTAAACAACTTATGAATGTTTGAATTAGACGGTAATGGACAAATGTTTGGTCACTTTGGAACTTATGTTTTAACCTAGACGCACTTTATATATATAAAATCATATGAATTTTGATTAAAATCGAGTAGTAATTAGAAGGGTGTTACAAGTTGGTAATCAGAGCTTAAGGTTGTCAACAAAGTGTTCGGTTCAAGCTTGATTGATCGTCCGGTCAGAATTAACTTATTATTTTAATAGATTATATCTTATGTAAGAAACGAGAAGTGGATTGATGTGCATGGGAAGAGTGTGTTATTTCACTCAAACCCGGAAAGTGCACCAAATGTGAACGGCTAAAGCAAGTTGGGAACTTGGCTAAACCGAAACAAATGAAGCAATGCTATAAATGAAATGTTTAACGTTTAATGTAAACATTTTAGTTTCAAGATGTCGGACGGAAACGATGACGATTCGGTGCAGACAAGCACCGAACAAATGAAAGAGATAATTGCCGAAGAAGTGGGGAAGGCAATTGAAAGTAGTCTATCCGGGTTTATAGACAAAATTCAAAACACGGTGTTGTCACTTGTCGAAGAGCGAGTCAAAAGGTTGGAGGATAGTGTCAACCTTATGAAGGAGAAATCGGGAGAACGTAAAGGGTGTTCATACAAAGAATTTATGGCGTGTAAACCGCCAATCTACAACGGGGAGGTTGACCCAATAATTTGCCAAAGATGGTTGGGTGACATCGAAGGGGTGTTTGAAAGGACCCATTGTGATGAAAGTGACTTTGTTGCTTACGGAACGGGCCAGTTGAGAGGTCAAGCCAAAGATTGGTGGGATAATAAAAAGAATGAAATAGGAGCCGAAGCGGCGAGAGCCATGACGTGGGAGGAGTTTAAGATGCCATTTCTTAAACATCATATTCCCAAGGCGGTCATTAATAAAATCAAGGAAGAGTTCATGCAACTTAGGCACAAGGGCGAGACCATAGACAAGATTACGGCGATGTTTATGGATAAGATGAAGTTTAGTAGTGAATTGGTGACGAATGAAGAACAAAAAATATACTACTACTATAACATGTTGAGCGCTGAATATAGGGAGTTTATGACTCCTTCAAAATACGAGACCCTTACCGAGATCATAAACGTTGTCGGGAACGGGAAATCGAGTTGAAGAAACAAGTTGAAAGGGGTGAGCGAAGGGCACACGATGTGAATCCAAGCCCTACGAAGAAAGCTCGAACTAGAGAATCGGGAAAGAAGGTGGATGCTAAAGGTGGGTCGCCAAGTTGTAAAGTGTGTGGGAAAGGACACAAGGGATAATGTCGGTTCAAAGACAAACCATGCCCCATATGTAGTAAGACGGGGCACACGGCGTCGCTATGCCCGGGTAAAGTCTCGGTTTGCTACAAATGTTATCAACCCGGCCACAAAAAGTCCGAATGCCCGGACTTAGTTGGAAGGAGAGACACTAAAGAATCTCCAACAGAAGCTCCAAAGGCGAAAGCTAGGTCCTTCCAACTCACAGCGGTCGAAGCAAAGACAGAACCCGATGTGGTCTCAGGTATATTCGCAATAAACTCGATCCCCGCACGTGTATTATTTGATACGGGTTCGAATAAATCCTTTATTTCACATGGATTTATTCGACATCCTTCATTTGTATTGACAAAATTATCTGTGCCCTTAGAAGTTGAAATAGGGGACAACAAAAGTTTTATAGTTTGTGATGTTTGTCAAGGCTGCAAATTAAGCATCGACGATGAAGAATACTTGATAGACCTAATCCCGATGTCAATGGGGGAATTTCAAGTAGTCGTTGGGATGGATTGGCTATCTCAGCACCACGCAAAGGTCGTGTGTTTTCGTAAGGAGATAAAGCTAACATCTCCGAGCGGGAAACACATCACTATCTATGGCGAAAAAGGAGGTAACCCCATAATATGCTCGATGTTGAAAGCTCACAAGCTTATGAAGCAAGGATGCAAGGCGTTTATGATATACGCGAATGAACCCGAGAAGGAATCACTGAAGATTAAAGATGTACCAGTAGTACGGGACTACGAAGATGTGTTTCCGGAAGATTTACCGGGGATACCGCCCTAACGGGAAATAGAGTTCGGAATCGAATTGATTCCGGGCGCAAAACCCGTAGCTAGAGCACCGTACCGACTCGCGCCGTTGGAATTACAAGAGCTGATGTCCCAGATTCAAAACCTGCTTGACAAAGGATTCATAAGGCCGAGTGTGTCTCCTTGGGGCGCACCGGTACTGTTCGTGAAAAAGAAAGACGGAAGCATGCGCATGTGTATCGATTACCGGGAGTTAAACAAACTCACGGTAAAGAACCGATACCCGCTTCCGAGGATAGATGATCTATTCGACCAACTACAAGGTACGAACTGGTTTTCAAAGATTGACCTTAGATCGGGGTAGCACCAACTAAAGGTCAAGGAAGAAGATGTGCCAAAGACGGCTTTCCGCACGCGATACAGACATTACGAGTTCCTCGTGATGTCATTTGGGCTAACAAATGCACCCGCGGCTTTCATGGACCTCATGAACCAGGTTTGCAAGCCAATGCTGGATAAATCGGTCATCGTGTTCATCGATGATATTTTGGTGTATTCGAAAAGTGAAGCGGAACATCCACGCCACTTACAAGAGGTGTTAGAGACACTTAGACGAGAAAGGTTGTATGCGAAATTTTCTAAGTGTGCCTTTTGGTTACGAGAGGTGCAATTTCTCGGCCACATCATAAGTGCCGATGGAGTATTGGTAGATCCGTCAAAGATCGAGGCGGTGTCGAAATGGAATCCCCCAAAGAACCCTTCGGAAGTTAGAAGCTTCTTAGGGCTTGGGGGATACTATAGGAGATTCATTCAAGACTTCTCCAAGATTGTGTCGCCACTAACAAAGTTAACCCGGAAGGAGGAAAAGTTCATTTGGCGTGTTGAACAAGAAAGGGCGTTTCACACGCTAAGAGAGAAGTTAACTCAAGCTCCGGTATTAACGTTGCCGGATGGAGTCAAGGACTTGGTGGTTTATTCGGATGCCTCATTGTCGGGGCTCGGATGTGTTCTGATGCAATGAGGCAAAGTTATAGCTTATGCCTCGAGGCAATTGAAGATACATGAGAAGAAATATCCCACGCAAGATCTTGAATTGGCTGCGGTGGTATTTGCTTTAAAAATATGGAGGCACTATTTATATGGGGTAACGTGCACCATATTCACAGATCACAAAAGCTTAAAATACTTCTTCGATCAGAAGGAGTCAGAGACGATGGTTGGAAACAGTGAAGGATTTCGATTGCGAAATACACTACCACCCCGGAAAGGCGAATGTGGTGGCGGATGCTTTGAGCAGAAAAGCGGACTATGTCCCAATACGAGTAAGGTCGATGCAGCTTGTGGTGACCTCGGGTATACTTGAACGCATCCGAGAGGCGCAAGTAGAAGCAGTGAAAGAGGAGAACTGGAAGAAGGAAAGAATAATTGGCCAGTTAAAAGACTTGTCAGATGTAAAGAACGGGTTGAAGACTTGATCCGGAAGAATATGGGTTCCAAACACTTGTGGGGTAAAGGCGCTACTACTTGATGAAGCCCATAAATCCTAATATTCCATTCATCCGGGTGCGACCAAGATGTAGAACGATCTGAAACAAAGTTATTGGTGGCCCGGAATGAAGAGGGATGTGGTGAAATATGTAGAGAAGTGTTTGACTTGCTTACAAGTCAAGGCGGAACACAAGAAACCTTATGGGAAATTGCAACCTTTGGAGATCCCAGTTTGGAAATGGGAACATATCACTATGGACCTATTGACCAAACTACCTAAAACGATTCGGGGATTCCACGCCATATGGGTGATTGTGGATAGATTGACGAAGAGTGCTCATTTTATTCCTATACGTGAGACATATACTTCGGAAAAGATGTCCGAAGTATATACAAACGAAATAGTGGCACGTCACGGAGTACCGGTATCTATCGTATCAGATAGAGATACCCGGTTTACTTCAAACTTTTGGCGAGATTTTCAAGAACAAATGGGAACGAAACTTTTCATTAGCACCGCCTACCATCTCCAGACGGATGGGCAGAGTGAAAGAACAATACAGACGCTAGAAGATATGCTACGGGCATGTATCATCGACATCGGTGGAAGTTGGGATGCTTATCTACCTTTGGCCGAATTTTCATACAAAAATAGTTACCATTCGAGTATTGGCATGGCACCTTACGAGATGCTATATGGTAGGAAATGCAGAACCCCGGTGTGTTGGGGTGAAGTGGGACCACGTGAATTGGCACATACAGACATAATTCAAGCCACTAATGAGAAAATTGAAGTGGTGCGATCCCATTTGAAGGCAGCCCAAGATAGACAGAAGTCTTATGCTGACAAAAGACGAAGACCGATTGAATTTCAGATAGGCGATATGGTTATGCTAAAAGTTTCCCCATGGAAGGGCATCATCAGATTCAGAAAAAGGGGGAAACTAAGCCCGAGGTTTACCGGGCCATTTAAAATCATCGAACGGATTGGCAAGGTGGCTTATCGCCTCTAGCTACCGGAAGAGTTGAGTGGAATACATGGCACGTTTCACGTGTCACAATTGCGGAAATGTCTAGCAGAAGAAACAACTTATATCCATTACGACGATATCGAGGTGGATAATAGCCTGAATTATGCGGTAAAGCCATTGGAGATTTTAGATCGAAAGGTCAAGTACTTGCGAAACAAACAAATCGATCAAGTCAAGATCAGGTGGGAGCATAGGAAGGGTTCGGACACTACGTGGGAGTCCGAAGAGGAGATGCGACGTCTCTACCCTACGTTATTTGGTACGTACTTTGGTTTCGGGGACGAAACCCTTTTATAGGGGGGTGGACTTGTAACATCCCGAAAATATAAACTCTTAAATTTGCAATTTGACCGCAAATAAATTATTAGAATAAACTAACTAGGAATGACACTAACCAAGTTAGATGATGACTCATGTGTAGTTAAAGATATAAAAATAAACCAAAGGAAACTAGAGGGACCAAAAGTATTAAACTTGAAAATAGTTTTAATAAAAACATTTTAATTAAACACAAACACCCCTTGTGAGGGTGCAGGGATCGATCAGACAAGGGGGAGGACGACCAGGCATGTCAAAACCCTAAGAACTCACTAATCTCACAAATTGAAGGCTCAAAGCAAGTTAAAATCGAAAATCGAGCATAGATTACTGATCCTCATTGCAAGGGGGTTGTAAGGTATGTAAAATTTGATGTTAATTTTCTGTTTGAAATTCTCATGACTTTGGGAAATTCAAAATTTGATGTTGCATGTTTGCTATTTGGATAGAATAGGGATGATATAGTGTCTAGGAGTAAAACCTAGACAATAACAGGTGAAATCATGGCTAATTCCTGAGAATCTCATGAACACATTGAAGGTGATTCATGGGTTGTGTGGGAAACTAGTAAACACTAGGGTTTTGAATGATTATTCTAGTGTAATATGGGTCATAGAAAGTGATTTCTGAAATAATGATGTTTAATGTTATATGAAAGCTTAATTGATGTAAATTGTAGCTAAATAGCAAGCCATGAACTTGAATATAAATGATATAAAAATCTGCCCTTAAAGTGTTTGTGAAAATGTCAAATAGAAGGCAAAATGTTGAGATATAAACAAAAACGCATGAATTGGGCTAAATGATAAATTATGCGTTACATGTGAAACAAAGGGGTTCTAAATACAATGTGATTGAACTCTATAGGACAGGAAGCCGGAGCTTCGAGCGGACAAGCCGGTGTTGATGCACGATTAAAGGGTGTGCTTTGAAGGTATGTAACTTGATTCGTTACATTGGGTAATTTTGATAATTAGCATATGTGTAGTTGAAGCGTAGAATAAAGATTGTGTTGATTTAAAGAAATAATGTTTGCTATATTGAATAATAGGTCAAGAATTGGTTAGAATCTCGTTGGTAGTCATCATAATGGAGGATTCCGTAGATGAGCCAAACGGGTCATTAAGAGAGGGTATGAATAGAATAATGGTAGTACCTTACTTGTAGATTTGAGCCCGAGTGACGGGTAGCGAATTACTAAACACGCAAACCGGTGATGGGAGCGTGGGTGTTGAAAATGAGAAATCCGAGATTTGGGTTTGGGTGAGATAAACAAAATAAGACAAAACATAAACTTTCAGGGACTACCGTAAGTTACAGTATCCACGGTAACTTACGGTAGAAACCAAAAGAGTTACGACAGATTTCTACTGTCTTACGGTAGGTCAGTATTGTCCAGGAGCTACCGTAACTTACGGTGGCTACCGTAAGTTACGGTAGAGCCCAGACAATTATGTTGAATCTTGCATATTCTAGTTAATCGAATCCGTTATTGAACGTAGTTCGAATAAGCAATATTTCTAAGAACTTTAACACTCATTTTGTTATAAATCTTTAGTTTTCAGGTTTTGAAAGTATGTGGACGATGATCAAGCATGTTTTGAAGAACCGAACACGAACTTTTGAAGCTTCCGCGATATCTAACTTTAATAGACAATGTTTTGGAATGTAAACAATTAGCTAAACAACTTATGAATGTTTGAATTAGACGGTAGTTGACAAATGTTTGGTCACTTTGGAACTTATGTTTTAACCTAGACGCACTTTATATATATAAAATCATATGAATTTTGATTAAAGCCGAGTAGTAATTAGAAGGGTGTTACATATATTCATCTGTTTATATCATTTTTTCATGCGATTTTAGTATATAAACATGCGATTTTATATGCATCAGTTTATAATTAGACTTATATGCGATTTCACTTTTAATACATGCGATTTTGAGTTATCTTTTTTTTTTTGTGACAAATATGTCTAAATCATTCATGCGATTTTATATCATAATCAAAAGCATAAGATTTGTTCAAAACACATACCCAAAATATAAAATAGTTGTTATTGTCTAACACAGCTAGATGCATAAAACGATTAAACAGAATCTTAGTTACCTGAAGCAAAGATTTTGTCACGTTCAGCAGAGCTGAACTCCATCTTCTCCTTCGCAGTGTTTAGAGCGTCTTTCATGAAAGAGAAGGCTAAGTCATCAGCTCGAGATTGCTCCTTTATGTGATTCAAAGCTTCGTCTCTGAAGCTTGATGGTGGTTCTTCAAGTAGTCTTTCCCACATATCTTGATTTTTCTTGATTTCTTCCAGAATTTTCCCCTGCACAGCAAGAATCAGATGAGAAGAGGTGACATCGGTGCTTATTTCTGACAACGTGCGAGTTGACAATAGCTCTTTTATTGTAATGTTTTTGATTTTTATGAATCTTCAGATGCCATTTTTGTTGGTCTTTTGTGTGTGTTTTTTTCGTGTTTTATGTCTTAATATGGAAGGTAGTTATATCTGGTTTTTTTTATATTAAAATAGTAAATTTATTATGTAAGTAGGGTGGTAAGTTCAGTAGTATTTATTGTAAAATTGATCATTACATGTCAAATTACATCACATCGGTAATAAATTATGTTTTTTTTATATAAAATAGTTATTTTTTAGTTATTAATTCGTAATTTTTTTTGTTTGCATTTTTTAGGACAAAGTAATTTGAAAGTATTTGCAGTGTTTTATTCAAAATCGCATTTGAATCGAAACAAATTCGCAAACTTTAAGAAATCTAAACATAATTAACCTTTTCCTGAAATCGCATGTGTAAAAGCTTGAATTCGCAAACTATAAGAAATTTCAAAGATTATTAACTTTTTATTGAAATCGCATGTGTAATGTCATGTCGCAAACTTTACAAAAAACACATCCTTTCTTTTTGTCTGAAGTGTTTTCGCACGTTTGACATGTATTTCGCATATTTTTATTTGATTTTCACCATGCATCATCTTCTTCGATAGTCTGTCCATCGATTTTGTTTCAGTTCTGAAATTCCAAATTCAGCAGAAGTTCAATTCACAGAAGGATTTGGTGAATAAGAATCGATCGATTTTTGATTAATTGTTCGATTTTTGAATTCGGTTTTGATTAAGAATCTTACGGTATGATTTTGAGGTTTTGTTTGATGATTATCAGGGTTTTTTTATTTCGTAATGGACGATTTTGACCTTGGCGGTTTCATATATATATATCTTTATTTGATTAATTTAATAGTTAAGCACGGGGTTAATTGAGATGATCCGACGGCTGTAGTTATAGCATACGTAATGTACGATTAGGCATATTGTATGATAACCGGCTTCTATATATATATATATATATATATATATATATATATATATATATATTGTAAGTTTATCAACCCTTTCATGATATATTGTATAGTATGTATGTTAGTTTCTTATTCATAATATACGTGTGGTCTATGTATACAATGAGCCAAATAATATGTGTATCAACCTGGTCCGATGGAATTTAGAAAAAAAAAATTGATTGATGCTATGAAATCACTTCTGTAACATTGAAAATCAAACTAAAATAACATTGAAAATCTAACTAAAATAGTTTCTTTTGTAGATTGACATTATGCTTAATGGATGCTATGATATCACTTCTTTAACATTGAAATCAAACTAAAATAATATTGATAATCTAACTTAAATAGTATCTTTTGTAGATTGACATTATGCTACAACATCACCGTATGGTAGGAAACCCACGCAATGCTACGACGACAATGATCTTGTAATAAGCTTTGAAGTTAGTTATGATTATGAAGGGAAAAAAGAAATGGTTACAATTATTGGCTTTTTATCTAGTTCCACAAAGCTTTTAAACATAAAACTTTTGTACACTATACACTATAAAGTCAAGTATTTTATTCAAGATTATCATAAATTATGTGTTCAAAAAATATGTACAAAAAGACATTGCATAACCATGTATAACTATATACACAAACAAAAGCGCATAACTATATAAATATTTTGCTTAATTATACATGGTGATATACACACGGTGGATAATTATTATACAGACGTCTATATCACCCGTGTAAAATACACGTGTCACATTTTAAAGATATGCTTCGCATTAGAAGAGAAAAAAACTTTACCATTTTCTTAATTATTTTATATAACCTTTTATTAATTGTTTTAGATAATAATAATAGTTTTAGTTCTTAAATTCACTAATTTTTTTAAAAAGTGAATACTATTTTCTACAAATGTTTGTACTAATAACAAAAGTAAATGAACCCACGTTCATTTGGAGAACACAAAAGATCCATTTTTCTTTTATTATTTAAACCTAAAAATAAAAATAGTAGAAAAAACATGTGATAGGGCATCAAAAGCTACTTCTAATATCATTTTCAAATAATTTTGTCATATATACATAGTCTTTCCTAGTCAATTTGGTGTATTCTAATTCTAAAACACCACCCAACACATTCTGCAAATTGCTACCTCGATAGATGACCTCCCGCCACCCTTAACCATCATTTCCTCCGCCAAATGCCCAAGGAACGTAATCTCATACATTAGACCCGAGCTCATGAAATAGAAATATGAGTCCCATAATTTAAAGACAATGAACCGTTGTTCAACGGAACATATTCTGTTTATGGTTCATAGCCACTAGAACAATCCCATCACTTATATACCCCATGAGCATTTTTTGCATATATGGTATCTGATATGGCACAGTTGGTGTGACCAAGTCGTTCCGATCTCCTAGCACCACGGCACTTGTGCCATCGACACATGTTTAAGCCTTGAAATTATCTACACACATTAAACAAACAACTTTAAAAAAAGAAGTGATTTATCTTTGTTTTGGAAATTTTTAAGAAGTCATAACGGGCCAAAAGAAATCAAATACACGTTATTAGATCTTATTTATCCAAACACACTTTATTTGGTCTTAATGACTGTATACACTACTGGTAGTCCGGTACTGGGTTAAAAGAATCAAAGCATACTTTATTAGACCTTAATGACCAATACACACTTGTAACGGGTCATCATGTTTTCTCGCCTTTTACAGGTACGCGTGGGTCACGCACCACTTGGGTCATCGTTTTTGTTTCCCTCCTGACGTGGCTTCAACTGATCGGGCCTTCAAAACACTCTAGTATGCATGTTTCCCCATCACGTTAAATGTGATGGGTAGAAAAAAAAGGAGGAAAGGTTACGATTAGTATATCATTTCCACTTTCTCTTTATTTTTCTTCTTGTTCTTCCTAAAATTACCCAAATCTTCATCTTCTTCCTTTTAATTTCTTAAGAATGGCTTCATCCTCTATCCCAGAACTGGAAGTCAAGAAAGGTGTCCTTCGAAAGGCACCACCATAAACAATCGAGCAAATTCATATTAAATGGAATCATGAAGAACTTGATGTTCTTGCGCTAAATCATGGGGTTTCTGGATAAATGGGATGTTGAATTTCCTGGCGAATGGAATAAGGCATGAAAGTCGCTTGTCGGGAAGATAGCATTATTATCGAAGTTGTTTCTTGCTCGAAAAACCTGGTTGCTGGTTAACAAGTTTATTTGCGTCCCTACTAACCCATTACAGAGTAGACATCTAACAAATGAACCCTATGGGTGTTTTGTGGGTGACCCATTTTGATTTTTATTGTAAGGTGTAGCACATCAATTCGACGTGGAAAATGTTTAACATCTTCTACAAGTTGACCTTCAGGACAAGGACAAGTTAGTACTCCTTTGCGCAGTTTTCTGAAGTTTTTCTATATCCGCACGGGAGTCATCTTTATTAAAATGACTTCTCGCCCGCTTGACATGAAGATTTATATTTCTCATTTGATCCCATATGAGAACACTCATTGGTATGAGGCGTTGACTCATCAGCCCCCGCCCATGAGGCCCATTAAGGAGACTGCGCTTTAGTCAGTTGGGATGAGAAGGAATTGGTGAAAAAAAACAAAGTTCCAATGTATTCTGTGGATGGTGTAGGTATGTCACTTCTGATTTGCTTCCTAGTTTCTAATTGCTTGTTTGTTGCATTATTGAGAAATTGTTTATACAAAGTTCGATGTTAATGCCACACTGCTTGATGATGCGTCGAGCAAGTTGAACTCCCGCTACTTACATCAGGGCGAACCGTCTTTTATGGAATAGACAAAGGATCTCCTTTTATTCCCAAGGCTTCAAGCCTTTACGGATAATCCGTCGACAACATCAGGTGTGCCCCCTGTTTTCACCAATGAAGAAACACCAATCTAATCGAGAAGATTAGACAAATGCTCAACCGGTTACGGAGAGATCTAATATTGACAAGCTCTACAACCTTGATGAATTTGCAAAACTAAGAATACTGTGGCACTCGTAACGAAAAGGAAATGTGGGGGGTTCTCCTCATGACCACCCTCCGGCGTTGAGAATAAGTATTGCTCTTGAAAGAGAATAAGTTATAAGTTAGAGTAAGAGTATAAAGTATACGTCGCTTTCAGGATGTCCTTCTTGTCTTTTTTCTGTCAACCGTTACTGTTACTGGAGGTTTAAGAGGTTGTGAATCAGCAGCGTGTGATTGGCCAGATGTCGATGTCACATGGACCTCTTGTCTCCTCTACGATAACCACTAGTAGAGATCACCTGGTACAGGGATCCACGGACTACCATTGGCTACACTCCGAATGTGCTTGTTGTCTCTTCGTGCCGGCATATCACCACGTGACGGGTGGGACCCGCGGATGACTTGTCCAGGCCAGCTGGTTGTTTTTCGGGCTAGATATGTATTTTGTCCGGACCCGCAGGGGTCCGAGACCATATCTCTTCAGTTACCTTCTTTTCATTTGTTTTTCTTTTAACTAGGACGATACTAGAAGGGTCAAAGTATCAATAATGGCGGAACTAAGGGGGGTCGGGACTCATTTGTAATTCCGCCAATGCTTTTCTGTCTATCAAATCTATTAAAACTTGAAGAACAATTACATTACTAATACTGTAATTCTTAAAATCCTGTTCTTTTTATACATTTTGTATCTTCTTATTTCTTAAAAACTAAAAATCAATAAAAGTAGAGTTTTAACTAGTTTATTTAATGTATGTGTTTTTTAGAATCTAAAAAGTGTAGAAACCATTTAAAAAAGTGTCATGCAGTATTCAACCAATTATAGAGAAGAAGTAAAATGATAACTTAAACGACATCAATTATATTGAATTTCTTATAATTTTGCTGACGCGCGGCATCAAATTTTTTTTGATCCTCCTTTTGTTTTCAATAAGTTTATATAATTCTTCACAAAGAAAAATGATAATATAACTCACATATGTGCTAAATTAATTATCTTGTGTAATTTACATGTGATAATATAATTTAAAAATACTACTTTTATGTATGCATTATTTTAGTATGTGCTAGTTTAACTTTTTTAAGTGCTAGTATCCACCCTCACAGTTTTTATGATAAATTTGATTTGTACCATAACCATCACACACATACTGGTTTTTTAACCGGTTTAGTTCAACTGAACCGCACCACATCACATTGGTTAGGGGGTTTTCATATACCTCAAACCTCTTCTTGAACCGAACAGTTCCTCCACAAACAAATTTTTACCGACCTGGCCCAATATGAAACCGGTCTTAAACCAACTCGGTTTTTGGGCGAAAACCATTTTGTGCACCTAAACCCATATATTGGTAAAAAAAAAAAAGAAACTTTAAAGTTTTAGCAAACCCATATTATATTGGTAGCTCAATCTATCAGAATATATACTTAGAGGTGAGGCCCGCGTGGTACCGGCAGTTTTCCTCTCACAGGGGGGTATAATCAGGTGGGGGGAGGGATGTGTTTAGAATCAGCCTTCCGCAAACGGATATCCTCCAACCACGTCACCACTCATCATCACAACCACCGTTCGTTATGGCCGGTACTCTATCTCTGGGTTTCGCTACAGCCTCCACAACCGCCTTTACTTCCGTATTGACTATCAAGCGTGTCAGAACTTCCACCTGTCTCAGAACTAAAATTCGCTATATAGGATGGGTACATACAGGGGCAGAACCAGAGGGGGGTCAAGAGTGTCTGTTGACCCTCCGGTCACCGGAACTTTTTGAATTTTTATTTCTAAATTTTGAGTTTTTGAAGAACAAACTTAGAGATGGACCCCCTAATTTGAACCAGTATAGAATATACGCTTATGATGACCCCGTAACTAAATCGTTCTGGTTCCACCACTGGGTACATACATTCATTCTTTTGGTTCAGTATCCAGTTACAATATGTTTTAGTTGTAACATTTGTTGTCTGGTTTTATTAAGGAAGGATCCGGAAAGGATACTGGAGTCACCAGCCACCGGCCACTTAGCCAGACATGAGTTCCAGAGACGCCTTGAGAAAGACGCCGATGCTCGAGAATAGTTCCAACGTCAAGTACAAGAAGAAAACGAACGTCGACGTGCTCTGCGTGAGGTAAATTTTATTTTATTTTTTGTTAAACTGTATCCATGTAGAACTAGGGATGACAATGAAACCCGAACTCAATGTGAATAATGAAACGTGAGACATCCGGGACGGGTTATCGGGTATCAAATTATTTATTATATTTTTTTTCACGGGTGTGGAACGGGTAATAGATTTGGTGAGATACCTTTTTACCATACTGGATTACCTGATAACATATGCTCGTTTACCCAAGTATATACTATTTTGATTATGACATGTATATGTCTAGTTGTCTACCCGTGTACTAGTTCCAAACTTGCCCCATCGCCCTTCCTACATAAAACTGAGTTGCAATATGTAGTGTACATAGTTGTCAATAGCGATTGTAGCGATCGCAATAGCGCGCTACATAGCGTATATGTCTAGTGTCGCTATTAGGGTTGTAGCGATGGATAGCAAAAACAAGGACACTTTAATTATTCTTTTGTTTTTTTTTAATATAAATAGCAATTAAATATTGCTATAAAATAGCTGGATTTTAGGTTTTTGTTAAATATACATGTAAAATAGCATATATACCACTGCGAGAGCCTTGATTGATGTCTGCACCGGTAGAGTTACTCTTAGGGTTGATGATGAAGAGGTTACCATTGATATTGGGAAATCCATGCAAAACTCACAAAGTCAGGATGATACACTCTACTTCATTGAGACTATAGATACATATGTGAGTGATCATCTCCATGATACATTTGAGGAGGATGTTATGGACACACAATTGCTAGGAGGGGAGACTTTTGGTTCGCCTAGTGTGGACATATTAGTTGAGGAGGTGACCTGTCTGATAGGTCACGCGTCTCCCCCGTGTCCGGAGGTTTTTGAGGTTGTGGATAGCGTTGCTGAGCCTAAAGCACGCCCTTCTATTGAGGATCCACCTTCGGTTGAGCTTAGGAGCTTCCAGATCATTTGGAGTATGCTTTTTTGGAGGGTGAGACTCATTTGCCCGTTATCATTTCTGCTAGACTGTTGGAAGAGGAGAAGTATCGATTGCTTGAAGTCTTGTAGCAACATAAAAAGGCAATCGCTTGGAAGATTATGGATATAAAAGGGATTAATCCATCCTTTTGTACACATAAGATCTTGATGGAGGAGGACTTTGAACCTGTGTTACAGCATTAGAGGCGCTTGAACCCCAACATGCAGGAGGTTGTGAAGAAAGAGGTCATCAAAGTACTTGATGAAGGTTTGATATATCCGATCTCTGATTCACCATGGGTTAGCCCTGTGCAGGTAGTCTCGAAGAAAGGAGGCATGACAGACGTGACTAATGAGAAAATCGAGTTGATTTCTACTCGTACTGTCACCGGATGGAGAGTTTGCATTGATTACTGCAAACTCAATGATGCCACGAGGGAGGATCATTTCCCACTTCCTTTCGTTGATTAGATGTTGGAGAGCTTGTCGGGTCGGATATACTACTGCTTCCTTGATGGTTTTTCAGGCTACTTTCAGATTCCCATCTCTCTTGAGGATCAGGAGAAGACGACATTCACATGTCCCAATGGCACATTCGCCTACCGGCGGATGCCCTTTGAACTGTGTAATGCCCCAACCACACTTTAGAGGTGTATAGTGGCCATTTTTCATGACATGATCGAGAACTACATTGAGGTTTTCATGGATGATTTTTCTGTGTTTGTAAGTTCTTTTGATCAGTGTCTCGAGAATCTGAAACGGATGTTGGCTAGATGTGAAGAAGCCAACCTTGTGTTGAACTGGGAAAAATGCCACTTTATGGTAAAGGAGGGCATTGTGCTTGGGCACAAGATTTCACAGGCGGAGCTCGAGGTTGACCGAGCTAAAGTTGAGAGTATTTCAAAACTCCCGCCTCCCACATTAGTGAAATCTTTTAGGAGTTTTCTAGGTCATGCAGGTTTTTACCGGCGATTCATAAAGGACTTTTTCAAAATCGCTCGTCCCATGACTCAACTCCTCAAGAAGGATTCCCAGTTTGTTTTCTCCGATAAGTACCTTCGGGCATTTGAGTTGCTGAAGGTGAAGTTGGTGAATGCCCAGATCATGGTCGCTCCCGACTGGGAGCTACCATTTGAGTTGATGTGTGATGCGAGTGATTTCGCAGTCATGGCTGTCTCGGGTCAAAGGAAAGATAAGCACGTTCACTCGATTTACTATGCGAGCAAGACCTTGAACGACGCTCAGAAACACTATACCACGACAGAGAAAGAACTCCTAGCTGTGGTCTTTGCCTTCGATAAGTTTCGGTCTTATCTTGTCCTTTCCAAGACCATTGTGTACATGGATCATGCAGCCCTTTGGTATATTTTTAGCAAGCAAGATGCTAAACCAAGATTGATACGTTGGATTCTGTTACTGCACGAGTTTGATATTAAAATCCGTGATAAAAAAAGGGCTGAAAATTTGGCAGCCGATCATTTGTCTCGACTTGAGCATTCTCAGGGAAAGGAAACTCATGGGCCTAACATCAATGACAATTTCCCCCATGAGTTCCTCATGAGGATCGAGACTAATGATGATTCCCCATGGTTTGCCGACTTTGCAAATTACTTAGCTAGTGACATCCTAATCAAGGGGATGACCCATCAGCAGAAGCGAAAGTTTCTTGCGGATGTCAAGTATTGCTTTTGGGATGACCCTTACTTGTTTAGGGTAGGAGCGGATTGGATGATCCGACGATGCGTGTATGGTGACGAAGCGAGAGACATTTTGCGCCACTATCACAAAGGACCCACGGGAGGCCACCACGGAGCGAACAACACGGCGAATAAAGTGTTCGACGCCGGATTCTTTTGGCCGACTATCTTCCGTGATGCCCATGAGTGGGTGAGGTACTATGATGCTTGCCAGAGAGCAAGCAACATTTCTACACGCCATGAGATGCCACAAAACAACATCCAAGTTTGCGAGGTCTTTGATGTGTGCGGGCTAGACTTCATGGGCCCTTTCCCGACCTTTTTTTGTAACCGCTACATCCTAGTCGCTGTTGATTACGTGTCAAAGTGGGTTAAAGCACATGCTTTACCCACTAATGATGCTAGGGTAGTGGTGAGGTTTTTGAAGAAGCTGTTTTCTCGCTTTGGTGCTCCGAAGCCATTGATTAGTGACTGTGGGACGTATTTTTGTAATGCACAGCTTGAAAAAGCATTGTTCGGATATAGTGTGCAACACCGATTCTCTACATCATATCATCCATAGACGAGCGGACAAGTTGAGGTCACTAATCGGGGTATCAAGCGTATTTTGGAGAAAACGGTTAATTCTAGTCATAAGGATTGGTCCGAGAGATTGGATGATGCACTGTGGGCTTTCCGGACAGCCTACAAGTCTCCTATAGGCACCACACCATTTAAATTGGTCTATGAGAAGTCTTATCATTTGCCTGTTGAACTCGAGCACAAAGCATACTGGGCTTTGAAGAAAGTTAATCTCGATATAGCTGTTACGGGCGAAAACAGGTTTGTGCAGATTCATAAGATTGAGGAGCTTAGGCACGATGTGTATGAAAGCTCCAAGCTGTACAAGGAACGTACTAAGATGCTTCATGATTCCCTCTTGAAGGACAAGAAGGAATTCCGAGTGGGTGATCGTGTGTTGTTACACAACTCATGTCTCAAGTTGTTTCCTGGTAAGCTGAAGTCTCGGTGGTCGAGTCCCTACACTGTACGATCAGTGTTTCCTTACGGGACCGTGGAGATTGGCCATGAGGATGGTTGGTTGTTTAAAGTCAACGAGCATAGGCTAAAGGCTTATGTTGGAGGCCCGTTGACTAGAGTGAGGAGGTTGTTACCCTCCACCACAGGAACAAATGAATTCGGGGTGGTGAGTCTAGCGGAAAACTCGTAAATAAACTTAGCATGTTTTTGTATATATTATTATTTTTACGGTTGTCTATTTCTTTTTCAAGTATCTGTTCGTTCTGGTTGCGAAGGATGTTAGAGCTTGTTGCCGGCTTTCAGGTATGTTAGTTCAGTTCTTATTCTTGGTAGGAGATGCTTCGTGAGTACCCTGGGTTCAAGGAGTTTCTTTGTATATTTTTTATCTTCATCCTTAAAAAAAAAACTGAAAATCGAGCACTACCAACAGTAAAATCTGGCACTACCAAACATGCAAGTGTCAGCCCTTTTGTAGATCAATAATAGAATCATGTAATAAAAATTCAACCACCCATTTTCTTCATAACTTCATCTTCTCCTTTGAACCCATTCAAGTGCTCATGAAGATTTTGCATCTCCTAGCTTTCTCCAAGAATTTCTTTCCTCCTAACAAGCGTTCCAGGTATGAATTCATCCTTCTCCTTGTTAGTTTCTTGTGATTTAGTGTTATGTTCTTGATAGTTAGTTTTCTTTAAGTTTTTAAGTCTTGGTCTAAACTATCTGATTCAAGCCCGTTTCCCGTGTTTTTTGTGTTGGTTTGGACCACAATTGACCGATTTACAAAACCCCTGTGCAAAAACATGAAAAATCAGGGTTTTGGGGATGATTTGAAAGGTTTCGCGAGTCTGGGTTCCGACACGCACGGTCGTGCTAAATGGTGGCATGATTGTGCCATTCATAACCATGTGTTGGATCTTCATAATTTTTCCCAGATATTCAACTTGCACGAGGGTGCCAACATATGTCACGATCGTGCCCTTCATAACATTGTTCAAATCCTCAAACCAGTGCCTAGAAATCGGTCAAGCACGAGAGTGACAAGGGGTGGCACAACCGTGCGACTAGGGAATAAAAACCCAGAACTGCATAATTTCCAGAAATCTTCATAATCTTGCTGGTTTCCAGGTCAAGCATGATAGTGCCAGATGATGGCACGGCCGTGCCAAAATGTCCAGTTCATGTTCTTGTCTGTTTTTGGCTGCTGATTAATTTATTCATTCTTGCAGATGGATCACCCTTATTTGCAGTTCTATGACAATGCTTGAGAAGGGTATTGTATCGCTAAGGTGGAAAGATTGTGGGCAAGGAGACATTTGATTGAGCCTTTGAGGAAGTTGCAGACGGTCGACTTGGATTGCTCGGACAGTCCGAGCGGTTTGATGATCTTATGACGCCTCCTTGGACCCGCAGTATGTAGAGTTAGTGATCGAGTTCTTCGTGTCTTTCCAATTCACCTTTCCTTGCCCGGACGTATACGAGAAAAATTTTGGTGTAAAATACTGATTGGGACGAAAATGGCACCATCAATCAATTAGTCGGTTCGGTCAAGTGTTGGGATTATACGAGGATGACGAGACCGATTCGGATCTATTTCATGGTACTTTGCAAGATTGGGAGCCAAAGGCGGACAAGGCCTCCTTTTGGAATGAGATCACAGTGCTGGGTCAGATATGGGACCCTCGGAGGGCCAAGGCGACATAGATTCTTGACCCACTTCACCGAGTCATCGAGCAAGCCATTTTCCATGTTATGGGGGGTCGGAGTGACAGGACGGGCAACATCACCACCCACGACCTTTTTCACCTCTATTGCATCATCTTCGGTTCAAACTGCAACTTGGCGGTTAGCGTTGAAGAGTTGATTCAGCAAGGTATTGATTCGATGCCCACGTCACGAATCTGCGAAGGAGCCTTTGCCACCAAACTTGCCAAATTCTATCGGGTTCGGTTAGACCATTTGACCGAAGTTTATGATTATGGTATGCTCGATTTGGCGCAATTGAACTCTATACATTTGATCCGGTAGGTAAACGGGATTCCAAAGTTGGTTGAAAAGTTGAAGAGAGTTTGGAACCCGCTTCCCGTAGATGATGATGATGATGATGATAGTGATGGTGGTGATGGCGAGGGTGGCGGTGATGACATCCACATGCACGATATTCCTGTTCACGAGCCTGAGGGGGCCGCTGGGGGAGCGGGTCCCCACATACATATTGGTGAGATGGGCCACAATTTTGATAGCCCAAACTAGGAGAATGTATATGTCTTTGGTTTCATTGCTTGTTGTTTTGTCTGGTTCAATAATACGGCTTTTCCTAGTGAGTTTTATGGACCCACTAGACCAGAAGCTTCTCAAGCTCAAGCATTTACTTTCTAGTTAGAGACCAACGTCTTAGAGCTAACATAGGATCCACTCAAGGGCCTACCGGTTTAGGTAAATATTTATTGTGTTCCCTGACCGGAGAAGTCATTTTTGGAGGAGAAACTATGCGTTTTTGGGATTTGCGCGCTCCTTGGTTAGAACCTCTAAGGGGTCCAAATGGGTTGGACTTGAGTTGCCTGAAAAAAGACATATAACCTTGGCAAGAACGTCGTTCCGCAAAATATATGACTCATGCCCCTTTAGGTTCTTTAAATTCTGTGGGTGGAGTAGCTTCCGAGATCAATGCAGTCAATGCAGTCATTTTGTTCTAAGATTCTTCTTCTTTGTAGGGCATTTGTGGCACGCAGGAAGAGCTCGTGCAGCTGCAACAAGATTTGAAAAAGGAATTGATCGTGATTTTGAACCTGTTCTTTCCATGACCCCTCTTAATTGAGACAGTTTATTGAGGCAGTTAATTGAGACAGGAGATCAAAGACTTGAAATACGAGTCACTTCGGTTCCCTCATACATATAGGATCATGTCATAAAAAAATACGACCAATATTCTTAGCTATTATCAATAAGGGTAATTTAATATATCTTCTAAAAATTGATTGAGCTAGTAACAGAAAACTTCTTGATTTTTGTGCATATGGAATGTTCTCCCAGAATTCTATTATGTCCTCCTGGTTGTTTTTTTATTTCGAATTGTTTATCTAAAATTTAGAATTCTAACTTTTTAACTAACCAAACTCTAATATTAAGAAAAAGTTTCATTAGGTCGGTTATAGGAAAAGGAAAATCTTCCATTTTTTTCAAAAAAAGGGGGGGGGGGAGGGGATTTCCTTGAGACGGTCCCCAAATAACCATTTTACGCCTTTGAACACGCATAGAGTCTTTGATTACGACTCAATGAAAATCCGGTTCTTCCAAATAACTTATAAAACCCGAATCTCTATTAAATTTTCTATTAAGATTATAATTCTTGAGATGAGACTTCTTAAAACTTCGTTCAGAACGCGTTAAAAAGCTATATGTTCAAATTTTATTGTTCGAGGCTGGTGATCCAGTCCTTGCATTATGCCTTGTTCTTTTCGTCCTTTTTTAAAATATTGTCCCAACTCGTTGATTAATTTGTATGACCTTCAAGGGGTTTTTTTTACCTATTTCGTTTATTCCAATATATATTTTTTCACGTTTAGGGTTAGTTAGAATTTCGTTCAATGAAAACTTTAACCCATTATTTGAATCATTTTTTTGTTTTTTTTTTCTGATCTTTTGATTTTCTGTTCATTTTCTGGAGAACTAGGATAGGGAAGAAGGATATCATGAATTTTATTTAGTTCAGCTGTTTCTGTGCAATTTTCTATCGAAGTTTCATTTATGATTGAAGAAGAAAACAATTTCTTCATTCTTCCGCGATACATCCCATTCAAAAAGGGATCATACATTTTAACTAAGGAATTGTTTTTGATTTTAGTCTCAGCATTAGACAATCTAGTCTTTGCTTCAAGTATATTTAGAGAAAGAAATACTATCTCTAAGGCTTCAATTCTATTTACAAATTCATTATTTAAGTTGTTCTTTTTCTCCGAAAACAAAGAGAAGATGTGTACAAACGAGATATGCAGCAACAAGAAGAAGGAAAAGGATTGCATAGAGGAACTCCCGAACATATGTCAGATGTCGATATCAATGGTGACTCATTATCTCGATGAATCATTTCTTCGGACAGAAGAAGATTATGGAAACACTTACTCGAAATCTCATTGTGGAAGACATAATTTTTTTTGAAGAATTCGCCATGATATATCTAATCCATGCATAATATCATGAAAAATGGATAAATTTTTTTTGCTGCTACTTAGTATCATCAATAGGTCGGAAAAAGTATCTAAAAAATAAAAACTTTAGATATCTGTACCCTGTCGAAGTAAGGAACCATGGCATATATGTTTGGAATAGATTCCATTTTGAGAGAATTGAATAAGCACTGTCTCGTTGAAAAGTTCTATACATCTGCCTTTTCTCAATGCATTTCTTTAGACAAAGACTCCGTTTTTCATCTTTTCATATGGTAAATATTTTTCAGAACATGGAGTGTGAATCAAACCCATGTTTGAATTGAAACTGAGATACTGATACAAGTTATTCCCTTCTGAATTAGATTGATTCATATCTGAAAGAGGTTGACAATAAGTTCTTTCAAAATTGACTATTTGTCCCTCCGTTAGAGGTGTTTCAGAAATGTCTGTGATCGAGTTAATAGCTCTACGGACATATGGATTAGATCGACTTGGAAAATGGAAAGATTTGTACAAGTTATAGGTTTCGTCACCACTTTGTGGAATAGCCTTAGGTATGAATATTAGATACTTGTGACTCGATTGCTGAAATAGTATCTCTCCCCCAAAAAGCATGTTTTCTTTTACCGAGACACAAAGAAAATATTTTGTTGCGAATGAACAAGATATTGAGGAATTGTCCATACGTAAAATCATAATTATTGATACGTAATAATAATAATGATAATGATAATGATAATGATAATGATAATGATAATGCAAAGCTCTCATTAACATTTTTTGATAAATAAATAAGGGTAAACGCAAAAAGGGGGTTCACTCGCTTAAGGATCACCGTCAAGTAACATGTTTTTTGTATGAAATTGAGCATGAAAAATCAAGCGATTGACCTACTTGTTTGCCTTACATATTTATTCAATACGCCCGTTTCCGTGAGTTATTTTTTAGCCTTATAGCTTTAGAATTATTTTTGCTCATGTTTTTGGGGGCAAAGATTGAGTGAGGCGGATGACTTTTGCGATTTAGAACTTGTGTTAGGTATACATTTCGAGGTCGCAAAGCAAATGTATATCTTAAAAATGATTGAGACATTAGGAAACCTTTTTATTTTAGCCATTTATATTTATTCCCCTACCCAAATCATACCCCTAGTCAAACCAATTTGAGCCTTTCCCTTTCGTTTCTTTTAAACCACTAAATATTAACCACTTAGCCAAATTAGCCTTTTATATTTCTAACCCTTTTTTTTTTGTTGGAAGCCCGGTTCGGTTAGTGAGTAACTTGTAGCCTTTTGTATAGCATCTTATTCTTTGCAGTGCAACCTCATGGTCATGAGTTTTTATAACAACCCTCCAAAATATTTTCGACGCCCTAATATATATTAAAATACCCCAATATGTCCTAAAATACACCCCATAGGCGAAAACGGGGCCCGAATACCTTTACTTTTATTAAATTTAATTAAAAACCAATTTTTATGGTCTCTCGCGGTGCGCGTAGATCCCTTAGAGATCTTACGCGGGGCGCGACAGCCCTACAACGGGGCGCATCCCTGAGCCGACACGTGTCATCTCCGTGTCAACCCTAGTTCGACGAATCAGCAACCCTAGCAGCTACACCCCTACTACGCGGGCCGCGTAAGCCTTAGCTTACTCTTACGCGGGCCGCGAGAAACTCGAAATCTGGCTCTATAAATAGAAACCGTTGGCCTTCAGTCCCAATTCGCTCACGAACTCTTTCTCTCTCGAATTTCTGAAGAATTAATATAATTTCCGGGCATAATACCCCCCTAATTAACGAATTTTTGCTCTGTTGTAAGTATCATAACCCCAGTTATGTATTAGATACGCAGCCCGATTGATCTAGGGTTCCGTAACGGCTATCGTGGTTCTGCTCGACGTAGTCGTTGGAATGCCGTCTCGTGGAGGGTATCGTTAATATAAATGTTGGGTTATTATACTAACACGTGTGAATTTGTTTAAATTATAGATAATCGCCAGGAAACCCTTACAGAAAACCTAAGACAGCAATGTGAGTAATCTCCTTTTTGTAAATTGTTTTTACAAAACCTCACATAATTAATAATATATTAAACAGTTATTTAGTATTTGTATTCTACAATTATCGTCGGTATGTTGGGGTTTTGTATACAAAATTTGTTACTGCCTTGCGAGGAGTAACATGACCACAAGTCGGGTTGACAGTAACGTGGGTGGTAATTGAATAGATGGAAACAAATGTAATTGCGCGAACGCCCTCAATACTGTACAATGGTCTTTATTAAATTTGATTAAACTGGGATTCATTCACTAGTATTTTCCACTGACAAAATGTTTTTAAACGCGTTTCAGGTAACAAAATGTGAAAGCCAAATAGAAGCCAGCTGGACAGCACTGAAGGCTTGGAAAAGTGGCAATAAAGTTACCTAAAAATAAAGAGATGTTTTATTAAATAAAATAGGGTTTATCCCTATGAAAGTGTGCGTATTTGAAACTTGGGTTTTTCCCATGTGTTTAATATACTAAAAGCGTGGTATTTTACTCTGATAAAATATTTCCTAACTACGGTCCTAATGAAATTTCCGCTGCCAAACTGGATAAAACACCGATACCACCAAAACTGGCCGCGGCCACCCGTTCCCAGATTCGTTAGGGGACGGGGGTTGCGTCAAAAGGTGGTATCAGAGCAAAGCCACTATTTCAGCCACAGAAGTGTTCCGCTGACACCAAGATATTATCTAAAGTGTTAGGAAATAAATTACTGAAATACGTGTATAATTGTGTTTTATTGTTATGTGTTATTTGACTATTTGTTAGTTTTCAGTATGAGCGACCAAGGACCATCCGACGCATACCGTCAATTGTCCGGTTCGCCTAGAAGCGAAGGCGCCTCTTCACAGCCTGCCCTCTCAGGGTATTCTGCTGATAATGAAGAAGGAATATTCGTGTTTAAGGCTCAGTCTGAAGAGCCATTCCCTCCTAAAAAGAGAGGATGGTTCAGTAGGGGAGCACATGAGCGTAGGAAACGAATGAAAAAGTTGCAACAACAGAGAGTCCTAGCAGCCGCTAAAAGAGAGACAGATGCCCATGCACAGGATATGCTTAATAGAAGTATAGCCAATTTCCATATCCTAGCAACCACAGCTGCCGACCCTAACCTGGAGCAACTGATAGCACCCCAACCCTTACTCCCAGCTCAGACAATGGAAATAGAAAACCCCGAAAATCATGTTGAAATGCATGATTTTAACCCATAAGAGATACCTAGGGTACCAGCACCCAATCCCTTAGACCCAGATTATGACCCATGGTGGGATGATAATAGGGTCTATGTGCAACGATACCCAATAGCAGAAAATGAACCCATGCCGAATCTAGGAGCTTACCCAGGTTTGGACCCTCTAGATCCCTACTATGATAACGATGTATTCATTAGGGAAATTTTAGAGAATCCTTACCCGTACCAGGAACCCGCACCCCAATTTCCAAACCCGCTACCCGCACCTGCACCCCCAATGAGTGCAGAAAATGTGCAAGAGCTCCGAACTTTTGCAGAATAGATTTTAGAAAGTAGCAAGAGAATGAGAAAGGTAGGAGAGCGACTCGTCTGGAAGTACGACGAGCGCAATATGGATTTCTGGATGAATCCATATCCATAAAGGTGATAGTGGAGGTAGTAATAATAATATAATAATATATAATATGTGTGTATGTGTATGAAAAAAAACTACGGATGCCTACTACTAGTAGTGTAATTTTTATTTCAGTTGTATTGTAATTTTTATTTCTAGTATCGGTTTGTATTAGATGCATACTATATAACAAAAGAGTAAGTCGCAATGCTCGACATTTTTGATCAACATGCGTGTTGTGTGTTTGGTTGTGTTAAATATTATCTTGTGATATTAATACGTGATAAATGTTTAAAATTCAGATGGACAACAAAGTGAACCAGGAAAACCAGAATGATAATAACCAGAATGACAATAACCTGAATAATGAGAATCCGAACAACAATAACAATGGAAACCAAGCGGATAATAGTGCCATCCAACACATAGTGGCAGAAGGAATCATAGATGCAATGCCGTTTATTATTCAAATAGTTAGGGAAGCGGATAATAAAAGTAAGCATAACAGTAAGCGACCAACTAAACCGGAACACATCGTAAACAATGGACCCATACTTCAAGCACCCATTCCCAAAAGAAGAAGAACCATGCCTTATGGTTGTTCTTACAAGGAATTCTGGTCCTGCAAACCAATAGATTTCTCGGGCAATGAAGGACCCATTGCAGCTCTACACTGGATAGAAAGGACTGAGGGAGTCTTAAAAATAAGCAAATGTGCAGAAGAGGATAAGATAATGTTTGCTTCTAATTTATTTAAAAATTCAGCCTTAGAGTGGTGGAACACTATCCTCCAGTCTAGAGGAAGTGATAGGGTTTACAATATGGAATGGGAGGAATTTAAGAATATGGTAGAAAGGAAATTCTGCCCTCCCAATGAAAAAGAACAAATTGCAAATAAGTTCCTAAACCTTAGAATGACTGGAGTAGATAGTAAGGGATACACCACGTTGTTCTTTGAATATGCTAGAATAGTGCCAACCCTTGCATCACCAGAACCAATATTAATCTCCCGTTACATCTGGGGATTAATCGGGGAGATTAGCCATGTAGTCAAGGCAGCTAGACCTCAAACTATAGAAGAAGCGGTAGAACTAGCAAATACCTTGACAGATGAGTTAGTGCGTACACGAGAAGAAGATCAGAGGAGAAACCTAGCTCAAAGGCTTACTCAGGAATTTCGCTATGGTAATTCCAACCGTAGGAATGTAGGTTCTACCTCTGCACCCTACTGCAAGGCTTGCAAGAAAAAGCATTGGGGAAAATGCTCCACTTACTGCAATTTCTGCAAGATATCAGGACACAAGGAAGAAGATTGCAGGAGGAAACCGAACAATGGAATGTGCTTCAACTGTGGAGAAAAAGGCTACATCAAGCCCAATTGTCCGAAATTAACCCCAGCTACAAATAACAAGAACACTAAAAATGCTAGAGCTTTTGTTCTGACGGCAGACGAAGCCAAGATGATTCCGGACGTGATAGCCGGTACGTTTTTAGTTAATGATGTACTTGCTAAAGTATTATTTGACTCTGGTGCAAACCAAAGTTTTATTAATACTTCATTTTGCAAACTTCTTAATCAACCATTAACTAAACTCTTACAAGAATGTCTAGTAGAGACAGCAAATGGAGAAATCATTAAGATTTCTAAAATCTTGCATGGAGCAAGAATAGAATTTTTAAACCAAAAGTTTATTTCAAACCTTTACCCAATGAATCTGGCAGGATTTGATGTTGTATTAGGAATGGATTGGTTAATAGCCAATAAAGCCAGTATTTTATGTGATCAAAAGTCAATTCAAGTAAATTCACCAAAGGGTGAAAAGATCACAATTAAAGGAGATAAACCATCTAGATCCACGAAATTCATCTCTGTGATGAAAACAGCAAGTTACATAAGAAAAGGATCATTAGTGTATTTGATTTCTATAATCACTAACACTAAAGGTAAAGAACTAAAAGATATTCCGGTAGTATCTCAGTTTTCAGACGTATTTCCAGAAGAATTACCAGGACTACCGCCAAACAGGAAAGTCGAATTCAGGATTCATCTACTACCCGGGACAGCACCGATTGCCAAAGCACTGTACCGTTTGGCACCCACAGAAATGCAGGAACTGAAGAAGAAGTTAGACGAATTGTTAGAAAAATGATTCATTCAGCCAAGTTCATCACCATGGGGAGCACCAATTTTATTCATCAAAAAGAAAGACGGATCAATGCGTATGTGCATTGACTACCGTGAATTGAACAAGGTCACGATTAAGAACCGGTACCCATTACCAAGGATCGATGATCTGTTTGATCAACTGCAAGGAGCTCGATTTTTCTCTAAAATCCATTTAAGGTCCGGATATCATCAATTAAAGGTATAGGAAGAGGACATTCCTAAGACCGCATTTAGAACAAGGTATGGCCATTAAGAATTTACTGTCATGCCATTTGGTTTAACCAATGCCCCAGCTGCATTTATGGACATGATGAACCGAATATGTAAGACATATTTGGATAAATTCATAATTGTCTTTATAGATGATATTCTTATTTACTCTAAGAATAAGAAGGAACATGCAGAGCATTTGCACGGACTTCTAAGTTTATTAAGGAAAGAAAAGCTTTATGCAAAAATTTTAAAGTGCGAGTTTTGGTTATAACAGGTACAGTTTCTTGGACATTTAGTCAATCATGAAGGAATTCATGTGGATCCCACCAAGATCGAGGCGATTACTAAATGGAAAACCCCTGAGTCACCAACCGAGGTTAGAAGTTTCTTAGGATTGGCCGGTTATTATAGAAGATTTATTCGAGATTTTTCTAGAATAGCCATTCCCTTAACTAAGCTAACCTGTAAATCTGTTAAGTTTGAATGGGGACCAAAACAAGAAGAAGCCTTTATAATTCTTAAGCAAAGATTAACTCATGCACCCATACTAGCATTACCGGAAGGAACTAAAGACTTTGTAGTCTTGTGACATCTGTGCTTGTAATCATTGTATAAACCTTAATCAGTTTAGTTATCAATAAAACAATGTTATTTTTGACATTTTGCATGTTTTGATTTTTGTTCAATTTCAAACTCTATATCATTTTCTGGAGAGTTATACGCAAACTGGTGCGTAAACGTAATTAGTTTAACGCGACAAACACTTTTAGTGCATTATGTCTATTAACTTCGTCTTGTATCATGTAATAGGATAGGATAGAATAACCAGTGCTCAAGGTGCGAGAAACTGAGATTAGAGAGTTTAGTAGTGATTCCGCTTGAAGCTGCCTTGGTTCATCTCAAGCGAAATCTCATACACTATATATAGGGCACGTGTCTATTTCATTTGTCACGGATCCAGAACTTGTAACGAAATGCTGCCAAGATTTGTTCAGGTTGTAATCACTGTTAAATCAATAATAGTGACAGATTAAAGAGTATCAAGCTGTTTCCACGTCCGTTTCATTGATTCCGCCCTTGATTCGGATATAAAGCTCTTCTGATTGACTAGTTCGGGTCAAACAACGATCCTACAAGTGGTATTAGAGCTCAGGAAGAAGAGTTTAACTTGATATCATCGATTTTCTGACTTCTACACCTTCTTTTTCAAATTTGACAAGATTTCACGGTCAAAATGGATTAATTTTTTCACAGTACATGTGAAATGGTGTTTTAACAAAGCCTTGAGAGAATCAGACCAAAATTCGAAGTAAAAATGACAAAATTGGACCAAAAACTAGATTTCGCTTGAACGAACATTCAGATTTCGCTTGAAAAATTAGCTGATTTCACTTCAAACAGACATTTCGCTTGAAATTTGCATGAGATCTCGCTTGAATATGTTATTTCGCTTGAAGATTCAATTTGAAAGTCTAGATTCCGCTTGAAGTGCTATTTCGCTTGAAGTGTCAGTTTGGTATTTCGCTTGAAAGTTCAACAAGTGATTTCTCTTGAAAGCTGATATTCAACTTGAACAATTGATTTCGTTTGAAAGAGTTATATAAGTGATTTCGCTTGAAATCAATATTTCGCTTGAAAGTGGAAATTTCGAGTCAAAATCATTTCACGTCAACTGGGTGTCAGTCTGCTTTGGAATATTTGATATTATTGATTCTGATTGTGTTTGTTTGATTGTGTTCAGGTTTACATCATGGCTGAAGAGTTTTTCAACACGTTTTACAACGCGTTTACCTCGGGTACAATGGATGCTTCAGAAGTTACACCTAAAGCGATAACTTAAACGATCAAAGACAACATCAAACATGACAACTTTTATGGAACCTATTCAAAACCTCCGAAGCTGGATAACATTGAAGATTATGTATGGTGGAAGGAGAGGTTTGTCAATTGGACGAAGGCATATGCACATGAGAGTTGGTTTTGTTTGAAGTTTGGATATACTAACCCAACAAATGACAAAGGAGAAGAAATTCTGATTACAGATTTTTCAGAGGAAGACAAAAAGAAATTTTCATACGAACAGAAGATGATTGCTTTGATTCAGCAATCAGTTCGAGATGACATTTTTTCATTATTAATACATGATGGGTCATCGTAGTCTGTGTGGAAAGCTTTGAAGGCGAAAGCTAAGGGGGGTAAACAAATTCAGAAAAACAAAATCGCGTTATTGAAAAAAGAATTTTATTTATTTGGCAATTTAAAAGGAGAGACATTGAGGCAAATGATTGAGAGGTTTTGCCATTTAAAGATTGAACTTGAAAGATTTAAAATTGTAAAAACTAGAGAAGAAATTGTAGACAAAGTAATTGAAGCGTTACCATGAGCTGATCAATGGCAAACGTTTGTTTTTATCTTGAAAAATGATGATAAATTTGATACAATTTCTCTTGATGCGTTGTTAGAAAAGATTGAGAGTCTTGATCTGGAGCTACAAAAGCAAAATAAGATGAGTGGTTCATCGCATCATCAGAATGTTGGTCTATACTACAAAGGCAATGTACCTTCGGAGAAAGTTGCTAGTTCACCAAAGACAGCATTCAGTGGTGAAAAGATGAAAGAACCACAAACAACCTCATCAAGTTACCATTCTGGATATCATACATCTTCAAAATCAAGTTCTGATGAAAGTGAGGAAATTTTGTGCAACATTGCTCTCAAACTGAAGAATTCTCCGTCAATGAGTATCAATGCAGCTAAGCAGCAAATGAGTTTCCTTGCATCTGTTTTGGAATCGTATGAAGGTCTGGTAGCTGGCAAGATTGGAAACTTTGAGTTAACCAAAGAAGACTACGACCAGATTGATCCGGAAGAGATGGAACTCATTGATATCCGTTGGTGTTTGGCAAGTTGCATACGCAGAGCTCAAAGATATACGGAGATTACTGGGAAGCAATCATTGGGCGGTCCGTCAACTAAACTTGGATTCGATAAGTCCAAGGTGACCTGCTTCAAATGTAAGCAAAAAGGTCATTTCAAGAGAGAATGCACTAATTCTGAAGCCGGAGGAAATGAACGTCCTTTCAATGATGATTATTATCGAAAGGCGATCTACCATCGAAGTAAAGAAGAGCCGAAGATGATTGAAGATAAACCTCGAGATAAGTCAAGAACTTGTGCTATAATTCATCATGATGAAGGATTTGATTGGAGCCAGATTGGTCCGGATGAAGATCGTGTTGATATTCAAAAAAACAGCTCATGGCAGAAAACCATCAAACAACAAACATTATGTTTTTGTTGCTGAAATCAAAGAAAAAGACACAGTTGAGATAAAGGACAAAACTCGAGAAGAGATTTTGAAAGAGAAGACTGAAAGAGAAAGATTCATTGTGGGGTGCAGAATGGAGAAAATGCAGGAAGAGTATGAAAATGTTGTTGCAAACAAAAGATGGGATAAGAAACAAGAATGTTATGTCAACAAACAAGGTGAACCGGTTGTTCCAAGAAGTGACATAGTTCACGATGATGTTCTTCTAGTAATTCCTCGATCCGGCGAATATTACTCCAATGTTGCAAAAGACAAGACATATGTGAAAAGGCTGGATAAAATCATCAGAGATGCTATGACAACAAATCTGAGGAAGAGGAATGAAGAACGAATGAAGAAGAATGTTGAAGAGATGGTAAACAATCTGAAGAACGCTGCTGAAGAGGTTAAAGCAGAAGCAATTATAGAAGTAGAAGTGAAGATTGTTGAAGAAGTGAAAGAAGAAGTGGTGGTGAATGTAGAAGTTGTGAAAGAAGCTGTTACTGAAGAACAGCAGGTTGGAGAAATTGAGAAGAAGACTGAAAGTTTGATTGAAGTGAAGAATGAGAATTTGAAGGTTGCTGGTGATACTGGTGATGTTCGTATTGATATTGAAGCTGTTGATGAGAAGCAGCAGAAAGAAGTTGATCAGACAGAAACTGAAGAAAACACCGAAGTGCCAATCACTGAGGTAAATTCTGATTCTGAAACTCAAATCAGAACCGGTGAACAGTGCAAGAAATGCATGGAAATGTGCAGTGCTTGTACTGAAAAAGACAAAAGGTTTAGAACAAGAGATCTTGAGTTTATTAAAATCGAAGAAGTTTTTAAAAGTAAATACAAAGAAATGTTTGAAAATGAAAAAGTTTTGAAAGATAATAATGAAAATTTTTTGGAAAATTGTAAAAAGTTAGAAAAAGAAAATGAAGTTTTCAAAGAAAATGTTTTGAAAAAGACAGAAGAATGTGTTCAAAAAGAGAATGCTTTTCAGGAAATGAAAAAGGAATATGATTCGATAAAATTGGCTTATCACATTACAAAAGAATCATATGAAAAAGTAAAAAGTGAAATGAAACTTGTTCAATCAAGATTGAAATATTGTTCTGAAACAACTAATGAGTATAAACGAATGTATGAAATAAAACAACAAGTGGTAAATTCTTATATTGAAGAATTTTCTTAAGCGTAAGATTGCTGATTTAGAACAGGATAACAACAAATTAAAAAGTTATCACGCGTCGTCATATGTGCTTGAAAGAATTTTCAACATAAAACCGGATGGGAAAGATTCTGAGCAAAACAAGAAAGGTATTGGCTCAGAGTTTCATCAAGTCCTCCACCGGAAAAGTTTGTGTTTTATGATGATGAAAAGGTCGAAAAAGCTTTCAACATGGTAGATCAATTGCCAGACAACATTGATATAACCTATTCCAAATCTGATGATTCTCATGATTCAGAGGTGGTAGGTAAAGTCGTTGAAAGTGTGTTGAAAGAAGAGTCAGTTGATACAGGTAAATCTGAATCACACGATGAAAATGAAGGAAATTTTCATGATAGATATCTGAAAAACACAAAATCCGAGAAAAAGTTGAAAGATGATTCAAAAGGATTGGTTTATACCATGATTGGATCAGACAAATTGTTCTTAGATGTTGTATTCCCAATTCAGAATGTGATTTCAGAAAAGGTTGATAAAGTTTTCAAGATGGTTGAGATTGAGAAATCTGAGATTTCAAAGTTTGCTGGAAAATGTCACAAAACTTTTTATAACAAACCTGGTTACAAAAAGAAAAACATGAAGGCTGGGTTGCGTTATAAGAAGAAACAAAGTTGGAAAAGAAATGAAACTCCGATTTTTCAGACAAAAATGAGTTTTGTTCAAGGAAAAAGTTTTGAAGAAGAGGAAAAACTCAAATTTAGACAACAGTCTAATGAAGAGTTTTGTGCTCAAAAGAAAAAGCAACAACCACAGGTCAAAAAGCAACAACCACAGGTCAAAGATGTGTCCAAGAGAACATGCTTCAAGTGTGATCAGATAGGACATCTTGCACGAAAGTGTCCAAATCCGAAACTTGTGGATGTTGACAAAAAGGAGTCTAAAGATGTTGAGAAACAAAAATCTGAGGATGTGAAACACAGGTCGACCAGATTTGATTCAAAACAAACTTGGAGGTATAACACAAACAAGTTTGCTTTGAATCAAAATTGGAAATCAGACTTGAATAAGTTTGATTCAAGACAAACCTGGAATTCTCACAGATCCAGATTTAGAACAACTCAAAGTTGGAAAACGTCAGTTGATATGACAAAACCAAATGAGTTTTGGAAACCAAAAGTTGTTGATCAAAAACAAAATGTTCAAAAAGATTCACATTTTTACAAACGAGGTACTCCTAAGGGTCAGATATGGAGTATTAAGAAACAAGTGATTTTGGTAAAAGATGAGAAAGTTGAAGTTAAAGATTAAAAAGTCTTTGATGAAAAAGATTTTCCGAAACTGAATGATACGTATTGTGTTGAAATGCCTAAGGTCAAACAGACCTGGGCTAAATTGTTCAAGTAATCAAGTAGTTTGATTGTGCAGGTGCTCAACAAAACCAAAGATTGTGAGAATGGAAGTTAGAGCAGTCTGACACAACGAGGAGAGGAGGCTGCTGAATCCTGTGTTGGTTAAAACAGGAAGTTTGTTTGTTTTCTGTAAAGAAACAAACAATATTTCAAAAACCCTAAAAATTGAAAATTTTGAAAAACCAAAAATATGTTTTTATTTTTGTCAAAAATATTCAAAAATACAAAAATATGTTGATTGAATAGGCCGAAACCCTCACGGGGGAACAAACGTGATTACTTTCACAAGATTGAAAAATGGTTTTCAAACTGTCGAAAATCAATGGGTTGTAAATCATGGGGGTACTTTATATTAGATTTTCTACAAAACAGAGCACATTAAGCAGAAAATGGATGGCGAGACAAAGCTATAAGTATTGGTTGTCAAATTTTCTTTTAATGGTTTTGCATTTTAGGGGGAGAAAAATTGTCAGAAAATCCAAAAACATTAGAGAATTTGAAAAAGCCAAAAACATGATAAAATTCAAAAGTTGTGTTTTTGTGTAAAAAGAGGAAATGATAGTACATCAGTAGACAGTTACAGTATGCTAAAGAAATGTAATGATTAAATAGCGTTAAACAGTCTCACTGATGATATGCCGATAGGTTTTTATACATTTAGTAAACTTTTTCGGGATATAAACCTAAATTCAAACTTGCTTATTTCGTGGGGAACACTACTTGGATATATAGGTAACCCCTGAAATCTCGTTTGAAGGACCCCTCTTTCTGAGATACTAGGTCTTTATGCTTAGTGATATCTGGGGTATTATTCCGGGACTTCTGCTGAATGGAAGTTCTGACCTAGTCCCCGAATAATACTTTTCGCATTGCTTGAAATATAGCGTCGCCCTCAGCAAAAATGATGAAACAATAAAATTGATAATCATTGCTGTTGAAGAAAAGATCCTCTAAAGGGGACACACCTAAAGTCAAACTGTCATCTCTCTGCTGAACGGAAGTTCTGACCTGAGCTCTCACGGTTTCGCATCTAACCCCTTACAGATATCATCTAGGTATATTCACCTGTAAGACTGAATATTGGGATCTGGATACGGGAGTATATTCAAGAGGTGGGACACATGAATGAGTTTAAGTTCTTAAAACACCTAATTCGTATCCTGAATCAGTTGAAGTTTGTGTGAAAATTTAAGTGGACCAGTATATCGACAATCTAAGTGAATTGTTTAATTCTTAATGTGTAACTAAGCTCAACGGTACTTGTGACTTGTCAGAAACTGATATGATCCTCTATAGCATACTCAAACAAAAATATTGTCTGTAAATATGTTTGTAAATATTACTTTACTGCTTTATATTTCAGAAAATACAAAAAGATTTTTGATTCTGCTTTATTTTCGACAACCGATGTCTGTGATGCTGAGTTTCAAAATCTAAGTATGCTGATTGTGTTTCTGAAAATAAAACAAGTTCATTAATTTGAAACTTGAATTTTTAACAAAAATCAAAAACAGTTTGTGATATCTCCAAGGTCATTAGTTTGGACTTGGAAGATAAACTGTGAGGGATTTGGATTCTTTAATTGTTAAGAAGGCCAGTTTTCGATCCTGAAACTGCCAATTTTCATAAGATGTGTTAGTTTGGAAAGATTGAGTGAACCAGGTTACAATTCCTGGAAAATTGAAAGTTTTAAATGCCATTACTTATAAACGTATGAGTGCTTGCAGATGTGATACCAGACTACGATCCCGGAAGCTGAGTCTAAGGGGGAGTCTGAAGACGAGATCAAAGCAAGGGGGAGCTTGTAACCGGAAAACAAGGTGTCGATCCCTAAAGCATGGAAGCTTGACGAAAGGGGGAGACTGAAGAATCTGTTGATGATAAGAGCTAGAAGTAGATCCTGGTATACAGATTGAAGACTTGAAGAAAGATTGATAGATGCTTACAGTATTAGAGCCAGAGACAGAGTTTGAAGACTGATCAAGACTGAAGAGGTGTCATGATAGAGATTAGACACTGAAGACTTCGTTAATATCCAAGGGGGAGTCTGTTAGTGCATTTTGTCTATTGACTTCGTCTTCTATCATGTAATAGGATAGGATAGAATAACCAGTGCTCATGGTGCGAGAAACTGAGATTAGAGAGTTTAGTAGTGATTCCGCTTGAAAGTGTCAAGGATAAGTTCAAGCGAAATCAACAGAGCTGATTTCGCTTGAAGCTGCCTTGGTTCATCTCAAGCGAAATCTCATACACTATATATAGGGCACTTGTCTATTTCATTTGGCACAGATCCATAACTTGTAACGAAGTGCTACCAAGATTTATTCAGGTTGTAATCACAGTTAAATCAATCATAGTGACAGATTAATGAGTATCAAGCTGTTTCCACGCCCGTTTCATTGATTCCGCCTTTGATTCGCATATAAAGCTCTTCTGATTGACTAGTTCGGGTCAAACAACGATCCTTCAAACACTCCGGAACATCAATTTATGCTTAACATACCTTAAATAACCTTTACATACCTTAGAAATCAGTTTTGAAGGCTTTGGTATGGCAAAATCAAGTTTATTCGCTTACAGGGACAAAATTTGATAAACTGCGAAAGTATGCCGGTTCGTACTGTAACAAACATTCCGGAACATGATCATAAGTTAAAAATACCATAAATATCCTTTATATGGCTTAGAAATAGGCTTTGAGGGGTTCGGTACTTTTTGGTCATTCAGGGACTAAAAGTGTCAAAAAGTGCATAAGTTTGCATTTTCGCGCATATCTTACGTTCTGAATACATCCGGACATCCAAAAATTTATGTAATCATTAAAATATTTTATTTTAGTGATTGGCATGATAAAATTCCATTCGTCGAGTAATTTGGATCGTTTTTCGTGTTCGTTTCTTGTTTCATCGTAATTAACCGAATAACGTGATCGTAAGACCAAACGAACCGATATCCGACATATTTCTGAAAATATTTCAAGTTCCCTATGTTTTAACATCCTTATGGAGCTTAAAAATGGGCTTGACGGGCGTTAGAAGTGCCAAAACACGACAATACGCGCACAGGGACCAAAACTGTCAAACTTCAAAAATGGCTGGTCTGCATGGTCCTTACGGACCGTAAGGGGCCCTTTGCGGTCCGTAAGCAGCTCCCAGATACCAGAATCATGTTTCCAGCCATTTCCAGCTGTCCCCCATGTTTGCAAATGCTTTTTGTGAAACTATGGGCTTGTTTAGGGATGCCCATGGTTTCATAAATCAGTGGGTGCAAGTGTAAGGCCAAAATAAAAGCTCGTTTTACGAGGAACGATCCTAACGGTCACCCGAAATCTATAAATACCCCCAAGCATTTCACTTCAAGCTCACACTTGATCTGATTTGTTCTCTAAGTTGGAGTGTTTTCACTTCGTACCTGAGAATAATTAGATCAAACCTCCATTTCTTGGACCCGTTGTAAGTATTCTTTCATTCTTTTACGCGTTTTAAGCGTGAAAGTCAAACTGTGTTTGACTTTCAGCTTTGACCAGTCAATGGTCAACACGAAGTTTGTTTGAACTTCGCAACGTGAGCACAATCACAATGGTCATAGTCCTTTGTGACTACACCTACTGATTACCACGTTATTTAGGCGTAGTGACGAGTCATAGTTTCGGTCAAAAATGCGTATTCTTGCGTATTTTGTAACCAAACTATCTTTAGGTATCAAAACCATTTGTTTTGATACCAAACCTATTTTTAAACCTCGTTAAACATGTTTTAACATGTTTAGCTCGTCACTTTAGGTTTAGTGCTTATATAGGGTCGTAAGGTAAGCGGTCTAAACAACCGCTTAGACTTTCGAACCCGACCCGTTTGGTCGATCATTAGGATCCGACCAAACACATTAGGTGACCATAGTTGTATAGGGAATAACCTTCCGAGGTTATACCTTATGGTCACTACGTTTAGTTAGTTGTATGATAGGTATTTTATATGCCTTAGGAAAATGACCAAAATGCCCTTTTTGCGCTTAAATTCATTTTAAGCATATGTAACCTAAATTTTGACATCTAAACTAATTAGGCAACATAATTAGACATGTTAAGGCATATATTACTTGTCATAGGACTAGTTAGGCGGTCCGAACGCGTTTTACGCGAACGGCGCGTTAAAGTAGTGTAAGCTACCTAAACGGTTCGTAATGGGTCGTAAGCACTTAGGATAGGTTTCGTTTTAGAATGTAGGCTTTGTTAAACTATATTACATGAGTTCTTATACTCATTTGGTTTACGAAACCACATTTTATCCGATCCTCCGATTTGGGTCTGTTTATTTACATAGTTACCTATATTTGGTGCCGTTTGATTCCGTGATCTTTCTTGCTTTGCTTGGTGGTTATCCAAAGACTATTAAGCAATCCCAAGTGAGTACATAGTTCCCCTCTTTTACTGTTTTTCAAACATTTTGGGGTGAAACACATGTGCCTACTTGTTACTTTCGTGTTTTCCATGTTTTCATATCATTTTTGCTATGTTCATGAGTACAAATATAGTACATGATTTCGTTATGTTTTTACTATGTATGTCCATTTAGTGCATACTTAGTAAATCGTTTTACATTACATTTTATGCTATGTATGTCCATTTAGTGCATACTTGGTACATTGTTTTACATTACATTTCACGCTATGTATGTTCATTTAGTGCATACCTAGTGCATTGTTTTACATTACATTTTATGCTATGTATGTGCATTGTTGCATACTTAGTACATTTGTTTTACATCACATGCTTACATTTTGGTATGACATTTGGTTTGTTTAAATGGGACAAAAATACGTTCATTAACATTGGCCATGCCGTTTGTTAGTAGGTAGTGGTACCATAGGATTTGACAACTCTCGTTCCTGAAATCCTAGGTTTGTTTGGATGGAAGGAATGACCGAATTCGATACACATAACCTAGATAAACCTTTAATTTGTTTAAGGGTTTGTCGCCACAGTCTCAAGGCTTGAATGTATGCATTTCACAATACCGCATAGATGTTTGTATCAGTAGAGCATGCAGTTATTTTACAAAACATAACTTTAATTTACTTCAATACCTTGTTTTGTACATTTTACCTATGATTTAGTTGATATAGTTCACTTGCCATACATGACATTTGGATACACATTACATGATTACATTTGACATAAACATTTTGACATTGGTTTACACATTACATGATTTACATTTTGACAATAGACAATAGACAATTATTTACACATAAACATTTGACAATTGGTTTAAACAAGACAATTTGGTGGTTTGTTTGGGTAAGTGATTTAAGTAACGAGGCGTGTGTAATATGATAAAAGCATGGTGGATACGCCGCTGGTACTTCCTATATATAAGTGCTTTTATGATATTACACATCGTAGCGTTATTTTAATCATTTCAATTTAGACATATAACATTTTACATAAATGACATATTTTCACAAGACATTGTTTTACAAAACAGTCTATTTTATACAACTCATTTTACTTGGTTATTTAATTAACCATACATCCTTCTTTTATATAATATGATTTCTTATCAAGTTTTCATATGATTTATAAAAGAAAACACTTAACAAGATTCATGACAAATTTTTATTAAACATTTCTTAAAACCTAAGTCATGAATCCTATTTTCACAAAACCTATGTATCTCACAGTCATTTTTATGCTAACAAACCTATTTTCACATGTGTTTCAGGAGCTGATGCATAGGTTTGTTCAAGACACACTAGGGTGGACTCGGGCCTTAGTGACATAAAAGAAGCACGATTAGTTTAAATAATGTTATGTACTCTTGTTTCTTTTGTTTAAAGACAAATGTAATCCCTCTTTGATAACAAATAAAACTGAACTTTAATTACCATGGTTATGAAACAATAATTCTGTTGCAACACTCCCCGACGTTTCCGTCGCGGTATGATGTTTTACGCGGTCGGGATGTGACAGAAGAGTTGGTATCGGAGCCAATGGTTATAGGGAATTAGGTTATTAGTGTAGGATCGAGAATCAATCTGAACGAGTCTTCAGAAGAACTCTAAACTGATTCAAAGGTGGAATTCAATGAGTCAGATTTTGTTTCAGCTTGATATTCACTATTAATTGTCTCTTATATTGATTAGAATGCGTTTACAGACTTGGAGACACTTCGGCAGAGCTTCGCTACCGGAATCCAAAAGTTCCAAATGAAAACAACAAGTCCACTATTTATACTAAATCCAGTTCGTTTGAACAAGCATCTCCAGTTCGTACGAACTGGTCCAGTTCATTTAAACTGGCCACTTCGTCTGAACTGTCTTGTTCATCTCTGTATCCTGTTAATCTCGAACTGTGTGACTTGTTTCATCTATTCTATTACACGACACGATACAAGACGAAGTCATCAGACGTATGCACTAACAGACTCCCCCTCGAATGTTGACGAGTCTTAAGTGTCGAGTCTTCTCATTCTTCAGTCTTTATCGGTCTTCGGGCTCTTTCAATAATATACTAATCTAAGTCTCGAACAAAGATGAAGTCGACAGACAACTGCACCAACAGACTCCCCCTTGAATGTTAACGGAATCTTTAGTGAGAGTCTTCATCATGATGACTCTTCAACCTTGATCGGTCTCCTTTCTTACTTAGCATGTACCAGGATCTTCTCTTTGGTTCTAACCACGTCAGACTCCCCCTCTCATTAAGCTGGGATCGCTGTCTGGAATTAGCTATCGCCTTGAGACTGTATCCTGGCTTTTACTCTAATTAAGCTCTCCACCGGTTCTGAATTTCATCATGGCTTTCCATAGCAACAGGATCAGAAACCTTTCTTTCACCTACACACATCTCAACAACTCATAAGATAAACAAATTTTTACATTTGAAAATCTTATCAAATTTGAAACATTCTAAAATCTGATTCATCTTAATGAATCATCTAAATATTTCAAAATTTTCTCAACTCACACCAATTTATCCAAACCAACTATTCATCATGTTTAGCCTTGGAATTTTGAAAATCAGCTCTCCAACATCACTTGTTGAAAATCTTTTTGGATTTTTCCAAACATGTAAACTAAACAGAAATTTAAATGCAGAAAAAAAATATTTACAAACAATATTTTTGTAAGTTTGTGTAAGAGGATCATATCAGTTTATGAGACAAATCACTAGCACCGTTAAGCTTTAAACATTTTCAGTTCTAAAAGATTCACGTAGATTGACGATATTGTTGTCCACTTAAACTCAATCTAAAAACTTTCGAAATGCTTACCGATACGTTAAGGTATATTAATATTGCACTAAGTTCTTATGGACCCCATGATCTCAGCATATCCCCTCATCATGCAATACACTGACCCAAATAATGCCTTTAAACTTTTATCAACTGTGATTTGTGCAAAAACAAAGCAGAATGTTTAAACATTAACAATCAGGTCGATACTCCCGTATACGCAGAGAAAGTCCAATGTTTAAACAAAATAAGAAAATAAAACAAGTTGAAGTTGTTTAGGCTTTAATCACCAGGTCGATACTCACGTATACGCAGAGGTGATCCAAAGCTTAAATGAAACACCAAAGAAAATAAAACAGAACGTTTAGGCAACAAAATCCAGGTCGATACTCACGTATACGCAGAGGATGTCCAATGCTTAAACAAAATAAAGAAATAAAACAAGTTTAAATCTTTGCAAAATGAAATGCACAACCACAGCGACTTTTCAGCAAAGTTGTGAAAGTTCACAAACTTAACCAGTTTTATGTCTTTTGACAATCAGCGATTACTGAGTAGGCACACAGTCAAGAAGGACAAAACTAAGTACTATGCTTTCAACCATGTTTCCTACTAGAACTAGGCTTTTTCATTTAGGTTTGTATCGTTATCGCAAATCTACTAGTCTAGCTGAGCCTACCGTCACATCTTTAGTGAGATCATTTATCACATTTTATCTCTCCATTTCTTTAGCATGCTGTGACAATCTCACTGATCTACTATCATTTCCTCTTTTTACAACAAAACTCATTTTTTCATTTTTCAATATTTTTGACATTTTCTAATTTTCTAATTTTTTTTAAAATTTTTCTCCCCCTAAAATCAAAATATATTTCAATTTTGATTTTCTGGGAAATTTTGAAAACAACCTGTACAAACTTTGACAACATGATGAGAATCACTTCAATTCTCCATACACTTGGCTTAAACAATCAGAACTCCCCATGACAACAAAAACATTTTCCCATAGTGATTTCAAAACACTTAAGTTTGTATTAATCAAAATGGTTTTTCCGGAAAATAAGTTTTGTGAGTCATTTCTCAAACATGGGGATCATTCATCACCTTGTTTTCTTCAACCACTTGTAAAAACTAACATTTTTAAGATCAATCCACAAACATCACTTGTAGAAAATCAACTACAACTTAATGTCCCTGATTTACCACTTTTAAGTCGAAATATCACATTCGTGAATTTCTCAAGAAATGTGCCGATACCTGCTGCACACTTACCAACCTGGGAGCTCCGGCAAGTCAGGTTTTTCATTTAAACAGATTCACCCAAGCCTGACAGTCCTTGGGTGTTTTGGAATTCTTGTTCAACAATGGTGGAAAATTTTCATCATCCATTGTTAGACCAGAATTCTTATTTTTTTTACCTCAACACATGGCTCTTCTGGCTTTACTACACCAGATTCATCGCCTGAACGTGGCTTGTCTGACTTTAACGAGTCAGATTCATTGCCAACAACTGGCTCCTTTATTTTCGGAGAAATAAATTCATTGCCACCAACTTTCTTCTTCTTCTTTCCCTCTTTCGTCCTCATATTTGTATCTGATGAATTCGTTTTGTTTGATTAATCTGTCTTAGAAGAACAAAACGATTTACCAAAACTGTTATTTGCTTTTTCGGCTGTATTCGAGGACAAAATCCTTTCGAGATACTCGCTCGCTTTCTTCCTCTTCTTCCTCAGTCTGTCTTTTTGCCCCTGCGAAAGCTTCACTTTCGGTTCTAGAACTTTCTGTTCCTTGGGCTTTGCTTCGACTTTGAATGGTTTCTTCTTTGTCATTTTCTGAGATTCAGCCCTCGATCTTCCCATTGATCTCATTGGGCAATCCCTGGCAATGTGTCCTTTGATATTGCATCCAAACATCTTCTCGTCTCATAACTCCAACTCTGGCAGTTAACAGCAATGTGTCCTCTCACACCACAAGTGTAACACACTCTGTTATCGTACCAATCACCATCTTCTGCCCAAACATTCAGATCATAACATTGTTTGGCTTGGTGATATTCATTTCTCCTCTTGTATGCTGGATCTGGCTTTTGAGCACTGTGGTCAAACCTGCACCACTTATTACCAACAGTTTTTTAGTTTTGATTTTCCAATTTTTGTGGTTTTTTATCACGATTGGATGATTGAACTGATGAGCTTTTATTTTCTTTTTGAACATTATTCGGCTTTTTATCTTTTTGTTTCTGTTCCACATTCTTCTTTATAGGTTTTTGCGTTGAGCATTCACCTTTCTCAGTAGAATGTAAAACAGTTTCTTGAAATATTTCATTTAATTTCAAAAATATTTTTCTTTTCTCAACTTCATCATCAGTTTTCTCATCATAATCTTCAATTTTGACATTGTCAAAATTTGTGACATTGTCACTTATTGGAACAGAATTGATCGGTTTTGGACATGGATAAGCTGGTGTTGATGACGAAGTCTCAAAACCTTTCAATTTCTCTTCAATCTCTTTGATTTTAATCCGGGCTTTTTCAGCTTCTTTTTCAAGTCGAATAATTGTCTGAAGATGAGAATTTATTACTTTTTGTTTTTCAATGTTATTCTTGCTAAAAACAGATCTCCCATCTTCAAGAATCTTTATTTGACTTTGAAATTCTTTTTCAATTTTTAATTTTTAATTTTCAAAATTTTTTACTTTCTTTTCAAAATCTTTGTTTTCTAATGTCAAACTGTTCAAACCACTTAACAGTTTGATATTTTCAGATTTCAATATCTTCAAATTTTTCTGCAGTTCAAGAATCTGTTTATCATCAGCAATCTTCTCAATCTTGAAAGCTGAATTTTCTTTAACCTGTTCCTTCAAATCTTTGATTTCCAATGTCAAACTTTCCACATCCTTCAAAAGTTTGTCATTGTCAGCTTCAAATTTATCACACTTAGAACATACTGATTCAGAAATTGAAGATCCAAGCTTTTTAGATTCTTCATTCTTTGAAACTTTCTCTTTCTCTATCTTGTATGTTCCTGCACAAAAATTTTTAATGAAATCAAGAGGATTCGCATTCTCATCAATGTAACAACCCCTCTTGTTATCATATTTCAGATTACTTTTTGCAGCAAGACATACATTAATTCTTCTTTTCATTTCAAGAATCACATTTAAATCCACTTTCATCAAATTCTTTTTCATTTCATTTATCAACTCTTCCTTTTTCTTTTTGCTTTCATACTCATAATTTTTAAGTTTGTTGATAAATTCTCTTAGATATAACTTAGAAAAACTAAAATCCTTTTTTAGATTTTCTAATAATTCTTCCCACTCCACTGGTAATGCATCAGCAAACTTTGATACTTTTTCAGTATCTGACAGTCTTATCTCATGTTCTTTCAAATGTTCAATTAAGATTGTATATCGATTTGCTAAATCATCCAAATTTTCATTTTTCAAACACACAAAGTATTTAAATCTTTTCTCCCAACCAACCTTCTTCACATTGCTATAACTTTCATCTAAAAACCCTCGATGCCAATCATTAAATCTTTCAAAATAATAATTTTCTGTTTCATCAAACATTTTTGTCATAATCCAAACACAACCAGTTCAAACGAAATACCAAGTTCAAACTATATCCTCTTTCAAACGAACTGAGTTCAAAACCTAATCGACCTCTTGTCAAACGATCTGACCTCTCAAACAAACTAGAGCCCATCAAACGAACTGTGATCTTCACACGAACTGAGATCAAACTTCACACGAACTGGAAGTTCACTTCGTGTGAACTGTGGGTAATTCCAAACGAACTGAACTGATCTCTCATATGAACTAATGGTTCAAACGAACTAGTTCAGACGAACTGTTATTCAAACGACCTAAGGTTCACACGAGGTAAGTTCAGACGGACTGGCATGCTGGTAACTTCGTATGACCTTTCAGACGAACTAGGTCACTTCATTTTAATTTAACTCTTCAAACGATCAGGAAAGTGATGCGAACAGAGATTCAAAATTCAGTTCGTCTGAACTGATACGAACTGGGATTCAAAATCTCAAATGAACTGTGCCATTGTTCAAACGATCTGATGATATTTTGCCAAATATTATCACGTTTTCGATTGAATTAGGATCTGATATGTTCGAGAATTTTTCTTCAATGAATTCCGATCATAGTGATGTATAAAATGTTCAAAAACCTCCACTGAATTGCTGTAGATCTGAGTTTAAAGTTATGTTCGTGTGAATTGGATATCTCTCAAACGATCTGGTCGGTTTTTTACCAAATTGATTGAGTTTTCTTTGAATTTAAGCCTGAAACTTTTACAGATTGTCTAAAACACAATTTCGTACAATATTCTTGAAAATCAAGTCATTTTATCCATAAAATCTCGTTTAATTTTGAAAAAATGTGACAGATTGGAGTAGAAATAGAAATCTTGATGAAATCGAGCTGAAAATACAAGAGCTCTTCCTCCTGAGCTATGATACCACTTGTAGGATCGAGAATCGATCTGAACGAGTCTTCAGAAGAACTCTAAACTGATTCAAAGGCGGAATTCAATGAATCAGATTTTGTTTCAGCTTGATATTCACTATTAATTGTCTCTTATATTGATTAGAACGCGTTTACAGACTTGGTGACACTTCGGCAGAGCTTCGCTACCGGAATCCAAAAGTTCCAAATGAAAACAACAAGTCCACTATTTATACTAAATCCAGTTCGTTTGAAAAAGCATCTCCAGTTCGTTTAAACTGGCCACTTCGTTTGAACTGGAACAAGCATCTCCAGTTCGTACGAACTGGTCCAGTTCGTTTGAACTGGCCACTTCGTTTGAACTGTCTTGTTCATCTCTGTATCCTGTTAATCTCGAACTGTGTGACTTGTTTCATCTATTCTATTACACGACACGATACAAGACGAAGTCGACAGACGTATGCACTAACAATTAGTAATGCTTTGACCTAGACTATAACTTTTCTAGGACCCTAACACAACTTACCTTGTGTTTAGATCTTAAAACATGCACTTCACCTATCCTTAGGTGATTACCAAAACAAGAACCCAATTTTCTGAATCGGTTTTTGAAAATCAATCATCTGTTTTTAAATGATTTATTATAAGGTTTTGAACCCTTTAATTTTTCAAAATGATTTTGAAAATTTAATCATCCATTTTTGAATGATTCTTTTGGCCTTGTGTCTTCCAAGTTTTCAAAATCTCGTCAAAGTTTTGGGATCTAAATAGTGTGAACACGTGCAAACTGTGTCACACCCCCAAAATCCACAAGCGGAGTGTCACACCCCCAAAATCCACATGCGGAGTACCACCGCTTGGAGGCGTGACTGACCAGGATCCAGCCCCCAATTATACTGAGCATTGGTCAAATAGTAAAAATGTTCACCAACCACAGTAGTTAGTAAACATTATAGTTCAAAGTTTTAAAAGTTTAGGTTCAAATAACAGTTTAAGTAAACAGCGGAAGCATCAACCAAACAGTTTCAAAACAAAGTTCATAGTTCAAGGTTATTTAAAACCCAACACATGGGCTAGTCGACCACTACACATTCCCAAGCTGCAAGCACCTGAGTCACTGGGTACCAGCAAAGCATGCAGTAGGGTATCAACAAAAATGTTGGCGAGTTCACGAGTTGTCCAGATTTTAATTACCAAAAACTTGTTTCACCAGTTAATTTATTCGTTTATACATGCGATGGGGAGCTACCCCATAGGTAAGCGACTAAACTGTTTTTCCAATACCGAATACTTACTTAACCGTGCGTTTCCGCAGTGCCCCGTTTGTCAATGTTCTATCATCATTGACGGTTTGCCAGAGTACATTAGTTCACTCCCGTTCCAAGTAACAAGGGTCGGTGTGAGGCTGGTTACACCTAAATAGCGCTATTAACTAATAACCCGTTCGCCAGGCCCCGGCGACTAATCAGAATTAAATGGTAGGGACTTAAGTGATAGAGTTTCGTTTAGTGTTGCTTGTTGCATTACCGTATAAAAAATAATTAACTAAGAGTCCCATTTAAGGGGAAGAAAGTAGGTTTGTATCCCTTACGCGGGGATAGCGTTGTTATAGTTTCCGTTTCCCAAAACCACCGGGAACGCATGCTTTAATAGTTGTGAACTCACCTTGGGTTTCTCGGTAGACAGTTTACTTGGTCAAGTATGCTGGTCACCACGTCCTAATATGGTTACCAGTATAGGTCAGGTTGGGTACAGAGAAATCACGTATATCTTAAACGTATCAAGCACGTAGTATGCATACAACTTTGGGTTATTGGGCCTGCTCTAATAATTGCACAGTCAAAAGGTACAATTAACACATAGTCCATAAAAACAGGTAAGTCCCAAACACCTAGTGGCCCAATAACCATCCGGCCCACTCGGAACCACTGACCGGTTGGATCCACTGCTGATTGGTCTCGAGTCAAAACCACTGAGTAGTGGTCTCGAGTCGCAACCGCTGATGTGGTCGTGGACAAGGGGTCTCGAGTGTCCTCCATTGTTGACGGTGATCTCGAGTCGCAACCGCCGGTCTCGAGTGGTGCAGGCAAGGGTTGAAATCTCAAGGGTCTCGAGTCCAGTCTCGAGTCGAGACCTTGCTGCTTTCAAGTCCCTGATGTCTGCTTGTTTGATCTCGAGTTGTCACGTATGGTCTCGAGTCGAGACCGAGGGTCTCGACTTGCATACATGGTAACAGAATGCTTCTAGAACCTCAGATGTGCTATCCAATAGTATTTAAATTTCATGAGATTGTGTACTATCCAATAGAATTCCATAAACATGTTTTCTTATCTAATTCTATTTCAACATGGATCAAACACAGCATATTCAAATATTCATATTACATTCAAACTGTTCTTCATTAGGGTTTTCAAACCTTTAACACATAATCATCCAAATGCTATAATATCATTACTATCTCATTAAATCCAGAATTTATTATTCAGAAATATGTTCATCCATTTTACATGAGGAAATCATGCTAACATGTGGTCAAAACATCATCAACAGTAACAACACATGATTCGATTTCTAACTAGCATCAAGGATCATTATTCATGTTATCACAACATAAGAGGGTGTATATTATATTAATCTTCACATTCTAGCTAAAACACATTATCCTTATCATGCTATTATCCATAATGCACCTTATCATCAATAACCAAAATCATGGTAAACACTTAAAATACTAACCGGTTGATGTTGAGGGTATGAAGAATCAATGAACCAACTTCCGGGTGACGATTTCGAGCTTGATCCGAGAGTCTTAGTGCTTCCGGTTGAATCCGAAAGAGAGATGAGAGGAGGTTTGTGGTGGTGTTCTAGGGTTTTAGTGAGAGAGAGAGAGAGAGTGTGTGTGTGTAGGAGAGTGTGTGTGGGTTGCCCAAAAATGGCAAGGTTGGCTATGAACAAGGGTTATATACTCGTTCCAAGTTGGTGCACCCTAACGGGCTTTCGGGTGGACTAAAGGAGGTCCATGTCCCAACCGGCCCACTGTTTACTGTTTAATCGAGACCGAGTGGTCTCGAGTCGTGGTCTTGGTGGTCTCGGCTCACCAATACTCTTATTCATATATATATATATACACAACTTATACATTATACGTACACATTATCGACACATAGCACATCAAGATAAATCACAACTTTCATTTAATATTATGTAAACGCCAATTCAATACAAGATGGTTGCTCGGGAAAACCCAAAGTGTCACATTATCCCCAAGTTTTAAGAACTTTCGTCCCGAAAGTTAAGGCAGTAATTGTCAAGCTAGTATAAGTGAGAACGTTTCAACGGGGTGTCACATCATCCCCCCGTTAGTTTGGAATTTCGTCCCGAAATTCGGTTGTAGCTTCAGTGCTGGGAGTTTCATTTGGGAACAACTGGGGATACTTGAGCTTCATCTGGTCTTCCCGTTCCCAGGTAAACTCTGGGCCACGGCGCGAGTTCCAACGAACTCGTACGAGAGGTATCTGGCTACGTTTGAGGGTTTTGATCTCTCGATCCGTGATCTCAATCGGTTCCTCAGTAAAGTGTAGTTGTTCGTCAATAGTGAGTTCCTTGAAAGGAATGATGAGTGTTTCATCTGACAGATACTTCTTCAGATTAGACACGTGGAAGACGTTGTGCATAGCACTCAGTTCTTTAGGCAGATTCAATCTGTAAGCGACCTTACCGATCTTTTCGGTAATTTCGAATGGTCCGACATATCGCGGATTAAGCTTGCCCCGTTTTCCAAAACAAACCACACCCTTCTAGGGTGAGATTTTAAGTAGAGCCCGGTCACCAACCTGGAACTCTAGCGGTTTCCTATCCTTATCAGCGTAACTCTTTTGACGGTCACGAGCTGCCGCCATGCGTTGTCTGATCTGGGCAATCCTTTCCGAAGTGTCTACCACAAGTTCTGGACCTGTGATCTGGCTGTCACCAACTTCCGCCCAGCAAAGAGGCGATCGGCATTTACGACCGTACAATGCCTCAAAGGGTGCTGCCTGAATGCTGGTGTGGTAGCTGTTGTTGTAGGAGAATTCCACTAACGGTAGGTGCTTTTCCCAACCCTTGCCAAAATCGATCACACATGCCCTAAGCATGTCTTCCAGGGTTTGGATGGTGCGTTCAGATTGTCCATCCGTTTGTGGGTGATAAGCGGTGCTCATGTCTAATCGTGAGCCAAAGGAATTGTGCATAACTTGCCACAACTCAGAAGTAAAACGCGCGTCTCGATCGGAAATAATAGAGGTCGGCACTCCGTGCCTCGAAACCACTTCCTTTAAGTATACCTCTGCTAAGGTAGAGAACTTGTCTGTTTCTTTAATAGCCAAAAAGTGTGCAGACTTAGTTAATCGATCCACTATCACCCAAATGGTGTCATTTCCGCGTTGAGACCTAGGCAGGCCAGTAACAAAATCCATGGAAATTTGCTCCCATTTCCATTGCGGGATTTCTGGCTGTTGGAGTAGGCCCGATGGTTTCTGATACTCAGCCTTGACTCCTGCACAAGTCAAACATTTTATGACATAGGTTGCTATGTGGGCTTTCATGCTAGGCCACCAGTATGTAGTCCTTAAGTCATGGTACATCTTATCCGAACCAGGATGCACTGAGTAACGGGACTTATGGGCTTCATCCATTACAAGTTCGCGCAAATTCCCATAAAGTGGGACCCATATTCGCCCGTTTACGTAGTAAGCACCATCTTCTTTTTGTTCTAACCATTTCCTTGATCCTCGCAGAGACTCAGCCCTGACGTTCTCGACTTTCAATGCTTCGACCTGAGCGTTTCGGATTTGCTTAGGGAGGTTCGAGTGGATGGTGAGCTGTAAGGCACGAACACGCTTAGGTTTGGTTTCCTTCCTGCTGAGGGCATCTGCCACCACATTAGCCTTGCCTGGATGATATTTAATTGCACACTCGTAGTCATTTAGGAGTTCGACCCATCGGCGTTGCCGCATATTCAACTCCTTTTGTTCCATTATGTGCTGGAGACTCTTGTGATCGATGTAAATCGTGCACTTGGTACCGTACAAGTAATGTCTCCAAATCTTGAGCGCGAAGACCACAGCTCCGAATTCTAAGTCATGTGTCGTGTAGTTCCGTTCGTGGATCTTGAGTTGTCGCGAAGCGTAAGCAATAACCTTCTCGCGTTGCATCAACACGCAACCAAGTCCTTGAATAGAAGCGTCGCAGTAAACAACGAAGTCGTCGGTACCTTCAGGTAAGGAAAGAATAGGAGCACTACAGAGGTTCTTCTTTAGTTCCTGAAAGGCAGATTCCTGAGCATCATTCCATCTGTAAGCAACACCCTTCTGAGTGAGGGTCGTAAGTGGTTGAGCGATCTTAGAAAATCCCTTGATAAATTTTCGATAGTATCCTGCCAATCCCAAGAATTGGCGAACTTCGGTCGGAGTCTTAGGTATAGGCTAATTCTTAATGGATTCGATCTTAGAGGGGTCAACATGAATCCCATCCTGATTGACTATGTGCCCAAGGAAATGGACTTCTCTAAGCCAGAAATCACATTTCGAGAATTTGGCATACAGTTGCTCATTGCGAAGGAGTTCGAGAATAAGACGCAGGTGTTGTTCATGCTCCTCTTGACTCTTCGAGTAGATAAGGATGTTGTCAATAAACACAATTACAAACTTATAGAGGTAGGGTTTGCACACTCGGTTCATGAGATCCATGAAGATCGCAGGTGCGTTGGTCATTCCGAAAGGCATAACAAGGAATTCGTAGTGACCATAGCGGGTTCTGAAAGCAGTCTTAGAGATGTCCTCATCGCGGACTCTCAACTAGCTCGACCCTTGCAGCTGGTCGAATTGATCGTCGATACGGGGAAGTGGATAACGATTCTTGATGGTAACCTTGTTCAGTTCGCGGTAATCAATGCACATTCGGAATGTGCCATCCTTATTTTTGACAAAGAGCACTGGGGCTCCCCAGGGTGACGAGCTAGGATGGATGAAACCTTTGTCCAATAGTTCTTGTAGTTGAGTAGAAAGTTCCTTGAGTTCTGCGGGAGCTAGATGATAAGGTGCACGAGCTATAGGTGCTGCTCCGGGAGCTAGTTCGATTTGAAATTCGACCTGACAGTGAGGAGGGAGCCCAGGTAGTTCTTCAGGAAATACCTCAGGGTAGTCGCGTACATCTGGAAAATCTTCAATCCTGTTTTCCTTTTTCTGCGTGTCGGCAACAAGTGCTAAGATAGCGGTGTGCCCCTTTCGTAAACACTTCTGGGCTTTTAAGAATGAAATGATGCCTGTGACTTCTCCGCTTTTGTCGCCTTGAATGATAAGGGGTTTGCCAGGAGGACGGGGAATACCAACAGCTTTCTCTTGGCAGAGGATTTCAGCTCGATGCTTGGATAACCAATCCATACCAATGACGACGTCGAAGCTTCCGAGAATGATGGGGAAGAGATCGATATGGAAGGTTTAACCAAACAATTCTAGTTTGCAGTTACGAATAACGTGTGAGGCCTCGAGGTTTCTACCATTAGCTATTTCAACGATGTGCTTAGAGCTTAACGGCGTAAGAGTGGACTTAAGCTTCTTACTAATACGTAGGGATACATAACTAGCATCTGCTCCAGAATCAAATAATATGGAAACACAACGATCATTAAGTAGGAACTTACCCGCCACCACGTTGGGGTCATTCCTTGTTTCAGCAGCCCCAATCACGAATGCCCTTGCATTGTTTCCAGCTCCCTGGTTGTTGTCGTTGTTTCCCGCACCTCGATTATTGTTGTTGCGATTCTGGTTCAGCTGAGGGAAATCCTTTCGCATGTGCCCTATTGCCCCACATTTGTAGCATTCACGGTTGTTTCCTTGCTGCTGCTGTTGCTATGGTTGATGCTGATTCTGCCTAGCTGGGAACTGACTCCGGCAGTCTTTGGCTTCGTGCCCCATTATGTTGCATCACAGGCACTGCCCTTTGCTACACGCCCCATTGTGGTGTCGATTATACTTGTTACACTTAGGGTGGTTTCCCCGATAGCCACCCTGTTGCTGAGGGCCTTTGTTGTTTTCAGTTTTCCTTTGTTGAGTCGGGGTCTGAGTGAAATTAGCTTCCTTACCCTGATTTCCATCCCACTTTCGTTTGTTATCGCTAGAAGTCCCAGCAGTAGCACCGATCCTTTTGGGCAGCTTGCCCTCCTCCACGGCCTGATCGGTGAGTTTGTGAGCAAGATGGACCACTGGCTGAATGGTATGGAGGTTGGCTGAGGTCACATGGCTCCGGATCTCTGGGGCCAAACCTTTGATGTACAATTCGATCCTTCGATACATAGGTCGGGACATGTTTAGGCAAAGTGCAGCATAGTCGTTGGACTGCTTGGTGTAGGTCTCAATCTCTGATCCAACCATCTTGAGCTCATAGTATTCATTTTCGAGCTTATGAATGTCATCCCTGTGACACTATTCTTCCTTGATCATGTCCTTGAAATCTTCCCACGTAGTAGCATTTGCAGTTTCCAAACCAAGCATCTGAATCTGTGCCTTCCACCATGAAAGCGCGTTTCCTTCAAGCGTACCAGTCGCAAACTTTACCTAGTTAGCAGGGGACACTCGCAGACAGCAAAGACTACTTCGGCCTTTTCAATCCAGTGCAGAAGGCCGATGGCACCCTCAGTGCCGTTGAAGAGGAGAGGCTTGCAATCCATGAAGGTTTTGAAAGTACAAACACGTGGTTGCGCAGGCGCTTGCTTTCCTGTTGTGAGAAGCGAACAAATAGGCTTAGAGGCGAAAAGACGATGTAGGGGTAGGATCTAAACATCCTAAAGTAACGAGTTTACCTCCAGCGTGAGCTGCGAAAGCTGCAGCCACCGTGTTGAGCAAGTTAGTGAACTGAGCCTGAGTCATGTTAACGTTTCCTCTTCCGCGTCCACTCATTGTCTTCATAGCCAGAAAACACAGTATGAGTGTGATGTCGTAACGTAGCGAGAAAGAGGTACAAGAGGGATACGTATCTATCTAATTAGGTACACTAGTATGTATAGTAGAGCAATCAACGTAAAGTAAACAAGCAAGTAAACACAAGTCCAAGCTATGAGGTCTAATATGTTGAGTCTTGCCCTTGGAGTGTAGTGTCGTCATGAGTCACGGGTTATAGTCTGGTTTTTCTCAAAAAGACTTTCTTTTTTTAAAACCAAGTTCACTATAACCAATGGCTCTGATACCAATCTGTCACACTGTCACACCCCGACCGCGTAAAACAACAAATCGCGGCGGAAACATCGGGGCGTGTCGCGACAGAATTAATTGTTTCATAACCATGGCACACAAAGTGTATTTTATTTATTAAACAAGGGTGTTACATTGTTTCAAACAGGAAATTAACGAGTTCAGAACATAATTAAACATAGTCTAGCTTCTTTTAAAGTCTCTAAGGCACAGGTCCGCCCTAGTATCATGATCAACATCCTATGGAAAAGCACCTGAAAACACATGTGAAAATAGGTACGTCAGCATAAAAATGCCTGTGAGATACATAGGTTTTTGCGAAAATAAGATTCATGACTTATGTTTGAGAAAATGTTTAGTCATGAACCTTGTTATTTGCTTTGTCTTGTAAATCATTTGAAAACAATAAGATCAGATGATATGTATAAGTAAATGTCAGGTTAAATAAATAACCATGTAAAAATGTGTTTGTATAAGGTAAGTTGTTTGTAAATCAATGTCTTGTGAAAAGTATGTTATTTGTATAAAATGTTATGTGTATCAAACTGAAATGATTCAAATAACGTTACGCCATGTAATACCATACAAACACTTATATATAGGAAGTACCAGCGGCGTATCCACCATGCTTGTATCATATTACACACGCATCGTTACTTAATCACTTAATTAAACTAAACCAAACAATGTAAGAAGTCTATGTTTAAATCAATTGTCAAAAGTATTGGGTAATATGTCAAAGTGTTTATGTCAAGATGTAAATCATGTCAAATGTCTATGTCAAATATCCATGTCAAATGTTTATGTCAAATATCCATGTCATATGTCTATGTCAAAATATCCATGTCAAATGTCTATGTCAAAATGTCATGTATGGCAAGTGAAATGTCTCAACTAAACCATATGCACAAAAACAAAGTATTGAAGTAAAACTTGGTTTAAATCAAAGCTATGTTTTGTGTAAATGCATGCAACTATTTAATATGAACATTTATGCGGTATTGTGAATATGCATACATCCAAGCCTGGCGACTGTGGTGATAACCCTTTAAACAAATTAAAGGTCTATCTGTCTTAATGTCAACGAATTCGGTCATTCCTTTCTGTCCCCTTACCCTGGGATGTCCGGAACGGGAGTTGTCAATTCCTATGGTACCACTACCTACTAACGAACGGCGTAGCTAATGTTAATGGATATATTGTCCCATGTAAACAAACCAAATGTCATAACAAAATGTGGGCATGAGAAAACAATGCACTAAGTATGTAATCAAATGAACATACATAGCGTGAAATGTCATGTAAAACGATGTACTAAGTAATGCACACAATGGGCATACCTAGCATGAAATGTCATGTAAAACAATGTACCAAGTAATGCACACAATGGGCATACCTAGCATGAAATGATATGAAATCATGTACTATAACGTACTAACGAACATAGCATGTATATGATGTGAAAACAGGAAAGCAGGAAAGTAACAAGTAGGCACATGTGTTCCACCCCAAAACAGTTTAGAAAACAGTAAAAGAGGGGTCTATGTACTCACTTGAGATTGCTCAGGTGTCAAAAGATAACCACCAAGTAATGCTATAGATCTCGGAATCAAACGGCACCTAATATAGGTAACTATGTTAATAAACCGGACCTATCTCGGAAGACTGGGTAGAATGAGGTTTCGCAAACCAAACGAGTGTAGAGACTCGTGTCATTTGGTTTAACAAAGCCTACATACTAAATGAAACTTATCATAATAGAATACGACCCATTACGACCCGTTTAGGAAGCTTATGCTACTTTAACGCGCCGTGCGCGTGAAACGCGTTCGGACCGCCTAACTAGTCCTATGACAAGTATTATATGCCTAAACATGTTACATAATCAGTTACGTGACAAAAGTTTAGGTTACATATGCTAAATTACCAATTATGTACGAAAAGGGTATTCTGGTAATTTACCTAAGGCATATAAACTACCTATCATACAACTACTTAAACGATGTGACCATAGGGTATAACCTCGGAAGGTTATTCCCTACACTATGGTCACCTAATGTATTTGGTCGGATCCTAATGATCGACCAAACTGGGTCGGGTTCGAAAGTATAAGCGATTGTTTAGATCGCTTACCTTACGACCCTATATAAGCACTAAACTAAAAGTGACGAGTTAAGCATGTTAAAACATGCTTAACTAAGTTTAGAAAATAAGTTTGGTATCACAACAAACGGTTGTGATACCTAAGAGTAGTTTGGTTACAAAATACCCAAGAATACGTATTCTGCCCGAAACTACGGCTCGTCACTGAGCCTAGATAACGTGGAAATCAGTAGGTATAGTCACTAGGGACTATAACCATCGTGATCACGCTCACGTTATGAAGTTCAAACGAACTTTGCATCGACCATAAACTGGTCAATGCAGAAAGTCAAACAAAGTTTGACTTTCGGACTTGAAAGCGATAAAAGAACGAAAGAATACTTACGAAGGGTCCCCGAATGCTAACCCAGATCGAAATAGCTCAGGTATGAAACGAAGGTTCCAACTTAGAGCTTTCTTGATCAGATTTGTGGGTTTTGGGGTTGAGGGTGGATGGGTATTTATAGTATTCGGTCCACCGCTAGGATCGTTTCTTGGAAAAGGAGGCAACGATCAAGGCCGTACACTTGTCGGAAAGTCATGGTGCCACAAATGCTCCATAACTTAATGACACATCATCTCTAAACATGTGGTTAAGAATTGATTGGGTTGCAACTTGTGCTTAACCATTGAATCTGGCCCAGATCACGCAGTCGCGTAGCGCGACAGGTGAGCCTTTAGGGCTCGCGCTACGCGACACCCTCACCTGATTCAGAAAAGTTTCAAAAGTTACATGTTTGGTCCCTGCACGTGTTTCAAGGCATTTCCGACACTTCCAAGGCCCGTAAAGCCATCTTTAAGGCCCTAAAATGTTGCCTAAACATTGTGGACATGAAACATGTTCAAAAATATGTCGGATGATGGTTCGTTTGGTCGTACGAACGCGATGTTCGCTTAATTACGACGAAATGCGCATAAGCGCGAAAAACGATCCAAATGACGAAACGAATGGATTTTTCTTAAGGCGAACACTAAAATATAATGTAGTCATGCTTACATAAATTTTTGGATGTCCAGATGTATTCAGAACGTAAGTTATGCGCGAAAATGCAAACTTGTGCACTTTTTGACACTTTTAGTCCCTGAATGTCCCAAAAGTTTATTTTAGCACACCGAACCCCTCAAAGCCTATTTCTAAGCTATGTAAAGGATATTTAAGGTGTGTTTAACTTATGGTTATGTTCCGGAATGTTCGTTACAGTCTAAATTGACATACTTTCGCAGTTTGTCATATTTAGTCCCTGTAAGCGAATTAACTTGTTTTTGCCATACCAAAGCCTTCAAAACTTATTTCTAAGTTATGTAAAGGTTGTTTAAGGTATGTTGAGTATATGTTGATGTTCCGGAGTATTTCTCGCATTAAACTGAGTACGTTTACGCACTAGTTTGCGTATAACTCTCCAGAAAGCGATGTAGAGTTTGAAATTGAACAAAAGTCAAAACATGAAAAATGTAAAACATAACAAAACAAACATTGTGATCAAATAACATTGTTTTATTGATAACAGAACTGTTCATAGTGATTACAAGCACAGTTGTTACAGTCTCCCCTACTTGTGGAAATTTCGTCCCGAAATTTATTTAGAGGAAACTCGTGGAAAAAGATGTGGATATTTCGCTTTCATTTGATCTTCGCGTTCCCAAGTAAACTCAGGTCCACGTTTAGCTTCCCAGCGAACTTTGACCAAAGGAATGCGCTTGCGTTTAAGCCACTTGACTTCACGTTCCATGATTTCCACAGGTTTCTCAACAAATTTCAGTGTTTTGCCAACACGAATTTCGTCAAGCGGTATGGAGAAATTCTCATCAGCTGTACACTTCTTGAGATTGGACACGTGAAAAGTTGGATGAACATTTCCTAGTTCAGGAGGTAACTCAAGTCTGTAGGCTACCTTTCCGATTCTTTCGACGATCTTGAATGGTCCAACGTATCTAGGTGCAAGTTTTCCTTTCTTTCCAAATCTGATCACACCTTTCCAAGGTGAGACCTTAAGTAATACTCGATCACCGATTTGAAATTCAAAGGCTTTGCGTTTTGGGTCCGCGTAAATCTTCTGACGGCTTCTAGCTGCCTGAAGGTTATCACGAACTTTCTTGACCTTGTCAGTTGTCTCTAAAATGAGGGCAGGTCCAGTAAGTTGAGCCTCGCCAATCTCATTCCAGCAGACTGGTGAACGACATTTTCGACCATAGAGAGCTTCGAAAGGAGCCATTCCGATGCTAGTGTGATAACTGTTGTTGTAGGAGAATTCAATCAATTTAAGATGAGAATCCCAGCTACCACCAAAATCGATCACACAAGCTCTTAGCATATCCTCCAGAGTCTGGATTGTTCTCTCAGATTGACCATCCGTTTGCGGATGATAAGCTGTGCTCAGATTAAGTTGGGTCCCCATAGCAGATTGCATGGTTCTCCAAAAGTGAGAAGTGAAACGAGCATCTCTGTCAGAAATGATGTTCAACGGAACCCCATGTCGAGCTACAATTTCATCTACATAGATTTGAGCAAGTCTGTCAGCAGGAAAATCCTCACGGATTGGCAAGAAATGTGCTGACTTTGTAAGACGATCAACGACTACCCAGATGGCATCATGACCTTTCTTTGTGCGCGGGAGTTTAGTAACAAGATCCATAGTAATGTTTTCCCATTTCCAAACTGGGATCTCTGGTTGCTCCAATAAACCAGATGGACGCTGATGTTCAGCCTTAACCTTAAGACAAGTAAGGCATTTTGATACGTATAAGGCAATGTCTTTCTTCATACCAGGCCACCAATAGTGAATACGAAGATCCTTATACATCTTATCTGAGCCCGGATGAATGGAATAACGAGACTTATGGGCTTCATCCATAAGCAAGGTACGAATATCATCCTGGCTTGGGACCCACAAACGGTCCATGAAGTAATATGATCCATTGTCCTTCAGTTCAAGAGCAGGTGTTATGTGGTAAGGAAATTCCTTATCCATTAAACCTTGTGAAACACAAGATTGTTGAGACTGAGAAATGCGTGCTTGAATATTGGATCGAGCTTGAATAACAGACTGAATACGTACACAATGAAGTTTAGTACGTTCCTTACGACTCAATGCATCTGCTACGACATTCGCCTTACCAGGATGGTAGCGAATTTCGCAGTCGTAGTCATTTAAAAGCTCAACCCAACGTCGCTGTCTCATGTTGAGTTCTTTCTGGTTGAAGATATGCTGAAGACTTTTGTGGTCAGTGAAAACCACACATTTTGTACCGTACAAATAGTGTCTCCAGATTTTGAGAGCAAAGACAACTGCACCCAACTCAAGATCGTGAGTGGTGTAGTTCTTCTCATGTATCTTCAATTGTCTTGATGCATAGGCTATGACTTTGTTCCTTTGCATAAGAACACAGCCAAGACCCAATTTCGATGCATCACAATACACAACAAAATCATCATCACCCTCAGGCAATGATAGGACAGGCGCATCGCAAAGCTTCTGCTTCAGGTGTTGAAAAGCTTCCTCTTGTTTGATTCCCCAATAAAAGGGCATTTTCTTCTGAGTTAGAGCAGTTAGAGGAACTGCAATCTTAGAGAAGTTTTCAATGAAGCGGCGATAATAACCCGCTAGACCAAGAAATGAACGAACTTCAGTAGGAGTAGTAGGTGTATCCCAATCCTTAATCGCACTGATCTTGGAGGGATCTACATGAACACCTCGTTCGTTGATAATGTGTCCCAAAAATTGAACTTCTTTAAGCCAAAATTCGCACTTGGAGAATTTGGCGAAAAGTTGCTCTTTCTTCAGGAGTTCCAGAGTAAGACGAAGATGCTGCTCGTGATCAGCTTGCGTCTTAGAGTAAATCAAGATGTCATCGATAAAAACAATGACGAACTGATCCAAATAAGGTTTGCAGACCCTATTCATTAAGTCCATGAAAACAGCAGGAGCATTAGTCAAACCGAATGGCATGACTGTGAACTCGTAATGTCCATAACGAGTACGGAATGCTGTCTTCGGAATGTCTTCTTCTTGCACCCGAAGTTGATGATACCCAGAACGTAGATCAATCTTCGAAAAATAAGAAGCGCCTTGTAACTGATCAAAGAGATCATCGATGCGAGGTAGAGGATATCGATTCTTGATGGTAAGCTTGTTAAGCTCACGATAATCGATACACATCCTAAAGGATCCATCCTTCTTCTTGACAAAAAGAACGGGAGCACCCCAAGGTGAAAAACTAGGACGTATAAAACCTTTGTCAGAGAGCTCCTGAAGCTGTTTAGACAACTCTTGCATCTCAGACGGTGCAAGACGATATGGAGCTCTGGCAATGGGGTTTGCACCAGGTACGAGGTCAATGCGGAACTCGACTTGGCGTGCTGGAGGTAGACCAGGTAAGTCTTCAGGGAATACTTCAGAATAATCCCGAACGACAGGAATATCTGAAATAGACTTACCCTTGCCTTTATCTTCTGTAACATGTGCTAAGAAAGCCACATAGTTCTTCTGCAGATACTTCCGAGCTTTAAAACAAGACATGAGTCTGAGACCACCGATAGGCTTCTCACCTTGAACCTGCAGGATCTCGCCTGTCGAAAGTGGCACACGAACAATCTTCTTAGAACAAACTATCTCTGCGTGATGCTTGGATAACCAATCCATTCCCACAATAACGTCGAAGCTTCCAAGTTGCATAGGCGCGAGGTCAATAGGAAAAAGATGGTCGTTAAGATTCAACTGGCAGTTGCGAAGAACAGAATCAAGAATAATGGGTTCACCATTAGCAACCTCTACTGTCAAAGATTTGCCTAGTTTCGTTCTAGACACTCGAAGCATTTGCTCAAAGGACAAAGACACGAAACTCTTATCGGCACCAGAATCGAAAAGAACAGATGCAGGCTGATTATTAATAAAGAACGTACCGTTCACCACATTATCGTCAGCCTGTGCCTCTTGGGCATTCATGTTAAAAACTCGGCCTCGAGCCGGAGCTGGATTCTGGTTCTGGTTCTGGTTCTGGTTGGCTAGCCTTGGGCACCGGTTTCTATAGTGGGTCAGATCCCCACAATTATAACAAGCACCCGGTGGGTATTGTGGTCGTGCAGCTTGACCCTGTTGCGGAGCAGGAGGCTGAGCAACTTGTTGAGCCGGGTTCTGAACCGCAGGATTCTGAGCAGATCGACAAACATTGGCGAGATGGCCTGATTTCCCACAGTTAGTACAGAAACGGCATGGAAATTGTGGCTGGTGGTGACTGTTGCATCTATTGCACAAAGGTGCATTCCCTGAATAGGGTTTCTTCGCTGGAGGCTGTGCAGGTTGGTTGGGAGCTACCTGGTTAGCTTGAGCAGTGATAGCAAAATTTTGGGAAGCCTTACGCTTCTTTGCCCTCTTCGAAGAACCAGAGTTCTTTCCATTCAAGTTTTGACCTTTCTTGCTATCTTCCTTGTCACCCGACTGCTTCTTGCCCTTGTCACCCTTCTTATGCAGCTTTCCCTTACGCACCTGCGACTCAGTCAGTGTCGCTGATAACTCGATCGCCTGACGAAGTGTGGCAGGGTTACTACCAGTAAGAATGTCTTGTACCGAGTCAGGTAGGCCATCGATGTATCTCTCGATAGCCTTGTCGAGTGGGGTGACCATTGTTGGGCAAAGCAGACTCAATTCTTCAAACCGATCAGTATAAGCCCTGTGCTCTCCACTATCTTGCTTCAAAACATCAAACTCTTTCTCCAACGCTCGCTGTTCGTGACGAGGACAGAATTCCCTCATCATAAGGGCTCTAAGTTCAGCCCATGTCTGTGCGAGAGCGACTTCAGCACCCTGGTCTCTCATAACCCCGTTCCACCATGTCAAAGCCCTCTTATGAAATACGCTCGAGGAGAACTCGACCTTGCGATTATCCGGACACTGCACATGGCGAAAAGTATTCTCTATACTCTCGAACCACTGAAGAAGCCCGGTCGCTCCCTCAGAACCACTAAACTTGAGTGGTTTAGCCTGGTTAAAATCCTTGTACTTGCATGGAACATTGTTGTTGTTGTTGGCCTGGTTCCACAGAGCAAAGAGATTTGGAAATTGAGCAGCCATCTGCTCTGAAATGATTTCTGCCAGTTCGGCAGTTGCTATCGGATTTTCGCGTCGAGGAGGCATTCTAAAAGAGGAAACATGAAAAGAAACGAGTGAGATGATTGGATGAAAAGAATGAGATGATAAAAACAAGAATTGCAAACAGCAAAGATGGTGATCATTCGTCCGTATCACAAAGCAAACAAACGACACACCGTGACTAATCAAAGTAAATGGATCAAAAATAATGTATAATGAAGACATGCTCGCCTATAAGTGAACACTCATCCCAAAAATTCCCAGGTAAGCACAACTGGTCTCTGCGTCTGGTTGAGATGTATACGAAGTGCTTGCCTAGACAGAAAACTCAGAATACAGGCATTCACCCTTCCAGTTTGCACACGTTCACATTATTTAAAATCCAAAACGTTTGACGGGATTTTTGAAAATTAGAAGGCACAAGGCCAAAAACCAAACTTGAAAAGGGTTCAAAACCATAAAACAGAGGGTTCAAAACCTTACAATTGAGGGTTCAAAACCTTGTAAAAATTTATTCAAAAAACAGATGATTGTTTTTCAAAAATCGATTCGGAAAAATTTTGGTTCCTTGTTTTGTTAATCACCTAAGGATAGGTGATGTACATGTTTTAAGATCTAAACACAAGATAACTTGTGTTAGGTTCCTAGAAAAGTTATAGTCTAGGTCAAAGCATTACTAATAACCTAATTCCCTATAACCATTGGCTCTGATACCAACTCTTCTGTCACACCCCGACCGCGTAAAACAACAAATCGCGGCGGAAACATCGGGGCGTGTCGCGACAGAATTAATTGTTTCATAACCATGGCACACAAAGTGTATTTTATTTATTAAACAAGGGTGTTACATTGTTTCAAACAGGAAATTAACGAGTTCAGAACATAATTAAACATAGTCTAGCTTCTTTTAAAGTCTCTAAGGCACAGGTCCGCCCTAGTATCATGATCAACATCCTATGGAAAAGCACCTGAAAACACATGTGAAAATAGGTACGTCAGCATAAAAATGCCTGTGAGATACATAGGTTTTTGCGAAAATAAGATTCATGACTTATGTTTGAGAAAATGTTTAGTCATGAACCTTGTTATTTGCTTTGTCTTGTAAATCATTTGAAAACAATAAGATCAGATGATATGTATAAGTAAATGTCAGGTTAAATAAATAACCATGTAAAAATGTGTTTGTATAAGGTAAGTTGTTTGTAAATCAATGTCTTGTGAAAAGTATGTTATTTGTATAAAATGTTATGTGTATCAAACTGAAATGATTCAAATAACGTTACGCCATGTAATACCATACAAACACTTATATATAGGAAGTACCAGCGGCGTATCCACCATGCTTGTATCATATTACACACGCATCGTTACTTAATCACTTAATCAAACTAAACCAAACAATGTAAGAAGTCTATGTTTAAATCAATTGTCAAAAGTATTGGGTAATATGTCAAAGTGTTTATGTCAAGATGTAAATCATGTCAAATGTCTATGTCAAATATCCATGTCAAATGTTTATGTCAAATATCCATGTCATATGTCTATGTCAAAATATCCATGTCAAATGTCTATGTCAAAATGTCATGTATGGCAAGTGAAATGTCTCAACTAAACCATATGCACAAAAACAAAGTATTGAAGTAAAACTTGGTTTAAATCAAAGCTATGTTTTGTGTAAATGCATGCAACTATTTAATATGAACATTTATGCGGTATTGTGAATATGCATACATCCAAGCCTGGCGACTGTGGTGATAACCCTTTAAACAAATTAAAGGTCTATCTGTCTTAATGTCAACGAATTCGGTCATTCCTTTCTGTCCCCTTACCCTGGGATGTCCGGAACGGGAGTTGTCAATTCCTATGGTACCACTACCTACTAACGAACGGCGTAGCTAATGTTAATGGATATATTGTCCCATGTAAACAAACCAAATGTCATAACAAAATGTGGGCATGAGAAAACAATGCACTAAGTATGTAATCAAATGAACATACATAGCGTGAAATGTCATGTAAAACGATGTACTAAGTAATGCACACAATGGGCATACCTAGCATGAAATGTCATGTAAAACAATGTACCAAGTAATGCACACAATGGGCATACCTAGCATGAAATGATATGAAATCATGTACTATAACGTACTAACGAACATAGCATGTATATGATGTGAAAACAGGAAAGCAGGAAAGTAACAAGTAGGCACATGTGTTCCACCCCAAAACAGTTTAGAAAACAGTAAAAGAGGGGTCTATGTACTCACTTGAGATTGCTCAGTTGTCAAAAGATAACCACCAAGTAATGCTATAGATCTCGGAATCAAACGGCACCTAATATAGGTAACTATGTTAATAAACCGGACCTATCTCGGAAGACTGGGTAGAATGAGGTTTCGCAAACCAAACGAGTGTAGAGACTCGTGTCATTTGGTTTAACAAAGCCTACATACTAAATGAAACTTATCATAATAGAATACGACCCATTACGACCCGTTTAGGAAGCTTATGCTACTTTAACGCGCCGTGCGCGTGAAACGCGTTCGGACCGCCTAACTAGTCCTATGACAAGTATTATATGCCTAAACATGTTACATAATCAGTTACGTGACAAAAGTTTAGGTTACATATGCTAAATTACCAATTATGTACGAAAAGGGTATTCTGGTAATTTACCTAAGGCATATAAACTACCTATCATACAACTACTTAAACGATGTGACCATAGGGTATAACCTCGGAAGGTTATTCCCTACACTATGGTCACCTAATGTATTTGGTCGGATCCTAATGATCGACCAAACTGGGTCGGGTTCGAAAGTATAAGCGATTGTTTAGATCGCTTACCTTACGACCCTATATAAGCACTAAACTAAAAGTGACGAGTTAAGCATGTTAAAACATGCTTAACTAAGTTTAGAAAATAAGTTTGGTATCACAACAAACGGTTGTGATACCTAAGAGTAGTTTGGTTACAAAATACCCAAGAATACGTATTCTGCCCGAAACTACGGCTCGTCACTGAGCCTAGATAACGTGGAAATCAGTAGGTATAGTCACTAGGGACTATAACCATCGTGATCACGCTCACGTTATGAAGTTCAAACGAACTTTGCATCGACCATAAACTGGTCAATGCAGAAAGTCAAACAAAGTTTGACTTTCGGACTTGAAAGCGATAAAAGAACGAAAGAATACTTACGAAGGGTCCCCGAATGCTAACCCAGATCGAAATAGCTCAGGTATGAAACGAAGGTTCCAACTTAGAGCTTTCTTGATCAGATTTGTGGGTTTTGGGGTTGAGGGTGGATGGGTATTTATAGTATTCGGTCCACCGCTAGGATCGTTTCTTGGAAAAGGAGGCAACGATCAAGGCCGTACACTTGTCGGAAAGTCATGGTGCCACAAATGCTCCATAACTTAATGACACATCATCTCTAAACATGTGGTTAAGAATTGATTGGGTTGCAACTTGTGCTTAACCATTGAATCTGGCCCAGATCACGCAGTCGCGTAGCGCGACAGGTGAGCCTTTAGGGCTCGCGCTACGCGACACCCTCACCTGATTCAGAAAAGTTTCAAAAGTTACATGTTTGGTCCCTGCACGTGTTTCAAGGCATTTCCGACACTTCCAAGGCCCGTAAAGCCATCTTTAAGGCCCTAAAATGTTGCCTAAACATTGTGGACATGAAACATGTTCAAAAATATGTCGGATGATGGTTCGTTTGGTCGTACGAACGCGATGTTCGCTTAATTACGACGAAATGCGCATAAGCGCGAAAAACGATCCAAATGACGAAACGAATGGATTTTTCTTAAGGCGAACACTAAAATATAATGTAGTCATGCTTACATAAATTTTTGGATGTCCAGATGTATTCAGAACGTAAGTTATGCGCGAAAATGCAAACTTGTGCACTTTTTGACACTTTTAGTCCCTGAATGTCCCAAAAGTTTATTTTAGCACACCGAACCCCTCAAAGCCTATTTCTAAGCTATGTAAAGGATATTTAAGGTGTGTTTAACTTATGGTTATGTTCCGGAATGTTCGTTACAGTCTAAATTGACATACTTTCGCAGTTTGTCATATTTAGTCCCTGTAAGCGAATTAACTTGTTTTTGCCATACCAAAGCCTTCAAAACTTATTTCTAAGTTATGTAAAGGTTGTTTAAGGTATGTTGAGTATATGTTGATGTTCCGGAGTATTTCTCGCATTAAACTGAGTACGTTTACGCACTAGTTTGCGTATAACTCTCCAGAAAGCGATGTAGAGTTTGAAATTGAACAAAAGTCAAAACATGAAAAATGTAAAACATAACAAAACAAACATTGTGATCAAATAACATTGTTTTATTGATAACAGAACTGTTCATAGTGATTACAAGCACAGTTGTTACACACACCCCCAAAATCCACATGCGGAGTACCACCGCTTGGAGGCATGACTGACCAGGATCCAGCCACCAATTATACTGAGCATTGGTCAAATAGTAAAAATGTTCACCAACCACAGTAGTTAGTAAACATTATAGTTCGAAGTTTTAAAAGTTTAGGTTCAAATAACAGTTTAAGTAAACAGCGGAAGCATCAACCAAACAGTTTCAAAACAAAGTTCATAGTTCAAGGTTATTTAAAACCCAACACATGGGCTAGTCGACCACTACATATTCCCAAGCTGCAAGCTCCTGAGTCACTGGGTACCTGCAAAGCATGCAGTAGGGTATCAACAAAAATGTTGGCGAGTTCACGAGTTGTCCAGTTTTTAATTACCAAAAACTTGTTTCACCAGTTAATTTATCCGTTTATACATGCGATGGGGAGCTACCCCATAGGTAAGCAACTAAACTGTTTTTCCAATACCGAATACTTACTTAACCGTGCGTTTCCGCAGTGCCCCGTTTGTCAATGTTCTATCATCATTGACGGTTTGCCAGAGTAGATTAGTTCACTCCCGTTCCCAGTAACAAGGGTAGGTGTGAGGCTGGTTACACCTAAATAGCGCTATTAACTAATAACCCGTTCGCCAGGCCCCGGCGACTAATCGGTATTAAATGGTAGGGACTTAAGTGATAGAGTTTCGTTTAGTGTTGCTTGTTGCATTACCGTATAAACAATAATTAACTAAGAGTCCCATTTAAGGGGAAGAAAGTAGGTCTGTATCCCTTACGCGGGGATAGCGTTGTTTAAGTTTCCGTTTCCCAAAACCACCGGGAACGCATGCTTTAATAGTTGTGAACTCACCTTGGGTTGCTCGGTAGACAGTTTACTTGGTCAAGTATGTTGGTCACCACGTCCTAATATGGTTACCAGTATAGGTCAGGTTGGGTACAGAGAAATCACGTATATCTTACACATATCAAGCACGTAGTATGCATACAGCTTTGGGTTATTGGGCCTGCTCTAATAATTGCACAGTCAAAAGGTACAATTAACACATAGTCCATACAAACAGGTAAGTCCCAAACACCTAGTGGCCCAATAACCATCCGGCCCACTCGGAACCACTGACCGGTTGGATCCACTGCTGATTGGTCTCGAGTCGAAACCACTGAGTAGTGGTCTCGAGTCGCAACCGCTGATGTGGTCGTGGATAAGGGGTCTCGAGTGTCCTCCATTGTTGACGGTGATCTCGAGTCGCAACCGCCGGTCTCGAGTGGTGCAGGAAAGGGTTGAAATCTCAAGGGTCTCGTGTCCAGTCTCGAGTCGTGACCTTGCTGCTTTCAAGTCCCTGATGTCTGCTTGTTTGATCTCGAGTTGTCACGTATGGTCTCGAGTCGAGACCGAGGGTCTCGACTTGCATACATGGTAACAGAATGCTTCTAGAACCTCAGATGTGCTATTCAATAGTATTTAAATTTCATGAGATTGTGTACTATCCAATAGAATTCCATAAACGTGTTTTCTTGTCTAATTCTATTTCAACATGGATCAAACACAACATATTCAAATATTCATATTACATTCAAACTGTTCTTCATTAGGGTTTTCAAACCTTTAACACATAATCATCCTAATGCTATAATATCATTACTATCTCATTAAATCCAGAATTTATTATTTGGAAATATGTTCATCCATTTTACATGAGGAAATCATGCTAACATGTGGTCAAAACATCATCAACAGTAACAACACATGATTCGATTTCTAACTAGCATCAAGGATCATTATTCATGTTATCACAACATAAGAGGGTGTATATTATATTAATCTTCACATTCTAGCTAAAACACATTATCCTTATCATGCTATCATCCATAATGCACCTTATCATCAATAACCAAAATCATGGTAAACACTTAAAATACTAACTGGCTGATGTTGGGGGTATGAAGAATCAATGAACCAACTTCCGGGTGACGATTTCGAGCTTTATCCGAGAGTCTTAGTGCTTCCGGTTGAATCCGAAAGAGAGATGAGAGGAGGTTTGTGGTGGTGTTCTAGGGTTTTAGTGAGAGAGAGAGAGAGTGTGTGTGTAGGAGAGTGTGTGTGGGTTGCCCAAAAATGGCAAGGTTGGCTATCAACAAGGGTTATATACTCGTTCCAAGTTGGTGCACCCTAATGGGCTATCGGGTGGACTAAAGGAGGTCCATGTCCCGACCGGCCCACTGTTTACTGTTTACTCGAGACCGAGTGGTCTCGAGTCGTGGTCTTGGTGGTCTCGGTTATTCATATATATATATACACAACTTATACATTATACGTACACATTATCGACACATAGCACATCAAGATAAATCACAACTTTCATTTAATATTATGTACACGCCAATTCAATACAAGATGGTTGCTCGGGAAAACCCAAAGTGTCACACGGAGTATCACCGCATGGAAGCGTGACTGACCAGGATCAAGCCACCAATCATATTGAACAACGTAATTAAGTAAAAAAAAACCAAACACAATATAATTGGTGTTCAAAAGAAATTAACCAACTTTAAGTTAACAGCGGAAGCATAAATTGTAAAACCCAAACATAAGTAATAAGTTCATAAAGTTTAAATGTTTAACATGGAACTCAACAGTCCATGTCCCACAACGACCACTCCTCCCTGTGCAAGCTCCATAAGCATCTAACGACCTGCAAGGCATGTAACAACGAGTCAACAACAAAGTTGAGCGAGTTCACAGTTGGTTGTTTAGTTTTAAAAGTTTGTTTTGTAAACCATAAGTTGTTTCGTAAACCACGAGTTAACCAGTATCTTTGTTTACCAAACCATGTCCATAATCAGTGGGGGCTTCCCCATGTGAACCACTAGACCGTTACCATATCGACAACTGCCGAAAGTAAGTTGTGCCCTAAGTCAATGTCTATCATCATTGACTGAGTGCCCAGATCCATTAGTACACGTCCGTCCTACCGGCACGGTGTGAGGCTTGTCAACCCTAATAGCGCTATTAACTAATGACCCGCTCGCCATTGGCCCGGCAATTAAGTCGATATAAAAATGAGGGACTTAATGATAGAGTTTTGTCTAGTAAGTTTAAGGTTGTTGTCCTACCCAAGGAGGACGAACGTACGTATTCTACCCAAGGAGAATACGCAGGATTAATATTGGCATCCTACCCATGGAGGATGGTGATACATATCCTACCTAAGGAGGATATGTAGATTCCGTTTTAGTTCTTTAACCCCATTCCCAACCACCGGGAATCCCATGCCTTTGAAAGTGTGTGAACACACCTCGGTTTGCTCGGTATGCTAAATTACTTGTGCACAAACAATTCAGTGAAAGCCTATAGTATGCACGTATACACAATCAGTTTACTTTCGTAATGATTCACATGCAATCTATATCACAAACTGTGCTTGGCAGTTAACATCAAGTATCACGTAAACAGTTAATCAAATTCATACAATTCATGCTTCACATAATTGATTTCTCAGTTTATTCTAACATAGCTACCCATTAACAGACCTAACAGACTTAACTGAGTTACTGTGTCTGTTTCCCAACTTGACAAACCATTCGGCGAAATCCCTTCGGCGAAATCCCATTTGGCGAAAACCCCCAGGCGGCGAAATCCCTTGGGCAACAAAATCCCAAATGGTTTTCGTCGTGATTGTATTTTCGTCGGGGCAGTGCCTTCGTCGGCCCTGGGTTTTCGTCGGCTAAAGCATGATCATCAATAACAGTTACGTAACCCAGAAAACCCTAATGATCATCTTGCAGTTACACCGGCTTCATCAATCAATCGCTAAATCATATCAATTCATACATTCAGTTTGAAATCATGATTCAATCATAACAGAATCATACGATGACCATTACATGCGAACAAATTCACAGATTCATCCATATCAATAACTTACTCGAATCCATAATAATAAGAAACCTTAATTGTTCATTATCTCCCGAAAGATATCCAGTCATCATGCCAATTATTCATCATGCCTAAACAATATCGTTTTCCATTCATAGAAATCATCAACAGTTTCTCCACAAAGGTGATTCACATATTAAATCGTAACCTATACGAACATCATTCATGCATACAACCGATTTAAATCAAACAATAAAATAAAGGTTAACACTAACCGCGATGAACGAGACAATAACTTGATCGATCTAGAGGATTTCGGGGAACACAAGATTGCCGTCGGGTTTCAAAGGAGAGAGTGAGAGAAGGTGAGAGGAGATTAGGGTTTGCCGATTAAAACTTTCACGCAAAGGTTGGGAACAAATCATATAATTGATCGCTACAGGGCCATAGGCCCATTTGTTGTTTTCGCCGGCCTGCCAGTTGACGAAAACTCCTATGTTTTCGTCACTGGGTGTTTTCGCTAGGGGGTGTTTTCGTCGGGTGGGGAGTGAAAATGATGAGTCTCACTTAAACATATATCACATAAACAACTTATAAACAAATCATAGTACCCGGTTTCAATGCAACGAACCACAAAACACCGTATGAAGCAAGTAACGTATAGAGGAGAAACTTTGGAAACTCGAGTTGTCACATTATCCCCAACTTGAAAGAAATTTCGTCCCGAAATTTAGCACGAAGTTACTGAGGAAGCTAGATAGGTTGCGTGGTTTCCTGGTTTTCCTGGGGTGTCACATCATCCCCCCGTTGGTCTGGAATTTCGTACCTAAATTCCGCAATAGCTTCAGCCTCAGCAGTGGTTTCACTTTTCTCGAACAATTGGGGATACTTGAGTTTCATTTGGTCTTCTCGTTCCCAGGTTAACTCTGGGCCACAACGGGAGTTCCAACGAACTCGTAGAAGAGGTATTCTGGTGCGCTTGAGAATCTTAAAGTCTCGGTCTGTGATTTCTACTGGTTCCTTGTCGAATCACAACTGATCGTCGATAGTGAGCTCTTTCAAAGGAACTATGACGGTCTCATCTGACAGACACTTCTTCAGATTTGACACGTGAAATACGTTGTGAACTCCACTGAGTTCTTCAGGTAGATTCAGTTTGTAAGCCACTTTGCCAATTTTCTCAATGATTTCGAACGGTCCGACATAACGCAGATTGAGTTTGCCTCGTTTGCCAAAACAAACTACACCTTTCCAAGGTGAGACTTTGAGTAGCACTCGATCCCCAACCTGGAACTCGAGTGGTTTCCTGTGCTTATCAGCGTAGCTTTTCTGACGGTCATGAGCTGCCGCCATTCGCTGTCGTATCTGAGCAATCTTCTCAGTCGTGTCTACCACAATTTCAGGGCCTGTGATTTGGCTGTCACCAACTTCTGCCCAGCAAAGAGGTGATCGTCATTTATGTCCGTACAATGCCTCAAATGGAGCGGCCTGGATACTGGTGTGGTAGCTGTTATTATACAAAAATTTCACTAAAGGTAGATGTCATTCCCAGACGTTACCAAAATCAATCACACATGCTCTAAGCATGTCTTCAAGGGTTTGGATGGTGTGTTCAGACTGCCCATCTGTTTGCGGGTGATATGTTGTGCTCATGTCTAATCGAGAGCCAAAAGACTTGTGCATTGCTTGCCACAATTCTGAGGTAAAACGCGCATCACGATCGGAAATAAAAGAGGTTGGCACCCCGTGCCTCGAAACCACTTCCTTTAAGTAAACGTCTGCTAAAGTAGAGAACTTGTCTGTTTCTTTGATAGCCAAAAAGTGTGCAGACTTAGTTAATCGGTCCACTATCACCCAAATAGTGTCATTTACGCGTTGAGATCTAGACAGGCCAGTAACGAAATCCATGGAAATTTGCTCCCATTTCCATGTCGGGATCTCTGGTTGTTGGAGTAGGCCTGATGGTTTCTGATGTTCGATCTTGACTCTCGCACAAGTCAAACATTTACTGACGTAGCTTGCTATGTTGGCTTTCATGCTAGGCCACCAGTATGTAGTCTTTAGGTCGTGGTACATCTTATCCGAACCAGGATGTACTGAGTAACGAGACTTATGTGCTTCATCCATCACAAGCTCGCGTAAGTTTCCATAAAGTGGGACCCAAATGCGCCCTGTTACGTAGTAAGCGCCGTCTTCTTTTTGTTCTAATCGTTTCCTTGATCCTCGTAGGGACTCCGCCCTGATGTTCTCTGCTTTCAATGCTTCAACATGAGCATCTCGTTTCTGAGCGGGAAGACTAGATTGAATGGTAAGTTGTAACGCTCGCACGCGCTTAGGTGTAGTATCCTTTCGACTGAGGGCGTCGGCCACAACATTGGCTTTGCCCGGATGGTACTTGATCGCGCATTCGTAATCATTCAAGAGCTCAACCCATCGACATTGTCGCATGTTTAACTACTTTTGCTTGAAGATATACTCGAGACTCCTGTGATCGGTGTAAATGGTGCACTTGGTACCGTACAGGTAATGTCTCCATATCTTAAGTGCAAAAACAACCGCTCCCAGCTCCAGATCGTGAGTAGTGTAGTTCTTTTCGTGGACCTTAAGCTGGCGTGATGCTTAAGCAATGACCTTGTCACGTTGCATCAACACGCAACCAAGTCCTTGGATGGACGCGTCGCAATAAACCACGAAATCATATGTGCCTTTAGGCAGTGAGAGAATTGGTGCGCTACAAAGTCTATCTTTTAAGTGCTGAAACACATATTCCTGTGCATCACCCCAATGATAGGTGACACCCTTCTGAGTTAGTGAGGTGAGAGGTTGCGCAATCTTTGAGAAATCCTTGACGAACCTTCTGTAATAGCCCGCCAAACCCAAGAATTGGTGGATTTCTGTTGGTTTACGGGGTGCAGGCCAGTTCTTGATCGAGTTGACCTTGGATGGATCAACATGAATCCCATCCTTGTTTACAACGTGGCCTAGAAAGTGGACTTCGCGAAGCCAGAAATCACATTTCGAGAATTTGGCATACAGCTGCTCTGTTCGGAGAAGTTCCAAAATAAGTCTCAGGTGATGCTCGTGTTCCTCCTGACTCTTCGAATAGATCAGGATGTCGTCGATGAAAACAATGACAAACTTATCCAGGTAAGGTTTGCACACTCGGTTCATGAGATCCATGAAGACCGCTGGTGCATTCGTCAATCCGAAAGGCATAACCAGAAACTCGTAATGCCCATAACGAGTCCTGAATGCTGTTTTAGAGATATCCTCGTCTCGGACTCTCAGTTGATGGTTGCCTGACCTCAGGTCAATCTTTGAGTAGAAACTCGACCCTTGCAACACGTCGAACAAGTCATCAATGCGTGGAAGAGGATAACGATTCTTCAGGGTCACCTTGTTGAGGTCGCGGTAGTCAATACACATTCTGAATGTACCGTCTTTCTTCTTAACAAATAACACTCGAGCTCCCATGGGCGAAGAGCTAGGACGTATGAAACCCTTTTCCAAGAGTTCTTGTAACTGTGTGGATAGTTCTTCTAGTTTAGATGGAGCTAGACGATAAGGTGCACGAGCTATTGGTGCTGCTCTAGGAGCTAGCTCAATTTGAAACCTGACTTGTCGATGAGGCGGAAGACCAGGTAATTCCTCAAGAAATACCTCAGGAAAGTCGCGCACAATAGGAATGTCTTCTATCTTCTTTTCTTTCGAGGATGTATCAGAAACGAGGGCTAGAATAGCAGTGTGGCCCTTTCGCAAACACTTCTTGGCTTAAAGGAAAGATATGATGCCCACAACAGCACCACTCTTATTGCCATGAATCATGAGAGGTCCTTCACCAGAACGAGGAATACGGACGATTTTCTCCTTGCAAATAATCTCCGCTTGATGTTGAGATAGCCAATCCATCCCAATAACGACGTCGAAACTACCAACAACGATAGGAATAAGATCGATAGAGAAGGTCTGACCAGCTAAGACGAGATTACAACCCTTAACTATGTGTGTGGCTTCAAGACTTCTACCGTTTGCTAGTTCTACCAGGTGTTTGGTGTTCAAAAGTGTTGGAGTGCGCTTTAGCATTTGACTAACTTTTTGGGACACATAACTGGTATCGGCACCCGAATCAAATAAAACAGTAACAAAGAAATCATCCAGAAGAAACTTACCCATCACAACGTTGGGATCGTTCCTCGCGTCACCCTGACCCAGCACGAAAGCACGTCCCCTGGCACCATTGCCATCATTGTTACCCCCGTTAGTGTTCTCGTTCCCCTGATTATTGTTGTTGTTCTGATTCTGGTTCAACTGGGGGCAGTTTCTCTTGAAGTGACCTTCAGCACCACACTGTTAGCATCCCCTGTTACCCTGCTGTTGCTGCTGCTGATTCTGTGGAGCTGGTGGCTGTTGTTGATGATTCTGATTTGCCGGTCGTGCGCCCCTGCAATCCTTAGCTTCATGACCAAGCTTGTTACACCTCTGACAACAACCCTTATTGCATGGCCCATTATGATGCATGTTGCATCAGTTGCACTTGGGGTGGTTTCCTCTGTATCCACCCTGCCCCTGACTACCAAAAGATTGCTGACCAGGGCTCTTGTTGTCATCTGTCTTTCGCTGCTGAGACTGAGACTGAGCTGATGTTGAACGCTTGCTTGAGACTCCATCCCATTTGCGCTTGTTGTCGCTGGGGGCATCAGAAGTAGTAGTAATACCAATACGCTTGGGCAGCCTGTTCTGCTCGACTGCCTGATAAGTGAGACGATGAGCCAAACGAATAACTTGCTGGATAGTGTCAAGGTTCGCTGCAGTCACATGACTCTGGATATCTGGCACTAAACCTTTGAGGTATAGCTCGATACGCTTGATAGGAGGATCTACCATAGTAGGACACAAGATAGCCAGTTTGTTTGATCTTTTCGTATACGCTTCAATTTTCGACCCCGTCATCTTTAAGTTGTAGAACTCTACTTCCAGCTTGTGGATGTCATCACGGTTGCAGTACTCTTCCTTGATCAAGTCTTTGAAGTCGTTCCATGGGGTGGCATTAGCAGCAACCAACCCCAGCATCTGGACCTGAGCGTTCCACCACGTGAGTGCTACACCTTCGAGAGTACCAGTAGCATACTTCACCCTACGAGCCTCAGGGCATTCACACATCTCGAATACAGATTCGAGCTTCTCGAACCAGTGGAGGAGGCCTACAGCTCCTTCAGTGCCGTTGAAAGTAGTAGGTCGGCAGTCCATAAAAGTTTTGAAAGTACACACAAGAGGCTGAGCATGTTGACCTGTCGTGCGAGTAAGAAGAGACAAAGTTAAGCACAAGTGTTGGTGCACGGGAGTAGGATCTAAAGATCCTAGAGTAAGTTGCAATGGTAGGTTTTACCTCCTGCCTGAGCGGCTGCGAGTGCTGCAACAACTTGTTCATTGATTAGAGCCGTCAGCTGGGATTGAGTTCGGTTGATATGTCCACTCATGATCTTCATATCAAAGGAAACATGACTGAGAAAGGTGTCGCGAAAGTGCGATGACAGAGAGAGTAAGCACACATGTGTTTCAAACAATAGTTGCTACATTTATCTATGAATACCATGAACAATGTACTATGTAACTAACAGGTATGTAATATAAACATAAACCATATCACCTAGAATGTTGAGTCTTGCACGTGGAGCGAAGCGTCGTTGTGGATCGTTGAGCACTGTTACAGGTTATAGTCTGGTTTTGTCAAAAAGCTTTTCTCTTTTAAAAACCGAGTTCACTATAACCAATTGCTCTGATACCAATCTGTCACACCCCCAAAATCCACAAGCGGAGTATCACCGCATGGAAGCGTGACTGACCAGGATCAAGCCACCAATCATATTGAACAACGTAATTAAGTAAATAAAACCAAACACAATATAATTGGTGTTCAAAAGAAAGTAACCAACTTTAAGTTAACAGCGGAAGCATAAACTGTAAAACCCAAACATAAGTAATAAGTTCATAAAGTTTAAATGTTTAACATGGAACTCAACAGTCCATGTCCCACAACGACCACTCATCCCTGTGCAAGCTCCATAAGCATCTAACGACCTACAAGGCATGTAACAACGAGTCAACAACAAAGTTGAGCAAGTTCACAGTTGGTTGTTTAGTTTTAAAAGTTTGTTTTGTAAACCATAGGTTGTTTCATAAACCACGAGTTAACTAGTATCTTTGTTTCCCAAACCATGTCCATAATCAGTGGGGGCTTCCCCATGTGAACCACTAGACCGTTACCATATCGACAACCGACGAAAGTAAGTTGTGCCCTAAGTCAATGTCTATCATCATTGACTCAGTGCCCAGATCCATTAGTACACGCCCGTCCTACCGGCACGGTGTGAGGCTTGTCAACTCTAATAGCGCTATTAACTAATAACCCGCTCGCCATTGGCCCGGCGATTAAGTCGATATAAAAATGAGGGACTTAATGATAGAGTTTTGTCTAGTAAGTTTAAGGTTGTTGTCCTACCCAAGGAGGACGAACGTACGTATTCTACCCAAGGAGAATATGCAGGATTAATATTGGCATCCTACCCATGGAGGATGGCGGTACATATCCTACCCAAGGAGGATATGTAGGTTCCGTTTTAGTTCTTTAACCCCATTCCCAACCACCGGGAATCCCATGCCTTTGAAAGTGTGTGAACTCACCTCTGTATGCTAAATTACTTATGCACAAACAATTTAGTCAAAGCCTATAGTATGCACGTATACACAATCAGTTTACGTTCGTAAGTTTCACATGTAATCTATATCACAAAGTGTGCTTGGCAGTTAACATCATGTATCACGTAAACAGTTAATCAAATTCATACAATTCATGCTTCACATAATTGATTTCTCAGTTTATTCTAACATAGCTACCCATTAACAGACCTAGCAGACTTAACTGAGTTACTGTGTCTGTTTCCCAACTTGAGAAACCATTCGGCGAAATCCCTTCTGCGAAATCCCATTCGGCGAAAACCCATTCGGCGAAAACCCCCAGGCGACGAAATCCCTTGGGCGATGAAATCCCAAAGGATTTTCGTCATGATTGTATTTTCGCCGGGGCAGTGTCTTCGTCGGTCCTGGGTTTTCGTAAGCTAAATCATGATCATCAATAATAGTTACGTAACCCAGAAAACCCTAATGATCATCTAGCAGTTACACCGGCTTTATCAATCAATCGCTCAATCATATCAATTCATACAATCAGTTTGAAATCATTATTCAATCATAACAGAAAAATACATTAATCCTAAACAATCTAGCATATACGATGACCATTACATGCGAACAAATTCACAGATTCATCCATATCAACAACTTACTCGAATCAAATAAAGGTTAACACTAACCGTGATGAATGAGACAATAACTTGATCGATCTAGAGGATTTCGGGGAACACAAGATTGCCGTCGGGTTTCAAAGGAGAGAGTGAGAGATGGTGAGAGGTGATTAGGGTTTGCCGATTAAAACTTTCACGCAAAGGTTGGGAACAAAACATATAACTGATCACTACTGGGCCATAGGCCCATTTGTTGTTTTCGCCGGCCTGCCAATTGACGAAAACTCCTATGTTTTTGTCACTGGGTGTTTTCACTAGGGGGTGTTTTCGTCGGGTAGGGAGTGAAAATGATGAGTCTCACATAAACATATATCACATAAACAACTTATAAACAAATCATAGTACCCAGTTTTAATGCAACGAACCACAAAACACAGTATGAAGCATGTAACGTATAGAGGAGAAACCTTGGAAACTCGAGTTGTTACAAACTGGAAGGGTGAATGCCTCTACCCTGAGTTTTCTGTCTAAGGCTATAGTGTTCGTACAAATCCACATAATCGGACCAGCCTCTCTTACCTGGGAACTCTCAGGGTGAGTGTTCACTTATAGGCGAGCATGTCTTCGCGATACATTATTTTTTACTCATTTACTTTGATTAGTCGATGTGTGTCACTTGTTTGCTTTGTGGTACGGACGAATGACCACCATCTTTGCTTTTGTCGATTTCAGTATCATCTCGCTTTTCATCTAATCATCTCGCTCGTTTCCTCTCATGCTTCCTCTTTTAGAATGCCTCCTCGACAAGAAAATCCGCTACCTAATGCCGAAATGGTAGCTATCATGGCACAACATATGGCTGCTGTACTCCCAGACATTATTGCTCAAGTGAACCAAGCCAACAATAACCAGAATGCTCCATGCAACTTCAAGAGTTTCAATTCGGGTAAACCACTCAAGTTCAGTGGTTCTGAAGGAGCAACTGGGCTCCTCCAGTGGTTTGAGAGCATTGAGAGTACGTTTCGTCACGTTCAGTGTCCTGAAAATCGCAAGGTCGAGTTTGCTTCCAGTGTGTTTCAAAAGAGGGCTCTTACATGGTGGAATGGAGTTATGAGAGACCTTGGTGCTGAGGTTGCTTTAGCACAGACATGGGTAGAGCTTAGGGCTCTCATGATGAGGGAATTTTGTCCTCGTCATGAATTGAGAGCTTTAGAAAGGGAGTTCGATGACTTGAAGTAGGATAGTGGTGAGCACCGGGCTTACACTGATAGGTATGAAGAGTTGAGTTTGCTATGCCCTACAATGGTTACCCCACTCGAGAAGGCTATCGAGAGGTATAATGATGGCTTACCTGACTCCGTGCAAGACATCGTCACTCGTAGTAACCCTACCACAGTTCGTCAGGCAGTCGAGTTAGCTGCGACATTGACTGAGTCGCAGGTCCGAAAGGGTAAGCTACACAGAAAGGGTGACAAGGGTAAGAAACAGTCGTCTGATAAGGGTGAAAGTAAGAAGGGTAAGAGCAAGAAGGGTAAGGAAACTGGTTCATCAAAAGGGTCTAGGAAGCGTAAGGCTTCCCCGAATTTCGTTGTCACTGCCCAAGTCAATCAGGCAGTTCCCAATCAGCCTGCACAACCGCCAGCGAAGAAACGATATGCGGGGAATGCACCGTTGTGCAATAGATGCAATAGTCACCATTAACCTCAAGTTCCATGCCGTTTCTGTACTAACTGTGGAAAGTCGGGTCATCTTGCTGATATTTGTCGCTTTGCTCCCAATCTTGCAGCTCGCAACCCAGCTCAGCAGGCAGCTCAACCGCCTGCTCAACAGCAAGCACAAGCTGCACGACCTCACTTTCCTCCTCGTTCGTGCTACAATTGTGGGGATCTGACTCATTATCGAAACCAGTGTCCAAGGCTAGCCAACGCAAATCAGAATCAGGCTCAGGCTCGAGGTCGAGTCTTCAACATGAATGCTAATGAAGCGTGTGCAGACAACGAGGTGGTGAACGATATGTTCTTTGTTAACAATCAGGCTGCTTCTGTTCTTTTTTATTACCGATAAGAGTTTTGTGTCATTGTCTTTTGAGCCATTGCTTCGCATGTCTAGAACGAAACTAGGAAAGCCCTTAACAGTAGAAGTTGCTAGTGGTGATCCCGTTGTTCTTGATTCTATTCTTCGTAGCTACCAGTTAAACCTTAATAACCATCTTTTTCCTATTGACCTCACGCTAATGCAACTTGGGAGTTTCGACGTTATAGTGGGTATGGATTAGTTAGCCAAGCATCAGGGAGAGGTAGTTTGTTTCGAGAAGATTGTTCGTGTTCTGCTCTCGACATGTGAGATCCTACAGGTTCGTGGTGAGAAACCTGCTAGTAGCCTCAAACTCATGTCTTGTACCCAAGCTCGGAAGTATCTGCGAAAGAACTATGTGGCCTTCTTGGCACATGTTGCAGCAGATAAAGGCAAAGGTAAGTCTATTCAAGATATCCCTGTTGTTCGGGATTATCCTGAATTGTTTCTTGAAGAGTTACCTGGTTTACCCCCAGCACGCCAAGTCGAGTTTCGTATTGATCTTGTACCTGGTGCAAATCCCATTGCCAGATCTCCATATCGTCTTGCACCGTCTGAGATGCAAGAGTTGTCTAAGTAGCTTCAGGAGCTCTCTGACAAAGGTTTTATTCATCCTAGCTTTTCACCTTGGGGTGCTCCCGTTCTTTTTGTCAAGAAGAAGGATGGATCTTTTAGGATGTGTATCGATTATCGTGAGCTTAACAAGTTTACCATCAAGAATCGATATCCCCTACCTCGCATTGATGATCTCTTTGATCAGTTACAGGGTGCTTCTTATTTTTCAAAGATTGATCTGGGTTCTGGGTATCATCAACTTCGTGTGCATGAAGAAGATATTCCCAAGACTGCATTCCGCACTCGTTATGGGCATTATGAGTTCACAGTTATGCAAGCCTTATTTTCATGGACTTGATGAATAGGGTTTGTAAGCCTTATTTGGATAAGTTCATTATCGTTTTCATTGATGACATCTTGATTTATTCTAAGACGCAAGCCGATCATGAGCAGCATCTTCGTCTTACTCTGGAACTCCTGAAGAAAGAGCAACTTTTTTCCAAATTCTCCAAGTGCGAATTTTGGCTTAAGGAAGTTCAATTTTTAGGGCATATTGTCAATGAACAAGGTATTCATGTAGATCCCTCCAAGATAAGTGCGATTAAGGATTGGGATACGCCTACTACTCCTACTGAAGTTCGTTCTTTTCTTGGTCTCGCGGGTTATTACCGCCGCTTCATTGAGAACTTCTCCAAGATTGCAGTTCCCCTAACTGCTCTAACTCAAAAGAACAAACCCTTTGAATGGGGAACCAAACAAGAAGAAGCGTTTCAGACCTTGAAGCAGAAGCTTTGTGATGCGCCTATTCTATCTTTGCCTGAGGGCAATGATGTTTTGTCGTGTACTGTGATGCACCCAAATTAGGTCTTGGCTGTGTTCTCATGCAAAGGAACAAAGTCATAGCTTACGCATCAAGACAGTTGAAGGTTCACGAGAAAAACTACACCACTAATGATCATGAGTTAGGTGCAGTTGTTTTCGCTCTCAAAATCTGGAGACACTATTTGTATGGTACAAAATGTGTGGTTTTCACTGACCATAAAAGTCATCAGCATATCTTCAATCAGAAAGAACTCAACATGAGGCAACGACGTTGGGTTGAACTTCTAAATGACTATGATTGCGAAATTCGCTACCATCCTGGTAAGGCGAATGTCGTGGCTGACGCATTAAGTCGTAAAGAACGTGTCAAGCTTCACTGTGTCAAAGTTCGATCTGATATCCAATCTCGCATTTCTCAGGCTCAAAATACTTGCGTCTCGCAAGGATTGATGGGTAAGGAGTTACCCTATCACATTAAGCCTGATCTTGAACTGAAGGATAACGGGTCGTATTATTTCATGGATCGTTTGTGGGTCCCAAGTCAAGACAATCTTCGCACCTTGTTTATGGATGAAGCTAATAAGTCTCGTTATTCTATTCATCCTGGTGCTGACAAAATGTATAAGGATCTTCGTACTCAGTATTGGTGGCCTGGTATGAAGAAAGACATTGCCTTATACGTATCAAAATGCCTTACTTGTCTTAAGGTTAAGGCTGAACATCAACATCCTTCTGGTTTATTGGAGAAACCAGAGATTCCAGTTTAGAAATGGGAAAACATTGCTATGGATCTTATTACCAAACTTCTGCGGACAAAGAGAGGTCATGATGCCATCTGGGTAGTTGTTGATCGTCTTACAAAATCAGCACATTTCTTGCCGATCCGTGAGGATCTATCTGCTGACAAGCTTGCTAAAATCTATGGGGATGAAATTGTAGCTAGACATGGTGTTCCTTTGAACATTATTTCTGACAGAGATGCTCGATTCTCGTCTCGTTTTTGGAGAACCATGCAATCTGCTATGGGGACCAACTTAATCTCAGCACAGCTTATCATCCGCAATCAGATGGACAAACTGAAAGAACAATCCAGACTTTGGAGGATATGCTTAGAGCTTGTGTGATCGATTTTGGTGGTAGTTGGGATTCGTATCTTCCATTGATTGAATTCTCCTACAACAACAGTTATCACTACAGCATCAACATGGCTCCTTTCGAGGCTCTCTATGGTCGAAAATGTCATTCACCAGTCTGCTGGAATGAGATCGGTAAGGCTCAGCTTAATGGACCTGACCTCATTCTAGAGACAATAGATAAGGTTAAGAAAGTTCGCGATAACCTTCAGACAGCTAGAAGCCGTCAAGTCGGTGATCGTGTAATACTTAAGGTCTCACCTTGGAAAGGCGTGATCAGATATGGAAAGACCGGAAAACTTGCACCTAGATGTGTTGGACCATTCAAGATCGTCGAAAGAATCGGAAAGGTAGCCTACAGACTTGAGTTACCTCCTGAACTTGGAAATGTTCATCCAACCTTTCACGTGTCCAATCTCAAGAAGTGTTTAGCTGATGAGAACCTTCACATACCACTTGACGAAATTCGTGTTGATAACACAATGCATTTTGTTGAGAAACCTGTGGAAATCATGGACCGTGAAGTCAAGTGGCTCAAACGCAAGCGCATTCCACTTGTCAAAGTTCGTTGGGAATCTAAACGTGGACCAAAATTTACTTGGGAACGTGAAGATCAAATGAAGGCGAAGTATCCACATCTATTCTCAAAAGTTTCCTCTAAATAAATTTCAGGATGAAATTTCCTCAAGTAAGGGAGACTGTGACATCTGTGCTTGTAATCATTGTATAAACCTTAATCAGTTCAGTTATCAATAAAACAATGTTATTTGATCCCAATGTTTGTTCGTTTATGTTTGACATTTTGCATGTTTTGATTTTTGTTCAATTTTAAACTCTATATCGTTTTCTGGAGAGTTATACGCAAACAGGTGCGTAAACGTAATCAGTTAAACGCGAAAAACACTCTGGAACATCAATTTATGCTTAACATACCTTAAATAACCTTTACATAACTTAGAAATAAGTTTTGAAGGTTTTGGTATGGCAAAATCAAGTTTATTCGCTTACTGGGACAAAATTCGACAAACTGCGAAAGTATGTCGATTCGTACTGTAACGGACACTCCAGAACATGATCATAAGTTAAACATACCATAAAAATCCTTTATATGGCTTAGAAATAGGCTTTGAGGGGTTCGGTATGCTAAAATAAACTTTTTGGTCATTCAGGGACTAAAATCGTCAAAAAGTGCATAAGTTTGCATTTTCGCGCATATCTTACGTTCTGAATACATCCGGACATCCAAAAATTTATATAATCATTAAAATATTTTATTTTAGTGATTGGCATGATAAAATTCCATTAGTCGAGTAATTTGGATCGTTTTTCGCGTTCGTTCGTGTTTCATCGTAATTAACCGAATAACATGATCGTACGACCAAACGAACCGACATCCGACATATTTCTGAATATATTTCAAGTTCCCTATGTTTTAACATCCTTATGGAGCTTAAAAATGGGCTTGACGGGTGTTAGAAGTGCCAAAACATGACAATACGCGCACAGGGACCAAAACTGTCAAACTTAAAAAATGGCTGATCTGACCGTAAGGGGCCCTTTGCGGTCCATATATTTCTGAATATATTTCAAGTTCCCTATGTTTTACCTTACGGACCGTAAGGGACCCTTTGCGGTCCATAAGCAGCTCCCAGATACCAGAATCATGTTTCCAGCCATTTCCAACTGTCCCCCATGTTTGCAAATGGTTTTTTTGTGAAACTATAGGCTTGTTTAGGGATGCCCATGGTTTCATAAATCAGTGGGTGCAAGTGTAAGGCCAAGATCAAAGCTCGTTTTACGAGGAACGATCCTAACGGTCACCCGAAATCTATAAATACCCCCAAGCATTTCACTTCAAACTCACACTTGATCTGATTTGTTCTCTAAGTTGGAGTGTTTTCACTTCATACCTGAGAATAATTAGATCAAACCTCCATTTCTTGGACCCATTGTAAGTATTCTTTCATTCTTTTACGTGTTTTAAGCGTGAAACTCAAACTGTGTTTGACTTTCAGCTTTGACCAGTCAATGGTCAACACGAAGTTCGTTTGGACTTCGCAACGTGAGCGTAATCACGATGGTCATAGTCCTTTGTGACTACACCTAATCATACCACGTTATTTAGGCGTAGAGACGAGTCATAGTTTCGGTCAAAAATGCGTATTCTTGCGTATTTTGTAACCAAACTATCTTTAGGTATCAAAACCATCTGTTTTGATACCAAACCTGTTTTTAAACCTCGTTAAACATGTTTAGCTCGTCACTTTAGGTTTAGTGCTTATATAGGGTTGTAAGGTAAGCGGTCTAAACAACCGCTTAGACTTTCGAACCCGACCCGTTTGGTCGATCATTAGGATCCGACCAAACACATTAGGTGACCATAGTTGTATAGGGAATAACCTTCCGAGCTTATACCTTATGGTCACTACGTTTAGTTAGTTGTATGATAGGTAGTTTATTTGCCTTAGGAAAATGACCAAAATGCCCTTTTTGCGCATAAATTCATTTTAAGCATATGTAACTTAAATTTTGACATCTAAACTAATTAGGCAACATAATTAGACATGTTAAGGCACTTATTACTTGTCATAGGACTAGTTAGGCGGTCCGAACGTGTTTTACGCGAACGACGCATTAAAATAGCGTAAGCTACCTAAACGGGTCGTAAGCACTTAGGATAGGTTTCATTTTAGAATGTAGGCTTTGTTAAACCATATTACATGATCTTTCTTGCTTTGCTTGGTGGTTATCCAAAGACTATTGAGCAATCCCAAGTGAGTACATAGTTCCCCTCTTTTACTGTTTTTCAAACATTTTAGGGTGAAACACATGTGCCTACTTGTTACTTTCGTGCTTTCCATGTTTTCATATCATTTTTGCTATGTTCATTAGTACAAGTATAGTACATGATTTAATTATGTTTTTACTATGTATGTCCATTTAGTGCATATTTAGTACATCGTTTTACATTACATTTATGCTATGTATGTCCATTTAGTGCATACTTAGTACATTGTTTTACATTACATTTCACGCTATGTATGTTCATTTAGTACATACCTAGTGCATTGTTTTACATTTTATGTGTCACGGCCCCCACCCGGTTTGACCCTTTTCAGGAGCCGCGGTACAGAAATCCCGTGGTATTTATTTAACAGCGGAAGTTTTCTTCAGGATTTTTTAAAAACTGAAATATTTCCCAATTATTTTATTTCACAACTCGGGATAAAACCCGGTACTTTACAATCTTAAGATTTCATGAAGAAATCTTTTATTTTTACAAAACATGTTTCTTTATTTTATACTGAGCCACTTCCTTAAGATGATAGTGCTTCACGGCACTTTTCCTGGATCACAACAGATCACCTGAAACATGTTTGAAAAAGGTTTTGTCAGTGGGAAATACTGAGTGAATCATTCATTTTGCTAAAATGACTCTTTTAATATAATTCACAGTATTAAGAGAGATTACAATGTTTATTTCAACCAAATACCCACAGTACTTGTCATAGACTCGTTTCGTGACTGTGGTCATATCACTATTGAGTCCGTTCACCCAATAGTGACGAGTATCACTAATTAGGTTCGCCCACCTAAAGTGATAAAAACAATAGTAATGTGCACAATATCCCACATACCGGCTGTAATTTGGTGATTACATAAACATAATCACTGTAATTATAACTTTGAAAATATTTAAGAATTTATAAAGCACTTTGATAAAAAGAGAATGACTCACATTGCAGATTTAATTTGAGCAGAGCCTAGCCTACTGATTAGCCTTTTTAACCTAAATTTAATAACAGGCACACAATTCGGTTAGCAACTTAATACAGCATTTACGATAACTCACGAGATCAAACCCTCACATCGAATGACAAAGTGCGATACTTAAACATCCATTGAATTAACAACGAATGACAAAGCATAAACCCTAATGTGGGCAGCACTTAAACATCCATTGGATAGTTTAATCGATCGGACATAGAATCGTATCAGCGATCGAGTTATTACCCTAATTATGGCGTCGATTAGTGATCCGTGTGTGTTAATTGTGGTAAACAGAACGTATCTCAGTGCATGTATCGAAGTTTTACGTCGTTTCAATACCAAAATTCGATTGCCAATGCCTGCTATTTATACTTAAAATTTGGCATGCCTTGCGCACCGTAACACCATATCCCTTACGGTGCGCAAGGGACACGTTTTCACCCTAGGTCAGCCACGTCTGGGACTCGCCTTGCTGAGTTGATAAAATCGTAAAATTCGAATTTGACAGAGTGTTATATGGATAATCGTAGCTTAGGGTTTACCCCCCCTGAGTTTTAGGGGCCCTGATCCTGATTCTGAAAATTCTGAAAATTTTAGGGTTTGCGTAGAATCACTTGGGTGTCTCAATTAGGGTTTCCTATTGATCAAATTAATTTAATAAATATAGCTTTTGATGAGAGTTGTTACATTCTCCCCACCTTAATAAAAATCTCGTCCTCGAGATTTACTGAAATAAGTAGGGATACTTTTTCTTCATCTCAGATTCCAGCTCCCAAGTGTATTCAGCTCCTCTCTTTGAATCCCACTTTACTTTAACTAGCACTAGTCGTTTGTGCTTGAGAAACTTCACTTTTCTGTCTTCTATCTGAAGAGGTTTTTCTACAAATTTTAACTTTTCATTTACCTCTATATCTTGGAGACCAAAGATTCGTCTGATAAACATTTCTTGAGATTGGATACATGAAATACATCATGTACTCCAGCTAACTCTTCTGGTAGTTGTAAACGATAAGCAACTGGTCCTATACGTTGGATTACTGGAAATGGTCCTACGTATCTTGGACTTAGCTTTCCTTTCTTACCAAATCTAACCACTCCTTTCCAAGGAGAAACTTTCAACAGTACTTTGTCCCCAACTTGAAATTCTAACGGCTTATATCTATTGTCTGCATAACTCTTTTGGCGATCTCGAGCCGTCTTCAGCCTTTCCTTGATTTGAGTAATCTTATCAGTAGTTTCTTGCACTATCTCGGGACCTGACAATTGACTTTCTCCTATTTCTGCCCAACATACTGGAGTTCTGCACTTTCTTCCATACAGTGCTTCAAATGGGGCAGTTTCAATACTTGAATGATAACTATTATTATAGGAGAATTCAATTAAAGGTAAGTGATCGTCCCAATTTCCACCAAAATCTATTACACATGCTCGGAGCATGTCTTCTAGAGTTTGGATCGTCCTTTCACTTTGCCCATCTGTTTGTGGATGATATGCAGTGCTTAGGTTTAGTCGAGTTCCCATTGCTTCTTGGAAACTTTTCCAGAAATGAGAAGTGAAACGACTATCTCTATCTGATACAATGGAGAGTGGAACTCCATGTAGAGATACGACTTCATCTACATACAACTTTGCCAATCTTTCCATGCTAAAGGTTTCTTTCATGGGTAGAAAGTGAGCAGATTTGGTTAATCGATCCACAATTACCCAAATCGCGTCATTACCTTTTCTTGTTTTGGGTAACTTAGTAACAAAATCTATTGTTATGAGTTCCCATTTCCAAACTAGCATTTCTAATTGTTGGAGTAGACCTGAAGGTTTCTGATGTTCTGCCTTAACTTGTGAACAAGTAAGACACTTAGAAACATATCTAGCTATATCCTTCTTCATGCCTATCCACCAGAAATTATTTCTTAAATCTTGGTACATCTTATTATTTCCAGGGTGTATGGTATACCTAGACTTATGGGCTTCTTCTAAAATCTTATTTCTTAATTCTCCCTGCTTTTGCACCCAAATCCTTTTCTTATGGAATCTCCTAATTCCATCATCTCCTTGTTCTAATTCTTTTATTCGTCCCTTTATTCCTTCAACAACATCCTCTATTGTTGTTTCTTGAAAATGATTCAGTTGACTCATTAAATATAACTGTGGATTTAATCTGAGAGCACGAACCCGTTGTTGTTTCTCATGGTACTTACGACTTAAGGCATCTGCAACTACATTTGCCTTTCCTTCGTGATACTGAATATCACAGTCGTAATCACTTCGGATTTCCATCCATCTCCTTTGCCTCATATTTAACTCTTTTTGCCCAAATATATATCTTAGACTGTTGTGGTCGGTATAGACAGTAAATTTACTTCTATAAAGATAATGCCTCCAAATCTTAAGGGCAAAAATTACGGCTCCTAACTCTAAGTCATGAGTCGTATAGTTTTCTTCGTGCTTTTTCAATTGTCTTGAGGTATACGCAATTACTTTCTTGCGTTGCATTAACACACATCCAAATCCTAGTTTTGAAGCATCACAATATACTTCAAAATCTTCAGTTCCTTCTGGTAAGGCTAAGATTGGAGCATTTGTTAATTTCTGTTTTAGAATCCTAAAGGCTTCTTCTTGCTTAGGTCCCCATTCAAACTTAACTGCTTTACAGGTTAGCTTAGTTAATGGTACAGCTATCTTGGAAAAATCCTTAATAAACCGTCTATAGTAGCCAGCTAAACTTATAAAACTTCTAATTTCCATTGCAGTTTGTGGAACCTTCCATTTGGTAATTGCTTCTATTTTTGCAGGATCTACGTGAATACCTTTGTGATTCACCATATGTCCGAGAAATTGCACTTCTTGCAACCAAAATTCACACTTCGAGAATTTGGCGTAAAGCTTTTCTTTTCTTAACAAAGTTAAGAGTGCATGCAAGTGCTGACAGTGTTCATCCTGACTTTTGGAATAAATAAGTATATCGTCTATGAAGACAATTACAAATTTATCCAAATACGGTTTACAAATCCTATTCATCATGTCCATGAATGCTGCAGGTGCATTCGTTAATCCGAAGGGCATGACTGTAAACTCGTAATGACCATACCTAGTTCTGAAAGCAGTTTTAGGTATGTCTTCTTCTTGTACTTTCAACTGATGATATCCAGAACGTAAGTCGATCTTAGAAAAATATCTAGCTCCTTGAAGTTGATCGAAAAGATCATCAATCCTAGGTAATGGGTATCGATTCTTAATTGTAACCTTATTCAGTTCTCTATAATCAATACACATTCTCATCGAACCATCCTTCTTCTTTACAAACAACACTGATGCTCCCCAAGGGGATGAGCTAGGTTGTATGAATCCTTTACTTAGTAATTTATCTAATTGCTTTTTCAGTTCTAACATTTCTGTAGGTGCTAACCGATAAGGTGCCTTGGCTATCGGTATAGTTCCTGGAATTAGATGAATTCTAAATTCTACCTCCCTATCTGGTGGTAATCCTGGTAATTCTTCTGGAAATACATCTGGGTATTCTGAGACTACTGGTATTTCCTTAAGTTCCTTACCCTTAGTGCTAATGATTGCCGAAAGCATATACACTATTCCTTGCTTTCGTTCATGACTAGCAACTTTCATTACCGATATGAATTTCATGGGTTTACGTGGTTTATCTCCTGTAATCGTGATTATTTCTTCAGTAGGTGCCTGTATTTCTACAGAGTTTTTATCACAAAGGATTCGAGCATGGTTGGCTATTAACCAATCCATTCCTAACACAACATCGAATTCAGCTAATTTCATAGGTAACAGATTTGCAGAAAATTTATGACCTGAAAGTTCTATTTCTATATTTTGCAGAACTTTATCTATTTTAACTGAATTCCCATCAGCCGTTTCGACTGTAAAAATTTGCCTAATGTTGGTTAATGGTAATTTAAGAGCTTGGCAGAATGAAGTATTAATAAAACTTTGGTTTGCACCAGAGTCAAATAATACTTTTGCGTATACGTTGTGAACTAGGAACGTACCAGCTATCACATCTGGAATGAGTTCTGCTTCTTGAGTAGTCAGCTGAAATGCTCTGACATTTTTCTTTGTAGCTCCGTCAGCTGGCTTGGCTTTGTTGTTTGTTGGTTTGATCAATTTAGGACACTCTGTTTTGAAATGTCCTACTTCTCCACAATTGTAACAGATTGTGGATTTCTTCCTGTAGTTTTCTTCACGATGTCCTACCATTTTACAAAAATCGCAGGTTACACTACATCTTCCAAAATGTTTCTTTCTCCAATTCCTGCAGAATGGTGGAGTTGAAGATTTCCCTGTTCCTCCTCTCTTGAAGTTGCTATTATTACCCACCCGAAATCCTTGGGTAATTTTCTGAGCCAGTTCCTTTTTCTTATTTTCATCTCTTGTGCGTACTTGTTCGTCAGTGAGGGTATTAGCTAATTCCACAGCATCGTCAATAGTGCGAGGTCTCGCAGCTTTAACGATATTGCGGATTTCACTAATTAGTCCCCAAATATAGCGAGAAATGAGTACCGGTTCTGGCGAAGCCAGCGTTGGTACCACTCTAGCATATTCAAAGAATGTCGAAGTATAACCGCGACAATCTACACCCGTTATACGATGGTTTAGGAACTTATTTTCCATTTGATCTTTTTCATATTCGGGACATAATTTTCTTTCTACAAGACCTTTAAATTCTTCCCAGTTCATGGCATAAGCCCTATTTCTTCCTTTAGCCTGTAGCACCGTGTTCCACCATTCTAGTGCCCCTTCTTTGAAAAGATTTGACGCGTACATGACCTGATCATCCTGAGCGCATTTACTTATGGCAATTACTGCCTCGGTTTTCTCTAACCAACGCAGTGCCACAGTCGCTCCTTCATTGCCTGCAAACTCAGATGGTTTACAAGCAAGAAATTCTTTATAAGTGCAACCAGGTGTTGCAGCTTTCAGTTTCTTAGGGAGCGGAGCTTGCCGTGGTTCATCATCATGATTAACATGATCATTGCCTCCGTTTACGCTATTACTGAAGTTATCTTCAGAAATACGTTTGCTAAGAATGATTGGTTGCGGTTCGATTGGACTTTTAACAGCAGCAACAATTGTTGGAATAGCATTGCCTATCCCTTGAGCAACGATATTTTCTATATCCTGCCTAGTCATATATTGATCCCCTGGTTGTTGCTCGGATTGATTAACCTCATTAACTGGTTCGTTATTAGCGTTTTCCATCTGATAATTAATTTATAGATAAATAATTAGTATAAAAGAAATAATCCAATGTCACAATTAATTGCATATAATCACATGAACGAATATACAAACAAAATTGTAATTTTCTAAAATTTCATTTGTTTTATAGATTATATAATGCTTTTATATACAACCGTTTTATTAATTATTTTACACATACTGATTTTATTATTACTATTACACAACAATAGTTTCATAAACCTATTATCTTTCGTTATTTGTTTTCCTAAAAACGAAGCTCCCTTTTATCATACTTCCATGCAATTTGTCCCCCTATCTCCCGGATTCTATTTCCCGCATCCATTAACTCTTTGCCAAAATGGCGATGTTCTGCTAAATTCTCGTTACTCATGGGTGGATTTGGTAATGGTTCCGGGTCAAACTGAGGAAGGAAGGAATAAGGACTGTTGAGCAGGTTTTGAAATTGCCAGTCATTCGTCCACCATTCGTCCATTCCTAAAGGTTGGGTATGGACTATAGGTTATGGGATTGCTGGTTCTAAGTTTATTGGTAATTGAGATTCAAGAGGCTGAGTAAAAACATTTCTATTGACAGGCTGAATAGTATCACAGCTTGCCAATATAAAATCCAGCTCTTCTTGCAATGTCATTTCCTGATTTTGTTTAGAGCTTTCTCCCATTTCTATCTAGGTTTGATTAAATCCTCCTCCAGTCTCTATTTCTATTTGCTTTGAATATTCATCAAACTATAATCCCATCTGTCTAGACTCTTCCCCGGCTTCAATTTCCTTCCCTTTATCTAAAGGATTTTCTATTTTAGGCATCTTTCTAGTGATGGGCTTCCTCCTACGCACACGTCTCCATCCTACGAACCTTCTTCTTTTCTTGGGCTTAGGTTTCTCCGGTGGTGGTGAAGCATTGAATTCAATAGGTTCTTCTATATCTGGTATATACCTATTGAAATCCCTTGAAACCTCTATTTTTACTGGATAGAGATTTAAGTTCTGAAGGGCGTCAGACAAGTCATTCATGCTGTTATACAAAATACACACAATTACTAAAATATTATAATCAACTTTCATAGAAAACCTTTGAATTTTATTTCATACTGGTTAATTAAAAACAACTAGAAAGTTAAAACACACTAGGTTTTTATTGGAAATTTATTTATTTACTAAAATAAGGTTTCTAGACTGAAATTGATAAAGGTGCTAAAACTTGGGTCAGATTATTTAAAGATTTGCATTGACCGCTACAGTAGCTAGCATGTAAAGATCTCCCCATTTCTCATCTAACTTGTCCTCCCAATGTGTTTTACTGGTTAATTCCTGGGTTTCCTTTTTAACCTTCTTTTCTCGGAGTTTCTTTATTTTCTCTTTACTTTTCCTAATAATCAGATTTCTTTTATCAGGAGAAAGTGGTTTCTCATAGTGTGCCTTTTGTACAAATATTCCTTCTTCAGGGATTACAAAATGACTTGAGGGTTTGGTTTGGGATGAACTTCCTTTTTTGTTGGACGACCTATCTAATTTAAGATAGATGTTTGACAGCTTTTGTTTACCCATACTGTAACTAACAAATAATCAGTTAAAAACACATAATCACAGAAATGGCAATCAGTAAAATTAAGTATTTTCTAAATACTTAATAGGCTTAAATCAGTGGCTCTGATACCACCTTATTTCTGTCACGGCCCCCGACCCGGTTTGACCCTTTTCAGGAGCCGCGGTACAGAAATCCCGTGGTATTTATTTAACAGCGGAAGTTTTCTTCAGGATCTTTTAAAAACTGAAATATTTCCCAATTATTTTATTTCACAAGTCGGGATAAAACCCGGTACTTTACAATCTTAAGATTTCACGACGAAATCTTTTATTTTTACAAAACATGTTTCTTTATTTTATACTGAGTCACTTCCTTAAGCTGATAGTTCTTCACGGCACTTTTCCTGGATCACAACAGATCACCTGAAACATGTTTGAAAAAGGTTTTGTCAGTGGGAAATACTGAGTGAATCATTCATTTTGCTAAAATGACTCTTTTATTATAATTCACAGTATTAAGAGAGATTACAATGTTTATTTCAACCAAATACCCACAGTACTTGTCATCGACTCGTTTCGTGACTGTGGTCATATCACTATTGAGTCCGTTCACCCAATAGTGACGAGTATCACTAATTAGGTTCGCCCACCTAAAGTGATGAAAACAATAGTAATGTGCACAATACCCCACATACCGGCTGTAACTTGGTGATTACATAAACTTAATCACTGTAATTATAACTTTGAAAATATTTAAGAATTTATAAAGCACTTTGATAAAAAGAGAATGACTCACATTGCAGATTTAATTTGAGCAGAGCCTAGCCTACTGATTAGGCTTTTTAACCTAAATTTAATAACAGGCACACAATTCGGTTAGTAACTTAATACAGCATTTACGATAACTCACGAGATCAAACCCTCACATCGAATGACAAAGTGCGATACTTAAACATCCATTGAAGTAACAATGAATGACAAAGCATAAACCCTAATGTGGGCAGCACTTAAACATCCATTGGATAGTTTAATCGATCGGACATTGAATCGTATCAGCGATCGAGTTATTACCCTGATTACGGCGTCGATTAGTGATCCGTGTGTGTTAATTGTGGTAAACAGAACGTATCTCAGTGCATGTATCGAAGTTTTACGTCGTTTCAATACCAAAATTCGATTGCCAATGCCTGCTATTTATACTTAAAATTTGGCATGCCTTGCGCACCGTAACACCATATCCCTTACGGTGCGCAAGGGACACGTTTTCACCCTAGGTCAGCCACGTCTGGGACTAGCCTTGCTGAGTTGATAAAATCGTAAAATTCAAATTTGACAGAGTGTTATATGGATAATCGTAGCTTAGGGTTTACCCCCCTGAGTTTTAGGGACCCTGATCCTGATTTTGAAAATTCTGAAAATTTTAGGGTTTGCGTAGAATCACTTGGGTGTCTCAATTAGGGTTTCCTATTGATCAAATTAATTTAATAAATATAGCTTTTGATGAGAGTTGTTACATTATGCTATGTATGTGCATTGTTGCATACTTAGTACATTTGTTTTACACCACATGCTTACATTTTGGTATGACATTTGGTTTGTTTAAATGGGACAAAAATACGTTCATTAACATTGGCCATGCCGTTCGTTAGTAGGTAGTGGTACCATAGGAATTGACAACTCCCGTTCCTGAAATCCTAAGTTTGTTTGGATGGAAGGAATGACCAAATTCGATACACATAACCTAGATAAACCTTTAATTTGTTTAAGGGTTTGTCGCCACAGTCTCAAGGCTTGAATGTATGCATTTGACAATACTGCATAGATGTTTGTATTAGTAGAGCATGCAGTTATTTTACAAAACATAACTTTGATTTACTTCAATACCTTGTTTTGTACATTTTACCTATGGTTTAGTTGATATATTTCACTTGCCATACATGACATTTGGATACACATTACATGATTACATTTGACATAAACATTTTGACATTGGTTTACACATTACATGATTTACATTTTGACAATAGACAATTATTTACACATAAACATTTGACAATTGGTTTAAACAAGACAATTTGGTGGTTTGTTTGGGTAAGTGATTTAAGTAACAAGGCGTGTGTAATATGATAAAAGCATGGTGGATACGCCGCTGGTACTTCCTATATATAAGTGCTTTTATGATATTACACATCATAGAGTTATTTAAATCATTTCAATTTAGACATATAACATTTTACATAAATGACATATTTTCAAAAGACATTGTTTTACAAAACAGTTTATTTTATACAACTCATTTTACTTGGTTATTTAATTAACCATACATCCTTCTTTTATATAATCTGATTTCTTATCAAGTTTTCATATGATTTATAAAAGAAAACACTTAACAAGATTCATGACAAATTTTTATTAAACATTTCTTAAAACCTAAGTCATGAATCCTATTTTCACAAAACCTATGTATCTCACAGGCATTTTTATGCTGACGTACCTATTTTCACATGTGTTTCAGGAGCTGATGCATAGGTTTGTTCAAGACACACTAGGGTAGACTCGGGTCTTAGTGACATAAAAGAAGCAAGATTAGTTTAAATAATGTTATGTACTCTTGTTTCTTTTGTTTAAAGACAAATGTAATCCCTCTTTGATAATAAATAAAACTGAACTCTAATTACCATGGTTATGAAACAATAATTCTGTTGCAACACTCCCCGATGTTTCCGCCGCAGTTTGATGTTTTACGCGGTCGGGGTGTGACAAGTCTAATGTGACGCTTCTAAGTTAGGTTATGGATGTGTATTAATGCAACGACAAAAGGTTATAGCTTACGCATCTAGACAACTTAAGAATCATGAAGAGAATTATTCAACCCATGATCTAGAATTAGGAGCTATAATTTTTGCCCTTAAGATTTGGAGACATTACCTTTACAGCAGTAAGTTCACCATTTTCACGGATCATAAAAGTTTAAGGTATGTTTTCGGGCAAAAAGATTGAATATGAGGCAAAGACGCTGGATGGAAATTCTTAGTGATAATGATTGTGATATCCAGTATCATGCAAGAAAGGCGAATGTAGTGGTTGATGCTTTAAGTCGAAAGTATCACGAAAAGTCAAAAAGGGTACGTTCTCTTAAATTAAATCTACAAGTAGATTTAAATGATCAAATTAGAAAAGCACAAGAATCATTAATCAAGAATGATACTGAAAAACTAAAAGGTATGGTTAAGGAATTAGAACAAGGAACAGATGGAATTTGGAGATTCCATAAGAAAAGAATGTGGATACCTAAATTAGGAAACCTACGCCACCGTATATTAGAAGAAGCCCATAAGTCTAAATATACGATGCATCCTGGAAGTGATAAGATGTATCAGGATTTAAGAAAAAAAAAATTTGGTGGATATGAATGAAAAAGGATATAGCAGCTTATGTTTCTAAATGTTTAACCTGTTCACAAGTCAAAACTGAACATCAGAAACCCTCAGGTTTGTTACAGCAATTAGAAATCCCAGTTTGGAAATGGGAATTAATAACAATGGATTTTGTTACCAAATTACCCAAAACAAGAAAAGGTAATGATACAATCTGGGTGATTGTAGATAGGCTAACTAAGTCAGCTCACTTTCTACCAATGCGTAGGATCGTGTTCTGACCCAAAATGTGTCGTTCAGAGGCGTTCTTCTCAATATGAAAGGCGGAAACAAACAAATCGAGTTCGATTCAACTAGATATTCACTTTAACTGTCTTTCTTATTGATTTGACAAAATTTTACAGCGAAACAACACTTCGGCTCTGGAATCACACATACAAGACTTACTCAAACGAAATCAGGACACCTCTATATATAGGCAATCTAATTCCGCTTGAACATGCTCAAACGGAATCAGTTCATACGGAATCAGCTTTAAGTGAAATCACCTTCATGCGGAATCAGTTTCAAGCGAAATCACTAGAATTAATTTCGTGTGAAATGACCAGTTTGTTATTTCAAGCGAAATTACCATCTAACCCATTTTTGACAGATTTCTCGTACAACGTGCCCTGATATATCTAATACAATACAAGACTCGATACAAGACGAAGTCAACAGACGGATGCACCAACAGACTCCCCCTTGGATGTTGACGAAGTCTTCGGTGTCGAGTCTTCAATCTTCAGTCTTTATCAGTCCTCTCAATCTCTTCTGAAGTATCTAACAATGTAAAGCATCCTTTATCTTCCTTTCTTTTTATCAACTAATCTCCCCCTCGGATGTTCCATGATCATAACCTGGCTCACACTCTTTCCACAGGCTCAGGACCAATTCCTGACTCTACTGTTTCCTGCACAAATCTCTACCCAAAAATAAATTTCACAAATTTAAAATTTGACAAATTTATATACTACTTGCAGGTATCTATCCAGAATGTTTTAACACTTTAAAAGCTTCTGATGACTACTGGTATACAAATATTTAAGATCTTTTCTCATTTAAACACACACTCCCCCTCACGAAATGCTCATCATGTTTAGCACTTGGAATTTTGAATATCAGCTCTCCAACATCAGTTGTCGAAAATCTTTTTGGATTTTTCAAAATTTATGCTAAATCACACTGAAATCTTTTTGGAATTTTGATTTTAACGAAATGTAGTAAAGAAATATTTACATACCATATTTTTGTGAGTTTGTGTAATAGGTTCATATCAGTTTATGAGACAAATCACCAACACCGTTAAGCTTTAAACATTTTAAGTTTTAAACGATTCACTTAGATTGTCAGTATACTGGTCCATTTAAATTTTCACCCAAAGTTCAACTGTTTCGAGATACGAGGTTAATGTTTTAGAGACTTAAACTTATTCACGTGTCCCACCTCAGAATATACTCCCGTATCCAGATCCCAATATTCATTCTTACAGGTGAGTATACCACAGATGATATCTGTAAGGGGTTAATATGCGAAAGCCGTGAGAGCTCAGGCTATTGCTTCCGCAAAATCAGAGAGATGACGGCTTCGACTTTTGGTGTGTTCCCTTTAAAGAATCTTTTCTTCAACAACACATGATTAGCATTTTTCAATGTTTCATATTTTTTATGCTGAGGGTGGGCTATATTTCAAGCAAGCGTAAAGTATTCTCCGGGGACTAGGCCATTGCTTCCGCAAAATCAGAAGTCCCGGGATAATACCCCAGATATCACTGAGTATAAAGGCCTAGTATCTCAAAAAGATGGACCTTTCAAACAATATTTCGGGGGTTACCCATATATCCGAGAGATGTTCCCCACGATCTAAGTAAGTTTGAAATTTAGGTTTATATCTCGTCACAATCTACTAAATGTGCAAAAACCTACTGGCACATCATCAGTGAGACTGTTTATCACATTTTGTCTTTCCAATTCTTTAGCATGTTGTGATCGTCCGCTGATGTACTAGCATTTCCTCTTTTCTACAACAAAACTCATTTTTCAATTTTATCATGTTTTTGTCTTTTTTTTTTAAATTTTCTAATGTTTTTGGATTTTCTGAAAATTCTTACTCCCCCTAAAATTCAAAATCATTTAAAGGAAATTTGAAAAACAAACTGTACAAGCAAAGTGACAACTGATATCGAATCACTTCAATTCGCCATTCACTTGGCATAAACAATCAGAACTCCCTCTTACAACAAACTATTTTCCCATTATGATTTCAAAACACGTAAGTTTGTTTTAATCAAATGGTTTTTCTGGAAAATAAGTTTTGTTAATTTCATAAACCACTTGTAAGCTTGGGGATTCATTCATCACTTTGTTTTCTCAACCATTATAGAAAATATAACAATGTTAAATTCAATCTGACCCAAATATCACTTGTAGAAAATCAAGTACAATTTAATGTCCATGATTTACCACTTGTAAGACGAAATATCACAAACGTGAATTTCTTAAGAAAGATGTCGATTCCTGCTCCACTCTTACCAACCTGGGAGCTCCGGCAAGTCAGGATTTTTAAGTAAAGAACACAGACACCCAAGCCTGACCAGCTTTAGGTGTAAACTTTTCAACTTCACTAGGGGTTGGATTTTAAGTTGCCTTCTTTGATTGCTAAAATTCTTTAACCCCTTTGGCCTTCCCATTGACCGTTTTCCCAAAAATCTTTTTCACATTTCCATTAAAAACCTTTTCGACATCAAATTCTTTCTTTTCGGAATAGAATTGATTCGAGATTTCAACTTTACCAACCTTTTGTTTAAAATTTTCAGCCTTCAATGGTGGAAAGTTATCATCATCCATTGGAGGAACTGAATTATCTTCCTTCACCTCAACTTGTGGCTCCTCTGACTTTGTGGAATCAGATTCATCACCAGATTTCACATCTAATTTCTTAACAACCCACATTTGGTTGTCAAGATTAACTCTTCTTTTGTAAAATCTTTTCTTTGAACATTCACCAACTTCGTATGTTGAATTTTTAAAAACTTTGAATCTTTCAGTTGGTGGTTCATTTTTCTAAACAATCTTTTCTTTCAGTTTAGAAACAACTTCTTGTTTGATGTTGGTTGCTTTAGGACAATTCCAGGCAATGTGACCCACTTCCTGACATCTGTAACAGGTTCTTGTTTCCTTTCTTTGATAAGCTCTATTCTTCATTCCCTCTTGCTTCTTAGCAAGGAATTCTTTGTTTGATTGTTTCCAGAATGAGCTTTTTTCCTCTTCTTCTAAACTTGTTCCTGAAACAAATACAGTTTTTGATTTATAAGTTTTTTTCATTTTTATGATTTTTCGATGGAATAAAACCCAGACCTTTCTTTTTGAAATTACCATTATGGTTTGGTTTCTTTCGATAACCTGAACCATAATCGTAACCCTTTTTCTTGTTTAATCTTTGTTGAACTCTTGAGGTGTAAGGATTTGGTTTTTCAGAAAGATTTACATCTTTTATTTTAGAAATATTAATTTCTATAAGTTTGAAAACCTTTTTTATCATTTCTGGTTTAACACCTCTTATTGGAAATTCCTCATCAGAATATAATTTGTCTGAATCAATCAAAGTATATGCCACTTTGATTGGTTCATCATTCAAATTAGATTTTGATAACAGGAATTCTTTATTGTAAACCCTTTTAACTGACAAATTTTGACTATCAACTGATGATGATCCCGATCTTTCAGACTCAGACTTTGACTCCGACTCCTCATCTTTATCCAACACCTGATCGACCACCTTTTTTATTAACTCAGACTCATGATCAGTTTCAGATGACGTGAACGTGTCATCAATATTCTCTGGTAACTCATCAGTTGTTTCGGATTTTAACTTTATATTGACAGCCTTTTTAACTTGCTCCTCATTTGGTTTTCTGGGAGAATAACCTTTCCAGATCGGAGGCAGACACTTGTTATAATTCGCACTTTGTTTCTTACCAGTATCCTTCTCGTCATTCTTCTCATCTTGAAATGCTTCTAAACCTGCAACATTTGGATAAATTCGATCAATCAGATAATCAGAACTAGAATAGCTTTGTAACAATCGTCTGATTCTTTCATTTTCTATCTTTTCTGTCTCCAACTCTTGCTTCAACTTGGCACATTCTTCAATGTAATGAATAATGGCCTTCTGCTTTGTCATCATCGTAGCATTCATCATTGTCAACGCATCTTCTCTTTCAGAATTTGTCTTTTGTAGACCAGTTACTGTTCTATTCAACACATCATATGATTCTTTCACATAGTTGAGATTGAACAGTAATTGTTCTTTCATCTTCTCCTGCTCTCTCAACGTTTTCTCTTTCTCTTCACACTGCTTCCATGACTCCAAACACTTTAGACAAGGTTTGATGACTTCAACTATTTTTTCAACTTCGATAATCTTTTCAACTTCGAGGATTTTCTCAACTTCAATCACTTTTTCAGTATCACTCATCTTCTCAGTGAATTCAACTTCTTCACTTTGTTCATTCTTCATTTCTTGATCAACACTTTTACTCTTCATCTTTTTCTGTTCCTTTGATGCTCGTTTCTCCTTTAGCTTTTCCACACGATCTACAAAATAAAATTGAAAACTTTCAGGAGATAGATGAGATTTTGCAATATTAATATGCATTTCTTCTTCATCATCACTATCATCAGATGATGATTGATCAAAGACTGGCTCTTGAATGATTTGTGCAATTAGAGCTGCCTTTTTGGAATCAGGTGGAATGTATTTGTCCCAACTAAAACCTTCAGCCACTTTCTCATCATCTTAATCGATTATACCATAATAAGCTTTCTTATTTGCTTCTACAATCATTTTAGCATGAGCAGTTTGTGGTTCTTTTTGTTGATACGGTTGATGTGCAACTTGTTGATATATGGCTTTCCGATAGTAATCATTTTCACCAAACGGATTCTGTACTCCACTTGCTTCTCGATTTTTACATTCCCTCTTGAAATGTCCTTTCTCCCTGCATCGAAATCAAGTAACTTTAGATTTATCAAAACCCAAAGTAGAAACATTAGCATCTCTAAAATCGTCTCTTCCTGTAATCATCTTAAACTTTTCAGCTCTCCTCAAAACACTAGCTAAACACCATTTAATATCCATAAGCTCCATCTCTTCTGCATCTATTTGATCGTAATCCTCTTTCGTCAGCATAGGATTTCCGATCCTTCCAGTAACCAACCCTTCATATGATTCTAACACTGTAGCAAGTAATGCCATATGGCCTTTAACGACCTCTTCAAAGAAATTTTGGCCATTTTGAAGATGTAATGCAATGTTGCAATTTAAAACTTGACCATTACTGCTATTTGAGCTTTGAAACTGATGATTTGATGTTGAATTCTTTGGATTCACACTTGGGTATGAAGAGAATCCACTGCTGCTGCTTGAACTTTGATTAACAGATCCCGATGAGTTAGGACTTTCGGGCTAGCTTCAACATTTTGAACACTCCCTTTGAAATACATCTTAACATCTTGTTGTGCACTTGGATTATTCATCCTAGCTATCTTTTGCTGCTCAAGATCTTGTCCTTCAATCTTTTCGATGAACTGAGAAATTGTCAAACCATCATATTCTCCAATATTTTTCAAAATCATCAAGTATGCTCCCCACTCTTTCTGAGGCAATGCATCAGCTAATTTGTCAACCCACTCCTCACGATCTTTGTTGATATTTAACAATGACATTGACCTTACTAAGTGACAATATCTTTCAATTAATTTCTTTGTATCTTCTCCCGACAAACTTGAAAATAGATCAAATTCGTTCTTTAACAATGATTTTTTACTCTTGATCATCTTCTCACTTCCCTCAAACTTAATTCGAAGTGCTTCCCAAATTGAACGTGAAGTCTTATCATGTTAAAGCAATACGAATATGTCTTCTTTAATGGCTTGCTGGAGTAAACTGATCATCATCTTTTTTGCTTTGTACATGTCTCGTTCTTTATCCGTAAATTCATAAATTTTCTTTTCAATCCCCAAGTCTGTACGTGGTAATACATACTTTTTCTCAACATATTCCCATGACCTCAAATGATTAGCTTGAACCCAGTTTTCAAACCTAGCTTTCCGACCATAATACTCCTCAATGCCGATTAACTTCGGGGGGTTTTCCAAAGTTCCAGTCTCATTTTCCATGTTCATGTTCTGAGCTATGGCAGCTGGAGTAGTCGGGGCAGTTGCAAACGCGTTATAGAATTCCTCTTCCATGACTCGGTAACCTTTTTCACAAAACAGGCACTTTTAAACGGAATTAACTCTTCAAGAGAAATTACCCTCTTCAAACGGAATACCTTTTCAAACGGAATCCACCTGTTAAAACAAAATCACTTGCACAACAATTTCAAACGAAATCCCAACTCTCACAGAATCACTTTGGTGCGAAATAAGGTTTTCAAACGGAATTAACAGCAACTTTCAAGCGAAATTAAGCGGATGTCATCATTTCGGTCAAACATTTGTCCAATTGATCAGGTTTTTGTCCGATTTTAAGTTTGAAACTTTCAAGGGTTTGTTAAAATACTGTTTCGCACATTATGTGTAAAATTTAAGTCATTTTGTCCGTAAAAACTTGTAAATTTTGAAAAGAAGGTGTAGAAAACAGAAATTTTTAGCTGAATCGGTAAGAACTCCTCCTCCTGAGCTCTGATACCACATGTAGGATCGTGTTCTGACCCAAAATGAGTCGTTCAGAGGCGTTCTACTCAATATGAAAGGCGGAAACAGACATATCGAGTTTGATTCAGCTAGATATTCACTTTAACTGTCTTTCTGATTGATTTGACAAAATTTTACAGCGAAACGACACTTCGGCAGCACTTCGGCTCCGGAATCACACATACAAGACTTACTCAAACGAAATCAGGACGCCTCTATATATAGGCAATCTAATTCCGCTTGGACATGCTCAAACGGAATCTTTTCATACGGAATCAGCTTCAAGCGAAATCACCTTCATGCGGAATCAGTTTCAAGCGAAATCACCAGAATTAATTTCGTGTGAAATGACCAGTTTGTCATTTCAAGCGAAATTACCATCTAACCCATTTTTGACATATTTCTCATACAACGTGCCCTGATATATCTAATACAATACAAGACTCGATACAAGACGAAGTCGACAGACGGATGCACCAACACAATGAAACTTTTAGTATGGAACAATTAGCTAAATTATATGTAAATGAAATAGTTTCATTACATGGAATTCCTTTATCAATTGTTTCTGATAGGGATAGCCGTTTTACCTCTCATTTTTTGACGAGTTTCCAAAAAGCCATGGGAACCAAGTTGAATCTAAGCACAGCTTATCATCCTCAAACGGACGGACAAAGCGAAAGGACAATTCAGATAATGGAAGATATGCTGCACCATTTACCGTTAATAGAATTTTCTTATAATAACAGTTATCACACAAGTATCAATGCTGCACCATTCGAAGCACTTTATGGAGGAAAGTGGCGAACTCCAGTCTGTTGGGCAGAAATTGGAGAAAAGCAACTATCTGGACTTGAGATAGTGCAAGAAACAACCGACAAGATCATTGAAGTCAAGGAACGACTGAAAGCAACACGCGATCGACAGAAGAGTTATGCAGATAACAGACGGAAGCCATTGGAATTTCAGGTAGGAGACAAAGTGTTATTAAAAGTCTCCCCTTGGAAAGGAGTGGTAAGATTCATCAAGAGGGGAAAGCTAAGTCCCAGGTATGTTGGACCTTTTGAGATTATTAGAAGAATAGGACCTGTAGCCTATCAGCTACAACTGGCAGAGGAAATGGCAGGGATACATGATGTATTTCATGTATCTAATCTCAAGAAATGCTTAGCTGATGAATCACTGATGGTACCTCTTAAAGATATAGAAGTAAATGAGCAGTTAAAATTTGTAGAAAGACCCCTACAAATTGAAGACAAGAAAAATAAGAACCTCAAGCACAAGAGATTAGTTATGGTCAAAGTAAAATGGGACTCCAAAAGAGGACCAGAGTATACATGGGAACTTGAATCAGAAATGCAAAGGAAATATCCACACTTATTCCAGTAGATCTCGAGGATGAGCTCTAAAACAAGGTGGGGGAGGATATACAACCCTCCAAAATATTTTCGACGCCCTAATATATATTAAAATACCCCAATATGTCCTAAAATACACCCCATAGGCGAAAACGGGACCCGAATACCTTTATTTTTATTAAAATTAATTAAAAACCAATTTTTATGGTCTCTCATGGGGCGCGTAGATCCCTTAGAGATCTTATGCGGGGCGCGAAAGCCCTGCAACGGGGCGCATCCCTGAGCCGACACGTGTCAGCTCCGTGTCAACCCTAGTTCGACGAATCAGCAACCCTAGTAGCTACACCCCTACTACGAGGGTTCCGTAACGGCTGTCGTGGTTCTGCCCGACATAGTCGTTGGAATGCCGTCTCGGGGAGGCTATCGTTAATATAAATGTTGGGTTATTATACTAACACGTGTGCATTTGTGTAAATTATAGATAATCACCAGGAAACCCTTACAGAAAACCTAAGACAGCAATGTGAGTAATCTCCTTTTTGTAAATTGTTTTTACAAAACCTCACATAATTAATAATATATTAAACTGTTATTAAGTATTTGTATTCTACAATAATCGTAGGTATGTTGGGGTTTTGTATACAAATTTTGTTACTGGCTTGCGAGGAGTAACATGACCACAAGTCACGTTGACGGTACCGTGGGTGGAAATTGAATAGATGGAAAAAATGTAATTGCACGACTGCCCTCAATACTGTACAATGGTCTTTATTAAACTTGATTAAACTGTGATTCATTCACCAGTATTTCCCACTGACAAAATGTTTTTAAATGCGTTTCAGGTAACAAAATATGAAAGCCAAATAGAAGCCAGCTGGACAGCACTGAAGGCTTGGAAAAGTGGCAATAAAGTTACCTAAAAATAAAGAGATGTTTTATTAAATAAAATAGGGTTTATCCCTATGAAAGTGTGTGTATTTGAAACTTGGGTTTTTCCCATGTGTTTAATATACTAAAAGCGTGGTATTTTACTCTGATAAAATATTTCCTAACTACGGTCCTGATGAAATTTCCGCTGCCAAACTGGATAAAACACCGATACCACCAAAACTGGGCGCGGCCGCCCGTTCCCGGATTCGTTAGGGGACAGGGGTTGCGAAAGTTTTTATCTAAGTAGACGTACTTAGTTCTCTCTAAAGCATGGGTTAAAAATGAAAAAGCCCGAAGAAATATAGTTTGAAAAAAGCCTTATCAATCGGCTTCGTTAGAGTAATTTTGGGAGTTGAAAATCGAAACTTGTCGGTTAGCTCTCGGTTAGATATTATTTAGTTGTATAGTTCTATTTTCTTGTGTTTCAAGTTAGTCGAACCACCGGGTTACAACCATTTTAGTCACTTTAAAAATCCACTTCCACACCTAAACACAAGCCAGGTTATAACCCAAACAATACCTCATGATTTATTTTACATTTTTGTCGAGTGATTAGATTTGATCCTTCTACAAGCTTATGATATCGCATAGTCAACGTCTTGGCATCGAGTGTTCTAAACATACACCATAAATTGTATGTGCACCTATATTTAGCCGAGTGTGTGTGAACATTGTGAGGATGTAAGGTGAACTTGTAGGGATTTCTAAGATGGACCATTGCCCATAAACGTATTTTGCATACTTTTTGGTTTTTCCTTCATGTTGAGTACTCCTTGATTGTTGTATCCCGAATTATTTGTTTGTGCTTATGAAATGCTAGTTGAGATGATTGCTGTAACACCCCAAAAATATAGATTTTATATATAAATTAAAATGTCGGTAATAGCCAAGCTAAAATAACTAGGAATAAATAACCTAGTTAGTCATAAGTCTTGAAATAACAAAAAAAACTTGGTTAAGACACCCTTTATAAAAACTTGAGTAAGTGGAGGGACTAAAGTTGACAAGTTACTAAAATGGTTTTTAATTAATTTAAACAAAACACCACAACACACACATTAGTCATTAGTGTGTGTTCTGGTCGTGAATTCCACAGGAGCCAAAAGAAGGTTCTTTGCTCAAACCCTAACTTGCATTAATTAGCCAAATCAAAGGGGCAAATCAAGTTCAAATCGAAAACCAAGCTCAAACTAGTGATCACCTAAGTGAAGGGATCACAAGGTATGTCGAATTTCATCTTTTAGTTACATCTTGAATTCTTGATGAAAACTTGAATTCGAAAATTGAGCTTGAATGATTGATGTTTGGGTGAAATTATGATGAAACCATGTCTAGGAGCAAACCATAGTCAATAGTTTGATGAATTAGTCATGATAATCATGAAGTTGATGATCACCCACTTAAGTGTTAAATGGGTTTTGTAGGATGATGAAGAACACTAGAGATATGATCGTTAATTTGGTGTTATTTGATTTCCATGAAGTAAGTCCAGGTGTTGTTATGCATGCTAGACATATGGACTTGTGAATGATGTTTAATCTTCGCTAAATAACTAGTCAAGAACTTGATTGTAGATTTTATAAAATTATGCCCACAAGGTGTTTGTTAAAATGCTTAAATGAAAGTAAGCTAAATGTTAAAATTTTGAGTAAAAACGCATATTTGAATGTTATGGCGAATTATGCATTATATGAAATAATAGGAGTTCTAAACAAGTCGTTGATTGAACTCTATAGGCAAAGGAATTGAATCTTCAAGCGTACAAGCTGGAGTTGATACGCGCTTGAAGGAAAAGCACTAAAGGTACGTAACTTTCGGTTTCGTTACATTATGCATAAACAATGGTCATAGAAATATTAATGGGATTGTAGTGTAAAATGCGAGTTTGGTATGTCTTAGAAGTGATGAAGTTCGCTCGACAACCAATCGGGTCAAAATGAATGATTAAAGTATGTTTGGTAAGTCAATGAAGTGACGAAGTTCACTCGACAAACCGAACGGGTAAAAATAAACGGTTAATGTATGTATGGTAAGTCAACGAAGTGACGAAGTTCACTCGACAAACCGAAAGGGTCAAAATAAACGGTTAAAGCATGTTTGGAATGTCAATGAAGTGATGTAACCCACTCGACAACCAAACAGGTCAAAATAGTTAATTAGATATGTTTGTTGATGATATTGTTTAAATAGTTATGTTAGAATGTCAATGAAGTGATCTAACTCACTCGACAACCAAACGGGTCAAAGAAGATAATTTGATATGTTGATGATGATATAGTGAAAATAGTTGTGTTTGGAATGTAAATAAAGTGATGTAACTCACTTGATAATCAAACGGGTCAAAATGGAATTAGTTATCAAATAGGTGGTGATGTATTGCAAAATACATGCTTTTATCATGTATAGTTTGTACGTTCTTTCGTTACTTTTAGTTTAGTTTTGTCTAGAATTATGTACTATTGATGAAAGTTTGGTTTTCCAGGTCGTGATGCGATAAATGGTTGAAAATTGGCTGGAAACGAGCTTGATGATGAAAGGAGGTATTTTGGAATGAGAGGAAAAGAGTTAGAATTTATTTTGAAGAGTTTTGAGGTGTTAAAGCTGATTTTTGGACGAGTCATTCTGTGAAAAAAAGAGCTCTCGCGTAGCGCGAGAGTGTAAGCAGGTCAGTCGCGCTACGCGACTGAGTGGAATCTGACTTTTGTTGACTTCGGGTCTCTAGCGTAGCGCTAGAGAGAAGGTATTACCAGTCGCGCTACGCGACTGGCTTGGATGTCGCGTCTGATTTGGAATGCAGCTAGGGTTTGGTATAAAAACCAAGAATTGAAACTCTAAACCCTAAAAAAAAATTACGAATTAAGAGTTTTTGAGAACAACTTGGGAGCACTTTTGGCGGAGAATCGAAGATCTTGAAGCACCGGAATCATTGGTACGAGCCGAGAGTGAAGATCGAAGATTTAATCGGGTTACCTAATCCCTTATTTAGTCGATTCTTTGTTTGAAACTTGTTACGATGAATTCTATGATTGATATCTTTGATTTGTTTTCATTAATTGAGATGCTTGGCTAAATTGTTTTAACTACCTAGACAAGATGATGGTTTGATATAAAGTTTGGATTTTTAATGGTTAATTATCGTTTGTGTATGGATTGATTCTGAAAGTAAAGTGTTCTAGTATTTTTGATTTGGTGCATATGCATACTTGATAATTGTTCTAATATTGTTTGTTGCTTCGCTTGAATCTTGGTGACGGTCTTTATCACGGAATAGAATCAGGCTAGGGTTTTAGGTTTTGGTGAGTGTCTATGTCACATAATAAACTTTTGATCCTTTAGGGTGAAAATTGCATAAGTAACCTTAGAAGTAACATTCGGTAGTTTAATAAAATCAAGTGTTCTGCTTAACTTGTCGCTGAGAGGCTCGAGTTAGTTATTAGGTCGCAGTGCATTATATATTTAAGATAGGTTTTGAGAGAAATCAGTCTTATTTCCCTAAGTGCATTTGTGTCTAGTAAACCAAGTTAGAACCTAGAATTGCCTTAGATTATCGCGCTGAGAGGTAGATAGTCATATTAGGGCACTTTTAGAATCGTTAGAGGACTGAGAGGAAGTCTAACAGTCGGTAATCATAACAGCCTTGTAGGGTTTCCTAGGTTTCTTCCTGAGAAGGGTCGGGAAGTCTTAGCATTGAAATACCTTAAGGTTTAGTATTTTAAGATCCCGGCTCCATACAACTTTAATACCATTAGAAGTCCATTCTCATTCAAACTGGATTCGAGTCTAGGTAGTCTTTAATCTCATCTGAATACAACCCTCAATTTTCGTTCGTGTCTTAGTTCTAATTTCTTTAGTTTTAGTAGTTAACATAGATTTCCTTAGTTTTCAGTAACCCCCCCCCCCCCCAAAACAAATAAACAAGTTTAAGTCGCGTCAGTCAGTGTCTATTAGAGTCTAGTTTACGTAATACATAGAGTCTTTGGGTTCGATACTCGGACTTGCTAGGTTATACTACATTGATCGGTACACTTGCCGGTTGTGTGGTTTAGGTTAAAGAGTCTTAGTTATAAATTTAAAGCTTTTCGTGTCTAGTTTAGAGAGTCTAATTTAGTTAATATTTTATAGTTCGTTTTGCACACATCAAGTTTTTGGCGCCGTTGCCGGGGACTCTTGGCAATTGCGTTTATTAGCTTTGATAGATCTAATTGACAAATACGTGCTACGTGTTTTCTTTGTTTTGTTGAGTCTTTGTCTTTTCTTGTGTCTTGGTAACTAGTGTTTGCTTTTCTTGTGTTTCAGGTTTTTGCTAGCAGTGGATGCCACATCTACGCTCGCACGGACCACCACCGCCAGTCAGTCAACCTTCTTCTTCTTCTTTCCCACAGGTTACTTCTTCGTCTCACATCTTTCTTGATCTTTCTGAGTTCGATACCATCCCACTTACCGTTCCACCACCCTCACCAAACCATTCACCTAAGTCCACTCCACCCGATAGTCCCACCTCTAGTTCCTCTAGTGAACCAGAGAACGTAGATCAAATGGCAAACCCTAGGCAAACAGTCCATCAGCAGGCCACCCAGAATTTCACCGGCCTTGCTTCACCCATTACGGTTCCACCCATAGTTAATGAGAATTCATGGCAAATCCCGTCTTATGCCATGCAGGCCATCACCAATAGCATCCAATTTCATGGCCGAGATGATGAGGACGCCCCGGCCCATATTAACCGTTTCTCTAGGATGCTAGCGACCTTTAGCCTTAGCGGTGCACCTAATGATGCCACATACTTACAGCTTTTCCCGTTCTCCTTAGCCGGCCGTGCGGCTACTTGGTTGGACTCTCAACCAACCGGTACCTTTACTACTTGGGCGGGGCTTCGTCAAGCCTTTCTTAACAAGTATTTCCCGCCCGCCAAAGCTTCACGGCTTAGAGACGAGATCCATTCTTTTCGCATGGGGCCCGACGAGCCCTATTACCTTGCTTGGGAAAGGTTTCAAACCCTTTGCGCTCGTTGCTCCCAGCACGGTCTTTCTGATTGGGCCCTATGTGAGAAGTTTTACAATGGACTTACCCAGGAGACTAGAGATAGATTTGATACAAATGCAGGGGGGCACATGATGGGTATTCTTACAGTTCCTGAGTGTCTAGAGCGTTTTGAGGCATTTGCTCAGTCTCAATCACAGTCACGATCCGATCAGAGGTCTCAAAGTGGTAATTTAAATACCACTACTAGTGCACCCGCCCGAGGGGTGAACCATGTCACTATGGATCCTAGTTTGGCCTCTGTTTTGGAAAATATGGATAGACAACTTAAGGAAATTCAGGCTAAGATAGATAAGTGTGAGTTGTGTCGAGGCGGTCACGGTACTAGTTCGTGTCCTTTGCTAGTCGGTGAGGAGCAAGTTGGATTTGTAGGAGGAGGTTTTGGTAGGAGCCAGTCTAGTGGGTTTGGTAATAATAATGTAGGCTCGGGGTGGCGTAGTAATAATAATAATAATAACAATTTTCGCTCAAGTGGACCGCCTGGTTTTCAAATCGCTCAAAATCCAAATAGGGGTCTAGGTTCGCTTTTCAGTGAGGGTTCGAGTGGGCAGGTTAAGGATGGAGGGTCAAGTGGTCAAGGTTCAAGTTTTGATGTAGGGGGTAGCATGGAGAGAATGGAGGCTATGATGAGTAAGCTAGTTGAGAGGGATCAAAATACTCAAAAGAAACTTAGTGAACATGATCTCATGCTTAGAAATCACCAATCTGCGGTTCAAGATCTTTCTAGGGTTGTAGGTGATATTGCTAGGAAGTTAGAGGAGAGATTACCCGGTAAATTTGCGGGTAACACCCAACAAAACCCTAATGCACAAGCTAATGCCATTTACACTCGTAGTGGCAAGATCGTAGGGAACCCTAGTTTAGAGGAGAGAGAGGCAGATGAGGATGGTGATGTGATAGATGAGGTGATTGAGGTGGAGGCTCCCGGCAAAGTGCAATCTAGGTTAAGCCCAGCAAGTACCGCACAGCCCGGTGAGTCTCGAGAGAAGAGAGTAGAGAAAGAGCCCGTAGTTGTTAGGCCTTCACCTTATGTGAACCATCAATATGCTCCGTTTCCTTCACGTCTTAAGAATCAAAAATATTCAAAGGAATACGGGCAATTCTTAGATATCTTCAAGCAATTGAAGATTAATCTCCCGTTTGTAGAGGCTCTCCAGTCCATGCCTAAATATGCTAAATTTTTAAAGGACCTTCTTAGGAATAAGGAGAAGTTAGGAGAGTTGTCGAATGTCCCGTTGCATGGAGGGTGTTCGGCCATTGTTTCAAATAAGCTTCCCGAAAAGCTTACCGATCCGGGTGTGTTTACTATTCCGTGTCTTTTTGGTAGTAACACCAACACGAGAGCTTTAGCTGACCTAGGTGCTAGTATCAATTTAATGCCCTATTCCTTGTATGAGAAGCTAGGTCTAGGAGAGCTTTCACCTACCCGGATGACATTGTCTTTAGCCGATCGGTCAGTTAAGTACCCGAGGGGAATTGTTGAGAATCTGCTTGTGAAGGTGGATAAATTTGTTTTTCCGGCCGATTTCGTTATTTTAGATATGGAAGCCGATGAAAATATACCGCTAATTTTAGGTCGCCCGTTCTTAAACACCGCTAAAGCTCTCATAGATGTCTCTTTAGGCACCATTACACTTAGAGCGGGTGAGGAGTCGGTGGTGTTTAACGTTATGCATTCGAGAGGTTTGGGCGATAAAGTGGAAGCGATTTCGTTGGTGAGGGATAGTGAGAAGGAAGAGAAAGTTGAGAAGAAGGTTGTGAGGGATCCGGGTTTAGAGAAGATGATAGAAATCAAGTGTGGGGATCCACCGGGTAGAAAATTAGAAGAATTAGAGGAGAGAATGGAGCGTTTAGAATCTAGGATTGAGACACTGAGCAAAACTCAGTGTGGGGATAGATTTCGGTATGGAGAATTTAGATTCAAGACGTTAGATGAGGAGTTGAGAGATTTGGAGAGAGATAAAGGTGTTCGGGTAAATTCGGGTGAGAGATATAATGGTGCGATAGCCCGTAAGGTGAGAAAGATGTTGGATGGTGAGTTGCACATCCATGATCCTCCATAAGTAGATGAGAAGTTGGTATTATTTTGTAGAGTTTGTATTTTTGAGTCTTTTATTTTGTACCATGTGTCTAAGTAGTAGTTTTTGAGTCTTTATTTTTTGGAGTCGGTACTGCGTTGGGTTTTGTTTTGCTTTGATTATGCAGGTTTGGATTGTACCACCCGTACTCAATTGCCATTCGGGTGATTCTGAGCTTGCCATTTTGATAAACCCAAGCAGACTAGTCAACGATCGCGAATGGAATGCTATACGATCGTTCGTTGGATTCAAGACCCGTACGGATGGCACTGACTTTTGTCCTAACCAGCTAAGTCTTTTCCAACTCTCTTTCTTGTATTTTATTTCTTTCGTATTTATTTTTAGGTAGTTGTTGAGTCGTATTTTCGTTCTTGCATTAGGGACAATGCAATCTCTAAGTGTGGGGATGGGATACTTGTAAATATTTGAGTCATAAATATGAAAAAAAAAAATTAAAAAAATTTGAAAAAAAAAAAAATTTAAAAAATCAGAAAATGTCTTTCGAATAAAAAAGAAGTTTGCAATTAAAACGGAAAATGATAGAAAAGGTATTTTGTTGCTTGGATTGAATAATAATAATATGAGATTATAATAAATCGAGCTTGCGTCTAGTTAGGGATATGTGGATAGGCCCGGGTTTAGTTTTAAGTCCCTTTGATCTAATATACCTTAAATTGTCGGTCCGCTAGTGGGTTTTCGCCTGGGAAATATGGGAAATCAAAACTGTCAATAATAGTATAAGGGGCACCGTTATAAGTTAGAACTGTTAGAGTTTGTGATCATGAAAAAAAAAAAGAATAAAAGTGAGCTGGAAACTAAATGAAAGTAACACAGGCCTACGTATTCCGAGTTGGGGATAGCGACTCTACAGCCGGTCTGCCTCTGGGATGTGTGAAATCGATTTGCCGAATAAAAGTACCAAAGCCTATGTATTCTGTGATTGGGGATCGCGACTCTACAGTCGGTTTACCTCTGGGTTAAGGGAAAGCATCGTCTAGTCTCACGAATGAAAAAAAAAAAAAAAAAAAGCAAGAAAAAAAAAATGGAAAAGGAAAAAAATTGATTGTTTACTCTCTTGGTTTTGATATAAAACGGTTAGGAATTGATCTAGTGATCGTTCTTTTAGTCCTATAAGCTTGAGGTGGGAGTAGATGGATCGTAGATTCTAGTGTGAGGCCCTAGGTGGATTGACTGCACTTAAATTAAATTCACATGATAAGGGCTTAGGATTAGATTCGGGTTTAAGAGGATCAGTATATTCGCAATCGCTGCTAACGCAAGTCTTGGTTTTAATAAGATATAAATAATTTGATATGTTGATGATGATATAGTGAAAATAGTTGTGTTTGGAATGTAAATAAAGTGATGTAACTCACTTGATAATCAAACGGGTCAAAATGGAATTAGTTATCAAATAGGTGGTTTTAAGCGACTTGAACGTCACTATATAAACCGGAGTAATAATGCGTAAGCCGAGAAAACGGACACGCTAAATTTGATGTAAATGAACCCTTTTATTTGGGTCAAAAGTTTAGAAAAAATGATTTTGTAGAAATTTGTTAAAAAAAGAGCATGCTTGAAGCATTAATAACAAGCACAACATCATTGCGTGTGCAAACCGTGGGATGGAAGCGAAACGCCAATGTTGATAAGCCCAGGGAATGGATAATTATGATTAGAAACCAATAATGATGAATAATGCATCGTATGACATAGTAAACGGGTCGAATAATAGAAAAGTGGATTTATAGGCTATCTGCTTATAAACTGGATTTTTATGCGAACAATGATGGTAAACAGGTCCGTAATTAAATTACGGACACGTAGGAAAAAGAATCACGAAAAACGGATGTGTAGAACGAAAGTTATGAAGTTTTTAAGTTAAGATTTTGTTTAAAGTTGTAGCTGGGCAAGTGCAACAACAAATGAACAAGCTTCTGTCGAAAATAAGGTGTCGCGTCACGCGAAACCCACTCGGTTTAACCGTAGCGTCACGCGACCGTGGTTGTGGCCCGCTACAAACTGAGGGGAAAGCTCTCACGGCCGCGAGAGCATGATATGCTGGAAATTGTTGATTTTTGTTGGTTTTAACTCATGGAACTTGTTTTAACGTGTTTTTAACTTATCAAAGAAGAATCGGACATATGTCTCGAAGCTTCCGCAATGATCTTATTTTGTTCTAGTTTAAAATGTGGATATTGTAAACACTTGAAATCATATTTTGGAATGTTTTTAATTATGTACGAATTTTAACTTGGAAAAGTTTTTGTAAGCTTGCATTTTCGTATAAAATGCGTGTTTAATATTATAATCTTGATTAATTGAGACGGGTCTTACAAGTTGGTAATCAGAGCTCCAGGTTGTTGACAAAGCGTGTTCGGTTCGAAGCTTGATCAAACATCCGGTAAGAATTAATTATTTTAGTAAATTTTAATGAAACATTAGAAAAGGAATACGATTAGATGTGCATGGGAAGAGTGCGTAATACACTCAACCCGGAAAGTGCACCAAACATGAATAGTCTAAGCAAGTTGTGAACTTGGCTAAACTATAGCGAAAGATGCAAATGATATAGAATGAAATATTTAACAATTAATATAAACATTCAGATTTAAGATGTCTGATGAAGGCAATGATGATACAGGTGCAGATAGTCACCAAACAGATGAAAGAAATGTCGGTGTAGCCGGGGGAGAATTAGCATCTCAATTAACTAAAGAGATGGAAGCAACAATTTCCGAGGAAGTCGGAAAGGAAGTAGAAGCCAGTCTACCGCAGTTTGTCGAGAGACTACAAACCACAATCTTGCTAGTGGTGGAAGATATGATGACTGAATAAAAGACAGTCTCTCACAAGAAAAAGATAACGGGAGGGTGTTGGATGTGAACCCAAGTCCTGTAAAGAAATCAAAGCCTAATAAAGCTTCTAAGAAAGAAGTTACAAAAGGGGGTTACCTCAGTGTAAAATATGTGGAAAAACTCACCAGGGCGAATGCTACTTTAAAAACAAACCATGTCCTATTTGTGGGAAAGTGGGACATACGGTTGCAAACTGCCCGGGGAAGGTGTCGGTGTGTTATAAATGTTAAAAACCGGGACATAAAAGGTCTGAATGTCCGGAATTTGTTGGAACCAAAAACACAACTGATGCAAAGTCTGATACCCCGAAAGAGAAGGCAAGGTCTTCCCACATGACAACCGCAGAGGTTAAAGCTGAACCTGATGTCGTTTCAGGTATGTTTCTTGTAAATTCAATTTCAGCACAAATTTTATTCGATATGGGTACGAATAATAGTTGCATATGGGCATATATGATTGGTGAAATGAGTGAATTATGTAAAAGCAGTATATATATATATATATATATATAAGTAAATAAACAATGGTGAGCATGTGAAACCGAGGCAAAAGTAATCACGGTAAATATTGCAATGGGAAGGAGTGCGCGTACACTCGAACACGGGAATGCAATGAAAGATAAGTGTCATAATAGTAAGGAGTGTATGTACACTCGAACTCGGGAACTTAATGAAGTAAATAAATGTTGTACTGGGAAGGAGTGTAATTACACCCGAACCTGGAAATTTTCAAAAGTAATAAATGGCAAGGACAAGGTTATAGACTTGGCTAAACCAAATAAAACATGTAGAAACATCGTTTATATTAATAAACGATGTGGATAAATTCCATACAACGACATGGAATGATAAAATGAAACGAATTGATTTCTGATTACTATTACAATGGATTAAGGTTAGGAATGAGAAATTAAGACTTGGGCGGAAAATATCCTCAAGGAAAACTAAATGGATGATACGTATTATTTGCTACTGTGAATAATAAAGTATCAATAAATGCGGATTTAGAAACTTGGGTATGGGTAACCATCCAAGTAACACATTATTAACCAAATCCTTATGAGAGAGAACGATGATCACATTGATGGGTGTGATTGTATAAAAGATTAGTAAAATAAACATTTTAAAAGTGTTTTAATGGAAACAGGTAAGCCCCAAAAGTCGTATAACAATAGAAGTGGTTTTATCAAATAAGGCTTAAGAAAGAACCTTCGGGACATTAATAAACTTATGTGATGGGTCGTGAGAGTGTATAAAAAGGAAAATGCAAACCAGACAATGGGAGCATTAAAACATTATGATAAAAGAACCCGGGTAACGGGTTGTAAATAAATAAATGTGTGAACCGGATAACGGTGAGTGGAAAACAAACCGGCGCGTAAAGTAAGTAGGAAGTCATAGAGCCGGAAGATTAGTCCAAAAAGAAAACGGGTGTAGCCTTAGACTACGGTCAAATCGATAAAATTCGAAAATGAAAATAAACGAATTTTAGGCTTAAAAAGGATGCCATGACACCAAAAATGTATTTTAAGAGCGAAAAGACACGGGTAAAAGATGATCTAAGGGATCACTATAACCTTTGGAATTATAAACAATGTAAGGGTTTAAAGGACTAAATGACCCTCACGTCATCAATAGAAAGAAATAAACTATATGGGACCTCACCAAAAAGGGTGAAAGCCTAAAAAAATAGCCTATAAGGATAAGCGAAAGAACCTACGGGTCACTTGGGGTAAAGCATGAGGACAGGTTACGATTCCCCACGTAACATAATAATGGAAAGGAATAAATTCTTGTCATCAATTCCTTGATGTGAGTAATTGACATAAGTTAAAGAGAAAAACGTTAAACTAAAATTCAAATTTAGTGAGAAACAACGTTTAACAAATATGAATATTATGAGAGAAATTAAAAATAGTTAATATTAAAGGATATAGGTCTTAACACCAATAGGTGTAAGACGATACGTTCGAAAGAAGATTTTGATAATGGAAATTTTATAAAAAACCTTAAACATGAAGTGATGCGATGCGATCATGGTCACAAAAAGTGATATAGAATATAATCATGTCGTAGCGTGAGTTACGGGATAAGAGATCATAAACTCATGAAAGGCCGAGTAGGGCAATGTGGTAGACCTGAATAACGGGGCATGAAATGATGGGGACTAATCAGTCTAGCCGATAAGACCATCCAAAGTCAAAATAGTATTGTGATTTATACAAAACACTTGTTAATATAGGGTTAGTATGGAGTAAACATGTTGACGAACTCATACTATTGAGTGGTCAATTAACAATTGGGTCAAACAGACGACAAAATAAGAAATACAAGTTACAGTCCATGAGGACTTACATGTGAAAGATGCACGCGTCGATGCAAATGATAACTTTTGACTAAAAGAAAGAATGCCTTGAAAACGAAACTAAGTTCATTTGGTCCAAACCAAAGAACTACTTAAAGAAGGTTTCGGGGACAAAACCTCTTTAAAGGGGGGTAGACTTGTAACACCCCAAAAATATAGATTTTATATATAAATTAAAATGTCGGTAATAGCCAAGATAAAATAACTAGGAATAAATAACCAAGTTAGTCATGAGTCTTGAAATAACAAGAAAAACTTGGTTAAGACACCCTTTATAAAAACTTGAGTAAGTGGAGGGACTAAAGTTGACAAGTTACTAAAATTGTTGTTAATTAAATAAAACAAAACACCACAACAAACACATTAGTGTGTGTTCTGGTCGTGAATTCCACATGAGCCAAAAGAAGGTTCTTTGCTCAAACCCTAACTTGCATAAATTGGCCAAATCAAAGAGGCAAATCAAGTTTAAATCGAAAACCAAGCTCAAACTAGTGATCACCTAAGTTAAGGGATCACAAGGTATGTCGAATTTCATCTTTTAGTTACATCTTGAATTCTTGATGAAAACTTGAATTCAAAAATTGAGCTTGAATGATTGATGTTTGGGTGAAATTATGATGAAACCATGTCTAGGAGCAAACTCTAGTCAATAGTTTGATGAATTAGTCATGATAATCATGAAATTGATGATCACCCACTTAGGTGTTAAATGGGTTTTGTAGGATGATGAAGAACACTAGAGTTATGATCATTAATTTGGTGTTATTTGATTTCCATGAAGTAAGTCTAGGTGTTGTTATGCATGCTAGACATATAGACTTGTAAATGATGTTTAGTCTTGGCTAAATAACCAGTAAAGAACTTGATTATAGATTTTATAAAATTATGCCCAAAAGGTGTTTGTTAAAATGCCTAAATGAAAGTAAGCTAGATGTTAAAATTTTGAGTAAAAACGCATATTTGAATGTTATGGCGAATTGTGCGTTATATGAAATAATAGGAGTTCTAAACAAGTCGTTGATTGAACTCTATAGGCAAAGGAATTGAATCTTCAAGCGGACAAGCCGGAGTTGATACGGGCTTGAAGGAAAAGCACTAAAGGTACGTAACTTGCGGTTTCGTTACATTATGCATAAACAATGGTCTTAGAAATGTTAATGGGATTGTAGTGTAAAATGCGAGTTTGGTATGTCATAGAAGTGATGAAGTTCGCTCGACAACCAAACGGGTCAAAATGAATGATTAAAGTATGTTTGGTAAGTCAATGAAGTGACGAAGTTCACTCGACAAACCGAACGGGTCAAAATAAACGGTTAATGTATGTATGGTAAGTCAACGAAGTGACGAAGCTCTCTCGACAAACCTAACAGGTCAAAATAAATGGTTAATGTATGTATGGTAGGTCAACGAAGTGACGAAGTTCACTCGACAAACCGAACGGGTCAAAATAAACGGTTAAAGCATGTTTGGAATGTCAATGAAGTGATGTAACCCACTCGACAACCAAACGGGTCAAAATAGTTAAGTTTATTGATGATATTGTTTAACTAGTTGTGTTGGAATGTCAATGAAGTGTTGTAACTCACTCGACAACCAAACTGGTCAAAGAAGTTAATTTGATATGTTGATGATGATATAGTGAAAATAGTCGTGTTTGGAATGTAACTAAAGTAATGTAACTCACTTGACAATCAAACGGGTCAAAATGGAATAAGTTATCAAATAGGTGATTTTAAGCGACTTGAACGTAACTATATAAACCGGAGTAAGAATGTGTAAGCCGAGAAAACGGGCACGCTAAATTTGATGTAAATGAACCCTTTGATATGGGTCAAAAGTTAAGAAAAAATGATTTTCTAGAAATTCGTTAAAAAAGAGCATGCTTGAAACATTGATAATAAGCACCACATCATTGCGTGCGCAAACCGTGGGATGGAAGCGAAACACCAATGTTGATAATCCCGAGGAATGGGGTAATTATGATTAGAAACCAATAATGATGAATAATGTATGGTATGACATAGTAACTAAACATGTCGAATAATAGAAAAGTGGATTTATAGGCTATCTGCTTATAAACTGGATTTTTATGTGAATAAAGATGGTAAGCAGGTCCGTAATTAAATTACGGACACAGGTAGGAAAAAAAATCACGAAAAACGGATATGTAGAACGAAAGTTATGAAGTTTTTAAGTGAAGATTTTGGTTAAAGTTGTAGCTGGGCAAGTGCAGCAACAAATGAACAAGCTTCTGTCGAAAACAAGGTGTCGAGTCGCGCGACACCCATCCGGTTTAACCGTCGCATCACGCGACCGTGGTCGCGGCCCACGACAAACTGAGGGGCAAGCTCTCGCGGCCCGCGAGAACATGATATACTGGCAATTGTTGATTTTTGGTTTGTTTTAACTCATGGAACTTGTTTTAACGTGTTTTTAACTTATCAAAACTAACTTTTATGTTGGTTTTGATTTTATGAATGTCTTATGGAACTCCGGATGAGGATCAAGCAAGAAAGAAGAACCGAACACATGTCTTGAAGCTTTCGCAACGATCTTATTTTGTTCTAGTTTAAAAAGTGGGTATTGTAAACACTCAAAATTATATTTTGGAATGTTTTTAATTATGTAAGAAGTTTAACTTGGAAAAGTTTTTATAAGCTTGCATTTTTGTATAAAATGTGTGTTTAATATTATAATCTTGATTAATTGAGACTGGTCTTACAATTGCCATTGAGAGAGTTTTGTTCATTTTAGTATGCTTGAGGAGAAGCAAAGTTCAAGTGTGGGAATGTTTGATGTATAAGAATTTATACATCTTTTAAACATCAAAGATACCCCGCATATGAGAAAACTCTTTGTATTTTCATTGATTTTGGTACTCATTTGAGTTGTTTGTGAAAATACAGGTCCGGGCTTCGGCCCGATGTTGAAACGGAGGCTTTTGGAGCAAAATGGAGCAAAATGGAGCAAAAATGAACCATCCCAGCTTACTGCCAGATATGGCACGACTGTACCAACCACACGCACGACCGTGCCAAGCCAACCGACGCCGGCACTCTCATTAGCACTACCAGTCAGCCAACACAGCCATCGAAGATCAGTGATCCTCACGACAGTGCCAGCATCAGGCACGACCATGTCAGATCAAAATCGACTTCTAATCAGCTCATTTCTGAGATCGTACCAGTCATTGTCGACAATTCATCGATACGCACGACCATGCCATGGGCTGGCACGGTCGTGCCACCTCGGAAACGTTTGAGCGGGATTTTTCCAGAAATGGTAGCAAACAAGATCGACAGACGAAAATTAACCCTGACACTTGCCACGCACGACCGTGCCAAAAGGTGGCATGGTCGTGCCAAACGCCCAGCAGTTTAAATACGAGTTTCAAGCGCATTTGCAGGGGAGTTGGAGCATCTTGGTGAAGTTTTCTCTCAAAATTCTGGACTTGGAAGATTGTTGAAGCCAAGGAGGAGCCTGAAGAAGACTAAACCATCGAAGATTCACTCAATTTACCACTTTAATCTTTTCTTTAAACTTGGTTAGCCTACTTTCTACATTATGAACAAACTAAGCTTTCTTGTAGTTGATTTAGTAGCTATAATGCCTTATGAGCTAAACATTTGTGTTGCTTAAACTTTGTTGAAGTTGATGAACATGTGATAATATGGAAGATGTGATGATTGTTCTTGTTAATCTTCATAGTAACGTTTAGTCTTGTTCTTGGAGTTCATGTGCATGTTTAAAGTGTTGTTCTTGAATGTTTGATCATGAGTATCTACATGATGTGTGGGACAGCCCATGTAAAGATTATGATTATTGAATCTTGTTAAGATTGATTCATAGCATGAAACTATGAATGGTAATTGCTAACATGACTTGAATGATGATTTGAACATGTGTATGGATTCTTGCATTTAGATTTGGAAAGATCAAAGAATGTTTATATGAATTCTATGGTTTGTGCTTGTGTTAGTATGATGATTTAGGCCAAGATTGTTATCTAGCATGACCATGCTTGTGGTTCATATCAAGAACAAGATGAAGATGTTGCTTACTTGAAACCAAGTTAGGGTGATTAGTGTGTTGTTCATATTAGTTTTCCCTAAGTTGTAGAGTTAGGAGTTTTGACAAACAAATAACTCATGATTAACGGTTAACAACAACTTAGCAAGTGAATTTAAAAGAATAATTTTTAGGTGATTAGAATGTTAATTCATTTTAAGTTTTCCTAAGAATTATAAGACTAGAAAACCTTGATTGGGGACTTAGTTGACATTAGAGCTTGCATCATCACTAATCCTTCCCCTTGTTGTCACATGTTTGTTAGTGGATACTTAGTTTTGGCAACCTCTCTTAGATATTGTTATTTTTTAGAATATTTAGTAGTTTAAAAAATTTGCATGTTAAGTTAGAAAAACCAAACCCGTTAATTGAAAAGGCTTTAAAGTAACAAAAGTTTAGTATCGAGACATCGCGTCCACCGATTGATATCCGGTTCTTGCCGATAAACTATATTACCACTCGACGGGTACACTTGCCCTTTTGTGTGTGTAGTTTTGTTCTTAGGTGAAAATCATTTTAAAACTAAATTTGTCTGAAGGAAAATTCATTTATAAAAATATATTTAGTTCACCCACATCAATATACAATGGCAGATGGCTTTGATTTATTTAAGGGCTAGGAGATTTCTGAAAAGAACGGATTGAAAGTTTATTAGGAAGAAGGTTGGATTTGACAAATCTACAGTGTGATGCTACAACTGTCAAAATCTTGGACATTTTGCTAGAGAATGTCAAAGACAAAAGGGAGAATCTCATCAGACTTTCACATTCCATAACTCACCTACTCAAGGTTATAGCAATAGAAATGCAACTAGCAATAATGGATCAAAATGCACTAGTGTCTACTACCACTGCGGACGGTTCTTATGAATGGAATCTTCATCTGGAAAAACGCTGGAACCATTACACGAGCATTCTTGGCAGTGATCTCAGTTGTGATAAATGATGGTCAAGAGGAAAAACTGGAAGTTGATCAGGAGGTAAAGGTAGAAACTACAGAGGTTGAGCAAGCAGCCGATCAGACAAAACCTGCAGAAATCAAAGAGGATGAGCACGAGAAGAAAGTTGCCAAGGATGATAAGAAAGCTCCAGAGGATAAGACTAAAGTTGCAGAGGAAAAGAAGACTACTGAAGATTATGTTGCTTTCATGACAGACTTGAGCAATGCCACAGGAGAGGTAAGTTCAAAACTAGTTAGCTCTACTTGCTTAAGTTGTAGTGAATTTAGAGATACAGTCGATTCCAAGGCCTTGTACTCGGCGAGTAGTCGGTCCTCGAAACCCCTCCGAGGAAACTTTCTCCTAGGCGGACTCAATTAGTCGCCAATGGTCAAACTCGGTCAACATCGGAGAGTAGTTGGTCTAGTTGGGCCTAGTCGGCCTAATCGGTCAACCTCGTTTGTTAAGTTTTCAGAGAGTAGTCGGACTAGTCAGGCATAGTCAGTCTAGTCGGTCAACCTCGTTTGTATACTTTTCAGAGAGTATTCGGTCAACCTCGTTTGTTGACTTATATATTATGCTTATTTTAACATGGATTATGCTTATTTTTACTTGAATTATAATATCCAATAATTAATTCTTTCTATTTACTATGTCTGAGTACTCCCCGGGTACACCCCGAGTACTCCGAATACACCCAGCTCCCTTATTGGGCGACTAGGGTCCACCTAACGAATTTTGCAACACTGCTCACAACCAAAGTCTATTAGATGAATTAAATATCTTAAAAGAATCAAAGAATTTGATAAAAAGAAAGGATCTCAATATTTAAATAAAATAAAATCATGTAAAGTTGAGACTAGTACTTTAACTAGTAAACTAAAACACAAGCTCCAGGTAATAGATTTGGGACACGAGACAATGAGTGATAAAACAAAAAGTTTTTTGACAAGTGCAAAGAGTTATCTGATGCACAAGTTAAGATTGTTGAACTTGAAATAAAAATAGATGAATTTAGAAGTTCGTCTTTTGTTATGAAACACATGATGGGAAATTTGAAGAAAAGTAGGGATAGTATGTGTGTGGGTTTTAATGAAGTTCCACCTCCTACGAATCATGACTATTCATTTTTGCCACATGAGGATGAACTAACAGACTTTGTATCCGCTACGCCATCTGTTGTAGATCCAATAATTGTCAAAGTACCTGATAATTCAGAATCAGAGAGTGACAATTTGTCTGATTATGAAGGGTTGGTGGTAAGAAGGACCCAAAAAGAGACATTGTTTTGAAAACTAAGAATGCACTACCTAACATCAAGAAGCAACAATATGTTATAAAGGTGACTTTTTGTAAATGGATGTGCCATGAATGATGAGGCAAAGGTAATTGAAATAGAGTCTAATGAAAAGTTTCTTAAAAACAAAATGAATAATTTGAAATCACAAACAACAAAAGCAAGTCCTACTAACAGATCACCTACTTCATCAGAACCATCTAGTCCAAAAGCTTCCCAAAAGAAACGTTTTGCGAAAGATCATGCTTCAACTATCACACAAAAGGACAAGTAGTTAGTTGTTGTCCTTACAAGAAGGGTGAAGCACCCGTAAAAGAAATCAAGAAAGAAAAATCACCAGAAAAGAAAAGAACGGTGATTGTGAGTTGAAAAGGTCCAAATCATCAAAGAAATATGTTTGTGAAGATAAAGCTGAAAAAAGGAAATCAACAATTTCCTCATTTTCAAAGAAATCAACCAAAGTTTCCGCCTGAATCTACATCACGCAGATTTGATAGACCTAGAAGTAATTTACCGAGAGCAAACAACTTTAATTTCCAGTCAAGTAATTTCCAAGGTCAACAACAAAATCAATAACTATTTGTATATGTAAGTAGTCCTTGCTTTATAGCATATTCAGTTGATTACAAAACCTAGTAGCTTGGTGTGTAACATAGAGTAGGTTGAGTCACACTAGTAACTAGTAACTGAAGTGTAAAAGATTTGATGACAAAGAATTGTTTTTATTACAACTTATACTAACCAACTTTACAGCACCATGTCTATGTGGTGTCTAACTAATTGATTAATTTGAGTTTTGTGAACCAGGACCTCAAACCTGGAGGAGGTTGCATTTTCGAAATCTGATATCTTTTCTCTTAATTAAATTTTATTTTATTTATTATTATTTTTTCCCAAAGCAATCAAAACTGCCAAATCATGATTAGCAGTAATTAATTAGATAATTTAGCTAAACATTAACCACACACTCCCTGTGGAGACGACCTTACTTACCCGTACTAATATAGGTATATAAGTCTTAAAAAAAACTTGTTTTTTAGTAGCCACCAACAGCTATATCGGTGATCTAGACTTTGATCCTTTAGCGCCTTAACATCAAAAGCAAAATGCACCAGCCAAACCAAAACAAATGAGTACAAAGAAAGTTTTAAATGTTCAAAATCTAGGTCTTACCATACCATTTATTCATCCAATAACACCATTCTCGTCGAGATTTATTCCAGTTCCTAATCCCACTCGTCAAAGTCTTTTGATTGCAGCAAGAACTGATACAATGATTTCAGTATCACTGGTCATGTAAATTCAATATAAATTTTTAATAACATAAGGTGTCAGTTCATAACAGTGTGTCAGACCATCTACGGCGGTCAATGCACGTATAACCAGCTCTTCAACCAATGTTTCACTGACGTGTGCGTGTGAGGTTATAATTTTTAGATATATTTTATCTCTTTTTATTCGCGGATCAAGTTTTAAATTTATAAAACATGATATAATACTATCACTCTTCACACAAGTTAGGGATAGTGCACCCATCATGGACGTAGTATAGTGATGGAAAGATACTGAGATCGTCTAAGGACACAAGAGCTTTTACTACCGGCTTATCGTTAAAGTCTAATCTAACCAAATTTTGATGAAAGGGTTTTGAAAAAGATAAACTAAAAAAAGAAAAAATAAAATATAAGGAAAAACAAAAAGACAAGAAGGAATCACTTGGTTCTAACTCCTCTGTTATGTATCCTTTAATGATTTCCGCACTTTGGACATTTTAAGAGATTATCTTTAAGTTATAGTAGTAGGCCCCCTTCCAGGCAGCATTACCCTCAACCTGTTGGTCTCAGTCAGCAGGGATACAGTTCCGCAAGGTCGGATTATTGAAAGATAACTAAGTAAGTTATTAATGAAAAAGTGGTAGGCCCCCTTCCAGGCAGCGTTACCCTCAACCCATTGGTCTGAGTCAGCATGGATACAGTCCAGTAGGGTCGGTTTAAAGTTTTAATAGTAGTTTATAGATAAGGGATTCAAGCTGCTTCTTACTTCTCCCGAGGCGAATAGTACCGCCCACTCGTGAAGTCTTACTAAGTTTGAACCAGGTTCTCGCATGATCTATGCACTGAACGAGACATAGAATTACCCAACCACCCGTCTAACCCCTTTCAAGTAGTTAACGTGCTTTATATAGACCGTAAAGACACGAATCTTTAAATCAACAACACATGAAGAATGGTTAAATAAATTCACCTTCATAATACAAAACTAGTTATTAAAGTCATTAATACATACCCAAATAAAAAGGAGCCAAAGATTGGAAATCAAAAAGTAGTACATAAAAGATTCGTCTGCAACAAGTGATGTAAGAGTTTAGCTAAGCATGGCCTTTGTTTGACAAGAACTCTTACGATCGATCTTGGATCCCGAGACTACTACACACTCTAAATGATGAAAGATGGATGATGGTAGTGGGTGTTGGTGTTGTAGTGGTGGCGGAGTGGTGGCAAATGTGAGAGAAGTGGTTTGCCAATGGATGGATTGGAGTAGAACCAAGAACCCCTATTTATAACTGAAGTTAGACGATCAACATGGCCTATGCCCGCCTGGCACGGCCCCGTGGCCATCCTTCTCTCTCTTTCTCATTACTAGTAGTGTCAGGTCTTGTACTAACACGACCATGTGCATCAACGGCACGGCTCGTGGCCATTGTACTTGTACTATCTTAGATTCTATGAATCATAGAGTTTACCACGCCGCGTGTTGGTCTGTTAGGTTTGTCCTTTGTTGTTGTCTTTTTCTTCTGCAGAGAATCTTGATTGGGCACGGCCCATGCCTGGTGGGCACGACTGGTGTGTGTAAGGTGTTATACATTTGTATTGATATTTTAAGCCCATTTTACATATTAGTCAAGTTTTAAATTTATAAAACACGATATTCTGCTAACACTAAACACACACTTGGGCAAGTGCACCCATCGTGAGCGTAGTATAGCGTTGCTAAGATACCGAGATCGTCCAAGGACACAAGAGCTTTTAGTACCGGTTTATCCTCAACGTCCAATCAATCTAAATTTTTTTTGAGAAAGGGTTTTAAACATGAAAAATAAAACTAAAAATGCAGAAATAAAAATAAAATAAAAACAGATAGACAAGGCGAATCACTTGGATCCGACTCGTCTTTTAAGTATCCTTTGATGATTTTCGCACTTTCGGACTTTTTAAGAGATTATCTTAGTTATAGTTGTAGCCCCTCTTTTGAAAGTGACGTTACCCTCAACCCAGTGGCAGCAAGGATACAATCCCAAAGGGTCGGAATATTGAAAGATAATTAATTAAGTTATTAATGCGAAAAGTGGTAGGCTCCTCTTTTGAAGGTGACTTTACCCTCGGCTAAGTGGTTTGAGTCAGCAGGGATACAATCCCAAATAGCCGGTTTAATGTATTAATAGTAGTTTACATATGAGGGGGTCAACCCATTCGCACCCCCGCCATCCAATACCAGTGGGTATTGAAGGAGGTCCTAGTAAGCTTGACCCAGGTCCTTGCAGGATCTATACACTGAACAAGGCAAGAACCTTACTAAATCATTCCCTTAACCCCCGACCAGGTAGCCAACATACCTCAATATAGACCATAGAGATATGAATGGTGTAAATCTTTTACTTTACATAGAGTAAAGTAATGCCAAGACACCACGGACAAATGATAAAGAAAATTCACTTTCAACAAAAGAAACTAGTTATTAAAGTCATTAATACAAAACCAAATAAAAAGTGCCGAAAGATTAAAAATCAAAAGTAATACATAAAATAACTTGTCTTCACCAAGTGATGTAAGAGACTTAGCCAAACATGGCCTTTGATTGACAAGAACTCTTATGATCAATCTTGGATCCCGAGACTACTACACACACTCTAAGGTGCATGATGGATGATGGTGGTGGATGTGGGTGTTGGTGGAGTGGTGGCAAAGTGGGATAGTAGTGGTTTGCCAAGGGATGCCTTTGAAGTGAGCCAAGCACCCCTATTTATAGCCTGAACAGAAGCCCGGCCACGGCCCCGTGTCTAGCGGACACACCCCCGTGGCCATCCTTTTCTCTTCCTTCATTAAATGCTTTTGTCATCATTGGGCTCCACACGGCCTGTGTTCGCTGGGCACGGCCCCATGGGCAGAAGCTCTGTACTACCAAGATTTTGCAAGATTCTGCGTATCTTAGCATTGACCACGCCCAATGCTGAGTTGGGCACGCCCCCATGGTGGGCGTAGAAGCTTCTACAGCTATGTCTTTTCTGAAGGTGGCTGACCACGTCCCTGTGTCCAGTGGGCACGACCCCGTGGTCAGTCTTCTGTTTCTTGTTTTTGCTTTTGGGGATGCTGCCGAGGGGTCGGGCATGTCACGTTTATTCCTTTTCTTTGTATTTATGTTGGTTTTTGCTGTATATTTGTTCCTTTTGCTCATTTAAGCTCATTTGGTCCTGTAAATTCAAAAGGAAGACAAAAACACACTTTTTCTAACATTAGTACTAAAAAGGGTTAGTTTAATGTCTCATTTGATGTAATTTATATGTTGCATTTGCACACATCAAATGCCCCCACACTTGAATCTTTGCTTGTCCTCAAGCAAAACTCTTTAATATGTGGCTTACACAACCAAATGGAATAGGTAGGAGAGAAGTTTTTGGGCTTGTCTTGAGTGTCGGGAATCCAAGATCTATATTGGGTTTTATTTTTATTCTATTTACAATCCTATTCGTTATGATTTATTTAGAACCTTTCATAAGAAAAATTACTTATTTAGGCATAACATACCTCTTTAAAATTCCATTTAGATACAAGTTCACATACCTCACGGGAGATCACTCAAAACTCGGCCGAAGATGTATTTTTGTGAAACACTCGAGACCGGCATGGAACTTACTTCTACCATATGCTTGCCAAGCAACCAATCCTCCTCCTTTTTAACTATAAACCTTCGTAAATATCAAGAGGACTTTGGAAAGGGTTAGGCTTGGGCTAAGGGTAGGTGGTTTTTGGTTAGTGGTTAGTAAAAAGGGCTAAAAGCGTAAAAAGCGTTGGTCGTTGTAAAACTTTTTGTTTTTGTGACTTTTATTCAAACTACACATATTCAAACAAAGTTTCTTTGAGGAACTTGTTTGTTTATTGCTAGACTTTCATTTTTTTTATAGAGAAACGTCACAAGAATACCGAGCTTTCTACTAAAATAAAGGGGTTGAAAAGAAAAAGGTTTTGGTGGGTAAAGGGTGTTTGTTTTGTGGGTTTAGAAATGAAAAGGTTTAGACTCAAAGGGGCTAACTACGAGGATTTTGGGTAGGTGATAAAAAATGAAAAATAATGGTGTTAAAAGGAAAATGAGTTAGTCCTAATGCCTCCATCATTTACTTACTTGGATTTAAGTTTGTAAGAACCGGGAATGTATCGTCGTGGCAAGTTCTAGAGTCGTAAGAACCAAGCGGCTATTCACATAAGAAACGAAAAATGAGCATTTAATTTAATGATATATGCTTGTATGCTCAATAAAGGCTCAAAACTCACTTGTTGTGGGAATGGGATTATAATGTGATCAAGTATTTATAATCAAAATTTAATTAGATTTGTCATGCCTTTTCATAATTTTCTTATGTTGGTTATTTTTATCACGACGCTATCGGTTTTAAATTTGTAAAAATATAACCTTTTTAGAACTTTTTATTCCCAAATTAAACTAAGACAAGTAAAAAAATGAAAATTTTTGAAAAAATTTGGGGTGATTAGCGGTTCCAATACAGTTTTGTGTAAGGCTTGCTATTAGGACTTGCAAAATTCAAGGTTTTAGCATCCCCCCACACTTAAATTACACATTGTCCTCAATGTGTCCCAAAAATAAGTTTTTAGGTTGATTGAATGTGTAAAAAGGGGTTAAAAACAAGATTTTATGTTACTGGGTAGCTGGACACGGGGTGTGGTGGGCTGAGCACGACCCCGTGGTCAAACTACGAGTAACAAAGAGTTACATAAGGTTGACCACGGGGCGTGCCCAGTGGACACGACCTGTGGTCAGTTACCTGTTAGAAAATTTTTCTGCAGAACCCTGGGCACGGGGGCGTGTTGGGTGGCCATGGCCCCGTGCTGCATATGCTGAAATGATGGATAAGTTGACGGAAGGCTCTGTTTTCAGGCATGGGGTGCGGTTTTAACGTCCCTTTGGCAATATCCATATTTTCGAGTGTCATTTATTCCTAAAAAGTAAGACTAAACTAGAAAACATAAAAGTTAAACTAATCTAAAACTAAGGATAGTTCTGCGGAATGCCTCCGTGGTGCGCCACGTTTATAAGGGTCCTCTACTAGACCCACCTTATCGGGTGGTTCTGGCTCATCCTTAATTAGGGGTCGTCGTTGCCAATTGGATATTTCATTGATTGTTCAAGATCGACATACCTTTTATTGGCCCTTAATTGAATGGGTAGGTTGTTTTGCTTCCGGCAAATCAAAGCTTTATGGGTTTTCTCAAAAGGTTGTCCCAACTCAAGTGGAGCGTCACCAAGAATGACGAAGTCGGTTGGGACTACCATTTGATTTGTTTGGACTAACATATCCTCAACTACTCCCATTGATTTTATTATTTTCCGATTAGAAAGAAAAATGGGTATCTGAAGTGGAGAAAAATCACTAATACTTAACTTTTTGAAAATGTAGTTTGGCATTATATTAACACAAAGATCTTTGTCGATTGTAATATTACTAATAAAGGAATTTTTAAAGAAACATGGAACCGGTGTAATGTTAATTTCAAAAGGATCATCTTTTATTAGCGTAGTTTGATCATTTGTTAACTTAATGCTTACCATTTCGTCAATTTTAGTGTTAGTGTTTAACTCTTTTAAAGACTTAGCTTGAGTAGGTACCAAACAATGGTTTTCGAAAGAAGGTGTTAAGATATTTATTTCTTGAAAATTAGACTCTTTTTGAAGATTAACCTTTTCGGACTTACCTTTTTCGTTGTTTGGTTCATGCGTCGGTTTTTCACTTACTTATTCTTCCATTTTTACCTCTTCTACTATCACCTCTTTACTACAAATTACCTCTTCCCTTGCGAGGGATTCCTCTTCCCTTGCGCGAGATTCTTTTATATTGCGTTCGATAGTTTTGAGGTGTTCTGTTATTTTTTCGGCTACCAGGAGGATAGTTGGTGGTTCATCAAAGTGAGCGGAATAAGTATCCCCATAGCTTGAGATCGGAAGTTCGATCCTTGGCTCCTCATAATACTCATATAAGGAAGATGGTTCATACCATTGTTCCTCATTGTAAGTATATGATGGAGAAGGGTCATAACTTGGTTCTTCATAATACCCATATGAGGTGGCTGATTCACACCATTGTTCCTCATAGTAAGCATATGAAGGAGATGATTCATACCTTAGCTCTCCAAAATATGAGTATGAATGCTCATACCTTGGTTCTTCAAGATATGAGTATAAGGGAGAAGGTTCATACCTTGGCTCTTCATAGTGTGTGTATGAAGTAGTTGGCTCATACCTGGGCTCCTCATGGTATGTGTACGAAGTGGATGGTTCGAAGAGGTCACAATATTGTACCGAGTGAGGATTACCGCAAATGGTACAATACTCTTCTTCATAATCATCCTCTTCATGGTGGTAGTTGTAACCTCCTGAGTATTGATCCATAAGAATCACTCAGTAGACCACAAAAGAGTCTCCGGACCAGAACACAAAAATAAAAACAGAAACAGACGCTCACTACGGCCTCGTGTTCAGTGGGCACGGCCCGTGGTCAGGTCCTGTATCTGGGCATTTTTAAAAAAATGCAACTGGTTTGGTTCAGCACGGGGGCGTGTTCAGTGAGCACGACACCGTGTTCAGACTCTGTATTTGGGTGTTCTTTTATTTTTATGCATCGCGGGGGCGTGTTCATTGAGCACGGCCCCATGTTTAGACTACTGTAATGCAAAAAATTCCTAAAAATGTAAAAATGTGCGCGCAATTTTAGAAAGGTTTTTGAAAAATGATTAGGCCGTCGATTTTAAGCTTTCTTAAAATCCTTGTGTCCATGGCAACGGCTCCAAAAGCTTGGTGTGTGTAAGGTGTGATACATTTTTATTGATATTTTAAGCCCATTTTACACATTAGTCAAGTTTTAAATTTATAAAACACGATATTCTACTAACACTAAACACACACTTGGGCAAGTGCACCCATCGTGAGCGTAGTATAGCGTGGGTAAGATACCAAGGTCGTCCAAGGACACAAGAGCTTTTAGTACCAGTTTATCCTCAACGTCTAATCAATCTAATTTTTTTTGAGAAAGGGTTTTAAACATGAAAAATAAAACTAAAAATGCAGAAATAAAAATAAAATAAAAACAGATAGACAAGATGAATCACTTGGATCCGACTCGCCTTTTAAGTATCCTTTGATGATTTTCGCAGTTTCGAACTTTTTAACAGATTATCTTAGTTATATTAGTAGGCCCTTCTTTTGAAGGTGACGTTACCCTCAACCCAGTGGTTTGAGTCAGCAAGGAAGCAATCCCAAAGTGTCGGAATATTTAAAGATAATTAATTAAGTTATTAATGCGAAAAGTGGTAGGCCCCTCTTTTGAAGGTGACGTTACCCTCGGCTAAGTGGTTTGAGTCTGCAGGGATACAATCCCAAATAGCCGGTGTAATGTATTAATAGTAGTTTACATATGAGGGGGAAAAGCCATTCGCACCTCCGCCATCCAATACCAGTGGGTATTGAAGGAGGTCCTAGTAAGCTAAACCATTCCCTTAACCCCCGACCAGGTAGGCAACATACCTCTATATAGACCGTAGAGATATGAATGGTGTAAATCTTTTACTTTATATAGACAGTAAAGTAATGCCAAGACACCATGGACAAATGATAAAGAAAATTCACCTTCAACATAATAAACAAGTTATTAAAGTCATTAATCCAAAACAAAATAAAAAGTGCAGAAAGATTAAAAATTAAAAGTAATACATAAAAGACTTGTCTTCACCAAGTGATGTAAGAGAGTTAGCCAAACATGACCTTTGATTGACAAGAACTCTTACGATCAATCTTGGATCCCGAGACTACTACACACCCCCTAAGGTGGATGATGGATGATGGTGGTGGATGTGGGTGTTGTAGTGGTGGTGGAGTGGTGGCAAAGTGGGAGAGTATTGGTTTGCCAAGGGATGCCTTTGAAGTGAGCCAAGCACCCCTATTTATAGCCTGAACAGAAGCCAGGCCATGGCCTCGTGTCCAACGGACACGCCCCTGTGGCCATCCTTTTCTCTTCCCTCATTAAAAACTTTTGTTAGCATAGGGCTCTACACAGCTCGTGGTCGCTGGGCACGGCTCCGTGGGCAGAAGCGTAACTATACTATCAAGATTTTGCAAGATTCTGCGTATGTTAGCGTTGACCACACCCCGTGCTCAGCTGGGCACGCCCCCGTGGTGGGCCTAGAAGCTTCTATAGCTTTGTCTTTTCTGCAGGTGGCTGACCATGCCCCCGTGTCCAGTGGGCACGGCCCCATGGTCAGTCTTCTGTTTCTTGTTTTTACTTTTGGGGAAGCTGCCGAGGGGTCGGGCATGTCACGTTTGTTCCTTTTCTTTGTGTTTATGTTGGTTTTTGCTGTATATTTGTTCCTTTTGCTCATTTAAGCTCATTTGGTCCTGTAAATTCAAAAGGAAGACAAAAACACACTTTTTCCAACTTTAGTACTAAAAAGGGTTAGTTTTATGCCTCATTTGACGTAGTTTATATGTTGCATTTTGCACACATCAACGACCCCATGCAAAAGCTTTTGATCTTGCTATTTTGTTGGTTTGGATGTGGATGTGGGCTTGGCGAGTTGTGTCAATCCTCCTTCTTCGTATTTATGTTGGTTTTTTTGTTGTTATTTTGCTCCTTTTGTGCGTTTAATCTCTTTTGACCCTGTAAATTAAAAAGGAACAAAGAATCAAGCTTTTTCCAACATTAGTACCGAAAAAGTGTTGATTTTACGCCGTATTTGATATAATTTATTTGTTGTATTTTACGTACATCAAATACCCCCACACTTGAATCTTTGCTTGTCCTCAAGCAAAACTCTATAATATGGCTTACACACCCAAACGGAATAGATAGAAGAGAAGGTTTTGCACTTATCTTTAGAGTGTCGGGAATCCAAGTTCTAATTTTTTTTTTATTTACAATCTTATTCATCATAACGTATTTAAAATACAAATTAAGAAAATTTATTTATTTTGGGCATAACATGCCTATATTAAATTCCATTTAGTTATATACAAATTTACACACCTCACAGTGGTCACTCAACACTCGGCCGAAGTTGTGTAAGTGAAAATGCTCGTGCCCGGTTTGGATCTTACTCCTACTATAGGCTTGATAAACAATCAAACCTCCTCCTTTTTGACATTTGATCCTTTTAAATATCAAGAGGGCTTTAAAGGGTAGGTTGTGGTTCGGGTAGGTGTGTTTGGTGAAAATGGCGAAAGGCGTAAAAAGTATCGGTTTCTCCATTACTTTGTGGCTTAGCAAAAAATACTTTGGGTTTTTTGTTGCCAAAGTTAAAACTGAGCCATACTTGTAATTTTATAACCGATATCTTTACAAAAATATAAGTTAAAAATAAAAAGGTTTGCAGATGTGGGTGCTTTTTTCAAAAACATGTATTTTTTCGGATTTAGAAATGAAAGGGTTAAGGCTCAAAGTGGTTTATCTAGGGGGATGTTTTTGTTAAAGAAAATAAAAAAAAATGTTTTGAAGTGAAAAATAGGTTTGATCCTAATGCCTCCATCATTTACTTACTTGGATTTGTGTCGGTAAGGACTTGGGATGTATTGTTTTGGCAAGTTCTAGATTTCCGAGAACCAAACGGGCTATTCACACAAGAAACGAAAATTGAGAAATTAGTATAGATGTGTATTTAAATGCTAGGTAAAGGCTCAAAACTCACTTTTGTGGGAAAAAGGGTTATAGTGTAAAAATGTATATATAATCAAATTTACAAAGAGTTGTTATGCCCGTTTTTTGTAATTTTCTTAATTGGTTCTTTTTATCACGACGCTATCAGGTGTATATTAGTAAAAACATAATTTTTAGAACTTATTTTACCCAATTAAAGCAAGATAAGTAAAAAGAAAATAAAATTGTTTTTGAAAAAGTTTGGAGTGATTAGTAGTTTTCCAAGGCGAGTTTTATGTAAGGCTTGTTTTTAGTACAAACGATTCAAGGTTTTATCATCCCCCACACTTACATTACACATTGTCCTCAATGTGTGCAAAATATGATTTATTTTGGTTAAATATGTAGAAAGTGTGTGAAAGTAACAATTTTTATGGTTACTGGGACTTGCAGCACGGGGGCGTGCTATGGGGACACGGCCCCATGGCCAAAGTGCCAGTAACAATTTTGAACAGAAGACTAAGAGTATGGTGGACACAGGGGCGTGCTGGATGAACACGGCCCGTTCCACCTTCTCGTCAGAAAATTTTTGGACATCAGACAGTTGAGCACAGGGGCGTGCCTGGTGGGCACGACCCTGTGCTGCAGACACTATTTTGCAGTTTTTGAGGCGGGAGGCTTTGGTTTACGTGCATGGGTTGCATTTTTCATCATCTGTTTGGCGTTTTCAATTTCTTTCACACATTTATTGAAACCAACATCAACCATACTTCGATTTCATTAAAATAAAAGACTAGTACAAGAAAATAAAAATTACAATCCTAAATTAACCTAGGCTAGATAGATTCTTGAGGAATGCCTCCACGAGATCTTTATTTAAAAACCTTATCTGGGCTCTTGTTATAGAAGGTATGAGTTGGCTCGCTCCTGTCCAAATCGTCAGAGTGAAATTCACAAACTGTAAAGAGGACTTTCATCGTGAAATCGAAACAGGGACGGCTATCGCCTTCGTCTTCGCAAGGATCTATGATAGGCTTGTTGGCCTCGGTTTTGTTTAAACATGATGGCTCCTCCATCGATTTTCCTTCGTTTAATGAACATCGCGCCTTCATCATGGATTCTATTTCTTTGAACGTTTGGAGAATCGTCTTTTCTATTTTACCTACGTGTTCTAAGTCTCCTAGGTAATAGGGTTGATAAGGTTCAGGTGAATGGACATTATTATCATTTTTACTCTTGCCCATCTCAAGGTGATCGTCACCGGAAACTGATGGGGCTAAGTAGTGGGAAGTGAAGCTTAGAATGCCGCATTCTAATTCTTCATGTTTTTCTCCACACATATCACACCATTCATTGTAAGAGTGGCGGGGGTAAAAATAATCGCAAAAATCCATATTTTCCAGAAAGTTTTTAACCTTCGGGATCAGGCGCACACTATTTTCCTACAAACTGTTAATATGACACGGCCCCGTGTGAAGGTAACACGGCCCCGTGCTGCAGTCTGTATCTGGCAGAAAATAGTTTTGAGGTTACTGGAGAGATGACACGGCCCCGTGTAGATCACACACGGCCCCGTGTCACTTTTGTAGAAAGTAAAAAATTAAAGAAAAAGAAAAAAAACCTAAAAAGAAAAGATAAAAATGATTAGGCTGATAATTTTAAGCTTTCTCAAAATCCTTGTGTCCCTAACAACGGCGCCAAAAACTTGACGTGTATGTGTGAGGTTATAATTTTTAGATATATTTTAGCTCTTTTTATTCGCGAATCAAGTTTTAAATTTATAAAACATGATATAATACTATCACTCTACACACACATTAGGGCAAGTGCACCCATCGCGGATGCACTATAGTGATGGCAAGATACCGAGGTCGTCCAATGATACAAGAGCTGTTAGTAGCGGCTTATCGTTAATGTCTAATCTAACCAAATTTTGATGAAAAGGTTTTGAAAAAGATAAACTAAAAAAAGCGAAAATAAAATATAAGGAAAAACAAATAGATAAGAAGGAATCACTTGGTTCCAACTCCTGTTTAATGTATCCTTTAATGATTTCCGCACTTTGGGCATTTTAAGAGATTATCTTCAAGTTATAGTAGTACGCCCCCTTCCAGGCAGCGTTACCCTCAACCTATTGGTCTGATTCAGCAGGGATACAGCCCGCAAGGTCGGATTAATGAAAGAAACTTAAGTAAGTTATTAATGCAAAAAGTGATAGGCCTCCTTCTAGGCAGCGCTACCCTCAACCCATTGGTCTGAGTCAGCAAGGATACAGTCCCGCAGGGTCGGTTTAAAGTTTTAAGAGTAGTTTATAGATAAGGGATTCAAGCGGTTTCTTACTTATCCCGAGGCGAACAATACCGCCCACTCATGAAGTCTTACTAAGCTTGAACCAAGTTCACGCGGGATCTATACAATGAACGAGACATAGAATTACCCAATCACCCTTCTAACCCCCTTCCAAGTAGCAAACATGCTTTATATAGACTGTAAAGACACGAATGTGTCAATCAACAACACATGATAAAAGGAGCTAAAGATTGGAAATCAAAAGGAGCTAAAGATTGGAAATCAAAAAGTAATACATAAAAGATTTGTATTCACCAAGTGATGTAAGAGTTTAGCTATAACAACCCTCGACCCGTATAACCTTAGTTTTTATAAAAATCGAATAAAATATTAAATATGTGTCGCTCGCGGGCCGCGACTAAGTCAGGGGGTGGCTTGCGGCTCGCGATAAGGCTTTACTTGCCGGATACCCCATTTAGCCACATGTCCCCCTTCGTGTTAGACCAACTGTGGTGTGTGGCCACCCTAGCCGTAGCTAGGAGGTCTCTCACGGGGCGTGAAAGACAGACCCCAGTGGGTCGCAGGGCGCGAGCGAGTGCCGGATCCAGCCTATAAATTGACGCTTTCAACTTCAGTTCAATTCGTTCATTTCTTCTTTTCTCAGCCTCTATTATAGCAATATAGCAGCTCAATATTATACCCCTAAAACACGAAGCTCTGCCTCGTTGTAAGTATTTTAACCCAGTCACTAATTCGTTACCCTACCCGGTTGATCTAGGTCCCCGTAACGCATGTCGAGGCTCTGTCTAACTAAATTAGTTGGGGTTATGTCTTGTGTTTTATGGCCAATGTGATTTGGGTTATCATACTAACACGTGTGCATTGTATGTTTTAATAGAAAATAATCAGGAAAAGTAACAGGAAGCTATAGAGATACTTAAGTCTACAATGTGAGTCATTCTCTTTTTCTACCAAACTGTTTTACAAAACCTCAAATATTTTCAGTTATACTTACAGTGATTGAGTCTTTGTATGCTACAATTGCTTCCGGTATATGGGGTTTTGTATACACTACTAGTCAAGCGTTACTATTAGACAAAGAGTTAGCCAATAGTAATATGACCATAGTCATGGAACTGTTAACATGACAATTACTGAATGAGTAATTGGGTAGATATAAACATTGTAATCGCTCTTAATATTGTAAAGTTATGAATACCTGTTTTAATTAAACGGGGATGCACTCGCCAGTATTTCTTGTTGATAAAATCTTTTTAAAACACGTTTCAGGTAACTTAATGTGCAGCTATAAGAAGCCAGATACGGAGCAATGAAGGCTTAAAAAAGTGGCTATAAAAGTTACCTTAATAGAAAAGAGATTATGTTTTCAATAATTAGGGTTTATCCCTATAAATGTATTATGAATGAAACATGGGTTTTATCCTATTTGTTACTACAAAAGTTTAGTGTTTTGAAACTCTGAAATTATTTCCTAACTACGGTCCTGTTGTCTCATTTCTGCTACCAAATTAATAAACACTGATACCACTTAATTGGTTCGCGGCTCCCGCTCCCGGGGCAGGGGTCGGGGGTTGCGATAGAATGTGGTATCAGAGCCAAGCCACTGGTTTAAGCCATTTAGATGGTCTCTTAATACGTAAATTTTAACCAATTATGTTAGAAATATCTTATGTGCAATTATGTGTAAATATGTATATTATTATTTTGTTTTATTTGACAATTTTCTAGTTTACAGTATGAGTGAGCAAGGTACCTATGACGCCTACCATAATACCTCATTCTCCAAAGAATGAAGGAACATCATCCCAGCCAACCCCAGGATACACTGCTGATTCTGAGAATGTCTTTATTTTCAAAGCCAAATCCGAAGAATCATTTTCCCCTAAAAAGAGAGGTTGGTTTAGTAGAGGATCTTATGAAAGCAGGAAAAGAATGAAAAACTCCAAAAATGCAGGATAGCAAATAGAGAGAGGAATATCCAGAACCAGGAAGCCAGACCATTATGGGAGGAGGAACTGGATAGGCAATTAGCTGACTTTCACATGGTGGGAAATGTAGAAATTGAAAATGTAGAGGGAGGAATTAATCTCAACTAAGTAGCAAACCCACAACTTCTACCCTTATTTCCTAACCAACCCATGTAACTAGAATTAGGAAAACCAGCTACAAATTCTAGCCTTTGACCCAAATGAAATCCCTAGAATTCCAGCACCAAACCATTTAGACTATGACCCGTGGTGGGACGACAACCGATCCATTATGGAAATATGAATAACCCACGCCCTTATGGAGAACCAATACAACGTTACCCTGAACCAGTACCAGCACCACTACCACCCATGAATCAAGAAAATGTGGAAGAACTTCGCCAGTATGGTGAAGAGTTAGTTGAGGAGGGAAATCGAATTCGCCAAATAGGAGAAAAACTTGTCTGGAAATACGACGAGCGTGAAATGCAGTTTTAGTCAAGCCAACACTATTTATATATATATATATATATATGTGTGTGTGTGTGTGTGTGTGTGAAATTTTGTTATTTTGATAAAAAAAAAAAACAAAAATAGATAAACTAATATATATACCATCTATATATACCTATCGATGCATAGTTACTAGTGTTTAAATTTCAGATGTAATTTGTAATAGATGCATATAAGATATATGAAAAAGAGTAAGTCGCAATGCTCGACATTTTTGGTTCAATCTGCTTGAGTGGTTGCTTGTGTTAATTTTATTCTATGATATTAATACCTGATAAATGTTTACAACTCAGATGAAAAACTAAGTAAATCGAGAAAACCAGAATAACGATAATAATGGGAACCAAGTGAATAACAGCGCCATCAAACACATAGTAGCACAAGGAATCATAGATGCTATGCCATATATTATCAAGACTATTAAAGAGGCAGAAAATAATAATTCTATAATCGGAAGTAAACGTGCAACCAATGAACCAAGTCACAGCGTGAATGGAAATCACAGACCACTTATCCAAGCTCCAATTCCAAAAAGAAGAAGAATCATCTCATATGGTTGTTCTTATAAAGAATTCTTGGCTTCTAAACCAATAGAATTCTCAGCGATGAAGGAGCCATTTCATCCTTACGCTAGATAGAAAAGACAGAAGTAGTCTTAAAAATAAGTAAATGTGCAGATGAAGATAAGATAAGATCATGTTTGCTTCTAATCTTTTTAAGAATGCAGCCTTAGAGTGGTGGAATACCATTCTCCAGTCTAGAGGAATTAACAGAGTTTATAACATGGAATGGAACAACTTTAAGGAGATAGTTGAAAGGAAATTTGTCCTCCTCATGAAAAGGAACAGATTGCCAATAAGTTCTTAAATCTTAAAATGACTGGAATAAATTGCAGGGGTTATACTACCATATTCTTTGAATATGCTAGGATAGTACCAACCTTGGCCTCACCAGAACCAGTATTAATCTCCCGTTACATCTGGGGATTAATAAGTGAGATCGGACATGCAGTCAAGGCAGCTAGGCCACAAACCATAGAAGAAGCAGTAGAACTTGCTAACACTCTGACCGATGAATTGGTACGTACACAAGAGGAAAACAAGAAAAAGAACCTAGCTCAAAAGATTTCTCAAGAATTACGTTATGGTAATTCCTACCGTGGAAAAGGGCCAGGTTCTTCCTATTCACCCAACTGCAAATATTTCAAAAGAAAGCACTCAGGGAGATGCTCAATATACTTCAACATCTGCAAAATATCTGGACATAAGGAAGAAGACTGCAGGAAGAAAGCTAGCCATATCAAACTAAACTGTTCGAAACTAGCTCTAGCAGCAAACAACAAAGTTAAGGCAACCGAAGGACCCAAGAAGAATGTTAGAGCATTCGTTTTGACAGTTGAAGAAGCTAAGATGATTCCGGATGTGATTACCGGTATGTTTTTAGTTAATGATGTTTATGCTAAAGTATTATTTGACTCTGGTGCAAACCAAAGTTTTATCAATACTTTTTTCTGCAAACTTCTCCATCAACCATTAATTAAACTTCCACAAGACTGTCTGGTGGAGATAGGAAATGGAGATTCTATCAAGATAAGCGAAATCCTATAGGGAGCAAGGATAGAAATTCTAAACTATAATTTTATTGCTAACCTTTTCCCAATGAATCTAGTCGGATTAGATGTCGTGTTAGGAATGGACTGGTTGGTAACCAATCATGCCAGTATTTTATGTGATCAAAAGTCCATACAAGTAAGTACACCAAATGGTGAAAAGATCACAATAAAGGGAAACAAGCCAACGAAAACCACGAAGTTCATCTCAGTGATGAAAGTTGTAAGTTATGCAAGGAAAGGAGGAATGGTGTATATGATTTCCGTAATCATCAACACTAAAGGAAAAGAATTAAAAGATATTCCTGTAGTATCTAATTTTCTGTCGTTTTTTCAGAAGAGTTACCTAGATTACCGCCGGATCGAGAGGTTGAATTTAGAATACCAGGAACGGCACCGATTGCCAAAGCACCCTATCGACCCGCACCAATGGAGATGCATGAACTGAAGAAACAATTGGACGAACTGCTTGAGAAATGTTTCATACAGCCTAGTTCATCACCATGGGGAGCACCAGTGTTATTTGTCAAGAAGAAAGACGGATCAATGCGTTTGTGTATAGATTACCGGGAATTGAATAAGGTTACGATTAAAAATCGGTACCCACTAACGAGAATCGATGACCTGTTCGATCAGCTTCAAAAAGCTCGATTATTCTCCAAGATCGATTTACACTCAGGATATCATCAATTGAAAGTGCAGGAAGAGGACATTCCTAAAACTGCTTTCAGAACAAGGTACGGTCATTATGAATTTACAGTCATGTCATTTGGTTTAACCTATGCCCTAGTCGCATTTGTGGACATGATGAACAGGATATGAAAACCATACCTAGATAAATTCATAATTGTCTTTATAGATGATATTCTAATTTACTCTAATAATAAGGAGGATCATGCAGAACATTTGCATATACTTCGGACATTGTTGAGAAAAGAAAAGCTTTATGCTAAATTCTCAAAATGCGAATTCTGGTTGCAAGAAGTGCAATTCCTTGGACACCTGGTTAATCATGAAGGAATTCATGTGGATCCTACAAAGATCGAGGCGATTACCAAATGGAAAGTCCCTAAATCACCTACGGAGGTAAGAAGTTTTCTTGGATTGGCAGGATATTATAGACCTTTTATTAGAGATTTCTCTAGAATAGCCATTCCATTAACCAAACTGACTTGCAAATCGGTTAAGTTTGAATGGGGACCAAAACAAAAGGAAGCATTTAGGATTCTGAAGCAAAGGTTAACCAACGCACCTATACTCGCATTGCCTGAAGGAACTGAAGACTTTGTAGTCTATTTTGACACATCTAAGTCAGGATACAGATTTGTGTTAATGCAACGTCAAAAGGTTATAGCTTATGCCTCTAGACAGCTTAAGAAACATGTAGAGAATTATACAACCCATGATCTAGAATTAGGAGTAATAAGTTTTGCCCTCAAGATTTGGAGACACTATCTTTACGGTAGTAAGTTCATTGTATTTACAGATCATAAGAGTTTAAGATATATTTTTGGGAAAAAAGAACTAAACATGAGACAGAGACGTTGGATGGAAATTCTTAGTGATTATGATTGTGATATCCAGTATCATGCAGGAAAAGCTAATGTAGTAGCTGATGCTTTAAGTCAAAAGTATCATGAAAAGCCAAAATGAGTACGCTCTCTCAGACTAAATCTATAGATAGATTTAAATGAGCAAATTAGAAAGATACATGAACAAGTAATCAAGGACGATGCTAAAGGTTTAAAAGGTATGATTAAGGAATTAGAACAAGGAGCAGATGGAATAATTCGGAGATTCCATAAGAAAAGAATCTGGATACCTATTCAAGGAAACCTATGAGATCAAATTCTAGAAGAAGCCAATAAGTCAAAGTATACGATGCATCCCGGAAGTGAAAAGATGTATCAAGATTTAAGAAAGAATTTCTGGTGGATAGGAATGAAGAAGGATATAGGAAACTATGTTGCTAAATGCCTAACCTGTTCACAGGTTAAAGCTGAACATCATAAACCTTCAGGATTATTGCAACAATTACAGATGCCAATCTAGAAATGGGAATTGATAACAATGGACTTTGTTACTAAATTACCCAAGACACGAAAAGGTAATGATACAATCTGGGTGATTGTCGATAGATTAACCAAATCGACTCATTTCTTAACTATGAAGGAAACTTTCAGTATGGAACAGTTAGCCAAGTTATATATAAATGAAATAGTTTCATTACATGGAATTCCTTTATCTATTGTGTCTGACAGAGATAGCCGTTTTACTTCTCATTTTTGGACAAGCTTCCAAAAAGCAATGGGAACCAAGTTGAATGTAAGCACAACTTATCATCCTCAAACGGACGGACAAAGCGAAAGGACAATTCAGACAATGGAAGATATGCTTAGAGCATGTGTAATTGACTTTGGAGGAAATTGGGATGATCATTTACCTATCATAGAATTTTCTTACAACAACTATCATACCAGCATCAATGCTGCACTGTTTGAAGCATTGTATGGATGAAAATGCCCAACTCCAGTCTGTTGGGCAGATATTGGAGAAAAGCAACTATCTTGACCAGAGTTAGTACAAGAAACAACTGACAAAATATTCAATTCAAAGAAAGACTAAAAGCAGCACGGGATCGTCAAAAGAGTTATGCAGACAACAGACGAAAACCATTGGAATTTCAAGTTGGAGATAATGTATTATTAAAAGTTTCTCCATGGAAAGGAGTTGTCAGATTCATTAAAACACGAAAGCTAAGCCCAAGGTATGTTGGACCTTTTGAGATTATCAAAACAACAGGACCAGTAGCATATCAGCTACAATTGCCAGAAGAAATGGCAGGGATACATGATGTGTTCCATGTATGTACCTCAAGAAGTGCCTAGCAGACGAATCATTAGTGATACCTCTTCAGGACATAGAGGTAAATGAGAAACTTAAGTTTGTAGAAAAACCACTTCAGATAGAAAATAGAAAGATCAAGAATCTCAAACACAAGAGATTAGTTCTGGTCAAAGTAAAATGGGATTCAAAGAGAGGACCAGAATATCCACGGGAACTCGAGTCAGAAATGCAAAGAAAATATCCACACATATTCCAGTGAATCTCGAGGATGAGATTTAAAACAAGGTGGGGAGGATATAACAACCCTCGAAAAATGCCATAAATGAACCCCGTACACGCTAAACTAGACCTGTTTAACCTTAGTTTTTTTATAAAAATCCAATAATATATTAAATATGTGTTGCTCGCGGGCCGCGACTAAGTCAGGGGGTGGCTCGCGGGTCGTGATAAGGCTTTACTTGTCGGATACCCCATTTAGCCACGTGTCCCCTTCGTGTTAGACCTACTGTGGTGAGTGGCCACCCTAGCCATAGCTAGGAGGTCTCTTGCGGGGCACGAAAGACTGACCCAAGTGGGTCGCGGGGCGCGAGCGAGTGCCAGATCCAGCCTATAAATTGAGGCTTTCAGCTTCAGTTCAATTCGTTCATTTCTTCTTTCACTTAGCCTCTATTATAACAATATAGCAGCTCGATATTATACCCCTAAAACACGAAGCTCTGCCTCCTTGTAAGTACTTTAAACCCAGTCACTAATTCGTTACCCTACCCGATTGATCTAGGGCCCCGTAACGCATGTCGTGGCTCTGCCTGACTAAGTTCGTTGGGGTTCCGTCTCGTGTTTTATGGCCAATGTGATTTGGGTTATCTTACTAAAACATGTGTATTGTATGTTTGTAATAGAAAATAATCAGGAAAAGCAAAAGGAAGCTATAGAAATACTTAAGTCTACAATGTGAGTCATTCCCTTTTTCTACCAAACTGTTTTACAAAACCTCAAATATTTTCAGTTATACTTACCGTGATTGATTCTTTCTATTCTACAATTGCTACTGGTATTTGGAGTTTTGTATACACTACTAGTCAAACGTTACTATTGGACAAAGAATTAGCCAATAGTGATATGACCATAGTCATGGAACTGCCAACATGACAAATACTGAATGAATAATTGGGTAAATATAAACACTGTAATCGCTCTCAATACTGTAAAGTTATAAAAGCCTATTTTGATTAAACTGGGATGCACTCGCCAGTATTTCTTGCTGATAAAATCTTTTCAAAACGCGTTTCAGGTAACTTAATTTGAAGCTATAAGAAGCCAGATACGGAGCACTGAAGGCTTAAAGAAAGTGGCTATAAAATTTATCTAAATAAAAAGGAGATTATGTTTTCAATAATTAGGGTTTATCCCTTTAAATGTATTTATGAAGGAAAAATGGGTTTTATCCCATTTGTTTACTATAAAATGGATGATAGTGGTGGGTGTTGGTGTTGTAGTGGTGGTGGTGGAGTGGTGGCATATGTGAGAGAAATAGTTTGCCATGGGATGGATTGGAATGGTTCCAAGCTCCTGTATTTATAGCTGAAGTCAGACAATCAACACAGCCTGTGCCCGCCTGGCACGGCCATGTGGGCATCCTTCTCTCTTCCTCATTAACTGCAGTGTCCGTTCTTGTACTAAAACAGCCACGTGCGTCAACGGCATGGCCCGTGGCCATTGTACTTGCTGTACTATCTCAGATTTTGCGAATCTTAGAGTTGACCACGCCCCGTGTTGCCTTAGCATGGCCCCGTGTATTCTGTCAGGTTTGTCCTTTGCTGTTATCTTTTTCTTCTGAAGAGAATCTTGATTGAGCACGGCTCATGCCTGGTAGGCACGGCCCCATGCCAAACTGCCAAAGCTTTTGATCTTGCTATTTTGTTGGTTTGGATGTGGATGGGGGCTTGGCAAGTTGTGTCAATCCTCCTTCTTAGTATTTATGTAGGGTTTTTGCTGTTATTTTTCTCCTTTTGTGCGTTTAAGCTCTTTTGACCCTGTAAATTAAAAAGGAAAAAAGAAACAAGCTTTTTCCAACATTAGTACCGAAAAAGGGTTGATTTTTCGTCGTATTTGATATAATTTATATGTTGTATTTTATGTACATCATTCACCATTTCAACTTTCATTCTCTCCTGGTGGTTGTGTTATAAGTATTGAAGAAATTACGAAATTGTCTATGCAAATGCAATTGCTCTTCTTAACTCATCTGGTCTATCAACAAGTCGAACAGATCAAATTACTTCAAGAATGTGATGCTGCAATGTCAAAACAACTTTAGAAGATTATAAAGAGGGAGAGATTGTAGAATGTTTATCTGCAGATCTAGTTGTCGAGTCGTTAAAGATAAATGGTGATTAAGTTGTTGTGAGTAATGCACTAGCAAAGAAACCACCACATAGTCCAAATAGAAATTGAAGACATTACTGAGGAGGAGTACCCAAACATGTATTCCGATTTAGCGAATGAGGATTTTCCGAGCTTCAATTAAAAATGTAAACTAAAGCTGAAGAAATCATAAAAAGTCAAGAATCGGAGAAGATGGTTGAAAGAATGTAGAAGAAAATGAAGAGATGTCGTAGTTGAGTAAATTGAAAAGAGAATGTTCAAAGAAGTTTCATGAAAACAACAAACTTCTAGTCATATCAGTGTTTCAAAAGTCGCATTGTTCAACCAAGTGAAAGAAATTGCAAATCAGTGAGATTATTAGCTAGGTGTATTTTGATGATCTTAGATGTTTTGTAGTGAAATGTGTTGATGGCATCCAATATTTCAAATTGTTGCACGACTTCAAAAGTTTACCAGAACGAGACATGCGAGCATTGTCGAAGACGAACTTAATTACAGAAGGAAAGTATGGGATTATTGATTACTTCGAGCTACAAATGAAACATGAATGTTGGACCAAATTCATCAACATAAAACCTCAACGTCCAAAGAGACTTATCTCTAAATTTTAAAAGCGATGGATTATCAAAAAGCCACTTGTGATTCTAAAATTTAAATGTATAAACGTTGTTTGGTTTGAGTTTACGAGGTTTGTGATTAAAACAAATAATAAAAGACAATTATGTATCGTAGAATGTCACACCCTCAAAATCCACACGCAGAGTATTACCGCGAGGCATGTGACGACCAGGATCTTAGCCACTAATTATTTTGAACGGATTAGTTATTGTTATAAACATTAGCATAATTAGTGACCTAATTTAAATTTTTCAAAACATAGTTTAGGTTCACAGCGGAAGGGAAAAGAATACATATCATAATTTAAAACCACAAGTTTATTAGTTAAGAAATTACAAACCACGCACTCCATCCGATTGCAACGTCCGTCCTAACTGTATCGAGCAACCTGCAAAGCATGTAGTAGGGTATCAACATATTGTTGGCGAGTTCACGAGTTGTCCAGTTTTAACTTTTCGAAAACGTAAGTTGTTTAGATAAAGCATTTATAATCACGTCATGGGGAGCTACCCCATACGAAAGCTACTAAACTGGCGTTACCGAAACTATTGACGAGAAGATTTTGTGCCCCGAGTCAATGTCTATCATCATTGACCAAGATGCAAGGTCTACTAGTTCACGCCCGATCTCCCTCGGTCACGGTGTGAGGTTGTCAAACCTAATAGCGCTATCAACTAATAACCCGTTCGCCCCCGGCGATTAATCGGTACTATAAGCAGGGACTTTACATGATAGAGATTCGTTTAGTTTTGCTAGTTGTGATTTATAAATAATATCCAAACGTATCTCCCCCGGAGATAGTATTTTAAGAGTACCCATTTGCATTTTCCCCCGGAAATAATAATTCGAAGGTAATTTTCCAAAGATGGCAGTTTGTCCGTGTCCCTCCCTGGGACGCATGCTTTTAGTGTGTGAACTCACCTTGGTTTGCTCGGCAGACAATTTACTTGTGTTAAGTTGGTCAACCATACCCTAATATGGTTATAAATATTTATTAGGTTCGTAAGCAAGTAACGTCACGTATAGATTACACATATCTAACATGTAGCATGCATGTCAAAACATCGTACAAGGCATTTGGGCTTATCCTAGCACATAAACAGTCAAACAGCAACAGTGACACACAGTCCTTAACAGCAGTTTGTGCGGCCCAATAACTAAGTGAAGTAGTCCAGTCGAAACCGTGTGGTCTCGACTCGAGATCGTGAGGTCTCGAGTCGCAACCAATAGGTCTCGGGTTGCAAATGGGAGGTCTCGGGTGATGCATGCACGAGTCAAAACCTCGAGTCAGGTCTCGAGTCGAGACCTGAAGATCTCCAGTCGTAACCTTGTAGGTTTCGAGTCCCCTAATGTGCATGCTTGGTCTCGAGTAGTCGTTCAAGGGTCTCGAGTCGCAACCTCGCGGTCTCGACTCGCAACCACTGATGCTAGCACAGGTGGAATGCTTCTAGAACATTCTCCAACTTTTGTACTATCCAATCAGATTTTACGAGTATGTACTGTCCAATCAAAATTTACTAACATGTTTCCATTATTCTACCAATTCAAATCAGATCAATCAACATATTTTTCAAATATTCATCACATATCCAAACTGTTCATCACGTTCATAATTCTAAGCGGATTCTAATCAACCATTATCTAATACTGATTTCTCACTATATTCCACCCGAAACATATGCAGCCATTTTATCACAAAAAATTATTCTATCATGCACCCTAAACATCATCAACACCTTTATATCATACAACAGAAAAATCATATCATCATTATTAATCATCAGGTAACAATAGTCACTCCTTCAAAATGTTTCGAAACAACCATGTAATTAACAATGAACAAGCAGTGGGTTATAATCAACTTCATTCCACTAGCTACATCACTAGCCATTCAAATACCCATATATCATGATCCATTCTTAACACCACACTTTTAGAACATCATCAGGTTATGACAAATATGGAAAACACACAATTCTAATCTTAATTTAATATGAACAGTACCCAATATTTCACATAACAGTTACCATTATACATCCAAGGCTCTTCATATCTATCATCTACATCATACAACAACCCACTAGTATCAAATCAGTTTGTCATGAAATTCCTAAATCACACTCTAATCATATGTATACCACAACAGTTATCAACCGCAAATTACTCAACCAAATCCATAATATAATCACAACAGTTTCAAGTATTTTAGGACCCTTTTGTATTCATAACACAAACAAGCAGCCAACCATTAACAAGATCAAAATATAAAACATAAGTAAACTGACCGATGGGTTGTGGGTGTGACCCGAGACTGAACTTGACGAGACTCGAAGCTTCAAACCCACGGCTGACCCGAACAAACAAAGCCAGATCTGACCCGGTCGGACTACCACGAGACCTGAGCTAGTTGGGTCAGAACCGAGAACCCAAACTTGCACCAAACTCCACCATTTCCTCTTCTGTTGCAACCAGAGCCACTACAGTGGCTAGCCGGAGCCACCATCACCATTGCAGCCGCCAAAATGTCTCCGACCCACCACCAAGTCATGAAGTGTATGTGTCCGATGCAGGGTAATGGCGTGTAGATAGGTGGGTGTGGGGGTGTGAGAGGGTCGCCGGAGTCCTCTGATTGCACACGAGGCGTGCGGCTGTGAGAGAGTGAAAGGGAGAAGAGGAGTGGGTCGGGTTTTGTGTGTGAGCTTGGTAGAAAAGAAGGGGAGTGCTGGAGAGGAGCTGGTCGGAGAACAAAGGGCGTCGGAGATCGCCGGAATCCGGCTCCGATCGTCGGACTCGGGAGAGGAGATAGAGGGGTGTCTGGTGTTGTGCGGCTGCACATCTTTGTGGGGTTTTTGGTTTTTGAGAGCAAATGAGAGAGGGTGGGAGGTTAAATTGTATATTGTAGTCTAGGGTTTTAGGTTTAAATAAGTTGGGTTGGGCCTAGCCCGAGTGCGAATCCGTTTAAACAACTACGCGTCTGCTCAAACAACTGGCCCGGTTTTTAACTATAACGGTAATCCAATTCATTATTTTAATAAATAATAATAGTAATAATGATTATTAAGCGCACGTTTTTACCAAACTACCCTTGTCTTGTCAACGAGAGTACGGGTTGTCACATAGAACAAATAAAGTAATCACAAGCAAGAAATTATCATCAACAATTGTTTATCATTGAATCAAAAAGATTACAAGTTTTACATTATGATTAACTCTACAAACTCCCCTCAGCCTGATCACATACAAATTTGTTTGTACAAAAGAAAAGGTGATGTGTGTGATAAATAGATCTCTAACAGGTTAGATCTATTTATACAAAGTACAAAAGGTTTGTTTGTGATTGGTTGACATTACCCTGATAGTGACATCTAACATTCCTAATAGAAAATATTCCACATGTGTTGCAAACATCTATGGGAATAAAAAATAGGGTCTAACTAAGCAAAACACTGTTAATAAGCTAATACTGTAACATTAGGAAACATTTGTTCTTCAACCTCTGTTGCTTTGTTCCAAACATCTATTTGGCCACAACAGATGTTTGGTCTTCATGAGCAGACCTTTGCCTCAACAGAGCTTTGAAAATGAACATACCTTGTTTCTTCATCAACATCGGTTCCAAGGCTTCAAACAGTGGATAACAAGTCTTCAGCTGATGCTCTGATTTAGGTGTTAGTAGTCCTTGCTTTACCACATATTCGGTTGATAACAAAACCTAATAGCTTGTTGTGTGACATAGAGTAGGTTGAGTCGCACTAGTAAGTGAAGTGTAAAAGATCTGATGGCAAAGACCTGTTTTTTATTATGACTTAGATTAACAGACTTTCTAGCACCATGTCTATGCGGTGTCTAAGTAATTGATTAAATTTAGTTTTGTGAAACCAGTGTTTTCAAAATCTAATATCTTTTCTCTTAATTAAATTTTATTTTATATATTATTATTTTTCCCAAATCAATCAAAACCACCAAATCATGATTAGTAGTAGTTAAATAGATAATTTAGCTAAACAGTAACCATATATTCCTAATGGAGATGACCTTACTTACTCGTACTAATATAGGTATCTAAGTCTTAAAAATAATTGTTTTTAGTAGCCGACGACAGCTATATCAATGATCTAGACTTTGATCCTCCGGCGCCTTAACCTCAAAAAAAAAAAGCACGAGCCAAACCAAAATAAATGAGTACAAAGAAAGTTTTAAATGTTCAAAATCTAGGTCCTATCGTACCATTCGTTAATCTAATAACACCATTCTCGTTGAGATTTATTCCAGTTGCTAATCCCCCTCATCAAAGTTTTTCGACTGCAACAAGAACTGTTACAATGATTTCAGTATCACATGTAAGGTCAAGTTTATATAAATTTTTAATAACACAAGGTGCCGGTTCATCACAAGGTGTCAGACCATCTACATCGGTCAACGCACCTATAACCAGCTCTGCAACCAATGTTTCACCGTTTCAACTTTCATTCTCTCCTGGTGGTTGCGTTCAAAATATTGAAGAAATTATGAACATGTCTATGCAAATGTATTTTCTCTTCTTAACTCATTTGTTCTATCAACAAGTCGAACAGATCAAAGTACTTCAAGAATGTGATGCTGCAAAGTCAAAGCATCTTTAGAAAATTATGAAGAGGGGGAGATTGTACAATGATATACAATTTTAGAAGATTATTAAGACGTAAAGATTGTAGAATGATTATCTGCAGATCTAGTTGCCGAGTTATCAAAGTTAAATGGTGATGAAGTTGTTGTGACTAATGCACCATCAAAGAAATCACCACATAGACCAAATAGAAACTGAAGACATTATTGAGGAGGAGTACCCAGGCATGTATTTCGATTTTGCGAATGAGGACATGTATCCTTGATAGTTTCATGTAATAATAAAAATCGAATTTTCATCGCCTTAGCCACTTTTTAAATATCCCATTCCATACCTTTAGCCTAGCCCCTTTACAACCCTTTGTAAATTGGTGGAAAATGATTGAGTTGCAAGCTTATGTGTATACGTGTTCTAGTGGGTTTGAGTGTTCACTATAAAATACTAGTGCATCTTTCTAGTTAAATGTTAAATGGAGTGGGGAGAACATTGGGAGGGATGTGTATGGTGTGCTATCTTTAAGGGTGGGTTAATCTTGCGCAACCATCTTTTGTGTTTAAAAATTGCAAAACACGTTTAACCGTTGAATTACCTTTGAATGTGAAAATTATGAGTTGGTCGTGACTTTAGACCTTAACTTGAATTATTGAGAACGGGGAGTGTGTCGTTTTGTTTGACCCACGTGAAAATGAAAGACGAATTTGCCTAAAGACAAGCAATAGATAAGTGTAGGGATGCGATACATGATTGAAAGACCGATGTTATAAGTATTTTAATTGGTTTTCACACGAATGTGGGTTTTGAATGATCTACTTAGATATGATTTGTGTTCTTGCATTTTTACGGAGTTTAAGGAGCATTTCGGGAGCTCTTCATCAAATAGCTAACACATTGGATAAACCATGTTGACCTCTTTCTTTTTTTGGGTTGTTAATTTTTAGGATTCATCTGTTCTACCACAGTTAGGATGGCCCGATATGTGTTTGCCAATTTTGTATACTTCATCATGGCCCGATAGAATACTATGCTCTGAGATCACAAGGCCTCATCTTAATTTCTGCAAGTATGTAACACATTTAGATGGATGATTGCATTTTTTATGTTGTAATATCAGTTTCCACAACTTTTGTTGATAATGAATGGGTTGTACTTGTATCGTAACCTTATCGCGCTGCAAATTGTAGCCCCTGCAGCAACGCGTGGGTTCCCCATTAGTGACTAATAACCACAATCATCATGCATCATCATTGTGAGATATTTGAAACCATTATTCGAGTAGTACAAATATGAGCTTGATCGTCCCTAAAACACGATCACTCCCATGCTTCCCTTTCTCCGCGACACACCACCATCGATTTTCTTTCGTTGGTTCTAGAACGTGAATGATAAACTAAACTTTCATATAACTTGAATTTGAATACAATGGTATGTTTTTACAAATGAAATCTTAAGCCTATGTATACTAAACTAAAAGGTGCGATTGTAGAGACTTGTCTCTTCATGAACGGATGTGTCCTTGATCTTGTGGATGTGATTAAACATGAAGAGGCATGTCCATTTCTTTTCTTTTGAAGCCGTCAATTGAATATGTGCGAACCAATGGACACATCGATTGGTGTCGGTTACAATCTTCTGATTTGACACCTTTGATCCCCGAACTTCATAACTACCTTCTAGACTACTTTATTAAATAGAAGCTTTCTAAATGCAAATATGGCATCTAAATCTTTCTGTTACCAGCAATTGAATTAAGTTTCAAATGAAAAAGATAACAACCTATGTTTTGCTTTAAAATTCAAATTAGTTTTACATGCAAACTATTCAAGGAACCGTATTTCAAGGAAAATAATGATTCATAACCGCAAAGACACCGAATTTTAAATTTTGTGAGTGTATTTTATGAGTTGATAAATTTTGAATTATATTTATACACGTTTGCTATATACTATTTTGGTTCCGCAGTAATTAAATGTATAGTTTTTGGTTACTTTAAGTATTTTCAAGTAAAGGAAATTCTTTTAAGAAAAATAATGATTTATTACCGGAAAGACACCGAATTTTGAAAACGCATAAAGGGTTTTTTAACAAACCACCACGACGATTATCGACATTAAAAACCATGAATTTATTTTTTAACAAAGTCCACCCTTAATAAACAATTAGGAAAAAAACAAAATAAATAATTAGGAATCTTTCGACCTACTATTCCATCCAAGGTTCTTAAACTATATCATCATACTATGTCACATCTATTTTTAGAATCCTGACACGGTCTTGAGCACTAAACTCATGTCATTTTCCAAAGCCACTAGAAAATACCATGAATTTCCTTTTTTTAAAAAGCAGGCCATTAATATATAATTAGGAAAAAAACAAAAATAAATAATTAGGAATCTTTCAACCTACTATTCCATCCAAGTTCCCTAAACTATAAAATTATCCTCGGATGTGTATTCCATCCATCACCAATAAAATTGTTCGGAACCTTATCAGAAGAGGCAGAAGTAAAGGTGCCGGCAAGCAAAGCTTGGGCTCTCTTTGGCACTCTTGAGATCGGAAAGGTTCTAGCCGGAACAACCCTTGATAGTGGCGGACCCAGAAAAAATTCTCATGGGGTGCGGATAAGGGGTTTAACCAAAATTTCAAGGGTTCAAGGGGTGCGGATAAGGGGTTTAACCAAATTTTCAAGGGGTGCGGGGAGAATTTTACCTTATAAAATAAACTAAATTTTTTTTTCCGGGGGTGCGCCCACCCACCCTGGCTTCTTACTAGGTCCGCCCCTTGAAGCGGTTGATGTGGTAGAAGGTGACGGTGGACCCGGTACCATTCTCAAGCTTACCTTCAAGCCTGGTACGTCTCATCGCCTATAAATAAATATTAACAAAAGTAAATGAAAAAAAGACGTGATCGTATGGTTTTATATGTCCAGGGTCAGGTGTCTCTTATTGCAAAGAGAAGTTCACAACAGTCGATAACACAAATATGGTCAAAGTATCCGAAGCGGTAGAAGGGGGATTTCTTGATATTGGATTTAATTTTTACCGGCTAAGGATTGAGATCAAAGAGAACCCAAAGGATAGCTATCGCTCATCGTGTCTTTTGAAATTGACACTTGAATACGACGTCAAGGAAGAGTTTGCTGCTAATGCTTCTCTTGTCACCACTGGGCCTCTCCTTGCCATTATGAGTGTTGCAAGCGAGCATCTTTTGAAATCTAATTAAGTAGGACAACGTTTATTATCATTTCTTTTATATAGCACTTGTTATGAATAAGCTCGTATTACATTCCTTTGTCACTGTTTTTAGTGGTGAACTCATCCTATTGGCTTTGAATAAGGGAAGAATATCTTGTTAGAAAATTACCATCAATTTATCACTAATGTCCTAGACTCCTAGTGGTGCCACAAAAGACATGTTTGTATGTAACTCTACGTGGATGTAAATTATGAGGTTAATTTTGGTACACAACTTGTTCATTATATAATATATCGAAAGACTACCGGTCCACATGTATCTTGTCTTAAAGTTATTATTTTTAATTAATTATTAAACTAGGGTTAAGACCTGCCCGCGTTGCAGCGCGGGTACATCGTAAACATTGAATGGATTTGTCCAAACGTTATATGATGCATTAACCATATGAAAACACACATTTCGACGTATCCAGTTGAACTCAGTGTAACCTATATAAGCATTGTGATTGGATCAAACGTAAAGTAAATGGAATTCATATCGAACAATCATAATGTATTATTATATGTGACCCAACTCATACATAGAAAACGTAACGGGTATGAAGGAAAATATACACATGTAATCGAAAGGGATTAATTAGAGGTTCGGAAAAAGAGGAGAAAAAGAAGCCACAATTTGACTCCAGTCGGTTCGAAAAAAAACTTTACGAAACATACATAAAATAAACACGAAAACGTATTATATTTGACCTGAATCATTTCCCAAAAAAGTTTACGTCGGAACATAAAGCAACTTGAATTTATACAAAAACGTACATAAAAATATGCACGTAAAAATTATTTCTTTAAACGAAAACGTATTATATTTGACATGACTCGTCTATAAAAAAAGTTTACGTCGGAATGTAGAACAAATCATATTTATACATACCCGTACATAAAATTTGCACGTAAAAAATAGTTTTTAAGTAAAGGAAGTATAGGGGTAAACGAAACAAAATATTAGTAAACAAATTAATTGGTTAAAAACGTTCGTAAAACCGTGCCAAGTAGCACCAATGCCACAAAGACATCGACTCTCAACATCGTAAAAAAAAATAGATAAAATGGTAAAAATTACACTAAACGAAAAGGAGACTAAAATCATTGAACCACGCACACCCGTTACAGTGTCTTAATGCAAAGAAATTAACCAGAAACGTAAAACGTACAAAATAATAACTTAGTCGATCTAGGACCCGCCCGTTGCGGGGAAGTTTTCAAAAGGGAAAAAATGGACGCGTTGCGACGGGTCTGTCAAATATGAAAAAATAGAGCAAAAACGTTGAACCTCACATGCACGCTACGACATGTTAACTCGCAAAATTTAGAACGAAACGTAAAACGAAAAACTTGCGAAAGATAAAAAGTATGGGGACCAAAGTTGTAAATAATAAAGTGTTGTGTTAAATTACAAAAGATGAAAAAGTTTGAGTTAAAAGTAGAAATTTCAAATGGGTTAAAATGTAAAAGGAAAAACTTTAAGGTTGAAAGTGAAAAATCAATTTTTTTTATTTTGAAAAAGTCCCTCAGCAAGGGGTACAAGTGATGATGCACAAGAAAGTTGTTAATTTATATATGGAACTAGAATAGAGACCCGCCGCAATGCGGCGGGGATTCTTTAGTTATAACTAAATCAACCTAGGACCCGCACGTTATGTTAAATCTGTCAAACAGGAAAAAAAATAGACGATGTAAAAACGTTCACCCATACACGCACGTTGCGTCGTGTTAACTCGCAAAATTTAGAACGAAACGTAAAAACGTTAAACCAAAGACGCACGTTGCGATGTGTTAAGTCACAAAATTTAGAACCAAGCATAAAGCGGAAAATTTGCGGAAAATGAAAACTATAAATGATCAAAGTTGAAAGTAAAAAAGTTGTGAGTATAGATTGCAAAAGATAAAAAGTTTTTGGTTAAAAGTAAAAAAAAATAGTTTTGGGTTAAAAGTAATTTATGAAATACTTTTGGGTGAAAAATAAAAAAAAATCAATTTTTTTTAAACCCCTAAAGCCAAGGTTATGACAACCATATACATAACCATTTTTTCTTTGGAAAACCCACAAAGCACACCCCGCGTTACGACGGGGCGTAAAAGGTGTCAAATAGTACTAATGTCACACAACCGTGATCGACCACCAACACTGACTCGACCTAGGATCTGCGTGTTACGACAAACCTGTCAAACATGAAAAAATAGAGGTAAAAACGTTGAACCACACATGCACGTTGCACCGTGTTAACTTGCAAAATTTGAAACAAAACATAAAAAAAGTTGAACCACACTCATACGTTGCGTCGTATTAACTCGAAAAATTTAGAACTATACGTAACGAAACGTAAAAAAAAATTAAACCAAAGACGAAAAGTATAATTGACAAAAGTTGTGAAGTTAAATTGCAAATAATGAAAAGTTATGAGTTAAAGTTAGAAAAACAAAATTTATAGGGTTAAAATTGCGAAAGAAAAAACCTTTGGGTTAAAACAAAAAAATCTGGTTTTCTTTTTTGAAAAATCCTCAAAGCACAAGTTAAAAGTGTTTATGCATGAAAAAGTTACTTATTTATATATGGAATAATAAAGTTATAAGGGGTAAGTTTAATAAAATAGGGTTTGCTTTAAGAAGTTTTTTTATTATATATTATAGGGGTTTGCTTCAAGATAATCCATGTGGGATGCTTGGGTCATTTTTTTTTTTTTTTTTTGAAAGGTGAGGTGTTATTAATGTTGAGACTTGTACACGGGCTTTTAAAATTTTATCGAGTGGAAATGTGAAAACGTGTGCAATAATTTAAAATTGCTTAATATTACCTAACTACTGTTAAGCCTTTGCGTTGCAGCGGTTGTTGAAAAACTGTGTCAAATAGTACCAACGCTATACCACTGTCAGTGACCACCAACACCGGAAAAGCTCGTAAAAACAAATTTAATAAAAACGAAAAAAATAAAGCCGAGCGAAAAGCAGACGTAAAATATTTAAATCTCGAACACTCGTTGCAGAGAAACTAAACCGAAACGTAAAACATAGAAAAAAATAACTAAGTCAATCCAGGACCCGCGCGTTGGTCGAACTTGTTAAACGGAGAAAATAGATGTGTTGCGACAGGCCAGTCAAACGGTAAAAATATACGAAAAAATGTTGAACACGTACATGCACGTTGCGGTGCATTAACTCACAAAATTTAGAACGAAACGAAAAACTTGGGAAATATGATAAGTATGGTGGACCAAAATTGAAAATAAAAAAGAGTTGTGATTGATTAAATTGCAAAAGATGAAAAACTTTGGGTTAAAAGTAAAAAAACAAAGGTCTAAATTGCAAAATTAAAGTTATTTATTAATCTTAGATAAAGATAAGAATAAAAATAAATGATATCTATATATTTATATAATATTAAAGAGAAATGTCGGTGGCTGTCACATCAAAAGCCACCGACCCATATTTCTATATATATACCTTACACTGTCATACCTGAAATCAAAAGTTAACTCACAAATAGTAGACTTAGATTAGCTAATAAGCCTAATAATTATGCACTACATACAACCATACATATACTTTTTTGGTGCTGTTTCTTTTTCTTTAGTTTTAACCTTTTCATTGTTTTGTTTCTTTTTATGTGGTTTTAGTTTTAACCTTTTCATAATATAAATTTTAATCATCTATCTTTTTTGTCTTTTTTTCATGTTTAGTTTTTCGTTTTCATTTTTAGAACACTTTCTTTTATTTTATTAACTTAAATTTAACTAAACTAACTTTTAATTAATTTTTAGAAATTGGTTTTTCTTTAATCGATCGAGTTTGTGGTTGTTGCAACACACGGCTTTGAAACGTCTACTAGGTGTATAATACATTGAGATTCGACAAAGAAATTGAATAATTTCTAAGGGATTTACTAAATGAGTTACACATTATATTCTATATTTCATACACATAATTTGAACAATTTTCATCTTACTTACCTGGTGTTATTCATTCTATCACCTATAATAAAACCTTATGGTCCGTGGCTATGTTTTAGTTGAATAATGTAAAAATCAACAAGCCAAACACGTTTTTCCTTTCAGTTGTTATAGCTAGCGATTGGTGGTACCGTACCTGCACCGTACCGGTTTTGTACAAACCAATCTGATATCGACTAAGTTCTTGCGCGTTCCAACCACAACGCATGGCTAAATAACTATTATTGATATAATAAACGAGGGTGACTTAGTAATACTACCTAAGACACAACCTCTATTATTTTATTATTATTTTTCGTTTCCAAATCTTTTCAACTTTTAGCATTGCCACTTATACCACCTCAGCTTTTTAAAAAACTTTGTAAAATGTCATTTTGACCCTCTCGAGTTTTACAAATGCTTAATTTATGTGTGTGAGTCAAATATACGTTTTCGTGTTTATTTTTATTTACGTGTTTTGTTAGTCTACGTTTTGTTCATAAATGAGTTGGGTAAAATATAACACATTTTCACCAGGCTGTATAAATTTGAGTAACTTTACGTTTTGACTCCGCCGCAACGCGTGGTACCATTCTTTAACTTAAAAAAAAACACTATTTTCTTACTTGCTTAGTTTAAGTACTTTTCGTTATAAATACAAGTCAGTCAAATATAATACATGTTTGTGCTTATTTTCATTACGTTTTCAGTTGGCCTATGCTTTGACGTAAATTTTGTTCGAAAACGAGTCAGGTCAATTATTTGACGGTATAAGTTCGAGTTACTTTAATTTTTTACGCCGCCGCAATGCGCGGCGGGTCAAGAACCTAGTTAGTTATTAATATTAAAAGAAATTTATTAAATAATTATAAATAAAATTTATGAGTTTGAAAGAGAGAATGTCATAGAACATTATTTTGTAGTCTTTTATTATAAGTTAGATTAGATAGTAATCCAATTCCAAGTATCTTATAACAAAATAATATAAAAAAAAGAATTCGAAAAGCAACTAAGCAAGAAAAATAAAGGAAAAGAAAATAAGAAATTCACAAGATTACGTAAATCTTGGCGTCTAAATTTCCATCTTCTTGCACAATCTACCTGCCACCTTTATTTTAATGTTATTAAAATTGTTCTATGTTGATACCAAGCTTGGTGAATCTAAAAACAGTTCTCCTTAAGATGTGTTAAAACTTGGTCTTTTTTTCCATTAAAGATATGGTTATGCGCATAAAGTATATCAGGCTATCTGTAGTGGGGTTATATAGTGTCACATTGGATTATAACACCTTATGGCGTCCCGGAATACCCCCCCCCCCCCCCCCCCCGGTTGTTATGAGGGGGGTTATGTAGTCTTCCGCGATATCTATAATGGGAAGAGGGGCTTATTGTTTTTGTTTCTCTCTCACACACACACACAAATGTTACATAACCCCCTCTCCACTACACCCTTAAGATATATAACACACTTCTCTTACATATTTTGTCACTTGTCACATAATCCCTTTTATGGAGCTTGACCACAACACATGGGCTCATGCAATGCGAAATGCTAAGGCGTGATATCTTCCACCATACATATCAAGTACACCATCATGTATTATATTTAAACTTAAAAGTGCAATTTGATTCCTTGTGGTTTATAAAAAATCCACGTTGAGCTCTTCAACTTTAAAGCTAACTTCCTGGCCCCAATGGTTGCAATTTTTATGCATTTTGAGTCCCTTGTGTCACATCCTAATCGATGCCGGAAACATGGAAGTGAGATAAAATGAGATTGTTTGATACTACATAACATACTAATTGTGACAATAGTTGAAGTAAACAATATTTCATTACATACTAAATCGAAGTATATTATCTTGAAATGAAAATACAACATTTTTCAACTTGAACATAAAAAAAACAAAAGAAATACATAACATAAAGATTGCTAATTTTTCATACTAAGTTGAAAATGGTGCAAAACGGAATAGTAACACTAGTAAGTATTTGACAATTTCATTCTTTGTTATAATTTTCCATATGATTGCTAATTTTTTCATACCCTGTTTAATTGAATTATAGGTCAATTAAGTGGACAAAAATCTTGAATATAAGAACAAAACTAATGCATCATGTAAACCGGTGAAAACATAAGTGATGCAGAAAGAAAAACTAACAGTGGTAAGTATTTGATAATTTCATTTTTTTTTATAATTTTCCATGTGATTGCTAATTTTTCATAACTTTCTTAATTGAATGTTTTTAGAGAAATGTGAAAAAAGAAAAAAAAAAGGTACGCCTAAGACCCCACTTCTTAAAAAGCCATCTTATTTGGAATCGAGATGTTCCACATGTATGAATTGCGAGAAATGCACACATGTATGCCATACATTTTTGTAGACATGTAAGTGTGCTCGGTGTTCTATAATTTACTTTTCCACCGAATAATAAACAATTCATGGAGTTCCACTACAAGATGATTACCATAGTGTTTCTTCTGTTGATCTTACTATAAAGGTGGCAATAGTTTTGCCAACACAAACAGGCGACGGCAAAATAGTTAGGGAGGCAGTACGTACTTTTGTTCCATGGCCAAAATCCCTTCTCAAATCAGACCTAACGGTTTGTTCCTTAATTAATATCTGATTAAGTACAACTAGAAATAGGTAGTCATACTTGTTTATATGTTTTGTTGCTCTAGGTACCCAATCCACCATCCAATAAAACATAAAACACTACAACTAAATTTGCTAAGAAGCAAAAAAAAAAAAAATGTTTCACAACGATGACATCAGAAAACAAACAAGGAACAAGAAGATAAAACCTAGCCAAGAAATAGATTTTTTATACTTAAGTTGGAAACTTGTGTACATATTTTGATTCTTATTCTTAAGGTGAATTATAAGTTTTGTCCTTTATCTATATACCAAATTTCAGGCGGTGTCATTTGTCTTTAAAATTGACGAGTTTTATACTTATTGTATCAAAATCTTGCATGGTATGTGCTTTGACAATAACCCGGTTAAATTTTGTCATTAAATCATGTCATGTGCCTTGCATATAAGGGTGTATCTGTCATTTCACTCTGTAAGGGTTATTTTGTAAATATTATATATTCAGGGGTATTTTGTACAAAACTAAAATACATATATACAAATAGGAAAATACTTTATAATCTGTCTCTTTGATCTCTTTCTCCGTACACTCTCCACAACCCTACACAGACCATCTCTCCGACGGCCACCTGAAACCCTTGGCGTCTGCCATCGCATAGCCTGACGTGTGACGCCTAAACGTTGAAACCCAAACAGACCATCTCTCCAACGGCCACCTGAAACCCTCTCTCCAGCGTCTGTCGCAAACCCCCAGACCTTGTCGCATGGAAACTGAATGTTGTGACCCATAAATTGGTGTTTACAATGAATATTCAATCTGTAAACAACTTCAAATAATTGATTTGTTGTTTTCATCTCTCTTGATTTGATATTTTGATTTATATAAGTGGAGTTTGGGAAATGATGATAAAATATCGATTCGTGTATCATAGACGTTGTGTTATGTGCTCTTTTGAAAGATGTATTATTTAATTTTCACGCCAGTTTAATCTCAAACTCCATTGTTACCAGATCTATAGTCTCCCATTTTTGTTTTAATTTAATCTACTATTATTTTCTTTTTTCAATTTGTTTGGTTATTTGCGTTTATAGTTTAATATGCCAGTAATTATGCCTGAATGGTCGGTTGAGTGAAATGGGTAACGGAGCATAACGATTCAGGGTCAGGACAGTGGTGGTGTTGAGAGTGGTGGTGGGTGGTGGAAATCTGTGGTGGTGTTGGGGATGTGAGAATAGTGGCTGTTGTTGGTGGTTGATAAATGTAGGGAGAGGAAGAGAGAGAGAGAGGAAGCGAGTGATACGATTCTATATACGTATCTATACTATAAATAAAAGCATATTCGAAGGGCAGAAATGGTCATTTGCCATTGTACAAGCATTTCAAGCACAATGTACAAGCATTTTAAGCATTAATGAGTTGAATAGTTGTTTTAACATGTTATGAAGCCGCATGGATCTTAGCCGGATCAATTTGACCCGTTTTACCTGTCACGGCCACCGGCCCGGTTTGACCCGGTCCAGGAGCCGCGGGACAAAAACCCCGTGGTATTTATTTGATTTGGCAGCGGAAGTATTAAAAGGATCGTTTAAAACTTAAAAATGTCCGATTATTTTATTTCATAATTAGGGATAAACCCCGTAATTTACAATAAGGGAATTTCACTGGGAAATCCCTATTTTACAAAAACATGTCTCTTTATTTTTATTAAGCCACTTCTTCAAGCTTGTACTGCTACACGGCACTTTTTCCTGGATCACAGCAGATCACCTGAAATATGTTTTAAAAAAAAGTTTTATCAGCAGGGAAATACTAGCGAGTCATTCAAGTTGCACAAAACGACACATTGTTAAAATATACAGTATTAAGGGTGATTACATTGTTTCTATCAACCAATTACCCCAAATCGGTATTTGTCACTCGACTGTATCTGTGACTATGGTCAGATCACCCATTGGCTAACCCGTTGTCCAATGGTGACGAGTATCAAGTAATGTATACAAAACCCCACATACCGGCAGTAATTGAAGATTACAAAGAGTTAATCCCTGTAATTATAACTGGAAAACATTTAAGGTTTTGTAAAGCATTTTGATAAAAAGAGAATAACTCACATTGCAAGTTTAACGGGCAGAGTTTTAGCCTACTGATAAGCCTTGTAACCTAGATTAAATAACAATGCATACGAACTAGGTCAGTAACTTAATACAACATTTACGATAACTCACGAGATCAAACCCTCAAAACAAATTACAAAGTGCAATACTTAAACATCCATCGAATTCATGACGAATGAATCGTAGCAACGATCGAGTTAATACCTTGTATCGTAGCAGCGTTTCACTATTTGGAAATTCGTTTTCTGCAGAATAGAGGCGATTTGAGAGTGAGATTTCGAGCACAGATGAAAGCCCCATGCACAGGCTACTTATAGCCACTTTTTGAGTTTTACGGGCCCGTGTAAGACTTAATAAGGGCTTACGCGGCCCGCGAGAACCCCTAGTCTACGTGTAGGGCTGAAGTGTCATCAGTAGGTCTGCCAAGTGGGTGACACGTGGCCCAGAACGCTTATCCGGTCAATATGGAGTTGACGCGGCCCGCGTAAACTCTTCTTGTGGTTTACGCAGCCCGCCTGAAACCCAAATTTCTTGTTTTCTTGGTTTTTCATGCACGTTAGGGTTTCAGGGGTCCGGGTTTTTACTTACGGGTCGTTTTGGGACATTTTTGCAAGTCCTTACATTCTCCCCACCTTATTTAAAATCTCGTCCTCGAGATTTACTGGAATAAGTGAGGATACTTTCGCTTCATCTCCGATTCCAGCTCCCAAGTATACTCGGGTCCTCTCTTCGAATCACATTTAACTTTGACCACTACTAATCTTTTGTGTTTGAGAAACTTGACCTTTCTGTCTTCTATTTGAAGAGGTTTCTCTACGAACTTTAACTTTTCATTTACCTCTATGTCTTGAAGAGGTACTACCAGGGATTCGTCGGATAGACATTTCTTGAGGTTGGATACATGAAATACGTCATGTACCCCGGCTAACTCTTCAGGTAGTTGTAAGCGATAAGCAACTGGTCCTATGCGTTGAATTACTGGGAATGGTCCTATGTATCTTGGACTTAACTTTCCCTTTTTCCCGAACTGAACTACTCCTTTCCAAGGAGAAACTTTCAAGAGTACCTTATCTCCTACTTGAAATTCCAGTGGCTTGCGTCGATTGTCTGCATAACTCTTCTGGTAATTTCGAGTCGCTTTCAGTCTTTCCTTGATTTGCGTTATCTTATCAGTGGTTTCTTGTACGATTTCAAGACATGATAATTGACTTTCTCCTATTTCTACCCAACAAACTGGAGTTCTACACTTGTGGCCATACAGTGCTTCGAACGGGGCAGCTTCAATACTTGAATGATAACTATTGTTATAGGAGAATTCGATTAAGGGTAGGTGGTCATCCCAGTTTCCACCAAAATCTATCACACATGCTCTAAGCATGTCTTCCAGGGTTTGGATCGTCCTTTCACTTTGTCCGTCTGTTTGAGGATGGTAGGCAGTACTTAAGTTTAGTCGGGTTCCCATTGCTTCCTGGAAACTGGTCCAGAAATGGGAAATGAAACGACTATCTCTATCCGATAAAATGGAGAGTGGAACTCCATGTAAGGATACTACTTCATCTACGTATAATTTGGCTAACATTTCCATGCTAAAGGTTTCTTTCATGGGTAGAAAATGAGCTGATTTAGTTAATCGATCCACAATTACCCAAATCGCATCATTACCTTTTCTAGTTTTGGGCAATTTAGTGATAAAGTCCATGGTTATGAGTTCCCATTTCCATACCGGCATTTCTAATTGTTGTAGTAGACCTAAGGGTTTCTGGTGTTCTGCCTTAACTTGTGAACAAGTAAGACACTTAGAAACATATCTAGCTATGTTCTTTTTCATTCCTATCCACCAGAAGTTATTTCTTAAATCTTGGTACATCTTATTGTTTCCAGGATGCATGGTATATCTAGATTTATGGGCTTCCTCTAAAATCATATTTCTTAACTCTCCTTGCTTAGGTACCCAAATCCTTTTCTTGTGGAATCTCCAAATTCCATCACTTCCTTGCTCTAATTCTTTTACTCGTCCCTTCATTCCTTCAGCATCATCCTTGATTGCTGCTTCCTGAATATTTTCAGTTGTTCCATTAAATCTAACTGTAGATTTAATCTAAGAGCACAAACTCTCTTTTGCTTTTCATGATACTTACGACTTAAGGCATCTGCAACTACGTTTGTTTTTCCTTCGTGATATTGAATATCACAGTCGTAATCGCTTAAAATTTCCATCCATCTTCTTTGCCTCATGTTTAATTCTTTTTGCCCAAATATGTATCTTAAACTCTTATGATCTGTATAGACTGTAAACTTACTTCCATACAGATAGTGTCTCCAAATCTTAAGGGCAAAAATTATGGCTCCTAACTCTAAGTCATGAGTTTTATAATTTTCTTCGTGCTTCTTTAATTGTCTTGAGGCATACGCAATTACCTTCTTGTGTTGCATTAGCACACATCCTAATCCTAACTTAGAAGCATCACAATAAACTTCAAAATCTTCTGTCCCTTCTGGTAAGGCAAAAATTGGAGCGTTCGTTAATCTTTGCTTTAAAACCTTAAAAGCTTCCTCTTGCCTAGGTCCCCATTCAAACTTAACTGCTTTACAGGTTAGCTTAGTTAATGGCACAACTATCTTCGAAAAATCTTTAATGAAGCGCCTATAGTACCCGGCTAACCCTAGAAAACTTCTAATTTCCATAGCTGATTGCGGGACCTTCCATTTGGTGATCCATTCTATTTTGGAGGGATCTACGTGAATACCATCATGATTCACCATATGTCCTAAAAATTGTACCTTCTGTAGCCAAAATTCACACTTCGAGAATTTGGCGTAAAGCTTCTCTTTTCTTAGCAAGGTTAAGAGTGCATGCAGGTGCCGACAATGCTCATCCTGGCTTTTGGAATAAATAAGTATATCGTCGATAAAGACAATTACAAATTTATCCAAATATGGTTTACATATTCTATTCATCATGTCCATGAATGCTGCAGGAGCATTTGTTAACCCAAAGGGCATGACTGTAAACTCGTAATGACCATACCTAGTTCTGAAAGCAGTTTTAGGTATGTCTTCTTCTTGTACTTTCAACTGATGATATCCGGAGCTTTAATCTATCTTAGAAAAGTATCTAGCTCCCTGAAGTTGATCGAAGAGATCATCAATCGATCGGACATTGAATCGTAGCAACGATCGAGTTAATACCCTGTATCGTAGCAGCATTTCACTATTTAGAAATTCGTTTTCTGCAGAATAGAGGCGATTTGAGAGTGAGATTTTGAGCACAGATGAAAGCCCCATGAACAGGCTACTTATAGCCACTTTTTGAGTTTTACGCGGCCCGCGTAAGACTTAATAAGGGCTTACGCGGCCCGCGAGAACCCCTAGTCTACGTGTACGGCTGAAGTGTCATCAGTAGGTCTGCCACGTGGGTGACACGTGGCCCAGAACGCTTATCCGGTCAATATGGAGTTGACGCGGCCCGCGTAAACTCCTCTTGTGGTTTACGCGGCCCGCCTGAAACCCAAATTTCTTGTTTTCTTGGTTTTTCATGCACGTTAGGGTTTCAGGGGTCCGGGTTTTTACTTACAGGTCGTTTTGGGACATTTTTGCAAGTCCTTACATTACCTCTGATGGATCCAATATAATGTTTCTATCTCTCTTTCTAAACCCTAATTCATTTCATCCAGCCGCTCCTCCTTCTTTCTCTCTGGTGATTTTCAACTTAGGGTTTCTTGCCTCCTGTGGTATGAGCCAGATCTCACCAGATCCAACAATTTCATGGTCTGTAATAGTGGTCGAAGCAAGTTCCAACAACCCGAAGTAAGTCCGACAACCTCCTTTGATTTGTTTAGATCATGCCCTTTAGTTTTTGAATCCGATGTTTGTATCTACTTTAAACTTGCAGATCTAGGGTTTTATTTTCATGTCTGAGGGTTTTATTTGACGGATCTCGTGATTCCACTTGGCTGAGGTATCTTCTCTGGCGGCGGCAGTGAAGTATTGCGCCTATCGCCTTTGATAACTCTGGTATATGTACTCTTGACTGTATGATATCTGTATACATAGGTTAATTGGTTTGCTTGTGATGATTACTTAATGTTCATATCAATTTGGTTTCAGAAAGTGTTTTAGTGTATAATATTTGTATAAAATAGGGATTTGACATATGACGCTTAATTTTGTTAGCGTTTACAATGTGTTAATCGGTTTGGTCGAAAAAAAAAAACTTATTGTTCATGTTCATTTGGTTTTTAACAGTGTGTTAGTGTATAATATCTATATACAATAGGGCTTTGATATAATGACTCACGCTTTAATGACTATGTTATTATTTATTTACTTGTGCTTTTGTTAGGTTTATGATATGTTAATCGGGTTCGTTGTGAAAAGTACTTTATGTTTGTGGCATTTTGGTTTTTAATAGTGTTTTTGTGAATATCTGTAAACAGTAGGGATTTGACATAATGTCCTCCGCTGCAATGAGTTCATAAGATATTATCCTTTCACATGTTATTATGTATGGTAATCAGTTTGGTTAACGTACTTATAGTTTATGTCAGTTCAGTTTTTAGCAGTGCTTCAATATTGTGGTAATACTATAAAAGAATGTATTATGATTTACTGATCGGTTGTTTGACTCCGACATTTTATAATTTCAGTGTGGAAGAAGCTAAGAAGAAAATCTATGCGTGTAGCACAACTACATACAACGGATTTCAGGTCGAGGTGTCAGAGGAAGTTTCAGAGCAGTTCAAAAGTATAGTTTCTTTTCCTTTGACAACTGATGACGTCGTATGCTATTGATTGATATAAGTTCATTCTTCCATGAACAGGTTTACCCGGGGTTGTATTTGTACTTCCAGATTCTTATATCAATCCTGTAAACAAAGAATATGGCGGTTCATGGGAGTAGAGCAGCAGAAGAGAAACAATACTTCGACAGCCACCTGGCACCGTTCTACAGAATCGAGTAGGTGAGGCGATATCTACATACATGATCGTTTCACCTGAAATCATGATCTGAAAAATATTAATTTCTTTTTTAAAATGTTCTATGCTTAACATTTTACAGCTTCTATTGGCAACCAAACCTCAAGGTGCGCATATGAAACCACCAAGTATTGTCACAGATGAAAATATTAAGTTGCTTTTTGAAATACAGGAGAAGGTACTACTTAAACTTACTTTCCAGCTATCAAGTTGACATATGCCTTTAGTTGCGTAATCTACATGTTGCCTTTTTAAAAATAATATAGGTAGATGGAATTCGAGCAAAATATTCTGGATCAATTGTTTCTTTGACAGACATATGCATGTAACCTCTGGATGAGGCTTGTGCCACATAAAGTATTCTTCAGGTAATATAGTAATCAATACTAGAATCATTAGTGCCTGATTTTATGTTTTATCATATGTTCTTTACTGTCTGATGCTTTATTTTGGATATTTATGTTGTAGTATTTTAAAATGGACCCTAAAAACTTTGATGACTTTGGTTGGGATTTTGGTATATCATGTAAAAATCAACAACTTCAGTGTTTTGTATGACATTATAATTTATATTCCATTGTGCAGAAGTTGATTTCTTTGTTAAAGTTTTTGAGAGAAAAAAGAGACAGCAAAAGTAGCAGCTACCAGTCCTTTCACATGAGAAAGTTGAACAAGTTTGTTCACCTCCAGATGTCATTATGAGTATGCTGATTCTCACTAACAGTCGCTTATAATTTCTTTTATAAAACCGTTATCAATTGAGCCAAAATGATACAAACATTCTGCTGGGCTATTAGCTGAGTTGGTGTATCTATTTGATAGGTGGCAAATATAATACTTGCACATGCTGGCAGAGGAGGTGGAAGGGGAATTACAGAGGCCGCTGCAGAGATCGCACGTGCTGCTGCCAAAACGTGGCTCGCCCCTCTTCTTGACACTGCGTGTGAACGGCTTGCGTTTGTGTTAAAAAACTTGTTTGATCTTGCTGTGGAGAAAAATCAACACCATCACTTTGATTGTAAGAACTATATATTATTTCCTAGAGGGAAATGTCATTTTCATCCCTGAGTTTTGGGCAGTTTTGCGACTTTCGTCCAAAGGTTTGTTTTTTCGCATTTTGATCCAAAAAGTGTTAAATCTTGCCATTTTCACCTGGATCGTTAACTCCATCTATTTTTCTCCGTGAGGACAAAGGTATTTCCGTCTTTTTTGTTAATTCAAAGGGAAATTAAGTATTTTTCACTCTATGTAACAAGACCGAATACCCCTGAAAAAGACTGAATTGCCCTTGAAGTTAACAAAAAAGACAGAAATACCCCTAACTTAACGGAGAAAAATGGAAAGATTTTAAATTTTTTGGATCTAGATGCGAAAAAAACAAACCTTTGGATGAAAGTCGCAAAAAAATAAGCTCAGGGACAAGGGAAGCTTGTGGCTCATCTTGCGTGTTTATTACTGAGTTGCTGGTTGTCAAATCATGACAATGCAACAAATTGGGGGAAATTCCGTACATGATTGAAGACGGCCTTTGTGTGCTACTTGATGTAGATGACACTTACCATGAAATTTGATTATTATTGTGAAATTTGATTATGACAAAATTATCCTTACATTAACATTATTTTTGAATAAAAGCTATGTGCATAAAAATTAGGGGGTGTTAAACGAGTTCAACTTGAAACTGACACGAACCCGTTAGACTAAACCTAAACCCGTGAATTTCGTGTTAGGTTCATGTCGTATTTTCGAGTCATGTCAAAAACTCACACCCCTAATAAAAATAAATGACATGTAGCCTGTCTGACCCATTCTTTAAGGCAAAAAAAATTTGATTTTAGTTATGACCCAACTGAACTGAACCTTCTCATGTACATCCTTAGAATTACTAACAAGTGTTGTGTTTTCCGTTGCATTGCGAATTTGGTTTTGGTTATGACTTAAAACCGAATCGCCCCGTACATAGCCTTCAACTCACCAACCTAAGTGATATGTTTCCCGCCGCATCGTGTGGGTAAACGGCTAGTATTGTCTATATGTATATTATTATTATCTTGTATTAGTTTTTTTAATTTTAATTTTAATTTTATTTTAATGTTAAATCTAAATATTTATATATATATACATGGGTCAAAAGACTAAATTACCCTTGTGTCATCAGGGTTAAAAAAATTAACTTGGTTAGGACTTAAGGACGTAACGTGTAGCATTTGGAAATATTAAATACAAAACTCATCAATTTAAAAAAAGACATCGTCAGAAATTTGATATATAAATAAATGACAAAACTTGTAATTCACTCTATTCTTAATATCATTTGTATTTTAGGTTTTCTCATGCTTATTGTTGTTTTCAATTATTTTACAAAAATTAAAAAATGAAAACCAAATTCCTAGTTAAACATAAATGGTCACGTAGAACCATAGTTTGTGTGACCATAGGTTAGATAATAACCATACAAAAAAATACAAAATTTAATGTGGCTTTACATAACCATTAGCCATATCATCATCATTGTATTTATTTATGTGATTAAATGATAGCAAACATCATGGGCAAAAGAAATTATGTATGATCAAATGTTAGACAATAGCCACGCTAAAAATTTCAAATTTTTATATGGCTTTACATAACCATTAGCATGACTTTAATTATCGAATACTATAATTTTCAAAATGTTTAGGCATAAAGGTATTGTACCTTATGCTTTTGGGGAGGTGGGGAGGGGGGGGGGGGGGGGGGTTCCCAAAACAAAAAAAAATGATTTTTTTTACTTTTAACAAAAAACTATTTGACTCTTTACTTTTAATTCCAAACTATTTGATTTTTTTACTTTTAACCTCACAACTTTTAATCTATATTTTTAACCCAAAACTATTTGATTTTTTTTTACTTTTAACCACAAAACTTTCATCTTTTACAATTTAACCTCACAACTTTTATTTTCAACTTTGGTCCTCTATGCTTTTCATTTTTCGCAAAATTTTCGTTTTACGTTCCGTTCCAAATTCTGATAGTTAACACGGAGCAATGTACGTGTGTAGTTAAACGTTTTTACGTCATCTATTTTTTTCCCTTTTGACAGGTTTATCGTAACGCGCTGTTACTAGATCGATTTAGTTATTCTTTTATATGCTTTACGTTTCTGTTACTGTCGCAACCCCCGTCCCTTATCTGTCCCGGGAACGGGCGGCTGCGAGACCAGATTTGGTGGTATCGGTGTTTATCAATTTGGCAGTGGAAATTACATCAGGACCGTAGTTAGGAAATATTTTATCAGAGTAAATACCACGCTTTTATTAAACATATTGGGATAAAAACAAAGTTTCATTACAAACTGTTTTATAGGGAAAATCGCTATTTTATTGAATAAAACATCTTCTTTTATTTAGGTAACTTTTATAGCCACTTTTCCAAGCCTTCAGTGCTGTCCAGCTGGCTTCTAGTTGGCTTTCACATTTTGTTATCTGAAACGCGTTTAAAACATTTTTGTCAGTGGGAAATACTGGTGAGTGAATCCCAGTTTAATCAAGAAGAGTTTTATCAATTTTTCACAGTATTAAGGGCGATTACAATGCTTACATCTACACAATTACTCATTCAGTATTGTCAATCCTGACTGGTGGGTCATATTACACATTGGCTATCTCTTTGTCCAATGGTAACGTGTTCCACTTTTTGTATACAAAACCCCAACATACCGGCAGTAATTGAAGAATTATAAAGACTCAATCACTGCTAATTATAATTTAAATAAATAAAGGTTTTGTAAAAACGATTTACAAAAAGGAGATTACTCACATTGTTGTCTTAGATTTCCTTTAAGGGTTTCCTGGTGATTATCTATTAATTACACAAATGTACATGTGTTAGTATAATAACCCAATATTTATATTAGCAATACCCTCCCCGAGACGACATTCCAATGACTACGTCGGGCAGAACCACGACAGCCATTACGGAACCCAGGATCTATCAGGCAGCGTATCTAATACGTAACCGGGGTTATAATACTTACAACGGGGCAGAATTTCGTTAATTAGGGGGTATTATACCCGGAAATTACTTTGACTATATAGAAATTGAGAGAGAAAGAAAGATTTTGAGCGACGTAAACTGAAGGCCGCTCAAGGCAATTTATAGGGCTGATCTCGGACCTTGTTGCGCCTCGCGTAGCAATCCTTCAGGGCCTTCGCGGCCCGCGAGGCCAGCTAGGGTAGGCCCTAGCTTGGCTGACTCGCCACTAGGCTTGACACGAGTGGTGACACGTGTTGTCACCGGGCTTCACGTCATAGATAAGCTGTCGCGGCCCGCGTAGAAGACGACTAAGGTCTTCGCGCACCGCGACGACCCCTTTAATTTTTGTTTTTATTTAATTTTTAATTATGTATGGATGTTTGGGCTCGGTTTTCACCTACGGGGTATATTTTGAGTCATATAGGAATATTTTAAAATATATTCGGGTGTCGAAGATATTTAGGAGGGTTGTTATATCCTCCCCACCTTGTTTAGAGCTCGTCCTCGAGATCTACTAGAACAGCTGCGGATATTTCTTTTGCATTTCTGATTCAAGCTCTCATGTGTACTCTGGTCCTCTTTTGGAGTCCCATTTTATTTTGATCAGAACTAATCTTTTGTGCTTGAGGTTCTTAATTTTCCTGTCTTCAATCTGTAAAGGCTTCTCTACAAGAGACTTGTTGAAGTTTTTTTTTTATCACAAGCTTACCATATTGTGTAATTTCAACATAAGTGCCACTACATTCTCAATGCATAATCTATCCAATATCTGTCATTGCTGCACTTGATCTATACATCCAGACTATACAAGCAGATGCCATCAAAATTCAAGCTAAATGCCACCTCTAAACACCGTAATCTAAATAAAATAAGTTCCAATGCATCAAAATCCTATCGATCTACAATCAACCAACAAATCTACGACTAGTTTAGCTTCTCTTGGTAGTCTAGAACAATCTCAATAACAAATAAAACTACTAAACACACACATATCAAACAAAATTAGAGAAATGAAACAATATAACAAGTCTCAAATCTGAATTTGTTCTTTTCTTTGACTTTCTAAACCTTAGTCAATTTTACAAATGCAACAGTGTACAAGCATTAACATATTTGACCCTTCTACAATCTTTGAATAAAAATAAACATACACAAACCTTATTTTGAAGGAGGAGATCTGGTGGTGACGGTGGAGATGAGGTGGTGGCCGTGGAGATGAGGTGGTGCTGGTGGAGAAATTCTTTAGCATACACCCGAACATACACTAAGAATCAATAAATTAACAACATATATAACAAAATAAACAAGAAATTCAACATAAAACTAACAATGCTAACCGATTTGAAGTAGAAATTGATAAAAATGAAGGGTGTTCGCCGATTAGCAGAAGAACCCTAGAGGAAGGGAAAGGTTTTGGGGAATGTGGAAGGAGGGAAGAACTGGCGTTTTTTTGGATGTTTATTCGGCGGAGCAATAGCGGCGACAGCCTGTCGCCGCTATTGATTAACATGGTCGCCGCTATTAACATGGACAAACCCCAGCCGTTGGATGATGATAAGAAACGTGTGGCTAGGGTTTAACGTGGGACACCGGGTGTGGATAAGGCCAGTAGCGGCGACATATTAGCTGTCGCCGCTATTAATCTTTTTTCTTGTAGTGAAATACCCATCACTCACCACACCCAACAATTCCCTCAGAACTCAACAATTTCCCTCACACATTGTGCAACTTCTTCACGCGTGATGGTGGCCACGCGTTGTCGGATTCACGCGTGAAAACAACCACCGGCGGCGGTGTTCCACGGTAATCCACGCGTGATGGATGGATGATAACGGGACGCCCATCCCCCTTAGTGTTAGTTTACATCTTTGCCTTTTATAATATAAGTCTAAAATATGATTTTACTTATACATATATATAATATGTAATATGAATAGTTTAGTGTTAGTTTACATCTTTGCCTTTTTTAATATTTGGCTACGGTTTGTTCTTTTAATTTTCAAAAACCCTTTAGGTGTGTCAGCACTTGTTGATTTGGGTTTGAGGTAGGGTATCTGAATCAAGAACACCGTCGCCACTTACACGGCAACCCCAAACCGCGTAGGTACCCGATTGAAAAGGTGTGTTGGATGGAGCAAGATAGAGAGAGAAGTATGTGTGGGTGGGGTGGGGGTGTAAAAAGGTAGATTCATAGTTTAGGATAGGGGTGTGCACGGTTCGGTTCGGTTCGGTTTTTGGGTAAAATCAAAACCGAAACCGAAATGTCGGTTTTTGGGTTTTAAAAACCGTTCGGTTTCGGTTTTTCGGTTTTTACGTCGGTTCGGTTCGGTTTTTCGGTTATTTTGGTTTTTGGAACAAAATTATGTAAGATTCAAAAAATAAAAAGTATAATTTATATTATAACAATCTTTTTATATGTTTATATTTAAGTTATTATAGTTTACCTCTTTAATTAGTATTGTTTACATAAACCTAACCTTCTAATATATTTTTATGTTTCTTCAAAGTTTTATTAAATTTTATATTTATATTAAATTTTGTTATATCTTATAGGTAATAATAAATCATTTCAGTTATAATGTTTTTATTATAAACACTTTACATTCAAGAATAAAATTAACATTTTCTACTAGCATTGGGTTAAACACTTAAACAATTTAAACTTAAACATAAAAATATATGGATTGTAACTTATCGGTTCGGTTCGGTTTTTTTCGGTTATTGAAAACGTTTATCCAAAAACCGAACCGAAATTTTCAGTTATTAAAAATCCGAAAACCGAACCGTCGGTTTTTGTTTCGGTTCGGTTTTTTCGGTTCGGTTATTTCGGTTACGGTTCGGTTATTTCGGTTTTCTTGCTCACCCCTAGTTTAGGATAGTGGTGCTACCAATAATATGTTTTGAGGTACTTTAGGGTAAAAGTAAATTGATAACGTGTGATTATTGGAATTCCAGGTACATTTGCCTTGTGCCCCGACTCCCTTGGATTTGCATTAAAATGTTTTGATTTTTATTTTTTAAAACTTTTGTTATTTATTTTTTTTTTCTATTCCCTACTAGAAAACTAAGCAATTGCAACCAAAATTTGCGACCAACACTAGGTGGTCACAAAATTAGCGACAGGTTTACGACCGAAACTAAAACAGCCATAAATATAAAGACCAATTCGGATATGTTGCAAACTGTCAAAAATATTGTGACCGTATTTTTTCAGTCGCAAATCAGTCGATAGTGGTCGGAAAACGATCGCAAATACAAGAAAAATCAAAAGTTGCGACCGTTTAAAGCGGTCACAAATACAAAAAAACTAAAAAAAGTATAAGTTGCCACTGTTTAAAGCTATCACAAATACGAGAAAAGAAACAAACTAAAGTTGCGACTATCTAAAACGGTCGCAAATACGAGAAAAATAAATTAAAACAAAAGTTGTCATCTCTAAAGCGATCGCACATACGAAAATATGATAAATTATATTTAGATGTTTGTGCAAATATGAGGGGTTAGACCATGTGTAGTGGTAATGTGTTATATTGCCCTCACCATGGGGCATTATCCGACACGTGGCGTCCTAGTCAGCGATGGGGCATTATAGCAAAAGTGGCGTAGTGGGGCATTATGCCAATAACCCCCATTCAATCATTTCACAATCATTTCACAATTATTTATTTTAATTTAAAACATAAAAAACTTCATTAATTAAAAAAAAAATTACATTACTTGAAATAAAAATAAAAAAAAAAACTGAAAATAAAAAAAAACAGAAAAAAAAACCGAAAAAAAAAAGCTCAGGTCCATGTCTTGAAGGTTATACGGGTTTTGCGGTTGAGTTGTGTTCGGGTTCGTGGGTCTTGCGGGGACACCAAAAGGGGGTCGAAATGGATGCATGATTGTATAAAAATGTAGGAGAAAGTGGGTGTTTTTTTTTTTTATAAAAAATAGAAGAAAAGTGGGAGAGAAAGTAGAAGATAAAGTGGGTTTTTTATAAAAAAAGGTGAGAATGTGGGGTGATATATATATAGTGGGGTAATATTTTAAATTAAAAAAAAATTACATTTTTTGACCGTTTGTCAACGGTAAAAAAAGTGGGCCCCCCTCATTTTAAGCGTTTTAATGTAAACGCCGGACGCAATTTTTCTCGAAAATAACGCCCGGTAACGCCGGATGTAGCGGTTACCGGGGCGTTATAGGGCGTTTTTTTTGATAAATTTTTAAAAAAACGCCCCACTACGGGCGGTCTTAGATTGAACTTAATAAAAGAATATGGGTAGTAAAGAAACATTTCATTAATCAAACACAACAAATGTCAGTTCTTTTTTACACTAAAATCCAAAAGACTGTATTTCTTGTGTTTCATAATTTACACACCAAATTGCGATCAAGGTGATTCAGTTCATCCATCCAAAGCTACAATCTCAATACAAAATCTTCCCATAAAGGACAAGATGAGTACGACGGTGACGATTACAGCAGCAGCCACGACAACAGAGGACGATGGGGCGGTAAGAAGCTCATATCATTTTGTTTCTACAAAAGTTATTCGGCTTAGATTCCCCATAGCTATTCGCTGCCGTTTCCATTGCGGTATGTATTCGAATTTAGATTGGTTTTCAGTTGATTTTGCTTGGTTTGATATGTTTTCCAACTTGATTTTGATCTGCATAGAATTGTAGAAACTTCTATGCAATTGATTATGAATTTTAATAAACAAGCTGTTTAAAAATAAATAATTTTAAAAATGATAGATAGTTTAAAAAAAAGGTTAAAAAATAAATGATTTTAAAAATGACGTTTTTAAAACACAAATATTTAATGAAAATACATATTTATTTGTATATATAAAACATATTTTATTAAATAATAATATGAAAATAACGAAATAATAAAAAAACTTGAGTATTTGCACTAAATCTCTTAAATATTAAAAGAACTTTGTAATTATCAAAACAGCCCCTAACTTATATAATTACCTAATTACTTAACTGTAAAAAAAAGTAACAAATTTAGTGTTAGGAGTCAAAACCTTTATAAAATGCAACATCGGGGTCTTATATGTTAAAAAAAAAATTTTTGGCTGAAAGGGTTAAACTGGCTAAACCACAGGGGCCAAAACTGTAATTTACTCTTTTCGAAACGGATAATTTTATAAATTATATATTATATATTTTTCTACAGTAAGCTCAGAGTCATACAGTGTCTTTTTTCTGGTTTAATTCTAAAATTCATGAACAGCACGTGGTTTGTTCTTATGAATTCCACAATCATGTTTTTTTTTTTTTTTTTTTTTTTGTTTCGCCCTTGCGTAATAGTTTAACACAACACTTGGAGTTTATTGTATCTGATTCACTTGCTAGGGCTTCCAAGGAGTTAGGAAAATGTCCAAAACTCTAGCAATATGGCAACCATCCTTAACTGCCACTAAAAGAGGTACCGTATCTCTTTTGTGCTAAATGCTAATTAGCCGCTACTAGTTAATTGTTATTTTTCTCTTTTGATTGTATAGTGCTTCTCAAATTTTCCAATTCACTTGCTGTATTGAAATAAACAATCGATCTTCATAGATCAATATCCGATATTAGTTGATTATTTTTTCCTTCTGTCATTATGTAGCTCTCACATGGAACATTGATGACTTGATTCTTTCTAGCTAACGATTTATATACAACTTCAGTTCAAAAGAAGAGCTTATGAAGTGACATTTGTCTTCAGATTTTGAATACGGAGGTAACACAGGGTAATGATACATATTAGTAAATTCAACTTGTCTTAAAAAAATAAAAATCACTTAATACATTATTAATAAATTATTGAATCTGATACAACATGAATGGTGGTTTTAAATTGGCTATTTAAATAAAAAATAAAGGGTTTGTTTTTGGGTTTATGCTTTACAGGCTTGGAACACAAAAGAATGGCTTGATAAGTCGAAGTGCGGGTCGTCAAAGCGCAGCAACGGCAATATCAATGAGCTTTGATGAGCATGGTGACAATTGGGTAAGTTGATTAATTTATTAGTTTGAAATGTTCTTAGTTTAGGACAAAATAGTAATTAACACCATCAACAAGAGGATGTAAACGCTTTTTGAATACTTGCAATCATAGGTCATGTGTTGTCAAGTCATGTTTTTTTTTTTTTTTTTTTTTTTTTTTTTTTCTGTTTTTAGTCATAGTTTTTAGAATGCTTTCTTGAGTTACCTATCTATTTTCTTCCATATCGGGAACTTGCTAATTTGTGTTTCTTTTAATGAAGTAGGTCATCTTTTTACTTATAAGCTAAATAAGTTGTACTTTTATTGTTTTATCCTACAACTGAACTATCAGATCAGGCCAACTTTTGATAATGTACAGTTAAGCAGTACGACACACTCTCACGTTTTATTGCTCTCTTGGTGTAGTCGTTCATTACTGTCATCAAGAGTTCCATGGCCGAAACCGACATGCTCGGCCATGCATGGTTGGCCTACCTGTTCCATGGACGAAACCATTTTTTCTCAGGTAAAATCCTGTGATACAAATAGTTATGATGCATATGAGAAGATGTAACTTCTTTTAATTATTGAATAACATTTAATTTTTTTTGTCAGCTTCTTTTATTGCCTCAGCCACAATTTAAGCCCATATATTACAAACTTGTCATAATAGACCTTTGTAAGGTATAATAGCTATCTTTTACTTGTTACCTTTTTTGGGGGTTTTGATGAATTTATGTATATAATTATCTTTTTTTTTCTTGTTTTCATAGTCTCTTCTACGTGCCTTCCCTGCAGTTGTGGCTGGGGCTGGGCATGCCCTATTTGATAGGATAAGTGAGTTAGATATGGAGTGTAGGAAACGTCTCGTTCTTTGGTTATCACACCATTTGTGCAGGCGCTTGCAGTTGTGATCACGTCATCTCTCACAGGTTCACTCTATTATGTTGAGCTGCATCTCCAAAAGGTTTGTTTCTCATCCTATCTTCTCATCAGGAGTAAGGTCCAAATTTGCAAGGGAAAATTGTGTAAACAAAGTAACATTAATACATATCTCCGAAATCTATTTGAGGTGGTGTTTTGGTCAAAAATTACCGAAGCAATTAAGTGATCAAATTAGTTAAGTGAGGTAGTGTGCTAACAATGTGTGTTGAAAATATTCTGATTATGTTGCTAACAAAGACATTTTTCAAGATATAGCTCAGGATACCGAGCTATATCAACAATCAAACAATGAACAAAAAAGTAAAGGGTGACACAAGATATACAAGGAAAGCCCTTGATCAATCTAGATCGCCGGCATAAAAAACCTTGGGAGCTTTCAATCGCAGCTGCCTTGTTCTTCTTATTACTTCAAACTTCAGGATATAGTGGAAGATATGATGGGGATCAACTAAGTGTTACAATGAGATTCGAGTACAAGTGTAAGTGTTTGTGAGTGATTATAGCTAGTAGAGAGCAGAAGTGTACTGAAAAAATTGTGTGTTCCTACTGATTCGATCATTCCCTTATATAGCAAATGAAATAACAACCTATGCTAAAATTGAGGGATGCTTCGAATATTCCTCTACGAACGTTGGAGACCCCTTCTTTGCGGCTTCAACATTCTCTTTTCAACCACTTAGTGCGAGTCTTTAGGAGAACCAGTCTTCTTGACCGTTATTATCATGCCTCACCAATCTGCACGTGAAATAATTAGCTATTACTAGGATACTGCATCAGGATGCTACCAATATCCTGATCCGGTATCCTGATCACAATCAAAAGTAATACAGTCAGAATATAATCCAGGATATATGTTCAGAAAACCACCCATAACAATTGTCCCCAAAATATATCTGTTGGGATACTAAATTCCAACGGATATATTTTAAACCTTATCTCTTGGATCGAGGCAATTAAGTTGAAGAGACGGTTGAAGTGACAGCGTGCAACTTCCAACGCGGTTTATACTCGATGACTATCTATTACGCCCCTATATCTTCTCACTTTCTCGTTGATATTCATCCATCCTTCCCAGAAATCTTAGGTATTTTCTCTCTTCATCTTCTTTGTTTTTCTTTGTAATACCCCTTCGATCCTTATGGCCAATCAAACTAGATCGCATATGGCCGACTCAATTCCGACTTTCAAAGACCAGAATCTTCTCAAAGAACCTGAAAAAGAGGTCTGCTCATTCGACAATGTTGATATTGCCACCCTAAGAGACTCCGGTGCTTTTCCTGCCGGTGCGATTATCCGTCCGTTCGACCGAGAGGTCCGATCGGACGTATCTTCCGATGAATGGGTGTGCTTATTGGCTTACCCTTTTTCCATAGGGCTCCGGTATCCTTTTCCAGCTTTCATTTCCCATTTCTTTGAACTCACTGGCCTTAGTTATGCCCAGACTATGCCTATGGTTTGGCGAGTCTTAGTGGTTTTGGACCAAATCAAATCTCGTCACATTCCTGATCTCTGCATCGAGGATCTTCCTATCGCATATCGTCTTCGTTCTCATGGCAACAGTCGTTTTCTTCTATTTTCAACTTCCAAAAATCCCCTTATCCTCAAGGCCACAAAGAATGAGGATAAGTGGCAACGAAAGTTCTTTTTTTGTAAAAAAGGATTCCATTGCTAAGGGTTTTGACCTCCCGGTGAAGTGGTTGACCTCTGGTAGGATTTAGGGTTTTAGGAATATCCCTAAATGTATCCTGAAACTATATCCTAAACTGATATCTTTATTTCCTGTGTAGCAAACTTCAAAGAGCTAGCCCCTCCGAGTGCAGAATCAGAGCAAAGGATCAAGGACATCTACCGACTCCCAGAGAGTGAAATAACCTTTTCCCTGTCCTTCGCAAGTTCAAGCCAAAGATCTAATTCCGACATGTCTGGTAAGTACATTCATATATATGAAAATAATTACAATGTATAAGTATTCAAAAGTTAAGTATTTCTCCCTTTTATGTAGCACCAGCCAAGGTTCCAGAAGCCTTCGATCTTGATGAGTTGGACAGCTATTCTGGCCCGGTCCATGTGAAGAAAGAGACAAGCCCTAAAGCAATCATGTCATCCAAGCCCACCGGTTCAAAAGCTGTCGCCATCCCGAAACCTTCTCCAGCTACCAAGACACGTGCTTCCAGTGCCCGGAAGAGGAAGGAAACTGACTCTCCTGATACCTCCGAGACCTTTCCTTATGAGAATCACGGATTCAATGAAGCCAGTGGGTTCATGACTTCATTCCTCAAACAGGTAAAAATTTCTATCCTGTATCTTGCACATATATGTTGAACTACTATCCTGAATGGCCTATATATGTTGATACCTGTGTTCTTGATTGCAGGGCCTTGAGCGTCTCATGCACCTATACGAGGAGGCTTGTGGGCTCAAAAAAATGCTGGAGGTCAAGCTAAAGAAGGCCGAAGTCACCATCGCCGATCAAGGAATGATTGCCGCCGCCAAATCCCAGCACTACGAAGACAAATTCAAGGCGATGACCCAGGAGCATCAAGCTGCTATCAACAAGGCTAACCAAGATGCTCAAGCCAAGCTAGACGCCGCCCATCTTCAATACCAGCAGGATATGAACACTTACCGAGAAGGCCTCAAAGGGTCTGTTGTAATTTCCCTCCTTTAAGCCAGGTTAAAGATGGCTTATACGGCCAAAGACATGGGCCTTGAATGCCCCTCTTGGAATGTTAAGGCTTGAGAGGCGAAATTAAAGAATCTCAGAGGTAATCTTGTGGAGTATCTTGCTAAGCCTGCGGGTGAGGAGCCTTCTAAGGCGGCAGAGGAGGCGGCTGATGCTGGAGGAGATGCTGCAGTTGAAGAAGTTGCTGCTCCTTAAAAGCAGCGAAGTGGGCGATGATGGATATTCATGCCTAGGCCGAAGCTGACTTTTTAATTTCTGATGGTTGTGGTAGTTGTCGAACAATTTACTTTCCTTGTGTGTTAAACAATTTAATTTCCTACACTTTTAGAACAATTTGATGGCCAAAGGTGGAGGGATCTTGAGTTTCAGGACGAAGCCCTTGGTCATCAATCACTAGTATGCTTTATTTTGAACAATATAACAGTTGGAGGCGGATGGATCTTGGGTTTCAAGATGAAACCTTCAACTGTTAAGTAGATATGGTTAAAAACTAATTGTGCTTTTGGTGGATGGGTCTCGATTTGAGATGAAACCAAAAGCACAACCTTTTGCAATGTTAATAATAAACTAAGCTTTTTTGGCCTTATTCATTGTTGTTCATTCTTATTTTGGAAAGCTTGTTATGTGTTGTTTGATTTGAATGTAGTTTCTATTTTTAGTCTTAGTACAATATTTCAAATATTCTGACCAAATATCCTGAGAATATATCCTGATCAGGATACCTATAAATACTCCATCAAGAGTTTTATCAAACATAGTTTCAAAACCTAGATAATTTGAATAAGGCTTCCAAAGAACAAAAAGGAGAGATCGTACCAGAAATAAAATATATCTCAATCCCTAAACTTCAATCCTTTTGCAATTTTTCCATCGAAGATGTCCTCAGTCTGAGAGACTTAGTAAACCAAGTCCAAATTCGATCTTTTGAATTGTTCACAATGCCTTAGTAGGAATGTCCCCGTACATGTTGTTTTCAAATACTTAGGAATTTTTGTGCATCAATCATAACTGATTTCACACTTGTATACAACTTTAGTATTACAGGGGATAGACCTTAAATATCCTGGAGATAGATCCTCAATATTCTGGGGGTAAACCCTAAGTATACTGGGGAAAATCCCAAATTTTCGTGCGCTACATGCGGGAGTGTCTAAACTTCAAGACTTAGAAAGGTGAAAACCTTTAAACCTTAGAGAGTATGAAAATACCCTTTCGTGAGAGAGGGTAATCAATCCTAATATAACTTTAGGATCCAGGATATAGCCAATAATAACGAAATTGTCAGCCACGTTTACATGGACTGGTCCCGCTATCTTGAACTACTCCAAGATAACTTGCGCTCCAGGCGGGGTGTTTAAACCCAATTCGAGAGAAAGGTGAATACCTTTAAACCTTTGAAGGGATCAGGATCCCTTAAACGTGAGAGAGGGGGCTAATCCTCTAATCTTTCGGTTCATCTTGAGCATATATCCTAGAGTAATATCCTGAAGCATATCCTATAAAACACCTTCAAACTAAGGTGGGTGTTAGCTTGGCTAACACCCCTCCGATGCTTAAGTCAGTAATGCGTTCAAAAGAATAAATAAAATCAAATAAATTTAAAATAGATAGAATTCATACCATCCTGAGTTAGAAATTAGATTCTAAACTCATTTGAAATAGGCTTTGAGGTGTATAGCATTCCAGGATCTTGGTAATATATCCTTCTCCATATTGTTAAGCCTGTATGTTCCTTTTCCAGATTTCGATTCAATCTTATATGGTCCTTCCCATTTCGGAGCTAAGTTTCCATCAGCAGGGTTAGTAGTGTTCTGAAAAGCTTTCCTTAATACCCAATCTCCAACTTGAAACCTTCTAGTCCTTAGGCTTTTGTTATATGCTTTGGATATCCTCTGTTGGTATGCTGCCATCCTTAACCTTGCCGCATCCCTTGTCTCATTGACAGTATCCAATTCTTGGCATAGAGGTTCAGGATTCTTCTCAGGATCCCGGAGGTTGGATCTTGCTGTAAGTATCACCATCTCTGTTGGTGTTATGGGTGGTTTTCTGCTCATATATCCTGAATAATATTCTGACTATGTTTCTTCTGTTGTGACCAGGATACCGGATCAGGATATTGGTAACATCCTGATACAATATCCTGGTAGTAACTAATTAACTCATGAGCAGATTGTTGGAACAAGTCTATAACGGTCAGGTGGACTTCTTCTCCTTAAGACTCGGGAAAATATGTTAGATTATGGACATTGAAGCCGGAAGACGTGGACTACAACGTTCACATAGGGAATATTCGATATATCCCGGATTTATAGGCTAGTTAGTTAGTTTTGTTTAACTATAAATAGGAGTGATCGGATCAAATAAGGACACACAATCTCTCAAACTCTCTTTCTCTCTAGCTGCAAACACTCATAACACACTTACATTTGTATCGAAATTACATTGTAACACTTAGTTGATCCGCATCATATCCTGCACTGTATCCTAATATTTGAAGCAATAAGAAGAACAAGACAGCTGTGATTGTCAGCTCCTGAGGTTTTGTGCCGGCGATCTAGATTGATCAAGGGCTTTCCTCGTACATCCTGTGTCACCCTTTACATTTTTGCTCATTGTTTGATTGTAGATACAGCTCGATATCCTGAGTCGTATCCTGAAAACTGTTTTTACAAACAACTAAGTTAGCATATTTTTGATACACATTTTTAGCACACTACCTCACTTAACTAATTTAATCACTTAATTGCTTCGGTAATTTTTGACCAAAACAATTTGGCGCCCACCGTGGCGCAAGTGGTGCTATTTCTACTAAAAGCTTTTGCAAAATCATTACTTGGTTTTCTATTTTCAAAACTTTTTGCTACACTATTTTCAATGGCCTCGAGATCAAACATGAGCTCTTCCACCGTGTCTGCTACAACCTCCGCAACAATTGGTTCGGTGCTTCCACCACCTCCTCCAAGGACACAAGCCTCTTCACTGCCTCAGGATGTCATCCCCGCTCGCAACATTCAGGGATATGCTCCTGTTTTGGCCTCTAATGAAGAAATTCTAACTTTGTTTGGTAGTGTATAGGAACAGATGAGGCAACAGCAGTAGACCAACCAAATGCTGATAAGAGAGATACAACTCTTGAAATCCAGCTCAAGCAGCCCCGCTGAGGATACTGTCACTCCCTTGCAACCTAGAGCTTTGAACTTCAGTTCTGCAGTATATACTGAGGATAACAGGGGAAATATTGTGCCTAGCCTTTCTCAGAATCATACTCCAGAGATACCCTCTTCGGTCAGGGTGTGAACTGTGAGAAGCTCAGGATATGCTTCAGGATATGGCTAGAATCCTCAGACTGGTAACATATCTAATAATAATAATAATACTCTTGCTACTAACGGTATTGGATCTTTGCAGGATGCAGGTATGACATCAGCACTTTCCAGGGAGCTTCAGAAGTTAAAGGACATGATATCCAGTGTACCTGGAGTAGTCCAGCCAATCCCAGAAGTATCCTAGGATAGCCACAAGATTTCTCGGTTTGCATATCCTATTTGTGATGCTGAAATCCCAAAAAGATTTCAGACCCCTAACATGAAGCTCTATGATGGAACTACGGATCCTGAAGAGCATATTGCCCAGTATCGGGAAAGGATGGAAATCAATCCTATCCCTCCAGATCTCAAGGAAGCATGCCTCTACAAGGGTTTTGGTTATACATTAACAGGATCAGCCTTAAAATGGCTCTTAAACGTTCCTCCTCACTCAATTACATCATTTGCTCATTTAGTGAATTTATTTAATACTCAATTTTCTTGCAGTCGATGTTTTGAAAAACTAACCAGTGATCTCTACAGGATAACTCAAGGACCCCAGGAATCCTTAAGAGATTATGTGAACAAGTTTAGCCGGGAATCCTTAGATATCCCGCATCTTGATGTTGCAACAGCTGTGCAGGCTTTCAAGATGGGATTGCAGAAAGATTCTCAATTTTACTAGGATCTTGTAATGAATCCCTGCAGGAACCTGGATGAAGCTCGGAACAGGGCTTTATGATATATTCGACTGGAGGATGACAAAAAGATGCAAGATAGGATGAATTCATCCACAACCTATGAGTCAACCAACAGGAAATCAGAATCCTCGTATAAACCATATCGCTCTAAGCCATATGGCAAGAATGACAACAAGAAAGTGAATGTTGTTGAAAATGAGGATACTGAGGAGTACCCTGAGTTATCAGAATATTGTTTTTCTGTAAATATACCTGAACTGATGTATGGTATGCAGGGTTTAGGAGATAAGGCTAGGTGGCCCCGAAAGAATAAACAAAAAGCTGATTGGAAGGATAAGTCCAAATGGTGTGCCTTCCATGAGGATTTTGGACATGTTACCGAGGATTGCATTGCTCTGAGGAAAGAAATAAGCTATCTCTTGAGCAAAGGATATCTGAAGGACCTCCTGGGAAGAAAGAAGAATAAGGGTCAGAATACTGAGAAGGATCCTGAACGAGCAGCATCACCTCCTGCGGATGCCAAGATAATTAACTTCATTTCAGGAGGATCCGACATTTGCGGGACATCATATTCTGCGACAAAAAGGAACACGAAGGAGGCCAAGGCAGAGAGGGGAGATAAGCCAACCAGGATGTTAACCCTCACAACTGATAAAGTGATCACGTTCGATAGTGATGACAGGGATACTGTCCAGGATCCTCACCATGATGCTTTGGTAATAACTTTATATGTTGCTAACCATTTTGTGCGCAGGATACTGGTGGATAACGGCAGCTCCGTCAACATAATTCAGCTGGAGACATTGAAGACGATGAATGTATCCCCGATGGATATTACTTCGAAATCCACTATGCTCGTTGGGTTCAGTGGAGAAGCCAGGAATACTGTGGGAGAAATAAAGTTTCCTGTGTATGTTGAAGGGGTCAACTCAATGCAACGCTTTTGTGTGATGGACTCCTTATCCTGCTATAATATTATATTGGGTAGGCCGTGGATCCATGATATGAAAGCTGTGCCGTTAACCTATCATCAATGCATCAAGATCCCTACTCCTTGGGGGTAGTCAAGGTGGATAGTGATCAACAGGAGGCAAAGGAATGTTACTCATCCTCGATGAAATCCTCAACCAAGCCCAACGCAACATAGCAATTAAAGATGCGAGCCCAGGATATCGTGGAGGCTTCAGAGCAGGATGTTAAGAAAATTGTCCTAGATCAGGATAATCCAGATATCTCGGTGCTCGTAGTAACCGATATCCCACAGGATATTGAAAATCAATTGACTAACTTTTTGAAATGCAGGATGTCAACATTCGCGTGGAAACACTAGGATATGACAGGTATTTCTAAGGATATCATAACTCACAAACTCGGAATTGATAGGTCTTTCAAGCCTGTCCAACAGAAATGAAGGAAGTTTGCTCTAGAATGGAACATTATCATTCAGGAAGAAGTTGAAAGATTATTAAAGAGCAAGATGATTAGGGAAGTGAAATTCCCCAAATGGTTGGCAAATGTAGTTGTGGTGCAAAAGAAAAACGGGAAATGGAGAGTCTGTGTAGATTACACAGACTTAAACAAAGCTTGTCCCAAAGACCCATTTCCTCTACCTCATATTGATTCAATGGTGGATGCTACTGCCGGCCATGAGATGTTAACCTTCATCGATGCATCCTCAGGATTCCAGCAGATCCAAATGGAACCTTCAGACCAGGAGGATACTGCTTTCATGACACCAACAGGTATTTATTGTTATACTTCTACGCCTTTTGGTTTAAAAAATGCAGGTGCAACATACCAAAGATTGGTGAACATGATGTTTAAAGACAAGCTGGGGGACACCATGGAGGTGTACATCGATGACATGGTAGTAAAATCTAAAAAAGCTGAGGATCACCTCCAGGATATTAAGGGAGCATTTGATATCTTGGACCAATACAACATGAAACTAAATCCTGCCAAATGTCATTTTGGAGTGGGAGCAGGAAAGTTTCTAGGATACATGTTAACCAAAAGGGGTATAGAAGCAAGCCTGGAGCAGATTAAAGCTATCTTGGACATCAAAATCACCTTCAAATATGAAAATGTTCAAAGATTAATGGGATGAGTAGCAGCATTAAGCAGATTTATCTCAAGATCCTCGAAAAAATGCAAGGAATTCTACGATATCCTGAAGAAGAATAAGAAATTCTAATGGGGAGAGAAGCATGAAGCAGCCTTGCAGGATTTGAAGCAGTATCTTTCAACTGCACCTCTATTAATGAAGCCTGAGGATGGTGAACCATTATCCCTGTATCTCGCAGTATCAGGGAATGCTGTAAGTGCTGTTCTTGTAAAGGATCACGAAGGTCAGCAATATCCTGTCTATTATGTTAGTAAAAGTTTATTAGATGCTGAAACTAGATATTCTCATTTAGAAAAATTGATATTGGCCTTAGTTATGGCATCAACAAAGCTTAGACACTATTTCGAGACACATAGGATTCGTGTTAAAACTAATTATCCTATTAAAAACGTGCTTAGGAAACCTGAGATGTCATGCAGGATGGCTAAGTGGTCAGTAAAATTATGCGCCTATGATCTAGTATATGAACCTAGAAATGCCATAAAGTCTCAGGCTCTAGCTGACTTTGTGGCTGGTTTCAGTAGTGATATTCAAAATGAAGTAGACCTAGAAGTACAACAGCTAGGAGAAAATTTAGAATCCTGGACATTATATACTGATGGTGCATCTAATGTTAGAGGTGTAGGATTGGTTATACTACTAAAATCGCCACAGGGGGACATATTACCCTAGGCTATTAGATGTGAATTTCCTGCCACTAATAATGAAGCAGAATATGAAGCTTTGATCGCAGGATTAGAGTTGGCTAGAAACATGAATATTAAGAGTTTGCAAGTATATGTTGATTCCTTGTTAATTACTAATCATTTTAATGGATCCTATGCAGTCAAAGGTGAGAAGTTAATCGAGTATCTCGAAATTCTCAAAAAATTAGCAGGATATTTCGATGTTTTTACGCTTGAACAAGTACCGAGAGAAGATAATGCTGAAGCAGATGCCTGGGCGAACCTAGGATCATCAGTCAGGATACCTGAAGGAACCCAAATACCAATACTTCACATCCTACATCCTGCTGTGGATCTTTTCAAGACTTAGGATAAGGAGGTGACAAGCATTCAAGATCCTGGTCATGATCCTGATGAGTATCCTAAGTCCTGGATGACTCAAATCATGAAGTATCTTAAGGAAGGACACATCCCAAAGGATGAAAATCCTAAAGCCTTTAGAATGAAGGTATCACGATTCACTATTATAAATAATGTTTTGTACAAGAAATCTCTTGCAGGACCATATCTGAGGTGCTTGGAGGATCCTGAAACCAATGAAGTGCTTCAGGATATACACGAAGGGGATTGTGGTAACCATGCTGGGGGCAGTCGTTATTCTCAAAAGTATTAAGAACATGATACTATTGGCCGACGATGAGAAAAGATGCTGCAGAATATGCTCGAAGATGTGATGCATGTCAAAGACACAACAATATATTACATCAGCCTGCTGAACCACTGTATTCTATTGTTTCCCCTTGGCCATTCATGAAGTGGGGAATGGATATAGTAGGAAAATTGCCAAAGGCTCCAGGAGGAAAAGTCTTTATGCTGGCCATGACTGATTATTTCTCTAAATGGGTTAAAGCTGAAGCATTTGTTCAAGTTAGAGACAAAGAAGTAGTATCCTTCATAAAAAGGAATATCCTAACTAGATTTGGGGTACTAGCTGAGATAATTTGTGACAACGGTTCTCAGTTTATCAGTAAGAGGACAACCGATTTTTGTAAGAGTTGGGGAATCAAAATGATCACGTCTACCCTAGTACATCCTCAAGCAAATGGACAAGCAGAATCCTCGAACAAGATAATTGTCAACAACTTGAAAAAGAGACTAGGAGCTAAGAAAGGAAGATAGGCAGAAGAATTACCCTTTGTTTTGTGGGCTGATAGAACAACAATAAAGAGTGCGACTGGCCAAACTCCATTCTCCTTGGTATTTGAAGCAGAAGCAGTGATCCCGACAGAAATGGTGATACCTACAGCAAGATCTAACCTCCAGGATCCTGAGCAGAATCCTAAAGCCCTGTGCCAAGAATTGGATACTATTGATGAGACAAGAGATGCAGCAAAGCTAAGGGTGGCAGCATATCAACAGAGGATATCCAGGGCATATAACAAGAATATAAGGACTAGAAGGTTTCAGGTTGGATATTGGGTATTAAGAAAGGCTTTTCAGAATACTACTAATCCTGCTGATGGAAAGTTAGCTTCTAAGTGGGAAGGACCTTATGAGATTGAATCGGAATCAGGAAAAGGAGCAAACCAACTCAAGAATATAGAGGAGGATATGCTACCAAGATCCTGGAATGCTATATACCTAAAGCTCTATCTCAAGTGAGTTTAGAATTTAATTTCTAACTCAGGATGGTATGAATTCTATCTCTTTTAATATATTGTACTCTTTTGAACCCAATACTTGTTTTTGTCAAAAATTACCGAAGCAATTAAGTGATCAAATTAGTTAAGTGAGGTAGTGTGCTAGAAAAGTGTGTGGAAAATATCTTATTCAAGTTATTTGCAAAAACAGTTTTAGGATACGGCTCAGGATATAGAGCTGTATCTGTGATCAAACAATGAGCAAAAATGTAAAGGGTGACACAGGATGTACGAGGAAAGCCCTTGATCAATCTAGATCACCGGCACAAAACCTCGGGAGCTGACAATCGCAGCTGCCTTGTTCTTCTATTACTTCAAATATCAGGATACAGTGCAGGATGTGGTACGGATCAACTAGGTGTTACAAAGTAATTTGAATACAAGTGTTGGTGTGTAGTGTTTGCAGTGAGCTAGAGAGCAAAAGTGTTCGAGAATGTGTGTGTAAGTTGTGTGCCTTAATCTGATCCGCCCCCATCTATTTATAGCAAAAGGAGTGTAACAAACTATCCTAAATAACCGGGATCCGACGAATATTCCCCACTCGAACGTTGTAGACCTGGTCTTTCGGGTTCAACGTCTCTCACATAATAGATACGCCCGAGTCTCGAGGAGAAGAAGTGCATCTGACCGTTATCAACCCACAGCCTCTAACCTGCACGTGGTTAATTCAATCAACCTCAGGATATCGCCCAGGATGTTAGCAATATCCTAATCCAGTATCCTGATCACAAGCAAACAACCAAAAGTAGGATATTAGTCAGGATATGTATACTCAGAAAATGACCCATAACAATTGTCCCCAAATATATCTGTTGGTATACCAATCCAACGGATATATTTTAAAATTTCTATCTCGTGAATCAAGGCATTTAAAACGAAACGATGGTTGAGGTGACATTGTGCCATTTTCGACGCAATATTTACTCTTTACCCCCTATATTCAGCCTATAATTAGCTGAGGCATTTTTCTTCTTGTTATCATTACTCTCCAAGCGATTCTTAGGTAATCATCCTTCTCTTCATCCTCTGTTCTTTCTCTAAAACTCCTTTAGTTTTCTCAATACATTTCATGGCATCTCGAACAAGATCTCGTTCGGATGAACCAGTCCCAACCCTCGTGAGTCAAAACTTCATACGAGAACCGGAAAAAGAAATCTGCTGCTTCAACAATGCCGATATCGCTGCCGTCAAGAATTCTGGCACCTTTCCCATTGGAACAGTCATTCGCCCTTTTGATCGAGAGATCCGATCAGATGTGTCATCAGACGAGTGGGTTTGTTTTTTCGCCTACCCCTTTTCTTTGGGACTCCGGTACCCATTTCCACCTTTTATCTCTCGTTTCTTTGACCTCACCGGCCTTAGTTATGCCCAAGTTATGCCAATGGTCTGGCGAGTTTTGATGGTACTGGATCAAGTCAGATCTCACCATTGCCCTGACCTATGTATTGAAGACCTTCCCATAGCATACCGATTGAGGTCCCATGGCGACAGCCGTTTTCTTTTGTTTTCCACCTCCAAAAACCCTTTAGTCCTCAAGGCCACCAAGAACGAAGACCGATGGCGGCGGAAGTTCTTTTTCGTGAAAAGAGATTCCATCGACAAGGGTTTCGATCTGCCGATTAGATGGTTAACCAAGGGTAGGATCTAGGGTTTTAGGGATATCCCCAAGTGTATCCTTAAACTATATCCTAAACTTATATCTTGATGTTTTATGCAGCAAACTTCAGAGACTTAGCACCCCCAAGCGCGGAGTCCGAGTCCAGGATCAGAGAAATATACCGACTTCCTGCTAGTGAAAGAACCTTTTCCCTATCTCTTGCAGATTCAAGCCAAAAGTCAAGTTCAGAGATGTCTGGTAAGTATATTCTCAGCAATTATCTTTACCCATTAAACTGATTATTTTTCAGAGGTATTATATATTTAAAAATATCTTCCCTTGTTCAGTACTAGTTGTCAACCTTGAAGGCTTCCAACTTGATGAGTTGGACAGTTACTCTAGCCTTGTACCTGCTAAACAAGAATCCAAGCCGAAATCATCTGCCACACCAAAGCCTACTTCTTCAAAGACTACTGCCGCTACTAAAGCTCCTCCGGCATCCAGGACCCAGGCCTCTAGTTCCCGGAAGAGAAAAGAAATGGATTCTCCAGCTGCCTCTGAGACATTCTCTCTCGAGAATCATGGGTTTAATGAAGCTACTTCATTCCTCAAGCAGGTAAGAGTTCCCTTTTAGTATCCTGGACATGCATGTTAGTCATTATCCTGCTCATTTTACACTGATACATGTATCTTTAAATGCAGGGCTTGGAACGTCTCATGCACTTGTACGAAGACGCCTGTGGGCTTAACAAGATGCTGGAGATCAAGCTCGAAAAAGCTGAAGCCACCATAGCTGATCAAGGAACAATTGCAGCTGCCAAGTCCCAACATTATGAAGACAAATACAAGGCAATGACCCAGGAATACCAAGCTGCCCTCCACAAAGCCAATGAGGATGCTCAAGCCAAACTAGATGCCGCCCTTCTCCAATATCAGCAGGATATGAGTTCATATCGGGACAGTCTCAAAGCATCCATGGTCATCTCTCTTCTCCAAGCTAGGTTAAGGATGGCATATGAAGCCAAGGACTTGGGCTTTGAATGCCCCTCCTGGAATGTAAAGGCTTGGGAAGCGAAACTACAGGATCTTGGAGGTCATCCCGTCGCTCATCCTGCAAAGCATGCTGGTGAAGAGCCTTTTAAGGCGGCAGGGGAAGTGGCCAACGCTGGTGATGATGCCGAGAAGAATCCTGAGGAGGATGCTGGTGCAGATGCCGGGAAAGAAGTTGCTGATCAAGAAGGTGCCACTCCTTAGGCGGCGAAGTGGGCGATGATGGATATACGTGCCAAGGCCGGAGCCCACTTTTTTTTTATGGTTGTGGTTTGTACAAACAATTTACTTTTCCTGTCGTTGAACAATTTATATTTCCTGCACTAGAACAATACGATGACCAAAGGTGGATGGGTCCTGGGTTTTCAGGATGAAGCCCTTGGTCATCGGTTAGTATAACTTGTTTTGAATGTCGTATCGGTTGAAGGTGGACAGGTCCCGTTTTGAGATAGAACCTTCAACCGTTACATAAGTAAAAACTAATTATGCTTTTGGTGGATGGGCCTCAGTTTGAGGTGAATCCAAAAGCACAACTTTTGACACGTTAATAATATAACTCGCTTTTGACTTATCTGTTGTTGCCTTTTAATTTCCGTTATGCATTCCTTAATGTAGATTTTAGCTTTGCAAAATTTTGTACAACTGCCTTTCAAAAATATCCTGATCCTTATACTCAGTGATATATTATGAAAACTTTAAATAGAGCTTTTAGAAATTCAATCAATCTTCATAGGAAACTTTTTAAAGAATGAAATACAGTCCATTTTCCAAAACCTGTTTTGACAATACTTGTTTGATCAAAGTTTTAAACTTACGTCAGTTTCAAATATTTTAATCAAATATCCCGATATGTATTTTGAAAATATATTTTGAGAATATATCCCAAGAATTCATCCCGATCAGGATCTCTAAGCTTTTGTCAAACATAGTTTCAAAAACTTAAATAATGTTTACAAAGGAAAGATCATACCAGGAATAGGGTATAACCCTAGACTTCAACCTCTTTGCAACTCCTCCAATGAAGATGTCCCCTGTCTGAGACACTTAGTGTATTAGGTCTGAGCTTTATCCTTTAAGCTTTGCACCATTGCCTCAGTAGGAATGTCCCCTGTGCATAATATCTTCGAATACTTAGAAATTTTCTGGACATCAGTTCCAATTGTATAGACAATTTTTCGTGTTACAGGGGTAAAACCCAAAATCTACTAGATACAAATTCCTCGTATCCTGGGGAAATCCCAAATTTTCGTGCGCTACAGGCGGGAGTGTATAAACTCCAAGACTTAGAAAGGTGAAAACCTTTAAACCTTAGAGAGTATGAAAATACCCTTTCGTGAGAGAGGGTGATCAATCCTCATATACCTTCAGGATTCAGGATATAGCCAACAGTAACGAAATTGTAAGCCACTTTTACATGGACTGGTCCCGCCACCTTGAACTATCCCCGAATAACTTGCGCTCCAGGCGGGGTGTTTAAACCCAATTCGGAAGAAAGGTGAATACCTTTAAACCTGTGAAGGGATCAGTATCCCTTAGACGTGAGAGAGGGGGCCAATCCTCTAATCTTCCGAAGTATCTTGAGTATGTATCCTGGTGCTATATCCCGAAGCATATACTGCAAAACATCCTATCACGGCCCCCGACCCGGTTTGACCCGTTTCAGGTGCCGCGGGACAGAAATCTCGTGGTATTTATTTAACAGCGGAAGTTTTCACCAGGACCTTTTAAAAACTGAAATTTCCCGATTATTTTATTTCACAACTCGGGATAAAACCCGGTAATTTACAATCTTTGAGATTTCACAAGGAAATCTTTTATTTTATAAAACCTATTTCTTTATTTTATATTGAGCCACTTCCTTAAGCTGGTAGTGCTTCTCGGCACTTTTCCTGGATCACAATAGATCACCGGAAACATGTTTGAAAAAGGTTTTGTAAGCGAGAAATACTAAGTGAATCATTCTTGTTACTAAAATGACACGTTTGTTATAATTTACAGTATTAAGGAAGATTACAATGTTTTAGATATCAACCAACTACCCACAGTATTTTTCATCGACTCGTTTCGTGACTGTGGTCATATTACTATTGAGTCCGTTCACCCAATAGTAACGAGTATCATTAATTAGGTTCGCCCACCTAAAGTGATAAAAACAGTAATGTGCACAATATCCCACATACCGGCTGTAATTTGGTGATTACATAAAGTTAATCCCTGTAATTATAACTTTGAAAACATTTAAGAATTTATAAAGCATTTTGATAAAAAGAGAATGACTCACTTTGCAGATTTAATTTGAGCAGAGCCTAGCCTACTGATTAGCCTTTTAACCTAAATTAATAGCAAGCACACAATTCGGTTAGTAACTTAATACAACATTTACGATAACTCACGAGATTAAAACCTTCACAACGAATGACAAAGTGCGATACTTAAACATCCATCGATTTAACGACGAATGACAAAGCATAAACCCTAATGTGGGCAGCACTTAAACATCCATTGGATAGTTTAATCGATCGGACATTGAATCGTATCAGCGATCGGGTTATTACCCTGTATTGCGGCAGCACTTCGTGATCAGTGTGTGTGTTTTGGACTGTTTTCACTATAACTTCGTGTACGAAATGAATTTAAACGTAAAATAAATGCAGAAGTTCCAGTCCCACAGCCTACTATTTATAGCTGGAAAATCGCCCCCCTCGCGCCACGCGAGGGGTCCTCTTGTTCCTGTCGCGTGGCGCGACAGGTCACTTCTAGGGTAGAGTAGGCTCGTGTCTTTTATAGCTTTGGTGAGTCAGATTTCGACGTAATTCAATTCCTACAGCAAACTGTAAGGATATTACCAATTAGGGTTTACCCCCCCTGAGTTTTAGGGGCCCTGATCCTGATTCCAATTGTTCTGAAAATTTTAGGGTTTGTTCAGAATCACTTGGGTTTCTCAATTAGGGTTTCCTTTTAGACAATTAAAATAATAATTAGGACTTTTTAATGAGAGTTGTTACATTCTCCCCACCTTAATAAAAATCTCGTCCTCGAGATTTACTGGAATAAATGAGGATACTTTCGCTTCATTTCTGATTCCAGCTCCCAAGTATATTCAGCTCCTCTCTTTGAATCCCATCTGACTTTGACTAAAACTAGTCGTTTGTGTTTGAGAAACTTGATCTTTCGATCCTCAATTTGAAGAGGTTTCTCAACAAATTTCAGCTTTTCGTTTACCTCTATATCTCGAAGAGGTACTACCAGTGATTCGTCTGATAAGCATTTCTTGAGATTGGATACATGAAATACATCATGTACTCCAGCTAGTTCTTCTGGTAGTTGTAAACGATAAGCAACTGGTCCTATACGGTGGATTACTGGAAATGGTCCTACGTATCTGGGACTTAGCTTTCCTTTCTTATCGAATCTAACTACTCCTTTCCAAGGAGAAACTTTTAATAGTACTTTGTCTCCCATTTGGAATTCAAGTGGTTTGAGTCGATTATATGCATAACTCTTCTGACGATCGCGAGCCGTCTTCAGTCTTTCCTTGATTTGAGTAATCTTATCAGTCGTCTCTTGCACTATTTCAGGACCTGACAATTGACTTTCTCCTATTTCTGCCCAACAAACTGGAGTTCTGCACTTTCTTCCGTACAATGCTTCAAATGGGGCAGTTTCAATACTTGAATGATAACTATTGTTATAGGAGAATTCAATTAATGGTTAGTGATCGTCCCAATTTCCACCAAAATCTATTACACATGCTCTGAGCATGTCTTCTAGAGTTTGGATCGTCCTTTCATTTTGTCCATCTGTTTGTGGATGATATGCAGTACTCAAATTTAGTCGAGTTCCCATAGCTTGCTGGAAGCTTTTCCAGAAATGAGAAGTGAAACGACTATCTCTATCTGATACAATGGAGAGTGGAACTCCATGTAGAGATACGACTTCATCTACATACAACTTTGCCAGTCTTTCCATGCTAAAGGTTTCTTTCATAGGTAGAAAGTGAGCAGATTTGGTTAATCGATCCACAATTACCCAAATCGCATCATTACCTTTTTTGGTTTTGGGTAACTTAGTAACAAAATCCATTGTTATGAGTTCCCATTAACATACTGGCATTTCTAATTGTTGGAGTAGACCTGAAGGTTTCTGATGTTCTGCCTTAACTTGTGAACAAGTAAGACATTTAGAAACATATCGCGCTATATCCTTTTTCATGCCTATCCACCAGAAATTCTTTCTTAAATCTTGGTACATCTTATTATTTCCAGGGTGTATGGTATACCTAGACTTATAGACTTCTTCTAAAATCTTATTTCTTAATTCTCCCTGCTTAGGTACCCAAATTCTGCTTTTATGGAATCTCCAAATTCCATCAACTCCCTGCTTTAATTCTTTTATTCTTCCTTTCATTCCTTCAGCATCTTCCTTGATTGCCGTTTCCTGAACATTCTTTATTTGTTCCATTAAATCTAATTGTATATTTAACCTGAGAGCACGAACTCGTCGTTGTTTTTCATGATACTTACGACTTAAGGCATCTGCAACTACATTTGCCTTTCCTTCGTGATACTGAATATCACAGTCGTAATCACTTAGGATTTCCATCCATCTTCTTTGTCTCATATTTAACTCTTTTTGTCCAAAAATATATTTTAAACTTTTATGGTCTGTATAGACAGTAAATTTAATTCCATAAAGATAATGTCTCCAAATTTTAAGGGCAAAAATTACAGCTCCTAATTCTAAGTCACGAGTTGTATAATTTTCTTCATGCTTTTTCAATTGCCTTGAAGCATACGCAATTACTTTCTTGCGTTGCATTAGCACACATCCTAATCCTAGTTTTGAAGCATCACAGTAAACTTCAAAATCTTCAGTCCCTTCTAGTAAAGCTAGGATTGGAGCATTTGTTAATTTCTGCTTCAATATTCTAAAGGCTTCTTCTTGTTTAGGTCCCCAATCAAACTTAACTGCTTTACAGGTTAGCTTAGTTAATGGTACAGCTATCTTGGAAAAATCCTTAATAAACCGTCTATAGTAGCCAGCTAAACCTATAAAACTTCTAATTTCCATTGCAGTTTGTGGAACCTTCCAATTAGTAATCGCCTCTATCTTGGCAGGATCTACATGAATACCTTCGTGATTTACCATGTGGCCTAAAAATTGCACTTCCTTTAGCCAAAATTCACACTTCGAGAATTTGGCATAAAGCTTTTCTTTTCTTAACAAAGTTAAGAGTGCATGAAGGTGTTCACAATGCTCTGTCTGACTTTTGGAATAAATAAGTATATCGTCTATAAAAACAATTACAAATTTATCCAAATAAGGTTTACAGATCCTATTCATCATGTCCATGAATGCAACAGGTGCATTCGTTAACCCAAAGGGCATGACTGTAAACTCGTAATGACCATACCTAGTTCTGAAAGCAGTTTTAGGAATGTCTTCTTCTTGTACCTTCAATTGATGATATCCAGAACGTAAGTCTATTTTAGAAAAATATCTAGCCCCTTGAAGTTGATCGAAAAGATCATCAATCCTAGGTAATGGGTATCGATTCTTAATTGTAACCTTATTCAATTCTCTATAATTAATACACATTCTCATTGAACCATCCTTCTTCTTTACAAACAACACTGGTGCTCCCCACGGGGATGAACTAGGTTGTATGAAACCTTTACTTAGTAATTCATCTAATTGCTTTTTCAATTCTAACATTTCTGTGGGTGCTAACCGATAAGGTGCCTTGGCTATCGGTGTAGTTCCTGGGATTAGATGAATCCTAAATTCTACTTCCCTATCTGGTGGTAACCCTGGTAACTCTTCTGGGAATACATCTGGGTATTCCGAGACTACAGGAATCTCCTTAAATTCTTTACCCTTAGTACTAATGATTACTGAAATCATATATACTATTCCTTGTTTTCGTTCATAATTGGCAACTTTTATTACTGATATGAACTTCATGGGTTTTCGTGGTTTATCTCCTGTAATCGTGATTATTTCACCAGTAGGTGCTTGAATTTCTACAGAATTCTTATCACAAAGAATTCGAGCATGGTTGGCTACTAACCAATCCATTCCTAACACAACATCGAATTCAACTAATTTCATAGGTAATAGGTTTGCAAAGAATTTATGACCTAACAGTTCTATATTCTCTTTTTGCAAAACCTTATCTATGCTAACAGAATTTCCGTCTGCCGTTTCGACTGTAAAAATTTGCCTAAGTTGGGTTAAAGGTAATTTAAGAACTTGGCAGAATGAAGTATTTATAAAACTTTGGTTTGCACCAGAGTCAAATAATACTTTTGCGTATACGTTGTGAACTAGGAACGTACCGGCTATCACATCTGGAATAAGTTCCGCTTCTTGAGTGGTTAGCTGGAAGGCTCGAACATTCTTCTTAGTAGCTCCGTCGTCTGTCTTGGCTTTGTTGTCTGCTGGTTTGACCAATTTAGGACATTCTGTTTTAAAATGCCCCTTTTCTCCACAATTGAAGCAGACTATGGTTTTCCTTCTGCAATTTTCTTCACGATGTCCTATGGCCTTGCAAAGATTGCAGGTTACATTACATCTTCCATAATGTTTCTTTTTGCAATTCTTGCAGAATGGCGAAGTTAAAAATTGCCCTGTTCCTCTTCTTTTGAAGCTGTTATTATTACCCGTACGAAATCCTTGGGTAATTTTCTGAGCCAGTTCCTTCTTCCTGTTTTCATCTTGCGTGCGTACCAGTTCATCAGTTAGGGTATTAGCTAATTCCACCGCATTGTCAATAGTGCGAGGTCTCGCAGCTTTAACGATATTGCGGATTTCACCAATTAATCCCCAAATATAACGAGAAATGAGTACCGGTTCTGGCGAAGCCAGTGTTGGTACCACTCTAGCATATTCAAAGAATGTCGAAGTATAACCGCGACAATCTACTCCCGTCATCCGATGGTTTAGGAACTTATTTGCCATTTGTTCTTTTTCATATTCAGGACATAATTTTCTTCCTATAAGATTTTTAAATTCGTCCCAATTCATGGCATAGGCCCTATTTCTTCCTTTAGCTTGTAACACCGCGTTCCACCATTCTAGCGCCCCTTCTTTGAAAATATTTGAAGCGTACATGACCTGATCATCCTGAGCACATTTACTTATGGTAATCACTGCCTCGGTTTTCTCTAACCAACGCAGTGATGCAGTCGCTCCTTCATTGCCTGCAAACTCAGATGGTTTACAAGCAAGAAATTCTTTGAAAGTGCAACCAGGCGTTGCGGCTCTCATTTTCTTAGGAAATGGAGCTTGATGTGGTTCCTCATTATAATTAACATGATCATTGCCCCCGTTTACACTATTACTGAAGTTATCTTCAGAAATACGTTTACTAAGAACGATTTGTTGCGCTTCGATTGGATTCTTTACAGCAGCAACGATTGCTGGAATAGCATTGGCTATCCCTTGAGCAACAATTTTTTCGATATCTTGCCTAGTCATATATTGATCCCCTGGATGTTGCTCAGACTGATTAACCTCATTTACTGGTTCATTACCAATGTTTGCCATCTGATAATTAATATATATAATTTTATTAGAATCTGATAAATAACAATTATACACAAAAACAATCAGACAATTTTCACAATACACATATAGTCAAAACTATCGATTTCTCGATTTCATTTTATATCTTTTATAGTATGCATCACTACACACCAATAACTTACAGAGTTTTATTCGTAGTTATTTTACATACTGATTTCACTATTACTTTTACTATTACACAACCACAGTTTCACCATCCTACTATCTCTCGTCACTTGTCGTCCTAAAAACGAAGCTCCATTTCATCATACTTCCAGGCAATTTGTCCCCCTATCTCCCGGATTCTATTTCCCGCATCCATTAACTCTTCGCCAAAATGGCGAAGTTCTGCTAAATTCTCGTTACTCATGGGTGGATTTGGTAATGGTTCTGGGTCGAACTGAGGAAGAAAGGAATAAGGACTATTGATTAGGTTTTGAAACTGCCAATCATTTGTCCACCATTCGTCTATCCCCAGAGGTTGAGTATGGATTATAGGGTCTGGAATTGCTGGTTCTAAGTTTATTGGTAGTTGATTTTCAATAGTAGGGTACAGATTATTATTAATTAGCCTGACAACATCACAGCTTGCCAATGCCCGATCTAATTCCTCCTGAAAAGGTAACTCCTCCACCTGTCTAGAACTTTTTCCGACTTCCCTCTGGATTTGCCTAGAACTTCCTCCATATTCCATTCTTGGTGGCCTAGAATCTTCTCCCAATTCCATTTCCAATGACCTAAAACCTTCACTGACTTCAACCCCTTTTCCTTTGTCTAAAGGATTTTCTATTTTAGGAATTTTCCTGGTTGTAGGCTTCCTCCTACGCACACGTCTCCATCCCACAAATCTCCTCCTCTTCTTGGGTTTAGGTTTCACTGGAGGTAATGAAGCATTGAATTCAACAGGTTCTTCTATGTCTGGTATATACCTATTGAAATCTCGGGAAACCTCTATTTTTACTGGATAGAGATTTAGGTTTTGAAGGGCGTCAGACAAGTCACTCATGCTGTTATGCAAAATACACACAATTACTAATGTATAACAAAATTTTCATAGGAAATCTTTTAAATATTATTTCATACTGGGTAAATACAAAACAAATGAAAATTTAAAACACACAAGGTTTTATTGTAAATTTATTTATTTACTGGATAAGATTTCTGGACTGTAGGCGCTAAAACTTGATTTTAAAATATTTAGAGATTTGCATTTACTGCTACAGTAGCTAGCATATAAAGATCTGCCCATTTCTCATCTAATTTGTCCTCCCAAGGTGTTTTACTGTTTAATTCCTGGGTTTCCTATTTAACTTTCTTTTCTCGGATTTTCTTTATTTTCTCTTTACTTTTTCTAATAATCAGACTTCTTTTACTAGGAGAAAGTGGTTCCTCATAGTGTGCCTTTCGCACAAATATTCCTTCTTCAGGAATTGCAAGGTGATTTGAGGATTTGGTTTGAGATGAACTTCCCTTCTCGTGGGCTGACCTATCTAATTTAAGATAGATGTTTGACAACTTTTGCTTACCCATACTGTACACAAATATTCAAATAAGAAATCACATAATCACAAAATGGCAATCAGTAAAATTAAGTATTTTCTAAATACTTAATTGGCTTAAATCAGTGGCTCTGATACCACCTTTTTCTGTCACGGCCCCCGACCCGGTTTGACCCGTTTCAGGATCCGCGGGACAGAAATTCCGTGGTATTTATTTAACAGCGGAAGTTTTCACCAGGACCTTTTAAAAACTGAAATTTTCCGATTATTTTATTTCACAACTCGGGATAAAACCCGGTAATTTACAATCTTTGAGATTTCACAAGGAAATATTTTATTTTATAAAACCTATTTCTTTATTTTATATTGAGCCACTTCCTTAAGCTGGTAGTGCTTCTCGGCACTTTTCCTGGATCACAATAGATCACCTGAAACATGTTTGAAAAAGGTTTTGTCAGCGGGAAATACTAAGTGAATCCTTCTTGTTACTAAAATGACACGTTTGTTATAATTTACAGTATTAAGGAAGATTACAATGTTTCAGATATCAACCAACTACCCACAGTATTTGTCATCGACTCGTTTCGTGACTGTGGTCATATTACTATTGAGTCTGTTCACCCAATAGTAACGAGTATCATTAATTAGGTTCGCCCACCTAAAGTGATAAAAACAGTAATGTGCACAATACCCCACATACCGGCTGTAATTTGGTGATTACATAAACTTAATCCCTGTAATTATAACTTTGAAAACATTTAAGAATTTATAAAGCATTTTGATAAAAAGAGAATGACTCACTTTGCAGATTTAATTTTAGCAGAGCCTAGCCTACTGATTAGCCTTTTAACCTAAATTAATAGCAAGCACACAATTCGGTTAGTAACTTAATACAGCATTTACGATAACTCACGAGATTAAAACCTTCACAACGAATGACAAAGTGCGATACTTAAACATCCATCGATTTAACGACGAATGACAAAGCATAAACCCTAATGTGGGCAGCACTTAAACATCCATTGGATAGTTTAATCGATCGGACATTGAATCGTATCAGCGATCGAGTTATTACCCTCTATTGCGGCAGCACTTCGTGATCAGTGTGTGTGTTTTGGACTGTTTTCACTATAACTTCGTGTACGAAATGAATTTAAACGTCAAATCAACGCAGAAGTTCCAGTCCCACAGCCTACTATTTATAGCTGGAAAATCGTCCCCCTCGCGCCACGCGAGGGGTCCTCTTGTTACGCGACAGGTCACTTCTAGGGTAGAGTAGGCTCGTGTCTTTTATAGCTTTGGTGAGTCAGATTTCGACGTAATTCAATTCCTACAACAAACTGTAAGGATATTACCAATTAGGGTTTACCCTCCTGAGTTTTAGGGGCCCTGATCCTGATTCCGATTGTTCTGAAAATTTTAGGGTTTGTTCAGAATCACTTGGGTTTCTCAATTAGGGTTTCCTTTTAGACAATTAAAATAATAATTAGGACTTTTTAATGAGAGTTGTTACACATCCTCAAACTAAGGTGGGTGTTAGCTTGGCTAACACCCCTCCGATACTTAAGTCAGTGTTGGGTTTCAAAGAATAAATCAAATCAAATATATTTAAAAGAGATAGAATTCATACCATCCTGAATTAGGAATTAAATTCCAAACTCACTTAAAATAAAGCTTAAGGTGCATAGCATTCCAAGATCTCGGCAGCATATCCCCCTCCATATTCTTGAGTCGGTATGCACCTTTTCCTGATTCTGATTCAACCTCATATGGTCCTTCCCATTTTGGAGCCAGCTTTCCATCAGCAGGATTAGTAGTATTTTGAAAAGCCTTTCTTAACACCCAATCTCCAACTTTAAACCTTCTGGTCCTTATATTCTTGTTATATGCTCTGGATATCCTTTGTTGATATGCTGCCATCCTTAGCCTTGCTGCATCTCTTGTCTCATCAATAGTATCCAGTTGCTGGCATAGGACTTCAGGATTGTGCTCAGGATTCCCGAGATTGGATCTTGCTGTGGGTATCACCATTTCCGTCGGGATCACTGCTTCTGCTCCAAATACCAAGGAAAATGGGGTTTGACCAGTTGCATTTTTTACCGTCGTTCTATCAGCCCACAAAACAAAGGGTAGTTCTTCTGCCCATCTTCCTTTCTTGGCCCCTAATCTTTTCTTCAAGTTGTTGACAATTATCTTGTTTGAGGATTCAGCTTGTCCATTTGCTTGAGGATGTACCGGAGTGGACGTAATCATTTTGATTCCCCAACTCTTGCAGAAGTCAGTAGTCCTCTTACTTATAAATTGAGATCCGTTGTCACAGATTATCTCAGCCGGTACTCCATACCTAGTCAGAATATTCCTTTTTATAAAGGATACCACTTCCCGATCTCTAACTTGAACGAATGCCTCTACTTCAACCCATTTGGAGAAATAATCCGTCATTGCCAACATGAAAACTTTTCCTCCTGGAGCTTTTGGTAATTTCCCTACTATGTCCATCCCCCATTTCATGAATGGCCAAGGGGATACTAAAGGATATAGTGGTTCAGCTGGTTGGTGCAGTATGTTACTGTGCCTTTGACATGCATCACATCTTCGAGCATATTCTGTAGCATCTTTCCTCATTGTTGGCCAATAGTATCCTGTTCTCAACACCTTTGAGAATAAAGACCTGCCCCCAGTATGGTTACCACAATCCCCCTCATGTATATCCTGAAGTACTTCTTTAGTTTTGGGATCCTCCAAGCACCTTAGATATGGCCTGCAAGAGATTTCTTATACAAGATATTATTTATAATGGTGAATCGTGATACCTTCATCCTAAATGCCTTAGGATTTTCATCTCTAGGGATGTGTCCTTCTTTGAGATATCTTACGATTGGAGTAGTCCAGGATTTAGGATCCTCCTTAGGATATTCAGCAACAGGATCCTGAATATTCACTACTTCTTTATCCTGAGGATCCGTTGCAGGATATAAGATATGCAATATTGGTATTTGGGTTCCTTCTGGTATCCTGACCGATGATCCCAGGTTTGCTAGGGCATCTGCTTCAGCATTATCTTCCCTTGGTACCTGTTCAAGTGTAAAAACATCGAAATATCCTGCTAATTTTTTGAGAATATCGAGGTATTCGACTAACTTCTCTCCTTTAACTGCATAGGTTCCATTAAAATGATTAGTGATTAACAAGGAGTCAACATATACTTGTAAATTCTTGACATTCATATTTTTAGCCAATTCTAATCCTGCAATTAAAGCCTCTTACTCTGCCTCATTGTTAGTAGCAGGAAATTCACACCTAATAGCCTGGGGAAATATGTCCCCCTGTGGCGATTTTAGTAGTATGCCTAAACCTACACCTCTTACGTTAGATGCGCCATCAGTATACAATGTCCAACATTCTAAGTTCTCTCCTAGCTGCTGTACTTCTAAATCCACTTCATTTTGAATGTCACTACTGAAATCAGCCACAAAGTCAGCTAAAGCCTGAGACTTTATGGCATTTCTAGGCTCATATACTAAGTCATAAGCACTCAGTTTTACTGACCACTTAGCCATCCTGCCCGACATCTAGGGTTTCCTAAGCACGTTTTTAAGATGATAATTGGTCTTAACATGAATCAAGTGTCTCAAAATAATGTCTAAGTTTTGTTGATGCCATAACTAGGGCTAATATCAACTTCTCTAGATGAGAATATCTAGTTTCAGCATCTAGCAAGCTTTTACTAACATAATAAACAGGATATTGCTGACCTTCATGGTCCTTTATAAGAACGGCACTTACAGCATTCCCTGATACAGCGAGGTATAGGGATAGTGGTTCACCATTTTCAGGCTTCATTAATAGAGGTGCAGTTGAGAGATATCGCTTCAAATCCTGCAAAGCTGCTTCATGCTTTGCTTCCCATTCAAACTTCTTATTTTTCTTGAGGATATCATAGAATTCCTTGCATTTTTCCGAGGATCTTGAAATAAATCTGTTCAATGCTGCTACTCGGCCTGTTAACCGTTGAACATCCTTCATATTCGAAGGTGATTTTATATCCAGGATAGCTCTAATCTGCTCCGGGCTCGCCTCTATGCCCCTTTTCGTCACCATATATCCTAGAAACTTTCCTGCCCCCACTCCGAAATGGCACTTAGCAGGATTTAGTTTCATGTTATACTTATCCAGGATATCAAATGCTCCCTTGATATCCTGGAGGTGATTCTCAGCCTTTTTAGATTTCACCACCATGTCGTCAATATATAGCTCCATGGTGTCCCCCAGCTTATCTTTGAACATCATGTTCACCAATCTCTGATATGTTGCACCTGCATTTTTCAAACCGAAAGGCATAGCAGTATAGCAATAAATACCTGTCGGTGTCATGAAGGCCGTATCCTCCTGATCCGAAGGTTCCATTTGAATCTGCTGAAATCCTGAGGATGCATCCATGAATGTTAACATCTCATGCCCGGCAGTAGCATCCACCATTGCATCAATATGAGGAAGAGGAAATGGGTCTTTAGGACAAGCCTTATTCAAGTCCGTGTAATCTACATAGACTCTCCATTTCCCATTTTTCTTCTGTACCATAACTACATTTGCCAGCCATCTTGGAAACTTGACCTCCCTGATCATTTTGGACTTCAACAATCTTTCAACTTCCTCCTGGATAATTGCATGTCGTTCAGGAGCAAACTTCCTTCTCTTTTGCTGTATAGGCTTGAACGACCTGTCAATTCCAAGCTTGTGAGTAATAATGTCTTTGGATATACCTGTCATATCCTCATGCTTCCATGCAAATGTTGACATCCTGCACTTCAAAAAGTTAGTTAATTGTTTTTCAATATCCTGAGGGATATTGGTTCCTACGAGCACCGAGATTTCAGGATTATCATGATCCAGGATAACTTTGTTTACACCCTGCTCTAAAGCCTCCAAAATATCTCGGGCCCGCATCTTTAATTGCTATGCTGGATTAGGCATGGTTGAGAATTTCATTGCGGATGAGTAGCATTCCTTCTCCTCCTGTTGATCACTATCAACTTTGACGACCCCCCAAGGGGTAGGAATCTTGATGCACTGGTGATAAGTCGAAGGCACAACCTTCATGTCATGGATCCATGGCCTGCCTAGTATGATGTTATAGCAGGATAATGAGTCCATCACACAGAAGCGTTGTATCGAGTTGACCCCTTCAACATATACTGGTAACTTTATCTCTCCTACGGTATTTCTAGCTTCTCCACTAAAACCAACGAGCACAGTGGACTTCGAAGTAATGTCCATCGGAGATACATTCATCTTCTTCAATGTTTCTAGCTGAATTATGTTGACGGAGCTACCATTGTCCACCAATATCCTGCGTACAAAATGGTTAGCAACATATAATGTTATTACAAGAGCATCATGATGAGGATCCTGGACAGTATCCATGTCATCACTATCGAAAGTGATCACTGTATCGGTTGTAAGGGTAGTCATCCTAGCTGGTTTATCTCCCCTTTCAGTCTTTGCTTCCTTTGCATGTCTCTTGGCCGCAGAATACGAAGTCCCACAAATGCCGGATCCTCCTGAAATAAAGTTAATTATTTTGGCATCTACTGGGGGTGATGCTGCTCGTTCAGGATCCTTCTCAGGATGCTGCCCTTTATTCTTCTTTCTTCCCAGCAAATCCTTCAGATATCCCTTACTTAACAGGTAGCTTATTTCTTTCCTTAGAGCAATGCAATCCTCTGTCACATGTCCGAAGTCTTCATGGAAGGCACACCATTTGGATTTATCCTTCCAATCAGCTTTCTGTTGATTCTTTCGAGGCCACCTAGCTTTGTCTCCAAAACCCTGCATAGCATACATTAAATCAGGTATATTAATAGAAAAGCAATATTCAGATAAGCCAGGATATTCTTCAGGATCCTAGTCTTCAACAACATTCACTTTCTTGTTATCATTTCTACCATATGGCTTGGAGCGATATGGTTTATACGAGGATTCTGATTTCCTGTTGGTTGATTCGTAGGTTGAGGTAGAGTTCATCCTTTCTTGCATCTTTTTGTCATCTTCCAAGCGGATATATCTCAAAGCCCTGTTACGAGCTTCGTCGAGATTCCTGCAGGGATTCATCACAAGATCCTGATAAAACTGAGAATCCTTTTGTAACCCCATCTTAAAAGCCTGCACAGCTGTTGCAATATCAAGATGCGGGATATCCAAGGATTCTCGACTGAACTTGTTCACATAATCCCTCAAGGATTCCTGAGGTCCTAGAGTTATCCTGTAAAGGTCACTGGTTAGTTTCTCAAAACTCCGACTACAAGAAAACTGACTATTAAATAAATTAACCAAATTAGCAAACGAGGTAATTGAGTGAGGAGGAACATTTAACAGCCATTTTAAGGCTGATCCTGTCAAGGTAGAACCGAATCCCTTGCATAAGCATGCTTCCTTGAGATCTGGAGGGATAGGATTGATTTCCATCCTTTCCCTATACTGGGCAATATGCTCTTCAGGATCTGTGGTCCCGTCATACAGTTTCATGTTGGGGGTCCGAAATCTTTTTGGGATTTCAGCATCACAGATAGGATATGCAAAGCGGGATATCCTGTGGCTGTCTTGAGAGACTTCCGGAATTGGCTGGACCACTCCAGGTACACTGGATATCATGTCCTTCAATTTCTGAAGCTCCCTAGTGAATGTTGATGTCATACCTGCATCCTGCAAAGATCCATTGTTGTTAGTAGCAAGAATATTATTATTTGACACGTTACCGGTCTGAGGATTCTGGCCATATCCTGAAGCATATCCTGAGCTCCTCACAGCTGACATCCTGACCGAGGAGGGTATCTCAGGGGTATGATTCTGAGAATGGCTTGGGACGATGTTCCCCCGGTTATCCTCAGTGTAAACTGCAAAACTGAAGTTTAAAGCCCTGGGCTGTATAGGAGTAACAGTTTCTTCAGCAGGTCTACTCGAGCAAGCTTTTAAGAGTTGTATTTCTCTTAACAGCATTTGGTTAGTTTCCTGTTGCTGCCTCATTTGTTCCTGCACACTTCCAAATAAAGTTAGAATTTCATCATTAGAGGCTAAAACGGGAGCAGATCCCTGAACACTCCGAGTAGGGATGATATCCTGAAGTTGTGAAGAAACTGGCATCCTTGGAGGAGGTGGTGGAAGCACCGAACCGGCAGTAGCAGAAGTCGTAGCGGACATAGTGGAAGAGCTCATGTTTGATCTCGAGGCCCTTGAAAATAATTTAGAAAAGAGTTTTGACAAAATAAAACCGAGTAATGATTTTATTAAAGTTTTTAGCAAAAATAGCACCACTTGCCCCACGGTGGGCGCCAAATTGTTTTGGTCAAAAATTACCGAAGCAATTAAGTGATCAAATTAGTTAAGTGAGGTAGTGTGCTAGAAAAGTGTGTGGAAAATATATTATTCAAGTTATTTGCAAAAACAGTTTTAGGATACGGCTCAGGATATAGAGCTGTATCTGTGATCAAACAATGAGCAAAAATGTAAAGGGTGACACAGGATGTACGAGGAAAGCCCTTGATCAATCTAGATCGCCGGCACAAAACCTCAGGAGCTGACAATCACAGCTGTCTTGTTCTTCTTATTGCTTCAAATATCAGGATACAGTGCAGGATGTGGTGCGGATCAACTAGGTGTTACAAGGTAATTTGAATACAAGTGTTGGTTTGTAGTGTTTGCAGTGAGCTAGAGAGCAAAAGTGTTCGAGAATGTGTGTGTAAGTTGTGTGCCTTAATCTGATCTGCCCCCATCTATTTATAGCAAAAGGAGTGTAACAAACTATCCTAAATAACCGGGATCCGGTGAATAATCCCCACTCGAACGTTGTAGACCTGGTCTTTCGGGTTCAACGTCTCTCACATAACAGATACGCCCGAGTCTCGAGGAGAAGAAGTCCATCTGACCGTTATCAACCCACAGCCTCTAACCTGCACGTGGTTAATTCAATCAACCTCAGGATATCGCCCAGGATGTTAGCAATATCCTAATCCAGTATCCTGATCACAAGCAAACAACCAAAAGCAGGATATTAGTCAGGATATGTATACTCATAAAATGACCCATAACAATACTGACTTAAGCATCGGAGGGGTGTTAGCCAGGCTAACACCCACCTTAGTTTACAGTTGTTTTGAAGTATATGCTCCGGGATATACTACAGGATACACACTCAGGATACTTCGAAAGATTAGAGGATTGGCCCCCTCTCTCATGTTTAAAGGATCCTGATCCCTTCACAGGTATAAAGGTATTCAACTTTCTCACGAATTGGGTTTAAACACCCCGCCTGGAGCGCAAGTTATCCAGGGATAGTTTAAGGTGGCGGGACCAGTTCATGTAAAAGTGGCTGACAATTTCGTTACTGTTGGCTATATCCTGGATCCTCAAGGTATATGAGGATTGATCACCCTCTCTCACGAAAGGGTATTTTCATACTCTCTAAGGTTTAAAGGTTTTCACCTTTCTATGTCTTGGAGTTTATACACTCCCGCCTGTAGCGTATGAAAATTTGGGATTTTCCCCAGAATACTTATGGGTTTATCCCCAGAACACTAAGGATTTATCTCTAGTACATTTCAGAGTTTTATACTACAAAAATTATTCAAACGATCGCGATTGATATTTCTAAGTGATCAAAGACATAATGCACAGGGGACATTCTTACTGAAGCAATTGTGCAAAGCTCAAAGGATCAAGCTTGGACCCAGTACACTAAGTGTCCCAGACTAGGGACTTCTTCGTTGGAAAGGTTGTAAAATGATTAAAGTTTAAGAATAGGGTTGCACTCTAATTTTGGTAAGATCTTTCCTTTAAAAACCTTATCTAAATCGTTTAAGTTTTTAAAATTATGTTTGACAAAAGCTTGATTATAACTCTTGTCATTATCCTGATTAGGATATGTTCTCAGAATTTACTTTCAAAATATATTCTTAGAATATGTTTCAGGATATTTGGTTGGAATGTTTGGGACTTGATACTTAGATTGAAAATTAAAATTGTATTCATCTCAAACATCTATTATCAAAACAGGCTTTATAAAATAAAAGTGAAATATCCTTTTTCTTTAAAAACTTTACCTGAATTGTTTGAGTTATAAAAACCCTATTTGACGAAAGTCTTTATAGGATATTTGCGAGTATGCTGATCAAGATATTTTTGTAAGAAATAATTGCACTAAGTTTGGAACATTGAAATTCAAACTAAGCAACGCATAACAGAAGTTGAAAAACAACAATGGGTAAGTCAAAAGAAGGTTATATTATTAACGTAGCAAAAGTTGTGCTTTTGGTTTCATCTCAAATCGAGATCCATCCACCAAAAGTACAGTTAGTTTTTATCATATTTACCTAATAGTTGAAGATTTCATCTCAAACCGAGACCCATCCACCTCCAACTGTTATATTGTTCAAAATAAACGATACTAATCGATGACCAAGGGCTTCATCCTGAAACTCAGGACCTATCCACCTTTGGCCATCATATTGTTTTAAGTGCAGGAAATGTAAATTGTTTGAAAGGCAGGAAATAGAAATTGTTCCAACAGGTACAACCATCAAATTTAAAAAAAAAAGGCTCCGGCCTCGGCATCAACATCCATCATCGCCCATTTCTCTGCATTCAAGGGGCAGCACCCTCTTCCATGACTTCATCAGCAACAGCCTTTCCAGTATCCTTCTCAGCCTTGCCACCAGCGCTAGTTTGCTTTTCAGTCGCCTTGGAAGACCCCTCAGCTACAGATTTAGCAGGATTCTCTACTGGATTACCGCCAAGACCCCTGAACTTCGTCTCCCAGGCGTCGACATTCCAAGAAGGGCATTCAAAGCCCAGGGCCCTGGCTTCGTAAGCCATTTTTAGCCTAGCCTGAAGAAGGGAGATGACGACGGAGCTTTTCAGGCCTTCCCGGTAAGAGGTCATATCCTGTTCATGTTGAGCCTGGGAGGCGTCGAGATGGACTTGGGCTTCGTGAGTAACTTTTTTGATGGCAGCCTGGTGTTCTTGGGTCATAGCCTTGAACTTGTCCTCATAATATTGAGATTTAGTAGCAACGATCATACCTTGATCGGAAATGGTGACCTCAGCTTTCTTCAATTTGGACTCGAGCATCTTGTTGAGCCCGCAGGATTCTTCGTACAAGTGAACTAGACGTTCGAGGCCCTACAACAAAAAACACATGTATTATCGTATAATAACCAAGACACTGGTTTGACATATATGCAGGATATGGAATAAGGATCTATACCTGGTTGAGAAAGGAAGTCATGAACCCGCTTGCCTCGATGAATCCGTGGTTCTCGTAGGGAAACGTCTCAAGAGTGGCAAGCGAATCAATCTTTTTCCTCTTACGAGAACTAGAGGTCCGGGGCTTAGTAGCTGGTGAAGGCTTGGGGTTGATGACGGCTTTAGAACTTGTAGTCTTGGATGAAGTAATAGGTTTGGGACTTGGCTCTTTCTTGACCTGGACAGGATCAAAGTAACTGTCCAGCTCCTCAAGGTCGAAAACTTCTGGGATTTTGACTGGTGCTGCATAAAGGGAGAAATTCTAAATCTTTTCTACTCTTTCATTATATTACGCTAATCAGTTATTTGCAGAGTAACTCTTACCAGACATATCAGACGATGAATATTGGCTGGAACTCGAGAGGTGTGTGGAAAAGCTCCTATCACCTTCCGGTAATTGGTAAATTGCTTTGATTCTCTTTTCAGATTCTGCGCTTGGAGGGGTTAATTCTCTGAAATTTGCTGCATAAGAAATGAAGATGTCGGTCAAGGATATAGTTTTAAGATGTCTGCGTTATCGAAGGCGCAGATCTCCTTCTCGGGGTTCTTGAGTAGGTTTTGTTGGATGAAGGTCTCCGTCGATTCACCAGTATGAGAACGTGTTCTGGTAGCCATTGGGGGTAGAATGAAGAGATTAGTAGGAAAAGAAGAAAGAATGAATAATTACCTGGAGATTCTGTTGATGATATTTGGTTTTCCAACAGGAAGAGAGAAGATATATGGGCGTAATAGATAGCCATTGACTGTAAACCGCGTTGGAAGTTACCCAATATTATCTCGATCGTCGCTTCAACTTAATAACCTCGATTTAAGAGATAAGTTTTAAAATATATCCGTTGGAATTGGTATACCAACATATATATTTTGGGGACAATTGTTATGGGTGGTTTTCTTCTCATATATCCTGAATAATATTCTGACTATGTTTCTTCTGTTGTGACCAGGATACCGGATCAGGATATTGGCAACATCCTGATACATTATCCTAGTAGTAACTAATTAACTCACGTGCAGATTCTTGGAACAAGTCTATAACGATCAGGTGGACTTCTTCTCCTTAAGACTCGGGCAAATCTGTTAGATTATGGACGTTGAAGCCGGAAGACGTGGACTACAACGTTCACATAGGGAATATTCGATATATCCCGGATTTATAGGCTAGTTAGTTAGTTTTGTTTAACTATAAATAGGAGTAATCGGATCAGATAAGGACACACAATCTCTCGAACTCTCTTTCTCTCTAGCTGCAAACACTCACAACACACATACACTTGTATCGAAATTACATTGTAACACTTAGTTGATCCGCATCATATCCTGCACTGTATCCTGATATTTGAAGCAATAAGAAGAACAAGGCAGCTGCGATTGTCAGCTCCCGAGGTTTTGTGCCGGTGATCTAGATTGATCAAGGGCTTTCCTCGTACATCATGTGTCACCCTTTACGTTTTTGGTCATTGTTTGATTGTAGATACAGCTCGATATCCTGAGCCGTATCCTGAAAACTGTTTTTACAAACAACTAAGTTAACATATTTTTATACACAGTTTTAGCACACTACCTCACTTAACTAATTTGATCACTTAATTGCTTCGTTAATTTTTGACCAAAACAGTTGGGATCACTGCTTCTGCTCCAAATACTAAGGAAAATGGGGTTTGCCCAGTTGCACTTTTTACTGTTGTCCTATCAGCACATAAAACAAAGGGTAATTCTTCTGCTCATCTTCCTTTCTTAGCTCCTAATATTTTCTTCAAATTGTTGACTATTATCTTGTTTGAGGATTCTGCTTGCCCATTTGCTTGAGGATGTACTAGAGTAAATGTGATCATTTTGATTCCCCAACTCATGCAAAAATCGGTAGTCCTCTTACTGATAAACTGAGAGCCATTGTCATAAATTATCTCAGCTGGTATCCCAAACCTAGTCAGGATATTCCTCTTTATGAAGGATACTACTTCTTGGTCTCTGACTTGAACAAATGCCTTTGCTTCAACCCACTTGGAGAAATAATCTGTCATTGCCAGCAAAAAAACCTTTCCTCCTGGAGCTTTTGGCAACTTTCCCACTATGTCCATACCCCATTTCATGAATGGCCAAGGGGAAGCAATAGGATATAGTGGTTCTGCAGGTTGATGCAGTATATTGTTGTGCCTTTGACACGCATCACATCTTCGAGCATATTCTGCAGCATTTTTCCTTATCGTCGGCCAATAATATCCTGTCCTTAGCACCTTTGAGAATAACGATCTGCCCCCAGTATGGTTACCACAATCTCCTTCGTGTATATCTTTGTTTTGGTCAAAAATTACCGAAGCAATTAAGTGATCAAATTAGTTAAGTGAGGTAGTGTGCTAGAAACAAGTGTCGAAAATATGTTAATCAAATTACTTGCAAAAACAGTTTCAGGATACGGCTCAGGATATTGAGCTGTATCAACGATCAAACGATGAGCAAATAATGAGCAAAAAGTAAAGAAAATGACACGAGATGTACGAGGAAAGCCCTTGATCAATCTAGATCACCGGCATAAAACCTCGGGAGCTGACAATCGCAGCTACCTTGTTCTTCTTATTGCTTTAAACTTCAGGATACAGTGCAGGATATCAACCAGATCGCTAAGTGTTACAATGAATTCGTGTGAGAGTACAGATTGCGAGAGAACAAGTGTTAGAGTGTAGTGAGTGTGATTGCCGTGAAATTGTTGTGTCCTATTTGATCTGGTGTTCCTCCTATTTATAGTAACGAAATACAAACAAATATTCCTACAAATATGGGATGCTCCGAATATTCCACCACGAACGTTGTAGACCGAGTAATAAGGTTTCAACGTCTTTCTTTAAACGGCCTGGACCGAGTCTTCCGCGGAATAAGTCTTTGTGAACGTTGCTGGCTTCTAACACACATACCTGCACATAATCCATTAGTAATTCCGAGGATACCGTTCAGGATGTTACCAATATCCTGAACCAGCATCCCGGATGTAAACAGATACTACATAAATAAGATATAGATCAAGATATTCTCCAGGATATGGGCTCAGAATTTCACCCATAACAATTGTCCCCAAAATGTTACCGTTTGATATCCTAACGGTTACATTTTTTCACAGTGGCCAAGGCAATTAAGAGATAAGACTTCTGATGTGACAGCTTTCAACCACCCGGCCTATATTTACTCATCATACCCTATATCTTCTCATCCTCATCTTCTTTTTTACCCTCAATCGACAAGAAAAAGGTAACATTCTCTCTCTCATCTTCATAACCATCTTTCATTTTACTCCGGCAAGAATTCAGGCGACCAAATGCCTAGGCAAACGAGGTCCAGTTCAGGCGACTCGGCTCCCACATTCATCCAACAGAATCTTCTCCAAGAACCGGAGAATGAAACATGCACCTTTGATAGTGCTCATCTGTCGGCTTTGAAATCTTCCGGTATCTTTCCGGATGGAACCATATTCCGACCCTTCGACAGAGAAATCCGGTCAGATATGGTTTCCACCGAGTGGATTTGTTTTAATGCTTTCCCCTTCACCTTAGGGCTACGATTTCCCTTTCCGGACTTTATTACCGAGTTTTTTAACATTACTAAAATTTCTTTCAGCCAAACCATGCCAATGCTTTGGCGTGTTTTATCTGTTCTGGACCAAATCAAGAGAAACCACATACCTGACCTTTCTGTCCATGATCTCCCTTTAGCCTACAAGCTTAGATGCCACGGCTCATCTAGGTTTCTATTTTACTCTAGTTCCAGTCCCCCATTGATACTTCGTGCCACCAAAAACGAGGATGGTTGGCAATCCAAGTTTTTCTTTGTAAAAAGGGATTCAATCCCCGGTGGAACAGATTATCCGATGAGATGGTTAAGAAAGGGTAGGAATTAGGGTTTAAGAATGATCCTGTCTCTTATCCTGTCTCATATTCTGAACTAATAAATTTTCACTTTTGTGCAGCTGATTTTAGGAAGATTGCACCTCCTCTTGCTAATTCTCAAGAAAGAATAGACGCCATTAGACTTCTCCCAGAGGCAGAAAGAAGTTTCAATCCTTCTCCACCAACTCCAAGCCCCCTTTCAAGTGCCAACATGTCTGGTAAGGATCCTGCAAGATATCCTGCACACATATGTTTTTTATCTGTTATTCATAAGAGGGATTTAGAATTTACTCCCTGTGTGCAGATTCCAGCAAAGTCCCAGTCTATCTAGACCTGGATGAACTTGACAGCTATCCAACTCCAGCCATAGTCAAGAAGGAGACTCCTGCTACCACTAGCTCCAAGCCACTCCCGGCTCCCAAGGCCAATCCAAGAACCCGTGCTTCCGCAGCGAAAAAGAGGAAGGGTCTTGAAGTCAGCGCTCCAGGCTCAGAAGGGTTCTCCTATGATGAACTTACTTTCTCTGATTCCTTAGAGCCAATGACATCCTTCCTTAACAAGGTAATATCCTGACGCATATTCTCCATGTATATCCTGCATATATATCCTGCACATATATCCTAACAGGATATCCTGGTCGACATACATTCTAACTTTATACCTTTAATTGATGTGCAGGGCCTCCAGCATTTGCTCCACTTGTACAATGATGCTTGTGGTACTGTGGCACTCCATGAAGCCAGGATCAAACAGCTTGAAAGCACTGTTGCTGACCAAGGTGCCATTGCCGAAGCGAAGACCCGGCACTACGAAAGCCTGCTGAAGAAGGTCACCCAAGATGCTGAGGTCAAACTTGCCAGCGTTCAAATGGATCATGATCAGGCCTTGATCAGCTTTCGAGAGGGAATCAAGGCTTCTGCTATCGTCTCCCTGCTACAAGCACGCATCAAGATGGCCTACGAGGCCAAGGAGACGGGCCTTGTTTGTCCATCTTGGCCAGTTGAATCCTGGGTGGCTAAGTTGAAGGAGCTCGGAGGCAAAGCTGTGCCGCTTCCTGCTGAAGCCGGTGAGTCTTCTAAGTCAGCAGAGGCGGTGGTCCAAGCTGGAGAGAAGAAGGATGCTGGAGGTGACGCTGAGATGGACATTGGTCAGGATGCTGCGCAGGATGCTAGTCAGGATGCTGGAGCGGAGAAGTCTGAGAAGGTTGGAGGTGATGCCGCTGTGTGAGGGCATTTAGGTGGGCGATGACGGATATACGTGCCAAGGCCAGAGCCCACCTTTTTGAATTTGAATGTTGGTTTGTAGTTCCACAAACAATTTACTTTTCTGCCTTTTACTTTCCCGTACCTGAACAATTTACATTTCCTGCATGCTTTTTGAACAATACAACAGTTGAAGGTGGATGGGTCTCGGTTTGAGATGAAGCCTTCAACTGTTGGGTAAATATGGTTATGAACTATTAGTGCTCTTAGTGGATGGGCCTTGTTTTGAGGTGAAACTAAGAGCACATCTTTTGGTATGTTAATAATATAACTACTCTTTTGACTTAATTATTATTGTCATACAAGTTTTACTTGTGAAAATTGTTTGGTTTGAACATTCTTAGGAACACATATCATAAATGTATCCTGGGAGATATCCTGAAAGATATCTTGAAAAGGATATTGAAATATAACCCCTAAATTGTCCAAACAAAAAGGAGAGATCATACCAGAGATTCTTAGAGAATCAATTCCAATCCTTTATCATAAGTTTGTCCCCAGTGCATACTTATAAACTTGGATCCATCCTTCGAGCAGTATTACGTATGTCCCCTGTGTTTGCCAAAAATACCAACGTATTTATATTTTGACTCCAATGAACACCGAATACCCCAGGGCAAAACCCATGATATCCTGAAATGAATCCTTAGCATACTTGGGATAAACCCTTAATATCCTGGGGATAAACCCTGATATCTGGGGATAAACCCTAAATTTCATGCGCTACAGGCGAGAGTGTATAAACTCCAATTCTTAGAAAGGTGAAAACCTTTAAACCTTTGAGAGTATGAAAATACTCTTTTGTGAGAGAGGGTGATCAATCCTCATATACCTTTAGGATCCAGGATATAGCCAATAGTAACGAAATTGTCAGCCACTTTTACATGAACTGGTCCCGCTACCTTGAACTATACCTGGATAACTTGCGCTCCAGGCGAGGTGTTTAAACCCAATTCGAAAGAAAGGTGAATACCTTTAAACCTTTGAAGGGACCAGGATCCCTTAAACGTGAGAGAGGGGGCCAATCCTCTAATCTTTCGACTTATCCTGAGTATATATCCTGGAGCTATATCCTGAAAGATATTCTGCAAAACAATTGTAAACTAAGGTGGGTGTTAGCTTGGCTAACACCCCTCCGATGCTTAAGTCAGTAGTGGGTTCAAGACAATAAATAAAAATATATTTAAAAATAGAATACATACCATTTCGAAATAGAAAATAAATTCTACTCTTACTTGAGATAAAGCTTCAAATGCACTGCATTCCAGGATCTTGGTAGCATATCCCCTTCCATATTTCTGAGTCGATATGCTCCTTTCCCTGCTTCGGACTCGACTTCATAAGGTCCTTCCCATTTCGGAGCTAGCTTGCCATCGGCAGGATTAGTGGTGTTTTGAAAAGCCTTTCTTAGCACCCAATCACCAACTCGAAATCTTCTGGTCCTTATGTTCTTGTTATATGCTCTGGATATTCTTTGCTGATATGCTGCTATCCTTAGCCTTGCTGCATCTCTTTTTTCGTCTATAGTATCCAAATCCTGACATAAGACTTCAGGATTTTGTTCAGGATCCTGCAGCATAGATCTTGCAGTAGGTATCGTCATTTCTGTTGGAATCATCGCCTCCGCTCCGAATACCAAGGAAAACGGGGTTTGGCCGGTTGCATTCTTTACCGTCGTTCTATCAGCCCACAAAACAAAGGGTAACTCATCTGCCCATCTTCCTTTTTTGGCTCCAAGTCTCTTCTTTAAGTTATTGACTATTATCTTGTTTGAAGATTCAGCTTGTCCATTCGCTTGAGGATGTACTGGGGTAGATGTGATCATTTTGATTCCCCAGCTCTTGCAAAAGTCGGTAGTCCTTTTGCTTATAAACTGAGACCCATTATCACAAATGATCTCTGCTGGCACTCCAAACCTAGTCAGGATATTCCTCTTTATGAAGGATACTACTTCTTGGTCTCTAACTTGGACAAATGCTTCAGCCTCAACCCACTTGGAGAAATAATCTATCATAGCCAACATAAAAACTTTTCCTCCCGGAGCTTTTGGTAACTTCCCTACTATATCCATCCCCCACTTCATGAATGGCCAAGGGGAAACTACAGGATATAACGGTTCAGCTGGTTGATGTAGTATGTTACTATGTCTTTGACATGCATCACATCTTCGAGCATATTCTGCAGCATCTTTCCTCATCGTTGGCCAATAATATCCTGTCCTTAATACTTTCGAGAACAACGATCTGCCCCCGGTGTGATTACCACAGTCCCCTTCATGTATATCCTGAAGTACTTCTTTGGCCTCAGGATCCTCCAAGCACCTCAAATATGGTCCTGCAAGAGATTTCTTATATAAAATATTATTTATAATAGTGAATCGTGATACCTTCATCCTAAATGCCTTAGGATTTTGATTTCCGGGGATGTGTCCTTCCTTAAGATATTTTATGATTGGAGCCGTCCAGGATTTAGGATCCTCTTCAGGATATTCTGCTTCAGGATCCCGGATGCCCGCTACTTCCTCATCCTGAGGATTCGTCGCAGGATACAAGATATGTAATATTGGTATTCGGGTCCCTTCAGGTATCCTGATTGATGATCCCAAATTTGCTAAGGCATCCGCTTCAGCATTATCCTCCCTTGGTACCTGTTCAAGTGTAAAAACATCGAAATATCCTGCTAATTTTTTGAGAATATCAAGATATTCTATTAACTTCTCACCCTTAACTGCATAGGATCCATTAAAATGGTTAGTAATGAACAAAGAATCAACATATACTTGTAAATTTTTTATATTCATGCTCTTGGCCAATTCTAATCCTGCAATTAAAGCCTCATATTCTGCTTCATTATTGGTAGCAGGAAATTCACACCTAATAGCCTGGGGTAATATGTCCCCCTGTGGCGATTTTAGTAGTATTCCTAATCCTACTCCTCTTATATTAGATGCACCATCAGTATATAATGTCCAGGATCCTGAGGATTCTCCTAGCTGTTGAACTTCTAGGTCTACCTCATCCTGAATGTCACTACTAAAATCAGCCACAAAGTCAGCTAAAGCCTGAGACTTTATGGCATTCCTAGGTTCATACACTAAATCATAGGCACTTAACTTTACTGACCACTTGGCCATCCCGCCTGACATTTCCGGCTTTCTAAGCACATTTTTGACAGGATAGTTTGTCTTTACGTGTATCCTATGTGTTTCAAAGTAGTGTCTAAGTTTTGTCGATGCCATAACTAATGCTAGTATTAATTTTTCTAAATGAGAGTACCTAGTTTCAGCATCTAACAAACTTTTACTAACATAATAAACGGGATATTGCTGACCTTCATGGTCTTTTATAAGAACGGCACTTACAGCATTCCCTGATACAGCAAGGTACAGGGATAGTGGTTCACCATTTTCAGGTTTCATCAGTAGAGGTGCGGTTGAGAGATATCGTTTTAAATCTTGTAGGGCTGCTTCATGCTTCTCACCCCACTCGAATTTTTTATTCTTCTTCAGGATATCATAAAAATCCTTGCATTTTTCTGAAGATCTTGAGATAAATCTATTCAATGCTGCCACTCGCCCTGTTAGTCGTTGAACATCCTTCATATTTGAGGGTGATTTAATATCCAATATGGCTTTAATCTGCTCCGGGCTTGCTTCTATTCCTCTTTTGGTCACCATATATCCTAGGAATTTTCCTGCTCCTACTCCAAAATGGCACTTAGCAGGATTCAGCTTCATATTATACTGATCCAGGATATCAAATGCTCCTTTAATATCCTGGAGGTGATCCTGAGCTTTCTTTGACTTTACCACCATATCGTCAATATACACCTCCATGGTGTCCCCCAGTTTGTCTTTGAACATCATGTTTACCAATCTTTGGTATGTTGCACCTGCATTTTTCAAACCAAAAGGCATAGCTGTATAACAATAAATACCTGTTGGTGTCATGAAGGCAGTATCCTCCTGGTCAGAAGGCTCCATTTGGATCTGTTGAAATCCTGAGGATGCATCCATGAAAGTCAGCATTTCATGCCCAGCAGTGGCATCTACCTTTGCATCAATATGGGGAAGAGGAAATGGGTCTTTAGGACAAGCTTTGTTCAAGTCTGTGTAATCTACACAGACTCTCCATTTCCCGTTTTTCTTCTGAACCACAACCACGTTTGCTAGCCACCTTGGGAACTTGACTTCTCTAATCATCTTGGACTTCAACAATCTTTCAACTTCTTCTTGAATAATTGTATTGCGTTCAGGAGCAAACTTCCTTCTTTTTTGTTGCACGGGCTTGAATGATTTATCAATTCCAAGCTTGTGAGTGATAATATCTTTGGATATGCCTGTCATATCCTTATGCTTCCATACAAACGTCGACATCCTGCATTTTAAAAAGTTAATTAACTGCTCTTCAATATCCTGAGGGATATTGGTTCCCACGAGCACCGAAATATCGGGATTATCCTGGTCTAGAATAATTTTCTTCACATCCTGCTCCGGATCCTCCACGATATCCTGGGCCCGCGTCTTTAATTGCTATGCTGCACTAGGTTTGGTTGAGGATTTCATCGAGGATGAGTAGCATTCCTTCGCCTCCTGCTGGTCGCTATCAACTTTAACAACTCCCCAAGGAGTAGGTATCTTGATGCATTGGTGATATGTTGATGGCACGGCCTTCATATCGTGAATCCATGGTCTTCCCAGTATAATGTTATAGCAGGATAGAGAGTCCATCACACAGAAACGTTGTATCGAGTTGACTCCTTCAACGTACACCGGCAACTTTATCTCTCCCACTGTGTTTCTGGCCTCTCCACTGAACCCAACAAGCACGGTAGACTTTGAAGTGATATCCATTGGAGATACATTCATCCTCTTAAGCGTCTCTAGTTGGATTATGTTGACGGAGCTGCCATTATCAACCAATATCCTGCGTACAAAATGGTTAGCCACATATAACGTTATTACCAGAGCATCATGGTGAGGATCCTGGACAGTATCCCTGTCATCAGCATCAAATGTGATCACTTTGTTAGTTGTAAGTGTAGTCATCCTGACAGGTTTGTCTCCCCTTTCGGCCTTAGCTTCCTTTGCATGTCTCTTTTCTGCCGAATACGAAGTTCCACAAATGTCGGATCCTCCTGAAATAAAGTTGATTATCTTGGCATCCGCGGGAGGTGATGCTGCTCGCTCAGGATCCTTCTCAGTATCCTGACCCTTATTCTTCTTCCTTCCTAAGAGATCTTTCAAATATCCCTTGCTTAGAAGATAGCTTATTTCTTTTCTCAATGCGATGCAATCCTCAGTCATATGTCCGAAATCTTCGTGGAAAGCACACCATTTTGATTTGTCTTTCCAATCTGCTTTTTGTTGATTCTTTCGAGGCCATCTTACCTTGTCCCCTAGACCCTGCATGGCATACATCAATTCAGGAATATTAACAGAAAAGCAATATTCAGATAATTCAGGATACTCTTCAGGATCCTCATCTTCGACAGCATTCACTCTCTTGTTCTCATTTCTGCCATATGGCTTAGGCCGATACGACTTGAATGAGGATTCCGACTTCCTGTTAGTTGACTCATAAGTGTTGGATGAGTTCATCCTTTCTTGCATCTTTCTGTCGTCTTCCAACCGAATGTATCTTAGGGCCCTGTTCCGAGCTTCATCCAGGTTCCTGCATGGGTTCATTACAAGGTCTTGATAAAATTGAGAATCCTTTTGCAGTCCCATCTTGAAAGCTTGCACAGCTGTTGCAACATCAAGATGAGGAATGTCTAGTGATTCCCGGCTGAACTTGTTCACATAATCCCTAAGGGATTCCTGAGGCCCTTGTGTTATCCTGTAGAGATCACTTGTTAATTTTTCAAAGCTTCTACTACAAGAAAACTGACTATTAAATAAATTTACTAAGTGGGCAAAAGATGTAATCGAATGTGGAGGAACATTCAAGAGCCATTTCAAAGCTGATCCTGTCAAGGTCGAACCAAAACCCTTGCACAAGCATGCTTCCTTGAGATCCGGAGGGATAGGGTTAATCTCCATTCTTTCCCTATACTGAGCAATATGCTCCTCAGGATCCGTCGTTCCATCGTAAAGCTTCATGTTGGGGGTTTGGAACCTCTTTAGAATCTCAGCATCACAGATAGGATATGCAAAACGAGATATCTTGTGGCTGTCTTGAGACACTTCCGGGATCGGCTGGACCACCCCGGGTACACTTGATATCATGTCCTTCAACTTCTGAAGTTCCCTAGTAAGTGCTGATGTCACACCTGTATCCTGCAAGGATCCACTATTGTTAGTAGTATGAGCATTATTATTATTTGACACATTACCCGTTGGAGGATTTTGCCCATATCCTGAAGCATATCCTGAGCTCCTTATGGTCGATATCCTGACCGAGGAGGGTATTTCAGGGGTATGATTCTGAGGAAGGCTGGGCACAATATTCCCCCTGTTATCCTCAGTATACACAGCTGAACTGAAGTTCAAAGTTCTGGGTTGCAATGGAGTGACAATATCCTCAGCAGATCTGCTCGAGCCAGACTTCAGGAGTTATATTTCCCTTAAAAGCATTTGGTTTGTCTCTTGCTGCTGCCTCATTTGTTCCTGCACACTTCCAAATAAGGTTAAAATTTCGTCGTTAGAAGCTAAAACAGGGGCAGATTCCTGAACACTGCGGGTAGGGATAATATCCTGAGGTCGTGCAGAAGCTGGCATTCTTGGAGGAGGTGGTGGAAGCACCGAACCTGTAGTAGCAGAAGTCGTAGCAGACACAGTAGAGGAACTCACGTTTGATCTTGAGGCCATTATGGACAATGTGGCAAAAAGTTTTGAAAATAGATAACCGATTAGCGATTTACCAAAAATTTTTAGTAAAGAGAGCACCACTTGCCCCACGGTGGGCGCCAAATTGTTTTGGTCAAAAATTACCGAAGCAATTAAGTGATCAAATTAGTTAAGTGAGGTAGTGTGCTAGAAACAAGTGTCGAAAATATGTTAATCAAATTACTTGCAAAAACAGTTTCAGGATACGGCTCAGGATATTGAGCTGTATCAACGATCAAACGATGAGCAAATAATGAGCAAAAAGTAAAGAAAATGACACGAGATGTACGAGGAAAGCCCTTGATCAATCTAGATCGCCGGCATAAAACCTCGGGAGCTGACAATCGCAGCTGCCTTGTTCTTCTTATTGCTTTAAACTTCAGGATACAGTGCTGGATATCAACCAGATCGCTAAGTGTTACAATGAATTCGTGTGAGAGTACAGATTGCGAGAGAACAAGTGTTAGAGTGTAGTGAGTGTGATTGCCGTGAAATTGTTGTGTCCTATTTGATCTGGTGTTCCTCCTATTTATAGTAACGAAATACAAACAAATATTCCTATAAATATGGGATGCTCCGAATATTCCACCACGAACGTTGTAGACCGAGTAATAAGGTTTCAACGTCTTTTTTTAAACGGCTTGGACCGAGTCTTCCGCGGAATAAGTCTTTGTGAACGTTGCTGGCTTCTAACACACGTACCTGCACATAATCCATTAGTAATTCCGAGGATACCGTTCAAGATGTTACCAATATCCTGAACCAGCATCCCGGATGTAAACAGATACTACATAAATAAGATATAGATCAAGATATTCTCCAGGATATGGGCTCAGAATTTCACCCATAACAATCTTGAAGTACTTCCTTAGTTTTGGGATCCTCCAAGCACCTCAGGTATGGTCCTGCAAGAGACTTCTTATATAAAACATTATTTATAATAGTGAATCGAGATACCTTCATCCTGAAAGCCTTAGGATTCTCATCCTTTGGGATGTGTCCTTCTTTGAGATATTTCATGATTGGGGCCGTCCAGTACTTAGGATCCTCCTCAGGATACTAATCATCAGGATCCTGGATACTTGCTACTTCCTTATCCTGGGATTTGAAAAGGTCCACTGCAGGATATAGGATATGTAGTATTGGTATTTGAGTTCCTTTCGGTATTCTGACTGATGATCCTAAGTTTTCCAAGGCATCTGCTTCAGCATTATCCTCTCTTGGTACATGTTCAAGTATAAAAACATCGAAATATCCTGCTAATTTTTTGAGAATTTCAAGATACTCGATTAACCTTTCACCTTTGACTGCATAGGATCCATTAAAATGGTTAGTAATTAACAAGGAATCAACATATACTTGTAAACTTTTAATATTCATATTCCTGGCTAATTCTAATCCTGCAATCAAAGCTTCATATTCTGCTTCATTATTAGTGGTAGAAAATTCACATCTTATAGCCTGAGGTAATATGTCCCCATGTGGCGCTTTTAGTAGTATACCCAATCCTACACCTCTCACATTAGATGCATCATCAGTATATAATGTCCAGGATTCTAGGGTTTCTCCTAGTTGTTGTACTTCTAGGTCTACTTCATTTTGAACATCACTACTGAAATCAGCTACAAAATCTACTAGAGCCTGAGACTTTATAGCATTCCTAGGTTCATATACTAGATCATAGGAACTTAGCTTTACTGACCACTTAACCATTCTACCTGACATCTCAGGTTTTCTAAGTACATTCTTAACAGGATAATTAGTTTTAAAATGAATCCTATGTGTCTCAAAATAGTGTCTAAGCTTAGTTGATGCCATAACTAGGGCTAAGATCAATTTCTCTAAGTGTGAATATCTAGTTTCAGCATCCAATAAACTTTTACTAACATAATAAACAGGATACTGCTTTCATAGGGGTGTACTTACTGCATTCCCTGATAATGCAAGATACAGGGATAATGGTTCACCATCCTCGGGCTTCATCAATAGAGGTGCAGTTGAAAGATATTGCTTTAACTCCTGCAAAGGCTGCTTCATGCTTTTCTCTCCACTCGAATTTCTTATTTTTCTTCAGGATATCATAGAATTCTTTACACTTCTCTGAGGAACTTGATATAAATCTATTCAAGGCTGCTACTCGTCCTATTAATCTTTGTACATCTTTCATGTTGGAGGGTGACTTGATATCCAGGATAGCTTTTATCTGTTCCGGGCTTGCTTCTATCCCCCTCTTAGTCACCATATATCCTAAAAACTTTCCTGCCCTCACTCCAAAATGGCACTTGGCAGGATTTAGTTTCATATTGTACTTGTCCAGGATATAAAATGCTCCTTCAATATCTCGGAGATGATCCTCAGCCTTCTTGGATTTTACCACCATATCATCTGTTGGTGCATTCATCTGTCGTCTTCATCTTATGTCGAGTCTCGGGTTCGTTGCAGATCTTTACAAGAGTGATGTCATCATATTGAATGATGACATCACAATATGACATCATCAAATGACATCACCTCACAAGAAGACAAAACAAGTTGTAAACAGAATATTCAATTAGACATAAGTTGTCGGTTTCGCTTGAATTGTTAACAATTTGATTTCGCTTGAAGTGTTTCCAAGCGAAATCTGAATAGTATATATAGGCTTGTGTAGATTTCATTTGTAACGTTTCTGAAATTCCATACCGAGGTGCTGCCGGTGTGAGGACTGATTGTAAACGATAGTATATCAATATAATCAGTGTTAAAGTGATACGCAAGCTGTTTCGACATCCGTTTCTTAGTTTCCGCCTCTGAAACGGACTAAATCTCTTCTGAACGACTCGTTTGGGTAGCAAAACGATCCTAGAAGTGGTATCAGAGCTCAGGAGGAAGAGATTTCGCCAAAACAACTCGTTTTTGTCACTTTTTCTGATTTTCTTCACCTTCTTTCAAAATCGAACAAATTTTTACGGTTAAAATCGGCTCATATTCACATATCTTGTGCGTAATCATGTATTAACGAATCCTGAAAAGTTTCAGCATTAAAATCGGATTAAATCTTGTTCAATCGGACCAAAAGCAGATCGTTTTGCTGACATCATCATGATTTCGCTTGAGAATATTACATGTTTAATTCCGCTTGAAATCATTGTCACGGTAATTGGGATAAGAAAACACATGTCTTGTGTCAATTTAAATGATAACATTGTGATTTTCGTAAATTGTTTTCATGTGTTGTCAGTTAAATAGGTATCGGTCCAATCAGACTGTTATTGAACATTAAGGGTTGTCGGTATTACATGTGATAGTCTTTGATTAAATCAAAAGAATTAATAATCGAGGTTATCATATTAATTGTTAGAATATAGTTGTTGACAGATCATTCATCGGATTATGTGAGATTTGGAGGTCCAATGAGATTTTAGAGATAAAAAGTTTGATCTGATCACTTTATTCATGCACATGTGATTTTTTGTTTGTCGGCCACCATTTAGTTGATAAGTCTTGCAAGAGATAATCCATATTGTCTGCCATTTCTGAATTTGTATGTGATGTTCACGTGATATATTGTTAACAGTTTTTATGATTTGCATGTGAATAGGCCTAATATAGTCTTTTTGGTCAATTGGTTCTAACAATTGAAAGGTATTTTACAAAGTGAACATTTGACATTGAAACATGGAGTTTGAGGAATTGTTGGCATATGTGCATTATGAATCTCAGCAGTATATTCCGATAAAACAAAAAGAAGAAACTGTCTCAGCAAAAGAAGTAGTTGAAAAGGTTCCGGTTTTTTATCATTCGTCTGATGAAGAGAGTGGCAATTATGAAGAGGAAATCCGGAAACTTGAATATCTTAAACAACAACTTCCATCTAGTCAACGTAGTGGAAAATTATTTTATGCCGATAAAATTGAAAAGTTGAAAGAAAAACAAGATGCAAAAAGAAAGAATCAAAAGGCAGTTATTGTTAAAGAAAAGATCAGAGCTGAGCAGATTGAACAAGTTCCATCGGTCAAGATTGAGAAAGTAGAATCTGAAAAACCTGTATCTGTGAATCCTGAACCAGAGTTAAAGAAAGAGGTTGCAGAAGACGCACCTATTTTTGATTATTCATCAGAAGAAGAGAGTAAGGATGAAAGTGTTCATGAGGAGAAGTAACATGTTGAAAATATTTCAGTTTTAAAGGTTGAAACGAAAACTGAAGAGAAACAGATTTCTGGGAAATGCTTGAACTGTGAAAAATCTGAGACAGACAATGCCAAACTCTTGAAGAATGTAGAGAGTTTGTCATTAGAAAACAAAAATCTTAAAAAATCAGAAAATGTTTTGAAAAATCAAATATACAATTTTGAAAATGAAAAAAAAAAAATTGAACAAGATTTTCAAAGTCAAATAAAAATTTTAGAAGATGAGAGAGATATGTTTGGTAAAAACAATCTTGAAAAACAAATTGAAATCAATTCTCATCTTGAAAAAATTATTCGACTTGAAAAGGAAGCAGAGTGTGCTCAAAAGAAAATCAATGAATGGGAAGAAAAGTTGAAGGTTTTTGTGAATACTTCAACTATTTCTTACCCAAAACCTTTAAATTCTGTTCCAATAAGTGACAATGTCACAAACTTTGACAATGTCAAAGTTGAAGATTGTGATGAGAAATCTGATGATGAAAAAGATAAAATTGAAAAACAAAAATTGTTTTTGAAATTAAAAGAAAAATTCCAAGAAACTGTTCTACGATCGACTGAAAAGGGAGAATGCTCTAAGCAAAAACCTTTGAAGAAGAAAGTGGAACAGAAACAAAAAATTAAAAATGAGAAAAATGTTCAAAAAGATAATAAAAGCTCATCAGATCGATCATCCAATCGCAATGAAAAATTACAAAAATCAAAAAATGAAAATTCTAAAATTGTTGGCAATAAGTGGTGCAGGTCGGACCACAGTGCTAAAAAGCCAAATCCAGCAAACATGAGGAAGGAATATCACCAATCCAATCAATGCTATGATCTGAGCATCTGGTGTGAAAATGGTGATTGGTACGATAATAGAGTGTGTTACAGATGTGGTTATCAAGGACACATTGATGTTAAATGCCAAAGTTGGAGGTTTGAGTCAAGAAGATGTTTTAACTGCAACATCAGTGGTCACATTGTCAGAGATTGCCCAAGGAGATCAAATGAAAGATTGAGGGTTAATTCTCAGAAGATGGCAAAGAAACCAGTCAATGTCAAGCCCAAAGAACAGAAGGTTCAAGAACCTAAAGTTCAAGAAAAGAAAGTGAAGCTTTCTCAGGGGCAAAAAGACAGACTGAGGAAGAAGAGAAAGAAGGCGAGAGAGTATCTCGAGAAGATCTTGTCCTCGGGTTCATCTGTTGGTAAAAATAAGAGTTCTGATGAATCGACTTCCTCGATGGCAAAGTCAAGCAAGACAAATTCATCGGATACAAATCTGAGGACGAAAGAAGAAAAGAGGAAGAAGAAAATGGTCGGCGATGAATCTGACATGTTAAAGTCAGACAAGCCACCATCAGGCGATGAATCTGACAAGTCAAAGTCAGACAAGCCATGTGCAGGCAATGATTCTGGTTCGTCAAAGCCAGAGGAGCCATTGGTTGAGGTAAAATTGGAGAATTCAGGTTTAACAATGGATGATGAAAATTTTCCACCATTGTTGAACAAGAATTCAAAATCACCTAAGGACCGTTAGGCTTGGGTGAATCTGTTTAAATGAAAAACCTGACTTGCCGGAGATCCCAAGTTGGTAATCATGGATCATGAATCGGCATTATTCTTTATCATGTTGGTATAAAATGTTTGAGAAGTTTTTGCAGGACTTGCCGGAGTTCCCAGGTTTGTAAGCGAGGAGTAGGAATCGGCACCTTGAGAATTCAACCAACAGATGGTAAATTGGTTGAAAAACAGGTTTAAGTTGTATGTTTGTGATTTTTACAAGTGATTTTCTACAAGTGGTTGAAAGACAATATGATGAACCATGCCCCTACAAGTGGTAAAAACAAACTTATTTTCCGGAAAAACAATTTTGATTAAAACAAACTTAAGTGTTTTGAGATCATAATGGGAAAATAGTTTGTTGTGAGGAGGAGTTCTGATTGTTTATGCCAAGTGGATGGAGAATTGAGGCAATTCAATATCAGTTGTCATGTTTGTGTACAGTTTGTTTTCAAATTTCCTAAAATGTGTTTGCATTTTAGGGGGAGTAAAATTTTAGAAAATCCAAAAACATTTGAAAATTTGAAAAAGCCAAAAACATGATAAAATGAAAAAAATGAGTTTTGTTGTAAAAAAAGAGGAAATGATAGTAGATCAGTTGGACTGTCACAGCACGCTAAAGAAATGGAAAGTTATAATGTGATAAACGATCTCACTAAAGATGTGACGGTAGGCTCAGCTAGACTAGTAGATTTGCGATAACGATACAAACCTAAATGAAAAAGCCTAGTTCTAGTGGGAAACATGGTCGAAAGCATAGTACTTAGTTTTGTCCTTCTTGATTGTGTGCCTGCTCGGTAATCGCTGATTGTCGAAAGACATAAAACTGGTTAAGTTTGTGAACTTTCACAACTTTGCTAAAAAGTCGCTGTGATTGTGCATTTCATTTTGCAAAGATTTAAACTTGTTTTATTTCTTTATTTTGTTTAAGCATCGGACATCCTCTGCGTATACGTGAGTATCGACCTGGATGTTGTTGCCTAAACGTTATGCTTTATTTTCTTTGGTGTTTCGTTTAAGCTTTGGATCACCTCTGCGTATACGGGAGTATCGACCTGGTGGTTAAAGCCTAAACAACTTCAACTTGTTTTATTTTTCTTATTTTGTTTAAACATTGGACTTTCTCTGCGTATACGGAAGTATCGACCTGATTGTTAATGTTTAAATATTCTGCTTTATTTTCCCACAAATCACAGTTGATAAAAGTTTAAAGGCATTACTTGAGTTAGTGTATTGCATGATGAGGGGATATGCTGAGATCGTGGGGTCCATAAGAACTTAGTGCTATCTTAATATACCTTAAAGTATCGGTAAGCAGATTGAAAGTTTTTAGATTGAGTTTAAGTGGACAACAATATCGTCAATCAACGTGAATCATTTAGAGCTTAAAATGTTTAAAGCTTAACGGTGTTAGTGATTGGTCACAAAAACTGATATGATCCTCTTACACAAACTCACAAAAATATTGTTTTATTGTATTTCTGTTATTTCAAAAATCCAAAAAGTTTTTAGTGTGTTTTAGCATAAATTTTGAAAAATACAAAAAGATTTTCGACAACTGATGCTGGAGAGCTGATATTCAAAATTTCAAGTGCTGAACATGATGAACAGGTTTGGGAGTGTGTGTTTAAAAGAATAAACTGATTTTGAGAAAGAAAGATAGATTAGTTAATCAAGGTCATTAATTTGAACTTGATGTAACTATTACTAGTAAGTTTTTCTTATTGTTTTAAGTAAAAACTTATGTTTTTGATGAGAAAATGTGTGCAGGATATGAGCTTAAACAGAGTTAAAGCCAGGATGCAACCTCAAGGTGATAGCTAATTCCAGACAGCGATCCCATCATGATGAGAGGGGGAGTCTGACGAGGCTAGAGCCAGAGAGAAGATTCTGGTATATGCTAAGAAAGAAAAGAGACTAATAAAGACTGAATATTGAGAATACTCGACATTTAAGACTCGTCAACATCTGAGGGGGAGTCTGTTGGTGCATTCATCTGTCGTCTTCGTCTTATGTCGAGTCTCGGGTTCGTTGCAGATCTTTACAAGAGTGATGTCATCATATTGAATGATGACATCACAATATGACATCATCAAATGACATCACCTCACAAGAAGACAAAACAAGTTGTAAACAGAATATTCAATTAGACATAAGTTGTCGGTTTCGCTTGAATTGTTAACAATTGGATTTCGCTTGAAGTGTTTCCAAGCGAAATCTGAATAGTATATATAGGCTTGTGTAGATTTCATTTGTAACGTTTCTGAAATTCCATACCGAGGTGCTGCCGGTGTGAGGACTGATTGTAAACGATAGTATATCAATATAATCAGTGTTAAAGTGATACGCAAGCTGTTTCGACATCCGTTTCTTAGTTTCCGCCTCTGAAACGGACTAAATCTCTTCTGAATGACTCGTTCGGGTCACAAAACGATCCTACATCATCAATGTATACCTCCATGGTGTCCCCCAGTTTGTCTTTAAACATCATGTTCACCGATCTCTGGTACGTTGCACTTACATTTTTCAAACCAAAAGGCATAGCAGTATAACAATAAATACCTGATGGTGTCATGAAAGCAGTATCCTCCTGGTCCGAAGGTTCCATTTGGATCTGCTGGAATCCTGAGGATGCATCCATGAAGGTTAACATCTCATGACCGGCAGTTGCATCCACCATTGAGTCTATATGAGGCAGAGGGAATGGGTCTTTAGGACATGCTTTGTTCAAGTCTGTGTAATCTACACAAACTCTCCATTTCCCATTCTTCTTTTGAACAACGACCACATTTGCTAGCCATTTGGGAAATTTAACTTCCCTGGTCATCTTGGATTTCAATAATCTTTCAACCTCTTCTTGAATAATCATGTTTCGTTCTGGAGCAAACTTCCTTCTCTTTTGCTGAACAGGCTTGAAAGACTTGTTAATTCCAAGCTTGTGAGTTATAACATCCTTGGAAATACCTATCATATCCTCATGCGTCCATGCGAATGTTGACATCCTGCATTTCAAAAAGTTAGTTAACTGATTTTCAATATCCTGAGGGATATTGGTTCCTACGAGCACTGAGATATCTGGAGTATCCTGGTCCAGGATAATTTTCTTAACATCCTGCTCTAAAGCCTCCACGATATCCTGGGCTCGCATCTTTAATTGCTATCCTGCTTTGGGCTTTGTTGAGGATTTCATCGAGGAAGAATAATATTCTTTTGCCTCTTGTTCATCACTTTCCACCTTGACAACCCCCCAAGGAGTACGGATATTGACACACTGATGATAGGTTGATGGCATAGCTTTCATATCATGGATCCATGGCCTGCCCAATATGATATTGGCGCAGGATAAGGAGTCCATAACACATAAACGTTTCATTGAGTTGACTCCTTCAACATATACTGGTAACTTTATTTCTCCCACAGTATTCTTGGCCTCTCCACTGAACCCAACTGTCACACCCCGAAATTTCCACGTATTACCGGTGGGCCCGGTGGGGAGTATCGTGACGTAGTTGATATCATCATAGACAATATATCACAGTTTATATACACAGCGGAAGTCGAAAGATAAAATCATTACAAACCGAATAGAAGTAATATCAAGTGTATTACAATAACGGTTGCAAGGGATCCACAGGCGGATCAAAAGTTAAAAAGATCATTGTTCAACAGATTTATAACATCTAAGCTTGCAAGACTCTTTATTGATGCTAGGAGTAGCCAGCCTATTCCGTTTAGTACCTGCACTTAGCCTTTTTGGAAAATACGTCAGTTTACACTGGTAAATACAATTAACCGACTCATTTTAAAAATGTTTATGAAAATTGATTTGAATGCACATGGCACAAAACATCTTTTATAACTCGGGATAATTATTTATATATAAACTTGTAAAAGAATTACATGTTCGTTATACGTTTAGAAGCCCGGGCTGAATACCGGGTTAAAGATTAATAGACACACCACATAATATAATCCCGCAGCGAGTTATTCTCGAACGGCGGTTATATCTTTTTATATACGCACCGGCAGGTGTATGCCTACACCCCGTGCTTAGGTCGTGGCCATTTCAATGAATGATGCCAAGGATATCCGGGACATGGTCATTAACCCCCCAAAGGCTTTAAGCAAACAAAACAGATTAAACGGGTCATCTCAATAAATTAACCTTCATATGATTAACAATTCAATGCCCGACCAAGCGGTATTTTATATACCGTACCCCAAGCCCCCGTATAAGGGAAAATAAGTTAAAAGTATTTACCTGAGCAAGTATATATATCACAATCAGTGAGTGCAAGTATTTTTTACTGGTCCCCTAATCTGGAACGAAGGTTTTAATAACCTATTAGATTTCTAACGGGTCTTAATTAAGTCTAAACTTAGATCGGTTAGTTTTAAAGGAAGATATACGGTTCAAAATGCACGATTAAGCGAAGACCGGATTAGAATGTGGTTTAGACCCGACAAGTTTGTATACTTGTATAATATTGGCAAACTAAACACATTCTGGATTTTGAGATAAAAACGATAAGGTTTGACCCGTTTCGGCTAATTTATGCAAACTAGTTACATAAACCGCACCGAACGCGAAAAATGTGTAACGGGTAACCAAATGAGTCATGAACAGGTTTCCTAAGTTAATATGCCTTAAATATGTTGTGATATCAGTAGGATACCTTCCATTATGCCCAAGATGGATTTAAACTCAAATTATGCCCCGTAGGGGTATTTTGGCCATTTTAAAGGTTATAAAAGAGTTTAAATACTAATCTGAGTTTCAGGTCTGATACAATCAGTAAAAATATTTATTTTTATAAGTCATAACAGTAGGGTATTGAATATATGTGAAATTTAACTTTTATAACCAAACTATGCACCGTAGGGGCATTTGAGTTTAAAGCTTTGGCTTACTGTTTAATTATAAAAAAATTACTTAAACATCAGTAGGTATTAAGTTTTATATGTTAAAAATAGTTTTAACCCATACTACGCGCTTAAAACGCGTAAAAGTCGGTTTTAAGCGATTTTCGGGTTTAAATAGGAAATCTGAGTTTTTGATCAGTTTATAAAGTTAAAAATAATCTATTTATAATATAAAATCAGTAGCAAAAATTTTGGTATCAATATGTTATGTAAAACTCATTTTATGCAAGAAAAGCGCATAACCGACAATTACTGGTTTTAAGCAAGAACCCAATGTTATGCTCAGCTTAAAAATAAATAAAAATATTCAAAAATCCCAAAATATTATATTACATCAGTGGGTAGAAAGTTTGGTGTCAAAATTTGGGTTTAGATAGGCTTTATGCTAATTACGTCATTTAATTACTAAAAAGCTTCTTAATTACGATATTGAGCATAACTCCTAATCTAGACCTCAAACTGATGTCAAATTTTTAGGACAAGTTTATAAATTAGTAATAAAGGTTTTTGTCCTCTAACAATTTGAAAAATCTCGTTTTAAGGTTAAAAGGGCATTATGGTCAACATTTAGGCATATAACGGAAACATGCACATGAATCGAATAACTAATGAACCAAGTTGTATAACCTCAGAGGGTTACACTAATCTATAACCTGGTCCTAATAGAGCTCTAAGGCATTTCTAAAATATGCTACATTGGGCCAGAACTGAAAGTCAAAGCAAAAGTCTATTTTTGCGACTTTCGGTTCCGAACCGAGCTTAAACTGAAAATTGTCGGGTTGAACATGTTTAAACATGTTCTTACATTAATTACCAAGTTATATGAGTGATAAAATAGGTTTCATGGCTTCTAAATTGTTAATTATGTGTTTATACGAAAAATTGCTTTCTGTTGACTTTTTTATAATTAACTTTGACCCGACAATTGACCTAGTTAGAGTGGGAATCAGAGGGTGCCCTTTTAAGGGTTTATTACCCACATAATTACCAACTCAAAGTTACTTTCAATTCGAGAATTGACTGGACCATTAGTGATTAATCACTAAGTCAAACCTTAATTACGACGGTTTTGCCTTTAGGCCATTAAACTATTAAAACACGAATTAGAGAGGTTAAGGAAGCTTACAAAGGGTCCAATGGACTGAAGGAGGTTCTCAAGAGGCTCAAGATCCTCATTGAATGGAGAGAGATAGCAGATTAGAAGGAAGAGATGCAATGAATTATGAAACCCAACTTCTATTTATAGTGCTAGGAGAGTTGTGGATGATTGACAAGTGTTAGAGTTGTTTAACCAGATTATTCCAGGTGTAATACCATGTTTCAAATCAGTTAACTCCCCTAGAATGAGCAAATGGTTTCTTAAATTGGTTTTTGGTTTCAAAAAGATAAAACAACCAACAATTAAAACATGTTGCTGCTGCTGTAACTGGGTCGCGGCCTGCGTAAGCCGCCCAAGTGGGCTTCGCGGCCCGCCAAGACATCGGCCCAGACCTGCAAGTTTGCTGCAAGTGCATTATTGGTCCCTGTCATCATTTTCTTGCAACCGAAACACAGCAGAAGCTGTTTTTCTGCTGCTTTTGGGCCTGATGGCCCCGCGTAATACCAGCCCAGCTCCGGACAGTTTGGCAAACGAGCAGAATCAGTCCTTGTCTTCGCGTATAAACATATTAGGAGCTCTTTGAACCCATATGTCTTATAAAAAAACATATTCAGTCCCTCTGTCTTCTGAATCAGATGGACACAGGTTTAAAACAACTTTTGCAAGTTGTTAAGATCAGAAACAAGTTTGCTGAATTACAGAATCAGCCCCTGCATATGATAAATGTCATTTCTGACACATTTAAAGCCCGTTAAGTGATCTTCAAGGCTCTATAATGATTCCTAAATATATGGGATATGAAACATGCTCAAAAATATGCCGGATGTTGGTTCATTTGGTCGTACGATCACGATATTCGGTTAATTATGACGAAACACGAACGGACACGAAAAACGAACCAAATTACGCGACGAATGGAATTTTATCATGCCGATCACTAAAATAAATTATTTTAGTGGTTACATAAATTTTTGGATGCCCGGATATATTCAAAACGTAAGATATGCCCAAAAATGCAAACTTATGCACTTTCTGACGCTTTTAGTCCCTGTTGATCAAATAAGTTTATTTTTGCGCACCAAACACCTCTAAGCTATGTAAAGGATATTTAGGGAATGTTTAACTTATGATCATATTCTGGAAGGTTCGATATCATATGAATCGGCAGACTTTTGCAGTTTGACGCAATTAGTCCCTTATTCGCACAAAGTAGCGCGCAATGTCGTTTAATGATATCCAAGACTTCCGTGGCCCATAATGAGTATTACCGACCATATACTTAAATGTTACCATGCACCCGTTTGCTTAAATGGTCCCCCAAAGGCGTAGATTTAATAGTTGACGCTTTTGGTCCCTCTAATGCGCAAACTTGCGCATATCATCGTTTAATAGCATCGAAGCCTTATCTAATCCATATTAGGCATTCTCGAGTGTATTATTAAACATCACGATGCTTCGGGTTCGTAGAAGGTCACTCAGAGGTAAGAATTAACATGTTGACGCTTTTAACCCTTCATTGCGCAAACTTTCAATTAATTACGCAAACTGCTACTCTTGATCAACGAGTGGCTCATTTGTGAATATGATTGCCATGTAAAGTTATTCAGAGGCTTATATTAAGCATGTTAACGTTTCCACTCCTTCTATAATCAAAGTTTTTGATTTTTCGAAAAAAACTAGTCCCTTAAATTCAACGTTTGACTTTATTAGGGTTTATTACACGTGTCAATACATCATTGGACGTGATTTTACGAGGTGTTACATCCTCACCCCCTTAAAAGAAATCTCGACCTCGAGATTTTCTAAAATAATGGAAGTACTTTCTGACGTATCATGGACTTAACCTCCATAGCATATTTGGGCCTCTAAGGCATCTCAGTTGACCTATATAATAGGTACATACTTCCTTTCGGAGTTTCTTAACATGTCAATCCTTAATCGATACGGGTTTCTCATCAACCATAAATTTTCATTAGTCTGCATATCATTTTGTGACAATGCTCTCGACTTATCGGCGAAACATATATTTTAATCATTAGTGTGGGACACATTGAATTTCCATCAAGCTCCTTAGGTAAGTTTTAGCTTATAGGTTACCAATCTTGATATATTCGATTTCCTCAAATGATTCTGTATATTGAAGCTTAATTAGCCCATTGTATCAAATTTTTAGCACACCCTTCGGGGGTGATACTTTCTGTTGAATCTTACTCCTTAATAAGAACTTAAGAGGGTTGCGACCTCCATTAATCCTTGATTTTTTGCCGATTACTGGAAATTTTTAGATGACTACGAATTCGTATAATCTTATTCGTTGTTTCCAAGATAATTTCGGGTCCTGCTATTTTGGACTTACCAAATTTCTGTCCATCGAACGGACTTCCGACATTCTGTCTATACAAGGTCTCCAAAGGAGCAACCTCGATACTTATATAATGACGTTTATAGACATGCTTATTTAAGGGGAGATGGTTATTCCAACTATATCTTAAAACCAATCTTAAGGAATAGCTAATCCTTACAGTTAGTCGAACAAGTCGATGATCCTGGGCAGCTGATGGCGATTCTTAATTGTTGCCTAAATAAGGTTGCGGTAATTAATGCATTAGCATAATGAACCGTCTTTTCGAAATAAAAATGTCGGAGCTCTCAAAATTATGAATTAGGCTTCGAGAAGCTTTATCTTAAAACTTCTATGATTAGGGTCCCATTATTGTTGGTGCTAATCGATTTGGAGCTTTTACAATAATGCAGCCCTAAGCGGGATGTAAATCTTAACTCCACTTGTCCTTCAAGAGGTAAAAAAGGTAGTTCTACAAAGAAGACAATCGAGATACCCAATGATGATAGAGATATTCTAAATCTCAGGCTTCAGTTCATCTATCTTTATCCTTGCCATATAAGTGACACATTTTCGTACAAATGCAGGATGTCTTAAGTAGTGACACTTAGTTGGACATTTCTATACCGGATATCTTCTTTGAATACCATTAGCTGACTTTTAGTACAATATGACCATTGGAATATCTCAGTGGTTCCGTGCATTAAACATCCATACTGATCAGGCATGGAAGTATTCTACGGGACACACTAGGATACGCCAACCCTCATATGGCGCTTGTATCAAGCATAGACTGGCATTCGCAGTTGATAGAAATCAATGAGATAACAAATAAAATAACATATATTGTCGTACTCGATCTGTAGGAGTACTTTAGATTTTTATGAATGCAGGTTTTCGACAAGGATGGAAGAAATGATTCCTATGATTTTCGTCGGTAAGTTTTACCTTACTCCTAATATCTGGAGTTCATATGGGAAAAATCTAAAAGTTTGCTATGATTTATGAAAGACTTAGTAGTACTTAAATTAAACAAAGTTCTTAATATTAATATCACGATAAGGGATACCCTGGTGTCATTTATTGATATGAACTGCCTCTGACATTTGTCAGGAGGGTTTACGCGTCTCCATTCCTGGTCTTTCTGTACTTAACTATACCATCCTTGACAATTCTAAGGCAGTAAATTCTGATGTGGCCCTTAACGCCATAGCCAAAACAGACTGCATTCTTATATTTCTACACTCAGGGAACTACAGATGCCACGCTGTTTTAACCTTCAGTCCCTTAGACACTGTCCCAATGCCTTTAGTTGTAGGTCTTACATACAGGCTTTTTAGATTCCTAGGAGTTATCCTTCCTCCTTTTCTATTTTGTGTCGTAGACAACAGATTTTTCTAATAGGGTCCATAAACTTGACCATCCCATATTGTATAAGAGTATCTTTCTATGGTTTTATTAGGGTCTTCCACCAACTAAGGGCATTGCCCTTAAATGATTGTGATATATACTTCACAATGTCTTTCTCAACACAACGCTGATATACTTAATGGTTTCTAATTGATCCAAAGAAAAAAAAATATACCATCAATGGCTCTCTCTTTCGTCATTGAAGTCTCTTAATCTTGCAATAGACAAAGTACTTTTAAGTACATCCACTAGAGGAACGGGCTCCTCGTTGTATATTTCATCTTGTTTGGTTTATCCTTCGCATTTGAAGTATGAATAAAGCTCTTCTCATGTGTAGAGGAATATGTGTTAGAGCAACAACCTTTGACTCTTTGAACCTTTTTCTTAACCTTTCTCATAGCTTTTCCAATAGCTACGTCAATCTCATCTTGAAGGTTTACTCCATTTAACGTTGAGGTTCTCATCTGTTGCATCATTTGAATTTATCGCATTTATGTCATCGCGATTTTTGTTGCCTCATCTGAGTTTTCCATATTCGCAGCTTGGTACTAAACACCAAATTTAAACAATTGCTCATTTGTAGTGCAACAGCTAGTCATCATCCTGATGACCTATCATACACTAACCATGGTATCATTAAACCATTGTAGGCTAATATGGTATGAACATTCCTAATGAATGTTATTTGATTGTATATCAATTACACTTAGCCTAGGTCACAATAGGACCATTAATGGCATTTAGGGTTTGGACCGAGTCCATTATCCTTTTGACAGGAGATCACAATGTCACAACTGTCTTTGTTATATTGAGGATTTTTTTTTGATAGCTCGAAGGCTTGTCCCTAAGGACTTCTAAATACGGTACATGAGTTCGTCATGAGGGGCATATAAATATGGTTCATAGACTTATCATGAAGGACATTAATAGTCATATGGCACGAAGGCCTCGTCGCAAAGGACATAAGATATGGCACAAAAGGGCCTCTCACAGAGGACATTAATATACAAGTCGCAATCTTATTGATCAGGGACTTCAAGGTTTGAACACAGTTCTTTACCTTTGGGCAGCGAGTCATAGACTACCTCTGTCATTATTTTGAAAGACGAATTATTTTGCCACAAGGCAAATCAACGAACATCACTAATGGACGTTTATATATATATATATGTATTTATAATTATCGTAATTTAGTATATTAGTCATGATCTTATTGATCTTATAGACTATAAGACTTGGGCACTGCCCATTGCCTTGGACGATGAACCATAATGGTTACATCTGTCAATGTCACTAACGGACAATATAATATTTGTATAGCCTGTAGGCAAAACATTATTTAGGATGTTAAGCATGATCATCTTTTTGATAATATTAGTCTTAATCGCACTGATCATATAGACTATGAGGTTTGAGCATAGCTCACCACCTTGGACAGTGAATCATAGAAGATCACCACTGCCCTTGTCACGAATGGACAATATAATATGTATATAACCCGTAGGCAAAACATCTCTAAAGGATGTCAAATAACGTGATCATCGTACTGATGATATTAGTCATGATCGCATTGATCATATAGACTATAAGGCTTGGGTATAACCCACCACCTTAGACAGGGAATCGTAAAGATCACAATGTCAATGTCTCAAATGGACAATATGTTATAGCTTGTACGCAAAACATCACTAGGATGTTATATAATATGATCATCTTTTTAGATGATATTAGTCATGATCGCATTGTTCATATAGACTATTACGCTTGGACATAGTCCAATATCTTTAGACAGGGGGTCATAGACCACAACTGTCATTGTCTTATTGGACAATAAGTTTAGCCCGTAGGCACTTCATCACTAACGGATGTTCATATTTTTGATCATCACATTGATGATACTTGCCATGACCTAATTTGATCATATAGGCTTTAAGGCTTGGATGTAGTCCAAATACCTTGACGGCTGGTGTGGTTTCTCAAGTCACACTGCCGGGAGTGTTAGCATGTTCTTAGATGTTAACAAGGATTAATTTGTCTTAATGGTTACACATTATTACCATGATCGCATTGATCATATAGGTTTGGAGGCTTGAACATAGTTCACCACCTTTGGAGGCTTAACTACCAAACGTTTTGGCCAATTAATGTGGACTTGCCACTTGGCAGGGGTAACCCATTAAGAAGATCTTTTGAAAAAAAAATTATTTAGCTGATCGATAAAGTCCGAATAAAATTGGTACTATTATTTGATAAAGGACGAAATGAGTACCTATATAAAATTTTCAAAACTTCCCATAAATCAGTAGGAAGTTTATATCAGTGCCTTAATCAGGACTTTTAGTATCTTATTTGTCCACAGTGGACTAAAAGAAATTATAAGTCCGTTTAGGGACTATATAAAAATTTATAAGTCCTTATGGAGACTATTAAAATATCATAAGTCCGTATAGGGACTATGTTAAAACAATTTGCCCATGAAGGGACTATAACAAAAGATCATGTTCGCTAAGGGACTATATTAAAGTCTTGTGTCCATGAAGGGACTATTTTGGAAAACAATATTCCCAACGGGATTTCAAAAAACATGTCCATGAAAGGACTATATTGATACTGCGTGCACACTAAAGGGTTTTGCTGAACAGATGTCCTTACTGGGTCTCAAATCGAAAGATAGGATCAGATGGATTATAATAAACAAATGTCCATACTGGGACTACATTGAAAAGATAAATCCTAATAGGGACTTTGATAAAATAATATGTCCACAAAGGACTACAATAATTAAATGCCCAAACAGGGACTTAAATGAAAGAAGTATGATGGAAGGAGGGTCTTTTAATGTCTTCTTTTCTTTATTCTGATTGTTTCTTCATCTTTATTTATCGTACGCAGTAGCGACTCTAAAGATTTTAGTGAATAAATAATATCTCAGTCAGGATACATTGCAGAAGTAGAATCCAAGGCTTCAATGATTAAAGGAATGACATGGATCACGGATTAGGTTTTGACTAGTATAGTGATGTGTGCAAAATGCAACATATAAATTTCATCAATTGGGGCATAAAACTAACCCTTTTTTAGTACTAATGTTGGAAAAAGTGTGCTTTTGTCTTCCTTTTGTATTTTCAGGATTAAATGAGCTTAAATTAACAAAAGAAGCAAAAAGACATCAAAATCTAACATAAATACAAGAAAAGGAACAAGACGTGACAAGCCCGACCCCACGACAGCATCTTCCCAAGCAAAACAAGAAGACAGAAGACTGAACACGCCCCGTGCTCAGCCAGCACGGGGGCGTGCCCAAATGTCAGCAGAAAAGACAAAGTTGTAGAAGCTTCTATTGCCCACCACGGGGCCGTGCTCAGCGGACACGGGGCCGTGGTCAACTATAAGATTCGCACAATCCAGGCAAATCTTCATAGTACAAAGATTCTTCTGCACACGGGGTCGTGCTCAGCGGACACGGGGGCGTGGTCAACTAATAAGACAAAGCTGCATTAAATGAAGAAAGAGAGGATGTGGACACGGGGCCGTGCCCACTGGACACGGGGCCGTGCCCGAGCTTCTGTTCAGCCTATAAATAGGAGTGCTTGGCTCAAGCTCAAACCATCCCTTGGCACACCACCTCTCTCACACTTCACCCACCACCCACCACCACCACCACCATAACACCATCATCCACCACCATCATCCATTGTCCATCGCAGAGTGTGTGAGTCGTCTCGGGATCCAAGATTGATCGTAAGAGTTCTTGACAATCAAGGGCATGGTTGCCTAAGTCTCTTACATCACTTGGTGAAGACAAAGTGTCTAGTATAATACTTTTTATTTTTAATCTTTTCGCACTTTTTACTTGGTTTTGTATTAATGACTTTAATAACTAGTTTCTTATGTTGAAGGTGATCTTTCCTTATCGTTTGTCCGTGGTGTCTTGGCATTATTTTACTGTCTATAGAAAATAAAATATTTTCACCATTCATATCTCCACGGTCTATATGGAGTTATGTTGGCTACCTGGTCGGGGGTTAAGGGAACGGTTTGGTAAAGGTCTTGCCATTGTTCAGCGTTTAGAGGTCCTGCAATGGACCTGGGTCAAATTTAGTAGGACCTCCTTCAATACTTAACGGTATTGGATGGCGGGGGTCCAAACTCTTTGATCCCTTCATAAGTTAACTACTATTAATACTATAACCCGACTATTTAGGACTGTATCCCTGCTGACTCAGACTACTTAGTCGAGGGTAACGTCACCTCCAAAAGAGGGGCCTACCATAATTTTCATTAATAACTTAATTAATTATCCTTCAATAATCCACCCTTTTAGGATTGTATCCTTGCTGACTCAAACTACTGGGGTGAGGGTAACGTCACCTTCAAAAGAGGGGCCTACTACATTAACTAAGATAATCTCTTAAAATAGTGCAAAAGTGCGGAAATAATCAAAGGTTACACTAGATACGAGTCGGAACCAAGTGATTCATCTTGTCTATCTGTTTTTCTTTTATTTTTATTTTCAGCATTTTTAGTTAGTTTTTATTTTTCTTAGTTTAAAACATTTTTTCTAAATTTTTTTATTTGATTAGATGTTGAGGATAAACCGGTACTAAAAGCTCTTGTGTCCTTGGACGACCTCGGTATCTTACCAACACTATACTACGCTCACGATGGGTGCACTTGCCCATATGTGTGTCTAGTGTTAGTAAATATCGTGTTTTATAAATTTAAAACTTGACTAAAAAAGTGTTAAAGGGGCTTAAAATATACACCTAATATATATAACACTTCACACCCATCAAGTTTTTGGCGCCGTTGCCGGGGACACAAGGATTTTAAGAAAGTTAGGAATCAACGCCCTAATCGTTTTTCTTATTTTTCATTTTTTTTAGGATTTTTCTTAATTTTTCAGCTTCTGCAGAACTCGGCACGGGCCGTGCCCGCTGAACACGCCCCGTGCCCAATCATTGGAACTGGCAATCCTGTTTTAAGTCAGACAGTAAGCTGAACACGGGGCCGTGCCCACTTAACACGCCCCCGTGCCCAAGATTCAGTTACCGAAAACAGAACCGTAAGATCCCGACGGTTGGTAATTTCTGACACAAACATGAGTGATACTGATACTTTTTACTTTCGGCACTCTTATGGTACTATGTGGTGTCAATTATATGGTGGTAACCATAAGGAATTAGAATGTTATTTTCTAACTTATAAACCCCACTATATAGACCCATCATTTCCTAGTATCCTTAAGAGGGGCAAAAGTAAAAATAATCCCTATCTCTCCCTCGAATGCTCCCAACCGGATTTTCTAGGAGAAATGCTTCTCGATGAATTATTTCAACTAGAAGATCTAATTATTGATTGGTTAAAAGAACTTAGGAAAGATTTCAATAATCTTTTCTAAGACGATAGCCAAGAAGAAGGGTTGGAACCGCATTCAAACAACTTCGTTGCTTCCAACGATACTTCTAACTCTAGTGAGGACTTGAGCGATAGTCGTCCCTTTGTCGATTGTGCCGTGAAGGACTCCCCATCAACTTCGTTTGATGCATACATAGACCTGAGCGATTCGACATACACCTTCTTTAACGAGAGCCCGGAAAAGGGTTGGACTTGTCCACCTACATATAGCCTAGGAATCACCCTCACCGACAACCTCTTGCGTTCTCGTCTCAATCTAGAACAATTAAGGTATCTTAGGCACTTTGGGGTTGTTCCATCCAGTAAGGAACCGCCCGATCCGGTGAAGTTCCTTGAAAATAGAAGAATTCCTTAGGACAACTTCTAGACACGGGGCCGTGTCCAGGTCAGCACGCCCCCGTGTCCACCCAAAGATTCCCTTCTGATTTTGTCAGAATGCGGACAAAAATGTGTCAGGATTCCATCTGCACAGGGGGCCGTGTCCAGCCGACACGGGGTCGTGCGCAACGTACTGTCGTTTTCTATAAATGCAGCCAAGAATCCTGCACATTTGAACCATTCCAGGGACAGAGATTTGAGGAATATTCTCACATACCATCCTAGGTATTTTCTAAAAGAAGTTTCTCAACTATCTTCTTGTCCTTTCCTCTTTTATCCACTATCATCTTCTTCAATTTTCGTCATACTTCCATTAAAGCTTGAACCTTCCATAATTTCAAGCCTTATTGAGATGCTTGTTAGATTTTTGTTCATGTAATCTTGTTAAAAATAAGTTCTATAACAATGTTTTAAGTTGTTTAAGTTCAAAAATGCTTCAAAAATCATAAAAACAATTTGAAACCCCAAGATTCCTTGTTCATAAATCCTGCAGATATCTGAACACGGGGCTGTGTTCGCTGAACACGGGGCCGTGTCCAAAGTACTGAATCCATAAAATTGAACTCTTTTCGGTATGTTTTCTCAGAATGGCAAGCAGAACAAGCGGAAACTCTTCGTCGCATTCCAGAAACAACCGGCAGGGGAGAAGATCATCAACGGTTGAGGATTCTCTTGTAAACTATGTTTACGCCTTAAGAGAAGCCCTTGATGAAGTAACAAGTGTGGAGGAGGCATTGGTCGACCGCATAAATCATTTGACGGTGGGACTAGAAGGATGTCTCCGGGAGGTCAACCTTTTGCACCAAAGGTTGAACATTCTCGCCTCTCCTCCTTTGGTGCCGATTATCACCCAAAGGGCATGGAATGTGGTGCCGGAAGTCATCATTCCGGCCGAATGGTACGCCCTACATCCGGAGCCTCCTCGAGACATACTACAAGGGGTTCCGATTGGTGTCGCTCCTCCTCCACAAGATGTCGAGGAACATGAAGCCGCCTCCCTTCTCCCAAGGGAGATAGAAGAATGGCTCTAGCAACATCTAAAGGACACCGTTCGGCTTGGAGTTCTACAAGGCTTTTAGACCGGGAATCTATTTCCGGAATTTTGGTTCTCATTGTGTAAGTAGGGCTCCTTAGGAAGATTTTACGAATCACTTGACCTATTTAATATTAGGACTTTTAACTTTTAATTTCTGTTTTATTTTTCATTTTTAGGACTAGTATGTAACTCTCTATGACGTAATGAATGATGGTTTTTAGTTAATTTGGTGTTTGGGTGGTGTTGAAATGAATAAAACACACTTGAGATGACAAAGGATACAAGGGAAACTTGAACCAGCACCCCATGCAGGAAAACAGGACCGTCCGACGATTTTCTTCGTTTACAACAAGTTCAGCACGGGCCGTGTCCACCCAACACGGCCCCGTGCTGCACAGTCTGCAGAAAAAGACCCAGTTCAGGTAACTGGACACGGGCCGTGTTCACCCAACACGCCCCCGTGTCCAGGCTTCTGTTTCTCTTGATTTAATTTTGTTACTAGCACTTGAACACGGGGCCGTGCCCGGACAACACGGGGCCGTGTTCAGCGCCCAGTAACATAAAATTTTTGCTTTTTACACATTCAATCAACCTAAAAACTTATTTTTGGGACACATTGAGGACAATGTGTAATTTAAGTGTGGGGGGATGCTAAAACCTTGAATCTTGCATGTCCTAATTACAAGCCTTACACAAAACTCTATTGGAACCGCTAATCACCCCAAATTTTTTCCAAAAATTTTTCATTTTTTTACTTGTTTAGGTTTAACTCGGGAAATTCAAGTTCTTAAAAAGGTTATATTTTTACGAATTTACAACCGATAGCGTCGTGATAAAAAGAACCAACATAAGAAAATTATGAAAAGGCATGACAAGCTTAGTTAAAAATTTAATTATATATACTTGATCACATAAAAACCCATTCCCACAAAAGTGAGTTTTGAGCCTTTATTGAGCAAACAATTACATATCTTTAAACTAAATGCTCATTTTTCGTTTCTTGTGTGAATAGCCGCTTGGTTCTTACGACTCTAGAACTTGCCACGACGATACATTCCCGGTCCTTACCAACTTAAACCCGAGTAAGTAAATGATGGAGGCATTAGGACTAACCCTTTTTATTTCTACACCATTATTTTTTTCTTTTTTTTACCACCTACCCAAAATCCCCCTAGTTAGCCCCTTTGAGCCTAAACCTTTTCATTTCACAACCCAAACCAAACACCCTTTTACCCACCAAAACCTTTTTCATTTTTAACATTTTGTTTTAGTAACTAGCTCGGTTTCTCATATGACTTTCAAAAAAAAAAAATAAAAAAAATTGTGTGTTGATGATGAAGCAAAAGGAAATAAACAAGATCATCAAAAATAACTTTGTTTGAATAATAGCTTCATCAAAATAAAAGTGAAAAAAATAGAAAGTCTTACGAAAACCGACGCTTATTACGCTTTTCGCCCTTTTTCTACTAACCACTAACCCAACCACCTACCTTTAACCCAAGCCTAACCGCCCACAAAGTCCTCTTGATATTTACAAAGGTGTATAAGTTAAAAAGGAGGAGGATTGATTGCTTGGCAAACTTATGGTAGGAGTAAGTTCCATGCCGCTCTCGAGTGATCCACAAAAATACATTTTCGGCCGAGTGTTGAGTGATCCATGTGAGGTATGTGAACTTGTATATAAATAAAATTTTACAAAGGCATGTTATGCCCTAATAAGTAATTTATCTTATGAAAAGTTTTAAATAAATCATGACGAATAAGATTGTAAATAAATAAAAATAAAACTTAATAAAGAATCTTGGACATCCCGACACTCTATGACAAGCCCAAAAACCCTCTTCTTTACCCATTCAATTCCACTTGGGAGTGTAATAGCCACTTATTAAAGAGTTTTGCTTGAGGACAAACAAAGATTCAAGTGTGGGGGTATTTGATGTGTGCAAAATGCAACATATAAATTTCATCAATTGGGGCATAAAACTAACCCTTTTTTAGTACTAATGTTGGAAAAAGTGTGCTTTTGTCTTCCTTTTGTATTTTCAGGATTAAATGAGCTCAAATTAACAATAGAAGCAAAAAGACATCAAAATCTAACATAAATACAAGAAAAGGAACAAGACGTGACATGCCCGACCCCACGACAGCATCTTCCCAAGCAAAACAAGAAAACAGAAGACTGAACACGCCCCGTGCTCAGCCAGCACGGGGGCGTGCCCAAGTGTCAGCAGAAAAGACAAAGTTGTAGAAGCTTCTATTTATTGCCCACCACGGGGCCGTGCTCAGCGGACACGGGGCCATGGTGAACTATAAGATTCGCACAATACAGGCAAATCTTCATAGTACAAAGATTCTTCTGCACACGGGGTCGTGCTCAGCGGACACGGGGGCGTGGTCAACTAATAAGACAAAGCTGCATTAAATGAAGAAAGAGAGGATGTGGACACGGGGCTGTGCCCACTGGACACGGGGCCGTGCCCGAGCTTCTCTTCAGCCTATAAATAGGAGTGCTTGGCTCAAGCTCAAACCATCCCTTGGCACACCACCTCTCTCACACTTCACCCACCACCCACCACCACCATAACACCATCATCCACCACCATCATCCATTGTCCATCGTCCATCGCAGAGTGTGTGAGTCGTCTCGGGATCCAAGATTGATCGTAAGAGTTCTTGACAATCAAGGCCATGGTTGCCTAAGTCTCTTACATCACTTGGTGAAGACAAAGTGTCTAGTGTAATACTTTTTATTTTTAATCTTTTCGCACTTTTTACTTGGTTTTGTATTAATGACTTTAATAACTAGTTTCTTATGTTGAAGGTGATCTTTCCTTATCGTTTGTCCGTGGTGTCTTGGCATTATTTTACTGTTTATATAAAATAAAAGATTTTCACCATTCATATCTCCACGGTCTATATGGAGGTATGTTGGCTACCTGGTCGGGGGTTAAGGGAACGGTTTGGTAAAGGTCTTGCCATTGTTCAGCGTTTAGAGGTCCTGCAATGGACCTGGGTCAAATTTAGTAGGACCTCCTTCAATACTTAACGGTATTGGATGGCGGGGGTCCAAACTCTTTGATCCCTTCATAAGTTAACTACTATTAATACTATAACCCGGCTATTTAGGACTGTATCCCTGCTGACTCAGACTACTTAGTCGAGGGTAACGTCACCTCCAAAAGAGGGGCCTACCATAATTTGCATTAATAACTTAATTAATTATCTTTCAATAATCCACCCTTTTAGGATTGTATCCTTGCTGACTCAAACTACTGGGGTGAGGGTAACGTCACCTTCAAAAGAGGGGCCTACTACAATAACTAAGATAATCTCTTAAAATAGTGCAAAAGTGCGGAAACAATCAAAGGTTACACTAGATACGAGTCGGAACCAAGTGATTCATCTTATCTATCTGTTTTTCTTTTATATTTATTTTCAGCATTTTTAGTTAGTTTTTATTTTTTTTAGTTTAAAACATTTTTCTAATTTTTTTTATTTGATTAGACGTTGAGGATAAACCGGTACTAAAAGCTCTTGTGTCCTTGGACGACCTCGGTATCTTACCAACACTATACTGCGCTCACGATGGGTGCACTTGCCCATATGTGTGTCTAGTGTTAGTAAATATCGTGTTTTATAAATTTAAAACTTGACTAAAAAAGTGTTAAAGGGGCTTAAAATATACACCTAATATATATAACACTTCACACGCATCATATAGCCTAAGTTTGAAATTCCGAAACTCGGAGGTAAGAAATAGGGATTAATAATCGTCCACATGTATCATCTTCATTGTGGGAGCCTCAGGGACCTTCTGGTATGGACTCCGTAATCTGGATAAGGGTTTAAACAAGCTTGGTTTTGGAAATAGGTCCATAAAGGTCTTTCCTCCAACCGGTTGTACGCTTATCCTTGTCGTGGTATGAAGCTTAGCATTTCTTAGCTTCTGGCGGGAAGAATCTCCATCTGTGGCTTCTTTGCTTTACGACATATTCAAAAAAATACATAAAATTGAAAACAATATTTTTTTTTGAATAGGGATGAGAGTATTCCTATGTTAAATCTAGACTCAGAAGGTCAAGGGATGTGCTACTGTGTAATTGAGATTAAACACAAAAGGCTAGTGTTTAATTCACTCAATGTTGGCTCTGATACCAACCTGTCACACCCCGATATTTCCACGTATTACCGGTGGGCCTGGTGGGGAGTATCGTGACGTAGTTGATATCATCATAGACAATTTATCACAGTTTATATACACAGCGGAAGTCAAAAGATAAAATCATTACAAACCGAATAGAAGTAATATCAAGTGTATTACAATAACGGTTGCAAGGGATCCACAGGCGGATCAAAAGTTAAAAAGATCATTGTTCAACAAATTTATAACATCTAAGCTTGCAAGACTCTTTATTGATGCTAGGAGTAGCCAACCTATTCCGTTTAGTACATGCACTTAGCCTTTTTGGAAAATACGTCAGTGTACACTGGTAAATACAATTAACCGACTCATTTTAAAAATGTTTATGAAAATTGATTTGAATGCACATGGCACAAAACATCTTTTATAACTCGGGATAATTATTTATATATAAACTTGTAAAAGAATTACATTTTCATTATACGTTCAGTAGTCCGGGCTGAATACCGGGTTAAAGATTAATAGACATACCACATAATATAATCCCGCAACGAGTTATTCTCGAACGGCGGTTATATCTTTTTATATACGCACCGGCAGGTGTATGCCTACACCCCGTGCTTAGGTCGTGGCCATTTCAATGAATGATTCCAAGGATATCCGGGACATGGTCATTAACCCCCCAAAGGCTTTAAGCAAACAAAACAGATTAAAAGGGTCATCTCAATAAATTAACCTTCATATGATTAACAATTCAATGCCCGACCAAGCGGTATTTTATATACCGTACCCCAAGCCCCCGTATAAGGCAAAATAAGTTAAAAGTATTTACCTGAGCAAGTATATATATCACAATCAGTGAGTGCAAGTATTTTTTACTGGTCCCCTAATCTGGAACGAAGGTTTTAATAACCTATTAGATTTCTAACGGGTCTTAATTAAGTCTAAACTTAGATCGGTTAGTTTTAAAGGAAGATATACGGTTCAAAACGCACGATTAAGCGAAGACCGGATTAGAATGTGGTTTAGACCCGACAAGTTTGTATACTTGTATAATATGGGCAAACTAAACACATTCTGGATTTTGAGATAAAAACGATAAGGTTTGACCCGTTTCAGCTAATTTATGCAAACTAGTTACAAAAACCGCACCGAACGCGAAAAATGCGTAACGGGTAACCAAATGAGTCATGAACAGGTTTCCTAAGTTAATATGCCTTAAATATGTTGTGATATCAGTAGGATACCTTCCATTATGCCCAAAATGGATTTAAACTCAAATTATGCCCCGTAGGGGTATTTTGGCCATTTTAAAGGTTATAAAAGAGTTTAAATAGTAATCTAAGTTTCAGGTCTGATACAATCAGTAAAAATATTTATTTTTATAAGTCATAACAGTAGGGTATTGAATATATGTGAAATTTATCTTTTATAACCAAACTATGCACCGTAGGGGCATTTTGGTAATTTCACATATGCTTTAAAGGTCAAAATCTGGAAATCTGAGTTTAAATCTTTGGCGAACTGTTTAATTATAAAAAAATTACTTAAACATCAGTAGGTATTAAGTTTTATATGTTAAAAATAGTTTTAACCCATACTATGCGCTTAAAACAAGTAAAAGTTGGTTTTAAGCGATTTTCGGGTTTAAATAAGAAATCTGAGTTGTTGATCAGTTTATAAAGTTCAAAATATTCTATTTATCATATAAAATCAGTAGCAAAAAGTTTGGTATCAATATGTTATGTAAAACTCATTTTATGCAAGAAAAGCGCATAACCGACAATTACCGGTTTTTAGCAAGAACCCTATGTTATACTCAGCTTAAAAATAAATAAAAATCTTCAAAAATCCCAAAATATTATATTACATTAGTGGGTAAAAATTTTGGTGTAAAAATTTGGGTTTAGATAGGCTTTATGCTAATTACGTCGTTTAATTAATAAAAAGCTTCTTAATTACAATATTGAGCATAACTCCTAATCTAGACCTCAAACTGATGTCAAATTTTTAGGACAAGTTTATAAATACGTAATAAAGGTTTTTGTCCTCTCACTTTTTCAAAAATCTCATTTTAAGGTTAAAAGGGCATTATGGTCAACATTTAGGCATATAACGGAAACATGCACATGAAACGAATAACTAATGAACCAAGTTGTATAACCTCAGAGGGTTACACTAATCTATAACCTGGTCCTAATAGAGCTCTAAGGCATTTCTAAAGTATGCTACATTGGGTCAGAACTGAAAGTCAAAGCAAAAGTCTATTTTTGCGACTTTCGGTTCCGAACAGAGCTTAAACTGAAAATTGTCGGGTTGAACATGTTCTTACATTAATTACCAAGTTATGTGAGTGATAAAACAAGTTTCATGGCTTCTACATTGTTAATTATGTGTTTATGCGAAAATTTGCTTTCTGTTGACTTTTTATAATTAACTTTGACCCGGCAATTGACCTAGTTAGAGTGGGAATCAGAGGGTGCCCTTTTAAGGGTTTATTACCCACATAATTACCAACTCAAAGCTACTTTCAATTCGAGAATTGACTGGACCATTAGTGATTAATCACTAAGTCAAACCTTAATTACAACGGTTTTGACTTTAGGCCATTAAACTATTAAAACACGAATTAGAGAGGTTAAGGAAGCTTAAAAAGGGTCCAATGGACTGAAGGAGGTTCTCAAGAGGCTCAAGATCCTCATTGAATGGAGAGAGATAGCAGATTGGAAGGAAGAGATGCAATGAATAAGAAACCCAACTTCTATTTATAGTGCTAGGAGAGTTGTGGATGATTGACAAGTGTTAGAGTTGTTTAACCAGATTATTCCTGGTGTAATACCATGTTTCAAATCAGTTAACTCCCCTAGAATGAGCAAATGGTTTCTTAAAATGGTTTTTGGTTTCAAAAAGATAAAACAACCAACAATTAAAACATGTTGTTGCTGCTGTAACTGGGTCGCGGCCTGCGTAGGCAGCCTAAGTGGGCTTCGCGGCCCGCCAAGACATCGGCCCAGACCTGCAAGTTTGCTGCAAGTGCATTATTGGTCCCTGTCATCATTTTCTTGCAACCAAAACACAGCAGAAGTGTTTTGCTGCTGCTTTTGGGTCTGATGGCCCCGCGTAATTCCAGCCCAGCTCCGGACAGTTTGGCAAACGAGCAGAATCAGTCCTTGTCTTCGCGTATAAACATATTAGCAGCTCTTTGAACCCATATGTCTTATAAAAAGACATATTCAGTCCCTCTATCTGCTGAATCAGATGGACACATGTTTAAAACAACTTTTGCAAGTTGTTAAGATCAGAAACACGTTTGCTGAATTACAGAATCAGCCCCTGCATATGATAAATGTCATTTCTGACACATTTAAAGCCCGTTAAGTCATCTTCAAGGCTCTATAATGATTCCTAAATATAAGGGATATGAAACATGCTAAAAAATATGCCGGATGTTGGTTCCTTTGGTCGTACGATCATAATATTCGGTTAATTACGACGAAACACGAACGGACGCGAAAAACGAACCAAATTACGCGACAAATGGAATTTTGTCATGCCGATCACTAAAATAAATTATTTTAGTGGTTACATAATTTTTTGGATGCCCGGATATTTTTAGAACGTAAGATATGCGCGAAAATGCAAACTTATGCACTTTCTGACGCTTTTAGTCCCTGTTGATCAAATAAGTTTATTTTTGCGCACCAAACACCTCTAAGCCTATTTCTAAGCTATGTAAAGGATATTTAGGGCATGTTTGACTTATGATCATATTCTGGAAGGTTCGATATCATATGAATCGGCAGACTTTTGCAGTTTGACTCAATTAGTCCCTTATTCGCACAAAGTAGCGCACAATGTCGTTTAATGATATCCAAGCCTTCCGTGGCCCATAATGAGTATTACTGAGCATATACTTTAATATTACCACGCACTCGTTTGCTTAAATGGTCACCCAAAGGCGTAGATTTAATAGTTGATGCTTTTGGTCCCTCTAATGCGCAAACCTGTGCATATCATCGTTTAATAGCATCGAAGCCTTATCTAATCCATATTAGGAATTCTCGAGAGTATTATTAAACATCACGATGCTTCGGGTGCATAAAAGGTCACTCAGAGGTAAGAATTAACATGTTGACGCTTTTAACCCTTCATTGCGCAAACTTTCAATTAATTACGCAAACTGCTACTCTTGATCAACGAGTGGCTCATTTGTGAATATGATTGCCGTGTAACGTTATTCAGAGGATTATATTAAGCATGTTAACGTTTCCTGTCCTTCTATAATCAAAGTTTTTGATTTTTAAAAAAAAAAAACTAGTCCCTTAAATTCAACGTTTGACTTTAGTAGGGTTTATTACATCTGTTAATACATCATTGGACGTGATTTTACGAGGTGTTACACCAACAAGTACAGTGGATTTTGAAGTGATGTCCATCGGGGAAACATTCATTCTTTTCAGCGTTGCTAACTGAATAATGTTGACGGAGCTACCATTATCCACCAGTATCCTGCGCACAAAATGATTAGCAATATATAAAGTTGTTACCAAACCATCATGATGGGGATCCTGGATAGTATCCCTGTCATCACTGTTAAACGTTATCACTTTATCAGTTGTGAGGGTTGTCATCCTGGTTGGCCTATCTCCCCGTTCTGCCTTAGCTTCCTTTGCATGTCTTTTTGCTGCAGAATAAGAGGTTCCACAGATGTAGGATCCTCCTGAAATAAAGTGGATTATCTTGGCATCAGCCGGAGGTGATGCTGCTCATTCAGGATCTTTCTCAGTATCCTGACCCTTATTCTTCTTTTTTTTTCCCAAAAGATCCTTCAGATATCCTTTGCTTAGCAGGTAGCTTATTTCCTTCCTCAGGGCAATACAATTCTTTGTAACATGTCCGAAATCCTCATGGAAGGCACACCACTTGGATTTATCCTTCCAATCAGCTTTTTATTAGTTTTTCCTAAGCCACCTCGCTTTATCTCCCAAACCCTGCATAGCATACATTAGTTCAGGTATATTAACAGAAAAACAATATTCTGACATTTCGGTATACTCCTCAGGATCCTCGTCTTCAACAGCATTCACTTTCTTGCGGTCATTCCCGCCATATGGCTTAGAGCGATATGGCTTGTATGAGGATCCTGACTTCCTGTTAGTTGATTCATAGGTTGAGGATGAATTCATCCTCTCTTGCATCTTTTTATCATCTTCCAGTCGAATATATCTCAGAGCCCTGTTCTGAGCTTCATCAAGATTCCTGCATGGATTCATTACAAGATCCTGATAAAACTGGGAATCCTTTTGTAGTCCCATCTTGAATGCTTGGACTGCTATAGCAACATAAAGGTGTGGGATGTCCAAGGATTCCCTGTTGAATTTGTTCACATAATCCCTTAGGGATTCTTGAGGTCCTTGGGTTATCGTGTAGAGATCACTTGTTAGTTTTTCAAAACTTCGACTGCAAGAAAATTGACTGTTAAATAAATTGACTAAGTGAGCAAATGATGTAATCGAATGAGGTGGAACGTTTAGGAGCCATTTTAAGGCTGATCCTGTTAGAGTAGAACCAAAACCCTTGCAGAGATATGCTTCCTTGAGATCCGGAGGGATGGGGTTAATCTCCATCCTTTCCCTATACTGAGCAATATGCTGTTTAGGATCCGTGGTTTCGTTATAGAGCTTCATGTTATGGGTTTGAAATCTTTTTGGGATTTCAGCATCACAAATAGAATATGCAAACTGGGATATCCTGTGGCTATCCTTGGACACTTCTGGAATGGGCTGAACAACCCCAGGTACACTGGATATCATATCCTTCAACTTCTGAAGCTCTCTAGAGAGTGCCGACATCACACCTGCATCCTGCAAAGATCCAACACTGTTAGTAGCAAGAGTATTGTTTTGGTCAAAAATTACCTAAGCAATTAAGTGATCAAATTAGTTAAGTGAGGTAGTGTGCTAAGAATGTGCATCAAAAATATGTTGGTCAAGTTGCTTGTAAAAACAGTTTTCAGGATACGGCTCAGGATACCGAGCTGTATCTACGATCAAATATTGAGCAAAAAAGTAAAGGGTGACACTAGATATACGAGGAAAGCCCTTGATCAATCTAGATCTCTGGCATAAAACCTTGGGAGCTGACAATCGTCGGCTGCCTTGTTCTTCTTATTGCTTGAATAACCAGGATACAGTGCAGGATAATGCTCAGATCGCTATTAAGTGGTACAATGATTGTAAGTGATGAGTGTTAGTGCGTGATTGTAGGATTGTTTTACCGACCGAAACGAGTCATTCAGAGGTATTCTACTCAATATGAAAGGCGGTGTAGGATCGATATTGAAGATCAAATGAGTCAATCTGAGTCAAAATACCACTGTTTATGTGGCGGAAACACACAAACAGGTTGAATCAAAGAGAATGGAGTAGAAAATAGAAGAATATAACTTTAAACATTGTTTCTCATTCATATATCACAGAAAAATCCAGCAGCAGTTCAGCACCAGAACTATGGGACTGTTACAAATGAGAAACAACTAGCACCTATTTATAGGCCCTGGGTTTCTCTTGAACCAGTCTCAAGCGAAACCTAATCATCAGGTTTCTATTGAACTTGACATGTACCACCTTCAAGCGAAACCCCTTAAACATAAACTTAAACTTACAATTTTGACCCCTGTACTATACAATCATGACATATTTAGACCCTAGACTTAAGACATAGGCTTTAGACATCATGCACTAACAAACTCCCCCTTGGATACAGCCGGAGTCTTCAGTCTTGGTCTTCAAACTTTACAGGGACTTGAACTTCTCCTCACGAGGCTTAGGCTTCTTCAGTAACGATTTCCTAAGCTTCTCATTCTCGTCGACTCTCTTCTTTTCCTTAGCAGCCATTCTCTGATTTAACGTGTACCTCAAGATCTTATCTTTCTCTTCTTGCTCCTTCCGAGCTTTCTCAGCTTTCAATTTTTCCTCTTCCTCAATCTTTCGCCATTTGGAATTCCATTTATTTTCAGAATTTATACCTTTCTGAAAACAAACAGATACTACACGTTGAAACTGCATGGCTTGCTCTCTATCTTCATAGCATTAGCAGCTTTAACAGATTCAGGACCATCTCCTGGCTCTCCGTAGCAACATGATCAGGAACCTGGCTTTTACGTCTACAGACTCCCCCTTTCGACAAGCTGGGATCGCAGTCTGGAATTCATTAACTGCATACCTGCATATACTCTAACCAACAGTAAGATAAACTTTATGCTTACCACTCGAATTTAAAATGATTAAATTTGTTTCAAATTAATGATCCATTTATTCATTTCAAAAACTTTTCTCAACTCAAATAAAATTTCCCAATCCAATATCATTCATCATGTTTAGCACTTGGGATTTTGAAAATCAGCTCTTCAACATCAGTTGTCGAAAATCTTTTTGGATTTTTCAAAATTTTATGCTAGAACACACTAAAATCTTTTTGGATTTTTGTTTTTAATGAAATGCAGTAAAGAAATATATACAGACAATATTTTTGTCAGTTTGTGTAAGAGGATCATATCAGTTTATGAGACATATCATCAACACCGTTAAGCTTTAATCATTTTAAGTTTTAAACGATTCACGTAGATTGACGATATTGTTGTCCACTTAAACTCAATCTAAAAACTTTCGAAATGCTTACCGATACGTTAAGGTATATTAATTTTGCACTAAGTTCTTATGGACCCCACGATCTCAGCATATCCCCTCATCATGCAATACATTAACTCAAGTAATGCCTTTAAACTTTCATCGACTGTGATTTGTGCAAAAATAACGCAGAATGTTTAAACATTAACAATCAGGTCGATACTTCCGTATACGCAGAGAAAGTCCAATGTTTAAACAAAATAAGAAATAAAAACAAGTTGAAATTGTTTAGGCTTTAACCACCAGTTCGATACTCCCGTATACGCAGAAGTGATCCAAAGCTTAAACGAAACACCAAAGAAAATAAAGCAGAACGTTTAGGCAATAACATCCAGGTCGATACTCACGTATACGCAGAGGATGTCCAATGCTTAAACAAAATAAAGAAATAAAACAAGTTTAAATCTTGGCAAAATGAAATGCACAATCACAGTGACTTTTTAGCAAAGTTGTGAAAGTTCACAAAGTTAACCAGTTTTTATGCTCTTTCCATTCAGCGATTACTGAGTAGGCACACAATCAAGAAGGACAAAACTAAGTACAATGCTTTCAATCATGTTTCCCACTAGAACTAGGCTTTTTCATTTATGTTTGTATCGTTATCGCAAATCTACTAGTCTAGCTGAGCCTATCGTCACATCTTTAGTGAGACCGTTTATCACATTTTAACATTTCATTTCTTTAGCATGCTGTGATAGTCCAACTGATTTACTATCATTTCTTCTTTTTCACAACAAAAACTCATTTTGAATTTTTCAAATTTTCTATTTTTTTAAAAATTTTTCTCCCCCTTAAATCAAAATATGTTTCAATTTTGATTTTCAAAGGAAAATTTGAAAAACAAAGCACTAAACTGTACAAAGTAAAATGACAAACTGATGAGAATTTCTTCAATTCTCCATCCACTTGGCGTAAACAATCAGAACTCCCCCCGACAACAAACTATTTTCCCATTATGATTTCAAAACACTTAAGTTTGTTTTAATCAAAATGGTTTTTCCGAAAAATTAATTTTGTTTGCCATTTCACAAACATGGGATTTTCATCACATTGTTATCAACCACTTGTAGGTTTTTCACAAAAACAATTTCCAACAATCATACCACTTGTAAGATAGTTAAATCAAGTACAACTTAATGTCCTTGATTAACCACTTGTAAGTCGAAATATCACAGTTACCAACCTGTGAATTTCACAAGAAAGATGCCGATTCCTACTCCCCAATTACCAACCTGGGAGTTCCGGCAAGTCAGATTTTTCAGTTAAACAGCTTCACCCAAGCCTGACAGTCCTTGGGTGTATTTGAGTTATTTTCACTCGGGGTTTGAACATTCCTTTTTGTTTCATAAAATTCTTTAACCCATTTTACCTTACCCTCAACCATCTTTCCAAACATATTTTTTACTTTGCTATTGAAAGCCTTTTCGATATCAAATTCTTTCTTTTCAGAATAGAACTGATTCGAAATTTTCACTTTCCCATCTTTTTGTTTAAAATTTTCAGTCCGCAATGGTGGAAAGTTGATATCATCCATTGGCGTAACTGAATTTTCTCCTTTTTGATGAACAAATGGCTCCTCTGATTTTGACGAATCAGATTCATTGCCAGAATGTGGCTCCTTTGTTTCCGAAGAAACAAATTCATCGCCAGGAACATTTCCTTTCTTCACACTCCATTCTGTCCTCAGATTTGCATCTGATGAATTCGTTTTGCATGATTTGTCATTCTTTGAAGAGCAAGACGATTTATCAGAACTCTTCTCTGTTTTACTTGTTGTATCCGAGGACAAAATCTTTTCCAGATACTCTCTTGCTTTCTTTCTTTTCTTCCTCAGTCGGACTTTCTGCCCTTGTGAAAGCTTCACTTTCTGTTCTTTCACCTTCTGTTCTTTGGGCTTTTCTTCGACCTTGACTGATTTCATCACCCTTTTCTGAGATGCAGCCCTTGATCTTTCAGTTGATCTCATTGCGCAATCTCTTGCAATATGTCCTTTGATTTGGCAGTTATAGCACCTTCTTGTTTCGAATCTCTGACTTCGACAGTTAACAACAATGTGTCCTCTCACTCCACAAGTGTAGCACACCCTGTTATCGTACCATTCACCACCATCATACCAAACGCTCAGATCATAGCATTGATTTGCCTTGTGGTACTCATGTCTCCTCTTGTATTCTTGATTTGACCTTTGAGCATTGTGGTCAAACCTGCACCACTGGTTACCAACTATTTGTATGTTTTGATTTTTAAATTTTTGTACTTGTTTTTCATAATGATTGGATGACTGAACTGATGAGCTTTTATTTTCATTTTTAAAATTTTTCAAATTTTTTACTTTTTGTTTCTTTTCTACAATCTTCTTAACAGGTTTTTGCTTTAAGCATTCACCTATTTCAGTAGACTGCAAAACAGTATTTTGAAATTTTTCTTGTAATTCTAAAAATATTTTTCTTTTCTTTTCTTTTTCTTTTTCATCATCAGCTTTGTCATCGCAATCTTCAATTTTGACTTTGTCAAAATTTGTGATATTATCAATCGTCAATATCGATCCTACAATTGGTACCAGAACTATGGGACTGTTACAAATGAGAAACAACTAGCACCTATTTATAGGCCCTGGGTTTCTCTTGAACTAGTCTCAAGCGAAACCTAATCATCAGGTTTCTCTTGAACTTGACATGTACCACCTTCAAGCGAAACCCCTTAAAGATAAACTTAAACTTACAATTTTGACCCATGTACTATACAATCATGACATATTTAGACCCTAGACTTAAGATATAGGATTTAGACATCATGCACTAACAGGCGGAAACAGACATATCGAGTTCGATTCAGCTAGATATTCACTTTAAATGCCTTTCTGATTGATTTGACAAGATTTTACAGGAAAACGACACTTCGGCAGCACTTCGGCTCCGAAATACACCTTCGTAATTTCGTACCAAAAGACAAGACACTAAGGGTATATATAGGGTGGGTGATTTCGCATGAACAGGCTCATGCGAAATCAAGTTTCACACGAAATTACAATTTCGTGCGAAATTACCCCATTTTCACATTTCTCATTTTGCGTGGCCTGATCTATCTATTCTAATCCAAGACTCGATACAAGACAAAGTCGACAGATGAATGCACTAACAGACTCCCCATCAGATGTTGACGAGTCTTCAGTATCGAGTTATCAACGTCTTCAGTCTTTATCAGTCTGTTTGCACTCTCTGAAGTATTTGACAGTGTAAAACTTCCTCAGTCTTCTCTCTTCTCTTTTCATCAGCACCAACACATAACCTCTTCTCGGATGCTGATCTAATCTTCAATCTTCACATGTTCAGAATCACAACCTGGCTCTCTAACACTCAGAAACAGAATCTAGCTATCCTGCACATTCTCTACCTCACAATAAATTTCACAAATTTAACATTTGAAAAAATTAAAATTCATTTGCATTAATTAATCAATCAATGAATGATTTTACAATGTTAATCTCTGATGAACCAGTAGTAGGTTAACTTTCAAAACTTTTCCATTTTAAACAGACTCCCCCTCACGAAATGTTCATCAAGTTTAGCACTCGGAATTTTGAAAATCAACTCTTCAACATCAGTTGTCAAAAATCTTTTTGAATTTTTCAAAGTTTATACTAAAACACACTTAAAATCTTTTTGGATTATGATATAAAATGAAATGCAGTAAAGAAATATATACAGACAATATTTTCGCGAGTTTGTGTAAGAGGATCATATCAGTTTTTGAGACAAATCACTAACACCATTAAGCTTTAAACATTTTAAGTTCTAAATGATTCACTTAGATTGTCAGTATACTGATCCACTTAAATTTTCACACAAAGTTCAACTGTTTCGAGATACGATTTAGTGTTTTAAGCACTTAAACTTATTCGCGTGTCCCACCACTTGAATATACTCCCGTATCCAGATCCCAATATTTAGTCTTACAGGTGAGTATACCTAGATGATATCTGTAAAGGGTTAAATGCGAGGGCCGTGAGAGCTCAGGCCATTGCTTCCGCAAAATCAGAGAGATGACGGCTTCGACTTTTGGTGTGTTCCCTTTAGAGAATCTTTTCTTCAACAGCACATGATTAGCATTTTTCAATGTTTCATCATTTTTTGTACTGACGGTGGTGCTATATTTCAAGTAAGCAGAAAGTATTATACGGGGACTAGGCCATTGCTTCAGCAAAATCAGAAGTCCCGGGATAATGCCCCATATATCACTGAGTATAAAGACCTAGTATCTCAGAAAGAGGGACCTTTCAAACAAGATTTGGGGGGTTACACATATATTCGAGAGATGTTCCCCACTATATAAGTAAGTTTGAAATTTAGGTTTATATCTCGTCACAATCTACTAAATGTGTAAAAACCTACTGGCACATTATCAGTGAGACCGTTTATCACATTTTGACTTTCCAATTCTTTAGCATGTTGTGTTAGTCTACTGATGTACTATCATTTCCTCTTTTTCACAACAAAACTCATTTTTGTTTTTATCATGTTTTTCCTTTTTCAAAATTTTCAAATGTTTTTGGATTTTCTGAAATTCTTACTCCCCCTAAAATTCAAAATCATTTAAAGAAAATTTGAAAACAAACTATACAATCAAAATAACAACTGATATCGAATTGCTTCAATTCTCCATCCACTTGGCATAAACAATCAGAACTCCCCCTCACAACAAACTATTTTCCATATGATTTCAAAACACTCAAGTTTTTTTTAATCAAATGGTTTTTCCGGAAAATTAGATTTGTTGATTTTACCAGTTGATAGTTAGGGGATCAATTCATCACCTTGTTTTTTTCTCATCATCAATTTTAAAAAAAAATCAAGTACAACTTAATGTTCCTGATTTACCCCTTGTAAGTTTAAATAATCAAGAAACACTTAAACAAACCTTCACAAACCTATTTTACCAAGAATGATGCCAATTCCTGCTTCACACTTACCAATCTGGAAGCTCCGGCAAGTCATACTTCTCACATATGAAAAACAGACATCCAAGCTTCACCAAACTTGGATGTGACCTCCTCATCTGCACTCGGGGTGTAAGTTGCTTTCTTTGTTTCATAAAACTCTTTTAACCCTTCAACCTTTCCCTCGACCATTTTTCCGAAAATCTTTTTAACATTTCCATTAAAAAAAATTTCGACATCAAATTCTTTCTTCTCAGAATAGAATTGATTCGAAATCTCAACATTTCCAATTTTTCTAAAATTTTCAGCCCTCAATAGTGGAAAATTAACATCATCCATTGGAGGTACTGATGTTTCAATTTTTAGCTCAACTTGTGGCTCCTCTGACTTTGTGGAGTCAGATTTATCACCAGATTTCACATCTGATTTCTTAACAATCCATTTCTGGTTGTCAAGATTAACTCTTCTCTTGTAAAATCTTTTGGAACATTCACCAACTTCATATGTTGAGTTTTTAAACACTTTGAATCTTTCAGTTGGTGGTTGATGTGCGTTAGGTGTATATATAGGTTTAAGTATATTTTAAGCCCTTTTACACTTTCTTTAGCCAAGTTTTAAATTTATAAAACACGATATTTACTTACACTAAACACACATATGGGCAAGTGCACCCATCGTGAGCGTAGTATAGTGTTGGTAAGATACCGAGGTCATCCAAGGACACAAGAGCTTTTAGTACCGGTTTATCCTCAACGTCTAATCAAATTAAAAGTTTAGAAAAAGGTTTTTAAACTAAGAAAAATAAAAACTAACTAAAATGCTGAAAATAAAAATAAAAGTAAAAACAAATAGACAAGATGAATCACTTGGCTCCGACTCGTGTTTAGTGTAACCTTTGATTATTTCCGCACTTTTGCACTTTGTTAAGAGATTATCTTAGTTATTTTAGTAGGCCCCTCTTTTGGAGGTGACGTTACCCTCAACCCAGTAGTTTGAGTCAGCAAGGATACAATCCTAAAGGGTCGGATTATTGAAAGATAATTAATTAAGTTATTAATGCATAATGGGGTAGGCCCCTCTTTTGAAGGTGACGTTACCCTCGGCTAAGTAGTCTGAGTCAGCAGGGATACAGTCCTAAGTAGCCGGGTTAAAGTTTTAATAGTAGTTTAACTTATGAGGGGATCAAAGAGTTTGGACCCCTGCCATCCAATACCGTCAAGTATTGAAGGAGGTCCTACTAAATTTGACCCAGGTCCTTTCAGGATCTATACACTGAACAATGGCAAGACTCTTACCAAACCGTTCCCTTAACCCCGACCAGGTAGCCAACATACCTCCATATAGACCGTGGAGATATGAATGGTGAAAATCTTTTATTTTATATAGACATTAAAATAATGCCAAGACACCACGGACAAACGATAAGGAAGAATCACCTTCAACATAAGAAACTAGTTATTAAAGTCATTAATACATAACCAATTAAAAAGTGCGAAAAGATTAAAAATAAAAAGTATTACACTAGACACTTTGTCTTCACCAAGTGATGTAAGAGACTTAGGCAAACATGGCCTTGATTGTCAAGAACTCTTACGATCAATCTTGGATCCCGAGACGACTCACACACTCTATGATGGACAATGGATGATGGTGGTGGATGATGGTGTTATGGTGGTGGTGGGTGGTGGGTGAAGTGTGAGAGAGGTGGTGTGCCAAGGGATGGTTTGAGCTTGAGCCAAGCACTCCTATTTATAGATGGACAGAAGCTCGGGCACGGCCCCGTGTCCAGTGGGCACGGCCCCGTGTCCACATCCTTCTCTTTCTTCATTAATTGCTCTTGTCTTTATTAGTTGACCACGGCCCCGTGTCCGTTGGGCACGACCCCGTGTACAGAAGCATATCTGTACTATCAAGATTTGCCTGGATTCTGCGAATCTTGTAGTTGACCACGACCCCGTGTCCGCTGAGCATGGCCCCGTGGTGGGCGATGGAAGCTTCTACAACTTTGTCTTTTATGCTGACACTTGGGCACGCCCCCGTACTCACTGAGCACGGGGCGTGTTTAGCCTTCTGTTTTCTTGTTTTGCTTGGGAAGATGCTGTCGTGGGGTCGGGCATGCCACGTTTGTTCCTTTTCTTGTATTTATGTTAGATTTAGCTGCCTTTTTGCTTCTTTTGTTAATTTGAGCTCATTTAATCCTGAAAATACAAAAGGAAGACAAAAGCACACTTTTTCCAACATTAGTACTAAAAAAGGGTTAGTTTTATGCCACAATTGATGTAATTTATATGTTGCATTTTGCACACATCAAATACCCCCACACTTGAATCTTTGCTTGTCCTCAAGCAAAACTCTTTATAATGTGGCTTTACACTCCCAAATGGAATTGGTAGAAAAGAAGGTTTTTGGGCTTGTCATAGAGTGTCGGGATTTCCAAGATTCTTTATTTAGTTTTATTTCTATTTATTTACAATCCTATTCGTCATGATTTATTTAAAACTTTTCTTAAGATAAATTACTTATTAGGGCATAACAAGCCTTTTTAAAATTCTATTTATATACAAGTTCACATACCTCACGGGGGATCACTCAACACTCGGCCGACGATGTATTTTAGTGAATCACTCGAGAGCGGCATTGAACTTACTCCTACCATAGGCTTGCCAAGAAATCAATCCTCCTCCTTTTTAACTATATACCTTTGTAAATATCAAGAGGACATTTGGGTGAAGGGTTAGGCTAGGGTTAAAGGTAGGTGGTTGGGTTAGTGGTTAGTAGAAAATGGCGAAAAAGCATAAAAAGCGTCGGTTTTCGAAAGACTTTTTATTTTTGCAATTTTTATTTTGATGAAGCTATTATTCAAACAAAGTTATTTTTAATGAACTTGTTTGTTTATTTCTTTTGCTTCATCAACCAAACAAAATTATATATATATATATTTTCAAAGTCAAACGAAAAACCGAGCTTGTTACTAAAACAAAGGGTAAAAAATAAAAAGGTTTTGGTGGGTGAAAGGGTGTTTGGTTTGGGTTAAGAAATGAAAAGGTTTAGGCTCAAAGGGGTTAACTAGGGGGATTTTGGGTAGGTGGTAAAAAAAAGAAAAATAATGGTGTAGAAATAAAAAGGGTTAGTCCTAATGCCTCCATCATTTACTTACTCGGGTTTAAGTTGGTAAGGACCGGGAATGTATCGTCGTGGCAAGTTCTAGAGTTGTAAGAACCAAGCGGCTATTCACACAAGAAACGAAAAATGAGCATTTAATTTTAAAGATATATATTTGTATGCTCAATAAAGGCTCAAAACTCACTTTTGTGGGAATGGGTTTTTATATGATCAAGTATATATAATTAAATTTTAACTAAGCTTGTCATGCCGTTTCATAATTTTCTTATGTTGGTTCTTTTTATCACGACGCTATCGGTTGTAAATTTGTAAAAATATAATCTTTTTAGAATTTTGAAATTCCCAAATTAAACCTAGACAAGTAAAAAAAATAAATTTTTTTTTGAAAAAATTTGGGGTGATTAGCGGTTCCAATAGAGTTTTGTGTAAGGCTTGTAGTTAGGACTTGCAAGATTCAAGGTTTTAGCATCCCCCCCACACTTAAATTACACATTGTCCTCAATGTGTCCCAAAAATAAGTTTTTAGGTTGATTGAATGTGTAAACAGGTGTGAAAAAGCAAAAATTTGTGTTACTGGGCGCTGGACACGGCCCCGTGTTGTCCGGGCACGACCCCGTGTTCAAGTGCCAGTAACAAAAATTAAACAAAAGAAACAGAAGCCTGGACACGGGGCGTGTTGGGTGAACACGGCCCGTGTCCAGTGTACCTGAACTGGGTCATTTCTGCAGACTGTGCAGCACGGGACCGTGTTGGGCGGACACGACCCGTGCTGAGCTTACTGTTAATGAAGAAAATTGTCGGATGGCCCTGTTTTCCTGCATGGGGTGCTGGTTTAAGTTTCCCTTGTTATCCTTTGCCATCCTGAGTGTGTTTTATTCGTTTCAACACCATCCAAACACCAAATTAACTAAAACCATCATTCATTAAGTCATAGAGAGAATTACATAATAACCTAAAAGTTAAAATACTAGATAGTTAGGTCAAAGAAACGCAAGAAATCTAAACCAAGAAGTTCTAGCCTACTACTTATTCTATTAGCAAAATTTCCGAAAAGGTAAATCCCTCGGTTAAATGTGGCTTGAAAAAACTTCTTTCTCCGGGCATGGGTTCGTCACACGTCAGCGAGCCACTCCTCTATCTCCCTTGGGAGAAGAAAGGCGGGCTCATTAGCATCGGTTTGAGGAGGTGTAACCTCCACCGGGACATCTTGTAGATCTTCAAGAGGCGGTTCCGCTGGAATATCGTCCCAACCGGTAGGATTGTGGATTCCAAGTGCTAGGTTCCAATCCTCTTGAGGGAGGATCAGTTTCATGGGAGGTGTTACAAGAATGTTTAACCTCTGGTGCAAGAGGTTAATTTCTTGAAAACTGTTTTCCAGCCCTACCGTAAGATAATTTATACGGTCTATTAGGACCTCCTCTACCGAAGTTATCTCGTCAAGAGCTTCACGTAACGCCATTACGTAACGTACGAGAGTTGCTTCAATTGATGGCCTTCTTTCCCTTCGACTATTTCTGGAGTGCGCAGAAGAGGTTCCACTGTTTTGGCTAGACATTCTATGAAAACAAACCAAAAACAATTCATTTTAATGAAACAGTTCCACGGACACGGCCCCGTGCTCAATGAGCACGGCCCCGTGTTCACCTTTCTGCAGTTTTTTATGTTAGTGCAGTATGTCTATCGCCTCTGTCATCTCAAGACCGTAGCAAAAATAGTTTATTTCTAGGCTTTTATTGTAATATCTAGTTTAAGAAAGGCAAGGTGGCATTATTGTAAATAAGGAGAATCTCCTTATATCCTTGGCCTATAAATAGGAACCTAAGGTGTTAGGTTTAGGACTTTTGACACTTTTTGACACATTTGAGACTTGGAGATTTGAAGGTTAGAGAGAGAAGCTAGAGAGAGAAAGTGACATCGTGATTCAGGTGCTTTGTACGATTTCATATCAATCAATAGAATCACCGATTATATTACGTTCTCGTGTGTTCGGTCACGTTCGTGTACGGATTCCGCACGTCACACGTTCGGTTCGCAATCGTTTCGGAGTCAAAACCGGTCCTAACAAGTGGTATCAGAGCAGGAGCTTGATTGCACGAATCAAACGAACGATTTCGCATGGAAAATCATCAGAATCAGATTCAAATTTCACTCAGATTTGATCAATTTCTTCATTTTTAAGCCTACAAATTTTCAGATCTTATTTCAAAGCCGTTTGGGAGAAATCTAAGATTTTTTGATCGGAAAAGTTAGTAAAATGTTGACTGTTGCTGTTATGAATATGATGAATGTCATCCGCTCGGATTGCAATCCGAACGGACAGTAGTCCCACCCGCACGGATAACCCATCTTTTCATTGCATTGCATTTAAATGGTTGACTTTGACTGCCACCCGTGCAGATAGCAATCCGAGTCTCAGGACCTCCTACAATTCATTAAAGACCTTGACTTTAGTTGACCTATCCGAACGGACACTTATCCGAACGGATAACAATCCGTGTCATTACATCTCCCACTAAAGTCACTTTAGTCAACATTATTATCTTTGTTAGAAACTCTGTCGACATTCATGTGAGTCATTAATTGAATTCGGTGAGCATGTGACTTTCATTGAATCCAACATAGTCGCATCTTTTGAAGATTCTTTAATTGATTAACTGTCATTGTTAATTGCATGTGAACTGTCAGACTACATGTATTGATTGAATTTTAAATATCATTCATTGACACTTCAAAAATGTTTGCTGTTCAAGAAGGTGTTCACCGGTCGGATGACAATCCGACCGGATGACCATCCGATTCATTTGTCATCATTCCAATTCATTTAAAACAAGGGTTGACTTGTTTGACTGTTACTCGTTCGGATTACTATCCGGTCGGATAACAATCCGTATTGACTTTAGTTGACCTATCCGAACGGATTACTATCCGAGCGGACAGCAATCCGAGTCATAGCGAGTCACTGCATTTGACTTCTGTTAACCTATCCGAGCGGATTACTATCCGACCGGATAGCAATCCGTGTCATAGCATTACACCTGTTCAATTCACTTTAAGTCAACATTATCAGCTTTTGTCAGTCAACACTTCAGGTCTGCCTGTTAGTTCACGTGATTACTTTGGATCTATAATAATTGATTGTTGTTTTCGATTAAGTGGAAATTGAGGTCATATAGAAAGCAGTTGAATTTGGGATAGCACATGATTTGATTCAGTATTTGCATGTGTAGTTGATAAGTTGTCGGCCACTAAACTTGATTGCATTAAAATCTATTCAGATTATTTGAGTGTTTGCATGAGATTTCATTAAATGAGAATGTCGGCTATTTGCTTTTGATAATATTAGTGCTTGTGATCTTACATATATGTGATCTGTATTAATTATTTCAGTATATTGATTAATAGTTTGCATGTGATAGTGTTTTAAAAGTCAAATAATCAGATTTGCATAAGTAATATTGTCAGCCATTTAGAAATTAATTGATTGTTGTGTGTGCATGTGATATTGTCAGTATGCATGTGAATATATTTTGAATATCAAAGTTCATCGTTGAAGACTATCCGATCGGACAACACATTTGTCGTTTAGTGCCATACATTGAGAAGTTATCCATTCGGACAACAACCCCACCCGTTTGGACAACTCCAATCTCACCAGAACGGATAGCAACTTCATCCGAACGGATAGCAATTTCACCTGAACGGACAGCGTTGTCACGAAATTATTTTCACTGTTGACTTGTGTTGAGTCACTCGATCGGATACCCGTCCGATTCATTTGTTTGATATTGATTAAACTCGTTGTGTTTATTTGTTCGTTATTCAGGTGATTAAAAGGTGCTTGTAATTCGAGAAGATCATATCATGGCTGAAGAATTTTACAATACGTTCTACAGCGAGTTCACATCCGAATCTTCCGAAACTTCAATTGTCACACCAAAGTCAATCACAAAAGTGGTCAATGAAAACATCAATCACGACAACTTTTATGGAACTCATTCCAAATCACCCAAGCTAGATAATATTGAGGATTATACTTGGTGGAAAGAACGGTTTTTCAACTGGGCAAAAGCGTATGCACATGAGAGCTGGTTCTGTCTAGAGTTTGGATATGAAAGACCAAAAGATGACAAAGGAGAGGAAATTCCTATGAAGAAATTAGGCGTTGAGGACAAAAAGGAATTCTCGTCTGAACAGAGAATGATTGCTTTGATCCAGTCGGCAATCAGAAATGACATTTTTGCATTGCTTAACCATGATGGGTCATCAAAATCTGTTTGGGAAGCTTTACAACTTAAAGCTGAGGGGGGTAAACAGATTAAAAAGAACAAAATTGCTTTATTAAAGAAAGAATTCGATCTGTTTGATAGCATTAAAGGGGAGTCTGTGAGGCAAATGATAGAAGATTTTGTCACCTAAAAATTGAACTCGAAAGATTTGAAATTGTGAAAACAAGAGAGGAAATTATTGATAAAATCATAGAAGCGTTACCACGAGCTGATCAGTGGCAAACGTTTGTGTTTATTCTAAAAAATGATGTGCTATATGATACAATTTCTCTTGATGCTTTGATAGAAAAAATTGAAAGTCATGAGCTTGAGCTACAAAAGCAAAGCAAGATGAGCGGTTCTTCGCATCATCAAAATGCCGGTCTTTATTACAAAGGTAGCACACCTTCGGTGAAAGTTGGTGAATCACCAAAGACCGGATTCAGCGTTGAAAAGATGAAAGAACCACAAACAAGCTCGTCAAGCTACAATCCAGGATACCATTCATCTTCTTCAAAAGCAAGCTCTGAAGAATCTGAAGAAGTTCTTTGCAACATCGCTCTTAAACTGAAAAATTCTCTGACCATGAGCATCAATGCAGCTAAGCAGCAAATGAGCTTCCTTGCATCTGTTCTGGAATCGTATGAAGGTCTAGTTGCAGGCAAGATTGGTAACTCTGAGTTAACCAAAGAAGACTATGACCATATTGATCCGGAAGAGATGGAACTCATTGATATCCGTTGGTGTTTGGCAAGCTGCATCCGCAGAGCTCAGAGATATATGGAAATTACTGGGAAGCAATCTCTCGGTGGTGCATCTACAAAGCTTGGATTTGATAAGTCCAAAGTGACCTGCTTCAAATGTAAGCAAAAAGGTCATTTCAAAAGAGAGTGAAACAATTCAGTGGTTGGTGGAAATGAACATCCGTTCAATGATGATTACTACCGAAAGGCAATTTACCACCGTAGCAGAGAAGAGCCAAAGATGATCGAAGATAAACCCAGAGAGATGTGAAGAGAATATGCAGTAATCCACGATGATGAAGGATATGATTGGAGTCAAGTTTGTCCGGAAGAAGATCGTGTTGATATTAAAAAAACAGCTCATGGCAAAACTATATCAAAGAACAACGATTATGTTTTTGTTGCTGAAATAAAAGAGGAAAACAAAGAAGAAAATGTTGTTGCTGAGGTTAAACTGAAAACCAGAGAAGAGATTCTGAACGAGAAAACATACAGAGAAAGAAACATTGCTTGGAACAGGATGGAGATGATGCAAGAAGAATATGAAAGTGCAGTGATCAACAAGAGATGGGATAAGAAACGAGAGTGCTACGTCAACAGGAATGGTGAACCTGTTGTTCCCAAGGAAGACATAATCTTTGATGATGTTCTTCTAGAAATTCCTCTGTCCGTAGTATACTACACTAATGTTTTAAAAGACGACACATATGTGAAGAAGCTTGAAAGACGTTTAAGAGATGTCATGATATCAAGTTTGAAGAAGAGAGATGAAGAAAGAATGAAGAAGAATGTTGAGTGCATGGTTGAAGAATTGAAAAAGGTAGCTGAAGACGTGAAAGTCGAAGCTGTGAAAGTTGAAAATGTGAAGATTGCTGAGGAAGAGAAGGTAGAAGAAGAAGTTGTGAAAGAAGCTGTTACTGAAGAACAGCAAGTTAAAGAAACTAAGAAGAAAGACGAAGAGGAAGAAGTGAAGAATGAGAATTTGGAAGCTGGTAATGTTGGTGATGAAGTTGGTGTTGAAGGAAAGAAAAATGATGTTGATCAGACATATGCAGCAAACACCGAGGTGCCAATCACTAAGGTAAATTCTGATTCTGAAACTCAAATCAAAACTATTGAACAGTGCAAGAAATGCATGGAAACGTGCAGTGCTTGTACTGAAAAAGATGAACAATTCAAAATAAGAAATCTTGAATTCAATAAAATTGAAGAAGTTTTCAAAAATAAATGCAAAGAAATGTTAGAAAATGAAAAAGTTTTGAAAGATAATGATGAAAAACTTTTGGAAAAATGTAAAAAGTTAGAAAAAGAAAATGAAGTTTTGAAAGAAAATGTTTTGAAAAAGACAGAAGAATGTGAACAAAAAGAAATTGTTTGTCAAGAAATGAAGAAAGAATATGATTCTATAAAATTGGCATATCACATTACAAAAGAATCATATGAAAAAGTGAAGGATGAAATGAAATTTGCTCAATCTAGAATGAATTACTTATCTGAAACAACTAAAGAGCTTAAGCGAATGTATGAAATAAAACAAGGTGTTGTTAATTCTTATATTGAGGATGTTGCTAAACTAAAGCGTCAGATTGCTGATTTAGAACAGGATAACAACAAGTTAAAGAGTTATCACGTGTCGTCATATGTGCTTGAACGTATTTTCAATATAAAACCGGGAGATGGTGAGTCTGAGCAAAACAAGAAAGGCATTGGCTCAGAGTTTCATCAAGTTCCACCACCGGAAAAGTTTGCATTTTATGATGATGAAAAGGTCAAAAAAGCTTTCAACATGGTAGATCAATTGCCAGATAACATTGACATAACCTGTTCCAAATCTGATGATTCTAGTGATTCAGAGGTGGTAGGTAAGGTTGTTGAAAGTGTGTTGAAAGAAGAGTCAGTTGATACAGGTATATCTGAATCACAGGATGAAAATGAAGGTAATTTTCATGATGGATATCTGAAAAACTCTAAATCTGAGAAAAATTTGAATGAAGATTCAAAAGGATTGGTGTATACCATGATTGGATCGGACAAATTATTCTTAGATGTTGTATTCCCGATTCAGAATGTGATTTCAGAAAAGGTTGATAAAGTTTTCAAGATGGTTGAAATTGAAAAATCTGAAATTCCAAAGTTTGTTGGAAAAGGTCACAAAACTTTTTATAACAAACCGGGTTACAAAAAGAAAAACATGAAGGCTGGTTTAGGTTATAAAAAGAAACAAAATCAAAATAAAAATGAACCGTCAAATTTTCAGACAAATATGAATTTTGTTCATGGAACAAGTTCTGAAGAAGAGAAAGAACTCAAATTCAGGCATCAGTCTAATGAGGAGTTCTATGCTCAAAAGAAAAAGCAACAACCACAGGTCAAAGATGTTTCCAAGAGAACATGTTTCAAATGTGATCAAATAGGACATCTTGCACGAAAGTGTCCAAATCTGAAACCTGTGGATGTTGACAAAAAGAAGTCTGATAATGTAGAGAAACAGAAATCTGAGGATGTGAAACACAGGTCAACCAGATTTGATTCAAAACAAACTTGGAGGTACAATACAAACAAGTTTGTTTCGAACCAAACTTAGAAACAGAAACCGAACAGGTTTCATTCAAAACAAACCTGGAATTCTCACATACCCAGAATTAGAACACAAAGTTGGAAAACAACTGTTGATATGACAAAACCCCAAGAGTTTTGGAAACCAAAAGTTGTTGTTCAAAGTCAAAATGTTCAAAAAGATTCACATTTTTACAAAAGAGGTACTCCGAAAGGTCAAACATGGAGTGTTAAGAAACAAGTGACTTCGATAAAAGATGAGAAAATTGAAGTTAAAGATGAAAAAGTCTTTGTTCAGAATAACAAAGATTTTCCAAAATTGAATGAAGCATATTGTGTTGAAATGCCTAAGGTCCAACAGACCTGGGCTAAATTGTTCAAGTAATTGAGTAATTTGAATGTGCAGGTGCTTCTGAAGAATTCTGAATGTCAACAAGAGGAGTGTCGAAGCAGCCTGGCACAAGATGAGAAGGCTGCTGGTCCCTGCAACTTTTGAACAGGGGGTTTGTTTGTTTTCTGTACATAAATAAACAATATTTCTAAAAACCCTAAAAATTGAAAATTTTAAAAAACCAAAAATATGTTTTTAGTTTGTCAAAAATTTGAAAAATCAAATATTTGTTTGTTTTTAAATTTTGTCAAAAATTCAAATATTACAAAAATATGTTACTTGAATACGCCGAAACCCTCACGGCTGAACAAACATGATTAATTTCACAAGATTGAAAAACGGTTTTCAAACTTTAAATATCAATGTGTTGTAAATCATGGGGGTATTTACTGCTTTTTCTGCAAAACAGAGCACTTTTAGAAGAAAATGGATGGCGAGACAAAGCTATCAGTATTGGTTGTCAAATTTTTTTAAATGATTTTGCATTTTAAGGGGGAGTAATATTGTTAGAAAATCCAAAAACATTAGAAAATTTGAAAAAGTCAAAAACATGATAAAATTCAAAATTGAGTTTTTAAATGATAGTACATCAGTAGACAGTTACAGTATGCTAAAGAAATGTAATGATTTTATAGCGTTAAACAGTCTCACTGATGATGTGCCGATAGGTTTTTATACATTTAGTAAACTTTTTCGGGATATAAACCTAAATTCAAACTTTCTTATTTCGTGGGGAACACTACTTGGATATATAGGTAACCCCTGAAATCTCGTTTGAAGGACCCCTCTTTCTGAGATACTAGATCTTTATGCTTAGTGATATCTGGGGTATTATCCCAGGACTTCTGATTTTGCGGAAGCAATGGCCTAGTCCCCGTATAATACTTTCTGCTTGCTTGAAACATAGCATCGCCCTCAGCATAAAAATGATGAAACATTGAAAAATGCTAATCATGTGCTGTTGAAGAAAAGATCCTCTAAAGGGGACACACCAAAAGTTGAAGCCGTCATCAATCTGCTGAACGGAAGTTCTGACCTGAGCTCTCACGGTTTTCGTAATTTAACCCCTTACAGATATCATCTAGGTATACTCACCTGTAAGACTGAATATTGGGATCTGGATACGAGAGTATATTCAAGAGGTGGGACACATGAATAAGTTTAAGTTCTTAATACACCTAATTCGTATCCTGAATCAGTTGAAATTTGTGTGAAAATTTAAGTGGATCAGTATATCGACAATCTAAGTGAATTGTTTAAGTCTTAATGTGTAACTAAGCTCAACGGTACTTGTGACTTGTCAAAAACTGATATGATCCTCTGACGCAAACTCAAACAAAAATACTGTCTGTAAATATGTTTGTAAATATTTCTTTATTGTTTTACATTTCAGAAAAACTACAAAAAGATTTTGATTTCTGCTTTGTTTTCGACAACCGATGTCTGAGATGCTAAGTTTCAAAATCTAAGTATGCTGATTGTGTTTCTGAAAATAAACAAGTTCATTAAGTTGAAACTTGTAGTTTTAATAAAAAAAAAAAACAAAAACAGTTTGTGATATCTCCAAGGTCATTAATTTGGACTTGGATGATTAACTGTGAGGGATTTGGATGCTTATACTGTTAAAATCAGTTGTATAGAGCCAGTTTCCAATCCTGTTCGCTAAAATTGCCAAATATATGAAGATTGTTGATTGGGGGAGTGAATCAAGTATTTCTGGATATATTCGTATTATTATATTTTAGAACCAGGATCTTGATTTAGAAAGTTTAATAGTGCCATGTCACGATTCCTGAAAAAACGAAAATGATTTCATTGTTAAAATGTTTTAGCTTATTCTGAGAGAGCCAGGGTTTTCAATCCTGGAAGTTCAAAACATTTTCACTTATAAACGTTTGAGAATTGCAGATGTTGTACCAGACTACGATCCCGATAGCCGAGTCTAAGGGGGAGTCTGAAGACGAGCTCAACGCAAGGGGAAGCGTGCAAGGAGCCAGGTATCTATCCCAGAGGAGCTTGTAACCGGAATGCCAGGTGACGATCTCAAAAGCACAGAAGCTTGACGAAAGGGGGAGCCTGAAGAGTCTACCGAAAGGAAGAAGCTGAAGCTGAAAACAGATCCACGGGGATTCTGTTCAAACAAAAAGACTCAGTGAGAGAGAGAAAGATAACACGCTACGAGTCTGACTAAATGTTTGAGATTGACTGCGGCAATATCCTAGGGGGAGTCTGTTAGTGCAGTATGTCTATCGCCTCCGTCATCTCAAGACCGTAGCAGAAATAGTTTATTTCTAGGCTTTTATTGTAATATCTAGTTTAAGAAAGGAAAGGTGGCATTATTGTAAATAAGGAGAATCTCCTTATATCCTTGGCCTATAAATAGGAACCTAAGGTGTTAGGTTTAGGACTTTTGACATTTTTTGTCACATTTGAGACTTGGAGCTTTGAAGGTTAGAGAGAGAAGCTAGAGAGAGAAAGTGACATCGTGATTCAGGTGCTTTGTACGATTTCATATCAATCAATAGAATCACCGATTATATTACGTTCTCGTGTGTTCGGTCACGTTCATGTACGGATTCCGCACGTCACACGTTCGTTCGCAATCGTTTCGGAGTCAAAACCGATCCTAACATTTTAGAACAAGGAATCTTGGATTTTCAAATTATTTTCCCAACTTATGAAGCATTTTTGAACAGAAATAACTTAAAACAATGTTGTGTAACTTATTTTTAACAAGATTCCTTGAACAAAAGTTTAACAAACATCACAATAAAGCTTGGAATCAAGATTCTATGGAGGTGTTGTTGCAAGAAAGGTGAAGAAGAAGGTAATTGATAAAAGAGGAAATGACAAGATGTTTGTTAGAACCTTCTTTTAGAACATACCTAGGATGGTAAGTTAGAAAATCCTTTCAAATCTCTGTCCCTGGATGGTCCAAATGTGCAAGATTCTTGGCTGCATTTACAGAAAACGATAGCATGCTGGACACGGCCCCGTGTCGGCTGGACACGGCCCCGTGTGCAGGCAAGATCCTGACACGTTTTGTCCGTATTCTGACAAAAAGTCAGACGGGAATCTTTTGGTGGACACGGGGGCGTGTTGACCTGGGCACGACCCCGTGTCGAAGGACTGTTTATGAAGCTTGTCTATTTTTAAGGAACTTTTTCCGGATCGGGTGGTTCCTTACTAGATGGAACAACCCCAAAGTGCCTAAGATACCTTAATTGCTCTAGATTGAGACGAGAACGCAAGAGGTTGTCAATGAGGGTGATTCCTATGCTATATGTAGGTGGACAAGTCCAACCCTTTCCCGGGCTCTCGTTAAAGAAGGTGTATGTCGAATCGCTCAGGTCTATGTATGCATCGAACGAAGTCGATGGGGGAGTCCTTCACGGCATAATCAGCACAGGGACGACTATCGTTCAAGTCCTCACTAGAGTTAGAAGTATCGTTGGGAACAACGAAGTTGTTTGAATGCGATTCCAACCCTTCTTCTTGGTTATCATTTTGAGATAAATTTTTGAAATCTATCCTAAGTTCTTTTAACCAATTAAGAATTAAATCTTCTAATTGAAATAGTTCATCAAGAAGCATTTCTCCTAGAAAATCCGGTTGGGAGCATTCGAGGGAGAGATAAGGATTATTTTTACTTTTGCCCCTCTTAAGGATACAAGGAAATGATGGGTCTATATAGTGGGGCTTATAATTTAGAAAATAGCATTCTAATTCCTTATGGGAACCACCACATAATTGACACCACGTACCATAAGAGTGCTGAAAGTAAAAAGTATCAGTATCACTCATGTTTGTGTCAGAAATTACCAACCGTCGGGATCTTACGGTTCTGTTTTTAGTAACTGAATCTTGGGCACGGGGCGTGTTGAGTGGGCACGGCCCGTGTTCAGCTTACTGTCTGACTTAAAACAGGATTGCCAGTTCCAATGATTGGGCACGGGGCGTGTTCAGCGAGCACGGCCCGTGCTGAGTTCTGCAAAAGCTGAAAAACTAAGAAAAATCCTAAAAAAATAGAAAAATAAGAAGCCGTTTATTCCTAACTTTCTTAAAATCCTTGTGTCCCCGGCAACGGCGCCAAAAACTTGATGTGCGCTAGGTGTATATATAGGTTTAAGTATATTTTAAGCCCTTTTACACTTTCTTTAGCCAAGTTTTAAATTTATAAAACACGATATTTACTAACACTAAACACACATATGGGCAAGTGCACCCATCGTGAGCGTAGTATAGTGTTGGTAAGATACCGAGGTCGTCCAAGGACACAAGAGCTTTTAGTACTGGTTTATCCTCAACGTCTAATCAAATTAAAAGTTTAGAAAAAGGTTTTTAAACTAAGAAAAATAAAAACTAACTAAAATTCCGAAAATAAAAATAAAAGTAAAAACAGATAGACAAGATGAATCACTTGGCTCCAACTCCTGTTTATTGTAACCTTTGATTATTTCCGCACTTTTGCACTTTGTTAAGAGATTATCTTGGTTATTGTAGTAGGCCCCTCTTTTGGAGGTGACGTTACCCTCAACCCAGTTGTTTGAGTCAGCAAGGATACAATCCTAAAGGGTCGGATTATTGAAAGATAATTAATTAAGTTATTAATGCATAATGTGGTAGGCCCCTCTTTTGAAGGCGACGTTACCCTCGGCTAAGTAGTCTGAGTCAGCAGGGATACAGTCCTAAGTAGCCGGGTTAAAGTTTTAATAGTAGTTTAACTTATGAGGGGATCAAAGAGTTTGGACCCCCGCCATCCAATACCGTTAAGTATTGAAGGAGGTCCTACTAATTTTGACCCAGGTCCTTTGCAGGATCTATACACTGAACAATGGCAAGACTCTTACCAAACCATTCCCTTAACCCCCGATCAGGTAGCCAACATACCTCCATATAGACCGTGGAGATATGAATGGTGAAAATCTTTTATTTTATATAGACAGTAAAATAATGCCAAGACACCACGGACAAACGATAAGGAAGAATCACCTTCAACATTAGAAACTAGTTATTAAAGTCATTAATACATAACTAATTAAAAAGTGCGAAAAGATTAAAAATAAAAAGTATTACACTAGACACTTTGTCTTCACTAAGTGATGTAAGAGACTTAGGCAAACATGGCCTTGATTGTCAAGAACTCTTACGATCAATCTTGGATCCCGAGATGACTCACACACTCTATGATGGACAATGGATGATGGTGGTGGATGATGGTGTTATGGTGGTGGTGGGTGGTGGGTGAAGTGTGAGAGAGGTGGTGTGCCAAGGGATGGTTTGAGCTTGAGCCAAGCACTCCTATTTATAGGCTGAACAGAAGCTCGGGCACGGCCCCGTGTCCACATCCTTCTCTTTCTTCATTAATTGCTCTTGTCTTTATTAGTTGACCACGGCCCCGTGTCCGCTGGGCACGACCCCGTGTGCAGAAGCATATCTGTACTATCAAGATTTGCCTGGATTCTGTGAATCTTATAGTTGACCACGACCCCGTGTCCACTGAGCACGGCCCCGTGGTGGGCGATGGAAGCTTCTACAACTTTTTCTTTTATGCTGACACTTGGGCACGCCCCCGTGCTCACTGAGCATGGGGCGTGTTCAGCCTTCTGTTTTCTTGTTTTGCTTGGGAAGATGTTGTCGTGGGGTCGGGCATGCCACGTTTGTTCCTTTTCTTGTATTTATGTTAGATTTAGCTGCCTTTTTGCTTCTTTTGTTAATTTGAGCTCATTTAATCCTGAAAATACAAAAGGAAGAAAAAAGCACACTTTTTCCAACATTAGTACTAAAAAAGGGTTAGTTTTATGCCACAATTGATGTAATTTATATTTTGCATTTTGCACACATCAGTGGTTCACTTTTATCAATAACTTTTTCTTTGAGTTTAGAAACAACTTCCTGTTTAGTGTTGGTTGCCTTTGGACAATTCTAGGCAATGTGACCAACTTCTTGACATCTGTAACAGGTTCTTGTTTCTTTTCTCTGATAAGCTTCATTCTTCTCAAATTTTTTGTTTTTCAGCAAAGAACTCTTTGTTTGTTTGCTTCCAGAATGAGCTCTTTTCTTCTTCTTCTGAACTTAACCCTGAAACAAATACAGTTTTTGGTTTATAAGTTTTCTTATTTTTATGATTTTTCGGTGGAATAAAACCCAGACCTTTCTTTTTGTAATTACCATTATGGTTTGGTTTCTTTCGATAACCTGAACCAGAACTGTAACCCTTTTTCTTGTTTAAACGTTGTTGAACTCTTGAATTGTAATGTTTAGATTTTTCAGAAAGATTTACATCTTTTATTTCAGAAATATTAATTTATGTTAGTTTAAAAACCTTTTTTTATCATTTCTGGTTTAACACCTCTTATTGGAAATTCCTCATCAGAATATAATTTGTCTAAGTCATTCAAAGTATATGCCACTTTGATTGGTTCGAACCCCTTTTAATTGACGAATTTGGGCTGTCAACTGATGAACTCGAACTCTTGGATTCGGACTTTGACTCTGATTCCTCATCTTTATCCAACACCTGATCGACCACCTTTTTTATTAACTCAGACTCATGATCAGTGTCAGACGATGTGAACATGACGTCAATATTTTCTGGTAACTCATCAGTTATTTCAGACTTTAACTTTATATTGACTGCCTTTTTGACTTCCTCCTCATTTGGTTTTCTGGGAGAATAACCTTCCCATATTGGAGGCGGACACTTGTTATAATTTGCACTTTGTTTTTTACCAGTATCCTTCTCTTTTGGCTTCTCATCTTGAAAAGCTTCAAGACCTGCAATAGTTGGATAAATTCTATTAATCAAATAATCAGAACTAGAATAACTTTGTAACAATCTTCTGATTCTTTCATTTTCTATCTTTTCTGTCTCCAACTCTTGCTTCCATTTTGCACTTTCTTCAATGTAAAAGTTGATAGCTTTCTGCTTCGACATCATTACAGCATTCATCATTGTCAACGCATCTTCTCTTTCAGAATTTGTCTTTTGCAAACCAGTTACTGTTCTGTTTAATATATCATATGATTCTTTCACGTAGTTGAGATCAAACAGTAACTTTTCCTTTATTTTATCTTGCTCACTCAACTTTTCATCTTTCTCTGTACACTGCTTGCAAGATTCCAAACACTTTTGACATGGTTTAATTACCTCCACAACCTTTTCAATTTCTACTATCTTTTCAACTTCAATAACTTTCTCAACTTCAACCACTTTTTCTGATTCAAATATCTTCTCAGTGACTTTAACTTCTTCACTTTGTTCAAATTTCTCCTTTTGAGTACCTATTTCACATTTCATCTTCCTCTGTTCTTTTGCTGCTCGTCTTTCCTTCAGCTTTTCCAATCGATCTGCAAAATAAAATTGAAAACTTTCAGGAGATAACATAGATTTTCCAATATTTATTTGTGTCTCCTCTTCATCATCACTATCATCAGATGATGATTGATCAAACACTGGCTCTTGGAAGATTTATGCAGTGAGAGCTACAATTTTTTAATCAGGTGGAATGTATTTGTCCCAACTGAAACCTTCTGTCACTTTTTCATCATCTTGATCAATGATACCAAAATAAGCTTTCTTATTTGCTTCTACGATCATTTTGGCATGAGCAGTTTGTGGTTCCTTTTGTTGATACGGTTAATGAGCAACTTGTTGATAAATGGCTTTTCGAGAGTAATCATCTTTTCCAAACGGATTCTGTTCTCCACTTGCTTCTCGATTTTTACATTCTCTTTTGAAATGTCCTTTCTCCCTACATCGAAAACATGTAACTTTAGATTTATCAAAACCCAAAGTAGAAACATTTGCATCTCTAAAATCATCTCTTCCTGTAATCATCTTAAACTTTTCAGCTCTCCTCAAAACACTAGCTAAACACCATTTGATGTCCATGAGCTCCATCTCTTCTGCATCTATTTGATCGTAATCTTCTTTCGTCAGCATAGGATTCCCGATCCTCCCTGCAACAAATCCTTCATATGATTCCAACACAGTAGCAAGTAACGACATATGACTTTTTGCAATATCTTCAGAAAAATTTTGACCATTCTGAAGATGCAACGCGATATTGCAATTCAACACTTGACCATTACTGCTGTTTGAGCTTTGAAACTGATGATTTGAAGTTGAACTCTTTGGATTTACACTCGGGTATGAAGAAAATCCACTGCTACTGTTTGAACTTTGATTTACTGAACCAGATGAATTTTCAGCACTAAAAGCAGTTTGGACTTTCGGACTTGCTTCAATCTCTTGAACATTTCCTTTGTAATACATTTTGACATCTTGTTGACCACTCGGACTGTTCATTCTAGCAATCTTCTGCTGTTCCAGATCTTGACCCTTAATCTTTTCAATGAACTGTGAAATAGTCAACTTGTCATATTCTCTAGTATTCTTTAAAATCATCAAGTATGTACCCCACTCCTTTTGAGGTAATGCATCAGCTAATTTGTCGACCCATTCTTCTTGATCTTTGACAATCTCTAACAAAGACATAGATCGCACTAAGTGACAATATCTTTCAATCAGCTTCTTTGATGATTCACCCGGTAAACTTGAAAACAAATCAAACTCTTTCTTTAGCAAAGCTTTCTTGCTCCTGATCATTTTCTCACTACCTTCAAACTTAATTTTAAGCGCATCCCAGATCGATCGGGAAGTATTATCATGTTGTAGCAAAATAAAGATGTCTTCTTTTATAGCTTGCTGGAGTACACTGATCATCATCTTTTCGGCTTTGTACATGTCTCGTTCTTTGTCTGTTAATTCAGAAATTGTTTTGATAACTCCCAAATCCGTACGAGGCTTGACATACTTTTTCTCGATACATTCCCAAGATCTCAAATGGTTAGCTTGAACCCAGTTCTCAAATATGTCTTTCCAACCATAATACTCCTCAATTCCCATAAGTTTCGGGGGTTTTTCTAAAGTTCCAGTTTCATTTTCCATGTTCATGCTTTGAGCAATGGTAGCCGGAGTAGTCGGGGCTGTAGCAAACGCGTTATAGAACTCTTCTTCCATGATTCGGTAACAAGTTTAAAAAACAGACACTTTCAAGTGAAATTAACCCTTCAAACGAAATCCTTCAAGCGAAATAACCTCTCAAGCGAAATAACCTGCAAACTTTCAAAAGAGATAACACTAAAACGAAATCAGAATTTTTCAAGCAAAATAGTAATTTCGTTCGAACTGTTCAAACGAAATTTAATTTCATACGAAATTACACATAGTTTCAAACGAAATCACAACTTTGAAACGAAATTGTAATTTCGTATGGAATATCTCAAACGAAATACTAATTCCGTGTGGAATTAGGTGCAATTTCAAACGAAATTATGCTGATGTCATCATTTCGGTCAAACTTTTGTTAAATTGATCAGGTTTTAGCTCGATTTTAGGTCCAATTCTCTCAAGGCTTTGTTAAAACACAATTTCGCATATAATGTGTGAAACTCAAACCATTTTAACCGTAAAATTTTGTTCAATTTTGAAAAGAAGGTGTAGAAGTTAGAAAATCTAATGAAATCAAGCTGAATCCGGTAGAACTCCTCCTCCTGAGCTCTGATACCACATGTAGGATCGTTTTACCGACCGAAACGAGTCGTTCAGAGGTATTCTACTCAATATGAAAGGCGGAAACAGACATATCGAGTTCGATTCAGCTAGATGTTCACTTTAAATGTCTTTCTGATTGATTTGACAAGATTTTACAGGAAAACGACACTTCGGCAGCACTTCGGCTCCGGAATACACCTTCGTAATTTCGTACCAAAGGACAAGACACTAAGGGTATATATAGGGTGGGTGATTTCGCATGAACAGGCTCATGCGAAATCAAGTTTAACACGAAATTACAATTTCGTGCGAAATTACCCCATTTTCACATTTCTCGTTTTGCGTGCCCTGATCTATCTATTCTAGTCCAAGACTCGATACAAGACGAAGTCGACAGATGAATGCACTAACAGTGATTGCTGCTAGAAAAGAGAATAAATGAGTAGGTGAACTAGAGAGTGTGTGTCCTATGGATCTGGCATCCCCTTTATATAGTTTCTAAGTTTAACTAACTATGCTAAAAATCCGGGATATTATGCTAAAAATCCGGGATACTTGGAATATACCCTTCTGAATGTTAGGGGGCGGTTTCAACTCGTTCTCCACGTGCATATTAACTGTAAATCTGAGATTTAAGCTTCCATAACCGTTACAACATTAATATCTTTGACCCGCATCCGTAACTCCCATAAAACACGCCATTCTTCAATGCTGACCGTTACAAGAGCTATTCTTCCGCCATCAACGTCTTTATCCTAACCAATTTGAGCGGGTCGTCAGGATGACTTGGTCCTCATGAACGTTAGTCCCTTGTAACCAACGTTTACAAGCAAATTGTTAGTAATAGTGAGGATACTGCCTCATGATGTTACCAATATCCTGGTCCGGTATCCTGATCGTAATCACCTATCATAAAATCAAGATATAGTGTCATGATATGGGCTTAGAATTTCACCCATAACAATTGTCCCCAAAAATATAACTGTTGGATATCCTGATTCCAGCGGATATATTTTTTAGTCATTCCAACATGTCTGGTAAGGATATCTATTTCGAACATTCCTTGAGGAGCTTGACAGCTACCCCAAGCCTGTCCTAATGAAAAAAGGAGCCATCTGTCGCCACCAGCTCTAAGCCCTCTGCTGCTGCTGCCGAAGGTTTCTCTTATGATGACTTCGGCTTCATGGAATCCATTGAGCCCATGACCTCCTTCCCTAATAAGGTAAATATCCAGATCCTGTATCCCGTACACATATACTGAACCTTTATCCTGGTTAGTTTGTCTCTAATGATACCTGTATTTTGTAGGGTCTAAATCATCTGGTCGTCCTGCACTTAGAACAATTTGAATTTCCTGCAAGTAGAATAGTTTGGCAGTTGAAGGTGGAGGGATCCTATGTTTTCAGGACGAAGCCTTCAATTGTTTATGTAAATTTGCTTTAAAAACTTAATTGTGTTCTTGGTGGATGGGTCTTTTTTTGAGATGAAACCAAGAATACAATCTTTTGGTCCAATAATAATAAACTACCCTTTTAGCCTTATTTGTTATGTTTTTATTTTGAAAGGTATGTTTTGAATATCCTTATCAAATATCCTCGTCAGGATACTGATGAAATATTCAATACTTTTGTCATCAAAATTTTAGACAAAACTTGGTTGAATATGACTTTTTGGAAAACTTAGATCATTTAGATAAGGTTTTCAAGACTTGAAAAATCATACCAGAAACACTTAGGCAATAATTTCCAACCTCAACCTTTGAATCCTTTGCAATGTCCCCGACATGGATGTCCCATGTCTGTGCAGGATATTGCATCAATATATGACACACTTGAGTATCTCTTCACTTAGTGATTAAACTTCGTAACTTTTCACCAACAGAAGAACGTGTGTAAACACAATCGTAGTTTGTCATATCTTTGGAACTTTGTCAAAAAGTTTAGTTTCACTGGGGATAAACCCTTAATATTCTGGGGGATAAACCCTTAATATCCTGGGGATAAACCCTTGTTTTTCGTGCGCTACAGGCGGGAGTGTATAAACTCCAAGACTTAGAAAGGTGAAAACCTTTAAACCTTAGAGAGTATGAAAATACCCTTTCGTGAGAGAGGGTGATCAATCCTCATATACCTTAAGGATCGAGGATATAGCCAATGATAACGAAATTGTCAGCCACTTTTACATGAACTGGTCCCGCTATCTTGAACTATTCCTGGATAACTTGCGCTCCAGGCGGGGTGTTTAAACTCAATTCGAGAGAAAGGTGAATACCATTAAACCTGTGAAGGGATCAGGATCCCTTAAACGTGAGAGAGGGGGCCAATCCTCTAATCTTTCGAATTATCCTCAGTGTATATCCTGGAGTTATATCCTGAAGCATATTCTGCAAAACAACCTTAAACTAAGGTGGGTGTTAGCTTGGCTAACACCCCTCCGATGCTTAAGTCAGTATTGGGTTCAAATAAAATAGAATTATATTTAAAAGAGATAGAATTCATACCATCTTGAGTTAGAAATTAAATTCTAAACTCACTTGAAGTAGGCTTTGAGGTGTATAGCGTTCCAGGATCTTGGTAGTATATCCCCCTCCATATTCTTAAGTCGGTATGCTCCTTTTCTGGATTCCGATTCAATCTCATAAGGTCCTTCCCACTTAGGAGCTAGCTTTCCATCAGCAGGATTAATAGTATTCTGAAAAGCCTTCCTTAGTTCCCAATCTCCAACTTGAAACCTTCTAGTCCTTAGATTCTTGTTATATGCTCTGGATATCCTCCGTTGATATGCTGCCATTCTCAATTTTGCCGCATCCCTTGTCTCATCAATAGTATCCAATTCTTGACATAGGGCTTCAGGATTCTTCTCAGGGTCCCGGAGGTTGGATCTTGCTGTAGGTATCACCATCTCTGTTTGGATTACTGCCTCTGCTCCAAATACTAAGGAAAATGGGGTTTGCCCAGTAGCATTCTTCACAGTTGTTCTATTAGCCCATAGGACAAATGGTAGTTCTTCTGCCCATTTTCCTTTTTTGGCACCTAACCTCTTCTTTAAGTTGTTGACGATTATGTAGGATCATGTAGCGACCCGAAAGAGTCAATCGGAAGAGCTCTAGTCTGTTTCAGTGGCGGAAACAAAGAAACAGATGTGAAAAACAGCTTGTTTTACTAATTAACGTCTTGTATATTGATTAAAATCAGTTTACAGATCAAACGACGCTTCGGCAGCACTTCGGTACCGGAATGATGAGAGTTACAAATGAATTCGCTTGAAAGGTATATATAGGAGATGAGATTTCTCTTGAAGGAGACAGGAGTCAGTTCAAGCGAAATCACTCATGTTGATTTCGCTTGAAACTGTCAATGTCTCATTCAAGCGAAATCACTCACTTCAAGCGAAATTACCACTAAACCAACCTAAAAACTCATGTTTTCTCGTACAACGGCCCTGATCTAACAATTTTAACACTAGACTCGATACAAGACGAAAACGATAGACGTATGCACCAACAGACTCCCCTTCGGATGTTGACGAGTCTTAAGTGTCGAGTCTTCAACGTCTTCAGTCTATATCAGTCTTCGGGCTTCCAGAATCTCTATCTGGCTCTATTCACATTCTGATTCTTTCTTCCAGGATCTCGACCTGGCTCTTGCCTCAAATCAAAACTTTCTTCAGAATCTCTATCTCTAACAGACTCCCCCTCAATTTGTACTAGGATTGTAGCCTGACTTTTGTGGAAAATCCTCAGGTATCAGAACCTGGCTCTTTCCAAACTTCATTCCTGCAAAAACTCTACCGAAAACATAAGTTTCATAAAAGATAAGATATAATAAAATTAGAAACTCTGCTAACCACTTGTAGATTCATCCTGAATACATCATTTTCAAGCATTATACCAAATGATTTATCATGTCAATTTCTGATGAACCACATGTATGTATATCATTTTCATTTCAAACATCTTCAAAACATCTTTCCCAAACCTGTTCGTTATGTTTAGCACTTGGAATTTTGAAAATCAGCTCTTCAATATCAATTGTCGAAAATCTTTTTGGATTTTTCAAAATTTATGTTAAAACACACTGAAAATCTTTTTGGATTTTTATACAAGAAATGAAATGCAGTAAATAAATATTTACAGACACTATTTTTGTGAGTTTGTGTAAGAGGATCATATCAGTTTTTGAGACAAATCACCAACACCGTTAAGCTTTAAACATTTTAAGTTCTAAACAATTCACTTAGATTGTCAGTATACTGATCCACTTAAATTTTCACACAAAATTCAACTGTTTCGAGATACGAGATTAATGTTTTAAAGACTTAAACTTATCCGCGTGTCCCACCTATTGAATATACTCCCGTATCCAGATCCCAATATTCAGTCTTACAGGTGAGTATACCTAGATGATATCTGTAAGGGGTTAAATGCGAAACCGTGAGAGCTCAGGTCAGAACTTCCGTTCAGCAGAGAGATGACGGCTCGACTTTTGGTGGGTCCCATTTAGAGGATCTTTTCTTCAACAGCACATGATTAGCATTTTTCAATGTTTCATCATTTTTTATGCTGAGGGTAGGCTATATTTCAAGCAAGCGTAAAGTATTCTCTGGGGACTAGGCCATTGCTTCCGCATTATCAGAAGTCCCGGGATAATACCCCAGATATCACTAAGCATAAAGACCTAGTATCTCAAAAAGAGGGGTCCTTCAAACAAGATTTCGCGGGTTACCCATATATCCGAGAGATGTTACCCACGAATTAAGCAAGTTTGAAATTTAGGTTTATATCTCGTCACAATCTACTAAATGTGCAAAAACCTACTGGCATATCATCAGTGAGACCGTTTATCACTTTTTAACTTTCCATTTCTTTAGCATGTTGTGATAGTCCACTGATGTACTATCATTTTCTCTTTTATACAACAAAACTCAATTTTGGATTTTATCATGTTTTTGACTTTTTCAAATTTTCAAATGTTTTTGGATTTTCTGAAATTTTTTTTACTCCCCCTAAAATGCGAACACATTTTAGGAAATTTGAAAACAACCTGTACAAGAAAGTGACAACTGATAACGAATTACTTCACTTCGCCATCCTCTTGGCATAAACAATCTGTAAGGCCCAGAAATTATATAGTTTTACGCTTATCTTTATTGTACACATTTATGCTTATTGGGCTTAGAATAGGACTTGGGTTTGGGCTAGGCCATGTGGGCCGATTGGTTAGAGGCTCCTATATATTGTCATTCTAGTTTATTGTTAGGGAACTCTCTCATTTTTGTAATCATGTAATCCCCCATAGAGAACCTTGTACCAGACAATCATAGAGATTGTGTGCAAGGTTCTTAGAGATTGTACCAGACGTTCCTAGAGAGCGTGTGCAATCTTCTTAGAGGTCGTAACAGACGGTTCATTAAAACCGTGTGCGATCGAAGCAGCGGCACAAAGTTTGGTAATAATATTTGTTTTTCTTTTTGTTCTTGTGGTTTGATCTTATATTCCGTGTTCGATTAAACCTTTGAGTGATATCTTGGGTTGTTTGGGACTTACAAGTGGTATCAGAGCCTAAGTAGTCTCACGAAGGCTCGGTTTTGATATCACTCGAAGAACAAGAAGAAGGATTTGCACAGTGACGGGGGCTGTATGTTCGTCAAAAGGGAGATCTCCGGTTCACATGATCGAAGAACGATAGTGAAAAAAAAAAGATTTGAAAAACTCGAAGAAATTGTTGAAGCCGTCAAGAACAGTTTTAATTTTCATGGTTTGATCTATTTTGGGGAAGAGAGAGACTGTAATTGCATGTTTTAAGGAAATATTGGTGGAAATAATTGAGATATTATTGAGTCTCCTTGATTTTCGAGAATTAAAGTGGTGATTTGTTTCCTTATTTTGGGATTTGATTGGCTTGTTTGCAAAGTCAAAGGTGGTGTTTGTTTTTTGGCCAGAAGCACTTCTGGCCACTTATGTCTGCGTCGCACAGGCGCGCGCAGACGTTTGATGTCTGCAGCTTGTTTGTTTTCTCGCAGACCTTTCATTAAAAAAGGTCTGCGAGACCTCTTCTTGACGCAGACATGGACCCAAGTCTTCTTGGAGCAGACGTTTACCTCTTCTTGGCACCACCTCCTCTGCCACCACCTCCACCTCCGACACCACCTCCACCTCCACCTCCGACACCCCTGCTCCGCCACCACCTCCACTCCGCCACCACCTCCACCTCCGACACCCCTGCTCCGCCACCACCTCCACCTCCGACACCCCTGCTACATCATCTGTTACATCATCATCATCATCGATCTGAAACAAAACCCCCAAATCGTTCACATCATCATCGATCTGAAACAAACCCCCAAATCGTTCACATCATCATCGATCTGAAACAAACCCCCAAATCGTTCACATCATCATCGATCTGAAAGAAAACCCCCCAAATCGATCTGTGGTGTAGTGGTGACGGTGGTGGCTGTGGTGTAGTGGTGACGGTGGTGGCTGTGGTGTAGTGGTGACGGTGGTGGCGTTGGTGAAGTGGTGGCGGTGGTGAAGTGGTGGCGGAGGTGGTGTGGTGGCGGTGGTGACGGTGGTGGTGATGATGGCGGTGGTGAAGTGGTGGCGGTGGTGAAGTGGTGGCGGAGGTGGTGCAGATTGTAGAGAGAGAGAGTAGAGAGAGAGTTGAGAGGGAGTAGAGAGAGATCAGTGTAGTGTGTGATGTTGTGTGTGTTTTAAACCTAGAAGAGGTTTTATATAAAAAAAAACAAACCCTCTTCTCCTTGCAGACTGCAGACAATTGGTCCACCTCTTCTCCTGCAGATGCCTGCAGATGTGGTGCGCAGACTGCAGACCTTTTCCTACAGAAAAAACAAACAGCACCAAAGTGTGCAACCACTTCCGATATTGTGTGATCAGATTTTTCAAAGTTCAAAAAAAATTCTACTTGTGCGATTCTTCAACATTTGTGCGATTGAAATATTGTGCGACCAGTCAAATTGTGCGACTCCTTGTGCGACTACAATTTTTCTTGTGCGATTACTAACATCACACATCATCATCGTCACATTCACCTGAGTTGCTACATCATTCAAATCAACAATATTCATCATCAACAGAATTGTGCGATCAAGATTCATCATTCAAAAAAAAAATATATATATCCGTTCAAGGATCACCGATCATCAACATCAATTGCACACCATCTCCATTGAGCAACACATCATCGATCATCTCCATTACCACCAACACACTCCGATCACCTCCAATCTCCGCCGTACCGACTCCGAACCTGCACACCGTTTCGAGTTCGAGGTGGTGTTTACACTGTTTCAGAGCATCACCATAACCAACACTTCCGTCCATCATCATTCATCGTCGTCAGCATCGCAGCCGACCACCGGACATCACCGTCACCGTCAGCTCACCGTCATTCAACATCGCCGTGATCACCGCCCACCTCGGTTTCAGTCTTCATTCCGACCACCGTGCATCACTCATCTTCATCCTATCTCCGTTAAACAGTCTCCGATTACCAGCCATTTCCAACCACCGTCGACCTTCATCGCATCATCGCCTTCCACTGCCATCACTACCTGCAACAGTCGTCTCCATCTCACTCATCAGAGTATCACCTTTGAACAACAGAAATTGAAGTTGTTGTTGTTGCTTGTTGTTGATTGATATCAACGAAGAAGAAGACAACAGAAATATTGTCTTGGCAGCTAGGGCCGATCTCTAGATTATTCCTAGTACTGGGCCATGATTACGTTGGGTATTGGGCTTTGTGCCCCTTTGTATTATTCAAGCCATTAGGGTGAGCGGGGCACCCACCGAAAACCCACGCGGGGACCAATTTTGCCGAGCAGGTATGGTGCCGCCATCCAAGAGTGGAGCCAAATCGGTGAGATGTTTGGGGGAGAAGTCACGAAGAAGGAAGGAGAGAGAAGGTGGGTCACCCTTTTTTTCAACCAATGAAAACTTTCTTTTTTGTTTTTTTGAATAAAAAAACAATTCCCCTAAGAAGGGTGCACCCCGTACGTTTTTGGACAAGAGGAAAGTTATAGAGGGGAAATGACATGGCAACGTATGATTGGGTTACAAAAAGTTTCCTCTCACCTCATTAGGGGGTGCCCCCTTCACCCTTATATTTCGGGATTTGCATTCAGACATTCAAGGTTTCTAAGGGGCTGTTTGGTAGTTTCTGAATGGGCATTAAGAGGCTACCTCTTAATAGAACCATTAAGAATTTTATCAATGAGAAGGTAGAAGAATGTGACATATGATAATTTACCATTCAGATGTTACCTCTTAACCATTCAGACTTGAGGTTACCTCTTATTCATTCAGAGGTTTTAAACCATTAGGAGGTAACATCTGAATGGTCATTAAGAGGCTACCAAACAGCCCCTAAATGTCACATGTTGGATGGGTCATACTGGATTTGACTTCTAAGAACGGTGAACTGGGTGACGGTTGGGCTCCATTAAATGAGTTGAGGGTAATTTTGTTTTGGAGCCACATATGAAGTTCCACATTTTGGATATATTTGGGCCGTATGAATATATTATCACTGGGATTGCAAATTGTTTGGGAAGTGAGCCAACTCAATTAAAGTGGTGCAAAATTTTGGAGCATATTTGAATCAGTTCTTTCTTGGATGGGAAGGTTTATGGAGGATGGGCTCGTTCACTGCTGTGCCACTAAAAAAGGGAAGACCCAAGATTGAAGATCATCACAGCTGAAGACATTATTTTTCTAAGCCGTAATAAAGATAGCATAAAACTAGGGGGATATTATAAGGCCCAGAAATTATATAGTTTTACGCTTATCTTTATTGTACACATTTATGTTTATTGGGCTTAGAATGGGACTTGGGTTTGGGCTATGCCATGTGGGCAGATTGGTTAGAGGCTCCTATATATTGTCATTCTAGTTTATTGTTAGGGAACTCTCTCATTTTTGTAATCATGTAATCCCCCATGGAGAACCTTGTACCAGACAATCATAGAGATTGTGTGCAAGTGTCACACCCCGACCACGTATAACATACAAAACGTGGCGGAAAACGTCGGGGAGTGTTGTAACAGAATTAATTGTTTCATAACCATGGCATTCAAAGTTGTATTTTATTTATCAACACAAGAGTTACATTGTCTTAAACAAAAAAAAGAGTACAAAACATAATTAAACTAAGTCTATCTTCGTTTTATGTCTCAAAGGCACAGGTCCGCCCTAGTGTCACGATCATCATCCTATGGAAAAGCTCCTGAAAACACATGTGAAAATAGGTACGTCAGCATAAAAATGCCTGTGAGATACATAGGTTTTGTAAAAATATGATTCACGACTTGTGTTTAAGAAAATGTTTAGTCATGAACCTTGTAATTTGCTTTGTTTTATAAATCATTTGAAAAACGATAATATCAGATGATATGTATAAATAAATGTAAGGTTAAATGAATAACCATGTAAAAATGAGTTTGTGTAAGATAAGTTGTTTGTAAACAATGTCTTGTAAAAAGTATGTTATTTGTATAGAATGTCATGTGTCATAAATTGAAATGATTTAAATAACGCTACGATATGTAATACCATACAAACACTTATATATAGGAAGTACCAGCGGCGTATCCACCATGCTTGTATCATATTACACACGCCTCGTTACTTAAATCACTTACTCAAACCAAACCACCAATGTAAATTGTTTATGTATAATCAAATGTCAAAATGTTATTATGTAAACCATGTCAAATGTCTGTGTTCAATGTAAATCATGAATTGTGTATATCAATGTCAAGATGTTTATGTCTAATGTAAATCATGTAATGTGTATCCAAAAATGTCATATCTGGTATGTAAAATGTATCAACTAAACCATATGTAAAATGCACAAAAACAAGGTGTTGAAGTAAAACATGGTTTATATCAAAGTTATGTTTTGTGTAACAAATGCATGCTATACTGATATTAACATCTATGCGGTATTGTGAAAATGCATACATCCAAGCCTTGAGACTGTGGCGATAAACCCTTAAACAAATTAAAGGTTTATCTAAGTTATGTATATCGAATTCGGTCATTCCTTCCAATCCAAACAAACCCAGGATTTCAGGAACGGGAGTTGTCAATTCCTATGGTACCAGTACCTACTAACGAACGGCGTAGCAAATGTTAATGAATGTATTGTTCCATTGTAAACAACCCAAATGTCATACCAAAATGTAAACATGAGATGAAAACAACTGTACTAAGTATGTAACAAATGGACATACATAGCATGTGACGTGAAACAAATGTACTAAGTATGCACACAATGGACATACATAGCATGAAATGTAATGTAAACAATGTACTAAGTACGCACACAATGGGTATACATAGCATGAAATGTAATGTAAAACAATGTACTAAGTACGCACACAATGAGCATACATAGCATGAAATGTAATGTAAAAAATGTACTATAATGTACTAACGAACATAGCAGGTATATGATGTGAAAACATGGAAAGCATGAAAGTAACAAGTAGGCACATGTGTTTCACCCCAAAACAGTTTGAAAACAGTAAAAGAGGGGTCTATGTACTCACTTGAGATTGCTCAGACGTCCTAAGATAACCACCAAGCAATGCTAGAGATCACGGAATCAAACGACACCTAATATAGGTAACTATGTTAATAAACCGGACCTTTATCGGAGGATCGGATAGAATGAGGGTTCGTAAACCAAACGAGTATGGAGACTCGTGTAATATGGTTTAACAAAGCCCACATACTAAAACGAAACTTAACCTAAGTGTTTGTGACCCATTACGACCCGTTTAGGTAGCTTATGCTACTTTAACGCGTCGTTCGCGTAAAACGCGTTCGGAACGCCTAACTAGTCCTATGACAAGTAAAATATGCCTTAACATGTCTAATATGGTTGTCAAATCAGTTTAGATGACAAAAGTTATGTTACATATGATTAAAACGAATTTTGGCATCAAAGGGGTATTTTGGTAATTTACCTAAGGCATATAAACTACCTATCATACAACTACTTAAACGAAGCGACCATAAGGTATAACCTCGGAAGGTGATTCCCTATATACTGTAGTCACCTAATGTATTTGGTCGGATCCTAATGATCGACCAAATGGGTCGGGTTCGAAGGTATAAGCGATTTATTAGATCGCTTACCCTTACGACCCTAGACAACGTGGTAATCATTAGGCATAGTCACAAGGGACTATAACCATCGTGATTACAATCACGTTGCGAAGTTCAAACGAACTTCGCATTGACCATAAACTGGTCAATGCAGAAAGTCAAACAAAGTTTGATTTCGGACTCGAAAAGAAATAAAAGAACGAAGGAACACTTACGAAGGGTCCCCGAATGCTAATCTAGATCAAAATAGCTCAGGTATGAAACAAAGGTTTCAACTTAGAGCACATTAGATCAGATTCTTGTGAGGAAAAGTGAAGGGTGGAGGTGGGTATTTATAGTTTTCGGTTCACCGTTAGGATCATTTCTTGGAAAAGGGGGCACGATCTAAGCCGTACACTTGTTGGAAAGTTGTGGTTACTCATTTGCCATCCACCATAAGAGTTTGACACTTGGCACTTGGCCTTTGGAGAGTGTTAAGGGCTGTTAACAGCTGAAAAAAAACATTTTGCTGCATCTGGCCCCTACTTACGGACCTAGTTTGGCAGATTTACAGTTTCAGTCCCTGCAAACCTCAAAACTTGGCTTTCGATGCGTTTTTTGACACGTTTAAGCCCTGTTAACCCCATTTCAAAGCTCTAAAATGAAGTTAAAGTATAGGTAACTTAAAATGTGTTCAAAAATATCTCGGGTGTCGGTTCGTTTAGCCGTACGGTTACGTTGTTCGGTTAATTACGACGGAATGCGCATAAGCGCGAAAAATGATCCAAATGGCGTGACGAATGGATTTTTCTTTTGCCAAACACTAAAATAAAATATTTTAGTGCTTACATAAATTTTTGGATGTCCGGATGTATTCAGAACGTAAGTTATGCACGAAAATGCAAACTTGTGCACTTTTTTTTTACGCTTTTAGTCCCTGAATGACCCCAAAAGTTTTTTTTAGCACACCGAACCCCTCAAAGCCTATTTCTAAGCTATGTAAAGGATATTTAAGGTGTGTTTAACTTATGGTCATGTTCTGGAATGTTCGTTACTGTTCAAATTGGCATACTTTCGCAGTTTGTCAAGTTTAGTCCCTGTAAGCGAATTAACTTGTTTTTGCCACACCAAAGCCTTCAAAACTTATTTCTAAGTTATGTAAAGGTTATTTAAGGTATGTTAAGTATATGTTGATGTTCCGGAGTATTTTTCGCATTAAACTGATTACGTTTACGCATCAGTTTGCGTATAACTCTCCAGAAAGCGATGTAGAGTTTGGAATTGAATAAAAGTCAAAACATGAAAAATGTAAAACACAACCAAAAAAACATTGGGATCAAATAACATTGTTTTATTGATAATTGTACTGTTCACAATGATTATAAGCACAGATGTTACAGTCTCCCCTACTTGTGGAAATTTCGTCCCGAAATTTATTTAGAGGAAACTCGTGGAAAAAGATGCAGATATTTCGCCTTCATTTGATCTTCGCGTTCCCAAGTAAACTCGGGTCCACGTTTAGCTTCCCAACGAACTTTGACCAAAGGAATGCGCTTGCGTTTGAGCCACTTGACTTCACGTTCCATGATTTCCACAGGTTTCTCAACAAATTTCAGTGTTTTACCAACAGGAATTTCGTCAAGTGGTATGTGGAGGTTCTCATAAGCTAAAAACCTCTTGAGATTGGACACGTGAAAAGTTGGATGAACATTTCCAAGTTCAAGAGGTAACTCAAGTCTGTAGGCTACCTTACCGATTCTTTCGACGATCTTGAATGGTCCAACATATCTAGGTGCAAGTTTTCCTTTCTTTCCAAATCTGATCACACCTTTCCAAGGTGAGACCTTAAGTAATACTCGATCACCGACTTGTAATTCCAAAGGCTTGCGTTTTGGGTCCGCGTAACTCTTTTGACGGCTTCTAGCTATCTGAAGGTTATCACGAACTTTCTTGACCTTATCTGTTGTCTCTAAAATGAGGGCAGGTCCAGTAAGCTGAGCCTCGCCGATCTCATTCCAGCAGACTGGTGAACGACATTTTCGACCATAGAGAGCCTCGAAAGGAGCCATTTTGATGCTGGTGTGATAACTGTTGTTGTAGGAGAATTCAATCAACTGAAGATGTGAATCCCAACTACCACCAAAATCGATCACACAAGCTCTAAGCATATCCTCCAGAGTCTAGATTGTTCTCTCAGATTGACCATCTGTTTGCGGATGATAAGCCGTGCTCAGATTAAGTTGGGTCCCCATAGCAGATTGCATGGTTCTCCAAAAATGAGAAGTGAAGCGAGCATCTCTGTCAGAGATGATGTTCAAAGGAACACCATGTCGAGCTACAATTTCATCCACATAGATTTTAGCAAGTCTGTCAGCAGGAAAATCCTCACGGATTGGCAAGAAATGTGCTGACTTAGTAAGACGATCAACGACTACCCAGATGGCATTGTGACCTTTCTTTGTGCGTGGAAGTTTGGTAACAAGATCCATAGTAATGTTTTCCCATTTCCAAACTGGGATCTCTAGTTGCACCAATAAACCAGAAGGACGTTGATGTTCAGCCTTAACCTTAAGACAAGTAAGGCATTTTGATACGTATAAGGCAATGTCTTTCTTCATACCAAGCCACCAATAGTGAATACGAAGATCCTTATACATCTTATCTGAGCCTGGATGAATAGAATAACGAGACTTATGGGCTACATCCATAAGCAAGGTACGAAGATCATCCTGGCTTGGGACCCACAAACGGTCCATGAAGTAATATGATCCATTTTCCTTCAGTTCAAGAGTAGGTGTTATGTGATAGGGAAATTCCTTATCCATCAAACCTTGTGAAGCACAAGATTGTTGAGCCTGAGAAATGCGGGCTTGGATATCGGATCGAGCTTGTATAACAGATTGAACACGAACACAATGAAGCTTAGTACGTTCCTTACGACTCAAAGCATCGGCTACGACATTCTCCTTACCAGGATGGTAGCGAATTTCGCAGTCATAGTCGTTTAGGAGCTCAACCCAACGTCGTTGCCTCATGTTGAGTTCTTTCTGATTGAAGATATGTTGAAGACTTCTGTGGTCAGTGAAAACCACACATTTTGTACCGTACAAATAGTGTCTCCAGATCTTGAGAGCAAAAACAACTGCACCCAACTCAAGATCATGAGTGGTGTAGTTTTTCTCATGTATCTTCAACTGCCTCGATGCATAGGCTATGACTTTGTTCCTTTGCATCAGAACACAACCAAGGCCCAATTTCGATGCATCACAATACACGACAAAATCATCATCACCCTCAGGCAATGATAGAACAGGCGCATCGCAAAGCTTCTGCTTCAAGTTTTGAAAAGCTTCTTCTTGTTTGAATCCCCAATCAAAGGGTTTGTTCTTCTGAGTTAGAGCAGTTAGAGGAACTGCAATCTTTGAGAAGTTCTCAATGAAGCGGCGGTAATAACCCGCTAGACCAAGAAAAGAACGAACTTCAGTAGGAGTAGTAGGCGTATCCCAATCCTTAATCGCACTAATCTTGGAGGGATCTACATGAATACCTTGTTCGTTGATAATATGCCCCAAAAATTGAACTTCTTTAAGCCAAAATTCGCACTTGGAGAATTTGGCGAAAAGTTGCTCTTTCTTTAGGAGTTCCAAAGTAAGACGAAGATGTTGCTCGTGATCAGCTCGCGTCTTAGAATAAATCAAGATGTCGTCAATAAAAACAATGACGAACTGATCCAAATAAGGTTTGCAGACCCTATTCATTAAGTCCATGAAAATAGCAGGAGCATTAGTCAAACCGAATGGCATGACTGTGAACTCGTAATGCCCATACCGAGTGCGGAACGCCGTCTTAGGAATATCTTCTTCATGCACACGAAGTTGATGATATCCGGAACGTAGATCAATCTTCGAAAAATAAGAAGCGCCCTGTAACTGATCAAAGAGATCATCTATGCGAGGTAGGGGATATCGATTCTTGATGGTAAGCTTGTTAAGCTCACGATAATCGATACACATCCTAAAGGATCCATCCTTCTTCTTGACAAAAAGAACGGGAGCACCCCAAGGTGAAAAGCTGGGACGGATAAAGCCTTTGTCAGAGAGCTCCTGAAGCTGCTTAGACAACTCTTGCATCTCAGACGGTGCAAGACGATATGGAGCTCTGGCAATGGGATTTGCCCCAGGTACGAGATCAATTCCGAACTCGACTTGGCGTGCTGGGGGTAGACCAGGTAAATCTTCAGGGAAAACTTCAGAATGATCCCGAACGACAGGAATATCTGAAATAGACTTACCCTTGCCTTTATCTGCTGTAACATGTGCTAAGAAAGCCACATAGTTCTTCCGCAGATACTTCCGAGCTTTAAAACAAGACATGAGTTTGAGACCACCGGCAGGCTTCTCACCACGAACCTGTAGGATCTCGCCTGTCGAAAGCGGTACCCGAACGATCTTCTCGAAACAAACTACCTCTGCGTGATGCTTGGATAACCAATCCATACCCACAATAACGTCGAAGCTTCCAAGTTGCATAGGCGTGAGGTCAATAGGAAAAAGATGGTCGTTAAGGTTCAACTAGCAGTTGCGAAGAACAGAATCAAGAACAATGGGTTCACCACTAGCAACTTCTACTGTCAAAGGTTTTCCTAGTTTCGTTCTAGATACGCGAAGCATTGGCTCAAAACACAATGACACAAAACTCTTGTCGGCACCCGAATCAAAAAGAACAGATGCAGGCTGATTATTAATAAAGAACGTACCGTTCACCACATTATCGTCCGCCTGCGCCTCTTGGGCATTCATGTTGAAGACTCGCCCTTGAGCCTGAGCCTGATTCTGATTAGAATTCTGATTCTGGTTAGCTAGCCTTAGGCACCAGTTTCTGTAGTGGGTCAGATCCCCACAGTTATAACAAGCACCTGGTGGGTAGTGTGGTCGTGCAGCTTGACCCTGTTGCTGAGCAGGAGGCTGAGCAACTTGTTGAGCCGGGTTCTGAACTGCGCGATTTTGAGCTAACCGACAAACATCGGCAAGATGACCTGACTTCCCACAGTTAGTATAGAGACGGCACTGATGTTGCGGCTGATGGTGACTGTTGCATCTATTGCACAAAGGTGCATTCCCTGAATAGGGCTTCTTCGCTGGAGGCTGTGCGGGTTGGTTGGGAGCTGCCTGGTTAGTTTGGGCAGTGAAAGCATAGTTTTGGGAAGCCTTACGCTTCCTTGACCCTCTCGAAGAACCAGAATTCTTTCTATTCTTGTTTTGACCTTTCTTGCTATCTTCCTTGTCAGACGACTGTTTCTTGCCCTTGTCACCCTTCCTGTGTAATTTATTCTTCCGAATCTGCGACTCAGTCAATGTTGCTGATAACTCGATCCCCTGAAAGAGTGTGGCAGGGTTACTACCAGTAATGATGTCTTGCACTGAGTCAGGTAGGCCGTCGATGTACCTTTCGATAGCCTTGTCGAGTGGGGTAACCATAGTCGGGCAAAGCAGACTCAACTCCTCAAACCTATCAGTATATGCCCTGTGCTCGCCACTATCTTGTTTCAAGTCATCAAACTCCTTCTCCAACGCTCGTTGTTCATGACGAGGACAAAACTCCCTCATCATAAGAGCTCTAAGTTCAGCCCATGTCTGTGCTAGAGCAACTTCTGCACCACGGTCTCTCATTACCCCATTCCACCATGTAAGAGCCCTCTTCTGAAACACACTCGAAGAAAACTCGACCTTGCGATTGTCAGGACACTGCACGTGGCGAAAAGTATTCTCAATGCTCTCGAACCATTGAAGAAGCCCAGTCGCTCCTTCAGAACCACTAAACTTGAGTGGTTTAGCTGAGTTAAAATCCTTGTATTTGCATGGAGCATTGTTGTTGTTGTTGGCTTGGTTCCATTGAGCAAAGAGGTTTGGGAATTGAGCAGCCATCTGCTGCGTAATGATTTCTGCCAGTTCGGCAGTCGCTATCTGGTTTTCGCGTCGAGGAGGCATTCTAAAAGAGGAAAACATGAAAGGGAACGAGTGAGATGATGGGATGAAGAGAATGAGATGAAACAAAATTAACAACAGCAAAGATGGTGGTCATTTGTCCGCATCACAAAGCAAACGAACGACACACAGTGACTAATCAAAGTAAATGGATCAAAAATAATGTATTGTGAAGACATGCTCGCCTATAAGTGAACACTCATCCCAAGAATTCCCAGGTAAGCACAACTGGTCTCGCGTCTGATGAGATATATACGAAGTGCTTGCCTAGATAGAAAACCCAGAATACAGGCATTCACTCTTCCAGTTTGCACGTGTTCACATTATTTAAAACCCAAAACCTTGACGAGATTTTGAAAATTTGAAGGCACAAGGCCAAAAACCAAACTGGAATGGTTCAAAACCATATAACAGAGGGTTCAAAACCTTACAATAGAGGGTTCAAAACCTTGTAATAAATCAAAAAACAGAAGATTGTTTTTCAAAAATCGTTTCGGAAAATTTGGTTTTTGTTTTGATAATCACCTAAGGATAGGTGATGTGCATGTTTTAAATTCTAAACACAAGACTTATGTTAGGGTCCTAGAAAAGTTATAGTCTAGGTCAAAGCATTACTAATAACCTAATTCCCTATAACCATTAGCTCTGATACCAACTCTTCTGTCACACCCCGACCACGTATAACATACAAAACGTGGCGGAAAACGTCGGGGAGTGTTGTAACAGAATTAATTGTTTCATAACTATGGCATTCAAAGTTGTATTTTATTTATCAACACAAGAGTTACATTGTCTTAAACAAAAACAAGAGTACAAAACATAATTAAACTAAGTCTATCTTCGTTTTATGTCTCTAAGGCACAGGTCCGCCCTAGTGTCACGATCATCATCCTATGGAAAAGCTCCTGAAAATACATGTGAAAATAGGTACGTCAGCAAAAAAATGCCTGTGAGATACATAGGTTTTGTAAAAATATGATTCACGACTTGTGTTTAAGAAAATGTTTAGTCATGAACCTTGTAATTTACTTTGTTTTATAAATCATTTGAAAAACGATAAGATCAGATGATATGTATAAATAAATGTAAGGTTAAATGAATAACCATGTAAAAATGAGTTTGTGTAAGATAAGTTGTTTGTAAACAATGTCTTGTAAAAAGTATGTTATTTGTATAGAATGTCATGTGTCATAAATTGAAATGATTTAAATAACGCTACGATATGTAATACCATACAAACACTTATATATAGGAAGTACCAGTGGCGTATCGACCATGCTTGTATCATATTACACACGCCTCGTTACTTAAATCACTTACTCAAACCAAACCACCAATGTAAATTGTTTATGTATAATCAAATGTCAAAATGTTATTGTGTAAACCATGTCAAATGTCTGTGTTCAATGTAAATCATGAATTGTGTATATCAATGTCAAAATGTTTATGTCTAATGTAAATCATGTAATGTGTATCCAAAAATGTCATGTCTGGTATGTGAAATGTATCAACTAAAAATGCACAAAAACAAGGTATTGAAGTAAAACATGGTTTAAATCAAAGTTATGTTTTGTGTAACAAATGCATGCTATACTGATATAAACATCTATGCGGTATTGTGAAAATGCATACATCCAAGCCTTGAGACTGTGGCGATAAACCCTTAAACAAATTAAAGGTTTATCTAAGTTATGTATATCGAATTCGGTCATTCCTTCCAATCCAAACAAACCCAGGATTTCAGGAACGGGAGTTGTCAATTCCTATGGTACCACTACCTACTAACGAACGGCGTAGCTAATGTTAATGAATGTATTGTTCCATTGTAAACAACCCAAATGTCATACCAAAATGTAAACATGTGATGAAAACAACTGTACTAAGTATGTAACAAATGGACATACATAGCATGTGACGAGAAACAAATGTACTAAGTATGCACACAATGGACATACGTAGCATGAAATATAATGTAAACAATGTACTAAGTACGCACACAATGGGCATACATAGCATGAATGGTAATGTAAAACAATGTACTAAGTACGCACACAATGGGCATACATAGAATGAAATGTAATGTAAAACATGTACTATAATGTACTAACGAACATAGCAGGTATATGATGTGAAAACATGGAAAGCATGAAAGTAACAAGTAGGCACATGTGTTTCACCCCAAAACAGTTTGAAAACAGTAAAAGAGGGGTCTATGTACTCACTTGAGATTGCTCAGAAGTCCTAAGATAACCACCAAGCAATGCTAGAGATCACGGAATCAAACGGCACCTAATATAGGTAACTATGTTAATAAACCGGACCTTTATCGGAGGATCGGATAGAATGAGGTTCGTAAACCAAACGAGTATGGAGACTCATGTAATATGGTTTAACAAAGCCCACATACTAAAACGAAACTTAACCTAAGTGTTTGTGACCCATTACGACCCGTTTAGGTAGCTTATGCTACTTTAACGCGTCGTTCGCGTAAAACGCGTTCGGAACGCCTAACTAGTCCTATGACAAGTAAAATATGCCTTAACATGTCTAATATGGTTGTCAAATCAGTTTAGATGACAAAAGTTATGTTACATATGTTTAAAACGAATTTTGGCATCAAAGGGTTATTTTGGTAATTTACCTAAGGCATATAAACTACCTATCATACAACTACTTAAACGAAGCGACCATAAGGTATAACCTCGGAAGGTTCTTCCCTATATACTATGGTCACCTAATGTATTTGGTCGGATCCTAATGATCGACCAAATGGGTCGGGTTCGAAGGTATAAGCGATTTATTAGATCGTTTACCCTTACGACCCTAGACAACGTGGTAATCATTAGGCATAGTCACAAGGGACTATAACCATCGTGATTACAATCACGTTGCGAAGTTCAAACGAACTTCGCATTGACCATAAACTGGTCAATGTAGAAAGTCAAACAAAGTTTGACTTTCGGACTCGAAAAGAAAATAAAAGAACGAAGGAACACTTACGAAGGGTCCCCGAATGCTAATCTAGATCAAAATAGCTCAGGTATGAAACAAAAGGTTTCAACTTAGAGCACATTAGATCAGATTCTTGTGAGGAAAAGTGAAGGGTGGAGGTGGGTATTTATAGTTTTCGGTTCACCGTTAGGATCATTTCTTGGAAAAGGGGGCACGATCTAAGTCGTACACTTGTTGGAAAGTTGTGGTAACTCATTTGCCATCCACCATAAGAGTTTGACACTTGGCACTTGGCCTTTGGAGAGTGTTAAGGGCTGTTAACAGCTGAAAAAAAATGTTTTGCTGCATCTGGCCCCTACTTACGGACCTAGTTTGGCAGATTTACAGTTTCAGTCCCTGCAACCTCAAAACTTGGCTTTCGATGCGTTTTTTGACACGTTTAAGCCCCGTTAACCCCATTTCAAAGCTCTAAAATGAAGTTAAAGTATAGGGAACTTAAAATGTGTTCAAAAATATCTCGGGTGTCGGTTCGTTTAGCCGTACGGTTACGTTGTTCGGTTAATTACGACGGAATGCGCATAAGCGCGAAAAATGATCCAAATGGCGTGACAAATGGATTTTTCTTATGCCAAACACTAAAATAAAATATTTTAGTGCTTACATAAATTTTTGGATGTCCGGATGTATTCAGAACGTAAGTTATGCGCGAAAATGCAAACTTGTGCACTTTTTTTTTACGCTTTTAGTCCCTGAATGACCCCAAAAGTTTATTTTAGCACACCGAACCCCTCAAAGCCTATTTCTAAGCTATGTAAAGGATATTTAAGGTGTGTTTAACTTATGGTCATGTTCTGGAATGTTCATTACTGTTCAAATTGTCATACTTTCACAGTTTGTCAAGTTTAGTCCCTGTAAGCGAATTAACTTGTTTTTGCCACACCAAAGCCTTCAAAACTTATTTCTAAGTTATGTAAAGGTTATTTAAGGTATGTTAAGTATATGTTGATGTTCCGGAGTATTTTTCGCATTAAACTTATTACGTTTACGCATCAGTTTGCGTATAACTCTCCAGAAAGCGATGTAGAGTTTGGAATTGAATAAAAGTCAAAACATGAAAAATGTAAAACACAACCAAAAAAAAATTGGGATCAAATAACATTGTTTTATTGATAATTGTACTGTTCACAATGATTATAAGCACAGATATTACAGCAAGGTTCTTAGAGATTGTACCAGACGTTCCTAGAGAGCGTGTGCAATCTTCTTAAAGATCGTACCAGATGGTTCGTTGAAACCGTGTGCGATCGAAGCAGCGGCACAAAGTTTGGTAATAATATTTTTTTTCTTTTTGTTCTTGTGGTTTGATCTTATATTCAGCATTCGATTAAACCTTTGAGTGATATCTTGGGTTGTTTGGGACTTACACAATCAGAACTCCCCCTCACAACAAACTATTTTCCCATTAATTTCAAAACACTTAAGTTTGTTTTAATCAAATGGTTTTTCCAGAAAATTAATTTTGTTGATTTTACCAATTGTAAGTTAGGGGATAAACTCATCATTTTGTTCTCTAAAATACCACTTGTAAGTATGGTCCAATCAAGTTCAACTTAATGACCTTGATTAACCATTTGAAGTGAAAACCTCTTCAACCACTTACAGATTCACTCACCAACCATAATCACTTGTAAATCAAAATATAACAATATAAAGATATCACCTGTAGATTTATCAAACAAACATTTCAAGAATGATGCTGATTCCTGCTCCACTCTTACCAACCTGGGAGCTCCGGCAAGTCCGGATTTTAATTTGGAAAAACTTCCCCCAAGCCTGACCAGCCTTGGGAGATTCTGGAACACACCTGTCCCACCAACATTTAGATTTGTAAAATTCTTTAACACTTTTAACCTTCCCATCAACCATCTTCCCGAAAATATGTTTAACTTTTCCATTAAACGCCTTTTCAGCATCAAATTCTTTGTTATCAGCAAAGAATTGACCTGAAATCTCAAACCTACCTTTTGATTTCAAATTATCTTTTATCAATGGCGGAAAGTTTTCCTCGTTCAACTTAGGAACGAAATTATCAACTTTTTTCTCAACACATGACTCCTCTGATTTTATGGAATCAGATTCATTGTCAGAACCTCTTTCAGATTTTACAACCCATTTTTGTTTGTTTAAATCGACTTGTCTTTTGTAAAACCGTTTTGAAGTTTCACCAACTTCCACAGTCGATTTATCAACACATTTTCACCTCATTTCAGAGTTAGAAGAAACTCCCTGTTTTGAATAAGTGGACTCTTGGCAGTTCCAAGCAATGTGTCCAGCTTTTTGACACTTAAAGCAAATTCTTCTGTCAACTCTTTGAGCAAATTTCTTCACATTCCTCTTAACCTCAGCAAGAAACTCTTGATTTGATTGTTTCCAGAATGGTTTCTTCTGCTCATCTTCAGAACTTCCTCCTGCAACAAATGTTGTTTTTGGTTTATAATTTTTCTCATTTTTATAATTTTCTGAAGAACTAAAACCAAGACCTTGTTTTTTGAAATTACCGTTGTGGTTTGGTTTCTTTCGATAACCTGAACCAGAACTGTAACCCTTTTTCTTGTTCAATCTCTGTTGAACTCTGGAAGTGTACTTTTTAGGTTTTTCATTAAGATTTAAATCTTTTATTTCAGAAATATTAATTTCTGTTAGTTTGAAAACCTGTTTGATCATTTCAATTTTGACACTTCTTATTGGAAATTCCTCATCAGAATATAATTTGTCTGAATCATTCAAAGTATAAGCCACTTTGATTGATCCATCATTCAAATTAGATTTTGATAACAGGAATTCTTTATTGTAAACCCTTTTAACCGGTGAACTCGGACTCTTTTCTGACGAACTCAAACTTTCAGACTTAGACTCCGGTTTTGACTCATCATCCATATCCAACACCTGATCGACCACTTTCTTTAATAACTCTGACTCATGATCAGTGTCAGACGCTGTGAATGTGACATCAATATTGTCTGGTAATTCATCAATGATTTCAGACTTTAACTTGATGTTGAGAGCCTTATTTACACGTTCCTCATTTGGCTTTCTGGGAGAATAACTTTCATGGATCGGAGGCGGACATATGTTATACTTGACACTTGGTTTCTTACCAGTATTAGTATCTTCAGTCTTTTTCTCCTTGAATGCCTCAAGACCTGCAACAGTAGGATAAACACGATCAATCAAATAATCACAAGTAGTATAACTCAACAGTAATCGTTTAATCCTTTCATTCTCAATCTTCTCAAGTTCTAACTCCTGTTTCAGCTTAGCATAGTCTTCAATATACTCATTGATAACACTCTGCTTTATCATTAATGTTGCATTCATCTTCATCTGAGCAGTTTCAACTTCTAAATTTGTCTTTTTAAGATTATCCACCATTCTATTCAGAACATCATACGATTCTTTCACATACTTCACATCAGACAACAAATTCTCTTTCATCTCTGCCAGATCAAGAATCTTCTTGTCTTTCTCCTCACATTGTTTGCAAGGCTCCTCACATTTCAAGCATGGTTTAATGATCTCAACTATCTTTTCAATTTCAACAACTTTCTCAACTTCAACAATTTTTTCTACCTCGACAATTTTTTTAACTTCGACCAGTTTTTCAACTTCGACTACTTTCTCAACCTCAACAATCTTCTCCACCACTTTCTCTGCTTCAACGATTTTCTCTACTACTTTCTCAGTTGCTGGTTCAAAATTAGCTTCTCCAGCTTCTGTCATTGGCTTTTCATCAGCTAGCCTTCTTGATGCTTCCAGCTCTTTCTTCAATCTGGCAATCTTCTTCTGATTCAGCATCTCCATTTTATCTGCAAAAAACAAATTAAAACTAGTAGGATCTATGCCTTTTCTGGCTTTGTTGAGATGTTCTTCCTCATCATCGGTATCCACATCACTTCCAAGATCTGGAAAAATAGGGATTCTTTTCTCACTAGTCTCATCTTCACCCAGAATTCGGGCAACAAGACCTGAACCAGATGGAATGTATTTATCCCAGCTAAATCCTTCAGCAACAAATTCATCATCTTGATCAATGATACCAAAATAAGCCTTTTTGTTAGCATCTTCAATCATTTTTCTTTTGTCATCCACAATAGGGCGAGCATGTGCAGTTTGTGGTTCCCTTTGTTGAGTAATCTGATGAAAAAATGATTTCTGATAATAATTGTTCTTTTCTTGATTCCCTGTTTCTTCTTGATTTTTACACTCCCGTTTGAAGTGTCCCTTTCCTTTGCAACGGAAACATGTAACTTTTGATTTGCCAAATCCTAACTGAGAAGTAGCCATTCCTCGAAATTCATCTCTACCAGTAATTTGTTGAAACTTTTCTGCCCTCCTCCAAGCACTAGCTAAGCACCACTTTACATCCATCAATCCAAGTTCCTCTGCATCAATTTGATCATAATCTTCTTTTGTAAGCATCGGATTTCCAATTTTGCCATCAATCAAACTTTCATAAGATTCCTACATAGTAACTAGTGATGCCATGTGTTGCTTTGCTATCTCCGGAGACAAATTCTAACCATTATGAATGTTCAAAGTGACATTGCATTGGAGATTTGTTGAATTTTGTTGTTGAGGACTTGATGTTGTATGATTCGGATCAAAGCTTGAATATGAAGATGAAGATCCACCACTCTGTGTCACATTACTACTCTTAGTTCCAGACGAACTGTCAGCACTAAAACCAGTTTGAATCTTTGGACTGGAGCTGGGGGTAGCCTCAAACTTGTTCCCTCAATAATACAAACTAACATCTTGGTTGGCATTTGGATTCGTCATTATAGCAGTTTTCTGAATATCCAGCTCCTGCTCTTTAATCTTTTGAATAAACTGTGCCAGATTCATACTCTCAGACTTTCTTGTGTGTTTTAAAATCATCAAATAAGTTCCCCACTTATGTTGTGGTAATGCTTCAGCTAGTTTATCGACCCACTCATCATCCTCTTTCTCAATGTTAAATCTTTTCATTTCCAAAACTAGATGACAATATCTATCAATGGTCTGCTTTGTTGTTTCATGGTCAAAAGCTGAAAATATATCAAATGATTTCTTCAATAACGCCTTTTTGTTTTTAATCATATCCGCGCTTCCTTTGAATTTCTGAATCAATGCTTCCCAAATTGACTTAGCTGTATTATCATGTTGGAGCAAAACAAATATATCTTCTTTAATTGCTTGTTGAAGAATACTTATCATCATTTTCTCACTTGTAAATTTCAATTTGTCACCCTCAGAATAGTCACAAATAGCTTTTTCAATCCCACGTTCATTCTTTGGTTTCTCATAATCTTTCAACAATGAACACCATGCATCAAATTTATAAGCTTGCACCCAATTCTCGAATCGATTTTTCCATCCTTGAAAATCTTCAATGTACATAAGTTTTGGCAGTTTCTGGTGAGTTCCCGTTTCATTCTCACTGTACACTATTTCAGTAGCAGTAACAGGTGCAATCGGTGTAGCAAATGAATTGTAGAAATCCTCTTCCATGCTTCGAAATTTTTTTTTACAAAAATCAAGTTTCAAGCGAAATGTCACACTCAAGCGAAATACCCTAAAGAGAAATAACTGTTGAAGCGGAATCACCTCAAGCGAAATTACCCTGAAGTGAAAACCCTGATTTCGCTTGAACTACCACAGATTCAAGCGAAATAACGTCTTGAAGCGAAATAGCAAATTTCGCTTGAACCAACTCAAGCGGATCAACCCTTCTGAAGCGAAATCAACGAATTCAAGCGGAATATGACCAAATTTTCAAGCGAAAACACGTTTTCAAGCGGAATCAAACTGCTGATCTCGCTTGAACTTCTGCCGACATCATCAAATTCGATCTGTAATCAAGCGAAATTAGATATTTGAACAAGTTTTAAGCTGATTTTAGGTCCAAAACTCTCAAGGATTCATTAAAACATTGTTATGCACCTAATATTTGAAATTCAAGACTTTTTGACTGTGAAATTTTATAAATTTACAAACAGAAGGTGTAGAAGTCAGAAAAATGGCTATTTTTTGGCAAGAACTCTTCTTCCTGAGCTCTGATACCACTTGTAGGATCGTGTAGCGACCCGAAAGAGTCAATCGGAAGAGCTCTAGTCTGTTTCAGAGGCGGAAACAAAGAAACATATGTGAAAAACAGCTTGTTTTACTAATTAACGTCTTGTATATTGATTAAAATCAGTTTACAGATCAAACGACGCTTCGGCAGCACTTCGGTACCGAAATGATGAGAGTTACAAACGAATTCGCTTGAAAGGTATATATAGAAGATGAGATTTCGCTTGAAGGAGACAGGAGTCAGTTCAAGCGAAATCACTCATGTTGATTTCGCTTGAAACTGTCAATGTCTCATTCAAGCGAAATCACTCACTTCAAGCAAAATTACCACTAAACCAACCTAAAAACTCCTGTTTTCTCATACAACGCGCCCTGATCTAACAATTCTAACACTAGACTCGATAGAAGATGAAATCGACAGACGTATGCACCAACATATTATCTTGTTCGAGGATTCTGCTTGTCCATTTGATTGAGGATGCACTGGTGTTGACGTGATCATCTTAATTCCCCAACTTTTGCAAAAATCAGTAGTTCTTTTGCTGATGAATTGAGAGCCATTATCACAAATTATCTCAGCTGGTACCCCATATCTTGTCAGGATATTGCTTTTTATGAAGGATACCACTTCTTGATCTCTAACTTGGACAAAGGCTTCTGCTTCAACCCATTTGGAGAAATAATCCGTCATTGCCAACATGAAAACCTTTCCTCCTGGAGCCTTTGGAAGATTTCCCACTATATCCATACCCCATTTCATAAACGGCCAAAGGGATACGATAGGGTATAATGGTTCTTCAGGCTGATGCAGGATGTTGCCGTGTCTTTGACATGCATCGCATTTCCGAGCATACTCCGCGGCATCCTTTCTCATGGTCGGCCAGTAATATCCTGTTCTCAACACCTTTGAGAATAGAGATCTGCCCCAGTATGGTTGCCACAGTCTCCTTCGAGTATATCCTGAAGTACCTCCTTGGTTTTAGGATCTTCCAAGCACCTTAGGTACGGACCTGCAAGGGATTTCTTATACAAAATATTATTTATAATAGTAAAACGAGATACCTTCATCCTAAAAGCCTTAGGATTTGCATCCTTTGGGATATCTCCTTCTTGAAGATACTTCATAATTGGAGTCATCCAGGATTCAGGATCCTTCTCAGGATATCAATCACCAGGATACTGGATACATGCTACTTCTTTATCCTGAGATTTGAAATGTTCCATTGCAGGATACAAGATGTGCACTATTGGTATCTGAGTTCCCCCCGGTATCCTGACAGTAGATCCTAAGTTTGCTAGAGCGTCAGCTTCAGCATTCTTTTCTCTTGGTACCTGTTCAAGTGTAAAAATTTCGAAATATCCTGCTAATTTTTAAACAATTTCAAGATATTTAGCTAACTTTTCACCTTTTACTGCATAAGATCCATTGAAATGGTTAGTAAACAACAGGGCATTAACATATACTTGTAAACATCTAATATTCATATTTTTAGCCAATTCTAATCCTGCTATCAGAGCTTCATACTCAGCTTCATTATTGGTAGCAGAAAATTCACATTTAATAGCCTGGGGTAATATGTCCCCATGTGGCGATTTTAGTAGTATCCGTAATCCTACACCTCTTATGTTGGATGCACCATCAGTATATAATGTCCAGGATTCTGAGGTTTCTCCTAGTTGTTGAACTTCTAGGTCTACTTCATTTTGAATATCACTACTGAAATCAGCCACAAAGTCAGCTAGGGCCTGTGACTTTATGGCATTTCTAGGTTCATATACTAGATCATAGGCACTTAACTTTACAGACCACTTAGCCATTCTACCTGACATTTCAGGTTTTCTAAGCACATTTTTAACAGGATAATTGGTTTTAACATGAATCCTATGTGTTTCAAAGTAATGTCTAAGCCTTGTTTGTCAAACCCCGACCGCGTAAAACAACAAATCACGGCGGAATTGTCGGGGAGTGTTGTAACAGAATCATTGTTTCAAAACACACGGAAATTTGAAGTTTCGTTTTATTAAACATTAAATATTTACATCGTTTGGAAATCTAAATAAACAAGTATATTAAGTTACTAAGGCCTCGTCCAGTCCTATGTGAGTATGCATCCTAGCAATCAACATCATTCAACAACACCTGAAACATATGTGAAAACAAAGTCATCAAAGAAATGTTGGCGAGTACATAGGGTTTTGAGAGTGTCAGATTCATGGCTAGTTTACATATTGCAATACTCAATTAAAAACCTTGTTTTGAAAAGTGTTGTATTGCGGCATAACTAACCAACTCAAATCAAGTTGGTTATAGTGTATAAAATCTCGTAGCCATGATTCTTAACCCAAAACATTTATTTAATAAAATCTCGTTAATAAAACTCGTATAGTTTATATCGTTTCGAAAACCTCGTTTGTGTGACATCGCTTCCAATTGTTTACCCAAGTGAACTAAATAACGCCACGGTATGTAATATAATGAAAACATATATATAGGAAGTATCAGCGGCGTATCCACCATGCTTTCATCACATTACACCCGTCCTGTTATCTAAACACTAACCGAAAACCAATCGTTTACCAAAATCGTTTAATTCATTAAACGTCGCTTTAGTCGTTTAAATCATTCTCGTTTTAGATCGTGAAACTACTTTTGATTGTCTCGCTAATAACATTCAAACCTTTGTGACTCGAATATCTCGCCTATCGCTTCTCGCATTAATAAACCACCAAAGGGTAAATTAACAATCATCAGATTCAGTCGTTACCCACCTAACCCACACATAACCATGGGTCTGGTCTGATAACGAGATTTGCCGGATCCTATGGTACCATAACCTAATACTGGTCGGTTTGGCCGAAATTAATGAATGTCATTCGTTATGTAATTACAACCAACAAGCTTGTTCACATTATCGAAATCGTTATTAGTTTGGTAAAAACCATCTTACTCGTTTTGAAACCATCGTTAAAACATCGAAATCGTTTTGATACATATGAATCACCCAAAAACAATCGAAAAGAGTAAAAGAGGGGAACTATGTACTCACCTTCGGGTGCGTTTTTAAATGTTAACACAATCCCTCAAATTGTTTATCCACCCTAAATTAAATAAGAATGATTTTAATAATAAAAAACCCACACTCGACATGCAAAATACTACTTATGTCATTTCCGTTTTAATATATATGAAACTGGACTGTTTTTGGACATTTAAATAAAATAGTTAACTTATTCCAAAAATTCCCAAATTTTTACGGAATATCTTAAACGATCCAAATATTATTGTGTAAAAATATCAGAGTCTAGTTCGTTACCAATATTATATAAAAATTCGTTTTCCGGACTGAAATCAGATTTATCTTTTTCTGACTGCAGTCCACGGAATAATTTATTTAAAATTCATAGAGAGTCCGATTTACGAAATTCTAGTTAGAGAATTACAAATACATCGGTGGTCATCTACAGTACAAATTTCATGATCTAACTCTACTCAGAATTCAAGTTATGACTGAAAACAGGATGCATATTTTCAGCAGCAGAAATGCAGCTATAGCTGCTGTTACAAAATAGCACTTTAAAAATAGTAAACGAAGTCCAAAAATTATGATTCTGGTGTCATTAGAACCGTATTTCAAAATACATAAATCCAGACTTTAGAAAATACATTTTTCATTAAGTTACGGTCTGGTTACAGCCAACTGAAGTTGGCTGTAATCACTATACAGCTTTCTGTTTTCAGTCTTTTAACATTATAAAGTGTGTTAGATTGATTCCGTTAACATGTTTAGCGATCACAACAATACTTACAGCAGATTATCACTTATATATTTCAGATTTATCATCCATTATCATAGTTCCTCATCATTTTAACACTACTTTATCATATGTTTGATAATGTTCAAGACTTGTTTAAGTTCTTTAGACTTTCTATCTTTTTGATCTTTAAACATCATTAACCACACAACAATCATGTAAAATGCAAGGATCTAAGTGCTTTCCACTAGCACAAGGCTAGGGAAGTTCGAGTGTAGAAAAGTGGTGGATAAAAGAAAACGAGAGCGGTCCTTGAGCTTCCGAGTGCACCAATCTTTCTTGTTCGGTCTCTAGCACCTTTGTGTATGTGAAGAATGGCTTGAAGGGAACTTGATGGTGGGTGTATGGTGGTGTGGGGTGGCTGCCGAAAGCAAGCAAGGAAGGAGAAGAAATAGTTGAGTTTGCTAAGTGTGTTGATGAGAGAAGATCATGTGCTTAGACATGTGGTTTATAAGCAAGTTTCCCCCAACATCCTTTTACCTCTTGGTTTCTATGTCTCCTAATGTACATACAATTGCAATAAACAACTCAAAGAAATCAAAGTAGGGATCCACTTTCTAGAACCGGTTAGGGGGGGGGGTTGGTTTAGTTGGATTGTGATGGAACAAGTTACTAACTAGTTAAGTTTAAAGTGTTTAGTTATTAGTAAATGTGTCTTATTAAATATATAGTGTGTTAGGGTGTTCGGGGACCCTAACTAGTTCAGAAAAATAGGAACAATGCTTCTTGCATTATTTTAGTGTTCCGGGTAAAGTCCGTTTGTCCGGTTAAACACCGTTCCGTTAAAGTGTTTACTTATGTACCGGGTATTTTATCTAGCGTTCAAATCCCGATTTATGGCGTTCTAAATTATTTTTATTTTTCTATAAAAATAAACTTGCCAAAATATTACTGAAATAAGTTTCAGTTGCCAAGACTGGCTACGCTGTCTGTGTTTCGCAGTAAAAGCACCGTGTCTCGCAGAAACACACGGTACACGCTTAAACTTGAAAAAAAACGTTTTTAAACGTTTTATTTATTTTTCAACACGAACCTGATTAAAATAAAATTTTACTCATAACAGAATATTTTTGGGATTTAGATATTATCCGGGCAGTCACTAACGTTCGTTTCGCAGTTTTGTCGTAAATAGTTCTTTAGTTAAAATAAACATGTTTTTGCCATACCGAATCCTTCGAAACTTATTCCTAAGTTATTTAAAGGATATTTAGGGTATGTTTAGCTTACGTTACAGTTCCGGGGTGTACGTCGCGTTAAACTGATTGCGTTTATGCACCAGTTCGCGTATAACCTTCCAGAAAGTGATTTAAAGCTTGAAATCGGAATCGAATCAAATTGTAAAATTAATAAACACAATTGCACATATAATAACACCAAAACACATAGTTTTATTGATAATCGACATTGTTTTACATTATACGATGATTACAGAACACAGTTGTCACATTGTTGATGCCATAACTAGGGCCAATATCAATTTTTCTAGATGAGAATATCTAGTTTCAGCATCTAATAAACTTTTACTAACATAATAGACAGGATACTGCTGACCTTCATGATCCTTTACAAGAACAACACTTACGGCATTCCCTGATACTGCAAGATACAGGGATAATGGTTCACCATCCTCAGGCTTCATCAGTAGAGGTGCAGTTGAAAGATACTACTTCAACTCATGCAAGGCTGCTTCATGCTTTTCTCCCCATTTGAATTTCTTATTTTTCTTCAGGATATCATAGAATTCCTTGCATTTTTCCGAGGATCTTGAGATAAATTTGTTTAATGCTGCTACTCGTCCCGTCAGTCTTTGTACATCTTTCATGTTGGATATCAAATGCTCCTTTAATATCCTGGAGGTGATCCTCGGCCTTCTTAGATTTTACTACCATGTCATCAATGTACACCTCCATGGTGTCCCTCAGTTTGTCTTTAAACATCATGTTCACCAATCTTTGGTACGTTGCACCTGCATTTTTCAAACCAAAAGCCATAGCAGTATAACAATAAATACCTGTTGGTGTCATGAAAGTAGTATCCTCCTAGTCTGAAGGTTCCATTCGGATCTGCTGGAATCCTGAGGATGCATCCATGAAGGTTAACATCTCATGGCCGGCAGTAGCATCCACCATTGAGTCAATATCAGGTAGAGGAAATGGGTCTTTAGGACAAGCTTTGTTCAAGTCTGTGTAATCTACACAAACTCTCCATTTCCCATTTTTCTTTCGCACCACAACTACATTTGCTAGCCACCTTGGAAATTTGACCTCCCTGATCATCTTGGACTTCAATAATCTTTCAACTTACTCTTGAATAATTGTATTTCGTTCAGGGCCAAACTTCCTTCTCTTTTGCTGAACAGGCTTGAATGACCTGTCAATTCCAAGCTTGTGAGTGATAATATCTTTGGAAATACCTGTCATATCCTCATGCTTCCATGAAAATGTTGACATCCTGCATTTCAAAAAGTTAGTTAACTAATCCTCAATATCCTGAGGAATATTGGTTACTACGAGCACCGAGATATCTGGATTATTCTGATCCAGGATAATTTTCTTAACATCCTGCTCTGAAGCCTCCACGATATCCTGGGCTCGCATCTTTAATTGGCATGCTGCATTGGGCTTGGTTGAGGACTTCATCGAGGATGAGTAACATTCCTTTGCTTCCTGTTGATCACTCTCCACCTTGACTACCCCCCAAGGGGTAGGGATCTTGATGCACTGATGATAGGTTGACGGTACAACTTTCATATCATGGATCCATGGCCTACCCAATATAATATTGTAGCAGGATAAGGAGTCCATGACACAGAAGCGTTGCATTGAGTTGACCCCTTCTACATAAACTGGCAATTTTATTTCTCCCACAGTATTCCTGGCCTCTCCACTGAACCCAACAAGCACAGTGGACTTCGAGGTGATATCCATCGGGGATACATTCATTCTCTTCAATGTTTCTAGTTGAATTATGTTGACGGAGCTGCCATTATCCACCAGTATCCTGCGCACAAAATGATTAGCAACATATAACGTTATTACCAGAGTATCATGATGAGAATCCTGGACAGTATCCCTGTCATCACTGTCTAACGTGATCACTTTATCAGTCGTGAGGGTCGACATCCTGGTTGGCTTATTTCCCCTTTCGGCCTTAGCCTCCTTTGCATGTCTTTTGGCCGCAGAATAAGAAGTTCCGCAGATATCGGACCCACCTGAAATAAAGTTAATTATCTTGGCGTCGGCGGGAGGTGATGCTGCTCGTTCAGGATCCTTCTCAATATCCTGACCCTTATTCTTCTTTCTGCCCAGAAGATCCTTCAGATATCCTTTGCTTAGTATGTAGCTTATTTCCTTCCTCAGGGCTATGCAATCTTCCGTAACATGTCCAAAATTCTCATGGAAGGCACACCACTTGGATTTATCCTTCCAATCACCCTTTTGCTGGTTCTTTCTGGGCCACCTCGCTTTATCTCCCAAACCCTGCATAGCATACATTAATTCAGGTATATTAACAGAAAAACAGTATTCTGATAATTCAGGATACTCCTTAGGATCCTCATTTTCAACAACGTTCACTTTCTTGCTAACATTCCTTCCATATGGCTTAGAACGATATGGTTTGTATGAGGATTCTGACTTCCTGTTAGTTGATTCATATGTTGAGGATGCATTCATCCTCTCTTGAATTTTCTTATCATCTTCCAGCCCGATATATCTTATGGCCCTGTTTCGAGCTTCGTGCAAGTTCCTGCAAGGATTCATCACAAGATCCTGATAAATCTGGGAATCCTTTTGTAGTCCCATCTTGAATGCTTGGATTGCTGTAGCAACATCAAGGTGTGGGATATCCAAGGATTCCCTGTTGAATTTGTTCACATAATCCCTTAGGGATTCTTGAGGTCCCTGTGTTATCCTGTAGAGGTCACTTGTTAGTTTTTCAAAGCTACTACTACAAGAAAACTAACTATTAAACAAATTAACTAAATGAGCAAATGATGTAATTGAATGAGGTGGAACATTTAGAAGCCATTTCAAGGCTGATCCTGTTAAAGTAGAGCCGAAGCCCTTGCACAAGCATGCTTCTTTAATATCCGGCAGGATAGGGTTAATCTCCATCCTCTCCCTATACTGGGCAATATGCTCCTCAGGATCTGTCGTCCCATCAAACAACTTCATGTTGGGAGTCTGGAATCTCTTCGGGATTTCTGCATCACAAATGCGGTGAGCAAAGCGGGATATGTTGTGACTATCCCGGGATACTTCCGGTATAGGCTGCATTATCCCAGGCACACTTGATATCATATCCTTCAACTTTTGAAGCTCTCTGGTTATAGCTGATGTCACACCTGTATCCTGCAAAGATCCAATACCATTAGTAGCAAACGTATTATTATTATTAGACACGTTACCAGTCTGAGGATTCTGGCCATATCCTGAAGCATATCCTGAACTTCTCACAGTTGACACCCTAACCGAAGAGGGTATCTCAGGAATATGACTCTGGGAATGGCTAGGCACAATATTCCCCCTGTTATCCTCAGTATATACTGCCGAACTGAAGTTCAAAGCTCTGGGCTGCAAGGGAGTGACATTATCCTCAGTGGGTCTGCTTGTACTAGATTTCAAGAGTTGTATCTCTCTCATCAGCATTTGGTTGGTCTCCTGCTGTTGCTTCATCTGATCCTGTATACTACCAAATAAAGTCAGAAATTCATCATTACAGGCTAAAACAAGAGCAGATCCCTGAACATTCCGAGTAGGTATAATATCCTGAGGCTGTGAGGACGCTTGCGTCATTGGAGGAGGTGGAGGAAGCACCGAACCAATTGTTGAAGAGGTTGTAGCAGACACGGTGGAAGAGCTCATGTTTGATCTCGAGGCCATTGAAAATAATGTGGCAAAAAATTTTGAAAATAGAAAACCAAGTAATGATTTTGCAAAAGCTTTTAGTAGAAATAGCACCACTTGCTCCACGGTGGGCGCCAAATTGTTTTGGTAAAAAATTACCTAAGCAATTAAGTGATCAAATTAGTTAAGTGAGGTAGTGTGCTAAGAATGTGTATAAAAAAATATGCTGGTCAAGTTGCTTGTAAAAACAATTTTCAGGATACGGCTCAGGATATCGAGCTGTATCTACGATCAAACAATGAGCAAAAAAGTAAAGGGTGACACGAGATATACGAGGAAAGCCATTGATCAATCTAGATCTCTAGCATAAAACCTCGGGAGCTGACAATCTTCGGCTGCCTTGTTCTTCTTACATCTTGAATAACCAGGATACAGTGCAGGATAATGCTCAGATCGCTATTAAGTGGTACAATGATTGTAAGTGATGAGTGTTAGTGCGTGATTGCTGCTAGAAAAGAGAATAAATGAGTAGCTGAACTCGAGAGTGTGTGTCCTATGGATCTGGCATCCCCTTTATATAGTTTCTAAGTTTAACTAACTATGCTAAAAATCCGGGATATTATGCTAAAAATCCGGGATACTTGGAATATGCCCTTCTGAACGTTAGGGGGATGTTTCAACTCGTTCTCCACATGCATATTAACTGTAAATCTGGGATTTAAGCTTCCATAACCATTACAACATTAATATCTTTGACCAGCATCCGTAACTCTCATAAAACACCCCATTCTTCAATGCTGACCGTTACAAGAGCTATTCTTCCGCCATCAACGTCTTTATCCTAACTAATTTGAGCGGGTCTTCAGGATGACTTGGTCCTCATGAACGTTAGTCCCTTGTAACCAACGTTTACAAGCAAATTGTTAGTAATAGTCAGGACACTGCCTCAGGATGTTACCAATATCCTGGTCCGGTATCCTGGTCATAATCAGCTATCATAAAATCAAGATATAATATCAGGATATGGGCTTAGAATTTCACCCATAACAAGTATTAGTATTATTAGACACGTTACCAGCCTGAGGATTCTGGCCATATCCTGGCGCATATCCTGAGCTTCTCACGGTCGATATCCTGACCGATGAGGGTATCTCAGGAGTATGACTTTAGGAATGACTAGGTACAATATTGCCCTTGTTATCCTCGGTGTATACTGCTGAACTGAAGTTCAATGCTCTGGGCTGCAAGGGAGTGACAGTATCCTAAGTGTCACGTCCCCCGACCCACCCTAGACGGAATCGGGAGTCGCGAACAGCCAAGTGGTACCTGTGATTATTTAAAAAAAATATTGCAGCGGAAATTTCATCAGGACCGTGAGTTAGGAAAAATACCAGAGTTTAGAAAACACCGGATTTTATTTATTAACTAGATGGGATAAACCCATGTTTTACAAAGGTAGCTTTAATAAAGGATAAACCCAATTACATAAAACAATATTTCTTAATTGGATTTAATTAATAAAATAAGCCACTTCTTGAAGCCTTTCAGTGCCGTATCCATTTCTTACGCCAATCTACTGTAATTACCTGAAACGCGTTTTAAAAAGGTTTTGTCAGCAGGAAATACTGGTGAGTTCATTCATTTTGCTTAAACGACGCATTTGTTATAATCTACAGTATTAAGAGCGATTACAATGTTTCTATATATCAACCAACTACCCACGGTATTTGTCACTCGACCATCCATTGGTAACCTCATTGTCCAATGGTGTCTGTGACTATGGTCATATCACCCCTTGGCTACCCCGTTGTCCAATGGTGACGGTTATCAAGTAATGTATACAAAACCCCACATACCGGCTGTAATTTGGTGATTACAAAAACTTAATCCCTGTAATTATAACTTTGAAAATATTTAAGAATTTATAAAGCACTTTGATAAAAATAGAATGACTCACATTATAAGCATGCAGATTTATACGGGCAGAGTTTAGCCTACTGATTAGCCTTGATATTGCAGATTTATACAGGCAGAGCTTAACCTATTGATTAGTCTTGTAACCTAGTGCACACGAACTAGGTAAGTAACTAATACAGCATTTACGATAACTCACGAGATTAAAACCCTCACAACGAATGACAAAGTGCAATACTTAAACATCCATCGAATTAACGACGAATGATAAAGCATAACCCAAGTTTGAGCAGCACTTAAACATTCATCGGATAATTTAAATCGACCGGACATTGAATCGTAGCAGCGATCGAGTTATTACCCTGCTTTGCGGCAGAATTCGGGCTTACATGTGTGTTTGGTAGTAATCAGACTATAACTCAGTGTACGAATTGAGTTTTATCGTCGTTCCAACGCCAAAATGCAAGTCCCACACCCCTCTATTTATACTGAAGATTTGACCCCCTCGCGTGATGTGAGGGGTCACCTTTGGGCGTCGCGTGACGCGACAGGTCACATCTCATCATAGGGTTGCCACGTGTGTTTCTAGCCTAGCTGAGTCGACGAAAATTGAAAATTCGATTTTGACAACAAACTGTGATGATAATCGTCAATGGGGAATACCCCCCCCCCCTGAGTTTTAGGGGCCCTGATCCTGATTTTGATTGTTATGAAAATTTTAGGGTTTATACAGAATCACTTGGGGTTTTAATTAGGGTTTCTTATTATACAAAATATAATAAGAAATAATAGTTTTGGTGGGAGTTGTTATGGTTTGGGATAAAAGGGAATAAAACGGTGAGAAAAGAAAATATACCCACTTTGTAACTTTAGGGTTCAACTAGAAAACCTCCTGGTAGAATTTTGGGTATAACTTCTGAGCTAATATATATATATATATATATATATATATATAATGCACTTTTGTTAAGTATAGTACCCCTAATTCAACCTTGTCCCGATGTCCCGAGACCGAATCCCAACAACTTAGTCGGGCAAAGCCCTGGCATATGTTATGAGGCTCAGATTAATCGGAAAGGGTAGCGGTGATCGGGAGTTAAAACACTTAAAACGAGGCAGAGCTTTATTATTATTATATGGTAAATAATATATATATATATATATATATATATATATATTGAGAGAGAGTAGGCGAAAGACAATGGAACTTTGAAGGAATGAGAAAAGGCTACTGATGGTTCTTTATTTATAGCTATAAATTTACTTGAAGGTTACTTTATCATAGTACACGTACACAGTTGCACTAAATGAATGAATTGATTTGGAATCATACACGTATACGATATTTAATTATGAGTTATCATTTGAAGACACGTACATGCATACAATCTTATTTGATATTTTTTTAGTTTTAATATTATTTTATTCTTTTCTAAATATTTCGACCACAAGTATACAATTCTCAAAGCAAGTGTTAATTTTATTATTAATTTATTCTTATAATGAATTTACCTGCTTCACTTATTTGGCGCGTAAACTTCTAAAATATGGGATTTTATAAAATAATAAATATGTCATTTAGAATAAGAATATTTTTGTCTACATTTGGAACCAAGTTTCATTAAAATGGGGTAAGTTTAAATATCATGTATTTTTAATAATTTAATTATTAGACGGTTCCTAGGCCCGTCTAGGTACTTCATATTTCTAACAGTCGACTTTCCCGTAATATACCTGTCTAATAATATAAGTTTTTTATAGACTTTTATTTTATTAGAAAGGTCACCCATATACAGGCTAATTAATTAGAATAATATTTCAACCAACTATATATATAAAATAGTGTTTAAAACTATTTGGGTTGAATATTTATATTAAAAATATATTAGTTACTAGTTATTAGGGGTTAATAAATTTAACCAAACCTATAATTCTTATATAAAAATAGGAATGTTACATCCTCCCCACCTTGTTTTAAATCTCGTCCTCGAGATTTGGGTTACGATATTTCTTTTAGACTTATGTCATATTTAGTCAATAAAAACAATATTAAGGTAGATGACACAGAATTAAAATATCAAATTTTGTGAATACGAGTTGTACAATAAGTATGATTCAATGGTTCAACTGAATTAGTTCAAGAAATCGATGACAAAAGAATGAGATGAAATGATATAATTTCCAAGGTGACTAGGTTCAAGCCAAAAGATATATGATCAAAAAAATTCTTTGTCAAAAGAAAGCTTACTTTGATTGGCAACTGGGGAAGACTTAGAATTGACAGGTTCCAAATGAAATAAAAGCATGAAAAATGATTTGTCAAATATTGAATTATGATATGAGAAAATTAATGTGCTGAGATGAGTGAATTGCAAGGATACACGAAAAGACAATAGAGTTAGTGTATTATTGTCTTAATACATAATTGTATTAATACCTTTTGCGTCCGTACCTTAAGCGATGATCGTGAGATAATAGATTAAGTCTAGACGATCGTGCAATCCTATAATATTGTTATAACCATATTTAGATATGTTAAACTCTAATTATTATTTTGTTCATTCATTAAATTTTTGGCTACTTTAAGACTAAAATTTTAATTGGCTTGTAAACATTAGTTTCACACAATTAATATGAGTCCTCTGCAAATTTTATAATAAACTTAATATAGAAAGTCATATGAACTAAATCTGTGAAGGTAACAAATTTATTAAATTTATATACGCACACTAAACCATATGTATAACTAAAAATATATATATGTAGAAAGTTATACTTAGGTATTTTATTCTTTATAATAGAATAGTTAAAATAATATGTTAATAGTAACTATACGTATAAAAGTAAATTTGAAAATCTAAACATAAGTTTGTTAAATATAAAATTCATTTTATGAAATTTTATCAAAATTTAACTTTTTTTTTAAGATTAGAACTTTAAAAGACAATAAGAATCCTTATAAACCTTTATATGATACTATATTTATCTTATTTACTTTAGATAGTAATTTATCTATATGGTTGTAAAATAATAATATTTTTATAATATATAAAGTAATTCTACTACACATGTAACTTTCATAAGCTGAATATAAGAAAACCAAAACAAAATTTAGTGTTATTATTATCCTTTTTAACATGAGCTACAAGTTTATACCAATACCGCAAGATGTCGTAATGATTTGAAATAGTTCAATAATTATGGTGATCGAACAAATTCACCGTGTAATCAACTGAAAAGCTTTTAATAAAAACTCTAGGGGTTTACGTCTCTGATCTGCATAACTCTTTTGTCGATCTTGATACATAATACTTCTATAAGTATTTAATAATTGTGGAATATTAAACAAGATGAATAATTACTTATAAGTATAAAATGTCTTATCCATGAATACTTAGACAGTTATTTAGATAATTTTATTCGTCCCTCTAATTCTTGTATTGTTTTATGAAAATATATCTTCTCCTTACAGTACAAAGTGTATATATATATATTTTATATATATATATATATAAAAATATTTTTACATATAATTAAAATTTATTAAATAAGTATGATGACTTAATTTATATACATTAACTAGTCATTATCATGGTTGGATATTGGTTAGTGCTGCCTTGTTTAAACATGGGTGATCAGTCCATGCCTAACTAAGGCTAGGCTATCCAATACCTCCCCCTGACAATTACCCTAGTACCTAAAAATAATACTAACACTACTATTATTAATATATTATTACAAATAATAAAATTATTAATAATAAATAACTTAAGCATAAACCTAAATGAGAGTATACCTCAACATAATTTTTATACATAAAAATATAAATTCTTCACCTCAATGGTTTAACAAAATTCATTGACTCGATATCAAAGAGTCACCGTTTGGCAATAATGCGGTTCACAGTGCAAAAAGCGGAATGATATTTGAGTTTGGATAAAATAACAAATCGGAATGAAGCCCTCCAATGGTCTTCATAAATCAAACGAACCACATGCGTAACAAACAGTGCATGTGTAACGTGTGGATTTACCAAAAAATGAAATAGATCAATATTCACTACTATGAAAGAAATCCTCATGGTATGATGACCATTAGAGGAAGTAGAAACACGAAAGTCAACTCTTTATATGCAGAAGTCAGAATTTCAACGAAAGAAATTTAAGAACTTTATCTGGAATTTCGTGTGATAATCGTGGTTAAGTGACATTACCAGGGAATGTCAAATAAAATGAAATAGGGAATTTGCAAATGTATGTGACCCTTTTTTTAGTGATAATAATTATGACTCTGATTAGACTGTGCACCGATGGTTGTGAAATCTTGTTACAACGTACCTTAGCGAGATTCGTGTCGTTTGTAGGATCGCGTAGCAAAGTGCTTCTTTTTGATTAGTAGTTCTTCTACTGACGGAATTAGCATTGGTGTCATCGTGCCCAATTTATATTTTCCAAAGGTCTTGACTTGGAAGTCGTGTGTGATATACTTCGACGTCTGTGGACGTGAATTTTTTTTAAGTTTCATGTGTTTTCTTGTGCACTAGCACAACTTTACATGTTTCTTACTTGCGTTAATAGTCTATGGTAACGTATTTGGAAATTTTTATACTTTTGATGGTGTCCCAACTTAATGGGTTTCCATTGTTATTATTGTCGCTCGAGTTACGAGGTAGATGATCAAACGAAATAATGTTTGATATCGATATATGTAAGAGATTCTTGATAAAGGAATCTAGATTTATTATTGTTGACACATATGCTTGTGCTTTATTCTTATTTGACTTTTGGAATTCCTTATAGATATACATATTTATATAATCACATATTTCACATGCTGTAATATACATACCCTTCATAAGGTCAATGTATTTAACAGATTCTTATTTCCAAAAACAAGTCAGATATCAGGTCATGATACTATTTAGGGAAATCTTGTCACTTGTTTGACATATTATATACCCCGTCTTATCCGGTTCGCGCCGGAGAGGTAACTTCAGTATATCCGGACAAGCTTTGGGTTTTATCGTCGTTCCAACGCCAAAATGCAAGTCCCACACCCCTCTATTTATAGTGAAGATTTGACCCCCTCGCGTGACGCGAGGGGTCAACTTTGGGCTTCGCGTGACGCGACGGGTCACATCTCATCATAGGGTTGCCACGTGTGTTTCTAGCCTAGCTGAGTCGACGGAAATTGAAAATTCGATTTTGACAACAAACTGTGATGATAATCGTCAATGGGGAATACCCCCCCCCCCCCCTGAGTTTTAGGGGCCCTGATCCTGTTTCTGATTGTTATGAAAATTTTAGGGTTTATACAGAATCACTTGGGGTTTTAATTAGGGTTTCTTATTGTACAAAATATAATAAGAAATAATAGTTTTGGTGAGAGTTGTTATGGTTAGGGATAAAAGGGAATAAAACGGTGAGAAAAGAAAATAGACCCACTTTGTAACTTTAGGGTTCAACTAGAAAACCTCCAGGTAGAATTTTGGGTATAACTTCTGAGCTAATATATATATATATATATAACGCACTTTTGTTAAGTATAGTACCCCTAATTCAACCTTGTCCCGATGTCCCGAGACCGAATCCCAACAACTTAGTCGGGCAAAGCCCTGACATATGTTATGAGGCTCAGATTAATCGGAAAGGGTAGCGCTGATCGGGAGTTAAAACACTTAAAACGAGGCAGAGCTTTATTATTTTTATAGGGTAAATAATAATATATATATATATTAAGAGGGAGTAGGTGAAAGACAATGGAACTTTGAAGGAATGAAAAAAGGCTACTGATGGTTCTTTATTTATAGCTATAAATTTACTTGAAGGTTACTTTATCATAGTACACGTACACAATTGCACTAAATGAATGAATTGATTTGGAATCATACACGTATACGATATTTAATTATGAGTTATCATTTGAAGACACGTACATGCATACAATCTTATTTGATATTTTTTTAGTTTTAATATTATTTTATTCTTTTCTAAATATTTCGACCACAAGTATACAATTCTCATAGCAAGTGTTAATTTTATTATTAATTTATTCTTATAATGAATTTACCTGCTTCACTTATTTGGCGCGTAAACTTCTAAAATATGGGATTTTATAAAATAATAAATATGTCATTTAGAATAAGAATATTTTTGTCTACATTTGGAACCAAGTTTCATTAAAATGGGGTAAGTTTAGATATCATGCATTTTAATAATTTAATTATTAGACGGTTCCTAGGCCCGTCTAGGTACTTCATATTTCTAACAGACGACTTACCCGTAATATACCTGTCTAATAATATAAGTTTTTTATAGGCTTTTATTTTATTAGAAAGGTCACCCATATACAGGCCAATTAATTAGAATAATATTTCAACCAACTATATATATAAAATAGTGTTTAAAACTATTTGGGTTGAATATTTATATTAAAAATATACTAGTTACTAGTGGTTAATAAATTTAACCAAACCTATAATTCTTATATAAAAATAAGAATTTTACACTAAGCAGGCCTACTTGAGCTGGATTTCAAGAGTTGTATTTCTCTTATCAGCATTTGGTTTGTATCCTTCTGCTGCTTCATCTGATCTTGTATACTACCAAACAAAGTTAAAATTTCATCATTAGAAGCAGCGGGTCCTTGAACATTCTGAGAGGGAATAATATCCCGAGCCACATGAGCTTCGGTCCTTCTTGGAAGAGCTTGAGGCTGTGACGAAGCTTGCGTCCTTGGAGGTGGTGGAAGCACCGAACCAATTGTTGCAGAGGTTGAAGTGGACACGGTAGAAGAGCTCATGTTTGATTTTGAGGCCATTGAAAATAGTGTAGCAAAAAGTTTTGAAAACAGAAAACCAAGTAATGATTTTGTGAAAACTTTTAGTAGAAATAGCACCACTTGCCCCACGGTGGGCGGCAAATTGTTTTGTTCAAATGTTACCGAAGCAATTAAGTGATCAAATTAGTTAAGAGTGGTAGTGTGCTAACAATGTGTGTTGAAAATATTCTGATTATCTTGCTAACAAAGACAGTTTTCAGGATATAGCTCAGGATACCGAGCTATATCAACAATCAAACAATGAGCAAAAAAGTAAAGGGTGACACGAGATATACGAGGAAAGCCCTTGATCAATCTAGATCGCCGGCATAAAATCTCGGGAGTTGACAATCGCAGCTGCCTTGTTCTTCTTATTACTTCAAAATTCAGGATACAGTGCAGGATATGATGCGGATCAACTAAGTGTTACAATGAGATTCGAGTACAAGTGTAAGTGTTTGTGAGTGATTATAGCTAGTAGAGAGTAGAAGTGTACGGAAAAAATTGTGTGTTCCTACTGATCCGATCATTCCCTTATATAGCAAATGAAATAACAACCTATGCTAAAGCTTCGAATATTCCTATACGAACGTTGGAGATCCCTTCTTTGTGGCTTCAACGTTCTCTTCTCAACCACTTAGTGCGAGTCTTCTGGAGAACCAGTCTTCTTGACCGTTATTAGCATGCCTCACCAATCTGCACGTGAAATAATTAGCTATTACTAGGATACTGCATCATGATGCTACCAATATCTTGATCCGGTATCCTGATCACAATCAAAAGTAATACAGTCAGAATATAATCCAGGATATATGTTCAGAAAACCACCCATAACAGGTGGTATACCTTGTATTACCTTTCAGAGTAAAGACTTCAAAAAACTTACTATAAATGGTAGTTTTTATCTCCTAAACGTAACGTGACTCAAAATTGCATACTGAGCTTCAAAATTATCTGCTTTATAAGTTTGAGCATATCTAAACGAGTCTTGCCTAAGTTGGAGCTCAGCTTCCTTCAAGCTCTAAATCCAAAGCTCGAGATCTACCTGTGAAAAAGTTTCCAAGAGCTCAGCTTCGTTACTATTATCAATTATTATATCAATATGTATATATTCTAAAAAGCTTATATGGTTATATAAACACATTACGTTTCCATTCAAATCTTACTTACACTGTGGCACCAATTTTAAGGTATTATTCTGGTCGTGATGAAACCAAGAAGCTTTTTGGAGCTTCGTACGAGAGGCCGCAAATCAAAGGGAGATATTCTCCATTACTTGAAGCTCTTTATCTTGGATTCGAATGGAACCAACTAACTTTGATCGATATGGCTAAATTATTGTCGATACATTTGATATTAAGTACTGACCATATGAATGTGAGTGACAAATAACATTCTATCGCCGATCAGTGATCATCACAGGGGATATACTTTGCAAAGGTAATAGGACACGGGATTTGGAAGACCCACAATTATCAGCAACGACAACAAAGAATCTGGATGCTACAACTTAATTGGATGACAAACTTTAAAGAATATGTCTCAAAACGTCTAATTGAGTTAGGATATAAACACTTTATTTTACATAGTTATAAAGTTAGAATATAATCGGGTATTTGAAATTTTAATTTGTAATTTTAATTGGAATGATATACATAATTTTTATATTTCGCTACATGCTTGAATTAAAAAATATGAACGGTATTAGCAGGTGTCAAATATAAAAAAAATTGAAGCAAAAAAAAAAAAAACATTTTGGTATCAAAACAATCACAAAAACGTCAAGATTGTAAAAGGCAAGCAGTCGCAAAATGATCGCAAGTTTGCAATTACAAAGTGGTCGCAATATGGTGGCAAGAAAACCCTTAAAACTAGAAACGGTCACAATATTTTCGACCATTACTATGGTCGCAAAATGCGGTTGCAAAACTTCATTTGTGATCGCAAAAATATCGCAATAGGTCAATTGCGACATGTATTTTTCCAACCACAAAACTGTCAATACAAGAAATAACCACGTTTAGCGGCAGCACCATTAGCGGCGATAGGCCAAATGTAGCCGCTATTGGTCGATCCGCGTCTCGGAGGCTGAAACCAAACCCAGCCGTTGATCAAAATCCTGATCTAACGGTTGGGGATTTAAAAGGTATTAGCAGCGACAAGGTGTGGGCAATAGCGGCGACATATCGTCTCCGCTAAAAGAATGTGTCAGAATTTTAAACCCTAGCCACACAAACCTTATCTCTGGTCAACCCTTTACCGGCGACAAGCAGCAATACAGGCGACAGTACGTCGCCGCTAATGGTTAACTCTTATCAGTCCTATACAACGCCATTTTCTCCCTCCTTCTTCACTTTTCCCCCAAAATTTTTCCCTCTACCGCCGGTAACACGCGATTTTCTCCCAAATCAGTTAGTTAAACTTTGTTTTTGTTAAATTACTTCTTTATTTTATTATATACATGTTATAGACTTTAATTTTTGTGCGTTTTTGTGTTTATGGTAGTGAAATCGGATCATCACCATCACTTCTCCGATCACAACCATCACTTCTCCGGTCACCAACTCGTCTACGCGGTCTACATCTCTTTGAAACTTCAAAATACGGTTAGTTTTATATGTATTTTTTTCAAAGTTTAGAAATTGTATAATTTTTTGTTTAGGTATGTAAATTTGTATGTAAGGATGTATGTTTGTATGTCAAATGTATAATGTAGGTGTATTTGGTGAAAATGTGTATATGGAAATCTATGTATTTGTGTATGTAGGTGTATGTAAACATGTATATGTGTTTGTAAGTCTATGAATGTATGTATGTAGGTGTATGTTAGTATGTCAAATGTAAAATGTAGGTGTATTTGGTGAAAATGTGTATATGAAAATCTATGTATTTGTGTATGTAGGTGTATGTAAGCATGTATATGTGTATGTAAGTCTACGAATGTATGTATGTTAGTATGTAGGTGTATGTAAATGATGAACAATTGTGCATGTAAATGCTTGCAATTGGTGAAAAATGTGTTTGTTAGTATGTATGTTTGTATAAAGTATGCAAATGTGTATGTAAGTATGTATAAATTTTGTGGTTTTGATCAAAATGTGTGTTTGTAAGTATGTATGTATATATGTAAATATGTACATGTGTTTTATAAGTATGTATGTGTGTTGGTAGTATGTTAATATGTGTGTATAAAGTAAGTAAATTTGCGTATGTAAGTATGTATAAAGTATGTGTTAATGTGCATAAATTATGTTTAAGTTTCATGATTTCTATGTTTATGGTCATGTTTGAAAAAAAATATGTTTAAGTTGATAATTTCTATGTTTATGTTTAGGTTTGAAAAAAAATATATTTAAGATGATAATTTGAATGTTGTTTATGTGTAGGTTTGAAAAAAAAAGTTTAAGTTTGATAATTAGTATGTTTGTGTTTAGGTTTGAAAACATTTATATTTAACTTTGAAAAATACATATTAGTTAGAAAATACCCTCCTTAAATTAAAATCATCATTTAAAACATAACGAACATAGAAAATACCTGCCAAAATTGAAATCACCATTTAAAACAAAAGGAGCTAAGAAAATACCCGCCCGGAATTTAAACCATCATGAAGAACATTACAAGTTTAAAAAATCGTGCCTGATATGGAATTCATCATTTCAAACATAACGAGCTAAGAAAATACCCAATCGAAATTGAAATCATGATTTAAAACATAACGTACCACCCAAAATTTAAAACAATCATTAAGAATAAAACAAGCTTAAAAAACTGTGCCCGTGTTTGAATTCATCATTTTAAACATAACGAGCTTAGAAATACCCGCCCGAAATTGATTTAGAAATTAATTTCGGGTTGTCCCCGTTTAACTTGGGACTGCTTTTTGAATACTTTATCTCATTTAGGATGTGAATGTGTATTACATGATTGTTTGTTTAAGAAGGATTCGGTTATCATTTTCTCTTTGCTCCCCGGGTATATATATCATTACATATATACTTGGGAGCTAAGAGGAAATGCTGCCGAATTTTTCTTAAACAAACAATCATGTAATACACATTCACATAGCAGCCTACCCTTGTCTTGTTAATCCTAAATTAGATTTTCTTTCAGTTGCATAATGCCTATCCATAAAAGCTTGATTGATTCCCCACGTCATTCACCTCACTACAAGCAAGGACTCAAGTCTTTTATCGAGATGTGTGAAAGAGTGATAAAAAACCACGGTGAAGTTAGATGTCCATGTATCCTATGTAAAAATTCCAGTTTAATAAACATGGCAGAAATGAAATACCATTTGCGTATTAACAATTTTTGGAAGGAATACACGAAGTGGACCTATCACGGGGAAACGACTCCAAGTTCAGAAGTAAACGATGTTGCGCCACAAGACGGTATGGGAAACGTTATTGAAGACGTTAGGGGGGAGCGTATGGAAGAAGATACATACCTTAACCAAGAGAACTCGAATGGAGATAGTAGCAGTCTTGGTGATGATTTTGAAGACCTAGTAAAGGAAGTTGAAACATAATTATATCCTGGTTGTACCAAGTTTTCTTCTCTTGACTTTTTAGCAAAGCTTATGAATATAAAGGATATGCACCATTTGACTAATGAAGCTTTTGATCATATCCTCTCGTTGTTGCGAGATTCAATGCCAGAAGGCAATAAGATTCCCATTTCGTATTATGTAGCTAAGAAGACATTTAAGAAGATTGGTTTGGCATATGAGATGATAGATGTGTGCACAAATGATTGTGCTCTCTTTTGGAAAGAAAACGAGTCCTTACAAAATTGTCCCATTTGTAATGAGAGTCGATGGGTCGATAAAGACACAAAAGGCACGAAGGTGGCTCGTAAGGTGTTACGATACTTTCCTTTGACGCCTAGACTACGACGTTTGTATTGTTCAAGGCACACAACAAAAGATATGATATGGCATAGTACCGGACGACCGGAAGATGGGAGTATGAGTCATCCAGTTGATGGATCTTCATGGCAAGACTTTGACAAAAAGTACCCAAACTTCGCGATGGAGCCACGAAATGTTCGCTTAGGGCTTGCAGCTGACGGTTTTAATCCCTTTAACAATGGTAGTGGATCCTCAACTCATAGCACGTGGCGGGTTATACTCACCACATACAATCTGCCTCCCTGGCTATGCATGCGAGAGTCCACATTCATGTTGACCTTGTTGATTCCTGGCCCTAAATCACCTGGGAAAGACATGGACGTTTTCCTTAGACCGTTAGTGGATGAGCTTAAGAATTTGTGGCAGTCAGGTATACGTACTAAAAACGTAGCAACAAACATATACTTCAAAATTAAGGCGGCGTTGTTATGGACCATAAATGACTTTCCAGCCCGTAGTAGTTTATCAGGTTGGAGCGGACAAGGCTACATGGAATGCCCAACTTGTAACCAAGACACTCCTTCAATACGTGTAACTGGTAAATGTGCATATGTTGGTCATCACCGGTTCTTAGATGCCAACCATCCTTGGAGAACAAGTCTCGACTTTAACGGGAGACCCGAGACACGAGACTGTAACACCTCGCAAAATCATGACCAATAAAGTAATGACACGTGTCGTGAAATCCTAGACGAATAATAATAAAATTACCTTGAAAGAAATATATAAGTCATCATGCAAAACCTTGCCTCTGAATGACCATTTATATAAATCAGAACTTCATTTTATTGACGTCATGTTCCCTAAATTGACTGATTGAATTATGATAAAAGTTGCATGGTCAAGTGTTAAAAGATTCAAAAATTTTGTCTTTTGGTCAAAGCTTACGGACCGTAAAGGTTCCAACTTACGGTCCGTAAGGACTGTAACTGGGCGATACAAATTAAAAGTGGTTACGGATCGTAAGGGCTCAGGCTTACGGTCCGTAAAGACTGTATCTGGGAAGTAAAATGGACAGCTGCAGGTTTGTCACCTTCTACACCCAATTCTCGAAACCAGTTGCATGTTAACGGTTTTGAAATACCATTTGGACACTTGTGAGCATCATGAAACATCTAGGGACACTTGGATTGATCATAGTTCACCCTCTTCTTCTATAAATAGACTCCTCATTCTTCATTTGAGACTTGCACTTTCAAAATCAGAATTCTTCTCTCTTGCTTGCACGCACGCTCTGGAGCATCCTGGTCTTAAAGGAAGCTCTTCTAAGTTCAAATTTTGTGCTAGGACTTGGTGTAAGTGTTCCTAGCTCCTGTAGTTCAGTTTTATTATGTCTAAGGACCGAAAGTCAATTGTCGGGTCAAAGTAACTAGTTAAAAAGTCAAAATAGTCAGATTTTCATATAATAATTAAAACTAATAATGTAGAGGTTATGAATCATGTTTTGTCACCTAAATAACTTGGTAAATATTGTTAGAACATGTTTATGCATGTTCAACCCGACAATTCTGAGCTTAGGCTCGGTTCGCAATCGAAAGTCGCAAAAGTTGACTTTTGCTTTGAGTTTCAGTTCTGACCCGAATTAGCTTAGTTTCTTTATGCATTAAGGTTCCTATGTGACCATATTATATGTTAGTATAACCCTTTGAGGTTATACTACATGGTCCCTTAGTAATCCGAGTTATTTGCTTGTTTCCGTTATTATGCTTAAAGTTTGACCATTATGCCCTTATAGTATAAAGACGAGATTTTTGAATATGTAAGCATGCAAATAGCTTTATTACTGATATATAAACATGTCAAAATTATTTTGACATTATTTTCTGGTCTCAAAACAAAGTTATGCAAGATATCGTAAAATTGAACTTTTCATTAATTAAATTACGCTTTTGTGCATAAATCAGGTTTAAACCTGAATTTTGGAACCAAACTCATTACCTACTATTATCATATTATATTTAAGGATTTTTGGAATGTTGGGTCAGATTATAAACTGACCATATCATTGAGTTCTTGTATAAATTCGATAAATGACGATAATGCCCTTTATTTAATAAAATGAGATTTACATATGATTAACATGCCAAACCTTTTCCTACTGGTTTTATATGAAAAATAAAATATTTTAAACATTCAAGGCTGATCAAAATTTCAGAATTTCATAAACATCGCAAATATCGTCAATTATCGATTTTTACGTTAATTAGGTGCATAGTATGGTTTAAAACCATATTTAGCACCCAAGACTTGTTACCTACTGTTTTTTTAAATAAATTTTAATACTTTTGCAGTAGGTATAAGTCAGCAACTCAGACTTCCAATTTTGTCCCTAAAACCATATGCGAAATGACCAAAATGCCCGTATAGTGCATAGTTTGGCCATAAATGGTAAACACACATATATATGATATCTTACTATTATAACTTTATAAAATAAATATTTTTACAGAATATTATAGACCAGAACCACAGTTTGCTTCAAAACTTCTTTTATAATTCTTAAAATGACCAAAATACCCTTCGGGACTTAAATTGGTTTAAAAATCTTTTTGGGCATAATTTTTTATAACCTACTGATATCACAAACTTATTTTAAGCATAATAACTTATAGAACTAGTATATGACTCATCCGGTTACCCGTTTATGCTTATACGGGTACGGTGCGGTTTATGTGACTAGTTTACATAAGCTAGCCGAAACGGGTCAAAACTTATCATTTTAGCTTCAAATTCAAGAATGTATTTAGTTTACCCATATAATACAAGTATCCATACTTGTCGGGTCTAAATTACATTCCGATCCGGTCATCGCTTAATCTAGCGTTTCGTACCGTAAACCTTTCCTTAAACTAACCGGTCTAAGTTTACTACTAAAATAAGACCCGTTATTAATCTCATAGGTTAATATAATCTTCGTTCTAGATTTAGGAGCTCGGTAACAGATACTTGCACTTGTTTGAGTAGAATATACGGCTGAGTATACAAAACTTGGATTTTAAGCTCAGGTAAATACTTTTAACTTATTTCCCCTTATACGGGCTTGGGATACGGTAAAATATTACCGCTTGGTCGGGTGTAAAAACATTTTAATCGAATATGGTTAAATTGCATAATCCTGTTTTAATCAGTGTTGCTTGATAACAAATAACATTGGGGGTTAACGACCGTGTCCTGGATATCCTCGGCTCATTTAAGATCGTAAATGGCCATGACTTAAGCACGGGGTTTAGGCATACACCTGACAGTTGCGTATGTAAAAGTTATACTCACTTGCTGGGGTAACCCGCCATAGGATTATATTTGTGGTGTGTCGGTTAATCTTGTTCGGCTTTTATCCCGGCCCTAAATGTTGGAGAAACATGTAAATCTAATACAAGATTATTATTTATATAATTGTCCCAAGTTATAAAAGAATATTTGTGCCTTGTGCATTTAAATCACTTTTTATAAATGTTTTCAAATGAGTCAGTTAATTGTATTTACCAGTGAAAACTGACGTATTTTTAAAAAGGCTAAGTGGCAGGTACTTCTCATTACTGGCTGGGAGCTCTGGCCGTTAGTTAAAGAATCTTGAAAGTTCTTAATCCTTAAAGTCTGTTGAACAACATTTTGTATTATATTTTGGATCCGCCTGTGGATCCTATCTTACAACCATCTGTATATTATTTTATTCGTAGTTTACATTTCGGTTTGTAATAGTATTTTCTACCAAGACTTCCGCTGTGCAATGATCTGTGTATATTTGACTATGATGATATCAACTATGTCAAGATACTCCCCGCAGGGCCCACCGGTTATATGTGGAAATATCGGGGTGTGACAGGTTGGTATCAGAGCCAACATTGAGTGAATTAAACACTAGCCTTTTTTTGTTTAATCTCAATAACACAGTAGCACATTCCTCGACTTCCGAGTCTAGGCAAACGACCTAGGATTAATCCTAATCTTAATCTTTTTGGTTTATATCTTTTGTTTGTTTTTTGTTTTGACAGGTTTTTGACAGGTTACTTTTAATCATGTCGCCAAGAGTACGTGGATGTGGAGGCAGAGGCAAGGCCCCAATGAGGGGAAGAAACAATCATGAAGCAGGGCCATCATACCGACGCACACCCTCAGCATCCTTCGGCTCCAGCCTGCATGAAGACTGGAGAACTTATCTCGAACCAGCGAGGCACTCTGTCTCGCTTAGCTCCTCGCCCTCATACCACAACTCCTTCGGGCCACACCAGGAAGATGAGCCCCATGACTCACACCACCCATACATACCCTTGCAACGTTCCGACTCTCACCACTCCTTTCAAAACCCCACACCTTACTACTAAAGCCGTTTCAACCCAATGAACCAAATTGACAAACCAATGGGTCATAGCCCATTGGGACCAGCAGACCACTATCCTGAGTTCTAGGACATGGATCTGGACGAAGATCCCGATCTTGCCATGCCACCATCTGGGATGCCGACGCATCCCATCGAAATCTCCAGCGGCTCTTCATTCGCAGGGTCGCCATACAGAGGCCCCGACTTATGGGCCGAAAGGTGGAGCACATACAAGCGGGAGTTTATTCCCCCACATCACGTTTCACCTCCTCACCAGCAGGTTCCCTCTGAGGAACCACACTTTAAGGCGGTTACACCACCGCCACCACCAGCGCCAGAGCAGCCGCCGCCTCCAGAACCATCGAGGCGAAGAAGAAGTGCATGGATGTCCGTGCGTGGGGGTTTTTATTTCAGCACCCTCCAACACTCCAGCAACTATCCTCCGTTGTATGAAGACCCGCATTTGGGTGGGCCTTCAAACCCTGTTTCTGAAGTCGACTCTGCACTGGTCGCACCTGCACCACCACCACCACCACCCATGGGTTATAAAAACCCAATCCCTGCTTACCCAGATGCAGCTGGGTACAACCCGTTTGAGCAACCAGCTTACTCGGGTTATAACTACCATGCACCTGTCATTGACCCATACGTTGAGGCAGCAAACTTCAATGCTCTCTACCCCTCACCCTTTCCACCCATGTACCCAACTGGGTACCCTGCTTATGGGTATCAATACCCACCACCTCCACAACCTCAGCAGCAGCAGCCACCGCAACGCCCACTCCAACAACCGTAGCAACAAGAAATTCTTCAAAGGTTGCATGAGGTGGAACAAAGGGTGGAAGAGGGGGATAGAAACCGCAAAAGTTTTCTTAAGGGTTTAGCAAACCTCCTCAAGGGGTAAAAGAAGAAGGACCATTGAAGAACCCTTATTTATTTATTGTTTTGTAATTTCATTTCAATTAAGTCCGTGTGTGGACATTTTATTTAAGTAATTAGTCCCTGCGTGGACTTGTTTTCTTATTTAGTCCCTGTGTGGACAAGTTTATTGTTTAAAGTCCCGTTTAGGGCAATTATTGTAATTCTTAGGACCATTTATGAGAAGTTCCTTTTTCAATTACATTTGTCTTTATACATATGTGGATACATTATATTACTAATTAAACTATTATTTTAATTTATAATTGATCTGCCATTAAATCTCAAAAGATAATCTTAAAGGTATAACCAAGCCTATATGTCATCATAGACATGACCATGATGGTAAGGCCTTTTTAAGATGATAAATCCTTGTTAACACCTAAGAACGTGTTAGCACTCTTGACAAATGTGGTTCGAGAAAATCACACTAGTCATCCTTATATTGGATTCTTACAAATCCTTATTTAGCCAAATAATATAGTAAATCATGGTTGGTATCACTTTATGAAAACATCCATGTGATGCCATTATTTTGCCTTCATGGCCAAACTATTTCAACTACACAACAAAAGACAGTAGTAGTCTATGACTTCCTGTCAGGAAAGGTGAAGAACTATGTTTAAACCTAAATGCCTCGATCCAATAAGATCATGGCTTATAAATTAAAACTGTCCTTGTGACAAGGCCTTTTGTGCCACCCTAATACTCTTAGTGTTTGTGTAACTGTCACACCCCAAATTTCCACGTGTCACCGGTGGGGAGTATCGTGACGTAGTCGATATCATCATAGTCAAACAACACAATATATAAATGCACAGCGGAAGTAAAAGATAAATATATTACAATCCGAATATAAAGTAATATCCAGTATTACAACGGAAAGTAAAGGATCCACAGGCGGATCTTAAAATATAAATATTATTCAACAGACTTTAGACGCCTAGAACTTGCAAGATTCCTTATTAACGTCCTGAGCAGCTTCCAGCCTATTACGTACTTGTACCTGTCACTTAATCTTTTGAAAATACGTCAGTTTTCACTGGTAAATACACTCAACCGACTCATTTGAAAGGAGTTTAAGAAAATTGGTTTGAATGCACTTCGGCACATAATATGTTGACACATTGATTAAAATGCACAAGGCAAAATTAATCTTTTATACTTTGATTTAGATGCACAGAGGAAAAATAAATCTTTTATACTTGGGGCAAACTATATCTCATGTTATCAGTTTTACATAACTTGCTCTACATACGGGGCCCGGTTCTATGCCGGTTCATGATTAACCGACACACCACTATTCCCTTATTGGGAATCCCTTATTGGGTATAATTAATTAATTAGCATATAGCATCTGTCAGGTGTATGCCTACACCCCGTGCTTAAGTCGTGGCCATTGCATTTAATGAGTCATGGATATCCAGGACACGGTCGCATTAATCCCCAATGTTTCAGTCAAGCAATACGAATTAAAACAGGTTATTTGGATTTCCCGACTTATTGGTCTTTGAATCCCATACCTGACCATGCGGTATTTATATTACCGTATCCCAAGCCCGTAATAGGGAAATTAAGTTAAGAGTATTTACCTGAGCTAGCTTCTGTCTTAAATAGCAATAATTATAATAAGTCAGCCGTATTCACTTAAGTAAGCGTAGGTACAATTTACCGGAAGGCTCTAGTCTGGAATGATGGTATAAATAACCAATTAGAATGCTAACGGGTCTTTAATTAAGCCTAAGCTTAGACCGGTTAGTCTTAAAGAATTATACGGTTCAAACGCACGATTAGGCGAAGACCGGATAGAATGTGATTTAAACCCGACAAGTTCAGAGACTTGCTTAATATCGGTATTTCATGCACATTCTGGATTTTGAGATAAAACCGTTAAGGTTTGACCCGTTTAGGCTAGTTTATGTAAACTAGTTACATAAACCGAACCGAACGCGTAATAAGCGTAACGGGTACACATATGAGCCATTTACAGGTTTCCTAAGTTAATATGCTTCATAAATGTTGTGACATCAGTAAGATGTCTTTTATTATGCCCGATACGAATTTAAACACAAACCATGCCCCGTAGGGGTAGTTTGGTCATTTAACAGGTTATAAAAGAGTTTAAGTGTTTACCTGAGTTACAGGTCTGATGAAATCAGCAAAAATACTTATTTTACTAAGTTATAACAGTATGGTAAATTATATATGTGAAATTTATCAATTATAACCAAACTATGCCCCGTAGGGGTATTTTGGTAATTTCACATAAGCCGAAAAGCTCAATACTGAAGTCTGAGTTTAACAACCTTTGCTTACTGTTAAAATATTATAATTTGCCTCAAATATCAGTAGGTATCAACCCTTGTATGTTTAATATAGTTATAGCACATACTATGCGTTAAAAACGCTTAAAAAGGCGATTAGAAGCCTTTTCCGGGTTCGATACATAAAGCTGATATTTTTGTTATTCCAGAAGGCTTAAAATAATTTATTTATCATATGTTATCAGTAGCAAAAGGTTTGGAGTTGATTAGATATGTAAAACTCTTTTTATGGCCCGTAAGGGCAAAACCGACAATTATCGGAATAAGCCTACGACTATTAGTTATGCTCAGCCTAAAATTAATTAAAAATCTTTAAAAATCCCAAAATAATAAATAACATCAGTAGGTAATAAGTTTGTTATCAAAAAGTAGGCTTAACTAGGCTATACGCTAATTACGCCGTTTAATTAACATAAAGCTTTCATTTCACGCTAACGAGCATAACTCTTAGTCTACACCTCAAACTGATGTCAAACTTTGGATGCAAGTTTAAATATCGGTAATTAAAGTTTCTACTCTTTTACATTTCCAAAAATCATGATTTAAGGTAATAAGGGCATAATGGTCAACATATGAGCAATTAACGGAATCATGCATTTTAAATTGGATAACTAATGATCCGAGGTGTATAATCACAGAGGGTTATACTAGCATGTAACCTGGTCCAAATAAAGCTCTAAGGCATTTCTAAAACATACCATAACGGGTCAGAACTGAAAGTCAAAGTCAAAGTATAAGTCAAACTATGCGACTTTCGGTTCCGAACCTGGTCTAAACAGGAAATTGTCGGGTTGAACTTGTTTAGACATGTTCTTATACTAATTACCAAGTTATAATAATGATAAAAAAGGTTGTATGTTTTCTATATAGCTAATCATGCATTAATTAGAATTTATGTTTCCTGTTGACTTTTTAATTATAAGTTTGACCCGACTTTTGACCTAGTTAGAGTGGGAATCAGGGGGAACCCTTTTGAGGGTTTATTACCCACATAATTACCAACTTATAACTACTTTTGATTCAACTAATCAATGGACCATTTGTGATTAATCTTAAAGTCAACCGTTAATCACGACGGTTTGACTTTTAAGCTAATACTAAGCTAAAACTTAATTAAGAAGGGATTAGCAAACTTACAAGAGTCCTATGCACGAAATATGATCACTTGAGCCTGCTTGGGAGCTCCAGAATTGATCAGGAAATGCAGATGAAGGTGTGATCAATTGGTTGCAACTCAAGACCCTTTTATAGTGAAATTTTCATGTTGACATGTAAGTCTACTAATGACCACAACTCTTCAACAAGTGTCCCTAAGTGCTTAAAATCATTTTAGGCAACTCATGGAAGTGTTAAAGGGCAAAACTTGGCGTTTGAATAGGCTGAACAGGCCAAAAAAACGAGTTGCTGCATCTGGTGGTTGCTTGCGCACCGCAACAACCACAGTGTTGAGGTGCGCAAGGCCTTGGCCAGCAATCAGCAACTTTCAATTGTTGGCAGCTTTGACCCCAGCACCTTTAAATGTCATTTCCAGCACATCCAAGTCCCGTTAAACCATTTTTAAGGCTCTACAATGATTCCTAAGTATGGGGAACATGAAACATGCTCAAAAATATGCCGGATGTCGGTTCGTTTGGTCGTACGGTCACGTTGTTCGGTTAATTACGACGAAACACGGACGGACGCGAAAAACGAACCAATTGACGCGATGAATGGAATTTTATCAAGCCAAACACTAAAATAATATATTTTAGTGTTTACATAAATTTTTGGGTGTTCGGGGATATTCAGAATGTGAGATATGCGCGTAAACGCAAACTTGTGCGCTTTTTGACACTTTTAGTCCCTTCATGACTTAAAAGTTTATTTTTGCGCACTAAACACCTCAAAGCCTATATCTAAGCCATGAGAAGGATAGTTAAGGTATGTATAACTCATGGTCATATTCTGGAAGGTCCGATAACATACGAATCGGTATACTTTAGCAGTTTGACGCTTTAGGTCCTTCTAACGCGCAAACTTGCGTAACTCATCATTTAATATCATTGAAGCCTCATATAATCTATATTAGGCATTCTTGAAAGTATTATTAAACATCATAATGCTTCGGGCTCGATAAAAGGTCATTCAGAGGTATAATTAAACATATTGACACTTCTAGTCCCTTATACTTGCAAAGTTGCGCATAACTTCTCTTTTAGGCATAAAAGCCTTGGATTGCCAATGATTGGCATTACCGAGAGTATAATCAAATATCATGAGGCTCTCGGTTTGTTAAAAGGTCACTCAGAGGTAAGAATTTACATGTCGACGCTTTTAACCCTTTTCTGCGCAAACTTTCAATTATTTACATAAACGGCTACACTTGATTAACAAGTGGCTCCTTTGTGAATATAAAACCATAAAAGGTTAATTAGAAACTTATTTTTGGTATGATAATACTTCCAGTTCTTTCATAATCAAAGTTTTCGATTTTTCGAAAAATTAGTCCCTTGAATTCATTGTTTGACTTCATTAGGGTTTATTACACGTGTCAATACTTCATTGGACGTGATTTTACGAGGTGTTACATCCTCACCCCCTTAAAAGAAATCTCGACCTCGAGATTTGCTAGAATAATGGAAGTATTTCCTGAAGTAGCATGGACTTACTTCCATAGTATATTTGGGCCTCTAAGGGTATCCCAGTTGACCTATACAATAGGTACATACTCTCCTTCGGAGCTTCTTAACCTGTCGATTCTTAGTTTATACAGGTTTATTGTCTAATCATAAAGTTTCATTAGTCTGCCTATCATTACGTGATAATGTTTTGCGGTTATTGGCGAAACACATCCTTTGGTTACTAGTGTGTAATGTATTGCGAGCTCCGCCAAGCTCCTTAAATAGGTTTTAGCTTATAAGTTACTTGATCTTAATACATTCGATTTCCTTCGAATGATTCTATATATTCAGAGCTTAACTAGCCTGATAATTTAACAAATTTGGCACACAGAGGTGTCATAGATGTCCGTACACTCCGGCTTTGGTTCATCTATCGATGTCGGTGTCAGATAAATGACACCTTCTCTTTATAAATTGTAAGGATGTCCTAAGTAGAGATACTTATAAGGACATTTTATATTGGATATCTTCTTTGAATACTACTAGTCGACTTTAGTACAATAGGATAATTGGGATATCTCAGGGGTTCCATGCATTAAACCTCCATACTGATCAGGCATGGAAGCAATCTACGGGACACACTAGGACACGCCAATCCTCATATGGTACTCTTATCAAACATAGTTTGGCATTCGCAGGCGATATGAAATAATGAGAAAATAATAAAATAAAGTAATATATATATTGTCGTACTCTTTCTGGGGAAGAGTACTCCAGATTCTTATGAAAGGATTATCTCCGAGGATGGGAGAGAGGGTCATTAAAGGTTTCATTGGTAAATTATACCTCATTTTTAATAACTGAAGTTCTTATGAAAGTAATCAAAGGCTTGTTAAGCTTATGGTTTACTAAAGGTTTAGTAACCTTTGCATTAACGTAAAATACTAAGCAGATACAATCGATGCTAAAAGGTAAAGACGTACCTAATGCTATTATTGAGATGCACTGTCTTTGGTATTCAATCGGTAATTCAGGCGTTTCCTTCCTTGGCGGCCTCAGGGCAATTAGTACTGATGTGGCCCTTTTCGCCACAGCTGAAACAGTTTGCATTCTTTATATCCCTACATTCGTGGGACTGGTGGCCAGTTCTTTTGCAGATGCCACATTGCTTTATCTTTTGGTTTGATCGACACTGTCCCCAGTGCCTTCTGTTGCAAGTTTTGCATGTAGGCTTCTTGTTGGAATCCTGTTGGTTATTGTTGAGCTCGGATTTGCTCTTCTCAGGATTCTGAGAGTTATCCTCCTCCCTTTTTCGCTTTCCATCTTCAGAGGCCTTGGCAGCCTTGTTTCTAACCACATCAAGTGTGAGAGATAGCGACAGATCTGCCGCTGACCTGAATGTAGTAGGTCTCGATGCTTTCACACTTGCCTTTATTTCTGGGGCTAAACCCCCAATAAAGCAAGCTATTCGCTTTGGTTCCGGTGTAATCAAATAAGGAACCAATCGAGACTTGGTATTGAAACTTGTAAGGTATGCTTGACAATCTAAGTTCTCCATGACTAGTGTCAAGAATTCTATCTCGATCTTCTCAACTTCATCTTGAGGACAGTAATTTTCTTTGATAAGACCAACGAACTGATCCCAAGTCATGTTGTACAAAGGGATCTTCCCGGTGGCTTGAATTAACGATCGCCACCAGGCTAAGGCCTCACCCTTAAATGATTGCGACACGAACTTGACTACATCCCTCTCAGCGCATCCGCTGATATCCACCACTGTATCCATTTCATCTAACCATGTCATACAATCTACAGCTCCTTCCTCCCCAGTGAAATCCCGGGGTTTACATGAAACAAAGTACTTGTAGGAGCAACCCTTATCACGGGGTCCTTGATTCAATATGATCTGTTGAGACGGATCACTGTGATGATTAGAAGAGTGACGCTCGTCATCTTCCTTCTTGGGTTCATCCTTCTTGGAAGGTGGCTTTGCATGCGGTGTTGATAGGGTCCTACTTCGAGTCCCACTATACTCTTCATATTGCCGCTCTAAGGCTTTTGTAACGGCGTCGTCTACTAACGCCTTTAACTCAGCACCCGTTAAATTAATTCGGGCGTTATCAATGTTCTCCACTGGGTGGCTATTAATTTCATCTGAGCCAGCCATTTAATTGAACTGTTACATAAAACAAGGACAATAGTTTACTTGGGAGTTTATTATGGAATTGTCTTTTATGACAATTCATTAACCACGGTAACGGAGACCATATTTGGTTAATTTATTAATCACATTTATTTAGGATTTATATTATAACTTATCCTAATTATAAAAACAATAACAGTTTTACTAGTGGCACGAAAGGCCTAGTCACAAGGACATTTATAAACTGTAAGCTATGATTTCAGAGAATCAAAGCATTGAGGTTTGAATCATAGTTCATTGCCTATTTCGGTCAGGGAGTCATCGCTACCCCTGTCTTTTGGCTCATGTAGAAATGTGCAAGGCCCGTAGGCACTTTCTTACCAATGCATGGTCAAAATATGATCATCTCAATTGATGATTTAAACCCATGATGCAGAGATCATTAAGTTGGGTTAGGAATCTTTTGAAGAATCCTTATATAAGAATGACATGTGTGATTTTAATGAATCACGTCTGCCAGGAGTGTTAACATATTTTCAGATGTTAACAGGGATACGAATCTTTTAAACAGGTCTTACCATCTTGGCCAGGTCTTTATAATGACACTCAGGCTAGGTTTCACTCTTAAGATTCTTATTCATATGTATACTGGCAGGGAAAGAAGGATATTTATTTATTTATTTTTTTTTACTCAGGATGTTTATCATAAATCCTAATTTACAAGTTAATAGTAGCACAAATGGCCTAGTCGCGTAGGCAAGTTTAATTTATAAGCCACGATTCCGGAGAATCGAGGCATTAAGGTTTGAATCAAGGTTTATAACCTTTGAATAGGGAGTTGTAGACCACAACTGTCATTGTCATAATTGACGATACAATATGGCCCATAGGCAAATCAATTGGCATTACTAAATGATGCTTTAAGAAAAATAATAATCATCGCACTGATGATAGTAGTCATGATAGTATTGATCATATTGACTATGAGGCTTGGGCATAGCCCACCACCTTAGACAGGGAACCTTAATGGTTACAACTGTCATTGTCGTATTGACAATATAATAAAGTATAGCCCGTAGGCACTTCATCACTAAGGATGTTAATAGTTTGATCATCATATTGATGATATTAGTCATGATCGCACTGATCATATAGATTTATGAGGCTTGAGCATAGCTCACCACCTTTGACAGAGAATCATAAAAGATCACAACTGTCTTTGTCACGAATGGACGATATAATATAGCCCGTAGGCAAAACATCACTAGGATGTTATATGATATTAGTCATGATCACATTGATCATATAGATTATTAGGCTTGAGCATAGCTCACCACCTTAGACAAGGAATCATAAAGATCACAATGTCAATGTCTCAAATGGACAATACATTATAGCCTGTAGGCAAAACATCACTAAAGGATGATTATTTCAAATAAGGGAATTTAGATTAACCCCTGTGGCCTGTGTGACTTTAACGATTCACAGTTTGCCAAAAATGTTAACATACTTACAGATTTTAATAGGGATTGGAATCTTTTGGATAGGTTTTACCGTCTTGGCCATGTCTGCATTGACATTTAGGCTAGGTTTTACCATCTTGGCCATGTCTGTATTGACATTTAGGCTAGGTTTTACCTTTAAGATTCCTTTAATATTTAACGCAGAGCAATCCTATTTTGAGATGTTAAATTATGGATCTGAACCTAATTATGGAACTACCATCTTGGCCCGGTTTTAAAATGACACGTGGCTAGGTTTTGTCCTTCTTAGATTTTGCCATTTTATAATGGTAGATCTTATAAAAAGATTGTTATTTTTCATTTATTTCATATTTCATGTTTAGAATGAAAATTTAAATTTAATCATTCCACTATAAAATTTAAAATCAGGTTTGCCCTAAATGGGACTTGAAAGGTATAATGTTGTCCTCGAAGGGACTGAAAAGATAAATATGTCCTTATAAGGACTATTGAGGAAACGATCTTCAGCTAAGGAGTTTCTTCTTCATCCAATTCCTGAATGTTTTCTCCTTGGTTGCACATTTCATCCGGGTCGCGGTACGAAGCTCAGCATTTCAAGGCTCCAGATGTGGAGAATTCTTATTACAGCTTCTTCGCTTGGCGGCGTATCCAATATAAAAATTTGGAAGCAAAAATTTCCGGATCAGGATTGAGATTATTCCTATGTTAAGTCTAGACTCAAAAGGTCAAGGAATGTGCTACTGTGTCACTGAGATTAAACACCAAAGACTAGTGTTTAATTCACTCAATGTTGGCTCTGATACCAACCTGTCACACCCCAAATTTCCACGTGTCACCGGTGGGCCCGGTGGGGAGTATCGTGACGTAGTCGATATCATCATAGTCAAACAACACAATATATAAATGCACAGCGGAAGCAAAAGATAAATATATTACAATCCGAATATAAAGTAATATCCAGTATTACAACGGAAAGTAAAGGATCCACAGGCGGATCTTAAAATATAAATATTATTCAACAGACTTTAGACGCCTAGAACTTGCAAGATTCCTTATTAACGTCCTGAGCAGCTTCCAGCCTATTACGTACTTGTACCTGTCACTTAGACTTTTGAAAATACGTCAGTTTTCACTGGTAAATACACTCAACCGACTCGTTTGAAAGGAGTTTAAGAAAATTGGTTTGAATGCACTTCGGCACATAATATGTTGACACATTGATTAAAATGCACAAGGCAAAATTAATCTTTTATACTTTGATTTAGATGCACAGAGGAAAAATAAATCTTTTATACTTGGGGCAAACTATATCTCATGTTATCAGTTTTACATAACTTGCTCTACATACGGGGCCCGGTTCTATGCCGGTTCATGATTAACCGACACACCACTATTCCCTTATTGGGTATAATTAATTAATTAGCATATAGCATCTGTCAGGTGTATGCCTACACCCCGTGCTTAAGTCGTGGCCATTGCATTTAATGAGTCAAGGATATCCAGGACACGGTCGCATTAATCCCCAATGTTTCAGTCAAGCAATACGAATTAAAACATGTTATTTGGATTTCCCGACTTATTGGTCTTTGAATCCCATACCTGACCATGCGGTATTTATATTACCGTATCCCAAGCCCGTAATAGGGAAATTAAGTTAAGAGTATTTACCTGAGCTAGCTTCTGTCTTAAATAGCAAGAATTATAATAACTCAGCCGTATTCACTTAAGTAAGCGTAGGTACAATTTACCGGAAGGCTCTAGTCTGGAATGATGGTATAAATAACCAATTAGAATGCTAACGGGTCTTTAATTAAGCCTAAGCTTAGACCGGTTAGTCTTAAAGAATTATACGATTCAAACGCACGATTAGGCGAAGACCGGATAGAATGTGATTTAAACCCGACAAGTTCAGAGACTTGCTTAATATGGGTATTTCATACACATTCTGGATTTTGAGATAAAACCGTTAAGGTTTGACCCGTTTAGGCTAGTTTATGTAAACTAGTTACATAAACCGAACCGAACGCGTAATAAGCGTAATGGGTACACATATGAACCATTTACAGGTTTCCTAAGTTAATATGCTTCATAAATGTTGTGACATCAGTAAGATGTCTTTTATTATGCCCGATACGAATTTAAACACACACCATGCCCCGTAGGGGTAGTTTGGTCATTTAACAGGTTATAAAAGAGTTTAATTGTTTACCTGAGTTACAGGTCTGATGAAATCAGCAAAAATACTTATTTTACTAAGTTATAACAGTAGGGAAAATTATATATGTGAAATTTATCAATTATAACCAAACTATGCCCCGTAGGGGTATTTTGGTAATTTCACATAAGCCGAAAAGCTCAATACTGAAGTCTGAGTTTAACAACCTTTGCTTACTGTTAAAATATTATAATTTGCCTCAAATATCAGTAGGTATCAACCCTTGTATGTTTAATATAGTTATAGCACATACTATGCGTTAAAAACGCTTAAAAAGACGATTAGAAGCCTTTTCCTGGTTCGATACATAAAGCTGATATTTTTATTATTCCAGAAGGTTTAAAATAATTTATTTATCATATGTGATCAGTAGCAAAAGGTTTGGAGTTGATTAGTTATGTAAAACTCTTTTTATGGCCCGTAAGGGCAAAACCGACAATTATCGGAATAAGCCTACGACTATTAGTTATGCTCAGCCTAAAATTAATTAAAAATCTTTAAAAATCCCAAAATAATAAATTACATCAGTAGGTAATAAGTTTGTTATCAAAAAGTAGGCTTAACTAGGCTATACGCTAGTTACGCCGTCTAATTAACATAAAGCTTTCATTTCACGCTAACGAGCATAACTCTTAGTCTACACCTCAAACTGATGTCAAACTTTGGATGCAAGTTTAAATATCAGTAACTAAAGTTTCTACTCCTTTACATTTCCAAAAATCACGTTTTAAGGTAATAAGGGCATAATGGTCAACATATGAGCAATTAACGGAATCATGCATTTTAAATTGGATAACTAATGATCCGAGGTGTATAATCACAGAGGGTTATACTAGCATGTAACCTGGTCCAAATAAAGCTCTAAGGAATTTCTAAAACATACCATAACGGGGCAGAACTGAAAGTCAAAGTATAAGTCAAACTATGCGACTTTCGGTTTCGAACCGGGTCTAAACAGGAAATTGTCGGGTTGAACATGTTTAGACATGTTCTTATACTAATTACCAAGTTATAATAATGATCAAACAGGTTGTATGTGTTCTATATAGCTAATCATGCATAAATTAGAATTTAAGCTTCCTGTTGACTTTTTAATTATAAGTTTGACCCGACTTTTGACCTAGTTAGAGTGGGAATCAGGGGGAACCCTTTTGAGGGTTTATTACCCACATAATTACCAACTTATAACTACTTTTGATTCAACTAATCAATGGACCATTTGTGATTAATCTTAAAGTCAACCGTTAATCATGACGGTTTGACTTTTAAGCTAATACTAAGCTAAAACTTAATTAAGAAGGGATTAGCAAACTTACAAGAGTCCTATGCACGAAATATGATCACTTAAGCCTGCTTGGGAGCTCCAGAATTGATCAGGAAATTCAGATGAAGGTGTGATCAATTGGTTGCAACTCAAGACCCTTTTATAGTGAAATTTTCATGTTGACATGTAAGTCTACTAATGACCACAACTCTTCAACAAGTGTCCCTAAGTGCTTAAAATCAGTTTAGGCAACTCATGGAAGTGTTAAAGGGCAAAACTTGGCGTTTGAATAGGCTGAAAAGGCCAAAAAATGAGTTGCTGCATCTGGTGGTTGATTGCGCACCGCAACAACCACAGTGTTGAGGTGCGCAAGGCCTTGGCCAGCAATCAGCAACTTTCAATTGTTGGCAGCTTTGACCCCTGCACCTTTAAATGTCATTTCCGGCACATCCAAGGCCCGTTAAACCATTTTTAAGGCTCTACAATGATTCCTAAGTATGGGGAACATGAAACATGCTCAAAAATATGCCGGATGTCGGTTCGTTTGGTCGTACGGTCACGTTGTTCGGTTAATTACGACGAAACACGAACGGACGCGAAAAACGAACCAATTGACGCGAAGAATGGAATTTTATCAAGCCAAAAACTAAAATAATATATTTTAGTGTTTACATAAATTTTTGGGTGTTCGTGGATATTCAGAATGTGAGATATGCGCGTAAACGCAAACTTGTGCGCTTTTTGACACTTTTAGTCCCTTCATGACTTAAAAGTTTATTTTTGCGCACTAAACACCTCAAAGCCTATATATAAGCCATGAGAAGGATAGTTAAGGTATGTATAACTCATGGTCATATTCCGGAAGGTCCGATAACATACGAATCGGTATACTTTAGCAGTTTGACGCTTTAGGTCCTTCTAACACGCAAACTTGCGTAACTCATCATTTAATATCATTGAAGCCTCATATAATCTATATTAGGCATTCTTGAAAGTATTATTAAACATCATAATGCTTCGGGCTCGAGAGTATAATCTATATTAGGCATTCAGAGGTATAATTAAACATATTGACACTTCTAGTCCCTTATACTTGCAAAGTTTCGCATAACTTCTCTTTTAGGCATAAAAGCCTTGGATTGCCAATGATTGGCATTCCCGAGAGTATAATCAAATATCATGAGGCTCTCGGTTTGTTAAAAGGTCACTCAGAGGTAAGAATTTACATGTTGACGCTTTTAACCCTTTTCTGCGCAAACTTTCAATTATTTACATAAACGGCTACACTTGATTAACAAGTGGCTCATTTGTGAATATAAAACCATAAAAGGTTAATTAGAAACTTAGTTTTGGTATGATAATACTTCCAGTTCTTTCATAATCAAAGTTTTCGATTTTTCGAAAATTAGTCCCTTGAATTCAATGTTTGACTTCATTAGGGTTTATTACACGTGTCAATACTTCATTGGACGTGATTTTACGAGGTGTTACAGTAACTGAGAATAAATATAATGAAAATTTTAAATAAATCTGATTAAACAAATTAACCAATATGGTCTATTTATACCATGGTTAATGAATCACCGAAAATGATGATTCAATAATAGACCACTAAACAAGTTGTTGTCAATTGTTTTATAGCAATCAAGCTTCACCATGGCCGAATCTGAATGTGACAACCCGTACTTCTGCGGTTAGCATTATTATACTTATCTTATTATAATAATGCACGAACTTGGGAGACGAATTAAGTACACTTATAAAATGTATTTTATATAAACGAATACTTGAAGGCAAATCCTTATCATGTTGAACCAACCCAAACCGTTAAAACCATAACTTGAGTAATATATATTATTAGTTGGGGATAAGTTATACTCCTAGTATTATTTGTTGATAAAAAAAATATAGTAAAGTCATGTATGCAAAACGTTTAACTGCCATATGCCATTTTCTTTTGTTCCAAGTTTTCACCTCACCTATTGTCCCTCTACCCACTTGTTAGCGGCCCAACCTCCAACCGAAGTTCCCTTTTTATCGGCCCACACACAAGCCCAACTGCCCTCCTCTTTTAATTCGGTACATATGCATGTGTTCGTATAATATCTCAAAAGGAAAAACCCTAGTCACCCTCACAACTTACGGCAGCAAAAGACCCCCACCCCCGGTCACGATCTTTCCTTTCACGGTGCTCCCTCTCCCGCTCAAACTATCTTTATTTCGTCCCCATCTTTCGGTAAGTGCATATACTTGTTTTGGATTGAAATCCCGATTATTCTTTGCTGCGTTTTATCATTGATATGATTCCTGTTGTCTAAATATATGCATGTGAGTTAGGAACCATGCTTTAATGGCACTTAGATCATATTCGGATTCGGTGAATTAACTAGTGTTGTTGTGTATGGAAACTTGCTGATTGGTGTTGATGTATGGACATGATCTTTAGAACGTGTATCATTATGATTACCCGGAACATGCTAATCCCAATGTGTATGTGATCTTTTGTGTAGACACGAACCGGGTTGACGATGTCGAATCCGAAACCATAGGTGCGGTTGTAGGTATTAAATCTGTTGATACACGATGTCTAAAGCCTACGTCATAAGTCTAGGGTCTAAATATGTCAAGTTTGTTAAGTGTAGGGGTCTAAATGTAAAGTTTAACTTAGTTTATTAGGGTTTCGCTTCAGGGAGTATGATGTAAGCCTCAAGCGAAATCACGTGATAAGGTTTCGCTTGAGGCATGTTGAAGCGAAATCTTGTTGCCTATAAATAGGCTTGTGTAGTTCTCAGTTGGTACGCATTCCGAGAAGTTGTAACGAAGTGCTGCCGGATTTTCAAGTCATTATATAACAGAGAACAAGTGTTAAAAGTGAATCTATTCTGTTTTCTACTCTATTCTGTCTGATTCTAAGTTGTTTAGATGTTTCCGCCATCTAAATAGTGTAAACACATTCAAATTGACTCATTCGATCGGTCAAATCGATCCTACAATTGGTATCAGAGCCAAGTTATGAGTGTGTTCACTTGAATCAGTTGGTTTTTACTCACAAAAATTGATTTCTGAACGAAAACACGGACAAAATGGACTAAAATTATCACAGAGTGTGTAAAAGTGTGTTTTAACAAAGCCTTGAGAATTTCAGATTAAAACTCGGACTAAAATTGACAAAAATGACTTGAAAACCAGATTTCGCTTGAGCAGGCAGATTGATTGTTGGTATTTTGAAGCGAAATTTTGGATTTCGCTTGAAATATTTTAATTGCTTGAAGCGATATCGTATATTTCGCTTGAAAAGTTTGTGTTTGGATAAAAATTTGGTTTGAAGCGAAACCATTGATTTCGCTTGAGATCTTGCTGTTTGAAGCGAAATCATACTGTGTTTGATTTGTGAGTTTCGCTTGAAATCTTTTGTGATTTCGCTTGAAGTTTGAGTGATTTCGCTTGAGATTACTGATAGTCCATAGTGTTCGTGAACTTGTTCGATAGTCTGATTTTGTGAAAAGTGTGTGTGTGAAAATTTTAAAACTACTCGGTAAATTTCTAAAAATGGAAAACCAAGAGTTTTATAACTTTTTCTCGGGCAGTGGTATGGTAGCAGGACAAACCTCGGGTAGTGTTATACAAAACGTCAATATGGAGAACGAATTGGGAACAATGCAAAAGCCTCCCAAACTGATGAACATAGATGAATATGCAGGATGGTCAGGCAGATTTAAGAACTGGGTTCAGGCTAATCATTTTGAATGTTGGATGAAAATAGAGAAAAAGTATGTTCCACCAGTTGATGGTTTAAACAACAAGAAGAATATTCAGAGCCTGACAGAATCAGAACAGAATGATTTCAAAGCCGAGAAAAAGATGATTAGTATTCTCCAGCAGGTTATCAAAGAAGACATTCTAGTATTGTTGCAATATGAAGATAATGCTCAATCTATGTGGTTTGCATTGAAAGCAAAGTTTGAAGGTAGTGATTCCATGATCAAGAATAAGAAGGCATTGTTCAAGAAAGAGTTTGATATTTTTACCAGTATGAAGGGTGAAACTACAAGGCAACTAATTGAAAGATATTGTCATTTGGTACTTGAGATGAATAGATTAAAGATTGAAAAGACAGATGAAGAATGGATTGACAAACTAGCTGATGCGTTACCTTATGACGAGTGGGGTACATACCTGATGATGCTAAAGAACAATTCAGACTTTGCAAATTACAATCTTAGCCTATTCATAGAAAAGATTGAAGCTCATGAGTTAGAGTTGCTGAAGATCAAAAAGATGAAATCAGCCAATGTTCAACAAGATGTATCGTTGTATTACAAAAACAACCCTACAGCTTCAACAAATCAAAGTCCAAAAATACAGACAGGGTTCATTGCTGATAACACCTCAAGTGTTTCTTCAAACACTCCTCAATCTGGAAATTTTTCACCATTCGCGAATTGTGATCCAAACTTCAAAGCTCAAGAACAGTTTTCACCTCAAAGCTCTACAAGTTCAAGTAATCAGGCTTATGTTTCTGGGGTGCAGTGCAACATCGCGGTGAATATTAAGAATGGAAATGAAATTACTGAAACTGCCGCGAGACAACACATTGCAGTACTTGCTTCCGTTCTAGAGGCTTATGAAGGCTTAGTGGCGGGTAGGATTGGTAATCCTGATATGACCAAAGAGGATTACGACCAGATTGACCCGGAGGAACTTGAACTGATTGATATAAAATGGGGCATGGAAAGTTTGGTTAGATGAGCACAACGGTTTATGGAGATCACAGGCAGAAACAGTCTCTCAGGTCCTAATCAGAAGTTAGGGTTCGACAAATCGAAAGTTACGTGCTTCAAGTGTAAAGAACGTGGTCATTTTAAGAGAGAATGTCCGAATCATGAAGTAAACAATCATCAAAACCCGTTCACCAACGACTACTACAAGCAAGCAATCTATCATCGACCAAATCAACAGCATACTGTTCAAAAACCACAAATTGAGAATAAACCGGAAAAAGCAATGATCGTGAATCAAGACGATGAGAAGTTAGCTGCAGGGTTCAACTGGGATAAATATATTCCCGGTAGCGATGGACAGGCAATGATGGCTGAAGTTGTGGAAATTTCTGAGATAGTGTCTGAACCAGAAACAGTTACTGAAGATGTTTCTGTAGTTGTTGAAGAGGTTTCTGTTGAAAAAGCATATAATTTTGAAGAAATAGCTTCTGAAGTTCATCAATCTCAATCTGAGCAGGAGGTATTAACTAGTTCTTTGAGATCTATCATGCCTCCTAAAATTTTTGAATCTTTTGCAGGTTTCTTTGAAGAACCAAGGACCGGATTGTGTCCAAGATATGATGAGAAAAAAGAATTTGTTGAAGAAATGATCGATGTGACAAAGGAAATGACCGAAGACACATTGAAAGAAATTGCTGACAAGGCTCTCATGGCGAAACTGAGAGAGGTAGACTCAGAATCTGAGGAGTCTAAGTCTGACAGTAATGAGTCTGTCAAACGAGAGGAATCTGGAGTTCAGGGAAAAGAATCAGTAAATCTATCTGAGTCAGAGTCGAAAAATGTCGGTAAACTAGAAGTAGAAACTGTTTATGAAGCAGAATGTGATGAAATAGTAGATTCAATATCTGAAACACCATGCCAAAAGTGTTTACAACCGTGCATGGAGTGTCTTGAAAAAGACACTAAGTTTCAGGAATTGAAAGAACATGCTGACATGTTAAAATTTGATCTAGGACAGGTCAAAGAAGCATATGATACTCTAGCTAGAACAGTTAAAATGATTAAAGAGGAAAGTGTCGAAAATGATAAAGCCACAAAATTAGCAAAAGCAACACTTTTTGATAAACAAGTGGAAGTCAATTTTCATTTGGACACCATTGCTTCATTAAAAAGGGAATTGGAGTTAACAAAAATTGAAAATGAAAGAATTGATAAGAAGTTGATGAGTTATATAGCATCTTCATATGTGATTGAACAGATTGTCCCAAAACAACCTGATGAAACACCAGTTTTTAAGAGTGTTCCACCCCCAATGTGGAATCATTACACACAGAAATATCCAGATGGGGTGGAAGCTGCTTTGAATCTCAAATTGAGATCAATTGAGGATGATTTGCCTGAAAGCATCGATGTTACATTCTCTGCATCCGACACCGACAACGAATCACAGATTATCAAAACTGTTGTCGATCAGGTGTTAGATGAAGAGATTGATAACTCTGAGAAGTCACAATCTGAGAAAGGTGTTACAGATTCTGAAGATGAGAGTAATTTCTTGGAACGGTTTATACCGAAATCGGACAAGAGTGCGAATGATGATTCGATTATGGTAGTATATACTATGATTGGAACAGACAAACTTTATTCCGATTTCGAGTATCCTCTTCAGAATGTGAAAATTGAGAATGTTGAGAAAGTTTTTAGGTTGGTTGAAATGAACATTGATGAGGTTAATAACAAAGAATTCTTTTCAAAATCTAAAAAGTCATTTTTTACAACACGTGTCAACAACTTTGGGAAAAAGGAATGGGAAGGTAATGGTAACAAGAAAAATGGTAATAATTTTAAAAACAAAGGAATTGGTTTTGAGAAAAAGTTGGATAAGAAGGTTGTCAAGCCTAAAGATAAAATGAATGATGTTTTTGTTGCTGGTCCAAGTGTTGATGAAGAAAAGGAATACATTTTTAGTCAAAAAGCAGTTGACGATTTCAATGCAGCAAAGAAACTGAAAGAAGAGTCGTTCAAATCAACTTTTGTCGAATATGATAAAAGAGTTTGCTATCGCTGCAATGAAATCGGACACATGGCAAAACAATGCAAGAAAGTTTTTGAAAAATCTGTCATTAAACCATTTGTTAAAAAATTTCAACCTAAGTCACCAGTTAACACAAAGGGCAAAAAGCCGATGGTTTCTCAAATTCGCATTTTGAAAAGAGGAGAATCTTTGAAGTTGGAAGATAAGCCGAAATCGACATTTGAGATTGGTGAATCTTCAAAGTCCCAAATGACTTCAAAGATTTATCCAAAAACTAAAACTTTTGAAAATCAATTCTGGGTTGTAAAATCAAAACCATCGGTTGAGGAGAAAAAGATGGAAAACATTTTGAAAAATGAAACAAAAGTTGTTGAAATCAAATCACAATCAGTTGAGGTAAAGAAAATGGAGAACGAGTTAAAGTTTGATTCAAAAGCTTTTAATCCTACTATTCAAAATATTTTTGGAAAAATGGTTGACAGAAAAGTCAAAGGGGTAAAGGAATTTTATGAATCAAAGGTGGGTGTTAATGGTAATCACAAATTTGAATCTGAGCTTGATAAGTTTCTTGCAGAGTTTCCTCCTATCAAAGAAAATATGTTAAAATCAAAAGTGGAATCTGTTGTTCCAAACGTCACATTTGACTTTCCTAAGATTGATGAAAAGTGTGATGTAGTGTTTGGAAGTGTTTCAGAAGTCAAAAAGTCATGGAGTTCATTGTTTGAATAAATTTGTTATAATGTTTGCAGGGGCTGCCCAAGTCAATTCTATCAAAATGGATCATGGATAGTGGTGCGTCAAGGCACATGACTGGGACGCTTGCTTTGCTCTATGATGTAAAATCCATCAATGGAGGTCATGTAGGATTTGCTGGGAGTCAAGGTGGAAGAATTGTTGGTCAAGGAATTTTGACAAATGGTGTGATATCCTTTGACAAAGTAAACTACATAGTGGAGTTGACAAACAATCTACTCAGTATTTCACAGATTTGTGATAAAGATTTCAGTGTACATTTTACAAAAACTGAATGTGTGGTTTTGAAACCAGTGTTTAAAATCCCTGATGAGATGGTGTTGTTGCGTGCTCCACGGGAGTATGATCTTTATTATCTTGATATGAGTACAGCAACGCCAACGTCTCATCAGAAACAGTGTTTTGTGTCTAAAAACAAAGCAACAGAAAAAGATTCAATCATGTGGCATCGTAAGATGGGCCACATTCATGTTCGCAAAATGAATTTTTTGGTTCATAATGATTTAGTTGAGGGGGTAAACTTGAAAATTTTTCATTTAAATGATGATTGTATTGCTTGTAAGAAAGGTAAGCAGGTTCGAAAGTCACATCCTTTGAAGGTCATGAACTCGATCAGGTTACCTCTTGAGAGATTGCACATGGATCTCTTCGGGCCTGTCAATGTTAGGAGCATCAGCCGGGATTTGTATTGCTTGGTGGTTACAGATGATTTTTCAAGATTTTCTTGGGTTGTATGCTTAGAACGGAAAGATCAAACATTTGAGTCTTTGATGATACTTTTCAAGAAGATGGAAACTGTATACAAACTGCCTATCCGGAGAATTAGAAGCGACAATGGAACTGAATTTAAAAACAACAGAATGTACGAGTTCTGCAATGAAAAGGGAATTCTTCATGAATTCAGTGCGCCGTATACTCCACAGCAAAACGGCGTAGCTGAAAGAAAGAATAGAACCCTAATCGAGACAGCGCGTACAATGTTAGCAGATTCCAAGTTACCTATTTTCTTTTGGAGTGAAGCCGTATCTGCAGCGTGCTATACACTGAACAGAGTTCTTACTGTCAAGAAGTATGGAAAGACATGTTTTGAGTTGCTGCATCATTACAAGCCGAATCTTGAGTTCTTGGAACCTTTCGGATCACCGTGTACGTTCATTGATGAAGACGGAAAGTTTGGGGCAAAATCAAATGAAGGTTTCTTTGTAGGATACGCCAGCCCACTAAAAAGGGTGTTCGTACCATGTCTGAGCAAGGTGATTCAGGTCCTTCATGTGGATTGTCAGAAGCATACTCCGTCACCTCAACTTCCCGGACAAAGATTCCTATTTGACTACGATAAACTCTGGGAATCGTTTCATCTGCCGTCCGAGCCAAGTGAGGAGGAACTTGCTCTCATGTACTTGTATCAACAAAGTAATTTGCCAGAGCCGGAATCTAGACCGCTAGATGTTCCTACGCCCAACGTGGGTACTCATGATGATGAAGCCGGACCAAGTGGAACCGTTCATATACCACCAGAGGAACCAGAGGAACCAGCTCCGTCATTTGATGTTTCTGACGACTCAGAGGAGGAACCCGCTCCTACATTTGACGAGGAACCAAATGAGACAACAGAAGAGGCTGTTGACCAAATCGTTGATCTTGACATTTCAAATCTGGAATCGGAAGTTGTAGTGCCTGATACTGTGATGCCACGGACCCTATCTTACCATCCTTCAGAACAAATTATCGGCGACTTGCAAAGTGGTGTCAAAACTCGACATCAAATAGATCAAGCTCTTACATGTTTCTATTCATCTATTGCTGATATGCAAAAAGAAGTCTCATTGAAATGTTTTATTTCGCAGATAGAGCCCAAGACGTACAGGGAAGCATTGACCGAGGAGAGCTGGGTTAATGCAATGCAGGAGGAGTTGCAACAGTTCGAGAAGCTGGGCGTCTGGAGACTTGTAGATTTGCCTGAGAATCAAAAGTTGATTAAAACAAAGTGGGTTTTTAAATGCAAAAGAGATGATAGAGGAGTCGTGGTGAGAAACAAAGCAAGACTGGTTGTTCAAGGATTCAGTCAACAAGAAGGAATTGATTACGATGAAGTCTATGCACCAGTTGCAAGGCTAGAGGCAATTCGGATTTTTCTGGCCTTTGCATCATGGAAGAACTTTAAAGTATATCAACTTGACGTGAAATCTGCTTTTCTCTACGGAACTATCAAAGAGGAAGTGTATGTGGGGCAACCGCCGGGTTTCACAGACCCACAGCACAAAAACAAGGTGTTTCTACTCGACAAGTCATTATACGGACTTCATCAGGCCCCGAGAGCTTGGTATGAAACGCTCTCGACATACTTGCTGTACAACGGGTTCACAAGAGGTACAGTAGATAGCACTTTGTTTATTAAAGAAAAAGACAACCATTTGTTGATTGTGCAGATTTACGTGGACGATATCATTTTTGGATCCACCAACGACGATATGTGCAAAGAGTTTGAGCTAGTGATGAAGAAAAAGTTTGAGATGAGCTCAATGGGCGAAATGAAGTTTTTCCTCGGGTTGCAGGTAGAACAAATGCCCGACGGAATCTTCATTCATCAGTCAAAGTATGTGAAAGATGTGCTAGACAAGTTTGATATGGCAGATTGCAGTCCAGCATCCACTCCCCTTGCACAGAATCATGGGATTTGTCCAGATGAGAATGGAGTGAAGATGGATGAAACATTGTACCGATCAATCATTGGTTCCTTGATGTATCTCACAGCTTCCCGTCCGGACATCATGTATCCGACATGCTTATGTGCCAGATATCAGTCGAATCCGAAGCAGTCACACCTGACAATCGTGAAACGTATACTACGGTATTTGAAAGGCTGCCCAAGCATCGGCTTGTGGTATCCTAGATTGGGTGACTTTACTTTATCTGGTTTCGCTGATTCAGATTTTGGAAGCTGCAAACAGAACGCAAAGTCCACCACTGCTGGGTGTCAGTTCTTAGGAACTCGACTTGTTACCTGGCAGTGTAAGAAACAAACCACTGTAGCGCTTTCTACTTGTGAAGCTGAATACGTTTCAGCTTCCAGCTGTTGTTCGCAGATCCTTTGGATCCAACAGCAAATGCGTGACTTTGGTTTGCAATTCTTAGATACTCCAATTTTCGTGGACAATGAAGCAGCCATTAACATTACTAAAAATCCGGTTCACCATTCAAAAACAAAACACATTGAAATCCGTCACCATTTTACTCGTGATTGTAACGAGAAAAAGTTAATTCGGATTGAATATGTGCACATCGATGAACAGAAAGCGGATTTCTATACCAAACCTTTTGACAAAAAGAGGTTTTATTATCATTTAAAATTGAATGGAATGAAAAATCTGCAATCTGGGAGGGTTGTTGAATGTGATGCCGAACTGGACGGCGATCTGACGTGAACCTTTGTCATGTTGTCAATTTTGTTTGTACAGTTTATTTTCTGCTTTTCGATAAAAACAAAAACACAAAAATATGTTTTTCTTTTTAGGGGGAGAAAGTTTGCAGAAAAATACAAAAACATGATAAAATCTATAAAAACCAAAAACATTTGAAAAAGTAAAAATGAGTTTGTGTATAAAAGGGAAATGATAGTACATCAGCTAGACAGGTGCAGTACGCTAAAGAATTGGAATGTATAAAATGTAATTAAGCAGTCTCACTAAAGATGTGCCGATAGGTTTTCACAAAATCAGTAGATTAGTTTGGGATATAAACATAAAATTTACTTGCATCTACGTGGGGAACATCTCCAGGATATATAGGTAACCCCTGAAATCCTGTTTGAAGGGTCCCATATTCTGAGATACTAGGTCTTTATGCTTAGTGATATCTGGGGTATTATCCCGGGACTTCTGATTTTGCGGAAGCAATGGCCTAGTCCCCGGAGAATACTTTACGCTGCTTTGAAATATAAGCCTCCCCTCAGCATAAAAAATGATAGCACATTGCAAAATTGTTAATCATGTGCTGTTGTAAAGAAGATCCCCAAAGGGGACCCACCAAAAGTCGAAGCCGTCATCTCTCTGCGTATCGAAAGATCGACCTGAGCTCTCACGGCCCTCGCATTTAACCCCTTACAGATATCATCTAGGTATATTCACCTGTAAGACTGAATACTGGGGTTTGGATACGGGAGTATATACTGAGGTGGGACACATGTAGATGTTTAAGTCCTAAAACACTAATTCTGTATCCCGAGCAGATTGAAAGTTTTGTGAGAATTTAAGAGGATCAGTATATCGGCAATCTACGTGAATTGTTTAATGCTTAAAATGAATTAATAGCTTAACGGTGCTTGTGTCTAGTCGGCAGCTGATATGATCTCTTAACACACTCACAAAAAGATTGTGTGTACATAGTTTCAGTTTATTCAGTTTAAAATTCAAAAATATTTTAGTTTTTTTTTATTTTCGACAACTGACATTGGGAATCGAAAGTTCAAAGTCTTGTGCAGATCATGTCTGAGATTGATGAGGATTGGGTAAGCTGGTGATGCAGTACAATGTTTGGTATAAGTGTTTGTTGATTAAAATGAGTTTGAAAGATCAAAATGATTCAAAAGTTCATTAATTTGAACTTATTTTTTTCAAGAAATCCGGTATCTTCATAGTTTGGTTAGCCAAGGTCATTGAGTTGGACTTGGTAGACTAGTCAGTTGACCAAGGTCATTAACTTGGACTTGGTTAATTGGGTGTGACATTAAAAGATGAAAAAAAAAATATCAAAAAGTAAAACAAGTTTTTAATGTTTTCGCTTCAAGAAGCAAAATTGTGCTTAAATCTGTTTCAAGCGACACCTTCATATTAACGATTTCGCTTCAAGAGTTTTTAAGTAAACCTCAAGCGAAATCTTCAGGGGTATAAAATGATAACTAGCTTCGCTTCAGTCATTATTTTTCAAACATTTCGCTTCAAGGTCTATCAGAGCGACTTCAAGCGAACACATCTAAACTTCGTTTTTCTACCGTTACTCTGTCAAAATTTCACCAAGATCTTGTGATTTTAGTTGGCAAACTCAACTATAATCATGGTGAATGTGAGTATTTTCTGAGATTTGTACCGTTTTTTGGTGGTTTTTGATGTGTCGGCGTCAGTTAGGGTTAGAACACATAGATTTAGGGTATTAACTTGATAAAAATCAAATCAAAACATATATGTGTAGTCGGAATCATGTGTAGATTGTTGTGAGTGGTTTGATTGTTTCAGATCTGAGTCTTTATGAGATTGACGGTTGAACAGAATTTCAATCATAGATCTAGAACAGATGGATGGGTTAAAATGAATGAAATTCACATCATGTTGCTCGGAATTGTAAGTAGAACAGGACTGTGTGATCAATTTGATCATATGTTTGCAAAAATTTTTGATGTTTGGACAGTGTCGCTTCAAGGGTTATGTCAGTATCGCTTCAGGGGAATGTTTAGATATTAATTTCGCTTGAACAAATCTTATTTGCTCAGATGAGTTTTAAGCGAAATTATGGATATCGCTTGAAATGATGAGTAAATTTGAAATTATATAAAAATTGTCTAATCTGTTTGAATTTTGTGGTATTTGATGTGCAGCCTTCGAGTATTTTGTTCAAAGCTCTTCACAACTCTTGTTGTGATCTTGATGTGACGAGGAGTTCAAAATTGTCTGAGTTCTCTAGTATTCTGGAATTCATGAGAAGATTGCCAATACAAAAAGCGTTAACAGATAGAAGAATGGTGTATGAGTCACACATCAAACGTTTTTGGAAGCATGCTATGTATGATGAGAAAAACAAAGTAATTACTTCACTTGTTAAGGTTGCTGATGAAAAGAAACAAATTCTTATAACGGAGGCATATGTTCGTGAGATTCTGGATTTTCCTGATACTGAAGATTCACCAAAAGCATTTCCTGAAAGGATGGTGAAAGGATGTTTGCTTAGAATGGGATACATTGGAGATGTGAAAGCTGCTAATGTTTTGAAATCAAAATTTACAAAGCCGTTCAAATTCTTTATTCATTCAGTGTTGATTGCTCTAAGTCATCAAAAGGGTAGTTACGATGCTATGCGTGATTATCACATGAACATGGTAGTTGCTCTTGTTTTAAACAAGAAGTACAATTTCTCTCATATTGTATTTCATTACCTTGTGGAAGAGGTGACATCAAAAAGGAGAAGCTGGATATATCCAAGATTCATTCAAATGATGATTGATCATGCTTATCCAGGAATTGTTCGAGATATGGAGAATGATTTGTTGGTTCTAGCTCACATGAATAACGATTCTATTGCTCAATTAGCAAGATATCATACAAATCATCCTGAACCAGAGAAGGAAGTTGCATTTTTTGGTTTCATAAGCAATCCAGATTATCAAGATCCTGATCCAGTAAATCATGAACACTGGAGGAATGAAGATGAAAGAACTGAAACTGGTTATGCTGATGAGTTGGAAAGGTTGTTAAAGTTTAAATCATCAAGAAGTGTGTGGTTTGTAAAAGAACAAAAGAAGAGGAGTAAGAAAACAACTCCTAAAGTGCAAGCTGAAGAAGGTTCATCTTCACAACCAAAGAAGCGTCGTAAGAAGGTTGTTAAAACGCTATTGGTTGATGAACCTGAAGATGAAGTAGTAGTTGAAGCTGTAGCAGAAGCTAATGTTGAAACTGAAGCTGAAATCAATATTGAAGCTGAAACTGAAATTGAAACAAATGTTGAAGGAGATATTCATTTTTCTCCAAGATCTACAGAGTTTTTGAAAGGGATTTCTGAATCTGTTCCTGAACAAAGTAAAGCTGCTGACAATGTAGTGATTGAAGATGTTGATATAAGTTCTTCTAGTTCTTCAGATGAAGCTATTGATGAAGTTGCACGTCAAAGAAGAATTAAAGAAGCGGCTGAACAAGAAAAGTTGTTAAAAAAGAGAAAGAGACAAGAGAAAGATGATGCTGTTTATGAACCTTCACCGGAACATGTATCTGAATCACAAACTCCTGATAGTGGTAAAAAGAAGAGAGGAGCTCGAAAGAAAGTTGCTCAGAAGAAGAGTCGAGTTGTTAGTCCAACAATCAAGATTCCAAAAATTATCTTGAAGAAGAAAACAACTGAAGGAACTAGTCAATCTATACCACCATTTGAACCTATTCCACCTCATTCACCACCACATCAAATTTCACCACCACATATCTCACCACCACATGAACCTATTTCTACTCCACAAGTTAATATTCAAACACCACCATCTTCACAACCTAGCATTCAAACAACACCTGGATCTTCTGGATTTAAGGGTTTTGCTGATATTCCTGAAAATGTTTCTCTTGATGATATTGGAAATATTACTTTTGCAACAGATGAACAAATTATACATGTTGAAAAGAGAATTGATGTTGTAGCTGATGAAAACAAGAAGTTAGTAGCTGAGTGTAAAAAGATGGAAAATCGTGAGAAAATTCGTGATTTGAGATTAAAGGCAACTGAAGCTGAAAACAAGTCTTTGCTGAAGAAATTGGAATCTAATGAAGCAGAGATGGATATTATGAAAGTTCAGATTGCAGAATTACTGGAAGAAAAGAAAAATAGGGATGAACATCTCAAGTACTATGAGTTGAAAAATCAAGAGTTGGAGGAAATCAAAGCACGAAATGAACATGAAAGCAAAATGATGAAGAAAGTGTTGGAAAAGTTGGTGGGTACATCTTTAGAGTTGAAATTCAATGAATTTGTTCGTGATGAAGAGAAAGCTAAGAAACAGGCTGAAATTGATAAGCAAATGAAGGATAAGGGAAAGGGTCCTGAAATTGAAGAAAAAGCTATTATTCCAGTTGATGTTTCTGAAGATATCATTCTGAATGTTTGTCCTCTTACATCAGTTTCTGGTATTTTTGATGTTGATGTTGAAATTGATGATCTTCTTACTGGAGAGAATGAAGAGGATGATGAAGAAGATGATGACGAAGATGAAGAAGAAGATGCAGAAGATGATGTGATCTCTGCAAGTAGTAGTGATGATGATGATGGAGATGATGATCAAGATCAAGGTGCTTCTGGTCTGAAAATTTCTGAGAAAACAACTGAAGAAGTAATTGATGATTTATTACAAGATGATGCAAATGTTGAACATGATAGTGCAACAAGTGAGGGGGAGCGTGGTGATGATCAAAATGTTGATCAAGCTGAAAAGTTGATTCTTAGACTGGATACTTATCGGGAAGAAGGAGAGCATTTTCATAATTATTCGCTGGAAACCTTAAAAGAAATGACTCGAAGAGATCATCCAGAGTTCAAATTTGATTTTGAAGAAGAAATGAATTCTGACTTAGAAAGAGAGCTGAATGAGTTTGATGCTGATCACTATGATGATTATGAATATCGATATGTTGAAGATGCTGATCTGTATGATCGAGTAGAAGTTGAAGACTGGGAAGATGATGAAAGTGTTCATGAAGATACTTCTCAGTTGCCCACACTGATGGAATTTTTCTCTGAAGAGAATCGGGATGAATTGAGGAGAAAAGTTGCTGAAGTTATTAAAAACTTTAATCCTGATGGTACAAAGAAAGATTTGGATAAAGAAGAGAAAAAGAAATGGTTCAAGGTTGATCATGACAGAAAGTTCAAAAGACCATTGAAGTTTTATCAACGGGATCGAAGTATTTCTTTGGGAGATATTATTAGCTGGGGTTTTCTACCACACGTGAATGCTTATGCAATCAGAAGAGAATGTGGTGTTCAGTATTTCGAAAAGTTATATGATCTTATGTCACTCCCATGGTGGGATGTTGAGGAGTTATCAAAGGTGAAAGCTTTGGAATATCCTGTGAGGAAGAATGACATTAAAATGTGGGGATTTATCAGATTTCAATCATTGAAAGAATTCAAATTCTGGAAGCCACATCGTCCAAAGATTATTCCAAGAGTTAATTCTGAAACAGGTGTTGAAGAGAGAATTCTGAATATTAAGAAGCCAAGGACAATGAAGATTATACCAGTACCTCCAATGGAACAAGAATTCTATAAAGGATTTATACACTGGGTATATAGTTGTCTGTCTACTGAAGCAGTGATCATGTATCGAGCAGGAGGTGAACTTAGAGAAATTCGTATAGTTGATCCAATGTGGATTGTTAACTGCTCGGCAAAGGATATAGAATGTCTGTTCATCAACAAGATTCATCATTCACCAAAAGATAAAGATCAGGCGATGCAGTTTCAGAGAGTCGTGAATGTGTGTTTTCAGAAAAATATTAATTCTGGAACAAAATGGAAGTCATCATGGTGGGCTTTGGAGGAGAAAGTCAAAAAGAAAGCTGAAAAGGAACGTAAAGCTCGAGAAGATAAAGATAGATATCTTCGGGAGACATTTGCTCAAAGGCAAGCTGCTGAAGAAAAGAAAAGAGCTGATGATAATAAAAAGCTTAGGAAGTTGTTATTGAGAAAACCTAAGCCTAGAGAAGAAAAGTTCAAGTCCATGTGAAGATCTAGACTGAAGACTCCGGCTTTATCCAAGGGGGAGTTTGTTGATACACGATGTCTAAAGCCTACGTCATAAGTCTAGGGTCTAAATATGTCAAGTTTGTTAAGTGTAGGGGTCTAAATGTAAAGTTTAACTTAGTTTATTAGGGTTTCGCTTCAGGGAGTATGATGTAAGCCTCAAGCGAAATCACGTGATAAGGTTTCGCTTGAGGCATGTTGAAGCGAAATCTTGTTGCCTATAAATAGGCTTGTGTAGTTCTCAGTTGGTACGCATTCCGAGAAGTTGTAACGAAGTGCTGCCGGATTTTCAAGTCATTATATAACAGAGAACAAGTGTTAAAAGTGAATCTATTCTGTTTTCTACTCTATTCTGTCTGATTCTAAGCTGTTTAGATGTTTCCGCCATCTAAATAGTGTAAACACATTCAAATTGACTCATTCGATCGGTCAAATCGATCCTACAAAATCTGTGAAGTATGATTATGGTAATATGTGGTTATAACTCTGTAAGTGTATATGTGTAAGAGAACGAGTCCCGGTTCGACCCCGGTTCAAGAGCGCGAACTCGTACATGCACCTGTGTTAGTTGTAGACATGAAGGAATAAGAAATTATGTATGTGATGATATATATAAAGGTTCTCATTTGAAAGTGTGTTGTTATGATGAATCGAAACTAGCAAAAAATAAGTGTGTATATATGAGCCTATCTCCCATGGGTTTGCTATAAGTATCATGTGTGTTTGATTTGTAAGTTACAATATAAGTTAGGTCTTTCATAATGGCTAGTTATAATATATCTATGGGTACTGACTTGTTTGATTTGTATGGTGTTATATGTGTACGAGAAACTGTATTTTTGTATGATGATATGTATGCACTATACCTGCTCGATGATATATATAAGTTGAATGTGTTGAATGTTGATATGCTATTGAATACTGATTTCATGATAACGACACTTAGAACCGTCCGTATAATACATGAAAAACAATTTAAAACAAGTAATGTTTCGTTCAGCGATTTTCTGTAGAAAATACGCCACCTTCCGCATTCTTTATCGAGAATTAAACTTATCGAAACTGTATGTTTTCTGAGCCTAAAATCAAGTATTCGGAAGTAGTTTTCAAACCGCAGTGATTTCATTTTTTTTGGACGGGTCTAAGCATTTTTAACGGATTAAATCGCAAAACTGCTCTAAGCTGTCATTTTCTGCAAAAAATGAAGCTCACATTTCGTGTCATAACTTGATATGTGTTTACATTTTACACTTGAAACTTTTATTGTAGATGCTCTTAAGTGTCCGAGCAAACCTCCAACTGGAATTTCGTCAATCGGACTTACGATGAATTTTAAATGAATTTTTCCGCGGACTGCAGTCAGAAAGTGATGAACCTTATTTCAGCCCGGTAAATGAATTTTATAAAATAATTGGTGATGAATTGGATCCCGATATTTTGACACAATAATATCTGGATCGTTTAACACATTCTGAATTTTTTTTGGGAATTTTGTTGTGCACGAACTATTCCGAATAACAATCCGAAAAATGCCGAAAATGCACTATATGGCTGAATATTTATTGAAGAGTATTTTAAGTCTTTTGTGACACTTGTGTTGTCGCTAAGCTATGTCGTGATAAATGCATGCATGATATTGGTATTGTATGATAAAATGTGCTACGTGCTAGATACGTGCAGGATTCGTGTTTCCGCGTGAGCACACCCACTAACCCTTAAAAGGTAATCATATTAGGATGTGATTAACTGGTTCCACCTCACGTATTTCTTTCCATAACTTAATCTGCCGAGCTAATCTAAGGGTTGGGAATGGGATTAAGAAGCTAAGATGAAACCTGTATATTCACCACTAATAGACTACATTAAACCTGCGTATTCTCGGATTGGGAAGAATACGTATCTCCGTCCTCAGATTGGGAAGGACGCCTACACTAAACCTGCGTATTCTCGGATTGGGAAGAATACGTACCTCCATCCTTGGATTGGGAAGGACGACTACATTCAACCTGCGTATTCTCGGATAGGTAGAATACGTACCTCCGTACTCGGTTGGGAAGGACGCCAATATATATAACTAGTCTAGTGGATAACATGGGGTAGCCCCCACTGCATATGGTTTGGGAAACAAGGAACTGATTAACTACTGGTTTTTAAATGAACTTATGGTTTTTGGAACAACTTTAAAATGAACAACCAACGGTGAACTCACTAAAATTTGTTGTTGATTCATTGTTACATGCCTTGCAGGCCTTTAGGTGCTTATTGTTGGAACTTGCTGTCTGGGAGGCTGGAGAGGTCATGGTTCGAGATACATGGTACGTCACACACCTCGCGGGGGTTTCCGCATGTGGTATTTTGGGGGTGTGACAGATTGGTATCAGATCCATTGGTTATAGTGAACTTGGTTTTAAAAAGGGGAAAAACATTTTTGTAAAACCAGACTATAACCGAACAGTTCTGAAAACGTGAATACGACCATGACACTCAGCTCCAGATTGCAAGGTTCGTCTTTCTTACTTGTTTCATAAATTACGTGACTAGTACACATTTGTTTATGATGAAACATACGAACACACACTCGTCACTATAGCATGATGGCATGGATTGCTTGCTTACCTTATGATGCGTTGATATCATGCCATAGTCCTTGGATTGTTGTGATCTTATTACCTTGACGACCTCCGTTTGACATCTGAGTTTGAGGAACCATTTGACATGAGTTAGGAGGAATTGAGAAACATAACAAACCTATAGGGGTTATAGCAGTGAATATCCCCTACTCGAAAGTGAACTTTAAATTCCTCTCTAGATCCTTTCGAATCTCGATGCTATCGAGTATTACCTGAACACCCATCTGAACACCTAGCGAACCGTGTAGAATGTTAAGTGCTTATACGAACGTCCCTGAGTTGGATGTCGCAGCGTCGAATGATTAATCGATACCTTTCTCACTCCTCTTCGTTTGCTGGAACTCATGTATTGACGTCTTAGATCTCGAAGTGCGATCACTTCTGCAACACTCTTGTAACATACCGTGTATTAGTCAGCCAACGTGCAAGACCGATGGACTTCAGCATTTGAACGGCCCTAGTCACTAGCAATGAACATCAGCGATTTGACTCCAATCGAATCCTTAACCCCAGCCAGCGACTCATGGGAGTCAACTTTTACGGAATAATCGGGACATAAACGATGACAATTAACCATGGTATGGAATGTGAAACTGCCAGCACAAGGGGTAGCACCTTAGAACGTGGCACGGAATATGAAAAGATGGACCCTGTCGGTGAAAGATCGTAGAGCTCCGTTTCAAACAACAACATTGGAGGCAACAGTCATGGCAACATCAAGGTACTTGAAGTGGTAACCAACAGTATAGAAATGAAGGTGCCTACGTCATGGAGTGACTGTTGCTGAATCAAAACGACAACAACCGAGGAAACGACGGTCGTATGGGAAACCCTCGCAACGAGTACAACCACACAAGAAATGATGCTCATGGAGGGGCATTTAGGATTGGCGTTGGTGACGCCAGGATTATAACAACATGGTGGCCTATATGTTCTTGGTGACTAATCACTTCGTCACTGTTCTACTTAACCCTGATGCTTCTTGAAACCGAACCTGTTGTGGAATCAACTAAGGGCAAGTCAAATGAAACCTTATATGTCCGTTGGAATGTAAACTTGACCTTGTGGGACAAGTGTTCGACGTCGACCTTCTTTCTGCCATCCTCGATAGTTCATTGCTGTAGTTAGTATGGATTGGTTATCCAGATATCGCGCAGTTATACGTGGTGTGAAGGTTAGCGTCATATCAGCAATGAAAGCCTGAAAGCGTCTACGGAAGGACTACCCCGCTATGATAACACTCGTTATTGATGTCAAGGACAAGGAAAAGAGGATCGAGGATCCACCAATTGTTCGTGATTCCACTCAGCATGCTACGAGAAAAACTATCAGATTTACTTCCACAACTACTAGAAAGACTCTTAGTTTGATCTCACGCCAGAGGCAGCCCTGATTCTTTGTATCTCTTACCGTCTTGCAGCAGGAGGGTTGCGAGAGTTGTCAAATCAACAACAGGGACTGTTGGACAGGAGCTTTTTCGGACCTAGTTTTTGCTTTGGGGAGCCCCAGTTATATCCAGGAAGATAGGTTGTATCGTTGGATATGTGTACTGATTATTGAGAACCTAACAAGGTAACAGTTAAGAACCGCTTGCCTCGACCATGTATTGAAAACCTGTCGACCAGTTGCGAGGAACAAGCTTCCGTTTGAGGATTGACTAACGAACGAACTATCATTAGATGGAAGTCCAAGAGGAGAATGCTCTTAGAACAGCATGTCGAACGCAATGCAGCCATTTCAACTTTGTACACCTTGATCATTGAGTTGTTCAACACACCAGCAGCTTCTGGGATCACATGAATCGACCGTATTTGTTGACGACATTCTGAATCATGGCCGGGAGAAAGGAACACCATGGATGACATATGTATTCTATTTTGGAACTCTAGGGGGGGAGCCACTCCATGCAAAGACTTGTTAAACGGTAACATCTGGGTTCGAGAGGTACATTTTGGGTCATATAAACAAGATGGGAATACACGTGGATCTCGCTGAGACTCATTTCGAAATTAACAGATCGACACCAAAGATCCTTTCAAGGATACAGCAACTTCTTGATCTCACTAGATGCTATCGCAGATTCATCTCAGGATTTTCAAAGATCGTGCAGCTTAAATCCCTTTAGCACAGCAGGGTGCTGTGTTCGTGGTAGACAAAACAGGAGGACATCTTTTCAGCTTTCGAATTCCAACTCTGCAATGCACGGAGCATCGTCCTTATTCGAGAGTATTGATGATCTAGTGGCATACCATGACGGTTCGAATCAGAGTCCCAGTTACGCGTCGATGCAACACGAGAAGGTGATGACTTACGTAATGGAATTACGAGGAGGAACTACACGACACACAATCTGCGGTGGAAACCGTGGTCTTTGGATATAAATAGGAGGCATTACTTGGACGGTACCAGATGCGTTATTTAGACCGATCGCAAGGGCCTCCCGTGTACCTTGACTTTGACAGAGCTAGTTCAGTTAATGGCATCACTGGAGGAAACTTTAGGATGATTACAACTATGAAACTTGAACGTGCACGAGCTTTGCAACTCACCATCGACTCTAACTCACCTGATCAGACTCGCTCTTTTCAAACTAGAGAACTGAAGGAAGAGGATTTTCAAGTTGAACCCATGCGGGGCATGGAGAAGTAACCTTTGACAGGTCGGACGATACTCGTTACCTCATAGAACGAATGTGGGTCTCATAATGCGGAAACTTTGGGAAACTTGCGTTGAGCAAAGCACACCGGCTTTGATATTCTAGTTGTCTGGATTTTGATAAGAAATAGTAGGATCTATGAATCTTGTGCTGATGATCGGGCATGAATGTAACACCCCGTGTTTTCGAGAAGTTAAAGTCAAAATCAAGGTCAAAGTCAACGACCGATTTCGCGCGACTTGACTTGTAGTAGATTTCTTTTGTATGTTTATTTTATTTGTATTATGTGGAGTAATTGTCAATAAATACAATAATCGACGTATGTTGCTCGCAATGTAATCGACTTACGACTGTGAACTATAGGAAGTAACAATGCGATAAAGCTAACTAAACAATAATCAAACTATGCTAATCAGATCGACATTAAATCGCAACTCGAAGTTATTATTGTACGTGTGTGTGTGCCTTATGTGTTACTTGTGCATGTTCATTTATGTTATGTGAGGTAATCAATCGAAACGCAATCGAACTCGAAATACAATCGAACTCAATCGACATCGAACTCGAATCACAATCGAACTATGATATTTAGTGGAGAAGGGATAGTGTGAGATATTAGTGGTTGGGATTAAAAGTAATTTGAATAGGAAACTCCATCGCATTCGCATCGCTCAGAATCGAAATCGAATTAGCAAAAAAAAAATCATCGCGTCGAACATACGAACCAAGTGCCAACCGGCCGGATAGCCATCCGACCGGGCTGCCACTTGGTCATGGTGTCAAGATGCCATCCGACCGAGATGACATCCGACCGGATAGTCATCCGGGCGGGGTGCCATCCGACTGACCCACGCTTTCCCCTTTTGGAATCCTATAAATACCCATGTCATTCTCAAACTTTCTACTTTTGGAAACTCTCTGACCGACCAGCTCGTGTTCCTCACCTTTTCTTCGATTCCTCTCGATTCCAGTAAGATCTCGCCTTAAATATTGTACTTTCTTGATCTACACGGACTCCTACACCTTTCTATCTTTTGAATCTTAACTTTTAACCGTGAAATCACTAGATTTGAGGTGTTCTAGGATGACGTCATCATGAGTTCTTGAAGAACTTCATGTTTTGGCCTCAAACCACCACGAACAACTTAGATCTAAACGATTTCCCACACAAATAAACAAAGATCTCACACAGATCTAAACACCTTCATGGTGAAAAAGGATTGAAAGATGGTTTCTAACTTTCTTTCAACTCTTTTACACTCAATGCATTCAAAACCGATAGAATCGGCTCTTGTGTTAGTCTCCTACATATTCTTAGTGTTGTGCTAGCTCAAGATTTGGATTCTACTCACGAGACCACATATTTCGGGTTAAACAAGAACAACCATCTTGAACTGGGTAACTGGCCGAACTAGGGTGATTCCTGGTCGATCAGGTCATTGGGGTCAAGATGGGATTCGGTTGGTTAACACAATGTCAAAACGTCTCGATAAAACTACAAACAAACAAAACGACCAAGTGTAAGACGGACGGAGCAACCGAGGTGGAGTGCTATCCGACCGGACTACCGTCCGAGCGGATAAGCCACCCGAATAGATTGCCATCCGAAAGGATCACACCTTGGGTCCCTCACTTAATCAGCTATATCTTAAATTTGAGTATTGAACGAATTTTCGTCCGACCGGACTACCATCCGACCGGATTACTCTTCGGATCATGAGATACTAGGACTTTAAAGACTTAAACAATTTTCAACATGTTCATTAACAGGGTTGCCACCCGGTCGAATGGACATCCGACCGAGTGACACTCCGGCTGTGAATTTGTTCCCACTAAGTAACCCTATCACTAGAGTCGCCGTCTGACCTGATTACCGTCTGACCGGATTACCGTCCGAACGGATTTCCATCCGCACGACTGACCGTCCGATAGACCGACTTGAAGGATAGAGATACTTCAATGTTTTCAAAATTCTACAACGAAAGCTTCAAAGGACAAGCCATCATACACAAACACATCAAAGGAAGAAACAATCCACTCGAATAGTCATCCGACCGGACAACCTGTCTGACTGGATGACCATCCGAACGGATTGTCATCAGCACGAACAAGCTGTCCGTTCGGATTACCATCCGACCGAACTGTTGTCCGAGCCACTGACACATTACATCGTTTTAGGCGCCACTTATCGTTATGATATCAAACTATTCAGGCTATCCTACTCGCTAAGTGCTCCCTTCAATCCATTCATCACTGTGAGTATACTGATCCCTTTTTGCTTTATGCACTTTTGGGTGTTACATACGTTACAACTATTCAAATCACATCCAACACACTACTCAATACTATCTGAACGCTAACCGTTAACACATGTTATACGTGGCTTATGAATGCTTGTTTGTTATGTTTACACACGGAATGCTGTCTACCTGCCTTAGCAACGATAGTACTATAGTTTGGACTCAGCACCTGTTCGCAGGGGTTGTTAAGGACAATTACTTGCATGGATTACGGTGGTAATCATGTATTGCGAACCACCTCAGGCAGTCAACCCGCAGTCATTGGTATCGATGGGTCTATGTCGGTAACTAATGTGCTTCATTTCACTACGTGTACGTGTTGGTTATGCGTAAACGAATTCGAACTCTATATGCTATTATCAAACTTGTATGCTCACCTTTACATTATATGTATTGACTTTATTTTTAACGTATGCGACAGGTGCTTAGGATGCACATCTGGGAGGAATTCGAAGCTAGAATAAGGCTCTAGAGGCCAACAAATAGTTGTCTGTACGAATTGAATCAGGGGTCTCTAGAAGCAGATAAACAATTGCACTATTTGAAAATCTGAGTTGTCGGAATAGACTATTTGCCTAGATTTTTGTCTGTAATAATTTGTATACCTTTTGAGACATGGTATGGGACATGTTACTTTTAAATTGATTGGTAATGATAATTGTTATGGAAACTTCTGGACAATCTGTTTTGCTCAGTGCCATGCCCCGATGTTTCCGCCATCGGTTGGGGTGTGACAGATTGGTATCAGAGCCATAACTATAGAGAATTAGGAAAGACACGACCTAGTCAGGGTCGATGTCTTAGAGACCTAGTCTATAGTTAGGAACCGACAGACCGACTTGTGCATATCTGTTAGGGATTATGTATGAGCCTGCTGTTTCTTGATACTCTCACTTGCTCTACACTATCACTGCACTCGAATTTTCAATCATGAATAAGCAATTAAGTCAAGATTAGGTGTGAAAACCACAAACTCTCGACTGAAATTGCTAATCGACCCGTATTTTATCTACAAAAGGGGAGAATTATGCCAAATCAGGAGTGAAATCCGCATTTTGATGAATAATCTCCTCTATTTTTCAAAACTGGAACGAAGTTGTTAAGCTAGGGGTGAAACCCTAACCTTGACGACTCGTTCCGCCCATTATACAAAGCTCCCACCAAAGTCTCGATGGACTCCAACGACTTGAAGTCACGATATGACTAACGGGATGCGTGCCCAAAGCCCAAGAATCGAGGCAAAAGGAACTGCCCGGTAGGATAAGTGTGCACAACAAGTCTTTGTGAATAGTCGAACCACTTTGGTTAGTCGATGTCTAATAGCCGCAGACGATCTATTTCTCGACTTTTCATGTGTTTTAATTCTGAGCCCACAACTGCTGACTCTGATGATTCGTCGATTTTATGTGATTTATGTGGTTTATGCTTATTTGTTAGCGTTTTGAGGTACTACTGTTTCGATCTAACGCCTTTTTGCTTCCGATAGTCACACAACACACTACTGCACGTTAACAAATCACCGAATTACAGACGACTTTATGCTACGTTATACGCTTATACTACCCGACTCGATATATTAAACGCGGTCGCTATATTCGAACGCTCGCGAACTGTGAATGATAAGTTTCTGTATTCTAACTGCCTCTTGTGACTACATGATAGGTGCTTCTGTGATTCCGTGCTCGACATGCTTATGTGCTTCTGTGTTTATGTGAATCTGTGACTATGTGCCTATGTGTTTATGTGATATGTGTTACATTGCGTGTTCCTAAGCTTTAGACGTGTGAGGTGAGATTCGAATACGTTGTGTTGAGTCCTGTGACGATGTCTGTTGCAGACAGTGTCATCTGGATCCCGTCATCCCTCACTTTCTCGTCAAGAAAAGAGAGACAAACGCCTTGCTGCTATCATCGCTAAACAAGTAGCAAAAGCCGTGAGTGATGTCTACGAGAACGTCAGCAAATCGTCTGAGGAGTCGAGAAGTGAAGCTCCTAAAGCTACCACCAAAGCTCCCTTCAATTTCAAGCAATTCAAGTCGTGTGGGCCAAAAGAATTCACTAGCGAGGGAGGTCCTACTGCACTATTCCAATGGTTTGCTTCCATTGAGGTCACTCTACGACAGAGCGGTTGCCCTGATGACCTCCGTACTCTGAATGCTACCAGCGTCTTCCAGTCCTGTGCACTAGACTGGTGGACTGCCGAGAGGAACAAGCGAGGGAACGATGCAGCCTACGGTCTGTCGTGGGACGAGCTCAAGGAAGTCATGCTGGAAGAATTCTGCCCTCCTCATGAACGACAGAAGCTAGAGGATGAATTTTGGCACATACAGCAAAATGATGGTGAAAATGTTACGCTCACTGCTTGCTTCAAACAGCTCAGCATCATTTGTCCCGATCAAGTCAAAACGCCAGACATGGCGATCAAGAAGTATATCTGAGCCCTGCCTGACAGTGTCGCAGATTTCGTGCAAGCGGCTAAGACTAAGACAATCGAAGAAACTTATCTACTTGCCGCTGAAATCAACGACAATCTGGTCAAGGCTGGTGTCTGGGATAAAACTTCGAAGCATCTGCATCAAGCTACTACCGCTGCACCAACTGCTGAAACCACCACCTCATCGAGCAACAAGAGGAAGAACAAGAGAAAGAACAACTCCAGCAACAAGAACTGTGCGATCACTGCAGCACCGATACAAGCTGTCGCAGCCCAACAGCGTCAAGTAGCGGCGCCTGTGGCAAATACACCGCTTGCTCAGCGTGCATACACTGGGCCACACCCGCTTTGTCCTACTTGTACCTACCATCACCCGACTGCCATCGCTTGCCCTTTTTGTGCTCCTTGCAATATGTACGGCCATTTCACTACCAACTGACGTGCTCGACAAGCTCCTGCTCATCAAGGTCTATTCACCGCCCCTCAGGGTCAACAAGCTCCTCCGGCACCCGCGGTCAACGCCAGAGCCTGCTTCGCATGTGGCGATCCTAATCATTTCGCCAACATGTGCCCAAATAGGGTTGTGAAACAAGAGCTCCAGCAGCAGCAGCCTCACCAGCAGCAACAGCAGCAACAACAACAAGCCGCACGCGCCAGAACTTTCAACATCAACGTGCGTCAAGCCCAAGCCAACAACAACGTAGTTAATGGTACGTTACTTGTGAATGGTATTTATGCTTCGTGTTTATTTGATACAGGAGCCGATAATTGCTTTGTGTCGTTCGAATTCGAAAAGCTCCTTAGTCGTAAATGCTCCTGACTCTCCTCGACGTTTGATGTTGAAGTCGCTACCGGAAGAACTGTCGCCGTAAATTCTGTACTTCGTGATTGTACCCTTGAGCTCAACAATCACATCTTCCCAATCGACCTTATTCCGATGCAACTCGGAAGTTTTGATGTCAAAGTAGGCATGGACTTTCTTCGCGAAAACCATGCTGAAGTTGTGTGCTTCGACAAGGTGATTCGATTCTCGCTCGCGAATGGTGATCTATTGTGCATTTACGGTGAAACTACTTCGAAAGGTCTCAAGCTCATGTCGTGTGTCCAAGCTAGCAAGTATCTCCGCAAGGAATACATAGCTTTCTTGGCTAACATTGTAATAGCGGAGAAGGAAAAGAAAGAGAAGAAGGATGTGAAAGACATTCCTGTGGTTCGAGAATTTACTAATGTTTTTCCAAAGGATCTTCCCGGGCTACCGCCAAGTCGTGATATCGACTTTCGTATCGACCTCATTCCTGGAGCCAACCCTATTGCCAAAGCTCCCTACCGACTCGCGTCGTCCGAAATGCGTGAACTTTCAAACCAACTCCATGAATTACTTGAGAAAGGCTTCATTCGCCTGAGCACCTCTCCTTGGGGCGCGCCAGTCCTTTTCGTCAAAAAGAAGGATGGGTCGTTCCGGATGTGCATCGATTATCGGGAATTGAATAAGTTAACTATCAAGAACCGCTATCCCCTACCTCGCATCGACGATTTGGTTGATCAGCTACAAGGTGCTACGTGCTTCTCGAAGATCGATCTACGCTCGGGTTATCACCAACTACGTATTCAAGAGGAGGATATACCCAAAACCGCGTTTCGCACTCGATACGACCACTACAAATTCGTTGTTATGCCTTTTGGTTTAACCAACACACCCGCGGTTTTCATGGATCTGATGAATCGCGTGTGTAACCCATATCTCGACCGTTTCGTCATCGTATTCATCGACGATGTCTTGATCTATTCCAAATCCAAAACCGAACATGCGCAACATCTACGTTTGGTTCTCGAGCTACTCCAGGGGAACCAACTCTATGCCAAGTTCTCCAAGTGTGAATTCTGGTTGGAGGAAGTTTAGTTCCTGGGTCACATCATAAATAGTCAAGGTATTCACGTCGATCCTGCGAAGATTGAAGCCGTTAAGAGTTGGATTACAACTAAGAACCCATCTGAAGTCTGTTCTTTTCTCGGACTAGCGGGCTATTATCGACGATTTATCAAAGGATTCTCAAAGATCGCTGTCCCGCTTACTGCCCTCACGCATAAGGACAAGCCTTTTGTTTGGGGCACTAAACAAGAGTCTGCCTTTCGAACCCTCAAGCACATGCTTTGCAATGCTCATGTTCTCACATTGCCCGGCGGAAACGACGATATCATTGTCTACTGTGATGCTTCCAACCTCGGTCTCGGCTGTGTCCTTATGCAGCGGGACAAGGTTATAGCTTACGCATCTCGTCAGCTCAAAATCCACGAGAAGAACTATACAACCCATGTTCTCGAGCTAGGCGCAGTTGTTTTTGTGTTAAAGATTTGGCGACACTACCTGTATGGTACCAAGTGTACGATCTTCACCGATCATTGGAGCCTACAACATATCTTTAATCAGAAGGAACTTAATGTGCGTCAACGCCGATGGGTAGAACTTCTCAACGACTACGACTGTGAGATTCGTTATCACCCAGGCAAAGCAAATGTTGTTGCCGACGCACTCAGCAGACGGAGCTATTTGCTTAGCACTCGTAACATTCAAGCCCAACACGATCTCGAAACCCTCATCCGCGAAGCTCAGTATGCATGTTTTAACGAATGCACCCTAAAGAAGGAAAGAATCTACCACGATGGAGCCCAGCTTGTGAGCAAGTCAAATGGGATATTCCACTTTCTGGACCGAATTTGGATCCCTAAACGGACCGAATTGCGACAGATTCTGATGGACGAAGCCCACAAATCCTGGTATTCTATTCATCCTGGTGCCGATAAAATGTACCAGGATCTTCGCTACAAGTACTGGTGGCCTGGCATGAAAAGGGATACTGCCCTCTATGTTGGAAAATGCCTGACTTGTGCCAAAGTCAAGGCTGAACATCAAAGACCCTCTGGCTTACTCGAACAACCACCGATCCCTATGTGGAAGTGAGAGAGTATAGCTATGGACTTCATAACAAAGCTTCCGCACACGTCATCAGGTCACAACAGCATTTGGGTTGTGGTTGACCGTTTGCCTAAATCAGCTCACTTTTTGCCAATATGAGAAGACTACAAGGTAGAACGATTTGCCCGAATCTACACCGACGAAATCATTTGTAATCATGGGACACCTCGCAACATCATCTCTGATCGTGATGCTCGGTTTACCTCGTGACTGTGGGAAATGTTTCAAACAGCACTCGGTACATCGCTCAATCTAAGTACCGCTTTCCACCCTCAAACCGACGGTCAGACTGAAAGAACGATCCGTACTCTTGAAGACATGCTACGTTCGTGAGTCATAGACTTTGGTGGTAATTGGGATAAATACCTGCCATTAGTCGAATTCTCGTATAACAACAGCTACCATTCCAGCATTCAAACGGCACCATTCGAGGCTTTATACGGAAGAAAATGTCGATCGCCTATTGTGTGGCACGAGATCGGTCACTCGCAATTAACCGGTCCTGAGCTATTACAAGAAAGGACAGACAAAATTTTCCAAATCCAAGACAACCTGGTAAAGGCTTGGAATCGACAGAAAAGTTATGCCGATAGACGACGCAAGCCCCTTGAATTTGACGTTGGTGACTACGTACTCCTAAAGGTATCACCTTGGAAGGGTGTGGTCCGATTCAGCAAGAAAGGAAAGCTCGCGGCTCGATATGTTGGACCTTTCAAGATTCTGGAAAGGATCAGAAAAGTCGCCTACAGACTCGAACTACCGGAGGAACTTAGTAACGTCCACCCGACTTTCCACGTGTGAAACCTCCGAAAGTGCCTGGCCGACCACGACTTACATGTTCCACTCGATGACCTTCAGGTGAACGAAACATTACACTTCGTGGAAAAGCCTGTTGAGATCATGGATCGCCAAACCAAGCAACTCAGATGCTCACGCGTTCCTATTGTGAAAGTCCGATGGGAAGGCAAACGAGGCGCAGAGTTCACTTGGGAACTCGAAAGGAACATGAAGGCGAAGTACCCGCAGTTATTTGTTACGGCTTCAGCCTAATTTCGGGACGAAATTCCCTAAACAAGGGGAGGCTGTAACACCCCGTGTTTTCGAGAAGTCAAAGTCAAAATCAAGGTCAAAGTCAACGACCGATTTCACGCGACTTGACTTGTAGTAGATTTCTTTTGTATGTTTATTTTAGTTGTAGTAAGTGTCAATAAATACAATAATCGACGTATGTTGCTCGCAATCTAATTGACTTACGACTGTGAACTATATGAAGTAACAATGCGATAAAGCTAACTAAACGATAATCAAACTATACTAATCAGATCGACATCAAATCGCAACTCGAAGTTATTATTGTACGTGTGTGTGTGCCTTATGTGTTACTTGTGCATGTTCATTTATGTTATGTGTGGTAATCAATCGAAACGCAATCGAACTCGAAATACAATCGAACTCAATCGACATCAAACTCGAATCACAATCGAACTATGATAATTAGTGGAGAAGGGATAGTGCGAGATATGAGTGGTTGGGATTAAAAGTAATTTGAATAGGAAACTCCATCGCATTCGCATCGCTCGCAATCGAAATCGAATCAACAAAAAAAAATCGTCGCGTCGAACACACGAACCAAGTGCCATCCGGCCGGATAGCCATCCGACCGGGCTGCCACTTGATCATGGTGTCAAGATGCCATCCGACCGAGATGACATCCGACCGGATAGTCATCTGAGCGGGGTGCCATCCGACCGACCCACACTTTCCCCTTTTGGAATCCTATAAATATCCATGTCACTCTCAAACTTTCTACTTTTGGAAACTCTCTGACCGACCAGCTCATGTTCCTCACCTTTTCTTCGATTCCTCTCGATTCCGGTAAGATCTCGCCCTAAATCTTGTACTTTCTTGATCTACACGCACTCCTACACCTTTCTATCTTTTGAATCGTAACTTTTAACTGTGAAATCACTAGATTTAAGGTGTTCTAGGATGGCGTCATCATGAGTTCTTGAAGGACTTCATGTTTTGGCCTCAAACCACCATGAACAACTCAGATCTAACCGATTTCCCACACAAATAAACAAAGATCTCACACTGATCTAAACACCTTCACGGTGAAAAAGGATTGAAAGATGGTTTCTAACTTTCTTTCAACTCTTTTACACTCAATGCACTCAAAACCGATAGAATCGGGTCTTGTGTTAGTCTCCTACTTATTCTTAGTGTTGTGCTAGCTCAAGATCTGGATTCTACTCACGAGACCACAGATTTCGGGTTAAACAAGAACAACCGTCTTGAACCGGGTAACTGGCCGAACTAGGGTGATTCCTGGTTGATTAGGTCATTGGGGTCAAGATGGGATTCGGTTGTTTAACACAATGTCAAAACGTCTCGATAAAACTACAAACAAACAAAACGACCAAGCGTAAGACGGACGGAGTAACCGAGGCGGAGTGCTATCCGACCGGACTACCGTCCGAGTGGATAATCCACCAGAACGGATTGCCATCCGAATGGATCACACCTTGGGTCCCACACTTAATCAAGTATATCTGAAGTTTGAGTATTGAACGAATTGCCGTCCGACCGGACTACCATCGGACCTGATTACTCTTCGGATCATGAGATACTAGGACTTTAAAGACTTAAACAATTTTCAACATGTTCATTAACAGGGTTGCCACCCGGTTGAATGGACATCCGACCGAGTGACACTCCGGCTGTGAATTTGTTCCCACTAGGTAACCCTATCACTAGAGTCGCCGTCCGACCGGATTACCGTCTGACCTGATTACTGTCCGAACGGATTACCGTCCGAACGGATTACCGTCTGAACGGATAACCGTCCGACCGGATTACCGTCCGACCAGATTACCGTCCGAACGGATTGCCATCAACACGACTGACCGTCCGATCGACCAACTTGAAGGATAGAGATACTTCAATGTTTTCAAAATGCTACAACGAAAACTTCAAAGGATAAGCAATCATACACAAACACATCAAAGGAAGAAACAATCCACTCGAATAGTCATCCGACCGGACAACCTGTCCGACTGGATGACCATCCGAATGGATTGTCATCCACACGATCAAGCTATCCGTTCGGATTACCATCCGACCGAACTGCTGTCCGAGCCACTGACACATTACATCGTTTTATGCACCACTTATCTTTATGCTATCAAACTATTCAGGCTATCCTACTCGCTAAGCGCTCCCTTCAATCCATTCATCATTGTGAGTATACTCGATCCCTTTTTGCTTTATGCACTTTTGGGTGTTACATACGTTACAACTATTCAAAGCACATCCAACACACTACTCAATACTATTTGAACGCTAACCGTTAACGCATGTTATACGTTGCTTATGAATGCTTGTTTGTTATGTTTACACATGGAATATTGTCTACCTGCCTTAGCAATGATAGTACTATAGTTTGGACTCGGCACCTGTTCGCAGGGGTTGTTAAGGACAATTACTTGCATGGATTACGTTGGTAATCATGTATTGCGAACTGCCACAGGCAGTCAACCCGCAGTCATTAGTATCGATGGGTCTTTGTCGATAACTAACGTGCTTCATTTCACTATGTGTACGTGCTGGTTATGCGTAAACGAATTCGAACTCTATATGCTATTATCAAACTTGTATGCTCACCTTTACATTATATGTATTGACTTTATTTTTAACGTATGTGACAGGTGCTTAGGATGCACATCTGGTAGGAAATCGAAGCTAGAATAAGGCTCTAGAGGCCAAGAAATACTTGTCTGTACGAATTGAATCAGGGGTCTCTAGAAGCAGATAAACAATTGCCCTATTTGAAAATCTGAGTTGTCGGAATGGACTATTTTCCTAGATTTTTGTCTGTAATAATTTATTTACCTTTTGAGACATGGTATGGGACATGTTACTTTTATATTGATTGGTAATGATAATTGTTATGGAAACTTCTGGACAATCTGTTTCGCTCAGTGCCATGCCCCGATGTTTCCGCCATCGGTTGGGGTGTGACAATGAAGGCCCACCTAGCTAGGTACGGGAATGATGTTTGACTTGTGGGAAAGTCAAGGTGAAGTGTTATCAACTAGAAACACCTATATGGAAAGCGAAAACAGACTGCCATGGATTTGGTCACTAGTCTACTTACAACTCGAAATGGAAACAAGATCACCTGGATGATCATTGATTGTCTCACGTAACTAGCACACTTTCTAGCCATCAAGGAAACGAATAAGTTTTTCTACACTTGCAGTCATCTACCTGAAGGAAGTGGGTGCTAGGCACGGGGTGCCAACCTCCATCATCTCTGATCGCGACCCACGATTTGCATCTGATTTGTGGCAAGCGATGCACAATTCCTTTAGCTCACGTCTAGACATAAGCACAGCATAACATCCACGGACGGATGGGCAGACTGAACGCACCATCCAAACTCTTAAAGACATGCTTTGTGCATGTGTAATCGACCTTGGTAACGGATGGGAGCGGCATCTACCTTTAGTGGAGTTTTCATATAACAACAGTTACCACACCAACATCCAGGCTGCTCCGTTTGAGGCATTGTACGGACGGAAGTGCCGACCATCTCTTTGTTGGGCAGAAGTTGGAAACAGCCAAATCACTGACCCAGAACTAGTCGTAGACACAACAGAGAAGATTGCTCAGATACGACAACGAATGGCGACAGCTCGTGACCGTCGGAAAAGCTACGCTGTTAAGCGCAAGAAACCACTTGAGTTCCAGGTTGGGGATCGAGTACTACTTAAAGTCTCACCTTGGGAAGGTGTAGTTCATTTTGGTATACAAGACAAACTTAACCCACGACATGTTGGAGCTTTCGAAATCACGGAGAGAATTTGCAAGGTGGCCTACAGATTGAATCTACCCGAAGAACTCAGTGGAGTTCACAACGTATTCCATGTGTTAAATCTGAAGAAGTGTCTGTCAGATGAAACCCTCATAATTCCTTTCAAGGAGCTCACTATCGACGATCAGTTGCGATTTATCGAGGAACCAGTGGAAATCTTGGACCAGGAGGTCAAGATTCTCAAACGCACCAGGATACCCATTGTGCGAGTTCGTTGGAACTCTCGTCGTGGTCCAGAATTTACCTGGGAGCGGGAAGATCAAATGATGCGCAAGTATGCTCAGTTGTTTAAGAAAAATGCATTCAGTACTAAAGCTACTACTGAATTTCGGGACGAAATTCCAAACCAACTAGGGGATGATGTGACACCCCGTGAAAACGCTCAGCCGCACTAGCTTCTTCAGCGACTGCATGTCAAATTTCGGAACGAAATTTCTTTCAACTTGGGGATGATGTGACAACCCGTACTTCTGCGGTTAGCATTATTATACTTATCTTATTATATAAATGCACGAACTTGGGAGACGAATTAAGTACACTTATAAAATGTATTTTATATAAACGAATACTTGAAGGCAAATCCTTATCATGTTGAACCAACCCAAACCGTTTAAACCATAACTTGAGTAATATTTATTATTAGTTGGGGATAAGTTATACTCCTAGTATTATTTGTTGATAAAAAAATATAGTAAAGTCATGTATGCAAAACGTTTAACTGACATATGCCATTTTTTTTGTTCCAAGTTTTCACCTCACCCATTGTCCCTCTCACCACTTGTTAGCGGCCCAACCTCCAACCCAAGTTCCCTTTTTATCGGCTCACACACAAGCCCAACTGCCCTCCTCTTTTATCTCAAAAGGAAAAACCCTAGTCACCCTCACAACTTACGGTAGCAAAAGACCCCCACCCCCGGTCACGATCTTTCCCTTCACGGTGCTCCCTCTCCCGCTCAAACTCTCTTTATTTCGTGCCCCATCTTTCGGTAAGTGCATATACTTGTTTTGGATTGAAATCTCGATTATTCTTGGCTGCGTTTTATCATTGATATGATTCCTGTTGTCTAAATATATGCATGTGAGTTAGGAACCATGCTTTAATGGCACTTAGATCATATTCGGATTCGGTGAATTAACTAGTGTGGTTGCGTATGGAAACTTGCTGATTGGTGTTGATGTATGAACATGATCTTTAGAACGTGTATCGTTATGATTACCCGGAACATGCTAATCCGAATGTGTATGTGATCTTTTGTGTAGACACGAACCGGGTTGACGATGTCGAATCCGAAAACATAGGTGCGGTTGTAGGTATTAAATCTGTGAAGTATGATTATGGTAATATGTTGTTATAGCTCTGTAAGTGTATATGTGCAAGAGAACGAGTCCCGGTTCGACCCCGTTTCAAGAGCGCGAACTCGTACATGCACCTGCGTTAGTTGTAGACATGAAGGAATAAGAAATTATGTATGTGATGATATATATAATGGTGCTCGTTTGAAAGTGTGTTGTTATGATGAATCGAAACTTGCAAAAAATAAGTGTGTATATAAGAGCCTATCTCCCCTGGGTTTGCTATAAGTATCATGTGTGTTTGATTTGTAAGTTACAATATAAGTTAGGTCTTTCATAATGGCTAGTTATAATATATCTATGGGTACTGACTTGTTTGATTTGTATGGTGTTATATGTGTACGAGAAACTGTATGTTTGTATGATGATATGTATGCACTATACCTGCTCGATGATATATATAAGTCGAATATGTTGAATGTGGATATGCTATTGAATACTGATTTCGTGATAACGACACTTAGAACCGTCCGTAGGATACATGAAAAACAATTTAAAACAAGTAATGTTTCGTTCAGCGAATTTCTGCAGAAAATACGCCACCTTCCGTAGTCTTTATCGGGACTTAAACTTATCGAAACTCTATGTTTTCTGAGCCTAAAATAAAGTATTCGGAAGTAGTTTTCAAACCGCGGTGATTTCATATTGTTCGGATAGGTCTAAGTATTTTTAACGGATTAAATCGCAAAACTGCTCTAAGCTGTCATTTTCTGCGGAAAATGCAGCTCACATTTCGTGTCATAACTTGATATGTGTTTACAGTTTACACATGAAACTTTTACTGTGGATGCTCTTAAGTGTCCGAGCAAATCTCCAACTAGAATTTCGTCAATCGGACTTACGATGAATTTTAAATGAATTTTTCCGTGGAGTGCAGTTAGAAAGTGACGAACCTGATTTCAACCCGGTAAATGAATTTTATAAAATAATTGGTGATGAATTGGATCCCGGTATTTTGACACAATAATATTTGGATCGTTTAACACATTCTGTAATTTTTTTGGGAATTTTTTTGTGCACGAACTATTCCGAATAACAATCCGAAAACTGCCGAAAATGCACTATATGGCTGAATATTTATTGAAGAGTATTTTAAGTCTTTTGTGACACTTGTGTTGTCGCTAAGCTATGTCATGATAAATGCATGCATGATATTGGTATTGGATGATAAAATGTGCTACCTGCTAGATACGTGTAGGATTCGTGTTTCTGCGTGAGCACACCCACTAACCCTTAAACGGTAATCATGTTAGGACGTGATTAACTGGTTCCACCTCACGTATTTCTTTCCATAACTTAATCTGCCGAGCTAATCTAAGGCGAGTTCACACTCTTAAGGCACGGGATTCCCGGTGGGTTGGGAATGGGATTAAGAAGCGAAGATGAAACCTGTATATTTACCACTAATAGACTACATTAAACCTTCGTATTCTCGGATTGGGAAGAATACTTACCTCCGTCCTCGGATTGGGAAGGACGCCTACACTAAACCTGTGTATTCTCGGATTGGGAAGAATACGTACCTCCGTCCTCGAATTGGGAAGGATGACTACATTCAACCTGCGTATTCTTGGATGGGTAGAATACGTACCTCTGTACTTGGTTGGGAAGGACGCCAATATATATAACTAGTCTAGTGGATAAAATGGGGTAGCCCCCACTGCATATGGTTTGGGAAACAAGGAACTGATTAACTACTGGTTTTTAAATGAACTTACAGTTTTTGGAACAACTTTAAAATGAACAACCAACTGTGAACTCGCTCAACTTTGTTGTTGATACGTTGTTACATGCCTTGCAGGCCTTTAGGTGCTTATTGTTGGAACTTGCTGTTTGGGAGGATGGAGTGGTCATGGGTCGAGATACATGGAATCGCTACACAAGACTAATGGTTTTTACATGTGGTTTATAAATACTTAACGAATGAAATTATGCTTCCGCTGTATACTGTGAATTATTTGTAACATTGTAACACTTAATGTTAATAAATGGAACTTTTATTTAAATATACCTATGAGTTCAATGTGATTGGTGGCTTAATCCTGATACGTCACACACCTCACGGGGGTTTCCGCATGTGGTATTTTTGGGGTGTGACACTAAAGAAGTAAATAGTCATCCAGAATGAACGTAACGGGTGCTGATCTGCAAGCTATGATAGACAATGCGGTAACTAAAGCTATGGACAGGATGTATAAAGATTCAGGTGCTACACGCACCAAAACTCAGACTGTAGCTCATTCTAAGCCTCCTTCCAAAACACACGTATCAAAGAAGGACGATTCTCAGCACTCATCAAATCAGAAAAGTCAGCCGTCTAAGAAAATAGTGTTTGATCTGGAACCGCGTTCCCAAACTTGTTCTTATAAATAAGTCATCTCTTACAAACCAAGGGATTTTACAGGCGAAAAAGGTGCCATAGACTGTATGACATGGCTTGATGAAATGGATACCGTTGTGGATATCAGTGGAAGTGCTGAGCAGGATGTAGTTAAATTAGTATCGCAGTCTTTTAAATGAGAGGCATTGGCTTGGTGGAAGTCATTGATCCAAGCCACGGGGAAAGTTACACTCTATAACTTGTCATGCGCGGAATTTGTGACACTGATTAAAGAAATTTTTTGCCCTCAGCATGAAGTGGAAAAGATCGAAACTGACTTCTTGACCTTGGTCATGAAGAATCTAGATTGTCAGGCATATGTTATGTGACATCTGTGCTTGTGTAATCATTATACAAACTCTGAATAATTCAATATCAATAAAACAATGTATTTTGATCCCAATGTTTGTTATTTATGTTTGATATTTTGCGCATTTTGATTTTTGATTGATTTTCAAACTCTATATCGCTTTCTTAAAACTTATACGCAAACTGGTGAGTAAACGTAATCAGTTTAACACGAGAAACACTCTGGAACAGCAACATAAGCTTAACATACCTTAAATAACCTTTACATAACTTAGAAATAAGTTTTAAAGGGTTTGGTATGGCAAAAACAAGTTTATTCGCTCACAGGGACTATTTGCGTCAAACTGCAAAAGTCTGCGGTTTCGTAAGGCAACGTATAGTCCGGAACTTGATCATAAGCTAAACATACCATAAATAACCTAAACATAGCTTAGAAATAATCTTTGATAGGTTCGATGTGCGAAAATATGCTTATTTGATCTTACAGGGACTAAAAGTGTCAAAAACAGCGTAAGTATGCATTTTCGCGCATATCTTACGTTCTGACCACATCTGGACATCCAAAATTTTTGTACACACTAAAATACTTTTATTTTAGTGATCGGAAAGTAAAAATACCATTCGTCGCTTAATTTGGATCATTTTCGCGTCCGTTCGAGTTTCATCGTAATTTGACGAATAACGTGACCATACGACCAAATGAACCGACATCCGAGAGTTTTCCGAGCATATTTTGAGTCCTATAAACTTTAATGACCTTGTAGAGCCTTGAAAATGGCTTAACGGGGGTTAAAAGTGCTTGAAATGGGCTTATGCAAGTGTAGGGACCTGAATTGTAAATACTGAAAAATGTTGCTGATTTGCTGAGTTCACACGGGCTGCGTATGCCTGCCCCTCAGCTTACGCGGGCCGCCTAAAAGTGCCCAGTTCCAGATTTTTGATTTTCAGCAACAGGTTGATATTTCAGGTGCTGTTCTTGTAATTTCTTTGTGTGGTAGCCAAGTTAGCACCTCCCCAAGCATATTACCTGTCACTAAACACTTGTATGGCTAGGATTTAATGCTTGATGGCCACACAAACACTTGTTTTGATCTTGTGAGTTCATGACAAGTATAAATAGCCTAGCAATTCATTTGTTGCAACTCACACTTGATCTAAATTCTTTAAGTTGAGGTTTTATAACTTCATACCTGAGAATTATAAGATCAAGTTCTAGCAAGGACCCTTTGTAAGCTTCCTTTGTTCTTTTATCGCTTTCCTAGCTTAAAAGTCAAACAGTGTTTGACTTTCAGCTTTGACCAGTCAATGGTCAACGCAAAGTTCGTTTGAACTTTGCAACGTGATTGTAATCACAATGGTTATAATCCTTAGCGATTATACCTACTGATTACCACGTTAACTAGGTGTAGTGACGAGTCTAGTTTCGGTCAAAATGCGTTTTAGCACGCATTTTCCAACGGAACTACTTTTAGGTATCAAAGCACTTTTTTTTGATACCAAATCAGTTTTCTAAGTTAGATAAACATCTTTTGACATGTTTAACTCGTCACTATTAGTTTAGTGCTTGTTTAGGGTGGTAAGTTAAGCGGTCTAAACAACCGCTAGACTTTCGAACCCGACCCGTTTGTTCGATCATTAGGATCCGACAAAGCATACTTTGTGATCATAGTTGCATAGGGAATAACCTCTGAGGTTATACCTTATGATCACATAGGATTGGTTAGTTATTTGTTAATTAGCTTATATGCCCATAGGAAATGACCAAAATGCCCTTTTGAAGCATAAATCCGTATTTGCCTATGTGAACATATTTTTGACATATAATCTAATTTAGTAACATGTTTAGGCATAATTGGGCATGTAAGAATTGACATAGCACATAGTTAACCATCTGACCTTAGTTTTACGCAAACGACGCATTATTGTGACAACCCGTACTCTCGTTGTCAAGTTAAGGGCATTTTAGTAACACGCGTGTTTATTAATATCACTATTGTTATAAATATTATTATTATTTACAAAATAATAATCCGCGACGAAAGCTTTAATTATATACGGGTTAGTTAATTTTAACCGGGCCAATCGGTTTGAGCGAGACGCGTAGTCGTTTAAACGGGTTCACGCACTTGGGCTAGGCCCAACCCAATTAACTTAAAACCCTACCCTATAAAATAAACTTAAACCCCCACCTCCCTCATCCTTGCTTAAAACCCTAAAACCCTATTAGAAACCCAGCCGCATACCCACACCCTGCCCTTCTTCCCCATTTCCTCTCTCTAATCTCCAATCATCGGAGATTCACTCCAACCGGCAATGAACTCCGGCGATATCTCAGGCCACACGACACACATCCTTTTCTGGAACACAATCTAAACCCCTTTCATCCTTGTCTCGATCCCACACACCCTGTCTTTTCATTAATGTCAGTTTTAGAAAGAGAGAGAGAGACCGAAGTGAAGGAAAGAGAAAGACAAACAGAGTTCGGTGATCGACGACGGACACTCGCTGATGTCCGGCAGTGTCGGAGACAGACACAGGTGTTGATTGGTGGTCACAGAAGTTCGGACCTGAATCAACAGCGTGATGGTGGTTCTCCGGCGGACCAGTGCCGGCGACGGGAGCAGTGACGGCGATAGCAGCCAGACGCTGTTTCCGGTGGATGAAGTCAGCGGACAAGATGGTGGCCGTAAACACTCACCACCCTCCGGTTAGTATAGATATCAAGATGATTTTGAGTGTTTGACTTTGAGATGATGGTTATGCTAGATTATATTGTGATGTGCCACGTGCCTACAATATCACCTCCTTGTTCTATGTGTTTGTTTAAAAATCAATGTGTGTCAAATTGTTTTGATTGGGTATGAATATTAATGTGGACATAACTGTTGATTTAGATACACTGGTGTGTGTGTAGAATTAATGGATTTGGAGAATGATTCATGTTAAGGGTGAGGTAATAAACTATTTACATGTAGTTGTTGAAGTAATATATGCTGTGAGTATGGAATGCGAAATAAAAGTGTAAATCTTCATGTGTTTAGCATTTGTAACAAGCTAATGGTTAAATCTAAATGTATGTTTATTGATTTGATAAGGGGTTTTGATGCAAGTGAGTAATGATAGGGATTGATGAAATTCTCGTAACAAATTGTTAACTTAGAACAGGGCATGCGCTTGTTGATTAGTTTGAGTCATGGTGGTGTTATTGAGCTGACTGAATAAATGAAAATTGTTAATTAGGATGAGTATGCTAGTTGAATGTGAAAACCCTAATGATGAACTATTTGAAGATGCCATGAATATTTGAATTATGTTGTTTTGATCCAATTTAGTAGTGTACGGTAGAATAAAACATGTTAATAAAATCTGATTAGATAGTACAAAAGTGGGAGAATGTTCTAGAGGACTCCCACTTTTGCATACATCGGTGGTTGCGGGTCGAGACCGTGAGGTTGCGACTCGAGACCACTTAGTGACCACTCGAAACCAGGCAAGGCGCCCCAAAAGTCGAGACCAGCACAGTTGCGACCCGAGATCTCCTGATCTCGACTCGAGACGGGACTCGAGACCTCTACGGTTGCGACTCAAATATGCACTATTCGAGATCTGCGGTTGCGACTCAAAATCGCTGGGTTGCGACTCGAGACCTCATAGTCTCTAGTCGAGACTACCTAGTTTCGACTGGACTACTTCACTTGGCTATTAGGCCGAACAAATGGGTGTTATAGACTATGTACTAGTGTTGTTGTTTGACTGTTGATGTCTAACTAATGTTGATTAATTGTTCATGCGTTAGAATAGGCCCAACAACATGCATGCTGGTATGATACGTGTTTCAGTACATTATGCAAAGTGTATGTATTATACGAAATGTGAATTTACGTGCTACGTGTTAGATACGTGTAATTTATACGCGAAGTTACTTGCACACGAACCTAATAAATATGTATAACCATAATAGGGTATGGTTGACCAACGTAACACGAGTAAATTTACTACCGAGCCAAAGCAAAGGTGAGTTCACTAGTTTTTACTTAAAGCATGCGTTCCCGGTGGTTGGGAAACGGAACAAAACACTTTTCCTGGTTTGGGATTGCTTACTATCTCCTGGTGCGGGATACGGTATTTCTATCTCCTTGTGTGGGATACGGGTAACAACACTATCCCCTTGTGAGGGATACAAACTTACTTTTCTTCCCTTGTTACTGGGAACAAACTTACTTACTTCCCTTGTTACTGGGAACTCTTGGTTAATTACTGTTTATACTGGATGCAACAAGCAACACTAAACAAAACTCTATCACTCAAGTCCTCACTTCTTAATACCGATTAGTCGCTGGGGTCAGGCGAACGGGTTATTAGTTGATAGCGCTATTTAGGTCTCACCAACCTCACACCGTGCCCGCGTATGGGATCGGGCGTGAACTAATGTACTCTGGCAACCGTCAATGATGATAGAACATTGACAAACGGGGCACTCTACGGAAACGTACTGATGAATAGTATTTGGTATTGTAAAAACAGTTTAGTAGCTTACTTATGGGGTAGCTCCCCATCGCATGTATAAACGGATAAATTAACTGGTTAAAACAAGTTTTTGGAAATTAAAACTGGAAAACTGTACGCACGTGAACTCGCCAACATTATGTTGACACTCTACTGCATGCTTTGCAGGTTGCTCGGTACAACTTTGGACGGACGTTGCAATCGGATGGAGTGCGTGGTTCGTAAGTTTCATATGAACAACTTGTGGTTTTAAATTATGATGTGTTCTTCTTTCCTTTCCGCTGCAAACTCAAGCTATGTTTTGAAAAATTTAAAAATTGGTCGCTAATTATACCATTATTTGTAATAATAACTAAACGGTTCAAAATAATTAGTGGCTAAGATCCTGGTCGTCACACGCCTCGCGGTAATACTCCACGTGTGGATTTTGAGGGTGTGACAGATTGGTATCAGAGCCATTGGTTATAGCGAACTAGGATTTAAATATAAAATATTTTTGGTTTGTGAAATAAAATATTTTTATATGAAAACCAGACTATAACCGTTCTTTAGTGGAAACCACAACGACACCACACTCCGGATTGCAAGGTTCGTCAACCTCAGATGCTTACCTGGTAATGGTAGGCTAACGACATTTACTTGTGCATAACTTAGGTGTGTGAACGCGCATGTGTGTATGTGTATAATTAGCATATATGTGTTAGTATGTATGCGTATATTTAGTATTTAACACAGTGGATCTTACAAAGGCTAGGCTAGCGTGTTACTTGTTAAACAGGAGCGAGTCCTCCTAAACTTGGTTCGAAACCACAATGCACTAAGGGCAGGGAGCCAATTATTCCAAGCCCTTGTCCACGTATTTCCTGATATCATCCCAGGACTGCAAATCGACGCGAGGGACGTCCACTCAATAGACCTGCCTAGGGAAGGCCTGCTACGAAGCACATAGAGAAGTTACGAGAACGAATCGACGAAGGGGAGCCACCCCTATATCATGGGATATTAGAAGGAACGACGACGTCATTCGCATCCTTTTTACTTGCGTATTTCTTTTCCCGACTTAAGTAGTGAGACTTGTTCCCTCATACGATTGATCACCTAGATTCTTGAAGCATTCTAGTAAGTCTACACCTTTTGGGTTTCCGTTTGCACGTCTCGAACACGAAAAGCATGCGTGGTGTATGCTTCTTATTGTAGTGCCAGCAATCGTCTCACCTTTCCATTAACCACAGAGTTATTTCTCCCTAATCCCTCGTTACATGGTTAACCCCTATTCAAGTACAACCTTATACCTTAGCACGCCCCAAAACCCAATGAATTGATAACTTTCTTACAAACCGGCGTATTTGGAAGCGTGGCTAGACGAAGACACGAGCCAGTCAACCCACCGACGAGTACGGTGACCTTGATGCTTACCCTATCCTTCATTTGTCAGAACTATTATTGTTTGACGACTTCCCTGATTCTGTGAATCCTTTCGCCAGCTTTCGTATGAATCCGCGTTTATTGCTCAGATGGTATCCCCGCTCCTATCGTTTCTTTATCATGACATCCACGTTTCTCCGTTTAGAAACCTTGACCAGATTTCCCTCTAGTTTGGGGAAATTCAACAAGCTCGACTACTAGTCAATAAACTTCTTGAATCTTAAAACTCCTGACGTGTGATCCAAACGTATCCTTTCAGACATGTTTTTTACATGGAAGTCTTTCGACGACACAAGCCCTACTTCGGACTCGTCCTCGCGACTTCGGTAGTCTATTCAAAATTGGTTACTTACCGGTTTGGGAGATCACAAACTCATTTTTCACATACGGCTCAGCTTAGAACATCTTGTTAGACGTTTTAGTGAACCTAAACCCCCCCAACCCATACGACGATTGTCCTTCTCTATCATTGGTTCTAGTTGTGCCATTCATACTGGCGTAACACCTCTTATCGGCAAAACGACGTTCTTTATCCTAATCGCCCACGACTTATGTACGACCAGCTACCTCATCGACACCAGATAAATCCTTATTGCCGACCACCAAGCCTTTTATGTTTTGTCTCAAATTGAACGCATCAATTTTGACTACCCTTCTTGCATTGTCACGCTACTCGTTGTTGGTGCACTAAATGTCTGCTGATTACGTCATAATCAAGTCTTGTGTCTAGAATTGTTTGAATGATCACACAATAGGGTTTAATTAGGGTTTGTATATTTTAAACTTGAAGATTTCGCTTGAAACAGCTTCAAGCGAAATCAACATATGATGATTTCGCTTCAAGCAGTCTCAAGCGAAATCTCAAGTCTATAAATAGGTTGTGTGGGTCATTTGTCAAGTAACTTGGTCATTGTATGAAACACGAAGTGCTGCCGGATTTGTATCAGAAAACATTGTACAAGCACGAATATTAATCAGAAAAGAAGGATTAAAAGGATTAGAGCTGTTATGACTTTGTTTACGTTGATTCCGCCTTCGTACGCAAAGATGAACTACCTTAACTGACGGTTTAAGGTCGTAGAACGGTCCAACAAGTGGTATTAGAGCACAAGACGAGGAGTTCATACCATAGCAGCGGATTATCTTCTTTCTACTCATTTCTTTTTATATTTTTCAGATCTGAACAAGTTCCAACGGTCGAAATGGTCTGATTTTCGAGTATCTTGTGTAAAACTGAGTTTTAACAAAGCCTACAAAGATTCGGACTAAAATTCAGACTAAAACATGTTAAAAATGACCTAAAACAGGTTTTCTCTTGAAAGAGTTTGTAGGTTTATATAGATTTCGCTTGAAAAACAGACAATTTTACTTGATATTTGGACTATTTCGCTTGAACATTTGAAGCGAAATAGTGTTGTGAGTTTTCGCTTGAATCTGCTGGACTTGTTATTTCGGATTTCGCTTGAAACAGTTGAAGCGAAATAGATCATCTGGATTTCGGTTGAGACTGTTTGACTAGGTTATAGCAGATTTCGCTTGAATCTATTGAAGCGAAATTGGATTGCTGAATTTTGCTTGAAATATAGCTTGGATCAGATTTCGCTTGAACAGTATTATAGTGCTGATTTCGCTTGAAGTCATTTCATTTCAAAGAATTTCGCTCGAACTTGCTGATTTTTCAAAACCTAAAAATTTTCTAAGTGTTTGACTGATTTTTCAGGTACGTTCAAAATGGATGATATTTTCATGAACCCGTTTAGCGATATGTATGCGTTTGCTGGAAATTCCGGAAACGATGATACTTCGTCAAGCAATGTGAATGATAACCCGCCAAAAGAGAAGAAAAAGGAAGCTTGGGAATCGGAAAGTGCCTTCGGAACGTTTAATAAACTTCCAAAACTAATGGCTATTGAGGAGTATAGTCGGTGGTCCAGAAAATTTGAAGACTGGTTGATGGCATTCGCATTTCCTAGCTGGAAAAGTTTGAAAAACGGTTATGCCAATGGAAAGAAACATGGTGAAACTTTAAGAGCAGCTGAGGAAATTGAATCGTTTGTAGCTGAACAAAAGTGTGTGGCGTTGTTATTTCAATCCGTCCGGGAAGACATAATCTCATTGATCGATTATTCAAATGCAAAAGATCTTTGGGAAAAGTTAGAAAAGAAATGTTTAGGAAGTACTGATATCGTGAAAAACAAAAAGAAACTTCTTAGGAAAGAGTTTGATATGTTTGGTTGTCTTAAGAATGAGTCAGTGTGTAAAATGATTGAAAGGTTTGGTCATCTGAAGCTGGAATTAGCAAGACATGATATCAGATATTCTGATGATGAGCAAGTAGACAAGTTGTTCGATTCGTTGCCAGACGAGATGGAGTGGAGATATTATGCTCTCATGCTTAAGAACACTATTCCTTCTGAATTGTTGAAACCAGATTTGGTGATTGAGAAACTTGAAAGTCATGAACTGGAATTGAAGAAGACGTACAAAGTTAATCATTCATCTTATCAACAGAATCTGGATCTATACTATCCAAAAAGCATGATACCAAAAGCAACTTCACCAAAAACTGCGTTCTCTGTTGAAAATGTGTCGACAGCCGGCAAAGAAAATCAAAGTGGTAAAAGCAGTGGAAGTCATAGTGGTTATCACAGTGGATCTTCATCTTCTGAAAGTCATTCTGATGCAAAGAATCGTTTTCAATGCAACATCGCAATAGACTTGAAGAATGCTCAGAACTTTGATGAGGAATCGGCCAAGCAGCATATGATCTTTCTAGCATCGGTGTTGGAATCGTATGAAGGATTGGTAGCTGGGAAGATTGGCAATACAAATCTGACGAAAGAAGATTACGATCAGATTGATCCGGAGGAAATGGAACTGATCGATATTCGTTGGGCTATGGCAAGTGCTGTTCGTCGTGCACAAAGATTCATGGAAATTACTGGCAGAAAAACAATTGGTGGTGTTTCTACCAAGCTGGGGTTCGATAAATCGAAGGTGACTTGTTTCAAGTGTAAGCAGAAGGGTCACTTCAAACGAGAATGCCGAAACGCTTATGCTGATGAGTCGGAGAACCCTTTCAGAGATGATTACTACAAGAAGGCAATTTATCACCAGAATAAATCCGAGCCGCCTAGATTGAAGCAGGTTGAAGACAACAGAGAGAAATCTAGAGCTCTTGCAGTGATTTACGATGATGAGGGTTATGATTGGAGTCAAGAGGTTCTACCGGAAGAAGATGCGGTTGGTTACGCATTTATGGCGAGAAATGACGATCCTATTCCATGGAAAGACGATCGAACTGAAGAGCAAAAATATCAATACAGAAAAATGATTGCTGAAAACAAAATCATTAGAATATCTCGTATATTTCTGGAAGCAAGGAGAGCCAATAGATGGGATCCAGATAGAGAGTGCTATCTTGATGAGTATGGAAATATTGCAATTGATGATAGTACACTTGATATTGAAGCCATAATCCAGCAATACAAAGAAGATGATGAGTACTGGCAACACAAATGGTGGGGAACTCCAACTTCGAAAATGATTGAAGAAGAGAAAGAGAAAGAGAGAAAGGAGAAAGAAGAGAAAGAGAGAAAAGAGATAGAAGAAAAAGAATCCAAGAAGATTGATGCTGGTATTATCGACACTACACAAGAGTTGAATGCTGAGAACTTAGGAAAAATGGCTGACAAAGTGCTAGCTGCCAATGCACTTGAGGTAGACTCTAACTCTGTGTCTGAGTCAAAAAGCCAGGTCAGTTCAAACGTGTCAACCAATGCATCAGGTAAGAAAATCGATGGAAATGTTGATTGCAAAAATTGCAACAAAGAGTGCAAATTTTGTAGCACAATCACGTATCTCAACGGGAAGAAAGTTGATGATCTGACAGCTAAGGTCAGAAGCGTTGAGAATCAGATTCTTGATCGTGACAAAACAGTTAAAGCTTCAACTGAACGGATAAGAGAATTAACTAAACAAATTGAAAATGATAAAATTGATCATGACAAAATTAAACAAGAAAATGAAAAGTTGATTCTTGAAAACCGTCAGATTTCTGAAAAATTTGAAAAACTCAAAAGCACATTGAAAGATTGTGATGATCGAAATGGTAAAACTTTTAAAGAAAATGAACATCTAAGAGCAGTGCTTAGAGTCAAAGAGGAATCAATCAATCAACAACTGGATGAAATCGCTAAATTGAAACTTAAAGTTCAAGAGGTTGTAATCGAAAACGAGCGAATCCAGTTGAAGCTTAACAGTTACAACTCCGCAAGCCTTGTTTTGCAACATATCATTCCCAAACCCATCGGGAAAGACAAAGCGGGCGAAGATGTGTATTGTGATGGAACTGGGGTGGGGTTTCATCAAGTTCCACCACCTGTTCTTGATAATTACACGAAAAAGCAATCTGGGTTGGTTGAAATTGAGGAAGAAAAAGAAGTTAAACTTCCAGAAAACATTGATGTTACTTTTACATCATCTGATGATAGTGTTCAGACAGAGATTGTTAAGAGCACAGCTGAAAGTGTTTTAATGTCTGATTCAACTGAAGATGATGGGTGTTTCTTAGACAAATACGTTCAGAAATCAAAGTCCAAAAACAACTTAAGTGATGAACCGGGTCTTGTGATGTACAAGATGGCTGGATCTGATAAGTTGTATTCGGATTCTGAGTTTCCCATTGAGAATGTTAATGTGAAAAAGTTGACAAATGTTTTCAAGTTAGTTGAAGTTGAATTGTCAGAAGTGAACAGTTTGAGCCAAACAAAAAGGCAAATGAATTTTGAGAAAGATAAAGCTTACTACAAAAAGCCTGTTATGCCACCACGTTTTTATAATAACAATCGAAACAATTGGTTGGGTGGTTATAGGGATGGTAAGAGTTATCAGAAAAAGAGTTTTCAAAACAAAAGGTTTGCTGAAAAGAAGGTGTTTGTGAACAGTTCAAGTTCACTTTCTGATGAAGAGAATGAAATTTTTTCAAAATCAAATAAAGAGTTCTTTGAGAAGAGGGTCTCACAACCTCAGTCTGAAGGCATAAGTCGAGTTGTTGATACTCGTACATGTTTTAGATGTAACAAAGTTGGTCACATTGCAAGAAATTGCACCAACTCCAAGCCTAAGACTGAAGTTGTTGACAGATGGTCCCAAAAGAAGAAAGTTGACATGAAGGGTAAAGCACCAATCATTGTTGAGAAAAAGCATGTGAAAAATGACAACATCAAAGTGAAAAATGAACCTGTAAAGAAAGTGGTAACTAAAAACGACAAGTTTTATAAACAGGTTGCATTATCTCAACAAGTTTGGAAACCAAAAACTGAAATGAAAATTTCAACTTCTGAAGTGAAAAAGGCTGAAGAATCAATTTCGGTTGATTATGATGCAAATTTTCCACCTTTGAAGGATGAAAATTTCAAAATTCAAATTACGAGAGTCAAGGTTACATCTAAGGCTGATGAGGCCTGGGTGGACACCATGTTCGAATAAGCAGTTTGAATTGCCGGAGCTTCCTGGATCGCGAAGCATGAATCGGCATCTTTATTAAAGTGGGTTAATTTGAAGTTTGTTATGTGCAGGATCTTCCAAGAGCCATTTCAAGATGGATCATGGATAGTGGCGCATCTCGACATATGACAGGAAAGACTGCATTACTGTATGATGTGAAGAATATCAATGGTGGTTATGTCGGATTTGCAGGTCATGAAGGTGGTAGAATTGTTGGTGAAGGAACGTTATCTAATGGGATTGTGACGTTTGAGAGAGTTAACTACATCACTGAGCTGGAGAACAATCTGCTTAGTATCTCGCAGATTTGTGACAATCAGTATACTACTCACTTCACTGATAAAGAATGTTTGATCTTGAAACCTGGTTTTGTTATCCCTGAAGAATGGATTATTATGAGGGCACCTAGAGTGAATGATTTATATGTGTTAGATATGTCTGTAGCAACTACAACTACTGGTCAAGCACATTGTTTTGTGTCTAGAGCAACTGAGAAAGAATCAAGATTGTGGCACCGAAAGATGGGGCATATTCACCTAAGGAAGATGAATCACTTGGTGCACAATGATTTGGTATTGGGAGTTAATATCAAAGGTTTTCATCTGGAAGGGGAGTGTATTAGCTGCATCAAAGGCAAGCAGAAGAAAAAGTCACACCCTACAAAGCAAGTCAATTCAGTTTCGAGACCTCTGGAAAGACTTCACATGGATTTGTTTGGTCTGGTGAATGTCAAAAGCATTACAGGAGATTACTATTGTTTGGTCGTTACTGATGATTATTCCAGATTTTCGTGGGTTTCTTTCTTGAAGACGAAAGATGAAACATTTGACAGTTTGATGGGGCTGTTCAGGAAGATTGAGAATTTGTACCAAAGGCGTATCAAAAGAATTCGAAGTGATAATGGTACTGAATTCAAGAACAGCAAGATGGAAGAATTTTGTGATGAAAGAGGTATTTTGCATGAGTTTAGTGCTCCGTACACTCCGCAGCAGAATGGAGTCGCAGAACGGAAAAACCGGACACTAATCGAGACGGCTAGAACTATGCTCGCAGATTCAAAGTTACCAATTAATTTTTGGGCTGAAGCTGTTTCCGCTGCATGCTATACGCTCAACAGGGTTCTCACTGTCAAGAAGTTCAACAAAACATGCTTTGAGCTAATCAATAACCGCAAACCGAATTTGAAGTATCTAGAACCGTTCGGGTCACCTTGTACGGTTATAGAGCCTCATGGAAAGTTTGGTCCGAAGAGCATTGAGGGAATATTTGTTGGTTATTCAAATCCGTTGAGACGTGTCTTCGTTCCAAGTGAGAAGCGGATTATTGAAGCTGCAAATGTTGAATGTCAAGGTTATACTATGCCGCCGCAGAATCCTGGTGATTCATGGCGTTATCATTATGACAAACTTTGGGATTCGTTTGACATGAGAGAAGAATCAGAGGATGATGAAGATTTCTTTGATGAGTTGGATATTTTGCGTGAATATGAGTCACAGTTAAGGTTCCCAGCTGAGTATTCGAGGAGACCATGGGAAACTTCCAATGATGATGAAGCAGGTCCAAGTAATGCTGGTGAACATGATGATGTCCAACAGAATGAAGTTGCTCAAGATAATCAGTCGGTTCAGAATGATAATCTAGAAGCTGAAAACATGCCAGTCTTTGATCATGGTGATTCAGATTCAGATTCTGAGGGGGAGCAAATTCAGATTTCAGGTCAAACAAACCAAGTTGGTGAACAAGATGCAGAGCAGAATGTTACTAATCTGGAGGGAAATGTAGATGTTCCAAGTGAAGTGATGCCGCGAACTTTTTCATATCATCCAGAGGAGTTGATCATAGGAGAATTGCAGAAAGGCGTTCGCACTCGAAATCAGATTGATAAAGGGCTTACATGTTTTTATACAAAAGTTGCTCCTTTGCAAACTGAATTCTCATTAAGTTGTTTTATCTCGCAGGTTGAGCCAAGAACTTACAAAGAGGCGCTTACTGAAGACTCTTGGGTCAATGCAATGCAGGAGGAACTTAGTCAATTCGAGAAATTGGGAGTGTGGAAGTTAGTTGATTTGCCGGATGGTCAGAGAAAGATTAACACCAAGTGGGTGTTCAAGTGTAAGAGGGACGATAGAGGAGTTGTTGTAAGGAACAAAGCTCGACTCGTTGTTCAGGGATTTAGTCAACAGGAGGGGATTGATTTTACCGAAGTCTATGCTCCTGTAGCACGACTAGAGGCAATCAGAATTTTCCTAGCATTTGCGTCTTGGAAGAACTTTAAAGTTTATCAGTTGGATGTTAAATCGGCGTTTCTTTACGGGAAGGTTAAAGAGGAGGTTTATGTCGGTCAGCCGCCGGGCTTCACCGATCCAATCCACAAAAACAAGGTCTACTTATTAGACAAAGCGCTGTATGGTTTACACCAGGCCCCGAGAGCTTGGTACGAGACTTTGTCTCAACACCTACTAGCCAACAAGTTCATTCGTGGAAAAGTGGATGCCACTCTCTTCACTAAGGAAGTCGATGGTCATCTTCTGATAGTTCAGATTTATGTGGACGATATAATCTTTGGGTCGACAAATGAAAATCTATGCAAAGATTTTGAATCAGTGATGAAGCAAAAGTTTGAAATGTCATCAATGGGGGAGATGAAATTCTTTCTAGGTTTACAAGTTGAACAACTTCCTGAGGGAATTTTCATTCATCAGTCAAAGTATGTTCATGATATTCTAGAGAAATTTGGGATGTCAAGTTCTACTCCAGCTGCTACCCCACTTGCAACAAATCATGGGATTCACCTAGATCTCACCGGAGACAGGGCTGATGAAACGTTTTACCGTTCCATGATAGGTTCTTTAATGTACCTACCTGCTTCACGTCCTGATATCATGTACCCAACGTGCCTCGCAGCAAGATTTTAGTCTAACCCAAGAGCATCGCACATGATTATTGTGAAGAGGATATTGCGCTACCTGAAAGGAACTCCTTCATTGGGGTTGTGGTATCCTAGGAAAGGCGAATTTACGCTCGAAGGGTATTCCGATTCGGATTTCGGATGCTGCAAAGTCAATTCAAAATCAACAACTGCAGGATGCCAGTTCTTTGGTCCTAGATTGGTTACCTGCCAGTGTAAGAAACAAACGTCTGTGGCGTTATCTACATGTGAAGCGGAGTATGTTTCTGCTAGCAGTTGCTGCTCTCAGATCTTGTGGATACAGCAACAGATGCGCGACTACGGTTTGCAGTTTCTTAACACACCTCTTTTTGGTGATAATGAGGCCGCAATTAATATAACAAAAAATCCAGCACATCACGCTAAAACTAAACACATAGAAATTCGTCATCACTTTATTCGTGATTGCTTTGAGAAAAAGTTGATACGAATTGAGAAAATCCACACTGACGAACAGAAAGCTGATTTACATACCAAAGCTTTTGATAAAAATCGGTTTAAATATTTGTTAAAACTGAATGGTATGAAGCTTCTGTCGGTGTCGGATGGCATAATTGGCGTTGATGAGAGTACTGTTGCGGATGAAGACGAGAAACAATCTGCAATGGTTTGTCGATTTTTTACTTGTTTTGGTATTTAGGGGGAGTAGATGTTTGTACATAGTTATATTTTCAGAAAATACAAAAACAGTAAAAAATGCAAAAATACAAAAACATGATAAAATCTGAAAAAGAGCTTGTGTATATAGGGAAAATGATAGTACATCAGCTAGACGATTACAGTATGCTAAAGATTTGTAAAGTATAAAAGAGTTAAACAGTCTCACTGATGATGTGTCGATAGGTTTTCGCACATTTAGTAGATTTATTCGGGATATAAACCTAAAATTCAAACTTGTGAATTCGTGGGGAACACTACTTGGATATATAGGTAACCCCTGAAATCTCATTTGAAAGGTCTCTTAATCTGATATACTAGGTCTTTATACTCAATGATGTCTGGGGTATTATTCCGGGACTTCTGCTGAACGGTGGTTCTGACCTAGTCCCTGGCTAATACTTGCTGCAATGCTTGAAACACAGCATTAAACCCTCAGCATGCTGAAAAAATAAAATTGATAAATGCTGCTGTTGTAAGCAAAAAGATCCTCTAAAGGGGACACACCGAAAAGTCGAAGCTGATATCTCTCTGCGTATACGGAAGTATCGATCTGAGATCCCTCGGCCCTCGCATACCTAATTTATATACAGATATCATTGTAGTATTCTCACCTGTAAGACTGATTATTGAGATTCTGGATACGGGAGTATATTCAAGAGGTGGGACACATGAATGAGCTAAGTTCATAATTCATCTAAATCGTATCCTGAGTAAATTGAAATTTGTGTGAAAATTTAAGATGGATCAGTATATCGACAATCGAGGTGAATTGTTTAAGTCTGAGTATGAAATGCAGCTTAACGGTACTTGTCATTTGTCTGAAAAGCTGATATGATTCCCTGACATGCTCGCCAAAAATATGTTTGTAAATAGTTTACTTTGTTTAATTTCTGCAATTTAAGTTTTCTGTATTTCATTTCTTAGTTTAGAACACTTTGATAAAATCCAAAAAGATTTTATTTCTGCTTTATTTTCTGACAAACCAAAGTGGAGAGTTGATTGTTGGATTCTCAGATGTTTGAAGCAGATGCAGGAGATTCTGGACTGAAGAATGAGGAGAGCTTACTTTGAAGAAGTTTGAATTGTTTGAAAAGTCAAAAACAAGTTCATTAACTTGATACTTGTTATTTTCAGAAAATGTTTGAAATTGTTGTTTTAAAATCAGTATTGATTCGTCAAAAGATCAACCAAGGTCATTAATTTGGACTTGGTAGATTAATCAAGTGATCAGGGTCATTAACTTGGACCTGAATACTTGAGTGGATTTCTAAAACTGATTGTTTTTTTGATTTATTGTTGAAAAGATAGAATTGTAATGTTTGTTTGTTGAGAAACAGGTTTGGACTTCATTATTCCCAACGGAAGCTAATTGACAAAGCTTGAACCAGATATCTCATATTCTAGCATATCGAGAGGGGGAGTCTGTGAAAGGGGGAGTCTGGATCAACGGTCAAAGGGAAGATTGAAGTTTAAAGTTTAAAGTTTTAAGATAAAGATTGATGAGAGTTTTTACAATGTTTGAAGATTGATAAAGACAAAGACTTGAAGCCAAAGACTTCATCAACATCCAAGGGGGAGTCTGTTGGTGCACTAAATGTCTGCTGATTACGTCATAATCAAGTCTTGTGTCTAGAATTGTTTGAATGATCACACAATAGGGTTTAATTAGGGTTTGTATATTTTAAACTTGAAGATTTCGCTTGAAACAGCTTCAAGCGAAATCAACATATGATGATTTCGCTTCAAGCAGTCTCAAGCGAAATCTCAAGTCTATAAATAGGTTGTGTGGGTCATTTGTCAAGTAACTTGGTCATTGTATGAAACACGAAGTGCTGCCGGATTTGTATCAGAAAACATTGTACAAGCACGAATATTAATCAGAAAAGAAGGATTAAAAGGATTAGAGCTGTTATGACTTTGTTTACGTTGATTCCGCCTTCGTACGCAAAGATAAACTACCTTAACTGACGGTTTAAGGTCGTAGAACGGTCCAACACTCATGTTATGTTTCACGGATTCCATGATCCTTATCCTACTCTGCTCTGCGCAAATCTCCGTTTGGACGAAATACTTCCTACGAATGTTACTCATTGGGGCAACGAGCCAAGGATACCCCGGGGGTAACGGGTATCGCAAGCACTGTTCTTCGAACTCGAGACGATCAACACCTAGTCACGACACTCGAATTTACTCCATCTTGTAGATATTCGACACTTGTTTCTTTCGGCGACGCCCGAACCTATTCTGAAAGTCAGTGGGGAATCCAAAACGACTCCTACGCTTTACCTTGGAACTTCTACGACGCAAAACCGCCTTGCGCTAAGTTTTCAGTACACGACTTTTAACGCCACAAAGCCCACATTTCTCGACCGTATACGCAACCTCTCACGATTTGAACTCAAAAGGGGCATCACCTAGCATTCGAGAGATCCTCAAACGATCCGCAACTCCAGCAACTGGAAGATAATCTACGAGGTGCTACTATCTTACTCTATCCTGTCCAAGGCATTGATGAAATGTCTGCTAGTAACAACACGCGACCAAAGAAACCGACAAGTTTCCGAACTTGCAACCATCTACTTGATAGAAATAGATACTAGGCACGAGATACCAACTTCTCTTTTACCTGATCGTAACCCACGTTTTGCATCTGATTCTTCGCAAGGCTGTACACGAAAGACTTTTGGGCTCATTGTTAGGCATGAGCACCGCTTATCGCCCGCAAACTGATGAATGGGCCAAACGCACCATCCAAACACTCAAAGGCGTGCTAAGAACATGTGTTATCGACCCTTGGATACTAGTGACACTTCCCTTCTGTAGAATTCTCTCCCAACAACTTCTACCACACTAGCATTCAGGCAGCACCATTTGAGGCGTTGCACGAACGCAAATGCCAGTCACCTCTACATTGGGCGGAAGCCAAATTACCGACCCAGAACTTGAACTTGACGCAACGGGTAGGATTGCCCAAAAATGACAACGTATGGCGAAGGTTTCAGACCATCAGAAAGACTACACGGATAAGCGTAGGAAACCTCTAGAATTCCGAGTCGGAGACTGGGTTCTACTTAAAGTTTCACCCTGGAAGGGTGTGGTACGTAAGCTTAATCTGCGATATGTTGAACCGTTCGAAATTTCCGAAAGGATCGGTAAGGCTGCTTACATATTAAATCTGCCTGAAGAGCCGAGTGCTATGCACAACCTCTTTCACGTGCCTAATCTGAAGAAACGTCTGTCAGATGAAACATTCGTTCCTTTTTAGGAACTCGCGATCAGCAACAAGCTACGCTTCGTTGAGAAACCGGTTAAGATTAAGGATCAAAAAAATCAAAACCCTCAAGCATGGTATATTATGCCAACAGATCGAGTTCGTTGGATCTCGCACCGTGGCCCAGAGCTTACCTGGGAACGGGGAGACCAGATGATGCACATGTATCCCCGGTTGTTTACAAACGTTACTTCCAGCACTGAGACTACAACTGGATTTTTGAAGGAAATCCAAACCAACAGGGGGATGATGTGACACCCCACGAAAACGTTTAATCTCACTAGCTTGTCAGTGGCTGCGCGCTAAATTTCGGGATGAAATTTCTTGAACTTGGGGATAATGTGACACTTCGGGTCTTCCTGTACGTTACTTGGATGCTATAACTAAATTTGTGAAATGCTATACGAAGTGAAATACGTACAAACCCTGTGAATCTAATGCTATGCGATTTTACGTGCTATATTACTGTATGTGCTATGTGGCTTGCATGATTCGTTCTGTGAACTTTCATGAAACTGCTTGTATCTACGCATGGTAAAGGAGTCTATGCATACATGTAGAGCGTACCGTTTGACTTTTTCTAAATTTCGAGGACGAAATTCCAATAACATGGGGAGAATGTGACAACCCGTACTCTCGTTGTCAAGATAAGGGCATTTTAGTAACACGCGTGTTTATTAATATCACTATTGTTATAAATATTATTATTATTTACAAAAAAATAATCCGTGACGAAAGCTTTAATTATATACGGGTTAGTTAATTTTAACCGGGCCAATCGGTTTGAGCGAGACGCTTAGTCGTTTAAACGGGTTCACGCACTTGGGCTAGGCCCAACCCAATTAACTTAAAACCCTACCCTATAAAATAAACTTAAACCCCCACCTCCCTCATCCTTGCTTAAAACCCTAAAACCCTATTAGAAACCCAGCCGCATACCCACACCCTGCCCTTCTTCCCCATTTCCTCTCTCTAATCTCCAATCATCGGAGATTCACTCCAACCGGAAATGAACTCCGGCGACATCTCAGGCCACACGACACACATCCTTTTCTGGAACACAATCTAAACCCCTTTCATCCTTGTCTCGATCCCACACACCCTGTCTTTTCATTAATGTCCGTTTTAGAAAGAGAGAGAGACCGAAGTGAAGGAAAGAGAAAGACAAACAGAGTTCGGTGATCGACGACGGACACTCGCTGATGTCCGGCAGTGTCGGAGACAGACACGGGTGTTGATTGGTGGTCATAGAAGTTCGGACCTGAATCAACAGCGTGATGGTGGTTCTCCGGCGGACCAGTGCCGGCGACGGGAGCAGTGACGGCGATAGCAGCCAGGCGCTGTTTCCGGTGGATGAAGTCAGCGGACAAGATGGTGGCCGTAAACACTCACCACCCTCCGGTTAGTATAGATATCAAGATGATTTTGAGTGTTTGACTTTGAGATGATGGTTATGCTAGATTATATTGTGATGTGCCACGTGCCTACAATATCACCTCCTTGTTCTATGTGTTTGTTTAAAAATCAATGTGTGTCAAATTGTTTTGATTGGGTATGAATATTAATGTGGACATAACTGTTGATTTAGATACACTGGTGTGTGTATAGAATTAATGGATTTGGAGAATGATTCATGTTAAGGGTGAGGTAATAAACTATTTACATGTAGTTGTTGAAGTAATATATGCTGTGAGTATGGAATGCGAAATAAAAGTGTAAATCTTCATGTGTTTAGCATTTGTAACAAGCTAATGGTTAAATCTAAATGTATGTTTATTGATTTGATAAGGGGTTTTGATGCAAGTGAGTAATGATAGGGATTGATGAAATTCTCGTAACAAACTGTTAACTTAGAACAGGGCATGCGCTTGTTGATTAGTTTGAGTCATGGTGGTGTTATTGAGCTGACTGAATAAATGAAAATTGTTAATTAGGATGAGTATGCTAGTTGAATGTGAAAACCCTAATGATGAACTATTTGAAGATGCCATGAATATTTGAATTATGTTGTTTTGATCCAATTTAGTAGTGTACGGTAGAATAAAACATGTTAATAAAATCTGATTGGATAGTACAAAAGTGGGAGAATGTTCTAGAGGACTCCCACTTTTGCATACATCGGTGGTTGCGGGTCGAGACCGTGAGGTTGCGACTCGAGACCACTTAGTGACCACTCGAAACCAGGCAAGGCGCCCCAAAAGTCGAGACCAGCACAGTTGCGACCCGAGATCTCCTGATCTCGACTCGAGACGGGACTCGAGACCTCTACGGTTGCGACTCAAATATGCACTATTCGAGATCTGCGGTTGCGACTCGAAATAGCTGGGTTGCGACTCGAGACCTCATAGTCTCTAGTCGAGACTACCTAGTTTCGACTGGACTACTTCACTTGGCTATTGGGCCGAACAAATGGGTGTTATAGACTATGTACTAGTGTTGTTGTTTGACTGTTGATGTCTAACTGATGTTGATTAATTGTTCATGCGTTAGAATAGGCCCAACAACATGCATGCTGGTATGATACGTGTTTCAGTACATTATGCAAAGTGTATGTATTATACGAAATGTGAATTTACGTGCTACGTGTTAGATACGTGTAATTTATACGTGACGTTACTTGCACACGAACCTAATAAATATGTATAACCATAATAGGGTATGGTTGACCAACCTAACACGAGTAAATTTACTACCGAGCCAAAGCAAAGGTGAGTTCACTACTTTTTACTTAAAGCATGCGTTCCCGGTGGTTAGGAAATGGAACAAAACACTTTTCCTGGTTTGGGATTGCTTACTATCTCCTGGTGCGGGATACGGTATTTCTATCTCCTTGTGTGGGATACGGGTAACAACACTATCCCCTTGTGAGGGATACAAACTTACTTTTCTTCCCTTGTTACTGGGAACAAACTTACTTACTTCCCTTGTTACTGGGAACTCTTGGTTAATTACTGTTTATACTGGATGCAACAAGCAACACTAAACAAAACTCTATCACTTAAGTCCTCACTTCTTAATACCGATTAGTCGCCGGGGTCAGGCGAACGGGTTATTAGTTGATAGCGCTATTTAGGTCTCACCAACCTCACACCGTGCCCGCGAATGGGATCGGGTGTGAACTAATGTACTCTGGCAACCGTCAATGATGATAGAACATTGACAAACAGGGCACTCTACGGAAACGTACGGATGAATAGTATTTGGTATTGTAAAAACAGTTTAGTCGCTTACTTATGGGGTAGCTCCCCATCGCATGTATAAACGGATAAATTAACTGGTTAAAACAAGTTTTTGGAAATTAAAACTGGAAAACTGTACGCACGTGAACTCGCCAACGTTATGTTGACACTCTACTGCATGCTTTGCAGGTTGCTCGGTACATCTTTGGACGGACGTTGCAATCGGATGGAGTGCGTGGTTCGTAAGTTTCATATGAACAACTTGTGGTTTTAAATTACGATGTGTTCTTCTTTCCTTTCCGCTGCAAACTCAAGCTATGTTTTGAAAAATTTAAAAATTGGTCGCTAATTATACCATTATTTGTAATAATAACTAAACGGTTCAAAATAATTAGTGGCTAAGATCCTGGTCGTCACACGCCTCGCGGTAATACTCCGCGTGTGGATTTTGAGGGTGTGACAATTATAGTGGCTTATACTATCATAATGGGTCGAAATGGGTCAAAAGCACTTAGGTAGACTTCCAAATCAGAATGTTAGCTCTATTAAATCATACCATATGAGTTCAAATACTCATTTGATTTATAGAACATCATTCTATCCTATCTCACGATTTAGGATCCGATTATTAACATAGTTACCCATATTATGTGCCTTGTTGATTCTGTGATCCTTGGAGCTTAAATTGGTCTTAACTTCAAGACTAATAAGCAATCCCAAGTGAGTACATAGTTCCCCTTTTTTACTGCTTTCAAATCTTTTGGGGTGATACACATGTACATACTTGTTACTTTCGTGCTTTCATTGCTTTTATGACATACACATGCTAGTTTAATCTAGTACATATCTAGTACATGCTTTCAATTATGTTTTTGCTATGTATGTTTACTTAGCATGCTAGCACATTGATTTCATAAAACACTTTTGTTGCATATGTTTACTTAGCATATGGACACATTGATTTACATAACATTTTGCTATGTATGTTTACTTAGCATGCTAGCACATTGATTTCATGAATATTTCTACTATGTATGTTTACTTAGCATACCTAGTACATGGTTTTCACATGCTACATTGGTTATGATATTTGGTATGTTTAATCGGGATAATAATACATTCATTAACATTAGCTACGCCGCTTGGTAGTATGTAATGGTACCATAGGACTTGACAAATCCCGTTTCCAACTTCCTAGGTTTGTTTGGAAGTTGGGAATGACAGAATCCGATATACATAACTTAGATAAACCTTTAATTTGATTAAAGGTTTGTCGCCACAGTCGCAAGGCTTGAATGTATGCGATTAACATTACTGCATAAATGTTTGTAATCATAAAACATTGTTTTCTGCAAAACATAACATTTCATTTAAACTTAGGTTTATTCAAAACCTTTGTTTTGTACATTTTCCTATGGGGTTGAGTAAATGCTTTTATTCACCGTACATGACATTGTTATCACATTTACATTATCACATAGTTTGAGTAGATACTTTCTACTTGCTATGCATTACATTTGGTTATACATGATACATTTCACACATGACATTGAACATGGTTTACACATAAACATTTTGACATTGAACAAGACATTTTGGGTTGGTTATTGATAAGTGACTTATGTAACGGGGCTATGTGTTATATGATAAAAGCATGGTGGATACGCCGCTGGTACTTCCTATATATAAGTGTTTTTATTATATTACACATTTTTTCGTTATCTAAACCACTTTGACAAAGACATGAAACATTTTATACAAGAACATGACATTGTTTTACAAATTACATATTTTATACAAATTCACTTTTACTTGGTTATTCATTTAACCGTGCATTATCCTTTTATTATCATTTGATTTTCAAATCGATTTTCATATGATTTCATTAAGGAAAACATTTTACAAGGTTCATGACTAGATTTTTGTTAAACCCTTCTTTCAACTATAAGTCATGAATCCTGCATAAACAAAACCTATGTATCTCACATGCATTTTTATGTTGACGTACCTATTTTTACATATGTTTCAGGTGCTAATGCATGATGATGTTTGTGCTTCACTTAGGCGGACTTGGGCCTTAGTGACTTAAAAGACAGTTATTTAAGTTATGTTTGTTTGAATTTCAAGACAATATGAACACTTTAATTAATAATACAAAACTTTAATTACCATGGTTGTTGAAACAATAATTCTGTCGCATCACTCCCCGATGTTTCCGCCTCGGTTTGTTGTTTTAACGCGGTCGGGGTGTGACAGAAGAGTTGGTATCAGAGCCAATGGTTATAGAGAATTAGGTTATTAGTAATGCTTTGACCTAGACTATAACTTCTTAGGACCCTAACACAAGTTTTCTTGTGTTTAGATCTTAAAACAATAAACGTCATCTATCCTTAGGTGATTACCAAAACTTGAACACAAGTTTCCAAAATGATTTTGAAATCAATCATCTATCCTTAGATGATTTTTTTTGGCTAAATACCTTCCAAATTTTCAAAATCTCGTCAAAGTTTGGGTCTAAATAATGTGAACACATGCAAACTGGAAGAGTGGATGCCTGTACCCTGAGTTTTCTGTCTAAGGCTAGAGTGTTCGTACAAATCCGCAGTATCGGACCAATCACTCTTACCTGGGAACTCTTGGGGTGAGTGTCCACTTATAGGTGAGCATGTCTTCGGCGATTCATTATTTTGAGCTATTTACTTTGATTTCTCACTGTGTGTCATTTGTTTGCTTTGTGGTAACAAACAAATGACCACCATCTTTACATTTCGTTGATTTTTTATGACATCTCATTTTCATCACATCATCTCACTCGTTTTCTCTCATGTTTCCTCTTTTAGAATGCCGCCTCGACGTAATGTTCAACAACCTGATGCCGAACTGGCAGCTATTATAGCACAGCAGATGGCTGCTATGCTACCTAATCTCATCACTCAAATAAACCAAGCCAACAATAACAATGTTAATGCACCTGCTCCGTGCAACTTCAAAAGTTTTAACTCGGCTAAACCGCTCAAGTTTAGTGGTTCTGAAGGAGTAACTGGGCTCCTACAGTGGTTTGAGAGTCTTGAGAGCACTTTTCGCCATGTTCAGTGTCCGAACAACCATAAGGTCGAGTTTGCTTCGAGTGTATTCCAAAAGAGGGCTCTCACCTGGTGGAATGGGGTAATGAGAGACCGAGGTGCTGATGTTGCTTTGGGTCAGACATGGGAGGAACTTAGAGCTCTCATGATGAGAGAGTTCTGCCCTCGACAAGAGCAGAGGGCACTTGAAGATGAGTTCCATGACCTCAAGCAAGACAGTGGTGAACACCGGGCTTATACTGACAGATACGAGGAGTTAAGCTTGCTTTGTCCAACAATGGTCACGCCTTTGGATAAGGCTATTAAGAAGTACATAGACGGTTTGCCAGATCCTGTTCAGGATATTGTCACTGGCAGCAACCCCACTACCGTCCGACAGGCTATTGAGCTTGATGCTACCCTTACCGAATCGTAAGTCAAAAAGGGTAAACTCCAAAGAAAGGGGGATAAGAAGCAGAAACAGTCTGATAACACTAAGGAACAGAAGGGCAAGAAGGCTGCTGAGTCTTCAAAGAAATCAAGGAAGCGTAAGGCTTCCAAGAATTTCGTAGTCACTTCTCAGACTAACCAGGCTGCACAACCTGCTGCCAAGAGGCAGTATGCTGGTATTGCACCTCTGTGCAACCGCTGTAATAGCCACCATCAACCACAGGTGTAATGTCGCATCTGCACAAATTGTGGCAAGTCTGGTCATCTTGCTAACACCTGCCGCTTTGCTCCTAACCAAATTCACGCAGCCTAAAACCAAGTGTGACATGTTACAAGTTTCAACACCATGTCCCGACTTGTCCCATACTTGGTTACACCTGAACCTAAGCGCATAGCACACTTCATTGGAGGCCTGGCCCCGGAAATTAAAGGAAATGTCAAAGCTTCCAGGCCTACTACCTATAGGTCAGTGGTGGATCTGTCTTTATCGCTCACGCTTGATGGAATTACGAATAGGTCTAATAAGTCTTCTGAAGAGGGAAAGAGAAAGAGGGAAGATGAGAGCTCACATCGCTCTGATAAGAAGAAGAAAGGTAATTCTGAGTTTAAGAAAAGTTCCGAATTTAAGAAAAGCTCACATCAGTCAGGTGACAGACCCGTGTGTAAGAACTGTAGGAAGCGCCATTCAGGAAAGTGCACAATTGATCCGCAGGCTAAACTCTGTGGAATTTGCAAAACGAAGGGTCATAAGACATTAGAGTGCAAGGATCTGAAAAATGCGACCTGTTACAGTTGTAATGAAAAGGGCACATCAAGACCAATTGCCCAAAACTCGCAAAGAAGCCCGAAGAGGCTAAGAAGACCAACGCTTGAGGGTTCCAAATGAATGCAAGAGAGGTAGTGCAGAATGATAATGTTATAACAGGTACCTTCCTCATAAACGATATTTATGATAGAGTTTTATTTGATTCAGGCGCGGATAAGTCCTTTGTAGACAATAAATTTTGTAAAAACTGTTAAATCTGCCTATAAAAACTCTAGACATAAAATATGTGGTAGAATTGGCCGATGGTACCTTAGAAACTGCCTCACCAATTTTAGATGGGTGTTTTATATCCATTAGGAATCACTCCTTTCCGTTGTCATTATTACCGATGAAATTGGCAGGTTTTGATGTAGTTATAGGCATGGATTGGTTATCCTTGAACCAAGCCCAAATTGCCTGTACCAAGAAGCAAGTTATCATTAAAAATCCTTCGGGTGAATCAATTATTGTTCAAGGAGATACACACCATGGATTGCCTGATTAAGTATCTATGCTTAAGGCGTCCAGATGTTTGAAGAATGGTTGTGTCATTTACATGGCACAAGTGACTGTAGATGCGCCAAATGTCACACCCTGGCTTTGCGGAAGCGTGGTTAGTTTTGGTGTGACTTCTTAATACCATAGCTTAATCATAACAAAGCTATATGAATTTAAAAACCATGCAAGTCATCATTAAGTTTAGAAATCAACATACAATACCATTGTTTTAAACATACGACCATAACCTTGTTCAGTAACATTACATCTAGAAACAAAACATAAATGAGGGTTAAGGATTGTGTCTTGTCCAGGTAAGAGAACACAACCCCTAATCCTTGATGACTTCATGAAGATTGCAGCGGAAAACGTTCATACCGTGCCAGAATCCGTTAATTTCCTGAAATACATGTGAGTTGAAAAATCAACAATAATGTTGAGCGAGTTCATGTGCAAGTGAGTAAGTAAAACACTTGTAAGTATAAAAGTTTCCTGGTATGTAGCAGTGTAAGAGGACTTGTGATCACCAATGGTTTGCAAGGCCATTAGCATGTCGTGAAATGCAAGTAAGTAAGATACAACCCTAGCTGATTTTGCGTTGGGTACCAAGTCACTCCGGATCCGTTCTGTTAGTCCTCCGTGAGGCCTGTTCTGTTGGACCGGGAGCTGGGCTCGCTACACCCAAATAGATCTACCGCTCGAGTCCCTCGGGGTTCTAACTACCCATTCACATGATCTAAACCTCCTTACGTTATTCATACCGTGTATAAAGTACTTGTAAACAAAGTAACATGTATTTCACCCCCGCAGTTAAGAAAACTGAAAACAGTTAGAGAAAAGGGGGACATGAACTCACAGTGGATGCGTAAACTCTATCAAGCGTCTCTGAAGCAGTAATCTGTGCAACGACCTACAAGTGCTAATTCTATTAGACGGACGGCCGTGCTTTAGCTTTACAGTTTATGTTTGCGGGAAATAGTTAGACAACTATTTCGTGTTACATTTTGTATATGCTTGATAGTTATTCTTCTTCCCAAGGATGGGGGATACAATACATGTGCGTAAGTTACGTTTTATCAATCTTGTGGTAATGTAATTACCGGTGTAACTTATATGTTTATGGAAGCGTTCGCAAAGTTTTGGAATCATTAACGCTTGTAAATATTATTTTTACCCTAAAATAATATTTATGTATTTCACAAAATAATCATAAACAGTGTTGTGACAAATATATTTATCACGTTAATCTTTGTGAAAATCCCACCTCCGAATGTTTAGTAAAATATAGTACTGGCGAAATTTATGTTTCAAAAGTATGCCCAAAAATAGTTCTAACACTTGTTGTGTAAAAAGTCTAAGTGTTAGGTTTTTAGAAAATTTCGCCAGAGTTTCCTCTGTAACTGGAGGTGGCCACGCTTTCAAGCGTATCATTTTCTTTTAACAAATCAACTCAATCAACTTCTTTATTCAATCAAACAATTTCCGACACATCAAACTAGTCAACAAGTATGTAAATTTGCATAATCGCATGAACTTGCAGTTTTTCCGCATTAATAATGTAAATCATCCTTATATATGTAGGTTTCTATATAAAGTAACTTTAATCTTGTAAAAACCTCGTGTTTAGAGAAAACCGTCTTTACAACTTCTAGTAACAAGTGACAAATACACTTCTTTGTCGGATCTCTTTATTTCACAAGTGTCTATACACTTGTGGTTTATAAAATCATATTTATTAGTGCAAGATCCATCTTTTAGAAAAACATGATTTCTTTAAAGTGTGGTCTTTCAAAAATACCACTTGCGGATACGTAGATCCGCTAGTTTTAATCACCATTTTACCGGTTAAATCACTTTTACACAAGTATAATATTTCTTTACAAGTTCATGTCTCTAAAATGTGGTAGTGTTTCACCTTTAACCCTTGTATCTATCAAAAACAAGCTTATGTGATGATACGTGATTTTTCAAAGTCGGGTTAAACGAAGTTTTGAGCTACCACATTATAGATCGGGTCACAATAAGCACAAATCTCAAGTCCTACGACTTTTACACAAGTTATACGCTATTAACCTCCATTTTAGTGATTTTACTAGACTTTAAAGATTCAAAACGCGTGTTTACGATATTTAACCGACGAAAGTTCTTTTAACCACTTTAGATGAGTGTAAAAACAAGTTTTAAAGGTTATACCTCTAGCTCAAGGCTAGGGAAGAGTTGTGACGAAAATCGCGTGGATAAAAGCCAACGAGAGTGGTCCTTCGCGTTCCGCTTGCACCAAAGCTCCTTATACGTGTCTTGTGATGTTTGAATGGTCTTGGAATGATGGAAGCAAGAACCGAAAGTATGATGATGGTGATGATGGGGTTCGGCCGAGAGCCACCAAGGAAGAAAGAGAGAGAGTTGGTTTGTGAAGTTAAGTGATAATTCTCTAGTAATCCCATGTATTTATAAAGAAAAATCATGTGCTTTATCCATTGGTTATTATGTAGTGATGATACTAGACAACATTGGATTCAACAAGATCTCAAGTACAAGATGTGTGTCCCCTATATATGGGGCCGGTCATGAGAGCAAGGGGGGGGGGGGTTCGATTTCAAGTAGTAGTTAGGGGGTTTAGTTTAGGTTAAGTAGGTTAGGTTAAGTGTTAACCTCGTTAGTTGCGTATGACGGGTGTTAGGGTAATCAGGGACCCTAACTGGCTCAGAAAAATATAAAAAGTGAAAATACTAATATTTTCATGTTCCGGGTAAAGTCCGGGTGTCCGGTTGGATCGTAATCCGTTAAAGCGTTACAAAAGACCTTAAAGTGTCGTTATTACATTTTAGTGACACAATTTGTTTTCCCGACACTTTAGAAAGTGTCTAGTGATATTTTCTCATTTTTGGCACTTTACTAGTCAGCTAGAAGCTGGTTAAATTATTTAAAGTGCTGTGTTTGGTACTTAAAGTACGTTCTGGCACATCCGAATCAGTGTATCTTATCCCCTAGAGACGCGGTAACACAACCCTTATCTCCTACACTCACTACCAGTGTAGCCAAAATATATGAGGCTCTTAACAGGCCTTGAGGCAGTATTTGCCTGATGCTGGTTATATCAGCATGTTTACTGTGTATCCGTTTGGTGCTACTGTGCTTTTTGTGCATCATGTTTGTCACTAGGGTTCAGCACGTAAATAATGTAGTGACAGCAAATAAAGTATGATGCAAGTAAGTGCATGTATCAGTATGCAGGTAGCAGTTTATCAGCTAGTTTTAATCAAGCACAGAAATTAAGTAATAATTAATCATTAATTAAGTTGTACGGATACCTGGTTTTGTGCGGGTTGTCACATTCTCCCCCCGTTAAATAAATTTCGTCCCGAAATTTTAAGTTCTGCTTGTAGATGCAGTGTTCTTGGGAAATAAGTGGGGGTACTTTTCCTTCATCCGGTCCTCACGCTCCCATGTGAATTCAGGACCATGTCTGGCATTCCAACGTACCTTGACGAGTTTGACACTGCTCCGGCGGGTCTTGTTAACTTTCCAATCCGTGACCTCGACAGGTTCTTCAACGAAGTGGAGCGTGTCGTCAATATGAATCTCGTCGATAGGAATGGCAACGTCAACTTGAGTTGGACTTTTCTTTAAATTGGATACATGAAATGTATCGTGAACACCATTTAGTTCAGCAGGTAGGTCCAACTTGTATGCTACCGTCCCGATTCTTTCTAGAATTCTAAAGGGACCAATGTAGCGTGGATTTAACTTTCCTCGCTTTCCAAAGCGCGCTACCCCTTTCCAGGGTGAAACCTTCAATAATACCATCTCTCCGACTTGGAAGTCCACATTCTTCCGGTTTGGATCCGCGTAGGCCTTTTGCCTGTGGCGAGCGGCTTCGATGCGTTTAAGAATTTGCGCGATCTTATCTGTCGTCTCTTGGACGATCTCGGGACCAGCAAGCTGCCTATCACCTGCGTCAGACCAACATAGTGGGGATCGGCACTTGCGTCCGTATAGGGCTTCAAAAGGCGCAACACCAATACTGGTGTGGTAGCTGTTGTTGTACGAAAATTCGACCAAGGGTAAGTGTTTATCCCAGCTACCTCCTAAATCCATAACACATGCCCTCAGCATGTCTTCCAACGTTTGTATTGTTCGCTCGCTCTGGCCATCGGTTTGCGGATGGAATGCAGTGCTCAGATTCAATTGTGAGCCAAAAGATTCTTGGAAAGATTGCCATATTCTTGACACAAATCTTCCGTCTCTATCAGAGATGATCGAGAGTGGTACTCCATGTCGTGCTACGATCTCTCTCATGTAAATTTCCGCAAGTTTACTAGTACTGTCTTTCTCCCTGATTGGCAGAAAATGTGCGGACTTTGTTAGGCGGTCAACAATCACCCAAATCATATCATGGCCTCTTGGCGTTCTTGGCAGTTTTGTAACAAAATCCATTGAGATTTGTTCCCATTTCCATTTGGGAATCTCAGGTTGTTGCAGAAATCCCGAAGGCTTCTGGTATTCTGCCTTGACCTTAGCGCACGTTAAACATTTGCTCACATAGACAGCAACGTCGCCTTTCATCCTAGGCCACCAATAGTAATCTTTAAGATCCTGGTACATCTTATCCGATCCAGGGTGGATAGAGTACCGTGACTTGTGCGCTTCGTCGAAAATAACTTCCCTTAATCCACCAAACAGAGGAACCCAAATCCTTTTCTCAAAATGTAACGTCCCTTCCTCGTTTGGTACCAAAAGCTTCTCCATTCCCCGGAGATATTCTTCCTCAAGGTTTCCCTTCTTGAGAGCTTCCTTTTGTGCAGCACGAATGCGCGAGGGAAGGTCGGTTCGTACAATCATTTCCAAAGCTCTAACCCTTATGGGCTTGATTCTTTCTTTACGACTTAGGGCATCGGCTACTACGTTCGCCTTTCCCGGGTGATACTTGATCTCGCAGTCATAGTCGTTTAGTAACTCAACCCATCGTCTTTGCCTCATATTTAACTCCTTCTGGTTAAATATATGTTGTAGGCTCTTGTGATCTGTGAAAATTGTGCACTTCGTACCATACAGGTAGTGCCTCCAGATCTTTAGTGCAAAAACCACTGCGCCAAGCTCTAAATCATGTGTGGTATAATTCTTCTCGTGCACTTTCAGCTGGCGTGATGCGTAAGCAATGACCTTTTGGCGTTGCATCAACACACATCCCAATCCCTGACGCGATGCGTCGCAGTATACCACAAAATCGTCGGTACCTTCCGGTAGAGCTAAGATTGGCGCGTTGCAGAGCTTATCTTTCAATATCTGAAACGCTTCGTCCTGTTTGATTCCCCAATCAAACGTCTTATCCTTCTGGGTCAGGAGCGTCAACGGTTGAGCGATTTTCGAAAAATCCTCGATGAACCTTCGATAGTAGCCAGCCAAACCCAAGAATTGTCGAATCTCGGTTGGCGTTGTAGGCGTCTCCCAATTCTTGATTGCCTCGATCTTTGTGGGATCAACATGAATTCCATCCCCATTAACCACATGTCCAAGAAACTGGACTTCGCGTAGCCAAAACTCGCACTTGGAGAATTTGGCGTACAGTTGTTCCTTCTTTAGCAGCTCCAAAATGGTTCTAAGATGTTGTTCGTGTTCAGCCTTCGTCTTTGAGTAAATCAGGATGTCGTCGATGAATACAATCACGAACTTGTCTAAGTATGGCTTGCAAACTCTATTCATCAAGTCCATAAACACTGCAGGCGCATTGGTTAAACCAAATGGCATCACGAGGAACTCGTAGTGTCCATAACGAGTTCGGAAGGCTGTTTTCGGGATACTTTCCTCCTGTATCCTTAATTGATGGTATCCAGATCGAAGATCGATCTTAGAGTAACAGCTTGAACCTTGAAGTTGATCGAACAGATCGTCGATCCTTGGTAGTGGATACCTGTTCTTTATCGTCAGCTTGTTCAATTCTCTGTAGTCAATACACATACGGAAACTTCCGTCTTTCTTCTTGACAAACAAGACCGGAGCTCCCCAAGGCGAGAAGCTTGGTCGGATAAAACCTTTATCTAACAGCTCCTGAAGCTGGGTTGACAATTCCTGCATCTCTGATGGAGCAAGTCTGTATGGTGCCTTAGCCACAGGCGCGGCGCCTGGAACTAAGTCAATGTGAAACTCCACTTGCCTCTGAGGTGGCAGTCCAGGTAAGTCTTCTGGGAAGACTTCTGGATACTCCCTTACGACAGGGATGTCTTCGATTGTTGGCTCGGCAGCCTTCTTGTCTACGATGTGTGCCAGAAAAGCAACACATCCTTTCCGTAAACACTTCCTTGCCTTCAAGCAGCTGATGAATCTTAGCGGTGTGTCACGCTTCTCTCCGTGAACCACAATTGTCTCACCATCGTCAGTTGGGATACGAACAACTTTCTCGTGACATACTATCTCCGCCTTGTTCCTGGATAACCAATCCATTCCTACTACCACGTCGAAGCTTCCCAATGGGACCGGTAGTAGATCCAGAGTAAACTCGCGTTCTCCCAATTCTATCACACAACCTCTGATTACTTCGTCGGCTCCAACTAACTTTCCATTAGCTAATTCGATCGAGTAGGGTATGTCTAACTTATTAGCAGCTAACCCAAGCATATTCTTAAATTCTAGTGATACGAAGCTATAATCGGCACCAGTATCAAATAAAACGGATGCATAGCGTTGATTGATAGGGAACGTACCGGTAACAACATTTGGATCTTGACGTGCTTCTCTAGCTTCAAGTTGGAACACTCTACCACGGGCTTGATTCAGTGTTGGGCAATTCTTCTTAAAATGCCCGATTTCCCCGTAATTGTAGCATCCGAGCCTTTGCCCATTACCATCCCCATTTCCAGCTGGGGTGTTGTTCTGGTTGGCATTGCCAGCCTGGTTTGCATTGTTGCTTCGGTTTCTGTTTCCTCCAAAATTTCCTTGCTGGCGATTCCCATTTCCACCCCGGTTATCATTCCTATTTCCATATCCTCCCTGGCCTCCACGGCCGGCAGAGACCCAACAAGTATCCTTAGAGTGACCACGTTTCCCACACGCTTCACATACTTTTAGCCCACATTGACCAGAATGGTGACGCTGGCAGGCATTACACCTGGGATGGGTGCCCATATATCCCTTTCCTCTCCTACCACTGCCAGCTGCACCCTGAGCTGGCGTGCTTGGTGCTCCTCTCTTACCATCACCGCTAACACTTAGCTTGAAATTCGAAAACTTTCTTTTGTTACTTCCGGGCGACTCAGCATGCGTCTCTTTCTCCTTTGCCTTTACATCACCAAACTTGTTTAAACGAATCCCCTCCTCGGTGAGAGCCACGCTCAAATCGATGGCTTCAGTGATAGTCGCTGGTTTGGAGGAGGTTACCATGCTTATTATTTGGGGAGCCAAACCCCAAATGAAGCGCTCGATTCGTTTGTATTCAGGCGTAACCATGTAAGGAACCACTTGAGATAGGTCATGAAACCTCTGAACGTACTCTGCTACTTTCGGACCATCCATCTTTAAGTGCCAGAATTCAGTCTCCAACCTCTGAATTTCTGCGCGTGAACAGTACTTCTTGCGCATCAGTTCTTTCAATTCGGCCCAAGTCAGGGCGTAGGCGGCAGCTTCGCCTAAGGTTTGGACTTGTAAGTTCCACCAAGATAGGGCTCCGTCGAGAAATAGCCCTGAAATGTATGTGACTTGTTGGTCCTCAGCACACTTGCTCATGCGTATGACGGAGTCGGTTTTCTCAGCCCAGCGGGTAAAGGCAACTGCACCTCCTGTGCCATTGAAGTTAACTGGTTTGCAGTCTAAGAACTGCTTGTAGGTGCATCCTGCACGTATGTTAAAACATGTGGTTGGCATTAGCATCATCGCTAAAATCTCCAACTAGTTCATGGTAGGTTCGAATGGCGTGGTATTACCGTGAGGTGGATTGTTATTGCCTTGATTAACACTTCCGCTCCCTCCTGGCTGAGAAGCTGCGTACTGCGCTATGGCAGCAGCAATGACTTGTTGTAGCTCTTCCTGAGTGGTAGGCATAGGCTGTTGTTGTCGTCTTGGCGGCATCTTTCTAAAAGATGGTTTAAGTTGGTTAGGCCCTAGAAGGCTCCGATGTTATAATACGTAAATCAGTTCGTAATATAGTGTACGTATATAACGGTAGTAATAGTATAATCACACAGCATCTCATGTTATCACATAGCACAAATATCAATCACACAACATCCCATGTCCTAAAATATAAACAAGTAATCGAGTGAATCCAAAATATGGTGAGAAAACTGCGATTGCTATATAAATGAGACCACATCGTAAGTGTATACATACAATCATCAATCACTGGGGCTACATCACCCCTGTCAAAAGCTACATCAGTATCAATACAACATCAAGTACATAACAAAGTCAAATCATAACGTAGTCTCCTCAAAAATGCTGTGCAAGTAAAAGCAATCGCCGCCTTCTCACTCGCCTACCCATGTGGCATCGATGAGCTCAAGCAGATGGTGGTGGAGGAGGGGGAAAACGGGTATAAAACAAACGGCGCATCTCTAACCAATCTGCCTCCATCGCCTGCTGCGTGCGAATAACGGAGGCAATCTGCTGCTCCAAAGTAGCAAGACGAGCAGCATAGTCAGGGGGTAATGGTCGAAACGGCTGTAACGGAGAGGGTACCCGGCCATGGCACTGACATGGCTGCAGGCGGGCTCTCTCCAACTCCTGTAGTCGCTGCTCATGCGACTCATGCTGGTGTACAAATGACATCAATACATCCTCGATAGTGTGTCCCACGTGGAACCTGTGGTATGGATCAGTGGGTGGCATAGGGGAAAATGGTGACCACAGCAGTGGCTCACGTGTGGGGTCAAAGGGTGCCATCCCAAAAGGAGCAGTAATAGGTGGAACAAAAGGCATCTGTGGTAAAAAAGGCATGGGCATCGGTACATGCCCTGATGGGTGGGCTGAAGAGCCCTCTCCAGGCCCTGCTGGAGGTAGGTATGTGGGAATCTGAAACGAAAAGTCAGTGTGTCTAGCGTCTGGAATCTGTGGGGGTAACGGTGGGACGTCCTCATCAGCCGGGATCCACCCGTGCTGTGCGGCCTCGTCCGGTGGATCCATCTGTGCCGCGAACGGTGCATGTCCGGGCTCTATGGGAACGGGATCAAGTAAAGGGGCTACAACAGGGTCAACGGGTGCCAAGTGCTCAAATGGTGGGTCAACAGGTGCAGCAACCAGGGGTAGAGGATCAATGGGATCGACAGGGATATGATCGTCTGCAATCAAAGGAACATCTAGGTGGTGATCAACAGCAATGGGCTCAAGGGGTATATCGGCATGCATAGGGTCATGCTCTGGTAACGGATCAAGGGCAGCTGCCGGCTCAGGAGCAATGGCAGGCTCCAAGTCATCGAATGCCATATCAAAGTCAAAATCAGGATCAATCGGGTCGAAAGGATCAATAGGATCAGCAGGATCCTCCATCATCTCGTCCATAGGGACAAACTCCAAATCACGATCAGGGTCGAACCCTGGGGGAAACATAGGGTCGGAATCCTCCACGTCCTCGTGGTCAAAAGTGGGACTGGGGATGGGGGCGACAGAAGATGCATGATCAGAATCTGACTCGTGAGAGTAGTGCTGCGCACTAAGGGTCTGTGTCGGTGCAGAAGCCACAGACTCAGAGGAGTCCTGGGCTGGGGAAAGTGCGGGTGCCTCCGCAGCCGGAGCATCTGCAATCAGTAGAGGGGCAACAGCGGGTAGGGCCTCGCCCTGAACGTCCTCCATAGGCTCCACCTCAAATAAGTCGACGTCGTCCTCGTCGCCGTCGAATGGTAACTCCTGAACAGGGTAAGCAGCGAGGGGTATGGGAGCAGGGATCACCGCTAGTGGCAAATCCCCGGCCGGAATATCAATAGGGAGCTCATCGTCGCCATCAGGTAGGGCGAATGGCTGGAAGTCGTCATCGTCGGTACTGGTAAAGTCTGACGTGTACACCTCGTGCTCCGAGGACTCTAAATCATCTGACACAACATGCCTGGGGTTGGTGATGTCTGAACCACCTGAATCAGCCGGATCCATGTATCTGTAACATAAACACAAGTATGCACAAACAGTCAATCACATAATCAGATAATCACATAAGTCACCAAGTAGGGCATCACATAATTCCTCCTAGTCTTACTAGCCAAAACCATCTAGTCTACAAGACTGTTCTATCCTTCACTTAAACCAGACCTCGATCCTCCAGATCGAACCTTATAACAAATCAACGTGCTCAACTACCTTATTCACCTCGATCCTCCAGATCGAACCTTATAACAAATCAACGTGCTCAACTACCTTATTCACCGCGATCCTCCAGATCGATCCTATAACAAACCAACGTGCTCAACTACCTTAACCATCTCGATCCTCCAGATCGATCCTCAGCCCTCCAAGCTGACTTATAATTAATAAAATGTGCTCAACATTTGTTTGTAAAAAGTGTGGATCTGGACTTAAGTGGTATGCAGAAAAATGTTTTCGTGAGAGCCCTAGTGATCATAGTCTAGACTCGAGACAGAATCCTAGTTCGCTATGATCAGAGCTCTGATACCAAGCTGTCACACCCTGGCTTTGCGGAAGCGTGGTTAGTTTTGGTGTGACTTCTTAATACCATAGCTTAATCATAACAAAGCTATATGAATTTAAAAACCATGCAAGTCATCATTAAGTTTAGAAATCAACATACAATACCATTGTTTTAAACATACGACCATAACCTTGTTCAGTAACATTACATCTAGAAACAAAACATAAATGAGGGTTAAGGATTGTGTCTTGTCCAGGTAAGAGAACACAACCCCTAATCCTTGATGACTTCATGAAGATTGCAGCGGAAAACGTTCATACCGTGCCAGAATCCGTTAATTTCCTGAAATACATGTGAGTTGAAAAATCAACAATAATGTTGAGCGAGTTCATGTGCAAGTGAGTAAGTAAAACACTTGTAAGTATAAAAGTTTCCTGGTATGTAGCAGTGTAAGAGGACTTGTGATCACCAATGGTTTGCAAGGCCATTAGCATGTCGTGAAATGCAAGTAAGTAAGATACAACCCTAGCTGATTTTGCGTTGGGTACCAAGTCACTCCGGATCCGTTCTGTTAGTCCTCCGTGAGGCCTGTTCTGTTGGACCGGGAGCTGGGCTCGCTACACCCAAATAGATCTACCGCTCGAGTCCCTCGGGGTTCTAACTACCCATTCACATGATCTAAACCTCCTTACGTTATTCATACCGTGTATAAAGTACTTGTAAACAAAGTAACATGTATTTCACCCCCGCAGTTAAGAAAACTGAAAACAGTTAGAGAAAAGGGGGACATGAACTCACAGTGGATGCGTAAACTCTATCAAGCGTCTCTGAAGCAGTAATCTGTGCAACGACCTACAAGTGCTAATTCTATTAGACGGACGGCCGTGCTTTAGCTTTACAGTTTATGTTTGCGGGAAATAGTTAGACAACTATTTCGTGTTACATTTTGTATATGCTTGATAGTTATTCTTCTTCCCAAGGATGGGGGATACAATACATGTGCGTAAGTTACGTTTTATCAATCTTGTGGTAATGTAATTACCGGTGTAACTTATATGTTTATGGAAGCGTTCGCAAAGTTTTGGAATCATTAACGCTTGTAAATATTATTTTTACCCTAAAATAATATTTATGTATTTCACAAAATAATCATAAACAGTGTTGTGACAAATATATTTATCACGTTAATCTTTGTGAAAATCCCACCTCCGAATGTTTAGTAAAATATAGTACTGGCGAAATTTATGTTTCAAAAGTATGCCCAAAAATAGTTCTAACACTTGTTGTGTAAAAAGTCTAAGTGTTAGGTTTTTAGAAAATTTCGCCAGAGTTTCCTCTGTAACTGGAGGTGGCCACGCTTTCAAGCGTATCATTTTCTTTTAACAAATCAACTCAATCAACTTCTTTATTCAATCAAACAATTTCCGACACATCAAACTAGTCAACAAGTATGTAAATTTGCATAATCGCATGAACTTGCAGTTTTTCCGCATTAATAATGTAAATCATCCTTATATATGTAGGTTTCTATATAAAGTAACTTTAATCTTGTAAAAACCTCGTGTTTAGAGAAAACCGTCTTTACAACTTCTAGTAACAAGTGACAAATACACTTCTTTGTCGGATCTCTTTATTTCACAAGTGTCTATACACTTGTGGTTTATAAAATCATATTTATTAGTGCAAGATCCATCTTTTAGAAAAACATGATTTCTTTAAAGTGTGGTCTTTCAAAAATACCACTTGCGGATACGTAGATCCGCTAGTTTTAATCACCATTTTACCGGTTAAATCACTTTTACACAAGTATAATATTTCTTTACAAGTTCATGTCTCTAAAATGTGGTAGTGTTTCACCTTTAACCCTTGTATCTATCAAAAACAAGCTTATGTGATGATACGTGATTTTTCAAAGTCGGGTTAAACGAAGTTTTGAGCTACCACATTATAGATCGGGTCACAATAAGCACAAATCTCAAGTCCTACGACTTTTACACAAGTTATACGCTATTAACCTCCATTTTAGTGATTTTACTAGACTTTAAAGATTCAAAACGCGTGTTTACGATATTTAACCGACGAAAGTTCTTTTAACCACTTTAGATGAGTGTAAAAACAAGTTTTAAAGGTTATACCTCTAGCTCAAGGCTAGGGAAGAGTTGTGACGAAAATCGCGTGGATAAAAGCCAACGAGAGTGGTCCTTCGCGTTCCGCTTGCACCAAAGCTCCTTATACGTGTCTTGTGATGTTTGAATGGTCATGGAATGATGGAAGCAAGAACCGAAAGTATGATGATGGTGATGATGGGGTTCGGCCGAGAGCCACCAAGGAAGAAAGAGAGAGAGTTGGTTTGTGAAGTTAAGTGATAATTCTCTAGTAATCCCATGTATTTATAAAGAAAAATCATGTGCTTTATCCATTGGTTATTATGTAGTGATGATACTAGACAACATTGGATTCAACAAGATCTCAAGTACAAGATGTGTGTCCCCTATATATGGGGCCGGTCATGAGAGCAAGGGGGGGGGGGTTCGATTTCAAGTAGTAGTTAGGGGGTTTAGTTTAGGTTAAGTAGGTTAGGTTAAGTGTTAACCTCGTTAGTTGCGTATGACGGGTGTTAGGGTAATCAGGGACCCTAACTGGCTCAGAAAAATATAAAAAGTGAAAATACTAATATTTTCATGTTCCGGGTAAAGTCCGGGTGTCCGGTTGGATCGTAATCCGTTAAAGCGTTACAAAAGACCTTAAAGTGTCGTTATTACATTTTAGTGACACAATTTGTTTTCCCGACACTTTAGAAAGTGTCTAGTGATATTTTCTCATTTTTGGCACTTTACTAGTCAGCTAGAAGCTGGTTAAATTATTTAAAGTGCTGTGTTTGGTACTTAAAGTACGTTCTGGCACATCCGAATCAGTGTATCTTATCCCCTAGAGACGCGGTAACACAACCCTTATCTCCTACACTCACTACCAGTGTAGCCAAAATATATGAGGCTCTTAACAGGCCTTGAGGCAGTATTTGCCTGATGCTGGTTATATCAGCATGTTTACTGTGTATCCGTTTGGTGCTACTGTGCTTTTTGTGCATCATGTTTGTCACTAGGGTTCAGCACGTAAATAATGTAGTGACAGCAAATAAAGTATGATGCAAGTAAGTGCATGTATCAGTATGCAGGTAGCAGTTTATCAGCTAGTTTTAATCAAGCACAGAAATTAAGTAATAATTAATCATTAATTAAGTTGTACGGATACCTGGTTTTGTGCGGGTTGTCACACCAAAGCCCAAAATTGAAGACATCCCTGTTATTTTAGAGTACACAGACGTTTTCCCTGAAGAGCTTCCTGGTTTGCCTCCTGACAGGCAAGTGGAATTCAGAATTGATATTATACTAGGAACAGTACCAGTTGCCCGAGCTCCTTATCGTTTGGCACCAACCGAAATGAAGGAATTAAGGACCCAGTAGGATGATTTGTTGGAGAAAGGTTTTATTCAACCAAGCTCGTCGCCTTGGGGAGCGCCTATTTTATTTGTGAAGAAGAAGGATGGTTCAATGCGTCTAAGTATTGATTATCATGAGCTGAATAAAGTTACAATCAAGAATCTCTATCCATTGCCCAGGATCGACGATCTGTTCGATCAGCTGCAAGGGGCAAGTTTCTTCTTAAAAATCGATCTACGGACGGCGTATCATCAATTGAAGGTCAGAACCGAAGATGTACACAAGACCGTGTTCAGAACAAGATATGGTCACTACGAGTTCTTAGTGATGCCTTTCGAGCTCACTAACGCACCTGCAGCATTCATGGACCTCATGAATCGAGTCTGCAAACCGTATCTGGACAAGTTTGTCATTGTCTTCACTGATGACATACTTATTTATTCAAAGAGCCCAGCTGATCATGAGAAACATCTCCGATGCATCCTTAAACTTTTGCAACAAGAGAAGCTCTACGCGAAATTTTCCAAATGTGAATTCTGGCTACGAGAAGTCCAATTCCTTGGACATGTGGTAAGTGAGCGTGGCATCCAGGTGGATCCCGCTAAAATAGAAGCGATTATTAATTGGAAAGCACCTAAGACGCCCACTGAAATTCACAGCTTCTTAGGTTTGGTAGCTTCAAGAATTACTGCACTTTTAACTTCTCTAACTTCCAAGAATGTAAAGTTTGATTGGGGTCCCAAACAACGAGAATCCTTTGAGATTCTTAAACAGAAATTGAGCAATGCACCTGTATTAGCATCAGCTGAAGGAATAGATGAGTTTGTTGTTTATTGTGATGCATCGCACACAGGTATGGGTTGTGTGCTTATGTAAATGGGCAAAGTGATTGCCTATGCATCACCTCAACTGAAGGTGCACGAGAAGAATTACACCACCCATGATTTGGAATTGGGCGCCATTGTATTTGCACTCAAATTATGGAGGCATTACCTATATGGAACCAAGTTTGTGATTTACTCATATCATAAAAGCCTCCAACACTTGTTTAACCAAAAGGATCTCAACATGAGGCAGTGACGCTGGATGGAAAATTAAACGATTATGATTGTGAAATTCGGTACCATCCGGGCAAAGCAAATGTGGTTGCTGATGCACTAACCAGGAAAGAAAGGATTAAACCTATACGGATTAATGGCAAGAGTATTGAACTAAAGAACAGCTTGAATGAAAGGCTGTTAGCTGCACAGAAGGAAGCTATATTGGAAGCTAACTTTCCAAATGAGAAGTTAGGTGTAACCGCTGATCAATTTTTTGTTGGCAAGGATGGAATCCTTAGATTAAATGGTCGAATCTGGGTTCCAATTCAAGGAGAACTTAGAGAGGTGATCCTCCAAGAATCTCGTAGTTCTAAATATTCAGTTCACCCGGGCAGTGATAAAATGTATCAAGATCTTAAAGCAAATTATTGGTGGATAGCTTTGAAGAAATCCATAGCCACGTATGTAGCCAAATGTTTGACGTGCGCACAGGTTAAAGCCGAGTATCAAAAGTCGTCAGGTTTACTACAACAACTAGAACTGCCCACATGGAAATGGGAAATGGTAACTATGGATTTCATTACCAAGTTACAAAGGATGAAACATGGGAATGATACGATATGGGTTATAGTTGACAAACTGACAAAGTCAGCTCATTTCATACCCATCAAGGAGACGCATAGCTCTGATAAACTCGCCCAGCTGTACGTGGACGAGATTGTATATCTCCACGGAGTACCAATATCAAATATATCTGATAGAGATACTAAATACACATCTCATTTTTAGAAGAGCTTCCAACAATCTCTAGGCACTCGTTTGAATTTCAGTACTACTTATCATCCTCAGACGGATGGACAAAGTGAACGTACGATTCAAACGCTGGAAGATATGCTACGGGCTTATGTTATTGACTTAGGTGGAAGTTGGGATGATCACCTTCCTTTGATTGAATTTTCATACAACAACAATTATCATTCGAGCATCCAAGACACGCCTCTTGAGGCCTTGTATGGAAGGAAGTGCAGAACGCCTGTTTGTTGGGCGGAAGTTGGGGAAACCCAACTATCAGGACCCGAGATAGTCCTGGAAATGATTGACAAGATTGTTCAGATCCGTGATCGTTTAAAAGCTGCAAGGGATAGGCAGAAGAGCAACACTGATAAGAGGCGCAAACCTCTAAACTTCAAAGTAGGTGATAAAGTACTACTCAAGGTGTCGCCTTGGAAAGGAGTAATGAGGTTTGGTAAAAAGGGCAAGCTAAGCCCTAGATACATCGGGCCATTCGAGATCATCGAATGTGTCGGAACTATAGCCTATAAGCTGAATCTACATGATGAACTTAGCGGAATACACAATGTGTTTCACATCTGCAATTTAAATAAACGTCTAGCTGATGAGTTGCTAGCAATGTCTCATAAAGACGTGCAGATTGACGAAACCTTTATCGATGGAGGATCGACAAGTTAAAAAACTTCGGAGGAAACATGTACCAATTGTGAAGGTAAAATGGGATGCCCGTAGAGGTCAAAAATATACGTGGGAAGTTGAGTCCATGATGCATCAAAAGTACCCTTATTTGTTTTAATAAATCTCGAGGTTGAGATTTCTTTTAAGGGGTGAGGATGTAACACCTCGCAAAATCATGACCAATAAAGTAATGACACGGGTCGTGAAATCCAAGACGAATAATAATAAAATTACCTTGAAAGAAATATATAAGTCATCATGCAAAACCTTGCCTCTTAATGACCATTTATATAAATCAGAACTTCATTTTATTGACGTCATGTTCCCTAAATCGACTGATTGAATTATGATAAAAGTTTCATGGTCAAGTGTTAAAGGACTCAAAAATTTTGTCTTCTGGTCAAAGCTTACGGACCGTAAAGGTTCCAGCTTACGGTCTGCAAGGACTGTAACTGGGCGATACAAATTAAAAGCGATTACGGGCCGTAAGGGCTCAGGCTTACGGTCCGTAAAAACTGTATCTTGGTAGTAAAATGGGCAGCTGCAGGTTTGTCACCTTCTACAGCCAATTCTCGAAACCAGCTGGATGTTAACGGTTTTAAAATACCATTTGGACACTTGTGAGCATCATGAAACTTCTGGGGACACTTCGATTGATCATAGTTCACCCTCTTCTTCTATAAATAGGCTCATCATTCTTCATTTGAGACTTGCACTTTCAAAATCAGAATTCTTCTCTCTTGCTTGCACTCTATGGAGCATCCTAGTCTTAAAGGAAGCTCTTCTAAGTTCAAATTTTGTGCTAGGACCTTGTGTAAGTGTTCCTAGCTCCTGTAGTTCAGTTTTATTATGTCTAAGGACAAAAAGTCAAAGGTATCGTAATTATGCTTTGACTATTAGTTTAAACTTAAATGGTCCTGCCATGATTCTAAACGAATGTGGCTATGTGTTGGTAATTAAGTAGGTGTTAATCCCACAAAAGGGCACCTCCTAATTATCACGTTTACTCAGTCAATTGTCGGGTCAAAGTATCTAGTCAAAAAGTCAAAATAGTCAGATTTTCATATAATAATTAAAATTGATAATGTAGAGGTTATGAATCATGTTTTGTCACCTAAATAACTTGGTAAATATTATTAGAACATGTTTATGCATGTTCAACCCGACTATTCTGAGTTTAGGCTCGGTTCGCAACCGAAAGTCGCAAAAGTTGACTTTTGCTTTGATTTTCAGTTCTGACCCGAATTAGCTTAGTTTATTTATGCATTAAGGTTCCTATGTGACCATATTATATGTTAATATAACCCTTTGAGGTTATACTACATGGTCCCTTAGTAATCCGAGTTATTTGCTTGTTTCCGTTATTATGCTTAAAGTTTGACCATTATGCCCTTATAGTATAAAGACGAGATTTTTGAATATGTAAGCACGCAAATAGCTTTATTACTGATATATAAACATGGCAAAATTATTTTGACATTATTTTCTGGTCTCAAAACAAAGTTATGCAAGATATCGTAAAATTGAACTTTTTATTAAATAAATTACGCTTTTGTGCATAAATCATGTTTAAACCCGAATTTTAGCACCAAACTCATTACCTACTGTTATGATATTATTTTTAAGGATTTTTGGAATGTTGGGTCAGATTATAAACTGACCATATCATTGAGTTCTTGTATAAATTCGATAAATGACGATAATCCCCTTTTTGTTAATAAAATGAGATTTACATATGATTAACATGCCAAACCATTTCCTACTGGTGTTATATGAAAAATAAATTATTTTAAACATTCAAGGCTGATCAAAATCTCAGAATTTCTTAAACATCGCAAATATCGGCAATTATCGATTTTTACGCTAATTAGGTGCATAGTATGGTTTAAAACCATATTTAGCACCCAAGACTTGTTACCTACTGATTTTATTAATAAATTTTAATACTTTTACAGTAGGTATAAGTCATGAACTCAGACTTCCAATTTTGTCCCTAAAACCATATGCGAAATGACCAAAATGCCCCTACGGTGCATAGTTTGGCCATAAATGGTAAACCACACATATGTATGATATCTTACTATTATAAATTTATAAAAAAATATTTTTACAGAATATTATAGACCAGAACATCAGTTTGCTTCAAAACTTCTTTTATAATTCTTAAAATGACCAAAATACCCTTATGGGACCTAAATTGGTTTAAAAATCTTTTTGGGCATAACTGTTGATAACCTACTGATATCACAACTTATTTTAAGCATAATAACTTATAGAACTAGTATATGACTCATCCGTTTACCCGTGTATGCTTATACGGGTACGGTGCAGATTATATGACTAGTTTACATAAGCTTGCCGAAACGGGTCAAAACTTATCATTCTAGCTTCAAATTCCAGAATGTATTTAGTTTACGCATATAATACAAGTATCCATGCTTTTCGGGTCTAAATTACATTCCGATCCAGTCATCGCTTAATGTAACGTTTCGTACCGTAAACCTTTCCTTAAACTAACCGGTCGAAGTTTACTACTAAAATAAGACCCGTTAGTAATCTCATAGGTTAATATAACCTTCATTCAGATTTAGGAGCTCAGTAAAAGATAGTTGCACTTGTTTGAGTAGAATATACGGCTGAGTATACAAAACTTGCATTTTAAGCTCAGGTAAATACTTTTAACTTATTTTCCTTTATACGGGCTTGGGATACGGTAAAATATTACCGCTTGGTCGGGTGTAGAAACATTTTAATCGAATATGGTTAAATTGCATAATCTCGTTTTAATCAGTGTTGCTTGATAACAAATAACATTAGGGGTTAACGACCGTGTCCTGGATATCCTCGGCTCATTTAAGATCGTAAATGGCCATGACTTAAGCACGGGGTGTAGGCATACACCTGACAATTGCGTATGTAAAAGATATACTCACTTGCTGGGGTAACCTGCCATGGGATTATATTTGTGGTGTGTCGGTTAATCTTGTTCGGCTTTTATCCCGACCCAAAATGTTGGACAAACATGTAAACTGATACAAGATTATTATTAATATAATTGTCCAAAGTTATAAAAGAATATTTGTGCCTTGTGCATTTAAATCACTTTTCATAAATATTTTCAAATGAGACAGTTAATTGTATTTACCTGTGAAAACTGACGTATTTTCAAAAAGGCTAAGTGGAAGGTACTTCTCATTATTGGCTGGTAGCTCTGGGCGTTAGTTAAAGAATCTTGCAAGTTCTTAATGCTTAAAGTATGTTGAACAACATTTTGTATTATATTTTAGATCCGCATGTGGATCCTATCTTACAACCGTCTGTATATTATTTTATTCGTACTTTACATTTCGGTTTGTAATAGTATTTTCTACCAAGACTTCCGCTGTGCAATGATCTGTGAATATTTGACTATGATGATATCAACTACGTCACGATACTCCCCGCCGGGCCAACCGGTTATATGTGGAAATATCGGGGTGTGACAGAGACCCTCCGAGACAGTTTAGCCCAGCTGACATAGAAGCTCAACTCGGTCGTTTAATTAATCATCTACCAGGCAAGCATCCAGCTTTTGGAAGTGGGAGGATAACCCGGTCAGATTTCGAGTTGAACTGGTCCAAACGAAGCATATTTTTTGACCTTTAATATTGGTCTTCTCTTCAGCTGAAACATAACTTAGATGTAATGCATATAGAGAAAAATGTGTGCGACAGCTTGCTCGGTACTCTTCTAATGAACGCTAAGAGCAAAGACACGCCAAATGCGCGGTCCGACTTGGAAAAACTAAACATTCGGCTGACACAATGGCTGAAACAATCGGGTGACAAGTTCTTAAGTCCCCACCCAATGTACTCATTCAAGTCAGATGATCGAAAACTTTTTTGTCAGTTTATAAAAAATGTTAAACTACCAAATGGGTTTGGATCTAATATCAGTAAGAGGGTGACAGATAACAATGCTAACATTACAGGGTTGAAATCTCATGACTGTCATATCCTCATGCAACGTTTGATACCGATTGGGGTTAGAGGGCTTTTGAACAAAGATAAATCTACACCGATAGTAGACCTTTGTATGTTCTTTAAGCAACTTTGCTCTAGAACACTATTGATGGATGATATGAAGAAAGCGAAGGATGACATTGTTACCATCTTATGCAAGTTAGAGATGATCTATCCACCTGCTTTTTTTGACATTATGGTTCATTTACTTGTGCATTTACCCGATGAAGCAATTGCGGGAGGTCCAGTAGCTTTTAGATGGATGTATCCATTTGAAAGGTACATGAAAAAACTAAAGAACTATGTCAAAAACCCGGCAAGGCCGGAAGGTTGTATAGCTGAAGATTATGTGCTTGAAGAAGCTCTAACATTTTGTTCAATGTACCTAAAAGATGTTCAGACTAAGTTCAATCGCCCAGATAGAAATGAGGATGTCGTTGTTGAAAAAAGAAAGTTATGGGTGTTTGAGTCCAAATGTCGTCCTATTGGCGCAACAAAGAACAAACATCTATCATTCACAGAAAAAAGCAAGATGGAATGGTTTGTCCTCGGAAACTGTGCAGAAGTTAGGGAGTACATGAAGTGAGTGTTTCTATCTTTAACTTTTCATAATCTGTTAATTAGTATTTTTCATTACTTTCTTATGTTTGTGATCAATGTAGTGAATTCAAACATACACATCCCCAAGATGATCTTAAAACCAAATTTCCCAGATGGTTTCTCCATAAGGTATAATACATATATAACACTCATTACTCTAAACTTGCTAGGTAATACATATATAACAAACATTATTACTCTATATTTGTTAGGTCCATTCGATGAAAACACAAAATTTTCCAGAATTCCACCCAGAGTTGTATGCTCTTTCAATTTGTGTGAAAATGACTACTTACACTTACACTACTTGCATAGTCAACGGTGTTAGGTTTAAGACACTTGAACGTGATGCAAAATGCGCAACGCAAAACTCTGGGGTGGAAGTGGTTGGAGAGAACGGTGTGAAATTTTATGGCAAATTAGAAGAATTTATTGAGTTGCGTTATACAAATGATTATTCAACTGTCCTATTTCGATGCAAGTGGTTTGATACTCGAAGGGGTGTAAACCATGACAATAATATCACCAGTATAAGCACTGAACATAAATGGGACAAAGACGATCAACTCGTATTTGCTTCGCAAGCGAAACAAGTGTTCTTTATCCAAGAAACGTCTCGAAACCAAAAAAATAAACATAGGTAGGTAGTCGAAAATGTTAATCATCAAAAAATTTGGGATCGGCCATTAAGTGATGACCGCGTCAAGAAGGTTCAAAATGTTGACAGAGGCTTAGAAGATATTGACGTTGTCGACAACAACTCTTCATCTGACTGTCCACTTGTCATTGACTTGACCCAATACTTTCAAATTGGATCTTCTCATGTTACTGCGGGTGATCCTTCAATTGAAGTTGATCCCCCAACGGCTACCGTCGATGAAGTGTTTGAGGTCGAGACTGATTATGATGAGGTCGAGGCTGATTGTGATGAGGACGATCCCGATTATATGGACTCTGACTAAAAGAAAAGTTATTGTAATTTATATTAATTTGTATTTTATAATAAACTTTTTGAAATATTTATTTAAATTTGAGTTACACTTGTTCTACTTTCCCATAATTTCTATTAGATACACATGCTGTAACATTTGTAACTTTTTAGGGATTATGTTTTCGATATTCCTTATATTTGCGTATCTGATGGCGGATGTGGCCCCATGGGGACATGGGGGTGACGGCGCTGGTGATCCCCTGCCTCCTGGTGGTTATTTTAGTGGCACGCATGAGACCGACAGTAAGTCTTTTACTAAATTATTTTTTGGTCCTTATATTTTATATATTATAAATGTTGTTACTAATTATTTTTGTTTTAATTGCAGCGGTTCCCCCGAAGAGGATTAGGGGGAAAGCCAAAAATGAGAAACTACAACGTCTGGTTAAAGCGGGGGGGGGGGGGGGGGGGGGGTGGGCCGTATCGTTTACGTTTGATAGACAGGTCACGTATACCCCCGTTGGTGAAACAAGAGATATGTTTTCAGGGGAGGCCGGCCTTTATATGTGGCAGACCATCTCATTCGATAAAATGGGATGGTAAAACGTTTCACCACCGCACAAGGAAGCCATCATGAACCACTTACGGGTATGTTGGGATTGAACCCTACCAGAGGAACATATAATTAAAGCCAAAACTGGGTTAGGGCATTGGATCCAGAATAAGCAGATGTTACATACAAGTCTCTCCCCCTTGAAAGTGGTTTCAACATCTGCTGACTTCCTATCTACTGATCGTACAAGCCACTGACCGTCAAATCTGCTGCTCTTGTAAAGACTGATAGAAGACTAAAGCTCTGCTGCTCAATCTACTGTCCTGAGTCAAGTACTGCTGATCCGGACAAGCACTGCTGGGTTCACAGCAGTGGAAGGATGCAGCAGCTGTTTAAGTGTCTTTTATGTAATGAAATGTAATAGCAGTAGTTAGTATAGCAGTGTTTGTATAGATCAGAGGTTAGAGTTTGTTAGGAGGTTAGATGTCACTTTCATGGTGACGTCAGCTTAGATGCTCAGTGGTTTGTTAGTGCCTATAAATAGAACAGTGCTCTGTACTGTTCTATTAGCTCTTTGCAAACTTGTTTTCCTGCACGAACAAACGCTGAGCTCTGGCTGAGGGGAAGTTTGTATTCAAGCATTATCTTGTAATCGTTGTTGAAATTAAATTCAATCATTCGGTTTCTTGTTGAAAATGTCTTGATCAAAGCAATACTCTCGTTTGATTGTATGCAAAGTTTGTTTCTATATTAATTCCGCTGCACAACTCATCCATCTTCATCTTAATTTTAAACGTAAAATACAATCAAAATCAAACTCAGATCCAACAATTGGTATCAGAGCTTGGACAGTCAAATTTGATTTAACAATCATTTTGACATAAATAGTTCAGCTCAAAATCGTTGATATCGATAGTTTGTTCGTTTGTGTTGAAAAACAGAGCAAGGTTTAATCACCATTAAAGTCGATTAATCAGTGTCTGTAAAACAACCAGGATGACGTCACAATCTCAAGATGATAAGAATAACACTGGCTCGCTTTTTAAACCACCCATGCTTAAAAGAAATGAATACAACATCTGGGAGCGAAGGATGGGTCACATCCTTGCTCAACAGAACACTGGATGTTGGAGGTCTGTTGTTTTTGGTCCCCATGTTCCTACAGTGCCAAGTGCCGAGGATCCAAAGAAGTTCGTACCAAAACCTTATGAAAACTATACTGAAACTGATTTTCAAAAATTCGAACTGGATGCCAAAGCATTTAGCATCATAGCATCTGAATTACCAAATGAGATCTATGCTGGATTGTTACATTGTAACAGCGCCAAAGAGCTATGGGATGCTTTGAAGGAACAGTTTGGGGGTACCGAAGAAGTTATTGAAAACAATAGGGAAATTTTGAATCAGCAGTATGAAACCTTCTGTCACATTAAGGGTGAATCATTGACCCAACAATTTGAACGGTTCAGTTGTCTCATCAGTGAGTTAAGGCTTGTTAAGGTTGAATTTCCAAAATCAACCCAAAATAGCAGGTTTCTTAGGTCGCTACCTGATAAATGGGACACAATTGCATTTGTGACTAGAAACTCTGTTGAGTTCAAAGATCTGACCCTGACCCAACTTCATGGTAGACTCCTGACTTATGAAAGGGAGTTGAACCAGAAAAAGAAGTTGCAAGAGTCTGGAAAAGCCACTGATGATTACTCATTCAGTAGCACAGCTCTTCTGGGTCAGGAAGAATCTGGTGGCAGTAGTAAGGAACAGGGTTATGATCATTTCATTGATATAACAGCTGGTGGTAACTTTACCAACCCTGATTCTCACTCTGCAAACTATGCTTTCACTGCAAACACTGAAAACCAGATGTCAGATAATCTGTGCTTTGAACTCAATGATTTACAACATTTTGATCCCACTGACTTAGAGGAAATGGACATCCTGCACCAATTGGCTTTGCTCAGTGTTAGAACTAGCAAATTCTACAAAAGAACAGGGCGAAAATTCCCAGGTTTACATGGGAATCTAAGGGTTGGGTTGGATAAATCGAAAATCAAGTGTTACAAGTGTAATAGGTTGGGACATTTCGCTAGGGAGTGTAGGATTCAATCTACTGGTCCTATAATCACTCATCCTAGCTCAAATCCTAGACCTCAAAATCAAGGCACTGTGCACTATGCCCAATATACCCCTACAGCTCATGTTAATGCTGCACATTATGCTGCTGCCCCTGTGCCAGTGCACTATGTCCAAACTACTGTTCCCCAAATTAAGTACGTGCAAACCCCTGTCCCCCAGGCACAGGTGCAAACTGCTGCACCTCAAACTGCTGCTCCAGCAGTGGTACAACCAGATCAGCAAAGTTTTTTCACTCAAGGCTTTGTTGACTGGAGCAGCATGCCTGATGAGCTTAGTGATGAAAATTTTGCACTCTATGCTTCTAATGAACCTTCTAATGATGAATTTTGTTTGATGGCATTAGAGTCAATACCAGAGGGGATTGAAACTGAAGGTGAACAGCTAAGTGATGAAATAGTGGATGAAGTGACTGAAGCAGTTGTTAATGCAGTTGCTGGTGAATTGCTGCTGGGAGAAAATTTAGAAACCCTGATTGAACCACTGACAGACCCATAGTCCAAAGAGGACAAAGAAGAAGAGAAAATTGAGAAAGAAGGTGAGAAAGAAGAAAGAGCTGATGATGAAGAAAATCATCAATGTGATTGTGCAATGATGGTTGCTGCCAAGGTATCACCTCAAGTTCTTGAAAAACTGTGTTCTGACAATTGCATTATTGCTTTTGCTAACATCAAAGAGGTAAATGAAAACCTTCGGGATAAAATCTTAACTAATGAAGTTAAATTTGAAAAGTCTTTAAAAGAACTTAAAAACAAATTGACTGAAAAGGAAAAAGAGATCAGCAGTCTGAAAGAAGAACAAAGCATAACCAAAACTCAACTCCAAACTATGGTAGAAAAATACCAAGTTTGCAAAAAGGAGTTGGAGTCCACCCAGATCACATGTGAAAGATGGGTGGAATCATGCAAAGGGTATGAGGTTATGCTTGAAAAACAGATAAAAAGCAATGTGAAATTTGGGGTTGGTTATAGAAAACATGATGATGAAAACACTGCTTTTGGAAAATCTGTTCAAACCACTGATGTAACCACTGAGTTCATACCCACAAACAAGAATGGCCAAGAAGTGAAAATCACTGACAAACTTGGTAACAAAATCACACTTGATAGACCAATTGGGATCCTCTACTTTTGAGGAACTTGAAGATTATCAGTTTAAACCAAAATGGTCTGATGAGTGTGATATTCTTGAAAATTTCAAGCCAATGGACTTTACATCAACTGATGGTGTTAAAGCTCCAAAAGCTAAAGTCATTCCTCTCAAGGACATCCCAACAGAGGTTAAAACCTCTGCTGCAAAGGAGTCCGAAAAGAGAAAGAAGAAAGAAAAAAATTGATAACTTGTTTTGTGAATTCTGTGAGAAAAGGAATCATCTAACAAAAGACTGTTTCCACTTAAAAGCTTATGATTTGAACAGAACAAGTGTCATTGTTTCAGCTAAAAGCTGCATTGTGTGTTGTAAAACAAACCTCAAAACTCAAGCATGTGTGTATCTCAAAAACTTTGATGTGAAAAAGAATGATTACATTGCTAAAACATCCTTGATTCCATCAACATCATCTGTCAAATTCACCAAGAAACAACCACTGTTTGTGCCAGTTCAAACAGCTGTCACAAAACAGCTGAACCAAACATCTGTCAAAAGAGATGTTCAGGTTACTGATGCACCCCCTGCCAATCAGTTCAGAAAAGGCAAGGAAAAACAGTCCTACCAAAGGATTCCACACGTTTATGAGGCCTACAAAAGGCCCTCTAAACCTAAAGTGAATAGGCATCCTTTTGGTTACCAACAGGTGATTGGTCAAGACCCCCAACAGTGGTTAGCAAGAAACAGTACTAAAACTGTCCAAACCCCTGACCTAACCACTATCCATCAATCTGCATCCATCCCAGACACAGTTGAGACCCCATCCAAAGCCCTGTTGGCTTTGGAGACCCTAATGAACTAATCCTTTTACTTCATGTGCAGGGAGCTTATGCATGCTTTGATAGTCTTTGGTATGTAGATAGTGGAGGCTCCAGGCACATGACAGGATGTAAAGCCCTCCTCAAAGACTTTAAAATCCATGGAGGGGGTGATATATCCTTTGGGAATAATAGTAAAGGGAAAGTTCTGGGGTCTGGTACAGTGCAGTCTGGAAATGTAAAATTTGAAAATGTCAATCTGATAGACAATCTAAAATTCAACCTTCTGAGTGTATCACAAATGAGTGACAAAGGGTTTGGGTCATTCTTCACAAAAGACTGTTGTAGGATTGTTGGACCAGAAATGGTCAAAAAGATTGAAGCAATAATCAAAACTGGTCAAACTAAACTTGTTGCTCAAAGAAGTGGCAATGTTTATGTTGTTGATATATCAAAAGAGTGTCCCAGAGCTGATGCTTGTCTGTTCTCAGCTGCCTCTAACAAAGAGACAGAACTTTGGCACGGAAGACTGGGGCACACAAATCTTAAGACAATCACTGAAATTTCAAAAAATGGTTTGGTGAGAGGCCTACCACAAAAATTGTTTTCATGTCCTGAACATTGCATTTCCTGTTTAAAAGAAAAACAGCATAAAAGTTCTTATAAGTCCATTGAAGAGTCCAAAACAACCCAGTGTTTGCAAATGCTACACATGGATTTGTTTGGCCCAGTTCAAGTCATGAGCCTCAAGAAGAAAAGATATTGTTTGGTTATTGTTGATGACTTTTCTAGGTTTACATGGACTTTCTTTTTACACTCAAAAGATGAGACTGCAGGCATTTTGAAAGACTTTGTGACACAGGTTGAAAAGCAATTTGACCTTCCAGTGAAAAGCTTCAGGAGTGACAATGGCACAGAATTTAAAAATAAGGAGTTGGATGCCTTCTGTGTGAAAAAAGGGATTGTAAGGCAGTACAGCATCCCTAGAACACCAGAGCAAAATGGGGTTGTTGAAAGAAAGAACAGAACTTTGATTGAGGCTGCCAGAACTATGCTTGCAGATTCAGGTTTGCCATTAACTTTCTGGGCAGAGGCAGTAAACACTGCTTGCTATGTCCAGAACAGAGTTTTAATAAACCCCAGGCACAAAAAGACTGCTTATGAAATTCTGTATAAAATCAAACCACTGATTTCATATTTCAAGGTGTTTGGCTGCCCATGCTTTATTTTGAACCTAAAAGATTCCATTTCAAAATTTGCAGCCAAAATTGATTGTGGTTATCATCTGGGATACTCAACCACTGCCAAGGCCTATAAAGTGTTCAATACATGGACCAAGGCAGTGGAGGAGACTTTGAATGTAAAGTTCAATGAACTTTCATCAATGAAAATCCCAGCAAATCCTGCAGATCTGTTTGATCTTGAAAAATTTACTTTTGAAAATACTGCTGTCAAGACTAACAGTGCAGGTCCATCAGAGGATACAACACCAGACTATGGGTATGAAATCATCATCCCTCAAAGGTCTGCCACAAATGGAAAAGCATCAGCTGTTCAAAACAGTTATCAAAGCTCAACCACTGCTACCTCAACAGTTGTTGACCAAAGTAGCCCATCAACCACTGCTTCCACATCCTCAAAAACTGCTGACAAAAGTCCCCAAACAGTGGATAAAAGTCAGCAGGTGTCCACTTCATTACCTCCTGTTCCACCACCTTTTGAAGCCACTGCTGGGTCATCAAAGTCACCAGCAGTGGTTAGCTCAGATGATACACATTTGCAGCCTTCACCAACAAATGCCATCATCCCATACCAAGGAGATTTAATCTACTTGAGATCTCATCCACCTGATCAAATCATTGGCAACATCAATGAAGGGGTGCTCACAAGAAGCCAAACCCAAAACATTTGTCTTTTTGCTGGTTTTCTATCACTCCATCAGCCAGTAAAGTACCAAGAGGCACTGAAAGACAACAGCTGGGTAGAAGCCATGCAAGAGGAGCTCCAACAGTTCAAAAGACAACAAGTATGGGAGCTTGTACCACTGCCAGAAGAGGTTAGTCCCATTGGCACAAAGTGGGTCTTCAAGAACAAAACTGATGAAAGGGGCATTGTTGTCAAGAATAAAGCCTGGCTTGTGGTTCAAGGTTACAGACAGGAAGAGGGGATTGATTATGATGAAACATTCGCCCCTGTTGCAAGATTGGAAGCCATTAGACTGTTCCTGGCCTTTGCTGTCAACCACAACATGAAGGTGTTTCAAATGGATATCAAAAGTGCTTTCCTCTATGGTACAATTCAAGAAGAGGTGTATGTTTGTCAACCTCCAGGTTTTGAGGATCCATTTTATCCTGATCATGTCTACAGGCTAAACAAATCCTTGTATGGCCTGAAACAAGCACCAAGGGGCTGGTATGAAACTCTTTCCAGCTTTCTACTCTCAAATGGTTTCAAAAGAGGTACCATTGATAAAACACTGTTTCTAAAATGGAGAGGGGAGGATTTAATGATTGTCCAGATTTATGTGGATGACATTATTTTTGGAAGCACATGTAACACAATGTGTGAAGAGTTCAGAGAACTCATGACAGCTGAGTTTGAAATGAGTGCAATGGGTGAGCTGCAATGCTTTCTTGGTCTCCAAGTTCAGCAAATGCAAAATGGATCTTTCATTCATCAAAGCAAATATGCTAAAGAACTTTTGACTAAATTTGATATGAATGATTGTTAACCATGCAGCACACCCATGGTAACAAATAAGCTTGTCATATCTGATGAAAAGGATGAGCTGATTGACCAAACCTTATATAGAAGCATGATTGGGTCTTTATTGTACCTAACTGCATCTAGACCAGACATCATGTTTGCAACATGTGTCTGTGCAAGAAGTCAATCAGCTCCCAGAAAATCAAATCTCATTGCTGTAAAAAGGATCTTCAGATACATAAAAGGTGCTCCCACACTTGGTATTTGGTATCCAGCTAATGGGAATATCAAGCTTTCAGGTTTTTCAGACAGTGACTTTGCTGGATGTAACACCACAAGGAAGTCTACATCAGGAGGGTGCCAGTTTCTAGGTGATTGCTTAGTTTCATGGCAAAGCAAAAAGCAAGCAGCTGTTTCAACATCCACTGCTGAAGCTGAATACATTGCTGATGCAAGCTGTACAGCCCAACTCCTGTGGCTTCAAAATTAGTTGCTGGATTTTGGTATCACTGCCTTAAAGACTCCACTCATGTTGGATAGCCAGGCAGCAGAAAATATCATCAAAAATCCAGTTTCCCATTCAACCACCAAACACATCGACATCAGACATCACTTTGTGAGGGATTGCTATGAAAAAGGTTTGATTTCTCTGCATCATGTCCCAACTAAAGACCAGCTGGCAGATGTGCTCACAAAAGCACTTGATACAGCCACTTTTGAAAGCTTGGTCTCTAGGATTGGCATGCTAAACATGGAATAACAAGCAAAATCTTGTTTTTCTATGAATAAAAGCATTAAAATGTTTTCAGAAAATCAAACATTCATCCTTAAAAATAGCTAAAAATGAAGTTTTCATTAAAATCCTTAAAAGTCTGCCATAACCACTGTTTGTTCAAAAGTCTGCTCTACTTCAAAGTCTGTCCACTGCTGAAAGCCATCCTCTGTTCTCTCATTTCCTTGATAACCTCTGTTGTTCAAAAGCAGTGTCTTATCCACTGATATACTATCCACTGATAGTGAAAAATCATCCACTGCTTCCATTTTACCGTTTAAACCACTGCCTTCATCAGTAACTTTCATAAAAGTACTGTCCTTCATTTCCTCAGAGCTTGGCATGTGGGCAGTACATAGTGGTCAGTACTTTTGTAACCGCTGCCACGCCAGCCTTCACTTTTCCTCTATAAAACCCCCACTTCTTCCCAAAAATAGGGTTTTACTATCGAATTGAATTCTCAAAAATTCTCTTCTCAAAGCAGTTTTTCATCTCATCTCTCCACAAATTTCTTCGATCGTCATCTTCAAAATGACAAAATCGAAGCCATCCACAAAACCCACTTCAAAATCTTCGTCGAAAGCGGTCTCTCAAAAAGCCACTACCATTGAAATCCCACACAAACCATCTCACAATCTTCTGGGTCTTCTCACAAAACCCAGCACCACAGAGGCTTTCGACTCCATCATCAACACCATGGCTAAATCAAAGTACAAAACTTTGTTAACTGCCAATGCACCAATTTATTTGGCAACCCAAAGAGAGTTTTGGAAGAATGCAACCCTTGAAACACAAGGAGAAACTGTAACTGCCATCAACTCTTCTCTAAAGGGTAAAAATGTCCAAATCACACCACAGTCAATTTCAGAGGTCTTTCAACTCGAGGATCAGCAAGGTAAAATTTCTTTCCCTAAAAACGAGTTGAAAATTGACTTCATTGAGAGAGGGTATGCAGACACAATGATGAAGAAAGCTACCTTACAAAAAGGTTTCTTTCCTTCTGCAACATGATTTTTATTCCATACCCTCCAAATGTGTGTTTCAAATAAAACCACTTCTTTTAATGAAATACCATTAAAGATTCAAAATATGGGATATGCTATTCTTCAAGAAGAAAATTCTAATTATTCTCGGGAAATCTTTAATGATTTGGTTAATAATGTTGAAACAAAATCATTCCTACTGTTTCCAAGGTTTTTAAGTTACTACTTTGAAAAGAAATTCAGTAAGGATGATCTTTCTACAATAAACCAAGGTGACTCCATTGAAATAAATTGCTTAACTGCTGAAACTTTTACAAGGATGTCAACACCTTGCAAAACACAAGCAGAGATGCCTAAGCAGATTTTAGCAGTTACAACTGCTCCTCAGGTATCTGCTGCTGAGCCCACTGCTCAAGGTGATCAAAGCAGCAGACCAACTGTTTTGAAACCCACACCTAAAATCACCAAAAAGCCAACAAAAAGAAAAACACAAAAACCCCCCAAACCCATCCAAAAGGCAACTCTGGAGGATGAGATACCAGAGCTACTGCCTGTGACAGCACAAATGTCACAAGAAACCACTGCTGCTACTTCCTCACAGCAGTTGGTACAAATATCTCAACCCATAGCCGAAACCCCTCCTGCTTCTTCACAAAAAGAACAGGTTGTACAAATAGGGTATCCACGTCATGATGCTCTGGAAACACTCGTTTCCATCATCCACAGCTCAATTCCCGGGGCAAATCCTTTTTCTACACCAAATATCACATCCACAATTCCCACACCCACTAAACTTCTGTTGGATGCAATTGATTTGAACCAGGCACTAAACAGTCCTTCTCAATCACCTATTAATGAGAATATACCTCAACAAATGACTGGGTTTGATGTATCAATCTTTGCTAACCCACCAACACAACCTGAGGAGGTTACACCCCTTGAGTTACAAGTAACTCTTGGTGGTAATCCAAGTGAAGCAACCACTACAACTGTTGAACCCACTGGTATACAGTTGGACAATGGTTACATTAATAAGACTTCCTTGGAGGCAATTCCTTACATAGCACCTCTGCCAACCACCAGTGGATTTATTTATCCTACTGGCAACATCAAAAGGTTGTCAAGTGTTGAAGGAAGAAGACCCCAGTACCAAGAAAAAGGGGCATCAGTGGTTAGTGTTTGGAGTACACTCCCAACCTCAACCACTGATAAAACCACTGATAGTGGGAAATCAGATGATCCCATTAAATTGGGTGATGATTTAAAATATCCGGATTTGACGGAACGAATTGAAAAGTTGGATACATCTGTTGCAGATCTTAAAAATATGCTACAGCAGGTGTTGAAAACACAAAAGATGCAATCCAATGTTGTTCCATCTCAAGCACCTGCTCCACCACAAGCTTTTGCTACAAATGAGCTCTGGAACCTTTTCCAACCTTTTCTCCAACAACAAAAAGAAATGGCTGATCAGCAACATGAACTTCATGTCCAAAAGCTGAGAAACATTATGGAGTCTAGGTACAAGAACACTCAAGCAGACATTAAGGCAATCAAGGCCCATTTATTGGAAACCACTGGCATTGCTCCTCCAATAGTATTTTTCATTGATCAACTCCCAGAAGATAATGCCAAAAAGGGGGAGAAAGTTCAGGAGTGGAAGAAGAAAGGAATAGATGATGGTCTGTACATTGAACCTGAGAAGGATGCTATGACCAGAAAAATTCCATTGCCAGATGGTAGTAAAAAGGTTGATGCGAAGGAGTAGCAAGTGTTAAAAGAGATAGAATGGCAAAGGATATCTCAAGATGGAATGAGGAGAAAAGGGCTTTCATGGAACTGTATGAGCAAGGTTGTTCTGGATCAAAGGATACTAAAAATCCTAAGACAAAAAGGAAACCTAAGTCCATCCCATCCAGATTTCCAAAGCCTCCTAAACCACCATCCAAAAGCCATCAGCATCAAACCTCCACACAAACAGCTGTTGTAACTCCTGTTGTAACTCCTGTTGTATCAACTACTGCTGGTATCTCAGTTGTTTCAGCATCTGTTCTCACTTCAACACACACCACTTCAACACACACCACAACTATTACTTTACCACCACCACTATCACCACCAAAAACAATCTCACCACCACTTTCACCTGCTGACAGAAAGCAGAAGACAACAGGTGTTATAACATCTGTTGTAAAGACAACAGTGGTTGAGACACCAGTTGTGTCAACCGCTGTTAGTCAAACACAAACCACTGCCATACAATCTACCACCACTGATCCACCCAAAACATCATCTGCCTCTTCTAAAACAAAAAGGAGAAGGATTTACATATCAGATGATGATTCACCTTCACCACCACCAACATCTTCAAAATCCCTGTCACTTGTCACAATTCCAAAACCCATACCTCTCTCTTCAGCTCAAATTATAAAATCACTACCTCCTGCTGGTGTTTCATTTCCTCTAGAACTCATTGCAGTTAGGGAAGAAATCAAATCCTTTTATTATGAGGATGACCCAGCTAAAAGGAGTTTGCCATCAGTTGAAGGATATCCCAGGCCTCACAATATTGAAGAATACCTGAAACTCAAGGCCAAGCAGGCAGAGGATATTGCTATAAAAAATAAACAAGGTAAATCTGATAGAGAATTTCAACAAAACTATCAATTTCTACTCACACAGGTCAGAGCAATGGAGCAATTTGCCAAAAATGTATGTCAGCAAATCTCTGAAAGGGCAGATGAGTCCTTGAGAAAAGGCTACATTGAGAATATCATGACCTACAAGAAATACAAGGGGGAGAAATACATGTACAAAAACTGGACCATTCCTGAGCTTGAAAAAGAAGCAGCCAGGATTCAAGAAATGATCAAAAATAAGGTCAAGCAGACTCCCCATGAAAAATTCAAACAATTTGAAGCTGAGAAGGCATTAAGGTTGAAGAGAATGAAAAAGGAGCTGATAGCAGCTGATTATGGGTCAAAGAATTATGTGTCAAAGTGGGGAGAAGATAGGGTCAGGGCTACCTACAAGAAGTTAGAGGAACTTAGAAAGAAAGATCCAAAAGTTCCACAAAAGCCTGACTATTCTAAAGCAGAGGTTTCAAAAAGACCACCAAAGCTGCAAGCTAAAAGAACCACTGCTCCAGCTGGTGCTGCCATCTACAAAAGAAGGAGCAAAAACCAGTTGAGTACTGAAACAATTCAAGATCTAAAAGCTGGAGATGCTATTGTAAAAGCAGGCATGAAATTAATGATAAAAGAAGATCTTGAATTGGAACAATCTGCAAGTGCTGCTCAGCCAGTCATGAATAGGCCAGCCTCACCAAATACCTCTGCAAATAAACATCTCCCAAGAAACCCACCAGACTCAAAAATACTAAAGTGGGAAACTGACAAACAGACCTGCGTATTGACTTTGCTCAGGTTTGGTGGAGAAGTGAAGAAAATATCAAGGGAACAAGCTCTTGGCCTGAGTCTTGAAGATTTGCAGGATCTCCTTGATCTTCCACTTAGCAGGGGTGATGATGATACAGATGCCCTAGACTTTGAACTGCAGTTTAAAGGTCAGATAAGGGAACTGCTGAGGAGGCAATAAAGAATTCCACAATAATGAAGAGTTTTGGCATTATCTGTTCCAGGGGGAGATTGTTTGGATTGAACCCTACCAGAGGAACAGATAATTAAAGCCAAAACTGGGTCAGAGCAGTGGATCCAGAATAAGCAGATGTTACATACAAGTCTCCCCCCTTGAAAGTGGTTTCAACATCTGCTGACTTCCTATCTACTGATCGTACAAGCCACTGACCGTCAAATCTTCTGCTCTTGTAAAGACTGATAGAAGACTAAAGCTCTGCTGCTCAATCTACTGTCTTGAGTCAAGTACTGCTGATCCGGACAAGCACTGCTGGGTTCACAGCAGTGGAAGGATGCAGCAGCTGTTTAAGTGTCTTTTATGTAATGAAATGTAATAGCAGTAGTTAGTATAGCAGTGTTTGTATAGATCAGAGGTTAGAGTTTGTTAGGAGGTTAGATGTCACTTTCATGGTGACGTCAGCTTAGATGCTCAGTGGTTTGTTAGTGCCTATAAATAGAACAGTGCTCTGTACTGTTCTATTAGCTCTTTGCAAACTTGTTTTCCTGCACGAACAAACGCTGAGCTCTAGCTGAGGGGGAGTTTGTATTCAAGCATTATCTTGTAATCGGGGTTGAAATTAAATTCAATCATTCGGTTTCTTGTTGAAAATGTCTTGATCAAAGCAATACTCTCGTTTGATTGTATGCAAAGTTTGTTTCCATATTAATTCCGTTGCACAACTCATCCATCTCCATTTTATTCAAACAGAAAATACAATCAAAACCAAACTCAGATCCAACAACCACAATCACCTCTAAAAACAACCTCACCACCATCACCTCCTGTCAAAAAGCAGAAGACAACAGATGTTACAACATCTGTTGTAATGACAACAGTGGTTGAAACACCAGTTGTTTCAACAGCTGTTAGTCAAATTACCACCACTGTTCCACCCAAAACATCATCAGTTCCTCCTCAAACAAAAAGGAGAAGGCTAATCCTCGAAGATGATGACTATTCACCACCACCAACATCTTCAAAATCCCTGTCACTTGTCACCATTCCAAAACCCATACCTCTCTCTTCAGCTCAAATTCTAAAGCCATTACCTCCTGCTGGTGTCTTGTTTCCTCTGGAACTCATTGCAGTTAGGGAAGAAATCAAATCCTTTTACTATGAGGATGACCCAGCTAAAAGGAGTTTGCCATCAGTTGAAGGATATCCCAGGCCTAACAATATTGAAGAATATTTGAAACTCAAGGCCAAACAAGCAGAGGATATCACAATAAAAAATAAACAAGGGAAATCTGATAGGGAATTTCAGCAAAACTATCAGTTTCTACTCACACAGGTCAGAGCTATGGAACAATTTGCCAAAAATGTATGTCAGCAAATCTCAGAAATGGCAGATGAGTCCTTGAGAAAAGAATACATTGAGAACATCATGACCTACAAGAAATACAAGGGGGAGAAACACATGTACAAAAACTGGACCATTCCTGAGCTTGAAAAAGAGGCAGCCAGGATTCAAGAAATGATAAAAAATAAGGTCAAGCAGACTCCTCCGGAAAAGTTCAAACAGTTTGAAGCTGATAAGGCATTAGAGTTGAAGAGAATGAAAGAGGAGCTGATAGCAGCTGATTATGGGTCAAGAACTCAGTGACAAAGTGGGGAGAAGATAGGGTCAGGGCTACCTACAAAAGGTTAGAGGAACTCAGAAAGAAAGATCCAAAAGTTCCACAAAAGCCTGACTATTCCAAAGCAGAGGTCTCAAAAAGACCACCAAAGCTGCAAGTCAAAAGAACCACTGCTCCAGCTGGTGCTGCCATCTACAAAAGAAGGAGTCAAAACCAGTCAGGTGCTGAAACAATTCAAGATCGAAAACCTAGGTTTGCTATTGTAAAAGAGGGCATTAAATTAATGATCAAAGAAGATCTTGAATTGGAACAATCTGCAAGTGCTGCTCAGCCAGTCATGAATAGGCCAGCCTCACCAAATACCTCTGCAAATAAACATCTCCCAAGAAACCCACCAGGCTCAAAAATACTAAAGTGGGAAACTGATAAACAGACCTACGTATTGACTTTGCTCAGGTCTGGTGGAGAAGTGAAGAAAATATCAAGGGAACAAGCTCTTGGCCTGAGTCTTGAAGATTTGCAGGATCTCCTTGATCTTCCACTTAGCAGGGATGATGATGACACAGATGCCCTAGATTTTTAACTACAATTTAAAGGTCATATAAGGGAACTGTTGATGAGGCAATAAACTTCCACAATAATGAAGAGTTTTGGCATTATCTGTTCCAGGGGGAGATTGTTGGGATTGAACCCTACCAGAGGAACAGATAATTAAAGCCAAAACTGGGTCAGAGCAGTGGATCCAGAATAAGCAGATGTTACATACAAGTCTCTCCCCTTGAAAGTGGTTTCAACATCTGCTGACCTCCTATCTACTGATCGTACAAGCCACTGACCGTCAATCTGCTGCTCTAGTAAAGGCTGATGGAAGACTAAAGCTCTACTGCTCAATCTACTGCCTTGAGTCAAGTACTGCTGATCCGGACAAGTACTGCCGGGTTCACAGCAGTGGAAGGATACAGTAGTTGTTTAAGTGTCTTTTATGTAATGAAATGTAATAGCAGTAGTTGGTAAAGCAGTGTTTGTATAGATCAGAGGTTAGAGTTTGTTAGGAGGTTAGATGTCACTTTCATGGTGACGTCAGCTTAGATGCTCAGTGGTTTGCTAGTGCCTATAAATAGAACAGTACTGTTCTATTAGCTCTTTGCAAACTTGTTTTCCTGCACGAAGAAACGCTGAGCTCTGGCTGAGGGGGAGTTTGTATTAAGCATTACATTGTAATCGGTGTTGAAACTAAATTCAATCTTTCGGTTCTTTGTAGAAAATGTCTTGATCAAAGCAATACTCTCGTTTGATTGTATGCAAAGTTTGTTTTCATCTTAATTCAGCTGCACAAATCATCCATCTTCATCTTAATTTCAAACGTAAAATACAATCAAAATCAAACTCAGATCCAACAGGGTAAATAAGTTATATGCATAAAATTTTATCAAATATTTAAGCACATGCAAATGCGCCGTTAAACGGTAGCGAATTCGCAGCCATTTAACGGCACATTTACAGCCGTAAAGGGGCCTTTAAACGGTTGCAAACACGCCATTAAAGGGCTGCGAAATGGCTGCCGTTTGCGGCTGCGTTTACAGCCGTTTAAAGGCCTGTTTCCGACTGCAAATGCATCGTTAAACGGCTACGAATTCGCTGCCATTTAACGATGCATTTGCAGCCGTAAACGGGCCTTTAAACGACTGCAAACACGTTGTTAAAGGGTTGCAAAATCGTTGCCGTTTGTAGCTGCGTTTGCAGCCGTTTAAAGGCCCGTTTAGGGCTGCAAATGCGCCGTTAAACGGCTGCGAATTCACTGCCGTTTAACGGCGCATTTGCAGCCGTAAACGGGCCTTTAAACGGCTGCAAACGCGCCATTAAAGGGCTGCGAAATCGCTGCCGTTTGTGGCTGCGTTTGCATCCGTTTAAAGGCCCGTTAAATCTAATTTATATATAGATTTAGAGGCGAAAAACTTGGCGAGTGGTATTAGAAGTGTTCTTATGAAGTGGTACTCTGACCGCAAGCACAAAGCTAAAAAATTATTTAAGAGCAAGTGAGGTTACGACGATATTGAGAGGGCAAGGGCGTACCATCCCCCGGATATGCCCTATGATAAATGGTTGAGAACCATCGAAGGTTTCCAGGACCAAAAATATATTAACAGAAGCAAGGCCAACAAACAAGTACGTGGGAAACAACAATTCCCATACCGCGGGGGGACATCAACATACGGTAGCACCGCCTATAAAAATGTAATGTTTTATCTATGTGTGCGTGTGTGTAAGCTTTTGTTTATTGAATGTCTAATCTAAGTTTAATGTTAAAAAGGATATGGATTGGGTACCTACGTATGCTAAAACCCACACGGATAATTAGGGGAACTGGGTTGATCCAGTTGCTGAACAAAATTACCTAAGTATTTCTTTTAAGTATAATTGTCTATAACATATATATATATATATATATATATCTAATCATCTTCGTAAAATACAGTGGAATTTACAGCAGGCCACAAACGAATGGAGCGGTGATGGTCCTCCAATTGGCCCGTATCAGGAAGCGTTGGGAGAGCGGCGAGGATGGTACCGGGGGATGGGGCCTAAACCTTCTTCCAACACGTCTTCGAACATATCGTCTTCACAACCTCGGATGGAAGAACCCTTTTCTGAGGTAAACTACGCAATTTATAAAATGACAAATGAACGCATGTTTCCTTGTTAAATATATGTTGGTAGCGTTAATTAATATGCTAATATATGTTTTGATATCTATTATTGTAGGTTTTGTTAACAGCTTGTTCCAAACCCCGGCCTTTTTGAACCAACATAACAACTATCTTGGTTCAAAAGGAAAAGGAAAGTCAAATGACTACGATTCTGATGACTTATTCGATAGAGAAGATGAGGATGATTCCGACGAGTGACTTGTTGTTTTTAATATAGTATGATAATGTATGATTTAATTAAATGTTGTAGGATGATAATGTAGGACTTAAACGTAGTTTGTAATTATATTACCTTTAGTATATGTTCATGGCGTATGTTTGCGTTGTTTGAATTTGGCAGGTTGTGTTTTTCGGCCGTAAAACTGGCTGGGTGCAGCTGTATACAGCTGCTGTTTAAAAAAAATTGACTTTTAGCGGCGACACCTGTCGCCGCTATTGCTCTTAACCTTTACAAACCATTTGTGACACCGACGACCCTTTAGCGGCCACACGTCGTCGCTAAATGTCTTAGACCAATAGCGGTGAGAGTGACTTTTAGCGGCAACAACCAGGCCAATAGCGACCCATCGATACCGGCGACCCTTTAGCGGCGACATGTCAATAGCGGTGACAAAGGTTATCAATAGTGGCGACAGCTGTCGCCGCTAAAGGTGTTCCTTTCTTGTAGTGTGTATAAAACAACCCTATAATTGTTAATTTGTATGTATATAAAATTACAGTTTGATTTTTAAAAGTGTCCATCTAAAGTACGATGATGTTTAAGGTAGCCGGTTTGTTGGAAAAAAAAACGAAATGGGTTGGTTCCGGTACAAACTATATTTATCCTACAAACCGTAAGAACAGATCCTAACACTTAAAAAAAGTTAAATTAACACATACCAAAACAATACATACATCAAAGTAGCACTTTCGCATTATATTAGCACATGAAAATTAATCAAGATAATTGATTTTAGCACATATTTGAATGATATCAGCATTTTTCTTAATTAGCACATTGAAAACAAAAGAAAGATCCAATTAAAGAATTAATTGCTTGTTAGCATATTTATAGAGAATTCAATATAATTGATATTATTTAGGATATTATTTTATCATTTCCCTATAACTGGTTGGATGCTACATTACACTTTTTAAATGGTTCTTAAAGTTTGTATGCGAAATGTGTTTTGTATATGATCCTACTCCATTGTGAACCTACAACTATTTTGAGTTTAATATAGATCAATTTAAATAATCAGAACGCGCGAAAACTATCAACAATGCATATTATAAATGGTAAATCAATTTGGAATCAATATTAAGGGCATCCTTGGGATTCCATTCTTGGACAAGCATGGGTTTTATTTAACTAGTTATAAGTCTAAAATATGGTTTTATATATACATATATATAATACAGAGAAGAAATCAATTTTGTAAGAAGAGAATCAATCAATAAGAATGTCTTATTTAGTGTTGTGTAAGTCAAATTTCAGTATGTGTAGGATACGTTCGATATATGTATGATAAATTTTGGTATGTATAGGTTGAATTTATTTATGTGCATGATTAGTTTCAACAGGTTTTCTATAGAGAAAAGACATGACTTAATTTTGTTTTCATATATATAGGATACTATATATGTAAAACTAGAATTAAACCCCTCGCGTTGCGGTGGGGGCGTAAAACTGTGACAAATAGCACCAAGGCCACAACACCGCTAGCGATCAGCAACACTGAAGTTGTGACGTGTTAATGCGGAGAAATTACACCAAAACATAAAATATAGAAAATAATAACTAAGTTGATTTAGGACCCGTGCGTCACGATGAACCTATCAAACGGGAAAAAGTAGATGACCATAAAAACGTTGAACCACACACGCACGTTGCGTAATGTTAACTCGCAAAATTTAGAGCGAAGCGTAAAACAAAACGTAAAAACGTTGAACCACACATGAATGTCGCGTCGTGTTAACTCGCAAAATTTAGAACAAAACATAAAACGAATTTTTGCGAAATATGAAAAGTATAGGGTACCAAAGTTGAAAGTAAAAAAGTTCTTAGGTTAAATTGACAAAGATAAAAAGCTTTAGGGTTAAAAGCCAAAAACCAAAATAGTTTTAGGTTAAAAGTAACGTTGCGTCGTGTTAACTCGCAAAATTTAGAACAAAATGTAAAACGATTTTTTGCGAAATATGAAAAGTGTAGGGTACCAAAGTTGAAAGTAAAAAAGCTCTTAGGTTAAATTGACAAAGATAAAAAGCTTTAGGGTTAAAAGTGAAAAACCAAAATAGTTTTAGGTTAAAAGTGTAATTATATCAATTTTTTTTGAAAAACTTGTCACACCCCAACCGATGGCGGAAACATCGGGGCATGGCACTGAGCGAAACAGATTGTCCAGAAGTTTCCATAACAATTATCATTACCAATCAATTTAAAAGTAACACGTCCCATACCATGTCTCAAAAGGTAAACAAATTATTACAGACAAAAATCTAGGCAAATAGTCTATTCCGACAACTCAGATTTTCAAATAGGGCAATTGTTTATCTGCTTCTAGAGACCCCTGATTCAATTCGTACAGACAACTATTTGTTGGCCTCTAGAGCCTTATTCTAGCTTCGATTTCCTACCAGATGTGCATCCTAAGCACCTGTCACATACGTTAAAAATAAAGTCAATACATATAATGTAAAGGTGAGCATACAAGTTTGATAATAGCATATAGAGTTCGAATTCGTTTACGCATAACCAGCACGTACACATAGTGAAATGAAGCACGTTAGTTATCGACATAGACCCATCGATACCAATGACTGCGGGTTGACTGCCTGAGGCAGTTCGCAATACATGATTACCACCGTAATCCATGCAAGTAATTGTCCTTAACAACCCCTACGAACAGGTGCTGAGTCCAAACTATAGTACTATCGTTGCTAAGGCAGGTAGACAACATTCCATGTGTAAACATAACAAACAAGCATTCATAAGCCACGTATAACATGCGTTAACGGTTAGCGTTCAGATAGTATTGAGTAGTGTGTTGGATGTGATTTGAATAGTTGTAATGTATGTAACACCCAAAAGTGCATAAAGCAAAAAGGGATCGAGTATACTCACAGCGATGAATGGATTGAAGGGAGCGCTTAGCGAGTAGGATAGCCTGAATAGGTTGATAGCATAACGATAAGTGGCGCGTAAAATGATGTAATGTGTCAGTGGCTCAGACAGCAGTTCGGTCAGATGGTAATCCGAACGGACAGCTTGTTCGTGCGGATGACAATCCGTTCGGATGGTCATCCGGTTGGACAGGTTGTCCGGTCGGATGACTATTCGAGTGGATTGTTTCTTCCTTTGATGTGTTTGTATATGATGGCATGTCCTTTGAAGTTCTCGTTGAAGCATTTTGAAAACATTGAAGTATCTCTATCCTTCAAGTCGGTCGATTGGACGGTCAGTCGTGTGGATGGCAATCCGTTCGGACGGTAATCCGGTCGGACGGCGACTCTAGTGATAGGGTTACTTAGTGGGAACAAATTCACAGCCGGAGTGTCACTCGGTCGGATGTCCATTCGACCAGGTGGCAACCCTGTTAATGAACATGTTGAAAATTGTTTAAGTCTTTAAAGTCCTAGTATCTCATGATCCGAAGAGTAATCCGGTCGGATGGTAGTCCGGTCGGACGGCAATTCGTTCAATACTCAAACTTCAGATATAGTTGATTAAGTGTGGGACCCAAGGTGTGATCCGTTCGGATGGCAATCTGTTCGGGTGCCTTATCCACTCGGACGGTAGTCCGGTCGGATAGCACTCCGCCTTGGTTGCTCTGTCCGTCTTACACTTGGTCGTTTTGTTTGTTTGTAGTTTTATCGAGACGTTTTGACATTGTGTTAACCAAAAGAATCCCGTCTTGACCCCAATGACCTGATCGACCAGGAATCACCCTAGTTCGGCCAGTTACCCGGTTCAAGACGGTTGTTCTTGTTTAACCTGAAATCTGTGGTCTCGTGAGTAGAATCCAGATCTTGAGCTAGCACAACACAAAGAATAAGTAGGAGACTAACACAAGACCCGATTCTATCGGTTTTGAGTGCATTGAGTGTAAAAGAGTTGAAAGAACGTTAGAAACCATCTTTCAATCCTTTTTCACCGTGAAGGTGTTTAGATCTGTGTGAGATCTTTGTTTATTTGTGTGGGAAATCAGTTAGATCTAAGTTGTTCGTGGTGGTTTGAGGCCAAAACACGAAGTTCTTCAAGAACTCATGATGATGTCATCCTAGAACACCTCAAATCTAGTGATTTCACGGTTAAAAGTTAAGATTCAAAAGATAGAAAGGTGTAGGAGTGCGTGTAGATCAAGAAAGTACATGATTTAGGGAGAGATCTTACCGAAATCGAGAGGAATTGAAGAAAAGGTGAGGAACACGAGCTGGTCAGTCAGAGAGTTTCCAAAAGTAGAAAGTTTGAGAGTGACATGGGTATTTATAGGATTCCAAAAGGGGAAAGTGTGGGTCGGTCGGATGGCACCCCTCCCGGATGACTATCCGGTCGGATGTCATCTCGGTCGGATGGCATCTTGACACCATGACCAAGTGGCAGCCCGGTGGGATGGCTATCTGGCCGGATGGCACTTGGTTCGTATGTTCGACACGACGATTTTTTTTTGCTGATTCGATTTCGATTGCGAGCGATGCGAATGCGATGGAGTTTCCTATTCAAATTACTTTTAATCCGAACCACTCATATCTCGCACTATCCTTTCTCCATTAATTATCATAGTTCGATTGTGATTCGAGTTCGATGTCGATTGAGTTCGATTGTATTTCGAGTTCTATTGCGTTTCGATTGATTACCACACATAACATAAATGAACATGCATAAGTAACACATAAGGCACATACACACGTACAATAATAACTTTGAGTTGCGATTTGATGTCGATCTGATTAGCATAGTTTGATTATCGTTTAGTTAGCTTTATCGCATTGTTACTTCCTATAGTTCACAGTCGTAAGTCGATTAGATTGTGAGCAACATACGTCGATTATTGTATTTATTGACACTTACTCCACATAATACAACTAAAATAAACATACAAAAGAAATCTACTACAAGTCAAGTCGCGCGAAATCGGTCGTTGACTTTGACCTTGATTTTAACTTTGACTTCTCGAAAACACGGGTGTTACAGCCCCCCTTGTTTAGGGAATTTCGCCCCGAAATTAGGCTGGAGACATAACAAACAACTGCGGGTACTTCGCCTTCATGTCGCTTTCGAGTTCCCAAGTGAACTCCGCGCCTCGTTTGCCTTCCCATCGGACTTTCACAATAGGAATGTGCGAGCGTCTGAGTTGCTTGGTTTGGCGATCCATGATCTCAACAGGCTTTTCCACGAAGTGTAATGTTTCGTTCACCCGAAGGTCATCGAGTGGAACATGTAAGTCGTGGTCGGCCAGGCACTTTCGGAGGTTTGACACGGGAAAGTCGGGTGGGCGTTACTAAGTTCCTCCGGTAGTTCGAGTCTATAGGCGACTTATCCGATCCTTTCCAGAATCTTGAAAGGTCCAACATATCGAGGCGCAAGCTTTCCTTTCTTGCTGAATTGGACCACACCCTTCCAAGGTGATACCTTTAGGAGTACGTAGTCACCAACGTCAAATTCAAAGGGCTTGCGCCGTCTATCGGCATAACTTTTATGTCGATTCCGAGCCTTTACCAGGTTGTCTCGGATTTGGAAAATTTTTTCTGTCGTTTCTTGTAATAGCTCAGGACCGGTTAATTGCGAGTGACCGATCTCTTGCCACACAATAGGCGATCGACATTTTCTTCCGTATAAAGCCTCGAATGGTGCCATTTGAATGCTGGAATGGTAGTTATTGTTATACGAGAATTCGACTAACGGCAGGTATTTATCCCAATTACCACCAAAGTCTATGACACACGAACGTAGCATGTCTTCAAGAGTACGGATCGTTCTTTCAGTCTAACCGTCGGTTTGAGGGTGGAAAGCGGTACTTAGATTGAGCGATGTACCGAGTGCCGTTTGAAACGTTTCCCACAGTCGCAAGGTAAACCGAGCATCACGATCAGAGATGATGTCGCGAGGCGTCCCATGATTACAAATGATCTCATCGGTGTAGATTCGGGCTAATCGTTCTACCTTGTAGTCTTCTTGTATTGGCAAAAAGTGAGCTGATTTAGTCAAACGGTCAACCACAACCCAAATGCTGTCGTGACCTGATGACGTGTGCGGAAGCGTTGTTATGAAGTCCATAGCTATACTCTCCCACTTCCACATAGGGATCGGTGGTTGTTCGAGTAAGCCAGAGGGTCTTTGATGTTCAGCCTTGACTCTGGCACAAGTCAGGCATTTTCCAACATAGAGGGCAATATCCCTTTTCATGCCAGGCCACCAGTACTTGTAGCAAAGATTCTGGTACATTTGTGGGCTTCGTCCATCAGAATCTGTCGCAATTCGGTCCGTTTAGGGATCCAAATTCGGTCCAGAAAGTGGAATATCCCATTCGACTTGCTCACAAGCTGGGCTCCATCATGGTAGATTCTTTCCTTCTTCAGGGTGCGTTCGTTAAAACATGCATGCTGAGCTTCGCGGATGAGGGTTTCGAGATCGTGTTGGGCTTGAATGTTACGAGTGCTAAGCAAATAGCCCCATCTGCTGAGTGCGTCGGGAACAACATTTGCTTTGCCTGGGAGATAACGAATCTCACAGTCGTAGTCGTTGAGAAGTTCTACCCATCGGCGTTGACGCATATTAAGTTCCTTCTGATTAAAGATGTGTTGTAGGCTCCTATGATCGGTGAAGATCGTACACTTGGTACCATACAGGTAGTGTCGCCAAATCTTTAACGCAAAAACAACTATGCCTAGCTCGAGATCATGGGTTGTATAGTTCTTCTCGTGGATTTTGAGCTGACGAGATGCGTAAGCTATAACCTTGTCCCACTGCATAAGGACACAACCGAGACCGAGGTTGGAAGCATCACAGTAGACAATGAAATCGTCGTTTCCGTCGGGCAATGTGAGAACATGAGCATTGCAAAGCATGTGCTTTAGGGTTCAAAAGGCAGACTCTTGTTCAGTACCCCAAACAAAAGGCTTGTCCTTATACGTGAGAGCAGTAAGCGGCACAGCGATCTTTGAGAATCCTTCGATAAATCATCGATAATATCCCGCTAGTCCGAGAAAAGAACGGACTTCATATGGGTTCTTAGGTGTAATCCAACTCTTAACGGCTTCAATCTTCGCAGGATCGACGTGAATACCTTGACTGTTTACGATGTGACCCAAGAACTGAACTTCCTCCAACCAGAATTCACACTTGGAGAACTTGGCATAGAGTTGGTTCCCCTGGAGTAGGTCGAGGACCAAACGTAGATGTTGCGCATGTTCGGTTTTCGATTTGGAATAGATCAAGACATCGTCGATGAATACGATGACGAAACGGTCGAGATATGGTTTACACACGCGATTCATCAGATCCATGAAAACCGCGGGTGCGTTGGTTAAACCAAAAGGCATAACAGCAAATTCGTAGTCGCCGTATCGAGTGCGAAACACGGTTTTGGGTATATCCTCCTCTTGAATACGTAGTTGGTGATAACCTGAGCGTAGATCGATCTTCGAGAAGCACGTAGCACCTTGTAGCTGATCAAACAAATCGTCGATGCGAGGTAGGGGATAGCGGTTCTTGATAGATAACTTATTCAATTCCCGATAGTCGATGCACATCCGGAACGACCCATCCTTCTTTTTGACGAAAAGGACTGGCGCGCCCCAAGGAGAGGTGCTCGGGCGAATGAAGCCTTTCTCAAGTAATTCCTGGAGTTGGTTTGAAAGTTCACGCATTTCGGACGGCGCGAGTCGATAGGGAGCTTTGGCAATAGGGTTGGCTCCAGGAATGAGATCGATACGAAAGTCGATATCACAACTTGGCAGTAGTCCGGGAAGATCCTCTGGAAAAACATTAGGAAATTCTCGAACCACAGGAACGTCTTTCACTTCCTTCTTCTCTTTCTTTTCCTTCTCCGCTACTACAATGTTAGCCAAGAAAGCTCTGTATTCCTTGCGGAGATACTTGCTAGCTTGGACACATGACATGAGCTTGAGACCTTTCGAAGTAGTTCCACCGTAAACGCACAATAGATCACCATTCGCGAGCGGGAATCAAATCATCTTGTCGAAGCACACAACTTCAACATGGTTTTCGCGAAGAAAGTCCATGCCTATTAAGACATCAAAACTTCTGAGTTGCATTGGAATGAGGTCGATTGGGAAGATGTGATTGTTGAGCTCAAGGGTACAATCACGAAGTACAGAATTTACAAGGAACGTACCAAACGTCGAGGAGAGTCGGGAGCGCTTGCGACTAAGGAGCTTTTCGAATTAGAACGACACAAAGCAATTATCGGCTCCACTATCAAATAAACACGAAGCATAAATATCATTCACAAGGAACGTACCATTAACCACGTTGTTGTCGGCTTGGGCTTGACGCACGTTGATGTTGAAAGTTCTGGCGCGTGCGGCTTGTTGTTGTTACTGCTGGTGAGGCTGCTGCTGCTGGGGCTCTTGTTTCACAACCCTATTTGGGCACATGTTGGCGAAATGATTAGGATCGCCACATGCAAAGCAGGCTCTGGCGTTGACCGCGGGTGCCGGAGGAGCTTGTTGGCCCTGAGGCGCGGTGAGTAGAGCTTGATGAGCAGGAGCTTGTCGAGCACGGCAGTTGGTAGTGAAATGGACGTACATATTGCAATGAGCACAAAAACGGCAAGCGATGGCAGTCGGGTGATGGTAGGTACAAGTAGGACAAAGCGGGTGTGGCCCAGTGTATGCACGCTTAGCAAGCGGTGCATTTGCCACAGGCGCCGCTACTTGACGCTATTGGGCTGGTACAGCTTGAATTGGTGCAGCAGTGATCGCACAGTTCTTGTTGCTGGAGCTATTCTTTCTCTTGTTCTTCCTCTTGTTGCTCGATGAGGTGGTGGTTTCAGCAGTTGGTGTGGCGGTAGTAGCTTGATGCAGATGCTTCGAAGTTTTATCCCAGACACCAGCCTTGACCCGCTTGTCGTTGATTTCAGCGGCCAGTAGATAAGTTTCTTCGATTGTCTTAGTCTTAGCCGCTTGCACGAAATCTGCGACACAGTCAGGCAGGGCTCGGATATACTTCTTGATCGCCATGTCTAGAGTTTTGACTTGATCGGGACAAATGATGCTGAGCTGTTTGAAGCGAGCAGTTTGCGCAGCATTTTCACCATCCTTTTGCTGTATGTGCCAAAATTCATCCTCTAGCTTCTGACGTTCATGAGGAGGGCAGAATTCTTCCAGCATGACTTCATTGAGCTCGTCCCACGACAGACCGTAGGCTGCATCGTTCCCTCGCTTGTTCCTCTCGGCCGTCCACCAGTCTAGTGCACGGGACTGGAAGACGCCGGTAGCATTCAGAGTACGGAGGTCATCAGGGCAACCGCTCTGTCATAGAGTGACCACAATGGAATCAAATCATTGGAATAGTGCAGTAGGACCTCCCTCGCCAGTGAATTCTTTTGGCCCACACGACTTGAATTGCTGGAAATTGAAGGGAGCTTTGGTGGTAGCTTTAGGAGCTTCAGTTCTCGACTCCTCAGACGATTTGCTGACGTTCTCGTAGACATCAGTAACGGCTTTTGCTACTTGTTTAGCGATGATAGCAGCAAGGCATTTATCTCTCTTTTCTTGACGAGAAAGTGAGGGATGACTGGATCCAGATGACATTGTCTGCAACAGACATCGTCACAGGACTTAACCAAAAGAATCCCATCTTGACCCCAATGACCTAATCGACCAGGAATCACCCTAGTTCGGCCAGTTACCCGGTTCAAGACGGTTGTTCTTGTTTAACCTGAAATCTGTGGTCTCGTGAGTAGAATCCAGATCTTGAGCTAGCACAACACTATGAATAAGTAGGAGACTAACACAAGACCTGATTCTATCGGTTTTGAGTGAATTGAGTGTAAAAGAGTTGAAAGAAAGTTAGAAACCATCTTTCAATCCCTTTTTCACCGTGAAGGTGTTTAGATCTGTGTGAGATCTTTGTTTATTTGTGTGGGAAATCGGTTAGATCTAAGTTGTTCGTGGTGGTTTGAGGCCAAAACATGAAGTTCTTCAAGAATTCATGATGACGTCATCCTAGAACACCTCAAATCTAGTGATTTCACGGTTAAAAGTTAAGATTCAAAAGATAGAATGGTGTAGGAGTGCGTGTAGATCAAGAAAGTACAAGATTTAGGTCGAGATCTTACCGGAATCGAGAGGAATAGAAGAAAAGGTGAGGAACACGAGCTGGTCGATCAGAGAGTTTCCAAAAGTAGAAAGTTTAAGAGTGACATCGGTATTTATAGGATTCCAAAAGGGGAAAGTGTGGGTCGGTCGGATGGCACCCTGCCCGGATGACTATCCGGTCGGATGTCATCTCGGTCGGATGGCATCTTGACACCATGTCCAAGTGGCAGCCCGGTCGGATGGCTATCCGGCCGGATGGCACTTGGTTCGTGTGTTCGACGCGACGTTTTTTTTTTTTTTTTTGCTGATTCAATTTCGATTGCGAGCGATGCGAATGCGATGGAGTTTCCTATTCAAATTACTTTTAATCCCAACCACTCATATCTCGCACTATCCCTTCTCCACTAATTATCATAGTTCGATTGTGATTCGAGTTCGATGTCGATTGAGTTCGATTGTATTTCGAGTTCAATTGCGTTTCGATTGATTACCACACATAACATAAATTAACATGCAAAAGTAACACATAAGGCACACACACACGTACAATAATAACTTCGAGTTGTGATTTGATGTCGATCTGATTAGCATAGTTTGATTATCGTTTAGTTAGCTTTATCGAATTGTTACTTCCTATAGTTCACAGTCGTAAGTCGATTACATTGCGAGCAACATACGTCGATTATTGTATTTATTGACACTTACTCCACATAATACGACTAAAATAAACATACAAAAGAAATCTACTACAAGTCAAGTCGTGCGAAATCGGTCGTTGACTTTGACATTGATTTTGACTTTGACTTTGACTTCTCGAAAACATGGGGTGTTACAAATCTCCCTAAGCATAAAGTACAACTACTTTATGCATCAACATGTTGATAATGATAATTTATAATGAATGTTTTTAACTAATTACCAAAAAAGAAAATAATTGATGATTGGAGATATAAATAAACTAAACAATTCTGAATGATTAAATATTTAGTATTTTATATTATATTATATTATATCATTTTAATTATATTTTTAGTTTTAAGATTTAAAATGAGATTTGTGATCCATGTTTGTTATTTCTTTTCTCCAAATAAAGTTTCTTCTCAATAGCTTTTTTCATACAATCATGATACATACATATAAGATCAAGATAATTTGAAAAGCAGTTCGAATTAAAAAAAATTAAGTTCTAGCTCCTAACTTTTAAACAGAACAAAAAAAAGTCAAGAAAACAGTTTAAAACAAAACAAACCTATGTATATATCTAAATTTTGGGTTGAACTTTTATTTTAGATTTTGACGTATCTTTGGATGGAACCAGTCAATGGTAAAAGACATTTTCTGTAGTGATTTGATTGCTTCCTTTAAAAGCACAGTTTAAAACAAAACAGCCCTATTATTAATTTGCATGACCAAAAAAAAGGTGACTGTTGTGTTGATGAACAAAATATTAATAACCTATATCATTATGTTAAAGTAACAAGATATCAACAATGAAATTTATCAACAATGCATATTATAAATGGAGATATGAATTAAGTTGGTACCGATATTTAGGTCAACCCTTGGATTCGAGTTTTGGACAAGAATGGGTTTTGTTTTTTAAGGAGTTTGTTTTTAAGTCTAAAATATATCCATATGTTATTTTAAATAATTATCTGCATAAGGGTAATAAAATGTGCTATAAAGAGGGGAAAAGTGGTCAATACCAACGGAGCACTTTCTCTCACTACCTCTTTCTTTCTCCAACTTGCACCGAAAATTGCAAGGAGGAAATGGGTGGCTAAGAGATCCTTTACCCATATTAGGGTTACTAAAAATTTATATTCTACAAAATAAGCCATTTACCCAATTTCATAGCTCTATAAAACATGAGATTTTTTTAGGGAGCTAGGCATCGGGTCTTGGAGTTCTATGTATCCACTTGTATAGGTTACTCTATCGCTATCCTAGCCTTATAGGAACTACTATCATAGTATCATACAATTGTTGGTTCTTTATTAAAGTAAGCTTTAATTAGGGTACCAGGTAGTGAGTCTGCCCTAGGGCCTTAGACCAGACGGTATGGGGCTCGTCCCCAGGGCCATCCTGCTGCGGCCGCCCCAGCCTTGCCACCCCCTTGCTCCATCGCCACTGATGTGGCGTCCTCTTCGTCCGCCCACAGCCGCCCAAGCCGGGCCTCACCCCCTCACACACACCTATACATATATACATACATATATATAAAGGGGTTCATCACTCACCCCCTAGGTCTATCCCCTTTAGGCCCTCTACGTGACGGCCCATCCTTGGAGGACTTGCCTCCTCCATACCTTCCGGTCTTAGGGTTCGAAAGACTAATTTCCATCCTAGTGAGGGATTAATCTATTTAGGGACCAATTCTTATAAGGAGAGTTGGTTAATATAGTCAAGATAATTCAAGAGGATTCGAACTATACTCGGCAGGAGAGTTGGTTAATATAGTCAAGATAATTCAAGAGGATTCGAACTATACTCGGCCTATGAATAAATTTTATTCAAGCAGCCATTTTGTTTTTCTCGTCTAATATTAATCTATTTTGCTCAATGGTGCCAATATTATGGTTCGATCATGTGTTATTATAAGCAAACCACGACATTTATTTAATTAACTGTGAATAATACAAAGAAAATATTACGTAAAAATAAACATGCGACACACACAACAATATATCTCCAACTCTTTGAGATCATATTTTTTTCAAGACAACAATAAAACTTATGGGCTTAATATCTTCGGTAGCCATCTCTTCGTCTATCAAATTTCCATAATTGCCAAACAACTTGTCCAGAATTTTTTCACCAAAGTGTTCGGAAATCAATGACTCTTGGATGGCTCGAATGGCCCTCGCCACCGCGGTTCCATGGCTCATATAAGGACCGGAGTAGCGTTCATTTTCGAACATTTCAAACCCTTCAATTTCGAAAGACCCTTCTTTCTTTACTTCGTCCTCTAGTTCGTTCCTCGAGGGTGCGTAAAAGTGGGTATTGTACTCGTCCACTTTTTCTTGCTTCACCTCTCCCTACATGAACAATAATAAATCAAGTCAAGAAAATTAATATATGTTCTAAGTTCGTAACGGTATTAACCCACACAATACTAGAAAATTGACTACAACCATCATGGAAGACTAAATATCGTGACACTCTAAAACCCACACACTACTAGAAAATAAATGCACATCACTTTATATCTCTCGATGATCATCTAATGATCAACGACTTATTACAGAAAAGCGTAATTAAATCAACATCTAAAGTAAAGTTAAATAATCGTCATTGATCCGTAGGTAATAAAAAAAAAACTACCAAAGGTTGGCTTATGTAGGTAGGAAATCAGTTACCTCAGAGACCAAGCTGGAAAATGATTGTGAAAGAAGTTCCCAAAGGAATGAGTTTCCCCTATCAACATGGCTTCGATCTCTACTTCCTAACAAAATAAGTACCATCCTACCTCCAGACAGAAGTTCTGTTGACCTTGATTTTAGAAACAGTGAAAAGTCTTCTTGGAATTGATCGGAATATGCTTTAGCGACTTGTAACGAGCTCGATTTGGAGATGTAAAAGTTACCTTTGTTAATCGAATTACCATCCTTGTCATAAAGTCCCGGAGGAATCTAAACGAATACATTCATGTGTTGTTTATGATTAGCGGATCCAAACAAAGCGTGTTCGTGGGTTGGTAGGTCAAATCTAACACATACTGAACATTTGACACAACTCTCAACGTGACCCCATATTTGAGGGTTGATACGAACATGGCCAGTCTAATTGGATTTTCTTCAGTTTCTTTTTTCAGATTAATAATTCAAAACAAAAACTACAAATGTATATTAAATATAGGTTTAAATTATAAAATATATCTTTTTGTCTATCATTTTTTAGATTTTGGATGAAATACTGTAACATTTAGGTCGACATAAATACACATATTATGAAAATAATAGATAAAATGGGTCAACATGTGAACACGCTAGGTCAACACAACGCATTGGGGAAACGTATTCGCAAGTTCGACCTGAAACTGAGTCAAACAAGTTTAGACAACCAACCCAACCCAGTGAACTTTGTGTTAGGTTCTTGATGTGTTTTTGTGTGATGCTATAGACCCGACGGTAACTTACCCTGGAGAGCCAATGCAAACTGTTAGCGGAGTAAATAAAGTGCAGACATTTATTCGGAAACAATCTACCATAAAAGGAGCCGGGGCAACCAGCGATGAAGACGCTTGATACTTGCTTTTGGCACCAAATATGTCTCTCGCTGTTCAGTTCTTCGTAAAAATCTGGCAGAATCTTGAAGAGTGCATTGAAGTCATTGGTGGGAAGATCGTTCAGGTAGACACGATACTCAGGTGGTGGGGTGTTTGAGGTGGTTTTGTCGATGACTTCCACCATTTCTCGAATGGTTGATAAAGTATTTTTGCCAGAAGAACAGCCAAGATCGGCTATGCCTAAGCTTTCTGGTTCTGTGGAGATGTAGGCTTCTTCAAGGCTTTTGAGTGTTATGTGTTTCACCATATCTGAAGCTTTTTTCTACAAACAAATGAATATGGCTATGTAAAAATAAAAACTAGTTTTAAAGAAAACACTTGATTAATATTACAATGTACGTGTTACCTGAAGATGTGAATTCTGGGCATAGCTTTGTTCACCATGCCCACCATTCATGTGGAAGACTTTCTCAACATCCATTAATGCTCAAGAGCTAGTAATGGTTTTGATAATATTTGGGTGTGAGACCTATTAGGGTGATCGGGGCACTCGCGGGGAGATGGAGCGGTGACCCCATTCCCCGATCGGGAACACCGCCGCCATCACCGCGGGGACCCAAATGGGGGAAGGGAATCGGGGGAGAGACACCGCGTTGAATTGCACATGGATCGAGGAGAGACGTTGGGCAACGGTCCTTTTTAAAAAAAAAAATCAATTTTAACAATATAAATAACCAACTTAAATCTAATTTTTTACCACACCCACCACTCTCAAACTCACTATAAATCTATCAAATACAACACAAAATGGATTCCAAGTTCCCGTTTTTTTCTCCCCTACCCGACTTTCCCGACGATGAAGGTTCTCCGTCAAACGATAGTAGTTTAATTTTCTTCCAAAATCTCATTCAACAAGCGGAGATACTAGACACGGCATCGTCTAGTAAAAAAAAAAATTGTCCCTCGAGATCGTGAGGGTGGCCACGAAACACTCATGGCCGATTATTTTGTAGAAAATCCAAAATTTAATGTCGATATTTTTCGTCAGAGGTTTCGTATGTCCAAGTCTTTGTTCCTAAAAATTGTTAGTGACGTCGAAGCGAACGACGAGTGGTTTCAAGAGGGCTTGGACGGGAGAATGAAGAAAAGTTTCACGCCGTTGCAAAAGGTTACTTCTGCGATTAAACAACTTGCAACCGGTAACCCACTAGACGAAAACGACGAGTATTTAAATATGTCTGAAAGGACCTCTCGTGAGTGCCTTAAATATTTCTGCCAGACGGTCTGTACAATGTATGCCGGTGAATTCTTACGTAGACCAACGAGCCATGACGTTGCGCTATTGTATCAGGCTCATGAGGAGAGACATCACCTACCTGGTATGTTGGGTAGTCTGGATTGTACACACTTCGTCTGGAGAATGTAATTTTTATTTTTAATTTAATGAAATGTCTTTTATTAAATTTTATTTAATTTTTATTAATATTTTTTTAATTTATAAACATGCATAATTTTACAACAAATAAAAAAAAAAAACACAAGTCCCCTAAGAGGGGAGTGCCGCCATCAAATTGAGGTGTTAGGGGAGTTTAAGAGGGGAGTTGACGTGGCATATGCTGATTGGTTATGCGTAAGAGATGGGACTCCCCTCTTAGGGGAGTGCCCCTCTCACCCTAAAGTAGAAAAGGCTCCGATTAAGGTTACCAAATCATGTGCTTCTTTAGGAAGTCGCCATGATCATGTCACATGACAAGCATCGCGCGCAATGTTTGAATTAGAATATAAAATGATGAATTTAGACAAAGGATTAACCCACTAATCGTTATAACCAGGCCCGGCCCTGGGGGTGGGCGGGGAGGACCACCGGCCAGGGCCCGTGATTCCGAGGGGTACATTTAGAGGCGAAAGTATGATGAGTTTTTCGGTTTTTCTAGAGTTTGACCATTTATAATTTCGATATAGTAGCTGAAGTTTAGGGAGAAAAGTGAAATAAGTGTATATCTAATTTGTTTTTCGTCATAGACTTGCGTCCCGGAGAGGCGGATTTAGTTGCAGAAATGATGGGAAGAAGACGGGAATGTTGTTGTCATTAGGAATATATATTTAGGCCTAACTTGTGTTTTGGGCTTTTTTTAGTTTAAGCCCAGTAACAAACCTTTTCATTGTTATTTCTTTCATAGATCCCTTTGATTATTTCTTTTCCAAAGAACAAATAAAATTGTTCGATAATGAAGGAAACATTGCAATATTTTTTAAGTTTTGAATTTAAGTTTTGATCATTTATATTTTCTTTATTTTACTAATTTTGTAAACGATATATACTTAGTTTATTCAACTTTATTAATTTATTTAACTTTATCTATACAATAATATCGATTGGTAAACAAAATTATTGTAAACTATATAAAAATATAAATTGACTCTGACCCTTCGGTCAAAAACTTCGGGTTCCATAACTGGGCACATTTTAAAAAAAATCTATGTTATAATTTTTTTTAAAATAGTATACCCATATAAAACAACAAGTTATCGATAGGCTCAATTACAAAATAATTCTAAAATATTATAAGTTAGCCCATTAGGTTTAGTTAACCCAATACCCATTTGATTTAAAAAAATAATAATAAAACAAGGAATCACAATGCATTATTTATTGCTATAACTACCGTTGTATAAAAAATATTTACATTATATATTTCGTTAGGGCCTAAGAGCATTCACATCCAATCTATCAAATTATACATACATTCCACAAAAAAACAACTCCTATATCAATATATTTCCACTAAAAACAAATACTTTTTCTCTCTCCTTTCAATTAAATAATATTATCATTACATTTTTCTCTCACTTCCACCCACAACCACTTTCAAAATATATTAAAAAATTATAACAGGTGAACAGTGTCCCCCCAAATATACAGATGAACAGTAACATTTTCTCTCTCCTCTACTCACAACCACTTTTTATACCCTTTATAATATAAAAACCCCTCCTCACATAATTTTATGGTTAGGATGTGAATGCTCTAAGAGCACATTTTTTGGAGCTTGGACAGGGCACCTAAATTCTCAGGGCCGGCCCTGGTTATAACCCCTTAGTTTGGTTTTATCTCCCCAAGGATACTGACAATGAATTAAATCAAGTCGCTACATTTTAAGTATACAACCTCTCATTGTAAAGCAATAAATTTTAAACTAAATCTCTAAACCATAACTTCTAACCCTCTTCCAAGTAGTTAACAAGTTTTATTCTGCATAAACATAAAGAACATGCATGATTAAATCAACAAACACGATGTTAGTGACCAGTTTCAAAGGTTTTAAAGTGTTTAATTTCATTGAAGAAAGTTCATCACTCAAGGTCACTAACACAAACCAATTAGAAAATCCATATATAACCAAAATCAAAAGATCAAATAAGGCTCATCATCCCTAAGTGATTCACGAACATAGTCAATCATGGAAAATGGATAAAAAAATCTAAACATATTCATCAAGAAGGATTACAAGAGTTGAATTTAAAATGATTGTTCTTACAACTTAGATCAAAGGAAGATAATCTAACTACTAACTACTAATTAAACTACCAAAAATATGAAATGCAAAGTGGTAGTGGTTTCTAGGAAGTGATGTCTTGAACAGAGGCTTAATTAGGCCTCAATATACAGGCAAGTTAATAGGTGGGAGAACGACCCGATGGTGTAACGAGGTATGACTCTACTAACTTGGTTGCAATGTTGTTCATATTTTTGGCCGGTATGGAGGTGTGGTTTACTAAGGCACAGAGGCAAGGTGAGTTGGCATGTGGGCGTGGTGAGCTGGACACGAGGAAGAGTGGGAACAGCCAATAAAATTGTCATCTAGTGAGTGAGGCACGAGGGCGTGGTGCACGGGGCACAACCCCATGTTCATGCCTCTTTAAAGTAATTAATAACTAATCTACTTGGAATGTTAAAGGAACAATAAAAAACATGATGATTGATGTGAAATATATGTACAATTGTAAGCTTATCTTTAATTCATCCATTTTTGGGTTAAATCGAGATTTATATTTATTAATTCCAATATAATTATAGGGTGAGAATCAAATAGTAAGTTTATTTTGGTTAGAAAGTATAGGAAGCAATAGGATTAGAACATGTGGCAAAATTTAAAATAAAGAGGAAGGGTATTTTAGTCAATCTTATCCTTTTCTTCTTCCTTCTTCTTCCTAGTAACATCAAAACCCACCAATTTCAAAACCCACCATCTTCAACAATTTCTTCACTTTCTATCTCAATAATCACTACATTATATTGCGATTTTCGTCACAATCAATGATTCAAACACCCGATCAACGTGTTTTTCAGATTTTTTTGAAGAAAACACAGTTTAATTTCATACAAAATCTCGTTTTTCCCGGTGATTTTGAAGATAATCACTCGATCCGTTCGATTCGATCTCTGATAAGTGTTTCAATCTTTCAAATTTCGTCAATCGTTGAAGAAACCGACTTCGATCCATGTAAGAAAAATTCTTTAATTTCATTTTTATTATCTGGGTTTTTGATTTAGTTATTGCGTTTTACGATCTTGGTGGGGGTCCGGGGGCAGCGCCCCTGGTAGCAGGGTCCCAGGAGCGACAGCCCCTGGCGGGGTCCAAGGGGCAGAGAGTTTTAATAAAAATGCATCAGAAAATTTAATTTTCAAGAAATTGCCTCATTTCGAAGACAGTAATTCATAGACAGTTTTTGTTTGCTACTCTCTGGTTCAGACAAATTCACAGACAGGTCAGCTTGTGTCCATTGCGTTTTAGAAATAAGAGAGTTGTATGTGTTTTCTGGCCATTACGTTTTAGAAAAAACACATTTTTGAAGTGTTTTTAGTTCATTGCGTTTTAGGTAAACACATTTTTATTTGTTTTCAGTCCATTGCGTTTTAGAAAATACACTTTCTTTTGTGTTTTTAGGCCATTGCGTTTTAGAAATAAGATATTTTTATGTGTTTTTTGGCTATTGCGTTTTAGATAGATAAACACATTTTTGAAGTATTTTTAGTTATTGCGTTTTAGGTAAAACATATTTTTATACTTTTTCAGTCCATTGCGTTTTAGAAAAAAAAAAACATTTTTAAGTGTTTTCTGGCCATTGCGTTTTAGAAATAAGACATTTCTTTGTGTTTTTTGTGCATTGCGTTTTAGGTAAAACACATTTTTATGTGTTTTCAGTCCATTGCGTTTTAGAAAACAGACATTTTAAGTGTTTCTTGGCCATTGCGTTTTAGAAATAACACATTTCTTTGTGTTTTTTGTGCATTGCGTTTTAGGTAAAACACATTTTTATGTGTTTTCAGTCCATTGGGTTTTAGAAAGTATAATTTCTTTTGTGTTTTTAGGCTATTGCGTTTTAGAAATAAGACATTTCTTTGTGTTTTCTAGCCATTGCGTTTTACAAATAAGACATTACTTTGTGTTTTTGGTGCATTGCGTTTTAGAAAAATGTCATTTTTTAGGTTTTTTTTTTCATTGTGTTTTACGCAACTAGGTTTTTTCCATTGCGCTTTACGCAACTGGGTTTTAAATTTTTTTTCGAAAATATAACAATAGTATACTCGTTTTAAAGATTAAAAAACGCTCGTTTTTTGTGCAATTTTTATAAAAAAATAATGTCGTATGAAAGAGTTATTAACGTTTAAAAAATGGGAGGGGGGGGGGGAATTGGATGAGAGAGAAACTATTGACTTGGATTGACTAGATTGCCCATAAACAAACTCACATGCCTCTTTTCTTACCTTCAATTTCTCTCATTTAATCTTACCCCTTGATTAACTAAATGGATGGTCAAGATTACTTCCTAGCCTTCTTAGCCAAATAAACTTCCTATTATATCCTAACCCTATAAGGGGAGGTGGGGCGGTCCGTGATGGACCTCCCACCACGCGTTATTGTATCACGCACACCGCCGCCGCTGCCTTCATCACGCGTTGAATTGAAAACGCGTTGAGATGATAACGCGTTGATTTCTTTTGTTTTGCAGAGATTGTTTTGTCGTTTATGTAATTGAATTAATAGAAGTTTGATGAAAAGTGCAAATTAGCCCCTCAACTTTTGTTAGCTATTTTTAAATAGCTGTTTTCTATCACTAGTGACCACCCCCACTACAATTCTATCACTAGTGATAGAATAGTGGCTGATAACATGGCAGGAGATGAATGGATATTGTGAGTGATAGAATTCTATCACTAGTGACCACCCCTCTCCCCTAATTATATGTATGTGTTGCTAGACAAATAAAGATTTATGTTTGATAAAGTTATATCTTTGATTATCAAATAAATTCCTTTAACAAAAAAATATTCATAGAGGTTGAAAATGGTTTATACTGTTTTAGGAAAAAGTTGTATATGATTATTTTTATATTATATTTTCTATTGTCGGCTACACACATGTTAGCAAAGTGATCTTATTCTAGGGTTGTTCACGAGCTGAACCGAACCGATCAGATCGAGTGAGTTTTCAACCGAGCCAAAGTCGAACGAGTGCCTTTCGATCCGGGTATTTTTCGAACGAACGTCGTGCGACTATCGAGCGTCACATAACAAATAGAAAAGTGACGATGGTGTTGTTAGGTTTTAGAGTAAAGTGTAGTTTTAATCCCGAAGGTTTCGTTCAATTAGAACATATGTATAAATTTACGAAATATATAGTGTAAGATTAAATATATTATGTTTAATATTTAATCTAGTAGCCATTATAATCATTTACATAATATAGATCAAAATATATTATAACCTATTAAATAATTAGTTGGTAATTGTTGATGGACCATATTACCCTTATTAACTAATTAGGTTTCCTTCTGTGTGCTTATATAAGGAGAATTATGTGGAGGTTAAAGGGTTACTCAGTTACACATTAGACACAACCCTAATAACACATAACATCAATCGACCTCCATCTCCATAATCGAATCCCCTATTCGGTTTTCTTAGCCACCATCATCAGTCAGCACCCTAAGGAGGAACCAGACCAAGATGACAATCATGTCAAACCTTATTGTTGCGTCTCCATCTGGATTCTCTGCTAGCCCGTGCTGATGCAATCAAAGGTATGTTTTCATGTTTTCCATTATGATTAAACAGAACTGAATCAACATGTGGTATCAGAGCATATGTTGATTAGTCAGTTCTGTTTTCGTATCCATAATTCTGGGATTGAAACTTGGAAAACGGAATTTTTATAACTTAATGAATATGACAGCCGTTTCGAGTCACATAAATCCACTCGAAATCCCTATTTTCGGAAAAGGGATAATCATATGTTTACTCGAAATCAAATGGGTTTATGTTTTTACAACCGAAATCTGTTTAGAAGTCTTAAAAGTTTCAGGTTTCGGGTTCCAGAATTTTATTTTATGTTTAGGGTTCATCACATGTTCTTAGGAAATTCGAAAATTCTGTTATGATTTGGAATATGATTTGGATTATGAAGTGTTTTTTCTGTTTTTTATCTGTTTTGTCCTCAATAGATTTTCGAAAAACTGTTATTAGATAAACATATCATAATTTTCGAAATATGTTGATAAAATTAGATCATCTTAAAACAGGAAACAATATCTCATAATCCCTTAGATTTCGAATTTCAGTTATGTTATCACAAGAAACAGCTATCAACAGTGGACTCGAGACCATCAGGCTTCGAATCGAGACCAAGATCTCGACTCGAGACCACAAGGTCTCGACTCGAAATCATAAGGGCTCTCAAAAGTTTTCAACTCGAGACAAAGGTCTCGACTCGAGACCATAACGTGTCAACTCGAGACCATAACGTGACAAGGCGAGACCATAACGTATCAACTTGAGACAGAGGTCTCGACTCGAGATCATTAGATCTCGACTCGAGACCATAACGTGTCAACTCGAGACAAAGGTCTCGACTCGAGACAACAAGGCTGTGACTCGAAACCTCATTATTTTTATTTTAAGCTGTTTAATGTGAACTAAATAAATCAATATAATTGGTTTTACTATTAAATAATTGGTTTGCTATTAAATAATTGGTTTTGTAATCACTTAGTTAATTAATAAGGATCAAATAATATTTTACAAAACCAAAATAGCTTAACTTGAATGAGCTTCTGATATATCATTTCTGGCCAAAGCTGACTTGATACATCTACTTATCATTCAAGTATTACGAAAGCTATGTTGTGTATGCATCATAAGCATGAATGTCTTAATTTCTGGCCAAAGCTGATTTAATTCATTCATAGATGGCATACTCAACAAGTGCATAACTAAAGTGATTGTTTCAATTCTGGCCAAAGCTGATTTGTTACAACCACTTTGCACATATGCTTAAATGATTACACTTCTGGCCAAAGCTGTTTTGTCTTCATTTAAGTAGAATTTTTTAGCTAAGTCTATTATTTTGATGTTAGTAATAGACATATCACAATCTCTTCACATAATGATCCTTAGATTAATGATCCTTAATTAAGTTTTTATGATCATTTCGTCTGCCTTATTCTTAGTACCCATATTTTTACTCACTGTAATTTTCTTCTATTAATCTATATCTGATCCACTCTAATTCTTAAAACCTAAAATGTTTGCCTTATTTACAGTTTCTATAAGAATTAGCTCTTAAATTAAATCCTTGATTATTTCCTAAGACACGATAATCCTATTGCTCTCTTCTGATAAAGATTATAAAGAAGAAAGTTAGAGCATGATGAATAGGATCAATCGAACATGATGTCTCTTATGATAATCAAGAACTCTCTAACGTAAATGCTATCACTAAAGTTATTCCAGATTAAGTCTTTCCTAAGACTAATCTATAATTATGGAATAATCACTAGAACTCCTAAGATGCATGCCTTAATTTGAAACTCTAAACTATAAAGTTAAGTGGTATATATGTGAATACATTATAATGTACAAAACCATGACCCATAAAGTTAAGGGCTTACGCATGAAAATAAGTACATTTTTCCAGTACATTACATATTAAGATTTTCACTTGTACATTTTTTATGCCTTATAAATCAACTATAACACTCAAAATACCAAAGTATAACGAGTGTGTTGATAAGCAACATATGTACAAAGAAATAAATGTTTGAAACTGGAAAATAAGATGTTATTCACCTTACAACCACTAATAGTTTAAAAGAGGATTGTTCTAAGGTCCATAGACAAATTACAAGTGCTAATCCCAACTCTAAGGTTCTTCAAGGGAAAATCTCACTGCATAATTATGTCATTAGACTAGGCATAAGCAACGAGACTATCCATTATTCCAAAGAACAGTTGGATAAGTTAATTAGGTAGTCACTTACTAATGATATTTAAGTCTGATAATTTTAATATTCCAATTAACACATGATTAGTTGACTCTAGTTCCATACGTTTCCTTACCAGAACTCGACAAATAACTAACATGAGAGTTAGTGACAAAATTAATTGTTAAGGCTATAAGAACCACAATAAGCAGTCTTCTAACAAAGTTTTTCGATACATTACATATTCTGATTATTAATCAGAGTACAGTATCATTACTTAGGCTATGTCATGAAGGTTGTGAGGTTTGAATAGTCAACATAAAGTCACACTTATCTTAAACTCTCATCTTATTTGTTCTAAATATCTGGATAGAAACATTACTAAAATAAAACTAGATGATACCTTACGTTTTCACAACTTTTGTTATCATGCAAATGAGAATTTGACAAAAGGAAAATGAGACTTATAAATTTCATTCATTATAACCGAACTTCATGAGAAATCATGACATGGTTAATGAGGATGATTATTCAACTAATCTCATTCTAAGTGATTTTAAATCATGACGTTAAAGCCCTAAATATGACTTGGCTTAAGGAATAAGTATGGGTCCATCATAAGTCATTCATTGACATTCGTGGCACTTATTCCAAATGGAATATTCAGACATAATTTATTTATCTTTTAACAGACTATCAACTTGTATCTAAATTTTGTCACATATGGCCCACGTTCTTAGAAGAAATCTATTCATATATATATACTTAATAAGATTTCTATTAGATATGTCCCTAAAGTTTCTTTTGATATCTGGACATTAAAGAAATCAAATAAAGTCTAACGTATATATATGATAGGTTCCCACGTCATGTACCTCATTGAAACTTCTCTTGTAGCATTTCTAGAGATATTAAAGATCAGTGGGAGCATTAAGTGTCTTAATAATAACTTGCAATAGTTGCAAGAGGTGGGGAGTGAAAAATAATTTTACATTACTTCAATATACACCTCTTGTACAAGACACTGCTCCATTATGACACTGTTCTATCATAACTTATCTCCTTAAATCTAATGCTACTCTTACAAAAGTTTCATTGTTGCTTAATTGTGGGCGCACTTAGATTGCCTAATTGTGGGCACACTTAGATTTCTTACTTGAACTAACATAATCCTCAACAAGAGAAATCACAACGACTAACGTCATTAATTTGTGTCACTCTATTAGAATTTATTGGTCGTTACATATTGACCCTAAGTGTGCTGAGTTCCTAAAGATTTATAAGGTTAGTGGGAGCAGTCAAAGTCCTTATCATGATTTGCAAGGAATACAAGAGGCGGGGGGAAGAGTGTCATTAAATTTCACTCCGAATTTAACTCCGATTACACCTCTTGTACACCATACTGCACCAACTCTTACAAACTTAGAATCCTGAAAATGATAGCAACCTAACCAAGAGCTAATCCATAAAATTGAAACTTCTAGTGAACCCAATAATCAACTCAGGAGGTCATCTAGGTTTAAAAGCCTACTAACTTTGATGATTACATAACCTCCCTAACTGAAGTTGAAATGGTTTTTGGAAATGTTTACTGATCCTGTCTCTTCAAATTAAGCCATTAGTGTCAATCAATATTCTTAATGGAATAAAACAGTTTTCTAGTAAAACTGATTTTATGTGTTCGTATAACGTTTGAGATTTGATTGAATTACCTAAGAGTATTCATAACTAAACCAAATCCTAATATAAACGTTAAAACACTAAGAAACATGTTTGATTGTCAAAGGTTATACCCAGGAAGAGATAAATTATGAAAGAGTTTTTCTTACAAAAGATTTCTTTAAGGATCATCAATGTTCTAGTAGCTTATAATAGTTTAAAGCTACATTAGATGAACATTATAAACAATTTTCCATAACAAATGGCTGACACATTTACATGTTCATTAGATAACAACCTAAAGTTTCAAACTGAAGGTTAAAGAACACTTTATTTGTAAGCCAATAATATCCATGTATGGGTTAATGCAAACATCATAATGTGATGAAAACCTAACGTAATTATTTTCATCAAGAATCAAGTGGATTAATGTACCTACCTCAAAATGAGTGGGAGCAACTAAGATAAACTTGTCTATATAGATGACATTCTTTTGACAAGTATGTGTTACATAAGTCAAAGCATCGTTAACACAAACTTTGATAAATCTCAGAGATGTCTCTTACGTGATTGATATCATAACATACTGAGATAGACCCAATGGGATATTAGTTCCGTTCCATTAGTTTAACATTAAATGGGTCCTTACATATGTAACAAACAATACTGCTCTCCTTTAGAGGATAATAGGATAAGTGAGATTATTTATTTGCGCTTCATTAATTGGAAGCCTTATGTAAGTTTAAGTCTATACTCGTTTAGATATTACTCACATTGCAACACACTAGATATGTCTAGATTAATGTGAAGCATCTAATGGAGTATTGAAATATCTTTAAAGAAACGAGAGGCTATGATTTGAAGAAGAAGTGAGAATTAAAACCGGTTTATTACTCTGACTTTGAGATATTCAAAGATGACAAAATGTAATTTTGGGTATATCTTTATGTTAGCAGACAAAACCTATTTCATGGAGAAGTCATAATGGACTGATATTAACAACCTAAGTTATAACGACATAATATAGTCACTAAATGTTGTTGGAAGTTTATCAGTGGACTCATAAGTTTATTAACTCCATATAATTAATGTTTTGAAGACTTAGTGTGATAAAGTCGGTTACCATAACTCCTTGAACAGTAACAGTTCAAGAGGTGCTGCATTAAGTTTCGATACACAATTAATTATTCGTTTATGAACGAATTGAGGAAACTAAGTTTGTATCGAATACATTCATGATATGCTTAAGGATCCTATAACTGAAGGGCTATTACCCATAAGTCTTATTAAGAGAGCTCAGAGACGGGTATTAATTAATGGCCATGCGCAACTGCATATCGTACTATGAATGACTAAGTATTAATTAATTTTCCTCATCAGTTTGATTTTGTATGTCTCTAAGAATATGTCAAGCTAGCATAATGGCATATAGACAAATATAGTTACAAATCAAACAAAGGGCTTATGCGTATTTTGATCATAATTATTAGGTTTTAAATTAAGGCTATAGTATGATTAATGGGGGTCCTGAGTCGCATAATGATTCAACGGCTGTATTTTTCTGCTATAGTACTTGTTTAAGGCTAAAATGAGTGTTAACTCCTGATCAGGCTTATCTAATACTCATAGTAAATGATTACTCGGCTAAGTGGGAGAATGTAAGATTAAATATATTATGTTTAATATTTAATCTAGTAGCCACTATAATCATTTACATAATATAGATCAAAATATATTATAACCTATTAAATAATTAGTTGGTAATTGTTGATGGACCATATTACCCTTATTAACTAATTAGGTTTCCTTCTGGGTGCTTATATAAGGAGAATTATGTGGAGGTTAAAGGGTTACTCAGTTACACATTAGACACAACCCTAATAACACATAACATCAATCGACCTCCATCTCCATAATCGAATCCCCTATTCGGTTTTCTTAGCCACCATCATCAGTCAGCACCCTAAGGAGGAACCAGACCAAGATGACAATCATGTCAAACCTTATTGCTGCGTCTCCATCTGGATTCTCTGCTAGCCCGTGCTGATGCAATCAAAGGTATGTTTTCATGTTTTCCATTATGATTAAACAGAACTGAATCAACATATAGAAATAGAAAAAACACTCAGCTGGTTCTACCGAGATCATCTGAGCAGAAAGATTAATCGCCGATCGATTGAAGCATTTGATCTATGAAAAGTTTGAAATCGAATGAACCAATTGAAGCAAAACCTTAGGTAGTTGGCGTCTTGACGACGGAGAATTTGAATAATGATGGTTGATGCGGGGTTTTAATTAGGATTATGTACTTCTAAATTGAATGGCGGGTTGACACTTGAGTATTGATTGACGCATCACATTTGTGTATTTTGGCATTTTGACTCAATTACTCTGGATTATTAGACAATGGACTATTTGTATCAGCCTTCAGTTCTATAATTAAATAGGCTCTAGTTGGATCTTGGACCAACATTGTGAATATGTGCATCTAGTTATTTTATTGATATATACATATATATATTAAAAAATAATTCGATCCTACCGAGTCGAAACGAATTGAGAGGGCTTTTGCTCATGCTCGGTTCGTTTGAAACCGAACCGAGCGCCTTTTTCAATCGAGCAGAATCGAAAAAGCAAATTCCGATCATTTTTCGATCGAGCAACGAACGAGTCTCGAGTGTTGAGCAATTTGAACAGCCCTATCTTATTCTACACATAAGATTTTATAGTATTTATTATAGTTTGTTGCATAACTTATTAATCAAAATTGCACCACTTGAATTGATATTACGAAAGGCCTAAACCCGTTAGGTTTCATCTGTTGGATTTACTCTTTGGCAAATAGTGCGTAAATAAAGTTTCATTCAACGTAGTAGAAAATAGAGTAAATTACTAAACTCGTCCTTTGTGTATGTATGATATTGCAAATCATGTGCTTTGTCTTTAATAATTACATTATTCATACCTAATGTTTACAAATCCTAACATGCTATATCGTTTACCCCAAACTCAGTTAATTTTCTTAATTAATTGTAGTCACATGGGGCCCACGTGAGGGCATTAATGTCTTTTAACGTAACCATCTCTTTCCCCCGGTTAAAACCTCAAATAGCCCTAATTTGTTGCCCTGTTTGAGCTTATGATGAGTTTGAATGGTTTGTAACTCTTTAATTATTATCAACAGGAACATGGTGAAGGAATAACTAACACAACAGTCCAAAGCATCGCAAAGAAGAATAAGAGAGCAAGAAAGAAACATAAGAAAGACGGCACAAATAACCAACTCAAAAATATCAGTACCCAAACTGACCATGTGAAAGTTAATTAACTGAGAAAATTAACTTGGTTTGGGGTAAAGGATATATATTGTTAGGATTTGTGAACATTAGGTATGATTAATGTAATTATTGAAGACAAAGGACATGATTTGCAATATCATACATACATAAAGGACGCGTTTTGTAATTTACTCTAGAAAATATTAAGTCTTTATATGCTGAAAATAAACACTTCCTTTAAAATATATTCAATAACAAAATGGTATGCCAGTTGCCAAGGGGCCTTTGCCACACGCAAACTAGTCCGTTTTACTTTCAACTTGATGTGCATACTAAAAGTCAACTACGTTAAATTAGTTTTAGTTTAATAAAGCAACTACAGCCTATAGCTTTATAGCCTAGTGGCATCTTGAGAGTGGGATAAAGCTTTGGAATTAATAGGTTCTGAGTTCGATTCCCACAAGAAGGGTTTTTCTCATATTTGTTGGGTTTCATCCTGAATTGGTGTATAGGCATTATGCCTAGTGGAGATGGATATGATTGGGTGGTTCCGCTGGTTGCACGATGATACTCAAGTGTTTCGTCAGTGATCCAAATTTGCAGTTAAAAAAATAAATAAATAAATAAAGCAACTACAAACTTTAAGAAATAATAGTTTGTAAACACTTTGGAATAGTCGACACAACCCATAATAAACAAGTTTGAGCGATCGTTGAAATCATTATCACTACATTCGTTTTAATCCCTTTGTTCGTTTATTCAACCAGTTGCTTCTGCCCTTTTGATTAAACAACCTTCGACTTCTTCTCCAAGAGTGATAACAACTCTATTACCACCGTTGGTAATCAAGAACGAAATTAAAATAGAAAAGAACAATGTCACTTTAAACCAATAAATCTTACGATTTGTTCAACATCAGTCCTACTTATATGATCTAAACTGGTGCCTCCCAAATGATATGTGGATTGGTGAAGAACCAGTATATAAAATAATTACCTTTACAAACTAACCCCTAAGAATTTACAATGTCACTTTAAACCACTAAATCTTATATATAATAATGATATTCTAACCCTTGTACTATAGAAAACAATGAGTTTAGTTTAATTTCAGCATAACCATGTTAGGATCAGGATACACACACGAACACAGAACTCACACACACAAAATTTTCTGATGAAGAACACAAAGATTTATAGTGGTTCGGTCTGATTCTGACCTACATCCACTCTCGGTAACTAGGAGTATTTGTATTAAGCTTGGTACAAATTTTACATATAAATAACAATCTTATATATATAAGATTGAGGAAAGAGAAGAATGTCCCAAAACATGATCCGTAAAAAATGGGTTTCAGAGAAGATTGGATCATCTCAGCCTTTTATCCTCTTATCCTGTTTTGATCAGAAAACTTTTCTGATGTCTACTTGCTCTAGTGGATTCACACTCAACAATCTCCCACTTGAAGCCACAGAATAATCTTCACCTGTGCTTCAACTGTGCATCAGTGTTTCTGTAAAAAACTTTGATCTTCACACATTCCTAGTTACCCGGCCTTCTCTTCAATTATCCTGAAGGCCAGTTGAAGCTATGCAAAGCTTCAACTTCTCTAAGGTGACAACCTTAGTCAACATATCAGATGGATTTTCACTTCCTTTGATCTTCTTCAACTTCAGAGTGCCTTCACTAACTTGCTCTCTTATGAAGTGATATCTCAGCTGTATGTGCTTTGTCTTCGAATGGAAGACAGGCTTCTTTGGAAGATGAATTGCTCTTTGATTGTCACAAAACAGTGCACAATCAATTTGTTCCTTGCCTAGCTCTTTGAGAAAATTCTTCAACCATATAAGCTCTTTGCTTGCTTCAGCAACTGCCATATACTCTGCTTCTGTGGTTGAAAGGGCAACACTTTTCTGTAGTCTGGACATCCAACTTACTGTAGTGCCTCCCACTGTAAAGACATATCCTGTGGTGCTTTTGTAAGATTCTTTACAACCACCAAGGTCAGCATCCGCAAAACCCTTCAGAATAACATCTTTCCTCTTAAATTGTAATGCCACTTTTGAAGTTCCCTTCAAATATCTTAGCAACCATTTAAATGCCTCCTAATGTTCTCTCCCTGGATTGGACATAAACCGACTAACAACTCCCACTACATGAGCTATATCTGGTCTCGTGCATACCATTGCATACATGAGGCTACCAACTGCCGATGCATACGGAACTTTAGCCATTTCTGCTTTGTCTGCATCTGATCTGGGTGACTGAACTTTAGAAAGCTTAATGTCACGCCCCGCTAAAATTCAGCCCAAAAATTCAGCATTCTAGAGCCTTCCAGGGCCATCTACACGCTTCAAGAACCGCCCGGAAGACTCCAGAACAACCCGTATTATTCTAGCAACTTGAAGGCAATAGAAAGACCAATAATCAACCAAGAACACTCTGGATACTTAGTAAAATATCATGGATATTTATGAATGAAATATCTTAGATATTTAGGCTTGATATTTTGAAAAGAGTATTCTAGATTAAGAATACTTTAGATAGTCTTGCAACTACTATAAATAGGGACCATGGGAGCTCATTTGAAGCATCCCTAGCAACTTGTAAACTTCATACACTTGTAAACTCTCTTTGTCTAATACACAGCTATTCTCTTGTATACTTGTGTTCAAGTATTACAAGCAACCCACTTGCGATCCAACGTTCCCCTTAGCAGCTTTCATAATCAAAACCCAACGACACCAAGTCGGCAAAGCTTACTTAGACCGTGATCTAAGGCCGCACGCGAGTTGAAAGACTAACTCTGTGACAAGTGGTATCAGAGTAACGTTTCGATCCATCCAAGATGGCTGATGATAAGACTCAACTTACAACCACGGCTACCGGAGAAGAGACCCGTGGGCGCGATGACACTCGCAAAGGAGGAAGAAGGAATGGAGATATGTCCAAGGACTTGGTAGCAAGCTTAGACAAACGCGTGGAAGACGTGGAGACATCGATAGCTGAATTCAAGACACAAGTTGAAGAATTCAAGGCTGAAGTCGAAATCTTCCAGACAAACACTAACGAGTCACTGGAACAAGTAGGTAGCGAGCTCGACGAGTTAAGAGATGACAACAAACTTGCTATGCAGGTCATGCAAGCTAAATTAAAAGAGATGTTTATGAAGGAGCTGGGGCGTAAAAACCAAAATCGGGACATGGGCAGGCAAGTTACACTTCTCGATTGTTCCAATCGAAGACTACAATATTGTGCTCGGGGTGGATTTCTTTCAAGAACAAAAGGCCATGCCAGCACCATTCATGAACACACTCTATGTCACACCCAGAATTTCCACGTATTACCGGTGGGCCCGGTGGGGAGTATCGTGACGTAGTTGATATCATCATAGTCAAACAACACAATTTAAATGCACAGCGGAAGCAAAAGATGAATCACATTACAAACCGAATAAAAAGTAATATCAAAGTATTACAAACGGACTGTAAAGGATCCACAGGCGGATCAAAAGATAAAAAGATCATTGTTCAACAGACTTTAACATCTAGAGCTTGCAAGACTTGATTAATGATGCCAGGAGTAGCCAGCCTATTGCGTCTAGTACCTGCACTTAGCCTTTTTGGAAAATACGTCAGTTTACACTGGTAAATACAATTAACCGACTCATTTTGAAAAGAGCTTAAGAAAATTAATTTGAATGCACAAGGCACAAAATATCTTTTATAACTTGGGACAATTATTTAAAAATAATCCTGTATACAGTTTTACTTATTTGTCGTCCGTCAGGGCCGGTTAGAAGAGCCGGACAAGATTAACTGACACGCCACAGGTATAATTCCCACAAGGTTGTTTCCTTTAAGTAGATTACCAGTTTTTACATAATTCAACTGTCAGGTGTATGCCTACACCCAGTGCTTAGGTCATGGCCATTTCAATGAATGATGCCAAGGATATCCGGGACATGGTCATTAACCCCCGAAGGGCCATATACCAAATAAAACAGATTAAAACGGGTTATGTAAACAATTAATCACAATCAGATTTAAACAACTACATACCCGACCAAGTGGTATTATTATAATATCGTATCCCAAGCCCGTATAGGGAAAATAAGTTAAAAGTATTTACCTAAGCAAATATTCAAATTTGTCTCAACCGTATTCAATAAGAAAGTGCAAGTAGCTTTTACCGGGCACCTAATCTGGAACGAAGGTTTTTAATAACCTATTAGATTCCTAACGGGTCTTAATTAAGCCTAAACTAAGACCGGTTAGTTTTTAAAGAAAGATATACGGTTCCAAACGCACGATTAAGTGAAAACCAGATTAGAATGTGGTTTAGACCCGACAAGTTTGAAGACTTGTATAATATGGGTAAACTAAACACATTCGGGATTTTGAAGTAGAAATGATAAGGTTTGACCCGTTTCGGCTAATTTATGCAAACTAGTTACAAAAACAGCACCGAACGCGAATAATGCATTACGGGTAACCAAATGAGTCATGTACAGGTTTCCTAATTTAATATGCCTTAAATATGTTGTGATATCAGTAGGATACCTTCCATTATGCCCGAAATGGATTTAAATTCAAACTATGCCCCGTAGGGACATTTTGGTCATTTTAAAGCTTATAAAAGAGTTTAAATATAAATCTGAGTTTCAGGTCTGATATAATCAGTAAAAATACATATTTTTATAAGTCATAACAGTAGGGTATGGCATATATATGAAATTTATCTTTTATAACCAAACTATGCACCGTAGGGGCATTTTGGTAATTTCACATAAGCTTTAAAATGTCAAAACAGGGAATCTGAGTTAAAAACTTTTCTTTACTGTTAAAATATAAAAATTTGCTTAACACATCAGTAGGTATTAAGTCTTATATGAGAAAAATGGTTTTAATACCTACTATGCGTCTTAAACGCGTAAAAAGACGGTTTTAAGCGATTTCCGGGTTTTTAAAGGAAAGCTGATATTTTTATCATTCCAGAAGACTCAAAATATTTTATTTATTATATAAAATCAGTTGCAAAAGGTTTGGTATCAAAATATTATGTAAAACTCCTTTTATAGGCCAAAAGGGCAAAACCGACAATTACCGAAACAAAGCTATAACCCTATGTTATGCTCATCCTAAAAATAAATAAAAATCTTCAAAAATCCCAAAATATTATTTTAAATCAGTAGGTAAAAATTTTGGTATCAAAAATTGGGTTTAGATAGCATTCATGCTAATTACGCCGTTTAATTAATAAAAAGCTTTCTAATTACGCTATTGAGCATAACTCTTAATCTAGACATCTAACTGATGTGAAAACTTAGGGACATGTTTATAAATCAGTAATAAAGATTATTGTCCTCTCACATTTTCAAAATTCTTGTTTTAAGGTTAAAAGGGCATATTGGTCAACATTTAGGCATATAACGGAAACATTTTGGTCATTTTAAAGCTTATAAAAGAGTTTAAATATAAATCTGAGTTTCAGGTCTGATATAATCAGTAAAAATACATATTTTTATAAGTCATAACAGTAGGGTATGGCATATATATGAAATTTATCTTTTATAACCAAACTATGCACCGTAGGGGCATTTTGGTAATTTCACATAAGCTTTAAAATGTCAAAACAGGGAATCTGAGTTAAAAACTTTTCTTTACTGTTAAAATATAAAAATTTGCTTAACACATCAGTAGGTATTAAGTCTTATATGAGAAAAATGGTTTTAATACCTACTATGCGTCTTAAACGCGTAAAAAGACGGTTTTAAGCGATTTCCGGGTTTTTAAAGGAAAGCTGATATTTTTATCATTCCAGAAGACTCAAAATATTTTATTTATTATATAAAATCAGTTGCAAAAGGTTTGGTATCAAAATATTATGTAAAACTCCTTTTATAGGCCAAAAGGGCAAAACCGACAATTACCGAAACAAAGCTATAACCCTATGTTATGCTCATCCTAAAAATAAATAAAAATCTTCAAAAATCCCAAAATATTATTTTAAATCAGTAGGTAAAAATTTTGGTATCAAAAATTGGGTTTAGATAGCATTCATGCTAATTACGCCGTTTAATTAATAAAAAGCTTTCTAATTACGCTATTGAGCATAACTCTTAATCTAGACATCTAACTGATGTGAAAACTTAGGGACATGTTTATAAATCAATAATAAAGATTATTGTCCTCTCACATTTTCAAAATTCTTGTTTTAAGGTTAAAAGGGCATATTGGTCAACATTTAGGCATATAACGGAAACATGCATATGAATCGGATAACTAATGAACCAAGTTGTATAATCATAGAGGGTTATACTAGCATGTAACCTGGTCCTAATAAGGCTCTACGGCATTTCTAAAACATGCTACAATGGGTCAGAACTGAAAGTCAAAGCGAAAGTCTAATTATGCGACTTTCGGTTCCAAACCGAGCCTACACTGAAAATTATCGGGTTGAACATGTTTAGACATGTTCTTACATTAATTACCAAGTTATATTAGTGATAAAACAGGTTGCATTGCTTCAACATTGTTAATTATGCATTTATTTGAAAATTAGCTTTCTGTTGACTTTTTATGATTAAGTTTGACCTGACAATTGACCTAGTTAGAGTGGGAATCAGAGAGTGCCCTTTTAAGGGTTTATTACCTACATAATTACCAACTCATAGGTACTTTCAATTCGAGATTTGACTGGACAAATTTTAATTAATCACGAAGTTAAACCTTAATTATGACGATTTGACTTTAGGCTAATAAGCTAAGTAAAACTTAATTAAGAAGGGTTAAGGACACTTACTGACGTCCTATGCATGACTAATGATCACTAGGAATTGGTCTTGAGCTTCAGGAACCTCCAGAGAATGAGTTGTGAAAGATTTCAAATGAAGTGCTTAATGTTGCAACAAGAGAGCTTCTTATATAGTGATTTAAATCACATAAGATGATGCCAAGCAAGTCTATTGTTGCTACCAGATGATCACAACTGACCCTATTGCATGAATTTCCATTTGCACAGCCCCTGGTATCATTTTACAGGCCTCTAAGTCGGTTAAAAAGGTTGAACTGGCAGCTGCCAAATAATTTCTGTCGCTGGCGGTTTTAGGCGGGCCGCGTAAGAGTCCACAGGGACTTACGCGGCCGGTATGGCTCCCGGCTACAGGTTAAATAAGTTTCAGAAATTACAATTTAGGTCCCTGGTCCTTTTAAAAGTGGTTTTAACTTCGTTTATTGCACTTTTTACCCTCTAAATTGATTTTTAAGGGCGCCAAGACATAACCAAACTTTGTTAAGTCCTTGGTTAACTTTATGATCACCCGAAAGACCTTAAATTTCAATGTTGATGCTTTTAACCCCTCATATACGAATGTTAGCATAACTTTTTCATACGAAATCGAAACCTTGTGAAATTTTTATCACTTATTCTCGTGAGTATAATTAATCATTACAAAGCTTCGAGTTCGCTAAAAGGTCACTCAGAGGTATAACTTAAACATGTTGACACTTTTAACCCTTGCGTTTTCTAATCTTTCACTTTCTTCCACAAATGGCTTCATGCGCTTCATAAATCATTCGTTTAAGGTTGTAAGCATCATGTAGGGTCGTTGAAAAGTATAATTTTCAATTGTTGACACTTTGAATCCTTTTATACACGTACATTCTTCGTTTGTCAGCTTTAGTCCCTCATAAGTAATCTGTTACACGTCTAAAGCTTATGACACGTGTCGTTATTGTATTGGACATGAAATTACGAGGTGTTACATCCTCACCCCCTTAAAAGAAATCTCGACCTCGAGATTTACTGAAATAAATGAGGGTACTTTTCTTTCATTGTGGATTCTACCTCCCAGGTATACTCGGGACCTCTACGGGCATCCCATTTAACTTTTACGATCGGTACATGCTTCCTTCGAAGCTTCTTGACCTGTCGATCCTCAATCGACAAAGGTTTTTCCACAAATTTCAGGCTCTCATCTATATGCACATCCGTATGTGGTATGACTAGTGATTCATCAGCTAGACATTTCTTCAGATTGCAGATGTGAAACACATTATGGATTCCACTGAGCTCTTCAGGCAAATTTAACTTGTAAGCCACTGTTCCAACACATTCGATGTTCTCGAATGGTCCTATGTATCTTGGGCTTAACTTACCTTTCTTACCAAATCGCATCACCCCTTTCCAGGGTGATACTTTAAGAAGAACCTTGTCACCTACCTCGAACTTTAGAGGTTTACGCCTTTTATCTGCGTAACTTTTCTACCTATCCCTGGCAGCTTTGAGACAATCTCGTATCTGTACAATCTTATCTGTCGTCTCCAGGACAATATCAGGTCCTGTTAGTTGGACATCTCCAACTTCTGCCCAAAAAACGGGCGTTCTGCACTTTCTTCCATACAAAGCTTCAAAAGGTGCAGCTTGTATACTGGAATGATAACTATTATTGTATGAGAATTCGATCAAGGGAAGGTGATCATCCCAAGTTCCACCTAGGTCAATAACACAAGCTCTTAACATATCTTCCGGTGTTTAAATTGTTCGCTCGCTTTGACCATCCGTTTGCGGATGATATGCAGTGCTGAAGTTTAGTCGGGTGCCTAAGGATTGCTGAAAGCTTTTCCAGAAGTGCGACGTATACCTTGTATCCCTATCAGAAATGATGGATACTGGCACCCCGTGGAGAGATACAATCTCATCCACATACAGCTGAGCTAACTTATCTGAGCTGTGTGTTTCTTTAATAGGTAGGAAGTGGTCTGACTTAGTCAGTCTATCCACTATCACCCAAATAGTATCATTTCCTCGTTTAGTCTTTGGCAACTTGGTGATAAAATCCATACTCACCATTTCCCACTTCCATGTGGGAAGTTCAGGCTGTTGTAGCAAACCTGACGGCTTTTGGTGCTCAGCTTTGACTTGTGCGCACGCCAAACATTTGGCTACATAGGTAGCTATAGACTTCTTCAAGCCTATCCACCAATAATTTGCCTTCAAATCTTGGTACATCTTGTCACTTCCAGGATGAACATAATACTTAGAACTGTGGGCTTCTTGGAGGATAACATCCCGTAGTCCTCCATAGATTGGAACCCATATTCGTCCATTTAATCATAGGATTCCATCCTTGCCATAAGATAACTGCTCAACAGTTGCTCCCAACTTTTCATTTGGATAGTTAGCTTCTAATACGGCTTCCTTCTGAGCGGCTAACAATCTTTCATTCAAACTATTCTTTAATTCAATGCTCTTGGCATTGATTCTTATGGGCTTAACAATTTCCTTCCTACTTAAGGCATCGGCGACCACATTCACCTTACCTGGATGGTATCTGATTTCACAATCATAATCATTCGGTGTCTCCATCTGTTGTCGCTGCCTCATGTTCAGATCCTTCTGGTTAAACAGATGTTGAAGGCTCTTGTGATCAGGATAGATCACACACTTGGTACCATATAGATAATGCCTCCATAGCTTTAATGCAAATACAACGACACCCAACTCCAAGTCGTGGTTAGTGTAATTCTTTTCGTGCACTTTTAGTTGTCGGGAAGCATAGGCAATAACCTTACCTTTCTGCATGAGCACACACCCCATACCCGTGTGTGATGCGTCGCAGTATACTACAAATTCTTCAATTCCTTCAGGCAATGTCAACATAGGAGCATTGCTTAACTTCTGTTTAAGAATATCGAAGGATTCTTGTTGCTTAGGACCCCAATCAAACTTAATATTCTTTCTGGTCAACGAAGTTAGGGGTGCTGCAATCCTTGAGAAATTTTCAATAAAACGCCTTTAATATCCTGCTAGGCCCAAGAAGCTGCGAATTTCTGTGGGCGTCTTCAGCTCCTGCCAATTCATGATAGCTTCAATCTTAGCGGGATCCACCTAGATACCACGCTCACTAACCATATGTCCAAGGAATTGGACTTCACGAAGCCAAAGTTCACACTTTGAAAACTTGGCATAGAGTTTCTCTTGTTGAAGCAGTGTAAGGATACAACGAAGATGCTTCTCATGATCGGTCTGATTTTTCAAATAAATAAGAATGTCATCAATGAAGACGATAACAAATTTATCCAAGTAGGGCTTGCATACGCGATTCATGAGATCCATGAATGTTGCTGGTGCATTAGTGAGCCCGAAAGGCATCACCAAGAACTCGTAGTGACCATAACGAGTTCTAAATGCAGTCTTGTGCACATCTTCATCTCTAACCTTCAGCTGATGGTAACCAGACCTTAAGTCAATCTTGGAGAAGTAACTTTCCCCTTGCAGTTGATCGAACAGATCGTCGACCCTAGGCAATGGATATCTGTTCTTGATTGTAACCTTGTTTAGCTCACGATAATCAATGCACAACCGCATTGATCCATCTTTCTTCTTTACAAACAGAATTGGTGCTCCCCAAGGAGATGAGCTCGGTCTAATAAATCATTTTGCCAACAAATCATCCAACTGAGTTCTCAACTCTTTCATCTCAGTTCGGGCTAACCGGTAAGGTGCTCTTGCAACATGTGCTGCTCCAGGTATAATGTTGATTCTGAATTCCACTGGCCTATCTGGCAGTAAACCAGGTAGTTCTTCAGGGAATACTTCTGGATATTCAGAAATGACAGGGATGTCTTCAACCTTGGGTTTTGGTTCATCAATAGTCACTTGTGCCATATAAATGACATAAACTTTCTTCATACACCTTGATGCCTTAAGCACAGACACTTGCTTAGGCAACCCATACTGAGTATCTCCTTGTATGGTAAGTGGTTCACCATACGGAGTCTTGATCACCACTTGTTTCTTGTCACAAACAATCTGGGCTTGGTTATGAGATAACCAATCCATGCCTATTACTATGTCGAAACCAGATAATTTCAAAGGAAGTAAGGATAATGGAAAGGAGTGGTTCCTAATGGATATAAAACATCCATCTAGCACAGTTGAGGGAGTTTCTAAGGTACCATTGGCCAACTCTACCTCATATTTCACGCTTAGGGTTTTAACATGTAAATTCAACAACTTACAAAACTTATCATCTACAAATGACTTATCCGCACCCGAATCAAATAATATCCTTGCATAAACATCATTGATGAGAAAGGTACCTGTGATCACATTATAATCCTGAACGGCTTCTCGTGCATCCATTCTAAAGACCCTGGCATTGGTCTTCTTGACTTCTTCAGGCTTTTTGGCATATTTAGGGCAGTTGGTTTTGATGTGCCCCTTCTCGTTACAGTTTTAGCACGTTGCTTCCTTTATCTTCTTGCACTCTATCGTATTGTGCTCCTTGGATTTGCATAACCCACATGCAGATGGTTTTGACTGAGACTTGGATTCAAACCTGCATTTTCCGAAGTGACGTTTCTGGCAGGTTTTGCACTTTGGCTTTTCATCTGCTTGCTGAATACCCTTGCCAGACCTAAACTTCTTCTTGTGGTCTGTGGTTCCCTTAAACTTCTTCTCAGACCGTCGTGAGTTATCGTCCTCACGTTTTCTCTTACCTTCCTCCGAGTTCTTATGCGATCTTAGCCTGACCGCATCCAAGGTAAGGGATAAAGATAGGTCAGCTGCTGACCTAAAAGTAGCAGGTCGTGATGCCTTGACACTGGCCTTGATCTCTGGGGCTAAACCCCCAATGAAACGAGTTATTCGCTTGGGCTCCGGTGTTACCAAATATGGAACCAGTCGAGACATGGTATTAAAGCTAGTAAGGTAAGCCTGACAGTCTAGGTTTTTCATTACCAGAGATAAGAAGTCTGACTCAATCTTTTCAACCTCATGCTGAGGGCAGTAATTCTATTTGATGAGTGCAACAAACTGATCCCAAGATAGATTGTACAATGGGATCTTCCTAGTAGCGTGGATTAGAGACCTCCACCAGGCTAGTGCTTCTCCTTTAAACGACTGAGACACATACTTCACAACATCCCTATCAGTGCAACCACTGATGTCAATAACGGTATCCATTTCGTCCAACCATGTCATGCAGTCCACAGCCCCTTTCTCCCCAGTGAAATCCCTGGGCTTGCAGGAGATGAAATATTTGTAGGTACAAGACTTACCACGTGGTTCTCGTTTGAGGTCAATCTTCTTCGACGGAACACTATGCTGATTTGAGGAGTGATGATCGTCATCCCTCCTTGATCCATTATGTTTAGAGGGTGGCTTACTATGAGCCTCAGAGTGAGTCTTAGGTTTAGAATGGGGTACTGATAAGGTCCTACTTCGAGTACCACTTGACGCATTAAACTGCCTATCTATGGCCTTGGTAACAGCATTATCAATCAGTGCTTGAAGTTCCGCACCAGTTACGTTGATCCTGGTGGTATCATGATTCTCCCTTGGATGACTGTTGACTTCTTCAGACTCAGCCATGTAGCTTGATTGCTACATAAAATGATGACAATAACTTCTTAGAAGTTTATAATAGATTTGTCATCTTATTAATCTATTAACCATAGCATTAAAGAACCATATTGGCAAATTTATTAAGTATTTCATTCAGGATTTTTCATTAATAACCCTTAGTTATAATTAAATATAATAATGGCACAAAAGGCCAAGTCACAGGGACAAATTTAATTTATAAACCATGATTTCAGAGAATCGAGGTATTAAGGTTTGAATCATAGTTCATCACCTTTCTTGACAGGGAGTTATATGCTACGACTGTCTTTTGTCTTATATGACAATAATTATGGCTCGTAGGCCCTACATCACAAATGGATGTTTAAATAATAAGGAATGATTTTGAATAATCCAATGTAAGGATGACACGTGTGATTTTACGAATAACATTAGCCAGGAATGTTAACATGTTTTCAGATGTTAACAAGGATTTGAATCTCTTTTTAAACAGGTTTTACCATCATGGCCAGGTCTTATAATGACATGCAGGCTAGGTTATACCCTTTAAGATTCTTATTTAATATTTAAAGGTAGACCTTGTAATAGGAATGACCTATTTTGAATTTATTTATTTATTACCATACATTTTATATTTATGCATATAATGACAAAAATGAATTAAAATGATTAACATGCCATTAATAATTGTCCCAATGATGGATCGTTCCTACCGAGGCATGGTGCGGTCTTGAGGGCAACCCGGTTTTACCCAGCTGTTACCCCAGCGAGTCTCTCGTGTGGGGGCAGTATGGTTTCCGGGTGAAGGTCAGCTTGCGCAACGGCCGGGATGAAGAGCATTGTAGTTTGCCGCCACAAGGTACGGGTCAACTTCAGCATAGTTGTAGTGGGTGTGGACCGGCTGCTCAAATGGGTTGTACGCCGCTGAACCGGCGTATGTAGGAATTGGGTTGTTATAACCCACTGGTGGTGGTGCGACCGGCGCAGACTACACCTCAGAAACAGGGTTCGAAGGCCCACCCATCTGTGGGTCTTCGTATAATGGCGGATAATGACTGCCACTAGATGGTTGAGGAGTGCTGATTCGGACTCCCCCTCGCACGGACATCCGTGCGGTTGATCTCCTACGCCTCAGTGGCTCCGGAGGCTGTTGCTGCACTGGTGGTGGTGGTGGAGTAACCGCTACAAAGAGCGAGTCCTCAGAGGGATCCTGCTGCTGCTGCTGCTAATGCGGAGACGAGTGGTAACTGGGAGTAAACACCCAGTCGAAATTGGGTAAACCTAGCCTCGTAGCTGTCGGGACCACTATAAGGTGATCCAAGAAAGGGTGACCCATCCGAAATCTCGATGGGGTGAGTAGGCGTTCCGGTTGGCGGTTGGGCAGGCTCTGGATCCTCGTCCATATCCATGGAGAAATGGTCCTCTGGTCCCAACGGGTTATAACCCATTGGTTCTTCAATTAGGTTTGCCGGGTTGAACCGGCTCTGAAAATAGGGCGTTGGGTCGTTGAAGGGTGAGTTGTGGTTTTGGAGGGGTATGAAAGAATGGTGTGAGTTATGGGGCTCATTCTCAGACTGAGGCCCAAAAGAATTTAGGTACGAAGGTGAGGAGCTCAACGAGACTGAACACCTCGCAGGTTCTATATGGGTCCTCCAGTTTTCCTGAGGACTTCTGCTTAGAGAATCAGATGGTGTTCGCCGGTGTGATGGCCCGGCCTCGTGTTCTTTGGGGGCGACGAGTGGCCCCTTGCCTCTACCTCTTCCACGAAATCTAGGTGGCATCTTGTTGAACCTGTCAAAACAAATAAAAGAGCAACAGAGAAATATAAAGGACAATTTAAAATAAAAAAAATTTGGATTAGTCCTAAGTTCTTTGTCTAGACTCGAAAGTCGAGGAATGTGCAAACTGTGTCATTGAGATTAAACACAAAAGGCTAGTGTTTAATTCACTTAACGCTGGCTCTGATACCAACCTGTCACACCCCGAATTTCCACGTATTACCGGTGGGCCCGGTGGGGAGTATCGTGACGTAGTTGATATCATCATAGTCAAACAACACAATTTAAATGCACAATGGAAGCAAAAGATGAATCACATTACAAACCGAATAAAAAGTAATATCAAAGTATTACAAACGGACTGTAAAGGATCCACAGGCGGATCAAAAGATAAAAAGATCATTGTTCAACAGACTTTAACATCTAGAGCTTGCAAGACTTGATTAATGATGCCAGGAGTAGCCAGCCTATTGCGTCTAGTACCTGCACTTAGCCTTTTTGGAAAATACGTCAGTTTACACTGGTAAATACAATTAACCGACTCATTTTGAAAAGAGTTTAAGAAAATTAATTTGAATGCACAAGGCACAAAATATCTTTTATAACTTGGGACAATTATTTAAAAATAATCTTGTATACAGTTTTACTTATTTGTCGTCCGTCAGGGCCGGTTAGAAGAGCCGGACAAGATTAACTGGCACGCCACAGGTATAATGCCCACAAGGTTGATTCCTTTAAGTGGATTACCAGTTTTTACATAATGCAACTGTCAGGTGTATGCCTACACCCCGTGCTTAGGTCGTGGCCATTACAATGAATGATGCCAAGGATATCCGGGACATGGTCATTAACCCCCCAAGGGCCATATACCAAATAAAACAGATTAAAACGGGTTATGTAAATATATTAATCACAATCTGATTTAAACAACTACATACCCGACCAAGCGGTATTATTATAATACCGTATCCCAAGCCCGTATAGGAAAAATAAGTTAAAAGTATTTACGTGAGCAAATATTCAAATTTGTCTCAACCGTATTCAATCAGCAAGTGCAAGTAGCTTTTACCGGGCTCCTAATCTGGAACGAAGATTTTTAATAACCTATTAGATTTCTAACGGGTCTTAATTAAGCCTAAACTTAGACCGGTTAGTTTTTAAAGAAAGATATACGGTTCCAAACGCACGATTAAGCGAAGGCCGGATTAGAATGTGGTTTAGACCCGACAAGTTTGAAGACTTGTATAATATTGGTAAACTAAACACATTCGGGATTTTGAAGTAGAAATAATAAGGTTTGACCCGTTTCGGCTAATTTATGCAAACTAGTTAAATAAACTGCACCGAACGCGAATAATGCGTTACGGGTAACCAAATGAGTCATGTACAGGTTTTCTAAGTTCATATGCCTTAAATATGTTGTGATATCAGTAGGATACCTTCCATTATGCCCGAAATGGATTTAAATTCAAACTATGCCCCGTAGGGGCCTTTTGGTCCTTTTAAAGCTTATAAAAGAGTTTAAATATAAATCTGAGTTTCAGGACTGATATATTCAGTAAAAATACTTATTTTTATAAGTTATAACAGTAGGGTATGGCATATATGTGAAATTTATCTTTTATAATCAAACTATGCACCGTAGGGGCATTTTGGTAATTTCACATAAGCTTTAAAAGGTCAAAACAGGGAATCTGAGTTAAAAAATTTTCTTTACTATTAAAATTTAAAAATTTGCTTAACACATCGGTAGGTATTAAGTCTTATATGAGAAAATTGGTTTTAATACCTACTATGCGTCTTAAACGCGTAGAAAGACGGTTTTAAGCGTTTTCCGGGTTTTTAAAGGAAAGCTGATATTTTTATCATTCCAGAAGACTCAAAATATTTTATTTATTATATAAAATCAGTTGCAAAAGGTTTGGTATCAAAATATTATGTAAAACTCCTTTTATAGGCCAAAAGGGCAAAACCGACATTTACCGAAACAAAGCTATAACCCTATGTTATGCTCATCCTAAAAATAAATAAAAATATTCAAAAATCCCAAAATATTATTTTACATCAGTAGGTAAAAAGTTAGGTATCGAATATTGGGTTTAGATAGGCTTCATGCTAATTACACCGTTTAATTAATAAAAAAAGCTTTCTAATTACGCTATTGAGCATAACTCTTAATCTAGACCTCTAACTGATGTGAAAATTTAGGGACATGTTTATAAATCAGTAATAAATATTATTGTCCTCTCACATTTTCAAAATTCTTGTTTTAAGGTCAAAAGGGCATTTTGGTCAACATTTAGGCATATAACGGAAACATGCATATGAATCGGATAAATAATGAACCAAGTTGTATAATCACAGAGGGTTATACTAACATGTAACCTGGTCCTAATAAGGCTCTAAGGCATTTCTAAAACATGCTACATTGGGTTAGAACTGAAAGTCAAAGCAAAAGTCTAATTATGCGACTTTCGGTTCCGAACCGAGCTTACACTGAAAATTGTCGGGTTGAACATGTTTAGACATGTTCTTACATTAACTACCAACTTATATTAGTGATAAAATAGGTTGCATGGCTTTTACATTGTTAATAATGTATTTATTTGAAAATTAGCTTTCTGTTGACTTTTTATGATTAAGTTTGACCCGACAATTGACCTAGTTAGAGTGGGAATCAGAGAGTGCCCTTTTAAGGGTTTATTACCTACATAATTACCAACTCATAGGTACTTTCAATTTGAGATTTGACTGGATAAATTTTAATTAATCACGAAGTCAAACCTTAATTATGACGGTTTGACTTTAGGCTAATAAACTAAGTAAAACTTAATTAAGAAGGGTTAAGGACACTTACTGAAGTCCTATGCACGACTAATGATCACTAGGAATTGGTCTTGAGCTTCAAGAGCCTCCAGAGAATGAGTTGTGAAAGATTTCAAATGAAGTGCTCAATGTTGCAACAAGAGAGCTTCTTATATAGTGATTTAAATCACATAAGATGATGCCAAGCAAGTCTATTGTTGCTACCAGATGATCACAACTGTCCCTATTGCATGAATTTCCATTTCCACAGCCCCTGGTATCATTTTACAGGCCTCTAAGTCGGTTAAACAGGTTGAACTGGCAGCTGCCAAACAATTTCTATCGCTGGCGGTTTTAGGCGGGCCGCGTAAGAGTCCACAGGGACTTACGCGGCCGGTATGGCTCCCGGCTACAGGTTAAATAAGTTTCAGAAATTACAATTTAGGTCCCTGGTCCTTTTAAAAGTGGTTTTAACTTCGTTTATTTCACTTTTGACCCTCTAAATTGATTTTTAAGGGCTCCAAGACATAACCAAACTTTGTTAAGTCCTTGGTTAACTTTATGATCACCCAAAACACCTTAAATTTCAACGTTGTCGCTTTTAACCCCTCATATACGAATGTTAGCATAACTTTTTCATACGATATCGAAACCATGTGAAATTTTTATCACTTATTCTCGTGAGCATAATTAATCGTTAGAAAGCTTCGAGTTCGCTAAAAGGTCACTCAGAGGTATAACTTAAACATGTTGACACTTTTAACCCTTGCGTTTTGTAATCTTTCACTTTCTTCCACAAATGGCTTCATGCGCTTCATAAATCATTCGTTTACGGTTGTAAGCATCGTGTAGGGTTGTTGAAAAGTATAATTTTCTATTGTTGACACTTTGAATCCTTTTATAGACGTACATTCTTCGTTTGTCAACTTTAGTCCCTCATAAGTAATCTGTTACACGTCTAAAGCTTATGACATGTGTCGTTATTGTATTGGACATGAAATTACGAGGTGTTACACTCTACATCATCAAAGGCGATAAAGTGCACATTGCACCCTTGAATTCAAAGAACCGAGGCAAAATATTATCCGCAATACAACTCATGAAGACTCATGAGGCATACGGGCATCGCAACGAGGACGTTGCGAATTTAGGTGGGGGAGGATGTCATGCCCCGCTAAAATTCAGCCCAAAAATTCAGTATTCTAGAACCTTCTAGGGCCATCTACACGCTTCAAGAGCCGCCCGGAAGACTCCGGAACAACCCGTATTTTTCCAGCAACTTGGAGGCAATATAAAGACCAATAATCAACCAAGAACACTCTAGATACTTAGTAAAATATCATGGAAATTTATGAAGAAAATATCTTAGATATTTAGGCTTGATATTTTGAAAAGAGTATTCTAGATTAAGAATACTCTAGATAGTCTTGCAACTACTATAAATAGGGACCATGGGAGCTCATTTGAAGCATCCCTAGCAACTTGTAAACTTCATACACTTGTAAACTCTCTTTGTCTAATACAAAGCTATTCTCTTGTATACCTGTGTTCAAGTATTACAAGCAACCCACTTGCGATCCAACATTCCCCTTAGCAGCTTTCATAATCAAAACCCAACGACACCAAGTCGGAAAGGCTTACTTAGACCGTGATCTAAGGCCACACGCGAGTTGAAAGACTAACTCCGTGACATTAAAGTGACTTCCCAAGGGTGTGCTTCGAATCTTGGCATCTTTAAGGCTGAATCTTTCTAACACTTTCTCAATGTACTTCTCTTGAAAGAGTGTCAAAGAACCATCTTCTTTGTTTCTGAAAATACTCATCCCAAGTATTTGGTTTGCAGCTCCTAAGTCTTTCATCTCAAACTCTTCAGACATCTGCTTCTTCAGCTTCTTGATCTCTGTCATGTCTGAACCTTCAATCAACATATCATCCACATATAGTAATAGAATGATATAAGAACCCTTAAACCTCTAGATATAACAACAATGGTCATTGTCACATCTCTTGTATCTGATTCTTCCCATGAAGTTATCAAACTTCAAATACCATTGTCTGGGTGCTTGTTTCAGACCATACAAACTCTTCTTCAACTTACACACCAAGTTTTCTTTGCCTTTAACCTGAAAACCTTCTGGTTGTGTCATGTAGATATCTTCTTCTAGGTCACCATGTAGAAAAGCTGTCTTGACATCTAGCTGCTCTAGATGCAAGCCTTCTGCTGCTACAATACTGAGAACAAGTCTGATGGTAGTCATTTTCACCACTGGAGAAAATATTTCATTGAAATCAATTCCCTCTTTCTGCTGAAATCCCTTGACCAGTAATCTTGCTTTGTATCGTTTGGTACCATCATGTTCATCTTTGACCCTGAAAACCCACTTGTTCTGAAGAGCCTTCTTCCCAGCTGGAAGCTTTGTTAAGTGCCAGGTCTTGTTCTTCTCAAAGGACTTCATCTCATATTTCATTGCTAACTCCCACTGCAATGAATCTTTCAACCCCATGGCTTCTGAGTAACACTGGGGTTCACCATTTTCTGTCAAAAGTATGTAATTGACGGATGATGAATATCTGTCTGGTGGTCTAACGACTCTGGAGGATCTTCTTGGTTGAAACTGAGGAGTTTCTAGGGATTCTAGAATTTGAGGAGCGACCTCTTCTTCTTCTTCTTCTTCTGCAGAATCATTACTAGAATCATCCCCTGAGCTCCCACTGTCGATTGACTCATTCCCATTTTCTGGAATGTCGACTGAAGCTTCTTTTCTTGTTTCACCACTTTCAAATTCAACATAGTCTTTCTGAACTTCTGGGCCTTTGGTGTTTCTGTCTTTGTACAATTCGTTTTCATTGAAGACGACATTCTTGCTTCTGATTACTTTTCTGCCTTCATTATCCCAAAGCCTGTAATGTCACACCCTGGCTTTGCGGAAGCGTGTGTTTATTTGGTGTGACTTCTTAATACCATAGCAACAATCATAACAATGCTATATGATAAAAACATGAGATATTCATCCATTAATAAAGTTAGAAAAATCCCATTTTCAACAATCACAAAATAAGTTACAAACCTTAACTTGATTTAATTGAGTTTATAAAGACTTAGCAAAAGACTTTATACAATACTAGGTTTAGGGGTATGTAACCCGTCCAGGAAGAGGTTACACCTTCTAAACCCTAGATGACCTCTTTATTCAAACGCAGCTTGAAAATGCATGCATACCGTGCCAGATCCATTAGTTTCCTGAAATACATGTAGTTTGAAAAATCAACATAAAGTTGAGCGAGTTCATGTGTAAGTGAGTATGTATAAACCTTTGTAATATGTCTGTATGAATGTATGTTCTTGGTATGTAGCGATAAGGAAAAAGAGATCAATTAATGTGTAGCTAATACATTAATAAGTGACATGGCCTAGGAAGCACTCAAACCTGTAACGCGGATTTCATACCGGTCCTTTCGGCGGAACGACATAGTCACCACATGCAGCCACACGCTGGCCCATGTGTGGGGCTCGCAACACCCGATAGATATATCACTCATGCCTCTCGGTCCTTATACAAGGATTAAAAATATATTTATAACACTTGTCACCAAAAACATTTCTAAGTGTTATATTTTCTGGAAAAATTTCGCCAGAGTTTCCTCTGTAAACGGAGACGTCCACGCTTACTAGCGTATCATTTTCTTTTGTAAAATCAATCAATCAGTTCTCAATTAACCAACCCGTCATTCAGACATGCAAAACACTACTTATATCGTTTCAATTTTATTATACAAAACTGGGCCGTTTTTCGAGTATTTTAACAAAATAATTATCTTATTCTAAAAATTCCCAAATTTTTATAGAATGTCTTATACGAACCAAAAATTATTTTGTAAAAATATCGGGGTCCAAATCATCACCAATATTTTATAGAAAATTATTTTCCGAACCGAAATCAGATTTATCTTTTGTGACCACAGTCCACGGAATAATTTATTTAAAATTCATCGTAAGTCCGATTTACGAAATTCCAGTGGGATAATTACAAATACATCGGTGGTCATCTACAGTAAAAATTTCACGATTTAACTCTACACAGAATTCGAGTTATGACGGAAAACATAACTCCCATTTACTGCTGTAAAAATGCAGCTCTAGCTGCTGTTACAAAACGACACCTTAAAAATAGTAAACGAAGTCCAAAAATTATGATTCTGGTTCCATTAGAACCGTATTTCATAGTACATATATCTAGACTTCAGAAAATACACTTTTTGTTTAGTTAAGGACCTGTTATAGCCAGTTAAAGTCGGCTGAAAGTGCAGATCAGCTTGCTGTTTGAAGGTTAAATGTTACTAAAACGCACCCATATGTTCGCCAACATTTCTAATATGATTAAAATCAGATCATGAGTCTGTTACAACAGATTATGGTTTGTTTATTTCAGATTTATCATGATTTATACCACTAGTTTCTTTTTAACCAACTAGTTCATCATACTATCAAGTCTTTTAGTTTTGATCTTTAGTGTTCTCGATTTTTATCCGTTAAACCTCTTATTAACCACTTTAAATATGAACAAGAGGGTGTTTAGAAGCACTTACAACTAGCACAAGGCTAGGTAAGATCAAAGGCGTAAAAGTGGTGGATAAAAGAATACAAGAGCGGTCCTTGAACTTCCGAGAGCACCGGGCTTGTTTGTATGATCCCTTGCACACTTGTATGTGTGTAAAATGGCTAGATCAAAACTTGGTGATGGTTGGATGATGGTTGGTGGTCTCGGCCGAAGATAACAAAGGGGAAAGGAGAGAGAGCAATTTTGGTTTGTGCCTTTGGAATGAAAAATGATGAACCTCCATGCAAGTTTATAATCCATTTTAGTGTTTTGTCCACTAAACAATATGTTTCCTAGATTTTAGGCAAGATGTAATAAAATAATCAAAGTTATGTGGTGTGTGTCCCCTTGGGGGACCGATCGGTCAAGGGGGATGGGGTAATTAGTTGGATTTCAACTAATTAGTTAAGCACTAGTTAGTTAGTTAGAGATTTAAAATTAGTTACTAGTGTGTTGTGTGTTATAACGGGTGTTAGGGTATTCGGGGACCCTAACTGGCTCAGAAAAAGAAAAACAATGTCATTGACAATATTTTTAGGTTTCGGGTAAAGTCCGGTTGTTCGGTTGGATATTAATCCGTTAAAGTGCTAAATAAGCATTTAAAGTGTCGTTAGTATTATTTTTAGTGACACAATGAATTCCCGACACTTTCGAAAGTGTCTAGTATTATTTTCCCATGTTTTTGCACTTTACTAGTTAGCTTAAATGCTGAATTTTGTATTAAAGTGCAGGATTTTGTACTTAAAGTACGTTTTAGGCACATCCGGTCACTATAACTATCACCTAGTGACGCAGTTTAACAATCCTCACCTCCCTACACTCCCTACTAGTGTAGTAATCTATTCCCGGCTCATACTGGCCTCAGAGACAGTGCCTGTCTGATGCTCGCTATGTCAGCATGTTTACTGGGTTATCCGTTCATTGTGCTACTGTGTTTTTGTGCATCAAGTTTGTCACTATAGTTCTGTGTAAATAATGGAGTGACGGCAATAAAGTTTGATGCATGTACGTGTATGTATCAAAATTCAAGTAGCAGTTTAATCACAACTGTAAGCAAGCACAGTAATTAAGTATTAATTAAATATTAATTAATTCGTACGGATACCTGGTTTGGTGAGGGTTGTCACATTCTCCCCCCGTTAAAGAAATTTCGTCCTCGAAATTTGTACTACCTTACTCCTTATGGTTAAGTCACACCCGTATGTATATGAATAATATCAAAGTAGATAATCATCAAATCGAAACAAACATTACTCACATTAGGTGAGTCCAAGAATATATAACAACCCGAATCCTAGGGTTGAAAGGTGTGTGCTACTAGCATTGGGTGTCAAAGGTGCAAGACGCATTTGACGTATAGTCTAGTGTAATCCAGCTAGCAGGGGTTCCACAAAAGTAGAGTTTTGACTAATAAGATTTTTAAACGATCGGTTACAATATGCAAACGAGTTTTCACAAACCATAGCACCCGCTATATGAACTCAAAAGAAGCAATCTCAGCGTAATAGTAAAATGATCTGTCAACTCCTGAATAAATATCTGGTAAGGTTTAGTGTGTCGACATTTTTGAATGGTGAAGATACACCGAATGGAATACAAGCGAATCGGGGGTATCATTGTCTTGATTCGTAGTTGCATCAGAAATGTTTAAATGATAAATCAAACAAAAGTATGCGTGGTCTTGTGTAAAACGGTTACCATGATTAGCACAAGCTACAAGTTTATGATGACACCACAAGGTGTCGTAATGGCATTACCCAATAATAGTGGTGACTGAACAAGTTCACCGCATTTGAAATCAAATGAAAGTGTACTGAGGCAATCTGAAGATTTGATTTATACCATGTTATAGAGTTTCCAATTAAATACGGAACATCAAAGGACCACTGTTTCCGATCGAAGATGAAAAGTAATGAGTATCGCAAGGCATTTGATTGACAACGAAAGAATCGTTAGGAGGTACATTGTGCTTATCAAATGAATATATGTACCATTGCCTTAACACACAATTGTGTTGAGACCGCTTTGATCATGAAGATCCAAAATGGATTGTTAACAACTAAATATGGAATTGAATTCCGTGTACGAAGTGAGTAACCAAATTAGCGCAAGCTTCAATTTTGTGAAAATATCACCGCAAGGTATCGAAACAAATCAAACGTTTTGGTGGAGTCGTAGACCAACCAAATCTACCACGACTCGGAATGAAAGAATCTCTGCAAAAATAGTTGAATATGATGCTCCCAATACATCATATAGCGTTTCAAATTAAACCTGTGAACTGGATAAGTTCAAGCAATTGAACTTCGTTTCAACGTAACCCGACAATAAACGTACGTATCGACAAAGGAATTCTCGGCATGGTAGCAAAATAAACCATGACTGTAACTTGAAAGAAAGCGGTTTCAAGAAAGTGCATTGGCTTGGTAACAAAAGAGCCAACAATAACAATAATGTAGGTCACTCGAACCAGGAATTAGTAATTAGGTTTAGCAAAATAATATGTAAATTCCAATGAAGTGTTTATTCAAAACGAAATCACATGCGTAGCATGATGCATGTATGTCAGGTAAGTTTCCTAGAAAAGGAACAACGAGTATCTGCTAAAGTGAAGAAATGACCAGCTATTGAAGCAAATGTGTGTTCGTTCTCAGCGAGAAAATTATTGTGATGCAACTACCATTAAGAGGAGTAGAGATGCAAACATCTACTTGCCAGAAGTAAAAGAAATCCAAGTACTCTCTGTTTGGTCAACGGAACTGGCATATGCGCCCGATTAATGATGGTTGATTGAGTTGACAGATATGGTTCCTAAATAAAAACCCATACGAGTTTGGACCTGGGTTCACAAAGGTCCTACATATATGTTTTCTAAATCCTCCAGATCGTATCCCGTGTAGACTGGTTTGTGCATTGTGTAGGAAGCACTATTTTTGTGTACGTCTAAGAACAAGTCGTTGTCCCACAATTTTTCCTCGGTATACCTTCTTACTGAATTTACCGCCAATGACACTCGATCGTCGATCCGTCGTGTAATGGTAGTCGGACCCTTACAGTTAGTCAGATAAGTAAGTCGTCAATCCTTAGCAAGAGCCACCGACCCTGGTTGGCTGGCTCATCCGACTTCCGATCATTTGAAAGTCATCGTCCTTTTTCTTGATGAGCGGAACTGAGGTTACCCAAAAGGGAATTTTGGTCTGTTATCTTCCTTCTCTATTTACTACTGAAACTACACTGTCAATCCTTGCATCTCCGAAAATGTAAGCCGCTACGGTGCATCGACTACAGGTGTGGTGCCTGGAATTAAATCGATGTGAGATTCGACTAATCGTTGAGGAGACGATTCCGGCAAGTCTTCTAGGAAGACTTCAGGATATACTCCGATCACGGGGGTATCGTTAAGTTTTAGTTCTTCGACTCCCTTGTCCCCGACATGAGCCAAGAAAACAACACATTCTTTACGCAACATCCTTTGTGCCTTCAAGCGATTTGTAATTTGCAGAGGCGTATCCCGCATCATGAGTCAAGATCACTTCTTCGTTCGCCATCATGGTGCGGATATCAATCTCCTATTGATCATTTGTCAACCAATCCCTCCAACTACCTTGTTGAAGTCTCCCAATTCACTGGCAGTAGATCAAGTGTAATCTTACGCTTCCCGGGTTCTATCTTGCCGATTCCAGTTACTGTGTTGGCTTCCACTAGCTTCCCCTAAGCTAGTTCTAATGGGTACTGGAATATCTTCTTACTCGCTGCTTAAACCAATTATACTCTTGAACTCTAGAGGTGCGAATCGTAAAATTTGCAACAGTATTTGGCAATACAGATGCATAACATTGAGTAGTATGGGACGTACCGATATCCATGCTTGGATTCCTGGCGTGCTTCTCTGGCTCCGGTGTTAGACATCTTTCCCATGATTTTGCTTAATCTCCCTTGGGCAATCTTTCCTAAAGTGCCTCATATCCCCGCAGGTATAACATCCCTTATCTTTCCCCTTTCCTTTCTTTCCACGCTTTGTCTCACGCCAACACGTTTCCCTGTTGTGTCCCACTTTGCCACAGTTGTCACACTTCCCATTTTTACATCGCCCGGTATGATGACGTCGGCACCTGTCAAATTTAGGTAGCTTACCCATGTACTCTTTTCTCTTTTTGGCCTTGTTGTTGCTACTCGACTGGGTACCCTGTTTGAGATTTGCCAACTTTATCTTGTTGTCCCCAGATGACTCTACATGAGTCTCCTTCTTCTCCTCAGAGGTTGAAAATTTGTTCATCCTGATTGCCTCTTCAGTCAAGGCCACACTTAGATTGATGGCCTCAGCGATCGTTGCAGGCTTTGTTGTCGTCACCATGCTCATGATTTGAGGTGCCAATCCCCAAATGAAACGCTCAATCTTCTTAAACTCTGGATCTACCATGTATGGAACAATACGCGACAGAACTTGGAACTTCTCCACATACTCAGCTATTTTTGGACCTTCCATCTTCAAGTTCCAGAACTCAGTTTCCACCTTCTGGCTTTCTGTTCTCGAACAGTACTTTTTATGCATTAGCTCTTTCAGCTCATCCCATGATAAAGCATACGCAGCAGCCTCGCCCATCGTCTGAACCTGGAGTTTCCACCATGACAGAGCCCCATCTTGGAACAGTCCGAAAATGTACGTGACCTGGTGCTCTGGGGCGCATTTGCTCGCATGCAAAACAATGTTCGTCTTCTCAACCCAGCGCACGAAGGCTACGGCACCCCTAGTGCCGTCGAAATGTAGGGGCTGGCAGCCCAAGAACTGCTTGTAGGTGCATCCGTTGGGTGAGTTATTTCCTGAGGTACTTCCGCTACGCTCGGAGCGAAGGGCCTCGTACTGTGCGATGAACTGCAAGAGGCATTCTTGAAATTCCTCCTCTGTCGTCGGCAGAGGGTTGTTGGTGTTGGTGTTCCCTTGAGTCGACATCTTCCTAGAAGAAAGTCGGTTAGGTCAGGTCTTGTTAAGTACACGAGCACACAAGCCTCTATTTAGCGAATAAGACCTCAGAGGTGTATTACATATATGTATATACACGGTCGTTATATTATTCAATCACATATCATCACAATTATTGCACAACTTGTAAATAAGAACGTAGTAAGTAAGCATGTAGTATTATAGTTATAGCACAAATACGCTGATCAACAGCGTGCTTAGTGGGAACATAGCGACTGAGTCTTTCATTAGTTATTAGTCATAAGTATTGTCGCATGTTTAAAGATGATTGGGCTTTCGTTATCCTCCGGCCACAATCACTGTGTCTTACAAAATGTATCACATTAGAAGGGACACAGGGTCACCCTACCCTTGTCCAACACGTATATTAGTGCATCAAAATTTCGTAATCAGAAGTGGTCCTCACAGGTCTCCGCAATCCCGGCTTATCTTTAGTGTCTTTACCCAAGTGTAATGCAATCCGCATAATCTAGATACCAACTATACTGGTGACTGAGGTGGAGGAGGAAAGAAAAGTGACTGCTAACATGCGTGAGTCCCTCCTCGAGCTTGTATATACGTCGGAGTAATTATCTGCTCTGTCGCTCGATAGTAAAGAAATGAGTATCAGAATCCTGGGAACGGTGTAATAGCAACGGTCGAGAGCGCAAAAGGAACCTTGATGTATGTGGCGAATCAAAGTATGTCGACAATAGACAGGGTGGAGGACGTGGTGTCTATCATAAACTTTTCTGGCAAAATGCTGTCTTGTGATGTAGACACTTAAATCATGTTTTCGGTTATGTAATGTTTTGCATCTGAAGTTGCCAATTGTGGTGTCAGCTCAAGCTCCAACATTCTGCGACTCATATCCTCAAACTGTAGCTGATGTGACAGGTGTACTCATCCCGTGTGGCCTCCATAATGTGAGGGATGGTAAGGGTCTAGAAATGAATATAGTGTATTATAGGAACCATCGAAATGACTCGTCCGGCATTGTAGAGGTGAATGTAGCAAGTGGTGCGACCTGTGCAGTTAGGAAAATGCTGCCGTAGCAGATGGATCGTTATGCAGGTGCTGACCTGAAGTACCTTTCCGGGGTGTGGGTATGTCTTGAAAGATAGCGATAGGCACGTTGACGCAATGAACGTCGGTCTTCACAGGGGAAAAGAGCAACATCAGCGGTTATGGGTGTAGAAACAAACGTTTCAACCAATAAGGGGGTTGTCAGGTGCTGGTACTGGGTTAGATAGTAGGGGTGCAATGCTTAGTAAACCAAAAGGAACAGGGTCATAACCAAGTAAGGGTGCAGGATCAGTAGGTGTGTTGGTCTGTTGGTGCACTACATCTGTTGATTACGTCTAGGTATCTAGGATCAGGTCTTACGTCGTATTGTATAGCATAGGGCACGAAATACGAGAAAACAGGAGTCTGTATAGGTTTTATGAGTTAGGTCCGCTCATAGGGACATAGGGATTCTGGTCCGCTTATTTGTCAGTCTGGTCCGCTTATATGGACATGTCTGGTCCGCTCATATGGACATGTGTCACATAAGCGAACCAGAAACTCTATATATAGGAACCTCATGAACGAACCACATAACATGTATGTGAAATTCCACGCCGAAGCTCTGCCGGTGTGAAGATCGAGCTGTAAAACGTTTCATATCAATAAAACAAGCAGTTAGGAAGAAGAACAAGCTACTTCTACTTGCATTTCTTATTATTCCGCATCTGAAACGCAAGAGACAACCTCTGAACGACTCGTTCGGGTCAGCAAACGATCCTACAAGTGGTATCAGAGCTTGGGAGGAGGTTTTCTGCAGATTGTAGCTGTTTTTCATCATTTCTTCACACTTCTACACCTTCTTTTACTGATTCAGGAAGATTTCACGGTCGGAATTTGATCAAATTTTCACAGCTTGTGCGCAATAGTATCGAGATAAACCCTGGAAAGTTTGAAGCCAAAATTCGAAGTTTTTACGAGTCAAAACATGTTCGATATGTGGTTCGCGTTTCTGGTCCGCTCCAACGTACACTGTTTTTAGTTCTGGTTCGCTCAAAATGGCAGTTTTGGGTGCTGGTTCGCTCATCTGGTCCGCTTGAACAACACATCTTTCTGGTCCGCTCCAAATATCATTACCTGGTCCGCTCGAACGAACAAGTCTGGTCCGCTCGAACAGACATAGTTGGATTCGCTCATTAGTACATTTTTCTGGTTCACTTTTTTGTTCAGAGTTGGTTCGCTCTTCTGTCATTTGACTTGAAATACGTGTTAAGTCAGTATGGATTCCGAGTTCTACAACGCATTTGCCTCATCGACTACTCCAACTGCAATTGCTCAAGTAATGAATTCAGAAAAGGAGACGGGAACGACTCAAAAGCCCCCTAAATTGATGAACATTGAGGAGTATTATGGATGGAAGGATCGGTTTGAAAACTGGGTTCAGGCAAATCATCTCAGATCGTGGGAATGCATATTGAAGAAATACACATTGCCTCGAACAGATTTGCAAGTCATCAAAGAAATATCCGAGTTTACTGATCAAGAACGAGCAATGTATAGAGCTGAGAAAATGATGATTAGTTTGTTGCAACAGGCGATAAAAGAAGATATATTCATCCTGTTACAGCACGATAAAACTGCTAAGTCAATTTGGGATGCGCTAAAGGTCAAGTTCGAGGGAAGCGAAAACATGATCAAAAGCAAGAAAGCGTTACTAAAGAAAGAATTTGATTTGTTTAGTAGTTTACCGGGAGAGGATACTAAAAAGCTAAACGAGAGATACTGTCATTTGGTGCGATCTTTATCTATGTTGGGTGTTGAAAAAGGTCGTGAGGAGTGGGTGGATAAATTAGCGGACGCGTTACCTCAAAAGGAGTGGGGAACGTATTTGATGATCTTGAAGAATACTGGTGTGTATGATGGATTGACAATCTCACAGTTTATAGAGAAAATTGAGAGTCAGGATCTTGAACAGCAGAAGATTGCGAGAATGAATAGTCCGAGTGGTCAACAGGATGTGAAGATGTACTACAAGGGTAGTATTCCAGCCATTGAGTCTGAAAGAAGTCCGAAGATTCAAACTGCTTTCAGTGCTGGTGATTCATCTGAGAAATCTGATCAGGGTTCAAACAAGAATAGCAGCGGGTTTTCATCGTTTCCAAGTGTGAATCCGAAAGAGACTAACACGAGTTTTCAGTATCAGAGTACAAAAACAGGAAATGGATACGTGATTCAATGCAACATAGCTCTCAACCTTCCAGAAGGTCAAAGTTTCTCTGAAGACACTGCTAAAGACCATATGGCACTTCTGGGTTCAGTACTGTTATTCAATGCAACATAGCTCTCAACTTCAACAATCTTCTCAACTTCGATTGTTTTAACAAGACCTTCATAGGATAACAGAAACTACCAGAAGGTTTCAGTTGGGATATGTTTGTGGATAAAAAGGGAGAGTTCAAAGCGTCCATTGCCAAGATCGTCCGAGAGCCAGATTTGTTTGCTACTTGGATGAGATCTATAGGGGAGAATGTGAAAAGTGAAGATGAAAAGTCTGTGTCAACCGATGAAGGGTCAGATAGTACTGATAAACTTTCAGAGAAATCTAGAGAAATTTCAGAAGGTTTAGATGAAAGTTTACAGAGTTCAGATGAAGATGTGCAGAATGAGTTTGTTTTAGAAAAGGCAGTTGTTTTTGATAAAACACCGTCTGATTTTAGTAAATCAGATGATGATTCTGATAAATCTGTAAAATTTGATCAATCACCAGATCAAAGCAGTAGTGATGATGAGGAAGAAAAACATATAAATGTTGCCAAATCTCATCTTTCTCCTGAAAGTTTTCATTTCTATTTTGCAGATCGAGTAGAGAAACTAAAGGAGAAAAGAGCTGCTAAAGAACAACAAACTGAATCTGATGGTGATGTTCAGAATGCTGAAAGTGTTGTTGAGAAGATTACCGAGGTTGAAAAAGAAGAAGAAAAGGTGATTGAAGTAGAAAAGGTGATTGAGGTTGTTAAAACAATCGAAGTTGAGAAGATTGTTGAAGTTGTAAAGCCTTGCGAGAAGTGTTTGGAAGCTTGCAAGGAATGTGCTGCAAAAGATGACATAATTGCTGAGTATGAGAAGAAGAAAGAGCTGTTACTGTTCAATCTCAATTATGTGAAAGAATCTTATGATGTCTTGAACAAAACAGTAACTGGTCTTCAAAAGACAAACTCAGAACGAGAACAAGCACTGACGATGATGAATGCTGTAATGATGACAAAGCAAAAAGCTATAAACTTTTACATCGAAGAGAGTGCTAAATGGAAGCAAGAGTTGGAAACAGAGAAGATTGAAAATGAGAGAATTAGACGTTTATTACAAAGTTATTCTAGTTCTGATTATCTCATTGATCGTATTTACCCAACTGTTGCAGGTATGGAAGCTTTTCAAGATGAGAATCCAAAGATGGAAAAGAAAGATAGTGGTAAGAAACCGACTGTTAGATATAACAAGTGTCCGCCTCCAACCAAATGAGGAGCAACTTGAAAAAGCAGTCAATATAAAGCTAAAAACCGATAATCCTGACGTTTTACCAGATAACATTGATGTCACGTTTACCTCGTCTGATACTGATCATGAGTCTGAGTTAATCAAAAAGGTGGTCGATCAGGTGTTGGATACTGAGGAGGAGTCCGAGTCAAATTCTGAGTCTGGAGGGTCAAATTCATCAGTCAACAGTTCAAAGTCGTCGGTCAAAAAGGCTTATAGTAAAGAATTTTTGTTATCAAAAGCAAATTTGAATGATGAAACATTTGAAGTTGCATACACTTTAAATGATTCGGACAAATTATACTCTGACAAAGAGTTTCCAATAAGAAGTGTTCGTTTTGACATGATCAAAAAGGTTTTCAAAATGACAGAAATTAATATTTCTGAAATAAAAGATTTAAATCTTACTGAAAAACCTAAAAAGTACACTTCAAGAGTTCAACAACGTCTAAACAAGAAAAAAGGTTACAATTCTGGTTCTGGTTTTCAAAAGAAACAAAACCAAAATCGTAGCTACAAAAAGAAAGGTCTTGGATTTATTCCACCAGAAAATTATAAAAATTTGAAAAATTCTAAAACAAAAACAGAATTTGTGTCAGGTGGAAGTGCAGAAGAGGAACAGAAGAAACCATTCTGGAGACAGTCAAATCAAGAGTTTCTTGCTGAAAAGAAGAAGAATGGAACTGAATTGTTTTATCAAAGAGAGACTCGTACCTGTTACAAGTGCAATGAAACTGGTCACATTGCATGGAATTGCCAGAAAAATGCCAAAACAAAACAGGGAGTTTCTCAGAAATTGAAAGAAAAGGTTGTTGATGTTGAACCACCAACCGACAGACTTAAAATTTTTGAAAATTCAACTTATGAGGTTGGTGAGTGTTCTAAAAAGAATTTTTATAAAAAGAAAGAGAATGACAACCAAGTGTGGGTCGTTAAGAAAATTGATGTGAATGTCGGCGATGAATCTGGTTCCACAAAGCCAGAAGAGCCACAAGGTGAGGTAAAAATTTCAGTGAATGATGATGAGTTTCCATCACTGAAGTTTGAAGAGGTGAAAAAGAAAGTTGGAAAGATTGATATCTCGAATCAGTTTTACAAAGATAATACTAAGTTTGATGTCGAGAAAACATTCAATGGGAGTGTTAAGAAAATTTTTGGGAAAATGTTGAATGGGAAAGCTAAGGGGGTTAAAGATTTTTATGCCACGAAAAAAGCAACATACAACCCTACTGCTCAAGAGTTTAAAGCCATCAAGTCTGAAAATACTTGGATGGAAGTTTGTTTCCCATGATAGTCTCAGGACTATGCCGGAGATCCCAAGTTTGTAATCGTGGATCAGGAATCGGCATCCTTCTTGTTATTTTATATTTTGATTGAAAGATTTTGCTAGTGTTTGAATGTTTACAGGTTGAAGGACTACGCCGGAGCTTCCAGGTTAGTAAGTGCGAAGCAGGAATCGGCATCCTGATTGGTAAAATGGTGATGTAGACGTAACATTCCTACTGTTGGTATAGGTTTATACTTACAAGTGGTATTATTTGTGATTCTACAAGTGGTAAAATCAAGGACATTAAGTTGTACTTGCATTTTCCTACAAGTGGTTGACGACAAAATGATGAACCATACCCCGAAACTACAAATGGTTTAAAATCATCACAAATTCATTTTCCGGAAAAATCATTTTGATTAAAACAAACTTAAGTGTTTTGAAATCTAAATGAGAAAATGGTTTGTGATAGGGGGAGTTCTGATTGTTTATGCCGAGTGAATGGCGATTTGATGTGATTCAGTGTCAGTTGTCAAGTTTCTGTACAGTTTGTATGTTTCAATTGTGTCAAGTGTCTTAGTTTTCAAATTTCCTTTGAAATGTGTTTGCATTTTAGGGGGAGTAAGAAATTTTAGAAAATCCAAAAACATTTGAAAATTTGAAAAAGCCAAAAACATGATAAAATTCAAAATGAGTTTTTGTGTCTAGAAGAGGAAATGATAGTACATCAGTAGACGGTCACAGTATGCTAAAGAATTGTAATGTTTAAATAGTGTTAAACGGTCTCACTGATGATATGCCGATAGGTTTTTACACATTTAGTAAATTTTTTCGGGATATAAACTAAATTTCAAACTTGCTTATTTTGTGGGGAACACTACTTGGATATATAGGTAACCCCTGAAATCTCGTTGGAAAGGTCCCTTATTCTGAGATACTAGGTCTTTATGCTCAGTGATATCTGGGGTATTATCCCGGGACTTCTGATTTTGCGGAAGCAATGGCCTAGTCCCTGGAGAATACTTTCCGCATGCTTGAAATATAGCGCAGCCCTCAGCAAATTGATGAAACAATAAAATTGATAGTCATTGCTGTTGTAATTCAAAAGATCCTCTAAAGGGGACCCACCAAAAGTCGAAGCCGTCATCTCTCTGCGTATCGAAAGATCGACCTGAGCTCTCACGGCCCTCGTACTATAATTTATTCCCCTGACAGATATCATCTGTGGTATACTCACCTGTAAGACTGAATATTGGGATCTGGATACGGGAGTATATTCAAGAGGTGGGACACATGAATGAGTTTAAGTTTTTAAAACACCTAACTCATATCCTGAATTAGTTGAAATTTTGTGTGAAAATTTAAGTGGATCAGTATATTGGCAATCTAAGTGAATTGTTTAATTCTTAATGTGTAACTAAGCTCAACGGTACTCGTGACTTGTCAAAATCTGATATGATCCTCTTACACAAAACTCACAAAAATATTGTCTGTAAATATTTTTTTTACATTTTAGTCTCTCAGAAAATCCAAAAAGATTTTGTGTGTGTTTTAGCATAATTTTTGAAAAAATCAAAAAGATTTTCGACAACTGATGTTGGAAAGCTGATTTTCAAAATTCCGAGTGCTAAACATGATGAGCAGCATTTGAGGGGGAGTGTTTGTGTAAATCTAACTGTTTTCATTAAATCTAACCTTCTTCAAGTGGTTCATCATAGATATTTGAGAGAAAGCCTGAGATGTTGCAATTATATGTTTGTTTTAGTGATTATGAGAGTCATGTGTTGGTGCACAGGTATTTGATATGTAATAAAATTAGAAAATTTATGTCTGGGTTAAGATTGTGCAGGTAGCCAGGTTTCGATATTCTAAAAATCTCTGTTGAAAAGAGCAAAGTTTCGATCCTGGAAATCAATTCTGAAAGCCTGTATAGATCAGACAACAATCCTGAAGATGTTACTGAAGAACAATAGAATGCCAGTAAATCAAGAAGGAGAGTCTGAAGATTGAAAGAAGAAAAAGCCCAGAGACTGATCTAGATTGAAGATGTGAAGACACAGTTTTGCAGTCAGAGTGTATAGGCGACTCCATCAACATCTGAGGGGGAGTCTGTTGGTGCACTACATCTGTTGATTACGTCTAGGTGTCTAGGATCAGGTCTTACGTCGTATTGTATAGCATAGGGCACGAAATACGAGAAAATAGGAGTCTGTATAGGTTTTATGAGTTAGGTCCGCTCATAGGGACATAGGGATTCTGGTCCGCTTATTTGTCAGTCTGGTCCGCTTATATGGACATGTCTGGTCCGCTCATATGGACATGTGTCACATAAGCAAACCAGAAACTCTATATATAGGAACCTCATGAACGAACCACATAACATGTATGTGAAATTCCACGCCGAAGCTCTGCCGGTGTGAAGATCGAGCTGTAAAACGTTTCATATCAATAAAACAAGCAGTTAGGAAGAAGAACAAGCTACTTCTACTTGCATTTCTTATTATTCCGCATCTGAAACGCAAGAGACAACCTCTGAACGACTCGTTCGGGTCAGCAAACGATCCTACAAGGTGCAACATCAAGCTGACCCGAAAGGTGTAGAAGCTAGCTGAAGAGCAGGCTCTGGGGCGTCTAACGGTGTGGTGCCTCGAGCAGGTGTTAGTGCAGCAGTCATAACGGCGCTGTCGTCCGTGCTGGTAGAAAAATGTAATCCGGCCATCTGTAAAGACTGTGAAACGTCACACCCTCAAAGGAGTCTGAAATCGAGTGTACACTAGAATCAGAGGGTAGCTTGATAACAGGGATCTCAAAATGTGCAATTAGTAACAATGTTTTCATTTAATTTTCCATCATCATGGGTGTCAGTGGAAGGACCATCAGTAATCATGTCTACGTCATCATCAATCGTTCGTCGAGTAGCCCACCTCCGGAAGGAATGTCCACAGGAGGCGCATTGTCGAGGATTGGAGCCATAGTGTGCTCACCATCGGGATGACCAGTGATGAAGTGGTCATGGATTGAAACAAGAGTTACAGGAAGATTCTTTGCCAGAGAAACCATCAGCAAAGATGAAGTATCACCAAAATCTGGTAGCACGGACTGTTAGAAGTCGTCCTCGCCCTTAGTCAGCATATCAGGATCACTCTCAGTATCTGACGTAATTGTCTCTGGCGCAGATGTAGTCTCATTATCTGTGGCGGTGGTCGTAGGGTTATCAATGTCTGATAACTCGTTCTCTAATTAGAGTGACATGTGTGCCGGTGCGTAACATGTATATTCATAGTAGTTACTAACAATTAGTGTATGCGAATAACTACCACATATGCACATACATCAACATTAAATCAAATAAGCATGTAAGTCTCAATTAATGTAAGCAAGTAATCATCCTAGTCTTCCCCAGACTATCCTCCCAGTTTCTCAAACTGAACTCTCCTTGTCTCTCAGACTATCCTCCCAGCCTCTCAGACTGATCCTCCTAGTCTCACTAGACTAACCTCCTAGCATTTCAGACTGATCCTCCTAGTCCCACTACACTAACCTCCCAGCCTCTCAGACTGAACTTTCTAGTCTCTCAGACTAAAATCTCTCAGTCTCTCAGACTAATCTCCTGGTCTCCCCGACCTAATTCCTGGTCTCCCCGACCTAATTCCTGGTCTCCCCGACCTAATTTTTCCTGGTCTCCCCGACCTAATTCTTCCTGGTCTCCCCAACCTAATTTTTCCTGGTCTCCCCGACCTAATTTTTCCCGGTCTCCCCGACCTAATTTTTTTCCCCGGTCTCCCCGACCTAATTTTTCCCCAGTCTCCCCGACTGGACTCCCTCAGTCTCCCCGACCGAGCTATAAATTTAAATTTGGAAATGTGTATTTGTGCCTTTTGTTTGTAAAAAGGTTTGTTTCCTGGATCTGGACGTATAGTGTATGCAATGTAAAAATGTTTGAAAAAGTTTTCGTGAGAGCCCTGATGATCATAGTCTAGACTCGAGAAAGAATCCTAGTTCGCTATGATCGAGGCTCTGATACCAAGCTGTCACACCCTGGCTTTGCGTAAGCGTGTGTTTATTTGGTGTGACTTCTTAATACCATAGCAACAATCATAACAATGCTATATGATAAAAACATGAGATATTCATCCATTAATAAAGTTAGAAAAATCCCATTTTCAACAATCACAAAATAAGTTACAAACCTTAACTTGATTTAATTGAGTTTATAAAGACTTAGCAAAAGACTTTAAACAATACTAGGTTTAGGGGTATGTAACCCGTCCAGGAAGAGGTTACACCTTCTAAACCCTGGATGACCTCTTTATTCAAACGCAGCTTGAAAATGCGTGCATACCGTGCCAGATCCATTAGTTTCCTGAAATACATGTAGTTTGAAAAATCAACATAAAGTTGAGCGAGTTCATGTGTGAGTGAGTATGTATAAACCTTTGTAATATGTCTGTATGAATGTATGTTCTTGGTATGTAGCGATAAGGAAAAAGAGATCAATTAATGTGTAGCTAATACATTAATAAGTGACATGGCCTAGGAAGCACTCAAACCTATAACGCGGATTTCATACCGGTCCTTCCGGCGGAACGACATAGTCACCACATGCAGCCACACGCTGGCCCATGTGTGGGGCTCTCAACACCCGATAGATCTATCACTCATGCCTCTCGGTCCTTATACAAGGATTAATGGTCTTACGATAATAGCCTATCCATTCACGTGATCTAGCAGTAAGTTCCTTAGCTAATCATACCGTGTATAAAATGTTTGTAGTAAATGTAACATGTATTTCACCCCCGAAGTATAAAAACTGAAAACAGTTAAGAGAAAAGGGGGGGCATGAACTCACTGTATTGCGTCTTCGGTACATGTAACTCGTAACCCAAATCTCCTCAGCAAACATGACTACCTACAATGGTCTAACGTCTAATAGACGGACGGGTCGTGCCTTGTCTTAGTATTTATGTTTTTGAGTTACGTTTCTGGTATTATTCCAAGTTATAATGATTATGTTTGGTTTTGGAATAATTGTTTATACGATATTTATGTATTAAGACTTCTCAGGTATTTGTATTCGTCTCTCCTTCCCAAGGATGGGAGTATCTCGTACTTGTGTATTCGTATTTCTTGTATTGGTATATCTTGCCATGTATCGGCGTTGTATTCCGGTGTGTTATAAAAATACGTCAATATATTCCCCAATATATATATTTCCAAGTAATATTATTTTTATCCCAAAAATAATATATCTCTAGTTCGTAAAATAATCACGTAAGCACACAAGCGTCTTATTACGAAATATATATTCTCAATATATATATTTAACAAGTTTTATTTACGAAAAATCCACCTCCGACACTTGGTTATTTCGTAATAAAAATCATGGTGAAATTTATATTTTGAAAACAAGTTAAAAATATATTTATAACACTTGTCACCAAAAACATTTCTAAGTGTTATATTTTCTGGAAAAATTTCGCCAGAGTTTCCTCTGTAAACGGAGGCGTCCACGCTTACTAGCGTATCATTTTCCTTTGTAAAATCATTCAATCAGTTCTCAATTAACCAACCCGTCATTCAGACATGCAAAACACTACTTATATCGTTTCAGTTTTATTATACAAAACTGGGCCGTTTTCGAGTATTTTAATAAAATAATTATCTTATTCCAAAAATTCCCAAATTTTTATAGAATGTCTTATACGAACCAAAAATTATTGTGTAAAAATATCGGGGTCCAAATCATCACCAATATTTTATAGAAAATCATTTTCCGGACCGAAATCAGATTTATCTTTTTCTGACCACAGTCCACGGAATAATTTATTTAAAATTCATTGTAAGTCCGATTTACGAAATTCCAGTGGGATAATTACAAATACATCGGTGGTCATCTACAATAAAAATTTCATGATTTAACTCTACACGGAATTCGAGTTATGACGGAAAACATAACTCCCATTTACTGCTGTAAAAATGCAGCTCTAGCTGCTGTTACAAAACGACACCTTAAAAATAGTAAACGAAGTCCAAAAATTATGATTCTGGTGCCATTAGAACCGTATTTCATAGTACATATATCTAGACTTCAGAAAATACACTTTTTGTTTAGTTAAGGACATGTTACAGCCAGTTAAAGTCGGCTGAAAGTGCAGATCAGCTTGCTGTTTGAAGGTTAAATGTTACTAAAACGCACCCATACGTTCGCCAACCTTTCTAATATGATTAAAATCAGATCATGAGTCTGTTACAGCAGATTATGGTTTGTTTATTTCAGATTTATCATGATTTATACCACTAGTTTCTTTTTAACCAACTAGTTCATCATACTATCAAGTCTTTTAGTTTTGATCTTTAGTGTTCTCGATTTTTATCCGTTAAACCTCTTATTAACCACTTTAAATAAGAACAAGAGGGTGTGTAGAAGCACTTACAACTAGCACAAGGCTAGGGAAGATCAAAGGCGTAAAAGTGGTGGATAAAAGAATACAAGAGCGGCCCTTGAACTTCCGAGAGCACCGGGCTTGTTTGTATGATCCCTTGCACACTTGTATGTGTGTAAAATGGCTAGATCAAAACTTGGTGATGGTTGGATGATGGTTGGTGGTCTCGGCAGAAGACAACAAAGGGGAAATGAGAGAGAGCAATTTTGGTTTGTGCCTTTGGAATGAAAAATGATGAACCTCCATGCAAGTTTATAATCCATTTTAGTGTTTTGTCCACTAAATAATATGTTTCCTAGATTTTAGGCAAGATGTAATAAAATAATCAAAGTTATGTGGTGTGTGTCCCCTTGGGGGACCGATCAGTCAAGGGGGATGGGGTAATTAGTTGGATTTCAACTAATTAGTTAAGCACTAGTTAGTTAGTTAGTTAGTTAGTTAGTTAGAGATTTAAAATTAGTTACTAGTGTGTTGTGTGTTATAACGGGTGCTAGGGTATTCGGGGACCCTAACTGGCTCAGAAAAAGAAAAACAATGTCATTGACAATATTTTTAGGTTCCGGGTAAAGTCCGGTTGTTCGGTTGGATATTAATCCGTTAAAGTGCTAAATAAGCATTTAAAGTGTCGTTAGTATTATTTTTAGTGACACAATGAATTCCCGACACTTTGAAAAGTGTCTAGTATTATTTTCCCATGTTTTTGCACTTTACTAGTTAGCTTAAATGCTGAATTTTGTATTAAAGTGCAGGATTTGTACTTAAAGTACGTTTTAGGCACATCCGGTCACTATAACTATCACCTAGTGACGCAGTTTAACAATCCTCACCTCCCTACACTCCCTACTAGTGTAGTAATCTATTCCCGGCTCATACTGGCCTCAGAGACAGTGTCTGTCTGATGCTGGCTATGTCAGCATGTTTACTGGGTTATCCGTTCATTGTGCTACTGTGCTTTTGTGCATCAAGTTTGTCACTATAGTTCTGTGTAAATAATGGAGTGACGGCACTAAAGTATGATGCATGTACGTGTATGTATCAAAATTCAAGTAGCAGTTTAATCACAACTGTAAGCAAGCACAGTAATTAAGTATTAATTAAATATTAATTAATTCGTACGGATACCTGGTTTGGTGAGGGTTGTCACATGTAACCCATTTGTTCTGACCCATAACCATTGAATGTGCACTTCTTGGATTTTGAGTCTAACTTATCCCTGTCACCAGCTTCTAACAAATCGTAAGCACTACAACCAAAGACTTGTAAGTGTTCTAGGCTTACCTCCTTTCCTTGCCACATTTCTTCAGGCAATTTGAAATCTAAGGGACCGATTGGTGAACGGTTGATCAAGTAGGCTGCAGTGCTAACTGCATTGGGCCAGAATGTCTTGGGCATCCCGGCATTTAGCCTCATGCTTCTAGCCCTCTCATTTAGAGTTCTATTCATTCTCTCAGCTACACCATTCTGCTGAGGAGTTCTGGGAACTGTCCTGATCATCTTTATCCCTTCATTCGCGCAATAGTCAGTGAACTGCTTGCTTATGTATTCACCACCATTATCAAACTTTAAGCACTTTACCTTCAAGTTAGTTTCATTTTTAACAGCAGATTTCCATATCTTAAAAGCATCAAATACAGCAGATTTATGCTTAAGAAAATATACTCATACCTTTCGTGTTGAATCATTGATGAAAGTAACATAATATCTCGAGCCTCCTAGAGATTAAACTGAGGTTGGTCCATATACATCCGAGTGAACAAGCTATAACTTCTGAGCTTTCGGTGTCCTCCATGTCTTCACAAAAGTAACCCTCTTTTGTTTTCCAAGAACACAAGGTTCACAGAATTCAGTTTCCACTTTCTTCAAGTATGGAAATTTACCTTTCTGAGCCAACATCTTCAATCCCTTCTCGCTCATGTGTCCGATTCGGTTGTGCCATAAATTTGATGGACTCGGACCGGTGGTCATTGCATGAACACCTTCAGCAGAAACTTCTGCCATGTATAGAGTACCTTGCTTCTTTCCTTTGGCAATCACTAAATTGCATTTGATCACTTTCCATTGTCCACCCCCAAAGTGAACATTAAACCCTTCATCATCCAGTTTACCAACTGAAATTAACTTTCTCCTTAGGTTAGGAATAACCCTGACATTTTTCAATGTCCATCTAGTTCCTAATGAGGTCTTCAAGTCTACATCTCCAATACCTATGATATCAAGCATTTGATCATCTGCTAAACGAACTTTTCCAAAGTTACCTGTTCGTAGATTCTTGACTATATCTGGGCATGAGATAGCATGGATAGAAGCACCTGAATCCATAATCCAAGATTCAACTGAATCTTCAACAGAACAGATGAGAACATCACCTAATTCTTCCGAGGATACACTGTTTACTTCTTTCTTTGAAGCGGGTTTTGTACATTGGCTTCTATAGTGACCTTTTTCTTTGCAATTCCAACATGCAACGTCTTTTCTGTTCTTTGACTGTCCCCTTCTTCTGGACTTGGACCTGCCTCGACTATGTCCTCTTTCGTTTCTTCTTCCTCTACTTTCTGAATGCAATAAAGAACTAGAATTAGAAGTATCACCACAGCTTCTCCGTCTGATATCTTCGTTTACAATCAAGTCATGAATACTATCGAAAGTGAGTTTGGTAGTGCCGGATGCACTACTAACACCTGTGACTTTGCCTGACCAACTGTCGGGCAACGATGATAAAAGGAGTAGTGCTTGTACTTCATCTTCAAACTTTATTTCAACTGAGGCTAAACGAGAGATAATCCAGTTAAACTCATTTATGTGAGCGGTAACCGACATGCCTTCCTTCATCTTGGTGTTAACCAATTGTCGGATGAGGAATACTATGTTTGAAGCGGATGGTTTTTCATACATGTTGGACAAAGCTTTCAATACACCATATGTGGTTGTTTCATTGACAATGTTGTAAGAAACACGCTTTGCCAAATAAAGCCTAACCACACCCAAAGCTTGTCTATCCAACAACTTCCGTTCTTCATCATACATGTCATCTGGTTGTTCACCTGACATAGGCAAATGCAAACTTTTCTGATACAATAAATCTTCAATTTGCATTTTCCAAAATCCATAATCACTTCCATCGAACTTATCAATCTTGATTTTACTATCTTCTGCCATTTAAAAAAAGATTACCAAATTACTACTAACCAAACGGGTTTGTACTGCTAAGTGGTAATTTATACGAGCGAAAGCAATAATCAGAAACAAATAACTTATCTGTTTCAAGCTTTAATGGCAAGGGACAAGTATTGATGGATAATGAGATCTTGTTCAAAGTTGAGGGGCCATTCTGATAAAATTAGAACTTCAATTTCTCCACCACCAGAAATAAAATAGATGAGGGGCCTTTCTGATCAAATTGAAACCTTCAATTCTCCACCAGAATAAAAGCACGCACGTGCTTCTTCTTCCCCAAATTTCACCAGAACAAAAAAGTTCTGTTCCTTCTCCTCGTTCCTTCTCCTACACAGAGTTTCTTCTCCACTTCACAGAATAAAGAAAAAAAAACTCAAACTCACCTCTTCTTCTTCTCTTTTGTTCGTGTGTCAAACAAGAGCAGGCTGGGTTCAATCGGAACCCTAGACAGCGGCGAATCGAGTAGAAAGCTGGACGGGTGGGGCTTGTGGGGCGGCGGAACTGCCGGCGATTCTGGCTGCGGCGGTGGCGGTTCTGGCAGCAGCGACGGCTGCTGGATCTGAACAGAAAACGCCTGTTGTGAAGAGACGGCTGAAACCGATGCAAATCGGAACCCTAGTTCAGATTCTGCCCTATCAGGTATCTTTTTCTTCTACACCTTCGTTTCTGTTCATTCTGTTCGGTTTCTGTTCGGTTCAACTACACGAGCCTGAGCTCTGATACCAGTTGTTAGGATCAGGATACACACAAGAATACAGAACTCACACACACACAATTTTCTGATGAAGAACACAAAGATTTATAGTGGTTCGGTCTGATTCTGACCTACATCCACTCTCGGTAACTAGGAGTATTTGTGTTAAGCTTGGTACAAATTTTACAGATACATAACAATCTCATATATATAAGATTAAGGAAAGAGAAGAATGTCCCAAAACATGATCCGTAAAAAATGGGTTTCAGAGAAGATTGGATCATCTCAGCCTTTTATCTTCTTATCCTGTTTTGATCAGAAAACTTTTCTAATGTCCACTTGCTCTAGTGGATTCACACTCAACAAACCGTGCTAGGATCACTCTAATTTTGTTATGTAGGTATCTGACTATAAGGTGTTTGATGCAAGTCAAATGCACTTAGTGTGCAAAGTGAAGATCACGCGTAGACTATGTGTTTGAATGAGCATAATTCGTGTGAGTGAGCGCAATATGGTGAGCAATGTAAAAATCATGCAAGCATAAATGCAGGGAATGTGCGAGCACCATCTATGTGATTGTGCGAGTGCAAGCATAAATGCAGGGAATGTGCCCTTTTTCGTGTGAAATGATAATCAATGGGTGATTTCCATACTCAAAAAAATGTTCTTTCAAAGAGAGGCCTTTGGAAGAACTTACCCTTAGACTATAAATAAGCAATTAATTTGTCATTTGCGGTGTTTGTCTTGTGAGATCATCCTAATGGGAGCTCACGTAGGGTTGGCATGGAGCTTAGAATAATAGATGAGTATGTAATCCATGATGACTGATTCACTAAACACATTCATCTATCTTGTTCTTATGTATCGATTCATATGGTGTTCTATTAGTCTCACACGCATCCGCCTTTACCTACGTCGTTGATTCAAGAGCAATGACCAGGTTGTATAGGTCCTAACATGTTCTAGAAACTTTGTGTGTGATGTGTTAAATTCGTTATTGAACCTTGAAAAGGTGTTGGTCATCATGGTATACAAGATAGAAATGCAACAGTAATTAGTATCATAAAATTCAAATTTCTTAACGTAATAGACGTGATAATCCAATAATGTTTATGTCACATTTATTATATTGATAATGTGAGTACATATTAGTTAATTCTTACAAGTGCAAGGATATTAATGGCTTCGATTGTAACATCACCTGCAAGATTGTCACTCGTACAATTTGAGGTTTGACAACCTTGGTGTTGGAATTGCCATGAGAGCAACTTTCTTCTTCAACACGATCCCAAACTTTTCAGATAGGTCATGTACTTTTCCGTGCTCCAATTCCCAATCAAAAGAATGGATTATGGATCCAAGCAAATACATAAACATCCGCTCAGCCATTGCGGTCCCTGCACATATCCTACGCCCAGATCCAAACGGGAAATATCTGAAGTCATTGCCAGTATAATCCCACTTCTCATCCAAGAACCTTTCAGGTCGAAATTCCAACGGGGTTTCCCAAATGGTTGGGTCTCTATGTATTGCCCACACATTCACAAACACTCGAGCACCTTTGGGGATTGTATGCTGCCAATCACACATGACTCACTAGGACAGTGGGGTACCAAGAGTGGAAGTATCAGGTGCAATCGAAGAGTTTCTTTCATGATGGCATATAGGTAGGTTAGTTTGTTGATGTGGGATTCTTCGACTACTTTGTCTTTTCTGACCACCGTCTCTAATTCTTGTTGTGCCTTTTTGAGGATTTCGGGTTGCCTCATCATCTCGGCCAAGGCAAACTCGAGTGTATTTGAGGTTGTATCCGTCCCTCCAACCACCATATTCTGAAAAGTTGAAAACATAATTTACCCATGATTAGTAAATTTCATTTTTAAAGTCATCTAACTACTGATATTGTAACATTAATTACCACAAGCAAGGCTTTCAGATGAGTGGTGGTGAACGGTGGGTTCGAATCTCCACTGTCTTTAAGCTCCAACAAAAACTGCAAAAAATCCTTATTTCCATCCCCACCCATTTTCCTCCTTTGATCAATCATCGTCTCAAAAATCCCATCCAATCTCTTCGCCAACACCTTCATATTCTTTACAATTCCTTGAAGATCAAACGGAGCCAAAGCCGGATATAAGTCTTACAAGTTTGGCATCATCAAGTATCTTGTCATCTCACCTATCAGTTGCCGGAATTCTGCTCCCACTCTCTCCTTATTATCAGAACTCACAGTGCCACCCCACATCATGCCAGTAATCACATTCAACGCCGTCAAAAACATCTGCTCCCCAACGTTCACTAGCGACCCGACATTACTGTACAAGTATTTCACGGTGTTCCTGACCTCTTTCCTGCGTAGATAGTAAACCGAATTCAAAATTTGGTTGCCAAGCATTTCACGAACACAGATCTTTCTCAACATCCGCCATTGATCCCCATATGGTAACGAAACGATGTCGTTTCCACCTAATGTTCCCACTTTCCCAGCCAGTGGAACGTCTCGGTCCGCAAACGTGATATCATTCAGTTTTAGCACCTCACGGGCCAACGCCGGGGAGGTGATGAGAATACCCAGTTTTTTACTGAACCAAAGCCTCGAAATTGGGCCGTATGTTTTCGCCAAGGCGGCAAAGTGGGAGTGGAGTTCGGGATCAAGAGATAGGAGGTTTCCGAGTAGCGGTAGAGGTCATGGGCCTGGTGGCAGTGGCGGGTGGAACTTCTTTGATGTGAACATCCATGCGAGGTAGAATATAGAAATCAGAGAGGTGATTATGATCACGGTGGTTGCGGCCTCTTCGTCTGTGTTGCCGCTTCCCCACCACCCTGACCAGCCGTTGGATACGGTGGCGAAGACTCCTTTCGACATCAGTAGGCAAGTACAAACGAGTAAGGTTGAATTTTGATGAAGATAATCAGTGGTTATGATGTTAGTTTAATAGTGAATGCAGAGTCCAAACAAAGAATCTTTATCTTGTTAACAAGAAGATGCTGGATTACAAAAATACAATTTTAATTAGATATTCCAGTTGATGAAACACTGGTTAACGCCGATGGTTAACTAGCCGGAATGTTTCTTACGTGGGTTCAATCTCCTTCTCTACTCGCTAGTGACTGGGATCCTGCAAAACAGCAAACCGTTAACTCGTTAAGAGGGGAATATTGGGGTTTCCCTCTTAACCGGGCTCCGGCGTGAGAATAAGTACTGTTCTGAGGAATAAAGAGTGTGTGTTAGAGCCAGAGGTGAAATGCAAGGAGAGCAGAATGGATAACCTGAATGATGAAGGGTCCTATTTATAGGCGGAGGGTGAAGGAGGGAGGAGTGACCTTGCCAGCTGTTGCTGGGCGCCAGTTGTCCGACCAAGGGGAATATCCTCTTGGTCTCCTCTGCTGTGGTCAGGATAATGGTCCACGTGGCGCGCCTGTATTTGCCCATGCTGGAGAAATAGTGCAACTGCTGTCGGTCTGCCCCCAGATTTGTTGCAGGTCTACATGGCTCCTGATTAATGGTGACACGTGTCGTCCTTTCTGTCGGAAGGAGCATCTTTGGTGCCACCTTGACGTCTTCAAGAAGCTCCTAGAAGCTTCTGGATTTTCCTGCTGATGTAGGCGCCATGTTGGAAGGGAAAAAGTGGTGTGGTCCCTGCCATGTGGGCATGGAATTAGGACCATACCTTTTAACCAGTCCAGGTGCTACTTCTAATTGCAGTCCGACTTGAATTTATTTATAATATATTTATAATTATAGTAGCTAGGAATCGTTTTAGTATTTGAAACCGGGTTGTGACATAGCTTGTTTTACATGTTAGTTTAAAAGTTGCGATTTCAGTCCCTGTGGTTTCACTTTCGTAATCATTACAGTCCACTTCATAACCATTTCAGTCTCTGTACTTACAGAATAAATGGATTGAAATGGTTACGAAAGTGAAACCACAAGGACTGAAATGGTTACAAAAGTAAAACCATAGGGAGTTAAATCGCAATTTTTAAAACAATGGACTGAAATAGTTATTTTTGACAAACTGCAGGGACGAAAACAGTAATTAACTCTTTATTGTTTAATATCTCTTTATCGTAAATAAATTTGAATCAGGCTAATGTGGCCTAGGTTTTTTGTAACTTAGTAACTTGAATGTAGTTAAACCTATGTCTTTTAAAATAATTAAACAAACATCGTTGTGTTTGCTCTAGAACACCACAGTTGCAACTCAATCTAAAAAATCATAAAAAAATAATCAAAATCAAATTATAAATACCAGTTGAAAAAGTTAGAGCACCCTAACGGGTGGTCCGTTGGGGTGGTCTGCTCAAGCAAACAAAAGCAAGTGGTCCAAAATCATTGGAGGAGGTGGTCCGGTGGAGCGGGCCGGTTTGGTAAGGAGTGGGACCACCCACTCACAATAGTTTTTTTTTTTAATTATTTTTTTTAAGTGTAAAAAGTGGGGTGTGAGGTGAAGGTTTGCAATTGCTTATCGTTGGAGAAAAAGTGGGGTTTGGAGAGATGGTAATTTAGAATGACGTGACATGCTAACTAGGTGGTCTGTTGGACTGTTGACTTGATAAAGTCAAATTCCTATTTTACCATTTTTAGTATTTCTTTTATTATTAGTATGTTAGTTAATTAATTGGTCGGTTAGCTGTTTTCCTCTGTATATAATTAGGGTTTGTATCATTTGGGGATAATCAATCAAGAATTTCGTTTTCCCAATCTTTACATGGTATCATCCTGTTCGATTCTGATCTTCGTTTCCGCGTTCGTTTCTTCAGTTTTCGTTCATTCCAATTCGAGATTTCTTCGTTCTATTCCAGTTTTTTTTCAATTCGTTTTCTGATATTCATCATGTCTGAATCTGTATCTGTTTCAATTCCGTCTTCTAATGCGATCGATTCCTCGAATCCTCTATTCTTACATCCTTCTGATCATCGTGGGATGCTTCTTGTTTCCAAGCCATTTGATGGCTCGGGATTTGGTGCGTGTAAACGTGCCATGATAATCGTTCTATATGCGAAGAACAAATTGGTGTTCGTCAATGGTGAATTTGCTTCTCCAACTGATTCTTCTCAAGTTCCTCTCTATAATCGCTGTAATGACATGGTAATATCTTGGATTTAAAACACAATATCTCGAGAAATCAGTGGCAGTGTTCTTTATGTTGCGTCTGCTCGACAACTATCGCTTAAACTCAACGCTCGATATGGTCAAGACAATGGTGCCAAGTATTATCAATTACAAAAGAGCCTAACTGATCTTGTTCAAGGTAATTCTGACATTGCTTCTTATTTTACAAGACTTGAGACTGTTTGGGATGAATTAATGTCAATTAACACCATTCCAATATGCACCTTTGGTACTGCTCATCTTCTGGCTAAGAGAGATGAAGATCAACGTCTTATGCAATTCTTGATGGGTCTAAACCCCTGTTATGATACGGTTATGATGAAACTGTTACCTACTATTAATCAAGCTTATGCTCTTGTTGTTCAAGATGAGAAACAAAGGGAGATTCATTCTTTATCTCCCTTTTTTTTTTTTTTTTGAATCTACATATGTTCTCATTGAAAGAAATCTGGACATCATGTTAGTAAATGTTACAGAATTATTGGCTTTTCCAAAGATTTCAAATTCACAAAGTCAAAGCGTGGAACTGCTACCAATGTGGAACTTGAATCTGACTTGCCTTTTCAACATTCAACAAATCCTTTTACTAATAACACTTCTCATGAATCTTCAAATGGTTCATCGTCTATCTCAGTCACACAATACAATGAGTTGATGAAAATGTTGCAGCAACACAATTTAGTAAAAGATACTCAATCACAACCTACTTCTTCAATTCATTGTAAGTCCCGGAACCGAGATCACAATGATATCGCACAACTCGAAGGGTGGCAGAATCACACAAACAAGTTGTATAAGAAATAAAGATATGAAAGGAGGATGATTGTGTAATCAAAGGATTGAATCTTGCATACAATAGCAATTGTCTAATAAAAGATATGTCAAAATCAGCAACCATGCCCCTATGACATAAGCTACTATTTATAGAAAGGGATTAGGGAGGAGCCTCCCTAAACCCTAGGCCCAATCTACACAAAAAACCCAATTACAATCATTAACGCCACATTCATACTAATCAATTAAGCTACTTATCCATAAACCTTCAAGGGCCTAACAATCTCCCCCTAGGTTTACTGGATTGGTAGCTGCATCACGCTTGAGGTCCACCTTGATCTTGATCCGGAGTGAACAGATGATGATTTAGAACATTTGCTGCAGCACTCGCCCAGTCTTTCTCGCATTCTTTATATTTCTCATTTGTTTGGATTTGATGAGCACAGAGAACCAGGATATCTTCTTCATGAAAGCCCATTAAGTCATAAGAATTTGGAATCCTGATAGATTGTTCTTGAGTAACGATGACAGCTTCTGCCATCTTTGGATCATAAGCCCAGAATTTGAAGTTTCTCAGGATTCCCTTTTCAAACTTCTTGGAGAATGGAATGATCTTCTCTTTTTCAGTGGCTGGCCAGATAACTGATCTGATAGTGCGTTTAGTGTGAGGATCACGAACTCCAAGGTTTCTCTTGATTGTGGGCTCAGCTGTTTTCATTGTTGCAAAGTTGCTTTTCACTTCTCGCTCTAATCTTGAGTGAAATCTCCAACCCTTACCTCTCTTGTTCAGATCGGGATCATAGTAGGGAGCATGTAACAGACTTTTCAAGTCAATCCTGGTCCAAGATTCAAATTGACTTTCCTTTCCATAGTACTCCTGATGCCCGCTTTTTCGTGTGATCAGCCACATCTGTTTATCAGGTTCATACCTCCAACATGACACATCTGATTTGTTTCCAACATCATCGTAATGAGAACATCCTAACTCCATCACCAATCTGTCTGGCCTTTTTGTTGGATCCTTCAATTGAAAGTTCTCATCTAGAGGATTTAAGTCCTGATTCTTCATTACCAACAGTTTTTTTTTGCTTTGCTTCTCTTTCTTTCTTTGTTCTTGCCTTTTCTTTGACTTGCTGCTTCGTTTCTTTGGTTTAGCAGCCAGATAGGCCTCTAAAGCTGCTGTACGTTCTGCTTCAGCTGTTGCAAATGTTGTTGCTCTCTGTTCTGGAGTTTGTTCAGTTCTTCCAACATAAAATTGTTCATCTTTTATATCAACAAACTCGTTCCCAAACTTCTTTTCTAATTTTTCCTTCAGATCATATACTGTGGACATCAGCATTCCTACATCACCTTGCAACTGATCTATAGTCAGATATCTATTAGTGAGTTGTGATTGTAGTGATGAGATCTGAGCATTCTTCAGCTCTGCATCCTGTTCTAGTATTACCACACGCCTTTTCAAACTGTTAACGTATTCATCTTCATCACTATCGCTGTCGCTCTCAAAGATCTGTCTCTTCTCAGTCGCATATCGAAAGCCTGCTTCTTCACGCACAGTTGTATGTGCGCCGCTAGAACTTCCTGCTTCAACATGAACACCACCATTTGAACTTCCAGGCTGTGAGTGGGTGGTTTCAAAGTCAAACTCAAAATCGTATAGTTCTGGATCATCTGTGCTTGTTTTCTTCGAGGCATTTTCTGTTTGTGGATCAGGATGAGGATCAAGGATTGAAGTGGACTCAGGGACAGTTGGTGGGCTTGAAAGGATGTCATCAGGTGCGGAGTCGGTTCTTTTTTTCTTCTTAGCAGATTCTTCAGTAACATCAGTAGTGGAGACAGAAGGAGGGTTTCCATCACCACCTTGTAAACTTTGAATTAATGCTGCTAGATTCTCAGAAGTCAAAGGCACGGGCTTTCGAACGACATCCTCTTCTTTATCAAACATCACTGTCTCTATTTCTCTTTCAGAATCTGTTTCTTCACTAGTGCTGTTCTTTGATTCTGAATCTATAACTTCAATTTCTTCTTCGTTGCCAGCCATTTGTTGTACTTGTTGCATAAGCTCTACATCGTGCTCTTCAGCAATTTGAGCATTGATTGGTGGTGGAATTGGGGCAACTGGGGCAACTGGAGCAGCGGGAGCTCCTTGCGCAGCATCTGCAAATCTTCCATGCTTCTCCAGGGCAAACCTTCCATCGAAAGTGTGATGTTTAGCTCTTTTGTTTTTGCATGCATTCACAAAGCAACTTGGCCCCATCGGCTTAAGATTAATAAAGTTTGGGCCCTTGACCAACGCTGGGTATCGATTATCAAGAATCATCTGGATAAACCTGGGATAGAGCATGAAAATCTTCTTTTTCGGATCTTCGAGCATCTTCTTCATATTATCAAAGATAAAGGCTGAAAAATTGAAATCCCATCCATTCACTAACGCCATAATTGCTGATGTTTGCGTTTTGTTGAGCTAATCAATTGTAACATATGACTGGCTCTGCTCGTAATGCGTGTGTGATGGGGCAATTGTTTAGACCCCGTATGAGAGATCCAAATAATTCCATCTGATATGCTGGAGGGTCTGACAAGTAGCCTGCTTGATTATGGAACAATTCCACCTCTAATTGACGTTGATTCTTCTCTTGCATCATAGCGCATGCCATTTTCTTCACTAAAATTTTCGACGTTAGATCTAAAAAATGTAACTCATATTTGAAGTTAATAACGAATCGACAAAGTCAATTACATCAAAAGGTTCAAACATAAGAAACGTGTCAAGAAATGGTTTAAAAGCAGTCCAGACAAGCAGTTCAAAGGTTCAAGTGAAAAGGTTCAGGTCAAAGCTTGGTCAAGGTCCGGAATGATGGGGTTCATCTCGGATGGACCTTTTCATCCGGAATGACATATTCCATCCGAGATCATCTGAGATAGGAATCTCCCGGTCCGAGATCATCCGTGATGAGGAATTCAAGCCCGAGATCATCCGTGATGCTATTTAGTAGTCCGGAATCACACACCTTCAGTCCGAAATGAGTCCGAGATGATAATTTAGAGAGAGAATTTCTTGAAAGCAGTCCAAGATGGTTCGAGATTGTGTCTCGGACCTTCTTCTGTTTGGTATTTAATGTTCTCGGATGATAATGGGCCAGACCCATCTCGGATGGTTGGTCCGAGACGGTGGGCCTTTTCAGGCTTTGACTTGGTCAACCTCTAATGGGCCCCACCCGAGATAGTGGGCCATCCAGATCAATGTTTTATTATTATTTTTTTTCAAGCCTTTTCAAGATAGTAAAATACCCCCTTAAAATCAACGAATCTACCCATCGAGCAACAAATAATAATAAAATAATAAAATAATAATGTGTATGAAATACTAACACTGGGGTTATTTTGGGAAGACTGCCATGGGATCAAATCGTATTCAAACCGATTAAGGAACACTTTTCAGCTCTTCATTTACTTGGACTGGTCCATGCGATTATTAATATACTTGTCCTCTTAAATCCACCGATCAAACCTCAACTTTTGGCTTTGTCATATGCTTTAGGTAGAATTATACTGAACATTCGTGTGCCCCATTCCAAGGCATACCCCCGCGATCAAGGTAAGCATAATGGTTTATCATAGCAGGTGAGTATACTGAGTTCATCCTTAAGTTTTTCAACGCCAGACTTCCTGGTGAACAACTCAGTACTTTCGTACAACAGAGAGACCAGGGAAGCTCTGACGAGGGCGAGACAGATAAATTTAATGGTACGGATTGGGCTTTAAAAGCAAACGAAATTCTCTTTTAGTGAGATTTCTTCCGTTTTTAGGTTTTGGCCCTTTTTGTGGCTCTTTTGCGAGATATCATGACTGTGTCCAGGTCTGCATATAGTCTGGATGCAACAACCTTGATATCCCGGATGATTTATCAGTATAAAGACCTGAAACTTCAGATCTTGGCTATCTCTTAACGCAGGATTTTAGACCTTGAAATCCTACACCGTTGGTCTGTTATCCACGAGATGCCCAATCCATTATGTTTATATCACTTTGCCTCTTTTTACTTTTCTAGCAGTAGACCTATCAACACATCGCACTGGATCCTAGCTTGTTCAACATTGAAACCTTACATGTGTTAATCAAGTTCTTTAGCACGAAAATTCATTTCCTTTCCTAGGAACTTTTCTCCCCCTAAATTTGTGCAAAAGTAGAATACTTATGCCCAAATTTACCAGATTTAATACAGATATTTATAAAAAACCCCTTTATTTATTATATGCGTAAAAAAAAATTTAAGCTCAGTTGGTGAAGCGTATCATTTTCAAGTGGTCTACAAGCACATTGAACCTAGAGATGCTGACAGGTTTTGTAAAAAGATCCGCTGTGTTAGCATCAGTATGGATCTGCTCAAGTTTAATTAATCCTCTGTCAAAGCAGTCTTGTATAAAATGAATTTTGATGTCAATGTGCTTGGTTTTGGAGTGAAACACAGGGTTTTTGTGATCTGGATAGCGGCACCATTATCGCAATATATGGTTGTATCAAGATAAGTCAAACCGTAATCTTCAAGCTGATGTTGCATCCAAAGAACCTGGGAGCAGCAGGCAGATGCTGCAATGTACTCAACTTCCATTGTGGAGAGAGATACAGTTTGCTGCTTATTGCACTGCCAAGAGATAAGTCTAAACAAATCAAAGTTCGAATCTCTGGGATACCAGAGTCCGAGTTTAAGAGCTCCCTTCAAATATCGAAAAATTCTTTTAACAGCAGTCAGATGAGAGAGTTTGGGATTAGCCTGAAACCGAGCACAGTGACAAACGGCGGACATAATGTCTGTTCGGCTTGCAGTCAAATACATCAGCGAACCAATCATGGATCAATACAAAGTTTGGTTTACAGGGCTTCCTTCAGAATCCTCAGTTAGCAATGGTCGTTCTGCAATTGGGGAGTCCATTGATTTCGAGTCTGTCATGTTGAATTTTGCAAGAACGTCATTGACGTACATGCTTTGATTTATCAGGATTCCTTGACTATTCTGATGGACTTGGAGACCTAAGAACATTGTCATCTCTCCTAAAGAACTTATCTCGAACTTCCTTTTCATGACCTCTTCAAATTCCTTGCAGAGCGCATCATTTGTGGACCCAAAAATGATATCATCAACGTATATTTGAACTAGAATGATGTCCTTGTAAACACGCTTAATGAATAGCATTTGATCGATTGTACGTCGAAAGTACCCATGAGCGACCAAATGCTCTGTTAGGGTAGCATACCATGCACGGGGTGCTTGGTGCAAACCATACAGAGCCTTTTCCAACTTGTAGGCATAACCATCTTTCTCTTGATCAACGAATCCTGGGGGTTGAGCAACATAGATCTCCTCCTTGACCTTCCCATATAGAAATGCCGTCTTAACATCCATTTGATAGACTGTAAAACCCATAAAGGATGCATATGCCAGGAATATACGAATGGCTTCAAGACGCGCTACTGGAGCATATACTTCATCATAATCTAAACCCTCGACCTGACTAAAACCTTGGACTACCAATATAGCTTTGTTTCTTACAATTACCCCAGAGTCATCTTGCTTGTTACGAAATACCCATCGTGTGCGAAGAGCTCGTTTTCCTTGAGGCAATTTTTCAAGTTTCCATACTCCAAGCCTTTCGAACTGATTGAGCTCTTCATGCATTGCATCGACCCATCCAGGTTTCTACAAAGCAACATTAATGTTTTTAGGCCAATCTGTGATATGAAGCAAGAATTGATGTCTCCATATTTGTTGTGGGTCAGAACACCAGCAAATACTGGACCAATGACATTCGCGATTGGGTGACTTTTCTGAACACGCTATGGAATTGCTGTAGAAGGGACATGTAGGTTTGGTTGTAAATTTGAGAAGCTTCCTGATGCTATTCCAGATGACTCCCCCTCATTTGGTGCAGCAGTGTTGATCACGCGAGGATCTACAGTGCAATCTGATGGAATTGCTTCTTGAAACAAAGAAGTGCCTCGAACGTTTGACTGTCCAGTGGAGACTTCAGTGTTGCTGGCTTCACCATCAGGGATAGCCGCTGAAGGTTCCGGAGTCGGCTCCTGAGTAGTGGAGGAGTGACGTTGTGCTGTAGTATCCTTATCAAATCCCGATGGATTTACAGTGAGTTTTTTTATCAAATTTTGCAAGGGCACATCCTCATCCTCATCTTCATCTTCAAAGGGGACATGTATCTCTACAGCTGAAATTCCTGCATCAACAACTTCATCAGACAAAATAGGAAACAATTTAAACAAGGAGGAATAGTCATATAGCCAATCAGGTCCAATGTGAGCATCTTTTGGATTTTCTTCCAACCAATCCACGTGATATGCTTCCACGATCTGCTTCTTGACCTTGTTATACACTCGATATGAGGTATTTTTAGCATACCCAATCAAGTAGCAAGGATCTCCTCTAGCCTTAAACTTTCCTTTAGAGTCCATGAGGAGAAGCACACACGGACAACCAAAAGTGCGAAAGTGATGCACTGAAGGTTTTTGACCCTCTACAATCTCATAAGGAGTTTTCATGTGATGTTTGTTGATGAAGGCATGATTTTGAACGTAGCAAGCTGTGTTCACTGCTTCTGCGCAGAATATTAATGGAAGACCCGAATCTATTAGCATTGTGCGAGCAGCTTCAATGAGAGTACGATTGCGTCTTTCTGCGACTCCGTTCTGTTGAGGAGATCTTGTTGTACTGTATTGACGATCAATTCCTTTTAGGGCACAAAATTCATTCAGCTTGGCATTCTTGAATTATGTCCCGTTGTCACAGCGGATAATTTTTAGTCGTTCATTTGCTTGATTCTCCATGAGAATTACAAATTTCTTGATTAAACCCGTTGTCTCACTTTTCTGCTCCAAGAAGAATTCCCAAGTGAAACGAGAAAAATCATCTGCGATGACCAAACAGTAAGCCTTTCCTCTGATACTGAGTACACTGACCGGGCCAAATAAATCCATATGCAGCATTTCCAAAGCCTTTGAAGTGGTTTGAACAGGTTTCGACTTATGAGGCCTTTGATGCTGCTTTCCTCTAGCACAAGCTTCACATTTCTCTATTTGCGTGAAATCCTTTACTGGCAAGTTCCTGACTAGACCTCCTTTTGCTAACCGATTCAAGTTTTTCATGTTCAGGTGACCCAACCGACGGTGCCACAACATAGCATCATGTTCGCAATTTCTGAAAACAAACAAGTAACTTAATCAGTATGAGCTTTGTTCATATCAACCACATAAGCATTTCCTCTTCGTTCTGCTTAAATTAGAAACCAGTCTTCAGGTATGATAATTCCTGGCTTCAAGATAACGCAACCACTCTTGGTGAAGAGAACCTCCATTCCTTTGTCACACATCTGATAGACACTCAGAAGACTGTGTTTAAGCACACGGACATAGTTAACGTCTGAAAAGGTGAGGACGTCATTCTTGACTGTGCCTTTCACGGTGATTCTTCTCAATTCTCCTCCAGCGAAGTTGACACACCCTCCGTCGAATATCTTGATGTCATTCAACTGGGACATGTCTCCCGTCATGTGTCTGGAACAACCACTATCAATAAACCAAAGTCTAAAGGTAGCCCTCCACAGTCGTTCCTGCACATTTAACGGAATCAGTTAGAGACTGGAACCCAGGCCATAGTTGACCTGAGTTGACCATTGCAATCTGTGTAAGTGACTTCACGAAAGATCATATTACTTTTAACATCGCTAGCGGTTTTTGGTGACAAGGTAGAAGTTGATGGTTGCGAACACGGAGACTGGGATCCAACAGGAGTTTTAGGTTTCCAATTCCTAGTGTCCGAAATACTTTCATTTGATGGAAAACATTTGTTTGTCTTTGAAGCCTGATTGTGTTTGAAAATTTTTGATTTTCTTGTTTGGCAAGATTCTAGTCTCTGTCAGAAGGCCTTACTTTAGGAGGACCATTTTTGGAAAAGTGAGAGTGCATAGCCTTCTGATAATACATATTCCTAAAGTAGTAGGGACGATGAACACAATTTCTTTCAATGCGCCCCGGAATTCCACAATTAAAACATGTCTGCCTTTTTGAAAAAAAAAATCTAGTTCAGCTTGGGTTATTCTCGAGAACTGATCACGTCTTTTCTTTTCATTTGACGCTGAGTGCTTTCGAGGATGCTCGATCTTGGATGAACCTAGCTCACAGCTGCCAGCACAAGAGTAAGTGTCGGGTACCATACGATTGAGTTTGGGTTCTGTTTGCTTGAGATTTGGGTTTTCCCTTTTAACATTCTTTCTTTTTGGCCTTATGTTTCTACGTGACTGCTTTCTTTTAGAGGGAACAAATTCAGTTGATTCTGTTTCGTTAAGGTCACCTTTGGGATTGATAGTTGAACTATCTATGGAAGTGACTTTAACATATCCCTTTTCCTCGGAGACCATGTTTTCAGGAGATTCTGCAGAGAAGGTTTGCATAATAATTTCTTCTTCAGTTTCATCATCTGATTTAACTGTTGAATTGATTTCCATGGATTCCTTCTCCATAGGTTTCATGTTTCCATGGGTTTTCTGTAGAATTGAACTCTATGGATGTCTCTTCTTCAGTCAGATCAACCTCTGAGCTCTCGACATTAGACGATTCCGGTAATTCAGATGATGAGCAATCTGTGTCTAAGACAGTTTAACTGTCTTCTTTCGCATTACTACTGGATTCTGATTATTCATCACAATCAGAACCACTTGAAGGTTTAATCTCATTATCTGAGATTCCTGAATCCTCTGTTTGGCTGCCACGAACGTCAGATGATCCCTGTTCAACAACAATTTCTTTATTATCACAATCAAAAGTATCATGTTTTTCATTATTGCAGGGAGCCTCTGATGTATCATTCAATGTTTCAGGCATACAAGTGGAATTTCCTGAATCATCAGAACAAATTTCCGAGTCACTTGAAACATATGTCTCAAGTTCTTCAGTCTACGCATCAGGCTCTCCTGTCAAAACATCTTCAACATTTTCAACATTCTCAACATTGTCATTTTTATCACATGCATAATCTAGAATAATAGCACCAGATTCATCAGTCTTAGTGGGAACACCCCAAGTCTCAGCAAACCAAGAAAAAACAAAATTCCAAGCATAAAGGTCATTTTTATCAGAAATAACATTATCAGCAGCACGTTGTTGTGATTCATCATCCTCTTTAGACTCCTCTTCAGTTCTTACTGACTCTGCACACGAACTAGAACAGTTAGTATTTTCAATAGAATCTGGATTTGGTGAACTTTTCTTCATCTCCCCTGCGGGTGTGTTAACTGGTTCCGTATTTGTTTCAGTTTCAGCTTAAGTATTTGTTACTGTTTCATTTACTTGATCGGACTAATCCGTGTGACACCTGTGTCACTTCAGCCATCATACAAATACCAAACCAATGAAATATTGTATTTCATACTTGGGATTTGTATAAATATGTGTATCATTAGCACATATCAATTCTTGTTCGATTTCGAGCTTTAAATCACTTTCTGTAAGGTTATACGCGAACTGATGCGTAAATATAACCAGTTTAACGTGACAAACACTCCAGAATAGTGACATAGGCTTAATATACCTTAAATAACCTCCACATAACTTAGAAATAAGTTTTGGGTGGTTTGGTGTGTCAAAATCAAGTTTATTCGCTTACAGGGACTAATTTCGATAAACTGCGAAAGTATGTCGATTCGTACTGTAACGAACATTTCGGAACTTGATCATAAGTTAAACATGCCCAAAATATCCTTTACATATCTTAGAAATAGGCTTTGAGGTGTTCGATATGCTAAAATAAACTTTATTGATCAATAGGGACTAAAAGTGTCAAAAAGTGCACAAGTTTGCATTTTCGCTCATATCTTACGTTCTGAATATATCCGGACATCCAAAAATTTATGTCATCATTAAAATATTTTATTTTAGTGATTGGCATGATAAAATTCCATTTGTCTCTTAATTTGGATCGTTTTTGCGTTCGTTACGACTTCCATCGTAATTAACCGAACAACGCAACCGTACGGCCAAACGAACCGACATCCGAGATATTTTTGAGCATGTTTTGAGTTCCCTATAATTTAACATCATTGTAGAGCCTTTAAAATGGCTTAACGAGCCTCAAACGCATCAAAAAGGGCCTTAGAAGCATGCAGGGACTGAAACTGTAATTAATGAAACTGTTTTGCTGAACTGGGATTTCAGGCGGCCCGCGTAAGCCCCCCTTAACTCTTACGTGGGGCGCGTAAAACTGTCAGACCTGCAAAACATGCTTCCCAGCTGGTTACAGCCTGTTCCAGCTGTTGGTGAGTGTTGCAAATGGTTTTCTAAGCAATCTATGGGCCATTTTAAGTGCCCATGGTATTCCAAAACCATGGGTGCACTTGTACGGTCGAGATCGAAGCTCGTTTTACGATGAATGATCTTAACAGTCCTATGAAATCTATAAATACCCAACCCCCACTTCCATTTTATGCACAATTTGATCTGAATTCACTCTAAGTTGGGGTTTAAAACCTCATACCTGAGTATTTTTGGATCAAATCTCCTAGCTTGGACCCTTTATAAGTATTCTTTCGTTCTTTTACGCATTTTTAGCGTGAAAGTCAAACTTTGTTTGACTTTCTGCATTGACTAGTTTATTGTCAACACGAAGTTCGTTTGAACTTCATAACGTGAGCGTAATCACGATGGTTTTAGTCTCTTATGACTATACCTACTGATTACCACGTTATTTAGGTATAGTGACGAGTCGTAGTTTCGGCCAAAATGCGTATTTAAGCGGATTTTGTAACCAAACTATTCTTGGGTATCAAGATCGTTTGTTTTGATATCTAACTTGTTTTCTAACTTCGTTAAACATTTTTTAACATGTTTAGCTCGTCACTTTAGGGTTAGTGCTTATGTAGAGTCGTAAGTCAAGCAGTCTAAACAACTGATTAGACTTTCGAACTAGACCCGTTTGGTCGATCATTAGGATCCAACCAAACATGTTTAGTGACCATAGTTGTATAGGGAATAACCTTCTGAGGTTATACCTTATGGTCACTTCGTTTAAGTAGTATGATAAGTAGTTTATATGTCTTAGGAAAATGACCAAAATGCCATTTTTATGCATAATTGAGATTTAAGCATATGTAACCCAAACTTTTGTCACTTAACTGATTATGCAACATAATTAAACATGTTTAGGCATATAATACTTGTCACAGGACTAGTTAGGCGTTCCGAACGCGTTTTACGTGAACGACGCGTTAAAGTAGTGTAAGCTACCTAAACGTGTCGTAATGGATCGTAAGCACTTAGGATAGGTTTCATTTTAGTATGTAGGTTTTGTCAAACCATATCATATGAGTTCCAATACTCATTTGGTTTACGAAACCTCATCCTATCCGATCTCCCGATTTTGGTCCGGTTTATTAATGTAGTTACCTATATTAGGTGCCGTTTGATTTATGTGATCCCTCTAGATTGCCTGGTAGTTGTTCAAGACTTCTAAGCACTCTCAAGTGAGTACATAGTCCCCTCTTTTACTGTTTTCAATGTTTTGGGGTGAAGCATGTGTACCTATTTGTTATGTTCATGATTTCAAAGTATAATTGATTATACGTATTAGTACTTATCTTTTGACAAACCGAATGATTATTTATGGCTTAAACTCTAATTTTTCAAAGATTATAAAATTAATTGTTGGATAGTACTTATTTTATGTTCACCAGACCGGTTGGTAGTATGATATAGAGCTATAGGATTTGACACCCCATTTCTGTTGTCATGGAATGTCAGAAACCGATTTATTTTTATCCAAATAGGGATTGCCTTTGTGGTATTCCTATAGTCTCAAAGGTGTAGTTTGATACACTAGGTTTGGTTGAATTCTTAAATCACATTTTTATTGTATATTTTGTTATACTCCCAAAAGTATAGTTTGATATACTCTCATGTGTGATAATGTACAAAACCAACATATATTTTGTTAATTATTAAAACATAGTTTAATATGTTATTTATAAAACCAGAACATAGTTTAATATGTTATTTATAAAACCAAAACATAGTTTAATATGTTTAATATGTTATTAATAAAACCAAAGTATACTTTTGATATACTACTGAAAATTATTATTTTAACGACTAAACTATATATTTAATATACTATTTGTTTAACGATTGGTTTTTGGTTAGTGTTTAGATAACGGGACGGGTGTAATGTGATGAAAACATGGTAGATACGCCACTGGTACTTCTTATATATAAGTGTTTTCATCACATTACATACCGTGGCGTTATTTAGTACACTTGGGTTAACTATTTTGGAACTGAAATATATTTAAATATATTACTTATTCGACTTTCTTAAAACCAAAGTATATTTTTATATATAATATAAACCTTTTTATCAAAATATTGTTTTATAAACAATATACTTTATACAAATTCATTTTATTTAGTTATTTAATTACCTATGTATTATTATTTTATATCATCTGATTTGTTATAAATTTTAGTATGATTTATAAAAGAAAACCTTTTACAAGGATTACGACTACTTTTGTTAAATATTTTCTTTAAACTTATAAGTCATGAATCCTAATTATAATAAAACCTATGTATCTCACAGGCATTTTTATGCTGACGTACCTATTTTTACACATGTTTCAGGTGCTGTTACGTGATGATTGATGATGTATGCTATACATTGGATGGACTCGTGCCTTAGCGACTTTAAAACTTGAAAGATAATATTTGTATTTATTTGATTTGTAATAAAACAATGAGTTCAACAATTCAATAAAACAAAATTATTTAATCCATGGTTGCGAAACAATGATTCTGTTACAGCACTCCCCGACGTTTCCGCCACGTTTTGTTGTTTTACGTGGTCGGGGTGTGACAAAAAAGTTGGTATCAGAGCCAATGGTTATAGGTAATTAGGTTATTAGTAATGCTTTCACCTAGACTATAACCTTCCTAGGACCCTCACATAAGTTATCTTGTGTTTAGTTTTAAAACAATACCGTCACTTATCCTTTGGTGACAACCACAATAAGAATACAAATTTCCATTCCGCTTTGAAAACTAATCATGTGTTCTAGGATGATTGATTACTAGGTTTTGAACCTTCTAAGTTTTCAAAATCTCGTCAAAGTTTGGGTCTAAATAATGTGAACACATGCAAACTAGAAGGGTGGGTGCATGTATCCTGAGTCTTCTGTCTAAGGCTAGAGTGTTCGTACAAATCCGCAGTATCGGACCAGTCACTCTTACCTGGGAACTCTTGGGGTGAGTGTCCACTTATAGGCGAGCATGTCTTCGCGATACATTATGAGGACCTATTTACTTTGATTCAGCTTTTGTGTGTCGTTTGTTTGCTTCGTGGTTCGAACAAATGACCATCACCCATGCTTTTTGATCGGTAATTGTAATCTCCTATTCTTACCCAATGCCATTCCACTTGTTTCCCCTTATGTTTTCTTGTTCTTTTTAGACAATGCCTCCTCCACGAGAAGCACAGCCTCAAACGAATGAAGAAATCGCAACCCTTGTCTCTCAGCATATGGCTGTTGTACTTCCAGGCATAGTAAACGAGATCCATCAGATATACAACAACAATAACAACAACAACGCTCAGTTCAATTTCAAGACGTTCAACTCTGCTAAACCTTTGAAGTTTTCTGGGTCTTAAGGAGCAACCGCGCTCCTGCAATGGTTTGAAAGTTTGGAGAGCACATTCAGGCATGTGCAATGTCCGAATGAGCGTAAGGTTGAGTTTGCATCCAGTGTGTTTGAGAAGTGTGCTCTTACATGGTGGAACGGGGTAATGCGTGATAGGGGTGCCGATGTGGCGCTAGCTCAAACTTGGGAAGAGCTTCGAGTTCTGATGATGAAGGAGTTCTGCCCTTGACATGAGCTCAAAACATTGGAAAGCGAATTCGATGATTTAAAGCAAGACAGTGGAGAACACCGAGCATATACTAACCGTTATGAGGAATTGAGCCTGTTATGTCCTGCCATGGTTACGCCTGTGGATAAGGCGATTGAGAAATACATTGATGGTCTTCCTGACTTAGTTCAGGATATCGTTACTGGCAGCAACCCTACTACCGTCAGACAAGCCATTGAATTATCTGCCACCCTGACTGAATCCCATATCAGGAAGGGTAAGCTTTTTCGAAAGGGCGACCCAAGACCATCTGACAAGACTACACAAGTTGAACCAAAGGAAAAACAGGCTGAGGTATCCAAGAAGAAGAAGCGTAAGGCTTCTCAAAACTGCACCATAACTGCTCAGAACAATCAGGTTGCACCAAACCAGCCAGCACAACCTCGTAAAAGGCAAAATTATGTTGGTACCGCACCTATGTGCAATAAATGCAACCGTCATCACCTGGAGCAAGAACAATGTCACAAATGTACCCACTGTGGACGATTGGGACATTTGATCAATACCTGCCGTTATGCCAACCAAAACCAAGCTGCTGCAAATCCTGCTGCCGTTCAAGCACGGTTCCCACCTGGGTCATGTTATAACTGTGGTGACCTTACTCACTACAGAAATAATTGCCCAAGACTTGTTAACACAAATCCAGCGCGTTGACGAGTGTTTAACATAAATGAGGCAAACTCAAACAATGATGCAGCAGTGAACAATTAGTCCTTTGTATTTTCCCTTGAATGTTATGTTTTGGATGTTTGAATCAACTCAGTTGTTATATAAATAAAATTTGTTGTTTCAATTTTATTTTACAAGACTGTTATGTTTGTGTGTATGATTGTTACAACCCTACGATACCGACACCAAGGAACTGTGTTCCTTATAAGACAAACTACTCGTACAGTTCTGTCATTTTTATGATCACTCATGATCTCCCCAAAGATCTTAAATACTCGTTTCTTTTAAGAAACAAAGCCAAATTCCCACTTAAAATCTTCATAGTTAGATTCATAAAGATGCTTAAAGTGCCAAATAAAATCCACGGATTGGATTCCTGTTATGCTTTAAATGCAAGTGCTCAATTAACAAGAAAATTAACAAAATTAAAGATCAAGTGAAACAATTATGTGATTATGTGCTTATGCGTTCTCTTATATGTTTTGTGTTTGGTGTGATCCATCAAAATCCTCGTAGAATCTTCCATATCTCCATATGAGGGATTCATAGTAGGATACCCAAAGGTACTATATTAAATCATTAATGGGCTTCTACGTTATAGTTAAGTCCCTTGGATTATGAAGTACTATTCTATAATTGGAACCCCCTTGAGTGGTCTAGTTAAACAGATTGATTCAAAAATCTGGATAGGAATATCATGTAATGATATAGCTGAAAAGATCCCTTAAGTGGTCTATTTAAGGAGATCGTACGACGGTCGAGTTAAGAAGATCATGTGTTGATCTAGTTAAAAAGATCGTTTGTGGATCTAGTTAAAAAGATCCTTTGGTGGTCTAGTCCAGTTACCTCATGTATATTCGATTGATTCTTCCCCTACACATTTTGAAATGAACTTTGCGGACTGTGCAAGGGATTACGTAATTATGGATGCATACATAATTATGGAATTCAGCGCACAGAAACCACAACAAATTTCGTCATGTGTTAAGACCTATAGTGATGAGAACAACGATACGGGAACAAAGTAGAAAGGGACATGGTGGATACGCCGCTGGTACTTCCTATATATAAGTGTTCCTTATTACATTGCGAACGTAGCATTATTTAAGTTACTAAAAGTCCTGGATGACCAATGTCATTTTATCTTACACTCTCCGACTCTGATTTCAAGCACACACAAGTTTCCTATGATAAATCTTCATAAGAAACGTTCTTCCGTCCGTAGTTCGAAACTCCATGTTTTGTTTCTACAAGGACATCAGTTTGACAGTTAATAAATTCGCTAAGAATCCAAACGTGGCCCAGATTTTTACTTAGGGTACGAAGGATTCATTCAATAGCGAAACAATCACAGCTGTCTTCATAGGTTTCCTCTAAAATTAAATTTCGGGACGAAATTTCCTAAAGTAGGGGAGACTATGACACCTGTGTCACTAAAGCCATCATACAAATACCAAACCAATGAAATATTGTATTTCATACTTGGGATTTGCATAAATATGTGTATCGATTGCACATATCAATTCTTGTTCGATTTCGAGCTTTAAATCGCTTTCTGGAAGGTTATACGCGAACTGATGCGTAAATATAACCAGTTTAACGCGACAAACACTCCGTAATAGTGACATAGGCTTAACATACCTTAAATAACCTCCACATAACTTATAAATAAGTTTTGGATGGTTTGGTGTGTTGAAATCAAGTTTATTCGCTTACAGGGACTAATTTCGACAAACTGTGAAAGTATGTCGATTCGTACTGTAACGAACATTTCGGAACTTGATCATAAGTTAAACATGCCCTAAATATCCTTTGCATAGCTTAGAAATAGGCTTTGAGGTGTTCGGTATGCTAAAATAAACTTTATTGATCAATAGGGACTAAAAGCGTCAAAAAGTGCACAAGTTTGCATTTTCGCGCATATCTTACGTTCTGAATATATCCGGACATCCAAAAATGTATGTCATCATTAAAATATTTTATTTTAGTGATTGGCATGAAAAAATTCCATTCGTCGCTTAATTTGGATCGTTTTTGCGTTAGTTACGAGTTCCGTCGTAATTAACCGAACAACGCAACCGTACGGCCAAACGAACCGACATCCGAGATATTTTTGAGCATGTTTTGAGTTCCCTATACTTTAACATCATTTTAGAGCCTTGAAAATGGCTTAACGGGCCTCAAACGCATCAAAAAGGGCCTTAGAAGCATGCAGGGACTGAAACTGTAATTAATGAAACAGTTTTGCTGAACTGGGATTTCAGGCGGCCCGCGTAAGCCCCCCTTAACTCTTACGCGGGGCGTGTAAAACTGTCAGACCTGCAAAACATGTTTCCCAGCTGGTTACAGCCTGTTCCAGCTGTTGGTGAGTGTTGCAAATGGTTTTCTAAGCAATCTATGGGCCATTTTAAGTGCCCATGGTATTCCAAAACCATGGGTGCACTTGTACGGTCGAGATCGAAGATCGTTTTACGATGAACGATCTTAATGGTCCTATGAAATCTATAAATACCCAACCCCCACTTCCATTTTCTGCACAATTTGATCTGAATTCACTCTAAGTTGGGGTTTAAAACCTCATACCTGAGTATTTTTGGATCAAATCTCCTAGCTTGGACCCTTTGTAAGTATTCTTTCATTCTTTTATGCATTTTTAGCATGAAAGTCAAACTTTGTTTGACTTTCTGCATTGACCAGTTTATGGTCAACACGAAGTTCGTTTGAACTTCATAACGTGAGCGTAATCACGATGGTTTTAGTCTCTTGTGACTATACCTACTGATTACCACGTTATTTGGGTATAGTGATGAGTCGTAGTTTATGCCAAAATGCGTATTTAAGCGTATTTTGTAACCAAACTATTATTGGGTATCAAGACCGTTTGTTTTGATATCTAACTTGTTTTCTAACTTCGTTAAACATGTTTTAACATGTTTGGCTCGTCACTTTAGGGTTAGTGCTTATGTAGAGTCGTAAGTCAAGCGGTCTAAACAACCGCTTAGACTTTCGAACTAGACCCGTTTGGTCGATCATTAGGATCCGACCAAACATTTTTAGTCACCATAGTTGTATAGGGAATAACCTTCTGAGGTTATACCTTATAGTCACTTCGTATAAGTAGTTGTATGATAGGTACTTTATATGCCTTAGGAAAATGACAAAAATGCCCTTTTTATGCATAATTGAGATTTAAGCATATATAACCCAAACTTTTGTCACTAAACTGATTATGCAACATAATTAAACATGTTTAGGCATATAATACTTGTCATAGGACTAGTTAGGCATTCCGAACGCGTTTTACGCGAACGACGCGTTAAAGTAGTGTAAGCTACCTAAACGGGTCGTAATGGGTCGTAAGCACTTAGGATAGGTTTCATTTTGGTATGTAGGTTTTGTCAAACCATATCATATGAGTTCCAATACTCATTTGGTTTACGAAACCTCATCCTATCCGATCTTCCGATTTTGGTCCGGTTTATTAATGTAGTTACCTATATTAGGAGCCGTTTAATTTCTGTGATCCCTCTAGCTTGGTTGGTAGTTGTTCAAGACTTCTAAGCACTCTCAAGTGAGTACATAGTCCCCTCTTTTACTGGTTTCAATGTTTTGGGGGAAGCATGTGTACCTATTTGTTATGTTCATGATTTCAAAGTATAATTGATTATACGTATTAGTACTTTTCTTTTGACAAACCGAATGATTATTTATGGCTTAAACTCTGATTTTTCAAAGATTATAAATATAATTGTTGGATAGTACTTATTTTATGTTCACCAGACCGGTTGATAGTATGATATAGCGCTATAGGATTTGACACCCATTCCTGTTGTCATGGAATGTCAGAAACCGATTTATTTTTATCCAAATAGGGATTGCCTTTGTGGTATTCCTATAGTCTCAAAGGTGTAGTTTGATACACTAGGTTTGGTTGAATTCTTAAATCACATTTTTATTGTATATTTTGTTATACTCCCAAAAGTATAGTTTGATATACTCTCATGTGTGATAATGTACAAAACCAACATATATTTTGTTAATTATTAAAACATAGTTTAATATGTTATTTATAAAACTAAAACATAGTTTAATATGTTATTTATAAAACCAAAACATAGTTTAATATATTTAATATGTTATTAATAAAACCAAAGTATACTTTTGATATACTACTGAAAATTATTATTTTAACGACTAAAGTATATATTTAATATACTATTTGTTTAACGATTGGTTTTTGGTTAGTGTTTAGATAACGGGACGGGTGTAATGTGATGAAAACATGGTAGATACGCCGCTGGTACTTCTTATATATAAGTGTTTTCATCACATTACATACCGTGGCGTTATTTAGTACACTTGGGTTAACTATTTTGGAACTGAAATATATTTAAATATATTAATTATTCGACTTTCTTAAAACCAAAGTATATTTTTATATATATTATAAACCTTTTTATCAAAATATTGTTTTATAAACAATATACTTTATACAAATTCATTTTATTTAGTTATTTAATTACCTATGTATTATTATTTTATATCATCTGATTTGTTATAAATTTTAGTATGATTTATAAAAGAAAACCTTTTACAAGGATTACGACTACTTTTGTTAAATATTTTCTTTAAACTTATAAGTCATGAATCCTAATTATAATAAAACCTATGTATCTCACAGGCATTTTTATGCTGACGTACCTATTTTTACACATGTTTCAGGTGCTGTTACGTGATGATTGATGATGTATGCTATACATTGGATGGACTCGTGCCTTAGCGACTTTAAAACTTGAAAGATAATATTTGTATTTATCTGATTTGTAATAAAACAATGAGTTCAACAATTCAATAAAACGAAATTATTTAATCCATGGTTGTGAAACAATGATTCTGTTACAACACTCCCCGACGTTTCCACCACGTTTTGTTGTTTTACGTGGTCGGGGTGTGACAATCCGCTGATTCGCTTTGAACATTTTCATTTTTGACAAAGTTCATTGGTTGATTGAATTCATTTTTTTGATCATTTTTAAACTTTGATGGTTCATATGGAGCTTAGTCACTAGGCTTGTCATACATCATCTTATCATAATTTTCGAAGTATAAATATTCTTCCTTGTTAAATGTTCCCAACATACACTAAGGCCATTTAAAATGAAATCTTTAAAAGAAAACATATCATTAACTTACAATTAACGTACCAATTACATCACGTGGATACAAAAAGTGAGCACCTTTCGTACAACTCACTTTATATAACTCGAATTTCGACCATTTGTCCTGCGAGATAATTAATAATGATCCGTATAACTTGTGGACCCCATAAACATCCAACACGTTAGTAAATGGCGACATCATATATATAATATAAGCATTTTGGTAAAAGACCATATTGCATTCGAACAACGCAAAACATCTTGTTCGTTCATCCTTCCAAGCTATTACTTTCCGGCATAGACTCACTCGGACCCAACGTTATCATAAATGCACCTTTCATTTCATTCTCAACAATAATAACACGTTTAGCTATCCTGAAATCTTAACATATTGAAGACACAATGTTTTCACAGAACTAACTACCATTGGTAGACATTTATTTGACTACAACACACATAAGAATTCATACTACATATATCTACCACAAATCCAACGATCCCTCATTGAACAAAAACCAATTCACTCAAATACACATAAATTACATACCTATTCATCCCATCTTAAACAAAATAATTTACGTACTTACACATATGATAACATATCAAATCTCGCTTGTCCATTCAAGTTTTAATCCCATAACTATATAAAACCCACACATAGGATTCCACAATCATTATTCATTTCCCGAGGCTTACCCGTCTATCATTTATATTCTATATCCTTCTAACACTTTACCATAACCCAAACCAACCACTATATCTCACCATGTTACTATCTATGTTTTGACCTATTTAACCTCACCAAGCATTTCTCGTTACTTATGAACAATAACTAATCTACTACAACATTCCTTACCCCATTTATTTACATTTCACAACCCTTCTTTCATGCCTCATAACATTCATACAACACATTTCATTTATATACTAAGAAGTGAGTTTCATAATTCACTTACCTTATGCATTCGTGTTCGTATCTACCTCCTTGCCTCCTCTTGACCCGTTAGCCTTCCATGCTTGAGTCCACATTGTCATAATTCCTATTCTTTCACGTCCTCATGTTTATAACTCTATTAGCATACATGCTTAATCATACAAACAATTATTTCAAGTACTATGTCGCATTGACTTTCATCGGTCAACTACTAACATACATAAGACATAGATCCACTATCATATCGTTCATAATTCAAGCAATTCCACTTACCATCATGTATGCCATATAGATAATCTTTCATGTATCACCTAATATGCTTAATTTCATAACTATGTTAGGAAGTCTAACTAAGTTATTCATACATTGTTGACTTTCTAGAAAGTCAACTGCCCTACTTATATATTTTCATATTATGAACATAAATCCATCTTAAAATGGTGGACAATAGTACTAACATCATTCGCATTCCGTGCTCATATTATATGGCATATATACCTACATGGTCCCCTAGTTATATTCACATTCACCTACATAATCCGTTCCATCCACACTAACATTTTCATTACTTCATAACTAACATCAACATCTACTTCTTAAATCACAATTTATATGATGTGGAAACATATGGCGAATATAACTAGGTTAAATAGCCTAGTTATTTATTTAATCTTATATCATGTGGAAACATATGGCGAATATAAACATTCGAGTTTTGGGGCGTTACAGCATAACTTATTAATCAAAATTGCCCCACTTGTATTGATTTTACGAAACACCCCAAACCCGGGGGTTTCGTCTGCTGGATTTACTCTTCGGCAAATAGTTCATAAATAAAATTTCATTCAACATAGTAGAAAATATAAAGTCTTTATATGTTGAAAATAAACACTTCCTTTAAAATATTCAATAACAAAATGATATGCTAGTTGCAAAGGTGCCTTTGCCGCACGCAAACCAGTCTGTCATACATTCAACTTGATGTGCATACTAAAAGTCAACTATGCTAAATCAGTTTTAGTTTAATAAAGCAACTACAAACTTTAGGAAATAATAGTTTGTAAACACTTTGGAATAGTGGGCACAACCTCCAATAAACAACTTTAAGCGATCGTTGAAAACATTATCACTACATTCGTTTTTTTCCCTTTGTTCGTTTATTCAACCAGGTGCTTCTGTCCTTTTGATTAAACAACCTTTGACTTCTTCTCCTTCCCAAGGGCGATAACAACTCTAGTACCACCGTTTGTAATCAAGAACGAAATTCAAATAGAAAAGAACAAGATATCCATTACACAAACTGAAACTTGATTAAGCAATCAGATACTACAATTTGTTCAGCATCACCGGAAATGATACTATAGAAGACAATCGGAGAAGAACCGGTAGCTCCCAAATGATATGTCAATCGGAGAAGAACCGGTTATAAAGTAATTATCTTTACAATGTAACCCCTAAGAATTTACAAGCTTACTTTAAACCACTAAATCTTGTCTACAATAATGATACTATAGAAGACAATGAGTTTAGTTTAATTTTAGCATAACCGTGTTAGGATTACTCTAATTTTGTTATGTAGGTATCTGACCAAGGTGTTTGATGCAAGTCAAATGCACTTAGTGTTCAAAGTGAAGATCATGCGTAGACTACGTGTTTGAATGAGCATAGTTTGTGTGAGTGAACGCAGTCGCAATGCAATGAATAATGTAGAAATCATGCAAGCATAATGTAGGGAATGTGCGAGCACTATCTATGTGATTGTGCGAGTGCAATGTTCTTTCAAAGAGACAACTTTGGAAGAACTTACCCTTAGACTAAATAAGCAATTAATTTGTAATTTGCGGTGTTTTTCTGGTGAGATCATCCTAATGGGATCTCATGATCGTGTCTTATCGGGTTTAACAGGTCTCTAACGACCCGTGAAACACAAATATTAAACATGAATACAACTCATTTAACTACTTTATATCTCATTTTTATAACACAGTTTTACGTTTTATATACCAAGAAGAAGAAATGATAGATCATGGCATCATAATTATATTTATTTTTAAAAAGTAAAAAAAATCAAGTTGTGTACTTTTTCTGGTAAAAAGATCTAATCGTGTCTTATACAGAAATCTATTGTCTGCGCTAGGTTGGCATGAAGCTTAGAATAATAGATGAGTATGTAATCCATGATGACTGGTTCACTAAACACATTCATCTATCTTGTTCTTATGTAACGATTCATATGTTGTTCTATTGGTCTCACACGCATCCACCTTTACCTACTTCGTAGATTCAAGAGCTATGACCAGGTTGTATAGGTCCTAACCTGTTCTTGAAACTTTGTGTGAGATATGTTCAATTTGTTATTGAACCTTGAAAAGGTGTTGGTTATCATGGTATACAAGATAGAAATGCAATCCAATATTGTTTATGTCACATTTATTACATTGATAATATGAGTACATATTAATTCTTACAAGTGCAAGAATGTTAATGGCTTCGAGTGTAACATCACCTGCAAGATTGTCACTCGTACAATTTGAGGTTTCACAATCTGGGTGTTGGAATTTCCATGAGAGCAACTTTCTTCCTCAACACGATCCCAAACTTTTCAGATAGGTCAGGTTCTTTTCCGTGCTCCAATTCCCAATCAAAAGAATGGATTATGGATCCAAGCAAATACATAACCATCCGCTCAGCCATTGCGGTCCCTACACATATCCTACGCCCAGATCCAAACGGGAAATATCTGAAGTCATTGCCAGTATAATCCCACTTCCCATCCAAGAACCTTTCGGGTCGAAATTCCAACGGGGTTTCCCAAACGGTTGGGTCTCTATGTATTGGTCACGTATTCAAAAACACCCGAGCACCTTTGGGGATTGTATAGCCGCCAATCAGACATGACTCACTAGGACAATGGGGTATCAAGAGTGGAAGCATCGGGTGCAATAGAAGAGTTTCTTTCATGATGGCATATATGTAGGGTAGTTTGTTGATGTGTGATTCTTCAACTACTTTGTCTTTTCCGACCACCGTCTCTAACTCTTGTTGTGCCTTTTTGAGGATTTCGGGTTGCCTCATCATCTCGGCCAATGCAAATTCGACTGTATTTGAGGTTGTATCCGTCCCTCCAACCACCATATCCTGAAAAGTTGAAAACATAATTTACCCGTAATGAGTAAATTTCATTTTTAAAGTCATCTAACTACTGATATTGTAACATCAATTACCATAAGCAAGGCTTTGAGATGAGTGGTGGTGAACGGTGGGTTCGAATCTCCACTGTCTTTAAGCTCCAACAAAAACTGCAAAAAATTATTGTTTCCTTCTCCACCCATTTTCTTCCTTTGATCAATCATCGTCTCAAAAACCCCATCCAATCTCTTCGCCAACACCTTCATATTCTTTACAATTACTTGGAGATCAAACGGAGCCAAAGCGCGATATAAGTTCGACAAGTTTGGCATCATCAAGTATCCTGTCATCTCACGTATCAGTTGCCGGAATTCTGCTCCCACTCTCTCCTTATTATCAGAACTCACAGTGCCACCCCACATCATGCCGGTAATCACATTCAACGCCGTCAAAAACATCTGCTCCCCAACGTTCACTGGCGACCCGACATTACTGTACAAGTATTTCACGGGGTTCCTAACCTCTTTCTTGCGTAGATAGTAAACCGAATCCAAAATTTGGTTGCCAAGCATTTCACGAACGCAGATCTTTCTCAACATCCGCCATTGATCTCCATATGGTAACGAAACGATGTCGTTTCCACCATATGTTCCCACTTTCCCAGCCAGTGGAACGTCTCGGTCCGCAAACGTGACATCATTCAGTTTTAGCACCTCCCGGTCCAATGCCGGGGAGGTGATGAGAATACCCAGTTTTTTACCGAACCAAAGCCTCGAAATCGGGCCGTATGTTTTCGTCAAGGCGGCAAAGTAGGAGTGGAGTTCGGGATCAAGAGATAGGAGGTTTCCGAGTAGCGGTAGAGGTCGTGGGCCTGGTGGCAGTGGCGGGTGGGACTTCTTTGATGTGAACATCCATGCGAGGTAGAATATAGAAATCGGAGAGGTGATTATGATCACGGTGGTTGCGGCCTCTTCGTCTGTGTTGCCGCTTCCCCACCACCCTGACCAGCCGTTGGATACGGTGGCGAAGACTCCCTTCGACATCAGTAGGCAAGTACAAACGAGTAAGGTTGAATTTTGATGAAGATAATCAGTGCTTATGATGTTAGTTTAATAGTGAATGTAGAGTCTAAACAAAGAATCTTTATCTTGTTAACAAGAAGATGCTCGATTACAAAAATACAATTTTAATTAGTTATTCCAGTTGATGAAACACTGGTTAACGCCGATGGTTAACTAGCCGGATTGTTTCTTACGTGGGTTCAATCTCCTTCTCTACTCGCTAGTGACTGGGATCCTGCAAAGCAGCAAACCGTTAGCTCGTTAAGAGGGGAATATTGGGGTTTCCCTCTTAACCGGGCTCCGGCGTGAGAATAAGTACTGTTCTTAGGAATAAAGAGTGTGTGTTAGAGGTGAAATGCAAGGGGAGCAGAATGGATAACCTAAATGATGAAAGGTCCTATTTATAGCCGGAGGGTGAAGGAGGGAGGAGCGACCTTGCCAGCTGTTGCTGGGCGCCAGCTGTCCGACCAAGGGGAATATCCTCTTGGTCTCCTCTGCTGTGGTCAGGATAGTGGTCCACGTGGCGCGCCTGTATTTGTCCATGCTGGAGAAATCGTGCAACTGCTGTCGGTCTGCCCCCAGATTTGTTGCAGGTCTACATGGCGCCTGATTAATGGTGACACGTCTCGTCCTTTCTGTCGGAAGGAATATCTTTGGTGCCACCTTGATGTCTTCCAGAAGCTTCTAGATTTGCCTGCTGATGTAGGCGCAATGTTGGACGGAAAAAGTGGTGTGGTCCCTGCCATGAGGGCATGGAATTGGGACCATACCTCTTCACCAGGTGCTACTGCTAATTGCAGTCCGACTTGTATTTATTTATAATATATTTATAATTATAGTAGCTAGGAATCGTTTTAGTATTTGAAACCGGGTTGTGACATAGCTTGTTTTACATGTTAGTTTAAAAATTGCGATTTCAGTCCCTGTGGTTTCACTTTCGTAATCATTACAGTCCACTTCGTAACCATTTCAGTCCCTGTACTTACAGAATAAATGTATTGAAATGGTTACAAAAGTTAAACCACAAGGACTGAAATGGTTACAAAAGTGAAACCATATGGACTGAAATCGCAATTTTTAAAACAATGAACTGAAATAGTTATTTTTGACAAACTACAGGGACGAAAATAGTAATTAACTCTTTATTGTTTAATATCTCTTTATCGTAAATAAATTTGAATCAAGCTAATGTGGCCAAGGTTTTTTGTAACTGTGTAAGTTGAATGTAGTTAAACCTATGTCTTGTAAAATAATTAAACAAACATCGTTGTGTTTGCTCTAGAACACCACAGTTGCAACTCAATCTCAAAAATCATAAAAAATAGTCAAAATCAAATTATAAATACCAGTTGAAAAAGTTAGAGCACCCTAACGGGTGGTCCGTTGGGGTGGTCTGCTCAAGCAAACAAAAGCAAGTGGTTCAAAATCATTGGAGGAGGTGGTCCGGTGGAGCGGACCGGATTGGTAAGGAGTGGGACCACCCACTCACAATAGTTTTTTTTAATTATTTTTTTAAGTGTAAAAAGTGGGGTGTGAGGTGAAGGTTTGCAATTGTTTATCGTTGGAGAAAAAGTGGGGTTTGGAGTGATGGTAATTTAGAATGACGTGACATGCTAACTAGGTGGTCTGTTGGACTGTTGACTTGATAAAGTCAAATTCCTATTTTACCCTTTTTAGTATTTATTTTATTATTAGTTTGTTAGTTAATTAATTGGTTGGTTAGCTATTTTCCTATGTATATAATTAGGGTTTGTATCATTTGGGGATAATCAATCAAGAATTTCGTTTTCCCAATCTTTACATGGTTTCATCCTGTCCGATTCTGATCTTCATTTCCGTGTTCGTTTCTTCAGTTTTCGTTCAATCCAATTCGTGATTTCTTCGTTCTATTTCAGTTTTTTTTTCAATTCATTTTCTTATATTCATCATGTCTGAATCTGTTTCTGTTTCGATTCCGTCTTCTAATATGATCGATTCCTCCAATCCTCTATTCTTACATCCTTCTGATCATCGTGGGATGCTTCTTGTTTCCAAGCCATTTGATGGCTTGGGATTTGGTGCGTGTAAACATGCCATGATAATCATTCTATATGCGAAGAACAAATTGGTGTTCGTCAATGGTGAATTTGCTTCTCCAACTGATTCTTCTCAAGTTCCTCTCTATAATCGATGTAATGACATGGTAATATCTTGGATTTTAAACACATTATCTCGAGAAATCAGTGGCAGTGTTCTTTATGTTGCGTCAGCTCGACAACTATGGCTTAAACTCAACGATCGATATGGTCAAGACAATGGTGCTAAGTATTATCAATTACAAAAGAGCCTAACTGATCTTGTTCAAGGTAATTCTGACATTGCTTCTTATTTTACAAGACTCGAGACTGTTTGGGATGAATTAATGTCAATTAACACCATTCCAATATGCACCTTTGGTACTGCTTATCTTCTGGCTAAGAGAGATGAAGATCAACGTCTTATGCAATTCTTGATGGGTCTAAACCCCTGTTATGATACGGTTAGAGTTAACATTCTTATGACGAAACCGTTACCTACTATTAATCAAGCTTATGCTTTTATTGTTCAAGATGAGAAACAAAGGGAGATTCATTCTTTATCTCCCTTTCTTTTTTTTTTTTTTGAATCTGCATCTGTTCTCATTGAAAGAAATCTGGACATCATGTTAGTAATTGTTACAGAATCATTGGCTTTCCCAAAAATTTCAAATTCACAAAGTCAAAGCGTGGAACTGCTACCAATGTGGAACTTGAATCTAACTTGCCTTTTCAACATTCAACAAATCCTTTTGCTAATAACACTTCTCATGAATCTTCAAATGGTTCATCGTCTATCTCAGTCACACAATACAATGAGTTGATGAAAATGTTGCAGCAACACAATTTAGCAAAAGATACTCAAACACAGCCTACTTCTTCAATTCATTGTAATTCCTGAAACCAAGATCACAATGATATCGCACAACTCGTAGGGTGGCGGAATCACACAAACAAGTTGTATAAGAAACAAAGAGATGAAAGGAGGATGATTGTGTAATCAAAGGATTGAATCTTGCATACAATAGCAATTGTCTAATACAAGATATGTCAAAATCAGCAACCATGCCCCTGTGACATAAGCTAGTATTTATAGAAAGGGATTAGGGAGGAGCCTCCCTAAACCCTAGGCCCAATCTACACAAAAAACCCAATTACAATCATTAACCCCACATTCCTACTAATAAATTAAGCTAATTATCCATAAACCTTCAAGGGCCTAACAAACTCCCCCTAGGTTTACTGGATTGGTAGCTGCATCACGCTTGAGGTCCACCTTGATCTTGATCCGGAGTGAACAGATGATGATTTAGAACATTTGCAGCAGCACTCGTCCAGTCTTTAACGCATTCTTCATATTTCTCATTTGTTTGGATTTGATGAGCACAGAGAACCAGGATATCTTCTTCATGAAAGCTCATTAAGTGATAAGTATTTGGAATCCTGATAGATTGTTCTTGAGTAACGATGACAGCTTCTGCCATCTTTGGATCATAAGCCCAGAATTTGAAGTTTCTCAGGATTCCATTTTCAAACTTCTTGGAGAATGGAATTATCTTCTCTTTATCAGTGGCTGGCCAGATAACTGATATGATATTGCGTTTAGTGTGAGGATCAAGAACTCCAGGGTTTCTCTTGATTGTGGGCTCAGCTGTTTTCATTGTTGCAAAGTTGCTTTTCACTTCTCGCACTAATCTTGAGTGAAATCTCCAACCCCTACCTCTCTTGTTCAGATCGGGATCATAGTAGGGAGCACGTAAAAGACTTTTCAAGTCAATCTTGATCCAAGATTCAAATTGACTCTCCTTTCCATAGTACTCCCGATGCCCGCTTTTTCTTGTGATCAGCTACATCTGTTTATCAGGTTCATACCTCCAACATGCCACATCTGATTTGTTTCCAACATCATCGTAATGAGAATATCCTAACTCCATCACCAATCTGTCTGGCCTTTTTGTTGGATCCTTCAATTGAAAGTTCTCATCTAGAGGATTTAAGTCCTGATTCTTCATTACCAACAGTTTTTTTTTGCTTTGCTTCTCTTTCTCTCTTTGTTCTTGCCTTTTCTTTGACTTGCTGCTTCGTTTCTTTCATTTAGCAGCCAGATAGGCCTCTAAAGCTGCTGTACGTTCTGCTTCAGCTGTTGCAAATGCTGCTGCTCTTTGTTATGGAGTTTGTTCAGTTCTTCCAACATAAAATTGTTCATCTTTTTTATCAACAAACTCATTCCCAAACTTCTTTTCTAATTTTGCCTTTAGATCATATACTGTGGACATCAACATTCCTACATCACCTTGCAACTCTGTTAGTGAGTTGTGATTGTAGTGATGAGTATTACCACACGCCTTTTCAAACTTTTAACGTATTCATCTTCATCACTAACGCTATCGCTCTCAAAGATCTGTCTCTTCTCAGTCGGATATCGAATGGCTGCTTCTTCACGCACAGTTGTATGTGCGCCGCTAGAACTTCCTGCTTCAACATGAACACCACCGCTTGAACTTCCAGCCTGTGAGTGGGTGGTTTCAAAGTCATACTCAAAATCATATAGTTCTGGATCATCTGTGCTTGTTTTCTTCGAGGCATTTTCTGTTTCTGGATCAGGATGAGGATCAAGGATTGAAGTGGACTCAAGGACAGTTGGTGGGCTTGAAAGGATGTCATAAGGTACGGAGTCGGTTCTTTTTTTCTTCTTAGTAGATTCTTCAGTAACATCAGTGGTGGAGACAGATGGAGAGTTTCCATCACCACCTTGTAAACTTTGAATTAATGTTACTAGATTCTCAGAAGTCTTAGGCACGGGCTTTCGAACGACATCCTCTTCTTTATCAGACATCACTATCTCTATATCGCTTTCAGAATCTGTTTCTTCACTAGTGCTGTTCTTTGATTCTGAATCTATAACTTCAATTTCTTCTTCATTGCCAGCCATTTGTTGTACTTGTTGCATAAGCTCTACATCGTGCTCTTCAGCAATTTGAGCATTGATTGGTGGTGGAATTGGGGCAACTGGGGCAACTGGAGCAGCGGGAGCTCCTTGCGCAGCATCTGCAAATCTTCCATGCTTCTCCAGGGCAAACCTTCCTTCGAAATTGTGATGTTTAGTTCTTTTGTTTTTGCATGCATTCTCAAAGCAACTTGGCCCCATCAGCTTAAGATTAATAAAGTTTGGGCCCTTGACCAACGCTGGGTATCGATTATCAAGAATCATCTGGATAAACCTGGGATAGAGCATGAAAATCTTCTTTTTCGGATCTTCGAGCATCTTCTTCATATTATCAAAGATAAAGGCTGAAAAGTTGAAATCCCATCCATTCACTAACGCCATAATTGTTGATGTTGCGTTTTGTTGAGCTGATCAAATCCACTCGTGTTTTCAGTAATGCATTGAAGGAAAAAGTGTACCAATAGCCTCCAATACGGCGAAAATAGTTTCTTCAGTACTGTTGGATACCCTCCTTCATAACTCATCCTTCTGAGTGCAGCTTGAACTCTGGTCTGATCATAGGAAGTTGGATGGTGTGGCTGATCTCCTAATCTTAATACTTCCCGCACTATCGCCTCGGTCACAATGATCTTTGTCTTTTGGACGGTCGTCTTGATTGATCCAGCTCCTTGTCTGTTGATCTTTGCAGTATTCCAGAAGGCGTTGATACAATTGAAACATATGACTGGCTCTGCTTGTAATGCGTGTGTGATGGGGCAATTGTTTAGACCCCGTATGAGAGATCCAAATAATTCCATCTGATCTGCTGGAGGGTCTGATAAGTAGCCTGCTTGATTATGGAACAATTCCACTTCTAATTGACGTTGATTCTTCTCTTGCATCATAGCGCATGCCATTTTCTGCACTAAAATTTTCGACGTTAGATCTAAAAAAATGTTAACTCATAACGAATCGACAAAGTTAATTACGTCAAAAGGTTCAAACATAAGAAACGTGTCAAGAAATGGTTCAAAAGCAGTCCAGACAAGAAGTTCAAAGGTTCAGGTGAAAAGGTTCAGGTTAAAGCTTGGTCAAGGTCCGGAATGATGGGGTTCATCTCGGATGGACCTTTTCATCCGGAATGACATATTCCAACCGAGATCATCTGAGATAGGAATCTCCCAGTCCGAGATCATCCGTGATGAGGATTTCAAGCCCGAGATCATCCGTGATGCTGTTTAGTAGTCCGGAATCACACACCTTCAGTCCGAAATGAGTCCGGGATGATAATTTAGAGAGATAATTTCTTGAAAGCAGTCCGAGATGGTTAGAGATTGTGTCTCGGACCTTCGTCTGTTTGGTATTTAATGTTCTCGGATGATAATGGGCCAGGCCCATCTCGGATGGTTGGTCCGAGATGGTGGCCCTGTTCAGGCTTTGACTTGGTAAACCTGTAATGGGCCCCATCCAAGATACTGGGCCATCCAGATCAATGTTTTATTATTATTTTTATCAAGCCTTTTCAAGACAGTAAAATACCCCCTTAAAATCAACGAATCTACCCACCGAGCAACAAATAATAATAAAATAATAATATGTATGAAATACTAACACTGGGGTTATTTTGGGAAGACTGCCATGGGATCAAATCCTTTTCAAACCGATTAAGGAACACTTTTCAGCTCTTCGTTTACTTGGACTGGTCCATGCGATTATTAATATACTTGTCCTCTTAAATCCACCGCTCAAACCTCAACTTTTGGCTTTGTCATATGCTTTAGGTAGAATTATACTGAACATTCGTGTGCCCCATTCCAAGGCATACACCCGTGATCAAGGTAAGCATAATGGTTTATCGTAGCAGGTGTGTATACTGAGTTCATCCTTAAGTTTTTCAACGCCAGGCTTCCTGGTGAACAACTCAGTACTTTCGTACAACAAAGAGACCAGGGAAGCTCTGACGAGGGCGAGACAGATAAATTTAACGGTACGGATTGGGCTTTAAAAGCACACGAAATTCTCTTTTAGTGAGATTTCTTCCGTTTTCAGGTTTTGGCCCTTTTTGTGGCTCTTTTGCAAGATATCATGACTATGTCCAGGTCTGCATATAGTCTAGATGCAACAACCTTGATATCCCGGATGATTTATCAGTATAAAGACCCAAAACTTCAGATGTTGGCCGTCTCTCAACGCAGGATTTAAGACCATGAAATCCTACACTGTTGGTCTGTTATCCACGAGATGCCCGGTCCATTGTGTTTATATCACTTTGCCACTTTTTGCTTTTCTAGCGGTAGACCTATCAACACATCGCACTGGATCCTAGCTTGTTCAGCATTGAAACCTTACATGTGTTAATCAAGTTCTTTAGCACGAAAATTCATTTCATTTCCTAGGAACTTTTCTCCCCCTAAATTTGTGCAAAAGTAGAACACTTATGCCCAAATTTACTAGATTTAATACCGATATTCATAAAAAACCCCTTTATTTATTATATACGTAAAAGTTTTTTTTTAAGCTCAGTCGGTGAAGCGTATCATTTTCAAGAGGTCTACAAGCACATTGAACCTAGAGATGCTGACAGGTTTGGTAAAAAGATCTGCTGTGTTAGCATCAGTATGGATCTGCTCAAGATTAATTAATCCTCTGTCAAAGCAGTCTCGTATAAAATGAATTTTGATGTCAATGTGCTTGGTTTTGGAGTGAAACACAGGGTTTTTTGTGATCTGGATAGCGGCATCATTATCGCAATATATGGTTGTATCAAGATAAGTCAAACCGTAATCTTCAAGCTGATGTTGCATCCAAAGAACCTGGGAGCAGCAGGCAGATGCTGCAATATACTCAACTTCCATTGTGGAGATAGATACAGTTTGCTGCTTATTGCACTGGCAAGAGATAAGTCTTTCTCCCAAGAATTGGAATCTAGCTGATGTTTATTTTCTATCCCTTTTTGTCCCTCCAAAGTTGCTATCCGAAAAGGAAAACAAATCAAAGTTCGAATCTATGGGATACCAGAGTCCGAGTTTAAGAGCTCCCTTCAAATATCGAAAAATTCTTTTAATGGCAGTCAGATGAGAGAGTTTAGGATTAGCCTGAAACCGAGCACGCTGACAGACGGTGGACATAATGTCTGGCCGGATTGCAGTCAAATATATCAGCGAACCAATCATGGATCGATACAAAGTTTGGTTTACAGGGCTTCCTTCAGAATCCTCAGTTAGCAATGGTTGTTCTGCAATTGGGGAGTCCATTGATTTCGAGTCTGTCATGTTGAATTTTGCAAGAACGTCATGGACGTACTTGCTTGAATGCATCAGGATTCCTTGACTATTCTGACGGACTTGGAGAGCTAAGAACATTGTCATCTCTCCTAAAGAACTCATCTCGAAGTTCCTTTTCATGACCTCTTCAAATTCCTTGCAGAGCGCATCATTTGTGGACCCAAAAATGATATCATCAACGTATATTTGAACTAGAATGATGGCCTTGTAAACACGCTTAATGAATAGCGTTTGATCGATTGTCCCTCGAGAGTACCCATGAGCGAGCAAATGCTCTGTTAGGGTAGAATACCATGCACGAGGTGCTTGGTGCAAACCATACAGAGCCTTTTCCAACTTGTAGGCATAACCATCTTTCTCTTGATCAACGAATCCCAGGGGTTGAGCAACATAGATCTCCTCCTTGACCTTCCCATATAGAAATGTCGTCTTAACATCCATTTGATAGACTGTAAAACCCATATAGGATGCATATAACAGGAACATACGAATGGCTTCAAGACGCGCTACTGGAGCACATACTTCATCATAATATAAACCCTCGACCTGACTGAAACCTTGGACTACCAATCTAGCTTTGTTTCTTACAATTATCCCAGAGTCATCTTGCTTGTTACGAAATACCCATCGTGTGCGAAGAGCTCGTTTTCCTTGAGGCAATTTTTCAAGTTTCCATACTCCAAGCCTTTCGAACTGATTGAGCTCTTAATGCATTGCATCGACCAATCCAGGTTTCGGCAAAGCAACATTAATGTTTTTAGGCTCAATCTGTGATATGAAGCAAGAATTGATGTCTCCATATTTGCTGCGGGTCAGAACACCAGCAGATACCGGACCAATGACATTCGTGATTGGGTGACTTTTATGAAAACGATGTGGAATTGCTGTAGCAGGGACATGTAGGTTTGGTTGTAAATTTGAGAAGCTTCCTGATGCTATTCCAGATGACTCCCCCTCATTTGGTGCAGCAGTGTTGATTACGCGAGGATCTACAGTGCAATCTGATGGAATTGCTTCTTGAAACCAAGAAGTGCCTCGAACGTTTGACTGTCCAGTGGAGACTTCAGTGTTGCTGGCTTCACCATCAGGGATAGCCGCTGAAGGTTCAGGAGTCGGCTCCTGAGTAGTGGAGGAGTGACATTGTGCTGTAGTATCCTTATCAAATCCCGATGGATTCACAGTGAGTTTTTTGATCAAATTTTGCAAGGGCACATCCTCATCTTCATCTTCTAAGGGGACAGGAATTTCTACAGCTGAAATTCCTGCATCAACAACTTCATCTTACAAAATAGGAAACAATTTAAACAAGGAGGAATAGTCATATAGCCAATCAGGTCCAATGTGAGCATCTTTTGGATTTTCTTCCAACCAATCCACGTGATATGCTTCCACGATCTGCTTCTTGACCTTGTTGTACACTCGATATGAGGTATTTTTAGCATACCCAATCAAGTAGCAAGGATCTCCTCTAGCCTCAAACTTTCCTTTAGAGTCCATGAGGAGAAGCACACACGGACAACCAAAAGTGCGAAAGTGATGCACTGAAGGTTTTTGACCCTCTACAATCTCATAAGGAGTTTTCATGTGATGTTTGTTGATCAAGGCATGATTTTGAACGTAGCAGGCTGTGTTCACTGCTTCTGCTCAGAATATTAATAGAAGACCCGAATCTATTAGCATTGTACGAGCAGCTTCAATGAGAGTATGATTGCGTCTTTCTGCGACTCCATTCTGTTGAGGTGATCTTGCTGTACTGTATTGATGATCAATTCCTTTTAGGGCACAAAATTCATTCAGCTCGGCATTCTTGAATTCTGTCCCGTTGTCATAGCGGATAATTTTTAGTCGTTCATTTGCTTGATTCACCATGAGAATTACAAATTTCTTGATTAAACCCGTTGTCTCACTTTTCTGCTCCAAGAAGAATTCCCAAGTAAAACGAGAAAAATCATCTGTGATGACCAAACAGTATGACTTTCCTCTGATACTGAGTACATTGACTGGGCCAAATAAATCCATATGCAACATTTCCAAAACCTTTGAAGTGGTGTGAACATGTTTTGACTGATGAGGCCTTCGATGCTGCTTTCCTCTAGCGCAAGCTTCACATTTCTCTATTTGCGTGAAATCCTTTACTTGCAAGTTCCTGACTAGACCTCCTTTTGCTAACCGATTCAAGTTTTTCGTGTTCAGGTGACCCAACCGATAGTGCCACAACATAGCATCATGTTCAGCAATTTCTGAATACAAACAAGTAACTTGATCAGTAGGAGCTTTGTTCATATCAATCACATAAGCATTTCCTCTTCGTTCTGCTTCAATTAGAAACCAGTCTTCAGGTATGATAATTCCTGGCTTCAAGATAACGCAACCACTCTTGGTGAAGAGAACCTCCATTCCTTTGTCGCACATCTGATAGACACTCAGAAGACTGTGTTTAAGCACACGGACATAGTTAACGTCTGAAAAGGTGAGGATGTCATTCTTGACTGTGCCTTTCATGGTGATTCTTCTCGATTCTCCTCCCGCGAAGTTGACACACCCTCCTTCGAATATCTTGATTTCATTCAACTGGGATATGTCTCCCGTCATGTGTCTGGAACAACCACTATCAATAACCCAAAGTCTAAAGATAGCCCTCCACAGTCGTTCCTGCACATTTAACGGAATCAGTTAGAGACTGGAACCCAGGCCATAGTTGACATGAGTTGACCATTGCTATCTGTGTAAGTGACTTCACGAAAGATCATATGACTTTTAACATCGCTAGCGGTTTTTGGTGACGAGGTAGAAGTTGATGGTTGCGAACACGGAGACTGGGATCCAACAGGAGTTTTAGGTTTCCAATTCCTAGTGTCCGAAATACTTTCATTTGATGGAAAAACTTTTGTTTGTCTTTGAAGCCTAATTGTGTTTGAAAATTTTTGATTTTCCTATTTGGCAAGATTCTAGTGTCTGTCAGAAGGCCTTATGATATTCGTTAAATTACACATACTTTACTCCCCCATTTTACCCTCATTTTACGCGTTTTCGGCCATAAAACCAAGGATTAGACACTTAATCGTGTATGTTTTTGTTTACAGGCCTTAAACAGCGTGCCGAATAAGAGGATGAAGAAAATGAGGATTTTCTGAGCGAATCGGCAGAGATACGAAGATTCTGTTGAGTTCAGCACTGTTGGCATGGCAGTGCCAATTTTGGCACGGCAGTGCCATCATTGGAATGGCAGTGCCAATTTTTGCACGTTAGTGCCAATGTTCGAACGGCAGTGCCATCCCGAAGACTAGACCTATCTGTCGGACATGCACGGCAGTGCCAAATTTGGCACGGCAGTGCCAATTTTGGCATGACAGTGCCAATCTTGAAAACCTGCCCAGATCTGCTGACGTCACAAGATCTCATGAACAGTGCATGGCCGTGCACTTTATTGGCACGGCCGTGCCGATTGAAAAAGTTATAAAAACAGCAGAGGGCATTCTGGTCGAAACTCTGGACATTTTGGGAGCTTTCCAGGTGATTTTCAGGCTCCGGAGGCTCATGCTTTCACTCGGATTCAAGCCACATCATACCGATTAGCTCCGTTATCATCCGGATTCTCAATCTAGTGCTTGTTTATGGTTTGATTTCTTGAATCTTTCCATGATTTTGTTATATTTCAAGCATTTGGGTTGATAATTACGTATTAATGTAAGCCTAAGGGCAAAAACACTAGTATCCCTTGCTTAATAACAACCATTAGAATGTTAATCATGCTTGTAATTACACTTGAAGCATTTTCTATGTTAATCCTTGATGATTAGTTTGCAACCTTGTTTATTGATGTTGAATTCTTGATTATAGTTAATTATCTTGGATGATTAGTATGTGGTTAGTTGAGATATTTGCAAGAAGAAGCTTAATTAATCATGTATTAGTAGACTTTGAACTTGTTTAACTTGTTTAAAATGTTTGCACCATGATACTAGAAATGGTTAGTGGTTTAATAAGGGGTAATTATTGTTAATCAAGAAGGCTTTCCCTCACGGAAAGACCTTAACGGGTTAGTTGGTGTTGTTACAAATTCTTGACATGAATTGTTAATCTTGTTAGTAGTTTAGGCCAAAATTGCTTTCTTGATGAATTTGTGTTTAAGATTTGTAATATGAACTTGGTTGTGATTTAATCTAGTTTATGCTTGTCTCGGTGGTTACATTGTGTTTATCGGTGTCACTTTCCTTGATTAAGTGAGGTTAGAAAACTCCTAACGGATGACTAACTTATCTTTAAGGGATTTTTCATACACATTTATCAATTGTGCGTTAAAGAACAATTTTAGGTGGTTAAAGTGTGTTTTATCGTTTTAACTTTCCAAAGAGTTGTAATGTTAGGATTCCCGAAAGGAATACTAATTGTCTTGAAAAATGGAAAATTGACCAAGTGTTTTAAGTGGCAAAACCAACTTAGTTAACATGCCCCGGTTGTTCATAAAGCAAGGCTATTATTCTATTTTCTTATTTGGAGTCTATTATGTTTTACAAGTTTATGTTTAATCGTATTTTAGTTTAAATAAATCATCACTTATCTTCTTACCGGTAATTTAATGACAAAGGTTTAGTATTTTAGCATCCGCCCACATCCTTGGATCGATACTTGGTTCTTACCGATACTTTACTACATATATGACGGGGTACACTTGCCCTTTCGTGTGTGTTTTAATGTTGAAGTATAAATCATTTTTATAAATTTAAAACCGAATCGTGTGTAAAATTCATTGTAAAAACATGTATATACACGCACACGTCACCTTACTTTAGGAGGACCATTTTTGGAAAAGTGAGAGTGCATAGCCTTCTGATAATACATGTTCCTAAAGTAGTAGGGACGATAAACACAATTTCTTGCAATGTGCCCCGGAATTCCACAATTAAAACATGTCTGCCTTTTTAAGAAAAAGACATCTAGTTCAGCTTGGGTTATTCTCGAGAACTGATCACGTCTTTTCTGTTCATTTGACGCTGAGTGCTTTCGAGGATGCTCGATCTTGGATGAACCCGGCTCACAGCTGCCAGCACAAGAGTAAGTGTCGGCTACCTTACCCTTGAGTTTGGGTTCTGTTTGCTTGAGATTTGGGTTTTCCCTTTTAACATTCTTTCTTTTTGGCCTTCTGTTTCTACGTGACTGCTTTCTTTTAAAGGGAACAAATTCAGTGGATTCTGTTTCGTTAAGGTTACCTTTGGGATTGATAGTTGAACTGTCTATGGAAGTGACTTTCACAGATCCCTTTTCCTCAGAGACAATGTTTTCAGGAGATTCTGCAGAGAAGGTTTCCATAATAATTTCTTCTACAGTTTCATCATCTGATTTGACTGTTGAATTGATTTCCATGGATTCCTTCTCCATAGGTTTCGTGTTTCCTTGGGTTTTCTACAGAATTGAACTCTATGGATGTCTCTCCTTCAGTCAGATCAACCTCTAAGCTCTCGACATTAGACGATTCCGGTAATTCAGATGATGAGCAGTCTGTGTCTAAGACAGTTTAACTGTCTTCTTTCACATTGGTACTGGATTCTGATTGTTCATCACAATCGGAACCACTTGAAGGTTTGAGCTCATTATCTGACATCCCTAAATCCTCTGTTTGGCTGCCAAGAACGTCAGATGATCCCTGTTCAACAACAATTTCTTCATTATCACAATCAAAAGTATCATGTTTTTCATTATTGCAGGGAGCCTCTGATGTATCATTCGATGTTTCAGGCATACAAGTGCAATTTCCTGAATCATCAGAACAAATTTCTGAGTCACTTGAAACAGATGTCTCAAGTTCTTCAGTCGACGCGTAAGGCTCTCCTGTCAAAACATCTTCAACATTTTCAACATTCTCAACATTGTCATTTTTATCACATGCATAATCTAGAATAATAGCACCAGATTCATCAGTCTTAGTGGGAACACCCCAAGTCTCAGCAAACCAAGAAAAAACACAAATCCAAGCATAAAGGTCATTTTTATCAGAAATAACATTATCAGCAGCATGTTGATGTGATTCATCATCATCTCTAGACTCCTCTTCAGTTCTTACTGACTCTGCACACGAACTAGAACAGTTAGTATTTTCAACAGAATCCGGATTTGGTGAACTTTCCTTCATGTCCCCTGCGGGTGTGTTAACTGGTTCCGTATTTGTTTCAGTTTCAGCTTCAGTATTTGTTACTGTTTCATTTACATGATCGGACTTATCCGCTGATTCGCTTTGAACATTTTCATTTTTGACAAAGTTCATTGGTTTCTTGAAATCATTTTGTTTATCATTTTTAAACTTTGATGGTTTATATGGAGCATAGTCACTAGGCTTGTCATACATCATCTTATCATAATTTTCGAACTATAAATATTCTTCCTTATTAAATGTTCCCAACATACTTTAAGGCCATTTAAAATGAAACCTTTAAAAGAAAACATATCATTCACTTACAATTAACGTACCAATTACATCACGTGGATACAAAAAGTGAGCACCTTTCGTACAACCCACTTTATACAACTCGAATTTCGACCATTTGTCCTTCGAGATAATTAATAATGATCTGTATAACCTGTGGACCCCATAAACATCCAACACGTTAGGAAATGGCGACATCATACATATAATATAAGCATTTGGCTAAAAGACCATATTGCATTCGAACAACGCAAAACATCTTGTTCGTTCATCCTTAAAAGCTATTAATTTCCGGCATAGACTCACTCGGACCCAACGTTATCATAAATGCACCTTTCATTTCATTCTCAACAATAATAACACGTTTAGCTATCTCGAAATCTTAACATATTGAAGACACAATGTTTTCACAGAACTAACTACCATTGGTAGACATTTATTTGACTACAATACACATAAGAATTCATACTACATATATCTACCACAAATCCAACGATCCCTCATTGCACAAAAACCAATTCACTCAAATACACATAAATTACATACCTATTCATCCCATCTTAAACAAAATAATTTACTTACTTACACATATGATAACATATCAAATCTCGCTTGTCCATTCAAGTTTTAATCCCATAACTATATAAAACCCACACATATGATTCCACAATAATTATTTGTTTCCCGAGGCTTACCCGTCTATCATTTAAATTATATATCCTTCTAACACTTTACCGTAGCCCAAACCAACCACTATATCTCACCATGTTACTATCCATGTTTTGACCTATTTAACCTCACTAAGCATTTCTTGTTACTTATGCACTATAAGTAATCTACTACAACATTCCTTAACCCATTTATTTAAATTTCACAACCCTTCTTTCATGACTCATAACATTCATACAACAGATTTCATTTATATACTAAGAAGTGAGTTTCAGAATTCACTTACCTTATGCATTCGTGTTCGTATCTACCTCCTTGCTCCTCTTGACCCGTTAGCCTTCCATGCTTGAGTCCACATTGTCATAATTCCTATTCTTTCACGTCCTCATGTTTATAACTCTATTAGCATACATACTTAATCATACAAACAATTATTTCAAGTACTATGTCGCATTGACTTTCATCGGTCAACTACTAACATACATAAGACATAGATCCACTATCATATCGTTCATAATTCAAGCAATTCCACTTACCATCATGTATGCCATATAGATAATCTATCATGTATCACCTAATATGCTTAATTTCATAACCATGTTAGGAAGTCTAACTATGTTATTCATACATTGTTGACTTTCTAGAAAGTCAACTACCCTACTTATATATTTTCAAATTATGAACATAAATCCATCTTAAAATGGTGGACAATAGTACTAACATCATTCGCATTCCGTGCTCATATTATATGGCATATATACCTACATGGTCCCCTAGTTATATTCACATACACCTACATAATCCGTTCCATCCACACTAACATTTTCATTACTTCATAACTAACATCAACATCTACTTCTTAAATCACAATTAATATGATCAACAAATCCACAATTGTGCATTACATCAGTCAAGCATATAGCACAACTCTTGAAACATGCTTCTACCCAATCACATATTAACTATATTCGTACATGGATTTCATCAAGAACATGTTCCTCATGATATTTTGCTATCAAATACATTATTCCCACATTCTTTGCACACTCCTTTATTACTTGAGGACAATTTCACATATCATTGTTATTTAGACGTTTCATCAAACACCTTGTGTGCGTACTACTATCTAAGCACAATATGCAACCCATTCATGCATAATCTTTCATGTTCTTATTTTCATGCATCAAATTCAATTAAACATCCATTTATTTCATATCATAATCAACTTATCTAAAATAATTCATCACACACAACATACTACATCAAAAATTACACAATTATTGAACATGGTGATTCACTCACTTCGTCATCCCAAATGGGTTTCACTTCAAAGCATAAAATTACCCAAAATCATACACATAACAAGTTCTATTTGGTGATTCTAATACATAATCATGTATAATTTCATACTAATTCACGGATTAATCATACACCCACTTCACACAAGATCACCAAATCAAAATTTGCAACTTACCACATGCTTGCTAAGGCTAGATCATCAAGAAATAGAGTCCATGCATGAAATTTGGGTTGAATTCATCTCCAATTTAGGCCAAAATGTTGAATTGAAGTACTCCCCTTTCTCCTTCATGTAGGTGTCGACACACCTACCCCCAACATACATTTGCATACTGACTTTTGCTATTTAATTTAAACTTAGACTCAATTTTCCAAGTTTAGTCCCTCTAGTTTGTCACACCATCACAATTGCCTTCAAATTCATTCCTTACTTGTTTTACTAAGTATTTTTTTTATTTAACTAGGTTAAATAGCCTAGTTATTTATTTCATGTTATATCATGTGGAAGCATATGGCGAATATAAACATTCAAGTTTTGGGGCGTTACAGCATAACTTATTAATCAAAATTGCACCACTTGTATTGATCTTATGAAACACCCCAAACCCGGGGGTTTCGTCTGCTGGATTTACTCTTCGGCAAATAGTTCATAAATAAAATTGCATTCAACATAGTAGAAAATATTAAGTCTTTATATGTTGAAAATAAACACTTCCTTTAAAATATTCAATAACAAAATGATATGCCAGTTGCCAAGGTGCCTTTGCTGCACGCAAACCAGTTTGTCGTACATTCAACTTGATGTGCATACTAAAAGTCAACTACGCTAAATTAGTTTTAGTTTAATAAAGCAACTACAAACTTTAGGAAATAATAGTTTGTAAACACTTTGGGATAGTGGACATAACCTCCAATAAACAACTTTAAGCGATCGTTGAAAACATTATCACTACATTCGTTTGTTCCCTTTGTTCGTTTATTCAACCAGGTGCTTCTGTCCTTTTGATTAAACTACCTTTGACTTATTCTCCTTCCCAAGGGCGATAACAACTCTAGTACCACCGTTTGTAATCAAGAACGAAATTCAAATAGAAAAGAACAACATATCCATTACACAAACTGAAACTTGATTAAGCAATCAGATACTACAATGTATTCAGCATCAATCCAATTTATATGATCTAAACTGGTGCCTCCCAAATGATATGTCAATCGGAGAAGAACCGGTTATAAAGTAATTATCTTTACAAAGTAACCCCTAAGAATTTACAAGCTTACTTTAAACCAATAAATCTTGTCTACAATAATGATACTATAGAAGACAATGAGTTTAGTTTAATTTTAGCATAACCGTGTTAGGATTACTCTAATTTTGTTATGTAGGTATCTGACCAAGGTGTTTGATGCAAGTCAAATGCACTTAGTGTTCAAAGTGAAGATCATGCGTAGACTACGTGTTTGAATGAGCATAGTTTGTGTGAGTGAACGCAGTCGTAATGCAGTGAGCAATGTAGAAATCATGCAAGCATAATGTAGGGAATGTGCGAGCACTATTGTCACACCCCGACTTTCCACGTGTCACCGGTGGGCCCGGTGGGGAGTATCGTGATGTGGTTGGCAACATAATAGTCAAACAACACAATATATAAATGCACAGCGGAAGCAAAAGATAAATATATTACAATCCGAATATAAAGTAATATCAAGTATTACAACGGAAGGTAAAGGATCCACAGGCGGATCTTAAAACATAAATATTGTTCAACAGACTTTAGACGCCTAGAACTTGCAAGATTCCTTATTAACGTCCTGAGCAGCTTCCAGCCTATTTACGTACTTGTACCTGTCACTTAGACTTTTGAAAATACGTCAGTTTTCACTGGTAAATACACTCAACCGACTCATTTGAAAATGTCTATGAAAATTGGTTTAGGTGCTCAAGGCACGAAGATGTTTTGACACTTTGATTAAAATGCACAAGGCAAAATTAATCTTTTATACTTGGGACAAACTATATTTCATGTTATCAGTTTTACATGACTCGCTCTACATACGGGGCCCGGTTCTATGCCGGTTCATGATTAACCGACACACCACTATTCCCTTATTGGGAATCCCTTATTGGGTATAGTTAATTAATAAACATATGGCATCTGTCAGGTGTATGCCTACACCCCGTGCTTAGGTCGTGGCCATTGCATTTAATGAGTCAAGGATATCCAGGACACGGTCGCATTAATCCCCAATGTTTCAGTCAAGCAATACGAATTAAAACAGGTTATTTGGATTTCCTGACTTATTGGTCTTTGAATCCCATACCTGACCATGCGGTATTTATATTACCGTATCCCAAGCCCGTAATAGGGAAAATAAGTTAAGAGTATTTACCTAAGCTAGCTCATGTCTTAAATAGCAAGAATTATAATAACTCAGCCGTATTCGCTTAAGTAAGCGTAGGTACAATTTATCGGAAGGCTCTAGTCTGGAATGATGGTATAAATAACCAATTAGAATGTTAACGGGTCTTTAATTAAGCCTAAGCTTAGACCGGTTAATTATACGGTTCAAACGCACGATTAGGCGAAGACCGGAATAGAATGTGATTTAGACCCGACAAGTTTGAAGACTTTCTTAATATGGGTATTTCATACACATTCTGGATTTTGAGATAAAACCGATAAGGTTTGACCCGTTTCGGCTAATTTATGTAAACTAGTTACATAAGCCGAACCGAACGCGTAATAAGCGTAACGGGTATTCATAAGAACCATATACAGGTTTCCTAAGTTAATATGCTTCAAATATGTTGTGACATCAGTTAGATGTCTTTTATTATGCCCGAAACGAATTTAAACACAAACTATGCCTCGTAGGGGTAGTTTGGTCATTTTCAAGGTTATAAAAGAGTCTAACTATTAACCTGAGTTACAGGTCTGATATAATCAGCAAAAATACTTAGTTTACTAAGTTATAGCACTAGGGTAAAGTATATATGTGAAATTTATCAATTATAACCAAACTATGCACCGTAGGGGCATTATGGTTATTTCACATAAGCCGTAAAGCTCAAAACTGAAGTCTGAATTAAACAACTTTTGCTTACTATTAAAATATTATAATTTGCCCAAAATATCAGTTGCTATCAAGCCTTGTATGTTTAAAATAGTTCTAGTACATACTATGCGTTAAAAACGCTTAAAAAAGGCGATTAGAAGCCATTTTCGGGTTCTATACATAAAGCTGATATTTTTATTATTCCAAAAGGCTTAAGATAATTTATTTATAATATTTAATCAGTAGCAAAAGTTTTGGAGTCAATTAGATATGTAAAACTCGTTTTATAGCACGTAAGGCAAAACCGACAATTACCGGATTAAGCCTACGACTATAAGTTATGCTCAGCCTAAAATTAATTAAAAATCTTCAAAAATCCCATAATAATATATTACATCAGTGGGTAATAAGTTTGATATCAAAAAGTAGGCTTAGATAGGCCATACGCTAATTATGTTGTTTAATTAACATAAAGCTTTCAATTTACGCTAATGAGCATAACTCTCAAACTACACCTCAAACTGATGTCAAAATTTGGGTACAAGTTTATATATCAGTGACTAAGGTTTCTACTCTTTTACATTTTCAAAAATCACGTTTTAAGGTGAAAAGGGCATAATGGTCAACATATGAGCAATTTACGGAATCATGCGTATTAATTGGTTAACTAATGAACCATGGTGTATAATCACAGAGGGTTATACTAGCATGTAACCTGGTCCAAATAGAGCTCTAAGGTATTTCTAAATCATACCAAAACGGGTCAGAATTGAAGTCAAAGCAAAAGTCAAAGCTTTGCGATTTTCGGTTCCGAACCGGGTCTCTACTGAAAATTGTCGGGTTGAACATGTTTAGACATGTTCTTACAGTAATTACTAAGTTATATTAATGATCAAACAGGTTGTATATGTTCTACATTGCTAATTATGCATAAATTAGAAAATAAACATTCTGTTGACTTTTTAATAACAAGTTTGACCCGACATTTGACCTAGTTAGAGTGGGAATCAGGGAGAACCCTTATAAGGGTTTATTACCCACATAATTACCAACTTATAACTACTTTCAATTCAGCTAATCACTGGACCTTTAGTGATTAATCGCTAAGTCAACCGTTAATTACGACGGTTTGACTTTTAAGCTAAAACTAAGCAAAAACCTAACTAAGAAAGGTTAAGCAAACTTACTAGAGTCCTTTGCACGATTAGAGATCCCTTGAGTCTGCTTTGGAGCTCCAAGAATGATCAGAAGTGCAAGAGAAAGGTGTGAAGAACTTGTTGCAATATTGGCCCTTTATATAGTGCTCATATCTTCATGGATTGTTGACAACAAGGTCTACCATTGATGTTTGATCACTAACAAGTGTCCCTAAATGTCTAGGGGTTGTTTAGGGGCCAAGCAAGATAAGGAAAATCATTCAAAGGTCAGTTACAAGGGCTATGGCAGACAAGAATCCAATAAAATCGGACCAGACAGGCCCTCGCGTGACACTAAGACCCCCCCCCCTGGGCCTCGCGTCGCGCTAAGCCCTTCTGCACCATATCTGAATTTCCTGATTTTTGCGGTTTGATCCTTGGCTCTTCAAAACTTTGCTAAGACTTCATTTCTTGCACTTTGAACCCTCTATCTTGACATATAAGGGCTTCAAGACATTTACCCACTTTGTTAAGTCCTCAGTTAACTTTATTGTTACCCGAAAAGTCCTACCTTTCAACGTTGACGCTTTAACCCCTTGTATACGAATTTGATCATAACTTTCTCATACGATAACGGAGTTTTATGAAATTTATATCATGCATTCTAGTGAGCATAATTTACCGTTACAAAGCTTCGGGTTTGTTAAAAGGTCACTCAGAGGTATAACTTAAACATGTTGACACATTTAACCCCTGTAGTTTGTAATCTCTCACTTTCCTTCATATTTAGCTTCGTATGATCCATGACTTATTCGTTTGAAGGTATGAGCATCATGTAGGGTTGGTGTACAATATATTTATTCACTGTTGACATTTAGAACTCGTATATTCTCATACTTTCCATGATTGTCAACTTTAGTCCTTTCAGAACATTCTTTCACACGTTCAAACTTATGACACGTGTCAATACATTATAGGACGTGAATTTTCGAGGTGTTACATCCTCACCCCCATAAAGAAATCTCGACCTCGAGATTTGTTAAAGTACAGGAAGTATTTTCTACCTTATATTGGGCTAAATCTTCCCCACTACCTTTGAGCCGCTAAAGCACTCCAATTGACCTTTATAGTAGGTACATGTATCTTTTTGGAGCTTCTAATCCTGTCAATCCTCAATCGACGTAGGTTGCTCATATGATCATAGATCTGCATATCATTATGTGATAGTGCTTTTCGGCTTATTGGCGAAACACATCCTTCAGTCACTAGTGTGTAATGTATTGCGAGCTCCGCCAAGCTCCTTAAATAGGTTTTAGCTTATAAGCTACTTGATCTTGATACATTCAATTTCCTTCGAATGATTCTATATATTCAGAGCTTAACTAGCCTGATAATTTAACAAATTCGGCACACCCTTCCTGGGTGATTTCTTTTGTTGAACCTTATTCTTTAACGAGAATTTAGGAGGGTTGCTACTTTCATTAATTCTTGATTTTTCTGCCGAATACTGGCAACTTATAGATGATTAGGGATTTGTATGATCTTATTTGTTGTTTCCAATGCAACTTTCAGATCCTGATAATTGGACTTACCAGTCTATTGTCCTAACAATAGGTGTTTAACATTCCACCAATACAAGGTCTCCAAAGGAGTAGCCTTGATACTTATATAATCATTGCTATAGAAAAACCTATTTTATGGTGAGATGGTTATTCCACCCACTGCTTAACTAATCTCAATGAATAGCTAAACCTTACAGCTAGTCGAACCAATCGACGGTCCTGGCAGGTAATAGCGATTCTTAATTGTTGCCTAAATAGGGTTGCAGAAATCAATGCATAAGCAAGGTGATCCATCTTTCTTATTTATATAAATCGGAGTTCTTAGGACTTCGAATTTTGACTTTATGAAATCTTCTCTAAAAGCTTATCGATTTGGCTCTTAGTTCTTCCTATTCCGTTGGTACTAACAGATATAAGGCTTTTACAATAATTGCAGCCCTAAGCGGGATGTTTGTCCTAACATCCACTTGCCTCTCAGAAGGTAAACATGGTAATTCTTATAAAGAAGATAATTATGACACACAGAGGTGTTAGATATGTCTGTATTTTCAGGCTTTGGTTCATCTATCGATGTCGGTGTCAGATATATGACACATTCTCTTTACAAATGCAAAGGATTTATCTCCGAGGATGGGAGAGAGGGTCATTAAAGATTCCGTTGGTAAATTATACTTTATTTTTAATATCTGAAGTTCTTACGAATGTAATCAAGAGTTTACTAGGCTTATAGTTTACTAAAGGTTTATTATCCCTTGCATTAACGTAAGATACTTAGCAGAAACTATCAATGCTAAATGGTACGGGACGTACCTGATGCTACTATTGATATGTACTGTCTCTGTCATTCAAATGGTAGTTCAGGCGTTTCCTTTCTTATCCTTCCCAGAATTAGCCGCTCCTTCCTTGGCGGCCTCAGGACAATTAGTACTGATGTGGCCCTTTTCGCCACAGCTGAAACAGTTTGCATTCTTTATGTCCCTACATTCGTGGGACTAGTGACCAGTTCTTTTGCAGATGCCACATTGCTTTATCTTTTGGTTTGATCGACACTGTCCCCAGTGTCTTCTGTTGCAGGTTTTGCATGTAGGCTTCTTGTTGGAATCCTGTTGGTTATTGTTGAGCTCGGATTTGCTCTTCTTAGGGTTCTGGGAGTTATCCTCCTCCTTTTTACGCTTCCCATCTTCAGAGGCCTTGGCAGCCTTATTTCTAACCACATCGAGTGTGAGAGATAGCGACAGATCTGCCGCTGACCTGAATGTAGTAGGTCTCGATGCTTTCACACTTGCCTTTATTTCTGGGGCTAGACCCCCAATAAAGCGAGCTATTCGCTTTGGTTCCGGTGTGATCAAATAAGGAACTAATCGAGACTTGGTATTGAAACTTGTAAGGTATGCTTGACAATCTAAGTTCTCCATGACTAATGTCAAGAGTTCAGTCTCGATCTTCTCAACTTCATGTTGAGGACAGTAATTTTCTTTGATAAGAGCAACGAACTGATCCCAAGTCATATTGTACAAAAGGATCTTCCCGGTGGCTTAAATCAACGATCTCCACCAGGCTAAGGCCTCACCCTTAAATGATTGCGACACAAACTTGACCACATCCCTCTCAGCGCATCCGCTGATATCCACAACTGTATCCATCTCATCTAACCACGTCATACAATCTACAGCTCCTTCCTCCCCAGTGAAATCCCGGGGTTTACATGAAACAAAGTACTTGTAGGAGCAACCCTTATCACGGGGTCCTTGATTCAGTATGATCTGTTGAGACGGATCACTGTGATGATTAGAAGAGTGACGCTCATCATCTTCCTTCTTGGGTTCATCCTTCTTGGAAGGAGGCTTCGAATGCGGTGTAGATAGGGTCCTACTCCGAGTCCCACTATACTCTTCGTACTGCCGCTCTAAGGCCTTTGTAACTGCGTCGTCTACTAACGCTTTTAGTTCAGCACCCGTTAAATTAATTCGGGCGTTATCATTTTTCTCCACTGGGTGGCCATTAATTTCATCTGAGCCAGCCATTTAATTGAACTGTTACATAAAACAAGGACAATAGTTTACTTGGGAGTTTATTATGGAATTGTCTTTTATGGCAATTCATTAACCATGGTAACGGAGACCATATTTGGTTAATTTATTAATCACATTTATTTAGGATTTATATTATAACTTATCCTAATTTTAAAAACATTAATAGTTTTACTAGTGGCACGAAAGGCCTAGTCGCAAGGACATTTATGAATTATAAGCTATGATTCCAGAGAATCAAAGCATGAAGGTATATCAGCACAACAGGCCTAGTCACAAGGACATTTATGAATTATAAGCCATGATTTCAGAGAATCATAGCATTTAGGTTTGAACATAGTTCATTACCTTTTTCGGACAGGGAGTCATTGCTACCACTGTCTTTTGGCTCATGTAGAAATGAGCAAGGTCCGTAGGCACTATATTACCAATGTATGGTCAAAATATGATCATCTTAATTGATGATTTAAACCCATGATTCAGAGATCATTAAGTTGGGTTAGGAATCTTTTGAAGAATCCTTATTTAAGAATGACGTGTGTGATTTTAATGAATCACGTCTGCCAGGAGTGTTAACATATTTTCAGATGTTAACAGGGATACGAATATTTTAAACAGGTCTTACCATCTTGGCCAGGTCTTTATAATGGCACTCAGGCTAGGTTTCACTCTTAAGATTCTTATTCATATGTATACTGGCAGGGAAGGAAGGATATTTATGTTATTCAGGATTTTTATCATAAATCCTAATTTACAAGTTAATAATAGCACAATTGGCCTAGTCGCGTAGACAAGTTTAATTTATAAGCCATGATTTAGAGAATCGAGGCATTAAGGTCTGAATCAAGGTTCATTACCTTTTCTTGACAGGGAGTTGTAGGCTACCACTGTCTTTAGTCTCAGAGGACATTAACTATAGCCCGTAGGCACTTCCCTTCTAAGGGATGTTTATAATATGATCATCTTATAGGATGATATAAGCCCTGATTTCAGAGAATCGAGGCATTAAGGTGTGAATCAGAGTTCATTACCTTTTCTTGACAGGGAGTTGTAGGCTACCACTGTCTTTAGTCCCTTAGGACAATAAGTATGGCCCGTAGGCATTTCATCACTATGGATGTTTATTTCAAATAAGGGAATTTAGATTAACCTCCTTTTTAAAGATGGCCTGTGTGACTTTAACGATTCACAGTTTACCAAAAATGTTAACATACTTACAGATATTAACAGGGTTTGGAATCTTTTAGATAAGTTTTACCGTCTTGGCCATGTCTGCAAATGACATTTAGGCTAGGTTTTACCGTCTTGGCCATGTCTGCATTGACATTTAGGCTAGGTTTTACCATCTTGGCCATGTCTGCATTGACATTTAGGCTAGGTTTTACCTTTAAGATTCTTTTTAATATTTAATGCAGAACGATACTAATTTGAGGTGTTAACAAGGATCTGAATCTAATTGTGGAACTACCGTCTTGGCCCTGTCTTAAAATGACACATGAGCTAGGTCTTGTCCTTTCTAGATATTGCCATTTTATTATAATGGTAGATCTTATAATATAGGAAATGATATTTTAAATATAATCGTTCCATTAAAGTTTAAACAAGTATATGGCTGCCCTAAATGGGACTTCTACTGAAAATGACTTGCCCATGCAAGAGCTAATCAAAAAATAACAAAGGAATCAAATAAGGACAAAATAAAACGAATTAGAATTTGTCCTATGTTCTTGTCTAGACTCAAGAATGTGCAACTGTGTAACTGAGATTAAACACAAAAGGCTAGCGTTTAATTCACTCAGTGTTGGCTCTGATACCAACCTGTCACACCCCGACTTTCCACGTGTCACCGGTGGGCCCGGTGGGGAGTATTGTGACGTGGTTGGCAACATAATAGTCAAACAACACAATATATAAATGCACAGCGGAAGCAAAAGATAAATATATTACAATCCGAATATAAAGTAATATCAAGTATTACAACGGAAGGTAAAGGATCCACAGGCGGATCTTAAAACATAAATATTGTTCAACACACTTTAGACGCCTAGAACTTGCAAGATTCCTTATTAACGTCCTGAGCAGCTTCCAGCCTATTTACGTACTTGTACCTGTCACTTAGACTTTTGAAAATACGTCAGTTTTCACTGGTAAATACACTCAACCGACTCATTTGAAAATGTCTATGAAAATTGGTTTAGGTGCTCAAGGCACGAAGATGTTTTGACACTTTGATTAAAATGCACAAGGCAAAATTAATCTTTTATACTTGGGACAAACTATATTTCATGTTATCAGTTTTACATGACTTGCTCTACATACGGGGCCCGGTTCTATGCCGGTTCATGATTAACCGACACACCACTATTCCCTTATTGGGAATCCCTTATTGGGTATAGTTAATTAATAAACATATGGCATCTGTCAGGTGTATGCCTACACCCCGTGCTTAGGTCGTGGCCATTGCATTTAATGAGTCAAGGATATCCAGGACACGGTCGCATTAATCCCCAATGTTTCAGTCAAGCAATACGAATTAAAACAGGTTATTTGGATTTCCTGACTTATTGGTCTTTGAATCCCATACCTGACCATGCGGTATTTATATTACCGTATCCCAAGCCCGTAATAGGGAAAATAAGTTAAGAGTATTTACCTGAGCTAGCTCCTGTCTTAAATAGCAAGAATTATAATAACTCATCCGTATTCACTTAAGTAAGCGTAGGTAAAATTTACCGAAAGGCTCTTGTCTGGAATGATGGTATAAATAACCAATTAGAATGTTAACGGGTCTTTAATTAAGCCTAAGCTTAGACCGGTTAATTATACGGTTCGAACACACGATTAGGCGAAGACCGGAATAGAATGTGATTTAGACCCGACAAGTTTGAAGACTTGCTTAATATGGGTATTTCATACACATTCTGGATTTTGAGATAAAACCGATAAGGTTTGACCCGTTTCGGCTAATTTATGTAAACTAGTTACATAAGCCGAACCGAACGCGTAATAAGCGTAACGGGTATTCATAAGAACCATATACAGGTTTCCTAAGTTAATATTCTTCAAATATGTTGTGACATCAGTAAGATGTCTTTTATTATGCCCGAAACGAATTTAAACACAAACTATGCCTCGTAGGGGTAGTTTGGTCATTTTCAAGGTTATAAAAGAGTCTAAGTATTAACCTGAGTTACAGGTCTGATATAATCAGCAAAAATACTTAGTTTACTAAGTTATAGCAGTAGGGTAAAGTATATATGTGAAATTTATCAATTATAACCAAACTATGCACCGTAGGGGCATTTTGGTAATTTCACATAAGCCGTAAAGCTCAAAACTGAAGTCTGAGTTAAACAACTTTTGCTTACTGTTAAAATATTATGATTTGCCCAAAATATCAGTAGGTATCAACCCTTGTATGTTTAAAATAGTTCTAGTACATACTATGCGTTAAAAACGCTTAAAAAAGGCGATTAGAAGCCATTTCCGGGTTCTATACATAAACCTGATATTTTTATTATTCCAAAAGGCTTAAGATAATTTATTTATCATATGTAATCAGTAGCAAAAGGTTTGGAGTCAATTAGATATGTAAAACTCGTTTTATAGCTCGTAAGGCAAAACCGACAATTACCGGATTAAGCCTACGACTATAAGTTATGCTCAGCCTAAAATTAATTAAAAATCTTCAAAAATCCCAAAATAATATATTACATCAGTGGGTAATAAGTTTGATATCAAAAAGTAGGCTTAGATAGGCCATACGCTAATTATGTCGTTTAATTAACTTAAAGCTTTCAATTTACGCTAATGAGCATAACTCTCAAACTACACCTCAAACTGATGTCAAACTTTGGGTACAAGTTTATATATCAGTGACTAAGGTTTCTATTCTTTTACATTTTCAAAAATCACGTTTTAAGGTGAAAAGGGCATAATGGTCAACATATGAGCAATTAACGGAATCATGCGTATTAATTGGTTAACTAATGAACCATGGTGTATAATCACAGAGGGTTATACTAGCATGTAACCTGGTCCAAATAGAGCTCTAAGGTATTTCTAAATCATACCAAAACGGGTCAGAATTGAAGTCAAAGCAAAAGTCAAAGCTTTGCGACTTTCGGTTCCGAACCGGGTCTCTACTGAAAATTGTCGGGTTGAACATGTTTAGACATGTTCTTACACTAATTACTAAGTTATATTAATGATCAAACAGGTTGTATGTGTTCTACATTGCTAATTATGCATAAATTAGAAAATAAACATTTTGTTGACTTTTTAATAACAAGTTTGACCCGACATTTAACCTAGTTAGAGTGGGAATCAGGGGGAACCCTTATAAGGGTTTATTACCCACATAATTACCAACTTATAACTACTTTCAATTCGACTAATCACTGGACCATTAGTGATTAATCGCTAAGTCAACCGTTAATTACGACGGTTTGACTTTTAAGCTAAAACTAAGCAAAAACCTAACTAAGAAAGGTTAAGCAAACTTACTAGAGTCCTTCGCACGATTAGAGATCCCTTGAGTCTGCTTTGGAGCTCCAAGAATGATCAGAAGTGCAAGAGAAAGGTGTGAAGAACTTGTTGCAACATTGGCCCTTTATATAGTGCTCATATCTTCATGGATTGTTGACAACAAGGTCTACCATTGATGTTTGATCACTAACAAGTGTCCCTAAATGTCTAGGGGTTGTTTAGGGGCCAAGCAAGATGAGGAAAATCGTTCAAAGGTCAGTTACAAGGGCTATGGCAGACAAGAATCCAATAAAATCGGACCAGATAGGCCCTCGCGTGACGCTAAGACCCCCCCCCCCTTGGGCCTCGCGTCGCGCTAAGCCCTTCTGCACCAAATCTGAATTTCCTGATTTTTGCGGTTAGATCCTTGGCTCTTCAAAACTTTGCTAAGATTTCATTTCTTGCACTTTGAACCCTCTATCTTGACATATAAGGGCTTCAAGACATTTACCCACTTTGTTAAGTCCTCGGTTAACTTTATTGTTACCCGAAAGGTCCTAACTTTCAACGTTGACGCTTTAACCCCTTGTATACCAATTTGATCATAACTTTCTCATACGATAACGGAGTTTTATGAAATTTATATCGTACATTCGAGTGAGCATAATTTACCGTTACAAAGCTTCGGGTTTGTCAAAAGGTCACTCAGAGGTATAACTTAAACATGTTGACACATTTAACCCCTGTAGTTTGTAATCTCTCACTTTCCTTCATATTTAGCTTCGTATGATCCATGACTTATTTGTTTGAAGGTATGAGCATCATGTAGGGTTAATGTACAATATATTTATTCACTGTTGACATTTAGAACTCGTATATTCTCATACTTTCCATGATTGTCAACTTTAGTCCTTTCAGAACATTCTTTTACACGTTCAAACTTATGACACGTGTCAATACATTATAGGACGTGAATTTTCGAGGTGTTACAACTATCTATGTGATTGTGCGAGTACAATGTTCTTTCAAAGAGACGGCTTTGGAAGAACTTACCCTTAGACTAAATAAGCAATTAATTTGTAATTAGCGGTGTTTGTCTGGTGAGATCATCCTAATGGGAACTCACGATCGTATCTTATCTGTAACACCTCGAAAATTCACGTCCTATAATGTATTGACACGTGTCATAAGCTTGAACGTGTGAAAGTATACTCTAGAGGGACTAAAGTTGACAAACATGGAAAGTATGTGAATATAAGGGTTCAAAATGTCAACAAGGGATAGATATAATTTACAGTAACCCTACATGATGCTCATACCCTTACACGAATAAATCATGGATCATGCGAAGCTAATTGTGAAAGAAAGTGAGAGATTACAAACTACAGGGGTTAAATGTGTGAACATGTTTAGGTTATACCTCTGAGTGACCTTTTAGCAAACCCGAATCTTTGTAACAATTAATTATGCTCACTGGAATGCATGACAAAAATTTCATAAAGTTTCGTTATCGTATGAGAAAGTTATGATCAAATTCGTATAACAGGGGTTAAAGCGTCAACGTTGGAAATTATGACTTTTCGGGTAAGCACAAAGTTAACCAAGGACTTGCCAATGTTTAAACAAGTCTTAAATCCCTTATAAGTAAATTTGAGGGGCTCAAAATGCAAGAGAATAAGTTTGGTTGACCTTTGGAAAGACCAAGAGCCAAGATACAAAAGTTGCAAGAATTGTGGGCTGCTGCAGAAGGCTTGCGCACCGTAAGCCATACCCTTACGGTGCGCAAGGGTTGCACAGCGGCAGAAAGTTGGCTGTTGGCTGTTTAAAACGTTGCAACTGACTTAAAAACAATTTTCCTCATACATGGGCGATCCCTAATAGTTCCTAGGACTTAGGGGCACTTGTCAATGATCTGGATCACCCCTTTGACTTAGTTGTCATCATCAAATTGATTCAAGAACACTATAAAAGGGCCTCATAGTTGCAACATTGTGATCACACCATTCCATCTGCATTTGGGGAGCTTCTTGGAGCATAAGAGCAGACCCTAAGCCTTCCTAATCGTGCATAGGACTTCAGTAAGTATGCTTAACCTTTCTTAGTTGAGTTTATACTTAGTTTTAGCTTAAAAGTCAAACTGTCGTAATTAACGGTTGACTTAGCGATTAATCATTAATGGTCCAGTGATTAGTCGAATTGAAGGTAGTTATAAGTTGGTAATTATGTGGGCAATAAACCCTTAAAAGGGCACCCTCTGATTCCCACTCTAACTAGGACTTTTGTCGGGTCAAAGTTGTTAATAAAAAGTCAACAGGATTCTAATTTGCGATTTAAAACATAATTAACAATGTAGAAGCCTTGCAACCTGTTTTATTACTTTTATAACTTAGTAATTAATGTAAGAACATGTCTAAGCATGTTCGACCCGACAATTTTCTGTTTAGACCCGGTTCGGAACCGAAAGTCGCAAAACTTTGACTTTTGCTTTGACTTCAGTTCTGACCCGTTTTAGATAGGTTTGGAAATGCCTTAGGACTTCCTTAGGACCAGGCTACATGTTGGTATAACCCTCTGTGGTTGGTTCGTTGTTTGTCCGATTCGTTTACATGTTTCCGTTAATTGCTTAATGTTGACGATAATGCCCTTTTGACCATAAAACGAGAATTTTTAGAAATATGAAAGGACAATAATCTTTACTACTGATTTATAAATATGTCCCTAAAGTTTCATATTAGTTAGAGGTCCAGAATAGGAGTTATGCTAAATAGCGCATTTAAGAAGCTTTTTGTTAATTAAACGGCGCGATTAGCATAAAGCCTATCTAAACCCAATTTTTGACACCAAACCTTTTACCCACTGATGTAATATAATATTTTGAGATTTTTAATTATTTTTAACCTGCTCATAACCTAAGGTTATGGCGTTGATTCGGTAAATACTGATTATACCCTTTTTGGTCATAAAATGAGTTTTACATAATATTTTGACACCAATCCAATTGCTACTGATTTTATATAATAAATAAAGTATTTTGAACTTTATAACCTGATCAGAAAACTCAGATTTCCTGTATAACCCGGAAATCGCTTAAATGGCTTTTAAAGCGTATTAAACGCATAGTTTGGGTTTAAAACCTTTATGTCACATAAGACTTATTATCAACTGATATGACCTAGTAAAATAAATTATTTTACTGATGTATTCGGACCCGAATCTCAGAATTTTAATTAACCTCTTTTATAATCTTTAAAATGAGCAAAATACCCCTACGGGGCTTATTTTGAGATTAAACTCGTTTTGGGCATAATGGAAGATATCCTACTGATATCACAACATATTAAAGGCATATTAAATTAGGAAACCTGTGTATGACTCTTATGGTTACCCGTTACGCCTCTTGCTCGTTCGGTTCGGTTTATGTAACTAGTTTGCATAAGTTAGCCGAAACGGGTCAAACCTTTTCTTTTTATCTCAAAATCCAGAAGGTGTTTAGATTACCCATATTATACAAGTCTTCAAACTTGTCGGGTCTAAAACACATTCTATTCCGGTCTTCGCTTAATCATGCGTTTGAACCGTATCTTTCTGTAAGACTAACTGGTCTAAACTTAGGCTTAATTAAAGACCCGTTAGCATTCTAATTGGTTATTTATACCATCATTCCAGACTAGAGCCTTCCGGTAAATGTTACCTACGCTTACTTAAGTGAATACGGCTGAGTTATTATATTCTTGCTATTTAAGACAGGAGCTAGCTCAGGTAAATACTCTTAACTTATTTTCCCTATACGGGCTTGGGGTACGGTATATAAAATACCGCTTGGTCGGGCATTCGACCTTAATCGATTGGTGGTTAAGTATTATCGATGTAACAACCCTCGGTAAAATCAATACCCTTATAATATTTCCGACTCTCTGATATACTATAAAATGTCTTAATATGTTTATTATTACACCCCGTATACGAAAACCGAGCTCGTATTATGTTATAGTGTATAAAAATAAAATAAAAATCTGAAATTAGAGCTGAGGCGGGCCGCGTATGATCCCACCTCAAGCTCATGCGGGCCGTATTAAGACCAGATGTGGACTCCGCTGACTTCTTTAGTTCATGCGGGCCGCTTCAACTTAAGCGTATAGTAACGCGGGCCACGAGGACTCATAACACGCGATCGCACCAGAAGCCGACACATGTCGTAATCGTGTCAAGTCTAGTGATGACCGGACTAAGCTACTGCGTTGACTCATGTTGACGCGGGCCGCGTACATGTTCCTTATCTTTGACGCGGGCCGCGTGGAAACCCAATTTCACAAGTATAAATAGCAGGCATCAGTTTTCAGTTTCCGTCGCTCATTTCTTATTCTCAATCTCGAATTCTGAAAGCATAGACATAATATTTTGGGTATTATACCCCTAATTAGCGAGGTTCTGCTCCATTGTAAGTATTATAACCCCGGTTTCATAACAGTTACGCTGCCCGATTGATTTAGGGTTCCGTAACAACTGTCGTGGTTCTGCCCGACGTAGTTGTTGGAATGCCGTCTCGGGGAGGGTATCATTAATAATTTCAAAGGGTTATGGTACTAATCAATGTACATTTGTGTAAATTATAGATTATAGCCAGGAAACCCTTACGAAAAGCCTAAGACAACAATGTGAGTTTATCCTCTTTTTGTTAATGTTTTTGGAATGTTTTACAAAACCTTAATTGTTTACAATGTGATTAAGCGGTGATTGAGTCTTTGTAGTTCTTCAATTACTGCCGGTATTATGGGGTTTTGTATACAAAATTTACTACGAGTAGTAGTAAGTCTGAATGACAGTGCATTACCATTGGACGACGAGTTAGCCAATGGGTAATTTGACCATAGCCATAGATCCGGTCGAGTGGCAAATACTGAATGAGTAATTGTGTAGAAATAAACAATGTGATCGCTCTCAATACTGTTTTAATTGATAAAATGTTTCTTGATTAAACTGGGATTCACTCACCAGTATTTCCGACTGACAAATGTTTTTAAAACGCGTTACAGGTAACACAATGTGAACAACCAATTAATGAAAAGCCAGCTGGAGAGCACTGAAGGCTTGGGAAAATGTGGCTATAAAAGTTACCTAATAAACGATGTTTTAAATTCAATAAAATAGGGTTTGTCCCTATAAATGTATTGTAATAAGAAACTTGGGTTTTGCCCATGTATTTATTAATATCAAGTATGGTGGTTTTACTCTGATAAACATTTCCTAACTACGGTCCTGATGTAAATTCCGCTGCGAGACTAAATAAACTGATACCACCAAAATCTGTGATCACGTCCGCCCGTTCCCGGGGATCAGGGATCGGGGGTTGTGACAATCGAGATGACCCGTTTAAATTGTTTTGTTTGCTTAAAGCCTTTAGGGGTTAATGACCATGTCCCGGATATCCTTGACATCATTGTATTATAAAATGGCCACGTCTTAAGCACGGGGTGTAGGCATACACCTGACAGTTGCTTAAGGGATAACGGTATCTCACTCTCTTGTGGGCCTATACTTGTGGTGTGTCTGTTAATCTGACTCGATTTCTACATCGGGCCCTGAACGTACAACGAACATGTAAATCTGTATACAAGATTATAAATATAATTGTCCCAAGTTATAAAGAGTTTGTGCCACGTGCATTCAAATCAATTTTATTAAACCTTTTCAAAATGAGTCGGTTGAGTGTATTTACCAGTGAAAACTGACGTATTTTCCAAAAAGGGTTAAGTGACAGGTACTGAACGTAATTGGCTGGAAGCTCAGGGCGTTTATAAGGAATCTTGCAAGTTCTAGGCGCCTAAAGTCTGTTGAACAATGTTTATGTTTTAAGATCCGCCTGTGGATCCTTTACTTTCCGTTGTAATACTTTGATATTACGTTATATTCGGATTGTAATATATTTATCTTTTGCTTCCGCTGTGCATTTATATATTGTGTTGTTTGACTATGATGATATCAACTACGTCACGATACTCCTCACCGGTAATACGTGAAAAGTCGGGGTGTGACAGGTTGGTATCAGAGCCAACACTGAGTAAATTAAACACTAGCCGTTTGTGTTTAATCTCAATTACACAGATGCACAGTGTTGAGTCTAGACAAGAACATAGGACTAATCCTAATTCATTTCATTGTCTTTTAATTGCTTCTTTTGTTATTTTCTGATTAGCCCTTGCATGGGCAAGTCATTTTCTTAAGAAGTCCCGTTTAGGGCAACCATATACTTGTTTAAATTTTAAAGGAACGATTATGTTTAAAATATCATTCCTATATTATAAGATCTACCATTATAATAAAATGGCAAAATCTAAAAAAGGACAAGACCTAGCCTCGTGTCATTATTAAGACCCGGCCAAGATGGCAGTTCCTCAATTTAGGTTCAGATCCTCATTAACATCACGAGTTAGGTTTGTTCTACGTTTATTATTAAAAAGTAATCTTAAAGGTAAACCTAGCCTATATGACGAGGCCAAGATGGTAGGACCTATTCAAGAGATTCAAATCCTTGTTAACACCTAAGAACGTGTTAGCACTCTTGACAGATGTGATTCAAGAAAATCACAACAGTCATTCTTATATTGGATTCTTCCAATTTTCTTATCTAGTCTATTGATTTAAAAATCATGGCTTATATCATCCTATAAGATGATCATATTATAAACATCCCTTAGAAGGGAAATGCCTACGGGCTATAGTTAATGTCCTCTAAGACAAAAGACAGTGGTAGCCTACAACTCCCTGTCAAGAAAAGGTAATGAACTTTGATTCAGACCTTAATGCCGCGATTCTCTGAAATCATGGCTTATATCATCCTATAAGATGATCATATTATAAACACCCCTTAGAAGGGAAATGCCTACGGGCTATAGTTAATGTCCTCTGAGACTAAAGACAGTGGTAGCCTACAACTCCCTGTCAAGAAAAAGTAATGAACTTTGATTCAAACCTTAATGCCTCGATTCTCTGAAATCATGGCTTATAAATTAAACTTGTCTACGTGACTAGGCCTTTTGTGCTATTATTAACTTATAATTTAGGATTTTGATAAAGATCCAGAACAATTATATATTTAACAAATTAACTAAAATGTGTATTAAAAACATGGTTAATAAATCGTCAAGAACGATAGTACTGTTTGTGCTTCTAAATAAACCTTGCCCTTATTTTCTTTTTGTAGTAACTAAGACTACATGGCTGACTCTGATGAGATAAACAGTCATCCTCTGGAAAACCGCGATGAGGATAAGATTAATATAACCAGAGGAGAACTTCGTACACTGATTGATACAGCTGTATCTAAAGATGTAGAGGAGCAATTTAGGGAGTATAGTGGAACTAATAGTAAAGCCTCATCTGTACCCCATTCTAAGTCTGTCCCTAAGACTCATTCTGAGGCTCATAGCAAGCCACCCTCAAAGAAAGATGAGTCAAAGAAGGATGATGATCGACATTCATCTATTCAACACAGTGTTCCATCCAAGAGGATAGTATTCGGTAATGAACCACGTACCAAGTCCTGTACCTATAAATACTTTGTTTCCTGCAAACCCCGGGATTTCACGGGGGAGAAAGGGGCAATCGATTGTATGACCTGGTTGGATGAAATGGACACAGTTGTCGATATCAGCGGTTGTGCTGAGAGGGATGTAGTGAAGTATGTATCCCAATCGTTCAAGGGAGAAGCACTAGCATGGTGGAAGGCTCTCATTCAAGCTGCTGGGAAGATCCCACTTTACAACATGTCATGGGAACAGTTTGTTGCTCTCATTATGGAGAACTATTGCCCTCAACACGAAGTTAAAAGGATTGAGTCAGATTTCTTATCATTGGTTATGACAAACTTAGATTGTCAAGCTTACCTCACCAGTTTCAATACCTTGTCCAGACTGGTTCCTTACCTAGTAACACCAGAACCCAAGAGAATTGCTCGCATCATTGGGGGTTTAGCCCCAGAAATCAAAGCCAGTGTTAAGGCTTCAAGACCTACTACATTCAGGTCAGCGGCCGATCTGTCGCTATCTCTTACACTCGATGTAGTCAGAAACAAGGCTGCCAAAGCCTCTGAAGATGGAAAGCGTAAAAGGGAGGATGAGAATTCTCATCGCTCCAATAGGAAGAGGAACTCTAAAGATAAGAAGAGTTCCGGGTTTAAGAGAGACAGGCAGGAGTCGGGTGAGAAGACCAGGTGCGAAACCTGTAGGAAATACCACCTCGGGAAATGCAGATTTGAATCTCAGCCTCTACCGTGTGGAATTTGCAAGTCTAAGGAACATAAAACCCTGGATTGCAAGAAGTTGAAAGATGCAACCTGTTATGGTTGCAACGAGAAGGGGCATATCAATACCAACTACCCTAGGAATCAGAAGAAGCCCGAAGAGGCCAAGAAAACAAACGCATGATGAACGCCCAGCAGATGGTGCAGAATGATAACTTTATAGCAGGTACCTTTCCTTATCAAGCAGATTATACAGAAATTTATTTGATACCGGCACATATAATTCTATAAAGATCGATAAATATTGTGAACTGTTGTCTCCGCCTGATTGGGACTCCGGTCATTTAATGCAAGGTAGAAATCAGCCGATGACACTATAGAAAATGCTCCAACAAATCTTAGATTGATATTTTATATCTATTAGGAATCACTCTTTTCTGATATCCTTATGGCAAACTTTCAAGCTATCCAAATTCATCACTATAATAAAGACAGATATGACATTTTGATTCCCTGTCAAAAAAAAATGATGGATTAGGACCAAACTTTAAATGCCATTAATGGTCTTTTGTGACCTAGGCTAAGTATAATTGATATATATTAAATAACGTTCATTAAGAATGTTGATGTTATATTGGCCTGTATGGTTTAATGAAACCATGGTTAGTATAAGGCCATGAGGATGAGGAATAGCAGTTGTCGGATCGCAACCAAGAAATTGATTCATTTAATAATAGGAACCATTTCTTCTGTTACTGTCAGAAATCTTTAAGTCATAAAATTCTAATGTACCCTCTCTATAGATAAAGGACATTCGCATGTAATTGATATCTCTTTAATCCCTATTGATTACGAATACCAAATGGTATGACAAAATCGCCGTATGAAAATTGATGTATCTTAATAAGTTCCATAGATTGCTTCCATGCCTGATCAGTATGGAGGTTTAATGCATGGAACCACAAGGATATCCCAATGATCATATGGTACTAAAGTCAACTAATAGTATTCAAAGAAGATATCCAGAATGAAATTGCCCAAGTAAATGTTCCCGATTAAGGAATTTGTGGACTAGTAACATAAATGTGTCACTTATTTGACACAAGCAATGATGAGTGAACTGGAGCCTGAGATATGGAAGTCTTTGTAACCTCCTTGTACCTTAATTATCTTCTCCTTAGATTTCCCTGTTTACCCATAGAGGCAGGTAGAGTTAAGGTTTATACCCCTTTTAAGGCTGTATTATTATGAAATCTCCAAGACGGCTAGTACCATTATTGGAAGAATCGAAAACCCTGGTTAAGTAAGTTTTAAGATATGGATTCATATAGCCTAACTCAATATCCTGAGAATTCGGTGTAGTTAGTTATGAAAGACGGTTCATTTTGCTTATGCATTGATTACCGCAACCCTAATTAGGCAACAATTAAGAATTGCCATCAGCTGCCCAGGATCATCGATTTGTTCAACTAGCTATCCCTTAAGATTAATTTTGAGCAATGGTTGGAATAACCATCTCACCTTAAGATAAGCTTTTCTATAATTGTTGTTATATAAGTATCAAGGTGGCTCCTTTGAAGACCTTGTAAAGATGAAATATCAAAACATCCATTGGATGGACGAGACTTTGGAAAGTACACTTATCTGGATCTGAAAGTTGCATTGGAAACAACGAATAAGATCATACAAATACCTAATCATCTGTAAGTTGCCAGTATTCGGCAGAAAATCAAGAATTAAAGAAAGTAGCAACCCTCCTAAATTCTTGTTAAGGAATAAGGACCAACGAAAAGTATCACCCAGGAAGGGTGTACAAAATTTGTTAAATTATCAGGCTAGTTAAGCCCTGAATATATAAAATCATTCGAAGGAAATCGAATGTATCAAGATCAAGTAGCTTATAAGCTAAAACCTATTTAAGGAGCTTGGCGGAGCTCGCAATACATTACACACAAGTGACTGAAGGGTGTGTTTCGCCAATAAGTCAAGAAGCACTATCACATAATGATATGCAAATTTATGATGTGATGAGCATCCTGTATCGATTAAGGATCGACAGGTTAAGAAGCTCCAAAAAGGATACATGTACCTAATATAGGAGTCACTTTGGGAGCTTGGAAAGACTCCAGATATGTTATAGGAGTTAAGTCCATTATGCGACAAAAAGTACTTCCAGCATTTTAACAAATCTCGAGGTCGAGATTTCGTTTAAGGGGGTGAGGATGTAACACCTCGAAAATTCACGTCCTATAATGTATTGACACGTGTCATAAGCTTGAACGTGTGAAAGTATACTCTAGAGGGACTAAAGTTGACAAACATGGAAAGTATGTGAATATAAGGGTTCAAAATGTCAACAAGGGATAGATATAATTTACAGTAACCCTACATGATGCTCATACCCTTACACGAATAAATCATGGATCATGCGAAGCTAATTGTGAAAGAAAGTGAGAGATTACAAACTACAGGGGTTAAATGTGTCAACATGTTTAAGTTATACCTCTGAGTGACCTTTTAGCAAACCCGAATCTTTGTAACAATTAATTATGCTCACTGGAATGCACGATAAAAATTTCATAAAGTTTCGTTATCGTATGAGAAAGTTATGATCAAATTCGTATAAGAGGGGTTTAAGCGTCAACGTTGGAAATTATGACTTTTCGGGAAGCACAAAGTTAACCAAGGACTTGCCAATGTTTAAACAAGTCTTGAAGCCCTTATAAGTAAAATTGAGGGGCTCAAAATGCAAGAGAATAAGTTTGGTTGACCTTTGGAACGACCAAGAGCCAAGATACAAAAGTTGCAAGAATTGTGGGCTGCTGCAGAAGGCTTGCGCACCGTAAGCCATACCCTTACAGTGCGCAAGGGTTGCCCAGCGACAGAAAGTTGGCTGTTGGCTGTTTAAAACGTTGCAACCGACTTAAAAACGATTTTCCTCATACATGGGCGACCCCTAATAGTTCCTAGGACTTAGGGGCACTTGTCAATGATCTGGATCACCCCTTAGACTTAGTTGTCATCATCAAATTGATTCAAGAACACTATAAAAGGGCCTCATAGTTGCAACATTGTGATCACACCATTCCATCTGCATTTGGGGAGCTTCTTGGAGCATAAGAGCAGACCCTAAGCCTTCCTAATCGTGCATAGGACTTCAGTAAGTATGCTTAACCTTTCTTTGTTGAGTTTTTACTTAGTTTTAGCTTAAAAGTCAAACCGTCGTAATTAACGGTTGACTTAGAGATTAATCATTAATGGTCCAGTGATTAGTCGAATTAAAGGTAGTTATAAGTTGGTAATTATGTGGGAAATAAACCCTTAAAAGGGCACCCTCTGATTCCCACTCTAACTAGGACTTTTGTCGGGTCAAAGTTGTTAATAAAAAGTCAACAGGATTCTAATTTGCGATTTAAAACATAATTAACAATGTAGAAGCTTTGTAACCTGTTTTATTACTTTTATAACTTAGTAATTAATGTAAGAACATGTCTAAGCATGTTCGACCCGACAATTTTCTGTTTAGACCCGGTTCGGAACCGAAAGTCGCAAAACTTTGACTTTTGCTTTGACTTCAGTTCTGACCCATTTTAGATAGGTTTGGAAATGCCTTAGGACTTCCTTAGGACCAGGCTACATGTTGGTATAACCCTCTGTGGTTGGTTCGGTGTTTGTCCGATTCGTTTACATGTTTCCGTTAATTGCTTAATGTTGACCATAATGCCCTTTTGACCATAAAACGAAAATTTTTAGAAATATGAAAGACAATAATCTTTACTACTGATTTATAAACATGTCCCTAAAGTTTCATATTAGTTAGAGGTCCAGAATAGGAGTTATGCTAAATAGCGAATTTAAGAAGCTTTTTCTTAATTAAACGGCGCGATTAGCATAAAGCCTATCTAAACCCAATTTTTGACACCAAACATTTTTCCCACTGATGTAATATAATATTTTGAGATTTTTAAAGATTTTTAATTATTTTTAACCTGCTCATAACCTAAGGTTATGGCGTTGATTCGGTAAATACCGATTATACCCTTTTTGGTCATAAAATGAGTTTTACATAATATTTTGACACCAATCCAATTGCTACTGATTTTATAAAATAAATAAAGTATTTTGAAACTTGTTGGGTCTAAAACACATTCTATTCCGGTCAAACCTTATCTTTTTATCTCAAAATCCAGAAGGTGTTTAGATTACCCATATTATACAAGTCTTCAAACTTGTTGGGTCTAAAACACATTCTATTCCGGTCTTCGCTTAATCATGCGTTTGAACCGTATCTTTCTGTAAGACTAACCGGTCTAAGCTTAGGCTTAATTAAAGACCCGTTAGCATTCTAATTGGTTATTTGTACCATCATTCCAGACTAGAGCCTTCCGGTAAATGGTACCTACGCTTACTTAAGTGAATACGGCTGAGTTATTAAATTCTTGCTATTTAAGACCGGAGCTACCTCAGGTAAATACTCTTAACTTATTTTCCCTATACGGGCTTGGGGTACGGTATATAAATTACCGCTTGGTCGGGCATTTGACCTTAATCGATTGGTGGTTAAGTATTATCGAGATGACCCGTTTAAATTGTTTTGTTTGCTTAAAGCCTTAAGGGATAACGGTATCTCACTCTCTTGTGGGCCTATACTTTTGGTGTGTCTGTTAATCTGACTCGATTTCTACATCGGGCCCTGAACGTACAACGAACATGTAAATCTGTATACAAGATTATAAATATAATTGTCCCAAGTTATAAAGAGTTTGTGCCACGTGCATTCAAATCAATTTTATTAAACCTTTTCAAAATGAGTCGGTTGAGTGTATTTACCAGTGAAAACTGACGTATTTTCCAAAAAGGGTTAAGTGACAGGTACTGAACGTAATTGGCTGGAAGCTCAGGGCGTTTATAAGGAATCTTGCAAGTTCTAGGCGCCTAAAGTCTGTTGAACAATGTTTATGTTTTAAGATCCGCCTGTGGATCCTTTACTTTCCGTTGTAATACTTTGATATTACGTTATATTCGGATTGTAATATATTTATCTTTTGCTTCCGCTGTGCATGTATATATTGTGTTGTTTGACTATGATGATATCAACTACGTCACGATACTCCCCACCGGTAATACGTGGAAAGTCGGGGTGTGACATTATCGGGTTTAACAGGTCTCTAACGACGCGTGTAACACAAATATTAAACATGAATACAACTCATTTAACTACTTTATATCTCATTTTTATAACACAGTTTTACGTTTTATGTACCAAGAAGAACAAATGATGGATCATGGCATCATAATTATATTTATTTTTAAAAAGTAAAAAAAAAATCAAGTTGTGTACTTTTCTGGTAAAAAGATCTAATTGTGTCTTATACAGATATCTATTGCCTGCCCTATGTTGGCATGAAGCTTAGAATAATAGATGAGTATGTAATCCATGTTGACTGATTCACTAACACATTCATCTATCTTGTTCTTATGTATCGATTCATATGTTGTTCTATTGGTCTCACACGCATCCGCCTTTACCTACTTCGTAGATTCAAGAGCTATGACCAGGTTGTATAGGTCCTAACCTGTTCTTGAAATTTGTGTGAGATATGTTCAATTTGTTATTGAACTTTGAAAAGGTGTTGGTTATCATGGTATACAAGATAGAAACACAATCCAATATTGTTTATGTCACATTTATTACATTGATAATATGAGTACATATTAATTATTACAAGTGCAAGAATGTTAATGGCTTCGAGTGTAACATCACCTGCAAGATTGTCACTCGTACAATTTGAGGTTTGACAACCTGGGTGTTGGAATTTCCATGAGAGCAACTTTCTTCTTCAACACGATCCCAAACTTTTCAGATAGGTCATGTTCTTTTCCGTGCTCCAATTCCCAATCAAAAGAATGGATTATGGATCCAAGCAAATACATAACCATCCGCTCAGCCATTGCGGTCCCTACACATATCCTACGCCCAGATCCAAACAGGAAATATCTGAAGTCATTACCAGTATAATCCCACTTCCCATCCAAGAACCTTTCGGGTTGAAATTCCAACGGGGTTTCCCAAACGGTTGGGTCTCTATGTATTGCCCACGCATTCACAAACACCCGAGCACCTTTAGGGATTGTATAGCCGCCAATCACACATGACTCACTAGGACAATGGGGTATCAAGAGTGGAAGCATCGGGTGCAATCGAAGAGTTTCTTTCATGATGGCATATAGGTAGGGTAGTTTGTTGATGTGTGATTCTTCAACTACTTTGTCTTTTCCGACCACTGTCTCTAACTCTTGTTGTGCCTTTTTAAGGATTTCAGGTTGCCTCATCATCTCGGCCAAGGCAAACTCGACTGTATTTGAGGTTGAATCCGTCCCTCCAACCACCATATCCTGAAAAGTTGAAAACATAATTTACCCGTAATTAGTAAATTTCATTTTTAAAGTCATCTAACTACTGATATTGTAACATCAATTACCATAAGCAAGGCTTTGAGATGAGTGGTGGTGAACGGTGGGTTCGAATCTCCACTGTCTTTAAGCTCCAACAAAAACTGCAAAAAATCCTTGTTTCCTTCTCCACCCATTTTCTTCCTTTGATCAATCATCGTCTCAAAAACCCCATCCAATCTCTTCGCCAACACCTTCATATTCTTTACAATTCCTTGGAGAACAAACGGAGCCAAAGCCGGATATAAGTCCGACAAGTTTGGCATCATCAAGTATCCTGTCATCTCACGTATCAGTTGCCGGAATTTTGCTCCCACTCTCTCCTTATTATCAGAACTCACAGTGCCACCCCACATCATGCCGGTAATCACATTCAACGCCGTAAAAAACATCTGCTCCCCAACGTTCACTGGCGACCCGACATTACTGTACAAGTATTTCACGGTGTTCCTGATCTCTTTCCTGCGTAGATAGTAAACCGAATCCAAAATTTGGTTGCCAAGCATTTCACGAACGCAGATCTTTCTCAACATCCGCCATTGATCTCCATATGGTAACGAAACGATGTCGTTTCCACCATATGTTCCCACTTTCCCAGCCAGTGGAACGTCTCGGTCCGCAAACGTGACATCATTCAGTTTTAGCACCTCACGGGCCAATGCCGGGGAGGTGATGAGAATACCCAGTTTTTTACCGAACCAAAGCGTCGAAATCGGGCCGTATGTTTTCGCCAAGGCGGCAAAGTAGGAGTGGAGTTCGGGATCAAGAGATTGGAGGTTTCCGAGTAGCGGTAGAGGTCGTGGGCCTGGTGGCAGTGGCGGGTGGGACTTCTTTGATGTGAAAATCCATGCGAGGTAGAATATAGAAATCAGAGAGGTGATTATGATCACGGTGGTTGTGGCCTCTTCGTCTGTGTTGCCGCTTCCCCACTATCCTGACCAGCCGTTGGATACGGTGGCGAAGACTCCTTTCGACATCAGTAGGCAAGTACAAACGAGTAAGGTTGAATTTTGATGAAGATAATCAGTGGTTATGATGTTAGTTTAATAGTGAATGTAGAGTCCAAACAAAGAATCTTGATCTTGTTGACAAGAAGATGCTCGATTACAAAAATACAATTTTAATTAGTTATTCCAGTCCAGGTGCTACTACTAATTGCAGTCCTACTTGTATTTATTTATAATATAATTATAATTATAGTAGCTAGGAATCGTTTTAGTATTTGAAACCGGGTTGTGACATAGCTTGTTTTACATGTTAGTTTAAAAATTGCGATTCCAGCCCCTGTGATTTCAGTCCATATGTTAGTTTATTGTTTAATATCTCTTTATCGTAAATAAATTTGAATCAAGCTAATGTGGCCAAGGTTTTTTGTAACTGTGTAACTTGAATGTAGTTAAACATGTGTCTTGTAAAATAGTTAAACAAACATCGTTGTGTTTGCTCTAGAACACCACAGTTGCAACTCAATCTCAAAAATCATAAAAAATAATCAAAATCAAATTATAAATACCAGTTGTGAAAGTTAGAGCACCCTAACGGGTGGTCCGTTGGGGTGGTCTGCTCAAGCAAACAAAAGCAAGTGGTCCAAAATCATTGGAGGAGGTGGTCCTGTGGAGCGGACCGGTTTGGTAAGGAGTGGGACCACCCACTCACAATAGTTTTTTTTAATTATTTTTTTTAAGTGTAAGAAGTGGGGTGTGAGGTGAAGGTTTGCAATTGTTTATCATTGGAGAAAAAACGGGGTTTGGAGTGGTGGTAATTTAGAATGACATGACATGCTAACTAGGTGGTCTGTTGGACTGTTGACTTGATAAAGTCAAATTCCTATTTTACCCTTTTTAGTATTTATTTTATTATTAGTTTGTTAGTTAATTAATTGGTCGGTTAGCTGTTTTCCTCTGTATATAATTAGGGTTTGTATCATTTGGGGATAATCAATCAAGAATTTCGTTTTCCTAATCTTTACATGGTATCATCCTGTTCGATTCTGATCTTCGTTTCCGCGTTCGTTTCTTCAGTTTTCGTTCAATTCAATTCGTGATTTCTTCGTTCTATTCCAGTTTTTTTTTTCAATTCGTTTTCTGATATTCATCATATCTGAATCTGCTTCTGTTTTGATTTCATCTTCTAATGCGACCGATTCTTCCAATCCTCTATTCTTACATCCTTCTGATCATCGTGGGATGCTTCTTGTTTCCAAACCGTTTGATGGCTCGGGATTTGGCGCGTGTAAACCTGCCATGACAATCGTTATATCTGCGAAGAACAAATTGGTACTCGTCAATGGTGAATTTTCTTCTCCTACTGATTCTTCTCAAGTTCCTCTCTAGAATCGGTGTAATGACATGGTAATTTCTTGGATTTTAAACACAATATCTCGAGAAATCAGTGGCATTGTTCTTTATGTTGCGTCTGCTCGACAACTATGGCTTAAACTCAACGATCGATATGGTCAATGTTAGGGGATGATTTTCCAAAGATCAGTGATCCTCAATTACTGTTGGGCTTAGGGATCCTCAATTCTGTTTGAATTAGTGATCCTCAGAGAGTATTGTAGGATCAGGATCCAGGATCATCATAGTGATCCTTACACTAACGATTGTCTGCTTTGAATATGATGTTGTTTTGCAGGAGTACGTGCTTGGACTTGGTCTTGGCAATATTCCTGGAGCATAATCCTTTTTATTCCGCACGTGCTTGACTAATATGGACGTTATGGAGGTCGTGGAAGACTTGCACGAACTGTGATAGTTAGTTAGCTTAGATATTTTCCAAATTTAAAAGGGGATAGCGAGCTAGATTAGAACACTTGGCTATTTTTGGCTAAACACACACACTCGTAACTGCTCTCATCAGCTCTTGACAGTTTGCTTGGCGATTACACACTTTTTTGCACATTACACTCTAGTGATCCATGTAACTAGCTCGCTATCGTCCAAAGTTGTAATACGTTTTCTGTTTAATCTGAGTTGGTGATCGGTAGTTTCTGTTTTGGTCAAAAATCAGACGAGGATAATGCAACCAAACTCTTTGTTACGGGGTATGATGCTTGAATTGATGAACAATAATAAGGATCACTATGAAATATGATGAACAAATGACACGAAGATTTATACGGGGAAAAAGCCCTTGATCAAGAGTTGATCTCCGGCACAAAAAACCTCGGGTGATGGAAACTACCGATCACCAACTTAAATTTCAACAAACAATCTGTTACAACTTCGGATGATAGCGAGCTAAGTACAAGGATCACTATAGTGTGTCGTGTAGAAATGTGTGTAATCGCCAAGTGTGTTAGCGAGATTGATGAGAGCAGTTGTATGAGTGTGTGTAGCCAAAAATAGCAAAAAGTGTTGTCTAATTAGCTCGCTACCCCTTTTAAATTAGAAAAAATCTAAATAACTAACTATCCGCAAATGGTGCAAGTCCTCCACGACTCCACAACGTCCATTTCTGACCAAGCACGTGCGGAATAGACTTAGAATATTCTCCAGAAATATCGCCAAGACTAAGTCCCAATTGATACTCCTGCAAAACAATTACGAATTCAAAGCAGACAATTATTAGTATAAGGATCCTTAGGATGATCCATGATCCTGATCCTGAAGCACTTCTGAGGATCACTGACTGACACAGAAGTAAGGATCACCAAGCAGGATAATAATTGAGGATCACGGGTCATTTAGAAATCCACCCCTAACAATTGCCCCCAAAATATAAGGAGTTATATTGTAAATAAACGAGTTGTATTTTGTTGATCTTATCCGCAACAAACTAACGGATAACTAGCCGTTGAAGACGGACTAGCCGTTGCAAACCAGACGTCACCGAAGTGACAATCCTGCAAAATCATCATTATAAATAGGAGTTAGAGATAGGATCAATTTGCATTTAAATCCAAGAGAACTTCCCTTTAAATTCCCAGCCGAAGATCAATCAGGTATCTCTTCTTCTACTTCTCCTTCTCTTACTCTGTTTTTCTTTCTTTACCATCATCTCGTTAAGAATGATGCTCCGGTCCTCCCCCGCCAAGGATCACCAGAAGGATAGCCCCTTGAAGAGTCAAGGGATCATCAAAGACTCAGCGAATGAGAGGTGTTGCTTTAACGATGCACAAGTAGATAAGATCCGGCACTGCTTTCCGGCGAACGCCTTTTTCAAACCCTTTGATCCCGCTGTTCTGAGCGACTACATTTCTGAGACATGGGTTGCCTTTCCGGTTACCCCATTCACCATAGGATACACCTATCCTTTTCCAGCTTTTACCCAATCCTTTTTCTCCTTAACCGGCATCTCTTACATCCAAGCTATGCCGATGATCTGGAGAGTCTTATATACCCTTGAAAGGATCATAGAGCAGGAAGGGATTGATTTAGGAATGTCGAAACTGGCAGAGATGTATGATCTCACAACGTTTGGATCCCACCGATATCTGTTTAAGCGAAAACCCGGCGAAGAACATCCCATTTTTAAGGCCACCAAGAACGATACAAACTGGAAACGTCGCTTTTTCTTTGTCAGAATGGATACCATTCCAAACGGAAAGGATCTACCAAGGAAGTGGTCCACCCATGGTAGGATAGAGGATCCTGAGAAGGATCACCAGGTAATCTTGCTTTTGTGATAGGATCACTAACCCCCTTTTGTTTTATGTTATGCAGCTGTCACTGTTTCACATCTCATACCATCTCCTGATACTAAGGAAACGCTTGCTGTTTTTAGAAGACTCGGCCCTGAAACAAGATCATTCAAGACAATCACCCAGGATTCTCAAGAGGTATCCTCAGGCTCAGTCACCAGGTCAAGTAAGTATCCTGCTTTTTATATAGTTAAAGATTTAAATAAATAGTTAAATAGAAATAGGATAAGGATACTTATCTTGCTTTAAATGTGCAGGTGCCGGAAAAGCTTCCAAGCCTGCCTCCCAGTTCAACATGGCCGACCTTGACACTGTTCGATCCAGAAAGAAGAAGGCCATTGCCAGCCCTAGTGTCTCCATCCCCAAGGCACCCACTAAAGGAAGGGGTGGCAAGAAGAGGAAAAACTCTGAGATAGAGGACCTACAAGGCCTGCCACTGATCTGCCACCAGTTCCTTGAATACTTCAATGACGTGAGGATCACCAATTCTGCCTAGATATCCTACTTATTTGAGGATCACCTGATCTTGAACTGCTTTGTCTTTTTTGCAGAAATTTGCTGAGATTGAAGACTACGTGGGGAGTGTTGAGGAGCTGGATAAGAAGATTGCTGACCTCCAACAAGTTGCAGTGCTCAAGGACCTTAAGATTGCTGATCTCGAAAAAGCCCTTCAAGACGCCAAGACTAGGACAGCTAAGATCCTGATCGACATTGACTACGAGAAGCATGATCCCATAGAAGGTGCAAAGGTCTCCGCTGCCATCACAATGTATAAGACAAAACTGAAGATGGCCGAGGAGGCTCAAGATCCTGACTTCGACAGAAGCAGCTGGGATGTTGAGGGCTGGAAGGCGAGGTTAGCTGATCTGGAAGATGATGAGGAGGCTGAGGAGGTTTTGGCGATTGAGGCTGGAAGCAGTGGAAAGGATCTGGTGAAGGATACCGAAGCTGGAGGGGATGAAGATGCAGCGAAGGTGTAGGCTGCATGATTGGGCAATGATGGACATTCCTAGACGTAGCCGGAGCCCAATTTTAAATTTGGTAGTAGTTTGTTTTGTGGTTGTGTTGTTTTTAAACAATGATGGTCTGTATTTGAGTAATAGTTTTAGGATTAAGGATCCAGGATCCTTCGGACAATAGGTAGGATTACAAATGGTGGAGGGATCCTCTGTTTGGGGGATGAAGCCATTGTGATCCTGCCGTCTTTTGATTCTTACCCCAGCGAACGGGCCACGTATTGCTGGTAGATGCTCGGGGTAGGTAATTTTGACAACCTTAAAAGGGTTTAAGCTTTTGTGAATAAAATGACTTTAACTTTTTGGCTATATCCTGTGTTGATATCCTTGTTGCTATTTTATTTTTCAATTGTTTTGATGTACACTTGTCTGAGTAAGAAAAGTTGAACAACATAGATAAAAAATTTAGGATATAATGCAGGATCAAATATCCTATAGTTGAAAAATTCCAAAAAGTGGTATATTCTAAGGATCATGAGTTCAGTTGTCAAAGTATTAGGGTTATTCAAATAATTAATGAATAAAATCAAAATAGTTAAGGATCATACCTGAGGATCCAAGTTAGGATCCTAACCCTTAATACTATAACCAGGATAACCATAAGACAAACCTTAGTAAGAAGTAAGGATCAAGGATCCTTAGTTGTTTAACTTTTAAGACCTGAAATAGAACATAACTCGGGACTAAGCCAATATAAGATAAAAGTTAGCAACTGGGGACAAGCCCGAAGGATAACTGGGGACAAGCCCAAGGATAACTGGGGACAAGCCCAAGGATAACTAGGGACAAGCCCAATGATCGTGTGTGAACTGGAGTATGGCCCTAACTGGCGACTATCCAAACTTAGTGGCATGAAAACGCCAAAACCTTAGCTAACGTGAAAACGTTAGAAACCTTAAGAACGGATGTATGGTACGTCTACCATTATACGTAGGATCCTAGGTATAGCCAGTACAATGGAATTATCAGCCCCTAAAACGAGTACTGGTCCCACTGCCATGAACTATACCAGGATCATCATGCGCTACTGGCGGAACTGGGGTCAAGCCCAAACAACTGGGGTCAAACCCAAGTAACTGGTTGCTTGTGTGGATAGTCATCCTTTTGCTAAGAGTACTTGAACCTTCAAAACTCAAAATCTCGTGAAAGGAGGATAAAGGATGCAGGATCCTTATCCTTTTGTGATAAAGTAAGGAAATGAAATAGTTTAAGATTAGAATGTTACCCAAATGAGGATCATCTGTGCTTTAAGGATCCTTTAAGGATATTTATCATGTGAGGATCATGGGTCCTTATCATATGAAGTATTTCTTCAAATGGACAGCATTCCAGGCTCTAGGTAGCAAATCACCTTCCATTGTTAGCAATCGATATGCCCCCTTTCCTGCCTCAGCTTCAATCAAGTAAGGTCCTTCCCATTTTGGTGCCAACTTTCCATCAGCAGGATTGGTGGTATTCTGAAATGCTTTCCTTAGCACTGTTTTGGTCAAAAAATCTGATGAGGATAATGTAACCAAACTCTCTGTTACGGGGTATGATGCTTAAAATGTAGAACAATGACAAGGATCACTTCAATGTAAATTGCACAAATGACACAAGGATTTATACGGGGAAAAAGCCCTTGATCAAGAGTTGATCTCCAGCACAAAAAACCCCGGGTGATGGAAACTACCGATCACCAAGCTCAAATAAATCAATAAACGTTTACCACTTCGGATAGTAACGAGCTAGGTACAAGGATCACTATCGTGAAATGTGTAAAATTGAGTGAAAACTAATAAGTGTTCGTCGAGAGCTTCAAGAGTGCGAGTATATGAGAGTGTGTGTAGCTGAAAGTGACTAAGTGTTCTAATTCTAGCTCGTTACCCCTTTAAAAATAGAAGTTAACTACAATAACTAACTATCCGACTTTTGTGCCAAGCTCCCATGTTCTCCACAACGTCCATTTCCGGTCAATCGTGTGCGAAATACCCGTGGAATATTCCATAGTACCGTTGCCAAGACCAAGTCAAGCTTGTTACTCCTGCGAAGTAATACAAAACACAAACAAACAATCGTTAGTATGAGGATCCTTAAGGTGATCCATGATCCTGATCCTGAAGCTCTTCTGAGGATCATTATTTGTCACAGAAGTAAGGATCATTAATTAGGATTACAAGTAAGGATCACTAATTGTTAGAAAATCCTCCCCTAACAATTGCCCCCAAAATATAAGGAGTGATATGTAAAATGAGCGAGTTATGTTTTCCTGATCTTATCCGCAACTAACTATCGTAAATATAGCCGTTATTGTTGAACTATCCGTTGCAATCGTGACGTCACAGAAGTGACAACCCTGCATAATCATGATTATAAATAGGAGATAGAGATAGGATCGATTGCATTTAAATTCAAAGAAACTCCCTTTAAATTCTTGGTCGAAGATCTATCAGGTATCTCTTCTTTTATCTCCCCTTCTCTTACTCTGTTTTTTCTTTCTTTCTATCATCTCTTCAAGAATGATGCTCCGGTCCTCCCCCACCAAGGATCACCAGAAGGATAGTCCCTTGAAGAGTCAAGGGATCATCAAAGACTCGATACATGAGAGGTGTTGTTTTAACGATGCTCAAATAGACAAGATTTGTCACTGCTTTCCGGCGAGTGCCTTTTTCAAACCCTTCGATCCTACTATTCTGAGCGACTATGTTTCAGAAACATGGGTTGCCTTTCCGGTTACTCCATTTGCCATAGGGTACACCTATCCTTTCCCAGAATTTACACAATCCTTTTTTTCCCTTACCGACATCTCTTACATCCAAGCCATGCCGATGATTTGGAGGGTTTTGTATACCCTAGAGAGGATCATCGAGCAGGAAGGCATTGATTTAGGAATGTCAGAGCTGACACAGATGTATGATCTTACTACCTTTGGCTCTCATCGTTATTTGTTCAAACGAAAACCCGGCGGAGAACACCCCCTTCTTAAAGTCACCAAAAACGACACAAATTGGAAACGTCGCTTCTTCTTTGTCAGGAGGGATACTATTCTAAACGGGAAGGATCTACCAAGGACATGGTCCACCCATGGTAGGCCAGAGGATCCTGAGAAGGATCACCAGGTAGTCTTGTTTTTGTATAAGGATCACTAACCCCTTTTTGTCTTGTGTTATGCAGCTATTTCTGTTTCGCACATTATCACAACACCCGCAACCAAGGATAGGCTTGCTGCTTTTTGGAAGCTTGATCCTGAAATAAGGACATTTAAGATAGACACCCAAGACTCACAAGAAGTATCCTCAGGTTCCATCACCATGTCAAGTAAGTATCCTGCTTGATTTATAGTTGGAATATTAAAATAACTAATTAAATTGAAATAGGATTAGGACACTTATCTTGCTTTGGATGTGTAGGTGCTGGAAAATCTGCCAAGCCTGTATCCCAGTTCAACACGGCTGACCTTGATGTTGTTCGATCCAGGAAGAAGAGGGCCACTACCAGTCCTAGCATTTCCATTCCCAAGGCACCCACTAAAGGAAAGGGTGGCAAGAAGAGGAAAACTTCTGACACTGAGGACCTTCAAGGCCTACCACTGATCCGCCACCAGTTCCTTGAATACTTCAATGATGTAAGGATCACCAATTCTACCTAGGTATCCTACTCATATGAGGATCACCTGATCTTGAACTGCTTTGTCCTTTTCTTTGCAGAAATTTGCTGAGATTGAAGATTACATGGGGAATGTTGAGGAGCAGGACAAGAAGATTGCTGACCTCCAACAGGTTGCAGTATTTAAGGACCTTGCAATTGCTGATCTTCAGAATGAACTCCAAGATGCCAAAACTAAGACGGCCAAACTTCTGATTGACCTTGACTATGAGAAGCATGATCTCATAGAAAATGCTAAGGTCTCTGCTGCCATCACAATGTATCAGACAAAATTAAAGATGGCCCAGGAAGCTCAAGATCCTAACTTTGATAGAAGCAGCTGGGACGTTGAGGGCTGGAAAGCAAGGTTGGCTGATCTTGAGGATGATGAGGAGGCTGAGGAGGTTTTGGCGATCGAAGCTGGAGGTAGTGGGAAGGATCTGGTGAAGGATATCGCAGCTGGAGGGGAAGAGGATGCAGCAAAGGTGTAGGCTGCACAATTGGGCAATGATGGACATTCCTAGACGCAGCCGGAGCCCAATTTTTAAATTTGGTAGTAGTTTTTTGTGGTTGTGATGTTGAACAATTTAATGGTTTGTACTGAACAATAGTTTTTAGGATTAAGGATCATGTATGATCCTGTGGACAATAGGCAGGATTGCAAATGGTGGAGGGATCCTCTGTTTGGGGGATGAAGCCATTGTGATCCTGCCGCCTTTATATTCCTGCACTATCTTTGAACTTATTATCATGGACACCCTTTACCTACCCCAGCGGACGGGCCACGTTTTGCTGGTAGATGCTCGGGGTAGGTAATTTTGACAACCTTTTAAGGGTTAGTCTTTTGTTAATAAATAAAATCTTAACTTTTTGTCGCTTATCTTGTGTTGTTATCCTTTTGTTTCTTTAATTCTCCTTTGTTTTGATGCACACTTATTGAATAAACAATTTTGAATAAGTCAGATTGAAAATATTTAGGACATGATCCATGATCAAATATCCTATAGTTAAAGAATCCCAAAAAGCAATATCTTTTAAGGATCACAAGTCAAGTTGTCAAATCTAAAGGGTTATTCAAATAAATAATGAATAGGATTAAAAATAGTTAAGGATCATACCTGAGGGTCCAAGTTAGGATCCTAACCATAATAAGGATAACTATAAGATAAACCTTAGAGAGAAGTAAGGATCAAGGATCCCAAGTTGCTTATCTTCAAGGACCTGAAATAGATCATAACTTGGGACTAAGCCAATATAAGATAAGTGTTAGCAACTGGGGACAAGCCCAAGGATAACTGGGGACAAGCCCAAGGATAACTGGGGACAAGCCCAAGGATAACTGGGGACAAGCCCAAGGATCGTATGTAAACTGGAGTATGGCCCTAACTGGCGACTATCCAAACTTAGTGACATGAAGATGCCAAAACCTTAGCTAACGTGAAAACGTTAGAAACCTTAGGAACGGGTGTATGGTACGTCTACCATTATACGTAGGATCCTAGGCATAGCCAGTATAATGGAATTATCAGCCCCTAAAACGAGTACTGGTCCCACTGCCTTGAACTATACCAGGATCGTCATGCGCTACAGGCGGAACTGGGGTCAAGCCCTAATAACTGGGGTTAAACCCAAGGAACAGATTGCTTCTGCAGATAACCAATGTTATGCTAAGGATACCTGAACTTTCAAAACTTAAAATCATGTGAGAGATGGATAAAGGACACATGATCCTTATCCTTATATGAGAAAATAAAGAAATGAAATAGTTCAAGATTAGGATATTACCCAAGTAAGGATCACTGATACTTTAAGGATCCTTTAAGGATACCCCTATCGTGAGGATCATCTGTGCCATAAGGATCCTGCTCACATGAAATATTTCTTCAAGTGGACAGCATTCCAAGCTCTTGGTAGCAAATCACCTTCCATGGTTAGCAATCTATATGCCCCCTTTCCTGCTTCAGCTTCAATCAAATAAGGGCCTTCCCATTTTGGAGCCAATTTTCCATCAGCAGGATTGGTGGTATTCTGAAATGCTTTCCTCAATACCATATCTCCAACTTGAAACTTCCTGATCCTGACATTTTTGTTGTAGGCACCAGCCATTCTTTGTTGATAACTGGCCATCCTTATCCTAGCCATATCCCTGATTTCTTCAATAGTATCCAGGTCTTGAGCCAAGTTCTCATCATTTTCTTCAGGATCACGAGTACTTGTTCTAGCAGTTGGAACCACCATTTCTGTTGGGATCACTGATTCTGCCCCAAATACCAAAGAGAATGGCGTTTGACCAGTAGCATTCTTAGGGGTTGTCCTATCAGCCCAAAGCACATAGGGTAGTTCTTCTGCCCATTTCCCTTTCTTGGATCCAAGCTTCTTCTTCAAATTGTTGATAATGATCTTGTTGGATGATTCTGCTTGACCATTAGCTTGTGGGTGGACTGGTGTTGATGTTATCATCTTAATCCCCCAGCTGTCACAAAAGTTAGTGGTTCTGCCCCCAATAAATTGGGAACCATTATCACATATAATCTCAGAAGGAATTCCAAATCTAGTTATAATATTTCTTTTAATGAAGGATATAACTTCCTTTTCTCTGACTTGGGCAAAAGCTTCAGCCTCTATCCACTTGGAGAAGTAATCAGTCATAGCAAGCATGAATACTTTTCCACCAGGTGCCTTAGGGAGCTTACCAACTATATCCATACCCCATCTCATAAATGGCCAAGAGGAGGATATAGGATGCAATAATTCAGCTGGTTGATGAAGGATATTGCTGTGTCTCTGACAAGGATCACATCTCTTAGCATACTCCACAGCATCTCTCTTCATGGTTGGCCAGTAGTATCCTGTCCTCGGGATCCTTGAGAATAATGCCCTGCCCCCAGTGTGGTTTCCACAATCTCCTTCATGGAAGTCTTTTAAAACTTCTTGGATTTCAGGATCCTCAATGCATCTCAAGTATGGTCCTACAAGAGATCGTCTATACAACATATTATTTAAAATTGTGAATTGAGATACCTTAGATTTGAAAGCCCTAGGGTTTTCTCCTGTAGGAATCTCTCCATGTTGTAAGTATCTCATAATTGGTGAGATCCATGATCCTGATCCTGAATGGGATCGAGTATCCTCACTAGGGATAATTGCAGAATCATTTCCTATCTCCATAGCCACATGATCCTCGATAGCCAGGGTCAGGATATGGATAATAGGGATCTTGATATCCTCCGGGATCTTCAAGGATGATCCTAAGTTAGCCAATGCATCAGCCTCTGTATTTTCTTCCCTTGGTACCTGCGTCAAACTAAAGGAAACAAAAGAGAGTGCCAAACTTTTGACTATCTCTAAATATTTGGTTAGCTTTTCACCTTTAACAGCATAGGATCCATTAAAGTGGTTTGTAATTAACAATGAATCTACATGTACCTCAAGATACCTGATCCCCATATGCTTTGCAATTTGCAAACCAGCAATTAAGGCTTCATATTCAGCCTCATTGTTAGTGGTTTGGAACTCACAAGCTATAGAGTGGGGTATTATGTCCCCCTGTGTCGATTTTAGTAGTATTCCAAGCCCTGTGCCTTTGACATTTGAGGATCCATCAGTATAGAGTATCCAAGGATCCTTGGTCACCTCTAGCTGCTGGACTTCTAACTCAGCTTCTTTTTGTAAATCACTACTGAAATCAGCCACAAAGTCAGCTAATGCTTGGGATTTGATGGCTGTCCTAGGCTCATATCTTATATCATATGCACTTAGCTTCACTGCCCACATAGCCATCCTTCCTGACATCTCTGGTTTCCTGAGGACATTCTTAATTGGAAAATTAGTTTTAACAACAATAACATGAGTTTCAAAATAATGTCTCAACTTAGTAGATGCCATAATTAATGCAAGAATAAGCTTTTCAAGGTGTGAATACCTGGATACGGCATCAAGTAAACTTTTACTTACATAATAGACAGGATGTTGTGTACCTTCATGATCCTTAACAAGGACCGCACTTACTGCTTTTGAGGATACTGCAAGATACAAGGATAGCACATCGCCTTTTTCTGGTTTCATCAAGGCCGGGGCTGAGGATAGGTAATCTTTGAGGGCTCTTAAAGCATTTTCATGCTTCTCAGTCCACTCAAATTTCTTGTTCTTCCTTAGGATATCATAGAATTCTTTGCACTTCTCTGAGGATTTGGATATAAATCTGTTCAAAGCTGCTATCCTGCCTGTTAGCCTTTGAACATCCTTAGCATTGGCCGGAGATTTGATGTTCACTATTGCTTTGGTTTGTTCCGGGCTAGCTTCAATGCCTCTCTTTGTCACCATATATCCTAAGAATTTACCTGCTTTAACACCAAAGTGACATTTTGAAGGATTAAGTTTCATGTTATATTTGTCAAGGATATCGAATGCTTCCTCCAAGTCCCTTAGGTGATCCTCAGCTTTTATAGATTTTACCACCATATCATCTACGTAAACCTCCATAGTTTGTCCAATCTGATCCTTGAACATCATATTCAACAGCCTTTGATATGTTGCACCTGCATTTCTTAGTCCGAACGGCATAGCAATATAGCAGTATATACCAGTTGGAGTCATGAAGGTTGTATCCTCTTGGTCGGATGGTTCCATTTGGATTTGTTGGAATCCAGATGAAGCATCCATAAAAGTTAACAGTTCATGACCCGCAGTTGCATCCACCATGGAGTCAATGTGGGGTAATGGGAAAGGATCCTTGGGACATGCCTTATTTAAATCGGTAAAATCGACACATACCCTCCACTTTCCGTTTTTCTTTTGAACAACAACCACATTGGCCAACCATCTTGGATACTTGACCTCTCTAATCATACCTGCCCGGAGCAACTTTTCTACCTCTTCTTGGATAATGGCATTCCTTTCCGGTGCAAACTTTCTTCTCCTTTGATGGATTGGTTTGAAGGACCTGTCAAAGCCAAGTTTGTGAGTGATTACATCTTTAGATATACCAGTCATGTCTTCGTGTTTCCATGCAAAGGTAGTCTTTCTCCTTTTGAGGAAGGATATGAGGTTTTCCTTCATATCGCCAAGGATCCCTGATCCGATATAGATTTTGGATTCAGGAACATCAGGATCAATGAGGACTTCTACCACATCCTGCTCTCTTGCCTCCAAGTCATCCCTTGGAGGATACTTTGATTGCTATTGCTCCCTTGACTTCGAAGCTGGTTTCATCGATGAAGTATAGCAATTCTTAGCCTCTTGCTGATCACTACCAATCTTCACTATTCCCCAAGGACTAGGGAGCTTCACACATTGATGGTAGGTAGATGGGACTGCCTTCATATCGTGTATCCAGGGCCTGCCAAGGATAACATTACAACAAGATAAACAGTCAATAACACAAATTTTTTTATAAGAGTGTAGGCCTTCGATATATATTGGGAGTTTAATGTCCCCCAGGGTATTCTTAGTTTCGCCACTAAATCCCACAAGCACGGAGGATCTTGGTATGATATCTGATTCAGGGATTCCCATCTTCTTTAGAACATCAAGCTGGATAATGTTCACTGAACTTCCTCCGTCTATAAGGATCCTGCGGACAAAATGGTTAGAAATGAAAAGAGTAATAACTAAACCATCGTGATGAGGATCCTGGATATCAACACGATCATCCTCATCAAAGGTTATGACTTTTCCTTCGGAGACACTTGATGTTCGAACGGGTCTTTCTCCATTATCCATTTTAGTTTCCTTTGCATGCCTTTTAGCTGCTGAGAAGGATGTGCCACAAATGTCTGATCCTCCTGAAATAAAGTTTATTACTTGTGCATCTGCTGGAGGGGCTGGAGCCTTCTCAGGGATCCTTTCAGGATCCTGAGTCCTTGACTTTTTTCTTCCCAACAATTCTTTTAGATGCCCCTTGCTCAACAAGTATCGAATTTCCTTTCTTAGTGCAATGCATTCTTCTGTGAGATGCCCAAAATCTTCATGGTATGCACACCACTTTGATTTATCCTTAGTTGCAGCTGGCCTATCATTTTTTCTGGGCCATCTAGCTTTATCACCTAGATTCTGCATCGCAAGGATTAGTTCATTGTTATCAACAGAAAAACAATATTCAGAAATTGGAGGATAATCCTCATCATCCTCTTCTTGATCAACAGAATGCACGTTCTGGTTATCAGATCTGTTGTAGGATCTGAACTTGTTGTTACTGAATGAGGATCCTTGCTTATCCTGCTTTGAGGATCCTGCTAACCTTTCCTGGATCCTCTTGTCATCCTCTAGCCGAATGAACCTAAGTGCTCGGGTTCTTACCTCATCTAAGTTCCTGCATGGTGTCATAACAAGATCATCATAGAACGACGAATCCCTAAGCAAACCCATTTTAAAGGCCTCAACAGCCGTGGCTACATCTAAGTTGGGAATGTCTAAGGATTCTTTACTGAATTTGGTAATGTAATCCCTTAATGATTCATTATGACCCTGGGTTATCCTATATAGATCACTAGTTAATCGTTCAAATTTTCTACTACAAGAAAACTGATTATTAAACAGGTTAACTAAATTAGCAAATGAGGTAATAGAGTAGGGGGGAAGACTTAGCAGCCATTTGAGAGCTGATCCAGTAAGAGTGGATCCGAATCCCTTGCACAGGCACGCTTCCTTTAACCTTTCTGGGATTGGATTGATCTCCATCCTCTCCCGGTATTGTGCTATGTGTTCTTCAGGATCCGTCGAACCATCATACAGCTTCATTGTTGGCACATGGAACCTCTTGGGTATCTCAGCATCACAGATTGGTGGTGCAAAACGAGATACTTGTGGCTCCCATCTGCAATCTCTGGGATAGGTTTGACCACTCCTGGAACGCTTGATATCATATCCTTTAGTATTTGCAATTCTCTGGCCATGGCATGATTGATACCTGGATCCTGCATAAGACCATGGTTAGTAGTATAAGAATTATTAAAAGTGTTACCTCCCATCAGATTCAAATTAGGAAGAATGGATGTTAATCCATATTGTTGGGGCTCTGGAATGATCGAGGGACCAGTAGAAGCATTGGTCTGCATTGGAATAAAATCTCCCTGATGGACATCTGAACTTCCTGTTTGCAAACTCCTCAAGGATCCTGGCATCTGGAAGGATCCCTGAAACTGGGACGATCCTGGAACAAAGGAGGATCCTTGAACCTGGGATGATCCTGGAACAAAGGAGAATCCTTGAACCTGGGATGATCCTGGAACAAAGGAGGATCCTTGAACCTGGGATGATCCTGGAACAAAGGAGGATCCTTGAACCTGGGATGATCCTGGAACAAAGGAGGATCCTTGAACCTGGGATGATCCTGGAACAAAGGAAGATCCTTGAACCTGGGATGATCCTGGAACAAAGGAGGATCCTTGAACCTGCTGCGCTCCTGAATATCCTCCTGAATTCGTGAGGGATCCCATATGCTGAGGATAGGATCCCGCTGGCTGGAAATATGAACCTGATGCCTGGGTCACTGTTGTTGTTCCGTAGTGCACTCCTTTTGGTCCACCCACATATTGAACATCTGGAACCACTGATGGCTGAGAAGTAATCACCGGAGTATCAAAATTCAAAGATTTTGGCACCAGTGAGGAATGATCCTCTGCCGTTTTCTTTTGCTTCTTGAGATCTCCGATTTCTTTGAGAATCCTTTCATTGGTCTTATCCTGTTGCCGCATCTGATCCTTCATCTGCAAAATCAAAGTAAACATGTCACTAGTAGTGGGAGTGTAAGAAGCAGAAGAAGTTGGAGGTTTTGAGAAAATGGGAGTTGGTTTCTTCGCAGCATTCTCAGCATTCTTCTGGGATCCAGAAGGTGGAGGAGGCAAAGGGGGAACGCCTTGTGAAGAAGTGAATGAGGGCATCAAATTTGAAGCATTCTTCGCTGAGGAAGCCATTTGCTTGGTTGTAGTGAACTGAAATGAGCACAGAAATGCGAATTTTTCTAAGGATGAAGCACCAATTGCCCCACGGTGGGCGCCAAACTGTTTTGGTCAAAAAATCTGATGAGGATAATGTAACCAAACTCTCTGTTACGGGGTATGATGCTTAAAATGTAGAACAATGACAAGGATCACTTCAATGTAAATTGCACAAATGACACAAGGATTTATACGGGGAAAAAGCCCTTGATCAAGAGTTGATCTCCGGCACAAAAAACCCCGGGTGATGGAAACTACCGATCACCAAGCTCAAATAAATCAATAAACGTTTACCACTTCGGATAGTAACGAGCTAGGTACAAGGATCACTATCGTGAAATGTGTAAAATTGAGTGAAAACTAATAAGTGTTCGTCGAGAGCTTCAAGAGTGCGAGTATATGAGAGTGTGTGTAGCTGAAAGTGACTAAGTGTTCTAATTCTAGCTCGTTACCCCTTTAAAAATAGAAGTTAACTAAAATAACTAACTATCCGACTTTTGTGCCATGCTCCCACGTTCTCCACAACGTCCATTTCCGGTCAATCGTGTGCGAAATACCCGTGGAATATTCCATAGTACCGTTGCCAAGACCAAGTCAAGCTTGTTACTCCTGCGAAGTAATACAAAACACAAACAAACAATCGTTAGTATGAGGATCCTTAAGGTGATCCATGATCCTGATCCTGAAGCTCTTATGAGGATCATTATCTGTCACAGAAGTAAGGATCATTAATTAGGATTACAAGTAAGGATCACTAATTGTTAGAAAATCCTCCCCTAACAAGCACCATATCGCCAACTTGGAATTTCCTGATCCTGACATTTTTGTTGTAGGCTCCAGCCATTCTTTGCTGATAACTGGCCATCCTTATCCTTGCCAAATCTCTGATTTCTTCTATAGTATCCAGGTCTTGAACCAAGTTCTCATCATTTTCCTCAGGATCACGAATACTTGTTCTAGCAGTTGGAACCACCATTTCTGTAGGGATCACTGATTCTGCCCCAAATACCAAAGAGAATGGAGTTTGGCCTGTAGCGTTCTTAGGGGTTGTCCTATCAGCCCAAAGCACATAAGGTAGTTCTTCTGCCCATTTCCCTTTCTTGGATCCAAGCTTCTTCTTCAAATTGTTGATGATGATCTTATTGGAGGATTCTGCCTGACCATTAGCTTGTGGGTGGACTGGTGTTGATGTTATCATCTTAATCCCCCAGCTGTCACAAAAGTTAGTAGTTCTGCCCCCAATGAATTGGGAACCATTATCACGTATAATTTCAGAAGGAATACCAAATCTAGTTATAATATTTCTTTTAATGAAGGATATGACTTCCTTTTCTCTGACTTGGGCAAAAGCTTCAGCCTCTATCCACTTGGAGAAGTAATCAGTCATAGCAAGCATGAACACTTTTCCACCAGCTGCCTTAGGGAGCTTACCAACTATATCCATGCCCCATCTCATGAATGGCCAACTGGAGGATATAGGATGCAATAATTCAGCCGGTTGATGAAGGATATTGCTGTGTCTCTGACAAGGATCACACTTCTTAGCATACTCCACAGCATCTCTCTTCATAGTTGGCCAATAGTATCCTGTCCTCAGGATCCTTGAGAATAATGCCCTGCCCCCAGTGTGGTTTCCACAATCTCCTTCATGGAAGTCTTTTAAAACTTCTTGGATTTCAGGATCCTCAATGCATCTTAAATATGGTCCTGCAAGAGATCGTTTATACAACATATTATTTAAAATTGTGAATTGAGATACCTTAATTTTGAAAGCCCTAGGGTTTTCTCCTGTAGGAATCTCTCCATGTTGTATGTATCTCATGATTGGGAGGATCCATGATCCTGGATGAGTTTGAGTATCCTCACTAGGGATAATTGCAGAATCCTCTCCTATTTCCATAGCCACGTGATCCTCGATGGCAGGAGCCAGGATATGGATATTGGGGATACTTATATCCTCCGGGATCTTCAAGGATGATCCTAAATTGGCTAATGCATCTGCCTCTGCATTCTCTTCCCTTGGTACCTGTGTCAAACTAAAGGATACAAAAGAGAGTGCCAATTCTTTGACTATCTCCAAATATTTGGTTAACTTTTCACCTTTAACAGCATAGGATCCATTAAAGTGATTAGTGATTAACAAAGAATCTACATGTACCTCAAGATACCTGATCCTCATATGCTTAGCAATTTGCAAACCAGCTATCAAGGCTTCATATTCAGCCTCATTGTTAGTGGTTTGGAACTCACAAGCTATAGAGTGGGGTATTATGTCCCCCTGTGGCGATTTTAGTAGTATTCCAAGCCCTGTTCCTTTAACATTTGAGGATCCATCAGTATAGAGTATCCAAGGATCCTTGGTCTCCTCTAGCTGCTGGACTTCTAACTCAGCTTCCTTTTGCAAATCACTACTGAAATCTGCCACAAAGTAGGCTAATGCTTGGGATTTAATGGCTGTCCTGGGCTCATATCTTATATCATATGCACTAAGCTTCACTGCCCACTTGGCCATCCTTCCTGACATTTCAGGTTTCCTGAGGACATTCTTAATTGGAAAATTAGTTTTGACGATAATGGCATGAGTTTCAAAATAATGTCTCAATTTAGTAGACGCCATAATTAATGCAAGGATAAGTTTTTCTAAGTGTGAATACCTGGATTCAGCATCAAGTAAACTCTTACTTACATAATAGACAGGATGTTGTGTACCTTGGTGATCCTTAACAAGAACTGCACTTACTGCTTTTGAGGATACCGCCAAGTATAAGGATAACACATCTCCCTTTTCTGGTTTCATCAAGGCTGGGGCTGAGGATAGGTAATCCTTAAGAGCTTTTAAGGCATTTTCATGCTTCTCAGTCCACTCGAATTTCTTGTTCTTCCTTAGGATATCATAGAATTCCTTGCACTTTTCTGAGGATTTGGATATGAATCTGTTTAAAGTTGCAATCCTGCCTGTTAACCTCTGAACATCTTTAGCATTGGCAGGGGACTTGATGTTTACTATAGCTTTAATTTGTTCTGGACTGGCTTCAATACCCCTCTTTGTCACCATATATCCTAAGAATTTACCTGCTTTTACACCAAAATGACACTTAGAAGGATTAAGTTTCATGTTATATTTGTCAAGGATATTGAATGCTTCCTCCAAGTCTCTAAGGTGATCCTCAGCCTTTTTTTATTTTACTACCATATCGTCTATGTAAACCTCCATAGTTTGTCCAATCTGATCCTTGAACATCATATTCACTAGCCTTTGATAAGTTGCACCTGCATTTCTTAGTCCGAATGGCATAGCAATATAACAGTATATACCAGTTGGAGTCATAAAGGTTGTATCCTCTTGATCGGATGGTTCCATCTGAATTTGTTGAAATCCAGATGAAGCATCCATAAAAGTTAACAGTTCATGACCCGCAGTTGCATCCACCGTGGAGTCAATGTGGGGTAATGGGAAAGGATCCTTGGGACATGCCTTATTTAAATCGGTGAAATCGACACATACCCTCCACTTTCCGTTTTTCCTTTGAACAACAACCACATTGGCCAACCATCTTGGATACTTGACCTCTCTAATCATACCTGCTCGGAGTAATTTCTCTACCTCCTCCTGGATAATGGCATTTCTTTCTGGTGCAAATTTCCTCCTCTTTTGATGGATTGGTTTGAAGGACCTATCAATGCCAAGTTTGTGAGTGATTATATCTTTAGATATACCTGTCATGTCTTCGTGTTTCCATGCAAAGGTAGTCTTTCTCCTTTTGAGGAAGGATATGAGGTCTTCCTTTATTTCACCAAGGATCCCTGATCCTATATAAACTTTAGATTCAGGATCATCAGGGTCCATAAGGATTTCTACTACATCCTGTTCTCTTGCCTCCAAGACATCCCTTGGAGGACGCTTTAATTGCTATTGCTCCCTTGACTTTGATGCTGGTTTCATTGATGAGGTGTAGCAGTTCTTAGCCTCTTGCTGATCACTATCAATCTTCACTATTCCCCAAGGACTAGGTAGCTTCACACATTGATGATAAGTGGATGGGACTGCCTTCATGTCATGTATCCAAGGCCTGCCAAGGATAACATTACAACAAGATAAATAGTCAATAACACAAAACTTTTGGTAAGAATGTAGGCCTTCGATATAGATTGGGAGTTTAATGTCCCCCAGAGTATTCTTAGTCTCACCACTGAATCCCACGAGCACAGAGGATCTTGGGATGATATCGGATTCAGGAATATTCATCTTTTTGAGGACATCAAGCTGGATAATGTTCACAGAGCTTCCTCTGTCTATAAGGATCCTGCGAACAAAATGGTTAGAAATAAAAAGAATGATAACCAAACCATCGTGATGAGGATCCTGAATGTCAACACGATCATCCTCATCAAAAGTTATAACTTTTCCTTCGGAGACACTGGATGTTCGAATGGGTCTATCTCCATTATCCATCTTGGTTTCTTTTGCATGTCTTTTAGCTGCAGAGAAGGATGTTCCACAAATGTTTGATCCTCCAGAAATAAAGTTGATAACTTGTGCATCAGCTGGAGGGGCCGGAGCTTTCTCTGGGATCCTTTCAGGATTCTGAGTCCTTGACTTCTTTCTTCCCAGTAATTCTTTTAAGTGCCCCTTGCTCAACAAGTATCCAATTTCTTTTCTCAGTGCGATACATTCTTCTGTGAGATGCCCAAAATCTTCATGATATGCACACCACTTTGACTTATCTTTGGTTGCCGCTGGTCTGTCATTTTTCCTGGGCCATCTAGCTTTATCACCTAAACTCTGCATCGCAAGGATTAGTTCATTGTTATCAACAGAAAAACAATATTCAGAAATTGGAGGATAATCCTCATCATCCTCTTCTTGTTCAACGGCATGCACATTCTGGTTATCAGATTTGTTATAGGATCTGAACTTGTTGTTCTTGAATGAGGATCCTTGCTTCTCTTGCTTTGAGGATCCTGCTAACCTCTCCTGGATCCTTTTGTCATCCTCTAGCCGGATGAACCTAAGGGCCCGGGTTCTTACCTCATCTAGATTCCTGCATGGTGTCATAACAAGATCATCATAGAATAACGAATCCCTAAGCAATCCCATTTTAAAGGCTTCAACAGCCGTAGCTATATCCAGGTTAGGGATATCTAAGGATTCTTTACTAAATTTAGTGATATAATCCCTTAATGATTCATTATGACCTTGGGTTATCCTATACAGATCACTAGTTAAACGCTCAAATTTCCTACTACAAGAAAATTGGTTATTAAATAGGTTAACTAGATTAGCAAATGAGGTAATAGAGTAAGGGGGAAGACTTAGCAGCCATTTAAGAGCTGATCCGGTAAGAGTGGATCCAAATCTCTTGCACAGACATGCTTCCTTTAACCTTTCTGGGATGGGATTGATCTCCATCCTTTCCCTGTATTGTGCTATGTGTTCTTCAGGATCTGTTGAACCGTCATACAACTTCATAGTAGGCACATGGAACCTCTTTGGTATCTCAGCATCACAGATTGGTGGTGCAAAACGAGATATCTTATGGCTCCCATCTGCAATCTCCGGGATAGGCTTGACCACTCCTGGGACACTTGATATCATATCCTTTAACTTTTGCAATTCTCTGGCCATGGCATGATTGATACCTGTATCCTGCAAAAGGCCATGGTTAGTGGTATAAGAATTATTGAAAGTGTTACCTCCCATTGGATTCAAATTAGGAAGAGTGGATGTGAATCCATATTGTTGGGGCTCTGGAATGACCGATGGACCAGTAGAAGCAATGGTCTGCATTGGAATGAAATCTCCCTGATGGATATCGGAATTCCCTGATTGCAAACTCCTTAAGGACCCATGAAACTGAGAGGATCCTTGAACCTGTGAGGATCCTGGGACGTAGGAGGATCCTTGAAGCTGGGAGGATCCTTGAAACTGAGAGGATCCTTGAACCTGTGAGGATCCTGGAACATAGGAGGATCCTTGAACCTGAGAGGATCCTGGAACATAGGAGGATCCTTGAAACGGCCAGAACCCTTGAATCTGCTGCGCTCCTGAGTATCCTCCTGAGCTGGCGAAGGATCCTATATGCTGAGGATGGGATCCTGCTGGTTGGAAGTGTAACCCTGAAGCCTGAGTCATTGCTGATGATCCGTAATGCACTCCTTTTGGTCCTCCCACATATTGAACGTCTGGAACCACTGAAGGCTGAGAAGTTATAACCAGAGTATCGAAATTCAAAGATCTGGGCATCAGTGGAGAATGGTCCTCTGCCGATCTCTTCTGTTTCTTGATGTCTCCAATTTCTCTAAGAATCCTCTCATTGGTCTTATCCTGCTGTTGTATATGCTCCTTTATCTGCAAAATCAGAGTAAACAAGTCACTAGTAGTGGGAGTATAAGAAGCAGAAGAAGTTGGAGGTTTTGAGAAAATGGGAGTTGGTTTCTTCTCGGCATTTTTCTGAGGTCCAGAAGGTGGTGGAGGCAATGGTGGAATGCCCTGGGATGAATTGACTGCAGACATCGCACTGGAGGTGTTCTTTGATGATGAAGCCATCTGCTTGGATGTAGCGAACCGAAATGATCACAAAAATGAGAATTTCTTAGGAATGAAGCACCAATTGCCCCACGGTGGGCGCCAAACTGTTTTGGTCAAAAATCAGACGAGGATAATGCAACCAAACTCTTTGTTACGGGGTATGATGCTTGAATTGATGAACAATAATAAGGATCACTATGAAATATGATGAACAAATGACACGAAGATTTATACGGGGAAAAAGCCCTTGATCAAGAGTTGATCTCCGGCACAAAAAACCCCGGGTGATGGAAACTACCGATCACCAACTTAAATTCAACAAACAATCTGTTACAACTTCGGATGATAGCGAGCTAAGTACAAGGATCACTATAGTGTGTCGTGTAGAAATGTGTGTAATCGCCAAGTGTGTTAGCGAGATTGATGAGAGCAGTTGTATGAGTGTGTGTGTAGCCAAAAATAGCAAAAAGTGTTGTCTAATTAGCTCGCTACCCCTTTTAAATTAGAAAAAATCTAAATAACTAACTATCCGCAAATGGTGCAAGTCCTCCACGACTCCACAACGTCCATTTCTGACCAAGCACGTGCGGAATAGACTTAGAATATTCTCCAGAAATATCGCCAAGACTAAGTCCCAATTGATACTCCTGCAAAACAATTACGAATTCAAAGCAGACAATTATTAGTATAAGGATCCTTAGGATGATCCATGATCCTGATCCTGAAGCACTTCTGAGGATCACTGACTGACACAGAAGTAAGGATCACCAAGCAGGATAATAATTGAGGATCACGGGTCATTTAGAAATCCACCCCTAACAGTTTCCATCACCCGAGGTTTTTTATGCCGGAGATCAACTCTTAATCAAGGGCTTTTTCCTCGTATAAATCATTGTGTCACTTGTTCCTTACATTTCTGAGTGATCCTTAGTATTGTTCATTGATTCAAGCATCACACCTCATAACAAAAGATTTGGTTGCATTATCTTTGCTTGATTTTTGACCAAAACAGTTTGGCGCCCACCGTGGGGCAATTGGTCCTTTGTTCTTGAGAAATTATTGTTCTTGTGATCATTTCGGTTCATTACAACCAAGCAGATGGCTTCTTCAGCAAAGAACACATCAAGCTCTATGCCGGCAATCAGTTCTTCACAAGGCGTTCCTCCTTTGCCTCCACCACCTTCTGGATCCCAGAAGAATGCTGAAAATGCTACGAAGAGACAAACCCCCTTTTTTTCCAAAACCACCAACTTCTTCTGTTTCCTCTAATCCTACTACTAAAGATCTTTTTACTCTGATTTTGCAGATGAGAGATCGCATGCAAGAGCAGGACAAAACCAATGAAAGGATCCTCCAGGAGATTGGTGATATCAAGAAACAGGAGAAATCAGTGGAGGATCACTCTCCTCTGATACCAAGGTCATTGAATTTTGACACTCCAGTTGTAACTACCCTACAATCGGCAGTTCCGGGCATCCAGTATCAAAGTGGGCCATCAGAAAGGTGTTATGGAACAGCAACTATGAGTCAGGCATTCGGCTCTCACTTCCAGCCTCAAGGATCCTGTTCTCAGCCATCGGGATCCTCTTTTCAGCATCAGGGATCCTTCCTCAGCTCAGGAGGATATTTGGGAATGCATACGGTCCAAGGATCCTCCCAGGTCCAAGGATCATCTCAGGTTCAAGGATCCTCTCAGCCCCAAGGATCCTCCATGGTTCAAGGATCCTCCATGGCTCAAGGATCCTCCTCTCAGCCTCAAGGATCCTTTCAGGTTCAAGGATCCTCTTAGCATCAAGGATCCAACATCTTTCAGGATCAAGGATTCTTAAGAAGTATGCAGCCCCCAAATTCGGATGTTCATCAAGGAGACTTCATACCAATGCAGACCATTGCTTCATCTGGTCCTTCGATCATACCGGAGTCCCGTCAATATGGATTCACATCTGGAATTCCAAACATGAATCCTCTGGGAGGTAACATTTTCAATAATTCTTATAACACTAACCATGGCTCCATGCAGGTTACAGGTATCAATCAAGTTATGGCTAGGGAATTACAGAAGCTTAAGGATATGATATCTAGTGTTCCAGGAGTGGTCAAGCCCATTCCTGAGATCCCAGACGGTAGCCATAGGATATCTCGTTTTGCACCACCCTTATGTGATGCTGAGATACCCAAAAGATTCCAGATACCATCCATGAAGCTGTATGTTGGTTCAACGGATCCAGAGGAGCATGTAGCTCAATACAGGGAGAGGATTGAGATCAATCCAATTCCTGAGAGGTTAAAAGAAGCATGTCTATGCAAGAGATTTGGATCCACACTCACAGGATCTGCTCTTAAATGGCTGCTAAGTCTTCCCCCTTACTCTATTACTTCATTTGCTAATCTAGTTAATCTGTTTAATAGTCAATTCTCTTGTAGTAGAAAATTTGAACGTTTAACTAGTGATCTTTATAGAGTAACACAAGGTCAAAATGAATCACTTAGAGATTACATCACTAAGTTTAGTAAAGAATCCTTAGACATTCCTAACTTGGATATTGCTACGGCTGTAGAAGCCTTTAAAATGGGATTGCTTAGGGATTCATTATTCTATGATGATCTTGTCATGACCCCTTGCAGGAATCTTGATGAAGTAAGAACCAGGGCCCTTAGATTCATCCGATTAGAGGATGATATAAGGATCCAGGAAAGACTGACAGGATCCTCAAAATAGGAAAAGCAAGGATCCTACTTCAGGAACAACAAATCAAAGTCCTACAACAAATCTGATAACCAGAACGTCCATGCAGTGGAACAGGAAGAGGATGATGAGGATTATCCTCCCATTTCTGAATACTGTTTTTCTGTCGATAACAATGAACTAATTCTTGCAATTCAGAATCTAGGTGAGAAAGCTAGGTGGCCAAGAAAAAGTGATAAACCAGCTGCTATAAAGGACAAGTCCAAATGGTGTGGATATCATGAGGATTTTGGGCATCTCATTAAAGAGTGTATTGCACTTAGAAAGGAAATTGGTTACTTGTTAAGCAAGGGGCATTTGAAGGAGCTTTTGGGACGAAAGAAGTCAAGGATCCAGGATCCTGAAAGGATCCCAGAAAGGGCTCCTGCTCCTCCAGCAGATGCACAAGTTATAAACTTCATATCTGGTGGATCAGACATTTCTGGTACCTCCTTTTCAGCAGCCAAAAGACATGCCAAGGAAACCAAGATGGACAATGGAGACAGACCCATCCGGACCTCCATTGTTACCCAGGATAAAGTCATAACTTTTGATGAGGATGATCGTGTTGACGTTCAGGATCCTCATCATGATGGTCTTGTTATTACCCTATTTATTTCTAACCATTTCGTTCGCAGGATCCTTATAGATGGAGGAAGCTCAGTGAACATCATCCAGCTTGATGTCCTCAAAAAGATGAACATTCCTGAATCAGACATTATCCCAAGATCCTCAATTCTTGTGGGATTCAGCGGAGAAACCAATAATACATTGGGGACATCAAACTCCCTATCTATATCGAAGGACTTCATTCTTATAAAAAAATTGGTGTTATAGATTGCTTATCATGTTGTAATGTTATCCTTGGCAGGCCGTGCATACATGACATGAAGGCAGTCCCATCCACGTATCATCAATGCGTAAAGCTTCCTAGTCCATGGGGAATGGTGAAAATTAAGAGTGATCAACAAGAAGCTAAAAATTGTTACACATCATCAATGAAGCCAGCCTCAAGACCAAGGGAGCAATAGTAACTAAAGTATCCTCCAAGAGATGTCTTGGAGGCAAGAGAGCAGGATGTAAAAGAAATCCTCATGGATCCTCATGATCCTGAATCCAAGATCTTTATAGGATCAGGGATCCTTAGCGACATTGAACAGGATCTAATTTCCTTCCTTAAAGGAGGAAAACTACCTTTGCCTGGAAGCATGAAGACATGACAGGTATATCTAAAGATATAATTACTCATAAACTCGGCATTGACAGGTCATTCAAGCTGATTCATCAAAAAAGAAGGAAGTTTGCACCTAAAAGGAATGCTATTATCCAGGAGGAGGTAGATAAACTACTTCGGGCAGGTATGATAAGAGAGGTTAAGTATCCAAGGTGGCTAGCCAATGTGGTTGTTGTTCAAAAGAAAAATGGAAAGTGGAGGGTATGTGTCGATTTTACTGATTTAAACAAGGCATGTCCCAAGGATCCTTTCCCATTACCCCACATTGACTCCATGGTGGATGCTACCGCGGGTCATAAATTGTTGACTTTTATGGATGCTTCATCTGGATTTCAACAAATTCAGATGGAACCATCTGATCAAGAGGATACAGCCTTTATGACCCCAACTGGTATATATTTTTATATTGCTATGCCATTTGGACTAAGGAATGCAGGTGCTACTTATCAAATGCTAGTCAATATGATGTTCAAGGAACAAATTGGACACACTATGGAAGTCTATATAGATGACATGGTGGTTAAGTCCAAGAAAGCTGAGGATCACCTTAAAGACTTGGAGGAAGCATTCAATATCCTTGATAAATTTAATATGAAACTGAATCCTTCCAAGTGTCATTTTGCTGTTTAAGCAGGTAAATTCTTAGGCTATATGGTGACAAAGAGGGGCATTGAAGCAAGTCCAGAGCAGATTAAGGCTATTGTGAATATCAAATCTCCTGCCAATGCCAAGGATGTGCAAAGATTGACAGGCAGGATCGCAGCCTTGAACAGGTTCATATCCAAATCCTCAGAAAAGTGCAAGGAATTCTATGACATCCTGAGGAAGAATAAGAAATTTGAATGGACTGAGAAGCATGAAAGTGCCCTCAAAGCTCTTAAGGATTACCTATCCTCAGCCCCCGCCTTGATGAAACCAGAAAAGGGGGATATATTATCCTTATACCTAGCAGTATCCTCAAAAGCAGTAAGTGCGGTCCTTGTTAAGGATCACCAAGGTACACAACATCCTGTTTATTATGTAAGTAAGAGTTTACTTGATGCTGAATCCAGGTATTCACACTTAGAAAAACTTATCCTTGCATTAATTATGGCATCTACTAAATTAAGACATTATTTTGAGACTCATGCCATTATTGTTAAGACTAATTTTCCAATTAGGAATGTTCTCAGGAAACCTGAAATGTCAGGAAGGATGGCTAAGTGGGAAGTGAATCTTAGTGCATATGATATAAGATATGAACCAAGGACTGCCATCAAATCCCAAGCCTTAGCTGACTTTGTGGCAGATTTTAGTAGTGACTTGCAAAAGGAAGCTGAGTTGGAAGTTCAACAGCTAGAAGAAACTAAGGATCCTTGGATACTCTTCACTGATGGAGCCTCCAATGTCAAAGGAACAGGGCTTGGAATGCTATTAAAATCGCCACAGGGGGACATAATACCCCACTCCATAGCTTGTGAGTTTCAAACTACTAATAATGAGGCTGAATATGAAGCCTTGATAGCTGGTTTGCAAATTGCCAAGCATATGAGGATCATGTATCTTGAGGTACATGTAGATTCGTTGTTAATTACTAATCACTTTAATGGATCCTATGTTGTTAAAGGTGAAAAGCTAATCAAATATTTAGAGATAGTCAAAGAATTGGCACTCTCTTTTGTTTCCTTTAGTTTGACACAGGTACCAAGGGAAGAGAATGCAGAAGCTGATGCATTAGCCAATCTAGGATCATCCTTGAAGATCCCGGAGGATATCAAGATCCCTATTATCCATATCCTGACCCCTGCTATCGAGGATCATGTAGCCATGGAGATAGGAGAGGATTCTGCAATCATCCCTAATGATGATACTCAATCTCATTCAAGATCATGGATCGATCCAATCATGAGATACATACAACATGGAAAGATTCCTACAGGAGAAAACCCTAGGGCTTTCAAAATCAAGGTATCTCAATTTACAGTATTGAATAATATGTTATATAAACAATCTCTTGCAGGACCATATCTAAGATGCATTGAGGATCCTGAAATCCAAGAAGTCCTAAAGGATTTCCATGAAGGAGATTGTGGAAACCACACTTGGGGCAGGGCATTATTCTCAAGGATCCTGAGGACAGGTTACTATTGGCCCACAATGAAGAAGGATGCTGTGGATTATGCTAAGAAGTGTGATCCTTGTTAGAGACATAGTAATATCCTTCACCAACCAGCAGAGCTCTTGCATCCTATATCCTCTTCCTGGCCATTCATGAGATGGGGAATGGATATAGTTGGTAAGCTTCCTAAAGCACCTGGTGGAAAAGTATTCATGCTTGCTATGACTGATTACTTCTCCAAGTGGATAGAGGCTGAAGCCTTTGCTCAAGTCAGAGAAAAGGAAGTGATATCCTTTATTAAAAGAAACATTTTTACTAGATTTGGTATCCCTTCCGAAATTGTTTGTGACAATGGATCCCAATTTATTGGGAGTAGAACTACTAACTTTTGTGACAGCTGGGGGATTAAGATGATAACATCAACACCAGTCCACCCACAAGCTAATGGTCAGGCAGAATCATCCAACAAGATCATCATCAACAATTTGAAGAAGAAGCTTGGATCCAAGAAAGGAAAATGGGCAGAAGAACTACCTTATGTGCTTTGGGCTGATAGGACAACTCCCAAGAATGCCACTGGCCAAACTCCATTTTCTTTGGTATTTGGGGCAGAATCAGTGATCCCTACAGAGATGGTGGTTCCTACTGTAAGAACAAGCATTCGTGATCCTGAAGAAAATGCTGAAAACTTGGTTCAAGATTTGGATACTATAGAAGAACTCAGGGATTTGGCAAGGATAAGGATGGCCAGTTATCAACAAAGGATGGCTGGAGCTTACAACAAAAATGTCAGGATCAGGAAATTCCAAGTTGGTGATATGGTGTTAAGGAAAGCATTTCAGAATACCACCAATCCTGCTGATGGGAAGTTAGCACCAACGTGGGAAGGCCCCTGTTTGATTGAAGCCGAAGCAGGAAAGGGGGCATATCGATTGCTAACAATGGAAGGTGATTTGCTACCAAGAGCTTGGAATGTTGTCCACTTGAAGAAATACTTCATGTAATAAGGATCCATGATCCTTACCTGACAAGTATCCTTGAAGGATCCTTGCGGGACAGAGGATCCTCATTTTGGTAATATTCTAATCGCAAACTATTTCATTCTTTAATCATCCTATATAAGGATAAGGATCCTGCATCCTTTATCCTCTTTTCACTTGAGTCTGAGTTTTGTAGAAGGTTTAGGTATCCTTAACAAAGGATTGAGTATCCATAGAAGTATCCAGTTATTTGGGCTTGACCCCAGTTATTTGGGCTTGACCCCAGCTCTTTGGGCTTGTCCCCAGTTTTGGGCATGTCCCCAGTATCGCCAGTAGCACACGATGATCCTGGTACAGTTCATGGCAATGGGACCAGTACTCGCTTTAGGGGCTGACAATTTCATTGTACTGGCAGTATTCAGGATCCTACGTATAATGGTAGACGTACTATACATCCGTTCATAAGGTTTCTAACGTTTTCACGTTAGCTAAGGTTTTGGCATTTTCATGTCACTAAGTTTGGATAGTCGCCAGTGAGGGCCATACTCCAGTTTACACACGATCCTTTGGGCTTGTCCCCAGTTATCCTTTGGGCTTGTCCCCAGTTATCCTTTGGTCTTGTCCCCAGTTATCCTTTAGGCTTGTCCCCAGTATATTGGGCTTGTCCCCAGAATTGTTGGGCTTGTCCCCAATTACTAACTTTTATCTTATATTGGCTTAGTCCCAAGTTGTATCCTATTTCAGGTTTTTGAAGCTAAACGACCAAGGATCCTTGATCCTTATCTTCTACTAAGGTTTGTCTTTTGGTTATCCTGATTATAAGTGTTAAAGGTTAGGATCCTAACTTGGATTCTCATGTATGATCCTTAATTGCTTTGATTTTAATTATCATTTACATGAGTGACCCTTATCCTTTGACAACTGAACTTATGATCCTTAAACTACACTACTTTTCAGAACTTGTCGACTATAGGATATGTGATCCTTGATCATATCCTAAACTTTTTGAGGATATTTATTAAATTTTTTCTTCTTTACTTAATAAATTCAGACAAAATGTATATCACAACAATTGAAAAATAAAGTATTCACAAGGATAACAACACGGGAAATAGCCAAAAAGTTAAGGTTTTATTTATTCACAAAATGTTAAACCCTTCAAGGTTGTCAAAATTGCCAACCCACGTTTCTACCAGCAAAACGTGGCCCGTCCACATGGGTTGGCAAAGGGTGTCCATTGTTAACGGGTCTTAAGAGTGCAGGAAATAAAAGATGGCAGGATAACAAGTGGCTTCATCTCCCAAACAGAGGATCCATCCACCACCCATTATCCTACCTATTGACTAAGGATCCTTGATCCATAATCCTAAAAGCTATTGTTCGAGTACAACCCAACATTGTTCCAAAACACCATAACCAAAAACTATTACCAAGTCCTAAAAAATGGGCTCCGGCCGGGTCTAGAAATGTCCATCATCGCCCATTACTGCAGCTTACACCTTTGTTGCATCACCATCACCATCACCAGCTCCTCCAGCTCCGGCATCATCCACATGATCTTTAACCCCACTGCCGCCAGCCTCGATTGCTAAGACCTCACCAACTTCTTCTTCGTCATCCAGCTCAGCCAACCTAGCCTTCCAGCCCTCTATGTCCCAGTTGCTCTTATCAAAGTCAGGATCCTGAGCTTCTTGGGCCATCTGCAACTTGGTTTTGTACATAGCGATGGCAGCGGAGACTTTAGCATCTGTTGTGATTTCAGCCTTCTCCTGATCAGCAGTGATATGAGCCAGGACAAGTTCCCTCTTCACCAGATTGACATCGTTTTCAAGGGAGGCAATCTTCTTATCCTTGGCCAGCATGATCTTTTGGAGGTCCACACACTTTTGCTCAACCTCTTCAATACTCCCTACGTAATCTTGGATTTCAGCAAATTTCTGCAAAAGAAAGGATACAATTCAGGATCCCTTACCCTCAGCATGGAAGAATCATGTACAAGAATCACATTTAAGGATCAGTTATTCTTACCTCAGCAACGTATTCCTCGAACTGACGCTGGATCAGAGGCAGACCTTCAAGGGTATCAGCAGTCTTCCTTTTCTTTCCGCCCCTTCCCTTAGAAGTGGTTGCCTTGGGGATCGTGACGGATGGACTGGCAGCAGGCTTTTTCTTTGAGGATCGGACAGCATCAAGGTCAGTAACACTGAAACGAGTAGCAGACTTCGATGATTTTCCAGCACCTACACATCCAAAACAGATAAGTATCCTTATTTCATTCTAATTTAAACATTTAGTTATGCACAAAATGGGATACTTACTTGACATCGTAACAGAGCCTGAGGATACTTCCTGAGAATCCTGGGTATTTTCTTGAAATGTTCTTATTGCAGAATCAAGCCTCCGGAAAGCAGTAAGCCTTTCCTTTGTTGCAGGTGTTGTAATAATGTGAGAAACGGTAATAGCTGCAAAATAGAAACAAAAGGATGTTAGTGATCCTCAGCAGAAACAAGGTTATCCTGTGATCCTTCTATAAGGATCCTCTATCCTACCATGAGTAACCCATTTTCTTGGAAGATCCTTCCCATCAGGGATGGAATCCCTTCTGACAAAGAAGAATCGCCTTTTCCAGTTGGTGTCATTCTTAGTGGTTTTGAAGATGGGGTGTTCTTCACCAGGTTTGTGTTTGAATAGATATCGATGAGATCCATTGCTCACAAGGTCGTACATTTCTGCTAACTCCGACATTCCCAGATCAATACCTTCATGCTCAATGATTCTTTCAAGGGTATACAAGACCCTCCACATCATTGGCATCGCTTGGATGTAGGAGATGACGGTGAGAGAGAAGAAAGATTGGGTGAAATCAGGAAAAGGATACGAGTATCCTATCGTAAATGGGGTGACCGGAAAAGCTACCCAGGTTTTAGAAACAAAGTCGCTCAGGACGGTGGGATCAAAAGCTTTAAAAATGGTGTTCGCCGGAAAACAATGGCGAATCCTGTCTATCTGTGGATCAGTAAAGCATCATCGTTCCTTCGTAGAGCCTTTGATGATCCCTTGGCTCTTCAAAGGGCTGTCCTTTTTGTGATCCTTAGCTGGTGAAGATCTTAGCATCATCTTGGGCATAATGGTGGTGAAAAAGAAGAAACAGAAGGAGAATATGAAGAGAGAAAGGAAAGAGAAGTACCTGATCAGATCTTCGAATGAGGATTTAAGGGATGAAACGCACGAATTTAAATGCTTCCTAACCCTTATCTCTAACTTCAATTTATAATCATGATCTTGCAGGATAGTCACTTCAATAACGTCAGATTGGCAACGGCTAGTCAGAATATAACGGCTATATGTCTGTTGGTTTGTTACGGATAAGAACGAGAAAATATAACTCGTTTATTTACACTTTACTCCTTATATTTTGGGGGCAATTGTTAGGGGAGGATTTTCCAAAGATCAGTGATCCTCAATTACTGTTGGGCTTAGGGATCCTCAATTCTGTTTGAATTAGTGATCCTCAGAGAGTATTGTAGGATCAGGATCCAGGATCATCATAGTGATCCTTACACTAACGATTGTCTGCTTTGAATATGATGTTGTTTTGCAGGAGTACGTGCTTGGACTTGGTCTTGGCAATATTCCTGGAGCATATTCCTTTTTATTCCGCACGTGCTTGACTAATATGGACGTTATGGAGGTCGTGGAAGACTTGCACGAAATGCGGATAGTTAGTTAGCTTAGATATTTTCCAAATTTAAAAGGGGATAGCGAGCTAGATTAGAACACTTGGCTATTTTTGGCTAAACACACACACTCGTAACTGCTCACATCAGCTCTTGACAGTTTGCTTGGCGATTACACACTTTTTTGCACATTACACTCTAGTGATCCTTGTAACTAGCTCGCTATCATCCAAAGTTGTAATACGTTTTCTGTTTAATCTGAGTTGGTAATCGGTAGTTTCCATCACCCGAGGTTTTTTATGCCGGAGATCAACTCTTGATCAAGGGCTTTTTCCTCGTATAAATCATTGTGTCACTTTTTCCTTACATTTCTGAGTGATCCTTAGTATTGTTCATTGATTCAAGCATCACACCTCACAACAAAAGATTTGGTTGCATTATCTTTGCTTGATTTTTGACCAAAACAGTCAAGACAATGGTGCCAAGTATTATCAATTACAAAAGAGCCAAACTGATCTTGTTCAATGTAATTCTGACATAGCTTCTTATTTTACAAGACTCGAGACTGTTTGGGATGAGTTAATGCCAATTAACACCATTCCAATATGCACCTGTGGTACTGCTCATCTTCTGGCTAAGAGAGATGAAGATCAACGTCTTATGCAATTCTTGATGGGTCTAAACCCCTGTTATGATACGGTTAGAGTTAACATTCTTATGATGAAACTGTTACCTACTATTAATCAAGCTTATGCTCTTGTTGTTCACGATGAGAAACAAAGGGAGATTCATTTTATATCTCTCTTTCCTTTTGAATCTGCATCTATGAATGTCAATACTCATCCTTCTTTTGGAAATAATGATAATAAGAAGGTGCAAGTCTGTTCTCATTGAAAGAAATATGGACATCATGTTAGTAAATGTTATAGAATCATTGGCTTTCCCAAAGATTTCAAATTCACAAAGTCAAAGCGTGGAACTGCTACCAATGTGGAACTTGAATCTGACTTGCCTTTTCAATATTCAACAAATCCTTTTGCTAATAACAGTTCTCATGAATCTTCAAATGTTTCATTGTCTATCTCAGTCACACAATACAATGAGTTGATGAAACTGTTGCAGCAACACAATTTAGCAAAAGATACTCAATCACAGCCTACTTCTTCCATTCATGTTGCTAATTTTGCAGGTATTATGGCTTGTAATTCCACTAATGTTCATACAAAGTGGATCATTGACACTGGAGCCAGTTATCACATGTGCAATGATCCAAACTTGTTTTCTAATCTTCATTGCATTTCATCTCCTTTTTTTATTGGTCTTCCTAACGGTCATGTTATATCATTTCATCAAGTTGGAACTGTTATACTTCATTCTAATCTGATTCTTCCTAATGTTCTTTTTGTTCCAGAATTCAAGCATAACCTGCTTTCTGTTTCTAAACTGTGTAATGATAATCAGGGCATTGTTTACTTTTCTAATAAAAATTTCTTGTCGTAGGTCCCATCAATGAAGAGGCCACTAGTTCTTGGTGATCTCCTAGATGGGCTCTACATTCTCAAAGCAAGCAATCCTTCTTTCTATTGTTTCAACACTTCTATGTTTACCACTTCTTCTTGTAATTCTATTGTTTTGAATACTATATGGCATCATAGGCTTGGAGATTTACCAACCTATAAAATGACACAATTAGATGTCATTTCTAATAAAAATTTGTCTGTTCTTGATCATTGTTCAATGTGTCCTAAGGCCATGCAACAATGTTTGCCTTTTCCCACTAGCACACATTCTACTAATGCTATTTTTACTTTGTTGCATATTGATATTTAGGGACCATATAAAACATCCACTTATAACGACTGCAAATATTTTTTTGACAATAGTGGATGATTTTGGTCGAACTACTTGGACCCATTTACTCAAAACTAAAGGCAATACTTTTGCTGTTTTGCAAGCCTTCATTGAAATGGTTGAAACACAATTTATTTTCAAAGTAAAATGCATAAGATCAGATATTGCATTTGAATGGGGCAGTAGTACAAAACATGCTTCTTATCTAAGATCTAAAGGCATTGTTATCAAACCATTTTCCCTCATGCTCATCAACAGAATGGGGTGGTTGAGAGAAAACATAAACACCTTTTGGGAACTTCAAGGGCTTTATTGTTTCAATCTAATCTTCCTTTAAAATTTTGGGGAGATTGTGTTTTAACTGCTACTCATCTAATCAATCGGTATCCCACACCTTTGCTTGATAACAAAACTCCTTTTGAAGTTTTAACACAAAAGCCTCCTTCATATTCACATCTTAAAGCATTTGGATGTTTATGTTATGCTTCAATTGTTAAACAAGGTAGAGACAAGTTTCAACCTCAAGCTACACCTTGTTTATTCATTGGTTACCCTATTGCAAAGAAAGGTTACAAATTGTATAACCTAAATACTCATACTACATTAGTCTCTAGATATATGGTATTTTTTGAACACTTGTTTCCTTCTTTGCACAATCCTAACAATCCTTCAATTTTTCCTCCAATTGAACATTTCAATTCCTTCTTTGATGATTCACGTCCTTCAATTCCTATTTCTCTTCCATCTGATCCTCCTCCCCCTAATCCTTCAATTCCTGTTTTTCTTCCATCTGATCCTCCTCCTAATTCGCCTTCTCATCCTCCTGTTAGAAGGTCCACAAGATCTTCTAATCCTCCATCATATTTGCATGATTATGTATGCAATCATGTTCATACTTCCGATTCACACCTTCTTTGTTTTCACACTATCACCAATGAATGTTTGGCCACTACTTCTCCTAATTATGTTGATCTCTCTAAATCAAGTCAGACTATTGCTCATCATCTTGATATTCTGCACGAGCCTACTTTATACAAACAGGTTGCACTATTTCCAGGATGGCAGGAAGCTATAGATAAGGAATTTACTGCCCTTCAAAACAATAACACTTGGTCTATAGTTGATCTTCCTCCTGGAAAAAAAAACAATTAAGTGTAAATGGGTTTATAAGATCAAGTATCATGCTAACGGGACCATTTAAAGATGCAAGGCCCATTTGGTTGTCAGGGGGGACACTCAGAAACATGGCATTGATTATAATGAGACATTTTCTCCGGTAGTTAAGATGACTACTATTAGATCTCTCATTGCCATTGCAACTAAATTGAAATGGCCACTATTTCAGATTGATGTAAATAATGCCTTTCTCCACGGTGATTTAGATGAGGAAATTTATATGTCTCCTCCTCCTGGTATGTCTCTACCATCTAATAAAGTTCTTAAAATTCAATATTACTATATGGCTTAAAACAAGCCTCTGGACAATGGTATGGAAAACTTTCAACTGTCTTAAAATTAAAAGGTTATGTGTGACAACCCGTACTTTCAAGGTTAGTGTTACTTGTGTTGACTTGTTAAACGTAACTAGTCATGTTTGATTTGTATGATTTAATAGCTGATTTAACAGTAATATGTGTGTGTAAAGCTAATTGTTAAGATAGTAGAAATCCAACCGCACATTGTCCGAGTCGCACACCTCACTTCGATCGTACACTCCTACACTATTGGGTTATTTTGGTTCTCGGCCCAAAACCCTTCGAGCCCAGACGGGGCCTGACCTATCTATGAAACCACATACACATAACATGTCCCTCACAATATGGCTAAGCACTCCTGATAACGAAACCCTAGCTCCTCCACATCGACGACAGTCCTCTCCTATCGAAGCCTTCTCTCTTTCGAAACCCTGCTCTCCTTCGAATCCAGCATTCTCTCTTACATCTCCTAATCCAGTTAGTGTATTTTTGTTTATCTAAAGTTGATTCTTTGACATACTTGGTTGAGAATACACTTGTTGATCAATATGTTGCTAGTGTAAGAACAACTATGATTTAGGGTTTTGCTAGAATCGGTAAGATTATGAATGATATGTAGTAACTAGAGGGTCGATGTTAAATTGTTGTCACGAACTTGAATCATGCATGATGTTAAGTCAGTGGATTAGGGATTGTATGATGTGGTACCTTAATCGTTTGTATAGATTGATGTTCATAAATCTAATCATATGTGTTACAAGATATGTTGTGACTACATGAAGGTAGGGATGCATACCTAAACTGATGTGTACTGGATTGAAGTTGTTAGATCTATTTGTCATACATATGTTAGTAGGACATTGGATTCGAATTATGATAATCAAGCTTGGTACTTTGTATGATGATTGGATACCTAGGAATGATGATATAATTAAGTATTAGTATGCATAAACTTGATGATTAGATGTTATGAAGAGATGTGTAAATTAAGGAAAAATGATATAGTTATGGTAGCAACGATGAAATGGCTGCGATATTAGGGTTAAATCCTAGAAAACCAGGCGGTTACAATATTAACCAAGTAATTACTTGGTCAGTCGCACAAGCAAATGAATCGCACAAGTAAAATGAATCGCATAAGCCGACCCAGTCGCACAAGTATGGTCCAGTCGCACAAGCGGGGCCTGGTCGCACAAGCTTATGGGCTTGTTTTATATTGGGTCACACAACAGTTGGTGGAACACATCACACATCGATCGCACAAGCCCAAAAACCTAATAATACAACTATTTAAATGGTCCCTAAACTGTTGAGTCGCACAATGCCTTGGACGTATATACATATAACTTGTACCGCACACTTACATCAGATTAATTGTATTGGGCCACACTGTGTAGGCCACACATCTCTTTGATGCATTCTATGACCTGTTAAGTGTTTGTTGGAAACATGAACTTGTAAATGCAAACCTGTGCGAGACACAAACATCTGTTATGTGAATGTATGATGATAATGGACTAATAAGTAGCATGATTAACTGGTATGACATGTATGATGATATGTGCTTTACTTGTTCACTACTGTGTGATATAATACGTGATTAACGTGTACACAAAACTAAATGTCGCATGGTAACCATATTAAGATTTGGTTGATCAACTGTAAACAATTAATAAGTCTTACCGAGCAAATCTAAGGTGAGTTCACTGCTCTTTTTCCAAGCATGCGTCCCAGGGAGGGACATCTTGTAAACATTCCGGGGAGGAATGTCGGGTAAATGGGTTTGACTGGAATGTTAAACCTGGGATGTTGGTTAATACACTCATATCTATCATTAAGTCCCATCATATACCGAATTAGTTGCCGGGGAGGCAACGAGGTTATTAGTTGATAGCGCTATTAGGTTTGGCACCCTCACACCGTACCGGGAGGACGGTCGTGAACTAATTACCTTAACCACTTGACCAATGTTTGATAGAGCATTGGGGAAGGGCAAATAATCTGGAGCCATCTGCGGTAATCGAGTTATTAACAACATCAAATCTCTGAAATGTTTTAAACTCATTTCTGGTAACTAAAACGTGTTAACAAACTTTGAACTCACTAGCGTTGTTTGATACACTTTTCAGAATGCTTGCAGGCCTATAGGTACATGTCGTTGGAACTTGCTGTCTGGGATGCTGGAGTCGTCATGGGTCGAGATACATGGAATCACGAGACAAATCTAATGGCTTACATACACTTGGATTATGAAAAACGTAACTAATGATTTATGCTTCCGCAGAACATGTCAAGTTTAATAAATATTTTGTAACATTTTATTTCAATAAATGAAAGTTTTTATTTGAAATATGATTATGAGTTCAATGTGATTGGTGGCTGGATCCTTGTACGTCACACGCCATACGGGGTTTTCCGCAGGGGGTATTTTGGGGGTGTGATAGTTTGGTATCAGAGCCACTGGTTATAGTGAACTTGGTTTTAAAATGTTTTTATAAAACCAGACAATAACCGAACAGTTATGAATACGAGAATACGACCATGACACTCAGCTCCAGATTGCACGCTGTAGACATTACATGATTAGCATACACTTGTTTATGATGTAGCATACAGACACACACTCGTCACTATAGCATAATTACATGGATTGCTTATATGCATTATGATGCATTGTTAGTATGTCTTAGTCCTTAGATATCTGCGATCTTGTCGTTTTGACAACTTTTCGTTTGACACTCGAGTTTGAGGAACCATTTGACATGAGTTAGGAGGAACTGAGATGAGCATGCAAATCACAATATTATTATGGGTGCAAACATAATAATAATGTGGGGTGCATGTGAGTCCCAGTGAGGCTTAACAAGTGAAAAATGGGTTATGTTCCGTTATTCGATATAATGAGAAACATAACAAATCTATAGGAGTCATAGCGATGACTGCCTCCTACCCGAGCATGATCTTTTCACTTCCCTCTAAAACTTTACGAATCACATTGATATTAGGTGTTGCTTAAACACGTATCTGAACGCTTAGTGACCCGTTTGAGAAAGTTAGGTGCTAGTGCGAACACCTCTGAGCTAGTTGTCGAATTGTTGAACGTTTGGTCTGTACTTTCCTCACTTTTCTCGAATACCTGAACATGACGAATTGATGCGTGTGTGGTGGTATATAGATTTAAGTATATTTTAAGCCCTTTTTACACGTTAGTCAAGTTTTAAATTTATAAAACACGATATTTTACTAACACCAAACGCACATATGGGCAAGTGCACCCATCGTGAGCGTAGTATAGTGTTGGCAAGATACCGAGGTCTTCCAAGGACACAAGAGCTTTTAGTACCGGTTTATCCTCAACGTCTAATCAAATCAAAAGTTTAGAAAAAGGTTTTTAAACAAGAAAAATAAAAACTAACTAAAATGATGAAAAATAAAATAAAAATAAAAACAGATAGACAAGATGAATCACTTGGCTCCGACTCGTGTTTAGTGTAACCTTTGATTATTTCCGCACTTTTGCACTTTTTAAGAGATTATCTTAGTTATTGTAGTAGGCCCCTCTTTTGAAGGTGACGTTACCCTCAAACCAGTAGTTTGAGTCAGCAAGGATACAATCCTAAAGGGTCAGATTATTGAAAGATAATTAATTAAGTTATTAATGCATATTATGGTAGGCCCCTCTTTTGAAGGCGACGTTACCCTCAGCTAAGTAGTCTGAGTCAGCAGGGATACAGTCCTAAGTAGCCGGATTAAAGTATTAATACTAGCTTACATATGAGGGGATCAAAGAGTTTGGACCCCCGCCATCCAATACCGGTAGGTGTTGAAGGAGGTCCTACTAAATTTGACCCAGGTCCTTGCAGGATCTATACACTGAACAAGGCAAGACTCTTACCAAACCGTTCCCTTAACCCCTGACCAGGTAGTCAACATACCTCCATATAGACCGTGGAGATATGAATGGTGAAAATCTTTTATTTTATATAGACAGTAAAATAATGCCAAGACACCACGGACAAACGATAAGGAATAATCACCTTCAACATAAGAAACTAGTTATTAAAGTCATTAATACATAACCAAGTAAAAAGTGCGAAAAGATTAAAAATAAAAAATATTACACTAGACACTTGTCTTCACCAAGTGATGTAAGAGACTTAGGCAAACATGGCCTTTGATTGTCAAGAACTCTTACGATCAATCTTGGATCCCGAGACGACTCACACACTCTATGATGGACAATGGATGATGGTGGTGGATGATGGTGTTGTGATGGTGGTGGGTGTGGATGAAGTGTGAGAGAGGTGGTGTGCCAAGGGATGGTTTGCAATTGAGCCAAGCACCCCCTTTTATAGGCTGAACAGAAGCTCGGGCACGGCCCCGTGTCCATTGGGCACGGCCCCGTGTCCATCCTCTTCTCTGTCTTCATTAATTGCAGTTTGTCTGCATTAGTTGACCACTCCCCCGTGTCCACTGGGCACGCCCTCGTGTGCAGAAGTGTATCTGTACTATCAAGATTTACCTGGATTCTGCGAATCTTATAGTTGGCCATGGCCCCGTATCCACTGAGCACGACCCGTGGTGGGCGATGGAAGCTTCTATAGCTTTGTCTTTTATGCTGGCACTTGGGCACGCCCCCGTGTTCACTGAACACGGGGCGTGTTCAGCCTTCTGTTCTCTTGTTTTGCTTGGGAAGATGCTGTTGGGGAGGTCGGGCATGCCCCGTTTGTTCCTTTTCTTGTATTTATGTTAGATTTAGCTGTCTTTTTGCTTTTTTTTTTAATTTGAGCTCATTTAATCCTAAAAATACAAAAGGAAGACAAAAACATACTTTTTCCAACATTAGTACTAAAAAAGGGTTAGTTTTATGCCACAATTGATGTAATTTATATGTTGCATTTTGTGTACATCAAATACCCCCACACTTGAATCTTTGCTTGTCCTCAAGCAAAACACTTTATAATGTGGCTGTTGGACCGTTGTCGTGACCCTAAAAGTCAGTTAAGGCAGTTCATCTTCGAATACGAAGGCGGAATCAACGTATACAAAGTCAAAAACAACTTGTATCCTTTTAACTTTCTTTCTATTACTGATCGTGAGCTTTTACAATGTATTCTGACAAAAATCCGGCAGCACCTTCACTCACACACACATACATGATCGTTTGAAATGAGCATGCACAACACATATATATAGTAGTGACCCTCCCGTTTGAAGGTGACACAACCTGCTTCAAACGGGACACTCCTCAAACTAGACCCTCTTCAAACTAGACCCTCTTCAAACGGTCAGGCCATGTTCAAACGGTCAGGATACTTAAAACATGTTTAAACCCTAATTCCAACACTATTGCTCACTCATTAAGCCTATCTAGACATAAGACTCGATAAGACGTAGTCAGCAGACAGTAGATGCACCAACAGACTCCCCCTTGGATGTTGACGAAGTCTTCGGCGTCGAGTCTTTAGTCTTTGTCTCTTTCCAAATTTGTCTGACAATGCAAGCATCCTATCAATCTCTATCTTCTTTGATCAGCTTCTATCTTCAAATGTTATACCAGGATCTATCTCTGGCTCTATCTTTCTTCAGGCTCCCCCTTTCGTCAAGCTTCCATGCTTTAGGGATCGTCACCTTGCTTTTCGGTTTACAAACTCCCCCTTGCTTTGAGCTTTTCTTCAGACTCCCCCTTAGACTCAGCTTCCGGGATCGTAGTCTGGAATCTCATCTGCAATCACTCAAACATTTATAAGTAATAGCATTTCAAATTTCAGCTATCCAGAAATTGTAACCTGGCTCACTCAAACATTTTAAACAAACAATTTACATGAATTTGGCAGTTTCATCGAATCGAATCAGAAACTAGCTCTATAACAGTATAAGCATCCAACTTCCCCACAGTTAATCATCCAAGTCCAAACTAATGACCTTAGAGATATCACAAACTGTTTTTGATTTTTTATAAAAGGTTTCAAGTTTCAAATTAATGAACTTGTTTTATTTTCAGAAACACAATCAGCTTACTTAGATTTTGAAACTCAGCACTCAGACATCGGTTGTCGAAAATAAAGCAGAATCAAAAATCTTTTTGTATTTTCTGAAAATATAAAGCAATAAAGAAATATGTACAAACATATTTACAGACAATATTTTTGTTTGAGTATGCGTTAGAGGATCATATCAGTTTTTGACAAGTTACAAGTACCGTTGAGCTTAGTTACACAGTAAGTATTAAACAATTCACTTAGATTGTCGATATACTGGTCCACTTAAATTTTCACACAATTTTCAATCTGTTCAGGATACAGATTAAGTGTTTTAGAGACTTAAACTTATACATGTGTCCCACCTCTTGAATATACTCCCGTATCCAGATCCCAATATTCAGTCTTACAGGTGAGTATACCTCATATGATATCTGTAAGGGGTTAATAAATTATGAAGAATCATGAGAGCTCAGGTCAGAACTACCGTTCAGCAGAGAGATCATGATTCAACTTTTGAGTGTGTCCCCTTTAGAGGATCTTTTTTACAACAGCATTGCTAAGAAATTTTATTGTCTTATCATATATGCTGAGGGTGATGCTATGTTTCAAGCATTTGCAGAAAGTATTATTCGAGGACTAGGTCAGAACTTCCATTCAGCAGAAGTCCCGGAATAATACCCCAGATATCACTGAGTATAAAGACCTAGTATATCAGAAAAAGGAACCTTTCAAACGAGATTTCAGGGGTTACCTATATATCCAAGTAGTGTTCCCCACAAAATAAGTAAGTAAAGATTTAGGTTTATATCCCGAACAAACCTACTAAATGTGCAAAAACCTATCGGCACATCATCAGTGAGACTGTTTAACACTATTTAATCATTACATTTCTTTAGCATACTGTAACTGTCTACTGATGTACTATCATTTCCTCTTTTTACGATAAAACTCAATTTTTGAATTTTATCATGTTTTTGACTTTTTCAAAATTTTCAAATGTTTTTGTATTTTCTGACAACAATATATCTCCCCCTAAAATGCAAAAACATATAAAGAAAATTTGACAACCAATACTGATAGCTTTGTCTCGCCATCCATTTTCTGCTAAAAGTGCTCTGATTTGCAGAAAATCTAATGTACCCCCATGATTTACAACCCATTGATTTTCGACAGTTTGAAAACCGTTTTTCAATCTTGTGAAAGTAATCATGTTTGTTCAGCCGTGAGGGTTTCGGCGTATTCAATCAACACTCCCCCTTACAACAAACTATTTTCCCATAATGATTTCAAAACACTTAAGTTTGTTTTAATCAGAATGGTTTTTCCGGAAAAATTAGTTTGTTTACCCATCACTTGTAGGTTCGGGGTCATCACATCACCTTGATCTCTTTTAACCATTTTGAAAATTTAACATTATTAGGTCAAACACCACTATCACTTGTAGAAAATCAAGTACAAGTTAATGTCATTGATTAACCACTTGTAAAACGAAATATCACAGTTACCATCCTGTGAATTTCTCAAAAATGATGCTGATACCTGCTTCACACTTACCAACCTGGAAGCTCCGGCAAGTCAGATTTTTCTATTTGAAAAGTTTCACCCAAGCCTGACTGTCCTTGGGTGTATTTTGAGCTTTTCTCTTTTCTTCATAAAATTCTTTTACTCCTTTTTCCTTACCATCAGCCATCTTACTAAAAATATGTTTAACATTGCTATTAAACATTTTTTCAGCATCAACACCTTTTGATTTTAGGTTTGCAGCTCGTAATGGTGGAAATTTCTCATCATTCATTAAAGGAACTGTTTCTTCCTTTTTTACCTCAACTTGTGGCTCATCTGATTTTGTGAAATCAGATTCATTGTCCAAACTTGGCTTGTCTGACTTGGATGGGCCAGATTCATCGCCAATAACTTTCTTTTTCTTCTTGTTTGTCCTCAGATTTGCATCTGAAGAATTCGATTTGCTTGACTTTGCCGTCGAGTGAATCGATTCATCAGAACTTTTATTCGAACCAACCGGTGAACCCGAAGACAAAATATTCTCCAAATACTCTCTCGCCTTCTTCCTCTTTTTCCTCAGTCTGTCTTTTTGCCCTTGTGAAAGCTTCACTTTCTGTTCTAGAACCTTCTGTTCTTTGGGCTTGACATTGACTGGTTTCTTTATCGTTCTCTGAGATTCAACCCTTGATCTTCCCATCGATCTCCTTGGGCAATCTCTGGCAATATGTCCTCTGATATGGCAATTATAGCATCTTCGTGTTTCAAAATTCCAATTCTGGCAGTTAACAGCAATGTGTCCTCTAACACCACAGGTATAGCACACTCTGTTATCGTACCATCCACTTATGTCAGTCCAAACCTTCAGATCATAACATTGTTTGGCTTGGTGATAATCATTTCTCCTCTTCAATGCTGGATTTGTCTTTTGAGCACTGTGGTCAAACCTGCACCACTTATTACCATCATTTTGTGAGTTTTCATTTACAAATTTTTGTGACTTTTTATAATGATTGGATGACTGAACTGATGAGCTTTTATTTTCATTTTTAAAATTTTTCAAATTTTTAACTTTTTGTTTCTGTTCTACACTCTTCTTAACAGGTTTTTGCTTAGAACATTCACCTGTTTCAGTAGATTGCAGAACAGTATTTTTAAATTTTTCTTGTAATTCTAAAAATCTTTTTCTTTTCTTTTCTTTTTCTTTTTCATCATCAGCTTTGTCATCACAATCTTCAATTTTGACTTTGTCAAAATTTGTGACATTGTCACTTATTGGAACAGAATTGATCGGTTTTGGAGAAACATGTGATGTAGAATTCACAAAACCTTTCAATTTAATCTCAAGCTCATTAATTTTATTTAGAGCAATTTCAGCTTCATTTTCAAGCCGAATGATTTTCTGAAGATGAGAATTTATCTCAATCTGTTTTTCAAGATTATTTTTAAAAATAACAGATTTTTCATCTTCTAAAACCTTCATTTGACTTTGAAAATCTTTTTCTAATTTTTTAAAATTTTTGTTTTCTAATGACAAACTCTCAATATTCTTCAAAAGTTTGTCATTTTCATATTTTAGTTTTTCGCAGTTCAAGCGCAACTCCAAAATCTATTCATCATCAGCTTTCTTCTCATCTTTCAAAGTTTGAATATCTTCAGTCTGTTTCTTCTCCTTCTGAACAATCTCAAAGATTAGTGTGTCTTCTGCAACCTCTTTCTTACTCACTGGTTCAGATTTCACAGATACAGGCTTTTCAGATTCTTCTTTCTTTGAAATTACTTCTTCAAAAACCTGCTGTTTTTCAGTAACAGCTTCTTTCCCTTTCTCAGTTTTTACTGCTTCCACTTTGACTTCCTCTAAAGCTTTCTTCTTCAAATCTTCAACCATCTTTTTCACCTCTTCTTCTTTTCTCTTCTTCATTTCTACCACCTTTGGTAGACTCGCTTCGCAAACTTCTTTGATTTTGTTCACCAAATCTGGCCAATATTCTTTTTCAGATAACCTTCTTGTGTTGAAAGTAGCCTGCCTTGGAAGCAAATTTGTTACAGCTTAGAAATCCACTTTTGATGGGCCAACAACTGGATTACCCCGTGGATCCATGTAACATTCTAATTCATCATTCCATCGTTTTGCTCTCTGGGCTTCTTTGAATGGTTCACTAAGTTTTCCGATTTCCCATCTTGCATAATCTGCTTTCCACCATCTATCAGGATCAACATTAGCCATGATGCGAAATTCTTGAATAACCTGAAATATTCAACAAACACTTAGAAAGTTCTTGGTTTTAAAAATGACAAATTCAAACGGAATCTGTTCAAGCGAAATGGTTCAAACGGTATAGTCTTTCTAACGAAATGGTTTTTCTCAAACGAAATATGTTATTCCGTTTGAGACAACACTAATCAAGTTTCAAACGAAAACTAGTTTCAAACGTGATGTCACTTTCAAACTTGATGTCAATTTCAAACGTGATGTCACTTTCAAACTTGATGTCAATTTCAAACTTGATGTCACTTTCAAACTGGAACCACTTTCAAACTTTTAGACACTTTCAAACGGGAACCACTTTCAAACTTGAAGTCAGTTTCAAACTTGAAGTGTCAGTTTCAAACTTGAAGTGTCAGTTTCAAACGGGATGGTTCAGTTCAAACTAGATGACGTCAGCATTTCGCGAAAAGTTTCAAACGGTATGGACATTTTCGATCAGTTTTAAGTCGAGTTTTGATTTCAAATTCTCAAGGATTAGTTAATAGTGTTTTTCGTTTAATATGTGAAATTTTCAAGCCATTTCAACCGTGAAATATGTCTGAATCAGAAAAATATGAGAGAAAGTGAGTAGAAGTTAGAAAATTCGGTAGAATCAAGCTGAATTTGGTATGAACTCCTTGTCCTGAGCTCTGATACCACTTGTTGGATCGTTGTCGTGACCCTAAAAGTCAGTTAAGGCAGTTCATCTTTGAATACGAAGGCGGAATCAACGTATACAAAGTCAAAAACAACTTGTATCCTTTTAACTTTCTTTCTATTACTGATTGTGAGCTTTTACAATGTATTCTGACAAAAATCCGGCAGTACCTTCGCTCACACACACATACATGACCGTTTGAAATGAGCATGCACAACACATATATATAGTAGTGACCCTCCCATTTAAAGGTGACACAGCCTGCTTCAAACGGGACACTCCTCAAACTAGACCCTCTTCAAACTAGACCATCTTCAAACTAGACCCTCTTCAAACGGTCAGGCCATGTTCAAACGGTCAGGCCATGTTCAAACGGTCAGGATACTTAAAACATGTTTAAACCCTAATTCCAACACTATTACTTGATAAGACGTAGTCAGCAGACAGTAGATGCACCAACAGTGGCTTTACACACCCAAATGGAATGGGTAGAAGAGAAGGTTTTATTTTTGGCTTGTCATAGAGTGTCGGGATTTCCAAGATTCTTTATTAAGTTTTATTTTTATTTATTTACAATCCTACTCGTCATGATTTATTTAAAACATTACATAAGATAAATTACTTATTAGGGCATAACATGCTTTTTTAAAATTTCACTTATATACAAGTTCACATACGTCACGGGGGATCACTCAACACTCGGCCGAAGATGTAATTTAGTGAAACACTCGATAGCGGCATGGAACTTATTCCTACCATAAGCTTGCCAAACAATTAATCCTCCTCCTTTTTAACTATAAACCTTTGTAAATATCAAGAGGACTTTTGGGTGAAGGGTTAGGCTTGGGGTAAAGGTAGGTGGTTGGGTTAGTGGTTAGTAGAAAAGGGCGAAAAATCGTAAAAAGTATCGGTTTTCGTAAGACTTTTTATTTTTGCAATTTTTTTTTGATGAAGCCACTATTCAAACAAAGTTATTTTTGATGAACTTGTTTGTTTATTTCTTTTGCTTCATCACCAACATTTTTTTTTTCAAAAGTCATACGACAAACCGAGCTTGTTACTAAAATAAAGGGTTTTGGTGGGTGAAAGGATGTTTGGTTTGGGTTACGAAACGAAAAGGTTTAGGCTCAAAGGGGTTAACTAGGGGGATTTTGGGTAGGTGGTAAAAAAAAAGAAAAATAATGGTGTAGAAATGAAAAAGGGTTAGTCCTAATGCCTCCATCATTTACTTACTTGGGTTTAAGTTGGTAAGGACTAGGAATGTATCGTCGTGGCAAGTTCTAGAGTTGTAAGAACCAAACGGCTATTCACACAAGAAACGAAAAATGAGCATTTAGTATAAAGATGTGTATTTGTATGCTCAATAAAGGCTCAAAACTCACTTTTTGTGGGAATGGGTTTTTATGTGATCAAGTATATATAATTAAATTTTAACTAAACTTGTCATGCCTTTTCATAATTTTCTTATGTTGGTTCTTTTTATCACGACGCTATCGGTTGTAAATTTGTAAAAATATAACCTTTTTAGAATTTGAAATTCCCAAGTTAAACCTAGACAAGTAAAAAAATGAAAAATTTTGAAAAAATTTGGGGTGATTAGCGGTTCCAATAGAGTTTTGTGTAAGGCTTGTAATTAGGACTTTGCAAGATTCAAAGTTTTAGCATCCCCCCCACACTTAAATTGCACATTGTCCTCAATGTGTCCCAAAAATAAGTTTTTTTAGGTTGATTGAATGCGTAAAAGGTGTGAAAAAGCAAAATTTATGTTACTGGTTATCTGGACACGGCCCGTGTTCATTCGACACGGCCCCGTGTTCAGGTGCCAGTAACGAAAACTTACAGAAGGTGGACACGGGGGCGTATTCACTGGGCACGACCCCGTGTCTGGCAAAATTCTGCAGACTTAAACAAACAGCAGGTCTGGGTAGTGGGCACGGGGGCGTGTCGGCTGGACACGACCCCGTGTAGACAGTCTGCAAGGTTGGAAAACAGGTTTCTGGCTTCGGTTCTCTTGCCCCGGCTTTAGTAGTACTAATATCTAGTACTCTAAGCCTCGTATGTACCTGTTTTATCAATAAACACTACACCAAACTATAGCAAGCATCATAATTTACCATTGTTCAGCATCCACATCACAAAGTTAAAAAGAAAAACAAATGCAGAAAGTAAAAAGAGTTAAGGAAAGTAAATTGTTCAACATTCGGCTCGCAGGCCGGAAATTGTTCAAGATAAAGGGGGGGGGGGTTAACCTGTGGGATCACCAACCAACTGCTCCTGCCTCCGCTCCTCCCGCCTAGTCCATGTCGTCGTCCTCATCATCATCGTCGCCACCACCTCCTCCATGCCTCTACATGTACCCCCGGATGCTCCCAATGTCATCTTGTATGTCAGAGATGTTTCTCTCAATCGCTCTGACCCGGGTGTACGTGTTGTTGGCTAGGTTGTAGGTGTTCCTGCTGCACATGAGGTTTTCCTGCATTAAATCATGTAAATTTTGAAAGTTAGGAAAACCGCCTCCGTGTGAGGAGGATTGGCCCGGATCACCGTGGGGCTGGTATTGGTACTAGTGATGTTGAGGAGCGTAAAGGACGAGTGCCTCTTGCGGGTTCCATGCATGCCCTTGGGTTCTTTGGAAGCTAACTGTAACACCCCAACCCTGAAGGGCTGACGTGTCACAATAACAGTAGTATCATAAACAAAAGTCATAATTCCTATTATTTATTTGACAAAGATACAACCATATAACAACGAAATTTAAGGTTTAATTATACAAGCGGAAACATTTGACTTCATTAACTAATATCTTCAGATTTATTCCTAGGCTTTATTCTTCTCTCTCTTTCCCGCCCAAAGTAACCTGCTGACCTGTATATATACAAAAATTTACGGAATGAGCCGAATGCTCAGTACGGAATAATAGGCTCAAATAACAAATAACGCTTTATGCTAAAATGATACGATGCAAGAACATAATTTCATAATCATATCTTACGGATGTACCCATGAGCAAACTTAAAACGTGACAATACACAGGTAGCTACTCCTGCATAATTATCACATGAGATGGCGAATTGGCATACCCGTTATCCACCTCCTTATACTTAAATTCTAGGATCGATCCATACGCCTCCTAATAGCTTTATGTACCACACTTGTACTTTAAGAGACGCCGTGAACTAATCTCTCCATCACGGATGGAGCACATGATGTCGATGCCGCAACAACATGCTCGTGGGACACTCCACGAGAAGCAATACTCAGGGTATCAGAGTACAAATGGTCTTATTCACATAACTTATAAAACTTATTTTCATAACAAAACGGAACATATATTGGAACATGCGATAATGAGTACAACTAACATAATTCTATCGCATGACATGAAAGCTAAATCCAAAGTTATGATTGGAATAGAAATCAAACGGACTGTCAAATGAATCGATAATCAAAGACGTGATGAGGTTGAAAAGCTATATGAACTTAACGGTTTTATAACAATTGAATATCAAACAACAAGGAGTGGGGTAAGGATCCGTACCTTAATAATTCCAAATTGATGCTACCTTGTGATAATATTTCAGATTTATACGGACAGAGTTTAGACTACTGATTAGTCTTTTAACCTAATTTAAATAACATGCACACAAACTAGGTTAGTAACTTAATACAGCCTTTACGATAACTCACGAGATCAAATTCTCACAACGAACGACAAAGTGCGATACTTCATCCATCGAATTAACGATGATCCGTCAAATTAATGACGAACGACAAAGTACAATACTTTATCCATCGAATTAACGATGATCCGTCAAATTAATGACGAACGAAAAAGTATAACCCAAATGTGGGCAGCACTTAAACATCCATTGGATATATTGATCGATCGGACAATGAATCGTAATAGCGATCGAGTTATTACCCTGTTCTGCAGCACCCCGCTATACTTAATTAGTGTTTCGTGTGTATTTGGAAAGTAATTGGACGATATCTCAGCGAGTATTCAGAGTTTCTTCGTCGTTTTTGCGCCCAGATTCAAGTCCCAACATCCTCTATTTATAGGTGAAATTTGACCTTGTCGCGGCCCGCGTGACATATAACCTATCCTTACGCGGGCCGCGTGGCAACTTATTTTACGCATAGGGTTGCCACGTGTGGGACTAGCCTAGCTGAGTCGACGGAATCAATAAATTCAACTTCGTCCGCAAGTTATGAAGATAATTATCAAGTAGGGAATACCCCCCCCCCCCCCCTGAGTTTTAGGGGCCCTAATCCTAATTCTGAAAATTCTAGGGTTTGTACAGAATTACTTGGGTGTTTTAATTAGGGCTTTCTAGTGGTTAATTTATAAATTATTATTATTCTTTTTATTTCTAGAATAATGATTTTAATTTTATGGGCATTACAACTATTACCCCCTTAAAAGAAATTTCGTCCTCGAAATTTTTCAATTAAGAATATAACCTATCACATAAGTAACAGAAACGGAACTGTTATAGCAGAGTTATTAACTTATATAACCAGAATCTCCTAAACACACATGTGTATCTGAAATTCATAACTAAGGTCATGACTATACTTGTCAATTACCTTATATATGTGCCCTAATGGTCCTCCTATAACGCATCTTAATAAAATATTTTACCGTACGATAAGTCAATAGAGACTTACAGATACATAGAGTGACTATTAGTACTGATATTTCCTACATAGATATGCTTAATCATAACTAAAATATATTCACATAAGGTAAAGCATAAATGACCGTAAACAGAAACAAATGAACATATATCAAAGAGCAAGATTTACCGTTACTTGACTAAAATTCTATTACGAGAATAGATTAGGGTATAGAGAGCGAATTGATTCTTCAGATTCCCATGTTGCTTCGTGTTCAGAGTGATTTTTCCAGAGGACTTTAACAAACGAAATTACTTTCCTACGCAAAACCCTTTCTTGTCGATCTAAAATGGCTTCTGGCTCCTCTTCGTAGGACAAATCCTCGTGAATTGTAAGTAACGGATAACTAATGACATGAAGTGGATGATAATTATATCCTCTTAACGAGGAGACATGAAAAACGTTATGAATGTGAGAGAGTTGAGGCGGTAACGCCAGTCGATATGACACTTCTCCAATTCTTTCAAGGATTTCAAACGGACCGATGAAACGGGGACTAAGCTTCCCTTTAATTCCAAATCTACGAACGCCACGCCAAGGTGATACCTTTAAGAAAACGTGGTCGCCAATTTTAAATTCGAGTGGTCGTCTATCTTGATCTGCATAGCTCTTTTGTCTGCTCTGAGCTTCTTTCAGTTTTTCTCGTGCCATAGTGACTTTTTCATTTGTAATCTGAACTAATTCTGGCCCTTCAATAATCTTTTCTCCAACTTCATCCCAGCATATCGGTGCTCGACATTTCCGACCGTATAAAAGCTCAAAAGGTGCCATGCCAATACTTGCTTGCCAACTATTGTTGTAAGCGAACTCAACAAGACATAGATATTCATCCCAGTTTCCAGACCATTCAAGTGCACATGCTCGGAGCATGTCTTCTAAGGTCTGAATCGTGCGTTCCGACTGCCCATCTGTTTGTGGATGGAAAGCCGTACTAAACTTCAGTCGTGTACCCCAAGCTGCCTGAAAACCTTTCCAAAATCGTGAGGTGAAACGTGGGTCTCTATCGGAAACAATGGAAGATGGTGTGCCATGGAGTCGAATAATTTCTTGAAGAAATATTTCGGATAACTTATTAACCGAAAATCCTTGCTGAATTGGTAGAAAATGTGCTGACTTCGACAATCTATCGACAACAACCCATACAACATCATTCTTCTTGAATGTCTTAGGCAAACCGGTAACAAAATCCATTGTGATCTCATCCCACTTCCATATGGGAATATCCAATGGCTGCAACAGACCGCTTGCTCGTTTGTGTTCAATTTTCACTTGTTGGCAAGTGAGGCATTTACTTACGTATCGAGCAACGTCTTCCTTCATGCCATTCCACCAGAAATTCTGTCTTAAGTCTCTATACATCTTAGTAGATCCTGGGTGAATTGAAAATGGTGAGCTATGAGCTTCGACTAACAATGACTCACGAAGGGTGGAGTCATCGGGTACACAAAGTCTCTTACCGCACCAAATCACCCCCTGATGGTCTATACGAAATTCAGATTGCTTACCCACCTCAAGATTTTGCACAATTGCCCAAAGTTCTCCATCTTGCTTCTGTGCATCTTTGATTCGTGATATGAGGTTGGGTTCAATCTGCATTCTAGCTAGATATCCATCAGATTTACCAACCTGAAGCCAAATGTTCATTCTTTCGAGATCCCTCCTAATATGAGGCTGAATTTGTAAGCAAGATATAGTCCCGGAATTCTTTCGGCTCAACGCGTCAGCTACAACATTGGCTTTGCCTGGATGATATTGAATATTTGCGTCGTAATCTTTTAAAAGTTCTAACCACCTTCTTTGCCTCATATTTAGCTCCTTCTGCGTAAATATGTACTTGAGGCTTTTGTGGTCGGTAAAGATGTCACAACTTTCACCATACAGATAATGTCGCCAAATCTTAAGTGCAAAGACGACTGCGGCTAGTTCTAAATCATGTGTAGGGTAGTTAACTTCATAAGGCTTCAACTGACGGGAGGCATAAGCGATAACCTTCCCATGTTGCATTAGCACACAACCTAATCCTTTCTTTGAGGCATCACTATAGACTTGGTAACCTCCTGATCCAGAAGGGAGAGCGAGTATCGGAGAGGATACGAGTCGTTTCTTCAATTCTTCAAAGCTTTTCTCTTGTTCTTCATTCCATGAGTACTTCACCCCTTTCCTTAGGAGTTTTGTGAGTGGTAAAGCAATTACCGAGAATCTTTCAACAAATCTTCGGTAATAGCTAGCAAGACCCAAGAAACTTCGTATTTCGGTTACAGAAGTGGGTCTTGGCCATTTTGTAATAGCTTCAACCTTTGTTGGGTCTACCATAATTCCCTCTGCTGATACGACATGACCTAGAAATGCCACTTGGCTAAGCCAAAAGTCACATTTGGAGAACTTAGCATACAACTTCTCATGCCGCAAGATTCCAAGTACTGCATGTAGATGTGCTTCATGCTCTTCACGACTCTTAGAATACACTAGAATATCATCGATAAAGACAATAACGAATTTGTCTAGGAATTTGTGAAATACGCGATTCATCAAATCCATGAAGACTGCGGGTGCATTAGTTAGCCCAAAGGGCATAACTAAAAATTCGTAATGACCATATCGAGTACGAAAGGCGGTCTTGGGAACATCATCATTTTTGATTTTTAGCTGATGGTATCCGGACCTCAGATCAATTTTTGAAAAGAACTGAGCCCCCTGAAGTTGATCAAAGAGATCATCAATGCGAGGCAGAGGATATTGATTACGAATAGTAATCTTGTTCAGCTCTCGGTAGTCAATACATAAACGCATACTACCGTCTTTCTTCTTCACAAATAAGACCGGAGCACCCCAAGGTGAAACACTAGGTCTTATAAATCCTAGATCTAACAATTCTTGCAATTGTTCCTTCAACTCCTTCAGTTCCATTGGTGCCATACGGTATGGAGCTTTAGAAATATGCTCGGCGCCAGGAATCAAGTCGATGGTGAATTCTACCTGACGGTCAGGTGGTAATCCTGGTAGTTCATCCGGAAATACATCAGGATATTCACGAACAACGGAATGGCTATCGATACTCTTAACACTAGCAGAAGTATCCTTAATCGATGCTAGGAATCCAGCACAGCCGTTTGATAAGAATTTTCGAGCCTTAAGCGCAGAGATAATCTTAAGAGATTTATGAGCTTGAATTCCCTGATATATAATATCAGGATGATGAAGATCACCGAAAATAACACGGCGAGAATGACAATCTATAGTTACACGATGTCTAGACAACCAATCTATTCCTAGAATAACATCAAAATCACACATATGTATTGGAAATAGATCGGCCTTACACACAATAGATTCAATACGGATCGGACAATCTTTATATACGGAAGTGATTACGGATGAATTTTCCATGGGAGTGGAAATGGTTAAAGTATGATTTAAGAGAGTTGGTCTTATCGGAAGGTACTTAGTAAACGAGTGGGATACTAAAGAATGAGTCGCTCCTGTATCGAATAACACATAGATACTACGTTCACCAATCTGAAGGGTTCCAGATACAGTACCTGGAACATTAGCAGCATCAGTAGCAGAAAGTGTGAAAGCTCTTCCTCCAACATTGGGTGGTGCAACGTTTGGTCGGTTATTCTTCTTAGTGTCTTTCTTGGTACACTCCTTGATCATGTGTCCAGTTTGGCCACATCTAAAGCATGCTCCTGTACTTCGGTGACATACGCCATGATGTCTCTTACCACAAGTATTACATAGAGGATATGTAATTTGATTTGGGTTTACATGTTGATTCAATGGTTGAGCTCTAAGAGGTTCTGCATACAACTGAATCTGGTTTTGAGCAGGTCTCGGGTTTTGCAGTCTCGGTTGCCATGGACGTGCCTGATTTCCAGAGTTTTGATTTCCTTGCACTTTGCGATCTTGATGCTGTGGCGTAGTGGATGATTGGCCGTTTTCTTGCTTAATTTGTCCTTCCCTATTTCTCTTCTTATTATCCCCAGTTCGAGATAAGAATTCTTTTCTTTCGAATTCAAAAGTTTTGATTGCATCAGCAACTTCGGTGATATCTTTAAATTTCATGTACATGATCGACTTCCGAATTCGATCATTGACTGCCCATTTGCATTTTTCTGCCTGGACTTTTGCTGATCCTGCAACGTCTCCTACAATACTAGCCAACCTTGCAAATCTAGTAATGAACTCAAAGGCTGGTTCATCACTCCCTTGTCGAATCACTGCATACTCCCTGATATAAGCTTCTTTATCAGCGGTCGAAAAATACTTGTCGTAAAAGATGGTACGAAAGTCGACCCATGAAAGATTAGCGTCAAAATCATCCCCTCCTTTGACTTGCTTATATCCTTCCCACCAAGTTTGTGCGTCATCTTCGAGTTTGTAGGTAGCCAATCTAACTTTGTATTGCTCCGGAACTCCAAGAACTCCGAAGATCTTTTCAACATGAGCTATCCAGTTTCTGGCATCGACTGGATTAGTAGCGTGACTAAAGGATTTCGGCTTTTGTTTTTGGAATTTAGCGATCCATATGTCTATACTATAGTTAGTATGGTTCGTGGTATTCTCATGAGTTTCTCCACCAGAGGTTGGATTAGTGTTAGTGCCTTCTGGATGACGAGTTTGTTGAATAACGGCCTCAGCGGTTTGAGCAACAAGGTTTGGAAGCAACCCGGCAACAGCCTGGTTGATAGCATTAATTACGTTCGGATCAACTGGAGTCTCATTCGAAGAAGTGTTGTTACGTACAGGGTTAGTACGAGTATTCCTACGTAGCGGACGACGAGGAGGCATATCTATACAAATAGACATAGGAGTTAAACCAAATAAGAGATCAAGTTGAATCCTATCATAGATATCTACCCATTCCTCACAGGTTTTTAATTACTATCTTCAAGTTTTCTACCGGAAAGAGCCTTTGCTCTGATACCATAGCTGTAACACCCCAACCCTGAAGGGCTGACGTGTCACAATAACAGTAGTATCATAAACAAAAGTCATAATTCCTATTATTTATTTGACAAAGATACAACCATATAACAACGAAATTTAAGGTTTAATTATACAAGCGGAAACATTTGACTTCATTAACTAATATCTTCAGATTTATTCCTAGGCTTTATTCTTCTCTCTCTTTCCCGCCCAAAGTAACCTGCTGACCTGTATATATACAAAAATTTACGGAATGAGCCGAATGCTCAGTACGGAATAATAGGCTCAAATAACAAATAACGCTTTATGCTAAAATGATACGATGCAAGAACATAATTTCATAATCATATCTTACGGATGTACCCATGAGCAAACTTAAAACGTGACAATACACAGGTAGCTACTCCTGCATAATTATCACATGAGATGGCGAATTGGCATACCCGTTATCCACCTCCTTATACTTAAATTCTAGGATCGATCCATACGCCTCCTAATAGCTTTATGTACCACACTTGTACTTTAAGAGACGCCGTGAACTAATCTCTCCATCACGGATGGAGCACATGATGTCGATGCCGCAACAACATGCTCGTGGGACACTCCACGAGAAGCAATACTCAGGGTATCAGAGTACAAATGGTCTTATTCACATAACTTATAAAACTTATTTTCATAACAAAACGGAACATATATTGGAACATGCGATAATGAGTACAACTAACATAATTCTATCGCATGACATGAAAGCTAAATCCAAAGTTATGATTGGAATAGAAATCAAACGGACTGTCAAATGAATCGATAATCAAAGACGTGATGAGGTTGAAAAGCTATATGAACTTAACGGTTTTATAACAATTGAATATCAAACAACAAGGAGTGGGGTAAGGATCCGTACCTTAATAATTCCAAATTGATGCTACCTTATGATAATATTTCAGATTTATACGGACAGAGTTTAGACTACTGATTAGTCTTTTAACCTAATTTAAATAACATGCACACAAACTAGGTTAGTAACTTAATACAGCCTTTACGATAACTCACGAGATCAAATTCTCACAACGAACGACAAAGTGCGATACTTCATCCATCGAATTAACGATGATCCGTCAAATTAATGACGAACGACAAAGTACAATACTTTATCCATCGAATTAACGATGATCCGTCAAATTAATGACGAACGACAAAGTATAACCCTAATGTGGGCAGCACTTAAACATCCATTGGATATATTGATCGATCGGACAATGAATCGTAATAGCGATCGAGTTATTACCCTGTTCTGCAGCACCCCGCTATACTTAATTAGTGTTTCGTGTGTATTTGGAAAGTAATTGGACGATATCTCAGCGAGTATTCAGAGTTTCTTCGTCGTTTTTGTGCCCAGATTCAAGTCCCAACATCCTCTATTTATAGGTGAAATTTGACCTTGTCGCGGCCCGCGTGACATATAACCTATCCTTACGCGGGCCGCGTGGCAACTTATTTTACGCATAGGGTTGCCACGTGTGGGACTAGCCTAGCTGAGTCGACGGAATCAATAAATTCAACTTCGTCCGCAAGTTATGAAGATAATTATCAAGTAGGGAATACCCCCCCTGAGTTTTAGGGGCCCTAATCCTGATTCTGTAAATTCTGAAAATTCTAGGGTTTGTACAGAATTACTTGGGTGTTTTAATTAGGGTTTTCTAGTGGTTAATTTATAAATTATTATTATTCTTTTTATTTCTAGAATAATGATTTTAATTTTATGGGCATTACACTAACCGTCCCGTCTTCAGCCTCATAAATTAAGTTCATGGAGCGGCAGATGTGTATATCCACTCTCCCCGACCATGGGCTCTTTTCGAAGGACCTCGGCATGTTCACGAAGTGTTTGAATAGACGATATATCCATCCCCCGAAGAAGATAGGGGTTGGTGGAGAAGCCAGCCGGTTCCAATGCATGTTGCGGAGCAGGAGGTACGGAACATCAAGGTTTATGCGGTTGTGAATGCAATGAAGGACCACCAGATCTCTCAACCCAACAACGCCACTACTATCATGCCTTTGACTAAGAGAGTAGGTGAGGACCCGGTGAATGTAATGGTAAAGAGGGTCTCTCAGCCTAGTGCTCTTAGTGATGCTTGGGTTGTAGTGCCCGTCTCCAATTTGAGCCCAAGCGGCTTGGCGCTCGTTTTTCATCCAACTCTCGCACCCCTCCGGTGTTCTCTTCATTGCCCGCATCTTCCTCTACATACAACCCAATTATTGACCCAAATTGTGCCATTGAAATCGAGTACCTAGTTCCACCACATCGGAATGCTACCCCATCGTTGTCAAATGGGTCGCACCTTGAATTAAACACGAAAGTGCTATAGAACTCCAGATTGTACTCGTGGACCGAGCAAAGTCGAGTGGTTAGGGCGACTCTAAGTGGGCCGGTAACGAGGTTGTTGAACCGGTCGAGTTGGTTCACCATTGCTAACAGATCCATGCACGCTTGTCTTGGGTATTCTTCTGGTCTGGTTTGAAGTACTTCGTATCTTGCCCTGGCATCTTTCTCAGCAGCACTGAATCTTGTGAATTTCTTTGACATCTGGAAGAATACACCAAAAGTTAGCATGAAATAGTGGAATTTTCGGAGAAAACTGAAAACAGCTAGCTGGACACGGCCCCGTGTTCAGCGGACACGGCCCCGTGTCCAGGCGTCTGTTACCCTAAATCTTCATTTTTCAACCCGGTTTCGAAAACTTGAAAATTTTTGGTCCAATAGGTGCAGTTTCCCCCGAAAATGAAACCCCAAGTGTCCTTTTTCCCAACACAAACCGTTTACCCTTTTGATTTTATCTATTTTGGTTAAAAAACAAGGGTTTGGGGTTTTTATGAGAAATCGGGCAAATCTGTGAACAATACAAGTGGATTTACTTCCTATAACACTAATCTAAACTAATGCTAACAGATTTAAGCAAAAATTTGGGGTTCGGTCCGGATGAAGTTCAAGAACCCTAGATTTTCCCCAAATTTTTGATGTTTTAACTACATGCAAAGGCTTAATCTAACTACTAATGAGGATAGAATCATACCTTGAAGTTGTTAGAAGTAGATGAGACGTTGAAATTCTGCGGAAAATCGTCTCGAACCAGAGTGTTTTCGGCGAAACGGGGCGTGTGGAATGAGGTAACTGTTTATGAAAAGGGGTTTTATCCCGACAGTCGCGCGGACACGGCCCCGTGTCTAGTGGACACGGCCTCGTGCCGAGCAAAATTATATATATATATATATATATATATATATATATATATTAAGTGCTCGTGTGAGTGCCCTTGTTTCCCAAAAGACTTGGTTAGAAAACTTACCGATTTAGATGTCGTCCCATTTGTTCGTAACTTACCAGGTATGATGTTGATGCTTTTATTCGTCGACCGTTTGAAGCGAGATTTCTTCCTCTTCATCCTCAATGAATCCTTGATAGAGTTTTAGCCGTTGGCCATTGACTTTGAATGGAATTCCATTCCGAGATTTAATTTCTACTGCACCGTGTGGAAAAACATGGGTGATGGAGAAAGGTCCTGACCACCTAGATTTTAATTTACCAGGAAATAATCGAAGTCTTGAATTAAACAGAAGAACTTGATCTCCTACTCGAAATTCATTAGGTTTAATGTGTTTATCGTGTAAAGTTTTCATTCTTTCCTTATAAATTTCGGAGTTTGAGTTTGCATAATTCCTAAGTTCATCTAATTCATTTAATTGACAAAATCGATTTCTACCAGCAAATTCTAAATCTAAATTTACATTTTTAATTGCCCAGTAGGCCTTGTGTGCAATTTCTACTGGCAAATGACAGCTTTTTTCGTAGACTAGCTTATATGGGGTTGTACCTATTGTTGTTTTATAAGCAGTTCGAAAGGCCCATAAAGCATCATCTAATTTATGTGCCCATTCCTTTTTATTTATCCCTATGGTTTTTTCAAGTATTCGTTTTAAACCTCTATTAGTCACTTCGGTTTGTCCGTTTGTTTGAGGGTGATATGTTGTTGAGACCCGGTGATAGACCCCATATCTTGTTAAAAAAATTTCAAGTTGATGGTTGCAAAAATGGGTACCTCTATCACTTATTAATGCTTTAGGTGTGCCAAAACGAGAGAATATTTTTTTCAGAAATCTTACCACGACTCTTCCATCATTTGTTGGAAGTGCCTCGGCCTCAGCCCATTTAGTCAAGTAGTCTACTGCCACAAGTATATATTCGTTTCCTTTTGACGGTGGGAAAGGTCCCATAAAGTCGAGTCCCCACACATCAAAAATTTTACAAACAAGAATGCCATTTTGGGGCATTTCGTTTTTGGAAGAAATATTACCTGTTCTTTGGCAAGCATCACATGTCTTGACAAGACTTTGGGCGTCTTTGTAAATGGTTGGCCAATAAAATCCTGAATCAAATACCTTTCGTGCGGTACTAGCGGCACCATGATGTCCTCCGTAAGGACCTTCATGACAATGGCGGAGAATTCTTCGTGCTTCGCTACCATGTACGCATCTCCGAATGAGTTGGTCGGCACACATTTTGAAAAGATAAGGATCTTCCCAAAAATAATGCTTTACATTAGCAAAGAATTTTTTTCTTTGATGATGTGGCCAACCTTTTGCGACTATACCGCTAGCTAGGTAGTTAGCATAGTCGGCGTACCATGGTTCTTCTTTGTATTCCACCATTTCCAAGGACTCTGTTGGAAATTTCTCGTTGATTTGTTCATCCCTGGTTGCCTCTAAAGCTAGGTCTTCTAAGCGAGAAAGATGATCTGCTGCGGTGTTTTCTGCTCCTCTTTTGTCTTTGATTTCAATATCAAATTCTTGGAGGAGTAAAATCCACCGAATCAAACGTGGTTTTGCGTCTTGCTTTTTGAAAAGGTATCGAATGGCTGCATGATCTGTATAGACTATTGTTTTAGAAAGAACAAGATAAGAACGAAATTTATCAAAAGCAAATACCACAACTAGTAATTCCTTTTCAGTTGTTGTGTAATTTTCTTGTGCATCGTTAAGTGTTTTACTAGCATAGTAAATTGGGTGAAAATGCTTTTCTTTTCTTTGTCCCAAGACAGCTCCAACTGCACAGTCACTTGCATCACACATGATTTCGAAAGGAAATTTCCAATCAGGCGCTATCATGATAGGTGTGTTGACTAGCATTTCCTTTAGGGTTAGAAATGCTTGATTGCAATCCTTGTCAAAGATGAAAGGGGCATCTTTTTCAAGTAATTTTGTTAAAGGCCTTGAGATTTTAGAAAAGTCTTTGATAAACCGCCTATAAAATCCGGCATGCCCTAGGAAACTTCTGATAGCTCTGACGGAGGATGGGGGTGGTAATCGAGAGATAGTGTCTATTTTGGCTCGATCAACCTCCATTCCTTCGCTCGAGATTTTGTGACCGAGTACTATTCCCTCTGTTACCATGAAATGGCATTTTTCCCAGTTAAGGGCGAGGTTAGTTTCCTCACATCGGGATAGCATTCGTTCAAGGTTATCGAGGCATTGGTCGTATGAATCCCCAAAGATAGAAAAGTCGTTCATGAAGACTTCCATTGTCTTTTCTATCATGTCATGGAAGATGGCTACCATACAACGTTGGAATGTTGCAGGGGCATTACATAGACCAAATGGCATGCGTCGATAAGCAAAAGTTCCATAGGGACATGTGAAAGTTGGCTTTTCTTGGTCTTCGGGAGCTATTGGGATTTGAAAGTAACCTGAAAAACCATCTAATAAACAATAAAATTTATGATCGGATAGTCTTTCTAACATTTGATCAATAAAGGGCAAAGGAAAGTGATTTTTCCTTGTTGCTTCATTTAATCGTCTATAATCTATACATACCCTCCATCCTGTGACGGTTCTCGTTGGGATTAATTCATTCTTTTCATTAGTTATTACCGTCATACCTCCTTTCTTTGGAACTACTTGGACGGGACTTACCCAAGAACTATCGAAGATAGGATAAATAAGTCCGGCGTCAAGTAATTTGATGACTTCGTTTTTAACCACCTCTTGAACATTTGGATTTACTCGGCATTGTGGTTGTATAACCGATTTGTAGTCATCATTCATTAGAATTTTGTGTGTGCACATGGAAGGACTTATTCCTTTAATGTCTACAAGCTTCCAAGCGATCGCATTTTTGTGTTTTTTCAAAAGTTTAATTAATTTTTCTTTTTCTAAACTACCTAATTTAGACGAAATAATTACAGGTGATTTACCATCTTTGTCTAAAAAAGCATATTCCAAACTTTTTGGAAGTTCCTTGAGCTCGAGAGGTGGGTCTTTAGGAGACTCCTTATTGGGTGGCTCATTTTGATCGAGAACTTTAAAAGTTTGTTCTATGGCGACCTCTTCTTCAACAAAGTGGTCAATCTTTTCATTTGTATCGGGTGGTTCATCTTCATCTTCAATTAGGGGGTCATTATTGCCGAATGGATATTTCATTGATCGCTCAAGATCGACACTCTTTTTAAATGCCCCTAATTGAATAGGTAGATTGTTGAACTTTTGGCTTTTCAAAGCTTCGTAAGTTTTTACAAAGGGTCGTCCCAACACTAGAGGATCGTCATCAAGGATGACAAAGTCGGTTAAGATTACCATTTGATTTGTTTGAACCAAGACATCCTCAACTACACCGATTGATTTTATTATTTTCCGATTAGATAGAAAAATGGGTATTTGAAGTGAAGAAAAATCACTAATACTTAATTTTTCGAAAATGTAGTTGGACATTATGTTAACACAAAGATCTTTATCAATTGTGACATTACTAATAAATGAATTTTGAAAAAAACATGGAACCGGTGTAATGTTAATTTCAAATGGGTCTTCTTTTATTAGCGAGGTTTGATCGTTAGTTAACTTAACGCTTACCGTTTCGTCAATTTTAGTGTTAGTGTTTAACTCTTTTAAAAACTTAGCATGAGTAGGTACTAAACAATGATTTTCAAAAGAAGGTGACAAGAGATTAATTTCTTCAAAATTAGACTCTTTTTGAATTTTAACGTCGTCGGATTCACCTCTTTCGTTGTTTGACTCATGTCTCGGTTTTTCACTTATTTGTTCTTCCATTTTTAGCTCGTCAACTATCTCTTCTTTATTTAATTCTTCTCTTGCGCGGGACTCCTCTTCCCTTGCGCGAGATTCTTTTATGTAGCACTCGATAGTTTTAAGGTGTTCTAATATCCTATTGGTTGTTTCGGTGATAGAATAAGGATCGGGATCCTCAAAGTTTGAATCCGGTTGTTCGATCCTTTGTTCCTCATAATACTCATAGGAAGTAGATGGTTCACACCATTGCCCTTCATTGTAAGTATATGATGGATAAGGGTCGTAATTTTGTTCTTCATAATACTCATACGAGGTGGGTTGTTCACGCCATGGTTCCTCATAATAAGCATATGAAGGTGGAGGCTCATATCTTGGTTTCTCAAAGTATGAGTAAGAAGGCTCATACCTTGGTTCATCAAAATATGAGTATGAGGGAGGAGGTTCATACCTTTGGTCTTCATAGGATGTGTATGAAGTTGATGGCTCGTACCTGGGCTCCTCATAGTAGGTGTATGAAGTGAATGGTCGATATGAGTTACAATATTGAACCGAGTGCGGGTCACCACAATTAGTGCAATAATTATTCCTATAATCATCCTTCTCATAGGTGTAGTTGTAACCTCCTGAGTACTGATCCATAAGAATCACTCAGCAGACTACAACAAAGTCTCGAGATCAGAAAACAAAAATAAAAACGGAAACAGAGGCTGGACACGGCCCCGTGTTCAGTGGACACGGCCCCGTGTTCAGTTTCTGTATATGGGCGTTTTAATTAAAGTTACTGATTTCGTTGAGCATGGGGGCGTGTTCAGTGAGCACGGCCCCGTGTTCAGGCTATGTATCTGGGTGTTTTTATGAAAAATATGCAGCACGGCCACGTGTTCAGTGAGCACGGCCCGTGTTCAACTTACTGTAAATGCAAAACTAAACTAAAATGCAGAAAAATGTGTGCGCGTTTTGAAAAGGTTTTGAAAAACTTATTAGGCCGTCGATTTTAAGCTTTCTTAAAATCGTTGTGTCCCCGGCAAGAAAGCTTAAAATCGATTTAAGTATATTTTAAGCCCTTTTTACACGTTAGTCAAGTTTTAAAATTATAAAACACGATATTTTACTAACACCAAACACACATATGGGCAAGTGCACCCATCGTGAGCGTAGTATAGTCTTGGCAAAATACCAAGGTCGTCCAAGGACACAAGAGCTTTTAGTACCGGTTTATCCTCAACGTCTAATCAAATCAAAAGTTTAGAAAAAGGTTTTTAAACAAGAAAAATAAAAACTAACTAAAATGCTGAAAAATAAAATAAAAATAAAAACAGATAGACAAGATGAATCACTTGGCTCCGACTCGTGTTTAGTGTAACCTTTGATTATTTCCACACTTTTGCACTTTTTAAGAGATTATCTTAGTTATTGTCACTGTTGCAGAAATCGGCCTAGGCGGCCGATTAATCGCCGCCTAGGTGCTAGGCGGTAGTATACTGACTAATTTTAACCTAGTCGGTCCAATTAATCGGTTTTAGTCAAAGTCGGTCAAAGTCGGTCGTAATCGGTGAAAATCGGTCTTAGTCGGAATTAATCGGACTAATCGGTCCAGTCTTTTGCAGCCCATTAAACCGATTAGTCGGAATTAATCGGTCTTAGTCGGAATTAATCGGACTTAGGGTATATTAAGTTTGGGTATTTTGATATTTAGCCCCTCTATCTTGCACTAGTTTACATATGGTTCCTAAACTTGTAAAATTATATATAAAAAGTATAAAATTAACTACATATTTATAAAAAAAAATGTAAAATTATATATAAAAGTCCAATCCGATTAATCCCGATTAATCCCTAGGCGGTACCTCACCGCCCGACTAGCGCCTAGCGCCTTCTACAACATTGGTTATTGTAGTAGGCCCCTCTTTTGAAGGTGACGTTACCCTCAACCCAGTAGTTTGAGTCAGCAAGGATACAATCCTAAAGGGTCGGATTATTGAAAGATAATTAATTAAGTTATTAATGCATTTTATGGTAGGCCCCTCTTTTGAAGGCGACGTTACCCTCGGCTAAGTAGTCTGAGTCAGCAGGGATACAGTCCTAAGTAGCCGGATTAAAGTATTAATAGTATCTTACATATGAGGGGATCAAAGAGTTTGGACCCCCGCCATCCAATACCGGTGGGTATTGAAGGAGGTCCTACTAAATTTGACCCAGGTCCTTGCAGGATCTATACACTGAACAAGGCAAGACTCTTACCAAACCGTTCCCTTAACCCCCGACCAGGTAGCCAACATACCTCCATATAGACTGTGGAGATATGAATGGTGAAAATCTTTTATTTTGTATAGACAGTAAAATAATGCCAAGACACCACGGACAAACGATAAGGAAGAATCACCTTCAACATAAGAAACTAGTTATTAAAGTCATTAATACAAAACCAAGTAAAAAGTGCGAAAAGATTAAAAATAAAAAGTATTACACTAGACACTTGTCTTCACCAAGTGATGTAAGAGACTTAGGCAAACATGGCCTTTGATTGTCAGGAACTCTTACGATCAATCTTGGATCCCGAGATGACTCACACACTCTATGATGGACGATGGACAATGGATGATGGTGGTAGATGATGGTGTTGTGATGGTGGTGGGTGTGGATGAAGTGTGAGAGAGGTGTTGTGCCAAGGGATGGTTTGCAATTGAGCCAAGCACCCCCTTGTATAGGCTGAACAGAAGCTCGGGCACGGCCCCGTGTCCATCCTCTTCTCTGTCTTCATTAATTGCAGTTTATCTGCATTAGTTGACCACGCCCCCGTGTGCATAAGCGTGTCTGTACTATCAAGATTTTCCTGGATTCTACGAAATTTTATAGTTGGCCACGGCCCCGTGTCCGCTAAGCACGGCCCGTGGTGGGCAATGAAGCTTCTATAGCTTTGTCTTTTATGCTGGCACTTGGGCACGCCCCCGTGTTCACTGAGCACGGGGCGTGTTCAGCCTTCTGTTCTCTTGTTTTGCTTGGGAAGATGCTGTTGGGAAGGTCAGGCATGCCACGTTTGTTCCTTTTCTTGTATTTATGTTAGATTTAGCTATCTTTTTGCTTCTTTTGTTAATTTGAGCTCATTTAATCCTGAAAATACAAAAGGAAGACAAAAACATACTTTTTCCAACATTAGTACTAAAAAAGGGTTAGTTTTATGCCACAATTGATGTAATTTATATGTTGCATTTTGTGCACATCACGAATTGACGCCTCAAATCCCGAAATACGATCACCTCTGTAGTTCTCTAGCAAATTACCGTGCATTATTCTTACAAGACCGATGGACAAGAATCTGAACATGATACATTACTGACCCTAGTAATATGACGGCTTTGATTACCAACAACGAACACCAGTGGATTGACTTCAATCGAGTCCCTAACCGTAACCAGCAACCTTTGGGAGCCAACTCTTATGAATCAATAGGGGCATAAACACTGACAATTGATCGGAGTATGGAAGGAGTAACTGCTAATGCCATGGGCAGTGCCCTAGTACGTGTCAGTGAAGGTGGGAAGGTGAACCCTTTTAGCGAAAGATCGCAACGCTCTGTTTACAAAGCAACAACATTAGAGGCATTGACCACCATGGCAACAAGGTACTGGTAATCGTAACCTTCAGTACGGAAATGAAGGTGACTTCGACGAGGATTGACCATTGCTAAGTCAAGATGTCAACAACCAAGGGAACAACGTCAGTGTTTGGAATCCTCGTAACAATAACAAAGACGGTGAAAATGGTACTCATGGAGGAGTACTTACGACCGGCGTGGGTGACGCCAGGTATGATAACAGCATGGTGACTTGTATGTTTTGTGATTAACTTTTTCCCCTGCTTGGTTAGACACTGACATTTCTTGAAACCGAACCCGTTGTAAAATTGGCTGATGGCAAGTCAATTAAAGCATCACATGTTTGTTAGGATGCAAACTCGACCTTGTGGGTCAAGTGTTCGACATCGACCTTCCTTTTGTTACCCTTGATAGTTTCAATGCAATAGCTAGTATGGATTGGCTATCCAGATATCACGCTAATATACTCTGTGAGGAGAAAACTTTGCGTATCTTCCTAGTGGAAAATCGTTGTCTGTCCTAGAGTGTCAGAAAGGTGCAAAGATTGGCATCATTTCAGCTATGAAAGCTCAGAAGTGTCTACGGAGGGATTACCCCACTATGTTAGCACTCATTAATGATACTAAGGCTAAGGAAAAGAGGATCGAGGATCCACCAATTGTCTGTGATTTCTCCCGACGAGCTACCCGAAGAACTCTCAGGTTTACTTCCACAACTATTAGGTGGAATCTCAGTTTGATCACACGCTAGGGGTAGCCATGATTACTCGTACTCCTTACCGTCTTGCACCAGGAGGGTTGCAAGAACTGTCTAACCAACTTTAGGAACTGTTGAACAGTAGTGTTGTCGGATCTAGTTTTCGCTTTGGGGAGCCCCAGTTCTATCTGTGAAAAAGGAAGATAGGCCTTTTCATATGTGTACGGACTTCCGAGAACTCAACAAGGTGACTGTCAAGAACCGCTAGCCTCGACCATGTATTTACCATCTGCTGACCAGTTGCGAGGGTCAAGCTTCCATTCGAGGATTGACTAACGAACGAGCTATCGTCAGGTGGAAGTCCAAGGGGAAGATGATTCTAAAACGACAATTCGAATGCAGTACGGCCATTATGATTCCTGCCCAGGTCATTCAAGTTATCTAATATACCAGCAGCTTTATGGATCACATGAGTAGTATGTGTCAACCTCATCCCATCAGATTCGTCAACCGTGTTTATCTATGACATTTTGAATCACTTCCAGGAGAAAGGAACACCATGAACGGCACTTGTATCTTATCTTCGAGCTCCTGAGGGATAAGCAACTCCACGCGAAGTCTTTCCAAGTGTGACTTTTGGATTCGAGAAGTACACTTTCTTGGTCACATAGGCAACAAGTTGGGAATACGAGTCGAACTCGTTATAGTCGATTCTACCCGAGCTGGACGGCACCAAAGGATCCTTAGGATATGCGGAAAACTTCTTGGTCTCGCTCGGTAAAATTTTAGGTTCATCGGGGAATTTTCGAAGAACTCACAGCTTGTAATGCATTAACACAGCAGGGTGTTGTGTGTTTGTGGGAGACAAAACAGGAGGACAACTCTTCAGCTTTTGAAACCCAACTCTACAATGCACTGAGCATCGTCTTTACCCGAGGGTACGGGTGATCTAGTGGTATACCATGTTGTTTCGATTCAGGGTCTCGGTTGCGTGCTGATGCAATGTGAGGAAGTGATAGCTTACATCTCTCAGTAGTGGTGGAAGCCATGGTCTTTGCATTTGATATCTGGAGGCATTACTTGTACGGTACCAAAGCGCTATTTAGACCGATCACAAGGGCCTTCAGCATATCTTTGATTAGCAAGAGTTAAACATACGATGGCGTCGCTAGATGGAACTCTCGAACGATTACGACTATGAAACCTAAACGCGTACGAGCTTTGCAGCTCACCATCAACTATATCCTACCCGATTAGATTTTCCCTGTTCAAACAAAAGCATTGAAGGATGAGAACCTCCCAGCGGAATCCGTACGGAGCGTGGAAAAGCAACTTGTATCTAAAGTCGGACGATATTCGCTACTTCATGGAACAAATGTTGGTCTCACTATACGGCAACCGTAGGGAACTTGTGTTGAGCAAAGCACACCAGCCTCAATATTCTAGTCGTCTGGGTTTTGATGAGAGATATTAGGATCTATAAACCTTGCACGGGTGATCGAGCATGAAGGCCCACCTAGCAATGTATGTGAATGATGTTTGACTTGTGGGAAAGTCAAGATGGAGTATAAGAAACCTTCTAGTTGTGTCAGCAACCAGAAACACCCATATGGAAATGAGAACAGACTGCCATGGATTTTGTCACTAGTCTACTTACAACTTGAAACGGAGACACTATCACCTGGGTGATCGTTGATTGTCTCATTTAACCAGCACGCTTTCTTGCAATCAAGGAAACTGACGAGTCTTCACAGCTTGTGAATGTTCCTCTGAGAGAGGCAGTTTTTAGGCACGATGTGCCAACTCCAATTACCTCTGATTTTGATCTATACCTAAGTTATGGCAGGTAATACACAAAACCCTAGGCTCACGTCTGGACATGAGCACTGCTTATCACCATAGGACCGATAGTCAGAGTAAACGAACCATCCTGACACTTGAAGACATGCCACGAGCAGGGGTGATTGACTTTGATAAAAGTTGGAAAGACATTTACCTTTGACAGAGTGGTACTGCAACGGTAACCCATTCTAGTATTCCAGCAGCTCTGTTCAAGGCATTGTATGGACGACAATGCCGATCACTTTGCTGGGCGGAGATGAGTGACAGCCTAATCACAGGTCCAGGACTCATACTCGAAGCTCCATAGAAGATCGTTTCGATTAGAACTCGTATGGCGGCAGCGTGTGACCGCCAGAGAAGTTGCTAAGCGTAAGAAATCCTTAGAACTCGCAGTAAGCAACCATGTTATGTTGAAAGCTTCACCCTGGGAGGGTGTGGTGCGTTTGGCAAACGCGACAAATTTAATCCACGATATGTTAGTCTACTCAGAATTCTAGAAAATAATCGGTATAGTGGCCTATAAACTTGAATGGCCTGGTGTATTAAAAGGTGTCCACGATGCCTTTCATGTCTCTAACCTAAAGAAATGTTTGTCCCATGAAACACTTGTAGTGCTCTTACATGAACCATAGATTGATGATAAGTTGCAGTGGTTGAGGAACCAAACCACAGTCGAATTCCAATTATGAGAATTCGTTGAACCTCAAAACATAGACCGGAGTTCACGTGGGAATGTGAGGATCAAATGAAGCTCAAGTACCCTAACCCGTTTGAAACTGCGGAATCAAATCCTGACGCAACTGGCGAATTTCGGGACGAAATTCCCTTTCAAGTTGGGGATGATGTGGCACCTAAGGAAAATCCACAGTCATCCTAAGCTATCACTCTAGCTATCACTTCTTTTCGTTGAAACCGCTTACTAAATTTCGGGACGAAATTTCTTTCAAGTTGGGGATGATGTGACAACCCGTACTTTGAAGGTTAGTGTTAGTTGTGTTGACTTGTTAAACGTAACTAGTCATGTTTGATTTGTATGATTTAATAGCTGATTTAACAGTAATATGTGTATGTAAAGCTAAGTGTTAAGATAGTATAAATCCAACCGCACATTGTCCGAGTCGCACACCTCACTTCGATCGTACACACCTACACTATTGGGTTATTTTGGTTCTCGGCCCAAAACCCTTCAAGCCCAGGCGGGGCCTGACCTATCTATGAAACCGTATACACATAGCATGTCCCTCACAATATGGCTAAGCACTCCAGATAACGAAACCCTAGCTCCTCCACATCGACGGCAGTCCTCTCCTATCGAAGCCTTCTCTCTTTCGAAACCCTGCTCTCCTTCGAATCCAGCATTCTCTCTTACATCTCCTAATCCGGTTAGTGTATTTTTGTTTATCTAAAGTTGATTCTTTGACATACTTGGTTGAGAATACACTTGTTGATCAATATGTTGCTAGTGTAAGAATAACTATGATTTAGGGTTTTGCTAGAATCGGTAAGATTATGAATGATATGTAGTAACTAGAGGGTCGATGTTAAATTGTTGTCACGAACTTTAATCATGCATGATGTTAAGTCAGTGGATTAGGGATTGTATGATGTGGTACCTTAATCGTTTGTATAGATTGATGTTCATAAATCTAATCATATGTGTTACATGATATGTTGTGACTACATGAAGGTAGGGATGCATACCTAAACTGATGTGTACTGGATTGATGTTGTTAGATCTATTTGTTATACATATGTTACTAGGACATTGGATTCGAATTATGATAATCAAGCTTGGTACTTTGTATGATGATTGGATACCTGGGAACGATGATATAAATGATGATATACTTAAGTATTAGTATGCATAAACTTGATGATTAGATGTTATGAAGAGATGTGTAAATTAAGGAAAAATGATATAGTTATGGTAGCAACGATGAAACAGCTGGGAGATTAGGGTTAAATCCTAGAAAACCGGGCGGTTACAAGATTGACCAAGTAATTACTTGGTCAGTCGCATAAGCAAAATGAATCGCACAAGTAAAATGAATCGCACAAGCTGACCCAGTCGCACAAGTATGGTCCAGTCGCACAAGCGGGGCCAGGTCGCACAATCTTATGGGCTTGTTTTGTATTGGGCCGCACAACAGTCGGCGGACCACATCACACATCGATCGCACAAGCCCAAAATCCTAATCATACAACTATTTAAATGGGCCATGAACTGTTGAGTCGCACAATGCCTTGGACGTATATACATATAACTTGTACTGCACACTTACATCAGATTAATTGTATGGGGCCACACTGTGTAGGCCACATACCTTTATGATGCATGCTATGACCTGTTAAGTGTTTGTTGGAAACATAAACTTGTAAATGCAAACCTGTGTGAGACACAAACATCTGTTATGTGAATGTATGATGATAATGGACTAATAAGTAGCATGATAAACTGGTATGACATATATGATGACATGTGCTTTACTTGTTCACTACTGTGTGATATAATACGTGATTAATGTGTACACAAAACTGTCTGTCGCATGGTAACCATATCTGGATTTGGTTGATCAACTATAAACAAGTAATAAGTCTTACCGAGCAAATCTAAGGTGAGTTCACTTCTCTTTTTCCAAGCATGCATCCCGGGGAGGGACATCTGATAAACATTCTGGGGAGGAATGTCGGGTAAATGGTTTTGACTGGAATGTTAAACCTGGGATGTTGGTTAATACACTCATATCTATCATTAAGTCCCATCATATACCAAATTGGTTGCCGGGGAGGCAACGGGGTTATTAGTTGATAGCGCTATTAGGTTTGGCACCCTCACATCGTACCGGGGAGGATGGTCGTGAACTAATTACCTTAACCCCTTGACCAATGTTTGATAGAGCATTGGGGAAGGGCAAATAATCTGGAGCCATCTGTGGAAATCGAGTTATTAACAACATCAAATCTCTGAAATTTTTTAAACTCATTTCTGGTAACTAAGACGTGTTAACAAACTTTGAACTCACCAGCGTTGTCTGATACACTTTTCTGCATGCTTTTCGGCCTATAGGTACATGTCGTTGGAACTTGCTGTCTGGGATGCTGGAGTGGTCATGGGTCGAGATACATGGAATCACGAGACAAATCTAATGGCTTACATACACTTGGACTATGAAAAACGTAACTAATGATTTATGCTTCCGTTGAACATGTCAAGTTTAATAAATATTTTGTAGCATTTTATGTCAATAAATGAAAGTTTTTATTTGAAATATGATTATGAGTTCAATGTGATTGGTGGCTGGATCCTTGTACGTCACACGCCTAGCGGGGTTTTCCGCAGGGGGTGTTTTAGGGGTGTGACATTATGTGCAATCTGCCATTGATTATTCTTTATTTACCAAGTCTATGGGATCTTCCACTATTCATGTAGCAGTGCATGTGTATGATATTTTGGTAACAGGAAATAATCCTAAGGAGAACACTGCTCTTAAAGCTTTTCTGCATGATGTTTTTCAAATAAAAGATTTGGGTTTTTTTAATTATTTTCTTGGCATAGAGGTTCATACTCATCCGAATGGGCTTATTTTGTCACAAAGAAAGTTTGCCAATGACTTACTAGCTGAATTTGATTCATCAAACCTGGCTATTCAAAATTCTCCTCTACCATCATACTTACAATTGAAGTTAAAAGATGGTGATTCTCTTCCTGATCCTTTGAAATACAGACAACTTATAGACAAGTTAAATTATATCATACATACAAGGCCGGATCTTTCATTTGCAGTCCAGTTTTTAAGCCAATTTATGCAAGATCCTCGTTTGCCTCACTAGTCTGCAGCCTTACGCACATTATCATATGTCAAGGGAACTGTTACACAAGGGTTATTTTTTAATAACTCCAATTCATTTGATCTTCAGGCTTACTGTGATTGTGACTGGGCTTCTTGTCCTAACACTAGAAGATCTGTTAGCGGGTATTTTGTTACTCTTGGAGGTTCCCCAATTTCATGGAAATCAAAAAAGCAACCCACTGTGGCATTGAGTTCAGCTAAAGCTGAATATCGATCAATGCGACGAGTCACTGCTGAATTTGCGTGGTTAACTCGGTTACTACACGATTTACAGGTTCCGGATGTCACTCCTATTCCCTTAAAATGTGATAATCTTGTTGTGATCTTTATTTCTAAGAATCACATGTTCCACGAATGAACGAAACATATAGAGGTTGACTATCATTTTGTTCGTGAGAAACTTCAAAACGGTCTTATTTCTTTGACGCATACTTGTACAACCGACCAACTAGCTGACATATTTACGAAAAGCTTAGCTGTTCCACAGCATCGAGAATTTTTGTCCAAGTTGGGTGTTGTTATACCACCAACTTGAGGGGGATGTTGACTTGATAAAATCAAATTCCTATTTTACCCTTTTTGTATTTATTTTATTATTAGTTTGTTAGTTAGTTAATCGGTCGGTTAGTTTGTTTTCCTATATATATAATTAGGGTTTGTATCATTTGGGGATAATCAATCAAGAATTTCGTTTTCCCAATCTTTACATGGACGAACCAGGATTAACGGTTGTAGATGCTCTTACAACCGTCTAGTTTCAATCAAAATTCAACCATAAAACGACAATAAATGTAGGGATGTTCACTAAAAACCGAAACCAAATAAAACCTGTAAACCGAACTGTAACTGAAAAAACCGATCCAAATAATGAATTTGGGTTTTGGTTTGGTTTTTAACCCAAACCGAATTATGAATTTGGTTTTGGGTTCGGTTTTTCGTTTCACTATTTTTATATGGTTTGTCAAGATTATTTTGATAACCGGATACACCGTTAATTTAATTAATTATTATATATAAATAAAAATATTTAATAAATCATATAAAACTTATTAGTCCAAATGTTAAATTTAAAGCCCAACTCAAAATAAAGCCCAATCACTTCTAATTTAATTTAGTTGTTGACTTGATGTTTCAACAACAAAGACCCCTTTCGACATTGGGTGAGTACAAAGAAATAAGCTTGAAATTTAATGAAGAAAATTCATTATTATAATGTTTGTTCAATAATGAATATGTAGAGTCCAAAGAAAGAATCGTTTTCCCTGTTAACAATAAGATGCTTGATTCATAAAACAAGTGGGGTTTCGTCTCGCTTCGTGACAGGAACTCAGCCATTATCGATTCCCTTTGTTAGGATACCAATACGTGCTATAGAAAAGAAAATGAGTTAATTGCCATTTTAGTCCCTATGGTTTTGGTCAATTTGCCAGTTTAGTCCAAAGGTTTCATTTTTAACATCTGGATTCAAAAAGGTTTCATTGTTGCCATTTTGGTCCACCTGACTTAACTCCATCCATATCTGTTAAGTCTTCCAAGGGCATTTTGTCATGTCATACCACTGAAATTACAAAAGGGTTAATAAAAAGAAAAATGAAATGACAAAAATGTCCTTGGAATACTTAACAGATATGGATGGAGTTAAGTCAGTTGGACTAAAATGGCAACGATGAAACCTTTTTGGATCCAGATGTTAAAAATGAAACATTTGGACTAAACTGGCAAAATGACTCAAACCACAGGGACTAAAATGGCAATTAACTCAAAGGAAAAAGAAAACTCCAAAAATAAAGTCGAGATATGCCCTCGACACGTGTTATACTTTAATCGAAAATCATAAAAACGAATACCGGTTTCGGTAATACAATACTGATTCTTGTACAAATGTTGCACAATCAAATGTGTTTTGGTTTGTCGTTAGTCACGATATCGATACAATAGTGACGATCATATAGTTTACGATACAAAAATCTGTTTTACCTCGGGTACAACTTATATATATATATATATATATATATATATATATATATATATATATATATATATATATATATAGGAGATGGTTCAAATGAAAACCACTTTTATTGTGAAAACTCGAAAACTAACTAAAAAAAGCCTAAAAAACACACAAAAAAAAAATTTTTCAATTTTTTTTTATAAAAATCGCTAGTTTTTATATATGAAGAAAAAAAAAATTTGTAGTACACATGTGTACACAAAATTTTTTTTTTTTTTTAATTTTTTTTATATAAAAAAACCTGCGAAAATTAATATGCAAAAAAAATAAATAAATAAAAAAATTTTGGTATTTTTTTTTGGCTTTTTTAATTAGTTTTCGAGTTTTCACAATAACTAGTGGTTTTCATTTGAACCTTCCCCTATATATATATGTACATATACATACATATATGTATATAGAGTAGGGATTCTAAGAGAACTCCACCCTATTTGAGAAACTTGAGAAGCATTTTAGACCACACATTTTTTCTAAGCTTTTCGAAATATACACATATGTATAGTTTACAATTGAATATATACATATGTGTATAATCCAATATACATATATGTATATAGTCAGTTTTAAACTATACATATATATATATATATATATATATATTACGAAAAGTTTAGGGAAAATGTATGATTCAAAATGCTTCTCAAGTTTCTCAATTAGCCTAGTGCTTCTCACATGATCCTAACCCTATATATATATATGGTAAGGTTCATTTGAGAACCACCTTTATTGTGAGAACCAATGTGAATACAGGAAAAAAGCCTAAAAAACCTAACCCCCACCCCCCCCCCCTCTAAAACCTAACCACCCCCCCCCCCCCCACCCAACCTAAAATGCTAAACACTAAACCCCCCAAAAACCTAAACAAATCTAAAAAACACAAAAAAAAAATTAATTTTTTTTTAATATTTTTTACATTAAAATTTTTAGTAGCCAAATTTTTTTTGTAACGGAATATAGCGATTTTTTATAAAAAAATATTTAAAAAAATTGTGTGTTTTTTAGCTATTTTTAGGTATTTTTTGTTGTGTTCACATTGGTTCTCTCGGTTCTCGCAATAAAGGATGGTTCCTAACGTATCCTTCTCCTATATATATATATATAATATGTGGAGAAAAAAATATGAAACAAAAATATCAACCTTATATGTTTTTGTATTGTTTAAATAATAAATTCAAATAACCTCATAATTACTAAAGACCTTGTTTATTTTTATGCTAAGCCACTTATTTTTGTTGGTTTGAGCATGGGTAAATTGTTAGTGACTTATTCAGTACAACCAATAAGACAAAAAAACAATAGCATCTTTATAGTTACATTTTAGATTATGGGTCTTATTTATACTCTAGCTAATAACTGCTCTTCTTCTATATATGCTAGTATTTAGGACCCGTGTTTCACTACAGGGTCGTTAAACATAACAAAGAGTAGACGCAATAACGTTGAACCACGCATGCATGTTTTGACGTGTTAACTTGCAAAAAAAGTAAACTGAAAAGTAAAACAAATAAAAGAATAAGGGATATTGGCATCTAATAATCCTTACTAGACGTCATTGTTCATTGGCAGTCCCACCTTTTTTTATTCCCCCTGACAGTCTCACCTTTCAACTATTTTTCCTCCACCGGTCCACAGTTAAAAAAACCTTAATGAAGTTAAGTTTTTTTCTGAATTACAAACTGACGTTTTAGGGCTTTTGATCAGAACGAGGATACGAGTCGAATGATGTAAAAGTTACCTCGAAACGGTACTCCAAACGACTTAATTTTTATTAATTGGAAGTTTAGACACCCGAATTGATGCACCATTTTCGTCGTTTGGAGCATAATTTCAAGGTAAGTTTTACATCATTCGACTTGTATCCTCATTCTGATCAAAAACCCTAAAACGTCAGTTTGTAATTCGAAATTAAGTTTTTTTAACTGAGGACCGGTGGAGGAAAAATAGTTGAAATGTGGGACTGTTAGGGGGAATAAAAAAGGTGAGACTACCAATGGCCAACCAAAATATTATTAACCTATATATAATGACAGAAAATTATAATAACTTTAGATATTATATAAAGGGAAAATTACCAAAATGTCACTTGACCAACCAACATTATTAAATTGTCACACTCAAGCGCCCTTGGACGGATTCCTGCATCATTTGAGGAGTCTGTTTGTCATTTGAAGAGTCCATGTATGAGGAGCTGACACGTGTCCGACATAAAGGTTGGCTGACTCCTCCCATTTTGGCTGACTCCTCCCATTGCTCGGCAGACTCCTTCCATTTTGGCTGACTCCTCCCAGTGCTCGGCGGACTCCTCCCATTGATTGGCGAACTCCTCCCGTTGCTCGACGCACTCCTCCAATGGATGGACTATAAACGATTGTTAAAATATTTTTATAATGTTTTTTTTAATATTTTTGTAACGTTTTTTAATTTTTAAATTTTACTCTTCTACTTTAAATGATATACTTTTACTAATATACATTTTTACTCTATTTTATTTTCATTTAGTTTGTTTTTTCTTTAATAATCTTTTAAAAAAAACTAAGTAGGCATATGCGTTTAGTATTCTACTTCATGTATCGATATAATTTTGCTGAAAACATGGTTGTATTTAAAGTAGACTAATTTTAGGAATTTTAAATAATATAAGCCTTTAACCCGTTTAATTTTCATTTAACTTGATTTTTTTCTAATAACCTAAGTTCGTTAACTTTTTTTTTTTAAATTGAATACGTAGGTATGTTTATTTCTATTTTTGTCGTAGTTTGGTATTTTCTTAATAATATATGTTTTTTTTATTCTCATTATTATATACTACATTAGATTTTTTTTTAGCAGGTTTTCATTATTATACACTATAATAGATATTATATAAAATTAGGTGTATGATTTTCTGGGATAAATAAAATAATAAAATTATGAGTATTGCTTAATTTAGGGAGGAGTCCACTGACATTTCAGAAGAGTCCACTGACGCTTCGGAAGAGTTAGCCAAAATGGAAGGAGTCAGCCAAAACTGGAGGAGTCCGCCGAGCAATGGGAGGAGCCAGCCAACCTTTATGTCGGACACGTGTCAGCTCCTCATACATGGACTCTTCAAGTGACAAATGGACTCCTCCCATGGTGCAGGAGTCCGTTTAGAAGGGCTTGAGGGTGACAATCTGATAATATTGGTTGTTTAAGTGACAATTTAATAATTTCCCCCTTATATAAATGAAAACCGTCAGGGGTCCCATGTAGGGGTGAGCAGAAAACCGAAATAACCGAACCGTAACCGAAAAAACCGACAAAATCGAACCGAAAAAACCGAACCGAAGTAAAAACCGACGGTTCGGTTTTCGAATTTTTAATAACCGAAAATTTCGGTTCGGTTTTTGGATATCCATTTCCAATAACCGAAAAAAACCGAACCGAACCGAACCGATAGGTTACAAGACCCGATACATATGTTTTATGTTTAAGTTGTTAACTTGTAAGCCTTAATCCTTTAACAGTTTAACCCACACTAGTTGTTAATATGTTATAGTCTTTAACCCATCCTAGTAGGCCCAGCCCAATACATAACATTAATAAAAACACACAAGGCCTAATAATCAAATGAAGTTCAAAAGTTTTTGAAACCCTGGATGGCTGGAACAAGGTTACGTACTTGATACGCCTGGAAGTCTCCCGCTCAGCCACTTTTTGTAATGTTGTGGCTTCACGTGTGGTCCACTTTTTGTAATTTGCTTGGCCAACCAGTTGCTATTTCGCTAATGGTTTCGTTTGTATTTTGTTTACGGTGTAACTATTAATGGAAATCCTTGTTAGTTGTTACTTGCATGTTAGTTTTTAGTTGATGATATAATATACATAATCTACTGATGTCTTGTGTAGTTGGTAAAAACTAGTTAAATTCTAAATCAAGTATTTATTAATTAGTACACAATCATATGATAGCACACTGCACATCTAGTAATGAAAGAAAAAAAAACGGTTATTTAACCGAAATAACCGAAACCGAACCGAAACCGAAAAATAACCGAAAAAAACCGAACCAAAATAACCGAAACCGATCGGTTATATAAATGTAAAAACCGATTATAGAGGTTACGGTTTTGGTTTCGGCTCAAAACCGAACCGAACCGACCTCTGCTCACCCCTAGTCCCATGTGTGCATCACATTCATATTCATATTCATATTATATTTTATAATATAACATTTCATGAATTGGCTTAGGAATAGTAAACTAATTGGACAATAATTGAATATAAATTACAATTCTGCCACGTATTTTTTTTGTTCTCCATCGTTTACACAGGTCATGAATGCTCAAAAGTCCAAACTACATGTATTATTTATTTAGATTTGTTTCTTTGAGTATTATATTTTGTTTTTTGAGTTTTTAAATCAAACAAGCTATAAAGCTTACCATGTACAATTGGACATGCAAAAACTTTTAGCAACCTGTTCATAAATTATATAACGTAAAGTTCATTTATTTAATATATATATATATAGGATTAGGTTCAAGCGTGAACACCCCCCTCAGTTGTGAACTGCGTGAACTGATCTGGGCCCTTAATTTTTATGATCTTGAGATTTTAAGTCAATGGCATGATGGTAATTATTTGATTAGTTGTTACTATTTAATTAAATGAATAAGGGTATATGTGTAATTTCCATTTTAAACTAATTGCATAAATCTTGTTCTCTCTCACAAATCATCATATTCAATCTTTCTTCATCATCAAAATTTCTCTCTCACCTTCATCGCCCAGATGCCCAGATCGAAGAAAATCATCATATTCAATCTTTCTCTCATCTTCATCGCCCAGATCCAAATTTCTCTCTCACCTTCATCGCCCAGATCGAAGAAGTATCGCCGGATGGTTTTTCAGATCCGAATCAAAGAAAAAACGGGACATCGTCGTTTCATCGCCAACATTGATCTTCGCCGGATCGTTTTTCAGATCCGAACCGAAGAAAAACGATTCATCGCCGATATCGATTCGCCGGACTTCTCGCCGCCCAAAATGTTGTTGGCTAGGGCTAGGGCTAGGCTTTCATTCACCGTCGATTACAAGTAGGAGGAGGTTTGTATTCGAAAGCAATCCGATAAGGTAATTCTAATCCGATTATTGTTATTTATACGTAATTGTATTATCTAGCTGTTTAGTTTTATTCAGTTGGATTTTATTAATTTTGGAACATTGCTGTCATTTAAGTTCTCTCTAAAAAAAAGAAGTTGTTTTTCTTTGTTTGATTTAAGCTTGCCTAGATGATAAAGGTTGCATACGAACACGAAAGATTATATCAATTTGGCTACACCATATCAGTGTTCCCACAGGAAGAAGTAAGGAGGCACACCAATAGTTCAATGAAATGTTTCTGTGAATAACTTTAGCTTTTTGTGTTGAACTTGCTTAGGTTTTTATGGGTTGTTTGTTGTTTGATAATGGGTCAATTTCTTTACAAGAAATTTGTTTGATTTCACTTCTTTTCTTGTTTTCTAAATCTTGGTTGCTGTCACCAATCACTACTAGAAAAATTAAAATTTCTGACACCATTTTCCGTAGGAAATGCATCACAACTCACGATTTTCTACGAATTTGTGACGAAATGCATATGTAGGAAAACCACTCGTAGGAAACTGGTTTCTTACGCATTTTCTACGCATTTTCCTACCCATTTCTGATAGAAAAGGGCTGTCACAAATTGCTACACATTTTCTACGCATTTTCCTACCCATTTAACGGAAGTTAATTTTTAATTTTTGCTACACAATTGTCACGAAATTTAATTTTCTACGAATTTGTGACGAAATGCATATGTAGTTAAACCACTCGTAGGAAACTGGTTTCTTTACGCATTTTCCTACCTATTTTTGACATAAAAGAGCTGTCACAAATTGCTACACATTTTCTATGCATTTTCCTACCCATTTAACGGAAGTTAATTTTTTATTTTTGCTACACAATTGTCACGAAATTTAATGTTTTTTTTCTAGTTTTATTTTATTTATAAAACATCTGAGAGATAGGATACAAAAGCAAATAAAACTAAAAACAATAAAAATTCAATAACATTAATCATAAATTTATACAAATTTACAAACAAATCTGAATCGCATCCCAAATGGAAATCTAAATCTGAATCGCATCCCAAATCGAAATCTGAATCTAAATCAAACGAACTACTGACCCACTGGAGGTAGGCTGACCCTAGTTAAGTCGGTCCTCGAAAGTATTCCCAATTATTTCCTCTCGCTTTTTAAAGCTCCGGTGGGTGTGTTAAAGGGTTTGGAAAAAATAATTAGGAGATTTCTTTGGGGAAGTAATAGCGAAGTCTCTAAAATCCCGTGGGTAGCTTGGGACCGCCTAGCATTACCTATTGATAAGGGTGGGATCGGAATCTCTAATCTTTCAGATGTGAACATAGCGCTTTTATCCAAATGGCTGTGGAGATACAAGACGGACCAGAATGGATTATGGAGAAAGGTTATTGTTTCTATTCACTCTAATAATAACTGCTGGAGCACGTTTCCGTTTAATAAAAATATTAATGGCATCTGGAAAAACATCATCACTCTGTTGGACAAAACAAAGATCGGGACTGTTAGTGTTTCTCAAAATTTTTCAGGAAAGGTGGGTAATGGGATCTCTATCGAGTTCTTGTTGGACCGTTGGGCTGGAAGTTTGCCTCTTAAGGATAGGTTCCCTTCGTTATTCCGTCTTGATTCTGATAAAAGATGTAAGGTTGTTGAAAGATTTAATGTGGAGTCTAAATCATTCTCCGGTTCTTGGTCTTGGGCGAGACCGCTTGTTACTGGGTCCGAGACGGATGACCTGCTCGCTCTGGAACATCTTCTGTCCGATAAGTCCTTAAATGATTCTCTCGACAAATGGGTTTGGTCCGGAGGTAAGAACAATGAATTCTCAGTCAGAGAGGTTAAGTCTTTTCTTGGTAGCGAGATAGACTTCAGTCGAAACTTCATTCTCAAATGGTCAAAATGGGTGCCGAAGAAGTGTAACATCCTCGTTTGGAGAGCCGAGATGGGTAGGATCGCGACGGTTGATGCCCTTATAAGACGGAATTGCTTCAACGGTGATACGCTATGCCTTTTATGCGAAGACGGAGAGGAATCGGCTGCTCATATCTTCTGTTCTTGCTGGGTGGCTACAAACATTTGGTGGATGATTAGTCAATGGTGCAAGATAAGTCCTATATTCGCCTTCTCTCTCCAAGACCTGCTCCTGATCCACGCCAGTGGCGGACCCAGGATTTTTTTCGTGGGGGTGCGGAATTTTTTTTAAAATCTTAGGCGTCTAGATATATACATAAAAAAACCGGTTCGGTTCGGTTCGGGTCGGGTCGGGTCTCTATGATCACCAAATTTGGACCTTAACAAGTAACAACATAAGCAAAACACACGATCCGATTTTATACTATACTCTAACCATCCCTTGTATTCCTTTCGGTCATACCATTCTTGTTTGAATTTTCTCGACTCTTTACCTTGAAACATTGATGTTGGATATTGAATACCCGTTGGTTGACATGATCCTCTTAGTAGGTATGCTCTTCTAATACCATCTCGTTGATTCACGTTGTATGATGCTATCGCCTTGCGATCATGAGGATCCGAGGGAAGATCATTCACATCAACAAAATCGGAAGATGATCCGATTTCATCCGCTTTCCTCTTGTTGAGAAATCGCGCCATAACATCTTTACTCATTGTCCCTGTCACATACAAAATAAACAATATTCCTTAATTTCAATTCCTTAGTATTTCTCCAGGAGCTCATGTAATGAACATCCGTTTGAAATCCTCAATGATTTGCTCAAACCTTGTAACTTTCCCGTTGAGATCAGCTGTGAGTTTAAGTGCTTCTTCTTCAACCAACTTTGGTTGAGCAGCTATTTCCTTCACCAAACTTTATGCTCTATCAGTGTCGGCAAAGCTTTATCAGACAACAATATTCAAATGAAATGTTTATTGAACCTTAAGCATTTAGTGGGCTGTTTATGATTTCTTTTCTAACTAAAGCACATGGGCCAAATACTCAATACACCCTGATTGGACCTCCAATTTCACATTACATGTGCTGAAACAATCAGTATTGAAACACTCAAACAAAACACGTGAATACTGAATTAAAAACAAATATAATGGCCGATAACCATTATACTTCACATGCAAACTGATAACTTTCAACATTTTTATATAAATTCTAACATTTTTTTCTAAGGGGTGCGGTCAGAATTTTCCAAGGGGTGCGGTCGAAATTTTTCAAGGGGTGCGGTCGGGATTTTTCGCGAAAAATAACACTAAATTTTTTTTTTCAAGGGGTGCGGCCGCCCACCCACGGGCATATGTAGGTCCACCCCTGATCCACGCCCATGCTGGGTTGAACAAGGTTGCCAGTGAAGCTCTCCACGGAATTATTATTGTAGCCTGCTGGTGCATATGGTCGGCTAGGAACGAGAGGAGATTTAACAACACAAGAAAAGATATTCTAGATATTTTTCAAGATATAAAAGTTGTAGGATATCATTGGTTCAAGAATAGATCTAAAAATAGAGGAATTCTTTGGAAAGATTGGTGTTCTTTCAATTTGATGTAATTGGTTTTCGGTTTTGGCTTCCCTCTGTTGAGGGTTGCTTGTGAATAATAGTTAATTTTCAAAAAAAAAAAAAAAAAAAAACTACTGACCCACTACTCCATTAAACCACTACTCCACTATCTCTATCCATTTCCTAGTTTTATGAAAAAAACGTTACGAATGGGCATCCCCATATTCCACATTCAAATAAAAACTAATAATAAATATAAGACCAATAAATGGATTATAAAATAGATATAAGCACGTGCACTCCTTGTTCCACATGAATGAATCTTCAAACCACCAGCATGATCCATTTATATGCATAAGAACATGCATGGCTCAAACTCTATTCATGCTTCCTGTTATGAGAAGGCTTCGACCCATAACAGTCGGTCGGAGATAAAGACCGCCGCCGTGAGCCGGAAAAAGAGGGAGTCGAAGGGGCTGTGGCTTTGAAGCTCGAAATCGGAAGGGGGAGTCGAAGGGGCTGTGAGCCGGAAAAGACCGCCGCCGTGAGCTGGTTTGGGTGTGGTGAAAGCTCGAAATCGGAAGCAGATTTGGGTGTGGTGAAAGCTCGAAATCGGAAGCAGGTTTGGGTGTGGTGAAACCCCAAATTCGTAACCTGCAAATCTAGTTTTCCGGCACGACCTATAGAGCAGATTTGGGTGTGGTGAAAGCTCGAAATCGGATTCACAGAAGATCGAAGATCGATTGGCAGTGTTGGTGTGGTGAAAGCTCGAAATCGGAAGCAGTTTTGAGGAGATGGAGAAGATAAGATGCAGGGGTTTGGTTGCGTAAAGTTGAACTGAACTTTGAAGGGTGGTATTTTGATATTTGTGGGTTTAAGGATTTTGTGTTTCTTGAGGTATTTTTAAACCGTTGGATTGAAAATTAGGTGAGCAATGGACCGTAGGATGGTGATCCGTGTGAAGTTTAACTAAAGCTTTTGATTGGCTCACATTAAAAGTGTAATTATATATATCAATTACTTGTATTATTATTAACTAGTTAATTAATGAAAAAATATTATTATTATTATTATATCAATTTGTTTTTATAAATCACATTAAAAGTGTAATTATATCATTTTTTTTAAATCTCACTTAAGTATAGAGTACAACTACTCAATGCATCAACATGTTGATAATTTATAATGTATAAATATGTTTCGCTATTCTTTTTATTTACAACTATCAAATAAGCTTTAATTATTAATTCCAAAACATACTTACAAAAATTAAATGTATTATAGTTATATAATAATTAGGGCTGCATACGAACCAAACGTTTTATATGGTAATAATAAAACTAGTTGGTTATTTAAGAGTTGGTTATTTACCACATGCCTCCATCACGTGTTTATATGGTAATAATAAAATATGGTAATAATAAAACTAGTTGCCTCCACTGAGTCTGAACCAAGCCACTACCACTACTGCCGTCTTTGACCGGCTGAGTTGAAGAAGCTTGATATTGACCAGGTTAACAATACAGATGTATAACACGGGTATACACAGATTGACCCGCGTTAAATCTGACCTGAACCGAACCGTGACCCGAGCCGAAACAAAACCGGAACCATCATGAAGCTGATGTTATCTATTTTAACCAAACCTGAATCGATCTAGAAGTATCCGAACCACCAACATTACCAACAACAGCAAATCGTCTTCACCATCAAAACCAAACCGTTAAAGTAGCCGGGAAAAACGTCGAAGGAACGGTTCCTACACAATAAATTTTCCATCACAAATGCGTAGCTAGTTGCTACACATTTCCTACACAATATGGTAATAAATTTTCCATCACAAATGCGTAGCAAGTTGCTACACATTTCCTACACAATAAATTTTCCATCACAAATGCGTAGCTAGTTGCTACACATTTCCTACACAATATGGTAATAAATTTTCCATCACAAATGCGTAGCAAGTTGCTACACATTTCCTACACAATAAATTTCCATCACAAATGCGTAACAAGTTGCTACACATTTCCTACGCAATAATTAATAATAATGCTGATTAAACATTAAAATATAATCTAAGTATAATAATAAATAATTCGTCATAAATGCGTAGCAAGTTGCTACGCATTTCTGACGCAACAATTAACATTTAAATTAATTTAACATATAAATCTAATTCTAAAAAATAAATAATGGTTCCGTCGAAAATGCGTAGCAAGTTGCTACACATTTCCGACACAATACTTAGAATTAGTATATTTGTCACTATTGTGTCACAAATTGCCCAAAAAAATCAAGGTCTTTTTTCCGTAGGAAATGCGTAGTAAATGTGTCAGAATTTGCGACACATTTTTTTGCGTAGGAAATTTCCGTAGCAAAATGACCACTTTTCTAGTAGTGAATAAAAAGGTCATTTTTTTTATAAAAATGTGATTAAAACTTAACAATTTGTATAAATTACGGTGACAATTTTGTGGGCATTTAATGAATAAAAAACTTTAGTTTAACTCTGTTTCTGTGAATAACTTTAGCTTTTTGTTTTAATGTGATGTACACATGTGTATTTTGATTTTGCTCTGGTTTTACTGCGATGTACACATGTGTATTCTGGTTTTGCTCTGTTTTTAATGCGATGTACACATGTGTATTCTGATCTTAACGCGATGTACACATGTGTATTGCGTCTGTTTTTGTTATATCTCAGCTTTTTTTTTTTTGTATTGAATGTGTAAGGTTGTTGATGTACACTTGTGAATTATACAAAGTATTAGTTGCTAAGTTTTTTTGTGCTATTATAGGAGATGTCGTTAACGAGAAAAGTGGAGATGGAAGGTCGATAAGGATGATTCACATATGTTTTTTTGCTTGGTCGACAAGGATGATTCAGCATACAACGTGGCGAATGGTTGTAAAAGTTTATGTTTTTTGTTTTTTCGATTATGTTGGGTTTATTTTTTTTACGAAACTGAAACTTGTAATTATATGTTTTTTTGTTTGGTTTGGAAAACATTATGGAACTTGTAATTTGTTAAATATAAAATAGTTTTACAGATATGTTTCTATGTATGTATTATGTAGCTAATTACACATATGTACGATGCTGAGTACACATGTGTACTGTTCTATTTATATCCAAGTACACATGTGTATACCGTTGAAATATGAAGGTTACGTGGATCTTAAAAATCAAAATTTGAATTCTGGTGATGAAATCTGAAATAAAAATTAAAATTGAAATATGGTTTTGTTGTTTGTTTTGATAATTATCTTATTAATAAATAAAACATTATGTGGATAATGAATTTAAAATAGGAAAGATGTAACTTAATTCAATATTTAAATAATGATTTAAATCTATTTTTTTTATACAATTACAATCCTACCCTTAACAACTAAAATGGAAATCAAGGGTCTAGATTTGTTCACGCAGTTCACTCTTGGGAGGTTGTTCACGCTGGAACCCTACCCTATATATATATATATATAGGGGATTGATCATGAGAAAACTAGTTTAAATGAGAAAACAAAAAAACTAACCAAAAAAGCTTAAAAAAAACCTAAAAACATACCAATTTTTTTTTTTTTACAATTTTTAATAAAAAAAATCGCTAGTTTTTATGCCTAGAAAAAAATTTTCAAAAAAAAAAAAAATTTTTTTTTGGTTGTACTGCACATGTGCACTAATACATAAAGCTTAAACCACTTAACCCACCCCCCACCGACACCCCCCAAAAACCTAAACCCCCCACCCCCCAAAAACCTAAATTCACCCTCCCACCAAAAGCCTAACCCCCCCACCCCCCAAAAACCTAAACCCCCTCACCCTCCCGAAAACCTAAAACTAAACCCTAAACATAAACCCGAAAAAAACCTAAACCCCCCCCCCCCCCCACCCCACCCCCCCAAAACCTAAACCCCCCTCCCCCCCCACACCAAAAAACCTAATCCTAATCCTAAAAAAACTAACCCTAAAAGCTAAACTAGACTCAAAAAGCTAATTTTAAGCATGTAATGCAATTGTAAACCCGAAAAAAACCTAAACCCCCCCACCCCCACCCCCCAAAAACCTAAACCCCCCTCCCCCCCACACCCAAAAACCTAATCCTAATCCTAAACCTCCAAAAAAACTAACCCTAAAAGCTAAACTAGACTCAAAAAACTAATTTTAAGCATGTAATGCAATTGTAGTACATGTTATACTGCACATGTGCACTACTATAATAATAGTATTGAAAACAAGACGACACCATAAATCTTTTTTTATGTCATAAAAAATATGCTCGAATATACTTGAATGAAAGATACAAAAATTTGTGATCTTATGGTGCCATTTTTGTTTTAAAATGATAACGTATGGAGAAATGGGAAATGTTTGAAAAGTTATATATTTTTTTTTCAATTTTACCCCTCCTTCATTAAAAGGCTCCCCCCTCCTTTTTAGTGTTTTTTTGGTTAGTTTTTTTGTTTTCTCATTTATATCTAGTTTTCTCATGATCCTCTCCCTATATATATATATATATATATATATATAGGGAGAAGATCATGCGAGAACCACCTCTTATTGCGAGAACCGCGAGAACCAATGTGAACACAACCAAAAATGCCTAAAAATAGTTAAAAATCACACAATTTTTTTTAATATTTTTTATAAAAAAATCGCTAGTTTTCGAAGCCAAAAAAAAAATTAATTTTTTTGTTGGCTTCTAAAAGTAGCGATTTTAACATAAAAAATATTTTAAAAAAAATTAGATTTTTTTTATTTTTTTAGATTTTTTTAGGTTTTTTGGGGGTTTAGTTTTTAGCATTTTAGCTTGGGGGGGGGGGGGGGTTTAGGTTTTTGGGGGTGGGGGGGGGGGGGGTTTAGGTTTTTTTTAGGTTTTTTTAGCTATTTTAGGTTGTGTTCACATTGGTTCTCGCGGTTCTCACAATAATGGTGGTTCTCGCATGAGCTCCTCCCTATATATATATATATATTGTAGTTATATATTTTTTTAAGTTTCCATTTTAGCTTTTATACTATATAATGTATACATCTTTACCACATTATTTGATTTTTCTTTTATAATTTGGGTTCGTCAACTTATTAAAAAACAAAACTAAATACACAATTGTTATTTTTTTTTTCAACAGAGTTATATGAGTTATAGTACCTAATCAGTATTATATCAAACCAAACTGATTCCTATTAAATAACATCGATGCTGGTATCAGTATTATCAGAACCGGTATTGGTTTTTGTTTTTTTTTTCAATCGATGTAAAACACGTGTCAATTTCTTTTTCGACAACTCATGAATTTATTTTATAGGTTTTGATACTGACTGAGTGCCCGCCGCATCGCGCGGGGAGTCCTACTAGTTATACTAATCAACCAATGAAAGAAAATTGAATAGTTCCTATGTGATGGAGGGCAAATTTAAAAATTAATATAGAGCAAATAATAATAATAATAATAATAATAATAATAATAATAATAATAATAATAATAATAATAATAATAATAATAATAATAATAATACAATTTTAGTTATTCCGGTTGCTAACTAACTACACAGTAGATTATTTTCTAAATAGCAAAGTACGATTTTTATCTATGTAGTTTAATCATATTAATCTCTTTAGTCCTAAAAGGAAACTTTTAACTTAGTCCTAAAAGGAAACTTTTAAAGTTCTATGTTAAGATTGCGTTTTATAATAATTTTGGGAGTAAACTGCCATTTTGGTCCCTGTGGTTTGGGCACTTTTGTCATTTTAGTCTAAATCTCAAACTTTTTAAATCTGGATCCCTGTGGTTTCACTTTTATTGCCATTTTAGTCCAAAATTAAGAGTAAACTGCCATTTTCGTTCCTGTGGTTTCACTTTTATTGCCATTTTAGTCCAAATCTCAAACTTTTTGGAACAGTCAAAAAAAGGGGGATTTTGAATTTTGGACTAAAATGGCAATAAAGATGAAATCATAGGGACCCAGATTTAAAAAGTTTGAAATTTGGACTAAAATGGCAAAAATGCCCAAACCACAGGGACCAAAATGGCAGTTTACTCTAATTTTGGTGATACACTAACTTTGTTGTTTTTTTTCTAGTTAAGTATAAGGGTATTATCGTTCTTATACACCTTAAGGGTGTTTATGTATGTTATAAATTTCTTTTAATATCTTTATTTGTTTAATAACTTATTTTTTTTTATTCCGTTAATTCATGATTATTAACTATAATACAATTAGCAAAATTTGTGAATAGTAATTTGATAATTTGACTTTTCTTTTCTTTTTTGTTTTCTTTTTTAGCTTGTTAGGCCTAAAAATGTGAGATTAATGCATCAATTATACACAAAAACCTATGGTTATGAGTTAGGCTTAATCGGGTTAGCTTATATTAGTATATGGACCCTTTATAGGTGCTTTTGGCCATACCTAAGGCCATGTGGGTCAGGCAGGCTCAAAATGAGCTCAGGTGGGGTGTGGGCTTACCTAGTGTATATAAACATGTTTTATGTCATAAACTAGGGTTAGCCACTTAGAGACAAGCCTCATAAGTTAACGAATTTCCTAGAGATAGAGAGGGAGGCGATTTGCTTATTATGTGCTTGTACGAGATGATTTTGCTAATCAACAGGAATTGAATCGTGTGCAAGTGTTGTAAGTGATATTCGTGTCCTTCGTGTTTTTCTTGAATCACTTATTGTTTGGATTCGGCACAATCAATAAGTTCGTTGATATAACTATTAGATCCAGTTTTACGAACAAGTGGTATCAGAGCCTATTGAACCTATTTCTAGGCTCGGTTTGATATCAAGATTGAAAATCTTCAAAGAGAATTTTTAAAATCATCAAACACATTCATCGTGTACTTCGGGATTCGAGTGGGTGTTCATCGAAATCCATAAGAATCGTCATAATTTGCTCATTCGATCAGTTTGGAAAGGTGTTAGAGGGTTTAAAGATAAACATTATTGTAAAATGGTTTGAAATAATCTTTTATTTTCTTGAAAACATTTGAAAAGTTTATTCAATATTTAAAACTAGGTTATAACCCCGTGTATTACACGGGTTGAATAAATGAATTTTATATACTAAATAATAACACATTATCTTTTTAAAAGCCTCATTTATTGCACGGGTTGATGAAATTTAATTTTATATATTAAATAATAAAATAAGTTATATCTATAATAACCATATGTATTGTACGGGTTGAATAAATGTAATATTATATACCAAATAATAAAAAAAATTATATCTTTAAAACCATTGTATTACACGGGTTGAATAAATGTACCATTGTTTACCAAGTAATAAAAAAAGTTATATTTTTAAAAATCCCCGTGTATTACATAGGTTGAATAAATATGATTTTATATACCAAATAAAAAAAATATTTAAAAAAGCTAACGGATTTTTTTTATATTTAAAGTAGGATAAGATTGAATATTAATCTGAACTAACGGATTTTTTTATATTTAAAGTAGGATAAGATTGAATATTAATCTTTATTTATTTAGTTAATATAAGATTGAAAAATCATATGATTGAATAGGTGGGAGGTTGTATTATGATAAATCGGTTAACCATACTGAATGATAAAAATAATAGTGATTGTTGAACAAATTAATTAATCGAATTTAACAGAAACATTTGTGATGTTAGGCGGATTTTTTTTTAATTATTTGAAAGTTAATATCAACTTTGTAATTCGTATGAATTCTTATTAGATTTGATTAAATATTATTGATAATAAAAATTTGTATTAGATTAGATTTTAGATTTGATTAAAAATTATTAATAATAAAAATTTGTATTAATTTATATTAAATATTATTATTTTTAGTATTATTAATAATTTTAATCAATTAAATGAGAGAATGACAAGTGTCCCTGATTAAATATTATTGATAATAAAAACTTGTATTAGATTAGATTTTAGATTTGATTAAATATTATTAATAATAAGAATTTGTATTAATATATATTACATATTATTATTTTTAGTATTATTAATAATTTTAATCAATTAAATGAGAGAATGACAAGAAAAAACTAACGGGTTTTTTTTACATTTAAAGTAGGATAAGATTGAATATTAATCTGAACTAACGGATTTTTTTATATTTAAAGTAGGATAAGATTGAATATTAATCTTTATTTATTTAGTTAATATAAGATTGAAAAATCATATGATTGAATAGGTGGGAGGTTGTATTATGATAAATCGGTTAACCGTACTGAATGATAAAGATAATAGTGATTGTTAAACAAATTAATTAATCGAATTTAACAGAAACATTTGTGATGTTAGCCGGATTTTTTTTTAATTATTTGAAAGTTAATATCAACTTTGGAATTCGTATGAATTCTTATTAGATTTGATTAAATATTATTGATAATAAAAATTTGTATTAGATTAGATTTTAGATTTGATTAAAAATTATTAATAATAAGAATTTGTATTAATTTATATTAAATATTATTATTTTTAGTATTATTAATAATTTTAATCAATTAAATGAGAGAATGACAAGTGTCCCTGATTAAATATTATTGATAATTAAAACTTGTATTAGATTAGATTTTAGATTTGATTAAATATTATTAATAATAAGAATTTGTATTAATATAGATTACATATTATTACTTTTAGTATTATTAATAATTTTAATCAATTAAATGAGAGAATGATAAGTGTCCCAAAACATGTTTTTTTTATTATATAGTATAGATAGATATAGATTTATATATTCTCTTTTTTCTTATATCTCATTGGGTAAAATAATAATTTTGTGTATATCTCACGGGTCACTTTTGATCATGATTAAAATAACTTCTCTTTTTTCTTATATAAGTTTAAAGCATGGCATATACATCGCACCTTTATCACAAACATGAACGATAAGATTTAATGGTTATATTGTATTAGATTAGGTTTTAGATTTGATTAAATATTATTAATAATAAGAATTTGTATTAATATAGATTAAATATTATTATTTTTAGTATTATTAATAATTTTAATCAATTAAATGAGAGAATGACAAGTGTCCCAAAACAGGTTTCTTTTATTATATAGTATAGATTCCTTAATTTACGGTATATTTTCTTTTATTAAAGTATTAATTTTTTATGATTAAAAATCTAAAAATTCTTTACGGAAACACTAAGGGGTTGTTTGGCAACTTTGGAATGGTTAAGTGTTGAACCAGTAAAATGTCTGAACTATTAAGTGCTGAACCTGTAAGAGGTCTGAACCATTAAGAGTCAGTGTAATGCTTAACCCTTCAGAGGCAAATGTCTGATCAATTCAGATTAGAGGTCTTAACCATTCAGACTCTGTATAATACTTAACCATTCAGAGGCAAATGTCCAAACCATTCAGACATCTGCTCACGAACAAACAGTCTAAACCATTAAGTGTTAAACCAGTAAGATGTCTGAACCATTAAGAGCCTCATTAAGAGGTAAACAAATAGCCCCTAAATCTCGAAATCATTTGTTTACGAGATTATTTTTCTAGGCACATTAATTGTTTTCGAGGTATTCAAATCGGTGTTTTCGAGATTACTTCATGAGGTCTTTCAAGTTTCCGAGCAGGGTTTTCGATCAAATCTAATAACCACCACCAACATCTAACGTTATTTTCGAGTTGCAGCTGCGTTTTCGAGTTGGCTTTTGTTCATGTGTTCTTGAGATCCGATTTCGATAAATCAAGGGTTCTCGAGTCGTCCAAGTTTTCGAGCTTCCTTTGAGTTTTCGAGTCTCACAACCCTCACCATTGTTCACCACCACTCCGACAACCTCATTATCGTTAACTTGCAACTGCCATCACTCGACACCATTCAACACCCGGCTCACCTCCAATCATCACAACAACATCCGGTCACCGTCTTCTCGAGTTCTGGTTTCCATCCTTTTTCTTTAAGGCAAATTTTATTCACAAACACCCCCCCCCCCAAAAAAAAAAAAAAAAAACTTGGCAGACAGCCAACACTACAACAGAAAAACAAAGACTACATGATATCGAAATTACACCAACTCTCCCAGGACACCAACCTATCTTTGGAACAGTTCTTATACCACAAAAAACCAAGCGATTTATATTATGAAAAATCTCCTCCGGTCTAGCTTCAATATTAGAGAACCGTTTGTTATTCCTGGCCAACAAAATGCATCAACTCGCCATCATCATAATCCCTTGGATCGCTTCCTTCTGTTTCCTTCCCGCATTGCAATATTCATACGACTCCACAATATCGTTGACCGAGAAAAACAGGAACTGATCAACCTTACACCACCCGCTCACATGGTTCCGAACTCTCGAGGCAACACAACAAGAACAATGGAGGTGCTCTACTGTCTCACGACTGTCCTCATATGAACAACACAAGTCGTCGCCATCGAAACAGTTCCGGGACCGAAGGGCCAATAACGTAGGAATGTGGTTCATAGTAGCCCTCCATATAAAAATATTACATTTTTTGGAGACCATTTAGACCATTTAAAAACAAACCTGCTGCTGAAATCGAACCCACTGTACAGAAAGTCTTTAGCAGCCGTGACTAAAAATACATTATCGGAACCTCCCTTCCATTTCCACGAGCCAGCTTTGTCTACCAATTTAATGTTATCATGCAACCCAATCCGGTCACTCCATTCTTGTAACTCCACACCAGTGTTGGGACTTCTAGACCATCCCCAAACCCCCGCAAATTTCTGCTCACTGAAGTTGAAACGCTCTGAAACAACGCATCTTTTTTCTTGTTCCAGCTTAAACAAATGAGAGAAACGGGTTTTTAAAGGAACATCACAGAGCCACGGATCTAACCAGATTTTAATACTACTGCCATCTCCCACTTTACCTCTCAGCACTTGATTAAAGCTAATTCCGCCCACTTTGATTTTATCGATCGACTTCCAGACCCCTCCTAACGACTCGTTTAAAGGGAGGGACGACCAGCATCTATTGTGGTCGTGGAGGGCTTTTATGACGGTTCTCCACATGTGATTCCTTTCATTACGATAACGCCAAACCCATTTGGATAAGAGAGCCATGTCCGTTTCATTATGCTTACTAAGGCCGAGGCCGCCCATCTTAACAGGAGAAGCCACTACTTCCCAAGAAACCCAATTCATCTTCTTTTCGTTGACTGATCCACCCTATAAGAACCGGCGGATGATCGCTTCCAGACCCGTTATGACTTTGACCGGAGCTTTAAAAATGGAAAAATAGTATGTTTGCAAGCTTTCCATAACTGATTTGATCAATGTCACCCGATCTCCAATAGAGAGACAAGATGCCTTCCATCGAGATAAACGTGCTTCAAATATATCGAAAATAAAATTCTAGTTAGCGACTCTGTTCATGTTTGCCCCGACCAAAATCCCCAGGTGGTTAAAAGGAAGAGATCCCCTTTTACAATTTATCTCAATCATTATCTCCTCCACCTCTTCATCCCTCACTCCCAATCCATAGATATTTGATTTCCCAAAATTATTTTCAGCCCCGATACAATGTAAAAACGCCTTAGTGTTAGGACTTCTCGTCCATTCTCCCATTAAAATACAATCATCTGGGTAGAAAAGATGTGAAATAATTGGGCCGTTATTGGGAAGGAGAATCCCATTAAAAGTGCCTGTATTGCTAGCCTTTCTCACCATACTAGAAAACGCTTCCATGACTATAAGGAAAAAAACAGAGAGATAGGGTCACCTTGGCGCATACCTTTAAAGCAAGGAAATTCAAAGGACGGAGAACCGTTAACCGTTCTGGTTTCCATCGCTCACAAGTTTTCGAGTTGCCATGTTCTCGAGTTCTGGTTTCCATCGTTCACAAGTTATCAAGTTGTCGTGTTCTCAAGTTAACATCTCATATTGTCTAAATTACATTTAGCGAGTTTTCATGATTTCAATATTTCAAGTTCAAAACAAGAGTTCTCCTGATAGTTGATAAAGAGTTTTTTGATAAATAATCACCAATCCTTTACGTCATTCATGCTACAGAATCTCCTCTATCTTCACTATCCAACTCCAAACCATCATTTCCACCAACTTACCATTTACAACAACCTGTTTCTGTAACGCCCCGAAAACGGGTTTGGTAATTAAACCACGCTAATACTAAAAAGATGGGTAAAGTACCATTAGTGGTAAAAATTAACCCGTTGAATATTAGGATTTAAATAAAAAACCTAATAGTAAATAAAAGGTGAACGAATGCTTTTGAGAAAATGAAGTTACATGAGGCCCGAGTTAACGGGACTTAAAATAAAATGGGTTATAACCTCCCCGAACCCACTACGTTAACTAGGAAAGTTTAACCTAGTTAATAAGTGGAAATATTGATGGAAATAAGTAGGTTGTGGCCTACTTAAAAACTAACCAAACATGAGGGACCAAAGTGGGATAACTTGAAAGTTAAATAAATAAAAGAGAAACAAAACAAAACACACATCAAGTGTTTGTTCTGGATGGACCAGAAGAATCTTCCAAGAGCCAAAACCCTAATTCAATCAAAATGATCAAATTGAAGGGCTAATTGGAGCTTAAATTCATGTATGAACGTGAATTAATGATCACCCATGCTAGGGGATCATAAGATACGTAGAATTTTGATGTTTATTGAAGTTGTGAAATTTGATGAACATCATAATTTGCGAATTTTGTTTGAATCAAAGAAGTTATGGTTGAATTAGTGATGTATACTTGCTTAGGAACAAAACCCTAAGTGAAAATTATACATATGTTGCCATGATTTGAATGTTTAGATGATTTACCATACTAGGATAAGTAGGTATTAATCAAATGATGAAATTGATGATATAATTATGTTTAGAGTCATCGTACATAATAGTGATAAGATGATGCCTGGAAAATTATGAATTCGGGTATATATTCATACTCGCCGTAGAGTGGGTTTTGAATGATAAGAAGGCATAAATGTTATATTTATGTGAAATGTTGTTTGAGATCATCATATGTTATGAATGATTAAAGTATTGGCTAAACTTGATATTTAGGTGAATTCTATATATATATGATGCAATGAATTGTTTCATATTGATAAAACAATCCCAAATCCTTGTATGATATAAATAGTTTAGCATACAATGATTGATGTTGTGTTAATTCGATGATTTACGGTTACATGAACTTGGTTAAGAAAGTGGTTAAAACGGTAGTATAAGAATGATGCTTATAGGATATTTGGCAAAGTGCTTAAACAAGTAGTTGGGCTACATAGTGTAATTACTCACGCTAATAGGCAGTTTGACTTTTAAAAGTCAAACTAACCAAAATAAGATCAAATAATAATTTCGACATAAAACCACAAGGTAGAATAGTCGTGATTGATAATGACTAATCTAACCATCTTATGAATTATAATGATAGTTTGATACTTGACAAGCTAGGTGGAAGCTTGGGAAGGAAGTGAGTCAAACGAATCTAGTATGAAGGAAAAGCATAATTTTGATGCAAGGTAAGTAAAGCTTACACTCTTTTTAATTTGTAGAATTTTCCCTTATTGTATTGATTACGAATAAGATAAATAAGTATTTGAAATATGATGTTCCGATGTGTAGTCGTACGAAACGAAATAAGTGAAAATGATAAGAAACCATGTTTGATGGATAAAAAGGAGTAAATCGGTAATTCGGTCATACAATGACGAATAAATAATGAGTTTGATTTAAGTCACCTTATGGTGTAACCCATAATGAGTAAAAAGAATTAAGAGATAATTTTTAAGCAATATGATTATACGGTGTAAACCGAAACGGGTTACTTGGATGAGATGGCAAATATATACCATCTCACGAGGATAAAATGGTCATTTAGACTAAACGGGTCAAAAGGTGAAGATATCACCATTTGACAAAGTAACACCTCGTGAATTCACAACCAATATCATAAAGACACGTGTCATGGACTTTAAACGTGTAATAAATTGATCTTGAGGGACTGAAGTTGTCAAACAATGTAAATATGTGAATAAAGGGATCCAAAGTGCCAACATGCTATTCTTGTGCCTCTGATTGACCTCACACGACGTTCGTATTCTTTAAAGAATAATTTATCGAACTTAGAAAGTCGTTTGTGCCTAAAATAAGGATCTTGTGAAACATAGGGGTTGAAAATGTCAACATGTTGAAAGTAACCTCTGAGTGACCTTTTAACGATCCCAAAAACATTGTGATAATTTATTTTGATCCCAAGAATAACGAATATTAAATTCATGGAGTTTCGACGTATTTAAATAATTAAAGTGTAAATTCCAAGGAATAAGTGTTAAAAGCGTCAACGTTGAAACTCAGGACTTTTCAGGTGACCTCGTAACTAACCGGGGACTTAACGGAGCTTGTTTATGACTTAGAGTCCTTAAAAGTCAAGTTTGGGGGTCAAAAGTGCAATAAACAATGGTTAAAACAAGTTTAGAAGGACCAGGGACTAAAACTGCAATTTCTGAAAGTTGGAGTCAGGTCAAACAGGAGCCACGCGGCCCGCGTAACCCTTAGATAACTCTTACGCGGCCCGCGTAGAAGTCACCAGCGACAGCAGCTTTGGACAGTTGCCTGTTCAGCCTGTTACACCGCCTTACATGCATGGTTTTCGAATTCAGGAGCTTGTCCAACAGATTTTCATGCATAGGGGACACTTGGATTCATCTGGGATCAGTCCTAGACTTGTGTGTAATGATCTTGTGAGGTTTTAAATCCTATATAAAGAGTTCCAAGTTGCAACATTTTTGCATTCATTTGAAAATCATTCTAACTGACTTTCTGGAGCTCCCTGGACCTCAAGCAAGATTCCATTAGCTTCTAAATCGTGCTTAGTACTTCAGTAAGCTTCCTTGAACTTTTCTAATTCGTGTTTTATTAGTTTAATGACCTAAAGTCAAAGCCGTTGTAATTAAGCTTTGACTTAGTGATTAATCACTAATGGTCCAGTCATTTTTCGAATTGAAAGTAGTTATAAGTTGGTAATTATGTAGGTAATAAACCTCTAAGAGGGCACCTACTGATTATCACCCTAACTTGGTCAAATGTCGGGTCAAACCTAATATTAAAAAGTCAACATAAAGCTATTCTTCAAATAAATTCATAATTAGCAATGTAAAAGCTATGGAACCTGTTTTAACATTGAAATAACTTTGTAATTAATGTAAGAACATGATTAGACATGTTCAACCCGACACTTCTGAGTTTAGACTCGGTTCGCAACCGAAAGTCGCAAAAGTTGACTTTTGCTTTGACTTTCAGTTCTGACCCGATTTAGCATGTTTTAGATATGCCTTAAGGTTCCTTTAGGACCATGTTATAAGATAGTAAAACCCTCTGAGGTTATACTACATGGTTCCTTAATTATCCGATTCATTTGCATGTTTCCGTTAATTGCTTAAATGTTGACCATAATGCCCTTTCGTCACTAAAATGAGGTTTTTAATAATGTGAATGGACTAAAACCTTTGTTACTAATATTCAAGTATGTCCTAAAAGTTTCACATCAGATTATGGTCTAAAATGAGAGTTATGCTCAATATCGTAATTTGAAAGCCATTTATTAATTAAACGGCATTATTAACATAAAGCCTATTTAAACCCGAATTTTGACATCAAACCTTTTACCCACTGATGAAATATAATATTTTGGAAATTTTGATGATTTTTATTTATTTTTAAACTGATCATAACATAGGGTTATTGCTTTAATTCGGTAATTGTCGGTTTTACCCTTTTTGCTAATAAAATGAGTTTTACATAACATTTTGATACGAAACCTTTTGCTACTAATTTTATATGTTAAATAAAATATTTTAAGCCCTCTGGTCTGATAAAAATCTCAGCTTTACTTATAAAACCCGAAAATCGCTTAAAACCACATTTTTACGCGTTTTAAACGCATAGTATAGGTTAAAACTATTTTTAACATATAAGACTTAATACCTTCTGATGTTTTAAGTAAATTTTTATAATTTAACAGTAAGCAAAAGTTGTGAACTCAGATTTCCAAATTTGACCTTTAAAGCTTATGTGATATTACCAAAATGCCCATACGGTGCATAGTTTGGTTAAAAATAATAAATTTCACATATATGCAATACCCTACTGTTATGACTTATAAAAATAAATATTTTTACTGTTCTTTTCAGTCCAGAATCTCAGATTAATGTTTAAACCTCTTTTATAACCTTTAAAATGACCAAAATACCCCTTCGAGGCTTAAATTGAGTTTAAATTCGTTTTGGGCATAATGGAAGGTATCCTACTGATATCACAACATATTTAAGGCATATTAACTTAGGAAACCTGTTCATGACTCTTTTGTTTTCCCGTTAAGCATTTTTCGCGTTCGGTGCGGTTTATGTAACTAGTTTGCATAAATTAACCGAAATGGGTCAACCCTTATCACTTTTATCTCAAAATCCAGAATGTGTTTAGTTTACCCATATTATACAAGTCTTCAAACTTGTCGGGTCTAAACTACATTCTAATCCGGTCTTCCCTTAATCTTGCGTTTTGAACCGTATATCTTCCTTTAAAACTAACCGGTTTAAGTTTCAACTTAAGTAAGACCCGTTAGGAATCTAATAGGTTATTAAACCTTCATTTCCAGATTTAGGAGACCTATAAAAGATATCTGTACTTACTTGTGGTTATACAGCTGGGATAAAATTTTATTTTGCTCAGGTAAATACTTTTAACTTATTTTCCGTTATACGGGCTTGGGATACGGTATTATAATACCGCTTGGTCGGGTATGTAGTTATTTAAATCGGATTGTGATTAATATATTTACATAACCCGTTTTAATCTGTTTTGTTTGGTATATGGCCCTCCGGGGGTTAATGACCGTGTCCTGGATATCCTCGGCTCATTCATTGAAATGGCCACGACTTAAGCACGGGGTGTAGGCATACACCTGACAGTTGCGCATGTAAAAAGGTATCCCGCAATAAGGATTTTCCTTGTGGGCATTATACCTGTGGTGGGTCAGTTAATCTTGTTCGGCTCTTCTAACCGGCCCTGCCGGACGACAAACATATAAATCTGTATACAAGATTATTTTTAAATAATGATCCCAAGTTATAAAAGAATATTTATGCCTGGTGCATCTAAAACAATTTTCTTAAACATTTTCAAAATGAGTCGGTTAATTGTATTTACTAGTGTAAACTGACGTATTTTCCAAAAGGTTAAGTGCAGGTGCTAAACGAAATAGGCTGGCTACTCCGGGTGAATAAATAAAGAAGTCTTGCGAGCTTTGTCACCTAATAATCTGTTGAACAATATTTTCTTTATTTGATCCGCATGTGGATCTTGTTACTCTCCGTTTGTAATACTTATGTTATTTTCATTCGGTTTGTAATATTATTACTTTTAGACTTCCGCTGTGCATATAAACTGTGATTATTGACTATGATGATATCAACTACGTCACGATACTCCCCACCGGGCCCACCGGTAATACGTGGAAATATCGGGGTGTGACAGGTTGGTATCAGAGCCAACATTGAGTGAATTAAACACTAGTCTTTTGTGTTTAATCTCAATGACACAGTTTGCACATTCCTCAACTTCCGAGTCTAGACAAAGAACTTAGGACTAATCCTAATTTATTTTATTTTGTCCTTTATTGTTTTCCTTTGTTGTTTCTTTTGTTTGTTTTGACAGGATCAACAAAAATGCCGCCCAGGTTTCGAAGAGGAGGACGAGGCAAGGGGCCATTCAACGCCCCCAACGATCATGAGGCCGGGCCTTCACACCGGCGAACTCCGTCTGTTACCATGAGTACCAGTCCTCAAGAAGACTGGAGAACCTACCTGGAACCCGCGAGGCGTTCAGTCTCGCTAAGCTCATCACCCTCCTACTTAAACTCTTTCGGACCTCAATCCGAAAAGGAACCCCACAACGCCTACCATTCTTTCATACCCCTTCAACGCTCCAACTCACACCATTCATTTAATGACCCAACACCCTACTTTCAGAGCCGGTTCAACCCGGCAAACCAAGTTAATGAACCAATGGGTTATAACCCGTTGGGTCTTCTTGGGGCCAGAAGACCATTTCTCCATGGACATGGAGGAGGATCCGGAACCTGCCCAGCCGCCAACCGGGACACCGACACATCCCATCGAAATATCTGATGGGTTATCTTTTCATGGGTCACCTTATCGGAGCCCAGACAGCTATGAGGCAAGGTTTGCCCAATACAACTGGGAGTTTACTCCCTCTTACAACCCACAGCAGCAGCAACAGGATCCCTCCGAGGATTCGCGATTCGTGGCGATCACGCCACCGCCACCATCGCCGCCAGTACAGCAAGCGCCTCCAGAACCACCGAGGCAAAGGAGAACAGGCGCACGGATGTCCGTGCGAGAAGGGGGTTTCCACTTCAGTACCCCCAACCCTCAAGTGGCAGTCACTACCCGCCACTACACGAAGACCCACAAATGGGTGGGCCTTCAAACCCAGTTTCAGAGGTGGATTCTGCACTAGTTGCACCACCACCACCACACATGGGTTATAACAATCCAATTCCTACTTATGCCGGTTCTGCGGCGTATAACCCGTTTGAACAACCAACTTATCCTGGCTATAACTACTATGATGCCCCTGCCGTCAACCCTTACATGGAGGCGGCCAACTACAACGCCCTTCACCCCGAAGCACCTTTTGGAACTTCGTACCAGTCGGGATACCTACCGCACGGGTATCAATACCCGATACCTCCTCAACCTCTGATTCAGCAGTAGCTGCAGCCGCCACGGTTTTCCCCACCAGAACAGGAGGGAATCCTCCGGAGGCTGAATCAGGTAGAATGAGAATTTCAAGAAGAGCGTAGGAATAACCGGGGATTTCTCAAGGGCCTGGCAAGCTTAATAAATGGGAAGAAGAAGAGGGATCATTAAAATCCCTATTTATATTGTTGTTATTTCAATTTAGTCCCTGCATGGACAATTTATTTATGTATTCAGTCCCTGCGAGGACTTGTATTTCCCTTTTTAGTCCCTGTGAGGACAAGTTATTTTCTTTCAAGTTCCGTTTAGGAAAAATATGTACTTCTTTTTATTTAGTGGAATGTTTTATTTAAATTTCATTGGTCATCATTTGTATGAATATAATATATGAAATAAATCAAAATATCATTCCTTTTTAAAATTAATCTGCCATTATATATTAAAAAAGAATCTTAAAAGGTATAACCTAGCCTATATGTCATTTTAAGACATGGCCATGATGGTAAAACCTATTTTAAAAGATTCAAATCCTTGTTAACATCTGAAAACGTGTTAACACTCCTGGCAATGGTGATGGAATAAGATCACACTTGTCATCCTTTTATAGGGATTTTCCAATCCCTTTTCAAAGCCTGATGATGTATAGATCATGGGTTCAAATCATCAATTAAGATAATTATATATTAAACATCCGTTAGCGATGTAATGCCTACGGGCCGTAATCCTTGTCATATAAGACAAAAGACAGTTGTAGTCTACGACTCCCTGTCAAGAAAAGGCAACGAACTATGTTCAAGCCTTCATGCCTGGATTCTCTGAAATCATGGCTTATGATTTAAAATGTCCTTGTGACTAGGCCTTTTGTGCCACTAATAATACCCTTATTGTTTTATAATTAGGATAAATTATAATGAAAGTCCTAAATAAATATGATTAACAAATTAACCAAATATGGTCTATGTTTACCATGGTTAATGAATCATCAAGAAATGATGATTCCATAATAGACTCCTGAATAAATTATTATATTTTATGTAGCAATTCAAGCTACATGGCTGGCTCAGATGAAGTCAACAGTCACCCGAGGGAGAATCATGATACTACCCGAATTAACATGGCGGGTGCAGAACTGCAGGCATTGATAGACAATGCCGTTACTCGAGCTCTGGATAGAAGAGACAATGAATCAAGTGGTACTCGTAGCAGGACCCTGTCTGTACAACACACAAAACCACCCTCCAAAGTTCATACAGCCTGAAAGAGTGAATCTCATCACTCTTCGAATCAGAAAGGTGTCCCGTCTAAACAGGTTGTGCTCAGCCAGGAGCCTCGGGTCAAGACCTGTTTGTATAAGTATTTTATCTCCTGTAAGCCTAGAGACTTCACAGGAGAAATGGGAGCCGTCGATTGCATGACCTGGCTCGACGAGATGGACACTGTGGTTGATATTAGTGGTTGTGCTGAGCAAGATATTGTGAAGTTTGTGTCACAATCGTTTAAAGGAGAAGCTCTAGCTTGGTGGAGGTCATTGATCCAAGCTACTGGGAAGATCCCATTATACAACATGACTTGGGATCAGTTTGTTGCTTTAATAAAAGATACTTTCTGTCCTCAACATGAGGTTGAGAAGATTGAGACTGACTTCCTCACATTGGTTATGAGGAACTTGGACTGTCAGGTGTATCTCACGAGCTTCAATACCATGTCTAGATTGGTTCCATACTTGGTTACCCCAGAACCGAAACGTATCGCTCGATTTATTGGAGGTTTAGCTCCTGAAATTAAAGCGAGTGTGAAGGCATCGAGACCTACTACCTTTAGGTCCGTAGCTGATTTGTCATTATCTCTTACCCTCGACGCGGTCAGGGAGAGATCGCTTAGGAACTCCGATGAGGGAAAGAGGAAACGAGAGGATGAGAACTCTCGTCGTTCAGACAAGAAGCATAGGGGGAACTCGGACCACAAGAAGAATTCTGGGTTTAACAAGGGTAACCAACAGACAGAGGAGAAGCCCAAATGCAAAACCTGTCAGAAGCGTCATTTTGGAAGATGCAGGTTTGAATCAAAGTCACTGTCGCAATCAAAGCCTATTGGATGTGGAATATGCAAGTCCAAAGAACATAGGACTCTAGATTGAAAGAAGCTGAAAGACGCGACTTGTTATGGCTGCAACGAAAAAGGGCATATCAAGTATAACTGCCCAAAGTATGCCAAGAAACCTGAAGAAGGTAAAAAGAGCAATGCTAGGGTCTTTAGAATGGATGCCAAGGAGGCAGTGCAGGATGATAACGTGATAACAGGTACCTTTCTTATAAATGATGTTTATGCAAGGGTATTATTTGATTCGGGTGCGGATAAGTCGTTTGTGGATGATAAATTCTGTAAGTTGTTAAATCTGCCTGTTAGAACCCTAAGCATAAAATATGAAGTAGAATTAGCGGATGAAACCATAGAATCTGCCTCAACAGTGTTAGATGGATGTTTTATATCCATTAAGAACCATTCTTTTCCATTATCCTTACTTCCTTTGAATTTAGCCGGTTTCGATATAGTAATAGGCTGGATTGGTTGTCTCACAACCAAGCCCAGATCGTTTGTGACAAGAAGCAAGTGGTTATCAAGACTCCTCATGGCAAGCCTTTGACAATTCAAGGAGATACTCAGTATGGATTACCCAAGCAAGTATCCATGCTTAAGGCATCAAGGTGTATGAAGAAAGGTTGTGTCATCTACATGGCACAAGTAACTATTGATGAACCAAAGCCTAAGATAGAAGACATACCTGTTATCTCCAAATATCCAGAGGTATTCCCTGAAGAACTACCTGGTTTACCCCAGATAGGCAAGTGGAGTTCAAAATTGATATCATTCCTGGTGCAGCACCCGTTGCAAGAGCACCTTACAGGTTGGAACCAACTGAGATGAAAGAGCTAAGAACTCAATTGGATGATTTGTTGGCAAAGGGATTCATTAGACCTAGCTCATCTCCTTTCTGTTTGTGAAGAAGAAGGATGGATCGATGCGTCTCTGCATCGATTATCGCGAGCTTAACAAGGCCACTATCAAGAACATATATCCATTGCCCAGGATCGACGATTTGTTCGATCAGCTTCAAGGAGCAAGTTATTTCTCCAAGATTGATTTAAGGTCAGGCTACCATCAACTGAAGGTCAAAGATGAAGATGTACATAAGACTGCATTTAGAACTCGATACGGTCATTACGAGTTCTTAGTGATGCCTTTTGGGCTCACTAATGCGCCAGCAGCATTCATGGATCTCATGAACCGCGTCTGCAAACCATATTTGGACAAGTTTGTCATTGTTTTTATTGATGACATACTTATATACTCGAAGAATCAAGCTGACCATGAGAAACATCTTCGATGTATTCTCAAACTTTTTCAGCAAGAAAAGCTCTATGCTAAGTTTTCCAAATGCGAGTTTTGGCTTTGCGAAGTCCAATTTCTGGGACATATGGTAAGCGAGCATGGTATCCAGGTGGATCCCGCTAAGATTGAAGCCATAATGAACTGGGAAGAACCAAAGACGCCCACAGAAATTCGCAGCTTCTTGGGTCTGGCAGGATATTACAGGTGTTTCATTGACCCGCAAGAGTATCAAGTTTGATTGGGGTCCTAAGCAACAAGAATCCTTTGATATTCTTAAACAGAAGTTAAGAAATGCACCCGTGTTGACATTTCCAGAAGGTATTGAAGAATTTGTGGTTTACTGCGACGCATCGCACACTGGCATGGGATGTGTGCTTATGCAGAAGGGGAAGGTAATTGCATATGTTTCCCGACAATTAAAAGTGCACGAGAAGAACTACACCACCCACGATTTGGAGTTGGGTGCCGTTGTATTTGCACTGAAGCTATGGAGGCACTATTTATATAGTACCAAGTGTGTGATCTATTCTAATCATAAGAGCCTCCAGCACCTGTTTAACCAAAAGGATCTGAATATGAGGCAGCGCCGATGGATGGAGACGCTGAACGATTACGATTGTGAAATTCGATATCATCCAGGCAAAGTGAATGTAGTCGCGGATACTTTGAGCAGAAAGGAAAGGGTTAAGCCCATTAGAATCAATGCCAAGAGCATTGAACTGAAAAACAACTTGAATGAAAGATTGTTAGCTGCTAAAAAAGAAGCTGTATTAGAAGCTAACTATCCGAATGAAAAGTTAGGAGTAACTACTGAGCAATTGTCGTATGACAAGGAAGGAATCCTAAGATTAAATGGAAGAATATGGGTTCCAATCTATGGAGGGCTTAGAGATGTGATTCTCCAAGAAGCCCATAGTTCGAAATACTCAGTCCATCCTGGTAGTGATAAGATGTACCAAGATTTAAAGGCAAATTACTGGTGGATTGGTTTGAAGAAATCTATAGCCACTTATGTGGCCAAATGTCTGACGTGTGCTCAAGTTAAAGCCGAACACCAGAAACCGTCAGGTTTGCCGCAACAGCCTGAACTTCCCACTTGGAAATGGGAAATGGTAACAATGGATTTTATCACTAAGTTACCAAAGACAAAGCGTGGGAATGATACTATTTGGGTTATAGTAGATTGACTGACCAAGTCAGCCCACTTCTTACCAATTAAGGAAACATACAGCTCAGATAAGTTAGCTCAACTATACGTGGATGAGATTGTATCTCTCCATGGAGTGCCAGTGTCTATTATCTCCGATAGGGATACTAGATACACGTCACACTTTTGGAAAAGCTTTCAGCAGTCGCTGGGCACTCGATTAAACTTCAGCATTACTTATCATCCGCAGACGGATGGTCAAAGCGAGCGTACTATTTAGACGCTGGAGGATATGTTAAGAGCTTGTGTATTTGATTTAGGGGGGAGTTGGGATGAACATCTTCCATTGATTGAATTTTCATATAATAATAGCTATCATTCGAGCATCCAAGCCGCGCCTTTCGAGGCCTTGTACGATAGGAAGTGCAGAACGCCCGTTTGTTGGGCGGAAGTTGGAGATGTCCAACTGACAGGACCTGAAATAGTCCTGGAGACAACAGATAAGATTGTGCAGATACGTGATCATCTCAAAGCTGCCAGGGATAGGCAGAAAAGTTACGCAGATGAAAGGCGTAAACCTCTGAAATTCGAGGTAGGTGACAAGGTACTACTTAAAGTATCACCCTGGAAAGGGGTAATGCGTTTTGGCAAGAAGGGCAAGTTGAGCCCCAGATACATAGGACCATTCAAGATTATTGAATGTGTCGGAACTGTAGCTTACAAGCTAAAACTGCCTGAAGAGCTCAGTGGAATCCATAATGTGTTCCACGTTTGCAACCTGAAGAAATGCCTAACCGATGAATCACTAGCCATGTGACATAAAGATGAGCAGATTGTTGAGAGCTTAAAGTTTGTTGAAAAACCTTTGTCGATCGAGGATCGACAGGTTAAGAAGCTTCGGAAGAAGCACGTTCCGATCGTGAAAATTAAATGGGATGCCCGTAGAGGTCCCGAGTACACATGGGAGGTCGAGCCCACAATGAAACTGAAGTACCCTCATTTATTTCAGTAAATCTCGAGGTTGAGATTTCTTTTAGGGGGGTGAGGATGTAACACCTCGTGAATTCACGACCAATATCATAAAGACACGTGTCATGGACTTTAAACGTGTAATAAATTGATCTTGAGGGACTGAAGTTATCAAACAATGTAAATACATGAATAAAGGGATCCAAAGTGTCAACATGCCATTCTCGTGGCTCTGATTGACCTCACACGACGTTCGTATTCTTTAAAGAATAATTTATCGAACTTAGAAAGTCGTTTGTGCCTAAAATAAGGATCTTGTGAAACATAGGGGTTGAAAGTGTCAACATGTTGAAAGTAACCTCTGAGTGACCTTTTAACGATCCCAAAAACATTGTGATAATTTATTTTGATCCCAAGAATAACGAATATTAAATTCATGGAGTTTCGACGTATTTAAATAATTAAAGTGTAAATTCCAAGGAATAAGGGTTAAAAGCGTCAACGTTGAAACTCAGGACTTTTCAGGTGACCTCGTAACTAACCGGGGACTTAACGGAGCTTGTTTATGAGTTAGAGTCCTTAAAAGTCAAGTTTGGGGGGGTCAAAAGTGCAATAAACAATGGTTAAAACAAGTTTAGAAGGACCAGGGACAAAAACTGCACTTTCTGAAAGTTGGAGTCAGGTCAAACAGGAGCCACGCGGCCCGCGTAACCCTTATATAACTCTTACGCGGCCCGCGTAGAAGTCACTAACGACAACAGCTTTAGACAGTTGCCTGTTCAGCCTGTTACACCGCCTTACATACATGGTTTTCGAATTCAGGAGCTTGGCCAAAAGATTTTCATGCATAGGGGACACTTGGATTCATCTTGGATCAGTCCTAGACTTGTGTGTAATGATCTTGTGAGGTTTTAAATCCTATATAAAGAGTTCCAAGTTGCAACATTTTTGCATTCATTTGAAAATCATTCTAACTGACTTTCTAGAGCTCCCTGGACCTCAAGCAAGATTCCATTAGCTTCTAAATCGTGCTTAGTACTTCAGTAAGCTTCCTTAACCTTTCTAATTCGTGTTTTATTAGTTTAATGACCTAAAGTCAAAGCCGTCGTAATTAAGCTTTGACTTAGTGATTAATCACTAATGGTCCAGTCATTTTTTGAATTGAAAGTAGTTATAAGTTGGTAATTATGTAGGTAATAAACCTCTAAGAGGGCACCTACTGATTATCACCCTAACTTGGTCAAATGTCGGGTCAAACCTAATATTAAAAAGTCAACATAAAGCTATTCTTCAAATAAATTCATAATTAGCAATGTAGAAGCTATGGAACCTGTTTTAACATTGAAATAACTTTGTAATTAATGTAAGAACATGTTTAGACATGTTCAACCCGACACTTCTGAGTTTAGACCCGGTTCGCAACCGAAAGTCGCAAAAGTTGACTTTTGCTTTGACTTTCAGTTCTGACCCGATTTAGCATGTTTTAGATATGCCTTATGGTTCCTTTAGGACCATGTTATAAGATAGTAAAACGCTCTGAGGTTATACTACATGGTTCCTTAATTATCCGATTCATTTGCATGTTTCCGTTAATTGCTTAAATGTTGACCATAATGCCCTTTCGTCATTAAAACGAAGTTTGTAATAATGTGAATGGACTAAAACCTTTGTTACTAATATTTAAGTATGTCCTAAAACTTTCACATCAGATTATGGTCTAAAATGAGAGTTATGCTCAATATCGTAATTTGAAAGCCTTTTATTAATTAAACGGCATTATTAACATAAAGCCTATTTAAACCCGAATTTTGACATCAAACCTTTTACCCACTGATGTAATATAATATTTTGAAAATTTTGAAGATTTTTATTTATTTTTAAACTGATCATAACATAGGGTTATTGCTTTAATTCGGTAATTGTCGGTTTTTCACTTTTTGCCAATAAAATGAGTTTTACATAACATTTTGATACCAAACCTTTTGCTACTGATTTTATATGTTAAATAAAATATTTTAAGCCCACTGGGCGGATAAAAATCTCAGCTTTACTTATAAACCCGAAAATCGCTTAAAACCACCTTTTTACGCGTTTTAAAAGCATAGTATAGGTTAAAACTATTTTTAACATATAAGACTTTATAACTACTGATGTTTTAAGTAATTTTTTATAATTTAACAGTAAGCAAAAGTTTTGACCTTAGATTTCCAAATTTGACCTTTAAAGCTTTTGTGAAATTACCAAAATGCCCCTACGGTGCATAGTTTGGTTAAAAATGATAAATTTCACATATATGCTATACCCTACTGTTATGACTTATAAAAATAAATATTTTACTGTTCTTTTCAGTCCAGAATCTCAGATTAATGTTTAAACCTCTTTTATAACCTTTAAAATGACCAAAATACCCCTTCGGGGCTTAAATTGAGTTTAAATTCGTTTTGGGCATAATGGAAGGTATCATACAGATATCACAACATATTTAAGGCATATTACCTTAGGAAACCTGTTCATGACTCTTTTGTTTTCCCTTTATGCATTTTTCGCGTTCGGTGCGTTTTATGTAACTAGTTTGCATAAATTAACCGAAATGGGTCAACCCTTATCACTTTTATCTCAAAATCCAGAATGTGTTTAGTTTACCCATATTATACAAGTCTTCAAACTTGTCGGGTCTAAACTACATTCTAATCCGGTCTTCGCTTAATCTTGCGTTTTGAACCGTATATCTTCCTTTAAAACTAACTGGTCTAAATTTCAACTTAAGTAAGACCCGTTAGGAATCTAATAGGTTATTAAACCTTCATTTCCAGATTTAGGAGACCAGTAAAAGATATCTGTACTTACTTGTGGTTATACGGCTGGGAAAAAATTTTATTTTGCTCAGGTAAATACTTTTACCTTATTTTCCGTTATACGGGCTTGGGATCCGGTATTATAATACCGCTTGGTTAGGTATGTAGTTATTTAAATCGGATTGTGATTAATATATTTACATAACCCGTTTTAATCTATTTTGTTTGGTATATGGCCCTTGGGGGGTTAATGACCGTGTCCTGGATATTGTCGGCTCATTCATTGAAATGACCACGACTTAAGCACGGGGTGTAGGCATACACCTGACAGTTCCGCACGTAAAAAGGTATCCCACAATAAGGATTTTCCTTGTGGGCATTATACCTGTGGTGTGCCAGTTAATCTTGTCCGGCTCTTCTAACCGGCCCTGACGGACGACAAACATATAAATCTTTATACAAGATTATTTTTAAATAATGATCCCAAGTTATAAAAGAATATTTATGCCTTGTGCATCTAAAACAATTTTCTTAAACATTTTCAAAATGAGTCGGTTAATTGTATTTACCAGTGTAAACTGACGTATTTTCCAAAAGGTTAAGTGTAGGTGATAAACGAAATAGGCTGGCTACTCCGGGTGAATAAATAAAGAAGTCTTGCGAGCTTTGTCACCTAATAATCTGTTGAACAATAAATTATTTATTTGATCCGCCTGTGGATCTTGTTACTCTCCGTTTGTAATACTTATGTTATTTTCATTCGGTTTGTAATATTATTACTTTTAGACTTCCGCTGTGCATATAAACTCTGATATTGACAATGATGATATCAACTACGTCACGATACTCCCCACCGGGCCCACTGGTAATACGTGGAAATATCGGGGTGTAACAGACAATGTCTACCAATGATTGTTTGTCGTGTCATATGCTCACAGGAATGAATAGTGAATGGATATTTGCGTTGCTATTAATTAGCGGTTATTAAAGCAAAGTATTAAAACGGTTCTATACTTTGACCCGATCTAGGTATGTGTAAATAAGACTATAGCTAATATGTACGATTTCGGTCAAATATGTTATTGAAAGTCCTTCGTTGTAATGGAAGGGCTAAAGTTGACCAAAACTGTCACACCCCGACCGATGGCGGAAACGTCGGGGCGCGACACTGAGCGAAACAGGTTGTCCAAGAGAATCCATAACAACTATTAACTTACTATATATTTAGTATTCACGTCCCATACCATGAACATACACAGTAAAATAGTTATTACAGACATAGTTTCTCAAAGAAAATTAAATTGTTCCGACAACTCAGATTTTAATTTGTTTATTTCTAGACTCCCCTAACTTGATTCCACAAAAGCTAGCAGGCAAGCATCCTAATCAACCTGTCACATACATTAAAATAAGTCAATACACAGAGTGTAAAGGTGAGCATATAATAGCGAAAACGATTTATGCATAACCAGCATGTATTACGTAGGGTGCGAAACATGTAAGTTATCGACAAAGATCCTATCAATACCAATGACTGCGAGTTGTAGAATGTGCAACACAAGTTCACCACTGCGAACACATGAAGTAATAACCTTAACAACCCCTGATTAAACAGGTGCTGAGTCCAAACTATAGTACTATCGTTGTTAAGGCTGGTAGACAGCAATCAATGTGTTAACATAACAAACAAGCATTCATCGAGTCACGTATAACATGCGAGAGCGGTTAGCGTTTAAAAGTGTTTGCATTGTGTGTTCAATGTGATTTGATATAAGTAACGTATGTAACACCCAAAGGTGCGTTAAGCGAAAAAGGGTTCGAGTATACTCACTGATGATGGTGACTACTAAACACGATCTATATTGGATAGAAGGGAGCGCTTAGAGTTAGCCTGATCATAGAACGATAGCGCGAGCTTTGAACAGCGTGTAAATGGTCCGTAGTGGAGTGGAGTGATCGAATTGCGGTTCGGTCGGATGTCCATCCGGACGGATGACCATTCGGTCGGTTGGTCATTCGACTGAGTATGAGTGTTTGTAAAGTGTTTGAACTTTGAAGTTTTCATTGTAGCATTTTAAAAAGTGAGAAACATCTCTACCCATCAGGTCATCCAGACGGATGGTCATCCGGATGGATGACCGTTCGGTCGGATGGCCTTTCGTTTGAAACTGATTCTCCTTGAAACTTTCCAATACATCAAGTGTTTAACTTATAAAAATCAAGGCAGCTGATCAAATAGTCGTTCGATCGGATGGTGGTCCGATCGGACGACCATTCAGTTGGGTTAACATGTTTTGATTGAAGAACTTGTGAAATTCGTTAAGTTGAAAGTTTGTGGTTTGACCGAGACGGTATGATGACATGTTAAACAATGCAAACCTCATCAAGTCCAACCCATCCGATCGGACGGGAATCACTCCATTCGACCACACTTAACTATTCTTGACGGTGCTTCATGTTCAACCCGTGAATCGGTCGTCTCTTCGTTAAAGTGAGTAGTGAACCCGAACGAGTCCGGATTCTAATGGTTTTGAGTGAAAAGTTAAGAATGTTGAAGAAAAGTTTGAAGCAATTGAAAGATGTTTAGATTTAGTTGAAAATGATGTAAAAATGTGTAGGAATCCATCAGATCTGAACCGCTCTTGGTAAGATGAGGTCACACTTCAGTGGTCATAAGAACTCCATGATAACATCACCTTAGAACAGCCCAAATCCGAAGATTTCATGGTTAAAAATTGTGATTCGATGGTTAAATTGATGAGGAAGTGTGCAAAGATTAAGGCACTGGTTCGGAGGGAGCTGTCACATCAATGAACAGTGATGTGACAGGAGGGGTATTTATAGGCAAAGGAGAGAAGTGAGGCGGTGGAAATATGGGTCGGACGGCCTTCCAATTGGATGGTCATCCGGTCGGATGACCATTAGATCGAACGATCATTCGATCGGACGGCGCGTGCGAGTTAGATTACGAATTTCATTTGGTGCGATACGCGTTGCGTTTTAGCAAGTTGCGAGTATGCGATGCGATAGCATTTAAACAATAGTTACACAAATAACATAACTACCTAACAACTAAAATGCGTAAAGTATATCTGCGTTTCGAGTTGCATTGAGATTGCATTGCGATAGTGTTGCGATTGCGTTTGCGAATAATCACCCAACATATATATAGCACACACAAGTAAAAGCATATAAAAATACACACATAAAATAATACCAATAGTTGCGATGCGACTGCGATGCGATTGCGATGTGATATCGTTTAGTAGTATATTGTTTATTTAACCTTATCGCATTGTTACTTCTGCTAGTAGTAAATCGTAGCATGAAATAGTGTAAACTAAAGTATCGATTATTGGGTTCGAGAGTACATGCAATTATTAAGTAAGAAATGACAAATCTGAACGTTGACATTCCTTGACTTTGACTTCAAAATTCGGGTTGTTACAGCCTCCCCTACTTTAGGGAATTTCGTCATGAAATTAAGGCGCAGGCGTAACGAATAACTGTGGATACTTAGCTTTCATATCACTCTCGAGTTCGCAAGTAAACTCGGCGTCGCGTTTGCCTTCCCAGCGAACCTTCACTATGGGGATGCGTGAGCATCGAAGTTTCTCGGTCTCTCGGTCCATGATCTCAACTGGCTTTTCCACGAATTGTAGTGTTTCGTCCACTTGTAAGTCCTTAAGAGGAACATGTAAATTCTGCTCGGCTAGACACTTTTTGAGGTTCGAGACGTGGAAAGTTGGGTGTACGTTACTGAGTTCTTCCGGTAGCTCGAGTCTGTAGGCCACTTTGCCAATTCTTTCCAGAATCTTAAAAGGTCCAACATATCGAGGCATGTGCTTTCCTTTCTTCCCAAATCGGATCACCCACTTCCAAGGTGAAACCTTTAGGAGTACGTGATCACCGACTTCGAATTCCAGGGCCCTGCGGCGTCTATCGGCATAACTCTTTTGATGACTCCGAGCTTTCAAGAGATTGTCTCGAATCTGGAGGATCTTGTCAGTCGTTTCTTGCAATAACTCAGGACCGGTAATTAGCGCATCTCCGATCTCGTGCCGTACGATAGGCGATTGACATTTTCTTCCATATAATGCCTCAACCGGTGCCATTTGAATACTAGAGTGCTAACTGTTGTTATACGAGAATTCGACCAAAGGTAAATGCGAGTCCTAATTACCACTGAAATCTATAACAAGTGACCGAAGCATGTCTTCGAGGGTACGAATCGTGCCTTCAGTTTGACCGTCAGTTTGGGGATGGAAAGCGGTACTTAGATTAAGAGTAGTACCAACTGCAGTTTGAAAAGTTTCCCAAAGGCGCTAGGTGAATTGACCATCGCGGTCAGAAATGATATCACAAGGTGTCCCACGTTGACAAATGACTTCGTCGGTGTAGATTCGTGCTAATCGTTCAACCTTAAAGTCTTCCCGTATTGGCAGAAAGTGAGCAGATTTAATGAGACGATCAACGATAACCCAGAAGCTAACGTGACCAGATGGCGTGCGCGGGAGTTTCGTAATGAAGTCCATAGATATACTCTTCCATTTCCACATAGGGATTTCGGGTTTTTCGAGTAAGCCAGAGGGTCGTTGGTGCTCAGCCTTGACTTTTGAACAAGTCAGGGATTTCAAAACATAAAGAGCGATATCTTTCTTCATCCCAGGCCACCAGTACCTGGATCGAATGTCCTCGTACATTTTGTCGGCACCTGGATGAACAGAGTATCGAGACTTGTGGGTCTCAGTCATCAACAACTCCCGAAGGTTATTGCGACTGTTGGTGCACACATCTGTCGTCTTCGTCTTATATCGAGTCTCGGTTCGTTGCGAAGTGGATCAAGAATGATGTCATGATGACATCATCCAAGTGACATCAAGGATGACATCATCACATGATATATTCACGTGAAGACAAAACTTATATGAAATCAGAATGTCATTTTGACGGTTACGCTTGAAAAGTCAAAATTGAATGTTTGCATGAGATTTCGCTTCAAGACAAGATCCATGTTAGGTTCGCTTGAAGGGTGTCGCTTCAAGAGTTTCAAGCGAAATCTTTAGGCTATAAATAGATGATGTTAAATTTCAGTTCGAACAGTTTTTGACAAGTGATACCGAGGTGCTGCCGGTTTCTCTTCTGATTGTAAAGGTTGTAATATCAATATAAAAGAGGTTTAAAGTGTGAAACAAGCTGTTTACACGTTCGTTTCTTAGTTTCCGCCTCTGAAACGGACTAGAACTCTTCCGAACGACTCGTATAGGTCGCAATCCGATCCTACAATTGGTATCAGAGCTCAGGACGAGGAGTTCTTGCCAAAAACAGCCGGTTTTCACCACGATTTCTGTTTCTACATCATTCTTTTTCGAAATTTCAAACATTTTACGGATAAAATCGGACAAATATCACATATGTTGTGCGCAAACATGTTTTAATCAATCCTTAAAAGTTTCAGCATTAAAATCAGCCTAAAACTTGTAATTTTGTGTGATTTCGCTTCAATTGCTCGAACAAAATGATGACATCAGCAACATTCTGGATAAATTTCGCTTGAAGAGTTCACATTTATCATTGATTTCGCTTGAAGAAGTTAGTGTCTGAAGCGAAATTGAAGTTTTCGCTTGAAAGGTTCTGATTAAAATTGAAAAGCTGAAGCGAAATTGAAGGTGTCGCTTGAAATATTCTGATTTAGCTTGAATTGTTGTTGAAGCGAAATAGTGTTTTAGCCTGAAAAAGTTGAAGCGAAACTGATCTGTTTGCTTTTCACTTGAAAATACGTTGATATCTGATTGAAATCTGCAGTGATGTCTTAACTGAATTTTGATGTTCATCGAAACCTGCTGTTGATTGAAAAATTGTATTGTTTGTTGATTTAAAGTACATTGAATGTGTCGGTTGCATGTGATTATTGAATCAAGAAAGTGTGTGTCAGAATACATGTGATTGTTGTTGGTTGTTATGTTTTGCTTTGAAACTGAAGATTGTATGTGAACTTGTGAACATTTCGGTTCTTGTGCGCATGTGACTATGTCAGTTCTTGTGTTTTGAGATTGTTGATATCATGTGAATATTTCGATTAAATCAAAGTATGTTGATTCTATCAAAAATAGCTTACATGAGTAGTGTATTGACTTAGTGGATTCATTGGTCCAATCATAGTGTTTGGTTTATATAAATCAGTTGTGATAACATTTATTTCGATAATGCCAACTCCCAATTAATTTACGCAATAGTTATATATAGCAAGAACCGGAGAAGGGTAGAGATGGAGAAGCTCAGATGTCAGAAGAACTTGGAACAACAGAAGATCCGTAACCAAGGCTACAGGAAAGACGAGAGTTGGAACCCGGTCATTAGCAGAAGACAGAAACAACTGGATAGGAAGTGGGAAAGACAGGAGGAGGAGAGAAGGAACTCAACTACGTTCTTCATTTCTAATCTGCCAGATGGGTGTTCGAGTACGAGGTTGTGGAAAGCTTTTGACTTCCTAGAAAACTTGGGTGATGCTTTTGTGCCTAGGAAGAAAGATGGGGCAGGGAACAGATTCGGTTTCATTCGTCTGAAAAGGGTGAAGAATGGGGAGGATTGGTTAGAGACTTTGAAGGAGGTTGTTATTGACGGTGCCAAGATTGGAGTAAACATCGCGAAGTTCTACAGGGACGGTACCAGTGTCCAAAACTCCATTAAGGCTGAGCAGAAGAATAAATGGAAACTAGAAGAGGGTCGTGTAGTAGAGCCTAAGGCTGGAAAGGTTGAACCGAAGGCTGGAAAGGTTGAATCTGGGGGGTGCTCAATAAATCCGTGGAACTACGCACCGACTGGTGTTTCGCAAGCCCAAGTGCAAGTTAAAAGCATTAATGTGAACCCAGTCACTACGGAGGCAGTCAAGTCTTGGTCTGGCTCGTCTCTGATTGCAGAAGTACGGGACCTGGAAACCTTGTACAAGCTTCAAAATGTCCTGATGCTAGAAGATATGATGGGGGCCAAAACAAGCTATCTAGGGGGTTTAAGAGTCTTGTTGTGTTTCGGGGAGTCGTATAGGGCCACAGAATTCCTCAACAACCATAAGGAGTTCTGGTCCAAATGGGCAGTCAATTTGGAGGTCTGGAATGGCCAGGAGGTGATCTACAAGAGGCTCGCTTGGATTATCATTCGTGGTGTCCCACTAGAACTTTGGGATAGAGGGGTGTTTAACCGTATCGGGGAGCGTTTCGGTAGGCTGGTCCAACCCTCAGAAGCGTCGGTGGCTGATGGAGTATTGTCATATGAAAAACTGGCGGTTGAAGTGGATCATGGAAGGAAGATTTCGGAGGCGGTTAACGTAGTCTGGAAGGGTAGAGTCAGTAAGGTGTGGGTCCAAGAAGAGGAGGGGGAATGGAGCCCAAATTTTGTTTATCTGGGATCGGGCACTTGCGGCGATCGGCATCCGGGTCCAGGCATTTCTGCCCCGGTGGGGGTGGAAGTTCAAAGTCCGGCGGAAGTTGAAGAGGTTAAGGAAGTCGAGAAGGCCGACGTAGGGGTGAATATGCATGGGAAATCAGATGATGGGAAACCCAAGGAGTCAGTCATGCGTGGAGATTTCCCTACTCCCAAGCAGAAGGCGCATAGGGATCAGTGTGGGGTGGCGCCCTTGTTTTCTTTCAAGGCTGGGCCTAATCTTGGGGATGGTGGGCCTGATGATGCTGAGCCCGGTTCTGGGAATAGGCCCAACGCTTTGAGAAAATCAGATAGGTATAGGATTAAATCTGATGTGGGCTTGAGGGGCCCGGGTTTATACCTGGACCTTAATCTTAAACCGGACGACCCTTTTGATTTGGAGAAAATAATCTGGAGAAGTGGCACATCGAGATCCGCAAAGAAAAGAAAGAAATCCGAGGAGTTGTCTCATACCTTTTTACCCGCCCTCCATCAATCTAAGAAACCGAGGAAGGAGGCCGAAATCTGCGATGAGGGGAGGGATAGGGCGCCGTCGGTAGCGGAAGTCGCCACGGCTGAGGATTTTATTGCGCAAGAAACCCATACAAAAGCGAGTATTGTTCAAGAAATAGGTGATACGATGTGCGTAGGTCTCGGTATTGGAGTTGGTTTGGAAGATTTCCAGGAGCAGGTGCAAGAACTTGTGGAAGGGGATATGGCGGAAACCGGTGAATCATGAATTTTTTGTCCGTTAACATCAGAGGGGCCGGTGACAGGGAGAAGGCCTCGTGGGTCAAGAGGTTAGCTCTCGAGTCTAAAATTTCGTTCATTGCCATCCAAGAAACGCAAATGGCAGGTTTGTCGTCTACATTTTTTTCTAGATTTTGGGGAAATCTCCCGTTGGGTTGTGCTTCGGTGGATGCGAATGGCAGGTCGGGGGGGCTCATCAGTATTTGGGACTCGTCCGTTTTACGGAACACGTCGGTGGTGGCACACTCCAACTACCTTCTTGTCTCGGGTTCCCTGGCTGGGGAGGATGAGCAAATCAATGTGTTTAATGTCTATGCCCCCCGGACTCGTTCGAAGCGTAGACGGGTTTGGGAGGACCTGTTAAAAGCCAGGAGTAAGGTTAAGGGGCTGATTGTGATGTTGGGTGACTTCAATGAAGTACGGAACGTTCAAGAGAGGCTAAATTGTAATTTCGATGAGCCAGGGGCTGTAGCGTTTAACAACTTTATCCGGGTGGCGGGGCTTGTTGAATATCATATGTCGGGAGACAGGTTCACTCATGTGTCGGATGGCGGTTATAAATTCGGTAAGCTTGATCGGGTGTTGGTGTGTGAGGGGTTCATGTCAAGATGGCCACATGCGATGTTGAAAGCGCTTAAACGGGAGTTATCCGATCATAATCCCCTAGTTCTTGTGTGCTATCAGGTAGATTTTGGTGCGCCTCCTTTTAAGTTTTATAACTTTTGGCTGGACCTGGAGGGTTTTGCAGATGTGGTGCATGAGGCCTTGAAGGTGGGGGTTGATAGCAGGTGGGGTGACAAAGCTGTGTTGGATCTTTTGAAAAATATCAAGCTAAAGATTATACCGTGGAGGCATATTGCAAAAGAAAAAGAAGATGGGGAGAGGAAACTGGCTGTCGATTCGTTAGCTAACTTGGATGAAATTGCGAAGGGTAGAAGCCTCAGCTATGGAGAAACTGAATCAAGGGCAAATTGGAAAGTCTGCATAAAGAAACTGGAGCAGCAAAAATGTAAGGAGTTGCAGCAGAAAGCCAGGGCTAACTGGCTAAAATACGGGGACGAGAACACTACTTTTTTTCACAAGATTATTAATGTCAAAAAGGCTTCTAACAGGATTAATGCTATCGAGATCGATGGGGTCGTATACTTGGAACCGTTTGTTATGAAAGATAAGATTATGCAAGCTTTTAAGAAGAAGTTCGAAGAGCCTCTGTCCCGTAGACCCAAGCTTGTGATAAACGAATTTTGTAAATTGTCGTTGTGCCAAAAACGAGGTTTGACTGCCTTGTTTTCAGAATTGGAGATCAAAAAGGCCGTGTGGGAGTGCGGTGGAGATAAGGCCCCGGGGCCGGATGGGTTTACTTTTAAATTTGTGAAGAAGTTCTGGGACACTCTTAAACCTAGTGTGTTGGAAATGATGCACCAGTTCTATGTCTCCGGAAACATACAACATGGTTGCAACGCCTCCTTCTTTACCTTGATCCCTAAAGTGGTAGACCCGCAAAAACTAGCAGACTATAGACCCATTTCGCTTATCGGTGTGGTTTACAAGGTTATTGCAAAAACCCTAGCTAATCGGCTGAAAAGTGTCTTGAACTCGGTGGTGTCCCAAACCCAATCAGCCTTCATTGAAAAACGGAATATCTTCGACGGGCCGCTTATGGTTAATGAAGTTATATCGTGGGCGAAGAAGCATAAGAAAGAGGTCATGATTCTCAAAGTGGACTTTGATAAAGCGTATGATTCCGTGAACTGGGAGTTTCTGTTGGATAATTTGAACATGATGGGGTTCCCAAAACGATGGAGGAGATGGATAAATGCGTGCCTGAAGTCGAGTAAAGCGTCAGTTCTTGTGAACGGGTCTCCCACGAACGAATTCTTTCTTAAAAGAGGTCTCCGGCAAGGCGACCCTCTCTCGCCTTTCCTATTCGTCTTGGTTTTGGAGGTGCTAGAGGTCTTTATGAAGCGAGCGGTTAGATTGGGATTTTTTGATGGGGTTCAACTTCCTAACGGAGGCCCTACTCTTACTCACTTATGCTACGCCGATGATGTCATTTTCTTGGGGACGTGGTCGAGAAAGAATGTGCTTAACCTTCGGAGGGTCCTTAGGTGCCTCTACCTCGTTTCGGGCTTAAAAGTGAATCTTGCCAAAAGTAGCTTAATGGGGGTGGGGGTGGATGAGGAAAAGGTGCAACTGATGGCGAATTATATCAGATGTAAGTCAGGGACGGTGCCTTTCACGTTCCTCGGCCTACCGATCGGGGAGAATATGAAACGTATAAAACCTTGGAGACCCATCATAGATAAATTCGCTAAGAGGTTGTCTAGTTGGAAAGCGAAGACCCTCTCTATGGGTGGGAGATTAACTCTCGCTAAAGCGGTTCTTGGTAACCTCCCTTCCTATTTCCTCTCGATTTTCAAAGCTCCTATAAAAGTTACCAAGACATTGGAAGGTTTGAGGCGTGACTTCGTGTGGGGAAAAATGGGGTCTAGATGCAAGTTGAGGTGGGTGGCGTGGAACAAGATTCAAGCTCCTAAAAGATGTGGTGGGCTGGGTTTGGGTGAAATTCGTAGCTTAAATTGGGGCCTTCTGTTAAAGTGGAAGTGGAGGATCAAGCGTGATCCGAATCAGCTGTGGGCGTGCGTGATCAGAGCTATTCACGGGGGTAGTATGGGGCTGGATCAGGTTCCTGTCAGGAAGGAAGTGTCTGGGGCTTGTAAGGACATCATGTCGGTACAAAAGGATATGGTTAAAGCTGGTATAAAAGAGCCAGACAAGCTGGGTTTTGACGAAAATAGCGGCATGTTCTCGGTAGCGAAATTTAGAGGGGAGGTGGCTGATGTAATTGGGGAAAGGGTTCAGATTGGGAAATTAAGTTGGAACAATTGGGTTCCTCACAAGGTGGGTTACTTTGTTTGGAAACTCGCGCTGGGTTGCATTGCGTCAAAGACCGCGTTGGTTTCGCGCGGAGTTCCGCTAGCTGACATGAGATGCGAGCTGTGCGGATTCGGGGAGGAGACGGTGGAGCATGTGACGGTGTCATGTGTCTACGTCAGAGCGGTTTGGTGGCATCTCGGTATTTGGACGAAAACCCGGGTCGACACTGACGCTGAATCGTTCCAAGATTTATTAGAGGGGCTGCAAAAGATGAAAGGTTCGCGCGCGTGGAAGAAGGTTATGGAGCTTGTTGTTTCTGTAGCTCTGTGGAAGATCTGGAAGGCCCACAACGGGCGGGTTTTCGACGGCATTCCTTTCAACGTTCCGAAGCTGGTGGAAGATATAAAAGAGGAGTCCTTCGGGTGGATAAAAAATAGAACTCCGTTCAGAGATATGAAGTGGGAGAGATGGCGTGATTTCAACATTCGGGATATTGTTATGTAACTTGTGTGTTTGTTTCGGGACTTCCAGCTGCTTGCTGGCCCCTTGTTCTATTTTATTTGGTTGAATAAAATAGTCGTCGTTCCAAAAAAAGTTGTGATAGTAAAATTTGTCTGACATCATTTCATAAAGTGCATTAATTCATGTGTAAAATTGTTGTCAGCCACCATTTGCTTTGCATGAGGAGTTATCATTGAGGTCATCGGAACTTGTGTAGTTTTTACTTTATCTTAATTGTTGGATATTGAGTGCAGAATTCATATGATAGTATATGTGCTAGTATATGTGATTAGCCCAAGACAGTTACCGACTCACTATTAAATGTTACGGCTCATTTTGGTTTATAGCGTGGTCTAAGCCCAAATTTTTACAAATTTTTACATCGGCCCTCTAGTAATTGTTCACTAGTAATTGTTTAGATCAAAATGATGTGTGTATGTTATTTGATTTGCTAATTGTTCAAATAGAATCTTTTACTTGTTGTTTGTAAAGGTCAAGTGGTTTGTATCTTGGTAATTTTGCAAGGTTTGGAGTTTAGTCGGTTCGCACGGTTCAATCAGTACATTTGATCAGTCAAGTCGTTTTGTCAGTCTAGTCACGTATTAACGTCATTGACTCATCTATTAGTTCGTACGGTTCGGAGTTCAAAGGTGTCAAAAAGTCAATTTTGTATCAAAGGTTCATCAGGTCAATTGAATTCTATCCGGGTCATTCAGTCCACACAGCGGATCATTCAGTTCGCACAGTTGGTCAACGTTCAGTCCGCACAGAAAATTCACCAGTCTGAGTACCAGTTTGTTTCAGTTAATTGATAAGCTTTTAAACTGATTGTGTTTTTGTTTGTGATTGTAAAGGTGTTTGCCGAAGACATGGAAGAAGATTTCTACAATGCGTTTGCCACACCAGTCGCTCCGGTTACTGCTGCTGAAAATTTATATAGTGAGAATGAAACGGGAACGCATCAAAAGCCACCAAAGCTTATGTACATTGAAGAATTTAAAGGATGGCAGAATCGATTTGAGAACTGGGTACAAGCTTACAAGTTTGATGCATGGTGTTCATTGTTGAAAGACTACGAGAAACCAAAGAATGACCGTGGGATGGAAAAAGCATTTGAGGACTACTCAGAGATTGACAAATTAAAATTCACAAGTGAGAAAATGATGATCAGTATTCTTCAGCAAGCAATAAAAGAAGATATATTTGTTTTGCTCCAACATAATGGTACAGCTAAATCAATCTGGGAAGCATTGATTCAGAAATTCCAAGGAAGCGCAGATATGATAAAGAACAGAAAGGCTTTACTGAAAAAATCATTTGATATGTTTTCAGCCTTTGATCATGAAACTACAAAGAATACCATTGATAGATACTGTCATCTAGTCTTGGAAATGAAAAGATTTAACATTCAGAAAGAGGATGATGAGTGGGTTGATAAACTTGCTGAAGCATTACCACAACAGAAATGGGGAACGTATTTGCTGATCTTAAAACATACAAGAAAGTCTGAAAATATGAATTTGGCTCAGTTTATTCAGAGGATTGAAGAGCATGAGTTAGATATTCAGAAAACGGCTATCATGACAAATCCAAATGCCAAACAAGATGTCAGTTTGTATTACAGAGGGAACAAGTTTGAGACTACTACCAGTCCGAGCCCAAAGATCCAAACTGGTTTCAGTGCAGATGGTTCATCCGGAACAAAGAGTAATGTTACTCAAAGTGGTGGATCTTCATCATTCTCAAGTTTTGATCCAAACTTTACAACATCAAATCCTCAACAACAAAACTCAACGAATCTTCAGTGCAATGTTACTTTAAACATTCAAAATGGTCAGAATCTGTCTCCGGAAGTTGCCAAGCAACACATGGCATCACTGGTTACTATGTTAGAATCTTACGAAAGTTTGATCGGTGGGAAGATTGGGAATCCGATGCTTACCAAAGAAGATTACGACCAAATTGATGCTGAAGAACTTGAAGTGATGGATATCAAATGGTGCTTAGCAAGTGCTTGGAGGAGAGCTGAGAAGTTTCAAGAGATTACTGGTAGGGATGAATTTCGAGGAATGGCTACCTCTCCATTGGGATTTGATAAATCAAAGGTTACATGTTTCCGTTGTAAAGGAAAAGGTCATTTTAAACGAGAGTGCAAAAGTAAAGAAACTACTGGGAATCAAGATAGAAACAATTATTACCAGAAATCAATCTTCCATCAGACTACTCAACAACCTCAAATTGTACATGCTCATGCTACTGATGATGGAAAGAAGAAAGCTTTAATTATCCATCAAGATGACGAAAAAGTTGCCGAGGGATTTAGTTGGGATAAATACATTCCATCAGAATCAGGCTTTGTTGCTCGAATTCTAGGTGAAGATGAGGTTAATCAGAAAAGAATCCCGATTTTTCCAGATCTTGGAAGCGATGTAGATACCGATGATGAGGAAGAATATCTTAACAAATGTAGAAAAAGCATTGAGCCTGATAGTTTTTATTTTTTCTATGCAGATAAAGTTGATATGCTGAATCAGAAGAAGATTGCCCGCTTAAAAAGAGAACTGGAAGCAGCAAAGTTACTTGCTAATGAAAAGGCAAAGACAGAAGTTGGAGAAACAAAAGTTGAAGCAGTGATTGAAAATGCAATAGAAAAAATCGTTGAAGTGGAGAAAGTGATAGAGAAAATAGTCGAAGTTGAAAAATTGGTCGAAGTAGAGAAGATTGTTGAGGTTGAAAAGTTAATTGAAAAAATGGTTGAAGTAGAAAAACCATGTTCGAAGTGTTCAGAATCTTGCAAAGCTTGTGAAGAGAAAGATAAGAAGATTGCTGAGTTGGAGAAGATTAAAGAAGACTTACTGTCTGATGTGAAGTACATTAAGGAGTCGTATGATGTGCTCAACAACACAGTTGATCGTCTAAAAAAGACGAATACTGAAACCGAAAAAACAATGGATAAAATGAGTGCAACATTGATGACAAAGCAGAAAGTCATTAATGAGTATATTGAAGATTGTGCACAGTTAAAGAAAGAAGTGGAACTTGAGAAGATTGAGAGTGAAAGGATTAAACGATTACTGTTGAGTTACACTACTTGTGATTACTTGATTGATCGTGTTTATCCTACTGTTGCAGGTCTAGAAGCGTTCATGGACAAAAAGACTGAAGATACTGATACTGGTAAGAAACCAAGTGTCAAGTATAACAGATGTCCGCCCCCGATCCATGAAACTTATTCTCCCAGGAATCCAAATGAAGAGCGTCTAAAAAAGGCAGTCAACATCAAGTTAAAATCTGAAATCATTGATGAATTACCAGACAATATTGATGTTACATTCACAGCGTCTGACACTGATCATGAGTCTGAGTTATTAAAGAAAGTTGTCGATCAGGTGTTGGATACGGATGAGGAGTTAAAACCGGAGTCTAAGTCTGAAAGTCCGAGTTCGTCAGAAAAGAGTCCGAGTTCACCGGTTAATAGGGTTTACAATAGAGAATTCCTGTTATCAAAATCTAATTTGAATGACGGATCAATCAAAGTGGCTTATACTTTGAATGATTCAGACAAATTATATTCTGATGAGGAATTTCCAATCAGAAGTGTAAAAACTGAAATGATCAAACAGGTTTTCAAATTAACAGAAATTAATATTTCTGATATAAAAGATTTAAATCTTGATGAAAAACCTAAAAAGTACACTTCAAGAGTTCAACAAAGATTGAACAAGAAAAAGGGTTATAGTTCTGGTTATGGTTATCGAAAGAAACCAAACTACAACGGTAATCTCAAAAAGAAAGGTTTAGGATTTATTCCTCCTGAAAATTATCAAAATCAGAAAACTTATAAACCAAATACAAAATTTGTTGCAGGTGGAAGTTGTGAAGATGAGCAGAAGAAACCATTCTGGAAACAATCCAATCAAGAGTTTCTTGCTGAAGTGAAGAAGAATGTGAGAAAGTTTGCTCAAAGAGTTGATCGAAGAACTTGTTTTAAATGCCAGGAAGTTGGACACATAGCTTGGAATTGCCCCAAGACCAACTACAAAGAACAGGGAGTTTCTTCTAACTCTGAAATGAAAAAGAAAAATGTTGATAAATCGACTTTGGAAGTTGGTGAAACTTCAAAACGGTTTTACAAAAGAAGTGTCGATTTAACCAAACAAAAATGGATTGTAAAATCTGAAAGAAGTTCTGACAATGAATCTGATTCCATAAAATCAGAGGAGTCATTTGTTGAGAAAAAGATTGTGAATTCCGTTCCTGAGGTGAACGATGAAAATTTTCCTTCATTGTCAAAGGAAAATTGGAAGTCGAAAGTTGGGAAGGTAGAGATCTCAAATCAATTCTTCGCTGATAAGGGAGAATTTGATGTTGAGAAGGCTTTCAACGGGAAAGTCAAACATATTTTCGGTAAGATGGTTGATAGGAAGGTAAAAGGTGCTCAAGAATTTTATAAATCAAAATGTTGGTGGGACAGATGTTTGCCACCAAAGTCACCCAAGGCTGGTGAGGCTTGGGTGGACGTAAAGTTTGAGTAAAAACCGGACTTGCCGGAGCTCCCAGGTTGGTAAAAGTGGAGCAGGAATCGGCACATTTCTTGAGAAATTCACGAAAGTGATTTCGACTTACAAGTGGTAAATCAGGGACATTAAATTGTATCTGATTTTCTACAAATGATTGAGAAACAATGTGATGAAATCCCTAACCTACAATTGGTAAAATCAAACTTATTTTCCGGAAAAACCATTTGATTAAAACAAACTTAAGTGTTTTGAAATCTAAATGGGAAAATAGTTTGTTGTGAGGGGGAGTTCTGATTGTTTATGCCAAGTGGATGGCGATTTGAGGTGATTTGATATCAGTTGTCACTTTATTGTACAGTTGGTTTTTAAAATTTCCTAAAATGTGTTTGCATTTTAGGGGGAGTAAAAATTTTCAGAAAATCCAAAAACATTTGAAAATTTGAAAAAGCCAAAAACATGATAAAATGAAAAATGAGTTTTGTTGTATAAAAGAGGAAATGATAGTACATCAGTGGACTATCACAGCATGCTAAAGAAATGAAAAGTTAAAAAGTGATAAACGGTCTCACTGTGGATATGTCAGTAGGTTTTTGCACATTTAGTAAATTGTGACGAGATATAAACATAAAATTTACTTGCGTCTACGTGGGGAACACCTCCAGGATATATAGGTAACCCCTGAAATCTTGTTTGAAAGGTCCCATATTCTGAGATACTAGGTCTTTATACTCAGTGATATCTGGGGTATTATCCCGGGACTTCTGATTTTGCGGAAGCAATGGCCTAGTCCCCGGAGAATACTTTCCGCATGCTTGAAAAATAGCGCAGCCCTCAGCAAATTGATGAAACAATAAAATTGATAGTCATTGCTGTTGTAATTCAAAAGATCCTCTAAAGGGGACCCACCAAAAGTCGAAGCCGTCATCTCTCTGCGTATCGAAAGATCGACCTGAGCTCTCACGGCCCTCGCAATTAATCCCTTACAGATATCATCTAGGTATACTCACCTGTAAGACTGAATACTGGGGTCTGGATACAGGAGTATATACTGAGGTGGGACACATGTAGATGTTTAAGTCCTAAAACACTAATTCGTATCTCGAAACAGTTGAACTTTGTGTGAAAATTTAAGTGGACAAGTATACTGACAATCTAGGTGAATTGTTTAGAACTTAAAATGTTTAAAGCTTAACGGTGTTGGTGATTTGTCTCAAAAACTGATATGATCCTCTTACACAAACTCACAAAAATATTGTTTGTAAATATTTCTTTACTGCATTTTATTTCTGTTATTTCAAAAATCCAAAAAGATTTTCGGTGTGTTTTAGCAAAAATTTTGAAAAATACAAAAAGATTTTCGACAACTGATGTTGAAAAGCTGATTTTCAAAATTCCAAGTGCTAAACATGACGAACAGGTTTGGGGAATTTGATTGAAAAGTTTTTCAGAGATAAAAATTCGTTAAAAGATCATTGTTAATGATTGATTGGAAAAGGATCAGTGTTGGTGCATGATATTTGATAAATTGTTAAATATTTTATTCTTGTGAATCTTATTTTTGGGTAGAGGATGTGCAGGATAGCAGATAGAGTGCCAGGTTCCGATACCTGAGGATTTTGAAATACTGTAAAAGCCAGACTACGATCCCAGCATGTTTTGAGGGGGAGTCTGTTAGAGATCCTGAAAGAGATTTGGAGATAGAATAGAGCCAGATAGAGATCCTGAAGAAAGCTCAAAGACTGATAAAGACTGAAGATTGTGAAGACTCGACACTTAAGACTCGTCAACATCTGAGGGGGAGTCTGTTGGTGCACACATCTGTCATCTTCGTCTTATATCGAGTCTCGGTTCGTTGCGAAGTGGATCAAGAATGATGTCATGATGACATCATCCAAGTGACATCAAGGATGACATCATCACATGATATATTCACGTGAAGACAAAACTTATATGAAATCAGAATGTCATTTTGACGGTTACACTTGAAAAGTCAAAATTGAATGTTTGCATGAGATTTCGCTTCAAGACAAGATCCATGTTAGGTTCGCTTGAAGGGTGTCGCTTCAAGAGTTTCAAGCGAAATCTTTAGGCTATAAATAGATGATGTTAAATTTCAGTTCGAACAGTTTTTGACAAGTGATACCGAGGTGCTGCCGGTTTCTCTTCTGATTGTAAAGGTTGTAATATCAATATAAAAGAGGTTTAAAGTGTGAAACAAGCTGTTTACACGTTCGTTTCTTAGTTTCCGCCTCTGAAACGGACTAGAACTCTTCCGAACGACTCGTATAGGTCGCAATCCGATCCTACAGCGACTAGGGATCCACATGCGATCGAGGTAGTGAAAAATACCATTCGGTTTATTCACTAATTGATGTTCGGTTCCAATAATGCGTTCTTCCTTCAAGGTGTGCTCGGTAAAACAAGCGTGTTGAGCATCGCGGATAAAAGTTTCGAGATTATGTTGGGCTTGAATATTACGAACACTATGTAAATAGCTTCGCCTACTTAGAGCATCAGCCACGACGTTGGCATTGCCTGGATGGTAACGTATCTCACAGTCGCAGTCGTTGAGAAGTTCGACCCATCTGCATTGTCGCATATTAAGTTCCTTCTAATTGAAGATATGCTGTAGGATCTTGTGTTCGGGGAAGACCATACACTTGGTACCGTACAGATAGTGTCGCCAAATCTTCAATGCAAAAACAACTGTACCTAATTCGAGGTCATGCGTCGTGTAGTTCTTCTCGTGAACCTTGAGCTGTCGAGACGCGTATGCGATCACCTTATCTCATTGCATGAGAACACAGTCGAGACCTAGGTTTGAGGCGGCGTAGTATACGATGAAATCGTCATTTCCGTCGGGCAGAGTAAGAATTGGAGCGTTGCAGAGCATAAGCTTGAGTGTTTGGAAAGCATCCTCTTGTTTGGTTCCCCAAACAAAAGTCTTGTCTTTATGCGTGAGAGAGGTGAGAGGAACAGCGATTTTGAGAAATCTGCGATAAATCGACGGTAGTAACCCGCCAATCCAAGGAAAGAACGGACTTTGGACGGGTTTTTCGGTGTAACCCAACTCTTAACTGCTTTGATCTTCGCGGGATCGACGTGAATACCTTGACTATTGACGATGTGACGGAGGAATTGAACCTCCTCAAGTTAGAATTCGCACTTGGAGAATTTGGCATAGAGGCGATTTCCCTGGAGAAGTTCGAGAACTATACGTAGATGTTGCGCGTATTCAGTTTTCGTCTTCGAATAGATAAGGATATCATCGATAAACACGATGACATAGCGGTCGAGAAAGGGTTTACACACGTGATTCATCAGATCCATAAAAACCACGGGTGCATTGGTAAGACCAAAGGGCATAACAACAAATTCGTAGTGACCGTAGCGAGTGAGAAAAGCAGTTTTAGGGATGTCTTCCTCTTGAATTCGTAACTGATGATAACCAGAGCGTAGATCGATCTTCGAAAAACACGTAGAGCCTTGCAGTTGATCAAACAAATCATTGATTCGAGGGAGTGGATAGCGGTTCTTGATAGTCAGCTTATTGAGTTCCCTATAATCGATGCACATGTGGAACGATTCGTCCTTCTTCTTAACAAAAAGGACAGGTGCGCCCGTTGGCGATGTGCTAGGGAGTATGAAGCCTTTATCAAGCAATTCCTGGAGTTGACTCGAGAGTTCGCGCATTTCAGACGGAGCGAGGCGGTAAGGGGATTTAGTGACAGGATTAGCTACAGGAATGAGGTCAATACGAAAATCAATATCACGATACGGCGGTAATCCAGGTAAATCGTTAGGAAAGACAGCAGGAAAATCACGAACCACGAGTACCTTTTCCATTGCGTTTTCTTTCTTTTCCTTCTCCGCTACTACGATATGTGCTAAGAAAGCCTTGTATTCCTTTCGGAGATACTTTCTCGCTTGTATGCACGACATGAGTTTCAAATCCTTTGAAGGAATTCGCCATAAACACAGAGTTGGTCGCCATTAGCGAGGGAGAAACGAATCATTTTATCGAAGCAAACAATTTCAGCACGATTTTCCCGAAGGAAATCCATGCCTACTAATATGTCAAAGCTACCAAGTTGCATCGGGATAAGGTCGATTGGGACAACGTGATTGTTGAGTTCAGGAGTACAATCACGAAGAACTGAATTTACGGTGACGGTTCTTCCAGTGGCAATTTCTACGTCGAATGTCATTGGGAGGTTAGCGCGTATACGATTAAGGAGTTTCTCGAATTCCAACGACACAAAACAGTTATCTGCTCCAGTATAAAATAAGCACGAAGCATAAATACCATTTACGAGGAACGTACCATTGACAACGTTGTTGTCGGTTTGAGCCTGACGAACGTTGATGTTGAAAGTTCTAGCTCGTGCTGCTGGTTGTTGTTGCTGCTGAGGCTGCTGCTGTTGATGTTGTTGATGCGCTGGTTGCTGTTGTGGCTCTTGCTTCACCACTCGGCTCGGGCAAACGTTCGCGAAGTGGTTAGGATCTCCACACGCGTAGCAGGCTCGTGCGTTAGCAGCGAGGGCAGGATCTGCTTGAATACCTTGAGGAACGGGAAGAGGAGCTGGCAGTGCTGGAGGAGCATGAACTTGAGCTTGTTGGCGAGGACACGAGTGGCAATTGGCAGTAAAATACCCATATATATTGAGCACAGAATCTGCAAGCAATCCCAATTGGATGATGGTAAGTACAAGTAGGGCACAGAGGGTGTGGACCGGTATACGCAGCTTTACCGGCGGTGCGTTGGTCACTGGTGCTGCTACTTGGCGGTTCTTGTTCTGTGGTTGAGCAGGGACATCATTGAGAGGAGCAATGGTGACAGCACAGTTCTTGTTGTTGTTGTTCTTGCGCTTGCGGCGGTTAGACTTCGAAACCTGAGGTGCGGTAGATTCAGTAGCGGGAGCGGGAGTACCGGTTGCTTGGTGAAGATTCTTGCTTGGGGTCTTCAAAATAACCAACCAAACTCGCTTATCATTGATCTTAGCAGCGAGTTGAAAAGTCTCTTCGATGGTAGTAGTCTTGGCGGCTTGAACAAAATCGGCAACACAATCAGGTAGAGCGCGAATATATTTCTTGATTGTGATGTCAGGAGTTGAGACTTGACCAGGACAAATGATTCTAAGCTGCCTAAAGTGAGCAGTAAGACCAGCATTGTCGCCACCTTCTTGCTTGATGTTCCAAAACTCGTTCTCCAGCTTCTGGAGCTCATGCGGAGGACATAATTCTTTCATCATAATCTCCTTAAATTCCTCCCATGAAAGTCCATAGGCCACGTCGTTACCTCACCTGTTTCTTTCGACAGCCCACCAGTCCAGAGCCCTGGACTGAAAAATGCCGGTTGCGTTAACAAAGCGGAGGTTGTTTGGGCATCCACTTTGCCGAAGAGTGACTTCAATTGAGTCGAACCACTGAAACATGACACTGGGCCCGTCTTCATCAGTGAAGTCTTTGGGGCCACAGGCCTTGAACTGTTTGAAGCTAAAAGTAGCTTGAGGCAAGTCAGTCTTAGATTCCTCAAAAGACTTACTGGCAACTTCGTTGATTTCACTGACAATTTGCGGAATGACCTTAGCCATTTCCTTGGCGACTAGTGAGGTGATGCGTTTGTCAGCGTGGTTGGGACGAGTAGCGTGAGAAGTGTGAGATCCAAATGACGACATTGTCTGCAACAGACAACGTCATAGGATTCAAGCGACATTTGAGTATACCGGGTAATAGATAATAGTTTAGCATTCAACACCGTATATATTCTATTATTATCAAGGCACAAAACACATAGTCATGTAGCACATAAGCACATTACACATAGGCACATAAGCTCATGAACACATAAACACGAAAGTACACGGTCACATGTCATCCCATACTAACATGTGGTCGATGTAAGCACATATTTTGCACGTATTCACCTTCATATTTTTCACGTATTCACCTATCTTTCACAGCTACGTATAGCGATCGGGTGTTGCGAGTGCGAGTAGTGATATACGAGAGTCCGTAGTATGTGTCTGCGATTAGTTAGCGTGTTGAGATATGTGTGTAGTGCGAGTTGTGCGCATTTTGTAAAGCGAAAAGTGATAAATGAAAACCATAAAGCAAAAATTTAAACACATAAACATAAATAATAACACGATAAATTGCGATAAAGCGTAAAATCGACGATTGCGGCTTGAAAATGTCAGAATACCTTGAGCGTGAGGCGTCGACTATCCAAAGTGATTCGACTATTCACATCGACCTCGAGTACACGCTTTGGCCTTCTGGACTGTACTCTCTCACCGCATCGCGGTGAACGGCACGCATCCTTCTAGTTACTACATGAATTTGGGTCATTGGAATCCATCGAGACCTTGGTGAGAGTTTTGTAAATCCAAGTAGGGAGCGGAACAATTCATTAAGGTGCGGGTTTCACCCCTAACTTAACAACTTCGTTCCTGATAATGTGGCGAGATCACGAGATAGAGGTGGAGGATTTCATAGAGATGTGGATTTCACGCCTGGCTCAACGAAAGATCCTCGTGCTGATAATGAAATACGTGTAGAGTGAGCGATTTTCATCGAGAGTTCCCGGTTTTCACACCTAATCTCGACTCAATTACTTGATTGTGTTGTGCAAGTAGTGTAAGTTGTATCCCCCTTAGGTAAGGTGATACATTGTTGCCTTAGGAAAAGCAACTAAAATACTTCGTACGAAGTGTACAACTCGGGCAACGTGTCCTACTTCATACAAAATGTTTCACTCGAGCGAAGTAACTCACCTTGTGCGAGTTGTTCCAATTCATACTGGTATCCCTAGTTTTGTATAAGCGATAGGGTTAACATAAATAGAGGTCGCGTTTGGTACTTAGACTATAGTCTAGGTCAATTATAAGACAACAACCCGGACTAGGTTGTGTCCTGTAGGATCGTTTGCTGACCCGAACGAGTCGTTCAGAGGTTGTCTCTTGCGTTTCAGATGCGGAATAATAAGAAATGCAAGTAGATATAGCTTGTTCTTCTTCCTAACTGCTTGTTTTATTGATATGAAACGTTTTACAGCTCGATCTTCACACCGGCAGAGCTTCGGCGTGGAATTTCACATACATGTTATGTGGTTCGTCCTAATGACACCTATATATAGACTTTCTGGTTCGCTTATGTGCCACATGACCATAAAAGCGGACCAGACATGTACATATAAGCGGACCACAATGACAAATAAGCGGACCAGCATGCCTATGTCCCTATGAGCGGACCAGATATGTAACACCTATACAGACTCCTGTTTTCTCGTAAAACGTGCCCTATGCTATACAATACGACGTAAGACCTGATCCTAGACACCTAGACGTAATCAACAGATGTAGTGCACCAAGAGACTCCCCCTCAGATGTTGATGGAGTCGCCTATACACTCTGACTGCAAAACTGTGTCTTCACATCTTCAATCTAGACCAGTCTCTGGGCTTTCTCTTCTCTCAATCTTCAGACTCCCCTTCTTGATTTACTGGCATTCTTTTGTTCTTCAGTAACATCTTCAGGATCGTTGTCTGATCTTCACAGGCTTTCAGAATTGATTTCCAGGATCGAAACTTGGCTCTCTTCCAACAGAGATTTTCAGAATATCGAAACCTGGCTACCTGCACAATCTTAACCCAGACATAAATTTTCTAATTTTATCACATATCAAATACCTGTGCACCAACACATGACTCTCAAAATCACTAAAACAAACATATAATTGCAACATCTCAAGCTCTCTCTCAAATATCTATGATGAACCACTTGAAAAAGGTTAGATTTAACGAAAAACAGTTAGATTTACACAAACACTCCCCCTCAAATGCTGCTCATCATGTTTAGCACTCGGAATTTTGAAAATCAGTTTTTCAACATCAGTTGTCGAAAATCTTTTTGACTTTTTCAAAATTTAACTAAAATACACAAAAAATCTTTTTGGATTTTCTGAGAGACTAAAATGCAGAAATAAAATATTTACTGACAATATTTTTGTGAGTTTGTGCAAGAGGATCATATCAGTTTCTGAGACAAATCACCAACACCGTTAAGCTTCATTTCATTTTAAGTTCTAAACGATTCACTTAGATTGTCAGTATACTTGTCCACTTAAATTTTCACACAAAGTTCAAATGATCCGAGATACGATATTAATGTTTTAAGTACTTGAACTTATCCGTGTGTCCCACTACTTGAATATACTCCCGTATCCAGATCCCAATATTCAGTCTTACAGGTGAGTATACCACAGATGATATCTGTAAGGGAATAAATTATAGTGCGAGGGCTGTGAGAGCTCAGGTCGATCTTTCGATACGCAGAGAGATGACGGCTTCGACTTTTGGTGTGTCCCCTTTAGAGGATCTTTTGCATTACAACAGCAGCGATTATCAATTTTATTGTTTCATCAGCTTGCTGAGGGCGATGCTATGTTTCAAGCATTTGCAGAAAGCATTATCCGGGGACTAGGTCAGAAATTTCTTTCAGCAGAAGTCCCGGGATAATACCCCAGATATCACTGAGCATAAAGACCTAGTATCTCAGAATACGGGACCTTTCAAACAAGATTTCAGGGGTTACCTATATATCCAAGTTTGTGTTAACCCACAGAACAAGCAAGTTTGAATTTAGGTTTATATCTCGTCTCAATCTACTAAATGTGCAAAAACCTACTGGCACATCATCAGTGAGATTGTTTATCACTTTTAAACTTTACATTTCTTTAGCGTGCCGTGATAGTCCACTGATGTACTATCATTTCCTCTTATTCGCAACACAACTCATTTTGAATTTTATCATGTTTTTGGCTTTTTCAAATTTTCAAATGTTTTTGGATTTTCTAAAATTTCTTACTCCCCCTAAAATGCAAAAACATTTTAGGAAATTTGAAAACAAACTGTACAACAACATGACAACTGACACTGAATCACATCAAATCGCCATTCACTCGGCATAAACAATCAGAACTCCCCCTATCACAAACCATTTTCTCATTCAGATTTCAAAACACTTAAGTTTGTTTTAATCAAAATGATTTCTCCGGAAAATGAGTTTTGTTGATTTTAAACCATTTGTAGTTTCGGGGTATGGTTCATCATTTTGTCGTCAACCACTTGTAGGAAAAAGCAAGTACAACTTAATGTCCTTGATTTTACCACTTGTAGAATCACAAACAATACCACTTGTAAGTATAAACCTATACCAACTGTAGGAATGTTACGTCTACATCACCATTTTACCAATCAGGATGCCGATTCTTGCTTCGCACTTACCAACCTGGAAGCTCCGGCAAGTCACACTTAACCTGTAAAAACTAAACATATTTAAAAATCTTTCACAAAATCTAAAATAACAAGAAGGATGCCGATTCCTGATCCACTATTACAAACTTGGGATCTCCGGCATAGTCCTAAGACTATCATGGGAAACAAACTTCCATCCAAGTCTTTTCAGACTTGATGGCTTTCAAATCTTGAGCAGTAGGGTTGTATGTTGCCTTTTTCGTGGCATAAAACTCTTTTACTCCCTTAACTCTCCCACTTAACATTTTCCCAAAAATTTTCTTTACACTTCCATTAAATGTTTTCTCGACATCAAACTTATTATTCTCTTTATAAAACTGATTCGAGATATCAATCTTTCCAACTTTCTTTTTCACCTCTTCAAACTTCAGTGATGAAAACTCATCATCATTCACTGAAATTTTCACCTCACCTTGTGGCTCTTCTGGCTTTGTGGAACCAGATTCATTGCCATCATTCGCATCAATTTTCTTAACGACCCACACTTGGTTGTCATTCTCTTTCTTTTTATAAAAATTCTTTTTAGAACACTCACCAACCTCATAAGTTGAATTTTCAAAAATTTTAAGTCTGTCGGTTGGTGGTTCAACATCAACAACCTTTTCTTTCAATTTCTGAAAAACTCCCTGTTTTGTTTTGGCATTTTTCTGGCAGTTCCATGCAATGTGACCAGTTTCATTGCACTTGTAACAAGTACGAGTCTCTCTTTGATAAAACAATTCAGTTCTATTCTTCTTCTTTTCAGCAAGAAACTCTTGATTTGACTGTCTCCAGAATGGTTTCTTCTGTTCCTCTTCTGCACTTCCACCTGACACAAATTCTGTTTTTGTTTTAGAATTTTTCAAATTTTTATGATTTTCTGGTGGAATAAATCCAAGACCTTTCTTTTTGTAGCTACTATTTTGGTTTTGTTTCTTTTGAAAACCAGAACCAGAATTGTAACCCTTTTTCTTATTTAAACGTTGTTGAACTCTAGAAGTATATTTTTTAGGTGTTTCAAAACTTTTCAAAACTTTTAATTCTGGAATATTAATTTCTGTTAGTTTGAAAGTTTTGTTTATTAGTTCCGTTTTAATACTCATTATTGGGAACTCTTTATTGTAATATAATTTGTCCGAACCATTCAAAGTATACACAACTTCGAATGTTTCATCATTCAAATTTGAATTTGATAACAAAAATTCTAAACTATAAGACCGTTTGACCGACGAATTTGGACTGTTGACTGACGAATTTGACCCTCCAGACTCAGACTTTGACTCGGACTCCTCCTCAGTATCCAACACCTGATCGACCACCTTTTTGATTAACTCAGACTCATGATCAGTATCAGACGAGGTAAACGTGACATCAATGTTATCTGGTAAAACGTCAGGATTGTCGGTTTTTAGCTTTATATTGACTGCTTTTTCAAGTTGCTCCTCGTTTGGTTTTCTAGGAGAATACCCTTCCCAAATTGGAGGCGGACACTTGTTATATCTAACAGTCGGTTTCTTACCACTATCTTTCTTTTCCTTCTTTGGCTTCTCGTCTTGAAAAGCTTCCATACCTGCAACAGTTGGGTAAATACGATCAATGAGATAATCAGAACTAGAATAACTTTGTAATAAACGTCTAATTCTCTCATTTTCAATCTTCTCTGTTTCCAACTCTTGCTTCCATTTAGCACTCTCTTCGATGTAAAAGTTTATAGCTTTTTGCTTTGTCATCATTACAGCATTCATCATCGTAAGTGCTTGTTCTCTTTCTGAATTTGTCTTTTGAAGACCAGTTACTGTTTTGTTCAAGACATCATAAGATTCTTTCACATAATTGAGATTGAACAGTAACTGCTCTTTCTTCTTCTCATACTCAGCAATTATGTCATCTTTTGCAGCACATTCCTTGCAAGCTTCCAAACACTTCTCGCAAGGCTTTACAACTTCAATAATCTTCTCAATCTCGATTGTTTTCACAACCTCAATCACTTTTTCTACTTCAATCACCTTTTCTTCTTCTTTTTCAACCTCGGTAATCTTCTCAACAACACTTTCAGCATTCTGAACATCACCATCAGATTCAGTTTGTTGTTCTTTAGCAGCTCTTTTCTCCTTTAGTTTCTCTACTCGATCTGCAAAATAGAAATGAAAACTTTCAGGAGAAAGATGAGATTTGGCAACATTTATATGTTTTTCTTCCTCATCATCACTACTGCTATGATCTGGTGATTGATCAAATTTTACAGATTTATCAGAATCATCATCTGATTTACTAAAATCAGACGGTGTTTTATCAAAAACAACTGCCTTTTCTGAAACAAACTCATTCTGTACATCTTCATCTGAACTCTGTAAACTTTCATCTAAACCTTCTGAAATTTCTCCAGATCTCTCTGAAAGTTTATCAGAACTATCTGACCCTTCATCGATTGACACAGACTTTTCATCTTCACTTTTCACATTCTCCCCGATAGATCTCATCCAAGTAGCAAACAAATCTGGCTCTCGGACAATCTTGGCAATGAATGCTTTGAACTCTCCCTTTTCATCTACAAACATATCCCAACTGAAACCTTCTGGTAGTTTCTCATCATCTTGATCGATAATGCGTGCTGCTTTGCCTTCAGATGATATGTAATCACTCCAGCTGAAATCTACCAAACATGCTCTTTTGGGATCTTTAATCTCTCTCCCGTGAGCTGTCTGTGGTTCTTGGAATTGACCGACTTGTTGATAGATAGCTTTGCAGTAGTAATCATTTTTCCCGAATGGATTCTGTGCTCCGCTAGGTTCTCTTCCTTTGCACTCCCGTTTGAAATGACCTTTCTCCCTGCATCGAAAACAAGTAACTTTAGATTTATCAAAACCTAAAGTTGATACATGAGCATCTAGAAAGTCATTTCTCCCAGTAATGGTTTTGAATTTCTCAGCTCGTCGAAGAACACTTGCGAGACACCATTTGATATCCATAAGTTCCATCTCTTCGGCGTCTATCTGATCGTAATCCTCTTTGGTAAGCATAGGATTGCCGATCCGACCAGCAACAAGACCTTCATAGGATAACAATACTGAACCCAGAAGTGCCATATGGTCTTTAGCAGTTTCTTCAGAGAAGCTTTGACCTTCTGGAAGATTGAGAGCTATGTTGCATTGAATCACGTATCCATTTCCTTTTTTTGTACTCTGAGACTGAAAACTCGTGTTAGTCTCTTTCGGATTCACACTCGGAAACGATGAAAACCCGCTGCTATTCTTTTTCCAACCCTGATCAGCTTTCTCAGATGAATCACCAGCACTGAAAGCAGTTTGAATCTTCGGACTTCTTTCAGACTCAGTAGCTGGAATACTACCCCTGTAGTACATCTTCACATCCTGCTGACCACTCGGACTATTCATCCTCGCAATCTTCTGCTGTTCAAGATCCTGACTCTCAATTTTCTCTATAAACTGTGAGATTGTCAACCCATCATACACACCAGTATTCTTCAAGATCATCAAATACGTTCCCCACTCCTTTTGAGGTAACGCGTCCGCCAATTTATCCACCCACTCCTCACGACCTTTTTCAACACCCAACATAGATAAAGATCGCACCAAATGACAGTATCTCTCGATTAGCTTTTTAGTATCCTCTCCCGGTAAACTACTAAACAAATCAAATTCTTTCTTTAGTAACGCTTTCTTGCTTTTGATCATGTTTTCGCTTCCCTCGAACTTGACCTTTAGCGCATCCCAAATTGACTTAGCAGTTTTGTCGTGCTGTAACAGGATGAATATATCTTCTTTTATCGCCTGCTGCAACAAACTAATCATCATTTTCTCAGCTCTATACATTGCTCGTTCTTGATCAGTGAACTCGAATATTTCTTTGATGACTTGCAAATCTGTTCGAGGCAATGTGTACTTCTTCAATATGCATTCCCACGATCTGAGATGATTTGCCTGAACCCAGTTTTCAAACCGATCCTTCCATCCATAATACTCCTCAATGTTCATCAATTTAGGGGGCTTTTGAGTCGTTCCCGTCTCGTTTTCTAAATTCATTGCTTGAGCAATGGCGGCTGGAGTAGTCGATGAAGCAAATGCGTTGTAGAACTCGGAATCCATACTGACTTAACACGTATTTCAAAACAAATGACAGAAGAGCGAACCAACTCTGAACAAATAAGCGAATCAGATGTTGTTCAGTGAAGCGGACCAGATGATCAGATGAGCGGATCTCCTGATAAAGTGACTATGGAGCGGACCTGATTGTTCTTTGGAGTGGACCACTTAATGTTCAAATGAGCGGACCACTTGATGTACAAATAAGCGGACCAGAATGTTGTTTTGGAGCGAACTAGAATGTTGCACTAAGAGCGAACCAGGCAACTCACTTTTGAGCGAACCACAAATGATCTTTGGAGCGGACCAGAAAGATGTGTTGTTCAAGCGGACCGGACGAGCGAACCAGCAACCAAAACTGCCATTTTGAGCGAACCAGAACTAAAAACACGAGTGAACCAGCATTACTTGTACGTTGGAGTGGACCAGAAACGCGAACCACATATCGAACATGTTTTGACTCGTTAAAACTTCGAATTTTGGCTTCAAACTTTCCAGGGTTTATCTCGATACTATTGCGCACAAGCTGTGAAAATTTGAGCGAATTCCGACCGTGAAATCTTCCCGAATCAGTAAAAGAAGGTGTAGAAGTGAGAAGAAATGATGAAAAACAGCTACAATCTGCAGAAAACCTCCTCCCAAGCTCTGATACCACTTGTAGGATCGTTTGCTGACCCGAACGAGTCGTTCAGAGGTTGTCTCTTGCGTTTCAGATGCGGAATAATAAGAAATGCAAGTAGATATAGCTTGTTCTTCTTCCTAACTGCTTGTTTTATTGATATGAAACGTTTTACAGCTCGATCTTCACACCGGCAGAGCTTCGGCGTGGAATTTCACATACATGTTATGTGGTTCGTCCTAATGACACCTATATATAGACTTTCTGGTTCGCTTATGTGTCACATGACCATAAAAGCGGACCAGACATGTACATATAAGCGGACCACAATGACAAATAAGTGGACCATCATGCCTATGTCCCTATGAGCGGACCAGATATGTAACACCTATACAGACTCCTGTTTTCTCATAAAACGTGCCCTATGCTATACAATACGACGTAAGACCTGATCCTAGACACCTAGACGTAATCAACAGATGTAGTGCACCAACATGTCCCTCCTAGTTCCCTATAGTTATGGCTCTGATACCAATCTGTCACACCCCAACCGATGGCGGAAACATCGGGGTGCGGCACTGAGCGAAACAGGTTGTCTAAGAGAATCCATAACAGCTATTAAATTACTATATATTTAGCATTCACGTCACATACCATGAACTTACACAGTAAAATAGTTATTACAGACATAGTTTCTCAAAGACAATTAAATTGTTCCGACTACTCAGATTTTAATTTGTTTGTTTCTAGACTCCCCTAACTTGATTCCACAAAAGCTAGCAAGCAAACATCCTAATCAACCTATCACATACGTTAAAATAATTCAATACACAGAGTGTAAAGGTGAGCATACAAGTTTATTAGCATATAATAGCGAAAGCGATTTACGCATAACCAGCATGTATTACGTAGGGTGCGAAGCATGTAAGTTATCGATAAAGATCCTATCAATACCAATGACTGCGAGTTGTAGAATGCGCAACACATGTTCACCACTACGAACACATGAAGTAAGAACCTTAACAACCCCTGAGTAAACAGATGATGAGTCCAAACTATAGTACTAGCGTTGCTAGGGCAGGTAGACAGCAATCAATGTGTTAACATAACAAACAAGCATTCATCGAGTCACGTATAACATGCGAGAGCGGTTAGCGTTTAAAAGTGTTTGCGTTGTGTGTTCGATGTGATTTGATATAAGTAACGTATGTAATACCCAAAAGTGCGTTAAGCGAAAAAGGGTTCGAGTATACTCACTGATGATGGTGACTACTAAACATGATCTGTATTGGATTGAAGGGAGCGCTTAGAGTTAGCCTGACCATAGAACGATAGCACGAGCTTTGAACAGCGTGTAATAGTGCGTAGTGGAATGGTCGAACGGCGGTTCGATCGAATGACCGTCCAGAAGGATGGTTATCTGGACGGATGACCGTCCGGACGGAAGGTCATTCGACTGAGTATGAGTGTTTGTAAAGCGTTTGAACTTTGAAGTTTTTGTTGTAGCATTTTAAAAAGTGAGAAACATCTCTACCCATCAGGTCATTCAGACGGATGGTCATACGGACGGATGACCGTTCGGTCGGATGGCCTTTCGTTTGAAACTGATTCTCCTTGAAACTTTCCAAAACTTCAAGTGTTTAACTTATAAAAATCAAGGCACCTGATCAAATAGTCGTTCGATCGGATGGTGGTCCGATCAGACGGCTATCCGGTTGGGTTAACCTGTTTCGTTTGAAGAACTTGTCAAATTCGTTAAGTCGAAAGTTTGTGGTTTGGCCGAGACGGTATGATGACGTGTTAAACAATGGAAACCTCATCAAGTCCGACCCATCCTATCGGACGAGAATCACCCTGTTCGACCAGACTTAACTGTTCTTGACGGTGCTTCATGTTTAACCCGTGAATTGGTCGTCTCTTCGTTAGAAATCCATTCTCAGCCCAGCTCTCCACTAGAGAGTGAGTAGTGAACCCGAACGAGTCCAGATTCTAACGGTTTTGAGTGAAAAGTTAAGAATGTTGAAGAAAAGTTTGAAACACTTGAAAGATGTTTAGATTTAGTTGAAAATTATGTAAAAATGTGTAGGAATCCATCAGATCTGAACCGCACTTGGTAATATGAAGTCGCACTTCAGTGTCCATAAGAACTCCACGATGACATCACCCTAGAACAGCCCAAATCCGAAGATTTCACGGTTAAAAATTGTGATTCGATGGTGAAATTAATGAGGAAGTGTGTAAAGATTAAGGAAGTACAAGATTTGAGATGAAAACTTACAATAATTGCGAGGAATCGAGAGAAACGTGGCTGAGAATGCACTGGTTCAGAGGTAGCTGCTACATCAATGAACAGTGATGTGACAGGAGGGGTATTTATAGGCAAAGGAGATAAGTGAAGCGGTGGAACGATGGGTCGGACGGCCTTCCGATCAGATGGTCATCCGGTCGGATGGTCATCCGGTTGGATCACCATTCGATCGAACGGTCGTTCGATCGGACGGTGCGTGCGAGTTAGATCTGACTTTCGTTTCGTGCGATGCGCGTTGCGTTTTAGCGAGTTGTGAGTAAGCGATGCGATAGCATTTAAACAATAGTTAGACAAATAACATATTTACCTAACAACTAAAATGTGAAATGTAAATCTGCGTTTCGAGGTGCGTTGAGATTGCGTTGAAATAGTGTTGCGATTGCGGTTGCGAATAATCACCCAACATATATATAGCACACACAAGTAAAAGCACATAAAAATACACACATAAAATAATACCATTAGTTGCGATGCGACTGCGATGGGATTGCGATGTGATAACGTTTAGTAGTATAGTGTTTAGTTATCTTTATCGCATTGTTACTTCTGCTAGTAGTAAATCGTAGCATGAAATAGCGTAAACTAATTTATCGATTATAGGGTGGTTCGAGAGTACAAGCAATAATTAAGTAAGAAATGACAAATCTGAACGTTGACATTCCTTGACTTTGACTTCAAAAGTCGGGTTGTTACAAAAACGCCCTTGTATGATAAACTGGGAAAACGACCCCTAAACGTAGTTTGATAATAAGTTTATCGATCAAGTAAATCCTTAGGATAAGTATAAAAGTGAAAGGTATAAACCTTTTGGGTTAAATGCCTCGAAATAAGTCTTTTCCGTAATTTGACAAACCGAGGGGTATAATTCGGAATGAAAATTTACCACATTAAATCCACCTCATTTTTATTTGTGGTGGAAGACAAGTTGATATTTAAATATGAAAATAAGTGGTAAACAAAGGAAGAGCGTGATTTAAGTTTAAAAATGCTTAAATCCTTTAACGGGTCAAAAGTTGTTTACACGCAAAAATGGGTAAGCGATGCATAAAAACCCTAGAATAGAACTTAGGATAATAGGAAACATTTATAGTATGATGTTCATGAGTATTTGAATGCAAACAAAAGAGTTTTTTTGATAAATCATGAACGGGTCAAAAGTTTAATAATTGAATTTTAGACTGAAGGCTTAAAATCTAGAAAATTATTAACCCGGATGTCGGATTTTGACTCCCTATGATGGAGAATGAAATTACGATCACGCATGAAGAAACGAATTGTGAAACGAACAAAAACTTAGAAAGCTATGACCAAATCTGTAAAAATTTCTTAAGATGGGAATATGCAGAACCAGAACTGAACTTTCTGTCGAAATGGAGGCTTCAAGGTAATACACTGCCGCGCAACGCGATGGTTGTCGCGCCCCGCGAAGGAAACTTCTAACCCGGTCGCGGCCCGCGAGGGCCACAATAACGGGCAAAAAGTAGTTTGTTTTGCTTGTTTTGTCTTGCGAACTCATTTAGATACGTTTTAAACATCATAAAACTAATGCATTTCATGTTTTATGAAATGTAGGATATCTTGAAGTGCCGGATGACGATCAAGCTCAGAGAAGAACCGAACACGATCAAAGATTTAAGCTTCCGTATTATGTTTCGTCGTCACGTCTTGAACGATGATATATATATATTTATGATAAAATGTTTTAATAAATTCATATTTTCACATGTATGTGTAATCGTATAAACACAATTATAGGCGAAAATTATATGAATATTGTAAAATAAAGTAAGGGTTTTACAAGTTGGTAATCAGAGCTCAAGGTTAAAGAGTAAAAGTGTTCGGTTCGAGACTTGATCGCATAATCCGGTAAGTTATTATGTACATTAATGGTCTAACATGTTAAAGTGTTGTGAACAACACATAGGGTTATCGTGTCACACACAGTCACACCCCCAAAATATCACATGCGGAAACCTCGCGGGACGTGTGAAGTACCAGGATCCAGCCACCAATCACAATGAACTATAACAAGATATTAAATAAAAGTTTCCATTTATTACGTAATGTATTTCCAAAACATAACTTAAAACCAATACGTTCAGCGGAAGCATAAAGTAAATCGTTATTCAAATGTTTCAAAACCAATGTACGAAACCAATAAACAGGTACCAAGAAACTCGACCCATGACCACTCCAGCACTCCCAAATAGCAAGTTCCATGCCCATGAATCTAACGACCTTCAAGCATGCAGACAAGTGTATCAGCATGACGCTGGCGAGTTCAAAGTTTGTTAACATGTTTAGTTACCAGATATAAGTTTAAAACATTTCAAAGATTCGATATTGTTAATAACTCGATTACCGCAGATGGCTCCAGATTATTTGCCCTTCCCCAATGCTCTATCAAACATTGGTCGAGTGATTAAGGTAATTAGTTCACGCCCGTACTCGCCGGTACGGTGTGAGGGTTCCAAACCTAATAGCGCTATCAACTAATAACCCCGTTGCCTCCCGGGCAACCAATTCGGTATATGATGGGGCTTAACGATAGATATGAGTGTATTAACCAACATCCCAGGTTTAACATTCCAGTTAAACCCATTTACCCGACATTCCTCCCCGAAATGTTTACCAGATGTCCCTCCCCGGGATGCATGCTTGGAAAAAGAGCAGTGAACTCACCTTAGATTTGCTCGGTATATTAAGTTACCCATTCCAGTTAATCAACCAAACCCTACTGTGGTTACCTATCAAAATTAGTTTCATAATCATCCAAGTCACATATTTTACAGAATTTGCATTCATGACAGGGTTACTGTACAACACGTAGCATGCATATCACGAAATAACCATTAATATATGAATTGGCTCCTCACGCGGGTCGAATCAAGTTCCTCATTCCTAGTTAACATTATTAACATGTAACAGATAGAGTTTTGAAATCATCACAGACCGTTCTGTCTAATCTTTCACTTACAGCATTCTCCACAAAGAACTGGTCCATCGTGAGATGCCTCCTTGGCAAAGAACCCTACGGCATAGGATGATTCTTCGTCGGTAACGAAGGTGACGAAGTACCCTAGGTTGTTCGTCAAGTTCCAGTCAACGAAGAACTAGGTCCTTCTTCGACTTGAGTTCTTCGTTGGGAAGTCCTTCGTCACAACACTCATCAGACGGTGACAATTCCACACAATCCGTAACAACAGTTAGAAATATGTCACATGTCAAACAACCTCTCGAAGTAACAGTTACATTTCATGAAATCAACTTTATAAACAACAATTAATCTGATAATCATCATCCAAATCATCCTGACCAAATCATTAACACAGTGATTACGACTAAATCATGCAACCCTGATTTGTTATGTAGAATCGAAACAGTAACGACTTGTTTATATCAACAACTATCAACGGTTCACATAAAAAAACTGCACTAGATCATCATCAATCATCACCACGTAATCCCCTTCTAACAGTTAATTAACATGAGTTTTTTTCACCATTTAATTGGTCCATGCTCAATCAGATTTTCTAATAACCCTAGATCGTAACCATATTCAACATTTTGGACACACATAATCGCAGTCAACTATAATCAAGAATTCGAATCACAAAGTGTTAACATACTAACCGTAGGTTGCAACGGAGGATACTCGGGATCAAACCAAAGCTTCGAAGTGATAAAGGGGCTGCCACATGGAATAGAGAGGAGTGTTTAGGGTTTCATTATGTTTCACAGTTTACGCAGCCTTAAACAAACACAATAACTGTTGGGCCCATTCTGCACTACGGGCCGAGAGCCCCTTTTTGACGAAAGATTACTTGGCGAAGGACCCTCTTTCGCTAAGGATGGGTTATCACGAAGTACCCTTCTTCGTCGGCATGAGCTTGGGCGAAGAACCCTATTTCTTCTTCAGTATGGGTTGTTCGTGAATCAAGTGTGTGAATCAAGTGTGGTGCCATGCTATGCCTAAACATTACACCTTAAACAACACTTACATTTACATGCAATAACCAAACATAACCATACTTTAAGCATTCAAACATAATGTACATGATACAAGGCAAAACGAATTGTAAAAACAGGATCGTGAAACAAGTGATACGTAAAGGAAAGACCTTGAAATCTTGGGTTGTCACATCATCCCCAACTTGAAAGAAATTTCGTCACGAAATTTGATAAGTGATCTAAAGCAGCACGGTGTTAGATCAGGATGACTATGGATTTTCCCCAGGTGCCACATCATCCCCAACTTGAAGGGGAATTTCATCCCGAAATTCACCAGTTGCATCAGGATTAGATTGGTCAGTTGCGAAGAGTTCAGGATACTTGAGCTTCATCCGATCTTCGCGTTCCCACGTGAACTCCGGTCCACGTCTTGAGTTCCAACAAACTCTCATGATCGGGATTTGACTATGCTTACGGACCTTGACTTCTCGATCCATAATTTCAATGGGTTCTTCGACGAACTGCAATTTGTCATCCATTTTCAGCTCTTGAAACGGTACCACAAGTGTTTCATCGTACAAACACTTCTTTAGTTGCGACACGTGAAAGACGTCATGAACGTTACACAACTCAGCAGGTAACTCGAGCTTGTAGGCCACTTTACCGATTCGTTCCAGAATTTTGAAAGGCCCTACATAACACGGATTAAGCTTGTCGCGTTTCCCAAACCACACCACACCCTTCAAGGGTGAAACTTTCAACATGACACGATCGCCTACAACAAATTCCAAAGGTTTCCTATGCTTGTCAGCATAGCTTTTCTGACGGTCACGCGCTGCCACCATACGATTTCTGATCTGAACAATTTTCTCTGAAGTTTCAAGTACAACTTCCGGACCTGTGATCTGGCTGTCACCCACCTCAGCCCAACAGAGAGGGGAACAACATTTCCGTCCATACAATGCCTCGAACGGAGCTGCCTGGATACTGGTATGGTAGCTATTGTTATAAAAAAAACTCTATCAAAGGCAAGTGTTTCTCCCAACCCTTGCCAAAATCAATCAAACATGCTCGCAGCATATCTTCAAGTGTCTGGATGGTTCGTTCACTTTGACCATCCGTCTGTGGGTAATAAGCAGTACTCATGTTGAGACGTGAGCTGAACGATTTGTGCATCGACTGCCACAAATCTGAAATGAAACGCGGGTCACGGTCTGAAATAATAGAGGTTGGCACCCCGTGCCTAAAAACCACCTCCTTAAGATAAACAGCAGCAAGTTTTGAGAACTTATCAGTTTCCTTGATTGCGAGGAAGTGTACTGATTTCGTGAGACGGTCGACGATCACCCAAATGGTATCGTTGCCGTTTTGAGTTCATGGCAAACTTGTGACGAAATCCATGGCAATTTGCTCCCATTTCCACATGGGTATCTTTGGTTGTTGAAGTAGGCCTGAGGGTTTCTGATACTCTACCTTGACTTTCGCACAAGTCAAACATTTACTCACATACGTTGCGATGTGAGCTTTCATCTTCGGCCACCAGTACAAGACTCTAAGATACTGATACATCTTATCCGAACCCGGGTGAACAGAGTATCGAGACTTGTGTGCTTCATCCATCACAAGATCTCTAAGGTTACCAAACAAAGGGACCCATACTCGTTCCATAAAATAATAAATGCCGTCAGATCTTTCCACAAGTCGTTTCTCCATGCCTCGCAAATACTCAGCTTTAATGTTTTCCTCTTTCAGTGCTTCAGTTTGAGGCGAACAAATCTGGTCAGGGAGGTTCGAGTGAATTGTGAGCTGTAAGGCTCGTACACATTTGGGTTTCGTTTCCTTCCAACTAAGGGCATCAGCCACAACATTAGCTTTGCCTGGATGATACTTGATGGCACAATCGTAGTCGTTTAAGAGATCCACCCAGCGTCGCTGTCACATGTTTAACTCTTTTTGGCCGAAGATATACTGAAGGCTCCTGTGATCGGTATAAATCATGCATTTGGTACCGTACAAGTAATGCCTCCAGATTTTAAGCGCAAATACCACGGCTCCCAACTCTAAGTCATGAGTCGTGTAATTCCTCTCATGAACCTTCAACTGTCGAGAGGCGTAAGCTACCACCTTATCGCGTTGCATCAGCACGCAACCGAGACCCTGAATAGAAGCATCACAGTATACCACAAAACCTTCAGTACCTTCAGGTAAAGACAAGATTGGCGCAATGCATAGTTTTTGTTTCAACAACTGGAAAGCATCTTCTTGTTTCGTCCCCCATGAATATACGACACCTTTCTGTGTCAACAAGGTAAGAGGTTGAGCGATCTTCGAAAAGTCTTTGATAAACCTGCGATAGTACCCAGTAAGACCAAGAAATTGTTGCACCTCCGAAGGATTCTTCGGTGCCGCCCAATTTCTAATAGCATCAATCATAGCAGGATCCACGTGTATTCCCGATTCATTAACAATGTGGCCAAGGAAGTGTACCTCTCGAATCCAGAAGTCACACTTAGAAAATTTCATGTAGAGTTACTCTTACCTCAAGAGATCCAAGATAAGAGACAAGTGTCACTCGTGATCCTCCTTGCTCTTAGAATAAATCAAGATGTCATCGATAAACACGATGACAAAATCGTCGAGATACGGTTTGCACACGCGGTTCATGAGGTCCATGAAAACCGCGGGTGCATTAGTCAACCCGAATGGCATAACCAGAAACTCATAATGGCCATACCGCGTTTGAAAAGCCGTTTTAGGAACATCCTCCTCTCGGACTCTCATCTGATGATAGCTCGATCTTAAATCAATCTTTGAGTAGAAGCTTGACCGTTGCAACTGGTCAAGCAAGTCGTCGATACGTGGCAGAGGGTAACGGTTCTTGACTGTCACCTTGTTGAGTTCTCTATATTCTATGCACATACGAAAGGACCCGTCTTTCTTCTTTACAAACAAAACTGGGGCTCCCCAAGGTGAAGAACTGGGTCGAAAAAAACCTCTATCCAGCAGTTCTTGGAGTTGATTAGACAGTTCCTGCAACTCTCCTGGTGCAAGATGATAAGGAGCTCGAGCAATTGGGATGCTCCTGGTGTAAGATCAATCTGAAACTCCACTTGACTGTGAGGAGGTAAACCAGGAAGTTCCTCAGGAAACACATCGGAAAACTCACGAACAACTGGCAGATCTTTGATTTTTCTTTCTTCAGGCTGAGTATCAGTAACTAGTGCTAAAATAGCAGGATACCCCTTTGGTAGACACTTATGGGCTTTCATAGCTGAGATGATACCAACCATTGCACCAGTATGATGTCCTTGAACCGATAGAGATTCTCCGCTGGGGAGAGGAATACGTTCGATTTTCTCTTTACAAAGTATGTCAGCACGGTGCTTGGACAACCAGTCCATAGCTCCCACTACGTCAAATCTACCGAGGGTAACAGGAAGGAGGTCAATGTCAAACACATGACCCACAAGATCAAGTTTACATCCCATAAAAATGTGTGAGGCTTCAATTGTTTTACCATCAACTAACTCTACTACATGCTTAGCTTCTAGAGATGTTGGGGTTAACCCTAATCGTTGACTGAACTCTAAGGACACATAACTTCAATCGGCACCGGAATCAAATAACACAGAAGCAAAGAGATTGTTTACAGAAAATGTACCAGTCACGACATTGCCGTCATTCCTAGCATCACCAGCACCAATCGTAAATTCCCTTCCACGAGCAGCATTGCCCCCATTGTTGTCGTTATTGTTCCCAGCATTGTTATTGTTATTCTGCCGGTTGTTATCATTGGCATTTTGGTTCTTCTTAGGGCAATCCCATTTAATGTGACCCTCATCCCCACACTAGAAACACCCCTTCCTATTGCCTTGGTTCTGATGGGGCTGCTGCCTTTGCTGTTGCTGATGTTGTTGTTGTTGCTGCTGTTGCTTTGGGAACGGTGCTCTACAGCCTTTTGCCATATGGCCCACCTTATCGCACCTATGGCAAGCTCGGACACATAGTCCACGATGATGATAACCACACTTGTTGCACTTTGGCTGCCTTCCTGCGTAGGAGCCTTGATTCGGATGGTTGCTCTGACCTTGCTTAACAGAGGAGGACTGACTGAAACTACGGTTGTTGCTGTGATCTGGCTTTTTCTGCGATTGACTCGAGTTGGACACCTTGTCTGTATCAGTCCACTTGCGCTTGTTATCACTAGCAGGAGTAGTAGTGGCAGTAGGAATAGCAGAAACACGAGGCGGTAGCGAACCACGCTCGACCTCTTGGTCGGTAATCTTGTGGGCTAACCGAATGATCTGGGGCAGGTTGTTAAGATTTGCAGCAGTGACCAAACTATTAACTTGCGGAGCTAAGCCCTTGATGTACAATTCAATTCTTTGGGGTGGTGGTCGGGATAGGTTAGGGCACATGTTTGCTAGCTTATGAGACCGTTTCGTGTAAGCCTCAATCTCGGATCCCTCCATCTTCAGATTGTAGTATTCATTCTCGAGCTTCTAAATCTCATCACGAGGACAGTACTCCTCCCGCATCAACTCCTTGAAATCATCCCAAGTAGTTGCATTATCCATTTCGATGCCCAACATCTGCACCTGGCATTCCACCAAGTTAAGGCACCATCCTCCAATGTGCCTGTAGCATACTTCACCCGGTCCCCCATGGGACAGTTCCACATAGCAAAGACTGACTCAGCTTTCTCAAACGAACGAAGTAGCCCCACAACCCCTTCAGTCCCACTGAATGTCTGTGGTTTACAATTCATAAACGTCTTAAATCTGCAAACAGGCGGATTGTTTTGATTCACGGGTTGACCTAAAGACGAAAGAGAGTACAACACACGGTTAAAATTTGAGTACACAACACAAGGATAAGGAGTAATTGGCACATATCGTACCAGCCTGATGAGCCGCTAGGGCTTCAGCCACACGTGTGTTGATCAGGTCGGTTAATTCGGCCTGAGTCATAGCAATATGGCCACGTCCACCGCCGCGGCCTCCACCACGTCCACCATTATGTCCACCATGTCCACTCATGATTCTATATAAGAAAAGGGAAATGGTTAAGCGAGATTGAGTTGGAGTCAACCTTTATTATGACTTCTATAGATTACTGAGTTCTATCATTACATCAGACAGCAGAGCGGAACCCCTTTCACACTCGTTAAGCCTCACTGGGACTCACATGCACCCCACATTATTATTATGTGTGCACCTATAATAACAATGCAATTTACATGTTTATCTCAGATCCTCCCAACTCGTGCTGAAAGGTTCCTCAAATTCGAGTAGTAAGACAGAAGACGTCACAAAACATAAATCATGAAAGTCTAACGGAATATCGCACTGTGACTTTATCAACCACATAACTTAGGCAAGTAACACATGAATTCAGTTTGTAGTGCTAGGTGTACAATCACATGCAACATCATACATAAGTGTACACTAGATATGCTACGCAATAAATAAACGAGAGACGAACCTTGCAATCTGGGGCTGAGTGTCATGGTCGATTTTGAATTTGTTCGGTTATAGTCTGGTTTTATAAAAATGTTTTAAAACCTATTTCACTATAACCAGTGGCTCTGATACCAAATTGTCACACCCCCAAAATACCACATGCGGAAACCCCGCAGGAAGTTTGAAGTACCAGGATCCAGCCACCAATCACATTGAACTATAACAAGATATTAAATAAAAGTTTCCATTTATTACGTAATGTATTTCCAAAACATAACTTAAAACCAATACGTTCAGCGGAAGCATAAAGTAAATCTTATTCAAATGTTTCAAAACCAATGTACGAAACCAATAAACAGGTATCCAAGAGACTCGGCCCATGACCACTCCAGCACTCCCAGATAGCAAGTTCCATGCCCATGAATCTAACGACCTGCAAGCATGCAGACAAGTGTATCAGCATGACGCCGTCGAGTTCAAAGTTTGTTAACATGTTTAGTTACTAGATATAAGTTTAAAACATTTCAAAGATTCGATATTGTTAATAACTCGATTACCGTAGATGGCTCCAGATTATTTGCCCTTCCCCAATGCTCTATCAAACATTGGTCGAGTGGTTAAGGTAATTAGTTCACGCCCGTCCTCGCCGATACGATGTGAGGGTGCCAAACCTAATAGCACTATCAACTAATAACCACGTTGCCTCCCCGGCAACCAATTCGGTATATGATGGGGCTTAACGATAGATATGAGTGTATAAACCAACATCCCAGGTTTAACATTCCAGTCAAACCCATTTACCCGACATTCCTCCCTGGAATGTTTACCAGATGTCTCTCCCCGGGATGCATGCTTGGAAAAAGAGCAGTGAACTCACCTTAGATCTGCTCGGTATATTAAGTCACCCGTTCCAGTTAATCAACCAAATCCTACCGTGCTTACCAATCAAAATCATTTTCATAATCATCCAAGTCAGATATTTTACACAATTTGCATTCATCACAGGGTTACTGTACAACACGTATCATGTATATCACGTAATAACCATTAACATATGAATTGGCTCCTCACGCGGGTCGAATCAAGTTCCTCATTCCTAGTTAACATTATTAACATGTAACAGATAGAGTTTTGAAATCATCACAGACGTTCTGTCTAATATTTCACTTACAACATTCTCCACGAAGAACTGGTCCTTCGTGGGATGCCTCCTTGGCGAAGAACCCTATGGCAAAGGATGATTCTACGTCGGTAACGAAGGTGACGAAGTACCCTAGGTTGTTTGTCAAGGTCCAGTCAATGAAGAACTAGGTCCTTCGTCGACTTAAGTTCTTCGTTAGGAAGTCTTTCATCACAACACTCATCAGACGGTTACAATTCCACATAATCCGTAACAACAGTTAGCATTATGTCACAGGTCAAACAACCTCTCAAAGTAACAGTTACATTTCACGAAATCAACTTCATAAACAACAATTAATCTGATAATCATCATCCAACTCATCCTGACCGAATCATTAACACAGTGATTACGACTAAATCATGCAACCCTAATTTGTTACGTAGAATCGAAACAGTAATCCCCTTCTAACCGTTAATTAACATGAGTTTGTTCATCATTTAATCGGTCCATGCCCAATAGGATTTTCTAATAACCCTAGATCGTCACCATATTCAACATTTTGGACACACATAATCGCAGTCAAGTATAATCAAGAATTCGAATCACAAAGTGTTAACATACTAACCGTAAGATGCAACGGAGGATACTCGGGATCAAAAGAAAGCTTCAAAGTGATAAAGGGGCTGCCGCACAGAATAGAGAGGATGAGGGAGGGGAGTGTTTAGGGTTTGATTATGTTTCACAGTTTACGCAGCCTTAAACAAACACAATAACTATTGGGCACATTCTGTGCTACGGGCTGAGAGCCCCTTTTTGATGAAAGATTACTTGGCGAAGAACCCTCCTTCGCCAAGGATGGGTTATGACGAAGTACCATTCTTCGTTGGCATGAGCTTGGGCGAAGAACCCTAGTTCTTTGTCAGTATTGGTTGTTCGTGAATCAAGTGTGTGAATCAAGTGTGGTGCCATGCTATGCCTAAACATTACACCTTAAACAACACTTACATTTACATGCAATAACCAAACATAACCATACTTTAATCATTCAAACATAATGTACATGATACAAAGCAAAACGAATTGTAAAAACAGGATCGTGAAACAAGTGATACGTAAAGGAAAGACCTTGAAATCTTGGGTTGTTACACACAAGTTACCTCAAATTAAATTGATAAAAGACCGATATAGTTAACAAATTACGTGTATTAACATGTGTCATAGAAACCCTTGTATTATAGTACAGGTGCTTGCTAATGTCAACGTTACTAATCTTTGTAAATGTTTTAGTTAAAGGACGCTACCATCTGAAGATGACGAGAGTTTAACGATTTACGGATATGACGATGGAATGTTCAGAAGTATGACAGGTAGAGCATGCTCACCAAGGACATAAATCGTGTAACGATATCGAATAAGGTTAATGGCAAGGAAAGCCCGTTAGGGCGAGCATCTATCTGGTGCACGTTTTAAATTATTTTACAAATAGTAATATGCAACAAATATATAGAGACTGACTGTTGCATACGTAAGATAAAAACTTGGGAAACCTGGATCGGGTACCTATCCAGGATGACGTTTCCAAGAAAAATTTTGTAGAGATACGTATTATTCACATTTGTGAATAACAAGACAATAACAGAGTTCAGATTATATAGAAACTTGGACGAGAGTAATCATCCAAGTCAGTATTCTCAATATGCACCCTATTCAGAAAAGTAAAGATCACATTAACGAATGTGATTGTATAAATGTTTATAAAAAGAAAACATTTTATATGTTCAAGAATAAAACGGGTAAAACTAATAATTGTTAACTAACAATTAAGTAAAGTTTTACCAAATGAAATCATAAATATGGAAATAAATTGAGGAGTTACTTACATGGGACGTGATGTGATAATTATAACAAGGTCACGCGTACCATGTGCTAATCGCCTAGTCTGGCCAAGTATGTAGTGAAAACATGATACCGTGAGCTTCTTATAATTAGCGCATTTATTCCCGATGTGGTAAGGATAAGTTGAATGAAAAGTTAAAAGATCCTCGGAGTCAAGAAATCTTAATAGGCCTACTCATATAAATGGTTTTCGTGGTAACCATAAAAATGATATACGGCGCATATAGAAATAAATGACCCAAGGAAATTCATGAAATAAGTCATTATGGACGAAAGAGCCATGGCTGACAAAAAGGGAAAGTAAAACCAAAGTATAAGTGACCCACGGGGTCATAGAAACGAGGGTATTGCTCACATGGAAAGACGATCAAAGTCGTTGACTTTGGTCATAGAAAAGAAAGGATGATGATGATAATCATCATTCATAGTTTATAAGGCCGTCAAGGATGGTCAAATAAAGAAAAAAGGTTTGGTTGAATAAAAGCAATGAATTTCGTTAAGACAACCTAACAGGCAAAACGAAGTCTTAATGCATACCATAATGGCTGCATTAATAATGACTTCGGTAAAGTACCCGGTTGATGGGTAGGAATTTAAATACATGCATAAACCAAGAAACGGGAACACGGTTTAAAAGTCAAAAGACTCGGATGGTGAGTTATGACTAAAAGATGTTAAAATTTCGCAAATAGAATTTGTGATAATTATGTTTAACTATTTCAAAGTTGAACGTGTTGAATAAAGAATAAAGTTTGATTGTTCATAAGTGATGGATTTCACATGAACAAGTCAAACGGGTCAAATAAGGTATAATGCCTGATGGTATAAGTAAGCGCAAACCAGGTAGCGGGAGCGTTAAAAACAAAAGAATAATGAGCCCGGTAATGGGACATGATTAAATATGAATATAGGTGTAGACTGGATAATGGTAAGTGTGAGACAAACCGATGCGCAAATGACGTAAGAAGTCATAGACTCGGAAGAATGGTCCGAAAGAAAACGATTGTAGTCATGGACTACAGTCAAAGTTAACAGATTTCAAACATGAAAAAAAAATTATTTTCAAACATAGAAAGAGTTCCTTGACACCAAATATATATTTTTAAGAATGACACGAGTAAAGAGAATGATCTACAGGATCATCAAAACCTTTGGGTTATAAATAGTGTAAAGGTCTATGGGACTAAAATGACCCTCGGGTCACGAATAGAAAGAAATGTACTAAAAGGGCCTTACCTTAAAGACGTGAAAGCCTAAAGAAATAGCTTATGATGCTAAGTGAAAACGACTTACGAGCCACTTAGGAAAAGCGAGGGAACCAGTTGAGAGTCCCCGCATAAAATAAGGACTGTAAAGGAAGAAATGCCAAGTCGTCAAAATTGCTTGACATAGATTAAAGATAAAACGTTAAACTAAAATTCAGTTTTAGTCAAAAATAACATTTTATCAAACATAAATAGTATGAGATGGATTGGGAAACGATTAACATTAAAAGAAACAGGTCTTGACACCAATAGGTGTAAGACGATAAATTCGAAAGGAAAGTTTCGAAACAAAAAGATTGTTGTGAACTTAAACATAACGTAAAGCATGACCCCATTGTAGCACGAGCTACAGGATTAGGGGTCATAAATAATTGTAAACCTCAGGCAAAGGCAATGTTTGTATACCTGAGCGGTGGAGTATAAGATAACCGGTGACTGGTAAGTCTAACCTGCAAGACCGGTTAAGGTAAATTTTAAATTTAAAAACTTTTCCGATGCGCTTTTCATTATAGGATTAGCGTGGGATAAGCATGATGATAAATTCATATGACCAAGTGACCCAATGGCGACTCGGTCAAGTAAAACAATAAAGGTAAATGAGTACAAAACAAAAATGACGTCCCATGAGGACTTACTAACGAAGAGTACTTATCACCTATACTATGGGATCATAAGGCGACACAAACGAAGTGTTAGGAAGTCAAATCGAGCAAAAGCACGATTGAAAGAAAAGCTATAAGGTATGAGGCTATATGCTTTATTGAATTTCGTTAATATTACGTATTGATTTGGTTTGAATAACTAAGGTAAAATCAAGAAATTCAGCTTGTTCTTAAGCGGTGGATTCCGTATGAATGAACCGAATGAATAAAAAAAACAAAAGAGTTTGTTTGTCAAAAGTGAAGGATTTCACTAAAACACCCAAACGGGTCAAAATTACGAAAATTTTGTTTGAATTGTGTTACAATAAATTATGAAAACGTTATTTTGAGTTGCATTATTTCGCACGAAAGACGCATATGTTTTGTAACCCAAAAGGATATTACCATTTTTTCCTAGTAATATTAATAAATTGTTAAAGTATGAGCAATGCTCAAATAATTACCGAGACTAGGTGCATTGGGTTTAAACCTAATGAACTACGTAAGAAAGGTTTTGGGGACGAAACCTCTTTAAGGGGGTAGACTTGTAACACCCCGAAAACGGGTTTGGTAATCAAACCACGTTAATACTAAAAAGACGGGTAAAGTATCATTAGTGGTAAAAATTAACCCAGTGAATATTAGGATTTAAATAAATAAACCTAATATTAAATAAACAGGTGAACGAATGCTTTTGAGAAAATAAAGTTACAAGAGACCCGAGTTAACGGGACTTAAAATGAAACGGGTTATAACCTCCCCGAACCCACTACGTTAACTAGGAATGTTTAACCTAGTTAACAAGAGGAAATATTGATGGAAATAAGTAGGTTGTGGCCTACTTAATAACTAACCAAACATGAGGGACCAAAGTGGGATAACTTGAAAGTTAAATTAAATAAAAGACAAACAAAACAAAACACACATCAAGTGTGTGTTCTGGATCGACTAGAAGAAGCTCCTAGGAGCCAAAACCCTAATTCAATCAAAATGATCAAATTGAAGGGCTAATTGGAGCTTAAATTCATGTTTGAACGTGAATTAATGATCACCCAAGCTTGGGGATCATAAGGTACGTAGAATTTTGATGTTTGTTGAAGTTGTGAAATTTGATGAACATCATAATTTGCGAATTTTGTATGAATCATAGAAGTTATGGCTGAATTAGTGATATATACTGGCTTAGGAACAAAACCCTAAGTGAAAATTATACATATGTTGTCATGATTTGAATGTTTAGATGATTTACCACACTAGGATAAGTGGGTTTTAATTAGAGGGGGCAATCTTGACCCAAAGCCTTCCAAGTGGGTTAGTTTGGGTTACTTTTAAAATTATATGGGTTGGTTTGGGTAAGGTATTTTAACTAAATGGGTCACAATGGGTCACTTGAAATTCCATCTTGTTATTTTCGGGTCAAAGCGGGTCGACAACATTAAAGAAATGGGTCGATGTGGGTTAGTGTCTTAAAGAAACGGGCAAGTTTCGGGTCGGGACGAGTTTCGTACCGTTTCGACCCGTACCGTTTCGACACGAACCGTTTCGACCGGTCCGTTTTGACCCGTACCGTTTCAACGTGAACCGTTTCGACCCGTACCGTTTCGACCAGTACCGTTTCAAAAAAACTATAATAAATCAACGATCAGGATCCTAAATCCTAATTATCATCATTTCAAAATTTAATATAATAATAAAAATAATAATATGTTCAAATTAGCACTGGAATCATCACTAATTCATTCAACATCATCCAATCAAAAGATTGAAGAAACAAAGATTGATATGAACAACACCTTTTTTGTGATCTTGGCGACGTTTAGCGGGGTGATGAGACAAAACCTTTTTAACTCTTTTTAACGGGGTGATGGAGTGGACTAGAGAATGAAATACATGAGGTAACGGAATAGACGCATGAAGAGGTGTGGTCCCTTGATGTACAATCACATTTAAAAAAAAAGACATTTTGTAACCAACCCGACCCGACCCGACCCGAAACCCGTTCTGACCCGAACGCGTTCCGACCCGAACCCATTTTGACCCATAACCCGACCCAACCCGATCCGACCCGTTTTCCAGGTCTAGTTTTAATCATATAATGAAATTGATGATATAATTATATTTAGAATCATCGTACATGATAGTGATAAGATGATGCTTGGATAAATTATGAATTCGGGTATATGTTCATACTCGCCGTAGAGTGGGTTTTGAATGATAAGAAGGGATAAATGTTATATTCATGTGAAATGATGTTTGAGATCATCATGTGTTATGAATGATTAAGGTATTTGGCTAAACTTGATGTTTAGGTGAATTCTATATATATATGATGCAATGAATTGTTTCATATTGATAAAACAGTCCCAAATCCTTGTATGATATAAATAGTTTAGCATACAATGATTGATGTTGTGTTAATTCGATGATTTACGGTTACATGAACTTGGTTAAGAAAGTGATTAAAACGGTAGCATAAGAATGATACTTACCGGGTATTTGACAAAGTGCTTAAACAAGTAGTTGAGCTACATAGTGTAATTACTTACGCTAATAGGCAGTTTGACTTTTAAAAGTAAAACTGACCAAAATAAGATCGAATAATAATTTCGACATAAAATCGTAAGGTTGAATAGTCGTGATTGATAATAACTAATCTAACCATCTTACGAATTATAATGATAGTTTGACGTTTGACAAGCTAGGTTGAAGCTTGGGAAGGAAGTGGGTCAAACGAATAGAGTATGAAGGAAAAGCATAATTTTGATGCAAGGTAAGTGAAGCTTACACTCTTTTAATTTGTAGAATTTTCCCTTATCGTATTGATTACGAATAAGATAAATAATTATTTAAAATATGATGTTCTGATGTGTAGTCGTACGGAACGAAATAAGTGAAAATGATAAGAAACCATGTACAAGTCTTTTATCTTGAATATGTGTTAAGACTTGTATGTATTTGTTATTCGTTGAACTGTGTCTTAGATGTATTAATTGATAACTGTTTAGTATATATATTTTGCCAAATATATATATTCTTGTATCTCGTGAGTTGTATCGAAATTGTATAATTGTGTTTTCAACAAGTGTTAGGTGATTTGAGTGAGTATATAGTTGTACGTATAGGAATACGTATGTCCTCGGGTTTATTATATGTGATATTGTATTCTTAGAATATATATACTTACATATTCTAAGACATATATCATAAGAATATATAAACTATACTTGGTAAAAGGTATAAAAATCATCTTAAAGATAATCTATTTTCACGACTAGTTCTAAAAATATAATTTTAGTCTTTCACCAAAATAATACTTTTTAGATGTTAGGAAATATATATATGTCTTTATATATTTCAAAAACAATACCTTTTAAGATAAACAATAAGTAATATATTTTGTATACTTGTAAAATATATATATGGTTACTTGTTCGGTTTAGAAAACGTAGTTTACCAAGTCTTTACATATTATAGTCCGAAATACTTATATAGTCAATATATTTGTCCATATGTCGGAATTGTCCATAAGTTGTGTCCGAATACCCGGATCGTCCGTAATTTTCTTTTAAGGTGTATTTATATGTATTTCTTGTAAATCTTTAGTTGTAATATGTCTTGTGTTTATTTGTATTATTGTATTCAAGTTCCTAACATTCATGTATATAACTAATACAATCAAATAACACATAGCACATAAGTTGTTAAGATCCCTAAATATATATTTTCTCATAAATATATATTTATATCTAGTTTTGCTTTTATAAAAATTATTCTTTCAAATCTATTATTCTAGTAAACTAGGATTTTTCCGCCCGCGCTCCGCGGCGGGGTTAATCAACCTTTAAAACCAAAGCAACCACTGTCACAATTCCGGATATCATGATTTGAAGCGTCACCGCCACAACCCTAGTATGTGTTTGTTAATTCTAAATAATTTCTAGGCACCAAAACAAAAATAAATAAATAAACTATGAAAAGAACCGATGGAATTTAATCAACAGTAATAAAATTTAATATACAATTTCCCCATTTCATTCGGTTAACATCTGTTACGCTCTCCTATTACAAGATATCAGGTCCAACCTTCAAAAAATAAACCAAGCTACCAACATACTCGCACTCAGGCTTTCTATACCCGCTAAGGCTACTCGCAACCTCTGTGGCGGTGTAGCCGAGATACCCGCATGGCTTGCCCAAGCAACTCCCCAGTCAACCTCAGGTAGCTTAACTCTCATGTAGTTCAAACCAAAACCACAAACCCTCTTTTAATGAGTATGGTTGTTTGCTGTTAAATAAACAAAAAGCAAACAACAATGCTAAAATAAAAGCATTTACGGTTTTGTTGCCTCGCGAGCTCAATCGTGGGGGCTGCAAGATCACATCTTGCGCGAGAGTGGGGTTGTTGGAATGGATGGGGATTATGACATGGCTCTGGGGGAGTTGCATAGACACCTCCCGGATTTGGATATTGGCGGTTTCACTAACAGGGACACCGCCCCACCGAAGACCCAGAAGACTTTGGCGAGTGCTCTGTTTTGTCGTATCGCTCAGAATATTGGATCAGATTTCTGTACGACCCCTCGTCAGAACGCCGTCCTAGAATGCTTGCGGGGCCCCCACGCCCAAGATTTTCTATCGGTCATCCCCATCGAGGGCTTAGGCCAAAAGATGTCAGCCGTTGAATACCGTGCTATCTTAAAATATCGGCTCATGATTCCTATGTTCCCTGATGATGAGCAATGCCCGATTTGCCGGAAAGCTTGCTTAGACCAATTTGGGGAGCATGCTCTGCACTGTAAAGAACTGCCAGGTTTTAAGTATAGGCACGACTGGGTGCGGGATGTCTTGGCGGACATCCTCAAACGGGCGGGGATCTCGGTGAAGAAAGAAGCCCCCGTAAACCTTTTGACAGATCCGAGGGAAGGAAGATCCACATTGCGCCCCGCGGACGTTTTAGTTTTCGGGTGGGATGCAGGTAAACACGCTTGTGTTGATCTTACCGGGGTTTCCCCCCTTGTAGGCTTTCGGGATACAGGTTTTGTCCCTAGTCAGGCGATTGCAAGGGCGGCAGCGAAGAAAATGGACAAACATGCAAAAGCCTGCGAGGATAATCAACATTCCTTTATCCCTTTTGCCTTTGATACCTTTGGCTCGCTAGCCCCAGAAGCCATCAGATTTCTTGAACGGGTCCAACGGGTTGTTCACAGCAACATTTCGTCTCCTAGAGATCGGGGTTTCGTTTTTACTAGGTTAGGTTTCGCTATTCAAAAGGGGGTAGCGGCGCAGCTTGTTGCCCGCTTACCGGCTATCTTGGTGTAATTTATTTGGCCTTATATATAAAATAAAAGTATCAAACCATAAAAATACAAAACAAAAAACTGGCCACCATAACAAATATAAACCAACAGGTCCCAACCTCGTAGTTCAGTAAAACCAACAAATCATAAACTGCACTTTAGTCCTCTATCTATACAATGATAAACCACCTCTTTGTGAACAATTCCTACTCAGGTTGAAATTCAAGAATCCTACAAACTGGATTCATTATTTATATATCTTATCAATCGATTGGTATTTTATGAGTTCCGACACTCCACCCAGATCACGTGCATAAAGCAGGAAAAGGGTCAGTAATGACACTTCACTGGTACCAACAAAATACGGCTCAGTGCCGCTACGACGGCAAACGGTGTTGCCACGCCAAGTAGCAAGCCAACATCATTGCCGGACAACCCTTCAAATCCCAAATCGACATACACAAAGTCTTTGTTTTTCACTCCAAAAAATTAAAAGCCTGCATAATTTTCACAACTACTGTCAAAACCACAACCACCAAGATCAAAACCTGCCTTTTCATCAAAACCATCACAAAAGCCAATATACCGTTGAAACTTCGAAGAATCAAAGTCCAGTAAAAAAATAACCACAAGTTCACCTAATGTCCTCTTCAAGTGTAACAACTAACAACCATACACATCCGTATCATTCAAAATTGCAGAAGCAAAAACTATACACAAATAGATTTAAAAAAACGCATCGAAACTATACAAATTGACTCAGATCCGAAAAGATCATCATCGTCATTGAACCTACTCAGTGGCGCATCGGTTGCAACTGGAGTTGCCATACCAGGTAGCAAGCCAACATCATTGTCGGGTTTGAAAATCGTCGCCACCAAGACGTACTAATCCGTCGGTTGTGACCCTCTGGTCACCATTCTTATCTCGGACCAACAAATTGTTCACTTTCTGACCGTCGGGAGAGATAGAAAGATTTTAGAGAGAGAAAAATAGGCGGTGGTATGAAGATTAAAAACCCCAACAAAACAGAAACACCACTGTGACGGTGCTAGTTTGACGGTGGTTGTGTTGGTGTCATTGTGGTGACCCTACGACCACCGACGCACCCTCTTCTCTCTCCATTTTCCCTTTCTCTCTTTTCTTGGGTAAAAAAACCCCAAAAAACGGAAACACCATTGCGACGGTGTTGGTGTCGGTATCACGGTGGTGACCCTCCGGCCACCGCCGTATCATCTTCTATCTTCCTTTTCCCTTCCATTGCCCTCTTATTCTCTCTCCTCTGATGGCTTTAAAAGGGGGGAAAGGCAAAAGATGGAAGAGACGCATGGCGGATCACCGCCCAAATATATGAATCAGAAGAGACAGTATATATATGAACGTGGCAAGATTTAAAGAAAGGAAGCAATGAATCAGCACTCAAGTACTATTCATTCCCTTTTGTTATTATCATTTAGTAATACTTTGTCAAAATGATAGTTTTTATAACATTTGATTTATAAGAAAAATTGGCCATAGTTCATTTGTTATATGAACTTTGCCATGATTAATAAAAACATATCTTTTTTCTTTTCAAATAACCAACAATTTACTCATTTTATTTCTAAGCAAAAACACATGAGATTTACAACATAAACTTATCAAGATGAAATCATAAACATGTAGGATTTTGGTATGATCTTCACATATGTTTACTAGTTCAAAAATCATACTTTACTTCTAGTTTTATCAAACTTTTATACAAAACCCATCTTGTATGTTTCTTTTTATAAATCTTGTAAAAGCATGATTTTTAGTGAAAAACTTTATACACTTTAATAATATCAAAGATTATGATCATCCATTAAACATTATGTTTAACATACCATTTTAACACTTTCATGTACACTTGTTAGATCATGTTTTTAAACATCATCTAACAAGTTTTTCATATGATATTCATCATAACTAGATCAAATATGCAAGTAATAAGCTTTAAATCACAACATAAACAATCTTATATATCATGATTTTTAGTCTGCTTCTTTGTATTTTCAACTTATTCTTGTATGATTCTTTTAGTTATAACTTGTTCTTTAACAATATATACATAAACAAGTATGAAAAAGAGATTTAGAAGGCTCACTTCTAGCTCTTGTGGCTAGGGATGATCTAGATGATGATAAAAGCAAAGAAAAAGGATGATCTTGATGATTGAAAGCTCTTGGATGGATGGAAATGCTTGCTTCAACTTGTGGTTGCCTTAGATCCTCCTAAGTTCCATGAAAATCCATCTTTATCATCAAGGAAAAGACTTAAAAGCGAAGGTGTTTGATGGGTGTTCTTGGTCTAAAATGGTGGTGGATGATGAGAGCTTAAGTGTGTGAAAGATAAGGTGTAAAATGAGAGTAATGAGCTAGTTAGCTTAGCTTGTAAGTTGTTAAGAAATCACCAACACCAACACCATCCACTTGCAAATGAGGTAAATATCTAAGATATTTTACTAAGTGGGCAAGGGGACCCACATGGGGACGGTTGAACAAGGGGGGGGGGGGTCTCATGTTGTGAACTTTTTTTAACTTGTTTCATGTGTTAGTTTTTGTAGAAAATGGTTTGAAAAGCTTAGATGTTTTAGGGATTTAAGTGTTTCATGGTGTTAAGTGATCATTACTAGTCTTAAATGACTCAAATAATGCTAGATGGTTAATAAAAAAGTTTAGATAATGTTCGGATATTCGTTTGGCGTTGATTCCGTTAGTCGTTAATTGAATGCTTAGCTTGTGTAAGATGTAGGAATTGATATGGTTATTGGTTTAGATGATACCCCAAGGTATTCTCATATGAATTCTAGGTTAAAAAACACTTTTATGCATTGGATAAAACTTACAATGCTGATTTCTGCTGAATTTATGCAGAAAAGGGTTGAATTTGTGACTTTTAGTGCTTTTCGGGTAGTTTTTAGAGTTGTCGGACTTCGGGAATGTATTAAACCAAACCCTTGCATTCCTAGTTAGGGTTCAATGTATATTTGATGTTGGACCTTCGTCTGAGTCCTAAATATGTCATTAAGATGGTTTCTGCGGATCCTGTGTTTCTATCAGCACACTAGTCTACTAGGTGCTATTCTAGTTGTTTCGATGCATTGTTTAAACTGTTTCAGATGTAACAGAAAAAAAATGAATCATGTCAATCATAAATAAGTATTCCATGAGTATTCTAAGTGTATGTCATGAAATATGCAGTTCGGATATTCAAAACACATAACTGTATAGGTAAAAATGAGTAATTTAAATGTACGAAAGTTACCGGAAAGTGGCAGTTGTCACAATATGCTCACATGAGTGAATAGTGAATGGATATTTGCATTGCTATTAATTAGCGGTTATTAAAGCAACGTATTAAAATGGGTGGTCACAATATGCTCACAGGAGTGAATAGCGAATGGATATTTGCATTGCTATTAAAGCAAAGTATTAAAACGGGAGAAAATTTCCAGGGTTACTTGGGAATTTGAAGGTTGGGTTGGATAAGTCAAAGATAAAATGTTACAAGTGTAATAGGTAAGGTCATTTTGCTAGAGAGTGTAAGAGTCAAAACAATGGACCTATAATCACACATCCTAACTCTAAACCTCAACCTACTCAAAACACTGTGCATTATACCCAATATGTCCCTGCATCCCATGTAAACACTGCTCACTATGCACACCCTGCAACCCCTGTGCCTGTGCATTATGTTCAAACCACTGTTCCACATATACAGTATGTCCAGGCCCCAGCTCCTCAGGTGTAGGTGCAACAAGTTGCACCTCAACAAGCTACCCAAACCACTGCTCAACCAGATCAGCAGAGCTTCTTCACACAAGGCTTTGTTGATTGGAGTAGCTTACCTGAAGAGTTAGGAGATGAAAATTTTGCTCTATATGCTTAAAATAATGGTTCAAATGATGATTTCTGTTTTGTAGCATTAGAGACAATCTAAGAAGGGCTGGAAGCTGAAGTTGGAACATCCAGTGCAGAAACAGTAGATACAATTACTGAAGCAGTGGTTACTGCTGTTGTATCTGAACAACTGTTAGAAGAAAAATCTAAACCTCTGTTGGAACCACTGTCTGACCCTTGGTCAGCTGAAGTCATACCCACCAACAAGGATGGCCAAGAAGTAAAAATAACTGATAAAAATGGCAACAAAATCACTCTGGAAAGATCTGTGGGATCCTCAACCTTTGAGGAGATTGAGAAATACCAATTCAAACCCACATGGTCTGATGAGTGTGATATCCTTGAAAATTTTTAAACCTATGGATTTTTCAACTGTGGATGGTGTCAAAGCTCCAAAGGCGAAGGTAATTCCTCTTAAGGACATCCCAACAGTGGTTCAAAACTCTGTTGCAAAGTAGTCTGAAAAGAAGAAAAGAAAAGAAAAGATTAAAAACTTGTTTTCTGATTTCTGTGAAAAGAAAAATCATTTGACCAAAGAGTATTTTCATTTGAAAGCTTATGACATTAACAAAACAAGTACCATTGTGCCTTCAAAGAGCTGCACCATCTGTGGTAAATCAAATCATCTCACTTAGGAGTGTGTGTACCTAAAATCCTTTGAGGTAAAAAAGGAAGAGTATGCATCAAAAACACTCATGAGTTCATCAAAATCACAAGTTAAAAAGCAACCACCATTCTTGCCTGTCCAAACAGCTGTTACAAAACAGTTGAACCAAACCTCTATTAAAAGAGAAGTTCAAGTGACAAATGCACCCCTGCCAACCAATACCAAATAGGTAAAGGTCAACCTCCTTATCCAAGGGTCCCACACGTTTATGAGGCCTACAAAAGGCCTTCTAAACCAAAAGTGAACATGCATCCCTTTGGCTATCAACAATTGATAGGAAATGACCTCCAACAATGGTTAGAGAAAAATGTTTCCAAAAATGCCCTTATCCCAGAGCTAACCACTGTCCATCCATCTTAGCTTAACTCAGACACTGTTGTGACCCCATCCAAAGCCGTATTGGCTTTGGAGACCCTCCTGAACTAATTATTTACTTAATGTGCAGGGAGCTTCTGCATGCTTAGATAGTCTTTGGTATGTAGATAGTGGAGGCTCCAGGCACATGACAGGGTGTAGAGCCCTTCTCAAAGAATTTAAAACTCATGGCGGGGGTGATATATCCTTTGGTAATAATAGTAAGGGAAAGGTGATGGGTTCTGGTACAGTACAGTCTGGAAAAGTTAAGTTTGAAAATGTCAATCTGATTGACAATCTAAAATTCAACCTTCTTAGTGTCTCACAAATGAGTGATAAAGGTTATGGGTCATTCTTCACTAAAGAATATTGTATGATTGTTGGGCCAGAAATGGTCAAAAAGATTGAAGAAATAATAAAAACTGGAAAAACTCAACTTGTTGCTCAAAGAACTGGCAATGTTTATGTAGTTGATTTGTCAAAAGAGAGTCCCATGAATGATGCTTATCTGTTCTCAGCTGCCTCTAACAAAGAGATAGAACTATGGCACAGAAGATTAGGACACACAAATTTCAAGACAATCACTGCTTTGTCAAAACAAGGCCTTGTAAGAGGTCTTCCACAAAAATTGTTTTCATTTCCTGAGCATTGTGTTTCCTGCCTAAAAGGAAAACAACATAAAAGCTCTTTTAAGTCCATTGAAGAGTCCAAAACAACCAAGTGTCTGCAAATGCTGCACATGGATTTGTTTGGCCCAGTTAAAGTCATGAGTCTCAAGAAAAAGAGATATTGTTTGGTTATTGTAGATGACTTTTCTAGGTTTACATGGACTTACTTCTTACATTCTAAAGATGAGACTGCAGGCATCCTGCAAGACTTTGTCAAACAGGTTGAAAAGCAGTTTGACTTGCCAGTAAAAGTCTTTAGAAGTGACAATGCACAGAATTCAAAAATAAGGAGTTGGATGTCTTCTGTGTGTCAAAAGGAATTGTATGGCAGTACAACATTCCAAGAACACCAGAGCAGAATGGGGTAGTTGAAAGGAAAAATAGAACTCTGATAGAAGCAGCCAGAACTATGCTTGCAAATTCAGGTTTGCCATTAACTTTCTGGGCAGAGGCTGTAAACATTGCCTGGTATGTCCAGAACAGAGTTTTAATAAACCCTAGGCATCAAAAGACTGCTTATGAAATTCTGTATAAAATCAAACCACTGATCTCATACTTTAAAGTATTTGGCTGCCAATGCTTCATTTTAAATTTAAAAGATTCAATTTTAAAATTTGCAGCCAAAGTAGACAGTGGATACCACTTGGGATACTCAACCACTGCTAACGCCTACAAAGTGTTTAACACTAGGACTAAAACAGTGGAAGAGACTTTGAATGTGAAGTTCAATGAAATTTCTTCAATGAAAATCCCTGTAAATCCTGCTGAATTATTTGATCTTGATAAATTCACCTTTGAAAATGTCTCTGTCAAAACTAACAGTGCAGGTCCATCCCAATCACCTCCATCAGACAATGGCTATGAAGTGATCATTCCACAACAAAAGTTCACATCCATGGCCAGGGCAACAGATGTTCAAAACAACTGTCAAAATAGTTGTTGACCAAAGTAGCCTTCAAACCTATGCTTCCACATCCCTAAACACTGTTGATAGAAATCTTCAAACAGTGGATAAAAATCAACATGTTTCCACACCATTACCTCCTATTCCTCCACCACCATTCCATACAGATGTTGGTTCTTCAAATTTACCAACAGATGTTAGCTCAAATGATACACATCTGCAGCCTTCACCCACAAATGCCATCATTCCATACAAGGGAGATTTAATCTTCCTGAGGTCTCATCCACCAGATCAAATCATTGGTAACATCAATAAAGGGGTTCTCACCAGAAGTCAATCCCAATACATTTGTCTTTTTACTGGTTTCCTATCACTACATCAACCTGTCAAGTACCAAGATGCACTTAAAGATAATAGTTGGGTAGAGGCTATGCAAGAAGAACTCCAGCAGTTTCAAAGACAACAAGTTTGGGAGCTTATACCACTGCCTGAGGATGTAAGTCCTATTGGCACAAAGTGGGTCTTTAAAAATAAAACTGATGAAAAGGGTATTGTTTTCAAGAATAAAGCTAGGCTCGTGGCTCAAGGTTACAGACAGGAAGAGGGCATTGACTATGATGAAACTTTTTCCCCTGTAGCAAGATTGGAAGCCATAAGACTGTTCCTGGCCTTTGCTGTCAACCACAACATGAAGGTGTTTCAAATGGATATCAAAAGTGCGTTCCTCTATGGTACAATTCAAGAAGAGGTATATGTCTGTCAACCTCCAGGCTTTGAGGATCCATTTTATCCAGATCATGTCTACCGGCTTAACAAAGCATTGTATGGCCTGAAACAAGCACCTAGGGCCTGGTATGAAACTCTTTCCACCTTTTTACTCTCTATTGGTTTCAAAAGAGGTACAATTGATAAAACACTGTTTTTAAAATGGAGAGGAAAGGATTTGATGATTGTCCAGATTTATGTGGATGACATCATCTTTGGAAGCACATATCATAAAATGTGTAAAGAGTTTAGGCAACTCATGACAGCAGAGTTTGAGATGAGTGCAATGGGTGAACTACAATGCTTTCTTGGTCTCCAAGTTCAGCAAATGCAAAATGGAACTTTCATTTTTCAAAGCAAATATGCAAAAGAACTATTAAATAAATTTGATATGAATGATTGTAAACCATGTAGTACACCCATGGCAACCAATAAACTTGTCATGGCTTATGAAAAGGATGAGCTGATTGACCAAACTTTATATAGAAGTATGATTGGGTCTTTATTAGACCAGACTGCATCTAGGCCAGACATCATGTTTGCAACTTGTGTCTTTGCAAGAAGTCAATCAGCCCCTAGAAAGTCAAATCTTATTGCTGTAAAAAGGATCTTCAGATACATAAAAGGTGCTCCCACACTTGGTATCTGGTATCCAGCTAATGGGAATATCAAGCTTTCAGGATTCTCAGAAAGTGACTTTGCTGGATATAACACAACAAGGAAGTCCACTTCAGGAGGGTGCCAATTCCTAGGCAATTGCTTAGTGTCTTGGCAAAGCAAAAAGCAAGCAGCTGTTTCAACATCCACTGCTGAAGCTAAATACATTGTTGCTGCAAGCTGTACAGCCCAACTCCTGTGGCTTCAAAATCAGTTGCTGGATTTTGGTATCACTGACTTGAAAACTCCACTCATGTTGGATAGTCAAGCAGCAGAAAATATCATCAAAAATCCAGTTTCGCATTCAACCACCAAACATATTGACATCAGACATCATTTTGTGAGGGATTGCTATGAAAAATGTTTGATTTCTCTGCATCATGTTCCAACTCAAGATCAACTGGTAGATGTGCTAACAAAAGCATTTGACACATCCACCTTTGAAAGCTTGATCTCGAGGATTGGCAAGCTAAACATGGAATAACAAGCAACATCTTGTTTTTCTATGAATAAAGGCATTAAAATGTTTTCAGAAAATCAAAATTTCATCCTTAAAAATAGCTAAAAATGATAATTTTCATTAATCCTTAAAAGTCTGCCACAACCACTGTTTTTGGTTCAAACATCTGTTCTGCTGATATTTTCCACTGCTGAAAGTCAACCTCTATTCTTTCATTGTCTTTGTTAAAAACTGTTGTCAAACATCAGTGTTTTAATCCACTGATAGTTAAAAGTCAGCCACTGTTTTCATTATTTACACTGTAAACCACTGTTATTGATCATCAATGGTTTCTTAAACAACTGTCATCCATTATTCATCAGAGGTTGACATGTGGACAGTACTTAGCCGTTAGATCTTTGTAACCGCTGCTACGTCAGCATACACTTTTTCATCCTATAAAACCCTGATCAAAATCCCAAACATGGTTTTCATTGTCGAATCGAATTCAAAATTCCTTTCAGAAGCAGTTTTCATCAAATTTTCTCAAATCACTCATCTTTTGCATTCGCTCTATATCATCTTCAATTCACCATGGCTCTCCCATTCAAAACTACTCATAACTACCTGTATATACTTGAAAAACCAAGTCAAAACACAACTTTTCACTCTGTGATTGATGCATTCTCGTCTTCAAAGTATAAAACTTTATTCACCTGTAATGCACCCATTTACCTGGATACCCAACGAGAGTTCTGGAAAAATGAAAAACTTAAAACTAAGGACACAAAGCCCTTAGCTATTACTTCATCAATAAAGGGAATTCTGGTTACTATCACACCTCAAACCATTTCAGAGGTTTTGAAATCAACGATCTTACAGGTAAAGATTCTTTTCCAATGGTTGATTATCAAACTGATTTCATTGAGAGAGGGTATAAGGACGAAATGAAAAAAGATACTTTACAAAAAGGCAGTTTTCCACCTGCCATGAGATTTTTATTTCATACCCTCCTCATGTGTGTGTCAAATAAAACCATAGCTTTTAATGAGATCCCATTGAAAATCCAATACTTGGGCTATGTTATCATGGCTGGAGTTGATTTTAACTATTCCCAGGAGATTTTCAATGATATGGTCAAAAATGTGAATAAAAAATCATTTTTATTATTTCCAAGGCTTTTAAGCTTTTATCTACAAAAGAAATTTTCAAAGGATAATGCACATGTGCTTATCCAAGGAAATCCTTTTCAAATAAATAGCCTAACTTCTGAAACATTCACAAGGCTGTCAAAACCTTCAAAAACACAAACAGAGGCTCCTAAGCAAAGTTTAGCAGCAACAACTACTCCTTAGGACCCTACTGTTGAGCCCACTGCTCCTGGTGATCATAGTAGCAGATCCACTATTGTGAAACCCACACCAAAACCCACCAAAAAGCCAATCAAGAAAAAATCTCAAAAGTCACCCAAACCCTCAAATAGAGAAATTCTGGAAGATGAGATCCCAGAATTCATTCCTGTGATAAAACAAAAGTCACCAATAACCACTGCTGCTACTTCCTCACAGCAGATGATAGAAACATCTCAACCCATGCCTCAAACTCCTCCTGCATCCTCACAAAAGGATCGGGTTGTAAGCACAAAGACATCACATTATGAAGCTCTGGGTTCACTTGGATCCATCTTCCTCAGTCCTAATCCCAAGGACATATCTCTTTCTACTCCACATCCTTCACCCCTTAATTAACCACAATCCATATTACCTCTGTTGAAAGCTTTGGATTTGGATCAGATAAAAACCAGTTCTTCTCAACCACCTATCACTGAGAATATGCTCCAACAAGTGACTGGGTTTGATACAATCTCCATTGCTATCCCATCAACAGTTGAGGAGGTTACACCCCTTGAGTTACATGTAACTCATGGTGGTAGTTCAAGTGGAGCAGCTACTACAAGTGTTGGATCCACTGATCTACACTTGGACAGTAGTTTCATCAATAAGACTCCCTTGAAGGCAATCTCTTCCATGGCAACCAAGGTATCCACTGGTGTGTCTAACCACTGGTGAAATTTCCAAGGTCACCAATACTGAAGAGAGAAGTCCCCAGTACTAAGACAAAAGGGCATCAGTGGATGACCTTTGGGAAACATTCCCTAAGTCTACTGCTGATACAACCACTGGTAGTGCAAAATCAGATGATCCCATTCACTTGGGTGATGGTTTAAAATACAGAGAATTGACGGAGAGAGTAGATAAAATTGAAACCTCTGTTGTAGATATCAAAAATATGTTGCCGCAGTTGTTACAATCTCAAAAAGCTCCATCCACTGCCCCAGTTGCTGCAACATCTGTTCCATCCCCCACTGATTTATGGAACTTATTTCAACCTATGCTTCATCAACAAAGGCAATATGCTGATCAACAGCATGAAATTCAGCTCCAAAAATTCAGAAACCTTATGGAAGCTAGGTATAAGGATACACAAGCTAATATCAAGGCAATCAAGGCCCATATGCTCCAAACCACTGGCACTTCTCCTCCTACCATCATTTATATTGAAAACCCTGATGATGCCAAAAAGGGGGAGAAAGGAAAGAAGGGAAAAGAAGGATTGTATCTACCACCAGATCCACACTCTAAAACTGTAGTGAATTCCAAGGCGAGATGGTTCTAAAAAGGTTGATGTAACCCTAAATGCACTTGCTAATGAAAAAGCAAGACAGAAAAGGGATATGGAAACAAAGGGTTTAATAAGATTTGAAAAGAAGAAGAAAGTTATGATGGAAAAGGAAGAGCAGGGTACTTCTAAACCTAAAAGAAGACAGCCTACCAGAAAAGTAAGCCAACCCAAAACCACACCTTCCAAAACCACCAAACATACTCCTCAAATTCCCAAAAGTTCCTCTCATCAAACCTCCAAACCAACAGATGTTAAGACACCTGTTGTATCAACAATTGTTGGTACTTCAGTGGTTTCAACAGATGTTATTTCAACCACTGCCATCACCACTACATTAATTCACACTCAATCCACTGCCATACCAAAAACAATATCACCACCACAAACACCACCTGCCAAAAAGCAGAAGACAGCAGTTGACACATCAACTGTTGTAGTGACAACAGTGGTTGAAACACCAGTTGTTTCAACAGCTGTTAGTCAGACACCCACCATTTAAATCACCACCACTAAATCCACAAGTACACCACCAACCTCTCCAAAGCCCAAAAGGAGAAGGGTCATAAACATTGTACTGGAAGATGATACTTCTCCACTCCTAACATCTTCACAACCACTGACCCTAGCTACCATTCCAAAAAGCCTGATTATCCAGAAGCAGTGGTTCCAGTCAAACAAAAATTGCCTATTAAAAGATCCACTGCTCCACCTGCTGCCATCCTTTATCAAAGAAGGAAACAAAAGCAGATGGATGCAGAAACAGAACAAGACAAGGCTCAAGAGGAATACATTATAAAGATGGTCCTTCAGCAGATGATGACAGAAAATCCTGAACTAGCAAAATCTACAAACACTGCCCAAGGTGTTATAACCAGGCCTCCATCACCAAACTCATCAAAAATAAAGTCTCTCCCAAGAAACCCACTGGATTCAAAAATACTAAAGTGGAAGTCTGATCAAAAGACCCACGTATTGACTCTGCTCAAATCCAGTGGTGAAGTGAAGCATATATCAAGGGAAGAAGCACTTGGCCTGGGTGTAGAAGATTTACAAGATCTCATTGAGCTTACACTGTGCAGGGATAAGAATGATGAGGATTCCATGAACTTTGAACTACAATTCAAAGTTCAAGTTAGGGAACTTCTGATGAGACAATAAAAATCCAGAATAATGAAGAGTTTTAGCATCATCTGTTCCAGGGGGAGATTGTTGGGATTGAACCCTACAGAGGAACAGTTGATGTAAAGCCAAAACTGGATCAGATCAGTGGATTCATCATAAGTAGTTTTTTGCATCAGATCTTTCCCATTGGAAGTGACCCTAACATCTGATGACCTTTAAGTACTGCTCATCACAACAACTGCTGATCACTAAAGACAGTTAAAGGTAAAGCACTGATGTTCAATCCGCTGACATGGTTCAAGCACTGCTGAAGACACAAAGCACTGCTGGAGTTATAGTAGTGGAATGAAGAAGCAGTAGTTTACTTTATTCTTTGTATTATTCATGTAATCAGTTGTTTAGTTATCAGTGGTTGTATAGGTCAGTAGTTAGAGTTTGTTAGATGGTTAAATGTTACTTTCATGGTGACGTCAGCCAAAAGATGCTCAGTGGTTGTTTTGTACTATAAATAGAACAGTATCCTGTACTATTCTATTAGCTCTCTTCATCACCAAGTCATTCTGTACGAACAATCACTGTGAGCTCAGGCTTATTGTAACAAATACAATCAATCAATTTCAATATAAACATGTTCGCTGAAACTTATTCTCTCATTGATTGTGTGTTGAAAGTTTGTTTCATTTAATTCCGCTGCATTTAACTCCGTTTCATCTTCATTCTAATCAAACAAGCACAATCAAAGGAAACTCAGATCCTAACATGATGTGTGTAAAAAACAACATATAAATTAGATCAAATGAGGCATAAAACTAACCCTTTTTTAGTACTAATATTGGGAAAAGTGTGCTTTTGTCTTTCTTTTGTATTTTCAGGACCATACGAGCTTAATTGAACAAAAGGAACAATTATGCAGCAAAATCTAACATAAATACAAAGAAAAGGAATAAACGTGGCATGCCCGACCCTTCGACAACATCTTACCAAGCAAAAAATAGTGAATAGAAGGCTGACCACGGTCCCGTGCCCAACGGACATGGGGGCGTGGCCAGGTATCTGCAGAAAGGACAAAGCTATAGAAGCTTCTATTCCCGAAATGGGGGCGTGCCCACCTCAACACGGGCCGTGGTCAACGCTAAGATTCGCAGAATCCAAGCAAATCTTGATAGTACAGATACGCTTCTGCAGACGGGGCCGTGCCCAACGGACACGGGGGCGTGTGGAGCTAATGCAGACAAATTGCATTTAATGAAGAAAGAGAATAAGGATGGACACGGGGCCGTGCTCAATGGACACGGGGCCGTGTCCGGGCTTCTGTGCAGGCTATAAATAGGGGTGGTTGGTTCACTTTAAAGGCATCGCTTGGCAAACCACCTCTCTTCCACTTCACTCACACTCCATCACCACTACAACCCACATCCACCACCATCATCCGTCATTCCATCTTAGAGTGTGTGTAGTAGTCTCGGGATCCAAGATTGATAGTAAGAGTTCTTGACAATCAAAGGCCATGTTTGCCTAAGTCTCTTACATCACTTGGTGAAGACAAACATTTAGTGTAATACTTTTGATTTTTAATCTTTTCGCACTTTTTATTTGATTTTGTATTAATGACTTTAATAACTAGTTTCTTATGTTGAAGGTGAAACTTCCTTATCATTTTTTCGTGGTGTCTTGGTGTTATTTTACTGTCTATATAAAATAAAAGATTTACACCATTAATATCTCTACGGTCTATATAGAGATATGTTGGCAACCTGGTCGAGGGTTAAGGGAATGGTTTGGTAAGGTTCTTGTCTTGTTCAGTGTATAGATTCTATAAGGACCTGGGTCAAGCTTACTAGGACCTCCTTCAATACTCACTGGTATTGGATGGCGGGGGTGCGAATGGCTTGATCCCCTCATATGTAAACTACTATTAATACATTAACCCGGCTACTTGGGATTGTATCCCTGCTGACTCAAACCACTTAGCCGAGGGTAACGTCGCCTTCAAAAGAGGGGCTTACCACATTACGCATTAATAACTTGATTAATTATTTTTCAATATTCTGACCCTTTAGGATTGTATCCTTGCTGACTCAAACTACTGGGTTGAGGGTAACGTCACCTTCAAAAGAGGGGCCTACTACTATAACTAAGATAATCTCCTAAAAAGTGCAAAAGTGCGGAAATCATCATAGGTTACATTAAAGGCGAGTCGGATCCAAGTGATTCATCTTGTTTATCTGTTTTTATTTTATTTTTATTTTCAGCATTTTTATTTTTTTTATTTTTTGATGTTTAAAACTTTTTTCTAAACTTTTGATTTGATTAGACGTTGAGGATAAACCGGTACTAAAAGCTCTTGTATCCTTGGACAACCTCGGTATCTTACCAACGCTATACTACGCTCACGATGGGTTCACTTGCCCATATGTGTGTTTAGTGTTAGTAAAATATCGTGTTTTATAAATTTAAAACTTGACTAAAGTGTTAAAAAGGGCTTAAAATATAACGAAAAATATAGCACACTATACGCACACCAAGTTTTTGGTCCCGTTGCCGGGGACACAAGGATTTTAAGAATGTTAGGAATCAACAACCTAATCATTTTTTTTTATGTTTTTTTGGGATTTTTCTAAATTTTTCAACTTCTGCAGATCTCAGCACGGGGCCGTGCCCGCTGAACACGCCCCGTGCCCAATCTTTGGTACTGGCAATCCTGTTTTAAGTCAGACAGTAGCTGAACACGGGGTCGTGCCCACTGAACACGCCCATGTCCCCAAGTTTCAATTACAGAAAACAGAACTGTAAGATCCCGACCGTTGGTAATTTCTGACACAAAAATGAGTTATACTGATCATTTTTACTTTCGCTCCTCTTATGGTGCAAGGTGATATGTGGCGGATCTCATGAAAATTTAAAATGTTATTTTTTAAATTACATTCACCACTATATAGACCCATCGTTTTCCTATAGCCTTAAGATGGGCGGAAGTAAAAAACAATCCATATCTCTCTCTCGAATGCTCTCAATCATCTATTCTAAATGATATGATTCTCGACGAATTATTTCAAATGGAAGAAGTAATTCTTCAATTGATAAAGAACTTGAGATGGAAATAAACAAGTCATCTCAAGATAACGATCAAGAAGAATTATTGAGATGGCATTCGGATTATAACAACATCGTTGCTCCCGAAATCACCTCTAACTCTTGTGAGGACTTGAGTGATAGTCGTCCCTGTGTCGATTGTGCCGTGAAGGACTCCACATCGGTTTCTGCCGATGCATACATAGACCTGAGCGATTCGACATACACCTTCTTTAACGAGAGCCCGGATAAGGGAAATAAAGGTTGGTCTTGCGCACCGATATTTAGCCTAGGAATCACCCTTTCCGATAACCACTTGCGTTCTTGTCTAAAACTAGGGCAACTTAGGTATCTCAGGCACTTCGGTGTTGTTCCATCCAGTAAGGAACCACCTAATCTGGATAAACTACTTAAAAATAGACAAAACTTCATAAAAACTTCTAGCCACGGGGCCGTGTCCAGGTCAGCACGCCCCCATGTCCACCTAAAGATTCTCGTCTGACTTTTGGTCAGAATACGGACAAAAAAAGTGTCAGAATTTTGTCTGCACATGGGGCCGTGTCCAGCGTGCTGTCATTTTCTATAAATGCAGCAAGATTCCTTCACTCTTGGACCCATTTCAAAGACAAAGATCTGGTGGGATCTTCACATATACCATACAAGGTATATTCTAAAGAAGGTTCTCAACAACCATCTTGTCTTTTCTACTTTTGTCCATTGCCTTCTTCTTCATTTTCTCCTCAAAACCTCCATTAGAGTTTGAAATCTCCATGGTTTCAAGCTTTATTGTGATATTTGTTAGGTTTTTAGTCAAGTAATCTTGTCAAAAATAAGTTTTACAACACTGTTTTAAGTTATTTCTGCTTAAAAATGCTTCAAAAGTCAGAAAAATAATTTAAAGCTCCAAGATTCCTTGTTTCAAAAACCTGCAGAGAGGTGGCCACGGGGCCGTGGCTAGAGTACTGTTTCATCAATTTGAAAATTCTTTCGGTTTGTTTTCTTAGAATGTCAAGCAGAAATAGCGGAACGTCCTCAGCCCATTCCAGAAACGACCGACGAGGAAGAAGGTCAACGGTGGAAGACTCTCTAGTCAACTACGTGTATGCCTTGAGAGAGGCCATCGATGAAATGACAGGAGTAGAGGAAGCCATGGTCGACCGTATCAATCATTATCGGTAGGGCTAGTAGGATGTCTTCTGAGAAGTTAACCTTCTGCACCAAAGGTTAAGCATTCTCGCTTCTCCTCCCATGGTGCCAGTCATTACACACAGGGAGTGGAATGTTGTACCGGAGGTCATTATTCCAGCTGAATGGTATGTCGCACCCCGGGAACCCCTCAAGACATAATACACGGGGTCCCGATTACTGTCATACCTCCTCCACAAGACATTGTGGAGAACGAGCCTGCCTTCTTCCTTCCTAGGGAGATACAAGAATGGCTCAACGACATCTAAAAAGACATACCTCAGTTTTGAGTTCTACGACATCCTTAAGTATCGAAAAGTTATATTCCAATAATAAAGGTAGAACTCCTTAGAATGATTTCCTGCGTTATTTCACCTATCTATCCTAGGAACATGTAATTTTTCATTTCTAGCTTTATTTTCTTTTTCTAGGATCTTTTGTATTTCACTCTTTAATGAATGATGGTTTCTAAGTATAAAATGGTGTTTGGATGATGTTGTAATGGAATAAAACACACTCGGAATGATGGAGGTTACTAAGGGAAGCTTGAACCCACACCCCATACACAAAAACAGAGCCTGCCGACAATTTTTCTTCATTACAGCAAGTTCAACACGGGGCCGTGCTCAGCCCAACATGCCCCGTGCCCGAGGTTCTGCAGAAAATGCCCAGTTCAGGTAACTGGACACGGGGCCATGTTCACTAAATATGCCCCCGTGCCCAGCCTTTTGTTAAATATGATATTGGCAATCTGAACACGGGGTCGTGCCCAGATCAACACGGACCCGTGTCCAGATGCCAAGTAACATAAAATTTTGTTTTTAACATTTTTTTACACATTCAATCAACCTAAAAACTGATTTTTGGGACACATTGAGGACTATGTGTAATTTAAGTGTGGGGGATGCTAAACCTTGAATTTTGCAAGTCCTAATAAACAAGCCTTACACAAAAATCGATTGGAACCGCTAATCACCCCAATTTTAAAAAAAAACTTTTCGTTTTTTTTACTTGTCTTGGTTTAATTTGGGAATAACAAGTTCTAAAAAGGTTATATTTTTACAAATTTACAACCGATAGCGTCATGATAAAAAGAATCAACATAAGAAAATTATGAAATGGCATGACAAATCTAGTTAAAATTTGATTATATATACTTGATCACAATAAAACCCATTCCAACAAAAAGTAAGTTTTGAGCCTTTATTGAGCATACAAATACATATCTTTAAACTAAATGCTCATTTTTCGTTTCTTATGTGAATAGCCGCTTGGTTTCTTACGACTCTAGAACTTGCCTTGACGATACATTCCCGGTCCTTACCAACTTAAACTCAAGTAAGTAAATGATGGAGGCAATAGGACTAACCCTTTTTTTTCTTTTCAACACCTTTATTTTTCTTTTTTTTATCACCTACCCAAAATCCCCCTAGTTAACCCCTTTAAGCCTAAACCTTTTCATTTCTAAACCCACAAAAACAAACACCCTTTAACCACCAAAACCTTTTTCTATTAAACCCTTTATTTTAGTAAAAAGCTCGGTTTTCTAGTGACGTTCCTTATAAAAAAATGAATTCTAGCAATAAGCAAACAAGTTCCTCAAAGAAACTTTGTTTGAAAGCGTTTAGTTTGAATAAAAGTCACAAAAACAAAAAGTTTTACGACGACCGACGCTTTTTGCACTTTTAGCCATTTTTACTAACCACTAACCCAAAACCACCTACCTTTAACCCAAGCTGTAACACCCCGTGTTTTCACGAGTGAAAGTCAAAGTCAAGGTCAAAGTCAACGGCCGATTTCGCGCAACTTGACTCGTAGAAATGTTTTTGTTTTATTTATATTATGTGGAGTAAGTGTCGTTCATTGCAATAATCGAATCGTGTTAATCGTACTTCAATCGACCTACGGCTGTGAATCATAGGCAGTAACAATGCGATAAACTTAATCAACTAATGATCAAGCTATGCTAATCAAATCGACATCGAACCGTAACTCGAACTGTGTATTTTACTTGTTTATACGTGTGTGTGTGCCTTACGTGTTACCTGTGCGTGTTTATTTTATGTTATGTTGTGATAATCAAGCGAACTCAATCGAAACTCGAAGTCTAACTCGAAAGTAATCGAACCCAAACCCGAATTCCGAATCGAACCGTGTCATAAACGAAGTAGTTGGGACTAAAAGTAATTTGGCTAGGAAACCCTATCGAATCGTTCGCCATCGAAGCCGAAGCGTCATCGCACCGAACGCACCAAATCAGGCGACATCCGAACGGATGGTCAATCCGCATGGATTGCCAATCCGCACGGATTGCCAATCCGCACGGATTGCCAATCCGCACGGATTGCCAATCCGCACGGATTGCCAATCCGCACGGATAGCCTATCCGGGTACGTGTTATCCGCACGGCTCACCCTTTCCCCTTTTAGCATCCTATAAATACACTGGTCACTCTCCAACCTTTCCACTTTTGGCAAATGACGTCCGAACCACACGCATTCTTCACCTTTTCTCAGATTTCTCTCAATCCAGGTAAGATCTTGCTCTAATTCTTGTACATCCTTGATCACTACACCATTCTACACCTTTCTATCTTTCAAATCTCAACTTTTAACCATGAAACCATCAAGATTTGAGGTATTCTCGGGTGACGTCATCATGAAGTTCTTATGAACTTCAAGCTTAACCTCATTCCACCAAGAATAACTCACATCTGAACGGTTTCCACAAGATTTCACAACAACTTCACCTAAATCTAAGCTTTTTCTAAGGATAAAAGAGTTGAAAGAAATAAACCTAAGTTCTCTCCTTCTTTTACCCTTAAGATCGGTAACGAATCTGATCGGTTCTAGTCTCTACTCGTTCTTAGTGATGCACTAGTCCTAGATCTGGATTCTACCCACCAGACACCTGATTTCGGGGTCAACCGGAATGACCGTTTTGAGTCGCCGATAGGCCAAGTTAGGGTGGTTCCTGACCGGTCTAGTCATGCGGGTGAGAATACGATTCCAAGTGATTGCCACGTAATCAGAACGTCTCGATAAAACGATAACAGCAACCAAGAGTAGACGGAGGGAACAACCAGAACGAGAGGCTGTCCGCACGAACAAGTTGTCCGCACGGACGAGCTGTCCGCACGGACAGGCTATCCGGACGGGTTGTCACCCGGACGAGCTACCCTTGGGACCCACTTTCCAAACAAGGTTTGAGTATCGACGAATGAGCAATCCGGACGGACGACCTCTGAATGGATTACTCTTCAGATCATGAGATACTAAGACCTTGAATACATTCAAACCAAGTTCATCCGCACGGACCAGTTGTCCGCACGGACAGACTATCCGGACGGATTGTCTTGTCCGCACGAACAGCTACCCGGACGGATTACTACTTTCCGTACGGATTACCATCCGGGCGGATTACCTAATCCACTTAGTGACTCAGCTTTAAAGACGTGTCCGCACGGATCACCATCCGGACGGATTGTTATCCGCGCGACCGGCTTGAAAGGTAGAGATACCTAAATGTTTTCTAAATGCTACAACGAAAACTCCAAAGCACAAGCCATCATACACAAACACATCCTTAACTTAGGAAGAAACAATCCACTCAAACGTTTATCCGCACGAACAACTTGTCCGTACGGATAAGCAATCCGCACGAGCGACTAATCCGCACGGATTACCATCCGCACGGACAGCTCACTCGCACGGATAGTTTACCCGGATGGGTTACCATCCGCACGGATCACCATCCGCACGGATAGTTCACCCGCACGGATGACTTCCTCTCACGGATAGTTGATCCGCACGATCAGTTATGCTACCCACTCTCACTTTGTACTGTTTTACGCGCCACTTATCATTACGTTATCGAATCTATTAAGGCTAACCGTACTCGCTGAAAAGCGCTCCCTTCAATCCAGAATCGCTGTGAGTATACTCGAACCCTTTTTGCTTTAGCACTTTTGGGTGTTACATACGTTACGAATATTCAAACTACAACTATCACACTACTCAAGCTATTTTTAACGCTAAACCATTAATGCATGTTATACGTGGCTTATGAATGCTGGTTTGTTATGTTTACACATGGAATGTTGTCTACCTGCCTTAGCAACGATAGTACTATAGTTTGGACTCAGCACCCGTTCACACGGGGGTTGTTAAGGATCTTTTACTTGCATGGATTACGGTGGTAATCATGTATTGCGAACTGCCTCGGGCAGTCAACCCGCAGTCATTGGTTTCGATGGATCTATGTCGATAACTAACGTGCTTCATTTCACTATGTGTACGTGCTGGTTATGCGTAAACGAATTCGAACTCTATATGCTATTATCAAACTTGTATGCTCACCTTTACATTATATGTATTGACTTTATTTTAACGTATGTGACAGGTGCCTAGGTTGTTTATATGCTTCTCGGGCTGTGATGAACTTGAAGCTAGGAACTGGAGTCCTAGAAACCAACGAATAAATTGTTATGTTTAAATCTGAGTTGTCGGAACAGAATACTTGTTTAGTTTTTGTCTGTAATAACTTGTTTGCTATTTGAGACATGGTATGGGACATGTTAACTTAAATTGAATGGTAATGATAGTTGTTATGGAAACTTCTGGACAATCTGTTTCGCTCAGTGCCGCGCCCCGATGATTCCGCCATCGGTTGGGGTGTGACAGATTGGTATCAGAGCCATAACTATAGGGAATTAGGCAAGACTCGACCTAGTCCGGGTCAAAGTCTTAGAGACCTAGACTATAGTTAAGAACCAACAGACCAACTTGAGCGTAACCAGTAGGGTTATGTATAAGCGTATCACTCGCTCTTTTCGATTATTCTACACTATCACTGCACTCGAATTTTCAGGTTATGAACGGGTAACGAGGTCGAGAATAGGTGTGAAAACCGCAAACTCTCGACTAAAGTCGCCTATTCAGCTTGCATTTTAGCTACAAACGAGGAGAATCATACCAAATTAGGAGTGAAATCCATATTTTGATGAATTATCTCCTCAAATTTTATTAAGACTAAGGACGAAGTTGTAAGATAGGGGTGAAACCCTAACCTTGACGACTTGTCCTGCTCTTATACAAAACTCTCACCAAGGTTTCGATTGGCTCCAACGATCTAAAGACACAATATAACCAATGGGAATTGCGCCAATGCCCAAGAATCGAGGCAAAGGCATAGTCCTGAAGGTAATTGTGCACACAGGATCCTTGCGAATAGTCGAACCACTTTGGTTAGTCGAAGTCTAAATAGCCGCAGACAATCCATTCCCGATTTTATGTGTTTCAAGTTTTTGTCGCTTTTAGGTGAGATACGTGTTTTGTACTTATTTATTGATGTTTTGAGGTACTACCGGTTTCAATCTAATGCTTTTGGCCTTAGCTACTCACACAACACATCATTAACGAAGCGCTCGCACTCCAATACTTTCGAACACTCGTGAACTCTGAATACTAGGTTTCTGTTTTCTGACCGCCCCTAGTGACTAAGGTATATGTGCTTCTTGCTGTTGTGCTTACGTGTTTAGGAGTATTGTGATTATGTGCTCTATGTGTTTACGTGATTCGTGTAATTATGTGAATTTGTGACTATCTGCGTTTACATGGTACGTGTTACTGAGCTTTAGTAGTAGTAGACGTGTGAGGTGAGATTCGACTACATGTGTTGAGTTCCGTGGCGATGTCAATTGCAGACAATGTCGTCTGGATCTCGTCATACACTCACTCGTCAGGAAAATAGGGACAGACGTCTTTCCTCTATTATCGCGAAAAGTGTGGCAAAAGCTGTGAGTGATGCCTACGAGAACGCCAGCAAATCATCCGAGGAATCGAGGACTGAAGGTCCTAAAGCTGCAACGAGACCTTTCAGTTTCAAGCAATTCAAGTCGTGTGGGCCAAAAGAATTCACTGGCGAAGGAGGTCCGACTGCATTATTACACTGGTTTGACTCTATCGAGGTTACTCTACGACAGAGCGGTTGCTCTGATGACCTCCGAACTCTAAATGCTACCGGCGTCTTTCAGTCCCGTGCTCTAGACTGGTGGACGGCCGAGAGAAACAAGAGAGGGAACGATGCAGCTTACGGTCTGTCGTGGGAAGAGCTCAAGGAAGTCATGCTAGAGGAATTCTGCCCTCCTCATGAACGTCAAAAGCTCGAAGATGAATTCTGGCACATACATCAGAAGGATGGAGACAATGCTGGTCTCACTGCTCGTTTCAAACAGCTCAGCATTATCTGTCCCGACCAGGTCAAGACTCCGGAGATCACCATCAAGAAGTACATCCGAGCTTTGCCCGACTGCGTTGCTGATTTCGTGCAAGCGGCTAAGACTACCACGATCGAGGAAACCTATCTGCTAGCCGCTGAGATTAATGACAAGCGGGTTAAGGCTGGGGTGTGGGATAAAACCTCCAAGCATCTGCATCAAGCTACCACTACCGCACCGACTGTTGAACCGACCTCATCAAGCAACAAGAGAAAGAACAAGAGAAAGAGCAACTCCACCAACAAGAACTGTGCGATCACTGCTGCACCGGTTCAAACCGTACCTGCCCAACAACGTCAAGTGGCAGCGCCTGTGGCCAATGCACCGCCTGCAAAGCGTGCATACACTGGGCCACATCCGCTCTGCCCTACTTGCACCTATCATCACCCGACTGCTATCCAATGCCGCTTCTGTGCTCACTGCAACGTGTACGGCCACTTTACCGCCAACTGCCGTATTCGTCAAGCTCCTGCCAATCCAGCTCCTCCGGCACCCGCAGTCAAGGCCAGAGCCTGCTTCACGTGTGGGGATCCGAATCATTTCGCCAACATGTGCCCGAACAGGGAAGTGAAACAAGAACCGCAACAGCAGCAGCCACAGCAGCAACAACAACAACAGGCAGCACGCGCCAGAACTTTCAATCTTAACATGCGTCAATCTCAGGCCGACAACAACGTGGTCAATGGTACGTTCCTCGTGAATGGTATTTATGCTTCATGTTTGTTTGATACTGGAGCGGATAATTGCTTTGTGTTGTTCGAATTTGAGAAACTCCTTAGCCGTAGACGTTCCAAACTCTCCTCGGCATTCGAAGTTGAAGTCGCCACCGGAAGAACCGTCGCTGTAAATTCCGTTATCCGTGATTGTACTCTTGAACTCAACAATCACATCTTCTCGATCGACCTTATTCCGATGCAACTCGGAAGCTTCGACGTCATAGTAGGCATGGATTTTCTTCGCGAGAATCATGCCGAAGTAGTGTGCTTCGACAAGAGGATTCGTTTTTCGCTCGCAAATGGTGACTCGTTATGTGTTTACGGTGATACTACTTCAAAGGGTCTTAAGCTTATGTCATGTCTCCAAGCTAGCAAGTATCTCCGCAAGGAATACAGAGCTTTCTTGGCTAACATTGTAGCAGCGGAGAAGGAAAAGAAAGAGAAGAAGGAAGTGAAAGACGTTCCTGTGGTTCGAGAATTTCCTCGAGTTTTTCCAGAGGACCTTCCCGGACTACCTCCAAGACGTGATATTGACTTTCGTATTGATCTCATTCCTGGAGCTAATCCTATTGCCAAAGCCCCTTATCGACTCGCACCGTCCGAAATGCGCAAACTCTCAACCCAACTCCAGGAATTGCTTGAGAAAGGCTTCATTCGCCCGAGCACCTCTCCTTGGGGCGCACCAGTCCTTTTCGTCAAAAAGAAGGATGGGTCGTTCAGGATGTGCATCGACTATCGGGAATTGAATAAGCTAACTATCAAGAATCGCTATCCTTTACCTCGCATCGACGATTTGTTTGACCAACTACAAGGCGCTACGTGTTTCTCAAAGATCGATCTACGTTCAAGATATCATCAGCTGCGTATACAAGAGGGGGATATACCCAAAACCGCGTTTTGTACTCGTTACGGCCATTATGAATTCGTTGTCATGCCTTTTGGCCTAACAAACGCACCAGTAGTCTTCATGGATCTGATGAATCGCGTGTGTAAACCATATCTCGACCGTTTCGTCATTGTATTCATCGACGATGTCTTGATCTATTCCAAGTCGAGAGCCGAACACGCGCAACATCTACGTTTGGTTCTCGAGTTACTCCAGGGGAACCAACTCTATGCCAAGTTCTCCAAGTGCGAATTTTGGTTAGGGGAGGTTCAGTTTCTGGGTCACATTATAAATAGTCAGGGTATTCACGTCGATCCTACGAAGATTGAAGCTGTCAAGAGCTGGGTTACGCCTAAGAATCCGTCCGAAGTCCGTTCTTTTCTCGGACTAGTGGGCTATTATCGACGATTCATCCAAGGATTTTCGAAGATTGCTGTACCACTTACCTCTCTCACTCATAAGGACCAGCCTTTTGTTTGGGGAACTAGACAAGAGTCTGCCTTTCAAACCCTCAAATACATGCTGTGCAATGCTCCTGTTCTCACACTACCCGACAGAAACAATGATTTCATTGTCTACTGTGATGCTTCCAACCTTGGTCTTGGTTGTGTTCTCATGCAACGGGACAAGGTTATAGCTTACGCATCTCGACAGCTCAAAATCCACGAGAAGAACTATACAACCCACGATCTCGAGATAGGCGCGGTTGTTTTTGCATTAAAGATTTGGCGACACTACCTGTATGGTACTAAGTGTACGATCTTCACTGATCATAGGAGCCTACAACACATCTTTAATCAGAAGGAACTGAATATGCGTCAACGCCGATGGGTGGAACTTCTCAACGATTACGACTGTGAGATTCGTTATCACCCAGGCAAAGCAAATGTTGTTGCCGACGCACTTAGTAAACGGAGCTATCTGCTTAGCACTCGTAATGTTCAAGCCCAGCACAACCTCGAAGCTCTCATCCGCGACGTCCAGCATGCATGTTTCAACGAACGCACTCTGAAGAAGGAACGAATCTACCACGATGGAGCCCAACTAGTAAGCAAATCAAACGGGATATTCCACTTTTTAGACCGAATTTGGATTCCCAAGCGAACCGAGTTACGACAGATTATCATGGACGAAGCCCATAAATCCCGTTATTCTATTCATCCCAGAGCTGACAAGATGTACCAGGATCTTCGCTATAGGTACTGGTGGCCGGGTATAAGGGATATCGCTCTCTACATCGGGAAATGCCTAACATGTGCTAGAATCAAGGCTGAACATCAAAGACCCTCTGGCTTGCTCGAACAACCCCCAATTCCTATGTGGAAATGGGAGAGCATAGCCATGGATTTCATAACCAAGCTTCCAACCACGTCATCAGGTCACGACAGCATTTGGGTTGTTGTTGACCATTTGACTAAATCAGCTCACTTTCTGCCAATACGAGAAGACTACAAGGTGGAACGATTAGCCCGAATCTACACCGACGAGATCATTTGTCGACATGGGATGCCTCGTGATATCATCTCTGACCGTGATGCTCGGTTTACGTCGCGATTGTGGGAAACGTTCCAAATGGCACTCGGTACAACGCTTAATCTAAGTACCGCTTTCCACCCACAAACCGACGGTCAGACTGAAAGAACGATTCGTACTCTAGAAGACATGCTCCGTTCGTGTGTTCTAGACTTCGGTGGTAATTGGGATAGACACCTGCCGTTAGTCGAATTCTCGTATAACAACAGCTACCAGGCTAGCATCGAGATGGCACCTTTCGAGGCCTTATACGGAAGAAGATGTCGATCGCCTATTGTGTGGCACGAGATCGGTCACTCGCAACTAACCGGTCCGGAGCTGCTACAAGAAACGACAGACAAAATTTTCCAAATTCGAGACAACCTAGCGAAAGCTCGGGATCGACAGAAAGTTTACGCCGATAAAAAGCGCAAGCCCCGTGAATTTGGCATTGGTGACCACGTACTCCTAAAGGTATCACCTTGGAAGGGTGTGGTCTGATTCAGCAAGAAAGGGAAACTCGCGCCTCGATATGTTGGACCTTTTAAGATTCTGGAAAGGATCGGAAAAGTCGCCTACAGACTCGAATTACCGAAGGAACTTAGCAATGTTCACCCGGCTTTCCACGTTTCGAACCTCCGAAAGTGCATCGCCGACCACGATTTACATGTCTCTCTAGACGATCTGCAAGTGAACGAAACATTACACTTCGTGGAAAAGCCTGTCGAAATCATGGATCACCAAACCAAGCAACTCAGACGCTCTCGCATCCCTATTGTGAAGGTCCGATGGGAAGGCAAACGAGGCGCAGAGTTAACTTGGGAATTCGAAAGCGACATGAAGGCCAAGTACCCGCAGTTGTTTAAAGAGTGAAACTAGAGAGAGAAGTTCTAGAGGGAGAAAGTGCTCCACGTGATTCAAGTCCTTGTATGATTTCAGTTCTGATTAATAGAATCACGTTTATATTACTGTTCGTGTGTTCGGCCTTGTTCGTGTACGGATTTCGCATATCGCACGGTCGGTTTGCAATCGACACAGAGCCAAAACCGGAACCTACACAATCCACACACGATCACGGACTCCGCACGTCGAACATTCGTTACACAATCGTACGGTGTCAAAACCGATCTTACAATGGTCACGATCGTGTACGGAACCCGCACGTTACACGAGTCAAAATCGGGCCAACCGAAAGGCTCTCACATGTGATTCGCGACTTGTTACGGCTTCAACCTAATTCCGGGATGAAATTCCCTAAACAAGGGGAGGCTGTAACACCCCGTGTTTTCACGAGTGAAAGTCAAAGTCAAGGTCAAAGTCAATGACCGATTTCGCGCAACTTGACTCGTAGAAATGTTTTTGTTTTATTTATATTATGTGGAGTAAGTTTCGTTCATTGCAATAATCGAATCGTGTTAATCGTACTTCAATCGACCTACGGCTGTGAATCATAGGCAGTAACAATGCGATAAAGTTAATCAACTAATGATCAAGCTATGCTAATCAAATCGACATCGAACCGTAACTCGAACTGTGTATTTTACTTGTTGTTTATACGTGTGTGTGTGTGTGCCTTACGTGTTACCTGTGCGTGTTTATTTTATGTTATGTTGTGATAATCAAGCGAACTCAATCGAAACTCGAAGTCTAACTTGAAAGTAATCGAACCCAAACCCGAATTCCGAATCGAACCGTGTCATAAACGAAGTAGTTGGGACTAAAAGTAATTTGGCTAGGAAACCCTATCGAATCGTTCGCCATCGAAGCCGAAGCGTCATCGCACCGAACGCACCAAATCAGGCGACATCCGAACGGATGGTCATTCCGTACGGATTGCCAATCCGCACGGATTGCCAATCCGGACGGATGACCAATCCGGACGGATAGCCTATCCGGGTACGTGCTATCCGCACGGCTCACCCTTTCCCCTTTTAGCATCCTATAAATACACTGGTCACTCTCCAACCTTTCCACTTTTGGCAAGTGACGTCCGAACCACACGCATTCTTCACCTTTTCTCAGATTTCTCTCAATCCAGGTAAGATCTTGCTCTAATTCTTGTACATCCTTGATCACTACACCATTCTACACCTTTCTATCTTTCAAATCTCAACTTTTAACCATGAAACCATCAAGATTTGAGGTATTCTCGGGTGACGTCATCATGAAGTTCTTATGAACTTCAAGCTTAACCTCATTCCACCAAGAATAACTCAGATCTGAACGGTTTCCACAAGATTTCACAACAACTTCACCTAAATCTAAGCTTTTTCTAAGGATAAAAGAGTTGAAAGAAATAAACCTAAGTTCTCTCCTTCTTTTACCCTTAAGATCGGTAACGAATCTGATCGGTTCTAGTCTCTACTCGTTCATAGTGATGCACTAGTCCTAGATCTGGATTCTACCCACCAGACAGCTGATTTCGGGGTCAACCGGAATGACCGTTCTGAGTCACCGACAGGCCAAGTTAGGGTGGTTCCTGACCGGTCTAGTCATGTGGGTGAGAATACGATTCCAAGTGATTGCCACGTAATCAGAACGACTCGATAAAACGATAACAGCAACCAAGAGTAGACGGAGGGAACAACCGGAACGAGAGGCTGTCCGCACGGACGAGCTGTCCGCACGGACAGGCTATCCGGACGGGTTGTCACCCGGACGAGCTACCCTTGGGACCCACTTTCCAAACAAGGTTTGAGTATCGACGAATGAGCAATCTGGACGGACGTCCTCTGAATGGATTACTCTTCAGATCATGAGATACTAAGACCTTGAATACATTCAAACCAATTTCATCCGCACGGACCAGTTATCCGCACGGACAGACTTTCCGGACGGATTGTCTTGTCCGCACGAACAGCTACCCGGACGGATTACTACTTTCCATACGGATTACCATCCGGGCGGATTACCTAATCCACTTAGTGACTCAGCTTTAAAGACGTGTCCGCACGGATCACCATCCGGACGGATTGTTATCCGCGCGACCGGCTTGAAAGGTAGAGATACCTAAATGTTTTCTAAATGCTACAACGAAAACTCCAAAGCACAAGCCATCATACACAAACACATCCTTAACTTAGGAAGAAACAATCCACTCGAACGTTTATCCGCACGAACAACTTGTCCGTACGGATAAGCAATCCGCACGAGCGACTAATCCGCACGGATTACCATCCGCATGGACAGCTCACTCGCATGGATAGTTTACCCGGATGGGTCACCATCCGCACGGATCACCATCCGCACGGATAGTTCACCCGCACGGATGACTTCCTCTCACGGATAGTTGATCCGCACGATCAGTTATCCTACCCACTCTCACTTTGTACTGTTTTACGCGCCACTTATCATTACGTTATCGAATCTATTAAGGCTAACCGTACTCGCTGAAAAGCGCTCCCTTCAATCCAGAATCGCTGTGAGTATACTCGAACCCTTTTTGCTTTAGCACTTTTGGGTGTTACATACGTTACGAATATTCAAACTACAACTATCACACTACTCAAGCTATTTTTAACGCTAAACCATTAATGCATGTTATACGTGGCTTATGAATGCTGGTTTGTTATGTTTACACATGGAATGTTGTCTACCTGCCTTAGCAACGATAGTACTATAGTTTGGACTCAGCACCCGTTCACACGGGGGTTGTTAAGGATCTTTTACTTGCATGGATTACGGTGGTAATCATGTATTGCGAACTGCCTCGGGCAGTCAACCCGCAGTCATTGGTTTCGATGGATCTATGTCGATAACTAACGTGCTTCATTTCACTATGTGTACGTGCTGGTTATGCGTAAACGAATTCGAACTCTATATGCTATTATCAAACTTGTATGCTCACCTTTACATTATATGTATTGACTTTATTTTAACGTATGTGACAGGTGCCTAGGTTGTTTATATGCTTCTCGGGCTGTGATGAACTTGAAGCTAGGAACTGGAGTCCTAGAAACCAACGAATAAATTGTTATGTTTAAATCTGAGTTGTCGGAACAGAATACTTGTTTAGTTTTTGTCTGTAATAACTTGTTTGCTATTTGAGACATGGTATGGGACATGTTAACTTAAATTGAATGGTAATGATAGTTGTTATGGAAACTTCTGGACAATCTGTTTCTCTCAGTGTCGCGCCCCGATGATTCCGCCATCGGTTGGGGTGTGACACAAGCCTAACCCTTCCCCAAGTCCTCTTGATATTTATAAAGGTTTATAGTTAAAAAGGGGGAGGATTGATTGCTTGGCAAGCATATGGTGGAACTAAGTTCCATGCCGGTCTCGAGTGTTTCATAAAAATACATCTTCGGCCGAGTGTTGAGTGATCTCCCGTGAGGTATGTGAACTTGTATATAAATGGAATTTTAAAAAGGCATGTTATGCCCAAATAAGTAATTTCTCTTATGAAACGTTCTAAATAAATCATATCGAATAAGATTGTAAATAACATAAAAATAAAACCTAATAAAGATCTTGGACTCCCGACACTCTAGACAAGCAGAAAACTTCTCTTCTACCCATTCCATTTGGGTGTGTAAGCCACAAAATAAAGAGTTTTGCTTGAGGACAAGCAAAGATTCAAGTGTGGGGGTATTTGATGTGTGTAAAAAGTACCATATAAATTACGTCAAATGAGTCATAAAACTAACCGTTTTTAGTACTAATGTTTGAAAAAGTGTGCTTTTGTCTTCCTTTTGTATTTTCAGGACCAAATGAGCTTAATTAAACAAAAGGAACAATTATCCAGCAAAATCTAACATAAATACAAAGAAAAGGAATAAACGTGGCATGCCCGACCCCTCAACAACATGTTCCCAAGCAAAAACAAGTGAACAGAAGGCTAACCCCGGCCCCGTGCCCAGCAGACACGGGGGCGTGGCCAGGTGTCAGCAAAAAGGACAAAGCTATAGAAGCTTCTATTCCCGGCACGGGGGCGTGCCCAGCTCAACACGGGCCGTGATCAACGCTAAGATTCGCATAATCCAAGCAAATATTGATAGTACAGATACGCTTCTGCACACGGGGCCGTGCCCAACGGACGCAGGGGCGTGTGGACTAATGTAGAAAAATTGCATTTAATGAAGAAGGAGAACAAGGATGGACACGGGGCCGTGTCCGGTCTTCTGTGCAGGCTATACATAGGGGTGCTTGGTTCACTTCAAAAGTATCCCTTGGCAACCCACCTCTCTTCCACTTCAACCACAGTCCACCACCACTACAACCCACATCCACCACCACCATCCATCATTCCATCTTAGAGTGTGTGTAGTAGTCTCGGGATCCAAGATTGATAGTAAGAGTTCTTGACAATCAAATGCCATGTTTGCCTAAGTCTCTTACATCACTTGGTGAAGACAAGCATTTAGTGTAATACTTTTGATTTTTAATCTTTTCGCACTTTTTATTTGGTTTTGTATTAATGACTTTAATAACTAGTTTCTTATGTTGAAGGTTAAACTTCCTTATCATTTGTCGGTGGTGTCTTGGCGTTATTTTACTGTCTATATAAAATAAAATATTTACACCATTCATATCTCTACGGTTTATATAGAGATATGTTGGCTACCTTGTCGAGGGTTAAGGGAATGGTTTGGTAAGGTTCTTGCCTTGTTCAGTGTATAGATCCTGCAAGGACCTAGGCCAAGCTTACTAGGACCTCCTTCAATACCCACTGGTATTGGATGGCGGGGGTGCGAATGGCTTGATCCCCTCATATGTAAACTACTATTAATAGATTAACCCGGCTACTTGGGATTTTATCCCTGCTGACTCAAACCACTTAGCCGAGGGTAACGTCGCCTTCAAAAGAAGGGCCTACCACATTACGCGTTAATAACTTAATTAATTATCTTTCAATATTCCGACCCTTTAGGATTGTATCATTGCTGACTCAAACTACTGGGTTGAGGGTAACATCACCTTTAAAAGAGGGTCCTACTACTATAACTAAGATAATCTCCTAAAAAGTGTAAAAGTGCGGAAATCATCAAAGGTTACACTAAAGGCGAGTCGGATCCAAGTGATTCATCTTGTCTATCTGTTTTTATTTTATTTTTACTTTCAGCATTTTTATTTTTTTTAATTTTTAAGTTTAAAACTTTTTCTAAGCTTTTGATTTGATTAGACGTTGAGGATAAACCGTTACTAAAAGCTCTTGTGTCCTTGGACAACCTCGGTATCTTACCAAAGCTATACTACGCTCACGATGGGTGCACTTGCTCATATATGTGTTTAGTGTTAGTAAAATATCGTGTTTTATAAATTTAAAACTTGACTAAAGTGTTAAAAAGGGCTTAAAATATAACGAAAAATATAGCACACTACACGCACACCACTTCCTCTAATAATTATATCAAAAATGGTTTTTTTTTTATGTCAGATTATCTTAACCACATGTATCCAGGTCTTGTTCATGTGATTGTTGATCCTAAAACATTGAATGCTAGTTGTGGTTCTACTAACAACTCAAGCATTAGAAATGATTTGCCTGAGGTTTCTTGTACTGTTAAAAACATGACGTGAAAAATGATTTGAATGAGGTTTCTGGTACGTCATCTGAAAAATCTGAACTCCCTGTTTATAATGCAAACTGACAGGATAGAAAAGGTGAGCCCAAAAGTTAAAAGTGCCAATGCTCGCTCTTGTTCTGATGTTTGTAAGTAGTTTCAACAAGAAAATTTAGTTGAGGCGGGCCGCGACACCTCTTATTGTTAGTTTACACAGGCGGTTTAAAGGTTAAACCTGATTTCTTTGAATTTTAAGTTCAGACGGGCCGCGTAAGTCACCCGTTAAGTTCACGCGGGCCGCGTAAGATCGGAAAGATGGCGTAGCCCGGTGATGACACGTGTCATCATCGTGGCAAGTCTAGACGCTGACCAGGATCAGCTACGCTTTGACCGGGGATTGACGCGGGCCGCGTAAGCCCTGCTCTTATGTTACCATTGGACAATGAGTTAGCCAATGTGTAATATGACCCACAAGTCAGGATTGAGAGTACTAAAGGAGTAATTGTGTAGATATAAACGAAGATTGATGATGGGATCATTGATACGTCACAGGAGTTGACAGCTGAAAACTTGGGAAAGAAAGTAAGCAAAAAGAGCCAGAACATGCAGAGCAAAGACAATGGTATGAAAAGTCTGCTCATCAAGGACAATCATGCTTTCCTAGATCATCAACAAACTACGATAGATCTCAAAAGGCCTGTGGGTTGAAAAATGCTTTTGTTAAGCCTATCAATAATGGAAATGTGAAAAATATGTATTTGATTGTGCTAACAAGGCTTTTGGCAAGACAGATGAGATCTGGGAACAGGACATGAAATCTAAGCAAAACTCAAAGAATCAAAAGAGAGTTTTAGATAACAAGGATTCATGTCACCAAAAGAAAGCTCCATAACAAAAGGCTACCACAAATGACAAGCTTAGACATCCAAATTCATCATCATCTACAAGATCTGATGACACAGGATATTTCCGTTATGAAAAGAAGCGAACTTACTACAATTGTGGCATCACTGGTCATAGAGCAAGAAACTGCACACATCGTCCGTATGTACCCTATTATGTGCAAAATCAGAGGGTTACACCGAAGGATAATTCTCATTCCAAGTCAATGAAGGTATTTTCAACTAGGGTAAGGAAGAATATAATCCCAAGGTTAATCCCAAGGTTAAACCATCTGGTGGGAATTGGAATGTTGCGAAAGCTAAAAGAAAACAAGCTACGAAACGTACACAAGTTTTAAAAAACAACTAGGTTGAAAAGCCAACTGTTTTGCCAAAGGCACCTAAGAAATTAGAAAAATCTAGACACAGAAACCCAAATCCAAAGCAACAAAATCACAAATTCTTGAAACTAGATGGGACATGTTCTTACATGAAGTGTCTTATCTTGATGCTTTAGGAATACCCAGGACCACGATGGCCTTGGTACCAATGTTTAACTAATCTCCTTTTTCATTTAAGGACAACTAATGAGGATTTATTGGCAATCTCTGGAATGCTGATAGCAGTTGTTCTAGGGATATGATTGGTGACATCTCACTATTGCAAAAAGTTTAAATTTTTTACAGATGGTATGTTTCCTTTGAAGGAGATAAGGAAGATAAGATCACCAGAAATGTACAATTTAAATTTTGTGCTTTGATTTTTACATTGATTAGTCTTTAATTTGATGATGGAATGGTTAAGCAAAAACAACAAAAAATATTTTTTTCTTTATTTCTATCTTTGTACATAAATTTTCATTATTAGGTAAATTTGCGCATAAAATTTAGCCGCAAATTTAGGGGAGAGACTTATAATATGTATTATTTTAGGGGGAGAAAACAGAAAACGACAAAAATAGTTTGTTGTATATATGTATTGTTTTAGTGTGAGAAAATGAGAAAAAACAAAAAAAGAGTTTATTGCATCATATGTGAAGGGAAATAAATGTTCATGTTAAAGGGCTAGATCAACACATGTAAGGTGCTTTAGCTAAAAAAGACTAGGATTTACTGTTATATCTCGATAGGGTGGACGCTCAAAGTGGTAAAAGATACTAAGTGATATAAACATAACAAACTATATATTATGTGGTTAACAGGTCATGGTGATGATTTTATGGTCTTAAATCTTGCGTTTATAAATTACCAAAGTCTGAGATTTTGGATCTCTATATTGTTGAGTCATCCGGGGATATCTTGACTGTCTTTCTGTTGCATCCAGATAATACAAATTCAAAAATTAATATAGAGTAAATAATAATAATAATAATAATAATAATAATAATAATAATAATAACACTAATAATAATAATAATACAATTTTAGTTATTCCAACTGCTAACTAACTACATGTTTAATTATTTTCTGAATAGCAAATTACAATTTTTATCCTTGTGGTTTAATTAGTTTAAAATCTTTAGTCTTAAAAGGAAACTTTTAACATATTAGACCTTAAGAATGCATTCTATAGTGATTTAGCCTCTAACACTAACTTTGTTACTTTTTTTTCATATAAGTGTAAGGGTATTATAGTCCTTTTACACCTTAGGGTTGTTTATATAAGTTATAAATTTCTTTTGATATTTTTATTTGCGTAATTACGTAATTTTTTTATTTCGTTAATTCACGATTATTAACTATAATACAACTAGCAAAGTTTGTGAATGGTGATTTGATCGTTTGACTTTTTTTTGTTTTATTTTTTGAGTTTGTTAGACCTAAAAGTGTGAGACTGATGCATCAAATATACAGTAGCAATAGATACAATTCTAAATCATCAAGGCCAAAATGTAATATGCGTTTATGACAAAAAGCCATGGTTACGAGTTGGGCTTTATTGGGTTAGCTTATATTAGGATATGGACCCTTTATAGGTGCTTTGGGCCATACCTAAAGACATGTGGGTCAGGCAAGCCCAAGGTTAGCCCATGTTGGGTGTGGGCTTACCTAGTGTATATAAAAATGTTTCATATCATAAACTGTGATTAGTCACTTAGAGACAAGCCTCATAAGTTACGGAATTTGTTAGAGATTGAGAGGGAGACGATTTGCTTATTGTGTACTTGTACCAGACGATTTTGCTAGTCAATAGTAATAGAATTGTGTGCAAGTGTAGAAAGTGATCTTGGTGTTTTTCGTGTTTTACTTGAATCACATATTGTTTGAATTATGCACAATAAATAAGTTCGTTGATAGCATTATTAGATCCAGTTTTACGGACCTATAAAGTTTTTATGCTTTTATCCCTCAACTTTTAGCATTGCTAATTACAACCTCTTAACTTTTTAAAGACTTTGTAATTGAGTTTGACGTGTTTATTTCTATGTAAGTGTCGGCATAAGTTTTAGCTGATTTACGCTTTGACGTAAAGTTTCGTAGAAATAAGTTGGGTCAAATATAATTTGTTCCTATGCTTATTATTATGTACGTTTCAGTTGGTTTATCTTTCGGCGTGAATTTTCTTCGTAAATATGTATGGCCAAATATAATAAGTTTTCGTGTTTATTTTTATGTACGTTTTCAGTTCTACATTTTGATGTAAATTACAATTAACAAGTTGTGTGAATATTGTTTTCATCCTATCGGCGTTTTTGTTTCTTTCTTGTGTTTTTTTAGGACTTTATTAATTTTTTTTTACTTTTCTTTATGTTTAATGTTTTAGTTTTACGTTCATTTTTCATTAAAGTTATATTTAAGATAACGTTTACATTTCCATTTACAATTAATTTAAAATTAGCCCGTTCCACTACCCAGTTGAAATTTATTTTTATGGTTTTCGGTTGATGTAAAATATGTGTCGATATTCTTTTAATCATATTTCTTTGGATTGCTTTACTAAACCAAAATAGATATGAACCAAAACCCCACAGCGTAGAGCGACTAATATTACTAGTTATTTAACAAAATACGTTTTAAATATACAAATAAATGTGTATTTTCTTTAACAATTTGTTTTTTTAAATGTCGTTTTTAAAAACATTTGTTTCTTAACATTTTTAAAACCGTTTATTGTTTTTAAAATCGTTCCTTTTTAAAAAAAATGAACAATTCATTTTTTACCGTTCTTTTTAAAATCATATGTTTTCAAAACTTTTTTTAACGATTCATTTTTTAAAGTCGTTCATTTTTAAGACCGTTTATTTTTAAAGCAATTCTTTTCGAACCATTTTTGTAAAGCGTTCCTTTTATTTTTATAGCGTTATTCGAATCGTTTATCTTTTCTATAATCTTCCATTTTTTCGAAATTCATTTATTTTAAACCCTTTTGTTTATTAAAATCATTCGTTTTTTAAATTCTTATATTTTTAACATAATTTTTAATACCTTTTGTATTTTATTAAAGCCATTTTTTAAATCCTCAAAAAAAAACCGTTTTTGTTTAAAATTGTTCATTTTTAAATACCTTTTATTTTTAAAACCATACATTTTTTGAACATTAATTTGGCTAATGGAAATAAGTAATTTATAAAATACCAATTTATAAAACGAACTATTTTAAAAAGAACGGCATTCATAATACACAATTTAGAAAAAAAAAAAACGAAGTGTTAAAAGAAGTTTGATAAATTAACAATTTTAAAAAGAATGGTGAACAAGGATCTTGTTAAAAAACGAACAACTTTATTAATGGTTTTAAAAATAATCGATTTAAAAAACGAACTGATTAAAAGAAGTTTAACGGTAAAAAATAAATTGTTAAAAAACATACGACTTTAAAAGAATGATTTTTAAAAACAAACAATTGAAAAAAACTTAAAAAAAGTATGGGTAATTTTTTTTTTATTAAAATAGGGTAAAAAACAAATGATTTTAAAAACAGCTTTTATAAAAATAAATTCATATATTTAAAATGCATTTTATTAAATAATAATCTTAAATAAAAGAACTTAACTAATTAGATAACTAGTCTCTTAGTTACTAAAAGAACTTTAGAACTTACATAAACAACCCTAAGGTGTAAAAAGATAATAATACCTTTACACTTCATTGGAAAAAAGTAACAAAGTTACTGTTAGAAGCCGAAATTGTTATACAATCTAAGAGTTTAATATGTCAAAAGATTTCTTTATAGATTGAATGAGTTAAACTGGCTAAATCACATCAGTCAAAATAGTAATTTACTCTATTCCAAATAATCACTTGTATTGTGATACCAACTGATGAATAGTAAGTAGGGCATCTCTCTGTATTTTTTTTCCTGACTTTGAATGTGGTGTCGTTGATTATAGTTTTTTTTTAATCTTTATTATATTGTTACATTAATTAATTTTGAATCTGATAATTTTTAAAATACGATTGTTTTTAGAATAAAAATCTCAGTATAGCGTCGTAACATCCTTATTTTTATGGAATAATGGATTTTAATAATCCTAATTATTAGCCAAGCAACGGTCCCAACTTAAAAAAATAACCGTTAGTGGTCCCACCTTTTCATATATTGTAAACCAATTGACTTTTACTAAACCGAAAAGGATAAGGGGACAAAAAGAAATTAAAGTTTTTTAGTAAAAGTCCATTAGTTTACAAAATGTGAAAAGGTGGGACCACTACTCGCTATTTTTAAAGTCGGGACCGTTGACGGGCAATGACTAATAGTTTGAATTATTAAAATCCATTATTTCTATTTTTATTTATTTCTCGATGTAAATTTTATTGAAAACTGAGTTGTAAATAAAAAATTTGTAATTAATCGAACCACAAAGGTACAATCATACATGTTATCAAAACTAAGTTACAATTTAGCATTTTACACCTTGTTCCATTTCCTGTATTTTAATGATATAATGTAATGCTTTATAAATGTCCGCATATGCCGTTGTGATATGTTTATTTTTATGGGGAAATGGACTGTATCACCCTAAACTATGCAAAATTGGCCGATAACGCGCCCAACTTTCAAGTTGGCTCCCACCACCCTCTACTCGACAACTTGGTGTCACAGTCACCCATTCGTTAAAAAATCACTAACTGAGTTTGTTTAATTTGCTGATGTGGCTTTTTATCTGATGTGGCAAGGTGACGTGGCATTTTTTAATTATAACTAGCTTTCCACGCCTCTTCACAATTCGACTCTCGAAGCCGATGAAGCACCTCCTGATAAACCTCCACCTTCGGCCTCCGTTTCCGACTCGACACCGCCGCCGCCGGCGACGCCTCCGACGCTCTGCTACTGCAACAACTCTCCGTTTCTCCTCCTCGCATCACCATTACGTCACCACAACACCTCAAAACCGTTCACAACACATATTCACTCGTAATAACAACAACTAAACATTTAAACCTATCGATTACTTCCAAACACTCATAAATCAACCGAACGATGAAAACGAAGATCAAAACGGTTAAATTCGTACGGACACGAAATGAAACGATTAAACCGCTCGATTACACCTAAATTCACTCGGAAATCTTCGGAAATGATAAAAACAAGAACATACCATGGCTTCTCAATTCCAAATCTCCGATTCTTCTTTAACATCGAACGAGAACAGACCTGAAGGGAGGCGGCGACGGCTTGGTCCAAATCTCCGGTGAGATTGTGCTTCGATCTTGGCTGGTAATGGTGATGTCCTCTCTCCCATCTCTCTCTCTTTCGGGTTCGTCATTCCAATCTGAAAGGAGGATGCGACGGTTGGGTTGTGTGTGACAGAGGTGGTTGTGGTGGTAGGAGTTCCGATTGATTTTCTCTGCAATTTGTGTTTGGGTTGAACTGGCAAGTGATTTAGGGTTTTTATTTATGTTTATAGAGATAGATGATGGTGAGTCCACGTAGCCTTTCCTCCTCACAAGTTCTCACAAGTTCCTTGCCACGTAGGATTAAAAAACAAACTGAGTTAGTGATTATTTAACGAAGGGGTGACACAGCAACCTAAATGTCGAGTAGAGGGTGGTGGGAGCCAACTTGAAAGTTGGGCGTGTTATCGGCTAATTTTGCATAGTTTAGGGTGATACAATCCATTTCCCCTATTTTTATTTACTTTTCGACAAATATCTTATTTAAAGTGGAACATGTCAAGTGTAATTTCTTTTTTTTTTCTTTTTTTCCCATAAAGTTTTGTTTTTCCTTTATGACGAGGTATGACCCGGATCGGCTAACCCGACCTCGTCATTACCTATTGTTTTATTATAAATAATTGATTATAAATGATTATTCTAGAATGTTCCATTCTGCATGAATAAATCACGTAACTAAATCTCCACTCTTTGAGGAAGATCATGCAAATCCCTAACTTATCGAAGCACATCCTAAGTTAAGGAAAACCCTAATGATAAACTATAAATAGAGGTAAACATCTAAGGTATGGAACATCTTGCCCTCGTTTACTCTTTCTCTCTCTACGTTTATACTTTCTCCCAAACCGAGACTTATTCTCACGCCGGAGGCAGTAACACCAAGACTGAACCCCATGGCAAGCGATCAGAACATGGCAGTAACACCAAGTCAGGCGATGCTAACTAGCAATCCATTGCTAGAGACGAACCCTGTCACCACCATGCCAGCTTCGCCGGCCGTAACCAGGTCACTCGACTGGGAATTTGAAGCAGAAGGACCCCCACCAGGTTTCACAGACACTATCGCCGCCCCTTCTTGGACGAGGGCGGCAGACCTATTTTCATACACTTCTCTGCAGTTCCAATCAGTCGAACCTAGTACAACAGGCGTTAATGTTTTCACTCCAGCAACAACCACTAGTGCGCAGACTATACGTCGTAGCACAATGCCAGTCATTACATCGGCAAGCCCAAGCGCTGCTATACCGCAGGTAAGCATGCCTCAATACTATCAACCTTCAATCACTTACGCCATGCCGCCCTTATATTCAGCTACGCTAACGGCGACATTATCCATGCCACCCCATCAGCCAGTGGTCATGCAGACCGGAGTCATGAACGCCCCAATTACACCAGGAAATCAAGCTTATTTCCCTGGATATTATTATGCGCCCCCGTACGGGTATATACCAGCATATAACACTCCAGCATACACTCCCCAGGGAGCGGTGCAAAGCTATGCTCAGCAATCGCCATACGTGGCTTACATGCCACCCCGGTGGACTTTCCGAACATCACAGCCAGTTTACAGTCAGACCCCGCCAACAGCGGAACCCGTTTATGGTAGAGGAAATGCATCTAGGCCTCGTTTTTCTCCGGGTGGAGGCCCAGCACTACATTAAACATCACCCCGGCTCAACTCCCTGTCACCCATGGTACCAGCCAGGGCGGGGTCGTTCTCCCAATACAACCCATCAATGTAGAAGAAGACGAGCTTACCAGACCTTACAAACCAGTGGACGCAACTTTCAAGTCGAAGTTCACCAGAAGAATAGCGGAAGCTCCTATCAAGGAAAAGCCTAAGATGTCGCAAACTGTAGGCAAATACGACGGTCTGGGCGATCCCGATAACCATCTTAACCTATTCAAAAGCGCAGGGGAAGTAGCCTGTTGTCCCATGCCCCTCTGGTGCAAGATGTTTGTCCAAACGCTGGTGGGCGCAGCCAGGGCCTGGCGGGATAGTTTGCCTATCGGGGAAATTGATAGTTTCAAAGATCTAGAGGCCAAGTTTATTTTGTAGTTCAGTCAACAGAGAATGCACACAAAAGACCGAAACGAACTCCTCCACATTCGCCGATGAGATAATGAAACAGTGTAGAGTTTCATTGTTAGATTCAACAAGGAAAGCCTGGCGATCCCAGGCGTCACGAACGATCTAGCATGTGGTGCTTTCCTACAAGGGGTAAACGACGACGAGCTATTGAGAACACTCCATGGGAGGGATGGCGTTCCTCCCACCATTGACGAAATCCTAAGGATAGCTAAAGTATACGTCATACAAGAGAAAGTTGTTGCCGCCAGTCACGTGGCCAACAGAAAGAAAGAGGCCCAGAAAAATCAGGATGAACAGCGGGGCTCCAAAGGCAAAGGCAGGGGAGACCGATATCAGAGGAGTGACAGAACGGACTCGCGGTATGATAGGTCCAAGAATACCTATTCAAGGAATGAGTCCTCCTCTAAACCTCGGTCCGACTACCCCAACCAGAGCAAAACCCCAGCAGAAATCCTAGCCTCTGAAAACCTCAAGTTTAATCCTCCAAAACCGCTGAAAGACAACCCCAACAAAGACACCAACAAATATTGTGAGTATCACAAAGGAAGTGGCCATGATACTAATGACTGTTTTCAATTAAAAAAGCAGATCGAGTACTTCATGAAGGCAGGAAAATTGGCTCATCTAGTCCAAGACATCAAACAGGGCCCGCCCCCTGTCAAAGAAGAAAACGATAAAGGGGCGAGCAAGAGGCCACGAGAGCTAAACATGGTATATGCTGAGAAGGGAAAGGGGCTAAGCGGAGTTTCTCCACGCTCGAACCTTGGATGCTAGCAACCATGACAATTGAGCCACGTGTGGAAGATTTACACCTCACAACTGATGCCTTAATCATATCCGCCGCAGTAGGTGACTATAACATGAGAAGAATCCTGGTAGATACCGGGAGTTCTGAAGACATCATCTATGAGCATTGTTTCAATAGAATGCAACCAGAAGATAGAAAATTGCTTGAGTCAGTGCACGCCCCTATTAAAGGTTTCACTGGAGAGAAGGTAGATCCAATTGGCCAAATTACTTTCCCAGTTACATTCGGGCAAACCCCACGGGAGAGAACCATTCTCCTCACATTCCTAGTGGTACGCGCCGAGTCTTATCATAATGTGATCATAGGAAGGTTCACCCTAGGAAAACTGGACGCCATAGTCTCTACAGCGAGCGGGTTCATGAAGTTTCCCACCCGGCGGGGTATTGCAACAGTATTTCGAGACAAGGTGGGGGAAGTATTGGACACCAAAAGATGCCGTCAAGGACCTACCGGAGCCATGGGCCCAGAAAGGTGGGTGTTGAGCATACGCCACCCAGATCAAACAGTAACAATAGGGGACAGTCTCTCCCCTGAAGTAAAAAACAATCTGAAACAGCTGCTGAGAAGGAATGCCGACATCTTTGCTTTCGAGCATTCTGACATGACTGGGATACCCCGGGATAAGGCAGAACACAAGCTAGCTACACTCTCGGGCATTAAACCCGTGGCGTAGGGTAAACGCAGCATGGCTCCAAATAAAAAGGTAGCAGTGGTCAAAGAAGTATGAAAACTGGTTGAGGTGGGGATATTTAGGGAAACCAAGTATCATACATGGGTATCAAACGCCGTTATGGTTAAAAATCCAGATGGCACATGGCGGATGTGCATCGACTTCAAAGACCTGAACAAGGCATGCCCTAAAGACGCTTATCCGCTGCCCGAGATGGACTTCAAGGTCGACTCTCTGGTCCCTTTATAGGTACAAGTGTTTCTTAGATGCTTATAAGGGTTACCACCAGATAAAGATGTCCAAAGAAGACGAAGAAAAAACAACGTTTCATAGTAATGTAGGCATTTTTTGTTATACCAAAATGCCTTTTGGTCTACGAAACGCCGGTGCCACATATCAGCGGCTAATGGATAAAGTTTTTGAAAAATAAATCGGCAGAAACTTAGAAGTATGCGTCGATGATTTGGTAATCAAGAGCAGGGAAGAGAAACAAATGCTTGAAGACATTGAGGAAACTTTCCAAAAGCTCAGAGAATACAACATCAAGCTCAACCCCAAAAAGTGTTCGTTTGGGCTGGAAGAGGGTAAATTCTTGGGGGTGGTGGTTACCCAGGATGGCTTTAAAGCCAATCCGGAAAAAGTTGCCGCTATAACGCGAATGCCCTCTCCCAGAACTTTAAAAGAGGCACAAGCATTAAATGGGCGTCTAGTGGCGCTAAACAGGTTCTTGGCAAGACACGCCGAACGATCCTTGTCGTTCATAAAGACGTTAAAAAATTGCCTCAACAAGAAGAACTTCAAGTGGACCAGCGAGGCTAAGGAAGCTTTACAAGATATGAAGCGTTTCATTGAAAGACTACCAACGTTAACAGCGCCATACCCGGAAGAAGTATTAAGAATGTACCTGGCAGCTGCTCATAACGCGGTAAGCGCGGTACTCATGGTAGAAAGAAACGGAACACAAACGCCAATATATTATATCAGCCGAGTTCTGGCAGGACTCGAAACGCGGTATCCAACACTTGAAAAATTGGTGCTGGCGTTAGTCCACGCCACTCGGCGACTCCGAAGGTATTTTCAAGGGCATCGCATGCAGGTCCTAACAAATTACCCACTACAACAAATTTTGCACAAGCCCGAGATATCTGGAAGATTGGCTAAATGGGCGATCGAGTTGGGAGCCCTGGATATTGAATATCGAAAGCGAACAGCGGTCAAGGGACAGGTGATCGCCGATTTCTTGGCCGAAATTCCTGAGGGTGAAACAATACAGGATCCCGCTATCCAAGATGTTCCAGAATCCAGCACAACCAGACAAACCTGGAAACTTTACACTGATGGATCGTCCAGCGGGAAAGGTTTCGGGGCAGGTCTAATGCTAGTAAGCCCAGATGAGATAAGGCTTATGTACGCCTTACGTTTTGATTTCGAATGCTCCAATAATGAAGCAGAATACGAGGCGTTACTTGCGGGGTTGAGGATGGCCCAATCTATGGGAGCAACAAGAGTTGACGCGTATGTTAACTCTCTGCTGGTCAACAACCAAGTAAACGAAACTTACGAGGCCAAGGACAAGTCAATGGCAAAATATTTGGCTAAAACAAAAGAGCTCATGGCTTCCTTTGATAATGTCACGCTTAACCATGTTCACAGAGGAAAAAACCAAATAGCGGACGCCTTTAGCAAACTTGCCACCTCGGGTATGGATAAAGAGGTAAGGGTAGAAACGTTACGAATGCCTTCCATTGAACCCCGGGAAGTCTCCGCCGTTACGGCAGAAGAACCCTGTTGGTACACTCCCATATTGAAGTTCCTCACAAAGGGGGAATTACCCCCCGCCAAAAGCGAAGCTCAAAAGATACAAACTAAAGCATTGCAGTACGAAGTAAACAACGGCGTCCTGTACTGAAAGTCATACTTGGGACCGCTACTGCGGTGCGTATCCCCGGCGGAAGCAAAATACTTAATCCAAGAAATACATGCGGGCATATGTGGATTCACGCGGGACCCCGGGCAGTGGTTGCAAAAATCCACAACGCCGGATACTACTGGCCCGGGATGCACGAGGACGCGGTAGAAGAACTCAGACGGTGCCGCAGTTGCCAAAAGTTTGCTCCCCAAACACTCCGCCCCAAGAACAATTTAATCCCAGTCACGGCGGCCTGGCCTTTACAGAAATGGGCGGTCGACATCGTAGGACCATTCCCGCTGGCCCCGGGGAAGCTAAAATACCTTATTGTAGCAATCGACTATTTTACCAAGTGGGTTGAAGCCAAGCCTTTGGCTAAAATCACTGCTGAAAACGCCAAAAAATTCCTTTGGGAACACATAGTATGTCGATTTTGATTGCCGCTATACTTGGTAAGTGACAACGGGACGCAATTCACCGATAGGGTCTTGCAAGAATGGTGTGCAGAACTTCATATTCAGCAGATCTTCACATCGGTGGCACATCCCCAGGGAAATGGCCAGGTGGAGCAGGCAAATAGGAGTTTGTTGGACGGCATAAAAAGAAGGTTAGGTTGTGAGGGAAGCTCCTGGGTGGAAGAACTACCGAATGTCCTCTGGGCACATCGAACAATGCCTAAAACAAGCAATAATGAAACCCCCTTCAGCCTAACCTATGGCACGGAAGCAATGATACCCGCGGAGGTTGGATTGCCCTCATTATGCCGTCTCACTACTAATGAAAACAACGACAGGCTCCTAAAGGAAGGCCTGGATCTACTCGAAGAAAGGCGTGAGGCAGCCGCCATTAGCGAGGCAAAATACAAGAAAACTCTGGAAAAGTACTATAACCAGCACGTGGATCAGCACGTTTTCAAGGAAGGCGAGTACGTCATGCGCGATAATGAAGCCAGTAGAGTGGAACCCTCAGGCAAGTTGGGACCAAACTGGGAGGGCCCCTATGTTATCCAAGAAGACTTAGGTAAAGGGGCCTACCGCTTATCTAGGCTAGATGGCACCGCTGTTCCACGCAGCTGGAAGGTGGCTTAGTTGAAAAAGTGTTATATGTAGTGCCTTGCCCCTAACGGCAAATATAATTATTTTTCCTTTTTGCAAACAAGTGTAATTCATCTACAGCGATGTCTCTTTCTGTTTCTAAGTTTTGAATTAATAAAAGCTATTTCTTTTTATCCTTTCCTCATTACGTAAATGTACAATATAATTTACCATCGCATTTTACACTGCACTTTACGGTACAAACAATTTCCATCGCATCTAAGCTGCACATAACGGTAAAAAAGAAACCTTGACACGAAATATTTTTCATATATACATAAGTCAAAGGGTCAAAATATACAGCGCTAAGAGTGGGTATCTTGGTAATAGATACATCAACCACTACAAAAAGATAGGTATTTTGATAATAAATACATACGACTATCTTACACAAAACCAAGTACTTGTCCCTGTTGTTAAACACCAACATACGGGAACCAAAAAATGAACATGTTCAGAAACATCTACTTCTTAGAATGCATTGCCCTTACCTCTGCAGGGGTGTACAGTGCATTACCAAGGTATTCCAACGGAGGAGGATCGACGATCAAGTCATCAACGTTCTCCTCGCTCACCGGAAGAGTCACCACCTCCTGATCATCAACGGCATTTGCACGAGGACGGCCACGATGACGACGTCCATACATCTGTCTGCATCGTTGGATATGATCAGGAGGAAGAATTTGCACCAACGTGTCAGCTGATAAACTCACACCTGTGTTAGCCGGATGAGGATCCTCATGTATGACACTCTTGCACGACCGGATGATCCGGGGCAGGACGTTATCAGAGGCCACTTCCCTCTCTCTGATCATATCTTCCATGACCGGAATCTGGAGACGGACTAAACCGTCAGCCGCATCCAGTCGTCGAAAAATATCGGAGAGTCGCTGTTTATAACTTCTCCGGCTCATCTTTTCAATTTACCAAATTTGGAAAATGAAACATAATTTATAAAGGGGTAAAAAGTTTGACAGTGATGACAACAACACATTTAATAGAAATACATCATTACATGTCAAATCGCCACATTTCAGAGGAACGGCGGCGTCGTCAATCATGACATTAGCATTAATTGTCTGACAAGTGTATCAAATATTTGCGCAAAAACTAAGTAAAACAGTGTTCATAGAAAATATTTGAGACATAGTGCACATAACAAGACAAAGCGAAAATGCTCACTCCTCCTCCGACTCCTCCGCTGGTTCCAGCATTAGGCGTAGGGTCTCCACGCCATCTTCGGCAACGTGTTTCGTCAAATCATCATACTCAGGAAGCGGGTCGTTGTATGCCGCCTCAAGGGAATCCGCCATGTCTCCCTGAAGTTTGCCCCTCGTGGCGTGGAACTCGGGAGTAATCTTCTCTTATTATTGACACTCAAAGAAGCCCTTGTAAATGCCATCATGATGACCAGACTGATAGGCCGTGGCAGAAAGGCGATCCAATAACGCTATAAAAGACCCTGATTGACGAAGATACTCAAACGCCCCGACCAGGCCATTGGTTATTAACCAATTCATGTCGCCACGCGATGCAGCCGGTTGACTAGTTAGGCTGTCCACCTCAGAGGTAGACTGCTCCAAGGTACTTTTTACTTCCTTCAGGCGTGCTTGATGGGCGGCGGAAGACTGGGCTAGCTTATTTCTCTCGCCGACAAGAGAATCATATTGTTGCTGAAGCTTTCTAAGTTGATCTTCCCACTCCTCCAGCTCAACTTGTCGGGCTCGGGCCTTGGCATTTGACGTCTCTACTTCAACAGTCAGTGCTTGGTACCACTCCTGCACTTGAGACACAAAGTCAGTGTCAATTCGGAATTTTTCCACCTCAGCGGACATTTCAGATCTCACCTTTTGGGCTTCCGCAATAGCTTTACGCTCCAGCTCCTCTTGCACACCCTTAGCATGAGCAAGGACCCGGTCCTTCTCCGCTATATCACGAGCCCATATTATCCGCTCCTCAGCAAGGTGGGCAGTCACCCGTTTCAAGTCATCTTCTGCCTTGTTTTTCTATGATAAAAACCTACTCTCCCTCAACCCAGCGGCTTGGAGCTGACTCTCCAAACGGTACTTCTCATCTTTCAACTCTTGAATGGCAGCCCACGCTTGGTGGAGCTCGTTGTTATCATGCATCCACCTACGCCGGATTTCTGCAAGCCTGCGGGGCTGACTAACGGAGTCTACCATAGTAGAGTTCATCAAATTCTCATTGTTTAACCCTTCAACATACGCCGACTCAGCGGGGGGATATGCCTGCTCAACCCAGTGCTGAACCACCGGGGGGGAAAATCAATCTAGAAGACTCAGTAATTTTCCACCGGGGTTGGTAGCGTTTGTCTTGCATATTGGGATCCTAGTTGATGGTAGGTACATAAAGGTCATCACCCAGGCGGGCCCCATCATCAGCAATTCCACTACCTGACCCTCCAGCGTCGCTCATAGCGGTAACTCTGGTTGCCTCGTGAGCTGCGGATACGGCAGGCATCTCTTTTCCAGAGGCAGAAAAAACGCTAACCGGTGAATCGAACAGGGTTGTCGAAATCACACTGGTAGGCAGCGGCGTAGACCCAAGGTTAGTGGTCACTGTCACAGCAGCGGTATGCATTGGCGGAGGCATGGAGCAACTAATAGGAGCGGCAACACTTGCTTGAGATATAAGCTCTGAAAGGCTTGGCCCGCTCGTAGCGGAAGGCGTGGTTTCCACAGTTGACAAAGGGACAGAAGATATACCCCCAACATGGCCGCCAAAAAGCAGAACCTGCGTCAGGGCAGAAGTTTAGCAAAGAGAAAGGTGAAATCCATAACAAACACCAGCAAGCTAAGTCACTCACCAGGGGGCATAGCACATGCAGCTTGAATAGCCTCAAATGCACTCAGGGCAGGAACAATTTTGCGTTTTTTTTGACACGCGGGTTGGACTCACCAGCTCGACATCAGCAGGTGAGCCAGAGACACTTTTCAACAGGTGTAACAGTGGAAGTAGCAGCCCCCGCGGCTATATATTTCCTACTGGTGACCCTTACCCGGATGGGTTTTTTCGCCTCTAAGGCAGCGGCACCACCCCCTCCGCTGGAGGGAGGCTGAGAAATATATGCAGACGGGCTGGCCGGCACCGCGGGCAGCACAAACTGCTCCAAATGGATTTTTTCAGCACATCAGGCTCTTGTTCACCGAGTACGGGGTCCGCGGGACTCAACGCAGCATTCCGCGGAGGATCCACAAAATCAAACAAACTCCACTTACCTGTAACATTTACACATGTCAGGCCACACACAATAAATAAAGATACTTCAAGATGAAAAGACCATATACCTTCATCACTCCTCTGGAAAGAAGGATATAACCTAATATCACGCCACAGCAAGCTCATCCCCGCCATCACCAAAGCTCCTATCGGGACTACGGTGCACTCGGAAGGATGTTCACATAATCTTTTAAAAAGGGCGTTTTGAACATACGCATCTTTTGGGGGACCATCATCTTTAATTTTGTCCTTGGGTCCCATCTCTCTCCATTGCATCTCCCCGGGTATAACACTGGCATCAATATAGAAGAATTTTTTCTTCCAATCTTTATCCCTGGAACTGGCAGGGATATCTCTCAAGCATGACACGTCGATATCTCTCTGGTCAAAAGTAAAAAAAGGGGATTTCCATACAAGAACAAAAAAGGCCCTAAAAACGGTGAGTTCAGGAATATGCCCCAGGGATATGCAGGCAAACTCAAAATGTCAAAGTTTCACCAATCCCAACGGATGCAATTGGGAAATATGGATGGGATAATGGTCAAGAACTGACTTACAAAACGTAGTAATTGGCAATCGGAAGTTACAAAACTTGAAGAAATCGCTAAACAGTGTGATTTTACCTTCCTTCAATGGAAATGCCGTATCCGCTTTCGACGGCAACACCGGATTCCACTCTGCCCTGATACCATAATCTTGAATAAGATTATTAAAGGAAGTTTGTCCCCATTTGATATATAGGGCATCGGAGACTGCTGGGGGTCTTTGAGGCCATTTTTTCGTTTACAGAAATTGAAGGAGAAGGTTGTCAAAAGGGGAGGAAATGGAACTCAAAACCCTAAATAGGAACTCATTTTATATGAAAAGGAAACTTTTCAAATTCGAAAAGACAGGTGGACAGAGACACACGTCAGACTGGGGTGGTTACAGTTGTCATCCTAATGATGATTGAACTGTCACATTTTCTCACATCGCCGCCATTTTTTCAAAAAACACAACGATACCCCACTCAAGGAACTAACATTTGAAAGTTGAAAGGGGAATTTTGACTTTTCCTTTTTTAGTTCGATTTCATGAACTTCATTTCATAACTTCGGACTGGGGGACATGACGAGGTATGACCTGGATCGGCTAACCCGACCTGGTCATTACCTATTGTTTTATTATAAATAATTGATTATAAATGATTATTCTAGAATGTTCCATTCTGCATGAATAAATCACGTAACTAAATCTCCACTCTTTGAGGAAGATCATGCAAATCCCTAACTTATCGGAGCCCATCCTAAGTTAAGGAAAACCCTAATGATAAACTATAAATAGAGGTAAACATCTAAGGTATGGATCATCTTGCCCTCGTTTACCCTTTCTCTCTCTACGTTTATACTTTCTCCCAAACCGAGACTTATTCTCACGCCGGAGGGTGGTTACAGGAATAACCCCATTCCTGTAACAAGTCTTAACGGTGTTCTGTTTTGTAGCCAGCAGTTCGGATCGCCAAGAGTTGAAGTCCTAGTTGGATACTACCGTTGAGGTTAGTGTTTCTTCACTTTACAACTTCTTTTATAAAGTTTTGAATATATGTGTTTTTTTGTATCATAAGTTGTAGCTAGTATTGGTACTATTACTATAAGGATGTTGTGACGAATCAAACCGATTATAAACGAACAATGATGAAAATGAAGTTTTATTCAAATCAGAAAGCTTATTTGTTACCGTAAGCTATAATGAGTGCCATCACCGTACTTGCCATGATGATGTAAACTAATTTCAATCGAACAACATCGGTACTTGTTTTTGTATTCGAAGGTTTCGATCAATGTATATCACATGTCAACTTTAAAAACTTCACTCCAACGATCCTAACTTATAAGAATTTGGCCTCCATTGATCATTTTCTAACATAGGTGCACTTAAATCAATTAAGAAGTCTCTAGGTGCACTTGAATCTATTGAGAAGACCAAATTTTTATATGTTTGAAAAGGATTAATAGGAGCCAGACTTTTACAAGTTGGAATCATTGGAGGAAATTTTTAAAGTTGAGATTATTATCGGCAACAGGTGAAACTTAGGATTATTAAAATATAATAACCCTTTGACATATCATAACTTTATTGAATTTTATCTTTCGATTGCATTACAAGGCTCCGAATTTTTACCTCGTTTTAGACCCTAATAATGGTTGAGACTTGAGCCGTCTATGTCCCTACGACCCTGACCAGTCATCGTATACTATAATAAATACATCTTTCGACATCATTGGGTAAGTACAAAGAAGTAAGATCGAAATTTATTAAGAAAATTCAATGTTTATAATGTTTATACAATAGTGAATGTGTAGCGTTCAAAGAGAGAATCGTTTTTTTCTTGTTAACAAGATGTTGGATTCACAAGATACCACATATGTCCAAAAAAATCATTTGGTGTTTCGATACATTATTAATTATATACCTATATATTAATAAGGAATGGTTAGGTACACTACCATTTTTTATTATTATTGTTTACTTTTAAATTTGTTAATATTGTATTGTTATATTAATATTTTTCTTTTTTACCTTTTAATTTTTCTTTATCATGGTAATATATTTATTTTTTATTTAATTATTATTATAATATATTATTTTCCGTTTATAATTTACTTTACTAGTTGATTTTCCGCCCGCGCGTTGCGGCGAGGACCCAATATCTGAAAAACGCGTGTCAGCAGCAGATACCGAATATCAAAACATAAATAAAAATGACGTGGTAAGAATGGTCACTCCGTACTAAAAAAACGATTTTAAATAACCTAATATATTATAATAGGACTCACACGTCCTACACGTTGGAAATTCGGTTGTTTTCAATTTAGTTATTATGGTGCTAACACGTTAAAATATGGATGAGCTCAGTACCGATAACGACACCAAAAGAACCGATCCGGAAAATATCGAAATTAGGTACCGGCACCGAAAATGCTCGGTACAATACAGTATGGTATTTGAAGGTAAAAATCAATAAATACAGGTATGGTGTTAGACCGGCGTCGAACCAAAAGTAACGATTCTGAAAACGCCAAAAGGTGGGTACCAAATTGATACCGAAAATGATTTGGTATAGTAAATTTGGTACCGATACGATTCCGGTTTGATTACAGGATTTGATACGATTTGCTCATCAATAATCTAAATATTCAAGTTAATTTTACATGCTACAATTCATTCATTATAGAAAAAAGACAAAAAAGAAAGCAAAATAAGTTGTGTATATAAAACCTCATTCAAACGAAATACAGTTTACTTACTGTATGTATGAAAAGTAATATAAATGGTGCAATTACTTGCATTGCTACGTTGTTATAGGATGTGATGAGCTGGTTCCAACCGGTACCGAAAATAACGTTACCGAAATCCCCAAAAGTGTGAATCGGTACCGAATATACCTGGTATGGTACGGTTCGGTACCGGTCGGTACTGGTACGACACCTGTATCCGAGGGTAAAAATCGGTGAATACCGGTGCCGAACCGGTACCGAAAATACACCCGATTTGGTAAAAGCGGTTACCAGTACCGGTACCCGATACTATTTGTTCATCCCTTAGTAATGTAACTGTTCATTCACTTCTAAATTTAATATATAGGTAATTTGAAAGTGTTAAATATAGTTAAACTAGGTTAATGCTCGCGTTAAACGCGGCTTCAACCAAAAGCATATTATTTTGATTCAAATTTAGTACTATGTAAAAAGACACATTGGAAAAAAAACAAAATTATTCAAATCCCAGTGGGGCGCCATCACAAGACAAAATAGGGCATAGCGCCGCCAACACCACTACGGCGGGCACTATGGGGTATTTTTTTCCCTCCCGCGATGCATTTCACGGCGTGATCAATCATTCCCCACTTACACACATATACATACATACATATATATAAAGCCCATAAATATATAACCTCACTACACACTCAAGTTATATAAAGCCCCTCTCTTACACAATCCGCCACTTGTCGCATAACGCCCCACAAGGGGCTTTATGACTACACATGGCCTAAGCAAACAGGTCAAAAGTACACATGTTTGTATTCATTTGCAAACTAATGTAGCTCAGTTCGTCATCAAGGTATACTCACATCATTATCTTCTTCATGAGACCTCATGCTTTACCACATCTTTTCGACACTAACCCATCATCGGACACATTTATATCACATCGTCAACAAAAGTGATGAACGCCCATCAGCAACCCTAAGAAACTCATAAATATGATTCTTGGGTGGTGCGACCACTGGAACATCAACATTAAACGTTCCAACTTTAGGTAAGGAATGCATACCTTCAATATCAGCCTATAAATAGATGGAATATGTAAAAACATTTGGAACACTTTTGAATAAATGTAATTACAATATTCATCATGAAATAACCAATCTATGAACATATATAATATGCAATTAATATATTCATCATGAAATAACCAATGAATCTTAATAAAACGAAACCAATGTACAGAAGCATCATATGTATATCTTGTACATAGCTACTCTATATTTCCATTTACTATTTAGATTAAGTAATAATATCACAATATTGAAGGGATTAATATGATAAGTTGCCATTTGCATATATAATCATTCACTTGTAGCTACTCAACCAATGAATGATGAACTTTTTTTTCACTTCTGGAACTCAAACTTATGTGCACAATTTTCTTTTATTATGTCAAAGAAAAACCCTATTCCTTATTCTCCAATGTGGATATAGGTATTAACTTTCCATTTGCCTTTTTTAGAATCACCAAAGCAACAAAGAGTCTTGTTTATTATACATTTTACAAGAACGAAGTCTTCTACCTTCATCTTCCAAATTTTTACACTTTACACCCCCTTAGCACGGTTTTTAACCCATTAATACTTTCTTGTTAATAGTTATTTTTTTAAAACACTTAACATGTAAAATGACTACAAAACTAATATGTTACAGTAATAATCTAAATTTTTGAATAATAGGAGGTTGTATTTTATGCATTAAAAATAAATTTTGAGCAACTTTCAACTTGTTTACCATTATAGCTTTAGCTATATTTCTTGACTTGACCTGTTTAAGTTAAAACACAACCCAAATTGACCTAATCACACACACACTTTGTGTGTATATATATATATATATAGAGAGAGAGAGAGAGGGGGGGAACCTTGGAGACTGGTGTTAGGTGCACATCTAGTTCCATGCCAATGGCAGAACAATTTGCAAGAATCATTCCATTTTGGGGGCAATATGTGTTGGTTCAGGCCCCAAACTACACACTAATTCATGTATGTATATATGTAGTTATATGTGAGGAAGGATAAGGAAAGCTTCTGTATATTAAACTTCAATGAAAGTACAAGAGGTGGTGATAAACAAACTAATACTAATATTCTATTTATAATAAAAAAACACATGCTAACTAAAACCCACGTACTCCCACTTTGTAGCACCTAACTTAAATATTCTAAACTCACGTTTTGCATCCAACAAACCCGGTCGTCCATTTTCCTTCTAAATCGGGAGATCACTTCCTAGCATACGAATCAACTGACATGAATAACCCAGTTTCTATGATCCGACCCCTGACCCGATGACCAATTTGCTATTTGGTGACCCGTGACCGATAACGTGTCGACCCATGACGCGTAAACGAACCCGATTAACCCAACATTCACCCCTTAATCGGTTGTTTACGCCACTCGTTTACGACACCCGAATAACTGTTTTTTCCCCGAACCATCTTGACTTCTACCAGACACCCGATCTTCACCTCGATCACGTCCAAAGTCAACTCTGTTCAACCCGAATCAAACCGACCACGCTTGTAACATGTCACATGGCATCACGCTGGAAACGCTCACTAACATCACGACTTTTCACGGATCAACGACCTCACCCCTGTCACATCCAAAGCCATATGTTACATCGTGTTTTCTCCATTCTTTACCTTTTTACGACCGCCTTTGTTCAAGAGGCTCTCCACCGACAAAGAAAACAAGGCACCTGCTTCTTCCGTTTTCTCACCTTGCCAAACGAGACGAATCCAAAGCCACCTGCTTTGACGGATCCATTCTGCCCGATTTTCACGCACTACGCCGGTCTCCTCTTATCACGAACAACCGATCAAGGCAACCGTTCTCACCGTCTACTGTTATCACCGGTTGAATACCAACTGCGCAAACCCGCAACTAACAACCGAACAGCCCTTTCAATGCCTTTAATCATGACTAACAGCTACGAGACACACCGGTGTTCACCCGTCACCCCCGTCATCCTAACCGGTCTTCTCCGCATGACAACGACTAACACGAACCACCTCCCGGTCTCCATCTTCTGCTGTATAACAGTCCCGAACCCTTCTTTTACGCCTGCCCTCCACCGACCGACACACCCGTCGGCGGCGGAGGCTTCCTCGGATCTTCTCGAGCCCTAGGCTCTGATACCAATTGTTGGTTCAGGCCCCAAACTACACACTAATTCACGTATGTATATATGTAGTTATATGTGAGGAAGGATAAGGAAAGCTTTTGTATATTAAACTTCAATGAAAGTACAAGTGGTGGTGATAAACAAACTAATACTAATATTCTATTTATAATAAAAACCACATGCTAACTAAAACCCACGTACTCCCACTTTGTAGCACCTAACTTAAATATTCCAAACTCACGTTTTGCATCCAACAAACCCGGTCATCTCAACGTCCATTTTCCTTCTAAATCGGGAGACCACAGCCTAGCATACGAATCAACTGACATGAATAACCCAGTTTCTGTGATCCGACCCCTGACCCGATGACCAGTTTGCTATTTGGTGACCCGTGACCGATAACGTGTCGACCCATGACGCGTAAACGAACCCGATTAACCCAACAATATGTGTCTAATTGTTCGATAGGCAAAGCCTCACCAGACACTGCTCGTGAAAGAGACTCCGCCCTCTCTGTCCGCGAAAACTTATCATAAGGGCCAAAAGTAATAAAAATTAAAATAACAGTCAAGCATATTAAGTCAAATGATCTACCAAAATTGTAGTTAAAAATCACGACACGCACTCCTTTGCTTTTGGCTCCGAAAGCTAGTGCTCTCCCCGCACCTCCTGCTCCAACCAATACAAATAAACTTCCACTAATTGGGGATGATCCATTTTGTACTTCCCCTTTTGAACTCTGCCTCTTTGTTCACCAGTAAAATGAATCTTTTAACTTCAAAATTGACCAAAGACTTTTTGGTTATCATGAGAAATTGTTTACTTTAACATATAAGAACAATATATGAAATCTAGAGAGCTTCTTAAGTCGAAATTTAAATTATGTAATTGCGTATGGTACCTTGCAGTGCAATGCATCTTCTATAGCAGTGATGCAGGCACCGCAATCTGTGTTGTAACCAACCAGCTTCCCGTCAATGGGCCGCCTACCAATGGGGTTCACAGCTCCTATTGATTGATAACATGTGAAGAATGCGTAAAATCAGTTGATGTGCATCAAAGGTTTAGTCTTTTCGTATTTAACTGCAATTCTAAATGAGTAAAATATAGATGAAACTGAACAGAGTTTTGACACCAAAGTGGAAGTAAAAAATCGTTTCATCTCTTGGAGCATGCAAGTTGAGAGTTGAGTAGTTTATAGATGTGAATATACCTTAGCAAGGGGATCAACTTCAAAGCAACATGCTACCACCGCTTCCTTATGTGGCAGTCCAATACTATGGGTTCCATCAAAGAAAATATATGCATGCGTTAGAAACACCTAGTCAATACACAGTGTTATATTTTAGAAACAACCTAGTTAAATTATCAACATCTTCGACTACATATATCATGGTAGCAATGTAGCAATTCCCATTAGTAAAGAAACAACATAATACGATTATACAAAGATTCTTTTAAATAAGAATACCTCAGTAGCTAAAAATAATTAATCTTAGATAAAGAAGTACAACATTGTCCAACAAATCATAATCAAAAGCACCAATAAGCACTATTTGAATTAGATGAAGTACCTAAAACCAATAAAAACTGAACATGAATACACTCTGAAGTACCTAATATTTGGCTTATAAGCCCTCTATCTCCAACTGCTCTTTCAATCACAGGGACCTGCAAATTCAACACATCACACACATCAGCATTACTCACCATAAAAGCTTACGTCATTCGTTATACGAGAAGAGGCTTTGACTACAAACGGCTTTTGTTAAGACAAGGAGCTGCTTATGATGACATTTAAACCATCGAATCTTAATCAAGATATACCAAAATCAGTACACATCAATATATCAATAATGTTTTAAAGGGATGTTTGGCTGTGTGTTTTGAAACTGATAGTTGCAACTTGAAGAATCATAATATAAACAGTTGATTAAAGCTATGGATAGGTAGATGAAATTTCCATTTATGTTAGTTACTCAATTATAAGTTATCTTGATATGATTCATAAAGGCACGGGAGCAACAAAAAAGCAGGAACAAAAATAAAACAAAAGTAACCAGTTTGAACCAGACACCGGGTTAGAGACTTTTATTAAAAAAAACTCATAAAATTCAACCGTAAATAAACCTTTGCACGAACCCTCTATTTCTACTAATCAAATACTAACCCTACCGTGGAGAACAAATAAACTCTAATTACTATGAAACCAAGTAATAAACTCTTCTAATATGACATGGTATCACACTTTTCTTTACTTGAATCTTCATGCTGGTGTACACCGATTAGAATTAAAGTACATCAAGGTGTATTTTTTTCACAACTAAAAAAAACAGGTGGAACCAAGGCTATTAAAATTTAAACACAATACTAATTCCATAATTACATCAACAAATTCCCAATTTAAACCATGATACTTTGATCTTCGTTTCAAACTAACCATCATTCTTCCTAAAACGTGAAAACAAATCATAGTTCATGACAAAATGAGCCATTTTTCACAGCGTGAATGTATAAATCCAAAAAAAACACCATATTCCAAATTGTATTTAGGTCGAGCTAATAGATTAAAAATTATACGACAACTTTCAACCGTTGCTTTATTAGTTGCTTCCCACATCCTCCATAAATCCCCAAAATTCACCCCCCTAAAAAACCCTAATCAGAAAACCCCAAAGGTAGAGACAATCAATCATAAAATTACACAAAAACCCAACAAAATTCTACAAATTTATTATGTTATAAGTTTAAAAAAGACCCAAAGATAGACACCGAAATGGAAATTTAACACTTTTATCTCAATATCTAAAGGGGCAGGCATTAAATTAAAGATTTATATATAGCAAAGAATTACAGAAATAAAAAACAAAATCAACGAAAACAACCCCCAAAATCCATTGTATTGTAATCGAAAATATGACTTAAGAATCCATATTCTCAACAAAAAATAGATGGAGAGGAAGATAATTCTAAGATAAACATCAAATCAAATCGGTGAAACAAATTAATGTAAGATAAAATCACCTAGAGAGAAAGATTTGTAAACCCTAAGGACGTTCAGGAAGATGGATCGGCTTAGAATTGCTTCACGATGATGTGTGAGTCATATTTGAGAGGAAGATTTGAAAACCCTAAGCTCCGATTAAGGTTGATTGAATTGTCGTCGCCATATAGAGAGAGAGAGGGGGGGAATTAGGGTAAGAAGAAGAGGAACGATTAGTGAGAGAATGACAGAGAGTATATGAATCGTACAAAAGAAGCTATTCCAATCCTGGCCTTAGAGCTATGCCAAGTGTCAGCTTATGTGGCTTAACCAAGGGGTGACATGTGTCCCCCAAGGTTTCTTTTATTATAAATATATTTTTCTTTTTTTATCGCGAGGAACCAAACAGAGCTTGTTTGAACAACATCAAATGTGACAATATAAGTGCGTTGAATATATAGTTGTATTCGCAATAGAGTATTTTTTAGCACCATAAGCTACAGCGAGTGTTAGCACGGTAACGTTACCAACCGAACAACATTCGTAGTGGTACCGATACTCGTTTATTTAAATTCGATCGATATAAAACATGTGCCGATATAATCTTCCGCGTATCTCTTTCGATTGTTATTTTGAGGGCCGACACCATATCGAACTAGGCCAGTATCTAGTATCATATCGAACCAAGCCGATATCGTATCGAAAGAACCAATACCCACCAAAAACACGTTGTGGAGCACGGATAAATCCACTGAGTTCCATCAAAAGCACCTAGGTTTTAATTTTTATTTAAGTTTAAATTTCACCCCGCATAGGGAAGGATCAATTGAGATATAATATTAATGTGAGTAAAGAGATAACAAGTGGCATAATGGTCAATAAAACACTAAATATTTTATAACCCACCCAAGAATTATTCTCTCTCTAATTAGTTAAAAACGCTTTATTCTACATAGATCAAAATTTATCATATATATAATTTACACGTATCCACATAGGGTTAGGTTTATTTGTGAACAACCCACTTGATAGTGAACTGTGTGAAATAATCCTAACCCTTGATTATCAATACACAAGTGTAAATTAATGGCTAGGATTTGTTCAGAATTTGATGATGAAAATAACTAGTGTATTTTATGATTTGATTATGTAAACCAATGCACAGGATTTGTTCACTCGGTTCACAAATACACTAGTGTTCACTCTAAAACCCCACTCTATCCACACATATCAAAACCCATCATACATTTTATCATACGCATATCAAAATTTAGCTTACAATTTATCCTATATCGTAATTTATCTCTTTGGATTTGTCATTTCACGTCCTTATATTTATCAGAGTTTTGATGTGAACTTTTTTGTGTAGTGAATACTAATGTACAAATCGCAAAAACCAAGAAGTACAAATTTTAACACCTCCATCGCTATGCGCAGGTTACGCCACAGATTTATACTACAAAACAGTTTTGATAAACATTTCTCTCTTTTCCTTTTTTTGTAAGTTTGAACAATAATAATATGATACACATTTAATGTAACGCCCTGCGTTTTCATACTTTCTATATTTGGAAACCTTCGTTTGTAATTCTACTTTTGGTAACTTTGTAATCTTGTAATCATCGTATAGTTGTAATCTTGTAATTTCCGAGACTTGAATCATAATGAAATTGGTATTTTCGTTGCATTTATGATTATTATACTTCATACATGTTCACACGTTCAAAAACATCATTCACACGACACTTCATTCATACTTTGTGCAAAAATTGTCAAACTTCTAAACTTGTAAACTATATACTACATTTACACAATTTCAACACTTGATTACGACAAATATACGTGTTTATACTTGTTTTATGTTGGTAATATGAAATAATTACATTCCATACACTTAGACATGTTTCTTGTGCGTAAAACACCCCAAAACGTGCTTAAAACAACATTTGGTGAAAGTATGAGGGGGTAAAATGTTAAAAAATAAAAGATGGCCAGCCACCACCTTCTGGAGGCCCGCGACCCGGCCCAGTAAGCGGCTTCGCGGCCCACAAGAGCAGCCCAGCTCGAAATCCTTTGATCAGACGCGATTTTTTGGCGCAATTTGGTGTTTTGTTTGAGTTTTGAACGAGTTTTAACATTAATTACCCAACTAAAACCTAACCTAACTCTTCCCTATATAAACCAAAGTGCCTCCAAGCCATTTTCACTTTACAAACACTTTCTCAACTCTCTCAAATCAGACACAAAGTTGCTACAAAAGTGAGCATAACTCACTCAAATCTTGGTCGTTTTCCTTCATTCTTCTTCCCACTTGCTTGGAACAAACTTAGGAACATTTACAGAGGATTCCCATGGAAAACCAAGCCCTGAAATGTCCCCTAAGTGGCTCCAAAATGGTCTGTTCATTTCTGTTTCACTTAAACTTTGATAATCTTCATTGAACTTGAGTCTAACTCATCTCAAACCTATGTCCTAATGCTCATATTCAATTGAATGGTTAGTTGGGCTTAAAAATAAAGTTGAGACATGTTAAATCAGAGATTAAAACCTCACAAACATTCTGTTTTAGTTAGGGTTTTACCCACAAGAAGTGTTCAAGCTTGAAGCTTGATGAATGTGTGATTGTTAGACTAGCTTGGGCTATCTTTTATAGAAATCCACTCAATTCTTGATGTTTTCCATATATTAGTTATTCTTATATCTCTATTTGCTTGTAAGTTCATGACCCTCCTTGTTGTTTATAACAACAAGTGTAGTGGTGAACAATAGAGGTGCCTAAATGGAAGCTTTGTTCTTCCTACCTCATGTATGAATTATATGACACTAAGAGGTGCCTAAATGGAGACTTTGATCTTCTACCTCATGCTTGACCAATATAACATGTTAATATCCATATAACTTATATAATATATATTCAACAAACCGAACTCTTGATGATGAACAAGTGGACATTGTCAAGTTAGTAAGTATATCATCTAAGCATCATATGTGATGCATGATTATTTTCATATGGTTGGTTCATGTTATTTAAATTCCGAATCTATAATCTTCCGTTATTCCCCAAACTCACACACCTATGTTTACTTCATGTAGAAGGACAAGGTGCTACAAACTAATCCATCAACCAACAACACTCGCGGGATATCAAGTAGGAAACCTTGCAAAAACCGTGAGTATACTCGATCCCATTTTTACTCTTTAAACACTTTGGGATGCAACATGTATTCTATACAAAATTTACACTCACATGAAACTATTTTTAAGCTCTATCCATGCTTAACATGAAAATATATGTGATGCTTGTTATTCTCGTATGCTATGTAAACTATTTGGTTGTTATATGCTCATTAACTTTGCTAGCCTACCTTAACAATTATAGCGCTATAGGATTAACGCACCGCCCATTAGTCTTGGGGTATTGTTAAGTTAAACATGTTACCTCCGGCTAGTCTATTTGGTATAGGCTCTTTTAACGCATTGTATACTTGGGTTTGAACATATTGTACCACATTTTAGCATACTAGTATTGCATATTATGATCATGTTGGATATGAGCACTTTTTATACTATATTATGCTACGTAACAAAACTTGTATACTCGCCAACTTTTTGTTGATTATTTTAATACATGTTACAGGTTGATAGACTTGATGATGCTATGAAGGAATGCAATTTAGGTGGACTAGATACACACCTAGATTAATTTATCTATTTTGATGTTATGTTTGTTTTGAGACAATGTTATTTATTGTATGACAATCTAGTTTTGAAATGAAATTTGGATTAAATTATTATTGTCACATAGTGTTATGAAGTCTCTTGCAATCTCGTTTTCGTCTCATTCCCATGTTTCTGCCATCGGTTGGGGTGTGACAGATTGGTATCAGATCCATAACTATAGGGAATTAGGAAAAAGTAGGAATGCTTTGCCCTAGTCTATAGTTATAGGAACTTGTTCTTTTATTTGTTGTTTAAAATTTATGCATTCTACCTTACATGCTTTTTAGCAATTCTTCTTGTATGTTAAATTTACATGCCTTTCCTAAGGCCAACATGAATACACTTTTGATTATTTGAAGACACTCGTATCATAAACGAGACGATTTTTTCAAAATAGGCGTGAAACCCACAATTTGGTAAACGACTCTCATTCTGCCATAAACTATTTTTGCTCGAAATTATACCATTAAGCTAGGAGTGAAATCCACAACTTAATGGTAATTTCCATTTCAACTCTAGTGGACCCTCATCAAAGTGTCAAAATCATATTTTGACCTGACGAGTACTGTGACAACTCGTATTTTAGAATCTTCTTTGTACCTTGATGTAACTTGTTTGAACAATATGTGATTACGTTGTGTGAGATATTAATTGAATGTTATGTTATGTGTTTATGTGTAACGATTGTATGTATGTTAAACGAACTCAAACGCACCACACAACCCGATAGCACAAGCCCATTCGGGCCACATTCTTGTATTCGAACCATAAGGGCAGCCCATGATGGGTTCGGCCAACCTCTCACACGCATAACCTCATGAGGAGGTTAACACTTCTCATTTGTTGCAAATCTCACAACACACACAAACCCTACACTCTCTTCCTTCTCTCACGAAGCCGACGGCAAACACCCTTATCTCTCGAAGCTTTCTTGCTTGGATCGATTCTATCCTCCTCTCGATTGGTTAGTGTTTGTAATTATCAACTGTATGTTAAATGATGTTATGATCTATATGCAGTACATGATGATCTAATAATATCTTGTGGTTGAATGTGATATAAACTATTAATGGTTGATGTTCATGTAATCGGCTCACATGTTTATGATTGGATCATGATATGAATTAGTAATCAAAGAATAATAACGATGATTAGAACCGAAGGTAGGTAAGTCGGATGTGTTGTGTTTGGACTTGGATGCTATGTGATGATCCTAGTGTTTCATCCGATTGAATGTTATGATAGGTTGTGTTCTTGATTCGGATGTTTATTAGGGTTCATATGAACTTTATGATAAAAACCTTGTTTAATCGATTAAGGGATTGGTTAGAAACCTTTGATTGTGTTGATTGATAAATGGCAAATTTGGAAACTGTTAAATGGTATAACTGAATTGCATGAGTTTAGGGAAGTTGGTAACAAATCGCACAAGATCAGATGTTACCACATAAGTTTTCTGATCGTACAAGTTCTTGGTCGCACAAGGACCAATCGCACAAGCTCCCAATCGCACAAGATGGGATACAACTGTTACAGCACAACGTACAACATATATCTTGCATGATCGCACAAGACCTTGTGGATCGCACAAGACAGTGCTGATCGCACAAGGCTTGGGCCATACACGAACACTTGGACTGTTGGGCCGTAAAGCCCAGAACTCAGTCGCACAACCCAACCGGATTGCACAAGTCGGCCGGATCGCACAAGTCTATCCGGATCGCACAAGACTTGTGTTATTTGTTTGGGCCATTACTTGCTGGACTGCTTATGTTTTTATTGGGCCGGGTACCGTTGGGCTTCTATGGGTGAATCGCACATGGCTATTAGACTTGTGCGAGCCCAATCTTTTGAATCGTACAAGTATAAGCATGTTATGTACTTGACTGTTAATGTGTTTGCCATGATCAATACGTGTTTGCAACCTGTTAGCTTGTGTGTAAACATACGTGTATTACTTGAATCTAGACCTGACTTGTATGGTAACCATGTTAGGACGTGGTTGACCACATATAGCTCAAGTAACCTTTCTGTGTATCTGCCGAGCAAACCAAGGTGAGTTCACACTCCTAAGGCATGGGATTCCCGGTGGGCTGGGAATGGGATTGAATATCTACTTGAACTATCATTACTATTAAACTACTTACTACTGTCCTCGGATTGAAGGTCACGTACGTAAAACCTACGTACACTCATACTTACTACTGACCTCGGATTGAAGGGCACGTACGTAAAACCTACGTACACGACCATAAGACCATCAATTCTATCAATTGAAGTCCCTCATTTATCGACTTAATCGTCGAGGCCTATGGCGAGCGGGTCATTAGTTAATAGCGCTATTAGGTTTAACAAACCTCACAACGTGCCAGTCGGACGGGCGTGTACTAATGGACTATGGGCAAAGGGTCAATGCTGATAGACAATGACTTAGGGCACCTCTTACATTTTCGTAGCAGTCGATATGCGTGGTCTAATAACACATGGGAAGCCCCCACTAATCTTCGCAAACATGTCAGGGTGACCGCGATACGAATTAATACGATACTTGGTTTACAAACGAATGCTATAACTAAACAACCAACTGTGAACTCGCTTAACTTTTTTGTTGATTCGTTGCTACATGTCTTGCGGGTCGTTAGGTACTCATGGAGCTTGCACAGGGAGGCGCGGACGTTGTGGGACATGGCAGTGTGTGCCATGCGAAAAACATTACTTCATTTCGTACTTACTACTTACATTGGGTTTTACAATTATGCTTCCGCTAAACACTTAACTATGTTTTGGTTTTGAACACCTTTCATATTGTTTGGTTGAATTATTTTTTTTTACTACATACATTGTTCAATATGATTGGTGGCTTGATCCTGGTCAGTCACGTCCCCAAGCGGTGATACTCCGCGTGTGGATTTTTTGGGGTGTGACAGATTGGTATCAGAGCCATTGGTTATAGTGAACTTGGTTTTAATAAGGGAAAGAGTTTTTGTTAAAACCAGACTATAACTTGTACAGTGCTCAACGATCCACAACGACGCTTCGCTCCACGTGCAAGACTCGACATTCTAGGTGATATGGTTTATGTTTTATTGCCTACTTGCTAGATTACATAGAACTTTGCTTATGGTATGCTTAGATAAACGTAGCAAAGATAGTTTGAGAACACATGTGTGCTTACTCTCTTCTGTCATCGCACTTTCGTGAACCCCTCTCACCCATGTTTTTCCCTTGATATGAAGATCATGGCTGGATGCGTTAACATGACTCAAGCCCAGTTGACGGCTCTGATTAACAAACAAGTTGCTGCGGCACTTGCAGCCGCCCAAGCATGAGGTATATCCTGCAGTCACAACCCACTCTAGGATCTTTAGATCCTACACTCCTAAGCCAACTCTTGTGTTTAACTTGTCTTATTCTCGTTTATACAACAGGCCAGCATGCTCAACCGCCTGCGTGCACGTTCAAAACTTTCATGGACTGTCGTCCTAGTACCTTTAGTGGCATTGAAGGGGCAGTTGGACTCCTCCACTGGTTTGAGAAGCTCGAGTCAGTCTTCGAAATGTGCGAATGCCCTGAGGCTCGTAGGGTGAAGTACGCCACTGGTACTCTCGAAGGTATTGCATTGACTTGGTAGAACGCACAAGTCCAAATGTTGGGGCTGGTAGCTGCCAATGTCACCCCATGGAACAATTTTAAGGAAATGATTAAGGAAGAGTACTGAAATTGTGATGACATTCACAAACTGGAGGTAGAGTTCTTCAACTTAAAGATGACGGGGTCAGAAATTGAAGCTTACACAAAAAGATCGAACGAGCTGGCAATTTTGTGTCCTACTATGGTGGATCCTCCCATCAAGCGCATCGAACTATACCTTAAGGGTTTAGTGCCAGAGATTCAAAGTCATGTGACTTCAGCAAACCTCACCACCATCCAGCAAGTTGTTCAATTGGCTCATCGTCTCACAGACCAGGCAGTGGAACAAAACAGGCTGCCTAAGCGCATTGGTGCTACTACTACTACTCCTGCTACTTCCAGTGACAACAAACGAAAGTGGGATGGAAACTCCAGCAAGGGTTCGACTTCAGTTCAGTCCCAGGCACAGCAACGAAAGATTGATGACTATCAGAGCCCTGGTCTGCAATCTTCTGGTAGTCAAGGGCAGGGTGGATATCGAGGAAACCTTCCAAAGTGCAACAGATGTGATAGACACTACAGGGGTCAGTGCAACAAGGGTCGTTGCCAGAGGTGTCTCAAGATGGGTCATGAAGCTAAAGATTGTAAGAGCTCACAACCTGCGAATCAGACCAACAACAACAACCACCAGCTCCACAGAACCAGCAGCAGCAACAGCGAGGCAACAGGGGATGCTTTCAGTGTGGAGCTGAAGGTCACTTCAAGAGAGATTGTCCCCAGCTGAATCAGAATCAGAACAACAACAACAATAACAACCAGGAGAATGGAAACCACAGGGGTAACAACGGAAATGGTGCCAGGGGTCGTGTATTCGTGATTGGCCAGGGAGAAGCAAGGAACGATCCCAACGTCGTGACGGGTAAGTTTCTACTAGACGACTTTTATGTTATTGTTTTATTCGATTCGGGTGCCGATACTAGCTACGTGTCCTTAAAAGTTAGCCAAATGCTTAAGCATACCCCAACATTTTTAAACACCAAGCACACTGTAGAGCTAGCTAATGGTAAGAGTTTAGAGGCCACCCACGTAGTCAAGGGTTGTAATCTTGTTCTTGCTAATCAGACCTTCTCTATCGACCTCATTCCTATCGTTCTGGGTAGTTTCGACGTTGTCATTGGAATGGATTGGTTATCCCAACATCAAGCAGAGATTCTTTGCAACGAGAAGATTGTCCATATTCCTCGTTCGGGTGATGAACCTCTCATGATTCGTGGCGACAAGAGTGGTGCTGTTGTGAGCATCATCTCTTTCCTTAAGGCCCAAAAGTGTTTGAGAAAGGGTCACACTGCTATTTTGGCTCTCGTTACTGACACCTCGAAGAAAGAGAAGAAGATAGAAGATTTTCCTATCGTACGTGACTTTCCTGAGGTATTCCCTGAGGAATTACCTGGCCTTCCGCCTCATCGTCAAGTCGAGTTTCAAATCAAGCTGGCTCCTGGAGCAGTGCCTATAGCTCATGCACCTTATCATCTAGCCCCATCAGAATTGGAAGAATTGTCCACGCAACTACAAGAGCTTTTGAATAAGGGTTTTATTCATCCTAGCTCTTCGCTATGGGGAGCTCCAATGTTATTTGTGAAGAAGAAAGACGGTACCTTCAGAATGTGCATCGATTACCGTGAACTCAACAAAGTGACCGTGAAGAATCGCTATCCTCTTCCACGCATTGACGACTTGTTCGACCAATTGCAAGGGTCGAGCTACTACTCGAAGATTGATCTGAGGTCAGGATATCACCAGCTGAGAGTCCGAGAAGAGGACGTCTCCAAAACAGCCTTTAGGACTCGTTATGGACACTACGAGTTTTTGGTCATGCCTTTTGGGCTGAGAAACGCACCTGCGGTTTTCATGGACCTTATGAATCGAGTGTGCAAGCCTTACCTAGATAAGTTTGTTATAGTATTCATCGACGACATCGTGATCTATTCTAAGAGTCAGGAAGAACACGAGCAGCATCTGCGACTTATTTTGGAACTCCTTCGAACAGAACAGCCTTATGCAAAGTTCTCGAAATGAGACTTCTGGCTTCGTGAAGTCCATTTCCTAGGCCACGTGGTAAACAAGGATGGGATTCATGTTGATCCATCCAAGGTAGACTCGATCAAGAATTGGCCTGCACCTAGAACACCAACAGAAATTCGCCAATTCTTGGGTTTGGCGGGCTATTACAGAAGGTTTATCAAGGATTTCTCCAAGATTGCGCAACCTCTCACCTCATTAACCCAGAAAGGTGTCACCTATCGTTGGGGTGATGCACAGGAAACTGCATTTCAACAATTAAAGGATAGACTTTGTAGCGCCCCTATCCTCTCATTGCCTGAAGGCACAGACGATTTTGTGGTTTATTGCGATGCATCCATTCAGGGACTTGGATGTGTGCTGATGCAACGTGACAAGGTTATTGCTTATACGTCACGTCAACTTAAGATTCACGAAAGGAACTACACTATGCATGATTTGGAGCTGGGAGCTGTTGTTTTCGCGCTTAAGATATGGAGACATTACCTGTACGGTACCAGGTGCACCATTTACACCGATCACAGGAGTCTCGAGCATATCTTCAAGCAGAAAGAGTTGAACATGCGTCAACGCCGATGGGTCGAGCTATTGAATGATTACGAATGCGCGATCAAGTACCATCCAGGCAAAGCCAATGTTGTGGCTGACGCCCTCAGTCAAAAGGACACTATGCCTAAGCGCGTGCGAGCATTATAACTCACCATTCAATCTAGTCTTCCTGCTCAGATACGAGATGCTCAGGTTGAAGCATTGAAACCATACAACGTCAGGGCTGAAGCCTTACGTGGTTCAAGGCAACGGTTAGAACAAAAAGAAGACGGTGCTTACTACGTAACAGGACGCATTTGGGTCCCACTCTATGGCAACCTACGAGAGCTTGTGATGGATGAAGCACACAAGTCTCGCTACTCAGTATATCCTGGTTCAGATAAGATGTACCACGACTTGAAAACTACGTATTGGTGGCCTAGTATGAAGGCCCACATAGCAACCTACGTCAGCAAATGTTTGACTTGTGAGAGAGTCAAAGTCGAATACCAGAAACCCTCAGGCCTACTTCAACAACCAGAGATACCACAATGGAAATAGGAGCAAATTTCCATGGATTTTGTTACTGGCCTGCCTAGATCTCAACGTGGAAATGATACTATTTGGGTGATCGTGGATCGACTCACAAAGTCTGCACACTTCTTGGCTATCAAGGAAACGGATAAGTTCTCCACTCTAGCAGATGTCTATCTTAAGGAAGTTGTCTCGAGGCACGGGGTGCCAACCTCTATTATCTCTGATCGTGATGCACGATTTACTTCTGAACTGTGGCAAGCAATGCACAAGTTCTTTGGCTCATGTTTAGATACGAGCACAGCTTATCACCCGCAAACGGATGGGCAGTCTGAACGCACCATCCAGACCCTTGAAGACATGCTTCGTGCATGTGTTATCGATTTTGGTAATGGCTGGGAAAAACATCTCCCATTAGTGGAGTTCTCGTATAATAACAGTTACCACACCAGTATCCAGGCCGCTCTGTTTGAGGCATTGTACGGGCGTAAATGCCGATCACCTCTTTGTTGGGCAGAAATTGGCGACAGCCAGATCACTGGCCCAGAACTTGTGGTAGACACAACAGAAAGGATTGCTCAAATACGACAACGAATGGCGGCAGCTCGTGACCGTCAGAAAAGCTACGCTGATAAGGGCAGGAAACCACTCGAGTTCCAGGTTGGGGATCGAGTACTACTCAAAGTCTCACCTTGGAAAGGTGTTGTTCGTTTTGGTAAACGAGGCAAGCTGAATCCACGATACGTTGGACCTTTCGAAGTCATCGAGAAAATAGGCAGGGTGGCCTACAAACTGAACCTACCAGCAGAACTCAGTGGAGTTCACAACGTTTTCCACGTGTCGAATCTGAAGAAGTGTCTGTCAGATGAGACCCTCATAGTTCCTTTGAAGGAGCTCACTATCGACGATCAGCTGTGATTTGTCGAGTAACCAGTAGAGATTACTGACCGAGATGTGAAGATTCTCAAGCGTACTAGAATTCCTCTTGTTCGAGTTCGTTGGAACTCCCGTCGTGGCCCAGAGTTCACCTGGGAACGCGAAGATCAAATGAAACAAAAGTATCCCCAATTGTTCGCAAACAGTACAACCACTACTGAGGCTGAAGCTACTGCGGAATTTCGGGACGAAATTCCAGATCAACGGGGGGAGGATAGGACACCCCAGGAAAACCATGCAACTTAACTAGCTTCCTCAGTGAGTACGTACCAAATTTCGGGACGAAATTTCTTTCAACTTGGGGATAGTGTGACAACTCGTATTTTAGAATCTTCTTTGTACCTTGATGTAACTTGTTCGAACAATATGTGATTACGTTGTGTGAGATATTAATTGAATGTTATGTTATGTGTTTATGTGTAACGATTGTATGTATGTTAAACGAACTCAAACGCACCACACAACCCGATAGCACAAGCCCATTCGGGCCACATTTTTGTATTCGAAACATAAGGGCAGCCCATGATGGGTTCGGCCCACCTCTCACACACATAACCTCATGAGGAGGTTAACACTTCTCATTTGTTGCAAATCTCACAACACACACAAACCCTACACTCTCTTCCTTCTCTCACGAAGCCGGTGGCAAACACCCTCATCTCTCGAAGCTTTCTTGCTTGGATCGATTCTATCCTCCTCTCGATTGGTTAGTGTTTGTAATTATCAACTGTATGTTAAATGATGTTATGATCTATATGTAGTACATGATGATCTAATAATATCTTGTGGTTGAATGTGATATAAACTATTAATGGTTGATGTTCATGTAATCGGCTCACATGTTTATTATTGGATCATGATGTGAATTAGTAATCAAAGAATAACAACGATGATTAGAACCGAAGGTAGGTAAGTCGGCTGTGTTGTGTTTGGACTTGGATGATATGTGATGATCCTAGTGTTAGATCCGATTGAATGTTATGATAGGTTGTGTTCTTGATTCGGATGTTTATTAGGGTTCATATGAACTTTATGATAAAAACCTTGTTTGATCGATTAAGGGATTGGTTAGAAACCTTTGATTGTGTTGATTGATAAATGGCAGATTTGGAAAGTGTTAAATGGTATAACTGAATTGCATGAGTTTAGGGAAGTTGGTAACAAATCGCACAAGATCAGATCTTACCACATAAGTTTTCTGATTGTACAAGTTCTTGGTCGCACAAGGACCAATCGCACAAGCTCCCAATCGCACAAGATGGGATACAACTGTTACAGCACAACGTACAACATATATCTTGCATGATCGCACAAGACCTTGTGGATCGCACAAGACAGTGCTGATCGCACAAGGCTTGGGCCATACACGAACACTTGGACTGTTGGGCCCTAAAGCCCAGAACTCAAGCGCACAACCCAATCGGATCGCACAAGTCGGCCAGATCGCACAAGTCTATCCGGATCGCACAAGACTTGTGTTATTTGTTTGGGCCGTTACTTGCTGGACTGCTTATGTTTTTATTGGGCCGGGTATAGTTGGGCTTCTATAGGTGAATCGCACAAGGCTGTTAGACTTGTGCGAGCCCAATCTTTTGAATCGTACAAGTATAAGCATGTTATGTACTTGACTGTTAATGTGTTTGCCATGATCAATACGTGTTTGCAACCTGTTAGCTTGTGTGTAAACATACGTGTATTACTTGAATCTAGACCTGACTTGTATGGTAACCATGTTAGGACGTGGTTGACCACATATAGCTCAAGTAACCTTTCTATGTATCTGCCGAGCAAACCAATGTGAGTTCACACTCCTAAGGCATGGGATTCCCGGTGGGCTGGGAATGGGATTGAATATCTACTTGAACTATCATTACTATTAAACTACTTACTACTGTCCTCGGATTGAAGGGCACGTACGTAAAACCTACGTACACTCATACTTACTACTGTCCTCGGATTGAAGGGCACGTACGTAAAACCAAATGCAAATTCTGTATCAAAGAAGTCCAATTCCTTGGACACGTTGTGAGTGAGAAAGGAATCCATGTTGATCCTTCCAAGATCGAAGTAGTGAAGAATTGGGCCGCGCCTAGAAACCCTTCTGAAATCTGTTCTTTCTTAGGATTGGCGGGTTATTACCACCAATTCATCTCAAACTTTTCTAAGATCGTCGTTCCTCTCACTTCGTTGACTCAAAAAGAGAAACCTTTTGCTTGGGGTCCTTAGAAAGAGGAATCTTTTCAAACTCTTAAGGATTTGCTTTGTAACACTCCTATTCTTGCCCTCCCTGATAGGAATGATGATTTCGTGGTATATTGCGATGCCTCGAATCGTGGTCTTGGTTGTGTTCTCATGCAATGAGATAAAGTCATCGCTTATGCCTCTCGTCAACTCAAAATACATAAGAAAAACTATACTACCCACGATCTCGAGCTGGGCGCAGTCGTTTTTGCGTTAAAGATTTGGCGACACTACCTATATAGTACGAAGTGTGTGGTTTTCACTGACCATAAGTGCCTACAACATATCTTTAACCAAAAAGAGCTCAATATGCATCAGCGGCGTTGGGTGGAATTGCTTAACGACTACGACTGCGAGATTCGCTACCACCCTAGTAAAGCAAATGTCGTGGCCGATGCTCTTAGTCGTAAGACTCATGTTAGTAGTATTCGTTGTTTGCACATCTCTAACGATCTTCACACTTGCATTCGTGAAGCTCAATACTCGTCCACCAACGAAGGTACCTTATTCATCGAAATACGTGGTGCTACTGAAGATCTGCTTGTTACGAAATCTGATGGTCTTCAATACTGTCGTGATCGAATTTGGGTGCCAAATCGCGACAATCTTCGTGAACGCATCATGAACGAGGCACACAAATCCAAGTACTCCGTTCATCCTGGTGCTGATAAGATGTACCACGACCTTCATGCATCCTATTGGTGGCCTGGTATGAAGAGAGAGATTGCCGCTTACGTTTCTAAGTGTCTTACCTGTTCGAAAGTCAAAGCTGAGTATCAACGACCTTCTAGTCTACTCAAACAACCTGAAATCCCCATTTGGAAATGGGATAGCATCGCTATGGACTTCATAACCAAAATTCCTCGTACTCCTTCTAGTCACGATAGCATTTGGGTGATTATCGATCGTTAGACCAAGTCCGCTCATTTCCTTCCTATTCATGAGGATTTCAAGGTTGAATGACTTGCTCGACTCTACACTGACGAAATCATATGCCGTCATGGCATTCCTCTCGATATCATTTCTGATCGTGATAGTCATTTCAGTTCGCGTTTTTGGCAAACTTTCCAGTCTGCTATGGGTTCTCATTTGAATCTCAGTACGGCCTTTTATCCTCAAACGGATGGACAGACTGAACGTACTATCCAAACCCTAGAGGACATGCTCCGTTCTTGTGTCATCGACTTTAGTGGTAGTTGGGATATGCATTTACCATTGATCGAATTCTCGTACAACGATAGCTACCACTCCAGTATTCAAATGGCTCCTTTTGAGGCATTGTATGGTCGCAAATTCCGATCTCCTTTAAGCTAGCACGAGATTGGTGACAAACAATTTACTGGTCCTGAGATCATACAAGAAACAACGGATAAGATTCTCCACACCCGTGATAATTTTCTCAAGGCTCGTAGTCGACAAAAGAGCTATACTGACAAGAGACGCAAACCATTGGAGTTTAACGTTGGTGACCATGTTCTACTCAAAGTATCTCCTTGGAAAGGAGTAGTTCATTTTGGTAAAAAGGGAAAACTTACCCCTCGCTATGTTGGTCCTTTCAAGATACTCGAGAGGATTGGCAAGGTGGCTTATCGACTCGATTTACCTCAAGAACTCAACAACGTTCATCCAACGTTTCATGTTTCGAACCTCAAGAAATGTCTCGCCGAAGAAGGACTTCAAGTTCCTCTCGAAGATCTCCAAATCAACGACACTTTGCATTTTGTGGAGAAACCCGTCGAAATCATGAACCGAGGTGTCAAGAAACTGAGGCGCAGTCAAATTCCTATCGTCAAGGTTTGATGGGAAGGAAAATGTGGCGCAAAATTTACTTGGGAACTAGAGAGTGATATGAAGGCCAAGTAACCGCATCGTTTTGTTATTTCTTCCTAAATTTCGGGACAAAATTTCTTAAAGGAGGGGAGACTGTAACGCCCTGCGTTTTCATACTTTTTATATTTGGAAACCTTCGTTTGTAATTCTACTTTTGGTAACTTTGCAATCTTGTAATCGTCGTATCGTTGTAATCTTGTAATTTCCGACACTTGAATCATAATGAAATTGGTATTTTCGTTGCATTTATGATTATTATACTTCATACATGTTCACACGTTCAAAAACATCATTCATACGACACTTCATTCATACTTTGTGCAAAAATTGTCAAACTTGTAAACTATATACTACATTTACACAATTTCGACACTTGATTACGACAAATATACATGTTTATACTTGTTTTATGTTGGTAATATGAAATGATTACATTCCATACCCTTAGACAAGTTTCTTGTGTGCAAAACACCCAAAACGTGCTTAAAACAATATTTGATGAAAGTATGAGGGGGTAAAATGTAAAAAAATAAAAGATAGCCAGCCACCACCTTCTAGGGGCCCGCGACCCGGCCCAGTAAGGGGCTTCGTGCCCCGCGAGAGCAGCCCAGCTCGAAATCCTTTGATCAGACGCGATTTTTGGCGCAATTTGGTGTTTGGTTTGAGTTTTGGACGAGTTTTAGAATTAATTACCCAACTAAAACCTAACCTAACTCTTCCCTATATAAACCCAAGTGCCTCCAAGCCATTTTCACTTTACAAACACTCTCTCAACTCTCTCAAATCAGTCACAAAGTTGCTACAATCTGAAGTTCGAGCAGATTTTTCATCCTTCATAAAAGTGAGTATAACTCACTCAAATCTTGGTCTTTTTCCTTCATTCTTCTTCCCACTTGCTTGGAACAAGCTTAGGAACATTTCCAGAGGATTCCCATGGAAAACCAAGCCCTGGAATGTCCCCAAAGTGTCTCTAAAGTAGACTGTTCGTTTCTGTTTCACTTAAACTTTGTTAATCTTCATTGAACTTGAGTCTAACTCATCTCAAACCTATGTCCTAATGCTCATAATCAATTGAATGGTTAGTTGGGCTTAAAAAAAAGGTTGAGACATGTTAAATCAGAGGTTAAAACCTCACAAACATTCTGTTTTAGTTAGGGTTTTACCCACAAGAAGTGTTCAAGCTTAAAGCTTGATGAATGTGTGATTGTTAGACTAGCTTGGGCTATCTTTCATAGAAATCCACTCACTTCTTGATGTTATCCATATATTAGTTGTTGTTATATCTCTATTTACTTGTAAGTTCATGACCCTCCTTGTTGTTTATAACAAATGTAGTGGTGAACAATAGAGGTGCCTAAATGGAAGCTTTGTTCTTCCTACCTCATATATGAATAATATGACACCAAGAGGTGTCTAAATGGAGACTTTGATCTTCTACCTCATGCTTGACCAATATAACATATTAATATCCATATAACTTATATAATATATATTCAACAAACCGAACTCTTGATGATGAACAAGTGGACATTGTCAAGTTAGTAAGTATATCATCTAAGCATCATGTGTGATGGATCATTATTTTCATATGGTTATGTTCATGTTATTTAAATTTCGAATCTATAATCTTCCGTTATTCCCCAAACTCACACACCTATGTTTACTTCGTGTAGAAGGACAATGTGCCCAAACTAATCCATCCACCAACAAAACTCGCGGGATATCAAGTAGGAAAGCTTTCAAAAACCGTGAGTATACTCGTTCCCATTTTTACTCTTTAAACACTTTGACATGCAACATGTATTCTATACAAAAATTACACTCACATGAAACTACATGTGATACTTGTTATTCTCGTATGCTATGTAAACTATTTGGTTGTTATATGCTCATTAACTTTGCTAGCCTACCTAAACAATTATGGCGATATTGGATTAACGCACCGCCCATTAGTCTTGGGGTATTGTTAAGTTAAACTTGTTACCTCCCGCTACTCTATTTGGGATAGGCTCTTTTAACGCGTTGTATACTTGGGTTTGAACATATTGTACGCCATTTTAGCATACTAGGATTGCATATTATGATCATGTTAGATATGAGTACTTTTTATACTATATTATGCTACGTAACAAAACTTGTATACTCGCCAACTTTTTGTTGATTATTTTAATACATGTTGCAGGTTGATAGACTTGATGATGCTATGAAGGAATGCAATTTAGGTGGACTAGATACACACCTAGATTAATTTATCTATTTTGATGTTATGTTTGTTTTGAGACATTGTTATTTCTTGTATTTGAATCTTGTATGACAATCTAGTTTTGAAATGAAATTTCGATTAAATTATTATTGTCACATAGTGTTATGAAGTCTTTTGCAATTTCGTTTTCGTCTCATTCCGATGTTTTCGCCAGCGATTGGGGTGTGACATTTAACCTGTTTAATGTTTTTATAATTTTATTTTTTTGCTAATAATTTTGTTCATTAAGTTAATAAAAAACCAAAGAACGCATTCCTGTTTAACTTTTTTTCCTCAAAATCTTTTCTAAATAATATTAACTAGAATTGTGACCCGCCGCAATGCGGCGGGGATTCTTTAGTTATAACTAAGTCGATCTAGGACCCGTACGTTATGTTAAACCTGTTAAACGGGAAAAAAAATAGACGATGTAAAAACGTTCACCTACACACGCACGCTGCATTGTATTAACTCGCAAAATTTAGAACGAAACGTAAAAAACGTTAAACCAAAGATGCACGTTGCGATGTGTTAAGTCACAAAATTTAGAACCAAGCATAAAGAGAAAAATTTGCGAAAATTGAAAACTATAAAGGACCAAGTTGAAAGTAGAAAAAGTTGTGAGGATAGATTGCAAAACATAAAAAGTTTTGGGTTAAAAGTAAAAAACAAATAGTTTTGGGTTAAAAGTAATTTATAAAATACTTTTGGGTGAAAAGTGAAAAAAAAAACATTTTTTTTGGAAAACCCCCAAAGCCAAGGTTACAACAACCATATACATAACCATTTCTTCTTTGAAAACCCCCCCAAAGTACACCCCGCGTTGCGGCGGGGCGTAAAACGGTGTCAAATAGTACTAATGTCACACAATCGTCATCGACCACCAACACTGACTCGATCTAGGATCTGTGTGTTGTGACAAACTTGCCAAACATGAAAAAATAGAGGTAAAAACTTTGAACCGCTCATGCACGTTGCGCCGTGTTAATTTGCAAAATTTGGAACAAAACATAAAAAAGTTGAACCACACTCGTACGTTGGTCGCATTAATTCAAAAAATTTAGAACTATACGTAAAACGAAAATTTGTGAAGATGAAAAGTATAAGTGACAAAAGTTGTGAAGTTAAATTGCAAATAATGAAAACTTTTGGGTTAAAGTTAAAAAAAACAAATTATGTTGGGTTAAAATTACCAAAGGTAAAAACCTTTGGGTTAAAAATAAAAAATCAAGGTTTTTTCTTGTAAAAGTCCCAAAGCATAAGTTATAACCACTTATGCCTAAATTTTTTGGTTCTTTATAGTGTAATAATTGTTTACATTACGTTTCAATGTAATCCTTATACTATAAATAATAAACCATTAAAATTTTTACTAATTTTCTTTTTAATAATAAATTGCATTCGTTGACTAAAAGAAACTAAATATGCAGTTGTGCTTAGGCTATGGGTGTGGGGGCTCCATCACCGCCACGTCACCATCCATCACCACACCCTCCACATTTGGGCTCCATGGGGCTCCATCATGGTAACCATGTATGGCGCCATCTTCTTCAATTTGGATCAATCAATTTTTTTTTTAATTTTGGTTAATAGGGGCTCCATCCACACCCTCCAAATTAAAGGGGGCTCCATGGCTGACATGGATCCTATGTGGACTTGATAAAGCCCCATGGGGCTCCATCCACTCCTCATAGCCTTAATTATTTTGTCTCACCATCTTTGATATAACTTGCTTTGAAAACGCAGTTTTATTTAAAATATAATATTTTTATGGTATCGATAACTAAACCAACTACAAGTATTATGCCGAACTGAACCGAAGCCACTGAACATCATTGGTACCGGTATCAGTATTCATTATTTTTTATCAACATCGTAACATAGTGGTGTAATACCGACCAATCAACATCAGTATGGGTATCCTTATTATCGAAACTTTTATTGATATTTATTTTTATGATTTTTTGATGCAAAACATATGTTGATATCCTTTTGGGTTTTCACGCTAACATTTCGAACCGATACTAGTGAACAACATTGGTATCGGTTCTCGTTTTTAGCGTTTTAGTCGATGTAAAACATGTGGCGATATCATTTTTAGAATATTGCAACTTAATTTTTTAGGTTTTAACTTTTAATTCCACAAGGACGTGATATATGTAATCAAATCCAATATTGCTTTTCCCTGTTTTTTTTGTATGTTTTGTTTTTACCACGTATATAATAAATAATTTTATTATTCCCTTATTACTTGCGTGCGTTGACTTAATTAATACACATTTGTGTTTATTTTTTTCTAAATAAAAATGTTTCTATGAATAGTAACCAACTTTTAAAGTTTCACTTTCACTCTGATACTATAAATAATTTACATCTTTAAATCATTAAACTTTTTTCTAATTTCATTTTCTTTAAAAGCTTGTCTTTGTTAACTTTAAAAAAATCCTAAATACATTGTCATGTTGGATTTTTTTTCTCAACATTCCTACATAAAGTTTATTTGAAAGAAAACCGAGCTTCCCTTGCTTGAAACCTTCCGGAAACATGTAAACTTTTACGTAAAACATTACATTTTTCCTTGTATGAATGAAAACCGAGCTTCCCTTGCTTGAAACCTTCCGGAAACAAAGCGAACCACTAGTACAGATTTGATCAAAAGATGCGGTTAAATTGGCTATGAGATGCGGTTATAGACCCGCATCTTATGGCATGGCATCTTTTGGCTATGTGCCAAATAATGTGGGTCCAAAAGATGTGGTTCTAGAACCACATCTTTTGATATATTAACAAATAAACTACTTTTTCTTAATATACGTAAGAGATGCGGTTTTAGAACCGCATCTTTTGGTGTTTCAGGCTAAAAAAATAATTTTTATTTATTTCAATTCCTATATAAAGTTTATTTGAAAGAAAACCGAGCTTCCATTGTTTGAAACCTTCCGGAAACATGTAAACTTTTACGTAAAACATTACATTTTTCCTTGTTTGAATGAAAACCGAGCTTCCCTTGCTTGAAACCTTCGGGAAACAAAGCGAACGCACCACCCTTTGGATATTGGTGATGATACCAACACAAGCACTTGATCTTAACTTCGGAAATCACACAAAATGAGTGACTATTGATAGTGGTCTTTTAAGAATCTATAACCCATGATTGATTGCATCATTGGTGAGTAGTCTGACCCAAGTGACTCTTTATTGTGGTTGATTCTTTTATCTTTATTTGCTTTGTTATTTATCTACTTCTTTAGAAATCATTTCAAACCCACTTTGGGATTTAACTACACGTTGACCGAATTTCGGTATTGAGAGCCTTTTGTGTCCTTGAACGATACGCTATCTTACGGAAGCTATATTACTCGTACAACGGGTCGACTTGCCATGCGTGTATCATAGTGAGTGGACGCATTATGATATGGTTAACGTTTAAGAGAACCAATACAAGATAAGAACAATGAAAAGTAAATGTCAACATAACCCAAAACGGTATGGATCACACACTACTAGAAATTTGGCATTTTCTTACAAGCATTTCCGTCACAAATGCGTAGCAAACTGAGATTTGCTACACATTTGCAACAAAACCTTGATGTTGGAAAAAGCCTCGTCGGAAACTAATTACTACACATTTGCTACGCAAATTTTAACATAATTCCTACGAAAATATTGTGTCACAAATTTTGCTACGCATTTCCTACGCATTTCTTAGTTGTTATGTTTTAATGCTTGCAACACATTTGCAACAAAACAGATCTTTGATTGTAACACATTTGTAACGAAACATTTAAAAAAAAAAAAAAGCTAAAAGCATTCAGATCTTATTTTACTAAAAAAATGCAAAACGAAATCACTAGAAAATTATAAAACATGTTTTAAAATCCACAATAAAGCTAACCAACTTGCAGCATCCATAACGCAATATCGAGTATATCTAAACCACAAAACAAACTCTTAGCATGCATATGTGTTTAAAACGATACCAACTTATAACTAATTACTAGAACGCCAATTCTTCATGAAATCTTGTAGCTCTCTTTTCACCGCTTCATTTATGTGTTGTTGAAGATCTTCTCTCGCTTTTCTCTCAATTTCAAGACGAGCCATAAGCCCATAAGATCTTCTCTCGCCTTCGTCTCATTTTCAAGACGAGCTTGAATGTCTTCCAATTCTGTTCGCATAGCTTGAGCCTAAATATGTTAGGGCAAAGAGATTAGAAACTTAAAAAAATAATATGAAAGTCATGTTCATGTTCGCATAGCTTGAGCCTCAACTAAAAAGAAAAACGAAACCCCGGGTATTTAAAAAAACGGTTTTTTCAAGTATCATAACACAAACAAGATCATGAACCAGATAAACAAACAACTGAATCAAAAAGCCAAATAAAGAACTGAATCAAAAAGTGGTCTTGTTGTAAGTGAAACATCTTCCACTTTCCCAGACTTTTTATGGTCAAACTGACCTATTCGGCAGCAGGAACAAACATTATCAAATATGTTTCATTCATCTATTATCCCTCATTCAAATGATCACTTTCATAGCATAATCAAAAGCTTATTAGCAGCAAGAACAAACATTACCTCTAGCAAAGAAACAAAAAGGGCTGGCTTAGCTTTGAGAGGTTGGACATATCTAAAAAGTTAGTTACCTACTTTTGAGTGGCAGGTTCTGTCCCATTGAGGACAGCTTAGGAGCCCATATAGCTACAGTGAAGGGCCGGGGAACTTTCCTGAACGTCTGGCCCATGTAAGAGGATATATGGCCCAATCACAAAGATCCATAAACTAGAATAACAAAAGCCCATATGTTTTAAAGCTGGTGCTGGCACATTACAAACAAACACAACAATAGACCCAAAAGCTAAGTAACTACACCACAATGACCCATGTTTATGATATTGAAATACTATCTAATGGGCTGATAGTGTTATATATGTTGTTTTTAGAAATTTTTGGGTATAAAAATGTGATAACTAAAAGACCCATAATTATCTCTAACTTACTCCACCAACTCTTAATTAACCGAACAAACTTGTTGAATTAATCCGGCCCAACCCAGTTCGACTTATTTGAGTCGGTAATTAACCCATCGGGCCAACAAAGAACTCAAGATGACCAAAAAGAGCTTGCAATCCAAACGGCCGGTTAACCAGCAGCCCATCGAACCTTAAACAGATTCTCATGTTATACAATGGGTGACAATTTGAGTAGTGTATACTATAGGCGGTAATTTTGACCCATAAACTTATAAGTGGTGCGTTTGTGTTGTGTTTTATGGCTTTCAAATATATAAAAAAAAAACTAGCTAAAAGGGTAATTAATAGGTAGAACAGAAATAATCAAAACTTTAGTCGAAATTCACAACTGTCATACCGAAATTCATCCAAAATTGATGAAAACTGTTCGAACCTTTCAAAATATCACTGAAACCAAAACAAAACTCAGTCGAATCAGACCAAGATTTTCAAAGAACACACCGAAACAGTTTCAAAATTTTTGTCCGAAATTTGACCGAAACAATCCGGAATTCGTCGAAATCACACTGAAACAATCAGACAATCGATGTAATATGTCCGATATATTCAAAACGATCTGAAACTAACTGAAATACGATCGAATTAGTTCGAAAATCACTAAATCAAATTAACATTTAACAACATATGACCAATCGGCAATCGAACATTGTTTCAGATTTTTTTAAACTTTGAATCAGATATGAAGTTATATATGATTAGATTGATTATAAGCCACAACTGTCTATTCAAACCCAGCCGCTATTCCAGATTCGCAAACACTCAATCACTAAATGAAAACCCAGCCAACAACTAAACTTTCACTCAACCACAGCTAAAACGAATCAACATCATCATATACTTTCTTTGATTTATACCTGCAACTAATTCTTAATCACAAACAACCTTCAACTACAGCATGGAATCAGATTTATTTCGAGTTGAATAAGCAGACTTGAATTCTAAAACTAAGCTACCACTCGCTAGATAACAACAAATCAGATCTAATCTTATTTTTCTATCATTCACTCAACAAACAATGATCCGGAAATGATATTCAGATCTGAACAACCACTAACAAAGAACCTACAATTCAGATTTGTATCAGATTCGAAACAAACACATCAGTTACAACGATCATACAGTTTGCTATTTCAGATTAGTGAAACTCAGATTCCAGATCTGGAATGAGAAGTTTGCGCATCAAGAACTACTGTTTTCATCTTTTTCAAAATGCATTTTCTTACTTTTTGTTGATTATATGTGATATTATTCGTGAAAATAGTTTATCATTCACTGAAACATGTCTGAAAACAACGAACACTTGATCAAACAGTTTGATACTCACACCGAATTAAACCAAAACAGATCGAAATGAACGATATTCAATCCGAAACACAATCAGATCAATAAACCCTAACCCTAACTCAAACACAAACACCACAGCAATTATCAAATTCAAACATAATTTAATTCATTTACAGTCTCGAAACAGTAAATCAAACACGCGCGCACACGCGAGCAATAACTGAATTCACATAAAGCTCAATCGATTTACACAACGTACCTTCTCAATTGTTCCAAAAAACGAACTCTTCCTTCACAATAGATCTCTCGTTGCTACAGGAACCAGCAACGACTTCCGTTTACAATAGATTAACAAACAGTAATGGAAAAAAACGTAGGTTAGTGAAACTTAACTCAAAATGATGAAGAAAAACATCTCTATGTGAAACTTAAATGCAGATTCACTCAATATGAAGAATTAAAACATCGATAAGTGAAATTTAAACGCAGTTTAAGAGAAAATGATGAAGAAAAACATGAAAAAGTGAAATGATACCATGTGAGAACAGGCGGATGATCGAGGAGCAGAGCTGGAAAGTGAATCGGCGGGAGGATTTTCCGACCAGGTCTGTTCGGCGACTTCCGTTCGGCGAATTTGCTGAGGAGTTGGTCGGAGGAGGCTCTGGTGATGTGTTGGACGGTGGTTGTATGGTGGCGGTGCGATCGGAGTAGGTGGTGGCGGTGCGATCCGGAGTAGGCGGAGTAGGGTTTAGATCTGAAAACTTTGAGGTGATGTGTTGGACGGTTATATGAAAAGGTGTTAGAATAAATTCTTTTATTGATGTTAAGAAATATGGACGGTGATGTGTTGGACGGTTTTATCATCTGCTCGAAATATCATATATATGAAATGTGAAAATATCTCAAAAAAAAAAATGTGTGGCTGCACTTTCAAAATAATTGTAACACATTTTATAACAAAATTATGACAGAATTATATGTTAATAGCGTTTGTCACTATTGTGTAGCAAATTTGTTTAAAAAATTAGGGTTTTTTTTGTCGTTATAAATGCGTCACAATTTTGTCAAAATTTGTGACGCATTTTTTTCCGTAGCAAAATTCCGTAGTAAATTGGCTACTTTTCTAGTAGTGACAATATGAATTTTGTTTGACATAGTGACCAAATACAAGTAAATCGAACCTTTTAGATTTACCCATACAATAAACAAAATGAGAGAACTCAAACAAGCAATGTGTGTTGATAACTTGTTGTAAAACAACAATGTATTAGCATTATAGAAAGGAAAATAGAAAAATTAGAGAATGAGATAACTCTTTTTATTGAGATGTATAATATCAAATACAAGAAACGAGTATTAATAGAGCCATACTATTAATACAAACTTAATGGTATATGGGAGTTAGAACATGGAAAGAAACCATAATATATTTTTTATAACATGCATTAAATGTTTAAAGTATTATTTCAAGCCGAAACAAATGGAAATAAATAGCAGTTTCTATTTGGTTTTAACTTGGCTGTAAATTAAACTCTAACAATGCCCAAGTACTATTATAAAAATAGGGCAAGGACCATCTTCTTTATCTCTTCTGTCATTATCATCCAACCCCAAATATCAGCAGCCAGCAAAGAACCCTAAATAGTCGTCGTCATCTTGTTGCTCTCTTTCGTTACTTATAAAACACTGATCTAAACGGGGAGACTAGACAAATGTTGAATTGGGTATGAAGGGATCCGATCTTCACAGTCTCTACAACCTTGATGAATCGGCAAAACTAAAAATGCCGAGAGACTCGTCACAAGAAGGAACAGTGGGGGGTTCTTCGCGTAACCACACTCAGGCGTGATAAGAAGTATTGCTCTTGAGAGAGAATCAGTTACAAGTGAGAGTAAGAGTAGAGATCCTAGAGTGATCTCACCTTGATGGAGTGTGGTATTTATAGCCGGAAGTAGAGGTGTACAAAAAAAACCGGTTTTAGAACCGAAACCGGGAAAAAAACCGAAACCGGATTTTTTTAACCGGTTTTTTATAACCGAACCGGTTTTATAACCGAACCGGTTTTATAACCGAACCGCCGGTTTGTGAGCGGTTACTATTCTTAATCTGAAAAACCGGTTAATAACCGAAACTGGTTTTAAAAAAAAAAGTGGTTAAAAACCGGTTTTTTGGGCAAAAACCGGTTAAAAACCAGTCCCAACCAGTTACACCGGTTATTGTTTTGGACTTGAAAAACCAGTTAGTAACCGAAACTGGTTATAAAAAAAAAAAAAAAAAAAACAGTTTTCATTTTGGGTGAAAAAAACCGGTTCGGTTAATAACCGAAAACGGTTTTTGAAAAAAAAAACCGATTTGTACACCACTAGGAGGAAGGATGGAAGAGGATAGGAAGAAACGTTGCTTTCAGGAATATCCATTTGGTCCCCTCTGTGCTAATAGTTAGTGTCCGCAGAACTGGGTGTACGTTCGCAAGGTCTCATTGGTCATACATCGCTTTCAAGATGTCCTTCTTGTCTCTTCTGTGTCAACCATTAGTGGATGTTTAGGGGGATGTGAACCCACTAGTGGAGATCAGCTGGTACAATAATTTGTGGATTGTTATTGGCTGGCTACACATTACTGTCCGAATTTTTTTTTTTTTTTGCCTCTTCGTGTTGGAAAATCACTACATGGCGGGGTGGGACCCCGGTTTGACTTGTCAAGCCTGTTTTTCAGGCCAGGTGGTTGTTTTTCAGGCCAGATGGTTGTTTTTTCAGGCTGGATAGAGTAATGGAATTTTGTGTTTTTGGATTCTCTGCGAATGATGTTATGAAGGAAGAGACCCCCCATTGAATGGAACTTGTTTTATTATTCATCCTTTGGTTGCGTGTTGTTTATTTGCAATCAGAGGGTGGTCGTTTGAAATTTTGGAAAATATTCCTTTAGGATAGGGTTGGTGAGACTGGTGGGAAGCCTGACGCTGTAGCGTCGCTGGACATATGTCCCATCAGCATGTTTTCTCCTTTTTTACAGGTATACGTGGGTAACACGCACCACTTGGGTCGTCTTTTTTGTTTCCCGACAAACGTGCCTTCAACCGATTGGGCCTTCAAAACACTCTAGTATGGATGTTTCCCGATGGGTAGAAAAATATGAGGAAAGGTTACGATTAGCATATCGTTTCCACTTTCTCTCTATTTTTTCTTCTTGTTATCTCTAAAAAAAACAAATCTTCATCTTCTTCCTTTTAATTTCTTAACAATGGCTTCATCCTCTATCCCTGAAACCGGAAGTCGAGAAAGGTGTCCTTCGAAAGACACCACCACAAACTATCGAGCAAATTTTGATTAAATGGAAAAATGAGGAACTTGTTGTTCTTGCGCGAAGCATGGGGTTTCTAGATGAATGAGATGTTGAATTTCCTGGCGAATGGAATATAGCATGGAAACCTCTTGTCGGCAAGATAACATTATTAGAAGAGTTCTTTCGTGCTCAAAATACCTGGTTGCCAATTAACAAGTTTATTTGCGTCCCTACTAACCTAATAGGGAGTATACATCTAATAGATGAACCCTTTGGGTGTTTTGCAGGTGACCTATTTTGAGTTTTATTGCAAGGTGTAGCACATCAATCCGACGTGAGAATTGTTTAACATCTTCTACAAGTTGACCTTGAGGACAAGTTGGTACTCTTTTGCGCAACATTTCGAAGTTTTTCTATATCCGCATGGGAGTCATCTTTATTAAAATGACTTCCTGCCCGCCTAACTCGAAGATTTATGATTCGCATTTGATCCCACATGAGAACACTCATTGGTTTGAGGCGTTAACCCATCAGCCCGGGCCCATGAGGCACATTAAAGAGACCGTGCTTCAGTCAGTTGGGATGAGCAGGAATTGAAGAAAAAACAACAAAGTTCCAATGTATTTTGCAGATGGTGTAAGTATGTTGATTCTGACTTACCTCCAACTTTATAATTGCTTGCTTTTGCATTACTGAGAAATTCTTTTTACAAAGTTTGATATTTATGCCACGTTGCTTTATGATGTGTCGTGTAAGTTGAACTCCCGCGACTTACATCAGTGCGAGCCTCCTTTTATGGAACAGACAAAGGATCTCTTTTTTTCCCAAGGCTTCAAGCCTCTACGGATGATCTGTCAACCGCATCAGGTGTGCCCCCTGTTGTCACCAATGAACAAACACAATTCTAATCGAGAAGACTTGACAAATTCTCAACCGGGTATGGAGATATCTAATCTTCACAAGCTCTGCAACCTTGATGAATTTGCAAAACTAAAAATACCGCGAGACTCGTAACGAGAAGGAAATGTAGGGGGTTTTCTCATAACCACCCTCCGGCGTGAGAAGAATTATTGCTCTTGAGAGTGAATAAGTTATATGTGAGAGTAAGAGTATAAAGCCTAGAATGATTTCACCTTGATGAAGTATGGAATTTATAGCCAGAATGATGGAAGAGGATTGGATGAGACTTCATTATCAATAATATCCATGTGCTCCCCTCTGTGCTCAAAGTTATTGTCTGCAGCGGCGGGTATACGTCTGCGGGCTCTCATTGGCCATGCGTCGCTTTCAGGATGTCCTTATTGTCTCTTTTGTGTCAACCGTTAGTGGAGGTTTAAGAGGATGTGAATTAGGAGCGTGTGATTTGCCAGATGTCGCTGTCACATGGACCTCTTGTCTCCTCTACGATAACCACTGGTAGAGATCACCTGGTATAAAGATCCACGGACTACCTTTGGCTATATGTCGCTTTCCGGATGTGCTTGTTGTCTCTTCGTGCCGGCATATCACCACGTGACGGGTGGGACTCGCGGATGACTTGTCAAGGCCAGCTGGTTGTTTTTGGGGCTAGATATGCGTTTTGTCCGGACCCGCGGGGGTCGAGACCATATCTCTTCAGTTACCTTCTTTCTTTTGTTTTTCTTTTAACTAGGACGATACTAGAATGGTCAAAGTATCAATAATGGCGAAACTAAAGGGGGGTCGGGACTCCTTTGTGGTTACGCCAATGCTTTTCTGTCTATCAAATCTGTTAAAACTTGAGAAACAAATATATTATTAATACTGTAATTCTTAAAATTCTGTTTTTTATACATTTTTTTTCTTCTTATTTCTAAAAAACTAAAAATTGATAAAAGTAAAGTTTTAAGTAGTTTATTTAATGTATTTGTTTTTTAGTGTCTAAAAATTCTTAAAATTGATAAAAATCTTAAAATTCTGTTTTTTATACATTTTTTTTCTTCTTATTTCTAAAAAAACTAAAAATTGATAAAATTACAGTTTTAAGTAGTTTATTTAATGTATTTGTTTTTTAGTTTCTAAAAATTGTAGAAACAATTTAAAAAGTGTCATGTACTATTCAGTCAATTATAGAGAATAGGTAAAATGATAACTTAAACATTATCAATTATATTGAATTTCTTATAATTATGTTAACGCACAATCAATTTTTTCTTTTGATCCTTCTTTTGTTTTTAATAAGCTGATATAATTCTCTACAAAGAAAAGTGCTAATATAATTCAAATATATGCTAAAATTTATTATCTTGTGTAATTTATATGTGATAATATAATTTAAAAATACTACTTTTATGTATGAATTATTTTAGTATGTGCTAATTTAACTTTTTTAAGTGCTACCATCTACTCTCACAATTTTTATTATAAATGTGGTTTGTCCCATAACCATCACACACATACTGGTTTTTTAACCGATTTAGTTCAACTGAACCGCATCACATCACACTAGTTTGGGTTTTCATATACCTCAAACCTCTTCTTGAACCGAACAATTCCTCCACAAACAAAATTTTACCGACCTGGCCCAATATGAAACCCGTTCTAAACCAACTCGGTTTTTGGGCGAAAACCATTTTGTGCACCTAAACCCATATATATTGGTGAAAAAAGAAAAGAATCTTTAAAAGTTTTAGCAAGCCCATATTATATTGGTAGCTCAATCCAATAGGTTGTGACAAGACAAGATAAGAAAACCCATTATCAAAATCCACTTTAACATAACCGATAACATTTCTGCAAACGGATATCCTCCAACCACGTCACCACTCATCATCACAACCACCGTTCGTTCGTTATGGCCGGTACTCTGTCTCTGGGTTTCGTTACAGCCTCCACAACCGCCTTTACTTCCGTATTGACTATCAAGCGTGTCAGAACTTCCACCTGTTTCAGAACTAAAATTCGCTGTATAGGATGGGTACATACATTCATTCATTCTTTTGGTTCAGTAGTAACCAGTTCCAATCTGTTTTAATTGTAACATTTGTTGTCTGGTTATATTAAGGAAGGATCCGGAAGGGATACTGGGGCCACCAACCACCGGCCACTTAGCCAGACGTGAGTTCCAGAGACGCCTTGAGAAAGACGCCGATGCTCGAGAACAGTTCCAACGTCAAGTACAAGAAGAAAACGAACGTCGACGTGCTCTGCGTGAGGTCAATTTTAATTTATGTTTTGTTAAACTGTATCCTTGTAGAACTAGGGATGGCAATGAAACACGAACCCAATGGGAATAATGAAACGTGAGACATCTGGGTCGGGTTATCGGGTGTCAGATTATTTTTTTATTTTTTTCACGGGTGTGGAACGGGTATTAGATTTGGTGATACCTGTTTACCATACTGGATTACCTGATAACATATGCCCGTTTACTATTTTGATTGTTAAATTTGAGAATGTGAAAGATGTATTTTCTTTATGAATAGAACAAAATACAATATATGTCATGTATATGTCTAGTTGTCTACCCGTGTACCAGTTCCAAACTCGCCCCATCGCCTTCCCTACGTAAAACTGAGTTGCAATATGTAGTAGTGTATCATGCGAGATGGAAGCGAAAATAGTAAACATAAGAGGAAAATTGATATATTATTTTGAGTAATTAAAGCATGACATGAGGTGTCCAAAGAATTCTTAATTTAGCAGACATTGTTAATTTTTGGAATTTTGAATTTATAAGCAAGTGATTAATCAGAATACTGAAGAGACAAATAAAGGGCGAATAAATTGCATGAGTCGGTAACAACTCACGATTTTCTTGTTAAATGAAAACTAGAAATTATTTAAGATTTCATGTTGTTTTAGATACGTTGGTTCGTGTATAATTTCTTTGACTGGGTTATTTGTCCCTCATCAATCGTTCACTTGATGTATACAAAGTTAATACGGGTGCATGAATGTAGTCAGATTGTTGAACCTCATCAATGCTGGATGTTTGATTTTTTTTTCTTAAATTTAGTGAGAGTTCTATGATCCGAACAGGGGAACAGTTTTAAGGTTTGCAATATGTTGTGAAGTTCATGCTATACGTTGTTGTAAATAGATTTGCTATAAACATGGAAGTAGCTGTTGATATTCATTACAAATGATCAATTCAGGACTTTGTGTTTAGGTTTGAAAGATTTTTTATGTTTGTGTGACAATGTGTTTTACAGTCTCGGCGTGAACCAAATAACATTGAGGAGTTGGTTGAATATTTTCTTGATACTGAAGCTCAGGAGCTTGAATTTGAGATTGCTAGAATGCGGCCTAAGTAAGTTCTTTCCTTTGTCACATTGTTTATACTTGTTACCATTTTTGCACGTATTTAAATTACATAATCAATTCGAAATTAGAACTTGTCTGTTACTCTTTAGAAAAATCCTACATGGTTCCGTCTGAAGAGATAGTCATACCCCAGGCCCAAAAATCGTAGCCCAGATGATAACCCAAAAGCCCATTAAAGGGAAAATTCAAAAATGCCCGACTTCAAATACCACCAACGCACCTTGTGAATATTAAGTACAAATTATAGAAAACTCCATAGTTAGACTATGTGTTATGAGGGGCTCCAAAGGGGCTTCAAGTGAAAAAAAAAAGTGTTGCCACACGGACGCGCTTTTTTATTCACCCTTCACATCACTAAGGTATGTTGTGGGGGGTTTTATATGAAATGTTGTATTGCTGGAGGTGACTGTATATGATTGGTTAGTATATTATTTATATATTAAAAAACTAAAATATCAAGAAGGGAAAGCCCCTTTTGCAGCCCATGGTGTCCACACCCGCTTTGCTGATGTGGCCACCTCTTACACCCCCAATAAACCCCATAACACATAGCCTTATGCGTGCTTACTATTGATAGTAATTGTAGGATGGGTGACCTCCTAGAATGTCTTCACTCAGGCAAAACAAAAACAAAAACGTGAACTCGTTATGGGCAAGACACATAATATTGGTTGTTATGAGGGGTGGATGTTACAATATGACCTCAAAGGTCCTAGGACTCCTAACTTTTCTAATGAAACAAGTAATTGTATTGTATTTGTTGTATGTTGCATATAATCACATGGCTTTTCAACAAAACTCATGGTTGGACCACTATAACTATCTATTGTCACCCTCACAGCCATGTTAACAATAACATTTTCAGGTTAACCGATGAATTTTTTACTCACTTAAAGTTTGAACTAGGACAGATTCGGTTTGCTGTTCAAAAAACTGAGGTTTGCTTTCTTATTCTACTACAAGCTTAAATCAAATTTATCGATCTCGAATTAATTAATTGTACATCATAATGTGAGTATCAATGATCATTGTAGGATATGGAAGACAGAGTGATTGAGTTGGAAGCGCTACAAAAAGCCCTTCTTGAAGGAATAGGTTATTATCTTTATAATAACATCTTCGAAATAAATTTCTCTAGACATTGTTTTTGTAAACAAGTAACATATCTGTTTTGTCTGTTTTAATTTTGCAGGAGCTTATGATAAACTGCAAGCTAACATAGTGAAGGCAAAGGATAACCTAAACAAAATCTTTACATCAAAGGATGTGCAAGCAACTGTAAGTGAAATTCGGCTATTTCTGTTACAAAGTAATTGATCTAACGGATACTAATTTTTTCCGACATTTGTTACATAGTTACTGGAAATGGTGGAGAAGAACGAGATTAATAAATCTTTATTGGCACTTCTTGATGAAAATATAGTGAGTGCTCGCAGGAGTAACCAGGCAAGTGATGTTACCTAAAAAAATTTGAATTAGACTTGGTTAAAATATGAAAGCATAGAACCTCTTGATGCAGAGCGAAGGCACAAACGATTAAACATAATAATCTTTAAAGGAAAAGTTCATAAGTTTCTGAATAAATAAAACCACTACATCAAGCCACTTTTGTAGGGAAACGCTAATTTGGGCAAGTATTTTCAATTCTTGGGAAGTTAAAATTGACAGCCTGGACATGAAACTAAATGACTAAATAAACCCGTGAATTAACCGTTTTATAATTAAAATGGAATCAAATAAATCGTTAAAACCAGGGGAAGTACAAAGTCTAAATTGGGGCTCCGGATGATGTAATTTGGGTCCGAGAGTAAGCCAAACCTCCTATGGCCGTTTGTTACAACATCCAGCCCGTTACACTGTTTACATCCATATTTCATGGGGTCAGACGGGTCAAAGAGTAATGCCCCTTTTAAGTTAGAACTTTTTCCACTTGCTTTTATCCGGTTGATCTAGTGTTAATGTGCCCGCTCTCGGATCAACTTTGTATCACCCTTTATCTGTCACATGCAATGTGTTCTAGTTAAATACAAAACATGTAACCATAATTATAAGGAGATCCTCATAACCGGGAATGGATGGTTTCGCCATGATGCAGTTACAAGCAGCAGAATACATGGAGAAGGTTCGTGGGGCTGTGCGCAAGTACTATACTGTCTAGTTTTGAGGTAGACAATATGTATAATATCATTGTTTGATTATTCGTATCATGTGCAAGTGATGTAGTAGAACAACAACTCCTATAAATTTTTTTAGTACTATAATATGGTTTCATGGTTGTGCTTATCTTGTTCTTTGGTGACATGGCAGCAGTCTACGAAATCAATTTGGCCTTAAATTCAGGAAGTATCATGTGGTGGTTGTAAATTATTGATTCATGCCCATATGCATTGAGACCTCAGGAGAGAAACTTGATTATTTTTATTTGAATTTTAATAATTAAATCTTTCTTTGATCACCTAGATGATTCCCTACTCTGTAATTTCATATTTAATAATAATAATAATAATAATAATAATAATAATAATAACAAAAATAATAATAATAATAACAATAATAATAATCAGTTTGATTCTTTCATCTGTTTTGAGGGTCCACCTATACTGCGTTAGCAGGGGCGAAGCTTAATGGGGGGGGGGGGGCGTCCGCCCCCCGGGATTTTTCGCTCAGTAGTGTTATATATGTAGTTTTCGTATAGAAATTTGTGGGTATATACGTTTTCACCCCCCCGGTTCTATAGAAATTTTTGGGTATATATGTTTTCACCCCCCCGGCCGAAAAATCCAAGCTTCGCCACTGTGCGTTAGGGTAGGAGGGGCGTACTATGGCTAGCGCTTTTGTACACCGTGCTGATGGCTCGGTTGGTGCTTGCGGGTATTGTATAGTGGTTGGGTATTGTTTACGAATGCGGGTAGGTGATAAGGATGAGTTTTTTTGACCGTTGGGATTTAAAAAAAGAAAAGAAAAATTGCTTATGGTGTACCTAAAAGAAGTGGTGCCACTAATTAGGATACTTCAGCCATTCAGGGTAGAACTGATGTGCCAATGCAAAATTAGTGGAAATCTTAAGGTAGTGTAAGGTAAGAATTGAGTGCCCCTCCCACCCTTAGCAGTGGCGAAGCTTGAGATTTCCGACCGTGGGGTCGAAAACGTATATACCAAAAAAATTCTATAAAATGGGGGGTTGAAAATGTATATACCCAAAAATTTCTATACGAAAACTACATACTCTCCACTACTGAATGAAAAGTTCGGGGGGTCGGCTGCCCCCTTCCGGCCCCACTATGCTTCGCCAATGACCCTTAGACTGTGTTCCTGTGATTAATAATCGAAAGAAAAGAAGAGAAAGAGAATTAAAGAGAGAAAACAAAGGGAAAGAAAAGATTAATGTAATTTGGAAGGATAGAAAAGGCAAGATAGGAGAAATCTTCCTTTATGTCTAAATCTCTCCAATTTAGAAGTTAGGAAAGAAAATTATTAAAAATCTTTCTTTCTTTTCTTTCCATTTTCTTTCGTTAAAAACTCGGGAACAAAAACATTTTCTAGCTTCATTCCATTAAAAACTCGGGAAAACAAATCTTTTCCAGTTGCTTCCTTTTAGTTCTCTCCTTGGAAAAAACTAAAAGAAGATCCTACTTGATCGGAGTGGGAAGATTACAATGGGTTGGTTAGGTTATGTGTTAGAATCGAATCTACAAATGTGCATATGTAGGAGCGTTGTTCATACAATGATATAAAACACTATAATAAAATTATAATAACATAAATGAATTACAATACACAAGAGGAATTACAATACAACACTGGTTACAACTGAAAGTAATGAAGAATAACAAGAAACAACGATGAAAAGTTTTTCCATGGATTCGTGTTCAATAGGATCTATAAAATAAATTGTTTTTCCACCCTAAGAGATCACATTTGCATCCTAGGGTAGAACAAACGAATGAAGAATAACTAGAAACCAGGATGAAAAGTTTGTCCATGGATTCGTGTTCAATAGAATCCATAAAATAAATTGTTTTTCCACCCTAAGAGATCACATTTGTATCCTAGGGTAAAACATCGAAGCAGTATGTACTGTCAGAAACACTCGAATATCTGTAGTAACACCCGAAACAAGTAGACAGATCAAACTCTTGATCACTAGAAAACGATTTGTGTGTTTGAAAGGATTCTTCTGTATTCATGAGTCTTTCGATGTTTTATGTGTGTTTCTAACAAAGGTTGTAACACCTTAGGCAAATCTAACATCGGTCGTGGCCAGGAGAGATGTTGGGTTCATAACGAATGCGCCGCCTCTTAAATTACTAATGCATTTATGGCTTAATGCTAGTGGATGAGAGGAGAACTCCACCTTTAAGCGTACTCAAGTGGGGGTACTATCAGGATAGGTCCATAAGGGGATGATTGTAACACCCTAGACAAATCTTACATCGGTTATGGTCAGGAGAGATGTGGTGTTCATAATGATTGCATTGCCTCCTTGATCACCGATGTGTTTGGACTCAATACTTGTGGATGAAAGGAGAACTCCACAATTAAATATGCTCAAGTGGGAGTGGTATCATGATGGGTAAGCTTTTGGAAGTCTCCACTTGAGCAACAAAAAACAAATAAGTGAGCTCTTCGTGGGCAAAACAGATGATATTGGTGGTACGAGATACAATCCCTTTGGTTTTATACTCAAAATAAAAACGATAAAGTTGCCCAGTCATTTAACTATATAAAACCAAAAATTAAATTGTGTTAAATGTTTTAATGACAATTTAATTGCTTCATAGTAGTATCAGAGCCACTCATGTGTTTCTCAATATAGTGGGGCAAACTTTAACGATGATGGTTGAGTCCTTGAGGGTTTTCAGGAAAACAACTTAAGCAGATCTCACATCCATGACTTGGATGGTCAGGCAAACCTTATCAAGGACGATAGGTCGATAAGGGGGATGATTGTAACACCCTAGACAAATCTTACATCGGTTGTGGTCTTAAAAGATGTGGCGTTCATAATGATTGCACTACCTCCTTAATTACTAATGTTTTTGGACTCAATACTAGTGGATGAAAAGAGAACTCCACAGTTAAATATGCTCAAATGGGAGTGGTATCATGATGGGTAAGCTCTAGGAAGTCTCCACTTGAGCAACAAAAAACAAATATGTGAGCTCTTCGTGGGCAAAACAGACGATGCTGGTTGTACGAGAGACAATCCCTTTGGTTTTATACTCAAAATAAAAACGTTAAAGTTGCCAAGTCATTTAACTATATAAAACCAAAAATTAAATTGTATTAAATGTATTTAATGGCAATTTAATTCCTTCATAATTAGTTATGAATTGACTCTAACTGAAAGACCTTTTAGTTTGGGTCTACATATTCACACACCCAAGGGTCTATTACCACACCTTCAAGACGCCTAGTTAGGCATAGATAGGGGGGTCTATTGTTCAAGTCTCCGACCAGTTGATCAACCTCGTATCATGTCTAATCAATCACTTCATACGTCACATACAGGGCTAGACGCCTCGTCTTAAAGAAAATGAGAAAACAAAAAAATAAAAATATACGCTGCGTACAGTGCAAGACTGGGCGTCTAGGGTGGTTCAAATGACCATTATAGCCCTGTGTTGCCCCCAGTCTAGCCTTAACTCACGGGTATAATAATCTTTTAAACAACTCTAGACGCTCAGCCTAGCCCTGTACGCGGCGTCTAGCCCCTTAAGTATAAAAATTTAAAAAAAAAAATGAGAAATTACCATTTTAGCCTTGAGACACCCTGAGGCTAAAAAAATTAACTATTTGAGAACTATTATGCTTAAATGGTTAATTACCATTTTTGCCCTCATTTAGGCCTAGACTGGGGGTGTCTCAAGGCTAAAATGGTAATTTGTCATTTTGCTTTTTTCAAATTTTTAAAACTTTTATACTTCAGGGGCTAGATGTCGTATACAGGGCTAGACTGGGTGTCTAGGATTGTTTAAAAGACTATTAGACCCCTGAGTTAGGACTAGAATGGGGCAACACAGGGCTTTAATGGTTTTTTGGACCACACTAGACGCTAAGTCATGCCCCGTATGTGGCCTATATTTTACTTTTTTTTTTCACTTTTTAGTATCAATAACACTAATATTAATTATAAAAAACTCATATTAAAATCAATAACAGTAATATTAATTATAAAAAAACTGATACTAATTATACTAACACTAATATTAATTATACAAAAAGCATTCTTCCGATTCATTGTCGATAAAATTACTACTCTGGTTTGGGTTTGGTTTCGACATTAACTATAATAACACTAATAATGTTTATACAAAAAAAAAATACAACTTTTCATCAAAAACACACCAAATTACCCTACCAAAACACCTAATTCCTCACTCAAAAAAATATCACCCTTCAAGATGTCGCGTCTAGGCCTGTATTATGCGTATACATCCCGTATAGGTCTATGTGTCTAGAATAGGCCTCGTATAGGCCAATGGTGTACTATAGGTCCCGTATAAGCCTATGGGTGTTGATCAGTGCATTTTAGGAACATTTTATTTAATATTAGTTATGGCAAAAATGCATTGATAATAGTATACAACATGGTTGTTGATGTGGTTTTATTGTCATGCGGGTTGAGAAGAAAATGAGCTAAAACGAGTAAATTAAAAATAAAAAAAAAATGTTTATGATTAGTCGTGATTAAAGCTAGATGTATTTATAAATTAATTTGACATTGTTTTGTCAGGTTATTGAGAGCCGAGAGTTAGTGGGCAAAAGAAATTAAATGGGGTTTCGTTGGGTGACATAGAGTAGGTTGACTCACGCTAGTAAATAGGGTAATTGAACTGTAAAAGATTTGATGACAAGGACCTATTTTTGATTACCACTTAAATTAACCAACTTTTCAGCACCATGTCTATGTGGTGTCCAATAAATGATTAAATTGAGTTTTGTGTAAACCTAGAATCTGAAACTTGGAGAACATTACCTTTATCTTTTTGCTTGTGGCTTCTGCCCGGATGAACGGTTACTTTGTTTTTCATTAAACTTTGTTTACGGATTCTTTTTAACTGGTAAAGCTTGACCACTTGTGTTGAATTCTTGGTAAACGTTTTTTATATTTGAATTATTTGTGGTTTATCAAGCGTATTGGCGATATACTTGCATCGTTAGCGGGTTGGTAAATTGGTGGGTAGTTGATATAAATAAATGGATTATTAGGTTGTATGGTGAATCTTAAAAACTATCCTTAATAATTAATCAAATTCATTAATTCCGAGGCCATGTCTATGTGGTGTTTTGAATCGGTAAGCATGTTTTCGTGTTAAACTTGCAATCGGGATTCTGGGTGGGAGTTGCTTTCATTTAATATATAATAATTCTCTAGTTAAACACTAACCACATATTCCCCGTGGATACGATACCCTACTTACGCTATCTACGTAGTTTAATTAGGTTTTTGATTGACTCTGACGACAGTCATCAAAATGGCGCCGTTGCCGGGGAATTAGTGCGCTTAGTGTTTTTCTAGTTTTCTAAAAAAATACAAAAAAATAAAAAAATACAAAACAAAAACCCAAAAATATTTCTCTTGTATTATCTAATATTTATTTTTGTTTAGTTCGGTATTATGCTTGGGTATCCTGTTTGAGTTTGTACAGGTGAATTTTACGAAACAGGGATGGAGCTTCTCAGATGCCGGTCATGATTCAGTCAAAACTGTCCATACTCAATCTCCATTTGGACGGGGATGATCCGAACATCATCTATAGAGAGCAACCCGAGTTTTTGCTGAACGCGGCCGCGAAAGAGATGCTATACGGTCGCATTGGAATATTCACGAGGATCTTGCTTCTTTAACCAGGGGAGTCTGTTCCAATCTTTTGTACATATATTTTTTTTCTTTTATCTTTGAGTCGTAGTTTCCTTCCACATTGAGGACAATGTAGGAATTAAGTGTGGGGAGGGGAGACTACTGTCCAGTAGTGTCGTAAAAAAAAGAAAAAAAAACTTCAAAAAATCAAAAATAAAAAAGAAAAATTGAAAAAATAGAAAATGTTTCGAGGAAGTTTTTGCAATAAATGGAAAATGATAGGTATAATTGGATCGTTGGCATTTAATTATTATATATAGAAGATAATGAACAGTCAGTCATGCGTCTAACTTAAGATATGTGGGTAGGCCCAGCCAGTTGAAAGATTTCTTATGAATGATATAATATACCTTAAATTAGGAGTCTTGTGGGTTCTCACCTTAGGAGCTATGGCAAAACTGAAACTGTAGAGAGTATAAGGGGTACGTCATAAGTAAAAAACTTATAAGTTTTTCCGATTAAACTGACACACCTGTTTCTTTTTTGTGAAAACAAATCCGAAACAGTGTGGCGCCAAAAAAAAATTCCATCCATTCATCTGAGCGCATGTAAAAAAAAACAAAGCCTATGGCATTGCCGCGGGGATAGCGACTCATGCGGAACATACCCTCTAGGTGGACTTGTAAAAAAAAAGACGTGAAGTTTATGGCATTAACCACGGGGATGGTGACTCGTGTGGCGTATGTCCTCTAAACTGAACTAATGCAAAAGCATGTAAAGCTCACAATATCATCCATCTATCCATCATAAAGTTTAATCGGAATAATATAAGAGTTTTTTATATAAGACGGTAGATTATAAATCTTTTAATCTCATAAGCTTGAAACGGGATTAGGTGGAGTTGTAGTCTTTTGAGTGTGAGATCCATAGGTAACTAAAAATTACTTGAACTTAAATGAATCGTGAATAAGGGTTTGAAAGCTGGCGGTTGGGTTTAAGTGGACCGTATACCCGCAATCTTGGTTAACGTGTGGTTTGATTTGTTAAATAAATTAAATGAATATATTAGATGTCGATGTTTCTGATTGTGATTCCATTGCAAATAATTTTTTCGAGACGAAAAAAGATAAGTGTGGGGATTTGATCAGTGCATTTTAGGAACATTTTATTTAATATTAGTTATGGCAAAAATGCATTGATAATAGTATACAACATGGTTGTTGATGTGGTTTTATTGTCATGCGGGTTGAGAAGAAAATGAGCTAAAACGAGTAAATTAAAAATAAAAAAAGAATGTTTATGATTAGTCGTGATTAAAGCTAGATGTATTTATAAATTAATTTGACATTGTTTTGTCAGGTTATTGAGAGCCGAGAGTTAGTTGGCAAAAGAAATTAAATGGGGTTTCGTTGGGTGACATAGAGTAGGTTGACTCACGCTAGTAAATAGGGTAATTGAACTGTAAAAGATCTGATGACAAAGACCTATTTTTTATTACCACTTAAATTAACCAACTTTTCAGCACCATGTCTATGTGGTGTCCAATAAATGATTAAATTGAGTTTTGTGTAAACCTAGAATCTAAAACTTGGAGAACATTACCTTTATCTTTTTGCTTGTGGCTTCTGCCTGGATGAACGGTTACTTTGTTTTTCATTAAACTTTGTTTACGGATTCTTTTTAACTGGTAAAGCTTGACCACTTGTGTTGAATTCTTGGTAAACGTTTTTTATATTTGAATTATTTGTGGTTTATCAAGCGTATTGGCGATATACTTGCGTCGTTAGCGGGTTGGTAAATTGGTGGGTAGTTGATTTAAATAAATGGATTATTAGGTTGTATGGTGAATCTTAAAAACTATCCTTAATAATTAATCAAATTCATTAATTCCGAGGCCATGTCTATGTTGAATCGGTAAACATGTTTTCGTGTTAAACTTGCAATCGGGATTCTGGGTGGGAGTTGCTTTCATTTAATATATAATAATTCTCTAGTTAAACACTAACCACATATTCCCCGTGGATACGATACCCTACTTACGCTATCTACGTAGTTTAATTAGGTTTTTGATTGACTCTGACGACAGTCATCAGGTGTAGTATAGGTCTATTGGTGTAGTATAGGTCTCATATAGGATTATAAGTGTAGTATAATATACTATGTATGGTATCGTGTAGGTGTAGTATAGTTCACGAATAGGACTATAGGTGTAGACGTGTAGTATAGGTCCCGTATAAGGTTCGTATAGGCCTTTGGGTGTAGTATAGGTCTCGTATAGGCCTATGTGTCACACCCAACCGATGGCAAAAACATCGGGGAGTGGCACTGAGCGAAACAGATTGTCCAAGAGAATCCATAACAACTATTAATGACGATATATTTAACGTTAATATCCCATACTACTAGCATATAAAGTAAAAACAGTCATTACAGATAGTGTTTCTCCTAAACAAAACTATTCCGACAACTCAGGTTTATTTAGTGGAGTTTCTAGACTTCCTAGCTTGTTTTCCAGCAAATATAGCATCCTATCAACCTGTCACATACGTTAAAAAAAAGTCAATGCATATAATGTAAAGGTGAGTACACAAGTTTGCATAGCATATAGTATAGAAAAGCGTTTACGCATAACCAGCATGTATCACGTAATGGGCGAAGCATGTAACTATCAAACAATGTCTACAACTTAACCAAGAGACTGCGTTTTGAGTGTGCGCGACACATGTTCAGCGAACACGTGAAGTAAAGTAAAGTGATCCCTAGCAACCCCCGTCCACGACAGGTGCTGAGTCCAAACTATAGTACTATCGTTGCTAGAGGCGGTATAGTATAACACTGTATAGCATAGTACAAGCATTCAAAGTACACGTATAGCATGCGGGAGCGGTTAGCGTTTATAAAGTTTTTGCGTTGTGTGTTGTTGTGTTTTGATAGAGAACGTATGTAACACCCAAAGTGCGTTAAAAGAAAATGGGTTCGAGTATACTAATAGTATGTGTTTAACAAATAAACACAGTCTTGGATTGAAGGGAGCGCGTTGGAGTTAGCCTGAGCATAGAATAATAGCGTAAGTGTTGAGCAGTGCGTAACAGAATGCGTTGAATGTGATCTGAACGAATGGGGATAACCCATCCGAGCGAATGGTCGTTCGGTCGGATGGTCATCTGAGCGGATGGCCATTCGAACGGATGGCCATTCGAGTGGGCGTGTGGGTGTTTGTAAAATTGTTAAAATTCAAAGTTTAATCAAATCGTTTTGACCAATCATTTAGTATGAGTGACAGGTCACCTGGTCGAATGGTCATTTGATCGGATGGCCTTTCATGTGGGCGATCTGATATTTGAAAACTTTACAAGTTTTCTTAAGTAAAAGTTTGAAATTTTAACGGAGACGGCTTGATGACGTGTCAAACCACGGAACCGCCCAAAGTCCAGCTCGTTCGATCGGATGGGAATCACCCCATTCGACCAAACTCGTTGTTCTTGTCGAGGTTTTATGTCTGACCCGTTAATCGGTCATCTCTCAGGTCGAAATCCGTTTTCAAGCCGGTTCTAGACACAGGAACGAGCCTAAAGTCTGGTTGAGTCCAGATTCTATCAGTTTTGAGAAGAAAAGTGAAGAAAAGTTGAAGAAAAGGTGTAATCAGTTGAAAAGTGTTGAAATCTTGTAAAACTTAGTTGAATCATGGTGGAAATCTCTTAGACCTGAACAAATCTTGATGTGTTGGTGCTTCACAATAGCTTGCATAAGCAAAATGAGTGAAGAACACCTTTAAGAGGTCCAAATCAGTGATTTCAGAGGAAAAGAAGTGTTTGTGTGTGATCTTGATGAAGAAGATGATGTAGAAGTGTTTAGTGGTGTTGATTGTACAAGATTTGAGGAGAAATACTTACGAAATAGGCTTGAATTGAGAGAAAGAGTGCCTGAGAGCGTCTTGAGTGTGTGTGGTCGGATGAGAGTGTCAAATCAGTGAAAGGGACGTGTACGGCAGTATTTATAGACGAGTGGGAGAGAGTAAGGCGGTGGAGAGTGGCGTGTGGTCAGATGGCCTGTCGATCGGATGGCCATCCGGTCGGATGGTCATCCGAGCGGATGTCCATTCGATTGGTGGTCCATTCGATCAGCCAAGTGGTGCGAGTTAGTTTTCCAACTTTCATTTCGTGCGTTAAGCATTGCGTTGCGTTTAAGCGAGTTGCGAGTAAGCGTTGAGTGTTTAAGTGTTGCGTTGATCACCACATAACATTTAAACAAATAATCACACATAACACATATAACAGTTATAATGCATAAAAGTAAATCTGCGTTTCGAGTTTGTGTTTCGATAGCGTTTAGTCTAAATAAGCCATAAAATGCGATAAAATGTGTCTAGATAGTAAGCGTTATAAACAGTGTTAAATGCGTTAACTACGTTGTAATATGCGTGTAGTAAGCTTTTAAAATGCGTTGTAAAAATATAGTTTAAACCCTTTAGCGTCAATCGAAATCTCGGGAGTACAAGCAATTAAGCAAGAGATGACAGATACAAGTAATGACCCGGAAAGTCGGGTTGTTACACTATGGGTGTAGTATTGGCCATGTATAGGCTTATCGGTGTAGTATAGGTTGCGTATAGGCCTCGTATATGCCTATGAGTGTAGTATAGGTCCCGTATAGGCCAATGGGTGTACTATTGGCCTTGTATAGGCCTACTGGTGTAGTATAGGTCTCATATAGGCCTATAAGTGTAGTATAGTATATTATAGTATCTTATCGTATAGGTGTAGTATAGGTCTCGTATAGGCCTATGGGTGTAGTATAGGCCTCGTATAGATCTATTGGTGTAGCATAGGTCCCGTATAGGCCTATAAGTATAGTATTATACTATAGTATCTTATTGGTGTAGTATAGGTCTCGTATAGGCCTATGAGTGTAGTATAGGTTCCGCATAGGCCTATAGGTGTAGTATAGGTCCCGTATATGCCTATAGGTGTACTATAGGTTCCGTATAAGGCTATATGTGTACTATTGGTCCCGTATGGGGCTATATGGTGTAGTATAGGTCCCATATAGGCCTAGAGGCTAATACGAGACTTATAGTACACTATACGATACTACATCCACAGGTTTATACAACAACTACATGATATTATACCATTTCACCCCTAGTTTAGGGGCCATATGCAACCCAAACTATACTATACGATACGATATCACACTTATAGGCTTATACGAGGCCAATACGGTACCTATATTACTACTATACGATACGATAGGTGTAATATCGTGTAAAAACGATTAATATTGTATACAAATATTTGTAGTTTATTTAAAATATACTTATTTTTATTAAGCAATGCTAAAACGATTAATATTGTATAAGATGTTTGTAAAAAACCTTATATACGCCCCACATAAGGCTATACGAGGCATTTAAAGGGCATTGGTCTTATATGAGACTTGTACGAGGGGTTCTATATGCCCCGTATTGGCCTATATGCCCCGTATAGGCCTATACGCGGCGTATAGGAGCAGCCATACCAGAAGTGACACTAGTCAGGCACTGATTTTGACGTAACCCTACACACCCTATATAAATATATACGAGGCAAAGGGTGTGCAAATAGACAAATGAGGTGTGTGGATAGTTTGAGCCTTTAGTTTCTACCTGTCAATAGTAATCAAGTTTTAGCAATATCTAGTAACTCGTTAAAACGTATAGACTTGCTGTCAGCGGTAGCTTGTCAACCGAAACTCGCCAAGTAACCTATCAGCGATAACTCAAATTAATCGATAAAACATCTTAAACATTCTCATCAGCGGTAACTCAAATTAATCGATAAAACATCTTAAACAATCTCTTTATTCTTGGGTAGCTTCATATACAACGTAGTAGATAGGTTTTTAAGACAGCCAAAGAAACGTGGATAGTTTTGTGTTAGTTTACAACAAACGAAGCGTGGACTTGTGATTCCCACTTGAAAACGAAGCGTGGACTTGTGAATCCCACTTGAAATTAGGTATGTTTATTTCAACAAATCTATCTTGCGAACCTTCGTCATCGCCTCCACAACGTTTGATAGATTTATTTTGGTACCAATACGACAAATATGCACAATTGTTTATAAACCAGCTGTCCAAACTAGTGTATATTAGTTGTACAATTAATGATCCCTTAGAAGCATATCTTTGACTATTATTCAACACTTATCTCATCAATCATCATGCCCACTTGGCATGTCACATTTGATTCCGTTTTGGAGGTCGGCCTTTCTCGGTAACACCCCGGGCCAAGCTGTGGTTGTCAAAAGTGGTTAAAATTAAATTTAAAGACTTAACAGGAAGGTTGACATTTTTTGGAGTTTGTTAGAAAGTCAACCACTTTTGTTGTTTTACTATGGACTGGTAAGTTTGATACTTACGTATCCCAAGTCAACAAAAGATGAGAAAGCATTTAAAGCTATATAGATTAAAGAATTACACGTGAAGAGTTTTTGGTGAAGACAGAGAGTAAGGTTGAGGAGAGACTGTGTTAATAACTCTTAGGCTACCCGTCGTGGGAGGAGAGCAGTGCTTAAAGGATGTTTCGTCACATAGGATTGGTGTGAAAATAAGGTAAAGGGGATAGATCTAAGGAAATGGAGAATGTGCCTAATATATATATATATATATATATGTGTGTGTGTGTGTTGTATGTATATGTGTGTGTGAGAAGAAGGAACCCCGTCCTCAACGTCTCCACTCTGCCTCTGAAGACGCCGCCACCCCGGAAATGGTGTTGAGAGGTGTCGCAGGGCCAGGCAGGTCCTGGACAACCCCACACCAAGTGGCCTTAAAAGCGAGTGTAGGGAGTAGATAAGATGTTTTTGTGTATTCTAAGAGGGTAGTTTTTGAGGATTTTAGGCACTTGTTTACTACACACGTTTTTAGCATTTTTTTTCGTACCCCATCCATAAAAACAAAAATTACGTTCTTTTTGTCTTTTTGTGTGAAAATATGAGAATACCGCTTATTTGACCAATTGAAAATATGAGTGTATTTGTGTTTTGTGAAAGGGTACTTTGTGAGAGGGTGTTTTTTGTGTGTCGTGAGAAAGCAGTTTCTGAGGGCATTTGTTTACCAACGCTATCCTTTTATTAGAGATGCTTTGAATTTAATCGTGCCCCATTCATGAAAACATAAAATTAGGTTTTTCTTGTAGTATTTGTGTGGAAATATGAGAATAGTACTTATTTATAAAAATTGAATGGTGAGTGCAAGAAAGAGAAGAGGTGTGGTAGGTTTATCACAACCCTTAGTAAGTATAACTGATAACCTAATTTGATTTTTTCTCAATCCTAATCCTAATCCTAATCCAAGAGAGGTGGTCAACGGTCCCAAAAGATGCTTTAGCAAGGGACTCAAATATCTTTTCTTTAAAGGTGTTAATTATTTGCTAATGTCGGGAGATCTAACATACTTTGTTTTAACCGAGTCTGCGCTAGAGAGCCCCTCGCACAATAGATCACCAATTTAAACCCTTTAATGAGAAAACCCCTATCATATAGACTCGAACTTTACGCCTGGAAGAGAAAACTCACCTGAGCTCAACACCATAGATGTAACTCAAATACCCATGGCAACCACTAGAGCACTAATAATGATTAAGGTACTCAAATATCTAGGTCTCCAATGTCACTATATAAAGCTTCCTACCCTTCTCATTCAACTTCATCCCTTCTTTCGCAATCATAACTACATATATCAATCACCACCTTTTTTCACGCACTCCCAACCAAAGCTTTCACAAAAAACTCTTTCCACATGTTAAAACTAAGGATTTACTTGCTAGTCCTTGCTACCATCCTCGGGTGCACCCCTGCGGCCCGTGGCGCCACCTCACCCACCACAGACTTCATCAAAGCCTCATGCAAAACCACCTTGCACCCGCCTCTTTGTGTCCGCTGTCTATCAACCTATGCCAACTCAATCCAAGGAAGCGATCACCGCCTCGCCAAAGCAGCCATTACAGTCAGCCTAAACGACGCCAAGTCAGCAGCCGCATTCATTTCTAAACTACCTCGACTCTCCGGGATGAAACCCCGAGAGCATCAAGCTGTTAGAGACTGCATCAGCACCATGACCAACAGTGTGACAAGTCTTAGCCAGTCGGTTCAGGAACTCGAGCTGATGGCTCGCGCCAAGGGTGAAGACTTCGACTGGCACATGAGCAACGTGGAGACTTGGGTGGGCTCGGCTCTTACTAATGAAAACATATGTAGCAGGGGGTTTACTATGAATGGACATGTGAAGGATGTTGTGACCAAGAGGATGGTTTATGTGTCACAAGTCACTAGTAATGCACTGGCTTTGGTCAACAGGTTTGCGGTCCGGCACAGAAAGGGTATTCATAAGCCATGAGTCAGTAAGATATGCCCCATAAGAATACCAAGAAATGTACAATACTGAATAGATATTAGTTTGTCACATGTACCACTTATCGTTTTATGTCGAACTGTATAAACATAGTAGCATGCTTTTCATATAAGTGAAGCCATCACTTTATGTTTTTAAGTTTTGTTATGTTTGGATCAATACAAGGAAGATGGTTACAAATTTCCGAAGTGCAACTGCATAAGAAAACAAATCATTTTTTATGTATTATTAAAATTTAGAGTGGGGGGACAAAAGCTAGATTCTGCCACCGACCATACGTAGCACCCTATTTTTTTAAGGAATACAACGATAATAAAAGAAAGGAAAATTGGTTTTAATAAACCAACCTTTGCCTCATTGGTAATTAATAATCCTACTTACAAAATTGGTAATTAATAATCCTACGTTTCAATATGTTGGTACTCAATAGACCTCCGTTAGTTTTTTTTAACTGAAGTTAGTTTTTAAGTTTTATTTGTTACACAAACAGTCCCTGTAGTTATAATTTACTAGTTTTAAGTTTTATTTATTACACAAACAGTCCCTGTAGTTATAAAAAAAATCATAAAAATCAAAAAAAATCAAAAAAATCAAAAAAATTCAAAAAAATTCAAAAATATCATAAAAATTCTAAAAAAATCAAAAAAATTCTAAAAAAATAAAAAAAAATTCAAAAAAAATCATAAAAATTCAAAAAAAATCATAAAAAATCATAAAAAGTCATAAAAATTCAAAAAATCAAAAAATTCAAAAAAAGCAAACGTTTCGACCCGGACCGTTTTGACCCGTACCGTTTCGACCCGAACCGTTTTCGACCCGGACCGTTTCGACCCGGACCGTTTCGACCCGGACCGTTTCGACCCGGACCATTTCGACCCGTACCGTTTCGACGCGTACCGTTTCGACCCGAACCGTTTTCGACCCGGACCGTTTCAAAAACGGTGGTGGTGGTGGTGGTGGTGGTGCTGTGGTGGTGGCGGTGGTGGTGGTGGTGGCGGCGGTGCGGTGGTGGTGGTGGTGGCGGTGGTGGCGGTGGTGGCGGTGGTGGCGGTGCTGTGGTGGTGGTGGTGGTGGCGGTGGTGGTGGTGGTGGCGGCGGTGCGGTGGTGGTGGTGGTGGTGGCGGTGGTGGTGGTGGTGCGGTGGTGGTGGTGGTGGCGGCGGTGGCGGTGGCGGCGGCGGCGGTGGCGGTGGTGGTGGTGGCGGTGGTGGTGGTGGTGGTACGGTTCGAAACGGTTCGCGTCGAAACGTTTGCTTTTTTTGAATTTTTATGATTTTTTTTTATTTTTTTGAATTTTTAAGATTTTTTTGAATTTTTTTGATTTTTTTTAGAATTTTTTTGATTTTTTTAGAATTTTTATGATTTTTTTGAATTTTTTTGATTTTTTAGATTTTTTTTTATTTTTATGATTTTTTTTATAACTAAAGGGACTGTTTGTGTAATAAATAAAACTTAAAACTAGTAAATTATAACTACAGGGACGTTTGTGTAACAAATAAAACTTAAAAACTAACTTCAGTTAAAAAAAACTAACGGAGGTCTATTGAGTACCAACATATTGAAACGTAGGATTATTAATTACCAATTCTGTAGGTAGGATTATTAATTACCAATGGGGCAAAGGTTGGTTTATTAAAAACCAATTTTCCTAAAAGAAATTATACAAAAGAACGGAAAATCAGCTTTCTGAACTGATGCAGCTAGAAATAATAGCAAAACGTTATAAAAAAACTGAAAACATGTGCAACCAAGCTCACCAAAAACAACATAATTGGATCCCTCCCACTTCATTTGTTTGAAAGATTACAAACTAACTTATCAAATTATATATTTAAGTGCTTTAAAATATGGAAAGGGAAAATCAACAAATTAACCTTTTTTACCAAGGTAGTTAAATGTCATTAAGTCAGTGTGGTTTTGTTCATTTTAATAGTTTAGTCTAAAGGTTTGAAACGTTCTCATTTTAGTTCAAATAGTTTCAAACGTTGCCATTTTGGTGTTATTTTATTTCACTTGGTTAACTTCATCCATTTTTTCTGTTAACGAGAAGGAAAATTCTGTCATTTTATATGTAATTCTTTTAACTAAAAGGGCAATTCGGGTATATAAAATGACCGAATTGCCCTTCTCGTTAACAGAAAAAATAGATGAAGTTAACTAAGTAGACTAAAATGACAATGTTTGAAACTGTTTGGACTAAAATGGCAGCATTTCAAACCTACTGGTGGTCAACTTGTTTGGATTTCTGCATATTTCTTGTCGCTTTAAGGCTAAATCGACCCGTCGCGTGTAGCAAAATGTGACAATTTTTCATGTAGTTTACTTGTTTAATCATATTCAAATAATTATTGTTATTTCTATCTTGTGTATGTCGAGTACAGAACTAGAGGTGACGAACAAAATAAGCAGATTGATCACATGTCAAAACAACTCGATGGGTAGGTTTGACAAGTCAAAACTGGTGATTTGTTCATGTCTCGCGTTATTGACTCCGCCGCAACGCGCGGGTTTCCCATTAGTATATTTAAGTGCTTTAAAATATGGAAAGGGAAAATCAACAAATTAACCTTTTTTACCAAGGTAGTTAAATTTCATTAAGTCAGTGTGGTTTTGTTCATTTAAATAGTTTAGTCTAAAGGTTTGAAACGTTCTCATTTTAGTTCAAATAGTTTCAAACGTTGCCATTTTGGTGTTATTTTATTCCACTTGGTTAACTTCATCCATTTTTTCTGTTAACGAGAAGGAAAATTCTGTCATTTTATATGTAATTCTTTTAACTAAAAGGGCAATTCGGGTATATAAAATGACCGAATTGCCCTTCTCGTTAACAGAAAAAATAGATGAAGTTAACTAAGTGGACTAATATGACAACGTTTGAAACTGTTTGGACTAAAATGGCAGCATTTCAAACCTTTGGACTAAACTGGCAAAACGGCCAAACCATAGGGACTAAATTGGCATTTAACTCTTAAGATAATAACCTTGACATTTTAGAATTACCAAAATAGCCATCTTGCGCCAACCAACTTTCTCTCCGCGCCAAAACCGTTTTATCCTGTGCCAATCATCTAGACTTCATGCAACATTAAATTTCATCTACCGCGCCATATGGAGAAGCACACCTTCTTCATGCGTCGTAGCCTGCTCCTGCGCCACCTTTTAATCATCTACGCCATTCAAAAATTCCAAATTTGCTTCCATCTTCACTTAGCCAGCCTTCTCCTGCGCCACAACATCTTGAACCACCCTTTTCTATTGCGCCATTGTTGTCCTCCTGGGCTGATAATCTAACAAATTTGATGGCTACTTTGGTAATCTTTGTAGTCAAATTAGCTAATTTGGTGATTTTCCCTGGCGCCCGTATATATAGTAGTAGTATGAGGAGGATGACGGCATGCCTGTTAAGTTAGTATGATGAGATACGTATAAAATCAAACATACGTTACAAGTGATGTCATGTGTTTGTGTTCGTGCCGGTTAGTACTAGTGTCGTGTCTGTGGCTATAGTCTAGGTCTACTACTAATGCAAACCTAATTCTCTAGAACCAGTGGCTCTGATACCAATCTGTCACACCCTCAAAATCCACCTGCGTGGTTTTACCGCGAGGCGTGTGACAAACTAGAATCTAAGACACCAGTTATATAAAACGACCTCTATATGAGAAAAATACGATCTAAACCAAACAACTAAAAATAAGTTAACAAAAATGCGGAACCGTAAATGAACGTAAAGTAAAGTGTGTGCCAACACAAACACCCAAAAACCAATAGTAAACAAACTGATAATGCATCATTCAGAAAAATGTTTTGATATCCATGTTGCGCAACTAACCATGAGTACCTTAGCGACCTGAGAAAACATGCAAGAAACAAGTGTCAACAATTATGATGAGTGAGTTCACAGGTTTAGTTTACAGTTATAAAATAAGTCGTTTTCACTAGTTTCCATTGTTTCAATCCAAACAATTATGATGCAGGAACATGACCAAGCTTTAATTCGATTGGAGTCAGAGGCCAGTAACAGTGGTTTCAGATCGTAGAATAGGGGATGCGATTTTGAATTGGAAGTTAGGGCATGCATGATTAACGTGCAGGATTTATGTTTCTAACATGCATGATTAGGTTTTTTGAGGTTTATAACGTGCGTGATTTTCAAAATAACGTGCGTAATTTGGTCGCATACTGGTCGTACGTTAAGCCGTAATATACGTTAACTGGCCCCCCTCTCTCTCTCTCTATATATATATATATATATAGGGTAGGGTTCATGCGAGAACCACCTTTATTGCGAGAACCACGAGAACCAATGTGAACACAACAAAATAAACCCATTACACCACAAAAAATCTAAAATAACCTAATCCCCCACCCCCCCCCCCCCAAAAAAAAAAAAAAAAAACCTATCCCCCCCCCCCTCCAACCCATTCTAAATGCTATAAACTAAACCATAAAGCTAAACCCCAAAAAAACCTTAAAAAATCTAAAAAACACACAATTTTTTTTTTTTATAAAAATCGCTACTTTTAGTATTAAAAAAAATTTATTAACGAAAAGTAGCAATTTTAATAAAAAAATTGTCTTGTTTTTTTAGATTTTTTAGATATTTTTGGTTGTGTTCACACTGGTTATCGCAATAAAGAGTGGTTCTAACGGATCCTTCTCCTATATATATGTATGTGTATATATATATATATATATATAGGGAGGGGCTCATGCGAGAACCACCCTTATTGTGAGAACCTTGAGAACCAATGTGAACACAACCTAAAATTGCTAAAAAAACCTAACCCCCACCCCCCCCCCCCCAAAAAAAACCTAAACCCCCCACCCCCCCCCCCCCCCAAAAAAACCTAACCCCCCCAAGCTAAATGCTAAAAAAAACCTAAAAAAACCCTAACCCCACCCCCCCCCCCCCCCCAAAACCTAAACCCCCCTCCCCCCAAAAACCTAAACCCCCTCCCCCAAGCTAAAATGCTAAAAACTAAACCCCAAAAAAACCTAAAAAAATCTAAAAAAATAAAAAAAAAATCTAAAATTTTTTTTTGAATTTTTTAATATTTTTTATGTTAAAATCGCTACTTTTAGAAGCAAAAAAAAAAATTTAAAAAAAAATTAAAATTTTTTTTTTTTTTTTTTGCTTCGAAAAGTAGCGATTTTTAAAAAAAAAATCAAATTTTTTTTTTTTTGTGTGACTTTTTAGCTATTTTTAGGCATTTTTGGTGTGTTCACATTGGTTCTCGCGGTTCTCACAATAAGAGGTGGTTCTCGCATGATCTTCTCCATATATATATATATATATATATATATATATAGGATTAGGTTCAATAGTGAATACTAAGTGTAGTTTGTGAACTGAGCGAACTAATCTTGGCCATACATGTTTGTAGATCAATGGCCATGATTTGATGATGAAATACACTAGTGTATTTTACGATTTGATGATTAAAATCCTAGCCATCCACGTGTGTAAATCAATGGCCAAGATTTGCTCACTCAGTTCGCAAATACATTAGTGTTCACTCTAGAACCCCCTATATATATATTGTATTTAGCATTTGTTTGTATATTTGGTAGGGATTATCTAGTCCTTGATTACAGGATTAATTATTGTATTTTCTAACCCTATATAGTGAGTTGCTACAATGAAAAATGCGATCGATCAATTACAAATACTTAGGGAGGTCGAGCACCTCACGGGTAGAGGTACAAGGGTTCCAACCATTGCTAAAATAGTGCTGCCACCCCCCCAGGGGTAAGGGGTAAGGGTATGTTCCACGGGTACATCTACCCATGAGGGTTTGGACTTTGGAGAGAAGGGGTTTAAGGGTGGGGTCCGTCTCTTGAATGGTGTGTGTGTGTGATTGGTGGGTGAGATAAATTAGTGGGGTCCATTGTTCAAGGGTATTTTGTAGTGTAAGGGTCAGGCTTCGACAATATTTGTAGTGCAAGGGTACTCTGTAACAAGTTTAACATAACGCCGGTTGATTGATCGAGACAAAGGTAGCACCCTTGGGTGCCCTTTCCCCCTTAACACTTTTACTAGATTGGTTAATATTAAAGACAGCCAACGAAACACAGAGCCGGCCCTGAAGGAGGGCGGGCAGGACAACCGGCCATGGCCCGTGATTTCGTATGGCACGTAATTTATAAAAAAAATCCGATATTATATATGTAAAAAAAACTTAATATGGTATAACCAAAAAAATATTAACATAGGCCCACTTAAAAAAAATCATATTGTTTAAACGATTTAGCCCATTAGATTAGCGAGCCCAATACCCAAATATTTCTAAAAAATTATAAAAAAAAAAAAGAATTCTAGGCGGCAACTCTTTCATCCATGGGACTATGTAATGAAACGTCGCATAGGAACAGGATAATCGAGATCAGACACACACTGCAGGCCTTCGATCATCATCATTCTGTAGTTTTTTAGGTGTTGTTCGATCAGAGACACAGCCAGCAGGCCTTCGATTGCACAGTCACAGCACATCCTTCGATCATTGAGTGTCTGAGTCGGATCAATTCACAGGTAAACAACTAAACATCAATTGTCGAATTCAGTTTACTTATGATTTAGGATTGATTTACGATTTCAGTTATTATGTAGAATTCAGTTAACTTATGTCGAATTCACTTAACTTATGATTTAGGATTGATTTATGATTTCAGTTATTATGTTGAATTCTTTTGTTCAGTTAACTTATGTCGATTTCAGTTAACTTATGTTGATTTCAGTTAGGTTATGTCGAATTCAGTTAATTTATGTTTTCGAACATTATTTAGGCGTTAACTTAATTTGATACAACCTTTGCCGATTGATGATTATTTAGGCGTTAATGGCTCCTAAACAAGCATCCGGATGGCAAAAACGTCAAAAGAGGAAACGAGTTGATGAATTGGTGAAGTCACAAAAGGGTGTTATGCAAAAAATTTTATGCCTAATCCGCCTATTGTTGATGTGGAAAAACCACAAGAGCATGTTGAAGTAGAACGGGAACACGAGGAAGTTGAACAATAGCAAGAACGTGTGGAAGTAGAAGACGAGCAAGACGAAGAACATGTTAAAAAAGCAACAAGAACAAGAACATGTTGAAGAGTGACAACAAAAAGAACATGTTGATTATATATTTGATCCAAGAAGGTGGGAAGGACAATGCGAATGAGATTAAACTATTGGTCGCGAAAGGTTCTAAAAGAGATACTAGTATTGAATTTGGTCCATATGATAAATTTAATAGACGATTTTCGGCAACTATTTATACAAGAACATTATCAAACTTGGAGAAGTGTGATAAAGAATGGCTAGTATATTCGAAAGAGCTAGATAAGATGTTTTGTTTTTATTGCAAAGTGTTTAGAAATGGGGCGCCAAAAGGTAGATTGGGAGGTGTAGGTTTTGATGATTGGCACCAAGCTAACGGTAGAGTGAGAGAACATGAAATTTCTTTAGATCATCTCATAGATATGAAAAAGTGGTTTGATTTGCGTAAAAGATTGAAATCGGACGACACGATTGATAAATTTCAACATGAGCAATTCAAGAAGGAAACAGATTATTGGAAACAAGTCCTTTTTAGAATCATTGCGCTAGTCAAGTTTCTTGCTAAGCATAATTTAGCATTTCGTGGAAATAAGGAAAAGTTGTATGAAAAATGTAATTGAAATTGTTTTATTTTAGTTCCATTTATTCTTACTTAATTGTTATAACTGAGTTCACTTCATTTTTTGTTGATTGTATTTAACAGGTAACGGAAATTTCTTGGATCTAGTTGAGATGTTGGAAGAGTTTGATCCGGTTATCAAAGAGCATGTTCGGCGGATCATTAGTGACAATATTCATGTGCATTATCTTGGATACAAGATCCAAAATGAGATAATAGTTATGCTTTCTGATGAAATTAAAAAAGAACTCATTAAGAACATAAAAGAAGCAAAGTACTACTCAATCATACAAGATTGTACCCCCAATTCTAGTCACCAAGAACAGATGACTATAATTGTGAGGTATGTAAAGTTCTCATCTAATTATGTTATTGTTGAGGAGTCATTTTTGGGATTTTTAAATGCTAATGATACCACTGGGAAGGGACTATTTGATGTAACTTATGCGGAGTTACAAAATCTTGGTCTTGAAATTGATGACATGTGTGGCGAAGGATATGACAATGGGGCAAATATGAAAGGGACACATCAAGGAGTCCAAGCGAGATTTTTAAAAGAAAATCCAAGAGCATTTTACACTCTTTGTGGTAGCCATTCACTTAGCCTTACATTATGTGATATGGCTTATAGTTGTGTTAAAGGAAAGAATTTTTTTGGACACGTCCAACGGATTTATACTATTTTTACAAATTCTATCAATCGTTGGCAAATTTTAAAAGATAATGTGAAAAACTAGAGTCCAAAGTCATTGTCTCAAACACGTTGGGAAAGTCGTTTAGAGAGTGTTAAGGCAACCAAATTGCAACTTGATGATTTGCGGGAAGCTTTGCTTGAAGTTGGAGAGACTGATAGTGATGCTGCAATTGCAGAGGAAGCATTAGCTTTAGCAGAAAATCAACTTAGTGGATTTGATTTTTTGGTATCAATTGTCATTTGGTATGAAGTGTTAAACCGGGTGATATTGTGAGCAAAAAATTACAAGCAAAGGATATGCATCTTGAAATTGCTATTCTACAAATAAACAATTTGATTGAGTACTTTAAGGATTATAGAGAAACAGGTATTCCTAAAGCGATTGATGAAGCTACAGAGATTGCTAGTGAAATGGAAATTGATCCCACATTTAAAGAAAAACGTAAGATTAAAAGGAAAAAAAGAAAAGCTGAGATTTCTAGTAGGGAAGAAATTGCATTTACGGTAGAAGAGAATTTCAGAGTAAACTTTTTCTTATATATTGTGGATCAAGCTATTGCTTCTTTAGAGAAAAGATTTGAACAATTTAAATGATACGAGGATTTATTTGGTTTTTTGTTTCCACGTACGTTGAGGATTATTAAAGATGAAGATCTTAAGTCGTTTTGTCATCATCTTGAAAATGCACTCAGGTTTAAAGAAAAATCGGATATTGATGGCGAGACACTTTATACAGAGCTTAATTTATTTCGTGAATCACTAACCAATAAATTTAGGAGTCCTGTAGATGTTTTGGAGTATATGAAAGAAGACGATTATTCCCTAGAAGCATGCATTGCATATAGAATATTGTTGACTATTCCAGTCACTATGGCATCTGCAGAAAGAAGTTTTTCGAAGTTGAAGTTATTGAAATCTTACATACGATCTTCAATGTCCCAAGAAAGACTTAGTGGGTTGGCGATGATTGCTATCGAGAACGAAGTCTTAGATGATATAAACTGTGAAGAGTTGATTCACCAATTTGCTATAAAAAATGCAAGTAGAGCTTCACGAGTCATTGGTTAGCTATTAGCTTATTAGTTTTTACGGTATGTAATTCATTCGAATACTATATTTTGTATTTTGTTAATTACATTGTTTATCGAATGCTATATTTTTGTTAACGGTTCAAAGTTGTATGAAAAACTAGTTTAATTTTTTTATTTAGTTAAGACCTAAGGGCACGTTTTTTTAAGCTTAAACAGGGTACATGAATACTCAGAGTCGGCCCTGAAGAAACGATAATAGTTTTCTCACTTTCGTGTTAGTTTACAGCTAACGAAGAGTGGACTTGTGAATCCCACTTGAGATTAAAGTATATTTATTTTAACAGATTAACGTTGCGAACTCTCGTCTTTGCTTCTCCAACATTTGATAGATTTGAATTTGATACCAATACTGACAAATATGCACAATTATTTACAAACCAGCTGTCCAAACAAGAATATGTTTGTTGTAATTAATGATCTATTAAACCAAATCTTTGACTATAGTCCAACACTTATCTTTTTTTTTTAACGGCAAACAGAATCAATCACGAGCACTCTCGGGGCACCCACTGGACAAACGGAGTACTCCGAGAGTAACCCGAGTCCACCACCAATTCTGGGGAAAACCCGGTAACCCACCCACCCGTAGGCACGACAGTGAAATTACCGGTAAAACCCTTTTGGCTCAAGGATCCAACCAAAGTTTCGCTGGGTCTCCTATCATTGCCCACTAGTGCCTCACTCTGCACCAAGTTGGAGTCGAACCTGCATCTCTCAAGAGAAATGCAAGCCCTCCACCACTTGATCTAGAGATCATTGGCAGTCCAACACTTATCTCGTCATGAGCAGTTGGCATGCCACATTGCCATTCATCATGCATTTTGATTTGTTTTTTTATATAGTTAAAACGATGGTCTTATTGATAATTGATCCATGATGACTTGTAATAAGAAGATAGCTTTAAAAAAAAAACAAAATACGATTGTCTGAAACAGTAATAAGATTTTGAAAAGAAAATATATATATATGTTGTATGATCACCCGATCTGGTTTGCCAGTTTAATAGGTCCGGCCAGCTAAAATAAAGACGGTTTGAGTAAACTCAACAAGATTAGTTATGTAGTTGGTTTCGGTTTGGGCCGGATTTAAATTGGTCTTCGACTCTTCCTCAGTGCCACCCCCAAGCTGTGTTTGTCTCATAGTGGCTTAACACTTAATTAGATGTTTGACTTTGTTTAGGGTCTTTAAGATAGTCAACCAACTTTGATATTTTACTATGGACCGGTAAGTTTGTACGTATCCGAAGTCAACAAGAGATTAGAGTGCATTTAAAGCTATAACGATTAAACAAGTGCACGTGATACATGGTTCTAGAACCGTGTAATCGACATTGTTTGGGTCTGTCCACAAGGTTTATACAATGCCACACACATTGGTTTGTTTTTTAGCCTAATCCAAGAAAAGTGGTCAACCCGGTCCTAAAAGATGCTTGAGTGACTCAAATAGCTAGCTAGATGGTTAAACCTCTCAAATGTCACTATATAAACCCCCATACCCTTCTCATTCAACCTCACCCCTTCTTCTCTTAGAATCATACCTAAAGCTTTCAACAACATTCTTTCCATATGGAAAAAATAGGGTTTTACTTCCTAGTTCTCGCTACCATTGTCAGGTGCACCGCAGCCGCCCGTGGCACCACCTCACCCACCACAGACTTCGTCAAAGCCTCATGCAAAACCACCCTGCACCCTCCTCTATGTGTCCGTTGTCTCTCAACCTATGCTAACTCTATCCAAGGAAGCGATCACCGCCTCGCCAAAGCAGCCGTTACAGTCAGCCTAAACGACGCCAAGTCAGCAGCCGCATTCATTTCTAAACTAGCTCGACTCTCCGGGATAAAACCCCGAGAGCATCAAGCTGTTAGAGACTGTATCAGCACCATGACCAACAGTGTGACAAGTCTAAGCCAGTCGGTTCAGGAGCTCGAGCGGATGGCTCGCGCCAAGGGTGAAGACTTCGACTGGCACATGAGCAACGTGGAGACTTGGGTGGGCGCGGCTCTTACTAATCAAAACATATGTAGCAGGGGGTTTACTATGAATGGACATGTGAAGGATGTTGTGACCAAAAGGATGGTTTATGTGTCACAAGTCACTAGTAATGCACTAGCTTTGGTCAACAGGTTTGCGGTCAGGCATAGAAAGGGTATTCATAAGCCATGAGTCTATAAGATGCGCACCAGAAGAATACCAAGTTATGTACAATACTGAATAGAAATTAGTTTGTGTCAAATGTACCACTCATCGTTTTTTGTCGAAACTGTATAAACATAGTATCATGTTTTTCATATATGTGAAGCTATCATATATCTGTATGTTCAATTTTTAAGCTTCGTTATTCTTGGATCAATACAAGGAAGATGATTACAAGTTCACGAAGGGCAACTGTTTAAGAAAAACAAATCATTTTTGAAGTATTGTTAAAGGCTCTCACTATCTGCACACTCAGTTTGCCTATCTGCACACTTAGGGTTTAAATACGCTGCGTATTGGTCAATACGCAGCGTATAGGGTTAACCCTATACGTTACGTATTGACCAATACGCAGCCTAGATAGACCATAGATCCCAATGCCTGATAACCAATCATTGCACAGAAAACAAGGTGTATATACGCTGCGTATTGGTCAATACGCAGCGTATATAAAAGAGCTGCAAATTTTGGGTCATTTTGGTAGGTTTGAAGTGTCAAATTTTTGCAAGGTTTATATACGCTGCGTATTGGTCAATACGCAGCGTATATAAAACAGCAGCAAATTTGGGTTCCTGTTGGTAGGTTTGCGTAGGTTTGAAGTGTCAAAATTTTTCCCGGTTTATATACTTATTTTTAGCGTTTCATGTCTCTAATTGATTTGAAGAATTAGGTACAAGAAACGGGAAAGAAGTATGGTTACGTAATTGTTACCCGCCTATCAGGGACCGTTTTTGTAAATTTTCGAAACTTCAGGGACCGTTTTTGTAAATTTTCCAAACTTTAGGGACCGTTTTGTAAATTTTCGAAACTTCAGGGACCATTTTTGTCAGTTTTGGAAACTTCAGGGACCAATTTTGTAAATTTTCGAAAAACCAGGGACCATTTTTGTAAATTTACGAAACTTCAGGGACCATTTGGGTCAATTTTCGAAACTCTAGGGACCATTTTTGTAAAAAATGAAACTTCAGGGACCAAAGTGTAAATATATCAAAAATCGGTTAAAAGGGGGTCTTCTTTAAAGAACCGGCCCTTGCATGGATCGAACTCGTGACCTATCGTTTAGAACCGCAACGCCTTAACCAGTTTATCCTCCGTCTCGGAGCTGTTAGAATATGAAACTTAATCCTTATATACACTAGTTAGGGTATACGCTGCGTATTGATCAATACGCAACGTAGATAGTGTTAGCCTATACGCTGCGTATGGATCAATACGCAGCGTATGTAAGACTGATTTGACACTGATGCGATGTTGTCAGGCACGTGAATAAAGTAGAGTGCTGTCTTTTCATCTTCCATTCCATTTATCACTTCTTTCTTGGCTCGCTTCTTTCATTCTCATTTCATTTGTTCTTCAGTAAACAGTTTACACTCCAAACCAAAATCATTTATTCTGTTTTTTGCTCAATCTTGTTAAAATGTCATCATTTTGGACCGATAATTATTTCGGTAATCGCTATTCTAACGACACAAGGGGAGCAAATGATGCCAATGAGGAGGAGGAGGTTGTGTCTGGAGTCCCTGTTGATCAAAAAACACAGTTGCCAGACTTGAACAAGACTCCCACTCCACCTGTTGATGAACCAAATTACCCGGCACATCAAGTGTATCCGGATTACGGATACGGGTATGAATCTCCGTACGTGCAACAAAGTGGATACGGTGCTGAGAATGCACCTGTTGATGAACCATATTACCCGACGCAGCAAAGTGTATCCGGATTATGATTACGTCTACGAAAACTGGCTCAAAGACTATAAAGAAATGTTCGTTTATGCGTGGACCGATAAGTGTCGCAACTTTGGTCAGCGCACCACCAACAGAGTTGAGAGCCAGCACGCAAATTTAAAAAGATACATTACGCGCGGGAGTTCATTGGAGCGAATAGCAAGATGCGTCATTGATATAGTTGAAACTCAGTACGATGAAATACAAAAAAGTTTCACTGAGAGCATCGAAAAAACGATGAACCACCACAGACACCGACTGTTGGACAACCTACGTGGAAAGATTTCCCATGAAGCACTTGATTCGCTGGCAAAAGAGCTACTGAGGAAGATGGAGGTGTTGCGGAAACTTAACGCATCATGTGGTTGCCATATGTGGCTTAGTTGTGGATTGCCGTGTGCTTGTAGGCTGGAAAACTACAAAAGTACAGGTAAAAAATATTAAAACCACAAACCTTTTGTTATCTTGTACGATTTAGCTGTTTCTCACACCGTATTAACTTAACTGTACAGGGCGTATGATACAACTCGACGACATAGATGTATTCTGGCGTAAGCTTGACTTGCGCCCGTGTAAACTGGTAGACGAGGAAGTCGATGTTGTAGCAGAGCTAAATAATGTGCGACAACATTTAGAGGCGCAGTCCCCCGTTCAGCAAAAGAGTTTGCTTTCAAAGATAAAAGCGGTCTTCACCCCGAAATCGTCAACCAAGAAACCACCGATCGTCCAGCAAAATACTCGCGGTCGGCCTACATCAAAGAAAGTACAAGAAAGGTTAGATGAAGCTGCGAGGTTAGACGAAGCTGCGAGACACAGCTCCTATGGCGAGGACAGCAACGTATATACCGCTTCCCCCAAACATAGGTACGATTTACCCCGACACAGCTCATACGTACCGTCAGAGGACTCTCGTGGAACTGGTTCGGTTGTAAAGTCTGAAAAACCTAAAATGCGAAAAAACAGTTCAACGAGTTCTAAAAAGAAGGAGACGCGGGATGATCAGGGTTTTCCATTAATGAAGGGGGACGAGCACTTGTTAAGCATTAAGATGTTTAAGAATCAAATTCCATCAGAGTTTCACTCTTACATATCGCGTATACAAGATGTGACCCTAGACGGTCATTGTGGGTACAGGTCTGTGGCTGTCGGGTTAGGTTTTACGGAACACGCATGGCACCGTATTCGAAGTGATTTACTACTGGAGATTGACCATAACAAGCCGCGTTGGAAGCATATATTCGAAACATATAACGAAGGAGACTTTAAACGAATACGTAACAGCATCGAATGGAATTCAGTGAAAGGGTGCGGTCCAAGTCACTGGATGGAAATGCCCCAGGTAGGGCTTCTCATGGCGCAAAGGTATAATATTGTCCTCCACGTGCTAAGCATCGAATGGAGCACTACCATCTTCCCATTAGCGGATGCCCCACTAGATCCACGACCTCAAGTGATAACGCTCGTACATGTTGACGGGGGACACTTCATACATGCTAAGTTGGAAGGAGACTACCCCATGCCTTTAGTGACCCCGTTGTGGTCGACACATCGATCAATAGCTGCGGAACGGTGGGAAGAAATGTATAGACCGCGGTTACAGCACTACTACGAGTTAATCAATCCTAAAGCAGACTCAGACAAAGACAGAGAACCGAGTATAAATGATATCGAAGATTAACCGGAAACTTGTATTTTTGTAAATTGTAGAATTTATTTAATTTATAAAGTTTGTATCATTTTTAATTTTTATAATTCATAATTTTTGTATTATTTTTAGCTTTTCTAAATTTTATTTGTATTATTTATCAAATAATATTGTTATTTCTATAAATATAAACAAAGGAAAACACAAAAAAAAATAAAAAAAAGGAAACTCTGTATACGCCGCGTAGGGATCCCTACGCATCGTATGGGAAACAAATGACAAAAAAGCCCCTGTTTTTTGCTTCGTTTAGCCTCAGAACAAGGGTAAAAAGGTAAAATGACAAACGATTTACGCAGCGTATTGATCCATACGCAGCGTATGTCAAAGGCGGACAATTTTCCCCCCAAATCAAAGTTTCAAAATATAAATATCTTAAATTACTTTTTTGCCCTTCTTTTAGGGCTATACGGGACTGACTACAAGGGCAAAAAGGTCATTTTCGGACCTTTATCTAAGCTGCGTATGGCTCTCTGCGTCGCGTATACCAAGGTCATGAGAATGACCTTTATACCCTTCTATCCATGCTTCGTATAGGCTCAAAAGAAGGGTATAAAGGTCATTCTCCTGACCTATATATACGATTCATAGAGAGCCATACATATCGTATACGAAGGTCAGTAAATGACGGTTTTGCCCTTGTAATAGGCCTCATATAGCCCTAGAAGAAGGGCAAAATGGTAATTTCAATAGTCAAACGACCTTTTGACTTTGGTATACGCTTCGTAGGGACCTCTACGATGCGTATAGGTTCTGATTTACATCAGGAAAACCCCTACGCAGCTCTGTTCTTCCCCAAATTGCACACACAATACAGAGACATACGAAGGCGACTACGTATTTACGACCGTATACACGCGAATTCGAAGTATAAACGAGGTATATACTCAACGTATTTAACTAATTTTGATTTTTTTTAGTATTTTATCCAGAAATCAGGGGTGTATCTTAGGTAAATTAGGGTTTACAGTGAATTAGGGGTGTTTGTTTGATATGTTTGATTGTTGTGTTTAGTTGCTTTAAATGTTTAGGGTTTACAGTGAATTAGGGGTTTACAATGAAGTAGGGTTTACAGTGAATTAGGGGTCGTTTGATTGTTTGTTTGATTGTTGTGTCTAGTTGCTTTACATGTCTAGGAATCTGGTGCTCATTGCTCTCATTATTCAAAACACCAAATAGTGGTGAACCAAACAGTAGTTTATTCTTGTTGTTGTTCTTGATATCATGCAAGATATGGGTGTCTTTTAACTCTTTGTTAGTTGTTTCGGTTGCTGCTTTGGTTGATAACATGTTGGTTATGGCCTGAACAATTTGGTTATGGAACTCGAGAAACTGATCGAAACAATCTGTTGGGTCATCAGGGTTAGCAGACTTGGTCAACGTTGATAAAGTCCTGCAAGTAAAAATTTGATGTTAGAGAAAGCAAGATAGACGGGTCGGGTTGGTTGCTGACCTGTCAACACTTTTTTGTCCACTTTTTTTTAGTTTTGTAAATAAATAATGCGCCAAACAAGATTATAAACGTTATTTTGTGAAACAATAATCTTATTTAAACTGAAATGGATTTAAGCATTTGATAGCACTCTGGCCGTATTTTGACCCATATAGTCTGTTTGACACGTCTGCATTTTAGGCTTTTCGCTGCCGTTTGCGGCTGCGTTTGCAGCCGTTTAAACGCCTTTTTAAACAGAAAATATATATTTTTTTTAAACTTAAATTGTTTTTTTTAAACAGAAAAATGGAGGAAATGGATATAGAAGACACTAATCCGGAGCAGGCGCAGCGGAAGCGGCGGGCGCGTCCACCGCCGGATCCTCTCGAGAATCACCCGTATTTAGAGTTTCCTCCGGAGTCCGACGCTGCTCTCCGTTGCGAGAAGCTTCGGAAGATGCATATCGGTGAACATTTTGCGGTTTCTTGGAAAACCCTCCGGAAGCTCGATGTTGAAGATTGGGCGCGGGGGTTTGTTCCCCGTGATTCACCGTGGGATCGGCTGTTTGAGCTATCCTTTACGCCGAGCTACAGGGAGATACTGATCGAGTTTCTGTCGTCGTTCAAGTTTCATCCTCGTCGGCCAAATGAGGCTGTGGACCCCGCGCAGCCCCCTTCCCCGGCCGAGGTTTCGTTTCGCATGGCTGGCCAGGCGCGTTCTATGTCACTTGCACAGTTTGCGGTGCATAGCGGTTTGTATACGGAGGCTGAGATCGCTACGGATCTTTATACGACGGTACGTTTAACACAAATTTTGTATTGTTATTATTATTATTTTAATATATAACATATAAGATTTAATATTAATTTAACGTTTAATAAACATTCGTGTAAACAGGGGTTGGTAATGATTAATAAACCCACGCTTTTAGGGTTTTGGGCGACGATCGCGGACATGAGTCAATGGGACCACCGACAATCCAAGGGGAGGGTCACGACGATTGAAGATCCGCTCTTCAGGTACTAAATAATAATTTTAGTCGACGTCGTCCGTAAGGCGCGTACGGTCTCTAACGAGCGTCGAAACTAAGTTCGTCGTTTTATATTTTAACGACGAACTTATTTTGACGCTCGTTAGAGACCTACGCGACTTACGGTTCGACATTGACTAAATAATAAAAAAAATATAATTTAAACAGAAAACAGTTTTTTTAAACAGAATTTTTTTTTTAAACAGAATTTCTTTTAAAACAGATTTTTTTAATTATTTAGTCCATGTCGAACCGTAAGGCGCGTAGGTCCCTAACGAGCGTCGAAATAAGATCGTCGTTAAAATATATTTTAACGACGATCTTATTTCGAAACGACGATCTTATTTCGACGCTCGTTAGGGACCTACGCGCCTTACGGTTCGACATGGACTAAATAATAAAAAAATATAATTTAACGATGATCTTAGTTTTGACGCTCGTAAGGCGCGTACGGTCCTAACGAGCGTCGAAACTAAGTTCGTCGTTAAAATATTTTTTTTATTATTTAGTCGAAGTCGAACCGTGAGGCGCGTAGGTCCCTAACGAGCGTCGAAACTAAGATCGAAGTTTTATATTTTAACTTCGATCTTAGTTTCGACGCTGGTTAGGGACCTACGCGCCTTACGGTTCGACTTCGACTAAATAATAAAAAAAATATTTTAACGACGAACTAAGTTTCGACGCTCGTTAGGACCGTACGCGCCTTACGGACGACGTCGACTAAATAATAATTTTAGTCGACGTCGTCCGTAAGGCGCGCACGGTCTCTAACGAGCGTCGAAACTAAGTTCGCGTTTTATATTTTAACGACGAACTTATTTTGACGCTCGTTAGGGACCTACGCGACTTACGGTTCGACATGGACTAAATTTGAAAATAAATATAATTTAAACAGAAAACTGTTTTTTTTAAACAGTTTTTTTTTAAACAGAATTTTTTTTAAACAGAATTTCTTTTTAAACAGAATTTTTTTTTAATTATTTAGTCGAAGTCGAACCGTAAGACGCGTAGGTCCCTAACGAGCGTCGAAATAAGATCGTCGTTAAAATATATTTTAACGACGATCTTATTTCGAAACGACGATCTTATTTCGACGCTCGTTAGGGATCTACGCGCCTTACGGTTCGACATGGACTAAATAATAAAAAAAATATAATTTAACGACGATCTTAGTTTTGACGCTCGTAAGGCGCGTACGGTCCAAACGAGCGTCGAAACTAAGTTCGTCGTTAAAATATTTTTTTTTATTATTTAGTCGAAGTCGAACCGTGAGGCACGTAGGTCCCTAACGAGCGTCGAAACTAAGATCGACGTTTTATATTTTAACTTCGATCTTAGTTTCGACGCTCGTTAGGGACCTACGCGCCTTACGGTTCGACTTCGACTAAATAATAAAAAAAATATTTTAACGACGAACTAAGTTTCGACGCTCGTTAGGGCCGTACGCGCCTTACAGACAACGTCGACTAAATAATAATTTTAGTCGACGTCGTCCGTAAGGCGCGTACGGTCTCTAACGAGCGTCGAAACTAAGTTTGTCGTTTTATATTTTAACGACGAACTTATTTTGACGCTCGTTAGGGACCTACGCGACTTACGGTTCGACATTGACTAAATAAGAAAATAAATATAATTTAAACAGTTTTTTTTAAACAGAATTTCTTTTTAAACATATTTTTTTAAACAGAATTTTTTTTAATTATTTAGTCCATGTCGAACCGTAAGGCGCGTAGGTCCCTAACGAGCGTCGAAATAAGATCGTCGTTAAAATATATTTTAACGACGATCTTATTTCGAAACGACGATCTTATTTCAACGCTCGTTAGGGACCTACGCGCCTTACGGTTCGACATGGACTAAATAATAAAAAATATATAATTTAACGACGATCTTAGTTTTGACGCTCGTAAGGCGCGTACGGTCCTGACGAGCGTCGAAACTAAGTTCATCGTTAATTTTTTTTTTATTATTTAGTCGAAGTCGAACCGTGAGGCGCGTAGTTCCCTAACGAGCGTCGAAACTAAGATCGAAGTTTTATATTTTAACTTCGATCTTAGTTTCGACGCTCGTTAGGGACCTACGCGCCTTACGGTTCGACTTCGACTAAATAATAAAAAAAAATATTTTAACGACGAACTATGTTTCGAAGCTCGTTAGGACCGTACGCGCCTTACGGACGACGTCGACTAAATTATTTAGTCGACGTCGTCCGTAAGGCGCGTACGGTGTCTAACGAGCGTCGAAACTAAGTTCGTCGTTTTATATTTTAACGACAAACTTATTTTGACGCTCGTTAGGGACCTACGCGACTTACGGTTCGACATTGACTAAATAAGAAAATAAATATAATTTAAACAGAAAACTGTTTTTTTTTAAACAGTTTTTTTTAAACAGAATTTTTTTAAACAGAATTTCTATTTAAACATATTTTTTTTAAACAGAATTTTTTTTATTATTTAGTCGAAGTCGAACCGTAAGGCGCGTAGGTCCCTAACGAGCGTCGAAATAAGATCGTCGTTAAAATATTTTAACGACGATCTTATTTCGACGCTCGTTAGAGACTTACGCGCCTTACGGTTCGACTTCGACTAAATAATAAAAAAAATATTTTAACGAGGAACTTACTTTCGACGCTCGTTAGGACCGTACGCGCCTTATTATTTAGTCGATGTCGTCTGATTATTATTTACTGACTGGTTTCCATTTATGCAGGTATTTGCACAAAATGATTTCCACTTCGATCAGTGCTCGAAACAAAAGCCGGGAGTGGTGTACGAGTGATGACTTGTTTTTTTTATATTGCCTCTTATACAAGAGGCCGTGCGCTCTCGCCTACGGGTTGGCGCAGTACTTCGCCTCCGCGCATCATCGACAGGAGCGCGTACTGTTATTCGGCGGCGCCTACGTGACCAAGTTAGCCCTTTCGTTGGGCTATAATCCGGGGAATGACCGCGGCCGTGTAGGCCCGGCGACACTGCCGAAGCGGATGGGGATGAACACAGTAAACGGAATGCATATTACCAAAGACTTCCCATGCGGGAAGCGGTTCAAGAAAAAGGACGGCATGCAATACGAGCTTACACAGCTGCCGGAAGAGTTCCCTCCGGTATATCCCCCGCACGATCCGGAGGCGCCGGAGCCGCATGAGCCGGACGTCGTCATTTCGCAGCCACCACCGCCGCGTGGACCACCACGGGCGCCTCAGTTCCAACGCCATGTTTGGTCCGGTCCTGACCCATCACATCAGCGGCATCTTCGGTTAGCTGAAAGGAACAACTATCTGTTGGAGTGGGTGGCTGCGGCGCTGCAGCAGCAGCGACAACATGACGGGTTTCCTCCACTACCCTTCATTACGGATGCGGAATGGGATCAGCAGCAGCAGGAGCAGTAGTATTTTATCATTTTGTTATGTATGCACAAACTTTGTCTTGTATATATCAAACTTTTGGTGTAAACAGTTTAACATATTCTGAAATGTTATATACTATGGTGTACATATAAAATTCTGGCAGGTTATTTAACTTGTTCTGTTGTATAGATAAAGTTCTGGAAGTTTAACATATTCTGTGTGCATATAAAATTCAGAAAGGTTATATACGCTTCGTATTGACCTATACGCAGCGTATATATGGTTTAGTATACGCTGCGTATAGTTCAATACGCAGCGTATACGCTGACTAGTATATATAAGGAATTAAGTTTCATATCCTAACAACTCCGAGACGGAGGATAAACTGGTTAAGGCGTTGCGGTTCTAAACGATAGGTCACGAGTTCGATCCATACAAGGGCCGGTTCTTTAAAGAAGACCCCCTTTTTACAGATTTTTGATATATTTACACTTTTGGTCCCTGAAGTTTAATTTTTACAAAAATGGTCCCTAGAGTTTCGAAAATTGACACAAATGGTCCCTGAAGTTTCGTAAATTTACAAAAATGGTCCCTAGTGTTTCGAAAATTTACAAAAACGGTCCCTCAAGTTTCGAAAATTGACAAAAATGGTCCCTGAAGTTTCGCAAATTTACAAAAATGGTCCCTGAAGTTTCGAAAATTTACAAAAACGGTCCCCGAATTTTCGAAAATCTACAAAAACGGTCCCTGATCGGCGGGTAACAGTTACGTAACCATACTTCTTTCCCGTTTCTTGTACCCAATTCTTCAAATCAGTTAGAGATATGAAACGTTAAAAAAAAGTTACGTTAATAATAATAATTATAATTATAAGTATATAAACCGGGAAAAAAATTGACACTTTAAACCTACCAAAAGGACCCCAAATTTGCAGCTGTTTTATATACGCTGTGTATTGACCTATACGCAGCGTATATAAACCTGGCAAAAATTTGACACTTCAAACCTACCAAAATGACCCCAAATTTGCAGCTGTTTTATATACGCTGCGTATTGGTCAATACGCAGCGTATAAACACATTGTTTTCTGTGCAATGATTGGTTATCAGGCACTGAGATCTATGGTCTATCTACGCTGCGTATTGGTCAATACGCAGCGTATAGGGTTAACCCTATACGCTGCGTATTGACCAATACGCAGCGTAGACAAACCCTAATTTTGCTAGGGTTTGGTGTGCCAATAGGCACACTCTTGTTAAAATATAGGGTCTGGGGGACAAAAGCAAGATTCGGCCACCGACCTTACGTAGCAATAGCATCATATTTTGTAAAGGAATATAATTTTTTGAAAACTATAAAACCATTGATAAAAAAATATACAAAATAACACAAAAACACACTTAAATAACACCCCCTACTCTTTTTTTTAATTCCCTCCACTCAAAAAAAAAAGCCAATAAATAAAAACATTTGAGGTCATCCTTTCATAAAAAAAACGATGGTTTCTCCATTGACTTTTTTAATTTTTAAAATAATTAAAATTACAATGTTAGGATCTATCATTTATTCATCTTTGTACATAAAACATAAAACTGTTTTATAAACATGAGGTAGAAAGTAGTTAAATAAGTCGTAATCATGTTTGAAACCTATGTTGTGCGCGCCGTCAGAAATCTGTTAAACCTGTTAAGACACGATTTGTCAGCCTTACCTTTAATCACGCACTCTTCTACTCATCTTACATTCTCTTTAAAAAGTGGTCTACCCTGTTTGGGAATCCTCAATTGAAAAGTATGTGCCAGTAGGGGTGTTCAAAATTCGTTTCGAATTCGAAAAATTCGAAATTCGTTTAAATTCGATTCGATTATCAAGAATTCGCTTCGATTAAAAGAATTCGAATTCGATTCAATTCGAGTCAAGTAAATCGAATACGAATTTATAATTTCAAATTCGATTCGATTCGAAATTCGAATAAAAATTATACATTTTTAGTTATTATTTTTATATATAAAAATTATACATTTTTAGTTATTATTTTTATTAAGCTATACTATAAATTATTTTTAATTTTTTCCCAAGTATTAAAATTACCTATTACCAAACCTACTACATGACCCATAACTAAAACCTAAGTAAAAAATCTATCAATAGATTTATAACCCTAAAAATATTAACTTGTAATGTGGAGTGGTTATTCCCGACTTCTCGTTTTGAGTTTACACTTATGGTACTTTATTTGGAACTTTTTAATGTGATATCGTGTTTTATGGCTGCTTTAAAATTTATGTTTCATTTTAATAGTTTTTTACATATTTTTAAAGAATCTGAATTAAATCGAATTTATTCGAATTCGAATTTTTAATCGAATACGAATTGGGTTTTTTATTCGAATACAAATTCGAATCGAATTCGGTAAGTTTTAATCGAATTCGAATCGAATACGAATTCAAAGGAAAATAAAAATTATTCGAATAATTCGATTCGAATAATTCGAAAATTCGATATTCGATTCGATGAACACCCCTATGTTTCAGCATAGTAACACAAGTTGATTAGCGGACTCTAGTCAGTCAGAGTTGAGAGTACTTTGGGAGTACTCCTCCAAGGTGAAGAGTACTCGATCTAAGCGGGGAGTACTTAGGCATCGACAGCCTACTTTGTAGCGATTACTCGGGGGTTACTCGACCTCCGAGACCTTGCTTTACAACATTAAGTAGAGTTGTTCAAATAGCTTATGGCTCGTAGCTCACTCAAAAATAGCTCGTTTTGTAGACAAGTTGAGCACGAACCAGCTCTTTTAATAATTAGCTTGTTACACGCTTGATTTGGTCATTTAGATAATACATATGTGTAAACGAAATTAACGAGTCGGCTCCTCCAAGTTTGAGCTCGACTTTGCAGCTCGATAAATTAATAAGTCTCACATCAACAAGTCATGAGCCGAGTTTGAGCTCGACTTTGCAGCTCGATAAAATAAATAACTCGACCCGAGTTTACTCTATTCGGTTGGTGCAAGAACCCATCTCAACCTTTCTTCGACTAACCTCGACTCATTCATATACACTCCACCCCCTTTCTCCGTTCCTTTTCCTTGTTGTTATGGAGGCCCTGTCTTGTATGTTCGATCGGGCAAAAGAAGCGGGAGTTGTCAAAGGGCTAGCCACTCCTAACAACGGGCCGGTTATTTCTCACCTTTTCTATGCGGACGACGCTATCGTGGTTGGAGAATGGGATAAATGTGTGACAACCGTCATAAATCCAGGTATCCGTACAATTAATTAATAATGATTAATGCTTAATGACTTTGCTTAATTACAACTGATGACTTAAACTGCTATCTGATTTCTGTATCATACATACATGTGCATCACATTTCATATAGTCACATCATTTATCACATACAAACTTTAGTGCCATAAACGATGCACAAAGCACAATTAGCACAGTTAGCGGATAACTCAGAAATATGCTGACAATGTCAGTACATAGACAGACAGTGTTTTGAAGCCCCGTAAGAGCCAGAGACAAGGTACTACACTAGTATGGTGTGTAGGGAAGTAAGGACCATAAAACTGCGTCACTAGGTGATAGTTTAAGTGCCGGAAAGTGCCTAAAACCCACTAAAAGTGCAGAATTCTGCATATTTCAGCAAAATTCAGCTTTTTAATAAAGCTAGTAATGTGTAAAAATATGGAAAAATGGTCCTGAATGCTTTCCTAAGTGTTGGGAATTAAAAGTGTCACAAAAGGGTATTTAAAGTACACTAAACGGAATAGTTTGACGCTTTAACGAACCGGTATCTAACCGGAATAGTTGCAACGTATGTTGGCAAATGTTTGACTTGTACCAAGATGAAGGCCGAATATCAGAAGCCTTCAGGTCTCTTGCAACAACCTGAAATACCCCAGTGGAAATGGGAGCAGATTTCTATGGATTTTATAACGAAGTTACCAAAGACACCCAGAGGTCACGACACGATTTGGGTAATCGTGGACCGTCTGAGGAAATCTGCACACTTTCTGCCGATCAAGGAGAAAGACAACACTAGTAAGCTTGCTGAGCTATACCTCAGAGAGATTGTTGCACAATATGGAGTGCCTCTCTCAATTATTTCTGATAGAGACGGAAGGTTCGTGTCAAGGATTTGGCAATCCTTCCAAGAAGCATTTGGTTCTCAGCTGAATCTGAGTACGGCATTTCACCCACAGGCAGACGGCCAGAGCGAACGGGCGATTCAAACGCTAGAAGACATGTTGCGAGCTTGCGTAATGGATTTGGGTGGTAGTTGGGACACTCACTTACCTTTGGTAGAATTTTCATACAACAATAGTTACCATGCAAGCATTCAAGCCGCACCGTTCAAAGCTCTATATGGACGCAAGTGTCGATCACCGCTATGCTGGGCAGACGCGGGTGATAGACAGCTAGTTGGCCCAGAATTGGTTCAAGAGACGACTGTCAAAATTTTCCAGATCCGAGAGCGCATCAAAGCGGCTCGTGATCGACAAAAGAGCTATGCGGACCAAAGAAGGAAACCTTTGGAGTTTCAAGTGGGAGATATGGTTTTGTTAAAGGTTTCACCCTGGAAGGGTGTAGCATGCTTTGGGAAGCGTGGGAAGTTGAACCCAAGATACATTGGACCATTTAAAATCCTGGAAAGGATTGGTCTTGTAGCTTACAAGTTGGATCTACCCGCAGAGCTGAATGGCGTTCATGATACATTTCATGTATCAAATCTGAAAAAGAGTCCAACTCAAGAAACAGTGGTCATTCCTGCCGACAAAGTTCACATTGACGACACACTCCACTTTACTGAAGAACCTGTTGAGGTTACTGATTGGAAGGTTAACAAGACGCGACGGAGTAGTGTTAAACTCGTCAAGGTTCGTTGGAACGCGCGACATGGCCCAGAGTTCACTTGGGAGCGTGAAGATCGCATGAAAGCAAAATAACCACATTTGTTCCCCAAGACCCCTGCATCTAGTAGCAGAACTAAAATTTCGGGACGAAATTTTCTTAACAGGGGGAGAATGTGACAACCGTCATAAATCTAGGTATCCGTATAATTAATTAATAATGATTAATGCTTAATGACAGTGCTTAATTACAACTGATGACTTAAACTGCTATCTGATTTCTGTATCATACATACATGTGCATCACATTTCATATCGTCACATCATTTATCATATACAAACTTTAGTGACATAAACGATGTACAAAGCACGGTTACCACAGTTAGCGGATAACTCAGAAATATGCTGACAATGTCAGTACATAGACAGACAGTGTTTTGAGTCCCCGTAAGAGCCAGAGACAAGGTACTACACTAGTATGGTGTGTAGAGAAGTAAGGACCATAAAACTGCTTCACTAGGTGATAGTTTAAGTGCCGGAAAGTGCCTAAACCCACTAAAAGTGCAGAATTCTGTATATTTCAGCAAAATTCAGCATTTTAATAAAGCTAGTAATGTGCAAAAATATGGCAAAATGGTCCTGAATGCTTTCCTAAGTGTCGGGAATTAAAAGTGTCACAAAAGTGTATTTAAAGTACACTAAACGGAATAGTTTGACGCTTTAACGAACCGGTATCTAACCGAACAACCGGACATTACCCGAAACACCAAAATATTGCTAGAAACATTGTTTTATTATTTCTTGGCTAGTTATGGTCCCCGAACACCCTAATACACTACATAAAACATCCTACAGTTAAAACACTAGATTTTTACACTTAACCTCCAGCTAATTACTTACATTATCATTCAAACTTACACATACCCCCCCCCCCTTCACACTTACGGTCACAAGAAGTGACCCCACCCTCAATATTTGTATAATCTTCCTAAATCTCTTGCTTGATCTTTCTTGGATATGATTGGATCTTGTATGTACTATTAGAGACACTTAAACCCTTGGAAAATAGCATTAGTGGTTTATAAAATGGACCTAGAGCATCTTCATCTTCACAACACCACCAGAACTCTCTCCTCCCTCCCTTCTACCTCTCGGCCGACCCCCACACTCACACCACCACCATTTTCATCCACCATTCAAGCATTTCAAGATCATTCCAAGGTGTTAGAAGGTGTTTTATGAAGCTTGGTGCTTGTAGAACTTGAAGGACCTCCATCAATTGCTTTTATCCACTCCATTTTCATCTTGTGTTCTTCCCTAGCTTAGAGCTAGTTGTAAGACTCTCTTAACCCTTTAATACTTCTATTTTGATTGGTTAAAAGATACATTATGTTGTAAATCACAAGAACACTAAAAGACTTGAACATAATCTTGAATCTTGAACATAAGCTTAACATATGATGATATCTTGATGAAATAAAGTGGTTAGTGTGTGTATAATACTTGCTTATTGTTTTATTGAATATAATGTTGATCATCATATGGAGCTTGCTAGATTGTGATTAAACACATGATCTAGCAAGTGAGAGGATGATTATGTGACAACATAAGATAATCATCTTCTTGTGTAGACATGAACTTGATGAATAAAATGATTTCTTGTAAAACAATAATCAAAGTAATCTAGTAATCTTATGAATCTAAGATTCATGAATAATTTTCCAAGAAAACTAAGTTCAAAATACGATTTTTAGTAGAACTTGATTCTTACTTAAAACTACACTATTTTTGGTGATAAAACAAGTGTATAAACACTTATGAAACAAAAAGATCTCACAAAGAAACATTTTTAAAATATGTTTACAAGTTGTAAACACCTAAATTCTTTAAGAATGAGATTTTTAAAGAAATAAACACACTTTAAAGAGTAACTAAGTCTACTAGAAACGTTACCAAGTTCCTACAAGTTTTTAATAAAAGTTCAAGTTCATGTTGTAATGCAAATAACATTGTTCTTGCACTTGGTAAGTATAACATTGTTTAGGGATTGATTGTTGATTGTTGTGATGATTTTTGAAAAGAAAATGATATGCTTAAATAGCATGGAAACCTCCATTTTTAGGGGAAACTATGGCAAAATTTTCTAAAAATACAAACACTTAGAAAATATTTTCTAAACAAGTATTTACAAGTATGTTTTAAACTATGTTTTTCAATCTAAACTTTGCCATAAATTTTGTTACAAAAATACAAGTATTGGAGGTTGGTTTTTGTAAATAAAAATGGATAAATATATATTTAGAATATATATTTTATATTAAAGACACTTGTGTGAATATTTGTATACTTTGTGGAATAGTTATATTATTTTAGGGTAAAATAATATAACTTACAAATACCAAGAACTTACAAATCCAAAATAATATCAAAAATCTCACGGGATAAATACATAAGTTACACACTTGATATAGTGAAACCGAACGCAAAAACATAACTTACAAAATATTCCGGAAAATACTCTTATAAGTATATTTTTGGCAAATATTATTTTGGAAACGAAAGAAGTGAAAATATGATTTTTGTACATATTACCAAGTTACGACAAATTTTCAACAAGAAGAAAATATATTATTTTTGGGAGATAAAAATATATTTTCCTAGTATATTTAGAAGATATATGATTTTTGAGAAAAATATATATTTTCTTGGAATACATTATTTTTGACAAATAAGTTATATATATATTTTCTAAAGTGAGACTTGAAAATATATTATTTTGAGAATACAAAAACGAGAATACATGTATAAGATACCCCCATCCTTGGGAAGGAAATACGGAGTTAAATCCTTGAGAAGTATTAATACAGAAATATTGTTTAACAATTATTTCCAAACTAAATATAATTTAAAGTTAAAATAATTATTATTTTAACAAGTAATTATGACTTGGAATAATATTGGGAACATAAGAAACGCAACTCAAAAACGTTAAACCCTAAGCCAAGGCACGACCCGTTTGTCTAATAGACGTTAGTACACTGTAGGTAGCCGTGTTTGCTGCGGAGATTTGAGTTGTCAGTTCTGAAGACGCAATACTGTGAGTTCATGTCCCCATTTTCTTTAAACTGTTTTGTTTATTTACTTCGGGGGTGAAATACATGTTACAAAAGGATTACATACGAATACTATTGGTATGATTAGCCTAGGAAAGAACCATAGATCATGTGATTGGGTAGGCGGATACTTGGGACCATTAATCCTCGTATAAGGACCGAGGGGCATGAGTGATAGATCTATTTGGGTGTAACGACCCACACCCATGAGGACCAGGGTGGCCCATAGGGTGACTATGTCTTCCAGCCGGAAACCCGGTACAACTTTGCTAGGTTTGAGTCTTCCTACACCGTCACACATACCAGTGGCCTTGCAAACCATTGGTGATCTTTTCCTTGTTTGCTTTCATACCGGGACATACATACATACACTGTTACAAAGGTTTATACATACTTATACAAACACATGAACTCGCTCAACTTTTGTTGATGTTTTTAAACTACGTGTATTTCAGGGAACTAAGTGGATCTGGCAGGTGTATGCATGTGTCTTCAAGCTGCGTCGTGAATAAAAGATGTTATCCATGGTTGTTGAGTTTAGGGGGTGTATCCTATTCCTGGACGAGATACATGTTTCTAAACTCCGGTGTTATTTACAGTCTTTTGTGGAGTCTTTATGAACTCAGTTGAACATGTCATGGTTTGTAACTTAATTTGGTGTCGATGTTTTCAAGACAAGTATGTTGTGGTATGTTCTAAACTTAATTAATGGATGAATATCTCATGTTTTTATCATATAGCGTTGTTATGATTGAATGCTATGGTATTAAGAAGTCTCACCAATAACCACGCTTCCGCAAAAGTCAGGGTGTGACAGCTTGGTATCAGAGCTTCGATCGTAGCGAACTAGGATTCTTTCTCGAGTCTAGACTACGATCATTAGGGCTCTCATGAAAACATTTTCAAACATGTTTACATTGCATACACAAAATGTTCAGATCCAGGGAAAAAACATTTTTACAAACAAAAGGGCACAAAACACATTTCAAGGCTATATTTATAATTCAGTCTTAGAGACTGGGGAGGTTCAGTCTTAGAGACTGGGGAGTTAGTCTGAGAGACTAACTGGGTAGTGCAGTCTGAGAGACTGGGGAGTTAGTCTGAGAGACTAGCTGGGTAATTCAGTCTGAGAGACTGGGGAGTTGGTCTGAGAGACTAACTGGGTAGTTCAGTCTGAGAGACTAGTTGGGGCAGTCTGAGAGACTGCGAGGTTTAGCCTGAGAGGCTGGGTAGTTCAGTTTGAGAAACTGGGAGGTCTAGTCTGAGAGACTAAGTAGTTCAGTCTGAGAGGCTGGGAGGGATAGTCTTGGGAAGACTAGGATGCATACATGCTTACATTGTTACTACTTACATGCTTATTTGATGATTGTTGATATATGTGCATACTTGTGATTGATTTGTTACAGACATCATGTCCTCCTCCGAGAGTGGAGTATCTGATACAGTAGACCCTGTGGCCATAGTTTCTGATGATGAGATCATCCCAGAGGATGAGGTTTTTACGTCTGACACCACGAGTAGCGACGATGATGATTTCCAGCCATTTGCTTTACCAGATTTTGGAGATGATATACCGCTAGCTAATGGTCTTCCTGGCGAGGATCTACTTCTTGTTCAGATCCCTGCTCCTTTTCCTCTTGCTGCATTTCCTCTTGAGGATTTGCCTCTTGATGCTATGTCTGACGACGGCATCGATCTTTTTATTGAGGGCCCCCCCTGAGGGTGCCCAGGATGATGGAGATCCAGTTGATGATGATGATGTCGTCCCACTTGCAGAGATTCCAGTCGATGATGACATTGTTGTTCCACTTGTCGGGGTTCCAGTCGCTGATATCATTGCTGTTCCGCTTGTCGAGATTCCTGTCGATGAGATTCCATCTAACCATTCTGGTCCTGATTCATTCGAGTCTGTATCCTCTGCTACTTTACACGCACGGGGCGTACAGCATTATCCCACTGACACTGATTCCGACACAGCGATGTCTGCCACACCTATCTTTCCACACGACTTTGACCCAGAGAATGAGATTGAGTTTGTCCCAGACGATCAGCCTTTTGAGGCACCTATTGATCATGATATGGATCCCGAGCACGAGGTCGATTTCGTTCCTGATGATCGGCTCTTTGATGTACCCGCTGATCTTGAGCTTGCTCCAGCTGACCCCGAGCCTATGATTGCACCCGAGCCTATACCTGCTCACGATCCTTTGCCTGAGCACGACCCTACACCCGTTGACATTCCAGTTGTTGCACCACCATTACCTGACCCGATCCCTGTACTTGTTGATCGTGCTCCTTTTGCAGCACAGATTGACCCCAGATATGTACACACCCGCAATGGGCGGATCGAGGACGATGACGACTATCCTCCTTTTGTTAGACCTGTCACTCCCCCACCTGCACCTGTACATGCACCCATTGATATCGCCCCGTTTCACCCACATGTGCCTGATATTCACCGTACAGATCTACCAGTCACATTCCTTCAGGATATCCCTCATCCCCGTCCCGAGGAAGGTCCATCGAGTCAGTAGCCCAGTCATATACCACCTGTGTCAGCAGCTGATCCTTTCATGTCACAGTTTACACGCACAGCTCCTTTTGTTTCTGCACCCACGGGCGAGCCACTTATTTGGTTTCCGCCCAACACGATGCCTGTATCTGATCCATACCATCTCTTCCACATTGGATACTCGAGGGATGATCTGCTTTTGTCCTTACAACTCCAGCAGGAGATGTTGTGTAGGAGAGTCATGGAGTTAGTGAGGATCCCGCGTCCTCCGCCTTGTCCTTGTCAGTCACCATTCGCGACACCACCAGCTCCTCTCCTACCGTACCCTGATTTTGATGTCCGTTTCCTCACTATGGAGCAGCAAGTTAGCTATCTGTTGCGTATCGTTAATGCACTTGAGGAGGATTTAGCACATTTGCGCAGGTTGCTTTTCGTTCCTCCACCTCCTCCTCCACCATCAGCTTAGAGGTTTTTGGTTTTATGCAGATAACATACTATTTGATGAGAGTGCAACTATTGAGCCATATTGCACAGCCTTTTGAAGACCACACTTTGACTTTTGACTTTTGATTGTTATAGTTTGTTAGACGATTTGGACAAGGGTGATGTGACCCTTTAGTCCCTTTTGATGTACGATATATTGTGGAACATGTAAAACTGTACTTGTGGTCTTGATATATGAAAGCACAATCGCAACATTCTCATTACATACGTTGTTGGATTACCTGTTTGCGTTATGACATGGGATGTTATGTGTTTACTTGTGTTGATGAATGTTATTACATACGCATACTACATACTTATATACATAAAGACCTGACCTATACAAACTTCTTATAGAAGATGCCTCCACGAAGAGAAACTCGTTTGCCCACTACAGACGCGGAATTACAGGAACGGATTTCACAAGCTATTGCACAGCACGAGGCCCTGCGCTCGGAGCATAGCGGGGGTACCTCTGGAAACAATCCACCCCATGGTAATGTTTAAGTCACTAAGGACACATTACATTACATTTGGATAATCCATGTGCGATCGCTGATGCTTTATGTGAATGATGTTACTTGTACAGGTTGTACCTATAAACAGTTCTTAGACTGTAAGCCATTGAATTTCGACGGCACCGGGGGTGCTGTAGCCTTTGTCAGATGGACGGAAAAGACGGATTCTGTGATAAGGATGAGCAAGTGTGCTCCTGAACATCAAGTCACCTACATCTCAGGACTCTTTCTAGATGGTGCCTTATCCTGGTGGAATCTTCAAGTCTAAACCCTGGGGGGAAGAAGCTACTTACGCCATGTCATGGGATGAAATAAAGGAGCTCATGAGAAAGAAATACTGTTCCAGGGCCGAAATTCAGAAGTTGGAAACTTAATTCTGGCACCTCAAAATGGACGGACCAAAAATTGCGGAATATGTGCAAAGATTCCACGACTTGTCACACGTTGTGCCGTATATGGTTGATCCAGAATTCAAACGCATCGAGCGGTTTATTTGGGGGTTGGCACCTTAGATTATGAGTATGGTGACTGTCACACCCCCAAATTTCCACATGCGGAGTACCACCGCTTGGAGGCGTGACTGATCAGGATGAAGCCACCAATCATATTGAACATAGCGTATAAATAAATGTAAAACCCAATCACAATATAATTTGTGTCCAACAAAACATAGTCTAAGAAATCAGCGGAAGCATAATGTTTAAAACCAAAACAAAAGTTCAAATGTATCAAATGTTTGACATGGTATATGACAATCCATGTCCCACAACGACCACGCCTCCCCGTGCAAGCTCCATGAGTACCTAACGACCTACAAGGCATGCAACAACGAGTCAACAACAAAGTTGAGCGAGTTCACAGTTGGTTGATTAGGTATTGCTTTCATTTTAATAATCGTAAGTTCATTTTGTACATCACATTTTAATCAGTAACCCTGTTTCCCAAACCTTCTCAATTATTAGTGGGGGCTTCCCATGTGAATTACCAGACCGTACCATATCGACTACTAACGAAAGTAAGTTGTGCCCTAAGTCAATGTCTATCATCATTGACCCTTTGCCTTAGTCCATTAGTACACGCCCGTCCTACCGGCACGGTGTGAGGTTTGTTAAACCTAATAGCGCTATTAACTAATGACCCGCTCGCCATCGGCCTCGACGATTAAGTCGATATAAAATGAGGGACTTATGATAGAGTTTTGTCCAGTATGTTTAATCTTGTTGTCCTACCCAAGGAGGACGAACGTACATATCCTACCCAAGGAGAATACGCGAGGTTTAAATCTTGGCATCCTACCCATGGAGGATGGCTGTACATATCCTACCCAAGGAGAATATGTAGTTTCCGTTTTAGTTCTTTAACCCATTCCCAACCCTTGGGAATCCCATGCCTTGTAGAAAGTGTGAACTCACCTCGGTTTTCTCGGTATGCTTAGTTACTTGTGCACAATTAATTCAATCAAAGCCTATAGTTTGCACGTACACACAATCAGTTGCCATTCACAAAGTTCGACTAACAGTCAAGATCATCACGTACATGCAAGTAACAACTAACACATTGCATTTATCAGATATACAAGCTCATGCAACCATGCTTTACAATTATCAGTTACTTGTACTATCCTTATCAATTAACATAGTCTTCACTAACCTAGTTAACTACTAATAGAATTAACCGAGTTACTGTGCTTGATTAATAACTTGACAAAACATACTTGTTTCGTCGTAAACCCCTTCGACGAAACCCGCCTGGTTTCATCGTGACCCCTTTCACAAAACTCCCATGTTTCGTCGTAATCCCCATCGACGAAACTCTTAGGTTTCGTCGACAAGAAACTGTTACGTCGCGTAACAGTTTCAAACACAGAAAAACCCTAATTTCATCGTAACAAGTGATCATCAACATCAAACCTAGCCACGGATTGCTACCAGATTATTGGCATATACAAGAGTATAACACATATTCATTTAACCATCCTAAATAAGTGTCATCATGATATACAAACATCAACAGAGTATGAACTATGAACATAAACAAGTACAAATCTCAAACATCTGATCTAGTCTTACGGGTTAACAACCGAATATCAAACCCTACTGTTTATCATTTCATCATCTAAGCATCTCATAGCAGGTTATCGAATCCACCATTACAAGTATCCTTCTCATCAAATAACTAAATCCCGATATACATACACATCGTGACAATCATCATTAATCAATCAATGAAATCAAGTTATGATAACAATCCTTTACACAAACAATCTAAAAAATTTGATCGAGTCGGGTTATCATAAAACTAACCGGATGTGAGATGGGTTAAGCAAGAACTTCTAGAGAGAGAGAGGATGGTTGCCGTCAAGTTGTTTCGAGAGAGAAGCCTAGGGTTTCACGAATGGTGGTGTGTGCATTATATAGTGTAACTGTCATTTCAATTGGGCTTTACTTGGGCCGAAGCCCACTATGGTGAAACTCTCTAGTTTTGTCACACCCCCAAAATACCACATGCGGAATCACCGCGGGGCGTATGACATACCAGGAATCAAGCCACCAATCACATTGAACTCATAATTATAATTAAGTAAAACTTTCATTTATTAACACAAAGCGTTACAATCGTTACATATCATTCATTGTATACAGCGGAAGCATAAATCATTTGTTAAGTGTTTAGTAAACCAAGAGTACATAAACCACTGAGCTTGTACTGAGATTCCATGTATCTCGACCCATGACCACTCCAGCCTCCCAGACAGCAAGTTCCAAATAATATAAGCATATAGTCCTGCAAGGCATGTAACAACAAGTCAACAACAAAGTTGAGCGAGTTCACAGTTGGTTGTTTAGTTTTAAAAGTTTGTTTTGAAAACCATAAGTTGTTTCGTAAACCACGAGTTAACCAGTATCTTTGTTTCCCAAACCATATCCACAATCAGTGGGGGCTTCCCCATATGAACCACTAGACCCGTTTACCATATCGACTACTGACGAAAGTAAGTTGGTGCCCTAGTCAATGTCTATCATCATTGACGTGCCATAGTCCATTAGTCCACGCCCGTCCTCTGCGGCACGGTGTGAGGATTGTCAAACCTAATAGCGCTATTTAACTAATGACCCACTCGCCATTAGCCTCGGCGATTAAGTCGATACAAAATGAGGGACTTAACGATAGAGTTTTTGGTCTAGTATCTGTGTTGTCACCCTTCAATAAAGAGGGTGTGTACGTAATCCCCAAACCAGGAGACTACGCAGGTTCCGATTAAGTTCTTAGTACGTGTTGTCACCCTTCAATAAAGAGGGTGTGTACGTGTTCCAAACCAGGAGATCACGCAGTTTCAGTTCAAATCCTTTTCCCATTCCCAACCCCTGGGAATCCCATGCCTTGTAGAAAGTGTGAACTCACCTTAGGGTGCTCGGTTTGATAATGTACTTCTAATGTTAAATAAATGTTAGGTCCGTTACTCGCGACCTAAGGTATAATGTCATAATAGTGAGTACACGAGTAGGGTTTTGCAATACCTTAATGTCCAAACAATCCGATGTCTAATGTAATACTTTTTGACAGGCAGTAACACACAACACACCGTTATTTATTCTTACTTTATGTTCGAGACAATAGACTCACAACCAACTTGTATTACATCAAATAATTCATCAAATCATTATTGATTTAACATACATATATATATAATAGTCTAATACTTTAACTATCTGTTCACTTAATTCAACACACATACATAATAAATTAACTTAAAACAACTATCATACTCAATCAATTGTTTCAATTTCCATATACAGTGAAGTAACACGTGTGGCCCAATCTGAGCTCATATATACGTTTCAATGTCATGCGGCCCACTAGTTAACTAATCTCGGTTATGTGTTCAAAGTTGAAGCCAGGCCCATTAACCAACCCAATTACTGTTACCCATACCTGGCCGGCCCATATGCAAATTAGATGTCCCAGTTCCTGGTTTTATATACATAACAGCAATCCAAAATAGCAAATAACTCATGAAATCAATTAATAACTAAATCATTCTTTTAAACCAAGAAATCATCTAACAAGTATATGGTTAATATGCCAACCTAATTCTTTATTCAAATAGGTTCCAACCTCATTAAATCAGCACATATATAACACATAAAATTCCTTAGTATTAATTAACATTCTTTTTAAAGTATCCTTATTATCAAACCATCTATGACTATCATTATTAAAACCGATTCATCAATCTAAGTGTATATACGGAAGTTTGCATGCATCATATAGACCATCATATAATCAAGAGACCACATACGCATAACAATTACTAACCGTTCATGAGATCTCACACATCAGGTAACCAAAACAACTAACAGGAGGTGATATACTAACCCGAACAAGACAAACAGGCTGCTGTCTTCGAACTACAAGATCGTTAAGATAGAGGGGGGGGGGGGTTTCTTCAGTCGCCAATCGTAAATTATGAAGGAGCTATAGGGTTTATTTGTTGAGCTTTTGATGCTAAACATTAACTATGTTACGTACACCTAATATTTGTAACAAAGGACTTGGGGTCGGTTCCTTTCTTTGGTCGGCTGAGATCATGGGCTCAAGCCCAAGAGACCAATATATGATAAACAAATTCATATGTCTAATTTGATTAAGTGGGCTGCCAAGGTAAACAAATACATATATATATATATATATATATATATATCTCAAATTGAATTAAGTGGGCTGCCGAACCCACTTGTGTTTATATCTCTTGTTTGGGCTTCTAATAAGCTGAGCCGATACACATTGAGTATAGTGTAGGGTTTTCGAGTGTGAGCATGTGGCCCGATACATGTGCGGCCCAAATAAAAAGCGTAATGTTTTAACGGGGTTATGATGTGCGTTTAGTTAAACAAGATTATAATAACACACAAAAAAAACATAAGATAGTTTCATCTAAACAAGGAATGTTGAATAGGAATAATGATCAGTTAGGATTACAGGCTTAAACGGCACAAACCTTGAATGTTCGGATTGTCACAAGTTTCGTCGAAAGATGAATGACGAAACCCCAAGGTTTCGTGAGGATGTTGACCAAACTCCATACGTTTCGTCGTGGTGTGTGTGTGGCTCACAAGGTTTCGTTGATTGTGGGTTTATGAGTTCAAACAGTTAATAAGTTTCTAACATTCATTTATCAAACAGAAATACCATAACTCAAGCATAATCCAGCATGTAAAATTACAAAGCAAACAAGTTTTGCAAATACAGTTGTGAAACAAATAACGTAAACAATTAACGTGCAATTAATGCGAAGACGGAATCTTGGAAACTCGAGTTGTCACATTATCCCCAACTTGAAAGAAATTTCGTCCCGAAATTTAGCATGCGGTTACTGAGGAAGCTAGTTAAGTTGCGTGGTTTACTGGTTTTCCTGGGGTGTCACAGTGACAACGTCGAAGCCTGCCACGATTACTGAGGCGATTGATCTGAGTGTAGCATTAACTGAAGAGGCGATCAGGTTAAACAAGTTTTCAATCTCTGACCAGATGAAGAAGGAGACTCACGTTAAGTCGTCTGGTGAGAACAAGAGGAAGTTCTCGAGCTTTAAGAAAGGTACCAGCAGTACAAACAAGAAGGATGAGACAAACGCACCGGCCAAGGCCAAAGGAAAATGATATATGGGCACCTTGCCCAAATGTGATGCGTGTCAGTTACATCACAATGGACGATGTCGAGCTGGAAAATGTGAATCTTGTGGAAGAGTTGGTCACTCAAAAGAAACATGCTGGGTCGGTACTGGCCGTGGTGGTCAAAGGGGTTTTGGTAACAACAAATATGGAGGTAATGGGAATGGAAACCGCCCGCAAGGAAATAATGGAGGTAATGGAAACCGTGGTAATTTTGGAAATCAAGCTGGGAGTGGAAATCGCAACCAAAACAACAATCAAGGTGGTAACGGGAACGGTAATGGTCGAGGACCAGGTTGTTTCAATTATGGAGATATGGGGCACTTCAAGAGAGAATGCCCAAAGCTCAATCAAGCACAAGGAAGGGTTTTCAACATTGGAGCGAGGGAAGCACGCCAAGATCCAAATGTGGTCACTGGTACGTTCCTTATCAATCAACGCTTTGCATCTGTACTGTTTGATACTGGTGCCGATTATAGTTTTGTATCGCTAGAGTTTAAGAGTATACTTGGGTTGGTAGCTAGTAAGCTAGATATTCCATATTCGATAGAACTAGCAAATGGAAAGCTAGTAGAAGCAAGCGAAGTAATCAGAGGTTGCGTGATAGAACTGGGAAAGCACGAGTTTGCACTGGATCTGCTGCCAATCGAGTTGGGAAGCTTCGACGTGGTAGTGGGGATGGATTGGTTGTCAAGCAACAGAGCCGAGATTGTATTTCACGAGAAGATCATACGCATTCCAATGGCAGATGGAGAAACGATTGTGGTACATGGAGAGAAGCGCGATACGCCTATAAGGATCATTAGTTGCTTGAAGGCTCGAAAGTGTTTGCAGAAAGGATGTGTTGCCTCTTGGCACACATCGTGGATAAAGAAGCCGCTGAACCGAAGCTAGAAGACATTCCAGTCGTGAAGGAATATCCTGAAGTCTTTCCCGAAGACTTGCCAGGATTGCCGCCGCATAGGCAAGTCGAGTTTCACATTGACTTAGTCCCAGGCGCAGCGCCTGTAGCTAAGGCACCTTATCGACTTGCGCCTTCAGAAATGCAAGAGTTGTCAACACAACTCCAGGAGTTATTAGACAAGGGATTTATCAGACCAAGCTTCTCGCCTTGTGGAGCTCCAGTTTTGTTCGTTAAGAAGAAAGATGGTAGTTTCCGCATGTATATCGACTACCGCGAGCTTAACAAGTTGACTATCAAGAATAGATATCCTTTGCCAAGGATTGATGACCTGTTCGATCAACTACAAGGTTCGAGTTGTTACTCCAAGATCGATCTTCGATCAGGTTATCACCAGTTGAGGATTCAAGATGAGAGTATTCCAAAGACGGCCTTTAGGACTGGATATGGACAATACGAGTTTCTGGTTATGCCGTTTGGGTTGACGAATACGCCAGCAGTTTTCATGGATTTGATGAATAGAGTTTGTAAGTCGTACCTTCATAAGTTTGTGATCGTGTTCATTGACGATATTTTAATCTACTCGAAGACGAAGGAAGAACATGAGCAACATCTAAGAGCCATCTTCGAGCCGCTTAAGAAAGAAAAGTTGTACGCGAAGTTCACAAAGTGCGAGTTCTGGTTATGTGAAGTTCAGTTCCTTGGTCACGTGGTTAACGGAAATGGAATTCATGTGGATCCCACAAAGATCGAGGCAATCAAGAATTGGGAGACTCCGAAGACGCCAACCGAAATTCGACAGTTCCTAGGGTTGGAAGGATATTACCGCAGATTTATTGAGGATTTTTCAAAAATCGCCCAACCGTTGACCTCCCTCACCCAAAAAGACAAGAAGTACAAATGGGGAGACAAGCAAGAAGAAGCATTTCAGTTGTTGAAGAACAAGCTTTGTGACGCACCAATCTTATCACTACCCGAAGGCACTGACGACTTCGTGGTATATTGTGACGCTTCGCGTCAAGGTTTAGGCTGCGTGCTGATGCAGCGACAGAAGGTTATAGCCTATGCTTCGCGCCAGTTGAAGGTTCACGAGAAAAATTACACCACGCACGATTTGGAATTAGGCGCGGTGGTGTTTGCATTAAAGATCTGGCGACATTACTTATATGGCACGCGATGCACGATCTATACTGATCACAAGAGCCTGCAGCATATATTTGATCAGAAGGAGCTTAACATGAGACAGAGACGATGGGTAGAGTTGTTGAATGATTATGATTGTGAGATTAAGTATCACCCAGGGAAGGCGAATGTGGTCGCAGACGCCTTGAGTCGGAAGGAAAGAATTAAGCCCATAAGGGTTAGGGCTTTGGAAATGATTATTCAAACGGACCTCTCATTGCGCATTCGTGCCGCACAGAAGGAAGCTCTTAAGGAAAGGAATCTTGAGAATGAATATCTCCGTGGGATGGAGAAACAGTTGGTACCAAACGAGGAAGGAACGTTGTGCTTCATGAAACGAATTTGGGTTCCTCTCTTTGGTGGTTTGAGAGACGTTATTTTTGATGAAGCCCCAAGTCACGGTACTCGATCCATCATGGATCTGATAAAATGTACCAAGATTTAAAGGATTTTTATTGGTGGCCGAGGATGAAAGGCGATGTTGCAACGTATTTTGGCAAATGTTTGACTTGTGCCAAGGTGAAGGCCGAATATCAGAAGCCTTCAGGTCTCTTACAACAACCTGAAATACCCCAGTGGAAATGGGAGCAGATTTCTATGGATTTTATAACGAAGTTACCAAAGACACCCAAAGGTCACGACGCGATTTGGGTAATCGTGGACCGTCTGACGAAATCTGCACACTTTCTGCCGATCAAGGAGAAAGACAACACTAGTAAGCTTGCTGAGCTATACCTCCGAGAGATTGTTGGACAACATGGAGTGCCTCTCTCAATTATTTCTGATAGAGACGGAAGGTTCGTGTCAAGGATTTGGCAATCCTTCCAAGAAGCATTTGGTTCTCAGCTAAATCTGAGTACGGCATTTCACCCACAGACAGACGGCCAGAGCGAACGGACGATTCAAACGCTAGAAGACATGTTGCGAGTTTGCGTAATGGATTTAGGTGGTAGTTGGGACACTCACTTACCCTTGGTAGAATTTTCATACAACAATAGTTACCATGCAAGCATTCAAGCCGCACCATTCAAAGCTATATATGGAAGCAAGTGTCGATCACCGCTATGCTGGGCAGACGCGGGTGATAGACAGCTAGTTGGCCCGGAATTGGTTCAAGAGACGACTGACAAAATTTCCCAGATCCGAGAGCGCATCAAAGCGGCTCGTGATCGACAAAAGAGCTATGCGGACCGAAGAAGGAAACCTTTGGAGTTTCAAGTGAGAGATATGGTTTTGTTAAAGGTTTCACCCTGGAAGGGTGTAGCATGCTTTGGGAAGCGTGGGAAGTTGAACCCAAGATACATTGGACCATTTAAAATCTTGGAAAAGATTAGTCTTATAGCTTACAAGTTGGATCTACCCGCAGAGCGGAATGGCGTTCACGATACATTTCATGTATCAAATCTGAAAAAGAGTCCAACTCAAGAAACAGTGGTCATTCCTGCCGACGAAGTTCACATTGACGACACACTCCACTTTATTGAAGAACCTATTGAGGTTACTGATTGGAAGGTTAACAAGACGCGATGGAGTAGTGTTAAACTCGTCAAGGTTCGTTGGAACGCGCGACACGGCCCAGAGTTCACTTGGGAGCGTGAAGATCGCATGAAAGCAAAATATCCACATTTGTTCCCCAAGACCCCTGCATCTAGTAGCAGAACTAAAATTTTGGGACGAAATTTTCTTAACAGGGGAAGAATGTGACAACCGTCATAAATCCAGGTATCCGTATAATTAATTAATAATGATTAATGCTTAATGACAGTGCTTAATTACAACTGATGACTTAAACTGCTATCTGATTTCTGTATCATACATACATGTGCATCACATTTCATATCGTCACATCATTTATCACATACAAACTTTAGTGACATAAACGATGTACAAAGCACGGTTACCACAGTTAGCGGATAACTCAGAAATATGCTGACAATGTCATTACATAGACAGATAGTGTTTTGAGGCCCCGTAAGAGCCAGAGACAAGGTACTACACTAGTATGGTGTGTAGGGAAGTAAGGACCATAAAACTGCGTCACTAGGTGATAGTTTAAGTGCCGGAAAGTGCCTAAACCCACTAAAAGTGCAGAATTCTGTATATTTCAGCAAAATTCAGCTTTTTAATAAAGCTAGTAATGTGCAAAAATATGGCAAAATGGTCCTGAATGCTTTCCTAAGTGTCGGAAATTAAAAGTGTCACAAAAGGGTATTTAAAGTACACTAAACGGAATAGTTTGACGCTTTAACGAACCGGTATCTAACCGAACAACCGGACATTACCCGAAACACCAAAATATTGCTAGAAACATTGTTTTATTATTTCTTGGCTAGTAATGGTCCCCGAACACCCTAATACACTACATAAAACATCCTACAGTTAAAACACTAGATTTTTACACTTAACCTCCAGCTAATTACTTACATTATCATTCAAACTTACACATAACCCCCCCCCCCCTTCACACTTACGGTCACAAGAAGTGACCCCACCCTCAATATTTGTATAATCTTCCTAAATCTCTTGCTTGATCTTTCTTGGATATGATTGGATCTTGTATGTACTATTAGAGACACTTAAACCCTTGGACAATAGCATTAGTGGTTTATAAAATGGACCTAGAGCATCTTCATCTTCATAACACCACCACAACTCTCTCCTCCCTCCCTTCTACCTCTCGGCCGACCCCCACACTCACACCACCACCATTTTCATCCACCATTCAAGCATTTCAAGATCATTCCAAGGTGTTAGAAGGTGTTTTATGAAGCTTGGTGCTTGTAGAACTTGAAGGACCTCCATCAATTGCTTTTATCCACTCCATTTTCATCTTGTGTTCTTCCCTAGCTTAGAGCTAGTTGTAAGACTCTCTTAACCCTTTAATACTTCTATTTTGATTGGTTAAAAGATGCATTATGTTGTAAATCACAAGAACACTAAAAGACATTAACATAAGCTTAACATATGATGATATCTTGATGAAATAAAGTTGTTTAGTGTATGTATAATACTTGCTTATTGTTTTCTTGAGAATATGATGTTGATCATCATATGGAGCTTGCTAGATTGTGATTAAACACATGATCTAGCAAGTGAGAGGATGATTATGTGACAACATAAGATAATCATCTTCTTGTGTAGACATGAACTTGATGAATAAAATGATTTCTTGTAAAACAATAATCAAAGTAATCTAGTAATCGTATGAATCTAAGATTCAAGAATGATTTTCCAAGAAAACTAAGTTCAAAATACGATTTTTAGTAGAACTTGATTCTTACTTAAAACAACACTATTTTTTGTGATAAAACAAGTGTATAAACACTTATGAAACAAGAAGATCTCACAAAGAAACATTTTTAAAATATGTTTACAAGTTGTAAACACCTAAATTATTTAAGAATGAGATTTTTAAAGAAATAAACACACTTTAAATAGTAACTAAGTCTACTAGAAACATTACCAAGTTCCTACAAGTTTTTAATAAAAGTTCAAGTTCATGTTGTAGTGCAAATAACGTTGTTCTTGCACTTGGTAAGTATAACATTGTTTAGGGATTGATTGTTGATTGTTGTGATGATTTTTGAAAAGAAAATGATATGCTTAAATAGCATGGACACCTCCATTTTTAGGGGAAACTATGGCAAAATTTTCTAAAAATACAAACACTTAGAAAATATTTTCTAAACAAGTATTTACAAGTATGTTTTAAACTATGTGTTTCAATATAAACTTTGCCATAAATTTTGTTACAAAAATACAAGTATTGGAGGTTGGTTTTTGTAAATAAAAGTGGATAAATATATATTTAGAATATATATTTTATATTAAAGACACTTGTGTGAATATTTGTATACTTTGTGGAATAGTTATATTATTTTAAGGTAATACATAAGTTACACACTTGATATAGTGAAACCGAACGCAAAAAACGTAACTTACAAAATATTCCGGAAAATACTCTTATAAGTATATTTTTGGCAAATATTATTTTGAAAATGAAAGAAGTGAAAAAATGATTTTTGTACATATTACCAAGTTACGACAAATTTTCAACAAGAAGAAAATATATTATTTTTGGGAGATAAAAATATATTTTCCTAGTATATTTAGAAGATATATGATTTTTGGGAAAAAATATGTATTTTCTTGGAATACATTATTTTTGACAAATAAGTTATATATATATTTTCTAAAGTGAGACTTGAAAATATATTATTTTGAGAATACGAAAATGAGAATACGAGAATACATGTATAAGATACCCCCATCCTTGGGAAGGAAATACAGAGTTAAATACTTGAGAAGTATTAATACAGAAATATTGTTTAACAATTATTTCCAAACTAAATATAATTTAAAGTTAAAATAATTATTATTTTAACAAGTAATTATGACCTGGAGTAATATTGTGAACATAAGAAACGCAACTCAAAAACGTTAAACTCTAAGCCAAGGCACGGCCCGTTCGTCTAATAGACGTTAGTACACTGTAGGTAGTCGTGTTTGCTGCGGAGATTTGAGTTGCTAGTTCTGAAGACGCAATACTGTGAGTTCATGTCCCCCTTTTCTTTAAACTGTTTTATTTATTTACTTCGGGGGTGAACTACATATTACAAAAGGATTACATACGAATACTATTGGTATGATTAGCCTAGGAAAGAACCATAGATCATGTGATTGGGTAGGCGGATACTTGGGACCATTAATCCTCGTATAAGGACCGAGGGGCATGAGTGATAGATCTATTTGGGTGTAGCGAGCCCACACCCATGAGGACCAGGGTGGCCCATAGGGTGACTATGTCTTCCAGCCGGAAGCCCGGTACAACTTTGCTAGGTTTGAGTCTTCCTACACCGTCACACATACCAGTGGGCTTGCAAACCATTGGTGATCTTTTCCTTGTTTGCTTTCATACCGGGACATTCATACATACACTGTTACAAAGGTTTATATATATTTATACAAACACATGAACTCGCTCAACTTTTGTTGATGTGTTTAAACTACATGTATTTCATGGAACTAAGTGGATCTGGCAGGTGTATGCATGTGTCTTCAAGCTGCGTCGTGAATAAAAGATGTTATCCATGGTTGTTGAGTTTAAGGGGTGTATCCTATTCCTGGACGGGATACATGTTTCTAAACTCCGGTGTTATTTACAGTCTTTTGTGGAGTCTTTATGAACTCTGTTGAACATGTCATGGTTTGTAACTTAATTTGGTGTCGATGTTTTCAAGACAAGTATGTTGTGGTATTTTCTAAACTTAATTAATGGATGAACATCTCATGTTTTTATCATATAGCGTTGTTATGATTGAATGCTATGGTATTAAGAAGTCACACCAATAACCACGCTTCCGCAAAAGTCAAGGTGTGACAAAATGTGAAGTCATTAACATAGTTAGAATTCTCCGATGTTTTCACATTGTTTCAGGCCTTAAAATCAACCTTGAAAAATCAAATCTCATTGGTATTGGAGTCGAGTCGGAAGAGATAGGAGATATGGCGATTGAAGTAGGGTGTAGACCGGATTGTACTCCGTTCAAATATCTTGGTCTTATGGTGGGAGCTAATATGAACCGGTTTTCTAACTGGTAACCGGTTATTGACATTTTTAGGGCCAGACTAGCCAAATGGAAATCTCATTTGCTTTCCATTGGGGGTAGGGTCGTAGTTATTAGATCGGTTATGGAGAGTTTGCCGACGTATTATTTCTCGATTTACAAAGCGCCTAAAAAATTCATTGAAGTTTTGGAAGCATTGATTAAAAGATTCCTTTGGGGAGGCTCGGATGAAGAGAAAAAAATGCATTGGGTTGGGTGGGAGAAAGTGTCTCGGCCTAAGAAGGAAGGAGGTATCGGATTAAATAAACTCCAAGAGATTAACACGTCCCTCTTGGTCAAATGGGGGTGGCGGTACAAATCGGAGAAAGACAACTTATGGAGAAAAGTTATTGACGCCTTACATGTAACTAGAGTCGGATGGGAGTGCTTGCCTTTTAAGAAATCTTTAACTGGGGTTTGGAACAATATAGCTAAATTGGTTATTAATACTAAAATTGGTGGGATACCTATCAGACAATGCATTCGTGGTAGTGTGGGTAATGGTGAAGACATTCTTTTTTGGTTAGATACGTGGCTCATAGACGAACCGTTAAAAACCAAATTCCCAGATCTGTTTAGCTTGGAATCGAAGAAAAATTGTAAGGTTACGGACAGAATAAAAGGTCATGGACCTTCATAGGTCTTGGAATGGAGCTGGAGATCGCAGTTAGTGGCTTCGGACCTGCTGGATAATCTCGGTCACATTACGGCGTTGCTTAATGATGTTCAGTTATCGGCGGACATGGACCGGTGGAAGTGGGTCGCGGATCCGGGCAGCAGCTTCTCAGTTAAGTCAGTAAAACAATTATTGAGATCCGACGATACCGTGGATCATGGTTTCATTCTTGAATGGAGTAAATGGGTTCCCGCTAAATGCAACATACACATGTGGAGGACCGTTTTGAATAGTATTCCGACGGTGGAAGCTTTAAAAAAAGGAACGTTCATGTCGAAGATGAGTTGTGTTCTTTTTGCGGATCTTGTGAGGAATCGGTCGATCATGTGTTTATTGCTTGTTACACGGCTGCCAACATTTGGAATTGCATAAGCTCGTGGTGCAAGATCCCCTTCATATTCGCTTTCTCGTTACAGGACTTGTTCGTAGTCTTTGAAAATATCAACGGTTCGGATCGAAAGGGAGATGCGGTTCAAGGTATTATCATAATTGCGTGTTGGTGTATATGGCGGGCTAGGAATAACGCGAGATTCACAAACTCCCCGAATAGATTTGAAAACTTAGTTAGTGAAGTTAAGGCTTTAAGCTTTTTTTTGGTTTTTGAATAGGTCCAAGCACAAAGGTATAGGATGGGAGGAATGGTGCTCTTTTGTTAATATGTAATTAGTCTTGTGTGTTTTGTTTCGCCGGCCCAGTTTAGGTTGGCGGTTGTTGGTTAATGAAATTTACCTTAAAAAAAACATAACCAATGCCCAAGCAGGCCCATAGCCTGCTACAATTATATATTAAGAAACGAGATATTAACTTTATGTCTTTTTGTCATCAATAATTATTTTATCATCAATAACTGTATTCTAAATATTCAAAAAGAAATTAACGGCGGTGAAAAAGAAATATCATCAATTATTCTAAGACTATGTGTAGTGGTAATGCTCTTACCCTTGGGCGTTTTGCGTTATGTGTCAGCCCAGTCAGCAATGGGGCATTATGGGGCGGTTTCTAAAATAGGTGTAGTGGGGATGTGGGGCATTATGTTAAAAGAGATGTAATAAAATTAAAAAAAACCATAAAAAATCTTATTAGACAAACAAAAGGAAGATCAATGGTGATTGGCCAAGACAAATGAAGCAGGGCGTGGAAAAAAGCACGCCAAAAGCAAATTTGGTGAAAAAACGCCCCCGGAAGTGGGAGATGGACGTTTTGGGGCGTTTTTAGGGGAAAACGCCCAAAAAAAAACCACATTACGCATGGTCTAGGTACTTTTCTATCTAAATTTTTATATTAAATGCATAAACATTAACTTTATACTACCAATAATTTACTAGGTCGCCTTTGTATTAACTTTATATCGCCTTTGTATTAACTTTAAGCTTTTTTTGGTTTTCGAATAGGTCCAAGCACAAAGGTATAGGATGGGAGGAATGGTGCTCTTTTGTTAATATGTAATTAGTCTTGTGTGTTTTGTTTCGCCGGCCCGGTTTAGGTTGGCGGTTGTTGGTTAATGAAATTTACCTTAAAAAGAAAACATAACCAATGCCCAAGCAGGCCCATAGCCTGCTACAATCTATATCTCTAATAAAGCAAACCATTGGGGGACACATGTCACCCAATGGAGCAAGCCACCTAAGCATCCACATAAGCAATGACATGGCTAAAGGCTAATAATGTGACAAGTGGCATACCTCACGGATTGGGATTCAATTGGACGCGGGATCCGTTTGATTTCGGGTCATCCTATACTTTGAATTCGGATCTATATAAAAGGCTCTCTCATCTCTCTCTCTCATTATCCCAAACCGTTTCAAAAAAACCCTAATCGGCGATTCTGGTTCTTGCGCTCTCAATCGATCCTGTGAACCGAGGTTTAATCAATCTTCAAATATTCAACAGTGATCATCATCGACGGTAATGATTCCGATAATTTCTTCATCATCTTATTGATCGATTCTGTTTGAATGGTTTGTTTTACTTTGATTTGTGATGTATTGTCTGTTATGTGATGATGTATGAATTTATTGTACATGATTTGAAGATCGATTAGATTATTCCTTTTTTCTTAGGGTTTTAAAACCCGATATCATGTTGTTTGTTTATGTGATTTTAATATCGATTTCTTAAATAAGTTTTGTGGGTTAGTTAGAGTTTAGAATCCCCGATTTTTAAGTTGGTGTATATATGTTTTGTGTATTAGGGTTTTTCATTTGAATATGTTGATTTGTTCAATTCTGTTCCTCAGATTTACCTTGATGATAAATTGTACGTTTTAAGTTTTTGGTGTATTAGGGTTCTAATTACAGTTTTCATCTACTGTTATATGTTGGAAAGTGACAAGAACTAAAGATTGAAACTTTATAAAATGGATCTAACAAATTACAAACCTGCTGTTACTTCTATTTCCAATCTTCAATACCTTCTTTAACCATATAAGCAAGCTCTGTAAAGGACAGAACAGCAGTCACAAAAAAAAGAAATTTGCAACTCTTCTAAACTGTTCAAACAATGAGTAAATACGTTTTGGGTTTTCATATCGGATTGTTAAATATGTGATTTGATTATTTTAGTGCACATTCTATTACAAGCCTCTTATTTGAACTCTATATTTGTTACATGTACCTGTTATGATATACAATTTGGGGTTGTGAAAGACAACAAATTTGGAAGCGATATGGTGTACGGATTCGCAGCGCATGTGCGGAAGTGCGACAGAAAATCGTTGGTGAGTGTTGAAGTTATAATCATTTAAAGAAAAAAAAATTAAGATGTTTTAATATAACACATTGTGATAACTGTTATTATAAATGCATTTAACGATACTTATATTTTCCTTTGCAGAAACTTCATGCTGAGTATGGTGACTGGATTACGAAGTTTGGTTATCCAGAGAAAAATGCAATCATCAGGACCCTTGATGGGAGTACCTTTCAAGTCAAAGTGTTTAAACTTGCAGGCGACTTTTTTTTTACAATGGCTGGTTTGATGTTATCACATCATTGAAATTACCGGATGTTAGAGACAAACGGTTGGTATACGGTTCTTCGTTTCATATGGTATTTGTTAAAAGTAAAGGTATGTTGCTTTATAACTGACTTGGTGAAGGTGCATGGTATGTTTTGGTAGTTTTTACAAGGTGTGGTGTTAGTATACATTGAATGGTAGTTTTTTGTTGTGGTTGTTACGTTAAACATATGTGATGGTATATGTTGCTGACACTTTTTTTGGGCCGTTTATATGTGTGGCCGATGATTGCTTAGTCTTTGAACATATTTGAATATATATTGGTAGACGTTAATGTTATTGGTATTGCTACATGTTTGTGGTAAATAATTAGTGCTTCATAATTGTATGTATCTTAATTTAGGAATCAATTTAAGTATTCATCATATTAAACATCATTTAAGTACATTGTTTGATTAGTGCCAAATCTATTATTTTAACATTAAATATTATTATAATAAACCGTCCGTTTTCTAAAGATTTACGCAAAACAAAAATTTAATATGCTTTTGTTTCCTTTTTTAAATTGTATAACTGACTATAATTAATTTTTTAATAAAACCGTTCCATTTTAATCAATTTAGAGTTTTCTTAATCTTCATTGAATATCTACACATGGAAATTTTATTCTAAATATGGTACTATCTTCATTGAATAAACTAAAGTTTGTTCACTGAAATAATTGAAATCTGTTTTAACATACATTTTAATTAATTATTTATATCAAATTGGTTTTTTTTATTATAATCAACATTATTAACGTTTTTTATTTAAATTTGGAAATTAAAAACAAATTTTCAATCTTATATATATAAATTTTATAAAATCGTTGCTGACATATAATATTTTGTATTTAAACAATTAAGTTTAGTAAAAGAAAATCGTAAATTAACTACATATATATTACCATTAAAACTAAACAACCGTATGCTAAATTATATGGCATTTTTTTTATTTTCTTGGGTTGGTCAAAAACCTGAATTTTCTTTGTTTTACGGTTTGAGTTTACCTTTTTAATATGTGTAACATATGGTAATTTACTTAGGGTGGTATTTCATTTTGTGTTGTTTTTTATGCATTCATTTTAAATATACGAAAAAGTTGGTGCCTAATCTTTTTGACATTTGTATTTTTTTTACAAATGTCAATCCATTTCTAAAAATAGTTATTTCTTAACTTAGGTAACATATTTTTATATTACTCAACTGATATTTCAACTTGAAAAAAATAATTAAACGAAATTTGTAAATATATTCACTTAATCCATTCAATTTATTCACTTATAAATCATTTTTTTCCTTCAATCATCTATAGTTGGTTTTGAAGATTTTGAATAACTGATATCTTTAATTAGGACTGAATGTGGCTATTTAGTGCCTTTTTGCCTTGATATGTTTTATATAATTTTACTACATTTTTGTAATAATTTGCTTAATTTTATAAATTAGAGATCTAATTCATGTATTTTGATTACATGTAGTGTTTTCAGAATCTATACTATCTATTAAGGGAGATTACAGGATCACCTCTATTTGCCTACGTGTCATGTTTTTAGCTATTAATGAAGAGAGGAAGACACAAAGGATGTGTCAAAGACAGTTTAGATGATACATGTTCAAGGTAATAAGGAGAAACCCTCTGTTGAAGAAGCAACCAGTGAGAGTGTTTTGCCTGAAACATGGAGGGGTCGGTGATGTTGTCGAGGAGTGTCAGGAAATGCTAAGTGATAGCATTTTCTTACACTCCTCGACAATGTCACCGACCCCTCTTAAAAATTCCATCAAAACTCTATCACTGGTTGCTTCTACAACAGAGGGTTTCTTTTTGTTACCTGAACCTGTATCATCACAACTGTGTTGACTGACCCTGTATGTGTTGTTACATGAATATTCAATTAGGATTTACACATCTGAGACTAAAACTATGATTAAGCAGACGTCTGTCCGAATAAGTGAGGTTTGACATTGAGAAATCATTTGAAATACTTGAGCAAATCATTTAGTGTTGACTGTGAAGGTGAATAAAAATGAATTGAAAGTGCTTTGGACATATCCTTTGAACATAAGGCTATGATGATTTTGTATATTTGATTGAAAATTGAATGAAGATAGCATTATGGTATGGCAAGGTTGTAGGATGGCAGTTGTTCATGCAACCTCTCTTGCAGCCATGGTGTTGTCATCTTTTTTCATAATCTGAGCCTGACAGTCTGAAAATATAAATGTTTTGCAACTTCAACATGAATATACAAGAAATACATAGTTGGATCTTTGTGATATTTAATAGAGAAGAAAGAGAGAGTTGGATGGATATATGAATACTTATGGATGGAGATATGATTTTTGTTTGAAACAAAATAAAGTTTTTGATTTTTATTGATTTTTGTAGATCCGACCATATTTATCGCAGTTACTAATTTTTGTTGCTTTTTTTTTCATGTGAATCCCTAACTCCGTCTTAACGAGCGGAATCCCACCATTCGTCAAGCAACAGAGGTTAGTTAAATCTTATACTTTTATTTATTTTTTTAATGTTTGTCATATATAATTTTATTTATGCTTTTTGTTCATTTTTTTACTTAATAATATATTCTGAATGTTTTTTTTCAAACAAAATAAAGTTTTTGATTTTTATTGATTTTTGTAGTTACGACCATATTTATTGCAGTTTACTTAATTTATGAAATTTAATTTATTTTTAAAAACGTTTTTTTTTTCTATAAAAAGAGTAATGTTTTTATGCTTAATTTATCAATTTGATATTATAAGTATGTTTCTGTAATTATACATTTTTTCTATAATTAGGTTGCCGTTATATTTTTAAAAAAATTTAGTTACTTCTTTGTAGTTGTGGTTCAAAACTTTGAATTCAACTTCACTCCAATCTTCTTCCAAGAATACCTTGGGTTTCCATATAAGAATAAACTTATTCAGTAGATCTACATATATAGATTTTTTTACATTCTTTACTGTGTTCATCTACATCTACTTTTTCTTGAATCGATTTCTGAATTTCACATATCCCTCTACAAATCTGTAAGTTGTTTTTCTTAAATTCCTTCTTTAATCATTATTCATGTGTTTCTCCTTTTATTTAATGTGTTTAATTTTTTTTTATTTAACCCTAAATCCAATTGGTATTTAAAAATATGTTCATTTTTTGGGTTTTAAGATTATGGTTTTCTTAACGAATAATTAATTCTGCAAAACCAAAAACCGATTTTCATTCAGAATACTTTTTATTTGTAATGTATATTTATTCTACAATGTTTACCCGCAACCCATGATCCGATTGTTATTAATATGTTTCATAAGTTCTATTTGAAGTTATGTAAAATAACTTTTATTGGATTGGAATTGTTAATAAGTATGTGAATGTCATTGAAAACCCTGATTCGTATTGTTATTGAATATTTTTTGTTTATGATTTTTTTATATGATTCCGTTTATATGATTTTTTTAGTCTGATTTATTGATTAAAATTTATGTTATACAAAGCCTGATTCTGATCGTCATGGAACTTATTATGATTTTGTTTTTATATCAGATGTTTAGGTAATATATTAACTTTTGAGGTCACTGTATCTATTTTTTATTATAGGGTAATAGTTATATATATTTTAAGGGGTTTTAAATTTTCTTAATTGTCAGTGTAAATTATTTGGCTACACGTTTTTTTTATTATGATGTATCATAATGGTTATATCATCGGTTGCCTCCATTGATTATAGATTTTGGAACAACAGATACTTTTGATGAGGTTTGTTATATATGGATTGTTATTATAACATGTTGTTCACATTGTTTTTTATGTTATTTATAATTTTGTTAATAATTGATCTGATGTGGTTTGTTTATGTAACCAGTTTTTGTAGGTATTTCATATGGCAGAAAGTTCATCAAGGTATTTTTTGTTCATTTTGTTAGTATATTTTACATTTCATATGTAGTATCTGTGTTTTTTTTTTCATGTTTTTGTTTTTTTTTTTTCTCACACTAACATTAACATTTTACACTTTATTAATATCGAAAATTTTAAATCAGGTTCAGAGGACCCTGGTTCTGTAGGCTAATGAATGTAGCAGATGAAGTTATTCTGGTAAATGATAAATTATTACATAAGTTATTTTTTGTTCTTTTATTTTCTTAGTATTAAATACAGTTTTTTATTATTGCATACTTTATATATTTTCACTGTAATTATAATAAATTTTGCAATTGTTTGTTTTATTAGTCCATTCCAGATGACGCTGCGGTCAAACTATGGGGTGTAGATAAAGGCCCTACAAATGTTATTATACACATTGAAGATGGCCGACAATTTGATGTTTCTTTAAGCGCTGATAAAGGAAAGTTATTCTTTTTTCATGGTTGGTCCAATGTTGTAGAACATTTGCAACTAACCAAAGGCTTTTTGGTAGTATTTAATCCTGTAGATTCTACTACGTTTAAATTAACATATTTCGTTGATGGGGTTAGTCGTGGCTCTTTCTGGACGTATCTGCTCCCTCCATCATCTCATTTTTATGTAAGATAAATTCTATTTTTTATTTTTCTTAATGTGTTGATGTATTAGTCTACTTATATTAAAACTAATTTGTTTTTTTTTCCTTTTTTGATCATTACCACAGGTCATTCCTGAATGTATCCTGCCAAAAGTTTATGATTATTCATCAAATGATGTAATCTGTACTGTACTTATAGATAACAAAACTTTTAATGTTGCCATTGAAACCTCTGACGGTAAAGTCGGTTTTACCGTTGGTATTGACGTAATTGTCAGTAAGTTGCAGTTGAAGGCTGGTTGTTTTTTGTTATTTACAAAAGCTTTTGGTAATTTTTTCCATTTAAAATTTTTTGAAAAAAACGGTGTTGAAATCAATTTTCCTGATGAAGATGTCGATGAGGTAAGTTACATTTTGGTACTTAAATATATATTTTATATATGTTAATGGAATACATTTTATATATTTATTTTGCAGTCTGACGTTGCACCTATCGATGCTGAAAATGAAGTTGATGAACAAATAACTGGTGGTGTTCGTCGTTTTGTTCGTATGGCTTGTGAACGTTATTTTGTAAGTTTAATATCATTTTACAAACCGCTAAAAAACATGTGTTACAATTTTTTGTTACTTAATAAACATTCTTCTTTTAGTTTCATATGTATTATTAATTGTATTTTTACAACAATACAGAGGATTCCTGATCCTGTATCACGGATGGCTAGACTTGATGAAGGTTTAAAAGATATCACCGTTAGGCTTATGCATCTCGATCCCCCTCGACAATTTACTAACGGTACCAGACGTGAAAAAAAAAAGCGACGGAGGTTTTCGATACGCGTTAACCAGGTGGAAGAAGTTTATGAAAGCAGCTCGAATTAACGACCGTGACAGGGTTCATTATTCTTTTGATGAGAATGACCAGGTGTTGAGTGTTGAACTTGTTGTACCTTACGTTAGGCGTAGTCATTAGTTATATTACATTTAGGTCATGTTTTTTGTCTTTCATATGGCAGATATTAACTTTTTATATGGTTTTGTTGGTTTTTGACATTCGTTATGGTTTTCAATTTCAAGTTATTACATTTTTTTGCATTATATGACGTTATTTCCGGCATTTGATAAGTTGTCTGTTTTTCCTTCCAATGTATGTATTTGTACACAACATTTGTATTCAAAGTAAATAATATGGTTTTGGTGGAAGCCCGCGTATTACGCGGGCATTAACCTAGTTATATATTAAGAAACGAGATATTAACTTTATGTCTTTTTGTCATCAATAATTATTTTATCATCAATAACTGTATTCTAAATATTCAAAAAGAAATTAACGGCGGTGAAAAAGAAATATCATCAATTATTCTAAGACTATGTGTAGTGGTAATGCTCTTACCCTTGGGCGTTTTGCGTTATGTGTCAGCCCAGTCAGCAATGGGGCATTATGGGGCGGTTTCTAAAATAGGTGTAGTGGGGATGTGGGGCATTATGTTAAAAGAGATGTAATAAAATTAAAAAAAAACCATAAAAAAATCTTATTAGACAAACAAAAGGAAGATCAATGGTGATTGGCCAAGACAAATGAAGCAGGGCGTGGAAAAAAGCACGCCAAAAGCAAATTTGGTGAAAAAACACCCCCGGAAGTGGGAGATGGACGTTTTGGGGCGTTTTTAGGGGAAAATGCCCAAAAAAAAAAAACCACATTAAGCATGGTCTAGGTACTTTTCTATCTAAATTTTTATATTAAATGCATAAACATTAACTTTATACTACCAATAATTTACTAGGTCGCCTTTGTATTAACTTTATATCACCAACAATTTACTACCTTACAGTATTTTTATATATTCTTGCCAAAAAACCTAATCATAAACGCGTATTTTTAGATTAATAATCTCATATAATAATGTCTATGGCTACTGTTTTCTTTTTATTTAATTCGTCAGCTTCTCAGAATCATCAAGAGCTTACGGTATACTTTTGTCTTCTATTGCCATTTTCAGATTCTGTCGGGTTATGTTTTTAGAAAATACAACCTCTATGTGAGATGGCTTGAACGATGACAATATTGTTGTGTTCGATGTACATCGATATTGCTAAAGTGATGAGAACTACAACTTGTATCAGGGTCTCCGGGGCGCCTGCAGGGATGGGTGTGGTGAGTGTACTCCCCGATCGGGAACACCGCCGCCGACCCCTCGGTGACCCAAATCAGGGAGTGGGGAGCGGCTATCATTCACCGTGTGAAACTTGTATATTTTTTAGTTTTTTTTTTCCTTGTGATTTTGTAGGAGGATGAAGAACAAAGAATTTGCAGGTGAAGATCAAAGTGCAGGTTAAAATGAAGAAGAAGAAGGGGAGGAGGAAGAAAGAAGAAGAAGAAAAATAATTTTCAAATATAACCCTTAAGTTTTATTTTTAATTTAAAAAAACACTTAATTTTTTTTTATTACTTTTAAAAATACCCCTCAAACTTGTTTTTAATTAAATGAAATGTTCTACTTTTTTATTTTTATTTAGTTTTAATTTATTTAAATTATGTTTTACCTTTATAAAAATATTTATATAAAAAAATAAAACCAAGTCCCTAAGAGAGGAGTGCCGCCATCAAATTGAGGGTGTGGAGGGAGTTAAGTGAGGAGTTGACGTGGCGCGTGCTGATTGGCTGTGGGTAAGAGAGGTCACTCCCCACTTAGAGGAGTGCCCCTTAGGGTGAGAGGGGCACTCCCCTAAGAGGGGAGTCCCCTCTCTTACACACCACGAATCAGATAGTGCCACGTCAACTCCCCTCTTAAACTCCCCTAACACCCCATTTTGATGGCGGCACTCCCCTAATAGGGGACTTGGGTTTTTTTTTTTTATTTGTTGTAAAATTATGCATGTTTATAAATTAAAAAAATATTAATAAAAATAAAAATTAAATAAAAGACATTTCATTAAATTAAAAAAAAACAACCTAGAAAAATAAAAATTACATTCAAACTAGAAAAATATAAATTACATTCAAACTAGAAAAATATAAAAACAAATTACTCGTCGTCGGAACTCACTTCAAGGTGAGGTAGATCTAAACGTCCGAGATGCTCAACGAGATCGTGTTTTAGTCTCCAATGCGTTTCTTCGTCAATGAGCTCGCTATAAGCTGTTTCAGCGAAGACGGGTTCGACTGGAGGATCTTGAATGTGTACCGGTGCTATCGCCCTTCCGTCGTCTTTTATAATCATGTTATGTAAAATAATGCACGTATACACGAGTAACCTTATCTTTTTCACCGTTTTCGAACGCATTGGACGATTTAGTATTCCCCACTTCGCCTTTAACACACCAAACGCCCGTTCCACATCTTTTCTTGCGGCCTCGTGTTGCCTCTTGAACTTTTTTTCATTCGGGATGTGAGGATATGGAAAAGACTTCACAAACACGGACCAGGTAGGGTAGATCCCATCAGTAAGATAATACCCGCGTTTGTATAAGTGCTCGTTCACCTGAAATGGACAATATGGCGCCGTTCCGTTTCGTTGAGCAAGAAATAACGGAGATTGTTGGAGCACGTTGATGTCGTTTTGTGCACCCGGCGGGCCACAAAAAGCATGCCAAATCCACAAATCTTGAGACGCCACCGCCTCTAACATAACCGTCGGGTATTGATGATCGCCTCTCATATATTGTCCACGCAATTCTGTGGGGCACATTCTCCAGACGAAGTGTGTACAATCCAGACTACCCAACATACCAGGTAGATGATGTCTCTCCTCATGAGCCTGATACAACAGCGCAACGTCGTGGCTCGTTGGTCTACGTAAGAATTCACCGGCATACATTGCACAGACCGTCTGGCAGAAATATTCAAGGCACTCACGAGAGGTCCTTTCAGACATCTTTAAATACTCGTCGTTTTCGTCTGGTGGGTTACCGGTTGCAAGTTGTTTAATCGCCGAAGTAACCTTTTGCAACGGCGTGAAACTTTTCTTCATTCTCCCGTTCAAGCCCTCTTGAAACCACCCGTCGTACGCTTCCACGTCACTAACAATTTTTAGGAACAAAGACTTGGACATACGAAATCTGTGACGAAAAGTATCGTCATTAAATTTTGGATTTTCAACAAAATAATCGGCCATGAGTGTCTCATGGCCACCCTCACGATCTCGAGGGACAACTTTTTTTTTACTAGACGATGCCGTGTCTAGTAGCTCCGCTTGTTGGATGAGATTTTGGAAGAAAATTAAGCTACTATCGTTTGACGGTTCACCTTCATCGTCGGGAAAGTCGGGGTAGGGGAGGAAAAATCGGGAACCTGGGATCCATTTTGTATTTGAAAGATTTGAGTTTGAGAGTTTTGGTGTGAGTTTGAGAGTGGTGAGTGTGGTAAAAAAATTGATTTAGGTTGGTTAGATATATATTGTTTAAAAAAGTTGAATTTTTTTTTTTTATAAAAGTGACCGTTTGATAACGGTCTTATTCCGAAAATCGTGCCAAAGCAAGCGGTAAGTCCACACCGATCGACCCCCCCGATTCGGGTCCCCGCTTTGATGCGGCGGTGTTCCCGATCGGGGACAAGGGTCACCGCAACCCCTCCCCGCGAACGCCCCGTACACCCTTACACCCTCAATGTAAAGAAGGTGCTATTATATCCATACTACTGGTCCACTTCTTTTTCTTTAACAATATGTTTTTGCTTTTAATTAGTAATTATGTATTCTTATGTTCCTATTAAAGTCAATAGGAACAACTTGCAATCTCAACCATTGGATGAAAATGAAATGAAATCCTGACCCTTATAATTCAGAAAAACCTGGGGAGGTTTTTTTTTGTTCACTTTGACTTTCTCATCCTAAATTTTGGGAAAAATATACCCCACGATCTATCTATAACATAACATATGTTTTAATTACAAACATAAAGCCCACGATCCACATAAAATAAATGACCTAAACAAGTGAAAATTTAATTGGAAACATAAACCATAAGATTACAAAAATCTATTTGAACAAATTTAGACCTGTAAACAAAAAACGTGAATTTTAAAACAGTAAACAAAAAAAATGTGAATTTTAGAACCTGCAAAAAATAAATAACATAAAACTGTTAATAAAACAAGATGTAAAACCACGTTCTAATTTAAAACTGAATTTAAAGCTTCATTTGATAGCTTCAAACAGTTTAAAAGGCTCTAAAAATTATGGAAACTGTCGGAAGCAGTTATTACATAAGCAGTTATTACATAAACATGTTTATATATTGGGTGTTAAAAAGCTCCAAAAAAAGGCCACGTTCTAATTTAAAAAGCGTCAATAACTGAATTTAAAACTTCATTGGATAGCTTCAAACAGTTTAAAAGCTCTAAAAATTATGGAAACTGGCGGAAGCAGTTATTACATAAACATGTTTATATATTGGGGCTTGAAAAAAAGCAGTACCTTATTCTGTTCTCAAGACACGCAGTTGCCATCTCCTCTCAAAACCTGCAAACACGGTGGTGAACTAAAGGTGAACCCAGATACATTTAGACTTTTTTTATTTCTTTTATGGATGTAGTTAAAAAAAAGCAAATTTTCTGTTTTTGATGTGAACAGGATCAGAAGATGAAGGTGAATCATGATAAACCAAAGGTAAAATCGAATTTAATTACTTTCTTTGAGTTTGCAGTTACATCATAAAATTGTAATAAAATAATAAAAACCTTTTGTATTTGGTGTAAAAAGGATAAGAAGCTGATGATGAAACATGATGAACCAAAGGTAAATCTAGGTACATTTGTGTGTTTGAATGTACATAGAATGAAAAGATTACGGTGGATCATGATGAACCGAAGGTAAATTTAAATTCATATTGTACCTTCTTCATTTAGTTTACAGTTTCTTAGAGCATTGGTTTTAAACATGAGATCTAAATAGTTAAAAAAGTTTTAAAAATAAAAACAAATAATGTAGGAGTTGGTTAAAAAAGTTTTAAAAATAAAAGCAAATAGTGTAGGAGTTGGTAGTGGAAAAAGTTGTAACATGGCCAAGTGGGTGTTATTAGAAAAAAGTTTGATAGATAAATGGGAAAAAGTAGTTTTTATTATAATAAAGAATTAAATTTTAACCCAAAAACATTAATATATAAAGAAAATAACTTCATATTAATGTTTTGCTTATGTGAAAAATATATAAATGTTCACAAAATTTAAACAATAATATATACAACCAAAACATTTATTAAAAGGTTTTCCTAATGTAAATAACTTTAATATTTCTACGCAAAGAGGATTGAGAGTTTAACACATTTTAAACATCAAACGTAAAAGGATGTGTATGAACAACAAAAGCTTAATTATCCCTCTATAATTTAGCAAAGTACTCTTCCCTCACACATTTACTGTTCAATTTTCTTTCATTCCATTTGTCCACTTGTCAGTAATTCATAGATGCCGTCAACTTTCTTTTAAATTTGGAACACATTGTACAAGTAATCAAAGAAGATGGTACAACTTCACTCATACACCAAAACCACCATCACCACAGTTGATTAAAGAGACTTCAAAAAGAGGAATGAAGTTGAGAGAGAGACACGATGTAAGGGTTTTGCACTGGTCAGAGGCGGCGTTTGACGGGAAGATCGATGATGGAGGTTGAGACGTGCGGTGAGGTGGTTGTTGCCGGCAACAGGTGGTGCTTAAAAACGTAGAGAGAGAAAGAGAAAAGGATGGGAAGAAGCAGAGACAGAGTAGGTGGAAAGGGGATGTGGTGGCAGCGGTGATGGACTGATGGTTGAGGTGCCGCGGTGGGGAGGGGAGGTAGAGATGACGGTGGCCATCGAAGTCGTTGTCGGAATCATTGGCGAAGACGGCGGTTCGTCTTCTTCGGCGGTGTTGCGGTGGTGGCAGTTCAGTGATGGTGATTGTTGTGTTGGGGCAGGATGTATGTGAGAAAAGGAAGGGGGTTTTGCAATTTTTGATGCACATGGTTTTATAAATATGATGAACTTTAAACTGGTGTATCACCATTCTTCAAGATAGTATTTTTTAGATGAATTAAATTAAAATAATAATATACATAATAAGGATATTTATACGTTAACTTATAGAATTAATATTGTTACAACATTATAGAAGATGGTGGTTATAATATATAATATTATTAATTTAGTTAAGAAAATGTTTGATGTCCACCTTGAGAAAATCAAAGGACCTGGAACTCTAAAAGTGTACGCAGTAATAATTACACAAAGGGTAAATTACTTTTTGAGTCTCTGTGTTTTATGGGTTTTAACCACTTGAATCCAAAAGCAAAAAGTTTAACGAGCTGAGTCCCTATAAGCATTTTCTTTAAACATTTGAGTCCAAATTTCTAACACTGTTAGAATTTTTTGGTTAAATATTGTTAAATGACCAAAATACCCTTATAATTATAAAATAAAAAAAAATTTCTCCGTCTCTCTTATCCTCGTATCTTCTTTCTCTATTCTCATCTTCATCTCTCTCATCTCTTTCTTTCTTTCTCTAGACACCATTAACACCACCACCGTCACCACCACAGCCACAACCACCTCCGTCTCAAACCACCACCTCAACCGCAAACCTCTAGCACACTCTCTGTCTCTCTCTCTCTCTCTCTAAATCCTCACAGTCCTCCTTTCCCTTCAAGTAAACAGCCGGCCACCACCATTTGGTGGCGACGCACGGCGACAAGCAAGTTAGAGAGAGGGAACAGTTAGAGAGAGAGATCGAGGAGAAGCTTAACTCCGAGATATCACGGGTATGCTTGATCTTCCCTCTCGTCTTTGGATCTGAAGGTGGTTGATCATCTCTGTTTACAAACTCTGGTGCGGTGTGACTGTGGCCACCGGAGCTCCGAACCGGGCTGAAGCAGTGGCGGCGGGCAAAATCCCAGATCTTTCGATTGGAGCGTGAAGCGGTCATTCCAATTTTGAAGCCCAGACTCGTCATGACTCTGGCCAATTTAGTCGGTAATCAGATCAAATTTATGCTCTTTTATTCTGTAACACTTGTTGACTGCAATCTGACAATGTTCCCTAAGTCAATTCTATGTTTAAATTGTTCTGTTGGTTTCTAGGTGTTCAATTTTTGATTAATATGAGCATTGGTTGTTGATAGATCTGTTTTGGGACTTGTGTGTGATTATTGACACTAATTAATTGTTTGAAGGTGTTTGGAGGTGCGATGGTGGTGGTAGTGGTGGGGATGATGGTGGGGCACTGGTGGGGATGATGGTTGTGTGGTGGTGTTTAGAGAGGGAGAGAAAGACTTGTACTTATGTGCATATAAGAGTTGTACTTTATGTGTAAATGACTAAATTACCCTCATAGTTAACAGACTTGATTGATGGAGTTAGAAATTTGGACTCAAATGGTTAAAGAAAATGCTTATAGGGACTCAGGTCGTTAAACTTTTTGCTTTTGGACTCAAGTGGTTAAAACCAGTAAAACACAGGGACTCAAAAAGTAATTTACCATTACATAAAATAAACCAAAAGAAAAAAATATATAATGCTTCAATCTTGTCCGTTTAAACCTCCTCTAACTTACTTTTTCATTTCTTTAAACCTCCTCTAACTTACTTTTACTAAGGTTATAAATAATTTAAGTTTGATATAATATTACTAAAATAAGTGGGATTGGAATTAATTTATTAAAACTATTTAAGTTTAGGAGGATCTTTAAGTTACAGTTAATACATTAATTCAACTCTAATACTATTACTATCATCATTATTTAATTGTAGTCATTAAAGATTCTTTTGTTTGTTTTACGTGAATTTTGTTATCCTTTTGACTTAGTTATTATTTTTTACGACAATGTTTAAGTAAATACTTTGCAAATCATGTGCTTAATTAAACGTTTAAACGTCTATATTTTTGTTTGGTTTAACGGTCCCACTGCAAGGCGCGGGTCCCAAAAACTCGTTAAAACAGTAGCACAACTTATAATTTACCTTATGGAACAAAATTCGTTCCATTAAGAAGAACTCTCAAGCTAAACTCCTTCGGTCCAAGTTAGACAACAAAATACTCAATATAATCTGTAAATCCACATTATAGATAAATATTATTGAACAATATTCAAAGAAATGGCAAACATAACATTTATTGCCTAATCAACAATAACCATAATTCAAATATAATAAATTAATAAGTGTCATTTGAAGCATAATGGCGATGCCCATTACATTTGTCGCATAATGGCGCCGTTCCCTTGTATTGTTTCTTAGCAGGTGGTGTTGCTACCTGGCTAGGTCCCGCTTGATTAGGTGCAACTGCAGCGGGTTTCCTCGAAGCCTTACGCTTCCTTGATTTTGGTGCAGGCTTGACTTTTGCTTCCTTTGATGACTCTTGAGTGGTTTCATTCTGGAGTTGATACATGGTAATGCCTAAATCCACAGATTTCTGAATCACTTCGCCTATTTGCTGGGCAAATTTGGCTGTTCGCTCGGACATTTGACCGGTACTGAGAGGAAGAGACATTCTAGAATAAAATGAAAGACATAGGAAGAAACAAGTGAAAGGTTATCGGATAAACAAAACAGAATGACAATGCATAAGAATTGCGATCATTTGTTTGTTATCTAAGGCAAACAAATGAGACGGTGACAAATCAAAGTAAACGGATCATATTAATGTATCACTGAAGACATGCTCGCCTATAAGTGAACACTCACCCCAAGAGTTCCCAGGTAAGAGTGACTGGTCCGATACTGCGGATTTGTACGAACACTCTAGCCTTCGACAGAAAACTCAGGGTACAGGCATTCACTCTTCCAGTTTGCACGTGTTCACATTATACGACCCAAACTTTGACGAGATTTGAAAACTTAGAGGGTTCAAAACCTTACAATAGAGGGTTCAAAACCTAGTAATCAATCATCCTAGAACAGATGATTAGTTTTCAAAGCGGTTTTGAAATTTATGTTCTTGTTGTGGTTGTCGCCTAAGGATAGGTGACAGTATTGTTTTATGACTAAACGCAAGTAAACTCGCGTTAGGGTCCTAGGAAGGTTATAGACTAGGTCAAAGCATTACTAATAACCTAATTCCCTATAACCATGAGCTCTGATACCAACTTTTCTGTCACACCCCGACCACGTGGAACATATAAAACGTGGCGGAAACGTCGGGGAGTGTTGTAACAGAATCATTGTTTCATAACACATGGAAATTGAAATATTGTTTTATTGATTAAAAGAGTTACAATGTCTTTGACAATCAAAGAAACATAACATAAATAACTAGTCTTGCATCTTTTATTGTCACTAAGGCCCAAGTCCGCCTATGTATATCTTGATAAGTCCTATGCATCATCTCCTGAAAACACATGTGAAAATAGGTACGTCAGCATAAAAATGCCTGTGAGATACATAGGTTTATGAAAATGGGATTCATGACTTATTGTTTAAGAAAATGTTTAGTCATGAACCTTGTAATTTGCTTTGTCTTGTAAATCATTTGAAAAGTGATAAATAAACCAAACGATATATATGTATAAAAGAATAACACATGGTTAAGTGGATAAACATGTGAAATGAGTTTGTATAAATTAAGTTGTTTGTAAAACAATGTATTGTGAAAAGTATGTTATTTGCATAAAAGGTTATATGTCCAAATTTAAATGATTCAAATAACGCTACGATATGTAATACCATACAATCACTTATATATAGGAAGTACCAGCGGCGTATCCACCATGCTTGTATCATATTACACACGCCTCGTTACTTAAATCACTTACTCAAACCAAACCAACAATGTAAGATGTCTATGTTTAAACCAATCGCCAAACGTATTAAATAATATGTCAAAATGTTTATGTCAAGATGTAAGTCATGTAATGTATAACCAATGTCAATAATGTTTATGTGTCAAATGTAAATCATGTAATGTGTAACCAAAATGATATGTATGGCTAGTGAAAAATATCAACTAAACCATATGCACAAAAACAAAGTATTGAAGTAAAACACGGTTTAAATCAAAGCTATGTTTTGTGGAACAAATGCATGCTATACTGATATAAACATCTATGCGGTATTGTGAGAATACATACATCCAAGCCTTGAGACTGTGGCGATAAACCCTTAAACAAATTAAAGGTTTATCTAAGTTATGTATATCGAATTCGGTCATTCCTTCCAATCCAAACAAACCCAGGATTTCAGGAACGGGAGTTGTCAATTCCTATGGTACCACTACCTACTAACGAACGGCGTGATCGGTGTTAATGAATGTATATTGATCCATCAAAACAAACCCAATATCATATCAAAATGTAAGCATGTGATGAAAACAACTGTACTAAGTATGCAACAAATGGACATACATAGCATGTGAACTGTACTAAGTATGCAACAATAGACATACATAGCATGTGACGTGAAACAACTGTACTAAGTATGCAACAATAGACATACATAGCATGTGACGTGAAACAACTGTACTAAGTATGCAACAATAGACATACATAGCATGTGACGTGAAACAACTGTACTAAGTATGCAACAATAGACACACATAGCATGAAATGTAATGTAAAACAATGTACTAAGTATGCACACAATGGGCATACATAGCATGAAATGTAATGTAAATCATGTACTATTAATGTACTAATGAACATAGCAAGTATATGATGTGAAAACATGGAAAGCATGAAAGTAACAAGTAGGCACATGTGTTTCACCCCAAAACAGTTTGGAAAACAGTAAAAGAGGGATCTATGTACTCACTTGAGATTGCTTAGTAGTCCTTGAGTAACAACCAAACAATGCTAGAGATCACGGATATCAAACGGCACCTAATATAGGTAACTATGTTAATAAACCGGACCTAAATCGGAGGATCGGATAGAATGAGGGTTCGTAAACCAAACGAGTATGGAGACTCGTGTAATATGGTTTAACAAAGCCTACATACTAAATGAAACCTAACATAAGTGCTTACGACCCATTACGACCCGTCTAGGTAGCTTATGCTACTTTAACGCGTCGTGCGCGCAAAAGCGCACTCGAGACGTCTAACTAGCCCTATGACAAGTGTTATATGCCTAAACATGTTACCTAATCAGTTAAGTGACGAAAGTTTAGGTTACATATGCTTAATTACCAATTACACATAAAAAGGGTATTCTGGTAATTTACCTAAGGCATATAAACTACCTATCATACAACTACTCAAACGATGTGACCATAGGGTATAACCTCGGAAGGTTATTCCCTATATACTATGGTCCTAAAGTATTTGGTCAGATCCTAATGATCGACCAAAATGGGTCGGGTTCGAAGGTATAAGCGATTTATTAGATCGCTTACCCTTACGACCCTAGACAACGAGGTAATCAGTAGGCATAGTCACAAGGGACTATAACCATCGTGATTACAATCACGTTGCGAAGTTCAAACGAACTTCGCATTGACCATAAACTGGTCAACGCAGAAAGTCAAACAAAGTTTGACTTTCGGACTCGAAAAGCAATAAAAGAATGAAGGAATACTTACAAAGTGTCCCCGAATGCTAATCTTGATCCAAGTAGCTCAGGTATGAAACAAAGGTTTCAACTTAGAGCTTCTCAAATCAGATTCTAGTGGGTTTTTGGAAGGAAAGGGGTTGGGTATTTATAGTGTTCGGTGAGCCGTTAAGATCGTTTCTTGGAAACCGTGCTTTGATCTTGGCCATACACCTCAAGAACATGGTTTTACAAAACCATGTGAGCCCCTAGTATTGAGAAATACCATGTGCATGTGGGTTTTGTGGGTAATGCAGCTGTTAACAGCCTGTTTAAACATTGAATCTGGTCTGAGAGGCTGACGCGGGCTGCGTAAAGATACACCCTGGTTTTACGCGGGCCGCCTGAGGGTCCTGATCAGACAACAACTTTGCAAAATGACAGTTTCAGTCCCTGTTGGTTTATAAGGCCATTTCCGACATGTTTAAGGCCCGTTTAACCAACGTTAAGGCCCTAAAATGATGCCTAAACATTGTGGACATGAAACATGCTCAAAAATATGCCGGATGTTGGTTCGTTTGGTCGTACGATCGCGACGTTCGCTTAATTACGACGGAATGCGCACAAGCGCGAAAAACGATCCAAATGGCGCGACGAATGGATTTTTCTTATGCCAAACACTAAAATAAAATATTTTAGTGCTTACATAAATTTTTGGATGTCTGGATGTATTCAGAACGTGAGTTATGCGCAAAAGTGCAAACTTGTGCACTTTTTGACACTTTTAGTCCCTGAATGACCCAAAAGTTTATTTTAGCACACCGAACCCCTCAAAGCCTATTTCTAAGCTATATAAAGGATATTTAAGGTGTGTTTAACTTATGGTCATGTTCCGGAATGTTCGTTACAGTTCAAATTGGCATACTTTCGCAGTTTGTCAAGTTTAGTCCCTGTAAGCGAATTAACTTGTTTTTGCCATACCAAAGCCTTTAAAACTTATTTCTAAGTCATGTAAAGGTTATTTAGGGTATGTTAAGTATATGTTGATGTTCCGGAGTATTTTTCGCATTAAACTGATTACGTTTACGCACCAGTTTGCGTATAACTCTCCAGAAAGCGATATAGAGTTTGAAATTGAATAAAAGTCAAAACATGAAAAATGTAAAACACAACCAAACAAACATTGGGATCAAATAACATTCTTTTATTGATGAAAGAACTGTTCACAATGATTACAAGCACATATGTTACAGTCTCCCCTACTTGTGGAAATTTCGTCCCGAAATTTATTTAGAGGAAACTTGTGAGAGTTTAAAACATGAAGTTGAAAAGATCGAACAACATTGGTTAGGGTTCTGAACTTCTAGTAACTTTAATAACATCATGCTTGCAATGTAAGAGGGATACTTATATACAAGTATATGAAGCGTCATTGGTGCGTCCACCATACCTCCTGTACATTGTTCACATTTCGTTATTGTTGCCACTATCGGTTCTTACACATAATAAATCTTACTGTGGTTTCCGTGCACTGAATTTCATAATTATGTACGCGTCCATAATTAGATAATTCCTTGCATAGTTCACACAGTCTATTTTATAATGTGTAGGGGAAAACCAAATGAACAAACCTGTGATGAGTGTGACTAGACCACCATAGGGTCCCTTTTATTAAATCAATAAATGATTTTAATAGACAACCAAGGAGTCTTTTCAGCTTATATCATCACATGTCATTCTTAACCAGATTTTTTTGAATCAATCTTTTTTACTAGACCACTAAAAGGGTCTCTTATGAATCATGGAATAGTACTATATAATCCAAGGGTCTTAACTATTACATAGAAGCCCATTCAGGATTTAAGGTAGTACCTTTTTGAATATCCTACTACGAATCCCTCATATAAAGATATGAAAGATTCTACGAGGATTTGGATAACGAATACCCAGAGTATAAAAACACAAAATGCATAAAAGAAAACATAAGATGCATAAACACATAGTCACATAACCACAAAATTGTTTAACTAGAAATTTGTTCTGCTAACAGAGCACATGTATTTAAAGCACACTAGGAATCCATTCCTTGGATTTCATTTGGTACTTTAAACATTATCAAGAATCTAACTATAAAGATAGAAAGATTTTTAAAAGAAAATTTCGATTTCGATTATAAGGAACCGAAATGTTCGAATTTAGGTACAAAAGGAATCCAATTAAGGATTATGATTTGAATGATAATCATCCACAAGGATCTAAATATGAAGATAAAAAGATCCCATATGGATTTTTAGAAGTTGAAGATGTTTGAAATCTTGAACTGGATGTGCTTAAGTCAAAACATGAAGTAAAAATGCTTATGAAGTTGAGATGCTAGATATGTCAAGGTGACATATGAAGCAGAATTTGAAGGTTAAGTCAATGTATGAGGAAAAATATTTTTGGAAAACTATGCATGGGGTTCTAAAATTGTGTTCAATGTTTTTGAAACCTTATATATATTACCTTTGAAATCATAGAGTAGGTGTATTAGGTAGGTATATATTTTAAAAAAAATTGTTTTAAAATCATGCGAGTTAAATTTTGAAATCGTGTACGAGGTTTTTGAAAGACATGAATGATGCTTCTCGAAATCATGCACTTAATAAGAAAATGTACTGTGTTAATATTGTTTTCAGACTATATGAAATATTCTGAAATTATGAAAGTTGTTTTTGAAAACATAGCCAATGTTTTTGAAATAACATAGACAATGCATTTGAAAAAAATTGTTTTCAAACTATATGAAATGTTTTGAGATCATGAAGATTGTTTTTGAAATACTCGTACTGTGTATGTTGAAAAATCAAAACGTAATGGGTATGAGATTTGAAAATACCCTTAGGGGCTGTTTGGTAGCCTCTTAATGACCATTCAGATACTACCTCTTAATGGCTTAAAACCTCTGAATGAATAAGAGGTAACCTCAAGTCTGAATGGTTAAGAGGTAACCTCTGAATGGTAGATCATCACATGTCACACTCTTCTACCATCTCATTGATAAAATTCTTAATTGTTTCATTAAGAGGTAGCCTCTTAATGACTATTCAGATACTACCAAACAGCCCCTTAGTTATCTAACCAAGGATTCAAAGGCACAGATGTGCAGAAGCATGATTACTCATAATGTCACTTTATTTTCTGTACTTTGTTTCTTAGAGTGAAACGAGTACTTAAAATTTTTGAGGGAATCATAAGCGATCATTTGAAAGAGAGAATCACAAGAGTAGTTTTGATACTAATATAACTAGTTTGTATCTTGATTGTGTTCGGTCCTACAAAGAGCTTGATCTTCATCCGTAAGCTTACTAAAGTTTACATGTAATCAAAACCAACACCAATGTTAGTTTTGATACTAATATAACTAGTTTTAACAAGTCCCTTTATCAAACAATGAAAATAAAATAAATTTTTCCAAATTGTGCCTCCCGCGACACGCGGGAGGAGTCCTTTGTTCTGTCGCGTGTCGCGACAATCGTCGCGTGTCGCGCCCCAATTACTGGATCCCGTCGCGTGGCGCGGGGGAAACAAATTTCCAGCAGGTCCGTTTCTGGATCTGCATTTTCTGCCCAGCTCAAGTTTTTAACAAAAACTAAACTTCAAATGGCCATAACTTTTTATCTACAAGTCCGTTTTAGGTGATTATTTTTCCTACGCGATCGTATTTGAAGTCTCCATCTTATGGAGTTAAAACCTGATATCTAACTTCTCAAAATATAGAATTTCAAGCCCTCGACTTGAAATTATTTTACTAAAACGTTTGACCCGTTTAAGTTTAAAACCGCTAACTTGTTTCTAACTAATCAAAATACATGCTCAATACATTTAACACAAATTCTTTAGTTCGGGTCTGTAATCTTTATGAATTACGCGGCTAGTACTCATTCTATGCGCATAATTCTTTTGACCCGTTTCGAAGATTTAAACCTTTTAAGTTTAAATCTTTCCCTTTCGTTATGCACAGTCCATTTGGTATTTACCTATAACTTACATGATTGTAAAACACGTTCTTAAACGGCTCATAAGGATCGTTGACCCGGTTCAGTGTTCATGGGTATTTTGGTCAACTTCAGTCCCTCATTATACGACGAAGGGTTTTCACTAATATTTGACCATCTTATTACTTATAGCTATAATTCAAAATATGCGTACCTGGCTCGGGTCAACATATTGACCCGTTTAAATATCTTTTTCTTTTAAATTTTCTAGATAAAAGCATTACAAACCGTATGTCCTTTCCTGAAATCACAACACTTAACAAGCGGTCATCAATTAGTATTATTGTCAAATAGTATTAACTTACCATTTGACCCGTTTAGCCGAAAATGACGATTTATCAACATAAGATGATATTTTTAAATACCATCCCTCCCCTTAAACCTATTCCGGTTTACACCGTGAGTTCTTATTACTTAAATGGCATTACTTGAATTATTTGACCCGTTAAGATTTACACAAAATGGTTATCTTTTCAAACCTTTTATCTATCCGTCAACTCATGTACGGATTTTTATTCAATCACTTTTACCCATTACGGTTCACCCTATAACGTGATGTTCAAAATTCCATATTGGTTAGTCTTCACCCGACTAGTCTACCGTTTTTACCCCTTTTTACCATAGTTTATGGTTTCTTACCATATTTCCTTATTCCGGCTTACATTGTATCATGCCGGAATATAGTATTTTCAAATACTTGTCATAATTCAAAAATCAATACTCACAAGTAAATGTATCATAATACCAAGGGGGTGTAAGCTTAACTTACCTTGAATTCCGATTATGCTTTTCCACGCGTATTAGTTCCGTTTGACCCGCTTCTACCCAAGCTTCCACTTAGCTTTTCGAGTGTCAATCTACCTTTTATCATTCGCGAGGTGATTAGATTAGTCATTAATATCAAGACTATCTCACCTTACGAACTTAATATCAAAATCACCAAATTGATTTCATTATTGGTCAGTTTGACTTTTAAAAGTCAAACGGCCTATAACGCGAGCAATTACACAATCAAGTTCAACAATTCATTTAAGAAATTTGTCAAATATCCGATAGGCATTATTCTTACATTACATTTTCAACTAGTTTTCTCATCAAATTCATTGTACTTCTAATTTCTTTAACTAGTTCAAACGATTATCATGATTAGTTTCTTTATTTATTTTTGCAAGAACCAAGGGTTCCCTTTTATAACGAGACCCGTTTCATCATACTATTTAGTATTCATCCGAATACCTATTATAATCAAGTTTCATAACTAGTTGTTTAGCCAAGCTTTAACATTAATTAGACAAGTTCATATCACTGAAAATAGACTGTTTTTGGTGACTTGTTTAACCTGTTTACAAGTCTTCAAAAATTATAATTTTTTTATGTGGCGTACCTATCGGAGGGTTAGGCCTTGTGTTAAAATTTCAGGATCTAACACTTTACCAAAAATTCGTAAAAATTCATTTACTAAGCTGCAATCAGATTCGTCACTTCTGACTGCAGCTTACGAAAAAATTCATTAAAAATTCCTCGTTTATCCGATTGACAAAATTCAAATTCGCAATTCTTTTAATCGCTTAAAAATATCTACAGTAAAAATTTGAGATCATAACTAAATCCCTAAATTGAGTTATGACATTCGTAATGGGCTGCAAATTCTGCCAGAAAACGCAGCTTGAACCTTTGATACGGAAAAATTCATAAAACGCTCAATTTTCGTCGAAAAAATGCGATTCCAGTGGGGTTTTAAAGATATTTCCTGGAATTACATTTTAGATTCAAGAAACACATGTTTTTGTCACGTTTTGTTCAGGTTACAGCCAATACAAGTTGGCTATAAATTCTGATCATGAGCTATTTGAATTCAGCTTTCAATTTAAGCATGTTCTTGACATTATAACACTAATTTTTAGCAATCAAAAAACTAAAAACATCACATACATGAATTTAGCATCAACGAATCTGAATTTACTTCATATTTCTACTTCGGGTTTGTTCCTAAGCAATCACACTTCATTAATTCAGCCATAGCCTCTACGATTCATACATAGATCGCATCATGCAAAGTTAACTAATTTTCACAACTTCATGAATGTCAAAAATTCGACATACCTTACGATCCCCTTGACTTGGTGATCGTTTATATATATTCCAATCTGAATTTGGCCTTCGTTTGATCCTCCAATTGAAGATATTGTTGAGCTAGGGTTTATAACCCTTTTTCTCCTGGCTCTGGTCGATCGCAGGAACACACACGTATGTGTGTGTTTTTGTTTAATTAATTTGTTTTAATTAAAACTTCATTCCATTTGCCCATGTTTAGTCTCTCAACTTTTGTAGAGTTATGCAAGTATTATCAATCTAGTTTCATTGGCATTTTGAGAACATTTAACTAACTAGGTTGATATTCCTAGTTTCCTTAATGGGTTCGGGGAGTTAAAATCCCGTTTTATTTTAAGTCCTGTTAACTCGGGACTCTTATAAACTTTATTTCCTCTAAAGCTTTTATTCCCTTTTTAATTTAATATTAGGTTTAGTTATTTAAATCCTAATATTTACCGGGTTAATTTCACCACTAACGGTATTTTACCCGTTCATTATTATTAACGTGGTTTGATTGCCAAACCCGTTTTCGGGGTGTTACAAGTCTACCCCCCTTAAAGAGGTTTCGTCCCCGAAACCTTATTTACGTAGTTCATTGGTTTAATCAAACGAACCTAGTTTCGTTTTCAAGGCTCCCGTTTCTTTTGGTCAAAATTTTTCATTTATACTGACGCGTACGTCTTTCATGTGTAAAGCCTCGTGTGTCGTTACTTTCAGCTCGTATCTGTTATCTTTACTAATTATCTATTTTGGCGGTTAGACTTGTCAGTCGCCGTCACTTCATACCCCGTCACCCGGGTATTCTATTTTGTTGTCTCCGGCCTTATGTATGTTTAAGATTTCCTAATTCACCTCATACCACTTTTGTTTTGTTAAAACATTACTTTTAACTAAAAAAAATTCTTAGTTTACGTTTCCTCTTTGCCTTACATCTTCCTCTCGTTTCTAGGAATGTTACTTCTGAGGATCTAATCCTTTCTCTTATTATTTAATGCGGGGAGTTATAACAAATTCCCACGCTTAACCCATATGACCCGAAGGTTCCTTTACTTAGCCTCGTAGGCTATTTATTTAGGTTTTCACCTTTTACCTTTTTAAGGTGAGACCCCGACAATTCGTTTCTTTTTATTTGCGACCTAAAGGTCTTTTTGTTCCCGTAGATCTCAACACTACTTTTAATCCCGTAGGTTATGATGATCCCGTAGATCATCTTTTATCCAACTCATTATTCAACTGTATATATATATATATTTACGGTGTCAAGGTACCATTTTTTTATTATCTTTCAAATCTTTTATTTTTGCTTTTGCATTTCGTTTTACCTTGACCGTAGTCTAAGGCTACATTTGTTTCCTTTTAAATTATTCTTCCGACTTTATGACTTCTTCCGTCATTTACACGTCGGTTCGTCTCATTCTTATCGTTATTCAGTTTACGCCTCTATTTTCTTTCAAACCGTTACCCGTGTTCTTTATCTTAATGTTTTAACACTCCAGTTTCAGTGGTTTGCATTTTCCTTTCTATACTCTTTTACGACCTATCACATAGGTTCATTGATATTTCGCGCTTTCATTATTCAGCTTGCGCTTACTTTCATTTTCAAGCGTTATTCTTTATTAGTCTCGTTTGACTTGTTTGTGTGAAACTTCCTCACTTATGAAGGTCAAACTTCACTCTTTATTTGACCCCTTTCATCTTAAAATAGTTGAACGTAATTATCAAAATTTCTATTTACATTATCTTGTCGTCTTTTAGTCATGACTCAAAACCCGAGTCTTTTAACTTTCCATCCGAGTTCCCGTTTCTCGGTCTACGCATGTGTTTAATCCTTACCCATCAACCGGGTATTTTACCGAAGTCGTTATTATTGCAACCCTCACGGTATGCATTAAGACTTAGCTTCACTTTTATATTCCGACTTTGTCCTCAAGTTTGACGTTTTACAAAAACGGCCCGTTAAGAGGCACATTTGCATTCTCCGGGTTAGAGTGTAAGTACACCCATCCCAATTCATATCTTAATCATTTTACATTAATCTTTGTCCCTTCACTCGGGCTCATTATCCTAATGTAATACGCTTCCGTCACCCGGCTGTGCGTTTACATTATTATAAAATGTTTTGCTCATTTGATTCATTTGGGTACTTTTTAATTTGTCCCACTCACCCCGTCCTTACTACATCGGACGTAAATGTGTCCGCTATAAGAAGCTCATGGTATCATATGCCACTACTTACTTGGCCAGAGTAAGCGATCAGCACATGATACACATGACCTTTTTATAGCTTTCACATCACACCCTATGTAAGTAATGCCTCTATTTATTTTATATCTCTTATTTCATTTAGTAAAACTTTATTTAATTGCAAAACAACAATCATTAGTTTTACTAGTTTTACATTTGAACATATAAAATGTTTTTCTTTTCTATCGAACTATTATATAATCACATTTGTTAATGTGATCGCTACTTTTCTCAATAGCATTATATTGAGAGTTTTCCACTTGGATAATTACCCCCCGTCCAAGTTTTCATATGAACTATTCCTATTATTTCTTTGTTATTCCTCATCGTGAATAGCACATGTTCTATTAAACTTCTCTTGGAAACATCATCCTGAATAGATATCCTATTCAGGTTTTATTAGATATATGCAACCGTCTGTCCCTACGTGTTTGTTGCATATTACTACTTATGCGATTAAATTTAAAAGTGTGCACATGGTAATGCTTGCCCTTACGGGCTTCTCTTGTCGTTAACTTTGTTCGCGATCGTCGCGCGATTTAGGTCCTTAATGAGTATGCTCTGCTCGTCATACCTCGGACCGTTCCACCATCATATCCACAATTCGCTCAACTCTCGTCATCTTCATATGCGAGTGTCCTTCAACAAAACATTTACAAAAGTTAGTAATTCCGACATTAATAAACGGTTGTATTGTAATACAAGGCCTTTTTTACTGTACGTGTCAACGCACGTGATCTCGTTAACTATACCTATCGTTTTCATTGGGGTAACGTGTATTACACAATAACCCTATGTGTTGTTCACAACACTTTAATCATACTAAACCATTAACATACTTGTACTTACCGGATTTGCGATCAAGCCTCGAACCGAACACACTTACTCTTTTAACCTTGAGCTCTGATTACCAACTTGTAACACCCTTGTTATTATTTTAAAGTTTTTCGTTTATATAACGAAACTAAACATGTAATTACGATTAAGGATCCGTAGAAAATACGAGTAATTTTAATCTTTTTCAACTTAAAAGTTTACAACATAAAAAAATAAGTTCGTCGTTTAAAATGACAACGAAACGCCGTGCGGAAGCTTGTATCTTGATTGTGTTCGGTCCTACAACGAGCTTGATCTTCATCCGTAAGCTTACTAAAGTTTACCTGTAATCAAAACCAACACCAATGTTAGTTTTGATACTAATATAACTAGTTTTATCAAGTCCCTTTATCAAACAATGAAAATAAAATAAATTTTTCCAAATCGTGCCTCCCGCGACACGCGGGAGGAGTCCTTTGTTCTGTCGCGTGTCGCGCCCCAATTACTGGATCCCGTCGCGTGGCGCGGGGGAAACAAATTTCCAGCAGGTCTGTTTCTGGATCTGCATTTTCTGCCCAGCTCAAGTTTTTAACAAAAACTAAACTTCAAATGGCCATAACTTTTTATCTACAAGTCCGTTTTAGGTGATTCTTTTTCCTACGCGACCGTATTTGAATTCTCCATATTATGGAGTTAAAACCTGATATCTAACTTCTCAAAATATAGAATTTCAAGCCCTCGACTTGAAATTATTTTACTAAAACTTTTGACCCGTTTAAGTTTAAAACCGCTAACTTGTTTCTAACTAATCAAAATACATGCTCAATACATTTAACACAAATTCTTTAGTTCGGGTCTGTAATCTTTATGAATTACGCGGCTAGTACTCATTCTATGCGCATAATTCTTTTGACCCGTTTCGAAGATTTAAACCTTTTAAGTTTAAATATTTCCCCTTCGTTATGCACAGTCCACTTGGCATTTACCTATAACTTACATGATTGTAAAACACGTTCTTAAATGGCTCATAAGGATCGTTTACCCGGTTCAGTGTTCATGGGTATTTTGGTCAACTTCAGTTCCTCATTATACGACGAAGGGTTTTCACTAATATTTGACCATCTTATTACTTCTAGCTATAATTCAAAATATGCGTACCTGGCTCGGGTCAACATATTGACCCGTTTAAATATCTTTTGCTTTTATATTTTCTAGAGAAAAGCATTACAAACCGTATGTCCTTTCCAGAAATCACAACACTTAACAAGCGGTCATCAATTAGTATTATTGTCAAATAGTATTAACTTACCATTTGACCCGTTTAGCCGAAAGTGACCATTTATCAACATAAGATGATATTTTTAAATACCATCCTGCCCCTTAAACCAATTCCGGTTTACACCGTGAGTTCTTATTACTTAAATGGCATTACTTGAATTATTTGACCCGTTAAGATTTACACCAAATGGTTATCTTTTCAAACCTTTTATCTATCCGTCAACTCATGTACGGATTTTTATTCAATCACTTTTACCCATTACGGTTCACCCTATTAAAAGCAATTTAAGGTTGTAATGTATTCTGTACGTGTTTATTCACAATCAAAGACCCTATATATAGGGAAGAATACAACCATGAAAATAGGAAAAAATATACACCTAATTATACAAAGATTATCTCTAAATAATAAACATAATCTATTCCTAAAATATAGAAATATTATCGGCTGCTAAGACACCCCCTCAGTTTGAGCGGGTGGAGGACAGACGCTCAAGCTGGACCGAAATGACTGGAATAGTTCCCGAGATAATCCTTTGGTGAAAATATCTGCATACTGCAAAGCGGAAGGGACATGAAGAACTCTGATATGTCCAAGAGGAACCTTCTCTCGAACGAAGTGTATATCAATCTCTGTATGTTTTGTTCGTTGATGTTGAACCGGATTATTGGACAAATAAACTGCTGAAACATTGTCACAAAACACTATAGATGCACGCTGCAATGGAGTATGAAGTTCGAGGAGTAAATTTCGAATCCACGACGTTTCAGCAACGGCATTAGCGACACCTTGATACTCGGCCTCTGCACTAGATCGTGAGACTGTAGGTTGTCTTTTAGCAGACCATGAAATAACATTGTCACCAAGAAAAACACAATAACCCGATGTAGAACGTCTTGAATCTGGACATCCACCCCAATCCGCATCAGAATAAGCAACTAAATCATGTGAGCCTGACTTAACAATGCGTAAACCATAGTCGATGGTGCCTTGTAAATAACGGATTATGCGCTTCATAAACGCAAAGTGAGGCTCTCGAGGCTCATGCATAAAGAGGCAAACCTGTTGAACTGCGTATGACAAATCTGGCCGAGTGAAAGTTAAGTACTGCAAAGCACCCGCAAGACTGCGATACAAGGTCGGGTCAGAGAACAAGGGACCATCAGTTGCACTAAGCTTAAAAGAGAGATCAACAGGTGTAGCACATGGTTTACAAGATGACATAGACGCGCGGGCAATTATGTCCTTAGCATACTGGGACTGAGACAAGAATATACCGTGTTTCTGCTGAGTAACCTTGATCCCCAAAAAATGATGTAAACGACCTAAATCCGTCATGGCGAACTCTCGTGAGAGTGTGCCAATAATGTCGTTCAAAAAACGATCATTGGATGCTGTAAGAACAATATCATCGACATATAACAATAAATAAGCAATATTCGAAGCATCCTGATGATAAACGAAGAGAGACTGGTCGCATGTGCTACTACAAAACCCTTTGGATGTGATAAAATTTGCAAAACGGGTGTACCACGCCCGTGGAGCCTGTTTTAAACCATACAACGATTTCTTCAGGCGGCAAACATGATTAGGAAACCGTTTATCATAGAAACCCGGTGGTTGATGCATAAAGACCGTCTCATTTAGTTCCCCGTGTAGAAAAGCATTCTTGACATCAAGTTGATGAATAGACCAAGCCCGTGACATAGCCAAAGACAAAACTGTACGAATAGTGGCAGGTTTGACCACCGGACTAAAAGTTTCATCACAATCCACACCGACCGTTTGAGAATTACCATTAACCAGTAACCGTGCTTTATAACGTTCCAATGTCCCATCTGATTTAAATTTGTGCCTAAATAACCACATGCATCGGATAACAGGGTGACCGTGTGGTCGGGGAACAAGTTCCCATGTTTCGTTATCCTGTAAAGCCGAATACTCGGTTTGCATAGCATGCAACCAATTTGGATCAGTTTGAGCTTTGGCATAAGAGGTGGGAACAGGTGAGAGAGAGGTGGTGTGGTGTATGGAGGACAGGTTGGCACGGGATTTTGATCTTGTTGTCATCGGGTGTTGGTTTAAAGTGGAATTGGTAGGTTGGGTAGTGGAATGGGCCGGGGTAGGAACAGTGTGAAGTAATGGGCCAGGGGATGGGATGGACTGTGGTATTGGTAACGGACGGTGTCTGCGGGAATAGGTGAACTGGTACGGGGCAGTAGCAGGGTGGGCCGGGTGAATTTGTAGGTCGGAGATGGGTATTTGGGCCGGTTGGTTAGGTTGGGCCTGTTGGGCTTGGGGGGACGGTCTATGGAAAGTGAATCCGGGTGGTGTAGGGTCATCCAAAAAATTATAGGATGAGGGTGAGTGAGGAATAGTGTAGGTGAACACATGCTCATCAAACGTCACGTGGCGTGAAATGTGGACCTTGCCTGTAGCAGGGTCAAAGCAACGGTACCCACGAAAGTCGGGTGGGTACCCGAGAAAAATACAGCGCACGGACCTATGGTGTAGTTTATGAGGCTGTGTGGCTGAGGTGTTAGGGTAACAGGCACAGTCGAACACTCGTAAGTGTTCGTAATCCGGGTGACGAAGATAAAGGGCAAAGGTAGGTGTATAAAAATTAAGCCTTTTGGTTGGTAGGATGTTGTGAAGGTAGGTGGCAGTGTGTAACGCCTCAACCCAAAACGGAGGAGGGAGATTCGCATGAATTAAAAGGGCCCTAATAATGTCATTAAGGCGTCGTATCATGCGTTCTGCCCTACCGTTTTGGGATGATGTTTGGGGGCATGAGAAACGGAAAAGTAAACCGTTTTGATGAGCAAAATTTTTAAATGCTAAATTGTCAAATTCACCCCCTAAGTCACACTGAAAAGTTTTTATTTTACGGTTAAATTGGGTGAAAATTAATTGATGGAATTTGGCAAATGTGGGAAAGGTTTCGGACTTATATTTCAGGGGGTAAACCCACACGAAGTGTGAGAAGTTGTCAATTAGCACCATGTAATACTTATATCCTGTTTTACTCGTGATTGGCGAAGTCCATAAATCGCAATGAATGATATCAAAAGGGGCAAAAGTAAACGTATTAGATAGATGAAAAGGCAATCTTTTACTATTCGAAAGTTGCCAAGAATTGCAAAGATGACTTTTGTCCTTATTACATTGAAAATTAAAATTACGATTTAAAATATCTAGAACTTGCGCCCCGGGATGTCCTAGACGATCATGCCATGGTAAGTGATGGGAAGCAATGAAGGTGGCTTGAGGCGGTAGTTGAGGAGGCGTGAACGTATAGAGAGTCCCGTTGCTATTATGGAGAGAAAGTGTCTTCTTAGTTTTGAGGTCCTTCAAAGAAAAACCAAACGGGTCAAATTCGACAGACACTTGGTTATCACGAGTAAAACGTCTAACGGAAATAAGATTTTTAATTATTTGTGGGCTGTAAAGGATATGTGGGAGAATATAGGTGCGGTTTGGTAAGGGGTGAAAGCCCGTACCTGATCCTTTAATTGGTAAAGTCATGTCGTTGCCTACCAAAATATTACGACAAACAGGAAAAGAATCAGGGATGTGGATTTTACCTTTTTCGTTGGTGACATGGGTTTCGGCGCCTGTGTCCATAACATCCGAAGTCCAGCCCGTGTTTGGAGAGTTAACCTGTAGATTGGCCATAGCAGCAGCTAAATCAGTTGGACACATGGGGTTATAGATGGGCTGCTGAAATCCAGATGGGTATGGGCTGAACTGGGCCGAAGGAAAAGCTGAATAGTGGGCCTGTGCATCATGCTGTGGGGCTGCCTGCTTGTTGTTCCATTGTGGTTGCTGAGTAGGATAAGGGCACGGTGGGGTTGTCCACCAAGCCCAGTTTGGGAAAGACGGCGGTGTTCCCTGGTATGAGTTCCAAGCCGGCTGCTGCTGTGAGGGGCCCCTGCCACGGCCCCTTCGATTATACGAGCCACCACGTCCCCGACTGCCTCTACGATTGGAAGATGAAGACGAATAGTCCTGTTGCTACTGATTGGGTGTTGCTGATGAACCAGTAGGAGGCGGCGTCGATGGTACAGTTGCAGCCAAGACGGTGTTTTGGGTTCCTTTTTGGGCTTCAATCCTGATAACTTCATCGTTTAGCATTGCTATGGCCTGGTCCCAATCAACACCCTGCTGATTAATCAAGGAGGCAGTGGTGTTGTATTCGGCCGGAAGACCACGAACAAGCTGAAGGACGAGTCTTGATTCAGAGACGGGCTGATCCACGTCGGCCAATTGGTTAGCTAAATCGGACAGTTGCTGGCAATAATCATCAACTGAGGAACAAGCTGTCAATGTGAGGTTACAAAACCTTGTCTCGAGCGCCGCAGCGCGAGCCTTTTTATTACTCAAGAATTTCTTCTCGAGTTTTAACCAAGCCGCTCTGGCTACAGTAGTGTCCATAAGGCGTTTCAGAATATCGTCTGAAACGGTACTGTAGATCCATTGCAAGACCAAGGCGTCTAGTTCTTTCCATTGTTCGTATTCTGGGGATTTAGCGTCTGGAGGGGTTGAATCGTCTATGTGGTTTTCGACCTTGTATGCGACAGCGTGAAGGCGAAACAGCTTAACCCATTGTGAATACGTAACCTTAGTTCCGTCCTGTAACATCCCTATTTTTAAATATAAGAATTATAGGTTTGGTTAAATTTATTAACCACTAGTAACTAGTAACTAGTTTATTTTTAATATAAATATTCAACCCAAATAGTTTTAAACACTATTTTTATAGTTGGTTGAAATATTATATTGGCCTGTATATGAGTGCCCTTTCTAATAAAATAAAAGTATATAAAAACTTATATTATTAGACAGGTAGCTTACGGGTCAGTTGACTGTAAGAAATATGAAGTTCCTAGACGAGCCTAAGAACCATATAATAATTAAATTATAAAAATACAGTGTATTTTGAACCTACTTCGTTTTTTTTTAATGAAACTTAGACCCAAATGTAGACAAAAATATTCTCGTTCTAAAGACATATTCGTTATTTTATAAAACGTTATATTTTATAAGTTATATACGCCAAATAACTGAAGCAGTTGAATTAATTATAATAATAAACTAATAATAAAACTTAAAATTACATTTCAATAATTGAAATTTTCTACGTATGTCTTCTAAAATTAAAAGAATCAAAATATTTAAAATAATTAAATTACTATTTAGAGAGTATAGAGAGATCGAGAATTTTAAACAATCAAATTATAGTTTTTAAATATATATATATTTCTAGTATAATGTACCTATATAACTACTAGAGTCAATTTTAAATCATGTATATTAAGTATCTATAGTAATAACGATTTACTATTATGAAATAATAACAACTAATAATAATGTGAAGCTAAAAGGTCAAAAATGACGGTAGGTGGAAGTAATCTAGAAATTGATGTGAATTGATAGGTGATGTAAACTTCCATAGAAATAATATAAAATAATAATAAAAATAATCTAACCTTGAATTCAATGTGTGCTGTACACATACGTGGCACACCAAACTTAACTTCCAAGTTTTAAAGTTGGGTATAAATAGGGGCACAAACCAACTTTCATAAATTGCTCTTTCCTTTTCTTTTTCGTTACCCGCTCTTCTCTTGTTCACCCCTTCTTTTCTTATATTTTTCTTTAAATAATAATAATAAAAACTCTGCCCGTTTTAAGTGTTTTAACTCCCAATCACCGCTACCCTTTCTGATTGATCTGAGCCCATAACGCATGTCAGGGCTCTGCCCGACTAAGTTCGTTGGGGTTCTGTCTCGGGACATCGGGATAAGGTTGAATTAGGGGTACTATACTTAAATTACAAATATATATTTTTATTTCTACCAAACACACACTAGCTCTAATTCTGCTACGATACAGGGTATTAACTTAATCGCTATTACGATTCATTTTCCGACCGATCAATATATCCAATGGATGTTTAAGTGCCGCCCACACTAGGGTTATACTTTATCGTTCGTCATTAATTTGACGGATCATCGTTAATTCGATGGATGAAGTATTATACTTTGTCGTTCGTCATTAATTTGACGGATCATCGTTAATTCGATGGATGAAGTATTGCACTTTGTCGTTCATTGTGAGAATTTGATCTCGTGAGTTATCGTAATTATTGTATTAAGTTACCTACCTAGTTCGTATGCACTAGGTTACAAGGCAAAATCAATAGGCTAAGTCCTGCCTGTATAAATCTGCAATATATCAAGGCTTATCTGTAGACTAAATTCTGTCCGTATGAATCTGCATGATTATCTGTGAGTCATTCTCTTTTTATCAAATCTATTTACAAAACCCTATTTATTTTAAAGTTATAATTACAGGGATTAAGTTTATGTAATCACCATATTACAGCCGGTATGTGGGGTTTTGTATACATTACTTGATAATCTTCACCATTGGGGCAGCCAAGGGGTGATATGACCATAGTCACAGACACCATTGGACGAATGGGCCAATGGGTCGAGTGACAAAGTACTGTGGGTAATTGGTTTGATATCAGAAACATTGTAATCTTCCTTAATACTGTAAATTATAACAAATGTGTCGTTTTAGCAAAATGAATGAACTCACTCAGTATTTCCCGCTGACAAAACCTTTTAAAAATACTTTTCAGGTAATTACAGTAGATTGGAGTAAGAGTTGGATCCGGCACTGAAATGGCTTCAAGAAGTGGCTTATTTTATTAATTAAACCAAATTAAGAAATATTGTTTTATGTAAATCAAATTTATCTTTATTAAAAGCTACCATTATAAAACATGGGTTTATCCCATCTATTTAATAAATAAAATCCGGTGTTTTCTAAAACTCTGATATTTTTCCTAACTCACGGTCCTGATGAAATTTCCGCTGCAACGTTTTCAAAAATAATCACCGGTACCACTGGGCTGTTCGCGACTCCCGATTCCGTCCAGGGTGGGTCGGGGGTCGTGACACGTCCAAAATCCGGATTTTGGATTGAATATTTGTCACCGAGTAGGCAGGGTGAAGGGGGTGGGTTTGTTTGACGATTCAGCAGCATCATCCTCTTTTGGCATGATGACAGAAACCGAACGAATCCGGTGGGTATTGAAAAAAAAAAGAAAAAGAAGGAAAATGAAGAATCGATTATGGCTGTGATACCATAAAAGCAATTTAAGGTTGTAATGTATTCTGTACGTGTTTATTCACAATCAAAGACCCTATATATAGGGAAGAATACAACCATGAAAATAGGAAAAAATATACACCTAATTATACAAAGATTATCTCTAAATAATAAACACAATCTATTCCTAAAATATAGAAATATTATCGGCTGCTAAGACCTATAACGTGATGTTCAAAATTCCATATTGGTTAGTCTTCACCCGACTAGTCTACCGTTTTTACCCCTTTTTACCATAGTTTATGGTTTCTTTCCATATTTCCTTATTCCGGCTTACATTGTATCATGCCGGAATATAGTATTTTCAAATGCTTGTCATAATTCAAAAATCAATACTCACAAGTAAATGTATCATAATACCAAGGGGGTGTAAGCTTAACTTACCTTGAATTCCGATTATGCTTTTACACGCGTATTAGTTCTGTTTGACCCGCTTCTACCCAAGCTTCCACCTAGCTTTTCGAGCGTCAATCTACTTTTTATCATTCGCGAGGTGATTAGATTAGTCATTAATATCAAGACTATCTCACCTTACGGACTTTATATCAAAATCACAAAATTGATTTCATTATTGGTCAGTTTGACTTTTAAAAGTCAAACGGCCTATAACACGAGCAATTACACAATCAAGTTCAACAATTCATTTAAGCAATTTGTCAAATATCCGATAGGCATTATTCTTACACTACATTTTTAACTAGTTTTCTCATCAAATTCAGCTTTCAATTTAAGCATGTTCTTGACATAATAACACTAATTTTTAGCAATCAAAACCCTAAAAACATCACATACATGAATTTAGCATCAACGAATCTGAATTTACTTCATATTTTTACTTCGGGTTTGTTGCTAAGCAATCACTCTTCATTAATTCGGCCATAGCCTCTACGATTCATACATAGATCGCATCATGCAAAGTTAACTAATTTTCACAACTTCATGAATGTCAAAAATTCGACATACCTTACGATCCCCTTTACTTGGTGATCGTTTATATATATTCCAATCTGAATTTGGCCTTCGTTTGATCCTCCAATTGAAAATATTGTTGAGCTAGGGTTTATAACCCTTTTTCTCCTGGCTCTGGTCGATCGCAGGAACACACACGTATGTGTGTGTTTTTGTTTAATTATTTTGTTTTAATTAAAACTTCATTCCATTTGCCCATGTTTAGTCCCTCAACTTTTGTAGAGTTATACAAGTATTATCAATCTAGTTTCATTGGCATTTTGAGAACATTTAACTAACTAGGTTGATATTCCTAGTTACCTTAATGGGTTCGGGAAGTTAAAATCCCGTTTTATTTTAAGTCCTGTTAACTCGGGACTCTTATAAAATTTATTTCCTCTAAAGCTTTTATTCCCTTTTTAATTTAATATTAGGTTTAGTTATTTAAATCCTAATATTTACCGGGTTAATTTCACCACTAACGGTATTTTACCCGTTCATTATTATTAACGTGGTTTGATTGCCAAACCCGTTTTCGGGGTGTTACACAATGGCATTAGAACAATAGTTTGAATCATTTATACTAACCTAGGTGTTGAAGTAGCAATCAATTATACCAACTAAAAACACCTAAACAAGTATACAAGCAGTTCAAGTAAGCAAACCTTCCTGCGTCAATCAATAATAACATACAAACAAAGACGATCTTAACAACGGGACTCAATAATAACAAAACCTTCCAGACTCAATAATAATTTGTTGACTTTATTATCAATTTCTGCTACGACAAAAAATACAAAAGAAGCTTGCATTAAAAATTGGAATATGGACATTGATAATTAATTAAATAAAGATGCACCGTTCATAAGAGAAACAACGCAACTCCCACCGCCAGTGGGCTGCCGTCACTTAAGATCATCAACTGTTGCGTCTAAAATCGATACCGAGCATCCACAGACTGGAGTTGCTAGAACTTCAGTTGGATTCTTCGACTAAACCTACATCAGTTGTGAGCAAACATTGCATCCTTAGGTGAAACGTTTAACAAAGGCAGAAAAAAGATCATGCAGTGGCCGATTCAACTGAGTACATCGACCACCGGTTGTATAACGAACATTCAACCGGAGAAAGTCAATTGTACACTGGTAAAAGGACGACCGAAGTATGCTGGAGACCAAACCCTAATCATTTGGGGAAGAATTGATAGTAAAAGTGAATGGTTCGAGAGATGAATGGCGGACAGAAAAGTGAAACAAACCCTAGGGTTAAAGCGGCGAGAGAAAAAGAACAAATAAGGGGGTGCCCATTCATTCATTCATATATGGCTGACCTAACCCACCAAGATCCGTGTTCTTATCACCGGATCACCATGTTACACGTATTCGGCCCAAAGTCATCCCATGGCCCTTTGATTAGCCGGGTCACTAAACATTTTTATTATCTAATATAATTAATAATTAATAAATAATAAATAAAATGGTATCGATCAAAATTAAAAGGAATTAGTGTTTCAGATGTCCTTGAGTCAATTACACACTAACCTACACCTTCTAACAAGCAGGGGAATGATCCACTAAAAAGTGGATTTTGCCTAAGTAGCCTAAGAAGGAATCTTAACCATTCATTTTTCAAATCAATGGTTAAGATGAAAGGGTAGGAGAAAGGAGGAGTGCAAGTGTATCTTGGGAAAATCCTATTTATGGACTTTCTCTCTCCACATGCAAGTCACATGCATATTCCACCTTCATTTTTTAAACGTTCATAACTTTTTTATACGACATTATTTTTTCATAAAAATTTCACCGTAAAATCGAGCGTCTTTTTATATTTAATTTAAGTACCATATTGCTATATAAAATATGAAGACTAAAAAAACCCACTTAAATGTGTTGTATTTCTATGTTATATAACATTTTTTGTGCTGAATTTTTTTACTATATTTTTGTGCTAAATTTTTTGTGCTGAATTTTTTTGTCTTAAATTTTTTTTTCTCAATTTTTTTGTGCTAGATTTTTTTGTACTATATTTTTTTCTAAATTTTTTCGTGCTATATTTCTTTGTACTAGATTTTTTGTGCTATATTTTTTTGTACTACATTTTTTGTGCTACATTTTTTGTGCTAGATTTTTTTGTACTAGATTTTTTTTGTTTATATTTTTTAAAAACAAAAAGGGTGTCACATGTCATTTTCACTCCTATTTATAAGGACCAAAATGCCCTTTATTCCTACTTATTAGGAGTGCCACATGTCATCATCATAATCCTTCTTAGGCTACTTAGGCAAAATCCACTTTTTAGTGGATCCTTCCTCCTAACAAGTAAAGCAATTATTATTCTAAAAACATTAACCCACATTTGTATCCTTTGGTTAAAACTAAATGAAAATTCAATGCATCTAGTGTATATTTTTCTATCTCAATCGGATAATATTTCATGTTAGTATTATAAAGGAAGTAAGTGCAACACAATCTTGCGATTATAACAACAATCAACTTTAAAAAAAAAAGAAGTGGCATCAAGTTTTAGTTTTAACTTGTAGTTGTTTATATAATGTATTTATATTTTAATGTTTAAGTAGTCAATCGTTCAATTAAAGATTCAATGAAATTGAATTCATTGAAATTGCTTGTAATCTTGCTGTGCCAGGTTTCTAGACATAACTTATATATAAATATGAACCCTTTTTTGTGTAACATTCCATACAATTTGACTCTTTTCTAAATATATATGTTTTTGTTTAGAATGCAAAACAAACTTACGTCATTATACCATTAATATACCCGTCCACCGGACGGGTATAGAACTAGTTACTCATGTTATACTTGACTCTAGGTGTAGATATAGTCATATAAGAGTATTTAGGAGTAGTTAGTTTGTCGTTAAAAAAACTTACCTACTATTCTTGCACTTGTAGGTCATAACGTTTATGCTTAAGTTCCTAAGGTCGACAAAGAAATACAAACACATTAACATTACAAACAAACATCTTTTTAATGTAAAATATATATAACATATACGTATTACGTTTAAAATACACACATATATAATACGTATTTCGACTTTCTTAATACATTAGGAACCGGGATATTTTTACTTTCAGCTGCATTTTAAAACTCAATTTTATATCACAAAATTTGGCCCAATATTTTACTTCCGATAATGTTTTGTTAGTTTTGATAGTTACGAGAAAAAAAGATAAAGAGTAGTAGTAATTTTATTAAAAAAGTGTTTTCACTATACAAAGTGTAGGGAGTGAGATTTGAACTTTTGATCAAAGACCAAATTATTTAACACTTCAAAATCACTTGACATCAATAAAATTCTTTGTGTGTTCATTCATCATCATCACAAGACTTGATCTTGTTCTAGCATTCGTTTAATGTATTTAACGTGAAAGAATATAAAACAAAATATCAGCAATAGCTAAGTGACTTGTGCTTTAAGCGTTAGAGCAATCATCCTAAATCAAGAAAATAGCGTTTAAAAATCAAGCTTGGGCGCATGATACTCTGGTTGGAGTGATACATTTCACTCTGAAATCACATCCAGCGTATTATACGCCAACCAACGAATCATACGACGTCAACTTCTATTAAAGGTGTAATTAACACTGTCAGCAAGCCTTAGTGTACTTATGTGCAATCCAACGTATAATTAATATGCTTGTGGGCGTTTCATACGCCATTTATAAGTCAATATGTGTATTTTACACATATGATCCATTTCGAGAACCTACAATTAAGACAACTCACATACAACATCAACAACATATAAATCACATAGAACATATCATTTGTTAGATAGTAATATTGTTTTATTACCATGACAACTTACATCTTACAGTTAATACCAACAAAAAAACACTCAATATTCATTTAAAGGGTCACTTGGCATTTGAGTGCTTGGCAACATTCATGACCCGTTTGTTTAGAAACATGGTATTCTCAGTTACATCTTTTGATCTAATACTAACTTAAATTCATAAATCTCAAGGTGAAACATTAAACCATGTATCTAAACATATAACTCCAAAATAGGTTATTTAACCAATTAATATATAAACATAAAGATTATTCATGTATCTGTGAGATTAAATATATAATTGTTATAATATTTAATATTGTAGCCATTATAATCATTTATATTATATAGATCAAAATACATTAATAACCTATTAATAATTAGTTGGTAATTGTTGATTGACCATATTACCCTTATTAACTAATTAGGTTTCCTCTTGGGTGTATATATAAGGAAATTATTAGAGAGTTTAAGTGTTAGACAATTACACAATTCACACAACCCTAATAACATCAATTCGTCTCTCTCTCCTAACCAAAACCAACCCTTGTTTCGGTTTCATCACCATCATAACTTTACACCCTAAGGAGGAACCAGATCATCCTGACAAGTATGTCGAACTCAATGGTTGCATTTCTGACTGGATTCTCTGTTGGCCTGTCTGCTGTAACAGGTATGTTATTCATGTTTTCCATTATGTTTAAACAGAACTGATCAACATGTGGTATCAGAGCATATGTTGATAAATCGGTCCTGTTTTCGTATCCGTTAATTCTGGGATTGAAATCTGGAAAACAGAATTTTTGAAAGTATTATAAACAGCCGGTTTCGAGCCTTTTAACAATGTCCCGAATCACTGTTTTCGAAAAGGAATTTTAATAATTGACTCCAAATCATAATGGGTATAACTTACTGTTAAGAAATCCATTACAGAACCATTAAAATTTAGGTTTCGGGTTTCCAGAATTATGTTTTATTTTTAGGGTTCATCATTTGTTCTAAAGAAAACTCGAAAATTCCTTAAGTTTTGGAATATAATTTGGATTAGTGGGTGTTTCTACTGGTTTTGATCTGAATTATATCTGGCCAAATTTTCGAAAACTGTTAAAAGATAATAAGTTATAATTTTCGAAATCCTTGATAAGTTTAGATCAACCATAAAACAGGAAACATTATCCCACAATCCCTAAGATTTTGAGTTTTCAGTTATTTTTTCACAACAACAGCTGTTAACAGGATTTCGAGATCATTTGTTTAGCGACTCGAGACCATAAGGTCTCTACTCGAGACCATAAGGTCTCAACTCAGAATCATAAGTGTTCTCAAATCTTTACAACTCGAGACAACGGTTTCAACTCGAGACCATTGAGGTTTCGACTAAGGATTTTAAATCTTCACAACTCGAGACTATAAGGTTGCGACTCGAGACCATAAAGCTACAACTCGAGACCAAGGTTGCGACTTGAGACCTCATAACTGACTCGAGATCTCATAACTCAGTCGAGACCTGACTCGAGACCTCACTCGAAACATCATTATTTTAGGCTATTTAGTGTGAACTAAAATTTAGCTCGGGGCTCCGCCCCGAACCCCGTGCGGGGGCACGCTATCCCCCTGCACCCCCCCAAGCGAACTCACCGCGTTAACAGGTGGTTTGCTATTAAATACTTGGTTTTGTAAATACCTAATTACTTAATTAATCAGAATCAGATAAAATGTTTTACGAAACCAAAATAGCTTAACTTGAATGAGCTTTTGATGTATCATTTCTGGCCAAAAGCTGATTTAATACATCTATTTATTGTTCAAGTATTATAAAAAGCTATGTTCAGTATGCATTACAAACGTGAAATGTCTTAATTTCTAGCCAAAGCTGATTTAATTCATTTATGTCTAGCATACTTGACAAGTGCATAACTAAAGTGATTGTCTCATTTCTGGCCAAAGCTGATTTGTAACGATTACTTTGCAGACATACTTAAATGATTACACTTCTGGCCAAAGCTGATTTGTCTTTGTTTAAGTAGAATTTTAACTAAGTCTATTATTTTGATGTTAGTAATAGACAATATCACAGCTTCATATTTAAAATGGTCATTATTTATACCGGCCTTAGTATAACATGCCCTTAGATCACATTAGGACTTCTTGATCAGTATCATAATTCGCTCATCTTATTTCCACTATCAGCACCCAATTGCGGGATTCCACCTTTGACTGGTGATAACTTTGTTGAATGGAAGGATGCGCTCATGCTCACACTTGGTTTGCTAGACTTCGATTACGCTCTAAGAGAGAATAAGCCAGCGTACCTTACTACTCAAAGTACTGCTGCTAAGCAGATAGTTCATGAAAAATGGACTAGGTGTAACCGCATGTCTCTCATGTTCATGAAGCAGACCATACACAATGCAATTAGAGGAGCTATTCCTGATTCTGAAGATGCTAAAACCTACATGGCTTCTGTGGAGGCACAATTCAAGGGAACATCAAAAGCACACGCTAGTACTCTTATTCTCAAGCTGGTGACAACTAAGTATGATGGGAGGAGCGGCATTCGCGAACACATCATGATGATGCATGACATGGCCAATAAGCTGAAAGGGCTAGAGATGGAAATCAGTGATGGTTTTCTTGTTCACTTCATCATCACTTCGCTTCCTTCGTCCTATGAAGCATTCAAGATCAATTACAAAACTCAGAAGGACAAATGGACGATGAGTGAACTGGTCGCTGTGTGCGTTCAGGAGGAAGAGCGTATGAAGATGGATCGCACTACTGATGTTGCTAACTTCACCACCTCCAACTTTAAGAAGAGGAAGAACAATCATCAAAGAAAGGATGCTTCCAAAGTCCAAAAGCCAAATCCTAATACAAGTGCACCTTCCAGCTCTAAGAGCTCCTTAGGCAAACCCTACTTCAAATTCTGTAAGAAAACAGGACATAAGCAAAAGGAATGTCCTGCCTTCAAGGAGTGGCTGGCTAAGAAATGTAACGATTTTTTTCATGATACTTCAGTCCTTTAATTTAAATGTTCCTGCTAATTCTTGGTGGTTTGATTCTGGTTCTATGGTTCATGTAACCAACTCTACTCAGGGATTCTTTTCAATCCGGAAGCTGGAAAGAAACCAAAGAACACTTAAAGTTGGGGATAATCGGGAATTAGAAGTGAAGGCCATAGGAACATTACAATTATTTTTGAAAATTGGTTTATGTATTAAACTTTATGATACCTTATATGTTCCTGAGGTAACTCGGAACCTTGTATCAGGACCAAAGTTAGACATGGACGGTTTTGTCGTTTCCCATGGTCATCGCAAACTCTCTATTCTCTATGATTCCGTTGTTTATGGTACTGGCATTCTGGATGGTGGTCTCTATAGATTAGAACTAGATGATAATTTTTCCAAATCTTTGTTATCATATAATATTAATGAATCACTCACAAAGATGAAACAAAGATGACCCATAGCGCATATTTGATGATCCACCCTGGTATTGGACGCCGATGCTGTGGAATGCTGGGTAGTTATGGCTGGAGTATCGAAATTCAGCGATCTCGGCACCAATGGAGAGTGATCCTCCGCTGATCTTTTCAATTTCTTGATCTCATCAATTTCTCGAAGGATCCTGTCATTAGTTTTGTCCTGCTGCTGCATGTAATCCTTCATCTGCAAAATCAAAGAATAAAGATCATTGTTAGTAGGACTAGAAGAAACATCAGTAGTTGCTTTTGAGAAAACGGGGGTTGGCTTCTTCGCAGCATTCTCAGCATTCTTCTGGGATCCAGAAGAAATAGGGGGCAAAGGTGGAATGTCCTATGAAGAAGCGATTGCCGGCATGGGGTTTGAAGTGTTCTTCGTCTGAGAAGCCATGTGGTTGAAGGTTATGAATAGAAATGGATGAAATGAACGGAATTTTTCAAGAATGAAGCACCAATTGCCCCACGGTGGGCGCCAAACTGTTTTGGTTACAAATCACACAAGGATAATGCAACCAAATCTGATTTTGTGAGTTGTGATGCTTAGTTAAATGATACAAAAGGTCAATTGATATAACCAGAAAACTTGTTAAGTTACATCAAAACAGAAGGTAGACGGGCAACAAGCTGCGCCGCCAACCCTTTCTGAATTGCAAACCCCAACCTCCCGAACACAAACCCCTGCTCCCTTGGGGTCGAACAATTGCTGTGGATAACCCGTTGAACCCTCGTCAAGAAGTTGATGGCTTCTGGCGCTAGGGAGCCAAAAGTATCAAAGGCAAAAGGGATAAAGACATGTTGGTTCTCTGCGCAAGCTTTAGCGTGCTTATCCACTTTCTTTGATTCTGCCTTTCTTGCTGCTAGTCCAGCCACAAACCCGTTTTCCCTTAAACCAACCAAAGGGGAAACCCCCGTGAGGTCTACACAAGCATGTTTTCCCCCAGCCCAGCCAAAGACGAGCAGATCCGCTGGTCGAAGAGTAGATCTCCCTTCCATAGGATCCGTGAGGAAATTCACAGGGGCCTCTTTCTTAGTAGAAATCCCAGCTCTTCTTAAGATGTCCCCCAAAACATCTCGCACCCAGTCATGCCGAGGAAGTTCCAGGCGTTGGTAAAACATCCGCTGGTCGAAGAGTAGATCTCCCTTCCATAGTTAAATGATCAAATATATGAACAATGAATGAATGAAATAAGAGGTGAACACAAGGATTTATACGAGGAAAAAGCCCTTGATCAACGAATGATCTTCGGCACAAAAAACCTCGGGTGATGGAAACTACCGATCACCAACTATATTAAACAAACAAAGTTTTACAAATCGGGATGATGACAAGCTTGGTACAAGAATCACTATAATGCTAAAGTGTGAAATCGTATATTGTTCTTGAGAGCTCGAGTGTAGTGTAATTGTGTTGCTAATTGTTATCTAATCAAGATTGTATCCCCATTTAAAAATAGAAACTAACTAGCTTAACTAATTATCCGAAAAAGGTGCAAGTCCCCCACGATCACCATAACGGTCGAAGAGCTCATGCACGTGCAGAATCATGAAGCATATTCCCCTAGAATCTCGGTCAGACCAAGTCCTATTCGAATACTCATGCAAAACAAGTTCAAAAATGATGGCAACAATTGTTAGTGTTAGGATAATAATGAGGATCCTGGATCCTTATTGCTGCAACATCTTCTGAGGATCCTTAATTCAAACCTGACTGAGGATCCTTGATTTAAGCTGCATTTGAGGATCCGTGATCCATAAGCTGTGAAAATCCTTCCCTAACAATTGCCCCCAAAACATTAGCCATTTATTTTGCTTCCATTAGCGTTTTCTCTTCCATTACATGGTTTGCGTACGCGTTTACATTCACCGATTTATTTTGTAACCTTCTAAACATTTAACCAACATTTTACCACTTACTTTATTTGACCCGTTTAGAGGGTTTTAGCATATAAGCATAAATTCGCTCATCATTACTCGCATCTTATTTCTACATTATGATATCTATTTGCATTCCACCACAATTATATTTGTGGTGGATTTACTGTGGTAATCTAACTATTCTGAAACCTACCCTTCGGTTAGTCAATTTTACGGAAAAGGCCCATTTTTGGGCGTTTGACCCAAAAGGGATTATCCAAATAACTTTTATATTTATCAAGGACTTACTTGGTAATAATACTCATTTCTAAACAACCTTTAAAGGTCGTTTGCCTGGTTTATTGATCAAGGGCGTTTTGGTCAACTTTAGTCCCTCATTTTACAACGAATAACTTTCACTAAATATTTGACTAAAATCGCACGTTTAATTATAATCTTATCTATGCGTACCAGGCTCGGGTCAAAGTATTGACCCGTTTTAATACCTCGACTCAATAATTTGCTAATACATAGCAATGAAATTTCCATAGGCTTATATTTGAATGGTATGTCTTTACCATTTCATTATTTAACCCATTTCGGATTTCTCACCATATGGTTATATCTTTTAAATTCGTTTCTTACGCGTCCACCCAACATGACTTATGCCATATGGTGTCGTTTAAACTTCAACTTTTATCCGTTCATATGTGACTAAATCACCGTTTTACTCTTATTATTCGTTTAGGCTTACCTTATAAAGTAACCGTTCAAAATTTCTTTATATATATATATCATCTCATGACTAATTACCATTTCAACCCTTTTTACCATTAACATGGTTTTCATCATTTTATTCGTTCTGACTCTTATCATTTCGAATCGGAACGTATATTTCGGATATAACCTTTGCCGTTTTTATAACTATAAAATAAATACGTATCTTACAAAAGGGTGTAAGCTTTACTTACCTTGCATCCTAAATACGCTTTCCTTCATACTTGATTCGTTTGACCCGCTTCCTTCCCAAGCTTCCACCTAGCTTGTCAAGCGTCAAACTATCATCATAATTTGTAAAATGGTAATATTAGTCATCTTTACTTACGACTATTCCATCTTACGAATTTTATATCGAAATTATTATTCGACCTTATTATTGATTAGTTTGACTTTCATAAGTCAACTACCTTTAATCATATGAAATGCGCAATTGCGTTCAATAACTCATTAGGCATTTTATCAATTATCCTGTAGGCATTATTATTATGCCACCGTTTAAAACTATTTTTCTAATCTAAATTCATGCTATTATTAACACCAAGTTAACTTAGCTCTCGTTTATCAAAGATAATCCATTCTTTCCTTATGCAAAATCTACTAATTTTCATCTATAAGTGAAACCCGTTTCATCATGTTATTAGGCATTCATCCGAATACCTATTCTAATCAAGTTCTACATACAAGCTAGTAGGCACACGATTTCACTTAGGCATTTTAACAAGCAACTTGTGGGCGAGATTTGTATACTTCTTTTATCAAGTTTATGATTAACTTTTTAATCAAATTTCAACATCAATATCATGCCTTTATGTGTAGTGTTCATGAACTACATCTAGAACTTGCATCACAACATCAATGTTCATCCATTTAACACTCTAATTCAAGTGTTCAACATATTGCCATAAAACCCACTTAGCACCTACATAATTAGTTAACCGATACACTAATTTATGGTGCTAAATCAAAAAGTTTACATCTAGGGCTTGTTCCTAGACTTGTACTCATATCAATATTTACCATTATATCTACCATACATACTAGACATCAAGTTATGAATGTTCACCATAAACTTACAACATCACCAAACATCAATTTCGACATAACTTGTGATCTCTTAAAGTGATTGATCACGAATTTAGCTAACACTGATTATTGTTGAAATCCTTCTTTGATTCTTGGTGATTTGTTAGTTTTTAGGGTTTTTGTGAGTTTCCCCCTTGTTGGCTCTGCATATGTCGACCAAACACACCTTTTTGTGTGTGTTTTGGTTTTCGATTTATTTTAATCAAACTTCATTCACATTTTGCCCCTTTTAGTACCTCTAGTTTCAAGGATTTTTAAAGAGGGTTATTAATTCATGTTTTCCTTATTGTTTTTCTATTACAACTTACTAACTAAGTTAATTATTCTTAGTTAGGCTACCTTTGGTTATGACCAAATTATAATTTACATATGTATATGTAAATTTTATATTTTGGGGTGTTACATCTAAGTCGCTACACGTGAGTCAGAAAGTTACACCGTGAGAAGTGGTATCAGAGCGGGACGATTCATTCGGGATGGAAACCGAAACAAAAGGCAATGAAAGATGCACAACTAAGAAAGAACGGGAGGCAACATACGACAAGCGCATTCGCGACACCGAGGCGTCGGTCACTGGATTGGGTGCGCAACTCGACCATGCATTACAACGATTACAAACGTTGGAAACTAATTTCGAAACCTTCAAAGACGACGTCAAGTCTCTCATGAGCGTTTGGCGCCACGAGCTTACGACATTGTTCAAGGAGGAAATGTTGAAACTATGGAACGCGGTGGAGAATAGCATTCATGATTGTCACCGAAGCTTCTTGGACCTGGAAGCTAAAGTGAAGGAAAATAAACAAGTAGTTGTGCATTCAGCCAACACCAATCTCTTCACCCCTAGGGTCGAGATGCCAAAACCATCTCCATTCCTTGGCAAAAGAGAAGCACGAGCAGTTGACGACTTCGTATGGGAGATGGAACAATACTTGGGTGGAGTGCAAATCAAGGATGATGCCACCAAAATCAAGACAGCCAGCATGTACCTAAAAGACACGACAACACTATGGTGGAGATGTCGATACATGGACATCACCAAAGGTACGTGCACTGTTAACACTTGGGCTGGATTTGTCCAAGAACTAAAGAAACAATTTTACCTGGTCAATGCTGAGCACGAAGCTAGGAGCAAATTGAGAAGCAATTTTACCCGACATAAGGTTCTTACAAAATTTCTAGAACATACAACACGTTGGACAAGGTGAGTTCCTTTCCAGAAGTCATTTTCAAAACCATATTCCCCTCGCCTTTGATTTCGGCCGTGGAGGAATTTCCCATGAAAACCTTTTCACTATTAGTCATCTCCTTGAAGGTGCTAAACAGATTCTTGTCAAAGCACACATGGCGGATAGCCTCCGTATCAACCGACCAATTGTTGTGGTTTTGCCAAACCAAGTTAACTTCCGTGACCAAAATCGAGAGGTCCGTGATCATAGCTACGCGGTTATCAACCTCATGAACCATGTTAACTTGTTGAACATTTTCCTTCTTTGGAAGCTTGCATTCGTTGGCCTTATGGCCTTGTTTTTGACAATTGTAGCAAGTTCTTTGGAACTTTTTACCAACTCCCCCCTTAGGACCAAGGTTGGAGCGTTTCCCATGAGCTTTATTTCCACCCTTTCCACCGTTCTTGTTTCCCTTCGAAGATTGGCCATGTTCAACAACATTGGCCTTTGCTGTTTCAGGACCTTCAATCCTTTTCAAAGCAACTTTGTTATCTTCTTCAATGCGAAGACGAACAACAAGATCTTCAATGGTCATTTCCTTTCGCTTATGCTTGAGATAGTTCTTGAAATCAACCCAGCTTGGTGGTAGCTTTTCGACCATATCAGCAACTTGGAATGTCTCGCTGAGCACCATTCCTTCCGCATGAATATCATGGAGAATCACTTGAAGTTCTTAGACTAGGCTAATGATAGTTTTAAAGTCTATCATTTTGAAATCCAAGAACTTAGCCACCACGAATTTCTTAGTGCCCGCATCTTCTGTTTTATATTTACGATCCAAAGACTCTCATAATTCTTTGGCAGTCTTGGCTTTGCAATACACATTGGAAAGCGTATCAACCATACCATTCAAGATATAGTTGCGGCACAAGAAATCCGAATGATTCCAAGCACGAATCGCGCTCACTGATTGAGCATCCATATCCCCTTCATCAACATGGGGAACGGTTTCAGTCAAGAACCGTGCTAGGTTTAGAGTGGTCAGATTAAAGAACATCTTTTGCTGCCACTGTTTGAAATTCACCTCTGGTTTCTCAGCATGCGAAGTCACTGCATTAGGATTCCATCTGAAAAGGAAAAAGGACAGGAATAATGAGTAAAACATGTCATAATGTCATAAGACTTCAATGGTTTGGTCAAGGTTTCACCTTATAAATAACTTATCATTTTGTTTCCACACCAATGTGGGACAAAGTGGTTTTACCACTTGAGACTCACACCAAACTTCCAACACTCAAGACCCGTATAAATTTTTTTTTTGTTTTATTCCAAATATAATGTTTTTGTAAAACTACAAATATATCATTTCCTCATTTTTTTTATCAATGTTTTAATGTTTTAATATAATTTTATTTAAACCGAACCATCGTAACACCTAACCGAGTATTTATAACTCAAATTCTATTTAAATCTATATATAATAAAAAGGAAAGTCAATGAACAGTAGTTAATGAGTGATCATCTAGGGTATATTAGAATATAAGGTATGGGGTGGGGGTTGTGGTGTGGGTTGGGTACAAACGCCAAGTCACCATCCCGGGTGGGCTTGGATTTCGGCGTCGCCCCTTGGCCGGGGGTTTTAGCACGGGCGTTGGGCGGGGCTATCAAGATCACATGTCTGGATCGTTGGGCTAGCCGTTGGCCAACGACTATGTGTTTAAAAAAAATTATTTTTCCACTATAAATACTCACACTTCTATTCGTTGGGCTAGTCGTTGGCCAACGACTATGTGTTTAAAAAAAATATTTTTTCACTATAAATACTCACAAAATCTCATCCAACCACAATACGAAAAATGAATCCTCATAATCGTGGTTTTGACCCGAACAATCGGTGGGCATTCCAAGAAACACCTAGCCCAGCATTCAATCATCCAATTGCTTCCTGATATGGTTGGTTACACATCGTTTATCTCGAATCGTTTGAAGAAAGATGTCGGTCGAAAACAACGTCTTTCGCGCAACGCGCGTCATTGAAAAACACTAGTTGAGTTTAAAAAAACACAAATTCATTACTTACAAATAATAATATCAAATTTGATTCAAGTTTTAATTTTTAGGGTCTACAAAACACGATGAAAACAATCCAAAAATTATGTGTATTTTATACAATCTTATCTCACCATGCCCAACCCCATGTAGTCTTAGACCACCCGTAGTGGGGCGTGGTTTTTAAAAAAAAATTGAAAAAAAAAACGCCCCAAAACGCCCCTCCCCCCACTACACCGGGAGTTATCCGGCGTTTTTTTGGAAAAATTTGTTGTCCGGCGTTTTATTTAAAACGCTTAATTTGGTTTGTATGATGGTTGACTGGCCAATCATTTTTGAGCTAGTGTCTGACAACTTTTGAAAATGGTACCCACATGGTCACTTTTGGCCAATCACTTTTGAGCTACCCACATGGTCACTTTTGACAACTTTATTTAAAACTTTTTTTTTTTTGCATTAAAAATAATATGGGCGTTATTGGAATAATGCCCCACTACACCATTTTTGCAATAATACCCCATGCTGACTGGGATGACACGTGTCGAATAATGCCCCATGATGGGGGCATTATTTTGTTCCACCACTACACATGGTCTAAAGGGTCCAAGAATTGTTGATCCCACCTGGCGTCCACATATGGTTCAAGGGCCCACATCGTTACACGTGTTATCTTCTCGCTTTGCATGCCGTATGCCCTCTTTCTATATACCCTTAAACCAAGTACTCCAAGCAAGCAGTCAAGCACCTTCGATATTCTCGTTATCTAATACTCAGCTAACGATGGTCTCTCGTATCATATGCTTCACTCTTGTATTGGTGACTGTGGTTGCTCTATCTTATGGAGCTGCCGGAAGAGGAGGTTCTGGTGGTCAAAAGTGGCGGTGGGGGTGGGACCCATTGATCCGGTCGCCGGTGGATGCGGAAGAAGAGGTGGATGAACAGATGACCAACGGCACAAGGTGGGCAGTACTTGTTGCCGGTTCGAAAGGATATGGAAATTACCGGCATCAGGTGAGTTAGCTGACAGAATTAAGTTTTAATTTTAAATTAAATGTTTAGTCCAACTTTTGCACCGATTTTATTCTTTTTTGCACTGGTTCAGTGTGGTTTGCACCGTTTAAGTCTTTGGTGTGTCCAGTTTTGACTAGGTTTAAAGTCTAGCTATTATATAATAACAATAGTTTAAGTTTATGTAATAGATACAGATAATATATATGTGATTACTTAAATAAATGTTATTTTAGTTTTATTATATTTAAAACTCTACAAGTATATATAAATGTAACATTCAAATATTTTATAAATAAAGCAATTGAGTCCAAGCTAAACAAATATATACGCTCCGAGTCAAGCTTGAACTCTTAAATGAAATGATTTTGTAAACTCAAGCTTGAACTCTTAAATGATTGGTTGATCATGGGTTACCCTTTGAAAACGATGACCAAATTTTACTAGTAAGGTTTTTTTGTTAACCGAAAGTTTCAGATAATAGTAAGTTAGTAACATTACAATTTATAAGTAACTATTCCTTTAAGAGATGATTTATGAATATATATAAAAAGTAATTTGTTTAAATTCTGAATAACACGTGAATCAAATTCCAATCTATAAAAAACTAATTTATATAAAGTTCCAATTTATATATAGTTACTATTAGATTAAAAGATTAAAATATGTATCAAAAGTGAATAACTGGCTTGTATAGTAATAATTATCTAGTATAAATTGTTATCCGTTTGTGTTATAGAATATAATAAAGCATTGTTGCACTACTGCAGGCAGATGTCTGTCATGCTTATCAAGTACTTAAAAAGGGAGGTTTGAAAGATGAAAACATAGTTGTATTCATGTACGACGATATTGCAAAAAGTGATATGAATCCAAGGCCTGGCATCATTATCAATAACCCAAAAGGTGAAGACGTCTATGCCGGTGTGCCGAAGGTACGTTGCTATATTTCTAAAAAACATAACGAAATGTTACATGGAATATTTGCAAACAATCTGTTTGCTATGTGACCATATCCATCAATCAACTAAAGAAGGTGTTATTATATATGTAGGATTACACTGGAAAGAATGTCACGGTAGATCATTTGTTTGCCGTGCTTCTTGGTGACAAAAGTGCTGTAAAAGGTGGAAGTGGGAAGGTTGTCGATAGCAAACCGGAGGACCGGATCTTTCTTTTCTACTCTGATCATGGAGGTCCTGGAGTGCTTGGTAAGTGTGCACAAATTTTCATTTAGGAGTACCAACTTATAATATGTCTCATTGGTATAACTTTGGTTGTAGGAATGCCTAACGAGCCTCATCTTGTAGCAAAAGACTTGGTAGATGTCTTGAAAAAGAAACATGCCATGGGTACATATAAGGAAATGGTAACTTAATTATATGGAGATGTCCCTATATACTTTATGTTAGAAAAGGAACACTTACAAATACGTATGCAAACAAAAGGTTAAATTGTTGCTTTCCTAAAAAAATTTAATCAATGTAGGTTATATACTTGGAAGCATGTGAGAGTGGAAGCATCTTCGAAGGCATACTTCCGGAAGACCTTAACATATATGCCACGACAGCATCGGGGGCTCAAGAGAATAGTTATGGAACATATTGTCCCGGGACGGAACCTTCTCCGCCGCCCGAGTATATAACTTGCTTAGGAGATCTATATAGCGTTGCTTGGATGGAAGATAGGTACTTTTGTTTCATGCATCCATTTAAGTGTCCTAGTGTGTGTTTAAATTTGCATATACTTGTTTGTGTTTCATTTGATGGTATATGGTTTGTTTAAGATTTAAGAATCCTGCTTGAACTTTTTATGGGTTATTCTCACCAGCGAGACTCACAACCTGAAGAAAGAATCTCTCGAACAACAATTCAACAAGGTTAAGCCAAGACAAAGTATTCTTTTTTATCGTGAACTTACACGTGCTCGTAAGAATTTTTATTAAAGTAGTGCATTTTCATATACAGGTGAAGGAAAGGACATCAAATTCCAATACTTACAATTCTGGTTCACATGTCATGGAATATGGCTCCAAAGACATTAAACCTGAGAAGGTCTATTTGTATCTAGGATTTGATCCAGCAACCGTAAACCTCCCTGCTAATCAGATTCACTTTGATAAGCTAGATGGCGTAAATCAAAGAGATGCCGATCTTATATTCTTGTGGCAAAGAGTACGTATGCGTGTTCATTTCGTTGTTTTCGTTGTTTTCTAGGTACAAAAGTAAGCAAGCTTTCGGTGTATTATTTAGTAACTTTTTCTTTGTTTGCATTACTTGTAGTACAAGAAATCATCCGAATCAAGAAGACCTGAAATTCTGAGAGAGATCACAGAGACGTTGACACATAGGGGGCATTTAGATAGTAGCATTGACATGATTGGGGTGCTTCTTTTTGGACCTCAAAATGGTCGTTCGATCCTCCACTCGGCTAGAGCTCCTGGGTTGCCTCTAGTGGATGACTGGGAATGTTTTAAATCTACGGTAAGTTTTACACTTGGCATAAACTACAAACTTTTCCACTTTTTGTTATATTATATGACCGCTTTGCTAAATGAGATTGGTGTTTGATCAAAGGCTCGGTTATTTGAGAAGCATTGTGGGTTGCTAACTCAATACGGCATGAAGCACATGAGAGCCTTTGCAAACATTTGCAATAGCTCGGTTGAGAAGTCGAAGGTCGAGGAAGTGTTTATTGCCACCTGTGGCGGGAAAAACATAGGACCATATGGTACTTTTGGTGCTTATAGTGTTTGATTTCATACATGTTCCATCTCATGTTATGTTTATTTATATCATCACAGTGCTTGATGGTGTTTGTTTCTAGTATATGTTTTTGCATGTTTCGTTTGAAAATAAATGTATAATGTGAATATTCTTATAAAGTTGTGTATGGGTGAAAAGAAAGTGTCAAGCTTATTATTACTTAATTATTAGTTTGAATGCTTAGAAGTATCTGTTACTTAGTTAAATTTATTTTGCATGCTTATCTAGTTTGTGTTTTGAGTATACAAAAGGTAGGACTTTAGTAGGATAAAGTTTGGTTTAGTATAAATTAATGATTGTGAACGTATTTTGCAAATGTTAAGGGATTTATGATTTGGTAATAAAGTGTCGAACAGACTGTTTCGTTCATATTTTCCTGTTCGTTTATATTTTGTATCCTGCAATAGCTTGGCCGACATAAGGGGATGGGGTCTAATTCAGAATTTATCTTGGACTACAAACCTTTTTTTAACCGAATTCCTGTAAGGGCCCAATTTGGCCGCTAGATATTTCCATCTATCGTTTTCAATTACAAAATCCAGTTAGAGTTGCATTAGTTCGTTAAGAAATCGAATTAGAGTTGCATTAGTTTGCGACACATGACTAGGATTCTCTCTAGAGAAAAAAAATCCACTTTCTTTTTTTTTTTAAAGAAAACTTCGTTAAAACACGCCTCCGATCCAACTGTGGAACGACACAAACACCCTCGACCCAAATGTGTGAAGGGCAAACAAATTATAACATATAAAACGAGTATTTACACCATTCCGCCAAACTAATATATTTACAGAAAGATCTATTTTTAATCCAACCGAAACCCCTCGATTTAAGCTCCAATATAATATCTTGCGGACTTCGATTAATTTGTTTAAATATCAGCTCGTTCCTTTCTTTTCAAATACACCAGCAGGAGAGAAGCACTAATCCGTAGATGATCTTCTTCGCTTTCTTATCCAATCTAGAAAAAAATATGAATTTCCAATATGTTTTTGAAATCGAAGGAATAAATTGGTGGGATGTTGCACCAGACACTGAAACTCAACCACACCCGATTTGCCACCAAGCATGCAGTAAATAGGTGCTCTACCGTTCCTCATACTCATCGCAGAAAGTACACATAACCGATGTGATGTCTATGTTCCTTCTTTTTAAATTAACTCTTGTAGCCAACCTATCTAAATTAGCTCTTCAGGCCATAATATTGCATTTAAGAGGCACTCATTTACACCGAACGAAATCAGTGCAATTCCATTTAGTTTTTCTATTTTTCGTTCCTATTCTCCTTTCTCATAAAAAAAGTTCCTAGTTTTTTTTTTCGTTCCTATCGGGGAAAGGGGTCAAGGCACAAGCTAAATGGGAACCGGGTAACTCCTACTTGACCGGCAACACCGGTGCCGATGGCATTGGCCAAACATTGGTGATAGTTTTGTATTATTGTAATGGTCAATTAACCGTTTGAAATGATTAAAAAAAACAAAAGTTCAATTAAACAAAATCAATTTAAACCATTTCACACTCGCTATATAAACCATTTCATCATCTCTTCCGTTTCACAACTTTTTACAACCATTTCTCTTCTTATTTTTATTTAATTTTACTTCTTTTGTTCACTATGAGAGTTTATCCATTTTCGCTTGAACCGGTGGGACTTTCATACCGTCAGAATCTCAAGATCAAACAAACAAACTCAAAAAAAAAAATAATAAAAATTTCAAGAATCAAATGCAAGAATCTGTGATAACGAACACAAACTAATAACAAATGAGAATCATCAAAAACAATGATCTCTAAGAACATCACAAATCAAATCAATGATCTCTGAGTACATAACAAAACTACGGAAACCCTAATCTCTCGAAGAAGATGAGAGAGAAAGTTTAATGTGTAAATGAGTGTGTAGAATGTGTGATAATGTAATGCAGTGAACAAGAATTAGGGTACAAGGCTTATGATTAAAACAAATAAGAACAAACAATTTTGTATTGTAAAGAAGATAAAATAATCACAAGTAAAGAATTATCATTGACTGTTTTTCGTTAATCTGAATTTCATATTTACGTATGTGAAAAGAAATATAAATATCTTCATATACTAAGCGCTCGCTAATGATTTCAAAATTGTAAACTTCCCATGGCATATAAGCTACTAATACGTTTTCCCCAAAGCGAGTGCGCCACCAACTGCAACAGCACCATACGCTAAAATATGTCTCTTTTTAATGCATTTGATTGCAGTACAATTGACTTTACAAACTCCCTCTCAGCATGATCACAAAACAAATTTGTTCGCACAAAAGAGAATGTGATCAATAGATCTCTAACAGGTGAGATCTACTTAAATACAAAAGGTCTGTTTGTGATTGGCTGACATCACCCTAATAGTGACATATAACATTCCTAACAGAAAAGATTCCACAGATGTTTGCAAATATCTGTAGGAATCTAACATACGATCTAATATACTAAACATCTGTTACAAAGCAAAATAATGTTACATAGATGAAACCTCTAATCTTCAAAAAATTTTATTGAAAATTCTTCATCTGGGTATAATTTTTAGATCCAAACTGTTTATACAAAATTTTGATATTCGGATCTGTCAGAAGTTTACTAACCCGCTTTGGTTTTGGAGGTTCACACAAAATATAATTTTCGAATGGAATATTCTCGTTTTTTGCCACGATTTTCTCAGGAAGCTCAACCACATCATTTTCGATAATTATTGTGTTAAAACTGTTAGATTTAGACTTGACTGTCTCTTCCACAGTCTTTACATCCCCTACCTCAACTACTTTTTTGAACACATTCTTATACATTTTTTCACCAGGTGTACCAAGATCATTAACTATTGGATCGACGACCAATGACGTCGTTAGTTCGAAACTTTAATAGTTCATCTTCTTCAGGCAACATGGCATAATTATCATTCATGGGAGGAGGACATGTATTATATCTGATGCCTTTGGAAGTTGATCCTTGAGATTTCCTTTTCGCTTTGATCCAAAAATCCGATGTAGTTATTAATATCACGTTGTTTTTATAAAATAATTTTTTTAAGCTTAGAGAAACATTAGTTAAAGTTGTAATTTTCTCATTAAAAGTCTTTCCATTTTTTTAAAAAGTTTTAACGTTTGCTGTAGAATGGTCAAATCATTAATCTATTTTTAGTTTTATTCTTGAAATTTTGACACTTTTGTTTCTAATTTTCCATAAATTTCACATTTAGATACACCCAAGTCAGAACATACCTCGGTTGCATCAAAGATGTCAACTAAAAGCAAAATGATCAAATAAAGAATCCCTTGAAATATCTTTGACTAGCACTGATCTCTGAATCTGTACCAGTTTTGAAACATATTCTAGAATATTGATGATGTTTCAGCAATTAAAACAGCTATAGGGTTTTTTTCAAAGTGAAAAGCCCAGTCATAACCTTCGTCATTTTGACTTACCAATGCTCGACTTGATGAAGAACCCTGATTTGTTGGAGTTGAGTTAGACACTTGATTTCTTGGTGTTGTGCCAGATGATGGATTGGATAGTTGATATCTTGGACTTTGAAATGAGTGCTTTGGAAAGTCGGTTACTTATTGTTGTTATTTTGTCTACATGGTTATAAACACTCCTTAGCGAAATGACCAAAATTTTGGCAGTTATAACATTGAACTTTGCTTTTATCAAATCCTAAGAGAGTTCTCGGTCCACCGTTTAACGTATCTCTTCTCGTTTTCAGCATGAACCGCTTTTCCCTTTGCACAATCATAGCCACATTCCAATTTATATCCATATCCTCAAGCTCATTAGGATGCACTTAAGAATTATCAACAGCAGAAATGTTCATATCTCCCAATTTTCCACAAATCAACCTTTCGTACGATTGAACAAATGCTTCAAACAAAGCCACACGCCCTTCAACAACTTTAATCGAAATGTTCTTTGAAGCAGCTTCCATATTGTTTGAGTTTGGAGTATTGTTTACATTTTGGTTTAAAGATCAAAGAAAAGCACTTGAACCATTCACACTACCTGATCCTCCAAAATCAATTATTAATCCATATATACCACTCTCTACCTTATTCCGCATCAGTTGTTGTTCGCCTGAATAAAGTGCAGTTGTTGGTGTTCCAAACATTGCTAAGCATGGTACACATCAAAAATAAATTCTCGGGTTTTGAAGTTGAGCAGTTGAAAGGGATGCATTTAAATGTTTCTTCTTTATAACAAGCTCTTGCGCTTGTACTTTTATGAATAACGATGTAACAGTCAACATACGGAAATTTTCTTCCATTCTCCTTAATCACATTGAAGTAATTGCTCCATTCTATCAGTAATTGTAACACCCCGAAAAAATTTCGTCCAATTATGTGACGACACATATCCAATTATCCAACTAATCCCGACTACGTGGAAGGAGGAAGGACACACACTGTACGTTCACTGAAACGTATCTCCGACTCACCCTGACTGTGGGAAGGAGAGGGACTATTATTGGGCGTTAACTGAAACGCGTCCCGGATATCCAACTAATCCCCACTGTGAGGAAGGATAGGGACTAATATTGCAAATATCAATACTTAGCTATTTTGACCACATAATCTGACTTTGGAACAGAATATATATCAACTAAAAATATATTTTAATACTTGGACTTGTCACAGGCTCATCCGACCTTCCGAACCCGTCTTTACGCATGTAACTAGTTATGCGAACTTAGTTCGCATAAACAAGGCTTAACGGGTCGAAATCTCTCAAAACCTTTCAAAATCGGAATGTTGGTCTAATAAACCTTTATCCAATGAGTCTTTGCACTTGGATAGGTCTAAACCACATTATCCGGTCTACGCTTAATCTAGCGAACCGATCCTATTCTTAATTAGCGGGTCGCGTCTAAGGAACTAACCTATGACCCGTATACATTATAACAGATAACTAATTCTGTTCACTCTAGACTATAGAACCTCCAGATATTCTGACTTGAGTTTTAATCCTTTGACTTACGGCTTTTGCTACATTAAAACCATTATCGGTTGGAAGCTAGCAAAAAGATAAATACTCTTAACTTGTTTTGTTTATGAACTTGGGGTATGGAAGGAAGGGCGCTAACGAGCAAGAAAACGGATGCGCTAACGCGCAACGGCTTTCCTTTCTCTGATAGAGGCTCGCTTCTTCAATTCAAGTTCAACTTCTTTTCATTTTGATAGGGGAACCGGGGCCTGGCTATCCTTCATTTGCGGTCGACGTTCTGGCAAAGTGTGTCCGTCGACAGCTGAATGTTTCGATCTGGTTCGATTACACTATTTGGAGCGGGTATTATATAAATGAGCCGCCTATGATTGCTCATAAATATAAGAACTCGGTTTAATCCATTTTACTTGATAACTGAAACAATTGGCGGTTATTGGTACCGTGACCGGGCGTCCCGACTCATCAATTATTATGGCTATACTGAATAACGTGTTGGGGTAGGCATACTGACTGTAAGAAGCGTTATTCAACTTTTTTGTGTACCTTAATCATTGTAGCACTGAAAATGACCGGCTTTGATCTCTGGTTCCCATTGTATGACAAGTATGTAAATCTGGTGACAAGATAAATGTCACACCCCGGATTTCCACGTGTCACCGGTGGGCCCGGTGGGGAGTATCGTGACGTGGTTGGCAACATAATAGTCAAACAACACAATATATAAATGCACAGCGGAAGCAATTTAAAAGATATAATACAACCGAATATAATATTGTAATATCAAATATCACAACTGTCGATTGTTTATCCACAGACGGATCGTAAATAAAATGGAAACAATAGTTCAGCAGACTTTTAGGCATCTTAAGCTTGCGAGACTTCTATTGATGCTAAGGAGAAATGTCCAGCCAATTACGTATAGTACCTGCATTTAGCCTTTTTGGTAAATACGTCAGTTTACACTGGTAAATACAATTAACTGACTTTTTTTTAAAATGGTTTAAGAAAATTGGTTTGGATGCACATGGCACAAAATATCTTTTATAATTTGATTAAAATGCACAGAGGCAAAATTAACCTTTTATAACTTGGGAGAATTATTTAAATATATAATCTTGTGAACGAATTACATGTTCCTTGTGCGTTCAGTAGCCCGGATCAAGTCCGGGTTAAAGATCAATAGACACACCACATTATTCTTTTGTGCACTGACGGGTGTACGCCTACACCCCGCGCTTAAGTCGTGGCCATTTCGTAAAATGATGCCAAGGATATCCGGGACATGGTCATTAACCCCCCAAAGGCTTTAAGTAACAAGACTGTTTAAACGAGCCGATCAAATTATTCAATTACCCACTCAACGGTGGAGGATTTGATGCCCGATCAAGCGGTATGCTATATACCGTAACCCAAGCCCGTATAGGGAAAATAAGTTAAAAGTATTTACCTGAGCAAAGTATAATTCACAATAAGCAAATTGCAAGTAGCTTTTACTGGTCCTCCTAATCTGGAACGAAGGTTTATAATAACCTATTAGAATCCTAACGGGTCTTTAATTAAGCTTAAGCTTAGACCGGCTAGTTTCAAAGACACGGTTTGTACGCACGATTAGGCGAAAACCGGATAGAATGTGATTTAAACCCGACAAGTTCAGAGACTTTCTTAATATGGGTATTTCATACACATTCTGGATTTTGAGATAAAACCGATAAGGTTTGACCCGTTTAGGCTAGTTTATGTAAACTAGTTACATAAACCGAACCGAACGCGTAATAAGCGTAACGGGTAGTAATGAGAGCCATTTACAGGTTTCCGAAGTTAATATGCTTCATATATGTTGTGACATCAGTAAGATGTCTTTTATTATGCCCAGAATGAATTTAATCACAAACTATGCCCCGTAGGGGTAGTTTGGTCATTTTAAGGGTTGTAAAAGAGTTTAAGTGTCAACCTGAGTTACAGGCCTGATGTAATCAGAAAATATACTCAATTTTCTAAGTTATATCAGTAGGTTAAAGTATATAAGTGAAATTTATCAATTATAACCAAACTATGCCCCGTAGGGGTATTTTGGTAATTTCACATAAGCCGAAAAGCTCAAAACTGAAGTCTGAGTTTAACAACCTTTGCTTACTGTTAAAATATTATAATTTGCCTTAAATATCAGTAGGTATCACCCTTGGTATGTTTAAAATAATCTTAGTACATATTATGCGTTAGAAACGCTTAATTTGGCGATTAAAAGCCGTTTACGGGTTCGATACATAAAGCGGATATTTTTACTATTCGAGAAGGCTTAAAATAATTTATTTATAATTTAAGATCAGTATCAAAAGGTTTGGAGCCGTTCGGATATGTAAAACTCATTTTATGGCCCGTAAGGGCAAAACCGACAATTACCGGATTAAGCCTACGACTATAAGTTGTGCTCAGCCTAAAATTTATTAAAAATCTTTAAAAATCCCAAAATAATATATTACATCAGTGGGTAAAAGATTTGATATCAAAAAGTAGGCTTAACTAGGCTATACGCTAATTACGCCGTTTTATTAACATAAAACTTTAATTTTACGCTAACGAGCATAACTCTTATTCTACACCTCAAACTGATGTCAAACTTTGCATACAAGTCTATATATCAGTAATTAAGGTTTCTACTCTTTTATATTTTCAAAAATCACGTTTTAAGGTGAAAAGGGCATAATGGTCACATATGAGCAATTAACGGAATCATGCGTATTAATCGGTTAACTAATGAACCATAGTGTATAATCACAGAGGGTTATACTAGCATGTAACCTGGTCCAAATGAAGCTCTTAGGGATTTCTAAATCATCCCAAAACAGGTCAGAACTGAAAGTCAAAGTAAAAGTCAAACTATGCGACTTTCGGTTCCGAACCGGGTCTAAATAGGAAATTTGTCGGGTTGAACATGTTTAGACATGTTCTTACACTAATTACTAAGTTATAACAATGATCCAACAGGTTGTATATGTTCTACATTGCTAATTATGCATAAATTTAAAATTTAAGTATCCTGTTGACTTTTTAATCGCAAGTTTGACCCGACATTTGACCTAGTTAGAGGGGGATTCAGGGGGGACCCTTTTGAGGGTTTATTACCCACATAATTACCAACATATAACTACTTTTGATTCGACTAATCACTGGACCATTAGTGATTAATCCTAAATCCAACCGTTAATTACGACGGTTTGACTTTTAAGCTATAACTAAGCCAAAACTTAATTTAGAAGGGTCAAGTATACTTACAAGAGTCCTATGCACGAATTGTGAAGACTTAAGCCTGCTTGAGAGCTCCAAGAATGATCAAAAGTGCAAATGAAGGTGTGAAGAAATGTTTGCAACTTCATGGCTTTTTATAGTGGATTTTGATCCACAAATTGTTGACAAACAAATCTACTACTGACCACAATCCTTCTACAAGTGTCCCTAAGTGTTTAGGGGTTGTTTAGGGGTCTCTTGGAAGGGTTTAAGGGCATTACATGTCGTTTAGAAGGCTGAACAAGTAAGTTAAACGATTTTCTGCATCTGGGCGGGCCAGGCGGCCAGCGTAAGATGTTGATATATGTCACGCGACCCCAGTGGCGGATCTAGAAAATCCGCCAAGCCGTAACGTTTTATAAATAAGCCGTAACGAAATCGAAAAAACCTCAAATTTTTCCAAAATTTACACTAATTTTTCCAAATTTTTCCGAGCCAAGCCGTAGCGGGCGTTGCCCCCCGGCATAAGGTAGCTCCGCCCCTGCGCGACCCGCATGGGCCTTCTGATCAGGCAAAAACATTTTTAAGATGTTGCATCTCACCTCTTGGCCTTTCGAAAGGTCAACCAAGCTTATTTTCTTGCATTTTGAGCCCTCTATATTGACACATAAGGGCCTCAAGACTTATACTACATTTTCTAAGTCCTTGGTCACTTCATGTTAACCCGAAAAGTCATAACTTTCAATGTTAACGCTTTAACCCCTCGCACACGAATTTGATCATAACTTTCTCATACGACAACGAAACTTTATGAACTTTATATCGCGCATTCTAGTGAGCATAATTAACAGTTACAAAGCTTCGGGTTTGTCAAAAGGTCACTCAGAGGTATAACTTAAACATGTTGACACATTTAACCCCTGTAGTTTGTAATCTCTCACTTTTTGCTTCGTATGATCCATGATTTATTCGTTTGATGATATGAACATCATGTAAGGTTATTTTGAAGTGTATTTATTCACTGTTGACATTTAGAACCCGTATATTCACATACTTTCCATGATTGTCAACTTTAGTCCTTTCTGAACATTCTTTCACACGTTCAATCACATGACACGTGTCAATACATTATAGGACGTGAATTTTCGAGGTGTTACATCCTCACCCCCTTAAAATAAATCTCGACCCGAGATTTACTGAAATAAATAAGGGTACTTTTCTTTCATCGTGGATTCAACCTCCCACGTGAATTCGGGTCCTCTACGGGCATCCCATTTGACCTTTACAATAGGTACATGCTTCCTTCGAAGCTTCTTTACCTGTCGATCTTCAATCGAAAAAGGTTTTTCCACAAATTTTAAGCTCTCATCTATATGCACATCTGTATGCGGTATTACCAGTGATTCATCAGCGAAGCACTTCTTCAGATTGCAGATGTGGAACACATTGTGAATTCCACTGAGCTCTTCTGGTAAGTTTAACTTATAGGCAACTGACCCGACACGTTCGATAACCTCGAAAGGTCCTATGTATCTCAGGCTTAGCTTGCCTTTCTTACCAAATCGCATCACTCCTTTCCAGGGTGATACTTTGAGTAACACTTTATAACCTACTTCAAAGTTAAAAGCTTTACGCTTTGGATCAGCGTAGCTCTTCTGCCTATCTCGGGCAGCTTTGAGACGGTCACGAATCTGGACAATCTTGTCCGTCGTCTCGAACACTATCTCTGGTCCTGATAATTGGACATCTCCAACTTCCGCCCAACAAACGGGCGATCTACACTTTCTACCGTATAATGCCTCGAAGGGCGCAGCCTTAATGCTGGTATGGTAGCTATTGTTGTAGGAGAATTCGATTAATGGTAGGTTCTTATCCCAACTACCACCCAAATCGATCGCACATGCACGTAGCATGTCTTCCAACGTTTGAATAGTACGGTCACTCTGACCGTCAGTCTGAGGATTATAAGCCGTACTAAAGTTCAAACGTGTGCCCAAAGATTGTTGGAAGCTTTTCCAAAAATGTGACGTGTATCTAGTATCTCGGTCAGAGATAATAGACACAGGTATGCCATGTAAGGCTACAATCTTATCAACGTATAACTGGGCTAACATGTTGGAGCTATAAGTCTCCTTGATGGGTAAGAAATGTGCTGACTTAGTCAGTCTATCAACTATAACCCATATTGTATCATTTCCTTTCCTTGTCATTGGTAACTTGGTGATAAAATCCATGGTTACCATTTCCCACTTCCACGTAGGAAGTTAAAGCTGTTGTAGCAAACCTGACGGTTTTTGATGCTCGGCTTTGACTTGCGCACAAGTCAAGCATTTAGCTACATAGGTGGCTACAGACTTCTTCAAGCCTATCCACCAACAATTTGCCCTTAGATCCTGGTAATTGAACTTACCAACCTATTGCCCTTACAATAGATGTTTATCATTCTACCTTTACAGGGTCTCCAAGGGAGCAGCCTTGATGCTTACATATCAAATATCATAGACAAGCTTATCTTAAGGTGAGATGGTTATTCCAACCACTACTTAACAAATTTTAAGGATTAGTTGATCCTTGTAGTTAGTTGAACAAATCGACGATTCAGAGTAGCTGATGGCAAATTCTTAATTGTTGCCTAATAAGGGTTGCGGTAAATAATGCATAAGCAAAATGAACCGTCTTTCTTATTTAACAATATCAAACTTTCGGAATATCGAGTTAGGCTATATGAACCCTCTATTTTAAAAACTTAGTAAATCAGGGTTTCGATTCTTCCAATGATGGTACTAGCCGTCTTGGAGATTTCATAATAATACAGCCTTAAATGGGATATAAATCTTAATTCTACCTGCCTTCTAGGAGGTAAGCAGGGAAAACTTATGAGAAGATAAACAAGATGCAAGGAGGCTACAGAGATTTTCCCATATCTCAGGCTCCAGTTCATCCATCATTGCTCGTGTCAAATAAGTGACACATTTATGTTATAAGTCCACGAATTCCTTAATCGGGAACATTTACTTGGACAATTCCAATCTGGATATCTTCTTTGAATACTACTAGTCGACTTTAGTACAATATGATCATTGGGATATCTTAGGGGTTCCATGTATTAAACCTCCATACTGATCAGGCATGGAAGTAATCTATGGGACACACTAGGATACGCCAATCTTCATATGGCACTTTTATTAAACATAGTTTGGCATTCGCAGGCGATAGAAAAACAATGAGAAAAATAATTAAAATAACATATGTTGTCGTACTCTATGCGAAGAAAGAATACTCTTAGATTTTTCGGAAGGATTTCTTGCCGATATGAGAAGAATCGGTTACTATGGTTTCCTTGGTAAGTTATACCTTGTGGATAATATAAAAGTTTGCTAAGCTTATGGTTTATGAAGATTTATTATTGCCTGTATTAAATCAGGACACTTAGCAGAAATTATCATTGGTAAGGGATGTACTTGATGACATCGTGAACTGCCCCTTGGCATCCATCAGGTGAGTTCAGGCATTTCTTCCTTTAGCCTTTCCAGGTTTAGCTGCACCTTCTTTGGCAGCTTTATGGAATCTAGTTCTGATGCGGCCTTACTCACCATAGCCGTGTTAGACTGTATTCTTTGTGTCCCTAAATTCCTGGGAAAAGATGACCTGTTCCTTAGCAGATGTCACACTGCTTTGGTCCTGGTTCTATTCGACACTGTCCCTAGTGTCTTTGATAGCAATTCTTACATACAGGCTTCTTATTGAACTTTCGTTGCTTTTTATTAAGCCTATACTTGCTCTCTTTCTTAGATTTCTGGGAGTTATCCTCCTCCTTTGGTTCATCCTTTATATCCGAAGTGTGAACAAAGCTCTTCTCACGAGCATTTGAACGTGGTTTTGGATGAAATTTAGAGCGAGAAGCATTCGGCTCTTTGGGTTGTTTCATGACCTTTTCCCCTTGGCCTTTCAAACTGCTGCGTTAACCACCGCTTGGAAATTTACTCCATGAATATTGAGGTTTACGTTTGAGACATTATTTGCTTTTGTCGCATTAATAGCATCACGACTGTTGCCTATCTCATCCGATTTTTCCATACTCAGAACTTGGTACTAAATACCAAATTAAACCATTATTAGTCATCATCCTGATGACCTGACATAGATTAGCCACGGCATCCACGAACCGTATAGGCCATTATGTTTCGAACATTCTTAATAAATGCTATTTGAATGTATATCTATTACATTTAGCTTAGGTCACAAAAGGACTATCAATGGCATTCAAGGTTTGGAGCGTGTCCAATACCTGCTTGACAGGGGACCATAATGTCACAACTGTCTTTGTCACAAGGACGATTATAAATAGCTCAAAGGCTAGCCTTACATGACTTTGGTTATATATATATACATAAATGGCATAGAAGCCTGTCACGAGGGACGTAGAAAGGTATGGCAATAAGCCTAGTCATGAAGGACATAAGTAATCATATGGCGCGAAGGCCTTGTCGTAATGACATTTAGATGCGGCACAAATGGCCTTGTCTCTAGGACGTTATAGGATATGGCACTAAGGCCTGTCACCAGAGATGTTAACGTTTAGTATGTTAACTTGTCACGAACGACGAATTATAGCTCGGAGGCTTGTTATGGGTCACTTGAAATATAACTTGTGGATTTGTCACAAGGACATCAATTCATAGGCTGCAATCTTATTAGATCAGGAGTCTTAAGGCTTGAACATAGTTCTTCACCTTTGGACAGGGAGTCATAGACTACAACTGTCATCGTCTTGAAAGGCGATTCTCTTGACAGAAAGGTAAACCAATTAACATCACTAGTGGATGTCTATCTATAATTATCGTATCTACTGACATTAGTCATGATCACATCGATCATATGGACTATTAGGTTTAGGTATAATCCCACCATTTTGAATAGGGGATCATAAAGATCACCGCTATTTTGTCTTATCGACAATAGAGTAAAGTATAGCCCGTAGGCAGTTCATCACTAGGGATGTCAATATTATGAATTTATGATCATCATACTGATGATATTAGTCAAGATCGCAATGATCATATAGACTATTAGGCTTGAGCGCAGCTCACTACCTTAAACAGGGGATCATAGAGATCATAATGTTTGTGTCACAAATGGACAATATAATATGGCCCGTAGGCGAAACATCACTAATGGATGTTTATAATGGATTCATCTTTTTAGATGATATAAGTCAGGATTGCATTAATCATATTGACTATTTGGCTTGAGCATAGCTCACCACCTTAGACAAGGAATCATAAAGACCACAATGTCAATGTCTCAGATGGACAATTTATTATAGCCCGTAGGCAAAACATCTTTTCTTGACAGGGAGTTGTAGGCCACCTCTGTCTTTAGTCTCGGAGGACGTTAATTATAGCCCGTAGGCATTTCCCTTCTAAGGGATATTTATGGTATGATCATCTTTTCAGATGATATTAGTCGAGATCGTATGGTCTCTACCAATTATTATGCTTGGACGTATTCCAATATCTTTAGACAGGGTCAAGGACTACCACTGTCGTTGTTTTATCGGACAACAAATTTAGCCCGTAGGCACTTCATCACTCACGGATGTTTATAATATGATCATCTTATAAGATGATATAAGCCATGATTTCTAAATCATAAAGCAAATTAGGAAATTTAAAATTTCCGACATAGGGATGACTGTTGTGATTTTATCGAATCACATTTGTCACGAGTGCTAACACGTCCTTAGGTGTTAACAAGGATCTGAATCCCTTGAGTAGGTTTCACTATCTTGGCCGCGTAGGCTAGGTTTCACCTTTAAGATTCTTTTTAAAATGCATACTGGCATGGGAGGAAGGATATTTATTTTATTCAGGATTTTTTTATCATAATCCTAATTTATAAGTTAATAATAGCACAAATGGCCTAGTCGCGTAGACAAGTTTAATTTATAAGTCATGATTTCAGAGAATCGCGGCATTAAGGTTTGAATCAAAGTTCATTACCTTTTCCTGACAGGGAGCTGTAGACTACCACTGTCTTTAGTCTCAGAGGACATTAACTATAGCCCGTAGGCACTTCCCTTCTAAGGGATGTTTATTACGGAATTGCCCCTTAGGGAAATTCATTAACCATGGTAAACAGAGACCATATTTGGTTAATTTATTAATCATATATATTTAGGATTTCTATTATAATTTATCCTAATTATACAACATTAACAGTTTTATTAGTGGCACCAAATGGCCTGGTCACATGGACATTTATAAATTATAAGCTTATGATTCAGAGAATCAAAGCAACAATAACAGTTTTATTTATTAGCACAAAAAAGCCTAGTCACAAGGACAAATTTTAAATTATAAGCCATGATTTCAGAGAATCAAGGCCTTTAAGTATATTAGCACAACAGGCTTAGTCACAAGGACATATATAAATGATAAGCTATGATTTCAGAGAATCAAAGCATGAAGGTATTCTAGCACAATAGGCCTAGTCACAAGGATATTTATAAATTATAAGCTAGGATTGCAGAGAATCAAAGCCTTGAGGTTTGAACGTAGTTCATTACCTTTTTCTGACAGGGAGTCATAGCTACCACTGTATTTTGGCTCATGTAGAAATGAGCAAGGCCCGTAGGCACTATATTACCACGTATGGTTAAAATATGATCATCTTAATTGATGATGTAAACCCAGGATTCAGAGATCATTAAACTGGGTTAGGAATCTTTTGAAGAATCCTTAATAACGTGTGTGATTTCCAACGAATCACACCTGCCGGGAGTGTTAACATGTTTTCAGATGTTAACTGGGATACGAATCTTTTAAACAGGTCTTACCATCTTGGCCAGGTCTTTACAATGACACTCAGGCTAGGTTTCACTCTTAAGATTCTTTTAATATTTATCGCAGAACAATTTCTAAATTGAAATGTTAATAAGGATCTGAATCTAAATTGAGGAACTGCCATCTTGGCCGGTCTTAATATGACCTGAAGCTAGGTCTTGTCCTTTTTAGATTTTGCCATTTTATTATAATGGTAGATCTTGCAAAAGGAAATGTTATTTTCCATTTATTTATTATTTCTTGTTTAGAATGAAAGTTTAAACTTAATTATTCCACTATATAAAAATAAAAGTATAAAGTTGCCCTAAGCGGGACTTGAAAGGGATAATGTTGTCCTCGTGGGGACTGAAAGATAATTGTGTCCTTATAAGGACTTATTAAGGAAACGATCTTCAGCAAGAGGAGTTTCTTCTTTATTTTATTTCTGAGTGTCCTCTCCTTGGATGCTCGTTTCATTCTAGCCGCGGTACGAAGCTCAGCATTTCAAGGCTCCAGTGGAGGATTTTTATCACAGCTTCTTCGCTCGGCAACGTATATATAAAAATTTGGAAGCAAAAAAAATCCTAGGTTAGGATTGAGAATAACCCTATGTTAAGTCTAGACTCAGAAGGTCAAGGAATGTGCTACTGTGTCATTGAGATTAAACACCAAAAAGCTAGTGTTTAATTCACTCAATGTTGGCTCTGATACCAACCTGTCACACCCCGGATTTCCACGTGTCACCGGTGGGCCCGGTGGGGAGTATCGTGACGTGGTTGGCAACATAATAGTCAAACAACACAATATATAAATGCACAGCGGAAGCAATTTAAAAGATATAATACAACCGAATATAATATTGTAATATCAAATATCACAACTGTCGATTGTTTATCCACAGACGGATCGTAAATAAAATGGAAACAATAGTTCAGCAGACTTTTAGGCATCTTAAGCTTGCGAGACTTCTATTGATGCTAAGGAGAAATGTCCAGCCAATTACGTATAGTACCTGCATTTAGCCTTTTTGGAAAATACGTCAGTTTACACTGGTAAATACAATTAACTGACTCATTTTTAAAATGGTTTAAGAAAATTGGTTTGGATGCACGTGGCACAAAATATCTTTTATAATTTGATTAAAATGCACAGAGGCAAAATTAACCTTTTATAACTTGGGAGAATTATTTAAATATATAATCTTGTGAACGAATTACATGTTCCTTGTGCGTTCAGTAGCCCGGATCAAGTCCGGGTTAAAGATCAATAGACACACCACATTATTCTTTTGTGCACTGACGGGTGTACGCCTACACCCCGCGCTTAAGTCGTGGCCATTTCGTAAAATGATGCCAAGGATATCCGGGACATGGTCATTAACCCCCCAAAGGCTTTAAGTAACAAGACTGTTTAAATGAGCCGATCAAATTATTCAATTACCCACTCAACGGTGGAGGATTTGATGCCCGATCAAGCGGTATGCTATATACCGTAACCCAAGCCCGTATAGGGAAAATAAGTTAAAAGTATTTACCTGAGCAAAGTATAATTCACAATAAGCAAATTGAAAGTAGCTTTTACTGGTCCTCCTAATCTGGAACGAAGGTTTATAATAACCTATTAGAATCCTAACGGGTCTTTAATTAAGCTTAAACTTAGACCGACTAGTTTCAAAGACACGGTTTGTACGCACGATTAGGCGAAGACCGGATAGAATGTGATTTAAACCCGACAAGTTCAGAGACTTGCTTAATATGGGTATTTCATACACATTCTGGATTTTGAGATAAAACCGATAAGGTTTGACCCGTTTAGGCTAGTTTATGTAAACTAGTTACATAAACCGAACCGAACGCGTAATAAGCGTAACGGGTAGTAATGAGAGCCATTTACAGGTTTCCTAAGTTAATATGCTTCATATATGTTGTGACATCAGTAAGATTTCTTTTATTATGCCCGGAATGAATTTAATCACAAACTATGCCCCGTAGGGGTAGTTTGGTCATTTTAAGGGTTGTAAAAGAGTTTAAGTGTCAACCTGAGTTACAGGCCTGATGTAATCAGAAAATATACTCAATTTGCTAAGTTATATCAGTAGGTTAAAGTATATAAGTGAAATTTATCAATTATAACCAAACTATGCCCCGTAGGGGTATTTTGGTAATTTCACATAAGCCGAAAAGCTCAAAACTGAAGTCTGAGTTTAACAACCTTTGCTTACTGTTAAAATATTATAATTTACCTTAAATATCAGTAGGTATCACCCTTGGTATGTTTAAAATAATCTTAGTACATATTATGCGTTAGATACACTTAATTTGGCGATTAAAAGCTGTTTACGGGTTTGATACATAAAGCTGATATTTTTACTATTCCAGAAGGCTTAAAATAATTTATTTATCATTTAAGATCAGTATCAAAAGGTTTGGAGCCGTTTGGATATGTAAAACTCATTTTATGGCCCGTAAGGGCAAAACCGACAATTACCGGATTAAGCCTACGACTATAAGTTGTGCTCAGCCTAAAATTTATTAAAAATATTTAAAAATCCCAAAATAATATATTACATTAGTGGGTAAAAGATTTGATATCAAAAAGTAGGCTTAACTAGGCTATACGCTAATTACGCCGTTTTATTAACATAAAACTTTAATTTTACGCTAACGAGCATAACTCTTATTCTACACCTCAAACTGATGTCAAACTTTGCATACAAGTCTATATATCAATAATTAAGGTTTCTACTCTTTTATATTTTCAAAAATCACGTTTTAAGGTGAAAAGGGCATAATGGTCACATATGAGCAATTAACGGAATCATGCGTATTAATCGGTTAACTAATGAACCATAGTGTATAATCACAGAGGGTTATACTAGCATGTAACCTGGTCCAAATGAAGCTCTTAAGGATTTCTAAATCATCCCAAAACAGGTCAGAACTGAAAGTCAAAGTAAAAGTCAAACTATGCGACTTTCGGTTCCGAACCGGGTCTAAATAGGAAATTTGTCGGGTTGAACATGTTTAGACATGTTCTTACACTAATTACTAAGTTATAACAATGATCCAACAGGTTGTATATGTTCTACATTGCTAATTATGCATAAATTTAAAATTTAAGTATCCTGTTGACTTTTTAATCGCAAGTTTGACCTGACATTTGACCTAGTTAGAGGGGGATTCAGGGGGGACCCTTTTGAGGGTTTATTACCCACATAATTACCAACATATAACTACTTTTGATTCGACTAATCACTGGACCATTAGTGATTAATCCTAAATCCAACCGTTAATTACGACGGTTTGACTTTTAAGCTATAACTAAGCTAAAACTTAATTTAGAAGGGTCAAGTATACTTACAAGAGTCCTATGCACGAATTGTGAAGACTTGAGCCTGCTTGAGAGCTCCAAGAATGATCAAAAGTGCAAATGAAGGTGTGAAGAAATGTTTGCAACTTCATGGCTTTTTATAGTGGATTTTGATCCACAAATTGTTGACAAACAAGTCTACTACTGACCACAATCCTTCTACAAGTGTCCCTAAGTGTTTAGGGGTTGTTTAGGGGTCTCTTGGAAGGGTTTAAGGGCATTACATGTCGTTTAGAAGGCTGAACAAGTAAGTTAAACGATTTTCTGCATCTGGGCGGGCCAGGCGGCCAGCGTAAGATGTTGATATATGTCACGCGACCCCAGTGGCGGATCTAGAAAATCCGCCAAGCCGTAACGTTTTATAAATAAGCCGTAACGAAATCGAAAAAACCTCAAATTTTTCCAAAATTTACACTAATTTTTCCAAATTTTTCCGAGCCAAGCCGTAGCGGGCGTTGCCCCCCGGCATAAGGTAGCTCCGCCCCTGCGCGACCCGCATGGGCCTTCTGATCAGGCAAAAACATTTTTAAGATGTTGCATCTCACCTCTTGGCCTTTCGAAAGGTCAACCAAGCTTATTTTCTTGCATTTTGAGCCCTCTATATTGACACATAAGGGCCTCAAGACTTATACTACATTTTCTAAGTCCTTGGTCACTTCATGTTAACCCGAAAAGTCATAACTTTCAATGTTAACGCTTTAACCCCTCGCACATGAATTTGATCATAACTTTCTCATACGACAACGAAACTTTATGAACTTTATATCGCGCATTCTAGTGAGCATAATTAACAGTTACAAAGCTTCGGGTTTGTCAAAAGGTCACTCAGAGGTATAACTTAAACATGTTGACACATTTAACCCCTGTAGTTTGTAATCTCTCACTTTTTGCTTCGTATGATCCATGATTTATTCGTTTGATGATATGAACATCATGTAAGGTTATTTTGAAGTGTATTTATTCACTGTTGACATTTAGAACCCGTATATTCACATACTTTCCATGATTGTCAACTTTAGTCCTTTCAGAACATTCTTTCACACGTTCAATCACATGACACGTGTCAATACATTATAGGACGTGAATTTTCGAGGTGTTACAATAAAATCCCAAGAAATATTAAATGATTACCTACGTGTTTACTCTATGTGTAAAATTCTTTTTGAAAAACTATTTTCAAAATGAGTCAATTAGTTGTAATTACTAACGAAAGCTGACGTATTTTCAAAAGATTGAATTGCAGGTACCGAACCTTGATATTAGGCTGGGAATCAGGGTCGGCTATGATAAAGGCTATGGAATTTGCAACTCCTAGCTTAGGGCCTATGATGTTTAAACATTTTTTTAAATAGGTTATACCTTTAACTACTTTAGTTTAATAAAATAAAAAATCATTTACATTATATTAATTTATATTTCGGGTACATCTTTTGTTAATTCCAGGATAAATAATTTAGAAATCTGATAAATATTTTAAAATATTAGATTATCTACTATGCAAATTGTTTAAATTTATATTAAATTTAATTTTATAATTATCCTTTAATTGATATTAATTATTTATAAAAAATAGATGTCTTTAATGAATTATATGTGTCTAACCATTGGTTTCTTTTATTATTATATAGTATAGATTTATGCCAGATTTAGGTGTTAGGGGCTTATGTTTGATTATATGTCTATTAATCTCTGATATTAAACCTTATCATGCGTCAGTGAATTCTATTATTATAACCAAGTCATTTTCATGCCCAACTAACATTACATGATAACGAACCTTATCAACACGCATAGGTTGGAAAAGAAGAATGTTACAATAATAGAGGGCTTGGGAGCATATGTATAATTTTAATTTTCGACAGATTTAGCACAATCAGATTTAATCGATGAAAAGACCAAAAGTGTGAGAAAAGTAAGAAAGAATCTCATCCATTAGATCTAAATTAATTGAAAAGGGTAAACAAGTAATTTTATCATTAATTCAATTAATTAAAAACGTTCCATAACCGCCACCTTAATTATAGGAAGTATATAACACCATTCAGTAAGTATATAACACCATTCAGCAAGTATATAACACCATTCAGCATTCAGTAAGTATATAACACCATTCAGCAAGTATATAACACCATTCAGTATGTATATAAACCATTCAGCAAGTATATAACACCATTCAGCATTCAGCAAGTATATAACACCATTCAGTAAATATATAACACCATTCAGCAAGTATATAACACCATTCAGTAAGTATATAAACCATTCAGCAAGTATATAACACCATTCAGCAAGTATATAACACCGTTCATTGACTAAACATCTGATCGAAGCATATTTTTTTCTCTATATAAGTATAACAATATGGTACTCATATTAAAGATAAAAAAACGCTCATTATTATGGTGTAATTTTTTTTTAAAAGTTACGTATAAAAAGTTATTGACGTTTAAAAAAGACGGGGGAAGTTACATGTGCATTACCTAATTTCTAGTGGGTTTAAAAGACTATATTGCCCCTAGATATTTCAAATCAGTCCAAATTAATGAAAATATTTTATAATTTGGTCCCTAATGATCTCAACCATTAGATCAAAAGATCTAATGGCTGAGATTATTTCTTACCCTTCTCACACTTTAGGTCTTTTTTACAGGATCTTTAAGAAAAAAATTATCCAAAGTCTTGTATTCAAATTTTGCAACAGGTTAATGAAAGATTTTCCCTAGTAAATATGTCTACACCTAAAACAAATATGAAAAGTCTAATGAAAAGTATTGAATTGAATCTTATGTAAATTCTAAGATTGAAAAGGTCACTGATAATCTATCGGTAATATTTACCAACGAGCCCAACAAATTTTACTCTTCTCTTATACTTTTAATTTTTTTAGAATTTCTCTTGATTTCTATTAGTGATTCGCTTAAGGTTTCAATCCTAAAACGAAGTTGAAGGAAAGTCGAAGGGATCAAAGTAGCAAGTTTAATTAATTAGTATTCAATTGATTGTTCGAATAATTTGAATAATCTTTTAGGTTTTTAATTAGTATAGATAGTGTTTAGCGATAATGATTTAAGATGGTATTAGATTATAATTGGGAAAAGTATTTGAGTAAGATTACTATGGTTTTATTTTAGTATAAATAGATGGTTAGAACCTATGTAATGTTGTGTGTCAACAAAATTATAATAGTTTGTGTTCATATTCTTGTGTCTGATTGCTAAGATTCCCTTCATATATTTAAAAAAAAAAAAAAAACACATTTTTTTCTAGTTGTCAGGTAAGATGTTTGCTATCACGGTCACATTTTCGTTGGTCGTTTTTCTATGACATGTTTAGTATACTTTTGATTGGTTATAGCATTTCACTTTCATTTCTTTTACATCAATTACATCATCATATTTGGCAATGGCATGTCAAGATTTTGTCCACATGTACGTTGATGTGGAATCTTATAAAAGACTAATAATGAATCTTATGTGGAATCTTACAAAAAATAATAATAATAATAATAATAACAAAGAGTCTTACATTTTAAGTTAACTATTTCAAATTGTCATTTGGCTGATTCTTATGGGGTGTCGTCTCATGCCACCCCACCCCACCCCACCCTGTTAACAAGCTAAACAATACCCATGTTTAACACTTTGGGTGGACGGGGTTTACTACCCTCCAACAATGTCCTTTGTTTATTTTTTAGTTAAAATATAATGCGTTTGTTAAAAGATAAATTAGTTAAATCTCAGTACTTGACGATATTATACTTTTTAGTTAAACCAAAAGATATAACCTCAGATAAAACTGCATGAGATTAATTTTAGAGTAAACTGCCATTTTGGTCCCTGTGGTTTGGTCAGTTTTGCCACTTTAGTCCAAATCTCAAACTTATTACATCCAGGCCCTATGGTTTGCATTTTGTTGCCATTTTGGTCCAAAAACCAAAAACCCTATTTTTTGACTGTTAAAAACTGTCTATTTTGTCCTTTAGTGCAGGGGCATTTTGGTCATTTTTTATTTTATTCTTTTAATAAATTAAAACAAAATTAATTATATTATATATATATATATACATATACAGACATTCAGCTCCCTCTCTCTTCTCTAAAACCTGCACACACACCACCGCATCATCGACACCACCACCACCACCACCGCACCACCCCCACCACCGCATCATCGACAACTTCAGCTCCCTCTCTCTTCTCTAAAACCTGCACACACATGTAATTAAGCAACAAAATCTGCAAAATCAATCAGCTGTTAACAATCAATCAACTGTTATCAAACCTGCAATAATCAAACCTGCAATAATTAGCTGCAAAATCAATCAGCTGTTAACAATAATCAAACCTGCAATAATCAGCTGCAAAATCTTCGAACCTCCTTTATCAGCATCAACAAAACCTGCAATAATCAACAAAACCTGCAATAATCAACAAAACCTCCTTCATCAGCACCACCGCTACCCCCACATCTACAAACCCTAAAAACCAAATCCCTCAAGAACCCATTAAAATTGGTTCAAGAAAGCTTACATACCCAATACCTAAATTGTAAAATCAGAACCGATGATGGTGGTTCAACCACCACGCCACCCCCACAGCACCGCCGACGGTGGTTCAACCCTCGTCGGTTCTTGCCGTCGCCGGACTTGAAGGAGAGTGATTGAGAGGTTCTTGCCGTCGGTTCTTGCCGTCGCCGCCGGGCTGGTCGGAGTTCGAGATGGAGAGATCGAGAGGTTGGGGAGAGGTTGGGGGTGGATGTTTGTCGAGATGGAGAGATCAAGTCCAAAATTTTACATAATTCCAACCAATACCCATGTGATATTCTTCCGTTTTAATCATTCCACCACCAACAATCATCTTCATCCTCACCAGCAGATTTTCAAGATTTCTTTAGGGTTTTTGCTCTTATCATCATGTGGGATTCGGAGTCTGATTCGGTTGCTGGAAGAGATTATGATAATGGAGTCATTTCTGCGACCAAACATGGCGTCCAGACCGACCGGTTCGAACAAAGAGGCGAATCTGGTGGTGGTGTTGGACGACGGCGGGGTTCAAGGGAGTGGCGGTGATGGGTGGTGCTTGGAGAGAGAAAGAGAGAGAGTGTTGTCTATGATGATGATGAAGATGAGCTGTATGTGTGTATATTAATATATATATATATATATATATATATATATATATATATATAGGGTGAGGTTCTAGCGTGAACAACCTCCCCTGCGTGAACTGCGTGAACATATCTGAACCGTTGATTAATATGATCTTGATAATTAATCTAGTGGCATAATTGTAATTAAGATGTTTATTTTTATTGTTTTATTTAAATCAAAAGGGTAAAATTGTAATTAAGTTAATTAATCAATTTAAAAAAATTGCAAGATTCTTTCCATAAACAAGCTCAAATCCCGTGATATTTTTTACTTCCTAAAATAATGTGATCCTCCCTTTACAAATAAATATTCACTGGTAAATATCCACCGCTATATTCACAAGCGACGACAGGAGAAAGGGTTTCATCGGCGGCGGTAGGTTGTTAATCGCCGGAAAAATTTCATCCTCGTCAATCAAAGGTAAAGAATGAAAAAACCTCTCCTTTAATTGTTTCAAACACTAGTTGCATGTTCCGTTGCTTTACTGAATGAAGTAATATCACCAATCGGAAGTAGTGAATGAATCTTTTTGTTATGAAAGTGGTTTAATTATTGGAATTATTGTACAATTGTTTGGTTATAAGTAGGATTTAATGGATTCTGAGTAAGATTACGTTGAATCTGTTAGAACCGAATTAGGGCTTGAATGTTTGAAGATGTTATTTGCAATTAGGGCTTGGGTGTTTTGATGTTGTTATTGTTTTTAAAATATTGTAGGTAGGTTGGTTTGTTTTATAAAATTTGTAAACAATCAGTACACATGTGTATGTTGTTTAGTTCTAGAAGTACACTGGTGTACATAGGGATAATTTAATTAATTCTGTTTTGTGTGTTGATTTTGCTTACTTAAAAGTTTTGTTAATCACAAGTTTTGTACACATGTGTATGTTGTTTAGTTCTAGAAGTACACTGGTGTACATAGGGATAATTTAATTAATTCTGTTTTGTGTGTTGATTTTGCTTACTTAAAAGTTTAGTTCTAGAAGTACACTGGTGTACGTAGGGATAATTTAATTAACTGGTCTAGAAGTAGTTTTTCAAAGTAAACATGTGTACATGTGTACCCAAAATTGGGTGATCATATGAATGTGAAAAGGCATGAAAATGTGTACACATGTGTATCTGTAGGAAACTATGTAATCATATTGACAAGTGATATGTTATGCCTATTATGTAGTTGGATTCCTTTGTAAGTGTTATTTTTCGGTTGAATAATGATGTTACATTTGTGTACCATATCATGATGTCACTGCAACGGTTAAAGTTTTGCGTATTAGTAATTTGATTTGTGTTTACATTTTGTAGGTTCGAAACGTAACAATGAGAAGACGTAAGTGTTGGATAAAGCAGCCGAACATGAAAAGACGCACGGAATAGGTTGCTTTTAGCACGTCTATGTTGGTTAACGATAGTTAACGTTTTTTTGGTTTGAGTTTTTCGTAGTCGCGTTTTTTTGCGATAGTAGAAGCGTTTGATGGTTTGGTAGTTTGTTACTTTTATGAAACATTGTAATAATATTTTATCAGACATTAGTAAAGTTATTTGGGGTGTCAAAGTATTTCAAAGGTTGGTTATGTACGTATAGTGTGGGTAATGAGCAGAGTTGTAACATAGGGAAACAGTTACACATGTGTACTTGTGATGTAAACATACAATACACGTGTGTACGAACATAATAGCAGACCAGTACACAAGTGTACGGTTTTCATGTTATGAGTTTTCCAACAAACTGGAATGTTGATTAAGTCTTTATGGTCGTTTTTTTCCTAACAAACAGGAATGTTATTGTAAGTGATTACAGGTTGTATTATGCAACAAATAAAGTCAATAACATAATAGCGTATAAGTACACAAGTGTACGTTTTTCATGTTATGATTTTTCCAACAACCATGAATGTTGATCAAGTCTATGTGGTCGTTTTTTCTAACAAAAAGGACATCAATTTCATTACAATAGCACCTGCTGGAAAAAAACCTCAAATATGTTCAGCAATGTAGTCAAAACGACATCAATTTCATTACATAAAATAAACACTCAAGTTCTCAGTCAAATATTCAAGACGTAATTGGAACATATTCGCCGGAAATTTATTCCGGCATAATTTTAGATTACCTGCGTCTGACGGCGACTTAAGCAAAAAAGTTGTTATTTACTGATGATATCCAGCGATTAGAGAAGACTTACTCAGCAAAAATAAAAAAAAAAACGGCGATATTTTCAGCACCTTGAAAAGGTTGATGTCCGGCACGATTTCAGGTTTTTGAAAGAAGACGATCTCCGGCGACCTAATCCTAAAAATCGTGAACTGTGGATGATATTTATCATGGCGAATTGTTGATCATGAAGATATCGTTCCAGAAGAAATCGTAACTGAATATTATGATATGAAAAGATTATGATATGAAGATTTTTGATTATGATATGAAAAGATTATGATATGAAGATTTTTGATAAATATAAAATATGTTAAAATAATCTTTAACAAAAAAAATTGAAATTTAAGATTCTGTTATTCTCCTTGTTTACGGAAATTGTAACTGAAATTATGATGTGAATTTGAATTTAATAAGATAATAATTAAAAATCAATATTTATATGAAGTTACAATCTTACCCATATCAACTAGATATGAAATCAATGGTTCAAAAGAGTTCACGCTGGAAAAAATGTTCACGTTTGAACCTAATCCTATATATATATATATATATATATATATATTAATTTTTAAATTAAGAAAATATTAAATGAAAAGCATAATGACCAAAATGCCCCTGAACTAAAAGACAAAAGAGTAGGTTGCAACTGTCAAAAAATAGGGTTTTTGAAATTTGGACTAAAATGGCAACAAAATGCAAACCACAGAACCCTGGATGTAATAAGTTTGAGATTTGGACTAAAGTGGCAAAACTGGTCAAACCACAGGGACCAAAATGGCAGTTTACTCTTAATTTTAAATTTTAAAGTTTGTTGACATATACGTTGATGCCTCAGATAAAACTGCATGAAATTAATTTTAAATTTAAAAGTTTGCTTATAACATAAAGGGTAAATTACGCTTTTCGTCCTTTATGTTTGTATCAGGTTGCAATGGATAGCCTTTAACTTCAATAATTACAGCCACAGTCCTTTTTTTGTTAAAAGCATTACACCTTTCGTCCTTTAGCACTAACCAGGTTAAAATTTTTAGTTAAGTATGACATGTGCCTTGCACATGAGGGTAGGTTAGTCATTTGGCCCTTTTATTTAAAATATATTTATAATAAAGCTTAATTTAAAAACCCTTATCCACAACTCTCCCCCTCTATCTGTACCAAACACCATCACCACCATCTATGGCTGTCAATGCTGGCCACCAAGAAAACCCACCGACCAGCAAAGAAACCCCACCACCTGTGACTACCATCGTCGCTTGTCACCGTCATACCGACCACCAATCCGGCACAATCTCCGAGATTTGATGTAGCTTGATAACAACAAAAATATCATAAATATATTATCAACACCATAACTAATACAACAAAATCAACGAAACAATCATAGCACAAACATTGAGTTCACTTAAACCAAATGTTTTATAAAATTCTAGCTTGGTATCAACAAAAAGATCATAAACAAGTTATCAACTCCACAACTAAAAAAACAAAACCAACAAAACAATCAGAGACCACAAATGCAAATCCAACAATAACTCACCTGATTAAACTCCAAAACATCAGATTTAAACCTATCATGTTCTTTATCACAATGAATATCAATAGAAACTCCAGAAACAGTCACACCACATCCAGGCAAAACAATATCCCTTTTTCTTGATTCATCAAACTCCACCAATCTCCCACTCAAGATTTTGCAAACTTTAATCTAAAATCACTAGCAAAATCAAACCCTAATCCCAATGAATCAAAAGCCCTTTGTTCGATCGGTTTCTCAGAGTAATCCATCGAATTCGTTGCCAAGATTTCAAGAAACAGAGTAGAAGATATTTTTACAGATCTGCAATTTCTTATATCTGGGTTCTCATCACCCCCTCTAGCATCTCTCCACTGCTGCAATCGAGCAAGAAAAAAAGGGATAAAGACGAAGAGATGAATAATGTTAGACGATGGAGGTGCTTACGGCGGTGGCGGTGCTAGGGCGGTGGCGGTGCTTACGACGGTGGTGGTGGCGGTGGTGAATGGTGATGCTAGGGCAGTGGTTCAACAGATAAAGAAGATGAAGTGAGTTTGGGTTTATATTCATGTTTTTTTTAGGTTTTTGTTTTATCTATAAATAAATATAAATATACTTTTAAATAAAATGATAGGGTAAAATGACAGGAATACCCTTATGTGCTTTGCACATGACTAGACTTAACTGATAATTTTAACAAAGTTAGTGTTAAAGGACCTATGGTGTAATGCTTTTAACAAAAAAAGGACTGTGTCTGTAATTATTGAAGTTAAAGGCTATCTATTGCAATCTGATACAAACATAAAGGACGAAAAGTGTAATTTATCCTAACATAAAATTCAGGAGCCAATCAAAGGAAGACACGTGGATATGATAACAATCTCCATTAATAAAATAGATTTGGTGTCAATTAATGTCACCAACAGTATTTAGATTGTATTATACACCATCGCCTTCAAGTTTGAATTTAGACGTTAGGATATAAACTAAAATTAGTTCACGATATGCACGAAACATACATGCATATTATTAGCAAATATCTAATTAGAATCATTATTGTTTTGATTTATATTTTCGTAACACTTTTTTGTAGTCGTGATCCAGTTAGTTAGATAATTTAAAAAAATTATTTGTTTATTTTTTTAATAAAATAACTAATGAGAAGAGTTAGATTCTCTCACTCTTCCACAATTGTTGTCGAGCCGTCACCACTCCTTACTTAAACGTTAAACACATACGATCTCATGCCCAAGACAAATATTAATATTGGTTATATACGACTAGCAGGGTGCCCGCGCGATACAGCGGGTGTGACACTTTATATTGTTGTTCGCGTTCTTGTTAATTTTCTTATTCATATAATATTTATTGTAGCATCTACAAATACATTATAAGCGAAAAAACATCTGTTAATCCATTTCATTGTGGTGTGCATGAATCAGTTGGTTCGGTTATTATCCTCAACCATAGCCAAAACTGAAGTAATCGATTAGCTTATTTTATTAACCAATCGTTCATGATTAATCAATTCGATTTATTCAGCTAGGTTGACGGTTTTTTGTTTGATTCCTTTAACTTTGGTTAATAGTCAAAACAAAACTTGGGGTAAACTTTTGCTTAGAAATACATGAAATTGAGGTGTAAATACAAGAAATAAAATTATAAATACTTGAAATGATGGTATAATATATAAAATACATAAACTAGAGGTATAAAAGCTAGAAATATATGAATCTATGAACGCTTTAGATCAAGTCGATTAATCTTTGTTAAACGATGGTACAAAAAAATTGATAACCGGTTTTTAGTTAATTCGATTTTCAGTTAATTCAAATTTTGGTTGATGTTAGTTCGATTTTGTCTAATTTCGATTTGGTTTTGGTTAACAAATCAGTTATTACTCACACCTAGACACTACAAATATGCATGGTTCAATTGGTTCGTTTCCTCAACCGAATCCGATACTGAAGTAATAGGTTAGTCTATTTTATTAAACCATTTGCTTTTAGTTAAGCAGTTTGAGTTATTCTGTTAAACTGATGTTTTTTTTTACTTTAAAAAAAACTAATGTTTTTCTACTCGGTTCATTTATTCGCGATGAATTATCAAAACCAAACTTGGGCTAAAACGTTTTTTTAAGAAATAAACGAAATTTAGATATAAATACAAGAAACGTATGTATAAATAAATGAAATGGAGATATAAAATATGAAATAATGATCTGGACGTATAAAAGCTAGATATATATAAAAATATGAAATGTTCGGTTAAGTTCCGTTAATTTTGATTAAATATGGATAAAAAAAACGATAACTGCTTTATGGTTAATTCGGTTTTCGATTAATGGGTTTCAGTTAATTTAGTTTTTGATTGATTTTGATTTGTTTTTCTCTATTTTCGGTTCGGTTTCTGTTAACGTTTCTGCTATTGCTCACCCCTAGACGTTGTTAATCACGTAATATATCATTTTTTCAGTTAAAACAATTATAGAAATACAATACTCAAATTAAAGAAAATAAAATGCTTTTTTTTATAGTGTAACTGTTTTTTTTTAATCTTAACATATATATATAGGGGACCGCTAAAATGAAAACCACATCCAGTTGTAAGAACCGGGAGAACCACTTTCTAGCCACTAACGGACAAGATTAACAGTAATTAAAAATAATATTATATAATTTTTGTCTTATTACGTTTTTAATATTTTAATGCAAAAGGGCAATTTAGTAAAATTACTCTTTTTTGTATTTTTGTCTTTATTATTTTTATTAATTTTTTTGTATTATTATAATAGTTGGTTTTTTTAAACAAATTTTTTTATTAAAACCCATTTTAAATTCAGATTTTTTAACAAAAACAAATTTTTGTTCGCGCCGGTTTTTTTTTGTTCGTCGTTTTTGCACGCCGTTTTTTCGCCCCGTTTACGCCCAATTTTTTTTTACGCCCCGTTAAGCCCCGTTTTTTACGCGCCGTTTTTTACGTTCCGTATTTTACGACCCTTTTTTTAAAAAAAAAAATTTACGGTTTACGGGATCAAATTTTTACGTTTTACATTTTACGTTTGTACGTTTTGCATTTTATGTTTTTACGTTTTACGTTTTACATTGACCCGAAACCAAGCCGAGCCTTCCGTTGACCGGAAACTAAGCCGAGTCTTCCGTTGACTAGCGTTGATCCGAAGCCGAGACTGGATCGAACCAAACCAAACCCAAAGCTGATCCGAATGTGAATCCGAAACAAAGTGTGAACCGTGTGACCCATAACTGAGCCCAGATGACCATCACCCTACTGTCGCCGCGTTTTTACGCCCCGTTTACGCCCAATTTTTTTTACGCCCCGTTTAGCCCCGTTTTTTACGCGCCGTTTTTACGTTCCGTATTTTACGAACCGTTTTTTTTTTCAAAAAAAATTTACGGTTTACGGGATAAAAAAATTTACCTCAAATTTTTAAGTTTTACGTTTTACGTTTTTACGTTTTACATTTTACATTGAACCCAAACCAAGTCGAGCTTTCCGTTGACCCTCTTTGGGATAAATAGCCCCAAACTCCTGGGGCATCTGGGTGCTGGTCATCAGTTGGTTGAACGACACCTTCGACCACTTCAATACTGGTAGGCCACCACCAGGGGGACTACCACCGTCTTCCTCTTCTTCCCCGGCCACCGGCGAAGAATGTTCAGGGTTTTCACCCTCAGAATGGTGTGGATCGGATGGTTCAGCCATCATGAATAAAGAAGATAGAAGAATGAGTTTACAAAGAACTCAGAAACTTGACCAGAATTTCAGAAAGTTTATCGGAGAAGACAAAGAGAACACCCTCTTTCACCGGAAAAAATTTTGAAAATTTTGAACAAGTGGGGAAACCACAAACGGTTTCCCCTTATATACTCATCGCAATTAATGTGATGCAGTAAACCGACTCAACACGTTCAAAAAGGGCCAATTACGTGTCGCCACGTGTTCAGCGATAGTTCCGCTGACAGTTATCACGCGCGCGTGGCCATCCACGCGCCTGACAGAAGAGACTTTTACACTACTTGCTACAGTGCATTTATGACCTCGGGCAGTGCAAACGTCCTTTCGGATCAGCACATGACAGAAATCCTACCAACTTTCACCAACCCACACGTGCGTTTAGCCACGTATGCAGCGCAAAAGCGACAACATTATCCAAACATAAGCGGCATGCGGTTTCTCTGGTTTACCGCACCTTAACCCATACCGCATGTCGTTTTTTACATACCCCTCAAAAAAGGCAAAAATATATATCTTTGCATTATATAAAGGGGTATAAACAATAACCACACATACCCATGAGCACACGTGGAATATGCGGAGATGACACACACGAACCCGCACAGGTGTGTCAGATACTCAGAACCAGCATGGTTCTTTGAACTGCGAAAACCGCTTCTCAGGATGCGGCCAACCGCGTTCCATACAAGTTTCTCCAAGTTTCAAATCCCTCGTGTCCGGTTCACAACCACGGAGGGAACGCAAACAACTTCTCCTTAGGATAAAGGACAAGTATGCTGAGCAACCGCACATCAGCAACCCTGACTCCTGATCCTTCAAGAGCCACATCCAAGCTTCAAACCCTCTAGAAGCGAGTTCTTTGATGCAAACCGCAGACACTCACGAGTAGCCGCGGCGGAATATAGTTACCCTAACGGTAGCTACGGAAGAGCCACGACTAAACCGCCATGCGGTTTATCAAAGCTACTTCTAGGAAAACTGCTTTTCAACTAAGCGTGAAGGAAAGTGGCTACAGAACGAATGCGGAAGAGTTTCACCCAACTTTCCAAGTATCTAAGGTGATCTCCTCCGGCAACACTACTTAAAGGAAAACTACTTTCCACCAAAGCATGAAGGAAAGTAGCTCCAGAACAGTGGTAACAAGTCTGCTTATGACTGGTTACCCACCTATGGACCGCATAGAATAAACAATGGTGGGCACAACCATGCCTATGACCATGTTTATCTGCCCATAGTCCAGATTCACATTGTTCGACCAAACATGGCCAACAATGACGCAACTACCCCACGTAGCTCAAACACACATGGCCAACAAGGTGCAGCAACGAGGTAACCGCAAAGGACGTGCGGTACTTGAGAGCTAAACCTCAGAGGACGTGCGGTTACTAGAGAGCTAAACCGGAGAACACGGACACCCCACAAAGCAGGGATCATCGTTGAATGTCCAGTTGAACATAGAGCTTGAGCAAAGTACTTACAAACATTGCATCAGCTGACGCAGAGGTTACAACTAGAGTGGCGATTACGGACATCTTCCGTCACCATCTCAAAGGTTGGTTCGAACCCTGCTAACATCCTCAGTCACCGTCTCAAAGGTTGGTTCGAAACACCAACAGGTGGCTGTTGACATCAGAAAACGGTAGACCATATTACCGCATCAAATCCTTGGCTGAGAATTCCGCATCAGACGGAACTTGCTCACCGGTGCGGAATCCAATGTTTTCAAATGCTGCAACGAAGACTTCAAAAGTCAAACCATCATACACAAACACATCCTTCTCAAAGGAAGAAACAATCCACTCGACCGGACAGCGGTCCGAACGAACTGTCAACCGAACGGTCAGCAGTTTGATTTACTGAAAGAAGGAGCCATCTGCATGGCCCATATTCTACCTTCTAGACACCATAGTCCAGTATCCCTCCCACATGCAACTTTCATAAGGAAGGAACACTAGACTGGGGGGACTTGAAGGGGTATGGTCCCAGATCTCGCGTCAGCACGACCGCGAGTGACCATTACCCTTATCAAAAACCCCCACCAGCAGGAACTTACCTGTGTCCGTGCGGGCACGCACGAACACAACGGTCCAATCTGTCCAATGATGAGAAGACTTACCTTAAGAGCGAGAACGAATGTTAAACATAGTGATGCGGCCTAGCACCGCATCCTATGAACATTTTCGTCACGACAAGGGATCTGGACAACAGTAACAGTCATCAAGCGGCGATGCGGCCCGGCACCGCATCCCGCATGCATCTTGGATTGAACAAAGAACGCGGGAATGTTGGTACATGAAATGTATGTTGACTATGTCTACATTAAGTTTTAGGTCAAGATTGGTCAACATAGAGTCTTGATAGTCAAAATTAGGGTTTCATGATGTAATTTCGTTTATATGTACTTGTTTAGAGTGATTTCGCTCTTAAGGTCAGTTTAGAGGTTTCGCTTATAAGGCATCTTAGGGGTTTCGCTTATGTGACATGACATTGGAGCGAAACCACATAGACTATATATAGGTAGTATGAGCGAAACCTGATCATTCAGTTGTGAACATTGGAGCGAGACCTGATCATACGCTTTGTAACCGAACTCTGTCAAAATCATTCTAGAAAGCAATAAAAGAGAAGGAATTGAATAGGAAAAGCTGTGTAACTTCGTGTATACTGATTCCGCCTTTATACGTGAAGATGAACGTCCTTGACTGACTTTTCACTCACTTTCTCTCATACTTTTTCTGTTTGAACTGGTTCCTACGGTTGAAACTGCCTGATTTTTGAGTATTACGTGTAAAACATACAAATAACAAACCCTAGAAAGATTCAGGTTAAAATACGGCTTAAAAATGGTTAAAATCAACTAAAAACGTGTTTTCGCTTTTACGGTAATCAAGTGGTCTCGCTTATACGTATATCTCGCTTATACGGACATTAGTTGTTTGATTTCGCTCATATGGATACTTTAAGGGGTTGATTTCATTGATAGGGACATCTAGTTGCCTGATTTCACTGATTAAGACATTCCTGTTGTCTATTTTCGCTGATAAGAACATAATTCATCTAATTTCGCTTATTCGGACAAAGTGCTATTTCGTTTATCTGTCATGTATTGTTTTCGCTTATCTGAACATCACCTTATTTCGCTTATCTGAACATCACCTAGTTTCGCTCATAGTGACATTGCATATTTCGCTTTTAGGGACATACACTGATTTCGCTTATTTGTCAAATCATATTTCGCTTATCAGTCACATATAGTGATTTCGCTTATCAGTCAAGAACTGATTTCGCTCGAGTGTACATTGTGTTGATTTCGCTCATTTGTCATCAAAGCTGATTTCGCTTTTGTGTCATTGTTTTCTAAAAAAAAATTTCGAAAAACTTTCTAAGTGTTTGTTGATATTTGCAGGTCCATTCAAGATGGATGATATTTTCTTGAACCCGTTTAGCGACATGTACGCATTCGCTGGAGATTCCGGAAACAATGATACATCGTCAAGCAATGTGAATGAGAATCCGCCGAAAGAGAGGAAAAAGGAAGCTTGGGAATCGGAAAGTGCTTTCGGAACATTCAATAGACCTCCAAAGCTAATGGCTATCGAGGAATACAGTCGGTGGTCAAGAAAGTTTGAAGATTGGTTGATGGCATTCGCATTTCCCAGTTGGAAGAGTTTGAAAAACGGTTATGCCAATGGAAACAAAAATGGTGAAACTTTAAGATCAGCCGAGGAGATTGATTCATTTGTAGCTGAACAAAAATGTGTGGCATTGTTATTTCAGTCCGTTCGGGAAGACATTATTGCCTTGATCGATTATTCAAATGCAAAAGATCTTTGGGAAAAGTTAGAAAAGAAATGTATAGGTAGTGAAGAAATCAAGAAAAACAAAAAGAAACTACTTAAGAAAGAGTTTGATATGTTTGGGTGTTTAAAGAACGAGTCAGTTTGTAAAATGATAGAAAGGTTTGGTCATCTGAAGCTGGAATTAGTAAGACATGATATCAGATATTCTGAAGATGATCTTATCGACAAATTGTTTGATTCTTTGCCTTACGAGATGGATTGGAGATATTATGCGCTGATGCTGAAGAATACCATCAAAGCACCAGAAAAGTTGACATTAGATTTGCTGATTGAGAAACTCGAGAGTCACGAGTTGGAATTGAAGAAGACATACAAAGTCAATCACTCATCCTACCAGCAAAATTTGGATTTATATTATCCAAAGATCATGATGCCAAAAGTAACCTCTCCAAAGACTGCGTTTTATGTTGAAAATGTGTCCACAACAAGCAAAGAAAGTCAAAGTGATCAAAGCAGTGGAAATCACAGTGGATCTTCATCATCTGGAAGTCATTCTGATGCAAAGAATCGGTTTCAATGCAACATCGCAATAGACTTGAAGAATGCTCAGAATTTTGATGAGGAGTCGGCCAAACAGCAGATGATCTTCCTAGCATCAGTGTTGGAATCGTACGAAGGGTTAGTAGCTGGGAAGATAGGCAACACCAATCTGATGAAAGAAGATTATGATCAGATTGATCCTGAGGAAATGGAGCTGATCGATATTCGTTGGGCTATGGCCAGTGCTGTTCGTCGAGCACAGCGTTTCATGGAAATTACTGGTAGGAAGACAATTGTTGGTCCATCTACCAAGCTGGGGTTCGATAAGTCCAAGGTGACTTGCTTCAAGTGTAAGCAGAAAGGTCATTTCAAACGAGAATGCAGAAACGCTTATGCTGATGAGTCGGAGAATCCTTTCAGATAGATGATTATTACAAGAAGGCAATATATCATCAGAATAAATCTGAGCCGCCTAGATTGAAGCAGGTTGAAGACAATAGAGAGAAATCTAGAGCTCTTGCGGTGATTTATGATGATGAAGGTTATGATTGGAGTCAAGAGGTTCTACCGGAGGAAGATGCGGTTGGTTACGCATTCATGGCGAAAAACGACGAACCTATTCCGTGGAAAGACGATAGAACTGAAGAGCAGAAATATCAATACAGAAAAATGTTGGCTGAAAACAGAATAATTAGAATATCTCGTATCTATTTGGAAGCAAGGAGAGCAAATAGATGGGATCCGGACAGAGAATGTTATCTTGATGAATATGGAAATATTGCGATCGATGACAAAACGCTTGATATCGAAGCCATAATCAAGGGGTACAAAGAAGATGATGATTATTGGCAGAATAAATGGTGGGGAACTGGAGACGAGAAAGAAAAAGAAGAAAAAGAGAGGAAGGAGAAAGAAGAGAAAAAGAAGAAATCAAAGAAAGTTGATACTGGAGTTATTGATACAACGCAGGAGTTGATTGCAGAGAATTTGAGAAAAATGGCTGACAAAGTGCTGGCTGCTAAGGCACTTGAGGTAGACTCTAACTCCGTGTCTGAGTCAAAAAGCCAGGTCAGTTCAAAATTGTCAACAAATGCGTCAGGTAAGAAAATTGATGGAAATGCTGATTGCAAAAATTGCAACAAAGAGTGCAAATTTTGTAGCACAGTCACGTATCTCAACGGGAAGAAAGTTGATGATCTGACAGCAAAGGTCAGAAGCGTTGAGAATCAGATTCTTGATCGTGACAAAACAGTTAAAGCTTCAACTGAACGGATAAGAGAATTAACTAGTCAAATTGAAAATGATAAAATTGATCATGAAAAAGTTAAAAAGGAAAATGAAAAGTTAATTCTTGAAAACCGTCAGATTTCTGAAAAGTTTGAAAAACTAAAAAGCACAATGAAAGATAGTGATGATCGAAATGGTAAAACTTTTAAAGAAAATGAACATCTAAAAGCAGTGCTTAGAGTAAAAGAAGAATCAATCAACCAACAACTGGATGAAATCGCTAAACTGAAACTTAAATTTCAAGAGGCTGAAATTGAAAACGAGCGAATCCAGTTGAAGCTTAACAGTTACAGCTCCGCAAGCTTTGTGTTGCAACACATTATTCCCAAACCTATCGGGAAAGACAAAGCAGGCGAAGATGTGTATTCTGATGGAACTGGGGTGGGTTTTCATCAAGTTCCACCACCTGTTCTTGATAACTACATGAAAAAGCAATGAGGGTTGGTTGAAATTGAAGAAGAAAGTGAAATGAATCTTCCAGATTCAATTGATGTCACGTTCACATCTTCCAATGACGATAGTGTCCAAAATGATATTGTAAAAGGTGTTGTTGAAAATGTGCTAAAAACGGATAGTGACACTACTGAGGAAGAAGGGTGTTTCTTGGATAAGTACATTCAGAAACCAAAATCCAAAAACAACTTAAGTGATGAACCGGGTCTTGTAATGTACAAGATGGCTGGATCTGATAAGTTGTATTCGGATTCTGAGTTTCCCATTGAGAATGTTAATGTGAAAAAGTTGACAAATGTTTTCAAATTGGTTGAAGTTGAGTTGTCAGAAGTGAACAGGTTGAAACAAAAAAAAAGGCAAATGAATTTTGAGAAAGATACAGCTTACTACAAAAAGCCTGTTGTGCCATCACGATTTTATAATAACAATCGAAACAATTGGTCGGGTGGTTATCGGGGTGGTAAGAGTTATCAGAAAAAGAGTTTTCAAAACAAAAGGTTTGCTGAAAAGAAGGTGTTTGTGAACGGTTCAAGTTCACTTTCTGATGAGGAAAATGAGATTTTTTCAAAATCGAATGAAGAGTTCTTTGAGAAAAGAGCTTCACAGTATCAGTCTGAAGGCACAAGTCGAGTTGTTGATACTCGAACATGTTTCAGATGTAATCAAGTTGGTCACATTGCACGAAAGTGTACCAATGTGAAGCCAAAGACTGAAACTGTGAAGATTCAACAGAAGAAAGTTGAGGTGAAGGGTAAAGCACCAATCGTTGTTGAGAAAAAGAATGTGAAAAATGACAACATCAAAGTGAAACTTCAAAATTCAAATTGCGAGAGTCAAGGTTACACCTAAGGCTGATGAGGCCTGGGTGGACTCCATGTTTGACTAAACAGTTTGAATTGCCAGAGCTTCCTTGATCGCGAAGCATGAATCGGCATCTTTATTGAAGTTGGTTAAGTCAAAGTTTGTTATGTGCAGGATCTTCCAAAACTTGTATCCAGATGGATCATGGATAGTGGAGCTTCAAGACATATGACATGGAAGACTGCGTTGTTTTATGATGTGAGAAATATAAATGGTGGTTACGTGGGATTTGCTGGTCATGAAGGTGGTCGAATTATTGGTGAAGGAACGTTATCCAACGGGATTGTGACGTTTGAAAGAGTTAACTACATCATTGAGCTGGAGAATAATCTGCTTAGTATCTCCCAGATTTGTGACAATATGTATACTACTCACTTCACTGATAAAGAATGTTTGATCTTGAAACCAGGATTTGTTATCCCTGAAGAATGGATTATCATGCGGGCACCTAGAGTGAATGATTTATGTGTTAGATATGAGTGTAGCAACTACAACTACTGGTCAAGCACATTGTTTTGTTTCTAGAGCAACAGAAAAAGAATCGAGATTGTGGCACCGCAAGATGGGGCATATTCACCTAAGGAAGATGAATCACTTGGTGCACAATGATTTGGTTCTTGGAGTTCATGTCAAAGGTTTTCATCTGGAAGGGGAGTGCATTAGCTGTGTTAAAGGCAAGCAGAAGAAAAAGTCACACCCTACAAAGCAAGTCAATTCAGTTTCGAGACCTCTGGAAAGACTTCACATTGATTTATTTGGTCCTGTGAATGTTAAAAGTATTACAGGAGATTACTATTGTTTGGTCGTTACTGATGATTATTCCAGATTTTCGTGGGTTTCTTTCTTGAAGACGAAAGATGAAACGCATGATAGTTTGATGGCGTTGTTCAAAAAAATTGAGAATCTGTACCAAAGGCGTATCAAAAGAATTCGAAGTGATAATGGTACTGAATTCAAGAATAGCAAGATGGAAGAATTTTGTGATGAAAGAGGTATATTGCATGAGTTTAGTGCTCCGTACACTCCGCAGCATAATGGAGTCGCAGAACGCAAAAACCGGACACTAATCGAGACGGCTAGAACTATGCTCGCAGATTCAAAGTTACCGATAAATTTTTGGGCTGAAGTTGTTTCCGCCGCATGCTATACGCTCAACAGGGTTCTCACTGTCAAGAAGTTCAACAAAACATGCTTTGAGCTAATCAATAACCGCAAACCGAATTTGAAGTATCTAGAACCGTTCGGGTCACCCTGTACAGTTATAGAGCCTCATGGAAAGTTTGGTCCGAAAAGCATTGAGGGAATATTTGTTGGTTATGCAAATCCGATGCGACGTGTTTTCGTTCCAAGTGAAAAGCGGATTATTGAAGCTGTAAATGTTGAATGTCAAGGTTATACTATGCCGCCGCAGAATCCTGGAGATTCATGGCGTTATCATTATGACAAACTGTGGGATTCGTTTGACATGAGAGAAGAATCAGAGGATGATGAAGATTTCTTTGATGAGTTGGATATTTTGCGTGAATATGAGTCACAGCTAAGGTTCCCAGCTGAGTATTCTAGCAGACCACGGGAAACTTCAAATGACGATGAAGCAGGTCCGAGTAATGCTGGTGAACATGATGATGTCCAACAGAATGAAGTTGCTCAGGATAATCAGTCGGTTCAGGATGATAATCAAGAAGCTGAAAACATGCCAGTCTTTGATCATGGTGATTCAGATTCTGAGGGGGAGCAAATTCAGATTTCAAGTCAAACAAACCAAGTTGGTGAACAAGATGCAGATCAGAATGTTACTAATCTGGAGGGAAATGTAGATGTTTCAAGCGAAGTGATGCCGCGAACTTTTTCATATCATCCAGAGGAGTTGATCATAGGAGAATTGCAGACAGGCGTTCGCACTCGAAGACAGATTGATAAAGGGCTTACATGTTTTTATACAAAAGTTGCTCCTTTGCAAACTGAATTCTCATTTAGTTGTTTTATCTCGCAGGTTGAACCAAGAACTTACAAAGAGGCGCTTACAGAAGACTCTTGGGTCAATGCAATGCAGAAGGAACTTAGCCAATTTGAGAAATTGGGAGTGTGGAAGTTAGCTGATTTGCCGGATGGTCACAGAAAAATCAATACAAAATGGGTATTTAAGTGTAAGAGAGACGACAGAGGAGTTGTTGTAAGGAACAAAGCTCGACTCGTTGTTCAGGGCTTTAGTCAACAGGAGGGAATTGATTTTACAGAAGTTTATGCTCCTGTGGCACGACTAGAAGCGATCAGAATTTTTCTTGCATTTGCGTCTTGGAAGAACTTCAAAGTATAACAGTTAGATGTAAAATCGGCGTTTCTCTATGGGAAGGTAAAAGAGGAGGTTTATGTCGGACAGCCGCCGGGCTTTACCGATCCAATCCACAAAAACAAGGTCTACTTATTGAACAAAGCGCTGTATGGTTTACACCAGGCCCCGAGAGCTTGGTACGAGACTTTGTCTCAACACCTACTAGCCAACAAGTTCATTCGTGGAAAAGTGGATGCCACTCTCTTCACTAAAGAGGTCGACGGTCATCTTCTGATAGTTTAGATTTATGTGGACGATATAATTTTTGGGTCAACGAATGAAAGTCTGTGCAAAGACTTTGAATCAGTGATGAAGCAAAAATTTGAAATGTCATCAATGGGGGAGATGAAATTCTTTCTGGGATTACAAGTTGAACAACTTCCTGAGGGAATTTTCATTCATCAAACGAAGTACGTTCATGATATTCTAGAGAAATTTGGGATGTCAAGTTCTACTCCAGCTGCTACCCCACTTGCAACAAATCTTGGGATTCACCCAGATCTCACCGGAGACAGGGCTGATGAAACGTTTTACAGATCCATGATAGGTCCTGTGATGTACCTAACTGCTTCACGTCCTGATATCATGTACCAAACGTGCCTCGCAACAAGATATCAATCTAACCCGAGAGCTTCGCACATGATTATTGTGAAGAGGATATTACGCTATCTGAAAGGAACTTCTTCATTGGGGCTGTGGTATCCTAGAAAATGTGACTTTATGCTCGAAGGGTATTCCGATTCGGATTTCGGATGCTGCAAAGTCAATTCAAAATCAACAACTGCAGGATGCCAGTTCTTTGGTCCTAGATTGGTTACCTGGCAGTGTAAGAAACAAACGTCTGTGGCACTATCTACATGTGAAGCGGAGTACATTTCTGCTAGCAGTTGCTGCTCTCAGATCCTGTGGATACAGCAACAGATGCGCGACTACGGTTTGCAGTTTCTTAACACACCTCTTTTTGTTGATAATGAGGCCGCAATAAATATAACAAAGAATCCAGTACATCACGCTAAAACTAAACACATAGAAATTCGTCATCATTATATTCGTGATTGCTTTGAGAAAAAGTTGATACGAATTGAGAAAATCCACACTGACGAACAGAAAGCTGATTTACATACCAAAGCTTTTGATAAAAATCGGTTTAAATACTTGTTAAAACTGAACGGTATGAAGCTTCTTTCAGTGTCGGATGGCATAATTGGCGTTGATGAGAGTACTGTTGCGGATGAAGACGAGAAACAATCTGCAATGGTTTGTCGATTTTTTACTTGTTTTGGTATTTAGGGGGAGTAGATAGATGTATATAGATATATTTTTCAGAAAATACAAAAACAGTAAAAAATGCAAAAATACAAAAACATGATAAAATCTGAAAAAGAGCTTGTGTATATAGGGAAAATGATAGTACATCAGCTAGACTATTACAGTATGCTAAAGATTTGTAAAGTTTAAATGAGTTAAACAGTCTCACTGATGATGTGTCGATAGGTTTTCGCATATTTAGTAGATTTATTCGGGATATAAACCTAAATTTTAAACTTGTGAAATTCGTGGGGAACACTACTTGGATATATAGGTAACCCCTGAAATCTCGTTTGAAAGGTCTCATAATCTGATATACTAGGTTTTTATACTCAATGATGTCTGGGGTATTATTCCGGGACTTCTGCTGAACGGTAGTTCTGACCTAGTCCTTGGATAATATTTTCTGCAAATGCTTGAAACACAGCATAAACCCTCAGCATGCCGATGAAACAATAAAATTGATAGTCGCTGCTGTTGTAGCTAAAAGATCCTCTAAAGGGGACATGCCGTAAAGTCGAAGCTGATATCTCTCTGCGTATACGGAAGTATCGACCTGAGATCCCTCGGCCCTCGCATACCTAATTTATGTATAGATATCATTGTAGTATACTCACCTGTAAGACTGAATATTGGGATTCTGGATACGGGAGTATATTCAAGAGGTGGAACACATGAATGAGCTAAGTTCATAAGACATCTAATTAGTATCCTGAGTAAATTGAAATTTGTGTGGGAATTTAAGATGGATTAGTATATCGACAATCGAGGTGAATTGTTTAAGTCTGAGTATGAAATGAAGCTTAACGGTACTTGTAATTTGTCTGATAGCTGATATGATTCCCTGACACGCTCGCCAAAAATATGTTTGTAAATAAGTTTACTTTGTTTACTTTCTGCAATTTAAGTTTTCTGTATTTCATTTCTTAGTTTAGAACACCTTATAAAATCCAAAAAGATTTTATTTCTGCTTTATTTTTTACAAACCAAAGTAGAGAGTTGATTGTTGGATTCTCAGATGATTGAAGCAGATGCAGGAGATTCTGAACTGAAGAATGAGGAGAGCTTACTTTGATGGAGTTTGATTTATTGTAAAGTCAAAAACAAGTTCATTAACTTGATACTTGTTATTTTCAGAAAATGTGTAAATTGTTGTTTTCAAAATCAGTTTGATTCGTCAAATGATCAACCAGGGTCATTAAATTGAACTTGGTAGATTAATTGAGTAATCAGGGTCATTAACTTGGACCTGAATACTTGAGTGGATTTTTAAAACTGATCGAGTTTGTGATTTATTGTTGAAAAATAGTTTGTAATGATTGATGTTTGAGACACAGGTTTTGGACTTCATTATTTCCATGGAAGCTAAATGTCAAAGCTTGAACCAGATCAAGACCTCAGATTCTAGCATATTGAGAGGGGGAGTCTGTGAAAGGGGGAGTCTGGATCAACAGTCAAAGGGGAGTCTGAAGATGGAGTTAGGACAAGATTCTGAACCTGTGAAGATAGAGTGCTTATGATGAAAAGACAGAGAGTTGGAGAAAAGACCAAGACTGAAGACTCGGAGCTGAAGACTTCGTCAACATCCAAGGGGGAGTCTGTTGGTACGTGAAATGTCTACATTAAGTTTTAGGTCAAGATTGGTCAACATAGAGTCTTGATAGTCAAAATTAGGGTTTCATGATGTAATTTCGTTTATATGTACTTGTTTAGAGTGATTTAGCTTTTAAGGTCAGTTTAGAGGTTTCGCTTATAAGGCATCTTAGGGGTTTCGCTTATGTGACATGACATTGGAGCGAAACCACATAGACTATATATAGGTAGTATGAGCGAAACCTGATCATTCAGTTGTGAACATTGGAGCGAGACCTGATCATACGCTTTGTAACGTAACCGAACTCTGTCAAAATCATTCTAGAAAGCAATAAAAGAGAAGAAATTGAATAGGAAAAGCTGTGTAACTTCGTGTATACTGATTCCGCCTTTTATACGTGAAGATGAACGTCCTTGACTGACTTTTCAGGGTCGGAAAAAACGGTCCAACAGGGAACAAGACATCAGTGCCCGCAAGCAGCGATGCGCCTGGCACCGCATCCTGCCTACAAAACAAGTGGGTCTGACACCACACTGCAAGTGGCATTGGGAATAGTCACCTATCAGCCCACATGTGTGCAACAGTTTGACACCACAGCAGGACGTGCCATCACTACCGTAACCGACATGTCTGACACACCTGCAAGTAGCTGTGCGATGTCAGGCTAGCTACTCAACTACCCTCCTTCACTCCTTGGCTGTAAATACCCACCCCAAACCAGGTTTGAGGTATCACTTCTCAACTCTCTCACTACTACTACCATCACACTTTGCTTCCCAAGCAAACTATTGATTCTCACGCCGGAGAGTGGTAACAAGGAGCACCCCCCACCCATCCTCCTTGTTACGAGTCACGGCTTGTTTCCTTGTGCAGGAAACCAACCAGCGGACGATCCAGCCAGCGATCCTCAGAAAGAAGAGATTAACCCTACTTGACGAGACCAGTGAGTTAACCCCACCCGGTTAACCATTGTTTCATCAGCCATAAAAAACATTTGGTCTTATTGTAATCTTATGAAAATATTAATGACTAGTAGTGAATTATTATACAACGCCACAAACGCCAAAAAAATTGACCAGAAAACGCTATAACGCTAAAAAATTATCTATGTGACACAAAAACAATTAATTCAACGCCAAAAAGTTTAATGAATACAATTAACGCCAAAATAATCTTAGACGCCAGAAATGTTATAGCGTGTTGGAAAAATAAAAGAAGATTGAAAAGACAAAAAAAAAACCCTCACGCCTTGAGCATATCCCACGCCACGTGTTGGGCCAGGATGCGTTCTCACCGTTCTCACACTTTTGGGAGTTTTCTCCTGATCCTGTTATGAACCACACACGACTCTCTCTCTCTCTCTCTCTCTCTCTATATATATATATATAAGTGACCGCTAAATGAGAACCACCTCGAGTTGTAAGAACCGTGAGAACTTTTTGATCCGGGGCGAGGTGGACCAAATTTTTTTTTCATAAACGTAGATGCGTGTATTGTAAACCACATTTGTAAAAAAAATTCAAAAAAATGTCGTGTGTGTAGTTTTGAGCACCACAAGTTTGTGTTTTACGGGTACCGTAAATTTTCCGGTTAAATTTACGGTACCCGTAAACACAAACTTGTGGTGCTCAAAACTACACACACGACATTTTTTTTTTTGATTTTTTTTACAAATGTGTTTATAATACACGCATCTACGTTTATGAAAAAAAATTTGGTCCACTTCGCCCCGTACGGTGTAGTTCTCACGGTTCTTACAACTCGAGGTGGTTCTCATTTTAGCGGTCCCCTTATATATATATAGGGAGGGGCTCATGCGAGAACCACCCTTATTGTGAGAACCTTGAGAACCAATGTGAACACAACCTAAAATAGCTAAAAAAACCTAACCCCCACCCCCCCCCCCCCAAAAAAAAACCTAACCCCCCCCCCCCAAAAACCTAACCCCCCCCCAAGCTAAAAAAGACCTAAAAAAACCTAACCCCACCCCCCCCCCCCCCCAAAAAAAACCTAAACCCCCCTCCCCCACCCCCCAAAAACCTAAACCCCCCCCACCCCCCCCCCCCCCCCAATCTAAAATGCTAAAAACTAAACCCCCCAAAAACCTAAAAAAATCTAAAAAAAATCCAAAATTTTTTTTTGATTTTTTTAATATTTTTTAGGTTAAAATCGCTACTTTTAGAAGCCAAAAAAAAAAATTTTTTTTTTAAAAAAAAAAAAATAAATAATTTTTTTTTTTTTTTTGGTGCGAAAAGTAGCGATTTTAACCTAAAAAATATTAAAAAAATCAAAAAAAAATTTTTTGTGTGATTTTTAGCTATTTTTAGGCATTTTTGGTGTGTTCACATTGGTTCTCGCAATAAGAGGTGGTTCTCGCATGATCTTCTCCCTATATATATATATATATTATAAGGATCGGTTATGAACCACACTCTATTGCGAGAACCGCGAGAACCAATGTGAATACAAGCAAAAATACTTAGAAATATCTAAAAAACACACAAATTTTTTTTATTATTATTTTTTATAAAAATCACTACTTTTACTTTCTAATATATATATATATATATATATATATATCTATTATATATAATAAACAAAAAAAAATTGGGACACTTGGCACAATATTAGGGCTTTCTAGATGTGGTTTTGGCGGGAAACATATTTTTTACACGGGATCCGAATTGGGAAACCCATACCCGGTTTTGAGACCCGGGTATATAAACAATCTAATTAACCTAATTCTCTCAAACCTTCATTCACAGCTTCTCTTTCACGCTTTCTCATTTGACAATGCTAATTCTAGAACCTGCCGATGCAATTCCTCCTGCCTTTAACCTCACGCTGTAACGGTGGAACATTAAGAACCTGCAAAAGCTTCATATCTTTGGATCCCAAAACCATCGATTTGTCTCAACCAAGTTATTTTCATGTTTGCTAGATTTTTTTCAAATCACAGGTAAGATTTGTTCTTGATTAGGATTTTCTTAGTTTAGTACTAATCGTTCAATTATTTTGACTGGGCATTTGATGTCTATATGTTTCAAATTCCGTTTGTGAATTCCTTGTTCTTTTATAGTTTGGAAAGTTTTTCGTTTTGTGCGAACTAGTGTTTAATTTGGTTTAATTTGATACGGTCTTATTCGATTAGGTTTGATTTCATCTTTTATTGGTCTGTTTCAGGTTTCATGTCCCTGTGCTCTTGGCCTTCGCCAACTGCTGTTATGGTTGCAATTGGGGTCGAAGCCAACATTTTTGTATTGATCAAAGGAGTAGATGCATTAGAGAGGGCTCGAAAGATTTGTCATGTGATATTTGATAACACTGGGACTCTAACTCAGAGTAAAGGTGCAGTTACCACTGTCAAAGTGTTCACTAGAATGGGCCGTGCAGAGTTTTTGACATTGGTTGCTTCTCTTGAGGTATAAATCAAATCGTTATTCCTACACAGTACACACACACACACACTCATATATACTTTCCTTATGTATATTTTTTAAGCAACAATGAACAAGTGTGTGTAGACAGTGAAATTATCTTAATAAGTCATGTGATTATCTTAGGGTAATAGTGAGCATCATTGTAACACCCCAAAACCGAATTATTAATTTGCTAGTTTGGTATCATGTTTAACAAAAAAGAGGTATAATAACTAGGTTAGTAAACCTAGTTAAATGCCTGGCAAATTAAGTAAAGGAATGAAACATGTGGCAACTATGATGGGTGATAAACTTGAGGGACTAGGATTGCCAAATTTGAAACTGAAATTAATTAAAACAAAATTAAATCACACACACACAACAAGGTGTGTGTTGCGATCGTACAGGAGAAGGGAGCAAAGGGGTGTGAACCCTAAACCTCAAGAAATCATCAAATTAAAAGGGAAATTGAAGGCTAGTTGACTGCATGAAATAAGAATGGTGATCACCTAAGTATTTCCTACATCAAGTAAGTCGAATTTTGCAATTTGGTGATGTTTGATTTAGAGGGTTTAGTGTAATTCGTGAATGTAATTCTAAATCTAGTATGAATGATGGTTGCTATGGCTGTGTAGACATCAAGATATGTTAAATTTTGAATATGAACATGGATTAGGCAAAACCCAGTTGCATGTCAAGGAATGGCTAGAAATTTTGAGATTTCTACATGTTAATTTGGTTGTTGTTGATGATCTTGTTATGAATAATCGATGTCACAACCATATGTTCATAGTTAGGATGAAATATTGTTATGAACTTGATTGATTGTTAATAAGGTATGTGAAGAATTAGTAGGAATCACGCTTTAAAAGCTTGTACATAATGTGTTACAAATGCGAAACCCGCCAAGTGTTCGATGAAATGCTTAAGAGAACAAATTTGTGAAATTGTATGAAAGTTGTGGGTGAGTATGTATAGAAAGTGTTTTTGGTGTAGTCGTTAACAAGATAATATGTGAAGTGTGCTTTAGGTGGGGTCTATACGAAAATTCGGATTTGAATAAATGGTTTGGTAAAATTATGCATTAGGGACTTGTACCTCGTGCTTAAATGGCGTGATGCTCACCATGTATTTGGATGCATTTGAGAATTAGCGTTACTAATAATGCCCTTGGGTTTGGAATGTAAGTTAATTAGATGCATTTAAATGGTTGACGTCCTTTTTACGAAGATGTAGTACTTGAATATGTTGAGATTACGGGTTGCTAACCAAGTTATTATTGAGTATGTTTGAAAGTGCAGGTTTATGAATGTCGGACTTTCGAAGTGTTGATATAATAATGAAACGGTTGAATGTTGAAAGGATAATCAGGTTGAAGTAACTTATGCGGTTGGAATATGCTATGGACGTTTTAGTTATACAACATTTTATGTTTGGTCGTCATCATCTACTAACGGGTTAGTTGTATGAAAATATATGTCATACCCATTTAATTGGGTAATCGAATGCGTGAGAGAAATGAAAGTACATACACGAATGGAACTAAAGTGACGATTTTATAAGCAAATAAGTATAATGACTAACTTTTTAAAGCTTTGTTGTTGAATGTAGGTAAATCCTCAATTCAGGCAACTTGGAGAATCGGAGCGAGCGCGTGTTCATGTTATGTCATACCAAACGCTTCCGCTAGCTTGTTCAAATGTTTTTGGTCCAAAATTTATTGTATTGGTTCTTAGTAGTATTTTGTCGAATGAATCGTAGATTTGTATCTAGTTTGATTATGTTTAAAACAGGGGTATGCTCGTTTTATGGACGGGTCATGCCCAAATTTTGTTAAATTAATGCACATGCGTTATTGAAATCATCGTTTAATATTCCGAAAAGTTGGACACTTTTAAGAAAATTTTTATATTTCTAGTGTCCTTTAGTCGTCTTTTATTAGACGCGAAGCGGACCTTACAATCATATATCAAAAGCAATACTCGAATACGCTCCTCATTTCTATTTCTTTTAGGATCCTAGGGTAACCAAAGAATCGTTAATTGAGATAAGGGATGTTAAAATGACTGGATGGCTTCTTGATACAATTGGTTGTAAATGGGTTGTAGTAAGTAAATTGGTTGGACGGGTTAACCTTATAATTTTTTTTTATTTTCTTTATGTAAAGGTGTAAACGGTTAACATGACCATGACACCTGTAATAAATGGTCAAATAGATCAACTTGAACACACACTATTTATTAAACGGATAAGGCATCACAAGTCTCAACCCAAAAGCTGATTTTTTTCGAGACTGGCTTGTGTCGATTTTCGCTCATGTCAGGAATTACCATATTGCTAAATGAAGATTCTGCATATGTTGCTTATATGCAATTATATTGAACAGGTTGCAATTAGATTCATACATCTTTTAAGACCATGGCGGTTGGCATATTGAAGATTTGAGCTCAAGAAAACTTCTCTTTGCAATGAGCTCTTATAGCTTCTCAATTTCGTAGAGCGTTTTTAGCCACTGAGGGGCTCAACATGCATAATTTGAAAAGGTTGATAATTTCAAAATCCTTATAATATTGTATTTTTTTTTACTTTCCTTTGTAATTGTTGGCAATAAAGATGATACTTGACGATGATTCAGTCTACGCAAAACTCACTCTTCTTTGTCTACCAGAGGTACTTTTGATTCTTAAATCAATATAAGTTTTTATTAAGTTTAGTAATTTAAAAAGATTTCGTTTTAAAATTTCTATACTAATACTATGGAAATTTTGTGGTATTCTCTTTTATATTCCAAGAATTGGAATGCTTGCTCTTACTGATAATAAATAAAAACTTAATCAAATTCGAATCCTTTTTAAATAATTTTGATTACCAGTATTTCTTCTATAATTAGCAATTATTACTGCTAATTAATTGATTTAACTTATAAGGGATTCAAATTTCAAAATTGATTTAACTTCATATTAATCGATTAGTTTGACCTTTTTATTTTTGGTAATCAAACCTGTAACATTCTCAAAACTTTAATTTCGGTAACTTTAAAAATTTAAATTTCACCTATTTTAGTTTGTATAACTACTTAAAATAAATCTCATACTTTTTATTATATATACATGTTCCAAAACCTCATCCTCAAACACGGTTTAGATTTCTTAAACATATTGAAATATCAGTTTTCAATATGGAACCTCAAAACATAACCATGTTGAACAATCTCAATCCTTTGTCAAACAACTATACGCTAAAGTTGAAGATCGTTTCCCTTTGGAGGAAAATGATGCATAGCTGTCCGACTGAAACTTATCGTGTCGACATGATATGTATGGATGAAGAGGTACGATTTATCAAGTTTTACTATACTGTTATTATATTATGTATTAAGTATTAAGTATGGGTCTTCATCTCTTTAATTTTTTTATTTAATAATTAATTTTTATTGATATTTTGTAGGGTCACCAGATTCAGGCTAGCTGTATGCATAGGATTTTGCCAAGGCTTCAGGACCACTTCAAGCTGGATGAATGCCTTCTGATAACCAGACCATCACTTGCACCCAACAATTCAACCTACAACTACACCAAAAATAATCAGAAGTTAACTTTCAGTTTTTTCACCCAGATTCAAAAAAGTCAAGATTGGAACGGGCCTAAGTATAACTTCAGTTTTGTGAATTTCAAGGATGTTGTCCAAAATCGACTTGAAGTTAATACCACAGTTGGTATGTCATTTAATTCAGCATGTTTTAAGTAATTCGTGATATTTCTTTTTGTTTTATTATTATTCATAATTGACACTTATTTTTTATTTATAGACTTTATAGGATATGTTGAGGTTTGTTTCAATCTAGAAGACACCACTAAAAAGGATGGTACGAAAGGGAAGAGATTGAATGTTAAGCTTAAAGATCTTGAGCGAGTTCTTTGCTTAATCATTTATTTATTTCGATATATTGTATAATTGATATGTATTTTACGTATACTTTCATTTGTTCCATATTTAGGAACCAGCAGATTATTGGTACACTTTGGGATGAATTTGCAATTCGGATGCATGCCTACTTCAACGCTGAAAATCGAGAGAAGTATGTCGTGATGGTTGTTCACTTCGGTGTTGTGAATCTTTACAAAGGTACAATTTTTAATTACATATTTTATATTTTTTTAAATAACACTTTCATATGATTCGTTTCATTGTTTACCGAAATAACTAATAATATATGTTGATTGTTTTTTATTAATATAGGAAAACGTGATTTGTCAACCTCATTTGACATTAGTAGAATTTTCATCGACACTAACATTGATGAAATTACTACTTTCAGGCAGAGGTATTCTAGAATTGTTTTAGTTATTTTGAAATAACATTACTATTATTTATTGCATACTTTGAATTTATTATCAGTTACAAATTATACATACATAAATGCGAACTAATTCATACGTATACGTATTTTAAATAATGTAGTTTAATTGAGAAGTTTTTTTCATCGCCATCTTCAAGTGACAACTTTGGATCGTATTTGATATCATCAGTGGAGGATGAATTCATGAATAACAGTGATTTTATGCCGACTGTATATCTTGGTAACATATCGGAGGTAAAATACATTCTTACATCTATTTTATGTTATCATATTTAATAATTTTTATTTTAGTAATATTTTTTGTTTAATAATTTGTTTTGAAACATATTTACTGTTCTAAAGCTACGAAAAACTTCATATTAATTGATTACTTTGACCTTTTTAAATAATTTTGAATTTCAAAGTTAATAAATAAAATCTTTATCAAATTCGAATCCTTATTTTGGTAAATTGAATAAATTACATTTCTTCTATAATTATCACCATATTAATTGATTAGTTTCACCTTTTTAAATAACTTTTGAATTTCTATTTTATGTTATCATATTTAATAATACTTATTTTACTAATATTTTTTGTTTAATAATTTGTTTTTCTGCATTTTTTTGTTTAAATAGCCGAAGAAGGTTATGTTGGTTGGTACAGTTACCGCAATTTGTTCCGACAAGATCTGGTACTACAATGCCTGCAACCATTGTAAATCGGGTGTCGAGGAACCGTTTGTTACCGCTGAAAAAGAAGATGGTTTTGTTGATGTTGAACACAAGACGACATTAATTTGTACCAACAAAGACTGTCAAGAAGTTGATATTTTCTCGATACCTCGGTTTGAAACTTCATCTATTATATATATATGTTGAATTGAGTAAATCGATAAATTTATAATATAAAATAGTTAATTGATTTTGACTTTTTTTAATATATACAGTTTCAAGATACCTATTCGTGTTGAAGACTCATCTGGCACTGTTACGTTGACACTGTTTGATTTCGAAGCGTACAAGATTTTCAAAAAAACTGCAAAGGAATTGGTGCAGGTGCAAGATGAGGTAAATTTAGACATCAAACTCAGTATTTTGCACAATTTGCTTGACTAATTTATTTTTTTGCTTTGATAGTTTTCACGCACGGTCAACTGTATGTTGCTCTATCAAGAGTTAAGACGAGAGATGGTGTGAAGATTTTAATATTCGATGATGAAGGAAAACCAACAAATCAAACTGCCAACGTCGTTTACAAAGAGATTTTTGGCAACTTATGATATATAATTTGTTTTTTCTTTCCATTAACTTTTAACTTTTGTTCTCTTCTATTGATGTTACCTGTTGGTTTATTTTGTATTTGTTCAACAAGTTCTTATATTCTTTTGCTTTTTATGATAATTTAATGAAAATTGGCCCTCTAATGTTATAAAAGTGTTGGGCAGTATATGACTTTAATCTATTATGTAGTATATGTAGTATTTGATGATTAGTTTAAGTATTAAAACTTTTGGCACCTAAAAAATCGTAATTACTAATATTAATGTTCACAACTGGTAGTTATTTGTTTGGTTTAAGTATTTCAACTTTTTTGTCATAAATTTTAATGAAATAAAATGTTACATTTTAATAAAAACACAAGTTTTTTAACTAATAAAAGTAAACTACCCGGGAAGCAGTCCCGGGTGATAACCTAGTATATATATATATACATATACATATATATATTCGAGTAACAATTATGGATGCACATGTGCATATATATCATTTCTTTGACAAATTCCGTAATACATTACCAGTATTAGACAATTGCACTTTCATTTACACTACCATCCGTAATACAATACTTTTTACATTACTAATATTAGAAATGCAAATGTGCATCTATATGTATGAACGTGATATAACGTGTTTTTGGTACACTACTTTGAATGCACTCACCTTTTCATGTATTATACCATCCATAATACACTACCATTACCTCCTACTATCGATAATACACTACCATTACCAATATGTATAGTATTTTTCACTTTATGCACATGTGCATCAACACCCTTCATACCATACCAAACAACATATTAAATCATAAAGTGACAAATATAACCAAAGCATTAACCCCTAGATATAACTAACCAAAACATACATATTGGCCTACTTCATAATTCAAAATCACAAACCTTTTTGTAACAAAACACGTTATATCATGTTCATACATATAGATGCACATGTATATTTTATATATTGTTAATGTAAAAAGTCGCATGTTATGGATTGTAGTGTAAATAAAAGTGCAATTATCTAATACTGGTAATATATTATGGAATTTGTCAAATAAATGATATATATGCACATTTGCATTGATATGTGTTGCTCGAAAAAAAATTATTTTTTTAATATTTTTTGGTAACAAAAAATAGGGATTTTTAATTAAAAATAATAATAAAAATCTTGTGTGTTTTTTTAGGTATTTTTAGGTTTTTTTTTTGTGTTCATATTGATTCTCATGGTTCTCGCAATAAGAGTGGTTCTCAAAAGAACCCAATCCTATATATATATATAGAGATAGAGAGAGAGAGAGAGTGTGTGAGAGAGAGAGAGAGAGAGTGAGAGAGAGAAAGAGAAAGAAAGGGAAAGAGAGGATGATAAGCCAACTCTTTTTTCGTGAGGAAACTCTATTAAATGATTGATTTTGTGTTGAATTGTTTCTTGGCTTTAGTTTTATAATTTAATTTTTAAAGGTTAGGGGTTTGTTTTTAGTAGTTTAGCTGTTTTAGTTTTTGTCTTTTACCTTTTAAGGTTTGGCTTTTAGAGTTTAGTTTTTTTTTAGAGACTAGAGTTTAGGATCTAGTAATAGTTAGATAAATTTTTTTCAAACTTTCTTACATGGAAGAGTTTTCTCATAATTCCTCCCCAACATACACACACAAAGTTAGGTTTATTTCAAAACTCTAAAGAAATGAAGAAATTTGAGAACTCCTAACAATCAACCATTTTATTATACACATATTAGGATATAGGATGTGGTCATGACCCTCATGACCACCATTACCCTCCACGTCAGTATCATGTAACCCACCTCTAATTCACCATCCAAAACCACTACCCTAAGGATGTGGTCATGACCCAAACCACTAGCCCATTATTTATTTTAATTTATCTTTGTCTAAAGAAAAAGGAAATGATTTGTTAAAAAATGGATAGAAGGACCATGGTTGCCATGGTTTAATCCATGCAAACCATGGTGGATCAATCAAGGGGGTGGTGTAGCCTTCCATTCATGTTCCTAAATGGCAAATTATGTCCCGACCATGACCCCCACACCCTTTAGCCTTATACATTTAACATTATGTAAGAATAGTTTTATCATTTTATTATATGCAATTTTATAATTACATACATGTAAATTAGTTTTACACATATGTAATAGTTAAAATGACCCTTAAATAATGTTAAATGTATAAAAATATATAAATAATATTATTGGTTGTTAGGAGTTCTCAAAGTTCTTTATTTTTTTAGATTTTCGAAGTGAGCCCAACCAAACACACATATAGGGCTAGGATTATGTGAAAACATCTAGGATAATTGAGAACTTTGAAAACAATTCTAAACCATACATATTTCCTAAGCAAGATTGCAGGAAAAAAAAACATTTTTTTAAATTATACACATGTGTATATTGTCAATCTTTAATTATATACGTGTGTATATACGTGTTTAAAATTGAAAAACAAGTATCGTACGTATATATTTGATAATATATATATATATATATATATATATATGTATAATTTAAACATTGACAATATACACACATATATATATATAAAGTGACAATATTCATATGTGTATAATTAAAATAAAAAAACTCTTTAAAAGTTGCGATTAATAGCAATTTTTTTTTAATTTAGAGAAAATATATGGTTTAAAATGGTTTCAATTAACTTGGGCTTCTTTTAGGATCCTACCATATATACATACATATATTATATATATTATATACAAACATGATTGTGAAGCTTCTTTGAAAATGGATAGAAAGGAGGATAATGAGATCACATTGCAAGATGCACGTCAAAGCCTCTTTTGTATCAATGAATGTCATTTTCTAGAGATATAAAATGCTACCACTTTTGGCATTATAGACTCCACAAATTATGTGATGTGAACTCCCTTGGCTATCTTTTTCAATCTTGTGGTGGACGCAATCAAGCGCAAACATGACCTAAGCCAATACCCCACATTTCTTGTATATTCATGCAAATTACAATATTTGTTTTTGTAAAACAACTAGAAAGAGTCCCCGCGCGTTGCAGCGGGAATTCAGTAGACATCGATTTAATTCCTTACGATACTGATACGGTACCCACTCGGTATAGCAATAGAAAGAGTCATTATATACTGACGATACGTGTTTTACATTGATGAAAATTGTAAAAACGAATATTACTAACAACTCGCATTGTATTGATACCGATACTAATGTTGTTCCGGTGGAATCGCCGTGATACCGATATTGTTAAGACAATATTAGTTTGGTTGGTCACGATTTCTATACCATACCCACACTCGCTATAACTTAAGATCCCAAAAACACTTTGTTGTGAATAAAACTTCATTATCAATGAGACATATATTTAAATAAATAAAAATAAGCACGTCGCAATCTGTGTATCAGTAACGGTTCTAATAGTACCGACAATAACATCGATATTGTTTAGTCGAAATCCACGTGGTATCGATATTCTTGGTAAGGAATCAGTTTCGTTCGTCACGGTACTGGTACATTGCTAACATTCGCAATAGCTTACGATATAAAAAAGATACTCTATTGTGTATACTACTTCGTTTTCAACGAAAGTTGTACAAAAAACCATAAAAACGAATAAATATATTGTAAAAAATAATATTTGTAATTACAAAATATAAGTATAAATAGATTAAATGGAGTAAAAGGAATAATAAAAGAAATTTAGAAGGATTAACATATGGATATAATATAATTTTATAGAACGAATTATTTATTTAAGTTGAAACTTTACATCAGACAAAAACATAAAAAATGGGAAAAGAATTGTCTAGTTAACATGAATCGAACACAAATCATAATAAACCGAGCTCGTGTGAATTTCAAAATTCATTCGGAAGAAGATAAAAGCATTTTTATTAAAATATTATTATAGGTAATGTATAGATTTATGACTTTAAAAATAGTTTGAATATAATAATAAATCACTGTACAACTCCTTTGAAATTGTAAGGATATAGAATTAGAGGTGCATATATTATTAAAATAATAATCATTGAACATGATAAAAGTTCTATGTTGAAAAGCACCTATCGTATGAATGTAAGAAAGTTGTTTTCTTACATTCATAAGAGTAGGTTTAGGTTTAGAAACAATATTGTTATAAGAATAGTGGCGAAGCTTAAGGCTTCCGATCGGAAGGGTCGAAAACGTATATACTCAAAACTTTCTATAAAACCTGGGGGGAAGAAAACGTATATACACAAAAATTTCTATACGAAAACTGTTGGAAATTTTATAAATAATATTATATTAGGAGTTAATATAATGATTATTTAATAATTAAACCAAGATGAATGAGAGATTTCGTGCATTAAGTTTGTGTGTTGGAACCATAAACATGTGGGAAATTGAGCTTGTCCAACATAGGTGGAGAGATAAATCTTTAGTTGATTTATAATTAGAATTCTCTACACGAATGTATTCTTGTGTGACAACTCACACCCAGTGGTAGCCAAGAGGGTGCAAAGCACCCGACACGTGCCCTGGCCCGGGACCGGGACGAGGGCGATGGGCGCAATGTGGCGCTTTGATGGTTTGCACTTTGCACTTCGCACGCTCGCATCGCCGCGAGCCGCTTGGAGCCGCCTTTAGTAGTTTTTAGATGTGGCTTGGCCTGGTGTTGTCAGCTAGAGACTTTTCAAATTCCACCAGTCAAATGATAAGTTAGAGAATTCATTGTGCTGTTGGATTCTAGAATTGAAGGGTGCATTCAATATACAATTATCATTTCGAATTCTAACCAGTATATATACAAAGCTTTGTGCTTTGTTTTAGACACACAATACTGAAATCGCATGGTTCATACAACACAGCATCAAACGAATTTCCTAACTTTGCATCTCTGCGCACTCTTGTTTCAGGTATCCTTTCAGTTACTAGGCTAATCCCGACAGTACAATCTGCTTAGGCTGTTATACCCTGGGAAACAGACGGGTTCACCTGGGTGACCCGAAATCTGTTTTAAGGGAAGCGTGATCTTCACGTGCCTCAGTCACCGTTGTTTTATGTTTTCTTTCTTTTTCCTTTTGTAATATGTTCTTAGTTTCCTTTACATTTCTTGTACTGTATTATCTTTCAGTTTGCTTCTGTTCTTACTTATGAGTTGTAATTATAAAATTGATTAATAATATTGTTATCTTATTTATTTTGTGAACGATTGTCCTACAAGCTTAAAACAGATTTTAAAACCCGTTCACTGTTTTGGTTTTAATTTTTTTTTGTTACAAACAGTTTCTTTTGTTTATTAGCAAACTTGTGTAGTTTGCATTGGTTTTTTGTAAACCAATTTGTTTCTGCCATAAACTAATTGTATTTTTATTCTTGTTTCAGAAATGGCTACTGCTTTAGCAACCACATCAACCACTGTTGGATCCACATCCACTACCATGGGACCATTGGTTGGTACCCAAGCGGCTCAAGCGGTTGCTAACCATGCTGAAAAACCAGAAAAGGTCACTGGTTTGAATTTTAAGAGATGGCAACAAAAGATGTTGTTCTATTTGACCACTCTAAACCTTGCGAGGTTTTTGACGGAGTCCCCTCCTGTTCTCGCAGAAGGGACAACTGATGTCCAATCTGTGAGTGCTGTTGAGGCTTGGAAACATTTTGAGTACCTATGCCGCAACTATGTGTTGAATGGCCTCTCAGATGCCTTGTATAACGTGTATCTCAAGGTTCCAACTTCCAAAGAATTATGCGAGTCATTATAACGTAAATACAAGACTGAGGATGCGGGTACTAAAAAGTATGTTGTGGCTACGTTTTTGGACTATAAAATGATTGATTCAAAAACTATGATGAGTCAAGTCCAAGAACTGCAGAATATTCTTAGTGACATTCTATCGGAAGGAATGAATCTGAGTGAAACATTCCAGGTGGCAGCAATTCTTGAAAAGTTGCCACCTAGTTGGGTGGACTTCAAGAATTACCTTAAGCATAAGCGAAAGGAAATGACTATTGAAGACCTTGTGGTTCATCTTCGTATTGAGGAGGACAACAGACTGTCACACAAAGGAAGTCAAGTTAAAGCTTCTGCAAAAGCAAACCTTGTGGAACACGGTCAATCCTCAAGGGGTTACAAGGGTAACAAAGGCCACAAGTTTAAAGGCAAAGGGAAAAACAAAGTTGTTGACCTTGGGCCAAAGAAAGGTGGTGCGAAAAAGAAGGTTGGTCCTTTCAAAGGGAAATGTTACAACTGTGGACAAACTGGTCACGTTGCTAACCAGTGCAAAGAGATTAAACGTTACACGGCTCTTATGGTTGATGATGATGATGATGGTATGCCCTTAGTGGCCATGATTTCAGACCTCACTGCCATGACGGAGGAGGTAAATTTGGTGGCTAATGACTCAAAAGGGTGGTGGGTTGATACTGGGGCAACCCGCCATGTGTGCCCAGATATGACCCTCTTTAATACGTTTAAAGATGTGGTGGGAGAAAATCTGTACATGGGTAATGCTGCTATAGCTGATATCAAGGGAGAAGGTGATGTGATCTTGAAGTGGATTTCTGGGAAAGAGCTCACTTTGAAGAATGTGCTTTATGTTCCAGACCTGCGCAAGAGTCTTGTGTCGGGTTGGATGCTTAACAAGCATGGCTTTCGTTTGGTTTTTGAAAGTGATAATTTTGTTTTAACTAAGCATGGTATGTTTGTTGGAAAGGGCTATGCCCAAAATGGCATGTTTAAACTTAATGTAATGGCTGTCAAGAAAAACATGAATAAAAGTGCTAGTACTTCTGCTTACTTGGTTGAGTCTCCAAATGTTTGGCATGGACGTCTTGATCATGTAAATTTTAATTCGATGCGTTGTTTAATTAAATTAGATTACATGCCAACTATTGCCATTGACTCTAAAACAAAATGTAAAACTTGTGTTGAAGCCAAACAAACAAGATCATCCTTCAAATCAGTTGAAAGAATAACTGAACCCCTTGATCTGATTCACACTGATGTGTGTGACTTAAAATCAATTCCCACCAGAGGTGGTAATAAATATTTTATTACCTTTATCGATGACAATACAAGATATTGTTATGTTTACTTACTTAAGAGTAAGGATGAAGCAATTGACAAGTTTATCTTGTATAAAGCTGAAGTTGAGAATCAACTCAACAAGAAAATAAAACGTGTGAGAAGTGATAGAGGATGTGAATATGTTTCACCATTTGAGGAAGTATGTGCAAAAAGTGGCATAATACATGAGTGTACCACTCCTTATACACTCCAATCAAATCGCATCGCGGAGCGAAAGAATCGTACACTAAAAGAAATGATGAATGCCATGTTGATAAGTTCTAGAAAGAGCCAGGACATGTGGGGGGAGGCCATTTTGTCGGCCAATTTTTTGTTAAATAAAATACCTTTCAAGAATAAGGATGTAACACCTCATGAGTTGTGGTGGGGACATAAATCATCCTATAAATACTTGAAAGTGTGGGGGTGCCTGGCCAAAGTGATTGTTACACCCCCTAAGGCACTTAGAATAGGGCCAAAAACAGTTAATTGCATTTTCATTGGATATGCTAAAAACGGTAGCTCACATCGTTTTCTTGTATATGAATCCAAGAATCCTGATGTGCACAAGGACTCTATCATAGAGACAAGGCCAGGAAATGTGACTTACTTTGAAGAAGAGTTTCCAATGTTAGAACAAACTCATGCGAGTTCTTCAACAACCAATCATACAAGTTCATCAACAATGCTTGATGAGACTGTTCAAGAGGAAACTCAAGAACAATTAGAGGTTGAAGAGGGTTAGCCAAGAAGAACTAAAAGGCAAAGGACTGAGAAATCCTTTGGGCATGACTTTCTTACATTCATGGTTGAGAGTGAGCCTTAAACCTATCGAGAAGCAGTCACCTCTTCAGATGGACCTCAATGGAAAGAATCCATCAAGAGTGAAATTGATTATATCTTGCAGAATCTTACTTAGGAGCTAGTAGATCTTCCACCAGGGTACAAGCCACTTGGATATCGATGGATATTCAAGAAAAAGATTAAAGCTGATGGCTCTGTCGACAAGTATAAGGCAAGGCTTGTGATCAAAGGGTTTAGACAAAAGGAAGGTCTTGACTATTTTGACACATACTCGCATGTGACTAGAATAACCTCTATTAGATTGGTGCTTGCAATTGCAGCTTTGAGAAATTTGGAAATACATCAAATGGATGTAAAAACTAAATTACTCAATGGGGAATTAGAGGAAGAGATTTACATGGAGCAACCAGAGGGTTTCTCTGCTCCTGGCCAAGACGGCAAAGTGTGTAAACTCGTCAAGTCATTATATGGCTTGAAGCAAGCTCCAAAACAATGACATCAAAAGTTTGACCAAGTTATGCTTAACAGTGGTTTCAAAATAAATGAATGCGACAAATCTGTCTATGTGAAAGACACTTCTAAAGGTTATATGATCTTATGCCTTTATGTAGATGATATGCTTATCATTGGGAGTGATGATATGTTGATCAGATCTACTAGAGACATGTTGAAAGCGAGATTTGACATGAAAGATATGGGTCTAGCTGATGTGATTCTTGGAGTAAAGATCATTAGAACCTAAGCTGGTTTGGTGCTAAGTCAATCTCATTATGTGGATAAGATCCTTGATAAGTTCAATCCTAGGGACACGAGTGTAGCTCAAACTCCAATTGATACCTCTCAACATTTGTCAAAGAATAGATGTGAGAGTGTTGCTCAATTGGAGTACTCAAGGATCATTGGCAGGCTTATGTATCTCATGTCATGTACTCGACCAGACTTAGCATATGCTGTGAGTAGGCTAAGTAGATATACTAGTAATCCTAGTTCAGGGCACTGGAAAGGTACAACAAGATTGTTAAGGTATTTGAGATACACGAGAAATTATGGACTGCATTATGGCCAAAATCTAGCTGTTATGGAAGGATTCAGTGATGCCAATTGGATATCCGATATGAAAGATTCTAGATCTACATGTGGTTATGTGTTTACCCTTGGAGGAGCAGCTATATCTTGGAAGTTGTCCAAACAAACTCTTATAGCTAGATCCACGATAGAATTTGAGTTTATCGCGTTAGATAAAGCTGGAAAAGAGGCAGAATGGTTGCGACAATTCTTGGAATATGTTCCAAGATGGCGTAAGCCTGTGACTGCTATTTGCATACATTGTGATTGCCAATTAGCTATTGGAAGAGCTCAAAATGCAATGTATAATGGCAGATCCAGGCACATACGACATCGGCATAACACGATACGACAAATACTCTCAACTGGAGTTATCACGATTCACTATGTGAGGTCAAAGGATAACATTGCGGATCCGCTTACAAAAGGCTTAAGCAGAGAGGTAGTACATAATTCATCGATGGGAATGGGACTAAAGCCCTTGGAGTAAGTTTGTACAACGGAAAACCTATCCTATAAGGTTGGAGATCCCATGATCTAGGCTCAATAGGACCACCTAAGTGTACGAACTGAGGTCACTGTGGGGGAGTACCTCAACATACAAAAGGAGTTACAAACTTCCTAGTCCATTCCTACTTAAAAACAATGATATTAAGAGAGGTTAAGCATATGGCTTTTAATGATTTATAAATCACCTATGTTAGAAAGAAGTAGGGTCGCTTCGAATGGAATTGGGGGCACAATTCCAAGAGCTCTCGCAAAACCAGACTAGGAAGAGTAATGTGTGATGTGTAATAACGCCTAAGTAAAGAGGGGTTGGTTCAAGGACATCACGTCTACTAACCACTAGGAGACTAAGTATATGTCACAAAGGAGGGTTCAAAGGGAAACCTACCTATCCTGCATTACTTATTCGCTGAAATTTTGTCATGATACTTGAGTGTATGGGACGATCTCCATTCGTATGTCGGATTGTTGGAAATTTTATAAATAATATTATATTGTGAACTAATATAATGATTATTTAATAATTAAGCCAAGATGAATGAGAGATCTTGTGCATTAAGTTTGTGTGTTGGAACCATAAACATGTGGGAAATTGAGCTTGTCCCACATAGGTGGAGAGATAAATATTTTGTGGATTTATAATTAGAATTCTCTACACAAATATATTCTTGTGTGACAACTCACACCCAGTGGTAGCCAGAAGGGTGCGAAGCACCCGACTTCACACCCGACACGCGCCCAGGCCCGGGACTTGTCACTAGTATGCTTGTTAAGACCATGAACGTGCGGATTTGTGTAAACGTGATAGAGGCACTTAGATTACCCCTTTGTTGTGTACCTTGTTCTTTGTGTTGTGCTTCCCGTTCACCTTATATTACCCTTTAGGATTAACCATGTCGAGCCTTCCCGTTCACCTTTGTTTACCCACATTATCGCCTACTTAACCAAATTTAGCCTTTTTATGTTTTTAAACCTTTTTAGTGTTGAAACTCGGTTAAAATAATAGTTTAACTAGCTTGTTATTGTTTATATTTCATTGTATAGTTTGCAAAAAAAAAAAAAATAAATAAAAAAAAAAAATAAAAAAATAAAACAGAAAATAAAACACCCTAAAATAGGGTGAAGTTGATAGAAATCGAGCAATTTTGAATGCTTAAATGTTAAAAATCTTGTTGACTAGCTCGATTGCGCTTTAGTCGCCTTTTTAAGGCGTTTGTATGTAAAGTTGTATTGTTTATTGCTAGTTAAACGCTACTACCGAGTTTTAACCTTTTTCGCCATTTTAAATGTCCACTTCCATACCCTTCGCTCAAGCCTATCGTTACAACCCGTAAAGACCACTTGATTTACACTTATTTGCATGTTAGTTGGTGGAGACGAGATCTTATGACAAGCTTATGATATTGCACATTTCATTGACTAGGCGTTGAGTGTTTACGCATACACATTTTATGTATGATTCATAAATAAAACCGAGTGTGTGTGAACATTGTGAGTTGGGTGAAGATTAACATGTGAGTCAATTAAATGTTTAGTCTCGGCTTTTTGGTTGTCGCTTTTTAAGTTGCATATGCTTGTTGGGTTTGAATCTTTTGATGTTGTCTTTCGACAAACCGGCTAACCGTTTACATATTAGTTTTCAATAAAATAGTGTGTAAATTATCGTTCTTGTTTGTTTATGTCTTTTATTGCTTTTTAGTTTAGCTTGCTTGAGGACAAGCAAGGTTTAAGTGTGGGGAGATTTGATACACTCTAATTTACACATATTTTAGTCCCCCGTTTTACCCCTATTTTATGCGTTTTTGGCCGAAAAACCGTCGTTCGGATACTTATTTATCTACATTTGTGTTTACAGGCCTAAAACTGCATTCCAGACAAGATGACAACAAAAACGAGGACTTTCCGGACGAAACGAAGAAGCTGCGGATATTCTGTTAAGGATTCTGAACTGGGCCTGTGGAACGGTCGTTCCACCTGATGCACGGTCGTGCATCTCCGACATCGATGATCATCTCGGAACTGAACGGTCGGTGCGACCTGGCGTGCAACATGTAGCTCGGAACTGAACGGTCGTTCCATCCAGAAGAACGACCGTGCAATTTCAGATCTGGTCAACGTATCCGATGACGTATGCAGTATGGCGACCCATCATCAATAATTCAATAAAGTGAACGGTCGTTCCATATGGGGAACGACCGTGCAACAGCAGAAAAGTATAAAAACACAGCAGAAACTTTCTGCTCGACATTCTGGATTTTTGGAGAGCTCTCAGGCGATTCTCAGGCTCCGGAGGCATTAGCTTTCACCCGGATTCAAGCCACATTATCCCGATTAGCTCGATTACTACCCGGATCCTTAGTCTAGTACTTGTTTATGGTTTGATTTTCTAATCTTTCCAAGTTTTTGTTAATCTTTCAAGTACTTAGATTATGATTTATGTTTTATTGTAGCCTTTGGGCAAAAACACAACAATCCCTTGCTAGATTATAACCATTAGTTTGTTAAACTTTGTTTGTAATGACATTTGAAGTATTTTCTATGTTAATCTTTGATGATTAGTTTGCAACCTTCTTATTGATATTGAACTCTTGATTATAAGTAAGTATGTTGGATGATTGGTGCTTGGTTAGTTAAGATAGTTGAAAAATGAAGCTTAATTAATCTTGTATTAGTAAACTTTGAATTTGGTTAACTAGTTTAACTTGGTTTAAATGTATGCATCATGATACTAGAAATGGTTAGTGATTTAATAAAATGTAATTATTGTTAATCAAGAGAGCTTGCCGTCACGTAAGGACCTAAACGGGTTAGATGGTGTCGTTATGAATTCTTGCCATGATTTGTTAGCTTAGTTAGTAGTTTAGGCCAAAATTGCTATCTTGGTGAATTATTGTGTAAGATTTGTAAAATGAACTCGGTTGTGATTTAATCTAGTTTATGCTTATCTCGGTGGTTGCATTGTGTTTATCGGTGTCGCTTTCCTTGTTTAAGTGAGGTTAGAACAATCCTAACGGCTGACTAACTTATTTTTAAGAGATTTTCATAGACATATATCAATTGCACGTTAAAGAACAATTTTAGGTGGTTAAAGTGTGTTTATCGTTTTAGCTTTCCGAATGATTGTCATGTTAGGATTCCCGAAAGGGATACTAATTGTCTTAAATTGGAAAATTGACCGAATGCTTCTAGTGCCAAAACTGATTTAGTTGACATGCTGTGGTTGTGTATTTAGCAAGGCTTTTTATCTACTATCTATTATGTTTTTATTATGTATTTGGTTATGTTTACTTTAGTTTAGTTTAAATCAACCAAACCTATGTTTTTACCGGTAGTTTAGTGACAAAGGTCTAGTATTATTTCTCCGCCCATTTCCTTGGATCGATACTTGGTTCTTACCGATACTTTATTACATATATGACGGGGTACACTTGCCTCTTTCGTGTGTGTTTTGATGTAAAAGTAATAATCACTTTTATAAATTTAAAACCCAATCGTGTGTAATTCATTGCAAAATATTATGTATATATACGCATATTTCAAGTTTTTGGCGCCGTTGCCGGGGAGATGGCGAGTTTTAGGAACGACCTAGTGTAATAAATATGGTACAAAATTCAGTACAGTTTGATGGGCGTGAGCACGAGGATCCCGGGAGATATATTGCTGCGTTTCTCCATGTTTGTTCCACGTTTAAGATTACAGGTGTTTCGGCGGACGCAATTCGGTTGAGGTTGTTTCCGTTTTCGTTGCGTGATAAAGCCAGAGCTTGGCTTATGTCACTCCCAGCCGGGTCCATCAGGACCTGGAATCAGTTGGCGGAGCAGTTTATGCATAAATACTTTCCACCTGAGAAAACGAACAAGCTACGGAACCGGATTACTTCATTTCGCCAGGACGAGGGCGAATCGTTGCATGCAGCTTGGGAGAGATTCAAGGATTTGTTGATTGATGTGCCACATCACGGCTATTCCAAAAGACAGCTGGTTTTGACATTCTATCAGGGGCTCAGCTACAACACGCAGGAGCGATTAGATGTTAACGCAGGAGGCGATCTGGGAACAAAGACGCCGGCGGAAGCATATGATATTATTGAGAAAGCTGCGTTGAAATCCAGCTCGCGTCGGGAAGGCGATAGAGGTCGGGCTACATCATCATCATCTCGCCCAAGAGCACACGCTGTGGACGATTACACAGCCATTACTGCACAAATCTCGGCTCTGGCGACGAAATTCGATAAATCCCAATCAGCCGCGCAAGTTGGCCCTGGATGTGACCAGTGTGGAGTGTCACATGTGCCAGGTACGTGTGAGCAGGGTGTTATGTTTACCGGTCACGAAGAGGTGAACTACATGGGCAATCAAAACAGGCCCCAAAATAACCCCTATAGCAACACGTATAATCCAGGGTGGAGAAATCACCCAAACTTTGGGTGGAAATCTGGTTCTGGGAACCAGAACGCGCCCGGTTTTGCTCAACATGCTCCCGCGCCACAACATTCTCATGGTCAATCCTTCCAGCCTCAATATCATAATCAAGGCTCAGGAAGCAGTTCACAGCCGCACGCCTCTCAAAGCAACGCAAAGTTAGAGGAAATGATGGCACAACTGCTGAACAACTCCAATAGTGCTAATCAAATGGCTGAAAAGCGATATCAGCAGCATGAGGAGCGATTCTTGGTCAACGAAGGAGAAATGCGGAGTCAAAAGGCTTCCATTCAGAATGTTGAGAATCAAGTGGGACAGTTAGCAAAAATGTTGTCGGAAAGACCCCCGGGTGGTCTTCCGGGCAACACGGAGCAGAACCCGAAGGGGCGTGGTAATGGCCCGCACACGTAAAGTGTGGGGACATGAGTCTTGCTATCGACTCGCCGACAAAAATTTAGCATGAGTCTTGCTATCGACTCGCCGACAAAAATTTAGCATGAGTCTTGCTATCGACTCGCCGACAAAAATTTAGCATGAGTCTACGCTGCTGACTCGCCGACAAAAATGCAGCAGGAGCGTCTTTGGCGCTATGAGGGCAAAATTGTCCTTTTATTTGTTTTTGTAGTTTTAGCATAATTTAGGTTAGTTAGGTAGTTTTCGTTTGTTTGTTTTGTTTCCATACGTGCCGGGCGAAGGTTCTGTATTGTAATATTGTTAGAACAGTTGGTGTGTCGAAAAAAACGGCGAAAAACGGCCGAAACAGCTGCTGAAAATGGCTTCTGCGAAAAAAATTCTGATCTGCACCTGATGCACAATCGTTCTTCGGGTCGCACGACCGTGCAATGCTGAGCAAGCCGGAACGGTAGATCGCACCCTCGGTGCATTTCCGAGAACACGCTGCTGGGTTTGAACAACCTCGGTGACGCACGACCGTTCCATTCCGGAGAACGACCGTGCGACAGGCTGAGGGCAATTTGGTCATTTTGCACACTATATATACTATTATCTGCTGCAAAAACCATCATTCGCGAACCCTAGCAGCTGCAGCTCGTTCCAAGACGATTTTTCACCGTTTCCCATGATTTTTCGCACGATCAAACACCCAACTTCGCACGGTATGTCTCTAGTGTTAGATTTCTTATTTTCCTTCTTTCTAGTGTAATTCTCTTCCGATTTTTCAAGGAATTTTTAGGGTTCTCTTCATAAACAAATCGAAACCCTAACCCTTGTTTAATCGAAGTATCGTGAACACCCGGTTGATTTGCAGACCCCTGTTGACCCAATATTTGTTGAAATTTTGAAAAATCTGATTTTTCTAAGTTCAGGGGTCGTATTCTACAGATTCGGAAGTGCACGGTCGTTCCTCGGGTGGAACGGTCGTGCATTGCCGGCTGATTCACGATATCGTCTGGTCTGGCCTGTTAGTTCTCGGTGACGCACGACCGTGCGTCCCAGAGAACGACCGTGCCATATCGCCAGTACAGTTTGGACAGTAGCTTCATAATTGGTTGCTCGCTTGTTTTCAACTCATTTTTCTCCTGTTTCTGTCTTCCTAACAACATTCCCCATTGCAGATGGATCACCCTTTCCTACAATTTAACCCCAACATCGAGAAGGAAGCGTTGTGCATCGCGAAGCGCGATGAATTATGGGCGAGGCGCGATCAGTTTGGAGAGCCCCGTTGGTTGGACTGGGAGGTTATGCGTGACCTCAACCAGTATGATCGCCTAGATGAAATGATGACCCGCCCACTAGCAAACTTGGTCGGTTGCAACCGACCAGTGTACCGGGAATTGACTATTGAATTCTTCGCCTCGTATAAGTATGAAAAGCCGGTTTTACATACAGAACCTGATTTCCGCTGGAGGAATCGGGTAACCTTCAGGTTGTGTGGTCGATGGCACACATGGTCGGTGGGTCGCTTGGGACGGAGGCTTGGGATTTATACGCGGGAGGACATGGATGATCCCGACATCTTCAATGATCGGTACAATTTCCCCAATGATGCAGAGCGAGAGGCATTCTGGGCACGTAACGCTATTGGGGGACCATACAACCCACGGATGTCAAAGGCTTCGCGCCTTCGAGACCCTCTGGTGCGAGTGATGCACCATGTTTTCAGTCATTCTATTTGCGGACGCATGGACAGTCAAGGTAACTGTCCAACACCAGATTTGCTCTTTCTTTATGCGTTGGTTGACAAAGCACCGATCAACCTCGCCGCGCGAATGGCTGAATACTTTGTTAAGTGTTCAGGGCGGACCCACAATAGTGAGATCCACGGCGGACAGTACGTGACTGAGATCGCGTACAATGAGCGACTAATGACGCCGGGGGTGCTTGGGGTCTCACTTTGATCACTGAGGGGGTGCATGTTGACATCCGGTCTTTGAAGTTTATGGGGGTTATTGCTGAGTTGGATGGGAGAGATAGGTTGAGGGGTTTGAATGGAGAGATATGGGACCCGTTACCTCCAGATGAGGAGGAACATGAGGATGAAGACGAAGAGATGGGAGAGCAGCACGAGCCACAGCCACCGACACCACCACACTCGCCGCATCATCATGCATTTCAGCAGCATGAGGATTGGCCTACTTTTTACCAGCAGTTCCAGGACATGCGTGTCACACAGGAGCAGCATGGTACATACTTTGACCAGATCAGATCCAGCCAGGACGAGATTAGAGCCAGTCAGGCAGAGCTTCGAGCCACACATGACCGACTAGAGCAGCGCCAGGATACTCTATACCAGGGGGTGTCCGCGGGTTTTTCTTATTTGTTCGGGGAGATGCATCACGCATACGCCAACTATTTTCAGCACCCGCCGGAGTTCCCACCATGGAACCCCCCTAGCTATGGCGATCAGGGCCCATCTGGCACGAGGCATGATGACGATGATGATGAGTAGTTTGCGGGAGTGGTAGCACTTGGTGGTGTTTCATGTTTCAGTACTTTGTTTTTCTTTGGGTGTTTATTTTGACTTAGTATTTAAAACACCCCGGATATGTATTTTGAAACAATTTCCTTTCTGTTTTGTTTGGATATTAGCATTTATGTACATTATGGTTGTTTGGTTTTTCTTTTTCTGTTATATTTTGGGTGTACACGACATACTTGCAGATTTTATCTATCGGATTTTGGACCGGAGCACGTACCAGTTAGAGCTTCGGAAGTCTCGTGGCACCAACATCATCTTGAAGGGAGTATTTTTATCCCTTTCTCTATATTTCGGGTCTCGCATTGGGGACAATGCGAAGTTCAAGTGTGGGGAGGGGGTTAACTTTGTTAACTTAGCTTTGTTTGTCCTCATATATAAAAAAAAAAAAAAAAAACAGAAAATCAGAAAAATCATTTAAAAATACTTGTGTTTTGTATATATGTTGGTAAATAAACCGGTTGGTTATGTTTTAGAAAGCATCGGACTTGATAAAAACTCGACAAGCGAAATATTTTTGATAAAGGAAACCGGAAAGCGTGACAAACAAAGAAAGAGTTACATGATAGTTTTCACACTTTTACCCATTCCTTCCGTTACGTGAGCATATTTGAGCTTAGATTGTTATATATTTGTTCATTTCGGATATAGGAGTGAGCCGGATGTTTTGTGCAATTTAGAACTTGTCACTAGTATGCTTGTTAAGACCATGAACGTGCGGATTTGTGTAAACGTGATAGAGGCACTTAGATTACCCCTTTGTTGTGTACCTTGTTCTTTGTGTTGTGCTTCCCGTTCACCTTATATTACCCTTTAGGATTAACCATGTCGAGCCTTCCCGTTCACCTTTGTTTACCCACATTATCGCCTACTTAACCAAATTTAGCCTTTTTATGTTTTTAAACCTTTTTAGTGTTGAAACTCGGTTAAAATAATAGTTTAACTAGCTTGTTATTGTTTATATTTCATTGTATAGTTTGCAAAAAAAAAAAAAAAATAAATAAAAAAAAAAAATAAAAAAATAAAACAGAAAATAAAACACCCTAAAATAGGGTGAAGTTGATAGAAATCGAGCAATTTTGAATGCTTAAATGTTAAAAATCTTGTTGACTAGCTCGATTGCGCTTTAGTCGCCTTTTTAAGGCGTTTGTATGTAAAGTTGTATTGTTTATTGCTAGTTAAACGCTACTACCGAGTTTTAACCTTTTTCGCCATTTTAAATGTCCACTTCCATACCCTTCGCTCAAGCCTATCGTTACAACCCGTAAAGACCACTTGATTTACACTTATTTGCATGTTAGTTGGTGGAGACGAGATCTTATGACAAGCTTATGATATTGCACATTTCATTGACTAGGCGTTGAGTGTTTACGCATACACATTTTATGTATGATTCATAAATAAAACCGAGTGTGTGTGAACATTGTGAGTTGGGTGAAGATTAACATGTGAGTCAATTAAATGTTTAGTCTCGGCTTTTTGGTTGTCGCTTTTTAAGTTGCATATGCTTGTTGGGTTTGAATCTTTTGATGTTGTCTTTCGACAAACCGGCTAACCGTTTACATATTAGTTTTCAATAAAATAGTGTGTAAATTATCGTTCTTGTTTGTTTATGTCTTTTATTGCTTTTTAGTTTAGCTTGCTTGAGGACAAGCAAGGTTTAAGTGTGGGGAGATTTGATACACTCTAATTTACACATATTTTAGTCCCCCGTTTTACCCCTATTTTATGCGTTTTTGGCCGAAAAACCGTCGTTCGGATACTTATTTATCTACATTTGTGTTTACAGGCCTAAAACTGCATTCCAGACAAGATGACAACAAAAACGAGGACTTTCCGGACGAAACGAAGAAGCTGCGGATATTCTGTTAAGGATTCTGAACTGGGCCTGTGGAACGGTCGTTCCACCTGATGCACGGTCGTGCATCTCCGACATCGATGATCATCTCGGAACTGAACGGTCGGTGCGACCTGGCGTGCAACATGTAGCTCGGAACTGAACGGTCGTTCCATCCAGAAGAACGACCGTGCAATTTCAGATCTGGTCAACGTATCCGATGACGTATGCAGTATGGCGACCCATCATCAATAATTCAATAAAGTGAACGGTCGTTCCATATGGGGAACGACCGTGCAACAGCAGAAAAGTATAAAAACACAGCAGAAACTTTCTGCTCGACATTCTGGATTTTTGGAGAGCTCTCAGGCGATTCTCAGGCTCCGGAGGCATTAGCTTTCACCCGGATTCAAGCCACATTATCCCGATTAGCTCGATTACTACCCGGATCCTTAGTCTAGTACTTGTTTATGGTTTGATTTTCTAATCTTTCCAAGTTTTTGTTAATCTTTCAAGTACTTAGATTATGATTTATGTTTTATTGTAGCCTTTGGGCAAAAACACAACAATCCCTTGCTAGATTATAACCATTAGTTTGTTAAACTTTGTTTGTAATGACATTTGAAGTATTTTCTATGTTAATCTTTGATGATTAGTTTGCAACCTTCTTATTGATATTGAACTCTTGATTATAAGTAAGTATGTTGGATGATTGGTGCTTGGTTAGTTAAGATAGTTGAAAAATGAAGCTTAATTAATCTTGTATTAGTAAACTTTGAATTTGGTTAACTAGTTTAACTTGGTTTAAATGTATGCATCATGATACTAGAAATGGTTAGTGATTTAATAAAATGTAATTATTGTTAATCAAGAGAGCTTGCCGTCACGTAAGGACCTAAACGGGTTAGATGGTGTCGTTATGAATTCTTGCCATGATTTGTTAGCTTAGTTAGTAGTTTAGGCCAAAATTGCTATCTTGGTGAATTATTGTGTAAGATTTGTAAAATGAACTCGGTTGTGATTTAATCTAGTTTATGCTTATCTCGGTGGTTGCATTGTGTTTATCGGTGTCGCTTTCCTTGTTTAAGTGAGGTTAGAACAATCCTAACGGCTGACTAACTTATTTTTAAGAGATTTTCATAGACATATATCAATTGCACGTTAAAGAACAATTTTAGGTGGTTAAAGTGTGTTTATCGTTTTAGCTTTCCGAATGATTGTCATGTTAGGATTCCCGAAAGGGATACTAATTGTCTTAAATTGGAAAATTGACCGAATGCTTCTAGTGCCAAAACTGATTTAGTTGACATGCTGTGGTTGTGTATTTAGCAAGGCTTTTTATCTACTATCTATTATGTTTTTATTATGTATTTGGTTATGTTTACTTTAGTTTAGTTTAAATCAACCAAACCTATGTTTTTACCGGTAGTTTAGTGACAAAGGTCTAGTATTATTTCTCCGCCCATTTCCTTGGATCGATACTTGGTTCTTACCGATACTTTATTACATATATGACGGGGTACACTTGCCTCTTTCGTGTGTGTTTTGATGTAAAAGTAATAATCACTTTTATAAATTTAAAACCCAATCGTGTGTAATTCATTGCAAAATATTATGTATATATACGCACACGTCACCACCCATTTCACAAAAATCACACTGATTGTTCATATATGAAACCCATATGAGAAAACCACGCAGATTGTTCAGATCTAAAACCGGATTCTATGGTCGACGGAGTTAAAACCCCTAAAATTATCCACTAGATCTTAATAAAGAAACGGTATTGTGGTTGCGGTGTCATAGAGTAGATGATTTCTTTCATCTAATGAAAACATCGAAAGATAAGAAAGCAATAGACAAACATGGATGGATCTTGAGAGAGATGTTTGTTTTTTTAGATGGAGAATAAATGTAAAGTAGTTAGATCTTGAATGTAGGTAAAGGAAAATGGAAAGAAAATAAATAAATCCTCATGTGAGGTACTATAAAAGAAAAAGTGGATTTCTTTTGTCAAATGAAAATGTCAATTAGTCAAAAGTTTGTCAAGGTTTTAGTTACAAAAATGCCTTTTTGAAATCTATAATAGAATGTAGGTGGCACCATCTTGGCCACACATTGGGTTTCATGAGTTTTTTAAACTTATATGAGATGTCTCCCTGTATTTACCTATATAGGTTGTTTGCGCGATGCAACAGGAAACACGGAGACTGGTAATCACGTAACACGTTCCTTTTTTTAAATTAAAAAATAATATTTCAATACCATATTCAAGTTTAAGTGAATAAAATACTAGTTTTTATGTGTAAATTTTTAGAAAAAAAATTAACATATGAAAAAAGTTATGACTACTTAAAAATCATAAGCTAATTTGGTTTAAAAGTCAACAACAACAACAACCAACTACAACCATACCAAGTAATTTACATTAATAACAAAGCTATTCGTGAGTTATGTGGTGGATGTAGGTAAACCTTACCACTATCTCTGGTAATAGAGAGACTGCTTCCAAATAGACCCTCGGCTCCAAACAAAAGCAGACAAACAAACAAAATTAAATACATAAAAAAGAAAGCCACTAATAACAAAGGTAGTGATGAAATAGTAACATAGTCCAAATAGAAACGACAACATCATGATACTCAACAAATAGACATGCAAAGTCACAAAACATATGCAAAATCCACCTAGAGTGTTTGGACATCTAAGTCTCTAATCCATATGTAAGACAAAATTGTATCCTCCCCTAGAAATTATTAACCAAACTCTTACGTCTCCATAGCCACTCCTTTGTCTAACATACATTATCATCTTTCTCCTCCTAACATAACCAAACCATCTCAATCTCCCCTCATTAGTCTTATCCGAAATACTAGCCACTCCTAACCTTTCACAAACCTCATTTCTTATCGGGTCGAACATTGTGTGCACACACATCCACCTCAGCATCCTTATATTTACTACATCCAGCTTACGTGCTTGTGTCCTCTTAGTGGCCTAACATTCTGTCTTATATAACAAAGTCGGTTAACTGCAATCTTATAGGATTTCCCCTTTAATTTATTTGGGAACCTTCTGTTGCACAATACCACAATGGCTACTCTCCAGCTACACCGGGCAGCTTGGATGATGTAAGATACATCTCTATCTATCTCCCTATAATTTTGTCTAAAAGATCCTAAATACTTGAACCTAGTTTCCTGTGGAATCACTTGCCCACAAATGGTGATCGGCGTGTCGTATTCATCGCTTGTATATTAGAATGTACACAGTTTTAGAGCAGCTAATCGTTAAACCTTGTCATCCAAAGCTGCTTGCCATTCCTCTTATAACAACCCTGGAAAACACCCTAGAAATAACACGTACATCAAAAAACGAACCCATATAACCTTATTTTATTTAAAACCAAATAAAATAATTATTTTTATGTGGCTCACGGGCCGTGACAGGATCAAGGGGGCTGGTCGCGGGGCACGACACACCCTTGACTTGCCGGACACCTGGAGTGCTACATGTCGGGACAGCTGCTTAACCTACTTGATGAGTGGTTAAACCTAGCCATAGCTAGGTAACCCTTGTGGGCCGCAAGAGGCAGACCCTCAACGTGTCACGGGGCGCGAGCGACCTCCGGAGAAACTATATAAGGAGCCTTAGTCTGCCTTTTCAATTCGTTCAACTTCTTTCTTTCTCTCTGTCTCTATTATAGCCCGAAAACACCAGATAAAATACCCCCTAAAACACGAAGCTCTGCCCCGTTGTAAGTATAAAAACCCCCGATCACTAATTCGTTACCCTACCAAATTAATTTTGGACCCACTAACACATGTCGAGGCTCTGCCTGACTAAGTTCATTGGGGTTCTGTCTCGTGTTGTATGGCTAAAGTGACTTTGGTTATTTTACTAACACGCGTGCATTGTATGTTTTCATTAGAAACTCAAGAAATAGTTAAGAAATATTACCAGGAAGCCCGTAGAAATACATAAGTCTACAATGTGAGTCATTCTCTTTTTCTCACAGTTTGTGAGCCATTATTTCAAATGTTTTCCAAAACTCTAAATGTTTATCTGTTCTAATTACAGTGATTAAGTCTTTGTATTCTACAATTGCTGCCAGTATTATGGGGTTTGTATACAGTACTTGATAACCTTCACAATTGGGCACGGGTATCCAATGTGTGATATGACCATAGTCACAGATCTGTCGAGTGACAAGTACTGAACGAGTAGTTGTGTAGATATAAACATTGTAATCGCTCTTAATACTGTAAATTTATAACAACTGATGTTTTTATAAATTGGAATGTACTCGCCAGTATTTCTTGCTGATAAAATGTTTTTAAAACGCATTTCAGGTAACTTAATGTGAAGCTATAAGAAGCCAGCTATGGAGCACTGAAGGCTTAAAGAAAGTGGCTATAAAGTTACCTAAGTAAAAGTTTATGTTTTCAGCAACTAGGGTTTATCCCTATAAATATATTATGAATGAAACATGAGTTTTATCCCATTTGTTTATTATAAAAGTTTGATGTTTTGAAACTCTGAAATTTATTTCCTAACTACGATCCTGATGTCTGATTTCCGCTGCCAAATTAATAAACACCGATACCAGTTGACTGGTTCGCGACTCCTGCTCCTGGGGTAGGGGTCGGGGGTTGCGACAGAATGTGTTATCAGACCACTGGTTTAAGCCATTTAGGTGTTCTTTTAATACCTAAATTTTAGCCAATTATGCTAGGAAATAACTTATGTGTTATTCTCTCTCTGTGTATATATATATATATATATATATATATATTATTTTATTGTTATTTTGACAATTTTCTAGTTTACAGTATGAGTGATCAGGGTACTTCTGATGCTTACCGTCATCTACCTCATTCACCAATGGATGAAGGAACATCCCAGCCAACTCCCGGATACACCGCCGATGCCGAGGATATCTTTGTTTTCAAAGCCAAATCCGAAGAACCTTTTCCCCCTAAAAAGAGAGGTTGGTTTAGTAGAGCAAAATCGGAGAAGAGAAAAAGGATGAGAAATTTTCAACAACAAAGAATAGTGAATAGAGAGAGAAATACCCAAAATCCAGAAGCTAGACCTTTATAGGAAGAAGAATTAGATAGGCAACTAGTTGACTTTCACATGTTTGGAAATGTAGAAGGAGGATTTGATCTCAACCAAGTAGCAATGCCAGAACCACAATTACTTCCTTTATGTCCTGACCAACCCATGAATATAGAATAGAATCAGAAAAACCAACTTCTAATCCCAGCCTTTTATCCAAATGAGATACCTACGATTCCATCACCGAACCCTTTAGATTAGTGGTGGGAGGACAACCGATCATTTCAGGAATTACTGAATAATCCATACCCCTACGAAGAACTAGAACCACTTTACCCTAAACCAGTGCCAGCCTTAGTACCACCGATGAGCTGTGAGAATGTAGCAGAACTTCGCCAGTACGGTGAAGAGTTGGTTGAGGAAGGAAATCAAATTCACCAATTGGAGAAAAACTCGTCTGGAAGTACGACGAGAACGAGATGCTATACTAGAAACAAGTCGCCTAATATATATATATATATACACACATATATATACACATGTGTGTAGTTTTGTTACTTTGATAAAAAAAACTACTATAATATTATATATATATATATATATATATATATATATATATAACTATGCATAATTACTAATGTTTAAATTCCAGTTGTAGTTGTAATAGATGCATATATCTATATAAAAAGAGTAAAGTCGCAATGATCGACGTTTTTGGTTCTATGTGCTTGAGTGTTTGTTGTTTAAATTATTATTATGTGATATTAATACCTGATAATGTTTACAATTCAGATGTCAAACGAAGTAAATCAGGAAATCTAGAATAACAATAATAACGGAAACCAAGTGGATAAAAGTGTTATCGAACATATAGCAGCTTAAGGAATCATAGATGCCATGCCATATATTATCAACACTATTAAAAAGGCAGAAAATAATTCCATAATAGGCATTAAACGTGCACCCACTAAACCAAGTCACAGTGTGAATGGAAATCATGGACCACTTATTCAAGCATTAATTCCAAAAAGAAGAAGGACCATCTCATATGGTTGTTCTTATAAAGAATTCTTAGCCTGTAAACTGATAGAATTCTCAGGCAATGAAGGAGCCATTTCAGTCTTGCGCTGGATAGAAAAGACAGAAGCAGTTTTAAAGATAAGTAAATGTGCAGATGAAGATAAGATCATGTATGCTTCTAATCTCTTTAAGAACGCAGCCTCAGAGTGGTAGAATACCATTCTTCAGTCCAGAGGAAGTGACAGGGTTTACAACATGGAATGGAACAACTTTAAGGAAATAGTTGAAAGGAAATCTGTCCTCCTAATGAAAAGGAATAGATTTCCAATAAGTTCCTAAATCATAGAATGATTGGGGTAGATTGCAGGGACTATACTACCATATTCTTTGAATATGCAAGGATAGTACCAACACTAGCCTCACCAGAACCAGTGTTAATCTCCCGTTACATCTGGGGATTAATCAGTGAGATCAAACATGTAGTCAAGGCAACTAGACCCCAAACCATAGAAGAAGCAGTAGAACTTGCTAACACGTTGACAGATGAATTGGTACGTTCGCAAGAGGAAAACCAGAAAAAGAACCTAGCCCAAAAGATTACCCAGGAACTATGTTATGGTAATTCCTATTGCAGAAAAGGAACAGGTTCTTCCTCTGCACCCTACTGCAAGTTTTGTAAGAAGAAGCACTCAGGAAAGTGTGTTGTGTCCTACAACAACTGCAAGTTCCCAGGACATAAGGAAGAAGAATGTAGGAAGAAAACTAGTTCCAGAGTATGCTACAACTGCGGAGAAGCTGGTCATATCAAACCGAACTGTCCAAAACTAGCTCTAGCGGCAACCAACAAAGCAAAGGCAACTGAATGACCTAAGAAGAATGCCAGAGCATTTGTTCTGATAGCCAAAGAAGCCAGGATGATCCCGGATGTGATTGTCGGTACGTTTTTAGTCATTGATATTTATGCTAAAGTATTATTTGACTCTGGTGCTAACCAAAGTTTCATAAATACTTCTTTCTGCAACTTCTCCATCAACCATTAGCTAAACTTCAACAAGACTGTCTAGTGGAGACGACAAATGGAAACTCTATCAAGATAAGTGAAATCCTGCAGGGAGCAAGGATAAATTTTTTAAACCATAACTTTACCGCTAATCTTTTACCAATGGATCTAGCTGGATTTGACATCGTATTAGGAATAGATTGGATGGTAACCAATCAGGCGCGGATATTATGTGACCATAAAATGTGTACAAGTAAGTACGCCAACTGGTGAATGGTTCATAATTAAAGGAGATAAGCCAATAAGGTCAACAAAGTTCATCTCTATGATGAAAGCTGCAAGTTACGCGTGGAAAGGAGGAATGGCGTATATGATTTTAGTAATCGTTAAAACTAAATGATTTTAGTATCTAAATTCTCGGACGTTTTTCCAGAAGAGCTGCATGGATTACTGCCAGATCGAGAGGTTGAATTTAGAATTCACCTAATACCAGGAACGGCACCGATTGCCAAAGCACTCTATCGACTAGCACCAACGGAGATGCAAGAATTGACGAAACAGCTTGATGAATTACTAGAGAAAGGTTTCACAACCTAGCTCATCACCATGGGGAGCACCGGTGTTATTTATCAAGAAGAAAGACGGATCAATGTGCATTGATTACCGACAATTGAATAAGGTTACGATTAAAAATTGGTACCCATTACCGAGAATCGATGATCTGTTCGATCAACTTCAAGGAGCCCGATTGTTTTCCAAGATCGATTTACGCTCAGGATTTCATCAATTGAAAGTACAGGAAGAAGACATTCCTAAAACTGCTTTCAGAACAAGGTACGGTCATTATGAATTTACAGTCATGCCATTTGGTTTAACCAATGCCCCAGCCGCATTTATGGACATGATGAACATAATATGTAAACCATACCTGGATAAATTCATAATTGTCTTTATAGATGATATTCTAATTTACTCTAAGAATAAGGAGGAACATGCGGAGCATTTGCATATACTCCTGACATTGTTGAGAAAAGAAAAGCTTTATGCTAAATTCTCAAAATGTGAATTTTAGTTACAAGAAGTGCAATTCCTTAGACACTTGGTAAATCATGAAGGGATTCATGTGGATCCCACAAAGATCGAGGCGATTACCAAATTGACAGTCCCTGAGTCACCAACAGAAGTAAGAAGATTTCTTGGATTGACCAGATATTATAGACGTTTTATTCAAGATTTCTCTAGAATAGCCATTTCATTAACCAAACTAACTTGCAAATCAGTTAAGTTTGAATGGGGACCAAGACAAGAGGAAGCATTTAGGATTTTGAAATAAAGGTTAACCAATGCATCAATACTCGCTTTGCTAGAAGGAACTTAAGACTTTATAGTTTATTGTGATGCGTCTAAGTTAGGATATGGATGTGTGCTGATGCAACGTCAAAAGGTAAATGCTTATGCCTCTAGACGGCTTAAGAAACATGAAGAGAATTATACAACCCATGATCTAGAGTTAGGAGCAATAATTTTTGCCCTTAAGATTTGGAGACACTATCTTTACGGTAGTAGGTTTGTTATTTTCACGAATCATAAGATTTTAAGATATGTCTTTGGACAGAAGGAATTAAACATGAGGTAAAGACGTTGGATGGAAATTCTTAGTGATTATGATTGTGATATCCAGTATCATGCAGGAAAAGCTAATGTAGTAGCTGATGCTTTCAGTCGAAAGTATCATGAAAAGCCAAAAAGAGTACGCTCTCTTAGACTAAACCTGCAGGTAGATTTAAATGAACAAGTGAAATAGATACAGGAAACAGCAATCAAGGATGATGCTGAAGGTTTGAAAGGAATGATTAAGGAATTAGAAAAGGATCAGATGGAATTTGGAGATTCCATAAGAAAAGAATCTGGATACCTATCCAAGGAAACCTATGAAACCGAATTCTAGAAGAAGCCCATAAGTCTAAATATACGATGCATCCTGGAAGTGACAAGATGTATCAAGACTTATGAAATAATTTCTGGTGGATATGAATGAAAAAGCATATAGCAAATTATGATGCTAAATGTTTGACCTGTTCCTAGGTTAAAGCTGAACATCAAAAACCTTCAGGATTACTACAGCAATTAGAGATGCCAATTTAGAAGTGGAATTGATAACAATGGACTTTGTTACCAAATTACCCAAGACACGAAAAAGTAATGATACAATCTGGGTGATTGTAGACAGATTGACTAAATCTGCTCATTTATTACCAATGAAGGAAACTTTCAGTATGGAACAGTTATCCAAGTTATATGTAAATGAAATAGTTTCATTACATTGAATTCCTTTATCTATTGTGTCTGACAGAGACAGCCGTTTTACTTCTCATTTTTGGACAAGTTTCCAAAAAGCAATGGGAACCAGATTAAATCTAAGCATAGCTTATCATCCTCAAACAGACGGACAAAGTGAAACAACAATCCAAACAATGGAAGATATGCTTAGAGCATGTGTAATTGATTTTGGAAGAAATTGGGATGATCATTTACCTTTAATAGAATTTTCTTACAATAACATTTATCATACCAGCATCAATGTTGCACCATTTGAAGCACTCTATGGACGAAAATGCCGAACCCCAGTCTATTGGGCAGAGATCGGAGAAAAGCAATTATCAGGGCCTGAGATTGTACAATAAACAACTGACAAAATTATTCAAGTCAAGGAAAGACTGAAGGCAGCACGAGATCGTCAAAAGAGTTATGCAGATAACAGACGAAAACCACTAGAATTTTAAGTTGGAGACAAGGTACTGTTAAAGGTTTCTCCATGGAAAAGAGTTGTCAGATTCGTTAAAAGAGGAAAGCTAAGCCCAAGGTATGTTGGACCTTTTGAGATTATCAAAAGAATAGGACCAGTAGCTTATCAGCTACAGTTACCAGAAGAAATGGCAGGAATACATGATGTATTTTATGTATGTAACCTCAAGAAATGCTGAGCTGATGAATCATTGGTAATGCCTCTTCAAGATATAGAGGTAAATGAGAAACTTAAGTTTGTAGAGAAGCCTATTCAAATTGAAGATAGAAAGGTCAAGAATCTCAAACACAAGAGATTAGTTCTAGTCAAAGTAAAATAGGATACGAAGAGAGGACCAGAATGCATATGGGAGCTTGAATCAGAAATGCAATGGAAATATCCACACCTGTTCAGTGAATCTCGAGGACGAGATTTAAAACAATGTGGGGAGGACATAACAACCCTCGAAAACACCATAGAAATACCCCTATGTCCAAAAATGAACCCGTATAACCTTATTTTATTTATAAACAAATAAAATAATTATTTTTATGTGGCTCGTGGGCCGCGACAGGATCAAGGGGGCTGGTCGCGGGGCACGACAGACCCTTGACTTGCCGGACACCCGGAGTGCCACGTGTCGGGACAGCTGCTTGACCTACTTGATGAGTGGTCAAACCTAGCCGTAGCTAGGTGACCCTCGCGGGCCGCGAGAGGCAGATCCTCAATGGGTGGCGGGGCGCGAGAGACCTTCGGAGAAACTATATAAGGAGCCTCGGTCTGCCTTTTCAATTCATTCAACTTCTTTCTTTCTCCTTGTCTCTATTATAGACCAAAAATACAGGATAAAATACCCCCTAAAACATGAAGCTCTGTCCCGTTGTAAGTATTTTAACCCCCGATCACTAATTCGTTACCCTACTTGATTGATTTAGGACCCACTAACGTATGTCGAGGCTCTGCCTGACTAAGTTTGTTGGGGTTCTGTCTTGTGTTGTATGGCTAAAGTGACTTGAGTTATTTTACTAACACGCGTGCATTATATGTTTTTATTAGAAACTCAAGAAAATAATCAAGAAATATTACCAGGAATCCGTAGAAATACCTAAGTCTACAATGTGAGCCATTCTCTTTTTCTCACAGTTTGTGAGCCATTATTTCAAATGTTTTCCAAAACTCTAAATGTTTATAAGTTATAATTACAATGATTAAATCTTTGTATTCTACAATTGCTGCCAATATTATGGGGTTTGTATACAGTACTTGATAACCTTCACAATTGGGTATGAGTATCCAATGTGTGATATGACCATAGTCACATATCCGTCGAGTGACAAGTACTGAATGAGTAGTTGGGTAGATATAAACATTGTAATCGCTCTTAATACTGTAAAGTTATAACAACTGATGTTTTTATAAATTGGAATGTACTCGCCAGTATTTCTTGCTGATAAAATGTTTTTAAAATGCGTTCCAGGTAACTTAATATGAAACTATAAGAAGCCAGCTATGGAGCACTGAAGGCTTAAAGAAAGTGGCTATAAAGTTACGTAAATAAAAGTTTATGTTTTCAGCAACTAGGGTTTATCCCTATAAAGATATTATGAATGAAACATGGGGTTTATCCCATTTGTTTATTATAAAAGTTTGGTGTTTTGAAACTCTGAAATTTATTTCCTAACTACGATCCTGATGTCTGATTTCCGCTGCCAAATTAATAAACACCGATACCACTTGACTGGTTCGCGGTTCCCGCTCCCTGGGTAGAGGTCGGGGTTTGCGACACCTCTACCCTCACATTTAGGCTTTGTTTTATCCCAACAACTAACACGATATCTTTGGCAAAGAGCATTCATCACGAGACAATCTCATGCATCGACTTGGACAATTCATCCAAAAGAACCACAGAAAGAAATGGGCTCCATGCAGACCCTTGATGTAGTCCTATCTCCACCGGAAAGGATTCAATATCCTCTACAGGCGCTCACACACTAGTTTTATTCCTACCATACATATCCATTATATGTTTTATATGATTGTATAATGTGTTTTAAAATCTGTATCATTGAAGGTCTTAAAGTGTTGGATAATCTTGATGGATTCGGGTCGGATACGGGTCAAGTCGGTTACGGTTCAGGAGTTAGATACGGGTCAGCAGAAGTCTTGACATTATGGCGTTGGAGTTCAATCGGGTGGCTTTGGATGTGACCAGGGAGAGGAAACGTGATTCGGGTGTCATAAATGAGCGGTGTGAACAATTCAAGATTAAGGGGGAGAATGAAGACGTTAATCTTGAATTAAAGAGATAAGGATAAAGACGGGTTATAGATAATTGTGTTGAATTATTTATTGAGTCTTTATAGGGATAATTGTTAGTTCGAATTAGATAAGTTTATCTAGTTTGTTTATTTATTGTATTTATAGAGTTCGAGTCGGGTTAGGACTAGAATAAGTTTAGTATAAATAGATGGTTAGGGTCATTGTAATTAGTGTGCTTTTATTGATAAATAATACAAAGAGTCGAACCAGTTCGTTCATCCGGTGTTTGTGTGTTCGATCAAGGGCCTGATTTCCAACATTTGGTATCAGAGCTTGGCGGTTTTGAGAGTCGTTTTCAAGGAGGGGAGCCGCCCCTCGCGGGGCAGCAACGGTGGCGGAATCGCGGTGGTTGAAGACGAAGGAAGAGAAATAAAGGGATCGAACTATCACGTGTGTACGGAATTATGGGTTTCCATGCAATACCTGTTGCAAGTCGATGGAGATTTTCTTCATAAACAAATCTATGGATAAAGATTCAGTGGGCTATAAATTTTTGTCCATAATGTGGAGTCCATCGTGGATTTGCATGCATGGCCTAAGTTTTGGTGGATATGTAAAGGGTGAAAATTGCCAGAGTTGATTTTAGTTTTCAATTGAATATACGTGGTGGTGGTGATCCCATGAATATTTAATTGGATTCTCACGGTGGATATGGATAACAAGTTCGGTTTCGAGAAAGGGTGTAGCCCTTGGCTGCAAGGCAAACACAGCAAGAAGAAACTGAGTTTCGGTAGTTATTCTTCGCAGCCTGTTTTCGGGTTTTCAAAACAGGGTATTTGCGGGTGTTTCGGGACAGCAGGGGGGCTGTTTCGGTGTCGTTTTACAGCCTAAGATGGAGGCGTTATGGTGTTAGCAAGTAGGCTGGTGAAAGAGAGTCAAAAAATAGAGGTGAGTCGGTGACGGCAAGAAAGTAGGTTATTTGTGATCAAATAACATGAAGAAAAGGAGAGCAGGCCACGACAAAGAGAAAAAAAAAAACAATTAATTGGGTGGCGGCTGAGATTATCGAAGGAATCAGCCAAGCAAGGATTATATTTTTAAGCAAGAAAGCACATACCTCAATTCTCTCACCAAGATTATAAGCACAAGGTTTTTTTCTGTTTGTTTTGTTTTTGGGGAATTCAAACAACGGGTTGTTTCTTTTAAACAAAATAAACAAAGCCACAACAAGCAGCAAAGTTAATTTTTCGCAAGTGATAGCAAGCAAGATTGAGCAGAAAGTGTCAACACGTTAGCAAGTTTGAACCTTTATGGCTCATGTAGAAAGGAAATCCAATATGGATTAAGCAAGCAAGAAAGATATAAGAGGTACCACAAGAAAGAAGAAAAAAAGAGGCTAGCGTCGCTTCGGGAGAAAGTAAGATGGCCTCGTAAGAAAGAAAGAAAGAACGATGGTGTTGCAAGAAAGTAAGAAAGTAGCAAGCCACAAGAAAGAAAGAACGGGAGTCGATCAGAAAGAAGAAAGATAATTGATAACCGAAAGAAAGAAAGAAGCGGACTTGTGTGGTTCGTAAAGAACGAGAAAGACCGAACCGTATGGTTCGAATAGCAAGTTAGAAAGAAAGTTGATTCGAAGCAAGTAAGAACAAATTCGAATCAAGCAAGAAAGCACGTTTTAGAAAGAAAACCGTTTCCAGCTAAAGCAAGAAAAGAATGAAAGAACACAAGCAAGCAAGAACGAATTAGCAAGTATAGCAAGAAGCGAGATCAAGATTATGGGGGTGAATGTTGGATAATCTTGATGGATTCGGGTCGGATACGGGTCAAGTCGGTTACGGTTCAGGAGTTAGATACGGGTCAGCAGAAGTCTTGACATTATGGCGTTGGAGTTCAATCGGGTGGCTTTGGATGTGACCAGGGAGAGGAAACGTGATTCGGGTGTCATAAATGAGCGGTGTGAACAATTCAAGATTAAGGGGGAGAATGAAGACGTTAATCTTGAATTAAAGAGATAAGGATAAAGACGGGTTATAGATAATTGTGTTGAATTATTTATTGAGTCTTTATAGGGATAATTGTTAGTTCGAATTAGATAAGTTTATCTAGTTTGTTTATTTATTGTATTTATAGAGTTCGAGTCGGGTTAGGACTAGAATAAGTTTAGTATAAATAGATGGTTAGGGTCATTGTAATTAGTGTGCTTTTATTGATAAATAATACAAAGAGTCGAACCAGTTCGTTCATCCGGTGTTTGTGTGTTCGATCAAGGGCCTGATTTCCAACATAAAGTAAATACTTTTTTATACTCCTCATATATATTATATAATATAGTGTGTATATATAGGATTCAGATAAAATAAAAACTACTCTGACTTACGAGAACCATAACAACTCTTACTTTATAAGCAATTTTATGTATTTTGTTTTCTCCTAAAACATGTATCTACCACTAACTTAAAGTTAGAGATGTAAAAAAACATGCATTGCGGAATTTTACACTTGTTTTTTGGGTTTCATAAGTGTAAGAAAAATTACGTAATCAAGTTACCTTCAAAATTATGTAAATGTTTTTTTTTTTCGTTTACTCATATGTAATTTTTTGCATACATATTTTTTCATAAAGATTAACTATATAAGAAATATTAGCAAAAAAACATTATATGAGATTCTTACGAGTTTTTTCAACTCAAGTAAGTTTTTTACAGATCTATTAGGGTAAAAGGAAAACTCCACGAGTTGTGTGAACTTAGAAAACTCGACTAAAACAAAGGTTTTGTTCAATAAAAAATTATCATAAAATCCTAAAAAAACAACTTTTCCCAAAAAAAAAAGTTTTTATTGATTTACACCATCGTAAAAAACCCTTACAGTGGATGTAAATGTTGATGTCAGTAGCTTTTTACAGCAGGGTAAAGAGACTTAATACACTACTCAGAATTTTTTTACAATTGTGTTTGTAACATTTTCATTTACGTGTGTGAAAAAAATGGTGGAAAACTTACGTAAAGTCGGAGTTCTCTAAGTTCTCACAACTTATGGGGGTGTTTCTCTTGATCCGAAGCCCCCTCTCCTCTCTCTCTCTATATATATATATATTTGAAGAATTTGGGTCTAAGGTCTAATAATGCTGGTGGTGGAAGTAGAGTCATGGAGGTGGACCGGTGGCTGTCGATTTTAATAAAAATATAACACTAATTATATTAAATAATAGTTGTAGTCAAATGTAAATATGATTATGATTTAAAATTTAATTTATAATAAATCATTTTGTTATTAAAATGTTTTCTATAATTGAAATACATGAACTATTCTTTTAAATAGAAACCAAAATAATGGTTTCACCGCCCAAGTGATGCATGGTTTTGTTTTAGATACTCGGTCATAAATTAAGAAGTTACAAGACTTCATTCTTTTAGAATCAATTAATATGTTATCTACGTAGATGTAATTTAGCTATATTATAAATTAATATTCACAAGAATTCATTCTTTTAGAACCAACAATATGTTAGGGTGAACGGGGCGCCCTTGGGGTGGCGTGCGGTGAGTGAGTTCCCCGCTCGGGAACACCGCCGCCGACCCCTCGGGGAGGCTAAGCGGGGACAGGTTTGCGGCATTGATTCACCGCACAACTTTTCAAACTTTTTGATTTTTTGAACGTTTGGCAACGGCTATTCCTTAAAAAAAAATCCAATTTTAACCTATAAATACCCCATTAAATCTAATTTTTTACCACACAAATTTTCAATCTTATTCCTCTAAAATTCTTTCAAATACAACACAAAGCCAAACCGAGCAATGGAGAACCAACCCCGCGAAGCTAAGAAAAAGTCCGTCGGCTCTAACACTAAGGGACGCGGCTCGCAACCGTCTCGTGGTGGTTCGAGCGGTGCAAGTGCACAACCACAACCACCTTTCGGATGTACTACACAACCCCCGTTTTTTTTACCCACAACCTTCACACCCCTCCTTTTACAACACCCAACCACAACCCCCTTTCGGCTATTTCCAAAATTTGTTATCAATGGATCCTCAAGCCCCCGCCTTCGACCCGTTTGGTTTTTGTTCCCCACAAGTTCCATCTCCATGAGAAAATGTTGAACCGTCCTCTACCTATTTACGAGGACGAGGACGAGGAAGTAGTGCCCGAAACTCAAAATTTGGGCGACTATGAAGATGACACCGGCGACGATCAAGATAATGTGAATGAAGACGCCGGCAACGAAGAAGATGACACTCGGGGTAAAAAGGCAAAAATGGAGCGCCAATCTTGGTCAAAATACCAAGAAGAGGCGGCGAAGGCGTGGGTACATTGCTCTACCGACAAAAAGAAGGGCAATCAACAAACCCACGAGGGTTTTTGGCGTAGGATTTTAGATCATTATAACGCCACCGTTGGTGGAAGTAACCGGACCGTGCATCAAGTACGGTCTAAATGGCTACCGATGATGAAGAAAATAAACCATTTCAACGGCCTATACCAACAAGCGGTAAAAATTATATTTTTTGACGTTGTATATTTTTTAAATTTGTTTACTAAGTTCATATGTTTTTAACACTTGTTATTTTATAATATGTAGGATCGCACACGAGATAGCGGGGGTGACGATCTCGACGTGATGAAAATCGCTTTAAAGGATTTTCAAAATAAATATCCGAGCGGTTTTCAACATGTCGAGGCATGGGAGGTCGTTCGAAAACACGCCAAATGGGCCCAAGTCCCATTGTTGGGTGAGGAAGGGAAAGGTTCGGCACAAAAAAGAAAGTCCGTTGACACGGACCCTTCCATACCCGATATGAACGAAGACCCCTCGCCACAAAGAACACAACGACGAGACAAGCGTCAAGCGACATCGTCCGAGGGCTCGGCTGAGTTGGCGGCACAATTCAAAGAGTACACCGCCATGAAAGAAGCGAAGCACGTTAGCTCTATGGAGGCGATTGAATTGAGGAAGAAAAGAGAGTCGGAGGCTCGCGATCTCATAACGGAACAACGCGAGACGATGACAAACTGCGCGCACGATTGAGATATGAAAACATTCCTCAAGCCGCACGACGATGTTCCGCCGGAAATGTTGCTGTTCATCCTCACCCGAAAGTGCGAGATCGCTAACAAGTACGGGTGGCCGTGCACTTTCTAAAATTTTTATATAGTATTGCGATGTAATTTTTATTTTATTAAATTAAATGTAATTTTTTATTTTATGTAAATTATGTTTTACTTTTTATAAAAATATTTTCTTAATTAAAAAAATAAAAAAACAAGTCCCCCAAGAGAGGAGTGTCGCCATCAAATTGAGGGTGTGGGGGAGTTAAGTGGGGAGTTGACGTGGCGCGTGCTGATTGGCTGTGGGTAAGAGAGGTCACTCCCCACTTAGAGGAGTGCCCCTTACACCCTTAATATGATGTGTTATAACTCTATTTGATATAAATTTATCTAGACCGCTCATGGCATTATAGTACAGTGGCATTTTTGGGGTGAGATAAAACATAGAGACCATTAGATTCTGGGTTCGATTCCCATATAGGAGTTTTCCCATATTTGTTCCATTAGTGATTCAAATTTACCATTAATTTTTTTTTTTTTTATCTAGACCATATATCAAATTAAATGTTTTTATACATGTGTCTACGAGAAACAAAATAATTAATGAGACTCAATTATGACTTTGATCTATAAAATCATACCAATATTTCATCACTAAAAAAGTTAGAAAAAAATGCACTTATCTCATGTAAAGTAACAAACATTATAAGGTGCAATGATTGCAAATTGTGAAGCTTTGTGGAGCAATCACCTTCTACATCATGGATGACAATTCACATTTGGAGCCGACCTTAATTGCCCATTTACATATTCCATTTCCTTTTGTTGCCTTGCACTAACATTTTATACAAAACAAAATCCGAAAGCTAAACCTTGTATGTTTATATATTAACGTGTTGTTAACAACTTAGTGAGTTGTCCTAAAATAGTTCTCAACAACTTGAGGATTGCCAATATAAAGCTCAATTGTTCCCCTTATTTTCTCCATCTCTAAGTCATTCTTTCTTTTTCACAATGGTGTCTTGGCATTTAGTTCTTAAACTCAACCTTTTGCTGCTAATCTTGACTCCACCATCGTTGGAAAGTGCTCGGCTGTCATGCCAACTAAAAGGGTCGTGCTTAGTTAATGACGAGATACAAGAAGGAGAAAAGGATAGTACAACATGGGCAGTTCTTGTGGCTGGTTCAAATGGGTACTATAATTATAGACATCAGGTAAACACGTCTTTATAAATATCTATGTTATGCCATATTTATTCCATACCATGTTTCGTTATTTTTGTGTTATATTATGTAGGCCGATATCTGTCACGCGTATCAAATACTAAAAAGAGGAGGATTAAAAGACGAGAATATCATAGTATTCATGTATGATGATATTGCAAACCATGAGAGTAACCCGAAGCCCGGGGTTATTATCAACAATCCTAAAGGTCATGATGTCTATGCTGGAGTGCCTAAGGTGATGCTTCACTTTCTTCTTTTTTCTTTTACGACTATTAAAACTATTATCTGGTGACGAATTGATTATATGGTTTTGTTTTCAGTATTTGCTCCTACAGGTTTGGTTGGCTAAACTTTTGGCATTGTTAGGAATAAAATTACACGAACACAAAATATAAGACATGTTAAAAACAGAATCTTTTTCAAACAATTCTTAATTATGGATTGGTGATTTTAATTTTTCGAAATATTACCTAAATCACATAAATATCTATTAAAGTATCTATATCCAAAATACTATAGAATTTATTGTACATCGCATCATTAATTTAATAGTTTGCTTTTTCCCATACGTTTCGTTATTTTATAAAAAAAATGTTAGGTTGGTGACTAGGGGTGCAAACGAGCCGAGCCCGAGCTTGACCAGGCTCGAGCTCGAGCTCGTTTAACATATGAAAGCTCGAGCTCGCTCGGCTCGATTCGAGCTTTATTTCTAAAGCTCGAGCTCGGCTCGAAGGTAACTTTTCAAGCTCGAGCTCGGCTCGGGCTCGACTCGTTTAGTATTTTTTAATTAATTTATATTAATTATAACTATTATTATACTTATAATTTAGTTATTTTTTATATTTACGTAAATGGTAATTATTATTATATAAATATATGTTTACTATATTAATTAAAAAATATATAAATAGAAAGCTCGAAAGCTCGGGCTCGATAAGCAAAGCTCGGGCTCGGGCTCGTTACTAAACGAGCTTGTTTTTAGGCTCGGGCTCGAGCTCGTTTAAACTCGGCTCGTTCGAGCTTTTTTTCGAGCCGAGCTCGAATAGCTCGCGAGTAGCTCGGCTCGTTTGCACCCCTATTGGTGACTATACTGTAATACAATTTGATTAAGTGATCCTTTTCTGCAAAATTAGATTCCTAAAGATAAAAAGTTATGTTAAATTTAGTTATATATATTTCAAATTCTAAGGTTTTTTACTACTTACATGCTTGGTATTCAATGTAATTTTACTAGAATATGTCACATCAAATTACAAGAAGAGCAAAACATGTATCCAAAAAAACTTGTTGCTCAAAATAAATTTTACAGAAGAGTCAATAAAACTAATATAATAATGCTTTATTGAAGTTAATTTAATTTTTTTAAATTCACGCTTCATAGCGTCATATGAAAGGGATATGGTCTGGGCACATTGCAAATATTTCAATTTTGTTTTTGTAATAAACTAATCCTTACATTATTATAATAAATATATGCAGTCGTAAAGGATGAATTAAATTAAGGGAAAAGATCCAATAGGAAGTTTATTTTAGCTAGGAAGGATAGGAAGCAATAAGATTATGACATGTGGCAAATTTTAAAATAAAGAGAAAGGGTATTTTAGTCGATCCCATTCTTTCTTTTTCCTTCTTCTCCCCAGTTACTTCAAAACCCACCATCTTCAACCATTTCTTCACTTTCTATCTCAATAATCACTACATTATAGTGCGATTTTCATCACCAATCAATGATTCAACCACCCGATCAACGTGTTCTTCAGCTTTTTTTGAAGAAAACCCAGTTTAATTTCATACAAAATCTCGTTTTTTTCCGGTGATTTTGAAGATAATCACTCGATCCATTTGATTCGAGCGCTGATAAGTGTTTCAATCATTCAAAATTCGTCAATTGTTGAAGAAATCACTTCGATCCAGGTAAAAAATTCTTTAATTTCATTTTTACGATCTGGGTTTTTGATTTAGTCATTGCGTTTTACGATCTTGGCGGAGGTCCGGGGGCAGCGCCCCTGGTAGCGGGGTCCCAGGGGCGGCAGCCCCTGGCGGGGTCCAAGGGGCAGAGCCCCTGGCTGGGGTTGAGCTGCATTCGTAAACTGTATTGTTTCAGACAGTTCACAGCACAGACAATTCACAGCACAGACAAAACTACATTGCGTTTCTGGCCATTGTGTTTTAGAACTAAAACATTTTTATGTGTTTTCTAGCCATTGCGTTTTAGAAAAACACATTCTTGAAGTGTTTTTGGTGCATTGCGTTTTAGGTAAAACACTTTTTTAGGTGTTTTCAGTCCATTGCGTTTTACAGAGAACACTTTCTTTTGTTTTCTGGCCATTGCGTTTTACAAATAAGACATTTCTTTGTGTTTTTGGTGCATTGCGTTTTAGGTAAAACACTTTTTTATGTGTTTTCAGTCCATTGCGTTTTAGAAAGCAGACATTTTAAGTGTTTTCTGGCCATTGCGTTTTACAACTAATACATTTCTTTGTGTTTTTGGTGCATTGCGTTTTAGGTAAAACACTTTTTTATGTGTTTTCAGTCCATTGCGTTTTAGAAAACAAACATTTTAAGTGTTTTCTGGTCATTGCGTTTTAGAAATAAGACATTTGTTTGTGTTTTTGGTGCATTGCGTTTTAGGTAAAACACATTTTTATGTGTTTTTAGGGGGTGTTTGGGGTTGAGTTTTGAAAATAGATTATGCGTTTTGAATAATCAGAATCAGATAATTAGCTGTAACAAAACGTGCTGCAGAAAGATAGTGTTTGGATTTGATTATGTTGTTTGATATCACAATAATCAGATAATCAACATTGTTTGGATTTGATTATGTTGTTTGATATCACAATAATCGGATAATCAACTATTTGAGTGTTTGGCAAGTATATATATTTTTAAAAAATAAATAAGTGAAAACGTAAAAAATCAGTTTTTGGATTATCACGTTTTCCTGCAGCAAGGGGTGACCTACTTATGGATTATCACATTTTGAACTCTACAAAACGTAAAAAATCACTTTTTATTAATTTTTTACCAAACACTCAAAATAGATTTTTTACGATTTCAAAACACAATAATCAAATAATCAGGTTGAAAACGCAATCCCAAACACCCCCTTAGTCCATTGCGTTTTAGAAAGTACATTTTCTTTTGAGTTTTTAGGCTATTGCGTTTTAGAAATAAGACATTTCTTTGTGTTTTCTGGCCATTGCATTTTACAAATAAGTCATTTCTTTGTGTTTTTGGTGCATTGCGTTTTAGAAAAATGTCATTTTTTAGGTTTTTTTTTCATTGCGTTTTACGTAACTGGGTGTTTTTCTATTGCGTTTTACGCAACTGGGTTTTTAATTTTTTTTTTGAAAATATAACAATAGTATACTCGTTTTAAAGATAAAAAAACGCTCGTTTTTTTGTGCAATTTTTATAAAAAAATAATGTCGTATGAAAGAGTTATTAACGTTTAAAAAATGGGGGGGAATTGGAGGAGAGAGAAACTATTGACTTGAATTGACTAGAATGCCCTTAAACAAACACACGCGCCTCTTTTCTTCCCTACAATTTCCCTGATTTAATCTTAGCCCTTGATTAACTAAATGGATGGTCAAGATCACTTCCTAGTCTTCCTAGCCAAATAAACTTCCTATTGTATCTCCACCCTTAAATTAATGTCCACCAAAATAATTTTGCACCAAGTAAGATACTATTGTTAATAACACCAAAATTTGGATTTTACAAACCTTAAATTACATAGTATCCAAGAACCAAGATAAAGACCCACAAGTGATAAGAGGCCCACCATAGCAAAGGAAAATAAGTTAAAACCCACTTAAAATATTATATCATCAAGAAAGCCTAATCTTGCCCGTTTATAACTTGTAATATATTTGGTATATATAACTTATAATCCTTATTAATGGCCCAATCAGAATAAAATACATAATTATCTCAGGTTTATTTTCTTAAATGTTTTCACCATAAATTTTCAAAAGAGTTTATAGTTTATCTTGTAATATATTTGATATCAACCATTAATATCTAAAAGTCTTTTTTTATCATAACATAGTAGTTCAAGTAAATTCTTTTACAGGATTACACTGGGGATAGTGTGACATCAGCCAATCTCTATGCTGTGTTGCTTGGTGACAAAGAATCTGTTAAAGGCGGAAGCGGGAAGGTCGTTGATAGTAAACCGAATGATAGGATCTTCGTATATTACTCGGATCATGGCGGCCCTGGAACACTTGGTCTCTACATTTATCATCCTATTTCTTTTGAGTTCACCTTTTATGAAATATATTCAACCAAAAGTAGTCTACAATTTATATGACTATTATTTATTTAATACATAAATATTCATAACAGGAATGCCAAACTTGCCCAATGTTTATGCAAAGGACCTCATAGAGGTTTTGGAAAAGAAACATGCTGCTGGGACATACAAAGAAATGGTGATCAGCTTGTACTTAACTAAATTTTCGCAAAACAAACGTTTAAGCTTTTACAAAATATATAATCAAATTCAGATTCTACCAGGTTATTTATGTTGAATCTTGTGAGAGTGGGAGTATCTTCGAAGGTTTGTTGAAAGAAAATATGAACATTTATGTCACCACAGCTTCAAACGCAGACGAAAACAGTTGGGGAACTTATTGCCCCGATATGGATCCTCCTCCTCCACCCGAATATGACACTTGTTTGGGTGATTTGTATAGCGTTGCTTGGATGGAAGATAGGTATATTCGCATGTTTATTCATCTTGTTCTTCATAAAATTTAAAAGTTCATGTGTTTGATTTATATTGGGTTTTTATTTGTTGTTAGTGACCAACAAGATACCAATGGAGAAACATTAGAGCAACAATACAAAAAGGTTAGTGACCAAATTTACTAGAAGAAAAATTTGATTGTGAAGTAACATGTTTTTGTTAACTTTAAGAATTTATTAAAACAATAAAATAAACATGTAGGTAAAAGTGAGGACATACAATCACAACAGCTCTCAAGGATCCCATGTAATGGAGTATGGTACTAAAGACATTAGGGTGGAGAGCATTTCCCTTTATCAAGGTTTCAGTGGATCTACTGTAGCTGATAACGCGCTTATTAATGGCGCCCCTATGGGTGTCGTAAACCAAAGAGATGCAGATCTTGTGTTCTTCCAGCGGAAGGTAGGAGATGAAGCTTTTGGTATAAGTTAATGGAATCTTTACGTAATGGAAACTCATCGACTTTTCTGTTGTAGTATGACAAAATGATCGATGGGTTACAAGAAAAGGCAGACATGCTAAAGCAGATTAATGACATAAAGAATCATCGTGCACATTTGGATAGTAGTGTGGATGCGATCGGGGCGCAACTATTTGGCTCGGGCACTGGTTTTATGATCCTCAACTCTCTTCGGGCTCAAGGGAAGCCAATTGTAGATGATTGGGGATGCCTAAAGTCCATGGTAAGTACCATTTGTCTCTTTAGGTGAGATCTAAAACTGTTAAAAAAGTTGTGATATATGATGTTGGTTTTATATTATTAGGTTCGAGTGTTCGAGACGCATTGTGGTGCGCTGACAGAATACGGGATGAAACACATGCGGGCGTTTGCCAACATTTGTAACAACAAGGTTACCGAGGCCGCAATGGCTGCAGCCTCGGCAGATGTTTGTGGCGAGCATGATGTTGGGCAGTGGAGTCCTTTGAAGATGGGATATAGTGCATGATTAAAGAAAATTGTGCTCCAAAGAAAACAAGTTGTGCATACTAGTGTCTAAACTTGCAATTTGAATAATAATGGTAGTCTAAAATCTCCGTAGTTTCCTTTTGATTTGTATCTAGTAGTCGTAGCTCGTAAATAAATGTTTCATAAATTACAAAGTGTTTTATCGATCATTGTGCTACCAAAACAATGTTATTTGTTTTAGAGTAAATTACAAAACTCGTCCTTTATGTATGTTACTTATTGCAAAGTGTGTCCTTTATCTTAAAAAATTACAAAAAACGTACTCCATGTTTGCAAAACCTTTCATGTTATGTCCTTTAGCCCTAACTAAGTTAATTTTTATGGTTAAATCTGACCAAATGGACTCCATCTAAGGGTAAATTAGTATTTTTACCATATATATTTATTTAAAACAATATTAGAAATCTTCAAGATCTAAAATATCTCACCAGATCTCTCCCTCCTCCCCCATTCTCTCTCTCACACACCCACCACTATCACCAACACTATCTACAAACCATAACCACCACACCTCCACTATCACCACCGCACCTCAATCATCACCACCGCACCTCCACCACCAAACCTCAACTCCTGCTGTAAAACCCCCACCACCGGCGGCCGACCACCACCGCACAAACCCAATCACCGCACCTCCACCATCACCACCGCACCTCCACCACCATCAACACCTCCACCACCGCACCTCTACTCCCGTTGCACAACCCTCACCAACGACGGCCGACCACCGCTGCACAAACCCCACTACCGCACCTCCACCAACGCCCAATCCCCAACCCCCAACCCCAACCCACATATTCTGATTTGAATATGTACAGGTCTGAACACCACCACTAATATTTTAAGCAAGAAAAGAACACCACATATTAGGGCTTCAGTGGAAATCTTGAAGATGGTAAAGAAGATTTGTGGGCTTCAATGTCATGGACAATAAAACACATACTGAAGCTGGAGTCGGAATTGTGCTTGAGAAAAATCATAAAGTCCCTTGCTTGTGGTGTGCTTTGTTTGGCAGCAATAAAATGAATTCTACTTTTGTTCTTGAAGATCATGGCAAAGGGATTGAGTAGAAGGGTGTTACAGGGGGAGTGGTTATACAGAGAGAGATGAGAGTTAAGAGAGAGAGATAAAGGAAATCTAAATTATTTATTATAGCATTTTAGTGTTTAGGGTAAAATGACCAAAATACCCTCATGTGGGGTTCATTTGATCAAATTTAACAATAAAAACTAACTGTGTTATGGCTAAAGGACGTAACATGTAAGGATTTGCAAACATCGAGTACGTTTTTTGTAATTTTTGAAGACAAAGGACACACTTTGCAATAAGTGACATACATAAAGGATGAGTTTTGTAATTTACTCTTTGTTTTATAGGTTCCAGGTGCATAGGTACCTCAATTCCTCCACTACTAGAAAATAGGCCTAAAGCAACTTTTTATAAGCAACCTTTTTCGAATGAGTTGCATTTGACTCTAATGCAACTTCGTTGAACACAAATGTTGCATCAGGAGATTTAATGTAACTTTTTTATTAAAAAGTTGCAAATTTTACTAAAAAATGCAACTTTTTTCACAAAAGGTTACAATTATTGTTGGAATTTGCAACTTTTGTTAGAAATGTTGCATTGAGAATAAATGGTCCTACATTTGTTATATTTATTTAGATGTTATACACATGTAATAATAAAAGATAATAAAATCAACCAATTGACATAGAGAAACATCTCAACCTTAAAACCTTGGTACATTATTGTTCAAGTGATTCTCTTTTTAAAATATTACAATTCCAAACTTATATGATTCAAAAAGCCTAATAAAATGTATATGAACTGTCAAATGTAGAGTAAATCTACATAAGAGAGTAGAAAGATAAATAAAACTTGATATGCGTACAGACTCACGTATGGTACCTCCCGGGATTGTTAACAATCTTCATTAATAAACAAAAAACATGTTCACACTTACACATACTATAGTTTGTTAGTGAAATATCTAATAAAACCATCCCCTTTTGGTAACCTATCTATTTATGAGCTTTTGTGATCTTACAACAAAAGCATTGCAGGTTTTGACCCGTACCCATTTTGGTCAAACGTGTTTTGACCCGAACCAAAATGGCCATTAATAAAACATGTTCTAACCTAGGGATAAGCATTTAGTATTGGGTGCCGGCACTGAATTTCTCGTACTAAAATATTTTCAGTACCAATTCGATAGCCACATTTTGTCGTTTTTGGTACCAGTACTTTACTATCCGTTCGATGTGATACCGGTACCGTACCGAACATTTTCGGTACCAACACCCATTTTTGGCGCTTTTTGGTAACGCTCATCCCTATTCTAACCCGAACCCATCCTGGCCCGCCACCTCAGCGATCCAACCTACCCGTTTTGCCACGTGTAATAAAAAACATCCTTAAAATTTTTACATTTTTATTACCTGAATACTAAAAAACACTTCATTAATATTGGTCTCTAATCTAGTCATCATCATATTTGCTTATGGTATGCTAAATTTGTGATATGATTTATCATTCCTACTATTAAAAATTTAAAACCATAATAAATTGAAGTATATTATTAAACAAAGTTACAATTCTAAAAAAAAAAAATTGAAGTGAAAAAGAAATACAAATAAAAAAAATAATCAAGTTTGATTTGAAATTAGGGCTGTGTGATAGATCAGCGACATTCATCATCCCATGGTGGCAATTTTGCAAATAAAATTTTTAGTTTCCCTCTCATGCTATCAAACCCATTACCCTAAAAAATTTAGTTTCCCTCTCCACCCTCAAACTGCATAACCCAATTCAACAATTAGCGAGTGGTTCAATCGGTGCTATTTATGGCTTAACATATTAGTGGAATATTGTTGTTGGTTAGCTGTTTTATAAAACTTTGAGTGATATTGTTTTATGCTTTTGTTAGGATGTTGGTTTTTATGAAACGGAGTGACAAGTTATGGCTGGTAATGCAGATCACTTTTTTATTGTTTTTTGTTTGGTTGTGTGGAAAGGTTTAGGTTAAAACATTTAGGATCTGGTCATAATTCTTAAATGATTGATTGGCATTTGAACAATTTTATTTGATATTCCATTTCTAAACACCTTACGGCTTACACACTTGTAAAAAGGCGATAAAAGACGAACAATCCGGTATGCCAGCTTCAGTTTTGTTGCTGGGTTTTGCCTTCTTGAAATGTTCCTCTTGCATTTCTGCAAGCATGTTGTTTGTTTGTATCCGATGGGTTTAATGGGATAAAAGTCAAAACATGTGTGTGAGAATGCGCATCTTGTTTTGAAATTAAATAATTGCTCAAGTTTGTGGTGTACTGTACACAAGTGTTTTTTGCGTGTATCACTTTCCTGTGTTTTTCTTGTTCATATTTTAGATGGTCAGCAACTGATTTACTGATTTCTGTATAGAGATCTAAACTCACAATCTAAGGATTGTAATGACGTTTGACCACTGAAACCGTCGGTCTGAATGCCACTTGGTTTTATTATTGATCATTCATTACCTTTGCTGGTGTTACGGTGGAACTTGTTTTTTAGCATTAACGAAAATATAATGGCAGATACACCCTTAACATATGGGATGTTGGGGGTCAAAAGAGGATACGATTTTACTGGAGAAACTACTTTGAGCAAACTGACGGATTAGTATGGGTTGTTGACAGTTCAGATCTTCGAAGGAAGAATTACTTCCAACTTTGACTTTTTTGTTCCAAAATTAACATTCTTTGACTTCGTATATGAATTGGATCTTTGTGAACTGTGATGTTTGTTTTTGTTCTGAAATTGTCATTCCTCGATTTCAAAAGGGGAAAACCTCTCCCTTTAAATGTAACTTCGGATGTAAATCCATACCAATATAAACCCTCTGTTCTACCCGGTTAGTATCAATACAATTTCTATTTTGCATTAACTAATAATTAAATATTCGATTTCACAACTGACATAATAAAACTCCCGGGCCCCACCAATACTCTGCTAACCAGTGGGACCAGGTAAAGCGCAACTTACGTTGTGCAGGTGACCTTCAAGGGGTTAAGGACATAATCAAGATTTTTGTGTATTTAATGTTTTTTTTTAAATCTTAACAAATGAAAATGTAACTTGCAGCTGACTTGTGGTACATGTGCTCTGGGGTAAAAAAGGATTCAGAGTGTGGATTATGGGTGCAAACTAGGGATGCTTGTGAGATATATTCAAACTCTTCCATCCTTGGTTCAAGAACTACACTTCAGTTTTACGAGGTGCGAACCTCTCATGGACGAAAGACGGATTGGGTGATGCAAGAATACAGAATAACCGAGCGATGTGACAACGGTACAAAGGTATGCACGTTATCTGTTTGCAGAAGTTGTTGATTAGGGCGGACATGATTTTTTTTTGTTTTCATTTAAGGGTATTTAGATGTTTTACTAAACTAAGAGCCATGTCAACAGTCCATTGTTCATAATATTAATATTGAATTACACGACAGTTTTAACACTACTTGAACAAAAGAACTATTAATCACACATTTATACTCTCTTATCATCTAATTTTAATCAAATTAACCTGCCTAAATGGTCAATCTCTTTGGTTGATATGATTATAAAATTATCTATCTCTTTGTTCGGGTATGCAATTATAAAATTATTTTGACAATAATTTTTTTTATAATATTGAAGGAACAAATGAAGAACTACAAGCCTATAGAGGATGACAATGCTACGATAGATCCTATTTTGGTTGTAATGAATAAAGAAAACTATGGATACCGTCGACTTTATGGTAGAGGCGTTACAAATGCATTAGTGAAAAAGGTAGATGGTGCTTGCACATCATACATGATTCCGGAAGGGCTCATGGAATCATTTAAAGCAAATGTTGAAGTTGAGAAAAACCAGTTGCTGGAAATGCGTAAAGAGATTGAAGAGGATCATTAAAGAAAAAAAGGCTGAGTTGGAAGCCATGCAAAAAGACATTGACAGCCAACGACAAAACTTCAAAGTTATGATGCAGAAAGTTATGAAACAACTGCTTGTTGGAGATCGAGATGAGTAGAATGTTTCCATTTCTTTTTATTATTGTATTGAAACTTTGTGTTGACCACATTGTTATTTATGTTTGAACAAGTATGTTAAAGTACACTATTTCTCTATCAATGATATTTGTCATTATTTGTTCTAGCGTAATTACGATTCAATGTATATCGAATAATAGCAATATAATTTATAGTACAAAGTTGCATTTGAGTATAAAAAGTTGCATTTGTTGTAACTAAAATTCGTAAAAAAATGTTGCATTTAGTGTAAAAAAGGTTGCATTTTTCCTAATAAAAATAAAATAATAGTTGCATTAACTCTAAAAAAGGGTTACATTTCTGTAACTGAACCATATTGCAGGTTCCATTTACGTGTATAAAAAGTTGCATTTGAGTGAAAAAAAGGTTACATTTTTGTAACTAAAATATAAAAAAAGTTGCATTTGAGTGTTATAAAAGTTGCATAGAAAAAAAGTTGCATTTGTATACTAAAAGCAACACTTAAGAAAAAAAATTGCATTAGGCCCTAAAAAAGATGCATTAGATCTAATGCAACTGCTTCTACTGTAGCCCCCAATAAAAAGTTGCATTAGGCCTAATGCAACCTTTTCAAGGCTTAATGCAACATTTTTTAGGGGTTACCATAGCTTCATTTTCTTGTAGTGCTCGTTTCCTTCTATATCTCGTCACCCTCTCTCGGAGCCTCCGAATAAATCTAATTGTATATTATACGAGTTTACGTCAACTCGCGCGTTGCGGCGGGACCGGTAAACCAAACACAAATTAAAAGTTAACATGTTGAAAAGAATAAATAATTCGAAAGGATGACATTGGTTCGTTATGACCCAGACACTCGCTTCAACATAGAAAACCCAAATGTCGAAAAAAATTAAAGCGATCCATCGAGAATCATAAAAATAAATGCGTTTTGATTTTTTTATATACATAAATGATAAAAATATTTAAACATACACAACAAATATTCATTTATCTCCTAGAATTATTCTAGCATAATAATATATAACAAATAACAACTTTTATATTTTCTCTTTGAAGATCAATAATTAGTTTAACCTTTTATTATGAGGAGAGATGTTACGGTTTAGGCATTTTAAGGTAAACATTGTATTTGTTAAGTTAATTTAAAGCAAAAATCGTATGCCAATTTTTATACAGATGTCAATTTATCTTTTCTAGAATGATATATTATGTGTTTAGTAAACCAAAGCTCGTTGTAAAGATGAAGGTTTGGCTAGTTCGAAGATAGGCAATGAGTGAAGTAGTGGTGCTAATCGATTCAGGTATCTACCATGTTTTAAGTTTGTCATTCAGAAGGAATATAAGATTGTTAACTTTGAACATATTGCTGAAAATGTAAACCCGATCGGTTCAGCATTTATAGTTTCGCTAATAAGTTAATTGTATAAAACAAATTTAATATATATTTGAGTCTAGACTTTTAGACATTATAAATACTTAAAAGATTATTTAACCTCGACCAAAACAACAAAATTGTCACATTACATCAAACAAAAGGTTTTAATTGTTTGGTTATTTTTTTTTGAACGGCTAATTTCTTTAATCACCTATCGTCTATGAGACTTGAACCCAAGATCTTCCATTTTCCAACCTAGGTGTTTTTAAGGGCTTTGCCAATAGACCACTACCCCATTGGTAATTGTTTGGTTATCTAATGTTTCAATTCAATTTCTAAATATTATAACCTATTAAAAATCTTTTAATTAATTCTAACGTAAACCAACACAATAAAATTATGAAATAATCATACATTCATCTAAAAATTTATAATAATTGGGTTATCTAATGAGTAATGATGGTGTTTCGTTTATAACAGATGTATATACACTCTCTATAAAGTTGGGGAAATGTTAAAACGGTGGGCGGCGAAGTACTAAATAGTCAAACGCAATTCAAATACCACCACACCAAATTTGTACAACCCAAATACATGCAAGAACAAATTTGAGAGTTTCTTTACACCCTCAACACACATAATGGAACCAAGAAACGCCACCACAACCACATAGCCGCAGCCACAATAACAATACCAACGCCGAACCACAACCATCACAGCACCAACAACGCTTCACCGCGACCACCATCGTTCATTTTTGTAAATCCTAAAGTCTTCATCAACCATCACCGCCACAACTGTCGGCCCCGACGTTCTCTCTCCATTTCTTCGTAACCGCCATGGCCGGAAAATGGTAACCGCCATTGATATTTCCATTTTAACGGTGGCGTCGGTTAGTTGACGGAAATGTCCGATGTTGGATCGAGTAGGTGGCGGTGGTTCGTGGCCGGCGCGCATGTTTTCCGTTGATAACCGTTTCTTCGCCATTTTCTTCGCTGGGTGTCATCACCATCTAGGATTTGTTATTCTTGTGTTGTTTCTTCCATTCGGTACATCATATCAATATGAATTGAGTGTATGGTGAATTTACTTTGTATGCCTTTTTATTTACTTGGGATGGGATGATTTGTATGGAGGTTATATACATTGCAGGCGGTGCGTCGTTTTGTTTTAAAAAAAGGGAAATTGGCTTGTAATAATCTCACCTAGACCTTATTGGACATTAATAATCCCACCTCAGAATATTCCCTCCACCAGTCCCACATTTCACCTATTTTTCCTACAATAGTCCTCCGTTAAAAAAACTTAACGGAGTTAAGCTTTTTTCCAAATTACAAACAGATTTTTTAGGGCTTTTGATCAGAACGATTATACGAGTCCATTGATGTAAAACTTACTTCGAAATGGTGCTCCAAGTGACTTGATTTTGGTTAATTGGAAATTTAAACACCCGAATTGAAGCGCCGTTTTCATCGTTTGGAGCACCGTTTTGAGGCAAGTTTTACATCAATGGACTCGTATCGTCGTTCTAATCAAAAGCCCTAAAAAATTTGTTTGTAATTTGGAAAAAAGCTTAACTCCGTTAAGTTTTTCTAACGGGGGACCATTGTAAGAAAAATAGTTGAAAGGTGGGACTGGTGGGGGGAATATTCTGAGGTGGGATTATTAATGGCCAATAAGGTCTAGGTGGGATTATTACAGGCCAAATTCCCTAAAAAAATCAGACGGTGTGGGACTATTACCTTTTCAAAGGGATAATGGAACACTTCTATGGCATAAAATTGAAACGGTGGAAGTTTGGGTTTTTAAACGTCGTGACTTTCCATCCTTATACTGGGAACCCAAGTTGCTAATTGTATAAGGGTATAATGTGGTGCTAAATAGTTATAACGATATAAAAACAATTCTTTTATTAAAAATTACTTAAATTTGTAGAGATACATAACTATGCATATGACAGATCAGAAGTAATGAAAAACATCATACAAACTGAAAAGTAAAAAAAAAGCACCAATGAATAAAATTAAGTCGGCCAACGCACAAAAATCAGCTAAAAAACCAAAATAAAATTAAAAAAAAAAACGGTCACAACAAATAAAGATAACATAAGAAAAGTTAAGTAATTCTTACAATAAGGTTTTTTAATTTTGAAAGTGTGCAGTGCCAACCATTTTAGAGGTTCTAGACTGAAAAAAATTTAGAGGCCTTTTTAGCATTTCATTGTTATAAACTATAACTAACAATTAACAGTTATATATGTTGATTAGTTCTGTATAAATATAATAGAAAACATAAATGAAATATCTGTGACAGCAGACAGGCCAGCAGAGAATCCAGTCAGTGATGCAGCCATTGAATTCGACATACTTGTCAAGATGAACTTGTTCCTCCTTAGAGTGTAAAGTAATGATGGTATTAACCGAATCAAGGGATGATTTGTATGGAGAGAGATGGGTGATTATGATGTTATGAATAATTAGGTTGTCTAACCTCTAATCTCTCTAATAATCTATTTATATATACACTCAAGAGGAAACCCAATTAGTTAATAAGAGTAATATGGTCCATCAACAATTACCAACTAATTATTTAATAGGTTATTAATATATTTTGATCTATATAATATAAATGATTATAATGGCTACAAGATTAAATATTATGATAATAATATATTTAATCTTACATTCTCCCACTTAGCCGAGTAATCATTTATCATGAGTATTAGATAAGCCTGACCAAGAGTTAACAATCATTTTAGCTTTAAACCAAGAGCCATAGCAGAGAAATACAGCTGTTGAATCATTATGCGACTCAAGACCCCCATGAGTCATACTACAACCACAATTTAAAACCTAACAGTTATGATCAAAATACGCATAAGCCCTTTAGCGTTCGATTTGTATTTATATTTGTCTATATGTCATTATACCGGCATAACATATGTAAGAGACATACAAAAGCAAATTGAGGAAATTTCATTAACTAAAACATAAGCAAGTACAATATGTTATTAAATAAGGTCTTTAGTAAATCCCATATTCAAAACATGTTCTTCGAAAACTTTAGGTGGGAGACGTTTAGTCATTGGATCCGCAAGCATACTTTTAGTAATAATATACACAATACAAAGATTATTTTCCTTAACTCGTTCACATACGAACAAATACCTTGTATCGAGATATAACCCAGCTCCAGTCAGATTGTTACTGTTCGAGAAACTAACGACAGCTGAGTTATCACAGTAAAGCTTCAATGGGCTAGAAATGGAATTAACATTTTTGAGTCCAGTGATCAGATTCCTAAGCAACATTCCATGACAGGTTGCGTTATAAACAACAATGTATTCTGCCATCGTTGTGGAAGTTGTGGTTAACTGTCATTTATGATACTTCCATGACATGGGTCCGCATGCTAACATAAAGATATAGCCCGAGTAGCAATCTCCCGACTACTGACGCATAAGGTATCTGACTCATTTGCTCCTTTTCTACCTTTGTTATCACACACTGGAATGAACCCAAAACATCTCCCTTAACTACTGGAGCGACTGAGGGTTTGCACTGTTGCATGTTGTAACGTGTAAGGACACGATCTATGTAAGCCTTTTGAGACAATCCTAAGATCCCTTTGTGTCTATCTCGGTGAATTTCGATACCAATGACGTAAGAAGCATCTCCGAGATACTTCATGTCGAAGTTATGCGAGAGTAACCGCTTCGACTCATGCAACATGTCTAAACTATTACTTGCCAATAGAATATCATCTATGTAAAGGACAAGTACAGTAAAGTTTCTCCCACTCATCTTGAGGTAGATGCATTAATCCACTTGATTCTTTACAAAACATTGTTTCTTCATGACTTCATCAAACTTGAGATACCATTGATGTGATGTTTGTTTTAACCCGTAAATGGATTTCTTCAACTTACAGACTAGATGCTCCTGTCTTTCAGGTTTAAAGCCTTCAGGTTGATTCATGTAAACATCTTCGTCTAAGTCTCCGTTAAGGAAAGCGGTTTAACGTCCATCTGATGGTGCTCTAAATCAAAATGAGCTACTAGGGCCATAACGATCCTTAATGAATATTTACGAGAGACAGGGGAAAACGTCTCTCAATAATCAATTCATTCTTTCTGAGGGTAGCCCTTTGCAACCAATCTCGCTTTGTAGCATTCAACGTTCCCATTCGGATCAAGTTTTGTTTTGAGTACCCATTTACATCCGACAGGATTGACACCGTTGGGTAATTCCACCAAATCCCAAACGTCATTTTTCTTCATGGATTCAAGCTCATCAGTCATTGCTTTATTCCATTCAGAAGACTGATCACTGCTAATGGCTTCATTATAAGAGATAGGTTCATTGAGCTTTCTGGGATCCATTTCAGTCAGGTAGGTAACATAATCATCCCAATTAGTAGGCCTTCGTTGCCTAGATGACCTCCTGAGTTGATTATCGAGTTCAGCGTTGTTTTGGTTTTGAGCGTTTGATGTGCCTTCGTTATGAGGTATAATAGGTTCTGATTGTGGAGGTAGGTTTGGTGTAGTAGCTTCAGGTGCAGTTGTTGCATTGGGTACAAGAGGAGTAAATGGAGTAATGGTAAGCACGAGTCTCCCCCCCCCCCCCCCGCATCTTGTACTTCTTGCAATTCTTCTTAAGGATTGGTACTGCTCTCAATGACCATGAAATCCTCCAGGAACGCAACACGCTTAGTTTCAACAATACGGGTGACATGGGAAGGACAATAGAAACGATAACCCTTTGACTGATCAGGATACCCGATAAAGAAACGGGTAACCGTTTTAGGGTCAAGTTTCCTTTGGAAAGGATTATAAAGTTTTGTTTAAACAATGTAGCCCCATACTTTCATATATTTAAGACTCGGTTTCCATCCTGTCCAAAGTTCATTAGGAGTTTTAGGGACAGACTTAGAAGGAACTCTATTGAGTATATGAACAACTGCTTTTAATGCTTCAGTCCAGAGGAATAATGGTAAATTAGTGTTGGCTAACATACTGCGCACCATGTTCATAAGGGTACGGTTTCTTCGTTCAACGACACCATTCTGCTGAGGTGTACCAGGCATGGTGTATTGGTTCACAATCCCCTGGCCCTTAAAAAACTCATAAAATGGACCAGGAGCTTGACACACATCAGTATGTCTTCCATAATATTTACCGCATCTATCTGATCTCACAACTTTAATTTGACGATGTAGTTGTTTTTCAAGTTCAGCTTTATAATCTTTAAAAGTTTTAAGAGATTCAGATTTTTCCTTAATGAGGTACAAGTACATGTAACGAGAATAATCATCAATGAAACTGATAAATGAAGTATGTCCAGTGATGCCAGCTATTTGGTAGGGACCACTAATGTCATTGTGAATGAGTTCTAATAAATTAGAGCTTCTAGTGGCACCTTTCTTATTCGCTAATGTCATTTTACCTTTAAGACATTTGACACATGTTCAAAAATCAGTGAAATCGAGAGGAGGTAAGACTTCATCCTTTACGAGATGATTTAATCGTTCTCTTGAGATGTGGCCTAAACGTTGATGCCACAACATGGATGAAGTCTCTAAGTCTCGTTTCTGTTTCATCATCGTGAGTGATTCATTAATATTATATGACAACAAAGATTTGGAAAAATCATCATCTAGTTCTAATCTATAGAGACCACCATCCAGAATGCCAGTACCATAAACAACGGAATCATAGAGAATAGAGAGTTTGCGATAACCATGAGAAACAACAAAACCGTCTATGTCTAACTTTGGTCCTGATACAAGGTTCCGAGTTACCTCAGGAACATATAAGGTATCATAAAGTTTAATGCATAAACAAGTTCTCATAAATAATTCTAATGTTCCTATGGCCTTCTCTTCTAATTCCCGATCATCCCCAACTTTAAGTGTTCGTTGGTTTCTTCCCAGCTTCCGGATTAAAAGGAATCTCTGAGTAGAATTGGTTTATATGAACCATAGAACCAGAATCAAACCACCAAGAATTAGCAGGAACATTTAAATTATAGGACTCGAGTATCATGAAAAAATCGTTACCTTTCTTAGTCAGCCACTCCTTAAAGTCAGGGCATTCCTTTTTCTTATGTCATGTCTTCTTACAGAACTTGCAGTAACATTTGCCTAAGGAGTTCTTAGAGCTGGAAGGTGCACTTGTATTAGGATTGGGCCTTTGGACCTTAGAAGCATCCCTTCTTGGATAATTTTTCTTCCTCTTCTTAGAGTTAAGGTGGTGAGGTTTGCAACATTAGTAGTGTGATCCATCTTCATAGGCTCTTCCTCCTGCACGCACATAGCGTTCAGCTCACTCATCGTCCATTTGTCCTTATGAGTGTTGTAATTGATCTTGAATGCTTCATAGGACGAAGGAAGCGAAGTGGTTATGAAGTGTAAAAGAAAACCATCACTGATTTCCATGTCTAACCCCTTCAGTTTATTGGCCATATGGTTCATCATCATGATGTGTTCACGAATGTCGCTCATCCCATCATACTCAGTAGTCACCAGCTTGAGGATTAAAGTACTAGCGTGTACTTTAGACGTTCCCTTGAATTGCTCCTCCACAGAAGCCAAGTAGGTTTTAGCATCATCAGAATCAGGAATGGCTCCTCTGATCGCATTGCTTATGGACTGCTTCATAAACATGAGAGACATACGGTTACATCTAGTCCATTTTTCATGAGTCATCTGCTCCGCAACAGTAATTTGAGGAGTAAGGTCTGCCAGCTTATTCTCCCTTAAAACATAATCATAGTCCAGCAAAGCGAAAGTAAGCATGAGAGAGTCCTTCCATGCAACAAAGTTATCACCGGTCAATGGTGGAATCCCGCAATTGGGTACTGATAGTGGAAATAAGATAAGCGAATTACGATACTAAGAAAGAAGTCCTAATGTGATCTAAGGGTATGTTATACTAAGGCAGGCATAAATAATGACCATTTTTAATTATGAAGCTGTGATATTGTCTATTACTAACATCAAAATAACAGACTTAGTTAAAATTCTACTTAAATGAAGACAAATGACCTTTGGGCAGAAGTGTAATCATTTAAGTATATGTGCAAAGTAATCGTGACAAATCAGCTTTAGCCAGAAATGAGACAATCATCTTAGTTATGCAATTGTTAAGAATGCTAGACATGAATGAATTAAATCAACTTTGACCATAAATTAAGACATTCACGTTTGTAATGCATACTCAACATAGCTTTTATAATACTTGAACAATAAATAAATGTACCAAATCACCTTTGGGCAGAATTGATACATCAGAAGCTCATTCAAGTTAAGCTATTTTGGTTTTGTGAAAAATTATCTGATTCTGATTAAGTAATTAAGTATTTACAAAACCAATTTTTTAATAGCAAACCACTTGTTAGTAGATCGAACTTAGTTATATATATAGGGGTTCGGAGCGGAGCCTCGAGCAAAATTTTAGTTCATATTTACAGCCGATAAAATAATGAGATTTAGAGTACATGTTAGATTTCGAGTGAGATCTCGACTCAGTTATGAAATCTCGACTTTACTTGAGATTTCGAGTGATATCTCGACTTAGTTATGAAATCTCGAGTTCACTTGAGATTTCGAGTGAGATTTCGACTTCCTTATGAGATTTCGAGTGACTTATGAGATTTCGAGTTCTAAACCCACTCGAAATCAAGCAACTGTCTTCTCAGTCGCAATCTCACTCGCAATCCCACTCGGAATCTCAAGGTTCCGAGTGATGAAGACTAAAACCACTATTATTTCGAGTAGCAATCTCAGTCGGAATCTCAAGGTTTCAAGTTTTAATGAGATTTCGAGTTCTATGTTTATCTCGAAATCTCTTATGGGTCTCGAAACTTGTTCTCCAAGTCTCGAAATATTCTGTGATAGCAGTTAGTTGATTGTGATAAGTTTGAAAAACCAAATTTTTAAGGATTATGTGATTAAGTTTCCTGTTTTAATGCTGATCTAAGTTTATCAAAATATTTCAAGATAATATCCATTAATCTTATAACAAATTTTGAAATTTTTAAGAGATAAAAATAGATCAAAACCAGGAAAAACACCCAATAATCGAAATTTCATTCCGAAATATAGGATTTTTTGAATTTTCATAAAAACATAAGATGAACCCTAAAAATTAAACTTAAATTCTGGAATCCGAAATCTGGGATTTTAATGATTTCGGAACAGTAACTTAACACATTTATTTCTGAACAATGCTTTAAACATCAAAACATAAGATCCGAAAACGGTTTATGAAGAATGACTCGAAACAGAGTTTCGAATTTTATTAGGTTTTCAGAATTCTGTTTTCCGGATTTTAATTCCAGAATAATGGATACAAAAACAGAACCAATTTATCAACATATGCTCTGATACCATATGTTGATCAGTTCTGTATAAACATAATGGAAAACATAAATGAAATACATGTGACAGCAGACAGGCCAGCAGTGAATCCAGTCAGAGATGCAGCCATTGAATTCAATATACTTGTCAATATGATCTGGTTCCTCCTTAGGGTGTAACGTAATGATTGCAATAACCGAATCAAGGGAGGATTCAGATGGAGAGAGATGGGCGATTATGATGTTATGAATAATTAGGTTGTCTAACCTCTAACCTCTTTAATAATCTCCTTATATATACACCTAAGTGAAAACTCAATTAGTTAATAAGGGTAATATGGTCCATCAACAATTACCATATAATTATTTAATTGGTTATTAATATATTTTGATCTATATAATATAAATAATTATAATGGCTACAAGATTAAACAATGACTTAAAAAACGGTTTTCAAATCAAACCGGAGTAGGCTAAAAAATGGTTCAACCGGTTGAACCAGGTTGTAGCGAGCGGTTCAACCGGGTTGACTACCTAACTCTATAATTTCATAAATTACAACATCAACTCAAAAGTTAATCCAAAAATGCATGATTACATATTAAAAGATGATCCAAAAGTAAATCCTTAATAAAAAAATATCCAAAAGACAATCGAAAATTATTCAATTTTCCAACAAGCTCTTTTAAATGAAAGTGTACGATATGTTTAAGCCATTTGAGTGTTGAATACATCAAGTTAACAATCGCATAAAAGATGAAATTCACTATTATCGTCATACTCATCAACTAGAGGATAACTATTTTCGTTTCATACAATATTAAATAATAACTTTTAGTGACGAATAATCATAATATATAAAAATTACGTAAGATAAGTAACATATATAATAAAAATATGTAACAACACAAAATAAAGTAACCCTGGGCCGGTACCGATATTACGTTTCAAACCGTTATACCGGATTTTACCGCCCTTACAAACCCTATGCCGTTTCACTTATTTACCGGAGTGTTTCGTACCGGATTTATATCTGGAAACGGTAATACCGTATAACTGGCCGGTATTTACTGGTTTTTAAAACATTGAGATTAAATATTACAATAATAATATATTTAATCTTACACTATGGTGTTCTAATGATCTAAAGAAGCAAGAAAATAACAATAATAGCCAATAGGTAATAAAGAAAAAGCATACGTGAGGACTCACAGATTTGAAAGCAAAAATCCAAGCAAGGGTTTTATACATCTATGGAAACTCAACCTACCAACAAAACCATAAATTATGAACGATAACTACAAATGTAACAAAACCATAATAATTATGGGGTGTTTGGCTTGTCTTTTTCAAACTCCTTATGACTTTTTGGAAAAGTTAATAAGTCACGATGGAGTAACTTGTTGACTTTTCCACTCACATACACTCCTAGTCACAAACACCAATTAACTTTTCAAAAAAAAGTCGGCTAAAATTGTCACACCCCTTTCTAAGGTGAAGCACGAGGTGTGATCATGAAAGGTTCTCATCGCATACGAATGGTAAACATACTACATGCTCGTAAAAATAACTTCAAATACCATTAACATTTCATAACTGAAAACATAGTTTATGTGTTTACATCAAAAGACAGCATTTTGTCTGAAAAGATTACAACTTTATTCAAAGATCAACATAAACAACATCCAAGAGCAAGAGTATGCCCGCGCGCACATCCACTTTAGTTACCTGAAATACATGTGAGTTTTTGGTAAAACGTCAACATAATGTTGGTGTGAATTCATGCAATTTCTGTATTGAACGTTTGTATACTTTGTATGAAAACATGGTATGTATATTGTATAAATCAAGTATTTATGTATGTATCAAGTTTTTAATGGGTTGCAAGGCCATTAACATGTGACACGACATAGGAAGCATCCAAACCATAGTCATTTTTCTAGTTGTCGATTCACGACTGAGACACAAAAGCACTACTCGATACTAGTTTTCACCAAGAGTGTGGCTGCCCGAAAACCCATTAGATCTAACATTTTGTCATGCGGTCTTAGTATGTACACGATTAATGGTGCGTCTGGTACCCTATTCGCGACACAGTTTCAAGTATCATTCCTTATTTCTTGTATCCATCATACCATAACTCATGTATTTTCCCCAAGTTTAAAAGTATGTAAAAGTTTAAAAGTGGGGACATAATCTCACTTTTTTGTAAACATTTAGTAACATGTACTTCACCCCCGAAGTTATATAACTGAAAACATTTAAAAGAAAAGGGGGAGCATGAACTCACAACTTTGCGTTTCTTGAGCCGTAAACTTCACCGGGTTTTGCTTAAATAGCATCGTGACCTATAAGTGTTTTATTAACGTTAGTCACTAGACTTGTATCGTACAAGTACAAGTCACCATCTTTTATGTATTCTTGGTCGTTAAAAAAATAATTTATATTTTTAACTATGTACTTTACTTATATTATTTTCTCACAAATAAATATAAGTATCTTGTATTTTTCACCCGAGTTATGTATTTTGTCCAAAACTTCATTTCATGTTCATAACTTATCCAAGTTACATAATCTATTAAGAAATATATTTTCATAAATATATTTTCTTGTATTTGTCTAAGCATGTTGTATGTGTATTTTGTATTTTTACTCCTTGGGAGTACTTAGTGTATTTTCAAGTCCTAATACACTATTACACACAATATATATTACATACACTTAGCACAAAATTTCGGTGATCAATAAATATATATCTTTCTCAAAAATATACATACTTGGTATCGCTTTTTATCTTGAATAAATCATCATTTCTTAACTTGAAGTTTACATAAAAATTAGGGAAACCTTGGTAAATATTTTTGGGTGAATTTTTAAGGAATTAGTTTCACCAAAACTTATATTTTTCTAAGTGTCAAAATTTATAGAAATTTTGACAGAGTTTCCCCTAAAAATGGAGGTTTCCCATGTTTTCAAAACATATGTTTATTTTCTTTTAAAATCATCACAACAATCATCAATTCATTTAACACTTACCGAGTGTCAAAATCAAGTATTTTACACTATATCATGAACTTGAAGCTTTTGTAAAAACTTGTAGTAACTTACCATGTTATTTAGTAGGTTTAGTTACCCTTAAAAACATGGTTATTTGTTTGTAAATCACTTTATTAAAGGATTTGGTCATTTACAACTTGTAAGATGATTTTTCTAAAAATATTTCTCTTGTATTCTTCTTGTTAAAATATGTTTCTAGTCTTGTTTAAACACTAAAAATATGACTAGTTTATTTAGAAATCATAACTTTGTAAATCTCATAAATAAACTTGGTTTCTTGGGAAAATTATTCTTGTAATCATCTATGTACCAGGTTTGTATTTTGTTTAAATCATCTTTTCGTATGAAAACCCATTTCATTATCCAAGTTCATGAAGATATGAAGCATGATGATCTTGGTCTTTCACAAGATCACCACTTTATTTTACTAGATCTTGTGTTAAATCACAATCTAGTAGTTTCCATATGATGTCTAACATCACTAACACAAATCATCATTCAACAAGAAGCAAATCAACATATTCAACATGTATTCTTATATTTTTAAGCTTATGTTAAAGCATCATGATCATGTTCTTTTGTGTTCTTCAAGTTTATCATTGTTCATCATCTTTTATTCAACAATATATGAAGTAACAAGTTACAAGGAGCTTACTACTAGCACAAGGGCTAGGGAAGAACTCAAGAGGTTGAAGATGACAAATGTGATGGTTAAAAGCAAATGGAGAAGGTTCTTCAAGATTCACAAGCTCCACACTTCTTTAATCACCTTCTAGCACCTTATGTTAAGCTTGGAATGGATGAATGGAATGGAATGATGTTGGTGGTTGTGGGGGTGGCTCACGGCCGTAGGTGGGGGAGAAGGGAGGAGGGAGGTGTGGTGTTGAGTGATGAAATGAAAATGGTGATACTTATAATCTTTCACAAGATCATATCATATCTCTATAGATCTCACCATATCTAATTATATCCTTCCAAATCTAAGCAAGATAATGGAAGATTGGGAAAAATCTTGGTGGGGTCACCTCCATGTGACCGTGAACAATATAAGGGAGGGGGGGGGGGGTAATGTGTAATTTCAAACTTTAATTTCATAAACAAGTAAGTTTTTCAGATGTAAAGTCTAGGGACTTGATGTGTTATTATGTTATAAGGGGTGTTATGGTGTTCGGGGACCATAACTAGTTCAGAAACATTAAAACAATGCTTCTAGTAATATTTTGATGTTTCGGGTAATGTCCGGTTGTTCGGTTAGATACTGGTTCGTTAAAGTGCTAAATTGCACCGTTTAGGGTCCTTTGAGTATCCTTTTGTAACCCTTTTAATTCCCAACACTTAGGAGGGTATTCTGGATAATAAAACACGAATTCTGCATAATATTTATGTTGTTAAAAGCTGATTATAGCTGATTTGTGTAGAATTCTGCATTTAAAATGCGTTTCGGGTGCTTTCTAGTGCATATTTTAGCTTCCGTAAAGTCTATATGTTAACCCTTGTATATACTCTTGGGTTTTAATGTATTCTTGACGTTGGACCTACACCTAGGCTCCAATTCTATTGTCTGACTGCTTTTTGCAGAATTGTTGACACAATGTGTCTTACCGGTGAGTTTACTAGTATTTCTGACGCAACGCTATCATTAATGCATAAATCAATTTTTGTAGTATAAAACATGCATGAATTCACAAGTATAGCATGTAATTTAGATAATGTTGACATTTAAGCACATAATTGCAATCGTTAAGTATTAATTAAATTGTACGGAAATTACCGGTTTTGTGCCAGTTGTCACAGTCTCCCCCCGTTAAAAGAATTTCGTCCCGAAATTCATGCTGAACTAACTCTCGCAGGAGTTTTCTTGAACAGGTGGGGGTAGTTTTCTTTAAACTGGTCTTCACGTTCCCACGTGTACTCGGGTCCGTGCTTAGAGTCCCAACGTACTTTGACAAGTTTGACACTACTCCTTCTGGTCTTGTTGACTTTCCAGTCTGTAACCTCAACGGGTTTTTCTGTAAATCGGAGGGTGTCGTCAACATGCACTTCATCCGCAGGGATGATCACTGTCTCTTGGGTTGGACTCTTCTTGAGATTGGATACATGAAATGTATCATGTACTCCGTAAAGTTCTTCCGGTAATTCCAACTTGTACGCCACGGTACCAATTCTTTCCAAGATCTTGAATGGTCCGATGTATCGTGGATTCAGCTTTCCATGTTTTCCGAATCTTACTACGCCCTTCCAAGGTGAGACCTTCAACAAAACGTTGTCTCCCACCTCGAATTCTAAGGGTTTTCGTCTTCGATTAGCGTAGCTCTTTTATCGATCTCGAGCCGCTTTAATGTGCTCTTGGATCTGCATGATTTTGTCGGTTGTCTCTTGCATAAGTTCAGGACCAACCATACGTTTGTCTCCAGCGTCTGCCCAACATAAAGGCGAGTGGCACTTACGGCCATATAGAGCTTCGAACAGTGCGGCTTTTATGCTTGTATGATAACTGTTATTGTAGGAAAAATCAACTAAGGGTAGATGAGTATCCCAGCTGCCGCCTAGGTCCATAACACATGCGCGAAGCATATCTTCTAGCGTTTGTATGGTTCGTTCACTCTGACCGTCTGTTTGCGGATGGAAGGTCGTGCTTAGATCTAATTGAGATCCAAAGGCTTCCTAAAAGGATTGCCAGATCCTTGAGACAAAACGTCCATCTCTGTCTGAAATGATTGAGATCGGCACTCCATGACGTGCCACGATTTCTTTCAAGTACAACTCAGCAAGCTTTCCAGTGCTATCCTTCTCTCGGATCGGTAGGAAATGCGCAGACTTCGTCTATCGATCAACTATCACCCATATCATATCGTGCCCTCTCGGGGTCCTGGGTAATTTTGTTATGAAGTCCATCGAGATTTGCTCCCACTTCCACATGGGTATCTCGGGTTGTTGCAGTAGACCGGACGGTTTCTGATATTCAGCCTTAACCTTAGCACAGGTTAGGCATTTTCCAACATAGATAGCAACATCGCTTTTAAGTCTCGGCCACCAATAGTAATCCTTCAAGTCTTGATACATTTTGTCCGATCCTAGATGGATCGAGTATCTCGACTTATGAGCTTCATTAAGGATGACTTCTCGAATACCGCCATAGAGCGGAATCCAAATACGTTCCTTAAAGTATAAGGTTCCCTCTTTGTTTGGCACCATATTCTTCAGCATACCTCGGAGGTATTCGGCTCTACAATTCTCCCCTTTCAGGGCTTCTTGCTGTGCGTCACGAATGCGTGCAGTGAGGTTCGTTTGAATAGTCATTTCCAATGCTCGAACCCTTAGGGTCTTAACCCTTTCCTTTTGGCTTAACGCATCTGCTACAACGTTTGCCTTTCGAGGATGGTACTTAATCTCACAGTCATAATCGTTCAGCAGTTCGACCCAACGTCGTTGACGCATATTTAATTCCTTCTGATCAAATATGTGTTGTAGGATTTTGTGATCTGTGAAGATTGTACATCGAGTACCATATAAATAATGTCGCCAGATTTTCAAGGCGAATACCACCGCGCCTAGCTCTAGGTCGTGAGTGGTATAGTTTCTTTCATGCACCTTCAACTGTCTTGAAGCGTAAGCGATGACTTTTTGGCGTTGCATGAGCACGCAACCCAAACCTTGACGCAAAGCATCGCAGTATACCACGAAGTCTTCGGTGTCTTCGGGTAAGGATAGTATCGGTGCATCGCATAGCTTATTTTTGAGCAGTTGGAAGGCTTCTTCCTGCTTATCACCCCAGTTGTACTTCTTGTCTTTCTGCGTAAGGGTTGTGACATCTGTGCTTATGTAATCATTTTACAGACTCTGAACAATACAATATTAATAAAACAGTGTGTTTTGATCCCAATGTTTGTATTTATGTTTGATTTTATGCACATGTTGATTTTTGATCGATTTTGAACTCTATATCGCTTTCTGGGAAGTTATACGCAAACTGATGCGTAAACACGATCAGTTTAACGCGAAAAACACTCCGGAACAGAAACATAAGCTTAACATACCTTAAATAACCTTTACATAACTTAGAAATAAGTTTTAGAAGGTTTGGTATGGCAAAAACAAGTTTATTCGCTCACAAGGACTATTTGCGTCAAACTGCAAAAGTCTGCCGTTCCGTAAGGCAACGTACAGTCCGTAACTTGATCATAAGCTAAACATACCATAAATAACCTAATCATGGCTTATAAATAAGCTTTGATAGGTTCGGTGTGCGAAAACATGCTTACACGATCTTTCAGGGACTAAAAGTGTCAAAAACGGTGTAAGTTTGCATTTTCGCGCATATCTTACGATCTGGCCACATCTGGACATCCAAAATTTTTGTACACACTAAAATATTTTTTATTTTAGTGATCGACATGCAAAAATACCACTAGTCGCTTAATTTGGTTCGTTTTCGCGTCCGTTTGAGTTCCGTCGTAATTTAACGAATAACGCGACCGTACAACCAAACGAGCCGACATCCGAGAGTTTTCCGAGCACATTTTTAGTCCTCTAAACTTTATTGACCTTGTAGAGCCTTGAAAATGGCTTAACGGGGTCAAAAGGGCCAGAAATGAGCTTATTCTAGTATAGGGACCAAAACTGACATTTACTGAAAGTAGATGGCTTACGGACCGTTAGCCCTATCTTTACGGTCCGTAAGGAAGGCCCAGCGACAGAAACTTGATTTTTGGCTGCTGTTCCATAATTCCGGGACTTGTATGCAATTCTCTTGTTTTGGGCTCCAAGTAAACGACTCTCCAAGTAAATTAGCTGTTCCATAACACATGTAGGGCTGTGATTCTTTGCTTGTTGGCCACATAAACACTTGTAATGATCTTGTGCATCATCAACAAGTATAAATAGCCAACACATTTCACTTGAATCCTTGCTCATTTCCTCATTCCCTTCTCTAATCTGCCTTGGAGAGCTTTCTCATCTGATTGGGAGCTTATTTCCTTTGTAGAAAAGATAGCAAGGACTTTAGTGAGCATTCTTTCATTTCTTTTTTTGCTTACTAGTTTAAAAAGTCAAACAGTGTTTGACTTTCAGTTTGACCAGTCAATTGGTCAAGTCAAAGTTCAATTGAACTTTGCAATGTGATTGTAATCACAATGGTTATAATCCTTAGTGATTATACCTACTGATTACCACATTAACTAGGCATAGTGACAAGTCAAAGTTTCGGTCAAAATGCGTTTTAGCACGCATTTTGCAACGGAACTATTTTCGGGTATCAAAACCCATTGTTTTGATACCAAATCAGTAGGTTGAACGTATTTTGACATGTTTAACTCGTCACTAATAGTTTGGTGCTTGTTTAGGGTCGTTAGTTAAGCGGTCTAAACAACCGCTTAGACTTTCAAACCCGACCCGTTTGGTCGATCATTAGGATCCGACCAAGCTTACTTAGTGATCATAGTTACATAGGGAATAACCCCTGAGGTTATACCTTATGATCACATAGGATTGGTTAGTCTTTTGCTAGTTAGCTTGTATGCCCATAGGAAATGACCAAAACACCCTTTTTAAGCATAAATCCGTATTTTGATTATGTGAACATATTTTTGACATATAATCTGATTTAGTAACATGTTTAGGCATAATTGGGCATGTAAGACTTGGCATAGCACATAGTCAACCATCCGAACATAGTCTTACGCTAACGACGCATTATAGTAGCTTATACTACCATAATGGGTCGAATCGGGTGAAAAGCACTTAGGTAGACTTCTAAATCAGAATGTAAGGTCTATTAAATCATACCATATGAGTTTAAATACTCATTTGATTTATAGAACCTCATTCTATCCTATCTCCCGACTTAGGATCCGTTTATTAACATAGTTACCTATACTAGGTGCCGGTTGATTCCGTGATACTTGGAGCTTTTATTGGTCTTATTCTCAAGACTAATAAGCAATCCCAAGTGAGTACATAGTTCCCCTCTTTTACCGTTTTCAAATACTTTGGGGTGATTCACATGTACATATTGTTACTTTCTTGTTTTACAAGCTTTGGTGACATAAACATACTAGTTTCACTTAGTACATATTTAGTACATGTTTTCACTATGTATGTTAAGCATGCTAGCACATTGATTTATTACACATTTGTTACATATGTTTACTTAGCATATGTACGCATTGTTTTACATGACATTTCTACTAGGCATGTTTACTTAGCATACCTAGTACATGGTTTTCATAGCATGCTTACATTGGTTATGACATTTGGTGTGTTTAATCGGGACAATAATACATTCATTAACATTGATCACGGCGCTCGGTAGTATGTAATGGTACCATAGGAATTGACAACTCCCGTTTCCGACTTCCTAGGTTTGTTTGGAAGTTGGAAATGACATAATCCGACTACATAACTTAGATGAACCTTTAATTTGTTTAAAGGTTTGTCGCCACAGTCGCAAGGCTTGAATGTATGCGATTAACATTACTGCATAAATGTTTGTAATCATAAAGCATTGTTTTCTGCAAAACATGACATTTGAATTAAACTTAGGTTTACTCAAAGACATTGTTTTGTACATTTTTCCTATGGTGGAGTAATTGCTTGTTATTCGCCATACATTTGTTTCACACTAATATCATTACATAGTTTAAGTAGATGATTTCCTACTTGCTAAGCAATACATTTGATACATTTCATACATGACATTGAACATGGTTTGCACATAAACATTTTTGACATTGAACAAGACATTTTAGTTGGTTATCAATAAGTGACTTATGTAACGGGGCTATGTGCCATACGATAAAAGCATGGTGGATATGCCGATGGTACTTCCTATATATAAGTGCTCTTATTGTATTTCACATTGTTGCGTTATATAAATCACTTGGACAAGACATGAAACATTTTTACAAGGACATGATATTTGTATTACAAAATACATATTTCACACAAAATTACTTTTACTTGGTTATTCATTTAACCATGCATTGTCCTTTATTTTATCATTGATTTTCATATTGATTTTCATATAAATTCATAAAGGAAAATATTTTACAAGGTTCATGACTACATTTTGTTAAACATTTTTTTTAAAACCACAAGTCATGAATCTTGCATAAACAAAACCTATGTATCTCACAGGCATTTTTATGCTGACGTACCTATTTTTACATGTGTTTCAGGTGCTGATGCATGATGATGTTTGTGCTTCACTTAGGCGGACTCGGGCCTTAGTGACTTAAAAGACAATTATTATGTTATGTTTTATTTAAATTCCAAGACAATGTAAACTTTAATTCAATAATACATAATTTTTATTACCATGGTTGTTGAAACAATGATTCTGTCACCTCACTCCCCGGCGTTTCCGCCGCGGTTTGTTGTTTTGACGCCCGGGGTGTGACAGAAGAGTTGGTATCAGAGCCAATGGTTATAGGGAATTAGGTTATTAGTAATGCTTTGACCTAGACTATAACTTCTTAGGACCCTAACACAAGTTTACTTGTGTTTAGATCTTAAAACAATACACATCACCTATCCTTAGGTGATTACCAAAATATGAACACAAATTTCCAAAATGATTTTGAAATCCATCATCTATCCTTAGATGATTTCTCTTGGTCTTGTACCTTCCAAATTTTCAAAATCTCGTCAAAGTTTGGGTCTAAATAATGTGAACACGTGCAAACTGGAAGAGTGAATGCCTGTACCCTGAGTTTTCTGTCTAAGGCTAGAGTGTTCGTACAAATCCGCAATATCGGACCAGTCACTCTTACCTGGGAACTCTTGGGGTGAGTGTTCACTTATAGGCGAGCATGTCTTCAGTGATACATTATTATGACCTATTTACTTTGATTTGTCACTGTGTGTCGTTTGTTTGCTTTGTGGTAACAAACAAATGACCACCATCCTTGCATTTTTGTCGATTTTATTGATATCTCATTTCCTTCATCACGTCATCTCACTCGTTTTCTCTCATGTTTCCTCTTTTAGAATGCCTCCTCGACGTGAAAATCCGCTATCGAATGCCGAACTGGCATAAATCATCGCGCAGCAAATGGCTGTTGCGTTCCCCAATCTCATTGCTCAATGGAACCAAGCCAACAATAACAATAATGCTCCGTGCAATTTTAAAAGTTTTAACTCGGCTAAACCACTCAAGTTTAGTGATTCTGAGGGAGCAACTGGGCTCCTACAGTGGTTTGAGAGTCTTGAGAGCACCTTTCGCCATGTTCAGTGTCCGAACAACCGTAAGGTCGAGTTTGCGTCGAGTGTATTTCAAAAGAGGGCTCTTACCTGGTGGAATGGGGTAATGAGAGACCAAGGTGCTGAGGTTGCTTTGGGTCAGACATGGGAGGAACTTAGGGCTCTCATGATGAGAGAATTTTGTCCTCGTCACGAGCAGAGGGCACTTGAAAATGAGTTCCATGATTTAAAGCAAGACAGTGGTGAACACCGGGCTTACACTGACAGATACGAGGAGTTAAGCTTGCTCTGTCCTACAATGGTCACGCCTTTGGATAAGGCTATTGAGAAGTACATAGACGGTTTGCCAGATCCTTTTCAGGATATTGTCACTGGCAGCAACCCTACTACCGCCCGACAGGCCATTGAGCTAGCTGCAACCCTTACTGCATCACAAGTCAAGAAGGGTAAACTCCACAGAAAAGGTGACAAGAAGCAGAAACAGTCTGATAGCGCCACTGAGAACAAGGGCAAGAAGGCTGCTGAGTCTTCAAAGAAATCAAGGAAGCGTAAGGCTTCCAAGAATTTCGCTGTCATTGCTCAGACTAATCAGGCTGCTCCTAATCAGGCAGCTCAGAATCAGGCTGCACAACCTGCTGCCAAGAAGCAGTATGCGGGAAATGCACCTCTGTGCAACAGATGTAACAGCCACCACCAGCCACAGTTGCAATGCCGCATCTGCACAAATTGTGGCAAGTCTGGTCATCTTGCGAACACCTGCCGTTTTGCTCCTAACCAAAATCAGGCAGCTCAAAACCAAGCTGTGCAAAACCCTGCCCAGAATCTTGCACGACCTCACTTTCCACCTGGTTCGTGTTACAATTGTGGGGATCTGACCCACTACAGAAACAACTGCCCGAGGTTGGCAAACGCAAATCAGGCACCAGCTCGTGGTAGAGTTTTTAATACGAATGCAAATGAGGCTCGCGCAGACAACGAAGTGGTGAACGGTACGTTCCTTGTTAACAACCATCCTGCTTCTGTTCTATTTGATTCGGGTGCCGATAAGAGTTTTGTGTCCTTAGCTTTTGAGCCTTTGCTTTCGATGACTAGAACAAAACTAGGAAAGCCCTTAACAGTAGAAGTAGCTAGTGGTGAACCCGTTGTACTTGATTCCGTTCTTCGAAACTGCCAATTGAACCTTAATAACCATCTTTTCCCTATCGACCTCACACCGATGCAACTCGGGAGCTTTGATGTTATAGTGGGAATGGATTGGTTAGCCAAGTACCATGCTGAGGTGGTTTGCTTTGAGAAGATCGTCCGTATACCGCTTTCGACTGGTGAGATCTTAGAAGTTCGTGGGGAGAAACCTGTTAAACTCATGTCTTGTACCCAAGCCCAAAAATACCTACGAAAGAAATATGTCACTTTCTTGGCACATGTTGTAGAGGATAAAGGCAAGGGTAAGACTACCCAAGACATCCCTGTTGTTCGGGATTATCCTGAGGTATTTCCTGAAGACTTACCTGGGTTACCTCCTGTACGCCAAGTTGAGTTTCGCATTGATCTTGTGCCTGGTGCAAATCCCATTGCTAAGTCACCTTACCGTCTTGCACCGTCTGAGATGCAAGAGTTATCTAAGCAGCTTCAGGAGCTATCTGACAAAGGATTCATCCGTCCGAGCTTTTCCCCTTGGGGCGCTCCCGTCCTATTCGTGAAAAAGAAAGATGGATCTTTCAGGATGTGTATCGATTATCGTGAGCTTAACAAGCTTACCATCAAGAATCGATATCCCCTACCTCGCATTGATGATCTCTTTGATCAGCTACAGGGCGCTACTTGCTTTTCAAAGATAGATCTGTGTTCTGGGTATCATCAACTTCGAGTTCTCGAAGAAGATATTCCCAAAACTGCTTTTCGTACGAGATATGGTAATTATGAATTCACTGTTATGCCTTTCTGCTTAACAAATACTCCTTCTGTTTTCATGGACTTGATGAATAGGGTTTGTAAGCCTTATTTGGACAAGTTCATCATTGTATTCATTGATGATATCTTGATATATTCTAAGACGCAAGTTGACCATGAACAACATCTTCGTCTTACAATGGAGCTCCTAAAGAAAGAACAGCTTTTCGCCAAATTCTCCAAGTGTGAATTCTGGCTTAAGGAAGTTCAATTTTTGGGGCACATCGTTAACGAACAAGGTATACATGTAGATCCCGCCAAAATCAGCGCGATTAAGGATTGGGATACACCTACTACTCCTACCGAGGTTCGTTCATTTCTTGGTCTAGCGGGTTATTACCGCCGGTTCATTGAAAACTTCTCCAAGATTGCGGTTCCTCTCACTGCTCTAACACAAAAGAGCAAACCTTTTGAGTGGGGATCCAAACAGGAAGAAGCTTTCCAAACCTTGAAACAGAAACTTTGTGATTCACCTATCCTATCTTTACCCGAGGGTAACGACGATTTTGTCGTGTACTGTGATGCATCCAACTTAGGCCTTGGCTGCGTTCTTATGCAAAGAAACAAAGTTATAGCCTACGCATCAAGACAGCTGAAGGTACATGAGAAGAACTACACCACTCATGATCTTGAGTTAGGTGCAGTAGTCTTTGCTCTCAAAATCTGGAGACACTACCTTTACGGTACAAACTGTGTAGCGTTTACTGACCACAAGAGTCTCCAGCATATTTTTAATCAGAAAGAACTAAACATGAGGCAACGACGTTGGGTTGAACTCCTAAACGACTACGATTGCGAAATTCGCTACCATCCTGGTAAGGCGAATGTCGTGGCTGATGCATTGAGTCGTAAGGAACGTGTCAAGCTTCATTGTGTTCAGGTTCGATCTGACATTCAATCCCGCATAATTCAGGCTCAACATACTTGTGTTACACAAGACTTGATGGGTAAAGAATTACCGTGTCATACAAATCCTGAGCTTGAACTGAGAGACTTTGGGATATTCTATTTCATGGGCCGTTTGTGGGTCCCAAGTATAGATGATCTTCGCACCTTGCTAATGGATGAAGCTCATAAGTCTCGTTATTCTATTCATCCTGGTGCTGACAAAATGTATAAGGATCTTCGAACCCAGTATTGGTGGCCGGGTATGAAGAAAGACATTGCCTTATATGTTTCCAAATGCCTTACTTGTCTTAAGGTTAAGGCAGAACATCAACATCCCTCTGGATTATTGGAGCAACCAGAGATTCCGGTTTGGAAATGGGAAAACATTTCTATGGATCTCATTACCAAATTACCGCGCACTAAAAGAGGTCATGACGCCATTTGGGTTGTTGTTGATCGTCTTACAAAGTCAGCACATTTCTTGCCAATCCGCGAGGATTTATCTGCTGACAAGCTTGCCAAGTTATATGTTGATGAGATTGTATCTCGACATGGTGTTCCTTTGAACATTATATCTGACAGAGATGCTCGATTCTCGTCTCGCTTTTGGAGAATCATGCAATCTGCCATGGGAACCCAACTTAATTTGAGCACAGCATACCATCCGCAGACAGATGGTCAATCTGAGAGAACAATCCAGACACTGGAGGATATGCTTAGAGCGTGTGTGATCGATTTTGGTGGTAGTTGGGATTCGCATCTACCGTTGATCGAATTCTCCTACAATAATAGTTATCACACGAGCATCAAAATGGCTCCTTTCGAAGCTTTATACGGTCGAAAATGTCATTCACCGGTCTGCTGGAATGAGATAGGTGAAGCTCAGCTTACTGGACCTGAACTCATTCTAGAGACTACAGATAAGGTCAAGAAGATTCGTGATAACCTTCAGGCAGCTAGAAGCCGTCAAAAGAGTTATGCGGATCTAGGACGCAAGCCTTCAGAATTTCAAGTCGGTGATCATGTCCTACTCAAGGTATCCCCTTGGAAAGGTGTGATTAGATTTGGAAAGAAAGGAAAACTTGCACCACGTTATGTTGGACCATTCAAGATCGTTGAAAGAGTCGAAAAAGTAGCCTACAGACTTGCGCTACCTCCTGAACTTGGAAATGTTCATCCGACATTCCACGTGTCCAATCTCAAAAAGTGTTTAGCTGATGAGAACCTCCACATACCACTTGATTAAATTCGTGTTGATAACATGATGCACTTCGTTGAGAAACCTGTGGAGATAGTGGGCCGTACATTCAAACAGCTGAAGAACAAACGGATTCATTTGGTCAAGATTCGCTGGGAATCCAAACGTGGCCCAGAGTTTACTTGGGAACGTGAGGACCAGATGAAGACGAAATATCCGCATTTGTTCTCACAAGTTTCCTCTAAATAATAAAACAGTGTGTTTTGATCCCAATGTTTTTATTTATGTTTGATTTTATGCACATGTTGATTTTTGATCGATTTTGAACTCTATCTCGCTTTCTGGGAAGTTATACGCAAACTGATGCGTAAACGCGATCAGTTTAACGCGACAAACACTCCGGAACAGAAACATAAGCTTAACATACCTTAAATAACCTTTACATAACTTAGAAATAAGTTTTAGAAGGTTTGGTATGGCAAAAAACAAGTTTATTCGCTCACAAGGACTATTTGCGTCAAACTGCAAAAGTCTGCCATTCCGTAAGGCAACGTACAGTCCGGAACTTGATCATAAGCTAAACATACCATAAATAACCAAATCATGGCTTAGAAATAAGCTTTGATAGGTTCGGTGTGCGAAAACATGCTTACACGATCTTTCAGGGACTAAAAGTGTCAAAAACGGTGTAAGTTTGCATTTTCGCGCATATCTTACGATCTGGCCACATCTGGACATCCAAAATTTTTGTACACACTAAAATATTTTTTATTTTAGTGATCGACATGCAAAAATACCACTAGTCGCTTAATTTGGTTCGTTTTCGCGTCCGTTTGAGTTCCGTCGTAATTTAACGAATAACGCGACCGTACAACCAAACGAGCCGACATCCGAGAGTTTTCCGAGCACATTTTTAGTCCTCTAAACTTTATTGACCTTGTAGAGCCTTGAAAATGGCTTAACGGGGTCAAAAGGGCCAGAAATGAGCTTATTCTAGTATAGGGACCAAAACTGACATTTACTGAAAGTAGATGGCTTACGGACCGTTAGCCCTATCTTTACGGTCCGTAAGGAAGGCCCAGCGACAGAAACTTGATTTTTGGCTGCTGTTCCATAATTCCGGGACTTGTATGCAATTCTCTTGTTTTGGGCTCCAAGTAAACGACTCTCCAAGTAAATTAGCTGTTCCATAACACATGTAGGGCTGTGATTCTTTGCTTGTTGGCCACATAAACACTTGTAATGATCTTGTGCATCATCAACAAGTATAAATAGCCAACACATTTCACTTGAATCCTTGCTCATTTCCTCATTCCCTTCTCTAATCTGCCTTGGAGAGCTTTCTCATCTGATTGGGAGCTTATTTCCTTTGTAGAAAAGATAGCAAGGACTTTAGTGAGCATTCTTTCATTTCTTTTTTTGCTTACTAGTTTAAAAAGTCAAACAGTGTTTGACTTTCAGTTTGACCAGTCAATTGGTCAAGTCAAAGTTCAATTGAACTTTGCAATGTGATTGTAATCACAATGGTTATAATCCTTAGTGATTATACCTACTGATTACCACATTAACTAGGCATAGTGACAAGTCAAAGTTTCGGTCAAAATGCGTTTTAGCACGCATTTTGCAACGGAACTATTTTCGGGTATCAAAACCCATTGTTTTGATACCAAATCAGTAGGTTGAACGTATTTTGACATGTTTAACTCGTCACTAATAGTTTGGTGCTTGTTTAGGGTCGTTAGTTAAGCGGTCTAAACAACCGCTTAGACTTTCAAACCCGACCCGTTTGGTCGATCATTAGGATCCGACCAAGCTTACTTAGTGATCATAGTTACATAGGGAATAACCCCTGAGGTTATACCTTATGATCACATAGGATTGGTTAGTCTTTTGCTAGTTAGCTTGTATGCCCATAGGAAATGACCAAAACACCCTTTTTAAGCATAAATCCGTATTTTGATTATGTGAACATATTTTTGACATATAATCTGATTTAGTAACATGTTTAGGCATAATTGGGCATGTAAGACTTGGCATAGCACATAGTCAACCATCCGAACATAGTCTTACGCTAACGACGCATTATAGTAGCTTATACTACCATAATGGGTCGAATCGGGTGAAAAGCACTTAGGTAGACTTCTAAATCAGAATGTAAGGTCTATTAAATCATACCATATGAGTTTAAATACTCATTTGATTTATAGAACCTCATTCTATCCTATCTCCCGACTTAGGATCCGTTTATTAACATAGTTACCTATACTAGGTGCCGGTTGATTCCGTGATACTTGGAGCTTTTATTGGTCTTATTCTCAAGACTAATAAGCAATCCCAAGTGAGTACATAGTTCCCCTCTTTTACCGTTTTCAAATACTTTGGGGTGATTCACATGTACATATTGTTACTTTCTTGTTTTACAAGCTTTGGTGACATAAACATACTAGTTTCACTTAGTACATATTTAGTACATGTTTTCACTATGTATGTTAAGCATGCTAGCACATTGATTTATTACACATTTGTTACATATGTTTACTTAGCATATGTACGCATTGTTTTACATGACATTTCTACTAGGCATGTTTACTTAGCATACCTAGTACATGGTTTTCATAGCATGCTTACATTGGTTATGACATTTGGTGTGTTTAATCGGGACAATAATACATTCATTAACATTGATCACGGCGCTCGGTAGTATGTAATGGTACCATAGGAATTGACAACTCCCGTTTCCGACTTCCTAGGTTTGTTTGGAAGTTGGAAATGACATAATCCGACTACATAACTTAGATGAACCTTTAATTTGTTTAAAGGTTTGTCGCCACAGTCGCAAGGCTTGAATGTATGCGATTAACATTACTGCATAAATGTTTGTAATCATAAAGCATTGTTTTCTGCAAAACATGACATTTGAATTAAACTTAGGTTTACTCAAAGACATTGTTTTGTACATTTTTCCTATGGTGGAGTAATTGCTTGTTATTCGCCATACATTTGTTTCACACTAATATCATTACATAGTTTAAGTAGATGATTTCCTACTTGCTAAGCAATACATTTGATACATTTCATACATGACATTGAACATGGTTTGCACATAAACATTTTTGACATTGAACAAGACATTTTAGTTGGTTATCAATAAGTGACTTATGTAACGGGGCTATGTGCCATACGATAAAAGCATGGTGGATATGCCGATGGTACTTCCTATATATAAGTGCTCTTATTGTATTTCACATTGTTGCGTTATATAAATCACTTGGACAAGACATGAAACATTTTTACAAGGACATGATATTTGTATTACAAAATACATATTTCACACAAAATTACTTTTACTTGGTTATTCATTTAACCATGCATTGTCCTTTATTTTATCATTGATTTTCATATCGATTTTCATATAAATTCATAAAGGAAAATATTTTACAAGGTTCATGACTACATTTTGTTAAACATTTTTTTTTTAAAACCACAAGTCATGAATCTTGCATAAACAAAACCTATGTATCTCACAGGCATTTTTATGCTGACGTACCTATTTTTACATGTGTTTCAGGTGCTGATGCATGATGATGTTTGTGCTTCACTTAGGCGGACTCGGGCCTTAGTGACTTAAAAGACAATTATTATGTTATGTTTTATTTAAATTCCAAGACAATGTAAACTTTAATTCAATAATACATAATTTTTATTACCATGGTTGTTGAAACATTGATTCTGTCACCTCACTCCCCGGCGTTTCCGCCGTGGTTTGTTGTTTTGACACGGCCGGGGTGTGACAAGGGTCGTCAGCGGTTTAGCTATCTTGGAGAAATTCTCAATAAACCGTCGGTAATAGCCCGCTAAGCCCAAAAATTCTCGAACTTCTGTTGGGGTTTTGGGGGCTTCCCAATTCTTAATTGCTTCAATCTTGGCTGGGTCTACATGAATGCCCTTCTCATTTACAACGTGGCCAAGAAATTGTACTTTGCGAATCCAGAATTCGCACTTTGAAAACTTTGCATAGAGTTTCTCTTTCTTCAGTAGTTCCAAAATGGTTCTGAGATGTTGCTCGTGCTCTTCTCTCGTTTGCGAGTAAACCAGGATATCATCGATAAATACAATCACGAATTTATCGAGATATGGTTTGCATACGCGGTTCATCAAATCCATAAATACCGCTGGCGCGTTCGTCACTTCGAATGGCATCACAAGGAACTCGTAATGCCCATAACGTGTTCGGAATGCAGTCTTTGGTATGCTCTCCTCTTGAATTCTCAACTGATGGTATCCATATCGAACGTCGATCTTGGAATAATAGCTCGATCCTTGCAATTGATCAAATAAGTCATCAATCCTCGGTAGTGGGTACCGATTCTTGATAGTGAATTTGTTCAGTTCTCTATAATCGATACACATCCGCAGTGTTCCATCCTTCTTCTTCACGAACAATACTGGAGTTCCCCAAGGCGAGAAGCTTGGCCTTATGAATCCTTTATCCAACAACTCCTGGAGTTGTGTAGATAATTCTTGCATCTCGGATGGTGCAAGCCGATAGGGTGCCTTGGCTACAGGAGTGGCTCCTGGAACCAAGTCTATATGGAATTCGACTTGTCGTTGCGGAGGTAGTCCTGGTAGATCTTCGGAAAAAACATCAGGGAATTCCTTCACCACAGGAATGTCTTCGAGTTTCGGTTCCTCAGCCTTCTTATCTACAACGTGCGCTAGGAAAGCAACACATCCTTTCCTTAAGCACTTCTGCGCCTTCATACAACTGATGATTCGCAAAGGCGCGTCTCGTTTTTCTCCATGCACGATGAGAGTTTCATCATTCACCAGATGGATGCGAATGATTTTCTCGTGACAAACAACTTCAACTTTGTTCTTGGACAACCAGTCCATTCCGACCACTACGTCGAAGCTACCCAATTGAATAGGTAAGAGATCGATGCTAAATCTTCGCTCACCAAGTTCTAACGTGCAACTCCTAACAACTTCACTCATTTCAACAAGTTTACCATTGGCTAGTTCTATGGAATAAGGAATACTTAATCTACTAGATTCTATTCTGAGCATACGTTTAAATTCCACAGACATGAAGCTATAATCGGCACCAGTGTCAAATAATATGGATGCGAAGTGATTGTTAATAAGAAACCAGTGTTGCAGAAACCGGCCTAGGCGGCCACTTAGTGCCTAATTTTGAGATAGTCGGTCAATTAATCGGCCATGGTCAAAGTCGGTCAAAGGCGGTACCTAGGCGGTCAAAAATCGGATTAATTGGACTATATTAATCGGTCAAAATCGGTCAAAATCGAACCATTCTATCTGAAACTTGAAGTATTTATGTGAATTTTGAAGTATTATTTTTATATTATTGGGTATATATATATAATTTTGAAAAAATACATATAAAAATCCCATTCCGATTAATCCCGATTAATCCCTAGGCGGTAACTCACCGCCCGACTAGCTCCTAGTGCCTTCTACAACATTGTGAGAAACGTACCGGTGACCACATTTGGGTCCTCGCGTGCATTCTTTGCTCCAATCACAAATGCCCGAGCCTGAGCATTGTTCCCCCTTGGGCAGTCTTTTATGAAATGATCCTTGCTTCCACAACCGAAGCATCCTTGGTTCTGCCCCGCTCCATTACCATTCCGGTTACCATTGCCATTGCCATTTCCACCACCGTTTCCATTACCAGCACCGTTGCGGTTTCCATTCCAGTTTCTTCCTTTTCCCCAACAATCTTCTGTTTGGTGACCCAACCTACCACATTTGTCGCATCTTGGAATGCGACAAGCTCCTTCATGATGATACCTACATTTTTGGCATTTAGGCAGGGTGCCTTGGTATCCTTTGGCTACGGTATCATTTGCCGTTGCAAAGGTTCTTGCCTCCTTAGGTGGGTTAGGGTCACGCTTCTTGTTGTTTGAACCTTTGTTGTTTCTGCGGGTTGCTTGATTCAGATTCACATGCTTCCTTTTCTTATCACCAGACGACTCAACATGCGTCTCGGTCTTTTCAGTTGGGTTCAATAACAACTTCTTCATACGGACAGCATCTTCAGTAAGACTGACAGCCAGAGTTACAGCCTCAGTGATCGTTTGAGGTTTGGCCGAAGTTACCATGCTGCGAAATTCTGAGGCCAATCCCCAAATGTAGCATTCAACGCGTTTAAATTTGGGAGTCACCATGTAGGGGATCACTCTCGACAAATCGTGGAACCTTCGGGTATAACCAGTAATGTCAGCACCTTCCATGGTCAAGTGCCAGAACTCAGTCTCCAACCTTTGGAGTTCAGCACGAGAGCAATACTTCTCTCTCATTCGTTCTTTTAGCGCATCCCACGTCATGCCGTACGCAGCATCATCACCCAGAGTCTGGACTTGCAAATTCCACCAAGTCAAAGCTTCATCAACAAACAACCCAGTAGCAAAAGTGACTTGTTGGTCCGCGGTACACTTGCTCATACGGATAGTGGCATCAGTCTTCTCAGTCCAGCGTACAAACGCCACTGCACCTCCAGTGCCATCGTAGTTTAGTGGCTTCTAGTCGAGAAACTGCTTAAAGGTGTAGCCTTGAGCTGTGTTTCCTCCAGATGTATCTCCCTGCCCATTACGTCTAGCATTGCTTGGTCCTCCGCTTTGTTCGGTGTGGTTCGCCTCGTATTGAGCGATAGCTGCGGAGATCCTTTCTTCCAGCAGAGTGTTCAGTTCTTCAGCGGTCCTTGGCAGGAGCAGAGGAGGGCGTTGGTCAGAATCTTGGTTGTTCACAGCTCTTCTAGGTGCCATTTCTGAAAGAACACAACACAATAGGGTTAGACATGTGTTTGATATCGTCATACGAGACAGTAGTAGTATATATATACACAGGCATATACCACATAAGTGACATCAAACAATCCACCAAACATATAAATCAATTCATACAACAACAAGCATGCATAAATAGATAAATACTAGTGTGTCATAAGATATTCACTGATATCCTTACACATACCAGGGCAACTTGTTACATCATTGTAAGCAAAATGCATAAGGGTTACATCTCCCCAAGGTACAAGTTTAATATATGTAAAGGACAAATATCTACTCCACATAGGCGGTTCATGTCTTTATACCCTATATTATTACTCCAACAGAGTATTTGATAGGCTGGGGGAGGGTGTTCACGTTTGCACTTTCCTTGCATTGAAGGAATCTATACGTGACAAGACTTGCTGTGGTTTCTGTGCACTGAATTCCATAATTATGTATGCATCCATAATTACGTAACTCTTTGCACAGTCCGCACAGTTCGTTTCATCCTCGTATCACTTCTTTAAGATAGGCCATTATTTTCAGGTAAAGTCACGAGTACCTGAGATATTCTGTTTCTAGTATATGTAAATATCAATTATCACACATAATCGCAAGTAATTTATAGTCAAAGACAAGTGCTACTCCAGTGCACCCGAAGTCTCGTAGTGTCTTTTCTTGACTCTTTGAAAACAGTTTCAGGTAGTGGATGTCGCGGAAAGTTTTATGCAATGAAAACTCTTTGAAAAATTGTTTTCGTGAAAGGATCCTAGAGATTGTAGACTAGACTCGAGAAGGAATCCTGGTTCACTACAATCGCAGCTCTGATACCAAATTGTCACACCCCTTTCTAAGGCCGAAGCACGAGGTGTGATCATGAAAGGTTCTCATCGCATACGAATGGTAAACATACTACATGCTCATAAAAATAACTTCAAATACCATTAACATTTCATAACTGAAAACATAATTTATGTGTTTACATCACAAGACAACATTTTGTTTGAAAAGATTACAACTTTATTCAAAGATCAACATAAACAACATCCAAGAGCAAGAGTATGACCGTGCGCACATCCACTTTAGTTACCTGAAATACATGTGAGTTTTTGGAAAAGCGTCAACATAATGTTGGTGTGAATTCATGCAATTTCTGTATTGAACGTTTGTATACTTTGTATGAAAACATGGTATGAATCTTGTATAAATCAAGTATTTCTGTATGTATCAAGTTATTAATGGGTTGCAAGGCCATTAACATGTGATACGACATAGGAAGCATCCAAACCATAGGCATTTTTCTAGTTGTCGATTAACGGCTGAGACACAAAAGCACTACTCGGTACTAGTTTTCACCAAGAGTGTGGCTGCCCGAAAACCCATTAGATCTAACCTTTTGTCCTGCGGTCTTAGTATGGACACGATTAATGGTGCTTCTGGTACCCTATTCGCGACACAATTTCAAGTATCATTCCTTATTTCTTGTATCCATCATACCATAACTCATGTATTTTCCCCAAGTTTAAAAGTATGTAAAAGTTTAAAAGTGGGGACATAATCTCACTTTTCTGTAAACATTTAGTAACATGTACTTCACCCCCGAAGTTATATAACTGAAAACAGTTAAAAGAAAAGGGGGAGCATGAACTCACAACTTTGCGTTTCTTGCGCCGTAAACTTCACCGGGTTTTGCTTAAATAGCGTCATGACCTATACGTGTTTTATTAACGTTAGTCACTAGACTTGTATCGCACAAGTACAAGTCACCATCTTTTATGTATTCTTGGTCGTTAAAAAAATAATTTATATTTTTAACTATGTATTTTACTTATATTATTTTCTCACAAATAAATATAAGTATCTTGTATTTTTCACCCGAGTTATGTATTTTGTCCAAAACTTCATTTCATGTTCATAACTTATCCAAGTTACATAATCTATTAAGAAATATATTTTCATAAATATATTTTCATAAATATATTTTCTTGTATTTGTCTAAGCATGTTGTATGTGTATTTTGTATTTTTACTCCTTGGGAGTACTTAGTGTATTTTTAAGTCCTAATACACTATTACACACAATATATATTACATACACTTAGCACAAAATTTCGGTGATCAATAAATATATATCTTTCTAAAAAATATACATACTTAGTATCGCTTTTTATCTTGAAGAAATCATCATTTCTTAACTTGAAGTTTACATAAAAATTAGGGAAACCTTGGTAAATATTTTTGGGTGAATTTTTAGGGAATAAGTTTCACCAAAACTTATATTTTTCTAAGTGTCAAAATTTATAGAAATTTTGACCGAGTTTCCCCTAAAAATGGAGGTTTCCCATGTTTTCAAAACATGTGTTTATTTTCTTTTAAAATCATCACAACAATCATCAATTCATTTAACACTTACCGAGTATCAAAATCAAGTATTTTACACTATATCATGAACTTGAAGCTTTTGTAAAAACTTGTAGTAACTTACCATGTTATTTAGTAGGTTTAGTTACCCTTAAAAACATGGTTATTTGTTTGTAAATCACTTTATTAAAGGATTTGGTCATTTACAGCCTGTAAGATGATTTTTCTAAAAATATTTCTCTTGTATTCTTCTTGTTAAAATATGTTTCTAGTCTTGTTTAAACACTAAAAATATGACTAGTTTATTTAGAAATCATAACTTTGTAAATCTCATAAATAAACTTGGTTTCTTGGGAAAATTATTCTTGTAATCATCTATGTACAAGGTTTGTATTTTGTTTAAATCATCTTTTCATATGAAAACCCATTTCATTATCCATGTTCATGAAGATATGAAGCATGATGATCTTGGTCTTTCATAAGATCACCACTTTATTTTACTAGATCATGTGTTAAATCACAATCTAGTAGTTTCCATATGATGTCTAACATCACTAACACAAATCATCATTCAACAAGAAGCAAATCAACATATTCAACATGTATTCTTATATTTTTAAGCTTATGTTAAAGTATCATGATCATGTTCTTTTGTGTTCTTCAAGTTTATCATTGTTCATCATCTTTTATTCAACAATATATGAAGTAACAAGTTACAAGGAGCTTACTACTAGCACAAGGGCTAGGGAAGAACTCAAGAGGTTGAAGATGACAAATATGATGGTTAAAAGCAAATGGAGAAGGTTCTTCAAGATTCACAAGCTCCACACTTCGTTAATCACCTTCTAGCACCTTATGTTAAGCTTGGAATGGATGAATGGAATGGAATGATGTTGGTGGTTTGTGGGGGTGGCTCACGGCCGTAGGTGGGGGAAAAGGGAGGAGGGAGGAGGGAGGTGTGGTGTTGAGTGATGAAATGAAAATGGTGATACTTATAATCTTTCACAAGATCATATCATATCTCTATAGATCTCACCATATCTAATTATATCCTTCCAAATCTAAGCAAGATAATGGAAGATTGGGAAAAATCTTGGTGGGGTCACCCCCATGTGACCGTGAACAATATAAGAGGGGGGGGGGGGTAATGTGTAATTTCAAACTTTAATTTCAAAAACAAGTAAGTTTTCAGATGTAAAGTCTAGGCACTTGATGTGTTATTATGTTATAAGGGGTGTTATGGTGTTCGGGGACCATAACTAGTTCAGAAACATTAAAACAATGCTTCTAGTAATATTTTGATGTTCCGGGTAATGTCCGATTTTTCGGTTAGATACTGGTTCGTTAAAGTGCTAAATTGCACCCTTTAGTGTTCTTTTAGTATCCTTGTGTAACCCTTTTAATTCCCAACACTTAGGAGGGTATTCTGGATAATAAAACATGAATTCTGCATAATATTTATGTTGTTAAAAGCTGATTATAGCTGATTTGTGCAGAATTCTGCATTTAAAATGCGTTTCGGGTGCTTTCTAGTGCATATTTTAGCTTCCGGAAAGTCTATATGTTAACCCTTGTATATACTCTTGGGTTTTAATGTATTCTTGACGTTGGACCTACACCTAGGCTCCAATTCTATTATCTGACTGCTTTCTGCAGAATTGTTGACACAATGTGTCTTACCGGTGAGTTTACTAGTATTTCTGACGCAACGCTATCATTAATGCATAAACAATTTTTGTAGTATAAAACGTGCATGAATTCACAAGTATAGCATGTAATTTAGATAATGTTGACATTTAAGCACATAATTGCAATCATTAAGTATTAATTAAATTGTACGAAAATTATCGGTTTTGTGCCAGTTGTCACAAAAATAAGCAATCCCAAACATCCCCTTAATATTTGTAATCGAAGAGATAATAATCGGAAGTGCGGTATTGCAATATTAGGAATGCGCCTTACAATTGGATTAATCAAAATTTTACCATTTTACCCATCACAATTTAACATTGTTCTGTTTGGTCTTGACAAAAGATAAGTTACTACTGTAATTAGCAGTTTGTAAAAAAAGTAACAACCAAATTACCAAAAGAATATCTTACCATAGTAAATCAAAGAAATCTAGATTCCATAACAACGGAAATGTATCAAACCAGAAATCCACAATCACAAAAATATGAAACAAGAATTGTAAGAAAAATATGTAGAAGGATAGTCGCCACTTTGCAGAAGCATAAAGTGGGGAAAGAAATTGGCTTTTCCATTGACGATTGCTCTTCCATTAATAGATTCCAATGATTTCTACCTACTTCTGTTCACTATTACTCCGTTAATAGATTCCAATGATTTACTACCTACTTCTGTTCTGTATTACTCTAAAACTGTCTACAATGGGAATAATGGATTTTAATAATCCCAACTATTGTCCATTGGCCGGTAAATGTTCCAACTTCAAAAATTCCCACTGGCGGTCCATCTTTCACACATTGGCCTTCAATGGACCCTAACGTCGTTAGTCTTCGGTCGCCGGAAAAACGTTTTTGGTAAAAAAAAAAAGGTTCCTAAAGGTCTGATCTATGATTACAAACATGATTGGGACGAAAACTTTGAGTTTTCCAGCTAAAAAGTTGAGTTTTCCGGCGAAAAATTAGTTTTTCTGGCGACCTTATTAATTTGGGTTTTTTACTAGAATGGTTTCTAAAGGTGCGTAATAAGATTTCAAAGAGGTTTGAGACGAAAAGGTTGGGTTTTCCGGCCGAAAAGGAGTTTTTTTGGCCAAAAACGTTTTTTTTGGGGACCGGAGACTAACGGCGTTAGGGTTCTGTTAGTTTGGGTCCATTGAAAGCTGATATGTGAAAATATGGGATCGTCAGTGGGAATTTTTAAAGTTGGGACCGTTACCGACTAACGAGCAATAGTTGAAATTATTAAAATCCATTATTCCTATACGAATATGAAAGATTGCCCGTTGATTTACTGATTAGTTTGCAGCCCAAACCCATAACAAACTTGGCCCGTAACCTATATCATATATACCAATTTAGAAATGGAGGCTCTAATTTACAAAGCATAAACACATATGAATTCGTAAAAGAGTATAAATTTAGTTTGTTCACGAGAATTATTATTGTTTTTTATTGCGCGAGACATGCGAATTGTGTAACGGTTTTGAAATGAACGAGGTAACAAGTATAAAATCACATATAAATTGAATAACATAAAAAAGAGGCTCATAAAACACAGGATTGTTTCGGGTAGATAAACGTCGACTATTCCATAGTGAATCGAAAGTCCTTTCAAATTAGAGAAACGTGCTTTGGCCTATAGGTAAGATACTATCGTCGAGAAGTGATTAACGGTATCTTACTCTTCCAGTTACTACACGTCTCTAATCGATCGAAACAATCGAAACTTTGGCGACATTGAAAATCGAGGAATGGGACTTAATCGACAAGGTGTGGGTTTCACCCCTAACTTGACGATTTCGTACCCTAATGTGGTTGGTACTCGTCGGGTCAAAATAAAATTTCGACACTTTGACGAGGGTCCACTAGAGTTTGAATTGGAAATTTACCATTAAGATGTGGATTTCACTCCTAGCTTAATGGCGTAATTTCGTGCAAAATAAGAATAAGCGGAATGAGAGACGTTCACCAAATTGAGGGTTTCACGCCTATTTTGGTAAACTCTCTCTTTTGTATAAAGAGTGTCTTCAAGTCTTCAAGTGTATTGTGTAAAATGTCTTAGGAAGGACATCATGTAAGCATTAAGACCAAGAAGAAGAGAAATAAGCAAAGTAGGTAGAATAACATTTTAAGCAAGAATCAAGAATGGTCAAAATATGGTTCCTACTATAGACTAGGTCGAACATGGCAATTCTACCTAATTCCCTATAGTTATGGCTCTGATACCAATCTGTCACACCCCAACCAATGGCGGAATCATCGGAGTGGGACTAGTTCGAGATTGCAAGAGACTTCATAAGACTATTTGTGACAATATTTAATTCAACCATTTTCATTTCATAATCAAATTGTCAAACATTACAAGGAAAATTCAAATAACAACTTGTTCATAACATAACGATAACAAAATTGATATAACACTTTAAACCTAAACGTCTAAGTGAGTATCTAGGCATCATTGCTAATCCATTTCATAGCATCATCAATCCTCAACCTGTAACATGTTTAAAATAAAGTTCAATTCAAAAGCAAAGGCGAGTATACAAGTTTAAGAATAAGTATAAGTATAAGTATAAGTTTAAAAGTTTAAAACGAATCCACATGGCAACTTAGTTTATACAATATCATCATACAAGGCATGCAATATTTCTAGTCAACCCTCTGTTTACGCAAAATGATATAATTCAACATGACCACTCATTCACGGGTGGTGCGTTACTCCTATAGCGCTATTCATGTTAAATGGAGGCTCATACAAAGCTAATGACTATAGTATCACATAACAATCACCCAAATATAACATCAAGTATCACAACATAGCATTCATGTATTTGGATTATTTCGTGCAAGTATAAAGTTTAAAGTTTAAGTGTGGTTTTATAATTTAACATGTTACCCCCCCCCCCAAAGTGGTAAACATAAAAAAGGGGTTTCGAGTATACTCACGGTTTTGCAAGCTTTTCACTTATGAATCCGCAAGTGAGTTGTTGTGGGAGGTTGGAACACCAAGTCCTTCTACATGAAGAAGTATGAGTATGGAGGATAACGGTAGATTAAATATTTGGAAGTTAAATCGTATGAACATAATCATATGAAAGTAATCATTTTTTTTGACACATAGTGTTTAGATGATGTAACCAAACACCTTGACAAGTGACCATTATATCATCATCAAAGGTTGATTACTTAGGTAATATATATAAGTTATGTAATATGTTAAATATGTCAAACATGAGGTAGGAGGATGAATCCTCCATTTAGTAACCTCTTAAGTATCATAGAATTCATGTAGGAGGTAGGAAGAACAAGTCTTCCATTTAGGCACCTCTAGATGTTCACCACTACACTTGATGTTATGAACATTCAAGAAGGGTCATGAACTTACAAGTAATAATACAATATGAACATCTAATCTATGAGAAATCATCAAGCAATGTGTGGATTTTTAAGTAGGATAGCCCAAGCTAATCCTGAATCACACTTTCATCAAGTCTTAAGCTTGAACATCACTTGTGGGTTAAACCCTTGACCAAAACAGAAAGTTTGTGAGGTTTATACCTCTGATTTTGAATGTCTCAACCTTGTTTTTAAGCCTAACTAACCATAGATATGGTTATAAGAATAAGAACATAGGTTTGAGATGAGATAACTCAAGTTTAACTAAGTTTAGCAAAGTTTAAGTGAAAACAGAAAGTTGCAATCCACTTTGGAGCCTTTTTGGTGACATTCCAGACCTTGGTTTTCCATGGAAAACCTGTGGAAATGTTTCTAAGGTTGTTCCAAGCAAGTGGGAAATAGAATCAAGTGAAAAGGTTAAGAAACGAGTAAGATATGCTCACTTTTGTAAGATGTTATGAATCTGTCTTGCAAGTAATCAGCTGCGTTTTTAGAGTGTTTTGAGAGTAAGATTTGAGTATGTAAAGTGGTAAGAAGGCTGATTATAAGTGATATTTATAGAGGAAAAGATTAGGGTTTAAGTGGGTTACAATTAATACAAGTGGTTGAGGTTTAAAATAATAAAAAAAATTAAAATTAAAAGTTGTTGCTGGCCGAACAGGGCTGTTAACAGCCATAACTCTTCATTTTTTTTTTGTCATAACTATCACATATATTTAGTTGTTATGTATTAATATATGTTATAGTTTAATAATTACCATCCACTAACATCATGTAGAAAATTGTTTAGAATTTAGACATTAGAAAAAGAAAAAGGTCAGTACATTAGTCACAAAGGCTGTTTCTTTTGGCTGTTGATGATTCTTGTTTTGCCTATGTCAACTTTACGTTGGTATTGATATCTATCTACTTATCTATAAGAGGAGAAGTAATGCTGACCTAAGAAAAGCTTAGGTATCATCCTCTCAGCTATGCCAACTAGGATTTTCATACTTCATTATTACATCATAAATCATAAATAATAAATAAATCACTTTAAAACTTTGCCCTCTTCATTTGAATTTCAAATTTCAAATTAGAAAATGAGCTCCATTATTACATCCTCCAAACTCTGACATTTCAAATTCACATACGACTTTCACTCTCTATATCCTCTCTCTCTCTCTCTCTCTGCAAATTAGGGCTTTTTTCTTCACAAATGCTTTGCAACCAAACGATGGATCGCGATGCTACTGTCGAGATCAACGCTCCTCACTCCATGGGAACAACAATCATCAGAGTATTGTAATGATTCACTTGCAACAAACAACTACAGTTTGGTCTTGAAAGTAACGCCAACAGATTCACTTGCAATGAGCTGAAATCGATGCATTTCTACTTCACAATCTGATATGATTCTGTTTATACACCTCCAGAGCTCAATTTCGGTAAAGTTTTTCTACATTTTTTATTTCGTATGCTTCAGTGTTCTATGATTGAGCTCGTACGGATGTTGATTATTCTTGAATGATGAAATGAAGTATTGTGTTGTTGATTCTTTATGTGTTTTTAGGTTACTTATGATCGAATGGGTTAGTTAGGGCTTGTAGTTTCTGTGGTTTTAGGTTTGGATCTTGAAATTAGGGCTAATTAATGCTTTTTTAGGATTTTTTTTATTTTAGGAGTTAGGTGTTGAAAGTGAAATGTTGCTTTTAGTAGATTTTGATCTTATTTTAAGTGTCAGCAGTATATATAAACACTTTTGTTTCCTGTTTATTTCTTGAAAGTTATATTCATTGAATTATATAATGAGAGATGTGACATTGATGCAAATGACTTCATTTATTACATATATGCAAATGACTTCAAGTTGGTATATAAAAGCTGAAGCAAATTGAATGTTGGTATAAAATGATTTTAAATTCTGAATGTTGGTATATAAAAGCTGAAGCAAATTGAAGGGGCTCTCTATGTTTGGGAAAGTTGGGTTGGTGATATGTTCTCATGTTCATACTTCTTTAAACAACGGCTGAGCTTCATGTAACGTAGGACCTATGAGAACTTACTTCGTGTAGTTTACACTTCTCTTTTTAGTTTATTATTATTGCTGTAAATATCTTAGATTTGAAAAGGAGCTTGTATGTTGTTTAGATGAAATGGTTTAGTAAGTAATTCATCTCTCACAAAAGAATTCACCTGATTCATGTCTGCAGGATAATGATCGATGAGTTTCTTAATTGATATTTGTAAAGTTTCTCTCCGAAACTCGATATCGATATCCGTTCAAACAGATGCTTTAAGACTTCTCTTTAGTTGTTCACTGAGTTGGATGGTATGATCTTTAATCAAACTTGAACTGATAAGTTTCTTTATTTTTAATGAATCAATCATGGTTTTCTAACGAGTAACCATGGAATGTAGTTTCAGATAACTTAAAAGGGATGGGACATTAAAACTTGTTACTGAAGATCATAAAGGGAAAAATTGGTCTGGTGTAAGACAAATGTCGGATTCTGAAATGCTAAAGACCAAATCAACTGCCCTTTTAGTATTATGTTTCGCTGGGTATGCTCAAGATGCTTGAAAGTTATCATAATTGTACATGACTCTCGATGAATAGTACTACATGTAAAACTTTTAAACCATCTTTTTATCATGATGATTTTGATTGCAAATGGTTTTTAACTATCTATAAATATTTGTTTCAGGTGCAGTGGATGGATAATGAAGGAAATTGGCTTTCATGGTTTTAATCCTTTTCTTTTTGCATTTAATTTATTATCTTTCTGTGAGCTATCGATCTTTTTGTCTCTGTATACTTTTTGTTGTTGCTTTTTGTAAGGAAAATACAAATAGGATGCATGGTGAAGGTATACAACAATGGAGATGTTTGTAAGGGTAATTTTTCCAAAGAATATGCATGGTGAAGGTATACACCCTTTTAGCTCAATCTTTTGATTTTACCTATGTGGTCCAGTTGAGATATAAAAGATAATCCAAATTGACATGTTGATAAGTAGCTTATTTTGGTGAGTTTGTTGCTACCTTTTGTGAGCAGACCCACGGCTGGAAGCAATGGTATGAGGAGACATCTCATGACTTTGAATTCTCAAATGGTAATTTTACTTTTATATTGCAAAGTAGTTTTGGTGTTGTACATATCACTTCACATTTTAATTATAAAAATAACATCATTGCCTATTTAACACTGAACATTGTGTTAAATATATAGATTCTTTGCAATTTTGGCTTACTCACGAGACGTCTTTTATGCGAGCACACACCAGTTTTGGACTTGAATCTCTATATTTGTGTCAAGGACTTTACCAAACGTTGATGGTTCATAACAACCTGTAATGCAAGCTTCGATCATGCAGAGATGTTTCTACCGTAGTTTTTTAGGTATGTTAGCAAGTCTAAACACACAAGTTCGTGAAACGGATTAATAAAAGTGAGACCTCTTTTTGCTGATGTTTTTAGTTTTTTACTTTCAGATTTTTTTCTTCATCGCGAAACATAGATGGTTCTACTGTTGTTGAAAAAAAGCTGTGTGGAGCTGGAGCTGTTGATACAGAAGTCGTGACAGGTACTCATCTGGTCACATAATCATCTAGACAAAGCGACAAAGGGCAATTTCTTAGGTAAGAAGTGTTTACTTAAAAATAGGCATTTTGTATGGATAAAGTGCATATTCTTAATCCATAAACCCCTAACTCTTTTTTTTTTCTATAAATCATAGAATCATTTTAGATAGTATCAATTTTGTAATCTTACTTGATACTTGACATACTGATTGTTTATATGAACATAAAGAATTGCCCAAAAAGTGTATATACCAGGGTATTTTGATATAACATACATATAAAATTTTCAAAAACAAATTTTACAGTGTAATCGTATTTATAAAAAAGCACACGCTATTTATCGCTATTTGCTATGTAGCATATAAGTATGAGTCTATGGTCCTCATCCCTATCCCTATAATCAAACACTGGATGAAAAGATATAAACGGTTGCATGTTAATATTAATAATCAAACACTGTCTTTAAGATGCAGTAATATTACCCTTTAAAATACGATCGTTACCTTTTTGTATATTTTGTTTTTACAAATTAATTTTTATTTCTAAGATTTTTTTTTATTTTGAAAAATTAGTGTATATCTGAATTATAGCAGTTAAGCCAGCAAAGATCTGGATGAAACACAAGAAAATGTTAATGGATTTGTATAATTAGGGCATGAAAAAGTAATATCTATAGAGAAAATGGTACCAAACAACAACCTTAAAAAAAATTCAGATGAAACATTTTCTAATTATCGAGAATGGAACAGTCTCTTTATCTTCAAACTCATAAAAAGAATTAAAAATAAACTGTGATAAGAAAAATTAATACGATCAACCATATAAAGTGTTAAAAAAGTAACAATTACATATAAAAAAGAAAACTAATCAGAAACTTAAACTCTAATAGCAAGAATCAAGAAACTTTAACTTCAACTCCATGGAGCACTGAACTTCTCGATGTATGTCATTGATCTTTCTCATGAACTCCAGGTCTTTGTCTCCACACTCTATATTACTCGCAATACATAGGTCACGAACGGAAGTAGTCGGCATCGCCCTCAGGTCTCTCGAAACCTGATCTCTTGTCAACAGACCAAGTTGTAGTCCGTTAAAACACCTCTTCAACTCTTGAAGAGTAGACCTATCAGCCAAAACTTGCTCTTTGATTTGTTTAATAAATCGTTGCTTGAAATCGTCAGAATATGACTCCATTTTAATGTATTTATAAGAACTAAAGCAAACAATAACAGTTGATCTTCTGCTTTCAGTGAATGAATCTGGGTATGATGAAACAACATTTGAATTGGCAATGGTATTATATAGAATCTGTGACAGCCCAAATGTCAGATTTAAATGCAACCATTAAATAAAAATTTATATTTAAAAACCATGTACATTTAATGATTTAATGGGAAAACGTGTATAAATTTATATTTAAAAACCATGTACATTTAATGATTTAATGGGAAAACAAGTAAAATTAAATATCTAGAAAACCAAAGAACAAAATTTAAACCTTCAAAAAAGGTTATCATAATTAGTACATGTCTGTTCATTTACCCTATCAAACATTTTACACACTATAAAGGATCATGATTAGTTTACTTGAAAACATCAACACTTCATTTTTAAAAAACCTTTCACCCTAAAACAAACTGTCCAAAAAACACTAACACTCTTTCTAAATGGCAAGCAAAAGCTTCTACCACTGGTCTGAAACAGCCGATCTTAAAATTGAATTTTCAAGATGGTCACTCGAAGAACAGAGAAAAGATGAAGAACTCAACAAAAAAGTTGCTATAGTGAGTGATAAATATTATAAGCAAACCTGGAGTAGCATTGCACTGCTGGATGAAGTTGTCTGTTCTCCTCCATCAGAGTTTAAAGAAAAAGCAGAAGAGTTTATCATACATCTGCTGAAACAGGATCAGAAGACCTGTGATATGCTTGTTGATCTGCAAATTAAAACAAATAATGAAATTGCATGGAAGAAGGCGAGAGAACGAGATATCCTATTAAGTGTTAATTGTAATGTATAATTATTAATTTTTAATATTTTTCAAAATCAGAATTTTGTAATACTATTTAATATTGAATGAAGAAAATTCAAAGCTTCAAAATCAGAATTTTGCAATTTCACTTTTACCAGTTTCAATAATAACAAAACAATTTCCAAATACAAGTTTTCTTTATGAACATGATTCAAGTACTTTGAGGTCAGTGTACTTTGAGTTAGGGTTGGTGCTTAGTTCGCTGGAGTTTCATTAATTTTAGTACTATCGAGTAAGTTTTCTTTGTATCCTACGATTAATTCATTAGCGTTACCTGATGGTTAGTTATAGTTTAGTGAACATGTTTCAAGTACTTTGAGGTCAGTGTAGTTAACATTGAAAAGTTTTAAGGTTTCCTTGAGTTTTGTTAAAAAAAATAACGTAAATCTAATCTTTTAAAATTAAGGAAATCGATGCAACTTTGATGTTAGAGGTAAATTCAACTGGTCAGGAAGCAACTCTCGGGGTTAACTTTGCAGAAGTCTACAAAAACTCAGAATTGTACAAGTATGGTGACTTCATCTGTTGATACTTATATAACCAATATGCGCATTCTAATTTACGTTTTTGGTGACACTACAGGAGAAATAAAGAAATGATAAAGGAAAGCAGTAAACCAATACTTATATAACCTATTTGATCCTTATGAATTTTGTGTTAATAGATGATGATTGAGATTCCATACATCTTTGTTCAGACTATCGTCTATCGGATTATCGTATATGTGATGATTGGATTCGAGTGGACAGCTGTCAAGTTGATTTCTTTTCTTTACGTACTTCACATTTTACAGGATGATGACGGTTGCAGTAATGCCCAACCACAACCGGTAAGACTTATTGTTAAACTTAAAAGTTCTTAAGGTAAAGGTCTATAAAAATTGGCTCAACTACAACTGTAAAATATTTCAGCGATTACGCCAAACAACACTGCTCAACCAATGATTTAGTTTTTGCAAAGATCGTATTATGTGTAATTATACTTAAACTTTGGTGAGCTGTTTTAACATATATTTTTTAAAAGAAAGTTTTAATCAGATTAAGGGGAGCAAATGTGGATTTGGTTTATCTTTGGATTCGTCTTAACAAGACCTTGCCAAAGATATCAAAATTAGTATGTTAAACAAGACCTTTCAAAAAAGTGTAGGTTAAAATTGCTATTAATATTGCATCAGATATGGGATGGTTTTACCTAAATTTTAGGTTAGGTAATAATACATGGAGTTTGTTAATAATACATGAGATGGATTTTCTAGATACCACCTGTGGAGGAGGTAACCCATAGCTTAGTCGAAGGTTTGTTTGCTTTTTAGTCTATTTAATTACAACAGTAGAATGTCATAGGGTTGGTTAATAGATTTTAGACAATGTATGTCTTTGGCAGCCCTACAAAAGCTCGAGTCGGCTGGCTAAAAGCTTGAGTCGAGCTTGAATGAGCTACTCGATAGGTCATCATGATTTTCGTATGGAGCTACTGTTCGAGTCAAAAGGAGGCCCAGTAATCCTTCAAGAGTGATTGAGCATGTAAATCGTCGCACTTCACGAGTGATTGAGCATGTAAATCGTTGCAGTAACCACCATGTCTCCTTACATTAAGGTATATAGTTTGCTGTAGCTTGCGATTTTTTATGTATATAGCTTGTTGTAGTTTTGATGTATATAGTTTGCCGAAATTTTCTCGCACGTACTCGGGGTTCTAATGTAAGCTTGAGTTTGTTATTCAGCACCATTTTACATGTTTGTAATTAGGTTTTAATTTGAATATATGTAGGTTCTAATTTATTGTTAGCTGTAGTTTGTCTCTTTATCCATGTTTAAACTGAACTCTTAATTTAGATTATTATATGATTTTTTATATTTTTTTTAATTTGATAGTGAAATGCTGTTGCTAAGGCAAGCTTAAATTTATATATGTTGTTTTTTTTGAATGTTTGTTATTGTTATCTGTAATTACGTAGGTTTCAAATTGAATTTATGTAGATTTTATGCATTGTTAGCTGTATTAGATACTGAACTATTATTTGGATTATTATATGATTCTTAATATCTGTGTTTAGAAATAGGGGTGTTCATGGTCCGGTTTAGACGGTTTTTAGGTCAAACCGTGAGCCATTAAATAAATGCATAAATTAAAACAAAAGTTATCAATACATCGACATTTTAATAGAAAATCGATTTCAAAGTTGACTAATATTTAAACTAAATTGCAATGTTAAAGTAGCAAAAATACTTGGTGGCCAAACATATTGTTAGAACTGTTAAAGTGAAAATACACTTTATGGATATGTTCAAAGTAAATGGATTTAAAAACATTTAACCAACTAATGTGAATATTGTGAATATATGAGGTCAAGTAAGGCTTGATTCGAATAATATAAATCAAGATAACAAGACAGTGGGCAAAAACATGAAATTGTATAGATTTGGTTTTATTGCATCTGCATTCGCCCATTTGCATTTGCATTTAAATTAACTATATTGGCGTAAGATTTGGTCTTAAATACTTTAAAATTCCAATAGTTAAGTATGTGTAATATAAATATTTATAAAACTAAAATATAATCCAACTTTATGGTCCGGTTCGGTTTTATACGGTCGGTTTTAGGAATAAACCGTAAGCCAAACCATTCCCTATGGTTTGAAACTTTTGAAACCGACCAACCAAAACTTTAGAAAAAAAACCGATCGTGAAACCAAACCGATAACCGGTTTGGACGGTTTCACGGTTTTAAACCGAACCATGAACACCCTTATTTAGAAATTGATAGCTAAATGTTGTCATCTAATATCAGATTGCTTCCGAGGGATTGAAACATCGGGTGTTTGAGGTGTCATTGGCTGATCTTCAGAATGATGAAGATCATTCCTACAGAAAGATCCGCTTGAGAGCTGAAGATATTCAAGGAAGAATGTTTTGACCAATTTCTGGGTATGATACAATATTTACGTTATTTTTTCCCACATTTAATATAATGAACGGCGTTTAAATGTTAATATTTGCATTTTTTGTTTCTAGGGTATGGATTTTACCACCGATAAGCTCAGGTCGCTTGTGAAGAAATGGCAGTCTTTGATCGAAGCACATGTTGATGTTAAGACAACAGACAACTACACATTGAGGATGTTTTGCATTGGGTTCACTAAGAAGAGTGCTAATCAGGTGAAAAGGACCTGCTATGCACAATCTAACCAAATCAAGCAGGTATGAAGCTTGTCCGGTTTGCATATGACAACAAGGAGGCAGTTTGTCATGTCTAATCTGATTGTTTCATATTGTTATAGATCCGTAGGAAGATGAGGGAGATCATGGTGACACAAGCTCAAAGATGTAATCTAAAGGAGTTGGTTCAAAAGTTCATTCCTGAATCAATTGGTAGAGAAATTGAGAAACCAACATCTAGCATCTACCCATTGCAGAACGTTTTCATCCGCAAAGTCAAGATCTTAAAGGCACCTAAGTTTGACATCGGGAAATTGATGGAGGTAAAATGCTAAATTTTGGCTCCACTTTTTGAGTTATTCAATTTGATTATTACTGACATGATTGTTGTTTATGTAATCTACTTATATTTGAATCGTGATTTCAGATATGGGAGGAGTAGAAGTTGTGTTTTTTGAATGAATCTTAGTTCAAAAATTCTTAGACGGCGGAAGGCTCAACTCGATTCATCGACGACTGCGTTGTTCTTCAAGGTATTACATCTTCCTTTCTCCACTCTGATAGTGTAAGATGCAAAAACATTACCTGCCAATCGTATCATAGTTGAACTCGAAAGCTGCGTTGAAGTTTTGAAAATGAAATCGAACTAAATTGAATTGATTTGCGACTCTATTGTGTGCAGCCGAACAAATGCAAATATCAAAATCAATGATGTTCCTATCAGAATAAATGGAAACCACTTTTGATCGAATTCTGGTTTGATTCGGTGATCAAAGAACGCTAAGGAAAGGCATGTAAGTAAAACATGTTTTACATTTGGTAAATAATTGTGTTATTGAAATGGGTTATTGGATTTTAATAATCCTAAGTTTCACCAGTTGGCCGATAATAATCTCAACTTTAAAATTTCCCTCTAATAATCCCAACTTGTAAAAGTTTGGCCGCCATTGATCCTTTTATAATCCTACAGTCTCTACAAACTACACTTGAAAAAGTAACCCAAAACAAGAAGCAATCTAAGAAACCGAGACGCTACATTGCTTTTGAAGATGTATACCAGGTATTGCTCTTTTTATAACCATCTTAATGCAACCTACACCCCGCTCCAGGATACTGAGTTAACCAGCCAACCCAACTCACCAATATAATACATCAATTATATATATATTTTTAAGTGGTTTAGTTTTGATCTTTGTCTTTGAAGTATAATTTGTTTGATTCTTTGAGGTCTATCAGGTCACTTGAAAGTTCAATTTCAGAGCTGAGATTGGAGCTGTCCAGCAATCAAAGTTCATCCGAGGAAGTGATCCGTGATGATTTGCAACTTTACAAGACAAATGGAGACACGAGTGAGATTAAAAAAAAGGTGTTTAAGTAAGCTAATGTTACTTTTTAGGTTTATTACTAACTACTGAAACAGTTGTTATGTATGTGTTAGATGTTGGTATCTTATGAACTTGGATGATGTGGTAAACCGTAATGTGGTTTACTTTTTTGTATTATAAACTATGTTTTATGCGACTCAACTATAATCTTTGCTTATAGTATGTGTTTTGATTTGTGCAATATAGTATATGAGATGTGTATATTGGTATGTCGTAGTCTAAATTCTACTTTTTTAATATAATGTTTGAATGTATGTTTACTTTATAACCGCATTATAAAGAAATTTTTAATATCCACAAATTAACCTACCCTTTTATAAATTAATGTAGGAACGAATAGATTGATAAGAGCAAGACAAGGACGGTTAGAAAATATGTAGTATTTAAATCCATATCAATTTGGCCATGCACATAAATTATAGGACAATCTGACTCCGTAAAAATGTGTCATTAAACTTCAACTCCAAATATAAATTGGGTGGATCACGTTATACTAACTTCATTTTAGGAACCAGTATATTGGTAAAACCAAGACAAAGATGATTAAAAAAAATGTATTATTTAAATTCATATAAATTACGTTGTTTCAATTTAAGTTACTTATATGTTTTATACAAATGAATGCAAAGTGCAATTTTCTTTTTATTTCAAGATGAGACTATGATGATTTTGTAGATGTGAGTAAAAATTGAATGAAGATACCATCATGGCATGCCAAGTTTGTAGGATGGCAGTTGTTCATCCAACCTCTCTTGCAGCCATGGTGTTGTCATCTTTATGCACAATCTGAGCCTGGTGTTCTGACAATGGTATTGGTGAATTAGACACACTATTCGGTCAAAAACTCCATCAGAATCTATTCGGTCATCAACTACACTATTCACAGATTCTGATAAATGGTTAGAAGTGGCTGTTAGAAGTGGCTGTTAAACAGTTGAGCCGAACAGGATTACAGGTAAGTTTTGTAAGAAAATTGCTTGACTTTTGATCTTTTGACTTTTATATGTCAACTGTAATACTTTAATTTAAAAATGGTTTTTGAAAGTTCTGGTTCTTGATAAAATTCTGTTCCAAATTATGTTGAATTATAATTCAACGTTATTTTGGAACTAAAGATGAAATGACATGTGAGTAGATTCTGAATTTGGAAGTAGTGGTTTTGACTTATTAAGTCAAAAGTGGTTTTGACTTATAATTATGACTTAAAACCTTGTTTGAAAAAAGTTCTTTTCATGATCATAACTCTAACAAAATCTTTTCATTGATTCAGGTTTTAATTTTTGTATTGAGTTGGAGGCGGATAGGTGGCTTTGGAAGGTATGAAAAACATAATTGATAAATTTAGGTAAAATGCGCTTGAAAGATGATAACGCAATAGTTGAAGATCTCATTTTACAGCTGCAATCTAATAATTAACTCTTTGTAAATAAATGCAATCTAATAATTAACTCTTTTTAAATAAATGCAATCTAATAATTAAATGTATACTATATATAACAAATTATTAAAGCCTAAATTGTATATTAAATGTAAACTTTTAATACATACAATACATAGACAACACTTCATACCAACTTCGTAGACTTGACGAAACTTACAGACTCGATAACAAAAGACCGTAACATACAATACAGAGACAAAACGTCATACCACCACAAGCAATTGTGGATCTTTACTGACGGGTGCACTTCGGAATGTAGCAGATATGAATGAATATAACCCCAGTGGCAGATATGTAATTAGTGAGCTCTGGAATTTCAAGGAAAATCGAAGAGCTACACTGGGGTTATATTCATTCATATGCAATTGATCGTTTTGATCAATCAGTTCCTTATGTGCACCGCACCATCTTGTAGGAGGTTGTCAAGTGTTCTCGCCTTCGTAGTTGGTGTTTTGCATATCTTTACATCCACAGCCATTCTTCACAATATTTTCACAAAAAAACATCACAAACAAACCTGAACAAAGCAAAACAAATCAACCCTCTGTTTTTTCAAAGAACTGATTATCAAAAACTGATTATCAAAATTGATCGTTTTGAACAAAGCAAAACAAATCAACCCTCTGTTTCATCATGCGGCATTCAGATTATCAAAGAACTGATTATCAAAAACTGATTATCAAAGAACTGATTATCAAAGAACTGATTATCAAAAACTGATTATCAAAAACTGATTCACAAATAACTGATTATCATCATCATCATCATCATCATCATGCGGCATTCAGATTATAAAAAAATACCCAAATCAACCCTCTGTTTTTTCACAAAAAAACTGATTTACATCATCATCAACCCTCTGTTTTTTCACAAAAAACATTCACAAAAAACTGATTATCATCATCATCAACCCTCTGTTTTTTCACAAAAACATTCACAAAAAACTGATTATCATCATCATCATCATCATCATCATGCGGCATTCCGATTATCATTATCAAAAACTAAAACCAAAATACCCAAATCAACCCTCTGTTTTTTCACAAAAACATTCACAAAAAACTGATTATCATCATCATCATGCGGCATTCAGATTATCATTATCAAAAACTGAAACCAAAATACCCAAATCAACCCTCTGTTTTTTACAAAAACATCACAAATATCAAAAACATATATACATAAGATGATGATCCAAACCTCTGTTTTGAAGATGAAGATGGATGAAGATGATGAAGATCGGTGTTGAGTGTTGAGTGTTGAGAGTTGAGAGAGAGATTTGGAGATTTTTTGAGAAGTGTGATGATGATAATGATCTGTGATGATGATATATATTTGAGATTATGTGGATATTAAGGGATAAGGGTATTATAAACATAGACAAAAACTTTTACATATAAACATAGACAAAAACTTTTATCATTATAGTTATTATAATACTAACACAACTGTATCATCTAAACTACCATAGTGCAAACGACGACGCATAATTTCAAACCAGAATTTATAATAATTCGTTAAGACAATTCGACTAAGATTTAATATGATCAATAAGATTGTGAAAGACCAAAACTGATATGAACATACATAACATGTGAAACACCCAAAATATTATAACTCAATCCGTGGAAGACTTAAATTATTTATCTAATCTTTTTTAATATCAAGAATACCAACTGAAACTATACTAAACATTGAACAGTGATTTTTAATATCAAGAACACCAACTGAAACTTACAAAATCGTTATACCAACTGAAATTTACAAAATCTTTATACAATATCAAGAACACCAACTGAATCTTACAAAATATTTATACAAAAAGTGATAAACAGTGATTTTTAACATAGTCCTAATTTATCAAGTATTACACACATATACTACTATTTAAATTTGTTAAACACAAAAAATCTAAATTTCATCAACAAAACATGTTTAAAACCTAGACCTAAACAACATCAATGTCAAGAACAGTTATAATCCTCCAATTAAGTATCACAAATAGACAAAATCTTTAGAATTTACATGTAAATAATCAACAACATTGAATCATACAACGTCAAAAGAAAGCCAAATGATAAGAAATTTTCGATCAAACAAACCAAATATACTAAATTAGTAAAAGATGAAATTGAAGGTGAAGAGAATACTTCGTGGATTCGGCGATGATTATGCGGTATCGATTGATCTCTGTTCGTTATCTTGAATCAAGCCTTCTTCCCTTTTAATCGCTAGAACTGGTGTAATGTTGTGTTGATCTTCAATCGTTGTCGATGATCTTTACAAAACCCAATGCCACTGATGGAAAATAATCAATTAAAATATTCTGACCTTTGGGCATATGGGCCTTGGTCCAGTTTTAATAAACAGGTGTTGGGCTTGGACCACATTTAATAAATAAGGTTTGGGCTTGGACCAGATTTATAAACAAAGAATATTTGTGTTAGTAAACATGTTTTGTGGTTCTTTATGCTTCTCTTGTGTCTAAATTAATCAGCCGACAAGTTGGGAAAGACAGAATCCGTAGGGGGTTTTTCGTACTTCCGTTAGATTTACAAATAAACGTTATTAATGTATTCTTAAGTATAATGCGAACGTGAATTCATTAAATAATTTCACATCATATTTTACATATAAACGTAGGAAATAGAGGTTAACGTCAAAGGTAGCTCCTTTCAATTCTTTTTTCCTTTAAGTGATGATACTGTAAGCTTTTTCTTTGTAAAATGGTTTTCGTTAGTTTGATTATTCATGGATATTTTGCTAATTCTGGTGTTCGGTTATATCTTTGAATGTTGATTTGATGCAATAACCATGAAAAAATTATATCCATATAACACTAACATTTTACATATAAACTTAGGCTTACATTCAATGTTTACGATCTACTCGCGCCCGTCGGGCGGGTGTCCACCTAATTATATATAATAAATGAAAGTGATTTGGGTCACATGTCACTTAATTAGGGCATCCTCAATTCTCTTTTCCCGCCCAACAGTACCATACTTCCATCCATTTTATACTCCCTCCGTCTCCTTTTTTCCTTTTCAAAACCCTAGATCTGAATCTTCTTCTCCTTCTCCTTCTCCTGTACTCTTCTCCCTTCTGAATCAAAGATCAAACCAAATCATCTCATCATGAATCATTCCAAGCGTCACCAGGTAAGCCCTATATCTTCATTTATTTCAGTATTGTAGCCCTAATTTGGTTGCAATCCTAACTCGGTTTTCTTGATTTGTATGTTCATCATGAATCAGTATTGTAGCCCTATAGTTGGGAAGATTCTTTCATCTTCTTCGTCGGCAAGGTTCTTCTATTTGAGGTTTGATTTGTATGTTTATAGATCTATGTTGATTTCTTCTTATTTTCATACAAAGTTTTAATTAAACCCTAACGGTAATGATATGAGTACAAAATCTGTTGATTATTGATCCGTGAATATATTCACCGATTATTCTTTTTGAAATTAGGGTTTCATTTGCTTGAGATTTGAATCTTTCGATTGTTGAAGCCTTTGAAGCCGATCCTTTTAAATTTCCAGTTCCCGAGATATTATCTGTTTGTAACAGCAGTGGTTCAGCATCTACAGTGGATTCAACATCTACAGTGGATTCAACATCAGGTGTTTGGTTAATTTTTGGTCAGGTTTCCTGTTCAGTTTTGATGTTCACTTATCTAATTTTCATTTTATTTTATTTTTAGCCTTCTATATGATTTTAGGTTGATTTATGTGTCACTTGCTGTTGTTGTTTGATGTTGTTTGCTATTGTTGTTAAGTAAGGTAAAAATGTCCATTCTAATTACCTGAATATTGCGTATGATATCCTTTTAATTTTAATCGCCCAACAAGTTTTTTGGTCTGTTTCTTTCATATTTCATTATGATTTGTATGCTTTTAAGGTTTGATTTTATATTGGTCATCACATTAATGGTGAGTACTCAAGAATATTGGATGGTTTAATTAGTTTTATTTTGGATATTTTTGGATGATTTCATCCATTTCTTTAGATAGTTCATGATTGAAGATGCGGTTGAAGTTATCATTTGAGTGAAATGAATGTTGATTTATCAGAAGATGCAGTTGAATGTATCTTAAATAAGGTAATAATTGCATTACATCCCTATTGAAAAATAGAATTGATAAATTTAGGGAAAGTGAGGTTGAAAGATGATAACCCAACAGTGGGGATCTCATTCTACAGCTTCGATAAATTAAGGGTATTCTCATATAATGGTTACTTGATGCTTCCAATGAAGCGGCACTTTGGACATCTGTTGTCTTCAAACATCTATTATCTATTCTATCTATTATATATAATAAATGAAAGTTATTTGGGCCGCGTGGACCAAATAACTTTCATTTATTATATATAATAGATAGAATAGATAATAGATAATAGATAATAGATGTTTGAAGAACAACAGATGTCCAAAGTGCTGATTCTTTGGAAGCATCCAGGAACCACTATATGAGAATACCCTTAATTTATCGAAGCTGTAGAATGAGATCCTCCACTGTTGGGTTATCATATTTCAACCTCTCTTTCCCTAAATTTATCAATTCTATTTTTCAACAGGGATGTAATGCAATTATTCCTCTCAATTAAATAGACCGAGCTTTGCTTCCTCTCAAAGGGTTATGGAGTGGTTATAACAGCTGATCATGCTAAGGACTATTATAACTAACCACTGCTCCTTATAAAGACTGATGGACTTAAAGAATGATGAGGCCTATCCACTGTTGAAGACAAAGCCCTGTTAAAGACAAGCACTTATGTACCTAAAGCTTGATCAACAAAAGGAAAACCACTGCTCAGTAGCAGCAGTGGTTCAGCATCTATTACGGATTCAACTTTAGTATTTATGTATCAGTGTTTCTTATGTAACAGTGTTTAGTTTAGCAGTGGTTCGCTATAGTTTATCTCTCGAGACAAACCGTATACAAACTCAAAGACGAAGCACTACCCAACAACAACAGTGATTCAGCATCAACAACAGATATTCTACCTTTGTTTATGTTAACAGTGTTTATATGTAACAGTATTTATCACATCAATGTTTTATACTCTGTTAGATTGTTATATGTCATATTACTGAGATGTTTATATGTAACAGTATTTATCACATCACCACAGCATGCTAACTGATCTGTACTATAAATTGAACAGTGGTTTGATTTTATACTACTAAATAAAAATGAAGTACACTTGGATGTTTATTAAGCTCCTCATTTTGATTTTTTGGGTATAGTATTCTTAAAATTGGTCTTTTTTTGTAAACAGATGTTTATGGGCCAACTTCTTTTTAAGGTCAAACATTTGTTTAAGTTCAAACATCTGTTTATGTCCAAACAGATGTTTAAGGTCAAACATCCTCAAAATGGTTAAAAATGATAGTTTTCATTAATTCTTAAAAGTCTGTTACAACCACTGTTTTGGTTCAAACATCTGATTGTTAAATGTTATCCACTGTTGAAAGACAAACTCTGTTTCTTCAATCTTCATGTTGACCACTGTCTGACTAAACATCAGTGTTTCAATAATTTTTGGCAATCCATTGATAATTAAATAATAGTCACCGCTCAAATTTTTATTGTTGACATCCACTGTTATTGACCATCATTGGTTTTCCTAAAAAACATCCACTGGTCACATTTTTATTATTGATGGTGTTAATTACTGATATATTTGAAATTATCAAATAAAAACTAGAATTACAATGAAATTACCATTTTACCTAATCGTTATATTCCAATGAGATAAGAGTTCCTCCAACATTGTTTTCATGATAAAATTTAAAGTTAAATTAAAAAATAAAAAAAATTATTGATGACTATTTGTTGCAAATCAAATCAGTAATTAATGCTATTAGAAAAGTCATCATGACAATTGCTTTCAAATCAGATCAGTAATTACTGATAATATCAGTAATTTTGAAATTCAAAATATGCAAAATGGTAATTTAAAATTGATGTTCTCTTTTTTTTTCCTACTTTGCATATCATTTCTAATATTTAATTACTTTAATAAAACAGTATATAAGGATATACACTACTTATCTTTCAAAAATGAAGATGATGAATGAAAACAAAAATGAAATATATCATCTTGATATGATCTTCATGGATGAGATGGTACCGTATATAATTGTCTTATAATTATAATTATTTTGGACATATGAATACCCAAATCTATACTTTCTATAAAAGGAGAAATCCCAATGACATAAGAAAAGCTGATGTGTCAGTAAGAGAAGCTGTCCAACAACGCTTTTCTTATGTCATTATTACATCATAAAGCCTAATTTAAAATCACTTTAAAATCCAAACCACTGCTCTACATTAAAATTTCAAAGGTCTGGCCCACTTTAAAATCCAAACTACTGTTAATTCCCAATAAACATCAGTTCCCAATAAACATCTGCCCTCAACATTTTATAATCAAACATCAGTTCCCAATAAGATATAATTCAAACCATATATTCTGGTTTCACATTCAAAATTTAAACCATATATCTATTATTATTATTATTATTATTATTTTATTTTATTTTATATATAATAAATGATGATGATAATGATTTGGGCCACGTGTCACTTGATTAGGGCATCCTCGGTTCCATTTTCCCGTCCAACAGTTCTCTGTCCCCTTTTTTTTCCTTTATCATCTCTTCAAATTAGATTTTGGCCTACATCCTTCAATTATTGAGATCATTCTCTCCATCCAAACCCTAATCTTCTTCCAGACGCTACCATAAAATCTTCTTTTGTTCATCGATTATCTTCATTCAAAAGGTTTGTTCTTCTTTTTTTCTTGAAATACTTCCATGATTTCCTCTTATTTATACTAATCCTTTGTGTTTTGGATCTTTTTCATGTAACCATTGCTAGGGTTTCGTTCGAGAGATAGATCGAGAGATGGGGCGATGGCTAAGGGTTCTACGGTGTTTTTCTTACAAGATTCTTTCATCTTGAGGTTTGATTTGTATGTTTATAGATCTGTGTTGATTTTTCTTAACGGTGATGATATGAATATAACATCTGTTGATTATTGATCCGTGAATATGTTCACCGATTATTCTTTTTGAAATTAGGGTTTATTTGCTTGAGATTTGAATCTTCCGATTGTTGAAGCCTTTGAAGCCGATCCTTCTGATTTCATATTTCATTATGATTTGTCTGCTTTTAGGTTTTGATTTTATATTGGTCATCACATTAATGGTGAGTACTCAATACTCGGCATTTATTCATAAAGGATAAGAGAAAACTGAAGATCTCTCTTACCCACTTTCAGAAAAAAATTTGGTGATATGTGGTTTTCCTTGATCATGGTATGTGTTTTTGTTTTTGATTTTTACTAAAGTTTTGTTATCTGAGTTGTGACTAAATGATGATTGTGAATGATCTGCTACAGATGATGATTGTTCTACGGTTGTTTCTAGTATCATTGTTCCAACATCGTTTAAAGTATGTGTTTTTTGCTACTCCAATTTTGAAATTTTGAGTTTTTAATTTTGAAGTGATATACTATAATTCTCGCTTTATATTTCAGTCTAATCACAGTTTGAAATTAATACAATCTGCTGTGGGTTATTATAGCTTTGTATTAAAAGAAGCATAAAGTTAAATTAAACACAAAGAAAGATTTTTACATGTACATTTAAAATAATTTTTGCTGGTGACTAAATGATGATTATATATAACTCTGGGCAGATGATGATGATGTAGAACCCACAGTAGTTCCTACTAAACACAAGAAAGGATTTGCTACTGCTGTAAGATAAGATTTTATCTTACTAGAGTAATGGCCTTTCCTGCCTTTTTTGTATTAAAAGAAGCATAAAGTTTGGTTTAAAGCAGCTCTTTATGAACAAAGTTAAGGATTAATTATATGAGGACAGGGCTATTCTTCAACAGCTGAAGAAGTGTTTTCATGTACTGCATCTTGGTCTGTTGACGAGAGATCAAGTTTCTATAAATTCTGATGATAATGCATTGAGTACTTCCGTGGAGTTCATGGCGATTGTTGAAGATATACATTGATGGAGTTTAAAGATAAAAGCACTAAATTTTAAGCTAAAAGCACTAAATTTTTGCTGTTAGGTTCGTAAATTTTTTGGTGTTGTTCTTAGATTTTAAATTTCGTTGTAATTTTAAGCTGAATAAGTATTGGTATGTATATTTAATATCATCGGATTATTGCAGATGATTATGTTGTGTTTCATGTTGTAAAAACCCGGGAATTGTCAGATAATAGATTGCTTTGCCCGATTAGATTATGTGTTAAATTATAGTTCTTTAAGTCATTGTTTCGTTTTCTTGAATTCTATGTAATTTTGTAAAGAAGTACAATAACAAGCAGGGGTTTGAACATCTGTTTTCATTTTGGTCAATAGTTAATGGAAACCCATGTTAGGTTGAACAGTGTTTTTAAGAGGAAAACAGTATGAGAAGACAGTAGATCTTATTAAGTTAAACATCTGTTTGGCATTTTATATCAGAGGTTTGGACTTAAATAGTTGTTTGACCTTAAACACATGTTTGGCCATAAACAGATGTTTGACCGTAAACATATGTTTTGCCTTAAACAGATGTTTCTCCTTCTATATCAGATATTTGGACTTAAACAGATGTTTGACCTTAAATAGATGTTTGGCCATAAACAGATGTTTGGCCTTAAATCAAACATCTGTTTAAGGTCAACATCTATTTGATTATTGGTCAACATTTGATTAACTTTTGGTCAACATCTGTTTGAATTTTGGTCAACATCTTATTTTGTAAAGAAGTACAAAAACAAACATTTTTACAAAATCCCAAATCACCTTATCATTTAAGTGCATTGAAGTAAAAGTGGAAATGATATTATTCATGTGGTCATGTTGTGCTTTTGTTTGACCTCTAATATGGGTTCATGATCTAATCCTGTGATTTGAAGACATTGTTGTTTCATCTTTATACTAATAAATAAAAATCAAGTACAGTTGGATGATTATTAAGCTCCTCAATTTGATTGTTTGGGTATAGTATTCTTCAAATTGGTCTTTTTTTGCAAACAGATGTTTATGGGCAAACATTTGTTTAAGCTCAAACATTTGTTTAAGGCCAAGCATCTGTTTATGGCCAAACTTTTGTTTATGGGTAAACATCTGTTTAAGCTCAGACCTTTGTTTATGTTAACAGTGTTTATATGTAACAGTGTTTTTCACATCAGTGTTTTATAGTCTGTTAGGTTGTTAGATGTCATCACCTCAGTGTTTTATATGTAACAATTTTTATGAAATCAGTGTTTATATGTAACAGTGTTTATGACAATAGTGTTTATATGTAACAGTATTTATCACATCACTTCAGTGATTTGATATGTACTATGGGCAAACATCTGTTTAAGGTCAAACTTCTGTTTAAGTCCAGACAACTGATATATAAATCGAAACATATGTTTAAGCCCCAACATCTTTTTAAAAGCCTGTTACAACCACTGTGTTGGTTCAAACATTTGATTGTTAAAAGTTATCCACTGTTGAAATACAACCTCTGTTTCTTCAATCTTCGTGTGGACCACTGACTAACCAAACATCAGTGTTTAAAGGGTATCCACTGATAGGAAAAAATAGCCACTGCTCACTTTTTTATTGTTGTCATCCACTGATTTTGACTATCAGCGGTTTTCCTAAAAAACAGCCACTGCTCACATTTTTATTATTGATGGTGTTAATTAGTGATAGATTGAAATTATCAAATAAAAACTAGAATTACAATGAAATTACCATTTTACCTAATCGTTACATTCCAAATTGCCGATTATTATCTCTAAATTAAAGTTAAAATAAAAATTAGAAAAGTCATCATGACAATTGCTTTCAAATCAGATCAGTAATTACTGATAATATCAGCAATTTTGAAATTCAAAATATGCAAAATGGTAATTTAAAATTGACGTTCTCTCTTTTTTTTTTCCTACTTTGCATATCATTTCTAATATTTAATTAGTTTAATAAAGCAGGATATAAGGATATACACTACTCTCGATTCCCAATAAACATCAGTTCCCAATAAACATCAATTCCAATTAAACATCAGTTCCCAATAAACATCTGCCCTCAACATTTTATAATCAACTTTTTATAACCATATATTCTAATCCTATAAATAAGATATAATTATCTGGTTTCACATTCAAATCTCGCTCGCTCATATATGTGAGCGTATCTCTCTCTCTCAAATGCATCTTTCTCGTGATTCAGCCGCTAATCTCCGATTACACTTCTTTGTTCGAATGTTTGTTGATTATGTTTACATGTTATCATTCCAGTATCATTGTTTCAACATCGTCGTTTCAATGAAGCTTCCCATCACACATCAACCTTTCAATATCGATCTTGCAGTATCATTGTTGCAACATCGTGAAAAGTTGCATGTGCTACCTTCTTTGATGGGAGAGTTGCAGCTTGAACGGATGATATGTATCTTCTATCGTGAAAAGTTGCATGTGCTATCTTCTTTGATGGGAGAGTTGCATTGTTTGATTTTCGTTAAATCAAAAGTCAGGTTTTGTTGCGCTAGGAAGATTTTCTCCTTTTATAGAAAGTATAGATTCGTGCAATATCTTGAAAAGTTAGATGTGCTACAACAATTGAGAAGAGACCTTTGTATATTAGGTTTGTTTCTTATTTTGATTAACTGTTGATGATGTTGAGAGTTTTTATTTACACTGACATTTTAGAAAATGTTAAGATGCATGTTTATATTATTAAAATGAACTACTACATAGAAAAATAGAAATTTAATGAAATATTTATAAAGTATTACACGCTAGAGTTAACACTTGCTAGGATTTCGTAGACTCTGGCCTTTCTCCATTTGATTTCATGCTCTCTTTTGAATTCCAGGTCAGTTAGCATGTAGCAGATTTTCTGATTCTGTTTTAGAAGTTGTGTCAGAAACTCTTCAGCATTCTTCTGGAACTCTGATGGAGGAGAGTGGAGGACTTCATCGAGCAATGCTATGCTGTTCCAAGTTTTGTTGTAATTAGTGTCATTGATGTTGTCGACTTTACTATTTAGTTCTTCGTCTGTTCTTTGTTTTTTGAGTAACCACATCGAGAATTGTGTTTTAACATCGCTGGTGTCTGACCAGTGGTAGAAGCTGAAGTTTGCCATGTAGATTTTTTGTTGGTTTTGTGATTTGGAACAATTTTTGACAGAAAGTGATTTGTAGGACAATTCGTTGATGTTTTGAATCAAAAGTAATCATCGGTCTTTTATAGAATTTAAAAACGCGTCTGCTTGGTAAATGAAGAGGTTAATTGTAATTGTGATAATCTACTTTTGTTCTTTGAACTTCGAAATTTTGTCCCTTGGGTTTCTTGGTATTTAATTTTACAGTTTTCCCATAAAAGTTGGGTTTGAAAAGGTTTGTGCATTAAAAGACTGCTGTTTTGAAATATACATTAATATGTTTATATTAAATATACACGTTGACCACTGACTGACCAAACATCTATGTTTCAATCACTGTTGGCTATCCACTGATAGTTAAAAAATAGTCACGGCTCACATTTTTATTGTTGACATCCACTGATATTGACAATCATTGGTTTTCCTAAAAAACATCCACTGCTCACATTTTTATTGTTGATGTGGTTAATTAATTATAGAATGAAATTATCAAATGAAAACTAGAATTAAAATGAAATTACAATTTTACCTAATCGTTACATTCCAATTAGATAATGCTTCGTAGATTCGTAGATGTTTGAAGACCGACAAATGTTCAAAGAAGCAGCACTGTGGACATTTGTCTGACTTTGTCGTTCTTCAAACATCTAGGAACCATTATTTGAGAATACCCCTGAATTTATCGGAGCTGTAGAATGAGATCCTCCACTGTTGGGTTATCATCTTTCAAATCCATTTTCCCTAAATTTATGGATTCTGTTTTTCAACAGGGATGTAATGCAATTAGTCCTCTCAAATGAATAGACGGACACTTGCTTCCTCTCAAAGGGTTATGGTGTGGTTATAACAGCTGATCATGCTAAGGAGTGTTATAATTAACCACTGCTCCTTATAAAGACTGATGGACTTAAAGACTGATGAGGCCTATCCACTATTGAAGACAAAGCCCTGTTAAAGACAAGAACTTATGTACCTAAAGGCTGATCAACGAAAGGAAAAGCACTGCTCAGTAGCAGCAGTGCTTCAGCATCTACAGCAGATTCAACTTTAGTATTTATGTATCAGTGTTTCTTATGTAACAGTGTTTAGTGTAGCAGTGGTTCGCTATAGTTTATCTCTCGAGACAAACCCTATACAAACTCAAAGACGAACCACTGCTCAACAACAACAGTGGTTCAGCATCAACAACAGATATTCTACCTTTGTTTATGTTAATTGTGTTTATATGTAACAGTGTTTATCACATCAGTGTTTTATACTCTGTTAGATTGTTAGATTTCATATCACTGAGATGTTTATATGTAACAGTATTTATCACATCACCCCAGCATGCTAACTGATTATTAAGCACCTCATTTTCATTGTTTGGGTATAGTATTTTTGAAATTGGTCTTTTTTTTGCAAATAGTTGTTTATGGGCCAACTTCTTTTTCAGGTCAAACATTTGTTTAAGCGCAAACATCTGTTTATGTCCAAACAGATGTTTAAGGTCAAATATCTGTTTAACGTCAAACATCCTCAAAAATGTTAAAAATGATAGTTTTCATTAATCCTTAAAAGTCTGTTACAACCACTGTTTTGGTTCAAACATCTGATTGTTAAATGTTATCCACTGTTGAAAGACAACCTCTGTTTCTTCATTTTTCATGTTGAACACTGAGTGACCAAACATCTGTGTTTCAATCACTGTTGGCTATCCACTGATAGTTAAAAAATAGAATTAAAATGAAATTATAATTTTACCTAATCGTTACAATTTTACCTACGAAATCCTAACAAGTGTTAACTCTAGCGTGTAATAGTTTATAAATATTTCATTAAATTTCTATTTTTCTATGTAATAGTTTATTTTAATAATCTCAACATGCATCTTAAATATAGTTAAAATGAAAATTTTTCATGAATTTTAAACATCAAAATGTTTTCAGGAAATCAAAAATCCATTCTGATAGTTTATTTTAATAATCTCAACATTGCACCATCAGGACCGATAGGCTATCCACTGATAGCTTAAAGTCTCCCACTGTTTTCATTGTAACCATTGCAACCACTGATATTATTCCATCAGTGGCTTCATAAAACAACTGTCTTCCATTATTCATCAGTGGTTGGCACGTGGACAGTACATAGCGGTAAGATCTTTTGTAACCGTTGCCACGTCAGCATTCACTTTTTCCCCTATAAAACCCTGATCAAAACCCCTAAACAGGGTTTTTACTGTCGAATCGAATTCAAAATTCCTTTCTCAAAGCAGTTATCCTCCATTTCTCTCAAAATTCCTCATCATCCTTCTTCCTCAAATGGCAAAATCACCGTCTTCATCATCTGAGAAATCCACTCAAAAGGCTATAGAAATTCCATACAAAGCTCCCCATAACTACTTGGGTCTCTTGACAAAACCAAGTCACACTGAAACCTTCAATTCCGTCATAGATGCTCTTTCATCTTCAAAGTACACAACTTTGTTGACTTCTGATGCCCCGATTTATTTGGCAACCCAGAGGGAATTTTGGAAAAATGCAAAACTTGAATCTCAAGATGAAACACCCATAGCCATCAGTTCCTCGATAAAGGGTGTTAAAGTTAAAATCACACCACAAACCATCTCTGAAGTCTTTGAACTCAATGATCTTCAAGGTAAAACTTCTTTCCCTAAAATAGACTATCAAACCGATTTTTTAGAAAGAGGGTATGCAAAGCAAATGAAAAAAGACACTTTGCAAAAAGGCAGTTTTCCCCCTGCCACAAGGTTTTTGTTTCATACCCTTTTAATGTATGTTTCTAATAAGACCACTGCTTTCAATGAAATTCCATTAAAGATCCAATACCTAGGTTATGCTATCTTGCATGGGGAAAACTTTAACTATTCCCAGGAGATCTTTGATGACTTGGTTAAAAATGTTACTAGCAAATCATTTTTACTATTTCCAAGGTTCCTAAGCTTTTATTTTCAAAAGAAATTTGGAAAGGATGATGCTCATGTACTCATCCAGGGTGAACCTTTTCAAATAAATGGCCTTATACCTGAAATATTTACAAGGCTATCAAAAGTGTCCAAAACACAAGCAAAGGCTCCTGAGCAGACTTTAGCAGCTACCACTGTTCCTCAGGCACCTGCTGCTGAGACCACTGCTCAAGGTGATCACAGCAGCAAAACAACTGCTGTGAAACCCACACCTAAATCCACCAAAAGACCAAGACAAAAGAAAACACAAAAGCCCCCCAAACCTAAAACAAAGGCAACTCTGGAAGATGAGAGCCCAGAGCAACTGCCAGTGACAACACAAAAGTCACCAGAAACCATTGCTGCTACTTCCTCACAGCAGATGGTAGAAAGATCTCAACCCGAGCCTCAAACTCCTCCTGCTTCTTCTCAAAAAGAACAGGTTGTAAGAACCGGGACACCAAATTATGATGCTCTAGAATCACTTAATTCTATCATCCACAGCCCACTGCCTGGGGCAAATTCTCTTTCCATACCCTTACTCACCTCTCAAATTCCCCCACAAACAAAACTTTTGTTGGATGCACTTGATATAGCTCAGACAGAAATCAGTTCCTCTCAACCACCTATCACTGAGTGCATGCCACCATAAGTGACTGAGTCTGAACTCACTATCATTGCTAACCCACCAACAACACCAGAGGAGGTTACACTGCAGGATGTACAAGTACTTCCTGTCAGTAGTTCAAGCGAAGCAGCAACTACAGGTGTTGGATCCACTGATCTACACCTGGCCAGTTGTTTCATAAATCAGACTTCCTTGAAGGCAATTTCCTCTCCAGCAACTCTGATAACAACTGGTGTGTTTGTTCCAACCACTGGTACATTTAAAAGGTTATCAATTACTGAGGAAAGAAGTCCACAGTACTGAGAACAAGGAGCATTATTGGATGACTTTTGGGAAAATTTTCCTAAGGCAACCACTGATACAACAACTGTTAGTGGGAAATCAGATGATCCCATTAAGTTGGGGGATGATTTAATGTATCGAGAATTGACGGATAGAGCTAACAAGCTTGATACATCTGTTGTAGAAATCAAAGACATGCTGCAATAGTTGTTGAAAGCATAAAAGGTACCATCCCCTGCTGCACCAACTCCAACAACTGCTCCATCATATGCTCCCACTCCAAATGAGTTGTGGAGTTTGTTTCAACCTCTGCTACACCACCAAAGAGAATTAGCTGATCATCAACATGAGATACAACTTCAAAAGATCAAAAATCTCATGGAAGCAAGGTTTAAAGACACAAAGGCAGATATCAAGGCAATCAAGGCCCATTTGCTGAATACCACTGGCACTGCTCCTCCCTCTATCATCTTTGTGGATGAACCAACCACCAGCTGATGCCAAAAAGGGGGAGAAATTGAAGCAGTTTAAAAAGAAGGGATATGAAGATGGTCTGTACATTGAACCAGACAAGTCAAGTATGCTTGCAGACATCCCCTTGCCAGATGGTCCTAAAAAGATTGATGTAACCACAAATGCCATTGCTGATGCCAAAGCAAGGGTAAAAAGGGATATGGAGGCAAAGGATAAAGCAAGGTTTGAACATGAGAAGAGATTTTTTATGGAAATGAATGAGCAGGGTACTTCAGAACCAAAGGATGAAGAAAATCCTAAGGTCAAAAGAAAGCAGCCCACTAAAAACTCCACACATCAATCTCCCAAACCAACAGATGTTAAAAATCCTGTTGTATCAACAACTGTTGATACTTCAGTGCTTTCAACAGCTGTTACCCAAACAACAGCCACCACTTCAACACACACTACAACTACTGCTCCCACTTCAACCACTGCCTCACCCAAAACATCATCACCACCAAAAATCACCTCACCACCAAAAACAACTTCATCACCACCATCATCTCCTGCTAAAAAGCAGAAGACTTCAGATGACACATCATCTGTTGTAATGACAACAGTGGTTGAAACACCAGTTGTTCCAACAACTGTTAGTCAGCAACCTTCCACTCAAATCACTGCCACTCAATCCATCAAAACACCACCAAGCTCTCCAAAACCCAAAAGGAGAAGGGTAACCAATGTTGTCCTAGATTATGTCACTTCACCACCACAAACAACCACACAATCACTGCCTCTTGTACCTATTCCAAACCCTGTTCCTCTTTCTTCAGCTCAAGTTCAAAAACCAATCACTGCCATCACTCCTGCATGTGCTCAGTACCCTTTAGAGCTTATAACAGTTAGAGAGGAGATCAAATCCTTCTACACTGAAGATGACCCTGCTAAAAGGAGTTTGCCATCTCTTGAAGGATATCCTAGGCCAAACAACATTGAAGAATATAAGAAGTTAAAAGTTCAACAAGCAGGGGATATCTCTAAAAGGAATTCACATGGTAAATCTAATAAGGAAATACAAACATACTATCAATACCTGCTAACTCAGGTCAGAACATTGGAGCAGTTTGCAAAAAATCTTTGTCAGCAACTATCAGAAAGAGCAGATGAAACCTTGAGAAAATATTATCTTGATAACATCATGGCTTATAAAAAGTATAAAGGAGAAAGGTACATGTACAAAGAATGGACCATTAGTGAGCTTGAAAGTGAAGCAGCCAGAATTCAAGATATGATCAAAAACAAGGTGAAGCAGACTCCTCCTATCTGGGAAAAGTTTAAGAAAACTGTACCAGAAAGGACTCTGCAGCTGAAGAGGATGAAAGAAGAGCTGATTACAGCTTATTTTGGGTCAAGGAATCAGGTGTCAAGATGGACAGAGGATAAAGTGTTTGCATCTTACAAAAGGCTGGAAGAACTAAGGAAGAAAAATCCTAATATTCCACAAAATCCTGATTATCCTGAAGCAGATGTTTCAGCTGAGCCACAAAAGCAACAATTCAGGAGATCTATTGCTCCACCTGCTGCCATCCTTTAACAAAGAAGGAAACAAAAACATATGGATAAAATAACAGCAGCAGATAAAGAAGCAGAGGATTACCTTGTGAAAGAAGGGGTTAAACGGATGATTGAAGAAAGACTTGAATCTGCTTCAACCACTGCTCAGCCAGTTATTACCAGGCCACCATCTCCAAACTCATAAACATCTAAAATAAATTGAATCATTCGGTTCTATGTTAAAATGTGTATTGAAAGCATTTCTCCTGTTTGATTGTGTGCAAAGTTTATTTCCATTTTAATTCTGCTGCATTACTTGTTCATCTTCTTAATTCTTAAACAAAAACACAATAAAAAATAAACTCAGATCCTAACAACATCTAATATGGGTTCATGATCTAATACGGTGATTTGAAGACATTGTTGTTGAATCGAATGAGATGGTTGATGTAATGTGGTCGTATTAATAACAAATAGTAATTAATATAACGAAGTTTCCTAAGCCCGGGAAGCAATCCCGGGTAAAAACCTAGTTATAAATATACTAGAGTTACTATTACTGCTACTGCTGCTCCTGCTACTGCTACTGTTGCTGCTGCTGCTACTGCTACTGCTACTACTACTATTATTATTACTATAATATTATCAGAATTTAATCACGCATTTAATAGCTAACAATCACGTATAAGTTATGAGTACGAAATAGAAATACATTATTATTGTTATTGTTATTATTGTTATTGTTATTGTTATTGTTATTGTTATATTATCAGAATTTAATCACGCATTTAATATTTAACAAGCACGTATAAGTTATGAGTACCAGTATGTCGAGTATCGGTTGCGCGTATGCATTCGAGATTGGTAACGTATAACCCGAGTATTGCAACACGTATAAGCATGTAAAAAATGGAATTTCATAACGATTGAAGTCTCGAATTTATAATGGTCTGAAACGAAATACGAATTACAAAAGGAACAAGCTTCCAAAAATAGAAATACATGACACGTTTTCTAATTAAGGAAAGTACGAAGAAGCAGGGCGTTACAATGACGTTATGAATAATTAGGTTGTCTAACCTCTAACCTCTTTAATAATCTCCTTATATATACACCTAAGAGAAAACTCAATTAGTTAATAAGGGTAATATGGTCTATCAACAATTACCAACTAATTATTTAATACGTTATTAGTATATTTTGATCTATATAATATAAATAATTATAATGACTACAAGATTAAACAATGTTTTAAAAACCAGTTTTTAAATCAAACCGGAGTAGGCTAAAAAATGGTTCAACCGGTTGAACCAGGTTGTAGCGAGCGGTTCAACCGGGTTGACTACCAAACTCTATAATTTCATAAATTACAACATCAACTCAAAAGTTAATCAAAAAATGCATGATTACATATTAAAAGTTGATCCAAAAGTAAATCCCTAATAAAAGAATATATAAAAGACAATCGAAAATCATTCAATTTTCCAACAAGCTCTTTTAAATGAAAGTGTACGATATGTTTAAACCATTTGAGTTTTGAATACATCAAGTTCACAATCGCATAAAAGATGAAATTCACTATTATCGTCATCCTCATCAACTAGAGGATAACTATTTTCATTTCATACAATATTAAATAATAACTTTTAGTGACGAATAAAAATAATATATAAAAATTACGTAAGATAAGTAACATATATAATAAAAATAAGTAACAACACAAACTAAAGTAACCCTGGGTCAGTACCGATATTACGTTTCAAACCGTTATACCTGATTTTACCGCCCGTACAAACCTTATGCCGTTTCACTTATATACCGGAGTGTTTCGTACCGGATTTATATCTGGAAACGGTAATACCGTATAACCGGCCGGTATTTACCGGTTTTTAAAACATTGAGATTAAATATTACAATAATAATATATTTAATCTTACACTATAGTGTTCTAGTGATCTAAAAAAGCAAGAAAATAACAATAATAGCCAATAGGTAATAAAGAAAAAGCAAACATGAGGACTCAAAAGATTTGAAAGCAAAAATCCAAGCAAGGGTGGGTTTTATACATCTATGGAAAATCAACCTACCAACAAAACCATAAATTATAAACTATAACTAGAAATGTAACCAAACCATAATAATTAGGGGGTGCTTAGCTTATCTTTTCCAAACTCCTTATGACTTTTTGGAAAAGTTAATAAGTTACAATGGAGTGACTTGTTAACTTTTCAACTCACATACACTCCTAGTCACAAACACCATTTAACTTTTCAAAAAAAGTCGGCTAAAATAAGCAATCCCAAACATCCCCTTAATATTTGTAATCGAAGAGATAATAATCGGAAGTGCAGTATTGCAATAGTAGGAATGCGCCTTACAATTGGATTAATCAAAATTTTGCCATTTTACCCATCACAATTTAACATTGTTCTGTTTGGATTTGACAAAAGATAAGTTACTACTGTAATTAACAGTTTGTAAAAAAAAGTAACAACCAAATTACCAAAAGAATAACTTACCATAGTAAATCAAAGAAATCTAGATTCCATAACAACGGAAATGTATCAAACCAGAAATCCACAATCACAAAAATATGAAATAAGAATTGTAAGAAAAATATGTAGAAGGATAGTCGCCACTTTGCAGAAGCATAAAGTGGGGAAAGAAATTGGCTTTTCCATTGATGATTGCTCTTCCATTAATAGATTCCAATGATTTACTACCTACTTTTGTTCACTATTACTCCGTTAATAGATTCCAATGATTTACTACCTGCTTCTATTCGCTATTACTCTAAAACCGTATACAATTGGAATCATGGATTTTAATAATCCCAACTATCGTCCATTGGCCGGCAACGGTTCCAATTTAAAAAATTCTCAATGGCGGTCCATCTTTTCACATATTGACCTTCAATGGACCCTGACTAACAGAACCCTAACGCCGTTAGTCTCCGGTCGCCGGAAAAACGTTTTTAGTCAAAAAAAAGTTTCCTAAAGGTCTGATTTTTTATTACAAACATGATTGGGACGAAAACTTTGAGTTTCCGGTTAAAAAGTTGAGTTTTCCGACAAAAAGAAGTTTTCCGGCGAAAAATGAGTTTTTCCGGCTACCTTAATAATTGGGGGTTTTTACTAGAAAGGTTCCTAAAGGTGCGTAATAAGATTACAAAGAGGTTTGAGACGAAAATGTTGGGCTTTCCGGCCGAAAATGAGGTTTCTAAGAGGTTTTTGGATTACATGAATATGTAATTAAGGAGGTTTCTAACTAAATATGCAATTATCCCTTTATAATGTATAAATTTGGTTTTGAAACAAGTTCTAACCAAAAAGGGTTGTAATTAAAATAAGTCGATTTAGAAAGAAAAATTGGCGATAACGGGGACGACGACAAAAAGGGTCATGGGGCGACATTGGCAGCGAAACACAATGGTGATAGGTGGTGCTAACCATTATGACTAATTTAAACTTAAAGAAGTTTAATAATAGTGACTAAAACTAACCAATTGTTTAATTTAAATAAATCAAATTGGCCAGTGTAATCATTATTCAATTGTTGCCACAAATGTTTCAATGGCGGATTAAGAGCTTTGTAGCATTGTGGAAAAAGGTGAACAAGTGGCTAGGTCTTCGTTTAAGGAGTGTACAAGTAGTAATTGTTAGTCTTATGATAGTGACGGTGTATTCTCTTTGTTAGTCTTATGTCTTTTGTTTTCATGTGTGCACGTGAGTTACAGTTAATAAAAAAAAAATAGTGCCTTTTTCTATTTGAAGTTCAAATCATATTTTCTTGTTCTTGATTCATTTGGTTAAAACAACCTCAAGTTTAACATGCTTGTCATTTATGTGTCAAGTTACATGTTGCTTTGTCGGGGTTTGCTATTGGTCCAAGGTAAGGCTGGCAATAGGTAAACTGTATAAGACACGATTAGAACTGTTTACGGAAAAATACACCATGTGATTTTTTACGTTTTTAAAAATAATCAAAATTTGAAAGTTAGAATCCATTATTTCTCCTTCCAGGTGCATAAAATATGCATCCGTCATATAGACATTGGATATAAAGTAGTTAAACGAGTCGTATTTATATTTAAATTTTTTGTTGTTTGCGTTATCAGATACCTGTTAAACCTGCTAAGACACGATTTGTCAGCCCTACTCCAAGGCATTAGTAGTTGGATGGGGCAACCCCACTATTATTTTCTTACGTTTTGTCATGTGTTATAATCGTTGCATTTTAGATACACTCTTATTTTATTTTAATTATATTATAAATGCATTAATTTTAGTATATATCATGTAATTTATTTTGGTGTTTATGTTTCATATATTTATATATACATAAGTTTAAAATTTGTAATTAAGGTATCTAAATGAGGGAAAATGAGAAATTCCTGAATGCAATTAAGTGTGTTAAGACTTTGAATTAAATTAGTAGTCAAATTCAAGTTTGCTCGTGGAACTACATGAATAAATTCAAGTTATTTTAAATAGGCTAAATTACTATTTTAATTCATTGATTTATTCTGATGTGCAGCCCACTAATTGGACCAAAGGCCCATGAGAATGTGTTGTGGAACAATGTTAAATTAACAAGAGGTTACGTGGACTTCACTTTAGACTTCTGTGAACATAACCAAAGTTAATGTTATCAATGGGCCGATCCACATCACAAAAGAAAAGAAACAAATGTTCTTAACAAAAGAATGAACTCATGGAAAGCCACAACTTTATCTTTCTTTTTTGAAAGGCTATTTTACTAAAAGCACATATATACATACAAACCACGCGAGCAAACGGCCAGAACCTTATTTACATATAAACCTTAGAAGCTAAAACTATACCATTGATCCCATTCAAGCGATTCTATCTTCGATCGATGCTTGTCCCACGAATAACCCAATGTTTTTAGCTCCGCCAGTAGCTTCCCCACGTCCTGGTTTTTAGAGTTGAAAATATGTTATCTATTAAACTTAGTGACTAACGCTTGTTGTAGTGATTCTTTACCTACATATATTGTCTCTTTAGAAAGCCCCCACTAGGGCCATTAAGCAACATCAAGCTATATTTTTGACCAAATGGAATAACATACTAAACGAACGATCAGTTGGTTGGCAGAAGCATGGTTACTGTACGAAATTGGCTATCACCTCCTCGAGGTCTCTTAGCCACTAATCACCACACCTTGATTGATGCCCTAAAATCAAATACAATGCTCACACACATACATATGCACACCCACATAGCCCACCTCAACTGAAATGACTTTAATGAACTGTCGCTCGTGTTCATGAAAAGTTATTAACCATTATAGTGGAAAATAGTTATTTTTCGAGTAAGAACAGATAACATAAAAGACACTCTTTGTTTCGTGGGAAGTAGTACAGCGTATACAAAAGGGAGAAATGAACGGTCAAAATTGTTAGCACTGGATGAGCCTTCTGTTGGAATTTAATGTGTACTTGCAGCGGAATCGATTGATGGTTTGGAATTCATGATTATCAAAGAAATATACAGAAATATTATGGAGTACAAGATCGAATGATACTGTCTCTTGGTGCCGGACATAACTGCCGGCAATCTACATATATAGTGTCGGTTGGTGGCGGTTGAATTTGGAGGGAAAACCAACCGTTTAAAACGGTGCCAAGCATTGCCACATAACCGTTCACATATTACATATTGTTACATACATTAAGTATACATTAAACATATAATTCGAATATAGTACATAAACATAACATATTCAGTTTATAATGCTAACAATCACTCCCCATAAACTTAATTTCCTTTTCGTGAGTGTTTCAGCACGCTATCATTCGCCTCGTTTACCAGCTTTTCAGCTCTTCGGAAATCGAATTTCTTTCTTTGCTTTAGTCGCTTCAATCCATACCAATCATTTCTCGCAAAGAATGCATAATGCTCGTCTGCCGCTTCTCCTTGATCTGCACTGGGCTGCTCACTCGTGCCTACATCCATCTCCATACTCCTGGTCCGTCTTTTGTCTCCGATGTCTTCCTTGACTTCCTTCTCGGCTGCTGTCTGTTGAGTGGATTTAACTTTGTAATAATACACTAGCACGTCCAGATACATTGCATACATAAGTCGCATTAACTCTCCGTCATTGTAATCGAGGCCCATGTCCTTAGATATCACAGCCCACATATGATTGTCTGTCACTCGACGATGACCACCCTCTCTTCTTACTGCTAAATATAACTCCAGTAGACTTACTTTTCTGTGGTTTTCGGCATAAGCAGGCAACGGTCTAGTGTTTATTTCTAACTTAACTTTTAGAAACCAATCGACCATTTCTTCGAACTTTTTCTCTATATAGAACTTGTATCTTCGGACATATTCATCATCTTCCAACATATCTAATAGAGCCTTGCAGTCTTGGAATTCATTAAATGACATTACTTGTTGTATCATTATATTCCAATCGGGCTCTTCCGTAGATATGTTTAAACTCTCGAAGTATGAATTCAAGTAATCATTCTTGAATTTTTCATACCCGGTTTCAGATTTCAACATTTCTTCATTTTCTTTGTTACCTATATCATCTTCTCTTGTGTAACCAGACATTTCATTCCTTTTATTGAATATAGGAATACTGAATGTTGGATAAATTTTACATTGATCACCCGTAAACTTCACTGTATAGCCTTGTGTGATCAATTGATCAAAACTCAGAACGTTTCGATCTATGTCTGGTGTATAAAATACACTATGAATTCGATATTTTTCAGATCCTGAAATCATTTCAACGACCCCTATTCCTTTGATAAAATAGAAATTACATTCGCCGGTTTTCGTTTCAACATCAAACAGTGGTTTAATTCGCTTAAACATGTTTAAATTTCCAGAATAGTGTCGTTTAAACGATTTACTAACATACCAGATATCTGACCAGAAACTTCCGTCTGTTCCAGTCACCATGTATTCCGAACTCCGTTCATTTTGACTGTCTTCATCGATCTCCTTCTGTGAATGTGTTCCCGTGTTAATCGCCAAACGTATGAGTTGAGAGGCTTCGTCTTCATCTTTCTTCTTGCACTCTGCAATCTGATGCCCTGATTGATCGCAGTAATAACACTTCCTTTGTAACTTTCGTTTTCCTTTCTTCTCATACGAACAGTGCAGACATGGCAGAGTTGTTGATGTTGTTGCAGGAATCTCTTATCTTCCAGTAGTGGCTCTGATACCACTTGTTGGAATTGAATGTGTACTTGCAGCGGAATCGATTGATGGTTTGGAATTCATGATTATCAAAGAAATATACAGAAATATTATGGAGTACAAGATCGAATGATATTGTCTCTTGGTGCCGGACATAACTGCCGGCAATCTACATATATAGTGTCGGTTGATGGCGGTTGAATTTGGAGGGAAAACCAACCGTTTAAAACGGTGCCAACCATTGCCACATAACCGTTCACATATTACATATTGTTACATACATTAAGTATACATTAAACATATAATTCGAATATCGTACATAAACATAACATATTAAGTTTATAATGCTAACACCTTCTTGTTTGCTATCTCATGAGGTACAACAGCTGGAACAGGAGTTGTACCAGATGAAATGGTTCTTGTGCCTAAGATAGCACAATATTTTTTATGTTTTATTTTTGTAAACAAATAAGTGTTAGCAGTGGAATGAATAGATAGTCCTTCTCTCTATTGTTTGTGAAAGTTTTCACAATAGCTTGCAGCTCTAAATTTTCAAGTTGCATGATATCGTTTTTTCATCATCAAAAAATGAAGTCACCAGTACATTAATAGTCACGCAAGTGAAACAAAAATGCACTTTTATCTTCTAAAACAAAATTTATTTGAATTAAGATAGATTTAAGATTACAACTGAAACTATAAATTTAATTCATGACAAACTTTGTAAGTACTTATTAAATGAGCCACAACAACTAGTAATTGCATGCCTTTAGTAGTATTCGAGTTACCACTGCCCATTAGGCCACCCGGGGTGGTATATATTTTGAGCGTGATTAAATTCTTCCACGCGTGGAAGTTGGCAAAATACCACCGCCACACCCTCTCCATCACGCATAAACATTAAATCCCGTTAACTTTTTGACGCGTTGAATTTTATCCGTTTGTATATGGAGGGTTATACCCTAGTGTTGAGGAGTTGTACGTTTTTAATGGTTGATGGAATAAAAAAAAAGTTGTGAGTAAGAGTGGCAAAATGGGTGGGTTGGATAGGTTTGGGTAATGGGTTTGGATGGGTATGAATTAGGATGAGTTTGGCATAGGATGGGTTTATTAAGAAATGGGTTAGAATGGGTTTAGGTCAAGATGTGTTTTTGTCAAGATGGTTTTGGGCATGATAAAAAATAAAAAAAATTCTAAAATATCTAAAAAATTATAAAAAATCAAAAAAATAATAAAAAATTCTAAAAAAATAAAAAAATAAAAAAAATCTAAAAACTCAAAAAATCAAAAAAAAATCAAAAAAATTCTAAAAAATCAAAAAAATAATAAAAAATCAAAAAAATTCTAAAACAATCAAAAAATTCTAAAAATCCAAAAAATAAAAAATAAAATTAAAAAATCCTAAAAATAAAAAAATTCTAAAAAATACAAAAAATTATAAAAAATACAAAAAATTTAAAAATATCAAAAAAATTAAAAAAGGCAAAAAAATTCAAAAAATAATAAAAAATCAAAAAAAATAATAAAAAATCAAAAAAATTTTAAAAAATCCAAAAAAATCATAGAATATTTTTGGATTTTTTTTTATTTTTAAAATAGTATAATATTAGGTTATAAAAATAAAATATTATTTTTTGGATTTTTTTTTATTTTTCTGGTTTTTAAGAAATATTTTTTATTTTTTATTATTTTTAAAATTTTTATTATTTGTGAAGCCAACATATACGAACACTCGAATAAGATGAAAAATTTGCCTGTAATGCTCTTTTTTGAGTTACCCATTTACCTTGCGTAATACCAACCCTTACCAACGAATTATTTTAAATAGATATTATGTAACCCATCCTGACCCATTCTCATTTTTAAGATGACCCAAAATAACCCAAAAAACCCAAATGGGTTTTATTTGCCAGGCCTAACTGTGAGTGATGACCATTTCCACTAAAAAAGGTTGTGAGTGATGGAATAATGGTTAATGACATTTCGGAACTTGATGTGAGTGATAAAATTTGTACAAGTGATAACTACCCCTAACCCCCCCTTAGTGGTAACAAAGCCCAATAGGAACTGGCTACACCAGCAACCCACGATGGTAACTGAGTCAACACTAACTCGTCAGCGAAAAGCCGCAATAAAAGTAACTTACGACCAACCAACCAATTCACCAGCAACAATAACATGTTGTTCTCACCAAGGCCACACGTCAACATGTTACTTTAGTTCGTTGTGAAGCTATGATCATTAAAGAAAACGCAAATGCATAAATAATTAATTGTATAACTTAGACATAATTATATTTATGTGTGTCCATTGTTAATGTTTCTGAAAATGACATTTTCATATTTTTTTTTTCCAAAAGTTGCAACATTTAATGAAAACCGGGGAAATCAGTTGATCACTGGTCTTTAAATCTTATAAATCGAGAGTGAAGAAGCTACACTATAAGGAGCTTTGTTTGTGATGTGAATTGCAGATGAAAATCAATCCTTTTCAATTTTTAAAAGCATTGTGAATTTATGGACGAACAAAATCAAGTGGTGGAAAGTGGTTTATATCCATTCGAATTAAGTTGTGGAAAGTATGTGAATGTGATATGTGTTATGCGTGTGTCGTGCGCACACTAGAATCTCACGATCGTGATTACATACGTGAATACATATACACGCAATTTTTCATAGTGTTTTCGTGAAGTTCTGATTCAAGTTTGGTTTTTAGGTAGATTAAGAAATTAATAATAGGGACCGAAATTAAAAGTTAGTTCGTAAAATTTTTGGAGGGTTATAGAAATGATAAAAAAAATATATAGTTTGATAGGGTGGAGATACAATAGGAAGTTTATTTGGCTAAGAAGGCTAGGAAGTGATCTTGACCATCAATTTATTAATCAAGGGCTAAGATTAAATGATGGAAATTGAAGGGAAGAAAAGAGGCGCGTGAGTTTGTTTAGAGACATTCTAGTCAATCAAAGGCAATAGTTTCTCTCTCCTCAGCAATGGGGCTTTATCACGCCCCCCTTTAACTTGCATAGTGTGGGATGAAACCCCCTATTAAACAAAATTAAAAAAAAATTTATTGGCTGAAATGATGTGTGTCCCACCTGATAAAGCCCTTCTCCCTCGTTACCATGATGGAGCCCCATCAATGGTGCCCCTGTTTAATTTGCATGGTGTGGATGGTGGCGCCGAGGGGGGCGCTATAGGCAGTGAGGTGGCATGATGGAGCCCCCCACACCCATCCGGCCTAATAAAAACAACTAGAAAATATATTTAATATAATCTTATTTTTCATAATTTTATATAATCTATAAAATAACGATTACAAAAACTTACGAGTGACAAACAACAACAATAATAATAGTTAACTCTATTTATGAATTAACAATCGATCTATAAATATTTCATATAATCATTTTCGATCGTAAGAAGTTTTATGGAAAATCTATTATATATAATTAATGAAAGTTTTTTGGGTTACGTGTCAGTAGACGAGGGCTACCATTCTTTCGTTTTCCCGCCCAAACTCACGTCCGCTTTTTTTTCTTTTGTCTGATGGTATGAGAAACCCTAAATCAGTCTTCAACATACGTCTCTCTCTTCCCATCGCCTCCTCAAACCCTAGATTCTCTACTCCTCCATCGATGGTCCATCTCTTGCGGTTGCTCTCTCCCTTGGATTTCCCAGGTATGATTCAAATCTCTACATCTTTTATGAATCCTAATCTGATTCTAACCATCGTTCTTGATTTCTTCTTTCCTGTTGAATTGTTTATGCAGGAGCTAAATGAAGAACAATGTGAAAAGCCTACTGTGTGTCCACCTAAATTCCCTGTAAATACTCAATTATTGCTTAATCGGATTTTATGAATATTGGTTTGTTGCGTCGATTTGTGACTGGCTATTATTGATAAGAAGGGGGATGGCCAATTATGTTGTATTGTATCCGGCTAATTCGATATGGTGTTTTTAAACCTTCAACTAAATCTCCCTAAACTTGTTTGCAGCTTTACTTGGTAATCAGGGTGTTGCTGCTGCTAATACTCATTCGGTGACAGGTTCTGAGACAACCTCGGGTTCTGCAGGTTTTAATACTAACTCACTTCATTGCATCGATTTGTGACTGGCTATTATTGATAAGAAGGGGGAAGGCCTATTGTGTTGTATTGTATCCGGCTAATTAAATTTGGGGTTTTTAAACCTTCAACTAAATCTCCCTAAACCTGTTTGCAGCTTTACTTGGTAATCAGGGTGTTGCTGCTGCTAATACTCCTTCGGTGACAGGTTCTGAGACAACCTCGGGTTTTGCAGGTTTTAATACTAACTCACTTCATTGCGTCGATTTGTGACTGGCTATTATTGATAAGAAGGGGGATGGCCGATTATGTTGTACTGTATCCTGCTAATTCGATTTGGGGTTTTTAAACCTTCAACTAAATCTCCTTAAACATATTTGCAGCTTTACTTGGTAATCAGGGTGTTGCTGCTGCTAATACTCCTTCGGTGACAGGTTCTGAGACAACCTCGGGTTCTGCAGGTTTTGATACTAACTCACTTCATAACCCATTGGGTGGTACTTCATATATGTATATATGCTTCTGATACTTTAATCTTAACATGTGGACAATATGTTCGACAGTTAAGATACATGATGCAAAATCCAGAATTAGTGCGTCAGTTAACTTTACCTCAAATGATGCAGGTATACAGTTTGTGGGGTGGTTTATGTGTTTGGTTAAAAGGTTGGTTTGGCTCTAACCATGTATCTTTTCCAATTCATTTTTACAACAAGTGATGTCTTTCAGCAGCTTCTACCTTAGCTTAACCAACAACAATCCACTTTGTAGGTGTAAGTTAATTTATTGGTAATTTAACTATCGCGTGAAATTGAAATTTAGATTCATGATTGACTCAAACAGCAAACCATTATTAGTTTTTTTTTTTTGCATTAAAAAAAGCCACTTTTGCGTTTCAGGGGTCTTACCCAGACAGGTGTAGCTACAAGTACAAACATATTTCTGTTAACTTTATCACAGTCACAGTTATATGTAATACTGTTTCGTGCTTATAATCTGCAGGAACACATAATATTATGGGGTTGGACATGTTGATGGATATGTTTGGTGGACTTTGGAGCTGGTGGTTTAACTGTTCCAAATGTGCCTGATGGTAAGCCATAATTTCTATTGAGGTTTGTATATGAGTTGATGTGTTTGATGTTTTGGATGATTATTAGTTTATGTAATTTGAATTTGATTTTTTGTTGATGTGTTTGATGTTTTGGATGATTATTATTTTAGGTAATTTGAATTTGCATATCATTAGGTTTCGACAATTAGTTATGTCCAGGCCGATTCTGTTAGTCATGTAGCTTTTGTTGATGGTGTTGACTTCAAGTAGGGAGAACTGCTTGAGGGTATTAGTAGAGGCTAACTAATTATATAAAAGAATATTATATCATATGTTGTTTGCCATTGTACAAAACAAAGGTAAGGGTTAAACACTTTAATCGCTGGGCAAATAGTTTGTTTCAAAATCGACTAGGAAAACAATTTAGTGAAGGGTAGTTTTATTGTTGGTTTTTATAAGTACAGTCAATGTCTTTTCGTGGTGCTTTAGATGCCACACAAGAGAACGAACCTGAATAGAAGACTACTCACTAACCATTTAAACCACGAGATCAAAATCAATCTCGTGCAAACTAAAGGTCGTGGATTATTTATAAAGTTTTATGTCAATTTCTTTTTTAAAGTTATAGTTATTGCATAAAATACACACTCAAATTAATGTATGACATAAATTATATGTAAAAAGGTAAAATATTTAATAAATGGTTTAAACGGGTCAACTCGCCAACCCGACCCACTTAGCTAAACGAATTTGTGGGTTCAACGTGAAATTAACCCGAACCCAATTAAACTAAACCCAAACTTGCAAATTTCGAGTTAGGTTCGTGTCATGTTTTCATGTCATGCTAGAAATTCACATCCCTATATTTTGACTTTTTGAAGTCAAAGTAGAAAAAACAAACATGAAGTTCAATTGAAGCTTTTGATCAACATACTATATAACAGTCTGATTTTTCTGTTCAAACCAAATACTCACTGGTAATTTTTTTTTGTTTATAGGACATATGATATCTTGAGTGGAGTAAAAACTCTTGCATGTACTGCTATGTATGGAACTATCTGTTAACTTTTTGATGGACAACCTTTTTTTCTTAGGTGTTGATGAACCCACTGTTATAATGTACAATTACTTGTATATTTTTGCCAAAAAAAGCAAATGCTATTATTTTTATTAAGAAAACAAATACCTCTGTTAAGAGAAATTTTACTCAGCTCCGAGTCAACGGACCCGTTCAATCCATGCTTAAAGTTGTGAATTGTTGGGAATACTTTTGTGGGAATTAATATTCATTTAATTAGCCGATCGTTTCGGTCCATGTTTATAATTGTGAAATGTTAGTATTCTCTATATAGTGTCAGGGAAGTTTATTTTAGACGCATCATACTATGTAACCTCTATTTTGTTACAATTATCTTGTGATCTCAGGGAGTGTGTTAAGTGGTGGAGGGAGTGTTCCATCCATACAAGCAACCCATGAGGCATGCGTCAACATGGTTAACGATTTTCGAAAGGGTTCTGTAAGTTCAGAATACTTTGTTATAGGAACACAGAATGAATCATATGACATTCGACACATTCTTTTAGCTGAGTTTTACTTTTTAAGCCATTTGAGCCACTAGATATATAATATACAAATTTGAATCGACCCATTCAAGTAAGTAACCGGCGATAGATTGTTTTTATGATAAAAATTTTAATGCCAGTTTTCATGTTTTTATAGGCTAACATTAGTTTTATAAAAATGTGGTTGGTTATCAGAACGAGTATGCTAAATGTAATACTACCCAGTTCCTGATAGCTTAGCCACTACATTACTTCTACGACATCAAACTCAAATCATAGACTAACTTTGGATCTCTTGCCTCTTGGATCAGGTGGACGTTCTTAGTTGAAGATTTTTTAATAGCTACATATTTTTGGAGGTTGAAAGGGTGGCAATAATTAGCTATAATTTGTATCACCACAAAGTCAGCCCCTCACTACCCTTTTCAAGGTAAACACTATTTTGATTAGTATTAGGCATTATACGCGGCATGTGCGTTATATCGAACAATATATGTTTTACTTGGCTCCTATGATTTCTCTCTTGATATGCTAGGCATGGTTTGAAATAGATTTCCACATATGAGTTTGCTTGGCTTTTGTTTCTCATGTAAGTCAAGTAATCGTTCAAATCTGTGCATTTTTTTATTAGAAATCCTTAGAAGTCTACGGTTGTGACCTCGGATTAAAGTCTCTGACAAAGTCAAAGGCGTGGATAGGAAGGATCACGTGGTGGTGACATTATGACGGGAAGTATCTGCCACACACTGAACATGTAATATGGGTGTTTAACATTATATTCTAAACATTCATATTTCTGGCACATCTATTTCATGCTATTAGTAAACAACTTTTTGATAAGGGATGATGATGATGCATTTATTCAGTTTTCATGTCATCATAAATGCATGCCTTCTGATTCTTTTACCCTTGCTTATATGCTCATGCCTTCTTCAGTTGAGTCTCTCTGTACTGTTACTTTGACTTTATCATTCTCTTTTATTTTGACCTTTTAGGCTTATGCACCAGTAATTTTAACTTTGGCTTAATATTTTGACTTTGTACATAGTAATGTTTAATTTTTCTTTATTATGAATTTGAATACTATAGTTTTGATTAAGAATTATTTAGAGAAGCGAGTCTGTTGAATTAATAATTTTAATTGAAGACATGATATATATGCGGTTTGATGATGAGAAATCGTGTATTATTTCGCCTTTTGCTATTAGATTATGTGAACATCCGTTAAACAGACGTCCATTGACACGAGCCCACATATGTTATAGCTAGCCGGCCACTAATCTAAGTTAAAAACTGTACGGATTATTTGAAGATGGATGGTGAGATGCATCATAGATGCACCTATCTCAATCAAGGTTTTACTTTCTATCTCTTAATTTCTATTCTATTGACATTTGAAAGCCAAATGCACTACTGGTCAAAGTTAAAGTTCACACTAATTTGTTTAAATTTCAACTCCATTGTTAGCATAGTTCTGTCTTAGTATACCACCTAGCTTACCTACTAACTTTACTAAAAAAATTTGGTCTATTTGTTTCCTTATTTCTTTTTTAGGAAAATCGTCCATTTGACGTCAAAGGTATTCAAGGAGGAAGTGCACTTTTGTTAAGAGAAATTTTATTCGGCTTTGAGTCAACAGGCCCATTCAATCCATGCGTATAATTGTGTACTGTTGGGAATATTTTTGTGGGAATTAATATTAACTTTATTAACGGACCATTTCAGTCCATGTTTATAATTGTGAAATGTTAGTATTGTCTGTATAGTGTCAGTGAAGTTCATCCACGCACCCTACTATATAACCTCTATTCTCTTACAAGCAACCCTTGAGTCATAAGTCAACATGGTTAATGATTTGCAAAAGAGTTCTTTATCAACATATTTAGGGGTACTTTTAATAGATGAGATTCATGTTCATGGTCATAATAATGTTTAAAAGGCTACAATCTATCCTCATAATGTGGGTCTTGGATTTACCGGTTAGATTACAAATAACCATTGTTAGAAAACAATATAAACATGTGTAGAGTACAACCATTTTTATACACCGCATTTGAACAGGGATCTCGTATTAGTTAAGAAGATACGGGGTGCTACAACACTTAAAGTTAGAGCAACTGGTATACGACATATCAGTATACAATATAATTTTAATTATGTATTAATCATAAATAGTTTTTAATATAAGTAACTTTCTTGAGCCCGGGAAGCAATCCAAGGTAATAACCTAGTTATATTATAAATAATGTTGATGAAACTAATAATAGTAGGTCGTAACTTTAGAGAACTAAAAAAATATAAATATAAAACATGTTCTAAATAACTTTAGGAGTTTTTTTAGTTATCACAAAGCTAAAAGACCCCGTGTCCACATGCTCTCTGTAGTTTTGGCAACTAAGGTTGTCTGGGGTGTAAGCGGTGAGGGGTGCGGTGAGAGGGGTTTACCGTCCCATTGGAGAGCGGTGAACAATCTTAAACGGGGAGTAGTCATCGCAAAGAATGCATGCTTTTTATCTACCGTCGTTCCTCTCCAATTTACTACTCCCGACGAGGAGAGCAGGCCTTACGTTTAAGGCAAAATGAAGAGTAGAGAGGAGAGTTAACATATCATGTTGTGATTGGCTGTGATGAAGAAGCTATCACTTCCCACGAGGTGAGTATCACTTACACCCTAAATAGGGAAGAAAAAAAGTGATGAGATTTAACGGTGTTTGAACTAGCTCCGACCAGGTACTTTTTGAGTCATTTTACACATGATTATTTATTCTTTTTTAAAGTTTATCATATACTAATCACATCAATTATTTATAAACCAGTAGGATTTACTCGTACGTCAGACAATACGACAAAAATTCGCACGGTATCAGTTTGATTCGTTAAAGTAAAACCATAAAGCTAAATATTGATTATGAGAATACCGACCCCAAGGCCAATATAGGTATGGGTTCGGTTTGTCATGTTAACAACATTCACTGTAGGTTACGATAAAAAATAAACACCAACTTGAATACAACTATATCTTCAAAAAAATTTATACAGGAATGTTAAGAAAAAAAACCTAAACACAACCAATTCGGTCAGTATGGTTTGTATTGGCACTCGGTAATCGCAACCAATATAGAAAAGCCACAAAACAAACATGCTATATGCCAAAAGATATGTACATGTGTTTTACATCTATTGATAATAGCAACGAATACTGGTACCAGATCCGATAATATCGATACTGGTACTTACATTGTTCGGATGATATTAGTCGAATTTTCACGGCACCGTACGGTACAGCCAGTCACTATAACATATAATTCTTTTTTAAATAAAATTTATTTGTATCGGAATGTTGAGAAAAATTTAAGCACAACTGTGTATTCAGTTTTTTTTTTTAAATAAAAAGTTAACAAATGCAAGTTATTAAAGAATAAAACAAATCAAATGAGAAACAAATGGGTTAAAAACGTATATGTCATTTATAATATAACGAGTGAAATTGAAACTTAAATGTTTTAGGTCGTGGAGGGTTCAAATGAGAAGAAATTTTTTCTAAGAAGAAAATATAAGTTTCAACCAATGAGAATGCTTCTTATACTTCATTTAATATTTGTATTTAATTTTAATATAAGGGTATATTGGTAAACTTACATAAATCATTAATTTGTATTCTTCCCCTTTAATAACTAGCTAAATTAAATTTGTAACTCACTAGGTTATCACCCGGAAATTTTCCGGGTAAGAAATTTTAATTTAGAACAAATAAAATTATAAAAATAACATTTTTAACCTCTAAAGTACACTCTTTTCCTTTTCTCCACCATAAATTTTTAATTCGGTTTGTTAAATTTTTTCTTGTTGTAAACTTCACATCACTATTATAATATTTCCAGTACACCAGTACTTGCTATTGAATTCAGTACAGGAAGTAGTTCCAAAACATTCAAAAATGTGTATAAAATCATTTTAAATGCAGAGTTAAAACTTAAAAGCATATTTTGTAAATTTCCTTTTAGATACATATACCAGGAAAATATCAATCACAATTGCTAGAAGTACCAGTATAGCAATACCAAATATCCACAAATAAGCAACTTTGTTTTCAAATTGACCGGTTCAATCTTAATAATTAATAAAAATTACAGATTACATATTCATGAACCAAGTGTCTTTGAACTTTAAAAAGTCTTTTAAACCCAATTCAATTCCACCAAAACCCAGATAAACCCTTATTAAAGAGCTAAATCCCCCTAAAATCTAAGTAATAAACATTAGCCCTAGTTCAAAAAACAAACCCCACTTTCTTATTATTATTATGATATAACATTAACAGGAAATAGTCCCCCTATTAAAGGCATTTACACACATAAACAAATCAACTTAAAATAAACACTTGCCTAAAATTTGAAACTTCAAAATCTAAGCTTCATGCCACCCCATCAGCGGTGGCATTCCTCAGGTTTCATCCAAGCAAAGACAACAGACCAGTAGACCACCACCATGGCACCGTGAACCCTCCCCTAAGGAATCTCTGTCATTTAATCAATTTTGAAACTTTTTTTATTAAATAATCTATTATAAAAAGAAATATGTCAGTAAATACCTAAATTAGGTTATCCGGGACAATTGAAGACCTGAACCTCTTCGTATAAATCTATATACCATGTAGAAACCATACCTTATGTCAGGCACAAATCGCTTATTGGAATTTGGATAATAACAGTAGTTTGTTTTTTATAGAAAAGCCAAATCACTAATACAAATGGTAATAAGCATATATATAAAAAAACATTTATACATCTAGAAGTTGATGCATTTGTATCCAATTATGGCAATGTATGTATACGGTATTAGAAAGCAACAACTCGATGTAAAAATAATTTCATTTTAAAATAAAGTACACAGATGGTCCCGGTGGTCGACCAAAATTTTAGATTTTGTCCATAGCTTTTCAAAATTACTCGGATAATCCCTATGGTTTGCACTTTGTAACACATTTAGTCCCCAACTTTTGCCAAAGATAATGGATGGTCCTTGAAGTTTGCAATTTGTAACGCATTTAATCCCTAACTTGGACCTGCTGAAGCCTTTAGATTTGTTAGCTGGGGACTAAATGTGTTACAAAGTGCAAAACACAATGACCATCCATGTATCTTTGGCAAAAGTTGGGGACCAAATCCAAAATTTTGATCAACCACAGGGACCATCCATGTACTTTACTCTTTAAAATACTTTAGCATGCTTTTGGCCAGATTGGGTATAAACGAAAGTGGATATATGCTTAGGTGGCCACCACATACAGTTAGAATTCAATAGACTCCATAACCGTGATTTGTTTTGTCATTTCCTTTTATCCTTATCCTTTTGACAATTCCCATAAATCATTATGGTGTTGAATTTGGAGCAAGAAATTAGTTGTACTTTTTACGCTTGGAAGTTGCAAGACCGATAAAACAACTATAAAAGAAAACACATGTTAATGAAAATAGTACCTTTTACCGCACCCAGATGGATCCTCAAGCAAACAAATGCAAGGCGCATATTGCCTACATATTTCTTCACCCCCAAATTCTGCAAGATCTACATTGAAGTTCTTTAAGATAAACTCTTCTATCCCTGCGGCCGATAAGTTTTCTTCCGAAAGATTCCCTCCTGCATCAACAGTGAATCCCGTCAATTAGAGGTGGAAAACTGGGCACATTGAGCGGATCTTGTACTGGGTCAAAACCTGCAAATTTTTGGTATGGATAGAAACGTTGCTGGAGAGTCAAATACAACTACTAAAATATTATTATTTCAACAATAATACAATACTTTTGTAGTTTTATGCATTAAAAATACTCTTGGCGAATTTCAACCCATTTGACCCCTTTGCTTTTCAGTTTTTCTTAGTTTACTCCGTAGACCCGTGAGACATAAACACATAACCGGAATCAAACCATACATAAGTAATTAAGTAAATAGGATGAAATTGGCAACTATGCAGTAAACCAGCATCTGATAGTCACTCATGCTAGCCTCTTGCCAACAGGGCTTGTGTACATCATGTGCACTGCAGTTCAATTGGGCGGGGTTGACGAGTTCCGAAGTTATAGATTAGGCCCACCGTCTGCCAGTCAAAGTAGTTTTGGCTTTCAACTGAAAACAATGTGCGGGTCCTGTACAGCGCTGCTTTTTTATACGACCTGACAATGATTATACACATTACTATTAATATGGTCAAAACCCTTGCCATTATTCAGTAATCAATAAATGATAATATAATATTATATTTTAACGAAATATGAAGCGGTTCAAAAACCTTCAAAAGCGGACCCAAATTTATTAAGCCTCTTACATCACTTTGTTTAAATGAAAAGAAATTTCAATGTAATAAACTAAGTTTCCCTAAACATATTTAACACACTATACTTAAGATTATAAAAAAACGTATATAAAGATGTTGTACAATTTGGATTAAAAGAAAGTTGTAGGATAAATGAAGCATATGATAGACTTACGCCTTAGCTCTCCCATCAAGAACCTTAATCCGAGCCTCCCAGGTAAGATATCCATGCTGGCACATAGCTACGTCAATCCATTCTTCGAAATTTCAATTATTGACATACTCGTATACCAACAACCTAATTTACAAAAAATCTCACAGAATTATATCTTGAATAATGAACTAAAAACAAACACACGTTGCATAGGTCATTGTAAATACCTAAAAAAACTTAGAAAAACAGAAAAGCAAAGTGCCAAAAATTACTTAATTGTCTTTAGAAGTCATTATATGTAGTTCCTTTTCTTTTTCACGTTGACTTGCCAAAAATTCAACCTCATGTTAACATTCGGTTAGAAAAACAGAAAGGCAAAGTGCCAAAAATTGATAGAAAGAAGAATTTCAAAATCTAAATCTATAAACTACTCATTCAACAACAAACTTTCAAGCATCACATCGTTTAAAATTTGTTTCATGCATATTTTAATGTACTCGAATTTTGTCATCTGAGGAAAAAAAATTGGAAACTAATTTGTTAAAAAAAACGTTGTAGAGGTTGGGTAACAACTAACATGTCATCTTTGATAGATAAATCCATAAAAATGATTTTTTTTTCCTTCTATAAAAAAAATTAAAGTTAAAAAAGAACAATTTAGTAGAGTGTGCATGCTTATCAAAAACTTACTTGACCAAAACAGTTATGTGCTCAAGAAACAAATATATTATAAATACCCAGATCATATTCATTTCTTCATTCTATTCTCTAACATTTTTGGAAGATCTTTCGGAGGTGGCAAAACATCTCATTTGGCCTGTATCCATTCTCGACTAAAAAATGTCATTTTAAGCTCCCTGGTCGTATGCACTTGAAGTGGCAATGCATAAGACAAACACCTATAATCAAGGGCAAAAGTGCCATTCATCTTGTCACTGATATTATTGTTGAAAACAACTACTTTACCTGGATTATCCTCTTTGAATCGAATTAATTTCTTACATTACAAATACAAACCAGCAATCGGTATAGTCTTGAATTCACAACAAAATAACTAAATTTCATTCTAAACAAAAAGATGTAACCTCTCTAAATGAGGATTGAAATTTGCAGAAACAAATAACACTTACCATCGTCGTAATCGCTACTATAAGGCACCATGAATGTGAACATCTGAAAGACTATGCCACCAAGCTGTTTATTCGAGTTGATATCAGGAAACTTGTAACCTCTTGAAATGAATCTGCTTGATAAGGCTAGGAGCCTGCAGTCACATTTGGAAGAATATGTTTAATCCTTTAAAATATAATCACTCTATTAACCAAACAGAACCACTATCAAGTTTTTGTGAAAATTGTCACTTTAAAAGATTAAAACTTGGAACAAATTGAACAATCAAACCATATAAAAGATTGATGATTTCCTCCTGCTTATTAGTCCTCAGTCATCCATTGCTAAAAAGACTAATAAAACTATAATCTTTATTCAAACTTACTTTTAAATCATTTGTCAAAATAGCCTATGAGCCCTATCAAACATGCATAATACATCAAGTCTAACACAAACCACAAATTAATAAACCTAATTTCAAGATCCCCAAATCAAAAACATCAAAGATCTAATAAAACAACCAAAAAACACAATCTGCCCACCAATATCATGAAATTAAATAAAAAAAGTTACCTTATTGCAAGTTAAGAGTGAAGCAAGAAAGTAAACACAATCAGTGTTTCTTTTCATAACCTCATCTTCCTTCTATGTATCTGTGTGAGCTGCCGATGAAGATGCCGACGATTCATTAGCCAATTGAGGAGCTTGTTGTTGTTGATTTGCTGTACCGCAAACCATGGTTGGAGGTTTGATTGAAGATTGAGGGATTATAGAGTTCATTAGGAATTATCTCACATATATGAAATATGAAATCGAAAAACAGCAAATTTTAACAAATCTGAAACACAAATTATGTTTTTTTAAAACCCTAAAAGATGAACAAATGAACGAACGATTCTTTTAAACCTAAAGCATACCTTGGATGATCAAACATGAGTGGAAGAAGATGGATTGAAGCAGCATCACGTTTACAGACTTATGGAAAGAATGATTTCCTCACAAATCACCTTGGATTGACGAAGGATTATTGAACCAAGATCAAGATGAACAACTTTGATTTTAGGGTTGTGGAGAATGTAGAAGAGTGTGAAAGAAGAATAAGAAAAAAAAAAAACATCTAAAGGATCTATGGTGAAAAGGTACATGAGAATCATCTTGTCGATTTGTTGAAGAAGATTTTTGGATTTGCTGAAGCTGATGCGTAGCGGCGTTAGGGTTTTGAAGGTGATGACAAAGATGAAGAGTTCTGAGATGGAATGAAATTAGAATATAAAGGATCCATTTGATTATAGAGAATTGAGATGGATTCCCTCCCAAAATCACCCTCTACACAATGGATGCCACATAAGCAAAATAGCTCCATCATTCAATGACACATGGCCCAAATCATCTCATTTATTAATATATATAGATTTTCAAAATATATATTTTTTCCAAATTAAAAAAACAACTTAATTTAAAATGTAAAATAAATTACTAGTTGTGTAGGATAAATTACGAGTTGTATATGATATATTTTGAGTTGTGTAGGATAAATTTCGACTATGTAGGATAAAATTCTATAATGTGTAGGGTATATGTAGGAAAATTTTGATATGTTTAGGTTTTGTAGATTATATGTAGAATAATTAATGATTAGTTGATTAATTAATTAAAGAGGGAAAAATTAATGATATGAGTTATATATGAAATAGCGTTTTACTAATATGTCCTTTCTTTTTTTTCTTCTCAAATTAATTTTCTTCTCAAATGAACATTCCCCTTAAGTCTTAACCCTCTTCATTGAACAATTATTCTTACCTTCTTGGTAATTAAAAATTGATATAAAATGTGAATTGTATCGTTTGGAACGTAAGATTTGATAGAAGGATACAATTGATAATTGATAAATAACAACAGAAAGTGTGTAAATACAACGAAAATATATAAACATAAATCAAACGCAAGAAGCAAATAAAGACATATTAGCCAGAAGAAGATATTTAATAATTGAGTGATGTAAAACCATTAAAACAAATTTTACGTCTATAACCAAAACTTGCCTGAATATCGCACATTAATATCTAAGTTATTTTGTGTTTATAAACAGGAGTCAAAGAATGTTGCACGCAATGACGGAACCAAAAATTTAGAACCGAGGGGTCATAGTGTAACTTTACTTAGACCGTGGGGTATGGGGGGCTTGGGTTGGGGCGTGGGTCGGGCATTGGTTGACACGTGGAATGGGTAGCAGACATGGGCTAAACCCACATTCAACACGGTATGGTGGGGCGGGGGTTTGGGGCGTGGGTTTGGTGGGCTTCGCTGGGCTGACCCGCTGGGCTATTTCAATATTATTTAAAACAACAAATTTATTTTTTTTTTAATATTTTTAAATAAAGAAAATTACAAAAAAAAAAAAATTTCCTAACTTTTATATTTGTTTTTTATCTCTTCTCTCAACGCTAAGACTTGTTGTAACTCGTCACCCTGTAGGTGATCAATGGGCTGGGATAGAAATTTCAAATCATCCCGTTTTTGTTTCTGGGCATCTCTAGCTTCTTTGCTCCTTCGTATTTCGGCCCTTTGTTGTTGGAATACGTTGAATGTATCCAACTTGCATGAAATGTCATCCAACTGCTCGCTCTATATTCCCCTACGCGAGCCAGAACTCCCAGCTGAAGGCGATGCCGTATCAGATCTAGATTTTTGAGCACGCCTTCTTGAGGCATTTCTTCCATACTTAGGCCGGTTTGGGCTTGGCGAACCATCCAAAAGGTCCTCAAACTCTTGATCTCGTGCATCAGATTGGGCTTGGGACGAGGCCCTTGACCTTTTGGAAGACGAGTTAGTTTCGCTACCAATGGGGATAGTCACCCACTTTGGATGAAACTTACAAATCTCCCAACAATGCATGAAACGGAAGTCGGTCTTCACATTTGATTTGAATGTGACCACTGCATTTGTCAAAATGTCGGCTTCGTTTTCACCACTTTTAGGGTTTTGCTTTGCTTTATTTAAAAAACCACTAAATTTTGTAAGTTGGGTGCTTATCTCGCTCCACTTTGAGGATAAGCTATCTTTTTCACGATAAGTCTCCCTACCCATTTCTTCATGGAATAGTCTACTAACCGATTCCCACAGGGCGGTTCGATGCTGCGATTTTCCTATTTTAATAAAAAAAAATTAATATATTACAAACTTATATAAAAAATAACCATTAATAAAAACAAAGGTTAAGAATACCTAAAGTTGAATGTTGAGATTGTTCAAACCAAGCCCTCGCCAATGCAACTTCTTCAGCAACGACCCATTTTTGTTGTTTTCGTTTGGCGGTTTCAACTACTTTATCCTCCTCGGTTTTTTTCTTATGACTTCTCTTTTTGATGGGTTTCGATGCGGAAGGACCATCATTGGGTGGTTGAGTTTCGGGAACGGATTCATTTTGTGAAAGGTCGATGGAGGTTGGTGAAAGGTCGATGGGCGATTGTGAAAACGGGGTAGGTATCGAATCGTCGGTGTGTGGGAAGTTAGTAAACACACGATTCCCGATATACGATGCATAACTCGCCATGTCGGGCATAGGAGAGTGTATGAAAAATGGACGAGCTATTGGACGAGTGGGTGGTGGGCTAGGATTATTTTCTTGGAATCCATACGGGTTGCTCGGGTCAAAAGGAGGGTTGTAAGGATGCATTTTTTCGTTTTGTAGAAGGAGAATTGAAGATGTATAGAAGATGTGGTTGAATGTGGTAAAAAATGGAAGAAAAATGTGAGTTTTATAGTGAAAAAATGGAAGAAAAAATTAAATTTTTTTTAATATAGCCGTTGGCCAACGGATAGCCCAACGGCTCTTTTCTTTTGGCCATACACAGCCCGCCATGTCATCTCGCTTCCCCCGCCCCACGCCCGGCTTGAAAGCCAAGCCCCAAGGGCCACGCCCCAACCCAAGCCCACCCGGGGTGGTACCTTGGGCGTTTTCCTCCAACCCACGCCCCATACCCCATGGCCTTAATCCATTAGCATACAATTATTTTTACCAAATGTCATAGGCCACTTGCACGTGTTTTCTCAATGTGTTCTTCATGTTACTGAACAAGAGTTGCAAAGGTTTTTTTTTTTTTTTTTTTTTTTTTTTTTTTTTTTTTTTTTTTTTTTTAATTTCTTTTTCGTATCCGGGAACCAAACCAGGGGTGCCTTTTACATAACGAAAAACGAATTATATCATTAAACTTGTATTAAACTTTGGGCTGTAATAGAGCCGAGCCAAGTTAGGTTGAGCTTGAGCTTGAACTTTAACGAGCCAGCTCTACTTAACTTGTTTATTTTATCGAGCTCGAGTTTGGTTCGTAAAATGTTCGAGCCATCTCGAGTCGGCTCGTTAATTTTTTATTTTTTAATATTTTTATTTTTTATTTTACAAATATTGATAATATAAAAAAAGTACACATATTTAAAGAACAAAATATTTTTTTTTTCATTTTTCTAATATTTTAAAGAACGAAAGGCATATTAAAAGTATTATATGTATAATTTTTATTTATTTTTTCATATTTTTATATGTTATTGATTAATTAAACTTAAAATGTTCACTTTTCACTCCCCTCACACATATTTTTTACTTTAATACATTTAAAACTAAAACTAATCTATATAAAATAGAATAATTTGAGCCGGCTCACGAGCCAAGCCAAACCTAGCTTGAGCTCGGCCGAACCAGCTCGTTTACAAATCTATATGAGGTAGGGATGAGCTCGGTACCGAAAGTACCGGTACCGAAAAACGTTGAAAAGTGGTACCGGTACCGAATATACCGGTTCGGTACCGGTACCGGTACTTTCGGTACTTTACTAGTGTTTTACCAAAAAATACCGGTACCGAACCGGTACCGATACCGAAAAACGAGTAAAATAGGAACCGGTACCGGTACCGAATATACCCGGTACCGGTTCGGTTCGGTACGGTACCGGTTCGGTACCGGTACCAGGTACTTGATGCTCATCCCTAATATGAGGTTCTGGGAGCTTAACAAATTTTGGTCTAACATTCCTATCTGAGTGTCGTGGGCATATACACAACTACACAAGTTCAAATTTCCCAACGTGTAAGGTAAAACCTAAGTAATTACCAATAAACTTAGTTCGTTTACAGACCCTTCAATATATGATCAACCAATTACCTAGGACAAAACACATCGTTTCTCCTTTTAATTTTTATATCTAAACTACCCAACTTTGATAACAAAAATTACTTTAGCCGTAGCTTTATATCTAAACTTCCCAACTTTGAGCATAAAAATTACTTTAGCCATTATAATTTCATGTTTGTAAAAAAACTAACATGATCATTCTACCGGTCCACATGAGGTTCATGGAATCCTTATCGTCATGATTAGACTTAAGTGGAGGTGATTCAGTCACTGGTACAAGACTTTGAACCATTCTTTTATGTTTTATAGCGCTAGGATATGAAAAATCCATCTTTTTCATATTAAACCACATCCAATTAAATCTAAATGAAACCCTATCACTCTATCACAAAACACACACCACTCCTTTCTTCTTTAGCACAACGAATCTCTATCTTCATTTCCATCTTTGACATCGTCACCACTCCCATTTCCATCTTTACGGACCAAGGCAACTGAAAAGCTGATCTCGCCTCATCGGTTTTATATAAAAGATACCCCTGATCCCAATTTTTTCTTGGATACCTCCAATTTTTTGAGCTAGATCAGCGGCTCGCCTAGAGGGAAATCAATCGCTTAACACTTACCGGTTAACAGTACCCCACCCGCGTGATTATATTTATATTTTATACGAAAAAAATAAATTGTTTTTTATACTAATCACCACTTATTTTATTTCTCATTATAATAGATATACTACTACCAGTGAGGTGTGTAGGTGGTCTATTGGCAAAAACCAAGCCTTTAAACACATTAAGGACGAGGTATTGAGTTCAAATCTCACAAACGACATGAATAGAAACAAATTTTCCGTTAAAAAAATAGATATACTCCTATTTACTACTACCACCAAACTGTCTATATATAAAAGAAAGATAAAATTCAAATATATACAACTAGCAAAAAAGATGGAAAGACATTCGAGTTTAGCAACCTCACAATGATCACTATCTCAATAATCAATATTGTTATATTGGTCCTAACTAGACTTTTTCAATTTTGACAACTCACACCACCACTCACAAAGTAAGCCGCCAGCTCCACCGTGAACGAAACCTATCGCCACCACAACCACCGGCAGCGTTAATTTTGGTCTTCACATTCTCAAACTCAGATATACGGCAAGGTACATGAATCCCACCATCATACTTAAACCCATAAACCTTCTCAGTTTCCCTTAACAAATCCCCAAATAACGGATGATTAAAATAAATAACCGGCACCAAAACCCTACGTGCATCATGTTCCTTTTCACCAACGTACACTGCCAAATGCCCTTTTGGAACCGGATTCTTATTCTTTTCTTTCGTCCCGAGACGAATGTAACTCGAACTCTTGCGAAAACATATGTCTTTCGCGCTTTTCTTCAACGAACAAGCGAACCCACGAAGCTTGGACATGGCTCGGGCTGTGTAGTTGGGCTTGTTTAATCTTAGGTAAGTTGAATCTTTTCGTCGTCGATGAAGTCCGCATCCGACGAGCTTTACAAGCTTGTGACCGATTCTAAAACCTCTAATCCGTTGCATGTCTGATAAAATGAAAAGGGTTTGGTGGGATTTTGATGACTTGAAATGGGTTGGTTTTAGAATTGTGAATGAGGATGAATTGTGGTGAGTGTGTTTATATGGTGGGTAGTGGGAGATTCTAACGGGTATGTGGGGCGACATAAGTGGGGTGCGGTCGGTAGATGGTCTGGTGGGATTTGGAAGCACGGAATTAATTAAAACAGAAAACGAAATAAACTAAACAAACTAGAAATGTCAATCCTCGGCACGTATGCCATTGTGGCTTCCTGGAAATGTCTTGATGGTTTTATTTTCAAATTCTTTTTTTGGGTCAAACTAATTTCACTCTTATTTGCGTACTTAAACAATTGGAGTTGAGTTTGAATTCATTTTAACTTTAACTCCACTCCTTTAGTCTAATTGGGCTAAAGTTAAGTTAATGCTGACTCGGATTCCAGCTATTTGTATAAAGTATGTGTTTGACTCGTTAAAGATGTTTAAGCTCAGATATGATATAGATTCAAATGGTTTACTATTTGTTAAATATTTAACTATTTTACTGAAGAAGAAGTAGAGAACATGGCGAGGGTAGTAAAGCGTAAGCCGGGTACGTTTCCCTTTACGTACTTGGGATTTAAAGTAGGCGCAAACATGAACCGAATTGGAAGTTGGAAGGAAGTGATTGATAAATTCAATAAGTGTCTATCTAATTGGAACGCGAAGCTTCTTACGTTTGCGGGGAGACTAACACTTATAAAATAAGTATTGGGAAGTATTCCCATTTATTTTCCGTCATTATACAAAGCACCGAAACGTTTATAAAAACTTTGGAGGGTATTGGGAGGCGTTTTCTATGGGCCGAGAGTGAGGGTGTAAATAAGATTCGATGGGTAAAATGGGAAAGAATTGTGGGGGCAAATAATTTGGGTACCAGGTCAACTTTGGACAAAGTCCATTGTTTCGCTACACTACAATCAAAGGGTTGTACAAAATAATCCAGTGAAAAAATCGGTGTCTAGAATATGGAAATCAATCGTTGGGGTCGAAGAAGATTTTAAAAGAATGGGTATTGATGTCCAACGATGTCTTAAGAACAAAGTCAGGAGAGGCGACAAGACTTTTTTTGGTGGGATACTTGGGTGACATATAGACCTCTAAAAGAGGAGTTTCCGATTTTGTACTAGATGGCAAAAAATAAAAAGAATTTAGTGTCAAATAATTACAAAAAAGTAGTGGGGATTTACTATGGGATTGGCAATGGTGTAGGCTTCCTAATTGTGAAGAGGAAAACGACGAGCTCATTAATTTGAACGCTTTACTAATGCAGCAATCTTTGGGTTATGGGGACGATTATTGGAGATGAAAGGAAAATGTGGAGCAGGGCTTCCCAGTAAAGGAAGTTAGAAAAGATTTGGATGGGATAATAGACATAAACAGTCTGCTTATTTGTTTGGACTCGTGCGTTCTAATGTTGTCGGACAAGGCGTGGCCCAAGGTAATAGTTTGCTCAGGGTACTTTGCGTTATGTACAAATTTCTCTGGCTCGGTTCTTTGGGTCAGCCTTGCGGTTTTGGCCGGACGTAGTTCGTCCGTCGACATGATCTCCCGTCGTGCATATATAATCGCAATCCCCGTTTCGGTTGGGAAACCGATTGCGGAATAGGGAGTGGATGTTATCATGTTGAAATCGCCTTGTGCTTCTCTGGCGAGAAGCACATCATATTTGGAGGTGTGCGGTAAGACCATAAAGTTTACCTCCTCCGTCCGTGTATGCCTACCAGCTGTAAGCATCATTTGAAAAGTTATTTGGCCAAGGGGGAACCCCGTTTCCCCTGTGAATCCGGCCAAAGGGTAGTCCACCAGCTGCAATCTATCTTTATCTCTTTGATCGAATTGATTGAAGCACTGCTCGTAGATTATGTCGGAGGTGCTGCCCGGGTCTATGAAGACGTAATCGGTGCAGTAGTGCCCCAAACAGCCGGTGACTATGACGACGTGCCTGTCACGCGGTCCGCGTCTAACGCGAGGGAAGACGACTTGCTCATCATGCCAATCGTCGTCTTGTACCCTCTTAACTGCTTTATTCGGTTGCATGCGCCCCCCGGTGATCATATGGGTGCTGAGGTATTTCATCTTCTTGTCGGGAGGGCCCTCATCTTGGCGATTTACGCGCTTGGTTTCCTTTCGCGATATGGCAACAAATGTTGCAGCTTCCCGCTCTTTAGGGCTTTCTCAATCTCCTGCCGAAGACTGATGCAATTGTTGGTGATGTGACCACTATCTTTATGGTACTCATAGTATAAGTCGAAGTCTTGGCCCATCTTGTTTTTCATCACGACAGTGGGTTTAAAATTACACTCTTTAGTTAGAAGAATGTCTTTGGGCGATTTGGTAAGATTGGTCCATTACCGGTCTCGATTCTCCTTTTTTGTTGCCCTCTGGTCCAGCTGGTTATTGATCGTAGATCTGGCATCCGCCTAGGACCCATGCGAAACATACGATCTTGACTTGTGGTCTCGTGCCCACGAGTTCTTATTGATCCTGTTATTGTTGTTGTTGTGCCGTGACGATTCCTGGCGAGAAGAATGCATTTCTATATAAGAAGTGTGATCTTTGTCTTTAGTTGGCAGTAAGGAGCGCTCGGTTGGGCAAACGTTTTGACTGCCGCCATAACGTCATCCCATTTTTTGGGTAAGCCTTCCACTGGAAATTTTTTTGATCATTTCGTCGTTCTTGATAGCCTTGACGAAATGCACGTGTGCAAGCGCATCTGGTACCCCTCCGATTTCGAGGCACTCTTTATTGAACCGGGTGATGAAGGCTTCCAGGCCTTCGTTATTCACACGCCAGATGTTCAATACGTCCGTAGTATCATGGGCGTGTCGTCGTTGCTGGCTAAAATGGGCAAGAAATTTCTCTTGCAAATCTTCGTATGACACCAGTGAGCCCACTGGTAAGCTATCGAACCAGGCCCTTGCGGTTCCCGTAAGGGTCTGGACTAAAAGGTGGCACTATAGTGGTTGCGTCCAGCTGCCAACGAGGCCGGCTCTGGTGAACACAGATGTGGTCATTGGGGTCTGACAACCCGTTGTACTTGCCCACAATGGGTGGAAGTTTTGACGGCATGAGTGGTGCTAGGACAATTTCCTTTATGAATTTGAAATTGCCCGCAACAGATTTCGGTCTGTAGATCGATCTGTAATCGTGCTTCGCAGCACGATCGTAGGTTGTGCGCGGATGCGCATGTGTGTATACGTCCCGGTCATCTAACCGGGTGAAGACGCTGTGGGACTCCCCGTAGTAAGTAGAGTTTTCAGGGTCGATCCTGTCATTGATGTCGTCATTGGGGTGCGCCCCAAGACAGCTATGTATGCCCGACCATTGGCGGTTAACAGATTCCCGACGTTGTAATCTGGGTGGCCCCAGCCTATTGTGTGCTGAGGCTCTTGCCCGGGATGCGTATGTTGAATCCCCTTCATCAAACGTATGTTGACTCATATATGAGTCACCATATTGTTCGCGTCTGTGCCTACACGTAGGCTGCTGTTAGGGTAGTAGCTCGTACTGAAGAACACGAGGCACCAGTGTGATTGGTGCAGGTGTATGTTTTACAGTCTACTGTGTGCTCACGCTGATCTGAGCATAGACTGCACTTAGAGTAGCTTGTTGTTGTAAAAACCAGGAGTGGGGATCTACCCATTTCGTTATGGTGGGTGTAACATGGGGGATATCTGGCATATTTACCAAGATGTTTCCCATTTGAGCGGATGGGCCGACGTGGCCTATAGGTTGGTTTAGGGAAATATGCCCTGTCGCAACCCCCGCCCCCTATTTGTCCCAGGAACGGGCGGCCACGAGACTCAGTATTGGTGGTATCGGTGTTTATCAATTTGGCAGCGGAAATTACATTAGGACCGTAGTTAGGAAATATTTTATCACAGTAAAACACCATCTTTTATATAAGTAAACATATTGGGATAAAACCCAAGTTTTCATTACAAACTGATTTATAGAGATAAACTCTATTTTATTGAATAAAACATCTTCTTTTATTTAGGTAACTTTTATAGCCACTTTTCCAAGCCTTCAGTGCTGTCCAGCTGGCTTCTAGTTGGCTTTCATATTTTGTTACCTGAAACGCGTTTAAAAACATTTTGTCAGTGGGAAGTACTGGTGAGTGAATCCCAGTTTAATCAACAAGAGTTTTATCAATTAACAGTATTGAGAGCGATTACAATGTTTATATCTACACAATTACTCATTCAGTACTGTCAATCCTGACTGGTGGGTAATATTACACATTGGCTAACTCTTCGTCCAATGGTAACGTGTCACACATTTTGTATACAAAACCCCAACATACCGGCAGTAATTGAAGAATTACAAAGACTCAATCACTCCTTAATCACATTGTAAAATATTTAAGGTTTTATAAAGACAGTTTACAAAAAGGAGATTACTCACATTGCTGTCTTAGGTTTTAAGGATTTCCTGGTGATTATCTATAAATTACACAAATGCACACGTGTTAGTATAATAACCTGTTGGGGCCTTTGGATCAGGATCTGTTCGTGATGAACGTGGATGAATCGACCTCGATCAATGTGCGGAATCCATGGATCAAGTCACAGAATCACAACAACGTATTCAACGATTAAATCCGTCTGATCTTTCTATTAGAATGATGTGAAAGTACACAATAACCGGTAGAGAGTCAGACTTGACAGAGTCTCCTGACAGAATGAGCTAAAGTCTCCAAAAGTTACTAACACTAAGGGGCGGTTTGGTAGCCTCTTAATGACCATTCAGATGCTACCTCTTAATGGTTTAAAACCTCTGAATGAATAAGAGGTAACCACAAGTCTGAATGGTTAAGAGGTAACCTCTGAATGGTAAATCATCACATGTTACATTCTTCTACCTTCTCATTGGTAAAATTCTTAATGGTTCCATTAAGAGGTAGCCTCTTAATAACCATTCAAAGGCTACCAAACAGCCCCTAACCCAAGCTGGGTATTTACAGGCAGACTCAGGGAGGTGATAGGTGCTGTCCAGTCGGGTGGCAATCCGCTCGGATGGCAATCCGGTCGGATGGCCATCCGATCGGGTGACACTTGCCAGCCGTCGGACATCACCTTTACAGATTAAAGCCATTCCCTGAGCTGTCGTTCTACACACATACATACATATACATACAAGTACACAGAAGACATATACAATACAAATAAGACTCAATGCTGACGGAAGCTACAAACATATGAACTAACAGACTCCCCCTTGGTTGTAGCTGTAGTTCCTTCCAGCAGAATCTTCATTCCTTTCTCTTACGTCTTCGTTCCTTGGCCCTTTGTCTCCTCTGTTCGGCTTTTTCTTCTAACATTTTGCGTCTCAGAAGCCTTCCTTCCTCAATCCACCATTTCCTGTATACCGGATCACCATCACGCTTTCTGTCCCATTTGGGAATCTTGTTCTCTTCTTTTTCGATCGGCGTTTGATCCGTTGGCGGCGGTCTCATCATCTTAAACTTCCCAAGCTTTGCTGCTTTCTCAGATATAGCCTTGAATCTTTGTTCTCGTTTGTACTTCTTCAGAAACTCATCAATTTCCAACTCTCTCCATTTAGACTTCCAATACCTGCCGGAGTTGATGTCTTGAGCAAAGCACACATCTACAATCTTCTGGTATTGCATTGCTTGCACTTTCTCACGTTTCTCGTATACTATCTTGTTGTAGAACAAGCAATCAATGTCTTTCTTTGAACAATTAACTAGCCACATCGGGTCTAGTACGCAGATCCTTCTTGATTCACCTTTTGACTTGTCAAATAAGGATATCACCGCTTCTGCTGTAGTTTCATTATATAGCCAACCTTCGAAGTCCTCATAAAAATCTTGTTCCATTTTCTCGAAGTGGCATGTTCTTTAAGCATCTCGGCGGCTTCACATCCAAAGTAACATCTTTCTCACCATTCTCCAATATTGTAACAATTTGCTTAGGGTATTGAGGCTGCCAATCAGGATATCTAGCTTTTGATTGCTGCTTCACATAATCCCATAGATGTTGATCGTGCTGCTTCACCTCCAAACCATAGTAATACTGCTTGATGTTCTTTATTTGCACCAACTCATCAACATCCCACCACGGGAGGGTCTTTATGTCTGACAAAAATTTGAAATACTGTACACCCTGCTCCCGTTTAATGGCATAAACCTGTAGGTCTTCAAGATAACCCCACGAAAGAATGTCTCCCCATGAGATATCTTTATCATGTGTGAAGAACTGAAGTGGCCTTATGTACTTTCTTTCCTTTGGCATAACTTTGAACCATTTCTTTCTCTCTTCAGCGAGATTCTCTCTTGGAATGGTCTTTGGCGCACCTTCAGTTGTTATCTTCTCCACAATCTTTCTCCTGATTTCATCTTCGTTTTGGAAATCTGTTTCTTCATCAGATGAGTCAGATGCATCTTCCATAATCACATCATTGTATTTATCAGCTTCTTGGGCATATACGAACTCATATTCTTTCTCTGGAAGATGCAGGAATTTCATCCTCTATATCAAACTTGAATCTCCCATCATCTAATCCCAACTCCTCCAACATTTCTGCCCTAGACCTTGGTACCTCAAGCTCCCCCTCATACTGAGCTTGTAAATAAATGATAGTTGGTTGTGTGAGGAATACCTGGTCTGTATGTTGTTTCCCGGATGAAGAAGACTCTTGTTGTTGATTATCATCTTGTTCATTAATCTCGTCGTTCATCAGATCATCAATCTTTTCTTGAACATTAGGATTCACAATAAGTAAACCAGTAGAACCTTGGTCTTTGTCTTCATCTTCGTCTATGAATTTATCCCAAGATGGATCATAATTCTCTACTGCATCAAGAATATCATCCAAGTTTTCATTCTCTTCCTTTTCTTCTTCTACTTCAACCTCTTCCTCTTCTTTCCATTTCAACAACAACACTTCTTTCTCCTTCTTTATCCTTTGAATAAGATGCACTCGACGAACTATATCATTGATATCAAAAGATAGAGTAGAAGACTCACCAACAAGCACGAATCCCATATGATCTGCTTCAGCATCAACCATCTCTTCATCAACTTGGCTTGAAGAAACTCATGCTTCTGGTTGACTTGAAGACCTAAGAGTTTCTTTTGTATCAACTACCAACCATTTTCTTCTTTTAGTTGCTTCTTGAACCAACTCTCTTTCTTTTTCAATCCTACGTTCTTCTGCTCTTTTGACTTCAAGGTTGTTGAAGGCAGCATGAATATCAATGTTCAGATGACTTTCCAGCACAGTGTAAAGCATATTGAGTTATTCATCCTTTACTACTTTGTCAGCCTTCATTGCCTCTATCTCAAGCTTCATCGCTTTCATTTCATTTGACGATGCTTCATGTAATTCACTTATCAACAGGCGATGTGACTTGTTTATATCATTCATCTTCATCAGCTTCACATTCATATCATAAATCTCTTGTTGCATAACTTCAAAGAGCTTTGCATTATCGTCAACATCACCTTCCATCTTCTTTATCTTTTTCTGTTGCTTTATCATGACGATCTTTATTTCTTCGTTCACTTTCATCAATTCCTCAACCTGCTTCTTTAGTATATCACGCTCAGCTTCAGCTTTTGCCTTTTCTTTTTCAAGCTCATCAACTTTCTTCTTCAATTCTTTCACAGCTTCATTGTTGAACATATCATAATCTTCTTCTGGAATATCATCTCTATATACCTCAGTAGCTTGAGGAAGCTCTCCAAATAAATCAGCAAAAGTTGTATTCTTTGGATGTGAGGATTCAGGAATATCTGGATTAGGTTGATCTTGTGGTGGTGGTGGTGGTGTAGCTGCTCTAAACCCAGTGATTTCAACATAATCATCACCTCCTACCTGTTTCTGAACCTCAACCTCAGGCACCTTAACACTTTGAACTTCAGGTTCTTTTGAAACTTCAACACTCTGTATCTTTTCTGCTTCATGAACCTTTGAAGTAGCAACATGTTTCTCGCTCTTTCCACCTTTATCTTTGGGCAATGTCGCACCACTTTTCCTTGCACGAACATTCCTAGGAATCACTCCTGTTTGAACTGCCTTACGCTTTACTCTTAGCTTCTTTGTCTTTTCAGGTGGCACATAGGTAGAATCTTCTTCGTCAGATCCTTTCTACTTCTTTGTTGGTTTCTATTTCAATTGAGCTTTCCCTCGACCAAGTGTTGAACGATCAAGCTCTGACTCAGTCTCAGTTGACTCATCATCAGCATCTCACTTGAGTCATCACGAACAACACCTTCAGGCTCTGTAGCTTTAACACTTTCAGGTTGCTTTTCTTGAGCACTTGAACTTTGGGCTTTTGTAGTTGCAGCTGTTGTGTGCTGTCTTTATTGTTCAAATGTCATCTTTGCCAGATCAACATCTTCTTGTGGAATGCTTGATGGATCTATCACTGGTTCGTCCACCAATCTTTGTTGTGGTTCTTTTGACGGCCCTGCAAAACAAGCATTGACAAATTCATTAGAAACATATAACAATTTGAAATTTTAACTATCTTATGACTCCCCCTTTCACTATACCCTTAACAACTATCTTCGGAACTGGCTCCTTAGGAATAGAAACTACTGGGGATGTCTTCGGAGTTCTTTCTCTCTTTCCATCTTTCACAAACCACCAACGGGTTTTCTTTTCAACCAAAACAATCATCTTCTCATCTTCATTATCAGAATTACTGTTTTCATGTCTCCAAGCATCATTTTCCGGAGCAACATATGCTGGATTGTTAATCCTGCATATCATTCATTTCACTCTTGGTTCAGGACCCTTGCTCAGTCTGCTAATTGTTTCTGCAGACATGTGTCTCAGACCTAAAACATCATTATTATCCTTCTCAAGGTCCTTGAACTGATCATCAATCATCATTTGTATAAACCTTGGATACATGATGTACTTCTTATTTCCAGCTCTCGTATTCTCAGCCATGTAGTCAAATATTACTTGTGAAACATTATATGGCCTGTTCAGCACCAGGCATGCGATTATATTCATGATATAGTCAGATATTTCATCATACGCACCCTTCCTGTGAGATAGAGCATGTACTACACAGTGTATTAAGAACTTGTAAGTGTGACAGAACATAGTTTTTCCCATTTTCCCTTTTATGTGTCCTGTGAATCCCTTCCTACACCATAATCCTTTACAAAGACGTTCTGAAATAATGGTGGGATCATCATCAGAATCACCTAATTCTAACACTCTTCTCAAATCACCAACGCTGAACTTAATCTCCAAATCAACGTTCTATCCATTCTCATCTCTCTTTCTTACTGCAGAATAGATCATCTTATCTTTCTCTTCATATCTTGCAGAGCTCCAAAATCTTCTAACATGAGACTCATAAACTACAGTCTTGTCAGTTAGGGCCTTAGCAATCCTGCTTCCCCTTAAAAAAATGCTACATTGTAGGTCCCCTTGATGTATGGATCTTTCACAGAATTGTCAATCCAATCAAGAGTGCGGAATCCTCTTGATCAGAATATCACAGAAACAAGTAGAAAACAGAAACAACAATTCACTTTCAAACTGGGTTTCTATTGATTATCAATCACTCAAGAATTACAATCAATCTAAACCCTAACCAACACTCCAAATTCGTCCAAGCTAGTAATGCTCTCATGAATTCTCTCAAAAAACTGTTTTGGCTGATTAACCTAAACCCTAAAGCTTAACCTTGTTTATATAACACAAGGTTTGCAACTTGGGCCAAGGTTTCCAACATGGACTGCGAATTGGTGTAAGCCCAATTCGCCCCCCATCACCCAATCTGGTGGATTTGGTTAGCCCAAACATGCACTAATACAAAGCTAAACCCGCTAACTGTTTATCGTTTATCTAATTACAAGATATCCAAAGACCAAATCTATGCTGTTGTCACAAACATGCACCAACAAACTCCCCCTTGACAATAGCTTCATAAAATAACTTTGTCTTCAGTCGTCTTGCAATCTTCATGTAGTCTTGCACTGTCTTTGGTCTTTGGATAGCTTCAGCTTCAACAGCTTCTGTCAGCAACAGACTCCCCCTAAGCTGATGCATCCAATCACCAAATCTTCAAAAACTTTAGCGTTTGAGTAAACTCCAGTTCAGCATTTGTAAAGCAATCTTCAAACTCTTCAACTTGTTTGCAATGTAGAAAGGAGGTTCTACCATGCATCCAATCAAACTCTCATCTCTTCACAGCAACGCATAACTTTAACTTCTCAGCAACATACAACTTCAATCTGTATACCATAAAACAAACATCCCGAGAAACCATAAGAATTTTTCAACAAAGTTAAATGAATTATTATTTTTCAAGAGATAGTTAAACTGTATCACAGATTAAGCATTTTCAATTTTATCACCAACACGCAAAACTTTTTAATCACACACCCTATAACCCGCATGATTTAAAATTTTGAACTCACTTTCTAACACCGTCTCCCCCTATCAGTAACAATTCCTCCAAGAATAACAGTTTTCCGTACGTTAAGAATTTTAACAGAAAAAGAGACTATTTTTGGATTTTTATATTTTTCTGAAAGCAAGTAAATAACAAAAGCAATAAACACTCTATTTTTGTGAGAATCACTGGTAAGAAGATCATATCAGCACAATCAAACTGTTTCACACTATTAGATAATTCTTTATTTAATTTTTCATGAAAAGCAGTCCAAGACGATTACCAGTATGTTTGTCCACTTAAACAAAATGCATGAACATTTCAAGTACCATTACCGTATGATACGTTAAGGTAATTTTATTTCTGATATATTAGTGTGTCCCACTTCAGGATATACCCCCGCGATCAAGGTATGCACAAAGATTCATCGTAGTAGGTGAGTATACTGAATTCATCCGTTTTGTTTTTCAACGTTTAGATAATTGGTGAACAGGTCAGTACTTCCGTACAGCAGAGAGACCAAAATATCTAACGAGGGCTAAGACAAATACCATTTTTTGGTACGATTTATGCATTTTGCACATTTGAATGACTCTCTATGAGAGCTTCTTCATTTATGGGATTTGGCATTTTTTGCTCTTTTAAGATATCCTGGTTGTGCCTAGGTCAGCATGTATCTGGATGCAGCAGAAGGACAACCCTGATATCCCCAGATGAAATAACAGTATAAAGACCCAAAACTTCAGATTTTGGCAATCTATCAACGCAAGATTTAAGGTCATTAAACCATACACCACTGATGTGTTCCCCACTCATACACAGTTCATTTAGGTTTATATCACATTGGTAAGTTGATTATTTCATGCTTTTTGCCTACTGGTACATCATATGATGAAGCTGCTATCACACTTATGCAATTTTAATTTATTTTCAGTGTGACAGTCTAACTTGCTGATGTACTATCATTTCTTCTTTTTCACACAGTGATAACTCATTTTTATTTTTCTATTTTTTTTAAGTTTTTGATTTTTCAATGTTTTTGTATTTTTTATTTTTAAGAAAAGCGGTAAACTATATACAAAAATTCTTATGAAAAAACAGTTATTCAGGATTCCTCATCCCGTTGAGTTCGACTAAATGTTCAAAGCGAGCCCTGTCAAAAGCTTTAGTATAAAGATCTGCCAGGTTATCTAGTGTGTCGACTCGATGTAATTCAATTAGTCTCTTTTCAGCACAATCCTGTATAAAATGATGACGTATGTCAATATGTTTTGTGCGACTGTGTTTCACGGGATTATTTGTTATTGAAATTGTGGCATTATTGTCTATCATAATAGGAGTACGAATGAAATCCAAACCGTAATCGCGCATCTGCTGTTGTATCCAGAGAACCTGAGAGCAGCAGCTACCCGCAGCAATATATTCAGCTTCACACGTAGATGTAGACACACAAGATTGCTTCTTGCATTTCCAAGACACAATCCTGCCTCCTAAGAACTGACAACCACCTGTTGTAGACTTTCTGTTCGAGTTGCATCCCCCAAAGTCTGAGTCAGTGTATGCGACAAAATTCATATCACTATCAGCTGGATACCACAACCCAAGTTTAGGTTTCCCCTTCAAGTAACGAAGAATACGCTTCACTGCTTTCATGTGTGACTCTTTTGGATTCGCCTGATATCTGTCACACAAGCATACGGCAAACATGATGTCAGGTCTTGAAGCAGTCAAGTACATTAGAGAACCAATCATCGCCCTGTATTGAGTAGGATCAACATCTTCAGTGCTTTCATGATCTGGGCCGAGATTGTGATTTTCTCAAATAGGGGTGTTGAAAGTAGAGCAATCATTCATTTTGAACCGATCCAAAATGTCATACACATACTTCGTTTGATGAATAAACATCCCATCCTCCTTCTGTTCAACTTGTAATCCCAGAAAGTAAGACAGCTCACCCATAGCGCTCATTTCGAACTTGCTCTTCATCACCTGCTCGAACTCTTTACACATGCTCTCATCTGATGACCCAAAGATGATGTCATCCACGTATACCTGTACTAGCAGAAAATCTTCCTTCTTCCTCTTGATGAACAGTGTACTGTCAATCTGACCTCTTTCGAAACCATTCTTGATCAGATGTGTAGACAGTGTCTCGTACCACGTCCTGGGAGCTTGATGTAACCCATACAAAGCCTTATCAAGTTTGTACACTCGATCTGGATAATCAGGATCAACGAACGACATACACCACTTCTTGGACTTTCCCGTAAAGAAATGCACTATTCACGTCTAGTTGGTAAACTTTGAAGCCCTTGAATGTTGCGAAGGCTAAAAACAAACGAATTGCCTCCAACCTTGCCACTGGTGCAAACACCTCATTGTAATCAATCCCTTCTTGCTGATTGAAACCTTTTACCACCAATCGAGTCTTGTTTCGCGTCACTATCCCTCTGTCATCCTCCTTGCACTTAAACACCCACTTAGTGCCTATCTCTCTTTCACCTTTAGGAAGGTCAACTAACTCCCAAACCTTCAACTTAGCAAACTGTGCCAATTCCTCTTGCATAGCTTCAACCCATGAATTGTCTTTAAGAGCCATATGAATGTTCTTCGGCTCCTCTTGGGAGATAAAACAACTATACAAGCACTCGTTCACTATCCCTATCTTCTCAATCGAAACAAATAAGCCAGAATTCGCTGCTATGCTTCTTCTCGTCTGAACACCTGCATTAGGATCTCCAAGTATCATGTCAACTGGATGATCTCTATTTGCTCGTGTAGTAGCAACAACATCCACTTCAAGATTGTCACCCAGGTTTGATCCAACCTCCCCCTGAATGTTCTGATTTGCAAACGGATTAATGAAATCCTTCCCCTCAATGGGTTCAGAGTCACTATCGCTTGAATCAGGATCAGCCGCACCTTGGGAAGTTTCTGGAGCATCTGTCATGTCAACATTCGATCTAGGCATGAACTCGCCTTCATCGTCTCCACCAATCACTGCTTGAATCAACTGAGAATCATCTGCATTTGGAAACTCAGGAATATTAAATGATTTAAAAGTGCTTTCATAATCATATAATATAGCGGGACCACTCGTTGATTGTTGAGGTTTGTATGTAGTAATTTCAACATTGTAAACAACCTCAATTTTACCAGTTTTTAGATTAAAAACCCTTTTATTCGGTGTACCAGGCACATAACCTAGAAAGTAGCCATCGTCAACCACCTCACCGAATTTTTGTTTATCTTTATTTCGCACAATGGTGCAGGGTAATCCAAATGGTTCAAAGCCTTCCAAGTTTGGTTTCTTGTTAAACATTAATTCATGACAAGTTTTATTAAAACGTTTAACAGTCAAAACTTTGTTTAGGACGTAGCAAGCTGTATTCACAGCTTCTCCCCAGAAAAGAACTGGTAGCTTTGAATCTGAAAGCATCGTCCTAGCGGCTTCAATCAACGTCCTGTTTTTCCTCTCAGCAACTCCATTTTGTTGAGGTGTATAAGGAGCAGAATATTGATGTTCAATTCCCTTTCGAAGACAGTAGAGATCCAGAATTCGATTCTTGAACTCCGTGCCATTCTCACTCCTTATCCTCTTGATCCTTGCATCATGAACGTTTTCCAATTTCGTAAAAAGATCTATCAGCATCTCCGCCGTCTCATCTTTTGTACCTAAAAAGAAAACCCATGAATAACGTGAGTAATCATCAGTGACAACTAAACAATAGTACTTTCCACCTATGCTCCTTACGTTCACTGGACCGAATAAATCCATGTGAAGTAATTCATAAGGGGCATCTATGGAATTTTCTGTTTTAGATTTGTGAGGTTTCTTATGTTGTTTTCCCTTTTGACATGGAAGACATTTATCTTCCACTTGAAACCTCTGCATTGGAACCCCTTTCACTAGCTCATTTTTAACAAGGTAATTCATTTTTCGATAGTGAATATGGGCCATGCGTCTGTGCCACAACATCGATTCAGCTTCAGATGCTTTTGATAGTAAACACGCCACCACAGCATTTGGATCCTTAGCACTCATGTCCATGACATAAGTGTCATTTCTCCTTGGCGCTCGCATCACTATCCAATCGTCCGGAATCTTCAAACCTGGTTTCAACACTAATGCTTCATCCTTGGTAAAATGGACCGAGTGACCCTTGTCGCAGACTTGTGACAGGCTCATCAGATTGTGTTTAAGCTGCTCCACATAGTTCACTTTGTCCAGTGTGATCTTCCCATTGGTCACCTTTCCTCGTCCTGTAATTCTACCACCTTTAGCACCCGCAAAATTCACCTTTCCACCATCATAATCTTCAAATTCAGTTAACAATCTCGCATCCCCCGTCATGTGCCTGGAGCAGCCACTATCAACATACCACAAGTTGATAATCCTCCTTAGCAGCTCCTGCACACACCAACCAAGAGATTAGTTAGATTGGGGGACCCAAGCCTTAATGGTCTTGGGTCGTCCAAATTCACCAACCACTGGAACATCCATCCAATATCCATGACTCCTAACTGGAGTCTTGGATCTCAGACCTGTTGATGGAATTTGATTTTGATTTCCACTAGGTCTTTGGTCCTGAGGGTTCCTATACGTATTTGGACTATTTAACCTTTGGAAATTTTGATTTTGGTACCTAGAATTTTGATTCCAAGAAGCATTATTGATGTAATTTCTAAAGCCATTGTTATAAAAAGTTCGACCACCATCATTTTGGTATCGATTTTGATATTGACCTTGACTTCTGAAATTATTAGCATTATAATTGTTCATTCTTGGTGAACTGCTTCTAGGCCTCTCAAATCTGCCTGGTGGAGATCTAGGCTGAAATCTTGGTTGATTTCTTTGAAAACGAGGAACTTGTGGAGTTCCTTTTTCAGCCTTATCTACACCAACAACAACATTTTCTGGTTGCTTAGGAGCAGATTTCTTTGGAGAATTTGCAACTTTCTCCTGTTTATCACCACTATTCTCTGGTGACTTCTCTCTCTTCCTCTCACTCACTTGTGCTTCACTCTTTTTGTTAGGACAACAGCTAGCTACATGTCCCTTGGTGTGACATTTGAAGCACGATCTCTTTTTCGAAGACTTCTTTTCTGAAGCCTTTGAACTAGATTCGGGTTTTTCTGATGATGCCTTAGAAGGATTTGGTTCAGTTTGCTTAGTTTCAGAATTTTCTTTGTTCTTGTTTTTAGCAAACTCTACATTAGATTCGTTTTCAATAACAGCTGTTTCGTTGTTCATGTCACTTCCTTGAACAAAATTAACCTTTTTAACAAAAGTTGGATTGTTATTTTTAGGATGTGATGTGTTCTTTTTCAAAACAGGTTTGCTGTTATTATCCTTCTTAGCATCAGCACTCACAAACACATTTCCATGGCTTGATGTGGAACTACTTGGTGATGTTAACCCAAAGTCCATGAGATCATCTTCATCAGGCAAGAAAGAATAGTCATGACTAACAGGAGGTGGAACTTCATTGAAACCATGAAATCCCACACTTGTTTTGTCATTACTTTTCTTCAAGCCACCCATCATATGTTTCATAACAAAAGTAGAGTCCCTGAACTGACCTAATTTCTTTTCAAGTTCAACAATTTTGAGTTGTGCATCTGACAACTCTTTGCATTTTTCAGAAATCTCTTTTGTTTTCTCTGCCATCATTTCATGAGCTAAGTCTATGACTTGAAGTTTTTTGTTTAGTTTGCAGGTTAATGAGTCAATTTTACTTTCATAACCTTTTATCTTCTTCAAGTATGATGATTCGTTTCTTTTAGCAAAAAAGTTTGCTTCTTTTATGTTAGACATCTCGCTCACCAGACTTTGGTTTTGTGTTGACAACCTGTCAACCTCACCCTGTAGTTCACGACATTTTATACTTAGCATCCTTTTCTTCAGCTTCCCGTTCCTGGTTAGACTTTTGCTTTTCCTCTTCAGCAACTATTGTCTGATCAACCTTCTTTTCTTCAGCTTTATTCTCTATCTTCACCTCAGCCTCAGCTTCACTTTTCTTCTCAACTTTAACATCATCTACTGTAGCTTCACCATCATCAACTGGCGTTATCTCTGCCATGAATGCCTTAGTGACATTGTCATCATTCTCCAAGTGAACACTCCAGTCATAAGAACCTTCTCTAGCAGTAGAGATCAGCGCTCTTGAGTTAGAGTTGTTTGATGCATTCCTATTGTTTGAACTTTGACTCGAATTCTCCTGCTTTTGTTTTTGACATTCCCTAGCAAAATGCCCATAACTTTGACAGTTGAAGCATCTCACTTTGGTCTTATCAAAACCAACAGTCTTTCCTATAAACTTACTTCCCGTTCGGTTCATAAACCTCTTCACTCGTCTAGTAATCATGGCCATTTGCCACTGCAAATCCATATCTTCAAGATCATCAGGGTCAATCTGATCGTAATCTTCATCTAAAGTAGCATGATCAGATATCTTCCCCTGAATGTAGTTCTCATAAGAAGCAACAAATGAAGCAAGTAGAGCAAGATGCTCTTCAGCAGACTTCACACTCATTGGCATCGACTTGACGCCACTACTCTGCTTAGAACCTGATGTTCTCTTGGCTCCTGATGAACCTCCTGAAGCAGCTACAAAACACACATCACCATCCTCATTCACTGTGACCTGCTCATTCTCACACGATAGAAACGCAGTAGCAGAGTCGCTAGAAGCGTTGTGAGATGAAGAAGATGTAAGCCCATTGTAAATCGCTGGATCTTGAACCTGATCATATCCAGTGTCTTTCTTCTTCATACTGAGCTCATAAGCTCTCAGCTTTCCTACTACTTCTTCCAGCTCCTTTGTCTCATAATCTGCCTCTCCCTTAATCATGAGAGTGTAAATATCCCACTTAGTAGGTAAGGCATCGAGCAGCTTGTCATTCTTCTCTACGTCAGTATAGCAATCGATCTCATAATTTTCCATTTCTGACATCAGATGATAGTAGCAAGTGATGATGTCCTCAAGTGACTCATGCTTCATGAACTTGAAAACAACAAACTGCTTCTTCAGTAGATCAACTTTGTTTTTCCTAACATCTGCATTTCCCGCATACCTCTTTTCCAATGCATCCCACATATCCTTGGAATTTGTGTACCTCTTGAAAGTATGCTTGATGCTATCAGGTAAGGACATTTTGATGGCAGCCAAGGCTCTCTTTTCAGCCTCATACATCTTTTTATCAGCATCTTCCATGTTCACATAGGCAGTTTTACGTGGTCTGCCTTCAAAGTCATGTGTTGGGTCTATGTACCCTTCTTCAATGCATATCCACATGCGAGTATCCTGATATTCAATGAACGATTGAAAACGATCCTTCCATGTCAGATAATTTTCCACCTTCATCATCTTAGGTGGTTTGTTGGTGGTGCCAACCTCATGCTCCATTCTCAAAAGCTCATTCAAACTAGACATGTTCGACATTTTAAACGTTGCAGACTGTTAAAACCGTACAAAATTTCTCCGAAAACAGTGGTTGCCAAATTACACCGTTAGAATCGTCTCGAAAAGACGAATCCAATGATATCTAATGTCGAAAACCGAATTCGGGATTTTCCAGAGTCGAAAACCGAATTCGGGATTCTCCGAAAACAGTGGTTGCCAAACTAGACATGTTCGACATTTTAAACAGTGGTTGCCAAATTACACCGTTAGAATCGTCTCGTATTTTTTTTGTCCTAAAAATACGAGGAGTGCACCGGTGCAGACGGTTCTGTCAAACGAGCTACGAATCAATTTCTATTTTCGAAAACGTGAATTTTTTGTTACGCTTGCCAGAAAATATTCCACCTTTTTAATTATGCTAATTTCTCTAGCCAGTCAAACTTAATTTCGCTAATCAGTTCAAGGTTATTTCGCTGATCAAGTTCACAAGTTCGCAGGTCAAATTCGCTGTTCAAGTTCGCTAGACAAATTCGCTGGTCTAATTTCGCTATTACGACGGCCAGTAAATTCGTCGTAAACCGTAATAATTTCGCTGAGGAAAATTATACGGTTACCAAAGTCGCCTTTGGATTCATTTCGCCGATTAGTTCGCCGGTCTGTTAAATTCGCAGGTCACACAAATTCGCTGATCTTGTAAATTCGGAAACTTAATCTGTTGAACTTTCTGAAGATTCTATCTCCTCTCCAACACAAATCTGCAAAATCAAACAAGCAAATCAGCAAATTTTTGACAAAATTTTGATGAATTAATGAAGAACACGAAGAACAGTCTTCGAATCTTCAAGTTTCTCAGCCAAAATTCTTCAAAACAATCAACCAAAAACTTTCCTGGAAACCCTAAAACCTGCAAAACAGCACTCAAACAAACCAGAAGATCAAAACAGCCAACAAAATTCGAAAAATTTTATCAAAAAATTCGAAAATTTCAAAAACCCTAATTTTCAGATTTCAAAGATTTCGAAAATTCTTCCTGTTTCTGCAGCCAACAATTCTGAACCGAGCCTTCAAGAGCCTAATGCTCTGATACCAATTGTAGGTCCCCTTGATGTATGGATCTTTCACAGAATTGTCAATCCAATCAAGAGTGCGGAATCCTCTTGATCAGAATATCACAGAAACAAGTAGAAAACAGAAACAGCAATTCACTTTCAAACTGGGTTTCTATTGATTATCAATTACTCAAGAATTACAATCAATCTAAACCCAAACCAACACTCCAAATTCATCCAAGCTAGTAATGCTCTCACGAATTCTCTCAAAAAACTGTTTTGGCTGATTAACCTAAACCCTAAAGCCTAACCTTGTTTATATAACACAAGGTTTGCAACTTGGGCCAAGGTTTCCAACATGGACTGCGAATTGGTGTAAGCCCAATTCGCCCCCCATCACCCAATCTGGTGGATTTGGTTAGCCCAAACATGCACTAATACAAAGCTAAACCCGCTAACTGTTTATCGTTTATCTAATTACAAGATATCCAAAGACCAAATCTAAGCTGTTGTCACAAACATGCACCAACATACATCTTCAAATATAGTCTTGTCCGTATACTGCGTTTCTAACAGACAATAGATGTTATGTGTTTTCTTCCAGTCCTGCAAAAATATTTGACAAATGATAAATATTTTGAAATTTCAAAAATTTTCTAACTCTGAAGTTCACAGAATGTATAGTACTACGGATCGGATGGCTGTCCGACCGGATTGCCACTCGGTCGGATTGCCATCTTGTGTAATGAGAAGTCAACTCAAGTCAACAGTATGCGAATCGGATGACCACTCGAGTCATGTGACAAGAAAGAAAAACTTTGACTTAGTCAACATTGAGAATGAATGACCTGGATCGGATGACAACCCGGTCGAGTTGCCACTCGACCGAGTTGCCACTCGACCGAGTTGCCACTCGATTCATGACAGGGTAGAACAATTTCAAGATAAAGTGATATGAATCGGATGACCATCCGGTCGAGTTGTCACTCGACCGAGTTGCCACTCGAATCTTGGCAAATTTGAAACTGTTGAAAAATTTTGTCTTTTTAGTGAAGAGAATCGGATGGCTGTCGGATCGGATTGCCGCCCGGTCGGATTGCCACTCGAGTCATGACATGAGTTCACAATGTTCAAGACATAGTAATGTGGATAGGATGGCTGTCCGGTCGGATTGCCACCCGAGCGGATTGCCATTCTACCCATGACAAGTTATGAACAGTGAATGAATACATTTAGAACGAGTTGCCACCTGGTCGGATTGCCACCCGACCGGATTGCCAAACATTTCAAGCACTAAGAGAAAACACAGATACCTAGGCAAACACTATGAAGTGCTATGAATCGGATTGCCGTCCAGTCGGATTGCCATCCGACCGAGTTGCCAAACTATTCAAAACACTTTGACAGTTAAAAGCACAGTTTCCAAGGCATCATTGACAAAAACACTTAGCACAGATTTCAATGCAACAGATACTTAGAAAATTTTAACAAGCAATCATGCAATGAGTCGGATGGTCACTCGGTCGGATTGCCACTCGACCGAGTTGCCACTCTACCCAAGAACAGTGAAGAACAATATGAACACATTATGAACATCAAAATTTTCTAAGTCTAAACATCAAATTGAACATAGATCTACGTAGAGAATCTAAGCGCAATCAAAACCCTATGTTCATCATGTTCTAATTCGGCCTAAACCGCGACTAATTTGACAAAAACACCTCCGAAAGCCGACTCGTCTAAATCTCAGATCTGAGGATTTTATCATGTTTTGACACAAATTGAATCGGTAAACTTGTAGATCTAAACATCGTGATCAAAACCATATGCTCAGATTTCATCAAAACAACCTAAATCTGCCTAGATCTAAGATCTATACTCCGAACAATTACGTCATCATGAACAGACATCAAAAACATCAATTTTTAACAGATTTGAACAAGAAATCTTACCTTTGCCATTGAGAAGGTTGTGCTAACCAACAATCTAATGTCTTGTGCAAAGAAAATGTGAAGAAATCAGATCAAAAGTGAGAGTGTGTGAGAGAGAATAAGATGGCAGGTAGGTCGAGTGAAAAGTTTGACTGAAGCATTGACCATCTATTTATAGTGTAACCTTGAGTCGGATGGCTGTCCGACCGGATTGCCACTCGGTCGGATTGCAGCCCGAGCCAAACACACCTCTTTGACTTTAAACTTTGACCTTTTGACTTTTTAACATTTTTCTCAGATTTTATCAGTTTTTTTTAGAAATCCACTTAAGTATCTAGGTCCAAGTTAATGAGCCTAGGCACTTAATTTGCGGACCAAGTCCAACTTAATGACCTCGGTTGACCCGAAACAAAGCATACTGACATTTTGTTCAATCTATTTCAAACATTTTTTCTGAAAATTACAAGTTTCAACTTAACGAACTTGCATAGACTTTGCATTTTGCCAAGTTTTTCATGATAAGCTCCCAACCCATCTGTCCAGCTCAGAAACTTCCTGCATCTGCTTCAAAACTGCGAGTCTGAAGATCAGCTTTCCTCTTTGCTTTGTCGATAAAACAAAGCAGAAATGTAAAATCTTTTTTGTGATTTTAAGAAAGTTTAAGACTAGAAAACTATAAAATCTTTTTGGGGTATGAGTGCTAAACTGAAATGAAATGAAATGCAGTAAACGTAAACTATTTACAAACATATTTTTGGTGAGCGTGTTAGGGGATCATATCAGCTACCGACAGGTTACAAGTACCATTAAGCTTGATTACATACTAAGAATTAAGCAATTCACTTAGATTGCCGATATACTGATCCATCTTAAATTTTCACACAAATTTCAATTAATCAGGATACGAATTTAGTGATTTAAGATCTTAACTTATACGCGTGTCCCACCTCAGAATATACTCCCGTATCCAGACTCCTATATTCAGTCTTACAGGTGAATGTACACTAATGATATCTGTAATGGGTAAATGCGAGGCCATGAGAGCTCAGGTTAGAACTTCCGTTCAGTCAGAGAGATGATGGCTCGACTTTAGGTGTGTCCCCCTTGGGGATCTTCTCTTCAACAGCACATGATTAGCATTTTTCAATGTTTCATCATTTTTTATGCTGAGGGTGAGCTTTATGAATAAAGCAGTGCAGAGTATTATACGAGGACTAGGCTATCGCTCCCGCAAAATCAGAAGTCCTTGTATAATACCCCAGATATCATCACGTACAAAGACCTAGTATGTCAGAAATAGAAAGCCCTTCAAACAAGATTTCAGGGGTTACCTATATATCCGAGAGATGTTCCCCACGTAAAAGCACGTTATGATTTAGGTTTATATCCCGAAAAATCTACTAAGTGTGCAAAAACCTATCGGCATATCATCAGCGAGACTGCTTAATGCTATTAAAACATTACATTTCTTTAGCGTACTGCAACTGTCTAGCTGATGTACTATCATTTCCCCTTTTTTACACAAACTCTTTTTCGGTTTTCTATTGTTTTTGGATTTTGAAATATCTCAAGTTTTTGAATTTTTGCATTTTTTATTGTTTTTGTATTTTCTGAAAATATTACCTATCTCCCCCTAAATACCAAAACAAGTAAAAAATCGACAAACCATTGCAAATTTCTTTTCAACATCATCTACAGTGGTACCTTCATCTACGCCAAGAATCCCCTCCGCAACCGATAATAACTTCATACCATTAAGTTTTAAAAGATATTGAAAACGTGTTCTGTCGAACGCTTTGGTATGTAAGTCAGCTTTTTGTTCATCGGTGTGGATTTTTTCTATTCGTATCAACTTCTTCTTGAAACAGTCTCGGATGAAGTGATGACGAATTTCAATGTGTTTGGTTTTAGCATGATGAACATGATTTTTTGTTATGTTAATAGCTGCCTCATTATCAACAAAGATAGAGGAGGTAAGAAATTGCAAACCGTAGTTGCGCATCTGTTGCTGGATCCACAAGATCTGAGAGCGGCAGCTGCTAGTAGATACATACTCGGCTTCACATGTAGACAAAGCAACAGAGGTCTGCTTCTTACATTGCCAGGTGACCAATCGGGGTCCGAAAAACTGGCATCCCGCAGTTGTTGACTTAGCATTGACTTTGCAGCATCCGAAATCGGAATCAGAGTACCCCTCAAGTGTGAAATCACCTTCTTTTGGATACCACAACCCCAAGCTTGGAGTTCCTTTCAGGTAGCGTAATATCCTTTTGACGATTACCATATGCGAAGCTCTGGGACTTGATTTAAATCGGGCCGCGAGGCAGGTCGGATACATAATATCAGGTCTCGATGCCGTCAAATACATCAACGATCCGATCATGGAGTGGTACAAAGTTTCATCCACCTTCTCTCCGGTGAGATCAGGGTTTATTCCATGGTTCATCGCTAACGGGGTGGAAGTTGGAGCAGTCCCAGACATCCCAAATTTCTCTAAGACGTCTTGAACATACTTCGTCTGATGTATGAATGTTCCCTCGGGTAGTTGATCAACTTGAAGCCCTAAGAAGAACTTCATCTCACCCATTGATGACATTTCAAACTTCTGCTTCATAACCTTTTCAAAATCTTTGCAGAGTTCTTCATTTGTCGACCCAAAAATTATATCATCCACGTAAATCTGGACTATCTGAAGATGGCCATCGACTTCTTTTGTGAAGAGGGTGGCGTCTACCTTGCCTCGGATGAAGTTGTTGGTAAGAAAATGTTGCGAGAGTGTCTCGTACCAGGCTCTCGGGGCCTGATGCAAGCTGTATAACGCCTTATCCAAGAGATAAACCTTATCCTTGTGGATTGGGTCGGTGAAGCCCCGGTGGTTGTCCGACATATACCTCCTCCTTCACTTTGCCATAGAGAAATGCCGACTTCACATCTAGCTGAAACACTTTAAATCCTTTCCAAGATGCAAATGCTAGGAAGATTCTGACCGCCTCAAGTCGAGCAACCGGAGCATATACTTCAGTGAAATATTTCCCCTCCTGCTGACTGAAACCTCGGACAACGAGTCGAGCTTTATTGCGAACAATAACCCCTCGATCATCCCTTTTGCACTTAAACACCCACTTAGTGTTTATCTTCCTATGACCATCAGGCAAGTCCACCAGTTTCCAAACACCCAACTTCTCAAACTGACTCAGCTCCTCCTGCATTGCGTTGACCCAGGAATCTTCAGTTAGTGCTTCCTTGTACGTTCGTGGCTCAATCTGCGAAATGAAACAACTAAGTAAAAATTCTGTTTGTAAAGGAGCAACTTTTGTATAAAAACAAGTAAGGCCCTGGTCAATTTATCGTCTTGTGCGAACGCTTGACTGCAGCTCTCCTATAATCAACTCTTCTGGATGATATGAAAGAGTCCTTGGAATCACCTCGCCTGGAACATCTACATCACCTTCCAAATTTGTAACGTTCTGATTTGCGACTTGTTCATTGACACGAATTGTCTGATCTGGAGACTGGATTTGCTCCCCCTCAGACTCTGAATCACCACGATCGAATGTTGGCCTTTCATCAGATTATGAATTGTCATTGACTGCCATCTGATTGTTAGGAGCATGTTCTTGTTCCGAAGATGTCTGAGTTTGCTGAACATCATCATTTTCTCCAGTGTTACTTGGACCAGCTTCATCATCGTTTGAAGTTTGACGTTGATATCTAGAAGATTCTGCTGGGAATCTTTCCTGTGCTGCCTCATATTCTCTTAGAATATCCAACTCATCAAAGAACTCTGGTTCTTCCTCTGGCTCGAATGAATCCCATAGATTGTCATAATTGAAGCGTCATGAGTCAGCGGGTTTTTGTGGTGGCATTGTGTAGCCTTGGCACTCAACATGTTGTGCTTCGATGATCCGCTTCATATTTGGAACAAAGACTCTTTTCATTGGACTTGCATATCCCACGAAGATACCTTCAAAGCACTTTGGACCAAATTTACCATCAGGATCCAGAACTGTACAGGGAGACCCGAACGGTTCCAAATACTCTAGATTAGGCTTTCTATTGTTGATCAACTCGAAACATGTCTTGTTGTGCTTTTTCACAGTGAGAACCCTGTTAAGAGTATAGCAAGCAGCTGAAACTGCCTCTAACCAGAAATTGATCGGTAATTTGGAATCAGCTAGCATCGTCCTGGCCGTTTCTATCAGCATTCTATTCTTTCTCTCAGCGACTCCATTTTGCTGCGGAGTATAAGGTGCGCTGAATTCTTGCAGTATACCCTTCTCATCACAATATTCTTCCATTCTGTTATTCTTAAATTCAGTACCGTTATCACTTCTTAATCTTCTGATGCGGGTTCGGTACAAATTCTCAATTTTTCTAAAAAGTCTCAACAAACTTTCAAATGTTTTATCTTTTGTCTTCAAGAACGACACCCATGAAAATCTCGAATAGTCGTCTGTGACTACTAAGCAGTAGAGATCACCAGTTATGCTTTTGACATTCACAGGACCAAATAGATCCATGTGAAGTCTCTCCAACGGCCTCGAGACTGAGTTCATCTTCTTTCCAGGGTGGGATTTCTTCCGTTGTTTACCTTTGACACAACTTATACACTCCCCCTCAAGATGGAAACTCTTCAAGTGAACACCATTAACCAAATCGTTGTGCACTAGGTAGTTTATCTTACGTAGGTGAATGTGGCCCATTTTCCTATGCCACAATTGTGACTCCTTTTCAGTGTCCCTTGACATGAAGCAGTGAGTCTGACCCATGGTAGTAGTGGCTACGCTCATGTCCAACACGTACAGATCATCGACTCTCGGTGCACTCATGATGACCCACTCCTCGGGGATGACAAAACCCGGTTTCAAGATCAGACATTCTTTATCCGTGAAGTGTGTCGAATACATTCGGTCACAAATTTGAGATATGCTCAGATGATTGTTCTCTAGCTCGGCGATGTAGTTGACTCTTTCAAATGTGACAATACCATTCGATAATGTTCCCTCACTAATGACACGACCTCCCTGATTACCGGCAAAACCAACATAACCTCCATTAAACCCTCTCACATCATAAAGTAGGGTTTTTCTCCCCGTCATGTGCCTCGAAGCTCCACTATCCATTATCCAACGTGAGATGGATCTCGGAAGCTCCTGCACATATCACAATCATTTAGTGAGATTTTGAAGCAATCCAAGCCTCTTTCGACTCAGGTAGCTTGACGTTAATGCTTGTGGTTTGGGTGTATAATGGTGGGAAATTCTTGTCATTCATTTTCAGACTTTCTTCACACCCAATCTCAACCTCTTTGTATAAAAGAAATCATTTTTAGGAGGTTGACCAGATGATTGGTCTTTCTTTGCAACATACTTCTTTCCTGATGAGGTAGAAGTTTGTTTTTCAAGTTTCTCATAGTAATCCACAGAAACATTCATCTTTAACGGTGTGGTTGAAGATGATTGTTTTGCAGACTCAGAAACCTTTGGTTTTGGAGAACTTGCTTTCTTATCAACAGATTTTGGCTTCCATGTTTGTTGAGACGAAGCGACCCATTTGTAAAATTTATCAGTTTTATTTACCAACTTCTTTACGGGTTCAGTTTTGACTTTGGTGTTTTCATTTTTCAAAACTTTCTTCTCAACAACCATTGGAGCTTTGCCTTTTACATCGTCTTTCTTTTTCGGATTCTCTACAACCGCAGACTTAGGCTTCGAGTTGGTGCACTTTCGTGCAATGTGTCCAACTTTGTTGCACTTAAATCATGTACGGGTATCAACTTCCCGACTTGTGCCTTCGGTCTGAAGCTGTGAGGCCTTCTTCTCAAAGAATTCTTCATTTGATTTTGAAAAGATCTCAGATTCTTGCTCCGAATGTGAACTCGAGCTTTTCACAAAAACCTTTTTCTCAACGAACTTCTTGTTTTGAAATTTCCTTCTTTGATTGTTCTTACCACCCTGATAACCGCCCGACCATTTGTTTTGATTGTTATTGTTGTTAAATCGTGGCGATACGACAGGTTTTTTGTAGTAAGACTTATCTTTTTCAAAGTTCAATTGCCTTTTGGAACGTTTCAAACCTTTGATTTTAGAAACATCAATCTCAACCAGTTTAAACACATTTTTCAACTTGTCGACATTCACATTTTCAAGTGGAAATTCAAGATCCGAATACAACTTATCTGATCCCGACATCTTGTACATCACAAGAGGAGGTTCTTCACTTAAGTTGTTTTTGGATTTTGATTTCAGAATGTAATTATTCAAAAACCATTCTTCGTCCTCAGTTGAGTCACTGTCAGATTTCAAAACATTTTCAACCACATTTTTAACAACTTCGGACTGAACACTGTCTTCATCAGATGATGAAGTGAATGTGACATCAATCATTTCTGGAAGTTTAATCTAATTTGTTTCATCATCGTTAACCAACCCACACTTTTTCTTTGAAAAATTATTCAACACTGGCGGTGGAACTTGATGAAACCCTACCCCGGTTCCGTCCGAATATACATCTTCACCAGCGTTTTTCTTCCCAATGGGTTTGGGAACTATGTGTTGAAGAACAAAGCTCGCAGAGTTGTAACTGTTTATTTTCAGATTGATTCGTTCGTTTTCAATCTTAGCTTCCTGAAATTGAAGCTTTAGATTAGCAATCTCATCCAACTGTTGGATGATTTGCTTTTCTTTTGACTGAAGGACTCCTGACAGTTGCAAATTTTCTTTGGATGTTTTACTGTTTCGCTCATCAGAATCTTTTGTATTTCTTTTCAGCTTCTCATGATTTTCAGAAAGTTGTCGGTTTTCATGAATTAACTTTTCATTTTCTTTCCTAACTCGTTCTACATCAATTTTATCTTTTTCAATCTTCTCAGTTAATTCCTTTATTCTGTCATTTGAAGCTTTTACCAGTTTATCACGACATAAGATTTGATTTTCAATTTCTTTGACTCTTTCAGTTAGTTCTTCAGTCTTTTTAGTGTTGAGATAAGCATGTGTGCTACAAACCTTGCAGTCTTTCATGCAATTTTTGCAGTCACTCACAATTTTAGCCTTATCAGTCTTACCTGACCCATTTGTTGAATCACTACAACTGACCTGGCTCTTTCACTCAGATGCAGACTTAGAATCTACCTCTAATACCTTTGCTGCGAGCACTTTATCTGCCATCTTGGTCAGATTCTCTGCAGTCATTTATTTGGTAGTGTCGATTATCCCATCATCGACCTTCTTCGACTTTAATTCATTCTCTTCAGCTTCTCTTGCCCACATTCTCTGTCTCTCTTCTTCCTGTTGTGCTATTTATTCAATGAGAGTTTCACAATGAGTGTTGATGGTTCAACAAGTATATTGCCTTTAGGGTCCAAATAGCATTCCCGATCAGCATCCTATCTGTTTGCACTTTTAGCCTCTTTCTAGGCTCGATAATGTCTATCCTTCATGGTTTGTGCTAACATCTTTCTATTCACGTACTTCTCTTCTTCGGCTCGAGTGTCTTTGAATGGCACAATTTTTGCCATGAAAGCATAACCCACAGCGTCTTCTTCAGGTAACAAATCACTCCAGTCAAACCCCTCATCATCATGGATAACAGCTAAGGCTCTTGACTTTTCTTTAGGAGTTTCTTCAATTTGTTTCATTCTTGGCGGTTCTTCTTTGTTCTTATGATAAATGGCCTTTTTATAATAATCATCATGGAATGGATTGGCCGTTTCATCAGAAGCTGTATTCCTGCATTCTCTCTTAAAGTGCCCCTTCTGCTTGCACTTAAAACACGTAACTTTCGATTTATCGAAGCCTAACTTTGTTGAAGGTCCACCAATGGAGTGTCTCCCGGTTATCTCCATGAACCTCTGAGCCCTTCTAACAACGCTTGCCATGCACCAGCGTATGTCTATCAACTCCATTTCTTCAGGGTCGATTTGATCATAATCTTCTTTGGTAAGGTTCGTGTTTCTGATCTTTCCGGCAACTAGGCTTTCATAGGATTCCAAGATTGAAGCCAGAAACACCATTTGCTGCTTGGCTGTTTCTTCGCTAAAGTTTTGTGCATTGTTGAGATTTACAGCAATGTTGCACTGGAAGACGTTTTTAGGAGTGGTCTGCTGCTGCTGACTTCCTGAACTTGATGAAGATGACCCTCCATGATATGCACTGCTTGGAGCAGAACTGCTGTTTTGATTTTCTTGATTCGGCATGCTTGAGTTCTCAGCTGAGAACGCAGTCTTTGGTGACACAGTCTTTGGAATCATGCTTCCCCGATAGTAAAGATCAACGTTTTGTTGGTACGGGTGCTGTTGACTTTATTCGTCTTTCTAATCTCAAGTTCGTGGCTTTCAAATCTCTCAATTAGCCAATCGACAGTCATATCAGACAACTTGATTGTGTTTCTCAAAACCAATGAATAATATTGCCAATCCCTTTCGTCTGGCAATGACTCCAACAACTTTTCGACCAATTCTTCCTTGGTAACAGTAATCCCATATCTCACAAGCTATATCTTTAAGTGACAAAACCGCTCTATCATCTTCAAGACCGACTCATTCTTCATACAACCGAACAAATCAAATTCTTTCTTTAATAATTTTTTCTTGTTCTAAACGATTTCTGCTCCTCCTACACACTTCTTTTCTAATTTTTCCCACAAATCTCTTGAATCTTTGTAATCGATCAAGGAAATGATATCATCCCTAACGGATTGATGTAATAATGCAATACATTTCTGTTCAGCAATAAAACTTTCTTGTTCAGTATCGATCAGATTTTCATAATCACTCCTTCCAATATTGAAACCATTTTTTAAACACTTCCAGCTTTGGTAGGCGAATGCCTTCAACCAGTCCTCGAACCTGTTCGCCCATCTGTTATAATCTTCGATTGCCAAGAGCTTAGGCGGTTTGTTGTAAGTGCCATAAGCGTTGTCCACGCTTAGTGAGTCAGCAGTCGCTTTCTTAGGATTCGGGTTTGGAGCTGTGTTGTTCGTGGTACTTGTTGTGGCGTCTCCTGTGTTGTAGCAAACACATCGCTAAATGGGTTTAGAAAATCGTCTCCCATTGTAGAGTACCTGAAACAGTTTTCAAACACTCAGACAAATTTTTAAAATTTTCAAAAGATTCACACTAATGCACTTGAATCGGATGGTGATCCGATCGAGTGGCACACTAAGGTAACAATTGATGTACACGAGTCGGATGACAACTCGCTCGGATGGTAATCCGGTCGAGTGGCTGTCCGACCGAGTGACATAGAGACTTTTGAAAACTTTGACTTTTCAACCCTTCACCGATCAGATGGTAATCCGACCGAGTGACAGGATGACGAAAGCAAATGAAAACAAGAACTACCAATTCCAATCCGATCGGATTGCTGTCCGACCGGGTGGAATGAAGACGTAAGCTGATGAAACTTGAACAATCAATGTTACACCACTCGGATGGTAATCCGAACGAGTGACACTGATGATGTCAGCAAGCAGTAAGTATGACGCAGTATAAGCTAATCCGTTCGGACAGATGTCCGAGCGGGTGGATGACGTCAGCAAGCAAGAACAGTTCAACATGGTTTTTGGTGATTTTGATTCAGTTTTTGAAGGAATTTTCTTATGAAATTGTGAAGGATTGTACTATGATTGATTGCGAATTGGTTGATATCAATTTTGTCAAATTTTAACCGTAGATTCCCGTTCAATTTTACGTTTTCTCGTTTTTAAGGTATAAAAGTGTGAAACACAGCAAGAAATGAGTAGAAAGTGAGAGAATTTCCTGTGAAATTCGACTGTAATTGGCAAGAATAGCTGAAATTTCGGTGAATTCGCTGTCGTAGTCCTCGATTTAGTCCTCCTGTGGCTCTGATACCACTTGTTGGGGCCTTTGGATCAGGATATGTTCGTGATGAACGTGGATGAATCGACCTCGATCAATGTGTGGAATCCATGGATCAAGTAACAGAATCACAACAATGTATTCAACGATTAAATCCGTCTGATCTTTCTATTAGAATGATGTAAAAGTACACAATAACCGGTAGAGAGTCAGACTTGACAGAGTCTCCTGACAGAATGAGCTAAAGTCTCCAAAAGTTACTAACAATAATCCAAGATGGGTATTTATAGGCAGACTCAGGGTGGTGATAGGTGCTGTCCGGTCAGGTGGCAATCCACTCGGATGGTAATCCGGTCGGATGGCCATCCGATCGGGTGACACTTGCCAGCCGTCGGACATCACCTTTACAGATTAAATCCATTCCCTGAGCTGTCGTTCTACACACATAGATACATATACATTAGCAATACCCAATATTTACATTAGGAATACCCTCCCCAAGATGGCATTCCAACGACTACGTCGGGCAGAACCTCGACAGCCGTTACGGAACCCTGGATCAATCAAGCAGCGTATCTAATACGTAACTGGGGTTATGATACTTACAACGGGGCAGAACTTCGTTATTTAGGGGGGTATTATACACGAGAATAGCTTCTACACTTAAGAAATTCGAGAAAGAAAGAAAGGAATGAGCGACCGAAGACTGAAGCTGAAGTCCTTCTTATATAGTGCCTCTTCGACTTCTCTCGCCGCCCGCGTAGAAAGATGGCAGGGCCTTCGCGGCCCGCGATATAGGCTGGGTAGGCCCTAGCCATGTGGGGTCACCGTTCTAGCCTCGACACTTGAACGCCACGTGGCAGCTCCTGGCTGCGCCTCGTTGATGGGCGCTCGCGCCCCGCGTAGACCAGGGAGTGGTCTTACGCGCCTCGCGAGAGACCAATTATTTTTGTTTTTATTTTTATTTTATCAAATTAAAGGTATTTGAGGTTCGTTTTCGCGTACGGGGTGTATCTTAGGACATATTAGGGCATTCTAATTATACTAGGGGTGTCAAAAATTTTAAGAGGGTTGTTATATCCTCCCCACCTTGTTTTAGAACTCGTCCTCGAGGTCTACTGGAATAAATGCGGGTATTTCCTTTGCATTTCTGATTCAAGCTCCCATGTGTATTCTGGTCCTCTTTTGGAGTCCCATTTTAATTTGACCAGACCTAATCTCTTGTGCTTGAGGTTCTTAACTTTCCTGTCTTCAATCTGTAGAGGCCTCTCTACAAATTTAATTTGTTCATTTACCTCTATTTCCTTTAGAGGTACTACTAGTGATTCATCAGCTAAGCATTTCTTGAGATTAGATACATGAAATACATCATGTATTCCTGCCATTTCCTCTGGCAGTAGTAGCGGATAGGCTACATGTCCTATTCTTTTAATAATCTCAAAAGGTCCAACATACCTGGGGCATAGCTTTCCCCTTTTGATGAATCTTACCACTCCTTTCCAAGGAGAGACTTTCAATAATACTTTATCTCCTACTTGAAATTCCAATGGCTTGCGTCTGTTATCAGCATAACTCTTTTGTCGATCACGTGCTGCTTTCAGTCATTCCTTGACTTGAATGATCTTGTCAGTTGTTTCTTGTACTATCCCGGGTCCGGATAGTTGTTTTTCCCCAATTTCTACCCAACAGACTGGGGTTCGGCACTTTCGTCCATAAAGTGCTTCGAATGGTGCAACATTGATACTTGTGTGATAACTGTTATTATAAGAAAATTCTATTAATGGTAAGTGATCGTCCCAATTACCTCCGAAATCAATTACACAAGCCCTAAGCATGTCCTCCATTGTCTGAATTATCCTTTCACTTTGTCCGTCCGTTTGAGGATGATAAGCTGTGCTTAGATTCAACTTGGTTCCCATTGCTTTTTGGAAACTTGTCCAAAAATGAGAGGTAAAACGGCTATCCCTATCAGACACAATTGATAAAGGAATTCCATGTAATGAAACTATTTCATTTACATACAACTTAGCTAATTGATCCATACCGAAAGTTTCCTTTATTGGTAGAAAATGGGCTGACTTAGTTAGCCTGTCTACAATCACCCAGATTATATCATTACCTTTTCTTGTTTTGGGTAATTTGGTAACAAAATCCATTGTTATTAATTCCCATTTCCAAACTAGCATTTCTAACTGCTGCAACAAACCTGAGGGTTTCTGATGTTCAGCTTTGACTTGGGAACAAGTTAAACATTTGGAAACATAAGCTGCTATGTCTTTCTTCATTCCTATCCACCAGAAATTCTTTCTTAAATCTTGATACATCTTATCACTTCCAGGATGCATCGTATAGTTAGACTTAAGGGCTTCTTCTAATATACGGTGACGTAGGTTTCCTAATTTAGGTATCTACATTCTTTTCTCATGGAATCTCCAAATTCCATATGTTCCTTATTCTAATTCCTTAATCATTCCTTTTAATTTTTCAGTATCATCCTTGATTACTGATTCTTGTGCTTTTCTAATCTGTTCATTTAAATCTACTTGTAGATTTATTTTAAGAGAACGTACCCTTTTTGGCTTTTCATGATACTTTTGACTTAAAGCATCAGCCACTACATTTGCCTTTCCTGCATGATACTGGATATTGCAATCATAATCACTAAGTATTTCCATCCAGCGTTGTTGGTGCATGCGTCTGTCGACTTCGTCTTGTATCGAGTCTTGTTTGTAATAGATAGATCAGGGCACGCAAATCGAAAAATCATGTTTAGAGGCTAATTTCGCTTGAAATGGACATCAGTCATTTCAAACGAAATCATATGTTTAATTTCGCTTGAAGTGCACAAGGTCATGTTCAAACGGAATTACTGATTCCGCTTGAATCATGATTTCGTTTGAAACAGCTTGAAGCGAAATTATCAGCCCTATAAATACTTGTGTCTTGATTTCATTTGTAAGAATTCCGGTCAGTGTAACGAAGTGCTGCCGAAGTGTCCACAGACTTGTAGTTGATCTAAAATCAATATACGGACAGTTTAAAGTGATAATTCAGCTGAATTGAACTCAATACGTCTGTTTCCGCCTTTCGTATAGAGATAAACTCTTCTGATCAACTCGTTTGGGTCTGAAAACGATCCTACAAGTGGTATCAGAGCACAGGAGGAAGAGTTCATACCAATTCAGCTTCATTTTCTGACTTCTACAACTTCTTTTCAAAAATAAACAAGTTTCCACGGTTAAAAACGTCTGATTTTAACATATCATGTGCGTAATGTTGTTTTAACAAACCCTAGAAAGTTTCAGAACTAAAATCGACTTAAAACTTGATCAATTGGTCCAAAATCAGATCGAATTGCTGACATCATGCTGATTTCGTTTGAAGAGACTTGTTGATTTCGTTTGAGATTGTATCATTTGACTGATTCCGTTTGAAAATCATGAGTAATTCCGTTTGAATTAGGAATTTCGTTTGAAAAATTGAGTAATTCCGTTTGAGGACCATATTCCGTTTCAAAGCTGCAATTTCGTTTGAAAGTCCATCAAATTCAGCAATTTCGTTTGAGATAGTTGGTGTTTCAAACGAAATTAGATATATTGTTTGAAAGTGTTTGATTCCGTTTAAGGAAAGCTATTTTGTTTGAAGAGAGATCTCGTTTGACTTTGGTATTCCGTTTGAAACAGTCTGTTTGTGAATCTTTGAAAACTGAAACATGGAGAACGAGTTTTATAACGCGTTTGCTAGTCCGATGACTGTAGCTCAAAATACGATGCTTGAAAATGAAACGGGAACTATGCAAAAACCACCGAAGCTTATGGATATTGATGATTTTAGTGGATGGTCTGAACGTTTTGGTAACTGGGTGGAAGCTTATCACCTAGATGCATGGGAACATACGAAAGTTCAATATGTTAGACCAGTTGGGAACAATCAGGTGAAAATACCAATTAGAGAATTAAGTGATGTGGAGAAAAAGAAATACAAAGATGAGAAATTGATGATTAGTTTGTTACAACAAGCGATTAAAGAAGATATCTTGATTTTACTTCAACACAATGGAAGTGCATATTCGATTTGGAAAGAATTAGAAGCAAAGTCCCTTGGTAGTGAAGATATGCTCAGGAACAAGATGTCACTTATGAAGAAAGAATTTGATCTATTTCGTGGTTTGAGAACAGAAAGCACCAAGCAGATTATTGAAAGATATTGTAACTTGGTGAAAAACATGACAAGATTGGGCATCAACAAAAATAAAGATGAGTTAATTGAGAAGCTGGCTGATGCGTTGCCACATGATGATTGGGGAACGTTTCTGATGATGTTGAGAAATAATAGAAAGGAATATAGTGAGCTAACACTGGGTGGGTTCATCAAACATCTTGAAGCTCAAGAGATGGAGAAAAGAAAGATCGCTAGAATGAAGAATTATGATGGAGAACAAGACATCGGATTGTATTTCAAAGGTGGTGTTAGTGAAAAGACAAATCTTTCTCCAAAAGTTGGAACTGATTTCAATGTAAAAGGTTCTTCAGAAAATTCATCTCAGGGATCAAGCAGCAAAACTGGATTCACTTCATTTCCAACATTTGATCCACATTTTTCTACAACAAAAAGTGGCAAAGTTTTTCAATGCAACATTGCTTTGAACCTTGAAAATGATCAGAATTATACCAAGGAAGTTGCTAAAAGCCACATGTCATTGTTGGTAACTGTGCTTGAATCCTATGGAGGTTTAGTTGCAGGGAGGATCGGGAATCCAATGCTAACTAAAGAGGATTACGATCAAATTGATGCTGAAGAGATGGAATTGATGGATATAAAATGGTGTATGGCTAGCGTGTTGAGACGAGCTGAAAAGTTTAAACAAATTACAGGCAGAGATGATTTTCGCGATGCAAATGTTTCAACTTTAGGATTTGATAAGTCTAAAGTTACTTGTTTTCGTTGCAGGGAAAAAGGGCATTTCAAAAGGGAGTGCACCAATCGTGAAGTAAGTGGAGCTCAAAATCCTTTTGGAAACAATGAATACTATCGAAAAGCAATATATCATCAAGTTGCTCAACAGCCACATCAACAACAACAGGCACAAACAGCTCATGGAAGAAAAGAAATTGAAGATTCAAAAAGAGCATGTTTGGGAAATCAAGAAAATTTCAGCTGGGACAAATATATTTCAGCCGACAACAAAGCATGTATAATCAATCAAGATGATGAAAAGTTACCTGAAGGCTTTAGCTGGGAAAATTTTAACTGGGATGATTATGATCCGAACAAATCTACAAATCATAAAGGATTTGTTGCTCAGGTTATTAATGATTATACTGATGAATATTGGGCAGAAAAATACAGAAAAATTAAGGAGGCTGAAGAAGAGAAATGGAAAAGATATGCAGAAGAAGAAGAAGAAGAAGAAGAAGAAGAAGAAGAAGAAGAAGAAGAAAAGAGACAAGTTGAAGCAGAGAAAAAGAAAAGAGCTGAAGAAGTTCAAGTGAGAGTAGTCAAAGAAGTTTTAGAATTTGAAATCAAAGCAGATGAAGAGGTAGTCAAGGTTGCAGAGAAGTGTATGAATTGTGAATCTCTGATAAAGCAAAACAATGAACTGCTACACAACATCAAAAGGCTGAAAGAATCCTACGATGTTTTGAACAGAGAGATGAATAAGTACCGTGAGTCGAACAGTGAATAGGCTGTAGCAATGAATACACTCAAAGGGGCATACATGAGGCAGCTTGACAATGTCATTTATTACACAGAAAAATGTGCTGAACTTGAGAAGAAATTGGAAACTCAGAAAATTGAAACAAATAGAGTAAATGAATTGTTGAAAAGTTACTCATGTTCTACTTTTATTGTTGACAGGATTTACCCCATTGTGGAAGGAATGAAGACATTTGAAGAAGAAAAGACTTCAGAAGAGAAGAAGTCCGAAACAAAAGAAGATGATGAAGTGAAGATTTCTGGTAAGAAACCAAGTGTTGTCTATAACAAATGTCCACCCCCGGTTGAAAATGGATATTCTCCTCGAAATCCGAATTCTGAAGGAGTCGAAAAGGCAACAAATTTACAATGGGAGTCTGAGTCTACAGTTAATTTGCCAGAAAGTATAGATGTCACTTTCATGTCGTCCGATACTGATCATGAGTCCGAATTAATAAAAAGGTGGTCGATCAGGTGTTGGTTAAGGATGAAACAGAGGAGTCAATGTCGGAGTCAAAATTAGAGTCAAAGTCAAAGTCCGACAAATAGGGAAAACGGGTGTATAATAAAGAGTTCTGTTTATCAAAATCTAATTTGGATGACGAACCGATCAAAGTAGCATATATTTTGGAAGATTCTGACAAATTATACTCTGATAAGGTTTTTCCAATAAGAGGTGTTAAACCAGAAATGATTAAAAAGGTTTTCAAACTAACAGAACTTAATATTTCTGAAATAAAGGATGCAAATCTTTCTGAAAAACCTAAACCTTACACCTCAAGAGTTCAACAACGTTTAAACAAGAAAATGGATTACAATTATGGTTACAGTTTTCAAAAGAAACCAAACCATAATGGTAATTTCAAAAAGAAAGGACTTGGTTTTATTGCACCGAAAAATTATAAAAATGAGAAAATTTATAAACCAAAAACTGTTTTTGTTTCAGGGAAAACAACTGAAGAAGAGAAGGAGCAAGCATTCAGAAAGCAGACGAACAAAGAATTCCTTGCCAAGAAGCAAGATGAAATGAAGAAAAGCTTAGCTCAGAAGAAGATAGAGACTAGAACCTGTTTTTAATGTAAAACGGTTGGTCACATTGCCATGGATTGTCCAAAAGCAATGCAAACAAAACAGGGAGTCTCTGGTAAACTAAAAGAAAAACTTGTTGAGAAAACCGAACTACCAACAAACAGATTCAAAGTTTTTGAGAATTCAATTTATGAGGTTGGTGAATGTTCGAAAAATGTTTTCAAGAGAAAAGAGAAACTTAATAACCAAAAATGGGTTGTTAAGAATTCAAGAGATAATTCTGGTGATGAATCTGATTCCACAAAATCAGAGGAGCCACAGGTTGTTATGAAAAAGGAGAAAACGGTTCCACCATTGGATGATGAGAATTTTCCACCATTGCGGACTGAGAATTTGAAATCTAAAATCGGCAAAGTTGAAATTTCAAATCAATTTATTCTGATAAGAATAAATTTGACGTTGAAAAAACTTTCAATGGAAATGTGAAACACATTTTTGGAAAAATGGTCGATGGTAAGGCCAAAGGCGTGAAGGAATTCTATGCTTCCAAAAAGAATGTTCACAAGTCTGTTGAAAATGAGGTTGAAAAAGAAGTGGTTACACCCAAGGATGGTCAGGCCTGGGTGTCAATATTTTTCAAAGAATAAAAATCTGACTTGCCGGAGCTCCCAAGTTGGTAATCGCGGAGCATGAATCGGCATCTTTCTTATATTGTTTGAAAAATTGAAAATTGGTCACTAGTATGACTTGCCGGAACTCCCAAGTTGGTAAGTGTGGAGTAGGTATCGGCATTCTGAGAATTCAACTTACATGTGGTATTGGTTGGTAAGCCATGTGGTTGAAAAAGAAGGTTTTCACCTACAAGTGGTAAATCAGGGACATTAAGTTGTACTTGATTTTCTTACAAGTGGTTGGTAGAACAATGTGATGATATTACCCCTAACCTACAAATGGTAAAATCAATCATCAAAACTTATTTTCTGGAAAAACCATTTGATTAAAACAAACTTAAGTGTTTTGAAATCAATGGGAAAATAGTTTGTTGTAAGGGGGAGTTCTGATTGTTTATGCCAAGTGGATAGCGATTTGAAGTGATTCGATATCAGTTGTCACTTTACTTGTACAGTTTGTTTTCAAATTTCCTTTAAATGATTTTGCATTTTAGGGGGAGTAAGTATTTCAGAAAATCCAAAAACATTAGAAAATTTGAAAAATCCAAAAACATGATAAAATGAAAATGAGTTTTGTTGTCAAAAAGAGGAAATGATAGTACATCAGTAGATGATCACAGCATGCTAAAGAAATGAAAAGATAAAATGTGATAAACGGTCTCACTAAAGATGTGACGGTAGGCTCAGCTAGACTAGTAGATTTGCGATAACGATACAAACTTAAATGAACAAGCCTAGTTCTAGTGGGAAACATGGTCAAAAGCATAGTACTTAGTTTTGTCCTTCTTGATTGTGTGCCTACTAAGTAATCGCTGATTGTCGAAAGACATAAAACTGGTTAAGTTTGTGAACTTTCACAACTTTGCTAAAAAGTCGCTGTGATTGTGTATTTCATTTTGCAAAGATTTAAACTTGTTTGATTTCTTTATTTTGTTTAAGTATTGGACATCCTCTGCGTATACCTGAGTATCGACCTGGATGTTATTGCCTAAACGTTCTGCTTTATTTTCTTTGGTGTTTCGTTTAAGCTTTGGATCACCTCTGCGTATACGGAAGTATCGACCTGGTGGTTAAAGCCTAAACAACTTCAACTTATTTTTATTTTCTTATTTTGTTTAAACATTGGACTTTCTCTGCGTATCGAAAGATCGACCTGATTGTTAATGTTTAAACATTCTACGTTGTTTTTCGCACAAGTCACAGTTGATGAAAAGTTTAAAGGCATTACTTGAGTTAGTGTATTGCATGATGAGGGGATATGCTAAGATCGTGGGGTCCATAAGAACTTAGTGCAAAATTAATATATCTTAACGTATCGGTAAACATTTCGAAAGTTTTTAGATTGAGTTTAAGTGGACAACAATATCGTCAATTTATGTGAATCGTTTAGAACTGAAAATGTTTAAAGCTTAACGGTGTTGGTGATTTGTCTCATAAACTGATATGATCCTCTTACACAAACTCACAAAAATATTGTCTGTAAATATTTCTTTATTGCATTTATGTTCTTTCGAAATCCAAAAAGATTTTTGTGTGTTTAGCATAAATTTTTGAAAAATTCAAATAGATTTTTGACAACTGATAGTGAAAAGCTGATTTTCAAAATTCCAAGTGCTAAACTTGATGAACAGGTTTGGGAAAGAATGTATGAAGAAGTTGTGTTTTCAAGTGGTCATCAAAGTTTAAATCATTTTTTAATGATACCTGCAAGTGGTTTCTAAATCTGCAAAATTTTAAATTTGTGAAACTTATGTATATGGTAGAGAATATGCAGGTTTGAAGGATGAACATAGTCAGGTTCCGGTACCTGAAGATGGTGATTTCCAAATAAAGATCCCAGCAGATTGAGAAAGGGAGTCTGAAGATAGTCAAGAGAGAATGGTTAGAGCCAGTGGTTGATCCTGGAGCCATATCCTCGTAGCTGACTGATTCTGGAAGAGATAGAGATAGAGGAAAAGATTGATTGAGGATGCTTACAATAAAGAATCTTTGGACAAGAGCGAGCAGACTGATAAAGACTGAAGGTTTGACAACCGAAGACTCGACACTGAAGACTCGTCAACATTCGAGGGGGAGTCTGTTGGTGCATGTGTCTGTCGACTTCGTCTTGTATCGAGTCTTGTTTGTAATAGATAGATCAGGGCATGCAAATCGAAAAATCATGTGTAGAGGCTAATTTCGCTTGAAATGGACATCAGTCATTTCAAACGAAATCATATGTTTAATTTCGCTTGAAGTGCACAATGTCATGTTCAAACGGAATTACTGATTCCGCTTGAATCATGATTTCGTTTGAAACAGCTTGAAGCGAAATTATCAGCCCTATAAATACTTGTGTCTTGATTTCATTTGGAAAAATTCCGGTCAGTGTAACGAAGTGCTGCCGAAGTGTCCACAGACTTGTAGTTGATCTAAAATCAATATACGGACAGTTTAAAGTGATAATTCAGCTGAATTGAACTCAATACGTCTGTTTCCGCCTTTCGTATAGAGATAAACTCTTCTGATCGACTCGTTTGGGTCTGAAAACGATCCTACAAGCGTCTTTGTCTCATATTCAGCTCCTTTTGCCCAAAGACATACCTTAAACTCTTATGATCAGTGAAAATAGTAAACTTACTATCGCAAAGGTAATGTCTCCAAATCTTTAGGGCAAAAATTATAGCTCCTAATTCTAAATCATGGGTTGGATAATTCTCTTCATGATTCTTAAGTTGTCTAGATGCATAAGCTATAACCTTTTGACGTTGCATCAATACACATCCATAACCTAACTTAGAAGCGTCACAATAGACTACAAAGTCTTCAGTTCCTTCTGGTAACGCTATGTAACACCTCGCAAAATCATGCCCGATATAATAAAGAAACGTGTCATGAGCTTTAAACGTGTAATGAATTGTTTTCAAGGGACTAAAGTGGATAAATGATGAAAGTATGTGTAAAGAAGGATCAAATGTGTCAACATGCCAAACTCGTGCCTCTGAATGACCTCATAAGATGGTCGTATTCATGAATGAAGAAATTCGCGGACATAAGAAGCCGTTGTGCTTAAAAATATAAAATTTACAAAGCACAGGGGTTAAATGTGTCAACATGTTAAACGTTACCTCTGAGTGACCTTTTAATGATCCCAAAAGCATTGTAATATTTTAATCCTTGCTCTCACGAATATCGGACAATAATCTATTGGAGTTTCGATGGAAACAAGATGTTTCGGGTGATCTTGCAACTAACCGGGAGCTTAACGGAGTTAAATTGTGACCAAGACACTTGAAAGTTAGCTATGGGGGTCATTAGTGCAATAAAAGATAGTTATTTAAACTTAAAATGGACCGGGGACTGAAATTGCAAAACATGCAAACTTTTAACCGGAACACCCCATCATCGCGGGCCGCGTAGGCCGACTCCAATTCTTACGCGGGCCTCGGAAGAGTGCCAGCGACAGAAAATTTGGACAGCTTCATGTTGCAGCCTGTCCACCGCCTTTGCATGAGTTATGAGCAGTACATGGGGCTTGTAAATGGTTTTCACTGCCCTAGGGACACTTGGGAACATCTGGCAACATTATAGGAACAGATGGATTGATCTTGAAGGTCATCAAAGTCCTATATATACCCACATTGTTTGCACTTGTTCTTGCACACTTCAAAATTTCACTCAAGTTCACTCTCTGAAGCCTCCTGGTGCTAAAGGAAGCTTTCTCAAGTTCTAAATACGTGCTAAGGACTCTAGTAAGTGTTCTTAGCTTCAATAGTTAAAGTTTTATTAGCTTAATGACCGAAAGTCAAAGTTAGCGTAATTAAGCTTTGACTTTGTGACTAATCACTAACGGTCCAGCCATTATTCAAATTGAAAGTGGCTATGAGTTGGTAATTATGTAGGTAATAAACCCTTAAGAGGGAACCTACTGATTATCACTTTTACTCGGTCAATTGTTGAGTCAAACTATTTAATAAAAAGTCAAACGAGTCAATTTTTACAAAATAATTCATAACTGATAATGTAGAAGTTATGGAACATGTTTTAACACTAAAATAACTTGGTAAATAACATAAGAGCATGATTAGGCATGTTCAACCCGACAATTCTGAGTTTAGGCTCGGTTCGCAACCGAAAGTCGCAAAAGTAGACTTTTGCTTTGACTTTCAGTTCTGAACCGATTTAGTTTAGTTTAGCTATACCTTAGGGTTCCTTTGGGACCATATTATATGTTAGTATAACTCTCTGGAGTTATACTACATGGTTCCTTAGAAATCAAAGATTACATGCATGTTTCGTTATTGCTTAAAATTGACCATTTTGCCCTTTTAATATAAAAACGAGATTTTTGGAAATGTGAGTGGACAAAAATCTTCATTACTGATTTATAAGTATGTCCTAAAAAGTTGACATCCGTCTCTGGTCTAGAATGAAAGTTATGCACGATATCATAAAACTAAAGCTTTTTATTTATTAAACGACATTTTTGGCATAAATCATAATTAAACCCAATTTTTGGCACCAAACTTGCTACCCACTGATTAAATATAATATTTAGGGATTTTTGGAAATTTTTGTTAAATTTTAAACTGATCATAACATAGAGTTCTTGCATAAACTCGTTAATTGACGATAATGCCATTTTCGCTAATAAAATAAGTTCTACACATCATTTACATGTCGAACCTTTTTCTACTGATTTATACATTAAATAAATTATTTTAAACAGTAGAGACTGAACAAAATCTCAGTTTCCCTTAAACAACCCGAATATCGTCAAATACCGACTTTTATGCGATTTAGGCGCATAGTATGATTTAAAACCATATTTAGCACCTAAGACTTATTACCTACTGATTTTTAAATTTTTATACTTTAATAGTAAGTATAAGTCTTGAACTCAGATTTCAAAATTTGACCTTAAAGCTTATGTAAAATGACCAAAATGCCCCTACGGTGCGTTGTTTGGCCATAAATGATAAATTTCACATATGTGTGATATAACTTGTTAAAATAAATTTTTTTACTGATCAATTTAGACCAGAATCTCAGTTTACTATTTAAACCTTTTTATAAACTTTAAAATGACCAAATTACCCCTACAGGGCTTAAATTGACTTTAAATTCGTTTTGGGCATAATGGAAGATTCCTACTGATATCACAACATATTTTAAGCATAATAAATTATGGAACTTGTTCATGACTCATCCGGTTACCCGTTATGCATATACGCGTTCGGTACGGTTTATGTAACTAGTTTGCATAAATTAACCGAAACGGGTCAAACCTTATCATTCTTACTTCAAAATCCAGAATGTATTTAGTTTACCCATTTTATATAAGTCTTCAAAATCCAGAATGTATTTAGTTTACCCATTTTATATTATTCCTGGAGCAGCACCAGTTGCAAGAGCACCTTACCGGTTGGCACCGACTAAGATGAAAGAGTTAAGGACTCAGTTGGATGATTTGTTAGAGAAGGGATTTATTCGACCTAGCTCATCCCCTTGGGGAGCACCGATTCTGTTTGTGAAAAAGAAGGATGGCTCGACGCGTCTGTGCATCGATTATCGCGAGCTAAATAAAGTAACAATCAAGAACAGATATCCATTGCCCAGGATCGACGATTTGTTCGATCAGCTTCAAGGTGCAAGTTACTTTTCAAAGATCGATCTACGGTCAGTTTATCACCAGTTGAAGGTCAGAAACGAAGACGTGCACAAGACCGCATTCAGAACACGCTATGGTCACTATGAGTTCTTAGTGGGCTCACTAATACACCTGCAGCGTTCATGGACCTCATGAATCGCGTTTGTAAGCCGTATCTGGACAAGTTTGTCATTGTCTTTATCAATGACATACTCATTTATTCAAAGAATCAAGCCGATCATGAAAGACATCTCCGGTGTATCCTTAAACTTCTTCAGCAAGAGAAGCTCTACGCCAAGTTTTCGAAATGTGAGTTTTGGCTTCGTGAAGTCCAATTTCTTGGACATGTGGTAAGCGAGCATGGTATCCAAGTGGATCCCGCTAAGATTGAAGCAATTATGAATTGGCAAGAGCCTAAGACTCCTACAGAGATTCGCAGCTTCTTGGGTTTAGTAGGATATTACAGGAGTTTCATCAAAAACTTTTCAAGGATTGCTGCACCTCTAACTTCGTTGACTCGCAAGAATATAAAGTTTGATTGGGGTCCCAAGCAACAAGAATCTTTTGAGATTCTTAAACAAAAGTTGAGCAATGCTCTCGTATTGACTTTGCCAGAAGGGATTGAAGAGTTTGTTGTTTACTGCGACGCATCACACACCGGTATGGGTTGTGTGCATATGCAGAGAGGCAAGGTTATTGCCTATGCTTCACGTCAATTAAAGGGGCATGAAATGAACTACACCACCCATGATTTGGAATTGGGTGTCGTTGTATTTGCACTAAAGCTTTGGAGGCATTATCTATATGGAACCAAGTGTATAATTTATTCTGATCATAAGAGCCTTCAACATCTGTTTAATCAGAAGGATCTGAACATGAGGCAGCGTCGTTGGATGGAGACATTAAACGATTATGATTGTGAAATCCGATATCATCCAGGCAAAGAAAATGTTGTTGCTGACGCCTTAAGCAGAAAAGAAAGGGTGAAACCTATACGGATCAATGCTAAAAGCATTGAACTTAGGAACAGTCTGAATGAAAAACTGTTAGCAGCTCAGAAGGAAGCCATATTGGAAACTAACTATCCGAATGAGAAGTTAGGGGTAACTGCTGATCAGTTATCATATGGCAAGGATGGAATCCTTAGACTAAATGGTCGAATCTGGGTTCCGATCCAGGGAGGGCTTAGAGACGTAATCCTCCAAGAAGCTCATAGTTCTAAATATTCGGTACATCCGGGCAGTGATAAAATGTACTAGGATTTAAAGGCAAATTACTGGTGGATGGGTTTGAAGAAATCTATAGCCACTTATGTGGCTAAATGTCTAACATGTGCACAGGTTAAAGCTTAGCATCAAAAGCCGTCAGGTTTGCTGCAACAGCCTGAACTTCCCACCTGGAAGTGGGAAATGGTAACTACGGATTTTATCACAAAGTTACCAAGAACAAAGTATGGGAATGATACTATTTGGGTTATAGTCGACAGGCTGACCAAGTCAGCTCACTTCTTGCCTATTAAAGAAACACACAGCTCCGATAAGCTAGCTCAGCTGTACGTGGACAAGATAGTATCTCTCCATGGGGTGCCAGTATCTATTATCTCTGATAGAGATACTAGATACACGTCTCATTTTTGGAAAAGCTTTCAGCAATCCTTAGGCACTCGTTTAAACTTCAGCATTGCTTATCATCCTCAGACGGATGGTAAAAGCGAACGTACAATACAAACGCTTGAAGATATGCTCAGGGCGTGTGTTATTGATTTGGGTGGAAGTTGGGATGACCATCTTCCTTTGATTGAATTTTCATACAATAATAGTTATCATTCGAGCATTCAAGCCGCGCCTTTTGAGGCCTTGTACGGAAGGAAGTGCAGAACGCCAGTTTGTTGGGCGGAGGTTGGAGAAGTCCAACTGTCAGGACCTGATATAGTCCTCGAGACAACGGATAAAATTGTCCAAATCCGTGATCCTCTCAAAGCTGTCAGGGATAGGCAAAAAATCTACGCGAATTAAAGGCGTAAACCTCTGAAATTCAAGGTGGGTGATGAGGTGTTACTCAAAGTGTCACCCTGGAAATGGGTGATGCATTTTGGCAAAAAGGGCAAGCTAAGCCCAAGATACATAGGACCATTCGAGATCATCGAATGTGTCGAAACTGTGGCTTACAAGCTAAACCTGCCAGAGGAGCTTAGTGGAATTCATAATGTATTCCACATCTGCAACTTAAAGAAATGTCTAGCCGATGAATCGCTAGCAATTTTGCATAAGGACGTACAGATTGATGAGAGTTTGAAATTCGTTGAAAAACCTTTGTCGATCGAGGATCGACAGGTCAAGAAGCTTCGAAGAAAGCATGTGTCGAATGTGAAGGTAAAATGGGATGCCCGTAAAGGCCCAGAATACACCTGGGAGATTGAATCCACAATGAAACAGAAATGCCCTCATTTATTTCAGTAAATCTCGAGGTCGAGATTTATTTTAAGGGGGTGAGGATGTAACACCACGCAAAATCATGTCCAATATAATAAAGACACGTGTCATGAGCTTTAAGCGTGTAATGAATTGTTTTCAAGGGACTAAAGTGGACAAATGATGAAAGTATGTGTAAAGAAGGATCAAATGTGTCAACATGCCAAACTCGTGCCTTTGAATGACCTCATAAGATGTTTGTATTCTTGAATGAAGAAATTGGCGGACATAAGAAGCCGTTGTGCTTAAAAATATAAAATTTACAAAGCACAGGGGTTAAATGTGTCAACATGTTAAATGTTACCTCTGAGTGACCTTTTAACGATCCCAAAAGCATTGTAATATTTTAATCCTTGCTCTCACGAATATCGGACAATAATCTATTGGAGTTTCGATGGAAAAAAGACGTTTCGGGTGTTCTTGCAACTAACCGGGAGCTTAACGGAGTTAACTTGTGACCCAAGACACTTGAAAGTTAGCTATGGGGGTCATTAGTGCAATAAAAGATAGTTATTTAAACTTAAAATGGACCAGGGACTGAAATTGCAAATACTTGCAAACTTTTAACCGGAACACCCCATCGTCGCGGGCCGCGTAGGCCGACTCCAATTTTTACGCGGGCCGCGTAAGAGTGCCAGCGATAGAAAATTTGGAGAGCTGTATGTTGCAGCCTGTCCACCGCCTTTGCATGAGTTCTGAGCAATACCTGGGGCTTGTAAATGGTTTTCACTTCCCTAGTGACACTTGGGAACATCTGGTAACATCATAGGAACAGATGGATTGATCTTGAAGGTCATCAAAGTCCTATATATACCCACATTGTTTGCACTTGTTCTTGCACACTTGAAAATTTCACTCAAGCTCACTCTCTGAAGCCTCCTGGTGCTAAAGGAAGCTTTCTCAAGTTCTAAATTCGTGCTAAGGACTCTAGTAAGTGTTCTTAGCTTCAATAGTTAAAGTTTTATTAGCTTAATGACCGAAAGTCAAAGTTAGCGTAATTAAGCTTTGACTTTGTGATTAATCACTAACGGTCCAGCCATTATTCGAATTGAAAGTGGCTATGATTTGGTAATTATGTAGGTAATAAACCCTTAAAAGGGCACCTACTGATTATCAATTTTACTTGGTAAATTGTCGGGTCAAACTATTTAATAAAAAGTCAAACAAGTCAATTTTTACAAAATAATTCATAATTGATAATATAGAAGTTATGGAACATATTTTAACACTAAAATAACTTGGTAAATAATATAAGAACATGTTTAGGCATGTTCAACCCGACAATTCTGAGTTTAGGCTCGGTTCGCAACCGAAAGTCGCAAAAGTAGACTTTTGCTTTGACTTTCAGTTCTGACCCGATTTAGTTTAGTTTAGCTATGCCTTAGGGTTCCTTTGGGACCATATTATATGTTAGTATAACTCTCTGGAGTTATACTACATGGTTCCTTAGAAATCATAGATTACACGCATGTTCCGTTATTGCTTAAAATTGACCATTTTGCCCTTTTAATATAAAAACGAGATTTTTGGAAATGTGAGTGGACAAAAATCTTCATTACTGATTTATAAGTATGTCGTAAAAAGTTGACATCCATCTCTGGTCTAGAATGAAAGTTATGCACGATATCGTAAAACTAAAGCTTTTTATTTATTAAACGACATTTTTGGCTTAAATCATATTTAAACCCAATTTTTGGCACCAAACTTGCTACCCACTGATTAAATATAATATTTAGCAATTTTTGGAATTTTTTGTTAAATTTTAAACTGATCATAACATAGAGTTCTTGCATAAACTCGGTAATTGACGATAATGCCCTTTTCGCTTATAAAATAAGTTCTACACATCATTTACATGTCAAACCTTTTTCTACTGATTTTATACATTAAATAAATTATTTTAAACAGTAGAGACTGAACAAAATCCCAGTTTCCCTTAAACAACCCGAATATCGTCAAATGCCGACTTTTATGCGATTTTGGCGCATAGTATAATTTAAAACCATATTTAGCACCTAAGACTTATTACCTACTGATTTTTAAAATTTTATACTTTAATAGTAATTATAAGTCTTGAACTCAGATTTCCAAATTTGACCTTAAAGCTTGTGTGAAATGACCAAAATGCCCCTACGGTGCATAATTTGGCCATAAAATGATAAATTTCACATATGTGTGATATCTTACTGATGTAACTTGTTAAAATAAATATTTTTACTAATCAATTTAGAACAGAACCTCAGTATACTATTTAAACCTTTTTATAAACTTTAAAATGACCAAATTACCCCTACGGGGCTTAAATTGACTTTAAATTCGTTTTGGGCATAATGGAAGATATCCTACTGATATCACAACATATTTTAAGCACAATAACTTATGGAACTTGTTCATGACTCATCCGGTTACCCGTTATGCATATACGCGTTCGGTACGGTTTATGTAACTAGTTTGCATAAATTAACCGAAACGGGTCAAACCTTATCATTCTTACTTCAAAATCCAGAATGTATTTAGTTTACCCATTTTATATAAGTCTTCATACTTGTTGGGTCTAAATCACATTCTAATCCGGTCTTCGCTTAATCTTGCGTTTTGAACCGTATACCTTTTCTTTAAAACTAACCGGTCTAAGTTATAACTTAAATAAGACCCGTTAGGAATCTGATAGGTTATTAAAACCTTCGTTCCAGATTAGGAGCTCAGTAAAAGCTACTTGTACTAGCTGATTGATATACGGCTGAGAATAAAATTATATTTTAGCTCAGGTAAATTCTTTTAACTTATTTTTCGTTATACGGACTTGGGATACGGTATTTAATAATACCGCTTGGTCGGGTATTGAATCTTTAATCGATTAGTGGTTAAATCATTGATATAACCTGTTTAATCTGTTTTGTTTAATCTAAGCCTTGGGGGGTTAATAACCGTGTCCTGGATATCCTTGGCTCATTCATTGAAATGGCCACGACTTAAGTACGGGGTGTAGGCATACACCTGACAGTGCATATGTAAAAAGATATACCCGCCTGTTGAGGATAACTTGCCGTGGGTTTATACTATGTGGTGTGTCTATTAATCTTGTTCCAGCTTCTATCCCGGATCCTGATTGTATGACAAACACATAAATCTGTATACAAGAATATTTTTAATAATTGTCCCAAGTTATAAAAGAATATTTGTGCTTTGTGCATTTAAATCAATTTTCTTAAATATTTTCAAAAAGAGTCAGTTAATTGTATTTACCAGTGTAAACTGACGTATTTTCCCAAAAAGGTTAAGTGCAGGTACTAAGCGTAATGGGCTGGAACTCCTGAGTATTAAATAAAGAGTCTTGCAAGCTTTTGATACTTAAAATCTATTGAACAATTCTTTCTGTTTTAGATCCGCCTGTGGATCCATCTACAATCCGTTGTATAATATTTTGTTGTACTTTCAATTCGGTTTGTATAATTACTTTTAGACTTCCGATGTGCATTGAACTGTGATTATTTAACCTTAATGATATCAACTACGTCACGATACTCCCCACCGGGCCCACCGGTAATACGTGGATATAACGGGGTGTGAAACGCAAGTATGGGTGCGTTGGTTAATCTTTGCTTAAGAATTCTAAATGCTTCTTCTTGTTTTGGTCCCCATTCAAACTTAATGGATTTACAGGTTAACTTAGTTAAGGGAATGGCTATTCTAGAAAAATATCGAATAAATCTTCTATAATAACCAGCCAATCCTAAGAAACTTCTAAACTCGGTTGATGACTTCCATTTAGTAATTGCTTCGATCTTGGTGGGATCTACATGAATTCCTTCATGATCGACTAAGTGTGCAAGAAACTGTACCTGTTCTAACCAAAACTCGCACTTTGAGAACTTTGCATACAACTTTTCTTTCCTTAATAAACTTAGAAGTGCGTGCAAATGCTTTGCATGTTCTTCTTTACTCTTAGAGTAAATGATAATATCATCTATAAAGACAATTATGAATTTATCCAAATATGGCTTACATATTCGGTTCATCATGTCCATAAATGCCGCTGGGGCATTGGTTAAACCAAATGGTGTGACAGTAAATTCATAATGGCCATACCTTATTCTAAAAGCGGTCTTAGGAATGTCCTCTTCCTGTACCTTTAATTGATGATATCCTGACCGTAGATCGATTTTAGATAAAAATCGAGCTCCTTGCAATTGATCGAACAGATCATCGATTCTTGGTAATGGATACCGATTCTTAATCATGACCTTGTTCAATTCACGGTAATCAATGCACATACGCATCGATCCGTCTTTCTTATTAACAACTAAAATCGGCGCTCCCCATGGTGATGAACTTGGCTGTATGAATCATTTCTCAAACAATTCGTTTAATTGTTTCTTCAATTCCTGCATTTTTGCGAGTGCCAAACGGTAGGGTGCTTTGGCAATTTGTGTTGTCCCTGGTAGCAGGTGGATTCTGAATTCAACTTCTCTGTCCGGCGGTAGTCCTGACAATTCTTCTGGGAACACATCTGGAAACTGAGATACGACTGGAATATCTTTTTGTTCTTTTCCTTTAGTGTTAGTGATTATAGAAATCAAATACACTATAGATCCTTTTCTTATACAACTTGTTGTTTTCATCACAGAGATGAATTTTGTGGATCTAGATGGTTTATCTCCTTTAATTGTGATCTTTTCACCCTTTGGTGAATTTACTTTGATTGACTTTTGATCACATAAAATACTGGCTTTATTGGCTATTAACCAATCCATTCCTAATACAACATCAAATCCTGCCAGATTCATTGGATAAAGGTTTGCAATAAACTTTTGATTTAAAAATTCTATTCTTGCTCCCTGCAAGATTTCAGAAATCCTAACGGTTTCCCCATTCGCTGTTTCTACTAGACATTCTTGTGGGAGTTTAGTTAATGATTGATTGAGAAGTTTGCAAAATGAAGTATTAATAAAACGTTGGTTCGCACCAGAGTCAAAAATACTTTAGCAAAAACATCATTAACTAAAAACGTACCGGCTATCACGTCGGGAATCATCTTGGCTTCATCTGCAGTCAGAACAAATGCTCTAGCATTTTTAGTGTTCTTGTTGTTCGTAGCTAGAGCTAATTTCAGACTGTTTGGCTTGATATGGCCTTGTTCTCCACAGTTGTAGCATATCCTGTTGTTAGGTTTCTTCCTGCAGTCTTCTTCCTTGTGTCTAGATATTTTGCAGAAGTTGCAATATATGGAGCATTTTCCAGAATGCTTCCTTTTGCAATACTTGCAATAAGGTGCAGAAGTAGAACCTACATTCTTCCCACGGCTGGAATTTCCAGAGCGAAATTCTTGGGTAAGCCTTTGAGCTAGGTTCCTCCTGTGGTCTTCTTCTCGTGTACGCATTAACTCGTCTGTCAAGGTGTTTGCTAGTTCTACGACTTCTTCTATGGTTTGAGGTCTAGCTGCCTTGACTACATGCCTAATTTCCCCGATTAATCCCCAGATGTAACGGGAGATTAATACTGGTTCACGTGAAGCAAGGGTTGGGACTATTCTAGCATATTCAAAGAATAATGTAGTGTACCCCTTACTATCCACTCCAGTCATCCTAAGGTTTAGGAATTTATTTGCTATCTGTTCTTTTTCATTGGGATGGCAGAATTTCCTTTCCACCATGTTCTTAAATTCCTCCCATTCCATATTATAAACCCTGTCACTTCCCCTAGATTGGAGGATAGTGTCCCACCACTCTAAGGCTGAATTCTTAAACATATTGGAGGCAAACATTATCTTATCCTCTTATGCGCACTTACTTATTTTTAAGACAGCCTTAGTCTTTTCTATCCAGCGTAGAGCTGCAACGGCCCCTTCATTGCCCGAGAATTCAATTGGTTTACAAGACCATAATTCTTTATAAGAACAACCATAAGATGTGGTTCTTCTTCTTTTGGGAATGGGCACTTGAAGTACGGGTCCATTGTTTACGCTGTGTTCAGGTTCAGTTGGTCGTTTACTGCTATGGTTACTCTTATTATCTGCTTCCCTAACTGTTTTGATAATATATGGCATTGCTTCTATTATCCCTTGTGCCACTATGCGTTGAATGACACTGTTATCCACTGGGTTTCCATTGTTATCATTTTTCGGATTGTTATTATTCGGGTTATCGTTATTCTGGTTTTCATTGTTCGGGTTTTTCTGGTTCACTTCGTTGTCCATCTGAATTTTAAACATTTGCCACCTATTAATATCACAAGATAATATTTAACACAATCAATCACACAACACGCATATTGATAAAAAACGTCGAACATTGCGACTTACTCTTTCTTATATATAGTATGCATCTAATACAAACCAGAGCTGGAATTTAAAATTACAATACAACTGAAATTAAAATTACACTGCTAGTAAGCATACGTAGCTAAATTTTTTTTTCAACATACACACATATTATATATTATTATTATTATTATTATTATTATTATTATTATTATTATTATTATTATTATTATTATTATTATTACTACCTCCACCATCACCTTCACTGATATGGGTTCATCCAGAACTCCATATTACGCTCGTCATACTTCTAGACGAGTCGTTCTCCTACCTGCCTCATCCTCTCGCTACTTTCTAAAATTTCTTCTCCGAAAGTTCGGAGCTCTTGCACATTTTCTGCACTCATTGGGGGTGCAGGTGCTGGGACTGAGTTTGGGAACTGGGGCATGGACTCCTGGTATGGGTAAGGATTCTCTAAAATTTCCCTAATGTATTGATCACTATCATAGTAGGGATCTAGAGGGTCCAAACCTGGGTAGGCTGCTAGATTTGGCATGGGCATGTCTTCTGGTATTGGGTAACGTTGCACATAGTCCCTATTATCATCTAACCACGGGTCATAGTCTGGGTCTAAGGGATTGGGTGCTGGTACCCTAGGTATCTCCTCTGGGTTGAAATCATGCATTTGAACTTGATTTTCTGGGTTATTTTGTATTTCCATTAGCGGAGCGGGGAATAGTGATAATGGTTGGGGTGCTATCAGTTGTTCCAGGTTAGGGTCGGCAGCTGTGGTTGTTAGGATATGAAAGTTTGCTAAACCCCTATTAAGCATATCCTGGGCGTGGGCATCTGTCTCTCTTTTAGCGGCTGCTAGGGCTCGCTGTTGTTGTAACTTTTTCATTCGTTTCCTACGTTCATGCGCTCCCCTACTGAACCATGCTCTCTTTTTAGGAGGGAATGACTCTTCAGACTGAGCCTTAAACATGGATATCCCATCATCATTATCAGCTGAATACCCTGAGAGGGCAGGCTGTGAAGAGGTGCCTTCGCTCCAAGGTGAGCTGGACAACTGACGATACACGTCGGAAGGTCCTTGGTCGCTCATACTGTAAACTAACTAATAGTCAAATAACACACAACAATAAAATACAAATATGCACGTATTTCCATAATTTGTTTCCTAAGAAATTGAATAATATTTTGGTGTCAGCAGAACACTTCTGTGGCTGAATCAGTGGCTTAGCTCTGATACCACCTTCTGTCGCAACCCCCGCCCCCTATCTGTCCCGGGAACGGACGGACGCGAGACTCAGTATTGGTGGTATCGATGTTTATCAATTTGGCAGCGGAAATTACATCAGGACCGTAGTTAGGAAATATTTTATCAGAGTAAAACACCATCTTTATATAAGTAAACATATTAGGATAAAACCCAAGTTTTCATTACAAACTGATTTATAGAGATAAACTCTATTTTATTGAATAAAACATCTTCTTTTATTTAGGTAACTTTTATAGCCACTTTTCCAAGCCTTCAGTGCTGTTCAGCTGGCTTCTAGTTGGCTTTCACATTTTGTTACCTGAAACGCGTTTAAAAACATTTTGTCAGTGGGAAATACTGGTGAGTGAATCCCAGTTTAATCAAGAAGAGTTTTATCAATTAATAGTATTGAGAGCGATTGCAATGTTTATATCTACACAATTACTCATTCAGTACTGTCAATCTTGACTGGTGGGTCATATTACACATTGGCTAACTCTTCGTCCAATGGTAACGTGTCTCACATTTTGTATACAAAACCCCAACATACCGGCAGTAATTGAAGAATTACAAAGACTCAATCACTGCTTAATCACATTGTAAAATATTTAAGGTTTTGTAAAAACAGTTTACAAAAAGAAGATTACTCATATTGCTGTCTTAGGTTTTAAGGATTTCCTGGTGATTATCTATAAATTACACAAATGCACACGTGTTAGTATAATAACCCAATATTTACATTAGCAATACCATCCCCGAGACGGCATTCCAACGACTACGTCGGGCAGAACCTCAACAGCCGTTACGGAACCCTGGATCAATCGGGCAGCGTATCTAATACGTAACCGGGGTTATGATACTTACAACGGGGCAGAACTTCGTTATTTAGGGGGTATTATACCCGAGAATAGCTTCTACACTTAAGAAATTCGAGAGAGAAAGAAAGGAATGAGCGACTGAAGACTGGAGCTGAAGGCCTTCTTATATAGTGCCTCTTCGACTTCTCTCGCGGCCCGCGACATAGGATGGGTAGGCCCTAGCCATGTCGGGTCACCGTTCTAGCCTCGACACTTGTACGCCACATGGCAGCTCAGGGCTGCGCCTCGTTGATGGGCGCTCGCGCCTCGCGTAGACCAGGGAATGGTCTTACGCCCCGCAAGAAACCAACTATTTTTGTTTATATTTTTATTTTATTAAATTAAAGGTATTCGAGGTTCGTTTTCGCGTACGGGGTGTATTTTAGGACATATTAGGGCATTCTAATTATACTAGGGGTGTCAAAAATTTTAGGAGGGTTGTTATATGCCCCGCTTGTCCGACCACTGTCGGGACAAAGAGTTCCCTCTCTAAGTTTGTGATGTTTTGATGATTAGACATGATCTTTGAAAAGAAGACATGATTATGCTAGAAGTAGCGGTGTGCGCCAATGAAGAAACAGTGGTTAACCAGCAGGTTATTACACGGGTTGAGTCTCGTCAGATAGGGTTAGTCCCTTCTTTCCTCGATCGATGGCTGGATCGTCTCTAATCTGTCACCTGCACAGTGAAACACGCCGTGACTCGCAACAAGGATAATAGGGTGGGGGTTGCTCCTTGTTACCACCCTACGGCGTGAGAATAAGTATTACCTCAAACCTGGTTTGAAGTTGGTATTTATAGCCAAAGAGTGAAGGAAAAGGGCCAATGGTCCGCTTGATGGGCCTTGGGCCTGACTGAAAACTTGCAACTTTCCACAGACCTAGCAAGCGCGTAGGCTGCAGATGTGTTAGGCCCGCGGTGGAGGTGTCACCACGTGTCTTGCTGTATCAGTCGCACGAAGGGACGACCGCCACGTGGCCTTCTGGGGTTGTCAATCTGTTCAATAGCTTTATGCAAGTGGGCTGGGTAGCTGCGTATTGGACGGTCAGCTGACCGCTGTTGTCAGTGTCAAGGCATACCGCTCACTAGTTGGTCACAGAAGTCAAAGTGACAGTTCCACTTGCAATATAATAAGATGTCTTTCTTGCGGGTGTGTTTTGTGGGCTTGCGCAAGACCGCATCATGCGGTGGGTAAATCGTACATGTACAGATTAACACAAGTATACGTTACTCTGCACTTCCTTCGCTGCCCACGCACGCGCCCGCACGAGACTGTATATGGCAATGTGTGGAATGTAGTAACATAACAGTTGTAGAAGATGTGGATTAAGATGATAGTAACAACTACAATCTTTAGTAGCAACCATCGCATTCTGTGTATGTTGTCCAAAACAGCCATTTTCATATACAAGATGAGATTCTCATCTTTGTCTGAGGGGGAAAGCAAACCGGGTCTGCACACGCCCGCACGGACTGAGGCTTGTTCCTTAGTTGAGTGGGATAGTAATCCGGGTGATGGTCACTTGCACCCAAGCCTGGTGCAAGATTCAGGACCATAACCCTTCACCACCTCACCATAACCCAAGCCTGGTGCAAGATTCAGGACCATAAGCCTGGTGCAAGGTCATGTTCGTGTTCGTTCGTTAAGGAAATTAACATGTTCGCGAACTGTTCATGAACGCATACCGAACATAAGTTTATGTTCGTGTTCGTTCGTTAAGGAAATTCAGTTGTTCACGAACAGTTCGCGAACACTGGTCTCGAACACAAATGAACAAAAGCAAATAAAAACGAACGAAAACGAACATTTAACTTGAAAATAAAAAATAAAAACATTGATATCCTTAAACATTATATAAGTAGTTAAACACAAGCATCAAATGATAAATCAAAACAAAGAAGTCTACTACACTACCAAACAATGAATCAAGTTTAACTAATTTAGACATAATTATCCCAAAAAATAGTTTAGAATGTCCAAATTTTAGCTAACTTAGAAAAAATAGGTTTTCAAGTTTTCAATAGATAAAAAGGTTTATTATTTATTATAATCAAACGAACACGAACGAATATGAACGAATGTAACCGAACATATTACCGAACGTTCACGAACGCAGTCGAACGAACTAGGCATGTGTTCATGTTCGTTCGCTAAGCTAACCGAATGGAATTTTTTGTTCGTGTTCGTTCGTTAAGCTAATCGAACGAACATAAATGAACTTCCCGCCAAACGGTTCACGAACTGTTCGCTGAACGTTCAGTTCATTTACAGCCCTAGCTGCGATGGTGGGTTCAGGGTGGCAGTGGTGGTAGGTAGCTATGGTGGAGGTGGAGGTGGAGGTGGGTGGCTATGGTGATGGTGGACAGTTATTTATAAGGGAGGGGTGAATAAGGTGGGCCCACACTTTTAATAATCCATGTTGGTTTTGTAATTTTTATTGGGATAGGTAAATAGGTAATTTCAGTTTGACTTAACAGAGAAAGCTAATCTCCATCCACTTCAGGGACTATCCGAGTAACAAACTGTCGAACCACCGAGACCACTGGTGTAATTTCCAAAAGTTGAAGACTATATGTGTTATTTTACAAAACCACAGCGACCATCCGAGGATTTAACTAAGGAAATTGACATATTAGAGGAATCCAAAGTAGAATGTAAAGTAGGCTGGAATTTCATTATTACTTGAGCTTATGTTTTTCTACGAATTGAAGGAAATAAAACAAGAGCTAAATGTTGAAGGGTTTGAACAAAAATGATATAAAGGAATTGTGTGTGTGTTTTTTCTTTTTTCTTTTGTTTTTTTTTTGTGATATAGAATTTCTCAGAAGTATTTATAACATCAATCGCAATATGTCGCGACATGTTTGTGTCTAGAGATATCCAAATGATGACAAAAATATTCTTCAACTGAGGTCACGAAAATCAATGATCATACTTTCATTACCACCATTTTAGAAAGTTGGAGGTTAAAATCAGAAAATAGCAACAAAAGAAATGCAACAACCCGACCCATTTAATTTAGAAGAAACCATCTTATTAGACGCTGAATACAACAGAAGATTAAAAGCAAAGGAGACAAAAAGGGGACCGATCTCTGGCAAAACAAAGAGTCCACTTGAATCAAGAAATATTCACGGGGAGGAAGACATGATTTCAGCAAACCTAGAGTTCGAGAAAGAAGTTGGTGCGACGATTAGTTATGGAGAGTGCTTGGGAATCGATTTGGGGAACTTTGGTAACCAGGTTAGAAAAGTCATAAAAGGGGAATGGGAGCAATCGGTTCCTCAATGAATTTAATGTCTATAAATATAAGGGGGGTAACCGGGTCGGGAAAGCCGAGTTGGATCAGACGCTTAAAAAGGGAGTGGAGGTTTTCTTTTCTGGGGATTCAAGAGACCCATCAAGCTGGCCTTATGGACTCTTTTTGGGTCCGATTTTGGGGCAGATCTTCGTTGGAGTCGGTTTCAGTCGACACAATTGGAAGATCAGGTGGTCTAGCATGCCTATGGGACCCTGGTATTTTTTCAGCGGCTAATGTGGTGAAGAATCAGAATTTCCTCCTCGTTACGGGCCATATTATGGGGGTGAATGAGCCTATAAACCTCTTAAACGTCTACGCGCCGAACGACTCAGGAAAAAGAAGACTGTTATGGGCAGAAATTTCAGCCTTGAAAGCTCAATTCCCAGGTCTGTGGTTGGCTTTTGGTGATTTCAATGAAGTTAGACAGATAGAGGATTGAGTCAACTCGAAGTTTGATGCTTTGACTGCGGCTACGTTTAACGACTTCATTCTCTCAATGGATTGGCATGAATATCCGATGTCGGGAGGTAGATTTACGTTTATTTCGAACCACCAGGAGGTGAAACTTAGCAAGCTGGATAGATTCTTAGTTTGTGATCGGTTCATGGGTTTGTGGCCTCTCGCCAAAGTTAGCGTTCTCTCGAAAGGGCTTTCCGATCACTACCCAATTTTTCTCTCCTGCATTAATAATGATTACGGGCCTCCTCCTTTCAAATTTTATAACACGTGGTTGGACGATAAGGAGGTTGAAGGTATTATTATTAGATCCGTTGGCAATCTTTCTATGGGAGACAAAGGAGATGTGGCTCTCGCTAACTGCCTAAAAAACATTAAAAAGGATCTTAAATCATGGAAACAAAAGTCCTTACTGATTGAAAATAAGGATCTCATAGTGTGGCAAAAAACTTTAGAGGACCTCGAAACTTTGGCCGAGTCTGCTAAGCTGAATGATACTGAAAAGAAGCTCAGGGTCAATATCATCTCTAAAATAAAAGAGTTGGAAGTCAAAAGATCTAAAGATTGGCAACAAAAGGCTCGGGCCAATTGGTTAAAGAATGGAGACGATAACACTTCGTTCTTTCACAACATGGTAAATTTGAATAAGGCTAATAGAAGGATAAATGGGTTGCTTGTTAACGGAGTGTGGGAATCTGAACCAAAAGTCGTCATGGAGGAACTCCGAAAGGGCTTTAAAAAACAGTTTTCCGAGCCGATGAGGAGAAGACCGACTTTCTCAAACATTGGCCTACCTATGATTACGGATGAACAGGGGAGTAGGCTGGTAGTGTCTTTCTCTACTGATGAAATATTCTAGGCGATACACGATTGTGATGGTGGAAATGCCCCCGGACCCGATGGGTTCACACTCAAGTTTTTCAAAAGTCACTGGAGCCTTTTAAAACCAGCCTTAGTGAAGATGATGAGTGACTTCCATGAGACTGGAGAGATTAGTCGTGGGTGCAACGCTTCGTTTATAGCTCTCATACCAAAATCGGGTGACCCTCAAGTAAGTGCAGATTACCGCCCAATCTCCCTAGTTGGCTCCATCTATAAAATCATTACCAAGGTTCTAGCGGGTCGATTAAAAGATGTTATGAGAAGCCTTGTGTCGCCGTCACAGTCCGCTTTTGTTGGGGGCCGTTATATCCTTGATAGTCCTCTTATTGTTGGCGAAACGATTGCATGGGCCAAGAAACACAAACGCAAGATGATGATATTTAAAGTTGATTTCCAACGGGCGTATGATTCTTTAAACTGTAAATTCCTGTTTAAAGTCATGGAGTATTTGGGTTTTCCGGATAAATGGGTGAAGTGGATTAGTGGCTGCCTGAAATCGGGGAGGGGCTCGGTTCTTGTTAATGGATCGCCGTCTAATGAATTCCAATTCAAACGAGGTTTAAGGCAAGGAGACCCGATCTCTCCTTTTCTTTTTATTCTTGCCTTGGAAGTCCTAGTTATGTTCGTTAACAAAGCAGTTAAGCTAGGCCTTTTCCACGGTGTTAAACTCCCTAATGACGGGCCGGTCCTATCGCACCTCTGCTACGCCGACGACGTTCTTTTCATCGGAGAATGGTCGGACCACAACGCAGTGAGTCTAAAACGACTTCTAAGATGCTTGTTTCTTGTATCAGGTCTCAAAGTTAATGAAAAAAAGTGCCATCTCTATGGGGTTGGGGTGGATGAGACGGAAGTTGCTAGACTTGCTCGGGTGCTTAACTGTGAGACAGGGAAATTCCCCTTTAACTACTTGGGGATCCCTATAGGAGCAAATATGAAGAGAAGAATCTTCTTGAGACCAATCGTGGAAAAGTTTAAGAAGAAATTGTCGGGGTGGAAAGCTAGACACTTGTCGCTAGCTGGTAGGGTGACATTGGCTAAATCTGTCCTCGGTAGTCTGCCCTCATATTTCTTGTCTTTATTTCCAGCCCCAAAATGCGTTATAAAACATCTGGAAGGAATCAGGCGAGACTTCGTGTGGGGTAAAACGGGCCAAGCTCAAAAGATGCGGTGGGTAAGGTGGGAGTGTTTTATGAAACCAAAGACTCTAGGAGGTGTCGGGGTCGGTGGGATCAATGATTTTAACCTTGCCATGTTAAGTAAATGGTGGTGGCGGTACAGGAATGAACCGGACCAGCTCTGGGCTTCGGTTGTTCGCGCGATCCACGAGTCAAGAACCACAAAATTGTTCATTCCTGTGAAGAAATCCATCCCTGGTGTTTGGAAGGATATTTATGGAGTGAAGGAGATGTTGCTGAAATTTAATATCGACATGGAAGATTATTTTCGTGTAATCATAGGAGACGGACGTACTACACACTTCTGGTCGGATCGCTGGCATGAGAATGGAAAATTAAAGGATCTGTTTCCTGAGTTATATAGAATTTCTGCTAGTAAAAACGGGTCTGTTGCAGAATTTTGTAGTACTCGAGATGGGTTTCTCCAGTGGGGGTGGGGCTGGTTAAGAGAGCCGCAATCTAATAGGGAATGGGAGCAGATTTCGTCTCTGATGTACTTATTACAGCAGGTCAGATTGACACAAGGGAAGGACAAATGGTTTTGGGTTAACGATCTCGGTGTAGACTTTTCTATTAAAAACATTAGAAGTCTTATTATGTCACAAGGAGCTTCTTCATCTTTTTCTTCTCAGTTCGACTGGAATGCCTAGGCCACTTCAAAAAGTAACTTTCTCACATGGAGAGCAAGAATGGGTAAAGTTCCAACTAAGCTGGAACTAAGTCTCAGAGGTATTCCCATTAACAATATCAATTGCGATCGATGTGGTTACGGAGTCGAAGACCATAATCATACTTTTGTCAATTGTTTATTGGCAAGAGGAATTTGGTGGAATATCTTCGTGTGGGTTAGAATTCCCTTACCGGATAATATAAATTCTGTTGCCAGCCTCCTCGATGTTCTAAATAAAGCCCCCGGGTCGAAAAAGTGGAAAAATTGGTGAATACTGTGATAAAGGCGACGTTTTGGAGGATTTGGTATGCTAGAAACCAGAAAGTCTTCGAGGGAAAGGTCATACGGGTTATTGATTCAGTCGAGCAAATAAAGGAAGACTCGTTCCTGTGGATCAAGCACCGCTCCAATCTTCCAGCCGTCTCTTGGGAAGATTGGCTGGACTTTAACGTCTCAAGCCTTTTGTAGTTTGTGTTATCCTTGTTTTCCTCGTTGTAAGCTTTCCAGCGGCTTGCTGGCTCTTTATATATAGATAGATATAAAGTGTTTTGCCGTTCAAAAAAAAAAAAAAAAAAAAAAACAAGATTGTCAATTTTAATTTGGCATCTAGTGAGATTTGACATATATGGGTTTTTTCTTATTAGGCAACGTTAGTCGCCATCATTTCTTTTGTAATAACGCCCCCACTAGGCATGCATGCATGTACATTTTTTAACAACAAACGAAATAAGATTATATTATGAAATTTTTTATATTTTGTTTTAGTCACTTTTTTTTATCTTTTTTGTTTTACCACTAAACTAACATGTTTCCATTGGTTTCAATTTTGCTTTTAATTAAAATAATGTCATCTACCCTCATATATTTAACTTTTTTTATAGCATTTATGTAATTTACTTAGTTTTTGTGGCATTTGTAACCATCCTACAAGACAATATACTTTTTTTATGTTTTGACCATAAAGGTTTTGGTTCTTACACTTTGACCCTTTCAAATTTTGTTAAGTTTTTTAAACCAATTTACATTCTTACCCTTGAGTTTTAATAAATTTATCACACGTTCCATGAACTTTAATAAAGTTATTTTTACTCTTTTAAACACTTAGTACGGTACAACCCCGGAATTTAAAAAAAATTACCGCTTTAAATTTTTAACGAATTTTCGTTGTGACGTCATGATTTTCTTACATGAAATTCATCTTTTTATATATAGTTGCAGATAATATTAATTTATGTTATTGTACTGGAAATTTGTAGCCGAAACATAAATCTTTATCAATAACTAGACTTTTAATTACTATAATTATTTTTGCTTTCAAAAAAAGGTTAGTTTCCGGCCGCAACACACGGTGGAAACAACCTAGTTCAAAACAAACAAACCGCATCACCCCTCAAGCAACAACAAGTAGCTGAATTCTACCAGCCCAAACCACCATGGTCCATACAAAGTTTAAATCTGGAGTAAATACCCATGAGGCACCAACATCAGACCCAAACAGCTCTCATAAATACATAGGGATAAAAACATCAACTAGAACTAAAGTAATCACCATAATGACTCTTGGCTGTTAATCATACACAGCCACGTTAGGCATGCATGTACTTCACTAAGCTATTTTTTTGGATTAACATCAATATAAAAGAGTTATGGATAAGTTATTGTACATGCATGTACTTCACTAAGCTATTTTTTTGGATTAACATCAATATAAAAGAGCTATGGATAAGTTATTGTACAAATGGATTCTACCATACAAAATATCCTATATAAGAAGTGAATGAGAAAAATTTGTTTTGAAGTTTTTTATTATTAAGCACGTATTTTAGTGTTAGAATAAAAACAAGTCATGATTTTACACTAGTAGAGTAATTCTAGAGTAATTATAATTACTTTACTATTGTAAACTCATTTTTTTACATTTTGCAATTAAACGTCATTCTTAAATAGTAGAGAAAAAAATTTCAAAAAACAAAATTTCCTACTTCACTTCTTACATTAAAAGTATTTCGTATGTTAAAACCCATTTGTATTTGATCTTTACGCTATAAAATTTTTGCACCAATTATTTTGTTTCAAAAAAGTTACCATAATTTTTAAAATTTATAGTGATTTATAGTTTTCCAGGAAGAGTTTTATATCTTGCGATTTCACGTAGAAAAACAAATTTCACATTTTGTATATATATCATTCATGACGTGAAAAGATACAACTTATTTTAAATGGTTGAAATATAAAATATTTTGCAGCTATGAGACCAGGAAAAATTTGAACTATGAAGTGCTAAACCAATAAGAGATCTAAACCATTAAAAGCCTCATTAAGAGGTAAACAAACAGCCACTTAGTCTTATTTCATCCTAAAATGTCAGTAGGCTGTAACACTAATATTTTATTCTACCTTTTAATATTCATAAATTTTGCTTAGGAAACTTCTTTCATTCTATTCATTTTTTCTAATCTAAAATCTTAGCCAACAAATAATTAATTCCATATGATTTTATTTTATCCATATAACAAACTTTCTTATTTTTTTTATCTTTTATTTCATTCAACCTATTTATATATATATTCAAATTCCAAATTAAGTTGTAGTTAGTAAGTTAAAAATGAAATATTCGTAACAGAGTATCATTCTTGTATTGTACATTAAAACGAGTGTCGGTAATAGACTACATATTAAAGTATATATTTAGTATCGATTTTAGTCATGAGCTGTATATATTCTGTCATCATTCATCCCAAAAATATGGGATTGTAACATCTCTATATATTGACTAATACATGAATGAGAAGGCGACGATTTGAAAGATAATTTCCAATTGACCAACATGGTATCATACAAATAAAAATAGCCGCCACCTCCTTTTCACGTCTATCTTTCAGATCCTTCCACTTCCGACCACCTCTTCTTTTTTTTTTCTTCTTGACCTACTGTGTCACACCCCAAAAACGTCGCAGCGAAATATAAAAAGTAGTGGTGATGGAAGTTGGTGCCCATTAATATCTTGTTGAACGATGCATCGAATTGTTGGACATTTTAACTTAATTAAAACATAAAATTTTAAAACATAAGTCTTAAAGTACGTCAGAACCACATCACAGTTAAGTTGTCTGGATCCTTATGGATCTTATTACATTTGTCCCAAATAGTTTTAAAAGTTTGTCCAACACATTATCAAACCAAACATGCATCAACAACCACAAGATACGCCATAATTCCCGAAGCCGAACTCAAGTACCTGAAGAACACGTTAAAATCAAGTGTCAACACAACGGAGGTTGAGTTCACATATTCAAATTTAAAATAATTTGACCCAAGGAAAAACTTTCTAATTATGTGTTTATTATAAAAACATCCATATAATTTTTCAAGAAAGTTAATTCGTTTCCTTGTGAAAATAATTCAAGGGTCAGCCATCGCAAGCATTTTCGTAGAACTTTCTGACCATAGACATCTTCCCGAGATTACATATTAAATTGATAGAATCAAATGTTCGGACTCGTAAGTTAGCAAGACATTACAAACTATATATTAACAATGAAGTTATAATCAATGATAGACTATGAACAGAATATCAATTCGTCGTTTGACTTGACACGGGGCGACCGGTCACGATGCGGTTCTCAACCCGATAGATCTACCAACAATTCCTTGCGTGCAATACTTAAATGATTAAACGACATCACTTGCGTGTGGCCTATATCGAGGCCATCTATGATGCCTGCCTCACGTACAATATATATATATCATACTAATATTGATAAATTTAATATATGATCTTGTACGAATTTACTTAAATCCCTGGGATCAAGCAAATTCGTCCCAACTACACGGTCGTTTTCTCTGAAACACCGTACCAATCCCCGTTTCTCCCCGAAACATATATATTCAACAAAAACCGTTTCTCCCTGACACATATATATTCACCAAAACCGTTTCTTCCCGAAACATATATATTTAACAAATCCATATATTTTCAATGAAAATATACATTTTATATATCAAAAGGTATGTTTTATTCAAAAACATTATTAAACCCTTTTTAAGGCGTGTTCTTCCCCCAAAACAGTATATAAAACAGTAAAAAGAGGGGGTTTAGTGACAAATACCTTTGGGTGCGTATTTTATACGCAATCCCACAAATTGATTTCTACATGTCCTAATATACGTAGGAACGATTTATCAATCAATATATCACAAATATTCATAAGTTTCTCCATATCTTAGAATTTTCACATAACTTTGAGATTCTCTCAAAAAGTTATTAACTTTTATTATGTTGGCACGTTAATATATATATATATAGGGAGAAGATCATGCGAGAACCACCTCTTATTGTGAGAACCGCGAGAACCAATGTGAACACACCAAAAATGCCTAAAAATAGCTAAAAATCACACAAATTTTTTTTTTTTGATTTTTTAAATATTTTTTAGGTTAAAATCGCTACTTTTCGAAGCAAAAAAAAAAAAAAAAAATTTTAAAATTTTTTTTTTTTTTAAATTTTTTTTTTTTGGCTTCGAAAAGTAGCGATTTTAACCTAAAAAATATTAAAAAAATCAAAAAAAAATTTTTGGTTTTTTTTTTTGATTTTTTTAGATTTTTTTTAGGTTTTTTGGGGGTTTAGTTTTTAGCATTTTAGCTTGGGGGGGGGGGGTGGGGGGGGGGTTTAGGTTTTTGGGGGGTGGGGGAGGGGGGTTTAGGTTTTTTTTTGGGGGGGGGGGGGTGGGGTTAGGTTTTTTTTAGGTTTTTTTAGGTTTTTTTTAGGTTTTTTTTAGCTTGGGGGGGGGGGGGGGTTAGGTTTTTTTTTTGGGGGGGGGGGGGGTGGGGGGTTTAGGTTTTGGGGGGGGGGGGTGGTGGTTAGGTTTTTTTAGGTTTTTTTAGCTATTTTAAGTTGTGTTCACATTGGTTCTCAAGGTTCTCACAATAAGGGTGGTTCTCGCATGAGCCCCTCCCTATATATATATATATATATATATTTTAAGATTTTGCGAATTGAACAATTTTATTGGTGACCATTATCATGTAAATCCGTTAACACTCTCGTTTATACGTAATATATCTACGATAAACGTACACATAAACTAAATATCATAACACGCGAAATCTCGTTAACTTATTTATTGTATCATTTTTAAAGCATGTATACATAAAATAACTTATATGTATCAATTTTCATGCTCGACAAACAAGTTACACGTTTAATGCGATTTTACCGATTCTACCGCTTTAAGCGCACAAGTGTACATACATAGTCTATACTCCAGCTATCATGTCAACACTTAACATATTATCATATACACATATCTAAATCACATACCACATTTTAACACATAAGGTTCACTCATAAATAACCCATCCTAGTGTACATTGTAAAACGCGTATTTTATTGATTCAGTAGCGTTTTCGGGCGTCGAAAGTCACGTATGACTAACCAAACACCAAGTAAACTTAATATTAGTTAAAATAGTTATATTTAAACTAAAAATATCAGTTTACTTACTGATTTAAAACAGTTTTATAAAAATCCTTCGAAAAGCTGATTTTTAACCGTTTTACAGCATAGTTTTGCGTTAAATGTTACCATAACGATCCCAACTCGAAATGACTTGATATTTTAACACAATAAATGTTATTTACTGATTAAAATGATGGTTATAATCAGATTAGTGTAGTTTTTGTGTAAGTCACATAAATCATGCGATTTCACGTATTTTACAACACATAAAGCACCAAGTACAACATGCAAAGCTAGTAAACTTTATGACAAAGTTTTATATCATTTTAACACTTCAAATATTCATGTTTTTAGTGTTTAGGGCCTGATTAAAAATTATCTTTATCAAATCATATTCAAAGCATCATTTCATGATCATAAACCAACATGCATGTCCAAGTATGTGCATCTAATGCACCCATATCATATCATCATCATCCTTCATAATCTTAAATGCATCCAAGAACATATTTATTTCATGTTCATATAAACCACAACATGTTCATCACATTATCAACTAATCATATTTACATAAATCCAAACATTCTTACATTTATGAATATGTGACAAAAACCTTCATGCACACACACACCATCAAATACAGACATATTATATAAGCTCATAAACTGGTATTTTACTGGATACCGGGTATTTTATCTAGCGTTTTAATCCCGTTTTAGTGTGTTTTAAATTATTTTTATAATTCTATAAAAATAATCTCACTAAAATATTACTGAAATAATTACCAGTTGCCTTGACTAGCTGTTTTGACAGTATTTTGTCAGATACACGCAGTATCGCGCGGTACGCGCTTAAACTCGAAAAATATAGTTTCTTAGCGTTTTAATTTATTTTTCCTTCCGAACTTGATTAAAACTACCATTCTAATCATAACATATTATTTTTAGGATTTTAACATTGATCGGGTGGTCACCGACGTTCGTTTATCATTTTGTTCGTTACGCGATAAGCGTTTTTCTTATTGTTCTCAACATAATTTTTACCAAAGTTTGGATTTACCAACACATAAAATATCATATATAAACATCAATATCAGTCAAATACATCCTTTTTATTTATTCATGACACGTGTTACATTTGTACGGTACAGCCTAAATAGCCGGGTGTCACAGTCTCCCCCTGTTTAGGAAATTTGGTCCCCGAAATTCTACTTTACATGTTTTATTTCCGCACTAGGTGGGAAGAGATGAGGATATTTCCGTTGCATCTGGTCCCAGCGAACCTTGACCAACTTAATCCTACTCCTCCTAAGTTTCTGAATTTTCCAATCCAGAACTTCCACTGGTTCTTCGATAAATCTCAGTTTATCGTCCACTCGAACCTCACCAGGGGGTATAATCAGTGTCTCATAAGATAAACACTTCTTCAAATTGGAGACATGAAACACGTCATGAACTCTGCTCAACTCCTGTGGCAGCTTGAGCCTATACGCGACTGATCCAACTCGAGATGCGATTTCAAAAGGACCTATATAACGCTGGCTCAGCTTTCCCCCTTTTCCAAACCTCACAACGCCTTTCCAAGGCGATACCTTCAACATAACCCGATCACCAATCTGAAACTCCAACGGTTTCCTCCGGTTATTGGCATAACTTTTCTGTCGATCTGCAGCAGCTTTCAACCTTCCCTTAATCCGGACAACCTTGTCAGTGGTTTCCTGGATAAGCTCGGGTCCGGTTAATTTCTTCTTGCCGACTTCAGCCCAACAAAGCGGTGATCGGCACTTCCTTCCATACAAGACTTCAAACGGAGCGGCCTTAATGCTAGCGTGGTAACTATTGTTGTAAGAAAACTCAGCCAATGGTAAATGAGTATCCCAACTTCCACCGAAATCAATCGCACATGCTCTCAGCATATCCTCTAACGTCTGAATGGTTCTCTCGCTCTGACCATCCGTTTGAGGATGATATGCAGTACACATGTCTAAACGAGAACCCATCGACTCCTGAAGAGATCGCCAAAACCTGGAGTCAAACCGACTGTCTCTATCCGAGATAATTGACATTGGTACTCCATGATGGGCTACAATCTCGTTAAAGTACAACTACGATATCTTCTCCATATTGTTTGTTTCCTTAAGCACTAAGAAATGAGCAGACTTTGTTAATCGATCCACAATTACCCATATAGTATCATGTCCACGCGACGTAGGTTACCTCTAAGCGGAACCCAAATCCGGTTCATGAAGTACATCACTTCATTCGCTTTTGGCATCAGTTCACATTCTAAACCTCTCAAACCTTCTCTTCTCAGGTTCTCATCCTTCAAAGCTTCTCGTTGCGCATTACGAATTCTATCGGTCAAGCCTAAAGTACGCACACGCAGAGGCTTCTCCCGCTCCTTCCTACAGAGCGCATTTGCAACAACATTTGCTTTACCAGGGTGATAACGAATATCACACTCGTAATCGTTGAGTAGCTCTACCCAACGTCGTTGTCGCATGTTGAGCTCCTTCTGATCAAAGATATGTTGGAGGGTCTTATGGTCTGTGTATATCGTACACTTCGTACCATACAAGTAATGTCTCCAGATCTTCTGGGCAAATACAACAGCTCCTAACTCCAAATCATGTGTCATGTAATTCTTCTCGTGCACTTTCAATTGTCTGGATGCATAGGCTATCACTTTGTCCTTCTGCATAAGCACGCATCCGAGGCCCAAACATGACGCATCACAATATACAATGAAATCATCATTTCCCTCAGGAAGGGAAAGAATAGGTGCACTACACAACTTTTCCTTCAACATCTGAAAAGCTTTCTCCTGCTTTTTTGTCCAATCAAACTTCCTCTCCTTCTGGGTCAACAGCGTCAAAGGCTGCACTAATCTTGAGAAATTCTCTATGAATCTCCGATAATACCCAGCAAGTCCTAATAATTGTCGCACCTCCGATGGAGTCTTTGGCGCTTCCCAATTCGTAATCGCCTCTATCTTCGACGGATCCACGTGTATACCTTTCTCATTTATGACGTGTCCGAGAAAATGAACTTCTCGATTCCAGAATTGGCACTTAGAGAACTTGGCATACAACTTCTCTTCATTTAGCAGCTCCAAAATCAAATTCAGATGTTGCTCATGATCTTCTTTGGTTCGTGAATAGATAAGTATATCGTCGATGAATACTATCACGAACTTATCCAAATAAGGTTTGTATGCCCTGTTCATGAGATCCATGAACACAGCTGGCGCATTAAGTAAACTAAAAGGCATGACTAAAAACTCGTAATGGCCATATCGTGTTCGAAAAGTAGTCTTCAGAACATCTTCGTCAGCAACCTTCAACTGATGATATCCTAAACGCAGGTCAATCTTCGAGTAGTAGCTGGATCCCTGTAGCTGGTCAAACAAATCGTCAATTCTCGGTAAAGGGTACCGATTCTTGATAGTCAACTTGTTCAGCTCTCTGTAGTCAATACACATCCTGAAGGAGCCATCCTTCTTCTTCACAAACAAAACAGGTGCACCCCATGGTGAAAAGCTTGGTCGAATGAAACCTTTGTCTAGTAGCTCTTGAAGCTGATTCGACAATTCCTTCATTTCTGACGGTGCTAATCTATAAGGAGATTTTGCAATTGGTGCAGCACCGGGTACCAGATCAATTCTAAACTCGATCTATCTCGCAGGGGCAATCCAGGTAAGTCTTTAGGGAAAACTTCTGGATAGTCGCGAACTATTGGAATTTCTTTGATCTTTCTACCTTCAGCCTTCGTATCCACTATGTTAACTAAGAACGCAGGATAACCCTTACGCAACATCTTAAGCATCTTCATAACACTAATAACACTCGACACTCGACTCGATCGGTCTCCGTGAACAACTGTAGCTTCCCCACCACCAGGACGAGGTATTCTCACTTGCTTCTCTGAGCAAATAATCTCAGCTTTATTCTTGGATAGCCAATCCATCCCGACAACTACATCAAAACTACCCAACTCCACTGATAATAAATCGATACTAAAACTACGACCGTCTAACTGAATACTGCAACCACGAACTACTTCACTAGTCTCTATCAGTTTACCATTTGCTAGTTCTATCGAGTACTTTTTACTTAGCTTAATTGTTGGAGAACACAGAAATGGTTCAAAGTTTTTCGAAACAAAACTCAAGTCAGCCCCAATATCAAAGAGTACGAACGCAGAATGGTTATTGATCAAGAACATACTGGTAACAACAGCAGGATCGTCACGTGCCTTTCCAGCATTTAGCTCGAACGCTGTGCCCCTGGCATTCTGACCCTTTGCTTTAGGACAATCCCTCTTGAAATGTCCCTGTTCACCGCACTGGAAGCATCCCTCTAGCTTTGCTCCCTCCGAACTACTTTTAGCATAGCACTCGCGGGTAACATGCCCAGTTCGACCACACCTGGCGCACTTTCTCTGCTCATCATCGTGAGTCTTCTTCTCAGAACTACTCCTGCTAGAATTTGCTACATACACCTGGCATTATCCCTTCTAGATCTGCTAGAATTTGGTACATACGCCTTCCCCGAAGTACGTTTCCTGTCACGCTTCTCATCGGTTTCCTTCCTCGAGCTCTCGGACTTGTGCTTTCTAGAATCTCCAGATTTAGGCTCAGAACACTCCGACCGTTTAGATTTCAAGTCCGTATTGGCCTTGCCCGATGACTTCCCGATTTCCTCCTTCTTGTTAAGGCTACCTTTGCGAGCAGCGTCATCCGCTAACGATTTCGCCAATGTGGTAGCTTTTAGATAGGTAGTGGGTTTCGCTGATGTGACCATGCTGCGAATTTGTGGCGATAGCCCCCAAATGTACCTTTCTATCTTAACATACTCAGGAGTGACCATCTGTGGAACCAACCTTGCCAAATCGTTGAACCGAGATGTGTAAGCTTTGACATTCAGACCTTCCATGGTTAAATTCTAGAAGTCGATCTCGATCTTCTGTATCTCACTACGCGGGCAGTATTCCTTTAGGAGCATTGTCTTAAGTTCGTTCCAGGTTAGACCATAGGACGCGTCTTCACCCATAATTTGAACTTACGCGTTCCACCAGGATAAAGCTTCATTAAGAAAAAAAACAAGAAGCATACCTAACCCGTTGATCAGCAGCACAACCACTAATTGCCATGACGGATTCCATCTTCTCAATCCATCTGGTGATATCTAGGGGTCCTTCGGCACCGGTAAATGATCGAGGGTTGCAGCCCTGGAATGTTTTATACGTACATCCGTGCACTGTTCACAAGGTTAATGAAAATCAGGAATACGTTCCGATTATATCATAACGCATGAACTACTAAATCTTTCCGATCATTATATTACCTTGAGGGTTTCCGATCTGTGGTCCACAAAAACCATGCCCATGAGCACCATGTCCACGTCCCTGGCCATTATTCTGGTTAGCATTACGCTGTTCCATAGCAGTATTAACGTGTTGGGCTATGAGTTGTGCCAACTCTTCTGGGGTGGTAGGTAGTCCAGAACCCTGTCTCGCTTTTGGCGACATTTCGTCGTTTCTATTATTATAACAATAATAACAACATAAGACGATATCCCAAAAATAATTCAATCATTAAATGCTAGTGGACCAAACATTGCGCATGTATAATATCCACATATTAATGAGAACAATTTTTTAATCAAAAGCAATCCATCCGATATTCATCATAGAAATTATAAAACTTGTTTTTAGTACACAACTAACCACATTTTAGCATGTCTACGTCAACACCCACAACAAGTTCATATAAAAATTTCAACATAACATCCAAAAATCTGGCACGCAGGCCATAAATAGAGTGTATCAAAAAGAGTCATACAAAACAACCACAATAATAATAATAAGCATCTAACGGTTCAAAGCCAGGAAATCTAACATCCTCCTAACAAGCACCTCCAGATCCACTATCCTCTAATGCATATGGTCCATCGCACTGTCATCTAGATCCTTCAACTCTTCGTACCAATCCATCTGTCCCTCAAGATCCTTCATCTTACCCATAGCTGAGTCCAGGTCTCCGCGCAGAGTGGCAAACTATCGATCACAATGGCAACATCGATCAACCCATACTCCTTTCTGCTTCCTGCAAGCATATGCTGTCTCAGCGCGTGACGTCTATGCGATCTCTCCAACATGCCTACCTCTTTCTACGTCGATAATAAACCAAAAGAGGTGTAGTAGGAGCGCGTGACTCGATCAATGGTAAAGATGACTCAGTAGTAACAGGTGAAGGGATCTCAGTACTAGGCTCGATAATAGCAGTAGGTGGGACGACTGATGGCTCTAATGGTTGAGCCGTGACAATAATGGCGTCCACCACTGGTGCAGTACTGAAAGATCCTCCGATCATAGGGACACCTCTAATCACATCATCGATAACTGGTACAGTGCCTGACGATTGTCCCATCTCGTGAATCGAGGGAGGAACATCATCATCGTCGTCTATCCACCCGTTGCTTGTAAAAGCATATCGGGAGTCTACTTGGCAGGTAAAAGCAGCAGGATCAACATGGAATGACGAAGCAAATTCGGCTATACCAACCATCTGTGGAGTCGTGAGGGGTATCTCTGGTAGAATGGATCTGGGTGAAGTCTCGAATTCTGGCTTGCTACCTGAGTCGTGAATCTCGATAACCTCGTGCTCGTGCATGATAAAATTTTCATGTTTATTTAAAAATTTTGGCTTTGCGAATTTTGGACTTTAATCTCAAAATTCTTTGGTTGAAGTCTAGAGTTTTCCCAGAAAACATCTAGTTCGCTAACAACCATTGGCTCTGATACCAACTTCTGTCACACCCCAAAAACGTCGCAGCGGAATATAAAACATAGTGGTGACAGAAGTTGGTACCCATTAATATCTTGTTGAACGATGCATCGAATTGTTGGACATTTTAACTTAATTAAAACATAGATTTTTAAAACATAAGTCTTAAAGTACGTCACAACCAAATCACAGTTAAGTTGTCTTGATCCTTATGGATCTTATTACATTTGTCCCAAATAGTTTTAAAAGTTTGTCCAACACATTATCAAACCAAACATGCATCAACAACCACAAGATACGCCATACTTCCCGAAGCCAAACTCAAGCACCCGAAGAACACGTTAAAATCAAGTGTCAACACAAAGGAGGGTGAGTTCACATATTCAAATTTAAAATAATTTGACCCAAGGAAAAACTTTCTAGTTACGTGTTTAATATAAAAACATCCATATAATTTTTCAAGAAAGTTAATTCGTTTCCTTGTAAAAATAACTCAAGGGTCAGCCATCGCAAGCATTTCCGTAGAACCTTCCGACCATAGACATCTTCCCGAGTTTACATATTAAATTGATAGAATCAAATGTTCGGACTCGTAAGTTAGCAAGACATTACGAACTATATATTAACAATGAAAGTATAATCAATGCTAGACTATGAACATAATATCAATTCGTCGTTTGACTTGACACGGGGCGACCGGTCACGACGGGGTTGTCAACCCGATAGATCAACCAACAATTCCTTGCGTTCAATACTTAAATGATTAAATGACATCACTTGCGTGTGGCCCATATCGAGGCCATCTATGATGCCTGCCTCACGTACAATATATATATATATATATATATATATATATATCCTACTAATAATGATAAATTTAATATATGATGTTGTACGAATTTACTGAAATCCCTGGGATCAAGCAAATTCGTCCCAACTACACGGTCGTTTTCTCTGAAACACCGTACCAATCCCCGTTTCTCCCCGAAACATATATATTCAACAAAAACCGTTTCTCCCCGAAACATATATATTAACAAAAGCCGTTTCTTCCCGAAACATATATTTTTAACAAATCCATATATTTTCAATGAAAATATACATTTTATATATCAAAAGGTATGTTTTATTTAAAAACATTATTAAACCCTTTTTAAGGCATATTCTTCCCCCAAAATAGTATATAATACAGTAAAAAGAGGGGGTTTTGTGACACTCGCCTTTGGGTGCGTATTTTAAATAGCGAAATCCCACAAATTGATTTCTACATGTCCTAATATACGTAGGAACGATTTATCAATCAATATATCACAAAAATTCCTAAGTTTCTCCATATCTTAGAATTTTCACATAACTTCGAGATTTTCTCAAAAAGTTATTATTTTTTATTATGTTGACACGTTAATAGATATATGAGTTCATATATATATATATATATATATATATTAAGATTTTGCGACTTGAACGATTTAATTGGTGACCATTATCATGTAAATCCGTTAACATTCCCGTTTATACGTAATATATCTACGATTTGCGCCTCGTAATATATATACATAAACATACACATAAACTAAATATCATAACACGGGAAATCTCGTTAACTTATTTATTGTATCATTTTTAAAGCATGTATACATCAAATAACTTATATGTATCAATTTCATGCTCGACAAACAAGTTACACATTTAACGCGATTTTACCGATTCTACCGCTTTAAGCACATAAGTGTACATGCATAGTCTAAACTCCCGCTATCATGTCAACAGTTAACATATTATCATATACACATATCTAAATAACATAACAAATTTTAACAGATAAGGTTCACTCATAAATAACCCATGCTAGTGTACATTGTAAAACGCGTATTTTAGTTATTCGGTAACGTTTTCGGGCGTCGGAAGTCACGCATGACTAACCGAACACCTAGTAAACTTAATATTTGTTAAAATAGTTATATTTAAACTAAAAATATCAGTTTACATACTGATTTAGAAAAGTTTTATAAAAATCCTTCGAAAAGCCGATTTTTAACCGTTTTACTGCATAGTTTTGCATTAAACGTTACCATAACCATCCCAACTCGAAATGACTTGATATTTTAACACAGTACATGTTATTTACTGATTAAAATGATGGTGATAATCAAATTAGTGCAGTTTTTGTGTATGTCACATAAATCATGCGATTTCACGTATTTTACAACACAGAAAGTACCAATTACAACATGCAAAGCTAGAAAACTTTATGACAAAGTTTTATATCATTTTAACACTTCAAATATTCATGTTTTTAGTTTTTAGGGCCTGATTAAAAATTATCTTTATCAAATCATATACAAATCATCATTTCATGATTATAAACCAACATGCGTGTCCAAGTATGTGCATCTAATGCACCCATATCATATCATCATCATCCTTCATGACCTTAAATGCATCCAAGAACATATTTATTTCAAGTTCATATAAACCACAACATGTTCATCACATTATCAACTAATCATATTTACATAAATGCAAACATTCTTACATTTATGAATATGTGACAAAAACCTACATGCATGCATACATACATATACATACACGACATATATACATATATATATGAACTTTCATAAGTTCACTTTTTCACATCTCCATCTCAAATCTTAAGACCCTTTTTAGAACATCCTTTTATGACACCTTTTTGATCATTCATGTAACCATCTTTCTAGAATTATGTTAAACAAGAATCATTCAACAAAATCAAAACACAACTATATACACACATACACATAACCTTCGGCCATATATACATACATATACACACCCATTTTTACTTTATTTAAAATCTCATTCATTATTAGTTTCAAGTTTGTGATTAATTCCAAGTTCATGAGAAACCTTCCAACATCATTATCATCACTAAAAATTCAAGAATATGATTTTGAAAATAAGGTTATACCTTTCATGATTTTAGTCGGTTTTGACAAGATTTTTGATGTTTGGTGTTTGTTTCACCTTGAAAACACCTTTGGATCTTCAAAACACCTTGAAACCTTCTTGGAATGGACTTGGTTCTTCAAGATCAAGATTGAAAATTCAAAAATTGGTGAGAGAAGGGGGTGTTCGGCCGTAGCTTTTAGAGAGAGAGAGTGAGTGAGTGATTGTTTTGATTATGTTTCTTGGATTTGAGTAGATTTTTAGAAGATTTGATAAAGTATAATCATCATCTTGAGCCTTCCAATCTTAACAAGTGTAAGAGAGAGAAGATGGAGACTCCCTAGGGCCGCCACGTCCTTCATGCACACATATACCATCATATACAAACATATTATATATATATATATATATAAGCTCAAAAACTGTATTTTACTGGATACCGGGTATTTTATCTAGCGTTTTAATCCCGTTTTAGTGCGTTTTAAATTATTTTTATCATTCTATAAAAATAATCTCACTAAAATATTACTGAAATAATTACCAGTTGCCTTGACTGGTTGTGTTGACAGTATTTTGTCAGATACACGCAGTATAGTGCTGTACGCGCTCAAACTCGAAAAATACAGTTTCTTAGCGTTTTAATTTATTTTTCCTTCCAGACATGATTAAAATTACCATTCTAATCATAACAGATTATTTTTAGGATTTTAACATTGATCGGGTGATCACCGACGTTCGTTTCGCATTTTGTTCGTTACGCGATAAGCGTTTATCTTATTGTTGCCAACATAATTTTTACCAAAGTTTGGATTTACCAAGACATAAAATATCACATATAAACATCAATATCAGTCAAATACAGCCTTTTTATTTATTCATGACACGTGTTACATTTGTACGGTACAACCTAAATAGCCGGGTGTCACATACTGCCTTTCTTTTTCCACCCATGGATTCCAAGCGACACCTGGTCGCCACGGTCACACACTTCAAAAACTTCATCACTGTCACCCGTGATATGGACACCGCTCAATATTCCGCGTCGTCAGAACTCTTCCGTATCCACTGCCACGCCTATCTAGTCAGTGATCATCTCACTCAGCGCAAACCACCCACCACAGCCTCTACTTCCAAAGACGGCGACAAAGAGAACGACACCGCTCCAAAGACTACTGACTCATGGGAACGGATTGACGCCATAGTCCTTCAATGGATCTATAGTACAATCTCGAGTGATCTTTTACACACCATTCTTAAGACCAACACTACTGTCTATGACGCATGTCATGCTCTTCAATCCATCTTTCAAGACAACAAGGCCACTCGTGCCATTCATCTTAAGAATAAGTTCTCAAACACACGCCTCAAAAAATTCCCTAATGTCTCGGCCTATTGCCAAGAGTTGAAAGTCCTTGCGGATCAACTCTCCAAAGTCCTTGCAAGTCATTGCCGGACTAACCGAGCAATTTGACGGGATTGCTACAATCCTCCAACAAACCAAACCGTTACCTTCTTTTTATGAAGCTCGATCTCATATATGACTCGAAGAAACCCGTAAGGCCAACCAAGCCATGCACGCCGCCTCTGCCGCCGCCACGGCTCTTGCTGCCTCCACCAACAAACAGCCGCCGAACTTTTCGGCACCAAACCAAGACTACCGCTCCGATCACTATTCTGATCATAATCGAGGGCGCGGTAATCGACAAGGAAGAGGTCGCGGCAGATCCTCTAGGGGACGCGGACGTGGTCAACCATCTCAGCAGACCTACAGGTACCCACAATGGGGCACACATCCGACCCAATGGGCAGGCCCACCTCCATTTCAGGCTTGGCAACAGTGGCCCTCGCCACCCTGTCCATACCCATCAACTCAATCAGGCACTAACAACAATTCTGGCAATGGGATTCTCGGACCAGGACCAACACAAGCATACACAGCCTACACGCCTACTAATATCAAACAGGCGATGTATCCATGTCTCTCAACCCTCCTCAGTGGATCCCAAACTCGGTAATGGACACCGGCGTAACCGGTCACATGTCCCAACCTCAAGGTAATTCCCACTCTCCTCTTAATAATTGCATTAATAAACATATTGTTGTTGGAAATGGTGAAACCATTCCGGTTACTGGACAAGGCAATCTCACACTCCCACCACATTACCCTCCTCTAAAATTAAACAACGTACTTTTTGCACCCAAACTAATAAAAATCTCATTTATGTTCGTCGGCTAACAATCGACAACTCTATTTCTATCGAGTTTGACCCCTTTGGCTTTCTTGTGAAGGACCTCAAGACTCGAATCCCTATCCTGCGATGCAACAACACCGGTGATCTCTATCCCCTTGTGCCTCCTGATGCATCACAACAAACATCACCATCCGCATTTGCTGCTCTGTCTCATTAACTTTTGCATCAATGTCTTGGTCACCAGGGACCTAGTTTATTACATTCCTTGAAAAACAATAATTCTATTTCTTATGGACGTTTGAATAAAACTATTTGTCAATCTTGCATTTTGGGTAAAAGTGTAAGCTTACCATTTATGCCTTCTAATACTCGCACTACTTTACCGTTTGACATAATTCACAGCGACCTTTGGACATCACCCATCCTTAGCACCGGTGGTCATCGATATTACATACTGTTTTTGGATGACCGAACCAATTTTTTATGGACCTTCCCAATTGCAAAGAAGTCACAAGTATATTCGATATTTTGTACCTTCTATATTCAAACCTATACACAATTTGAGCGAAATATAAAAACTTTCCAATGTGATAATGGCACCGAATATGTTAATAATGCGTTTAAACAATTTTGTGACCAACATGGAATGCTTTTTCTCCTCTCATGCCCTCACACCTCCTCCTAAAATGGCAAAGCGGAACGCAAAATCCATTACATTAACAACACCATTCGCACTCTCATTGCCCATTCATCCGCTACTCCATCTTTTTGGCATCATGCTCTCGAAATGGCCACCTACTTACACAACATCCTACCAAGCAAAAACCATCAATACCACACACCCACACATCTTCTCTACAAATTCATACCATATACAACCATTTATGTGTATTCTGTTCCCTTTGCTATCCACTCCTACAATCCACCACCATACATGAGTTAGCACAATGGTCCAATCCATGCGTTTTCCTCGGTTATCCACCCAATCATCAAGGATAAAAGTGCTTTGATCTCACCAACAAACAACTCACCATATCACGACTTGTCATTTTCGATGAAAGACACTTCCCTTTTAACAACGTTCACTCACCTCGGCCTTCCTACGAGTTCCTTGACACAACTGTGCATCCACACCTTTGGAACTCAATAAACTCAGCAAGACCAACACAAGACACCCCACACACCCTACCTACAACGTCTCAACATCAAACCACCCAACCCTCTACCCAATCCATGACCACCCCTTACCCAACGGCCCAACCCACTTCTGTCCTTAGTCCACCGACCAATTCCCAAGCCCAATTAGCTCCTCCTTCTTCACCATCCACATCTCCCTCCCCTTTCTCACCTGCCCAACACCAACAATCAGCCCACTCCTCATCACCCACATCTACTCCTACCTCCCAGGCCCAACACCAATCGGCCCAACCGACTACCCTCTTCAATCTGCCGGCTCAAGTCATCCCGCCCTTCCATGCCACCTATCCCACCCCCACTCCCAACTCTCAACCCTTCTCAACCCATTCCATCCGAAACAGTTCGCACTATGCGGACCCGCGCAATGGATGGGATTCGTAAACCAAAGAAACTATTCAATCTTCACTCCTCTACCATTATCCCTATACCCAAAAACACGACATACGCCTTGTCCAAAAACACGACTTACGCCTTGACCGGTGAGTTTAATGTTTTTCTTAAGAACGAGACTAGGGAGTTATTTCCTCGGCACCCACAAATGAATGTTATTCGTAGTATGTGGCTTTTTTAAACTTAAGTTCAAGTCCGATGGCAGCCTGGAACAGTACAAGGCTCGGTTAGTATGTGATGGTCGGTTACAATAGGTAGGCGTGGATTGTGGTGAAACTTTTAGCCCGGTTGTCAAATCGGCTACAATACGGACCGTTTTGTCTATAGCTGTCACGGCCCCCGTCCCGGTTCTACCCGGTTCAGAGGTCGCGGGACAGAAACCCGTGGTAATGATGTTTAATTTGGCAGCGGAAATTTTAACAGGATCGTGAAACTGAAAATGCCCAATTATTTTATTTTACAATTTGGGGCAACCCCGTAATTTACAATAAAGGAATTTCACGAGGAAATCCCCTGTTTTACAGAACATGTTTATTTATTTTACTGAGCCACATCTTCAAGCTTTAAGTGCTACGCGACACTTTCCCTGGGTCACAGTAAATCACCTGAAACATGTTTAAAAAGATTTTATCAGCGGGGAAATGCTGGCGAGTCGCTCAATTTGTACAAAACGACACATTATTATAATCTACAGTATTAAGAGCGATTACAATGTTTATATCAACCAATTACCCCAAATCGGTATTTGTCACTCGACTCGATTCTGTGACTATGGTCATATCACCCATTGGCTAACCCGTTGTCCAATGGTGAAGATTATCAAGTAATGTATACAAAACCCCACATACCGGCAGTAATTGAAGATTACAAAGACTTAATCCCTGTAATTATAACTTTGAAAACAAATAGGGTTTTGGAAACAATTTGGTAAAAAGAGAATGACTCACATTGCAAGTTTAATTGGACAGAACCTTGCCTACTGATTTAGTCTCGCAACCTAGGTAAATTACAATGCACACGAAACTAGGTCAGTAACTTAATACAACATTTACGATAAGCTCACAAAATCAAAACCCTCACGACGAATGACAAAGTATAGCCCGGATGTGGGCAGCACTTAAACATCCATCGGATCGGTTTCAATCGATCGGAGATTGTATCGTAGTAGTGATCGAGTTATTACCCTGTTGTCGCAGCAGAGATTCGTGCTTGTGTGTGTTTTTGAACGAAATGGTGTATAACTCAACGTACCTAACGAATTTTAACGTCGAAACAAGACAGCCATGCAAGTGCCAAACCCCTGCATTTATACTGAAATTTGGCTCCCCTTGCGCGTCACGCCAGGATCACCTAGTTCCTGTGCGTGGCGCGACGGCTACCCTTTTAGGGTAGGGTAGCCTCGTGTCCCAAATAGCCCAGGTGAGTCAACATTCAACGAAATTCGTGTTTTACAAACGGTTTTGAGGATAATTATCAATTAGGGGATACCCCCCTTGAGTTTTAGGGGCCCTGATCCTAGTTTCGATTGTTTTGAAAAATTTATGGGTCATGCCATACTACTTGGGGGTCTCAATTAGGGTTTCCTATTGGACAATAATAAAATAAGAAATAGAAATTTTAGCGAGAGTTGTTACATCCTCCCCACCTTGTTTAAAATCTCGTCCTCGAGATTTACTGGAACAAGTAGGGATATTTTCGCTTCATCTCTGATTCCAGTTCCCAAGTGTACTCATGTCCTCTATATGAATCCCACTTGACTTTGACCAGTACTAGTCTTTTGTGCTTGAGAAACTTGACCTTCCTGTCTTCTATCTGAAGTGGTTTCTCCACAAATTTCAATTTTTTATTTACCTCTATATCTTGAAGAGGTACTACCAGGGACTCGTCAGATAAACATTTCTTGAGGTTGGATATATGAAATACGTCATGTACTCCGGCTAGCTCTTCTGGTAGTTGTAAGCGATAGGCAACTGGTCCTATTCGCTGGATCACTGGGAAGGGTCCTATGTATCTTGGACTTAGCTTTCCTTTCTTACCGAATTGAACTATTCCTTTCCAAGGAGAGACTTTCAAGAGTACCTTGTCCCCAACTTGAAATTCTAATGGCTTACGTCGATTGTCGGCATAACTTTTCTGTCGATCTCGAGCCGTCTTTAGTCTTTCTTTGATTTGAGTTATCTTGTCGGTGGTTTCTTGCACAATCTCTGGGCCTGATAATTGGCTTTCTCCTATTTCTGCGCAGCAGGCTGGTGTTCAGCATTTTCGTCCATACAGTGCTTCGAATGGGGCAGCCTCAATGCTCGAATGATAACTATTGTTATAGGAGAATTCGATTAAAGGTAGGTGGTTATCCCAGTTTCCACCAAAATCTATTACACATGCTTTGAGCATGTCTTCCAGGGTTTGGATCGTCCTTTCACTCTGTCCGTCTGTTTGGGGATGGTATGCAGTACTTAGGTTTAATCGGGTCCCCATTGCTTCTTGGAAACTTGTCCAAAAGTGCGAGGTGAAACGACTATCCCTATCCGATACAATGGAGAGTGGGACTCCACGTAAGGATACTATCTCGTCTACATATAACTTTGCTAACCTTTCCATGCTAAAGGTTTCCTTCATGGGTAGAAAATAAGCTAATTTGGTTAATCGATCCACAATCACCCAGATTGCGTCGTTACCTTTTCTGGTATTGGGTAACTTAGTAACAAAGTCCATGGTTATTAGTTCCCATTTCCATACGGGCATTTCTAATTGTTGCAGTAGATCGGAGGGTTTCTAGTGTTCCGCCTTAACTTGTGAACAAGTTAGGCACTTAGAAACGTATCTAGCTATATCCTTTTTCATTCCTATCCACCAGAAGTTATTTCTTAAATCTTGGTACATCTTGTTATTACCAGGATGCATGGTATATCTGGATTTATGGGCTTCCTCCAGAATCTTATTTCTTAAGTCTCCTTGCTTAGGTACCCAAATCCTTTTCTTGTGGAATCTCCAAATTCCATCAACCCCTTGCTCTAGTTCCTTTATTTGTCCTTTCATTCCTTTAGCATCATCCTTGATTGTTGTTTCCTGAACACTCTTCAGTTGTTCCATTAAATCTAATTGTAAACTTAATCTAAGAGCACGAACTCGTCTTTGTTTCTCATGATACTTATGACGTAAGGCATCTGCTACTACATTTGCCTTTCCTTCATGATATTGAATATCACAGTCGTAGTCACTTAAAATCTCCATCCATCTCCTTTGCCTCATGTTTAATTCTTTTTGCCCAAATATGTATCTTAAACTTTTATGATCTGTATAGACTGTAAACTTACTTCCATACAGATAATGTATCCAGATCTTAAGGCCAAAAATTATTGCTCCTAACTCTAAGTCATGAGTCGTATAATTTTCCTCGTGCTTTTTCAACTGTCTTGATGCATATGCAATTACCTTCTTGCGTTGCATTAGTACACCTCCTAATCCTAACTTAGAAGCATCACAGTAAATTTCAAAATCTTCAGTTCCTTCTGGTAAAGCAAGAATTGGGGCGTTTGTTAACCTTTGTTTTAAAATCTTAAATGCCTCTTCTTGCCTAGGTCCCCATTCAAACTTGACTGCTTTACAAGTTAACTTAGTTAATGGAACAGCTATCTTAGAGAAGTCCTTAATGAATCGTCTATAATAACCAACTAATCCTAGAAAACTCCTAACTTCAGTAGCTGATTGTGGGACCTTCCAATTGGTGATTGCTTCTATTTTGGAGGGATATACGTGAATACCTTCGTGATTCACCACGTGTCCTAGAAATTGCACCTCCTGTAGCCAAAATTCACACTTTGAGAATTTGGCATAAAGTTTTTCCTTTCTTAACAAAGTTAAGAGTGCTCGTAGATGCTTACAATGTTTGTCCTGACTTTTGGAATAAATAAGTATATCGTCGATGAAGACAATCACAAATTTATCCAAGTACGGCTTACAGATTCTATTCATCATGTCCATAAAAGTTGCAGGAGCATTTGTTAGTCCAAATGGCATGACTGTAAACTCGTAGTGACCATACCTAGTTCTGAAAGCGGTTTTAGGTATGTCTTCTTCTTGTACCTTCAACTGGTGATATCCGGAGTGTAAATCTATGTTAGAAAAATATCTAGCTCCTTGAAGTTGATCAAAAAGATCGTCAATCCTAGGTAATGGGTATCGATTCTTAATTGTAACCTTATTCAATTCTCTATAATCGATACACATTCGCATCGACCCATCCTTCTTTTTCACAAACAACACTGGTGCTCCCCAAGGGGATGAACTAGGTTGTATGAATCCTTTACCTAGAAATTCATCTAATTGCTTTTTCAGTTCTAACATTTCAGTGGGTGCTAACCGATAGGCTGCCTTAGCTATTGGTGTAGTTCCAGGAATTAGATGAATTCTAAATTCTACTTCCCTATCTGGTGGTAATCCTGGTAGTTCTTCCAGAAATACAACCGGGTATTCTGATATTATAGGAATTTCCTTAAGTTCTTTACTTTTAGTGTTAATGATTACCGAAATCATATACACTATTCCTTGGTTTCGTTCATAACTAGCAACTTTCATTACTGAAATGAACTTCATTGGTTTCTGCAGCTTATCTCCAGTAACCACAATTATTTCTCCTGCGGGTGTATGAATTTTTATGGAATTCTTATCACAGAGGATTCGAGCATGGTTGGCTACTAACCAATCCATTCCTAACACGACATCGAACCCGGCTAACTTCATAGGTAGCAGGTTTGAAGAAAATTTATGGCCTAAGAGTTCTATTTTCCCTTCTCGCAGAACCTTATCTATGTTAACAGAATTACCGTCTGCTATTTCTACTGTATAAATCTGCCTAAGTTTGGTTAAAGGGAACTGAAGAGCTTGGCAGAATGAAGTATTTATAAAACTTTGGTTTGCACCAGAGTCAAATAATACTTTTGCATAAACATCGTGTATAAGGAACGCACCAGCTATCACATCTGGAATCAGATCTGCTTCCTGTGTTGTCAGCTGGAAGGCCCTTGCGTTCTTCTTGTTAGTTCCTTCCGCAGGTTTGGCCTTGTTATCAGCTAGTTTGACTAGTTTTGGGCAGTCGGGCCTGAAGTGTCCTGTTTCGCCGCAGTTGTAGCAGATTACTGACTTCTTCCTGCATTCCTCTTCTCGGTGGCCTGGTCTCTTGCAGAAATTACAATTTTCATTACATTTTCCAAAATGTTTCCTTTTACAATTTCTGCAGAATGGCGGGGTGGAAGATTGCCCAGTACCCTTTTTCTTGAAATTACTATTATTATTACCCACATGAAATCCTTGGGTAATCTTTTGGGCCAATTCCTTCTTCCTGGTTTCTTCTCGTGTACGTATCAGACCGTCGGTTAAGGTGTTGGCTAATTCCACCGCATCGTCAATTGTGCGGGGTCTCGCAGCTTTGACGATATCATGAATCTCGCTAATCAAACCCCAAATAAAGCGACAAATAAGTACCGGTTCTGGCAAAGCCAGGGTTGGTACAACTCTAGCATACTCGAAGAATGTCGAAGTATACCCTCGACAGTCAACGTCCACCATCCGGTGGTTCAGGAACTTATTTGCCATTTGTTCCTTCTCATATTCGGGACATAATTTTCTTTCCACCAATCTCTTAAATTCTTCCCAATTCATAGCATAAGCCTCGTCACTTCCCTTGGCTTGTAGCACCGTGTTCCACCATTCTAATGCTCCTTCTTTAAAAAGGTGTAACGCATACATAACTTTGTGTTCCTCGGCACATTTACTTATTTTAATTACTGCTTCGGTCTTTTCCAACCCACGCAGTGAAGCAGTCGCCCCTTCATTGCCTGCAAATTCAACAGGTTTACAGGCAAGAAATTCCTTGTAAGTGCAACCAGGTGTTGCAACTTTCATTTTCTTGAGTATTGGGGCTTGAACCACATTATTATCATTATTGCCGCCTCCGTTAACACTGTTACTGAAATTATCATCGCGCGTGTGTTTACTAGGGTTGGCTTGTGAAGGCTCAACAGGACTTTTAACAGCAGCGACGATTGCCGGGATGGCATTGGCTATTCCCTGGGCAACGATATTTTCTATATCTTGCCTATTAAGGAAATGATCCTTATTGTTTTGTTCAGATTGATTAACTTCATTGACAGGTTGGTTTTCCGCGTTTTCCATCTGAATAATAATTAACAATATAAATTATTATCACAATTAAATAACAATCAAACACAATAAAGAATCGCACATAATCATGTCAACACGTATAGCCAAAATTGTCGACTTTGCGACTTTCATATATTTTTATATATTTTAATATGCATCGATACACACCAGTTATATTACAAAAGTTTTATTTTAAGTTATTTTACATAATTATATTTTTTTATTTGTTATTATATTATTATTATTATTATTATTATTATTATTATTATTAAACATGCAACCACAGTTTAATCTGTGACAACTGGCACCAAACCGGTAATTTCCGTACACTTTAATTATTATTTAATGACTACAATTATGTGCATAAATGTCAACAATGCCTGATTACATACTATACAAGTGAATTCATGCACGTTTTATACTACAAAAATTTGCTTTATGCATTAATGATAACGTTGCGTCAGAAATACTAGTAAACTCACCGGTAAGACACATTGTGTCAACAAATCTGCAGAAAGCAGTTAGACAATAAAATTGGAGCCTAGGTGTAGGTCCAACGACAAGAATACATTAAAACCCAAGAGTACATACAAGGGTTAACATGTAGACATTCCGAAAGCTAAAATACGCACTAAAAAGCACCTGAAACGCACTTTAAGTGCAGAATTTTATTAAATTCAGCTATAATCAGCCATAATTCAGCATTTTAACACATAAATATTATGCAGAATTCATGTTTTATTATCCAGAATACCCTCCTAAGTGTTGGGAATTAAAAGGGTTACGAAAGGGTACTTAAAGGACACTAAACGGTGCAATTTAGCACTTTAACGAACCGGTATTTAACCGAACAACCGGACTTTACCCGGAACATCAAAATATTACTAGAGGCATTGTTTTAATGTTTCTAAACTAGTTATGGTCCCCAAACACCATAACACCCTTTATACCATAATTACACATCAAGTCCTTAAATTTTATACTTGAAACTTAACTTACTATTGTAACTAAGGATTTTAAAGTTACACTTTGCCCCCCCCCCCATATTATTCACGGTTACAAGGGGGTGGACCCACTTTTGATTTTGTGAAATCTTACTAAATCCCCTAAATCTTGCCAAGATATATATTTAGATATTGTGAGATATGGAGTGATCTTGAAGATTTGATCTAGATCTTGTATGAACTATAAATTTAACCATTCTTCTTCATCACTTCAACACACCACAACACTCCCTTCTCCCCTCTAAACCTACGACCTCCATCCATCACCACACACCACCCATTTTCATCCATTGTTCATCCATTTCAAGGCTTACATAAGGTGCTAGAAGGTCACTAACGAGGCTCGGTGCTCACGAAACTTGAAGGACCTCTTCCGTGTGCTTTTATCCACTCAATCTTCATCATCATTCTTCCCTAGCTTTAAGCTAGTTGTAAGATTCTTGAACACCCTTGTTACTTCATATTTTTAGTGGATAAAAGATATATTATGTTGAAATAACTAGAACGCTAAAAGACTTGAACTTGAATCTTGAAACATAAAGCTTGCATATGATGATATCTTGATGAAATGATGTTGTTTAGTAGATGTATAATGTATGCTTGTTGATTACTAGAAATATTGATGTTGATCAATACATGAAGCTTGTTAGATTGTGATTAAACACATGAACTAACAAGTTAGAGGATGATTATGTATTTACACAAGAATATCATCCTCATGTATAAACATGAACTTGATGAATAAATGATTTCTTGGAAAATAATAAACGAAGTAAGCTAGTAAACTTATAAATCCTAAATTTATGAATGATTTACCAAGAAAACCAAGTTCAAAAGTATGATTTTTGAAAGGTCATGGTTTTACTAAACTTACATTATTTTTGGTGATGAAATAATGTAAAAACACTAGAGACACAAGAAGATGTTATAAATAAATATTTTCGTGAAATATGATTACAAGTTGTAAATGACTAAATCCTTCAAGAATGAGATTTACAAACAAACAATCAAGTTTTTAAGGGTAACTAAACCTACTAAATAACATGGTAAGTTACTACAAGTTTTTACAAAACTTCAAGTTCATGATGTAGTGTGATTTACTTGATTTTGGCACCTGATAAGTGTGGAATAAGTTGTTGATGTTCGATGATGAATTAAAAGAAAATAAACACATGTTTTGAAAACATGGGAAACCTCTATTTTTAGGGGAAACTCTGTCAAAATTTCTATAAATTTTGACAATTAGAAAAATATAAGTTTTGAGAAACCTATTCCCTAAAATGTATCCAAAAACATTTACCAAGGTTTTCCTAATTTTTGTGTTAAGAAATGATGATTTCTTCAAGATTAAAATTGATATTAAGTATGTATATTTTTGAGAAAAATATATATATTTATTGATCACCAAATTTTATGCTAAGTGTATGTAGTATGTAATACATGTAATAGTGTATTAAGACTTGAAAATACACTAAATACTCATAAGGAGTGAAGATACAAAAAGCACATACAACATGCTTAGACAAATACAAGAAAAATATATTTATAAAAAATATGTTACTTAATAGCATAAATAACTTGGACAAGTTATGAACATGAATGAAGATTTGGACAGAATACATAATTCGGGTGAAAAATACAAGATACTTATATTTATTTTTGAGAAAATAATATAAGTAAGACACATAGTTAAAAATATAAATTATTTTTTTAACACAAGAACACATATACAAAAGATAGTGACTTGTACTTGTGCGATACAAGTCTAGTGACTAACAATAATAAAACACGTCTAGGTCACGACGCTAGATAAGCAAATCCGGTGAAGTTTACGACGCATGAACGCAAAGTTGTGAGTTCATGCTCCCCCTTTTCTTTAACTGATTTTGGTTTTATAACTTCGGGGGTGAAATACATGTTACAAATGATACAATGTTTACAAGTGGTATGATGGGTACAAAAATATTCAAGTGAAGCATTCTAGATCATGTCCCGAATAGGGTACCATAAGCACCATTAATTAATGTATACATTCAGACCGCGGAACAAAAGGTTAGATCTAATGGGTTTCAGGCAACCCCACTCTTAGCCTACTTCTACCAATGAGTGCTTCTGTGTCTCAGTCAAAGTCGATAAAAATGCCTAGGTTTGGTGGCTTCCTATGTCGTGACACATGTTAGTGGCCTTGCAAACCACTAGCGATCTCAAACATTCATAGTATTCAGTTACAGATATATTCTACATGATACATTCAAACATTCATAGTACTCAGTTACAGATACGTTTTACAAGTTACATTCAAACATTCATACATTCTACAAGTTACATACCATGTTTTCATTCAAGTGTTTAAACATTCAATAAAATCACTGCATGAATTCACACCAATATTATGTTGACGTTTTTCCAAAAACTCACATGTATTTCAGGTAACTAAAGTGGATGTGTGCGCGGTCTTACTCATGCTCTTGGCTGTTGTTTATGTTTATCGTTGAATAAAGTTGCAAACTTTTCAGACAAAATGCTGTCTTGTGATGTAAACACTAAAACTATGATTTCGGTTATGTAATGTTTGGCATTTGAAGTTATTTTACGAGCATATAGTATGTTTGCCTTTCGTATGCAATGAGAACCTTTCATGATCACACCTCGTGCTTCCGCCTAAGAAAGGGGTGTGACATAATCGGCCCTTCAGAAACGACGCTCCCTCTCGTCGTATTTCCATGTGATTTTCTCCTCCACATCCCTAATTCTATTTCCTGCCTCCACCAGCTCCTCGCCATTATGACAGAGTTCAGCCAAGTTTTCTTTGCTCATAGGTGGATTTGGTACAGGCTTAGGGTCAAATTGGGGAAAATAGAAATTGGGGTTATTCATGAAATTCTGAAACTGCCAGTCATTTGTCCACCATTCCTCCAGCTGGCCTATAACAGGTTAGGGGTTGACAATAGGATCTGGGATAGCCGGTTCCAAATTAACTGGAAGTTGGGATTCAGCGAGGTAATTGAAAAGGTTTTCATCGACAGGTCTGACGAGTTGACAATTTGCTAGTTTGAGATCCAGCTCCTCCCATGGTGGCATTTCCTGGGCTTGCCCGGAACTTTCCCCGATCTCTTTTCATTTCCCTTTATCCTTTGGATCCTCAGTCTTTTTAACCTTCTGTGCAGCTGGCTTCTTCCTACGCCCACGTTTCCAGTCCAAGATTCTCCTTCTCTTTTTCGGCTTTGGTTTCTCCTGGGCCTGGGCCTGGGCCTGGAATGTTAGTGGTTCCTCCGTATCTGCCAGGTAGCCAGATGGGTTTCCTGTGGTATCCATATCGGTGCTATGGATAGTAAAATTTCGAAGTGCCACCGACAGTTCATTCATGCTGTTAGCACACATGAAGAAACACACACAATTCTAAGTTAAAATTTTATTTATCAACTTAAATTCACAGAATCACAAAAATGGCAATCTGAAAAATTAAGTATTTCTAAATACTTAATTAGCTTAAATCAGTGGCTCTGATACCACCTTTTTCTGTCACGGTCCCCGTCCCGGTTCTACCCGGTTCAGAGGCCGCGGGACAGAAACCCGTGGTAATGATGTATAATTTGGCAGCGGAAATTTTAACAGGATCGTGAAACTGAAAATGCCCAATTATTTTATTTTACAATTTGGGGCAACCCCGTAATTTACAATAAACGAATTTCACGAGAAAATCCCCTGTTTTACAGAACATGTTTATTTATTTTACTGAGCCACATCTTCAAGCTTTAAGTGCTACGCAGCAGTTTCCCTGGGTCACAGTAAATCACCTGAAATATGTTTAAAAAGATTTAATCAGCGGGGAAATGTTGGCGAGTCGCTCAATTTGTACAAAATGACACATTATTATAATCTACAGTATTAAGAGCGATTACAATGTTTATATCAACCAATTAACCCAAATCGGTATTTGTCACTCGACTCGATTCTGTGACTATGGTCATATCACCCATTGGCTAACCCGTTGTCCAATGGTGAAGATTATCAAGTAATGTATACAAAACCCCACATACCGGCAGTAATTAAAGATTACAAAGACTTAATCCCTGTAATTATAACTTTGAAAACAAATAGGATTTTGGAAACAATTTGGTAAAAAGAGAATGACTCACATTGCAAGTTTAATTGGACAGAACCTTGCCTACTGATTTAGTCTTGCAACCTAGGTAAATAACAATGCACACTAAACTAGGTCAGTAACTTAATACAACATTTACGATAAGCTCACGAAATCAAAACCCTCACGACGAATGACAAAGTATAGCCTGGATGTGGGCAGTACTTAAACATCCATCGGATTGGTTTCAATCGATCGGATATTGTATCGTAGCAGTGATCGAGTTATTACCTTGTTGTCGCAGCAGATATTCGTGCTTGTGTGTGTTTTTGAACGAAATGGTGTATAGCTCAACGTACGTAACGAATTTTAACGTCGAAACAAGACAGCCATGCAAGTGCCAAACCCCTGCATTTATACTGAAATTTGGCTCCCCTCGCACGTCACGACATGATCACCTGGTTCCTACGTGTGGCGCGACGGCTACCCTTTTTGGGCAGGGTAGCCTCGTGTCCCACATAACCCAGGTGAGTCAACATTCAATGAAATTCATGTTTTACAAACGGTTTTGAGGATAATTATCAATTAGGGGATACCCCCCTTGAGTTTTAGGGGGCCCTGATCCTAGTTTCGATTGTTCTGAAAAATTTATGGGTCATGCCATACTACTTGTGGGTCTCAATTAGGGTTTCCTATTGGACATTAATAAAATAAGAAATAGAAATTTTAGCGAGAGTTGTTACAATAGCCCTCTCAATGTCATGGGTCGTCCATCAACTAGACGTCACCAACACCTTTTTACACGGTAAACTGAAAGAAACAATATACATGTACCAACCCATGGGGTTTAGACACAAAGACTATCCGGATCATGTGTGCTCGTTGAAGAAATCATTAGACCTAAACAAGCACCACGGGCGTGGTATCAATGGTTCACCGATTTTGTTCTCAGTTTGGCATTTCGACAAAGCGGATGTGATAATTCGTTGTTCATACTTCGCCAAGCTCAACACTTCTCTATGTTGATGACATCTTTCTCACTACGTCTTCAGATCAGCTCCGGCAACAACTCAAGTCCCGACTTTCGGCTGAATTTGCCATGAAAGACCTCGGGCTCCTCAGCTACTTTCTTGGAATCTCGGTTAAACGAGAGAAAGACCACATGTTTCTTTCATAGCAAACTTATGCTCACGACATTATCCAGCGTGCCGGTATGCTTTCATGCAAACAAGTAGACACCCCTGTTGACACAAATGCTAAGCTGAGTGTTGCCTATAATTCGCCTTTTGATGACCCAACCCTGTTCCGCAGCCTTGCCGGTGCCCTTCAGTACATCATATTCACATGCCCAGACATTAGTTATGTCATACAACAAGTGTGCATGCACATGCATGCGCTAATGACCAGTCATTGGCGCGCTCTGAAACGCATCATTCGTTATCTCAAAGGTACAGCTTCTTTCGGTCTTCATCTTGGAAAAACGGCATCTGTATCCTTAATCGCGTATACTGACGCCGACTGGGCGGGGTGCATGGATACCCGTGGATCCACATCCGGATGTTGCGTATACTATGGTGATAATCTCATCTCTTGGTCATCGAAGCGTCAATGTACTGTCTCACGCTCGAGTGCGGAAGCTGAATACCGGGGCGTTGAAAATGTGGTCGCCGAAATATGTTGGCTTCGAAATCTATTGCTCGAGCTACATCGACCTCCCCCTCACGCCACATTAGTCTATTGTGACAATGTGAGCGCTATTTACCTCTCCGGGAATCCGGTCCTACATCAACGCACTAAACACATTGAACTAGACATTCACTTCGTTCGTGAGCAGGTTCAACGTGGTCAGGTTCGGGTCTTTCATATGCCATCTCGTTATCAGATTGCAGACATCTTCACCAAAGGTCTCCCATGAGTTTTGTTTGAAGGTTTTCACACCAATCTCAGCATTTGTTCCCCTCCCGCTTTAACTACGGGGGTATAATAGACTACATATTAAAGTATATATTTAGTATTTACTTTAGTCATGAGTTGTACACATGAGCTGTACATATTCTGTCATCATTCATCCCAAAAATATAGGATTGTAACATCTATATATTGACCAATACATGAATGAGAAGGCAACGATTTGAAAGATATTTTCCTATTGTCCAACAGTCGGTAATGTATCAGTACCGTAACGAACCAAACTAATAGATTTCCAACAATATCGCTATCACGTCGATTCCGACCAAACAACATCTATACTGGCATCGGTACTATCGAAACGGTTGTGAAATTTTTTGTATGGTTTACGATCGATGTAAAACGCGTATCGATATCCTTTTCGGCTTATTACAACTTTATATCTTGTGTTTTATCTTTCGGTTGCAATACCGAGTGCCAGTACGTTACCAGTACCATATTGAACAGAATCAATACCGAACGAATTACCGTTGCAACGCGCGGGTAATTCTACACAATGACAACGAACAGGAAATTAATATTAGTTTATTATTAATATTTTTCTAGATTTTTTTTGTTATTTTGTTATATTAGTTAATTTTAAACAGATTTTTGTATTCTATTATAACTTTTGAGATACAATGTTTTACAACATTTCGAGTATATTGTTGCAACATATATATTTACCTCTACATCTCGACAAAATTAAATCGAAATCGAACTCGAATTTTTAGTTGGAATATAAATAAGTAATCAAAGTAAAAACGTACATGTAATTAAAGCTACCTCACATTAAGTTTTTTTTATAAACCGACGTCGTTTACTATTTTCCGTCTTTCTAATAATACAGTGTTAACTAATAAACCTCGAATGTACACTTGCGACATACTTATTTTTATCTACTTTTCAATAAAAGTTTTGTTTAAAATCGGACAAGTCAAATATAATTTATTCTTTTGTTCTCTATTGTGCGAAACCGAACCAATAGCTTCCAAACAAATTCGGTAGCTGTATAGAGTATGGTTCATATATCTTACGCTTTAGATGGTGTTGACACCGTAATGGTACTATGATGAACCAAACTGATATCGTCTAGCAACATCTATGCCATGTCAATTTTGGCCGCACAACACTGGTACGAATATCGGAACCACTAGTGATATTGATTTTTTTTGGACCGATGTAAAACACGTTTCGATATCATTTTGGCAGTATCTTGACTTTATTTTTTGGGGTTTATCTTGCGATTAATATACCGAGTGTTGATACCGTACCGATATTGAGCAAATACCCACCTAAACGCGCAAGAGAATTATACTAGTTCATATATCATAATAATAACACATGCTTTAGATAACTTTATTTATGTATATGACCAGTTGCAAAACAAGAAAATAAAATACTTACGCTTGTCTAGAATTTGTGAGATTGAATGGGTTACCCCAGCGTAATAGGCAAGCGTACTCTCCGAAAAAATAGGGGCGATCAGGGGTGATTAGGGTTAGGGTTTGCATGCATGGCGGCAAAGGAACGATACAAGCTTAATACTTGGTATGATGCACCGGTTAAGTAGGGTAAAGGCAAGATTAACAATCAGCAATCCAAGGTTCACAATAGATCGGATGGGGGAATCAAGTTTTTTGTATCAAATCTACCGGAACGTTGTTCGTCTGCGGATCTGGCCGATGTGTTGAATGGGTATGCAGAGGTCTTAGGATCTTATATTGCTAAGACTTGGTAAGAGGTTTGGGTTTTTTACACTTAAGGTTGACAGAAATCGAATGGATCTGGAGGAAAGGTTGAAAGACGTGTGGATTGGAAGCTATAAACTTTTTATTTCCCAAGCGAAGTTTGTTGATGATGAGTCGGGAAGGAGAAAGGAAGAGAAGGTGTGGCAGCCAATGAGGAATATTTCTCAGGAAGCTGTTGACGAGACGCATTTGAATGTTGATAAAGGTAAAGCAGTGGAGCAAAACGTTAATGTGGTAAGTGGTTCTCGTTCTTTTAAGGATACTTTAATTGATAAGGAGGTAGGGGACGGGTGTCCGGAGATTAAAGTTGATGGCAATATGGGTGCTTTTGGAGAGTTATATGATAGGGGGGTCGTGGCAAGGGCGAAAGGTTATTCGGAACTTAATAATTTGAGGAAAATCTTAAAGGAGGTGTGTGAGGCTCCAATCCAGATCAGGTACCTAGGTGGGTTCAATGTGTTATTGGAGTTTCGGAACAATGATTAGATGGAGTACTTTCTTGGGAATTCTAAAACTTGGGAAGGTTTTTTGGATACATGTGTTCAATGGAAAGGTCAGGTGTTAAAGTATGAAAGAATTGCATGGGTTCGGTTGCATGGGGTTCCTCTTACGCTTTCATGTCCTCAAGTTTTTGTTGTTATAGCATCTAACTTTGGTAGGGTGGTGCACTCGGCTCAGTTTGAAGAAGAGGGGTATGATTTAACATCTGCGGTGGTTGGGGTGCTGGTTGATAAGGTGGATCGTTTAAATCAGAAATGTGTTATCAATTGGCATACTTTTAGATTAGATGTGTTGGTAGAGGAGGAGGATGCTGGGTGGATACCGGAGTGTCTGGTTGAATTCGACGAGGAGGGAGATTGTGAGAAGGGGTCGGAGACTATGGTAATGGAGGTGGAGGGTGTGAAGGGAGTGGAGGAAGGGGAGATTGGGCGGAGGATCAAGTTGTTCAGGAAGGGCCAAGGAAAACCGGTTCGGATGATGTTAGCATTCAGAATGGGGTCGTTCAGGAGGTGATACCGACTCAGTTTACAGAAGGTAGCAGGTCTACGTTATCGAAAAAGAAGAGAAGGAAGAGTATGCGTAAGAAGTCTCCTGGTAAATCGCCGTCTCATTCTGATCCTGGAAGGCCTAAGAAACGCCAAAGAGAGGGTAGTGATCCTTTCGATATTGATAGATTCATATTTCCGGAACCTACTCATCTCGTCTTTGAGAATTCTGCGGGGGATCAAGACGGAGAATTCGTGACTCCGGATCTTAACACTCGAGTGGATGTGAATGACGCAGGAGATGTTTCTGACGGAGCAGGTGCTGAGGAGCGTCCAACCATTGGACAGGTAAATTTTCCTATAATTGATCTTGCAGAGGAAGTGCAGGAAACTATCGCTTTGGCTAAAACTCTAGGGGCTGAGAATATGGTGGACTTTGAGGAGTCTTTAGCAAACGAGATTCAGCAAGAAGGTTTTCAAACGGTTGTTCAATGAATGTGGTTTGTATTAATATTAGAGGTCTGGGGAACTTCGAAAAAGGTGATTGGATTCGTAATATTCGTATTTGAAATGGAGCGGCTTTCGTTCTGATTCAGGAGACTCAATTTGTTAGTTTGGAAGGGGTGAATATTAGTAGATTCTGGGGTAATGACAATCATGGGATGGAATGGGTGGACGCTACCGGTAGATCGGGAGGTCTGTTAACGTTATGGGATAATAAGAAGTTCAACTCGGTTTCGGTATTTAAACAGCGGTACTTTCTTTCTTTGCGTGGTATTGTGAATGACACAGGCAAAGAGTTATGTGTTATCAATGTCTACGCTCCTCAAAAGCCGGCGGATAAGAAGGTGCTATGGGGTGATTTGGCGTCCTTTCTTGGTAATTATAGAGGTATGGTGATTATTGGAGGTGATTTTAATTGTGTCCGGGATAGAGAAGAGCGTAAGAACTCGAAGTTTAATGCGAGTTCGACTGAAGACTTTAATGAATTTTTGGAAGACGTTGGGATTCATGAATATGGTTTACGGGGTCGGAAGTTTACGTACGTGACGGGGAATAAATGTAGCCGAATCGACCGTATTTTTGTGTCGTGGGATATCTTGTCGGAATGGCCAAACGCGGAGTACCGGGCTTTAGCTAGGGAGAAATCGGATCATAGTCCGCTTATTTTGAAGATGGAAGATCGTAATTATGGTCCGAAACCGTTCAAGTTTTTTAACTCTTGGCTTAATAGGAAAGACTTCGATGATGTGGTTTCTAAAGCGTGTTCGTCCTTTTGTGGTAGAGGTGATCCCGATATGTCTTTCATGCTTAAACTTAAGTATTTGTGACAAGCTATATTGGTTTGGAAGGAATCGGCTACTAAGCAGGAAGAAGTTGAATATGCTTCTTTGGCTAAGGAAGTATATGATTTAGATGAGATTGTTGAGGAGCGAGACTTGGTTGAAGCTGAACAGTGGATTTTTTCAGAAGCCAAAGTGAGAATGAAAGAATTGGAAGAGTTCAAGGCTAAAGACCTTCGACAAATATCAAGGGTGAAATGGGCGAAGGAAGGGGATGAAAACACAAGTTTTTTTCAAGGTGTTATTAATAAAAGGAGGGTCTCTAATGCGATCCCGGGGTTGGTTATTAATGGGGGTTGGGTAACTAAACCTTCTCTTGTTAAAAAAGAGGTGTTTAGTTTTTTTAAGAAGAAGTTTGAAGAAGATATGCCGGTCCGTCCTTTTCTGGATTGCTATGGTTTGCGAGTGTTGACAGATGAGATGGCCGGTAGTTTAAGTGCTCCGTTTATTGAGAGTGAGATTAAAGAGGCAGTTTTTAATTGTGGTAGTGACAAGGCTCCAGGTCCAGACGGGTTTAATTTTAGATTTATTAAAAAGTATTGGAGTTTATTGTCTGACGACTTTGTGCAGATTTTTCACTCATTTGCGGAGTCGGCTACTATTAACAGAGGTGTGGGTTCTTCATTTATCACGCTCGTTCCTAAAGTCTTGGATCCGGTTTCGCTTGCAGAATATAGGCCCATTACTTTAATAGGGGTGGTGAGCAAGGTTATATCGAAGGTATTAGCGAATAGATTGAGGTTGGTTATGGGAGACATTACTCACGATACGCAATCGGCATTCTTGACCGGGAGATACATTTTGGATGGGCCTATGATGATTAGTGAGATTTTGTCTTGGGCGAAAAGGAAGGGGAAGAATCTATTTATGTTTAAAATAGATTTCGAGAAAGCGTATGATAACGTTAACTGGGGTTTTCTAATTTCAGTGATGCGTCAAATGCGTTTTCCGGAGTTGTGGTGTAGGTGGATCTCGGGTGTTCTTTCCTCGGCTAGGTCGTCTGTCCTAGTAAATGGTTCTCCTACATTTGAGTTCGGCTGTGGTAAAGGGTTGCGGCAGGGTGATCCTATCTCTCCGTTCTTGTTTATTATTGTAATGGAGGCTTTTTCAGGTATGCTTAGAAAAGCTTGTGATTTGGGAGCGTTTAATGGTGTCAATTTTTCGCAAGCCGGTCCTATCATTTCGCATTTTCTTTATGCGGATGATGCTATGGTTATGGGAGATTGGTCTAAGTTCAATTTTGCGAGTTTGAGGAGATTGCTTCGCATATTTCATATGTGCTCTGGTCTTCGAATTAACATTAATAAATCTACTCTTTTCGGGGTGGGTGTATGTGATGAGGAAGTGAAGCAGGAAGCGGTGGCTTTAGGGTGCCGGTCGGGTTCCACTCCGTTTAAGTATCTGGGTATTCTTGTGGGTGTGAACATGGGCCGAATCAAAAACTGGGAGCCTGTCATTAAGGTGTTCAATAACCGGTTATCTAAATGGAAGGCTAAAACATTGTCGATGGGTGGTAGGCTCATTTTGATTAAATCGGTTCTAGAGAGCCTCCCGACGTATTATTTTTCATTATACAAAGCGCCTATGGCGGTGGTCAATAAACTTGAAGGTATTATGAAGAGGTTCCTTTGGGGTGGTAGTGATGAGGTGAGGAAAACGCATTGGGTGGCTTGGGATGTAGTCTCTCAAGCTAAAGAGGACGGCGGTTTGGGAATTAGTCGATTGGAGGTGGTGAACAATGCTTTACTTTTAAAGTGGTTGTGGAGGTACAAAGTAGAAACAAATGCTTTGTGGCGGAAAACAATCGAGGCAGTTCATGTCATGAGGCGAAAGTGGGATGTTTTCCCTGTTAATGCTAGTATCAATGGTACGTGGGCTAAAGTGGTTAATCTCGGTTTTAAACTTAAAGTGAATGGTAATCATTTTGTAAGTATGATACGGGGGGTTGTTGGCAAAGGTACGGACATAAAGTTTTGGATCGACCCTTGGGTTAAAGACGTGCCGTTGAGGGTGATGTTTCCTAATATTTTCCGGTTAGAAGTAGATAAATGGTGCACTGTCCAGGATCGGATACAAGGGGTTACGGAGCCGGTAGTGGTTTCTTGGAACTGGACTAATTACCCGGCCACTGATATTGAAGTCCAGGAGCTGCTTGAGTGCCATCGCATCATAGCTGCGGTTCGTAAGTCGGAGAAAAGGGACGGATGGGCTTGGAATAAAGAGGGATCGGTGGAGTTCTCTGTGAAGGAAACTAAGAAATGGATTTTATCGGAGGCCCCGAGAAATAATGTTAACGTTTTCAAGTGGAGTACGTGGATTCGAGTAAATGTAACTTGTTTATGTGGAGGGCGAACATGGATCGAATTCCGACTAAGGTGGCTCTTGCGAAGAGGAACATTTTTTTCGGTGATAATAATTGTGTTTTTTGCAGCGATTCAGAAGAGAGCACGGAACACTTGTTCACGGCTTGTGCTATTGCGAATGGAGTGTGGGACGCCATCTGCACGTGGTGTAATATCCCAAAGAGTTTTCACTTTTCTATTGGCGATGTTATTGATTTAGCTAAGTAGGTGAACGGGTCGATCAACAGGAAGCAAGTGATCTACGGTTTGGCGATTTTGACTTGTTGGTGTCTTTGGAAATCCAGGAACGCGAAACAATTCAACAACATGGAGGTCAAGGTCACAAAAATTGTATTAGATGTTAAATCCTTGGGTTATTTGTGGTATAGGAGTCGATTTAAAGGGGATAAGGTAGATTGGAAACGTTGGAACTCTTGTTGTATTGATGTGATGTAATCCGTGTGGGTCCCTCCGCCTTGGAGTGGCTCCTCGGGTTTGTGTTTTATTGAAGTTTTTCTTTAAAAAAAAAGACTGGGTTACCCCTGAATCTCTCTACATACATGAGCTGCGTTGCTTTGGAATGTTTTTACGACTTGAACAATTACAACATTCCATGTAAATCCAACCTTCACAAGATAGGAAGCAAGATCCTCTATTAACACCCGTGATTCATATAACAACCCTAGACCAAATTTCCATATCACCATACTGCATGACCCAAGAGTGTTGGCAGTCCCCAAGGTGTTTGATGGACACTAGATTTTCTCAAAATAGCATTAAACAGCATGGAAAATTATACTGATGAACAATACTCACCTACACAGGACCTGGAAGAACATCACGAAGGCTAAAGAAGATGGGGGATGGGGTTGTGTCCATTGAAAACCGCAAACATGGCTCTCCTTCCAAAATGGTGGTGGAGGTACAAGGTGGAGGAAAATAGTATGCAGAGGAGGTTTATTAAGGCTTGATATACCACCCCGAGAACTTGGTCAACTTTGCCATGGAATAAAATATTGGCTGGAACATGGGGATCGATAACAAGGTTGGAAAATTATTTATTAGTCTCAAACGTGTCAATGGAAAAAATGATTAGTGGCAAGGTTGGGGATGGTAAAAAAACATATTCTGGAAAGACTACTGGTTAGATGGTAGCCCGCTGAAAAATAACTATCCTACCATGTTTGCGACTGAAAAAAGTAAAGAATTGTGTGATCAGTGATAGATGCACCTAAAATGATACGGGAATCTTACTTAAATGGTAGTGGAAGCCGCAAATTCCGGGATACAATTTCGACATGGAACTAGCTGATCTGGTGATCAAACTGAACCAAATGCAGTTTGGTAGGGGTGAAGATAAGTGGTTTTGGGCAGAAGAGAAATCGGGTTTTTTCATGGTTGCTTCGGTCAAGGGGCTGTTGAACTTCAGATCCACCAATATCAACAATTCTGCTTTCAAGTGGAAGGGTACAGGAAGAAGATGTTCCAGGTGATTATTTTGGTGGCTTGCTGGCGGATCTGGCAAGCAAGAAATAAATACTTGTTCGAGGGAGTTCCGGTTAAGTTTGAAAAGATCTTGGGCGACATAAAATCATTAAGCTATCTTTGGATCTCAAAATAGGTCTAAGGCTATTAGTATAAAATGGGAGAAGTGGAAATGTTTTGTTGTTTTACTGGAGTGTTGTTGCGCCTTCCTAGCGGCTTGCTAGAGGCTCGATCAGAGGCGAAACCACAATATAAGCAGCCGTAGCACGGGCTACGGCTCAACCCTGTATTCGCAGTGTTACTTTTTCTTTTTTATACAAAGAATACCCCTAAAAAAATACGAGGATACCCCTAACCATAAAAATAAGATAGTATAAAAGTGTAAATCTAATTCTTTTTGCAAGCCCAAACATAATTGTTAATAGCCTATTAAGCTAGCCCATTAGCCCAAGACCCAAAATAATAATAAAACATATAACAACCCTCCAAAATATTTTCCGACACCCCTAAAATATTTAAAATGTCCCTATATGTCTTAAAATACACCCGTATGCGAGAAATAGCCCTAAATACCCTTACATAATTAAAAATAAAATAAAATTCAAGTTTTTGAGTCTCTCGCGGGGCGCGAAGACCTAGCCCTGGTCTTACGCGGGCCTCAAGCGAGTGGACATGAGGCGAAGCCCGGTGCCGCCATGTGTCGGACTCGTGTTGAGGCTAGCATCTGAGTCAGCCAAGCTAGGGCCTACCCTAGCTGGCATCGCGGGCCGCGAAGCCCTTCGTGGTTTCCGTCGCGGGGCGCGACAAGGTTGACGAACAACCCTATAAATTGCCTTGATCGGCATTCAGTCCAACTCGTTCAATGTTTCAACTTTCTCTCTCAATTTCTATATAGTATAAGCTATACTCGGGCATTATATCCCCCTAAATAGCGAAGCCCTGCCTCGTTGTAAGTATCATAGCCCCCGGTTACGTATTAGATATGATGCCCGATTGATCTAGGGTTCCGTAACGGCTATTGTGGTTCTGCCCGACGTAGTCGTTGGAATACCATCTCGGGGAGGGTATTACTAATGTAAATATTGGGTTATTATACTAACGCGTGTGCATTTGTGTAATTAATAGATAATCACCAGGAAATCCTAAAGGAAAACCCTAAGACAGCAATGTGAGTTAATCCTTCTTTTATAAATTGTTTTTACAAAACCTCAATTAATTTATAATATATTAAACAGTGATTGAGTATTTGTATCTACAATTATCGTTGGTATGTTGGGGTTTTGTATACAAAATTTGTTACTACATTGTGAGTAGTAACATGACCACAAGTCGGGTTGACAGTACCGTGGGTGGTAATTAAAGTAGATGGAAACAAATGTAATTGCGAGATCGCCCTCAATACTGTAAAATGGTTTTACCTGTCTTTTATTGAACTAGGATTCACTCACCAGTATTTCCCACTGACAAAATGTTTTTAAACGCGTTTCAAGTAACAAAATGTGAAAGCCAAATAGAAGCCAGCTCACTGAAGGCTTGGAAAAATGGCTATAAAGTTACCTAAAATAAAGAGATGTTTTATTTAAATAAAATAGGGTTTATCCCTATAAAAATGTGTGTACTTGAAACTTGGGATTTTCCCATGTATTTAATATTATAAAAGCGTGGTATTTTACTCTGATAAAATATTTCATAACTATGGTCCTGATGTAAATTCCGCTGCCAAAAATGATAAACACCGATACCACCGAAGCTGGCCGCGGCCGCCCGTTCCCGGGTAGAATAGGGGACGGGGGTTACGACAGAATGTGGTATCAGAGCTAAGCCACTGATTCAGCCACAGAGGTGTTCTGCTGACACCAAAATTTATTCAATTTGTTAGGAAATTAATTACGGAACTACGTGCATATCTGTATATTATTATTGTGTGTTATTTGACTATTTGTTAGTTTACAATATGAGCGACCAAGGACCTTCCGACGCCTACCGTCAGTTGTCCAGCTCACCTAGGAACGAAGGCACCTCTTCACAGCCTACCCTCTCAGGGTATTCAGCTGACAACGAAGATGGGATATTCGTGTTCAAGGCCCAATCTGAAGAACCATTTCCTCCTAAGAAAAGAGGATGGTTCAGCAGAGGCGCGCATGAACGTAGGAAGAGAATGAAAAACTTATAACAACAGCGAGCTTTAGCAGCCGTTAAGAGAGAAACAGATGCTGACACCCAGGATATGCTCAATAAGAGTCTAGCAAATTTTCATATCTTAGCAACTACAGTTGCAGACCCTAATCTAGAGCAACTTGTAGCACCCCAGCCATTACCACTGTTTCCCACACAGCCAATGGAAATTGAAGCCTACCCAGAAAACCAAATCCCAATGCCTGACATTGACCCAGCTGAGATACCTAGAATACCAGCACCCCATCCCTCTGACCCAGATTATGACCCATGGTTTGACGACCATATGGATTACCAACAATGCTACCCAATACCAGAAGACGAACCCATGCCAAACCTAGCAGCTTACCCAGACCTGGACCCTCTAGATCCCTATTATGATAACGATCAATACATCAGGGAGATTCTAGAAAACCCTTACCCTTATGAAGAACCCAAGCCCCAGTTCCCAAACCCAGTACCAACCCTTGCACCCCCCATGAGCGCTGAAAATGTGCAAGAGCTCCGAACATTTGGTGATGAGATTTTAGAAGGAAGTGAGAGGATGAGACAGATAGGAGAACGTCTCGTCTGGAAGTATGACGAGCGTAATATGGAGTTCTGGATGAACCCATACCACTAATAGTAATAATAATAATAAATAATAAAATAATAATATATAATATGTGTGTATGTTTGAAAAAAAAATATCTAGACAATAGCCACGGATGCCTAATAGTATTATAATTTCAATTTCAGTTGTATTGTAATATATATGGATGCATAATATATAAAATAGAGTAAGTCGCAATGTTCGGCGATTTTGATCAATATGCTTGTTGTGGGATTGCTTACATTAATTACTATCTTGTGATATTAATACGTGGTAAATGTTTAAAATTCAGATGGACAACGAAGTAAACGAGGAAAACCAGAATAACGATAACCAGAATAACAATAATAATGGAAACCAAGTGGATAACAGTGCCATCTAACACATAGTGGCACAAGGGATTATAGATGCGATGCCATATATTATAAAAACCGTTAAGGAAGCGGATAATAATAAAAGTAATCATGGCAGTAAACGAACTACTGAACCTACACACAGCATAAACAATGGACCCATACTTCAAGTGCCTATTCCCAAAAGATGAAGAACCATGTCTTATGGTTGTTCTTATAAAGAATTCTGGTCTTGTAAACGAATGGAATTCTCGGGCAATGAAGGGGTCGTTGCAGCTCTACACTGGATAGAAAAGACTGAGGCAGTCTTGAAAATAAGCAAGTGTGCGGAAGAGGATAAGATAATGTTTGCCTTCAATCTGTTTAAGAATTCAGCCTTAGAATGGTGGAACACTATCCTCCAATCCAGGGGAACTGACAGGGTGTATAATATGGAATGGGAGGAATTTAAAAACATGGTAGAAAGTAAATTCTGCCTCCTAATGAAAAGGAACAAATAGCAAATAAGTTCCTAAACCTTAGAATGACTGGAGTGGATAGTAAGGGTTACACTAAATTATTTTTCGAATATGCTAGAATAGTGCCAACCGTTGCATCACCTGAACCAGTATTAATCTCTCGTTACATCTGGGGATTAATCAGTGAAATTAGGCATGTAGTCAAGGCGGCTAGACCTCAAACTATAAAAGAAGTTGTAGAACTAGCAAACACCTTGACTGATGAATTAGTACGTACCCGAGAAGAGGAGCAGAGGAGGAACCTAGCTCAAAGGCTTACCCAAGAATTTCATTATGGAAATTCCAACCGTGGGAAAAATATATGTCACACCCCGATATTTCCACGTATTACCGGTGGGCCCGGTGGGGGAGTATCGTGACGTAGTTGATATCATTATAGTCAAACAACACAATATTTAAATGCACAGCGGAAGCAAAAGATAGATTCATTTCAACCGAATAAAATTGTAATATTAAGTATCACAAAATAGTTGAAAATAATCCACAGGTGAATCAAAAAGAAACATTGTTCAACGGACTGAAATGAATCCAAGCTTGCGAGACTCTTATTGATGCTAAGGAGAAAGCCAGCCTATTTCGAGTAGTACCTGCACTTAACCTTTTTGGGAAAATACGTCAGTTTACACTGGTAAATACAATCAACTGACTCATTTTGAAAAGGTTTAGAAAGTTGATTTAAATGCACGAGGCACAAAACATTTTTTTTATAACTTGGGATAATTATTTGAATATAATACTTGTAAAAGAATTACATGTTTCTTATGCGTTCAGTAGCCCGGTTCGTGCCGGGTTAAAGATCAATAGACCCACCACATTATTTATTTAGGCACTGACGGGTGTACGCCTACACCCCGTGCTTAGGTCGTGGCCATTTCGTAAAATGATGCCAAGGATATCCGGGACATGGTCATTAACCCCCCAAAGGCGTTTAAGCAAACAAAAACATATTTTTAAACGGGTCATCTCGATAATACTTAACCACCAATCGATTAAGGTCGAATGCCCGACCAAGAGCTATCTTAGATACCGTACCCCAAGCCCGTATAAGGGAAAATAAGTTAAAAGTATTTACCTGAGCTAAATATAAATTCAATCCCAGCCGTATATCAAATCAGCAAGTACAGATAGCTTTTACTGGGCTCCTAAATCTGGAACGAAGGTTTATAATAACCTATTAGATTCCTAACGGGTCTTTAATTAAGCCTAAACTTAGACCGGTTAGTTTTAAAGGAAGATACGGTTCGAACGCATGATTAAGCGAAGACCGGAATAGAATGTGATTTAGACCCGACAATTTTGAAGACTTGTATAATATGGGTAAACCAAACACATTCTGGATTTTGAGATAAAAACGATAACGTTTGACCCGTTTCGGCTAATTTATGCAAACTAGTTACATAAACCGAACCGAACGCGAATAACGCATAACGGGTAACCGAATGAGTCATGAACAGGTTTCCTAAGTTAATATGCTTTAAATATGTTGTGATATCAGTAAGATACCTTCCATTATGCCCAAAACGAGTTTAATCTCAATTTAAGCCCCGTAGGGGTATTTTGGTCATTTTAAAGATTATAAAAGAGATTAATTATAATTCTGTGATTCAGGTCTGAAATAATCAGTAAAACAACTTAATTTAATAGGTTACATCAGTTGGTAATAAGTCTTATATGACAAAATGGTTTTAAACCTATACTATGTGTTTAATACGCGTAAAAAGCCGTTTTAAGCGATTTCCGGGTTAAACAGGAAATCTGAGTTTTCTGATCAGGTTATAAGGTTCAAAATACTTCAATTATTATATAAAATCAGTATCAATTGAATTGGTGTGAAAATATTATGAAAAACTCATTTTACAAGCAAAAGGGTATAATCGGTAATTACCGAATCAAGGTAATAACCTTAGGTTATGATCAGTTTAAAAATAATTAAAAATCTTCAAAAATCCCAAAATATTATTTTACATCAGTGGGTAAAAGGTTTGGTGTCAAAAATTGGGTTTAGATAGGCTTTATGCTAATTGCGTCGTTTAATTAATAAAAGACCTCCTAATTACGCTATTGAGCATAACTCCTAATCTAGACCTCCAACTGATGTGAAATTTTAGGGACATGTTTATAAATTAGTAGCAAAGATTATTGTCCTCTCACATTTCCAAAATTCTCGTTTTATGGTCAAAAGGGCATTATGGTCAACATTAAGCGATTAACGGAAACGTGTAAATGAATCGGACAATCAACGGACCAATCACAGAGGGTTATGCTATCAAATAACCTGGTCCAAATGAAGCTCTAAGGCATTTCTAAACCCATCTAAATCGGGTCAGAACTGAAGTCAAAGCAAAAGTCAAAGTTTTGCGACTTTCGGTTCCGAACCGAGCCTAAACAGAAAATTGTCGGATCAAACAAGCTTAGACCAGTTCTTATACTTATTACCAAGTTATATGAGTGATAAAATAGGTTACACGTCTTCTACATTGTTAATTATGCGTTAATTCAAAAATTTAGATTCTGTTGACTTTTTATAACAAGCTTTGACCCGACAAAAGACCTAGTTAAGGCGGGAATCAGTGGGTGCCCTTTTAAGGGTTTATTGCCCACATAATTACCAACTTATAACTACCTTCAATTTGGCTAAACACTGAATCATTAGTGATGAATCGTTAAGTCAAACCTTAATTACGACGGTTTGACTTTAAGCTAATTAACTAAGTAAAACTCGATTAAGGAAGGTTAAGAATACTTACCCAAGTCCTATGCACGACTTGTGAGGCTTAGGGACTGATCTTGTGCTTCAGGAAGTTCCACAAATGAGTTTATGAGTGAATGATCAAAAGTTGCAACATGTGCTTCCTTATATAGTGATCTCAATCCCACTAGATCAATGCCAAGCAAGTCTAGGATTGGTCCAAGATGATTACAAGTGCCCCTAGTGCCTAAAAACCAGATTGTGCAGCACATGGTATTGATAGCAAGTGATTTAAGTCGGTTAGAAGGGCTGGACAGGCACCTGTCATGTTTTTCTGGTTCTGGAAGTCGTAGGCGGGCCGCGTAAAGGATGGCCTTACCTTTACGCGGGCCGCGTGAAGGTCATGTCCGGTCAACAATCTTTCAGAAAGTGCATTTTTAGTCCCAGGTCCTTCAAAAAGTTTTTTTAACATGTTTTATTGCACTCGTAACCCTCTAAATTGATTTCTAAGGACTCCGAGACATAACCAATCTTTGTGAAGTCCTCGTCAACTTTCTGGTCACCCGAAAAGCCTTAAATATTAACGTTTATGCTTTTAACCCCTCGTATACGAATTTTATCATATCTTCCTCATACGATAACGAAACTTGGTGAAATTTTTATCATGCATTCTAGTGAGCATAATTAATCGTTACAAAGCTTCGGGTTGTGCTAAAAGGTCACTCAGAGGTATACTTTAAACATGTTGACATATTTAACCCCTGTAGTTTGTAATCTCTCACTTTCTTTCACAATTAGCTTCGTATGATCCATGAATCATTCGTTTAAGGGTATAAACATCATGTAGGGTTCTTGTAAAGTATATTTATCCATTGTTGACATTTTAAACCCATATATTCACATACTTTCCTTGCTTGTCAACTTTAGTTCCTCTAACGTAATCCTTTACACGTTTAAAGTTTATGACACGTGTCAATACATTATTAGACATGAATTTTTGTAGGATCGGATTGCGACCTAAACGAGTTGTTCGGAAGAGTTCTAGTCCGTTTCAGAGGCGGAAACTAAGAAACGGACGTGATAACAGCTTGAAATACACTTTAATCCTCTTGTATATTGATATTACAACCTTTACATTCGAAAGAGAAACCGGCAGCACTTCGGTATCACTTGGCAACAACTATTACAAATGAAAGCACACTACCCCTATTTATAAGGTTCATGATTTCGCTTGAAGCTCTTGAAGCGAAACCTTCAAGCGAACCTAACATGTTATAACTAGAACTCTTGAAGCGAAATGTTACAATGTGATTGGATCATTCAAGCGAAACCGTCAAAATATAGGAATCTGTTTCACGTTTTCATGCAATCTTGATTCCATGCATTTTGTCTTTAGTGAATGATGCAATCAATAAGTCATAAGTGTGATGTCATCATCCTAGATGATGACATCATGCTTGATAATATTCGCACCGAACCCGCACCGAACCCGAGACTCGATACAAGACGAAGACGACATATGTGTGCACCAACAGACTCCCCCTCAGATGTTGACGAGTCTTAAGTGTCGAGTCTTCTCAATCTTCAGTCTTTATCAGTCTTTAAGCTTCATTCATTCTACCTGGCTCTATTCTATCTCCAATTCTCTCTCTCTCTAACAGACTTCCCCTCAAAACATGCTGGGATCGTAGTCTGGCTTTTACAGAATTTCAGAATCCTCAGGTATCGGAACCTGGCACTCTATCTGCTATCCTGCACATCCTCTACCCAAAAATAAGATTCACAAAAAAATATTTAACAATTTTTCAAATTTCATGCACCAACACTGATCCTTCTCCAATCAGTATACAATCAAACATTAACAATGATCATTTAACAAATTTTTTATCTCTGAAAAAACTTTTCAATCAAAATCACCCAAACCTATTCGTCATGTTTAGCACTCGGAATTTTGAAAATCAGCTTTTCAACATCAGTTGTCTAAAATCTTTTTGAATTTTCCAAAATTTATGCTAAAACACACCGAAAATCTTTTTGGATTTTTGAAATAACAGAAATGAAATGCAGTAAAGAAATATTTACAAACAATATTTTTGTGAGTTTGTGTAAGAGGATCATATCAGTTTATGAGACAAATCACCAACACCGTTAACCTTCATTTCATTTTAAGTTCTAAACGATTCACTTAGATTGTCAGTATACTTGTCCACTTAAATTTTAACACAAAGTTCAACTGCTTCGAGATACGAATTAGTGTTTTAGGACTTAAACATCTACATGTGTCCCACCTCAGTATATACTCCCGTATCCAGACCCCAGTATTCAGTCTTACAGGTGAGTATACCTAGATGATATCTGTAAGGGGTTAATTACGAGGGCCGTGAGAGCTCAGGTCGATCTTTCGATACGCAGAGAGATGACGGCTTCGACTTTTGGTGGGTCCCCTTTAGAGGATCTTTTGAATTACAACAGCAATGACTATCAATTTTATTGTTTCATCAATTTGCTGAGGGCTGCGCTATTTTTCAAGCATGCAAAAAGTATTCTCCGGGGACTAGGCCATTGCTTCCGCAAAATCAGAAGTCCCGGGATAATACCCCAGATATCACTAAGCATAAAGACCTAGTATCTCAGAATACGGGACCCTTCAAACAAGATTTCAGGGGTTACCTATATATCCTGGAGGTGTTCCCCACGTAGACGCAAGTAAATTTTATGTTTATATCTCGTCACAATTTACTAAATGTGCAAAAACCTACTGACATATCCACAGTGAGATTGTTTATCACATTTATACCTTCCATTTCTTTAGCATGTTGTGACAGTCCACTGATGTACTATCATTTCCTCTTTTAGACAACAAAACTCATTTTTTGATTTTTCAAATTTTCAAATGTTTTGGGATTTTTCAAATTTTCAAATGTTTTTGGATTTTCTGAAAATTTTTACTCCCCCTAAAATGCAAACACATTTTAGGAAATTTGAAAATGAACTATACAATAAAATGACAACTGATATCAAATCACCTCAAATCGCCATCCACTTGGCATAAACAATCAGAACTCCCCCTCACAACAAACTATTTTCCCATTGATTTCAAAACACTTAAGTTTGTATTAATCAAATGGTTTTTCCGGAAAATAAGTTTGATTGATTTTACCACTTGTAGGTTAGGGATTTCATCATATTGTTTTCATATCAAAAACCACTTGTAGAAAATCAAGTACAACTTAATGTCCCTGATTTACCACTTGTAAGTCGAAATCACTTTCATGAATTTCTCAAGAAATGTGCCGATTCCTGCTCCACTTAAACCAACCTGGGAGCTCCGGCAAGTCCGGTTTTTACTCAAACATAACGTCCACCCAAGCCTCACCAGCCTTGGATGACTTTGGTGGCAAACATCTATCCCACCAACATTTTGATTTATAAAATTCTTGTGCACCTTTTACCTTCCTATCAACCATCTTACCGAAAATATGTTTGACTTTCCTGTTGAAAGCCTTCTCAACATCAAATTCTCCCTTATCAGCGAAGAATTGATTTGAGATCTCTACCTTTCCAACTTTCGACTTCCAATTTTCCTTTGACAATGAAGGAAAATTTTCATCGTTCACCTCAGGAACGGAATTCACAATCTTTTTCTCAACAAATGACTCCTCTGATTTTATGGAATCAGATTCATTGTCAGAACTACTTTGAGATTTTACAACCCATTTTTGTTTGGTTAAATCACCTCTTCTTTTGTAAAACCGTTTTGAACTTTCACCTTTTTCAGAAATAGAATTTTCAAACACTATTGATTTCTCAGTTGATTGTTTCTTCTCAAAGACAAGTTTTTCTTTCAGTTTTGAGTTAGAAGTAACTTCCTGTTTTGTGTTGTTGGACTGTTGACAATTCCAAGCAATATGCCCAACCTTTTGGCATTTGAAGCAAGTTCTTTTATCAACTCTTTGAGCAAACTTCTTCACATTCCTCTTTACCTCAGCAAGAAACTCTTGATTCGACTGCTTCCAGAATGGTTTCTTCTGCTCATCTTCACAACTTCCACCTGCAACAAATTTTGTATTTGGTTTATAAGTTTTCTGATTTTGATAATTTTCAGGAGGAATAAATCCTAAACCTTTCTTTTTGAGATTACCGTTGTAGTTTGGTTTCTTTCGATAACCATAACCAGAACTATAACTCTTTTTCTTGTTCAATCTCTGTTGAACTCTTGAAGTGTATTTTTTAGGTTTTTCATCAAGTTTTAAATCTTTTATATCAGAAATATTAATTTCTGTTAATTTGAAAACCTGTTTGATCATTTCAGTTTTTACACTTCTGATTGGAAATTCCTCATCAGAATATAATTTGTCTGAATCATACAAAGTATAAGCCACTTTGATTGATCCGTCATTCAAATTAGATTTTGATAACAGGAATTCTCTATTGTAAACCCTATTAACCGGTGAACTCGGACTCTTTTCTGACGAACTCGGACTATCAGACTCAGACTCCGGTTTTGACTCCTCATCCGTATCCAACACCTGATCGACAACTTTCTTTACTAACTCAGACTCATGATCAGTGTCAGACGCTGTGAATGTAACATCAATATTGTCTGGTAATTCATCAATGATTTCAGACTTTAACTTGATGTTGACTGCCTTTTTTAGACGCTCTTCATTTGGATTCCTGGGAGAATAAGTTTCATGGATCGGGGGCGGACATCTGTTATACTTGACACTTGGTTTCTTACCAGTATCAGTATCTTCAGTCTTTTTGTCCATGAACGCTTCTAGACCTGCAACAGTAGGATAAACACGATCAATCAGATAATCATAAGTAGTGTAACTCAACAGTAATCGTTTAATTCTTTCACTCTCAATCTTCTCAAGTTCCACTTCTTTCTTCAGATTAGCACAATCTTCAATATACTCATTAATGACTTTCTGCTTTGTCATTAATGTTGCACTCATTTTATCCATTGCTTTTTCGGTTTCAGTATTCGTCTTTTTTAGACGATCAACTGTGTTGTTGAGCACATCGTACGACTCCTTAATGTACTTCACATCAGACAGTAAGTCTTCTTTAATCTTCTCCAACTCAGCAATCTTCTTATCTTTCTCTTCACAAGCTTTGCAAGATTCTGAACACTTCAAACATGGTTTTTCAACTTCAACCAATTTTTCAACTATCTTTTCAATTTCAATGATCTTCTCTACTTCGACCAATTTTTCAACTTCGACTATTTTCTCTACCACTTTCTCCACTTCAACGATTTTTTCTATTGCATTTTCAGTCACTGCTTCAACTTTTGTTTCTACAACTTCTGTCTTTGCCTTTTCATTAGCAAGTAACTTTGCTGCTTCCAGTTCCCTTTTTAAGCGGGCAATCTTCTTCTGATTCAGCATATCAACTTTATCTGCATAGAAAAAATAAAAACTATCAGGCTCAATGCTTTTTCTACATTTGTTAAGATATTCTTCCTCATCATCGGTATCTACATCGCTTCCAAGATCTGGAAAAATCGGGATTCTTTTTGGTTTAGATTTGAATTCTTCTTCCATGTTTTGATAATCAGGAGATACTTCGGGAAATTTGATATACTTTGGCAAACACCTTGGACTGATGATTTTGTGTGCGGACTGAACGTTGACCAACTGTACGGACTTCTAGAACCCGAATCAAAATCAAACGACTTGACCCTTTAAAATCTTTGAACTCCGAACCGTACGAACTGACAATTATCACGCAACTTGACCACACAAAACGACTGATCGAACCGTGCGAACCGACTAAACTCCAAACCTTGTAACCTGACTACCAAACTTTGTGAAGTGATTAAAATTCAAACACATGAACCGATGATCACAAACAATTTTTAATCACACAATGCATACACAGATTTACTGATACATCACGTGAAGCTTTGACTAACACTTATCACTGTCTTCACACGTATTCACATTACTGACACAACTAATCCGACAAAATGATTTATCGCATGCAATCACATTAACCAATATGTTCACATGTAAATTTTACCAAGTTTCAAGATATGCAAACAACAACTCTCAATGCACACATTTAATGTCTGACAAACTAATATTTCAAGACCTTTTGATTGGACCTCACTTTACTTAGCCAACAACATTTAATCAGATCTCATGCCAACAACTTGATTGGATCGTTTGATTTAAAGTAAACCCACTAAAGAAAAATATGATTGGGCCTATGGATCCACTAAACCGACAAACACAAATTTTCAATTAATTCTATTAGACCTCGTTTTTCACTGAACTGATAAATGTGCAACTACTTTAATCAGATATCACGTGACATATTATCAATTCATAATCAAACATTTCCTATCAAAACACATGTGTACATAAATCGAAATGTTCACACGTACACAAAGTTCATGTGCATACACAAACTGATATATTCACACAACTCAGAACATTTTCTCAACGTAGCAGACAAACAATTTTCACTGAACAGCAGGTTTCAATCAGATGTTAACGTATTTTCAAGCGAGAGCCAGAGTTTCGCTTCAAACAAACACCAAATTTCAAGCGAGAGGGTGTTATAATATGTAAACTCAAGCGAAGGCCTAGATGATGTCAGCAAATGTCGAACACTTGAAGCGAAATCACACAGAATTACAAGTTTTAGGCTGATTTTGATGCTGAAACTTTCCAGGAACTGTTAAAACATGATTATGCGTGATATGTGAGAATTTTAGTCGATTTTATCCGTAAAAAGTTTGAAATTTCGAAAAAAAATGGTGTAGAAACAGAAATCGTGGTGAAAACCGGCTGTTTTTGGCAAGAACTCCTCGTCCTGAGCTCTGATACCAATTGTAGGATCGGATTGCGACCTAAACGAGTCGTTCGGAAGAGTTCTAGTCCGTTTCAGAGGCGGAAACTAAGAAACGGACGTGATAACAGCTTGAAATACACTTTAATCCTCTTGTATATTGATATTACAACCTTTACATTCGAAAGAGAAACCGGCAGCACTTCGGTATCACTTGGCAACAACTATTACAAATGAAAGCACACTACCCCTATTTATAAGGTTCATGATTTCGCTTGAAGCTCTTGAAGCGAAACCTTCAAGCGAACCTAACATGTTATAACTAGAACTCTTGAAGCGAAATGTTACAATGTGATTGGATCATTCAAGCGAAACCGTCAAAATATAGGAATCTGTTTCACGTTTTCATGCAATCTTGATTCCATGCATTTTGTCTTTAGTGAATGATGCAATCAATAAGTCATAAGTGTGATGTCATCATCCTAGATGATGACATCATGCTTGATAATATTCGCACCGAACCCGCACCGAACCCGAGACTCGATACAAGACGAAGACGACATATGTGTGCACCAACAATTTTCGAGGTGTTACATCCTCACCCCCTTAAAAGAAATCTCGACCTCGAGATTTACTGAAACAAATGAGGGTACTTTTCTTTCATTGTGGATTCTACCTCCCACGTGTACTCGGGACCTCTATGGGCATCCCATTTAACTTTTACAATTGGCACATGCTTCCTTCGAAGCTTCTTAACCTGTCGATCCTCGATCGACACAGGTTTTTCAACAAACTTCAAGCTCTCTTCTATGTGCACATCTGTATGTGGTATGACTAGTGATTCATCGGCTAGACATTTCTTCAGATTGCAGAAGTGAAATACGTTATGAATACTACTGAGCTCTTCAGGCAGGTTTAACTTGTAAGCCACTGACCCGACACATTCGATGACCTCGAATGGTCCTATGTACCTTGGGCTTAACTTGCCTTTCTTACCAAACCGCATTACCCCTTTCCAGGGTGATACTTTAAGCAACACTTTGTCACCTACCTCGAATTTCAGAGGTTTACGCTTTAAATCTGCGTAGCTTTTCTGCCTATCTCTGGCAGCTCTCAGGCGATCACGAATCTGGACAATCTTGTCCGTCGTTTCAAAGACTATTTCAGGTCCTGACAGTTGGACATCTCCAACTTCCGCCCCTCAAACGGGCGTTCTGCATTTTCTACCGTACAAGGCCTCGAAAGGCGCGGCTTTGATGCTCGTATGATAGCCATTATTATACGAGAACTCGATTAATGGCAGGTGGTTATCCCAACTACCACCTAAGTCAATCACACATGCACGAAGCATGTCTTCCAATGTTTGGATTGTACTCTCACTCTGCCCGTCCGTCTGGGGATGGTAAGCCGTACTGAAATTTAAGCGCGTGCCCAAAGATTGTTGGAAACTTTTTCAAAAATGTGATGTGTATCTGGTATCTCTGTCAGAGATAATAGACACTGGTACGCCATACAGAGATACAATCTTATCTACGTACAACTGGGCTAACATGTCGGAGCTATAAGTCTCCTTAATGGGTAGGAAATGTGCTGACTTAGTCAGTCTATCTACTATCACCCATATAGTATCATTTCCTTTCTTTGTCTTTGGTAGCTTGATGATGAAATCCATTGTCACCATCTCCCACTTCCAGGTGGGAAGTTCAGGCTGTTGTAGCAAACCTTACGGCTTCTGATGTTCAGCTTTGACTTGCGCACATGTCAAACATTTAGCTACATAGGTGGCTACAGATTTCTTCAAACCTATCCACCAGTAATTTGTCTTCAAATCCTGGTACATCTTATCAGCTCCAGGATGAACGGAATATTTAGAACTATGGGCTTCCTGGAGGATAACATCCCGAAGTCCTCCATAAACTGGAACCCATACTCGTCCGTTTAACCTTAGGATTCCGTCCTTGCCATAGGATAACTGTTCTTCAGTTACTCCTAACTTTTCATCAGGATAGTTAGCTTCCAGCACAGCTTCCTTCTACGCAGCTAACAACCTTTCATTCAAACTATTCTTTATCTCAATGCTCTTGGCATTGATTCTTATAGGCTTCACTCTTTCCTTCCGACTTAAGGCATCGGCGACTACATTCGCCTTGCCAGGATGGTATCTTATCTCACAATCATAATCATTCAAAGTTTCCATCCAACGTCGTTGCCTCATGTTCAAATCCTTTTGGTTAAACAGGTGCTGGAGGCTCTTGTGATCAGAATAGATCACACACTTAATACCATACAGATAATGCCTCCACAGTTTTAATGCAAATACAACGGCACCCAACTCCAAGTCATGGGTGGTGTAGTTTTTCTCGTGCACCTTTAACTGTCGAGAAGCATAGTAAATAACCTTGCCTTTCTGCATAAGCACACATCCCATGCCAGTGTGCGATGCGTCGCAGTAAACCACGAATTCCTCGATACCTTCGGGCAATGCCAAAACAGGAGCATTGCTCAACTTCTGTTTGAGAATATCAAAAGATTCCTGCTGCTTAGGACCCCAATCGAACTTTATTTTCTTACGAGTCAATGAAGCTAGGGGTGCAGCAATTCTTGAAAAATTTTCTATAAAATGCCTGTAATATCCTGCCAATCCCAAGAAGCTGCGAATCTCTGTGGGCGTCTTCGGCTCTTGCCAATTCATGACAGCTTCAACCTTAGCGGGATCTACCTGGATTCCATGTTCACTAACCACATGTCCGAGGAATTGGACTTCACGAAGCCAAAATTCACACTTAGAGAATTTGGCGTAGAGCTTTTCTCGATGAAGCAGTTTCAGAATGCAACGGAGGTGCTTCTCATGGTCAGCTTGATTCTTCGAGTATATAAGAATATCATCAATGAAGACGATGACAAATTTATCCATGTAGGGCTTGCAGACGCGGTTCATGAGATCCATGAAGGCGGTTGGTGCATTAGTGAGTCCAAAAGGCATCACTAAGAACTCGTAATGACCATAACGAGTCCTAAATGCGGTCTTGTATACATCTTCATCTTTAACTTTCAGTTGATGATATCCTGACCTTAAGTCAATCTTGGAAAAGTAACTTGCTCCTTGAAGCTGATCGAACAAGTCATCGATCCCGGGTAATGGATACCGATTTTTTATAGTAACTTTGTTAAGTTCTCGATAATCGATACACAGACGCATCGACCCATCCTTTTTCTTCACAAACAGAATTGGTCCTCCCCAAGGAGATGAGCTAGGTCAAATAAATCATTTGCTTAACAAATCATCCAGTTGAGTTCTCAACTCTTTCATCTCTGTTGGTGCCAATCTGTAAGGTGCTCTTGCAACAGGTGCTGCTCCGGGAATAATGTCAATCCTGAACTCTACTTGCCTTGTAGGTCCCCTTGACGTATGGATCTTTCACAGAATTGTCTTTCCAATCAAGAGTGCGGAATCCTCTTGATCAGAATATCACAGAAACAAGTAGAAAACAGAAACAGCAATTCACTTTCAAACCGGATCTTTATTGATTATCTATCAAAGTGATTACAATCAATCAAGATCCCTAACCACACTAATTTCGTCCAAGCCCTAAGCACTCTCACGAAATTCTCACACAAACTGTTTTGGCTGATTTTTCTAAACCCTATAGCAAAGCCTTGTTTATATAACACAAGGTTGCTACTTGGGCTAGAGTTTCCTACATGGGCAAAGCCCATTTCGTCCACCCTTGTCCCAACTGGGTTTTGTTTAGCCCAAACTCTATTATCTCACTAATACAATGCTAAACCCGCTAACTGTTTATCGTTTATCTAATTACAAGATATCCAAAGACCAAATCTAAGCTGTTGTCACAAACATGCACCAACAAACTCCCCCTTGACAATAGCTTCATAAAATAACTTTGTCTTCAGTCATCTTGCAATCTTCATGTAGTCTTGCACTGTCTTTGGTCTTTGGATAGCTTCAGCTTCAATAGCTCTGTCAGCAACAGACTCCCCCTAAGCTGATGCATCCAATCACCAAATCTTCAAAAACTTTAGCGTTTGAGTAAACTCCAGTTCAGCATATGTATAGCAATCTTCAAACTCTTCAACTTTGTCTGCAATGTAGAAAGGAGGTTCTACCTGTCACACCCTGTCTTTTGCGGAAGCGTATGATGTGTGACTAGCTTGTTATCATTGCATTCAATCGTAATAAACAACTACATGATCAAAACGATGTTCATCCATTCATAAAAATTTGAGTATAACAAACACTTGTTATTTAAGTTTTCAAAACACGACCTTTGACAAGGTTACAATTCAACAAAAGTGGATGACATCTAAACTTGTAGTCTACTTCTAGTTACGACACTTGCGCCCAAGATCCATCCTGTCACCTGAAATACATGTAATTTTGGAAAACATCAACATAAAGTTGAGCGAGTTCATGCGTTTTTGTATTTCATGTTTTTATACTTTGTATGAAAACATAGTATTTGTCATGTATATTTCAAGTCTTTCTTGAGTACCACACGTACTCAAGTATAATTCCCGTTTTCTTGAGTACCCCACGTACTCAAGTATCATTCAAGTTTTCTTGTGTTTCCCCACGTTTTAAATGATTGTTTATACAAGGACATTAAGGCACGTGAGGACATATGGAGCATTAGTGTTGGCTCCTTTAAGGCATGTGAGCATATGGAGCATTAGTATATTCTCCCTCTAACTATGTCGATTTCCCTCGACTGTGTCGATTTCCCTTGACTGTGTCGATTACCCTCGACTGTGTCGATTACCCTCGACTGCGTCGATTTCCCTCGACTGGGACACCGAAGCACTCAAGTGGTCACATAAGGACCATGAGTGGGGCTCGGCCGTACCCGTTAGATCTAACCCTCGTCCCTAATTAAGTATTAATGGCATCTCAATATCTAGTTTAAGCTCACATGATCTAGTATTTTCTAGGCTTTTCTTAAAGCTCATCATATTGCACTCACCACGAGTGCTTCTCGTATTCTCAAATCATATTGCACTCGGTTCTCGTTCTCACCAAGAGTGCTTCTTGTATTTTTACCCTTTGTAAAAAATTATAATATTTGTAACATGTATTTCACCCCCGAGAGTTATAAAAACTGAAAACAGTTAAAGAAAAGGGGGAGCATGAACTCACAACTTTGCGTTCCTTGCGTCGTAAACTTCACCGGATTTTGCTTATAGAGCGTCGTGACCTAAACGTGTTTTATTATCGTTAGTCACTAGACTTGCGTCGCACAAGTACAGTCACTCTCTATTGTGTGTATATTCTTGTGTTAAAAATATTTTATATTTTTAACTAAGTGTTTTACTTATTTTATTTTCTCAAAAATTAATATAAGTATCTCATGCTTTGCACTTTGCACCCAAATTATGTATTTTGTCTAAATAGGTTGCTTGTGTATTCTTTTGTATTTTTACTCGTTACGAGTATCTCCAAGTCATATTATTTTTATTCTAAGTGTTATTTTCTGGAAAAATTTCGCCAGAGTTTCCTCTGTAACTGGAGGTGGCCACGCTTACTAGCGTATCATTTTCTTTTAAATCCAAATCAACAATTTCCTCAATCAGCAATAAACAATATTCAACTAGTTAAAATAGATATATTCGCAAAAATACATGAACTTGTGGTTTTCCAAAATATGTAGTATCTTTCCATGATTTTTAGTGGATCTTTGTATAGATCAATTCGGTTACTTGAAAGTCTCATTTATAAAGAAGTTACATCTTTACAACTTCTTGTCAATATTTACAAAAATAGTTCTTTTGTCAAAACTTTGTGTTACACAAGTGTCTACACACTTGTGTGTTTACAAAAATCACTCTTGTTCAAGTAAAATCCGGTTTTAGAAAATAAGATTTCCTTGACACTTGGTCCTTTGAAAATACCGCTAGTAGATCCGTAGATCTACTAGTTTACAACTCTATTTCATAAGAAATATTGATTTTACACAAGTTCATGCTTTATGTGTAGTAGTGTTCATCATTTAACCCCTTTGTACACTTAAACAAACTCTATGCCATGATCCTTGATCATGACTAATCCGGGTTAGATGATGATCCGAGCTACCACAATCATAGATCAACACTAAATAATCACAACAAAACAAGTCTTACAAGTTTTACACAACTCCATAGCTTTTATCCATCATTTTTAACATTTTAGTAGACTTTTAGTTTCGATCTTGTGTGTGTTTGATTTCTAACCATTAAATCGCTTATTAACCACTCTAAACAAGAACAAGATGGTGTTTTAGAGTACTTACTACTAGCACAAGGCTAGGGAAGTTCAAGAGTGCATATGAGGTGGATAAAAGAGAATGAGAGCGGTCCTTCAACTTCCGAACGCACCGACCTTCGTTGTTCACCTTCTTGCACCTTTGTATGGATGGAAAATGGCAAGATCGAAATCGAAAAGTGGTGGTGGTGGTGCCTATGTGGTCGGCCGAGAATATGGGCAAGAGGGAGAGAAAGTGTGAAGTTTATGTTGTGTGGTTAATGAATTATGAAGTGATCTTTGTGCTAACTTATAGTCCATCCATCACAATTACCCCTTGGATCTTATGTCTAGAAGATATTACACATGAGGGATTATAATAATCAAAGTTTGTAAGTGTTTGTCCCCTCATGGGACCGAACTCGTTGGGGGGGGGGGGTCTCATGGTTAGATTCCAACTAATGATTAAGATTTAGCTAGTTAAGTTAGATGGTTAAGACTAGATATTAGCATGTAGTGTCTTGTGACGGGTGTTAGGGTATTCGGGTACCCTAATTAGCTTAGGACAATAAAAACATTGCTTCTAGCAATATTTTGGTGTTCCGGGTAAAGTCCGGTTGTTCGGTTAGATACCGATTCGTTAAAGTGCTAAATTACACTTTTTAGTGTCTTTTAAGTATCCTTTTGTAACACATTTGACTCCCAATCACTTAGGGAAATATTCTGGATGATAAAACGAAATTTCTGCATAAAATTTATATGTTTAAATGCTGAATTATTGCTGAATCATATAAATTCTGCACTTAAAGTGCGTTTCGGGTGCTTTTTAGTTCTTATTTTTGCTTTCGCAACGTCTATAAATTAAACCCTTATATGTACTCTTGGGTTTTAATGTACTTTTGTCGTCGGACCTACACCTAGGCCTCAATTCTAATGTCTGACTGCTTTCTGCAGTTTTGTTGACACAGTGTGTCTTACCGGTGAGTTTACTAATATTTCTGACGCAACGCTCTCGTTTATGCATAAAGCTATATTTTGTAGCACAAAATGTGCATGAATTCACTTGCATGGAATTCAAAAATTTATTTGTCTGGTAAACCAGATCATGCACAGTCATTTAAGCACAAATTACTGTTCATTTTGTGTACGAAATGTACGGAAAAGTGACGGTTGTCACAGTCTCCCCCCGTTAAAAGAATTTCGTCCCGAAATTCAAGCGATGCCATTGGTCGCAGGGGAGTTGTGAAACCAATATGGTCACTTAGATTCATGATTTGTCTTTATGTTCCCATGAAATCTCTGGGTCACGTCATGAATTCTATCGTACTCAAGTAAGCCGATCATGACTTTTCTGTGTCTTGTGGACTCTTGGTCCAAAACCTCAACAGGTTCCTATAGTATTTCTTGTCATTTGTCACTGACGTGGATCTTATTTGTGGGAACAACGACTGCTCCTTGAGTCAGACTCCTCTAACGATGAGACACATGAATGTGTCGCGATCACTACTGATCTTTTTCTGGGAGTTTCATCTTGTGAACAATGGTTCTGATCCCTACATCGGGGATTCAACCTTTTCGTTTTTCAACTCACACTACGCCTTCTCTAGGCGAGGCTCTCATTTAAGTCATAATTCTTGTCTCATAATCTTACGATTTCTGCCGCTCATCGGCATAATCTTTCTGTATTCTGCGGGCTGTCCTGATATGGTCACATATCCGAACGATCTTGCCTCTAATTTTCCTGGGCCATCTCGGGCTAGTTGATTGTTTATTCCTGGTATCCGTTCGACTTGACGGGAATTGACTCATTATGTTCCGTCTAAAGCTTTACACGAAGCGGTTTAGACGGCGGTGTGATAGATACCATTGTAGGAAAACTCCACTAAGGGCAAGTGAGTGTTCCGACTTTTCATTAAGGTTTATCACATTAGCACGTATTGTGTTCATACAGTCCGCATCGTTCAGCAGCTCAGTTCATAGTCGAGTTCTTACGATCATCGGTGTGCTGCAACCCTAGTGATTCAGTAAAGATCGTGCAGCGTTTTCTTTCAGGTAATGACGTCCAGTTTACGGCGCGCAATTACTGTATCTATCTCAAGGTCTTTTCTCATGATTCCTTAATCAATGTGCCGCGTACGCAATGTTGTGGTCTCGTTGCATCGACGTACAATCGAGGCTTCGTCGAGAGACGTCACATAATTGCAACTCTAGTTCCTTAGCTCTTGGTTGCAGGGTTGGCATGAATTTCGTTCTTGGTTATGGTTCTCACTTTGCGAATTTGAAATCCGCTTTTTGTCATCTTGCACATAATTGTGCTTTCTCTAAGAGTTGCAGGGTAAATTGCAGCTGTTGTTTACGACCTTCCTTGGTCGTTGGCCATATAAGCATGTAGCCAAGAAGTATGATCGTAATCCATCCGGGCATGGCTTACACGTTCGATTCATAAGGTCCATGAATATTGTCGATGCATGTGTTAAGCCAAATGGTACGACAAGGAACTCGTAATGCTCGAAGCGAGTCCTAAAGGTCGTTTTAGGGATATTTCCTCTTGTATTCACAGTGGAGGATATCTTGTCCTCAAGTTGATCTTTGAGTGGTAACTGGAACCTTACGATTGGCTCATTCGTGTCACAAGTCCCTGGTAAAGGATTCTGATCCTCAATTTTCTGAAGTTTATGTAAAGTGGAGACTACCAACTTTCTCCTTGTCTCCTTAACTAAGGATGTTATGTCCTTAATTTCCTCTGTCTAACAGCTCTTGTAGTTGTATCAGAGGTTCATGCTTCGCTGGTGAAGCTAGTCGGTATGGCGTCATTCAGCCCTGGTACTGCTCTTGGCACGAGATTTGCCTTAAACCTCTCTTGTCGCTGCGGAGGTATTCCTGGCAGATCTTCGGAAAAGGCTCCTGGAACTTCTTCCATCACAGGGATGTTCTCAGGCTCTGCAGTCTACTCGGAGGCGTTTCTATGCCTCTTCGACCAATGAGGGATGTCGTAGATCTGCCGCCTTGTGGGGTCTAGCATCCTTGCACCTATCGCAGGGAGTTTGGGTTTCATCATTCGCAAGAGGGATGCGACTGATTTTCTCACATCAAACGACGTCAGCTGTATACTTGGATTTCCGATCCATGCTGACTATCATATTATGACTTGGCGAGTCAAGGGTAACAGAAGGTTCAGGCCTTCTGAGTCCCTAAAATATAATTCCTTACTTGCTTCGTCGGCTTCAACTAGCCTTCTATATGCCTAGTTCGAAAGAATATGGGACGTCTATTTTATTTGAAGCTAGGCCAAGCAGTTTCTTATGTTCTAAGCATGCAAGGTTAAAGTTGGTGCCAGTATTAATTAAAAGTAGATGCATTAGGTTGGTTAATAGGGAACGTACCCGTAACCGCATCTGGATCCTGGCGTGCTTCACGAGTTTCGATCGTGAAAACCCTTCCTTGCTTGTTTCTTCCTAGGGCGATCTTTCCTAAAGTGCCCTGCTTCACCACATTTGTAGCAACCTGGTATTCTCTTATTTCTTCCATCTGGGTCCTTCGCCCAACAGGCATTCTTGCTGTGCCCTTCTTTTCCACACTTTCCGCTCGTAGGCCTTAGACATCGACCTTCATGGTGAAAAGTGCATTCCCCGCATCTCGGCTTAGTCCCCGAGTATATTTTGCCACCAGCCTTATTAGTGGCTCCATCAGTTTTCCTGTCATGCGGCGGTTTCACTTTCTTTCTTTTGCCTGTTTTAGAGCTTCCATAGTTGACTTGGGTGCTCATCTTTAGGTTTGAGGACTTCCTCTTCTTGTTGCTTGACGACTCCGCATGAGTCTCTTTCTTGTTATCCTCAGATTCCGAAAATTTTCCCGCACGAAGAGCTTCTTCAGTAAGAGTGACACTCATATCGATAGCCTCTGCAATGGTTGAGGGCTTTGAGGTAGTAACCATGCTCCTGATCTGAGGTGCAAGTCCCCAAATGAATCGTTCAACCCTTTTGAATTCCGGTTTGACTAAGTAGGGGACGACCCTAGACAAGTCGTGAAATCGTTGGACGTATTCAGGGATCTTTGGTCCGTCCATTTTCAGGTTCCAGAACTCCACCTCAATCTTCTGGATTTCAGCCCTAGAACAATATTTCTTTCCCATCATTTCCTTGAGCTCGTCCCAGTTTAGTGCATAAGCAGCATCCGCACTAAGGGTTTGAACCTGAAGGTTCCACCAGGAGAGTGCGCCATCTACGAATAACCCTGAGATATAAGTAACACTCTGTCGGGGCGAACAGTTACTCATTCTTAGAATGGAGTCAGTCTTTTCTGCCCAACTAACAAATGCAACGGCACCTCCTGTGCCATCAAAACTCAATGGCTTGCAGTCCAGGAATTGTTTATAGGTGCAGCCAGTAGGAGGGTTATTTTCAGTAGTGCCATCGCTGTGCTTAGAGCGGAGGGCTTCATGCCGTGCAATTGCCTGTGCAATACGTTCTTACAGCTCGGCTTCTGTCCTTGGCAACGTACTGGTGTTTGTGTCTCGCCTGGGCGACATTCTCTTCTGCCAAAATGGTATGAAGTAGGTTAGACAACATTTCAATTGTCTATGATATACATAGCACCATAAGCCACCCAATTTCACACGTATATATAATCAGTGTATAAGCGAGGAAACAGTTATTGAGCCTTCACATAGGCTTGCCAACTTGGCTTATTGTTTGAAATGAACTCGAGGCTACATCGCCTTGGTCATTCAAGCTTTAGTTATTTCCTGCTACATTGGTTTCCCTAGGTCTTTAGCTTTACTGGTGCGTATATTTCCCCTTTGATGGGGTTGTCCGTGTCGAGGTGGTAGAGAGTGTGTCGTCACTGATTCTTTCTGAATGTCATTCCACCTCTCTTGCTTAAACATCGTTTCCTCACACGTCTCGTATGCCGGTAGAAGTGTCAGTCACGAAGTAGGCTAAGACAGGCTTCCTACTTTCTAACGTGCTAAAGCACTGATCTATGTGTTGTTCTACCAGATGAAGGTGAGGACACCTATAGATTAATTTTGTATGGTTTTCATTAGCTTGACCCGCAGAGTCCACCAGGATTTCTGTGCACTACAAGTAGTTATTACGTGGGCCCCCGTAATAATAAATTGTCTTGCACAGTTACCCAAATTTTCTCTCGTCCAAACAGATGATCAATCAAAGAGGGGACACTACTGTCCTTATACCTCTTGTCATGGAAAGGACCTTTGCGATGGTCCACGCGCTAACATTCATTATCGTTACGCGCGTATAGGCACGATGATTAGATGGAATAGGAATAGAGAGAATTCCTAGTAGTTGGAGGGGCACCTTCGAGATGAATACTTCATCTCCCTTTTCTGGTTAAGCATATCGTCAATCTTGCTTCACATAAGCCGCAGGGATCTCGTCCCGTTGATTGAGAATTCGTTCAAGGTTGCCGCCTCTGCCTCGTCATCATCACCGTAGTTAGGCATCTTCACGATCGCGAGGGAAGAGCAGCCATCTCCTACGGAAGCAAACTCAGCATCTTGTTTTGTAATCACTCCCAGCCATGAGCTTTTCAAAGGATGCGAGGTCGGTAGCTTCATCGTGCGAGTCACGTACAGTAATAGGAGTCAGAGTCGAAAGTATCTCATTTACGTCAATGATCATTCCGTACACTTATTTGTATGTATGTATATCAATAACATATATGCTACTTAGCATAATCAAGCAATTTAATGCATTATATCACGTATAACTCTCGTTTTTGGGGGGTCATTTTGTTTTTGGCAAGTCTAACTCGTGTAGACTATGCATTGGTTGGCACCTTATTTTAAAGGTATTCCTCACTAATGTCCTTGCCTTGTCACTTTTTGAAAAGTGTCTGACTTGTGGATCTTGGCGCTTTCGTGAATGCAATGAAAACCTTTTTGTAAAATGTTTTTGTGAGAGAACTCTAGTGATTGTAGTCTAGACTCGAGAAAGAATCCTAGTTCACTACAATCGAAGCTCTGATACCAAACTGTCACACCCTGTCTTTTGCGGAAGCGTATGATGTGTGACTAGCTTGTTATCATTGCATTCAATCGTAATAAACAACTACATGATCAAAACGATGTTCATCCATTCATAAAAATTTGAGTATAACAAACACTTGTTATTTAAGTTTTCAAAACACGACCTTTGACAAGGTTACAATTCAACAAAAGTGGATGACATCTAAACTTGTAGTCTACTTCTAGTTACGACACTTGCGCCCAAGATCCATCCTGTCACCTGAAATACATGTAATTTTGGAAAACATCAACATAAAGTTGAGCGAGTTCATGCGTTTTTGTATTTCATGTTTTTATACTTTGTATGAAAACATAGTATTTGTCATGTATATTTCAAGTCTTTCTTGAGTACCCCACGTACTCAAGTATAATTCCCGTTTTCTTGAGTACCCCACGTACTCAAGTATCATTCAAGTTTTCTTGTGTTTCCCCACATTTTAAATGATTGTTTATACAAGGACATTAAGGCACGTGAGGACATATGGAGCATTAGTGTTGGCTCCTTTAAGGCATGTGAGCATATGGAGCATTAGTATATTCTCCCTCTAACTATGTCGATTTCCCTCGAGTGTGTCGATTAACCTCGACTGTGTCAATTTCCCTTGAATGTGTCGATTACCCTCGACTGTGTCGATTACCCTCGACTGCGTCGATTTCCCTCGACTGGGACACCGAAGCACTCAAGTGGTCACATAAGGACCATGAGTGGGGCTCGGCCGTACCCGTTAGATCTAACCCTCGTCCCTAATTAAGTATTAATGGCATCTCAATATCTAGTTTAAGCTCACATGATCTAGTATTTTCTAGGCTTTTCTTAAAGCTCATCATATTGCACTCACCACGAGTGCTTCTCGTATTCTCAAATCATATTGCACTCGGTTCTCGTTCTCACCAAGAGTGCTTCTTGTATTTTTACCCTTTGTAAAAAATTATAATATTTGTAACATGTATTTCACCCCCGAGAGTTATAAAAACTGAAAACAGTTAAAGGAAAGGGGGAGCATGAACTCACAACTTTGCGTTCCTTGCGTCGTAAACTTCACCGGATTTTGCTTATAGAGCGTCGTGACCTAAACGTGTTTTATTATCGTTAGTCACTAGACTTGCGTCGCACAAGTACAGCCACTCTCTATTGTGTATATATTCTTGTGTTAAAAATATTTTATATTTTTAACTAAGTGTTTTACTTATTTTATTTTCTCAAAAATTAATATAAGTATCTCATGCTTTGCACTTTGCACCCAAATTATGTATTTTGTCTAAATAGGTTGCTTGTGTATTCTTTTGTATTTTTACTCGTTACGAGTATCTCCAAGTCATATTATTTTTATTCTAAGTGTTATTTTCTGGAAAAATTTCGCCAGAGTTTCCTCTGTAACTGGAGGTGGCCACGCTTACTAGCGTATCATTTTCTTTTAAATCCAAATCAACAATTTCCTCAATCAGCAATAAACAATATTCAACTAGTTAAAATAGATATATTCGCAAAAATACATGAACTTGTGGTTTTCCAAAATATGTAGTATCTTTCCATGATTTTTAGTGGATCTTTGTATAGATCAATTCGGTTACTTGAAAGTCTCGTTTTTAAAGAAGTTACATCTTTACAACTTCTTGTCAATATTTACAAAAATAGTTCTTTTGTCAAAACTTTGTGTTACACAAGTGTCTACACACTTGTGTGTTTACAAAAATCACTCTTGTTTAAGTAAAATCCGGTTTTAGAAAATAAGATTTCCTTGACACTTGGTCCTTTGAAAATACCGCTTGTAGATCCGTAGATCTACTAGTTTACAACTTTATTTCATAAGAAATATTGATTTTACACAAGTTCATGCTTTATGTGTAGTAGTGTTCATCATTTAACCCCTTTGTACACTTAAACAAACTCTATGCCATGATCCTTGATCATGACTAATCCGGGTTAGATGATGATCCGAGCTACCACAATCATAGATCAACACTAAATAATCACAACAAAACAATTCTTACAAGTTTTACACAACTCCATAGCTTTTATCCATCATTTTTAACATTTTAGTAGACTTTTAGTTTCGATCTTGTGTGTGTTTGATTTCTAACCATTAAATCGCTTATTAACCACTCTAAACAAGAACAAGATGGTGTTTTAGAGTACTTACTACTAGCACAAGGCTAGGGAAGTTCAAGAGTGCATATGAGGTGGATAAAAGAGAATGAGAGCGGTCCTTCAACTTCCGAACGCACCGACCTTCGTTGTTCACCTTCTTGCACCTTTGTATGGATGGAAAATGGCAAGATCGAAATCGAAAAGTGGTGGTGGTGGTGCCTATGTGGTCGGCCGAGAATATGGGCAAGAGGGAGAGAAAGTGTGAAGTTTTTGTTGTGTGGTTAATGAATTATGAAGTGATCTTTGTGCTAACTTATAGTCCATCCATCACAATTACCCCTTGGATCTTATGTCTAGAAGATATTAGACATGAGGGATTATAATAATCAAAGTTTGTAAGTGTTTATCCCCTCATGGGACCGAACTCGTTGGGGGGGGGGGTCTCATGGTTAGATTCCAACTAATGATTAAGATTTAGCTAGTTAAGTTAGATGGTTAAGACTAGATATTAGCATGTAGTGTCTTGTGACGGGTGTTAGGGTATTCGGGTACCCTAATTAGCTTAGGACAATAAAAACATTGCTTCTAGCAATATTTTGGTGTTCCAGGTAAAGTCCGGTTGTTCGGTTAGATACCGATTCGTTAAAGTGCTAAATTACACTTTTTAGTGTCTTTTAAGTATCCTTTTGTAACACATTTGACTCCCAATCACTTAGGGAAATATTCTGGATGATAAAACGAAATTTCTGCATAAAATTTATATGTTTAAATGCTGAATTATTGCTGAATCATATAAATTCTGCACTTAAAGTGCGTTTCGGGTGCTTTTTAGTTCTTATTTTTGCTTTCGCAACGTCTATAAATTAAACCCTTATATGTACTCTTGGGTTTTAATGTACTTTTGTCGTCGGACCTACACCTAGGCCTCAATTCTAATGTCTGACTGCTTTCTGCAGTTCTGTTGACACAGTGTGTCTTACCGGTGAGTTTACTAATATTTCTGACGCAACGCTCTCGTTTATGCATAAAGCTATATTTTGTAGCACAAAATGTGCATGAATTCACTTGCATGGAATTCAAAAATTTATTTGTCTGGTAAACCAGATCATGCACAGTCATTTAAGCACAAATTACTGTTCATTTTGTGTACGGAATGTACGGAAAAGTGACGGTTGTCACACTACCATGCATCCAATCAAACTCTCAGCTCTTCACAGCAACTCATCACTTTAACTTCTCAGCAACATACCGCTTCAATCTGTATACTATAAAACAAACATCTCGAGAAACCATAAGAATTTTTCAACAAGGTTAAATAAATTATTATTTTTCAAGAGATAGTTAAACCATATCACAGATTATGCATTTTCAATGTATTACCAACACGCAAAACTTTTTAATCACACACCCTATAACCCGCATGATTTAAAATTTTGAACTCACTTTCTAACACCGTCTCCCCCTATCAGTAACAATTCCTCCAAGAATAACAGTTTTCCGTACGTTAAGAATTTTAAACAGAAAAAGACACTATTTTTGTATTTTTGTATTTTCTGAAAGCAAGTAAATACAAAAGCAATAAACACTCTATTTTTGTGAGAATCACTGGTAAGAAGATCATATCAGCACAATCAAACTGTTTTCACACAATTAGATAATTCTTTATTTAATTTTTCGTGAAAAGCAGTCCAAGACGATTACCAGTATGTTTGTCCACTTAAACAAAATGCATGAACATTTCAAGTACCATTACCGTATGATACTTAAAGGTAATTTTATTATACTGAAATACTAGTGTGTCCCACTTCAGGATATACCCCCGCAATCAAGGTATGCACAAAGATTCATCGTAGTAGGTGAGTATACTGAATTCATCCGTTTTGTATTTCAACGTTTAGATAATTGGTGAACAGGTCAGTACTTCCGTACAGCAGAGAGACCAAAATATCTAACGAGGGCTAAGACAAATACCATTTTTTCGTACGATTTATGCATTTTGCACATTTGAATAACTCTCTTTGAGAGCTTCTTCATTTAAGGGTTTTGGCATTTTTAGCTCTTTTAAGATATCCTGGGTGTGTCTAGGTCAGCATATATCTGGATGCAGCAGAAGGACACCCCTGATATCCCCAGATGAAATAACAGTATAAAGACCCAAAACTTCAGATTTTGGCAATCTATCAACGCAGGATTTAAGGTCATTAAACCATACACCACTGATGTGTTCCCCACTCATATTCAGTTCATTTAGGTTTATATCACTTTGGTAAGTTGATTATTTCATGCTTTTGCCTACTGGTACATCATATAATGAATCTGCTATCACACTTAAGCAATTTAATTTATTTTCAGTGTGACAGTCTAACTTGCTGATGTACTATCATTTCTTCTTTTCCACACAGTGATAACTCATTTTTTATTTTCTATTTTTTTATATTTTTCATTTTTCAATTTTTTTATTTTTGATTTTAAAAAAAAATAATAAACTATTTACAAAATTCTTATGAAAAACCAGTTATTCAGGATTCCTCATCCCTTTGAGTTCGACTAAATGTTCAAAGCGAGCCCTGTCAAATGCTTTAGTATAAGGATCTGCCAGGTTATCTAGTGTGTCGACTCAGCACTTTGAACTTCAATTTAGATCAATTAATATATATATATATCAAACAATCTCACATCCCCCTTCATGTGCCTAGAGCAGCTACTATCAACATAAGTTGATAATCCTCCTTAGCAGCTCCTGCACACACCAACTAAGAAATTAGTTAGATTGGGGGACCCAAGCCTTAATGGTCTTGGGTCGTCCAAATTCACCAACCACTTGAACATCCATCCAATATCCATTACTCCTAACTGGAGTCTTGGATCTCAGACCTGTTGATGGAATTTGATTTTGATTTCCATAAGGTCTCTGGTCCTGAGGGTTCCTATATGTATTTGGACTATTTGACCTTTGAAAATTTTGATTTTGATACCATGAATTTTGATTCCAAGAAGCATTATTGTTGTAATTTCTAAGGCCATTGTTATAAAAAGTTCGACCACCATTATTTTGGTATCAATTTTGATATTGACCTTGACTTCTGAAATTACTTGTATTTCCATTAAAATTGTTCATTCTAGGTGAACTGCTTCTAGGTCTCTCGTATCTGCCTGGTGGAGATCTAGGCTGAAATCTTGTTTGATTTCTTTGAAAACGAGGAACTTGTGGAGTTCCTTTTTCAGCCTTATCTACACCAACAGCAACATTTTCTGGTTGCTTAGAAGCAGATTTCTTTGGAGAATTTGAGCCTTTCTCCTCACTATCATCTTTCTTCTCTGGTAATTTCCCTCTCTGTTTTTCACTAAGTTGTGCTTCACTCTTTTTGTTAGGACAGTAGCTAGCTACATGTCCTTTAATGTGACATTTGAAGCACGATCTCCTTTTCAAAGACTTCTTAGCTGGAGTCTCTGAGGTAGATCCCTTATCAGATGGTGATGATCCCTTAGATGAACCTTGTTTAGTTTGCTTGATTTCAGATTTTTCTATGCTCTTATTTTTAGCAAACTCGACATTTGATTCATTTTCAATAACAGCGGTTTCGTTTTTCATATCACTACCTTGAACAAAATTAATATTTTTAACAAAAGCTTGATTTTTATTCTTAGGCGGTGAATTTTTCTTTTTAAAAGGTTCCCTGTTATTGTTCTTCTTATTATCATCACTCTCAGATCCATCACCTTGACTTGATGTGGATGGAAAACTACTTGGTACAGATGCCATAAAGTCTGCTAGCTCATCTTCACTAGGCAGGAATGAATAGTCATGACTAAGAGGAGGTGGAACTTCATTAAAGCCCTGGAAGCCCACACTGGTCTTGTCATTACTCTTCTTTAACCCACCCATCATGTGTTTCATAACAAAAGATGAATCTCTGAATTGACTCAATTTCTTTTCAAGTTCAACAATTTTGAGTTGTGCATCTGACAACTCTTTGCATTTTTCAGAAACCTCTTTTGTTTTCTCAGCCATCATGTCATGAGCTAAATCTATTACTTGAAGTTTTTCATTTAACTTGCATGTTAAAGCTTCAATTTCACTTTCATAACCTCTTATCTTCTTCAAGTATGTAGATTCATTTCTTTTAGCAAAAAAGTTTGCTTCTTTTATGTTAGACATCTCACTTACCAGACTTTGGTTTTGTGTTGACAACCTGTCAACCTCACCCTGTAGTTCACGACATCTTAAACACACAGAATTAGATTGTACCTTTTCCTCATGAACTTCTGAGGTTTCATCAGCAACAACCTGTTCAGCTTCACTCTCCTTCTCTACTTCAGCATCCACTTTTGCTTCAGCATTCTCCACTTGAGCTTCAACATTTTTCACTTCAGATTCAGCATCACTCACAGTAGTTTCAGCCTCATCAACTGACACTATCTCTTCCATGAATGCCTGAGTGGCACTCTCATTCCCCTAATATCGCTTTTGTAATGCATCCCACATATCCTTTGAATTATTGTACTTTGTGAAGGTATGCTTGATGCTATCAGGTAAAGACATCTTTATCGCAGCCAAGGCTCTTTTTTCAGCCTCATACATCTTTTTATCATCCTCTTTCATGTTCGCATAGTCTGTTCGACGTGGTCTGCCCTCATAATCGTGTGTTGGGTTTATGTACCCATCTTCAATACAGATCCACATGCGTGCATCCTGAGATTCAATGAAGGATTTTAAGTTGTCCTTCCATGTAAGATAATTCTCCACCTTCATCATCTTAGGTGCATTCAAACTCATCATGTTTGACATTTTAAATGCAACAGCCTGTTAAAACCGTACAAAATATCTCCGAAAACAGTGGTTACCAAATTACACCTTTAGAATCGTCTCGAAAAGACAAATCCAATGATATCTAATGTCGAAAACCGAATTCGGGATTTTCCAGGAATGCAACGGTGCAGACGGTTCTGTCAAACGAGCTACGGATCAATTTCTATTTTCGAAAACGTAAATTTTTTGTTACGCTTGCTAGAAAATATTCCACCTTTTTAAATTTGCTGATAATTTCGCTGGGGAGCAGTTAATTTCGCTGGTCAGATGGTCAATTTCGCTGTTCTATTTCGCTGATCAAAGTTCAAGTTCGCTGATTAATTTCGTTCGTTAATTTCGCCGGGTAACCAGTTCGCTATTACGACGACCAGTATAGTCACCGGAAACCGTAATAATTTCGCTGTGGAAAATTATACGGTTACCAAAGTCGCCTTTGGATTTAACTTCGCCGGTCACCGAGGTATCAAGTGTCAAATTCGCTGATCAGTCTGCGAATTAGTCAAAATCGCCTGTTAACTTTGGAAATTCAATCTGATCAAAATTCTGAAGATTTTTCTGATTCTCCTAACAACTTCCTGCAAAATCGAAACAGCAAACTATCAGTAAAATTCGAAAATCAATGAAGAACAGTACGAAGAACGTGAAGAACACGAAGAACAGTCTTCGAATCTTCAAGTCTATCAGCCGAAAACTCTTCCAGAATCAACACAGTCTTTCCAGAAATCCTGCAAAACACCAAACAAACAAACCAGAAGATCAAAACAGCCAAAATTTTCGAAAGTTTTTATCAAAAATTTCGAAAATTTCAAAACCCTAATTTTCAGATTTCAAAGATTTCGAAAATTTCTTCCTGTTTCTGCAGCCAACAATTCTGAACCGAGCCTTCAAGAGCCTAATGCTCTGATACCAATTGTAGGTCCCCTTGACGTATGGATCTTTCACAGAATTGTCTTTCCAATCAAGAGTGCGGAATCCTCTTGATCAGAATATCACAGAAACAAGTAGAAAACAGAAACAACAATTCACTTTCAAACCGGATCTTTATTGATTATCTATCAAAGTGATTACAATCAATCAAGATCCCTAACCACACTAATTTCGTCCAAGCCCTAATCACTCTCACGAAATTCTCACACAAACTATTTTGGCTGATTTTTCTAAACCCTATAGCAAAGCCTTGTTTATATAACACAAGGTTGCTACTTGGGCTAGAGTTTCCTACATGGGCAAAGCCCATTTCGTCCACCCTTGTCCCAACTGGGTTTTGTTTAGCCCAAACTCTATTATCTCACTAATACAAAGCTAAACCCGCTAACTGTTTATCGTTTATCTAATTACAAGATATCCAAAGACCAAATCTAAGCTGTTGTCACAAACATGCACCAACATGCCTATCTGGGGGTAAACCAGGTAGTTCTTCAGGGAATACCTCTGGATATTAAGAGATAATAGGTATGTCTTCGATCTTAGGCTTTGGTTCATCAAGGGTTACTTGTGCCATGTAGATAACACAACCCTTTCTCAAACACCTTGATGCCTTGAGCATGGACACTTGCTCAGGCATTCCGTACTTAGTATCTCCTTGGATTGTCAAAGGCTCGTCATGAGGAGCTCTGACAACCACTTGTTTCTTAGCACAAACGATCTGGGTTTGGTTGCGAGACAACCAATCCATGCCTATTACTATATCGAAACCGGCTAATTTCAAAGGAAGTAAAGACAAAGGAAAAGAGTGGTTCCTAATGGATATAACACATCCATCTAACACGGTTGACGCTGTTTCTATGGTTCCATCGGCTAATTCCACCTCATATTTCACACTTAGGGTTTTAACAGGTAAATTCAGTAACTTACAAAACTTATTATCTACAAATGATTTATCAGCTCCTGAATCGAATAGTACTCTTGCATAAACATCATTTATGAGGAAGGTACCTGTGATCACATTGTCGTCCTGCACTGCTTCCTTTGCATCCATCCGGAAGACCCTTGCATTGGCCTTTTTCCCATCATCAGTTTTCTTTGCAAATTTTGGGCAGTTGGACTTGATATGCCCATTTTCATTGCAGCTATAGCACGTAGCATCCTTGATTTTCTTACAGTCCAAGGTCTTGTGCTCAGAAGACTTGCAAATCCCACATGCCCTTGGCTGTGACTGGGATTTCGACTCATATCTGCACTTCCCGAAGTGTTGTTTCTTACAGATCTTACAATTGGGTTTATCACCTGATTGACGACCATCTTTCTTAGATCCAGAACCCTTTTTGTGGTCATTGTTTCCTTTATGTCTCTTATCCGATCGTCGTGAGCTATCATCCTCACGCTTCCTTTTCTCAGCCTCAGTGTTTCTCAACGATCTCTGCCTGACCGCGTCCAGCGTAAGAGATAATGCTATATCAGCTACAGACCGGAAGGTAGCTGGTCTAGAGGCTTTCACACTGGCCTTAACTTCTGGGGCTAAACCCCCGATGAATCGAGCTATCCTCTTGGGTTCCGGTGTCACAAGATAAGGGACCAACCTTGACATGGTGTTGAAGCTTGTAAGGTAGGTTTGACAATCCAGGTTTTTCATAACCAGTGACAAGAAATCAGCTTCAATCTTTTCAACCTCATGTTGAGGGCAGTAGTTCTCCTTGATTAATGACACAAACTGTTCCCAAGTCATATTGTACAATGGGATTTTCCCTGTAGCTTGGATCAAAGATCTCCACCAAGCTAATGCCTCACCCTTGAATGACTGAGACACGAATTTCACCACATCCTTATTAACGCTACCACTGATATCTACCACTGTGTCCATCTCATCCAGCCATGTCATGCAGTCTATAGCTCCTTTTTCCCCAGTGAAGTCCTTGGGTTTGCATGAAACAAAATACTTATAGGAGCAACCCTTATCACGGGGTCCTTGGTTCAGTACGGTCTTTTGATATGGAACACTCCTTTGGTTTGATGAGTGATGGGAATTACTGTGATCATTGTGAGTTTTAGAGGGTGTTTTAGAGTGTGGTGCAGATTGGGTCCTTGCATGGGTACCACTGGATTCATGGAACTGCCTATCCAAAGCTCGAGTAATGGCATTGTCTATCATTGCTTGCAGTTCTGCACCCGCTACGTTAATTCGGGTATTATCATGATTCTCCCCTGGGTGACTGTTGATCTCATCCGAGTCAGCCATGTAGTTTGAACTGTTACATAAGATATTGACAATAATTTATTCGGGAGTTTATTATAGAATTATCTTTTATGGCAATTCATTAACCATAGTAATCATAGACCATATTGGGTTAATTTGTTAATCATATTTATTTAGGATTTATTATAATTTATCCTAATTATAAAACAATAACAGTATTATTAGTGGTACAAAATACCTAGTCACAGGGACATTCTAAATCATAAGCCTTGATTTCAAAGAATCGAGGCATTAAGGTTTGAACATAGTTCTTTACCTTTTTCTGACAGGGAGTCGTAGACTACTAGTGTCTTTTGTCTTATATGACAATGAGTATGGCCCGTAGGCACTACATTACTTATGGATGTTTAATATATAGTCATCTTAATTGATGGTTTAAACCGATGATTTATAGATCATTAGGTTAGGATAGGAATCTTCTGAAGAATCCTATTATAAGAATGACGTGTGTGATTTTAACGAATCACGTCTGCCAGGAGCGTTAACATGTTTTTAGATGTTAACATGGATTTGAATCTTTTTAAACAGGTCTTACCATTTTGGCCAGGTGTTTTAATGACATGCAGGCTAGGTTACACCTTTAAGATTCTTATTCAATATTTAATAGGCAGATTATTTTTAAAAGGAATGGTTTTTAATTTATTTATTTCATGTATAATATATTATGCATATAATGATAAAAATGAAAATTTTAAAACTTAACATTCCATTAAACATTAAAAGGAGTACACATTGCCCTAAACGGGACTTTTAACAGAAATAACTTACCCACGCAGGGGCTAAACTGATAATACAAGTCCTCGCAGGGACTGATTACTAATATAGATGTCCACGCAGGGACTAAAAAGATAAGTCCACGCAGGGACTAAGTACAAAGATAAATGTCCACGCAGGGACATGATTACAACATTAACAACAAACAAAAAAAGATTTAACGATCCTTCTTGTTCTTTCCTTTAATTAAGTTTGCCAGACCTTTGAACATCCCTTGGTTTTGTCTACGGTCTTCTCGTACTTCCGGCCGCACCTCATTAATCCTTTGAAGGATCTCTTGATGCTGTGGTGGTGACATCACTGGCGGCTGCGGTGGTCGCTGATATAGTGGAGGTTGAGAAGGTGGCGGCTGATGATACCCATATGGTGGGTACCCATAATGTGAGTATCCGGATTGATATGGGATCCCAAAGGATCCTTCCGGATGATGGGCATTGTAGTTTGCCGCTGCTGCAAGGTAAGGGTCGACCTCTGCATAGTTGTAGTTCGTGTTGACCGGCTGCTCAAAGGGGTTATTTGATGCCGCACTAGTGTTTGTAGGGATTGTGTCTCCAAAACCCAATGGTGGCGCGACAGGCGCAGAAATTACTTCCGAGACGGGGTTTGAAGGTCCACCCATCTGTGGGTCTTCATGGAGTGGCGAGTAGTGGCTGCCACTTGAAGGTTGAGGGGTGCTGATACGCACTCCTCTTGGCACGGACATCCGTGCGGTTGTTCTCCTTCGCCTTGGTGGCGCCGGAGGCCGTTGCTGAGCTGGTGGTGGTGGCGGAGTGACCGCGACATAACGATAACCTTCAGAGGGATCCTGTTGCTGCTGCTGTTGCTGTGGAGAGTTGTGATAACTGGGAGTAAACACCCAGTCGATCTGTCGGAATCTTTCTTCATAACTGTCGGGACCATTGTAAGGTGATCCCACGAAAGGTGACCCATCCGAGATTTCGATGGGGTGGTTAGGAGTTCCAGACGGTGGCTCTGCAGGATCGGTGTCCTCATCCATGTCCAACGCATGGTCTCCTGAGAAATGGTCTTCAGGTCCTAGTAGGTTAAAACCCACGGGTTCTCCAAGGTAGTTCGCCGGGTTGAACCGGCTCTGAAAGAAGGGTGTTGGGTCATCAAAAGGTGAGTTGTGGCCCTGGAGAGGAATGTAGAATTGGTGGGAATTTTGGGGCGCATTTTCAGAATGAGGCCCATAGGAGTTGTGAAACAAAAGGGAGGAGCTCGAAGAAACTGAGCGCCTCACTGGTTCAGTAAAGGTCCTCCAGTTATCTTGAGGATTCTGATTAAGTGAGTCTGATGGTGTTCGCCGGTACGAAGGCCCGGCCTCATGATCATTTGGGGCAACAATTGGCCCTTTGCCTCTTCCTCTTATTCTGGGTGGCATCTTTAACCTGTCAACATAAACAAAGATAACAACAAGGAATATATATAGAAAGCAAAATAAAAACAAATCGGGATTTGTCCTAAGTTCTTTGTCTAGACTCAAAAATTTAGGAATGTGCAACTGTGTAACTGAGATTAAACATAAAAGGCTAGTGTTTAATTCACTCAGTGTTGGCTCTGATACCAACCTGTCACACCCCGATATTTCCACGTATTACCGGTGGGCCCGGTGGGGGAGTATCGTGACGTAGTTGATATCATTATAGTCAAACAACACAATATTTAAATGCACAGCGGAAGCAAAAGATAGATTCATTTCAACCGAATAAAATTGTAATATTAAGTATCACAAAATAGTTGAAAATAATCCATAGGTGAATCAAAAAGAAACATTGTTCAACCGACTGAAATGCATCCAAGCTTGCGAGACTCTTATTGATGCTAAGGAGAAAGCCAGCCTATTTCGAGTAGTACCTGCACTTAACCTTTTTGGGAAAATACGTCAGTTTACACTGGTAAATACAATCAACTGACTCATTTTGAAAAGGTTTAGAAAGTTGATTTAAATGCACGAGGCACAAAACATTTTTTTTATAACTTGGGATAATTATTTGAATATAATACTTGTAAAAGAATTACATGTTTCTTATGCGTTCAGTAGCCTGGTTCGTGCCGGGTTAAAGATCAATAGACACACCACATTATTTATTTAGGCACTGACGGGTGTACGCCTACACCCCGTGCTTAGGTCGTGGCCATTTCGTAAAATGATGCCAAGGATATCCGGGACATGGTCATTAACCCCCCAAAGGCGTTTAAGCAAACAAAAACATATTTTTAAACGGGTCATATCGATAATACTTAACCACCAATCGATTAAGGTCGAATGCCCGACCAAGAGGTATCTTAGATACCGTACCCCAAGCCCGTATAAGGGAAAATAAGTTAAAAGTATTTACCTGAGCTAAATATAAATTCAATCCCAACCGTATATCAAATCAGCAAGTAAAGATAGCTTTTAGTGGGCTCCTAAATCTGGAACGAAGGTTTATAATAACCTATTAGAGTCCTAACGGGTCTTTAATTAAGCCTAAACTCAGACCGGTTAGTTTTAAAGGAAGATACGGTTCGAACGCATGATTAAGCGAAGACCGGAATAGAATGTGATTTAGACCCGAAAAGTTTGAAGACTTGTATAATATGGGTAAACCAAACACATTCTGGATTTTGAGATAAAAACGATAACGTTTGACCCGTTTCGGCTAATTTATGCAAACTAGTTACATAAACCGAACCGAACGCGAATAACGTATAACGGGTAACCGAATGAGTCATGAACAGGTTTCCTAAGTTAATATGCTTTAAATATGTTGTGATATCAGTAAGATACCTTCCATTATGCCCAAAACGAGTTTAATCTCAATTTAAGCCCCGTATGGGTATTTTGGTCATTTTAAAGATTATAAAAGAGATTAATTATAATTCTATGATTCGGGTCTGAAATAATCAATAAAACAACTTAATTTAATAGGTTACATCAGTTGGTAATAAGTCTTATATGACAAAATGGTTTTAAACCTATACTATGTGTTTAATACGCGTAAAAAGCCGTTTTAAGCGATTTCTGGGTTAAAAAGGAAATCTGAGTTTTCTGATCTGGTTATAAGATTCAAAATACTTTACTTATTATATAAAATCAGTATCAATTGAATTGGTGTCAAAATATTATGAAAAACTCATTTTACAAGCAAAAGGGTATAATCGGTAATTACCGAATCAAGGTAATAACCTTAGGTTATGATCAGTTTAAAAATAATTAAAAATCTTCAAAAATCCCAAAATATTATATTACATCTGTGGGTAAAAGGTTTGGTGTCAAAAATTGGGTTTAGATAGGCTTTATGCTAATTGCGCTGTTTAATTAATAAAAGACCTCCTAATTACGCTATTGAGCATAACTCCTAATCTAGACCTCCAACTTATGTGAAATTTTAGGGACATGTTTATAAATCAGTAGAAAAGATTATTGTCCTCTCACATTTCCAAAATTCTCGTTTTATGGTCAAAAGGGCATTATGGTCAACATTAAGCGATTAACGGAAACATGTAAATGAATCGGACAATCAACGGACCAATCACAGAGGGTTATGCTATCAAATAACCTAGTCCAAATGAAGCTCTAAGGCATTTCTAAACCCATCTAAGTCGGGTCAGAACTAAAGTCAAAGCAAAAGTCAAAGTTTTGCGACTTTCGGTTCCGAACCGAGCCTAAACAGAAAATTGTCGGATCAAACAAGCTTAGACCAGTTCTTATACTTATTACCAAGTTATATGAGTGATAAAATAGGTTACACGTCTTCTACATTGTTAATTATGCGTTAATTCGAAAATTAAGATTCTGTTGACTTTTTATAACAAGCTTTGACCCGACAAAAGACCTAGTTAAGGCGGGAATCAGTGGGTGCCCTTTTAAGGGTTTATTGCCCACATAATTACCAACTTATAACTACCTTCAATTTGGCTAAACACTGAATCATTAGTGATTAATCGTTAAGTCAAACCTTAATTACGACGGTTTGACTTTAAGCTAATTAACTAAGTAAAACTCGATTAAGGAAGGTTAAGAATACTTACCCAAGTCCTATGCACGACTTGTGAGGCTTAGGGGCTGATCTTGTGCTCCAGGAAGTTCCACAAATGAGTTTATGAGTGAATGATCAAAAGTTGCAACATGTGCTTCCTTATATAGTGATCTCAATCCCACTAGATCAATGCCAAGCAAGTCTAGGATTGGTCCAAGATGATTACAAGTGCCCCTAATGCCTAAAAACCAGATTGTGCAGCACATGGTATTGATAGCAAGTGATTTAAGTCGGTTAGAAGGGCTGGACAGGCACCTGTCATGTTTTTCTGGTTCTGGCAGTCGTAGGCGGGCCGCGTAAAGGATGGCCTTACCTTTACGCGGGCCGCGTGAAGGTCATGTCCGGTCAACAATCTTTCAGAAATTACATTTTTAGTCCCTGGTCCTTCAAAAAGTTATTTTAACATGTTTTATTGCACCCGTAACCCTCTAAATTGATTTCTAAGGACTCCGAGACATAACCAATCTTTGTGAAGTCCTCGTCAACTTTCTGGTCACCCGAAAAGCCTTAAATATTAACGTTTACGCTTTTAACCCCTCGTATACGAATTTTATCATATCTTCCTCATACGATAACGAAACTTGGTGAAATTTTTATCATGCATTCTAGTGAGCATAATTAATCGTTACAAAGCTTCGGGTTGTGCTAAAAGGTCACTCAGAGGTATACTTTAAACATGTTGACACATTTAACCCTTGTAGTTTGTAATCTCTCACTTTCTTTCACAATTAGCTTCGTATGATCCATGAATCATTCGTTTAAGGGTATAAACATCATGTAGGGTTCTTGTAAAGTATATTTATCCATTGTTGACATTTTGAACCCGTATATTCACATTCTTTCCTTGCTTGTCAACTTTAGTTCCTCTAACGTAATCCTTTACACGTTTAAAGTTTATGACACGTGTTAATACATTATTGGACATGAATTTTCGAGGTGTTACAATATAGGTTCTACATCTGTACCTTATTGTAAGGCCTGCAAGAAAAAGCATTCAGGAAGATGCTCCACTTACTGCAATTTCTGTAAGATACCAGGACACAAGGAAGAAGATTGTAGGAAGAAACCTAATAATGGAATGTGCTTCAACTGTGGAGAAAAGGGTCACATCAAGCCGAACTGTCCGAAACTAGCACCAGCCATGAACAACAAGACTACTAAAAATGCTAGAGCATTTGTTCTGACTGCAGAAGAAGCAAAGATGATTCCGGACGTGATAGCCGATACGTTTTTAGTTAATGATGTTTTTGCTAAAGTATTATTTGACTCTAGTGCAAACCAAAGTTTTATTAATACTTCATTTTGCAAACTTCTTAATCAACCATTAACTAAACTCCCACAAGAATGTTGAGTAGAAACAGCAAATGGGGAAACCATTAAGATTTCTGAAATCTTGCAGGGTGCAAGAATAGAATTTTTAAATCAAAAGTTTATTGCAAACCTGTATCCAATGGATCTGGCAGGATTTGATGTTGTATTAGGAATGGATTGGTTAGTAGCCAATAAATCCAGTATTCTATGTGATCAAAACTCAATCCAAGTAAAGACACCAAATGGTGAAAGGTCACAATTAAAGGAGATAAACCATCTAGATCAACAAAATTCATCTCTGTGATGAAAACAGCTAGTTATTTAAGGAAAGGATCATTAGTGTATTTGATTTCTATAATCACTAACACTAAAGGAAAAGAATTGAAAGATATTCCTGTAGTATCTCAGTTTCCAAATGTGTTTCCAGAAGAATTACCAGGACTACCGCCGGACAGAGAAGTTGAATTCAGAATCCACCTACTACCAGGAACAGCACCAATTGCCAAAGCACCCTACTGCTTGGCACCAGCAGAAATGCAAGAGTTAAAAAAACAATTAGATGAACTGCTAGAAAAGGGATTCATACAGCCAAGTTCATCACCATGGGGAGCACCAATATTGTTTGTCAAAAAGAAAGACGGATCGATGCGTATGTGCATTGTTTACCGTGAATTGAACAAAGTCACAATTAAGAATCGATATCCATTACCAAGAATCGATGATCTGTTCGATCAACTACAAGGAGCTCGATTTTTCTCAAAAATAGATTTACGCTCAGGATATCATCAATTAAAGGTACAGGAAGAGGACATTCCTAAGACCGCTTTTAGAACAAGGTATGGCCATTATGAATTTACTGTCATGCCATTTGGTTTAACCAATGCCCCAACTGCATTTACGGACATGATGAACCGAATATGTAAGCCATATTTGGATAAATTCATAATTGTTTTTATAGATGATATTCTCATTTACTCTAAGAATAAAGAGGAACATGCAGAGCATTTGCACGCACTTCTAAGTTTATTGAGAAAAGAAAACATTTATGCAAAGTTTTCAAAATGCGAGATTTGGTTAGAACAGGTACAGTTTCTTGGACATCTAGTCAATCATGAAGGAATTCATGTGGATCCCACCAAGATCGTGGCGATTACCAAATGGAAAACCCCTGAGTCACCAACCGAGGTTAGAAGTTTCCTAGGATTGGCCGGTTATTATAGGAGATTTATTCGAGATTTTTCTAGAATAGCCATTCCTTTAACTAAGCTAACCTGTAAATCTGTTAAGTTTGAATGGGAACCAAAACAAGAAGAAGTCTTTAGAATTCTTAAGCAAAGATTAACCAACGCACCCATAGTAGTGTTACCAAAAGGAACAGAAGACTTTGTAGTCTATTGTGACGCTTCTAAATTAGGTTATGGATGTGTGTTGATGCAACGAAAAAAGGTTATAGTCTATGCATCTAGACAACTTAAGAATCGTGAAGAGAATTATTCAAACCATGATCTAGAATTAGGAGCCATAATTTTTTCCCTGAAAATTTGGAGACATTACCTTTACGGTAGTAAGTTTACCATTTTCACAGATCATAAGAGTTTAAGGTATGTTTTCGGGCAAAAGGAGTTGAATATGAGGCAAAGACGCTGGATGGAGATACTTAATGATTATGATTGTAATATCCAATATCATGCAGGAAAGGCTAATGTAGTTGTAACACCCCGTGTTTTTGAAAGGTTAAAGTCAGCGACCGATTTCGCGCAACTTGACTTGTAGTAGATTTCTTTGGGTGTTTACTTGTATTATGTGGAGTAAGTGTCAATAATTACAATAATCGACGTATGTTACTCGCAAACTATTCGACTTACGACTGTAAACTATAGGAAGTAACAATGCGATAAAGCTAAACGATAACCAAACTATGCTAATCAAATCGACTTCAAATCGCAACTCGAACTACGTATTTTAATTATTGTTATACGTGTGTGTGTGCCTTATGTGTTACTTGTGCATGTTCATTTATGTTATGTGTGGAACGCAATCGAACTCAATCGAAATCGAACTATGATAGATATAGTAGTTGGGAATAAAGGTAATTTGAATAGGAAACTCTATCGTATCGCATCGATCGCAATCTGAATCGAATCAGCAAAAACCGCGCGTCGAACACACGAAGCAAGTGCCATCCAGCCGGATAGCCATCCGACCGGGCTGTGGCGTGTGCGTATATATACATATTTTTATCATGAATAAACACACGATTGGGTTTTAAATTTATAAAAGTGATTATTACTTTTACATCAAAACACACACGAAAGAGGCAAGTGTACCCCGTCATATATGTAATAAAGTATTGGTAAGAACCAAGTATCGATCCAAGGAAATGGGCGGAGAAATAATACTAGACCTTTGTCACTAAACTACCGGTAAAAACATGGGTTTTTTTGATTTAAACTAAACTAAAGTAAACATAACCAAATACATAATAAAAACGTAATAGAATATAGATAAAAAGCCTTGCTAAATACACAACCACAGCATGTCAACTAAGTCAGTTTTGGCACTAGAAGCATTCGGTCAATATTCCAATTTAAGACAATTAGTATCCCTTTCGGGAATCCTAACATGACAATCATTCGGAAAGCTAAAACGATAAACACACTTTAACCACCTAAAATTGTTCTTTAACGTGCAATTGATAAATGTCTATGAAAATCTCTTAAAAATAAGTTAGTCAGCCGTTAGGATTGTTCTAACCTCACTTAAACAAGGAAAGCGACACCGATAAACACAATGCAACCACCGAGATAAGCATAAACTAGATTAAATCACAACCGAGTTCATTTTACAAATCTTGCACAATAATTCACTAAGATAGCAATTTTGGCCTAAACTACTAACTAAGCTAACAAATCATGGCAAGAATTCATAACGACACCATCTAACCCGTTTAGGTCCTTACGTGACGGCAAGCTCTCTTGATTAACAATAATTACATTTTATTAAATCACTAACCATTTCTAGTATCATGATGCATACATTTAAACCAAGTTAAACTAGTTAACCAAATTCAAAGTTTACTAATACAAGATTAATTAAGCTTCATTTTTCAATTATCTTAACTAACCAAGCACCAATCATCCAACATAATTACTTATAATCAAGAATTCAATATCAATAACAAGGTTGCAAACTAATCATCAAAGATAATCATAGAAAATACTTCAAGTGTCATTACAAACAAAGTTTAACACACTAATGGCAATAATCTAGCAAGGGATTGTTTGTGTTTTTGCCCAAAGGCTACAATAATACATAAACAATAATCTAAGTACTTGAAAGATTAACAAAATCATGGAAAGATTAGAAAACCAAACCATAAACAAGTACTAGACTAAGGATCCGGGTAGTAATCGAGCTAAACGAGACAATGTGGCTTGAATCCGGGTGAAAGCTAATGCCTCCGGAGCCTGAAAATCGCCTGAGAAGCTCTCCAAAAATCCAGAATATCGAGCAGAATGTTTCTGCAAGTTTTTATACTTTTTGCTGTTGCACGGTCGTTCTCCATATGGAACGACCGTTCACTTTATGCAATTATTGGGGATGGGTCACCATACTGCATACGTCATCGGATCGTTGACCAGATTCGAAATGGCACGACCGTTCTTTGTGTGGAACGGTTGTTCAGTTCCGGGCTACTTGTTGCACGCCAAGTCGCACAGGTCGTTCATCACCGAGATCAGGCTGGATCATCGCAGTCGCACGGTCGTTCTTCGCATGGAACGTCCGTGCATCACCGGTCTGGCCGAGTTTGCCTTGCACGCCCAGTCGCACCTCTCGTTCAATGCCGGACAAATCACCAACTGTCGGAGATGCACGACCGTGCATCAGGTGGAACGGTCGTTCCACAGGCCCAGTTCAGAATCCTTAACAGAATGTCCGCAGCTTCGTCGTTTTGTCCGGAAAGTCCTCGTTTTCGCTATCATCTTGGCTGGTATGCTGTTTTAGGCCTGTAAACATAAATGTAGATAAATAAGTATCCGAATGACGGTTTTACGGCCAAAAACGCATAAAATAGGGGTAAAACGGGGAACTAAAATATGTGTAAATTAACGAATATCAGGCTGCCACCCGTTCGTGGTGCCAAGATGCCATCCGACCGAGATGACATCCGATCGGATAGTCATCCGGGCGAGATACCATCCGACCGACCCACACTTTCCCCTTTTGGAATCCTATAAATACCCCTGTCATTGTCATCATTTCCACTTTTGGAAATCCTCTGTCGGAACAGTTCGTGCTCCCCACCTTTTCTTCAATTTCTCTCAATCCAATAAGATCTCGCCCTAAATCTTGTACTTTCTTGATCTACACGCACTCCTACACCTTTCTATCTTTTGAATCTTAACTTTTAACCGTGAAATCACTAGATTTGAGGTGTTCTAGGATGATGTCATCATGAGTTCCTGAAGAACTTCTTGTCACTACGCCAAATATGACCTATGGCCACACTTTTTCAAAAACCGTCATGCCACACTTTCAAATAAATGTGTGGCTAAAGGTCATTAATGACATTTCAAAACCTTCTAGCCTACTTTTAGCCACACCTTTTATTTATTCATGTGACCATTGTATAATAATTAAAAACTTTTAGTCACACTTAAAGAAAAAAATGTGACATTTACTAGCCACATATGAAAAGTGTGGCAAAATGTGATCAACCGCCATGGTATTTGTTTGATTTTATATTCATGTGACAAAAAACACAAACATTTCCAAAACCTTTAGCCACACTTTCACATTAAAATGTGACATTTTCTAGTCACGGTTGAAAAGTGTGGCCAAATGTGACCAACTGTCTTGGTATTTTTTTTAATAATGTGGCTAAAAGCTAAAACATATGACCACTTATATTATGGTCACAGTTAAAGTTTTGATGTGTGGCTAAAAAAGTAATCAACGGTCATGGCAAAACAAATAACATGTGACTATTAATAGTCTATGGTCACAATTAATTGCTTCATGTGACCCTTGTATAACATTTAGCTACACTTTAAAAAAAATATGATACTTACCGGCCACACCTCCAATAGTGTGGTCAAATGTGACCAACTGTCATGATATTTGTTTGATGATGTGACTAAAAACTAATACATATGGCCACATATATTGTTTTGTGTGACCAACAAATAGTGTTTATTAGTCAGTTAATGAACAAAACAAAGATAGTGACTATATGTAATTTATGATAATAGTTAAAGTTATTATGTGTGGCTAAAAGAAATTAATGGTCACGGTAAAGCATTCTAGTGTGGGTATAAGAAATTAATAGTCACACTTCAAATTTTTATATGTGGCGAAGTCTCCAGTGGTCCTCTCAGTTGCTTCTCTTTGTTGATATTCGTTCTTCCACTGTCGTCTGTATCCTAATTCTTTTTTATAACATCAGCATAGGGTTCAAGCTTTTCTAAAGCACGCAAACAGATCTAGGGCTTGAATTGGTTTGGTGATATCTCCGCAACCGCTGGCGTTTCCTACGGTGGTGAATAACACATGTTTAAATCAGAAACCGAATCAAGTTATCTAGGGTTTCTTTCTTCTTCTTCTTCTCTGTACCTATAACCACCACTGCAAAAAGGTTCTAATATCTGATCAACACTGGCCGAAGAAGTAAGCTATTACACAAATACAATCTTATTTTACAATATCAATAGTTCTCGTGATCTACTCTGCTTCCTGCATCTATTCACAGACCAGAAGGCGTTTTTGAAGCAACCGAAAGTCTTCATCTGGTTAGAAGCGGACCCTAGACCTTTAGGTTTAGGTAATTGTGCTATATTTTGTTTGATTTTTGGTGGAATGTGTTTATTTTTGTATGAATTGTGGATTTGTGTTATGTTTATTAGTTCGAAGAAGAGCGGCAAAGGAAAAAGGTCTGGAAATGGGGAAGTAGTTCTAGAAGAGTATTGGTCTTGGATTTAACCTGAGAGAGGCTATTAAAGGTATTGTTGTTATAAAGTCTTAACAATATCAGTTGTTTGTTTTTAATTGCTATTTTGTTATGTTGTTGAGTTGTTGGATTGGTTGAATGAATTTAAGATGTGTGTTAGATGAATATGAAAAATAATAGATGAATTTGAATCAAATGGATTGTTACTAGATTGATTATTTGTGAAAACTAGAATACATATCGGATGAGGAGAATGTATATATTGTATCTATTGTTTATTTGTTGGTTTAATGATTGTAATTTTAGACTTATTTGTTCTTATTGAGTTAGTTGTTGCTGGTATTGGAAATGCATATGCCACTTACTATTGGTGTTACTACATCATTTTGAGGTTTTCAAAGTTCTGACTTCATGTCATCTTCCTCGTCTTTGTGTGAACAAAGATGAGGAAAGAGTGTCAAAGTAGAACTAGATGGAACGCGGGTCCCGCTTAAAACGTTTGAAGACTATGTAATCTTTATCTTCAACTATAAACATATAGGTTGGATGTGTGAAACCTCTCACGCCTCCAACTTTATCGGCAATATGGACTCAAGAGTCGAGATTGGTGTCTTGTTGGGTTGAGCTACAAAATAAAATTGGGCTTACATATGTAATCTGTGGGTAAACGGAAAATATATTACATAACTTAGGTGCATTCAAACTGTTTTTTTTTTCTAAACCTTAATCGGTTTCAAACTGAAAGTTAGCTATAGACAGATAGGTGGTCAATTGGTAGTGCACTACATTTTCAAGCTAGCTTTAATAATAACCAAACAAGATGAATAATTATCAACTAATTAAGTTATCATGCAGTTTCAACGACTCGGATCAAAGCAACGTACACCTGCTGCTACCAGTGATGTTCCATCCACCTTTTTTTCTGCCCAATCTTGGTAGAACTCTAAGGGGAAAGCTTCTCTTCAACCCAAAAGAACTCAAATCACTGGAGCGGAGATTAATGCTATTGTGGTAGGCAATATCTTTTTTGATGTACATATGTTCTTAGTTATGGTTTACAATATTCTAATAAAGTGTTTAGTTCATAAGCACCCTGTGCATAAGAACTCTTTCTTATGTCTGCTTTGACATTTTGTAAATTGTATGTGAAAATTATAACTCGAATGACCAAAGAAGTTCAACTCATTAAGGTTCATCATGCTGTCAAGATTAGGCCTCACTTAGAAAAAAGACATATGATAAATACTCTAAAGACATATGATAAATACATTCTTGGTTTATATAAATTCTTGCTTTCTTATATGTACCTTTTTTATAACCTAAAGTAGATGTGGGATTATACTGTTTGGCGGTTGTTTGGGTTTTGCTTAACACAGGTTAGTGTCGGGATGGTAGTGGTTGATGGGCGAAAACCCCTAAACTGTGTTTCACCCGGCGAATTAGGATTTTAGGTAGGGGTGTGAACTTTTTACTCGACCCGAAAACATGACATGAACCGAACGAGAATTTATTAGATTTGGGTTTACCCTAAACGGGTTCGGGTCAAATTCAGTTCGAACCCACGAACCCATTTAGCTAAACAGGTCAGCTTTGGGTCAAACCCATTAGGTTCACGGGTTGACCCGTTTAGTATATAAAATAAAAAATAGGATGGATTCTGTGAATATATATATATATAGAGTTAAGGGTTTTAGGTTAATGTAAAGTTTTCTTTTTATAATATGAGCAGATTTCATTGGTCAATTTGGGTGGTTAAATCTTAAATGTGAAGTTAATAATGTGATTAGCATTTAGCATATTATTTAATTTGAAGCAAGAAATGAATGAATCGTCGTAGAGTCATTAGCAAATTTGTCTAATTTCTAAGCAAGAAATGAATCGTCAAAAGACTCTTGGCGCAAGTTTTGTTTTCCCTTTATTTATATTTTTATAATTTTTATTTTGTTGAAATTTCTTTTTTTAGACTAACTTATTATCTTTTGGTACTAGTTTAAAGGAATTATATCAGCCTGTTTCATGGTAATTTATAATTTTTGATGTTATATACTAATATAAGTATGGTTTTAGAACTTTAGAGCACATTATATTATATCTATCTTAAAGAACAATGTTGGTGCTACAGTGCGCCGGCACGAAATTACAATATTGCCCTTTGTGCAGGCGCATCGGTTTTGCGGGTGCGCAATCAGTTGAGGATCCGTTGTCGTCTTATTGGAATGCGTTTAGTATACTTTTACTGTATAAAATTATTTGCAATGTCACGGTCTGTGACAGTAATGCTTTTAGCATACTTTTATGTATAAAATTATTTGCAATGTCACGTACTGTGACAGTAAGGCTTTTAGTATACTTTTATTTTCTCGAATATCATCTTCGTACATTTTATGTACTTTTGGTTGTTTATAGTCATTGTTTTGACTTTTAATTGTAATCAACTCCCATGTTCCTTTGACTTTTGTAAGATTGCATCTGCAATTGAATCTGCATACACTAGTTATTGTTTTGTAACTTTGACTTTCATAAGTGCAGTCATTGTTTGACTTTTGTTGTTTTTTTCGTAAGGTTTTCAGTTGTGTCATTCAAGTTTTAGCCAAATTGGTTGATGTTTTTAGTCCGTTGTCAATTGTTGGGATGGTGCTTAATTAAAACCTGATCTTGGCTGTAAATTTTGATTATGTTTGCTGGTTAAAAACTAAAGTATATTTGCTGCCTTTTCAGTTGCTTTGATGCTACATGTTGAAAGTTGAGAGTGCAACGTTAAAAACCAATGAAACCGGTTTCGGGCCCAAAGCTGGACGTTGTCTGGCTCGCCACTTCAGTTTCAGGTCTTCATAAAGCTAACAACATGAACAACTTACTAGCAATGGCGTAGCCAGGAATTTTTTTAGATTGGTTCTACTTTTATTAATAAAACGACTAAGTTACTTGTAGTGGTGAAGCAATGAATTTTTTTCATTGGGGTCAAAAAAAATTTTTATCTAAGTTTGTTTATTCGTAGTACTTTTCACAGGGTCATGTCAACAGGTGTTTTTATGTTGGGTCGGGTCGTTGATGATGTTTATCCATATTTTACCCTAAAGTAATATAAGTTAATAAAGGCTTAAAATTAAGCTCCCATCATTAGTAAGAATCTACATAAATTTTTCCAAATACCAGCACATATCCAAGCATGTATGTACAAAATGCGATTATTATCTTATCTTCATCCTAATGAAAAAGAAAACACATAGCAATAGACATACAAAATTAGAACACACTTCAAGAGTCGCCATCTTTTTGCAACTAGTAGTTAGGACCCGCCCGTTATGGCGAGACCGTTATACTAACTAAAAAATAGACGTAAAAACGTTGAATCGCAAAATTTATACCAAAACGTAAAAAAAAAATCCACGCATTATAGCAAAGATGTTGACAATACTTGAAATCTTATGGAGAAAATTGAAGTGCGTTGCGGCGGTACCGTTAAACCAAACAAAAATTAGATGTAAAAACATTGAACAACGCATGCGCGTTGCGCCGTGGTACCTCACAAGTCAATCGGATTTGAATTTATAAAGTAGTGCCACTAATAATAATAGTTAAACAAATCTATAAAGTAAAGCGTTTATTAAAACTATAAGTAAATAAGGGTTATCTGGTACTTTATACTAATAGGAAGATTTTTACTTTTATAAATAGTCCAATGGAAGAAAATATAAGTCTCCACTAAAATGTTATTGAGGTCAATCTTTTACGGCCTACAGGGTCGAACGATAATTATTGGAATAATGGATTTTAATAATCACAACTATTAGTCGTTAGCCGGCAACAGTCTCAACTTAAAAAATAACCAGTGGTGGTCTCACCTTTTCACATTTTGTAAACCAATGGACCTTTACTAACAGAACCTTAATTTTTTTGTCCCCTTAAAATTCATTATTCCATAATTATTTATGAGTTAAGCTTTTACTTTATTATTAGTGGAACAAAAATTAAATAATAAATAAAGTTTAATTGATCACAATGTACAATAGTAGATCATATATGTCGTAATAGACTATATTGGGCCTTAATGGATCACAATGTACAATAGTAGATCATACATGTTCTAATGGACCACGTGTGGGCCTTCATGGACCATGTGTAGGCAATGGACAATAATAGATCATACATGTCCTAATGGACCATGTTGGGCCTTCACCGACCACAATGGACAATAGTAGATCATACATGTCGTAATGGACACAATGGACAATAGTAGATCATACATGTCCTAATGGACCATGTTGGGCCTTAATAGATCATAATGAACAACAACAGATCATACATATCTTAATGGACTATGATGGGCCTTACTGGATCACAATGGATAATAGGAGATCATAAATGTCTTAATGGACCACAACGTACAATAGTAGATCATACATGTTTTAATGGGCCATATTGTATCTTGATGGATCACAATGGACAATAGAAGATCATGCATGTTTTAATGGATCTTAATGGATCAAAGTATATAATAGTAAATTCATTATATCTTAATGGGCCATATTGGGCTTTAATGAATCAAAATAAACAATATGGCACCATGCATATTTTAATGGTACACAATGTACAATAGTAGATCTAATATGTGTTAATGGGCCATATTGGGTATTAATGAATCAAATTTACAATGTACAATAGAGATTATATATATGTAATAGAAGCATATTGAAGCTAAATAGATTAGACAATTCACTTTTCATACATAATATAATATGTAATTTATATATCTTTTACATTAATACTGTATAAATTTAAATTACTTTTTTATAAGTTTATATTATTAAAATATGGATATTCATTTTAGAGTTAAATGTCATTTTAGTCCCTGTGGTTTGGGCCATTTTGTCAGTTTAGTCCAAAGGTTTCATTTTTCGCCTGTCGGTCCAAAAAGGTTTCACCGTTGCCATTTTAGTCAACTGGGTTAACTTCATCCATTATTTCTGTTAACGAGAACGCCAATTCGGTCATTTTATATGGCCGAATTGCCTCTTTAGTTAACAGAATTACATATAAAATAATTGAATTGCCATTCTCGTTAACAGAAAACATGGATGAAGTTAACCCAGTGGACTAAAATGGCAATGGTGAAACCTTTTTGTACCCACATGCAAAAAATGAAACATTTTAACTAAACTGACAAAATGGCCTAAATAATAGGAACTAAAATAACATTTAACTCTTAATTTTATCCCAACATTTTCAACCCCAAAAATTCCCTCCCAACCATTTTGGCTCCTAATTTGAACTCCCTCAAAAATTTCATATCTAGTATTCCTAAAAAAGTAAAAAGAAACATTAGCTTCCCAGTCGACTCCCCACCTCCTTTTCTTCTATACAATTCATGTTTTACATCTTTCTCATCACAAATCTACCACAAATATCTCCACTCCCCTCTGCAAACGAAACCCATATGCTTGGTTTATGAATACGTTTCTACGAGTAGCCTGAAAGATGCAATCAGGAGAACCGATTTGCAGATGCGATGGGATGCAAGGATACGAATCGCACTACACTTCAACTGTACGCCCACTCGTATGATTGTATTCGTTATTCAGGTACGTGTTTCTTTTATTGTAGTTTTTATTCGTATATGTGTTGATATCTTGTTAAATTTTTGAAACTGTGCTTTCAATTGTTTTGATTTCATGTTTTTTTGGGATTTGGTACAAAAGGTGTTGGAACTGGAAGAATCGGTGTTCGAATTTGGTTTCGTTTTATGAACAGGTGTGTTTTGATTATGTGAATATGGTATTTGATTGTCGCGTTTTGGTTTGTTTTGCATTTTGATGAGATTGATTGGAACTGGTAATTTGTTTGTTATTTCTTCTATATAAACATGGATGTTCATCTAACCACATAAAGAGCCTATTTGTGTGTAATCATTCATCTCTCGCTCTAAAAAACCAGCCATTAATGGAGACATAGAACATTAATCGTGTGTGAGATGAACGGTTTGTAAATGCTAGCGTTGTGTGGATTTAATTTGATTGGTGATTGATTTGGTGAATGTTAAGTTGTTTGTTTGTTGATATGTGAGGTTACTTTTAGGTTTGATAAAGTAGGAGTTGAAGAGTTTGATACAAGTTAAGTGTTTAGATTAGTTCGTTGTGTTTTTTCGACTCTTGTGGTTTGTTGATTCTGTGTAATTTGAAGGAAGATGTTGTTTGCTGGCTGTTGATCAGTTTTGTTTCAGATTTAGATGATTGCAATGCGTTTTGGTTAATGATAACAAGTAGGAGATATAGGCTCAATTGGTTAATTTGATAACATTAAAGCATAAAGGATGTGTCAAACTATTTGGTTAAATGTTGAAAAGCTAAATATCTTTCTGATCATATCATAGAACTAGCAGTATAAAACAACAGTGTCCGAAAGTGCACAACTTTCCAATTATGTTTTTGTTACCATAACTGCCTCTCTATTCCTATAGTTGATACTGCCTATAAGTGCTTATTGACTTCTTTACTTGTGGTTCTGAATTGAAAGCGCCCTTATTGATGCTACATGCTTGAGTATTAATTATTTTACATTTTGTTTATATGTCTATGTATGAAATCTTGATGAACATTACGAATATGTTCTGGTTGAATTTTTTTTAGAAGTAGTTAAATCAAACTTTCTTGGTAGCTCTTTATCACGTGAACTGGCGATTCCTTTTGATATGTGCCATAATCATCTTGCAGCCATTTCTACACACACTTATGGTATAAAAAGAATGAAGCTACTCAAAATTAGTTTCAAATGGCAGATGCTACATCTAAAACGTGAATCGTTGGTTTATATCTTCAAATACTTTCAGGTATATACTTACATGTTTTTATTGTTTATTACACATATTTTACTTCTACAATTGTTTATGTACCCTTTCTTGATTCTACCAGTTTAGCATTTCATTTTTCTTCTTTTCTTTTGGAATTTATTATTAATATTTTTTAATTCTGTAGTAATCTATTTTACTTTCATCTGAACAATGATTACTTATTTTTATTTCTAGAAAGTTTAAAACTAAAATGAAAGAGAGTCCTTTTTTATTGTCGTAGTTGGTTGCTAGAATTAGGAATTGAGGCATGGTATCTTACAAAAGTCCTTTCTTGTTTGTTTTTTTCTTCAAATTTTCAAGTTGAACTGACATAGTTTGTCGTTTCTTTGCGGCTTATGTTGGTGGATTTAGTCACGACCAGTGATTTTTTCTTACAACTTTGCTTAGTAATTCACTTGATGATGGTGGAGTTTATCTTGGTGCCTCTATATTTTGCAATAGTTATGATATTGTTCAACGGTTTTATGGAGGTCCCAATGTTAATAGCCAAACTTCTTGTTCTACCTATGTTGGGTTTACACTTTTCCTTCTTGGCTTTTAAGCATTTCTCATAAGTTATATAATCAGGTATTTGGGTGGCTGCCACATATTACTCCAAAGTCCACAACTAAATGTATTATCTTTTTCTTATTATCGTATTATTTCACTTACATATCTTTTTCTTACGATTGTATTATTTCACTCATGTATATATTCTTCGATTTTAATGATTGGTGATGTATATGACAGCGAGTTCTAGGTATCTACACATACACCTGAAGTTTCTTCGTTCGAATACTACTACTTACAAATGTGCGTTTGGTGGTATGTTGAACTTCACTTGATCCTTTTTTTTATTTGACTGGAAGCTTTAACATGTCTAATGAATTCTGTTAATTTTCATTCCTTGCTGAAATGGAGGAGAGACATGCTATGGCAGAATCGACGTTGGAGGCTACCTTGCAGTACCAATCTAGCCAACATAAGGCACCGCTTTCCCCAAGGTATTTTCGTTTATAACTTATGTTAGGGCTGAAATGGTAAAAAAAAAAAAAAAACAACTAAACTGTGTTATGTAACTATCTTACACCCTCTGATGAAAATTGGGGTTTTTTGGGTCAAAATTTAAAGAAAAAAACCGCCGTTTTACCCATTAGTCAAATTTTATAAAGCTAAATGGTTTTAAGCTGATCATTTTACAAAGCAAACTATTTACGCTATTATATTGAAGCAACCAAATCTGCTGTGAAAGGATTCTAGATAGATTATTAGCACCTACATAAAACTACCCACATGTTAGACCACCACTCTCACTTCACTACACCATCTGGTTAATGGGCTTCCTAACAAAAGAAAAAGGCGCCGTGCAGGCACTCCGGGTATAACCCTACTCCAAGTAAGGTACACTGTTTTTGTTACATTTGTTGATGTACAGTCAATTTTTAAGTTTATTTGTTTGAATATATTTGTTAAGTTTAATTATTATTAATTTCTAAAATTGGACGACTATAAACCTAGTTATATGATGCATCCTAATATTGTTTAAATTTGTGAAATTGTGGATCCAGATGCCGAGAGGTGCTGTCGTTGTCAATGAAGATCTTGCTTGAATCAGAGCAATACGCATGTGAGATCTGTAACCAAGGGTTCCAAAGAGATCAAAATCTACAAATGCATCTCAGAGACGACACAAGGTGCCATAGAAGTTGTTGAAAACGGATTCAACTGAGATCAAGAAGAGGGTGTCCGTGTGTCTGGAAGACTGGAACTGAGTTTTATGGTGACATGGAAGTTTTTGTTTTTTATGTTCCTTAGGTTTCTTCATATCAAATTTGTTCATTGATTCCATGGACTATTTTTGATGTTTTCTACAGTTCGAATTTGTAATATGTTATCAGTGATTTCAATTTGTAGGTACTTGCTGGACATAATGGGGCAACAATAGCTATATATACCAAGGAGAATCTTTTGAACAATGACCGAACTCATGTGAACAAGATGTATGTGTAATCTAATCGCTTTTAGCTTGCATGTACTTGTTGGTATATCTTTTAACTTTCCTTTAAGTGCAACTCAACATAGCATGCAGACAAAACATGATGAACCGTGTGACGTTTCGCAAAGGAGTTTTTAGAGAATGAGAGGAGTTTATGTTGTTGCAAGCATCGAAATGAAAGCGGGAAGACTTTTTTAGAGAATGAGAGGAGGTTATGTTGTTGCAAGGGCTCCTCAGAGTGATGCATGCTTAGACAAAAGTGCTACTGTTGAAAGTGTTGGTTGCTCATCATTTTTGTAGATAACTTTTGATTAGTAGTTTATGTATTTAGTATTAAAATTGAAAACTTATGTATGGATTTTGGTTTATGATTGTTAATAGCATTATTTTGATTTTTAGGTTTGTTCATGTTTACTACTATTTTAATTCTACAAAATTTAAAATAAAATTGCTAATTACACAAAAATGGCCACATAAAACTATAACAAATATGTGTGACCAAAAGTTGGACAATAATCACACTTAAATTTGCAATTTTTTATGTGTCTATATATATAATTTTTAGCCACGCTTAAAATAAATTCTTGTGACTATATAATAGTTACGGTCACACTTAAAGTGAATTTATGTAATTGTTGATACCATTTAGCCACACTTACATTGAATTCATGTAGCCGTTGATACCATTTAGCCACACGTAATGGATCGTTTGCTTGATTTCAACTTTTTTGCCACACTTTTTTTAATTGATGTGGCTAAAACAAACTTTTTAGTGACTATATAATATAAACGAACACACTTACAGTAAATTCTTGTGACTATATAATAGAAACAGCCACACTTATAATAAATTATGTGGCCACTGATACCATTTAGCCATACTTTATGGACCATTTGCTTGATTATAGCAACCATTTTGCCACATTTTTTTTTTAAATTGATGTGGCTAAATTAAACTTTTTAGTGACTATATAATAGAAACAGTCACACTTATAGTAAAATCAACGTGGCTATATAATAGAAACACTCACATTTACACTAAACTCATGTGGCCATTGATACCGTTTAGCCACATTTAATGGACCATTTGCTTGATTACAAAACCTTTTTGCCACATTTTTTTTTAAATTGACGTGGCTAAAACAAACTTATTAGTGACTATATAATAGATTTGGCCACACTCGTAGTAAATTCATGTGGCTGTTGCTACCCCTTTAGCCACACTTACCGGACAAAATGATTGATTTTTAGCAAGACCTTTTAGCCACAGTTTACATTGCTACGGCCACACATAAGTGAATGTGGCCGTATGATACCTACGATGACTAGACCTTTGGTCACACTTAAGCTGAGAAAAAAAAGTGTGGCAAAAGGCATATGGTCACACTTTTTTTATGTGGCCGTAAGCCTTTTTTGACGTAGTGTGTTTTGGCCTCAATCCACCAAGAATAACTTAGATCTGATAGATTTCCACACAAATACACAAAGATCTCGCGTAGATCTAAGCTTAAATATAGTGAAAAAGGATTGAAAGATGGTTTCCAACTTTCTTTCAACTCTTTTACACTCAAAACCGATAGGATCCGACCCTGATCTAGTCCCCTACTCATTATTAGAGTCGAGCTAGCTCAAGATCCAGATTCTACCCACGAGACCACCGATTTCGGGTTAAACGTGGATAACCGTCTTGAACCGGTTAACTGGCCGAGCTAGGGTGATTCCTGGTCGATCAGGTTACTTGGGTCAAGATGGGATTCTGTTGGTTAACACGTTGTCAAAACGTCTCGATAAAACGACAAACGACCAAAACGACCAAGTGTAAGACGAACGGAACAATCGGAACGGAATGTTGTCCGACCGGACTGCTGTCCGAGCGGATAGACTACCCGAATGGATTGCTGTCCGAACGGATAACATCTTGGGTCCCATACTTTATCAACTCCATCTGAAGTTTGAGTATTGAACGATTATTTGAGTTGTCGTAACAGAATTATTTGCCTAGATTTTTGTCTGTAATAATTTGTTTACTATTTGAGGCATGGTATGGGACGTGTTATTTTAAATCGAATCGTAATGATAATTGTTATGGAAACTTCTGGACAATCTGTTTCGCTTAGTGCCATGCCCCGATGATTCCGCCATCGGTTGGGGTGTGACAGATTGGTATTAGAGCCATAACTATAGGGAATTAGGCAAGGCACGACCTAGTCCTGGTCGGTGTCTTAGATACCTAGTCTATAGTTAGGAAACAACAGACCGACTTGTGCATATCTAGTAGGGACTATTTACGAGCTTATTTCTCGCTGTTCTCACTACACTATCACTGCACTCGAATTTCCAATCACGAATGAGCAATTCAGTCGAGATTAGGTGTGAAAAACCGCAAACTCTCGATTGAAGTTGCTTAAACAACCCGCATTTTACTTACAAATGGGGGGAATTATGTCAAATCAGGAGTGAGATCCGTATTTTGATGAATAATCTCCTCTATTTTATCAAAACAGGAGCGAAGTTGTTAAGCCAGGGGTGAAACCCTAACCTTGACGACTTGTTCCGCTCATTTTACAAACTCTCACCAAAGTATCGACGGACTCCAACGACCTGAAGTCACAATATGACTAACGGGATGTGTGCCAAACGCCCAAGAATCGAGGCAAAGGCATAGTCCTGAAGGTCAAATGTGCACAACGGATCCTTGCGAATAGTTGAATCACTTTGGTTAGTCGAAGTCTACTAGCCGCAGACAATCTATTTCTCGATTTCTATGTGTTTCGATTTTGAGCTTACAACCGCCAGCTCTGATGTTTTGTCGATTTTATATGCTTATATATGTGTTTATCTGTTTAAATTTTGGAGATTTACTCGATTTTTGCTTTCACTTCGATCAACACATACGACTCGCACTGCATTTCTATCTCAAAACGTTAACAAATCGTTGAATTATGGACGACCTTATGCTACGATATACACTTATACTACGCTAATCGATGTACTAGACAGGACCGTTATATTCGAACAAATCACAGACTTTAAATGATAGGTTTCTGTATTCTGACCGCCTCTGTGACTACATGTATATGTGCTTTCGTGCTTCTGTGCGCTATGTGCTTACGTGATTTCGTGATTATGTGCTTCTGTGACTATGTGAATCCGTGATTTCGTGCCTATGTGTTATGTGATTATGTTTGTTACTGAGCTTTAGTAAGTAGTAGACGTGTGAGGTGAGATTCGGATACAATGTGTTGAGTCCTGTGACGATGTCTGTTGCAGACAATGTCATCTGGATCCCGTCATCCCTTACTTTCTCGTCAAGAAAAGAGAGACAAACGCCTTGCTGCCATCATCGCTAAAAGTGTAGCAAAGGCTGTGAGTGAGGTTTACGAGAACATCGCTACCACCAAGGCCTTCAATTTCAAGCAATTCAAGTCTTGTGGGCCAAAAGAATTCACTGGCGAGGGAGGCCCCACAGCGTTGTTCCAATGGTTTGATTCCATTGAGGTCACTCTACGACAAAGCGGTTGCCCTGATGACCTCCGTACGCTGAACGCTACCGGCGTCTTTCAGTCCCGTGCTCTAGACTGGTGGACGGCCGAGAGGAACAAGCGAGGGAACGATGTAGCCTACGGACTGTCGTGGGACGAACTCAAGGAAGTCATGCTGGAAGAATTCTGTCCTCCTCATGAACGTCAGAAGCGAGAGGATGAATTTTGGCACATACAGCAAAAGGATGGTGAAAATGCTGCGCTCACTACTCGCTTCAAACAGCTCAGCATCATTTGTCCCGATCAGGTCAAGACTCCAGATATGGCAATCAAGAAGTATATCCGAGCCCTGCCTGACTGCGTTGCCGATTTCGTGCAAGCGGCTAAGACTACGAAGATCGAAGAGACTTATCTACTGGCCGCTGAAATCAACGATAAGCGGATCGAGGCTGGTGTCTGGGATAAAACTTCAAAGCACCTGCATCAAGCTACCACCGCTGCACCGACTGCTGAAACCACCACCTCATCAAGCAACAAGAGGAAGAGCAAGAGAAAGAACAGCTCCAGCAACAAGAACTGTGCGATCACTGCTGCACCGATACAAGTTGTACCAGCCCAACAGCGTCAAGTAGCGGCGCCTGTGGCAAATGCACCGCCTGCTAAGCGTGCATACACTGGGCCACACCCGCTCTGCCCTACTTGTACCTACCATCACCCGACTACCATTGCTTGCCATTTTTGTGCTCATTGCAATATGTACGGCCATTTCACCACCAACTGCCGTATTCGACAAGCTCCTGCTCATCAAGCTCTGCTCACCGCCCCTCAGGGTCAACAAGCTCCTCCGTCACCCGCGGTCAACACCAGAGCCTGCTTCGCATGTGGCGATCCTAACCATTTCGCCAACATGTGCCCAAACAGGGTTGTGAAACAAGAGCCCCAGTAGCAGCAGCCTCAACAGCAGCCTCAGCAACAGCAACAACAAGCAGCACGCGCACGGACTTTCAACATCAACGTGCGTCAAGCCCATGCCGACAACAACGTGGTCAATGGTACGTTCCTTGTGAATGGTATTTATGCTTCGTGTTTATTTGATACTGGAGCCGGTAATTGCTTTGTGTCATTCGAATTCGAGAAGCTCCTTAGTCGTAAACGCTCCCGAGTCTCCTCGACGTTTGATGTTGAAGTCGCTACCGGAAGAACCGTCGCCGTTAATTCTGTCCTTCGTGATTGTACTCTTGAGCTCAACAATCAGATTTTCCCAATCGACCTTATTCTGATGCAACTCGGAGGTTTTGATGTCATAGTAGGCATGGACTTTCTTCGCGAAAACCATGCTGAAGATGTGTGCTTCGACAAGATGATCCGATTCTCGCTTGTGAATGGTGATTTATTGTGTGTTTACGGTGATACTACTTCGAAAGGTCTCAAGCTCATGTCATGTGTTCAAGCTAGCAAGTATCTCCGCAAGGAATACAGAGCTTTCTTGGCTAACATTGTAGTAGCGGAGAAGGAAAAGAAAGAGAAGAAGGAAGTGAAAGACGTTCCTGTGGTTCGAGAATTTCCTAACGTTTTTCCAGAGGATCTTCCCGGTCTACCACCAAGTCGTGACATCGACTTTCGTATCGACCTCATTCCTGGAGCCAACCCTATTGCCAAAGCTCCCTACCGACTCGCACCGTCCGAAATGCGCGAACTCTCAAACCAACTCCAGGAATTACTTGAGAAAGGCTTCATTCGCCCGAGCACCTCTCCTTAGGGCGCGCCAGTCCTCTTCGTCAAAAAGAAGGATGGGTCGTTCAGGATGTGTATCGACTATCGGGAATTGAATAAGCTAACTATCAAGAACCGCTATCCCCTACCTCGCATCGATGATTTGTTTGATCAGCTACAAGGTGCTACGTGTTTCTCAAAGATCGATCTACACTCAGGCTATCACCAACTACGCATTCAAGAGGAGGATATACCCAAAACCGCGCTTCGCACTCGTTACGGCCACTACGAATTCGTTGTTATGCCCTTTGGTTTAACCAACGCACCCGCAGTTTTCATGGATCTGATGAATCGCGTGTGCAAACCATATCTCGATCGTTTCGTCATCGTTTTCATCGACGATGTCTTGATCTATTCCAAATTGAAAGCCGAACACGCGCAACATCTACGTTTGGTTCTCGAGCTACTCCAGGGGAACCAACTCTATGCCAAGTTCTCCAAGTGTGAATTCTGGTTGGAGGAAGTTCAGTTTCTGGGTCACATTGTTAATAGTCAAGGTATTCACGTCGATCCTGCGAAAATTGAAGCAGTTAAGAGTTGGATTACGCCTAAGAACCCGTCTGAAGTTCGTTCTTTTCTCGGACTAGCGGGCTATTATCGACGATTTATCGAAGGATTCTCAAAGATCGCTGTACCACTTACCGCTCTCACGCATAAGGACAAGCCTTTTGTTTGGGGAACTGAACAAGAGTCTGCCTTTCGAACCCTCAAGCATAAGCTTTGCAATGCTCCTGTTCTCACATTGCCCGACGGTAACGACGATTTCATTGTCTACTGTGATGCTTCCAACCTTGGTCTTGGTTGTGTTCTCATGCAACGGGATAAGGTTATAGCTTACGCATCTCGTCAGCTCAAAATCCACGAGAAGAACTATACAACTCATGATCTCGAGCTAGGCGCAGTTGTTTTTGCATTAAAGATTTGGCGACACTACCTGTATGGTACCAAGTGTATGATCTTCACCGATCATAGGAGCCTACAGCATATCTTTAATCAGAAGGAACTTAATATGCATCAACGCCGATGGGTAGAACTTCTCAACGATTACGACTGTGAGATTCGTTATCACCCAGGCAAAGCAAATGTGGTTGCCGACGCACTCAGCAGACGGAGTTATCTGCTTAGCACTCATAATGTTCAAGCCCAATACGACCTCGAAACCCTCATTCGCGAAGCTCAGCATGCATGTTTTAATGAACGCACACTGAAGAAGGAAAGAATCTACCACGATGGAGCCCAGCTTGTGAGCAAATCAAATGGAATATTCCACTTTCTGGACCGAATTTGGATCCCTAAACGAACCAATTTACGACAGATCTTGATGGACGAAGCCCACAAATCCCGGTATTCTATTCATCCTGGTGCCGACAAAATGTACCAGGATCTTCGCTACAAGTACTGGTGGCCCGGCATGAAAAGGGATATTGCCCTCTACGTTGGAAAATGCCTGACATGTGCAAGAGTCAAGGCTGAACATCAAAGACCCTCTGGCTTGCTCGAACAACCACCAATCCCTATGTGGAAGTGGGAGAGTATAGCTATGGACTTCATAACAAAGCTACCACACACGTCATCAGGTCACGACAGCATTTGGGTTGTGGTTGACCGTTTGACTAAATCAGCTCACTTTTTGCCAATACGGGAAGACTACAAGGTAGAACGATTAGCCTGAATCTACACCGACGAGATCATTTGTAATCATGGTACGCCTCACGACATCATCTCTGATCGTGATGCTCGGTTTACCTCGCGACTGTGGGAAACATTTCAAACGGCACTCGGTACATCGCTAAATCTATGTACCGCTTTCCACCCTCAGACCGACGGTCAGACTGAAAGAACGATTCGTACTCTTGAAGATATGCTCCATTCGTGTGTCATAGACTTCGGTGGTAATTGGGACAAATACATGCCGTTAGTCGAATTCTCGTATAACAACAGTTATCATTCCAGCATTCAAATGGCACCATTCGAGGCCTTATACGGAAGAAGATGTCGATCGCCTATTGTGTGGCACGAGATCGGCCATTCGCAATTAACCGGTCCCGAGCTACTGCAAGAAACGACAGACAAAATTTTCCAAATCCGAGACAATCTAACAAAAGCTCGGAATCGACAGAAAAGTTATGCCGATAGACGACGCAAGCCCCTTGAATTTGACGTTGGTGACTACGTACTCCTAAAGGTATCACCTTGGAAGGGTGTGGTCCGATTCGGAAAGAAAGGAAAGCTCGCACCTCGATATGTTGGACCTTTTAAGATTCTGGAAAGGATCGAAAAAGTCGCCTACAGACTCGAACTACCGGAGGAACTTAGCAACGTCCACCCGACTTTCCACGTTTCGAACCTCTGAAAGTGTCTGGCTGAGCATGATCTAATTGTACCTCTCGACGACCTTTAAGTAAACGAAACACTACACTTTGTGGAAAAGCCTGTCGAAATCATGGACCGCCAAACCAAGCAGCTCAGACGCTCGCGCATTCCTGTTGTGAAAGTCCGATGGGAAGGCAAACGAGGCGCAGAGTTCACTTGGGAACTCGAGAGCGACATAAAGGCGAAGTACCCGCAGTTATTTAAAGAGAAAGTCTAGAGAGTGAAAGGTGATTCACGGTGGTATACAACTTTCAGCCTAATTTCGGGACGAAATTCCCAAAACAAGGGGAGGCTGTAACACCCCGTGTTTTCGAAAGGTCAAAGTCAAGGTCAAAGTCAGCGACCGATTTCGCGCAACTTGACTTGTAGTAGATTTCTTTGGGTGTTTACTTGTATTATGTGGAGTAAGTGTCAATAATTACAATAATCGACGTATGTTACTCGCAAACTATTCGACTTACGACTGTAAACTATAGGAAGTAACAATGCGATAAAGCTAAACGATAACCAAACTATGCTAATCGAATCGACTTCAAATCGCAACTCGAACTACGTATTTTAATTATTGTTATACGTGTGTGTGTGCCTTATGTGTTACTTGTGCATGTTCATTTATGTTATGTGTGGAAGCAATCGAACTCAATCGAAATCTAACTATGATAGATATAGTAGTTGGGACTAAAGGTAATTTGAATAGGAAACTCTATCGTATCGCATCGATCGCAATCGGAATCGAATCAGCAAAAATCGTCGCGTCGAACACACGAACCAAGTGCCATCCGGCCGGATAGCCATCCGACCGGGCTGCCACCCGTTCGTGGTGCCAAGATGCCATCCGACCGAGATGACATCCGATCGGATAGTCATCCGGGCGGGATGCCATCTGACCGACCCACACTTTCCCCTTTTGGAATCCTATAAATACCCATGTCATTCTCATCATTTCCACTTTTGGAAATCCTCTGTCCGAACAGTTCGTGCTCCCCACCTTTTCTTCGATTTCTCTCAATCCAGGTAAGATCTCGCCCTAAATCTTGTACTTTCTTGATCTACAGGCACTCCTACACCTTTCTATCTTTTGAATCTTAACTTTTAACCGTGAAATCACTAGATTTGAGGTGTTCTAGGATGATGTCATCATGAGTTCCTGAAGAACTTCTTGTTTTGGCCTCAATCCACCAAGAACAACTTAGATCTGATAGATTTCCACACAAATACACAAAGATCTCGCGTAGATCTAAGCTTAAATATAGTGAAAAAGGATTGAAAGATGGTTTCCAACTTTCTTTCAACTCTTTTACACTCAAAACCGATAGGATCCGACCCTGATCTAGTCCCCTACTCATTATTAGAGTTGAGCTAGCTCAAGATCCGGATTCTACCCACGAGACCACCAATTTCGGGTTAAACGAGGATAACCATCTTGAACCGGTTAACTGGTCGAGCTAGGGTGATTCCTAGTCGATCAGGTTACTTGGGTCAAGATGGGATTCTGTTGGTTAACACGTTGTCAAAACGTCTCGATAAAACGACAAACGACCAAAACGACCAAGTGTAAAACGGACGGAACAATCGGAACGGAATGTTGTCCGACCGGACTGCTGTCCGAGCGGATAGACTACCCGAACGGATTGCTGTCCGAACGGATAACATCTTGGGTCCCATACTTAATCAACTCCATCTGAAGTTTGAGTATTGAACGAATTGCCATCCGATCGGACTACCATCCGACCGGATTACTCTTCGGATCATGAGATACTAGGACTTTAAAGACTTAAACAATTTTCAACATGTTCGCCACCCGGTCGAATGGACATCCGACCGAGCGACTCTTCTGCTATGAATTATTTCCACTAAGTAATCTCATCACTAGGGTCGCCGTCCGACCGGACTACCGTCCGAACGGATTGTTGTCTGCACGATTGACCCTCCGATCGACAGACTTGAAGGATAGAGATACTTCAATGTTTTCAAAATGCTACAACGAAAACTTCAAAAGACAAGCCATCATACACAAACACATGCATCACTTAGGAAGAAACAATCCACTCGAATAGTCATCCAACTGGACGACCGTCCGACCGGATGACCATCCGAACGGATTGCCATCCGCACCAACAAGCCTTCCGATCAGATTACCATCCGACCGAACTGCTATCCGACCCATTCACATTTTGTATCGTTTTACGCGTCACTTATTGTTATGCTATCAAACTATTCAGGCTAACCCTACTCGCTAAGCGCTCCCTTTAATCCATCAACCGCTGTGAGTATACTCGATCCCTTTTTGCTTTAAGCACTCTTGGGTGTTACATACGTTACAACTATTCAAATCACATCAACACACTACTCAATACTAATTGAACGCTAACCGTTAATGCATGTTATACGTAGCTTATGAATGCTTGTTTGTTATGTTTACACATGGAATGTTGTCTACCTGCCTTAGCAACGATAGTACTATAGTTTGGACTCAGCACCCGTTCACACGGGGGTTGTTAAGGACAATTACTTGCATGGATTACGGTGGTAATCATGTATTGCGAACTGCCTCAGGCAGTCAACCCGCAGTCATTGGTATCGATGGATCTATGTCGATAACTAACGTGCTTCATTTCTCTATGTGTACGTGCTGGTTATGCGTAAACGAATTCGAACTCTATATGCTATTATCAAACTTGTATTCTCACCTTTACATTATATGTATTGACTTTATTTTAACGTATGTGACAGGTGCTTAGGATGCACACATGATAGGAAGTCGAAGCTAGAATAAAGCTTTAGAGCCCAACAAATAGTTGTCTGTAGCAAATGAATCAAGGGTCTCTAGAAGCAGATAAACAATTGCTCTATTTTAATCTGAGTTGTTGGAACAGAATTATTTGCCTAGATTTTTGTCTGTAATAATTTGTTTACTATTTGAGGCATGGTATGGGACGTGTTATTTTAAATCAAACAGTAATGATAATTGTTATGGAAACTTCTGGACAATCTGTTTCGCTCAGTGCCATGCCCCGATGATTCCGCCATCGGTTGCGGTGTGACAGTAGTAGCCGATGCTTTAAGTCGAAAGTATCATGAAAAGCCAAAAAGAGTACGTTCTCTTAAATTAAATCTACAAGTAGATTTAAGTGAACAAATTAGAAAGACACAAGAATCAGTAATCAAGGACAATATTGAAAAACTGAAAGGAATGATTAAGGAACTAGAACAAGGAACATATGGAATTTGGAGATTCCATCAGAAAAGAATATGGATACCTAAATTAGGAAACCTACGCCACCGTATATTAGAAGAAGCTTATAAATCTAAGTATATGATGCATCCTGGAAGTGATAAGATGTGTCAAGACTTAAGAAAGAACTCCTGGTGGATAGGAATGAAAAAGGATATAGCAACCTATGTTGCCAAGTGTTCAACCTGTTCACAAGTTAAAGCTGAACATCACCCTCAGGTTTGTTGCAATAGTTAGAAATGCCGGTGTGGAAGTGGGAATTGATAACAATGGATTTTGTTACCAAATTACCAAAAACAAGAAAAGGTAATGATACAATCTGGGTGATTGTAGACAGACTAACTAAGTCAGCTCATTTCCTACCAATGAAGGAAACTTTCAGTATGGAACAATTAGCTAAGCTATATGTAAATGAAATAGTTTCATTACATGGAATTCCTTTATCAATTATTTCTGATAGAGATAGCCATTTTACCTCTTGTTAGACCCAGTACAGGCTCAAAACAATCTTCTTTTCACGTAATATGGCAAGTGATTTCAGTAGATGTGAAAAAGATGTGCGGAAATGGAAATCAGACTTTCAAGAAACAAGACCTACATAATTATCAAGTTTATATCACTTTGAAACAAAAATGGTTTACAAGGTGATTGTAAGATTATTATCTAATACAAACGAATCTTGAATTCTGTGGGGGAGAGAGCAATGGAGTTTAGATGTATGTGTGAATGCTAAGCTTCAAACTCACTTTGCTTCTCCTGATTGAGCCTTCTATTTATAGACGGCTTGTATGAATAAACAATAGTTTATTCATACAATAATTCCTGCAAAAAGTAGCCAATTGACATATTCATTGATTCCAACGTTCAAGTTGCCTTTTTCATCATGATATCATTTAATGTCAACTTGCTTCGGTAAGTGTGGCAGGACAGAGCCAATTTCAGACAAGTGGGTTATTTCATCAGAAATTCTGATAAACCACTTCATCAGAAATTCTGATGAACAAATCATCAGAAAATCCTTGATGATCAGAATCGTCAGATACTGATGATATTTCATCAGAAATATCATCAGATCCATTAGAAATGACCTCTTCTGATAATCCAATTCAGCTCTTGATCAACTTGTGATTCTTTGAAGTAGATGCTATGTATTCCGGTTGTCCCATCTGATCTTCTTTTTCTAGTTCGTGATCTTCAGGACTGTGATCTCTTCATAGACACAGTTGATTGTGTTTTTCTTCAATACTTACAAATAAAGTTTCCTAACAGTTTCCCCCTAAGTATTGTAAGAAAAAGAACTACCTCTATATCAAACATAAACAACTTTCTTTGAAAGAAAAATTCAAAAAAAACAACTAAGTTCAGAAACATTGAACATAGTCAAACCAACTTAAATCAGAAATTGATAAAATATTGTTCATAAACAGGAAATTTAATCTTATTAAATCATTAGTTGATCTTCACTCCACCTCTGTATTTGTCTCCAGGTTTCAGCCTTTTCTTGTAGTCAATTGCCTTTTGAGTTTCTTTGTACATTTCTTTATACCATCCTCTTGCTTCCATCCAATTATCAATGCACTCTTCAATTGTTTTTCTCAGCTTTTCATTGTTCTTTCCCTTCTCTTTGAGCTGCTCTTGTTTTTCATTCATGCAGTTTTTTATATATTTCAGAGTTTGATTTGAATACCTGCATATATCACTGATTCTGAACAGAGCTTTCTTTTGATTAGCATCTTTGAAAACTACACTCATTTCTGGTTGATCAAAGATTGCTCCAGTTCTTAATGGTTTAGAAGCAATTTCAGCTGGAATTGAAGTGTTTGGAGGTGGTATTAGCACTTTGTTGCTGTACTCAAAATTGATACATAGATCAAAGTCTTCCAGTGCAGCCCTTTTGTATAACTTTGCTCCTGCACTTTTGAGACTTTCAAGGGCTCTTCTGATTATAACTGAATTACCTTTCATTTCATCAATGATATTCTTTATTTTGACTATTCCCAATGGGTGAATATCATCAGCCAGATCTGCATCACTAACCTTTTGTTGACTGTTGTCTTTTCTGATCAAGGTATACTTGTTTTGTGCTTCATTGCCTAGGATGCCTCCTCCAGTGGTCATTGTATCAATTCTTTCAATTGATACTATTGGATTGGTCAAGTGCTTGTGCAAAATTACCCAACCTCCATTGTTTCTGTTTTCAACAATACCTTTGCTTATTGGAGAGAGTAATCTCTTTGGGTTGTCTTCTGGACCTTTCCAATAGTAATTCTTTAGATGTTCTTCAGGGTACATAATAGTGTGTAAATCACCTTTTAGTACTTCCATTTCTCTGATGTTCCCTTCTGAATCTTCTATCATTTCTTTTCTTGGCCTTTTTGAGGAAGTCACTTCATGTTCCATTCTTCTCTTTTCTTTTGTATCCATTAGTATGCTCAACTCTGTTTCTCCTGTGATGGTTGTAGAAACTGGTTGTACTGGAACATGATCTTTTGGTTGTAACCTTGAAGTGTCTGGCTTTGAGACATTTGGTGGAGGACCCATGAGTATCTTCTGTTTATCTTGAGGTGGACCCATGGGTTGCTTCTGTTTTTGAGCTGTTGAGGTTTCTGTTGGTTTGGTTTGATCTTGTTGAACAATTTCTGGTTGTTGTTGAGAAGTTTCTGATCTTCTTCCTTGTCTTTCTTATGGAATTGGGGCTTTCAGTTCATGAAGATCAATATTTGCTAGTCTGGCAACATTATACTGCAATCTCTTAACTAACAGATGAACATTAGTAAGAGCTTGAGTATTTGTTTCCTCTTGTTTCTTCATTTTCTGTATCTCTTGATTTTCTTGATTTCTTTGTGCAGCTAATTCCATCAACAGTTTCTCAAAAGCCTCAGTCATGCTGCTGTTGTTGGCTCTGAGGAACTGTATTTCTTCAAGAAGCTTCCCTGAACTTGAGCTTTCTCCTGCAGTTGCACCCTCAGCCATCTTTTTCTTGATATCATTCAGTTCCTTGATAGCTTTCTCAATTTCTGATGAGCTTTCTTTGTTTTCTGATGATTTTTGCAATTTGTTGAGTGTTGCAGTATTGTCTTCAGTTTGCTTCTGCACAGTTCTGACAGTTTCTGACAAAAACTTGATCTCTGACTTTTGATTTCTGATTTCTTCTAGTATTAGATCAAGTTTTTCTTCAGTTGCTGTTTTTACAGTAGCAGCTTCATCTTCAGGTTCTTTTTGAAATTGTTTAGGTGACATAGACTGATGTTCTTGGGAAATTGGAAAAACAACAGATGTTTCTCTTCTACCACCAGCAGAAAACACATTCTCTGCTGTTTTAAGGTTAAAATGATTGGACGAATCCAAATTCCTTATATCCTCACCAGAAAATTGAAACAAATTCAAGTTCTGGGTTTCCTCATTTGCTTGAACCTTTTCAGGTTCTCCATGAGTTGTTGAGAAACTTTTTGTTTTCTCATCCAGGTTTCCTTGATCAGCAGGCTGATCTCCACCTGTTGTTACTACATTTTCCTCCTCAGAATCTGATTCAGAAAATGAGTCTTTTGTTTTACTCACATCTTGTTTTGAAGAAATAGTTTCTCTAAGTAAGATTTCATGTTTTCCTTGAATTGATTCATCAGAATCATTCTCAGAATCATAAAATATGTTTATTTTTTATTGTTGTGCACCTGTTTCTCCAATGTGTGAGGCTTCAGCATGATGTTCTTCAGCCACAGGATTCATATCTATATCTTTATCAGCTAGATGAGGATCAGATTCATCCTACTGTTCCATTCTTGGTGTGCTAGACTCCTGTGCATCATGCTCCATAGGGAACACTTGTTCAAAAACTCCTTTTCTTTCTGACTTTTTGTTCAACATTTTCAGGTATTCTGCTCTGTATGGTGATTCTTCTGGTATTATACTCATCATTTTTTCTGTCAGAGCAGGTACATCATAATCTGACTTCCAAGACCCTGCAGCATTCCAAGGTTTCATAATTTCTGTCTTCCACATATTTTCTGATGCTGGTATAGCCATGTTTCTTTTCAGAAAAGCATCAGAAATTATGATAGATAGAAATCTTGGAAAGGGTAGATGTGAATCTATTCTACCATCTTTGGTCAGAATTGATCTCCTGATCAGAATAAATATTTCTGCTCCATAATCAATGTTCAATCCATTAATTAGACTGAACATGATTGTTAGAATGTTCATATTTATCTGATCTGTACCTCCAATCTTTGACGATAGACACTTGTTCAGAATTTCCATTAAGACTTGCCAGAAGGCAGGTAGCTTGTTTCTCTTGAATTTATTGATTGTTGAAATCTTTGTTTTATATCCCATTACAGCATCAAGTTGTGAGAACATATCTTCTCTTTCTGGTGACTTTTCAAAGTTTTGATGTAAGGGTAGCTCTAAACATTCCCTTATCGTTTCTGGTGAAATTTTAATGAAGATATTTCCCCATACATGTGCTGTTAGCTCAGTTTGACTTGAGATTTTGAGAGTTTTTACAACTTGTTGTATGATTTCTTGTGGTACCTCTCTGGTCTTTGTAAGAGCTTGAGCTAACGGGCATCTTGTTAGAAATTCAATGAGAATTTGACACTTCATATCATATTCTTCGATGTTATCATTCATTGCTTCATTGTTGCTCTTTAATGGAAGAAATTCATCTTCAGTGATGAAAGGAACTGAGTGTTTAACTTGAGGTATGTTGATGTTGACAGCAGCCATTGAGAATTTGGGTTTTTGTGTTTGGAAAAGGGTTTTAGGGTTTTGAATTTGAAGGTTGAAGATGAAAGACTCTGTTTTTGAATGAGGTATTTATAGGGTGTAGCGACAGAGATTTTTGAGTGTTTGTCGTGGGTTGTTTGAGTTCAGGGTGATTAATGACACCTTTAAGATGTTTTAATCCTTTAAGGAGACAACCGTTTTTGAAAAACCTTTGATTTATCTCTAATTTAATGTATATCCTTTTAAAGATATTTAGAGACTTCAAAGACTTTGCAGATAAACACTAGTTTCCAACTTGCACCTTTTCTCTATGTGGGACCCCTTTTTAAAAGGTCCAATCGAAACCCTTTGTGTGTTTCCCCAGATATTTCTCATAATGATATATATATATATCATCAGAAATTTTTTTTTTTTTTTTTGAGATGAGAGGGAATAAGTAGAGTTCTGAGATTTTACTTACATTATAGTCTTGCAGTTCTGAACTCCACACCTTTGTTCTGATATACCAGAGGTATATTGTTTATATAGCTTGTTCCAGTCCTCAGAAAAAAAATTTAGAAAGAAACTTTTTCTTAAAAATTTGGATTTTTATAAATTCAATTAAATCTGATTAAACGAATTGTTTTTCTGATGATATGTTAAACTTTCTGGTTTTTCAAAACAAAATATGATTTTCTGATTTGTTATCAGAATTTTCACAGTTTTCTGGTGAATGATCAATTTTTCTGATTGATCATCAGATTATGAGTTCTACTAACTTCTGTCAGTATTTATGTGTAATTCACCAGATTTTCTTTGCTTTTATCAGTCAAGTTGTGTTTGTTCCCCCTAGATCTATTTATAAAAAAAAATTAAAACAAACCTGTTGAAAGAAAACATAAAACAAACATGTTAAACGAAAACAAAACATAAAACAAAGAAAACTACTCCTCCTCCTCTAACACATTGAACATGCACTTTACATATAACCAAAGACTGGTTACTCGTCCGGTGTGATTCGTTGATGGCGTCAAGGTGGCTTCACTAATGTTTTCTTGAAGTACCAGCTCAGTTCTTGAATAGCAGCTTCTCACTCCTCCAAAGCCCAGCTGACTAGTGATCACCTTGGTAACAAATCGAGGGTAAATCAGAAAGGGTTGACGGTCGTGGATGTTTGCTTCTAGGTCTCTCATTAGAAACTTAGCATAGTTGAACGGTTTTTCTTGTATCACAGCATGCACCACTTCCATCATCCTATTCGACAGCTCATTGAAGTGTCCAATTTTCTTGGAAAAGCAGACACTTAGCTGTGTTACCAAAAACTGGAAAGGTGGTATAAAACCAGACTTGCTAATGGCCCTTGACGAGTTGAGTGTGTGATAGCCCATTTCAGTCAAGGTTTGTTGCACATTTTATTTTTCAGGAAGTTGGATTTCATGATTATTACCCAGTTTGAGGACATTTCTGATTGTTTCTTCTTTTAGAGTAATTTTTACTCCCATAACCTCACTTTCAATCCACATAGAAGTACCACCAAAAATGATTTGAGAATTCCACCAGAACTCTTGGAGAAGTTCTGGATATATGGTGACATGTGATGATACAGCAAAGCCTAGAGGACTTCGCATGATCATATTGTACACAAACCTGCAGTCCTCCCATGCAGGTCCTTCCAAGTTGGATCTTAATCTAAGATTGTGAAGTCTGTGAAACGGAAGAGGGAATTGAGTGGCTTTCATCAATTTTGGGCGACCCATTTTTGATAAGGAAAAACTGTTGAAGGGCTTTTGAAGAACTGGTTTTTTTTGTTACAAATGTTCTTTTCAGGTTGTTAATATTTATAGGTGAAAGTGATGTTAACAGCCAACCTTTTTCTCTTCAATTAAGAAGATATCTATCCAAGTGAATGTAACAGTGAGTGTAACAGTCTATCAACCCCCATGTGTGAGTAAGCATTTAATGACTAGGCATCTATTTTCATAGCTCCTAATGATTCTAGTGCCTACGTGTCACATTTAAGTTCCTTATGAAGAAATGACGTTACATGCAAAAAAAATGAAATTCAATAAACTGAAAATAAAATGAGACGGTTGATTATTATAGCTGTATGGAACTTCATCAGTATGCATGTTACTTTTCACCCTTTTTGTTTTTTTTTTTTTTATTTGAAAAAATAACAAAACAAAACAAAAAAAATACACCAAAAATAAATAATTACAATATTTGGAATGTGCATGAGGATGTATTTATACAAATTATCCTGATGTTTCAAACATAATTTCTGATTTTATATCAGAACTTCTGGTGCTTTTACCAGATATTCTGATATTTCTTCAGAATATCTGATAATCTATCATTTATTGATAGTTCATCAGATTTTCTTGTGTTCCATCAGATTGATGGATTGTTTTATCAGAAACTAGTTGATTTGTTCTATGAATATCAGAATTTTGATTTTCAACAAGTTGGTTTTCAATTTGTGTTTTTGAGTTTTCTGAGAAATCTCCATCATTTAGATTAACCATGCCTAGTTTGCTGATTAAAAAATTGTGTCTCTTCTCATCAAGAGGTTTTGTAAAGATATCAGCAATTTGATTTTCAGTTGGAACAAAATACATTTCAATGTTACCTTTCTCCACATGATCTTTTATGAAGTGGTATCTGACATCTATGTGTTTGGTTCTTGAGTGATGAACAGGATTTTCAGTTATTGCAATGGCACTCTTTGAATCACATAGAATTGGAATTTTTGTCAGAGTTACTCCATAATCTTTCAGTTGAGTTTGCATCCACAGCACTTGTGAACAGCAACTTGCTGCTGCTACATATTCTGATTCTGCTGTTGATGTGGCAACACAGTTTTGTTTCTTTCTTGCCCAACATACCAATTTTTCTCCCAAAAGTTGACAGGCACCAGATGTGCTTTTCCTATCAATTTTGCACCCTGCATAATCTGCATCTGTGTATGCAATTAATTCAAGGTTTGTATCCTTTGGATACCAGAGACCAATTTCTTATGTGCCTTTGAGATATTTAAAAACCCTTTTTACAGCTTTCAGATGGGATTCTTTAGGATCACATTGATATCTGGCCAGAAAACATGTTGCAAACATGATATCTGGTCTACTTGCAGTTAAATAAAGCAGTGATCCTATCATCCCTCTATAGGTTTTAATATCAACACTTATACCATTTTTATCAGAATCTAACTTGTTCCCTGTTGCCATGGGAGTTTTTGAAACAGAGCAATTTTCAAGTGAGTATTTTTGTAGAATTGTTTTCACATATTTTGATTGACTCAAAAATATTCCATCAATTCTTTGTTTTACCTGTAACCCTAAGAAAAAGGTTAACTCACCCATCATACTCATTTCAAAGTGGCTGGTCATCAATTTTTGGAATTTGTCACAAAATTTTTCATTTGTTGATCCAAATATAATGTCATCAACATATATCTGGACCAGCAAAGTGTGACCTTTGTGTGTTTTGAGAAAAAGAGTGGTGTCTATAGTTCCTTTGGTAAATCCAGAATTGAGTAAGAAGTTTGATAAGGTTTCATACCAGGCTCTAGGAGCTTGCACTACGTCAAAACTGGGCTTTAGCCACATTTTTTTCAAAACCGGCTTGCCACACATTTGAATAAATGTGTGGCTAAAAGTCACTGAAAACAATTTTCGTCACACATTTTATTTTTCATGTGACCATTGTATAACAACTCAAAACATTTAGCCTCACTTAAACAAAAAAATGTGACATTTACTAGCCACATTCGAAAAAGTGTGGCCAAATGTGATCAACGGTCATGGTATTTGTTAGATTTTTTATTCATGTGACCAAAACACATCCATTCGAAACCTTCGGCCACACTTTAAAAAAAAAACTATGACATATATTAGCTACGCTAGAAAAGTGTAACCAAATATGATCTATAGCCATGATACTTTTTAATAATGTGGCTGAAAACTAATTTATATGGCCACTTATATTAGTTTGTGTGACCAAAGCATGTTGTTTATTAGTCACTTAAATTTTCAGTGTGTGGCTAAAAATCATGAATGATGATGACAAAACAAAACATATGACTATGGTCACACGTTAATTGCTTCATGCGACCAACCACCCTCCACCTCCCAATTGGAACCCTAATCCATCACCTGCTTCCATACATTCACCTTCTGATAAGCTTCCATACATTCACCTTCACTGCATATCCTTTATAATATCCAATTTCCACAGTGCATCAACGTCGATTGAAGCTCATCTTGGCTTGGTAGGTAATTTACACCAAAATTTTGAGAAAATTAGGGTACAGAATTCTTACAACCGAAATATCTGGTCGATTCCATGGTAATTATGTGTTATGAATTTAGTTCTGTTCGTATGTGGTTTTGTCGATTTTTAATTTTCTGATAATGTAGTTGTATAATACCACAGTTTTTGCTGCAACTGAGAGTGCAAGCTGGAGCATCGTTGGACTGAAGGTAAGTCTTGGTTATCCCAGATCTTTTCGCAAAGTGAAGATACTCGTCTGTGGTTTTGTTGGTTTTTAATTTTCTGATAATAATGTTTGATTCGGCCGTGAATGGTTGAATTACTTTGAAGTTTGAAAATTAGGGCTTGATTTGAACCACTGTTGATATGATTTTATTTGTTTAAGTCTGGTGCAAGATTTGTAGTCTATATATGTTATTTATTGATGATGTTTAGCTCTTGACCAGTTGACCGACACATAGAACTATATGTTTGTGATTACTCTGCTTTAAATAAATATAATATATGCAATTGGGGTCAGGATGGGTTTTTCCAACTTTCCATCATTAACGATTAACCTTGACCTAATTTACGCAATTGGGGTTTATCTATCAGTGACCATAAACCCTGGTACTTCCGTTGAAATTGAATTGCTAATCTGCAATGACCAAATTGGAAGTAACTAACAAAAATACACCAAAAGATGATGTTGCAACAGGAGAAATGAAGCATGGGAGCAGCATTCTGATGTGATTAGCATCCCCCGATACGATTACAAAGCCCCCTCTTCCTTGCTCCATTGCTCTTTCTCCGGCTCCCTCGTTACCTGCCCCATCAGTTTGTACTTTGCTTCTTTTCTCTCTTTTGTTCATTAGTTCAGTTATGGTTCGGTTCGGTTAGTTAATTCAGTTATGCTTCGGTTAATTGATTCGATTATGGTGTTATTTTGCTTATATGCAAGTGAAACTGGACATGATTATCTGCCCCCAATGTGATTTTTCATTTACACAAGTTTTTTATCTTTTAATCTCTAAGCAATAGGTACTTGTGCAACTGAAGTTACTGGAGTTGAAATGTGATTTTTCTTGTTTCAGAGAGGGAGAAAAGTGCAACAAAAGAAGCTATGGCCATCCTTCACAAGGTTTGATAATTAATGTCTGTTCTTATGTATGATATCGAGTGTATGTGCAATGAAATTTGTCAATGGTATGAACTATGTGATCTATGAATATGCTAAGGTTGAAAGTTGAAACTGACCCTGTTGTTTGTTTGACCATTCTATGTCGGTTTCCCTGTGAAGGAACTGTGGAGACACCTATAAAAGGATTAAAGGTGATAACTTTGTTCATAAACAAAGATTCATTAACAGCTATAGAAGGATTAAAATTAGCAAAAGTTCTTAGAATCAGCAACATGAATACATACTGTAATAGTGTAGGAATCACTAAAGACATAATCAAATGGTAATTACACATTTACGCATATAGGTAATTATTTTATTTTTGATTTTTTTTTAATTTTTTTACTGTTTTTACTTTTTTATTTTTTGATTTTTTTAAAATTTTTTGATTCTTTAAAATTTGTTTGATTTTTTTATTTATTTATATTTTTAGCCTATCATGCCCAAATCCATCCTGACAAGAACCCATCTTGACCTAAACCCATCCTAACCCATTTCTTAATAAACCCATCCTAACCCATTACCCAAACCTACCCAACCCACCCATTTTACCACCCCTAATATTATAGTAGCTAAAGGGGAGAGGCTATAACTCGATTATAATGGTATGCATGAGTACCTGACTCAGTATTTCGTTTAGTTTCTCTCTGTACATATGTTTGTATCAACATTAAAAAAAATGTTGTTTCGGTCAGTATGTTGTTATAGAAGTCTTTTAAGTTTTTTATATTCTTTTCTTATGACATTAACGAGGACATCATATAGGTACAATACTAATAACTTCCGGTTAAAAACAATTAGTTAGTTTCATATATCCTCATCATATTTTCGTATCTTGTGAATTGTGATTTAAAACTATGAATTTTTGAAGGACATGAAAGGAACTAAACCTAAGAACTTTGACTGATTGTTGTTTTTGTTAAGATGGGGATTGAATAAGACACCTAAAAATGCTTGTTCTCTTCACAAACTCTTGTTAATTAATTTATTTAGTGCTTAATCTGCACCATTTATGGAAAGATGAGGCTATAAGTGGGATTTTATTGGGTTTGTTTGTTTGTATGGAAAATACAACTCAAATTTGTATTTTGGTCGGATGTGTAGGCATCAGATGAACCGTTGGCTGTGAAGTTTCCATTATTATTCGCATTAGATAAGGACAAATTGTGTCTGTGGCTAGCCGAGTGGCAGGGGATTCATGTGGCTGGAGGTGGGAATAGAAGAAGGCGGCTTTGGATAATGAATTGAGTCTAGGGAGTTGCTGCAGTTTGTAAGCATAGTGGGGGTTTTGAGGGTCACATCGGGTCGTGATAGATGGGTTTGGCTGCATAATGGGTCTGGGCATACACGGTTAAGGGGCTCAAACAACAACTTCAGTCAACTCAATTAATTTAGACCGGGTATGTGATAAAACCCCACAATTGGTTACCTAGAAAAGTGGCGATTTTAGCCTTGAGAGTCGAACTAGATAAGCTGCCTACAAAGACTTCGCTGGAAAGATGGAATATTCATGTCAGTTCAAATGAATGTCTGTTTTGCGGGAGGTATCCAGAATCAATCGATCACAGATCTTTGTCAGTTGCAGGTTTGCTCAGTTGGTGTGGAAAAGGGGGGGCTCAATAGTGCAAGGTGCAGCCCGTATTTGCTTTTCGGACCCGGGATATCTTGGATCTTCATCAATACATGAGCGGGTCGGAGAAGTTCAGCAAAGTGTTTCATGCGGTCCAAACAAGCATGGTTTGATTGGGATATGTGGAATGGGTTTAGACTATACGTAAAGTTGGTTGGTAATAGAATGCTCTGCAATACATTTTCTCATTCTGTATGTTTATCTTTTCCTTGTTTAGCTATACATATAGGCATATAGCCAATGGCTAGTGGTTCATGGATTAATTGAATAAAAGTCCTTTTGTTGGTCCTTTTGTTTGGCTGTACATATTTAGTCAACTTTTTTATTAATTTATTGGTGGGTAAAAATGTCTACATGGATCTACTTTTACAATAGGTTTATTTGTGTTTGTGTTTTTCTTTTTTATGACAAATTTGAGCAATATAATTAGAGCACACTAAAAGTAACAAAATTTTACATTTTATATTTATGAACTAACGCAATATTATATTTTAATTAATTTATGTTATTTATAGACTAAACTAATTGGTTTATATGATTAATTTGGTATTTTAGTAGAAACAATGTTCAAGAATAAACAATAATATAACAACCATAGGGGCATGTTTATTTCGAAACTGATATTGGGCATTGATAGGTCAAAGTTGATAATACTAGATCACACTAGAGGTGCACAAAAAATCCGTACCCGGACCCAGACCCGTGAAGAAAGAAAAACGGAACCGTTTTTTTTTGTACCCGGGTATTTTATCCCCGTAACTGAACCCGGCCCTACCCATTGGCCATAGGGTATACATGTTGAGCTCAATACCCATACCCGAAAATCCCGGAACCGGTTGTATCCTATACCCGAACCCGGTTATACCTATACTCGATATCGATTATTTTTCATACCCGAACTTTTAAAGTATATTTTAATTTTTTACTTCACAACTTTTTTATTTAATTTTTTCAGAAATGCATATTATAAAGCAAATAATTTGTACTTACCTGAATTTATGTTAATGTAATTTATTTTAACTATTTTGTAAAATTACAAATTTAGATTTTAAACGAATTTATTTAAGTGTAAATAATAAAAAAAAAACGTATTTTGTAAAATTGAGTATTTATGCCAGGACCTATACCCGGTTATACCGGAACCCAATCATACCCTACCCAGGAACATAGGGTATTGGGGCTTGATGGATCACAATGGACAACAGTATATTATACATGTCTTAATGGACTGGGCCTTGGTGGATCAAAACGGATAATATTAGATCATACAAGTCTTAACGGACCATATTGGGCCTTAATGGGTCACAATGGACAATTGTAGATCATATATTTCTTAATGGACCATATTAGGCCTTAATGGATCACAATGGCTAATAGTCGATCATACATGTCTAAATGGACCACTGGGTCTTAATGGGTCACAATGAACAATAGTAGATCATACATGTCTTAATGGACCATGGTAGACCATGATAGATTACGAGGAACAATAGTAGTTCATACATGTCTTAATGGATCATCTTGGACCTTAATGGATCATAATGGACAATATAATATCATATATGTCTAAAGGGATCATAATCAACAATAGTAGATCATATATGCTTTAATGGGCCATATTGGGCCTTAATAGATCACAATGGAGAATATTATATCATATATGTCTGACAGGATCATATTAAGCCTTAATAGTTATGATAGTTCTTAGTAGATCATTTGTGGGCTTTATCATGCCATATTAGTATCTAAAGGGTTCAATCAGATTACAGTAAGTCTTAATGGACCATATTGGGCCTTAATGAATCGCAATTGGCAATAGTAGTGTATGTCCAAGAACCAGTGGACTCTTACATGGACTATATTGAAAGGGAAAAAAGGTACTGGTATTTGTTTTTATGCTTTTTTAGATGTTCCTAGTGGTGTCATGACGGACTGACCCGATTCCGAATGAATAACATCAGCACACGGATAACCGTTGTCGTTTGCTACTGATCATAACCAATATAAGTTTAGTCGAAGACATAATTATATTCACCCATGTATTATTTTTGTTTCATTCCATTGCTATACCAGTTTCGTAATGAGCCGAACCGATACCCACCGAAAACTGTCGTGAAGCGCGGTGAATCAGCTAGTTAATATATAGTTTAGTTATTCTATAATAATTTTATAAATAATAAAAGTTATTATACAAAAATAATTATAGTGTATTACATAAAGATTATTTAAATAAAAGGCTCATTTAGGTTAGTGAGTCGGCTCGAACTCGATAAGTGAAGCTCAGGCTCGTTTACTAAAAAAACTTATTTTTGGGCTTGGACTCATTTAAGTTGGGCTCGTTTCGATTTTTTTTCGTGTTGATATTAAGTAGCTTAGACCATGTGTGGTGGTAGTGGGTTATAATGCCCCCACCATGGGGCATTATCCGACACGTGGCGTCCTAGTCAGCGATGGGGCATTATAGCAAAAGTGGTGTAGTGGGTATAATGCCCCATAATGCCCCTACCAATCATTAAACAAAAAAAAAAAAAAGAAAAGAGTTGATGCTGATTGGCTAGTCAAAAAGCAAACAGTACCATTGACCACAAGTCCAAATCTCATTGGCCACCACCTAACTTCCACATCTCTCTTCAACGTTTTAATTTAAACGCCCACATGCAAATTTTCAAAAAATAACGCCCCATAACGCCTAGTGTAATGGGGTGGGGGGCGTTATGGGGCGTTTTTTTTCAATTTTTTTTAAAAATCACGCCCCACTACGTATGGTCTTACAAGTAGGTCAACTCGTTTGTTTCTCTGGACAATAATTCCCCTAGTTTACCTAGCTTTTCACACGAAAATTTTAATTTCCCCGCTCATTTTTAATACTTTCCGCCTAAAGTAATCCAAAAATTTGATTCCCCTCCTAGAATACATAAGACTTCTCGTTGCCCATCCCCAAATAAACAGAAATAAAAATATCCCCACAATACAGATCTATCACAAATAAGCCCCATCTCATGCTTCGCTGCCATTGACAGTCCGATTACCCTCCCAAAACGACTAAAACGAAGCTCTCTTCCAGTTAAGATGCTAATTCAAACAAAACCTGACACCCTCGTTCTATATTGTCACCGTAAAATTAGGGCAACAAAGTGGTGCATTGAGATCGATGACAAATTATTCATGTTGTATATTCAGCTAGGGTTTAATGGGGCAGGATTTCTTTTTCAATTCGATCAGTCGATCACCAACCACTGAAGTTATGAACAGGGCTAAGGCTGGTTTGGGAGTACTCGGTGGGTGATTCGGGTAGGGTGCTTCTTAGAACTTTTTTTCGAAACTGTTGTTTAATCGGAAACAACTTGTAGGCATTGGTGGCGGTTTGCACAGTTGGCTACTAAAGATGTGTGTGGTTTAATTTTATTGTTTTGGATTTAATGTTTATATATGTGATTGTTGTTCAGGTAAGGTTGGTGAGTAATAGGGACACCAATGAAAGTAAGGGTTTTGCATTTGTGGGATCATAAGTAAAGACGTTGCTTAAAAGGTCATTGAAGAGCTACATAACAAAGATTTTAAGGTATAAAGATTTAAACTTAGCTTATTTATTATATTGGAAACGAGTTGACGCTACCCGCGCGTTGCGGCGGGTTGTTGATTATGAAAGTTTTAATAGTAGACGCAAAAATGCTTTAGTTTAATGCCTAATTAAAAAAGGTTATGGCTTACATATAAGCTACTGGATCAGAATTGTTATCCTAATTGCAATTAAGGGAGGAAAAAAAAGTTAAATATGAAAAAAAAGCATATGCTTGAATCGATTGCACAAAAATTAAAGATGTTAACTTTGTTGTTGAATGTGAATGATTCTTTGGTTTTGATTCGCAAAGGGAATTTGAAGAACTAAGAAGGGTGTATTATTAACGTAGCCTTGAGGTAGTAGCAACATATTTTTAAATAATTAATTATATCATTACACATGGTCTTAGCACATATCTCCAATTTCAAAAGATTAGCACATACTCCCATCAAGCAGACACACTTTTGCAAATTTGAACATAATAACCTTATAAAAAACATTATACAGATTAGATTACATCTTGCAAAGTGAAACATTGAACATAACATGATAAAAGCAACAAATTAGATTGCATCTTTTGCAAAGTTAAACATAACTTTGTTAAAACATTCAATCTCACTCTAATTATCGATAAAAAGTAAATTTCTTTCCAACTCAAAATTAACATGTCAATTCAACAACAGCAAAACCTAATTCAATGGAAAAGAGATAAAATAATGAAATATAGGTATAAAATGATAGAAGTCCGCATGTAAAAACACGCTAAAATTCTACATTTTAAGATTTTTTTGGGCTTAAATATTGTTCTAATTATTCATGTTCATCATTTGATGATATCAACGAAGAAAACTCAAATAGGCGCAAAGTAATATAAACTGGTTGCAGAAACAGATTAAAAAGAAACTGGTTGCCAACAATTTCAAATTTTGCAGAGGCAAATATGCCGTTAGTAATTTTTTCTTAGGCTCCACCAACCCCCCCTGCAACATTCCGGTTACGAACGCCACGCCACCGTTTCGCCTTCACATCACCAAGACTACCACCGATTATGCGCCCCTTTCCTCTTCACGTCACGAACCCGTTCAGATCCACCACTTAAATTGGAGATGATAGCCTCCTCGTCGATTTTCTTTCTCTAGAGATTTAAGTGCAGAAAATCTGTTGCCATGGCTGCGGGCGGGGATAAAATTGGCTTAGGTTTTATGGTTGTGGTGGTGGTGGTGGTAGTACCATGTGTGTTGTTTGCCTGTACCACCATTCTGGGAAAAAAAGGTTGTAAATCATCAACAGCAACAGATTATTGTGAGAGGGGACTTGAGTTGCTGTTAATATATAAAAAAATGTGTGATGGTTGATGGTTTTGGTGGTTGGTTATGAGGGAGAAGACACGTCCATGTGTTTTGTTCATAAAGGAGGTCGCAACCCTTGACGTGCTCATGAAAAGGCGCCAAATGGTTTTGAGAGAAGTCGCAACCTTGAATTTATAATAAACAATGTCATGAAAAGGCACCAGTTGGTTTTTGTATATATATGTATAATTCAGATAACAATTGATTGAACAAAACACAAATTAACACATAAACGTTTAATCTTGATTCCATTATCACACATTCACTCATGAATCGATACCCTGCATATATAGGTTGAAACGTTGCAACATTTTTGAAACACTGACTCACCTTGATTAACTTAATTATAATTTAACCTTTTTAATTATTAAATATAGTTTTTACACTTAAACTCAATACTAATGACATAAATAATACTAATATTTAGTATAACTACCATTATATTAGACAATCTTAGGATTTGATATTCAATTATATGATTTTTTTGCAGGGTAAGACCATAAGTTGTTCGCTTCCTGAATCTAAATACAGACTATTTATTAGCATTGTGCCAAAGACTTGACTACAACGTACCTGGAGGTAAAATAATTTTCTATTTCCTTGTAATTGTTGTTTAAAAATTCCAGTCTTCATTAACAACCATATTGGAATGTGCTTCTTGTAGGAAAGCTGAATAAGGGCCTCTCTGTTCATGCAGAATCTGAAGAAAGTTCTGATGAAGAGCCAGCAAAACCACAAGCTGCCAAATAGGTAGGAGGATATATTGGTTTAAAACTGTAAAAAGATAGGTAGATTGTTTACTTCAAATTGTGTCTTGTTTTTTATTTGATTGGACTACAGGTTGAAAAGACTAGGGGTGCTAAACCGGTCGTGTTCGCAGGTTGCCGGTTTCAACCCGACCCAAAAATTTTAGACAAACCAGAACACGACCCGTACCTGAAAATCTTGTCATACATATGAACCTGAAAACAACCTAAATATTTGCAGGTTGACCCGAACACGACCCGTTCAACCCGAATTTTATTAATTTTTGATTTTTTTTCAGCAAATTAATATATTAAAACTAAAATTTACTCAAAAACACACGAATATGTATAATACAATTACATCAAAATTATAAAATCTTATGACAATTACTCTTTTTAAGTTATAATTATGGCATAAAAACACACAATATTTAATTTATGACATAAAACATATTATACAAAAATACAATTTAGTATAAATGGGTCAACCCACCAACCTGACCGGGTTGACCTGACCCCGTTTAGCTAAACGGGTTTACGGGTTCCACATGAAACTAAGCCAAACCCGTTTAGACTAAACCTAAACCTGTGAATTTTGTGTTAGGTTCGTGTCGTGTCGTGCTTTCGGGTCGTGTCAGAAATTCACATCCCTAACGAAGAAGATGAAAGCTCCAAAGAGGAGGATGAACCGCAAAATGAAAAGAAAAAAGTACTATTTTCTTTCAATTTTGTTGATAATAATCTATACATGTTTTTTAGTCTTAACTTTAGGATTTTGTTTCTAACTAAATATAATTTATATGCAGGATGCTGATGAGGAGATGGTTGATGCTCCATCAGCAAAGAAAGCGGTTAGTGGTTTGTTCAAGTTGTTTTGTTTAAAATGTGTTATTGCATTAGTAATAAATCATTACTAATAATTGTTATATGGCAGCCTCAAACTCAAGCAACTCCCCAAACTTTGTTTATGGGCAACTTAACCTTCACTATTGAAGAAATTGACGTGTATCTGCACTTTGTCTATACTTGATAAGTACATAAATATTATTCATTGTGTATTATTGTTACTGACTAGTTTCCCAGCAGAATTAATTTCTTTAAAGACGTGGTTGAAGTTGTTGTGGTTCATTTTGCAATCAGAGAAGATCGATTTGCAAGCTACGAGCATATTGAATTTGCTACTCGTGAGGCTGCCCAAAAGGTATGTTATGTTTCCCTTCTTGGTTTCCTTTTCCAAGTATTTTATGACATTCTTTGCAACATATGGTTCTAAATTTCTATCTGCAGGCTTTTGAAGTTAATGGTGAACCATTACTTGACCATCCAGTGAAACTTGATTTAGCTAAGGAAAAAGTGCATACACTCTCGGTGCCGGGTATGATTTATTGCCAATAAGTGTTTTAACACCCGATTAGAATAGCAACATTTGACTGATAGTTCATATTTGTTTCTGTAGAAAAGAGAGGTCTTTCCAAAAGAGTGCGCAGACTCCAGCAATAATTGCGTTTGTAAGGGGATTTGATTATGATGAAAGCATTGTTGATGTATGTTTTTACCACTAGTCTGCATATTACATTCTTTTGTTATTGAATTTCACATGTTTGAAGTTTTGTTATTTACTTGTTGCAATTTAAGAATACTCTTTGGAAACTCTTTGGCCAATGTGAAGAGGTTTCAAGGATTTTTCTTCCAAAAGATTTTGAGTCACGTGAGACAAAAAGATACAACATAAGAATTAGCCACCGGTTACAAGTTTACTCCCCACCATGACAGCACCAAGGTGGCCAGTTACAAATTTGCAGCACTTTCAAGTCCAAATGTAGTGAGTGTATGGATACGATGAAAACATCCTAGAAATAGTTTTTAGTTTATATGTATAGTCGTTTCCCTTTGTAACTTTTGTAGATAGGTTTTGATGATGAGCTAATGTCTTTAATTAATATTTAAACTGAAAAATTATGTATGAATTTTGGGTTATTAGTGTTAATATCATTTGCTTTTTTTAGATTTTCTTATGTTTACATCAGTTTTGTTTTACAAAAAAATAAAAATAAAATGGGTAGTTACACGAAAATGGCCACATAAAATCATAATAAAGATGTGTGACTAAAGGTTAGACAATAGTCACACTTGAAAATTACAATTTTTATGTGGCTATAAATAACAATTAGCTATACCATAGTCACTTTATTTCTTGTTTGTGTGACAGAATGATACCAAACGTCATGAGAAAAGAAGTTACGTGTGACCAAAGTTTAGACAATAGTCACATTAAAAATACAAAATTTCATGTGGCTATAAATGACCATTAGTCACACTATAGTCACTTTGTTTCTTGTTTGTGTGACAGAATGATACCAAATGTCATGGGAAAAGAAGTTATGTGTGATCAAATGTTAGATAATAGCCACATTTAAAAATACAATTTTTTGTGTGGCTATAAATAACCATTAGCCACACCATAGTCACTTTGTTACTTGTTTGTATGACGTAATGATACCAAACGTCATGGAAAAAGAAGTTATGTGTGACCAAATATTAAATAATAGTCACATTTAAAAATATAAAATTTCGTGTGGCTATAAATAACCATTAGCCACAGCATAGTCACTTTGTTTTTTGTTTGTATGACGAAATTATACCAAAGGCCATGGGAAAAACAAATGTGTGTGACAAAAAATTAGACAATAGCCACACTTAAAACAAATTCATGTATGTTTTTTGTTTGTATGACGAAATTATACCAAAGGCCATGGGAAAAACAAATGTGTGTGACAAAAAATTAGACAATAGCCACACTTAAAACAAATTCATGTAGCTTTATAATAGAAACGACCACACTTATAGTAAATTCATGTAGCTTTATAATATAAACTGTCACACTTATAGTAATTCATGTAGCCATTGCTACCCTTTAGTCACACTTAATGGGCAAAATACTTGATTACAACAACCCTTTTTGCCACACTTTTTTTAGTTGATGTGGCTAAAACAAAACTTTTTGATAATTTATGTGACTATATAGTAGTAACGGTCACACTTAAAGTAAATACATGTGGCCGTTACTATCCGTTAGCCACACTTAATAGAGGAAATATTAGATTTTAACAAAAAATGTTGGTACCATTTAGCCACACTTTTAAGTTCTACGGCCACTAATAAGTGTGTGTGGCTATATGATACCTATGATGACTCGAGCTTTGGTCACACTTGACCTGAAAAAAATATGTGAGGCGAAAGACATATAGTCACACTTTTTTCGTGTGACAGTATCCCTAGTTTGGCGTAGTGTTGCTTCAACCCATACAAGGCTTTGTTTAATCTATAAACATGATTTTGAAATTTTGGATCAACAAAGCCTTCTGGTTGATGCACATAAACTTCTTCCTCAATTTTACCATTCAGAAAAGCTGATTTTACATCCATTTGATAAACTTTTAAATCCTTAGATGCAGCATAAGCAAGAAAAATTCTTACAGCTTCTAATCTAGCTACTGGTGCAAAGGTTTCGTCATAATCAATACCTTCTTGTTGACAGTAACCCTTGACCACTAACCTTGCTTTGTTTCTGGTGATTATGCCGTTCTCATCAGATTTGTTTCTGAACACCCATTTTGAGCCTATGACAGATTTGTCATTTGGCTTGGGTACCAGATCCCATACCTTGCTCCTTTCAAATTGATCAAGCTCTTCTTGCATGGCTTGAATCCAGTCTGGATCATTTAGAGCTTCCTTGACAGATTTGGGTTCTATCTTGCTTAAGAACCCAGAGAATGCACACTCATGTGCAGTGGCAGATCTTGTTCTGACACCATCTGCAGGATTGCCTATGATGTCAGAATGAACATGTCCTTTGATCCATCTTAACTTGTTGTGAAATGTTGTTGGTTCTGATGGATTTGAAGTTTCCCCCTGATCAGGTGCTACATTTGTCTGAAAAGTATCAGAAATCTGGATTTCTGATGTACTACATACTTGATCTGTAGGGTTAGAACATGAATAATCTTTTGATTTATTTTTGTAGGTATTATCATGTTCTAGGAAATCTTCATTTAATATTTCAAAGAGATGTTCATAATTTTCTTGTTTATCAGAAAATTTTATTTCTTGTATGTACTCATCAGAAACCTCTGTTTCTGATGAGTCATCAAATGAGACATACAAACTTTCTCTGATGGTCCTGGTGTTGAGAATAAAAACTCTGTATGCTTTTGAGGACAAAGAGTAACCAAGAAAAATGCCTTTTTCTGCTTTTCTGTCAAATTTTTCAAGGCTTTCAAAATCATTAAAAATAAAACATCTACAACCAAATGTATGCAAAAGTTTTATACTTGGTATTCTTCCATTTATAATGTTGTAAGGTGTTTTTTATGCCTTTTGTTGATTATGGATCTGTTTTGTGTAAAACATGCATTTGCTATAGCTTCTGCCCAAAAGTGAGTGGGCAATTTAGCATAAGCAAGCATGGTTCTGGCAGCTTCTACCAAGGTCCTATTCCTTCTTTCAACCACACCATTCTGTTGTGGTGTTCTTGGAGCAGAAAAATCATGAGAAATTCCTTTACTTACTAAAAAATTCTCAATTTTTGCATTTTTAAATTCTGTTCCATTGTCTGATCTGATCCTTCTCACTGTTAGTTTTAACAGATTTTCAATTTTCTTAATAAAATTAATGATCAGATCAGGAGTTTCACTCTTCTTTCTAAAAAATTCTACCCATGTGTACCTGGAGAAATCATCCACTATTACTAGTATGTATTTCTTTCCAGAAAAACTTTCTGTACTTATGGGTCCACACAAATCCATGTGTAAAAGTTCCAAATTTTGTGAAATAGAAGACTCAGAAATTGATTTGTGTGAGCTTCTTTTGGATTTTCCCATTTCACATGCTTCACAAATTTTATCCTTCTTAGAGGATATCAAAGGTAATCCTTTTACCAGACCTTTGCTTGCTAATATGCTTAGGTTTTTTAAATTTAAATGAGCAAGCCTTTTGTGCCATAACCAACTACTACCTTTGTTATGTTTTGAAAATAAACATAGTTTTGGATGTTCACTTTCTTCTTTGAAGTCAAAATAGTAGATTGATTTTCTTATCCTTTTCCCACTTAAATAAATTTTGTTATCATCTATACCTATTAACAAGCATTTTTCTGGTAAAAAGGTTACCTGAAAACCTTTGTCACAGAATTGACCACAACTCAGCAAATTATACTTTAAGCCTTCAACATAGGCTACTTTCTCTATAGTCAAACATCCATATTTTATGCAACCATATCCCATGATCATTCCTTTCACTCCATTTCCAAAATTTACCATTCTACCCAGCTTTGAAACAAAGTTACTGAGTAAGCTCCTGTCCCCAGTCATGTGCTTGGAGCTTCCTGAGTCGCAGTACCAGATCTGCTGCACATGATGGTCCGGAAATGAAATGATTAGAGGGTTTTTGGTACCCAGGCATGCTTGGGTACTGTTTCTGATGAAATTTGAAACATTTTATTTTTATTTCTTTTTGGTTTTGCATCAGAAACTCTGTTATATGCTGAGCCATTAACAGATTTTATATTTTTCTTTTGAAGATGGTGTTGGACAAGCTTCAGTATGTCAACACACATACAAGAGTTATCAGAATTTTCTGATAGTTCCTCTTGTGATGAAATGATTGGATAATTTTGAAAAGATGAGTGAACTGCTTCTGGAATTTTTACAGATTCTTGACTGTATTCACTCTTGTTCGTTTTGAAGTTTGGTTTGTCAAAAGAATATTCAGAACAGATTGATTTGCAAGATTCAGATTCTGATACTAAATTATCAGAAAACTGATGAGTTGCTTTTACAAAGATAGTGGGTTTATTTCTATTTGGTCTTGTAGCACTTGTATAGCCTAAACCCTCTCCTTTGTTCTTTGGTGTGGACTCAATAAAATTTATGAATTCTTTAGCCTGTTGAAAACCTCTTACGTTGATTTCTTTGTCATTGATTTTCTTGTAAAGATCTTTTCTTTCATTTTCATAAAACTCAATTTTTGCTCTTTGATCTAAACTGTCCTCTATAAGATGTTGGTTTTCAAGAATGATTTTATTCAAAGTCCTTTGCAACTCATCAGATTTTCTAATATCTGATTGATGTTTTTCTTGCAGATTTAGAAAATCTGGCATGAGCTTGTTTAGTTTGTGTTCAAGATCAAGATTGTCTAAATTTACCTTTTGTTCTGAAGTTTCTGGTAGTCCTTCAGAGAGTGCCATGAGGCAAAAATTTGCCAACTCTTCTTCTTCATCATCAGAAGAATCATCAGACAACCATGTATCTGTTCCAGCAATTAAGCTTACTTGTTGCTGCTTCTTTGCTTCTTCAAGCTTTTTCTCATAATAGGCAACATCCTTCAGCTTTTTGGTCTTGCATTCTGATACATAATGACCTCTTTGCTTGCACTTGTAACACACAACTTCAGCCTTCCCTTTATCCTTAGATCTAAACTCTTCTTTAGATCTTCCATCCATCCTTCCTTTGTCACTCCTCTGGTATCTCTGGTTACCTCCCCTCAACCTATGCTCAAATGTTTTGGTGAGCAGTGCTATTGCTTCAACAAAAGCTGAAAAGTCTGATGATGCATCAGAAGTTTCAAGATTTTGACTGTTTGAAGGTTGTGGATCATTTGTTGTTGTTGATCTTTGTGAGTTGGAGATTAGAGCTAAAGATCCCCCTCTTTGAATGGTTTCTTCAAATATTTCTTCCTCTCTGGGGATCAAGATGATGTACAAGTCATGAAGACTCATATTTCCTAGTTCTAAGGTTGATGATAAAGTCATGGTTAGACTTCTCCATTCTCTAGGAAGGGCATCAAGAAATTTTATGTTTCTTTCATCGTTTGATTTTGTTATACCAAATTTCTTTAGCTCGTTTAAAAGTTTTATAAATCTTTGATATGTATCATTTAACCTTTCATTTGGCTAACTTTTAAACCTTTCATAAGATGAGACATTATTTGTTCTCTTGTTTCTTCTCATCCTTTCTCCTCCTTTACAAAGGTTTTCCAACTGATCCCATATTTCCTTAGCTGATGCACAAGCATCAACTTGTGAAAATATGTCATTGGGGATGGCCATAATTAAAAGTGACTTAGCCCTTTCATCCCCAGCCACCAGTTCCTTGTCTTCCGCACTCCAGTTTATTTCACTTTTAGGAGCGCGGGAGGCAGGGATTGCTGGTGATTGGTCAGTTGCTGGAATAGCAGGTATATCAGTCATTGGTGTATGTGGACCCCTTTCAATGGATTGAAACAGAGCTCGGTCATGACCATTAAGGAAATTGACCATCCTGATTTTCCACTGGGGGTATTCTTCTCAGACCAGAGTCGGAGGTTTAGACATAGAACCAATGTTAAAAGCATTATTCCATGATTGAAAGCTGGCCATATTTAGAGAAAAGAAGATGAGCGATTGATCGTTTGAAAATAGTTTATTCAATCCTGCTCTGATACCAATTGTTAGACCCAGTACAGGCTCAAAACAATCTTCTTTTCACGTAATATGGCAAGTGATTTCAGTAGATGTGAAAAAGATGTGCGGAAATGGAAATCAGACTTTCAAGAAACAAGACCTACAGAATTATCAAGTTTATATCACTTTGAAACAAAAATGGTTTACAAGGTGATTGTAAGATTATTATCTAATACAAACGAATCTTGAATTCTGTGGGGGAGAGAGTAATGGAGTTTAGATGTATGTGTGAATGCTAAGCTTCAAACTCACTTTGCTTCTCCTGATTGAGCCTTCTATTTATAGACGGCTTGTATGAATAAACAATAGTTTATTCATACAATAATTCCTGCAAAAAGTAGCCAATTGACATATTCATTGATTCCAACGTTCAAGTTGCCTTTTTCATCATGATATCATTTAATGTCAACTTGCTTCGGTAAGTGTGGCAGGACAGAGCCAATTTCAGACAAGTGGGTTATTTCATCAGAAATTCTGATAAACCACTTCATCAGAAATTCTGATGAACAAATCATCAGAAAATCCTTGATGATCAGAATCGTCAAATACTGATGATATTTCATCAGAAATATCATCAGATCCATCAGAAATGACCTCTTCTGATAATCCAATTCAGCTCTTGATCAACTTGTGATTCTTTGAAGTAGATGCTATGTATTCCGGTTGTCCCATCTGATCTTCTTTTTCTAATTCGTGATCTTCAGGACTGTGATCTCTTCATAGACACAGTTGATTGTGTTTTTCTTCAATACTTACAAATAAAGTTTCCTAAGACCTCTCATTTTTGGACAAGTTTCCAAAAAGCCATGGGAACAAAGTTGAATCTAAGCACAGCTTATCATTCACAAACGGACTGATAAAGCGAAAGGACAATTCTGACAATGGAAGATATGCTTAGAGCTTGTGTAATTGATTTCGGAGGTAATTGGGACGATCACTTACCGTTAATAGAATTCTCTTACAATAACAGTTATCACGCAAGTATCAATGCTGCACCATTCGAAGCACTTTATGGATGAAAGTGCCGAACTCCAGTCTGTTGGGCAGAGATTAGAGAAAAGCAACTATCCGGACCTGAGATAGTGCAAGAAACAACCGACAAGATCATTCAAGGTAAGGAACGACTGAAAGCAGCACGTGATCGACAGAAAAGTTACGCTGATAACAGACGAAAGCCACTGGAATTTCAGGTAGGTGACAAGGTGTTATTGAAAGTCTCTCCTTGGAAAGGAGTGGTAAGATTCATCTAAAGAGGAAAGCTAAGCCCTAGGTATATTGGACCATTTGAGATTACTAGAAGAATAGGACATGTAGCCTATCAGCTACAACTACCAGAGGAAATGGCAGGAATACATGATATATTTCATGTATCTAACCTCAAGAAATGCTTAGCCGATGAATCACTAGTAGTGCCTCTTAAGGATATACAGGCAAATGAGCAGTTAAAGTTTGTAGAGAAGCCTCTACAGATTGAAGACAGGAAAGTCAAGAATCTCATACACAAGAGATTAGTTCTGTTCAAAGTAAAATGGGATTCCAAGAGAGGACCAGAGTACACATGGGAGCTTGAATCAAAGATGCGAAGGAAATATCCACACTTATTCCTGTAGACCTCGAGGTCGAGTTCTTAAACAAGGTGGGGAGGATATAACAACCCTTCAAAATATTTTCCGACACCCCTAAAATATTTAAAATGTCCCAATATGTCTTAAAATACACCCCGTATGCGAGTAATAGCCCTAAATACCCTTAAATAATTAAATAAAAATCAAGTTTTTGAGTCTCTCGCGGGCCTCGAAGACCTAGCCCTGGTCTTACGCGGGCCGCGAGCGAGTGGACATGAGGCGAAGCCCGGTGCCGCCACGTGTCGGACTCGTGTTGAGGCTAGCATCTGAGTCAGCCAAGCTAGGGCATACCCTAGCTGGCGTCGCGGGCCGCGAAGCCCTTCGTGGTTTCCGTCGCGGGGCGCGACAAGGTCGACGAACAGCGCTATAAATTGCCTTGATCGGCCTTCAGTCCAACTCGTTCAATCTTTCAACTTTCTCTCTCAATTTCTATATAGTATAAGCTATACTCGGGCATTATACCCACCTAAATAGCGAAGCCCTGCCTCGTTGTAAGTATCATAACCCCCGGTTACGTATTAGATACGCTGCCCGATTGATCTAGGGTTCCGTAACGGCTGTCGTGGTTCTGCCCGACGTAGTCGTTGGAATACCGTCTCGGAGAGGGTATTACTAATGTAAATATTGGGTTATTATTTATGTAATTAATAGATAATCACCAGGAAATCCTAAAGGAAAACCCTAAGACAGCAATGTGAGTTAATCCTTCTTTTATAAATTGTTTTTACAAAACCTCAATTAATTTATAATATATTAAACAGTGATTGAGTATTTGTATTTTACAATTATCGTCGGTATGTTGGGGTTTTGTATACAAAATTTGTTACTACATTGTGAGTAGTAACATGACCACAAGTCGGGTTGACAGTACCGTGGGTGGTAATTAAATTAGATGGAAACAAATGTAATTGCGAGATCGCCCTTAATACTGTAAAACGGTTTTACCTGTCTTGATTGAACTAGGATTCACTCACCAGTATTTCTCACTGACAAAATGTTTTTAAACGTGTTTCAGGTAACAAAATGTGAAAGCCAAATAGAAGCCAGCTGGACAGCACTGAAAGCTTGGAAAAGTGGCTATAAAGTTACCTAAAATAAAGAGATGTTTTATTTAAATAAAATAGGGTTTATCCCTATAAAAATGTATGTACTTGAAACTTGGTATTTTCCCATGTATTTAATATTATAAAAGCGTGGTATTTTACTCTGATAAAATATTTCCTAACTACGTTACTAATGTAAATTCAACTGCAAAAAATGATAAACACCGATACCACCAAAGCTGGCCGCGGCCGCCCGTTCTCGGGTAGAATATGGGACGGGGGTTGTGACAAAACAGACCCATTTATATGTTGTTTATGGGGGCGGCAATGGGCCTGTTTTATACGCAATCGAATGGGCACGGAATTTTTGAACAATGCCATGGTTTCTGCAGTCGAAAATGATTTTTTTCATAAAGTAAAAGTGGACGATGTGATGGAACGATTTAAGCTATGAAAAAAGAAGAAGACAAATCTATTAACTATTTGTTTTACTTTATTTATTTATTGTCGTTTTTTTAATATTGTATAATTGTACAGTAAATTTTTTTTTTTTTGGGATACCCCTGATTTAATAGACTGATTCCGCCACTAGGTTCGATTTAATGAAAGTTGTTCAAAAAAAATTACATAGGACATCGTGGTCAATACCTGAACCAACCGGGAAATGCCTAATGCCCCTATCATCCCTGATATCGTTGCATTCATCACCGCATCGAGTGACATGCCCACATTGTGCACAATCCCTCTCCAAGTACATGAGAATGCATTCGATTCCCAAAAACTACTTCACATTCACCACACTCCCCTCTCCCATTATTTGCTATAAACAATAAATATATCTTTAAATGTAATAGAGCCAGTTTCTTAATATATAATGGGTTTTATTTATTTGTGAGGCTGAGTTGTTAATAAAGTACGATCTGATTAAACTTTTTTTTTTTTTTATATTTGATCAAGCTAGATATTTGTAATTTGGCAATTGTGTTCGGACATAAAAGGAATTAGTGTAGGAAAATATCTCTAATTTACGAATTTCTCAAATAGATTAGATGAAAGCATATGACATCGCATCACACTTATGATTGCAAACAATTTAACGAAAGTGTTATGTTAACATCAATGGATCGTGTGTACGTACCTTAATTTATGTAAGCTAATCTTAATAAGACCGTACGTAGTGGTTATGGTGAATAATGCCCCACCTTTGGGCGTTGTCCGCCACATGTCGTTCTAGTTAGCAAAGGGGCGTTTTGAAGAAATGGGCGTAGTGGGATAAGACGTGGGGTATGGGGGGCGGGGGGTTTGGGGCATGGGTTGACACGTGAACTTCGAGCCCCCCCCCCCTGGTGAGTGACGTGTTGGGTCGGTATGGCGGGACTTGACTAGCCCGCGTGGGTTGGCCATTTTTATAGAAATTAAAAAAAGCCTAAAATTAAAAAATACACACAAAATAAAAAAAAAGCCTAAAATTATTATTAAAATTTCCTAAAAATTACAAAATTCTACAAAAAAAAAAGGATTACAAAATTAAAAAAAAAGACTAAAGCATTAGGTAGATTTCGAACAGGGCGAGCTTGTCAAAAGGCTTCCGCTCCTTGCCCCGGAACTCGATGTTGGCCACCGCCACCCAGTTTTCGTACTTATATCACCGCCCGGGACGCTGTCGTAGTAGACTTTAAAACGGTCGAGCTTCGGTCGTAGCTCGCGCCACTTGTGTTGGCACGCGTTTAAATTGTGCCAGTCGTTCCCCACGTTGTGCCGGTAGCTAGCGAAAGCTTCCGGCCAGTAACGGGTCTCACCGGGTTGGCGGCCCTTCATCGCGTCCACGACGCTCGTGACAAGTGCTAGCTCTTCCTCGTGCGTCCAAGAGGCCATTTATCAAATGTTGGTAGCGGGTTCGGGTAGTTGGAGTGAAGGGTTGTGGTAGCGATGTGGACAGGCGGTGGGGTGGGGGGTTTTATAGTGACTTGGGTGAACCGTTTGGCTTGGCCAACGGTTATTTTTTAAATTTTAAACATAGAGGCTATGACCTAGCCAACCCAGCCAATGAGAGCCGGCAACGGAAGACCGCTAGGCATGCCCAACGCCCGGGCAGAAACCCCCGCCCAAGGGGCCACGCCAAAACCCAAACCCACCTGGGGTGGTGACTTGGGCATTTGTACCCAACCCACGCCCCAACCCCCACCCCATACCCCATAGTATGATACCCCCACCCTTGGGCGTTGTTCAACACGAGGCACTCCTATAATTACACAATTATTATTTTTTTAATGTTTAAAACAAATAATATTCTATTGGCCAAATGCTTTTCATCTTGGCGTTGATATAAGAACGCCTGATACCATTTTGTCCAAAACAACGCCAACGGGGGCCTCATGTGTGGCGTTTTGGGGCGTTAATTTCCAAAAAAAAAAAAACGCCCAATTTTGATACTACTACCGGTGGTCTAACAAGTGTGGCAAATGAGTGAGAAACATCATCAATGTGTGGAAAGACAAATAGCCATGAAAAAAACCTTGGCAAGTAATTTAGAGAACAGCACGAGAATTGATCTCTTCCTTCCACTCCACAAAGATCTTGATTTCCGGATGCAATGGCACTTATAAGGGGTACCCGCTTCTAATTATTAAACATAAAAAATGTACTTAATAATAAGGGTTATTGGATTTTATCACCCCTAAATATTGGCTATAGGCCGCTGCCACCCCCAACTATCACTTTCACGTCCGTCACCCCCAACTTAACAGGTAGTGTGTTTTGTCACCATATCGTTAACTGATCACTAACTTTTGATCCTGTTACTATACTTTTGGGGGTGTCCTAAGATCCCTAAAACCTTCCTAAGATCCTTATGACACCCCCAAAAGTATAGTAGCATGATTAAAAGTTAGTGATCAGTTAACGAAGTGGTGATAGAACACACTAAGTGTTAAGTTGGGGGTGACGGGCGTCAAAGTGATAGTTGGGGGTGGCAGTGGCCAGTAGCCAATAGTTGGAGGTGATAAAATCCAATAATCCTAATAATAAAGTATATATAAGTATTAACCTTTTATGCACGGATGTTTACTTTTTATTGTTTATGAAGAAAACTAATGGTAGGTACACTCGTAAATCTCAGGAGGAAACATCGAAGAAATACACATATATTCATGCACTTTTAAATTACCTTACATGATTAGTTTTTATAATTTCCCAAGATAATTATTGTATATAATGTAATAACAATCACTTATTTAATTTTCCCATATTGACATATTGTATTAAATTATTTTCCGACATGTAACATCCAATCCAAAACGTTATATAATGATGACGAATCTTCGAAGGAACTTGGTTAAATATCCGGATCTAGGATTAAAATAATAGACCGAGAGAACAACTACGTAACTACTAAAAGTTTATTTACTTCCGTGTTACGTCTAGTTACACAAAAGTTGTCGTTGAAAGGATATTGATATTTGTTTTACATTGATTGAAATACTTAAAAAATTAAATAATATGGTACTAATTTTAGGTTCATTACGATATAAATATTCGGTATAGTTTATCATACCAAATTTTATTTTATTTTGAATAAAAGTCGGTCTTCAATAAAATTTAAATTGGAATATTAACAAAAAAAACTATTCGATATTGTTATCGAAACCAAAAGTGAGTAAAAACACAAACCTAACACCGGCCAAACAACATTGTTACCTGTACCAGTACTTTATTTTGAATACGTCCCTATATTTAATAAAGTTCAAATTGGAACATTTACAAAAACAAACTAAATGCACTTGTGTATTCATCAACATTGCTTTTTAATACTAAAAAATAATTTAATAAAAATTATTTGGTCGGTATTGGTTCATTTCATTATGGTACTGACACTCAGTATTGCAACCGAGAGAAAAAAAAAACCCCAAAATATAAACTCTTGATATGGCGAAAAAGATATCGACACATGTGTTACATCGATCGAAAAAAAAAGAATATTAAGAAGGATTCCAACAGTACCAATACAGCAACGATGTTGTTCGGTCGGAATCGACATAGCATCAATATTGTTGGGACAGTATTAGTTCAATTCATTACGATATCGGCACTCGTTATAACTTATGATACACAAAAGATACTTTATCGTGAATACAACTCCGTTACAGTATAAGAATACTACCAATGTTGTCCAGACGATATTAGTTGGATTTGTCACGGTAAAAACAACAAATTCAATAGTATTTGACCGGTCGTATTAGGACCATTTGAGACCGTTGGTATATGAGATTACATGTTTGGATGTTTTGTTATAGCTTTAGAAGTGCAGGGGGTAAAAATTCTAGATTAGATTTCTCACCTCTAGAAAAAATTGCACGTTTTAATTAATTGGTTTTAATAATTATTAAACCTGAATTAGATTTATCACTTTCAAGGTCTAGACTGAAAGGTTAACAACCTAGACTTACTCCCGGCTCGACGGCTCTAAAGTATATTTCTAAATATCTAGAGCAATGGAACAAACAAATTTATTATTAAGGCAATCAATACCAACACACAAATAATTAGAATCGGGTTCTAAAGTTATAACATATAAATCATCATATTCATTGAAAACCAAAAATTAATCATTCAAACCATTCGTCTAGTTCATCAATCCTAAACAACCATAACAAGTTCAGCTACTCATAGTCAACAATGAATCAAAAACAAACTCAAAGTCATGCAATTCAGAAAACATATTTAGATATTCAAATCTTAACAGACCGAAAATTATTAAACAAAGTCTAACCGAAAAGCAATCATCTTTAAGCTATTTTTCTTGAAGTCTTCATTTTTTTCTTCAAAGATGCCCCCAACCGTCCCTTTTGATGCCTCTGTATTCAGCCGTCGAATGCCTCCCCTTAAAAAAAATTATATCTCCAGTCGTAGGTTTTTTTAAAATGATGTTATCTTGCCCAACTTTTTCCTTGCGTCACAATCCACTAGTAGGTTTTGTCCAAAAAATTCAGCCTTCATCTAATTCTTGATAAAAGGCCCATATGGACTTTCAGTTAGTGACCGGCCCAAACAATTGCACTCTATGCCTCTCATAATCTTCTATTTAACTCCTTAAAAATAAAAGATTGCAGCCCAAGTTAAATTATAAAATAAAGATAGTGGGCTTTATCTATTCAAAGAAAATGACTGCGATTTTGATTCGGTCACTGGCGTTTTACTCTGCTCAACTGGCTGGTTATTTCCTTCTTACTCGTTTTCGCTCCATTTGCACCAGGACCTGGCAAAACACAAACTACTTAAATACAAACGTATAAAGACTAAAAATGACTCAAAAGCTATAAAAAAATAAAATACAAAATACACGGGTAAACGACGGTGTTTTTCAACACATCAGTGCTCTTTATTGATTGCCATTTTTTAAGAGTTTTAAGCTTTTATGGGTTTTTCAAAATATTTAAAGTTTTTAAAAAGATTGGTTGAAAATGGCTTGATTTGGTGTGTTTAATGATTTGGTGTTGTTAATCAGTGATTACAAGTAATTTAGAATCACTTTTACACAAATGAGTATGGATTTTGGGTTGTTTTTGAAGTTTTAGGTGTTTTTGGTTGGTTTAAAAACCCTCTGGGCATTTTTATTTCATATTTCATAATATGTGAAATTGTTCATTCTGTGGTGAAAATTACTCCTGCGTAGTTATTCTGCCTATTTTGTTATAGGTCTGTGTTCTTATTCCAAATGAGACTTTGTGGACAGTGATTAAGTTTGTTGCGACTTTATCATGATGTTTTTGTTCAAGTACTCTACGTTATAATGTTTGTTCAGTGTCTACCTTCATATTTGTCCACATTGGTAGCCAAAGCTGCGCTTTTATTACTAGTACCATATAAATCTGCGTTTTGTTACCAATGTTCCTACGAATTGTGTATTTGCTACGCTTTTAATTATCAGAACTTAAAACCAATTAAAATCAATCGTAATATCACTTATTCAGTTAACCCCTATCACATAAGCTGAACTTGAGACTGGTACTGCAATGCGTCTTCCAAAACACAAAGGATCTCATGATTTCGGGAGTTGGAAAAACCGCATGAAGGCGTTTTACTTCTTTACTGACTACACTCAATGGATCTTAGTCTTTATTGGACCACATATTCCTGTCAGAACAAATGAAAACAGTCAAGAGATCAATCATGATCCATCCACCTACACTGATGAAGTCAAGGCATTGATTCAGCGTGACCACCGGGCTCATGCAGCGCTTACAATGGCCTTGACAACAGATGATTGTAATATGTTTGAAGAACATACAATTGCTCATGATCTTTGGAATGCTCTCATCGATTACTATGAAGGTAATGAAGAAATGGTTCAACATAAGATGGACATGGTTCAGAAAGAATACGACATGTTTGGCAATATTCGTGGGGAGAGTTTATCTGAGCACATCGTCACTTTTTGAACAAGTTGATGAAAATGAAGAAGCAGGAAATCACATCACTAATCGTGCTGTTTAGGGCTGCAAATGAACCGAACGAACACGAACAAGACCTTGTTCGTGTTCGTTTGTTAAGAAATATATGTGTTCGCGAACCGCTCACGAACACTTATCGAACGAGATTTTATGTTCGTGTTCGTTTGTTAAGGAAATGAACTTATTCGTGTTCATTTGTGTTTGTTTGTTAATTTTAGGCAACGAACAAAAACGAACGTTGATGAACACAAATAAGCACAAACTAATGTTCATGAACACAAATGGAAACAAACAAACACAAACAATCATTCATGAACATAATATATAATACACTAACACTTATTAGATATTTAATTTGTCGGAATTTTGAATGTATTTAAATAAATATAAACACTAAAAACACTAATCAACTATCGAACACAAGCAAACACGTTACTGAATGTTCACGAACATAAACGAACGACCACGACCTCTGTTCATGTTTGTTCATTTAACTAAACGAACAAAGTTTCTTGTTCGTGTTCGTTTGTTTAATAAACGAACGAACACAAACGAACTTCCCGCCGAACTGTTCACGAACTGTTCGCCGAACATTTTGTTCGTTTTGCATCCCTAGTGCTGTTATTAAGAAGCTTCTTGACTCACTCCCAAAAAAGTGAAGTCTTCAATATATGATGATCAAGAAAGATTTTCTGAACAACCAGAATCCTACTACGTATCTGCTTTAATTAACACTCTGAAGACCTTTGAGATGGACATGGTTAAAATAGAAATGAATCAGGTGGGATATTCTCCAAAGTTTGTTCAATCTGTTGCTCCTAAGAACATGGTATTTGTCGCTCTAATCAACGTGTCTGGATCCATCTCTCAGGCAATCCCTGTGTCAAGCCCTCACAATGGCTCATCAAGTTTGGGAGAAACTCCATCTTCAAGTGATAAGGCTCCAACTGGTGGTGGTTTGTAAGCTCTTAAGATCTCCACTGAACAAGTTGCTTTATTCAACACATTTTTGAGCAGTTACGAACCCCTAATGTCAGGAGAGTTGAAGAAAGAGATATTCACTCCTCAAGATATGTATCAGGTTGACCCTGATAACATGGAAGAAATGGATCTGAAGTGGCAGATGGCTATGATTACCTTGAGGTTGAAGAAATTTTATGACAAAATAGGAAAAAAGACTTCTCTTAGGTAAGGTTGGATTCGATAAGTCTAAACTAAGGTGCTACAACTTTAAGAACCTTGGTCATTTCAAAAGGGAATGTCCTCTTATCATAAATGAAACACTTGAAGTTGCACCTGCTAGAAGGCCAATCGTTATTGAAGGAACCGATGCTACAACAATTGAAGGACCAAAAGTCTTGGTGGTTGAAGACTAAGTGTCGCAACCCCCCGACCCCTGCCCCGGAAGGCGGGCGGCCGCGGCCTACTTAGAGATGGTGGTATCGGATGTTATCATTATTTGGCAACGGAAATTTCATCAGGACCGTAGTTAGGAAATATTTTATCAGAGTAAAATACCACACTTTTATAATATTAAACACATGGGAAATTCCCAAGTTTACATTACAAACATTTTATAGGGATAAACCCTATTTTATTGGATAAAAACATCTTCTTTATTTAGGTAACTTTTATAGCCACTTTTCCAAGCCTTCAGTGCTGTCCAGTTGTCTTCTATTTGGCTTTCACATTTTGTTACCTGAAACATGTTTAAAAACATTTTGTCAGTGGGAAATACTGGTGAGTGAATCCCAATTTAATCAAGAAGAGTTTTATCAATTTACAGTATTGAGAGCGATTACAATGTTTATATCTACACAATTACTCATTCAGTACTGTTAATCCATGACTGGTGGGTCATATTACACATTGGCTATCTCGTTATCCAATGGTAACGTGTTCCACATTTTGTATACAAAACCCCAACATACCGGCAGCAATTGAAGAATTACAAAGACTCAATCACTACTAATCACATTGTAAAAATATTTAAGGTTTTGTAAAAACAGTTTGCAAAAAGGAGATTACTCACATTGCTATTTTAGGGTTTTTCTTGTGATTTTTCTGGTTATAATCTAGTAATTAAACAATGCACACGCGTTAGTATAATAACCCAATATTTACATTAGTTATACCCTCCCCGAGACAGAACTCCAACGACTACGTCGGGCAGAACCCCGACAGCCGTTACGGAGCACTAGATCAATCGGGCAGCGTATCTAATACGTAACCGGGGGTTATGATACTTACAACGAGGCAAAGCTTCGCTAATTTAGTGGGTATAATGCTCGGGTATAGTGTCTACACTACAGAAATTAGAGAGAGAATTCGTGATTTGAGTGATTGACAACTGAAGGCCGATCCCCTCTTCTTATAGGGTCTGATCTGGTCTTTCTCGCGCCCCGCGAAAGAGGCCACAAGGGCCTTCGCGGCCCGCGACGTAGGGGTGTAGGGTGTAGGCTTGCTGATTCATCGGTTCTAGCTTTGACACGGGGCTGCCACGTGGCAGCTCAGAGTGCCGCCTCGTAGTTAAGCTCTCGTGGCCCGCGTAAGACTTATGTGTGGTCTGTCGCGGCCCGCTAGGGACTATTAAAAATTGTTTTTATTGATTTTTTTTATAAAAATAAGGTATTAGGGCCATTTTACGTATACGGGGTGTATTTTAAGGCGTATAGGGATGTTATAAATATTTTAGGAGTGTCGGAAATAATTTAGGAGGGTTGTTATATCCTCCCCACCTTGTTTTAGAACTCGTCCTCGAGGTCTATTGGAATAGGTGTGTATATTTCCTCTGTATCTCTGATTCAAGCTCCCACGTATACTCTGGTCCTCTCTTGGAATCCCATTTCACTTTGACTAGAACTAGTCTCTTGTGTTTGAGATTCTTGATTTTCCTGTCTTCAATCTGTAGAGGCTTTTCTACGAACTTAAGCTTTTCATTTACCTCTATATCCATAAGAGGTACCACTAGTGATTCATCGGCTAAGCACTTTTTGAGATTGCATACATGAAATACATCATGTATTCCTGCCATTTCCTCTGGCAGTTGTAGCTGATATGCTACAGGTCCTATTCTTCTAATAATCTCAAAGGGTCCAACATACCTGGGGCTTAGCTTTCCCCTTTTGATGAATCTGACAACTCCCTTCCAAGGAGAGACTTTTAATAACACCTTGTCACCTACCTGAAATAATCTTGTCGATCGCGTGCTGCTTTCAGTCGTTCCTTGACTTAAATAATCTTGTCTGTTGTCTCTTGCACTATCTCTGGTCCAGATAGTTTCTTTTCTCCAATTTCTGCCCAACAAACTGGGGTTCGGCACTTTTGTCCATAAAGTGCTTCGAATGGTGCAGCATTGATACTGGTATGATAGCTATTATTATAAGAAAATTCTATTAATGGCAGATGATCGTCCCAATTTCCTCCGAAATCAATTACACAAGCTCTAAGCATATCTTCCATTGTCTGAATTGTCCTCTCGCTTTGTCCATCCGTTTGAGGATGATAAGTGGTGCTTAGATTTAGCTTAGTTCCCATTGCTTTTTGGAAACTTGTCCAGAAATGAGAGGTAAAACGGCTATCTCTATCAGAAACAATAGATAAAGGAATACCGTGTAATGAAACTATTTCATTGACATACAACTTGGCTAACTGTTCCATACTGAAGGTTTCCTTCATCGACAACAAATGAGCAGATTTAGTTAATCTATCTACAATTACCCAGATTGTATCATTACCTTTTCTCGTTTTGGGTAATTTGGTAACAAAGTCCATTGTTATCAATTCCTACTTCCATACAGGTATTTCCAATGGCTGCAACAAACCTGCGCGTTTCTGATGTTCAGCTTTAACTTGGGAACATGTTAGACACTTAGAAACCTAAGCTGCTATATCCTTTTTTATTCCTATCCACCAGAAATTCTTTCTTAAATCTTGATACATCTTATCATTTCCAGGATGCATCATATATTTAGACTTATGGGCTTCTTCTAATATTTGGTGGCGTAGTTTTCCTAGTTTGGGTATCCACATTCTCTTTTTATGGAATCTCCAAATTCCATCTATTCCTTGTTCTAGTTCCTTAATCATTCCTTTTAATTTTTCAGTATCATTCTTGATTACTGATTCCTGTGCTACTCTAATTTGTTCATTTAAATCTATATGTAGATTTAATTTAAGAGAACGTACTCTTTTTGGCTTTTCATGACACTTTCGACTTAAAGCATCAGCTACTACGTTAGCTTTTCCTGCATGATACTGGATATTATAATCATAATCACCTAGAATTTCCATCCAGCGTCTTTGTCTAATATTTAACTCTTTTTGCCCCAAAAATGAACCTTAAACTCTTATGATAAGTGAAGACAACGAATTTATTTCCATATAAATAGTGTCTCCAAATCTTAAGGGCAAAAATTATAGCTCCTAATTCTAAATCATGGGTTGAATAATTCTCTTCATGATTCTTAAGTTTTCTAGACGCATAGGCTATAACCTTTTGACATTGCATCAACACACATCCATATCCTAACTTAGAAGCGTCACAATAGACTACAAAATCTTCAGTTCCTTCTGGTAACGCTAGTATGGGTGTGTTGGTTAATCTTTGCTTAAGAATTCTAAAGGCTTCTTCTTGTTTCGGGTCCCCATTCAAACTTAACAGACTTACAGCTTAACGTAGTTAAGGGGATGGCTATTCTAGAAAAATTTCGGATAAATCGTCTATAATAACCGGCTAATCCTAGAAAACTTCTAACCTCGGTTGGTGATTCAGGGGTTTTCCATTTAGTAATTGCCTCAATCTTTGTAGGATCCACATGGATTCCTTCATGATTGACTAAATGTCCAAGAAACTGTACCTGTTCTAACCAAAATTCACATTTCGAAAATTTAGCATAAAACTTTTCTTTTCTCAGCAAATTTAGGAGTGCATGCAGATGTGCTGCATGTTCCTCTTTACTCTTAGAGTAAATGAGAATATCATCTATAAAGACATTTATGAATTTATCCAAATATCACTTACATATTCGGTTCATCATGTCCATAAATGCGGCTGGGGCATTGGTTAAACCAAATGGCATGACAGTAAATTCATAATGGCCATACCTTGTCCTGAAAGCGGTCTTAGGAATGTCTTATTCCTGTACCTTTAATTGATGATATCCTGAGTGTAAATCGATCTTAGAAAAGAATCGAGCTCCTTGCAATTGATCAAACAGATCATCGATTCTCGGTAATGGGTACTGATTTTTAATCGTGACTTTATTCAATTCATGGTAATCAATGCACATACGCATTGACCCGTCTTTCTTTCTCCAACAGTCCGTCTAACTGTTTCTTTAGCTCTTGCATTTCTGTTGGTGCTAAACGGCAAGGTGCTTTGGCAATTGGTGTAGTTCCTGGAAGCAGATGAATTCTGAATTCGACTTCTCTGTCCGGCGGTAGTCCTGGTAGCTCTTCTGGAAACACATCTGGAAACTGAGATACTACAGGAATATCCTTCAATTCCTTTCCTTTAGTGTTAATGATTATGGAAATCATATACACTAATGATCCTTTTCTAGCATAACTTGTTGTTTTCATCACAGAGATGATTTTCTTAGATCTGGTTGGCTTATCTCCTTTAATTGTGATCTTTTCACCCTTTGGTGAATTTACTTGTATTGACTTTTGATCACATAGAATACTGGCTTTATTGGCTATTAACCAATCCATTCCTAATACAATATCAAATCCTGCCAGATTCATTGGATAAAGGTTTGCAATAAACTTTTGATTTAAAAAGTCTATTCTTGCTCCCTGTAAGATTTCGGTAATCTTAATGGTTTATCCATTTGCTGTCTCTACTAGACATTCTTGTTGGAATTTAGTTAATGGTTGGTTGAGAATTTTGCAAAATGAAGTATTAATAAAACTTTGGGTCGCACCAGAGTCAAATAATACTTTGGCAAAAACATCATTAACTAAAAACGTACCGGCAATCACGTCTGGAATCATCTTGGCTTCTTCTGCTGCCAGAACAAATGCTCTAGCATTCTTAGTAGTCTTGTTGTTCATGGCTGGAGCTAGTTTCGGACAATTCGGCTTAATATGGCCTTGTTCTCCACAATTGTAGCATATCTTATTGTTAGGTTTCTTCCTGCAGTCTTCTTCCTTGTGTCAAGATATTTTGCAAAAAGTTGCAGTATATGGAGCATCTCCCAGAATGCTTTCTTTTGCAATACTTGTAGTAAGGAGTAGAAGTAGAACCTACGTTTTTCCCATGGTTGGAATTACTGTAGCGAAATTCCTGAGTAAGCTTTTGAGCTAGGATCTTCCTCTGGTTCTCTTCTTGCGTACGCACTAATTCATCAGTCAAGGTATTGGCTAGTTCTACGGTTTCTTCTATAGTTGGTGGTCTAGCTGCCTTGACTACATGCCTAATCTCACTGATTAATCCCCAGATGTAACGGGAGATTAATACTGGTTCTGGTGATGCAAGGGTTGGTACTATTCTAGCATATTCGAAGAATACAGTAGTGTAGCCCTTACAGTCTACTCCAGTCATTCTAAGGCTTAAGAACTTATTAGCTATCTGTTCCTTTTCATTGGGAGGACAGAATTTCCTTTCTACCATGTTCTTAAACTCATTCCATTCCATATTATATGTTCTGTCACTTCCCCTAGCCTGGAGGATAGTGTTCCACCATTCTAGTGCTGCATTCTTAAACAGATTGGAAGCAAACATTATCTTATCCTCTTCTGCACACTTGCTTATTTTTAAGATTGCTTCCGTCTTTTCTATCCAGCGTAAAGCTGCAATGGCCCCTTCATTGCCCGAGAATTCTATTGGTTTACAGGACCAGAATTCTTTATAAGAACAACCATAAGACATGGTTCTTCTTCTTTTTGGAATGGGCACTTGAAGTATTGGTCCATTGTTTACGCTGTGATTAGGTTCAGTAGGCGGTCGCTTACTTCCGCTATTACTGTTATTATTATCCGCTTCTCTAACATGTTGGATAATAGATGGCAGAGCATCTCTAATTCCTTGGGTTACTATGTGTCGAATGGCACTGTTATTTATCTTATTTTCATTATTCTGATTTTCCCGATTTGCATCGTTGGCCATCTTGATTTTAAATATTTACCAAGTATTAATATCACGAAACAATATTGAATGCGAATAATTACACGACAACACATTGATCCAAAATTGTCGTCATTGCGACCTTTACTCTATTTTATATTATGCATCTATATCTATTACAAATACAACTGAAATTTAAATTACAATACTAGTATGCATCAATAACTATAGGATTATCTATTCTAGTTTGATTTTATTATTATTATTATTATTATTATTATTATTATTATTATTATATATTTATATATTTATATTTTTTTCAGACATACACACATACATATATTTAATTATTATTATTATTATTATTACTACTGATAGGGGTTCATCCAGTATTGCATGTTGCGCTCGTCATATTTCCATCCCCTATATGTCTCATCCTCTCACTTCCTTCTAATATCTCCTCACCAAAGGTGCGGAACTCTTGCACATTCTCGGTGCTCATGGGTGGTGCGGGTGCTGGTATTGGGTCTGGTGACTGTGGCATTGGTTCTTCGTAAGGTTACGGGTTTTCTAGAATCTCCCTGATGTATTGGCCATTATCAAAATAGGGGTCTAGAGGGTCAAGGTCTGGGTAGGGTCCTACTAGGTTTTGCATAGGTTCATCTTGTGGGTAGAGGGCTGAGTAACTCCTATTGTCATCAAACCATGGATCATAGTCTGGGGGATGGGGTGCTGGTACTCTAGGGATTTCAGCTGGGTCAAAAGTAGGTGCTGGAATTTGGTCTACTGGGTTTGGCTCAATTTCCACAGGTTGTGTGGGAAACAGTGGTAACGGCTGGGGTGCTATGAGTTGTTTTAGGTTAGGGTCGGCGGTTGTGGTTGCTAGTATGTGGAAGTTTGCCAGTCTCCTATTGATTATATCCTGTGTTTGAGTATTCATTTTTCTATTCGCGGCTGCTAAAGCTCGCTGCTGCTGAAGTTTTCTCATCCTTTTTTTACGCTCGTGAGCTCCTCTGCTGAACCATCCTCTCTTCTTGGGAGGGAATGGCTCCTCAGATTGTGCCTTGAATACGAAAATCCCTTCTTCGGTGTCAGCCAAATACCCCGAGGGGGTAGGTTGCGAAGAGGTTCCTTTGTCCCTAGGAGAGTTGGACAACTGACGGTAAGCGTCCGAAGGTCCTTGATCACTCATACTGTAAACTAACAAATTGTTAAATAACACAAAATAATAATCCACACGTATGCACATATTTTCATGGATTATTTCCTAACAAAATTAATAATTTCAATGTCAGCAGAACACTTCCTTTGCTGAAATCAGTGGCTTAGCTCTGATACCACCTTCTGTCGCAACCCCCGACCCCTGCCCCGGGTGGCGGGCGGCCACGGCCTACTCAGAGATGGTGGTATCGATATTTATCATTATTTGGCAGCGGAAATTTCATCAGGACCGTAGTTAGGAAATATTTTATCAGAGTAAAATACCACACTTTTATAATATTAACCACATGGGAAATTCCCAAGTTTACATTACAAACATTTTATAGGGATAAACCCTATTTTATTAGATAAAAACATCTTCTTTATTTAGGTAACTGTTGTAGCCACTTTTCCAAGCCTTCAGTGCTGACCAGCTGGCTTCAAATTGGCTTTCATATTTTGTTACCTGAAACGCTTTGAAAAACATTTTGTCAGTGGGAAATACTGGTGGGTGAATCCCAATTTAATCAAGAAGAGTTTTTATCAATTTACAGTATTGAGAGCGATTATAAAGTTTATATCAATACAATTACTCATTCAGTACTGTAAATCCATGACTGGTGGGTCATATTACACATTGGCTATCTCGTTGTCCAATGGTAACGTGTTCCAAATTTTGTATACAAAACCCCAACATACCGGCAGTAATTGAAGAATTACAAAGACTCAATCACTGCTAATCACATTGTAAAAATATTTAAGGTTTAGTAAAAACAGTTTGCAAAAAGAAGATTACTCACATTGCTATTTTAGGGTTTTTCCTGTGATTTTCCTGGTTATAATCTATTAATTAAACAATGCACACGCGTTAGTATAATAACCCAATATTTACATTAGTTATACCCTCCCCGAGACAGAACTCCAACGACTACGTCGGGCAGAACCCCGACAGCCGTTACGGAGCACTAGATCAATCGGGCAGCGTATCTAATACGTAACCGGGGTTTATAATACTTACAACGAGGCAAAGCTTTGCTAATTTAGTGGGTGTAATGCCCGGGTATAGTGTCTACACTACAGAAAGTAGAGAGAGAATTCGTGATTTGAGCGATTGACAACTGAAGGCCGATCCCCTCTTCTTATAGGGTCTGATCTGGTCTTTCTCGCGCCCCGCGAAAGAGGCCACAAGGGCCTTCGCGGCCTGCGACGTAGGGGTGTAGGGTGTAGGCTTGTTGATTCGTCGGTTCTAGCTTTGACACGGGGCTACCACGTGGCAGCTCAGAGTGCCGCCTCGTAGTTAAGCTCTCGCGGCCCGCTTAAGACTTATGTGTGGTCTGTCGCGGCCCGCCAGGGACTATTAAAAATTGTTTTTATTGAATTTTTTTAAAAATAAAGTTATTTAGGGCCATTTTACGTATACGGAGTGTATTTTAAGGTGTATAGGGATGTTATAAATATTTTAGGAGTGTCGGAAATAATTTAGGAGGGTTGTTATACTAAGGTTGGGCAGATGAGATTACCGAAGCTAGAGCTGATGTCAACAAAGCCCTCATGGCCAAGATAGCACTCGGTTCAGCTCCTCTTCTCTCGAGCTTTCTTAGTAACAAAAATGCATGTATTCCCAAAGGTGCAGAAGCTATGGCCAATGAGTTGAAAGGAATGTTCACTAAAAACAAATCAACTGCTGACAAGGGAAAGAGAGTTGTTATTGAGGTCTAAGAGCAGAAAGTGATGGAAAAGTCCAAGGCTAGAATCAGTGGTGAGGGTGGAGGAAAGAATTATAAGGTTCTTGTTGAAGCAATGAAGGTAGAGTCGAGCAAGGAAAAGGAAGAGATGGAATTGGTAAATAACATACCCTATGAATTTAAAAACAAACTATGCACATCTTAGTGTGTCAGTGTTGTGACTCACTACGAATCCATCAACCGATTACTCATTAGAGAAAAGGAAGATGTTTTACAATTTACTAAGAAACTTAAATAAAATGAAGCCGCATATCAGAGAAAGTTGAATTCAACTTTGGCTGAAATGCTGACATTAAAAGAATTTGTTTATAGAAAAGATTTTCTTATAAATGTTTAACTGAAAAATTAGAAAAAGCAAGAATGAAAAAAACAAAATACAAATAATAATCGACAAATGGAACGTGAATAAAAAGGCATTGGTGGATATTGAACATTGTCAGAGACTAACATATGTTAAGGATGACATTGGTTACAAGGACAAACTCGAAATCGAATGAAAGTTTTTTCCTCCTCCTCATTGCAAAAATTATGTGCCAACGCCATCTCCTTATCCAGACAATGATCTAATCGATAAAGATGATCAAATTTTTGAAAAGATATTCCTAAATTCGATCCAAATACTAATTATGTTGAAAGCAATGCAGATTTGAATGTATGGGTGGAAGAGGTGGATGATGATGGTTGTGGTGGCAAGACATTAGGTCTAGGATTTCCTGGAACCAAATATTCCACCGTGAATTGGTTTATCTGGTATAACAATAAAATGAACAAAACTTATATTCGGGATGAATTAAAGAATAGTTTAACTAGGACGGAAAACTATAATAGACCTAACTTAAATTTGACGGACGACTATGTTAGGCTTAAGCCTAAATCTTTATTTTCTGGCCACGAGAATGTAGTGGTTAATTGTGTTGATTTATATTCTGCATTTTGTGATGATAATACTGTGCATGAACCAACTGTATTTATGCCAGAATTGAAACATAACAGGATTGAGAAGTTCTTCACTGAGGAAATTCCATAATTTATACCATCACAAATAGGTACTTAAGGTTCTGAGAAGGATCAAAGTGAAGTTTGTAGTGAAGAATCAAGCACAACCACCATTGAAAAAACTGAAAAATTTGAAGACAATTTTAAAGAAGAATGCAGACTTGACAAGAAATTAAAGAAAATCAAGAGTTCAAGCTCGATTACTTCATGAGACAGTTTCTCAAGCTCATCATCACAAAAAAAAATCTAAAGCCTCAACCGCCAAGAAGAATAAGAATCATTTCTCTCACTGTTTTAGATGTGGTCATTTAAGACACATTTTCAAACAGTGTACCATGAAAAGTTTTCACAAACACAATCAAAAGTTTGCCAAAAATATTACAGAATCTTTAGATACATCGCTGGCGATTTCTTATCTTATTGTATTTACTAAATAAGTTATAAAAATGGCCGAGGGCTGAATATATCTAGCATATTAATAACGGGTGTTCGAGGCACGTGACTGGATTGAAGGAATTGCTCAAAAAATTTAGATACGTCGATGGCGATTTCGTATCTTTTGCAGGTGATGTAAAAGAAAGGAAGATTTTTGGTCGAGGAGACGTTGTATCTAAAGCACTCACCTTAGAAGATGTGAACTATGTCCTAGAACTGTGCTATAATCTAATGAGCGTATCATAAGTCTGCGACAAAGGAATATCAGTTCTTTTCAATGACGTGGAAAGCTTATTTCTAAAACCAGAATATTCTGTACCAGCTGAAATGATTATGCTCATTGCTCCTCGTGAAAATAATACTTACATGTTAAACATGAAGAATTCTAAAACTAACAGTCAAATGACTTGTTTAATTTCAAAAGCATTCAAATCAAGGTCACTGTTTTGGCACATGCGATTGGTGCATGTAAATTTAAAAAAACATAAATAAGATTTTAAAATTAAATCTTGTAATAGGTTTGCCGATCAAAGAATTCCCATTTTTTGAAAAATGCATTGCATGTTCCTAAGGGAACACAATTAGTGGTCCTCTTCAGTTGATGGATATGGATGTCTTTGGTCCAATAAGGGGATTTTTGGCAAGTTCTGAATAGTTAAGTGCTGAATTAGTAAGAGGTCTGAACCATTAAGAGTCAGTATAATGCTTAACTGTTAAGAGGCAAATGTCTGACCAATTCAGATTAAAGGTCTTATCCATTCAGACTCAGTATGATGCTTTACCATTCAGAGGAAAATGTCTGAACCATTCAGACATTTGCTTTGCTCGGGAAACAAACAGTCTAAACCATTAAGAGGTAAAAAACAGCCCCTAAGTGTTAAAAGTTTGTCTAAAAGTTCCTATTTTTTGGTGATCACATATGATTATTCTCGCTTCATATAGGTCTATTTTCTAGAAACAAAAAGTGAAACAACTAAGATTTTAAAAAACGATTACTCCAATGATCGAGAATATCATCAAACTCAAAGTTAAGTCAATCAGAAATGATCATGGCACGAAATTTAAGAATCATACATTCATCTCATTTTGTGAAGATAAAAGAATTTGTCTTCAATACAGTGCTGCAAGAACTCCTCAACAAAACGGAGTAGCTAAAAGAAAGAACCGAACTCTCATCGAAGTAGTTAGGACCATTCTTGTCAATTCAAAGTTACTTTAAATCTTTTGGGCGGAAGCAGTTAACATTGTCTGTTATGCGTTAAACAAAGGTCTAATTGTCAGGCCTCATAGCAAGACAACTTATGAACTTATGTTCCACAGAAAGCCCCTGGTCGACTATTTCAGACCATTCAGGTGCTCGTGCACTTTATTGAACATCCATAACAATCGGATCAAATTCCATGCATTTGCAGACATATGTTATTTCATGGGTAACTTATCAACTTAGAAAGCTTACCATATTTATAAAAAAAGGACCAAAATGATTGTTGAATCATACTATGTCGATTTCCAAGAAAGTAACGCAACAAATACGGAAAGTAGTCCAGACTGGTTCTATTACGTAGATGTGATTTTCAATAACTTTAACATTCCAATTCCTGAATCTACTCCACATGAAGCTCCTCAACCTGATCAATTTTTTTGAGACATCTGACCTTGATTTCACACCATTTACCACTCGTCTCACACCCCTGATTACGGATCCGATAATTCCTCAAGAAGAGATCAATGATGACACTTCGACTGAGAACGCATTCTCAAATAATGCTTTTTCTTCACAGTTGAATGTGAATGATCCACCCATTATCGACATTTATGATATCTTCCGCCAATCTTATTCCCAACGAACATCTCACTAACATGCCTCAACATGTTAAATCCTAGCCAGAACAAGGTTACAAGATAAACAAAAATCATCCCTTAGAAAACGTCATTCGTCTGGTGGGAGAAGGAGTTCTTACTCATAGCCAGATCATAAATCAAGGGTTGTATGCTGCATCTCTTTCTCAATCTAGTGACATCGAAGACGTAATTCAAGATGCCAGCTGGATAGAAGCCATGCAAGATGAATTATGACAATTCATAAAAGCTTAAAGTCTGTGAGCTAGTCGATCTTCCTAAAGGAAAAGTCCCTATTGGTACAAAATGGGTCTTCAAAAATAAGATGGATGATCATCGTGTGGTAATCAAGAACAGAGCTAGATTGGTGGTACAAGGATTTCGTCAAGAAGATGGGATAAATTACGAAGAAGTTTTTACTCCAGTGGCACATCTAAAAGCCATCATAATCTTTTTTTGGCTTATGCTTCTTACAAAAACTTCAAGGTCTTTTGAATAGATGTAAAAAGTGCATTTCTCTATGGAAAGGTGAAAGCAGAAGTATATGTCCGCCAACCTCCTGGATTTGAAGATCCACACTTTCCTAAAAGATATTATAAGTTGGATAAAACTCTATACGAACTTCACCAAGCTCCACGTGTTTGGTATGAACTTTGTCAACCTATCTTCTCGAATGTGGGTATATTAGAGGTCAAATCTACATGACATTATTCACCAAAAGAAATAGAGATGATATAATGTTTGTCCAAACTTTTGTCGATGATATCATCTTTGGATCCACAAATGAGAACCTCTGGAAAGAATTTGAAGGAGTTAGTTATAAAGGCAAAATTTGAAATGAGCATGATGGGAAAACTTACATTCTTCCTTTGTCTAGAGGTGCAGCCATGACAGGACAATATTCTCATTCATCAAGCAAAGTACATCAGATATTTTCTTGCAAAGTGTAATAAGACCGATTGCAAACCAGTAAGTACAAGATACTCACCGACTGACTTTCATTCTTAGTTTTCAAAGTCAGGATAACGGTGAGAAGGTATGTACTTTCGCACAATCAAAGGGACCAATGGTTATATGATTAAGGTTAGGTAGATACCACATTATGGAGCGTTTTAAATTTGAATAACTCTTTGGAAGAGTTTCTTCATTTCTCAGGATTTAGCTTTTTTAGTTCTCTTTAAAGTGATATCATGACTATGTGTAGGTCTGCATATAACTGGATGTAACAGAAGGCTAGACATGATATACCGAATGAGAAACAACATAAAGACCCGAATCGGATTTTGGCAATCTGTCAACGTAAGATTTAAGGCCATTAAGTCGTATGTTTCAACGTGTTACCAACTAGATGCACAGCATTCTGGGTTTCCAGAATTTTGTGTGAACGTTATTTTTATCTCCTAGTCGTAGTTTACTCGACTGTGTATTTGAACCTACTGACATGGCGTTACTTGGCACCGCGAGGTCCTCCAGATCCTATTCACATGACGACAAAGCATTATCAGTTCCTATCATTTCTCAAAATAAGAATCAAATAATCAAATTTTCTAGACGCTTTTCATCTTTTGATAATACTTGTTTCATATTTTCCTCAAAATTTTCAAATTTTAACAGTTTTTTGATTTTCTAATTTTCTCGCCCCCCCCCCCCCCCCCCCCCCCCTCCCCCAAAATTTATTTTCATATTTCCATTTACCATAAAATGAAATTTTAATATTCAGAAAATGTTTTTGGTGAGCGCAAATTTCATAACCTTTTATTATGAAAATATTTTTTGTTTGTTGTTTTTGCTATTTTTTAAAAAATAAAAAAGATAGAGTATGTACAGACTGTACTTTTAAAGACTTTCGTGAATATGTCATTTCCAATTGGTTGAAATGTGATTTATCATTTCCAACTGGTTGAAATGTGATTTATCAAAGGCTTTCGTGAATGTATTGGCCTTCTGCTGAGTTGAATCTGCTAGAACCACTTGTATGTAACTCGTTTCGTAGGCATCTCGAATAGCATGAATTCGAATCTCACTGTGCTTTGTTTTCGAGTGGTGGATGGGATTCTTTATGATTTCAAGACAAGCTTCATCGTTGATAAAGATAGGAGTCTTCATGCTAGTGATTCCATAATCCAATAATTGATGTTGTAAACTAAGAATGAAAACAAAATAGTCACCACTGAATCGTAAAGGACGAAAAGTGCAATGTTTATATGATAATAAGGGTATTTAGGTCATTTCGCACGAATTTAACACCAAAAACTAACTCCCATCTACGCTAGGGACTATCCGAGAACGAATGTGTAAAAGTTGGGACAATAGCTGTAATTTTAGAAATGTAGGGACTACAGGTGAAAATGGAGCAAATTACAGGGACTATCTGGACATTTTTCTCAATAAGTAATTCATTTTGTTTTTCAGTCAATTTCAATGATTCCGAAAGAATTCATAGCAAGAGAGAGCGAGTCATCGAGCTACGTTATATCCAAAATAATTCATGCCCAGAGGTGAAGAAACATCTAATTTGCCTATGAGTAATGAGCATCGATACCCAGAGGTGAACAAACATCTAATTTGCCAATGAGCATCGATATATTCTAGTCGATGTCGATGGCTTGACATTAAGCCCGTAGTAAGTTTAGTTATGGGCTTTTACGTTCGCACAAATTGGGCTTATATAAACCCACTGTTTCGAAATTCCAAAGCAAGCCCATTTACGATATTGAGTATTTATATCTTTGTATTTATTTTATATCATTATTAATTTATATATTATAAAATAACCAATCACCATATGATCATTTTATCAGTTATGTGACACATTCCGAATGGTTAGTTGGACATCAACTTCAGTCAATTCTACCAGATGACGTGACATTCTATTATCTATATTTGTTTTCTAAAGTTTCTGGTTTTTATAATTTTACTATCTTTCTTTATGGCCTGTTCTATTCGCACACGTCATTTGTCTTTTTGCACATCCAAAGCGCCGCGCTATGGCCAAAGCGGGGCGCTTTGGCCATAGCGCGGCGCTTTGGATGTTTTTTTTTTGGAAACAGGTGGGATGTGAGTTAGTTTGGTAGGGATTTTTGGTTGGATTAGTTTGGTAGGGATTTTTGGAGGAAAAATTTTTATTTGAGTTTTATTATATATAATTCATAGTTGTTTTATAATTACGTCATTATTTTTATAGAACGTATATAATATAAGTTCTTAACGTAGTTTATTTTGTTAAATTAAACGAACACGTTAAATAAAATGTACAGAAAGCCATAAGAATTATACGTAAACAATTCAAAACCAACGTGATGTAAATAGAAGATTAACTGCAATATATATATATATATATATATATATATCAGTTTGTACATACAAAACAAAAAGGTACAAATAATAAACAATAATATAAAAATAATATTAAATAAACAAATAATAATAATAAAACAAATAATATAAAAAAAATAAACATGAACCAAAGCGCCCCGCTATGGCCTCGGCGCGGCGCTTTGGTTCTTCGTTATGAAGAACAGAACCCAGCCGATCAACAAAACCCGCCCCAATCAACACAAATTTCAACATGTACATTTAACCAAAACGATTAAGGGTGTTCGATCTTACCTTTTAGCGGTTGAAAGCTTGAAAACGAAGATCTCCGGCTCAAGCGTGTGAAATCGCACCTTTGTGTGTGTTTTTGTGTTTGTGGTTGAAATGGGGGAGAAGCTGCCCCGCTTTGGCTTAAACGATGGACCGAAGCGCCCCGCTATGGCCAAAGCGCGGCGCTTTGAGGTCCAAAGCGCCTCGCTTAGGTCAAAGCGCGGCGCTTAGGGCCTTTTTTTATTTTTTTAAAATTGTTTTTAATTCACAAACGCGTCGATAATAGTCTAAATTTTACGTTTTTTCCATTATACATCGTTTTTTAATATATATGGACTATACTGCAAGTTCCGGATCAAATCGGTTACGTGTGATGTCATATTCCATTATATCGTATCATTTTGGTTTGAAAGCACAAGGACTCCTATGAGTAGTGTTATGTGTATCAGCCGCCTAGCGTACATGAACATGACGTATTTTTTCATTAATTGTAGTATTATGATGTATATTGTCATTTTGGGTTCGTACAAGTGCGTATTGAATCTGATTGGGTCGTGTCGGTGACATTCGGTTTTTAACGTGATGTAACGCATATATTGAACAAACACAAACGTGATTATTATTAAACACATTTAACATACATCGTGAACATATGGGGTTACATTAAGGTCAGGGGGACGATACGTAAGCATTTCGTACGCGTTGATCTGATCCCTATATAATGTATGCCAGGCTGCTGCGCGCTCTGTTCTGTTCGCTGTCCAGAGTAGGTTTGGGGGAGGCATTGGATAACAACCTCCAAGCTCTACATGTATGAAATGCCCATGGTCGACGAACACAACCGCAACCACCAGGTGAGGTTCCTCAGCTTCGTTTGGCCCGCCCAGCAGAGGGAAAATTGTATCGCTCCCACGAATGTCGAAGGTGTGAACAATCACACCGTATCGTTGGGCAATAAGAAACCCCGTCTCAGGCATCGTCATGTAATTTTCGATATCTGCTCGTCCCACCCCCTTGAAATCGATCCGTCTAACCAGCGCATCATAATGTCCTATGTTTTCCGGATTGAAAACCTGCCTCCAAAGCGATTCGTTCATACGTAACTCCTTTATAAGTTGTTTCCGGATCATCAAATATGAATTTTGTTTCACTCCTAACCCAACAGCCACCGATCGAAACCCACAATGACCATCTGGTTTCATGTCCTTTATTCTAACGATGTATGGATGGATCACTTTGGGAATATGAGATGCGTAGTTGCGGATCGCTATATCCGTCTTAGGACCGAGCTTGATCATCGGGAAATCAGGGTGTAGGTTGAGCGGTTTGGTATTCTTTTGTCTTCTAGAATCTTCGGGTGATATGTACGAGCTGTGACGGGGAAGATCGTCTGAGGCCTCGACCCAAGTTTCTTCTGACGGAATGTACGAGCTTTTTCTAGCGGCTTCAACATTTCTTTCTTCCTGCGTTTTCAATGTTGGGCGACCACGAGTTTTCTTCAGAACAGCAGGAGGTTTTTTGTTATTGTTCCCTGGATTGAGGATTTGCTGAAACTTTTCAAAGAAGCTCCTTTTCACTTGAGGGGGTGTTGGATCGATCTGTTGTTTCAATTTTTCAAATTCCGCGTCTACATCGATATCCTCTATTTTATTCTTTGCAGGCTTGAAGTCAAGCTTCTTCCAGAACACGTTTATGTGTGTGATCCGGAGTTGCTGACCTGTGGATGAAAACAAATTAGGTGGCAAAATCATAACGAGAAAGGTCAAAGATATTAATTACCGTTATTTTCCAACTTTTCCAAACGACAGGCACATGGCAAACCACAGCTGGTAAAAAGTTGGTAACCACAGCTTGCACCGTAGGCTCTCAACCCATCTTCCTTACGTTTTAGTTCCATACTCAAAAGCTCAATCGCATATATTGAAACCTTTCTGAGAATATATGCAAGCATGGGCTGATTCTTGTGGTGCGTCATCACTTTTCGGAGGCTTGCTTCAAAGCTACTTCTAATCTCGGCGTATTGTCTATCAACAACATGATCAACATACAGTACAAGTTTATCCAGTGTGTTGCGATGACTTGGAAAGTGACTTTTTAGTGTTGCATGCATGCCCTCAACCCTGTTGGTCGTAGTTTGGTGAAAGTTGATAGTTTTGTTAATCCAGCAAGATACAAACTTTTCACGGTACGGATCCAACCAGGATTTCTTCAAATAATCAAAAACCTCTAAAATTAAAAAAACGTAAATAGTCAGTTTTTGTTATTATATAAAATTTGAACATAATTATGTAAGAAATACCCACGTTCACGGTCATCTTCTTTCAACTGTGCTTCAAGGTTTTCCAAGTTATACCTGTATATTTCCTCGGTCGTAGACTCGCACAATGTCCAAAATGTACGTACGAATTCTTTCCACTCCTTGTCAGAGAATTTCTTCTTGCTGTTCTTATTAATATTTTGTTGAATATGGAACCGACAAAGATACTTATGCGATTTTGGAAAAACTTGTTCACACGCGTTCATTAGCGCAAAATCCCTGTCTGTTAAAATCACGCGCGGTTCCATACATCCTACCAGCATAGACTTGATCCTCTGCAACACCCATAGGTAGTTCTCTGACTTCTCAGTGGAAATTACCGCACAAGCAGCCGTAAACGATTTGTTTATCGACGTCATGCCTACGACCTAAACAAATGGCAGGTTGTACATGTTCGTTTTGTAGGTGGCGACAATCATTAGCACATGCGGGAAGGCACACCACATAGTGAATGATTTTTCGTGAACAAAGAAGACATCTTCAACTTCGTTCGATATCTCATTCGTGCGCATGTAATAAGTGTAATCTTTTTCGAGAAGAATGTTTTTAAGTTTTTGCATCGGAGACTTACCGACATTTTTTTCGGCGTTGATCTTCTGAACAGCGTTGTGTATATCTTTCGGAATAAGCTTTCTAGCCGGATTGTTTTTTGTCAGCGTTCGCCAGATACTTTGGTTGGGAATATCTTGCTCTGCCAGCTCCTTAACCAGTTTTTTATCCTCCGAAGAAAGCCTTCTCGCATACGCGTGACCGTCTAAGTTTTCAATAGGAGTGTGGTTATGCTTCGCCTTCGTCACCTCGATCCTCCAAACACTTCCGGATGATTCCGAAAACCCGATCATCTCGAACGGGCAGCCTATTTTCTTGCTACCCGTTTTCCTCTGTGTAGCTATACTCTTATGCTCCCCACCAAAAGTACATTGAAACCAAATCTTGTAATTCTCTCCTCTTTTATTCGACCTCTTAATCACAATGAGGTAACCATTGTCTTTTGCCGTGTCTTGTACCCAACGCACCAACTCTTTACGTGACGAAAAGGTCTGCGTTGTATCAAACGAAAATGAAACCGGGTAACAGCCTTCCTCGTCAACAGACACATCCTCTGGCTCACCATCGTCACCGAGGTTCAAATAGACTTGATGTTCAAAGCTCTGTTCACAACCGTAACTGTGGTTTGGATAACACTCCTGCTGTACAAAGCTTTGCTCGCCACCGTAACCGAAATTCGAATAACCTTGTTGTGCGTAAGGGTCCTCCACAGGGGTATTCAAATCCAGCTTCACCGTGTTATCACGATAACGAATGCCAGATACAACCTCTGCCTCCCTCAAGTTGGACGAGACCGGTTTCTCATACGAGTCAGAAATAGCGGTCCCCTCGTAAGAATCAGGAACAACTGACTCGTCAGAATATGGACCAAAAAGATAGTTGCTTAACCACGACATCGTTTTTTCAAGACATGTAACTAATAGAGCAAAGAAAATCGACAAACAACAAAATCACCGAATACCCTCGAATGCTAAATGTTCTGTCTATGCAGGTTTAAATAATGAAAATTTGGGGTCGAAGCGCCGCGCTTTGGCCATAGCGCGGCGCTTAGGGTTCACGGGACACTGCAACATCGTATCACCTTTATGTCTCTGCAACTTATGTTTCCAACGTCAGTCAAATCAACTTTTGTCAACCAAAGCGCCCCGCTATAGCCATAGCGCGACGCTTTGGGGTGTGAAAATAATTTTCACCGTGTGAGACTAGCATGACCCTTCTTTATATATGTCCTCATGATAAAAAAAATATTATACCACCCGTATTTATACCATCTTTTTGTATTTTATATATGTCCTCATAATAAAAATATATTAAACCACCCGTATTTATTCCATCTTTTTGTATTTTATATTTTCAACTTTCACTGTCGGTATGAATAGCAAATAAAATATAGGGTCTCTTTGGTATGCGGTAATGGAATGGACGAATGAATGGAATGAACGAGGTAATGGAATGGACAAGGGAATGCAATGGATCATTACCATTCCATGTCTTGTTTGGTTACCATGTGAATGCAATGAATTATTATTGTGTATTGTACGGTAGGCAAGAAAAACGGAGTAAGAAAATTAGCGGTGAGTGGTGGTGGTGGTCGGTGATAGTGATTATGGGTGGTTATAGGTGGCGGTGGTGGGTGTCGGCGGCGGCGATGGGTGGTGGTGGTGGTGGCGAGTGGCGGTGCGGCTGTGACGACGAGTGGTGGTGGCGACAAGGTGGTCATTGGTGGTGGGTGGCAGCAAAGGTGGCGGTTGGTGGGGGCGCCGGCGGTTGGTTGTGGAGGTGGTGGTGGCGTCGACGATGGTGGTGGGCGGCGGCGGCGAGCAGCGTAGGCGGTTGGTCGCAGCTCTGGGTGATAACGGTGGCGAGTGGATGGCGGCGGCGACGGAGGCTGTCGGGGTGAGGTGGTGGCGGGTGGCGGAGATGGCGTCGGTGGTGGGTGGTGGTGGTGGTGGGTTGTGGCGAAGGTTGTGGGTTGTGGTGTTGTTGATGAATGGTGCAAGAGGGGATGAAATGGAAAAAAAAACATGGGGGGTGGAATGAATGATTTTGAGGGAATGGAATGCCTTTTGGAATGGGTGATTCCATTCCATTGACCAACCAAACACTCTTTTCTTCATTCCCTCGTAATCACTCATTCCATTTCACCTCTCATTCCTGCATACCAAACACTACTATAGTGTATTTCATTTAGACGGTTTCATCTAAAAAATATTTATTAAAATGTGTTCAAAATAAATCTAAGATTTTTCTCTGTTTATGTTTTATAGTTTTTCTTTAAAAAATACATATTTACAAAAAAAATGTAAAACAAATTTTTAGTTAAATTTCTTTATTTTACATTTTCAAAATTAACAATTTTAACAATTTATGATGCAGATATAAGTAATATTTAATTCTAAACTATGTACGTAGTATAACGTGAACTTTCTGAGATTGATTTTCATTTGATTCATTTATCATTTGAGAGGTCTATATGTATATATTTAAGTAACATATAGTTCTGAATTATTCATACATGTTGGGTTCAAATACATGGTTTTTGTTTTTTTTTTTTTAAACTAGTAAGACAGAGAAAGGCTATCAAACATATTTTGATTGAACTTCTTCTAGTGGTAATGAAACATTTCGTCGAGCTCTATGATCCTAGATTTTAGGTTTTCGCTTTGAATCTTTAGCTTGTAGATTTAGAATTTTTGTTCAGATCATCGTGTCTTTTTATTTGACCTTTTTTCGTCATTGTGTCTTTTTTTGGAATCCGTTGTATCTTTCTTGCATAGCATTGTGTTATATTTTACAATCTATTGTGTCTTTTTAACATTCATAGATCTAAGAGACTGTTAGGATAACTCAACCTTTATTCATACATCTATATTTATACGAGAAGATAACACAATTATTTAAATTAACTAAGGGGCTGTTTGGTAACTTCTGAATGAGTAAGTGTAGAACCAGTAAGAGAACTGAACCATTAAATGCTGAACCAGTAAGAGGTCTAACCATTAAGAACTAATATAATGCTTAACCGTTCAGAGGCAAATGTCTGACTAATTTAGATAAAAGGTTTTAACCATCCAGATTCAGTATAAAGCTTAACCATTCAGAGGCAAATGTCTGAACCATTAGACATCTGCTCGTGAAACAAATAGTCTGAACCATTAAGTGTTGAACTAGTAAGAGGTCTTAACCATTAAGGCTATATGTAGTCATAACCCCCCATAACCCTCTTTACTCAAACATAACCTCTCATAACCCCCTTCATTTATGTTTGTAGTGGATAACCCCCATAATCCCGCTTAATTATAGTATATATGTATGTATATATATGTGTGAGAGAGAAACCAAAACAATAACCCCACCATCACCATCACGCCCAACCCATAACCCCCTAATATAACCCTCCTATAACGCCCATGGGGCGGTGTTCTGGGAGATATGAGGCTTTATAGCGCCCTTTCACCTCTCCACTACGCATAGTCTATAAGCTTAAACAAATAGCCCCTAAGTTTATGTAATATTATAACTTAATAGGTGTCAACTATTATTTTTAATTTTTTCATGGCTTTGCGTGTGTAACATAAAAGTAAAAAAAAAACATGTATCTATATCTATCTATATAATAAAAGAAAACAATAGGGACACGTGTCATATTCGCTAGAGCAATTATGATCTAAATTCGATAAGAGAAAAGTGTTCGGATCTATTACGACATAGCCATGAGGCGCTCAACAGGCCTTTTGAATCTTATAAAACCCTTTCTAACTTTAGATTGATACAAAAACTTGTGCAACCTAGTATATTTTAGATGTCTTGTGCAACCTAGATATTTCAAATATGAATTACAAGTTCTTAGATGGATATGCTTGATGGTGTTTTGATAAAGTAATATTATGATATTCCAAATCACGCTAGTAAACATTAGTTGTAACTTAAAAATTTTAATAAATTCAGTGGTTCGAAGTCTTTTTGATTAGTTTTAATTTTAGTAGAATTTTTTTAATAGAAAAAGAAACAAGAAAAAATGATTTTCTAAGCTAAACATGTATTATTAATTAGTCCTACAAAATACCATATGAAATGAAACGCTTAAAAGAGATATAAAGAAGTTCTTTGATTGGTTCTTCCCAAATGAATGACCATTGGAGCCATCTATTTTTAGTTTTTCCGTCTTTCTGTTAAACTTAATTATGGATACTTATTTTTTAAATATATTTATTATATCATTAAGAAAATGAATTAAATTTAAAATTAAATATTAATTTTTAAATAAGGTTATATTTTTTACTTAAAAGTTTTACCAAGCTCAAAATTATCTTGGTTAAAAAATGAAGAATAATGATTATAATTGTTTTTACGAGTGATTATAATTTTTTAATTAGGTTGGATGGTAAGAATGCAAAATTTTGAATAATAAAAAAATAGTTGATATTGAAAAATCAAAGTTAATATCCAGTTGAAAGAAATAATGCCTTAAAAATTAACTTAAAAAAATTATAATTGTCATGCTAGTTTTAATTTTTTAAATACATATCTTGACAAACATATATGTTAACAAATTATATTATATTTATTCAAATAGTATAATATATGGGTTTATTCAGTCATCCAACGCATATATTTTTCTTTAATATAAGTTTTTATTACTAGTCATAGAACATTACATTTATCAACATGTTTAATTTAGGATTGTAACATTGTACATAAGATACACAAGTATTATCTCGTTACTCTTCAAGTAAATTATTATCCAAGTAAAATTGGCCAACATGAATACAATTTATGTATTTATTCGTGTTGTACCACAAGGAGTTGAGATTCTGTACAAACAGTGCTAACTAGAAGACGAACAATAGATTGAATACGAACAAGTTGAACAAGCTGTTGTGCGTTCAACCTCGAAGCGAACGTCCAGCGATAATCAACAATCAACATCATCACTACATATTTGGTAGGTAAAGTCTTTTATAATGCGTTTTTGTATGGGTGTATAATGTTTGAGGGTTTTTGTGCTTCGTCAGATTGTGGATTTTGTGCTGATAAATTGTTAATTACCATAGGGTTTTGTAATGTTTGATATATTAGGAATTTTTGGTGGTCTGTAAGGTGTTTTTCTGATGAGTTTAATGTTGGTTTGGTGCTGTTAAAGTGTTAATTACAATAGATGAGTGATAGATGAGTTGTTTGATGATGTGCTGATATAGTACATGGGTGTGTGCTGATGATGTGTTAATTACAATAAAATACAAATAAAACACAAAAAATAGATATAATCAGCACATCTATGTTAAATCTGAAAACCAAAACTAGATACAATCAGCACATCGGATGTGCTGATAATGGAGAATGATTGAGGATGTTGTGCTAATGTCATTTATGTTGATAATGGAGAACGATTGAGAATATTATGCTAATTATATAGTGTAGTGCTAATTGTATTTTTTGATGGTGCTACAGGTTTGTTAGATCATGAAGAGTTACGAAATTATCGATATGTTAAAAAAAATTCAAACTTTAATTTGAATTAATTTTGCATGAATTAAGGGGTATTTTAATAATTATTTTTTATTAGCTATAAATAAAGAGGGTCAAAAAGTCCAAATTACCCCTAAACTAATATTTTATTGATAAACACTTGTCAATTATATGTTGATTTTTAAAATTTTTATAAACATTAGTGTTTGTATTTGATTTCATTCTGTACCACAAGAACACACACTTCCTATTTACTTGTTCTTAAATAAATGACGAACTTTTTTCTCTTTGAGGATATGAAATAATACGGTAGGGATGACGAAATGATGGACGGTAATGTGGATGGGACCCAAGGAGGGTGTTTTGTTGGTTTGTAGAGAGTGAGTAATTGTAGGAGACCCGATAGAGCAAGAGCTTGTCCTCCTTTCCAAAGGATGACCATAAAATAATGTAACCTGTGAAGCTATGACCCTTCAAGTTTTGTCCTTTCTCTGCCCTACCCCCTATACTTTGTACATCTTTTCAATTAATTTTGTGCTGCTATTGCTCTGCTGTGCTGGCCGCCCTTTTTAATTTCTCATTACAATTTCTTCTAACCGGAAAGGGTTCGTAACATTAAACATCAAAATGTTTGTATATGTTTGTTTTGAATTAAATGTATACTTTTCTCTTGTCCAGGACACAAAAGAGTTATAAATGATTAAGTTTAAAATTTGAAACTAGTTTTCAAAAGTGCCGCACACGTATTTATTAGAATATATATGCGTATTTATTAGAATATATACACATGTACTATAGTGGTCACGTATAGTCTTTTACGAACCTCAGAGACTTTAGTTCCATTAGTATTCGTTGTATAGGTCATGAATCTACTGTCGTATACCATCTTTCATCAGTATATTTTAGTAATTCGATCGTAAAACTAAGATGCCGTTGACCATTCACATCCTATCAACTATCTCAAACCATATAATTTAATTAATTTTTTAAAATTTATCTCTCATTTTATAAAATCCCCCATATCCCATTCCCGATTTTTTTTCTTTATCTTACTTATAAAAGCTTATTTTTATCATTTTTTATCGCAGTAATTTGATAGGGAAAGAATAGCAGCTTTTCGTATATCAAAAGTTACCGTAGCGTTTTTTATTTTTTTTAAATTTAGGGTTGGGTAGAGAAATAAGGGATGGGTTGAAGTGAGTTTTTAGAAGACTTTTAAAATTGGGTTATTGGATTTTATCACATCTAACTATTGGCTATTAGCCGCTGCCACCTCCAACTATCATTTTGACGCCTGCCACCCCCAACTTAACACTTAGTTTGTTCTGTCACTACATCGTTAACTGATCACTAACTTTTGAGCTTGTTACTATACTTTTCAGGGTGTCCAAAGATCCCTAAAACCTTCCTAAGATCCCTATGACACCCCTAAAAGTATAAAAACATGATCAAAAGTTAGTGATTAGTTAACGATGTAATGACAGAGCACACTAAGTGTTAAGTTGAGGGTGACGGACGTCAAAGTGATAGTTGAGGGTGACATCGGCCAATAGTTAATAGTTAGGAGTGATAAAATCTAATAACCCTTTAAAAATTTTTAAAGACATGAGAGAGGATGATGAATGATATGTGAATGTTCTCATTTTTAACAATAAATACGTAAAATAATATATACTTTTTGAATAATTAAATACAAAGATTGAAGTTAAATAATGATAAAATCTCTCATCAATTAAATAATTTTTATATATTTTCTTTGTTGATTTAATAATTTTTATATATTTTCTTTGCTGATTTCCATATAATACAATAGAAATACGGGAATACAATACATAACACTATCAATTATTACGAGTATGTTTGGCAAAAGTAGCTCGTGGCTGGAAGCTGGTAGCTGTAGCTGGTGACTGTAGCTTTTTAGATATATTTAGGTGTTTGACGGAGTAGCTAGAGCTTTTAATAAAATTATAAAATTACCAAAATGGACATAACTAAAAAAAAGATAACTAAAAAGTTCATTATTTTTAGAGGTTAAAATAGTTAGTTTTTCCGAAAAGCTTGTAGCTCCTTCTAAACGTTACTAGTAGAAGCGTTCAACCAAAAGTTTCAAGCTCCTAAGCTAAAAGCTTTAAGCCCCTTCAACCAAACAATGTTTTTTTTTATTGAATAAGAGTTTTTTCTTAGAAGCTTAAAGCTAGAAGATGCTAAAAGCTCCATGCCAAACATACCCTACATGAGATATTCCTTTCCTTTTAAGATAGATTTATTATAACCAATGGCGGAGCTTAGTGTAAAGTGAGGGGGTTTCGGTTAAAAGTAAAAGTGTAAAATTTCATATTTTCCATCCGAAAATTTTAAAATTATATAGGATTGTCCGCACAATTATTTTGCCTAAATATTTATACAATATACAAATTGAGTCCCATGACTTTCCGCCCCCTTAAAACTTTTGGTCAAGCTCCGTCACTGGTAATAACAGCTTCAGGTTTAACTTTTTTTTTTGTAAGCATCACTATGAACAATTTACGTTGACTCTATTACCAATGGCAAATGGTCAAATATCCCCAGTCCACACCTTATGTAAGCTGATCGCATCTAGAACTTGTTATGAACCTATTAATTTATTGTTTGATTTTAACAATATAGTATGACATTGGTATCACAATACCAAAAGAAGCATGGTGGGACATGATTAGGGGTGCAAACAAGCCGAGCCGAGCCCGAGCTCGGCCAGGCTTGAGCTCGAGCTCGATTAACTTATGAGAGCTCGGGCTCGAGCTCGGCTCGATTCGAGCTTTGTTTTCAAAGCTCGAGCTCGGCTCGTTTGTATTTTATCAAGCTCGAGCTCGGCTCGTTTATTATCTATTAATTAGTATATTAAATAAAAATAATATAAATAATAGACTTTTTAGGCTTGCAAGCTCGATAAGTAAAGCTCGGGCTCGGGCTCGTTTACTAAATAAGCTTATTTTTAGGTTCGAGGTTGGCTTGTAAACAAATTTAAATAAGCTTGGCTCGACTCGGCTCGTTTACACTAAGGCTCGATAAGGCTCGACGAGCCTAACGAGCTTCACATGTGAGGCTCGAGCTCGGGCTCGATAAACAAACGAGCTTTGTTTTGAGGCTCAAGCTCGGCTCGGGCTCGATAAGGCTCGGCTCGTTTCGAGCTTTTTCTCGAGCCGATCTCGAGTAGCTCGCGGGCCGATCTCAAGTAGCTCGCGAGCCGCTCGGCTCGTTTGCACCCCTAGACATGATCCAGAGTAAGCATTTTAATAGGTGTTTATGTCATTGAATTATTTCAAGAGTTAATTACACTAGAAGTTAATACCATCAAACGTTACAAAACGAAAAGTTAATACCCCAGAAAGTGATTTTAAACTATTAGTACCTAAGTATGTTATTTTGTGCAAACCACATGGACTAACTATGTAATTAACTCTTGTTTATCTCAATGTATAAACTCTCAATAAAGTTATCATTTCTACCCTTTTTACGGGCATCTATTTATTAGGAAAGATGTACTACAAACAAATATGGTAGGATAACAATATTGCATTGCGGCATATATCACTAAATTAACAAGGTGAAAACTATTAGATGCTTTCAGGTTAGCAAAAAGCCAGAAAATACAACTGCAAACATGTTCAGTGAAAATCTGTTGAAAATGTATAAACTATTAGAAGTGTATGGTGGTTGGTTTGCTGTGCATGTTGTTAATTGTCATCAAGTGATAAAAGTGCAAATAGAACGTTTGGCCACCGGTCCTCGCATCTTTGTATGATGTAGTAGCCAATTCTCTGGGGTTATGTGTGAGAACAAATTAAAAAAGGTCAAAAAGACTCAACCCTATGTAAGCGAGCACCAAGTGAATGAAGGCCTTGGGTGTCATAAGAAATTGTAGGTACGGTGTGGCACCAATTGTGCTATGATTTTAAACATAACAAAAATGTTGCATAACACCACTCACATGGTTCATCATTGAAAACATCCACATATTGCTATTCTTGTGACTATAAAGATCTCAGGTATATTTTGATCATCGCCAGGCCCGGTTTTAGGGCTGGGCAGCCCGGGCAAATGCCAAGGCCCAAAAGGTTTATAGGGCCCGGCAAAATTTCAAGGCCGAGATTTTTAAGTGAGCACCGTTTTGTTAAATATTTAATAAATGAGTTCAATAACTAAAAATGAAGCTATTTAATGGTTAAGACACTCAAATTTAAAAACCAGGGTCATGAGTTCTAATCCCCTTCGCTGCATTTTTATTAAAACAATTTTCAACCATTAGTCTTCTGCGTTTTTATTTATCAATCCACTTAATTAATTAATTTGGTTAATGTTTAGGGTTATAGTCTTATGGTCATGAGTTCAAACCCCATGATTAACTTTTATTTTAGTTAATGATTTTGTAACGATTCATTTTCTAAATTCAATATTAATGTCTTATAAACTGAGATTACGCGACATGTTATGCATAAAAACATCACTAATTTGAATCACATATTTATATATACATGGGTGTATAAACATATTTTATCAAACTACACAACTTTTGGTTTGTTTTCTTTATTTTGTAACAATTATCGTCGTATTATGGTTTCTTAATATATAACTGATGAGTTTATATTATAATAACTGGACCCAATTTTTTTGTTTCGCCCAAGGCCCAAATTTTTTTTATCGTTCTCGGAGACGGCCCTGATCATCGCCATCAATAGAAAATGAGTATGCATAACGATAGCTCTGTATTTGTGTTAAAATGGGTTATTAGTCTGTGTTTATATGCGTCTTAGCTTAGTGCATTCGATAGCAATAAAACGGGCACCACGTACACAAGTTTTTTTTTCCATATGTTCTAACATACGGTTTACTTATGATATACGTGATCGAATGATATACACAGGTGGTTAATCGTGTACGCCATAATATTTACCCGAAGGTGGTGACAATAAAGTCGAATATGTGATCAAAAGAAGAGAGACAAACGGATTTGTGCCGTATATTAGACGTGAATATTTGTTTGACATATTCATAGACGTGTAAAACATCCGAAGAAATAATCGTTTTTTTTTTTGGGATAAAAGAAATTAAATAACAATTAAAAAATGTGGGGTAGCAGGCTTTATACATGAGCCTTCACAGCAAGAAAGGTACATGTATTACATCCATGTATGGCTGCATGCATGCCATTGCTGATGCATAATTTCACCTCAATAAAATATATTTATGAGTTAATTACTGTTTTCGTCCATGTGGTTTGTTAAAAATCACTATTTCAGTCCATTAGTTTAAAAATTGCGATTTCAGTCCCCGTGGTTTCACTTTCGTAACCATTTCAGTCCATGTGGTTTCACTTTCGTAACCATTTCAATCCATTTATTCTGTAAGTACAGGGACTGAAATGGTTACGAGGTGGACTAGAATGGTTACGAAAGTGAAACCACAGGGACTGAAATCGCAATTTTTAAACTAAGGGACTGGAATAATGATTTTTGACAAACCATAGGGACGAAAACAGTAATTAACTCTATATTTATTTATGAGCATTGAAAAATACAATGATTTTTTATCTGGTTTCTTTACGTTATGCAATTTTATATACTGCAACTTGATATGCTTCAGTTGGGTTTTAAATATATGTTAATATTTATGGTTTTCTCATAATGTCAATAACTAGTTGATGCCTCATTCATGTTGTGGAGCGATAGGCCGAATATTTCTTAATTAATTAAAAAAATATAAATATAGTTTTGCTAGAAAAAAACGAAAAACGATGGTAAGACCGTAATTTTGAGCTCGGGGCAAAACATTAATTTGTCAGGACTAATGAACGAGTGTTAGGCAGCTCTTTGACACGAAAAAAAATCGAGTCAACCAATTAAAACAAAACAATTCTATAGTTTTTCTAAAAAACTAAAACGGTGACAATACTGTAATTTTGAACTAAGAGCAAAATTGTATTTTTTGACCGGAGGTAAAATCATAATTTGTCAAATGCTAAAGTGATGACAATTTTGTAATTTTGAACCAGGGACGAAATTGTAATTTTTGAACATGGGCAAATTCATAATTTTTAACTGGAGGTAAAATCGTAACATACCTGCACTAGTAGAGGAGTGTCATGCAGCAGCCTGACACTATTCCCTCACACACCTTTAAAAAAGTAAAACAATGACAATACTATAATTTTTAACTGGAGGCAAAATTGTAATTTTGGGATGTGGTAAAATCGTTATTTGCCAAAAGCTAAAGCGATGACAATATTTTAATTTTTAACCAGGGGCAAAATTATAACTTTGAACATGAGACAAACTCGTAATTTTAAACTGGGGTAAAATTGTAAATACCCAGACTAATGGAGGAGTGCCAGACAACAACCATTGATGACCGCCTATCTCAGCCAATTAAAAAGGAGAACTATTTCCCCTCATTCTAAATGTAAATATAGGTAATTTCTACAAGTCACTAAAGATTATACCAAACTATAACAATACATTTTAACAATGCATTCGCTTCAAAGATAGCGGCTCTCATTGATGAGTCAGATATTAAAAGGGCCGTAAGTTTAAATTTTTCTACTTTTGTTGTCTACTATATATACACATATACAGATATATATTATTGCACAATAAGTATCACAAGATTTTTAAAAAAAAATTGTAGCCTCAAGATCATTGTGTAAAAATAGTTGTTGATGTTAACGATCTTCAAGTTCAATCCAAAGATTTTTCTGTTCATGACACTCCTATCTCTCCAAGTGTTGTATCTAATGTAAGTGTTTATTAGTTTTACACTTCCTATTTTATTATTGTTTCGATAGGTCAATGTCATTCAGTATGATTAAGTCTTAAACTTCAAACCTGACTTGAAAATTGTCACACCTTGATTTCCGGTGGGACCGGACTTGGGGTAAATAACAAATTGATACAAATATTCACAAAAAACACAACGGAAGTCCTGTGACTATAAAAATAATTATTACAAATTTCGAGTGTCCAAAGTTCAAAAATATTATACAGACCAAAGTGTATAACAGGCGGATTGGAAAAACAGATGGTTACATAAACAAACTACCAGGCTTCATGCATGGAGTTGCAAATTCCACTTATGCATTTACCGGGCAACTTCCAGCCTATTTACGTACCTTGCAACCTTGGCTTAGTTTTTTGAAGATACATCAGTTTACACTGGTAAATACAAATAACCGACACGTTTTGAAAATATTTCAAAATCATTTTATGCACACAATGGCACACATATTTTCATAAATAACTTGGGATAAAATATGTCTCTTGTTATCAGTATTACATGCTTGTCAATACATATGGGGCCCGGAACTAAACTCCGATAACATGATTAACCGACACGCCACTTTAACCCATAAAAGGGTATCCCCATAAAGGGTAAGAAAAATATTTTATTATAGCATTAGCATTTTTCGAGTGTATGTCTGCACACCGTGCTTAAGTCGTGGCCATTTGCAATTAAATGAGCCGAGGATATCCAGGACATGGTCGCGTTAACCCCAAATGTTTAGGTTATTAAGCAAAACGGATTAAAACGAGTTATTTGGATTTTTAGACACAATCCGTCATTGATCCCATAACCGGCCAAGTGGTAATAATTTACCGTATCCCAAGTCCGTATAGGAAAAATAGGTTATGAGTATTTACCTGTGTAACACCTCGTATTTTCATGTCCAATAATGTATTGACACGTGTCATAAGCTTTGAACGTGTAGAAGAATACTCAAGAGGGACTAAAGTTGACAAACAAGGAAAGTATGCAAATATAAGGGTTAAAATTGTCAACAATGGATAAATATACTTTACAATAACCCTACATGATGTTTATACCCTTAAACGAATAAATCATGGATCATACGAAGCTAATTGTGAAAGAAAGTGAGAGATTACAAACTACAGAGGTTAAATGTGTCAACATTATTAAGTTATACCTCCGAGTGACCTTTTAGCAACCCGAAGCTTTGTAATGATTAATTATACTCACTAGGTTATGTGATAAAAATTTCACCAAGTTTCGTTATGGTATGAGAAAGTTATGACAATATTCGTATACTAGGGATTAAAAGCGTCGACATGTTAATACCTACCTCTGAGCGACCTATGTATAAATCCCAACCCTTAACCTGTGTTATAAACATCTGGTAAACATCCTAATCCGGTTAATGCTAACAATGATTGATCCAAATTGAAATAATGGGATCCTATGAGGATGTGCACGACAACCTTCGTTTATGGCCATTTTAAAAGAATCCAAGGAAACTTTAAAACATATCAAAGTGGTCTAAACTGTTCAAGGCATGATCAAGTGGCCCATACTGATAATAGAGGCCCAAAATTCGTAATATCTAGTTGCCTGTTCGAAGCTTGAAAGGTCACAAATTTTTGCCTTCTGGTAAAGGCTTAAGGACCGTAAGACCCTCACCTTTACGGTCCGTAAGAGGTCTTACGGACCGTAAGACCCTCACATTTACGGTCCGTAAGGCATCCCCAGTAACAGAAAGTTGACAGCTGCCTGTTAAAACGAGTTAACCGGCATATATTGCCATTTTTCACTTCCATGTGCAACACAAACTAGTTCTTAGGCACTAGGGACACTTGTTATTGATCAGGGATCAATCCTAGAGTTGTTTGTCATGATCACAAGCAATCAAGATCACTATATAAAGACCACATTGTTGCAACTTTGATCATTCATTCCAAACTCAGCTTCTGATCATTTCTGGAGCTCAAGGCCATTCCCTAAGCATCACTAGTCGTGCATAGGACATTGGTAAGTATCCTTAACCTTCCTTAATCGTGTTTTACTTAGTTAATTAGCTTAAAGTCAAACCGTCGTAATTAAGGTTTGACTTAACGATTAATCGCTAATGGTCCAGCGATTATTCAAAGTAAAGATAGTTATAAGTTGGTAATTATGTGGGCAATAAACCCTTAAAAGGGCACCCTCTGATTCCCGCTCTAACTAGATCATTTGTCGGGTCAAAGTTTGTTATAAAAAGTCAACAGAACCTTAATTTTCAATTTAACGCATAATTAGCAATGTAGGAGTCGTGTAACCTATTTTTATCACTCATATAACTTGGTAATCAATGTAAGAACTTGTCTAAGCATGTCCGACCCGACAATTTTCTGTTAAGACTCGGTTCGGAACCGAAAGTCGCAAAACTTTGACTTTTGCTTTGACTTCAGTTCTGACCCATATTAGCATGATTTATAAATGCCTTAGAGCTTCATTAGGACTGGGTTACATGATAGTATAACCCTCTATGATTGGTTCGTTGATTGTCCGATTCGTTTACACGTTTCCGTTAATTGCTAAATGTTGACCATAATGCCCTTTTGACCATAAAACAAGAATTTTGGAAATGTGAGAGGACAATAATCTTTGTCACTAATTTATAAACATGTCGCTAAAATTTCACATCAGTTGGAGGTCTAGATTAGGAGTTATGCTCAATGGCGTAATTAGAACGTTTTTATTAATTAAACGGCGTCATTAGCGTAAAGCCTATCTAAACCCAATTTTTGATGACAAACCTTTTACCCACTGATGTAATATAATATTTTGGGATTTTTGAAGATTTTTAATTAATTTTAAACTGATCATAACCTAAGGTTATTGCCTTGATTCGGTAAATACCAATTATACCCTTTTTACTTATAAAATGAGTTTTACATGACATTTAGACACCAAACCTTTCTACTGATTTTATATGATAAATGAAGTGTTTTGAACTTTATAACCTGATCAGAAAACTCAGATTTCCTGTTAAACCCGGAAATCGCTGAAAACGGCTTTTACGCGTATTAAACACATAGTATGGGTTTAAAACCATTTTGTCATATAAGACCTATCACCAACTGATGTAACCTATTAAATTAAGATGTTTTACTGATCGTTTCAGACCCGAGTCTCAGAATTATAATTAATCTCTTTTATAATCTTTAAAATGACCAAAATACCCCTACGGGGCTTAATGTGAGGTTAAACTCGTTTTGGGCATAATGGAAGGTATCCTACTGATATCACAACATATTTAAAGCATATTAACTTAGGAAACCTGTTCGTGACTCATTCGGTTACCCGTTATGCGTTATTCGCGTTCGGTTCGGTTTATGTAACTAGTTTGCATAAATTAGGCGAAACGGGTCGAACCTTATTATTTTTATCTCAAAATCCAGAATGTGTTTAGTTTACCCATATTATACAAGTCTTCAAACTTGTCGGGTCTAAATCACATTCTGTTCCGGTCTTCGCTTAATCGTGCGATTGAACCGTACCTTCCTTTAAAAACTAACTGGTCTAAGTTTAGGCTTAATTAAAGACCCGTTAGGATTCTAATAGGTTATTATAAACCTTCGTTCCAGAATAGGAGACCCGGTAAAAGCTACGTGCACTTGCTTGTTGTGATTATTACTTGCAAAGGTAAATACTTTTAACTTATTTTCCCTTATACGGGCTTGGGGTACGGTATCTAAAATACCGCTTGGTCGGGCATTCGACCTTAATCGATTGGTGGTTAAGTATTATCGAGATGACCCGTTTAAATTGTTTTGTTGCTTAAAGCCTTTGGGGGGTTAATGACCATGTCCCGGATATCCTTGGCATCATTTTACGAAATGGACACGACCTAAGCACGAGGTGTAGGTGTACACCCGTCAGTGCCTAAATAAATAATGTGGTGTGTCTATTGATCTTTAACCCGGCACGAACCGGGCTACTGAACGCATAAGAAACATGTAATTCTTTTACAAGTATTATATTCAAATAATTATCCCAAGTTATAAAAAAATATGTTGTGCCACGTGCATTCAAATCAATTTTATTAAACCCTTTTTAAAAATGAGTCAGTTGATTGTATTTACCAGTGTAAACTGACGTATTTTCCCAAAAAGATTAAGTGCAGGTACTACTCGAAATAGGCTGGCTTTCTCCTTAGCATCAATAAGAGTCTCGCAAGCTTGGATGCATTTCAGTCTGTTGAACAATAATTCTTTTCTATTTGATCTGCCTGTGGATCTGTTTCGAATATTTTGTGATACTTAATATTACAATTTTTTCGGTTAATATAAATCTATCTTTTGCTTCCGCTGTGCATTTATATATTGTGTTGTTTGACTATAACTATATCAACTACGTCACGATATCCTCCACCGGGCCCACCGGTAATACGTGGAAATATCGGGGTGTGACAACCTGGCTTAAATCCCACAATCCAAGATATATATAAGCACAACCGTTCAAACAAAACAACTAGCAAGGTTGCAATTCACTAGACGCCCTAGTCTGGAATAAATGGTATAATAACCAATTAGAATGCTAACGGTTCCTATTCAATTCATAGACTTGAACCGGTTACCTATAATATAAAGAAAACGGTACGGTACGCTAGATTAAGCGGTGAACGGATATAATATTGTTTAAACCATCACAAGTACTAAAAAATGTATAATATGGGTAAACAATATTACACTCTGGAATTATAAGAAATTTGAAGGATTTGACCCAATTTGGTTAACTTATATAAAGTAAGTTATATGAGTCAACCGTACGCTCATAGGCGGTATCGGGTGATTGGATGAGTTGATAACAAGTTGTTATGCCAAAACATCTTTATTATATTACCACATCAGTAGGTATTACACATTGTATGATCATTATGATTTAAAAACCAATTCATGCACAAAAGGGCAAAATTGACATTTTTATGGCATAATACATGAACTTGCATAAAACCCAACAACTGATTATGATCAAATAGTATAACCTAAGAGGGTAATCCTATACATAAATATGATCATAATGCAACTTCAAATCAGTAGCTAACATGGCTAAATCAGGTCAAAATTGAAAGTTAAACTGCTTGACTTTCGTTTGCGAACCAGACTATAAACTGGAAATGATGTGTTAAACATGCTTAGACATGTTCTAATATGTTATAGTGACTGATATAATGTCAAAAATGTGTGTTTAGATGTTTATAAGTTCATTTTACATGTTTTTCGAAAAACTGCGTTTTGACGTTTATTTTAACATTACTTTGACCCGTCATTTGACCAATTTAACGTGATCTTCAGGAGGTGCTCTCATAGGGGATTATCACCTACCTTATTAAGATCACGTAGCCATGTTCGATTCGAACAATGGCTGGACCATAATGGTCATAACTGAAAGTTAAGGCAAAAGTCAATTTGCTTGACTTTCGGCTAATTACTTAGCCTGCAGAATAAAAGAACTGAGAAGGAACACTTACAAGTGTTCTAGGATGAAAATGAACTCAGTTGGGAGGCTTCCTTAGGTCAGGAAACAACTCCAAGAGTGAATAGAGAAGAAAGATAGAATTGAGCAAAGAAAATGGTAGCACAAGGGTGCTATTTATACTTGGAGGAAGTTCAAAGGATCAAGATATGTGTCAAGGGGGGTTCTAAGATGTTAGCAGGTGTTTATGAGGTGTAAGAATTGGGTAGAAGGTGGCACAATGCGAGAAACATGGCAGCATGGCATGATGCCTTGGCCATCAAACAAAAACTGTCACTTCAGTCCCTTACGGACCGTAAGGGTTCACCGCTTACGGTCCGTAAGGACCTCAGTGCACATGTTTTTCAGATAGCTTATGATCCATAAGCACATAAGGCTTACACTCCATAACCGTCTTTCAGCAACATTATTTTAGCTACCTTACGGTCCGTAAGGCTTTAAGCCTTGCGGTCCCTAAGGGTCACTCAGAGGCCAAATTAATTGGCATGTTGACATAAATCGTCCCTCCACAATCATTCTTCTACAAAGTTACACATTTAGTCCCTCTCGTACAAATATTGTGGCATATTTGAGAGTTTATTGGACACGTGTTGCCATATTATTCGCCTAAAATTTCCGAGGTGTAACATCCTCTCCCCCTTAAAAGAAATCTCGATCTAGAGATTTTATTAAAAAAGATAGGGGTACTTTTGTCGTATATTGGACTCAACCTCCCATGTATATTCGGGGCCACGATGGGCATCTCATTTGACTTTCACGATGGGGATCAATTTCTTTCGGAGCCTTTTAAGCTGTCGATCCTCGATCGAAATCAGTTCTCAATGAACCTCAGGTTTTCATCAATATGCACATCATGGTGCGATATAGCTAGTGACTCATCGGCTAGACATTTCTTTAAATTACATATGTGGAAGACATCGTGAATTCCACTGAGTTCTTCAGGTAGCTTAAGTTTGTAAGCCACGGAACCGACACATTCGATTATCTCGAATTGTCCAATGTATCTCGGGCTCAACTTGCCCTTCTTTCCGAATCTCATCACAGCTTTCCAGGGTGATACTTTCAATAATACAATGTCTCTAATTTGGAACTTAAGAGGTTTACGCCTCTTATCTGCATAGCTCTTCTGCCTATCACGGGCAGCTTTGAACCTGTCACAGATTTGAATAATCTTTTCCGTGGTTTCCAGGACTATCTCAGGTCCTGATAGTTGGCCTTCCGCAACTTCAGCCCAACAAACGGGCGTTCTGCATTTTCTACCATACAAGGCTTCAAATGGAGTGGCCTTGATGCTAGCATGATAACTATTATTGTAGGAGAATTCAATTTGGGGTAGATGATCATCCCAACTACCACCTAAATCAATCACGCATGCTCTCAGCATGTCTTCCAAAGTCTGAATAGTATGCTCATTCTGTCCACCAGTCTGTGGATAGTAAGCCGTAGTGAAATTTAATCTCGTGCCCAATGATTGTTGGAAACTTTTTCAAAAGTAAGATGTATATATCATATCTTTATTGGATACAATAGATACTGGAACGCCATGCAAGGACACAATATTGTCCACATATAACTTGGCCAATTTGTCGGAGCTATAAGTCTCCTTGATTGGTAGAAGATGGGTTGACTTAGTCAGTCTATCGACAATCACCCAAATCGTGTCATTACCACGTTTGGTCTTTGGTAACTTGGTAATCAAATCCATACTTACCATCTCCCATTTCCAAGTGGGAATTTCAAGTTGTTGTAGTAGTCCTGATGGTTTCTGATGTTCAACTTTAACTTGGGAACACGTCAGACACTTAGCTACATAAGTGGCTATGGATTTCTTCATACCCATATACCAATAATTCTTTTTCAAATCCTGATACATTTTATCACCTCCAGGATGTACATAATCTTTAGAATCTTTAGAATTATGAGCTTCTTGAAGGATCAGATCTTTGAGTCCTCCTAAGATAGGAACCCAAATACGATTATTAAATCTCAGGATTCCATCTTTCCCAGGAGTTAACTGATCAACAGTTCCACCTAATCCTTCATTAGAAGCATTTGCTTCTAATAAGGCTTGTTTCTGAGCATTTAGCAGCTTCTCATTCAAGCTAGTATGTAGCTCGATGCTTTTGGTGTTAATCCGAATTGGTTTAACCCTTTCCTTGCGGCTCAAGGCGTCAGCAACGACATTTGCCTTGCCGGGATGGTAACGAATCTCACATTCGTAATCGTTCAATGTCTCCATCCAACGACATTGTCGCATATTCAAATCTTTCTAATTAAACAGATGCTGGAGACTTTTATGGTCAGTGTATATAATACACTTTGTGCCATATAGATCATGTCTCCACAACTTTAGTGCGAATACAACGGCACCCAATTCCAGATCATGGGTGGTGTAATTCTTTTCATGCACCTTAAGTTGTCGTGATGCATACGCATTCATTTTACCTCTTTGCATGAGTACACAACCCATACCTATGTGCGAAGCATCACAGTATACCACAAAGTTTTCAATCCCCTCAGGTAGCGTTAATATAAGAGCATTGCTCAATTTATGCTTTAGAATCTCAAAGGATTCTTTCAGCTTGGGACCCCAATCAAACTTGACATTCTTGTAGGTCAGAGTAGTCAAAGGAGTGATAATTCGAGAAAAGTTCTCAATGAATCTTCTATAATAACCGGCCAATCCAAAGAAACTACGTATCTCAGATGGAGTCTTGGGTGTTTCCCAATTCATGACAACTTCAATCTTGGTGGGATCCACCTGGATACCACGCTCACTGATCACATGTCCAAGAAACTGGACCTCTCTAATCTAAAACTCACACTTAGAGAATTTTGCATAAAGCTTCTCTTGCTTTAGCATTTAAAGAATGCATCTGAGATGTTTCTCATGATCATTCTGATTACGACAATAGATAAGCATGTCGTCTATAAAGACGATGACAAACTTATCTAAATACGGCTTGCAGACTCTATTCATGAGATCCTTGAATGCTACAGGTGCATTTGTGAGCCCAAAAGGCATCACTAGGAATTCTTAGTGGCCATATCAGGTTCTGAAAGCCGTCTTTGGAACATCCTTGCTCCTAACTTTCAGTTGATGATACCTAGATCTCAAATCAATCTTCGAGAAGTAACTAGCTCCTTGCAACTGGTCGAACAAATGATCGATCCTTAGCCGCGGATAACGATTCTTGATTGTTATCTTGTTCAGCTCACGGTAGTCAATGCACATTCACATTGAACCGTCTTTCTTCTTAACAAACAGGATATGAGCTCCCCAAGGTGAGGAACTAGGCTGAATAAAGCCTTTTTCCAATAGCTCATCCAATTGTGCCTTCAGCTCCTTCATCTCAGTGGGTGCTAATCGATATGGAGCTCTAGCTACAGGAGCAGCTCCGGGTAAGATATCAATCCCAAACTCAACCTGCCTCTCCGGGGGTAGACCGGGTAGATCTTCAGGGAACACATCTGAGTATTCTGAGATGACTGGAATTTCTTCAATATTTGGCTTTGGTTCATCAATCGTCACTTATGCCGTGTAGATGAAACATCCTCTCTTCAAACACTTGGATTCCTTAAGCAATGACATTTTCTCAGGCAATCCATAGTGTTGATCTCCACGAATGGTGAGTACTTCACCGGATGGGGAATTAATCACGATAAGTTTCTTATCGCAGGCAGTATGGGCTTGCTTATGAGCTAACCAATCCATTCCTAAAACTATATCGAACCCCACCAAATTCATTGGCAAAAGACTAACAGGGATAGGGATGTCTTTAATGGATATAACACATCTATCAAGGATCGTGGAGGTTATTTCTATACTACCATCAGCCAATTCAACTTCATAAGTTATATCTAAGGCTCTTAGGGGTAGATTTAAAAGTTTACTAAACTTATGATCAACAAAGCTCTTATCAGCTCTAGAATCAAATAGAACTCTTGCAAAAATATCATTTACGAGGAACGTACCGGGAATGACATTTGTATCCTTAACTGATTGTCACACCTCGATTTCCGGTGGGCCCAGAAGGTTACAGTCGTGAAGGTTGGATAACAGTTATCAAAATATAATAATATGCAGTGGAAATATTGGATTTAAATTATTAAAATAAAACTTGAATTTATAAAAGTATTACAAGCGTTCGATACAAGCCCACATGCAGGATCTAAATAGACAGAGCTTTAGACATTATAGGCCTTAAGCATCAGGAGTGCAAATTCCTTAGCCTTCATTCTAGCTGACCCGTATTCCCAGCCTATAATAAGGTTCGGTATCTGCTGTTCAATCTTTTGAAAATACGTCAGCCAAAGCTGGTAAATATAATTAACTGACTCTTTGGAAAAATAGTTTTTCAAAAAGAGTTTTATACATATGGAAAACCCGTAGGTGATCCTTTAAATATATCTTGGGATTATTCTTGTGACGAGATTATATACTTGATTAACCCATTGGGTTGTCCGGACATGGTATCATTAACCCCCAATTATATAATTTATTAAGTAAACGGATTAAACCGTATTCTTACACTTTTGCGCAATCATAGGCGACTTACTTATGTAATAACCGCCCCAAGAGGCATATTTGCCATCCCAAATTTACACCAAAATAAGTCAAGAGTATTTACCTTTTTGCTAGCTTCCAATCAATAAGATTATATTTGGAAAAAGCCGCAAGTCTAAGTATTATTGACCCAAGTCTGATTATCTAGGGGGTACTATAGTCTGGAATGAACAGATTTATCATCTGTTAGAATGTATACAGGCCAAAGATAGTTTCTTTAGATATGACCCGATACTTAGGAATATGTTCGCTAGATTAAGCGTATACTGAATAGAATGTAGTTTAAACCCAACAAGTACTAGGACTTGTATAATATGGGTAAACAAAGTACATTTTGGATTTTGAGATTAAAACGATAAGGTTAAATCCTTTTTGGTAAACTGGTTACGTAAGTCTAACCGTACGCGTATAAGCGAGGACGGGTAACCGGATGAGTTATGAACAAGTTCCATATGCTAATACACTTTAAACAAGTTATAATATCAGTATTATATCAACTTGTATGCCCGGTAAGGTTTTAAAAATCAAACAATGCCTTATAAGGGGGTTTTGGTCATTTAGCGACGTATAAAAGAGACTTGCGTATAATCTGATGTTACGACCATAAACATTCTGTGAAAACACTTTATTCATGATATAATACCAGTAGGATATCAAATATATGTGTGTTTTATAGTTTAAGACCAAACTATGCACCTTAGGGGCATTTTGGTCATTTCACACATAGTTTCGAAAGCTTAAATTGGGATTCTGAGTTTACAACATGTACCTACTGCAAAAATATTTAAAATGATTTATAAAATCAGTAGGTAACAAGTCTTGATTGCTAAATATGGTTTAAAACCATATTATGCGCCGAACGACGTTAAAGTCGTTAAATGACGATATGTGCGATGTTTAAGGAAAACTGATGTGATGATCAGGTTTATATGATCAAAGTATGCTATTCAATATAACATATAAGTAGGAAAAAAGGTTTTGTATGAAAATCATGCTTTAAAAGCATTTTATGTGTTATAAGGCCATTATCGTCATTTAAGAACATAATATAAGAACTTGTGCATAAACTCGGTTTATAATCTGAATTGATATCCCAAAATATCCTAATTATGATATTAAATCAGTAGGCAATGAGTTTGGTATAAGGAATTATGCTTTAAACCGATCTATGCGCCTAAAGGGCATTTTGGTCACTTTTAAGCACGATTTATGACATTATACGCAAACTCAGTTTATGATCAGATTTGTAACATCAAAATATGTTAAACATGTTAACATATCAGTACCAAAATCATTTGCAAGATTATTTGTGTCTAAAACCTTATTTTTGCTAAAAATGGCATAAAGGTCAAAGTATGACATAAATACGGAATTAGCATAAAACTCAGATTACTAATACGATCATGTAATATAACCTTATAGGGTTATGCTACATCATATTATGATCATATCGGAACCTAAAATCAGTAGCATACTACTCGAATTCGGTTTATAATGAAAAGTCGACGTAGAAGTCAAACTACGTGACTTTCGGTTGCGAACCGACCCTAAAACTGGAATTGACGAGCCGAACATGTTTATACATGTTCTAATAATTATTACCGAGTTGTTTAAGTGATAAAACATATTTTAGAACACTCTTAAACTCAGATCGCAATTATTTTAAAATCTGACCCGTTGACTTTTTAAAATGTCAATACGTTGACTCGTCAATTGACCAAGCAAACGAGATTCTTAGGAGGTGCGCTTTTGAGGGATTAACAACTACCTAATTAAGATCACATAGCCATGTTCGTTGCGAACATTGGCTTGACCGTTTAAGGTCTAACTAAAAGTCAAAGCGTTATTACGATAACGCTTGACTCTTGGCTTTAAAGCCTATAAAACGGAAACTAGTGGCTAAGGATGCTTAAAAAGGGTCCTAGCTCGAATCTTGAACTGAGGTGGAGTCCCCTTTATGTCAGGAGTCTCCAAGAAAGCAGAAAAAGTGAGAAGAGAGTGAATTGAGAGAGGTGCAAGGTTTATGAATGGAGGAACACCTCTATTTATAGTGAAACGTCACACCCATGGATCATGCCAGGTGTTAGGAGGCTTCCAAGATCATCCTAGGTGTCTAAACAGGTTTTAAAAACCATTAAAGGATCCATGGTTTCGAGTTTGAGAGTGTAGAAGGTTTGTGTGGGGGCCAAGTCTGAACAACATGCAGCTGTCCACACTTTCTACGCATATGACGTCGTCGCGTCGCGCGACCGAAAGGGAAGGGGGTGTCGCGTAGCGCGACCCCCTGTTGTTTCAGCATTCAAGTTTTAAAACTTGACACTTTTGGCCCCTTAACCTCATAACTTGAAATAACTTTCATTTTTGGCACTTATGACCCTTCAAGTTAGATTTTAGGTATTCATGGAAGTATAACAAACACCGTTAAGCTTTGGGTTCGTTAAAAGGTATCTCAAAGGTGTAGTTTCACACTTTGACACTTTTGGTTCTTTTAACGCTCAAACTTATGCGTATTATCTTTTAATGGCATCAAAGCTCTACATAGCCCATATTAGGCATTCCCGAGAGTATGATCAAACATCACGACGCTCCGGGTTTGTTAAAAGGTCACTCACAGGTAAGAATTAACATGTTAACGCTTTTAACCCTTCGATGCACAACTTTTGAATTATTTTGCAAACGGTTTCGTTTACCCAACAAGTGGCTCATTAGAGATTACGAATACCATATAATATCACTCAGAGGCATAGTTTAAGCATGTTGACATTTTTAGTCCTTCCGTAGACATAGTTTTTTTTGACGAAAATAGTCCCTCTTAACCAACTTTTGTCATAATTAAGATTAGAGACACGTGTCGATACATTATTGGACATGATTTTACGAGGTGTTACACTGATTCCCTTGCAGTTAGCTGGAAACCTCGAGCATTGGATTTCTTTGCCTCCCCAGGCTTTGCAGTACCCTCAATAGCTCGTTTAGGGAAATTGGTCTTTTGTGGCCTTATCGCCACATCCGTAGCACACGACATTCTTTAAGTCCTTACAATCCAAGGACTTGTGACCATTTTTCTTGCAGATGCCACATGGCTTTGACTGCTGGTCTGTACGACAATGTCCCCAATGTAGTTTATCACAAGTTTTACAGACAGATCTATCACCCGACCTCTTCTGGTTCTTATTGAACCCAGATTTACCTTTCTTCAATTTCTGGAAGTGATGATCATCACGCTTCCTTATCCTGTCAGTCTCAATTTTGACTGACTTCAACCTTACTTCATCTTGAGTAAAGGAAAGAGATAGATCCACAACAGATCTGAATGTTGTGGGTTTGGAGGCTTTAACGATGCCTTTTATCTCCGGTTCCAAACCACCGATAAAATGCGCAATGCGCTTCGATTCTAGGGTAATCAAATACAGAACCAATCTGGACAAAGAATTATAGTCAGTCACATATTTCAGATAGTCCAGGTCCTTCATAGTAAGAGTCAAGAAATCAGACTCTACTTTTTCAACCTCATGTGGAGGGTAGTAAGTTTCATTAATCAGGTCCACAAACTTAGACCACTTCATATTGTACAGGGACACTTTCCTTGTCGACTGTATCATGGCCTTCCACCATGTTAGGGCATCGCTCTTGAAATACACTTTCACAGCGTCTCTATTAGCACAGCCGCTGATGTCTACGACAGTCTCCATTTCATCGAGCCATTTCATGGCATCGATAGCTCCTTTCTCCCCCGTGAAGTCCCGGGGTTTGCATGATAGAAAATATGTATAAGTGCACCCGTCTTTAATAGTACATGATTTTTCCTTGACAACTTGTCTGGGCTCACACCTCTCATTTGATGAATAATGTGAGCTCTTGTTTTTAGGTGTGGAAGAATGTGGGATTGATTGGGACTTTGGATGGGTTGAACCCGATCCTCTAAAATTCGCATTAAAATTTTCCATGGCTTTGCCGACCTGAGCAGCAATCAAGGCTTGAAGGTTACTTCCTTCGCCTTCACGAGTAGCATTCACAGTGTCATTACGCCCGCCATTGGCACCATCCGAATTCTGGTTTGCCATATAAACTTTGGACTAAAAGTAAAAAATAAGTAATTGCTCAGTGCAATATATTGAATATAATTGGTCATCAGAATTGATGATTCGACAATAGTGTCATTAGCCATGATTTCTTTCGATCATATAGGCTATAAGGCTTGGATATATATATCCTCCACCTTTTGTGCCAGTCTGCACAATGTCACAACTGCCTAATTATGATTTAACATTTCCTTGAATGTTAAATGAAATAAATCAAATATATTTAGTCACGGTCTCATAGGACCATTTAAGGCTATGACGCCTGGACATAGTCCACCACCTTTTTGGGTCAGTATGCCATAAGGTCACAAATGCCATTGTCGCATTTGACAATTTAAAATTTAGTAATATATGAGCCGCGATCTTATTTGATCATGTGGCTATAAGCTTGGACATAGTCCACCACCTTTGGACATGGAACCGTATGGCCACAACTGTTATTGTCTCAATTGACAATAAAATATAGCCCGTAAGCAAATCATTTGACATCATATTGGATGTTAAAATAAATGATCATCGCATTGATGATATTAGCCATGATCTCATTCGATCATATAGGCTATAAGGTTTGGACATAGTCCACCACCTATTGGTCAGTGTGATCCCTCATTTCCACAACCATTTATCATTGCCAATAATATAGGCTTTGCCATATGGCTAGTAATAAACCATTAAGAGATCTTGTTGAAAATTTGAGCAGATTGATAAAGTTCGAATTAAAATCGAGACGATCGCTTGAAAAGGATGAAATGAATATATATAAGATAACTCCAAAAGTTATCATTAAAATATAAAGATTACAATACTTGTCCACATAGGGACTTTTGAAATTTAAAATTACAAAGTTAGTCCACATAGGAACTTTGAAAAGAAATACAATAACATGTCTACGTAGGGACTTTTGAAATTTAAATTACAATACAATAAAAGATAAATAACAACTCTTTATTCATCCTTCTTTCCCCTGATTATCTTGTTATGCTTTTTGAAGATTTTGTTTGTTCTCTTTTTGTTTTTTTCAGTCTGTCGCTGAATTTTCTCTACCCTTTCCAAGGCTTGATTAATAGCCATGAGTTGTGGCGGTGGCTGTGGTTGTGGCGGTGGCACAACAGGATACTGGTATCCATAATTTGGATATCCAGCATTTGGATAAGCAGGAGGAAATGGTGAGGGATAGAGTGCATTATGCACAACCGTCTGCATGTAGGGGTCGTACAACGGCGATGGAGAATTGAAATCCAGAGGAGTTGTCAAATAAGATGAACCATATCCAGTCATATCTGGATATGTAGGAATAGGGTTATCAAAACCCAAAGGTGGTTGTTGAGCAGATGATTGGTGAAGTGGCTCAACAACAGGTTCAGTGTTAGAGGGTCCACCCATTTGTGGGTCCTCTAGAATGGTAGGATAAATTGGAGGAAAAGGTGGAAGCGAACCTGACCATTGCCTCGTACGTACCGACATACGTGCACCATGAGGCTTCCTCGGTTGCGGTGGCGGTTGAGGTTGCTCCGCGGGCTCCATTGGCTCGTCCTCTTGTGGAGGTGGCGACATTTATGGAGGTGGATATGGTGGTGTGTAAACAAAAGTAAATTGATTAAAGTATTGGTCCCATTCATCGGGACCCTGATATAGAGATACTACATAGGATGTCATGTCACTTGACAGTTCTATTGGATGCATGTGGGATCCTGATGGCGACATTTCTGGGTCAGAATCATCATCCGGTTGGTTTTGTTGGTTTTGACTAACAGGTGGTGTGCTTATAAATTGGTTAGGGTCAAAAGAGTCACGAAAAGAATGTGAAATAGAATGGTGAGATTGGTGTGAGTGGTGAGAGTGGGATGAATGGTGTGAATGCTTAGAGTGGGAGGAATTGTGTGAAATAGAGTGTCTCGTAGGTTGCGACGAGTGAGACTCGCTTAAATATTGCGAGTGGTCTGAACTATGGGACTGCGAGGGTATGTGTCCAGATGGTCCTCCCCTCATTTGACCTTTTCCTCGTCCTCTGATTCTTGGCGGCATATTACATGTTAAATATCAAAAACAATAGCAATAACTTAATATAGATATGAGTAATCCTAGGTCAATGCCTAGACTCTGAAAGTCTAAGGATTATGTTAATGTGATATTTAAGACTAAACACAAAAGGCTAGTGTTTAATTCACTCAAATGTAGGCTCTGATACCAACATGTGACACCATGATTTCTTGGTGGGCCCAGACTTGGGGTAAATGACAAATTAATACAGATATTCACAAATAACACAACGGAAGTCTTGGGAGTATAAAAATAATTATTACAAATTTCGAGTTTCCAAAGTTCAAAAATATTATACAAACCAAAGTGTATAAAGATCCACAGCGGATCGGATAAACAAATGATTACATAAACAGACCACTAGGCTTCATGCATGGAGTTGCAAATTCCACTTATGCATTTATAGGGCAGCTTCCAGCCTATTTACGTACCTTGCAACCTGCGCTTAGTCTTTTGAAGATATGTCAGTTTACACTGGTAAATACAATTAACCGACACGTTTTGAAAATATTTCAAAATTATTTTATGCACACAATGGCACATATATTTTCATAAATAACTTGAGATAAAATATGTCTCTTGTTATCAGTATTACATGCTTGTCAATACATATGTGTCCCGGAACTAAACTCTGATAATATGATAAACTGACACGCCACTTTAACCCAGAAAAGGGTATCCCCATAAAGGGCGCGAAAAATATTTTATTATAGTATTAGCATTTGTCGGGTGTATTCCTACAGCCCGTGCTTAAGTCATGGCCATTTGCAATTAAATGAGCCGAGGATATCCAGGACGCGGTCGCATTAACCCCAATGTTTAAGTTATCAAGTAAAACGAAATAAAACTGGTTATTTGGATTTTTAGACACAATCCGTCATTGATCCCATACCCGACCAAGCGATAATAATTTACTGTATCCCAAGCCCGTATAGGGAAAATAGGTTAACAGTATTTACCTGGCTTAAATCTTACAATCCGAGATATATATATATATATATATATATATATATATATATATATATATATATAGGAAAAGTGTAAAATACATTACGGCTTAATGTACATCACGTACGACAACGTGCGTGATTATGTGTATAACGTGCGTGATTAATATTTTCATCATGCGTGATTAATGTTTTCCAACATGCGTGATTTGGGTTTTTTAGTTTATAACGTGAGTGATTTTCAAATGAACGTGCGTAACAATCTGTCATACGTGATGTACGTTAAGCCGTATTGTACGTTAACTGGCCTCTCTATATATATATATATATATATATATATATATATAGGAGAAGGATCCGTTGGGAACCACCCTTTATTGCGAGAACCAATGTGAACACAACCAAAAAATACCTAAAAAACACCCCAAATTTTTTTAGTACTGTTTTTTTTTTGGAAAAATCGCTATATTTCGTCACTAATAAAAAAAATTTCAAAAAAAAAAAATTTCGAGTAACAGTTATCCATGCACATGTGCATTTGTATCATTTCCTTGACAAATTACGTAATTCATTACAAATATCAGACAATTGCACTTTCATTTACACTACCATTCATAATACAACATTTTTTACATTAACAATAATAGAAATGCAAATGTGCATCTATATGTATGAACTTGATAGGAAAAGTGTAAAATACATTACGGCTTAATGTACATCACGTACGACAACGTGGGTGATTATGTGTATAACGTGCGTGATTAATATTTTCATAATGCGTGATTAATGTTTTCCAACATGCGTGATTTAGGTTTTTTAGTTTATAACGTGAGTGATTTTCAAATGAACGTGCGTAACTATCTGTCATACGTGATGTACGTTAAGCCGTATTGTACGCTAACTGGCCTCTATATATAGGAGAAGGATCCATTGGGAACCACCCTTTATTGCGAGAACTGCGAGAACCAATGTGAACACAACCAAAAAATACCTAAAAAACACCCCAATTTTTTTTAGTATTGTTTTTTTTGGAAAAAATCGCTATATTTCGTCACTAATAAAAAAATTAATTTTTTTTTCGAGTAACAGTTATCCATGCACATGTGCATTTGTATCATTTCTTTGACAAATTCCGTAATTCATTACAAATATCAGACAATTGCACTTTCATTTACACTACCATTCATAATACAACATTTTTTACATTAACAATAATAGAAATGCAAATGTGCATCTATATGTATGAACTTGTTATAACATTAACAACACTAGAAATGCACATGTGCATCTATATATATAAACATATTATAACGTGTTTTAGTACACAACTTTGAATACGCATTCCCTTTCATCTATCATACCATCCATACTACACTACCATTACCTCCTACCATCCGTAATACAATACCATTGCTTTTTACCATCCATAATACAATACTATTACCAATATTTAACTTTATTGTATGTACATCAACACCCTTTATACCATCCAAACAACATATTACATCATAAAGTGACAAATATAATCAAACCATCAACCACTAGATATAACTAACCAAAACACATGTATATGGGCCTACTTCATCATTTAAAATCACAAACTTTTTGTACAAAACAACTTATTTCATGTTGATATATATATATATATATAGGGGACCGCTAAAATGAAAACCACCTCCAGTTGTAAGAACCGAGAGAACCACTTTCTAGCCATTAGATCAAGAAAATGGATGGATGAGATTGAAAGTAACTAAAATTAATATTAAATAGATTTTGTCTTGTTATATCTTTAATATTTTAATCAAGAAGGATAGTTTAGTAAAATTACTCTATTTTGTCTTTCTGTATTTATTACTTTTTTATTACTTTTTTGTTTTATTATATTACTTTTTATTTTTTAAAAAGAATTTTTTCATTAAAAGAATTTTTAAATTAAGATTTTTTTAACAAGACAATTTTTTTTGCGCGCCGGCTTTTTCACGCATCGTTTTTTAACGTGTTGTTTTTGCACGTCGTTTTTTACGCTCGGCTTTTTCAAGCGTCGGTTTTTTAACGCGCCGTTTTTTACGTCCCGTTTTACCGCGGCGTTTTTTACGTCCCGTTTTTTTTTTCGCGGCGTTTTTATGCGCCGCATTCACGCCCCTTGTTTTAGGCGCCGTTTTATCACACGGTTTTTTACGTTTTACAACTTACGTAGAAAAAGTTTTACGTTTTACGTTAAACTTTTTTAACTTTTTACGTTTACCTTTTTACGTTTTTCGTAAAACTTTTTACGTTTTACGTTAAACTTTTTAAACTTTTTACGTTTTACGTTAAACTTTTTACGTTTTACGTAAAACTTTTTACGTTTTACGTTAAAATTTTTACGTTTTACGTTAAACTTTTTACGTTTTGCCCTAAAACTTTTTACGTTTTACTTTTTTTAGTTTTACGTACACTTTTTAAACTTTTTACGTTTTACGTAAACTTTTTAAACTTTTTTAGTTTTACGTAAACTTTTTAAACTTTTTAAGTTTTACGTTAAACTTTTTAAACTTTTTACGTTTTAAAAAGTTTACGTTTTACGTTAAAAAGTTTATGGTTTTAACTTTTACGTTAAAAACTTTACGTTTTACGTTAAAAAAATTATGTTTTACGTTAAAAAGTTTACAGTTTTAGCTCTTTTTTCAAAAACTTTTTTACACAAAAACGAACACACCCAGAAAATGCAACTCGGTAGATGTCTCAGATAGATTGTTATCATCATCGACTGGGAAAAAAAAATAAAAAAACAACAAAAAAATCAAAAACAATGTTTGGATTCTTGAAAAAAAAACGGGGTTTGGCTCAGATTTTTTCCGATAATCAGAGGCTGCAAAGTGGGGTTGCAGGTTCAAAAATCTACTATCCACCAACCATGCCGCACCATCGTCATCAAAATATACGGGTTTTTTTTTTGCATCATCACCGCCCAAATCCAAACGGATCAAAACCCAAATAGTTCACTGTTCGAAATCTACCAAAAAGCACCAGATTCAAAACATTCAAAAGGCACCAGATTCAACAGATTCAAACATTCAAAAGCACCATGAACATCATTCAAACAGATTCAACAGATTCAAAAAGCACCAGATTCAACTGAATCAAACCCAGCAAAAACACTTACAAAAAATATGCGTTTTCTTTTGTTTTTTTTTGCGTCATCACCGCCCAAAATCAAGAACACAGATCAAACACCCACCAGAGAATCAAAAGCACCAACAAAATAGAATCAACCTATCAACAGTTGATTCCACACCTATCAACAGAATCGATAGATCAAAACAGATCAAACCTACAAAAATCAAGAAACCCCCAAGAAACTCAAAAAATTTGTTTCCAGATTCAAAACTTTCAAAAGCACCATCAAAAACCTTACCAAATAAACACAGCAACATCAGCAGCCGTAAAGCAACCGACGAGGATTTATGCCACACCCACCCCCTGTGCGGTAGCGTCGTCCAATGGTTCATCCACCGCAGCTCACACAGCCACCGCCTCCAAACACCAGCACCGCTAACACCTTCGAGCCACCCCCCACCACCGGAAGAAAACCCCCAAAAAAACCCTAAATAAAAACCCACTACACCGCCTTTCAAGCTTGAACTACAGCCATGGAGAAAAACAAAGGGTCGCCGGAGAAGGAGGGGGGTCGCCGGAGAAGGAATGGGTCACCGGAGAAGGAGGGGGTGTAAGTGGAAGACATTTTAGAGTTTGGGTGGAGGTGGGTGTAGGTCCACCCGGAGGATCGAGTAACCTCTATTCCCTGTTTTCCGACAAACCCGAGAGTGCGGAATCCAAACGGGTAAGTTAAACCAAGTTACGAACACGTAAATGACGAACACGAGACTCAATGATTAACACTCCATTGTATTAATGCTTGAAACGGTTACAATACAATGTTTACAAAATAATCTCTGTAAACTCTCTCTGGTTCTCTCGTGTGTGTGTTCTGTGTTCTTCGTTCTAACAGTTCTGTTTATATAGTCTCAGCAACACAGCAATGACGAAACAGAATTGTCTTCGACGAAACATCAGCTGGTCGACGAAACTCATTGAGTTTCGTCTATATCTTTGACGAAACTGGATGGGCCATGAAGAAACATTAAAGTCGACGAAACACACCTTGTTTCGTCGACATGCATGCTGATGATATAAGGTTCGGCCCAAAATCAAAGCCCAATACAAGATGATTGGCCCAGTATGCATGTTTCGTTCATGACTTTCACAAATTCAACATAAGACAAAATTTGTGACATCATCATGACATCACTAAGGTGATGTCATGGTGATGTGTCGGCGGTAAAGGTCGCGGGTCTCCGTGCTTTGCGTGTCGAACTCTGGGACGCACGACGGAGGAATGTCGTGACGTCTGGCTTGAGCCGAACCTAACCAAGTCGAACCGAACCGAGTCGCGACCACATAATATGTATCAACAAACTCCCCCTTGGACGCTACTCGTGAGGTTCATCTTCCATATCTTCCATGTCGGAGGATCTTCAAAGTCTTCACGCGTCGTAAGTAGAAAGTGTATCAACAAACTCCCTTTTCATTTAGGTAGTGTGTTACCAACCCCCCCTTTGATTATGCTTGTGAATCTTTTGACTTCAATGCTTGAGATCCTTGTAGTGTTGGAGATTGATCAGCGGCACTCGATCATCTTTATCATTTGAGTGCCTCCATGTCGTGTCTTCATTCCGATGCTTGTCATCGAACACGTTTTCTTCGCCTGTAGCATCTGCACATGCAAGAAATCTAAACGCGTAATGAGAAAAACTGCTTGGAATATAGTTAACATTAAACAAATGACACACATGTGACCAATTCTTATTCAACTATCGTCCGACAGTTTAGTTTGAAAAGTTAACAGATTTTTCAATTTTGATTATTAACTTTCAAAACTTACAAACTCTGACCGTTTATGAAGATTCAGTCGTTTTGGTTTTCAATCAGATTTCAGGTAACGAAGCCTTGAGTTCCAACATCGGTTAATCCAAACTGAAGCAGAAATAAAATCTTTTTGATTTTTATAAAATTTATATTAAAACACACCTAAAATCTTTTTGGCATTTTGAATATTTCAAAAGTAAAGACTGAAAGCAGTAAATAAATATATACAGAGTTGCAGAAACTAAGAAAAGTAAATATATACAAACATTCTTTTTGCGAGTTTCGAGGGTAAGAGAATCATATCAGTGTACGGTCATGCCAAAACACTCTTGTTGTTCAATTAGTTAACATTTAGATAAACATCCTATAACGATTATCGGTATTGTTATCCACATAAGCTCAACTTATCATATGTAATCATGGCGAGGGGATACGTTAAGGTATGATTTATACTTACCGACCGGTGTTCATCCACATCACGACACATTCCCGTATCAAGGTATGCACGAGAATTCATCTTACTGGTGAGTATACCATTTATCATCTGTTTTGCCGTATAAAAAGATGTGAGTAACTCACTTATTTTGAATTGAAAACAAGCCCTATGTGATATAATCACTTATTGATGAGGAACTTGATTTTCAGATGCATAAGGGCACATGAGCAATTCCGTGAACAGGTCAGTACTTTCGTACAACAAAGAGACGAACTTGACTCCCGGATAAATGTGATATATTATCACTTATTTTGTGGACATGTGATTGTTGATCACTTATTGAGGTCGTATGCAGTATGTACACGTATGTATGATATCATGGAAGATCTAGACTTTGTCTCCGTTTGTTTCGGTAAAAGAAACAACCATGATACCCAGATGATAAACAGCATAAAGACCACATATCTCAGAACCTCGGCAATCTCTCAAACGAAATTTCGGTACTATGACCATATGCCAATGAGTGGTTCCCACCTGGTCTTCAGTCGATTTAAGTTTATATCACCCTGCACACTTTAAGATGATTGTGAGCCTACCGATACATCTTATATAGAGCTTCTTAACATTTTTCATTTTGCATTTTAGTTTAAAGAGGTTTAGACAGACCACTGATGTACTATCATTTTCTCTTTTGCTCGCCAGGAAACTCATTTTTGTTTTTCTATTGTTTTTGTTTTTTGAAATTTTTCGATGTTTTAGAATTTTCAAATTTGGATTTACTCCCCCTAAAATCAACAAACTTACAATAATTTAAAAAACACAAAGATATTTACAAAAACGATTTTCCGATGTGGATTACTCTTGCTTGACCTTAATGCCGTTTACCAATAATAAAAAGTCAAATCTTGATTTATCAAATGCTTTGGTAAAAAGGTCGGCACGTTGGTCATCAGTATGGACTTTAACAACATCGATAAGCCTTTTATCAAAGCAATCACGTATGAAGTGATACCTAATTTCGATGTGATTGGTCTTTGAATGCTGCACAGGATTTCTAGTGATAGATAAGGCAGCAGAATTATCGACTAAAATAGGAGTAGTTAGGAATTCAAAACCTTAATCACGCATTTGCTATTGTATCCACAGGACTTGGGAGCAACAACTTGAGGCAGCAATGTATTCAGCTTCACAAGTTGATGTAGCGACACAAGTCTGCTTCTTGCATTGCCATGTTACGAGGCGATTTCCTAAAATCTGACATCCAGCCGTTGTGGATTTGCCGTCGATTTTGCATCCGCCAAAATCAGAATCACTGAAAGCGACTAAATCAAGGTTATCATCCTTAGGGTACCATAGACCGGTGTCTGGGCAACCCTTCAAATAACGAAAAATCCTTTTACAGCTGCAAGATGTGAGGCCTTCGGGTTCACTTGATATCTGGCTAGCAGGCACGTTGGATACATTATATCTGGTCTTGATGCTGTGAGGTACATAAGGGATCCAATCATCGCGCGGTAATATGAAGAGCTAACAATTTCACCCTTCAAGTCAGGACTGATTCCGTGATTTTGCTGCAGTGGGGTACCAATGGGCGATGTGTCGGACATCTGGAATCGGTTCAGAATGTCTTGAACATACTTAGTCTGATGGATGAAAATCCCAGACTTTGTTTGTTGCACTTGCAAGCCCAAAAAGAAAGTCATCTCTCCCATAGCGCTCATCTCGAATTTATCCTGCATTACACGCTCGAAATCCCTACACATAACATTGTTAGTAGAACCAAATATAATATCATCCACATATACCTGTACCAGTAGAAGATCTCCATCTTGTTCTTTTATGAAGAGAGTGCAATCGATAAGACCTCTGCGAAATCCATTCTCCAGCAGATAATTAGATAAGGTTGCGTACCAAGCTCGCGATGCTTGATGTAGACCATAGAGAGCTTTGTTCAGCAACCAAACCCGATCAGGATGGATAGGATCTTCAAAACCTGGAGGCTGTTCAACATACACCTCTTCTTCCACTAGACCATGTAAGAATGCACTTTTGACGTCCATTTGGTAAACCTTGAATCCATTGAATGAGGCATAAGCCAGAAAGATCCGAATTGCTTCCAGACGTGCAACAGGTGCATACACTTCGTTGTAGTCTATACCTTTAATCTGACGAAAACCTTGAACGACCAATCTTTCTTTGTTTCGAATAACGATTCCACAGTCGTCCTTTTTGCATTTATACACCCAACGGGTACCAATCTTCTTATAACCAGCAGGTTTCTCTACGAGCTTCCAGACACCAAGTTTCTGGAACTGTTGCAGTTCTTCCTGCATTGCTTCAACCCAAGAGTTTTCTTTCAAAGCTTCTTTCCAAGTTCTTGGTTCTTCATGTGAGACATAACACGCGAAAGACCAATCGTTTTGTTGTCCAGATTCTCGAATCGCCGCATACAGTCCTGTATTGTTGTTGTTTCGCAACATGTTTCCTGTTTGAATGCCACTCTATACATTACCGATGATGTTTTGTTGAGGATGGGTATTATGTATTCTAGTTTCTGGATTGTCTGGGACAGGAACATTAATACCCGGATTGTTGAGATTGAGATCAACAACCAATTCAATACCCGGAACTGCCGAAGAGGATGATGCAGTAGCTTCAGCTGTTTTAGGGGCGTCCACTGGAGGTGTAGCCTCTGAAGTACCATGAATAGCTGATGTAGGAGCTTCTTGATCTGCATCTAGAAATTCTTCATCCTCTGAAGATTCGTTCAGTTCGGTTGCATCATGAAAATCCTCATTGTCAAGAGCATTATTGTTCACTGAAGATGGCTCTTGATTGACAACAATTGGACGAACCAACGGTGAATCTGTTGCATTGTCACTCTCGAAAAACATCCTTGTCGCAGCATTTTCTTCAACTGCTTCAACATTGATCGAATTGAAAAAGTCATCGTACTCAAACATCCAAGGTTGACCAGGACATTTGACTGGCAATGTGTGCCTTTGTACTCTGACTTCAGACCATTCCTCAACCCTTTTAGTCTCTAGATTCCAGACTCTTAAGTTCGGGGTGGCATAACCAAGAAAGTGACCTTCAATAGCTTTTTCCCCAAACTTTCCATTAGGATCGATCATTGTGCAAGGAGCTCCAAACGGTTCAAGATATGACAAATCTGGTTTCCGTTTGTGAAGAAGCTCAAAGCAGGTCTTGTGCCTTTTGACTTTAAGGACTCGGTTCATCGTGTAACATGCAGAGGCCACAGCTTCACTCCAGAATGGAATGGGCAACTGCGACTCTACCAACATAGTCCTAGCAGTCTCGATCAATGTACGGTTCTTACGTTCAGCGACGCCGTTCTGTTGAGGAGTATAAGCCGCACTAAATTCGTGAAGAATACCTTTTGATGTGCAAAACTCTGCCATGGCTTGATTTTTAAATTCTGTACCATTGTCGCTACGTATCCGTCTAACCTTCAACTTATACAAATTCTCAATCTGAACGATCAAGTTTTTGATAATACCGAAAGTTGCACTCTTGTGAGCCATAAACGCCACCCAAGAAAATCTTGAATAATCATCCGTTATCACGAGGCAGCATTGATCATTCCTGATGCTTTTGTGCTTGACAGGACCAAACAAATCCATGTGCAAATGTTCAAGAGGAACTGCCACCGTGTTGATCTTCTTTGTCGGATGTCGTTTCTTCGTTTGCTTTCCTTTTTGGCATGAAACACAGACGTCTTGAAGATGGAAATTTTTAAGAAGAACACCATTCACTAATTCATTCGTCACCAAATGATTCATTTTCCGTAAGTGAATGTGACCCATACGTCTGTGCCAAGAGATAGAGTCTTTTTCTGTGGCTTTTGTAATGAAACAAGTTGCTTGTGCAGTCGTTGTTATTGCTTGGCTCATATCAAGGACATACAAATCATTTATCCATGGAGCAGATAAGAGAATCCATTCTTTTGGAATCTTGAAGCCGGGTTTCAGCACGTAACATCCATTAGCGTCAAAGTGTACTGAAAACTGTTTTTCACAGATTTGTGAAACGCTGAGAAGATTGTGATCAAGCTGTTGTACAAAGTTGATCTTGTCAAAACTTACAACCCCGTTGGATACCATTCCTTCTCCCGTAATATAACCTCCTTTATCTCCAGCAAAAGCAACATAACCTCCTCTAATAGATTTAACGTCGTAGAGAAGCTTCATGTCGCCTGTCATGTGCCTGGATGCCCCACTATCAACAATCCAATGACTGCTGAAAGTTCCTCCTGGAACACCCTGCACATGTACTCACATGATTAGTTGGAGATGGGGACCCAAGCCTTTGTGGTCTTGGGTCTTCCATTTTCATCAACGTAAGTTACTTGAACTTCTCGATGTTGTGGAAATTGTGATGTTCCCCCTGATTCATTAACCGTTTTTGGTTTCCAGGTCTGTTTTGTTTTACCAGTGTTATTCTTTAAAATCTTAACTTCATGATTGTCTGAAGTTTTTGAATTGTCTGGTTTGACACAAACAGATGTTTTGTTAACCACGTCGGTTTTAATCGCTTTTTCAATTTTCTTGACTTGTTGGCGTTTCTGTTTCTTTTCCCTTTCTTTTACAAGACGGGGATCTGGTTTTGAAGAAACAGATCGCTTGCGGTCAATTTGGTCATGGGGATCATCAACTTTGGCTTTTTGTTTATGAAGATATGGACAATTTCGAATGATATGTCCAATTGTGTCACATGAAAAACATGATCTTCGTTCTACAAACCCCGAAGTATCATGTGATTATCTTGTTGATGATGAACTTTGTGATCCCGAGGTACTTGGTTTTGAACTGTTTTGTTCATTTCTTTTCAAAATTTTCACTTGATTAACAAAATCTAAGTTAGTTTTGTTTTCAAATGTATCAATTTTATCCGTTCCCTTTGATTTCACAAAGTTCACCTTCTTGTCCTTTTTCTGAGTTTGTTTCTTTTGACCTTGAGTCGGTGATTTACTTTTTGGTTTGGTGCGATTTTGCTGAACTTTCTCAATTGGTAATCTTTGATTGCCATTTTGTTTGCGAATTTCAGCTCTTGGAATCGGAGGACACTGTGTCACCACGTGTGATCCTGTCTTTCCCAAGCACTTACTTGTTGAATCTTCAAAAATTTTACTAATTAAAGATTGATTAACATTCTTAATAGGAAAATCTTTGTCAGAATAGATTTTATCATCACCAACAAGAGTGTACAGCAAATTCACACTCTCAGACTCTTGTGAGGAAGTGGACGTGGACTTGGTCAGAACAGTCGTAGCAGGTTTTGCGGGAGGATCACATAGAATATGATTCTCGAGAGGTATGTCCTCTTCTTTGATTACCGCATCTGACTGTGCTGAGTCAATATCATTAGATTCATCATCTGAAGAATCAGTATCCTCAACAATGACTGGAGGATCCTGATTCTGTTCAGCAGAAGACACACTTGTATCTGCTGACACATCCGAATCTGATGGTACTTCCGGTTTGTATCCAAGTCCCGTTGCAAATTCCTCAATGTCTAAAGGAACAGATTCTTCATAATGAGTTCTGTACTCCTCATCAGGCATTGCATCATAATTTTGTCTAACAGGTGGTGGACATTTCTTATATCCAATGCACGTGACATCCTTTTTCTCTTTTTGTGTGCCAATGATGTGATCCAGCACGTATCTAGAGTTAGAATAACTGTCTAGCTTAAGCCGGATCGCCTCACTTTCACACTTTGTACAGGCTAACTCTTTTTCCATGATCTCAAGACGATTAATATAACAGTTTATGTCTGTTTGTTTTCTTGAAACCATTTTTGTCAGTTCGGTTTTATCTTTTCTTAAATTTGCAACCAACGTTTTAAATTCCTTTTCATGATTTTCATAAAACATGTTAGCCTCTTTGCATTTTGAAAGATCCACGATCAACTTTTGGTTGTGGATAAATGTCACATCATATTTGTTTTGCAAAGCCTCATGTTTGCTTTGCAAATCACACCACTTTGCATCTAAAGAAACATGTTTGTTTTGCAAGTCAAACAATTTAGCATTTAAAGCATCTTGTTTGCTTTGCAACTCAGACATATTAGCATCCAAATCAGCACATTTAACACTTAAGCTAGCACAATTATCACAATTAACGACAGTTGGTTCATCGACACATACCTGGCTTGATGAACTGCCGCCATTAGCCATAAAGGCTGAATGAAGAGAAGAAGAAGAATAAACAGCTTGATCCACCAGAATAGATCTTCTATCATTCCTTGCTGCAGCTTCTCCTAACAATTCATCGATATCTGCATCGATTCTCCCACTAGATAAATTGTCATCGCCTGAAGTTGAGGTTTCCTCATCTGAACTCCTTGAATAACCAGAACTTTCTTCATCTGAAGATTCACCACCACTGGCGGAAGATTCTCCACCACTGGCGTGTTTCAAATCCTTAGCAGCTTCAGCAAAACAAGCTGCTCCTCCCTGATCACCAATGCCTAATTGCATTGACCAGTCGCAACCTTCATCTATTTGCACCACAAGAGCTTGATTGTTGTTGTTTGATGGTCCTGCTTGATTGTTTGCAGGGACCAAGGTGCGATCATCATTCCTGGCTTGATTCTGCTAAATGCCTTGACCTCGGAAAGGGTTTTGGTTCCTATGCTGAGCTGGCTTTGTGCATTCCCTCTTGAAGTGACCACGTTCGCCACAGTTAAAGCACTTGACGAATTTCTTGTCGAACCCATACTTGGTATCTTTCTTGCTTTCCAAGCTAGTTCTACCTTCCGTTCCATGAAGTCTTTAGCTCGCCTAACAGCACTAGCGAAAGCCCATTTGATGTCCATCATATCCATCTCTTCTTTATCGATCTGCTGATAATCTTCTTGAGTTAGATTGATGTTTTCGATCTGCCCTGCAATCAACCCACAATACGAGCTCACCAATGTGTTTAGTATCCCCATATGATCTTTAGCTACTTCAACGCTAACTTTGGAGAAGTTTGACGTGTCAAGCCGTACTGTATTTGACTTTGATTGCTGACCAACAGATGATGTGCTTCCATAACAAGCTTGCTGTTGTGGAGCTGGTGGTAATGGATTTCCATACAAGTCTGTGGTTGGAGCTGGCTTCACAGGAACTTGTATCGTATTGCCATATAAATCCGTGCTTGTGACAAACGCCGTCTGAAGTGGAGCATGTGAAACTGGTCTTGAAGAAGTGCTAGAAGTTCCATAATACATATCAGGATTTTGTCGCACTGGAACCCTTTTCGCCTTTAGGGTTTCTTCCTGATCTTTTTTCTCCAAGAGCTGAACGAAGTCATTGATGTTTGTCGTAGCCAATGCGCCATTGTATTTCAGGATTTCCAAGAAACTATTCCATTGAGGTGGCAATGCATCGGCAAACTTTGTGACTACCTCTGTTGGAGTTGTTACTACCCCATAATTACTCAATTCAGTCAGCAGGTGATAGAATCGACTTGTCATATCTCCCAAAGATTCACTTTCCATACATGTGAAACCATCAAACTCCTTTTTGAGTAAATCATGTCGCAATTGGCGTGACTTTTCATTTCCTAGACCCCTTGTCTTCAATGCATCCCACAATCGCTTTGACGTCTTGAAGCTGACGAACTGATGATATATTTCCTTGCTCACCGCCTGAGTCAGAATAGTATATGCTTTCTTTTCTAAATCATATTCCTTTTTCTGGTCTTCCGAAAGATCGGCAAATGTCACGACAGTTGAAGCGGCAACCTCAAGAGCTTGATCGAAATCTGTAGTAAAACATAACCACAATTCCGTGTTTTGCCCATTGACATACGTCTGGAATCTATCTACCCATCCAGGATATTCGTTTATGTGCATCAGTTTCGGTGGACGATTTAGACTTCCGGTCTCGCTTTCGCTTAGGAGTATACTTTGAATACTTGGAGTTTGATTTGAAACAAACGCCCATTGACCTGTCGACATTTGATTCGTTTGCGAAGATGCGGGTGTGGGAGATTCAGCCCATGATGGTGACAAACCGGTGATTCGATACTTGCTTTCTGTATTAGATGTGGGTGCAGGAGATTCAGCCCACGAGGGAGATAAACGCGTGTTGGTATACTTGCTCTCTGCATTTGACGGAGTACCCCACCAATCCGGATTCATTTCGAGTATATAATGACGAATACCTGAACAAATCACTCAAATCAAACCGTTAAATATGATTTGCAAAGCTACTGTTAAAAATTTTAACAAGTTCCACGAAACTATATTACTCGACGAAACAGTTAATTATCGACGAAACAGTTAATGGACGACGAAACAGTTAATGATCGACGAAACAGTTAATGAACGACGAAACAGTTAATGATCGACGAAACAGTTAATGAACGACGAAACAGTTAATGATTCCGTACGACGAAACAAGTTGATGATGATGTACGACGAAACAAGTTGATGATGATGTACGACGAAACAAGTTGATGATGATGTTCAACGAAACAAGTTGATGATGATGTCGACGAAACAAGTTGATTATGATGTCGACGAAACAGGTTGAATATGATGTCGACGAAACAAGTTGAATATGATGTCGACGAAACATGATTCTTTTTGTTGACAATTGAGACACACAACTTGCAAGATATTTATCAAAAATCAAATCTTATCGTTCTGACACAATAAGATTCCTTTTCAAACTCACTTATCTTGTCTACCTGTTATTCATCATTTCATACGGTCAAATTTGTCAAACAATAATTTTATAATCATAACACTTCAATAATTCAACAATATAGGATCAAACTCAGATATTATCAAGAACAAAACAAGAACAACTTGAATATCTTGATGAACTCGATGAAGTTATGATTTTTCCGGCAACCGATAAGCTTTCCGAACACAAGTTTTGCAACAATGTTTTAAAAATAACCTTATCCTAACATGTATAACAAAGATTTAACAAGGTTTTTAATAAAACAAATAGCAAAAACACAAGATTTTCAAGGTTTTGTGAAAAGTTTTTCCAGAAAAATGATTTTCAAACAAGAATGCAAACTGAAAAACACTTTTAAAAACTATCAAAACACAAGAAAATCGACTTGGTTTAAACAAGGAATCGAGCCAGTGCTCTGATACCAATTTTAGGTCCACCCGGAGGATCGAGTAACCTCTATTCCCTGTTTTCCGACAAACCCTAGAGTGCGGAATCCAAACGTGTGACAACTCGAGTTTCCAAGATTCCATCTTCGCATTAATTGCACGTTAATTGTTTATGTTGTTTGTTTACACGACTTGTTTGTTTCGCAACTGTACACGTTTGTAAAACTTTAAATCGTATTGTGATTGATATGTTATAATTGGTGTGCATTATAATTGAGTGTAAGTTAATATATATATATATATATTGGGTATTATTATTGACTGTTTAACATGGATCCTTGCCGAAATATCCCCACCCGAAAGCACCCCTTGTGGCGAAAACACTCTAGTGTTTTCGTCCACTAACTGGCCAACGAAAACAGGAATGGGCCTTGGCCCAGTGATGATCTATTATATGTTTTGAGTTCCATCCTTTACGTAAAAGTTTTAATCCGAAAACCCTAGTCACCTCCCACTCTTAGACGGCAACCTTGAAGTCTCTCACTTTGTCTGATTCATTGCTTCTCCTGTTCGGGTTAGTTATCAATTAGTGATAGTTATTTTTATGGATTAATGGTGTGATATCATGAGTTAACTGTTATGTTGAATGATGGTGTATTAAATAGAGAGATGCGATAGGAATCCCCAGGATCTGATGTAAAAATCTGTTGTGTGATGTATATTGCTTATGATGATTTGATACTGATGATCTTGATTCGTTGTTGATTCGATAATAGGTGACTATCATATTAGGGTTCTGTGTTTAATCATATGTCGGATACATGATGATCATAACAACTTGCAGATGTTTGATGATTGAGTAATAATTGAATGATAATCAGGATTGTATAATGAATTGGTAGATTATATGATTAGATGGTTGGTCCGATTGAATCATTATTAGATAACTGTTAGTGTGGTTTAGGGTTGTTGTTGAATGTAACTGACATTGATGATGATGATGCCCGACGAAAACCAACCTCCCCACGACGAAAACACTGCCCGACGAAAACCCCTGCGTGATTTTGTCGCCTGGGGATTTCGCCAACAAGTGTTTTCGCTGTATATGTGATTTCGTCCATTATCTTGCACAGTGGTTCTGTTAGTTTATTAACGCTGTTGAACATGTCAATTATGTTAATATGTTAACCGGATTATGTTAACTAAGTTATGTATGTTAAGCTCATTGTATGTGATAACTCTGTTAATCTTGATCTAACTCAGTTATGGCACAGTAACTATGTTAAGTGAGTTAACTTTGTTAGGTATATTAACTACGTTAAGTGTGTAACTTTATTATGTATGTTAAATCTGTTAATCCTGATTAACGCTGTTAACACTGTAAAACTTACCATGACTGTTAATGAACAATCTTGTTAGAATAAACTGTGAAAAACATTTAGGTGAAACATGAACTATATGAATGCGATTAACTGTTGGGTGATGCATGATGTTAACTGCCAAACACACCTGTGATATTGATTCTATGTGAAACTTTACGAACTTGAACTGATTGGATATGCGTGCATAACTATAGGATTTGACTGATTACTTGTGAGCACATAGTTAAGCATACCGAGCAAACCAAGGTGAGTTCACACTTTCTCCAAGGCATGGGATTCCCAAGGGTTGGGAATGGGTTAATGAATTAAACGGTAATTACAACCATCCTCCATGGGTAGGATGCCAAGATTATACACTGGACCAAACCTCTATCATTGAAGTCCCTCATTTATATCGACTTAATCGCCGAGGCCTATGGCGAGCGGGTCATTAGTTAATAGCGCTATTAGGTTTAACAAACCTCACACCGTGCCAGTCGGACGGGCGTGTACTAATGGACTATGGGCAAAGGGTCAATGCTGATAGACATTGACTTAGGGCACCACTTACATTTTCGTAGTAGTCGATACGCACGGTCTAGTAACACATGGGAAGCCCCCACTAATCTTCGCAAACATGTCTGGGAGACCGCGATACGAATTAATACGATACATGGTTTACAAAACGAACATATGATTTACGAAACGAATGCTATAACTAAACAACCAACTGTGAACTCGCTCAACTTTGTTGTTGACTCGTTGTTACATGCCTTGCAGGTCGTTAGGTACTTAAGGAGCTTGCACAGGGAGGCGCGGTTGTTGTGGGACATGGCAGTGTGTGCCATGCTGAAAACATTACTTTATTTCGTACTTAATACTTACATTGGGTTTTACAATTATGCTTCCGCTAAACACTTAACTACGTTTTTGATTTGAAACACCTTTCATATTGTGTGGTTGAATTTTACTTATTACCTGTTATGTTCAATATGATTGGTGGCTTGATCCTGGTCAGTCACGCCTCCAAGCGGCGATACTCCGCATGTGGATTTTGGGGGTGTGACAGATTGGTATCAGAACCATTGGTTATAGTGAACTTGGTTTTAATAAGGGAAAAAGTTTTTGTTAAAACCAGACTATAACCTGTACAGTGCTCAACGATCCACAACGACGCTTCGCTCCACGTGCAAGACTCAACATTCTAGGTGATATGGTTTATGATTTCATTGCCTACTTGCTAGTTATATAGAACTTTGCTCATGGTATGCTTAGATAAACGTAACAACTGTTGTTTGAAAACACGTGTGTGCTTACTCTCTTTTGTCATCGCACTTTCGCGAACCCCTCTCACTCATGTTTCCTTTGATATGAAGATCATGGCTGGACGCGTTAACATGACTCAAGCCCAGTTGACGGCTCTGATTAACCAACAAGTTGCTGCGGCACTTGCAGCCGCCCAAGCAGGAGGTATACCCTGCAGTCGCAACTCACTCTAGGATCTTTAGATCCTACACTCCTAAACCAACTCATGTGTTTAACTTTGTCCTATTCTTGTTTACACAACAGGCCAGCATGCTCAGCCGCCTGCGTGCGCGTTCAAAACTTTCATGGACTGTCGTCCTGGTACTTTCAGTGGCACTGAAGGGGCAGTTGGACTCCTCCACTGGTTCGAGAAGCTCGAATCAGTCTTCGAAATGTGTGAATGCCCTGAGGCTCGTAGGGTGAAGTACGCCACTGGTACTCTCGAAGGCGTTGCGTTGACTTGGTGGAACGCACAAGTCCAAATGTTGGGGCTGGTAGCTGCCAATGCCACCCCATGGAACGACTTTAAGGAACTGATCAAGCGGGAATACTGTAGTCGTGATGACATCCACAAGTTGGAAGTGGAGTTCTTTAACCCGAAGATGACAGGGTCAGAGATAGAGGCGTATACGAAAAGGTCAAACGAGCTGGCCATCTTGTGTCCAACTATGGTGGACCCTCCCATTAAGCGTATCGAGCTGTATCTCAGGGGTCTTGTACCAGAAATTCAAAGCCATGTGACTTCGGCTAACCTTGCTACCATCCAGGATGTTACTCGTCTTGCTCGTCGTCTCACAGACCAGGCAGTGGAACAGAACAGGCTGCCTAAGCGTATCGGTGCTACTACCGTTACTACTTCTGCTATTCCCAGTGACAACAAGAGAAAATGGGATGGAGCCTCCAGCAAAGGTTCGACTACGGTTCAGTCCCAGGCACAACAGTGAAAGATCGATGACTACCAGAGTCCTGGTCAGCAATCTTCTGGTAGTCAAGGGCATGGTGGATATCGAGGAAATCACCCAAAGTGCAATAGATGCAACCGACACCACAGTGGTCAGTGCAACAAGGGTCGTTGTCAGAGGTGTCTTAAGATGGGGCATGAAGCCAAGGATTGCAGGAGCTCACGACCTGCGAAACAGAACCAACAACAACAACCACCAGCTCCACAGAACCAGCAGCGACAGCAAGGTAACAGGGGATGCTTTCAGTGTGGTGCTGAAGGCCACTTCAAGTGGGACTGCCCTCAGTTAAACCAGAATCAGAACAACAACAACAATAATCAGGGCAATGGGAACAACAATGGGGATAACAACGGGGGAAACAATGGAAACAATGGCGCCCGGGGCCGCGTGTTCGTGCTTGGTCAGGGTGATGCTAGGAATGACCCCAACGTCGTGATGGGTAAGTTTCTACTGGACGACTTTTATGTTACTTTTTTATTTGATTCGGGTGCCGATACCAGTTATGTGTCTCTAAAAGTTAGTCAAATGTTAAAACGCACACCAACTCCCTTAAACACCAAGCATGTCGTAGAGTTAGCAAACGGTAAGAGTGTAGAAGCCACACACATAGTTAAGGGTTGTAATATCATCTTAGCTGGTCAGACTTTCTCTATCGATCTCATTCCTATAGTTCTGGGTAGTTTCGACATCGTCATTGGGATGGATTGGTTATCTCAACAACAAGCAGAGATCCTTTGCAAAGAGAAGATTGTTCGTATTCCCCGTTCTGGTAAAGAACCTCTCGTGATCCAAGGCGACAAGAGTGGTGCTGTTGTGGGCATCATCTCCTTTCTTAAGGCCCAGAAGTGTTTGCAAAAGGGCCACACTGCTGTTTTAGCACTCGTTACTGACGCATCATCGAAAGAGAAGAAGATAGAGGATATCCCAGTAGTACGTGATTTTCCTCAAGTGTTCCTTGAAGACTTACCTGGGCTACCGCCTCATCGCCAGGTCGAATTCCAAATTGAGCTAGCTCCTGGAGCAGCACCCATAGCTCGAGCACCATATCGCTTAGCTCCAACCGAGCTGGAAGAACTGTCCAAGAAATTGCAAGAACTCTTGGATAAGGGTTTCATTCGTCTTAGCTCTTCGCCCTGGGGAGCTCCCGTGTTGTTTGTGAAGAAGAAAGACGGTACTTTCCGTATGTGCATAGATTACCGCGAACTAAACAAGGTGACCGTAAAGAATCGCTATCCGCTTCCACGCATTGACGACTTGTTCGACCAGCTGCAAGGGTCGAGCTACTATTCAAAGATTGATATGAGGTCAGGCTACCATCAACTGAGAGTCCGGGACGAGGACGTCTGCAAAACAGCATTCAGAACACGCTACGGCCATTACGAGTTTCTGGTCATGCCATTCGGGTTAACCAACGCGCCTGCAGTCTTCATGGATCTTATGAACAGGGTGTGCAAGCCTTACTTGGATAAGTTTGTGATTGTATTCATCGATGACATTCTGATTTACTCTAAGGGTCGGGAGGAACACGAGCAGCATTTACGACTCATTTTGGAACTCCTTCGAGCAGAACAGCTGTATGCCAAGTTTTCAAAATGCGACTTTTGGCTATGTGAAGTCCACTTTCTAGGCCATGTGGTAAACAAGGATGGGATTCATGTTGATCCATCTAAGGTAGACTCGATTAAGAACTGGCTTGAACCTCGTACACCAATGGAAATCCGCCAATTCTTGGGTTTGGCGGGCTACTACCGAAGGTTCATCAAAGACTTCTCGAAGATTGCACAACCGCTTACTCTACTAACTCAGAAAGGTGTCACCTATCGTTGGGGTAATGCCCAGGAATCTGCTTTTCAGTATTTAAAGGAAAGACTATGCAGCGCACCTATTCTATCATTGCCAGAGGGCACACACGATTTCGTGGTTTATTGCGACGCGTTGATTCAGGGTCTTGGTTGTGTATTGATGCAACGGGATAAAGTCATTGCCTACGCCTCGCGCCAACTTAAGATTCACGAAAGGAATTACACTACACACGATTTGGAGCTGGGAGCTGTTGTTTTCGCACTTAAGATATGGAGACATTACCTGTACGGTACCAAGTGCGCCATTTACACCGATCACAGGAGTCTCGAGCATATCTTCAAACAGAAGGAGTTGAACATGCGACAACGTCAATGGGTCGAGCTATTGAATGATTACGAATGCTCGATCAGATACCATCCGGGCAAAGCCAATGTTGTGGCCGATGCCCGCAGTCGAAAGGATACTACACCTAAACGCGTACTAGCTTTACAACTCACTATCCAATCTAGTCTTCCTGCACAAATACGAGATGCTCAGGCAGAATCAATGAAACCAGAAAACGTCAGGGCTGAAGCCCTACGCGGCTCAAGGCAGCGGTTAGAACAAAAGGAAGACGGCGCCTACTATGTAACATGATGCATCTGGGTCCCACTCTACGGCAATTTACGAGAACTTGTAATGGATGAAGCACATAAGTCTCACTACTCAGTACATCCTGGTTCATATAAGATGTACCACGATCTCAGAACTACGTATTGGTGGCCTAACATGAAAGATCACATAGCAACTTACGTTAGCAAATGTTTGACTTGTGTGAGAGTCAAGACTGAATATCAGAAACCATCAGGCCTACTCCAACAACCAGAGATTCCACAATGGAAATGGGAGCAAATTTCCATGGATTTTGTTACTGGCCTGCCTAGATCTCAACGTGGAAATGATACTATTTGGGTGATCGTGGATCGACTCACAAAGTCTGCACAGTTTTTGGCTATTAAGGAAACGGATAAGTTCTCCACTCTAGCAGACGTCTACCTTAAGGAAGTTGTCTCGAGGCACGGGGTGCCAACCTCTATTATTTCCGATCGTGATGCACGTTTTACTTCAGAACTGTGGCAAGCGATGCACAAATCTTTTGGCTCTCGTTTAGACATGAGCACAGCTTATCACCCGCAAACGGATGGGCAGTCTGAACGCACCATCCAAACTCTTGAAGACACGCTTAGGGCATGTGTGATTGATTTTGGTAACGGCTGGGAGAAACATCTTCCGTTAGTGGAGTTTTCGTATAATAACAGTTACCACACCAGCATTCAAGCCGCTCCGTTTGAGGCACTGTACGGGCGTAAGTGCCGATCACCTCTTTGTTGGGCAGAAGTTGGTGACAGCCAAATCACCGGCCCTGAACTCGTAGTTGATACTACAGAAAGGATTGCTCAGATACGACAATGCATGGCGGCAGCACGCGACCGTCAGAAAGCCTACGCTGATAATCGTAGGAAACCTCTAGAATTCCAGGTCGGGGACCGGGTCCTACTCAAAGTCTCACCCTGGAAGGGTGTGGTTCGTTTTGGCAAAAGGGATAAACTCAATCCGCGTTTTGTCGGACCGTTCGAAATCATTGAGAAAATAGGCAAAGTGGCCTACAAACTGAACCTACCAACAGAACTCAGTGCAGTTCACAACGTCTTTAACGTGTCAAATCTGAAGAAGTGTCTGTCAGATGAGACCCTCATAGTTCCTTTGAAGGAGCTCACTATCGACAACCAGTTATGATTCGTCGAGGAACCAGTTGAAATCACAGACCGAGACGTTAAGGTCCTCAAGCGCACTAGAATATCTCTTGTTCGAGTTCGTTGGAACTCCCGTCGTGGCCCAGAGTTTACCTGGGAACGAGAAGATCAAATGAAACTCAAGTATCCCCAGTTATTTGGAAACAGTGCAACCACTACGGAGGCTGAAGCTACTACAAAATTTCGGGACGAAATTCCAACTCAACGGGGGGATGATGTGACACCCCAGGAAAACCAGGAAAATAACGCAACACAACTAGCTTCCTCAGTAACCGCATGCTAAATTTCGGGACGAAATTTCTTTCAAGTTGGGGATAATGTGACAACTCGAGTTTCCAAGATTCCATCTTCGCATTAATTGCACGTTAATTGTTTATGTTGTTTGTTTACACGACTTGTTTGTTTCGCAACTGTACACGTTTGTAAAACGTTAAATCGTATTGTGATTGATATGTTATAATTGGTGTGCATTATAATTGAGTGTAAGTTAATATATATATATATTGGGTATTATTATTGACTGTTTAACATGGATCCTTGCCGAAATATCCCCACCCGAAAGCACCCCTTGTGGCGAAAACACTCTAGTGTTTTCGTCCACTAACTGGCCAACTAAAACAGGAATGGGCCTTGGCCCAGTGATGATCTATTATATGTTTTGAGTTCCATCCTTTACGTAGAAGTTTTAATCCGAAAACCCTAGTCACCTCCCACTCTTAGACGGCAACCTTGAAGTCTCTCACTTTGTCTGATTCATTGCTTCTCCTGTTCGGGTTAGTTATCAATTAGTGATAGTTATTTTTATGGATTAATGGTGTGATATCATGAGTTAACTGTTATGTTGAATGATGGTGTATTAAATAGATGGATGCGATAGGAATCCCCAGGATCTGATGTAAAAATCTGTTGTGTGATGTATATTGCTTATGTTGATTTGATACTGATGATCTTGATTCGTTGTTGATTCGATAATAGGTGACTATCATATTAGGGTTCTGTGTTTAATCATATGTCGGATACATGATGATCATAACAACTTGCAGATGTTTGATGATTGAGTAATAATTGAATGATAACCAGGATTGTATAATGAATTGGTAGATTATATGATTAGATGGTTGGTCCGATTGAATCATTATTAGATAACTGTTAGTGTGGTTTAGGGTTGCTGTTGAATGTAACTGACATTGATGATGATGATGCCCGACGAAAACCAACCCCCCCCCCCGACGAAAACACTGTCCGACGAAAACCCCTGAGTGATTTCGTCGCCTGGGGATTTCGCCAACAAGTGTTTTCGCTGTATATGTGATTTCGTCCATTATCTTGCACAGTGGTTCTGTTAGTTTATTAACGCTGTTGAACATGTCAATTATGTTAATATGTTAACCGGGTTATGTTAACTAAGTTATGTATGTTAAGCTCATTGTATGTGATAACTCTGTTAATCTTGATCTAACTCAGTTATGGCACAGTAACTATGTTAAGTGAGTAAACTTTGTTAGGTATATTAACTACGTTAAGTGTGTAACTTTATTATGTATGTTAAATCTGTTAATCCTGATTAACGCTGTTAACACTGTAAAACTTACCATGACTGTTAATGAACAATCTTGTTAGAATAAACTGTGAAAAACATTTAGGTGAAACATGAACTATATGAATGCGATTAACTGTTGTGTGATGCATGATGTTAACTGCCAAACACACCTGTGATATTGATTCTATGTGAAACTTTACGAACTTGAACTGATTGGATATGCGTGCATAACTATAGGATTTGACTGATTACTTGTGAGCACATAGTTAAGCATACCGAGCAAACCAAGGTGAGTTCACACTTTCTCCAAGGCATGGGATTCCCAAGGGTTGGGAATGGGTTAATAAATTAAACGGTAATTACAACCATCCTCCGTGGGTAGGTGATGCGGGCCCAAGTGTGGAGGAACAGGCTATTTTGTATTTGGAGGCCCAAGACCGCGTAACAAAAGGGGCTTCACTAAAATGGCTCTAACTTGGGCTACGGAGGTCCGTTTTGGGCGTGCGACCAGGCGAAACGAACGTGAGAAAAAGCTCCATCTTGCTGCAAACGCCTTTGGCGGTTTGGGTCATCGTCTGGGCCAAAAAACGCTTATTTCCATTAGTTATTTGCATTTTTATGTTTTTTTAAGTATTTTGGGCATTTTGTTTTTGGGCTTGTGTTTGGCCCGTTATCTTTTTTAGGCCCATTTCGGATTTCTGTTCTTATTTATATGTCCCTTTAGTAATTGAAACAATCAGAATTGAATTTTGAGAAAACTGAATTTTCACTTCAAATTCCGTGGCCTTTGGGTTGCAATTTGGGGGTTGGGGAAGAACTACACGGGTATTCTTAGAATCAACGTGATTGATCTTCATTATCACACTATCCACTCCATCAGTTGGTATCAGGGCCGAATTCCTGGCTCAAAATGCCTCCAAGGAGAAACAACAACAGGCCTCTCGATGAAGTGTATGAACGAGAGTTGGAGCATCGACTTATGGCGAGAGTGGATGAGCGGTTGGATCGAGTGGTCAATCAGTTGACTGATCGGATGGCCGACTTGATCAATCGTAGGAGGCAGGGACCCAATGACGGGTATGGTTCAGATTTTAGTAACCCATTTGGTGATGGTTCGGCTTCCGAAGACGAACAGGAAGGGCGGCCAAGGGGTGAACGTGGAGGGGGTAACAGGCGTTGGGATTCTGGGATAAGAGTTGATATTCCAGAATTTGATGGGTCTAGTTTGAATCCGGAGGGGTTCATCGATTGGTTGGCTACCGTGGAGGAGGTGTTTGAGTACAAAGAGGTTCCTGAAAATAAGCGGGTGGCCTTGATCGCTACCAGGTTACGTGGTAGGGCCTCTGCGTGGTGGCAGCAATTGAAGTTAACACGAGACAGGCTCGGAAAGTCAAGGATTGTGACATGGACCAAGATGAAGAAATTCTTGCGGTCCAACTTTTTGCCTCATAATTTTCAAAGGTTGATGTAACAACGTCTGCAGAATTTAAAACAGGGGGCTAAGTCTGTTGATGATTATACAACGGAGTTTTATCAGTTGATTGCGAGGAATGATATTCAAGAACCGGAGGAGCAACTTGTTTCTCGGTATATTGGGGGTCTAAGGGTTCAAATCATGGAGTCCGTGAATCTTTTTGACCCGTTAACCATTCCAGAGGCACATCAACGGGCGTTGGCCTTTGAGAAGCAAAACCGTCGGGTGGGCGGTTCATTTACCCCTGCTGGGGGAAACGTTGGGTCGGGCAGCGGGGCACCACGTGGCGGGCCTAGTCAGCAAAAGCCGGGGGTTAACAATACTGGGCCTACTTCTAAGGGGGCTAGTAGTAGTGGTCCGAGATGTTTCAGTTGTGGTGAGACGGGTCATCGTCAAGCTGAGTGCAAGAAGGCTGGTAAAAGACACTTGTTTGCTGAATCTGAGGATGATCAATATGAAGAATATGAAAATAACCCTGTGTATGATGAAGAAACCGAGTACGAAGAAGAGGTTGTGACCGGTGATGTTGGGGTGAACTTGGTGGTCAGGCGCTCTTGCTATACACCAAAGGCAGATGGGGATGACTGGTTGAAGCACAACATTTTCCACTCAACATGTACAATTTTGGGGAAGGTTTGCACGTTTGTTATTGATTCAGGGAGTTGTGACAATCTGATTTCTGAAGAGGCAGTTCAAAAGTTGGCCTTGAAGACAGAGAGTCACCCGAAACCGTACAAGCTTCAATGGCTTAAAAAGGGAGGTGAAGTGACGGTATCTAAAAGGGCACTTGTTTCTATTTCTATTGGGTCAACGTACAAAGATGATGTTGTGTGTGATGTGGTCCCTATGGACGCGTGTCACTTATTGTTGGGTAGACCTTGGGAATATGAACGTAATATAGAGCATAACGGGCGGTCCAATACTTATAGCTTTATGTTTGGTGGTGTGAAGATCACTCTTGTCCCTAGCAAGCCTAAACAGTTAGCCACAAAACAGTCGGGTAATTTGTTGACCATCAGTCAGTTTCAAGATGAATTGGAGGACACAGACAGTGTTTTTGTTTTGATAGGGAAGGCAGTGCCCGAGGAAGTCGAAATTCCTGATGCTATGGTTCCTTTGCTTGAGGAATTTTCTGATGTGTTTCCTGTCGAATTGCCCGATGGATTGCCACCTTTGCGTGACATCCAACATCATATTGATTTAGAGCCTGGGTCACAGTTACCCAATAGACCACATTACAGGATGAGCCCTGGTGAGCATGAAGAGTTGCGAAGGCAGGTTGAGGAATTGATTTCTAAGGGGCATGTTCGTGAAAGTATGAGCCCTTGTGCTGTTCCGGCTTTATTGACTCCAAAAAAAAGATGGCACTTGGCGTATGTGTGTTGACAGTCGAGCAATCAACAAGATTACTGTGAGGTACAGGTTTCCTATTCCTCGACTTGATGATTTGCTTGATCAACTTAGTGGTGCTACTATTTTTACGAAGTTAGATTTGAAGAGTGGTTATTACCAGATTCGTCTTAGACAGGGTGACGAGTGGAAGACTGCCTTCAAGACTCGTGAAGGGTTGTATGAGTGGTTGGTGATGCCATTTGGTTTATCAAACGCTCCTAGTACTTTTATGCGTGTGATGAATCAGTTGCTTAGGCCTTTTATTGGGAAGTTTGTGGTTGTGTATTTTGATGACATTCTCATTTTTAGTGCTTCTTTCAGCGACCATGTTGTGCATGTGAGGCAAGTTTTGGCCTTACTTCGTAGGGACCGTTTTTATGCAGCCACCAAGAAGTGTGTGTTCATGACCCCTAAAGTGTTATTCCTGGGGTATGTTATTTCTGGTGATGGGATACAGGTTGATGAATCCAAAGTGGCGGCTGTTCAAAATTGGCCAACTCCTACTACCATTACTGAAGTTCGTAGTTTCCATGGGCTTGCTTCTTTTTACAGACGGTTTATTCCACACTTCAGTTCTATTATGGCTCCAGTGACAGATTGTATGAAGGGGAAGACGTTTGTATAGACAGATGAGGTAGAGTTGGCTTTTCAAGTTGTGAAAGAGAAGCTCACTACAGCACCAATTCTGGTATTGCCTAATTTTTCTCAAGTTTTTGAAGTTCATACTGATGCCTCAAAGGTTGGAATTGGTGGGGTTCTTAGTCAAGGTGGTCGACCTGTTGCTTATTTTAGTGAGAAGTTAACTGGGCCTAAGTTGAGGTACAGTACTTATGACCTAGAGTTTTATGCAGTAGTCCAAGCTGTAAAGCATTGGCGTCATTACTTGTTTCAAAAGGAGTTTGTTTTATTCACTGATCATGATTACCTAAGGCATATTCGTACTCAAGACAAGGTATCTCACAAGCATGGGCGATGGTTGGCCTTTCTTGAGAAGTTTACTTTTGTGGTCAAACACAAGACTGGTGTTTCAAACAGGTTGCTGATGCTTTAAGCAGGAGGAGTAATCTGCTTGTATCTATGAGGGTTGATGTGCCAGGTTTGGAGGTCATTCGTGAGCAGTTAGCCATTGACCCTTATTTCTCAGTTATTTTGCAGGATGTGGGAACTGGGAAAAAGTCAGACTTTCTTTTGCATGATGGTTTTCTATTCAGGGGAAATCAGCTATGTATTCCCGATTCTAGTCTTCGTTTAAAGATTATTAAGGAGCTGCATGGTGAAGGGCATGTTGGTCGTGATCGTACTTTACAGTTGGTTCAAGCTTCTTATTATTGGCCTACTATGAGGAAAGAGGTGGATCGTTATGTGAAGAGGTGTCGTATTTGTCAGGTTTCCAAGGGCACGGCCACCAATGCGGGTCTCTATATGCCTTTGCCAGTCCCCTCGCAGCCATGGGTTGATATTAGTATGGATTTCGTGTTGGGGTTACCTCGTACTCAGAGAGGTAATGATTCCATCTTTGTTGTGGTGGATCGGTTTTCTAAGATGGTCCATTTTATTCCTTGCAAGAAGACGACTGATGCTGTTAATGTAGCCCAACTCTTTTTTCGTGATGTGTACCGTCTGCATGGGCTACCTTCTTCTATTGTGTCTGATCGGGATACCCGATTTCTGAGTCATTTTTGGCGTAGCTTGTGGAAGATGGTGAATACTCAACTCAACTTCAGTAGTGCTTATCACCCACAAACTGATGGGCAAACTGAAGTTGTTAATCGGTCACTTGGGAATTTACTGAGGTGTTTGGTTGGTGATCATGTGAAGGCATGGGATCAAAAATTGTGCCAAGCTGAGTTTGCTCATAATCATGCTGTCAATCGGAGCACCGGTTATAGCCCATTTCAGATAGTTTATTTATCTCAGCCTCGGGGACCACTTGATTTGATGTCTCTTCCTGTTTCTGGATCTGTTCCAAAGAAAGTTCAGGATTTTGTGGAGGGTTTACATGAAGTTCATAATGCTGTGTATGATCATTTGACCAGTGCTAATCTGAAGTATAAGCAAGCTGCTGATCAGAAGCGTAGGCATGTTGAGTTCGAGGAAGGTGATTTTGTTTGGGCTGTTTTGACTAAAGATCGTTTTACAGTTGGGGACTACAACAAGTTATCAGCGAGAAAGATTGGCCCAATTGAAATCGTGGAGAAGATCAATCCGAATGCATATCGTCTAAAGCTGCCTAGTCACATTCGTTGTTCTGATGTGTTTAACGTGAAGCATCTGTTGCCTTATTATGGAGAATCTTCTGATGATGAACCTGTTGGTAATTCGAGGGCGAATTTTGTCTATCCAGGGGGGAATGATGCGGGCCCAAGTGTGGAGGAACAAGCTATTTTGTATTTGGAGGCCCAAGACCGCGTAACAAAAGGGGCTTCACTAAAATGGCTCTAACTTGGGCTACGGAGGTCCGTTTTGGGCGTGCGACCAGGCGAAACGAACGTGAGAAAAAGCTCCATCTTGCTGCAAACGCCTTTGGCGGTTTGGGTCATCGTCCGGGCCAAAAAACGCTTATTTCCATTAGTTATTTGCATTTTTATGTTTTTTTAAGTATTTTGGGCATTTTGTTTTTGGGCTTGTGTTTGGCCCGTTATCTTTTTTAGGCCCATTTCGAATTTCTGTTCTTATTTATATGTCCCTTTAGTAATTGAAACAATCAGAATTGAATTTTGAGAAAACTGAATTTTCACTTCAAATTCCGTGGCCTTTGGGTTGCAATTTGGGGGTTGGGGAAGAACTACACGGGTATTCTTAGAATCAACGTGTTTGATCTTCATTATCACACTATCCACTCCATCAGTAGGATGCCAAGATTATACACTGGACCAAACCTCTATCATTGAAGTCCCTCATTTATATCGACTTAATCGCCGAGGCCTATGGCGAGCGGGTCAGTAGTTAATAGCGCTATTAGGTTTAACAAACCTCACACCGTGCCAGTCGGACGGGCGTGTACTAATGGACTATGGGCAAAGGGTCAATGCTGATAGACATTGACTTAGGGCACCACTTACATTTTCGTAGTAGTCGATACACACGGTCTAGTAACACATGGGAAGCCCCCACTAATCTTCGCAAACATGTCTGGGAGACCGCGATACGAATTAATACGATACATGGTTTACAAAACGAACATATGATTTACGAAACGAATGCTATAACTAAACAACCAACTGTGAACTCGCTTAACTTTGTTGTTGACTCGTTGTTACATGCCTTGCAGGTCGTTAGGTACTTAAGGAGCTTGCACAGGGAGGCGCGGTTGTTGTGGGACATGGCAATGTGTGCCATGCTGAAAACATTACTTTATTTCGTACTTAATACTTACATTGGGTTTTACAATTATGATTCCGCTAAACACTTAACTACGTTTTTGATTTGAAACACCTTTCATATTGTGTGGTTGAATTTTACTTATTACCTGTTATGTTCAATATGATTGGTGGCTTGATCCTGGTCAGTCACGCCTCCAAGCGGCGATACTCCGCATGTGGATTTTGGGGGTGTGACAAAACGGGTAAGTTAAACCAAGTTACGAACACGTAAATGACGAACAGGAGACTCAACGATTAACACTCCATTGTATTAATGCTTGAAACGGTTACAATACAATGTTTACAAAATAATCTCTGTAAACTCTCTCTGGTTCTCTCGTGTGTGTGTTCTGTGTTCTTCGTTCTAACAGTTCTGTTTATATAGTCTCAGCAACACAGCAATGACGAAACAGAATTGTCTTCGACGAAACATCAGCTGGTCAACGAAACTCATTGAGTTTCGTCTATATCTTTGACGAAACGGGATGGGCCATGAAGAAACATTAAAGTCGACGAAACACAACTTGTTTCGTCGACATGCATGCTGATGATATAAGGTTCGGCCCAAAATCAAAGCCCAATACAAGATGATTGGCCCAGTATGCGTGTTTCGTTCAAGACTTTCACAAATTCAACATAAGACAAAATTTGTGACATCATCATGACATCACTAAGGTGATGTCATGGTGATGTGTCGGCGGGAAAGGTCGCGGCTCTCCGTGCTTCGCGTGTTGAACTCTGGGACGCACGACGGAGGAATGTCGTGACGTCTGGCTTGAGCCGAACCTAACCAAGTCGAACCGAACCGAGTCGCGACCACATAATATGTATCAACAGTGGGAGACAGTGGTGTTTGGGGGTAGCGTCGGTCTTCATCTTCATCAGAGATGAAGAAGAAAGATGCTCTGATATTTCAAAAGAAATGAAGAGAGAAGACAGGAAGGTGTATATATGAGAGATGAGAGATGATAGAGCTATTAAAAAAGTCAGAAGACTTTTAATGAAGAGAGAGATAGATTAGACATTGAAAGAAAATGACCAAATTACCCCTTATTCTGATTGGATGAAAGTGGTTCTCGCGGTTCTTACAACTGGGGATGGTTTCTATTTTAGCAGTTCCCTATATATATATATATATATATATATATATATATATATATATATAGGGGAAGGTTCTATGCAGAACACTAAATATTGCGAGAACACGCAGAACAAAATGAATCACTCATTTTTTCAATCCTAAAAACCTAAAAAGTAAATGAAAATATTATAAATGTAAGATTTATTGTTTCTCACACTAGAATTTAAAATAAAATATGAAAAATCTTCAGTTTTTAAATAACCTACACACATGTAGGTTATGTGTAGGCTAAATTACCTACATGTATGTAGACTATGTGTATGGAAAAATATATGATTTTTTATGTATATATAATACACATATGAATGTAAGAAACATAAAATGTAAGAAATATGAACATTAAATCACAAAATTTAGTGATTTAGAGTTGTTCTTTTTGTTCTCGCAATAATTAGTGTTCTGTAATGATTCTAATCCTATATATATATATATATATATATATATATATATATATATATATATATATATATATATATATATATATAAGCACAACCGTTCAAACAAAACAACTAGCAAAGTTGCAATTTACTGGACGCCCTAGTCTGGGATAAATGGTATAATAACCAATTAGAATGTTAGCGGGTCCTATTCAAGTCATAGACTTGGCCCGGTTAACTATAATATAAAGAAAAGGATACGGTACGCTAGATTAAGGGGTATAATATGGGTAAACAATATTATACTCTGGAATAATAAGAAATTTGAAGGATTTGACCCAATTCGGTTAACTTTTATAAACTAAGTTATATGAGTCAACCGTACGCGTATAGGCGGTATCGGGTGATCGGATGAGTTGATAACAAGTTCGTTATGCCAAAACATCTTTATTACATTACCACATCAGTAGGTATTACACATTGTATGATCATTATGATTTAAAAACCGATTCATGCACAAAAAGGCAAAATTGGCATTTTTATGGCATAATACATGAACTTGCATAAAACCCAACAACTGATTATGATCAAATAGTATAACCTAAGAGGGTTATCGTATCTCTCTCTATATATATATTAGACCAAGTTTTCTGTATATTCATCTATTTGTAACTTTGTGCCGTTTTTTAGTTATTTATTTCATTATTTTTAAATGGTTGAGGGGCTGTTTGGTAGGATCTTAATGACCATTCAGATGCTACCTCTTAATGGTTTAAAACCTCTGAATGAATAAGAGGTAGCCTCAAGTCTGAATGGTTAAGAGGTAACCTCTGAATGGTAAATTATCACATGTCACATTCTTCTACCTTCTCATTGGTAAAATTCTTAATGGTTCCATTAAGATGTAGCATCTTAATGACCATTCAGAGGCTACCAAACAGCCTCTGAGTCATTTACATACTATATACACTGATTTAGTTTCGGCCATTAAATTAGTCTTTTTGCAGTTGTTGCTTGAATTAAAAAAAAAAAGTAAAAAAGAAAAGCAAATACGCCATTTTCCTACATATACAAAACCTAAATGGGGGAATAGTGCCAGGCAGCTGCCTGACACTTCTCCATTGGACCAACACGTTTATTGTTTTATATCTATTTTAAAATTACGTTTTTGCCCCCAGCTCAAAATAAAATTACGCTTTTTGTCCCTATCTCAAAATTACGATCTTGCCCTCAATTCAAAATTACGACTTTGCCTGGCACTCTCCCATTGGACCAACCAGTTTATTATTTTATATCCGTTCTAAAATCACGTTTTTGTCCCTCTTTAAAATTACGGTTTTGCCCCCAGCTCAAAATAAAATTACGCTTTTGTCCCCAGGTCAAAATTACGATTTTTCTCTCCATTCAAAATAAAATTGTGGTTTTGCCCTCAGCTCAGAATTACCTTTTCGCTCCCAGTTCAAAATAAAATTTTGTTTTTGCCCCCACTTAAAAATTACGATTTTGCCCTCTGTTCAAAAATGTGATTTTTCCCCGTTTAAAAATTGTGATTTCGCCCTCAATTCAAAATTACGTTTTTTCCCCAGTTCAAAATAAAATTATGTTTTTGCCCCCAACTCAAAATTACGATTTTGCCCTCGGTTCAAAATAAAATTGTGCTTTTTCCTCAAGCTTAAAATTATGATTGTGCTCTTAGTTCAAATTTATATTACGTTGTTACCCCAAGTTAAAAATTACGAATTTGCCCCTGTGAAAATTTACAATTTTGCCCCAGGTTCAAATTTACAGTACTGCCATTACTTTAGCTTTTTCCAAATTACGATTTTACCCCAGTCAAAAAATACAACTTTCTCTCAGTTAAAAATTAAAATATTGCCATTGTTTTAGTTTTTTTTTTATCAAAACTATAAAAGTGTTTTGTTTTAATTGGTTGACTCGATTTAATTGTTTTTCGTGTCAATGAGCTGACTAACACTCGCTAATTATTTGGCCATCGCCCCGCAACGCGGGCGTGACATCAACTAGTTCATATATATTGATCAATAGCCCCACATTTCCTTATCTTCTTTTATTAAATATATTTTTTTTGTCCTGAGGATGTGAAGAAGTACAACCATATGTTTGTTTATGAGTAGATATAGATAAAAAAAAATTCATTATTAAGTTGAAAAAAATACACATGTTACATTACATCAAACAAAAGGAAATATTAGGAATGTACTTTGGTAGCATCCATTAATAATGTCTTATGAAAATTTGACTTTGGATCTACTGACCCATGCTTGTGTTTCTTAGATCACCTAACCAGTGTGTTCTTTAATTTTTGAATCTGCCATTTTCATAGTCTATAAAGCATTAAAAGCCACAAAACACAACTCCAACTTTTTTCATTCAACAGCAAACACAATTAATATTTCAATAGGATTGTTACAGTAAATTTGTGCCCCACAGGCATGTGGATCATCATCAATGACTGCACTATACCTCTAAGCAACACAACAATTTTTACTAGTAAAATCTAATATATTTGGTTGTAATATACTAATATTTATTAAGTTGTCCATCCAAAGAAATTTTGGAGACATTATCTCTAGGAAATCATTAGTATTTCTGAAGTTGTCCATCTAACTGTCAATTAAGCTACACATATATTTTTTTGAACGGAAAAATATGTTATATATTAATCAACCACCCGAAAGATGAACATACAGTAGCGAGGTGCTAGAGAAATGTTACAACCAATTAAGGCACATATGACAGGCAAATCCAAATTATCATGATAAAACACAGACCATGTAACTAAGATCTATAACGATACTCAAATTACCCGACAAATATTTAAGGCTTACGCATTAATGAAAACAAATATACATCAATGAAAACTTTCACATTTTTTGCTACACTTTTATTTTCTAGAGCTTGAAACCATCAAAACATAAGTTAAGATGTGTATGACTCATATTAATATCATCATGTATATATAGGGAGATGTGATACATAAAAGTGAGACACGATAAAAAAGAAAAGATGGGTATAATAGAAAGGGTTAAAGTTCAAGATCAGACTTGAATAAATAAGGTAATTAAAGGGACTATCATCTTGAACAAAAGCTTCGGGTATTATGCATAAAAGAAGAAAAGGAAATCTGGAAGTGCGTGAAATTAACTATCTGCAAGTAATTCTAAACCAGCTAACATTAGCTCAAAAGAAAATAGATATACCACTTTATAATTTGTATTCAAGTATTTTTAAAAATTAAACACACATTTAATTGAATGAAACAAAACTAATTTATCGATATCGTTAACGACAGTATCTGATACCTAACACGTTAACATCCAACAGACTCTTCCCCGTATTTTTCACATGAAAAGGTTAGGCCTTGTTGGATCTATTGAACCAGAACATATTGATAACTAATGAGATGATAAATGACCCAACCCGTGATGGTTAAAATATGACAAAATTTAAGGTGGTAAAAAGTGGGGTATTTAATTCGGAGTCTGGCTGAATTCATTGATTCGTATACTAGACTGACAACTGCAAAATGTTTCTACTGAGCTTAATTGGATCTTCTCTCTTTGTGTGTAAGAGGGTGAGACCTTGAATGGTCATGTCATTTAAAGGTAGACCTTTTTTGTTCATGTCTTCTAGGGACACAATTATGTTCAAAAATTTACATTACATACTTTCATTTTTAGAAACGTTTTATGTTAATTCTGATACTTTTAGCTAAATTCTATGAATAAAATGACTATTTATAGGGACACAATTATCCTACACCGTATTCAAGCGTTATATCCCCACTAATTTTAAACAGCCGTTAGAGTTTGGGATTGACATATTAGAGTTTGTTTTATGGGAGGCCTAGGATTAGTAGGGGCCTTATAATTTTGTTCATAAAACTAACTAGTTTCCTTAACATAGTTATAGTATGACTGAGCTTAAACATATACTTTAATATATATAAACAGGGGCGAAGTATAGAGAAGGGGGAGGGGGCGCCCGACCCCCCGAACTTTTTGCTTATACGTTTTCGACCCCCCGGTTCTATAGAAAAGTTTTTGGTATATACGTTTTTGACCCCCTGTCATTCGGGTCAAGATTCACCACTTTATATAAACACACACTTTCTATAACTGTAAATAGAGATATTTTGAATATCAGAACAACATATAAGAAAACTTAAACGTGTATGATCTAAGTCACATCTGTTAATTTTTTATAGACTAAATAACACATCTATCACAAAAATGAGTTAATTATGAGAGAGAGAAAAGCTGATGATAGCTGTTAGAACCCAAAAGAACCGGAGCCGGAGACGGAGGGTGGGGATGAATGGTGGCCTTAATGCCCCCGTGGTGGGTGGGGTTTACTTCTAAAACTAAAATTTTTTGAAGATTATTTTAAAACGTTTTATTTACAAACCATAAAAAACGAGTAGTTGAAAATCTGAAAGTTAATTTTTTCCATATTAATAAAAGTTAATCTAACATAACCACAAAAGGAATAATTTACGTTAATCTTTTAAAGCAAAGTTTTGAAGAAGAAAACGAAGAATTCTCATATTAAATAAAGTTGACAAATTGGATTTAAATAATCCAAGTTTTCTCAATTTGTTCGATAATATCCCAACTCAGTTATTGGATGATAATAATCGGAACTGGTCCACTTTTGTCTGATAATAGTCTGCGTTAAATATAGATTAACGGAGTTAAATTTTTTTCCGAATTAAAAACTAATGTTTTAGGGTTTTGATTAGAACGGGGATACGAATTGATTGATGTAAAATTTACCTTGAAATACTGTCCCAAACGACGAAAACGGTGCTTCAATTCATGTGTTTAAACTTCTAATTAACAAAAATAAGCCGTTTGAAGCATCGTTTCGAGGTAAGTTTTACATAAATCGATTCGTATCCTCGTTCTGATCAAAATCTATAAAACATTGGTTTGTAATTCGGAAAAAAAAACTTAACTCCGTTAAGCTATTTTTAACGTTGGACTATTATCGGCCAAAAGTGGATCAGTTCGGATTATTATCGGCAAATAAATGAGTTGGGACCAAATTGAGAAAGTTGTGGTTATTTAAATCCAATTTGACAATAAAGTTTGGTGTATATATTTGAATTTCGAGTAATCAGAAAGAATTGAATGGGAAAGTAGTTATTAATTGATTAATAAAAATAAATTCAGAAGAAAGCAACAGATGATCGACTAATGAGATATTTGATCCCATGCAAACGTCCCTTTCTGGCTCCTTTCTCCAACAAATCTCAGTTTCTGCACTTGTGATATATAGCTGTATACATACACAAATATATGTATCCATGTACGTATGTCGTATGTTGATACCAGTGTCCTTTACTTACAAAACAGGCATCTGTTAATTAATTGTAAAACTTGCATGCGATCTAAACCACTACCGAAAGGTTACAACTTACTCCATCTACATACATAATGTTACATCATTTTTCTTTAGTTATTATAGTTTGGGCACCATCATTTACGGTCATCCACCATCGTTTATTTTGCCGGCATCATTTACCGTTATCCACCATTGTTTATTTTGTCACAATAGCACTCATATCATTCATGCTTTTGAATCAAGCAATGCATTTACGAAAAAAAAATAAAAAATCGTTAACATATGCCATAAAATAGAATCGCACCCATTGAAAATTTGTTGTCCTACGTGTAAGTGCAGTTCCTGCAGGGTAACTGTCGCTTATCAGTTCTGGTCAACCAAAGCAGAAGTCCAAGTTAAAGTCAACGATAATGAAGAATTCAAGACCACATGAAGACCATGCACTAATCAAGGGGGAGTTTGTTAATGCACTTTGGGTGATAAGTGCATGCTTTCCAATTGTTAGGGTCTTTATTGTACATGTCTTGAAACTTAGTCCAAGGTTTATCCTTGGACAATTTGTCCAAGTTTATGTCTAGGACTTTTGTCAGGGGTTTGTGTTTAGGCAAAAGTCAGGGTTTTTGTGTAGATTATTTTGTCCGGGTTTTACTCCCTAGTCTATATATATGTGTTGTATAGGATTAGGGCAAGAATCTAGGATTAAGGAAGAAGCTTTGTGCACCTCTCCTAACTTCTTGTTCCTCCTGGTGTGCACATCCTAGAGAGAGAGACTATGTGTTAGTGAGAGAAAGCTAGGGTTTAGATCTTTGTGATCTAAACCAGCTTGTAGATGATGTATACTCTTTGGTATGTAATCTGTGATGACTGATTCGTTAATAAAGAGATTCATCTTCTACATATTTCAATCTTGTTCATATTTTGTTCTTCATGTCTTGAATCAAGTGCAATGTTTGAGGTTCGTCATCGATCCGGTGCTTTAACAAGGCCTCGACGACTAATCGGTATAGAAAGTGGGGACTTCGTGATAGAGTTTCGTTTAGTACGCTTGTTGCATCTAATATAAACAGTAATTAACCGTATTCTAAACCAGGAATAGTAAGCAATCCCAAACCTGGGAAAGTGTCGTTTGTTTTGTTTCCCAACCACCGGGAACGCATGCTTTTAGTAAAGTGTGTGAAATTACCTCGGTTTGCTTGGCAGGTAATTTACTTGTTAACAGTTGGTCAACCACGTCCTATTGTGGTTACCGAGTTTAATCAGGTTCGTATTCAAGTAACATCACGTATACAAGCACTTAACACGTAGGACATAAGGATCACGTATTACATTATAATCGTACAGGCCACGTATGAATGTTTAACACAAATCATAACCTGGGAACAGTAACATGAGTATCCTTATATAAACAGCTTGTGCGGCCCAATAAGCCTCGTGGCCCAATAGCATAGTGTGCGGCCTGATTGTAAGTGTGCGGTCCAATGTCAGCATACATGTGTGTGTGTGTGTGTGCGGCCCAAATTAAGATATTTGTCCATTAATGGAGTGTGCGGCCCACCAGGGAACAATCCACATAGAGTGTACGGTCCACACTCTAGTGTGCAGCTTGTTCATGGTGTGCGGTCATGCAATATTGAGCTGTACGTTATGCATAAATCAGTTGTATAGCCGGAATGTGCGGTCAGATCAGTGTGCGACTGTGCATCACCTGTTTGTACCTGTGCACCTGTCTCTCGTACACTTAGCAGTGTGCGACTTCTAGGTGTGCCACTCGCTGTGTTGTGTTGTACAATGTGCAATTTTTTGTTGTTCATTTAGTGAGTGTACGGTATCTTATTCATGCAACAATTCATTCAGATTTGTACGATCAAAAATAGTAAAATCAACGATTTCACATCATTCCTAATATGGTATTTACCATTCATGCTCATAACCAAATCCATGCATATCAGTATCGGACAAATCATCTCATCAAAAATCTATATTTTCACATCCTTGTTGATTATTCTCTCTCATCATACCAAGATCATTTAACATGTTCTACGTTCTACATCATTTAATCAAATTCATGTTATGCAATCCGTATCATCGTCAAGAACACTTATATTATCATCCGAAACTATCTTTTAGAAATATTCGAAATCCTAGTTCATACATCATCACAAAAACACTATCACCAACAAAGTTATTTACACACCAACCTTTAAGACAAACATCAACAGATCTGAATTCATTTCTATTAATAGCTACCAAGGAGCACACATAACATCTCAGATTTGATTAATTCTTTATGGATCAACATCTAAATCCTTAAACAGTTCATTCCAACAAATCTCACTACAACATCAATTAGAACATGTTATTCATATCATCATTTCAGGTTCACATATTTTATCATTTCAAAAACAGTAATGTACTAACCAGGTAGTGTGTGGCACTAGAGTAAGTAAAAATGATGATGAAACAATCTTCCAAAGCAACAACGGTCGGCTGTTTTCACGAGTGCAAGGCTTCCGTCAAAGGATGAAGAAGAAGGAGAGGAATTGATGTATTTTTAGGGTTTTCTAGAGAGAGAAAGTTAGTGGGAGAGAGAGAGAAGGAATGTTTTGGGATTGCTGCCCAAATGATTGTTGCCAACCTTATCTATGTCAGCTAAAAGGCCCCTTTTATACCCATGTGGATGTCGCACACTTTTAAGTATACACCCCACAAGTGTGCGGCATATTAGGGTTTATGATGGGCTGGGGTTGGGCCTGAAAGGGAGGAATGTGCGGCCCAATCGGTTTAGAAAAGGGATGCGTGACGGACAAGATATCGTGCGACAGGGATAGGATACATTATGGTCATAACTCACATTCATACATACACATTCGCACATATATTAATTCAAATAGTTATATTATAATCTTTTTTTTACACATTTTCACATAACTAACACCACATAACTTCATAACATAAAAAGGAACATGCAGGGAAAACCGGAAGTGTCACATTATCCCCAAGTTCAAAGAAATTTTGTTGTGAAATTTAGCGCGCAACCACTAACAAGCTAGTGTGTTTAAACGTTTTTGCGGGGTGTTACAAAGAGAATAATACAATGTTGTACGTATGTATAGGATAGAGATCAAAGAACTCTAAGTGACTTAGCTAATGGGCTTACGACTAAACATATATATATATATATATGTATATGTGTGTGGGTGTGTGTGTGTGTCTGTGCCTGTTTATTCATCCTGATGACCTCTAATATATTTTGTAAGCACATTCACTAATTGATGACCAGACTTGAGCGTCTCACCTCCAATGATCACATCAGTAAGCTTTTCACTAACATAATGAAATTATTTACAATATGCTTTGTCGGCTCATTAAATTCCGAGTTAGATATGATATGTAAGATCTTGCAAAATTTTAAATTCCTTAGAGAAGTTGCTTGTCATATGCATGTTATTGACATATTGAATTTAGCATTACTCGATACTTGGACTCTATGCTTGACCTTGACCTTGCTACGAGGTGTATTTCTTACTTTTCTAGGAAACCAAATTTCCTCCAAATAAGAGAAATAATTCTAAAGTGATTGACAACTAAAGAAAACCCTTCATAATCCTTCATAATTTACATATGATTAACACTAAACCTTCGTATAGCTTCCCAATGAATGTCACAGGGAGATATTTGGTCGAGATACTGTAAGACAGTCAAGCCTTTTAACTAATTTCTAACTTAATTTGATCCACAAAAGCCTCCCTTTGCCTAAGTAGGAGTTTAACTAAAAGATCCATAAGATTGTCTTCTCTTTGTAATCAATGAAATTTACTTCCTCAAGGATATCTAGGGCATACTTACAAATTGCATCTTTTAATTTTGCAACATTAATGCCAAGAACGTTTCTAAGTCTCCTGATATCCTTAATCTGGAAATACTAAAACAAATGTTACTCTCAGTTGTTAGATACCAATAAGATCATTCCCGATGACTACTATATCATCAACATAGGCTATCAAGTAGATGCAACATGAACCCAAGTGCTGAGAGACAGCTGAATGATCTACCAAACAACATGTCATCCCACATAATTGTAAGAGTAACTAGTCGACCATCCATGCCCTAAAAGACTACTTACGACCATATAGTCTTTCGATGTTTGAAACTAATCTTGTCTCCAGGTTCAGGGATGGCAGGTTCCAGGTTTATGGGAAGTTCAGCTTGGACGGGAACATTCATGAGGTTTTCATTAGCTGGGCCAAACAGATCACAGTTTACTAACTTTCTGTCTAATTCTTCCCATGGTGGTAAAGCCGGAGCCTGATTGGAGCTTTCCCCCAAAACCTCTTTTCCTTTTGGTTCCATTGTTTTCTTGACCCTCTTGGCTGCGGGTTTCTTCTTCCTTCCCCTCTTCCAGTCCAGAATTCTCCTTCTTTTCTTAGGCTTTGGTTTTCCTTGGGCTTGGAATATTATCGGTTCGTCTGGTTCTCCTTGGTACCCTGACAGGTTTTCAGTGGTCTTCATGTCGGTGGGATTTATGGAAAAGTTCTGAAGAGCCTCCGATAATTCATTCATACTGTTAGTCACAATTAATAAAAACACAAAATTCCAAAATTAAATATTAGCTATTACAAATAATTTTCACAGAAACACCAAATCCCTGACTCATTAATTTAAGTATTCTCAAAATATTTAATTAGTTTAAACCAGTGGCTCTGATACCACATTTTCTATCACGGCCCCCGACCCGTTTCCCCGGTTCGTAAGCCGCGAGATAGAAAACCGTGGTACCGGTGTTTATTAACTGGCAGCGGAAATATCATCAGGACCGACAGTCAGGAAAATAATATCAGAGTTTTAAAAATATCGAATTATTTTATTTCATAACTGCGGGGTAAACCCTGTATTTAGAAAAGAAATTTCTCTGGGGAAATCCTTTGATTACAGAAAAACATGTTTTATTCTAATTTACTGAGCCACTTTATTTAGGATGGAGTGCTACGCGACACTTTTCCTTTCTTCACAGTAAATCACCTGAAACATGTTTTTAAAATATTTCATCAGCGGAAAATACTGGCGAGTGCATTCAATTTATACAAAAGACACATTGTTATAACATACAGTATTAAGAGTTTTCACATTTGCTAATATCTTATAATTATCTGGCCTAGTTGTCACTCGGCAAGACCTGTGACTGTGGTCATATCACTATTTAGGTCCGTTCACCCAAGTGACGCTTGTCATGAATTGTATACAAAACCTCACGTACTGGCAGTAATTTAAGATTACAAAGATTTAATCACTGTAAGTATAACTTGAAAACATTTAGGGTTTTGTAAAACAACTATGATAAAAAGAGAATGACTCACATTGCAGATTTAGATTGTCAAAACATGCCTACTGGTTAAGCTGATAAACCTAATTAAATATACAATGCAAACGAAATTGGGTTAGTAATTTAATACAACATTTACGATAATCGCGAGATCGAAACCCTCACGACGAATGACAAAGCATAGCCGAGTATCGGCAGCACTTAAACATCCATCGGATCGGTTTTAATCGATCGGATATAGTACCGTAGCAGTGATCGAGTTATTACCCTGATTTCGCTGTAGAGTTTCGAGACTGTGAATGTGATTTTGAAAGAAACAGAGCAACTATCAACGTAACAGACGAATTTTAACGTCGCAATACGAAATCTGATCAAGTCCCAAACCCTGGGCTTTATAGCCAAATTTTGACCCGGCCCGAGTGTCGCGACGGGCTCCGCCATACCTGGCGCGTGTCACGGGGCTAACCCGTTTAGCCTAGGGTTGCCTTGTGTCAAATATAGGCCAGTCAGGTGTCAACTTCGAGTCATATGTGTCTAGAATTCATTTCGTGAGTGGCGGGAGATTTAGGGATGCCCCCCATGAGTCTCCCGGGCCCCCGTTGCGGGTTTCATCCATTTTTCCGTTTCGGGTCGCATCGCATCGTGCATGTTTGGGGTCTCAATTAGGGTTCCTTAGAGTGCTTTTTAGAAATAGGTGATTGAAATTTTTGCGAGGTTGTTACACTAAGTGTCGCCGCTAATGGCTACATTTCTTGCAGTGTGATAATCCAAGAGTTTAGGAGAAGAGTGATGGAGATCAAAGTAAGGATCACCTCTTTTATGGAACCAATGATGATCCCCACAATATCGTTACTATAGATTGCAAGAAGTTGTTCATAAGTATGTTTTTATATTATGTAATTAATTTATTTTTTTATAAAAAATGCTAACCATTTGTTTGATGTTTGTATATTACAACCTTAAAAAAACAAATGATGGAGATGTGAGGGGCCAACATGAGAGGGAGCATGTAAGACATTAAAAGATGCATAATCATTTCAGAGAAATATTTCAAGCAAATTTGGAGGAAAGGTTGCGGGCTAGTTTAGTGACTGAATAAAAAGATTACCAAGAGCACATGAATTAGCAAGTTTGGGTTAATTTTTAACCTAGCAAATGTCAGGAGACATACCATGACCAACACTACCCTAGGAAGGACCCTCTAGCTCCTTAGCTAAAAAGTTTGTTATTTATTAGAAGGGAAATGGATCTTATCACCCTAAACTAAGCAAAATTGGCCAATGTCACTCCCAACTTTCATTTTAGCTCCCACCACTCTCTACTTAACATTTAGGTGGCAGTGTCACCCCTTCGTTAACCAACTACTAACTTGGTTAGGTTCCTTTGCTGACGTGGCCTATTTTTAATGACTTTGCTTGTTTTTTAATGAAGTGGCAATGTGACATGGAATTAGAGAAAAATAAAATAAAGTAAAATAAATAATATATAAATGTACTCAATGTCTCTGTATAGAAACACCCTCTCTCTCTCTCTCTCTACACCTCCACCGTCATCACCCAAACCACTGCACCACCCACCATTGCACCTCCGCCTTCACCACCACACCACACACCACCGCTGCACCTCCACCATCACCACTACACTACCCACCTATAAACCTTAAATCCCATTCATCTGAATCCCAAAAATTCCATCCAATACATCGAAGATCAAACCCTATATTACATTTTCAGTCGTTTTAATCACATGTTGAGACCCCAATTTGGGTTGTCTAGAGTTTGTGATGTGGCTTCGTCGACGATTTTTGATTCGGGTGTTGGAGATGTTAGGATTTCTTTCATCTTTGTGGTGACTAGACACTGGATTTAGACTCTGTTTGACATTAGTCGCTCGCCGATGGAAGATGAGGCGAGTTTGAATTTGTTGAGTTTATCCATGGTTAATTTGCAAAGGATTATGGTGTGAAAGGGAAAGTGGAAAACTGAAAATGGAACAACAACGAGCAGTATGAGTATGAACAAGGTTTGAATGGAACGGGTCAACAACAGTACCCTAGACCGGAGGAGATAGAGTGGAAAAAGGAATTGTGTAATTGGGTTCAGTTGATTGGAACCGTTGGTACTCCGGTTGACTTTAAGCAACTTGGGTTTTGGAAGGTGCTTGCGTGGTGTCGGCTTGTTGTTAAGAAATCAGCTCTTGATACTACTTGGTATGTTTACATAATTACAGGGGTTATTGGTTTTTGTTTTGGGTTGTGTTGTTGTTTAGGGTTTGGTTTGGAATTAGGGATTGGTTTTACAGAGATGAAAAAGGGTGAGTCCACGTAGGCTGTCCACATCACAAGTCCCTTGCCACGTAGGATTAGAAACCTAACTGAGTTAATGATTATTCAACGAAGGGGTGACATTGCCACCTAAATGTTAAGTAGAGAGTGGCGGGACCAAAATGAAAGTTGGGAGTGATATTGATACAAATCTTGTATTTCCAATTATTTTAATTGTTATTTGCCTTGTAACAATGGTAAATACCATTTTTTTTATATAGTAAATCGATATCCCGGGTACTTTCATCGATAATGCTTTGGTTAAAGTTTGATAAATGATATGTTGTTGAATGTTTCATCAATTAAACCTTTTTATCATTAATTTGTTGGTAATGTTACCAAGGGCATCTGACCATGGACCCCGTTAGGAATCATATCCATTATTTATACTTGCACGTTGGTGATCCCTCGGTAAGAACTGTCGGTAAAGTCTTTACCCAAAGCCCTTCTCCCACTACAAGAACAGGGCACTTTTAGCGGCGACAGCTGTCGCCGGTATTGACCACCTTTGTCGCCGCTATAGACTTTTAGCGGCGACATGTCGCCGGAAAAGCGTCGCTGGTATTGCTCGGACGCTATTGACCCTTTGTCGCCGGTAAAGACAGGTGTCGCCGGTATTGATCCTTCACTTTTAGCGAAGACAGCTGTCGTCGCTAAAAGTGTCGCCGGTATTAATATTGGTCGCTAAAGGTTGAAAGGCAATAGCGGCGACAAATGTCGCCGCTAAAAGTCTGTTTTTTTTAATACAGCAGCTGTATATACAACTGCCCAGCCAGTTTTACGGCCGAAAAACAAAACCTGCCTATTTTCAAACAACGCAAGCATACGCCATGAACATAATCAACATATACTAAAGGTAATATACTTAAAAACTACGTTTAAGTCGTACATTATATCCTACAATGTTTAATTAAATCTAAATCATACATTAAAAACAAGTCACTCATTGTCATCGTTATCGTTGGGTTCATCGTCGGATTCATTATCGAATAAGTTGTCAGAATCGTAGTCTTTTGACTTTCCTTTTCCTTTTCCTTGTGAAGCAAGATAGTTGTTAAGTTGGTTCAAAAATGACGGTGTCTGGAACAAGCTGTTAACAAAATCCTACAATAATAGATAGCAAAACGTATATTAGCATATTAATTAACGCTACCAACATATATTTAACAAGGAAACATGCGTTCGTTTGTCATTTTATAAATTGCGTAGTTTACCTCGGAAAAGGGGTCTTGCGTCCGAGCTTGCGAAGACGACATGTTAGAAGACGAGTGCGAGGACATGTTGGAAGAAGGTTTAGGCCCCATCCCGCGGTACCATCCTCGCCGCTCTCCCAACGCTTCTTGATACGGGGCAATTGGAGGACCATCGCCGCTCCATTCATCTGTGGCCCGTTGTATGTTCCGCTGTATTTTACGAAGATGATTAAATATATATGTGTATATATATATATATATATATATATATTTGTTATAGAAAATAATACTTAAAAGAAATACTTACGTAATTTTGTTCAGCAACCGGATCAACCCAATTCCCTTGATTGTCCGTGTGGGTTTTAGCATATGTAGGTACCCAATCCAAATTCTGTTTAACATTACACTTAGATTAGACATTAAATAAACAAAAGCTTACACACACGTACACATACATAAAACATTACATTTTTATAGGCGGTGCTACCGTACGAAGATGTTCCCCCACGGTATGGGAATTGTTGTTTATCGCGTACTTTTTTGTTGGCCTTGCTTTTTTTAATATATTTTTCTTGCCGGAAACCTTCGATGGTTCTCAACCAGTTTTCATAGGGCATATCCACGGGATGGTATGCCCTTGCACTCTCAAGATCATCGTAACCTCCCTTGCTATCAAATAATTGTCTAGCTTCATGCTTGCGGTCATTGTATCGCTTCATAAGCACAGTCCTTATACCACCCTTCAAGTTTTTCGCGTCATAATCACGTTCCACTTCATCAATATTGAAATTTTCCTACAAATTAAATAAAAAAGTTAAATATCATATATAAATTAGATTTGCATGTGCTATAAAATTTTATGCATATAACTTATTTACCCGTAAGTGGTTCATGACGGCATCCTTGTAATGTTGTTCAACAGCATCCCATCCAATTTTATCAAACGGGATGGCCCGCCACATATACAAGCCGGCCTCCCTTGAAAACATGTCTCTTGATTTACCAACAGGGGTAAACGTGACCTGTCGATCAAACGTAAGCGACACAAGCCCCCCCGTTTTTACTAGACGCCGTAGTTTCTCGTTTTTAGCTTTCCCCCTAACCTTCTTTGGGGGAACCGCTGCAATTAAAACAAAAATAATTAGTAACAACATTTATAATATATAAAATATAAGGACTACAAAATAATTTAGTAAAAGACTTACCGTCTGTCTCGTGTGTGCCACGAATCCCACCAGGAGGAAGCGGTGGATCACCAGCGCCGTCACCCCCATGTCCCCAGGGGGCCACATCGGCCATCAAATAAGCGAATATCAGCAATACCGAAAACATAATCCCTATAAAGTTACAAATGTTACAGCATGTGTATCTAATAGAAATTAAGGGAAAGTACAACAAGTGTAACTCAAATTCAAATAAATATTTCAAACAAGTGTTTATCAATTACAAATCAATATAAATTACAATAACTTTTCTTTTAGTCAGACTCCACATAATTGGGTCAAGTCAATGACAAGTGGACAGTCAGATGAAGAGTTGTTGTCGACAACGTCATTATCTTCTAAGCCTTTGTCAACATTTTGAACCTTATTGACGCGGTCATCATCACTTAATGGCCGATCCCAAATTCTTCGATGATTAACATTATCAACTTAAACATATATTTTTTTTCAAACATGACCATAAACATAGAAATCATGAAACTTAAACATACATGCTTACATGCACCTACATAAACATACAAACATTCATCCTTACATACACATTTACATACTTTATACAAACATACATAAACATAGAAATTATCAACTTAAACATATTTTTTTTCAAACATGACCAAACACACATTTTGACCAAAACCACATCATTTATGCATACTTACATACACATTTGCATACTTTATAGAAACTTACATACTAACATACACATTTTTCACCAACATACTAACATACACCTACATACATACATTCATTCATTCATACTGTTGGTGCACTTGTGTCTGTACTTTGTCTGTATTTCGTCTTGATACAAAACGATGTCTTTGTTAGTCTTGTAAGTTTGACCAAGTCAACCATCCTCCTGGTTTGACTTGGCCAAACAGTTAGTCATTGGTTGAAAGATGTCTGTGTCGAAGGATGTGTCATCGAAGGATTGTTTAGATCCTTCGATGAGCTCGAAAGATGAACCTTCGATGGATGAACCTCGAAGGATATCATCCTTCGAGGTGTATATGTGATCCTTCGGTAGGTTTCAGATCGACAGATGATCTTACGATCAGTCTGTCTGTTCCTTCGACCAGACGAGCTGTGTTGGGTATAAATACCCATGTGTTGTGTTCATTTCAAAAAAAGGGTGAGACACTAGAACAGAAGACACAAAAGGGAGAGCATTCTGTTGAGAGGACACACACGAGAGTTAGAGAGAGTTTGCAAAACACATTTGTAAACATTGAGCTTGTAACCGAACCTTTCATACGTATTAATACAAGTGGTGTTAATCGGTGAAGATTGTGTGTTGTGTTTGTGCTTGTTCTATCTCGGTTTGCATGCTAGCTTGGATTCCGCACTTGCTAGTGTGTTAGACATAACAAGGAATAGGTTTAACCTCAACCTCTGAGGGACCTACAAGTGGTATCAGAGCCGTGGCTCTTTTCCTTGTTAAAAACCGGGTTTTTACAAGACTTTGGAGTGTTTTGGACAAAAACTCACATGGTTTAGCACCCGTTTTTACTGTTTTTCTCGCATTTCCAGACGTTAAAACGTGTTCTAAACTTACCGGGTGTGTTAAAGGACGGTTTGGGTAACTTAAAAACTTGTTTTTAAGAACTTTGGATATTTCCGGCCAAATTCCGGCTTACTCCGGTACCGGTTTACTGGTTAAGATCTGTCCTTTTTGGGTAATATTTTATTGTTCAAATCTGTTTTGGCAGAAAGTATGGTCTGAACATACCTTCTGCCGAAAGTTTCTACCAACCCATCAACTTTTTCACCAACCTGTCACTTTTGTCAACTGTGTCAGATCAGATCGAAGGATATCCTTCGAAGTCGAAAGATCATCTTTCGATCATAGGAGGTTCGATAGATAATCATCCTTCGAACATCCTTCGAAGTCTGTGACTTATCCTTCGATCCAAGGAATCTTTTCGAAGCATACATCCTTCGGTCTACAGTTCTTTTTCGAAAGATAAGGATCCTTCGTTTGGAGAATCTTTCGAAATCATTGTTCGAAACTCAACAGTGATCTTTCGAACACTGTTGATCCTTCGAACAAGTCTTGATCTTTCGACCTCAGTCTGTTTATGTTTAACAAGTTTGTGATTTACAGGTTTTATTACTCTTGATCAAAAATGAATCCTAGATGGGGTACTCCGGTAAATACAGAGATGTATTTTGGTACTCCGTCTTCCGCACCGGTATCTTCTCAAGCTAATGCAACTTCTACCGGTCAATGGGCATTCGTATCAAATCAAACTCCAAGTATTCAAAGCATTCTCTTAAGCGAGAGCGAAACCGGAAGTTTGAATCGGCCTCCAAAGTTGATGCACTTATACGAATATCCAGGATGGATTGACAGATTTCATACATACGTCCTTGGTCAAAATACAGAATTGTGGTTGCGGTTCATCACAGATTTCGATCAAACAATAGAGGTTGCCGCATCATCTGCTGCTACGTTTGCAGATCTTACGGAAGATCAGAAGAAGGTCTATGATTTGGAAAAGAAGGCATATGCCATTCTTACTCAGGCATTAAGTAAAGATATTTATCATCAATTCGTCAGTTACAAGACAACGAAGAGGTTGTGGGACGCATTGAAGACAAGGGGCGTAGGAAATGAAGCGACACGCCAATTGAGACGTGAGTTGCTAAAGAAAGAGTTTGATGGTTTTACTTGTATGGAGAATGAATCTTTAGGAGATTTGACAAGTCGATTTAATCATTTGCTGACTGAATTGGCAAATTTTGAGGTTGTTACAACTTCAGCAGAGATTGTGAAGAAGTTTGCAGATGCGTTGCCACCTCAATGGAATACTTTCTTGGAAATCATGAAGTACAATGGCACTTTAGCTACAACAAACTTCAATGACTTTGTTCAACTCCTAGAAAACAAGAATCAGGAAGAAACTCTCAAGGCAAAAAGAGTTCACGTGCCACAAAATCCTGAAATGTATTATGGAACTTCTAGCACTTCTACAAAACCTTCTTCACACGCTCCAATTCAAACAGCGTTTGTGTCTAGTACTGACATGTATGGCAATACTATCCAAGTTCCAGTCAAGCCTCCTCCAACAGACATGTATGGAAATCCGCTTGAACCAGTTCCTCAACCAGCACCACAACAGCAAAGCCAACGACCTATCAGAGCAACTGATATGTTCGGAAATCCATTACCTGTTCGATCTCCCGGAACAACAGACATGTATGGGAATCCACTTCCCCCTCAATCTACCGGACCAACAGACATGTATGGGAATCCACTTCCTCCTCAACAGCAAGCATGTTATGGAAGCACATCATCTGCTGGTCAACAATCAAAGCCAAATACAGTACGGCTCGACACCTCAAGCTTTTCTAAAGTCAGTGTGGAAGTAGCAAAGGAACACATGGAGCTGCTAAACACCTTGGTGAGCGCATACTGTGGATTAGTGGAAGGTCAGATTGGTAACATTAATCTGACACAAGAAGACTATCAGCAGATCGATAAAGAGGAGATGGAGATGATGGACATCAAGTGGGCCTTTGCCAGTGCTGTTAGGCGAGCAAAGGATTTCATGGAAAGAACTGGCAGAACCAGCTTGGAAAGCAAGAAAGACACCAAGTATGGGTTTGATAAGCAGGCTGTCAAGTGTTTCAATTGTGGTGAACGTGGTCATTTCAAACGTGAATGTACGAGGCCATCTCAACATGGAAACCAAAATCCTTTCAGAGGTCAAGGCAACAGGGCAAATCAGAACCAAGTAAGGAACAATGAGCGCACTTTGGTGCCTATCAACAACCAGAGTCAAGCAGGACCATCTAATGCCAACCAGGCACTTGTGGTTCAAGTAGATGAAGGTTGTGATTGGTCAATCCAGTTGGGAAATGATGCTCCAGATGGAACAGCTTGTTTTGCTGAAGTTGTCAAGGATCTTAAACACGCCAGTGGTGGAGAATCTTCCACCAATGGTGATGAATCTTCTGAAGATGAAGACAGCTCCGGTTACAGTAGAAGTTCGGATGAAGAATCCTCGAGTTCAGGCGATGATCATTTGGATGACACATCAAGTGCGTCAGTTGATGCAGATATTGATGAGCTTTTGGAAGAAGCTGGAGCAGGAATTCAAAGAAGATCTATTTTGGTGGATCAAGCTGCTTATTCTTCGTCTTCTCTCCATTCAGCCTTTATGGCTAATGTCGACAGTTCATCAAGTCAGGTATGTGTCGATGAATCCACTTCTGTTAGTTGTGATAACTGTGATAGTTTGCGTGTTAAATGTGCTGATTTAGAGGCAAACATGTCTGAGTTGCAAGGCAAACATGATGCTTTACAAGCTAGTTTGTTTGACTTGCAAGACAAACATGTTTCATTGAATGATAAGTGGTGTGAATTGCAAAGCAAACACGAGGCTTTGCAAGAGAAATATGATGTGACATTCATTCACAATCAGAAATTGACCGTTGATCTTTCGAAGTGCACTGAAGCCAACATGTTTTATGAAAACCATGAAAAGGAGTTTAAATCGGTAATTGAAAAGTTAAAGAAAGATAAAACCGAGTTAACTAAAATGGTTTCAAGAAAACAAACTGACATTAATTTGTATATAACTCGTCTGGAAGTAATGCAAAAGGAAATGGCTTGTGTCAAAACTGAAAGTGAGGCGATCCAACTTAAGCTAGACAGTTATTTGAGCTCTAGCTATGTGTTGGATCACATCATTGACGTACAGAAAGAGAAACGGGATGTCACATGCATAGGTTACAAGAAATGTCCACCACCTGTGAGACATAATTATGATGCCATGCCGGATGAGGAGGATAGAACTTTCTTTGAACCATCTGTTCCTCTAGATGTTAATGAATTTGCAGCAGGACTCGGATACAAGAAAGAGGTATCATCAGATTCAGATGCGTCAGCAGATACTTTTGTAACTGCTGAACAAAATCAGGATCCTCCAGTTGTGATTGAGGATGCTGATTCTTCTGATGATGAATCTGATGATACTAATTCAGCAAAGTCTGATGCGGTGATAAATGAAGAGGACATACCTCTTGAGAATCATATTTTGTGTGATCCTCCTGCAAAACCCGCTAAGACTGTTGCAATTGAGTCATCGTCTGCAAAAGAGTCGGAGAGTGTGGATTTGCTGTACACTCTTATTGGTGATGATAAAATTTATTCAGATAAAGATTTTCCTATTAAAAATGTTAATCAATCTTTAATCAGTAAAGTCTTTGAGAATTCGACAAATAAGTTTTTGGGAAAGACAGGATCACGTGTTACAGTAACACAGTGTCCACCTATCCCAAAGGCCGACGTTCGAAAACAATATGGCAATAAAAAATTACCAACAGTGAACACGCAGCAAAACCATACCAAACCAAGAGGTAAAACACCGACTCAAAGTCAAAGGAAGCCGAATCAGAAGAAGAACAAAAATGTGAACTTTGTGAAATATAAGGGAACGGACAAAATTGCAACGTTTGAAAACCAATCTAACTTAGATTTTGTCAAGAAAGCAACTGTGATGAAAAGAAATGAACCAAATAGTTCAAAACCTAGTACCTCGGGATCACAAAGTTCATCATCGGCAAGACGACCACATGATACTTCGGGGTTTGTTGAACGAAGATCATGTTTTGAATGTGGTACAATTGGGCATATCGTTCGAAATTGCCCGTATCTTCATAAGTTGAAAGGAAAAGATGATGATCCCCGTGAACGCAATCACCAAAAGCGGTCTGTTTCTGTAAAACAAGATCCCCGACTTGTAAGAGAAAGGGAAAAGAAACAGAAACGCCAACAAGTCAAGGTGATTGAAAAGGCACTTAAAACTGATGTGGTTCAAAAACAATCTGTTTCAGTTAAACCAGAAAGTTCAAAGCTTTCAAAAACTTCAAACAATCACGAAGTTAAATTTTTAAACAATCAAACTGGTATAACAAAACAGACCTGGAAACCAAAAAGGGTTATTGAATCAGGGGGGCCATCACAATTTCCAAATAATCAAAAAGTCGAAGTTATTGTTGTTGATGAAAATGGAAGACCCAAGACCACAATGGCTTGGGTCCCCATCTCCAACTAATTATGTGAGTTAATGTGCAGGGTGTTCCAGGAGGAACTATCAGTAGTCATTGGATTGTTGATAGTGGGGCATCCAGGCACATGACAGGCGACATGAAGCTTCTCTACGACGTCAAATCTATTAGAGGAGGTTATGTTGCTTTTGCTGGAGATAAAGGCGGATATATTACGGGTGAAGGAATGATTTCCAACGGGGTTGTTAGCTTTGATAAGATCAACTTCGTACAACAACTTGATCACAATCTTCTTAGTGTTTCTCAAATTTGTGATAAGCAGTTCTCAGTACACTTTGATGCAAATGGATGTTATGTGCTGAAACCCGGCTTCAAAATTCCGAAAGAATGGATTCTCTTGTCGGCTCCAAGGATAAATGATTTGTACGTCCTTGATATGAGCCAAGCTATCACAACGTCTGCACAAGCAACTTGTTTCGTTTCCAAAGCCACAGAAAAAGACTCAATCTCTTGGCACAGACGAATGGGTCACATTCACTTACGCAAAATGAATCATTTGGTGTCAAATGAATTAGTGAATGGTGTTCCTCTTAAAAACTTTCATCTTCAAGACATCTGTGTCTCGTGCCAGAAAGGAAAACAAACGAAGAAGCGACACCCTACAAAGAAAATCAACACGGTGGCTGTTCCTCTTGAACGTTTGCACATGGATTTGTTCGGTCCTGTCAAGCACAAAAGTATTAGGAATGATCAATATTGCCTCGTGATAACTGATGATTATTCAAGATTTTCCTGGGTGGCGTTCATGGCACACAAGAGCGAAACCTTCGGTATTATCAAAAACTTGATCACTCAGATTGAGAATCTATATAAGTTAAAGGTTAGGCGGATACGTAGCGACAATGGTACTGAATTCAAAAATCATGCCATGGCGGAGTTTTGCACTTCAAAAGGTATTCTTCATGAATTTAGTGCAGCTTATACTCCTCAACAGAATGGCGTCGCTGAACGTAAGAACCGCACATTGATCGAGACTGCTAGGACTATGTTGGTAGAATCACAATTGCCGATTCCATTCTGGACTGAAGCTGTGTCCTCTGCATGTTATACGTTGAACCGAGTCCTTACAGTCAAAAGGCACAACAAGACCTGCTTTGAGCTTATTAACAAACGGAAACCAGATTTGTCATATCTTGAACCGTTTGGAGCTCCGTGCACACTAATCGATCCTAATGGAAAGTTTGGGGCAAGAGCCATTGAAGGATACTTTCTTGGGTATTCCACCCCGAACTTAAGAGTCTGGAATCTAGAGACTAAAAGGGTCGAGGAATGGTCTGAAGTCAGAGTACAAAGGCACACTTTGCCAGTTAGAAATCCTGGTCAGCCTTGGATGTTTGAGTACGATGACTTTTTCAATTCGATCAATGTTGAAGCAGTTGAAGAAAATGCTGCAGCAAGGATGTTTTTCGAGAGTGACAATGCTACAGATTCACCGTTGGTTCATCCCATTATTGTCAATCAAGAACCATCTTTAGTGAATAATAATGCTCTCGACAATGAGGATTTTCACGATGCTACCGAATTGAACGAATCTTCAGAGGATGATGAATTTCTAGATGCAGATCAAGAAGCTCCAACAACAGCAGTTCATGGTACTTCAGAGGGTACTCCTCCAGTGGACGCCCCTAGAACAGCTGAAGCTACTGCATCATCCTCTTCGCCAATTCCGGGCATTGAATTGGTTGTTGATCTCAATCTCAACAATCTGGGTACAAACATTCCAGTTCAAGATAATCCAGAAACAAGGATTCACAATACCCATCCTCAACAAAACATCATCGGAAATGTACAGAGTGGCGTTCAAACGAGAAACATGTTGCGAAACAACAACAATGCAGGCTTGTATGCGACGATTAGAGAATCTGGTCAACAAAATGATTGGTCTTTCGCGTGTTATGTCTCACAGGAAGAGCCAAGAACTTGGAAAGAAGCTTTGAAAGATAACTCATGGGTTGAAGCAATGCAGGAAGAACTGCAACAATTCCAGAAGCTTGGTGTCTGGAAACTCGTAGAGAAACCTGCTGGTTACAAGAAGATTGGTACCCGTTGGGTGTTTAAATGCAAAAAGGATGACCGTGGAATCGTTATTCGAAACAAAGCAAGGCTAGTCGTTCAAGGTTTTCGTCAGATAGAAGGGATCGACTACAACGAAGTGTATGCACCTGTTGCACGTCTAGAAGCAATTCGGATCTTTCTGGCTTATGCCTCATTCAAAGGTTTCAAGGTATACCAGATGGACGTGAAAAGTGCATTCTTACATGGTGTGGTGGAAGAAGAGGTGTACGTCGAACAGCCTCCAGGTTTTGAAGATCCTATCCATCCCGATCGGGTTTGGTTGCTCAACAAAGCTCTATATGGTCTACATCAAGCACCGCGAGCTTGGTATGCAACCTTATCTAATTATCTGCTGGAGAATGGATTTCGCAGAGGTCTTATCGATTGTACTCTTTTCATCAAAGAACAAGATGGAGATCTTCTACTGGTACAGGTATACGTTGATGATATTATATTTGGTTCTACTAATGATGTTTTGTGTAGGAACTTCGAGCGCATCATGCAGGATAAATTCGAGATGAGTGCTATGGGGGAAATGACTTTCTTTTTGGGCCTACAAGTACAACAAACCGAGTCTGGGATATTCATCCATCAGACTAAATATGTTGGTGACATCTTGAGCCGGTTCCAGATGTCTGATGCAACGCCCATTGGTACCCCATTGCCGCAAAATCACGGAATTACTCCAGACTTGAAGGGTGAAGCTGTTAGCCCCTCATTCTACCGCGCGATGATCGGATCTCTTATGTACCTCACAGCATCAAGACCAGATATAATGTACCTAACGTGCCTGCTAGCCAGATATCAAGTCAACCCGAAGGCCTCACATCTTGCAGCTGTAAAAAGGATTTTTCGTTATTTGAAGGGTTACCCTGACACCGGTCTTTGGTACCCTAGGGATAATAACTTTGACTTGATCGCATTCAGTGATTCTGATTTTGGCGGATGCAAAATCGACGGCAAATCCACAACGGCTGGATGTCAGTTTTTGGGAAATCGCCTAGTCACATGGCAGTGCAAGAAGCAGACGTGTGTCGCTACATCAACATGCGAAGCTGAATACATTGCTGCCTCAAGTTGTTGCTCCCAAGTCCTATGGATCCAACAACAAATGCGCGACTACGGTTTTGAATTCCTAACTACTCCTATTTACGTTGATAATTCTGCTGCCTTACAGATCACTAGAAATCCTGTGCAGCATTCAAAGACTAAGCACATCGAAATTAAGTATCACTTCATACGTGATTGCTTTGAGAAAAGGCTAATCGATGTTGCTTACGTTCACACCGATGACCAACGTGCCGACCTTTTTACCAAAGCATTTGACAAATCAAGATTTGACTATTTATTATTGGTAAACGGCATTAAGGTCAAGCAAGAGTAAAACCAACATCGGAAAATCATTTTTGTAAATATCTTTGTCTTTTTAAATTTGTCTTAGTTTATTGATTTTAGGGGGAGTAAATCCAAAATTTGAAAATCCAAAAACATTGAAAAATTTCAAAAACACAAAAACAATAGAAAAACAAAAATGAGTTTCCTGGCGAGCAAAAGAGAAAATGATAGTACATCAGTGGTCTGTCTAAACCTCTTTAAACCTTAAATGAAAAACGATAAGCAGCTCTATATAAGATGTATCGGTAGGCTCACAATCATTTTAAAGTGTGCAGGGTGATATAAACTTAAATCGACTGAAGACCAGGTGGGAACCATTCATTGGCATATGGTCTTAGTACCGAAATTTCGTTTGAGAGATTGCCGAGGTTCTGAGATATTCGGTCTTTATGCTGCTTATCATCTGGGTATCATGGTTGTATCTTTTACCGAAAAATAACGGGGACGCAAGTCTAGATCTTCCATGATACTATACATACGTGTACATACTGCATTCGACCTCAATAAGTGATCAACAATCACATGTCCAAACAAAATAAGTGATAAAATATCACATTTATCCGGGAGTCAAGTTCGTCTCTCTGCTGTACGAAAGTACTGACCTGTTCACGGACTTGTTCCTGTGCCCTCATGCATCGAAAATCAAGTTCCTCGTCAATAAGTGATTCTATCACATAGGGCTTGTTTTCAAATCAAAATAAGTGAGAATCTCACATCATATACGGTCAAACAGATGATAATCGGTATACTCACCGGTAAGATGAACCCTCGTGCATACCTTGATACGGGAATGTGTCGTGATGTGGATGAACACCGGTCGGTAAGTATAAATCATACCTTAACGTATCCCCTCGCCATGATTACATCTGATAAGTTGAGCTTAAGTGGACAACAATACCGATAATTGGTATAGGATGCTTATCTACATGGTAACTAATTGAACAACAAGAGCGTTTTGGCATGACCGTACACTGATATGATTCTGTTACCCTCGAAACTCACAAAAAGAATGTGTGTAAATATTTATTTAATGCTTTCAGTTTCTGCATCTTTGTATATATTTATTTACTGCTTTCTGTCTTTACATTTGAAATATTCAAAAATACCAAAAAGATTTTAGGTGTGTTTTAATATAAACATTATAAAAGCCAAAAAGAATTTATTTCTATTTTATTTTCGATCGTACGATGTTGGAGCTCGAGTCTTCGTTACCTGAAACCTGAACGAAAACCAAAAATCGACTAAATCTTCATAAACGGTCGAAATTTGCAAGTTTTGAAAGTTAAAAACCTAAAACTGAACAATTTGTTAAACTTTCAAACTGTCGGACGGTGTTTGTTTGAACAATGGTCACAAGTGTGTCGTTTACTTATGATATTCCAAGCAGTTGTTCTCATTACGCATTTAGATTTCTTGCATGTGCAGATTCTAAAGGCAAGGAGAACATGGTCGATGACAAGCTTTGGAATGAAGACACGACGTGAAGGCACTCAAGTGATGAAGATGATCGAGTTGCCGCTGACCATCATCAACACCACAAGGATCTCAATTCATAAAGAACAAGTATTTCACGAGCATAACTCAAGGGGGAGCTTATGTTAAGGGGGAGTTTGTCAACACACTTCCTACATGAAAAGGGGAGTTTGTTGGTACACTTTCTGCTTTCAAGACGTAAAGATTTTAAAGATCCTCCGACATTGAAGACTTGAAAGGACGTCAAAGACTTGAAGACACGAGGGATCTACAAGAATTAAAATCGAGACAAAGCTACAGCCAAGGGGAGTTTGTTGGTGCACTTGTGTCTGTACTTTGTCTGTATTTCGTCTTGATACAAAACGATGTCTTTGTTAGTCTTGTAAGTTTGACCAAGTCAACCATCCTCCTGGTTTGACTTGGCCAAACAGTTAGTCATTGGTTGAAAGATGTCTGTGTCGAAGGATGTGTCATCGAAGGATTGTTTAGATCCTTCGATGAGCTCGAAAGATGAACCTTCGATGGATGAACCTCGAAGGATATCATCCTTCGAGGTGTATATGTGATCCTTCGGTAGGTTTCAGATCGACAGATGATCTTACGATCAGTCTGTCTGATCCTTCGACCAGACGAGCTGTGTTGGGTATAAATACCCATGTGTTGTGTTCATTTCAAAAAAAGGGTGAGACACTAGAACAGAAGACACAAAAGGGAGAGCATTCTGTTGAGAGGACACACACGAGAGTTAGAGAGAGTTTGCAAAACACATTTGTAAACAATGAGCTTGTAACCGAACCTTTCATACGTATTAATACAAGTGGTGTTAATCGGTGAAGATTGTGTGTTGTGTTTGTGCTTGTTCTATCTCGGTTTGCATGCTAGCTTGGATTCCGCACTTGCTAGTGTGTTAGACATAACAAGGAATAGGTTTAACCTCAACCTCCGAGGGACCTACACATACACTTACATACCCACATACATGCTTACATACACCTACATACACAAATACATAGACTTTCTTATACAATTTGACCAAAACCACAAAATTTATACATACTAACATACACATTTTTCACCAACATACTAACATACACCTACATACATACATACATTCATTCGTACACTTACATACCCACATACATGCTTACATACACAAATACATAGATTTTCATATACACATTTTCCCCAAAATACACCTACATTATACATTTGACATACTAACACATACCTACATTATACATTTACATACCAAAACAAAAAAATTATTCAACATTTACACTTTGAAAAAAAATACAAATAAAACTAACCGTATTTTCAAGTTTCCAAGAGATGTAGACCGCGTAGACGAGGTAGTGACTGGAGAAGTGACGGTGGTGATCGGAGAAGTGATGGTGATGATCCGATTTCACTACCAAACACACAAAAACACACAAAAATATACAAAAATTAAAGCCTATCATATGTATATAACAAAATAAAGAAGAAATGTAACAAAATCAAAGCTTTACTAACCGATTTGGGCAAAAATGGCTTGTTTCCGGCGGTAGATGGAAGTTGTTTGGGGGGAAAAGTGAAGAAAGAGGGAGAAGTTCGCGCTGTATAGGGACATATATTTTTTAACCATTAGCGGCGACGTCTTGTCGCCGGTATTAATGTCTGTCGCCGGTAATGGTTTGACCAAAGGTCAGGATTGAGTGGCTAGGAATTAAAGTTCTGACAAACACTTTTAGCGGAGATCGGCTGTCGCCGGTATTGATTTGACTTGTCGCCGCTAATAATTTTTAATTCCCCAACCGTTAGATCAGGATTTTGATCAACGGCTGGGGTTTGGTTTCAGAATCTTTCACGCGGATCGACCAATAGCGGCGACGTTTGGCCTGTCGCCGCTAATGGTGTCGCAGCTAAAAGTATATATTTCTTGTAGTGTCCACAGACCTTCATAGACATATTGTCAACGGCTAAAACCTTCACCGATGGGCCACTGACGGTTTTGTTCGTCACCTAAGGATATCTGATATCTATTGCGTTTATTTGGTTATATTCTAGTTAACTTCTAAATAAAATATGTTGTAAATCAACGGGGTTTTGTGGTGAATAACAACACTATGGTCTAGCATTGATTTTTAGATGGACTAAATTATATGACAGGCTAATAAGTCAAGATATGTATAAGTATCCATCCATAACATGCAAAGTTGCAAACCATGCATGGGTAAATACCCAACCCACTAATTCCATTAAGCGCCCAAAAGAAAAGGCAAACTGCCAATTGTGCCCTTATATTTCTCTCTCTACTGCACCCACGTCTCTTTACCACTTATCTGCTCCCCCTTTCTTGCTCAACTTAACTCATAAGCCCCCAAAAGCAGATCCAAGGTGGTTGTTAATCTGTCAATTCAATACCATCAATCTACTCAACTCAAATCAATCAATCAATCATATCATATCACACCCCACATAAAGCTCCAAACAAACCAAACCAAAACATGTCTCTCTCATCCAATTCCTCAACCTCTCCTACTGTAGCACAGCTTCTCCACCACTTCCCCCCTCCCCCTTCATGCTCCGATCAGCTCTACTATGTTCACTGCACCAACTGTGACACTGTCCTCGCGGTAGTCTCAACTTTGAACTTAACTTTCCCCCGATCTTCTCAAGTAGGGTTTTGTTCTTAACCCTTTTTTTTCTAATTGTTTTCATGAACTTCAGGTGAGTGTTCCTTGCACCAGCATGTTCAAGACGGTGACAGTCCGGTGTGGTCACTGCACTACTCTCCTGCCAATGAACATGGTGCTGCCACCATCAGTGAACCAGTTTCATTTTGGTCACAATAACTTCTTTTCTCCTTCTAGTCATACACTTCTGGTAATTTATATCATTGGGTTTATTTTTCTACAAGATTTTATTATCTATGTGGGTATAATTGTATAAACAGAAGTAATCTAAAAGTTTAATTCTTTTCTTAGGATGATCAAGTTTCCAATGGGAGTTCCAACTTTGTGGTCAATCAGAACTACCCGAATGATTTTTCGCTTACTTCCCGGGGTGGATTTAAGGAACTTCCAAAGCCCCAAGTGACAAACAGACGTAAGTAAAATTTCTTCTCATAGTTTTTGTTTCTGAACTTTAATGAAAATACTGCTGATCATGAATGGAAGTTTGAATTACATTCTTGATAAGTTTAGAAAAATATGAATGGTTTTATTTAATTACCCCTTGAATTGTCCAAATTTAGTCTTTGGAATTTGAGTTTGAGTTTGTTGTTTCTTTCTATTATTAGAACCGATAAAAACATTGTGGATTCAAACAAAACATTGGTAACTATATTTCACTAAGTACAAAAATGAAAACCTTTTAAGCAGAAAAACAATAAATCTTGTCACTTTTGGATAAAACAAAAAGAGTGACGTTAAATATTTAGATCACACTGTGAATATTCTTCTTGAGTAGATGTTATTATGTTTTTTTTGATACATTTTTTATGCTGCTTTTACCTTCATTTGCTATATATGCTTCTTTTACCAACATTTTACATATTGTAAGTGTTTAAGTAGTAATTTACTTCTCATAACAAGACAGCGGAGATAATTTAAAGTTTTGATGCCACCACAATCTCTTGTATATGAACTACAAAAAGTAGAATACAAGAGTAACACATTCTTACAAAATCTTAGAAGATAGTGTATATACCTTTATAATTACTAGTTATTTTCTGCATGATTTCTCTTTTAAATATGATCGCTTTTTAGCATTTTGCGCAAAATTCACTTCAAAGGTTAGAATTATTAATTACTTCTGTATCTCGTTCTTAATTGAAAAGTTATAAATCAGGTATATTAGTTGTTTTATTTTTATTTTAAACAGAATTAATTGTTTGATAGATTAGTGATGTTTAAAGGGAGCAACAAAAGCTTCCGTTTCTCATTCTTCCATACTCCTAGATCAAGTTTAAAATCAAAAGCCACTTTTATGCTCTCTTTCTCTCTCTCACTAGTCATTTTCTTTTACTTCAATTCATGTCCAGCCCTATTAACTGCATTCACATATACTAAAATACACCTAAAAAAACCTTTAATCTGTTTTCTTTTTCTTTTTTCTTTTAAAGATATTTTAGAACTAAAATGACTTATATATACTTCTATTTATTTATTCATTACAAAAAGTAACTATAGTAAAGACTTTCTCCCCAAAAAGAGTAATACATAATTATCCTATTATGAGTTTTACTAATTAGTAGGAATAAAGAGACAGTGTAAACAAACTAGATACGTTGACGTCTACAAATTTGTTTAGCTTTGTTTTGATATATTGGGATTGGAGACCTAGACAAGGGTAAAAAAATACAACATACCGTTACATAAAGATCATGGGGGATGTTTATTAGTAAATTTGTTTGTATGCTATCTATTATTTTCATACATATATGATCAAGTATATAATTTCACACAGTAATACTTAGATATCGATAATAACTATTACCAAAAAGAAACTAAGTGAAGGCCTTTCAATATTTTAAAATTATAGCAATATACAAGACTATTTGAACATCCATTTTTTGGTTAGGGGGACGAGGAGTCAAAGCTCATTTGTCAATCCTCATCATCAACTAATTATACTCTGATACCTCATTTGCCTCACTTAAACCCCGATGAGATCAAATTAGTTGTGGCAGTGTTCTAGTAAGCCCCCACGCTTCCCAATGCATATATGTTTTGTCTTTTCCCTTCAACTCTCCACTCCATCTAGGAACTGATTCGTGAACCCTTGGAACCACCCATCTAGCTAGATCAAAATGGTTGCGGCGATGTTCAAGTTGAACCCACCAAACCCTTTGCTCCATCTTGCGAATGCCTTGTACCCCACTTAGAGATTAAATAGTCACCGTAAAATATTTTAATGATCATGTGAATTACCATCTATCATATGGCCTTGTTAATAAAACAAGGTTTTCTTATTAATTACTTGTATTCATTAACATATGCTTCATAAACTTAAAAATCAACCTAGTAGATCAGATTAAATTTGCTTCATAAACTTGATTAACACCTTTTTTTGTATATATACCTTTTAAGTTTTATCATTTCTCAAAATGTCTTTCCTTTTACACATACTTTAAAATAAATGAAGTATAATTATAACAATCATCTCTGTTCTAAAATAAATGAAGTATAATTATAACAATCATCTCTTTTTCTTTATTTGTATAGGAAGTAACTTAGGGAATGCACACAACTTGAACAGATTTGACATTGATAGTTTGTAGGAAAATAAGAAAGGATGGATGAGGTGACAGTATAGATACCCCCATCATTCCTTATATATTTTTCTTAAATTATTATAAAATGACAAAACACAAAGAAAGAGTGATGGAAGGTGCACATAGTCAAACACACAGTAGAAAGTTAAATCTGATGTTTTTGTTTTTGTTCATGTCAGCTCCAGAGAAGAGACAAAGAGTCCCCTCTGCCTACAATCGATTCATCAAGTCAGCTTTCGATATCTCCTTTTCTTTTTCTAGAAATACCCATATTCAAAGATATACATCCTAATAAAAGGAGATAAAAATATGAATATAACGTAGTCAGATGCTTAAATTGTAGGGAAGAGATTCAAAGGATCAAAGCTGGGAATCCTGACATTAGTCATCGAGAAGCCTTCAGTGCTGCTGCTAAGAATGTAACTTCTCTCTCCTCTTTAGGGTTTTTACCTTCAATATAAATATATACAACTTTTAGGCTTCATTTTTTTATGTATACAAAGCAAGAGTCGTTGATTGTTTACCATGCCAGTAATCAGTGCGAACCCATAATTTATATTCTGGAAGAATAACTGGGGGATTTAAGGAAACTTTTAATAAGTGCAATCGAGATTTTTGTTTAAAAATTACACTAATATCTTTTGAGACTACACGGTATGGGGGCCGGCTGAGGTCCAGCTTAGCCCGGCGCCGGTCCCCCACACCACCCTCCATAGGGTCGGCCCGTCAACTTCGTCCTCCACCAGCCGATCTCGACGCCCCTCTCTCCTCTCTCCTAACACACACATATATATAAAGGGGTCATCCCCCACCCCCCTAGGTCCATCTCCTCCAAGCCAAGCCTACGTGGCACTGACATGGCGGCCCATTTCTTTGGGGATGAGGCTCTCCATACCCACTAGTCTTAGGAGGGCCCTGTAATTGGCAAGAAAAACTAGGGTTTCATGATTTGTTTAATTATATTAAATAGGTTAAATAGTGTAAAGTAGGGTTTAAGGATTTGTTTAATTATATTAAATAGGTTAAATAGTGTAAAGAAAAGCTTTTTTGTGAGAAATAATTGTTTTTTTGTTCCACCAGTGGGCCCACTTTCCACACATTCACTTTGGTCTGATGCCTGATCAGATGAGTGCTGTGAACAAGAGCAGCATGCGTCAACAGGTACACTGTTCATATCATTTCTCTATTATATGATCCCACGTTCCAATGACCCTTGAAATGCAAAAATAAAAAATAAATAAATAATAAATAAAAAAAAATGTATATAACATTTGCAAGCAACATTAACTAAGATACTTTTAATGCATGTAGGATCACACAGATGGTGGTTTCATGAAAGATGGTTTCTTTGCTTCTGCAAACGTGGGCGTCGCTCCTTACTAGTTACCCTAATCCCTACTTAATTAATTAGCTTTATCAGCACATGAAGCTTATCTACCTTGTACCTTCAAATTTTAATTTAGTACCTGTTTCCAAGATCACACTCCTTTATGCTTCAGATAGATGTCTCTCTCTCCAATTGGTGTAATGTAGATGTTCTTTGGTGTAATCCCGTTTCTAGTTTCTTGCTAGGCCGGTCCTTCGTTAATATAATGAAGTTTGCCGTTCAGAAAATATATATATCGACCTTATTACCTTAACCAATTAACAGAACTAGCTAAAACATATGGTATATTGTTATAGGACAAAGATCATTACAGAACACTAATTATTGCGAGAACAACTCTAAATCACTTAATTTTTGGATTTAAGGCACATATTTCTTAAAATTTATGTTTCTTACATTCATATGTGTATTATATATACATAAAAAAATCATATATTTTTCCCTACACATAGTCTACATACATGTAACTAATTTAGCCTACACATAACCTACATGTGTGTAGGTTATTTAAAAACTGAAGATTTTTCATATTTTGTTTTAAATTCTAGTGTGAGAAACAATAAATTTTACATTTATAACATTTTCATTTACTTTTTAGGTTTTTAAGATTGAAAAATGAGTGATTCATTTTGTTCTACGTGTTCTCGCAATATTTAGTGTTCTGCATAGAACCTTCCCCGTTATATACCATATAAGTGAATATAAATTGATGGTCGTTACTAAGAACATGAACTATTACTCAGAGTTAATCAGGGAATCGCTTCAATTCGCATGTAAGCAACTTTTATCATGATTTTAGCACTCTAGGAATTACCTAAAAGCTATTCTCTTCTTCCCCACCACAAAGTAAATTACTGAAAAAGATTGCCTAAAAAAGCATGAAAAAGAACACCCAAGAAGAGAATTAGATTTTTTTTGCCAATATCTGTTTCAACATGTTCAGCATGGTGTCATCATTTGAATCTTTTGCGGATTCAAAACATCTTTTTAGAAGTTAACGAAGAAACAAAGATTTGAAATATACGGTCAGATATATTTCACAGTTTTCGTAAATTTGACATCTTAGTGACCACGGACACATAACTCAAATAACCGACTCGTATGTGGACGGAATGTGAAAAATAGTGCGAGTACACAGTTTATAAGTCACAAAAATAACCATCATAAAATCTTTTTAAAAGTTTTAATTTTATTTTAGATTGTTGATTGTTTAAGTTACTTTAACTAGGTCTAGTATACTGATCATTTTGACCGAATATAATAGCTCAGTTACAATTTTCTCTTCTAATTTCACCTAGCTAGCTCTATAGTCAATATAGTCGCTATGTTGTTTACTTTGACCGGAGTTAAGACTTTGATAATAAGGGGACATTTGTAATAATTATGATAGTGTTGATATGACAATAAGCTTTCTTCTACTTTGGATTTATTTATTCTCCAATGATTTATAGATTAAGTGATGGAAAACTTGAATTTCTGTTAGGAGCTGTAGGTTCAACATCTATTTGGTGCAAAGTGATACATTGGTGGGCAATGATAGGAGATCCAAGGAGACCTAAGTTCGATCTTGAGCCAAACCAGTTTTATCAGTAATTTGACCGTCATATCTACGGGCGAGTGGGTTACCAGGTACTCCCTAGAATTGGTGGTGGACTCGGGTTACTCTCGGAGTACTCCGTTTGGTCCAATGGTGCCCTAAAAGTGCTTGCGATTGATTATTTTGGCCATTAAAAAACCTATAAATAACGGCACATACGTAATAATTATGAAAGTGTTGATATGACAATAAACTTTCTTCTATTTTGGATTTATTTATAGGATTAGGTTCAAATACAAATGATTCTAATTGTAAGAAGTGTAAGAATGATTTATAGAGTGAAAAGTGTCCAATAACCTAAAAAAACCCACTATACAAAAAAACCCCACTACAAAAAAAAAAAAACCCTTAATCATCCACCACCACCAAAAACCTAAACCCCCCCCCCCCCCCCCACATCACCCACCCAATATTTTTTTTTTTTTTGCCGAGGGGGTGGGGGTTTAGGTTTTTGCGTGGTGGTGGGGGTGGGTGTTTAGTTTTTTTTAGGGTTTTTTTTTTTTTTTGGGGGGGGGGGGGGGGGGGGGAGGGGGGGTTAGGTTTTTTTAGGTTTTTGGGGGGTGGGTGGGGGGGGGGGTTAGGTTATTTTGGGGGGGGGGGTAGGTTTTTTGGGGGTTTTTTTGGTGAGGTCTAGTTTTTTTTTGCCCGGGGGGGTGGGGGGGTTTAGGTTTTTGGGTGGTGGTGGGGTGGGGTGGGGTGGGGGTGGGTGTTTAAGTTTTTGTTGGTGATGTAGTGGGTTTAGTTTTAGGTTATTGGACACTTGTCACTCTATAAATCCTCCTTACACTTCTTACAATTAGAAGCCTTTGTAGAATAACTTGACCCTTTATTTATATATTTGGTAGAAAGTATCTTGCATTTTTCGCTCATGCCTAGCGTATACACGAAGGTTTGAGTATATGTCTTGCCTCAAAACTCGTTAGTATTGTGATGAACCTCAATTACATAAGTCCAAATCCCTTTTCGTATGGTGGATACTCCGTGCACTGTGGTTAGGCTGGAGGGTGTGGGGCGTCATCCTTCGCCACCTGGACACCTATAGCGCCCCCCTCCGCCATCGACAACACCCCCGGCGCCATAGTCGGGGCGCCATTGAAGCTCTGCCAACATGTTAACGAGAGAAGATGGGCGTTTTCAGGTGGGGACCATGTTCTCAACCAATGATTTTTTATTTTTTTTAATTTTGGTTAATAGGGGGCTCCATCCACACCCTGCAATTTAAAGGGGGCTCCATGGCAGAGTTGGATCCTAGGTGGCGCTGACGTGGAGCTTAGGTGGACTTGATAAAGCCCATGGGGCTCCATCCACACCTCATAGCCTTAATATGTCATGCGACCAAAAATAGGCAAAAATTTATGAACATTGACAAAGATGTTCCTGGCACCAATTCCAACTCTTACGGTGAATATTGTGTGGTAGATGGTTTGTATTGTGTGCAATTGAGGGCTACTACGTGGCCTGATCATAGGTGATAGAAACGTCCACATAAATTAAGAAGGCGGTTTTTTTTTTAAAGGAAAACTTCATTAAAACAAACACCCACACCCGAAAACCGGGGGGAACAAACTACAAAAAGAAACTACATATTAACAAATTTACACCAATCCGACCAAGAAGTGGACCTATTCTTCGACCTATGTTTGAACCACAAAAAACCTGTCGATCTTACTTCACTGAACACGTCTTCCACCTTGACTTCAATACCCGAAAAGACCGCACTATTCCGGGCAAGCCATAAGCACCAACAGGACACGAAGATAATGCCTTGAATGATGTTTTTGTCTTTAGTGTTAATAGAGATCCCATTTTGAATCTCCAGCAAATCTTTAAACGAAAACGCAAAAATAGGGGGAATTCTGCACCAACGACTAACCTTCTGCCACAAAATCACAGCTGAAAAGCTGGACGGGAAGAGATGATCCACAGTTTCCAATTCCGACTTACAGACCGGACATATATCCTCGCCAGCCCCTATATTCCTTCGCCGAAGAGCATCGGCGGTTGGAATTTTGTATAAGGCCGCTTTCCACAAAAAAACTTTACACTTGATCGGGACCCATTTATTCCATTCTAACACGTATCTTTTACTATCGAAATTGACTCCTTCCAGAATTCTCTTAACTGAGCTGACCGAGAAGGACCCAGCCTGGTTCGGAAGCCACTTCCAAACATCACAGCAGCCGTTCAAGTGAACCGAAGCAACAACAACTTCAAGGTCATTCAGTTCTCTTATTTCATTGGCCAAAGACGGGTCATGTTTCCAAAGCCAGACGCCGGAAATCTTGTCCCGAACTGAGCACTCTTTCACGACTTCAAGAGCAAATAAGTTAGGGAATTTCTCGTTCAACGGGATCTCCAATAGCCACGGATCCAACCAAAATAAGATTCTGTCTCCCCTTCCCACCGAGCCCTTAATGCAGTCCCGAAAGCTCGAGCTGCCAACTAAAGGATTAGAAACCGACGAAGCAATACTGTTCCAAACTCCTCCTAATGACTTTTTAAACGGGATGAACGACCGAGACGTAGCACCGGAATGAATCGCCTCTACCACTTTAACCCAGAGATTGTCATACTCCGTTTTAACCCTCCAACCCCATTTGCATAAAAGCGCTCTATTAGTGTTCCGGAGTTTACTAATACCCAAACCCCCAAATTTTTTAGGACGGGTAACGACGTCCCAAGCCACCCAGTGGGTCTTCCTAACTTCACTCGACCCTCCCCAAAGAAATCTTTTGATAAAACATTCCAAGTCTCTAACCACCTTCAGTGGAGCCCTATATAAGGAAAAGTAGAAGTTCGGCAAGCTCTCGAGGACCGATCGAATGAGGGTAATTCTACCCCCAAACGATAATAAAGAGGATTTGTTGATGCAGATTTTGTGTCCGATGCTTGTCGAATAGATTAGTTTTATTTTACGCTAAATTTGTAATAGTTAGTGAAACGGTCTATCGAACGTGTATAGACCCGCTCGTTTGAAGTGGTCAAACGAGAGGGTTATTCGGTTGACCGTGTGTGTTTGCAAGACAAGGGGTGTGACTATAAATAGAAAACCCTTGCCATTTGCAACACTTGGAGATTTTAGGAGGTTTGAGTCCTCACCGGGAGAGATCACCACTTGGTCTCTCCCCGGATGTATACTTCTTTGGTATTAGTTCGGTTATCATGTAATCGGGCCGATTTGTAATGTTTTACTACCGGATTAATACAAAGTTGTTTGTTTGTCATATCTAATCTCTCCCGTCTTGAACCGATCTCACACGAATCACGGTTTCGGTCACGAAACTCGGTCCTACAATTGGTATCAGAGCCATGGTGCCCGATTTAGTAAATCTAACCGTTTACTAAGTCACATGTGCTCTAGATCTGTGATTTTCGTGATTTTTGTTCAAGATCTAAAAATGGTGAAAATGGAGAAAAAGACAGATTTGGACCCGAATATTCAGATCTGTGCGGAAACAAGTGTTCGGTTTTATGTTTTTCACCTATATAATCAAGTTATCATCATCAAAAATCAAATATACAAAGTTTTTGTCAAATCTGCAAATTAAACAGAGTCTGTGTTCTTGATGTTCTTGGCGGCTTCATATCCCGAAAGATGAAAAAGGTGGTCGAAGGATGTTCTTTGGGTCGAAGGATCCAGATCTGGATCGAAAGATACCAGATATTTTGTGGGAACCCTCAACAACTTCGAAAGATAATCCTTCGTAGATGATCCTTCGAAAGTCTGGATGTGTGTTTCGAAAGATGATCCTTCGAAAGATGATCCTTCGATCCTTCGAAAGATGATCCTCGAGAGATACCAGATGTTTGTTAATCGAAGAGGAAGAAGATGTCGGCTGCTGCTGCGATGTTGTTCTGATTTGGGTTTCATCAGATGTAGATGATGGTTTGGAGTTTGTTGTGTTTTGGTAAAGTTTGTCTGCTCATGGTTATGTGATTGGTGAAAAGAGGAGCTTGTAATAGCTTCAATGGTGAAATCTGATGTGGGTTCTGCTTGTTGTTTATCGAAGAAGGAGAAGAAGACATAGATGACGGCTGATGTTGGATTATCGCAGATGAAGGGTTTGAAGGTTAGAGGTGGTGTCGGCTGGTAATTGGGGGTTTTGAATGAAATTAGCGGCTGAAATGGTAGATGATTGAGGCAGTTGCATATTTTTTTTTTAGGGGATTTTGATTGTTTGATGGTTGGTATCGAAGAGGAGAAGAAAGGGGTTTTGGGAAATTGAGAGACTTGAAATTAGGTTTGCCAAAGTGAAATGGGGCAGTGGGTGATGTATGTAACGCAGAGAGAGGTGTTTGTTTGGCAGATGTGTTTCTGCTTGGGCCCACTTGTGCAAGATAAAAGCTTGTTTTGGAATTATAAGACCAATCAAAAAGGCCCACTACCATTGTTTAATTTTTCTGTTTGTGTTGGTAGTGTTGGGTCGATCAAAAGGGCCAAAGTTGGATCAAGAACATATTATGGGCTCACGTGACTTTTCTAAATTTTGAATTCACAATTTTATTTTCGGCCCACATGATTGCAGCTAAAAGTGAAGTGTTTTTTTTAGTATTGGATTTCTAATGGATCTTCGGATATTTTCATTAGTTTATTTGTTTGAGTAAACAAATTACTAGTGGGAATGGGGTCGGGTGTTCGCGAAGATTATTTGAATCGGGCTTCCAAATCTCAACATCAAATTCGTACGGGTTTGGGCGCGTGCGGGATGATGCCGCATGTTGTTAAAAAAAAAAAAAAAAAAATGAAAAAATGATGATGATATTTTGAAAAATGTGGGGTAGTCACGGTTACCGATGCAAATGTCAAAAATGGTGACGTGACTATTATGGGCCAAAAACAAAACGGTATGTTCACTTCCGCACGTCAATGTTTATGATTGTTACCGGTTATTCGTAAATGTTCGAAAGCATTTTGTTTATTGTCATATTCTCGCATTTGAAGACGAACGTATGAACCTAGAATGTCAATACCGGTCCTAACGAGTTCACAAAGTCTTTGGAGGGATACAAGTCGGATCCTACGGGGTACTAGGCGAAATTTCTTTATCAACTAGAATATGCAACGAAGAAATCTTTTTTGTTTATTGTCATATTCTCGCATTTGGTAACGAATGAATGAACCTAGAATGTCAATACCGGTCCTAACGAGTTCACAAAGTCTTTGGAGGGATACAAGTCGGATCCTACGGGGTACTAGGGGACGTTCTTATTCAACTAGAATATGCAAAGAAGAAAGTCGTTTTCGTGATTTTTCGGAACCGAGAACAGTCAATGAAGATTGACGACAGTTCCGCTCAGTGGAGGGAATTGGTGAACATTTGACGACAGTTTCTTTGAAGTGGAGAGAATCTGTTAAGTTTAGAGATTTTACCAAAGAAATGGGGGGATAAAAATTTTCAAATGTTGAATTTCTTCGGTAAATTTCTAAACGCAATCACAGGTGGTAGAGTTTGTGATTTTCTGGTGATACAAACGGTTCGGCGTGGAATGTTTTGCACAGACACATATTTGAGGATTTTAATTAATTCTCTAGCCAGCGTGAAGGGTTTTGCACGGAAAAATACAGGTTTCTAAAGTCTACAGTAGTTACAAAAGCGCTGTTCACTGAAGACCTGGGGAATCTTAATGAAAGCTGATAGTTCAAGGCTGAAGACCTGCAGGATTCGGTTTTGGGTTTGATGTTTCTTTGGGATTTTACAGGGATCTGGGGGTAACTCAATTCGTTGAGTTTGCAAACGATGTACTTGGTCTAGCTGACTTCCTGAGTACTGATGCTGAAGATCCGTAGTGCATTACGTGGTCAACTTCACAAAGGCGAGACAATGAGATCTGGATGTAGTTCAACTAAGCATTCTGGTTGAGCTTGCAAGGGATACACTTGGTCTAGCTGACTTTCCTGAGTGTTGATGCTGAAGATTAAAGTGCATTACTTGGTCGATTCCACAAAGACGGTTTACAGAAGACAGTTCACCAGAAATCTCTATCAATGTAGTATGCTTGAATGAAATGAAGTTCTTATGACAGATCAAGACTTGATGCAGTTCTTAAAGAATGGAACCCTTATCAAATGCCGGTTGGAGTATTGGAAGATCAGCGGAAGATCGGTCAATTAAGCCTTGTGAGGAAATTGCACAACACCCAACACGGATACGCGTACTTTAAGGGGGAAATATTATACAAGGAGCATCAAGATACTACTTACCTGGATCATCGGTCAAGGGGGAATTTTGTTAACACAGAGAATATGAATACTTGACTGAAGATCGATTGCAGTTGCATTTTCAGCATTCGACAGCAACGGACAAGGGGGAATTTGTTGATGCAGATTTTGTGTCCGATGCTTGTCGAATAGATTAGTTTTATTTTACGCTGAATTTGTAATAGTTAGTGAAACGGTCTATCGAACGTGTATAGACCCGCTCGTTTGAAGTGGTCAAACGAGAGGGTTATTCGGTTGACCGTGTGTGTTTGCAAGACAAGGGGTGTGACTATAAATAGAAAACCCTTGCCATTTGCAACACTTGGAGATTTTAGGAGGTTTGAGTCCTCACCGGGAGAGATCACCACTTGGTCTCTCCCCGGATGCATACTTCTTTGGTATTAGTTCGGTTATCATGTAATCGGGCCGATTTGTAATGTTTTACTACCGGATTAATACAAAGTTGTTTGTTTGTCATATCTAATCTCTCCCGTCTTGAACCGATCTCACACGAATCACGGTTTCGGTCACGAAACTCGGTCCTACAGGATTTCCAAAGAGCAAGCCTAGCTTCAAATATGTCATAGACAGGCCTCCAATTATTTACACGGTTCATGTTGGCCCCCACCTTCAGACCGAGAAACTTGAACGGGAGAGAATCCGGTTTGCACCCCACAATGACCGCCATATCATTAACATCCACTGTATCAACCCCAATACCGAACAAACTGGATTTCCCTAGGTTGATTCTCAAACCTAAGCAGACGTGAAAGCATCTTAAGATTCTAATAATGTTGATCGCATTACTATCATTCCAATCCCCGATGATTAAAGCATCGCCCGCAAAGAAAAGGTGGGATAACACCGGGCCATCATTAGGCAACTGAATACCTAAAAAAACTCCCACTTCCTTTGCCTTCTCAATTAAGCAAGATAGCGCTTCCATGACAGCTACAAAGAGAAAGGGAGAGATGGGATCCCCCTGCCTCATGCCTTTATCACACTTGAACTCAAAAGTAGGCGCACCATTGACTAAGACAGCCGCACGGGCCGAAGACAGAATTCCCCAAAGCCAATTACACCATCTATCCCCGAAACCCATCTGACGAAAGATGTCCACCACAAATCTCCAATTAATATTATCATAGGCTTTCTCAAAGTCGATTTTAAGAAGAAAAGCTTTCTTCTTCTGTTTTTTCAGCCAAGCCCAAACTTCGTTGATAATGAGCGGCCCATCTAAAATAAATCTACCCCTCAAAAAAGCAGACTGGCTATCCGAAATAACTAAACCGAGCACTTTCTTCAATTTGTTGGCTAGAACTTTAGAAATAACTTTGTTCACCACCCCGACAAGACTAATGGGCCGGTAGTCACCGAGGCCCACTGGATCCTTCCTTTTCGGGACAAGAGCTATGAAAGAAGAACCACAACCCGGGTTAATGGAACCAGTTTCGAAAAAAGCCGCCATCAGGGAGACAAAATCAGCCTCGAATAAGTTCCAGTATCGTTTGAAAAACCTGAAATTAAACCCGTCCGGCCCAGGGGCCCGGTCATCCCCACACTAAAAAACCGCACTTTTGATCTCTTCAACAGAAAAGGCCGACTCCAACCATTCCGCGTCTGAAGTGGAAATTTTTTTGAAAGACAAACCCGAAAGGCTAGGCCGATCCCCCCTCTCTTCCTCAAATTTAGATCTAAAAAACTTGAATACCTCCTTTTTTACCAGAGAAGGTTTGGAAACCCATTCTCCGCTGACATACAGACCATGGATAGTATTACACACTTTCCTGCAATTAATCATAGTATGGAAGAATTTAGAGCTTTCATCCCCCTCTTTAGCCCATCTAACTCGGGATCTCTGGCGAAGATCCATACATTTAGCGTGTTTTATCTCAGCGATAACCTTCTTATTCTCAGCCAAGATCCATTCCTCTTCCTCGGATAATTCTCTAGTGTCAAGAATAGCTTCCAGACAAGACAATTCCTCTACATCCTTGCTACGGGCCTCGCAATCCTCCTTAATCGACTTGTCTATCCTCTCTTTTAACTTGAGACGGAGAAACCCCAATTTTTTAATCAAAAATTTTTAATCAAAAACACATCAGGAGGGCTGCCATGAGATGAAAAATTACCACACACATCCTCAACCACATCAGAAAACCCATCTTTCTCGAACCATGAATTGAAAACTCGGAAAGGCCGAGCACCATAGTTCACGGAGTTCGATATAAGAATAATGGGGCAATGGTCAGACCACAATCTCGGGAGAGCTTGAACTCTCGCTTCAGGCCAGCCATTAAGGAATTCAGAATTAACCAAAAATCTATCAAGTTTGCTTAGCTTCTTCCCATTATCTGATCGCCAAGTGAATTGAGCACCTCTCATGTCATACTCGATCAAACCGTTGTCATAAATAAAAGAATTAAAATTGTTAGCACAAGCATGTTTAAACGAGCAGTTTCTCCTTTCTTCCCGGAATCTAACCGAGTTGAAATCCCCGCCCAGGATCCACACCCCTTCAGTATTATTAATAAGAATAGATAACGAATCCCAAACCTCTTTCTTGGCAGCTGTCCCTTGAGGGGCATAAATATTCAGGAAGTTGACAGGCGAATTACATCCAACCATCCTGCCTTTAACAATTAAGAAATTCCTATCTTTAATAGATTCCTCCATCTGAAAGAAGAGCTCATCCCACATACAGATTAAACCCCCCGACAATCCCACTGCCTCCACAGACTCGAACCCAAACCTGGCTTTTCCCCAAAAATTAGACAACCCCACCCGAGACACATTCCTATGTTTCGACTCCTGAATCACCAAGAAATTGATACCGTGAACACGAACCAGAGAACTGATCCCACCCGTTTTGGAACCACCCCCGATGCCTCTGATGTTAATAGATAGAACATTCATTTGTGACACAGTTGAATACCTGACTCCTTAACCGCATCTCTGATCAAATTAGCGTGATCGCGAAGTGGGACTCCGATTTTGGCCCCAATCGAAATAGTATCCTCCACTTCCTTATCCAAATGGGAATGACCCTCAGCATCGGTACCCTCCGGAGTCCTTCTGTTGGAGCAAACTGGGTCCGGAGCGACCTCCCTGGGAACCCCAACACCATCAGAATTAGCGCTGGAATTGAGATCAAAATCCCCATCTCCCCTTACCTTACCACCTGAATCACCCCTAGAACCAGAACCGGCTCTATTAGTGAAGCCGATAAACCCAAAGCCGGGTTCCACCTCATCTTCAACTACTCTTGTTCTTTTCTTAGGTCTGGAATCCACCGGGGACACTTAACAAGAAGAAGAATAGGCCCTGCCCTTAGAAGAATTAAGGCCCAAAAAAGAGCTCCTCTGGGCCCTCTTAAATTGCCGAACAGGAGAAGCCCCAATGACAAAGGGACCAGGCCCACCAATGATCTCAGCCAAATTGGGCCCCACATTAGGCTGACAATACTGGAAATCATGCGAACCCTTGGGGGACCCCACTTCAACCTCGAGCACCTCACCTTCTGGATTGACGTTAACCACTTGCATGGGAATATCCACATGGGAACTTGAACCGCCGCATAAAGGAGGCTCTTCGTTACCCGCCTTTTCGTTCCTCTGGCTAGACCCCTCCCCTTCCAAACCTACATCGGAGACCGGCCGGCCAAATGGCTCGGACACAAAAGAAGACCCACCATCGTCGGAACCACCGTCATCATTATCTAAACAGTCCGGAACCCAAACCTCCTGCTCCTCCTCCACCCACACTCTGAAATTTCTGTTCTGCCACTTTAAACTGACCGTCTCTCTGATTCTGGGAGCCTCCCCGGCTAACACCCCCACACTAAAAACAGACAAATCTTGCACCTCGTCCAAGATCCTAGGCACATGAAGGACCTTCCCAAAAAGATCACCAATCTGAGATAACACATCAGCATCTAATAGGTGTAACGGAATGCCGAGAATCCTTAACCACGCCACCCTCTCCAGCAGGAGAGATTGCCCAGACCACAAATCCAACGTGCTAAACCATGGACCCCACAAAACTTTTGACTCCAAAAAAGACTTTGCCGAGGACTCATCGGGGAAGGAGATCAAAATCGATAGGCCTCCCAAATAATAAAGACCAGAAAACTCCGTTTTTGCTATCTTCAGCAGCTTCTTGAAATCGAAAAGCGTTTCCAGATTAACCATTCTTCCCACCACCGCCATCCCATATAACTCGTTGAAAGCAGTAATTATATCCGGAACGACCACAGACCTCTCTACTACATCGTAGCCCCCTCCTGAAGCACCTCCCCCCCTCAGAAGATCCAACTCCTACCCCTTAAGACCCACCCAGAACATCACAGAAGGACCTGCCATCCCGGAAGTTGAACGGTCTATTTCCCACCAGATTACCAGAAGGACAAACATGCTTCGGAACAGGTCCAGAATGCCTTGCGGACCCTCCATTCTCCACAGCGAAACGAGCAATGTTGACCCACAGTTTGGAGTTCCCCAACTTAGCACCGTTCAATCTCCCTGACATCTCCATTGGGTCTCTAACCCCCTTAAAAGTTACAAAGCCAAACTTGTTACCGTTTTTGTCCCTTTTCCTTGCCACGTAAACACCCACGACATCCCCGAACGTACCAAAGAACTCCCCTAACTCCAAAGAACTACTCCGCTCCGGAAGATTTGACACGAAGAACTTCAGGGACTCAGCTGAAGCCTCACCCATAACTACCCAAGCCGAACGGAGGAGCTTTAAAAGGTTAACGGGACTCGTACCAGTCAAGCTAAACTATCCGGGATAGTCGCGACCGGTAACAGGCCTGCTAAGCAATCAAGGTCGGATCGCCGGCGAAGGGGAAGACGAAAGGACAACCCAGGAAACCGGACTCCGGACAGCGAATGGAGCGCTCCAGCAGACGCGATAGAATGGAAGGTCAAGCTGACACAACAGCGGCCTCACACGCTATCACAACGGCCTTCACCTCGTCGAGCCACCGGCAGCCGGGGGGAGAGAGGTTTTTTGAGAGAGAATTTAATTCATTCAGAGATGCCAGTAGAGTTGGTCGTATCTATCGACCTCTTATTAACATCACGCCGTCATGATGAGACACATAAGATACCAAGGTTGATAACAAAAGAAATGAAATCCTAAACATAACATTAGTGGTGACAAATGAAGTTAGCATGATGAAAAGTCATGATGTATGTTTAAGCAACAAATTATGAAAAAAGCATAGGCATAGAAGTTCTTCGCATCAACTGTGTTCTCATAGCACAACTACAAGAGTTGTAATCAACTAAGGTAGAAAACCATACTACTCAAGCATAAAGGGTCAACTACTTGTACGTTTTTTTTCTTCTAAAAACAATATTTTACAGTAAAATACCACTAATTATCCTTTCACATTAAGGATTTGAGTCCTTAGAGGAGCAAATACCTATACGTAAAAATCATATCTATATTAAAAAAAACTCTAACATCGTCTAGAAAATCTGATAACCTAAGGTAATCATTCGAATTAGCGTCGTGAATTAATATTGTGTGTAGGTAGTTTATGTGTTTTCGTATATTAAGTGTCATTGTTGGAAAAGTTAGTTCTTTGGTCATAAATTGCGTCATTTTTGGATTCTACTTACTTCAAGTGTTTAGGATCATTTGTACAAAAGGATTAGAAGATAGATAGTGATGTTGCCCACTATATTCAGATTGGCTGGTATATGTAGAGAACAACCACCAATGTATTGTGTAACAAGAGATTTTCAACTAAGTTAAATGGAAAATTCAGTAGGGTTGCAGTTAGGGCGGATATCTGGGCACACAAAGTTAGACCAAATAAAAAAATGAGGTTTTAGGGAAAGATTAGAAGTGACTAGCATATTGCATAATATTAAGGGGGTGAGAGATTGAGATGTTTTAGGCTTGTGAAGAGGAGGCAAACTATTACGCCAGTTAATGGAAACCCTCAATGTGTAGGGAGAAGCAGTAGAGGCCGGTCAAAATTAAGTTGGGTTGAGCGGATTAGGTAAGATTAGTTAAAGTTCTACCTCTCTGAGGATATGGTATAGGATAGGAGTTCGTGAAGACTTAGGATAAATGTTAAAGACTTCTAGAGGATTGTACATTTCTGTCTTAACTTTGTCGTACGAGCTTAAATTTTCCTATACAGCCTATGTGAACTTAGCATGACATTGTCTAATTGTATATATGTAGTTTTATAATGTTATATATGTTTCTATTTCACTGTGTTTCTTTTCCACCACTTGTTCTATTTGTAGCTTACTTTTCTATATCTTTAGTTTTGTTGCTAGTTTGTTGTATTTTGGAGCCAAGGGTCTCTCTAGAATGAGCCTCTATACTCCAAAGGATTGAGGTAAAGTTTGTATACATATCCCACACTCCCTAGAACTTGCAAATAGTTTGTTATTGATACGATTCACTGAGTACGATTACTTTGTATTCAAATTAGATATATGTAGTTATCTTAAAAGTTTTCAATGAGAACGTTAAATATTGCGAGAACCGTGAGAACGAATGAAAAAATCACGAGAAGTTGGTCATTGTTGGGTTAATCGGTTTGTTTCCGGGTCGGTTCGGGTCGGGTACGAGCAGAATAATTATACGGGTCAGAGGGGTTGTGGAAGAAGTGGTCTTGGTTGACTAGAAAAGAAGGAACTGAAACGTGGATAATGTGAACGTTGGATGGTGGCCGATTTTATGGGATACATGGATTGAGTAATTTAACATGTGCATTTATTTTTTCTCTTATAAATAGCAGGTGATAGCATTAGCGTGTTTTGTCCACCCATTTCTAAATAATTAGAAAGTTCATGTAGTAAATATTTTCCTTCTTAGTGAGTTTTAAAGTGTGTGTTTGTGGGCCTGAACCAACATTTGGTAGCAGAGAAAGGTGAGATTGGACGGCCGTTTTGAGAGTCGGTGTCAAGAAAGAGAGCAGCCCTTTTGCTGCTGGGTTGAAGAGGCAACAGTAGGAGAGGACCGAAAAGAGAAGGGCTAATTGAAATCAGTAAGAAGACCGAAGAAAGAAAGACCGTCACCGGAAAGGAGATTCTAGCGAAGACCGAAGTCGGAGAAGCACCAGCAAGAAGAGAGAAGACCATGCCAAACTGGCGTGAGAGAGAGCGTCCTGAGAAGAAGAACAAAAGCCGAGACCGAACGGCCAAGACCGAAGCAGTTCTTCTTGCCGGAATGAAAGACCGACACCGTATTTTTGCTGGAAGCGAAAGACTGTAGACCGAAATTGTGAACTAAAGACCGAGGTGTTACATTAGGAAGAGAAAGGACTGTTTCTATATCTTGCCAGTGACCGGAAGGAAGACTGACGCTGCCGCAAGAAAGAAAGGTTACCGGTGATGGTGCTGTTTTTTGTCAAGACGGAAAGAAAGGGGAAGGAAGCAAGGAAGTGAAAGCAAGCAAGATTCCACAGAAAGTTTCATTACGTTAGCAAGTTTGAACCTTTACGGTTCATGTAGAAAGAAAATCCAATTTGGATTAGGCAAGCAAGTAAGATAGAAGAGGCGCCACAAGAAAGAAGAAGAAAAAAAGTGGTTGGTGTCGCCTCGTGAGAAAGACGGATGGCCTCGTAAGAAAGAAAGAAAGAACTGGTGGTGTTGCAAGAAAGTAAGAAAGCAGCAAGCCACAAGAAAGAAAGAACGGGTGTCGATGAGAAAGAAGAAAGAAAATTCAACAACGGAAAGAAAGAAACAGACACGTGTTTGTTCGTAAAGAAAGAGAGTGATCGAATCTTTGTGATTCGGATAACAAGAGAGCAAGAACGAATGTGAGGAAGATACGAGCAAGTAGCAAGAACGGAAACCGATTAAGGGGTGATTGTTGGGTTAATCGGTTTGTTTCCGGGTCGGTTCGGGTCGAGTACGAGCAGAATAATTATACGGGTCAGAAGGGCTGTGGAAGAAGTGGTCTTGGTTGACCAGAAAAGAAGGAACTGAAACGTGGATAATGTGAACGTTGGATGATGGCTGATTTTATGGGATACATGAATTGAGTAATTTAGCATGTGCATTTATTTTTTTTATTATAAATAGCAGGTGATAACATTAGCTTGTTTTGTACCCCCATTTCTAAATAATTAGAAAGTTCAAGCAGTAAATATTTTCCTTCTTAGTGAGTTTTAAAGTGTGTGTTTGTGGGCTTGAACCAATAGTTATAAACAATTTAAATTCAAAATTTCTTGTTATAATTATCATCATTATTCGAATACAATTCAAATTCAAAATTTCTTGTTATACAATTCAAATTCAAAAATTCTTGTTATACTTATCATGAGATTTACATGTATTTGAAAATAAAATTTTTATACACATATGTAAAAAAATTATTAAGAGTTATTTTAAAAGAAGAGATGAATTACTTAAAGAGTAAAATATTTTTTTAATCTTGTATTTTAATTATAAGGAGGTTTGTGTTTAGAAAAATGATTTTGATTGGTTTTCTCATTCATTCTCACGGTTCTTGCAATATCTAGCGTTCTCAAGATAACCATCTCATATATATATATATATAAGAGAAGGATCCGTTAGGAACCAACCTTTATTGCGAGAACCGTGAGAAACAGTGTGAACACAACCAAAAAATACCTAAAAAAATCAACAAGCACTAAAAAATATTTTTTTAATATTTAAAAAAAACGCTATATTTCAACACCACAAAAACCAACAAAAAAAATTTCGAGTAACAATTATCTATGCACATGTACATATGTATCATTTTTTTTGACAAATTCCGTAATACATTACAAATTCCGTAATACATTACTAATATCAGACAATTACACTTTCATTTACACTACCATTCATAATACACTACTTTTTACATTAACAATATTAGAAATGCAAATGTGCATCTATATGTATGAACTTGTTATAACATTAACAACACTATAAATGCACATGTGCATCTATATGTATAAACATGTTATAACGTGTTTTGGTACAGCACTTTGGATACGCTTTCCCTTTCATCTAACATACCATCCATAATACACTACTATTACCTCCTACCATCCGTAATACAATATCATTGTCTCCTACCATCCATAATACAATACCATTACCAATATTTCACTTTATTACATGTACATCAACACCCTTTATACCATCCAAACAACATATTACATCATAAAGTGACAAATATAATCAAACCATCAACCACTAGATATAACTAACCAAAACACATGTATATTGGCCTACTTCATCATTTAAAATCACAAACTTTTTGTACCAAAACACGTTATATCATGGTTATACATAATGATACACATGTGCATTCTCAATATTGGTAATGTAAAAAGTAGTGTATTGTAGATGGTAATGTAAATGAAAATGCATTTTTCTACTACTGGTAATATATTACGGAATTTGTCCAAGAAATAATACATATGCACATGTGCATCCATAACTGTTACTCGAAAAAAAAGTTTTTTTTTTGTAACGAAATATAGCGATTTTTTAGAAAAATATTAAAATTTTTTTTGTGTTTTTTGGATTTTTTTTGTGTTCACATTGGTTCTCGCAATAAAGGTGGTTCTCGCATAAACCCTACCATATATATATATATATATATATAGAAACGAGATTAGGAGAAAACGGAAAAAAGTGTGAGAACGGTGAGAACGCATCCTGACCGAACACGTGGCGTGGGGCATGATCAGGGTCCGAGGGGTTTTTTTTGTCTTTTTAGTATTCTTCTCCTTTCACGATTTTCGCGTTTGACATGCTGCTTTATTTTTTCCGTGCAAGATAATTTTGGCGTTATGTAGAATTATTAATTATTTGGCGTTTTACTGTTTTTTCTCAGATTTCTTTTCGTTGAATTAATTCTTTTTGTGTCACATAGTTATTTTTTGGCGTTATTGCTTTTTCCATGTCATTTTTGGCGTTTTGTATCTTTTTGTTAATAGTTGATTACCATAGATTAATATTTTATAAAACTACAATAACACGAAAATCAAAATAAACTAATAGTCTTCCGTAGGTGGGATTACATCAGAGATGTACCCATCGCTTTGTTCATCACTTTCTTCATATTCTTCATTATCAAATTTCATTTTTGCGTGTAACGCCATTAGCTCGTCTCTTCTTTGCTGCAACGTATTCTTAAATATTACTGCATCCTTGGAGTTTGGATCATTTGAAGGTGTTAAATCACAAAGTTGTTCAATGATAGATAGCAACCCTGTCTTCAACATTTCTTCCATTGGCCTTGAGTATTGCACCCCGTTTTTATAAGTCAGTTCAAGTGTTCCTTCTTTCTCATGCAATACCCAACAGCTAAGTTTTGGTATAGGAGTATCTTCAATATCATCATCATCTTCTGCCAGAAATTTTATCTTCAGTCTTTTTATTACAGTTCTCGTTATTGGAACCCCAAGGGCCAGGATATCCTTCTGAACCTTTTCATTCATTCCAAGCATGGCTTTGATTGTCCTTACCTTTACCCTTCTCCAATCAGAGAACTTTATGATGAATCGTTTCTCTTTCCTTTTAAACCTCCATGCAATAACCTTAGCCATTTTTAATTTTTTTGGCGTTTTGGACAATATGTGGCGTTTTAGTCAAATTTTTTGGCGTGTTTAAGCTTGGGTTTCATGGTCTTCTTTTATATTGACCTTTTTTCCCGCGTATGACAGGTAATTATTGCGTTTTGAAAAAGATAAATAAATATAATAGATGTTAGTAATTATATTTTCCGTCGTTTCATTTTACTGTTTTTTGCAGTTTACCGTGTTTTGTTTTCAGACTCAACTGTTTATATGGTGTAACACGTCAAATCTTTGACGGCTGTAATTATAGCGTTTTGTTTTCCAATGGCGGTTTGTCGCAACCCCCGATCCCTGATCCCCGGGAACGGGCGGACGCGAACTCAGAATTTCGGTGGTATCAGGTTTGTTAATTTGGCAGCGGAATTTACATCAGGACCGTAGTTAGGAAATGTTTATCAGAGTAAAACCACCATATTTGATATTAATAATCACATGGGTAAAACCCAAGTTTCTTATTACAATACATTTATAGGGATAAACCCTATATTATTGAATTTAAAACATCATTTATTAGGTAACTTTTATAGCCACATTTTTCCTAAGCCTTCAGTGCTCTCCAGCTGGCTTTTTACTAATTGGCTGTCACATTGTGTTACCTGAAACGCGTTTTAAAAACATTTGTCAGTGGGAAATACTGGTGAGTGAATCCCAGTTTAATCAACAAACATTTTATCAATTAAAACAGTATTGAGAGCGATCACATTGTTTATTTCTACACAATTACTCATTCAGTACTGTCAATCCTGACTTGTGGGTCATATTACACATTGGCTAACTCGTTGTCCAATGGTAGCGTACTGTCATCCCCGACTTACTACTCACAAGGTAGTAAATTTTGTATACAAAACCCCAACATACCGGCAGTAATTGAAGAACTACAAAGACTCAATCACCGCTTAATCACATTGTAAAATAATTAAGGTTTTGTAAAATATTTAAAAAGGTTAACAAAAAGAGGATAAACTCACATTGCTATCTTAGACTTCGCGTAAGGGTTTCCTTGATATTATCTATAATTTATGAAAATGTACATAGGTTAGTATCATAACCTTTTGAAAATATTAATGATACCTTCCCCGAGACGGCATTCCAACAACTACGTCGGGCAGAACCACGACAGTTATTACGGAACCCTAAATCAATCGGGCAGCGTATCTATTATGAAACTGGGGTTATAATACTTATAACGGAGCAGAACCTCGCTAATTAGGGGGTATTATACCAGCTTTATAAAGCCTATATTCAGAAATTGTGATTGAGAATGAAAGAAATGAACGACGGAAAACGAAAACCCGTTGCCTGCTTATATAGGTGCTGAAACTGGTTCCCACGCGGCCCGCGTAAGCGTAGACGAAGGTCTATGCGGCCCGCGTCAAAACTGGTCAACGGACTAGCTTGTCTGGCTCATCAGGTAGGTCCGCCATGATGTCCACACGTGTCGGCCTCTGGTGTCTCCGCGTTGTTGATCTCTCGCGGCCCGCGTAAGTGTTAAGGTGAGCTTACGCGGCCCGCCTTAACTTAAGAAATCAACGATATCAGGTTTCAACCCTGATACCGCCCGCGTAAAGGCTTGGGGTGGGTCTACGCGGCCCGCCTCAACTTAATATTCAGATTTTATATTTTATTTTTAATGCTATATTGTATTTCGGGTTCGGTTTTCACATACGGGGTGTATTTAAAGACATATTGGAACAACGTAAAATATAATAGGGTGTCGTAAATATTATGAGGGTGTTGGTTTTACTGAGGGTTGTTACATCCTCCCCACCTTGTTTTAGTTCTCGTCCTCGAGATCTACTAATCTCTTATGCTTGAGGTTCTTGACTTTCCTGTCTTCAATCTGTAGAGGCCTTTCTACAAACTTGAGTTGTTCATTTACCTCTATATCCTTAAGAGGTACTATTAGTGATTCATCAGCTAAACACTTTTTGAGATTAGATACATGAAATACATCATGTATTCCTGCCATTTCCTCTGGCAGTTGTAGCTGATAGGCTACAGGTCCTATTCTTTTAATAATTTCAAAAGGTCCAATATATCTGGGACTTAGCTTTCCTCGTTTGATGAATCTTACCACTCCTTTCCAAGGAGAGACCTTTAATAATACTTTATTTCCTACTTGAAATTCTAATGGCTTGCGTCGGTTATCAGCTTAACTTTTCTGTCGATCACATGCTGCTTTTAATCATTCCTTGACTTGAATAATCTTGTCGGTTGTTTCTTGCACTATCTCAGGTCCAGATAGTTGCTTTTCCCCAATTTCTGACCAACAGACTGGGGTTCGGCATTTTCGTCCATAAAGTGCTTCGAATGGTGCAACATTAATACTTGTGTGATAACTATTGTTATAAGAAAATTCTATTAAAGGTAAGTGATCATCCCAATTACCTCCGAAATCAATTACTCAGGCTCTGAGCATGTCCTCCATTGTCTGAATCCTCCTTTCACTTTGTCCGTCTGTTTGAGGATGATAAGTTGTGCTTAATTTTAACTTGGTTCCCCTTGCCTTTTGGAAACTTGACCAAAAATGAGAGGTAAATCGACTATCCCTATCAGAAACAATTGATAAAGGAATTCCATGTAAAGAAACAATTTCATTTACATATAATTTAGCTAATTGTTCCATACTGAAAGTTTCTTTCATTGGTAAGAAATGAGCTGACTTGGTTAGCCTATCTACAATCACCCAGTTTGTATCATTTCCTTTCTTTGTTTTGGGTAATTTAGTAACAAAATCCATTGTTATTAATTCCTATTTCCATACTGGCATTTCTAACTGTTGTATCAATCCTGAGGGTTTCTGGTGTTCAGCTTTGACTTGAGAACAAGTTAAACATTTAGAAACATAGGCTGCTATGTCCTTCTTCATTCCTATCCACTAGAAATTTTTCCTTAAATCCTGGTACATTTTATCACTACCTGGATGTATCGTATACTTAGATTTATGGGCTTCTTCTAAAATACGATAACGTAGATTTCCTAATTTAGGTATCCATATTCTCTTTTCATGGAATCTCCAAATTCCATCTGTTCCTTGTTCTAACTTTTTTAGCATACCTTTTAATTTTTCAGTATCATCATTGATTACTGATTCTTGTGCTTCTCTTATCTGATCATTTAAATCTGCTTGTAGATTTAATTTAAGAGAATATACCCTTTTTGGCTTTTCATGATACTTTCGACTTAAAGCATCTGCTACTACATTTGCTTTTCCTTCATGATACTGGATATCATAATCATAATCACTAAGTATTTCTATCCAGCGTTTTTGTCTCATATTCAACTCCTTTTGTTTTAAAATATACCTTAAACTTTTATAATCAGTGAATATGGTAAACTTACTTCCGTAAAGGTAATGTCTCCAAATCTTAAGAGCAAAAATTATAGCTCCTAATTCTAGATCATGGGTTGAATAATTCTCTTCATGATTCTTAAGTTGTCTGGATGCGTAAGCTGTAACCTTTTGTCGTTGCATCAACACACATCCATAACCTAATTTGGAAGCGTGACAATATACTACAAAGTCTTCAGCTCCTTCTGGTAACGCTAATATGGGTGTATGGGTTAATCTTTGCTTAAGAATTCTAAAAGCTTCTCCTTGTTTTAATCCCCATTCAAACTTAACAGATTTACAGGTTAACTTAGTTAAGGGAATGGCTATTCTAGAAAAATCTCGAATAAATCTTCTATAATAACCAGCTAGTCCTTAGAAACTTCTAACCTCGGTTGGTGACTCAGGGGTTTTCCATTTAGTAATTGCCTCGATCTTGGTGGGATCCACATGAATTCCTTCATGATTGACTAGGTGTCCAAGAAATTGTACTTGTTCTAACCAAAATTCGCACTTAGAAAATTTAGCATAAAGCTTTTCTTTTCTTAATAAACTTAAAAGTGCGTGCAAATACTTTGCATGGGCTTCCTTATTCTTAGAATAAATGAGAATATCATCTATGAAAACAATTATGAATTTATCCAAATATGGCTTACATATTCGGTTCATCATGTCCATAAATGCAGCTGGGGCATTGGTTAAACCAAATGGCATGACAGTAAATTCATAATGGCCATACCTTGTTCTGAATGCGGTTTTAGGAATATCTTCTTCCTGTACCTTTAATTGATGATATCCTGACCTTAAATCGATTTTCGAGAAAAATCGAGCTCCTTGTAGTTGATCAAACAGATCATCGATTCTCGGTAATGGGTACCGGTTCTTAATCGTAACCTTGTTTAATTCACGGTAGTCAATGCACATACGCATTGATCCGTCCTTCTTTTTAACAAATAAAATCGGCGCTCCCCATGGTGACGAACTTGGCTGTACAAATCCTTTTTCCAACAATTCGTCTAATTGTTTCTTTAATTCTTGCATTTCTGAGGGTGCCAAACGGTAAGGTGCTTTGGCAATCGGTGTCGTTCCTGGTATCAAATGGATTCTGAATTCAACTTCTCTATCTGGAGGTTGCCCTGGCAATTCTTCTGGAAATACATCTGAAAACTGAGATACTACTGGAATATCTTTCAAATCCTTTCCTTTAGTGTTAGTGATTATAGAAATCAAATACACTAATGATCCTTTTCTTATGTAACTTGCAGTTTTCATCACAGAGATAAATTTTGTGGATCTAGATGGTTTATCCCCTTTAATTGTGATCGTTTTACCTTTTGGTGAATTTACTTGAATTGACTTTTGATCACATAAAATACTGGCTTTATTGGCTATTAACCAATCCATTCCTAAAACAACATCGAATCCTGCCAGATTCATGGGATAAAGATTTGCAATAAATTTCTGATTTAAAATTTCTATTCTTGCTCCCTGCAAGATTTCAAAAATCCTAACGATTTCTCCATTAGTTGTCTCTACTAAACATTCTTGTGGTAGTTTAGTTAATGACTGATTTAGAAATTTGCAAAATGATGTATTAATAAAACTTTGGTTTGTACCAGAGTCAAATAATACTTTAGCAAAAATATCATTAACTAAAAACATACCAGCTATGACATCTGGAATCATCTTGGCTTCATCTGCAGTTAGAACAAATGCTCTAGCATTTTGAGTATTCTTGTTGTTTGTAGCTGGAGCTAATTTTGGACCATTAAGCTTGATATGACCTTGTTCTCCACAGTTGTAACATATCTTGTTATTAGCTTTCTTCCTGCAGTTTTCTTCCTTGTGTCCTGATATTTTGCAAAAGTTACAATATATAGAGCATCTTCCTGAATGCTTTTTTTGCAATTCTTACAGTAAGGTACAGAGGTAGAACCTATATTTCTCCCACGGTTAGAACGAAATTCTTGTGTGAGTTTCTGGGTTAGGTTCCTCCTTTGATCCTCCTCTCGGGTACGAATTAATTCATCTGTCAAGGTATTTGCTAGTTCTACAGTTTCTTCTATGGTTTGTGGTCTAGCTGCCTTGACTACATGTCTAATTTCTCTAATTAATCCCCAGATATAACGGGAGATTAACACTGGTTCAGGTGAACCAAGAGTTGGCACTATTCTAGCATATTCGAAGAATATTTTAGTGTATCCCTTACTATCCACACCAGTCATCCTAAGGTTTAAGAATTTGTTTGCTATCTGTTCCTTTTCATTGGGTGGGCAGAATTTCCTTTCTACTTTGTTCTTAAATTCTTCCAATTCCATATTGTAGGTTCTATCACTTCCTCTTGATTGGAGGATAGTGTTCCACCATTCTAATGCTGAATTCTTAAACAGATTAGAAGCAAACAATATCTTATCTTCTTCAGCACACTTGCTTATTCTTAAGACTGCCTCAGTCTTCTCTATCCAGCGTAGGGTTGCAATGGCCCCTTCATTGCCCGAGAATTCCATTGGTTTACAAGACCAAAATTCTTTATAAGAACAACCGTAAAACACGGTTCTTCTTCTTTTAGGAATGGGCATTTGAAGTACAGGTTCATTGTTCACGCTGTTTTCAGGTTCGATGGGTCGCTTACTGCTATACTTACTTTTATTATTCGCTTCTTGAATAGTTTGAATAATAAATGGCATTGCATCTATGATTCCTTGTGCCACTATATGTTGAACAACACTATTATCCATTTGGTTTCCATTGTTATTGATGCTCGGATTTTCATTAACCACGTTAATGTTACTCTGGTTATCATTATTCAGATTTCCTTGATTTCCTTCGTCGGCCATCTGAATTTTAAACATTTATCCATATTAATATCACAAGATAATATTTAATATAATTAATCACATGATACGCAATCTAGCCAAAAACGTCGATCATTGCGACTTTTACTCTATTTCCAGATACTATTATGCATCTATTACACACTAGTACTGAAATAAAAATTACAATACCAACAGAAATAGAATCACACTAATAGTAATATGCATCCGTACACACATATTTTATTTTATTATATTATATTATTATCATCTCCTTTATCCCATCACGGATATGGATTTATCCAAAAATCCATATTGCGCTCATCGTATTTTCATACGAGACGCTCTCCCACCTGTCTCATTCTCTCACTGCTTTCTAAAACTTCCTCCCCAAAAGTCCTAAGTTCTTGCACGTTTTCTGCACTCATTAGGGGTGCAGGTTCTAGGACTGGGTTCGGAATCTGGGGTGCGGGTTCCTGATATGGGGGTGAAAGTGCCTGAAATCGGTAAGGATCTTCTAAGATTTCCCTAATATATTCATCGTGGTAATAGTGATCTAAAGGGTCCATACCTGTATAGGCTCCTATGTTCTGTATATGTGTCTCTTCATGGATCGGGTAACGTTGCACAAAGTCCCTATTATCATCCCACCAGGGGTCGTAATTTGGGTCTAGAGGGTTTGGTGCAGGTACCCTCGGGATTTCTTCTCGGTTGAAGTCATGCATCTCCACCTGGTTTTCAGGGTTTTCTATTTCCATGGGTTGGTCTGGGATTTGCAATTGTGGTTGGGGTGCTATTGTTTGCTCCAGATTAGGGTCAGTAGCAGTTGTGGCTGGGATATGGAAATTAGCTAGGCTTCTATTAAGCATATCCTGCGTATGGGCATCTGTCTCTCGCTTAACGGCTGCTAAGGCTCTTTGCTGTTGCAACTTTCGAATTCTTTTCCTACGTCCAAAGGCTTCCTTACTGAACCATCCTCGTTTCTTATGAGGGAATGACTCTTCTGACTGAGCTTTAAAAGCAAACATTCCTTCTTCCTGATCAGCAGAATACCTAGAAAGGGCAGGCTGTGATGAGGTACCTTCACTCCTAGGTGAATCAGAAAACTGACGACACATGTCTGAGGGTCCTTGATCACTCATACTGTAAACTAACAAATAGTCAAATAACACATAACAAATCAATACAGTTATGCACATATTTCCGTAATTTATTTCCTAACACAAAATTTAGAATTTAAGTGTCAGCAGAACACTTATTTGGCTTAGATCAGTGGCTAGGCTCTGATACCACCTCCTGTCGCAACCCCCGATCCCTGATCCCCGGGAACGAGCGGACGCGAACTCAGAATTTCGGTGGTATCAGGTTGGTTAATTTGGCAGCGGAATTTACATCAGGACAGTAGTTAGGAAATGTTTATCAGAGTAAAACCACCATATTTGATATTAATAATCACATGGGTAAAACCCAAGTTTCTTATTACAATACATTTATAGGGATAAACCCTATGTTATTGAATTTAAAACATCATTCATTAGGTAACTTTTATAGCCACATTTTTCCCAAGCCTTCAGTGCTCTCCAGCTGGCTTTTTACTAATTGGCTGTCACATTGTGTTAGCTGAAACGCGTTTTAAAAACATTTGTCAGTGGGAAATACTGGTGAGTGAATCCCAGTTTAATCAAGAAACATTATCAATTAAAACAGTATTGAGAGCGATCACATTGTTTATTTCTACACAATTACTCATTCAGTACTGTCAATCCTGACTTGTGGGTCATATTACACATTGGCTAACTCGTTGTCCAATGGTAACGTACTGTCATTCCCTACTTACTACTCACAAGGTAGTAAATTTTGTATACAAAACCCCAACATACCGGCAGTAATTGAAGAACTACAAAGACTCAATCACCGCTTAATCACATTGTAAAATAATTAAGGTTTTGTAAAATATTTAAAAAGGTTAACAAAAAGAGGATAAACTCACATTGCTATCTTAGACTTCGCGTAAGGGTTTCCTGGATATAATCTATAATTTATTCAAATATACATAGGTTAGTATCATAACCCTTTGAAAATATTAATGATACCCTCCCCGAGACGGCATTCCAACAACTACGTCGGTGAAGGGGTAAGGTCCCAAAAACCTCATAATAAGTACTTGGGACCATACCACAACCTTGCCTTTTAACCTTGCGCGGCCGCGCACTGGTCTTACAAAAGGAAGAAACAGTCAGCAGTCTATAGTCGCGCGCCCAAAGGAAATCATAAATCCTTGCGCCTTCTCCCGTTAGCAAAGGATGAAAATCCTAAAATAAACACTTCCGCTTAAATATCCAGACTTGGATATTATTTACCCAGACTTGGGATTTATTCCTTCAGCTGTTTCCACACAATAAGGTGCCACACCAGATTACAGCAGTAATCTTCTAGAAGAAATACAATCGTGCACCACCAAGAAGGTTATAACCGTCTGGACACGTGTCACCATCTCAGGCATCCCTGAAATCATAACGAAAGCATGCAATTGGAGAGTAATCTCCACTTGATCACTTTACACGTGGCAAATCCCCAGCCTTCGATCTAAACCACGATCCGTGTGCTCTCACGTCGGATCAAGGAGCTTGACGGAAGGAAATGTAACCGCTTACGGGGTTAGCATCTTCCGTCAACTTTTCACTAACGGGTTTTCCCGCCTAAAACGACTCCCGGCTATAAATATGAGAAGTAACCCAGGTATGAATTCAAGTTACACACACTTCCCAAATACATCCTCTCCCTCATTACCCATACTTATTCTCACACCGGAGTCGGGTCAAGGAGAGAACCCTCTTCTTGGCGAGGCTAACGGTGCTCTTTTTTGCAGAATTATATGAGAAGAAGATCAGCTGTACCTGAATCAACCGAGAGGAAACTAACCTTTTTATGCGGATTCAAACCCCCTAGATATCTCGGTTCCGACCATTTATCTAGTGTTTCTTCATTGGCGCCCACCGATTCCTCTGTCTCGTCAGTTTTCATCTCGTTTCGATTCAGTTCTTTTCATTTTCTGTTTTACATATGGCAGAAAATTCATCATCTCATCGACAAACCGGTCTTCGACCGAACGTCGGAAACAACGTTCAAGTAGAAGGAACGTTCAAGTAGAAGGAATCCCAGAAGATGTCTCCGATGACAACGAAGTTCAATCCAACCGAGAAAATGACCCTGTCACTCCAGGAATGTTACCAGCAAACCCTGCTCAATCATTTCTGCCACCAGGAGAAACTCCAATTTCCTGGTACGTCAGGTCTCAAGGAGCACTGAACGCAGTGTACACACAGCTGTGTGCTCAAACTGCTCCCCTGACTCAATCACGGAGACCTGGATCTCGTGCTCATGCTTCTCAACGGGAGGATTCAACTTACGAGAATACAGAAGCGTATGCCAGATCCACATCACAACGGGAACACACTCAGACAGGAAGTCACCAGAGAGAGAGTCATGGTAGAACACATCGAAGACAATCGGTTCATGATAGGTTAGGTTCTCAACGGGACACCCACACCGATGAATCTGATCCAACATACCGTTTAAGTGCAAACACCAGTGTGTTCAATCGACTGCAGCCAAATTACAATAAATGCAGGCCTCGTGCGGTTTATAACCCGGAGGCCGAACACAACTATGATTTGATTTACCGCCCTGCGGAAGCAGTGGAAAATTCAAAATTCATAATGGAAATAGCTTTAGCTCCATTGGAGAAGGCTAAACTACCATCCAATGTGGGTAAGTTTAACGGGCTCACTGACCCCGATGACCACTTAAGGGTGTTTACCAGCGCTGGATTGGTTAGGGGTTGGACCCTCCCGCTATGGTGCCATATGTTCGTGCAGACCTTAACCGGCCCAGCGCGAATCTGGTTCGATAACTTACCAATTGGACAGATCGAATCTTGGAAAAACCTGCGCGAAAAGTTTTTAACACATTTTAGCCAGCAACGGCGTTCTATTCGCGATACATCTGACGTCATGAACATTTGGCGCCGAGATGACGAGAATCTGGAGGATTTCATCACCAGATACAATAAAGAAGTGTTAGAGATCGGCGGAGTTCATGAGCAACTAATCCGCGCTCAATTCAAGTACGCGGTTAGATGCGATGACATGATTAAGGTCTTATCGGGAACAGAGGGCCTTCCAAAAAGTTGGGAAAAAATAATGGCGGCGGCCAAGGTTTACGCGCAAACTTAGAAAAACCTTACCACAAATAGGCCACCGCCACCACACAACAGGCTCGCGGACTTAAGCTCAACCAGCGAGAAGAGGTTTAAGAAATCATGGCGTGAGTCGGGATCAGGAAGTCGTTCCTCTGAAGATGCTCGCGCAACGATTAACGAACTCACCGCGCAAAGGGAGAACAAGCAGGAGAATAGGGAGAGGCAGTGGACTCCCCTAATAAAGACTCCGGCAGAGGTTTTGAGTACTGAAGACTATCAATTCAAACCTCCGATTCCCATGAAAAATAAACGTGGGCAAGACCCAGCACAATACTGCGAATATCACAAAGACAACGGGCATACCACTAACAACTGCATCTCCCTACGCACAGAAATAGAGAAAGCCCTCAAGAGCTGCAAACTCACACATTTACTCCAAAATGTGCGCAAAGAGATTAAGCAGATAACCCGGGGTGAGGAGGGCCCAAGCAAGCGGGCAAAAACTTAAAAGACAACTCTATGCATTTCCCGCGGAAAAACAGGATCCATCAAGCAAAGCGGAAATGATAGAGAGTAAGTTAAGTTTCACATAATTATATTAGCAAAACTTTGTAAAAAGCCTCTGTGCTCTATCCTTAAATAAAAGTGCAAAGTTTCTATCATTTCTATGTTTACAAAGTGCATGCAATTTCTTTTAGTAAGCGCAAAAACATTATGGTAGTTCTAAAACAAGCTTCATGAACGGTCAGTGATCACGTCACAGACGGCCATAAGTTCAAACATAAGCTTTTATACCAACTTTATTCGCCTTACTCAACAAAAAAATAATCATACTCATGCAAAATATTGTAAACAAACAGATAGAAACATCATACTATTCTCAGCGTACAGACATGCTCTAAAAACTTTCAAACACGGCAGTGTTTAAGTTACTTGCGCAACAGCGCACCAACAAAAATATGGATGCACATCCCAAATATTACAAGAAAATTGTCCAATACATTTTTCAACCTACACTAAATCTTCACCCTCATCCGGAAAGATTTCCCTTAGTTGCGCCACGTGATCATCAGATTGCAGCGCAACATTTATAAAATCCATAACCGAAAGTTGCAAGTTGTTAAACTCCGTCTTCAAGGCAGCAAGCGCGGCACCAGTATTCACGCCGAAAGTTGCAGACTTACTGTTATCCCAGTCAACCTTTAAAGCACTGTTCACATGATGGGAACATTCAGCATATCCTTGCGCATACCCATCTCTTCGCGCAGCAACCACCAAACGAGCAACGGTTTTATCCAACTCTTCAGAATTCAACACAGACTCAGCAATCTGTGAAATCAAGTGAAAATAAATATCAAGAAAGCGAATAAAACAATTCCACAACTGAAAAAGAAAAGAAACTTACACAGGCGATACCGCGATCTTTCAACCAGGCCATATCATTCTTCAAAGGATCAAGCTCGCTTTCTGCTGAAACCCGCGCCGTTTCTGAATTTTCTAACTTCTCTTCAACTGCAGTCAAACGGCGGGAGGTTTCAGCATTCTCGGAATGCGCAAGCTCCAAATCCTTCTTAAGTTTTTCCTGATCAGAAAGCAAAGTGGTAAGTTCTTCCAATTCTTTATCTCTAAGAGCAAGAGTGGCGCAAGCTTGTACCTCTCGTTGCTCACTGCGCTCCCTATGAGAATGCGCTTCTTCCAAAGCAGCTTCTGCATCAGCTTTCTCTTTCTTCAACCTTTCTACCTCCGCATCCTGATTCTTCAGTTTTTCAACCTCCGCCTTGAGGTTATTAATGATATTACGAAGGTTTGCCTTCTCCGCATTATCTTTTTCGCAAATTCTCCTCCAGTTTTTGCGTTCCTCAGAAAGGAGAGCAGCTTCAGCTTCCGCTTTTCTTTTCCAACCAGCAATAGTGTAACACCCTAATTCCTACCCTTAAATTTTAACAAAATATAGTTTAGGTACTTGACTTTCATTAACAAAGTTCATAAGATACCAAGGCCTTAGTCGACTATGACTAAATTACATCATTTCAAAAATTGTTTAATATGTGTTTACAACCCATACATCAAGACTACAAAAGATCTAAATCATTGCGGAAGCTTCAAAATGGAGTGTTCGGTTCTTCGTTAATCGCTTGATCGCCACCCGTATGAACCACCAATTTACCTATGATTTTAAACCATTGAAAACATTAGCTATGATGTTATTATATAGTAAAATTCCAAGGATTGAACATCAAATTTGAAATAACAAAATATAAAGCTTATATTGTTGTCCACCGTAAATTACGGTGTAACCGTAATTTACGGTGAGTCCTGGATTTATTTGATCACCGTAAACCAGGGGGTTTACACCGTAACATATATATTCTTCACCGTAAATTACGGTACTACCGTAATTTACGGTGGTACCTGGGAATTTCATGTCTTATTTGTTTTTATCATTTCACTCAAATCCAACTCTTGGAATTTACCTTTCTAACATATACTACATCAAATTCTAGCAATTCTAACATGTTATATGTTAAGCTATATCAAAGAGCAATCCATGATATTCCGAAGCCTTAATCAAGTTTTACTTGGTTAATTGACCCGTTTGGCTCGTCTACGGAATACTCCTCCATGACGACTACCCACGAGTACCAAACAATTTAATCAATCAATCAATCAATTAAACGATTTCATCGTCTACTTCTAACAACTCTTATTCAAGGATTCAATTACACAATGGAATCATCAAGCCTAATAAATGTAACGGGTCAAGTTACATACCTTCAAAGTTTGCCCTTTAAACGTGGTTCGCCACCCGCTTGACCGCTTGACGCTCCTGCGTCCGTTCCTATAGAGTCCATTTATAATGCGTTTTAGAACTCTCTTTAAATCATAATTCACATAATACATCAAAACATCATGATTATGCGTTTAAGCTCAGAATTTCAGTTTTAAGCCTTCATAGAGGCATTTCAACAAACACTTTAAGGGCAGAATTTTATATCTTTCGTATTCAAGTTTATAGCTTGCTAGTTAGCTAACTTAATCATCAATATAGCCTTCATATATCATTTAAACATCATGCATTTTCTGAAATCATTTTCTAAGATCAAATTACACTACAATATGCATTCTAAATCCTAGTGTTCATCATCATATTGTAAACCCACAACCCACCTTCAAGGTGTTCATGAAATTTCCTGAATTTGAACATGATTTCACATGTAGTTGTCTAGGTTTTACTTCTAAACACTATATCATCCTTAATCTAACCAAATAACACTCATGCAACATCTAATTTCAGATTTTCCAAAATCATGAGATTTTCAAGTTTAGAGATTTCATCAAATTTTACATACCTTATGATCCTCTGGTGATGAGGATCGATAATCTAAACTCGGATTTCGTTTTGGATCAGAATTGCACCTTCAATTTGAGAGTTTTGTGAGATTAGGGTTTTTGGAATGGGGGTGTCGCCCCCTGCTTCTTCCTGATCGACCAACACCTCAATTTGGGGTGTTTGGTTTATTTTTTTTATTTGTTCCATTTAATTAAGTTTCAAATTAAACAACTATGGTCCCTCAACTTTGTTCAACATATAGTTTGGTAGCTTTTAATCAAGTTATAAGCTATTTCTAGACTAGTTAACTAACTAGGTTAAAATTCTTAGTTAGTAAACTCCCATTTATTTATGCTTTATAATTCCGATATAATGTCTTATATTTTCGGGGTGTTACAAGTCCACCCCTCTTAAAAAGGGTTTCGTCCCCGAAACCAAGGTACGTACCAAATAGTGTAGGATGAAGACGTCGCATCTCCTCTTCGGACTCCCATGTAGTGTCCGAACCTTTCCTATGCTCCCATTTGACTTTGACTTGGTCAATTTGTTTATTTCGTAAACGTTTGACCTTTCTGTCTAAAATTTCAACCGGTCTCACCGCATAATTTAGACTATTATCCACTTCGATATCGTCGTAATGGATATATGTCGTTTCGTCTGCTAGGCACTTTCTTAATTGCGATACGTGAAACGTGCCATGGATCCCACTTAGCTCCTCCGGTAATTCAAGACGGTAAGCTACTTTGCCAACTCTCCCGATAATTTTAAATGTCCCGATAAACCTTGGGCTTAACTTCCCCCTTTTTCTAAATCTAATAATGCCTTTCCATGGGGACACTTTTAGCATGACCATGTCACCGACTTGAAATTCGATTGGCCTTTTCCTTTTATCAACATACGCCTTTTGCCTGTCTTGAGCCGCTTTCAAGTGTGCCCGAACTTTATCGATCTTTTCGTTCGTGGCTCGTACTATATCTTGGTGGGCGAGTTCACGTGGACCCACTTCACCCCAACAAACCGGGGTTCGACACTTCCTACCGTAAAGCATTTCGTATGGTGCCATTTTAATACTAGATTGGTAACTGTTGTTATACGAAAACTCGACTAACGGTAGGTGAACATCCCAACTGCCTCTAAAGTCGATTATACACGCTCGTAGCATGTCTCCCAATATTTGTATCGTTCTTTCACTTTGTCCATCCGTTTGAGGATGGTACGCAGTGCTAATGAACAATTTGGTCCCCATTTGTTCTTGGAAATCACGCCAGAAATTCGAGGTAAACCGGGTATCCCTATCGGACACGATGGACACCGGCACACCATGACGTGCTATGATTTCATTGGTATAGACTTCTGACATCTTTTCTGACGTATAAGTCTCACGAATCGGAATGAAGTGAGCACTTTTCGTCAATCTGTCCACCACTACCCATATGGCATCAAAACCACGATTCGTCTTAGGCAACTTGGTTAACATGTCCATTGTAATATGTTCCCATTTCCAAACCGGAATTTCCAACGGTTGAAGTTTGCCGTATTGTTTCTGATGCTCCGCCTTGACTTGTAAACATGTCAAGCATTTTTCCACATATTTCACCACGTCCCTCTTCATTCCGGGCCACCAATAATTTTGTTTCAAATCATTGTACATCTTGGTTGCACCCGGATGAATCGAATAACGGGATTTATGAGCTTCGTCAAGTAGAAGCGCCTTTACTCCACAAGTATGTGGGACCCATATCCTTCCGGATCGAGTCTTCAACCCGTGATTCCCATCCGAAAAATCTTTCAACTGACCAATTATTCTTTCCTTCTTCCAATTCTCTTCTTTTACTGCTTCTAATTGCGCCTCTCTAATACGTTCAAGTATACCCGAAGTTACCACGAGTTGCATTGATCGTACTCGTATCGGGACATAATCCGCTTTTCTGCTAAGAGCGTCCGCTACCACATTTGCTTTTCCGGGGTGATAATGTATCTCACAATCATAGTCTTTCACCGTTTCCAACCATCGCCTTTGTCACATATTTAACTCCTTCTGATCGAAGAAGTATTTCAAGCTCTTGTGGTCAGTGAATATGGTGCATTTTACCCCATACAAGTAATGCCTCCATATTTTTAATGCAAATACCACCGCTGCCAACTCGAGATCATGCGTGGGATATTTCTTCTCGTGTATCTTCAATTGTCTCGAGGCATAGGCTATTACCTTGCCCCGTTGCATCAACACACAACCGAGCCCCGTTAATGAAGCATCCGAATAGACCACCATGTCTTCGACTCCGTCCGGCAATGTCAGTACCGGAGCTTGAGTTAGTTTTTCTTTTAGCGTTTGAAACGCTTTCTCTTGATCGATTCCCCAAATAAACTTTGCTTTCTTTTGGGTTAGTTTCGTTAGCGGCGACGCAATCTTGGAGAAATCTTGAATGAATCTCCTATAGTACCCTGCAAGCCCCAAAAAGCTTCTAATTTCTGAAGGATTCTTCGGGGGTTTCCATTTTGACACAGCCTCTGTCTTTGACGGATCCACCAACACTCCATCGGCATTTATGACATGGCCTAAAAATTGAACCTCTCGTAACCAAAAGGCACATTTAGAGAATTTTGCATATAACTTCTCTCGCCTAAGTGTCTCTAACAGTTCTTGTAAGTGATGCGCGTGCTCAGCTTCACTTTTTGAGTACACCAAGATATCATCGATAAACACGATGACCGACTTATCCAACATTGGCTTGCAAACCCGGTTCATGAGGTCCATGAAAGCAGCGGGTGCATTTGTTAGCCCAAATGACATCACGAGGAATTCGTAATGTCCGTATCTCGTGCGGAAAGCCGTCTTCGGCACATCTTCTTCTTTGACCTTTAGTTGATGATACCCCGATCTAAGGTCAATTTTGGAAAACCAATTCGCACCTTGTAGTTGGTCGAATAAATCATCTATCCTCGGGAGCGGGTATCGGTTCTTTATCGTGAGTTTGTTTAACTCCCGGTAATCAATACACATACGCATGCTCCCGTCTTTCTTCCTCACGAACAATACCGGTGCGCCCCAAGGAGACACACTCGGCCTTATGAATCCCTTGTCAAGCAGGTCTTGGATTTGGGACATCAACTCTTGTAGTTCCGACGGTGCAAGTCGGTACGGGGCTTTTGCTACAGGTTTCGCGCCCGGAATCAGTTCGATCCCGAACTCTACTTCCCGTTCAGGCGGTATCCCCGGTAAATCTTCCGGAAAAACATCTTTATAATCTCGTACTACCGGTACATCTCCAATCTTTCATGATTCTTTCTCGGTCTCATTTGCATAAATTATGAATGCCTTGCATCCTCGCTTCATGAGCTTGTAAGCTTTCAACATCGAACATACTATGGGGTTGCCTCGTTTTTCGCCATAAATGGTGACGTGTTTTCCGCTCGGAGATATTAGTTTTATCTCTTTGCGAAAACACACGACCTTTGCATGGTATTGAGATAGCCAATCCATCCCCACGACTACTTGGAATTCTCCCATCGACATCGGGATTAGATTTATCAAATATTCTTCATCATCAATGCTCAGTTTACAATTTTCACATACATCACAAACAATAAAACTTTTTTTATTACCTATCTCTACTTCTAAAGGCACAGGTAATTTGGTTAAAACAAATGAAGGATGTCGAATAAACCCATATGAAACAAAGGATTTATTCGCACCCGTATCAAATAACACGTGTGCGGGAATTGAATTTACAGCAAATATACCTGAGACCACGTCAGGTTCAATCTTCGCTTCTGCGGCGGTTAATTGGAAAGATCTTGCCTTTGCTTTTGGGGCTTCACCTTTCGGTTCCTGCCCATCTTTCTTTCCAACCAGTTCCGGGCATTCCGACTTTTTGTGACCCGTTCGATAACAATTGTAACAAACCGTCACTTTCTCCGGGCACGACATAGCCATATGTCCCGTTTTCTTGCATATGGGACAAGGCTTATCTTTGTAACGACATTCGCCTTTGTGATTTTTCCCACAAATTTTGCACCCTGATGAACTTCCTTTAGCATCTGATTTCTTTGCTGATTCATTCGTTCTTGCTTTCTTGGCAGGGCTTGGATTCACATCTTGTGCCCTTCGTTCACCCCGTTCTATACTCTTTTTCAATTCAATCTCCCTTTCCCGAGCAGCATTGACAATCTCGGTAAGGGTCTCGTACTTTGAAGGGGTTATGAACTCTCTATACTCCGCGCTTAGCATGTTATGATAATAATAGACCTTTTGCTCTTCATTCGTTATCAAATCATCACAGAACTTCATCTTGTCCATAAACATCCCCGTGATCTTGTCTATGGATTCACCTTTGTGTCTGAGTTGCATGAACTCTTCCTTGATTTTATTTATGACCGCCTTGGGACTATGGTGTTTAAGAAACGGCGTCTTAAACTCCTCCCATGTCATGGCCTTAGCTACTTCACTTCCAATCTCCTTCTTTTTGTTATCCCACCAGTCTTTCGCTTGGCCTCTTAATTAACCCGTACCATAAGCTACGTAGTCATTTTCATCACAATGAGTTCTCTCGAATACTCCTTCGATATCACTTAGCCATCGTTGGCACACGATTGGATCAACCTCCCCATTATATATTGGTGGTTTACATGCCATGAATTCCTTGTATGAACAAGGCTTTCGTCCATCATGCTTTTCCTTTGTTGAATTGGAATCATCTTCCAATTTCTTGATTCTCCCTTCCACTATTGATAAAACTGTGTTTTGAATTTTATCAATAAAACCCGACAAACTGTTTTCGATCGCCTTTCCAACCTCTTCGGCAATCACTTCTCTCATTTGTTCAGTGACTCTTGGCACCGCATTATCATTGCCTCCATCAGCCATCTCGATTTCTGAAATGTTTACATAGATTGTTAAACATTCCATTTATAACACATGCTTTACTTGTTTTGATTTAATCAAGTTCACAACTCGATTTAATCATTCTTGTTTCAATTCAATCAAGTTCGTAACTTGATTTAGTCATTCTTGTTTCAATCCAATCAAGTTCGTAACTTGGCTTAATAATTCTTGTTTCATGCATTTCTTGTTTTTGAGTGAGCTTATACACACTCTTTTCATTTTCATGCATATTTATTCGTTTCTCATTCTATACGTAATACATAATTTATTAACTGAATAAGTGAATTCTTACCGGACGATCGATCAAGCTTGAACCGAACACTTATTGACAACCTTGAGCTCTGATACCAACTTGTAACACCCTAATTCCTACCCTTAAATTTTAACAAAATATAGTTCAAGTACTTGACTTTCATTAACAAAGTTCATAAGATACCAAGGCCTTAGTCGACTATGACTAAATTACATCATTTCAAAAATTGTTTAATATGTGTTTACAACCCATACATCAAGACTACAAAAGATCTAAATCATTGCGGAAGCTTCAAAATGGAGTGTTCGGTTCTTCGTTAATCGCTTGATCGCCACCCGTATGAACCACCAATTTACCTATGATTTTAAACCATTGAAAACATTAGCTATGATGTTATTATATAGTAAAATTCCAAGGATTGAACATCAAATTTGAAATAACAAAATATAAAGCTTATATTGTTGTCCACCGTAAATTACGGTGTAACCGTAATTTACGGTGAGTCCTGGATTTATTTGATCACCGTAAACCAGGGGGTTTACACCGTAACATATATATTCTTCACCGTAAATTACGGTACTACCGTAATTTACGGTGGTACCTGGGAATTTCATGTCTTATTTGTTTTTATCATTTCACTCAAATCCAACTCTTGGAATTTACCTTTCTAACATATACTACATCAAATTCTAGCAATTCTAACATGTTATATGTTAAGCTATATCAAAGAGCAATCCATGATATTCCGAAGCCTTAATCAAGTTTTACTTGGTTAATTGACCCGTTTGGCTCGTCTACGGAATACTCCTCCATGACGACTACCCACGAGTACCAAACAATTTAATCAATCAATCAATCAATTAAACGATTTCATCGTCTACTTCTAACAACTCTTATTCAAGGATTCAATTACACAATGGAATCATCAAGCCTAATAAATGTAACGGGTCAAGTTACATACCTTCAAAGTTTGCCCTTTAAACGTGGTTCGCCACCCGCTTGACCGCTTGACGCTCCTGCGTCCGTTCCTATAGAGTCCATTTATAATGCGTTTTAGAACTCTCTTTAAATCATAATTCACATAATACATCAAAACATCATGATTATGCGTTTAAGCTCAGAATTTCAGTTTTAAGCCTTCATAGAGGCATTTCAACAAACACTTTAAGGGCAGAATTTTATATCTTTCGTATTCAAGTTTATAGCTTGCTAGTTAGCTAACTTAATCATCAATATAGCCTTCATATATCATTTAAACATCATGCATTTTCTGAAATCATTTTCTAAGATCAAATTACACTACAATATGCATTCTAAATCCTAGTGTTCATCATCATATTGTAAACCCACAACCCACCTTCAAGGTGTTCATGAAATTTCCTGAATTTGAACATGATTTCACATGTAGTTGTCTAGGTTTTACTTCTAAACACTATATCATCCTTAATCTAACCAAATAACACTCATGCAACATCTAATTTCAGATTTTCCAAAATCATGAGATTTTCAAGTTTAGAGATTTCATCAAATTTTACATACCTTATGATCCTCTGGTGATGAGGATCGATAATCTAAACTCGGATTTCGTTTTGGATCAGAATTGCACCTTCAATTTGAGAGTTTTGTGAGATTAGGGTTTTTGGAATGGGGGTGTCGCCCCCTGCTTCTTCCTGATCGACCAACACCTCAATTTGGGGTGTTTGGTTTATTTTTTTTATTTGTTCCATTTAATTAAGTTTCAAATTAAACAACTATGGTCCCTCAACTTTGTTCAACATATAGTTTGGTACCTTTTTAATCAAGTTATAAGCTATTTCTAGACTAGTTAACTAACTAGGTTAAAATTCTTAGTTAGTAAACTCCCATTTATTTATGCTTTATAATTCCGATATAATGTCTTATATTTTCGGGGTGTTACAAACAGACCATTCCTCAGTTTTACGCTCAGCTTCAAACTTGGCCTGATCAGATTCCAATTTAGCCTTCAGCTGAGCCATGCGTTTCTCATCTTTGGCAAATCTCTTTTGAGACACCATAAAGGTTTCCCGGTCCTTATGCATACTGTACCACTCACGCACTATGCGGTGAGTGGTAGAAACGTGAGAAGCAGTTTCTTCAAGATAAGATTGATTGGTCTGTTCATAAGACCGGCCTTCTTGAAACTTGATCTCTCCAGGCGGAAGAATCCCCTGCAACCAATCTTGGCACACGCGCCAATCTGAGAGAGTGTCACCTTTCTTTAAATTCCAAACGGGGGCGTGAGGTTCAGAGGCATCCTTCTCCACATAAGTCACGTAGTAATAATCTCCCAAGGTTTCTTCTGGGCGGATTGGAGAATGTTTACCAACACCAGCAGATGAGCCTTGCCCTTCAACTGTCACCTTCTCAACATGCTCAGGCATAGCATCAGAAGGTTTAGGGGAAGAAGTTGAAGTTTTTTCAGTAGTTTGTTCTTTCCCCAGATCTTGAACAACAGTTTCAGGGGTTTGTGGCTTACCAGCACCATCCACCACACCTGGATCAACAACTTTTTCAGCCTCTGTAGTAATATCAACAGGCTTCTCAGCCTCAACAATATTCTCCACACCACCATCAGCAACCTCTGTAGGCTCTAACTGATCAACAACAGAAGTACGCGGAGGGGTGGATGGAAGCTCTTCATTCACCACAGATTGCAGTTCTGTGGGACCAGGAGAAACAGGAACCTATGAAAAAACAACAAAAACCTGTAAAGATTTAACGCGCATAAAGGAAACAAGAAAAGGCAACACTTACCAGGAACAGATTCTGAAATAAAAGAGTCAAGATTCCCTTTCCTGGTAATTTTCTTCCGCTGAATTTTCTTGGAAGGCTGACCCTCCACATCAGTATCAACTTGTTTCCTTTTACCAGCCTTCCTGTGCACCAAACGTTCAGGACTAGAATCCAAGTCGATAGGATTACTTGGGTTGGATGGGGGAATATCAGCAGAATCCCTCGGTTCAGGTTTTGGTTCTCGTCCAGTTACTGCAGGGGTAAGACCCTCCAAAGAATCAGAAACCACCACATAATCACACCTGGAGTCAGAGGAACGGCGCATACCTTTCTTCTCTCCCACATTCGTTGCCTTCAAAGATTGAATTCTAACAACCTCACCTTTCTTTGGCGCAGAGGTAGAAATTGTTGTGCGTTTCTTCCTTTCAGGGCCTATGCCCAAATTCAAAAACTCACCTACAAAGGCGCAAAACAACAATTTACTCACAAGCACAAAAAGGAAAAACAGAAACAGATATGGCTTACCAGCACCAGCAGCTAGTTGGACAGAAAGATCCGCATCCCGCGGAAGAACAAAGTTTCTTAGAATACGGTGGTACCAGAGTTTCTCTTCAGGTTTTTTCTTGATGGTACCCATCCTTCCACCTTCCCTCTTGAAGGCAACAACATAGAGTGAAACAACTGCAAACAAAGGATAGCAAGTCAAAAAAAAAATGGAAATGGAAAAAACCCCAATCTTACCATGACCATCATCGGTGTACACCGGTTTGTCATCACGCTCCATCTTCCAATTCAAACTCATGTCGGCTCCGATGAGAGCTTTCTCCGGTAAAGCAATATTGGGCACATCCTTCAAATCTTGATACCAGTTCTCATCAACAGGGGTCTGAAGTGTTTCAATCGGAACATCTTCTTTCCCCCTTAAAACCATCCTCACCGGAATCACTCCGGCCTTGATAAAAAAGAATTTTTGCTTCCAATCGTGAAAGGTTTTTGGGGGTTGCTGTAGAATCTTCTTTGCAGACGCCCTCTGAGCAAACGATTAAAACCCTTGGGTACAATGCATCTGATAGAAAACCCTAAATCGGGGAACAGTCGGCTCAATATGCATTGTCCGACACACAAATTCGAAATGTCGAACCCTAACCATTCCAATAGGATGAAATTGGGAGATGTGCAGATTATAAAACCCAAGGATTTCAAGAAAAAATTTAGTGATAGGCAGACGAAAGTTACCTTCACTGAAAAAATCCCAAAACAGGGTAATATACCCAGCCGGGGCATCTGCTGCAGTTTGCCCCTCTTCAGGATACAGCGCACCCCAGCTCTCCGGAAATTTGAAATTCCTAACCAAACCATCAAAGGTCGCTCCAGGCCACTTTAACGGTGGAAGTTCAGTCGACATTTCTTCAGAAAGATCTTCTTGATGTTCTCCGGTTGACATAAGAAGAAGGAATGATAAATCTTTTTCTTAGAGGAAAGGAACGAGGAAAGTTTCAACAACACAATGATTACACAAGAAGGGGGTTACTCAAACGTTATATATACTCACCGCAATAAATAGCATCGGTAACCGCCACACCCCTTTTTCGGATATCACAGTTCCCCAAGCAGCAGGGAGAGTGAATATCAACACAAACGTGCTTACACGCGCGCGTGCAAGACACGGACAGTAAAAAACAACTGACAGTGACAGGCTATCACTCAGTTTACTGTACCAGTCTCGTTAAAAGTCAAAGATTTCAAAAATCTTCACAATCATCAAAATGAATCTTCTTCCGGAAGTTTCCTTGTTTTTAGCGCCAAAAAGCTTTTCCCCTCATAAGTCCAGTGCTCCACTTATTTGCATAAGTACAACACTAGACTGGGGGGACTTGAAGGGGTAAAGTCCCAAAAACCTCATAATAAGTACTTGGGACCATACCACAACCTTGCCTTTTAACCTTGCGCGGCCGCGCACTGGCCTTACAAAAAGAAGAAATAGTCAGCAGTCTATAGTCGCGCGCCCAAAGGAAATCATAAATCCTTGCGCCTTCTCCCGTTAGCAAAGGATGAAAATCCTAAAATAAACACTTCCGCTTAAATATCCAGACTTAGATATTATTTACCCAGACTTGGGATTTATTCTTTCAGCTGTTTCCACACAATAAGGTGCCACACCAGATTACAGCAGTAATCTTCTAGAAGAAATACAATCGTGCACCACCAAGACGGTTATAACCGTCTGGACACGTGTCACCATCTCAGGCATCCCTGAAATCATAACGAAAGCATGCAATTGGAGAGTAATCTCCACTTGATCACTTTACACGTGGCAAATCCCCAGCCTTCGATCTAAACCACGATCCGTGTGCTCTCACGTCGGATCAAGGAGCTTGATGGAAGGAAATGTAACCGCTTACGGGGTTAACATCTTCCGTCAACTTTTCACTAACGGGTTTTCCCGCCTAAAACGACTCCCGGCTATAAATATAAGAAGTAACCCAGGTATGAATTCAAGTTACACACACTTCCCAAATACATCTTCTCCCTCATTACCCATACTTATTTTCACACCGGAGTCGGGTCAAGGAGAGAACCCTCTTCTCCCCTTGGCGAGGCTAACGGTGCTCTTTTTTGCAGAATTATCGGAGAAGAAGATCAGCTGTACCTGAATCAACCGAGAGGAAACTAACCTTTTTATGCGGATTCAAACCCCCTAGATATCTCGGTTCCGACCATTTATCTAGTGTTTCTTCAGTCGGGCAGAACCACGACAGTTATTACGGAACACTAAATCAATCGGGTAGCGTATCTATTATGAAACTGGGGTTATAATACTTACAACAGAGCAGAACCTCGCTAATTAGGGGGTATTTTACCAGCTTTATAAAGCCTATATTCAGAAATTGTGATTGAGAATGAAAGAAATGAACGATGGAAAACGAAAACCCGTTGCCTGCTTAAATAGGTGCTGAAACTGGTTCCCACGCGGCCCGCGTAAGCGTAGACGAAGGTCTACGCGGCCCGCGTCAAAACTGGTCAACGGACTAGCTTGTCCGGCTCATCAGGTAGGTCCGCCACGATGTCGACACGTGTCGGCCTCTGGTGTCTCCGCGTTGTTGATCCCTCGCGGCCCGCGTAAGTGTTAAGGTGAGCTTACGCGGTCCGCCTTAACTTAAGAAATCAACGATATCAGGTTTCAACCCTGATACCGCCCGCGTAAAGGCTTGGGGTGGGTCTACGCGGCCCGCCTCAACTTAATATTCAGATTTTATATTTTATTTTTAATGCTATATTGTATTTCGGGCTCGGTTTTCACATACGGGGTGTATTTAAAGGCATATTGGAACAACGTAAAATATAATAGGGTGTCGTAAATATTATGAGGGTGTTGGTTTTACTGAGGGTTGTTAGACGGTTAGATAACTATTGGACTTCTTTTTGTTTTATATTCTTTGCACATTATTTCACGTTTTTTTATAATATTAGTTGTTCAAATTAATTTTATTATAGTTTAGTAGTTTTTTGGGGGTGTTTTTATGGCATTATGGCGTTATACACGCATTTTCTAATTTTGGCTTTTTATTATATTAATATTCTTTTGTTGTTTATTAACTGAAATTACAAAATAAACAATAGATGAAGAAAAAAAAACAAACAAACTAGTGTTATATAATAACTAGAACCTATTAGCAATGTATAGAAAAGAATAGGAGGATGTGAGATGAATTTCTTATTGATGTACATGTATGAAATACAAAGCCTCTATTAATAGGCTCAACATTAACATAAGAGTAAATACAATGAGGAGTTAAGGATGTGGAGAGTCACTATAAATGATATATTCATAACACTCCCCCTTGACGATCCACATGATGAAATAGTATAATCTTGTAATACGCTTGGTGATGCTGCCTCATTAAAAACCTTGCTAGGAAAACCCAGTGGGATAAAACCATAGCTAAGGGAAAAAGAGTGCAGCGCGTATTGTCTCCCCCTAATACTTCTGGATCAGGTATGTTGCCTCATTAAAAACCTTACTAAGAAAACCCAATGGGACAAAACTTAGTTAAGGGAAAAAGAGTGCAACTTGAATAAGTTTCCCCATCATTTTAACATGTATTCTTTAAGTGACGTGTGTCCATCTTCCTTAAAAGTCGAACAAAGCCTTTGTAGCGAATGATTTGTCGCTTGATCCCTAACATGTATAATCTTCTAACGAGACTTTAGGTGCCTCTTTCCAAAAATTATCATATGTCCACGACTGTGTTTTGTTACATTCCTGCATCTACAAGACTAACCAAACTTGTTTTAATGGGTTAGTAAAATATAATCAAATATCGTTTATACCTGAAATATTTCTTTGAACTTATTCCAATGTCTCTTCGCTTGACAAAGGTTATATCATCACAATAAGCTCAAGTGAAAGATATTATAACCATACATAGCTAGCAAAACATATTAATGCACTTCTGCATTTAACGATTGTACTTCTAGAATGAGAATCTCTACTTTGGTAGTAGATGATAATAGGCATTTCTTATAACAAATGACTTAACAACCTTTAACATACTTTAAGGTTCAACTATGTCCATATTAAAATATCCAAACATCATCTTCTAGATAAACTTGAGGGGTTAGTAAAATATAATTACATATATACTCGAACTGCAGTTCGAGTAATAATTAGACCGTGCCAAGGTCATTCAAAAATTCTCCCTCAAAAAGCTCGACAATTTCTCTCAATGATGCGTAGACATCATTACTGTAAATTGCGATTATAGTGAACTTTTAAAAGTTGAATGTTCATAGAAATTGGCTAGTTTAATCTAACTTATATCCCTCTATATGCGAATATCTCGAGTTGTAAACACTCGTTTTCACTATTTAGTGCATACGTATTTTGTCAACTTCATATAATACGTTCTTGAGGTTTTGACATCATTAATGCTTCTAGCATTATCAATCCATGAGAGAATTCTTTCCATCTTATCCAAATATACATGTACTTTCACTCTTTAGAAGTTTTGTACATAAATTTGACCTTCTAACACATAGATATCTATATCATATGCAAAAATATCATGAACACTTGCTTTTATATCCAAAATCCATATTGTACCATGTTTGTACACTGTGTATATTGAGATGCCATAATAACCAGGTACACATTTTTTTATGTATGTTTATTGGAGTATTGGTGCACAATAATTACATCCATAAGGTGTTTCAATTAACCTCTTAAGCACTCAAATGCTTTAGGATACTCATGGGGAGTTCCAATTATATTCAATTAAATAACATATACAACATGTATATGTATTCAGATATGAATTTATATAATAATCATAATATTCTCGAGAACTTATTTTATATGACTTAGTATCAAGTGATACATAACTTTCATAAGACGCATGTCAATTCTCTTTTATATATTACCAGACTAATCAGATATTGGAAAATCAATGCATCCACCACTTGAGAATACGTTTTCTCATAATCAATCATAGGTCTTTGTGAAAATTCTTGTGCCACCAATTTTGACTTATATCACTTAATTTGATTTTCACATGATTCGCGTAAAAGACAATTTTGTATCCAGCATATTTTACAACTTTAGTTGTATGGACTGTTGGTCCAGAAACTTTCCATTTCATTAGAGAACTAAACTCTGCCTTATTTGCGTCTTTCTATTTTGGCCAATCATTTCTTAATATTCATTCATACGTAGATCTTAAATCTTGATCCTCATCATTTAATCATTTTAAGCGCTGCATTATATACAAAAGTATAACGACGTCGATTTTTATTTTGATTCCATACATATCTTAGACATGATACAATTTATTGAGATCTCTTTATTTTCAGGTACCTGAGGTTCTTCTTGAACCATCATGTCTAATGTCTCTGCAGGAGATCCTATTACTATAACCTCGACTTGACCATCTTAATTACTTGCTCCAATTTTCGAGGAATTTTATTATTGGAATCGACTAGTCTACCACGCTTTAGGCGTGCAATAGACTCATTACAAAATATGTGGTTGTCCTCTTGGGATACAAATATAACTGGAGCATAAGTAGTTGATGATGTGACTTACTTAGTCACTCTATTTAGGTCAGTGAACTTGTCTGGTAATTTGTTCTTTAATATTGGTAAATGAATTATACTTTAAACTTCTAGTTCATAGTTTATAGACTGAGGATTAGGATGACATGATAATTCAAAACTATATCATGCCTCGTAATATTCTAAGCAACAAAATGTATAACACTTACAAAGTGGTAAGTGTAGCAACTAACCTCGTACATCGCTCGTTCTAAACCCGGGAAAATAGTATGCTTCAATTGTGACCGTTACCACTCGTCATCATCGTACTATAAGGGTTCACACGGTCGTACCCTTCATGGGTCGTATTAATCATTACACTAGACACCATACCAAGGCTAGACACATCTACACATTTTCTATAGATTACATTAAAGTAACCATACGCATAACATCATAATAAACATTCATACATGCGCAAGGCGCCATCCAGACCATAAGTACAAAGAAATCACAAACTATGTCTATACTAATCTATTCACATAAATTGGTCGATAATGACCGTTATACCACAACAAAAATCATGCTAATACAAATTCAAGCTATTCGAGCGTTGCCACATAGCCATGTATTACTACAGATAACCCGACAACAACCACATATATACACACAAAAATCTAAAACACCGGATGGATGTAGCAAGAAACCTTGTGTAGAAGCATATTGCCAACACAGACCCATGACTAACAACCCACCCAAGGCCAAACATTCGCATGATTCATTACAGGCCATCATCCAAAACATGAGAAGTGGCAATAGACCTCCAACAACGTTGATCAAGTGCTATCGGATGTCCGTGTCACCGCAGACGTTCTAAACATTTCCTGTCACGGTCACACTAGTGTTTTACCATCCACGTAATGCAGTTAGAGACACAAGAAAATCATCTTGCCATACCTCAAGCATAAATACATTAACATTCTATCCAACGAATCAGAAAATTAAGCATACAAGAAAGGCATCTTGTCCTATCTTCAAAACACATGGGCATTAACATTCAATCTACCATATAGTGCCATTAAACACTCAATGAGAAACATCAATGCATACATCAAAGCATGAAGGTAATTCTACCTAACATATCATGCCCTTAGGCATTCAAAGGAAAAACATCCTAACATACCAAAAACGTACAGATGTCAGCATTCCATCTAGCATGTCTAGTGATTAACTTATTTAGGCACTCAGTAGTAAAATTTTCAAACTAATCATATAAAATAGCATTAACCTCCTACCTATCCTCTCATTTTGTTAAGCATACAATGAGAAAATCTAACTAAACTTCAATACAGTAAAGAGTACCTCTTGGCGTGCAGCTACCCGTATTGGCATTTCTAGCTTTGATCCCATTCTTAGTTCAAGTCCAGGCATTAAGGGTTGCCCGAATCTCTCGAACTATGGCTCTGATACCAACTTGTAAGACCCCAAAATCCGGGTGTCTTACAGTTGGGACATCATTGCATATATAATCCAAACACTTGAAAATTTTAATTATTATAATTTCCTTCATTTAAAAAAAAAACTACGCAGCGGAAAACGTTTAAGTCAAATTACCAAAACATAGGAAGCATCCAAACTAAAAATACAAAACTTTAATGTTAAAGATTTATTAAAGCGGCGTCTTCTACTAGAGATGCCAATGTCAATGCCGGGTAGCTTCGTGCAACATCCAAGTTGTCTCGCGCTCAAATGTCTAACCTGAAATCAAACGAACGTGCATGCAAAAGTCAGCTACGCTGAGTGAGTTCAAGTTTATAATTTAACAAATAAAAACCTGTAGAACATCTTCATCATCGAAATAAATAAATTTATTTATTTTATCCTCAAAATTTAAAATTCATCTTTTAACGAGTCAAGCACACAACACAGATCTCCTCACCTTAAATCCCAAACACAGAGTAGGGGATTGTTGATGCATTTTTAGTGTCTGTAACTAGTCTTGTTTTAACGATGTAATTTGTATGGTCTTTTATTAATTATTGAGTCTGTATGTTATGTTGACCAAGTCAGATATCCTCCTATCTACTTGAGTACAACTTATTTGTCTCTTTTGGTATGTAATGTATTATGAACAATGCATGTTGCATTAAAGGGTAGTTTTGTCATTACTATGTTTATATGTTGCTGATTGTTGCTGTCTGATAACAGGAACAAACACAACAGTTGCAGTCCTCGACGAAACAGACTTCTGTTTCGTCGGAACACTTCATGGCGAAACAGACTTCTGTTTCGTTGAAGGTCATGATGAATCAGACCTTGATTCGTCATGTATTGGGCTGTTCCAGGCCCAATGTCTGGCCCATGTTCAGATTCGTCAAACACTTCTGTGTTTCGTCGATATCTGTGGCCCAGGGACTATATAAACAACACTTTGTGTTCATTTGAACTCAGAGATAAGAAACAGACCATAGTAACAAAACTCTGCCAAAATTCCGTCTGAACTGTGTTTGTATCAGTTGTAATAGGTTCTTATCCCGTTAATCAATAGATTGTGTTTCATTGATTAATCCGTTGTTATTTATGCTATATATGTTTGATTTGGCATAGTTACGTGGATTCCGCACACGTAACCGTGTTTACTATAAACAAGAGATTCGGTTCGTAATCGATCCTCAGATTTCGGGACCTACAAGTGGTATCAGAGGTTTGGCTCTTATCCTTGTTTAAAATCAAACTTGTTCGGTTTTTATCAAGTATATTGTGTGTGTTTTTCTGAAAATGAGTTCTTGAAAAATTAATATTTTCTGGAAAAATATTCATAAATCTGCTGTTTTAGTGTTGTTTGCTACAGATTTTTATCAAAAACCTAAGTTAGATTGTTTGTTTATGCTTTAAACCGGGTTTTAAGTGAAAATCTAGTGTATTTTCGTGTTTCGGAAATTTATCGGTGATCGGAAAACTCATCGGAAACTTCATGTTCTTGAGTGTGTTCTTCATATCTTCATAGGTGTTCTTGTTATAAACTAAGCATTTGATCTGATAATTTGATTAAAACAAGTGTTGCACTTATAATATAATAACTTGACTTTTGTGTGTAAAAGTGATAATTGGTCACAGTCTCTGTTTCGTTGAAAATAAGAAGTAACAAACATACCTTGTGTCAGGTTAAATATCTTGTTGTCTCATCTTATCCTTGACTGGTCAGTAGATATTTTAAATATCTAAATCAACTGACTTTTACCCAGTTTTGACGAAACACACAGCCGACGAATCACATCTGTTTCGTCGCAACACCTTTGACGAATCAAAATTCTGTTTCGCCACAAATCACAATTATCACAAGTCTGTTTCGTCGTCATTCATTCAGACGAAACAAACCTGTTTCGTGAATTCTGTTTCGTCGAAAACAGATCTGTTTTAAACAGAAGACTTATATCAGTTTGCTTACTGTTTGTTTTCAAGAAATTTGTGCAGGTACTATCATACATACATCAAATATGAGTTGTACTAGTCCATGGGATTGGAGTATGGATTCTAGACCACGTGAAGATCCGACGTCCGCAGCAGCGTGGGTAAAGAGTGTTTTTGGTCAACCAACTATAAGTGCCGGACAATGGGCTTTGGCATCCAATCAGAACCAAAAATTCAAAATCTTTTGATCAGTGAGAGCGAAACGGGTAGCAACAATCGCCCGCCAAAGTTGAATCATATGAACGAGTTTCCATCATGGAAAGGTCGATTCATTACATATGTTCAAGGTCAAAGCACTGATATTTGGAGGTGTTTCATTACTCCACGCAATGATGCTCTTGAAGTAGCAGCGTCAACGGCCGAAGGTTTTACTAACATGCAGGAAAATGACAAGAAAGCATATGAATTTGAGAAAAAGTCATTTGCTGTTCTTACTCAAGCACTTCATAAAGATATCTATCATCAGTTTTCTTATTGTACGGACACGAAATCCTTATGGGATTGTTTGGTGACAAGAGGAGAAGGAAACGCAGCTTCCAGAAAGACACGGCATGATTTATTAAAGAAAGAGTTTGAGTCGTTTCAATTCTTGGAAAACGAAACTCTAAATGATATGACCACACGGTTTTATCATTTGATTAGTGAGATGTTTGCCTATGCTGTTACTGCATCTCAAAAGGAAGTTTGTGCACGATTTGCTGATTCTTTACCACCAAAGTGGCGTCCATACATTGAGCTTCTGAAGCATACATGTCACACCCCCAAATTCCACCTGCGGAGTACCGTCCGCTTGGAGGCGTGACCGACCAGGATCCAGCCACCAATTATACTAAGCATTGGATAATAGTGAAGATGATCACCAACCATAATGGTTGGTAAACACCATAGTTTAAAGTTCAAATATTTAGGTTCAAATAACAGTTAAGTAAGTAGCGGAAGCATAAGCAAAATAGTTTTAAACAAAGTTCATAGTTCAAGTTATTTGAAACCCAATACGCGGGTTTAGACGACCACTACACTTCCCAAGCTGCAGGCTCCTGAGTCACTGGTTACCTGCAAAGCATGCAGTAAGGGGTCAACAATAATGCTGAGTGAGTTCACTAGTTGTCCAGTTTTAATTACCAAAAACTTGTTTCACCAGTTAATTTATCCGTTTATACATGCCATGGGGAGCTACCCCAAAAGTTAGCAACTAAACTGTTTTTCCAATACCGAACACTAGGTGACCGTTGCGTATCCGCAGAGTGCCCCGATGTCAATGTTCTATCATCATTGACGGATGCCTGAGTACATTAGTTCACGACCGATCCCATACCTTGGCACGGTGTGAGGTTGGTAAGACCTAAATAGCGCTATCAACTAATAACCCGTTCGCCTGGCCCCGGCGACTAATCGGTATTAAGTAGTAGGGACTTTAAGTGATAGAGTTTCGTTTAGTGCCGTTTGTTGCAATCCGTATAAACAGTAATTAACTAAAAGGTTCCCAATAACAAGGGAAGAAAAGTAAGTTGTATCCCTCATAAGGGGATAGTGTTGTTTTTAGTTCCGTTTCCCAAACCACCGGGAATACATGCTTTAGGTTGTGAACTCACCTTGGGTTGCTCGGTAGATTAATTACCCGGTCGATCACGTTGGTCACCACGTCCTAGCATGGTTACCAATATAGGTCAAGTTGGGGTACAAGTAAACACGTATAATCTACACATAAGTAACACATAGCATGCACAACATATAATTACCCAATAAGTCATTGGGCCCGTCTAAGTTCTTTAACAGCAACAGTTAACAGTTAACACGTAGCCCATCTAAACAGTAACAAGCATGTACAGTTAACACACTTGGGCCCAATAACTAACAACCCAGTCGAGACCAGGTGGTCTCGACTCGAGAACACACAGTTGCGAGTCGCAACCGGAGGTTGCGGCTTGTCACGTCTTGGTTGCGAGTCGCAACCGGTGTTTCGACTTGTCATGTCTTGGTTACGAGTCGCAACCGGAGGTTTCGAGTTGTCATGATCTGGTTACGAGTCGCAACCGCCGTAGTTTCGAGTTGTCATGTTTTGGTTGCGAGTCGCAACCGGGGGTTGCGAGTCGCAACCTCGGATACGTGCACAAGAATCCTTCTAGAACCTCTGATGTACTAACCAATGAGATTTCAATTTCATGAGATTTTGTACTAACCAACCAGAATGCTTAAAACATGTTTCTTTGTCTAATATCAAATGAAAATGGATCAAACAGTAGGTTTTTCAAATATTCATTCCATCTTCAAACAGTTCATCATGTTCCTAATTTAAAACCAATTCATCCCAACTTCATTACTAAATCCCTCATGGACACCTAAAATCATTTATCACAAAAATCATTCTAATGCACAGCTTAATCATGGTTTCAATATCAAATAATACCCTAGTTTGTTAACAAGTTCATCATCATCACCTCTTTATTTCTATCATGCAAAAACAGATTCGTGTTTTCATATTATTCTTTCATTTGCAATCATCATAAAAATAGCCACATCTATATTCTTAAGCACACAATGTAATCATTATACAAAATGCACATTTCAATTAATCAAGCACCTTTGTCCTATGTTTTCATCTATTTGCAAGGAAACAACTAACCGGTTAGTAGTCAAAGGTGTGAGGGTATGGAGGATTGGTGAAGGAAGCTTCCGAGTGATAACAATGAGCTTGAACCGAGATGATCCGAGATGATCCGAGAGCTCCTTTTGTTGTTGCCGGTTTGATCCGAGAGAGGGAGAGGAGAGGAGGTGAGTTTGATGTTAGAACCTTAGGGTTTTAGGGTTTTTAGAGAGAGAGAGGGAGAGTGTGTGAGGTGAGGGAGTGTGAGAGTGATGTTGCAAAAATGGTGAAAGTTGTGAAGGTTTTGGGTTATAATAAGAGGGTGGTGCACCTTGAATGGGTTTCGAGATGTGCAAGGCCCAACCGGCCCAAATCGTTTCTTGTTTACTCGAGACCGAGTGGTCTCGAGTCGGGTTCGGTTCACACATATACTCATATATATAATACATACACATAATTTAATACAAGGATCACATAATGCACAACAATAAATAACAAGTTCTCATTTAATATTATATATATATATATGCACATACATTCATTTAAAGACGAAAGTTGGCTCGGGAAAACCCGAAGTGTCACATTATCCCCAAGTTTTAAGAACTTTCGTCCCGAAAGTTAAAGCAGCCACTGACAAGCTAGTAAAAGTGAGAGCGTTTCAACGGGGTGTCACATCATCCCCCCGTTAATTTGGAATTTCGTCCCGAAATTCAGTTGTAGCTTCAGTGCTGGGGGTTTCATTTGGGAACAGCTGGGGATACTTGCGCTTCATCTGGTCTTCCCGCTCCCAGGTAAACTCTGGGCCACGGCGTGAGTTCCAACGAACTCGTACGAGGGGTATCTGGCTACGTTTGAGGGTTTTGATCTCACGATCCGTGATCTCAACCGGTTCCTCAGTAAAGTGTAGCTGTTCGTCAATAGTAAGTTCCTTGTAAGGAATGACGAGTGTTTCATCTGACAGGCACTTCTTCAGATTAGAGACGTGGAAGACGTTGTGCACAGCACTCAGTTCTTCAGGCAGATTCAACCTGTAAGCGGCCGTACCGATCTTTTCGGTAACTTCAAAGGGTCCGACATATCTTGGATTAAGCTTGCCCCGTTTTCCAAAACGAACCACACCCTTCCAGGGTGAGACCTTAAGTAGAGCCCGTTCACCAACCTGGAACTCTTGCGGTTTCCTATCTTTGTCAGCATAGTACTTTTGACGGTCACGAGCTGCCGCCATGCGTTGCCTAATCTGGGCAATCTTTTCTGTGGTGTCGACTACATGTTCCGGGCCTGTGATCTGGCTGTCACCAACCTCAGCCCAGCAGAGAGGCGATCGACATTTACGGCCGTACAATGCCTCAAAGGGTGCTGCCTGAATGCTGGTGTGGTAGCTGTTGTTGTAGGAGAATTCCACCAACGGTAGGTGCTTCTCCCAATTCTTGCCAAAATCGATCACACATGCCCTAAGCATGTCTTCGAGGGTTTGGATGGTGCGTTCCGACTGCCCATCCGTCTGCGGGTGATAAGCGGTGCTCATGTCTAAACGCGAGCCAAAAGATTTGTGCATAGCTTGCCACAATTCAGAAGTAAAACGCGCGTCTCGATCAGAAATAATAGAGGTAGGCACTCCGTGCTTCGAGACCACTTCTTTTAAGTATACCTCTGCTAGGGTAGAGAACTTGTCTGTTTCTTTAATGGCCAAGAAGTGTGCAGACTTAGTTAAGCGATCCACTATCACCCAAATGGTGTCATTTCCGCGCTGAGACCTAGGCAGGCTAGTAACAAAATCCATGGAAATCTGCTCCCATTTCCATTGCGGAATCTCTGGCTGTTGGAGTAGGCCTGACGGTTTCTGATACTCAGCCTTGACTCTTGCGCAGGTTAAACATTTTCTGACATAGGTTACTATGTGGGCTTTCATGCCAGGCCACCAATAGGTGGCCCTCAAGTCGTGGTACATCTTATCCGAACCCGGATGTACTGAGTAACGGGACTTATGAGCTTCATCCATCACAAGGTCACGTAAATTTCCATAAAGCGGAACCCATATGCGTCCGGCTACGTAGTAAGCACCATCTTCTTTTTGTTCCAATCGTTGTCTCGATCCTCGTAGGGACTCAGCCCTGATGTTCTCGGCTTTCAATGCTTCAACCTGAGCATTCCGAATTTGATCAGGGAGGTTCGAGTGGATAGTGAGCTGTAAGGCACGAACACGCTTGGGTTTGGTCTCCTTTCTGCTGAGGGCATCGGCTACCACATTAGCCTTGCCTGGGTGATATTTGATTGCACACTCGTAGTCATTTAGGAGTTCGACCCATCGGCGTTGCCGCATATTCAACTCCTTTTGTCCCATTATGTGCTGGAGACTCTTGTGATCAGTGTAAATCGTGCACTTGGTGCCGTACAAGTAGTGTCTCCAAAGCTTGAGCGCGAAGACCACAGCTCCAAATTCTAAGTCATGCGTCGTATAGTTCCGTTCGTGGACCTTGAGTTGTCGCGAGGCGTAAGCGATAACTTTCTCGCGTTGCATCAATACGCAGCCAAGTCCTTGAATAGAAGCGTCGCAGTAAACGACGAAGTCGTCGGTGCCTTCGGGTAAGGAGAGGATAGGAGCACTACAAAGGTTCTTCTTCAGTTCCTGGAAGGCAGATTCCTGAGCATTACTCCATTTGTAAGCAACACCCTTCTGAGTGAGTGTCGTAAGTGGTTGAGCGATCTTAGAGAATCCCTTGATAAATCTTCGATAGTATCCCGCCAATCCCAAGAATTGGCGAACTTCGGTCGGAGTCTTGGGCACAGGCCAATTCTTAATGGACTCAATCTTAGCAGGGTCAACATGAATCCCTTCCTGATTGACGATGTGTCCAAGGAAATGGACTTCTCTAAGCCAGAAATCACATTTCGAGAATTTGGCGTACAGTTGCTCGTTGCGAAGAAGTTCGAGAATAAGACGTAGGTGTTGTTCATGCTCCTCTTGGCTCTTCGAGTAGATTAGGATGTCGTCGATGAACACGATCACGAACTGGTCGAGGTAGGGTTTGCATACTCGGTTCATGAGATCCATGAAGATTGCAGGTGCGTTGGTCATACCGAATGGCATAACAAGGAATTCGTAGTGACCATAGCGGGTTCTGAAAGCAGTCTTAGAGATGTCCTCATCGCGGACTCTCAGCTGGTGATAACCCGATCTCAGATCGATCTTGGAATAATAGCTCGACCCTTGCAGCTGGTCGAACAGGTCGTCGATACGGGGAAGTGGATAACGATTCTTGATGGTAACCTTGTTAAGTTCGCGGTAGTCAATGCACATTCGGAATGAGCCATCTTTCTTTTTGACGAAGAGCACTGGGGCTCCCCAGGGTGATGAACTAGGACGGATAAAACCATTGTCCAAAAGTTCTTGTAGTTGAGTAGAAAGCTCCTTGAGCTCCGCGGGGGCTAATCGATAAGGTGCACGAGCTATACGCGCTGCTCCGGGAGCTAGCTCGATTTGAAATTCGACCTGACGGTGAGGTGGGAGTCCAGGCAGTTCCTCCGGGAATACCTCAGGATAGTCGCGTACAACTGGAAAATCTTCAATCCTGTTTTCCACTTTCTGTGTGTCGGTAATGAGTGCTAAGATAGCGGTGTGCCCTTTTTGTAGATACTTCTGGGCTTTTATGAATGAAATGATGCCTGTGACTTCTCCGCTCTTGTCGCCTTGAACTATAAGAGGTTTGCCAGGGGGACGGGGAATACGAATAGCTTTCTCCTGGCAGAGGATTTCAGCTCGATGTTTGGATAACCAATCCATACCAATAATGACGTCGAAGCTTCCAAGAACGATGGGGAAAAGATCGATACGGAAGGTCTGACCAGACAACTCTAATTTGCAGTTACGAATTATGTGTGAGGCCTCGAGGTTTCTACCATTAGCTATTTCAACGGTGTGCTTAGAGCTTAGCGGCGTAAGAGTGAGATTAAGTTTCTTTCTAATACGTAGGGATACATAACTAGCATCTGCTCCGGAATCAAATAGCATGGAAACATAACGATCATTAAGTAGGAACTTACCCGCTACAACGTTGGGGTCATTCCTTGCCTCCCCAGCTCCAATCACAAAAGCTTTTCCTCTAGCACCATTTCCAGCATTGTTGTTATTGTTCCCAGCACCCTGATTGTTGTTGTTTTGATTCAGTTCAGGGCAATCCTTTCGCATGTGCCCCATTGCTCCACACTTGAAGCATCCACGGTTGTTTCCTTGTTGCTGCTGTTGCTGTGGTTGTTGCTGATTCTGCCTAGCTGGGAATTGGCTTCGGCAGTCTTTGGCTTCATGCCCCATCTTGTTGCATCGCTGACACTGACCTTTTCCACATGGCCCACTGTGATGTCGGTTACATTTGTTACACTTAGGGTGGTTTCCTCGATAGCCACCCTGTTGCTGAGGGCCCTTGTTGCTCTCAATCTTCCTTTGTTGAACTGGGGCCTGAGTGGGGTTAGCATCCTTTCCCTGACTTCCATCCCACTTTCGCTTGTTATCGCCAGAAGTTCCAGCAGTAGCACCGATCCTCTGGGGCAGCTTGCCCTCTTCCACAGCCTGATTGGTGAGTTTGTGAGCAAGACGAACCACGGGCTGTATGGTGTTGAGGTTGGCCGAGGTCACATGGCTCTGGATTTCTGGGACCAAGCCTTTGATGTACAATTCGACCCTTCGATACATAGGCTGGGACATGTTTGGGCAAAGTGCAGCATAGTCGTTGGACTGCTTAGTGTAGGTCTCGATCTCTGATCCGACCATCTTGAGCGCATAGTACTCGTTCTCGAGTTTGTGGATGTCATCCCTGTGACAGTACTCCTCTTTGATCATGTCTTTGAAATCTTCCCATGCCGTAGCATTAGCAGTTTCCAGACCAAGCATCTGAATCTGTGCTTTCCACCATGAAAGCGCGTTTCCTTCAAGCGTACCAGTTGCGTACTTAACCCAGTTAGCAGGGGGACACTCGCAGACAGCGAAGACAGCTTCGGCCTTTTCAATCCAGTGCAGGAGGCCTATGGCACCCTCAGTGCCGTTGAAAGGGAGAGGCTTGCCATCCATGAAGGTTTTGAAAGTACAAACACGTGGTTGCGCAGGCGCAGGCTGACCTCCAGGGTGAGCTGCGAAAGCTGCGGCCACCGTGTTGAGCAAGTTGGCGAATTGAGCCTGAGTCATGTTAACGCTTCCTCTTCCGCGCCCACTCATTGTCTTCATAACCAGAAAACACAGTATGAGTGTGATGTCGTAACGTAGCGAGAATAAGACAGAAGAGAGAATGTGTATCTATCTAATTAGGCACATTAGTACGTATAGCAGAGCAGAAAGCATAAGACAAATCAAGCAAGTAAACATGGGTCCGAGCTATGAGGTCTAATATGCCGAGTCTTGCCCTTGGAGTGTAGTGTCGTCACGAGTCACGGGTTATAGTCTGGTTTTTCTCAAAAAGACTCTCCTTTTTAAAACCAAGTTCACTATAACCAATGGCTCTGATACCAATCTGTCACACCCCCAAATTCCACCTGCGGAGTACCGTCCGCTTGGAGGCGTGACCGACCAGGATCCAGCCACCAATTATACTAAGCATTGGATAATAGTGAAGATGATCACCAACCATAATGGTTGGTAAACACCATAGTTTAAAGTTCAAATATTTAGGTTCAAATAACAGTTAAGTAAGTAGCGGAAGCATAAGCAAAATAGTTTTAAACAAAGTTCATAGTTCAAGTTATTTGAAACCCAATACGCGGGTTTAGACGACCACTACACTTCCCAAGCTGCAGGCTCCTGAGTCACTGGTTACCTGCAAAGCATGCAGTAAGGGGTCAACAATAATGCTGAGTGAGTTCACTAGTTGTCCAGTTTTAATTACCAAAAACTTGTTTCACCAGTTAATTTATCCGTTTATACATGCCATGGGGAGCTACCCCAAAAGTTAGCAACTAAACTGTTTTTCCAATACCGAACACTAGGTGACCGTTGCGTATCCGCAGAGTGCCCCGATGTCAATGTTCTATCATCATTGACGGATGCCTGAGTACATTAGTTCACGACCGATCCCATACCTTGGCACGGTGTGAGGTTGGTAAGACCTAAATAGCGCTATCAACTAATAACCCGTTCGCCTGGCCCAGGCGACTAATCGGTATTAAGTAGTAGGGACTTTAAGTGATAGAGTTTCGTTTAGTGCCGTTTGTTGCAATCCGTATAAACAGTAATTAACTAAAAGGTTCCCAATAACAAGGGAAGAAAAGTAAGTTGTATCCCTCATAAGGGGATAGTGTTGTTTTTAGTTCCGTTTCCCAAACCACCGGGAATACATGCTTTAGGTTGTGAACTCACCTTGGGTTGCTCGGTAGATTAATTACCCGGTCGATCACGTTGGTCACCACGTCCTAGCATGGTTACCAATATAGGTCAAGTTGGGGTACAAGTAAACACGTATAATCTACACATAACTAACACATAGCATGCACAACATATAATTACCCAATAAGTCATTGGGCCCGTCTAAGTTCTTTAACAGCAACAGTTAACAGTTAACACGTAGCCCATCTAAACAGTAACAAGCATGTACAGTTAACACACTTGGGCCCAATAACTAACAGCCCAGTCGAGACCAGGTGGTCTCGACTCGAGAACACACAGTTGCGAGTCGCAACCGGAGGTTGCGGCTTGTCACGTCTTGGTTGCGAGTCGCAACCGGTGTTTCGACTTGTCATGTCTTGGTTACGAGTCACAACCGGAGGTTTCGAGTTGTCATGATCTGGTTACGAGTCGCAACCGCCGTAGTTTCGAGTTGTCATGTTTTGGTTGCGAGTCGCAACCGGGGGTTGCGAGTCGCAACCTCGGATACGTGCACAAGAATCCTTCTAGAACCTCTGATGTACTAACCAATGAGATTTCAATTTCATGAGATTTTGTACTAACCAACCAGAATGCTTAAAACATGTTTCTTTGTCTAATATCAAATGAAAATGGATCAAACAGTAGGTTTTTCAAATATTCATTCCATCTTCAAACTGTTCATCATGTTCCTAATTTAAAACCAATTCATCCCAACTTCATTACTAAATCCCTCATGGACACCTAAAATCATTTATCACAAAAATCATTCTAATGCACAGCTTAATCATGGTTTCAATATTAAATAATACCCTAGTTTGTTAACAAGTTCATCATCATCACCTCTTTATTTCTATCATGCAAAAACAGATTCGTGTTTTCATATTATTCTTTCATTTGCAATCATCATAAAAATAGCCACATCTATATTCTTAAGCACACAATGTAATCATTATACAAAATGCACATTTCAATTAATCAAGCACCTTTGTCCTATGTTTTCATCTATTTGCAAGGAAACAACTAACCGGTTAGTAGTCAAAGGTGTGAGGGTATGGAGGATTGGTGAAGGAAGCTTCCGAGTGATAACAATGAGCTTGAACCGAGATGATCCGAGATGATCCGAGAGCTCCTTTTGTTGTTGCCGGTTTGATCCGAGAGAGGGAGAGGAGAGGAGGTGAGTTTGATGTTAGAACCTTAGGGTTTTAGGGTTTTTAGAGAGAGAGAGGGAGAGTGTGTGAGGTGAGGGAGTGTGAGAGTGATGTTGCAAAAATGGTGAAAGTTGTGAAGGTTTTGGGTTATAATAAGAGGGTGGTGCACCTTGAATGGGTTTCGAGATGTGCAAGGCCCAACCGGCCCAAATCGTTTCTTGTTTACTCGAGACCGAGTGGTCTCGAGTCGGGTTCGGTTCACACATATACTCATATATATAATACATACACATAATTTAATACAAGGATCACATAATGCACAACAATAAATAACAAGTTCTCATTTAATATTATATATATATATATGCACATACATTCATTTAAAGACGAAAGTTGGCTCGGGAAAACCCGAAGTGTCACATTATCCCCAAGTTTTAAGAACTTTCGTCCCGAAAGTTAAAGCAGCCACTGACAAGCTAGTAAAAGTGAGAGCGTTTCAACGGGGTGTCACAATACAGGTATTCTAGATGCTGACACTATAACTATATATGAATTTGTACAGAAGCTGGAACATAAAAATGATGAAGAAATCCGAAAAGCAAAACGCATTGCTGCTCCTCAGAATATTGAAATGTATTGTGGTGGAGGTTTTGACCCGTCAGCTAGTCTGAGGCAACCAAAATTACAAACGGCGTTTGTATCAGATACAAACTCTTCTCCGTTTCCTCAACAAACTCAGACTTATTCTGGAGGAGGTTTTATTCCTTTTATACCTCCAGTTGCTACTCAACCTCAGGCATATTCAGGAGGAGGTTTTAATCCATCCCTACCACAACCACAAGTCCAACCACAACAACAACAGCAAGCTCATTATACCAACAATCCTCCAACTCCAAACCCTAACACAGTCAAAGTTGATACATCAAACCTCTCAAATGTTAGCATTGAAGTAGCAAAGGAACATATGGAACTTATTAATACCATGGTCAGTGCTTACTGCGGTTTGGTCGCCGGTCAAATTGGAAACATCAATTTAACCAACGAAGACTATCTACAAATCAACCGTGATGAAATGGAGTTGATGGATATAAAGTGGGCATTCGCAAGTGCTGTTAGAAGGGCGAAGGACTTTATGGTTCGAACAGGAAGAAGTTCTTTGGAAAGCAAACAAGATACAAAGTACGGTTTTGATAAAGAAGCAGTTACATGCTTCAATTGTGGGGAAAAGGGTCACTTCAAACGTGAGTGCACTCGACCAAGCAGACAAGGCAATCAGAACCCATTTCGTAATCAGACGAGTACTTCAAACGCTAATCAAGACAATCGTGGAAAAGGGATAGTGGCTGTAAACAACACCACTAACCAGAATCAGTCTGGACCATCAAATGAAAGTCGTGCATTAACCGTACAAGCTGATGAAGGGTTTAATTGGTCTTTACAACTTGGGGAAAGTGATCAAGGTAAAGGAGGAACGGCGTGTTATGCTAAAATTATCAATCACATCAAGCACGTTCATAAGGAAGAATTTTCTGATAGTGACGATAGTTCTGGTAATTCCGGGAGTTCTGATGAAGAAAGTTCTACTTCGAGTTCTGAATCTGATGTGAGCAAAGAAGCAAGTTCTAATCTTGATGACTTATTGCATGAAGCAGAAGAGTTGAAATGTCAGAAATCAGTTCTGATCAAGAAGGCTGAGGTAGTATCTAAAGAAATGGAGAAGTTCTTTTCTGAAGACGGATCTTTCTCTTATCAGACTGCCTTTATGGCAAATGTCTCAGATTCTACAAGTCAGGTAAAATCTGAAATTCTTATCAACTGTAGAGATTGTGAGTATATGAAAAGTGAATTTGATAGAATAAAGCTTCACTGTGATTCGATTCATATTCACAATCAGAGTTTAGTTGTTGAAATGGCTAAATGCAAAGAAGCGAATATGGCTTTGGTTCGAAACGAAAAAGAACTTAAATCTATGATTGAAATTCAAAAGAAAAATGTTTCCGAAGTGACAAAAACTGTTTATCATAAACAAGTTAGTATAAATGATTACATTAACATTGTTGAGGAAACTAAAAAGGAACTAGCCATTGCCAAATGTGAGCATGATGCAATCAAGCAAAAATTGGAGAGTTACTCTAACTCCCGATTTGTGCTCGATCACATTATTGATGTTCAACAACTAAAGGGAAACAAGAAAGGTGTTGGGTATAAGAAGTGTCCGCCCCTTTGAGACATGATTATACTTATATGCCTGATGAAGAAGAAATGCCACGGTTTGAATCCAGTGTGCCTCTTGATTATGAGGAAGTAACTACTGGCCTAGGATTCAAATCGGACAATTCTCCAAGTACAAATTCTGAGCAAAAAGAGTCAACATCTACTAAACAAGGTCCTCCAACCATTGAGGACTATGAGTCGTCGGATGATGAATCTGAATCAGATGTGAGTAATCAGGATAAATCACTTGACAAACTTAAAGGAGTAGAAGTTCCAATTGAGAATCATATACTGTGTGATCCTCCTACCCCTGCTGTTAAATCTGTTGTTCAACAAGTGATAAATCCTGTGTCTACTGTTAAAAGTAATACTGTGTTGTACACTTTGGTTGGTGACTCTAAAATCTATTCAGATAATGATTTTCCAATTAAAAATGTCAATTCATCATTAATTGATAATGTTTTTGAAAATAACACAAGTAAGTTTGTGGGAAAGTCGATTCAGGGAGTTAATGTGACTCAATGTAATCCAATTCCTAAGACTGAAATTAAAAAGAAATTTGGAAATCAGAAATCACCTTCAAAGCAACAACCTATTACTTCTAAGGGTAAACAATCAGTTCAACGAGCTAAATTGTCAAATGTATCTAAATCAAAATTTGAAACAAAAGGGGCTCGTTATCAGAAGAAAAACAGCAATGTTAAATTTGTGGAATCAAGGGGTACAGATAAAATTGAGACTTTTGCTAACAAGTCAAACACTGATTTTGTACAAGTCAAAATTTTAAAACGTGATAGTCAAAACAATTACACTCAACATTCAAACGGGTGTGATGAAAAAGCTAGTACCTCGGGTTACACAAGTTCGACATCTGATCGTCGATCCAGTTCTCCTAAGTTTGTTGAAAGGAGAACGTGTTTTAAATGTGGAGAGTTTGGGCACATCATCAAAGATTGTGCTAACACTCCGAAAGCGAAATTTGTTGAAAGAGCATCACCTGAATCGATTCACCTTAAATGTCGTCCTGTTTCACCTAAACATGATAAAAGAACTATTAAAGAACAGGAATCGAAACAACGACATCAAGATGTGAAGAAAATAGAAAAGGCTTTAAAATCTAAAGTAAATTCTGTTCCAAGGGAACCAAGTTCACCTGTAAAACCAGAAATTTCAAAATTTGTTTACAAAACTCAATCTGGTAAACAAAAACAAACTTGGAAACCTAGGAAGAGTGAAGGTTCAGGGGGAGCTGTTTGTTTGGAAAACCATCAACAAATCGAGATCACTATTCGTGATGCTCAGGGACGACCCAAGACCACTTTGGCTTGGGTCCCCATCCTTAACTAATCATTGGATGATATGTGCAGGATGTTCCAGGAGGAACTATTAATAGTCATTGGATTGTTGATAGTGGGGCATCTAGGCACATGACGGGCGACTTACGGCTTCTATATGATGTGAGAAACATTAAAGGAGGCTATGTTGCTTTCGCTGGAGACAAAGGCGGTTACATCACTGGAGAGGGAATGATTTCCAATGGTGTGGTATGTTTCGATAAGATCAATTATGTTCGTCAAATTGATCATAATCTTCTCAGTGTGTCGCAAATCTGCGATAAAAAGTTCACCGTGCATTTCGATGATGCCGGTTGTTATGTGCTTAAACCTGGTTTCACAATTCCTGATGAATGGATTCTCTTATCGGCTCCAAGAGTCAATGATCTTTATGTTCTTGATATGAGTCAAGCGATTACGACTTCTGCACAAGTCACATGTTTTGTCTCAAAAGCCACGGAGAAGGAGTCTATATCTTGGCACAGAAGAATGGGACACATTCACTTAAGAAAAATGAACCATTTGGTGAAAAACAATCTTGTGAATGGCGTACCCGTGAGAAGTTTTCATCTACAAGATATCTGTGTTTCGTGCCAGAAAGGGAAACAAACAAAGAAGTCTCACCCTTTGAAGAAAATCAACACTGTTGGCATGCCTCTCGAACGTCTTCATATGGACCTCTTTGGACCTATGAGACACAAAACAACGTTCGGAGATGTGTATTGTTTAGTAGTTACTGATGACTACTCTAGATTTTCTTGGGTAGCTTTTATGGCACACAAGAGTGATACTCCTCAAATCCTCAAGGATCTTCTTACAATGTTGGAAAATCTTTACTCATTGAAAGTTAAGAGGATCAGAAGCGACAATGGAACTGAATTCAAAAATCGTGTTATGGATGAATTCTGTACTTCTAAAGGCATTCTTCATGAATACAGTTCTCCTTACACTCCACAACAAAATGGTGTCGCGGAGAGGAAGAATCGGACGATAATTGAAACTGCAAGAACAATGCTGGTAGAGTCGGCGTTTCCTGTCCAGTTCTGGGCAGAGGCTGTGTCGACTGCTTGCTACACATTAAACCGAGTTCTTACGGTTAAGAGACATGGCAAGACTTGTTTCGAACTTCTACAGAAAAGGAAACCAGATCTTTCAATTCTAGAACCTTTTGGTGGTCCATGCACTATGATTGATCCGGATGGAAAGTTTGGCGCGAAAGCTATCGAGGGTTTCTTCCTTGGATATGCTACACCAAATTTTCGTGTTTGGAATCTGACTACCAAAAAGATTGAACTATGGAGTGAAGTAAGGGTTCAGAGATATACAAATCCTGTTAAAGCTCCAGGTGATCCTTGGATGTTCGATTATGATGGGCTATTCAACTCCTTTGACCTGCCAATTTTTGATGAAGATTCCGCAGCTGCTAGAATGATATTTGATAGTGACAATGCTGCTGAGTCGTCATTAGTTAGACCTGTTGTTGTTAACTCACAAAGTTCTAATTCGTCTAACAACACGGTTCAAAATGAGGAAGTTGAAAATGCTACTGAATACAATGAGTCATCAGAAGAAGATGAAGAAAATTTGGATGCGACTGAAGGCACTAAATCTCTAGTTGTTCCAGTTCAGGGTATTTCTGTTGATACTCCTCATGTGCAAGTCGATGATACTGCTGAAGGAAATGCATCCACTTCTATGCATATTCCAGGTGTAGAGTTGGTTGTTGATCTTAATATTAACAATTTGGGTGTTAATGCTCGTGTTCCTGAAAATCCTGAAATGAGGATACACGATACCCATCCACAACAGAATATCATAGGAGATGTCCAACAAGGTGTGCAGACACGTAATCAGCTGAGAAACAACCCGAGTGCTGGTTTGTATTCAGCTATTAGAGAATCTGGTCTACAAAATGATTGGTCTTTCGCGTGTTACGTTTCACAGGAAGAACCAAAATCTTGGAAGGAAGCTTTAAAAGATAATTCATGGGTTGAAGCCATGCAGGACGAACTGCAGCAATTTCAAAAGCTTGGTGTTTGGAAGCTTGTTGAAAAACCGGAGAATTACAAGAAAAATGGAACACGATGGGTTTATAAATGCAAGAAAGATGATCGTGGAGTTGTTATTCGCAACAAAGCGAGACTGGTTGTTCAGGGCTTTCGTCAGATTGAAGGCATTGACTACAATGAAGTTTATGCACCTGTTGCACGTCTGGAAGCTATTCGAATCTTCTTAGCTTATGCTTCTTTCAAAGGATTCAAAGTTTACCAGATGGACGTTAAAAGTGCTTTTCTTCATGGTATTGTTCAAGAAGAGGTGCATGTCGAACAACCTCCAGGTTTTGAAGATCCTATTCACCCCGATCGGGTTTGGTTGCTCAACAAAGCTCTTTATGGTCTACATCAAGCACCTAGGGCTTGGTACGCAACCTTATCAAACTATCTTCTGGAGAATGGATTTAGACGAGGTCTTATTGATTGCACACTCTTTATCAAAGAACAAGATGAAGATCTTCTGCTGGTGCAGGTATATGTTGATGATATAATATTTGGGTCTACTAATGACTCTTTGTGCAGGCAATTCGAACGTGTTATGCAAGAAAAGTTCGAAATGAGCGCTATGGGAGAGATGAATTTCTTTTTGGGCCTTCAAGTTCAACAAACAGAGTCTGGGATATTCATCCATCAGACTAAATATGTTGGTGACATTTTGAGCCGATTCCAAATGTCAGATGCAACGCCCATTGGTACTCCACTTCCGCAGAATCACGGGATTACTCCGGATTTGAAGGGAGAAAGCATCAACTCCTCGTATTATCGTGCCATAATCGGATCTCTCATGTATCTTACCGCTTCGAGGCCTGATATCATGTACCCAACATGCTTACTAGCAAGATATCAAGCAAACCCGAAGGCCTCTCATCTGTCAGCTGTCAAAAGGATTCTACGCTATTTGAAGGGATGCCCAGACCTCGGTCTTTGGTACCCTAGGGATGATAGTTTTGAATTAATTGCATACAGTGATTCTGATTTCGGTGGTTGCAAAATCGATGGCAAATCAACAACAGCAGGATGTCAGTTTCTAGGAAATCGACTGGTCACGTGGCAGTGCAAGAAGCAAACGTGTGTTGCTACATCAACATGTGAAGCAGAATATATTGCTGCCTCGAGTTGTTGCTCCCAAGTTCTTTGGATACAACAACAAATGCGCGACTACGGTTTAGAATTCCTATCTACTCGTATTTTTGTTGATAATAATGCTGCCTTGCAAATCACTAGAAATCCTGTGCAACATTCTAAGACTAAACACATCGACATTAAATATCACTTTATCCGTGATTGTTTTGATAAGAGGTTAATCGATGTCGTTCATGTCCCCACTGATCACCAACGTGCCGACCTGTTTACAAAAGCTTTTGATAAATCACGTTTTGATTATCTACTTTTGGTCAATGGCATTAAGGTGATACACGAGTAAACTTCTTTGGCTGATCGTTTTTGTAAATATTTTCTTTATAAACTTTGAAAATTCAAAAAGATTTTAGTTTTCGTAAACTTTGCGAATTTTAGGGGGAGATATTTCAAGAAAATACAAAAACATTGCAAAAGTTCAAAATCCAAAAAGATGTCTTTACTTTCTGTCGTTTCGTTTGAAAAACTCAAAAATTCAAAAACAATAGAAAAACCAAAAATGAGTTTCTTGGATAAAGGAAAATGATGAAATTCACTGGTGTGGTCGGTCAATGTGCTCAAAATGCAAAATAAAAAGAAAAATGATAAGTATCTCTACTAACGATGTATCGGTAGGCTCACAATCAGACTAAAATGTGCAGGATGATACAAACCTAACAGACTTCAAGTCAGGTGGGAACTTCTCATTGGCATATGGTCTTAGTACCGAAATCTCGTTTGAGAGATTGCCGAGATCTGAAATATTCGGTCTTTATGCTGCTTATCATCTGGGTATCATGGTTGTATCAAACCGTAAAAATAACGGAGACGAAGTCTAAGATCTTCCATGATACTATACATACGTGTACATACTGCATTCGACCTCAATAAGTGATCAACAATCACATGTCCAAACAAAATAAGTGATAAATTATCACAGATTCTTTGCGGGAGTCAAGTTCGTCTCTCTGCTGTACGAAAGTACTGACCTGTTCACGGACTTGCTCCTGTGCCCTCATGCATATGAAAATCAAGTTCCTCATCAATAAGTGATTCTATCACATAGGGCTTGTTTTCAATCAAATAAGTGAGTCTCTCACATTTTTTATACGGTCAAACAGATGATAAACGGTATACTCACCGGTAAGATGAATTCTCGTGCATACCTTGATACGGGAATGTGTCGTGAGTGGATTTACATCGACTTGTAAGTATAATCCTTACCGTTAATCGTATCTCTTAAATTATGATTATGTCTGATCAGTTTGAGCTTATGTGGACCACAATACCGATAATCGAGGTAGTATACTTATCCAAAGCTTTAAACAGAATCAGAATCATGTTGACTAAGACCGTAAGCTGGTATGATTCCTTGTCCTTGAGATTCGCAAAAAGGTTGCACTTGTACAGTTGTTTAGTGTTTTTAACAGTTTTCCGCATTTTCATTTAGTTTACTATGCTTTAAATTTGTTTTTAGTATATTTGTGTAAAGTTCGTTTTTGATTAAGCCGAAGTTGTTGCTTGGTGTTTTCTACCGGAAGCCTGAAACCTTCTTCATAAAAACGTTCTTGCAACTGAATGGAATTGTGTCTGCAAAATATTTCCAGCCTGTGTTACTGTTTTAACTGCAAAATATTTCCAGGTGAAAAATCTGTTGGTGAAACAGACTTGTCAACGAATCACAAGTGTCGACGAATCACAAGCATCGACGAATCAGACCTTAGTCGGCGAATCAAATCTGATTCGTCATAACAGACGACGAATCACAGGAGCCCAACTCTGTTTCGTCATGGGCTAAAAGTTTTGGCCCAAGTTCAAGCCCAAGTTTCTGATTCGCCGGGCCCATTTCAGTTTCGTCGAATCCTCTGATTCGTCGAGACAGGGCGGAGTATATATAGGTCCCACATGGTCACTTTTTCAAAACATCACAGTTATCTTCTTCTTCACACAACCAAACACCCAAACCTACGGTTTCTCTTCAAATCGCTCAAAACTCTGTTTTTAATCAAAATTTCACAAACTTCAAAGGTAGAAACATGTTCTGATTCTCATTCCGAACACTTTGAACCGACGGATTTTCATCCGAAATCCTCAAAAATCCCTTTGAGACCTTGTTTTTCTTTGATTAAATATGTGTTGATGATGCATGTTTTATGTTTTCCTTCTAATCTGATAGATTTATGTTTATCATTGTTTGATTTGCTTTGTTTTGTTAGTGGGTTTTTATAACCAAAAACAGGGGTTTGTATTTGATAATGGTATTACCTGTTTTTTCAAGGGTTTTTGTTCGGAAAAACATTTATGGGTGTTTATAAATGGGTTGGGTAAATAATGTTGATTGAATGTGTTTATGTTCATATCTGATGTGTGTTTAAACCCATTTCGGCAAAACTGATAAAACCCCCAAATTGACGAATCTGATTTAACCCTAATTCCGGCGAATCACATATTCGACGAATCAGACGACGAATCACAGATGACGAATCAGAAAGGAACGAAATAGACTCGACGAATCAAAAAGTCGACGAATCAAACCAGTCAATGGTCAACCCTCTGTTTCGTCGTTCAATGTTCTGTTTCGTCGTTGATTCTCTGTTTCGTCGTCAATGCCTTAGCAGTTTTCTGATGTTGCTGTTTGTTCACAGTAGACATGTTTAAATAGGTTATCTGATATGTGAATACATGAAAGTGTATTCATACATGTCTAAATGCTATGTTATGTAAATTGTGTCTTATTCTGGACATTTTCATGTACAGATGGCTCCTAAAGCACAGCAAGAAAAGGGAAAACGCAAGAAGGCGATCAAGAAAGAAAACAAAACCGAAGAAGAGATTATGTCAGAGAAACGCCATAATCAAGTTGCATATTTGGATCCGGAAGACAAGCTCGTTGAATTTAAAGATATGACGAAGTGGATCAGGGAGTCACGTATCAATTATGCTGTTACATACTCGACACCCGTCTACAAATCTCTCATTAAAGCGTTCTGGGATTCTGCAAACGTCGTTCAAATCGATGGAAAGGATATTATCAGAGGTCGTGTGAATGATCTGTATGTCGTTGTTACTCCGGAGATATTGAATCAAGTTCTTCAATTACAAGATCAACCGAATGCACCATATTTAATACCAATCATGTGTTCGCGAGGCTGTTTACTAAGGATGAAGTGTAAAGGAGATCTTTTCGTCAAACAAATCAACAAAGGTGATCTTCCATTAAGATACAAGTTTTTATTACATGTGCTTATTCAGTGTCTCAGCAATAGACGAGCTGGATATGATATGGCGGGAGATGATCTTGTTGGTTTCATGGTTGCTTTAGTGTTAAACAAACCGTTTAGCATCTCGAAGTACATTTTCAGGAACATGAAAGAGAACATGACAAGGACTGGTAGTAGAACCACAGGGAACAAGTTTTGGATGTATCCACGGTTTCTTCAAATGATAATGAATGTTCAGCATCCAGACCTTCCTAAAGCTGAAAATGATCTGTTGAAAATAGAGGCAATGAATTTCAACTCCTTACGACTAATCAAGACTATGGCTGCCAAAAGATACACAGAAAGTGTTCCTCCAAGGAAGCTTTTTGGCGCTCTAGTGAATCCTGATTATGTTGCTCCTGAAAATGACAAATGGCGTCATGAAGACAGTCAATCAGACAATGAAGAACCTGAGTTGGAAAGGTTAAGAATAGAAAAATTTGGTCCTGACCCAGTTGATACAGATGAATCTGGTAGTGATGATGATGAAAGTGGTGGAGATAGTGATGCAGGTGATGCAGGTGCTGTTAGTACTGCTGTTGGAACATCAAGCAAGGGTGCTGTTTCTGGTACATCAGATAGTAGTTCATCAGCAAGTGGTGATGATGGAACTGATTCGAGTTCTAGTGATCATTTAGTTGAACCTGGTTACGAAATGTATATTGATATACGTGGAGTAACAAGGTACAGAAAGATTAGAACAGAGGATGATCCAGAGTATGTTCCAGAAGATCCTGAAGGTGAAAGGAGAACAAAAAGAAGAGCAGAGAAAGCTGTTGAAGTACAAACGAAGAAACCTAGGAGATATCTGAGTACTTATACTCGGAAATCTGTGCCTCAGGAGTCTTCATCTATTGCTCAGGAGCCTGTACAATCTGTAGCTCAGGAGCCTGTGCAAGAAATTCCTACTGTAGTTACTTCAGCTACAGAAACTCCAGTTGCTCCAGTTGTTACACCAGCTACTGCTACTCCATCTGTTGTTCCTCAGGAAGTTCCTATAAGATCTATGGCTTCAGCTATCAGGGCAACTACTTCGGAAATCAGTGCTGAACGTCATAGGACATTTGCTGGATTTTCTCAAAATGAAAAGATCAACTATCTGTTTTCTACACTTGAAGCGGCTGCTGATCGTCTTCAAAGGCAATCTCATTTTGGAAATCTCACGAAGCATGACCAACTTAAACAATCTGTGGAACTTAACAAATTGAAGTCAATGGTTGGTCAACAGCAAACAGTTATAGAGCGACAACAAGGTGAAATTGATGCGCTTAAAGCTGAAAATGCTCGATTGAAGGCTATTGATGAAGAGAAAGAGAGAAGGCTTGCTATTCTGTGGGACTATCATTGTAAACAACAAGAGGTGTTAAAGAAAAAGGATGATGATACAGAAGATCAAGGAAATCCGGATACCTCTCGTACATCACAGAAACAACCAACCACACTTGCTTCTGAAGTGGTTACAGTTCAACCTACCGTTGTTGAATCATATCAGGGAACATCTACTGGAAAAGTACAACAGATAGAAGGTACTTCTTCTATATTTAGCAGTGCTGATATTGCTCTACAAGCTGTTCATCCATTTACAGGAGAATTGCTTGAAGAAGGGGAGTTGATAGAAGATCTTTCTCCGGAGCAATTGAGTATTTTACAGTCTATGAGAGAAGTAGATGATGCTGAAATAGACAAAATGTCTACTGAGACTGATACAACGAATGTTGAAGAGATTGATGAGATTGTGATTGAAGGTGAAGCACCAAAATCAACCTATGTCAGAGAAGATGGTACTGAATTTGCATCTTTTGATGAAAATTGGATGAAAGAAAACATTGATGACATAGACGAGCACTTGAAGAATCGGAATTCATCTGAAAAAGACACAAATGCTTTTGCTGAATGGAGAAAACAGTTTTTATCCAAAGTGTCCAAGCCGTTACCTGAAAAAGCTCAAGTAGACTATCTGCAATTTGAAAAGAAGCCTAGTGGAAGGATCTTATGCTGGATGTTTGTTCAAGATATTCACTGCATTGCTATTAAACGTGAATATGGGATTCTGTATTTCAATTCACTACTGAGCATTCTTTCCTTACCATTCTATGATGTTTCTGCGTTGACAAGGCTTCAGCTTATCAATCGTGAAAAATACGATGGCGCTACTTTATTTGAGCGTCTGGTGAAAGTAAACAAGAAGACAGGCTGGAAGGATGAATCCTACAAGCCACAATTTCCTGTTTATCAACCGATCAAGTATACTCTTGATCCGGACACCAACACTTGCAGATATAAACTTGTATATCAGCCTCCGAGGGTTGTAGATAAAATCCCATTGATGCCTATGAAGCAGGATTTTCTGGAAGACATGGCATTGTGGTGCTACGACTCGGATACTCATGAAGCTGTAATTGTGTTTAGAGATGGTCGTGCTAATTATCGAATGTTGGATCCGATGTGGATCGTCAACATGTCTGAAGCTGATATTGGAAGATTATATCGTCATGATATTTTCTATGAAGATCAAGATGCACGTCAAGCGTTAAAGTTTCAGCGAGTAGCTTGTTTTTGCTACTACAGGGGTATTCATTCGGGCAGTTCGTGGTCCGAACAACACTGATGGAAGATTAGAAGACCAAAGACGAGTAACATACAAGGGGGAGTTTGTTGATGCATTTTTAGTGTCTGTAACTAGTCTTGTTTTAACGATGCAATTTGTATGGTCTTTTATTAATTATCGAGTCTGTATGTTATGTTGACCAAGTCAGATATCCTCCTATCTACTTGAGTACAACTTATTTGTCTCTTTTGGTATGTAATGTATTATGAACAATGCATGTTGCATTAAAGGGTAGTTTTGTCATTACTATGTTTATATGTTGCTGATTGTTGCTGTCTGATAACAGGAACAAACACAACAGTTGCAGTCCTCGACGAAACAGACTTCTGTTTCGTCGGAACACTTCATGGCGAAACAGACTTCTGTTTCGTTGAAGGTCATGACGAATCAGACCTTGATTCGTCATGTATTGGGCTGTTCCAGGCCCAATGTCTGGCCCATGTTCAGATTCGTCAAACACTTCTGTGTTTCGTCGATATCTGTGGCCCAGGGACTATATAAACAACACTTTGTGTTCATTTGAACTCAGAGATAAGAAACAGACCATAGTAACAAAACTCTGCCAAAATTCCGTCTGAACTGTGTTTGTATCAGTTGTAATAGGTTCTTATCCCGTTAATCAATAGATTGTGTTTCATTGATTAATCCGTTGTTATTTATGCTATATATGTTTGATTTGTCATAGTTACGTGGATTCCGCACACGTAACCGTGTTTACTATAAACAAGAGATTCGGTTCGTAATCGATCCTCAGATTTCGGGACCTACAGGGATGAAGGAATTTTTCTTCTCATCTTGCCCCAAGGGCAGATAAACTGCTAGGGGACTTACTCTTGCCCCAAGGACAGATGAACTGTTAGGGGACTTCCTCTTGCCCCAAGGACAGATAAACTGTTAGGGGACTTCCTCTGTTCGACCTGGTTGTGGCATGACCCAACAGATTTCACGCAAGCATATAAAAGGGCAAGCAAATAATCCTCATGTATAGTTGGTATTTAAGTACAAATAAACTATACAACTTCATAAAAAAAATCTTCATCCAAGTAATACATCTAACATGTGTGTTAGCCCTAAACTTTGAAAAAGTTTAAAGAGGGCATCATCAGCTCACACATAAATACATACGTTTATGTGTGTGTATATATATGTATATATAAAGATATAGATATAGATATATAGATATGCTTAAATCATCGTATGTCTTTGGTATATATCTTCCTTTCATAGACTCGAGTACATAAATATATATACGTATCTATATACATAAATATACGTATATATAAGTATAATCAATGCTCGCCTTCACACAAATAGGTATATAGAAATATATAAACCTACTTATTTTTCATTCTTAAAAACCATACAAGCATACATGAATTTCATACGTACGTAACAAGCTTCATGACTTCCTTCATAAAAATAATTATATGAGTTTAGCATGCACATTAGCCCATTAAATTTAAATGCATTTAAAAAAAAGTGGGCTCAAGAACTCACCAGTTACAAAGCTTACAATCCACAAGCTTACAGTCTCGAACTACGTCCTCAAACCAAACCTTTAACCGAATACTCGTGATTGCAATTCATTTAAATAAAGTATAACCCGAACCGTCAACATCTCCGCGTCTAACTCCATACAAAACCCATTATACCAACTAAACACATAATGTGAACCAATCACCACACGGGCACCCATCAACAATTTTAAATAAATTATTTACATGCCATGTGCTCCCCACTTGCATGAACTCATAAGCCAAAGACAACCCAACAAACGTAACCACCAGTTCATCATCCTTTCCCATGCATGTCTATTATTCTCATTCATTTCATCATTGATTCGATTAGACATTTATTTGAATAGCATGCCTAAACCTAAATGCATGGAACTAACTACATAAGCAAACTCGACACCATCCCATGCTTTACCCAATTATACCATCATGCGAACATAAATCTATCCTGATAACCATTTATATCAGCAAGCATCAGCTAACATTAGATCACCATCAACCACAACAACCTTAAATTTATTATTTTCTTTTTCTTTGATGTTAGCATCGAACCACACACCCACACCCTTAACTAATTATTTCAGCACACAAGCACATTCATAACTAGGCCCCATAGTTCATCCTCACCTGCATATGTATATCTCATAAAGCTGGCATCATTGCAAACCCTACACTTGACCCACGCAGGAGCTAGATGTCAATCACCATAAAAGCCTAACACATTACCTTCCTCGTAACCCACTCCTCCATCACCACCGAGCCCCGTCATCCCGCACGACCGAACACCACACTAGTAGCAACCACAAACCATCTCCGTTCTCATTCCGTAGCCGCAACCATTGCTTCACCTTCACCACACATCGCTACACTCATCATACTCACTCATCTTCAGTTTCTTCACGTCATCCTCATCCACTAACCTACACACCATAACACACCATTGCTACCCGATCGCATCATCACAAAACACAACCACCGCAGCCACAGGTGAGCACCACGTCACTTCACATGGCTCCGCAAACCGACCAAAACCATACCCTAGAACCTGATGTAAACCGAAACACAAAACACGAATAGACGGAACAAGTGTTTACCTCGCATGAGATCCGAATAATCAAACGAACCCAAAACCACCCTGGTCGACTCCTATCTCCCCCGTCGTTATCCTCCCTTTCTCGCTTCTGTTCCAGCCGCATAAAAAAACTAGGTAGTTAGGGTTTAGGAGTTTGTATATAATTCCATATTTACAACAAGAACCCCTGTACTTTCTTATCTATTTAATTTTGTTCCTAAAGAATTATTAAAATCACTTTACTTAATTGTAACCGGGCCCCTCAGAGTATATAAAACTAAATTATCTTGTCCACCGCCGTACACCGTCTTGTAGTTAAATCTCGTCGAGTTAAATTGTTCAAAATGCTCTAGTGACACTAAAAATTGGGATGTTACAAGTCTACCGCCCTTAAAAGAGGATTCGTCCTCGAATCCCGTCGGTCAAACACCATACGTACTCATAGTCACCTTAAAGCCACATTCGTGAGTGACACTCAGTCATCTGTCGTAATTATCATCATCATCGCCTTGTTTCACGACCCGATCACCATCTATGGTAGTCAAAGGAGTTTCATACACCCTTCGTTAAACTTTAAGGCGTGTATCATTCACTTATACATTCCTCGTATAGCTTTTCGTTCGACTCCTACGCGCAAGGCAGCCATGTCTCGCGCTTCTCATCTTTATTCGTCGGCCACTATAAAGTGACCTTTCACCATTCCCAACGCGTTGACCTTCACATAAAGGTTTCATCGAAAATAGACATTTGCCTTATGATCAGTCATATCATTACCAACAACATCCTCTATCTTGTCATTGAATAGCTCGTCTATACCGTTAAATCTTATAATTACCACCCGTCTGTCGACTCACCTGCCTTGCTCCACTAGTAACTACAACGATCACATACCCACAAGTAGGGCATACCAACCTACAGTCGGTCGTAGAATCATTGAAGTTCAATGACTGTCAAAGACGTGTGCATCCTTTGCCAACCGTCTTCCTCAAGTGTCAATTTTCTCGTCTCTATCGTGCAATCTCGCCTCCTCAAATTGTATGCATGAACTAAGTTGTCTTGATGAAGCCTTCCCGTCACTGGTTGTCGTGCTACATCGTCACTTAGCGCTCAATCCCATCGCACGACCACACTTTCATCGTGGTTGCATTGCTAACCGTTTGTGCGCGAGCAGAATATATGCTCCGCACCGATATTTGTAACTCGAGTTAGGACCATACATCTTAATGCTAGCGTAGCGTAACGCACAAAAACATCACATAGATAGACACCATCAAGAACAAAAACAAGCGTACAAAACCTTACGTCTTTGCTCTATATGATCCCGTCACTAAGACACTCATCACAATAGAAAAACAATTTCTTGCATTCAATTACTATCATCTTATGTTTAGGCATACTACATTATTCAATGCATGTTTTGAAGAAGAACATTTACAAAACTATATCATCCCTCGTAATATTCTAAGCAACAAAATGTATAACACTTGCAAAGTGGTAAGTGTAGCAACTAACCTCGTACATCGCTCGTTCTAAACCCGGGAAAATAGTATGCTTCAATTGTGACCGTTACCACTCGTCATCATCGTACTATAAGGGTTCACACGGTCCTACCCTTCATGGGTCGTATCAATCATTACACTAGACACCATACCAAGGCTAGACACATCTACACATTTTCTATAGATTACATTAAAGTAACCATACGCATAACATCATCATAAACATTCATACATGCGCAAGGCGCCATCCAGACCATAAGTACAAAGAAATCACAAACTATGTCTATACTAATCTATTCACATAAATTGGTCGATAATGACCGTTATACCACAACAAAAATCATGCTAATACAAATTCAAGCTATTCGAGCGTTGCCACATAGCCATGTATTACTACACATAACCCGACAACAACCACATATATACACACAAAAATCTAAATCACCGGATGGATGTAGCAAGAAACCTTGTGTAGAAGCATAATACCAACACAGACCCATGACTAACAACCCACCCAAGGCCAAACATTCGCATGCTTCATTACAGGCCATCATCCAAAACATGAGAAGTGGCAATAGACCTCCAACAACGTTGATCAAGTGCTATCGGATGTCCGTGTCACCGCAGACGTTCTAAACATTTCCTGTCACGGTCACACTAGTGTTTTACCATCCACGTAATGCAGTTAGAGACACAAGAAAATCATCTTGCCATACCTCAAACATAAATACATTAACATTCTATCCAACGAATCAGAAAATTAAGCATACAAGAAAGGCATCTTGTCCTATCTTCAAAACACATGGGCATTAACATTCAATCTACCATATAGTGCCATTAAACACTCAATGAGAAACATCAATGCATACACTAAAGCATGAAGGTAATTCTACCTAACATATCATGCCCTTAGGCATTCAAAGGAAAAACATCCTAACATACCAAAAACGTACAGATGTCAGCATTCCATCTAGCACGTCTAGTGATTAACTTATTTAGGCACTCAGTAGTAAAATTTTCAAACTAATCATATAAAATAGCATTAACCTCCTACCTATCCTCTCATTTTGTTAAGCATACAATGAGAAACTCTAACTAAACTTCAATACAGTAAAGAGTACCTCTTGGCGTGCAGCTACCCGTATTGGCATTTCTAGCTTTGATCCCATTCTCAGTTCAAGTCCAGGCATTAAGGGATGCCCGAATCTCTCGAACTATGGCTCTGATACCAACTTGTAAGACCCCAAAATCCGGGTGTCTTACAGTTGGGACATCATTGCATATATAATCCAAACACTTGAAAATTTTAATTATAATAATTTCCTTCATTTAAAAAAAACTACACAGCGGAAAACGTTTAAGTCAAATTACCAAAACATAGGAAGCATCCAAACTAAAAATACAAAACTTTAATGTTAAAGATTTATTAAAGCGGCGTCTTCAACTAGAGATGCCAATGTCAATGCCGGGTAGCTTCGTGCAACATCCAAGTTGTCTCGCGCTCAAATGTCTAACCTGAAATCAAACTAACGTGCATGCAAAAGTCAGCTACGCTGAGTGAGTGCCAATTTATAATTTAACAAATAAAAACCTGTAAAACATCTTCATCATCGAAATAAATAAATATATTTATTTTAACCTCAAAATTTAAAATTCATCTTTTAACGAGTCAAGCACACAACACAGATCTCCTCACCTTAAATCCCAAACACAAAGTAGGGGATGAAGGAATTTTTCTTCTCATCTTGCCCCAAGGGCAGATAAACTGCTAGGGCACTTCCACTTGCCCCAAGGACAGATGAACTGTTAGGGGACTTCCTCTTGCCCCAAGGACAGATAAACTGTTAGGGGACTTCCTCTGTTCGACCTGGTTGTGGCATGACCCAACACATTACACGCAAGCACATAAAAGGGCAAGCAAATAATCCTCATGTATAGTTGGTAGGTAAGTACAAATAAACTATACAACTTCATAAAAAAAATCTTCATCCAAGTAATACATCTAACATGTGTGTTAGCCCTAAACTTTGAAAAAGTTTAAAGAGGGCATCATCAGCTCACACATAAATACATACGTTTATGTGTGTGTATATATATGTATATATAAAGATATAGATATAGATATATAGATATGCTTAAATCATCGTATGTCTTTGGTATATATCTTCCCTTCATAGACTCGAGTACATAAATATATATACGTATCTATATACATAAATATACGTATATATAAGTATAATCAATGCTCGCCTTCACACAAATAGGTATATAGAAATATATAAACCTACTTATTTTTCATTCTTAAAAACCATGCAAGCATACATGAATTTCATACGTACGTAACAAGCTTCATGACTTCCTTCATAAAAATAATTATACGAGTTTAGCATGCACATTAGCCCAAAATATTTAAAAACATTTAAAAAAAAGTGGGCTCAAGAACTCACCGGTTACAAAGCTTACAGTCCACAAGCTTACCGTCTCGAACTACGTCCTAAAACCAAACCTTTAACCGAATACTCGTGATTGCAATTCATTTAAATAAAGAAAGTATAACCCGAACCGTCAACATCTCCGCGTCTAACTCCATACAAAACCCATTATACGCACTAAACACATTATGTGAACCAATCATCATGTAGGTCCACCCGGAGGATCGAGTAACCTCTATTCCCTGTTTTCCGACAAACCCGAAAGTGCGGAATCCAAACGGGTAAGTTAAACCAAGTGACGAACACAAACACAAAGATTCAACAATTAACACTCCATTGTATTAACTCGTATGAAACCGTTACAAAGCAACGTTTACAAGATAAACCTATAAACTCTCAGTTGTGTGTGTGTGTTTACAGTGTTCGCTCAAAGAAATCTATTCAGACTTCGTTACAGTGTTCTGTTCTGTGTCTGTGTTTATATACTACACATGCCGACGAAAACAGAAGCCCACGAAATCACATCGACGAAATTAAGGATCTGGACGAAATCAGGGTGATTTCGTCACCTCAGGGGATTTCGCCAAATTGGTTTTCACCACAAGGGTGATTTCGGCACATGGGGCTTTGACGAAATCACATGTGATTTCGTCATACATGTGATTTCGTCATACATGTTGGGCTTGGACATATTGCTTCTGTCTTCATGTTGAACAATTAGGGGATCGGCCCAGTTGATGATGTATCGGCCCATGTGAGTTGTATCAGCCCAAGGTTAAGTTGATTGGCCCAAATTGATTTGGCATGCACGTTCATTAATTCCAAATATGCAGATTGTAGATATTAGTCAACATATGACATCATCATGACATCAACATGATGATGTGGCAGCGGGAACCGGCTTGCGGCGCTTCGTGCTTCGCGTGTCAAACTCTGGGGCGCACGACGGAGGAATGTCGTGACGTCGGGCTTGAGCCGAACCTAACCGGGTCGAACCGAACCAAGTCGCGTCCACATAATATGTATCAACAAACTCCCCCTTGGACGCTACTCGTGAGGTTCATCTTCAATGTCTTCCATGTCGGAGGATCTTCAAAGGAACTTCATCGCATGATGATCATCTGCAAACAGACAACACATTAAACTATAAACTAAAATGCATACTGCACACACGCAGTTGCAAGTACATGATTTGTTACAAAGTAAATAGCATACCGAGTGAAGACAGGATGATGTCTTGACTACGGCCTTCACTTCGTAGCCGAGTCGAAACGAGCCGAGCCGTATCCACACAAAATTTATCAACAAACTCCCCCTTGGATGCTACTCGCGAGGTTCGTATTCTCGTTCTCCATCTCTTGATGGTTCATTCATTCTTGTCGTAGGATCTTCAAAGTCTTCACGCGTCGTAAGTAGAAAGTGTATCAACAAACTCCGTTTTCATTTAGGTAGTGTGTTAACAAACTCCCCCTTTGATTATGCTTGGGAATCTTTTGACTTCAATGCTTGAGATCCTTGTGGTGTTGGTGATTGATCAGCGGCAACTCGATCATCTTTATCATTTGAGTGCCTCCATGTCGTGTCTTCATTCCGAAGCTTATCATCGAACATGTTCTCCTTGCCTTTAGCATCTGCACATTCAAGAAAGCTAAACGCGTAATGAGAACTACTGCTTGGAATATGGTTAACATAAAACAAATGACACACATGTGACCATGTTTTCAACTACCATCCGACAGTTAGTTTGAAAAGTTAACAGATTTTTCAATTTTGATTATTAACTTTCAAAACTTGCAAACTCTGACCATTTATGAAGATTCGGTCGTTTTGGTTTTCAACAGATTTCAGGCAACGAAGACTTGAGTTCCAACATCGGTTAATCAAAACAAAAGCAGAAATAAAATCTTTTTGACTTTTATAAAGTTTATATTAAAACACACCTAAAATCTTTTTGGTATTTTGAATATTTCAAACTTAAAGACTGAAAGCAGTAAATAAATATATACAGAGTTGCAGAAACTAAGAAAAGTAAATATATACAAACATTTTTTTTAGAGTTTCGAGGGTAAGAGAATCATATCAGTGTACGGTCATGCCAAAACACTCTTGTTGTTCTTTTTGTTAACAATTTGATAAACATCCTATAACGATTATCGGTATTGTTATCCACATAAGCTTAACTTATCATATGTAATCATGGCGAGGGGATACGTTAAGGTATGATTTATACTTACCGACCGGTGTTCATCCACATCACGACACATTCCCGTATCAAGGTATGCACGAGAGTTCATCTTACTGGTGAGTATACCAATTATCATCTGTTTTGACGTATATGAAAATGTGAGAAACTCACTTATTTTTATTGAAAACAAGCCCTATGTGATAGAATCACTTATTGATGAGGAACTTGATTTTCAGATGCATGAAGGGCACAAGAGCAAGTCCGTGAACAGGTCAGTACTTTCGTACAGCAAAGAGACGAACTTGACTCCCGGATAAATGTGATATATTATCACTTGTTTTGTGGACATGTGATTGTTGATCACTTATTGAGGTCGTATGCAATATGTACACGTATGTATGATATCATGGAAGATCTAGACTTCGTCTCCGTTTGTTTCGGTAAAAGAAACAACCATGATACCCAGATGATAAACAGCATAAAGACCACATATCTCAGAACCTCGGCAATCTCTCAAACGAAATTTTGGTACTAAGACCATATGCCAATGAGTGGTTCCCACCTGGTCTTCAGTCGATTTAAGTTTATATCACCCTGCACACTTTAAGATGATTGTGAGCCTACCGATACATCTTATATAGAGCTGCTTAACATTTTTCATTTTGCATTTTAGTTTAAAGAGGTTTAGACAGACCACTGATATACTATCATTTTCTCTTTTGCGCGCCAGGAAACTCATTTTTGTTTTTCTATTGTTTTTGGGTTTTGAAATTTTTCAATGTTTTTGAATTTTCAAATTTCGGAATTACTCCCCCCAAAATCAACAAACTTACATTAATTTAAAAACACAAAGATATTTACAAAAACAATTTTCCGATGCGGATTACTCTTGCTTGACCTTAATGCCCTTTACCAATAATAAAACGTCAAATCTTGATTTATCAAATGCTTTGGTAAAAAGGTTGGCACGTTGGTCATCGGTATGGACCATGACAACATTGACGAGCTTCATAGTGAAACAATCACGTGTGAGGTGATATTCGAGTTCAACGTGTCAGGTCAAAGAGTGCTGTACAAGATGACAATAATTCATAAAGCAGCTTAAATATCGACAAGTATAGGAGAGATTAGAAATTTAAAACCGTATCCTGCAACTGCTTCGTGCATTGCAAGGAATCTGAGTGGTCTCCTAAGCTGGATATCCACCAAGTGTGGATTTCAAAGTCGATTTTGTAGCTACTGAGAAATCTCTTCACAGCAACAAGATCATAAACCTTCGAGTCCTGCTGGTCTTTCACATTGCACCAGCGAAGGTCTTTGTCTTTCTCTTTGAGAAGTAGTGTGCGGTTGTTCAATCCACGCCAAGGCATCCGCACACCCGGTTGTTTGTTCAACAAACACATTTTCTTCAATCACACCGTAGAGAAAAGTACCCTACACGTTCATCTTGTGGACTTTGAACTTCTTGTGGAAGAAAAATCCATGAATCTTCAAAAAGTTTCAGACGTGCTACAGGCGCATACTTTTCATTGGAATCTTTCATGTTGACCCGATCAAAAACCATAACAACCAAATTTTTGGCACATATTTCATCTGGTCGAATTTTTCAACTTCATTCATTTTTCCTCTCCATCAATGGCAACAATATTCTCCTAGATGTAACAATATTTCGGAGCCTTATGTCGCCGATCTTGTGCATGGACGCTCCGCTATCAACAATCCTAAGACTATCAATAGTTCCTCCTGGAACATCCTGCACTCTCATTCAGTGATTAGTTGGAGAGGGGGACCCAAGCCGTCACAGACTTGGGTCGTCCGTCATCATCGAGAATTGTAACATCCATTTCCCGATGATTCAGAAATGATGTAGCTCCCCCTGAAACAATTTCCGATTTTGGTTTCCAAATCTGTTTTTGTTTTTCATTTTTAACATTTGATTTAACAGACTGCGTTTGGACAACCTCTGGTTTTAAAACCTTTTCAACTTCTTGTCGTTGTTTCTTTTTCTGTTTCATTTCCCGTTGTTTAACAAGGCGAGGGTCTTGTTTTGGTGAAACAGATCTTTTATGGTAACTGTTACCATGGGGGGCATCAACCTTTGCCTTTCCTTTCGTGAGATATGGACAGTTTCTGACAATGTGCCCGTACTCACCGCATTCAAAACATGATCTCCGCTCAACAAACCTCGGAGTATCATAACTGTAAGAACTTGAGGATGAACTTCGTGATCTTGAGGTACTTGGTACTACATCACAACCGTTTGTATGTTGTGTGTAATTGTTTTGACTGTTTCTTTTCAAAATTTTACTTTGTTTAACAAAATCCATGTTGGATTTGTTTTCAAAAGTTTCAATTTTATCCGTCCCTCGGGATTTCACAAAGTTCATCTTCTTGTTCTTCTTTTGATTCGGTTCCTTACGACCTTGGGTCGTTGATTTGCCTTTTGGTTTGGTATGATTTTGCTGCTTTTTCACTGTTGGTAATTTCTGATTTCCATTTTGTTTTCGAATTTCGGCTTTTGGAATCGAAGGACACTGTGTTACCACAACGTGTGAACCCGTCTTTCCCAAAATCTTACTTGTTGTATCCTCAAAAACCTTATTGATTAAAGATTGATTAACATTTTTAATCGGAAAGTCTTTGTTTGAATAAACCTTTTCATCACTAACAAGAGTGTACAGCAAATTCACACTCTCAGACTCTTTTGCAGACGTGGACTCGACCTGAACAGTCTTAGCAGGTTTTGTGGGAGGATCACATAGAATGTGATTCTCGAGAGGTATGTCCTCTTCTTTGATAACCGCATCAGATTGTGGAGAGTCAGTATCATCGGATTCATCATCTGAAGAATCAGCATCCTCAACAATGACTGGAGGATCCTGATTCTGTTCAGCAGTTGACACACTTGTAACTGTTGACACATCCGAATCTGATGATACTTCCTTTTTGTATCCAAGTCCGGTCGCAAATTCCTCGATGTCTAAAGGAACAGATTCTTCATAATGAGTTCTATACTCCTCATCAGGCAGTGCATCATAATTTTGTCTAACAGGTGGTGGACATTTCTTATATCCAATGCACGTGACATCCTTTTTCTCTTTTTGTGTGCCAATGACGTGATCCAGCACGTATCTAGACTTAGAATAACTGTCTAGTTTAAGCCGGATCGCCTCACTTTCACACTTTGTGCAGGCTAACTCTTTTTGCATGCTTTCAAGACGATTGATATAAAGGTTTATGTCAGTTTGTTTTCTTGAAACCATTTTTGTCAGTTCGGTTTTATCTTTTCTTAAAGTTTCAACCATCGTTTTAAATTCCTTTTCATGGTTTTCATAAAACATGTTAGCCTCTTTGCATTTTGAAAGATCCACTATCAACTTTTGATTGTGCATATTTGTCACTTCAAATTTGTTTTGCAAATCCTCATGTTTGCTTTGCAAATCACACCACTTAGTATCTAATGAAACATGTTTGTTTTGCAAGTCAAACAATTTAGCATTTAAAGCATCATGTTTGCTTTGCAACTCAGACAAATTAGCATCCAAATCAGCACATTTAACACTTAAGCTAGCACAATTATCATAATTAACGACAGTTGGTTCATCGACACATACCTGGCTAGAATCACTCTCAGATGTTGACCTATATGCATCAGAATCAACAACCTCCCTTGATGATTCACATTCAGATCCATCCTCGCTTGAACTTGAACTTGAAGTTGTAACATCTTCAACTGAAGTTGAAACGTCTTCAACTGAACTATTGTCATGTTCAGAACTGTCATCGTTTCGCGATGATTCACCATTGCTGGCATCGTTGAAAATTTTAGCATAAAACGCCGTTTTTGTTTGACTACAGTTCCTTGGATCAAGAGATGATGGTGCTACCGTAGAACGATGGCACTGTGAAGCAACTGGTGGTAATGGATTTCCATACAAGTCTGTGGTTGGAGCTGGCTTTATAGGAACTTGTATCGGATTGCCATATAAATCTGTGCTTGTGACGAACGCCGATTGAAGTGGAAAGTGTGAAGAAGGTCTTGCAGAAGTGCTAGGAGTTCCATAATACATATCAGTATTATGTCGCACTGGTATTGCAGAAGTGGTAGGAGTTCCATAATACATATCAGTATTTTGTCACACTGGTATTGCAGAAGTGGTAGGAGTTCCATAATACATATCAGTATTTTGTCGCACTGGTATTGCAGAAGTGGGTGCGGGATTTTCGGCCCATGAGGTAGATAAACCCGTGCTTGTATATTTGTTCTCTGTATTTGACGGATTACCCCAAGCCGGATTCATTTTGAATGTATAATGATGAAAATCTGAATAAATCACACAAATCAAACAGTTTAAGAATGAGTTACAAGTCTTCTGTTTAAAAATAACACAAGTATGTGACGAGTGTTTTCGTCTGAAGAATGATCACAAAATCAATAAGGGTTTTCGTCCAAACAAGATAAGCACACAAGTGATTTCGTTGAAAGGGATTTCGGCCAAGATGGAGTGATTTCGGCCAAGATAAGTGACGAAATCAGACTTGGATTTCGTTCAGCCAAAGTGATTTCGGCCAGACTTGGATTTCGGCCCAGGTGAGATTTCGGCCCAGATGTGATTTTGGATGAACAGTGAAGACTTGAAGTGATTTCGTTAAAGACACTTGTTGGTGATTTTGTCCAGCCTGATTTCGTTTACCAGGGGATTTCGCTGCTGATATAATTGACTGAAGTGATTTCGTCCAGATCAATCACCAAGCCAAGAACTGATTTCGGCCCAAAGAGTGTTTTCGGCAAAGGGATTTGGGCCCAGAACTGATTTCGGCCCAAGTGTTTGATGACTAGGCTGATTTCGTGGCTTGATATATTTGAACAGGTTGTTTTCGTTGACTCAAAGTGATTTCGTCCAATGATGGGTTATTTCGCTGATGAAGGAAGTGATTTCGGCCGAAGACAAAAACTGATTTCGGCATGGTGATTTCAGCAAGGGTGTTTTCGGTGAGCTTGATATATTTGACTGAGTGATTTCGTTGACTATTGAGAAACAACTTGCAAGATATTTATAAAAACACTCAAACCTTATCCTGACACAAGCTTCCTTTTCAAACTCACTTATCTACTGACACAAACCTCTTTTGTCAAAGATACAATACCGAAGACACTGTATTCACCAACTATCATCATGCCATTTGTACAAGATTTCAAACAATCAATATTATAATCACAACACTTCACTTATTAATCAAACAAAGATCAAACTCAATAATATTTGAAGAACACTTTGAAGATGAGATGAACTTGATGAGTTTTCTGATGAAATCAATGAGTTTTCCAGCCACCGGAAAATTTTCGAATACAATTTTTGCGTAAATGATCAATAAAAATCCTTTCTTAACATGTATAAATGAAACATAACAAGATTTTTATAAAAACAATCAGCAAAAACACAGGATTTTCAAAGATTTAAAGCTGATTTTTCTGAAAATATAAACTTTTTGTTTCAAAAAATCAAGAACAAATATGGAAACACATGAAAATCTACTTGGTTTTAACAAGGAATCGAGCCAATGCTCTGATACCAATTGTAGGTCCACCCGGAGGATCGAGTAACCTCTATTCCCTGTTTTCCGACAAACCCGAAAGTGCGGAATCCAAACGGGTAAGTTAAACCAAGTGACGAACACAAACACAAAGATTCAACGATTAACACTCCATTGTATTAACTCGTATGAAACCGTTACAAAGCAATGTTTACAAGATAAACCTATAAACTCTCAGTTGTGTGTGTGTGTGTTTACAGTGTTCGCTCAAAGAAATCTATTCAGACTTCGTTACAGTGTTCTGTTCTATGTCTGTGTTTATATACTACACATGCCGACGAAAACAGAAGCCCACGAAATCACATCGACGAAATCAAGGATCTGGACGAAATCAGGGTGATTTCGTCACCTCAGGGGATTTCGCCAAATTGGTTTTCACCACAAGGGTGATTTCGGAACATGGGGCTTTGACGAAATCACATGTGATTTCGTCATACATGTTGGGCTTGGACATATTGCTTCTGTCTTCATGTTGAGCAATTAGGGGATCGGCCCAGTTGATGATGTATCGGCCCATGTTAGTTGTATCAGCCCATGGTTAAGTTGATTGGCCCAAATTGATTTGCTCATGCACGTTCATTAATTCCAAATATGCAGATTGTAGATATTAGTCAACATATGACATCATCATGACATCAACATGATGATGTCATGATGATGTGGCAGCGGGAACCGGCTCGCGACGCTTCGTGCTTCGCGTGTCGAACTCTGGGGCGCAAGACGAAGGAATGTCGTGACGTCGGGCTTTAGCCGAACCTAACCGGGTCGAACCGAACCGGGTTGCGTCCACATAATATGTATCAACACATCACACGGGCACCCATCAACAATTTTAAATAAATTATTTACATGCCATGTGCTCCCCACTTGCATGAACTCATAAGCCAAAGACAACCCAACAAACGTAACCACCAGTTCATCATCCTTTCCCATGCATGTCTATTATTCTCATTCATTTCATCATTGATTCGATTAGACATTTATTTGAATAGCATGCCTAAACCTAAATGCATGGAACTAACTACATAAGCAAACTCGACACCATCCCATGCTTTACCCAATTATACCATCATGCAAACATAAATCTATCCTGATAACCATTTATATCAGCAAGCATCAGCTAACATTAGATCACCATCAACCACAACAACCTTAAATTTATTATTTTCTTTTTCTTTGATGTTAGCATCGAACCACACACCCACACCCTTAACTAATTATTTCAGCACACAAGCACATTCATAACTAGGCCCCATAGTTCATCCTCACCTGCATATGTATATCTCATAAAGCTGGCATCATTGCAAACCCTACACTTGACCCACGCAGGAGCTAGATGTCAATCACCATAAAAGCCTAACACATTACCTTCCTCGTAACCCACTCCTCCATCACCACCGAGCCCCGTCATCCCGCACGACCGAACACCACACTAGTAGCAACCACAAACCATCTCCGTTCTCATTCCGTAGCCGCAACCATTGCTTCACCTTCACCACACATCGCTACACTCATCATACTCACTCATCTTCAGTTTCTTCACGTCATCCTCATCCACTAACCTACACACCATAACACACCATTGCTACCCGATCGCATCATCACAAAACACAACCACCGCAGCCACAGGTGAGCACCACGTCACTTCACATGGCTCCGCAAACCGACCAAAACCATACCCTAGAACCTGATGTAAACCGAAACACAAAACACGAATAGACGGAACAAGTGTTTACCTCGCATGAGATCCGGATAATCAAACGAACCCAAAACCACCCTGGTCGACTCCTATCTCCCCCGTCGTTATCCTCCCTTTCTCGCTTCTGTTCCAGCCGCATAAAAAAACTAGGTAGTTAGGGTTTAGGAGTTTGTATATAATTCCATATTTACAACAAGAACCCCTCTACTTTCTTATCTATTTAATTTTGTTCCTAAAGAATTATTAAAATCACTTTACTTAATTGTAACCGGGCCCCTCAGAGTTTATAAAACTAAATTATCTTGTCCACCGCCGTACACCGTCTTGTAGTTAAATCTCGTCGAGTTAAATTGTTCAAAATGCTCTAGTGACACTAAAAATTGGGATGTTACAATAAGCCATAAAGTAATCTTAAAACCAATTTTCTAACGGCAGTTACTTAATTTATTTAATACATTCAGTTCAAGTAAAATATATATGAATAGAAATAACAATTAAATCTGAACCATATATTTTTAGTAAATAACTTCATAACAAATTAATTATATCAAATATTTAGATGGTTAGTTTATCATCGACATTCACCATATATTCCACAAATACTTGTTTTCAAAATAAAACAAAGAATATAAACTTTATGTATGCCAAAACAGTAACTTAATAAAATATCTTAAAAATCACATTAACCATACTGATTAATAGCATAATAAAATCACTAGCTATAAAACACACGCATACATAATTCAATTTATATATTTTTATGATTAAACACTTATTTACATCACTAAATTATGATTAAACACTTAGTTGCATTACTAAAACAAAATAACATGTATAGTAATGATCAAATCCTATTAAAATTTTACAAAATAACATGTATAGTAATAAACAAACATTTATATGGCTTGTAGTTATGTTGTCCAACCTCAACCGAATATAAAATTCTTACAATCTCATTAATTCATTACAATATAGTATCATCGGAACAATAATTTTTATTAAAACATTAATAAGCTAGTATTAGAAACCACTAAAGAATATGTATGTATATCAAAATTAATTACTATTATTATTATTTTTATTATTATTATCTTAAATTCAAAACAGTCATTTGGCTATATTATTAAAATAAAAGTTTGAGTCCAACAAATATTTAATGATAAAAAAGAGATAACCAAGAGGGGTAATAAATTAGTTACAATATTGTAAATAATCAATTAGAGAAACTAGAAAGATTCTTTTTCTTGATCGAAAAACCATTGTGTTTCTGGTTTACTTTTGCTTTCTTTTCTTCACATCTCAATGTTTTTCGTAGGTGTTTGTTTGTGAAAGAAAACTATTCAGATACGTTAACACATAGGAAAGTAAACAAAGAAGTAAAAAACATACCAACAATCGATGAGAAAAGAGGAAATAAAATTAAAACAATTAACGGCTTTCATACCAGACCAACAATTTTGTTTTTTATCTCTTTCGCCAACGTTGATACGACATGGTGTCTTGTGTTGATACAATCCAACTTCAAAAGCAATTCGTGCTGATAAGGTGTTATATAATAACTAGAACCTATTAGCAATGTATAGAAAAGAATAGGAGGATGGGAGATGAATTTCTTATTGATGTACATGTATGAAATACAAAGTCTCTATTAATAGGCTCAACATTAACATAAGAGTAAATACAATGAGGAGTTAAGGATGTGGAGAGTCACTATAAATGATATATTCATAACAACTAGAAGCAATTTATGATTTTAAATCTTCAGTGTCATCAGTCTCTTTTTTCTTTTGAAACTACAAGAAATGTGACAAATAAATGGCGTTTTGGGTTTGGCGTTGTTTATTTTCTTTGTTCATGTGTTGAAGTGTCTTTGTGGATGTTGGAGACATAGATCGACCCCGTGTGGGTGGATGCTATCTGCCTGTCGTCTTCATTATAATCATCGAGGCCAAAGTAGCATTTACACTGGTATAGGTCTCTTCTTATCATCCAAACATTCTTCAGAAACAAAGATGACAGTATGCCATATGGGTGTCATCAGTCCCTTTTTTTTCAATTTTATCCATCTCATGCAGCAAAATCTTACTACACTCACGTAACAAATCATTCAATGAAGCTTCATCCAGAACATTACTGAGGATCAAAGAAAAGATAATTGCCGTCGTTGTATTTTTTGGCGTTTTACATTGAGTTGTAAATTTTTTAGCAACCACTGTGTGTTTTTTTTTTGTGTGATAAACGGAAGGGTAGTGAGATGTTTCTATTTATAGAATTTTTTTTTGCGCGTAGTTTAGGCGGGATGTTATTTTTATAACAAAAAATGTAATTAACATTTATCCGGATGTAAGCTTTGGCGTTATATATAATGGCGTTTCATATTTTTTTTGCGTTTTTGTAGCCAGAGAGCTTAAATAAAAACACAGAAAAAAGTACGCAGTGATAAAATTGGCGTTTTGTATTTATTTGACGTTTTATTTTTCAATGGCGTTTTATGTGAGAAATGGTTTTTTACTTTTTTTACCCTTAATGAAGCACGTCCACGTAATAAAATTGGTGTTATTTACTAATATGCCACCTCGCCAGTCTAGTCCATAGATTGTTTTGATCGGACGATCAATAAGCGTTCTCACTATTCTTACACTTTCTATCGTTTTCTCTAAATCCTGACCCTATATATATATATATATATATATATGTGTGTGTGTGTATATATATATATGTATATAGAAACGAGTTCAGGAGAGAACGGTGAAAAGTGTGAGAACGACGAGAACGGATCCTGGCCCAACACGTGGCAGGGGGGCCTAATTGTTATGCGGGGGTATGATTGTCCTTTTATACGTTCCCTCCTTATTCGCGTTATAAATCTCTTTCAAATTAAAACTCCAAAGATTTATTGTTAGCTGTTATCTCCTTTGCAAGCTTTCTCAGATCTTTGGCGTTTAACGTGGATTCTGTTCGGCAAAGTAAAATTTGTTGGCGTTTTCTATTTTCGTTCCAGCAAATCATGCAAAAGATATGGTGTTTTGTTCTTTTATCATTGTTCTATGGCGTTTTTTGTATTATTATTTTTATAATGTGTTGTATGATTTTCATTAGTGTTATTTCAATTATGCAATTTAATCGCGTTTTAATTGATATTTAAACAATTATTAAGAACTGCAATTGGAGTTTTCAATATTAATTTTAATTGTCGTTTACGTTCTAGTATATTTCTTATGTTTTTATGATCATTAGCGTTTTTCATCTATTTTATTAGTTTTGAATTTTATTTAGCAGTATTTGTGAACATCAGTTATTACTATTTTGTTAATTTGTGTAAACATTAGTTTTATTAATTATGGCGTTTTCATTATGATGTTATATTTTGTTAATTATTCATCTCATGGCTTTTTTATCATGTCGTTTTTAAATTAGGTGTTTATTTTGTCTTGTTTATTATTCATTTAATGGCGTTTTAATGTATACGGTTATTGCGAGACATCACTGTGTTTTTCTGATTTTTCTGTTCCTCACTGTGTTTTCTCAGATGAAGTCTCTTCCTCGAGTCTGTAACACCCATCTTTTATTTAATGTAAATATGCGATATATATAAATACTACGATCATTTTATACCATAAGATCCAAAAACAGAGTATTAAAGTAACAAACATTAGTTTTCTACTGACTAATTTAAACATCCAAAAGTTGTTTAGCAAACAATTTACATCATAAACATTGTTTAAAACCGAGTTAAATTATGCGGAAGCTTCAAAAGTCGTGTTCGGTTCTTTGACATTTGCTTGACCGCCATCCGTAAGTTCCATCTTGTCACCTAGGGTCAAAACCATTAAAACATTAGTTTTGACATTGTTATATAGTACCTAAACACAAGATCCAACATCAAATTGTGAATAATAAAATACTAGTTTTTTTTCTGGTTCCACCGTAACTTACGGTGTCACCGTAAGTTACGGTAGGTCCTGGAAGTTTCTGGTCTACCGTAAAACAGGGGTAAACCACCGTAAGCTCCTGACCTCTACCGTAAGTTACGGTACTACCGTAACTTACGGTAGTCCCTGGAAATCCATCTTTTGTTTGATTTGTTCATTACACTCAAACCCAAATCTCGGATTTCGCTTTTCTAACATACCAATATATTAAATTCTCGTATTTCTAATATGTTACATATGAACCAATATCAAAGATCAATCAATCATATTCCGGAGCATTAACCATGCTTTATTTGATTATTCGACCCGTTTGGCTCGTCTAAGGAATCCTCCCATATGACGACTACCAACGAGTTCCAACCAATTTTGACCAATCATTCAATATAGCGACATCACCGCTTTAATTCAAAACAACCCTTATTCTAAAATTCAACTACGCATATTATAATCATCAACATTTACTTAACGTAACGGGTCAAGTTACATACCTTCAAAGTAGGCCTTTCAAACGTGGTTCGCCACCCGCTTGTCCACTTGACGCTCCTGCGCCCGTTCCTATAGAGTTCATTTATGATATGTTTAGAACTCTTTTTAATCATAATTCGCATAATACACCAAAACATCATAATTATGCGTTTAAACTTGGAATTTCAGTTTTAAGCCTTCATAGAGGCATTTCAACAAACACTTCATAAGCAGATTTTTACATGATTAAACATCAAATCTCTAGTTTATCATTTAGCCCTAATTTCACATCATTCAATCTTTTTACATGATTGATAACTTCTAATTTTCTGGAATCACTTCAAAATTTCCAAATTACACTAGATCAACAATCTATTTCCTAGTGTTCATCAAATTACACATAACCCACTAATCACCTACAATGGTGACCATAGTTTCCACTAAAATTTCACATGATTTCAGCTTGTGTTTGTCTAAGGTTTGTCCCTAGACACTATAGTTGTTCCTAAATCATCATAACACACACATGCAACCATAATTTCAGATTTTTCCCAATTCATGAGAACTTCAATTTGAGAGTTTTCTCAAAATTTTACATACCTTGTAATCCTCTTGTGATGAGGATCAGTAATCTATGTTCGGATTTTGATTTGGACTGAGTTTGATCCTTCAATTTAGAGTTTTTATACTGAGCTAGGGTTTGATGGAGCTTGGGTCGCTCCTGGTCGATCTCCACCAAAACACAGACAAAATGTTTGTGTTTTATTTATTTAGATTTTATTAATATTAGTTTCATTTTTAACACATTTGGTCCCTAGACTTTCCTTTGGTTCTAATTTAGCATTTTAACCCATTTGTAGGTTACTACAAGGCTTTCACCTAATTGGGTTATTTAAAATCCTAGTTAGTTAACTAGTTTATTTATCAACTTTATATTTAAATAAATAATTTGCATTTTTCAGGGTGTTACAAGTCAAAGGCTTTGCCCTAAAACTGGATTACCATTTATCAGTCCTGACGTCAATGAAGAATTAAAGCCCACAAAGGATATAGTATTCTCAAGCCTTGATGATTGTTATTCAATGTATGTTAAGTATGCCAAGAAGTGTGAGTTTTCATTCAGGAAAGGGACTACAAACACAAACTCTAAAGGTGTCTTACATATTAAATATTACTTGTGTACGAGATATGGGTTATACAAGGACAAGAAGGTTGATACGTTGGACCCCAATCAAAAGGAGCGAGTAGTGCGATCCAACTTTTCAAAAAGGACTGATTGTGGTGCACTGTTATGTGTACTTTTTGAGGCTGGATCATGGAAGGTGTATAAGTTTGTCGAGGAGCACAATCATGAACTTGTTAAACGTCCCGATAAGCATTTTCTTCCAACTGGACGACACCTCACTCAGCTCCAGAAGCATGTTATACACAGCATGTCTAAGCTGAATTTGGGTCCCGTCAAGGCGTTTAATGTTATGAAGACTTGTTTTGGAGGTTTTGAAGACGTGGGTGCAAGTAAAGTTGAATTTAAGAACTATTAGAGGCAAATTAACTCGTTTATAGGGGAATATGACGCCGATATGGTTGTGAGACATTTAAATGAAAAAAAACATTCCCAGCCTAATTTCTCGTATGAATACATCACAGACGAAGAGAATCGTTTGAAGGGTCTTTTTTGGTGTAACGATCAAGCCAAATGTAATTACCACGTGTTTTGTGATGTGATTTCGTTTGACGCCACGTATCGTTCCAACAAGTAATATTTTATAATTCAACTTCTTCTGTATTGGCGTTTTATTAATTTAAATGCAATGGCGTTTTATTATTTTACATGCAACGGCGTTTAGTTTACATGCAATGACGTTTTATTAGTTTACATTCAATGGCGTTTTATTATTGTTTCAGTTCTCATGGCGTTTTCATATGCAGATACTCCATGGTGTTTGTACCGTTTACTGGTATAGACAATCATCACTGCAATGTTACATTTGGTGCAACTTTATTGGCGTCGGAAACTGCTGATACGTATATTTGGTTGTTAAGAGTTTTTCTAAAAGCTGTTGGTTCTCAACCAAAAGTTGTTGTCACTAACCAAGATCCAGCGATGAAGAAGGCTATTTCTGTTGTATTTGTTGACACTAGGCATCGGTTATGCATGTGGCATGTGATGCATAAACTTTCTCTGATGGTTGTTATGCTTTGTTTACCTTTGGCGTTTTAGGATACACTGCATTTTAAATTACATGGCGTTCTTTACCTTGTTAGTGTGTTTTTTAATTAAGTTTTGTCATTGTTTTTTTATTTATGCATGGCGTTTTCGTGTTATATAAAGGTCGGTGTTAGGCTATGCAATTCCACCAATTTTAGAGAACGTATTTGTGGTGTTGTGTGGACGGATATTCTCACACCCGAAGAGTTTGAATCAGAATGGGAAGCGGTTATCGCAGAGTTCAATTTAGAAGATAATGACCGGTTATCTGATATTTTTGCACTTAGGGAATCTTGGATCCCTGCATACTATAGAATGGAGCAGATGTCTGGTCTTATGCGAACGACATCCAGGTCAGAGAGTGAGAATCATTTTTTTGGTCAAGTGTGCAATTCGAAAGCTACTCTTGTTGAGTTCATGACGCATTACGAGACTGCAATAGAAGCACAGCGTCACACACATCGTAAAAATGATCATGAATCTCGATACAAAAGACCCTAGTTGAAGAGTAGTTACAAATTGTTGGAAGGGCAAGCTGTTGACATATACACATAAAGTATTTTTTGTGACGTTCAAGCTGAGCTTATTGGAGTTGCGGATTGCATAAATCAATGTTACGAAGATCTGCCTGATGGGTTTGTTAAGTTTTACGTAAATGACTTCCAACAGCCTTGTACATCCTTATATGAGGTAAATAATGGCGTTTTGGTTTTTATGGCGTTTTCTGTTAATGGCGTGTTATCATATGCAATGTGTTTTTTTACTTTTTAGACAAACATTATATGCATGGCGTTATAGAGATATTGTTTTTTGGCCTTTTTCAAGTAATGTTCCGTAAGTCTGATTGCACATGCAGGCGTTTTGAACAGTTTGGTTTGCTATGTAGACATATATTCTATGTTTTGAGAATTATGGACATTAGGGAATTTTCAAAACAATACATTCTAAATAGACTGCGCAAAGAGGCTTCCCCAAACTGCACTCCTGAATTCTCAATTAGTCGTGAATATGTGACCGAGCTAGATCCTGATGTGCAAAGTATGATGCGAGATATTATTTTTTTCAACCGAATACACTTTGAACCGTTTATCTGGTAATAAAGAGGAGCTACCCTTATACAAGAATCATGTTCAATCTTATATGAAGAAGGTTCAAGATATGCAGATTGTTGCTCCTCCCGCTAGTTCTAGGGATAGATTTGCCGAGATAACCGGTCAATATAAAAACGAAAAGAATCCGATTAGAGTCCCTGTAGGGTATAAATCTAAACAGGAGATAGCAATTGACAAAAAGAAATCAAAGTCGAAACCCGGGGCCAAAGAAAGACAGTGTCAGAACGGCAAAGGCTATGGACACTACGCATCGACATGCAAACAGGCCGTAATTAAAAGAAGATCGACAAGGTCTTCGAGAGCCAGTGAAGAGTAGTTTGGCGTTTTCTATTTTTCATTCTTACCGAACACACACAGATGGTCTTCGAGAGCCAGTTTAGAGTAGTTTGGCGTTTTATATATTTCAATCCTATAGAACACAGACTGATTCATTCAACTTTAATACAAAAGTTTGTCAGCAATTTGATTATTATTATTATTATTATTATTATTATTATTATTATTATTATTAATCGAAATTGAGAAGACTGTACCTCATAATTGTTCCTTAATTTTGTTCTATTTGCTTCCCTGCCCTCGTAGGTGAACCAGGTTTGATGGTGGGCTTTGGCTGCTGAATGAGAGGGTGAACTGGGTTTGGTGGTGGTGGTGGGTTTGGATGGGTTAACTGTGGGTGGGATTAGCCGATTAGGGAGGTGGTGGGCGGAGGACGGAGGTGATGTGGTGGTGAGGGAGATGGCGATTTTAGAGAGAGATAGAGGGTGAAGGTGGTTGTTAGGAAGCTGGTGGTGGTGCTCATGGTTGACCGAGGGTTGGGGCGGTGGTGGTGATGCAGATGGTTGTGGCTAGAATGGCTCACCTTTGCAACCTTTGCAAATTAGGGTTCATCAACCTTTGAATCAAACGCAGCAGAGAGAAGAGAAGAAAGTATTTTTTTAAAACCTTTTTTAAATAAGGGGAAAGACAAGTGGGAGGTGAAAATGACATTTCTACCCTCATGTGCCCTGCACATGCCTTCATTTAACTGAAAAATATAACTGGGTTTGCCATAAAGGACATAACGTGCAAGATTTGCAAACATTAAGGACAAAACTCATCAATTTTGAAGATAAAGGACAGCGCCTGCAATTTGGGACATACATAAAGGACAAAACTTGTAATTTACTCATATAAATACTACGATCATTTTATACCATAAGATCCAAAAACAGAGTATTAAAGTAACAAACATTAGTTTTCTACTGACTAATTTAAACATCCAAAAGTTGTTTAGCAAACAATTTACATCATAAACATTGTTTAAAACCGAGTTAAATTATGCGGAAGCTTCAAAAGTCGTGTTCGGTTCTTTGACATTTGCTTGACCGCCATCCGTAAGTTCCATCTTGTCTAGGGTCAAAACCATTAAAACATTAGTTTTGACATTGTTATATAGTACATAAACACAAGATCCAACATCAAATTGTGAATAATAAAATACTAGTTTTTTTTTTGGTTCCACCGTAACTTACGGTGTCACCGTAAGTTACGGTAGGTCCTGGAAGTTTCTGGTCTACCGTAAAACAGGGGTAAACCACCGTAAGCTCCTGACCTCTACCGTAAGTTACGGTACTACCGTAACTTACGGTAGTCCCTGGAAATCCATCTTTTGTTTGATTTGTTCATTACACTCAAACCCAAATCTAGGATTTCGCTTTTCTAACATACCAATATATTAAATTCTCGTATTTCTAATATGTTACATATGAACCAATATCAAAGATCAATCAATCATATTCCGGAGCATTAACCATGCTTTATTTGATTATTCGACCCGTTTGGCTCGTCTAAGGAATCCTCCCATATGACGACTACCAACGAGTTCCAACCAATTTTGACCAATCATTCAATATAGCGACATAACCGCTTTAATTCAAAACAACCCTTATTCTAAAATTCAACTACGCATATTATAATCATCAACATTTACTTAACGTAACGGGTCAAGTTACATACCTTCAAAGTAGTCCTTTCAAACGTGGTTCGCCACCCGCTTGTCCACTTGACGCTCTTGCGCCCGTTCCTATAGAGTTCATTTATGATATGTTTAGAACTCTTTTTAAATTATAATTAGCATAATACACCAAAACATCATAATTATGCGTTTAAACTTGGAATTTCAGTTTTAAGCCTTCGTAGAGGCATTTCAACAAACACTTCATGAGCAAATTTTTACATGATTAAACATCAAATCTCTAGTTTATCATTTAGCCCTAATTTCACATCATTCAACCTTTTTACATGATTGATAACTTCTAATTTTCTGGAATCACTTCAAAATTGCCAAATTACACTAGATCAACAATCTATTTCCTAGTGTTCATCAAATTACACATAACCCACTAATCACCTACAATGGTGATCATAGTTTCCACTAAAATTTCACATGATTTCAGCTTGTGTTTGTCTAGGTTTGTCCCTAGACACTATAGTTGTTCCTAAATCATCATAACACACACATGCAACCATAATTTCAGATTTTTCCCAATTCATGAGAATTTCAATTTGAGAGATTTCTCAAAATTTTACATACCTTGTAATCCTCTTGTGATGAGGATCAGTAATCTATGTTCGGATTTTGATTTGGACTGAGTTTGATCCTTCAATTTAGAGTTTTTATGCTGAGCTAGGGTTTGATGGACCCACTTCTCCCCAACATACTGGAGTTCGACATTTTCTGCCATATAACAGTTCATACGGGGCCATCTTAATGCTCGCGTGATAGCTATTGTTATATGCAAATTCGACCAAGGGTAGATGGACATCCCAACTACCCCCGAAGTCAATAATGCAAGCCCGCAGCATATCTCCCAACGTTTGTATTGTTCTTTCACTCTGCCCATCCGTTTGTGGATGGTAAGCGGTGCTAATGAACAATTTAGTTCCCATTTGTTCTTGAAATTCACGCCAAAAATTCGAAGTAAACCGAGTATCTCTGTCTGACACAATGGATATCGGTACCCCACGCCGTGCTATGATTTCATTGGTGAACACCTCCGACATCTTTTCGGATATATAAGTCTCACGAATTGGAATGGAGTGAGCGCTTTTCGTCAATCTATCTACAACTACCCATATAGCATCAAACCCGCGGTTAGTTTCGGGTAATTTGGTCAACAAATCCATGGTGATTTGTTCCCATTTCCAAACCGGAATTTCCAACGGTTGAAGTTTACCGTATGGTTTTTGGTGCTCCGCCTTGACTTGTAAACATGTCAAGCATTTTTCTACGTACTTCACCACATCTCTCTTCATCCCGGGCCACCAATAGTTTTGCTTTAAATCATTGTACATTTTGGTCGCTCCCGGATGAATTGAATATCGGGATTTATGAGCTTCCTCAAGTAGAAGAGCCTTCACCCCACAAGTATTTGGAACCCACATCCTCCCGAATCAAGTCTTCAACCCGTTATTCCCATCCGTCAAATCTTTCAACTGACCGATTATTCTTTCCTTCTTCCAATTCTCCTCTTTTACTGCTTCTAATTGCGCCTCTCGAATACGTTCCAGTATACCCGAGGTCACCACGAGCTGCATCGACCTTACTCGTATTGGGACATAGTCCGCTTTTCTGCTCAGAGCATCCACTACCACATTTGCCTTTCCAGGGTGGTAATGTATTTCACAGTCGAAATCTTTCACCGTTTCTAACCATCGCCGTTGTCGCATATTTAACTCCTTCTGATCGAAGAAGTATTTTAAGCTCTTGTGATCAGTGAATATGGTGCACTTTACCCCATATAAGTAGTGCCTCCATATTTTTAAGGCAAATACCACCGCAGCCTACTCAAGATAGTGCGTGGGATATTTCTTCTCGTGTATCTTCAATTGCCTCGAGGCATAAGCTATAACTTTGCCTCGTTGCATCAAAACGCATCCGAGCCCCGCTAGTGAAGCATCCGAATAAACCACCATATCTTTGACTCCGTCCGGCAATGTCAGTACCGGAGCTTGAGTTAACTTTTCTTTTAGCGTTTGAAACGCTTTTTCTTGATCGACACCCCAAATGAACTTTTCTTTCTTTTGGGTTAGCTTTGTTAGCGGTGACGCAATCTTGGAGAAATCTTGAATGAATCTCCTATAGTATCCCGCAAGCCCCAAAAAGCTTCTAATTTTCGAAGGGTTCTTCGGGGGATTCCATTTTGACACAGCTTCGATCTTGGACGGATCCACCAATACGCCGTCGGCACTTATGACATGGCCAAGAAATTATAGCTCTCGTAACCAAAAGGCACACTTAGAGAATTTCGCATACAGCCTTTCTCGTCTAAGTGTCTCTAACACTTCTTGTAAGTGGTGTGCGTGTTCAGCTTCACTTTTCGAATACACCAAAATATCATCGATAAACACGATGACCGACTTATCCAACATTGGCTTGCAAACCCGGTTCATGAGGTCCATGAAAGCCGCGGGTGCATTTGTTAGCCCAAATGACATCACGAGGAATTCGTAATGTCCGTATCTTGTGCGGAAAGCCGTCTTCGGTACATCTTCTTCTTTGACCTTTAGTTGGTGATACCCAGATCTAAGGTCAATTTTTGAAAACCAGTTCGCACCTTGTAATTGGTCGAATAAATCATCTATCCTCGGAAGCGGGCATCGGTTCTTTACCGTGAGTTTGTTTAACTCCCGGTAATCGATACACATGCGCATGCTTCCGTCTTTCTTTCTCACGAACAATACCGGTGCGCTCCAAGGAGACACACTCGGCCTTATGAATCCCTTGTCAAGCAGGTCTTGAATTTGGGACATCAACTCTTGTAATTCCGACGGTGCCAGTCGGTACGGAGCTTTTGCTACGGGTTTTGCGCCCGGAATCAATTCGATCCCGAACTCTATTTCCCGTTTAGGCGGTATCCCCGGTAAATCCTCCGGAAACACATCTTCATAATCTCGTACTACCGGTACATCTCTAATCTTTCGTGATTCTTTTTCGGGCTCATTTGCGTATATCATGAATGCCTTGCATCCTCGCTTCATAAGCTTGTGAGCTTTCAACATTGAGCATACTATAGGGTTGCCTCCTTTTTCGCCATAAATGGTGACGTGTTTCCCGCTCGAAGATGTTAGTTTTATCTCTTTACGAAATCACACGACCTTTGCATGGTGTTGAGATAGCCAATCCATCCCAACGACTACTTGAAATTCTCCCATTGACATCGGGATTAGGTCTACCAAGTATTCCTCATCGTCAATGCTTAATTTACAGCCTCGACAAACATCACAAACTATAAAACTTTTGTTGTCCCCTATTTCAACTTCTAAGGGCACAGATAATTTCGTCAATACAAATGAAGGATGTCGAATAAATCCATGTGAAATAAAGGATTTATTCGCACCCGTATCAAACAATACACGTGCTGGAATTGAGTTAATTGTGAATATACCTTAAACCACATCGGGTTCTGTCTTCGCTTCAGCCGCGGTAAGTTGGAAGGACCTAGCCTTCGCTTTGGGAGCTTCTGTTGGGGATTCTTTAACATCTCTCTTTCCAACTAAGTCCGGACATTAGCACTTTTTGTGGCCGGGTTGATAACATTTGTAGCAAACAGAGACTTTTCCCGGGCATAGCGAGGCCGTGTGCCCCGTCTTATTACATATGGGGCATGGCTTGTCTTTGAACCGACATTCCCCTTTGTGTCCCTTCCCGCACACTTTACAACTTGGCGACCCACCTTTAGTATCCACCTTCTTTCCCGATTCTCCAGTTCGGGCTTTCTTTGTAGGGCTTGGATTCACATCATGTGCCCTTCGCTCACCTCTTTCGACTTGCTTCTTCAACTCGATTTCCCGTTCCCGAGCAACGTTAATGATTTCGGTAAGGGTCTCGTATTTTGAAGGAGTCATAAACTCCCTATATTCAGCGCTCAACATATTGCAGTAGTAGTATATTTTCTGTTCTTCGTTCGTCACCAATTCACTACTAAACTTCATTTTATCCATAAACATCGCCGTGATCTTGTCTATGGTTTCACCCTTGTGCCTAAGTTTCATGAACTCTTCCTTGATTTTGTTAATGACCGCTTTGGGACTATGATGTTTAAGAAATGGTGTCTTAAACTCTTCCCATGTCATGGCCGTTGCCGCTTCGGCCCCTATTTCATTCTTTTTGTTATCCCACCAATCCTTGGCTTGTCCTCTTAACTGACCTGTTCCGTAGGCAACGAAATCGCTTTCGTCGCAATGGGTCCTTTCAAACACCCCGTCAATATCGCCCAACCATCTTTGGCAAATTATCGGATCGACTTCCCCGTTATAGATTGGCGGTTTACACGCCATGAATTCCTTGTACGAACACCCTTTGCGTTCTCCCGTTTTCTCCTTCATAAGGTTGACAATATCCTCCAACCTTTTAACTCGCTCTTCTACAAGTGACAACACCGTGCCTTGAATTTTGTCTATAAACCCAGATAGACTTCCTTCAATTGCCTTCCCTACCTCTTCGGCAATTATCTATTTCATTTGTTCAGTGCTTGTTTGCACGGGATTATCATCATTCCCATCAGACATCTTGAAACTGAAATGTTTACATTTAAACGTTAAACATTACATTCATAGCATTGTTTCATTTGTTTTGGTTTAGCCAAGTTTCCAACTTGCTTTAACCATTCACATCTAATGCACTTTCCGGGTTTGAGTGTGTTAATACACTCTTCCCATGCATTTCAATTCGTTTTTTATTTCTTACACAAGGTATAATCTACTAACATAATAAGTTAATTCTTACCGGACGATCGATCAAGCTTGAACCGAACACTTTGTTGACAACCTTAAGCTCTGATTACCAACTTGTAACACCCATCTTTTATTTAATGTAAATATGCGATATATATAAATAGAGTAAATTACAAGTTTTGTCCTTTATGTATGTCCCAAATTGTAGACGCTGTCCTTTATCTTCAAAATTGACGAGTTTTGTCCTTAATGTTTGCAAATCTTGCACGTTATGTCCTTTATGGCAAACCCAGTTATATTTTTCAGTTAAATGAAGGCATGTGCAGGGCACATGAGGGTAGAAATGTCATTTCACCTCCCACTTGTCTTTCCCCTTATTTAATTATGTTTAAAGAAAATTATATATATATCCACACACATAAATCATCTCTCTCTATCTCAATTCTATCCCTCTTTCTCTTCACTCTCTTCCCTACCGCCACCACCCACCACCCACCACCCACCACTTGCCACCACAAATCAACTACCACCCGCCGGACAGAAACCCAGACTCCAAATATCAACTTGTTCTTCAAGAACACCCAACACAAATTTTGTTGAAATTGTTGTTTTAGGAATTTAGGTTACCCATTCATTACCTTCCCCCAAATTCTTCTCTTGGCAATTATCTATCTGTGATTTTGTTCTCGTCGACGACTACACGTCTTTCTTTCGAGGTTAGTGGCTATGACTGATTCATTCAACTTTAATACAAAAGTTTGTCAGCAATTTGATTATTATTATTATTATTATTATTATTATTATTATTATTATTATTATTATTATTATTATTATTATTATTATTATTATTATTATTATTATTATTAATCGAAATTGAGAAGACTGTACCTCATAATTGTTCCTTAATTGTGTTCTATTTGCTTCCCTGCCCTCGTAGGTGAACCATGTTTGATGGTGGGCTTTGGCTGCTGAATGAGAGGGTGAACTGGGTTTGGTGGTGGTGGTGGGTTTGGATGGGTTAACTGTGGGTGGGATTAGCCGATTAGGGAGGTGGTGGGCGGAGGACGGAGGTGATGTGGTGGTGAGGGTGATGGCGATTTTAGAGAGAGATAGAGGGTGAAGGTGGTTGTTAGGAAGCTGGTGGTGGTGCTCATGGTTGACCGAGGGTTGGGGCGGTGGTGGTGATGCAGATGGTTGTGGCTAGAATGGCTCACCTTTGCAACCTTTGCAAATTAGGGTTCATCAACCTTTGAATCAAACGCAGCAGAGAGAAGAGAAGAAAGTATTTTTTTAAAACCTTTTTTAAATAAGGGGAAAGACAAGTGGGAGGTGAAAATGACATTTCTACCCTCATGTGCCCTGCACATGCCTTCATTTAACTGAAAAATATAACTGGGTTTGCCATAAAGGACATAACGTGCAAGATTTGCAAACATTAAGGACAAAACTCATCAATTTTGAAGATAAAGGACAGCGCCTGCAATTTGGGACATACATAAAGGACAAAACTTGTAATTTACTCATATAAATACTACGATCATTTTATACCATAAGATCCAAAAACAGAGTATTAAAGTAACAAACATTAGTTTTCTACTGACTAATTTAAACATCCAAAAGTTGTTTAGCAAACAATTTACATCATAAACATTGTTTAAAACCGAGTTAAATTATGCGGAAGCTTCAAAAGTCGTGTTCGGTTCTTTGACATTTGCTTGACCGCCATCCGTAAGTTCCATCTTGTCACCTAGGGTCAAAACCATTAAAACATTAGTTTTGACATTGTTATATAGTACATAAACACAAGATCCAACATCAAATTGTGAATAATAAAATACTAGTTTTTTTTTTTGGTTCCACCGTAACTTACGGTGTCACCGTAAGTTACGGTAGGTCCTGGAAGTTTCTGGTCTACCGTAAAACAGGGGTAAACCACCGTAAGCTCCTGACCTCTACCGTAAGTTACGGTACTACCGTAACTTACGGTAGTCCCTGGAAATCCATCTTTTGTTTGATTTGTTCATTACACTCAAACCCAAATCTCGGATTTCGCTTTTCTAACATACCAATATATTAAATTCTCGTATTTCTAATATGTTACATATGAACCAATATCAAAGATCAATCAATCATATCCCGGAGCATTAACCATGCTTTATTTGATTATTCGACCCGTTTGGCTCGTCTAAGGAATCCTCCCATATGACGACTACCAACGAGTTCCAACCAATTTTGACCAATCATTCAATATAGCGACATCACCGCTTTAATTCAAAACAACCCTTATTCTAAATTCAACTACGCATATTATAATCATCAACATTTACTTAACGTAATGGGTCAAGTTACATACCTTCAAAGTAGTCCTTTCAAACGTGGTTCGCCACCCGCTTGTCCACTTGACGCTCTTGCGCCCGTTCCTATAGAGTTCATTTATGATATGTTTAGAACTCTTTTTAAATCATAATTCGCATAATACACCAAAACATCATAATTATGCGTTTAAACTTGGAATTTCAGTTTTAAGCCTTCGTAGAGGCATTTCAACAAACACTTCATGAGCAAATTTTTACATGATTAAACATCAAATCTCTAGTTTATCATTTAGCCCTAATTTCACATCATTCAACCTTTTTACATGATTGATAACTTCTAATTTTCTGGAATCACTTCAAAATTGCCAAATTACACTAGATCAACAATCTATTTCCTAGTGTTCATCAAATTACACATAACCCACTAATCACCTACAATGGTGATCATAGTTTCCACTAAAATTTCACATGATTTCAGCTTGTGTTTGTCTAGGGTTTGTCCCTAGACACTATAGTTGTTCCTAAATCATCATAACACACACATGCAACCATAATTTCAGATTTTTCCCAATTCATGAGAATTTCAATTTGAGAGATTTCTCAAAATTTTACATACCTTGTAATCCTCTTGTGATGAGGATCAGTAATCTATGTTCGGATTTTGATTTGGACTAAGTTTGATCCTTCAATTTAGAGTTTTTATACTGAGCTAGGGTTTGATGGAGCTTGGGTCGCTCCTGGTCGATCTCCACCAAAACACAGACAAAATGTTTGTGTTTTATTTATTTAGATTTTATTAATATTAGTTTCATTTTTAACACATTTGGTCCCTAGACTTTCCTTTGGTTCTACTTTAGCATTTTAACCCATTTGTAGGTTACTACAAGGCTTTCACCTAATTGGGTTATTTAAAATCCTAGTTAGTTAACTAGTTTATTTATCAACTTTATATTTAAATAAATAATTTGCATTTTTCGGGGTGTTACAAGTCAAAGGCTTTGCCCTAAAACTGGATTACCATTTATCAGTCCTGACGTCAATGAAGAATTAAAGCCCACAAAGGATATAGTATTCTCAAGCCTTGATGATTGTTATTCAATGTATGTTAAGTATGCCAAGAAGTGTGAGTTTTCATTCAGGAAAGGGACTACAAACACAAACTCTAAAGGTGTCTTACATATTAAATATTACTTGTGTACGAGATATGGGTTATACAAGGACAAGAAGGTTGATACGTTGGACCCCAATCAAAAGGAGCGAGTAGTGCGATCCAACTTTTCAAAAAGGACTGATTGTGGTGCACTGTTATGTGTACTTTTTGAGGCTGGATCATGGAAGGTGTATAAGTTTGTCGAGGAGCACAATCATGAACTTGTTAAACGTCCTGATAAGCATTTTCTTCCAACTGGACGACACCTCACTCAGCTCCAGAAGCATGTTATACACAGCATGTCTAAGCTGAATTTGGGTCCCGTCAAGGCGTTTAATGTTATGAAGACTTGTTTTGGAGGTTTTGAAGACGTGGGTGCAAGTAAAGTTGAATTTAAGAACTATTAGAGGCAAATTAACTCGTTTATAGGGGAATATGACGCCGATATGGTTGTGAGACATTTAAATGAAAAAAAACATTCCCAGCCTAATTTCTCGTATGAATACATCACAGACGAAGAGAATCGTTTGAAGGGTCTTTTTTGGTGTGACGATCAAGCCAAATGTAATTACCACGTGTTTTGTGATGTGATTTCGTTTGACGCCACGTATCGTTCCAACAAGTAATATTTTATAATTCAACTTCTTCTGTTTTGGCGTTTTATTAATTTAAATGCAATGGCGTTTTATTATTTTACATGCAACGGCGTTTAGTTTACATGCAATGACGTTTTATTAGTTTACATTCAATGGCGTTTTATTATTGTTTCAGTTCTCATGGCGTTTTCATATGCAGATACTCCATGGTGTTTGTACCGTTTACTGGTATAGACAATCATCACTGCAATGTTACATTTGGTGCAACTTTATTGGCGTCGGAAACTGCTGATACGTATATTTGGTTGTTAAGAGTTTTTCTAAAAGCTGTTGGTTCTCAACCAAAAGTTGTTGTCACTAACCAAGATCCAGCGATGAAGAAGGCTATTTCTGTTGTATTTGTTGACACTAGGCATCGGTTATGCATGTGGCATGTGATGCATAAACTTTCTCTGACGGTTGTTATGCTTTGTTTACCTTTGGCGTTTTAGGATACACTGCATTTTAAATTACATGGCGTTCTTTACCTTGTTAGTGTGTTTTTTAATTAAGTTTTGTCATTGTTTTTTTATTTATGCATGGCGTTTTCGTGTTATATAAAGGTCGGTGTTAGGCTATGCAATTCCACCAATTTTAGAGAACGTATTTGTGGTGTTGTGTGGACGGATATTCTCACACCCGAAGAGTTTGAATCAGAATGGGAAGCGGTTATCGCAGAGTTCAATTTAGAAGATAATGACCGGTTATCTGATATTTTTGCACTTAGGGAATCTTGGATCCCTGCATACTATAGAATGGAGCAGATGTCTGGTCTTATGCGAACGACATCCATGTCAGAGAGTGAGAATCATTTTTTTGGTCAAGTGTGCAATTCGAAAGCTACTCTTGTTGAGTTCATGACGCATTACGAGACTGCAATAGAAGCACAGCGTCACACACATCGTAAAAATGATCATGAATCTCGATACAAAAGACCCCAGTTGAAGAGTAGTTACAAATTGTTGGAAGGGCAAGCTGTTGACATATACACATAAAGTATTTTTTGTGACGTTTAAGCTGAGGTTATTGGAGTTGCGGATTGCATAAATCAATGTTACGAAAATCTGCCTGATGGGTTTGTTAAGTTTTACGTAAATGACTTCCAACAGCCTTGTACATCCTTATATGAGGTAAATAATGGCGTTTTGGTTTTTATGGCGTTTTCTGTTAATGGCGTGTTATCATATGCAATGTGTTTTTTTACTTTTTAGACAAACATTCTATGCATGGCGTTATAGAGATATTGTTTTTGGCCTTTTTCAAGTAATGTTCCGTAAGTCTGATTGCACATGCAGGCGTTTTGAACAGTTTGGTTTGCTATGTAGACATATATTCTATGTTTTGAGAATTATGGACATTAGGGAATTTTCAAAACAATACATTCTAAATAGACTGCGCAAAGAGGCTTCCCCAAACTGCTCTCCTGAATTCTCAATTAGTCGTGAATATGTGACCGAGCTAGATCCTGATGTGCAAAGTATGATGCGAGATATTATTTTTTTTTCAACCGAATACACTTTGAACCGTTTATCTGGTAATAAAGAGGAGCTATCCTTATACAAGAATCATGTTCAATCTTATATGAAGAAGGTTCAAGATATGCAGATTGTTGCTCCTCCCGCTAGTTCTAGGGATAGATTTACCGAGATAACCGGTCAATATAAAAACGACAAGAATCCGATTAGAGTCCCTCTAGGGTATAAATCTAAACAGGAGATAGCAATTGACAAAAAGAAATCAAAGTCGAAACCCGGGGCCAAAGAAAGACAGTGTCAGAACGGCAAAGGCTATGGACACTACGCATCGACATGCAAACAGGCCGTAATTAAAAGAAGATCGACAAGGTCTTCGAGAGCCAGTGAAGAGTAGTTTGGCGTTTTCTATTTTTCATTCTTACCGAACACACACAGATGGTCTTCGAGAGCCAGTTTAGAGTAGTTTGGCGTTTTATATATTTCAATCCTATAGAACACAGACAGATCTCAGTTTGGCGTTTTAAATCATTTTTTTTTTTTTGCATCTTTTTCTTTTTTCTTCCTATTTGTTCATAACATGCTACTTCGAAGTTAAATAACAAACAATATAAGATCAGGCAAGGAAATCAAACGCCAAAAAAAAAAACAATAACGCCACTAAATAAAAATACCATAAACTTCTAATTTTGGTCGTGCTAAACTCAATAAAGTTTTGCTGAACGAAATGGAGAACATTTTTAATCCTCAGTCAAGAAAGATGTGTAACAATGTTATCCATTCCGTTTAGCTAAACTTTATTGAGAACAAAAACTAAATCTCCATGAAATGGCTTTTTTGAAGTTTTGTGGTTTTTATATGTTTTGGCGTTTATATTGAGGATCTTGCTCATTACATAAAGCGAAAGTTTATTGAGAAAATAGTGTATATCAAAGAAACATGGATTGGAATCTTTGATATTTTGGTTTTTTTTTTGCGTTTATAAGATGAATGGTATAGAGGAAAATATAGGTTTTTGGGGTTTTGGTGTGGATTTTAGTAGTTCTGAGAGTTTGTTTATATAGAAAGTTTTTGGCGCGTATTTTATGCGCGATTTTTATTACTAGTAAATGCTAGTAATTAAGTTGCGTCGTTTCACTACTGTTTGTTCAGCTTTATCGGTTAAAAACAAAGTTTGGCGTTTTATATCTATGGCGTTATATTATGATGAAGTGTGTTATGTGTGTTGAGGCGGGATTTTAATAGCACGAGTTTGGCGTTTTATGTTAAGTTAAAAGACTCTTTTACCCTTAATGAAGCGCGCCAGATTAATAAAAGTGTTTTTACTTACGAAAACGTCACCGCGTCATCTAGTCCATAGATTGTTTTGATCTGACGATCCATAAGCGTTCTCTCCATTCTCACACTTTTGAGCGTTTTCTCTAAATCCTGACCCTATATATATATATATAAAGAGAGAGAGAGAGAGAGAGAGAGAGAGAATTAGGTTAACGTACAAAAGCCCTTATCCTACATTACGTACGCGATCATCTCAGCCGTCAGATCTTCATCCGACATTGAAATTGCATGTTGGTTTTTTGTAACAATTTCGCATGTTGGTTTTTAACATGCGATTTCATCAAAATTACCACATGCGAAATTGCTACAAAAAACCAACATGCGATTTCATTAAAATTATCACATGCGATTTCATCCATGCTATTTTATAACATCCGATTTCACATCACGTACGTAGCGTACGTTAAGCCATTTTGTACAATACACTTTCTCTCTCTCTCTCTATATATATATATAGAAACGGGATCAGGAGAAAACGCTCAAAAGTGTGAGAACGGTGAAAACGCATTCTGGCCCAACACGTGTCCCGCGGCATAGAGAAGGGCGGATGGGCTTTTTTTTGTCAATTTCATTCTTGTTTTTATTTCCCAACGCGTTATAATATTTTATGGCGTCTAAGTTTTTTTTGGCGTTAATTGTATTTTTTAAACTTTTTGGCGTTGAATTAGTTTTTTTTGTGTCACATATGTAATTTTTTGGCGTTATAGCGTTTTCTGGTTAATTTTTTTGGCGTTTATGGCGTTTTGTATAATAATTCACTACGAGTCACTATTATTTGCATAAGATTACAATAAGTCCAATTTTTTTTTTTTTTTTTGCGTTTAGTGAATTTTTTGCGTTTAATACCCTTTAAAAGGTGTTTTGCCAGCAGCTGTTCTCCCAGTTTTCATACTTCTATCGTTTTGGTGTTTGTAATTTTTGGTGTTTTATATAATAATGTATTTTATTTATAGAGAATTAGATAACAAATCAACATATAACTTGATATCAAAACAATATAAAATGTTAACAAAAATAATAAAAAATGGTAATCTAATTTCTCTTCCGAATTTTCACTGTCATCAGCCTCTATCTTTCTTGAATTTGTTTTGGCGTTTTGAACCTTTTTTGAATACTTTAGCTACATGCCAACTTTCCTACATAAACACCGTCTTTTTCAGAAGAAGCTGCTTAGTGGCATCCTGTTTTTTGGTGTGATATTCTTGTTTGGTGGCATGTCATTGAAGATCAACTCTTGCTTGATGCAATTTGTAATAATTGAGTCCAAAATAGCATTTTTCAGTTGTGTTGAACCCTTTCTTCCATGCCTATAATCATCAATAAGAAAGCTTACATGATGGCATATCACTGTCATCAGTCTCTTTTTCTTGAATATTTGTTCATCTCATCCAGCAAAATATTATTGAGTTAACCTCCTCTGAAAAAATGATCCATTTCAGTGAAAGCTTTGACATCTGTGGCGTTTTAAAGGGAGTGGTTTCTAGAGGATATGGCGTTTTTGTGTTTTTCTGGGTGTGATTAATTTCATTGTGTATAGACTCCTCTCTTATAGGAGTTTTTTGGCGTGTAGTTTAGGTGGGACCTTTTTATTGTAATAAATGATAGTAATAAAGTAACTGTCTTTTCAGTTACTGTTTTTTTGTATTTAGTTTGTTGATCAGCTTTTATCAGTTTTATAGGTTATAGACGTCCCATCTTCTAAGTTTGGCGTTTTTTTTAAATGGTCTTATGCAGACCAACATGACAAAATACAATAACGGAGTAAATAAAATATTAAGCTGGAAAAATATTTTTTGTTATTTTTGGCGTTTTGTTAGGGTTAACCATTTTTAGTATAATTTTGGCGTTTTGCTAATAAAGATATAAATATATCATTTAATTATCTTAAAAAAAAGATTACATAGAAGAAAAAAAAAAGAGGAAAAAATTAAAATCCTTCGTCAGAAGGTACTTTATCTGAATAGTATGCATCACTTGTGTCATCTTCTTCCTCCTCGGATTCTTCATCTTGAACTTCATCCATGTCATCCCATTCACCTTCATCAGCTTCTTGTTCCTGAAGATTCTGAAGCCTCCACCTGAACATGTCTTGCATTAACTCCAATTTTGAGTCTATTTCTGTGTTGGTACATTTGGCGTTATGCAATTCTTCCATGAAACCCAGTCGCTGCTTTGTCATGATGTTCTCTAGCCAGTAGACTTCCTCATCTCCGCTGTCGTATGTAACCGTCACCATGTCTGTTTCATCATCAAAGCGCTATGATGTCATGACAGGGTCTGGCTTCATATCTTGTTTGATTGGTCCAAATTTGCTAGTTAATGCTTTCATAAGCATATGCGTTTCATGGCATTGGTTGTCTAGAGCGATGCCAGTGGATAAGATTTGCCTCTGTATCTCTTCTTCCATTTTTAGAATTGCCTTGACCGTCTTAACATACACCCTCATTCTGTTGTCAAAATGGAGGACGTATCGCCGGATCCCGAGAGTGTATCTCCACGAAACCATTGTTGCCATTTTTGGCGTTTTGTTTAAGTTGGCGTTTTGGTTAAGGATGTTTTTTTGCAGAAAATGGATAGATTGAAGTGATTATTGAAGCTATGTTTTTATGTTTGTTTATATAATGATGTTTTTGGCGCGTAATTTAGGAGGGAATTTCTTCTAATAAATGTTATTAACTGAAATTCAGTTATTTGTGTTGTTTCATCTTCCTGTAATATTCAACGCGTTTTATTTTAAATTTTTGGCGTTTATTTTTTAATGGCGTTTTATTTTTTTGTTTGTTGTTTTATCATTTGATGGCGTTTTGAATATGAGGTGTAAAAGACCCTTTTACCCTTAATGAAGCGCGTCCCACCTAATAATATTGATGTTATTTACGAAAACGCCACCGCGCAATCTAGTCTATGGATTGTTTTGATCGGACGATCCATAATTGTTCTCACCGTTATCACACTTTTCACCGTTTTCTCTAAATCCTGACCCCATATATATATATATATATATATATATATATATATATATATATATATATATATATGGTAAGGTTCATTTGAGAACTACCATTATTGTGAGAATAATGAAAACCAATGTGAACACACCAAAAAAACCTGACACCCCAAACAAAACCTAAACCCCCCCTCCCACCCTCTCCCCCACAAAAAAATAAACATAACCCCCCCCCCCCCCCTAAAAAAAAAAAAACTAAACCCCCCACCCAAACTAAATTGCTAAAAACTAAACCCCCAAAAAACCTAAAAAAATCTAAAAAACACACAATTTTTTTTTAATATTTTTTACATCAAAATCGGTACTTTTAGTAGCCAATTTTTTTTTAATTTTTTTGGGTAACGAAAATTAGCGATTTTGAGGTAAAATTTAAAAAAAAAATGTGTGCTTTTTAGGTATTTTTAGTTGTGTTCACGTTGATTCTCGCAATAAAGGGTGGTTCCTAACAGATTCTTCTTCTATATATATATACATAACAATTATATATGTATATTAATTAAAATAATCAAATATATGATAAGTATAAACAATACGACCCTGAGCAAGTTTGAAAAATTATTAACAAGCCAAACCCGAGCTTTAGGCAACAAGATCAATGTGTGATAGAACTCAAGCTTTAGACATAGCTAGAGTACAAAATGAGTCGGACATGAGCTCGAGATTTCATAAGTTTAATTGAGTTGTGCTAAGATTAACCTAGAGCAGAATCAAATTACTTACACACCAATCATCTAATCCTTAACCAAACTAACAAGGGTCTACATGTCATGATTGGGTGTCGTTACTATACTCACGAATTTGTCACACTAAAACGAGTTCAATCAAATGTGTATATTTATAGGTGTAATTTCTTAATATGAACCGCTCACCCGTTTAACAAGTTTACAACTTATTTATTACACGCCAACATGTTTAGATAATGTGGTTGAAATGTTATAGTGTTGTGTTCGGGGAAGCACTTATTAAGTGTGCGGATTGGGATTGATGTTTTTGACAAGACTAAAGATATAGGTGATGTTAGGGTCAACTAAGAGGGATTACAACTAGTTAAGTCGATGTTTGATATAAATATTTAATTGGTTAAATAGACATAGCTTACATTGATTGATTCACTAAATTTAGACACAAATTATTACAAACCATATTTAGACACAAATCATAACAAACCACACCAATGGGACATATACGTCACAAGAAAAGATATGAATCTAACTTGTACAAATCGATAAACATTCATATGTATCTAAGGACGGCAATGGGTCGGGTTCGGGTCGAGTATAGGTAATCACATACCCATACCCGGTTGTAAATCGTGTTCCATACCCGGCCCAATACCAGTCGGGTATTGGGCATACCCGCAGGTTTCGGGTATACCTGTAAATTTGTTAAAAGATGCCGATTTGAATTTTCAAATACATTTCCTTTTTAGTGTTATAAATTAAAATATACATTACATACATATAAGTTTATCATAAATAAATGATAATACATATTTTTTATTTAGTTTTATTTATATATTTGACAACACATAAAATATAAATAATATTCGCAAATATATATTTCAAAACAATAATTTTTTGTTCATATAATGAATCTACTAGAATAAGCCAGTAAGTCACTAATAGATAAGAATTAAAGGAAAATAAAAATATGAATAAAAAACGATTCGGGTAAATAGTTCTTATATCTAGCCCATATCCGTCGAGTTTTGGATATACCTGTCCCATATGTTTTGGATTTCAAGTATGCCTATAGGGTTAATGTACTTTTCCATCCTTATGGGTGTCAAATATAGAGATGATACACCAAAGTTGAATAAAGTAAACCAAACCCTAGTCTCGATTATGATGATTAGGAAAAACTAGTTTTCACAACGTCTTTTCCTTTTTGCCTCTCGATTTAAGCAAGCCTTGCGAAAACTACACGAAAACTGCTCTCGTCCAAAACTGTCGACCGGTCTTTTTTTCGTGGTGAGCTAAAACATTTTTTTGGGCCACAAAGGTTCTACCATGTGGGCTGGAACATGAGGCTAAATATCAATTAAAACAGTTGGATTTCTTTTGTACAGCTCGCCAGCTCGGTCCATTTTAATTCTTTTTTTTCTTTCATTTGAGCCATCATTTAAGAATTTGATATTAGAATTTGAACTTGATAAGATTTGTTCTCTTGTTGATTTAAATTCATTGTAGTAGCTCAATTTCCTTTGAAACCGGCCAATTATAAAGAAATGTAATATATAATATAATAATATCAATGCATTTCTTAATCAACCAGTACAAATAAAGTGTAAAAGAATCACTAATCAGTCACATATCACCAATTATTACCCATATTTTACAAATTATGTAACCTCTATTAGCAATAGGGTGGTGGCCCATTGGCTAAGACAAAACGTTTAAACACCTGGGTTTGAGAGGAAGAGGTTTTGCGTTCAAGTCCCACAGATAACAAGGATTAAAATGAAATTTGCCATTCAAAAAAAATGTAACCTCTATTGGTTGCATATTTTACAAGTTGGTATTAATTTTCTTTATGAAAATAATGCATGCTTTGGTTATGGAGTTTATGAGAGAGTTATTTACGCTAGGATTTATACAACCAATAGAGTTTGTAGATGCCAATGTGGGGCTAACCCACTTGGTGTCTCTTAGCCGCCTAGGGTGAGGCCCCAAGTTTAAACCCGGGCAAGGAGTGTTATTTAAATAAATGGTGAAAAATAGCATAGAATCAAGCTTTGCTGTCTTAGTAAAATAAGTATCGAGCAATTCCTAAAAATTGTCTGCTGCGATTCTATTGTTCCAGCCGAACTTCCTCTCCTGTGGGCCTCCTATTTCTTCATTTCCTATTACGTTTACTTTGCTGCAGCCCAAGACTTGCCCACTTAGATTTAGTTATCAATTTGATGTTGAAGCCAATAACTCTTTAGCCAATTTAATTTAAGATTGAATCATGTTCGCAAACCCAGCAAAATATAATTAGTTGCTTTTGAATTCTTTATCTATACGTAGATATCATAATACGTACATATCATAATACGTACATATAAGGAAAAAGAACAAAAAATAATTTATCATAATTATAAAACTTTAGCTATTACAACTTTTAAAATATATGATACGGCTTCTTAAAATAAATTGTTGACTTTTCAACCAACTTTTAAATCTTCGTATTTTTTTTTCATACGTTAATATTTATTTTAACAAAATTATACCATAAAACGAGTATTTTATTCTTTTTAACTTGAGTGTGGTATTGATATAGTTTTTTTTTTTTTTTAAATAAAAATTCAACGTGATGAATAGTGGTTGTGTGAGCAAGACACGACCCCGTGCTTACATGAGGTACAACCATGTGCTTCACTTTTAACTACTTTTTCAGCTTCGTATAATCGAACTAAACAAGATTCATATAATATGGTTCCAATAACTCATTTCCTATCCCGAGATATGCATATAGATAGGGGCGTGCCTTAGTGCATTCTGTTGAAAAAACTTGATTTTTAGTACATGAATGTTATCTTTGTCATTTTGTGTCCTGTTTATTCTTGGGAATTATAAGTAAACAATGAAATAACTTATTCACTAAACGACCAAAATTGAGCCCCGAATAATATGAAATATACATACATACACACAAATATATATACACACCTTTTTATTTGTAAACCAACTTTATGTTGGGAACTTTGAGAATGTAGAGGCACATACACATTGCTTCAATGAAAAGGGTAAAACTGTAAAAATTATTTATATATATTTTTTTTTTTTTGTGATTTTATCTTATATCTCTTAATTTTTTTAAAGAAAGTATATCAATAGGTACATATGCATATAGTGTACATGCGTATATGTATTTAGGCCAAAATTATATTTATATAATATAAATTTGCAACATTTTGTTGCATTAGTGTTTATACATCAAGCTTTGTGGGTTTATTCTCATAGCTTAACTAACTAGCAAATCATTTATGCATCGAAGGTTGTATCCTATGTTTTGAAAATATATTTTTGTTTTTTTTAATTTAGTTTTTTACTAACCGCTGTACTTTTTATCGTTTATAATTTAACCTAACGTTTTTTTACTTTCAACTTTGACCCTATACTTTTCATTTTTATAAACTTTTTGTTTTATATTTCAGTCTAAATTTTGCGAGTTAACACGCCGCAACGTGCGCATGTGTTTTAACATTTTTACGTTTAGTTTTTTCCGTTTATCGGCCCTGTTGCAACGCCCGGGTCCTCGATTGACTAAGTTATTTTTTTACATTTCACGTTGCGCATTACACGCTGCAACGGCCGTACATGGTTCAACTTTTTTACGTCTACTTTTCGTTATTTTTTTTGTTTTACGAGTTTTTTCAGTATTGGTGGTTACTGACGGGGATATGACATTAAAGTTATTTGGCACGGTTTTACCCCACCGTAAAACAAGGGTGCTTTATACTAGTTAGTATCATTTTTAAACAAAAATTTAAATTAACTGAAACATACATGTATTATAATTGATTTATATAATAAACTAGGTTATCACCCGGGTGGTAACCCGGGTAGGAAAATTTAAATTACATCAATCATAAGTGTATCATTAAAAGTAATACAAATAAAGTAACACGACATAAATTAGTAACAAAGTGAATTGCATCATTAGGTATTAGGTATGAAGTTTTCTTTATAAACCGTGTACAAAAATATAAAGAAAAAGGCAAATAATGTTACATTTATAAAACCAATCAAACTCTAATTAAACTCTAATTAAAAACAATGTCATCAAATCCAAATCAATCACAATCCAATAAAAATTTCAGTTTCAAATTTCAAATTCAAAGTACTCCACTAATTTCTCCAGAATAATTGCAAAGAAATTATGATGAAACAATCGAACGTGTATGACCCGATCCATTAACATGATCTGGATAGTAATTGCAATCACGTCGGATCAAATAAAAAACACTAATGTAAAACTTCTAAACCACACGGTAACCCACCATAATATATTCAGTTAAAAGGATTTGAGCTCACCTTGCCATTTGATACAGAAGCCAATTCAATACATCAAAATTTTAAAATACACTCCCAAAAAGCCAAAAAACACTATAAAATTTGAAGAATTTATCAAACTAAAATCATTAAATAATAGGAAATCCGGAAAATAAAATATATAGAAACATGAAAAGAAAATTTTCTTTTAAATCAACCACTGTTTTTGAGGAATCACCTTGAAAATTCAGTTGTAATATCATCTATGACATACAATACTCAAATCCAAAAAACACAAACAATTCAATAATGAAGAAAATGAGATTCATTCAACATAATCATGATTTTTTTTTTGTTAAAAACTACCTAGAATATGCAAACTTTAAAATAAAAGTGGCTTTTTGAGCTATGAAATCAGAAACAACGGGGCAAACAAAGAACAATAACTTAACCTCCATGTAAAGAGGCAAAGGCTAAATTAAGTAACCGTAGAATGTCGTATGAATCTGTATTGAAATTTAAAACTTTTAAACCAAAAAAACTAACCTCTTGAATTTCGAATTCACATATCCATACAATGCAGACTGACTAACATAGCGATCTGAGACCGTATCAACTAACATAAAAAGTGAACAACAAATAAGCTAAAGAAAACTCAAAAACTTACCATTAAAACTGAACTGACTCAGGATCAAGTTGTCGGAACCCTAGCCTTCATTGCTGGAGGCGGCGGCTAGGAAAACTGATAAATCATATAAGCTTGTTGCTCCTATGGGGTATTATCCACCACCGCCTGCCTCATTCAACAGAGATGAAATTTAATTTCTTGATGAAATCGAAGAAGAAATCTTGTAAAAACATTAAAAATAACAAAATAAGAATACCTTTCCTAATCGTTGGGGAAGATACTATTTGTCAAACAGAAGAAAAAATCTCACGAAGAAGAAGAAAGACGGTGTTATGCGATGGTGGATAGTAGCGATCGATTGAATTATCGAACAACGAAGAAGAAGAAGAAAGCCGGTGTTGATAGATAAAGAAACTACAAAAAACACAGATTAATTATCTGTACCTTTAAAATTGACCGAGATGATAGTGATGAAGATAGGAAGTTAGAGATTAGAATGGTTGAAGATGAAAGGGTTTCTGGGGGATTGTGAAGAGAGATTTCAAGAGAGAGAAAGTAAATGAGATATGGTGAATATTGTTCAGAATAAAAAGTTTTTAAAGGATCCAGATTGGTGGGTCGGGTTTACAATTTGGGGCTTCACCAAACGAAAAAAAAGTAGCCGGAAATTTTGGAGCCAAAAAGCAATTTTTTGATGGCCTTATCAATCGACACGTCAGCAAAATTATTTACGTTTATTATATATAACAGATAATAGATATATACATTAACAACATCACCTGACCTTGTTTATTAAAACAAATCTTTAGAATGCGAAGTTAAAAGAGCTGATTTGCTACCATATTTAAACGAACATGTAATGCACTAACTTGGACCAACTTATTTCTACCAGTTGCATACACGCGGCTAAAAATGTTTCCACGATCTGCAAAGAATACAATGAATTAATCTGCTTCATCCTTTTCATCATCCGAATCAAGATGCCTCTTCCATCCTAAATCCCAACAATAAATGCAATTATTGGCTTATTGCGCAGATAAATAAGTTTAAATTCGAATGCAAACACCCCATGAAAATACGACTGCAATATCAGAAAAATAAGAGAATAAAGGAAAGATCAGACGTTTGATAAACATGTGCTGCTACTTATATACATGATGACTAAAACACCTTTCATGATTACTGCACCCTTTAAAAAAGTTATAGTTTAGATTTCTTAATCTTATAAGCATGGTTTTTACATTAAATTTGCATTCAAAGACATGATCAAACACCAGACCCAACCTTAGCTTTGCTATTGGTGGGATATACTGAGTGTGATGATGATGATGATGATGATATCTGCGTTCAAGGACATGATCAAACACCAGAATTAGCAAGATATCCATGAATCATCAAATTAACAAAACCATTTGAAAAAAAATCTGAATAAAGCAAACTGATTTTTACAAGTTATTTCAACATTCAAGCAACCTTTCTTATAAAACGCATTCAAACAAACCCAAATCTGAATTGATGGTCATCTGTTTTGAGTCTTATTTTCATCTAATTTAGAGCCAAAAAGTCAAAAGATGATGAATTGTTGAAAAATACGAATCGAGTTCATAACAACATATATAACAAAAGATCAAATCATTTCCGAGCCCTAATCTATACGAAAATGCCATTTGTCGATAAATTGCAGAAAACACAACGGTTCGATAACAAAGATAGAGACTACGGTCTCGGTGTAGATCAACTCGTCGGAAACCTAGCTGTCATCGCTGGAGGCGGTGACTACGGCATTCTATCTTTGAGTCACTTAAAAACGGATTAAGATTCAACATATTAACAAAGTGATTAAAAAACCGAAGAAAAACATTTCTTACCTATTGCTTGAATCATATGGATCGTAGATGACAACTGTGTGGTGGTTGTAGATGATTAAAATGGTCTGAAACTCTTGAACAAATGGATCTCGAATCATAGATATGGAGAAAACGGCCAGGAGGCCGCTAGAGTTTCACCAAGAAAAGGGTTTACATAAGAAAAGAAGTGTTTGGAAGGTTTTTATATCTGGGTCATAACACACGGGTATTCGGGTCTTCACTAAAGAAAAAAGCGGACCCGACATTTTGGAGCCAAAAGTGAAATTGAGAGGCTCTAATATTGTGCCACATCAATAAATTTATTCATGTTTATTATATATAATAGATAATAGATAATAGATAGTTAAAGGGTTATAATGCGTTTTGAGGTTCTCAACACATATAGTGGTTTTGAAATGTATGTGATTATTTGGTGCTCCCAATTCTATACTAAAAAATAGTTTGTAGTATCTATGTATCTAGTTCTTGTGAGAATATGAGCAAGAGAAAATGTTTGAATGATTATATGTGATTATATAACAACTATAAATATAACTAGTTTTTTATATCGCGCGTTGCGGCGAAATCGAGCAAATGATAATGTAAAACAAACGTGATTTGAAAATAAAGCATTTAGTTTAGAAAGTCAAACCATTAGAACGATTTAGTTTACCATCGTACTGTTTTATGATAACAAATAAATATTTTATTTTGAGTATAACATCGTTTTAACAAAACTTATAACGGAATGTCAGAGAAAGAAATCAAACACAACTACGTACTTCAGTATTTAGAAAAAAGTTATAAACGTAACTTATTAAAGAAGTATCAAATTGATCGATAAATTAATAAATGTTAAAAAAAAGAAAAATACAATTATTAAAAAAAGGTAAAGGAAATAGATGTTTAAAAAAAATAAAGAAAAATACGTTAATAAAAATAAATATAATAATAAACTATTATAATATATTAAATAATAAAATAATAAAAAAACTATATATTATCATAAAAATAAAGTTACTATTTATCGTCTCTCGAAATCAATATATATATATATATATATATAATAGTTAAATCAAATGGCATAAAGTGTTTAGAAGACTATTGTAGATTTCTACTTAAATTTGTTGCTCTTTGAATTTATATACCTAACAAACTATGTTAAACATGGATACAATTCATCAGCCATCTGTCAAGACTTATGCAATAACTTTTGTAGCCAGAGTATAGACATTTGCTCCACAAAAAGAACGCAACGGTTATTGAACACAATAAGCAACCTGGATGTGTTTCAAAGTTGATATGACAATCCAATTAACAGACACCATATATACAAGTACATACATCCACCATAAATTTATGAGTTAAATGCCCGGATAGTCCATGTGGTTTCGCCTTTTTTCACCTTTAGTCCCTAACTTTCTAAAATTACCTCTATAGTCCCCAACTTTTCAATTTTCGTTCCCGGATAGTCCCTAGGCCTATTATCAGTTAGTTTTCATAGTTAAGTGGGTGTGAAATGACAAAACTACCCTTCATTAAAAAAGTAAAACATTAATAAATCATTTATGAATATAAGTGGGTCTCACACTTACTGAACCATATATATCTCTCGTTCTACTCTCTCTCTCTCACTAAAAACCACCCCCATCGTCACCTCTACTGCCGCCATCACCACTCCCTACCACCGCCATCCCCTTCCACCACTACACCTCTGCCTCCACTATCAACCACCCATCCCCAAATCAACCACCCCTATCCACCTCACCCTGTCGCCTTCACCAACCCCACCACCCTCCATCACCGATCGTACAAATAATATGGTCGTTAACTTTTCGTTCTTCTTCTTAACCTCCTGCCGTGTTTCTATCTCCCTGCAATTCAGCCGTCAACTCCCCAATGGCGGCACTCGCCCGCCTTCTCAAACCCTCTTCAATCTCCTTCCAATGCGTGTTTCTCGGCTGCCCTGGTGTCGGAAAGGGCACATACGCTAGCCGCCTTTCCAATCTCCTCGGCGTCCCTCACATCGTCACTGGTGATCTCGTCCGTGAAGAGTTATCTTCCTCTGGACCCGTTTCTCATCAGGTACATATTATATTCATCCATCCTGACCCTTTGTTTATTATGCACTCTGATTCGTGAATTTATTGGATCATAGATGTGATTGATTTGGCATTTATTGAATAAAGTTTGCTGCTTGATTCGGTGGGTTAGTGTTTTTTGTGGGTTTAGCAGGTGGTTGAAGGAAGACGATGATCGGCGGTTAGGATGTTCGATAGTGAGTGGTTTTTGTGGCTAATGATTAATGGGGGAGGAAGGTCGCCGGTGGTGGTGGCGGCAGTGTTCCTGAAGAAGAAGAAAGGGTTTTGGGAGGGGTGGGATTGTTATTTTATTATTTTTAAGAAGTGGGTCCCACAAATAAATATATATTTATTTAATAGTTTACTTTTTTATTGAAGGGTAGTTTTGTCATTTCACACTTACTTAACTATGAAAACTAACTGATGTTAGGCCTAGGGACTATCCGAAAATGAAAATTGAAAAGTTGGGGACGATAGAGGTAATTTTAGAAAGTTAGGGACTAAAGGTGAAAAAAGGCGAAACCACAGGGACTATCCGGGCATTTAACTCTAAATTTAATTTCCATCTTATAATTGTATTAATTATATTATGTTTTAAGGGGAAAGTTCTTGTACAAATAATCTTAACATACTAAACATACAAATTGAAGGAAAACTCAAAAAGACAAGGTGGCATTTTTGTAATTATCTATAACTATCAAAGTTACTCTACAAATGTATCTAAAAAACCTAAAAAACACCTAACCCCCCCCACCCCCACACCCCCAAAAACCTAAAAAAAACCCTAACCCCCCCCCCCCCCACCCAAGCTAAAATCCTAAAAACTAAACCCCCAAAAAACCTAAAAAAATATAAAAAAAATATAAAAAAACACACAAAATATTTTTTTTAATATTTTTATTAAAAAATCGCTACTTTTAGTAGCAATTTTTTTTTTTTTTTTTTTGTAAAAAATGTAGCGATTTTTTATAAAAAAAATTGTGTTTTTTAGGTATTTTTGGTTAAGTTCACATTTGTATAGTAACTTTGATAGTTGGTGGTAATTACAAAAATGTCACCTTGTCTTTTTTACTTTTCCTTCAATTTGTATGTTAAGTTTATTTGTATTTGATCTTTTGCCTATGTTTTAATTATGAAATTTTGTAATCACATGCTATGGCGTCGATACCACATAATATGTTTATAGTTAGAACTCCGTAACCATCATTAGTTATTGGAATAATGCAAACAACCATTTCATGTGGCTAAGCTTTTCTAAGTTAAGAAAAACCTTGTGTTTAGGCTGGTTTAATTCTGCAGGTTTAATTGCAGTTCGTTAGATCTACATTAAATACACACTTAGGCTACGATGTTTGTCTTCACCTAAGTGTCTGTTATCCACTACAATCATACCTACGTATTAAATAATCTTCTGTTAATTTTTAGTTTATATATATTTTATATTTTATATTTTTATTTTCAGTTTTAAAAAGAATAAACAGGCATACCCGAGAATCCTAAAAACAAATTGGGCGTAGTGACATCGAGCATTAAATTATAGATTTTTTTACAAAAATATATAAAAAGCTTAAAATGTATTAAAAAGCTTTAAATATATAGAGTAAATTACAAAAAAAAAACGTCCTTTATGTTGACAATCCATTTAACAGACACAAAAAAATATATACTCGATGTTGGCAAACCCTTGCAAGTTATATTCTTTAGTCCTAACAAAGTTAGTTTTCATGGTTAAATTTTACTAAGTCAACCCCATATAAGGGTATTTTGGTCATTTTATCCTAAATGCTAAAATAAGTAATCATAAAAAACAATAAATAAAACAATTTAAAATTATACATGTATATGTATTTATAAATATATACAGAGACCCCTCTTGTCCTTCTCTATCTCTCTAACTATCCTGCCTTCACAACCTACCCCCACCACCACCACCACCACCACAACCACCACCGATCTGCCACCACCACCACCACCGATCTGTCTCCTCTCTCTTCTCTCTTCACGCACACTTTCTCCCTCTGGAACCACCACCACCCACCCTACTACCATCCACCTCTTATTTAACCAACACCATCATGACCTCCACCGTTGCGGTGGTGGTTCTGAACCACCTGCAATCGTGCCCCAACCACCGCCGCCACCACCCACCCCACTAAAATCGAGCCCCAACCAAGAGACGAACAGATCTAGGAATTTGAGATCTGAAAGTGAAGGTGGATAGGTTTATAGACGACGAATGAAGGGGGTTTTGTTGCGACGAGGGTGTTCGGAGGTTGGGGTTCTATTGAGATGGCTTCGATTGGGGTTGCAGACTTTGAGGTGGAGTATTACTGCTAAAGCCATTTTGGGTTCTAGTAGTAGATTTGCTTTATGTTGACAATCCATTTAACAGACACCAAAAAAATATACTCGATGTTGGCAAACCCTTGCAAGTTATATTCTTTAGTCCTAACAAAGTTAGTTTTCATGGTTAAATTTTACTAAGTCAACCCCATATAAGGGTATTTTGGTCATTTTATCCTAAATGCTAAAATAAGTAATCATAAAAAACAACAAATAAAACAATTTAAAATTATACATGTATATGTATTTATAAATATATACAAAGACCCCTCTTGTCCTTCTCTATCTCTCTAACTATCCTGCCTTCACAACCTACCCCCACTACCACCACAACCACCACCGATCTGCCACCACCACCACCACCACCGATCTGTCTCCTCTCTCTTCTCTCTTCACGCACACTTTCTCCCTCTGAAACCACCACCACCCACCCTACTACCATCCACCTCTTATTTAACCAACACCATCACGACCTCCACCGTTGCAGTGGTGGTTCTGAACCACCTGCAATCGTGCCCCAACCACCGCCGCCACCACCCACCCCACTAAAATTGAGCCCCAACCAAGAGACGAACAGATCTAGGAATTTGAGATCTGAAAGTGAACGTGGATAGGGTTGTAAACGACGAATGAATGGGGTTTTGTTGCGACGGGGGTGTTCGGAGGTTGGGGTTCTATTGCGATGGCTCCGATTGGGGTTGCAGACTTTGAGGTGGAGTATTACTGCTGAAGCCATTTTGGGTTCTAGTAGTAGATTTGCTTTAGAATGGAATGACTTTGTGGACTATACTTGTACTTGGTTGCAACAAAAAGATAAATTGTGAAATTGATCAAACTCAATATAGCTAGCAACCAGTAAAACTTTTCCAAATGATTCCGATTTAGATTGTTTCCAGCCAACCATCCTCTGCTTTTTGTGACCCCTGTTGTTGCCCGGTTCATTATTTTCACGGTGATACTGCTCAAGTAAAACCCAAATGCCATTGAGCTCCAAAGAAAGCAAGAAGAGATATATTTGATTGATTGAGGTGCTTGTAAGTAGAAAATGACTAAAATACCCTTATGTGAGGTCCATTAGGTCAGATTTAACTATAAAAAATAACTGAGTTATGGCTAAAGGACATAACTAGCAAGAGTTTGCAAACATCGAGTACTTTTCTTATATAAATTGAAGATAAAGGACATACTTTGCAATATAGTGTCAACATAAAGGACGAATTTTGTAATTTACTCAAATATTTATATAGGGTAAGGTTATTGTAAAAAAGGTTAAAAGTGTGAGAAGTGTGAGAAATATTGTGGAGATGACATGTGTTTTCAATCTAAATTAATTCAAAAGGGTAAACAAGTAATTTTATCATTGATTCAATTAATTCAAAACCTTCCATAACCGTTACCTTATTTATAGGAACAAGATTTTTTTAAAAGATCTCTATAAAAACACTATGAATAACACTGAAACCACCATTCAGCACATATATAACACCATTCAATAATTATATAACAACATTCAATAAGTATATAACACCATTCAATAACTATATAACACCATTTTAAAGATCTCTATAAAAACACTACGAATAACACTGCAAATTACCATTCAACACATATATAACGTCATTCAATAATTATAACACCATTCAATATGTCTATAACACCATTAAATAATTATATAACACCATTCAATAAGTACATAACACCATTCAATAAGTATATAACACTATTAAAAACATTGCAAAACACCATTCAACAGTTCCAAACACTGTAATTTCTCTAATTAATCCCCAGATATAATGGGAGATTAACACTGGTTCAGGTGAAGCAAGAGTTGGCACTATTCTAGCATATTCGAAGAATATTTTAGTGTATCCCTTACTATCCACACCAGTCATCCTAAGGTTTAAGAATTTGTTTGCTATCTGTTCCTTTTCATTGGGTGGGCAGAATTTCCTTTCTACTTTGTTCTTAAATTCTTCCCATTCCATATTGTAGGTTCTATCACTTCCTCTTGATTGGAGGATAGTGTTCCACCATTCTAATGCTGAATTCTTAAACAGATTAGAAGCAAACAATATCTTATCTTCTTCAGCACACTTGCTTATTCTTAAGACCGCCTTAGTCTTCTCTATCCAGCGTAGGGTTGCAATGGCCCCTTCAGTGCCCGAGAATTCCATTGGTTTACAAGACCAAAATTCTTTATAAGAACAACCGTAAAACACGGTTCTTCTTCTTTTAGGAATGCGCATTTGAAGTACAGGTTCATTGTTCACGCTGTTTTCAGGTTTGATGGGTCACTTCTTGCTATACTTACTTTTATTATTCGCTTCTTGAATAGTTTGAATAATAAATGGCATTGTATCTATGATTCCTTGTGCCACTATATGTTGAACAGCACTATTATCCATTTGGTTTCCATTGTTATTGATGTTCGGATTTTCATTAACTACGTTAATGTTACTCTGGTTATCATTATTCAGATTTCCTTGATTTCCTTCGTCGGCCATCTGAATTTTAAACATGTATCCATACTAATATCACAAGATAATATTTAATATAATTAATCACATGATACGCAATCTAGCCAAAAACGTCGATCATTGCGACATTTACTCTATTTCCATATACTATTATGCATCTATTACACACTAGTACTGAAATAAAAATTACAATACCAACAGAAATAGAATCACACTAATAGTAATATGCATCCGTACACACATATTTTATTTTATTTTATTATATTATATTATTATCATCTCCTTTATCCCATCACGGATATGGATTTATCCAAAAATCCATATTGCGCTCATCGTATTTTCATACGAGACGCTCTCCCACCTGTCTCATTCTCTCACTGCTTTCTAAAATTTCCTCCCTAAAAGTCCTAAGTTCTTGCACGTTTTCTGCACTCATTGGGGGTGCAGGTTCTTGGACTGGGTTCAGAATCTGGGGTGCGGGTTCCTGATATGGGGGTGAAAGTGCCTGAAATCGGTAAGGATCTTCTAAGATTTCCCTAATATATTCATCGTCGTAATAGTGATCTAAAGGGTCCATACCTGGATAGGCTCCTATGTTCTGTATATGTGTCTCTTCATGGATCGGGTAACGTTGCACAAAGTCCCTATTATCGTCCCACCAGGGGTCGTAATTTGGGTCTAGAGGGTTTGGTGCAGGTACCCTAGGGATTTCTTCTCGGTTGAAGTCATGCATCTCCACCTGGTTTTCAGGGTTTTCTATTTCCATGGGTTGGTCTGGGATTTGCAATTGTGGTTGGGGTGCTATTGTTTGCTCCAGATTAGGGTCAGCAGCAGTTGTGGCTAGGATATAGAAATTAGCTAGGCTTCTATTAAGCATATCCTGCGTATGGGCATCTGTCTCTCACTTAACGGCTGCTAAGGCTCTTTGCTGTTGCAACTTTCTCATTCTTTTCCTACGTGCAAAGGCTTCCTTACTGAACCATCCTCGTTTCTTATGAGGGAATGGCTCTTCTGACTGAGCTTTAAAAGCAAACATTCCTTCTTCCTGATCAGCAGAATACCCAGAAAGGGCAGGCTGTGATGAGGTACCTTCACTCCTAGGTGAATCAGACAACTGACGACACATGTCTGAGGGTCCTTGATCACTCATACTGTAACTAACAAATAGTAAAATAACACATAACAAATAAATACAGTTATGCACATATTTCCGTAATTTATTTCCTAACACAAAATTTAGAATTTAAGTGTCAGCAGAACACTTATTTGGCTTAGACCAGTGGCTAGGCTCTGATACCACCTCCTGTCGCAACCCCCGATCCCTGATCCCCAGGAACGAGCGGACGTGAACTCAGAATTTCGGTGGTATCAGGTTGGTTAATTTGGCAGCGGAATTTACATCAGGACCGTAGTTAGGAAATGTTTATCAGAGTAAAACCACCATATTTGATATTAATAATCACATGGGTAAAACCCAAGTTTCTTATTACAATACATTTATAGGGATAAACCCTATACTATTGAATTTAAAACATCATTCATTAGGTAACTTTTATAGCCACATTTTTCCCAAGCCTTCAGTGCTCTCCAGCTGGCTTTTTACTAATTAGCTGTCACATTGTGTTACCTGAAACGCGTTTTAAAAACATTTGTCAGTGAGAAATACTGGTGAGTGAATCCCAGTTTAATCAAGAAACATTTTATCAATTAAAACAGTATTGAGAGCGATCACATTGTTTATTTCTACACAATTACTCATTCAGTACTGTCAATCCTGACTTGTGGGTCATATTACACATTGGCTAACTCATTGTCCAATGGTAACGTACTGTCATTCCCTACTTACTACTCACAAGGTAGTAAATTTTGTATACAAAACCCCAACATACCGGCAGTAATTGAAGAACTACAAAGACTCAATCACCGCTTAATCACATTTTAAAATAATTAAGGTTTTGTAAAATATTTAAAAAGGTTAACAAAAAGAGGATAAACTCACATTGCTATCTTAGACTTCGCGTAAGGGTTTCCTGGATATAATCTATAATTTATACAAATGTACATAGGTTAGTATCATAACCCTTTGAAAATATTAATGATACCCTCCCCGAGACGGCATTCCAACAACTACGTCGGGCAGAACCACGACAGTTATTACGGAACCCTAAATCAATCGGGCAGCGTATCTATTATGAAACTGGGGTTATAATACTTACAACGGAGCAGAACCTCGCTAATTAGGGGGTATTATACTAGCTTTATAAAGCCTATATTCAGAAATTGTGATTGAGAATGAAAGAAATGAACGACGGAAAACGAAACCCGATTGCCTGCTTATATAGGTGCTGAAACTGGTTCCCACGCGGCCCGCGTAAGCGTAGACGAAGGTCTACGCGGACCACGTCAAAACTGGTCAACGGACTAGCTTGTCCGGCTCATCAGGTAGGTCCGCCACGATGTCGACACGTGTCGGCCACTGGTGTCTCCGCGTTGTTGATCTCTCGCGGCCCGCGTAAGTGTTAAGGTGAGCTTACGCGGTCCGCCTTAACTTAAGAAATCAACGATATCAGGTTTCAACCCTGATACCGCCCGCGTAAAGGCTTGGGGTGGGTCTACGCGGCCCGCCTCAAATTAATATTCAGATTTTATATTTTATTTTTAATGCTATATTGTATTTCGGGCTCGGTTTTCACATACGGGGTGTATTTAAAGACATATTGGAACAACGTAAAATATAATAGGGTGTCGTAAATATTATGAGGGTGTTGGTTTTACTGAGGGTTGTTACACGGTCAGATAACTATTGGACTTCTTTTTGTTTTATATTCTTTGCACATTGTTTCACGTTTTTTTTATAATATTAGTTGTTCAAATTAATTTTATTATAGTTTGGTAGTTTTTTGGGGGTGTTTTTATGGCATTATGGCGTTTTACACGCATTTTCTAATTTTGGCGTTTTATTATATTTTTTGTTATAGCTAATATTCTTTTATTGTTTATTAACTGAAATTACAAAATAAACAATATATAAAGAAAAAAAAACAAACAAACTAGTGTTATATAATAACTAGAACCTATTAGCAATGTATAGAAAAGAATAGGAGGATGTGAGATGAATTTCTTATTGATGTACATGTATGAAATACAAAGCCTCTATTAATAGGCTCAACATTAACATAAGAGTAAATACAATGAGGAGTTAAGGATGTGGAGAGTCACTATAAATGATATATTCATAACACTCCCCCTTGACGATCCACATGATGAAATAGTACAATCTTATAATACGCTTGGTGATGCTGCCTTATTAAAAACCTTGCTAGGAAAACCCAGTGAGATAAAACCATAGCTAAGGGAAAAAGAGTGCAGCGCGTATTGTCTCCCCCTAATACTTCTGGATCAGGTATGTTGCCTCATTAAAAACCTTACTAAGAAAACCCAATGGGACAAAACTTAGTTAAGGGAAAAAGAGTGCAACTTGAATAAGTCTCCCCCTCATTTTAATATGTATTCTTTAAGTGACGTGTGTCCATCTTCCTTAAAAGTCGAATAAAGCCTTTGTAGAGAATGATTTGTCGCTTGATCCCTTACTGTGCAATCATTTATGTTGAACAATGTTGTATATTCTTCTAACGAGACTTTAGGTGCCTCTTTCCAAAAATTATCATATGTCCACGACTATGTTTTGTTACATTCCTGCATCTACAAGACTAACCAAACTTGTTTTAATGAGTTAGTAAAATATAATCAAATATCGTTTATACCTGAAATATTTCTTTGAACTTATTCCAATGTCTCTTCGCTTGACAAAGGTTATATCATGACAATAAGCTCAAGTGAAAGATATTATAACCATACATAGCTAGCAAAACATATTAATGCACTTCTGCATTTAACGATTGTACTTCTAGAATGAGAATCTCTACTTTGGTAGGAGATGATAATAGGCATTTCTTATAACAAATTACTTAACAACCTTTAACATACTTTAAGGTTCAACTATGTCCATACTAAAATATCCAAACATCATCTTCTAGATAAACTTGAGGGGTTAGTAAAATATAATTACATATATACTCGAACTGCAGTTCGAGTAATAATTAGACCGTGCCAAGGTCATTCAAAAATTCTCCCTCAAAAAGCTCGACAATTTCTCTCAATGATGCCTAGACATCATTACTGTAAATTGCAATTATAGTGAACTTTTAAAAGTTGAATGTTCATAGAAATTGGCTAGTTTAATCAAACTTATATCCCTCTATATGCGAATATCTCGAGTTGTAAACACTCGTTTTCACTATTTAGTGCATACGTATTTTGTCAACTTCATATAATACGTTCTTGAGGTTTTGACATCATTAATGCTTCTAGCATTATCAATCCATGAGAGAATTCTTTCCATCTTATCCAAATATACATGTGCTTTCACTCTTTAGAAGTTTTGCTACATAAATTTGCCCTTCTAACACATAGATATCTATATCATATGCAAAAATATCATGAACACTTGCTTTTATATTCAAAATCCATATTGTACCATGTTTGTACACTGTGTATATTGAGATGCCATAATAACCAGGTACACATTTTTTTATGTATGTTTATTGGAGTATTGGTGCACAATAATTACATCCATAAGGTGTTTCAATTAACCTCTTAAGCACTCAAATGCTTTAGGATACTCATGGGGAGTTCCAATTATATTCAATTAAATAACATATACAACATGTATATGTATTCAGATATGAATTTATATAATAATCATAATATTCTCGAGAACTTATTTTATAAGACTTAGTATCAAGTGATACATAACTTTCATAAGACGCATGTCAATTCTCTTTTATATATTACCAGACTAATCAGATATTGGAAAATCAATACATCCACCACTAGAGAATACGTTTTCTCATAATCAATCATAGGTCTTTGTGAAAATTCTTGTGCCACCAATTTTGACTTATATCACTTAATTTGATTTTCACATGATTCGCGTAAAAGACAATTTTGTATCCAGCATATTTTACAACTTTAGTTGTATGGACTGTTGGTCCAGAAACTTTCCATTTCATTAGAGAACTAAACTCTGCCTTATTTGCGTCTTTCTATTTTGGCCAATCATTTCTTAATATTCATTCATACACAGATCTTAAATCTTGATCCTCATCATTTAATCATTTTAAGCGCTGCATTATATACAAAAGTATAACGACGTCGATTTTTATTTTGATTCCATACATATCTTAGACATGATACAATTTATTGAGATCTCTTTATTTTCAGGTACCTGAGGTTCTTCTTGAACCATCATGTCTAATGTCTCTGCAGGAGATCCTATTACTATAACCTCGACTTGACCATCTTAATTACTTGCTCCAATTTTCGAGGAATTTTATTATTGGAATTGACTAGTCTACCACGCTTTAGGCGTGCAATAGACTCATTACAAAATATGTGGTTGTCCTCTTGGGATACAAATATAACTGGAGCATAAGAAGTTGATGATGTGACTTACTTAGTCACTCTATTTAGGTCAGTGAACTTGTCTGGTAATTTGTTCTTTAATATTGGTAAATGAATTATACTTTAAACTTCTAGTTCATAGTTTATAGACTGAGGATCAGGATGACATGATAATTCATTTCACTTTTCACTTTTCAACTGCTTGTTATCTCCCCCTAATATTAGGAACATTCATTCATTAAAGTGAAAACCAATGAGCCATAAACGAATTTCTTACTAATGGCTTTAAGTATTTAATCATAGACGATTATTTATACCCAACATATTCTCAAACTTTTTAGAAGTCTCGTCTTTGTGTGGTATGGTGGATGAGTTTCAATATATGTCGCACAACCAAAATCTTTGATGAGACATCTTTGGTTCCTGACCAAAAACCAACTGTATGGGGAGAACTATAATTTATTGGCTTGATGTGAATTGATGGTACTATATATAAAATTACATGTACCTAAATGAACTTTTGCTCCTCTCATGATCATTGGCTTTGTAACCAATAGTAGACGTTTAGTGATCATCTCAACAATAACACTTATTCCAATGATCGTTAATAACTTGGGAATCAAATTCACTATTATCAAATAAATATACCATTATGGATTAATGTGCTTGCTATCACATTAGCAAAGCCACAATCACACAAACTTCAGGTTGTGGATTTGATAACCATTTAGACGATGCATCGATTTAAAACACTAAATGGTATCATGTTGGGATATGCATATCCTTTAATCACTTTCAAAATATTTAGGGATACACACCCTCCTTTATTTGGCGAAAATATAATTTCCCTTGAGAGCAAAACAATACATGCTAATTATCAGCTTGAAGAATCTTCTAGTTCTTCATTATGTTTCACATCATCATTGACTCGGTGTGGTCTAACCGGTCATGCCAACTAATTTAATAATTATGATCCATAAACTTATGGTTTATGATCGTATGTGTATTACTTGCTCGTATGTAATACAAAACGTATGATACGAGAGAATATATTACAACTTCAAAGTTCAAACCATCACGTTACGCAATCACTCCTTAGTTTGCCACTTTTGTGGTCCATTATCATTATTAAAATGACCATCATTACAATTCTTATAGTCATTCTCATCATTACAAGTTTTTCAATTAGGTCCATCATTAATATATAATCATATTCACTTTTGGGAATGGAGTAGAACCAAAACAAGCTTCATAGTTTTTCATTATTTACTTGGTCACATGAGTATAAAATCATTTCATTTTTTCATGACTCTTATAATGATATTGCTACTTTAGGAGCATATGTCTCAAGTGTGACAAATGAAAAAAAATTAATCGATTTTTCCTTGTAAATAATGTTCTCTTTGCTTACCATCAATTGAGAAGTAGATGAGTTGTATAAGATTTATCAATCTTATATCTTACGACCATTATAACGATCATTGTATAGTTATCCCATTATTAACATGGTTGATCTCATTACATGAGCATCATAACAATTTTCTCAATTACTATGATTATAAACTTTACACAAATTATTATATCATCACATTCAGTTCAAGGAATGGATTATAACCAAACAACTATCACGGTGACATCATTACAATTTTCTTAGTTATTATATACATGATCGTGACCTTTACATTGGTCATTATATCATCATATTCACTTCATGAATGGATTAGAATCACACAACTTTCATGGTGGTCATTTCAAACCTTACATATTCTTTAACAATCTTGCTTCTTCAAGAGCATATTTGAGGTTTGACAATGGAACTTTTTTTTTATTCCACATGTATAACTAATCTTTTCACCACATAACATCAAATATTCGACCGAATCATTAAGATTTATTAGTCCAAAATCTTACAAGCATCAATAAATTTATAATAAGCTTTAGTGAGTTTGAAACTTCGAATGTCATACTATAAATGAATCTTGATCACTATTCAATCATGTTTATAATGTGTGATCATATACACAACTTTAATTTAGCTGCTTCATTGAAGACAGTCTATATACATAAACAATATATAGCATATAGATGACATATACTACAAAGTTAAATCAAGCAATACATAACATTATAACATGTTATCAAATAAAATAAGGTTATAATAAAACATTATGAAATAATAATATGTCATCACATTCAAGCAAAATATGTAAATTATGCATTAACATATCATGGCATAACCAATCACATGCATATCTTATATAAAATATTTGTTGCTCTCACAAAAAAATAGAAACATCTTAAAATATATTCAATACAAAATAAAGAAACATATTGCGTACACCAAATAATATGTGATAATATCATGCACAATTATCAACATTTTAGTTGATTTAGTTGATATTGAAATATTATGCAATTCAGTTAACACATGTTACAAAATAGTGTTGGTTCATGAATCAACAATTTAAATAATGCATTTTATGTATAATAAAAGTTCATATCGACTTAGAATATGTTTATATGGTTTCATTATTCTTATCATTTAATACATGTGCTATTGATCTACAAACAAGACAAATAGATTAAGAATAATTTTTTATGTACCACCCAATTACATAAGCCATAAAGTAATCTTAAAACCAATTTTCTAACGGCAGTTACTTAATTTATTTAATATATTTAGTTCAAGTAAAATATATATGAATAGAAATAACAATTAAATCTGAACCATATATTTTTAGTAAATAACTTCATGTATGCGAAAACAGTAACTTAATAAAACAAAGATGGTTAGTTTATCATCAACATTCACCATATATTCCACAAATACTTGTTTTCAAAATAAAACAAAGAATATAAACTTTATGTATGCCAAAACAGTAACTTAATAAAATATCTTAAAAATCACATTAACCATACTGATTAATAGCATAATAAAATCACTAGCTATGAAACACACGCATACATAATTCAATTTATATATTTTTATGATTAAACACTTATTTACATCACTAAATTATGATTAAACACTTAGTTGCATTACTAAAACAAAATAACATGTATAGTAATGATCAAATCAAATCCTATTAAAATTTTACAAAATAACATGTATAGTAATAAACAAACATTGATATGGCTTGTAGTTATGTTGTCCAACCTCAACCGAATATAAAATTCTTACAATCCCATTAATTCATTACAATATAGTATCATCAGAACAATAATTTTTATTAAAACATTAATAAGCTAGTATTAGAAACCACTAAATAATATGTATGTATATCAAAATTAATTACTATTATTATTATTGTTATTATTATTATCTTAAATTCAAAACAGTCATTTGGCTATATTATTAAAATAAAAGTTTGAGTCCAATAAATATTTAATGATAAAAGAGAGATAACCAAGAGGGGTAATAAATTAGTTACAATATTGTAAATAATCAATTAGAGAAACCAGAAAGATTCTTTTTCTTGATCGAAAAACCATTGTGTTTCTGGTTTACTTTTGCTTTCTTTTCTTCACATCTCAATGCTTTTCGTAGGTGTTTGTTTGTGAAAGAAAACTATTCAGATACGTTAACACATAGGAAAGTAAACAAAGAAGTAAAAAACATTATGATCCTGGTTAAACAAGGATGATGTGAATGTTGTTCATGATGATTTTAATCTTAAACCATAACCAATAAAAAAATATCAAGAAAAACGTAAGTTAATATTTAAGTTTTATCATACCAACAATCGATGAGAAAAGAGGAAATAAAATTAAAACAATTAAGGGCTTTCATACCAGATCAACAATTTTGTCTTTTATCTATTTCGCCAAAGTTGATACGACATGGTGTCTTGTGTTGATACAATCCAACTTCAAAAGCAATTCGTGCTGATAACGTGTTATATAATAACTAGAACCTATTAGCAATGTATAGAAAAGAATAGGAGGATGGGAGATGAATTTCTTATTGATGTACATGTATGAAATACAAAGCCTCTATTAATAGGCTCAACATTAACATAAGAGTAAATACAATGAGGAGTTAAGGATGTGGAGAGTCACTATAAATGATATATTCATAACAACTAGAAGCAATTTATGATTTTAAATCTTCAGTGTCATCAGTCTCTTTTTTTTTGAAACTACAAGAAATGTGACAAATAAATGGCGTTTTGGGTTTGGCGTTGTTTATTTTCTTTGTTCATGTGTTGAAGTGTCTTTGTGAATGTTGGAGACATAGATCGACCCCGTGTGGGTGGATGCTATCTGCCTGTCGTCTTCATTATAATCATCAAGGCCAAAGTAGCATTTACACTGGTATAGGTCTCTTCTTATCATCCAAACATTCTTCAGAAACAAAGATGACAGTATCCCATATGGGTGTCATCAGTCCCTCTTTTTTCAATTTTATCCATCTCATGCAGCAAAATCTTACTACACTCACGTAACAAATCATTCAATGAAGCTTCATCCAGAACATTGCTGAGGATCAAAGAAAAGATGTTTGCCGTCGTTGTATTTTTTGGCGTTTTACATTGAGTTGTAAATCTTTTAGCAACCACTGTGTGTTTTTTTGGTGTGATAAACGGAAGGGTGGTGAGACGTTTCTATTTATAGAATTTTTTTTGGCGCGTAGTTTAGGCGGGATGTTATTTTTATAACAAAAAATGTAATTAACATTTATCCGGATGTAAGCTTTGGCGTTATATATAATGGCATTTCATATTTTTTTTTGCGTTTTTGTAGCTAGAGAGCTTAAATAAAAACACAGAAAAAAAGTACGCAGTGATAAAATTGGCGTTTTGTATTTATTTGACGTTTTATTTTTCAATGGCGTTTTATGTGAGAAATGGTTTTTTACTTTTTTTTACCCTTAATGAAGCGCGTCCACGTAATAAAATTGGTGTTATTTACTAATATGCCACCTCCCCAGTCTAGTCCATAGATTGTTTTGATCGGACAATCAATAAGCGTTCTCACTGTTCTTACACTTTCTATCGTTTTATCTAAATCCTGACCCTATATATATATATATATATATGTATATAGAAACGAGTTCAGGAGAGAACGGTGAAAAGTGTGAGAACGATGAGAACGGATCCTGGCCCAACACGTGGCAGGGGGGCCTAATTGTTATGCGGGGGTATGATTGTCCTTTTATACGTTCCCTCCTTATTCGCGTTATAAATCTCTTTCAAATTAAAACTCCAAAGATTTATTGTTAGCTGTTATCTCCTTTGCAAGCTTTCTCAGATCTTTGGCGTTTAACGTGGATTCTGTTCGGCAAAGTAAAATTTGTTGGCGTTTTCTATTTTCGTTCCAGCAAATCATGCAACAGATATGGTGTTTTGTTCTTTTATCATTGTTCTATGTTCTATGGCGTTTTTTTGTATTATTATTTTTATAATGTGTTGTATGATTTTCATTAGTGTTATTTCAATTATGCAATTTAATCGCGTTTTAATTGATATTTAAAGAATTATTAAGAACTGCAATTGGAGTTTTCAATATTAATTTTAATTGTCGTTTACGTTCTAGTATATTTCTTATGTTTTTATGATCATTAGCGTTTTTCATCTATTTGATTAGTTTTGAATTTTATTTAGCAGTATTTGTGAACATCAGTTATTACTATTTTGTTAATTTGTGTAAACATTAGTTTTATTAATTATGGCGTTTTCATTATGATGTTATATTTTGTTAATTATTCATCTCATGGCTTTTTTATCATGTCGTTTTTAAATTAGGTGTTTATTTTGTCTTGTTTATTATTCATTTAATGGCGTTTTAATGTATATTGTTATTGCGAGACATCACTGTGTTTTTCTGATTTTTCTGCTCCTCACTGTGTTTTCTCAGATGAAGTCTCTTCCTCGAGTCAAAGGCTTTGCCCCAAAACTGGATTACCATTTATCATTCATGACGTCAATGAAGAATTAAAGGCCACAAAGGATATAGTATTCTCAAGCCTTGATGATTGTTATTCAATGTATGTTAAGTATGCCAAGAAGTGTGAGTTTTCATTCAGGAAAGGGACTACAAAGACAAACTCTAAAGGTGTCTTACATATTAAATATTACTTGTGTACGAGATATGGGTTATACAAGGACAAGAAGGTTGATACGTTGGACCCCAATCAAAAGGAGCGAGTAGTGCGATCCAACTTTTCAAAGAGGACTGATTGTGGTGCACTGTTATGTGTACTTTTTGAGGCTGGATCATGGAAGGTGTATAAGTTTGTCGATGAGCACAATCATGAACTTGGTGAACGTCCTGATAAGCATTTTCTTCCAACTGGACGACACCTCACTCAGCTCCAGAAGCATGTTATACACAGCATGTCTAAGCTGAATTTGGGTCCCGTCAAGGCGTTTAATGCTATGAAGACTTGTTTTGGTGGTTTTGAAGACGTGGGTGCAAGTAAAGTTGAATTTAAGAACTATAAGAGGCAAATTAACTCGTTTATAGGGGAATATGACGCCGATATGGTTGTGAGACAATTAAATGAAAAAAAATATTCCCAGCCTAATTTCTCGTATGAATACATCACAGACGAAGAGAATCGTTTGAAGGGTCTTTTTTGGTGTGACGATCAAGCCAAATGTAATTACCACGTGTTTGGTGATGTGATTTCGTTTGACGCCACGTATCGTTCCAACAAGTAATATTTTATAATTCAACTTCTTCTGTTTTGGCGTTTTATTAATTTAAATACAATGGCGTTTTATTATTTTACATGCAATGGCGTTTAGTTTACATGCAATGACGTTTTATTAGTTTACATTCAATGGCGTTTTATTATTGTTTCAGTTCTCATGGCATTTTCATATGCAGATACTCCATGGTGTTTGTACCGTTTACTAGTATAGACAATCATCACTGCAATGTAACATTTGGTGCAACTTTATTGGCGTCGAAAACTGCTGATACGTATATTTGGTTGTTAAGAGTTTTTCTAAAAGCTGTTGGTTCTCAACCAAAAGTTGTTGTCACTAACCAAGATCCAGCGATGAAGAAGGCTATTTCTGTTGTATTTGTTGATACGAGGCATCGGTTATGCATGTGGCATGTGATGCATAAACTTTCTCTGACTGTTGTTATGCTTTGTTTACCTTTGGCGTTTTAGGATACACTGCATTTTAAATTACATGGCATTCTTTACCTTGTTAGTGTGTTTTTTAATTAAGTTTTGTCATTGTTTTTTTTATTTATGCATGGCGTTTTCGTGTTATATAAAGGTCGGTGTTAGGCTATGCAATTCCACCAATTTTAGAGAACGTATTTGTGGTGTTGTGTGGACGGATATTCTCACACCCGAAGAGTTTGAATCAGAATGAGAAGCGGTTATCGCAGAGTTCAATTTAGAAGATAATGACTGGTTATCTGATATTTTTGCACTTAGGGAATCTTGGATCCCTGCATACTATAGAATGGAGCAGATGTCTGGTCTTATGCGAACGACATCCAGGTCGGAGAGTGAGAATCATTTTTTTGGTCAAGTGTGCAATTCGAAAGCTACTCTTGTTGAGTTCATGACGCATTACGAGACTGCAATAGAAGCACAGCGTCACACACATCGTAAAAATGATCATGAATCTCGATACAAAAGACCCCAGTTGAAGAGTAGTTACAAATTGTTAGAAGGGCAAGCTGTTGACATATACACATAAAGTATTTTCTGTGACGTTCAAGCTGAGCTTATTGGAGTTGCGGATTGCATAAATCAACGTTACGAAGATCAGCCTGATGGGTTTGTTAAGTTTTACGTAAATGACTTCCAACAGCCTTGAACATCCTTATATGAGGTAAATAATGGTGTTTTGGTTTTTATGGCTTCTGTTAATGGCGTGTTATCATATGCAATGTGTTTTTTTACTTTTTAGACAAACATTCTATGCATGGCGTTATAGAGATATTGTTTTTGGCGTTTTTCAAGTAATGTTCCGTAAGTCTGATTGCACATGCAGGCGTTTTGAACCGTTTGGTTTGCTATGTAGACATATATTCTATGTTTTGAGAATTATGGACATTAGGGAATTTCCAAAACAATACATTCTAAATAGACGGCGCAAAGAGGCTTCCCCAAACTGCTCTCCTGAATTCTCAATTAGTCGTGAATATGTGACCGAGCTAGATCCTGATGTGCAAAGTATGATGCGAGATATTATTTTTTTTCAACCGAATACACTTTGAACCGTTTATCTGGTAATAAAGAGGAGCTATCCTTATACAAGAATCATGTTCAATCTTATATGAAGAAGGTTCAAGATATGCAGATTGTTGCTCCTCCCGCTAGTTCTAGGGATAGATTTGCCGAGATAACCGGTCAATATAAAAACGACAAGAATCCGATTAGAGTCCCTATAGGGTTTAAATCCAAAGGTTCTGGTTCTCGGAAGCGCCTGAAATCTAAACAGGAGTTAGCAATTGACAAAAAGAAATCAAAGTCGAAACCCGGGGCCAAAGAAAGACAGTGTCAGAACGGCAAAGGCTATGGACACTACGCATCGACATGCAAACATGCCGTAATTAAAAGAAGATCGACAAGGCCTTCGAGAGCCAGTGAAGAGTAGTTTGGCGTTTTCTATTTTTCATTCTTACCGAACACACACAGATGGTCTTCGAGAGCCAGTGTAGAGTAGTTTGGCGTTTTATATATTTCAATCCTATAGAACACAGACAGATCTCAGTTTGGCGTTTTAAATCATTTTTTTTTTTGCATCTTTTTCTTTTTTCTTCCTATTTGTTCATAACATGCTACTTCGAAGTTAAATAACAAACAATATAAGATCGGGCAAGGAAATCAAACGCCAAAAAAAAAAAAAACAATAATGCCACTAAATAAAAATACCATAAACTTCTAATTTTGGTCGTGCTAAACTCAATAAAGTTTTGCTGAACGAAATGGAGAACATTTTTAATCCTCAGTCAAGAAAGACGTGTAACAATGTTATCCATCCCGTTTAGCTAAACTTTATTGAGAACAAAAACTGAATCTCCATGAAATGGCTTTTTTGAAGTTTTGTGGTTTTTGTATGTTTTGGCGTTTATATTGAGGATCTTGCTCATTACATAAAGCGAAAGTTTATTGAGAAAATAGTGTATATCAAAGAAACATGGATTGGAATCTTTGATATTTTGGTTTTTTTTTTTTTTTTGCGTTTATATGATGAATGGTATAGAGGAAAATATTGGTTTTTGGGGTTTTGGTGTGGATTTTAGTAGTTCTGAGAGTTTGTTTATATAGAAAGTTTTTGGCGCGTATTTTATGCGCGATTTTTATTACTAGTAAATGCTAGTAATTTAGTTGCGTCGTTTCAGTACTGTTTGTTCAGCTTTATCAGTTAAAAACAAAGTTTGGCGTTTTATATCTATGGCGTTATATTATGATGAAGTGTGTTATGTGTGTTGAGGCGGGATTTTAATAGTATGAGTTTGGCGTTTTATGTTAAGTTAAAAGACTCTTTTACCCTTAATGAAGCGCGCCGGATTAATAAAAGTGTTTTTACTTACGAAAACGTCACCACGTCATCTAGTCCATAGATTGTTTTGATCTGACGATCCATAAGCGTTCTCTCCATTCTCACACTTTTGAGCGTTTTCTCTAAATCCTGACCCTATATATATATATAAAGAGAGAGAGAGAATTAGGTTAACGTACAAAAGCCCTTATCCTACATTACGTACGCGATCATCTCAGCCGTCAGATCTTCATCCGACATTGAAATTGCATGTTGGTTTTTTGTAACAATTTCGCATGTTGGTTTTTTAACATGCGATTTCATCAAAATTACCACATGCGAAATTGCTACAAAAAACCAACATGCGATTTCATTAAATTTATCACATGCGATTTCATCCATGCTATTTTATAACATCCGATTTCACATCACGTACGTAGCGTACGTTAAGCCATTTTGTACAATACACTTTCTCTCTCTCTCTCTCTCTATATATATATATAGAAACGGGATCAGGAGAAAACGCTCAAAAGTGTGAGAACGGTGAGAACGCATTCTGGCCCAACACGTGTCCCGCGGCATAGAGAAGGGCGGATGGGCTTTTTTTGTCAATTTCATTCTTGTTTTTATTTCCCAACGCGTTATAATATTTTATGGCGTCTAAGTTTTTTTTTGGCGTTAATTGTATTTTTTAAACTTTTTGGCGTTGAATTAATTTTTTTTGTGTCACATATGTAATTTTTTGGCGTTATAGCGTTTTCTGGTTAATTTTTTTGGCGTTTATGGCGTTTTGTATAATAATTCACTACGAGTCACTATTATTTGCATAAGATTACAATAAGTCCATTTTTTTTTATTTTTTTTGCGTTTAGTGAATTTTTTGCGTTTAATACCCTTTAAAAGGTGTTTTGCCAGCAGCTGTTCTCCCAGTTTTCATACTTCTATCGTTTTGGTGTTTGTAATTTTTGGCGTTTTATATAATAATGTATTTTATTTATAGAGAATTAAAATGGTAACAAAAATAATATAAAATGATAACAAAAATAATAAAAAATGGTAATCTAATTTCTCTTCCGAATTTTCACTGTCATCAGCCTCTATCTTTCTTGAATTTGTTTTGGCGTTTTGAACCTTTTTTGAATACTTTAGCTAGATGCCAACTTTCCTACATAAACCCCGTCTTTTTCAGAAGAAGCTGCTTAGTGGCATCCTGTTTTTTGGTGTGATAATCTTGTTTGGTGGCATGTCATTGAAGATCAACTCTTGTTTGATGCTATTTGTAATAATTGAGTCCAAAATAGCATTTTTCAGTTGTGTTGAACCCTTTCTTCCATGCCTATAATCATCAAGAAGAAAGCTTACATGATGGCATATCACTGTCATCGGTCTCTTTTTCTTGAATATTTGTCCATCTCATCCAGCAAAATATTATTGAGTTAACCTCCTCTGAAAAAATGATCCATTTCAGTGAAAGCTTTGACATCTGTGGCGTTTTAAAGGGAGTGGTTTCTAGAGGATATGGCGTTTTTGTGTTTTTCTGGGTGTGATTAATTTCATTGTGTATAGACTCCTCTCTTATAGGAGTTTTTTGGCGCGTAGTTTAGGCGGGACTTTTTTATTGTAATAAATGATAGTAATAAAGTAACTGTCTTTTCAGTTACTGTTTTTTTGTATTTAGTTTGTTAATCAGCTTTTATCAGTTTTATAGGTTATAGACGTCCCATCTTCTAAGTTTGTCGTTTTTTTTAAATGGCCTTATGCAGAACAACATGACAAAATACAATAACGGAGTAAATAAAATATTAAGCTGGAAAAATATTTTTTTGTTATTTTTGGCGTTTTGTTAGGGTTAACCATTTTTAGTATAATTTTGGCGTTTTGCTAATAAAGATATAAATATATCATTTAATTATCTTAAAAAAAAAGATTACATAGAAGAAAAAAAAAAGAGGAAAAAAATTAAAATCCTTCGTCAGAAGGTACTTCATCTGAATAACATGCATCACTTGTGTCATCTTCTTCCTCCTCGGATTCTTCATCTTGAACTTCATCCATGTCATCCCATTCACCTTCATCAGCTTCTTGTTCCTGAAGATTCTGAAGCCTCCACCTGAACATGTCTTGCATTAACTCTAATTTTGAGTCTATTTATGTGTTGGTACATTTGGCGTTATGCAATTCTTCCATGAAACCCAGTCGCTGCTTTGTCATGATGTTCTCTAGCCAGTAGACTTCCTCCTCTCCGCTGTCGTATGTAACCGTCACCATGTCTGTTTCATCATTAAAATGCTATGATGTCATGACAGGGTCTGGCTTCATATCTTGTTTGATTGGTCCAAATTTGCTGGTTAATGCTTTCATAAGCATATGCGTTTCATGGCATTGGTTGTCTAGAGCGATGCCAATGGATAAGATTTGCCTCTGTATCTCTTCTTCCATTTTTAGAATTGCCTTGACCGTCTTAACATACACCCTCCTTCTGTTGTCAAAATGGAGGACGTATCGCCTGATCCCGAGAGTGTATCTCCACGAAACCATTGTTGCCATTTTTGGCGTTTTGTTTAAGTTGGCGTTTTGGTTAAGGATGTTTTTTTGAAGAAAATGGATAGATTGAAGTGATTATGGAAGCTATGTTTTTACGTTTGTTTATATAATGATGTTTTTGGCGCGTAATTTAGGAGGGAATTTCTTCTAATAAATGTTATTAACTGAAATTCAGTTATTTGTGTTGTTTCATCTTCCTGTAATACTCAACGCGTTTTATTTTAAATTTTTGGCGTTTTTTTTAATGGCGTTTTATTTTTTTGTTTGGTGTTTTATCATTTGATGGCGTTTTGAATATGATGTGTAAAAGACCCTTTTACCCTTATTGAAGCGCGTCCCACTTAATAATATTGATGTTATTTACGAAAACGCCACCGCGCAATCTAGTCTATGGATTGTTTTGATCGGGCGATCCATAATTGTTCTCACCGTTATCACACTTTTCACCGTCTTCTTCTATATATATATATATATATACATAACAATTATATATGTATATTAATTAAAATAATCAAATATATGATAAGTATAAACGATACGACCCTGAGCAAGTTTGAAAAATTATTAACAAGCCAAACCCGAGCTTTAGGCAACAAGATCAATGTGTGATAGAACTCAAGCTTTAGACATAGCTAGAGTACAAAATGAGTCGGACATGAGCTCGAGATTTCATAAGTTTAATTGAGTTGCGCTAAGATTAACCTAGAGCAGAATCAAATTACTTACACACCAATCATCTAATCCTTAACCAAACTAACAAGGGTCTACATGTCATGATTGGGTGTCGTTACTATACTCACGAATTTGTCACACTAAAACGAGTTCAATCAAATGTGTATATTTATAGGTGTAATTTCTTAATATGAACCGCTCACCCGTTTAACAAGTTTACAACTTATTTATTACACGCCAACATGTTTAGATAATGTGGTTGAAATGTTATAGTGTTGTGTTCGGGGAAGCACTTATTAAGTGTGCGGATTGGGATTGATGTTTTTGACAAGACTAAAGATATAGGTCATGTTAGGGTCAACTAAGAGGGATTACAACTAGTTAAGTCGATGTTTGATATAAATATTTAATTGGTTAAATAGACATAGCTTACATTGATTGATTCACTAAATTTAGACACAAATTATTACAAACCATATTTAGACACAAATCATAACAAACCACACCAATGGGACATATACGTCACAAGAAAAGATATGAATCTAACTTGTACAAATCGATAAACATTCATATGTATCTAAGGACGGCAATGGGTCGGGTTCAGGTCGAGTATAGGTAATCACATACCCATACCCGGTTGTAAATCGTGTTCCATACCCGGCCCAATACCAGTCGGGTATTGGGCATTCCCGCAGGTTTCGGGTATACCTGTAAATTTGTTAAAAGATGCCGATTTGAATTTTAAAATACATTTCCTTTTTAGTGTTATAAATTAAAATATACATTACATACATATAAGTTTATCATAAATAAATGATAATACATATTTTTTATTTAGTTTTATTTATATATTTGACAACACATAAAATATAAATAATATTCGCAAATATATATTTCAAAACAATAATTTTTTGTTCAAATAATGAATCTACTAGAATAAGTCAGTAAGTCACTAATAGATAAGAATTAAAGGAAAATAAAAATATGAATAAAAAACGATTCGGGTAAATAGTTCTTATATCTAGCCCATATCCGTCGAGTTTCGGATATACCTGTCCCATATGTTTTGGATTTCAAGTATGCCTATAGGGTTCATGTACTTTTCCATCCTTATGGGTGTCAAATATAGAGATGATACACCAAAGTTGAATAAAGTAAACCAAACCCTAGTCTCGATTATGATGATTAGGAAAAACTAGTTTTCACAACGTCTTTTCCTTTTTGCCTCTCGATTTAAGCAAGCCTTGCGAAAACTACACGAAAACTGCTCTCGTCCAAAACTGTCGACCGGTCTTTTTTTCGTGGTGAGCTAAAACATTTTTTTGGGCCACAAAGGTTCTACCATGTGGGCTGGAACATGAGGCTAAATATCAATTAAAACAGTTGGATTTCTTTTGTACAGCTCGCCAGCTCGGTCCATTTTAATTCTTTTTTTTTCTTTCATTTGAGCCATCATTTAAGAATTTGATATTAGAATTTGAACTTGATAAGATTTGTTCTCTTGTTGATTTAAATTCATTGTAGTAGCTCAATTTCCTTTGAAACCGGCCAATTATAAAGAAATGTAATATATAATATAATAATATCAATGCATTTCTTAATCAACCAGTACAAATAACGTGTAAAAGAATCACTAATCAGTCACATATCACCAATTATTACCCATATTTTACAAATTATGTAACCTCTATTAGCAATGGGGTGGTGGCCCATTGGCTAAGACAAAACGTTTAAACACCTGGGTTTGAGAGGAAGAGGTTTTGCATTAAAGTCCCACAGATAACAAGGATTAAAATGAAATTTGCCGTTCAAAAAAAATGTAACCTCTATTGGTTGCATATTTTACAAGTTGGTATTAATTTTATTTATGAAAAAAATGCGCATGCTTTGGTTATGGAGTTTATGAGAGAGTTCTTTACGCTAGGATTTGTACAACCAATAGAGTTTGTAGACGCCAATGTGGGGCTAACCCACTTGGCGTCTCTTAGCCGGCTTGGGTGAGGCCTCTAGTTTAAACCCGGGCAAGGAGTGTTATTTAAATAAATGGTGAAAAATAGCGTGGAAGCAAGCTTTGCCGTTAAAAAATAGAGTGTGTAGATGTGAATAGAGAAACTAGATACTGATTTGTAAAAACATATCATAACTGTAATAAAATGATAACAGTATTTGTCTTAGTAAAATAAGTATCGAGCAATTCCTAAAAATTGTCTGCTGCGATTCTATTGTTCCAGCCGAACTTCCTCTCCTGTGGGCCTCCTATTTCTTCATTTCCTATTACGATTACTTTGCTGCAGCCCAAGACTTGCCCACTTAGATTTAGTTATTAACGAGTTTTTAGGACCCGTGCGTTGCGACGGAGCCGCTAAACCAAACAAAAAACATACGTAAAAACGTTAAGTCACGCACGTTTGTTGTAGAGTTTTAGCTCGTCAAATTTAAACAACAAAAGTGAAAACCCAAAAAATATTAATGTAATACGCCAAGATAGTTTCTTTTTTTTTTTATGAACTATTTGTTTCGAATTTCATCCTCATGTTTAACCTCTTGTTATATAGTGAAGGGTCCATTTTCACAATTTTCGTTACTTCAAATTTGATGTATTAAAACTGTGTTTTTTTTTTCTCAGTGATCATCCTAATATTATTTTATTTAATATAAGAGCTTTTAGCACTTCAAACACATATTTCTTTGCAAATTATTTCTGTAGTTTTTCTCTATCTTCTCTCTTTACATCACCATTTACCACCATCCCAAACCCAAGTTTAGAAACAGTGTACTATATTCACCACACAATCACACATAGGTTATTCCAACGGCCAAGATACCTCACAACAACACTACCACACGGCCACAACACAACAACAGTATCATGCCACCACAACACCGGGTTAGATCAGCGGAGATAGATCTGAGACGATGGAAGGTTTTCCAAGGAAGGAGGGCTTAAGTTTTTGGATTCGGCAGCGGCGATTAAGGTATGGTTCGCGGTGGAGTTCGCCCCTCATGGGGTTCGACAGCAGAAGCTAACGCCGACAGCTTGTTTTAGAGAAATTAATAACGATTCTTCATATACTTCCTTGTACAACAATTTAGAAAAATAAAGAAAAACAAATGAAAAGAAGTGGGATGTGTTATTGCTGGTGGAAAGTATGCATCAATAAAAACCAAAGAAGTGGAGAGTATGTACCAATAAAAACCAAAGAAAATTGAACAGTAATAATGTGAGGAGAAGAAATTTTGCTAATTAATATAGGGGAAACACTTCCTTGTACAACAATTTAGAAAAATAAAGAAAAACAAATGAAAAGAAGTGGGATGTGTTATTGCTGGTGGAAAGTATGCATCAATAAAAACCAAAGAAGTGGAGAGTATGTACTAATAAAAACCAAAGAAAATTGAACAGTAATAATGTGAGGAGAAGAAATTTTGCTAATTAATATAGGGGAAATATAGGGGAAATTTGATGTTGAAGCCAATAACTCTTTAGCCAATTTAATTTAAGATTGAATCATGTTCGCAAACCCAGCAAAATATAATTAGTTGCTTTTGAATTCTTTATCTATACTATATCATAATACGTACATATAAGGAAAAAGAACAAAAAATAACTTATCATAATTATAAAACTTTAGCTATTACAACTTTTAAAATATATGATACAGCTTCTTAAAATAAATTGTTAACTTTTAAACCAACTTTTAAATCTTCGTATTTTTTTTCATACGTTAATATTTATTTTAACAAAATTATACCATAAAACGAGTATTTTATTCTTTTTAACTTGAGTGTGGTATTGATATGTTTTTTTTTATTTTAAAAATCAAAATTCAACGTGATAAACAGTGGTTGTGTGAGCAAGACACGACCCCATGCTTACATGAGGTACAACCATGTGCTTCACTTTTAACTACTTTTTCAGCTTCGTATAATCGAACTAAACAAGATTCATATAATATGGTTCCAATAACTCATTTCCTATCCCGGGATATGCATATAGATAGGGGCGTGCCTTAGTGCATTCTGTTGAAAAAACTTGATTTTTAGTACATGTATGTTATCTTTGTCATTTTGTGTCCTGTTTATTCTTGAGAATTATAAGTAAACAATGAAATAACCTATTCACTAAACGACTAAAATCGAGACCCGAATAATATGAAATATACATACATACACACAAATATATATATACACCTTTTTATTTGTAAACCAACTTTATGTTGGGAACTTTGAGAATGTAGAATCACATACACATATTGCTTCAATGAAAAGGGTAAAACTGTAAAAATTATTTATAATTTTTTTGTGATTTTATCTTATATCTCTTAATTTTTTTTTTTGTGATTTTATCTTATATCTCTTAATTTTTTTAAAGAAAGTATATCAATATGTACATATGCATACAGTGTACATGCGTATATGTATTTAGGCCAAAATTATATTTATATAATATAAATTTGCAACATTTTGTTGCATTAGTGCTTATACATCAAGATTTGTGGGTTTATTCTCATAGCTTAACTAACTAGCAAATCATTTATGCATTGAAGGTTGTATCCTATGTTTTGTAAATATGTTTTTGTTTTTTTTTAATTTAGTTTTTTACTAACCGCTGTACTTTTTATCTTTTATAATTTAACCTAACGCTTTTTTACTTTCAACTTTGACCCTATACTTTTCATTTTTATAAACTTTTTGTTTTATATTTCAATCTAAATTTTGCGAGTTAACACGCCGCAACGTGCGCATGTGTTTTAACATTTTTACGTTTACTTTTTTCCGTTTATCGGCCCTGTTGTAACGCCCGGGTCCTCGATCGACTAAGTTATTTTTTTACGTTTCACGTTGCGCATTACACGCTGCAAGGGCCGTACATGGTTCAACTTTTTTACGTCTACTTTTCGTTAATTTTTTTTGTTTTACGAGTTTTTTCAGTGTTGGTGGTTACTGACGAGGATATGACATTGAAGTTATTTGGCACGGTTTTACCCCACCGCAACACAAGGGTGCTTTATACTAGTTAGTATCATTTTTAAACAAAAAATTAAATTAACTGAAACATACATGTATTATAATTGATTTATATAATAAACTAGGTTATCACCCGGGTAGGAAAATTTAAATTACATCAATCATAAGTGTATCATTAAAAGTAATACAAATAAAGTGATACGACATAAATTAGTAACAAAGTAAATTGCATCATTAGGTATTAGGTATGAAGTTTTCTTTATAAACCGTGTACAAAAATATAAAGAAAAAGACAAATAATGTTACATTTATAAGTTACTAAAAGTAACATGAGCTGAGTCCGGCTCGGCTGGTGTAGAACGCCTTGCCACATCCAATGTTATAGATGCAAGTCCTCTTTGATTTAACAAACACCTAAAATTTGATATCATTCACTTCATAAATCATAAACAAAGTGACATCCATATATCATTGAGAGTGGGGCAACATGAAAAATCCATTTTGAGCTCAAGTTCATCCTTCAACATTTCTTCTAACTCCATACTCTCCCTTTGCGGCCAACCCATACAGAGTTGGTCTGCCAATCTACAATTGCATATGATATCATGAGTTGGATAGTTATAAGAGATAGCAAGAGATATGATCGCATTAATAAGTAGTTCCTAAGGAACACAAATGACTCCCAATCACTAATCTTTGTCATGTTGTAAGTAGATGCCTTCGCGGTTAACTTGTAAATACCCATGTTGCCCTTGATACGTATGAGAATAAAATGTCATTAACGTCTCCATCGATCGACAAAAACTGGAAAAAAATGAGTCATGTTGGGTTATCTATTAAAATTGAACGATGTTTTGGTTTTATATCAAACAGATCAATGTGGTCAAATAAAAAAAAAATGCTAAAGCATGTACAGGTCAATCAGGTTGAAAAGCCCATAATCAGCATCGAAACTTTTTTACCACTCTTTGCTCAAAGATATAGATAATTAATGTCATAATACTTTGGTAATTGTTGTTAACCCACTAACTATAGATTTAAATATATTAAAAAACGTAGGAAAAGGATTAGTGGGTCAACCTATCCCTCCCATGTTTTGACCCGTTAAATTGTTTTTAAACAAAAAACATAATTCCAATTAGCACCAAAAACCCAGCAGTTGCTGAAAGACCAAAGAAAATACAAAGTTTAACACACCAGAAATAAATAACAACCTATGTTCTATACATCCATATAAAAAATACGCCATAATTCCCAATTAGTACCGGTGATTTTAGATATTTTTGTTTTTTTTTTTAATTTAGTTTTTTACTAACCGCTGTTCTTTTTATCTTTTATAATTTAACCTAACGTTTTTTTACTTTCAACTTTGACCCTATACTTTTCATTTTTATAAACTTTTTGTTTTATATTTCAGTCTAAATTTTGCGAGTTAACACGCCGCAACGTGCGCATGTGTTTTAACATTTTTACGTTTACTTTTTTCCGTTTATCGGCCCTGTTGTAACGCCCGGGTCCTCGATCGACTAAGTTATTTTTTTACGTTTCACGTTGCGCATTACACGCTGCAACGGCCGTACATGGTTCAACTTTTTTACGTCTACTTTTCGTTAATTATTTTTTTGTTTTACGAGTTTTTTCAGTGTTGGTGGTTACTGACAAGGATATGACATTGAAGTTATTTGGCACGGTTTACCCCACCGCAACACAAGGGTGCTTTATACTAGTTAGTATCATTTTTAAACAAAAATTTAAATTAACTGAAACATACATGTGTTATAATTGATTTATATAATAAACTAGGTTATCACCCGGGTGGTAACCCGGGTAGGAAAATTTAAATTACATCAATCATAAGTGTATCATTAAAAGTAATACAAATAAAGTGATACGACATAAATTAGTAACAAAGTAAATTGCATCATTAGGTATTAGGTATGAAGTTTTCTTTATAAACCGTGTACAAAAATATAAAGAAAAAGACAAATAATGTTACATTTATAATTTACTAAAAGTAACATGAGCTGAGTCCGGCTCGGCTGGTGTAGAACGCCTTGCCACATCCAATGTTATAGATACAAGTCCTCTTTGATTTAACAAACACCTAAAATTTGATATCCTTCACTTCATAAATCATAAACAAAGTGACATCCATATATCATTGAGAGTGGGGAAACATGAAAAAGCCATTTTGAACTCAAGTTCATCCTTCAACATTTCTTCTAACTCCACACTCTCCCTTTGCGGCCAACCCATACAGAGTTGGTCTGCCAATCTACAATTGCATATGATATCATGAGTAGGATAGTTATAAGAGATAGCAAGAGATATGATCGCATTAATAAGTAGTTCCTAAGGAACACAAATGACTCCCAATCACTAATCTTTGCTATGTTGTAAGTAGATGCCTTCGCGGTTAACTTGTAAATACCCATGTTGCCCTTGATACGTATGAGAATAAAATGACATTAACGTCTCCATCGACCGACAAAAACTGGAAAAAAATGAGTCATGTTGGGTTATCTATTAAAATCGAACGATGTTTTGGTTTATATCAAACAGATCAATGTGGTCAAATAAAAAAAATGCTAAAGCATGTACAGGTCAATCAGGTTGAAAAGCCCATAATCAGCATCGAAACTTTTTTACCACTCTTTGCTCAAAGATATAGATAATTGATGTCATAATACTTTGGTAATTGTTGTTAACCCACTAACTATAGATTTAAATATATTAAAAAACGTAGGAAAAGGATTAGTAGGTCAACCTATCCCTCCCATGTTTTGACCCATTAAATTATTTTTGAAAATAAAAACGGAATTCCAATTAGCACAAAAAACGCAGCAGTATCTGAAAGACCAAAGAAAATACAAAGTTTAACACACCAGAAATAAATAACAACCTATGTTCTATACATCCACATAAAAAATACGCCATAATTCCCAATTAGTACCGGTGATTTTAGACCTATGATTCAGCCACAAAAAGGACATCTCTCTAACGTTTTCCACCGTCGATAACCAACGCTCAATCCTTCCGAAAGCCCTAACACAAAACCCTATCTTAAACCAAAAGTCAATATCAAAGCTGCTGAAGGTTAGTCTACATTAGAAAATAACTACAGCTATATACAACAAACAACGAAAAACACGATCTTATATATATTTAACATAATCTTAGAGGAAGGGTAAGAAAACAAACCCAAATAGTTACACAACCAGCAAAAGACAAAAACAATGCCCGTGAACCAAGGTAAACTCACCTGCAACCAGTTAAACAAAAATAATAAAATGGAATGTTCTAGAATATTTATAACAAAAACAACAAAAGATAAAAGTCCAACTTAGGCAATTTCATCAAACAGTTGGCGAATGCAATTATGTATGGTCACTTTATCATAGAAATTAACATCTAAATAAGTCGATAACATTTAGAAACCATTTTGCCACCTTAAAACATTAAACTGTTACAATGGCGTTTCAATTATTTCAAAAGGTTAATCAAAGAACTAACAAAAGTAAAAGTTTGTGATCCATATACACACCAACGCCTTCTGCAACGAAGGGATATTAATCTCTAACAATCTTCAAGACAAACGTGATTTGACTTAATAATAAGAAGAACAATAACCTGGAAAATTGAACAAAATAAGTGAAATGAGTACAATAACGGGAAAGAAAAGTTACAAGTATTTAAATTAAAGGAAATATGTGAACAATAAAGTAGACGAAATAAACATCAAAGTTATATTCTACAATCCTTTCGTTTTCCATAGATTAGAGTTTTAGACTATTATATTTTTTAATTGCAATTTTAGCTACCATAAATTTGTCTAGGTTTAATTATTTACCCCAATCGCTTCCTTAAATAAAACCAATCAAACTCTAATTAAAAACAATGTCATCAAATCTAAATCAATCACAATCTTTGACTTCCAAAATAGACTCCAATAAAAATTTCAGTTTCAAATTTCAAATTCAAAGTACTCCACTAATTTCTCCAGATTGCAAAGAAATTATGATGAAACAATCGAACATGTATGACCCGATCCATTAACATGATCCGGATAGTAATTGCAATAACGTCGGATCAAATCAAAAACACTAATGTAAAACTTCTAAACCACACGGTAACCCACCATAATATATTCAGTTAAAAGGATTAGAGCTCACCTTGCCATTTGATATAGAAGCCAATTCAATACATCAAAATTTTAAAATCTACACTCCCAAAAAGCCAAAAAAACTATAAAATTTGAAGAATTTATCAAACTAAAATCATTAAATAATAGGAAATCCGGAAAATAAAATATATAGAAACATGAAAAGATAATTTTCTTTTAAATCAACCACTGTTTTTGAGGAATCACCTTGAAAATTCAGTTGTAATATCATCTATGACATACAATACTCAAATCCAAAAAAACACAAACCATTCAATAATGAAGAAAATGAGATTCATTCAACATAATCATGATTTTTTTTTTGTTAAAAACTACCTAGAATATGCAAACTTTAAAATAAAAGTGGCTTTTTGAGCTATGAAATCAGAAACAACGGGGCAAACAAAGAACAATAACTTAACCTCCATGTAAAGAGGCAAAGGCTAAATTAAGTAACCGTAGAATGTCGTATGAATCTGTATTGAAATTTAAAACTTTTAAACCAAAAAAAACTAACCTCTTGAATTTCGAATTCACATATCCATACAATGCGGATTGACTAACATAGTGATCTGAGACCATATCAACTAACATAAAAAGTGAACAACAAATAAGCTAAAGAAAACTCAAAAACTTACCATTAAAACTGAACTGACTCAGGATCAAGTTGTCGGAACCCTAGCCTTCATTGCTGGAGGCGGCGGCTAGGAAAACTGATAAATCATATAAGCTTGTTGCTCCTATGGGGTATTATCCACCACCGCCTGCCTCATTCAACAGAGATGAAATTTAATTTCTTGATGAAATCGAAGAAGAAATCTTGTAAAAACATTAAAAAAACAAAATAAGAATACCTTTCCTAATCGTTGGGGAAGATAATATTTGTCAAACAGAAGAAAAAATCTCACGAAGAAGAAGAAAGACGGTGTTATGCGATGGTGGATAGTAGCGATCGAATGAATTATCGAACGACGAAGAAGAAGAAGAAAGCCGGTGTTGATAGATAAAGAAACTACAAAAAACACAGATTAATTATCTGTACCTTTAAAATTGACCGAGATGATAGTGATGAAGATAGGAAGTTAGAGATTAGAATGGTTGAAGATGAAAGGGTTTCTAGGGGATTGTGAAGAGAGATTTCAAGAGAGAGAAAGTAAATGAGATATGGTGAATATTGTTCAGAATAAAAAGTTTTTAAAGGATCCAGATTGGTGGGTCGGGTTTACAATTTGGGGCTTCACCAAACGAAAAAAAGTAGCCGGAAATTTTGGAGCCAAAAAGCAATTTTTTGATGGCCTTATCAATCGACACGTCAGCAAAATTATTTATGTTTATTATATATAACAGATAATAGATAATAGATATATACATTAACAACATCACCTGACCTTGTTTATTAAAACAAATCTTTAGAATGCGAAGTTAAAAGAGCTAATTTGCTACCATATTTAAACGAACATGTAATGCACTAACCTGGACCAACTTATTTCTACCAGCTGCATACACGCGGCTAAAAATGTTTCCACGATCTGCAAAGAATACAATGAATTGATCTGCTTCATCCTTTTCATCATCCGAATCAAGAAGCCTCTTCCATCCTAAATCCCAACAATAAATGCAATTATTGGCTTATTGCGCAGATAAATAAGTTTAAATATGAACGCAAACACCCCATGAAAATACGACTGCAATATCAGAAAAATAAGAGAATAAAGGAAAGATCAGACCTTTGATAAACATGTGCTGCTACTTATATACATGATGACTAAAACACCTTTCATCATTACTGCACCCTTTAAAAAAGTTATTGTTTAGATTTCTTAATCTTATAAGCATGGTTTTTACATTAAATTTGCATTCAAAGACATGATCAAACACCAGACCCAACCTTAGCTTTGCTATTGGTGGGATATACTGAGTGTGATGATGATGATATCTTCGTTCAAAGACATGATCAAACACCAGAATTAGCAAGATATCCATGAATCATCAAATTAACAAAAACCATTTGAAAAAAATCTGAATAAAGGAAACTGATTTTTACAAGTTATTTCAACATTCAAGCAACCATTCTTATAAAACGCATTCAAAAAAACCCAAATCTGAATTGATGTTCATCTGTTTTGAGTCTTATTTTCATCTAATTTAGAGCTAAAAAGTCAAAAGATGATGAATTGTTGAAAAATACGAATCGAGTTCATAACAACATATATAACAAAAGATCAAATCATTTCCGAGCTCTATTCTATACGAAAATGCCATTTATCGATAAATTGCAGAAAACACAACGGTTCGATAACAAAGATAGAGACTACGGTCTCGGTGTAGATCAACTCGTCGGAAACCTAGCTGTCATCGCTGGAGGCGGCGACTACGGCATTCTATCTTTGAGTCACTTAAAAATGGATTAAGATTCAACATATTAACAAAGTGTCACACCCTGATATTTCCACGTATTACCGGTGGGCCCGGTGGGGAGTATCGGGGTGTGACAGGTTGGTATCAGAGCCAGGTTGAGTGAATTAAACACTAGCCTTTTGTGTTTAATCTCAGTTACACAGTTGCACATTCCTCAATTTTCGAGTCTAGACAAAGAACTTAGGACAAATCCTGATTTGTTTTATTTTTGTCTTATATATATTTCCTAGTTGTTATCTTTGTTTATGTTGACAGGTTCAATCATGCCACCAAGGTTCATCAGGGGAAGAGGAAAGGCACCAATCACAGGCCATGGCCATGAGGCCGGGCCATCACACAGACGAACCCCACCGGCCTCAGTGAGTACGAGTCCTTAGGAGCATTGGAGGACGTATGTAGAGCCAGCGAGGCGATCCGTCTCGCTAAGTTCGTCACCATCCTATCACCATTCCTTCGGGCCTCAATCTGAAAATGAGCCCCATAACCCACAGCATTCTTTCATCCCCCTCCAGAGATCCAGCCCTCACCATTCATTCGATAACCCGAAACCTGTCTTCCGAAGCCGGTTCAACCCAGCAAACTACATTGAAGAACCAGTGGGTTTTAACCCACTAGGACCTGAAGATCACTTCTCAGGCGACCATGCGATGGACATGGACGAAGACACGGATCCCGCCTAGCCTCCAACCGGGACCCCTAACCACCCCATCGAGGTCTTTGATGGGTCATCATTCCATGGATCACCGTACCGTGGTCCAGACAATTACGAGGCGAGATTCGCCCAGTATGATTGGGTGTTTACCCCTTCGTACCACTCCTCGCCTCACCAGCAGCAGCAGGATCCCTCCGAGGATTCTCGTTTTGTCGCGGTCACTCCACCGCCACCACCACCAGTTCAGCAACAGCCTCCGGAGCCACCGAGGCGAAGAAGATCGAATGCACGGATGTCCGTGCGAGGAGGAGTGCGCATCAGCACCCCTCAACCTTCAAGTGGCAGCCACTACCCGCCACTCCACGAAGACCCGCAGATGGGTGGGCCTTCAAACGCCGTCTCGGAAGTAGACTCTGCACCTGTCGCGCCACCACCGTTGGGTTTTGGCAACCCAATTCCTACATACGACGGTTCAGCGGCGTACAACCCATTTGATCAGCCGGCCCACACCAACTACAACTATGCCGAGGCTGACCCTTACCTGGTAGCGGCGAACTACAACGCTTATCATCCCGAGGGGCCCTTTGGAGTCCCATATCAGACTGGGTATCCACCCTATGGGTACCAATACCCGCCACCTCCTCAACCTCCGTAGTATCAGCAGCCGCCGCAGCCGCATTTGATACCACCAGAGCGACAACAGGAAGTTCTCGAAAGGTTGAGCCAGGTAGAGCGGGAAGTTCAAGCAGAGAGCCAGACCAACCGCGAATTCTTCAAAGGTTTGGCAAGCCTAATCAAAGGGAAGACCAAGGGAAAGGATTTTTGAAAATCCTTGTTTATTTATTTATGTTGTAATCATGTCCCTGCGTGGACATTTTGTTTCTATATTCAGCCCCTACGTGGGCATGTCTTTCTGTATTCCGCCACTGCGTAGGCATGTTTTTCTGTTTAACCCCTGCGTGGGTATGTTAGGTTTGTTTAGCCCCTGCGTGGGCATGTTGTTTCATGTAGAAGTCCCGTTTAGGGCAAACTTGTACTTGTTTAATTTTTGTAGTAGAATGGTTTAATTTAAATTTTCATTTTTGTTAAATTATATCCATAAATATAATATGTGAAATAAATGAAAAATAACATTCCTTTTATAAGACCTACCATTATAATAAAATAATAAAAATCTAAAAAGGACAAAACCTAGCCCATGTGTCATTTTAAGACAGGGCCAAGATGGTAGTTCCTCAAATTAGATTTAGGTCCTTGTTAACATCTCAATTTAGGATCGTTCTGCGTTAAATATTAAAAAGAATCTTGAAGGTAAAACCTAGCCACATGTCATTCTAGATATGGCCAAGATGGTAAAAACCTATTTAAAAGATTCAAATCCTTGATAACATCTGAAAACATGTTAACACTCCTGGCAAAATGTGGTTCGATAAAATCGCATAAGTCATCTTTACATTGGATTCTTCCAATCCCCTCCTTATTTATATTAAACACCCAATAGGGATGTAATGCCTACGGGCTATATTCATTGTCATATAAGACAAAAGACAGTTGTGGTCTTCGACCCCCTGATAAGAAGAAGTAATAAACTATGATTAAAACCTCAATACCTTGATCATGTAAGATCATTATTTAAAATTTAAAACTGTCCATGAGACTTAGCCTTTTATGCCATTAGTATATTTTAATTATAACTAAGGATTAATATAATGAAAAATCCTGAATATATATATATATATATAGGGGATGGTTCAAATGAAAACCACTTTTAACGCGAAAACTCGAAAACTAACTAAAAAAAGCCTAAAAAACACACAAATTTTTTTTTTTCAATTTTTTTAATAAAAATCGCTGGTTTTTATATATAAAAAAAACTTTTTTTCAAAAAAAAAAAAAAAAAAAAAAATTTGTGTAGTGCACATGTGTAATAATACACATGTGTAGTACACATACACATGTGTTACACATGTGCACTACACAAAAATTTTTTTTTTTTTTTTTTTTTTTGAAAATTTTTTTTTTATATAAAGAAACCTGCGAAATTTGGTTTGCAAAAAAAAAAAAAAAAAAAAAAAAAATTTTGTGTGTTTTTTAAGCTTTTTTTAGTTAGTTTTCGAGTTTTCGCGTTAACTAGTGGTTTTCATTTGAACCTTCCCCTATATATATATATATATATATATATATATATATATATATATATATATATATGCTTAGCAAATAAATCAAAATGGTTCTTAAATACCATGATTAATAAATCATCTAGAATGATAAAACTATTATAGACCTCTGAATGAATTAAAATCATTATTTTATGTAGCAATCAAGCTACATGCCTGGGTCAGACGAGGTCAACAGTCACCCTAGAGATAATCATAACACCTCCAGAGTCAACGTAGCAGGAGCAGAATTACACGCATTGATAGATAATGCCGTTACACGAGCTTTGGATAGGCAGTTTAATGAATCTAGTGGTACTCGAAGCAGGACTCTATCTGTACCCCACTCTGAACCTAAGACTCACTCTGAAGCTCATAGTAAGCCACCTCTTAAACCTAAGGGGTCAAAGAAAGATGATGACGACCATCACTCCTCAAACCAGCATAGTGTTCCATCTAAAAAAATTGTATTGGGCCAGGAGCCACGTACAAAGACTTGCTCCTATAAGTATTTTGTTTCCTGCAAACCCAGGGATTTCACTGGGGAAAAAGGAGCTATTGACTGCATGACATGGTTAGACGAGATGGACACCGTGGTTGATATAAGTGGTTGCGCTGATAAGGATGTAGTAAAGTTTGTATCTCAGTCATTCAAAGGTGAGGCACTAGCCTGGTGGAGGTCTTTGATCCAAGCTACAGGGAAAATCCCATTGTACAATCTGTCTTGGGAGCAGTTTGTGACGTTGATTAAGGAGAACTACTGCCCTCAGCATGAGGTTGAAAAGATTGAAGCTGATTTCTTGTCGTTGGTTATGAAAAACCTAGATTGTCAAGCCTACCTTACGAGCTTCAACACTATGTCAAGATTGGTTCCTTATCTTGTGACACCAGAACCCAAGAGGATAGCTCGTTTCATTGGGGGTTTAGCCCCAGAAATCAAGTCGAGTGTGAAGGCCTCCAGACCAGCTACTTTTTGGTCTGCAGCTAATATATCATTGTCCCTTACTTTGGACGCGGTCAGGCAGAGATCGCTGAGAAACACAGATGCTGAAAAGAGGAAGCGTGAGGATGACAACTCACGACGTTCAGACAAGAAGCATAGGAGAAACAATGACCACAAAAAGAGTTCTGGAACAAAAAAGGATGGTCAACAGTCGGGTGATAAGCCCAAGTGTAAAATCTGTAAGAAGCACCATTTCGGGAGGTGCATATATCAATCAAAATCCCAGTCACAGCCGAGAGCTTGTGGGATTTGTAAATCCTCCGAGCACAAGACATTGGACTGTAAGAAAATCAAGGATGCTACGTGCTATAACTGCAATGAAAAAGGGCATATCAAGTCCAACTTCCCAAAGTTTGCTAAGAAAGCTGAGGAAGGGAAAAAGACCAATGCTAGGGTCTTCCAGATGAACGCATAGGAGGCGATCCAGAATGATAATGTGATAACAGGTACTTTCCTTATTAATGATGTTTATGCAAGGGTGTTATTTGATTTTGGAGCAGATAAGTCGTTTGTTGATGATAAGTTTTGTAAGTTGTTAAATCTACCTGTTAGAACCCTAAGCATAAAATATGAGGTTGAATTAGCCGATGACACCATAGAAACCGCATCAACCGTGTTAGATGGATGTTTCATATCCATTAGGAACCACTCTTTTCCATTATCCTTATTTCCTTTGAAATTAGCCGGTTTCGACATAGTAATATGCATGGATTGGTTATCCCATAACCAAGCTCAGATTGTGTGTGACAAGAAGCAAGTAGTGATCAAGACTCCGTATGGTGAGACACTTACCATACAGGGAGATACACAGTATGGATTGCCTAAGCAAGTGTCTATGCTTAAGGCATCAAGGTGTATGAAGAAGGGTTGTGTCATCTATATGGCACAAGTGACTATTGACGAGCCAAAGCCTAAGATTGAAGACATCCCCGTCATTTCTGAATATCCTGAAGTATTCCCTGAAGAACTACCTGGTTTGCCACCAGATAGGCAAGTAGAATTCAGAATTGATATTATTCCAGGAGCAGCACCTGTTGCGAGGGCACCTTACAGGTTGGCACCAACAGAGATGAAAGAGTTGAGGACTCAACTAGATGATTTGTTGGCGAAGGGTTTTATTCGTCCTAGTTCATCTCCTTGGGGAGCACCAATACTGTTTGTGAAGAAGAGGATGGATCGATGCGTCTATGCATCGATTATCGCGAGCTTAACAAGGTCACTATCAAGAATAGATATCCATTGCCCAGGATCGATGAAATGTTCGATCAACTGCAAGGAGCGAGTTATTTCTCCAAGATCGATTTGAGGTCAGGCTACCATCAGTTGAAGGTTAGAGATGAAGATGTGCACAAAACTGCATTTACGAGTACCTAGTGATGCCTTTTGGGCTCACTAATGCACCAGCAGCATTCATGGATCTCATGAACCGTGTCTGCAAGCCCTACTTGGATAAATTTGTCATCGTCTTCATTGACGACATTCTTATTTACTCGAAGGACCAAGCTGACCATGAGAAGCACCTTCGATGTATTCTGGAATTACTTCAACAGGAGAAGCTTTATGCCAAGTTTTCAAAGTGTGAATTTTGGCTTCGTGAAGTCCAGTTCCTTGGACATGTGGTTAGTGAGCGTGGTATCCAGGTAGATCCCGCTAAAGTTGAAGCTGTCATGAACTGGGAAGAGCCAAAGATGCTCACAGAAATTCGTAGCTTTTTGGGTTTGGCAGGATACTATAGGCGATTTATTGAAAACTTCTCGAGAATTGCAGCACCCCTAACTTCATTAACCCGTAAGAATATCAAGTTTAATTGGGGACCTAAGCAGCAAGAATCCTTTGATATTCTCATGCAGAAGTTGAGCAATGCACCTGTGTTGACATTGCCTGAAGGAATCAAAGTGTTTGTGGTTTATTGTGATGCATCGCACACAGGTATGGGATGTGTGCTTATGCAGAAAGGAAATGTTATTGCCTATGCTTCTCGACAGTTAAAGGTGCACGAGAAGAACTACACCACCCATGACTTGGAGTTGGGTGCCGTTGTATTTGCACTAAAACTGTGGAGGCATTACTTGTATGGAACCAAGTGTGTGATCTATTCAGATCACAAGAGCCTTCAACACTTGTTTAATCAGAAGGACTTGAACATGAGGCAGCGACGATGGATGGAAACTTTAAATGACTATGATTGTGAAATCCGATACCATCCAGGAAAGGAGAATGTAGTTGCCGATGCCTTAAGTAGAAAGGAAATGGTGAAGCCCATAAGAATCAATGCCAAGAGCATTGCATTAAAGAATGATTTGAATGAAAGTTTGTTAGCTGCGCAGAAAGAAGCTGTACTAGAAGCTAACTATCCTGATGAGAAGCTAGGAGTGACTGCTGAACAGTTATCCTATGGCAAAGACGGAATCCTGAGATTAAATGGACAAATATGGGTTCCAATTTATGGAGGACTTAGGGATGTGATCCTCCAGGAAGCCCACAGTTCTAAATACTCCGTTCATCCTGGAGCTGATAAGATGTACCAGGATCTGAAGGCAAATTTTTGGTGGATAGGCTTGAAGAAGTCTATTGCTACCTATGTAGCCAAATGTTTGACATGCGCACAAGTTAAAGCTGAACACCAAAAGCCGTCAGGTTTGCTACAACAACCTGAACTTCCCACCTGGAAGTGGGAAATGGTGACAATGGATTTTATCACCAAGTTACCCAAGATAAAGAAAGGAAACGATACTATTTGGGTGATAGTGGATAAATTGACTAAGTCAGCCCATTTCCTACCTATTAAGGAAACACACAGCTCAGATAAGTTAGCTCAGCGGACTAAACTTCAGTTCTGCATATCATCCACAAACGGATGGTTAAAGTGAGCGAACAATTCAAACGCTGGAAGATATGTTAAGAGCTTGTGTCATTGATCTAGGTGGAAGTTCGGATGATCATCTTCTACTGATCGAGTTTTCATACAATAATAGCTATCACTCTAGTATCCAAGCTGCACCATTTGAAGCTTTGTATGGAAGGAAGTGCAGAACGCCCGTATGTTGGGCAGAAGTTGGAGATGTCCAATTGACAGGACCTGATATAGTCCTGGAGACGACCGATAAGATTGTGCAGATAAGAGATCGTCTCAAGGCTGCCAGAGATAGGCAGAAGAGCTACGCAGATAAAAGGCGTAAACCTATGAAGTTTGAGGTTGGTGACAAAGTGTTACTAAAAGTATCACCCTGGAAAGGAGTGATGCGATTTGGTAAGAAAGGTAAGTTAAGCCCAAGGTATATAGGACCATTCGAGATCATCGAATGTATAGGAACAGTGGCTTATAAGTTAGATTTGCCTGAAGAGCTCAGTGGTATTCATGACGTATTCCACATCTGCAATCTAAAGAAATGTCTAGCTGATGATTCGCTAGTCATGTCGCATAAGGATGTGCACATAGATGAGAGCTTAAAGTTTGTTGAAAAACCTTTGTCGATCGAGGATCGACAGGTTAAGAAGCTTCGAAGGAAGTAAGTGCCGATTGTAAAGGTTAAATGGGATGCCCGTAGAGGTCCCGAGTACACGTGGGAGGTAGAGTCCACAATGATAGAAAAGTACCCTCATTTGTTTCAGTAAATCTCGAGGTCGAGATTTCTTTTAAGGGGGTGAGGATGTAACACCTCGTAATTTTATGTCCAATAAAAGAAAGACACGTGTCATGTGAGGCAAACGTGTTATAAACCCGGATCAAGTTGAAGGATGTATGGTAGGATTTAGAAGTGTCGACATGTTAATTAATACCTCTGAGCGACCCATTTATAAATCCCAAACCATAATGTATTTAAAAACATCTGATATGTATATTCAAATCCGGTTACCCTTAGTGATAATTAATTTAAATCTCAAAGAAATAGATTCTATGAGTGTTTACGACAAATTTTACATTCAAGACCTTTTCAAGAGAATCCAAGGCAACATAAGTGCATGGCAGCACATGCAAAGCCAGGTTAGATGGTCCCATTACTGGAAAAAGGATGTAAGATTCGAATGCTAAAGGTTGCATGGTCAAAGCCTAAGAGTTTACAAAATTTTGTCCTCTGATGAAAGCTTACGGACCGCAAAGTAACCACCTTACGGTCCGTAAGGTGGCGGAACTGAGCAAATAGAATTTAAAAAGCGGATACGGACCGCAAAGCCAAGGGCTTACGGTCCGAAAGGTTGTAGCTGGGCAATGAATATCAAGGACGGTTACGGACCGTATCGGCTTGTGCTTACGGTGCATAAGAGATGGATACGGACCGCAAGAGTTTGTACTTACGGTCCGTAAGACCGTCGCTGGCAGTTAAAAATTGGCAGTTGCCTGTTATTACCAGTTACACCGCCTTAGTTGCATGGTTTTCGAAATACAAGAGTTGGGCCAGTGGTTTTACATGCATAGGGACACATGGGATGATCAGGGAACTTTTGTAGACTTATGTGTGATGATCTTGTATAATTTGGGGTCCTATATAAGAACTTGAAGTTGCAACATTTGGACTTGCACATTTGAAGAGCACTCAAGGCACTTCTCGGGAGCTTCTCTGGTCTTCAACAAGTTTCCTTAGGATCCATAATCGTGCTAAGGACCTTTGTAAGTGTCCTTAACTTCCTAATTTCAGTTCTAATTAGCTTAATGACCATAAGTCAAACTTATCGTAATTAAGGTTTGACTTCATGATTAATCACTAATGGTCTAGTCATTAGTTAAATTAAAAGTAGTTTTGAGTTGGTAATTATATGGGTATTAAACCCTTAAAAGGGCACCCTCTGATTTCCACTCTAACTAGGTCAATTGTCGGGTCAAACTTGATTATAAAAAGTCAACAGAAAGCAATTTTTCAAATAAACACATAATTAACAATGTAGAAGCCATACAACCTATTTTCTCACTAATATAACTTGGTAATTAATGTAAGAACATGTCTAAACATGTTCAACCCGACAATTTTCAATATAAGCTCGGTTCGGAACCGAAAGTCGCATAATTAGACTTTTGCTTTGACTTTCAGTTCTGACCCAATGTAGCATGATTTAGAAATGCCTTAGAGCTTTATTAGGACCAGGTTACATGTTAGTATAACCCTCTGTGATTATACAACTTGGTTCGTTAGTTATCCGATTCATATGCATGTTTCCGTTATATGCCTAATTGTTGACTATTATGCTCATTTGACCTTAAAACAAGAATTTTGAAAATGTGAGAGGACAATAATCTTTATTGCTGATTTATAAACATGTCCCTAAATTTTCACATCAGTTAGAGGTCTAGATTAAGTGTTATGCTCAATAGCGTAAATAGAAAGCTTTTTATTAATTAAACGGCGTAATTAGCATAGAGCCCATCTAAACCTAATTTTTGATACCAAACTTTTTATCTACTGATATAAAATAATATTTTGGGATTTTTGAAGATTTTTATTTATTTTTAGGCTGAGCATAACATAGGGTTCTAAGCTTTGATTCGATAATTGCCGGTTTTGCCCTTTTGGCATATAAAATGAGTTTTACAAATCTTTTTGATACCAAACCTTTTTCTACTGATCTAGTATGATAAATAAAATATTTTAAGCCTTCTGGAATAATAAAAAATATCAGATATTCATATAAAACCCAGAAATCGCTTAAAACCGTCTTTTTACGCGTTTTAAGCGCATAGTATGTATTAAAATTATTTTAAATATATAAGACTTGATACCTACTGATATTTTTAGTAAATTTGTATACTTTAACAGTAAGCAAAAGTTTTAAACTTAGATTTCCAGATTTGACCTTTTAAGCTTATGTGAGATTACCAAAATGCCCCTTCGGTGCATAGTTTGGTTATAAATGGTAAATTTCACATATATGTAATACCCTACTGATATAACCTATTAAATTAAGTGTATTTACTGATTATATCAGACCTGAAACTCAGATTTATATTAAATCTCTTTTATAACCTTTTAAATGACCAAAATACCCCTACGGGGCATAATTTGAGTTTAAATTCGTTTTGGGCATAATAGAAGATGTCTTACTGATGTCACAGTATATTTAAGGCATATTAACTTAGGAAACCTGTATATGGCTCTTATGGTTACCCGTTATGCATTTTCGCGTTCGGTTCGGTTTATGTATGTCACACCCCCAAAATCCACAAGCGGAGTATCACCGCATGGAGGCGTGACTGACCAGGATCCAGCCACCAATCATGTTGAACAATGTAATTAGAATAAATAAAATCCAACCACACAATATAATTGGTGTTCAAAAACCAGTTAACCAAGTTCAAGTTAATTAGCGGAAGCATAAAACGAAAGACCAAAATAAAAGTTCAATGAGTTTAAATGTAACATGGCACACAACCGTCCATGCTCCACAACGACTCCTCCTGCTCGTGCAAGCTCCAAAGATACCTAACGACCTGCAAGGCATGTAACAACGAGTCAACAACAAAGTTGAGCGAGTTCACAGTTGGTGTTCTTTGTTAGGTTGTTTCAAAAACCATGAGTTCGTTTGTAAGTAGTAAGTTAATCCGTTTACCCTGTTTCCCAAACCTATCCATAGTTGGTGGGGGCTTCCCCATGTTAACCACTAGACCTGTTTACCATATCGACCACTGACTAAAGTAAGTTGGTGCCCTAGCGTCAATGTCTATCATCATTGACGTGCCCAGATCCATTAGTTCACGCCCGTCCTCTGCGGCACGGTGTGAGGCTTGTCAAACCTAAATAGCGCTATCTAACTAATGACCCGCTCGCCATTGGCCCGGCGATTAAGTCGATATAAAAAGGAGGGACTTCATGATAGAAAGTTTTGGTCTAGTATCCGTGTTGTCACCCTTCAATAAAGAGGGTGTGTACGAAATCTCCAAACCAGGAGATTACGCAGGTTCCGATTAAATACTTATCACATGTTGTCACCCTTCAATAAAGAGGGTGTGTACGTAACCCCTAAACCAGGAGATCACGCAGTTTCAGTTTCAATCCTTTACCCATTCCCAACCCTTGGGAATCCCATGCCTTGTAGAAAGTGTGAACTCACCTTTGCTTTGCTCGGCAGATAAGTTACTTGTTTAAAAAGTTCAGTCAACAACGTCCTAATCGGCGATCGGTGATGGAGGAGTGTGGCGGAGGAGTGGTGATGTTCTCCGGTTGCCGAGGGAGGGAGAGGGACGAGAGATGGTGTACGTGATGGTGGAGAAACTGCTGCCAAAAGTCGTAGGGTTTGCGGTGGAGGGGGAAATTAGTATGTGAATATATGTGTTATGTAACCTAATAAATTGGAGGTGAGGGCGGTGGAGCTGCATGGGCCGAGAACCAAAATCACAGTTTCATGATGGGTTGATTTGTGGGGACTTGCTTCTAGCTTGGGCCACACACCACTCATTTGAATGTTATAATAGTATTGTTATATACATACATATATATATATATATTTTTTGAAGTAAAGCATGCATTCTTAATTGCTCACAATTATTAATAACAATACAATTACTAATGTATAGGGTTTATGTCATGATTCGAATCTCAAGAGTTTCGGGTTATGCGGGTCATGTCATGGTTCAAACGGTTCGGGTCGGTTCATCACCAAATGGACTTGGTTTCGACTACACGTGTGCACACTATAACTAAATGAGTACAAATTTAATTCGTCGAAAATAGATAAGTATATATTTAATTGTAAGGGCGAAACGAACGGTTTATACCTAGAAGTTACGGGTTGTCACAATGTAACTAGTTAGCATAAATTGACCGAAACGGGCCAAACCTTATCATTTTTGTCTCAAAATCCAGAATGTGTTTAGTTTACCCATATTATACAAGTCTTCAAACTTGTCGGGTCTAAATCACATTCTATTCCGGTCTTCGCTTAATCGTGCGTTTGAACCGTATCTTCCTTTAAAACTAACAGGTCTAAGTTTAGGCTTAATTAAAGACCCGTTAGGAATCTAATAGGTTATTAAAAACCTTCGTTCCAGATTAGGAGACCCGGTAAAAGCTATGTGCACTTGCTGTTTGTGAATTATACTTGCTCAGGTAAATACTTTTAACTTATTTTCCCTTATACGGGCTTGGGGTATGGTATATAAAATACCGCTTGGTCGGGCATTGAATTTTTAATCGTATGAAGGTTACTTTATTGAAATGACCCGTTTGAATTGTTTTGTTTGCTTAAAACCTTTGGGGGGTTAATGACCATGTCCCTGATATCCTTGGCATCATTCATTGAAATGGCCACGACCTAAGCACGGGGTGTAGGCCTACACCCGCCTGTGCCTATATAAATAATAAGGTATAACCGCCGGTTTCGAGAATAACTCGCCGCGGGACTATATCATGTGGTGTGTCTATTAATCTTTAACCCGATGTCAATCCGGGCTACTGAACGTATAACGAACATGTAATTCTTTTACAAGTTTATATATAAATAATTATCCCAAGTTATAAAATGTTTTGTGCCTTCAAATAAATTTTTCTAAACCTTTTCAAAATGAGTCAGTTAATTGTATTTACCAGTGTAAACTGACGTATTTTTCTAAAAAGGCTAAGTGCAGGTACTAATCGAAATAGGCTGGCCTCTCCTTAGCATCAATAAGAGTCTTGCAAGCTTGGATGCATTTTAAATCTGATGAACTATGTTTCCTTTTTATTTGATCCGCCTGTGGATCCTTACAGTCCGTTTGTAATACTTTGATATTACTTTATATTCGGTTTGTAATGTGATTCATCTTTTGCTTCCGCTGTGCATTTAAAATTGTGTTGTTTGACTATGATGATATCAACTACGTCACGATACTCCCCACCGGGCCCACCGGTAATACGTGGAAATATCGGGGTGTGACACAAAGTGATTAAAAAACCGAAGAAAAACATTTCTTACCTGTTGCTTGAATCATATGGATCGTAGATGACAACTGTGTGGTGGTTGTAGATGATTAAAATGGTCTGAAACTCTTGAACAAATGGATCTCGAATCATAGATATGGAGAAAAAGGCCAGGAGGCCGCTAGAGTTTCACCGAAGAAAAGGGTTTACATAAGAAAAGAAGTGTTTGGAAGGTTTTTATATCTGGGTCATAACACGGGTATTCGGGTCTTCACTAAAGAAAAAAGCGGACCCGACATTTTGGAGCCAAAAGTGAAATTGAGAGGCTCTAATATTGTGCCACATCAATAAATTTATTCATGTTTATTATATATAATAGATAATAGATAGTTAAAGGGTTATAATGCGTTTTGAGGTTCTCAACACATATAGTGGTTTTAAAATGTATGTGATTATTTGGTGCTCCCAATTCTATACTAAAAAATGGTTTTTAGTATCTATGTATCTAGTTCTTGTGAGAATATGAGCAAGAGAAAATGTTTGAATGATTATATGTGATTATTTTTTATATCGCGCGTTGCGGCGAAACCGAGCAAATGATAATGTAAAACAAACGTGATTTGAAAATAAAGCATGTTGTTTAGAAAGTTAAACCATTAGAACGATTTAGTTTATCATCGTACTGTTTTATGATAGCAAATAAATATTTTATTATGAGTATAACATCGTTTTAACAAAACTTATAACGGAATGTCAGAGAAAGAAATCAAACACAACTATGTACTTAAGTATTTAGAAAAAAGTTATAAACGTAACTTATTAAACAAGTATCAAATTAATCGATAAATTAATAAATGTTAAAAAAAAGAAAAATACAATTATTAAAAAAAGGTAAAGGAAATAGATGTTTAAAAAAATAAAGAAAAATATGTTATTAAAAATAAATATAATAATAAACTATTATAATATATTAAATAATAAAATAATAAAAAACTATATATTATCATAAAAATAAATTTACTATTTATCGTCTCTCGAAATCAATATATATATATATATATATATATATATATATATATAATAGTTAAATCAAATGGCATAAAGTGTTTAGAAGACTATTGTAGATTTCTACTCGTTGCTATTTGAATTTATATACCTAACAAACTATGTTAAACATGGATACAATTCATCAGCCATCTGTCAAGACTTATGCAATAACTTTTGCAGCCAGAGTATAGACATTTGCTCCACAAAAAGAACGCACCGGCTATTGAACACTATAAGCAACCTGGATGTGTTTCAAAGTTGATATGACAATCCAATTAACAGACACCATATACACAAGTACATACATCCACCATAAATTTAAGAGTTAAATGCCCGGATAGTCCCCGTGGTTTCGCCTTTTTTCACCTTTAGTCCCTAACTTTCTAAAATTACCTCTATAGTCCCCAACTTTTTAATTTTCGTTCCCGGATAGTCCTTAGGCCTATTATCAGTTAGTTTTCATAGTTAAGTGGGTGTGAAATGATAAAACTACCCTTCATTAAAAAAGTAAAACATTAATAGATCATTTATGAATATAAGTGGGTCTTTCACTTACTGAACCATATGTAAAACATATATGTATATACACACACTTACTGAACCATATATATCTCTCGTTCTACTCTCTCTCTCTCTCTCACTAAAAACCACCCCCATCGTCACCTCTACTGCCGCCATCACCACTCCCTACCACCGCCATCCCCTTCCACCACTACACCTCCGCCTCCACCATCAACCACCCATCCCCAAATCAACCACCCCTATCCACCTCACCCTGTCGCCTTCACCAACCCCACCACCCTCAATCACCGATCGTACAAATAATATGGTCGTTAACTGTTGGTGCATCCGTCTGTCGTCTACGTCTTGTATCGAGTCTTGTATAGAGTTAGGGCACGAGAATCGAGATAGTGATTTTTAGGGGTGATTCCGCTCGAAATGACACCTTGTCATTTCAAGCTAAATCACATATAAGTCCTGATTCCGCTCGAGATGTTTATGCTGATTCCGATCGAAATGAAACCTTGTCATCTCAAGCTAAATCAGAATCCCTATATAAAGGGTCATTTGGAGCTAAATCAGAAGTAAGTTCTTTCGGTTTGCCACGAAGTGCTGCCGAAGTGTCGAGTCATTGTAACAGTCATTCAATCAATACAAATCGACAGTTTAAAGTGTATACTCGCTGAATTGAACTTAGTTTGTTTGTTTCCGCCACTCAAACTGAGTAAAGCTCTTCTGATAAACTCGTTCGGGTCCGAATACGATCCTACAAGTGGTATCAGAGTTTAGGAGGAAGAGTTCTATACAATTCAGCTGCGAATTCTGTTTCTACACCTTTCTTTTTCAATCTGAACATCATTTCACGGTTAGAATTGGCTCAGATTTTCACACACTGCTCGGAATTGATAGTTAACAAAGCCTTAGAAGTTTCAAGTCCAAATTCGAACTAAAACTGGTCATTTTTGAGGTTTCGCTTGAAATCACTCGAGAGAAACATGACGTCACAGTGATTCAGCTTGAGATTTGGTTCGGATTCCGCTCCAAATCGACATTCAGCTTGAAATCTTTTCTGGTTCCGCTTGATAATAGAGATACAGCTTGAAAGTTTCCAGGTGATTCCGCTCGAACTGAGGTTCCGCTCGAAACTTTGGTTTGATTTCGCTCGAACGGGACATCTCGCTTGAAAAGTTTTGGGTTGATTCCGCTCGAAACTTGATCCCGCTTGAAATTCCAGTTTGATTTCGCTCCAAATTGTTGTTGTGATTCCGCTCCAAAGTACTTAGTGATCCCGCTTAAAAAATTCAGTGTGATTCCGCTCAAAACTTGTTTTCGCTTGAAAGTATTGTTCTGATTCAGCTCGAAAGGCTTTTGGTTATTCCACTCCAAAGTATTTGGTGATTTCGCTCCAAAATACTTTGTGATTCTGCTTCAAAGTAGTAATCTCGATTGAACAAGGTTCCGATTGAACGGTTTTTGACTGATTCCGTTTGAATCAGTGGTTTCGCTTGAAAAAGGTATTTTGGTTGAAGTGTGTTATTTCGCTTGAAAGAATACATTTGCTAATTCGCTTGAACTTGGAATTTGTGAACTTTTGAAATTTGAAACATGGACAACGAGTTCTACAATGCCTTTGCTAGTCCTATCACAATTACTCAGAATGCTTTGCTTGAAAATGAAACCGGGACATCACAGAAACCGCCTAAGCTCTTAGATATTGATGATTACAATGGTTGGTCAGAACGCTTTGGAAATTGGGTTGAAGCTTATCACTTGGATGCTTGGGAACACACTGAAGTCCCATATGAAAAGCCCACAAGGAATGGTATTCAGTTAACAATCAGAGAAATGAGTGCTGAGGAGAAAAAGAAGTATAGAGATGAGAAATTGATGGTGAGTCTGTTACAGCAAGCAATTAAAGATGACATTTTGATTTTGCTTCAACATGATGGAAGTGCATATTCAATTTGGACTGAATTGGAAGCAAAGTCTATAGGAAGTGATGATATGCTTAAAAACAAGATGTCTCTCATGAAGAAAGAATTTGATCTATTTCGTGGGTTGAAATCTGAAAATACCAAACAAATTATTGAGAGATATTGTAACTTGGTGAGAAATATGACAAAATTAGGGATCAAAAAGGATACTGATGAGTTGATTGAGAAACTTGCTGATGCGTTACCACATGATACTTGGGGAACATTCCTGATGATGTTGAGAAACAATCGGAAGGAATATAAAAAGTTAACATTGGGAGAATTTATCAAACATTTGGAAGCTCAAGAGATGGAGCAAAGAAAGATTGCCAGGATGAAGAACTATGATGGAGAACAGGATAATGGTTTGTATTTTAAGAGTGGTGTTAGTGAAAAAACAAATCTCTCTCCAAAGGTTGAAACTGCTTTTAATGCAAAAGGTTCTTCTGATAATTCATCTCAGGGATCAAATAGCAATACCGGATTTTCTTCATTTCCAACCTATGATCCACAGTTTTCTACGACAAAGAGTGGCAAAGTTCTTCAATGCAACATTGCTTTAAAGCTTGAGAATGATCAGAATTATACTGAGGAAGTTGCAAAAAGTCACATGTCTTTGTTGGTGACCGTGCTTGAATCCTATGGAGGCTTAGTTGCAGGGAGAATCGGGAATCCAATGCTCACGAAAGAGGATTACGATCAAATTGATGCCGAGGAAATGGAATTGATGGATATTAAATGGTGCATGGCTAGTGTGTTGAGGCGGGCTGAAAAGTTTAAACAAATCACAGGCAGAGATGATTTTCGCGAGGCACATGTTTCAACTTTAGGTTTTGATAAGTCTAAAGTTACTTGTTTTCGTTGCAGGGAAAAGGGGCATTTCAAGAGAGAGTGCACAAATCGAGAAGCAAGTGGAGCTCAAAACCCTTTCGGAAACAACGATTACTACAAAAAGGCGATTTATCATCAAGTCTCACAACAGCCATATCAACAACAACAGGCACCGCATCAAGCACAAACTGCACATGGTAGAAAAGAAATTGAAGATTCAAAGAGAGCATGTCTGGTTAATCAGGGCAAGGATGGTGGATTCAGTTGGGATAAATACATTCCAACAGACAGCAAAGTGTGTTTGGCAGATCAAGATGATGAAAGATTGCCTGAAGGTTTCAGTTGGGACAATTTTTGCCCAGACCAAGAATTCATGGCCAAAGAGATGTCAAAAGAGACGTCAAATGTTAAAGCCTTTGTTGCTAATGCTTATGATAAGTATTGGGCTGAAAAATATAGAAAAGTCAGAGAAGCTGAAGAAGAAAAATAGAGAAAAATTGAAGAAGAGGAAGAAGAAGAAGAAGAAAGGTTAAAAGCTGAAGCTGAAGCCGAGAAAAAGAAAAGAGCTGAGTTTTTCCAAGCGAAAAGAACAGTCAAAGATGTTCCGGAATTTGAAATCAAAGTTGATACTGAAGCAGTCAAAGTTCCTGAAAAGTGTTTGAATTGTGATTCTTTGATCATGCAAAACAACGAGCTGCTACACAACATAAAAAGATTGAAAGAATATTATGATACTTTGAACAGAGAGATTAACAAGTACACTGAGTCGAACAGTGAACAAGTCGTTGCATTGAATACACTCAAAGGAGCTTACATGAGACAGCTTGATGACGTCAACTATTACACAGAGAAGTGTGCTGAGCTAGAATTGAAGCTGGCAACACAAAAGATTGAAACTGAAAGAGTCAACAATTTATTGAAAAGTTACTCATGTTCTACTTTTGTTGTTGACAGGATTTACCCGATCGTTGAAAGAATGAAGACATTTGAAGAAGAGAAGACTTCGGAAGAAAAGAATTCTGAGACAAAAGAAGAGGATGAAGTAGAAATTTCTGGTAAGAAACCAAGTGTTGTCTACAATAGATGTCCACCCCCGGTCGAAAATGGATATTTGTCTCGAAAACCAAATTCCGAAAGAGTCAAGAAGGCAATTAACTTACAGTGGGAGTCAGGGTCATTGGATAATTTGCCAGAAAATATTGATGTTACGTTCACATCGTCTGATACTGATCATGAGTCCGAGTTGATTAAACGTGTTGTCGATCAGGTGTTAGATAAAGATGACATAGAGGAGTCAAAAATGGAGTCCAAATCTGAGTCAAAGTCTGAATCCGACAAGTCAAAGTCAACAATCAAAAAGGACAAACGGGTTTATGATAAGGAATTTTTGTTATCAAAATCTAATTTGAAGGACGAACCAGTCAAAGTAGTATATACTTTGAAAGATTCTGACAAATTATATTCTGATGAGATTTTTCCAATAAGAAGTGTTAGAATTGAAATGATTAAAAAGGTTTTCAAAATTACAGAAATTAATATTTCTAAAATAAAAGATTTAAATCTTTCTGGAAAACCTAAACAATACACTTCAAGATATAAACAGAGAATTAACAAGAAAATGGGTTACAATTGTGGTTATAGTTTTCAAAAGAAACCAAACCATAATAGTAATGTCAAAAAGAAAGGTCTTGGATTTAATCAACTGAAAAATCATAAAAATGAAAAAGTTTATAAACCAAAAACTGTGTTTGTTTCAGGAAAATCTTTAGAAGCTGAGAAAGAGCAGGCATTCAGAAAACAGACAAATCAAGAATTCCTTGCCAAAAAGCAAGAAGAAGTGAAGAAAAGTGTTGCTCAGAAGACTACAGAGACGAGAACCTGTTTTCAAAGAAATTGTCCAAAGGCAATCCAAACAAAACAGGGAGTCTCTGGTAAACTCAAAGAAAAAGTTGTTGAGAAAACTGAACTTACAACCAGAAAATTTACAGGCTTTGAAAATTCAACCTTTGAGATTGGTCAATGTTCAAAGAATGTGGTTAAAAGAAAAGAAAATCTGAAAAAAAAAATGGGTTGTTAAGGGTTCAGGAAACAGTTCTGGTGATGAATCTGATTCCACAAAATCAGAGGAGCCACGTGTTGAAGAAAAAATTAAGAAATTAGTTCCAAAAGTGGATGATGTGAATTTTCCACCTTTCCTGGCTGAAAATTTTAAGAAGAAAGTTGGAAAAGTTGAAATTTCAAATCAATTTTATTCTGACAAGAAGAAATTTGATGTTGATAAGGCTTTCAACAGAAATGTGAAACACATTTTTGGAAAAATGGTTGATGGTAAGGTCAAAGGAGTTAAAGAATTCTATGCTTCCAAAATGAATGTTCACAAGTCTGTTGAAAGAAAAGATGAAGAAGAGGTCGTTACACCCAAGGAAGGTCAGGCTTGGGTGGATATATATTTCAAAAAGTAAAAACCTGACTTGCCGGAGCTCCCAAGTTGGTAATCGCGGAGCATGAATCGGCATTATTCTTGAAAAAGTTTTTGAAAATTTTAAATTGAGAAGTGTGAATTGCCGGAACTCCCAGATTTGTAAGTGTGGAGTAGGAATCGGCACTTTGAGAATTCAACCAACAGATGATGATTGGTTGAAAATGTTTGATATTTGATCTTACAAGTGGTTAATCAAGGTCATTAAGTTGAACTTGATTTAACTATCATTTAAAAGTGTTGGTAAACAATGTGATGAGTTTTTCCCGAACCTACAAATGGTAAAATCAACAAAACTAATTTTCCGGAAAAACCATTTTGATTAAAACAAACTTAAGTGTTTTGAGATCATAATGTGAAAATAGTTTGTTGTGAGGGGGAGTTCTGATTGTTTATGCCAAGTGGATGGAGAATTGAGGCAATTCGATATCAGTTGTCACGTTACTTGTATAGTTTGTTTTCATATTTTCTTTAGATGTTTTTGTATTTTAGGGGGAGTATAATTTCAGAAAATCCAAAAAAAAAAAAAACATTAGAAAAATTGAAAAAAACCAAAAACATGATAAAATGAAAAATGAGTTTTTGTTGCATAAAAGAGGAAATGATAGTACATCAGTGGACTATCACGACATACTAAAGAAATGAAAAGTTAAAATGTGATAAACGGTCTCACTAAAGATGTGACGGTAGGCTCAGCTAGACTAGTAGATTTGCGATAACGATAAAAACTTAAATGAAAAAGTCTAGTTCTAGTAGGAAACATGGTCAAAAGCATAGTACTTAGTTTTGTCCTTCTTGACTGTGTGCCTACTCAGTAATCGCTGATTGTCGAAAGACATAAAACTGGTTAAGTTTGTGAAATTTCACAACTTTGCTGAAAAGTCACTGTGATTGTGCATTTCATTTTGCAAAGATTTAAACTTGTTTGATTTCTTTATTTTATTTAAGCATTGGACTTCCTCTGCGTATACGTGAGTATCGACCTGGTTGTTAACGCCTAAACGTTCTGCTTTATTTTCTTTGGTGTTTCGTTTAAGCTTTGGACCTCCTCTGCGTATACGGAAGTATCGACCTGGTGGTTAACGCCTAAACAACTTCAACTTGTTTTATTTTTCTTATTTTGTTTAAACATTGGACTTTCTCTGCATATACGGAAGTATCGACCTGATTGTTAATGTTTAAACATTCTGCTTTATTTTCGCACAAATCACAGTTGATAAAAGTTTAAAGGCATTACTTGAGTCAGTGTATTGCATGATGAGGGGATATGCTGAGATTGTGGGGTCCATAAGAACTTAGTGCAAAATAATATACCTTAACGTATCGGTAAGCATTTCGAAAGTTTTTAGATTGAGTTTAAGTGGATAACAATATCGTCAATCTATGTGAATTGTTTAGAACTTAAAATGAAATCAAGCTTAACGGTGTTAGTGATTTGTCTCATAAACTGATATGATCCTCTTGCACGAACTCACAAAAATATTGTTTGTAAATATTTTCTTTACTGCATTCTCATTAAAAAATCTAAAAAGATTTTAAGTGTGTTTTAGCATAAATTTTGTAAAAATCCAAAAAGATTTTCGACAACTGTTGTTGAAAGGCTGACGTTCAAAATTCCAAGTGCTAAACTTGATGAACAGGTTTGGGAAAGAGTGTATGAAGAAGTTTTTACAAGTGGTTTGCAGAGAACAAATCATTTTGAATATTTTCTGCAAATAGTTTCTAAATTTTAAAGATTTAATCTTTGAGAAACTTATGTGTGTGGTAGAGAATTGCAGATATGAAGATTGACCAAAGCCAGATTCCGATATCTGAGCAGATGGTGATTTCCAGACTGCGATCCCAGCTTAGTGAGAGGGGGAGTCTGAAGACATCAAGAGAGAGCTCAGAGCTAGGTTGCGATTCTAGAAGAAAGAGAAAAAGATTGATTGAGGATGCTTACAATGGAGAATACTTCGAAGAGATGCTCTAAGACTGATAAAGACTGAAGGTTTGATAACTGAAGACTCGACACTGAAGACTCCGTCAACATCCGAGGGGGAGTTTGTTGGTGCATCCGTTTGTCGTCTACGTCTTGTATCGAGTCTTGTATAGAGTTAGGGCACGAGAATCGAGATAGTGATTTTTAGGGGTGACTCCGCTCGAAATGACACCTTGTCATTTCAAGCTAAATCACATATAAGTCCTGATTCCGCTCGAGATGTTTATGCTGATTCCGCTCGAAATGACACCTTGTCATTTCAAGCTAAATCAGAATCCCTATATAAAGGGTTATTTGGAGCTAAATCAGAAGTAAGTTCTTCCGGTTTACCACGAAGTGCTGCTGAAGTGTCGAGTCGTTGTAACAGTCATTCAATCAATACAAATCGACAGTTTAAAGTGTATACTCGCTGAATTGAACTTAGTTTGTTTGTTTCCGCCACTCAAACTGAGTAAAGCTCTTCTGATAGACTCGTTCGGGTCCGAATACGATCCTACATTAACTTTTCGTTCTTCTTCTTCACCTCCTGCCATGTTTCTATCTCCCTGCAATTCAGCCGTCAACTCCCCCAATAGCGGCACTCGCCCGCCTTCTCAAACCCTCTTCAATCTCCTTCCAATGTTTGTTTCTCGGCTGCCCTGGTGTCGGAAAGGGCACATACGCTAGCCGCCTTTCCAATCTCCTCGGCGTCCTTCACATCGCCACTGGTGATCTCGTCCGTGAAGAGTTATCTTCCTCTGGACCCCTTTCTCATCAGGTACATATTATATTCATCCATCCTGACCCTTTGTTTATTATGCACTCTGATTTGTGAATTTATTGGATCATAGATGTGATTGATTTGGCATTTATTGAATAAAGTTTGCTGCTTGATTCGGTGGGTTAGTGTTTTTTGTGGGTTTAGCAGGTGGTTGAAGGAAGACGATGATCGGCAGTTAGGATGTTCGATAGTGAGTGGTTTTTGTGGCTAATGATTAATGGGGGAGGAAGGTCGCCGGTGGTGGCGGCGGCAGTGTTCCTGAAGAAGAAAGGGTTTTGGGAGGGGTGGGATTGTTATTTTATTATTTTTAAGAAATGGGTCCCACAAATAAATATATATTTATTTAATAGTTTACTTTTTTATTGAAGGGTAGTTTTGTCATGTCACACTTACTTAACTATGAAAACTAACTAATGTTAGGCCTAGGGACTATCCGGGAACGAAAATTGAAAAGTTGGGGACGATAGAGGTAATTTTAGAAAGTTAGGGACTAAAGGTGAAAAAAGGCGAAACCACAAGGACAATCCGGGCATTTAACTCTAAATTTAATTTCCATCTTATAATTGTATTAATTATATTATGTTTTAATTATGAAATTTTGTAATCACATGCTATGGCGTCGATACCACATAATATGTTTATAGTTAGAACTCCGTAACCATCATTAGTTATTGGAATAATGCAAACAACCATTTCATGTGGCTAAGCTTTTCTAAGTTAAGAAAAACCTTGTGTTTAGGCTGGTTTAATTCTGCAGGTTTAATTGCAGTTCGTTAGATCTACATTAAATACACACTTAGGCTACGATGTTTGTCTTCACCTAAGTGTCTGTTATCCACTACAATCATACCTACGTATTAAATAATCTTCTGTTAATTTTTAGTTTATATATATTTTATATTTTTATTTTCAGTTTTAAAAAGAATAAACAGGCATACCCGAGAATCCTAAAAACAAATTGGGCATAGTGACATCGAGCATTAAATTATAGATTTTTTTACAAAAATATATAAAAAGCTTAAAATGTATTAAAAAGCTTTAAATATATAGAGTAAATTACAAAAAAAAAAAAAAACGTCCTTTATGTTGACAATCCAATTAACAGACACCAAAAAAATATACTCGATGTTGGCAAACCCTTGCAAGTTATATCCTTTAGTCCTAACAAAGTTAGTTTTCATGGTTAAATTTTACTAAGTCAACCCCATATAAAGGTATTTTGGTCATTTTATCCTAAATGCTAAAATAAGTAATCATAAAAAACAATAAATAAAACAATTTAAAATTATACATGTATATGTATTTATAAATATATACAGAGACCCCTCTTGTCCTTCTCTATCTCTCTAACTATCATGCCTTCACAACTTACCCCCACCACCACCACAACCACCACCGATCTGCCACCACCACCAGCACCGATCTGTCTCCTCTCTCTTCTCTCTTCACGCACACTTTCTCCCTCTGGAACCACCACCACCCACCCTACTACCATCTACCTCTTATTTAACCAACACCATCACGACCTCCACCGTTGCGGTGGTGGTTCTGAACCACCTGCAATCGTGCCCCAACCAGCACCGCCGCCACCACCCACCCCACTAAAATCGAGCCCCAACCAAGAGACGAACAAATCTAGGAATTTGAGATCTGAAAGTGAAGGTGGATAGGGTTGTAGACGACGAATGAATGGGGTTTTGTTGCGACGGGGGTGTTCGGAGGTTGGGGTTCTATTGCGATGGTTCCGATTGGAGTCCGATTGGGGTTGAAGACTTTGAGGTGGAGTATTACTGCTGAAGCCATTTTGGGTTCTAGTAGTAGATTTGCTTTAGAATGGAATGACTTTGTGGCCTATACTTGTACTTGGTTGCAACAAAAAGATAAATTGTGAAATTGATCAAACTCAATATAGCTAGCAACCAGTAAAACTTTTCCAAATGATTCCGATTTAGGTTGTTTCCAGCCAATCATCCTCCGTTTTTTGTGACCCCTGTTGTTGCCCAGTTCATTATTTTCACGGTGATAATGCTCAAGTAAAACCCAAATGCCATTGAGCTCCAAAGAAAGCAAGAAGAGATATATTTGATTGATTGAGGTGCTTGTGAGTAGAAAATGACTAAAATACCCTTATGTGAGGTCCATTAGGTCAGATTTAACTATAAAAAATAACTGAGTTAAGGCTAAAGGACATAACTAGCAAGAGTTTGCAAACATCGAGTACTTTTCTTATATAAATTGAAGATAAAGGACATAGTTTGCAATATACTGTCAACATAAAGGACGGATTTTGTAATTTACTCAAATATTTATATAGGGTAAGGTTATTGTAAAAAAAGGTTAAAAGTGTGAGAAGTGTGAGAAATATTGTGGAGATGGCATGTGTCTTCAATCTAAATTAATTCAAAAGGGTAAACAAGTAATTTTATCATTGATTCAATTAATTCAAAACCTTCCATAACCGTCACCTTATTTATAGGAACAAGATTTTTTTAAAAGATCTATATAAAAACACTACAAATAACACTGCAACCACCATTCAGCACATATATAACACCATTCAATAAGTATATAACACCATTCAATAACCATATAACACCATTTTAAAGATCTCTATAAAAACACTACGAATAACACTGCAAATCACCATTCAACACATATATAACGTCATTCAATAATTATATAACACCATTCAATATGTCTATAACACCATTCAATAATTATATAACACCATTCAATAAGTATATAACACCATTCAATAAGTATATAACACTATTAAAAACACTGCAAAACACCATTCAACAGTTCAAAACACTGTAATAAGTACATAACACTATAAAATAGATATAACACTACAAATCACTATAACACACTATGAGTAATATATAACACCATATTACCCTATTATAACTCTGTATAACATTACAACCCCGTAATGGTGGCGTCTGAAACAGCAACGACACGATGGAGGGGTGGTCGGACCGGTGGCGGAGGTGCGACAACTTGAGTGGTTCTCGGTGGGAACAGATTTGAGTAGGTGGCTGGCTTGCGATGGTTGGTCGGTGGTCTCCAACAGGTCTGATTCGGAGATATCGATGTTGTTGTATCGATGATGATGATGATGATTCGAGAAGTAAACTGATGATGATGATGATGATGATGATGATGATTCAAGATGAATTGATGATGATGATGATTATTCGAGATATTTGATCTGGAGAAGAAGGAGGATTCAAATTCACAGATCTAGAAGAAGAAACACATCAAATTTTAAATGAACAGTTTTTGATGTGTTTGTGCCAAAGATGAAAAGTATCCGCAAAACATTCAAACGAGCGGGCCTATACACGTTCGTTTGACCGTTTCACTAACTATTACATAATCAACATAAAATTTAATCTAATCTATTCGAACAACATGGGACACAAAAACTGAACCAACACAGGCACAAACCATTAAGATCTTGTGGCTAATAATCATTATCACCGTTTTCACACTTTGAGACGTTTTCTTCTGATCCTGTTCCTATATATATATATATATATATAGGGTAAGGTTCATTTGAGAACCACCCTTATTGCGAGAACTGCGAGAACCAATGTGAACACAAAATAAAATTTAAAAAAAATCAAAAAAGCACTTAAATTTTTTTTTTAATATTTTTTAACAAAAATCGCTATATTTAGTTACAAATAAAAAATTCAATAATAGTTATCCATGCACATGTGCATATGTATCATTACTTCAACAAATTCCGTAATACATTATCAGTAATAGACAATTGCACTTTAATTTACAATACCATCTGTAATACACTACTTTTTACATTACCAATATTCAAATGCACATGTGCATCATTAGGTATAACCATGATATAACATGTTTTGGTACAAAAAGTTTGTGATTTTGAATGGAGAAGTAAGCCCATATACATGTTTTTTTAGTTAGTTATATCTAGTGGTTGATGGTTTGGCTATAGTTGTTACTTTATAATGTAATATGATGATTGGATGGTATAAATGGTGTTGATATACATGTAATAAAGTCAAAATATTGGTAATGGTAATGTATTATGGATGGTAGGAGGTAATGATATTGTATTATGGATGGTAGGAGGTAATGGTAGTGTATTATGGATGGTATGACATGTGAAAGGGAAAGTGTATTCAAAGTAGTGTACCAAAACACCTTATTTCATGTTGATACATATAGATGCACATGTGCATTTTTAATATTGGTAATGTAGAAAGTAGTGTATTACATATGGTAGTGTAAATGAAAGTGCAATTGTCTGATATTTGTAATGAGTTACGAAATTTGTCAAAGAAATGATACATATGCACATGTGCATGTTTGTGTATTATGGATGGAATGATAGATGAAAGAGAAAGTGTATTCAAAGTAGTGTACCAAAACACCTTATTTCATGTTGATACATATAGATGCACATGTGCATTTCTGATATTGTTAACGTAAAAAGTAGTAGTGTATTACACGTGGTAGTGTAAATGAAAGTGCAATTGACTAATATTTGTAATGAATTACGGAAGTTGACAAAGAAATGATACATATGCACATGTGCATGGTTAACTGTTACTCGAATTTATTTTTTTTTGAAAAAAGTTTTTATTTTTTTTATTAACAAAATATAGCGATTTTTTCCAAAAAAAAAAATAGTAAAAAAAAAAATTTGGGTGGTTTTTAGATTTTTTTAGGAATTACTGTTTGTGTTCACACTGGTTCTTGCAATAAATGGTGGTTCCTAACAGATCTTTCTCCTATATATATATATATATATATATATATATAGGAATGGGATAAGGGGAAAACGCTCAAAAGTGTGAGAACGGTGAGAATGCATGCTGGCCCAACACGTGGCGCGTGATATAATTAGGGCGTATGGGCTTTTTTGTCATTTTATCTTCTACTTTTCCAGTTCCGCTTTTCACAATATTGTTTTATTTTTGGGGTTTAAGATTTTTGGCGTTAACCAAATTCAATAATTAATGGCGTTTAATGGTTTCATTATATTAACATTTTGGTGTTTATGGCGTTTTTTCAAATCGTATCCCATTGGAACCCCAGGGGGTCAGGAAATCTATCTGAATGGCGTTTTTCAAGGCGTTTTAAACAAGATGGCCCATTGATCTATTATTTTTTATACATTTTGGCGTTTGTGGTATCTTGGCGTTTTACAATTGTAAAATTATATTACAACCACAGGGAAAAAAATAGAAGCGAAGAAAATAAATTAAAAATCCTAATCAGATCTCTCTTCACAATCTTCACTGTCATCAGTCTCTCTCTTCTTTAATAGTACAAGAACTGTCACCAAATATATGGCATTTTATGTAAAAATTAACAAACCCATCGGTTTGATTATTTTGCCTGCTTGTCTGTTGAAGTGGCTTTTTGTGGATGTTTGGGGACATAGATCTATGATGTGTGGGTGGGTTTTTCGCTTTTTCTTCATCTTGATCTTGATCTTTATAATCATCCCACTCTTTAGTGTCATTGATTTCTTCTCCTCATCCAAGCCTTATTCAAGAACAAAGAACACAAAATGACATTCGATTGTCATCAGTATCTTTTTCTTGAAGATTTGTCCATCTAATGCAGTAAAATCTTATTGAGTTACTCCGCTCACCTAACAATCTATTCAGTGAAACTTCAGGAAGAACAATACTGAATAACCAAGAAAGCATATTAGCTATCTTTGATTTTTTTAATTTTTATTTGCGTTTTACAGTGATTGGTATTTAGTAGTATTAGCGTTTGTTTTTTTGGTTTGATTAAATAGAAGTTGCTGAGAGGTATTATTTTATAGGATTTCTTTAGGCGGCGTAGGTTAGGCGGTGCATTACTATAATAAATTATTTTTCATTTCAGTTACTGTTTGTAATTATTGTGATAAGCTTTTATCTCTGAAGTCTGTAACACGTCCCGTCTTTCAAATTTGGCGTTTTAGATTCTAAAATAATAAATTATCCGTCTCTTCATTTTTACTGTTTTGTAGTTACTGTTTCTAGTTACATTTTCAAGTTTGGTTTTTATTTTTTTTATTTTTTGGGTTTTTATAATACTTTTCCAAAGTAATTTCATTATAGTTTGTGAGTTTTTGGGGCGTTTACGGCATGATAGCGTTTTAACAAGCATTTGGCTGTCTGGCGTTTTTATTATATATGGCGTTTTTATTATATAACAATCAACTAAAAATGAAAATTTAAAAAAAGAATATATAAACAATTGATCGTCCAAATCTTCACTGTCACCAATCTATTTCTTCTTTTTTGAATCATCTTAACTGGCTGGTTCGACTTTCGTATGATTCATTTTGTTTTTTTGTTTTTTAAGTAGTTTTTTTGTCGCCGTTTGGAAGCACAAGGTCTGACATCAACATCTTTTTCTTGAAGATTTGTCCATCTCATGCAGCAAAATGTTATTGAGTTTACACCCTTCAGCCAGCAATCTTAAATTTTCCAATGAACGATGTTTGATTTTTTAATTTTGGCGTTTTACCGATAAAAAGAATGCCACTAAATAAAAGCACCTTAAACCTCAAAATTTGATCATGCTAAAATCAATAATGTTTTGCTGTATGAGATAGACAACATTGTTAATCCTTGGTTAAGAAAGATAACTGACAATGTTGTCCACCCCATACAGCTAAACTTTATTGACAACAAACCTCAATAATGTTTTTGTATGTTTTGGCATTATAAATTAGATGGAAGTTGAGGATAAAGTCAATAAGATTTTACTCAATGAAATGGACAATATCCTCACTTAAGGATTTTTGTCAATTACATTGAGTGAAACCTAACAGACAGCCAAACTGAATTTCAAATAAACGTTTTGGTTTACAAGATATTTGATGTTTGGGTTTTTTGGCATTTCTAAGACGAATGGTATATATTAAATATGGCGCTTGGGGTTTTGTGTGTGTTTTTAATTGAAGGTCTAAGATGTTGTATATATAGGATTTTTTTGGCAATTTTTTTAGGCGAGATTTTATTATAATTAAGTTTGGTGTTTTATATCTAATGACGTTTTATTTCATGAGATGGTGTTTTGTGTGGAGAAGTCAAAAGACTTTTTTACCCTTAATGAAGCGCGTCCACGCAATAAAATTGATGTTATTTACGAAAACGCCACCATGCCAATCTAGTCCATAGATTGTTTTGATCGGACAATTTATAAGCGTTCTCACCGTTCTCAGACTTTCCACCGTTTTTTCTAAATCCTGACCCTATATATATATCGGGGGCCGCAAAATGAAAACCACCCCTAGTTGTAAGAACCGAGAGAACCACTTTTCAACCATTAGATTTTCAAAATGGATGAATGAGATTAAAAGTAACTAAAACTAATATTAAATACTTTTTATCTTGTTATGTCTTTAATATTTTAATCAAAAAGGTCAGTTTAGTAAATTTACTCTTTTTTGTCTTTATTGTTTTTATTACTTTTTTGTATTATTATATTAGTTGTTTTTTTTTAAACATAATTTTTATTAAAAAACCATTTAAGATCCAGATTTTTAAAGCGAAACAATTTTATTTTTACGTTAAAAGATTTACGTTTTACGTTAAAAAGTTTACGTTTTACTTTTTACATTAAAAAACTTTATGTTTTACGTTAAAAAGTTTACGGTTTTAACTTTTTTTTTACAAAAACTTTTTTACACAAAATGAACGCACCCATAAATCGCAACTCGGTAGGTGTCTCAGATAAATTGTTATCATCATCGACTGGGAAAAAATATAAAAAAACCAACAACAAAAATCAAAACAATGTGTGGATTCTTGAAAAAAACGGGGTTTAACTCAGATTATTTTCTGATAATGGCTGCAAAGTGGGTTGCAGGTTCAAAAACCTACCATCCACCATCCTTGCCACGCCATCAAAATATACGTTTTTTTTTGCATCATCACAGCCCCAAATTCAACATATCAAAACCCATATAGCTCACTGTTCAATCTACTAAAAAAGACACCCAAAATCCTGCAAATCCATACCAAACATAAAAAATCATACAAAAATCAAGAAACCCCCATTTTTTACAAAAGATCAAACCCACATAGTTCACTGTTCAAATCCACAAAAAATTAAGAAACCCCCATTTTTCACAACAAATCAAACCCACAAAAATCAAGGAACCCCCAAGAAACTCAAAACTATTGTTTCCAGATTCAAAACTTTCAAAAGCACCAGCAAACCCTTACCAAACAAACGCAGTAACATCATCAGCCGTAAAACAACCGACGAGGATTTATGCCATATCCACCCCCCTGTGCGGCGGCGGCGTCGAAGGGTTCATCCACCGCCTCCACCCCCCTGTAATCAGATGAAGATGATGAAGATTTGATTCTTCTTCATCAGTGAGGATTTTGAAAGATGAGACATGTTTTAAAAAAGCTGGTTGCTTTAAATGAAGAGAGAGTACAAATATGACATTTGGGGTAAATTACCAAAATAACCTTTATGGTGGCAGAACCTAATTGGTTGAGAGTGGTTCTCACGGTTCTCGCAACTGGGTATGGTTTTCATTTTAGCGGCTCCGTATATATATATATATATATATATATAGGGAGGGGCTCATGCGAGAACCACCCTTATTGTGAGAACCTTGAGAACCAATGTGAACACAACCTAAAATAGCTAAAAAAACCTAACCCCCCCCCCCCCCCAAAAACCTAAACCCCCCCCCCCCCAAAAAAAACCTAAACCCCCCTCCCCCACCCCCCAAAAACCTAACCCCCCCACCCCCCCCCAAGCTAAAATGCTAAAAACTAAACCCCCAAAAAACCTAAAAAAATCTAAAAAAATCAAAAAAAAATCTAAAATTTTTTTTTTGAATTTTTTTATATTTTTTATGTTAAAATCGATACTTTTAGAAGCAAAAAAAAAATTAAAAATTTTTTTTTTTTTTTTTGCTTCGAAAAGTAGCGATTTTTTTATAAAAAATATTAAAAATTTCAAAAAAAAAATTTTTGTGTGATTTTTAGCTATTTTTAGGCATTTTTTGTGTGTTTACATTGGTTCTCGCGGTTCTCACAATAAGAGGTGGTTCTCGCATGATCTTCTCCCTATATATATATATACGTATATATATATATATATATATATATATATATAAGAGTAGGTTCAAGAGTGAACACTAGTGTAGCTTGCGAACTGAGTGAACTAATCCTAGCCATACACATGTGTAGATCAATGGCCAGCATTTGATGTTGAAATAAACTAGTGTATTTTACGATTTGATGATAAGATCCTGACCATACACGTGTATAGATCAATGGCTTTGATTATTCACTCAGTTCGCAAATACACTAGTGTTCACTCTAGAACCCCACCACATATAGAGAGAGAGAGGGAGAGAGAAAGAGAGAGGCTTAAAGTGAATTAAAAAATATACAATAAAAAATAACATTATTCCATGTATAAATAAGCATGTTTTTTGTGCACAACCACTTGTACCTTGTGCTTTTTGATTTTTTTTCAAAAAAAAAAAAAAAAACTTGATTTTTTTACTTTTAACCCAAATGTTTTTACCTTTTGCAATTTTAACCCTACATATTTTTTTTTAACTTTAACCCAAAATTTTTCATTATTTGCAATTTAACTTCACAATTTTTGTCACTTATACTTTTCATTTTTGGCAAATTTTCGTTTTACGTATAGTTCTAAATTTTTCAAGTTAATACGACGCAACGTACGAGTGTGGTTCAACTTTTTTATGTTTTGTTTCAAATTTTGCAAGTAAACACAACGCAACGTGCATGTGTGGTTCAATGTTTTTACCTCTATTTTTTCATGTTTGACAGGTTCGTCGCAACACACACATCCTAGGCCGAGTCAGTGTTGGTGGTCGATGACGTTTGTGTGACATGAGTACTATTTGACATCGTTTTATGCACCGCAACAACGCGGGGTGTGCTTTGGGGTTTTCCAAAAAAAAAATGGTTATGCATATAGTTGTCGTAACCTTGGCTTTGGGGGTTTTTCAAAAAAAAAAAAAATATTTTTTTTTTACTTTTCACCAAAAAGTATTTCATAAATTACTTTTAACCCAAAAATATTTGTTTTTTTACTTTTAACCCAAAACATTTTATATTTTCCAATCTATCCTCACAATTTTTTTTACTTTCAACTTTGGTACTTTTTAGTTTTCATTTCCGTAAATTTTTCGCTTTATGTTTGGTTCTAAATTTTGTGACTTAACACATCACAATGTGCGTCTTTGGTTTAACGTTTTTACGTTTTGTTCTAAATTTTGTGAGTTAACACGACGCAACGTGCGTGTGTGGGTGAAGGTTTTTACATCGTCTATTTTTTTCCTGTTTGACAGGCTTAACATAACGTGCGGGTCCTAGATCGACTTAGTTATAACTAAAGAATCACCGCCGCATTGCGGTGGGTCTCAATTTTAGCCTTTTTTAATTTCGGGTGCGTCATAGATTTGGGCCTCAGACGGTTGCTTCTTTAATATGTGCTTTCTCGTTTATCTCAATCTCTCTTAACAAGTTTCTAGTAGATTACAAGTGTGGATCATAAAGTTATAGCTAATAAATCTATACATGTGTAGATGTTTTTAATATGTGAATGCATATATATATATATATATAGGAAAATTGGTTTTTAATAAACCAACATTTGTCCCGTTGGTAAATAATAATCTTACCTACGTAATTGGTATAAAATAATCATACCTATCAACATGTTGGTACTCAATGAACTTTCGTTAATTTTTTTTAACTGAAGTTAATTTTTAAGTTTTATTTATTACACAAATAGTCCCTATAGTTGTAATTTACTAGTTTTAACTATTTTATAAGTTTTATTTATTACACAAAGGAGTAAATTCTTGACGTTTTTTTGTTTTACAAAATAGTTAAAACTAGTAAATTATAACTAAGGGTTGTTTGTGTAATAAATAAAACTTAAAAACTAACTTCAGTTAAAAATAATTAACGGAAGTTCATTAAGAACCAACATGTTGATAGGTAGTATTATTTATTGTATACCAATTACGTAGGTAGGATTATTATTTACCAATGGGGCAAAAGTTGGTTTATTAAAAACCAATTTTCCATATATATATAAGTAGGGTAGAGTTAGGCTAGATAGGTTGTTTCGTCTAAGAAGGCTAAAAAGTCTTACGAGTCATTAAAATTGTAATTTTTCTAAGAAGGCTTAAGAAGACTTATGGGCCAATGTATTAAAATTTTGGATGAATAGATTAATTAGTTGCAATTTGATAAAAAAATGTTTTTAGTAATTGGTCTGATAATATAGGAGTACAACTGTAATGTTGGGATGTCTAAAATTTAGAAAACCACATGGAAAACACTTACAAGTTCCCCCGTCTTTTTTAAATATGAATAACTTTTTTTACGTAGTTGTTTTTCTAAAAAAAGTACACCATAATAACAAGCGTATTATTATCTTTATTATGAGTAGCATATTGCTATGTATAAAAACACGTTTCAACTTGATGTTTATAGTCCATTGTGTTTTTTATTTTGTTTGTCCAACTGTATTTTTTTGTAGTATCTAAATGGTGCTTTATTTTTGTAGGTAAAAAATAGTTCATTATGTAGTGTTTTATTATAGCAGATACATGATATTTTCTTTTTCATACTGATATATGGTGTTTTATTTTGTAGGAACATGGTGTTGTTACCATAATTGAATATTTTCCATCTAACTCTTATGATCTCTTAGCTTTCTTAGAATTCTAACCCTTCATAGACAAAACTTTACATATATAAACATACAAGATTAGAAACCCTTGTGATACATGTCCTTGGGTTAATAAAAATTTTAAATGAAAAAATAATAAACAATACAAATTATATTTTATAACTGATTGTAGGAATCAACGGCTTGTTTAACTGCATTTTATTACGGATGATGGCACTAGCAACTGAAACAAATCCCACAACAAAATTTCAACTTGGATTTGGACCTATTCTTCAACCAAATGAACACATCCTCTTTTATTACATCCACCATTTTCGTAACCGAAACCTATCTCCCGTTAAACCCTTTATGGTTCCTTCTCTGCCACCGCCTTTTCCCTAACATGGTACTTAACCCAATAAAAGTACACCAAAAAATTTGACAGTGAAACAATACAGTTTAAATCACACCTGATCATATCATTTTTACCTAAAAACCTAAACACACCAATGGTTGTATATTTTTTCATCTCTAGTTTAGTACTACACCAATTAAGTAATCAAAATATAAAAAGTGAAAATATTTCATATTATATTTTTCCATATTTGGAACCGTAAATGGGAAAGATAGGAACACAAAAGCGTCTGTTAACATCAACACTCATCTTAATTTAGAAAAGTGGTATTAATGTTGTGGAGATTACAAATGAAACGGCCAAAGATGTAAGTTTACTTATTTCATGACCATTGTTGGTAAAAACCACTCTTCCTTCTATGCGAGATGCTAACCGAGTTCCTCCGGTAGTTTGTGATTTAACAGAGGCTCGAGTTCTTACGGTGTATTTGACTATTCACAAAAATATAACAGTTATAAGTAATATTCAAATAAAAAATGAAACCCTAAGAATGCTCTATGTTTGTAAAAATCAATAATAAAAAGAAGGAAGAAGTAAGGAAGTTGAAACCTTAAAGCCAGTTTCCATTTTCAATTGAAATATTATACATATTATAAATTGGAAAACAATACAACAACCCAAATCAAATAGGGTCTCGGAGTTTAAATTAATCAAAATAAAACATATGAGATTACCTTTACTTGATGAAGATCATACCAGTTGATTCTCTAACTACAATTTACGGTGCTATTGAAATCAATACCTAAAAACAAAAACATATATACATCATAAACTTTATAAAAATTCAAGCTTCACGTAAGTAGAGAATGATGATCCGGTAAAGAGCGAGGAAGGATATGCATATTAAGGTTTTGCAAATAAGGTTCTTCTCCCCTAATTCAAACTTCATAACCTAATTTCTACATCATCTAAGTAATCTCATAACCACTAAACTGAACTGAATTACATACTATACAAATCGAAATCAACAAATTGAATACGAAAACTACTTTAGAGAGAAAGTGGAGAGAGAATGAACGAACCTCGGAAGAGGAAATTCTGCGAGAGAACTTTTTGGGCGAACTGAAGCCGATTTGTGTATTGAAACCTCTAAATTCTCATGATGTGAAGAACTTTTGTTGTAATGTATGCCAGTATCCTTCATTATCGATTCAGTAGTGGAAGATTTGGAAGATTGAAAGGTGTAGAATCATGGAAAAACAACGATTGTTCTGAGGAAGTATGGAAATTAGGGTTTACCATTGAGATCTTTTAATTTATAGTATATATCCGAATAGGGGAGGATGATCTTAACCAAATAGTCCGACCCAAATAACACAATCGGATCCCACCTTCAAGATGTGTATAATTCACTCCCTCCTAAAATCAGCCAGAGGCTCCACCATAACATGCCAAGTGTCCCAAATACATCTCATTTATTATATTATATAGATTTTCTATCTTTCTAGATTTTATTAAAAAACCTAATTGTGTAAATGAACTGAACCAACATTGATAGAGCCATTGAAATCAATCAATACGTTTGTTTATATATATATATATATATATATATATATATTAAAAGAACGTTAATAAAGACAAATAAATATAGACCAATGCAAACGAACTTCAATTAGAAGTGTGAAATATGCTGAATAGACCGAAGAAATAGGAATTAACGATTAAGCAAGAGATTACAGTCGACGATTTAGGGAGAACAAAAATTGATTGACGATGCATTTGAAATGGGTTGGACTCAACTTCGTTGAACGGATATATAAACGAACATAAACAAACAAACATAAATGAATCTTAAGGAATGGGAATTAAACAAACATTCACACATAAACGATTGATGTTAATTCACGAACTTAAATTGACAGACGTAATTGAATTTGCGCAGACATAAGTGAACGAACAACACGTGCTTCCATGTTGGTTGATTTAATAAATTAACTAAAGTTTTGTTCATAAACATACACAAACTTACTACTTTACCAGTCAAACTGTTTAATTGCGAACAATTCAGTTCACTTTTATTTGTTTACATCTTTGATTTGGAAGTCTAATTATTACTCCTAAAACACACAATGAAATAAAACATTTAATTGCGAACAGTTCACTTCACTTTTATTTGTTTACATATTTGTTTACACAAGCACACACTTAAACATACTTTAAATCCTCTATCTAGTATGCATGCTTAATTGTTGTGCTTAGGTTCATGGTAGATTCATAAATAGTCTCGTTACTTTTGTGGCGAGGGACACTTGTAATTCTTGTGGACACTTGGGGTTTGACATATAGTATTGCATGCTAGTTTACGTTGTATAGAATTGCCATGTGGATTTGAGTAAAATTTTTTTATACTTATGCTATGTAATATAAAAGTTGTGTACTCGCCAATGCTTTTGCATTGAACCTTTATTTTAACATGTTATAGGTTGATGTTGATGCTATGACGAATCTAGTAGGGAAGACTTAGAAACGCACAAGAAATACTAGATTGAATAATTTCATTATGTTAAACTTGTTGTACTTATCTTTTAATTGTTGTATTTGAATTTCCTTCAATGTATTTGACAATTTATGATTATTAATAAAATCGATTTTGAACTTAAATATTGTCGCAAATAGTGTTATGTGTGATGAGCAACCTATTTCGTCTCACTCCGATTATTCCTCCATCGGTTGGGGTGTGACATAATCATCAATCCATAATCTTTCTACTTCATCTCCTTTCTATTATTGAATCTTAGCTTGTTTGTGTGATTCCGCCACCAAACAAGCTTGTGTGATATCATTGTGATCTCGTATCGGGACTTACACAGTAAAAATTAAACATGAGGCCTGAAAATTCTTTGCCTTTAAATTCCGGGAGCCTAGGGCATGTAGGCCGGTTTTTGCATGTCCAGGTTTAAAAAAACTAGCTGTGGAAGAAGCAAACAATCTTGTGGTCCCATTTTCAACACAAGAGGTAAAAGAGGCGGGTTAGGACTGTGTGAGTGATAGGGTGCCTGGACCAGACGGGTTCAATTTCTGGTTTATAAAACACTTTTGGGATCTTCTCAAGGATGATTTGCTTGCAATCGTGTCAAAATTCTTCTCGGACGGTGAAATCAGTCGAGGATGTGGTTCATCATTCCTGGCATTAATCCCAAAAGGTACAAACCCTATCTCGTTTAATGAATCCACCCGATTAGTCTCGTCGGTTGTATTTCGAAAATAATCTCTAAAATCTTAGCTAATCGGATTAAAAAAGTGGTGGGGTCCGTGGTCTATGAGTGCCAATCAGGTTTCATATCTAATAGGAATATATTGGATGGACCCTTGATGTTGAATGAAATAATTTTTTGGTTAAAGAAAAAAAAGAATCGTTTATTTTTAAAATTGATATTGAGAAAGCCTATGATACAGTTAATTGGGACTTTATTGACTCCGTATTGCAACAAATGGGCTTTCCGGGGAGATGGCGAATGTGGGTGAGAGGTATTTTGAAATCATCGAGAGCCTCAGTTCTTATAAATGGTTCCCCAACATGGGAGTTTCAATGCTATAGGGGGCAAGACAAGGGGATCCACTATCACCTTTTATTTTATAATCACAATGGAGGCCCTCACCTGTTTTCTAAATAAAGCCACAATAGCGGGTTTAGTTAGGGGTATTCAATTACCAAACAATGGGCTTTCAATTGCGCATTTTATGTATGCGGACGACGTGGTTTTTATGGGAGAATGGGGGAAAATAACATAAGAAACATTGTTCGTTTAATGAGGAGTTTGTACTTAATATATGGTCTGAAACTGAGCCACCAAAAATCAAATCTTTATGGGATTGGGGTGGGTAATGGGGTGGTACAAAGTGTTGCCAACTCTAAAAATTGCAAAGTGGGGGAATTTCCATATAAGTATTTAGGTCTTCTGGTTGGTGCAAACTTAAATCAAATACGTCATTGGAAAGGGATTATTGAGTGCCTAAAATCTAGACTCTCGAAGTGGAAAGCTAAAACACTATCAATTGGAGGGAGGGTAACTTTATTAAAATCGGTCCTAGATAGTCTCCCTTTATATTTTTCCCCTATATAAGGCCCCTAAAGGTGTTCTTAACGCCTTAGAGTCTTTAAGGAGAAGTTTTTTTTGGGGAGGTAATGATGATAAAGTTATATTTAAGTAAGGTTTGTTGGGAACGGGTAATTGGTCCTGTGGATATGGGTGGACTCGGGTTGGGCTCGCTAAGGGAGATGAACATAAGTTTACAAATAAAATGGTGGTGGAGGTATAAAACCAAAAAGGAGGGGTTATGGCGAAAGGTAATAACATCTATACATTCTCAAGAAGGGTTATGGTCTTATTTGCATATTAAAGAAGGGATACCGGGGGTTTGGAATGGAATATATTAAACGGGGAAGGAATTGTTAGAACAAAATGTAAATGCTAACTCTTTAGTTAGAGGAAAGGTAGGGGATGGGGGAGAGATAAGATTCTGGATTGATTGGTGGCAGGGAGAATGTCCGTTAATGGATAGTTTCCTAGCCCTTTTCAAGCTAGAAAAGCTAAAAAATGCAACAGTTCGCATAAGGGCCGAAAGTTGGGATTGGAAGCGCGAGATACGAGGGGCCAGGGAACAAGACGAATGGAGGAAATTGCAACAAATAGTTGATGGGCTATCTAGGCTGGAAGGAAAGGATAATTGGATATGGTATCTTAATTCGGACGAAACTTTTTCAGTTGCGTCATGTCGGGAGGCACTCGGTAAACACGCGGTTCCTTTTTTCCCTTATGAACGAGTTAAATGGGTTCCAAAGAAGATTAATATTTTCACTTGGAGATTTGAACAAGATCGACTTGCTACCTTGAAGAATCTAGAAAAAAGAAATTTGCTACACGGTTCCGTAATGTGCCGTATGTGCGGGGATCACGAGGAAGATGCGAATCACCTTTTTTCGGAATGTCATGTTGCGGATTTAGTTTGGCAAAAGATCAGTACTTGGATGAAAATTTCACCGGTGTATGCCTTTAACTTTCGTGATCTTATATAGTTATAGAAGAATGTCAAGGGAACTGATCCGAAAAAGAAATTGGTACAATTGGTTGTTCTGACTACATGTTGGGTTGTATGGAAAGCTTGAAACGAGGTGATTTTCAATGGCAAAAGAATATCGGTGGATGGGATCTTGGGTGAAATACAATCTCTGGCCTTCATATGGTTGAAACACATGTCAAAAGACATGAATCTCGACTGGGAGAAGTGGGTGAATTTCAACATATAGGTTGTAATCAAAAGATATATACTCTCTTTTTTGTAGTTTGTTTGGGGTATTTTGTAAAAGTCTATATGGGTGAGTAATTGGTGTTGGCTGCATGATTTTGCTAATGCCTCATTAGTAATCATTCAACTGTAATTTTTGGTGATGTTTAATGAATTTTTTTTTTTTTTTGCAAATAAAAGAAAGAATTTAGATTTAGGTTTTAAAATTAAAATTGTAGGTAGTTGGATAGTTGCTGCTCGTCTCTTCTGGTTGAAAGAGGTCTACGTATTTTCTTGGCTCATTTACTTTAGTTTTCCTACATTTTCCGACTAGACATTGAAGGCGACATATTCCTTTTCTTCTTCTTTTTCGTCCTTTTTTCTTATATACTCAATTTTTCTATCCTTCTAGATATTGAGTAAATTATTCTTGGAATATCGTGTTTTAGTGGTTTTAATCATTTAACTTCAAAATCAAAATGTTTAACTCATTGAGTCTCTAGATACTTTTTTTATAACCATTTGAGTCCTTTTGAGTCCAAATTATATTTCAATAACAAGAACCTCGATCAGAGAGTAAAAAAGGCGTAAGGTTCACAATGTTGTAAAACTAAAATGGGATATACCGGGCTAGGATTCGAGTTAGAGGAACAAGGGCCAAACCAACCACCCAAGAATAGAATCGTCGAGCGAAAACGCTTGACAACCTCCTGCAAAAAGTTTTTCTTGCCACCAAACCATTCTCCATCAATTAGGAATCTGATGCCGTCACTAAACACATTCCTTAAATTGTAGCCATTTTTTGAGTGTTTATTTTTTGGTGTCTAATCCGCATATATATCACCATTGCTCTTGATTTTCTTGACTGTATATCTCTTAAATGTCAACATATACACGTGTCATTTAGTTTACGAAGATTTTTCAATGCCGAGAACCTCGATCAGAGAGAAAAAAAGGCGTGAGGACTAAAATGGGATATACCGGGCTAAGATTCGAGTTACAGGAACAAGGGCCAAACCAACCACCCAAGAATGGAATCGTCGAGCAAAAACACTTGACAACCTCCTAGAAGCAGCTTTTCTTGCTACCAGACCTTTCTCCATCAATTAGGAATCTAATGCCGTCACTAAACACATTCCTTAAATTGTAGCCATTTTTTGAGTGTTTATTTTTTGGTGTCTAATCCGCATATATATAACCATTGGTCTTGATTTTCTTGACTTTATATTTCTTAAATGTCAACATATTCACGTGTGATTTAGTTTACGAAGATTTTTCAATGCCGAGAACCTCGATCAGAGAGTAGAAAAGACATAAGGTTCACTATGGTGTAAAACTAAAACGGGATATACCGGGCTAGGATTCGAGTTACAGGAACAAGGGCCAAACCAACCACCCAAGAATGGAATCGTCTAACGAAAACACTTGACCACCTCCTGGAAGCAGCTTTTCTTGCCACCAGACATTTCTCCATCAGTTAGGAATCTGATGCCGTCAGTAAACACATTCCTTAAATTGTAGCCATTTTCTGGGTGTTTACTTTTTGGTTCACAATGGTGTAAAACTAAAGTGGGATATACCGGGCTAGGATTTGAGTTATAGGAACAAGGGCAAAACCAACCACCCAAGAATGGAATCGTCGAGCGAAACCACTTGACAACCTCCTGGAAGCAGCTTTTCTTGCCACCAGATCTTTTTCTTCATCAATTAGGAATCTGATGCCGTCGCTAAACACATTCCTTAAATTTTAGCCATTTTTTGAGTGTTTATTTTTTGGTGTCTAATTTGCATATATATCACCATTGCTCTTCATTTTCTTGACTGTATATCTCTTAAATGTCAACATATACACGTGTGATTTAGTTTAGTAAGATTTTTCAAGGCCGAGAACCTCGATCAGGGAGTAAAAAAGGCGTGAGCTTCACAATGATGTAAAACTAAAATGGGATATACCGGGCAAGGATTCTAGTTACAGGAACAAGGGCCAAACCAACCACCCAAGAATAGAATCGTTGAGCGAAAACACTTAACAACCTCCTGGAAGCAACTTTTCTTGCCACCACACCTTTCTCCATCAATTAGGAATCTGGTGCCGTCACTCAACATATTCCTTAAATTGTAGCCATTTTTTGAGTGTTTATTTTTTGGTGCCTAATCCGCGTATATATCACCATTGCTCTTGATTTTCTTGACTGTATATCTCTTAAATATCAACGTATACGCGTGTGATTTAGTTTACGAAGATTTTTCAATGCCGAGAACCTCGATCAGAGAGTAAAAAATGAGTAAGGTTCACAATGGTTTAAACTGAAATGGGATATACCGGGCTAGGATTCGAGTTACAGGAACAAGGGCCAAACCAAGCACCCAAGATTGGAATCGTCGAGTGAAAACACTTGACAACCTCCAGGAAGCAGCTTTTCTTGCCACCAGACCTTTCTCCATGAATTAGGAATCTGATGCCGTCCCTAAACACATTCCTTAAATTGTAGCCATTTTATGAGTGTTTATTTTTTGGTTCCTAATCCGCAAATATATATATATATATATATATATATATATATATATATATCACCATTGCTCTTGATTTTCTTGCCTGTATATCTCTTAAATGTCAACATATACACGTGTGATTTAGTTTACGAGGATTTTTTAATGCCGAGAACCTCAATCAGAGAGTAAAAAAGGCGTAAGGTTCACATTGGTGTAAAACTAAAACGGAAAATACAAGGCTAGGATTCGAGTTACAGGAACAAGGGCCAAACCAACCACCCAAAAATGGAATCGTGGAGCGAAAACACTTGACAACCTCATGGAAGCAGCTTTTCTTGCCACCAGACCTTTCTCCATCAGTTAGGAATCTGATGCCGTCACTAAACACATTTGTTATGGGTCATTTTCTGAACATATATCCTGACTGATATTCTGGCTTTGATTGTTTATTTGTGATCAGGATACCGGAGCAGGATATTGGTAATATCCTGGTACGATATCCTGGTAGTAACTGATTTAACCACGTGCAGATTAGAAGGTGCAAGTCTCCAACGTTCAAGTAGACTTCTTCCCCTCAAGACTCGGGCAAATCAGTTGGCTTATTGACGTTGGACCCGGAAGACCAGGACTGCAATGTTCATATGGGGGAATATCCGCTGAATCCCGGAATAATATGATATTTAGTTAGTTTCCTTTTACTATAAATAGATTGATCGGATCAGATTAAGTCACACACTCTTACGCACACTTTTTCTCTCTGATTGCAAACAATCACTACACACATACTTGAATTACATTGTAACACCTAGTTGATCCGCATCATATCCTGCACTGTATCCTGATATTTGAAGTAATAGAAGAACAAGGCAGCTGCGATTGTCAGCTCCCAAGGTTTTGTGCCGGCAATCTATATTGATCAAGGGCTTTCCTCGTACATCCTGTGTCACCCTTTACATTTTCGCTCATCGTTTGATCAAAGATATAGCTCTATATCCTAAGCCGTATCCTGAAACTGTTTTTGCAAATAAGTTAACTAGCATATTTTCGACACACATTTCAAACACACTACCTCACTTAACTAATTTGATCACTTAATTGCTTCGGTAATTTTTGACCAAAACAATTTGGCGCCCACCGTGGGGCAAGTGGTGCTACTTCTACTAAAAGTTTTTGCAAAATCATTACTTGGTTTTCTATTTTCAAAACTTTTTGCTACACTATTTTCAATGGCCTCGAGATCAAACATGAACTCTGCCACCGTGTTTGCCACAACCTCTGCAACAATTGGTTCGGTGTTTCCACCACCTCCTCCAAGAATGCAAGCCTCTTCACAGGGAACTGAAAGTCATGTAGCTCGGGATGTTATCCCCGCTCACAATATCCAGGGATCTGGTCCTGTTTTGGCTTCTAATGAAGAAATTCTAAATTTGTTTGGTAGTGTACAGGAACAGATGAGGCAGCACCAAGAAACTAATCAGATGCTGATGAGAGAGATACAACTCTTGAAATCCGGTCCAAGTAGGCCTGCTGAAGATACTGTCATTCCCTTGCATCCCAGGGCTTTGAACTTCAGTTCTGCAGTTTACACTGAGGATAACCGGGGGAATATTGTGCCTAGCCATTCCCAGAATCATACTCCTAAGATACCCTCTTTAGTAAGAGTATCAACTGTGAGAAGCTCAGGATATGCTTTAGGATATGGACAGAATCCCCAAACTGGTAATATATCTAATAATAATAATACTCTTGCTACTAATGGTATTGGATCTTTGCAGGATGCAGGTATGACATCGGCATTTTCCAGAGAGCTCCAAAAACTGAAAGACATGATATCCAGTGTGCCTGGGGTGGTCCAGCCAATTCCAGTAGTGTCCCAGGACAGCCACAGGGTATTGCGGTTTGCATATCCTATTTGTGATGCTGAAATCCCAAAAAGATTTCAAACTCCCAACATGAAACTCTATGACGGAACTACAGATCCTGAGGAGCATATTGCCCAGTATAGGGAAATGATGGAAATCAACCCTATCCCTCCAGATCTCAAAGAAACATGCATGTTCAAGGGTTTTGGTTCTACCATAACAGGATCAGCCTTAAAATGGCTCTTGAACGTTCCTCCTCACTCAATTACTTCATTTGCTCATTTAGTTAATTTATTTAATAGTCAATTTTCTTGTAGTCGGAGTTTTGAGAAACTAACCAGTGATCTTTACAGGATAACGCAGGGACCTCAGGAATCCTTGAGGGATTACATGAACAAGTTTAGTCGGGAATCCTTGGATATCCCACATCTTGATGTTGCAACAGCTGTGCAGTCTTTTAAGATGGGATTACAAAAAGATTCTCAGTTTTATCAGGATCCTGTAATGAATCCCTGCAGGAATATGGACGAAGCTCGTACAGGGCTTTGAGGTACATTCACCTGGAGGATGACAAAAAGATGCAAGAGAGGATGAATTCGTCCACAACCTATGAGTCAACCAACAGGAAATCAGAATCTTCGTATAAACCATATCGCTCTAAACCATATGGCAGAAATGATGGCAAAAAAGTGAATGCTGTTGAAGATGAGGATCCTGAGGAGTATCCTGAGTTGTCTGAATATTGTTTTTTCTGTTAACGTACCTGAACTGATGTATGCTATGCAGGGTTTAGGAGACAAAGCAAGATGGCCCCGAAAGAACCAACAAAAGGCTGATTGGAAGGACAAGTCCAAATGGTGTGTTTTCCATGAAGATTTCGGACATGTTACTGAGGATTGCATCGCTTTGAGAAAAGAAATAAGCTATCTCTTGAGTAAGGGATATCTGAAGGACCTTTTGGGAAGAAAGAAGAATAAGGGTCAGGATCCTGAGAAGGATCCTGAACGTGCAGCATCGCCTCCTGCCGATGCAAAAATAATTAACTTTATTTCGGGAGGATCCGACATCGCGGAACATCATATTCTGCGGCAAAAAGACACGCGAAGGAAGCCAAAGCAGAGAGGGGAGATAAGCCGACAAGGATGTCAACCCTCACGACTGACAAAGTCATCACGTTCGATAATGATGACAGGGATACTGTCCAGGATCCCCATCGTGATGCTTTAGTAATAACGTTATATGTTGCTAACCATTTTGTACGCAGGATATTAGTGGATAATGGCAGCTCAGTCAACATAATTCAGCTGGAAACATTGAAGAGGATGAATGTATCCCCGATGGATATTACTTCGAAGTCCACTGTGCTCTTTGGTTTCAGTGGAGAAGCTAGGAATACCGTAGGAGAGATAAAGTTGCCCGTATATATTCAAGGGGTCAACTCAATGCAGCGCTTTTGTGTCATGGACTCTCTATCCTGCTATAATATTATATTAGGTAGGCCTTGGATCCATGATATGAAAGCTGTTCCGTCAACCTACCATCAATGTATCAAGATCCCTACTCCTTAGGGAGTTGTCAAGGTGGAAAGTGATCAACAGGAAGCAAAGGAGTGTTATTCTTCTTCAATGAAATCCTCAACAAAACCTAGTGCAGCATAGCAATTAAAGATGCGAGGCCAGGATATCATGGAGGCTTCAGAACAGGATTTAAAGAAAATTATCCTGGATCAGGATAATCCTGATATCTCGGTGCTCGTGGGAACCAGTATCCCTCAGGATATTGAAGAGTGATTGACTAATTTTTTGAAATGCAGGATGTCCACATTCGCGTGGAAGCACGAGGATATGACAGGTATTTCCAAGGATATTATAACACATAAGCTCGGTATTGACAGGTCATTCAAGCCTGTCCAACAAAAGAGAAGGAAGTTTGCTCCGGAGCGAAATGTGATTATTCAGGAAGAAGTAGAGAGGTTGTTGAAGTCCAAAATGATCAGAGAAGTCAAGTTTCCAAGATGGCTAGCAAATGTAGTGGTGGTGCAGAAGAAGAATGGGAAATAGAGAGTTTGTGTAGATTACACATACTTGAACAAAGCTTGTCCCAAAGACCCATTTCCTCTTCCTCATATTGACTCAATGGTGGATGCTACTGCCGGCCATGAGATGTTAACCTTCATGGATGCATCCTCAGGATTCCAGCAGATCCAAATGGAACCTTCAGACTAGGAGGATACTGCCTTCATGACACCGACATGTATTTACACTGCTATGCCCTTTGGTTTGAAAAATGCAGGTGCAACATATCAAAGATTTGTGAACATGATGTTCAAAGACAAGCTGGGGGACACTATGGAGGTGTACATCGATGACATGGTAGTAAGATCTAAAAAGGCTGAGGATCACCTCCAGGATATTAAGGGAGCATTTGATATCCTGGATCAGTATAACATGAAGCTAAATCCTGCTAAGTGCCATTTCGGAGTGGGGGCAGGAAAGTTTCTAGGATATATGGTGACTAAAAGAGGAATAGAAGCGAGCCCAGAACAGATCAAAGCCATCTTGGATATCAAATCACCTTCTAACATGAAAGATGTTCAAAGACTGACAGGACGAGTGGCATCATTGAATACATTTATTTCAAGATCCTCAAAAAAATGCAAGGAATTTTATGATATCCTGAAGAAGAACAAGAAGTTTGAATGGGGAATAAAGCATGAAGCAGCCTTGCAGGATTTGAATCCGTATCTTTCAACCACACCTCTATTGATGAAGCCTGAGGGTGGTGAACCATTATCCCTGTATCTTGCAGTATCGGGGAATGCAGTAAGTGTTGTCCTTGTAAAGGATCATGAAGGTCAACAATATCCTGTTTATTATGAGTTTGTTAGATGCCGAAACTAGGTACTCCCATTTAGAGAAATTAATATTAGCCCTAGTTATGGCGTCAACGAAACTTAGACACTATTTTGAAACACATAGGATTCATGTTAAAACCAACAATCCTGTAAAAAACATGCTTAGGAAACCAGAGATGTCAGGTAGGATGGCTAAGTGGTCAGTGAAATTAAGTGCATATGATCTAGTGTATGAACCTAGAAATGCCATAAAGTCTCAGGCTTTAGCTGACTTTGTTGCTGATTTCAGTAGTGATATTCAAAGTGAAGTAGACCTAGAAGTCCAACAGCTAGGAGAAAGCTTAGAATCCTAGACGTTATATACTGATGGTGCATCTAATGTAAGAGGTGTCGGTTTGGGTATACTACTAAAATCGCCACAGGGGGACATATTACCCCAGGCTATTAGGTGTGAGTGTCCTGCCACTAATAATGAAGCAGAATATGAAGCTTTAATTGCAGGATTAGAATTGGCTAAAAGCATGATTATCAAGAGTTTACAAGTATTTGTTGATTCCTTGTTAATCACTAACCATTTTAATGGAACCTATGCAGTTAAAGGTGAGAAGTTATCGAGTATCTCGAAATTCTCAAAAAATTAGCAGGATATTTCGATATTTTTACACTTGAACAGGTACCTAGAGAGGATAATACTGAGGCTGATGCCTTGGCAAATCTGGGATCATCAGTCAAGATACCGGAAGGGACCCGAATACCAATATTGCATATCCTGTATCTTGCGACGAATCCTCCGGATAAGGAAGTAGTAAGTGTTCAGGATCCTGATGATGAGTATCCTGATGAGGATCCTAAGTCCTGGACGGCTCCAATCATAAGATATCTCAAGGAAGGACACACCCCAAAAGATGAGAATCCTAAGGCCTTTAGAATGAAGGTATCACGATTCACTATTATAAATAATGTTTTCTCTTGCAGGACCATATATGAGGTTCTTGGAGGATCCCGAAACCAAAGAAGTGCTTCAGGATATACACGAAGGGGATTGTGGTAACCATACTAGGGGCATGTCGTTATTCTCAAAGGTGTTAAGAACAGGATATTATTGGCCGACGATGAGAAAAGATGCTGCAGAATATGCTCGAAGATGTGATGCTTGTCAAAGACACAGTAATATATTACATCAGCCGGCTGAGCCACTTTATCCTATAGCTTCCCCTTGGCCATTCATGAAGTGGGGAATGGATATAGTAGAAAAATTGCCAAGGGCTCCAGGAGGAAAGGTCTTCATGTTGGCAATGACTGATTATTTCTCTAAGTGGGTCGAAGCTGAAGCATTTGTTCAAGTTAGAGATCAAGAAGTGGTATCCTTCATAAAAAGGAATATCCTGACTAGGTTTGGAGTACCAGCTGAGATAATTTGTAACAATGGATCTCAGTTTATAAGTAAAAGGACTACTGACTTTTGTAAGAGTTGGGGAATCAAAATGATCACATACACACCGGTGCATCCTCAAGCAAATGGACAAGCAGAATCCTCAAATAAGATAATTGTCAACAACCTGAAAAAGAGACTAGGAGCTAAAAAAGGAAGATGGGCAGAAGAACTACCCTTTGTTTTATGGGCTTACAAGACGACGGTGAAAAGTGCAACTGGTCAAACCCCATTTTCCTTAGTATTTGGAGCAGAAGCGGTAATCCCAACGGAAATGGTGATACCAACAGGAATATCCAATCTTCGGGATCTTGAGCTGAATCCTGAAGTCCTTTGCCTGGAATTGGATACGGTTGATGAGACAAGAAACGCAGCAAGGCTAAGGATGGCAGCATATCAACAGAGGATATCCAGAGCATATAACAAGAATATAAGGACTAGAAGGTTCCAGGTTGGAGATTGGGTATTGAGAAAGGCTTTTCAGAATACTACTAATCCTGCTGATGGAAAGTTGGCTCCGAAATGGGAAGGACCCTATGAAATTGAATCAGAATCAGGAAAAGGAGCATACCGACTCAAGAATATGGAGGGAGATATGCTACCAAGATCCTGGAATGCTATACATCTAAAGCTTTATTTCAAGTGAGTTTGGAATTTAAATTGTAACTCAGGATGGTATGGATTCTATCTCTTTTAATATGTTTTGATATTGTTTATTCTTTTGAACCCATTACTGACTTAAGCATCGGAGGGTGTTAGTCAGGCTAACACCCACCTTAGTTTACAATTGTTTTGCAGTATATGCTTCGGGATATAACTCCAGGATACACATTCAGGATACTTCGAAAGATTAGAGGATTGGCCCCCTCTCACACGTTTAAGGGATCCTGACCCCTTCACAGGTTTAAAGGTATTCACCTTTCTCTCGAATTAGGTTTAAACACCCCACCTGGAGCGCAAGTTATCCAGGGATAGTTCAAGATAGCGGGACCAGTCCATGTAAAAGTGGCTGACAATTTCGTTGTTGTTGGCTATATCCTGGATCCTAAAGGTATATGAGGATTGATCACCCTCACTCACGGAAGGGTATTTTCATACTCTCTAAGGTTTAAAGGTTATCACCTTTCTATGTCTTGGAGTTTATACACTCCCGCCTGTAGCGCATGAAAATATGGGATTTTCCCCAGGATACTTATGGGATTTTCCCTAGGATATTAAGGATTTATCTCCAGTATATTTTTAGGTTTTACCCCTGTAACACAAGAATTGTCCAAACAGTTGGAACTGATATTCAAAAATTTTCTAAGTGTTCAAAGACTTCATGCATAGGGGACATTCCTTCTGAGGCAATTGTGTAGAGCTCAAAAGATCAAAGTTGGGGCTAGTGTACTAAGTATCTCGGACTGGGGACATCTTAGTGGAAGAAGTTGCAAAAGGGTTGAAGTTCGATACTGGGGTTACACTCTATTCCTGGTATGATCTTTCCTTTGTGAACCTTACTTAAGTCATGTGAACTTTTGAAACTATGTTTGGAAAAGGTTTAAATACCCTGGTTAAGGATATATTCTCGAAATGTGCTTTCAGAATATGTTTCAGGATATTTGGTTGGAATATTTGGGATATAATACCTGGATTTAAAATCAAAATTGTGTTCATGACAAACATCTATTATCGAGACAAGGTTATAAATTCTAAGTAAACTACCTTTTTCCTTTGAAAACTTTATATGAATTGTTTTGAGTTAAAACCCTGTTTGCGTCAGGAAATAATGGCACTAATTTTGGAAAGTAAAAATCTAAACTAAGCAATGCATAACGAAAAATTAAAAGGCAACAGCAAATAAGTCAAAAAGAGGTTATGTTATTAACATGTCAAAAGTTGTGCTTTTGGTTTCACCTCAAACCGAGGCCCATCCACCAAAAGCACTATTAGTTTCTTACCATATTTACACAACGGTTGAAGGTTTCATCTCAAACCGGGACCCATCCGCCTCCAACCGTTGTATTGTTCAAAACAGATTATACTAATTGATGACCAAGGGCTTCATCCTGAAACCCAGGACCCATCCACCTTTGGTCATCATATTGTCTTAACGCAGGAAATGTAAATTGTTCAAAGACAGGAAAAGTAAATTGTTTGAGAGACCACAACCATCAAATTTAAAAAAAGTGGGCTCCGGCCATGGCACGTACATCCATTATCGCCCACTTCACTGCTTTTAAGGGGCATCACCCTCTTCCGTCATGAATTCATCAGCAAACTCTTCTCCGGCATCCCTTCCAGCATCCTCTCCAGCATTCGTCCCGGCATCACCACCAGCATCCTTTGAAGCACCAGCATCATCTACCTTCTCGGTTACTTTAGTAGGCTCCTCTGCAGCAGGCTTTGAAGGGGGCTCCACAGGGTTGCCACCAAGATCTTTCCGTTTCATCTCCCAAGCTTTGATATTCCACGGAGGGCATTCAACGCCCAAAGCCGTAGCCTCATAAGCCATTTTCAGCCTGGTCTGGAGGAGGGAGATGACAACTGAATTCTTGAGGCTTTCCCGGTATGAAGCCATGTCCTGCTCATGTTGAACTTGGGCAGCATCGGACTTAGCCTGGGCCTCCTGGGTGATCTTCTGGATGGTAGACTGATGCTCTTGGACCATTGCCTTGTATTTAGCCTCATAATGCTCCGATTTGGCGGTAGCAATTGCTGCTTTATCTGCAATGGTGGCTTCGGCCTTTTTTAGCTTGCTCTCCAGCATGATGTTTGTGCCACACACGTCTTCATAAAGGAATACCAGACGTTCGAGACCCTGCAAAATAGGAGAACAGGTATTAGCCTTAATAAACATTTATAACCAGCATATGGTGCAGGATATAGGTCAAGGATACTAACCTGGTTGAGGAAGCCGGTCATAAATTTGCTGGATTCTGTGAACCCATAATTCTCAAATGGGAACACGTGGGGGGTAGCAGGGTAATCTGCTTCCTTCCTCTTCCGGGAGCTGGTGGCCCAGGTCCTGGATGCTGGGGGAGCTTTGGGAGCAGTAGCAGTCTTCGAGCCAGTAGGCTTCGGTATGACAGATGACTTCGGATTGGATTCTTGCTTGGCAGGTGCGAGGCTAGAGTAACTATCCAACTCGTCGAGTTGGAAGCCTTCAAGGTTGATAACCGGCACTGCATAAGGGAAGATACGTTCAGACTTGTTATACCTTTAAAATATAATCGGTTTAATAAATAAAAATAATTTCTGAAAATATGCTTACCAGACATGTTGGAACTTGATCTTTGACTTGGACTTGTGAGTAGCAAGGTAAAAGTCCTTTCACTTTCCGGAAGCTTGTAGATTTCTTTTATTCTTCCTTCCGATTCGGCACTTGGGGGAGCTAATTCCTTGAAGTTTGCTGCAAAAAATAAACATATCAGGATATCAGTTCAAGATGTAGTCTCAGGATATGATTGGGGATATTCCTAAAACCCTAAATCCTACCAGAAGTCAACCATCTCTTAGGAAGGTCAAAACCCCTGTCAATGGAGTCCCTTTTCACAAAAAAAGAATTTTCTTGTCCATTTATCCTTGTTCTTGGTAACTTTAAGAATGAGAGGATCTTTGGAGATAGAAAATAGAAGGAACCGGCTGGAAACATGGAATCTTAAACGATAGGCCGTCGGAAGATCTTCAATGCACAAGTTGGGCATGTGACGAGCCTTAATCCGCTCCAAGGTAACTAATACGCGCCAAACCATGGGCATGGTTTGGGCGAAGCTAAGGCCAGTAAGCTCAAACAAACGGGATATGAAGGGTGAAAATGGATACTGAAGCCCTATGGAGAAAGGATAAGCGAAAAAGCATACCCACTCATCGGAACAAAAATCCGATCGGACCTCTCGGTCGAATGGACGGAAGATTGTCCCGGCAGGAAAGGCACCGGAAGCTCGTAAAGCCGCGATATTGGCATTATCAAATGAACACACCTCTTTTGAGGGTTCTTTAAGCAGGTTTTGCTTGTGAAAGGGAGGAACGGAATCCGCCGTTTGGGATCTAGTGCGGGTAGCCACGGAGAATCTCGACCAAAGAATAAGTGATTTAAACAAGGAAAACATGGAAGGGAGATAGAGAAAATACCTGAAGTTTGCTTGAAGATAGAGATGATCATAATGAGGAATCCATCGGATAATATAGGCTGGATATAGGGGGTAAAGAGTAAATGTCGCATTGGAAGTTGCACAATGTCACCTCAATCGTCATTTCGTTTTAATTGCCTCGGTTTGCGAGATAAAGTTTTAAAATATATCCGTTGGATTGGTATACCAACAGATATATTTAGGGACAATTGTTATGGGTCATTTTCTGAACATATATCCTGACTGATATTCTGGCTTTGATTGTTTATTTGTGATCAGGATACCGGAGCAGGATATTGGTAACATCCTGGTAAGATATCCTGGTAGTAACTGATTTAACCACGTGCAGAATAGAAGGTGCAAGTCTCCAACGTTCAAGTAGACTTCTTCCCCTCAAGACTCGGGCAAATCAGTTGGCTTATAGAAGTTGGACCCGGAAGACCAGGACTGCAACGTTCATATGGGGGAATATCCGCTGAATCCCGGAATAATAGGATATTTAGTTAGTTTCCTTTTACTATAAATAGATTGATCGGATCAGATTAAGTCACACACTCTTACGCACACTTTTTCTCTCTGGTTGCAAACAATCACTACCCACAAACACTTGTACTCGAATTACATTGTAACACCTAGTTGATCCATATCATATCCTGCACTGTATCTTGATATTTGAATTAATAGAAGAACAAGGCAGCTGCGATTGTCAGCACCCGAGGTTTTGTGCTGGCGATCTATATTGATCAAGGGCTTTCCTCGTACATCCTGTGTCACCCTTTACACTTAACTAATTTGATCACTTAATTGCATCGGTAATATTTGACCAAAACAACATTCCTTAAATTATAGCCATTTTTAAGTGTTTATTTTTTGGTGTTTAATCCGCTTATATATCACCATTTCTCTTGTTTTTCCTGACTGTATATCTCTTAAATGTCAACATATACACGTGTGATTTAATTTACGAAGATTTTTCAATGTGGAGAACCTCGATCAGAGAGTAAAAAAGGCGTAAGGTTCACGAACAAGGGCCAAACCAACCACCCAAGAATGGGATCGTCGAGCGAAAACACATGACAACCTCCTGGAAGCAGCTTTTCTTGCCACCAGACCTTTCTACATTAATTAGGAATCTGATGCCGTCACTCTACTCAATCCTTAAATTGTAGCCATTTTTTGGGTGTTTATTTTTTGGTCTCTAATGCGCATATATATCACCATTGCTCTTCATTTTCTTGTTTGTATATCTCTTAAATGTCAACATATACACGTGTGATTTAGTTTACGAAGATTTTTCAAGGCCGAGATCCTCGATCAGGGATTAAAAAAGGCGTGACGTTCACAATGGGGTAAAACTAAAATGCGATATACCGGGCTAGGATTCGAGTTACAAGAACAAGGGCCAAACCAACCATCCAAGAATGGAATCGTCGAGCGAAAACACTTGACAACCTCCTGGAAGCAGCTTTTCTTGCCACCATCCCTTTCTCCATCAATTAGGAATCAGATGCCGTCACTAAACACATTCCTTAAATTGTAGCCATTTTTGAGTGCTTATTTTTGGTGTCTAATCCGCATATATATATCACCATTGCTCTTGATTTTCTTGACTGTATATCTCTTAAATGTCAACATATACACGTGCGATTTAGTTTACGAAGATTTTTCAATGACGAGAACCTCGATAAGAGAGTAAAAAAGGCGTAAGGTTCATAATGGTGTAAATCTAAAATGGGATATACCGGGCTAGGATTCGAGTTATAGTAACATGGCCCAAACCAACCACCCAAGAATGGAATCGTCGAGCGAAAACACTTGACAACCTCCTGGAAACAGCTTTTCTTGCCGCCAGACCTTTCTCCATCAATTAGGAATCTGATGCCGTCACTAAACACATTCCTTAAACTGTAGCCATTTTTTAGTGTTTATTTTTTGGTGTCTATTCCGCATATATATCACCATTGCTCTTGATTTTCTTGACTGTATATCTCTTAAATGTCAACATATACACGTGTGATTTTGTTTACGAAGAATTTTCAATGCTGAAAACCTCGATCAGAGAGTAAACAAGGTGTAAGGTTCATAAGGGTGTAAAACTAAAATGGGATATACCCGGCTAGGATTCGAGTTAAAGGAACAAGGGCCAAACCAACCACCCAAGAATGGAATCGTTGAGCGAAAACACTTGATAACCTCCTGGAAGCAGCTTTTCTTGCCACCAGACCTTTCTCCATCAATTAGGAATCTGATGCCGTCACTAAACACATTCCTTAAATTATAGCCATTTTTTGAGTGTTTATTTTTTGGTGTCTAATCCGCATATATATCACAATTGCTCTTGATTTTCTTGACTGTATATCTCTTAAATATTAACATATACACGTGTGATTTAGTTTACGAAGATTTTTCAATGCCGAGAACCTTGATCAGAGAGTAAAAAAGCCGTAAGGTTTACAATGGTGTAAAACTAAAATGAGATATACTGGACTAGGATTCGAGTTACAGGAACAAGGGCTAAACCAACCACCCAAGAATGGAATCGTCAAGCAAAAACCCTTGACAACCTCCTGGAAAAAACTTTTCTTGCCGCCAGACCTTTCTCCACCAAATAGGCATCTGATGCCGTCACTAAACACATTCCTTAAATTGTAGCCATTTTTTGAGTGTTTATTTTTTGGTGTCTAATCTGCATATATATCACCATTGCTCTTGATTTTCTTGACTGTATATCTCTTAAATGTCAACATATACATGTGTGATATAGTTTACGAAGATTTTTCAATGCCGAGAACCTCGACCAGAGAGTAAAAAGGCGTAAGGTTCACAATGGTATAAAACTAAAATGGGATATACCGGGTTAGGATTCGAGTTACAGGAACAAGGGCCAAACCAACCACCCAATAATGGAATCGTGGAGCGAAAACACTTGACAACCTCCTGTAAGCTGCTTTTCTTGCTTCTAGACCTTTCTCCATCAATTAGGAATCTGTTGCCGTCACTAAACACAATCCTTAAATTGTAGGCATTTTTTGAGTGTTTATTTTTTGATGTCTAATTCGCATATATATCACCATTGCTATTAATTTACTTGACTGTATATCTCTTTAATGTCAACATATATACATGTGATTTAGTTTACGAAGATTTTTCAATGCACAGAACCTCGACCAGAGAGTAAAAAAGGCGTAAGGTTCACAATGGTGTAAAACTAAAATGGGATATACCGGGTTAGGATTCGAGTTACAGGAACATGGGCCAAACCATCCACCCAAGAATGGAAACGTCGATCGAATACACATGACAACCTCCTGGAAGCAGTTTTCTTACTACCAGACCTTTCTCCATCAATTAGGAATCTGATGCCGTCACTAAACACATTCCTTAACTTGTAGCCATTTTTTGAGTGTTTATTTTTTGGTGTCTAATCCGCATATATGTCACCATTGCTTTTGATTTTCTTGACTGTATATCTCTTAAATGTCAACATATACACTTGCGATTTAGTTTACGAAGATTTTTCAATGCCGAGATCCTCGATCAGAGAGTAACAAAGGCGTAAGGTTCACAATGGTGTAAAACTAAAATTTGATATAACGGGCTAGGATTCGAGTTACACGGACAAGGGCCAATCCAACCACTCAAGAATGGAATAGTCGAGCGAAAACACTTGACAACCTCCTGGAAGCAGCTTTTCTTTCCACCAGACCTTTCTCCATCAATTAGGAATCTGATGCCGTCACTAAACACATTCCTTAAATTGTAGCCATTTTTGAGTGCTTATTTTTGGTGTCTAATCCGCATATATATATCACCATTGCTCTTCATTTTCTTGTCTGTATATCTCTTAAATGTCAACATATACACGTGTGATTTAGTTTACGAAGATTTCTCAAGGCCGAGATCCTCGATCAGGGATTAAAAAAGGCGTGACGTTCACAATGGGGTAAAACTAAAATGCGATATACCGGGCTAGGATTCGAGTTACAAGAACAAGGGCCAAACCAACCATCCAAGAATGGAATCGTGGAGCGAAAACACTTGACAACCTCCTGGAAGCAGCTTTTCTTGCCACCATCCCTTTCTCCATCAATTAGGAATCAGATGCCGTCACTAAACACATTCCTTAAATTGTAGCCATTTTTGAGTGCTTATTTTTGGTGTCTAATCCGCATATATATATCACCATTGCTCTTGATTTTCTTGACTGTATATCTCTTAAATGTCAACATATACACGTGCGATTTAGTTTACGAAGATTTTTCAATGACGAGAACCTCGATAAGAGAGTAAAAAAGGCGTAAGGTTCATAATGGTGTAAATCTAAAATGGGATATACCGGGCTAGGATTCGAGTTACAGTAACATGGCCCAAACCAACCACCCAAGAATGGAATCGTCGAGCGAAAACACTTGACAACCTCCTGGAAACAGCTTTTCTTGCCGCCAGACCTTTCTCCATCAATTAGGAATCTGATGCCGTCACTAAACACATTCCTTAAACTGTAGCCATTTTTTAGTGTTTATTTTTTGGTGTCTATTCCGCATATATATCACCATTGCTCTTGATTTTCTTGACTGTATATCTCTTAAATGTCAACATATACACGTGTGATTTTGTTTACGAAGAATTTTCAATGCTGAAAACCTCGATCAGAGAGTAAACAAGGTGTAAGGTTCATAAGGGTGTAAAACTAAAATGGGATATACCCGGCTAGGATTCGAGTTAATGGAACAAGGGCCAAACCAACCACCCAAGAATGGAATCGTTGAGCGAAAACACTTGATAACCTCCTGGAAGCAGCTTTTCTTGCCACCAGACCTTTCTCCATCAATTAGGAATCTGATGCCGTCACTAAACACATTCCTTAAATTATAGCCATTTTTTGAGTGTTTATTTTTTGGTGTCAAATCCGCATATATATCACAATTGCTCTTGATTTTCTTGACTGTATATCTCTTAAATATTAACATATACACGTGTGATTTAGTTTACGAAGATTTTTCAATGCCGAGAACCTTGATCAGAGAGTAAAAAAGCCGTAAGGTTTACAATGGTGTAAAACTAAAATGAGATATACTGGACTAGGATTCGAGTTACAGGAACAAGGGCTAAACCAACCACCCAAGAATGGAATCGTCAAGCAAAAACCCTTGACAACCTCTTGGAAACAACTTTTCTTGCCACCAGACCTTTCTCCACCAAATAGGCATCTGATGCCGTCACTAAACACATTCCTTAAATTGTAGCCATTTTTTGAGTGTTTATTTTTTGGTGTCTAATCTGCATATATATCACCATTGCTCTTGATTTTCTTGACTGTATATCTCTTAAATGTCAACATATACATGTGTGATATAGTTTACGAAGATTTTTCAATGCCGAGAACCTCGACCAGAGAGTAAAAAGGCGTAAGGTTCACAATGGTATAAAACTAAAATGGGATATACCGGGTTAGGATTCGAGTTACAGGAACAAGGGCCAAACCAACCACCCAATAATGGAATCGTGGAGCGAAAACACTTGACAACCTCCTGTAAGCTGCGTTTCTTGCCACTAGACCTTTCTCCATCAATTAGGAATTTGTTGCCGTCACTAAACACAATCCTTAAATTGTAGGCATTTTTTGAGTGTTTATTTTTTGATGTCTAATTCGCATATATATCACCATTGCTATTAATTTACTTGACTGTATATCTCTTTAATGTCAACATATATACATGTGATTTAGTTTACGAAGATTTTTCAATGCACAGAACCTCGACCAGAGAGTAAAAAAGGCGTAAGGTTCATAATGGTGTAAAACTAAAATGGGATATACCGGGTTAGGATTCGAGTTACAGGAACATGGGCCAAACCATCCACCCAAGAATGGAAACGTCGATCGAATACACATGACAACCTCCTGGAAGCAGTTTTCTTACTACCAGACCTTTCTCCATAAATTAGGAATCTGATGCCGTCACTAAACACATTCCTTAACTTGTAGCCATTTTTTGAGTGTTTATTTTTTGGTGTCTAATCCGCATATATGTCACCATTGCTTTTGATTTTCTTGACTGTATATCTCTTAAATGTCAACATATACACTTGCGATTTAGTTTACGAAGATTTTTCAATGCCGAGATCCTCGATCAGAGAGTAACAAAGGCGTAAGGTTCACAATGGTGTAAAACTAAAATTTGATATACCGGGCTAGGATTCGAGTTACACGGACAAGGGCCAATCCAACCACATTCCTTAACTTGTAGCCATTTTTTGAGTGTTTATTTTTTGGTGTCTAATCCGCATATATGTCACCATTGCTTTTGATTTTCTTGACTGTATATCTCTTAAATGTCAACATATACACTTGCGATTTAGTTTACGAAGATTTTTCAATGCCGAGATCCTCGATCAGAGAGTAACAAAGGCGTAAGGTTCACAATGGTGTAAAACTAAAATTTGATATACCGGGCTAGGATTCGAGTTACACGGACAAGGGCCAATCCAACCACTCAAGAATGGAATAGTCGAGCGAAAACACTTGACAACCTCCTGGAAGCAGCTTTTCTTTCCACCAGACCTTTCTCCATCAATTAGGAATCTGATGCCGTCACTAAACACATTCCCTAAATTGTAGCCATTTTTGAGTGCTTATTTTTGGTGTCTAATCCGCATATATATATCACCATTGCTCTTCATTTTCTTGTCTGTATATCTCTTAAATGTCAACATATACACGTGTGATTTAGTTTACGAAGATTTCTCAAGGCCGAGATCCTCGATCAGGGATTAAAAAAGGCGTGACGTTCACAATGGGGTAAAACTAAAATGCGATATACCGGGCTAGGATTCGAGTTACAAGAACAAGGGCCAAACCAACCATCCAAGAATGGAATCGTGGAGCGAAAACACTTGACAACCTCCTGGAAGCAGCTTTTCTTGCCACCATCCCTTTCTCCATCAATTAGGAATCAGATGCCGTCACTAAACACATTCCTTAAATTGTAGCCATTTTTGAGTGCTTATTTTTGGTGTCTAATCCGCATATATATATCACCATTGCTCTTGATTTTCTTGACTGTATATCTCTTAAATGTCAACATATACACGTGCGATTTAGTTTACGAAGATTTTTCAATGACGAGAACCTCGATAAGAGAGTAAAAAAGGCGTAAGGTTCATAATGGTGTAAATCTAAAATGGGATATACCGGGCTAGGATTCGAGTTACAGTAACATGGCCCAAACCAACCACCCAAGAATGGAATCGTCGAGCGAAAACACTTGACAACCTCCTGGAAACAGCTTTTCTTGCCGCCAGACCTTTCTCCATCAATTAGGAATCTGATGCCGTCACTAAACACATTCCTTAAACTGTAGCCATTTTTTAGTGTTTATTTTTTGGTGTCTATTCCGCATATATATCACCATTGCTCTTGATTTTCTTGACTGTATATCACTTAAATGTCAACATATACACGTGTGATTTTGTTTACGAAGAATTTTCAATGCTGAAAACCTCGATCAGAGAGTAAACAAGGTGTAAGGTTCATAAGGGTGTAAAACTAAAATGGGATATACCCGGCTAGGATTCGAGTTAAAGGAACAAGGGCCAAACCAACCACCCAAGAATGGAATCGTTGAGCGAAAACACTTGATAACCTCCTGGAAGCAGCTTTTCTTGCCACCAGACCTTTCTCCATCAATTAGGAATCTGATGCCGTCACTAAACACATTCCTTAAATTATAGCCATTTTTTGAGTGTTTATTTTTTGGTGTCTAATCCGCATATATATCACAATTGCTCTTGATTTTCTTGACTGTATATCTCTTAAATATTAACATATACACGTGTGATTTAGTTTACGAAGATTTTTCAATGCCGAGAACCTTGATCAGAGAGTAAAAAAGCCGTAAGGTTTACAATGGTGTAAAACTAAAATGAGATATACTGGACTAGGATTCGAGTTACAGGAACAAGGGCTAAACCAACCACCCAAGAATGGAATCGTCAAGCAAAAACCCTTGACAACCTCTTGGAAACAACTTTTCTTGCCACCAGACCTTTCTCCACCAAATAGGCATCTGATGCCGTCACTAAACACATTCCTTAAATTGTAGCCATTTTTTGAGTGTTTATTTTTTGGTGTCTAATCTGCATATATATCACCATTGCTCTTGATTTTCTTGACTGTATATCTCTTAAATGTCAAGATATACATGTGTGATATAGTTTACGAAGATTTTTCAATGCCGAGAACCTCGACTAGAGAGTAAAAAGGCGTAAGGTTCACAATGGTATAAAACTAAAATGGGATATACCGGGTTAGGATTCGAGTTACAGGAACAAGGGCCAAACCAACCACCCAATAATGGAATCGTGGAGCGAAAACACTTGACAACCTCCTGTAAGCTGCTTTTCTTGCCACTAGACCTTTCTCCATCAATTAGGAATCTGTTGCCGTCACTAAACACAATCCTTAAATTGTAGGCATTTTTTGTGTGTTTATTTTTTGATGTCTAATTCGCATATATATCACCATTGCTCTTAATTTACTTGACTGTATATCTCTTTAATGTCAACATATATACATGTGATTTAGTTTACGAAGATTTTTCAATGCACAGAACCTCGACCAGAGAGTAAAAAAGGCGTAAGGTTCACAATGGTGTAAAACTAAAATGGGATATACCGGGTTAGGATTCGAGTTACAGGAACATGGGCCAAACCATCCACCCAAGAATGGAAACGTCGATCGAATACACATGACAACCTCCTGGAAGCAGTTTTCTTACTACCAGACCTTTCTCCATCAATTAGGAATCTGATGCCGTCACTAAACACATTCCTTAACTTGTAGCCATTTTTTGAGTGTTTATTTTTTGGTGTCTAATCCGCATATATGTCACCATTGCTTTTGATTTTCTTGACTGTATATCTCTTAAATGTCAACATATACACTTGCGATTTAGTTTACGAAGATTTTTCAATGCCGAGATCCTCGATCAGAGAGTAACAAAGGCGTAAGTTTCACAATGGTGTAAAACTAAAATTTGATATACCGGGCTAGGATTCGAGTTACACGGACAAGGGCCAATCCAACCACTCAAGAATGGAATAGTCGAGCGAAAACACTTGGCAACCTCCTGGAAGCAGCTTTTCTTTCCACCAGACCTTTCTCCATCAATTAGGAATCTGATGCCGTCACTAAACACATTCCTTAAATTGTAGCCATTTTTTGAGTGTTTATTTTTTGGTGTGTAATCCGCATATATATCAGCATTACTTTTGATTTTTCTTGGCTGTATATCTCTTAAATGTCAACATATACACGTGTAATTTAGTTTAAGAAGATTTTTCAATGCCGAAAACCTCGAACAGAGAGTAAAAAAGGCGTAAGGTTCACAATAGTGTAAAACTAAAATTGGGATATAACGGGCTAGGATTCGAGTTACAGGAACATGGGCCAAACCAACCACCCAAGAATGGAATCGTCGAGCGAAAACACATGACAACCTCCTGGAAACAGCTTTTCTTGCCACCAGACCTTTCGACATCAATTAGGAATCTGATGCCGTCACTAAACACATTCCTTAAATTGTAGCCATTTTTTGAGTGTTTATTTTTTGGTGTCTAATGCCCATATATATCACCATTGCTCTTGATTTTCTTGACTGTATATCTCTTAAATGTCAACATATACACGTGTAATCTAGTTTACGAAGATTTTTCAATGCCGAGAACCTCGATCAGAGAGTAAAAAAGGCGTGAGGTTCACAATGGTGTAAAACCAAAATGGGATATATCTGGCTATGATTCGAGTTACAGGAACAAGGGCCAAACCAACCACCCAAGAATGGAATCGTGGAGCGAAAACACTTGACAACCTCATGGAAGCAGCTTTTCTTACCACCAGACCTTTCTCCATCAATTAGGAATCTGATGCCGTCACTAAACACAATTCTTAAATTGTAGCCATTTTTTGGGTGTTTATTTTTTTGTGTCTAATGCGCATATATATCACCATTGCTCTTCATTTTCTTGACTGTATATCTCTTAAATATAACATATACACGTGTTATTTAGTTTAAGAAGATTTTTCATGGCTGAGAACCTAGATCAGAGAGTAAAAAAGGCGTGAGGTTCACAATGGTGTAAAACTACAATGGGATATACCGGGCTAGGATTCTAGTTACAAGAACAAGGGCCAAACCAATCACCCAAGAATGGAATCGTTTACCGAAAACACTTGACAACCTCCTGGAAGCAGCATGGCCCAAACCAACCACCCAAGAATGGAATCGTCGAGCGAAAACACTTGACAACCTCCTGGAAGTAGCCTTTCTAGCCACCAGACCTTTCTCCATCAATTAGGAATCTGATGCCGTCACTAAACACATTCCTTAAATTGTAGCCATTTTTTGAGTGTTTATTTTTTGGTGTCTATTCCGCATATATATCACCGTAGCTGTTGATTTTCTTGACTGTATATCTCTTAAATGTCAACATATGCACGTGTGATTTAGTTTATGAAGATTTTTCAATGCCGAGAACCTCGATCAGAGAGTAAAAAAGGTGTAAGGTTCATAAGGGTGTAAAACTAAAATGGGATATACCGGGCTAGGATTCAAGTTACAGGAACAACGGCAAAACCAACCACCCAAGAATGGAATCGTTGAGCGAAAACACTTGACAACCTCGTGGAAAACTAGACCTTTCTCCATCAATTAGGAATCTGATGCCGTCACTAAACACATTCCTTAAATTGTTGCCATTTTTTGAGGGTTTATTTTTTGGTGTCTAATTCGCATATATATCACCATTACTCTTGATTTTCTTGACTATATATCTCTTAAATGTCAACATATACACGTGTGATTTAGTTTACGAACATTTTTCAATGCCAAGAACCTTGATCAGAGAGTAAAAAAGGAGTAATGTTCACAATGGTGTAAAACTAAATGAGATATACTAGGCTAGTATTCGAGTTACTGGAACGAGGGCGAAACCAACCAACCAACCAAGAATGTAATCGTCAAACAAAAACCCTTAACAACCTCCTGGAAGCAGCTTTTCTTGCCACCAGACCTTTCTCCATCAAATAGGAATCTGATGCCGTCACTAAACACATTCCTTAAATTGTAGCCATTTTTTGAGTGTTTATTTTTTGGTGTCTAATCTGCATATATATCACCATTGCTCTTAATTTTCTTGACTGTATATCTCTTAAATGTCGACATATACACGTGTGATTTAGTTTACGCAGATTTTTCAATGCCGAGAACCTCAAACAGAGAGTAAAAAAGCGTAAGGTTCACAATGGTATAAAACTAAAATGGGATATACCGGGCTAGGATTCGAGTTACAGGAACAAGGGCCAAACCAACCACCTAAGAATGGAATCGTCGAGCGAAAACACTTGACAAACTCCTGTAAGCAGCTTTTGTTGCCACCAGACCTTTCTCCATCAATTCGGAATCTGATGTCGTCACTAAACACAATCCTTAAATTGTAGCCATTTTTTGAGTGTTTATTTTTTGGTGTCTAATCCGCATATATATCACCATTGCTCTTAATTTTCTTGACTGTATATCTCTTAAATGTCAACATATATACATATGATTTAGTTTACGAAGATTTTTCAATGCAGAGTGCCTCGATCAGAGAGTTAAAAAGGTGTAAGGTTCACAATGGTGTAAAACTAAAATGAGATATACCGGGTTAGAATTCGAGTTACAGGAACATGGGCCAAACTATCCACCCAAGAATGGAAACGTCGATCTAATACACTTGACAACCTCCTGGAAGCAGCTTTTCTTACCACCAGACCTTTCTCCATCAATTAGGAATCTGAGGCCGTCACTCAACACATTCCTTAAATTGTAGCCATTTTTTAAGTGTTTATTTTTTTGTGGCTAATCCGCATATATGTCACCATTGCTTTTGATTTTCTTGACTGTATATCTCTTAAATGTCAACATATACACGTGTGATTTAGTTTACGAAGATTTTTCAATGCCGAGATCCTCGATCAGAGAGTAACAAAGGCGTAAGGTTCATAATGGTGTAAAACTAAAATGGGATATACCGGGCTAGGATTCGAGTTACACGGGCAAGGGCCAATCCAACCACCCTAGAATGGAATAGTCGAGCGAAAACACTTGACAACCTCCTGGAAGCAACTTTTCTTGCCACCAGACCTTTCTCCATCAATTAGAAATCTGATGCCGTCACTAAATACATTCCTTAAGTTGTATCCATTTTTTGAGTGTTTATTTTTTGGTGTGTAATCCGCATATATATCACCATTGCTCTTGATTTTATTGACTGTATAACTCTCATATGTCAACATATACACGTGTGATTTAGTTTACGAAGATTTTTCAATGCCGATAACCTCGATAAGAGAGTAAAAAAGCGTAAGGTTCACAATAGTGTAAAACAAAAATGGGGATATAACGGGCTAGGATTCGAGTTACAGGAACAGGGGCCGAACCAACCACCCAAGAATGGAATCGTCGAGCGAAAACAAATGACAACCTCCTGGAAACAGCTTTTTTTGCCACCAGACCTTTCTCCATCAATTAGGAATCTGATGCCGTCACTAAACATATTCCTTAAATTGTAGCCATTTTTTGAGTGTTTATTTTTTGGTGTCTAATGCGCATATATATCACCATTGCTCTTCTTTTTCTTGACTGTATATCACTTAAATGTCAACATATACACGTGTGATTTAGTTTACGAATATTTTTCAAGGCCGAGAACCTCGATCAAAGAGTAAAAAAGGCGTTAGGTTCACAATGGTGTAAAACTAAATTGGGATACACCGGGCTAGGATTCGAGTTACAAGAACAAGGGCCAAACCAACCACCCAAGAATGGAATCGTCGAGCGAAAACACTTGACAAATTCCTGGAAGCAGCTTTTCTAGCCACCGGAACTTTCTCTATCAATTAGGAATCTGATGCCGTCACTAAACACATTCCTTAAATTGTAGCCATTTTTTGAGTGTTTATTTTTTGGTGTCTATTCCGCATATATATCACCATTGCACTTGATTTTCTTGATTGTATATCACTTAAATGTCAACATATACACGTGTGATTTAGTTTACGAAGATTTTTCAATGCCGAGAACGTCGATCAGAGAGTAAAAAAGGTGTAAGGTTCACAATGGTGTAAAACTAAAAAGGGATATACCGGGCCAGGATTCGAGTTACAAGAACAAGGGCCAAATGAAGCACCTACGAATGGAATCGTCGAGCGAAAACACTTAACAACCTCCTGGAAGCAGCTTTTCTTTCCACCAGACCTTTCTCCATCAATTAGGAATCTGTCGCTTTCACTAAAAACATTCCTTAAATTGTATCCATTTTTTGAGTGTTTATTTTTTAGTGTCTATTCCCCATATATGTCACCATTGCTCTTGATTTTCCTGATTGTATATCTCTTAAATGTCAACATATACCCGTGTGATTTTGTTTACGAAAAATTTGAAGGTTTATTTTTTGGTGCCTAATCCCCATATATATCACAATTGATCTTGATTTTCTTGACTGTATATCTCTTAAATGTCAACATATACACGTGTGATTTAGTTTATGAAGATTTTTCAAGGCCGAGAACCTCGATCACAGAGTAAAAAAGGCGTGATGTTCACAGTGGTGTAAAACTAAAATGGGATATACCGGGCTAGGATTCGAGTTACAAGAACAAGGGCCAAACCAACCACCCAAGAATGAAATCGTCGAGCGAAAACACTTGACAACCTCCTGGATGCAGCTTTTCTCCATCAATTAGAAATCTGATGCCGACACTAATCAAATTCCTTAAATTGTAGCCATTTTTTGAGTGTTTATTTTTTAGTGTCTATTCCGCATATATGTCACCATTGCTCTTCATTTTCCTGACTGTATATCTCTTAAATGTCAACATATACACGTGTGATTTTGTTTACAAAAAATTTTCAATGCCAAAAACCTAGATCAGAGAGTAAAAAAGGCGTAAAGTTCACAATGGTGTAAAACTAAAATGGGATATACCGGGCTAGGATTCGAGTTACAGGAACAAGGGCCAAACGAACCACCCAAGAATGGAATCGTCGAACGAAAACACTTGACAACCTCCTGGAAGCAGCTTTTCTTGCCACCAGACCTTTCTCCATTAATTAGGAATCTGACTCTGTCATTAAACACATTCCTTAAATAATAGCCATTTTTTGAGTCTGTATTTTTTGGTGCCTTATCTGCATTTATATCACCATTGCTCTTGATTTTCTTGACTGTATATCTCTTAAATGTCAACATATAAACGTGTGATTTAGTTTACGAAGATTTTTCATTGCCAAGAACCTTCATCAGAGAGTAAAAAAGGCGTAAGGTTCACAATGGTGTAAAACTAAAATGGGATATAACAGGCTAGGATTCGATTTACAGGAACAAGGGCCAAACCAACCACCCAGGAATGGAATTGTCGAGCGAAAACACTTGACAAACTCATGGAATCAGCTTTTCTTACCACTAGACCTTTCTCCATCAATTAGGAATCTAATGCCGTCACTAAACACATTTCTTAAATTCTATCCATTTTTGGAGTGTTTAATTTTTGGTGTCTAATCCGCATATATATCACCATTACTATTGATTTTCTAGATTGTATATCTCTTAAATGTAAACATATACACGTGTGATTTAGTTTACGAAGATTTTCAATGCCGAGAACCTCGATCAGAGAGAAAAAAAGGCGTAAGGTTCACAATGGCGTAAAACTAAAATGGGATATACCGGGCTAGGATTCGAGTTATTCGAACAAAGGCCAAACCATCCACCCAAGAATGGAATCATCGAGCGAAAACACTTGACAACCTCCTGGAAGCAGCTTTTCTTGCCACCAGACCTTTCTCCATCAATTAGGAGTCTGATGTCGTCACGAAACACAATATTTAAATAGTAGCCATTTTTTGAGTGTTTATTTTTTGGTGTTTATCGGCATATATATCACCATTGCTCTTGATTTTCTTGACTGTATATATCTTAAACTTCAACATATACACGTGTGATTTAGTTTTCGAAGATTTTTCAATGCCGAGAACCTCGATCAGAGAGTAAAAAAGGCGTGAGGTTAACAATGGTGTAAAACTAAAATGGGATATATCGGGCTAGGATTTGAGTTACAGGAACAAGTGCCAAACCAACGACCCAAGAATGGAATCGTCCAGCGAAAACATTTGACAACCCCCTGTAAGCAGCTTTTCTTGCAACCAGACCTTTCTCCATCAATTAGGAATCTAATGTCATCACAAAACACATTCCTTAAATTGTAGCCATTTTTTGAGTGTTTATTTTTTGGTGTCTAATCCGCATATTATTCATCATTGCTCTTGATTTTCTTGACTGTATATATCTTAAATGTCAACATATACACGTGTGATTTAGTTTCCGATGATTTTTCAATTCCAAGAACCTCGAACAGAGAGTAAAAAAAGGCGTAAGGTTCACAATGGTGTAAAACTAAAATGGGATATACTGGGCTAGGATTCGAGTTACAGGAACAAGGGCCAAACCAACCACCCAAGAATGGAATCGTCGAGCGAAAACACTTGACAACCTCCTTGAAGCAGCTTTTCTTGCCACTTGACCATTCTTTATCAATTAGTAATCTGATGCCGTCACTAAACACATTCCTTAAATTGTAGCCATTTTTAAGTGTTTATTTTTTGGTGTCTATTCTGCATATATATCACCATTGCTCTTGATTTTCTGGACTGTATATCTCTTAAATGTCAACATAAACATATACACGTGTGATTTAGTTTACGAAGATTTTTCAACCCCGAGAACCTTGATCAGAGACTAAAAAAGGCGTAAGGTTCGCAATGGTGTAAAGTTAAATGAGATATACCGGGCTAGGATTCGAGTTACTAGAACAAGGGCAAAACCAACCAACCAAAAATGGAATCATCAAGCGAAAACACATGATAACCTCCAGGAAGCAGCTTTTATTGCCACCAGACCTTTCTCCATCAATTAGGAATCTGATGCCGTCACTAAACACATTCCTTAAATTGTAGCCATTTTTTAGTGTATATTTATTGGTGTCTAATCCGCATATATATCACCATTGCTCTTGATTTTCTTGACTGTATATCTCTTAAATGTCAACATATACACGTGTGATTTAGTTTACGCAGATTTTTCAATGCCGAGAACCTCGATCAGAGAGTAAAAAAGGCGTAAGGTTCACAATGGTGGAATACTAAAATGGGATATACCGGGCTATGATTCGAGTTACATGAACAAGGGCCTTACTAACCACCCAAGAATGGAATTGTTATGCGAAAACACTTGACAACCTCTTGGAAGCAGCTTTTCTTGCCACCAGACCTTTCTCAATCAATTAGAAGTCTGATGCCGTCACTAAACACATTCCTTAAATTGTAGCCATTTTTTGAGTGTTTATTTTTTGTGTCTAATCCGCATATATATCACCATTGCTCTTGATTTTCTTGACTGTATATCTTTTAAATGTCAACATATACACTTGTGATTTAGTTTACGAAGATTTTTCAATGCCGAGAACCTCGATCAGAGAGTAAAAAAAGCGTAACGTTCACAATGGTGTAAAACAAAAATGGGATATATCGGGCTAGGATTCGAGTTACAGGAACAAGGGGCAAACCAATCACCCAAGAATGCAATCGTCGAGCGAAAACACTTGACAGCCTCCTGGAAGAAGCGTTTCATTTCTCCATCAATTAGGAATCTGATGCTGTCACTAAACACATTCCTTAAATTGTAGCCATTTTTTGAGAGTTTATTTTTTGGTGTCTAATCCGCATATATATCACCATTACTCTTAATTTTATTGACTGTATATCTCTTAAATGTCAACATATACACGTGTGATTTAGTTTACGAAGATTTTTCAATGCCGAGAACCTCGATCAGATAGTAATAAAGGCGTAAGGTTCACAATGGTGTAAAACTAAAATGGGATATACCAGGCTTGGATTCGAGTTATAGGAACAAGGGCCAAACTAACCACCCAAGAATGGAATTGTCGAGCGAAAACACTTGACTACCTCCTGGAAGCAGCTTTTCTTGCCACCAGACCTTTCTCCATCAATTAGGAGTCTGATACCGTTACTAAACACATTCCTTAAATTGTAGCTTTTTTTGAGTGTTTATTTTTTGGGGTCTAATCCGCATATATATCACCATTGCTCTTGATTTTCTTGATAGTATATCTTTTAAATGTCAACATATACATGTGTGATTTAGTTTACGAAGATTTTTCAATGACGAGAACCTCGATCAGAGAGTAAAAAAGGCGTACCGTTCACAATGGTGTAAAACTAAAATGGGATATACCGGGCTAGGATTCTAGTTACAGAAACAAGGGCCAACCCAGCCACCCAAGAATGGAATCGTCGAGCGAAAACACTTGACAACCTCCTGGAAGCAGCTTTTCTTTTCTCCATCAATTAGGAATCTGATGCTGTCACTAAACACATTCCTTAGATTGTAGTCATTTTTTGAGTGTTTATTTTTTGGTGTCTAATCCGCATACATATGATCATTGCTCTTGATTTTCTTGACTGTATATCACTTAAATGTCAACATATACACGTGTGATTTAGTTTACGAAGATTTTTAAAAGCCGAGAACCTCGATCAGAGAGTAAAAAAGGCATAAGGTTCACAATGGGGTAAAACTAAAATGGGATATACCGGGCTAGGATTCGAGCTACCGGAAGAAGGGCCAAACCAACCACCCAAGAATGGAATCGGCGAGCGAAAACACTTGACAACCTCGTGGAAGCAGCTTTTCTTGACACCAGGCCTTTCTCCATCAATTAGGAATCTGATGCCGTCACTAAACACATTCCTTAAATCGTAGCCATTTTTTGAGTGTTTGTATTTTGGTGTCTAATCCGCATATATATATATCACCATTGCTCTTGATTTTCTTGACTGTATATCTCTTAAATGTCAACATATACACGTGTGATTTAGTTTACGAATATTTTTCAATGTCGAGAACCTCGATTAGAGAGTACAAAAGGCGTAAGGTTCATAATGGTGTAAACCTAAAATGGGATATACTAGGCTAGGATTCGAGTTACAGGAACAAGGGCCAAACCAACCACCCAAGAATGGAATGGTCGAGCGAAAACACTTGAAAACCTCCTGGAAGCAGCTTTTCTTGCCACTAGACCTTTCTTCACCAATTAGGAATCTGTTGCCGTTACTAAACACATTCCTTAAACTGTAGCTTTTTTTGAGTGTTTATTTTTTGGTGTCTAATCCGCATATATATCACCATTGCTCTTGAGTTTCTTGACTGTATATATCTTAAATGTCAACATATACACGTGTGATATAGTTTACAAAGATTTTTCAATGCCGAGAACCTCGATCAGAGAGTAAAAAAGGCGTAAGGTTCAAAATGGTGTAAAACTAAATTGGGATATACTAGACTAAGATTCGATTTACTGGAACAAGGGCTAAACCACCCACCCAAGAATAGAATCGTTAAGCGAAAACACTTGACAACTTCCTGGAAGCAACTTTTCTTGCCACCAGACCTTTCTCCATCAATTTGGAATCTGATGCAGTCACTAAACACATTCCGTAAATTGTTGCCATTTCTTGAGTGTTTATTTTTTGCTGTCTAAACCTGATATATATAACCATTGCTCTTGATTTTCTTGACTGTATATCTCTTAAATGTTAACATATACACGTGTGATTTAGTTTACAAAGATTTTTCAATGCCGAGAACCTCGATCAGAGAGTAAAAAAGGCGTGAGTTTCACAAAGGTGTAAAACTAAAATGGGATATACCAGGCTAGGATTCGAGTTACAGGAACAAGGGCCAAACCAACCTCCCAAGAATGGAATCATCGACCGAAAACACTTGACAACCTCCAAGAAGCAGCTTTTCTTGCCACCAGACCTTTCTCCATCAATTAGGAATCTGATGCCGTTAATAAACACATTCATTAAATTGTAGCCATTTTTTAAGTGTTTATTTTTTGGTGACTAATCCGCATATATATCACCATTGCTCTTGATTTTCTTGACTGTATATCTCTTAAATGTCAACATATACACTTGTGATTTTGTTTAGGAAGATTTTTCAATGTCGAGAACCTTGATTAGAGAGTAAAAAAGGCGTAAGGTTCACAATGGTGTAAAACTAAAATGGGATATACCGGGCAAAGATTCGAGTTACAGGAACAAGGGCCAAAACAACCACCTAAGAATGGAATTGTCGAGCGAAAACACTTGACAACCTTCTGGAAGCATCTTTTCATGCCACCAGACCTTTCTCCATCAATTAGGAGTCTGATGCCGTCACTAAACACTTAAATTGTAGCCATTTTTTGAGTTTTTATTTTTTGGTGTCTAATCGGCATATATATCACCATTGCTCTTGATTTTCTTGTGATATAGTTTACAAAGATTTTTCAATGCTGAGAACCTCGATCAGAGAGTAAAAAAGGCGTAAAGTTCAAAATGGTGTAAAACTAAATTGGGATGTACTGGGCTAAGATTCGAGTTACTGGAACAAGGGCCAAACCACCCACCCAAGAATAGAATCGTCAAGCGAAAACACTTGACAACCTCCTGGAAGTAACTTTTTTTGCCACCAGACTTTTCTACATCAATTTGGAATCTGATGCAGTCACTAAACACATTCCGTAAATTGTTGCCATTTTTTGAGTGTTTATTTTTTGGTGTCAAAACCTGATATATATAACCGTTGCTCTTGATTTTCTTGACTGTATATCTCTTGAATGTTAACATATACACGTGTGATTTAGTTTACAAAGATTTTTCAATGCCGAGAACCTCGATCAGAGAGTAAAAAAGGCGTGAGTTTCACAAAGGTGTAAAACTAAAATTGGATATACCAGGCTAGGATTCGAGTTACAGGAACAAGGGCCAAACAAACCACCCAAGAATGGAATCATCGACCGAAAACACTGGACAACCTCCTAGAAGCAGCTTTTCTTGCCACCAGACCTTTCTCCATCAATTAGGAATCTGATGTCGTCACTAAACACATTCCTTAAATTGTAGCCATTTTTTGAGTGTTTATTTTTTGGTGTCTAATCTGCATATATGTCACCATTGCTCTTGATTTTCTTGACTGTATATCTCTTAAATGTCAACATATACACGTGTGATTTTGAAACACCCATAACTTTAAACTAATTTTTATACACAAGTGGAAAACTGTCCCAGATTTTTCATTATTTAACAAAAAAAAAAAACACACGTTATTTGAGATAACCATTAAATAGATTATCACCATTTAAAAACTACCATAACATACCTGTTCAGCAGGTTTTGATCAAACGCCTTTTTCTATATACAAGTAAACACATTTTACCCCTACAACCTATGTGGTATTGGGTCTTCACAATATCATATATAAAATGTTCCTCTTAAATCCGATCCAAGACTTGTATCATAAGCTTCACTTCGGCCATGCCTTGCCTATTCATGATTATACAATGTAAGGGTTAGTATAATCATGTATATACATGTATTAATACTGAAAGTAAATCAACATCTTTTGAAAATAATTAACCGGTGGAACATAGAGGCAACATAACATCACAATCCATACTGGCGTAGGCTATGTTAGACTCGGCATATCCTACGATAAGTCCTGCGCAAGCCTGGGAAAACTACCTGTTTAGAAATCTTTGGACCCGTTACTTCATTTTACCAAAACTTTTGCTTGTTATAACTCATTCTAGATGTGCAGGGGAGTATATAACATTTTCAATCCATGGTACTCATAAAACCCCACCCCTTTCAATTTCAAAATAAAAATTGAATTTGTATCCCTTTAAGTAGCACAATATTTCCAAACCATTCAATATACTTGGATCGGTATTCCTTCAATTTAGTATAGAATCATGTTCGTGATAATTCTCATAGAGCTACTTACCTTAGTAAAATTTAATCCGTTTGTATAAACCAACCCTTTAAAAGAATATTATCTCCCTGATGATATCTAAGATTTCAAAGTCTCCTTAATTAACCTTTAATATTCCAGCAATACTTAACTTCAAAGAAGAATTTAGTATATCTGTAAAGGATTCTTGTAATGCACAATCTTATATATAGAATTGTAGAATAAAACACTTACCTTGTTTGCCCAAAGCTTCCACCTTGCATTCCTTGTTGGATTTTAGTTAATCTTCTAAATTCAAACTAGCCAATAAGAAGGAAACTAGGTAAAACCCACATATTCAATCATGTTTACATAAGTGGTGTCAATTAAACACTTATAAAAACTATGACTCTTTTGCTTCATGTTTGACCCATTTCAAAAGTTCATATTGCATACTATGTTCGTTTACCACACATTTGGATTCACAGTAACTAAATAGTCTAAATCATATACTTGTAAACATGTTTGGTCTATTGGAACCTATAACCCAAGTTCTACCTAAATTAAGAAATAAATTTTTACTTTTATTTATTTTTTTAGATTCATTAGCTGAACTTAACATTTTACACAGCATGTATAGCCTGTAGTATTTCACATTTTTGACCCACTTAACGACCATGTTTTACCTTGTTCTAAAATTATGTACAATCTACACTCCACAAGGTTTTCAAGCATATAAAGAACACCCAAAACGGACACTCGGCTGATTTTATATGATTTTTACAAAACAGCCTAAAATCAGTGTAAAAGCTGCGAAAATCCAGGTTTACTTTCTTCTTCAGTTCGACCCAACCTTTTATATAAACCCTTATTTCATGGCTCGAACACCAATTAAACACTTACATTATAATAGAAACTATCAAACTTAGTGATTATGAACCAAACTATATTTAAAATCCATTCAAGAGTCATCATGTCATGTGCTCACTACAACTTATACAAAAGCCCCAATTTCATCATGAACCCTAGATTATTAATTCATCTAAGACACAATGTAGACAATTAAATTGATGAATTCTTACCACATACAAATATGTTTACGAACAAAAATAGCATAACAAATCATCCAATTTCTCATGTTATCATCAAACCCCACATGTATCTCCACATAAAAGAGAAAGGAGATGAACAAGAAGAATATGTACTTACAAAAAAAGATGATGATGCTATAAATCAGATTATAAACTTGCATTAACAAGATTTACACTTGGAATTTCCAAATTTCAAGTTGGAAATCACTTTCTCTTGGTCTCTTTTTCTCCATCGTCATACACCTCACTGCAAGCATCAAGGTTCTGGAGATTTCTTTTCCTCCTTGACTTATTTAGTTAACTAAAACTCATATTTCCACATTCACCCCTTCTTGATCATTTACAAAATACTCCCTACTAAGTTTCTAAATAAGGGTGTTAATTAAAACCTTATATGCTACAACAATATTGTTTTATTTATCATAGATAAAATACATAGTTAGGAAGGTTTGCCAGTTTTTATTTATGATTAAAATAGTGATGTTACAATTCTACCCCTCTTAAATAGGTTTCGTCCTCGAAACCAATTTACACATTATAGAAGTTGAAACCCTACCCTATGGTCTTTTATTCTACTGTGATGAATTCTTTTCACACACATTATAGAAGTTGAAACCCTACCCTATGAATCTTTTCACACACATTTGCTTGGCATCAATTTTATCCTTCAATCTGACCAATGGTTAGAAAATTACCTACTAGGATTGGAAATATTATCCATTGGTCTCATCTTCCTTATGAAATAAGTCACCCTATTCAAATTTTAGAATAACATTTCACATTCCCTTTTACACCTATTTCGTAATCCAAAATAAGTAATATAGTTCAAGTATTACAATGCGATGGCATCATAAAGACACAGTAGTAAAATTCCCATCTTCAATCTTGCAAATACTTCCTTCACCCGGTCAATGAGTACATTAGCCACAACTCTCATTTAATCTAGTGATTCCCGTGGTCAAATTAAGCACCCAAAATGCTATGCTTGATTCATTTACTACTATTTACTTGGTCCTTTACAACTTATAATCAATATCAACATTTATGTAACAACCCTCATTAAAAAATTACTATTTCTTACGATTTATTGTCCAATACGAAACCCTAATTGAGACCCCCAAGTGATTCTATATAAACCCTAAAATTTTCAGAACAATCAGAATCAGGATCAGGGCCCTAAAACTTAGGGGGGGGGGGGGTATTCCCTATTTACAATTATCCACATAACTTGTTGTCAAAATTGAATTTTAATGAATCGCTGACTCACCTGAGCTACAAACACACGGGGCTACCCTATAATAGGGTGGTGCCACTCGCGTCACGCGACGCCCCTACGTGACCCCTCGCGTCACGCGAGGGTGTCAAATTTTCAGTATAAATAGAGGGGTGTGGGACTTGAATTTTGGCACTTGTTCGACGAAAAAATTCGTTATATACACTAAGTTATAGTCTATTTACTACAAAACACACACACAGCACGAAACGTTGACGCAAAACAGGGTAATAACTCGATCGCTGCTACGATTCTATGTCCGATCGATTGAAACTATCCGATGAATGTTTAAGTGCTGCTCAAGTTGGGTTTATACTTTGTCATTCGTCGTGAATTCGATGGATGTTTAAGTATTGCACTTTGTCATTTGTCGTGAGGGTTTAATCTCGTGAGTTATCGTAAATGCTGTATTAGTTACTGACCTAGTTCGTGTGCATTGTTATTTAAATTAGGTTACAAGGCTAATCAGTAGGCTAAACTCTGCTCGTATAAATCTGAAATGTGAGTCATTCTCTTTTTATCAAAATTGCTTTCCAAAACCCTATTTATTTCAAAGTTATAATTACAGGGATTAAGTCTTTGTAATCTCCAAATTACAGCCGGTATGTGGGGTTTTGTATACATTACTTGATAACCGTCACCATTGGACAACGGGTTAGCCAAGGGGTGATATGACCATAGTCCCAGACACCATTGGACAACGAGATAGCCAATAGGTGGTCGAGTGATAAATACCGTTGGGTAAATGGTTGATATATATATAAACATTGTAATCGCTCTCAATACTGTAAATTATAACAATGCGTCGTTTTAAGCAAAAAGAATGATTCACTAGTATTTCCCCGCTGACAAAACCTTTTTCAAACATGTTTCAGGTGATCTGTTGTGATCCAGGAAAAGTGCCGCGAAGCACTACAAGCTTAAGGAAGTGGCTCAATATAAATAAAGAAACATGTTTTTTAAAAATAAGGATTTCCCAGTGAAATCACTTTGTTGTAAACTACCGGGGTTTTATCCCGAATTATGAAATAAAATAATCGGACATTTCAAGTTTTAAAAGATCCTGTTAAAATCTTCCGCTGTCGCATCATAAATACCACCGGTTCCTGTCCCGCGGCTCCTGACCGGGTCAAACCGAGGCTGGGGCCGTGACAAGAAAAGGTGGTATCAGAGCCACTGATTTATGCCAATTAAGTATTTAGAAAATACTTAATTTTACTAATTGCTTTTTCGTGATTACATGTTTTATTATTTGGATATTTTTTTTACAGTATGGGTAAGGAAGGAATTTCGGATATCTATCTTAAATTAGATGATTCACCGAAAGATAAGGGAAACTCATCCCAATCAAATTCCTCAAAATACCCAACAGATATGGAGGAAGGAATATTTGTTCGTAAGGCACAGTTTGAAAAACCACTTTCTCCTAAGAAAAGAAGTTGGATTATTAGAAAAAGTCAAGAGAAATTGAGGAAGTCACAACCAAAAGAAGTGATGATTCCTAAGGAAACTCAAGAAACAGGAAATAACCCACCCTAGGAAGATGAGTTAGATGAAAAATGGGCAGATCTATATATGTTAGCCACTGTAGCAGTAAATGCAAAATTGTAAAATACCCTGACCCAGTATTACCACCCATATCACCTATAAGCCAGAAACTCTAAAGAAAATTTTATCCAGTAAATAAATAAGTTACAATAAACTCTAGTATGTTTTAATTTTCAGTAATCCTTTGTATTAAATTAGTCACACGGTATGCAATAATACTTGAATGTTTATTTGTAAAAAAAAAAATTATTATAAATTTTAACTTAGCATTTTGTGTGCATTTTGCATATATGCTAAACAGCATGAATGAGTTATCTGAAGCCCTTCAGAATCTCAATCTCTATCCTGTGAAAGTAGAAGTTTCCAAAGACTTTACTGGTTACTTACCCGATGTAGAGGAACCTATGGAATTTCGAGCTCCACCTCCGGAGAAAACAAGGCCTAAGAAAAAGAGAAGATTTGTAGGCTGGAGGCGTGTACGCAGGAGAAAACCAGCAACTCAGAAAATTCCCAAAATAGAAAATCCCATTGATAAAGGAAAAGGGATCGAGATTGAGGAAAATGCTAGGCAAGTAGAAATGGAAATTGGGGAAAGTTCTAGGCAAATCGAGGAATTGCCATTACAGGAAGAATTAGATCGCCTACTGGCAAGCTGTGATATCATTAGACCTATCAACACCAACCTCTTCCCTTATCCTACTGCAACCCAACTTCCAATAAACTTATAACCGGCTTTCCCAGATCCTCTGATCCATACCCAACCTCTAGGATAAATAGACGAGTGGTGGACCAATGATTGGCAGTTTCAAAACCTCCTCAATAACCCTTATACCTTTTTCCCTCAGTTCGACCCAGAACCTATACCAAACCCACCAATGAGCAATGAAAACTTAGCTGAACTCCGCCATTTTGGTGAGGAACTGATGAATGCAGGAAATAGGATCAGAGAGGTAGGAGAACAAATCTCCTGGAAATACGACGAGAGGGAACGCCGTTTCTAAGATGCCCAGGGATAGGATGGTTGTGAAGCTATGATTGTATAATAGTAATAATAATAATAATAAAATAAGTCTGTAAATAACCTACAAATAAAACTTTTGTAAGATAACGGTGTGTACTGATGCATATTATAATATATAAAAATGGCAGTTGAGAAATCAACAATTTTGACTAAACATGTGTTATGAAATTGTGTGATTAATTGCATATAGCTATTATTTATTTTATGCTAATAATTTATATATATTAATTACCAGATGGAACCTGCTAATAATGAACCAGTTAATGAAGTAAACCAATCTGAGCAAAATCAGGAAGATCAATTTATGACTAGGCAAGATATCGAGAATATCGTTGCTCAAGGAATAGCCAATGCTATTCCAGCAATCCTTGCTGCTGCCCAGAAACCTCTTGAACCTCAACAAATTATTCCTAGTAAACGTACTCAAGAAGACAACTTCAGTAATAGCGTAAACGGATGTGGCAATCATACTAACAACGATAATGAGATACGGCAAGCCCCAAATCTCAAAAGAATGAAAGCTGCAACACCTTGTTGCACTTACAAGGAATTTCTTGCCTGTAAACCAGCAGAATTTGTAGGTAATGAAGGGGCGACTGCAGCACTGCATTGGTTGGAGAAAACTGAAGCAGTAATTATGATATGTAAATGTGCTGAGGAAGACAAGGTCATGTATGCTTCGCATCTTTTTAAAGAAGGGGCGCTAGAATGGTGGAATACGGTACTTCAAGCCAAAGGAAGAAATATGGCCTATGCCATGAGTTGGGAAGAATTTAAGCAACCAATGGAAAGAAAATTTTGTCCCGAATATGAAAAGGAACAAATGGCGAATAAGTTCCTGAACCATCGGATGATGGGTGTAGATTGTCGAGGATATACTTCGACATTCTTCGAATATGCTAGAGTGGTACCAACACTGGCTTCGCCAGAACCGGTACTTATTTTTCGCTATATTTGGGGATTTATTGGCGAAATCCGTAATATCGTTAAACTGCGAGACCTCGCACTATTGACGATGCGGTAGAATTAGCTAACACCCTAACTAACGAGCTGGTACGCACAAGAGAAGAAAACCGGAAGAAGGAATTGGCTCAGAAAATTACCCAAGGATTTCGTGTGGGTAATAATAGCAAATTCAAGAAGAGGGAACCGGACAATCTTCCACTCCGCCTTTCTGCAAGAATTGCTGAAAGAAACATTTTGGAAAATGCAATGAAACCTGCAACTTTTGCAAGGTTGTAGGACATCATGAGGAAGATTGTAGAAAGAAGACCAGGATCTGCTATAATTGTGGAGAAGCTGGGCATTTCAGACCTGAATGCCCTAAATTGGTCAAACCAGCAGACAACAAAGCCAAGACGGCCGACGTAACTACTAAGAAGAATGCCAGAGCATTCCAGTTGACTACTCAGGAAGCAGAACTAATTCCTGACGTAATAGCTGGTACGTTCCTAGTTCACAACGTTTATGCAAAAGTACTGTTTGACTCTGGTGCAAACCAAAGTTTTTAAATACTTCATTCTGCCAAGCTCTTAATTTACCCTTAACCACCCTTAGGCAGATTTTTACAGTCGAAACGGCAGATGGTAATACTGTTAACATAGATAAGGTTTTGCAAGAAGAAAAGATAGAACTTTTAGGCCATAAATTTTCTGCAAACCTGTTACCTATGAATTTAGCCGGATTCGATGTCGTGTTAGGAATGGATTGGTTAGTAACCAACCATGCTCGAATTCTTTGTGATAAAAATGCCATAGAAATATATACACCTACAGGAGAGGTAATTTTAATTACAGGAGATAAACCACGAAAGCCACTGAAATTCATTTCAGTAATGAAGTTGGCCAGTTATTCAAGAAAACAAGAAATGGTGTATATGATTTCAGTAATCATTAGTACTAAGGATAAAGAACTTAAGGAAATTCCAGTAGTATCAGAATACCCAGATGTATTCCCAGAAGAACTCCCAGGATTACCACCCGACAGGGAAGTAGAATTTAGGATTCATCTAATTCCCGGAACTACACCGATAGCTAAAGCACACTACCGATTAGCACCCACTGAAATGTTAGAACTGAAAAAGCAATTAGATGAATTGCTCAGTAAAGGATTTATATAACCTAGTTCCTCCCCATGGGGAGCTCCAGTGTTGTTTGTAAAGAAGAAAGATGGGTCGATGCGAATGTGTATCGATTACAAGGAATTAAATAAGGTTACAATTAAGAATCGATATCCATTACCAAGGATCGATGATCTTTTTGATCAAATTCAAGGAGCTAGATACTTTTCTAAGATAGACTTACGCTCCGGATATCATCAATTGAAGGTACAAGAAGAAGACATACCTAAAACTGCTTTCAGAACTAGGTATGGTCATTACGAGTTTACAGTCATGCCCTTTGGATTAACAAATGCACCTGCAACATTTATGGACGATATACTTATTTATTCCAAAAGTCAGGAGGAACATTGTCAGCACTTGCATGCACTCTTAACCTTGTTAAGAAGGGAGAAGCTTTACGCCAAATTCTCAAAATGTGAATTTTGGCTACAGGAGGTGCAATTTTTAGGACATATGGTGAATCACAAAGGTATGCACGTAGATCCTGCTAAGATAGAAGCAATCACCAAATGGAAGGTCCCGCAATCAGCTACTGAAGTTAGAAGTTTTATAGGCTTAGCTGGATACTATAGGCGCTTTATTAAGGATTTTTCCAAAATAGCTGTGCCATTAACTAAGCTAACCTGTAAAATAGTTAAATTTGAATGGGGACCTAAGCAAGAAGAGGCTTTTAGAATTTTGAAGAAAAAGCTAACAAACACCCCAATTCTAGCCTTACCAGAAGGAACTGAAGATTTTGAAGTATATTGTGATGCCTCTAAGCTAGGATTAGGATGTGTGCTAATGCAACGCAAGAAGGTAATTGCGTATGCTTCAAGACAATTGAAAAAGAACGAGGAAAACTATACGACTCACGACTTGGAATTAGGAGCCATAATTTTTGCTCTTAAGATATGGAGACATTACCTGTACGGAAGTAAGTTTACTGTCTATACAGATCATAAAAGCTTAAGATACATATTTGGGCAAAAAGAATTGAACATGAGGCAAAGGAGATGGATGGAAATTCTAAGTGACTACGACTGTGATATTCAATATCACGAAGGAAAGGCAAACGTAGTGGCAGATGCCTTAAGTCGTAAGTATCATGAAAAGCAAAAGCGAGTTCGTGCTCTTAGATTAAATCTACAATTAGATTTAATGGAACAATTAAAGAACGTCCAGGAAACAGCAATCAAGGATGATGCTGAGGGAATGAAAGGAAGAATAAAGGAATTAGATCAAGGAGCTGATGGAATTTGGAGATTCCATAAGAAAAGAATTTGGGTACCTAAGCAAGGAGAATTAAGAAATAAGATATTAGAGGAAGCCAATAAATCTAGGTATACCATGCATCCCGGAAACAATAAAATGTACCAAGATTTAAGGAATAATTTATGGTGGATAGGAATGAAAAAGCACATAGCTAGATATGTTTCTAAATGTCTTACTTGTTCACAAGTTAAGGCAGAACACCAGAAACCTTCAGGTCTACTACAACAATTAGAAATGCCTGTATGGAAATGGGAACTCATAACAATGGATTTTGTTACTAAGTTACCCAAAACTAGAAAAGGTAATGATGCGATTTGGGTAATTGTTGATCGATTAACCAAATCAGCTCATTTTCTACCTATAAAGGAAACCTTTAGCATGGAAAGGTTGGCAAAGCTATACGTAGATGAAGTAGTATCCTTACATGGAGTTCCACTATCCATTGTATCGGATAGAGATAGTCGTTTCACTTCGCATTTTTGGACAAGTTTCCAAGAAGCCATGGGGACTAAACTGAACTTGAGCACTGCATATCATCCTCAAACAGACGGACAAAGTGAAAGGACGATTCAAACCCTGGAAGACATGCTTAGAGCATGTGTAATAGATTTTGGTGGAAATTGGGATGATCACCTACCTTTAATTGAATTCTCCTATAACAATAGTTATCATTCAAGCATAGAAGCTGCCCCATTCGAAGCACTGTATGGACGAAAGTGCAGAACTCCAGTCTGTTGGGCAGAGATAGGAGAAACTCAATTATCAGGTCCTGAATTTGTACAAGAAGCCACTGATAAAATAACCCAAGTCAAGAAAAGACTAAAAACGGCTAGAGATCGTCAGAAAAGTTATGCCGATAATCGACGCAAGCTGTTAGAATTCCAAATAGGAGACAAGGTACTCTTGAAAGTTTCTCCTTGGAAAGGAGTAGTTCGATTCGGTAAGAAAGGAAAACTAAGTCCACGATAAGTAGGACCATTTCCAGTGATCCAACGTATAGGACCAGTTGCTTATCGCTTACAACTACCAGAAGAACTAGCTGGAGTACATGACGTGTTTCATGTATCCAATCTCAAGAAATGTCTATCTGATGAGTCCCTGGTAGTACCTCTTCAAGATGTAGAGGTGAATGAAAAGCTAAAATTTGTTGAGAAGCCATTACAAATAGAAGACAAAAAGATCAAGTTTCTCAAGCACAAGCGACTAGTTCTGGTCAAAGTCTGGTGGGATTCAAAGAGAGGACCCGAATACACTTGGGAACTGGAATCGGAAATGAAGATAAAATATCCTCACTTATTCCAGTAAATCTCGAGGACGAGATTCTTTTTAAGGTGGGGAGGATGTAACAACCCTCATTAAAAAATTACCATTTCTTATGATTTATTGTCCAATAGGAAACCCTAATTGAGACCCCCAAGTGATTCTGTATAAACCCTAAAATTTCCAGAACAATCAGAATCAGGATCAGGGCCCTAAAACTCAGGGGGGGGGGGTATTCCCTATTTACAATTATCCACATAACTTGTTGTCAAAATTGAATTTTAACGAATCGATGACTCACCTGAGCTACAAACACACGGGGCTACCCTATAATAGGGTGGTGCCCCTCGCGTCACGCGACGCCCCTACGTGACCCCTCGCGTCACGCGAGGGTGTCAAATTTTCAGTATAAATAAAGGGGTGTGGGACTTGAATTTTGGCACTTGTTCGACGAAAAAATTTGTTATATAAACTAAGTTATAGTCTGTTTACTACAAAACACACACACAACACGAAACGCTGCCGCAAAACAGGGTAATAACTCGATCGCTGCTACGATTCAATGTCCGATCGATTGAAACTATCCGATGAATGTTTAAGTGCTGCTCAAGTTGGGTTTATACTTTGTCATTCGTCGTGAATACGATGGATGTTTAAGTATTGCACTTTGTCATTTGTCGTGAGGGTTTAATCTCGTGAGTTATCGTAAATGCTTTATTAGTTACTGACCTAGTTTGTGTGCATTGTTATTTAAATTAGGTTACAAGGCTAATCAGTAGGCTAAACTCTGCTCGTATAAATCTGAAATGTGAGTCATTCTCTTTTTATCAAAATTGCTTTCCAAAACCCTATTTATTTCAAAGTTATAATTACAGGGATTAAGTCTTTGTAATCTCCAAATTACAGCCGGTATGTGGGGTTTTGTATACATTACTTGATAACCGTCACCATTGAACAACGGGTTAGCCAAGGGGTGATATGACCATAGTCACAGACACCATTGGACAACGAGATAGCCAATAGGTGGTCGAGTGACAAATACCATTGGGTAAGTGGTTGATATATATATAAACATTGTAATCACTCTTAATACTGTAAATTATAACAATGCGTCGTTTTAAGCAAAAAGAATGATTCACCAGTATTTCCCCGCTGACAAAATCTTTTTCAAACATGTTTCAGGTGATCTGTTGTGTTCCAGGAAAAGTGCCGCGAAGCACTACAAGCTTAAGGATGTGGCTCAATATAAATAAAGAAACATGTTTTGTAAAAATAAGGATTTCCCAGTGAAATCACTTTATTGTAAACTACCGGGGTTTTATGCCGAATTGTGAAATAAAATAATCATACATTTCAAGTTTTAAAAGATCCTGTTGAAATCTTCCGCTGTCGCATCATAAATACCACGGGTTCCTGTCCCGCGGCTCCTGACCGGGTCAAACCGGGGCTGGGGCCGTGACAATTTATTTGCATATAAAATTATAAAAATAAAGTTAATTAATTTTTCATTTATATATTTTCATCTCAAGTAATTACATAAATGTTATACACCAATACTTATAGTGAGTGTGTGATGTCGTGTCATCTTTTAATCTACGAAGATTCAAATTCCAAAGCATAACTCTTATATAAAGAATTTCAAATAGCTATTAACCAAACATGTCAAAAGACCCATTTGGTTCGATCCTTTATTATCACTACAAGATCATAAAGGATAAAGACACTTAATTTGATCATGTGAATTTATTGATTTTGAGTTTGCAACTTACTTCTTTTCAAACTAACCATCAAAGTTGACACACTTGTTACCTTCTTATAGCAAATATCAATATTTGCTAGGTTCGGAACTCATATGCTCTGTTGTTTTATCAACTCCTTCTGTTTCCTCAGGTTCGACTTCATAAGTCAATCTAAACACATTTCTATCACAGCAATAATCTTTGTAAATGTTAACAAGTAAAGATAATAATCTTCTCATCAATATCAAGTTCCATTCATGATTCCAAATTAGCATAAACATCTTTGCGTCAAATAAAAACTATGATTTACCTTCATAGTCCAATTATTTGTTTCTTATTTCAATCAAAACCCCAAGGCTTACAAAACTTGCATCAAATTAATTAACATGTCACACTTCTCTATGACCTAACTTTGGGCAATTCATACATTATACGCAAATGTGACTGATAAACATACGTACCCTGGTTGCACATTTTATAGGTGATTATAATTACATATAATACCACCAATACTAAAGATGAGTTGCATACCTAGCCATCTGCAGGGGAATGCTCGTCGCATGTCACCCAACATGTATTCGAGTGCCACTATATCATTATTTTGCATCCCAAAGAGTTTCCTGCATGCTCATCTTCTGTACACACATCATTCTTGATCGTTATATACTTTTAATCTTTCCATCGGTGTTGTAATTCCACTTTCTATTATTTAAATCTATAATAAAAAATAGCATCATTGTTATATCAACCTGTTGTAGCCATAGGTTTCATGTACCAATTTTCAAATTTTGAGTATGAGGCACCCATCATAATTAACACCTCATTACAATCATAATATCATGCTAAATGATTAAAATTTCAAATCATCTTGATATATGCTCATCCACATTAATTTATAAACACACCTATGTGTGTAACAAATCATAGTTTGCACTTTTAACGACACGCACTATAGTTTCATAACTCCATCTACCGTTTTCGTTTTCATTCTGATTTATACTATATTATCGACAATTTGTCATTGTCCATTATTTAAAGCCCAACATATCTTTAACCATTCAAAACCTCCCTATTTGATCATACACATCTAGATTCATTTATTCAAATCACTTTTGCAAGTTCACAAATTTGCAAACCACAAAATTTTCTTTTTGGGAATTGATAAACCTTATAATTCATTCTATCTTGAATGAGTCATAGTATTTCTTATACATCTTTTAGGCTCCTTATATGGTTTATAGATGATTATATACTTTCAGGAAAATATAAAATGGTTCGATGATCATCATGGCTCCAATAAGCAAATCCAAGTCTAATATATCAATAGGGGTCAAACTAAATAAATATTTCTTCCTTTTAAGTCAATACTAATATAATTATCAATATTTTATGTCAGAAGAATTCTATACAATTTTAAAGAAGTCAAGACTTCTTAATACCTTCGTTGTGGCTTAGGGCGTCTAAACATCTTTATGATCGACTTTAGCCATTTAACAGCTTGTGATTATTCAAATTATTTCTTACCTAAATTTATATTAAATAATTCATTTCAACTTACTTGTGTGGCTCGAAGTCTTCAAGTACTATACTTTCTTTCTTGAGACCACTATCTCTATCAAAGCTTACCTAGCCTTGAGTCCACCATTTCTATTTTAACAATATAATCAAATCAGTTTGTGAATATTCTATATAAATCATCCCGCATGATTGGTCGGTATATACAATCACATATTTTCAGCCCACACAAACCAAAGGGTTATTAATTACACAATGACCAAGACCATATGATGTTATCATGTTTCAATCCATCAGAACCCATCCACATAATATGATTACTTCAAGACCATACTTGTACTATGCATTTTAGATTTTATTCGTGAAATGAAATCTCAACACCCCATACAAATACATTCGTGTTGTTATCATATAATGTGTTTAAGTTATGATTTCAGCTTAAATAACTTACACCTTCAGAGATTTATCATTTATATTACAAATTAGCATAACTTGCCTATTGACCTTCGTTACCCACATCTTATGATATTTGTATATTACCTCCACTTGATCACAATTAACATGATTCTCCATCTCCTTTATGAGGTCCAAGACCTCCTGTTTTACCAGCAAATCTTTATTCCACCTGTATAAATTCCACGTAAATGTATTTAAAACCAAGAATACCTATTATATACAAGTTATAACATAAAGTCTTTTGTTTATTAACTCCTTTTCCTTGCTCTTTACTTATAACTCTTGATTGTCAACTGAACGTTTAGTAACTTAATTATTACTACTACATTTATGGAATACTCATTCCATCATGTTTATCATAAAATAGCTCTTTCTTATTTATAACTACCTCTTACGGGTAATGTCGTGCACATTCTATCAATTTTGGTAATTTAAGTACCAAATTCATTTATTTACCCATGCATGAAAGACATAATCTCCTTCTCATTTATAATTTCCAAGTACGAGTTATATTTTGAACACCTTTATCATGTTTGTAAATTAATGTCAAAATCATTATTTTATTCCTTTATGATATAAAAAACTTTTATAAAATCCTTTGTGAAGTCAAAGACTCCACAATACTCCTTTACAACGTCAAAGACTTTGTTTCAACTCCTTTATGATGTCAAAGACTTCATTACCTCCTTTGTGAAAGTTAAAATCTTCACATAACTCCTTAAAGTCGAAGACTTCGTTATATCCTTCGTGAAAGTCAAATGACTTCACATAACTTCTTGAAGTCAAAGACTTCATTACATCCTTTGTGAAAGTCAAATGATTTCACATAACTTCTTGAAGTCAAAGACTCCACATAACTCCTTGAAGTCAAAGACTTCACTATCTCCTTTGTGAAAGTCAAATGACTTCACATAACTCCTTGAAGTAAAGGACTTCATTACATCCTTTTACGAAAGTCATATGACTTCACGTAACTCCTTGAAATCAAAGACTTTATAAGCCAACTATCTCCCCCTTGTTATTTTGTAATACTATAGAGCCGATCATAAGAATACATGAATGCATCACGTTGATTACTACACGGGCCCTGTGTAGAAATTAACATGATATACTTAAGTATTCTTATACCTACCGTATAATATTACAAATATAAAAGCAAAATTTCAAATATTACCTCTTTAATAGTTTCAAACATGTGTACCTTTGTTGCTCAAGTCTCAGATCAAAATCCTCTTATAGAATCATGAGCACACAAGGTTTGAGTATAAGTATCAAATTAATACCTAAATCCCTCAAACCAGTGCTCTGATACCAACTTGAAACACCCATAACTTTAAACAAATTTTTATACACAAGCGGAAAACGGTCCCATATTTTTCATTATTAAACAAAAAAAAACACACGTCATTTGAAATAACCATTAAATAGATTATCACCATTTAAAAACGACAATAACATACCTGTTCAGCAGGTTTTCATCAAACGCCTTTTTATATATACAAGTAAACACATTTTACCCCTACAACCTATGTGGTATTGGGTCTTCACAATATCATATATAAAATGTTCTTCTTAAATCCGATCCGAGACTTGTATCATAAGCTTCACTTCGGCCATGCCTTGCCTATTCATGATTATACAATGTAAGGGTTAGCATAATCATGTATATACATGTATTAATACTGAAATTAAATCAACATCTTTTGAAAATAATTAACCGGTGGAACATAGAGGCAACATAACATCACAATCCATACTGGAGTAGGCTTTGTTAGACTCGGCATATCCTACGATAAGTCCTGCGCAAGCTTGGGAAAACTACCTGTTTAGAAATCTTTTGACCCGTTACTTCATTTTACCAAAACTTTTGCTTGTTATAACTCATTCTAGATGTGCAGGGGAGTATATAACATTTTCAATCCATGGTACTCATAAAACCCCACCCCTTTCAATTTCAAAATAAAAATTGAATTTGTATCCCTTTAATTAGCACAATATTTCCAAACCATTCAATATACTTGGATCGGTATTCCTGCAACTTATTATAGAATCATGTTCGTGATAATTCTCATAGAGCTACTTACCTTAGTAAACTTCAATCCATTTGTATAAACCAACCCTTTAAAAGAATATTATCTCCCTGATGATATCTAAGATTTCAAAGTCTCCTTAATTAACCTTTAATATTCCAGCAATACTTAACTTCAAAGAAGAATTTAGTATATATGTAAAGGATTCTTGTAATGCACAATCTTATATATAGAATTGTAGAATAAAACACTTACCTTGTTTGCCCAAAGCTTCCACCCTTACAAGAATGGAATCCTCGAGCGAAAACACTTAACAACCTCCTGGAGGCAGCTTTTCTTGCCACCAGACCTTTCTCCATCAGTTAGGAATCTGATGCAGTCACTAAACACATTCCTTAAATTGTAGCCATTTTTTGAGTGTTTATTTTTTGGTGTCTAACCGCATATATATCACCATTGCTCTTGATTTTCTTGACTGTATATCTCTTAAATGTCAACATAAACACGTGTGATTTAGTTAACGAAGATTTTTCAATGCCGAGAACCTCGATCAGAGAGTAAAAAAGACGTAAGGTTCACAATGGTGTAAAACTAAAATGGGATATACCGGGCTAGGATTCGAGTTACAGAAACAAGGGTCAAACCAACCACCCAAGAATGGAATCGTCGAGCGAAAACACTTGACAACCTCCTGGAAGCAGCTTTTCTTGCCACCAGACCTTTCCCAATCAATTAGGAATCTGATGTCGTCACAAAACACATTCCTTAAATTGTAGCCAATTTTTGAGTGTTTATTTTTTGGTGTCTAATCAGCATATATATCACCATTGCTCTTGATTTTCTTGACTGTATATCTCTTAAATGTCAACATATACACGTGTGATTTAGTTTACGAAGATTTTTCAATTCCAAGAACCTCGATCAGAGAGTAAAAAAGGCGTAACGTTCACAATGGTGTAAAACTAAAATGGGATATACCGGGCTAGGATTCGAGTTACAGGAGCAAGGGATAAACCAACCACCCAAGAATGGATTCGTCGAGCGAAAACACTTGACAACCTCCTGGAAGCAGCTTTTCTTGCCACCAGACCTTTCTCCATCAATTAGGAATCTGATGCCGTAACTAATCACATTCCTTAAATTGTAGCCATTTTTTAGTGTTTATTTTTTGGTTCCTAATCCGCATATATATCACCATTGCTCCTGATTTTGTTGACTGTATATCTCTTAAATGTCAACATATACACATGTGATTTAGTTTACGAAGATTTTTCAATGCCGAGAACCTCAATCAGAGAGTAAAAAAGGCGTGAGGTTCATCATGGTGTAAAACTAAAATGGGATACACCGGGCTAGGATTCGAGTTACAGGAACAAGGGCCAAACCAACCACCCAAGAACGGAATCGTCGAGCAAAAACACTTGACAACCTCCTGGATGCAGTTTTTATTGCCACCAGACCTTTCTCCATCAATTAGGAATCTGATGGCGTCACTAAACACATTCCTTAAATTGTAGCCATTTTTTGAGTGTTTATTTTTTGGTGTCCAACCGCATATATATCACTATTGCTCATGATTTTCTTGACTGTATATCTCTTAAATGTCAACATAAACACGTGTGATTTAGTTAACGAAGATTTTTCAATGCCGAGAACCTCGATCAGAGAGTAAAAAAGACGTAAGGTTCACAATGGTGTAAAATTAAAATGGGATATACCGGGCTAGGATTCGAGTTACAGAAACCAGGGCCAAACCAACCACCCAAGAATGGAATCGTCAAGCGAAAACACTTGATAACCTCCTGGGAGCAGCTTTTCTTGCCACCAGACCTTTCTCCATCTATTAGGAATATGATACCGTCACAAAACACATTCCTTAAATTGTTGCCATTTTTTGAGTGTTTATTTTTTGGTGTCTAATCCGCATATATATCACCATTGCTCTTGATTTTCTTGACTGTATATCTCTTAAATGTCAACATATACACGTGTGATTTCGTTTACGATGATTTTTCAATTCCAAGAACCTCGATCGGAGAGTAAAAAAGGCATAAGGTTCACAATGGTGTAAAACTAAAATGGGATATACCGGGCTAGGATTCGACTTACAGGAACAAGGGCCAAACCAACCACCCAAGAATGGAATCGTCAAGCGAAAACACTTGACAACCTCCTGGAAGCAGCTTTTCTTGCAACCAGACCTTTCTCCATCAATTAGGAATCTGATGCCGTCACTAAACACATTCCTTAAATTGTAGCCATTTTTTGAGTGTTTATTTTTTGGAGTCTAACTGCATATATATCACCATTGCTAATGATTTTTTTGACTGTATATCTTTTATATGTCAACATAAACACGTGTGATTTAGTTAACGAAGACGTTTCAATGCCGAGAACCTCGATCAGAGAGTAAAAAAGACGTAAGGTTCACAATGGTGTAAAATTAAAATGGGATATACCGGGCTAGGATTCGAGTTACAGAAACCAGTGCCAAACCAACCACCCAAGAATGGAATCGTCAAGCGAAAACACTTGACAACCTCCTGGAAGCAGCTTTTCTTGCCACCAGACCTTTCTCCATCAGTTAGGAATCTGATGCAGTCACTAAACACATTCCTTAAATTGTAGCCATTTTTTGAGTGTTTATTTTTTGGTGTCTAACCGCATATATATCACCATTGCTCTTGATTTTCTTGACTGTATATCTCTTAAATGTCAACATAAACACGTGTGATTTAGTTAACGAAGATTTTTCAATGCCGAGAACCTCGATCAGAGAGTAAAAAAGACGTAAGGTTCACAATGGGGTAAAACTAAAATGGGATATACCGGGCTAGGATTCGAGTTACAGAAACAAGGGTCAAACCAACCACCCAAGAATGGAATCGTCGAGCGAAAACACTTGACAACCTCCTGGAAGCAACTTTTCTTGCCACCAGACCTTTCCCAATCAATTAGGAATCTGATGTCGTCACAAAACACATTCCTTAAATTGTAGCCAATTTTTGAGTGTTTATTTTTTGGTGTCTAATCAGCATATATATCACCATTGCTCTTGATTTTCTTGACTGTATATCTCTTAAATGTCAACATATACACGTGTGATTTAGTTTACGAAGATTTTTCAATTCCAAGAACCTCGATCAGAGAGTAAAAAAGGCGTAACGTTCACAATGGTGTAAAAATAAATGGGATATACCGGGCTAGGATTCGAGTTACAGGAGCAAGGGATAAACCAACCACCCAAGAATGGATTCGTCGAGCGAAAACACTTGACAACCTCCTGGAAGCAGCTTTTCTTGCCACCAGACCTTTCTCCATCAATTAGGAATCTGATGCCGTAACTAATCACATTCCTTAAATTGTAGCCATTTTTTAGTGTTTATTTTTTGGTTCCTAATCCGCATATATATCACCATTGCTCCTGATTTTGTTGACTGTATATCTCTTAAATGTCAACATATACACATGTGATTTAGTTTACGAAGATTTTTCAATGCAGAGAACCTCGATCAGAGAGTAAAAAAGGCGTGAGGTTCATCATGGTGTAAAACTAAAATGGGATACACCGGGCTAGGATTCGAGTTACAGGAACAAGGGCCAAACCAACCACCCAAGAATGGAATCGTCGAGCAAAAACACTTGACAACCTCCTGGATGCAGTTTTTATTGCCACCAGACCTTTCTCCATCAATTAGGAATCTGATGGCGTCACTAAACACATTCCTTAAATTGTAGCCATTTTTTGAGTGTTTATTTTTTGGTGTCCAACCGCATATATATCACTATTGCTCATGATTTTCTTGACTGTATATCTCTTAAATGTCAACATAAACACGTGTGATTTAGTTAACCAAGATTTTTCAATGCCGAGAACCTCGATCAGAGAGTAAAAAAGACGTAAGGTTCACAATGGTGTAAAATTAAAATGGGATATACCGGGCTAGGATTCGAGTTACAGAAACCAGGGCCAAACCAACCACCCAAGAATGGAATCGTCAAGCGAAAACACCTGATAACCTCCTGGAAGCAGCTTTTTTTGCCACCAGACCTTTCTCCATCTATTAGGAATATGGTACCGTCACAAAACACATTCCTTAAATTGTTGCCATTTTTTGAGTGTTTATTTTTTGGTGTCTAATCCGCATATATATCACCATTGCTCTTGATTTTCTTGACTGTATATCTCTTAAATGTCAACATATACACGTGTGATTTCGTTTACGATGATTTTTCAATTCCAAGAACCTCGATCAGAGAGTAAAAAAGGCGTAAGGTTCACAATGGTGTAAAACTAAAATGGGATATACCGGGCTAGGATTCGACTTACAGGAACAAGGGCCAAACCAACCACCCAAGAAAGGAATCGTCAAGCGAAAACACTTGACAACCTCCTGGAAGCAGCTTTTCTTGCAACCAGACCTTTCTCCATCAATTAGGAATCTGATGCCGTCACTAAACACATTCCTTAAATTGTAGCCATTTTTTGAGTGTTTATTTTTTGGTGTCTAACTGCATATATATCACCATTGCTCATGATTTTTTTGACTGTATATCTTTTATATGTCAACATAAACACGTGTGATTTAGTTAACGAAGACGTTTCAATGCCGAGAACCTCGATCAGAGAGTAAAAAAGACGTAAGGTTCACAATGGTGTAAAATTAAAATGGGATATACCGGGCTAGGATTCGAGTTACAGAAACCAAGGCCAAACCAACCACCCAAGAATGGAATCGTCAAGCGAAAACACTTGACAACCTCCTGGAAGCAGCTTTTCTTGCCACCAGAGCTTTCTCCATCAATTAGGAATATGATGCCGTCACAAAACACATTCCTTAAATTGTAGCCATTTTTTGAGTGTTTTTTTTTTGGTGTCTAATCCACATATATATCACCATTGTTCTTGAATTTCTTGACTGTATATCTCTTAAATGTCAACATATACACGTGTGATTTCGTTTACGGTGATTTTTCAATTCCAAGAACCTCGATCAGAGAGTAAAAAAGGCGTAAGGTTCACAATGGTGTTAAACTAAAATGGGATATACCGGGCTAGGATTCGACTTACAGGAACAAGGGCCAAACCAACCACCCAAGAATGTAATCGTCGAGCGAAAACACTTGACAACCTTCTGGAAGCTGCTTTTCTTGCCACCAGACCTTTCTCCATCAATTAGGAATCTGACGCCATCGCTAAACACATTCCTTAAATTGTAGCCATTTTTTGAGTTCTTATTTTTTGTGTCTAATCCGCATATATATCACCATTGCTCTTGACTTTTTTGACTGTATATCTCCTAAATGTCAACATATACACGTGTGATTTAGTTTATGAGGATTTTTCAATGCAGAGAACCTCGATCAGAGAGTAAAAAAGGCGTAAGGTTCACAATGGTGTAAAACTAAAATGGGATATACCGGGCTAGGATTCGAGTTACCGGAACAAAAGCCAAACCAACGACCCAAGAATGGAATCGTCGAGCGAAAACACTTGACACCCTCCTGGAAGCAGATTTTCTTGCCACCAGACCTTTCTCCATCAATTAGGAATCTGATGGCGTCACTAAACACATTCCTTAATTTTTGCCATTTTTTGAGTGTTTATTTTTTGGTGTCTAACCGCATATATATCACCATTGCTCATGATTTTCTTGATTGTATATCTCTTAAATGTCAACAAAAACACGTGTGATTTAGTTAACGAAGATTTTTCAATGCCGAGAACCTCGATCAGAGAGTAAAAAAGACGTAAGGTTCACAATGGTGTAAAACTAAAATGGGATATACCGGGCTAGGATTCGAGTTACAGAAACCAGGGCCAAACCAACCACCCAATAATGGAATCGTCAAGTGAAAACACTTGACAACCTCCTGGAAGCAGCTTTTCTTGCCACCAGACCTTTCTCCATTAATTAGGAATATGATGCCGTCACAAAACACATTCCTTAAATTGTAACCATTTTTTGAGTGTTTGTTTTTTGGTGTCTAATCCGCATATATATCACCATTGCTCTTGATTTTCTTGACTGTATATCTCTTAAATGTCAACATATACACGTGTGATTTCGTTTACGATGATTTTTCAATTCCAAGAACCTCGATCAGAGAGTAAAAAAGGCGTAAGGTTCACAATGGTGTAAAACTAAAATGGGATATACCGGGCTAGGATTCGACTTACAGGAACAAGGGCCAAACCAACCACCCAAGAAAGGAATCGTCAAGCGAAAACACTTGACAACCTCCTGGAAGCAGCTTTTCTTGCAACCAGACCTTTCTCCGTCAATTAGGAATCTGATGCCGTCACTAAACACATTCCTTAAATTGTAGCCATTTTTTGAGTGTTTATTTTTTGGTGTCTAACTGCATATATATCACCATTGCTCATGATTTTTTTGACTGTATATCTTTTATATGTCAACATAAACACGTGTGATTTAGTTAACGAAGACGTTTCAATGCCGAGAACCTCGATCAGAGAGTAAAAAAGACGTAAGGTTCACAATGGTGTAAAATTAAAATGGGATATACCGGCTAGGATTCGAGTTACAGAAACCAGGGCCAAACCAACCACCCAAGAATGGAATCGTCAAGCGAAAACACTTGACAACCTCCTGGAAGCAGCTTTTCTTGCCACCAGAGCTTTCTCCATCAATTAGGAATATGATGCCGTCACAAAACACATTCCTTAAATTGTAGCCATTTTTTGAGTGTTTTTTTTTTTGGTGTCTAATCCACATATATATCACCATTGTTCTTAAATTTCTTGACTGTATATCTCTTAAATGTCAACATATACACGTGTGATTTCGTTTACGGTGATTTTTCAATTCCAAGAACCTCGATCAGAGAGTAAAAAAGGCGTAAGGTTCACAATGGTGTTAAACTAAAATGGGATATACCGGGCTAGGATTCGACTTACAGGAACAAGGGCCAAACCAACCACCCAAGAATGTAATCGTCGAGCGAAAACACTTGACAACCTTCTGGAAGCTGCTTTTCTTGCCACCAGACCTTTCTCCATCAATTAGGAATCTGACGCCATCGCTAAACACATTCCATAAATTGTAGCCATTTTTTGAGTTCTTATTTTTTGTGTCTAATCCGCATATATATCACCATTGCTCTTGACTTTTTTGACTGTATATCTCCTAAATGTTAACATATACACGTGTGATTTAGTTTATGAGGATTTTTCAATGCAGAGAACCTCGATCAGAGAGTAAAAAAGGCGTAAGGTTCACAATGGTGTAAAACTAAAAAGGGATATACCGGGCTAGGATTCGAGTTACCGGAACAAAAGCCAAACCAACGACCCAAGAATGGAATCGTCGAGCGAAAACACTTGACACCCTCCTGGAAGCAGATTTTCTTGCCACCAGACCTTTCTCCATCAATTAGGAATCTGATGGCGTCACTAAACACATTCCTTAATTTTTAGCCATTTTTTGAGTGTTTATTTTTTGGTGTCTAACCGCATATATATCACCATTGCTCATGATTTTCTTGATTGTATATCTCTTAAATGTCAACAAAAACACGTGTGATTTAGTTAACGAAGATTTTTCAATGCCGAGAACCTCGATCAGAGAGTAAAAAAGACGTAAGGTTCACAATGGTGTAAAACTAAAATGGGATATACCGGGCTAGGATTCGAGTTACAGAAACCAGGGCCAAACCAACCACCCAATAATGGAATCGTCAAATGAAAACACTTGACAACCTCCTGGAAGCAGCTTTTCTTGCCACCAGACCATTCTCCATTAATTAGGAATATGATGCCGTCACAAAACACATTCCTTAAATTGTAACCATTTTTTGAGTGTTTGTTTTTTGGTGTCTAATCCGCATATATATCACCATCGCTCTTGATTTTCTTGACTGTATATCTCTTAAATGTCAACATATACACGTGTGATTTCGTTTACGATGATTTTTAAATTCCAAGAACCTCGGTCAGAGAGTAAAAAAGGCGTAAGGTTCACAATGGTGTAAAACTAAAATGGGATATACCGGGCTGGGATTCGACTTACAGGAACAAGGGCCAAACCAACCACCCAAGAATGGAATCGTCGAGCGAAAACACTTGACAACCTCCTGGAAGCAGCTTTTCTTGCCACCAGACCTTTCTTCATCAATTAGGAATCTAATGTCGTCACTAAACACATTCCTTAATTAGGAATCTGATCCCGTCACTAAACACATTCCTTAAATTGTAGCAATTTTTTGAGTGCTTATTTTTGGTGTCTAATCCGCATATATATCACCATTGCTCTTGTTTTTCTTGACTGTATATCTCTTAAATGTCAACATATACACGTGTGATTTAGTTTACGAAGATTTTTCAATGCAGAGAACCTCGATCAGAGAGTAAAAAAGGCGTAAGGATCACAATGGTGTAAAACTAAAATGGGATATACCGGGCAAGGATTCGAGTTACCGGAACAAGGGCCAAACCAACGACCCAAGAATGGAATCGTCGAGCGAAAACACTTGACAACCCCCTATAAGCAGCTATTCTTGCCACCAGACCTTTTTCCATCAATTAGGAATCTGATTCCATCACAAAACACATTCCTTAAATTGTAGCCATTTTTTGAGTGTTTATCTTTTGGTGTCTAATCCGCATATATATCACCATTGTTCTTGATTTTCTTGACTGTATATCTCTTAAATGTCAAGATATACACGTGTGATTTAGTTTAAGAAGATTTTTCAATGCCGAGAACTTCGATCAGAGAGTGAAAAAGGCGTAAGGTTCACAATGGTGTAAAACTAAAATGGGATATACCGGGCTAGGATTCGACTTACTGGAACAAGGGCCAAACCAACCACCAAATAATTGAATCGTCGAGCGAAAATAGTTGACAACCTCCTGGAAGCAACTTTTCTTGCCACCAGACCTTTCTCCATCAATTAGGAATCTGATCCCGTCACTAAACCCATTCCTTAAATTGTAGCCATTTTTTGAGTCTTTAATTTTTTGTGTCTAATCCGCATATATATCACCATTGCTCTTGATTTTGTTGACTGTATATCTCTTAAATGTCAACATATACAAGTGTGATTTAGTTCTCGAAGATTTTTCAATGCCGAGAACCTCGATCAGAGAGTAAAAAAGGCGTGAGGTTTACAATGGTGTAAGACTAAAATGGGATATATCGTGCTAGGATTCGAGTTACAGAAACAAGGGCCAAACCAACGACCCAAGAATGGAATCGTCGAGCGAAAACACTTGACAACCCCTTGTAAGCAGCTTTTCTTGCCACCAGACCTTTCTTCATCAATTAGGAATCTGATGCCATTACAAAATCCATTCCTTAAATTGTAGCCATTTCTTGAGTGTTTATTTTTTGGTGTCTAATCCGCATATATATCACCATTGCTCTTGATTTTCTTGACTGTATATCTCTTAAATGTCAACATATACACGTGTGATTTAGTTTACGATGATTTTTCAATTCCAAGAACCTCGATCAGAGAGTAAAAAAGGCGTAAGGTTCACAATCGTGTAAAACTAAAATGGGATATACCGGGCTAGGATTCGAGTTACAGGAACAAGGGCCAAAGCAACCACCCAAGAATGGAATCGTCGAGCGAAAACCCTTGACAACCTCCTGGAAGCAGCTTTTCTTGCCACCAGACCTTTCTCCCTCAAATAGGAATCTGATGCCGTCACTAAACACATTCCTTAAATTGTAGATATTTTTTGAGTGCTTATTTTTTGGTGTCTAATCCGCATATATATAACCATTGCTCTTGATTTTCTTGACTGTATATCTCTCCAAAATGTCAACATATACACGTGTGATTTAGTTTACAAAGATTTTTCAATGCAGAGATCCTCGATCAGAGAGTAAAAAACGCGTAAGGTTCACAATGGTGTAAAACTAAAATGGGATATACAGGGATAGGATTCGAGTTACAGGAACAAAGGCCAAACCAACGACCCAAGAATGGTATCGTCGAGCGAAAACACTTGACAACCCCCTGTAAGCAGCTTTTCTTGCCACCAGACCTTTCTCCATCAATTAGGAATCTGATGCCATTACAAAACACATTACTTTAATTGTAGCCATTTTTTGAGTGTTTATTTTTTGGTGTCTAATCCGCATATATATCACAATTGCTCTTGATTTTCTTGACCTTATATCTCTTAAATGTCAAGATATACACTTGTGATTTAGTTTACGAAGATGTTTCAATGCCGAGAACCTCGATCAGAGAGTGAAAAAGGCGTAAAGTTCACAATGCTGTAAAACTAAAATGGGATATACCGGGCTAGGATTCGAGTTACAGGAACAAGGGCCAAACCAACCACCCAATAATTGAATCGTCGAGCGAAAACACTTGACAACCTCCTGTAAGAAACTTTTCTTGCCACCAGACCTTTCTCCGTCAATTAGGAATCTGATCCCGTTACTAAACCCATTCCTTAAATTGTAGATATTTTTTGAGTATTTATTTTTTGGTGTCTAATCCGCATATTTATCACCATTGCTCTTGATTTTCTTGACTGTATATCTCTTAAATGTCAACATATACATGTGTGATTTCGTTTACGATGATTTTTCAATTCCAAGAACCTCAGTTAGAGAGTAAAAAAGACGTAAGGTTCACAATGATGTAAAATTAAAATGGGATATACCGGGCTAGGATTCGAGTTACAGAAACCAGGGCCAAACCAACCACCCAAGAATGGAATCGTCATGCGAAAACACTTGACAACCACCTGGATGCAGCTTTTCTTGCCACCAGACCTTTCTCCTTCTATTAGGAATATGATACCGTCACAAAGCACATTCCTTAAATTGTTGCCATTTTTTGAGTGTTTATTTTTTGGTGTCTAATCCGCATATATATCACCATTGCTCTTGATTTTCTTGACTGTATATCTCTTAAATGTCAACATATACACGTGTGATTTCGTTTACGATGATTTTTCAATTCCAAGAACCTCGATCAGAGAGTAAAAAAGGCGTAAGGTTCACAATGGTGTAAAACTAAAATGTGATATACCGGGCTAGGATTCGAGTTACCGGAACAAGGGCCAAACCAACGACACAAGAATGGAATCGTCGAGCGAAAACATTTGACAACCCCCTGTAAGCAGCTATTCTTGCCACCACACCTTTTTCCATCAATTAGGAATCTGATTCCATCAAAAAACACATTCCTTAAATTGTAGCCATTTTTTGAGTGTTTATTTTTTGGTGTCTAATCCGCATATATATCACCATTGCTCTTGATTTTCTTGACTGTATATCTCTTAAATGTCAAGATATACACGTGTGATTTAGTTTAAGAAGATTTTTCAATGCCGAGAACCTCGATCAGACAGTAAAAAACGCGTAAGGTTCACAATGGTGTAAAACTAAAATGGGATATACAGGGCTAGGATTCGAGTTACAGGAACAAAGGCCAAACCAACGACCCAAGAATGGTATCGTCGAGCGAAAACACTTGATAACCCCCTGTAAGCAGCTTTTCTTGCCACCAGACCTTTCTTCATCAATTAGGAATCTGATGCCATTACAAAACCCATTCCTTAAATTGTAGCCATTTCTTGAGTGTTTATTTTTTGGTGTCTAATCCGCATATATATCACCATTGCTCTTGATTTTCTTGACTGTATATCTCTTAAATGTCAACATATACACGTGTGATTTAGTTTACGATGATTTTTCAATTACAAGAACCTCGATCAGAGAGTAAAAAAGGCGTAAGGTTCACAATCGTGTAAAACTAAAATGGGATATACCGGGCTAGGATTCGAGTTACAGGAACAAGGGCCAAACCAACCACCCAAGAATGGAATCGTCGAGCGAAAACCCTTGACAACCTCCTGGAAGCAGCTTTTCTTGCCACCAGACCTTTCTCCCTCAAATAGGAATCTGATGCCGTCACTAAACACATTCCTTAAATTGTAGATATTTTTTGAGTGCTTATTTTTTGGTGTCTAATCCGCATATATATAACCATTGCTCTTGATTTTCTTGACTGTATATCTCTCCAAAATGTCAACATATACACGTGTGATTTAGTTTACAAAGATTTTTCAATGCAGAGATCCTCGATCAGAGAGTAAAAAACGCGTAAGGTTCACAATGGTGTAAAACTAAAATGGGATATACAGGGCTAGGATTCGAGTTACAGGAACAAAGGCCAAACCAACGACCCAAGAATGGTATCGTCGAGCGAAAACACTTGACAACCCCCTGTAAGCAGCTTTTCTTGCCACCAGACCTTTCTCCATCAATTAGGAATCTGATGCCATTACAAAACACATTACTTTAATTGTAGCCATTTTTTGAGTGTTTATTTTTTGGTGTCTAATCCGCATATATATCACAATTGCTCTTGATTTTCTTGACCTTATATCTCTTAAATGTCAAGATATACACTTGTGATTTAGTTTACGAAGATGTTTCAATGCCGAGAACCTCGATCAGAGAGTGAAAAAGGCGTAAAGTTCACAATGCTGTAAAACTAAAATGGGATATACCGGGCTAGGATTCGAGTTACAGGAACAAGGGCCAAACCAACCACCCAATAATTGAATCGTCGAGCGAAAACACTTGACAACCTCCTGTAAGAAACTTTTCTTGCTACCAGACCTTTCTCCGTCAATTAGGAATCTGATCCCGTTACTAAACCCATTCCTTAAATTGTAGATATTTTTTGAGTATTTATTTTTTGGTGTCTAATCCGCATATTTATCACCATTGCTCTTGATTTTCTTGACTGTATATCTCTTAAATGTCAACATATACATGTGTGATTTCGTTTACGATGATTTTTCAATTCCAAGAACCTCAGTCAGAGAGTAAAAAAGACGTAAGGTTCACAATGGTGTAAAACTAAAATGGGATATACCGGGCTAGGATTCGAGTTACAGAAACATGGGCCAAACCAACGACACAAGAATGGAATCGTCGAGCGAAAACATTTGACAACCCCCTGTAAGCAGCTATTCTTGCCACCAGACCTTTTTCCATCAATTAGGAATCTGATTCCATCACAAAACACATTCCTTAAATTGTAGCCATTTTTTGAGTGTTTATTTTTTGGTGTCTAATCCGCATATATATCACCATTGCTCTTAATTTTCTTGACTGTATATCTCTTAAATGTCAAGATATACACGTGTGATTTAGTTTAAGAAGATTTTTCAATGCCGAGAACCTCGATCAGAGAGTGAAAAAGGCGTAAGGTTCACAATGGTGTAAAACTAAAATGGGATATATCGGGCTAGGATTCGACTTACAGGAACAAGAGCCAAACCAACCACCCAATAATTGAATCGTCGAGCGAAAACACTTGACAACCTCCTGAACGCAACTTTCCTTGCCACCAGACCTTTCTCCATCAATTAGGAATCTGATCCCGTCACTAAACTCATTCCTTAAATTGTAACCATTTTTTGAGTCTTTAATTTTTTGTGTCTAATCCGCGTATATATCACCATTGCTCTTGATTTTGTTGACTGTATATCTCTTAAATGTTAACATATACGAGTGTGATTTAGTTCTCGAAGATTTTTCAATGCCGAGAACCTCGATCAGAGAGTAAAAAAGGCGTGAGGTTCACAATGGTGTAAAACTAAAATGGGATATATCGGGATAGGATTCGAGTTACAGGAACAAGGGCCAAACCAACGACCCAAGAATGGAATCGTCGAGCGAAAACACTTGACAACCCTCTGTAGGCAGCTTTTCTTGGCACCAGACATTTCTCCATCAATTAGGAATCTGATGCCATCACATAACACATTCCTTAAATTGTAGCCATTTTTTGAGTGTTTATTTTTGGTGTCTAATCCGCATATATATCACCGTTGCTCTTGATTTTCTTGACTGTATATCTCTTAAATGTCAACATATACACGTGTGATTTAGTTTACGAAAATTTTTCAATTCCGAGAACGTCGATGTGAGAGTAAAAAGGCGTAAGGTTCAGAATGGTGTAAAATTAAAATGGGATATACCGGGCTAGGATTCGAGTTATAGGAAAAAGGGTCAAACCAGCCACCCAAGAATGGAATCGTCGAGCGAAAACACTTGAGAACCTCCTGGAAGCAGCTTTTCTTGCCACTAGACCTTTCTCCATCAATTAGGAATCTGATGCCGTCACTAAACACATTCCTTAAATTGTAGCCATTTTTTGAGTGCTTATTTTTTGGTGTCTAATCCGCATATATATCACCATTGCTCATGATTTTCTTGAATGTATATCTCCTAAATGTCAACATATACACATGTGATTTAGTTTACGAATATTTTTCAATGCAGAGAACTTTGATCAGAGAGTAAAAAAGGCGTAAGGTTCACAATGGTGAAAAACTAAAATGAGATATACCGGGCTAGGATTCGAGTTAGAGGAACAAGGGCCAAAAAAACGACAAGAATGGAATCGTCGAGCGAAAACACTTGACAATCTACTGTAAGCAGCTTTTCTTGCCACAAGACCTTTTTCCATCAATTAGGAATCTGATGCCATCACAAAACACATTCCTTAAATTGTAGCCATTTTTGAGTGTTTATTTTTTGGTGTCTAATCCGCATATATATCACCATTGCTCTTGATTTTCTTGACTGTATATCTCTAAAATGTCAAGATATACACGTGTGATTTAGTTTACGAAGATTTTTCAATGCCGAGAACCTCGATCAGAGAGTGAAAAAGGCGTAAGGTTCACTATGGTGTAAAACTAAAATGGGATATACCGGACTAGGATTCGAGTTACAGGAACAAGGGCCAAACCAACCCCCCAAGAATGGAATCGTCAAGTGAAAACAGTTAACAACCTCCTAGAAGCAACTTTTCTAACCACCTGACCTTTCTCCATAAATTAGAAATCTGATCCCATCACTAAACCCATTCCTTAAATTGTAGCCTTTTTTCAGTATTTATTTTTTGGTGTCTAATCTGCATATATATCACCATTGCTCTTGATTTTGTTGACTGTATATCTCTTAAATGTCAAGATATACACGTGTGATTTAGTTTACGAAAATTTTTCAATGCCGAGAACCTCGATCAGAGAGTAAAAAAGGCGTGAGGTTCATAATGGTGTAAAACTAAAATGGGATATACCAGGCTAGGATTCGAGTTACAGGAACAAGGGCCAAACCAAGCACCTAAGAATGGAATCGTCGAGCGAAAACACTTGACAACCTCCTGGAAGCAGATTTTCTTGCCACCAGACCTTTCTCCATCAATTAGGAATCTGATGCCGTCACTAAACAAATTCATTAAATTGTAGCCATTTTTTGAGTGTTTATTTTTTGGTGTCTAATCCGCATATATATCACCATTGCTCTTGATTTTGTTGACTGTATATCTCTAAAATGTCAACATATACACGTGTGACTTAGTTTACGAAGATTTTTCTATGCGGAGAACCTCAATCAGGGAGTAAAAAAGGCGTAAGGTTCATAATGGTGTAATACTAAAATGGGATATATCGGGATAGGATTCGAGTTACAGGAACAAGGGCCAAACCAACTACCCAAGATAGGAATCGTCGAGCAAAAACACTTGACAACCCCCTGTAAGTAGCTTTTCTTGCCACCAGACCTTTTTCCATCAATTAGGAATCTGATGCCATCACAAAACACATTCCTTAAATTGTAGCCATTTTTTGAGTGTTTATTTTTTACAGTCTAATCCGCATATATATCACCATTGATCTTGATTTTCTTGACTGTATATCTCTTAAATGTCAACATAAACACGTGTGATTTAGTTAAAGAAGATTTTTCAATGCCGAGAACCTCGATCAGAGAGTAAAAAAGACGTAAGGTTCACAATGGTGTAAAACTAAAATGGGATATACCGGGCTAGGATTCGAGTTACAGAAACAAGGGCCAAACCAACAACCCAAGAATGGAATTGTAGAGCGAAAACACTTGACAACCACCTAGAAGCAACTTTTCTTGCCACCAGACTTTTCTCTATCAATTAGGAATCTGATGCCGTCACAAAACACATTCCTTAAATTGTAGCCATTTTTTGAGTGTTTATTTTTGGTGTCTAATCCGCATATATATCACCATTGCTCTTGATTTTCTTGACTGTATATCTCTTAAATGTCAACATATACACGTGTGATTTAGTTTACGAAGATTTTTCAATTCCGAGAACCTCGATCAGAGAGTAAAAGGGCGTAAGGTTCACAATGGTGTAAAATTAAAATGGGATATACCGGGCTAGGATTCGAGTTATAGGAAAAAAGGGTCAAACCAGCCACCCAAGAATGGAATTGTCGAGCGAAACCACATGAGAACATCCTGGAAGTAGCTTTTCTTGCCACTAGACCTTTCTCCATCAATTAGGAATCGGATGCCGTCACTAAACACATTCCTTAAATTGTAGCCATTTTTTGAGTGCTTATTTTTTGGTGTCTAATCCGCATATATATCACCATTGCACTTGAGTTTCTTGAATGTATATCTCCTAAATGTCAACATATACACATGTGATTTAGTTTACGAATATTTTTCAATGCAGAGAACTTTGATCAGAGAGCAAAAAAGGCGTAAGGTTCACAATGGTGAAAAACTAAAATGAGATATACCGGGCTAGGATTCGAGTTAGTGGAACAAGGGCCAAAAAAACAACCCAAGAATGGAATCGTCAAGCGAAAAGACTTGACAATCTCCTGTACACAGCTTTTCTTGCCACAATACCTTTCTCCATCAATTAGGAATCTGATGCCATCACAAAACACATTCCTTAAATTGTAGCCATTTTTTGAGAGCTTATTTTTTGGTGTCAAATCCGCATATATATCACCATTGCTCTTGATTTTCTTGAATGTATATCTCCTAAATGTCAACATATACACGTGTGATTTCGTTTACGAAGATTTTTCAATTCTGAGAAACTCGATCAAAGACTAAAAGGCGTAAGGTTCAAAATGGTGTAAAACTAAAATGAGATATACCGGGATAGTATTCGAGTTACAGGAACATGGGCCAAACCAACGACCCAAGAATGGAATCGTCGAGCGAAAACACTTGACAACCTCCTGGAAGCAGCTTTTCTTGCCACCAGACCTTTCTCCATCAATTAGGAATCTGATGCCATCACTAAACAAATTCATTAAATTGTAGCCATTTTTTGAGTGTTTATTTTTTGTAGTCTAATCCGCATATATATCACCATTGCTCTTGATTTTGTTGACTGTAAATCTCTAAAATGTCAACATATACACGTGTGACTTAGTTTACGAAGATTTTTCAATGCTGAGAACCTCGATCAGGGAGTAAAAAAGGCGTAAGGTTCATAATGGTGTAATACTAAAATGGGATATATCGGGCTAGGATTCGAGTTACAGGAACAAGGGCCAAACCAACCACACAAGATTGGAATCGTCGTGCGAAAACACTTGACAACCCCCTGTAAGTAGCTTTTCTTGCCACCAGACCTTTCTTCATCAATTTGGAATCTGATGCCATCACAAAACACATTCCTTAAATTGTAGCCGTTTTTTGAGTGTTTATTTTTTTGAGTCTAATCCGCATATATATCACCATTGCTCTTGATTTTCTTGACTGTATATCTCTTAAATGTCAACATAAACACGTGTGATTTAGTTAAAGAAGATTTTTCAATGCCGAGAACTTCGATCAGAGAGTAAAAAAGACGTAAGGTTCACAATGGCGTAAAACTAAAATGGGATATACCGGGCTAGGATTCGAGTTACAGAAACAAGGGCCAAACCAACAACCCAAGAATGGAATTGTAGAGCGAAAACACTTGACAACCTCCTAGAAGCATATTTTCTTGCCACCAGACTTTTCTTTATCAATTAGGAATCTGATGCCGTCACAAAACACATTCCTTAAATTGTAGCCATTTTTTGAGTGTTTATTTTTGGTGTCTAATCCGCATATATATCACCATTGCTCTTGATTTTCTTGACTGTATATCTCTTAAATGTCAACATATACACGTGTGATTTAGTTTACGAAGATTTTTCCATTCCGAGAACCTCGATCAGAGAGTAAAAAGGCGTAAGGTTCACAATGGTGTAAAATTAAAATGGGATATACCAGGCTAGGATTCGAGTTATAGGAAAAAGGGTCAAACCAGCCACCCAAGAATGGAATCGTCGAGCGAAACCACTTGAGAACCTCCTGTAAGCAGCTTTTCTTGCCACTAGACCTTTCTCCATTAATTAGGAATCTGATGCCGTCACTAAACACATTCCTTAAATTGTATCCATTTTTTGAGTGCTTATTTTTTGGTGTCTAATCCGCATATATATCACCATTGCTCTTGAGTTTCTTGAATGTATATCTCCTAAATGTCAACATATAGACATGTGATTTAGTTTAGGAATATTGTTCAATGCAGAGAACTTTGATTAGAGAGTAAAAAAGGCGTAAGGTTCAAAATGGTGTAAAACTAAAATGGGATATACCGGGATAGGATTCGAGTTACAGGAACATGGGCCAAACCAACGACCCAAGAATGGAATCGTCGAGCGAAAACACTTAACAATCTCCTGTAAGCAGCTTTTCTTGCCACAAGACCTTTTTCCATCAATGAGGAATCTGATGCCATCACAAAACACATTTCTTAAATTGTAGCCATTTTTTAGTGTTTATTTTTTGGTGTCTAATCCGCATATATATCACCATTGCTATTGATTTTCTTGACTGTATATCTCTAAAATGTCAAGATATATACACGTGTGATTTAGTTTACGAAGATTTTTCAATGTCGAGAACCTCGATCAGAGAGTGAAAAAGGCGTAAGGTTCACTATGGTGTAAAACTAAAATGGGATATACCGGAATAGGATTCGAGTTACAGGAACAAGGGCCAAACCAACCACCCAAGGATGGAATCATCAAGCGAAAACACTTAACAACCTCCTGGAAGCAACTTTTCTTGCCACCTGACCTTTCTCCATAAATTAGGAATCTGATGCCGTCACTAAACCCATTCCTTAAATTGTAGCCATTTTTTGAGTATTTATTTTTGGTGTCTAATCTGCATATATATAACCATTGCTCTTGATTTTGTTGACTGTATATCTCTTAAATGTCAACATATACACGTGTGATTTAGTTTACGAAAATTTTTCAATGCCGAGAACCTCGATCAGAGAGTAAAAAAGGCGTGAGGTTCATAATGGTGTAAAACTAAAATGGGATATACTGGGCTAGGATTCGAGTTACAGGAACAAGGGCCAAACCAAGCACCTAAGAATGGAATCGCCGAGCGAAAACACTTGACAACATCCTGGAAGCAGCTTTTCTTGCCACCAGACCTTTCTCCATCAATTAGGAATCTGATGCCGTCACTAAACAAATTCATTAAATTGTAGCCATTTTTTGAGTGTTTAATTTTTGGTGTCTAATCCGCATATATATCACCATTGCTCTTGATTTTGTTGACTGTATATCTCTAAAATGTCAACATATACACGTGTGACTTAGTTTACGAAGATTTTTCAATGCTGAGAACCTCGATCAGGGAGTAAAAAAGGCGTAAGGTTCATAATGGTGTAATACTAATAACTACTGACAAGACAACCAATAATGAAGAATAAAGACTGAAGCTTAATCTACTGATGTGTCCTACATATTGTTGAAGACCAAAGATCTACTCATTCAAAGGACTGATCATCTATTGAAGAAAGCACTTATGCTCAACATCAGTGCTTAGCCTACAGCAGTGGAATGAAGAATCAGTGGTTTATTTACTTAGTGTTTATGTAAAAAGTAGTTTAGTAATCAGTGGTTGTATAGATCAGTGGTTGTAGTTTGTTAGGAAGTTAGATGTCACTTTCATGGTGACGTCAGCCGAAGATGCTCAGTGGTTGTGTTGTACTATAAATAGAACAGTACCTTGTACTGTTCTGTTAGCTCTTTTCTTCTAATTCATTCTGTACGAACAATTAGTGAGTTCAGGCTGTGGGGGAGACTTGTGCATGCATGCATTTGATTTAATTATTGTAATTAAATACAATCTTTAGACTCAATGTTAAACATGTTTGCTTAAACTTTTCTTCCATTGATTGTGTGTTCAAAGTTTATTTCATTATTTCTGCTGCAATTCATCTCTGTTTCATTTTCACTTTAATTAAACAAACACAATCTAAGAAACTTAGATCCTAACAATTGGTTTTAGAGCTTGGACAGTCAAATTTGATCTAACAATCATTTTTTATGTGAATGTTCAGCTCAATTTCGTTGATACTTTCGATTGTTCGTTTTTAGTTGAAAAACAGAGTAAGGGATAATCACGTACAAAAGTTGATTATTCAGTAACTGTAAAACAACCAGAATGGCGTCACAATCACAGGACACTAACAACACTTGCACACTCTTTAAACCACCTATGTTGGTCAGATCTGAATACAACATATGGCAGCGTAGGACGGGTCACATCTTAGCTCAACAAAATACAGGGTGTTGGAAGTCTGTTGCCTTTGGACCACATGTTCCATTGGTGCCGAGTGCTGAGGATCCAAAAGTTTCTGAACCTAAGAAAATTAAAAACTATTCTGACCAGGATTTTCAAAAAATTGAACTGGATGCCAAAGCTTTTAGCATAGTTGTGTCAGCACTCCCAAATGAAATTTATGCTGGGCTGTTACACTGTAACAGTGCCAAGGAATTATGGGATGCACTTAAGGAATAGTTTGGTGGTACTGAACAAGTAATTGAAAATAACAGGGAGGTTTTGAATCAACAGTATGAAACCTTTTGTCACACTAAGGGTGAATCATTAACACAACAGTTTGAACGTTTTAGCTGTCTCATAAGTGAACTGAAACTTTTTAATGTTGAATTTGCTAAATCAACTCTAAATAGTAGGTTTCTAAGGTCACTTCCTGAAAAATGGGACACAATTGCTTTTGTAACCAGAAATTCAGTTGGGTTCAAAGAACTTACCCTGACCTAGCTTCATGGTAGACTTCTTACCTATGAAAGGGATTTGAACAAGAAAAAGAAGCTACAAGAGACTGGGAAGGTTGCTGATGATTATAAATTTGGCAACACAGCTCTTTTGGGTCAGGAAGAATCTGGTGGTAGCAAGGATCGGGGTTATGATCATTACATTGACATAATAGCTGGTGGAGCTTTTAACAACTCTGATTCTTACTCATACAATTATGCTTTTACAGCAAATGCAGAAAACCGGAATTCTGAAAATCTGTCCTTTGAACTCAATGATCTCCAGCATTTTGATCCAACTAATCTGGAGGAGATGGATATTTTACACCAACTTGCACTGCTGACTGTTAGAACCAGAAAGTTTTATAAGAGAACAGGGAGAAAATTTCCAGGGTTACATTGGAACTTGAAAGTTCAAATATCAAATGCTACAAGTGTAATAGGTTAGGTCATTTTGCTAGAGAGTGTAGGAGTCAAACAAATGGACCAATCATCACACACCCTAGCTCTAGACAACAAAATAACCAAACCACTAGGCAGTATTCCTAATTTGCCCATGCTGCTCATGTAAACACTACTCACTATGCACACCCTGCAACCCCTATTCTAGTGCACTATGTCCAAACCACTGTTCCTCAGATAAAGTATGTCCAGGCCCCAGCTCCTCAGATTCAGGTGCAACAAGGTGCACCTCAACAAGCTACTCACACCCATGTTCAACCAGATCAGCAAAGTTTTTTCACCCAAGGCTTTGTTGATTGGAGTAGCTTGCCTAAAGATCTAGGTGATGAAAAGTTTGCTCTATATGCTAAGAATGATGCTTCTAGTGATGAATTCTGTTTTGCAGCATTAGAGTCCATTCGAGAGGGGCTGGAAACTGAAGAAGGAACATCAAGTGTAGAAACAGTGGATACAATTGCTGAAGCAGTGGTTACTGCTGTTGTTAATGAACAACTGTTAGGAGAAAATTCAGAATCACTGGTGGAACCACTGTCTGACCCCTGGTCTGTTGAAGAAGAGGAGAAGAAGCAAGAAGAAAGTGAGAAGAAAAAGCCAGAAGAAAGTGAACATGTCCGTGATTGTGCCATGATGGCTGCAACTAAGGTATCACCCCAGGTTCTTAAAAACTTATGTACAGACAAATGCATCATAGCATTTGCAAATGTCAAGGAGGTGAATGAAAACCTTAGAGATAAAATGTTAAAAGATGAAGTACAATTTGAAAAATCATTAAAAGAATTGAAAATCAAATTGTCAGAAAAAGAAAATGAAATTTGCATCCTCAAACATGAGCATAGCATAACCAAGGACCAACTTCAGGCAATGATAGAAAAATATCAGACCTGTAAAAAGGAGTTGGAATCCACCCAAATCACATGTGAAAAATGGGTGGAATCCTGCAAAGGTTATGAAGTTATGCTTGAAAAACAGATCAAAAGCAATGTAAAATTTGGCATAGATTTCAAGAAAAATGACCAAGTTGAAAACACTGCTAAAAATGAATCTGTTCAAAACACTGTTGAAATCATACCCACTAAGAAGGATGGTCAAGAAGTTAAAATAATTGATAAAAGTGGAAACAAAATCACTCTTGAAAGATCAGTGGGGTCCTCAACTTTTGAGGAGATTGGGAAATACCAATTCAAACCCACATGGTCTGATGAGTGTGACCTCCTTGAAAATTTTAAACCCAAGGACTTCACCACAGTGGATGGTGTAAAAGCACCAAAGGCCAAGGTAATTGCTCATAAGGACATCCCAACAATGGTTTAAAACTCTGTTGCAAAGGAGTTTGAAAAGAAGAAAAAGAAAGAAAAGATTAAAATCTTGTTTTGTGACTTTTTTGAAACGAAAAATCATTTGAAAAAAGAATGTTTTCATTTAAAAGCTTATGACATTAACAAAACAAGTACCATTGTGCCTTAAAAAGGCTGCACCATCTGTGGTAAATCAAACCATCTTACTCAGGAGTGTGTGTACCTCAAAACCTTTGAGGTTAAAAAGGACGAGTACACTTCAAAAACACTCATGAGTTCATCAAGACCACAAATCAAGAAACAACCATCTTTTGTGCCTGTCCAAACAGCTGTTACAAAACAGCTGAACCAAAACTCTGTTAAAAGAGAGGTTCAAGTGATAGATGCACCCCCTGTTAACCAATTCCAAAGAGGAAATGGTCAACCTCCATACCAAAGGGTCCCACATGTTTATGAGGCTTACCAAAGGCCTTCTAAACCAAAAGTGATCAGGCATCCCTTTGGATATCAACAGCTGACTGGAAATGGTCCCCAACAGTGGTTAGAAAAGAATGTGTCAAAAGCTGCTCAAACCCCTGATCTAACCACTGTCCATGTTCTTAAACGTAACTCAAACACTGTTGAGACCCCATCAAAAGCCTTATTGGCTTTGGAGACCCTCCTGAACTAATTATTTACTTGATGTGCAGGGAGCTTATGCATGCTTAGATAGTCTTTGGTATGTAGATAGTGGAGGCTCCAGGCACATGACTGGATGTAGAGCCCTACTCAAAGAATTCAAAACTCATGGAGGGGGTGATATATCTTTTGGTAATAATAGTAAAGGGAAGGTGATGGGTTCTGGTACAGTACAGTCTGGAAAAGTTAAGTTTGAAAATGTCAATCTGATTGACAATCTAAAATTCAACCTCCTTAGTGTCTCACAAATGAGTGACAAAGGTTATGGGTCATTCTTTACTAAGGAGTGTTGTAGGATTGTTGGACCAGAAATGGTCAGAAAGATTGAAGAAATAATAAAAACTGGAAAAATTCAACTTGTTGCTCAAAGGAGTGGCAATGTTTTTGTAGTTGATTTGTCAAAAGAGAGCCCCATGACTGATGCCTGTCTGTTCTCAACTGCCTCTAAGAAAGAGACAGAACTATGGCACAGAAGATTGGGGCACACAAATCTCAAGTCAATCACTGCTTTGTCAAAACAAGGCCTTGTAATAGGTCTTCCACAAAAATTGTTCACCTGTCCTGAGCATTGTGTTTCCTGTTTAAAAGGAAAACAACATAAAAGCTCATTTAAGTCCATAGAAGAGTCTAAAACAACCAAGTGCCTGCAAATGCTGCACATGGATCTGTTTGGCCCAGTAAAAGTCATGAGTCTTAAAAAGAAAAGATAATGGTTGGTAATTGTAGATGACTTTTCTAGGTTTACATGGACTTATTTCTTACATTCTAAAGATGAGACTGCATGCATTCTGCAAGACTTTGTCAAACAGGTTGAAAAGTAGTTTGACTTGCCAGTAAAAGTCTTTAGGAGTGACAATGGCATATAATTCAGAAATAGGGAGTTGAATGAGTTTTGTGTGTCAAAAGGAATTATAAGGCAGTATAACATTCCAAGAACACCAGAACAAAATGGGGTTGTTGAAAGAAAGAACAGGACATTGATTGAGGCTGCCAGAACCATGCTTGCTGATTCAGGTTTGCCATTAACTTTCTGGGCAGAGGCTGTAAACACTGCCTGCTATATCCAGAACAGAGTTTTGATCAACCCCAGGCATCAAAAGACTGCCTATGAAATTCTGTCTAAAATCATACCACTGATCTCATACTTTAAAGTATTTGGCTGCCCATGTTTCGTTTTAAACTTAAAAGACTCAATTTCAAAATTTGCAGCCAAAGTAGACAGTGGATATCATTTGGGATACTCAACCACTGCTAAGGCCTACAAAGTGTATAACACTAGGACTAAATGTGTGGATGAGACTTTGAATGTAAAGTTCAGTGAACTTTCTTCAATGAAAATCCCTGCAAATCCTGCCAAGTTATTTGATCTTGATAAATTCACCTTTAAAAATGTTTCTGTCAAGACTAACAGTGCAGGTCCATCTCAACCTCCTCCATCAGACAATGGATATGAAGTGATAATTCCACAACAGAAATTCACATCCATTGCCAGAGCAACAGATGTTCAAAACAGCTATCAGAGCTCATCCACTGCTACGTCAACAGTTGTTAACCAAAGTAGTCCTCAAACTCTTGCTTCCACATCCCCAAACATTGTTGATAAAAATCTTCAAACAGTGGATAAAAATCAACATGTTTCCACATCAATTCCTCCTATCCCTCCACCTCCATTTCAAGACACTGTTGGATCATCAAAGTCACCAACAGTTGTTAGCTCAGATGATTCACATCTACATCCCTCACCCTTAAATGCCATTGTTCCATACAAAGGAGATTTAATCTTCTTGAAGTCTTATCCACCTGACCAAATCATTGGCAACATCAAAGAAGGGGTTGTCACCAGAAGTCAATCCCAAAACATCTGTCTTTTTGCTGGCTTTCTATCACTTCATCAACCTTTCAAGTACCAAGAGGCACTGAAAGACAACAGTTGGGTAGAGGCTATGCAAGAAGAGCTCCAACAGTTTAAGAGACAACAAGTATGGGAGCTTGTACTACTGCCAGAGGGTGTGAGTCCTATTGGCACAAAGTGGGTCTTCAAAATAAAACTGATGAAAGGGGCATTGTTGTTAAGAATAAAGCAAGGCTTGTGGTTCAAGGTTTCAGACAGGAAGAGGGCATTGACTATGATGACACTTTTTCCCCTGTAGCAAGATTGGAAGCTACCAGACTGTTCCTGGCCTTTGCTGTCAACCACAACATAAAGGTGTTTCAAATGGATATCAAATGTGCATTCCTCTATGGTAAGATTCAAGAAGAGGTATATGTTTGTCAACCTCCTGGTTTTGAGGATCCATTTAATCCAAACCATGTCTACAGGCTAAATAAATCTTTGTATGGCTTGAAACAAGCACCTAGAGCCTGGTATGAAACTCTTTCCACCTTTTTTCTCTCTATTGGCTTCACAAGAGGCAAAATTGACAAAACACAGTTTTTAAAATGGAAAGGGAAAGATCTGATGATTGTCTAGATTTATGTGGATGACATCATTTTTGGAAGCACATGTTCAAAAATGTGTGAAGAGTTCAGGAACCTCATGACAGCTGAGTTTGAGATGAGTGCAATGGGTGAACTACAGTGCTTTCTTGGTCTCCAAGTGAAGCAACTGCAAAATGGTACTTTCATTCATCAAAGCAAAGATGCTAAAGAACTTTTAAAAAAATTTGAGATTAATGACTGTAAACCATGTAGTACACCCATGGCAACAACCAAGCTAGTCATGACTGATGAAAAGGATGATTTGGTTGATCAAACCCTATATAGAAGCATGATTGGGTCTTTATTGTACCTAACTGCATCTAGGCCAGACATCATGTTTGCAACATGTGTTTGTGCAAGATGCCAATCAGCCCCTAGAAAGTCTAACCTAATAGCCGTGAAAAGGATACTGATATACATAATAAGTACTCCCACACTTGGTATCTGGTACCCTGCTAATGGGAATATTAAGCTTTCAGGTTTCAAAGAAAGTGACTTTGCTAGATGCAATTCAACAAGGAAGTCCACATTAGGAGGGTGCCAATTTCTAGGTGATTGCTTAGTATCTTGGCAAAGCAAAAAGCAAGCAGCTGTTTCAACATCCACTACTGAGGCAGAGTATATTGCTGCTGCAAGCTGCACAACCCAACTATTATGGCTTCCAAATCAACTGCTGGATTTTGGTATCACTGCCTTAAAGACACCTCTCATGTTGGACAGTTAGGCAGCATAAAATATCATCAAAAATCCAATTTCACATTCAACCACTAAACACATCGACATCAGACATCATTTTGTGAGGGATTGCTATGAAAAAGGTTTGATTTCTCTGTATCATGTTCATACTAAGGATCAGCTGGCAGATGTGCTAACAAAGGCTTTAGACACATCCACCTTTGAAAGCTTGATCTCTAGGATTGGCATGCTTAACATGGAATAACAGGCAAAAATCCTGTTTTTCTATGACTTAAAGCATTAAAATGTTTCAGAAAATCAAAAATCCATCCTTAAAAATAGCTAAAAATGAAATTTTCATTAATCCTTAAAAGTCTGCCATAAACACTGTTTTGGTTCAAACATCTGATTGCTAAAACCTATCCACTGCTGAAAGTCCACCTCTGTTCCTTCATCTTCATTGTTAATCACTGTTGCCAAACATCAGTGTTTTAAATCACTGATAGTTAAAAGTCAGCCACTGTTTTTATTTTCACCACTGTAAACCACTGATATTGATCATCAGTGGTTTCCCAAATAACTGTCATCCATTATTCATCAGAGGTTGTCACATGGACAGTTATTAGCAGTCAGATCTTTGTAATTGCTGCCACGTCAGCATTCACTTTTTCATTTTATAAAATCCTGATTAAAACCCCAATAACAGGTTTCACTGCCGTATCGAATTCAAAAGTTCTTTCAAAAGCAGTTTCCATCAAAATCCCTTGAATCATTCATCTTCTTCCTCCTCTCACAACTACCTTCGAATCACCATGGCTCTTGTATCAAAAACCCTCATAACTATTTGTGCACCCTTGAGAAAACAAGTCAAAACATAGATTTCCCCTCCGTCATTGATGCTCTTTCATCTTCAAAGTACAAAACTTTGTTGACTTGCAATGCACCTATCTATCAAGAAACCCTACATGAGTTCTGGAAAAATGCCAAAATTGAAGTTCAGGACAAAAAGCCCTGGGCTATCACATCTGAAGTAGGAAAAATTCTTGTTTCAATTACACCACAAACCATCTCTGAGGTCTTCGAGACAAATGATCATACAGGTAAAAATTCTTTCCCTAAAGATGAGTATCAGACAGACCTGATCGAAAGAGGGTATGTGGGACAAATGACTAAAGCCATTTTGCAAAAAGAGAATTTCCCACCTCCCATGAAATCTTTATTCCATACCCTTCTCATGTGTGTTTCAAATAAAACTACAGCTTTTAATGAAATACCATTGAAAATCCAATACTAGGGCTAGGCTATGATGGCAGAAGTTGATTTCAATTACTCCCAAGGGATTTTCAATGATATGGTTAAAAATATTAATAATATAAAAGAAAAGAAGAAACCATTTTTGCTGTTTCCCATATTTTTGAGCTATTACTTACACAAGAGAATCCCAAAGGATAGTGCACAAGTGCTTATCCAGGGTGCTTCTTGTCAAATCAACAGCCTTTCTTCTAAAACTTTTACGAGGTTGTCAGAGTCAAAAGATTTGAAAACACAAACAGAGGAACCTGAGCAAACTTTGGATGCGTCCACATCTGCTCCTCAGGTTTCTGCTATTGAGCCCACTGCTCATGGTGATCACAGCAGCACAACCACTGCTGTGAAACCCCACCCAAAATTGCCAAAAAGCCAAAAAGAAAATCCAAAAAGCCCACCAACCCATCCAAAAAGGATCTTCTGGAAGATGAGATCCCAGAAGTAACTCCTGTGACAACACAACAGTCACTTACAACCACTGTTGCTACTTCCTCACAACAGTTGGTAGAAAGATTTCAACCTGAGCTTGAAACTCCTCCTGCATCCTCACAAAAGGATAAGGTTGTATACACAGGGACACCACATTATGAAGCTCTGGATCCACTTGAATCCATCTTCCACAGCCCTGCTCCCGGGGCAGATTTTCTTTCAACTCCCATCCTCACTTCACAAATCCCACCATCCATTATACCTCTGTTGAATGCATTGGATATGGATCAGACACTAAACAGTTCTTCTCAACCACCTATCACTGAGAATATACTCCAACAAGTGACTGAGTCTGATTCCTCTACCCTTCCTAACCATCAACAGCTGAGGAGGTTACACCCCTTGAGTTACATGTAACTCTTGGTGGTATTTCAAGTGGAACAGCTACTATAGGTGTTGAATCCACTGATTTACACCTTGATAGTAGTTTCATCAGTAAGGCTCCCTTTAAGGCAACCACTACTGATGCTGTCAAATTATCCACTGTTGTGTTTCATTTACACACTGGTGTGTTAAATAAGATGGCTATTGTAGAGGGAAGTCCCCAGTACCAAGAAAAAGGGGCATCGGTGGATGAACCAGTGGAAAATTCTCCTGGTCCAACTGCTAATACAACCATTGCTAGTGGGAAATCAGATGATCCCATTCACTTGGGTGATGGTTTAAAATACAGAGAATTGACGGAGAGAGTTGACAAAATTGAAACATCTGTGGCAGATATCAAAAATATTCTGCAACAGTTGTTACAATCTTCAAAGGCTCCATCCACTGCTTCATCATCTGCTCCAACCACCAATGAGCTATGGCAACTTTTCCAACCTATGCTTCATCAACAAAGGCAATATGCTGATCAACAACATGAAATTCAGCTACAAATGTTCAGAAATGTGATGGAAGCTAGGTATAAGGATACTTAAGCTGACATTAAAGCCATCAAAGCTCATTTGCTTCAAACCACTAGTACTTCTCCTCCTACAATTGTTTATGTTGAAAACCCTGATGATGCCAAAAAGGGGGAGAAAGGAAAGAAAGGAAAGGAAGGTTTGTATCTACCACCAGATCCAAAGGTTAAACCTGTTGTAGAAATTCCAAGGCCAGATGGTACAAAGAAGGTTGATGTGTCTCTCAATGTTTTTGCTGAACAAAAAGTAGATAGAAAAGAGAGAATGGAACAAAAGGGTGCCAAAAGATTTGAAAAGGAGAAGAAAGTTTTGATGGTTAAAGAAGATTACTTCAAACAGAAGAAAGACTACTAAAAAGGTCAGCCAACCCAAAACCACATCTTCCAAAACCACTAAACAGACTCCTGAAATCCCCAAAAGTTCCTCACCTTAGATCACAAAACCAACAGATGTTGAGACACCTGTTATATCAACAGTTGCTGATACTTTAGTGGTTTCAACAGATGTTGTTTCAACAACTGACCTTATCACCTTACCAATAACCACTTAACCCACAAATACACCTTCAAATTCAATACCTCCAAGCATTCCAAAAATCAAAAGAAGAAGGATAACAAATGTCATACTTGAGGATGACACTGTACCTTCCCCACTTCCAATTTCTTCACAACCTCTGATCCTAACCACTGTGCAAACACCTACTACATCTTCTTCAATTTCAACCCCTGACCCAACTACTGCCTTGGTTCCCTTGGGAGTAAAATTTCCTTTAGATCTTCCAGCAGTTAGAGAGGAGATCAAATCCTTTTATTTTGAAGATGATCCCGAGAAGAGGAACCTCCCATCTCTCCATGGTTATCCTTTCCCAAGAAACATAGAAGAGTATCTTCAACTGAAGGCCTAACAAGCAGAGGATATATCAAAAAGAGACATAAAGGGAAAATCTGATAAAGAAATTAAGAGGAATCTGCAATATCTGCTCACCCAAGTCAGAGCATTAGAGCAGTTTTCAAAAGACCTTTGTCAGAAGTTATTAGAAAAGGATGATGAAAGCTTAAAACAAGAAATACAAGGCAGAAAGGTATCAATACAAGGACTGGACCATAACTGAACTCAAGTGGAACACCCATTTTTTTTATTTTACATATGATTAACATCATATACTTTTTAACAAAATTTGGGCATGACCCGTTCGTACAATGAACATTTCCCTGTTTAAACAATATCATTCAAGATCAAGTCCCACGACACTTTTTTTTAAATAACAAAATTTGTGACCATACAAGGTTCACCATAAGTATTTTGTACGAACTACCCAAAAGATTTAGAAATCCAACTACTTACTAACATACTAGACATAAGTTTAACGTCATATTACAAAAATGGTTTTGGTGACCCACTCAAAATAAGCAACTTGAACCGGAAGCGCATAAAAGTCGACATAGTGTGTTCGGTCCGTGCTTGCCATCATCAAACATGGGATTTACCTATCATACACAACGCCAAAACATTTATTAGTTCGGAATGCATAAGCAAATCAAATCCTTTAATTAGGTATCATTACTCGACCCGTTAACATGATATGTCATCTTATTAACATCCTTACTTCCATTCATCCATTTCATTCTAGCAAGAATTTCCATACACTCTTCTATATTCCATTCGAAAACATCCAACGTATCACATTCCGACCCATTATAATGAATCGTTACAAACCATACATTTCGACATACCTTCATCATTTTGACCCGTTATGAACAAGTCATTTTCAAACATTTCAGCATTTTTTTTTCTACTCGTCATTTCAACCCATTTAAACAGGTCATTTCTTATTCGTTACCACATCCTTTTTAAACATTTCTCAAACAAACTCTTCGCATTAAATCAATCATGATCCATAATGAAAATTTATACTAATTCCTTGATACCAAATATTACCATTCATAAATCTACATATAGAGTAATTAAAGTTCATATGAACTTACCGTGATCTTGTGCCGCTTGCGACTTTCCGTGACTCGCGTCTTCTTCTTTCTTCACGCCTATACGCCATAACTTTACACTTTTAGCTTTTATATGCTTTACATCACTTATGCATTTTACTCATTCATCATGGCGTTAAACGACTAAGCATACATTCATTTTCATTTAATAAAATCATTTTATCAAAATTTCATATCAAAGCACAACTAAATCATTCTATGGCATTTCTTCAAACACTTGGCGTGCATACTAACTAATGAGCATAAACTACAAATACTTAAAGGACGTTTTTCTCCATAATTCATCCTTTGATTAACATAGTTAACATAAGCATTTCCTAACTTCACAATTTGTCATCATGAACGTATACTTATTGTTCTAAATCACCTACTCGTCATAATATCATCAACATTAATATAATTAACATATAAAATTTTACAACTTCATATCATCAATGAGCATATGAGTGGGTTTTCCCCCAATTAATCATCATATTCAAAATTTAACATCTCTTGATGTTTAGACAACCATAGCAACCATCATTTATACTAGATTTTGCATTACATACACGAATTTACACTAAACCCACTAAATCATACATCACCAAATCACAAATTTTGAGTTACTTGATGTTGGAAATACTTAGGTGATCACCATTCTTAATTCATGCATTCAACTAGCCTTCAATTTCCTCTTTAATTTGATGGATTTATGATGTTAGGGTTTGATGAGGGGGAAGGTCTCCCTGGTCTCTATTCACGATCGCACAACACACCCACTTGAAAATAGTGGGCATTTTTGTGTTAGGTGTTTTTAATCACACATTTTCATTTTAACCCCGTCATCTTTTTAGAACATAACACTTTCCTCTTATTTACATAATACTCTAGTAAACCTCCATGCACACATAAGGATTTTAGGTTTACTAAAATTTATAAAACCTTAATGATGCTAAAAAAAAATTATATTTACCATTTCTTTTTGTCAAAATTTTGCGATTAAAACATTATATTATGTCATACGAAATTTGTGGTGCTACAAGTCTACCCCCCTTAAAGATGGTTTCGTCCCCGAAACCAGATTACATACCAAATAACTCTGGGTAGTACTTCCGCATTTCATCCTCCGCTTCCAACGTAAGTTCCGATCCCTTTCGGTGTTGCCATTGAACCAATACTTGTCGAATGGACTTGTTGCGGAGTTGCTTCACTTTAGAATCTTTTATTGCCACAGGCTTTTCAACATAATTTAACTTCTCATCCACTTCAATATCATCCAAAGGCACATATGTCGTCTCATCCGCAACGCACTTCCGCAGTTGCGACACATGAAAAGTGTTATGAATTCCTTCCAATGCGGGAGGTAATTCTAACTGGTACGCTACTGACCCGACCCGAGCGAGTATTTTTAATGGTCCAATGTATCGAGGACCTAGCTTTCCGCGTTTACGAAAACGAATTATCCCTTTCCATGGAGAGACTTTTAATAAGACATAATCTCCCACTTGGAACTCAATTGGTCGCCTTCGCCGATCCACATAAGACTTTTGTCTATCATGCGCTGCTTTTATTCTTGATCTAACCATAGCAATCTTCTCATTCGTTTCGGCTACTACATCCTTTGACGCGAGTTCGCGCTGACCCACTTCCCCCAACAAACCGGGGTTCTACATTTCCTTCCATAGAGCATTTCATAAGGAGCCATTTTTATGTTGTTATGTTAACTATTATTATATGAAAACTCTACCAAAGGTAGATGATCATCCCAACTTCCTCTGAAATCCATAACACACGCCCTTAGCATATCAACTATTGTTTGTATAGTTCGTTCCGACTGACCATCGGTTTGTGGATGGTAGGAGGTGCTTATATGTAACTGGGTCCCCAATTCTTCGTGAAACTTTCTCCAGTAACAAGATGTGAACCGGGTATCCCGGTCGGATACTATAGGCACCGGAACCCCATGTCGAGATATAATCTCATTCGTATAAACTTCCGCCATCTTTTCCGAATTATAGGTTTCACGAATGGGTAAGAAATGTGCACTTTTGGTTAGTCGGTCAAAGACTACCCAAATTGCTCCATGCCCTTTTCTTGTCTTAGGAAGTTTAGTCACCAAATCCATCGTTACATGTTCCCACTTCCACACCGGTATCTCCAATGGCTGCCACTTTCCATACGGTTTTTGGTGCTCAGCCTTTACTTGAGAACACGTCAAACACTTAGCAACATACTTGACAATGTCTCTTTTCATTCCCGGCCACCAGTAATTCATTCTCAAGTCTTGATACATCTTTGTAGTTCCCGGATGAACGGAGTATCGAGACTTGTGAGCCTCATTCAAAAGTAATTCTTTCACATCACATTCCTGAGGTATCCAGATTCGGTCATACCTCATTTTCATACCATTCGCATTCTATTCTAATTCATGAATAAATCCTTTCATCCTTTCTCTCTTCGAGTCGTCGACATTCAAAGATTTAGTTTGAGCTTCTCGAATTTCTTCTAGGAGTTTAGAAGTGACTACCATCTTCATAGATTTTACCTGAATCGGAGGCGGGTAATCCTTTCGACTTAAAGCGTCTGGCACTACATTAGCCTTCCCGGGATGATAATGAATGTCGCAATCGTATTCCTTAATGAGTTCCAACCATCTTCGTTGCCTCATATTAAGATCTTTCTGCTCGAAAGACTATTTGAGGCTTTTATTATCTGAGTAAATTGTACATTTCACCCCATATAGGTAGTGTCTCCATATCTTCAAGGCGAATACGACCGCCGCCAATTCTGGGTCATGAGTTGGGTAATTTTTTTCATGTTGCTTGAGTTGTCTTGAAGCATAAGCAACAACCTTACCCTTTTGCATTAGTACACATCCTAAACCTTGACTGGAGGTGTCAATATACACTACCAATTCACCCGTTCCATCCGATAATGTCAACACCGGAGAATTCGAGAGCTTTTCCTTCAATGTCTGAAACACTTTTTCTTGTTCTTCGCCCCATGTAAACTTTTCACTCTTCTTTGTTAACTTCGTCACGGGCGAGGCTATCTTGGAGAAATCCTGGATAATTCTTCTGTAATACCCAGCCAAGCCCATAAAACTTCTTATTTCGCTTGGATTCTTCGGGGGTACCAGATTCATCACTGCATCTACTTTGGAGGGGTCCACACGAACACCGTCCGTGTCGATTACGTGGCCCAAAAATTGTACCTCTCTAATCCAAAAGGAACACTTCGAGAACTTTGCATATAAATTTTCCTTGCAAAGCGTTTCCAATACATCACGTAAGTGTGAAGTATGCTCTGCTTCACTTCGGGAGTATATTATTATATCATCAATGAAAACGATTACATACTTATCAAGCATAGGCCGACACACCCGATTCATTAGATCCATAAATACAGCTGGTGCGTTCATTAACCCAAACGACATCACAAAAAACTCGTAATGTCCATACCACCTTCGAAACACAGTCTTCGGCACATCTTCTTCTCGTACACGTAGTTGGTGATAACCCGATCGTAGATTGATCTTTGAAAACCCACTTGCCCCTTGAAGCTGGTCAAATAGGTCATCAATTCTGGGCAACGGGTAACGGTTCTTCACCGTTAACTTATTCAACTCCTGATAGTCGATGCACAATAGAATCGAACCATCTTTCTTCTTCACGAATAATACGGGTGCTCCCCATGGAGAAACACTCGGTCGAATAAACCTTTATCGAGAAACTCTTGGAGTTGCGTCATCAATTCTTTCATTTCGGTCGAGGTCAACCGATAAGGGGCTTTAGCTACCGGCTTTGCACCCAGGCTGAGCTCTATTTTAAATTTCACTTCCCGTTCAGGCGGAAGCCCCAGTAAATCTTCTGGAAACACATCCAGATATTCATTCACTACATTCACGTCTTCAAGCTTTGGAACACCTCGGTTGGTATCTATCACGTAAGATAGATACGCCTTACCCCTATTTCTTACACGTTTGACGGCTTCGACTATAGAACAAAGTTTTGACTCGACGACCCTATTCCCTTGAATACTTACCCATTTTCCCTCCGAAGTTACTACATGAATTACTTTCTTTTCGCATTGTATTTCAGCATGATTTTGGGCTAGCCAATCCATTCCTACTACAACTTTAAACTCTCCCATACACATCGGAATAAGATCTATACTAAACTCCTCATCTTCAATTAAGATTTTATAGTTTCTACATACATCATGCAGTAAATAACTCCTAGTATCGGCTACTTCTACTTCTAAGGGCATAGACATCTTTTCAAGCTTAAACGATGGATGACATAATAACTCATTTGAAACAAATGACCTACTAGCCCCGGAATCAAATAGAACATTAACATGCATGGAATTTACTAAAAATATACCTGAAACAACCTCCGGGTGAGTTTTTTGCTTCTTCCGATGTTATCTGAAACATCCTTCCACGAGCCCTAGATGGCTCCTCTTTCTTTCCTTCTTTCCTTGATGCTTGTTGGAGTTTTGGGCATTTCGCCTTAACATGCCCCGTCTGATAACAATTGTAACACGTCTTTGGATTATTGGGACACTTGTAGTACGGGTGTCACTCTTGCCCACATTTATAGCAACCTTTCTTTCCGAGTAAGCACTCGCCCCAGTGGTGTTTCCCACATGTCTTGCAAGTTGGGATTCCACTACTTGTTTTCCTTTTCTTAGTCTGATCTTGAAATCTTGATTTCTTTGATGGGTTCGGGTTCGAAGACTTCTCCGCTACCCTTTTCTCTCCCCATTCGACCTGCTCTTTAGTTCAATTTCCCTATCTCTTGACCAGTTAATTAATTCATCTAGCGTCTCACACTTCATGGGATTTATGAACTCACGATATTCAACCTTTAACATATCGTGGTAACGTATAATCTTCTTCATCTCAGTCCCCACTATCTCCCCATAAAACTTTAGCTTGTCAAGGAACGTATTCGTTATCTCATCTATCGTCTCATCCTTTTGTCGAAGTCGTAAGAAGTCTTCTTGAATCCGATCAATCGCTGATTGTGGGCAATGATATTTCAGAAATGGTTCCTTGAACTCCTGCCACGTTAACGTTTGTACTTTATCATCCCCTAATTCCTTAGAATACGCATCCCACCAATCCTTTGCTCGAAGTTGGAGAAGGCCCGTAGCAAACATTACTTGATCCTCCACTTCGCATCTACTTCTTACAAACACCGCCTCGGAACTTGAAATCCATCTTTGACAGGCTATTGGGTCAATTTCCCCTTTATATGGAAAGGGGTTACATGCCATAAATTCCTTATACGTGCACCTCCGAGTGCTTTTCTTTGTTCGTAGTTCATTGATCATTTCTTTCAATTCTTCAATCTTGGACATCACTAAGTTATCCACTACCCCCAATACTTGCCCTTCAACCTCTTGAGCTAGTCGAGGAATACTAGCCTCAATTGCCTTCTTAACTTCTTCCACAAATCTTTCATTTATCATATCTTGTTGTGCCGCTTCGGTATAATTCACATTTACGTTGTCCGCCATCTACATAAAACATTCATTTCATTCATTAAATTTCCTTTTATACTTTTCTTCATCACGTTTGATCTCATGCTAGGATGCTACATTTAATATATAATACATACTTTATACGTTATCATCTGTGACACCTGTGCCTCCACGACCATCAAACAAATACTAAACCAATGAAATATTGTATTTCATACTTGGGATTTGTATAAATATGTGTATCATTTGCACATATCAATTCTTGTTCGATTTCGGGCTTTAAATCACTTTCTAGAAGGTCATACGCATACTGGTGCATAAACGCAATCAGTTTAACGTGACGTACACTCCGGAACTGTGACGTAAGCCAAACATACCCTAAATATCCTTTACATAACTTAGAAATAAGTTTCGAAGGATTCGGTATGGCAAAAACATGTTTATTTGAACTAAGGAACTATTTACGACTAAACTGCGAAAGTAACGTTGGTGACCACCCGGATAATATTTAAATCCCAAAAATATTCTGCAATGATTAAAATTTTATTTTAATCAGGTCCGTGTTGAAAAATAAATTAAACGCCTAAAAACGTTATTTTTCAAGTTTAAGCGCGTACCGCATGCTTCTGCGCGACACAGTGCTTCTACTGCAAAACAAGGACAACACAGCCAGTCTTGGCAACTGAAATTTATTTCAGAAATATTTTGGCAAGTTTATTTTTATAGAATAATAAAAATAATTTAGAACGCCATAAACCGGGATTTAAACGCTAGATAAAATACCCGGTACCCAGTTAAACACCTACTTCTACCTTATTTACCAACAAATTTACACTTCACCCCCCCCCCTTCTCAAACTTACGGTTCAAAATATGGGGTGACCCCACCAAAAATATTACCTAGATCTTTCAAGATCATAGTTGATATTTCTTGGATTTAAAAGGATATTGTGTGATCATGGAGATTTGTTCTAGATCTTGGCCTATATATTACACCTTACTTCACCTCATTTCACACTCAACCTTCCTTCTTCTCTCTCCCTCCAAACCGTAAGCACCCCATCGTCACCTCCATCTTCACTTTGCAATCTTGTTCTTCATAATTCAAGTCCCTTTCTAGCAACCTTCAAGTTAGTGTAAAGATCTAAAGGTGATTCCAAGGTGTTCTCAAGTGATTCAAGCATCCTATCATCAAAATCTCATCCTACAACCTACTTGAATCTTGAAGGTATAACACTTATGTTTAAATCATACTTTGATTCTTGGTTGTTCTTGATGATTTGAAGTTTCTCTTGAATCTTGGGATTTTCACTAAACTTGAAATCTAAAGTGAAATGGGTCTTGAAACAAATAAAAAAAATTGTGGTGTATATATATACGTATAACCATACATATGTATGTGTGTATATGAGTTTTGAAGTTTGATATCTTGTTAAGTACTTGTTTATGTTGTTACATGTTCATCAATGGTGGTAAAAATGCAAGTATTTGGTGATTTATGTAGGATATGTTAAATGTAAATAACATCAGCAAATAAACCTGAATATATCACATATTTGATGCATCTAAACCAATATAAAATGTTGATGTTATGATAGTATGCTTTAGGCACTTGTACATGTGAAAATATGTTGATTTAAAGCTCAAGAAATGATGAAAAATGGTTGTATGACAAAAACTGTTTTAGATTAGGTTACAAACACTAAAAATAATATTATTTGTTGTATTATAGTGGCATGAAACTTTGACATAGGTTTACTAGCTTTGCATGTTGTACATATAGCTTAAAAAGTGGTAAATTATGTGAAATTTGCCTGATTTATGTGCTTTGTTTAAGACCTGCACTATCATGAGTATAACCATTATTTTATTCAGTAAATAACATGGGTTGTGACTAACATGAGTATAACGATTATTTTATTCAGTAAATAACATGGGTTGTGTCAAAATTTCAAGTCGTTTCGATTTGGGATGTTTCGGGTAACGTTTGATGCAAAACTATGCGGTAAAACGCTCAAAAATCGCCTTTTCGGAGTATTTTTACAAAACTGTTTTAAATCAGTAACCAAACTGATATATTTGGTATAAAAATAAGTATTTTAACTTATATTAAGTTTACTTGGTGATTGGTTAGTGATACGTGACTTCCGACGCCCAAAAATGTTACCGAATCGCAAGAATAAGTGTTTTTCGACATACACTAGAATGGGTTTGTTCATGGGTTATTTTATGTGTTACAATGTGCTATGTGTTTTACAATATGTGTATGATCATGTGTTAGTGTTGACAAGATTAGGTGTGTTACGCTTGAGTACATTTATATACAAATACACCAAAATAATCAAAAATAATAACTTTCGAGAAATCTCAAAGTCATGTGAAAATTCTAAGTATCGGAGAAACTTCGGTATTTTTGTGAGTTTTGATTATTAAATCATTCTTATCTAATTTAGGACGAATAAACAATTTGAGGGATTGTGTTAACGTATAAAAACGCACCCAAAGGTGAGTAGATAGACCCCTCTTTTACTGTTTTCAAACTGTTTTGGGGTGAAACACATGTGCCTACTTGTTACTTTCGTGCTTTCCATTGTTTTAGCATCATATACTTACTATGTTCATTAGTACACTATTAGTACATGTTTTACATTACATTTTCTGCTATGTATGATGACTTGGCATGCTAGCATATTGTTTTACATTGCATCTCTGTTGCATATGTTCTCGTAACATATGGACACATTATTTACATCTCTATCTTGTATGTTCATTTAAGCATACTAGGAACTTTATTTTCATAAAACATGTTTACATTTGGTATATCTTTTGGTTTGTTTAACGGGGCTAAATTACATTCATTAACACCGATCATGCCGCTCGGTAGTAGGTAGTGGTACCATAGGACTTGACAAATCCCGTTCCTAAAACCCTAGTTTTGTTTGGGTGGAAGGAATGACCGAATCCGAAAACATTTCTTTGATAACCTTCACTCTAAGGTTATCCGTCTGTCTCAAGGCTTGGATGTAGGCGTTTAACATTACTGCATAAATGGTTGTATCAGTAAAGCATGCATTATTCTACAAAGCATAATTTTTGATTTATTCAAATACTTTGTTTTGTACATTTTTACTTGTGGTTTAAGTAGTCTCATTTTACTTACCATACATAACTTTTAATTATACATTACATGATTTACATTGATGGTTTTTTCATAAGCATTTGACATTTGACTATACATAAACAATTTTACATTGATGGTTTGTTTGGTAAGTGATTTAAGTAACGAGACGTGTGTAGTATTACAAGCATGGTGGATACGCCGCTGATACTTCCTATTTATAAGTGTTTGTATTATATTACATGTCGTAGTGTTATTTAAATCATTTCAATTCGGACTCATATATTTTACACAAATGACATATTTTTCACAAGACATTGTTTTACAAAACAACTTATTTTATACAAACTCATTTTACTTGGTTATTCATTTAACCCTACATTACTCTTTTACATATCATCTACTTTATCATCACTTTTCATCTGATTTACAAAACAAAACACTTTATAAGGTTCATGACTACTTTTGCTAAACACTTTTCTTCAAACTTATATGTCATGAATCCCAAATCAATAAAACCTATGTATCTCACAGGCATCTTTATGCTGACGTACATATTTTCACATGTGTTTCAGGATATGATGCGTAGGATTTATCAAGATACACTTAGGCGGAGTTGGACCTTAGCAACAATAAAAGATGCAAGACTAGTTAATTATGTTATATTTCTTGTTTGTTAAGACATTGTAACTCTCTTAATCAATAAAACAAAATTTCAATTTTCCGTGTGTTATGAAACAATGATTCTGTTACAACACTCCCCGACGATTCTGCCACGTTTTGTTGTTTTTACGTGGTCGGGGTGTGACAGAAGAGTTGGTATCAGAGCTCATGGTTATAGGGAATTAGGTTATTAGTAATGCTTTGACCTAGTCTATAACCTTCCTAGGACCCTAACGCGAGTTTACTTGATTTTAGTCATAAAACAATACCGTCACATATCCTTAGGCGACGACCACAACAAGAACATAAATTTCAAAACCGCCTTGAAGATTAATCATCTGTTCTAGGATGATTGATTACCAGGTTTTGAACCCTCTAAGTATTCAAAATCTCGTCAAAGTTTGGGTCTTATAATGTGAAGACGTGCAAACTGGAAGGGTGAATGCCTGAACCCTGAGTTTTCTGTCTAAGGCTAGAGTGTTCATACAAATCCGCAGTATCGGACCAGTCACTCTTACCTGGGAACTCTTGGGGTGAGTATTCACTTATAGGCGAGCATGTCTTCAGTGATACATTAATGTGACCCGTCTACTTTGATTCATCATCGTCTCATTTGTTTGCCTTAGGTAACAAACAAATGATCGCAACTCTTATGCATTGCCATTCTGTTTTGTTTATCCGATAAACATTTCACTTGTTTCTTCCTATGTCTTTCATTTTCTTCTAGAATGTCTCTTCCTCTCAGCAACGGTCAAATGTCCGAGCAGACTGCCAAATTTGCCCAGCGAATAGGCGAAGTGATCCTGAAGACCGTAGAATTAGCTACAGCCATGTATCGACTCCAGAATGAAGCCACGCAGGAGCCATCACAGGAAACAGAAGCCAAGCCTTCACCAAAACTGAAGAAACATAAAGCTTCAAAGACTTCTCCAGTCGTTGCACCAAATCAAGCAGGACCTAGCCAAGTGGCAACACCGCCTGCTAAGAAGCAATACAAGGGAACGGCACCGTTATGTGACAAATGTAAGGGGCATCACCAAGCTCACTTACAATGTCGTCTATGTGTATCATGTGGGCGAGTTGGTCACCTGGCAAGTGTTTGTCGAGTTAACCCGAACCAAGGTGGTCCAAATCAACCACAAGCCAACCCTGTCCAAGCTCGCTTTCCACCTGGATCGTGCTACAACTGTGGCAAGATGGGTCTTTTCGTGAACAAATGCCCAAAGCTTGCTAATGCAAATCTGACCCTCGGATGAGCAGATGGCTGATTAGAAGATGTTGCTGTCTTATGCTTTTGTTTCTTTTGTTTTCTTGTAATGTGAAACAATCTGTTTTGTTCATAAATAAATTGTTGTTCACAATTCTGATGTACAATTGTAGTTACATATGTGTATGGCATTACCTATGATACATACATCAAGGAACTATGTTCTTTACAAACTACTCTTGTGATTCCCCCATTCAAGTGATCACTCATGATTTCCTCAAAATAGCGAAATTTATGAGCAATCGTGCTTTTTGCACATCTGAACCTTTGAATCCTTGGTTAGATGACTGAGGGTATATTCAATCTCGTACCCATATCACTTCATTCTGGTTTCGTAACAATATACATAGTATAAGTATTTCAAAAACAACCTTCATGATTTCAAAAGATTTCATATAGTTTGAAAACAATTTTTCAAATGCATTGTCTATGTTTTCAAAAACAACCTTCATGATTTTAAAATGTTTCATATAGCCTGAAAACAATATTAACACAATATATTTTCTTATCAAGTGCATGATTTCAAAGAGCATTATTCATATTTTCAAAAAATTTTACCTAGCATAATTTTAAAACATTTTTACCTAATACACCTACTTTATGATTTCAAAAGTATTAAATATAAGGTTTCAAAAACATTGAACACATTTTTTAGAACCCCATGCATAGATTTCAAAAACATTTTTCTCATACATTAACTTAACCTTCAAATTCTACTTCATATGTCGCCTTGACATATCTAGCATCTCAACTTCATAAGAATTTTTACTTCATGTTTTGACTTAAGCACATCCAGTGCATGGTTTCAAAACATCTTCAACTTCTAAATTCTATATGAGGTCTTTTTATCTTCACAATTAGACCCTTGTGGATAATTATCATTTAAATCAGAGTCCTTAATTAGATTCCTTGTGTACCTAAATTCGAACATTTCGGTTCCTTATAATCGAAATCGAATTTTCTTCTTTCTATCTTCATAGTTAGATTCTAGATAATGTTTAAAGTACCAAATGAAATCCACGAAATGGATTCCTAGTGTGCCTTAAATACATATGCTCTGTTAGCAGAACAAATTAACAAAATGATAACAAATTAATGATCAAGTTAAACAATTATGTGATTATGTGTTTATGCATTTTGTGTTTTCTTTTATGCATTTTGTGTTTTCTTTTATGCATTTTGTGTTTTTGGTATACTCTGGATATTCAAATCCTCGTAGAATCTTTCATATCTTCATAGGAAGGACTCATAGTAGGATATCCAAAGGTACTACCTTAAATCCTTATTGGGCTTCTACGTGATAGTCAAGACCCTTGGATTATACAGTACCATTCCATGATTCATAAGAGACCCTTTTAGAGGTCTAGTAAAAAAGATTGATTCAGAATCTGGTTAAGAATGACATGTGCTGATATAGCTGAACAGACTCCTTGGTAGTCTATTTAAATCATTTAATGATTTAATTAAAAGGACCCTATGGTGGTCTAGTCACAATCATCACAGGCTCATTCATTGTTTTCTTCCCCTACACATTATAAGATGCACTACGTGACTATGCAAGGAATTACGTAATTATGGATGCATACATAATTATGAAATTCAGTGCACAGAAACCCAGTAAGATTTATTATGTGTAAAAACCGATAGTGACAACAATTGAAAATGTGAACAATGTAATACAGGTACGGTGGACGCACCAATAACGCTTAATAGACTTATATATAAGTGTCCCTCCTACATTGTAAGCATGATGTTATTTAAAGTTACTAGAAGTTCAAGAACTCTAACCAGTGTTGTTCGATCTTTTCAACTTCATTTTTCAAGATTTCACAAGTTTCCTCTAAATAAAATTTCGGGACGAAATTTCCTAAAGTAGGGGAGACTGTGACACCTGTGCCTCCACGACCATCAAACAAATACTAAACCAATGAAATATTGTATTTCATACTTGGGATTTGTATAAATATGTGTATCATTTGCACATATCAATTCTTGTTCGATTTCGGGCTTTAAATCACTTTCTGGAAGGTCATACGCAAACTGGTGCATAAACGCAATCAGTTTAATGTGACGTACACTCCGGAACTGTGACGTAAGCCAAACATACCCTAAATATCCTTTACATAACTTAGAAATAAGTTTCGAAGGATTCGGTATGGCAAAAAAATGTTTATTTGAACTAAAGAACTATTTACGACAAAACAGCGAAACTAACGTTGGTTACCACCCGGATAATATTTAAATCACAAAAATATTCTGCTATGATTAAAATTTTATTTTAATCAGGTCCGTGTTGAAAAATAAATTAAAACGCCTAAAAACGTTATTTTTCAAGTTTAAGCGCGTACCGCGTGCTTCTGCGCGACACAGTGCTTCTACTGCAAAACGCGGACAACACAGCCAGTCTTGGCAACTGAAATTTATTTCAGAAATATTTTGGCAAGGTTATTTTTATAGAATAATAAAAATAATTTAGAACGCCATAAACCGGGATTTAAACGCTAGATAAAATACCCGGTACCCAGTCACTACTAGAAAACAAGGCAATTGTCACCAAAATTTGCCACGAATAAAAAAGGTAGCAAATTTAGTAACCGTTTTCCCATGAAAATGCATATTCCGCATGTTTAGTATGATATGGTAGCTAATAGGTTGGAAATTTTGCCACCGTTAATTTTTGGTTACAAATTCGTGGGAAACATACTAAAAATAATATAAAAAGGAGCAAACACATTAAATTTTGACCAGGCCTCGTGGTGGCAAAATGAAATTTTAATTTGGTGGCTAATTTTGTAACTTTAATTATTTAGCATGCGTGGCTCTTTTCTATTAGGGTTTTGAAAAAATTAACTTCTGCCCCAAATTAACCGCCCATACGATGAACTTGCTAAGCGGAACTCATCTCTCCTCATCCCCACCATCAGTATTCTCTCCATAAGGTCTGATCGGAGAACTACTCCGCTCAGCAACGATATTCGATCTCTCCTATCGCCATAAATACAGGTTCGTATCTGAATCAACTTCTCACGTTTCGTGATTACAACTATTAGGATTTGATGTTTTGTTTGTTTGATTTACGAAAGGTTATTGAAATAAAACCTAATTGTGAATTTGATAGAGTTCAAACTTCAAATCCATTAGATGAAACAACTTATTTATATGGAGATTTGAAGTTCGATCAAAGGGCTGGGTTTGATTTTACAACAAAGAATTTGTTACATGTTATAAAATTAAATAATGGGTAATATGAATCATCATATAATTAAGCTGACAAAGAATTCAGGTTATATGAATTTACATGTAACAAGTTCGATTAATAAAAGTTTCATAATGGGAACCTATGAAACATTTCATTAATTTACTTCCCATTAGGTCCCGTTTATGTTGTAAAGATGTAATACTGGTAGTACTAGACAATGTTGAAGTAGTAAATCATTTAGCCATGTAGTTGTAAGATCTCCAACTGCATTCTTAAAATTAGCCTCTCACATGCCTTTGGAGCCATGGTCAAGGCAGAACTCAGATTAAAAATAGGTTATGTACTTCTTTTGGTACTCTCAAATAGTCAAAGAGGTATGTGCTCATGGGACAAGTAGATTTTATTTTTACCAAGATTAATTCATATCAGATTGTGGTTGTTGAATAAGTGACCTCTTTTTTGGTCTATATTGATTTAGCATTGCTTTGTTTTAGTTTTGGGTGCAACTTTGCAAGAAAGATATAAGACTGTTACTACTCGTTAATTACTCCCTCTACATTAATCTACTTCACTACTACGCCTTCATCACAGGTAGAGAGTCCCAGAAGATCCATCAGAATTCAGAAGTAAAATGAATTGAAAAACGAATTCTGCGAGTCAGGATGGGCTAACTTAAAATGGACAAAGGGTCAGGATGGGTGATTAGTTAATTACCTAAAAATCAAACTAGTCTCAACAAGTTCAAAACTCCAGATTCATTTCAAGTTTTCAATTCAGTTTTGTATCTTTAACGAATTAAAGGGGAAAGTGACATTTTGACAGCTAAAATATGCATGAATTGCTATATGCAATGCGTAAACATCTGATGCATGATGTTGCTGAACATTAAAGTCTCATAATGGAATCTTGCTGCTGGTTTTGACATTCTTTTTATACATATTACCTGCATAACGCAACTGTTAGTTACTAATCTCTATCACAATTTGTGTTTCTGATGTATTTAACCAGGAAAAGAAGAACATTTTTAGCTGAATGATTATTTGGAGGATCTTTTCTGGCTATGTGCTCAAATAATTTATTATGTTTCTATGACTGGGCTGAGTGCTGATTGATTCAATGGATTGATGTCAATGTTAAAGTAAACAATACTTATCTCAGTCTTCATTATTTATACCATGCTAGCTTCAGTTTATCGTTTCTTACCTTGTTTATCTTATTATTAATTTTAGTGACACTGATGCACCTTGCTTCTCACTTTGATTGAGTACATAACACTTGTGATGCGTGAAGAACTTGAACGTGCTGGTGAACTTTTGCCATCAATTCCAAAGGAGCATCATAATAGGTAAGACTTGAGAGTTCAAATATCTTATTCTTTTAATCTTTTTTTGTACAATTTATCTATATACAATTTTGGTACTCTTGAGTTGGGTACCGAATTTTGGATATGGTATATCAACCTGTCTTTCATATGCATACTCCAAAGAAAAATATCAGCATTGAATATTCTAATATCTTGTGCACCGAATATTTCATATAGAATTTGAAGACTTTTATGGTGTCTTCATCGCTTTAGGTTCATTTGTTTTCTAGTTCCAACCATTGAAGGTTTTTGAAATTCTCAATTAATAAATAAAAATCTATTAAAGCACATTAGTTATTCACAATCTTGACGTACTTTTATTATAGCAAACACATGGGGCATGTGAGAACCGAGGAACCGAAACTGAACCGCTAGATCCGAACCGTATTATTGTATTTAGGGTCCGGTTCTTAAATTTGGGTGAAAACGGTTCCCGGCTCGGTTCGGTTCAGAACCGCCAGGTCCGTATAAAGAACTGCCAGAACCGGGTTGCGTTTAAACTTTAAATATTATATATAAAATAACTAGTGCATGATTTAGTAGTTAAAAATTTATGTAAACCTGACACTATGATACAAGGATGAATTGAGATTTCTTGTTATCTTCCAATCCACAATTTGATTGCAGCCTATAATCAAAGAGTTTTTCATTCTTTATTTCTTTTGGATGGTGTCATGTGTACTGTCATTTATGTTTTTTTACAAATCTAATTATTTAGAAGTTTACGTCTTCTAAAGCTTGTTAACTGATGCTAAATTGTTAATTTACATATACTGTAAGTTACGAATTGCTAATTGATGCTAAATATGAAAAATGTATCTTGGTCTTTATAGCTATTAGTCTCATCAAGTAACAGAAAGTATTAGTTTAGTAAGTCCATCACCTTCATGCTCCATATCCATCAGTGTTCATTATATGTTTTAAATGGGTTTGATTGTTTTTTTTTAATTTAATTGTTAATTTTTAGATATATTTGTCAATCCAGAACCGTTTACAGGAGAACCGTTTAACTCGGTTCCGAACCGAACCGAACCGGTTTTAAATGATCCGGTTCCGGCTCTTATAGATTTGATATTATAATGGTACATTTGTTATTATTTTAATTCTTCTGTATTTAGTTTGACGTGTTATTGTTTTTCTTTGATTTTGATTTCTTTATTCTATTCATTGGTTATTTGTAGATTGAAAAGTTGAACTTGTTTATCAAGGAGCTTGTTAAGGAAAAAGATGAAGAAAAAGAAAGGTTCAATGGAATTATTGTGGGATTGTTGGCTGAAAAAGAAAACAATTAGGTGGATAAAGTTGCATCTCACAAGTTGAAGTTATGTTAAGAGCTACAATTTAGAATGTTTTGTATGGTTTTGAAACAGAAAAAACTTAAACAAAGATATTTTATACAATTTTTGGATTTTGTAATTTTATTAAATTGTTTTATATAATTTTGTAATTTTATTGAAATGTAATAATGATGAAAAAACGAAACCTGTATGGTGACATATTCAAATAATGGTGGCTAATTGGTGTCAATATCTAGCGGTGGCTAAATGGTAACAAAAACGGTGGCAAAAGATGCTGAATGGGACCAAAACGTTTTCATAAAAATCGGTGGCTAATTGGTGTCAATATCTAGTGGTGGCTAAATGGTAACAAAAAAACTAGCAAATAAAGAGCGGTCACAAATATTTTTGACCATTTTTATGGTGGCAAACATCTGGTAGCAAAATATAAAAGTGGTGGCTATTTGGTGGCATTAGGGTAATTGACACGGATGTTTTTGCCACCGAATTTTCGGTTGCAAAACGGTGGCAATAGGGAAATCGCTACCATTTTGTGACCGAAAATGCGGTGGCAAAAACCCTTTTTTCTAGTAGTGAGTTAAACACCTACTTCTACCTTATTTACCAACAAAATTACACTTCACCCCCCCCCTTCTCAAACTTACGGTTCAAAATATGGGGTGACCCCACCAAAAATATTCCCTAGATCTTTCAAGATCATATTTGATATTTGTTGGATTTAAAAGGATATTGTGTGATCATGATGATTTGTTTTAGATCTTGGCCTATATATTACACCTTACTTCACCTCATTTCACACTCAACCTTCCTTCTTCTCTCTCCCTCCAAACCGTAAGCACCCCACCGTCACCTCCATCTTCAGTTTGCAATCTTGTTCTTCATAATGCAAGTCCCTTTCTAGCAACCTTCAAGTTAGTGTAAAGATCTAAAGGTGATTCAAAGGTGTTCTCAGGTGATTCAAGCTTCCTATCATCAAAATCTCATCCTACAACCTACTTGAATCTTGAAGGTATAACACTTAAGTTTAAATCATACTTTGATTCTTGGTTGTTCTTGATGATTTGAAGTTTCTCTTGAATCTTGGGATTTTCACAAAACTTGAAATCTAAAATGAAATGGGTCTTGAAACAAATAAAAAAAAATTGTGGTGTATATATATACGTATAACCGTACATATGTATGTGTGTATATGAGTTTTGAAGTTTGATATCTTGTTAAGTACTTGTTTATGTTGTTACATGTTCATGAACAGTGGTAAAAATGCAAGTATTTGGTGATTTATGTAGGATATGTTAAATGTAAATAACATCAGCAAATAAACCTAAATATATCACATATTTGATGCATCTAAACCCATATAAAATGTTGATGTTATGATAGTATGCTTTAGGCACTTGTACATGTGAAAATATGTTGATTTAAAGCTCAAGAAATGATGAAAAATGGTTGTATGACAAAAACTGTTTTAGATCAGGTTACAAACACTAAAAATAATATTATTTGATGTATTATAGTGGCATGAAACTTTGAGATAGGTTTACTAGTTTTGCATGTTGTACATATAGCTTAAAAAGTGGTAAATTATGTGAAATTTGCATGATTTATGTGCTTTGTTTAAGACCTGCACTATCATGAGTATAACCATTATTTTATTCAGTAAATAACATGGGTTGTGTCAAATTTCAAGTCGTTTCGATTTGGGATGTTTCGGGTAACGTTTGATGCAAAACTATGCGGTAAAACGGTCAAAAATCGCCTTTTCGGAGTATTTTTACAAAACTGTTTTAAATCAGTAACCAAACTGATATATTTAGTATAAAAATAAGTATTTTAACTTATATTAAGTTTACTTGGTGATTGGTTAGTCATACGTGACTTCCGACGCCCAAAAATGTTACCGAATCGCAAGAATACGTGTTTTTCGACATACACTAGAATGGGTTTGTTCATGGGTTATTTTATGTGTTACAATGTGCTATGTGTTTTACAATATGTGTATGATCATGTGTTAGTGTTGACAAGATTAGGTGTGTTACGCTTGAGTACATATATATACAAATACACCAAAATAATCAAAAATAATAACTTTCGAGAAATCTCAAAGTCATGTGAAAATTCTAAGTATTGGAGAAACTTCGGTATTTTTGTGAGTTTTGATTATTAAATCATTCTTATCTAATTTAGGACGAATAAACAATTTGAGGGATTGTGTTAACGTATAAAAACGCACCCAAAGGTGAGTACATAGACCCCTCTTTTACTGTTTTCAAACTGTTTTGGGGTGAAACACATGTGCCTACTTGTTACTTTCGTGCTTTCCATTGTTTTACATCATATACTTACTATGTTCATTAGTAAACTATTAGTACATGTTTTACATTACATTTTCTGCTATGTATGATGACTTGGCATGCTAGCATATTGTTTTACATTGCATCTCTGTTGCATATGTTCTCGTAACATATGGACACATTATTTACATCTCTATCTTGTATGTTCATTTAAGCATACTAGGAACTTTATTTTCATAAAACATGTTTACATTTGGTATATCATTTGGTTTGTTTAACGGGGCTAAATTACATTCATTAACACCTATCATGCCGCTCGGTAGTAGGTAGTGGTACCATAGGACTTGACAAATCCCGTTCCTAAAACCCTAGTTTTGTTTGGGTGGAAGGAATGACCGATTCCGAAAACATTTCTTTGATAACCTTCACTCTAAGGTTATCCGTCTGTCTCAAGGCTTGGATGTAGGCGTTTAACATTACCGCATAAATGGTTGTATCAGTAAAGCATGCATTATTCTACAAAGCATAATTTTTGATTTATTCAAATACTTTGTTTTGTACATTTTTACTTGTGGTTTAAGTAGTCTCATTTTACTTACCATACATAACTTTTAATTATACATTACATGATTTACATTGATGGTTTTTACATAAGCATTTGACATTTGACTATACATAAACAATTTTACATTGATGGTTTGTTTGGTAAGTGATTTAAGTAACGAGACGTGTGTAGTATTACAAGCATGGTGGATACGCCGCTGGTACTTCCTATATATAAGTGTTTGTATTATATTACATGTCGTAGTGTTATTTAAATCATTTCAATTCGGACTCATATATTTTACACAAATGACATATTTTTCACAAGACATTGTTTTACAAAACAACTTATTTTATACAAACTCATTTTACTTGGTTATTCATTTAACCCTACATTACTCTTTTACATATCATCTACTTTATCATCACTTTTCATCTGATTTACAAAACAAAACACTTTATAAGGTTCATGACTACTTTTGCTAAACACTTTTCTTCAAACTTATATGTCATGAAGCCCAAATCAATAAAACCTATGTATCTCACAGGCATCTTTATGCTGACGTACCTATTTTCACATGTGTTTCAGGATATGATGCGTAGGATTTATCAAGATACACTTAGGCGGACTTGGACCTTAGCAACAATAAAAGATGCAAGACTAGTTAATTATGTTATATTTCTTGTTTGTTAAGACATTGTAACTCTCTTAATCAATAAAACAAAATTTCAATTTTCCATGTGTTATGAAACAATGATTCTGTTACAACACTCCCCGACGATTCCGCCACGTTTTGTTGTTTTTACGTGGTCGGGGTGTGACATCATCATTGACGATCATGTCGTATCGTGTAGATCATAATCTTTGATCGTAACGATTTTCATTCTGATCATTCACATATTCCTTTCTTCATTATTCTTAACATGAAAATTACCTTAAACGTTGCTTACGAGACCTTAGAAATCATTTAAACAGGTCACGTATTCAAAACAATCAATTCAAAAAAATCGCCAGCAATTGAAGTCCTCGCGGGCCGCGAAGGATAGCCTTCTAGCTGTCGCGGGCCACGACAGCTGTCGCGTGATGCGGCGGTGATTCCCGTTAGGTGTCGCGCAGCGCGACGCCCCCTTTTCACAGAATATTCGGTTCTGTGTTGCTGCAATTGCCCAGCTCTAACTTTTACTAAAATACAAACTTTAAAACCTCATATCTTTTGTTCTACTACTCCGTTTTACTCGATTCTTTTTCCTACGTGTCCGTAATTTAATTGCGGACCCGTTTAACATTTTCATTCACCTTAAAATTCGGTTTAAAAACAAAAAACCTATAAATTCATTTCTATCTCTAACTACAAGCAAAGTCAAATTTATAATTTACTTACTTGCATAGCGCTTCAGAACGAACACACTTTCATACAAGCTTTCGGATTGATTTCAAGCATTTTAACTCTAATACTTGAATCCCTCAAACCTCGGCTCTGATACCAACTTGGAACACCCATTTTTTTTTATTTTACATATGATTAAAAACATATACTTTTTAACAAAATTTGGGCATGACCTGTTCGAACAATGAACATTTCCCTGTTTAAACAATATCATTCAAGATCAAGTCCCACGACACTTTTTTTAAATAACAAAATTTGTGACCATACAAGGTTCACCATAAGTATTTTGTACGAACTACCCAAAAGATTTAGAAATCCAACTACTTACTAACATACTAGACATAAGTTTAACGTCATATTACAAAAATGATTTTTGTGTCCCATTAAAAATAAGCAACTTGAACCGGAAGCGCATAAAAGTCGACATAGTGTGTTCGGTCCGTGCTCGCCATCATCAAACATGGGATTTACCTATCATACACAACGCTAAAACATTTATTAGTTCGGAATACATAAACAAATCAAATCCTTTGATTACCTATCATTACTCGACCCGTTAACATGATATGTCATCTTATTAACATCCTTACTTCCATTCATCTATTTCATTCTAGCAAGAATTTCCTTATATTCCATTCGAAAACATCCAACACATCACTTTCCGATCCACTATAATGAATCGTTACAAACCATACATTTCGACATACCTTCATCATTTTGACCGGTTATGAACAAGTCATTTTCTAACATTGCAACATTTTTTTCTACTCATCATTTCAACCCATTTAAACGGGTCATTTCTTATTCGTTACAACATCCTTTTTAAACATTTCTCAAACAAACTCTTCGCATTAAATCAATCATGATCCATAATGAAAATTTATACTAATTCCTTGATACCAAATATTACCATTTATAAATCTACATATAAAGTAATTAAAGTTCATATGAACTTACCATGATCTTGTGCCACTTGCGACTTTCCGTGACTCACGCCTTCTTCTTTCTTCGTGCCTATATGCCATAACTTTACACTTTTAGCTTTTGTATGCTTTACATCACTTATGCATTTTACTCATTCATCATGGCGTTAAACGACTAAGCATACATTCATTTTCATTTAATAACATCATTTTATCAAAATTTCATATCAAAGCACAAGTAAATAATTCTATGGCATTTTTTCAAACACTTGGCGTACATACTAACTAATGAGCATAAAGTACAAATACTTAAAGCAAGTTTTTCTCCATAATTCATCCATTGATTAACATAGTTAACATAAGCATTTCCTAACTTCACAATTTGCCATTATGAACATATACATATTGTTCTAAATCACCTACTCGTCATAATATCATCAATGAGCGTATAAGTGGGTTTTCTCCCAATTCATTATCATATTCAAAATTTAAAATCTCTTGATGTTTAGACAACCATAACAACCATCATTTATACTAGATTTTGCATTACATACACGAATTTACACTAAACCCACTAAATCAAACGTCACCAAATCACAAATTTCGACTTACTTGATGTTGGAAAAACTTAGGTGATCACCATTCTTAATTCATGCATTCAACTAGCCTTCAATTTCCTCTTTAATTTGATGGATTTATGATGTTAGGGTTTGATGAGGGGGAAGGTCACCCAGTCTCTATTCACGATCGCACAACACACCCACTTGAAAATACTAGGCATTTTTGTCTTAGGTGTTTTTAATCACACATTTTCATTTTACCCCCTCATCTTTTTAGAACATAACACTTTCCTCCAATTTACAGAATACTCTAGTAAACCTCCATGCACACATAAGGATTTTAGGTTTACTAAAATTTATAAAACCTTAATGATGGTAAAAAATTTTTATAGTTACCATTTCTTTTTGTCAAAATTTTGTGATTAAAACATTATATTATGTCATACGAAATTTGGGGTGTTACATCAAGCAAGAAATTGCAATGATACAAAAGATGCTTGATGACAAAACAAAACAAACCCCACCAGTTTGGTCACAGTATATAAAGAATGTACCTAAAAGGGCTTTGAAGTTGAAAAGAATGGAGGAAGAGCTGACAACTGCAAATTATGGCTTAAGGAATCAAGTCACTAGGTGGACAGAGGTGAAAGTGATAGAAACCTACAAAAGGTTGGAAGAAAGAAGAAAGAGAGATCCCACTATTCCTAGAAAGCCAGATTATCCAGCAGCAGTGGTTCCAGCCAAACAGACCCTACTAACTAAAAGATCTGCTGAACCCATTGCTTCATCTGCTATTGCTGTCTATCAAAGAAAAAGGCAAAAACATATGAGTGCAGAAGAAGAGGCCCAAGAAGAATCAGAAATATTTAAATGGGTCATCAAGCAGATGTTGGTAGAAAATCCTGATTCAACAAAGCTTCAAGAAATAGCCAAAGGATTTATAATCAGGCCTTCATCACCAAACACCTCTCAAAATAAAACTCTCCCAAGAAACCCACCACACTAAAAAATACTTAAGTGGAAGTCTGATCAAAAGACACACGTATTGACATTGCTCAAGTCTAGTGGTGAAGTTAAGCATATAACAAGGGAAGATGCACTTGGTCTGGGTGTAGCTGACCTTCAAGACTTGTTAGAGCATCAACTGTGCAGGGATGAGGATGATGAAGATTCTATGAACTTTGAATTACAATTCAAATGGCAAATCAGGGAAATAAAGATTTTGAATAATGAAGCGTTTTGGCATCATCTGTTCCAGGGGAGATTGTTGGGATTGAACCCTACAAAGGAACAGAAGATATAAAGCCAAAACTGGTTCAAAGCAGTAGATCATCATAAGCAGTGTTTGTACAAGTCTTTCCCCTTAACAGTGGCCCTAACAACTGATAGACTACAAGCTCTACTGCCCTTTACAACTACTGACAAGACAAGCACTGATGAAGAATAAAGACTGAAGCTCAATCTACTGATGTGTCCTAATTACTGTTGAAGACAGAAGCTCTGCTCATTCAAAGGACTAATCATCTATTGAAGAAAGAACTGATGCTCAACATAAGTGCTTAGCCTACAATAGTGGAATGAAGAATCAGTGGTTTATTTAATTTGTGTTTATGTAATCAGTAGTTTAGTAATCAGTGGTTGTATAGATCAGTGGTTGTTGTTTGTTAGGAAGTTAGATGTCACTTTCATGGTGACGTCAGCCGAAGATGCTCAGTGGTTGTGTTGTACTATAAATAGAACAGTACCCTGTATTGTTCTGTTAGCTCTTTTCTTCTAAGTCATTCTGCAATTCATCTCTGTTTCATTTTCACTTTAATTAAACAGACACAATCTAAGAAACTGAGATCCAAACATGGAATCATCGAGCGAAAACACTTGACAACCTCCTGGAAGCAGATTTTCTTGCCACCAGACCTTTCTCAATCAATTATGAATCTGATGCCGTCACTAAACACATTCCTAAAATTGTAGCCATTTTTTGAGTGTTTATTTTTTGGTGTCTAATCCGCATATATATCACCATTACTCTTGATTTTCTTGACTGTATATCTCTTAAATTTCAACATATACACGTGTGATTAGTTTACGAAGATTTTTCAATGCCGAGAACCTCGATTAGAGAGTAAAAAAGGCGTAAGGTTAACAATGGTGTAAAACTAAAATGGGATATACCGGGATAGGATTCGAGTTACAGGAACAGGGGCAAAACTAACCACCCAAGAATGGAATCGTCGAGCGAAAACACTTGACAACCTCCTGGAAGCAGCTTTTCATGCCACCAGACCTTTCTCCATCAATTAGGAAGATGATGCCGTTACTAAACACATTCCTTAAACTGTAGCCATTTTTTGAGTGTTTATTTTTTGGTGTCTAATCCGCATATATATCACCATTGCTCTTGATTTTCTTGACTGTATATCTCTTAAATGTCAACATATACACGTGTGATTAGTTTACGAAGATTTTTCAATGCCGATAACCTCGATCAGAGAGTAAAAAAGGCGTAAGGTTCACAATGGTGTAAAACAAAAATGGGATATACCGGGTTAGGATTCGAGTTACAGGAAAAGGGGCCAAACCAACCACCCAAGAATGGAATCGTCGAGCGAAAACACTTGACAACCTCCTGGAAGTTGCTTTTCTTGCCACCAGACCTTTCTCCATCAATTAGAAATCTGGTGCCGTCACAATACACATTCCTTAAATTGTAGCCATTTTTTGAGTGTTTATTTTTAGGTGTCTAATCCGCATATATATCACCATTGCTCTTGATTTTCTTGACTCTATATCTCTTAAATGTCAACACATACACGTGTGATTTAGTTTACGAAGATTTTTCAATGCCGTGAACCTCGATCAGAGAGTAAAAAAGGAGTAAGGTTCACAATGGTGTAAAACTAAAATGGGATATAACGGGCTAGGATTCGAGTTACAGGAACAAGGGCCAAACCAACCACCCAAGAATAGAACCGTCGAGCGAAAACACTTGATAAACTCCAGGAAGCAGCTTTTCTTGCCACCAGACCTTTCTCCATCAATTAGGAATATGATGTCGTCGCAAAACACATTCCATAAATTGTAGCCATTTTTTGTGTGTTTATTTTTTGGTTTATAATCCGCATATCTATCACCATTGCTCTTGATTTTCTTAACTGTATATCTCTTAAATGTGAACATATACACGTGTTTACGAATATTTTTCAATGCCGAGAACCTCGATCAGAGAGTAAAAAAGGCGTAAGGTTCACAATGGTGTAAAAATAAAATGGGATATACCGGGCTAGGATTCGAGTTACAGGAACAAGGGACAACCCAACCACCAAAGAATGTTATCGTCTAGCCAAAACACATGACAACATCTTAGAAGCAGCTTTTCTTGCCACCAGACCTTTCTCCATCAATTTGGAATATGATGCCGTCACTAAACACATTCCTTAAATTGTAGCCATTTTTTGAGTGTTTATTTTTTGGTGTCTAATCCGCATATATATCACCATTGCTCTTGATTTTCTTGATTGTATATCTCTTAAATGCCAACGTATACACGTGTGATTAGTTTACAAAGATTTTTCAATGCCGAGAACCTCGATCATAGAGTAAAAAAGGCGTAAGGTTAACAATGGTGTAAAACTAAAATGGGATATACCGGGATAGGATTCGAGTTACAGGAACATGGGCCAAACCAACCACCCAAGAATGGAATTGTTGAGCGAAAACACTTGACAACCTCCGGGAAGTAGCTTTTCTTGCCACCAGACCTTTCTCCATCAATTAGAAATCTGGTGCCGTCAGAAAACATATTCCTTAAATTGTAGCCATTTTTTGGGTGTTTATTTTTTGGTGTCTAATCCGCATATATATAACCATTGCTCTTGATTTTCTTGACTATATATCTCTTAAATGTCAACACATACACGTGTGATTAAGTTTACAAAGATTTTTCAATGCCGCGAATCTCGATCAGAGAGTAAAAAAGGCGTAAGGTTCACAATTGTGTAAAACTAAAATGGGATATACCGGGTTAGGATTCGAGTTACAGGAACAAAGGCCAAACCAACCACCCAAGAATAGAACCGTCGAGCGAAAACACTTGACAAACTCCAGGAAGCAGCTTTTCTTGCCACCAGACCTTTCTCCATCAATTAGGAATATGATGTCGTCACAAAACAAATTCCTTAAATTGTAGCCATTTTTTGAGTGTTTATTTTTTGGTGTATAATCCGCATATATATCACCATTGCTCTTGATTTTCTTGATTGTATATCTCTTAAATGTCAACATATACACGTGTTTACGAAGATTTTTCAATGCCGAGAACCTCGATCAGTGAGTAAAAAAGGCGTAAGGTTCACAATGGTGTAAAAATAAAATGGGATATTACGGGATAGGATTCGAGTTACAGGAACAAGGGACAAACCAACCACCAAAGAATGGAATCGTCTAGCGAAAACACTTGACAACAACCTAGAAGCAGCTTTTCTTGCCACCAGACCTTTCTCCATCAATTAGGAATATGATGCCCTCACTAAATATATTCCTTAAATTGTAGCCATTTTTGGAGTGTTTATTTTTTGGTGTCTAATCCGCATATATATCAGCATTGCTCATGATTTTCTTGACTGTATATCTCTTAAATGTCAACATATACAGGTGTGATTTAGTTTACGAAGATTTTTCAATGCCGAGAACTCGATCATAGAGTAAAAAAGGCGTATGGTTAACAATGGTGTAAAACTAAAATGGGATATACCTGGCTAGGATTCGAGTTATAGGAACAAGGGCCAAAACAACCACCCAAGAATGGAATCGTCGAGCGAAAACACTTGACAACCTCCTGGAAGCAGCTTTTCTTGCCACCAGACCTTTCTCCATCCATTAGGAAGATGATGCCGTCACTAAACACATTCCTTAAATTGTAGCCATTTTTTGAGTGTTTATTTTTTGGTGTCTAATCCGCATATATATCACCATTGCTCTTGATTTTCTTGACTGTATATCTCTTAAATGTCAACATATACACGTGTGATTAGTTTACGAAGATTTTTCAATGCCGATAACCTCGATCAGAGAGTAAAAAAGGCGTAAGGTTCACAATGGTGCAAAACTAAAATGGGATATACCGGGTTAGGATTGGAGTTACAGGAAAAGGGGCCAAACCAACCACCCAAGAATGGAATCGTCGAGCGAAAACACTTGGCAACCTCCTGGAAGTAGCTTTTCTTGCCACCAGACCTTTCTCCATCAATTAAAAATCTGGTGCCGTCACAAAACACATTCCTTAAATTGTAGCCATTTTTTGAGTGTTTATTTTTTGGTGTCTAATCCGCATATATATCACCATTGCTCTTGATTTTCTTGACTATATATCTCTTAAATGTCAACACAAACACGTGTTATTTAGTTTACGGAGATTTTTCAATGCCGTGAACCTCGATCACAGAGTAAAAAAGGCGTAAGGTTCACAATGGTGTAAAACTAAAATGGGATATAACGGGCTAGGATTCGAGTTACAGGAACAAGGGCCAAACCAACCACCCAAGAATAGAACCGTCGAGCGAAAACACTTGACAACCTCTTAGAAGCAGCTTTTCTTGCCACCGGACCTTTCTCCATCAATTAGGAATATGATGTCGTCACAAAACACATTCCTTAAATTGTAGCCATTTTTTGAGTGTTTATTTTGTTTGTGTCTAATCCGCATAAATATCACCATTGCTCTTGATTTTCTTGACTGTATACCTCTTAAATGTCAACATATACACGTGTCATTTGGTTTACGAAGATTTTTCAATGCCGAGAACCTCGATCAGAGAGTAAAAAAGGCGTAAGGTTCACAATGGTGTAAAACTAAAATGTGATATACCGGGCTAGGATTCGAGTTACAGGAACAAGGGACAAACCAACCCCAAAAGAATGGAATTGTCAAGCGAAAACACTTGACAACATCCTGGAAGCAGCTTTTCTTGACACCAGGCCTTTCTCCATAAGTTAGGAATATGATGCCGTCACTAAAAATATTCCTTAAATTGTAGCCATTTTTTGAGTGTTTATTTTTTGGTGTCTAATCCGCATATATATCACCATTGTTCTTGATTTTCTTGACTGTATATCTCTTAAATGTCAACATATACACGTGTGATTTAGTTTACGAAGATTTTTCAATGCCGAGAACCTCGACCAGAGAGTAAAAAAGGCGTAAGGTTCACAATGGTGTAAAACTAAAATGGGATATACTGGGCTAGGATTCGAGTTACAGGAACAAGGGCCAAACCAACCACCTAAGAATGGAATCGTCAAGCAAAAACACTTGACAACCTCCCGGAAGCAGCTTTTCTTGCCACCAGACCTTTCTCCATCAATCAGAAATCTGATGCCGTCCCTAAACACATTCCTTAAATTGTAGCCATTTTTTCAGTGTTTGTTTTTTGGTGTCTAATCCGCATATGTATCACCATTGCTCTTGATTTTCTAGAATGTATATCTCTTAAATGTCAACATATACACGTGTGATTTAGTTTACGAAGATTTTTCAATGCCGAAAACCTCGATCAGAGAGTAAAAAGGCGTAAGGTTCACAATGGTGTAAAACTAAAATGAGATATACCGGGCTAGGATTATAGTTACAGGAACAAGGGCCAAACCAAGCACCCAGGAATGGAATCGTCGAGCGAAAACACTTGACATCCTCCTGGAAGTAGCTTTTCTTGCCACCAGACCTTTCTCCATCAATTAGGAATCACATGCCGGCACTAAACACGTTCCTTAAATTGTAGACATTTTTTGAGTGTTTATTTTTTGGTGTCCAATCCGCATATATATCACCATTGCTATTGATTGTCTTGACTGTATATCTCTTAAATATCAACATATACACGTGTTATTTAGTTTACGAAGATTTTTCAATGCCGAGAACCTCGATCAGAGAGTAAAAAAGGCGTAAGGTTCACAATGGTGAAAAATAAAATGGAATATACCGTGCTAGGATTCGAGTGACAGGAACAAGGGCCATACCAACCACCCAAGAATGGAATCGTCAAGCGAAAACACTTGACAACCTCATAGAAGCAGCTTTTCTTTCCACCAGACCTTTTTCCATCAATTAGGAATCTGATGCCCTCACTAAATACATTACTTAAATTGTACCAATTCTTTGAGAGTTTATTTGTTGGTGTCTAATCCGCATATATATCACCATTGCTCTTGATTTTCTTGACTGTATATATCTCTTAAATGTCAACATATACACGTGTCATTTAGTTTACGAAGATTTTTCAATGCCGAGAACCTCGACCAGAGTGTAAAAAATGCGTAAGGTTCACAATGGTGCAAAAATAAATGGGATATACCGGGCTAGAATTCGAGTTACAGGAACATGGGCCAAACCAACCACCCAAGAATGGAATCGTCGAGCGAAAATACTTGACAACCTCCTGGAAGCATCTTTTCTTGCCACCAGACGTTTCTCCATCAATTAGAAATCTGGTTCCATCAATAAATACATTTCTTAAATTGTAGCCATTTTTTGAGTGTTTGTTTTTTGGTGTCACATCCGCATATATATCACCATTGCTCTTGATCTCCTTGACTCTATATCTCCTAAATGTCAACACATACACGTGTCACTTAGTTTATGAAGATTTTTCGATGCCGAGAACGTCGATCAGAGAGTAAAAAAGGCATAAGGTTCACAATGGTGTAAAACTAAAATGGGATATACCGGGCTAGGATTCGAGTTACAGGAACAAGGGCCAATTCAACCACCCAAGAATGGAATCGTCGAGCGAAAACACTTCACAACCTCCTGGAAGCAGCTTTTCTTACCACCAGACCTTTCTCCATTAATTAGGAATCTGATGCCGTCACTAAACACATTCCTTATATTGTATCCATTTTTTGAGTGTTTATTTTTTTTGTCTAATACGCATATATATCACTATTGTTCTTGATTTTCTTAACTGTATATATCTTAAATGTCAACATATACACGTGTGATTTAATTTATGAAGATTTTTCAATGCCGAGAACCTCGATCAGAGAGTAAAAATGGTGTAAGGTTCACAATGGTGTAAAACTAAAAGGGGATATACCGGGCTAGGATTCGAGTTACAGGAACAAGGGCCAAACCAACAACCCAAGAATGGAATCGTCGAGCGAAAACACTTGACAACCACCTAGAAGCAGCTTTTCTTGCAACCTCCTGGAAGCTGCTTTTCTTGCCACTAGACCTTTCTCCATCAATTATTAATCTGATGCCGTCACTAAACACATTCCTTTAATTTTAGCCATTTTTTGAGTGTTTATTTTTTGGTGTCTAACCCGCATATATATCACCATTGCTCTTGATTTTGTTGATTGTATAACTCTTAAATGTCAACATATACATGTGTGATTTAGTTTACGAAGATTTTTCAATGCCGAGAACCTCGATCAGAGATTAAAAAAGGCGTAAGGTTCACAATGGTGTAAAACTAAAATGGGATATACTGGGATAGGATTCGAGTTACAGGAAGAAGGGACAAACCAACCACCCAAGTATGGAATCATCGAGCGAAAACACTTGAAAACCTCCTAAAACCAGCTTTTCTTACCACCAAACCTTTCTCCATTAACTAGGAATCTGATGCCGTCACTAAACACATTCCTTAAATTGTATCCATATTTTGAGTGCTTATTTTTTGGTGTCTAATCAGCATATATATGACCATTGCTCTTGATTTTCTTGACTGTATATCTCTTAAATGTCAACATATACACGTGTGATTCAGTTTATGAAGATTTTTCAATGCCGAGAACCTTGATCAGAGTGTAAAAAAGGCGTAAGGTTCACAATGGTGCAAAAATAAATGGGATATACCGGGAGAGGATTCGAGATACAGGAACAAGGGCCAAACCAACCACCCAAGAATGGAATCGTCGAGCGAAAACACTAGAGAACCTCCTGGAAGCAACTTTTCTTTCCACCAGACCTTTCTCCATCAATTAGGAATCTGATGCCGTCACTAAACACAATACTAAAATTGTAGCCATTTTTTGAGTGTTTATTTTTTGGTGTCTAATCTGCATATATATCACCATTGCTCTTGATTTTCTTAACTGTATATCTCTTAAATGTCAACATATACACGTGTGATTTAGTTTACGAAGATTTTTTTTGTGCCGAGAACCTCAATCAGTGAGTAAAAAAGGCGTAAGTTTCACAATGTTGTAAAACTAAAATGGGATATACCGGGTTAGAATTCGAGTTACAGGAACAAGGGCCAAACCAACGACCCAAGAATGGAATCGTCGAGCGAAAACACTTGACAACCTCCTAGAAGCAGCTTTTCTTGCAACCTCCTAGAAGCAGCTTTTCTTGCCACCAGACCATTCTCCATCAATTAGGAATCTGATGCCCTCACTAAACACATTCCTTAAATTTTAGCCATTTTTTGAGTGTTTATTTTTTTGTGTCTAATCCGCATATATATCACCATTGCTCTTGATTTTCGTGACTATATATATCTTAAATGTCAACATATACACGTGTGATTTAGTTTACGAAGATATTTCAATGTCAAGAATCTCGATTAGAGAGTAAAAAAGGCATAAGGTTCACAATGGTGTAAAACTAAAATGGGATATACCGGGCTAGGATTCGAGTTAGAGGAACAAGGGCCAAACCAACCACCCAAGAAAAGAATCGTCGAGCGAAAATGCTTGACAAACTCCTGGAAGCAGCTTTTCTTGCCACCAGACCTTTCTCCATCAATTGGGAATCTGGTTCCGTCACTAAACACATACCCTAAATTGTAGCCATTTTTTGAGTGTTCATTTTTTGGTGTCTAATCCGCATATATATCACAGTTGCTCTTGATTTTCTTAACTGTATATCTCTTAAATTTCAACATATTCACGTGTGATTTAGTTTCCGAAGATTTTTCAATGCCAAGAACCTCGATTAGAGAGTAAAAAAGGCGTAAGGTTCACAATAGTGTAAAACTAAAATGGGATATACCGGGTCAGGATCCGAGTTACAGGAACAAGGGCCAAACCAACCACCCAAGAATGGAATTGTCGTGCGAAAACATTTGACAACCTCCTGGAAGTAGCTTTTCTTGCCACCAGACCTTTCACCATCAATTAGGAATCTGATGCCGTCACTAAACACAATCCTTAAATCCTAGCCATTTTTTGAGTGTTCATTTTTTGGTGTCTAATCCGCATATATATCACCATTGCTCTTGATTTTCTTGACTGTATATCTATTAAATGTCAACATATACACGTGTGATTTAGTTTACGAAGATTTTTCAATGACGAGAACCTCGATCAGAGAGTAAAAATGGCGTAAGGTTCCCAATGGTGTAAAACTAAAATGGGATATACCTGGCTAGGAATCGTGTTAGAGGAATAAGGGCCAAACCAACCACCCAAGAATGGAATCGTCGAGCGAAAACACTAGACAACCTCCTGGAAGCAGCTTTTCTTGCCACCAGACTTTTCTCCATCAATTAGGAATCTGATGCCGTCACTAAACACAATACTAAAATTGTAGCCATTTTTTGAGTGTTTATTTTTTGGTGTCTAATCTGCATATATATCACCATTGCTCTTGATTTTCTTGACTGTATATCTCTTAAATGTCAACTTATACACGTGTGATTTAGTTTACGAAGATTTTTTTTGTGCCGAGAACCTCAATCAGAGAGTAAAAAAGGCGTAAGTTTCACAATGTTGTAAAACTAAAATGGGATATACCGGGTTAGAATTCGAGTTACAGGAACAAGGGCCAAACCAACAACCCAAGAATGGAATCGTCGAGCGAAAACACTTGACAACCTCCAAGAAGCAGCTTTTCTTGGAACCTCCTAGAAGCAGCTTTTCTTGCCACCAGACCATTCTCCATCAATTAGGAATCTGATGCCATCACTAAACACATTACTTAGATTGTAGCCATTTTTTTAGTGTTTATTTGTTGGTGTCTAATCCGCATATATATGACCATTGCTCTTGATTTTGTTGACTGTATATCTCTTAAATGTCCACACATACACGTGAGATTTAGTTTACGAAGATTTTTCAATGCCGAGAACCTCGATTAGAGTGTAATAAAGGCGTAAGGTTCAAAATGGTGTAAAACTAAAATGGGATATACCGGGCTAGGATTCGAGTTACAGGAACAAGGGCCAAACCAACCACCCAAGAATGGAATCGTCGAGCGAAAACACTTGACAACCTCCTAGAACCAACTTTTCTTACCACCAAACCTTTCTCCATTAACTAGGAATCTGATGCCGTCACTAAACACATTCCTTAAATTGTATCCATATTTTGAGTGTTTATTTTTTGGTGTCTAATCCGCATATATATCACTATTGCTCTTGATTTTCTTGACTGTACATCTCTTAAATGTCAATATATACACGTGTGATTTAGTTTACGAGGATTTTTCAGTGCCGAGAACCTCAATCAGAGAGTAAAAAAGGCCTAAGTTTCACAATGCTGTAAAACTAAAATGGGATATACCGGGCTAGGATTCGAGTTACAGGAACAAGGGCCAAACCAACAACCCAAGAATGGAATCGTCGAGCGAAAACACTTGACAACCTCCTAGAAGCAGCTTTTCTTGCAACCTCCTGGAAGCAGTTTTTCTTGCCACCAGACCATTCTCCATCAATTAGGAATCTAAATGTTGTCACTAAATACATTCCTTAAATTTTAGCCATTTTTTGAGTGTTTATTTTTTTATGTCTAATCCGCATATATATCACCATTGCTCTTGATTTTCGTGACTATATATATCTTAAATGTCAACATATACACGTGTGATTTAGTTTACGAAGATTTTTCAATGTCGAGAATCTCGATTAGAGAGTAAAAAAGGCGTAAGGTTCACAATGGTGTAAAACTAAAATGGGATATACCGGGCTAGGATTCGAGTTAGAGGAACAAGGGCCAAACCAACCACCCAAGAAATGAATCGTCGAGCGAAAACACTTGACAAACTCCTGGAAGCAGCTTTTCTTGCCACCAGACCTTTCTCCATCAATTGGGAATCTGGTGCCGTCACTAAACACATACCCTAAATTGTAGCCATTTTTTGAGTGTTCATTTTTTGGTGTCTAATCCGCATATATATCACCGTTGCTCTTGATTTTCTTGACTGTATATCTCTTAAATGTCAACATATTCACGTGTGATTTAGTTTCCGAAGATTTTTCAATGCCAAGAACCTCGATTAGAGAGTAAAAAAGGCGTAAGGTTCACAATGGTGTAAAACTAAAATGGGATATACCGGGTAAGGATCCGAGTTACAGGAACAAGGGCCAAACCAACCACCCAAGAATGGAATTGTCGTGCGAAAACACTTGACAACCTCCTGGAAGCAGCTTTTCTTGCCACCAGACCATTCTCCATCAATTAGGAATCTGATGCTGTCACTAAACACATTACTTAGATTGTAGCCATTTTTTTAGTGTTTATTTGTTGGTGTCTAATCCTCATATATATGACCATTGCTCTTTATTTTCTTGACTGTATATCTCTTAAATGTCCACATATACACGTGTGATTTAGTTTACGAAGATTTTTCAATGCCGAGAACCTCGATTAGAGTGTAAAAAAGGCGTAAGGTTCAAAATTGTGTAAAACTAAAATGGGATATACTGCGCTAGGATTCGAGTTACAGGAACAAGGGACAAACCAACCACCCAAGTATGGAATCGTCGAGTGAAAACACTTGAAAACCTCCTAGAACCAGCTTTTCTTACCACCAAACCTTTCTCCATTAATTAGGAATCTGATGCCGTCACTAAACACAATACAAAAATTGTAGCCATTTTTTGAGTGTTTATTTTTTGGTGTCTAATCTGCATATATATCACAACTCAATCAGAGAGTAAAAAAGGCGTAAGTTTTGTTAGTGCATTCATCTGTCGACTTTGTCTTACATCGAGTCTCGGGTTCGTTGCAGTTCGGAACAAGGATGATGGATGATGTCATCATCATTAATGATGACATCATACATATGATATCATCATATGCATCATCACATGAAATGGATAAGTAACCGAATATTCTTCACAAGAGACAAAATAGTTTAGAATTTTTATATGTGATTTCGCTCATAGGTGATTCCGCCCGGAATCTTAAGTTTTGATTTCGCTCTTATGGTCTTATGTAATTTGGAGCGAAATCATGAAGGGTATAAATTGGGGTATGTTCATGTCATTTGGAACAGAGATAGCCAAGTGATACCGAGGTGCTGCCGGTTTTTCCTCTGATTGTAAACATTGTAAATTGAATATACAAGAGGTTTAAAGTGTGTCAAGCTGTTTTTTACATCCGTTTCTTAGTTTTCGCCTCTGAAACGGATTTGAGCTCTTCCGAACGACTCGTTTGTGTCGGAATCCGATCCTACAAGTGGTATCAGAGCTCAGGAAGAAGAGTTCTCTACGATTCAGCTTGAAAATCTCTGTTTTTCTACACTTTCTTTAAAAAAATTCAAGATTTCACGGTCAAAATTGGCTCAAATTTTCACAGATTATGTAAAATTGCATATTAACAAATCCTTGAAAGTTTCACGCTAAAATACAACTTAAAATGGGTAAAATTGATGTTCGAAGTGATTCCGCTCGAACGGATTTCTTGTGATTCCACTCAAGTTTTGTTTCTGATTCCGCTCCAGAGTACCAAGTCGGAGATTCCGCTCCAAAGTTCTATCTAATTCCGCTCCTGACCACCATACTTCTGATTCCGTTCCTGACTACCAAACTTTTGATTCCGCTCGAACGGATTTCTTGTGATTCCACTCAAGTTTTGTTTCTGATTCCGCTCCAGAGTACCAAGTCGGAGATTCCGCTCCAAAGTTCTATCTAATTCCGCTCCTGACCACCATACTTCTGATTCCGTTCCTGACTACCAAACTTTTGATTCCGCTCCTATTTCAGTTCTAATTCCGCTCCAGAAAACCAAATCAACGAGAGTCTGCTTGAAAATGCTTTGTAAAGTGTGAACCGATTGAAAGTGCATCGTGTTGTATGAATTAATGTGTTTTTGTGTCAAATTCATGTGATATTATCATTTCGGATCTAGAAAATTGAAGTTCTGGTTACATCGGTTTGATCATAGTCATCAGTTTATGCATGTGTTGTTATCAGCTTTATTGTGATATAGTGGGTTCATTTTACAAAATTGTGCATGTGATTGTTGTCGACTAGAATTAATCAGGTGCATGTGATTGTCATTGAGTAGTGTTGAATTGTATGCATGTGTCTGCATGTGTTTATAAAAAGTATCAACAAGTTGCCGGCTAAAATAAAAAAAAAATTATTAAACAATTTCATGTGGATATGTGATGCTTTTTAAGTCAGTTTGTGCATGTGTCTTGTGTGAATGAGAATATATCGGTTTATGTGTTGGTTTATGTGTTGCATGTGATGTTTGCATGTGTATTGAAAAAGCTTGCATAATTGTCGGCCACCCTTGTTTACTATATTCAAAAGTTGAAAAGTTGAAACACACTGATTTAGTAGAAACAATATTCAAATGTTTTGGTTTAGTGGATCTTGTAGACCCAATCAGATTGTGATGACAATTTAAAGGTGGCCGCCCACTTTACATGTTGAGGCCCAATCATAGTTAATTTTGAACAATTAAAGTTGCTGAGAAGTTTAAATTGTATACATATACCGGCCCAAATTTTATCATTAAAGACACTAGTCTCGGCCCATTTGTTTTTCTTGAAGCATATAATTTTACAAGACTTGGTAAGTGTCTGTTGTCAAAGGTTTTAGGCCCAATCACAATATAAGATCAAGTTTGAAAGTGCGGCCCAACAGAAGATATATTGAGTTTTTCAAGTCATCGGCTTATTTGAGTAAAGAAGTTTGCATTCATTCATCTTGTATTGGAACGAGTCTGCAAATCTTCGACACGAGTCTTAGATTGATTTCATCTACACTCACATTCATATTTTCAATTTGTTTAAACTGATCGATTGTTTGTTTGTCATTCAGGTGTTTTTGTCAAAGTATAATTTTCCGAAATATGGAAAAGGAGTTGTTGAAGAAGTCATTTGATATGTTTGTAGCTTTTGACCATGAAACAACAACGATGACCATTGATAGATATTGTCATTTGGTAGTAGAAATGGGAAGATTAAACATTAAGAAAGATGATGATGAATGGATTGATAAACTTGCTAATGCATTACCACAGCAAAAATGGGGAAATTATCTGTTGATTGTAAAACATATGAGAAAAAAGGAAAATATGAATCTGGCAAAATTTATTCAGAAGATTGAGGAGCATGAGTTGGATATCCAGAAAAAGACAAAAGTAGAAACTGACAAAGCAGAAGTTGAAGAAAGTTCAACAAAGGAAACTGAGGGACAGAAAGCTGAAATAGAATCTGAAGAACCAGTGATTGAAAAGATTGTAGAAAAAATTGTTGAAGTCGAGAAACTTGTTGAAGTTGAAAAGACTGTCGAGGTTGAAAAGATAATTGAAAAAGTGGTTGAAGTTGAAAAACCATGTTTGAAGTGTTCAGAATCTTGCAAAGTTTGTGAAGAGAAAGATAAGAAGATTGCTGAACTTGAGAAGATTAAAGAAGATTTACTGTCTGATGTGAAGAATGTAAAGGAGTCGTACGATGTGCTGAACAGGACAGTTGATAGTCTGAAAAAGACGAATACAGAAACCGAAAAAGCAATGGATAAAATGAGTGCAACATTAATGACAAAGCAAAGCGTCATCAATGAGTACATCGAAGATTGTGCAAAGCTAAAGAAAGAAGTGGAACTTGAGAAGATTGAGAGGGAAAGGATTAAACGATTATTGTTGAGTTACACTACTTGTGATTATTTGATTGATCGTGTTTATCCTACTGTTGCAGGTTTGGAGGCATTCAAGGAGAAAATGACTGAAGATACTGATACTGGTAAGAAACCAAGTGTCAAGTATAACAGATGTCCGCCTCCGATCCATGAAACTTATTCTCCAAGGAATCCTAACGAGGAGCGTCTAAAAAAGGCAGTCAACATCAAGTTAAAGTCTGAAATCATTGATGAATTACCAGACAATATTGATGTTACATTCACAGCATCTGACACTGATCATGAGTTTGAGTTAGTAAAGAAAGTTGTCGATCAGGTGTTAGATACGGATGAAGAGTTAAAGTCGGAGTCTAAATCTGAGAGTTCGAGTTCGTCAGAAAAGAGTTCGAGTTTGTCAGAAAAGAGTCCGAGTTCACCGGTTAACAGGGTTTACAATAGAGAATTCCTGTTATCAAAATCTAATTTGAATGACGGGTCAATCAAAGTGGCTTATACTTTGTATGATTCAGACAAATTATATTCTGATGAGGAATTTCCAATAAGAAGTGTAAAAACTGAAATGATCAAACAGGTTTTCAAACTAACAGAAATTAATATTTCTGAAATAAAAGATTTAAATCTTAATGAAAAACCTAAAAAATACACTTCAAGAGTTCAACAGAGATTGAACAAGAAAAAGGGTTATAATTGTGGTTATGATTTTCAAAAGAATCCAAACCATAATGGTAATCTCAAAAAGAAAGGTCTTGGTTTCAATTCTTCAGAAAATTATAAAAATCAGAAAACTTATAAACCAAAAACAAAATTTGTTTCAGGAGGAAGTTCAGAGGATGAATAGAAGAAACCGTTCTGGAAGCAGTCGAATCAGGAGTTTCTTGCTGAAGTGAAGAAGAATGTGAGAAGATTTGCTGAAAGAGTTGACAGAAGAACCTGTTTCAAATGCCAAGAAGTTGGACATATAGCTTGGAATTGCCCCAAGACCAACTACCAAAAACAGGGAGTTTCTTCTAAATCTGTTTTGAGAAAGACTTGTGTCGATAAGAAAGAACAACCTGTAAAAATTGTTAAAAAGTTTGAAAATTTTACTTCTGAGGAAGGAGAAAGTTCAAAACAGTTTTACAAAAGAAGAGGTGATTTGAGTAAACAAAAGTGGGTTGTTAAAACAGATAGTAATTCTGACAATGAATCTGATTCCATAAAATCAGAGGAGTCATCTGTTGAGAAAAAGATTGTGAATTCCGTTCCTGAGTTGAACGATGAGAATTTTCCTCCATTGTCAAAGGAAAATTGGAAGTCTAAAGTTGGGAAGGTTGAGATCTCAAATCAATTCTTCGCTGATAAGGGAGAATTTGATGTTGAGAAGGCTTTTAACGGTAAAGTCAAACATATTTTCGGTAAGATGGTAGACAGGAAGGTAAAGGATGCTAAAGAGTTTTACAAATCAAAGTGTTGGTGGGATAGATGTGTTCCAAAATCACCCAAGGCTGGTGAGGCTTGGGTGGACATAATGTTTGAGTAAAAATCGGACTTGCCGGAGCTCCCAGGTTGGTAAGAGTGGAGCAGGTATCGGCATCTTTCTTAGCAAATGATTCTACATGTGGTACAGTTGGTAAAGTACAGGTGGTATATTTAAATTGTTATATGTTGATTTACAAGTGGTTATGATGGATAAGTGAACCTGCTAGTGATTGTTGAAGGTTTTCTTTGACAAGTGGTTAATCAAGGTCATTAAGTTGAACTTGATTGGACCATACTTTCAAATGATTGTTTGGAATAACAACATGATGAATCCCTAACTTTACAAGTGGTAAAATCAACAAAACTAATTTTCCGGAAAAACCATTTGATTAATACAAACTTAAGTGTTTTGAAATCACAATGGGAAAATAGTTTGTTGTAAGGGGGAGTTCTGATTGTTTATGCCAAGTGGATGGCGTTTTGAAGTGATTTGATATCAGTTGTCATTTTATTGTATAGTTTGGTTTCAAATTTCCTAAAATGTGTTTGCATTTTAGGGGGAGTAAAATTTTCAGAAAATCCAAAAACATTTGAAAATTTGAAAAATACAAAAACATGATAAAATCAAAAATGAGTTTTGTTGTCAAAAAGAGGAAATGATAGTACATCAGCGGACGATCACAACATGCTAAAGAAATGGAAAGTTAAAAAGTGGTAAACGGTCTCACTGATGATGTGCCAGTAGGTTTTTGCACATTTAGTAGATTGTGACGAGATATAAACCTAAATTCAAACTTGCTTAATTCATGGGTAACATCTCTCGGATATATGGGTAACCCCCGAAATCTCGTTTGAAAGATTCCTTTTTCTGATATACTAGGTCTTTATACTCAGTGATATGTGGGGTATTATTCCTGGACTTCTGCTGAATGGAAGTTCTGACCTAGTCCTCGAATAATACTTTCCGCAATGCTTGAAACATAGCATCATCCTCAGCATATATGATAAGACAATAAAATTGCTTAGCAATGCTGTTGTAAAAAAAAGATCCTCTAAAGGGGACACACCCAAAAGTCGATTCATGATCTCTCTGCTGAACGGTAGTTCTGACCTGAGCTCTCACGATTTCGATCATAATTTATTCCCCTACAGATATCATTTGTGTCATAATTACCTGTAAGACTGAATATTGGGATCTGGATACGGGAGTATATTCTGAGGTGGGACACGCGAATAAGTTTAAGTATCTTAAAACATTAATCTCGTATCTCGAAACAGTTGAACTTTGTGTGAAAATTTAAGTGGATCAGTATACTGACAATCTAAGTGAATCGTTTAAAACTTAAAATGTTTAAAGCTTAACGGTGTTGGTGATTTGTCTCAAAAACTGATATGATCCTCTTACGCAAACTCACAAAAATATTGTGTGTAAATATTTCTTTACTGCATTTCATTTCAGTTCTATAAAAATTTCAAAAAGATTTTGGGTGTGTTTTAGCATAAATTTTGAAAAGTCCAAAAAGATTTTAGACGACTGATGTTGAAAAGCTGATTTTCAAAATTCCGAATGCTGAACATGACGAAGAGGTTTGGGAAAGTGTGTTTGAAGTTGTGTGAAATGAAAATGATATATATTCAAGTGGTTCATCAGTGTCTTACACGATAAATCTTTCTATTCAGGGTTGTGTCTTCAAGAGTTTAGCAAAGTTTCTAAATTTGTTATATCTTATCTTTTATGAAACTTATGTTTTGGGTAGAGAATATGCAGGTATTTCAGGTTACGATACCTGAATCTGTGAAAGTCAAACTACGATCCCAGTACAAGTTGAGGGGGAGTCTGTTAGGGAAAGAGAGTCTGAAGATGCAAGAGCTAGGCGTCAGAGATCCTGAAAGAGAATTGGAGATAGGATAGAGCCAGATAGAGATTATGAAGGAAGTCCAAAGACTGATAAAGACTGAAGATTGAGAAGACTCGACACTTAAGACTCGTCAACATCTGAGGGGGAGTCTGTTAGTGCATTCATCTGTCGACTTCGTCTTACATCGAGTCTCGGGTTCGTTGCAGTTCGGAACAAGGATGATGGATGATGTCATCATCATTAATGATGACATCATACATATGATATCATCATATGCATTATCACATGAAATGGATAAGTAACCGAATATTCTTCACAAGAGACAAAATAGTTTAGAATTTTTATATGTGATTTCGCTCATAGGTGATTCCGCCCGGAATCTTAAGTTTTGATTTCGCTCTTATGGTCTTATGTAATTTGGAGCGAAATCATGAAGGGTATAAATAGGGGTATGTTCATGTCATTTGGAACAGAGATAGCCAAGTGATACCGAGGTGCTGCCGGTTTTTCCTCTGATTGTAAACATTGTAAATTGAATATACAAGAGGTTTAAAGTGTGTCAAGCTGTTTTTTACATCCGTTTCTTAGTTTCCGCCTCTGAAACGGATTTGAGCTCTTCCGAACGACTCGTTTGTGTCGGAATCCGATCCTACAAGTTTCACAATGTTGTAAAACTAAAATGGGATATACCGGGCTAGAATTCTAGTTACAGGAACAAGGGCCAAACCAACAACCCGAGAATGGAATCGTCGAGCGAAAACACTTGACAACCTCCTAGAAGCAGCTTTTCTTGCAACCTCCTGGAAGCAGCTTTTCTTGCCACCAGACCATTCTCCATCAATTAGGAATCTGATGCTGTCACTAAACACATTACTTAGATTGTAGCCATTTTTTAGTGTTTATTTGTTGGTGTCTAATCCTCATATATATGACCATTGCTCTTGATTTTCTTGACTGTATATCTCTTAAATGTCCACATATACACGTGTGATTTAGTTTACGAAGATTTTTCAATGCCGAGAACCTCGATCAGAGTGTAAAAAAGGCGTAAGGTTCAAAATGGTGTAAAACTAAAATGGGATATACTGCGCTAGGATTCGAGTTACAGGAACAAGGGCCAAACCAACCACCCAAGAATGGAATCGTCGAGCGAAAACACTTGACAACCTCCTAGAACCAGCTTTTCTTACCACCAAACCTTTCTCCATTAACTAGGAATCTGATGCCGTCACTAAACACATTCCTTAAATTGTATCCATATTTTGAGTGTTTATTTTTTGGTGTCTAATCCGCATATATATCACTATTGCTCTTGATTTTCTTGACTGTACATCTCTTAAATGTCAATATATACACGTGTGATTTAGTTTACGAGGATTTTTCAGTGCCGAGAACCTCAATCAGAGAGTAAAAAAGGCCTAAGTTTCACAATGCTGCAAAACTAAAATGGGATATACCGGGCTAGGATTCGAGTTACAGGAACAAGGGCCAAACCAACAACCCAAGAATGGAATCGTCGAGCGAAAACACTTGACAACCTCCTAGAAGCAGCTTTTCTTGCAACCTCCTAGAAGCAGCTGTTCTTGCCACCAGACCATTCTCCATCAATTAGGAAACTGATGCTGTCACTAAATATATTCCTTAAATTTTAGCCATTTTTTGAGTGTTTATTTTTTTGTGTCTAATCCGCATATATATCACCATTGCTCTTGATTTTCAGGACTATATATATCTTAAATGTCAACATATACACGTGTGATTCAGTTTACGAAGATTTTTCAAAGTCGAGAATCTCGATCAGAGAGTAAAAAAGGCGTAAGGTTCATAATGGTGTAAAACTAAAATGGGATATACCGGGTTAGGATTCGAGTTAGAGGAACAAGGGCCAAACCAACCACCCAAGAAAGGAATCGTCGAGCGAAAACACTTTACAGCCTCCTGGAAGCAGCTTTTCTTGCCACCAGACCTTTCTCAATCAATTGGGAATCTGGTGCCGTCACTAAACACATTCCCTAAATTGTAGCCATTTTTTGAGTGTTCATTTTTTGGTGTCTAATCCGCATATATATCACCATTGCTCTTGATTTTCTTGACTGTATATCTCTTAAATGTCAACATATTCACGTGTGATTTAGTTTACAAAGTTTTTTCAATGCCAAGAACCTCGATTAGAGAGTAAAAAAGGTGTAAGGTTCACAATGGTGTAAAACTAAAATGGGATATAACGGGTTAGGATCCGAGTTACAGGAACAAGGGCCATACCAAACACCCAAGAATGGAATCGTCGTGCGAAAACACTTGACAACCTCCTGGAAGCAGCTTTTCTTGCCACCAGAGCTTTCACCATCAATTAGGAATCTGATGCTGTCACTAAACACAATCCTTAAATTGTAGGCATTTTTTCAGTGTTTATTTTTGGTGTCTAATCCGCATATATATCACCATTACTCTTGATTTTCTAGACTGTATATCTCTTAAATGTCAACATATACACGTGTGATTTAGTTTAAGAAGATTTTTGTTGGATCGTGTTCGTGACCCTATATAGTCAGTAAAGGCAGTTCATTTTAGTTTACAGAGGCGGAATCAAAGTAAACCAAATCACAACAGCTTGTTCCTTTCAATTCTTTTCTATTACTGCTTTGTAGAGACTTTATAAAGATTTCTGATGAAATTTTGGCAGCACCTCGTCTCTTACACATACACTGGTCCGTTTCAAATGAACCAACACTCATCCTATTTATAGTGCTAGCCTGTTCCGTTTGAAAATGACACATTCATGTTCAAACGGACATGCTTCAAACGTAACCCTGCTCCAAACGGACATGACATCTTCAAACGGACTGACCATCCTCAAACGGAATGACCATCTAAAACCTGACTAAACCCTGTTTTAAGCACTATTTTTCACTCATTCAACCTATCTAGCATAAGACTCGATAAGACGTACTTAACAGACATTTTGTGCACCAACAGACTCCCCCTTGGATGTTGACGAAGTCTTCGGCTTCGAGTCTTTAGTCTTTGTCTCTCTCCAAATTTTGTCATTGTAAAAACTCTTTCTTCACAGGTTCAGGAACTCAAACTAGCTCCATCTTCAATCTCCCCTTTGACTGTTGATCCAGAAATCTGACTCCCCCTTTCGCAGACTCCCCCTCTCAATAAGCTAGAGCTTGAATTCTAATTCAAACTTTAACATTTTGTTGCCATGGGGATTCCTGTAACCTGCATATACTCTACCCAAATATAAGATATACGATAATAACAATTTTAATCCAAAACATACCATTTAACCTTCAGCGTTAGAAATCCACTTAAGTATTCAGGTCCAAACTAATGACCCTGATTACTCAATTTATCTACCAAGTCCAATTTAATGACCTTGGTTGATCAGAGATAATTCACACTGACATTTAGTTCAATTTGATTTTCTGAAAAAATTACAAGTTTCAATTTAATGAACTTGCTTTAGCTTTCCAATTTTCACCAACTTATCATATTTAGCTCACGACTCATCCTCCAGCCCAGAAATCTCCTGCGTCTGCTTTCAATCTTTCGAATCCTAAGATCAACTCTCCACTTTGGTTTGTCAAAAATAAAGCAGAAGTGTAAAATCTTTTTGAATTTTTAATAAAGCTTCTAAATTAGAAATGAAATACAGAACTAAAATGCAGTAAAAGTAAACTATTTACAAACATATTTTTGATTAAGCGTGTTAGGGAATCATATCAGCTATCCGACAAGTCACAAGTACCGTTAAGCTTCAATTACATACTCAGAATTAAACAATTCGCTTAGATTGTCGATATACTGATCCACTTAAATTCTCACACAATTTTCAATCTGTCCAGGATACGGATTTAGTATTTTAGAGACTTAAACTTATACGTGTGTCCCACCTCTTGAATATACTCCCGTATCCAGATCCCAATATTCAGTCTTACAGGTAAGTATAACACCAATGATATCTGTAAGGGGTTAATAAATTATGAAGAATCATGAGAGCTCAGGTCAGAACTACCGTTCAGCAGAGAGATCATGACTCAACCTTTGGTGTGTCCCGTTTAAAGGATCTTTTTTACAACAGCATTGCTAAGCAATTTTATTGTCTTATCATTTATGCTGAGGGTGATGCTATGTTTCAAGCATTGCGGAAAGTATTATTCGAGGACTAGGTCAGAACTTCCATTCAGCAGAAGTCCCGGAATAATACCCCAGATATCACTGAGTATAAAGACCTAGTATATCAGAAAAAGGAATCTTTCAAACAAAATTTCAGGGGTTACCTATATATCCAAGTAGTGTTCCCCATGAAATAAGTAAGTAAGATTTAGGTTTATATCCCGAACAAACCTACTAAATGTGTAAAAACCTATCGGCATATCATCAGCGAGACTGTTTAACGCATTTAAACATTCCATTTCTTTAGCATACCATGACTGTTAAGCCGATGTACTATCATTTTCCCTTTTTACACAAGCTCTTTTCTGGTTTTCTATTGTTTTTGGATTTTGAAAATATCTCATGTTTTTGTATTTTTGTCATTTTTTATTGTTTTTATATTTTCTGAAATATTTACCGTATACCTCCCCCTAAATACCAAAACATGTAAAAAATCGACAAACCATTGCGGATTGCTTCTCAACATCATCTACAATGTCTCATTCATCAACGCCATTGATCTCTTCCAACACCGATAAAAGCTTCATACCATTCAGTTTTAGCAAATATTGAAAACGTGTTTTATCAAATGCTTTGGTATGTAAATCAGCTTTTTGTTCGTCAATGTGGATTTTCTCAATTCGTATCAACTTCTTCTCGAAACAATCTCGAATGAAGTGATGACGAATCTCTATGTGTTTCGTTTTAGCGTGATGAACTGGATTTTTAGTAATGTTAATTGCTGCCTCATTATCAACAAAGATAGGGGTGTTTAAAAATTGCAAATCGTAGTCGCGCATCTGTTGCTGGATCCACAGGATCTGTGAGCAGCAACTGCTAGCAGATACATACTCCGCTTCACATGTGGATAAAGCAACAGAGGTTTGCTTTTTGCATTGCCAAGTAACCAATCTTGATCCAAAAAACTGTCACCCCGCTGTTGTTGATTTAGCGTTAACTTTGCAGCATCCGAAATCGGAATCGGAATACCCTTCGAGCGTGAAATCGCCTTCTCTTAGATACCACAACCCCAATGATGGAGTTCCTTTCAGGTAGCGTAATATCCTTTTCACAATCACCATATGCGAAGCTCTCGGGTTAGATTGAAATCTTGCTGCGAGGCAGGTTGGGTACATAATATCGGGTCTTGAAGCTGTCAAATACATAAGCGATCCGATCATGGAACGATACATCATTTCATCTACCTTCTCTCCGGTGAGATCAGGGTTTATCCCATGATTCGTTGCTAATGGGGTGGAAGCTGGAGTAGAACCTGACATCCCGAATTTCTCCAAGATATCATGAACGTACTTCGTTTTATGTATGAAAATTCCTTTGGGTAGTTGATCAACCTGCAGACCCAAAAAGAATGTCATCTCACCCATCGATGACATTTCGAATTTCAGCTTCATTACTCTTTCAAAATCTTTGCATAGATCTTAATTTGTTGACCCAAATATGATGTCGTCCACATAAATTTGAACTATCAGAAGATGTCCGTCGACCTCTTTGGTGAAGAGAGTGGCATCCACTTTTCCACGAATAAAGCTGTTGGCTAGTAGGTGTTGAGACAATGTCTCGTACCAAGCTCTCGGGGCCTGGTGAAAACCATACAGTGCTTTGTCTAGCAAGTAGACCTTGTCTTTGTGAAGTGGATCGGTAAAGCCCGGTGGCTGACCGACATATACCTCCTCTTTTACCTTCCCATAAAGAAACGCTGATTTTACATCTAACTGATATACTTTGAAGTTTTTCCATGATGCAAATGCTAAGAAAATTCTGATCGCTTCTAGTCGAGCTACAGAAGCATACACTTCGGTAAAATCTATACCCTCCTGCTGACTGAAACCCTGGACTACGAGTCGAGCTTTGTTACGAACCACAACTCCTCTATCGTCTCTCTTACACTTGAACACCCACTTGGTGTTTATCTTCCTTTGACCATCAGGCAAATCCACTAACTTCCACACTCCCAACTTTTCGAATTGGCTCAGTTCCTCCTGCATCGCATTGACCCAAGAATCTTCAGTAAGCGCCTCTTTGTAAGTCCTTGGTTCAACCTGCGAGATAAAACAACTCAATGAGAATTCAGTTTGCAAAGGAGCAACTTTTGTATAAAAACATTTAAGCCCTTTATCAAGCTGTCTTCGAGTGCGGACGCCTGTCTGCAATTCTCCGATTATCAACTCCTCTGGATAATATGAAAGAGTTCGTGGCATCACTTCGCCTGAAACATCTACATCACCTTCCAGATTAGTAACATTCTGATTTGCATCTTGTTCACTGACTGGGTTTGTTTGACTTGAAATCTGAATTTGCTCCCCCTCAGAATCTGAATCACCACGATCAAACACTGGCATGTTCTCAGATTCTTGATTATCATTCTGTGCCGTCTGATTATCTTGAGCAACTTCATTTTGTTGGACATCATCATGTTCACCAGCATTGCTTGGACCTGCTTCATCGTCATTTGATGCTCGTTGTGATCTTCTTGAATACTCAGCTGGGAACCTTTCTTGCGATTTTTCATACTCTCTTAGAATATCCAAATCGTCAAAGAAATCTTCTTCTTCTTCCTTTTCTTCTTCCATGTCAAACGAATCCCACAATTTATCGTAATTAAAACGCCATGAGTCACCGGGATTTTGAGGCGGCATAGTATACCCCTGACACTCAACATGTTGTGCTTCGATGATTTGCTTCATGCTTGGAACAAAGACCCTTCTTTGTGGACTTGAGTAACCCACAAATATTCCTTCGATACTCTTTGGACCAAACTTACCAAAAGGCTCTAGAACTGTACAAGGAGACCCAAACGGTTCTAAAAACTTCAGGTTCGGTTTGCGGTTATTGATCAATTCAAAGCATGTCTTGTTGAATTTCTTTACAGTGAGAACCCGGTTGAGTGTATAGCATGCGGCAGAAACTGCTTCTGCCCAAAAATTTATCGGTAGCTTTGAATCAGCAAGCATTGTTCTGGCCGTTTCGATTAGCGTCCTGTTTTTACGTTCTGCAACTCCATTCTGCTGCGGAGTATACGGAGCACTAAACTCATGCAATATACCTCTTTCATCACAATATTCTTCCATCTTGTTGTTCTTGAACTCAGTACCATTATCACTTCTGATTCTTTTGATACGCCTTTGGTACAGATTTTCAATCTTTCTGAACAACGCCATCAAACTATCAAACGTTTCATCTTTCGACTTCAAGAATGATACCCACGAAAATATGGAATAATCATCAGTAACCACAAGACAGTAGAGATCCCCTGTAATACTTTTGACGTTTACTGGACCAAACAAATCCATATGTAGTCTCTCCAACGGTCTGGAAACTGAATTGACTTGGTTTTTAGGGTGTGACTTTTTCTTCTGCTTGCCTTTGATGCAACTGATGCACTCCCCTTCCAGATGAAAACCTTTGATATTAACTCCAAGAACTAGATCATTGTGCACCAAGTGATTCATTTTTCTAAGATGTATATGCCCCATCTTCCGGTGCCACAACTTCGATTCTTTCTCTATTACTCTAGACACAAAACAATGAGCCTGACCCGTGGTTGTAGTAGCTACGCTCATGTCCAACACGTACAGATCATTGACTCTTGGTGACCTCATGATAATCCATTCTCCAGGAATAACAAATCCTGGTTTCAAGATCAAACATTCTTTGTCTGTGAAGTGAGTAGTATACATCCTGTCACAAATCTGCGAGATGCTCAGCAGATTATTCTCCAGGTCAGCAATGTAGTTAACTCTTTCAAACGTAACGATCCCATTGGATAACGTTCCTTCACCTACAATTCTACCACCTTGATTCCCTGCGAATCCCACATAACCACCATTGAAATTTCTAACATCATACAACAATGCAGTCTTCCCTGTCATATGTCAAGACGCTCCACTATCCATAATCCATCTTGAAATAGCTCTCGGAAGTTCCTGCACATATCACAAATTGATTTTCAAACACATTTCAATAAAGATGCCGATTCATGCTTCACAATTACCAACTAGGACACTCCGGCAAGTCCAAAATCTTTAGTGAGATTTTGATGCTACCCAAGCCTCTTTTGACTCAGGTAACTTGACTTTAATGTGAGTTTTAGCAGTGTAAAGTGGTGGAAAATTTTTATCATTCATTTTTAAACTTTCCTCAGATCCAACCTCAACCTTTTTGTATAAGTAAAATTTCATCTATCTTAAGTTGACCGGTTGGTTGATTTTTCTTTTGAACATTCTTCTTCTCTGGTTGAGTAGAAGACTGTTTCTCCAGTTGTTCATAATAATCCAAAGGAACATCCATCTTTACCGGTGTGGTAGAAGATGATTGTTTTTCCGACACTGAAACCTTTGGTTTTTCAACAACTTTTGGCTTCCATGTTTGTTGAGATGATGCAACCCGTTTATAGAATTTGTCATTTTTAGTTACCACATTCTTAACAGGTTCAATTTTGATCTTTGCCTTTAGCATCAACCTTCTTCTTATGACTCTCAACAACTTCAGTCTTAGGATTGAAGTTGGTGCAATTTCTTGCAATGTGACCAACTTTGTTACATCTAAAGCATGTACGAGTATCAACTACCCGACTTGTGCCTTCAGACTGAGGTTGTGAAGCCCTCTTCTCAAAAAACTCTTCATTTGATTTCGAAAAGATTTCATTTTCCTCATCAGAAAGTGAACTTGAACTGTTCACAAACACTTTCTTCCCAACAAATTTCTTGTTTTGAACATTTCTCCTTTGATAGTTCTTACCACCCTGATATCCACCCGACCAATTGTTTCGATTGTTGTTATAAAAACGTGGTGGAACTACAAGTTTCTTGTAGTAAGCTTTATCTTTCTCAAAATTCATTTGCCTTTTTGTTTGTTTTAAGCTTTTTACTTCAGACAAATCAATCTCAATCATTTTGAACACATTTGTCAATTTTGACACATTTACATTCTCCAGAGGAAAATCAGAATCCGAATACAACTTATCAGATCCAACCATCTTGTACATCACAAGACCCGGTTCATCACCTAAGTTGTTTTTGGACTTTGATTTTTGTATGTATTTGTCCAAGAAACATTCATCATCTCCAGCTGAATCATTTTCAGACATCAAAACACTTTTAGCTGTGCTTTTAACAATCTCTGTCTGAACACTATCATCAGATGATGATGAAGAAGAAAATGTAACATCAATTGAATCAGGAAGTTTCACTTCATTTTCTTCCTCAAGATTAACCAACCCAGATTGCTTTTTCGAATAATTGTCTAGAACTGGTGGTGGAACTTGATGAAACCTAACCCCAGTTCCATCACAGTATACATCTTCGCCTGCTTTGTCTTTCCCGATGGGTTTGGGAATAATGTGTTGCAAAACAAAGCTTGCAGAGTTGTAACTGTTCAATTTCAAATTGATTCGCTCATTCTCAATCTTAGCTTCTTCAAATTGAAGCTTCAATTTAGCAATCTCATCCAATTGTTTGTTGATTAATTCTCAAAACACATTGCAATTGGCAATTTTCTTTGTATGTTTTACCGTTTCTATCATAATTATCTTTAACCGTGCTTTTAAGCTTCTCAAATTTTTCAGTAATTTGACGATTTTCAAGAACTAACCTCTCATTTTCTTTCCTAACCTTATCTTGATCAATTTTATCAGTTTCAATTTTCTTAGTTAATTCTTTTAATCGTTCAGTTGAAGCTTTCACCATTTTATCACGATCAAGGATTTGATCCTCAACACTTCTGACTTTAGCAGTCAGATCATCAATTTTCTTACCTTTGAGATAAGTGTTTGTACTACAAACTTTGCATTCTTTGATGCAATTTTTGCAGTCAACATCACCACTGACTTTCTTACCTGACTCATCCGTTGACGCGTTTGAACTGACCTGGCTTTTAGACTCAGAGACGGATTTAGAATCTACCTCAAGTGCCTTAGCAGCCAGCACCTTGTCAGCCATCTTTCCCATGTTTTCAGCATTCAACTTTTGTGTCGTGTCAATGATTCCAGTATCAATCTTCTTTGATTTCTCTTTCTCTTCTTTTTCTTTCTCTTCTTTCTCTTTCTCTTCTTCGCTTCCCCACCATTTCCTTTGCCAATAATCATCTTCTTCTTTAAACTCTTTGATTATGGTTTCCAAATCAAGAGTGTTATGATCAATAGCAATGTTTCCATAGGGGTCAAGATAACATTCCCTGTCTGGATCCCATCTATTTGCTCTTTTTTCCTCAGAAAAGATACCAGATATTCTGATTAATCTGTTCGTAGCCAACATCTTTCTGTGATTATACTTCTGTTCTTCAGTTCTGTTGTCTTTCCAAGGTTTAGGTTCATAATTTGCCATGAATGCATATCCAACCGCATCCTCCTCAGGTAACAACTCACTCCAGTTGTAACCTTCATCGTCGTGAATTACAGCAAGAGCTCTTGACTTATCTTTGTTCTCCTCAAGCTGCTTCAATCTTGGTGGCTCTGATTTATTCTGATGATAAATCGCTTTCTTGTAGTAATCTTCTCTGAACGGGTTTTCAGATTCATCAGCATACGCGTTTCGACATTCGCGTTTAAAGTGACCTTTCTGTTTACACTTGAAGCATGTTACTTTAGACTTGTCAAAGCCCAACTTGGTAGATGGTCCACCAATAGACTTTCTTCCAGTTATCTCCATAAAACGTTGTGCTCGACGAATTGCACTGGCCATACACCACCTTATGTCGATCAGTTCCATCTCCTCAGGATCTATTTGATCGTAGTCTTCTTTTGTCAGATTGGTGTTGCCTATCTTCCCTGCTACAAGACTTTCATAAGATTCTAGCACATATGCTAAGAAAACCATCTGTTGCTTTGCTGACTCCTCGCTGAAGTTTTGAGCGTTCCTTAAGTCTACAACGATATTGCATTGAAATAGATTCTTTGCATCAGAATGATTTGCAGATGATGAAGATCCGCTGTGAAATCCACTGCTTTGACTTTCTTTCTTTGATGTGTTAACATTTCGGCAGAAAAAGCTGTCTTGGGAGATGTACTCTTTGGCATCATGCTCTTCGGATAATACAAATCCAAGTTCTGCTGATAAGACGAATGATTGACTTTGTGTGTCTTCTTTAATTCCAACTCGTGACTCTCTAGTCTTTCAATCAGCAAATCTACTGTAAGCTCCTCAGACTTGATCGTATTCTTCAACATCAAAGCATAATATTGCCAATCCATCTCATCTGGCAATGCATCAAACAATTTGTCGATTAGCTCTTCTCGAGAATAGGAAATTTCATGTCTGGCTAGTTCCAGCTTTAGATGCCCAAACCTCTCAATCATTTTACAAACTGATTCATTCTTTAAACAACCAAATAAATCAAATTCTTTTCTAAGCAATTTCTTTTTGTTTTTCACTATTTCTGCACTTCCCAAACATTTAGCTCTCAACTTTTTCCAGAGATCTGTCGAATTAGTGTATTCGATCAAGGATATTATATCTTCCCGAACAGACTGAAATAGCAGTGCGATGCATTTTTGCTCAGCAACAAACGATTCTATTTCTTCAGATGTTGTCAAACTTTCACCAGTTTTGCCTCCATCATTGTAACCATTTTTTAGACTCTTCCAGCTAGGAAAAGCAAAGGCTCTCAACCAATCTTCAAACTTCTTGGCCCACCGACTGTACTCTTCGATAGCCATCAACTTCGAGGGTTTGTTATAAGTTCCGAATGCGCTTTCAACTTCCAAAGCATCTGATAACTTTTTCTTTGTATTCGGCGTGTTCTCATTGGTGTTGCTAGAAGAAGTATCATCTCCACTGTTTCTGGCAAATGCAAAGACATCATAAAACGGATTGAAATCATCCATCTTGTACGTACCTGAAAAATCAGCAAACACTTAGAAATATTTTTGGTTTTGAAAAATGACAGATTCAAACGGAATCTGTTCAAGCGAAATTGTACAAACGATATAGTTCAAACGAAATGGTTCTTTTCAAAAGGAATCTGTTATTCCGTTTAAAACAACACTAATCAGGATTTCAAACGAAACCTAGTTCAAACGAAACCCTGTTCAAACATGAACTACTTATGTGTTTTCAAACGGAACACCTTTCAAACGATCACTTTCAAACGGACAGTTTCAAATGACATACTTTCAAACAGTAGTGATCAATTTCAAACGATACGTTCAAACGGAGCACAAGTCTCAAACGTAATAGTCCTGTCTCGTTTGAAACTACACCACTTTCAAACGTAATGTCAGTTTTCAAACGTAAAGCCAAGCTTCAAACGATTTGTTCAAACGTAATAGCCTATGACGTCATCATATTACGAACATTTTCAAACGTTATGGCAATTTTATATCAGTTTTAGGTTGAATTTTGGTTTCAAATTTTCAAGGATTAGTTATTACTGTATTTCGTTTGAAATGTGAGAGTTTTAGACCGTTTTAACCGTGACAACTAATTCAAATCAGAAAAGAAAGGTAGAAGTGAGAGAATCCGAAGTAATCAAGCTGAATTTGGTATGAACTCCTCGTCCTGAGCTCTGATACCACTTGTTGGATCGTGTTCGTGACCCTATATCCTCAATAAAGGCAGTTCATTTTAGTTAAAGAGGCGGAATCAAAGTAAACCAAGTCACGACAGCTTGTTCCTTTCAATTCTTTTCTATTACTGCTTTGTAGAGACTTTACAAAGATTTCTGATGAAATTTTGGCATCACCTCGTCTCCTACACATATACTGGTCCGTTTCAAATGAACCAACACTCATCCTATTTATAGTGCTAGCCTATTCCGTTTGAAAATGACATAGTCATGTTCAAACGGACATGCTTCAAACGTAACCCTGCTCCAAACGGACATGACATCTTCAAACGGACAGACCATCCTCAAACAGACTGACCATCTAAAACCTGACTAAACCCTGTTTTAATCACTATATTTCACTCATTCAACCTATCTAGACATAAGACTCGATAAGACGTAGTTAACAGACATTTTGTGCACCAACAATTTTTCATTGACGAGAACCTCGGTCAGAGAGTAAAAAGGGCGTAAGGTTCACAATGGTGTAAAACTAAATTGGGATATAACTGGCTAGTAATCGAGTTAGAGGAACAAGGGCCAAACCAACCACCCAAGAATGGAATCGTAGAGCGAAAACACTTGACAACCTCCTGGAAGCAGCTTTTCTTGCCACCAGACCTTTCTCCATTAATTAGGAATCTGGTGTCGTCACTAAACACATTCCCTAAATTGTAGCCATTTTTTGAGTGTTTATTTTTTGGTGTCTAATCCGCATATATATCACCATTGCTCTTGATTTTCTTGACTGTATATCATTGAAATGTCAACATATACACGTTTGATTAAGTTTACGAAGATTTTTCAATGCTGAGAACCTCAATTAGAGAGTAAAAAAGGCGTAAGGTTCACAATTGTGTAAACCTAAAATGGGATATACCGGGTTGGGATTCGAGTTATAGGAACAAGGGCCAAACCAACCACCCAAGAATGGAATCGTCAAGCGAAAACACTTGACAACCTCCAGGAAGCAGCTTTTCTTGCCACCAGACCATTCTCCATCAATTAGGAATTCGATGTCATCACTAAACACATTCCTTAAATTGTAGCCATTTTTTCAGTGTTTATTTTTTGGTGTCTAATCCGCATATATATCACCATTGCTCTTGATTTTCTTGATTGTATATCTCTTAAATGTCAACATATACACGTGTGATTTAGTTTACGAAGATTATTTAATGCCGAGAACCTCGATCAGAGAGTAAAAAAGGCGAAAGGTTCACAATAGTGTAAAACTAAAATGGGATATACCGGACTAGGATTCGAGTTACAGGAACAAGGGCCAAACCAACAACCCAAGAATGGAATTGTCGAGCGAAAACACTTGACAACCTCTTGGAAGCATATTTTCTTACCACCAGACCTTTCTCAGTAACTAGGAATATGATGCCGTGATTAAACACATTCCTTAAATTGTATCCGTTTTTTGAGTGTTTATTTTTTGGTGTCTAATCCGCATATATATCACCATTGCTAGTGATTTTCTTGACTGTATATCTCTTAAATGTCAACTTATACACGTGATTTAGTTTACGAAGATTTTTCAGTGCCGACAACCTCAATTAGAGGGTAAAAAGGCGTAAGTTTCACAATGGTGTAAAACTAAAATGGGAAATACTGGGCTAGGATTCGAGTTACTGGAACAAGGGCCAAACTAACAACCCAAGAATGGAATCGTCTACCGAAAACACTTGACAACCTACTAGAAACAGCTTTTCTTGCAACCTCTTGGAAGCAGCTTTTCTTGCCACCAGACCTTTCTCCATCAATTAGGAATCTGATGCCGTCACTAAATACATTCTTAAATTTTAGCCATTTTTTGAGTGTTTATTTTTTTGTGTCTAACCCGCATATATATCACCATTGCTCTTGATTTTCTTGACTGTATATCTCTTAAATGTCAACATATATATGTGTGATTTAGTTTACGAAGATTTTTCAATGCCGAGAACCTCGATCAGAGAGTAAAAAAGGCGTAAGGTTTACAATGGTGTAAAACTAAAATGGGATATATCGGGCTAGGATTCGAGTTACCGGAACAAGGGCCAAACCAACCACCCAAGAATGGAATCGTCGAGCGAAAACACTTGACAACTTCCTGGAAGCAGCTTTTCTTGCCTCCAGACCTTTCTCCATCATAGGAATCTGATGCCGTCACTAAACACGTTCCTTAAATTGTAGCCATTTTTAGTGTTTATTTTTTGGTGTCTAATCTGCATATATATCACCATTGGTCTTGATTTTCTTGACTATATATCTCTTAAATGTCAACACATACACGTGTGATTTAGTTGACGAAGATTTTTCAATGCCGAGAACCTCGATCAGAGAGTAAAAAAGGAGTACGGTTCACAATGGTGTAAAACTAAAATGAGATATACCGGGCTAGGATTCGAGTTACAGGAACAAGTGCCAAACCAACCACCCAAGAATGGAATCATCGAGCGAAAACACTTGACAACTGTCGCAACCCCCGATCCCCTATACAAATACAGGAACGGGCGGCCGCGAGCCAGTTTCGGTGGTATCGCGTATTGTCTAATTTGGCAGCGGAATTTTCATCAGGACCGTAGTTAGGAAATATTTGATCAGAGTAAAATACCACATTTCCATAATATTAAACAGATGGGATAAAACCCAAGTTTTAAGTACCCACATTTCTATAGGAATAAATCCTATTTTTATTTAATAAAAATCTATTTCTTTTTAGGTAACTTTATTGTCACTTTTCCAAGCCTTCAGTGTTGTCCAGCTGGCTTCTATTTGGCTTTCATATTTTGTTACCTGAAACGCGTTTTAAAAACATTTGTCAGTGGGAAATACTGGTGAGTGAATCTCAGTTTAATCAAGTTTAAATAAAAACCAGTGTACAGTATTGAGGGCGATCTGGCAATTACATTTGTTTCCAAGCCATACTAATTACCACCCACGGTACTGTCAACCCGACTTGTGGAAAGTTACCCCTCGCAAGGCAGTAACTAATTTTGTATACAAAACCCCAACATACCGACGATAATTGTATCCTTACAAATACTCAATAACTGCTTAATATATAATTAATTGTATGAGGTTTTGTAAAAACACTTTGCAAAAAGGAGATTACTCACATTGCTGTCTTAGATTATCCTTTAGGGTTTCCTGAGAATTATCTATAATTTACACAAATGCACACGTGTTAGTATAATAACCCATTTTAACATTAGTAATACCCTCCCCGAGACGGCATTCCAACGACTACGTCGGGCAGAACCACGACAGCTGTTACAGAACCCTAGATCAATCGGGTAGAGTATCTAATACGTATCCAGGGGTTATGATACTTACAACGGAGCAGAAGTTCGCTAATTAGGGGGGTATTAGACCCGAGTATAGCCTCTACTATTAAGAATTTCGTGAGAGTGAAAGAGATTTGAATGATTCGACTGAACTACCGATGCATGCTACTTATAGGGCTGCATCTCGAGTTTCTCGCGGCCCGCGTAGACCTTAAGGGTCGTCTTACGCGGCCCGCGTAGTAGAGTAATAGGGGCTAGGGTTGATCGGTCATTACAACTAGCTGCTACACGATGACGACACGTGGCAGCCTGGGGTGTCGCCAGAGATCTGATCTGTCACGGCCCGCGTAGGCCGTAGCCATGGGCTATGCACCCCGCGAGAGCCCAAATTTTCTGGTTTTTTAATTATTTTTAATAATATTTAAGGTATTCGGGGCCCGTTTTCACGTATGGGGTGTATTTTAGGACGTATTGGGATATTTTAAAATATATTTGGGTGTCAGAAAAATTATGAGGGTGTCGGTTTAATTTAGGGTTGTTATATCCTCCCCACCTTGCTTTAGAGCTCGTCCTTGAGATCTACTAGAACAAGTGCGGATATTTCCTTTGCATTTCCGATTCAAGCTCCCATGTGTACTCAGGTCCTCTCTTGGAGTCCCACTTCACTTTGACTAGAACTAATCTCTTGTGCTTAAGGGTTTTGACTTTCCTGTCTTCAATCTGTAGAGGCCTTTCTATAAACTTTAGTTGTTCATTTACCTCTATATCCTTAAGAGGTATCATCAGCTATTCATCGGCTAGACATTTCTTGAGATTAGATACATGAAATACATCATGTATTCCTGCCATTTCCTCTGGCAGTTGTAGCTGATAGGCTACAGGTCCTCTTCTTCTAATAATCTCAAAAGGTCCAACATACCTGGGACTTAGCTTTCCTCTTTTGATGAATCTTACCACTCCTTTCCAAGGAGAGACTTTTAACAATACTTTATCTCCTACTTGAAATTCCAACGGTTTGCGTCAGTTATCAGCATAGCTCTTCTGTCGATCACGTGCTACTTTCAGTCGTTCCTTGACTTGAATAATCTTGTCGGTTGTTTCTTGCATTATCTCAGGTCCGGATAGTTGTTTTTCCCTAATTTATGCCCAACAAACTGGGGTTCGGCACTTTCGTCCATAAAGTGCTTCAAATGGTGCAGCATTGATACTTGTGTGATAACTATTATTATAAGAAAATTCTATTAAAGGTAAGTGATCGTCCCAATTACCTCCAAAATCAATTACACAAGCTCTAAGCATGTCTTCCATTGTTTGAATTGTCCTTTCGCTTTGCCCGTCTATTTGAAGATGATAAGCTGTGCTTAGATTTAACTTGGTTCCCATGGCTTTTTGGAAACTTGCCCAAAAATGAGAGGTAAAACGGCTATCTCTATCAGAAACAATTGATAAAGGTATTCCATGTAATGAAACTATTTCATTTACATATAATTTAGCTAGTTGTTCCATACTGAAAGTTTCTTTCATTGGTAGGAAATGAGTTGACTTGGTTAGCCTATCTACAATCACCCAGATTGTATCATTACCTTTCTTTGTTTTGGGTAATTTAGTAACAAAATCCATTGTTATTAATTCCCATTTCCACACTGGCATTTCTAGCTGTTGCAACAAACCTGAGGGTTTCTGGTGTTCAGCTTTAACTTGTGAACAGGTTAAACATTTAAAAACATAGGTTGCTATGTCCTTTTTCATTCCTATCCACCAGAAATTCTTTCTTAAATCCTGGTACATCTTATCATTTCCTGGATGCATCGTATATTTGGGCTTATGGGCTTCTTCTAATATACGATGACGAAGGTTTCCTAATTTAGGTATCCACATTCTCTTTTCATGGAATCTCCAAATTCCATCTGTTCCTTGTTCTAATTCTTTAATCATTCCTTTTAATTTTTCAGTATCCTCCTTGATTACTGATTCTTGTGCTTCTCTTATTTGATCATTTAAATCTACTTGCAGATTTAATTTAAGAGAACGTACCCTTTTTGGCTTTTCGTGATACTTTCGGCTTAAAGCATCAGCAACTATATTTGCTTTTCCTTCATGATACTGAATATCACAATCATAATCACTAAGCATCTCCATCCAGCGTCTTTGTCTCATATTCAACTCATTTTGCCCGAAAACATACTTTAAACTCTTATGATCAGTGAATATGGTAAACTTACTACCATAAAGGTAATGTCTCCAAATCTTAAGGGCAAAAATTATTGCTCCTAACTCTAGATCATGGGTTGAATAATTCTCTTCATGATTCTTAAGTTGTCTAGATGCGTATGCTATAACCTTTTGGCGTTGCATCAACACACATCCATAACCTATCTTAGAAGCGTCACAATAGACTACAAAGTCTTCAGTTCCTTCTGGTAACGCTAGTATGGGTGCGTGGGTTAATCTTTGCTTAAGAATTCTAAAAGCTTCTTCTTGTTTTGGTACCCATTCAAAATTAATGGATTTACAGGTTAACTTAGTTAAAAGAATGGCTATTCTAGAAAAATCTCGAATAAATCTTCTATATTATCCGGCCAATCCTAAGAAACTTCTAATCTCGGTTGGTGATTTAGGGGTTTTCCATTTAGTAATCGCCTCGATCTTTGTTGGGTCTACGTGAATTCCTTCATGGTGGACTAAATGTCCAAGAAACTATACCTGTTCTAACCAGAACTCACACTTTGAAAATTTAGCATAAAGCTTTTCCTTTCTTATAGACATAAAAGTGCGTGCAAATGCCTTGCATGTTCTTCCTTACTTTTAGAATAAATAAGAATATCATCTATAAAGACAATTATGAATTTATCCAAATATGGTTTACATATTCGGTTCATCATGTCCATAAATGTGGCTGGGGCATTGGTTAAACAAAATGGCATAACAGTAAAATCATAATGGCCATACCTTGTTCTAAATGCGGTCTTAGGAATATCCTCTTCCTGTACCTTTAATTGATGATATCCTGACCGTAAATCGATTTTAGAGAAAAATCGAGCTCCTTGCAATTGATCAAACAGGTCATCGATTCTTGGTAATGGATACCGATTCTTAATTGTGACCTTGTTCAATTCACAATAGTCAATGCACATACGCATTAATCCGTCCTTCTTTTTAACGAATAAAATTGGTGCTCCCCATGGCGACGAGCTTGGCTGTATGAATCCCTTCTCCAATATTTCGTCTAACTGTTTCTTCAATTCCTGCATCTCTGCTGGAGCCAATCGGTAAGGTGCTTTGGCAATTGGTGCTGTTCCGGGTAACAGATGGATTCTGAATTCAACTTCTCTGTCCGGCGGTAGTCCTGGTAATTCTTCTGGAAATACATCTGAAAACTGGGACACTACTTTAATGTCTTTTAATTCTTTTCCTTTAGTGTTAGTGATTATAGAAATCAAATACACTATAGATCCTTTTGTTATATAACTTGCCGTTTTCATCACAGAGATGAATTTTGTGGATCTAGATGGTTTATCACCTTTAATTGTGATTTTCACCCTTTGGTGAATTTACTTGAATTGACTTTTGATCACATAAAATATTTGCTTTATTGGCTATTAACCAATCCATTCCTAATACGATATCAAATCCTGTCAGATTCATTGGGTACAGATTTGCAATATACTTTTGATTTAAAATTTCTACTCTTGCTCCCTGCAAGATTTCAGAAATCCTAACCGTTTCTCCATTTGCTGTCTCTACTAGGCATTCTTGTGGTAGTTTACTTAATGATTGATTTAGAAGTTTTCAAAATGAAGTATTAATAAAACTTTGGTTTGAACCAGAGTCAAATAATACCTTAGCAAAAACATCATAAAAAGGTTGAGGTTGGATCAAATGAAAGTTTGAAAATGAATGATAAAAATTTTCCGCCACTTTACACTGCTAAAACTCACATTAAAGTCAAGTTACCCGAGTCAAAAGAGGCTTGGGTAGCATCAAAATCTCATTAAAGATGTTGGACTTGCCGGAGCTTCCTAGTTGGTAATTGTGAAGCATGAATCGGCATCTTTATTGAATTGTTTGTGATATGTGCAGGAACTTCCAAGAGCTATTTCAAGATGGATCATGGATAGTGGAGCGTCTCGACATATGACAGGAAAGACTGCATTGTTGTATGATGTTAGAAATATTAATGGTGGTTATGTGGGATTTGCTGGACACGAAGGTGGTAGAATTATTGGTGAAGGAACGTTATCCAATGGGATTGTTACGTTTGAAAGAGTTAACTACATTACTGAGCTGGAGAATAATCTGCTGAGTATCTCGCAGATTTGTGACAATATGTATACCACTCACTTCACAGACAAAGAATGTTTGATCTTGAAACCAGGATTTGTTATCCCTAAAGAATGGATTATCATGCGGGCACCTAGAGTGAATGATTTATATGTGTTGGATATGAGTGTAGCGACTACAACAACAGGTCAGACACATTGTTTTGTTTCCAGAGCAACAGAGAAAGAATCGACGTTGTGGCATCGAAAGATGGGGCATATACATCTTAGAAAAATGAATCACTTGGTACACAATGATTTGGTTCTTGGAGTTAATATCAAAGGTTTTCATCTGGAAGGGGAGTGCATTAGCTGCATCAAAGGCAAGCAAAAGAAAAAGTTACACCCTAAAAAGCAAGTCAATTCAGTTTCCAGACCATTAGAGAGACTACATATGGATTTGTTTGGTCCAGTAAACGTCAAAAGTATTACAGGGGATCTCTACTGTCTTGTGGTTACTGATGATTATTCCAGATTTTCGTGGGTATCATTCTTGAAGTCGAAAGATGAAACATTTGAAAGTTTAATGGCGTTGTTCAGAAAGATTGAAAATTTGTACCAAAGGCGTATCAGAAGAATTAGAAGTGATAATGGTACTGAGTTCAAGAACAACAAGATGGAAGAATTTTGTGATGAAAGAGGTATATTGCATGAGTTTAGTGCTCCGTACACTCCGCAGCAGAATGGAGTCGCAGAACGCAAAAACAGGACGCTAATCGAAACGGCCAGAACAATGCTTGCTGATTAAAAGCTATCGATAAATTTTTGGGCAGAAGCAGTTTCCGCCGCATGCTATACACTCAACAGAGTTCTCACTGTCAAGAAATTCAACAAAACATGCTTTGAGTTGATCAATAACCGCAAACCTAATCTGAAGTATCTTGAACCGTTCGGGTCACCCTGTACTGTTCTAGAGCCTTTTGGAAAGTTTGGTCCGAAGAGTATTGAAGGGATATTCATAGGTTATGCAAGTCCATTACGACGAGTCTTCGTTCCAAGTCTGAAGCGGATTATTGAAGCTCCTAATGTTGAGTGTCAGGGGTATACTATGCCGCCTCAGAACCCCGGTGACTCATGGCGTTTTAATTATGATAAATTGTGGGATTCGTTTGACATGGAAGAAGAAAAGGATGAAGAAGAAGATTTCTTTGATGAGTTGGATATTTTAAGAGAGTATGAAGAATCACAGGAAAGGTTTCCAGCTGAGTATTCAAGAAGACCGCAACGAGCTTCAAATGATGATGAAGCAGGACCAAGCAATGCTGGTGAACATGATGATATCCAACAAAATGAAGTTGCTCAAGATAATCAGACGGCACAGAATGATAATCAAGAATCTGAGAACATGCTAGTATTTGATCGTGGTGATTCAGATTCTGAGGGGGAGCAAATTCAGATATCAAGTCAAACAAAGCCAGTCAGTAAACAAGGTGCAAATCAGAATGTTACTAATCTGTAAGGTGATGTAGATGTTTCAGGCGAAGTAATGCCACGAACTCTTTCATATCATCCAGAGGAATTGATCATTGGAGAACTGCAGACAAGCGTTCGCACTCGAAGACAGATTGATAAAGGGCTTACATGTTTTTATACAACAGTTGCTCCTTTGCAAACTGAATTCTCATTGAGTTGTTTTATCTCGCAGGTTGAACCAAGAACTTACAAAGAGGCGCTTACTGAAGATTCTTGGGTCAATGCAATGCAGGAGGAATTGAGTCAATTCGAGAAATTAGGAGTGTGGAAGTTAGTGGATTTACCTGATGGTCAGAGGAAGATAAACACCAAGTGGGTGTTCAAGTGTAAGAGAGACGATAGTTGTGGTTCGTAACAAAGCTCGACTCGTTGTCCAGGGTTTCTGTCAGCAGGAGGGTATAGATTTCACTGAAGTGTATGCTCCAGTTACTCGATTAGAAGCGATCAGAATCTTCCTAGCATTTGCTTCTTGGAAAAACTTCAAAGTATATCAGTTAGATGTAAAATCGGCTTTTCTCTACGGGAAGGTAAAAGAGGAGGTTTATGTCAGTTAGCCACCAGGCTTTACCGATCCACACCACAAAAACAAGGTCTACTTGCTAGACAAAGCGTTGTATGGTTTACACCAAGCCCCGAGAGCTTGGTACGAGACATTGTCTCAACACCTGCTAGCCAACAGCTTTATTCGTGGAAAAGTGGATGCCACTCTCTTCACCAAAGAGGTCGACAGTCATCTTTTGATAGTTCAAATTTATGTGGATGATATTATATTTGGGTCAACAAATAAGGATTTATGCAAAGATTTTGAACGAGTCATGAAGCAGAAATTTGAAATGTCATCAATGGGTGAGATGAAATTCTTTTTGGGACTGCAGGTCGATCAACTACCCAAAGGAATTTTTATACATCAAACGAAGTATGTTCATGATATCTTGGAGAAATTCGGGATGTCAGGTTCTACTCCAGCAGCCACCCCATTAGCAACGAATCATGGGATAAACCCTGATCTCGCCGGAGAGAAGGTAGATGAAATAATGTATTGTTCCGTGATCGGTTCGCTGATGTATTTGACAGCATCAAGACCCACCCAACCTGCCTCGTAGCAAGATTTCAATCTAACCCAAGAGCATCGCACATGGTGATTGTGAAAAGGATATTACGCTGCCTGAAAGGAACTCCATCATTGGGGTTGTGGTATCCAAGAGAAGGCGATTTCACGCTCGAAGGGTATTCCGATTCCGATTTCGGATGCTGCAAAGTTAATGCTAAATCAACAACAGCAGGGTGTCAGTTCTTTGGATCACGATTGGTCACTTGGCAATGCAAAAAGCAAACCTCTGTGGCTTTATCCACATATGAAGCGGAGTATGTATCTGCTAGTAGTTGCTGCTCTCAGATCTTGTGGATCCAACAACAGATGCGCGACTACGGTTTGCAATTTCTAAACACCCCTATCTTTGTTGATAATGAGGCAGCAATTAACATTACTAAAAATCTAGTTCATCACGCTAAAACCAAACATATTGAGATTCGTCATCACTTCATTAGAGATTATTTTGAGAAGAATTTGATACGAATAGAGAAAATCCACACTGATGATCAAAAAGCTGATTTACATATCAAAGCTTTTGATAAAGCACGTTTTCAATATTTACTAAAATTGAATGGTATGAAGCTTTTATTGGTGTTGGAGGAGATTATTGGCGTTGATGAAGGAGACATTGTAGATGATGTTGAGAAGCAATCTGCAATGGTTTGTCGATTTTTTACCTGTTTTGGTATTTAGGGGGAGGTATAGGGTAATATTTCAGAAAATACAAAAACAATAAAAAATGGCAAAAATACAAAAACATGAGATTTTTTCAAAATCCAAAAACAATAGAAAACCAGAAAAAGAGCTTGTGTAAAAAAGGAAAATGATAGTACATCGGCTTGACAGTCACGGTATGCTAAAGAAATGGAATGTTTAAGTGGATTAAACAGTCTTGCTGATGATATGCCGATAGGTTTTTGCACATTTAGTAAGTTTGTTCGGGATATAAACTTAAATCTTTACATGCTTATTTCGTGGGGAACACTACTTGGATATATAGGTAACCCCTGAAATCTCGTTTGAGAGATTCCTTTTTCTGATATACTAGGTTTCTATACTCAGTGATATCTGGGGTATTATTCCAGGACTTCTGCTGAATGGAAGTTCTGACCTAGTCCTCGAATAATACTTTCCGCAATGCTTGAAATATAGCATCACCCTCAGCATAAATGATAAGACAATAAAATTGCTTAGCAATGCTGTTGTAAAAAAGATCCTATAAAGGGGACACACCCACAAGTTGAGTCATGATCTCTCTGCTGAACGGTAGTTCTGACCTGTGCTCTCATGATTCTTCATAATTTATTAACCCCTACAGATATCATTTGTGTCATAATTGCCTGTAAGACTGAATATTGGGATCTGGTTACGGGAGTATATTCAAGAGGTGGGACACACGTATAAGTTTAAGTCTTTAAAACACTAAATCCGTATCCTGGACAGATTGAAATTTGTGTGAGAATTTAAAATGGATCAGTATATCGACAATCTAAGCGAATTGTTTAATTCTGAGTATGTAATCACAGCTTAACGGTACTTGTGATTTGTTGGATAGCTGATATAATTCCCTAACACGCTCACCAAAAATATGTTTGTAAATAGTTTACATTTACTGCATTTTAGTTCTGTATTTCATTCATAGTTTAGAAGTTTTATTAAAATTCCAAAAAAAAAAAAAAAATTTCTGCTTTATTTTTGACAAACCAAAGTGGAGAGTTGATCTTCGGATTCGAAAGTTGAAAGCAGATGCAGGAGATTTCTGGACTGGAGAATGAGTCATGAGCTAATCTTGATAAGTTTGAGAAGTTGTAAAGTTGAAGCAAGTTCATTAATTTGAAACTTGTAATTTTTAGAAATGTTTGAAATTATTTGTTTTGAAATGTCAGTGTGTATTGTCTCAGATCAACCAAGGTCATTAAATTGAACTTGGTAGATTAATTGAGTAATCAGGGTCATTAACTTGGACTTGAAAACTTAAGTGGATTTCTAACACTGAAAGGTTAAATGGTATGTTTTGATTTGAAATTGTTATTATCATATATCTTATATTTGGGTAGCGTATATGCAGGTTTCAGAAATCCTCATGGCAATGATAACGTTAAAGTTTGTATCAGAATCAGAGCCCTAGTCTACCGAGAGGGGGAGTCTGTGAAAGGGGGAGTCAAGATTCTGAATCAGTAATCAAAGAGGAGATTGAAGATAGAGCTAAGATAAGATCTGAACTTGTGTAAAGATAGAGTTTTTGTTATGAAAAGACAGAGTTGGAAAGAGACCAAGACTGAAGACTCAATGCCAAAGACTTCGTCAACATCCAAGGGGGAGTCTGTTGGTGCAGTGAATGTCTGATGACTACGTCTTTAGTGAGTCTTAGGTTTAGGTAGGTTAGTTTGGAGCTCGGAAATGAAATAGTGATTTTAGATTGTAATTCCGCCCGTGTCATTTGGAGCGAAATCAGGTTCTCATGTTAATTCCGCTCCAATAGGTTTAAGAAGTTAATTCCGCTCCTATTGTTTATAGGTGATTCCGCTCCTGATGAAAAGTGTTGATTCCGCTCGTAATTCATGTCACTTGGAGCGGAATCAGGCCTCCTATAAATAGGTGATAGGCTGTTGTCATTTGTAATGTTGGAGCGGAATTAACATGAGAACCTGATTTCGCTCCAAATGACACAAGGCGGAATTTCCGAGCTCCAAACTAACCTACCTAAACCTAAGACTCACTAAAGACGTAGTCATCAGACATTCAGTGCACCAACATTTGTCAATTGCAAGTTAAAAAACAATTTTAGGTGGTTAAAGTGTGTTTATCGTTTTAGCTTTCCGAATGATTGTCATGTTAGGATTCCCGAAAGGGATACTAATTGTCTTAAAAATGGAGAATTGATCGAATGTTTCTAGTGCCAAAATCGACTTAGTTGACATGCTTTGGTTGTGTATTAGGCAAGGCTTTTTATCTATTTTCATATTTAAAGTTTATTATGTTTTTATAAGTATTTGTTTATGCTTACTTTAGTTTTTAGAAACTCACAAAACTTATCTTTCTTTCATTAATTTAATGACAAAGGTCTAGTATTATTCCTCCGCCCATTTCCTTGGATCGATACTTGGTTCTTACCGATACTTTACTACATATATGACGGGGTACACTTGCCTCTTTCGTGTGTGTTTTGATGTTGAAGTATAAATCACTTTTATAAATTTAAAACCAAATCATGTGTAATTTCATTGTAAAAATATGTGTATATGCGCACACGTCAATATCTGAAGAAGAGGGCTCAGGGGCAGCAAGGAACGCAATCCTGGCGGACGACGAGCGACCTTTGAATGAATCAAATCAGCCCGGACGGGCAGGCCTGGAGCCGAGTATCCTACGACCTACTATAGATGCACCTGTTTTTGAAATTAAATATAGTATTATTAATATGGTGCAGAATTCGGTGCAGTTTGACGGGCGTGAGCATGAGGATCCCGGACGACATATAGCGGCTTTTTCTCGAAGTTTGTTCCACGTTCAAGATTAGAGATGTTTCGGAGGATGCTGTTCGGTTGAGGTTGTTTCCATTCTCACTGCGTGACAAAGCTAGAGCTTGGCTTATGTCACTTCCAGCTGGGTCCATCAGGACCTGGAATGAGCTGGCAGAGCTGTTTATGCAAAAATACTTTCCGCCTGAGAAGACAACCAAGTTAAGAAACCGGGGTTGTGACCTTTCGCCAAGATGACGGAGAGTCGTTGCACGTGGCTTGGGAGAGATTTAAGGATCTGTTACTTGATGTTCCACATCATGGCTTCTCCAAGAGACAGCTGGTCTTGACGTTCTATCAAGGGCTTAGCTACAACACGCAGGAGAGGTTAGACAGGAATGCAGGATGTGATCTAGGAATGAAGACGTCGAATGAGGCTTATGATATCATAGAAAAAGCTGCATTGAAGTCTAGCTCGCATCGCGAAGGAGATAGAGGCCGGGCTACATCATCATCATCAGCATCTCGCGCAGGAGTTCATGCTGTGGACGATTACACAGCCATTACTGCACAAATCTCGTCTCTTACATCGAAATTCGATAAGTCCCAGATGATCGCACAAGCCGGTTCGGGATGTGACCAGTGTGGAGTGTCACATGAGCCTGGTGCGTGCTTTCAGGGAGTCGTGTATGAGGGCCACGAAGAAGCAGATTTTGTGAGTAATCAGGTGAGGCCACAGAACAATCCGTACAGCAATATCTATAATCCCGGATGGAGAAATCACCCAAATTTTGGGTGGCGAGCGAATACGGATAATCAAAACCCATTGGGATTTACTCAGCGCGCTCCAGTGCCACCGCAAGGTCAGGGTCAGCAATTTTAGCTATACAACCAACCTTACCAGCAGCGTCCATATTCGTATCAGAATCAGGGCACTGGGAGTAGTTCCCAGCAGCAGGCCCCTTCATCTAGTTCCAAGCTGGAGGATATGATGGCTCAGCTTCTTACTAGCTCCTCTAGTGCAAATCAGTTGGTAGAAAAACGATATCAGCAGAGCGAGGATCGTTTCCTTTCACATGAGGGAGAAATGAGGAGTCACAAAGCCTCGATTCAGAATATCAAGAATCAGGTTGGTCAGCTGGCACATATGTTGTCTAAAAGGCCCCCAGGTGGTCTTCCAGGCAATACAGAGAAAAACCCGAGCGGGCACAGGGATGTGAATGCTGTCATGACCAGGAGTGGTAGGACTACCGGACCCGACATATCGGTCTCATCACCGATCACTGAAGCGGTCCCGACTGACACACCGGACGAGGTGCAAGCCAGGCTACGCCCAGCAAGTACAGCACAAGTCCAGGAGCCGGTCAAAGATTACACTCCTCTAGTACCTTAGCCAGGCAGGCTGAAGTAACAGAAGAAGGAAGAGCAATACGGTAAGTTCCTTGAGCTGCTTAAGCAACTACACATTAATATACCGTTTGTTGAAGCCTTGGCCCAGATGCCAAAGTATGCGAAATTCCTAAAGGACATCCTCTCAAATAAAAAGAAGCTCGAGGATATATCATGTGTGGTGATGAATGAAACTTGTTCTGCCGTTTTGCAAAACCGTCTGCCCATGAAAGTGGGAGATCCAGGTAGTTTTACGCTTCCTTGTTTGATTGGAAACATGTCTGTTAGCCATGCATTGGCTGACTTGGGAGCGAGTATCAACCTTATGCCATATATGGTTTTTACTAAACTGGATCTGGGTGAGCCGTCACCCACTAGAATGAGCATTCTGTTGGCAGATCGTTCAATCAAGTATCCGCGTGGAATTGTTGAAAACATGCTTGTTAAAATCTATAAATTTGTTTTCCCCGTAGATTTTGTTATTCTTGACATGGACGAAGATTCAAGAGTACCTTTGATACTTGGACGCCCGTTCCTCAATACTGCGAGGACGATTGTTGATGTGGCAGCTGGCCAAATCATGCTACGAGTAAATGACGAGCACGTGACATTTGATATCAAAAGATCAATGCAGCATCCGCAAAGTCATGATGACATGCTTTATTATGTCGACATTGTCGATGCATGTGTGTGCTCTCATTTTCAAGGTACTATTGAAGAGATTGATTCGAACACACGTCTGTCGTGTGGGGACCTGATTGGCATTACGCAGGAGGGCCACGATTTCGAGCAGCCAGTCTATCAGATTGGTGACGATGGTTCCCAGAGTCCGGAGAGGTTTCTAGAAATTGGCCATGTAGAAGAAGAGAAAGCAAAACCTTCGGTTGAAGATCCGCCGTCTTTGGAGTTGAAAGAACTCCCACCACATCTCGAGTATGCATTTCTGGACGAGGAGCGTCGCTTACCAGTCATCATTTCGGCATCATTGGAAAAGGATGAGAAGAAACAGCTTCTCGAGGTTCTTAGACTTCATTAGAGAGCCATTGCTTGGAAAATCATGGATGTAAAGGGCATCAATCCTTCTTTTTGTACTCACAGTATTCTAATGGAAGACGAGTACAAGCCTTGTGCACAGCATCAAAGGTGTTTAAATCTGAATATGCAAGATGTGGTGAAGAAAGAAGTGATTAAGTTGTTGGATGCCAGGTTGATTTATCCTATTTCTGACTCTGTGTGGGTGTGTCCAGTGCCGGTGGTACCAAAGAAAGGTGGTATGACTGTAGTCTCAAACGATAGGAATGAGCTAATTCCTAACCGTACCGTCACTGGGTGGCGAGTTTGCATCGACTACCGCAAACTCAATGATGCTACTCGTATGGATCACTTCCCGCTTCCATTTATCGATCAGATGTTGGAGCGTCTGTCAGGGAAGTTGTATTACTGTTTCTTGGACGGGTTCTCTAGGTACTTCCAAATTCCTATTGCCCCTGAGGATCAGGAGAAGACTACCTTTACATGCCCCTTCGGCACATTCGCCTACCGGCGTATGCCCTTTGGGTTATGTAACGCACCGGCGACCTTTCAGAGATGCATGGTTGCAATTTTTCATGATATGATCGAGGATTCTATGGAGGTTTTCATGGATGACTTTTCGGTATTTGGGGATTCCTTCGATCATTGTTTGGAAAATTTGAAAAAGATGCTGAAGAGGTGTGAGGAGACGAATCTGGTCCTAAACTGGGAAAAGTGCCACTTCATGGAGAAAGAGGGCATAGTTCTGGGACATAAGATTTCTCATGTTGGTATGGAGGTCGATCCAGCTAAAGTTGACATTATTTCACGACTTCCGCCTCCCACCTCTGTGAGAGCGATATGGAGCTTTCTTGGTCATGCGGGGTTCTATAGGCGATTCATCAAGGATTTCTCAAAAATCGCTAGGCCCATTACCCGTTTGTTGGAGAAAGACGCTTTGTTTATCTTTGGAGATGATTGCTTGAGGGTTTTTTACCTTCTCAAGCAAAAGTTGATTGAGGCCCCTATTTTAGTTGCACCTGACTGGAGTCTGCCGTTCAAAATTATGTGCGACGCGAGTGATTACGCTATAGGGGCCGTTTTGGGACAGAAGAAGGAAAAGCACTTTCACCCGATCTATTATGCGAGCAAGACTCTTCACGACGCTCAGGAGCACTACACCACGACTGAAAAAGACCTCTTGGCGGTTGTTTTCGCATTTGACAAATTTAGATCGTATTTGGTGCTTTCGAAAACCATTGTGTATACTGATCACGCAGCCATCAGATATCTTTTCAGCAAACAGGACGCTAAACCGCATCTAATCAGATGGATCTTGTTGCTGCAAGAGTTTGATATCAAAATCCAAGACAAAAAGGGTGCGTTGAATGTAGCGGCTGACCATCTATCTCGGTTGGAGCATGGAGACATCAAGGACACGCGTTGGGATTCAATCAATGACAATTTCCCACACCAGTCGTTGATGGGTGTTGAGATATGCGATGAGTCACCTTGGTTCGCCGACTTTGCGAACTATCTTGCTTGCGGGATTCTGATTAAAGGGTTGCCTCACCAAAAAAGAGGAAATTCTTTTCGGATGTCAAGCACTACATTTGGGACGACCCTTTCTTATTTAGGGTGGGTGCTGATCAGGTGATCAGAAGATGCGTTTCAGGGAAAGAGGCGACCGATATTCTGCACCATTGTCACGAGGGACCTACCGGAGGCCACCATGGAGCCAATTTCACCGCCAAGAAGGTGTTGGATTCCGGGTTTTATTGGCCTACTATTTTTTGTTACGCGCAGGGTTGGGTAAAAGCGTGCGATGCCTGTCAGAGGGCGACAAATATATCGGCACGTGATGAAATGCCTCAGAACTGGATACAAGTTTGTGAAGTCTTCGACATTTGGGGGATAGACTTCATGGGACCATGTCCCCCCTCAGGAGGTAATAAGTACATCCTGGTCGCAGTTGACTATGTATCAAAGTGGGCGGAGGCACAGGCCTTACCCACCAATGACGCCAGGGTGGTCATGAGATTCTTGAAAAGTTTGTTCGCCCAGTTTGGCGCTCCGAAAGCGCTTATCAGTGACAGAGGGACTCATTTCTGCATTACCCATCTTGAAAAAGCTTTGTCCCGCTACGGTGTGCATCACCGTTTATCCACGCCCTATCATCCACAGACGAGCGGGCAGGTGGAAGTCACAAACTGGGGGCTAAAGCGAATCCTTGAGAGGTCTGTAGGTGCAAACCGCAAGGAGTGGTCGGACAAACTCGATGAGGCGTTGTGGGCTTTCCGTACGGCTTTCAAGACACCTATTGGGACTACTCCCTTTAGGCTTGTATACGGAAAAGCGTGTCATTTTCCGGTGGAGTTGGAGCATAAAGCGATGTGGGCTTTAAAAACCGCAAATCTGGACTTGAAAACCGGAGGTGAAGCCCGGTTTTTCCAGATTCATGAATTGGAGGAGATACGACAACTCGCTTATGAGAGCTCCGTCCTCTACAAAGAGCGCACAAAGAGATTACACGATAAACGCTTGAAGGACCACAAAGAATTCCAAGCGGGCGATCTTGTTCTTCTTTACAACTCGCAGTTGCGCTTATTTCCAGGAAAACTTCATTCACATTGGACAGGACCATACACAGTAAAAGAGGTATTCTCTTATGGGACTGTTGCAATAGAGAACGCAGACGGCGTTATATTCAAGGTGAATGGTCACCGTTTGAAGATGTACGTTGCCTGGCGGATCGAGTCGGCGGTGGAGGTAATCGAACTCCACGCCCCGCACACATCATAAGTGTGGGGAGGAGAGTCTACGCTACTGACTCGCGGATTAAAAATGTAGCAAGAGTGTCTTTGGCGCTTTAAGGGTAAAATCGTCCTTCTTTGTATTTTTGTAGTTTTAGCGTAAATTAGGTGTGTTTGGTAGTTGTTGTTTGTTTGTACATTTCTTAGACGTGCCGAGTGAAGGTTCTGTGTTGGGATATTGTTAAAACAGTTTGCGTGTTGAAAAAATGGCGAAAAACGGTTGCTGAAAATGCTTTCTGCAGAAAAACTGATCTGCAGATATGGCACGCCCGTGCCTCGGGCCGCACGCCCGTACGATTGCGGGATTGGCCGGCACCTCGAGTCGCACCCCCGGTGCATCTCCGAGATCAGCGTGCAGGGTTTGAACGATGTCGGGAACGCACGAACGTGCGAGCGGTCGAACGACCGTGCGTGAGGCTGAGGGCAGTTTGTCATTTGGTAGTATAAATACCCTCATCTGCAGCCCCCATTCATAATTCGTGAAAACCCTATCCGCACCAGCCGTTCCAGAGCGTTTTTGCCTCAAATTGTCACACCCCGATATTTCCATGTATTACCGGTGGGCCCGGTGGGGAGTATCGTGACGTAGTTGATATCATTATAGTCAAACAACACAATTTTAAATGCACAGCGGAAGCAAAAGATAGATTTATTTCAACCGAATAAAATTGTAATATTAAGTATCACAATGTAGTTGAAACGGATCCACAGGCGGATCAAAATAAACAGAAATCATACTTCATCAGATTTAAATGCATCCAAGCTTGCGAGACTCTTAACGATGCAAAGGAGAGGCCAGCCTATTACGCGTAGTACCTGCACTTAACCTTTTTGGGAAAATATGTCAGTTTACACTGGTAAATACAATTAACCGACTCATTTTTTAAAAGGTTTAGAAAATTGATTTGAATGCACAAGGCACAAAACTTTTATAACTTGGGATAATTATTTATATATATAATCTTGTAAAAGAATTACATGTTTCTTATGCATTGAGTAGCCCGGGCTGAATACCGGGTTAAATATTAATAGACACACCACATGATATAGTCCCGCGGCGGGTTATTCCCCAAACCGGCGGTTAGACCTCATTATTTATTTATGCACTGTCGGGTGTACGCCTACACCCCGTGCTTAGGTCGTGGCCATTTCGTAAAATGATGCCAAGGATATCCGGGACATGGTCATTAACCCCCCAAAGGCTTTAAGCAAACAAAACAATTTAAACGGGTCATTTCAATAAATTAACCTCCATTCGATTAAATATTCAATGCCCGACCAAGCGTTATTTTATATACCATACCCCAAGCCCTTATAGGGAAAATAAGTTAAAAGTATTTACCTGAGCTAAATATAATTTCAATCCCAGCCGTACACCACCAAGCAAGTACAGGTAGCTTTTACTAGGCTCCTAAATCTGGAACGAAGGTTTTTAATAAGCTATTAGAATCCTAACGGGTCTTTAATTAAGTTTAGACTTAGACTGGTTAGTTTTCAAAAAGGAAGACATGGTTCAAACGCATAATAAAGCGAAGACCGGTTTAGAATGTGGTTTTGACACGACAAGCTTGTATGCTTGCTTAATATGGGTAACTTAAACACATTCTGGATTTTGAGATGAAAAAACGATATGGTTTGAACCGTTTCGGCTAAATTATGCAAACTAGTTACATAAGCCGATCCACACGCGAAAAGTGCGTAACGGGTAACCAAATGAGTCATATGAAAGTTTTCTAAGTTAATATGCCTTAAATATGTTGTGACATCAGTAAGATATCTTCTATTATGCCCAAAACTGATTTAAACTCAAATTACGCCCCGTAGGGGTATTTTGGTCATTTTAAAGGTTATAAAAGAGTTTAAATATAAATCTGAGTTTCGGGTCTGATGTAATCAGTAAAAATACTTAATTTACTAAGTTATATCAGTAGGGTATAACCTATGTGTGAAATTTATCATTTCTAACCATATTATACACCGAAGGGGCATTTTGGTAATTTCATTTACGCCTAAAAGGTCAAAACTGGAAATCTGAGTTTAAAACTTTTGCTTACTATTAATATATGAAAATTTACTGAAATTATCAGTAGGCATAAAACCTTATATGTTTAAAATTGTTTTACTACATAGTATGCGTTAAAAATGCTTAAAAGGCGATTTGGAGCTATTTCTGTGTTTTTAAGGGAAAGCTGATATTTTTTGTTATTCCAGAAGGCTCAAAATATTTTATTTATGATTTAAAATTAGTAGCAAAAGGTTTGGAATCAAAATGACTTGTAAAACTCATTTCATAGCCCAAAAGGGCAAAACCGGCAATTACCGAATCAAGCTTAGAACTCTATGTTATGCTCAGCCTATAATTAAATAAAAATCTTCAAAAATCCCAAAATATTATTTTATATCAGTAGGTAAAAATTTTGTTATTAAAAATCGGGTTTAAATAGGCTATATGCTAATTACGCCATTTATTTAATAAAAAGCTTTCTAATTACGCTAATGAGCATAACTCCTAATCTAGACCTCAAACATATGTCAAATTTTAGAGACAACATTATAAATCAGTAACTAAGGTCTCCATTCTTTTATATTTTCAAAAATCATGTTTTTAGGTTAAAAGGGCATAATAGTCAACATATAAGCAATTAACGGGAATATGCATATGAATCAGATAACTAATGAACCAAGTTGTATAATCACAGAGGGTTATATTTATATGAAACCTGGTCCTAATAAGGCTCTAAGGCATTTCTAAAACATGCAACAATGGGTCAGGACTGAAAGTCAAAGCAAAAGTCAAATTATGCGACTTTCGGTTCCGAACCGAGCCTAAACTGAAAATTGTCGGGTTGAACATGTTTAGATATGTTCTTACATTAATTACCAAGTTCTATTAATGATAAAACAGGTTGCATGTCTTCTACATTGTTAATTATGTGTTAATTTGAAAGTAAGTTTTCTGTTGACTTTTTAATATCAAGTTTGACCCGAGAATTGACCTAGTTAGAGTGGGAATCAGAGAGTAGCCTTTTATCATTACCCACATAATTACCTACTTATAGGTACTTTTAATTCAAGATTTTACTGAACAATTATTGATTAATCTCGAAGTCAAACCTTAATTACGACGGTTTGACTTTTAGCTAATTAACTAAGCTAAACTGAATTAAGAAGGATTAAGGACACTTACAAAGTCCTAAGTATGATTTGGAACTTAAGAGAACTTGCTTGCTGACCAGAGGAGCTCCAGAGACCAGCTTGAAGTGAGTTGCAAATGAAAGACCAAATGTTGCAACAAGAGGTTCTCTTATATAGTGACTTTGATGCATCAAGATCACTCCAAATCAGTCTACAATTGTTTTAAGATGTTCCCAGGTGTCCCTATGATGCTAAAAACCAGTTATAGGGCCCCTGATTTTCAAATACCACTCTTATAAGGCGGTGTAACTTGTTTAACAGGCATCTGTCCAAAATTCTGCCCAGATACCAGTCTTACGGACCGTAAGCCTAAAGCCTTGCGGACCGTAAGCGTCTCTTACGGACCGCAAGGTCTAGGCTTTGCGGTCCCTAACCGACTCTCCTCTGATGTGCCCAGATATCCTCTTGCGGACCGTAAGCCTAAGCGGATACGGTCCGTATCCGATTGTCAGAAATTATCGCCCAGTTCTGCTCCCTTACAGACCGTAAGGGTTCACCTTTGCGGTCCGTAAGCCTTCATCAGAGGACAAAAGCTTGATAACTTTGAGGTCTTGACCATGCAACTTTACCAATTCGAATCTTATGCTTTAAATCAGTAGAGGGACTTTGTAGACAGGCCTTGCATGTCCTTGCATGTGTTGCCATGCACATGAGGTTTCTTGGACATATCTAAGAAGGTTTTTAAATATGAATCTTGTCGTAAATGCACTTGGAATCCTATCATTCGCAACTTGGATTTATCATTTATCAGAAATGACCGGATTTGAACATATCAGATGTTTACAAAACAGATTAGGGTCTTGGGATTCATATTTAGGTCGCTCAGAGGTATTAATTAACATGTCGACACTTTTAAATCCTACCATTAATCTTTTGACTTGATCCGGGTTTATAACACGTTTGCCTTACATGACACGTGTCTTTATTTTATTGGACACCAATTTACGAGGTGTTACACAAATCGAACGATTTCTTCGCACGGTTTCACACGTCCCTTCGCACGGTATGTTCTCCATCTTTGATTTCTTGTTTTATCTTTGTGTAGGTTAGATTCGTTTGATTCTTCAAGGATTTTTAGGGTTCCCTTCATAAATACAAGCGAATCCCTAACCCTTGCAAGAAACATTTGTCTCGTGAACAACCGATTGATTCTGTACCCCGTGTTTGCATAAAAACTTGTTGATTTTTGAAAAATCGGGCTATTCAGAGCCGGGGTTAGAGTCTGCAGAAATTACGGGTCGCACGGTCGTTCCCCCTATGGCTCGGTCCGTGCGTTTTCGGCTGTTCACGATACTTTCATGTTGGCTCGGTGATGCACGGTGGTGCCGTTGGTCGCACGCTGTGCAATCACGACAAACACCGACCACCCATGCTGATTCTCGGTGACGCACGACCGTGCGTCTGGTCGCACGTCCGTGCGACATGCCCAGATCAGCAAGACAGATCCTTCATAACAGTGTGTTCTGCTGTTCCAAATTAATTTTTTTCTGTCTCTCCTGTTCTTATTATCTTCCCTCATTGCAGATGGATCATCACTCCTTACAGTTTGACCCCAATAACGAGAGAGAAAGCCTATGTATCCCAAAACGTGATGCTTTATGGAATAGGCGAGGGCAGTTTGGAATCCCCCGGAGGCTGGATTGGGATGTTATGAGAGATCTAAATCAGCGTGAACGACTAGAAAACATGCTCACTATCCCACTCTCACGTTTGGTCGCTATCGATCGCCCCATCTATCGTGAGCTCACGATAGAGTTCTTCGCCTCCTATTCCTACGAAAAGCCCAAAGTGTATAAAGTCCCCAATTTCCGCTACAAAGAAAGGGTGAATTTCAGATTGGGCAGACGTTGGCATCATTGGTCGGTGGGTAGATTTGGTCGGAGACTTGGGATTTACACAAATGAAGACATGGATTCAGAGTTCTTCACCGATGAGTTCACCTTCCCGAGTGACGAAGCGCGGGCTGCGTTCTGGGCTCAAAATGTAGTTGGTGACCCATACGACCCAAGGATGTCAAAAGCTTCACGATTGAGAGACCCTCTGCATCGAGTGATGCATCATATATTCAGCCATACAGTCTGCGGGCGCATGGACAGTTTAGGGAACTGTCCAACACCGGATTGGATATTTCTTTATGCGTTGGTTGAGGGAGTACACATCACCTAGCTGCGAGGATGGCGGAATATTTTGTGAACAGCTCAGGGAGAACACCCAACAGTCAGATTCACGGCGGTCAGTATGTGACCGAAATTGCCTACAATTTAGGGTTGATGACTTATGGGGTACTTCAGGATCTCACTCTTGTGACTGAGGGTTTATATGTTGATATTCGGTCGTTGAAGGCGATGGGGTTGATTGCTGAGACGGATCGCAAGGATCGATTGAGTGGTTTAAACAACGATGTCTGGGACCTGTTGCCTCCGGCTGAGGAGGAAGATGAGGATGAGGAGATGCATGAGCAGCACGAGCATCATGTACCACAGTCACCACCACACTCCCCACAGCATCACGGATTCCACCAGCACCAGGATTGGCCAGAGGACATCCCGTCTTACCCAGAGTTTTCCCAGGAGTTCCAACAAATGCAGGTTAACCAGGAGCAGCAAAGGATTCGTATAGAGCAGATCAGGGCGAACCAGGACTTCATGCACCGGGAGGTGCATGATGGACTCTCGTACATATTCGGGGGGCTTCAGAACGCCTACCCGAACTACTTCGGGGAGCCCCCACAGTTCCCATACGGGAACCCACCTGGTTATAGAGATGCAGGCCCGTCCAACACGAGAGATGATGCTGGTGACGATGACTAGGAGACGGTGGAGTTGATCGTTGGTAGTCGTATTTTAGTAGTTTATTTTCGGGTGTTTATTTTGGTTGTTATTTCAAACACCCCTGGATATTATCGTTTATTTCTTTCGGTATTATGTATGGATATTTTTAATATTTCTATTATTATGTAGTGTATGGTTTGAGTTGCAACTGATTTGTTCCGCATGTTATATTCTGTTTTGCTTTGCCTTGTGACATATATGCAGATTTATGGAGCACACATTGGACCGGAGCACATCGCAGGATCAACTTTGGAAGTCTCGTTTCATCAAAATCATCATCAGGGGAGTATTATTTTCCTTTATCTCTATATTTCGGGTTTCGCAATGGGGACAATGCGATGTTCAAGTGTGGGGAGGGGTTTAACTTGTTAACTTTGTTTATCCTAAAAAAATCAGAAAATTCAATCAAAAATATCTGTTTTTTTGTATATATTTTTAGCAAATAAACCGGTTGGTTATGTTTAAAAAACTTCGGACATGATAAAAAACTCGACAAGCAAAATTAATTTTGAAAAAGAAAACCGGAAAGCGTGAGCATATTTGAGCCTTGAAATTGTTATATATTTGTTCATTTCGGAGTAGGAGTGAGCCGGATGTCATGTGTAATTTAGAACTTGTCACTAGCATGCTTGTTAAGGCCATGAACTTGCGGAATTGTGTAAAAGTGATAGAGGCACTTAGATTACCCCTTTGTTGTTAGCCTTGTTCATTGTTTTGTGTTTTCCTGTAAACCCTACGTTACCCTTTAGGATTAACCATGTCGAGCCTTCCCGTTTACCTTTGTTTACCCAACATAATCGCCCACTTAGCCAAATTTAGCCTTTTTATGTTTTAAACCCTTTTAGTGTTGAAACACTGTCAAAATAATCGTTTAACTAGCGCTTGTTATAGTTTATTGTTCATTGTATAAATCCATTAGTTTGCAAAAAAAAAAAACACAGAAAATAAAACACCCTAAAATAGGGTGAAGTCGACGAAAATCAAGCAATTTTGAATGCTTAATGATAAAATTTCGATTGATAAGCTCGATTTCGCAAAAGTCGCCTTTTAAGGCGTCAGTATGTATAGTCGTATTGTTTTACGCTAGTTAAACGCTAAAACCGAGTTTTAACCATTTCGCCACTTAAAATTTCCATTTCCATACCCTTCACCCAAGCCTAACGTTATACCCCGTAAAGACCTCTTGATTTACAATTTGTCGCATGTTAGTTGGTGGAGACGAGATCTTATGACAAGCTTATGATATTACACATTTCTAATCCGCATATATATCACCATTGCTCTTAATTTTGTTGACTGTATATCTTTTAAATGCCAACATATACACGTGTGATTTAGTTTACGAAGATTTTTCAATGTCGAGAACCTCGATCAGAGAGTAAAAAAGGCGTAAGGTTCACAGTGGTGCAAAACTAGAATGGGATATATCGGGATAGCATTAGAGTTACAAGAACAAGGTCCAAACCAACCACCCAAGAATGGAATCATCGAGCGAAAACACTTGTCAACCTCCTGGAAGCAACTTTTCTTGCCACTAAACCTTTCTCCATCAATTAGGAATCTGATGCCGTCACTAAACACATTCCTTAAATTGTAGCCATTTATTGAGTGTTTATTTCTTGGTGTCTAATCCGCATATATATCACCATTGCTCTAGATTTTCTTAACTGTATATCTCTTAAATATCAACATATACACGTGTGATTTAGTTTACGAAGATTTTTCAATGCCGAGAACCTCGATCAGAGAGTAAAGAAGGCGTAAGGTTCACAATGGTGTAAAACTAAAATGGGATATGCCAGGCTAGTATTCCTCAAATCAATTAGGAATCTGATGCCCTCACTAAACACATTCCTTAAAATGTAGCCAATTTTTTAGTGTTTATTTTTTGTTATCTAATCCGCATATATATCACCATTGCTCTTGATTTTCTTAACAGTATATCACTTAAATATCAACATATACACGAGTAACTTAGTTTACGAAGTTTTTTCTATGCCGAGTACCTCGATCAGAGAGTAAAAATGGCGTAAGGTTCACAATGGTGTAAAACTAAAATGGGATATATGATATTCACCAATTTATACATATTATAGTCCCCCATTTTACCCCCATTTTATGCGTTTTCTGCCGTAAACCCATGAATCGGATACTTAATCATGTATACTTTTGTTTACAGGCCTAAAACAGCATACCAGACAAGATGATAGTGAAAACGAGGACTTTCCGGATGAAACGACAAAGCTGCGAACATTCTGACCTGGGCGTTTGGCACGGTCGTGCAACGAGTGGAACGACCATGCATATCCGACAAAACGGCCCAGCCCGGTAGTGAACGAGGGTGCAATCCGGAGTGCAAGTCAATCCCAGAGACGAACGGTCGTGCGGTTGAATGCACGCCGTGCGGATCCGATATCCAACACAAGCCCGGCGATGCACTGCCCGTTCAAGAGTCCGTGCAACAAGAACCTGGAGATGCACGATCGTGCCTCCAGACGAACGGTCGTGCGGGATCGAAGACGGTCAAGATAGGATGATGTCATGCGGTATGGTGTACATTAACTCCAATAATGCAAAAAGTGAACAGTCGTGCCAATTAAGTGCACAACCGTGCGAGAGCTAAAAGATATAAAAAACATGCAGAAACATTCTGCTCGTAACTCTGGAATTTTGGGAGCTTCACAGGCGATTTTACAGGCTCCGGAGGCTTTGCTTTTGACCCGGATTCAAGCCACATTGTGCCGTTTAGCTCCATTACTATCTGGATTCTTAATCTAGTGCTTGTTTATGGTTTGGTTTTCTAATCTTTCCATAATTTTGTTAATCTTTCAAGCATTTAGATTAATGTTCTATGTATTATTGTAAGCCTTTTGGCAAAAACAACAATCCCTTGCTTAATTATAATCATTAGTATGTTAACTTTGTTTGTAATGACACTTGGAAGTATTTTCTATGTTAATCTTTGATGATTAGTTTGCAACCTTGTTATTGTTGTTGATTTCTTGATTATAAGTAATTGTGTTGGATCATTGGTATTTGGTTAGTTAAGATAGTTGAAAAATGAAGCTTAATTAATCTTGTATTTGTAAACTTTAAACTTGGTTAACTAGTTTAGCTTGGTTAAAATGTGTGTACCATAATACTAGAAGTGGTTAGTGGTTTAATAAAATATAATTATTGTTAATCAAGAAAGCTTTCCGTCACGTAAGGACCTTAACGGGTTAAATGGAATTGTTTTGAATTCTTGCCATGAATTGTTAACTTAGTTAGTAGTTTAGGCCAAAATTTCTATCTTGGTAAATTTATATGCAAGATTTGTAAAATGAACTCGGTTGTGATTTAATCTAGTTTATGCTTATCTCGGTGGTTGCATTGTGTTTATCGATGTCACTTTCCTTGTTTAAGTGAGGTTAGAAAACTCCTAACGGATGACTAACTTATTTTTAAGAGATTTTCATAGACATTTATCAATTGCACGTTAAAGAACAATTTTAGGTGGTGAAAGTGTGTTTATCGTTTTAGCTTTCCGAATGATTGTCATGTTAGGATTCCCGAAAGGGATACTAATTGTCTTGAAAATGGAGAATTGATCGAATGTTTCTAGTGCCAAAATCCACTTAGTTGACATGCTTTGGTTGTGTATTAAGCAAGGCTTTTTATCTATTTTCATATTTAAAGTTTATAATATTTTTATAAGTATTTGTTTATGCTTACTTTAGTTTTTAGAAAATCACAAAACTTATCTTTCTTCCGTTAATTTAATGACAAAGGTCTAGTATTATTCCTCCGCCCATTTCCTTACCGATACTTTACTACATATATGACGGGGTACACTTACCTCTTTCGTGTGTGTTTAGATGTTGAAGTATAAATCACTTTTATAAATTTAAAACCAAATCGTGTGTAATTTCATTGTAAAAATATGTGTATATGCACACACGTCAATATACCAGGTTAGGATTCGCGTTACAGGAACAAGGGCCAAACAAACCACCCAAGAATGGAATCGTCGAGCGAAAACACTTGACAACCTCCTAGAAGCAGCTTTTCGTGCCCCCAGACCTTTCTCCATCAATTAGGAATCTGATGCCATCACTAAACACATTCCTTAAATTGTAGCCATTTTTTGAGTGTTTATTTTTTGGTGTCTAATCCGCATATATATCACCATTGTTCTTGATTTTCTTGATTGTATATCTCTTAAATGTCAACACATACATGTGTGATTTAGTTTACGAAGATTTTTCAATGCCGAGAACCTCGATTAGAGAGTAAAAAGGCGTAAGGTTCACAAAGGTGTAAAACTAAAATGAGATATACCGGGCAAGGATTTGAGTTACAGGAACAAGGGCCAAACCAACCAACCAAGAATGGAATGTTCGAGCGAAATCACTTGGCAACCTCCTGGAAGCAGCTTTTCTTGCCACCAGACCTTTCACCATAAATTAGGAACCTGATGTCGTCACTAAACACATTCCTTAAATTGTAGCCCATTTTTAGTGTTTATTATTTGGTGTCTAATCCGCATATATATCACCATTGCTCTTGATTTTCTTGAATATATATCTCTTAAATGTCAACACATACACGTGTGATTTAGTTTACGAAGATTTTTCAATGCCGAGAACCTCGATCAGAGAGTAAAAAAGGCGTAAGGTTCAAAATGGTGTAAAACTAAAATGGGATATACCGGGGTAGGATTTGGGTTAGAGGAACAAGGGCCAAACCAACCACCCTAGAATGGAATCGTCGAGCGAAAACACTTGACAACCTCCTGGAAGCAGCTTTTCTTGCCACCAGACCTTTCTCCATCAATTAGGAATCTGGTGCCGTCTCTAAACACATTCGCTAAATTGTAGCCATTTTTTGAGTATTTATTTTTTGGTGTTTAATCCGCATATATATCACCATTGCTCTTGATTTTCTTGACTGTATATCTCTCAAATGTCAACATATACACGTGTGATTTAGTTTACGAAGATTTTTCAATGGCGAGAACCTCGATTAGAGATTAAAAAAGGCGTAATGTTCACAATGGTGTAAAACTAAAATGGGATATACCGGGTTAGGATTCGAGTTACAGGAACAAGGGCCAAACCAACAACCCAAGAATCGAATCGACGAGTGAAAACACTTGACAACCTCCTGGAAGCAGCTTTTCTTGCCACCAGACCTTTCTCCATCGGTTAGGAAGCTGGTGCCGTCACTAAACACATTCCCTAAATTGTAGCCATTTTTTGAGTGTTTATTTTTTGGTGTCTAATCCACATATATGTCACCATTGCTCTTGATTTTCTTGATTGTATATCTCTTAAATGCCGAGAACCTCGATTAGAGAGTAAAAAAGGCGTAAGTTTCACAATGGTGTAAAACTAAAATGGGATATACCGTGTTAGGATTCGTGTTACTAGAACAAGGGCCAAACCAACCACCCATGAATGGAATCGTCGAGCAAAAACACTTGACAACCTCCTGGAAACAGCTTTTCTTGCCACCAGGCCTTTCTCCATCAATTAGCAATCTAATGCCGTCACTTAACACATTCCTTAAATTGTAGCCATTTTTTCAGTGTTTATTTTTGGTGTCTAATCCGTATATATATCACCATTGCTCTTGATTTTCTTGACTGTATATCTCTTAAATGTCAACATATACACGTGTGATTTAGTTTACGAAGATTTTTCAATGCCTAGAACCTCGATCAAAGAGTAAAAAAGGCATAAGGTTCACAATGATGTAAAACTAAAATGGGATATACCGGGCTAGGATTCGAGTTACAGGAATAAGGGTCAAACCAACCACCCAGGAGTGGAATCGTCGAGCGAAAACACCTGACAACCTCCTGGAAGCAGCTTTTTTTGCCATCAGACCTTTCTCCATCAATTAGGAATCTCATGCCGTCACTAAACACATTCCTTAAATTGTAGCCATTTTTTGAGTGTTTATTTTTTAGTGTATAGTCCGCATAGATATCACCATTGCTTTTGATTTTCTTGACTGTATGTCGACATATTCACATGTGATTTAGTTTACGAAGATTTTTCAATGCCGAGAAGCTGGATCAGAGAGTAAAAAAGGCGTAACGTTCACAATGCTGTAAAACTAAAATTGGATATACCGAGCTAGGATTCGAGTCACAGGAACTAGGGCCAAACCAACCACCCAAGAATGGAATCGTTGAGCGAAAACACTTGTCAACCTCTTGGAAGAAGCTTTTCTTGCCATCAGACCTTTCTCCATCAATTAGGAATCTCATGCCGTCACTAAACACATTCTTTAAATTGTAGCCATTTTTTGAGTGTTTATTTTTTAGTGTCTAGTCCGCATAGATATCACCATTGCTTTTGATTTTCTTGACTGTATGTCAACATATTCACGTGTGATTTAGTTTACGAAGATTTTTCAATGACTTGAAGCTGGATCAGAGAGTAAAAAAGGCGTAATGTTCACAATGGTGTAAAACTAAAATTGGATATACCGAGCTAGGATTCGAGTCACAGGAAATAGGGCCAAACCAACCACCCAAAAATGGAAACGTTGAGCCACATTTCTCCCTCAATTAGGAATCTGATGTTGTCAGTAAACACATTCCTGAAATTGTAGCAATTTTTTAAGTGTTTATTTTTTTTGTGTCTAATCGACATATATATTACTATTGCTCTTGATTTTCTTGACTGTATATCTCTTAAATGTAAACATATACATGTGAGATTTAGTTTACGAAGATTTTTTAATGCCGAGAACCTCGATCAATGAGTAAAAAAGTCGTAGGGATCATAATGGTGCGAAACTAGAATGGGATATACCGGGCTAGGATTCGAGTTACAAGAAGCAGGGCCAAACCATCCCCCTAAGAACGAAATCGTCGAGTGAAAACACTTGACAACCTCCTGGAAGCAGCTTTTCTTTCCACCAGATCTTTCCCCATCAATTAGGAATTTGATGCTGTCACTAAACACATTCCTGGAAGCAGCTTTTCTTACCACCCGACATTTCTCCCTCAATTAGGAATCTGATGTTGTCACTAAACACATTCCTGAAATTGTAGCCATTTTTTAAGTGTTTATTTTTTTCTGTCTAATCGACATATATATTACTATTGTTCTTGATTTTCTTGACTGTATATCTCTTAAATGTAAACATATACATGTGAGATTTAGTTTACGAAGATTTTTTAATGCCGAGAACCTCGATCAATGAGTAAAAAAGTCGTAGGGATCATAATGGTGCGAAACTAGAATGGGATATACCGGGCTAGGATTCGAGTTACAAGAAGCAGGGCCAAACCATCCCCCCAACAACGAAATCGTCGAGTGAAAACACTTGACAACCTCCTGGAAGCAGCTTTTCTTTCCACCAGATCTTTCTCCATCAATTAGGAATTTGATGCTGTCACTAAACACATTCCTTAAATTGTACCCATTTTTTCAGAGTTTATTTTTTGGTGTCTAATTCGCATATATATCATCCTTGCTCTTTATTTTCTTGACTGTATATCTCTTAAATCAACATTTACACGTGTGATTTAGTTTACGAAGATTTTTCAAAGCCGAGAACCTCGATCAGAGAGTAAAAAAGGTTCACAACGGTGTAAAACTAAAATGGGATATACATGCCAACCTCCAGGAAGCAGCTTTTCTTGCCACCAGACCTTTCTACATCAATTAGGAATCCCATGCCGTCACTTAACACATTCCTTAAATTGTAGCCATTTTTTGAGTGTTTATTTTTTGGTGTCTAAGCCGCATATATATCACCATTGTTCTTGATTTTCTTGACTGTATATCTTTTAAATGTCAACATATACATGTGTGATTTAGTTTACGAAGATTTTTCAATGTCGAGAACCACGATCAGAGAGTAAAAAAGGCGTAAGGTTCACAGTGGTGCAAAACTAGAATGGGATATACCGGGATAGCATTCGAGTTACAAGAACAAGGGCCAAGCCAACCACCCAAGAATGGAATCATCGAGCGAAAACACTTGTCAACCTCCTGGAAGCAGCTTTTCTTGCCACCAAACCTTTCTCCATCAATTAGGAATCTGATGCCGTCATTAAACACATTCCATAAATTATAGCCATTTATTGAGTGTTTATTTTTTGGTGTCTAATCCGCATATATATCACCATTGCTGTAGATTTTCTTGACTGTATATCTCTTAAATGTCAACATATACACGTGTGATTTAGTTTGCGAAGATTTTTCAATGCCCAGAACCTCGATCAGAGAGTAAAGAAGGCGTAAGGTTCACAATGGTGTAAAAGTAAAATGGGATATGCCGGGCTAGTTTTCGAGTCACAGGAACAAGGGCCAAACCAGCCACCCAAGAATGGAATCGTTGAGCGAAAACACTTGACAACCACCCGCAAGCACCTTTTCTTGCCACCAGACCTTTCTCAAATCAATTAGGAATCTGATGCCCTCACTAAACACATTCCTTAAAATGTAGCCAATTTTTGAGTGTTTATTTTTTGTTATCTAATCCGCATATATATCACCATTGCTCTAGATTTTCTTAACTGTATATCTCTTAAATGTCAACATATACACGTGTGATTTAGTTTACGAAGATTTTTCAATGCCGAAAACCTCGATCAGAGATTAAAAAAGGTGTAAGGTTCACAATGGTGTAAAACTAAAATGGGATATACCGGGCAAGGATTCGAGTTACAGGAACGAGGGCCAAACCAACCACCCAAGAATGGAATCGTCGAGCGAAATCACTTGAAAACCTCCTAGAAGCAGCTTCTCTTACCCCTAGACCTTTCTCCATCAATTAGGAATCTTATGCCGTCACTAAACACATTCCTTAAATTGTAGCGATTTTTTGAGTGTTTATTTTTTGGTGTCTAATACGCATATATATCACCATTTCTCTTGATTTTCTTAACAGTATATCACTTAAATGTCAACATACACATGTGTAACTTAGTTTACGAAGATTTTTCAATGCCGAGTACCTCGATCAGAGAGTAAAAATGGCGTAAGGTTCACAATGGTTTAAAACTAAAATGGGATATACCAGGATAGCACTTGTGTTACTGTAACAAGGGCCAAACCAACCACCCAAGAATGGAATCGTCGAGCGAAAACACTTGTCAACCTCCTGGAAGCAGCTTTTCTTGCCTCCAAACCTTTCTCCATCAATTAGGAATCTGAAACCGTCACTAAACACATTCCTTAAATTGTAGCCATTTATTGAGTGTTTATTTTTTGTTATCTAATCCGCATATATATCACCATTGCTCTTGATTTTCTTAACTGTATATCTCTTAAATGTCAACATATACACGTGTGATTTAGTTTACGAAGATTTTTCTATGCCGAGTACCTCGATCAGAGAGTAAAAATGACGTAAGGTTCACAGTGGTGTAAAACTAAAATGGGATATACCGGGTTAGAATTCGCGTTACAGGAACAAGGGCCAAACAAACCACCCAAGAATGGAATAGTTTAGCGAAAACACTTGACAACCTCCTAGAAGCAGTTTTTCTTGCCACCAGACCTTTCTCCATCAATTAGGAATCTGATGCCGTCACTAAACACATTCCTTAAATTGTAGCGATTTTTTAAGTGTTTATTTTTTGGTGTCTAATACACATATATATCACCATTACTCTTGATTTTCTTGACTGAATAACTCTTAAATGTCAACAAATACACGTGTGATTTAGTTTACGAAGATTTTTCAATGCCGAAAACCTCGATCAGAGAGTAAAAAAGGCGTAAGGTTCACAATGGTGTAAAACTAAAATGGGATATACCGGGCAAGGATTCGAGTTACAGGAACGAGGGCCAAACCAACCACCCAAGAATGGAATCGTCGAGCGAAAACACTTGACAACCTCCTAGAAGCAGCTTCTCTTACCCCTGGACCTTTCTCCATCAATTAGGAATCTTATGCCGTCACTAAACACATTCCTTAAATTGTAGCGATTTTTTGAGTGTTTATTTTTTGGTGTCTAATACGCATATATATCACCATTTCTCTTGATTTTCTTAACAGTATATCACTTAAATGTCAACATACACACGTGTAACTTAGTTTACGAAGATTTTTCTATGCCGAGTACCTCGATCAGAGAGGAAAAATGGCGTAAGGTTCACAATGCTGTAAAACTAAAATGGGATATAACGGGTTAGGATTCGCGTTACAGGAACAAGGGCCAAACAAACCACCCAAGAATGGAATCGTCTAGCGAAAACACTTGACAACCTCATAGAAGCAGCTTTTCTTGCCACCAGACCTTTCTCCATCAATTAGGAATCTAATGCCGTCACTAAACACAATCCTTAAATTATAGCCATTTTTTGAGTGATTATTTTTTGGTGTCTAATCCGCATATAAATCACCATTGATCTTGATTTTCTTGACTGTATATATCTTAAATGTCAACATATACACGTGTGATTTAGTTTACGAAGATTTTTCAATGTCGAGAACCTCGATCAGAGAGTAAAAAAGGCGTAAGGATCACAATGGTGTAAAACTAAAATGGGATATACCGGGCAAGGATTCGAGTTACATGAACAAGGGCCAAACCAACCACCCAAGAATGGAATCGTCGAGCGAAAACACTTGACAACCTCCTGGAAGTAGCTTCTCTTACCAGTTACCACCGGACCTTTCTCCTTCAATTAGGAATCTGATGCTGTCACTAAACACATTCCTTAAATTGTAGAGATTTTTTGAGTGTTTTTTTTGGTGTCTAATCCGCATATATATCACCATTGCTCTTGATTTTCTTGACTGCATATCTCTTAAATGTCAACATATACTCGTGTGATTAAGTTTACGAAGATTTTTCAATGCCGGGAACCTCGATCAGAGAGTAAAGATGGCGTAAGGTTCACAATGGTGTAAAACTAAAATGGGATATGCGGGGCAAGTATTCAAGTCACAGGAACAAGGGCCAAACCAGCCACCCAAGAATGGAATCATTTAGCGAAAACACTTGACAACCTCCTGGAAGCAGATTTTCTTGCCACCAGACCTTTCTCAAATCAATTACGAATCTGATGCCCTCACTTAACACATTCCTTAAAATGTAGCCAATTTTTGTGTGTTTATTTTTTGTTGTCTAATCTACATATATATCACCATTGTTCTTGATTTTCTTAACAGTATATCACTTAAATGTCAACAAATACACATGTAACTTAATTTAGGAAGATTTTTCTATGCCGAGTACCTCGATCAGAGAGTAAAAATGGCGCAAGGTTCACAATGGTGTAAAACTAAAATGGGATATAACGGGTTAGGATTCGCGTAACAGGAACAAGGGCCAAATAAACCACCAAAGAATGGAATCGGCGAGCGAAAACATTTGACAACCTCCTAGAAGCAGCTTTTCTTGCCATCAGACTTTTCTCCATCAATTAGGAATCTGATGCCGTCACAAAACACATTCACAATGGTGTAAAACTAAAATGAGATATACCGGGCAAGGTTTAGAGTTACAGGAACAAGGGCCAAACCAACCACCCAAGAATGGAATCGTCGAGCGAAAACACCTGACAACCTCCTAGAAGCAGCTTCTCTGACCACCGGACCTTTCTCCATCAATTAGGAATCTAATGTCGTCATTAAACACAATCCTTAAATTGTAGCCATTTTTTGAATGTTTATTTTTTGGTGTCTAATCCGCATATATATCACAATTGCTCTTGATTTTCATGAGTGTATATCTCTTAAATGTCAACATATACAAGTGTGATTTAGTTTACGAAGATTTTTCAATGCCGAGTACCTCGATCAGAGAGTAAAAAAAGGCGTAAGTTTCACAATGGTGTAAAACTAAACTGGGATATACGAGGCTAGGATTCGAGTTAGATGAATAAGGGCCAAACCAACCACCCAAGAATGGAATCGTCAAGCGAAAACACTTAACACCCTCCTGGAAGCAGCTTTTCTTGCACCAGACCTTTCTCCATCAATTAGGAATCTAATGCCGTCACTAAACACATTCCTTATAATGTAGCCATTTTTTGAGAGTTTATTTTTTGGTGTCTAATCCGAATATATATCACCATTGCTCTTGATTTTCTTAACTTTATATCTCTTAGAACGTCGATCCTAGAGTAAAAAAGGCGTAAGGTTCACAGTGGGGTAAAACTAAAATGGGATATACCGGGATAGAATTCGAGTTACAGGCACAAGGGCCAAACCAACCACCCAAGAATGGGATCATCGAGCGAAAACACTTGACAATATCCAGGAAGCAGCTTTTCTTGCCACCAGAGCTTTCTCCATCAGTTAGGAATCTAATGCCATCACTAAACACATTCCTTAAATTGTAGCTATTTTTTGAATGTTTATTTTTTGGTGTCTAATCTGCATATATATCACCATTGCTCTTACGTGTGATTTAGTTTATGAAGATTTTTCAGTGCCAAGAACGTCGATCCTAGAGTAAAAAAGTCGTAAGGTTCACAGTGGTGTAAAATTAAAATGGGATATACCGGGCTAGAATTCGAGTTACAGGCACAAGGGTCAAACCAACCACCCAAGAATGGAATCGTCGAGCGAAAACACTTGACAATCTCCAGGAAGCAGCTTTTCTTGCCACCGGAGCTTTCTCCATCAGTTAGGAATCTGATGCCGTCACTAAACACATTCCTTATATTGTAGCTATTTTTTGAATGTTTATTTTTTGGTGTCTAATCCTCATATATATCACCATTGCTCTTGATTTTCTAGACTGTATATCTCTTAAATGTCAACATATACACGAGTGATTTAGTTTATGAAGATTTTTCAATGCCGATAACCTCGATCAGGGAGTGAAAAAGGCGTAAGGTTCACAATGGTGTAAAAATAAAATGGGATATACCGGGCTAGGATTCGAGTTACAGGAACAAGGGCCAAACCAACCACCCAGGAATGGAATCGACGAGCGAAAACACTTAACAACCTCCTGGAAGCAGCTTTTCCTGCACTAGACCTTTCTCCAACAATTAGTAATCTGATGCGTTCACTAAACACATTCCTTAACTGTATATCTCTTGAATGTCAACATATACACGTTTGATTTAGTTTACGAAGATTTTTCAATGCCGAGTACCTCAATCAGAAAGTAAAAAAAGCCTATGGTTCACAATGGTGTAAAACTAAAATGGGATATACCGGGCTAGGATTCGAGTTACAGGAATAAGGGCCAAACCAACCACCCAAGAATGGAATCGTCGAGCTAAAACACTTGACAACCTCCTGGAAGTAGCTTTTCTTACCACCAGACCTTTCTCCATTAATTAGGAATCTGATGCCGTCACGAAACACATTCCTTAAATTGTTGCCATTTTTTGAGTGTTTATTTTTTGGTATCTAATCCGCATATATATCACCATTACTCTTGATATTCTTGACTGTACTCTTAAATGTCAACATATACACGTGTGATTTAGTTTACGAAGATTTTTCAATGCCGAGAACCTCGATCAAAGAGTAAAAAAGGCGTAAGGTTCACAATGGTGTAAGACTAAAATGGGATATACCAGGCTAGGATTCGAGTTACAGGAACAAGGGCCAAACCAACCACCCAAGAATGGAATCGTCCACCGAAAACACTTAACAACCTCCTGGAAGCAGCTTTTCTTACACTAGATCTTTCTCCATCAATTAGGAATCTGATGACGTCACTAAACACATTCCTTAAAATGTAGCCATTTTTTGAGAGTTTATTTTTTGGTGTCTAATCCGCATATATATCACCATTGCTCCTGATTATCTTGACTTTATATCTCTTAAATGTCAACATATACACGTGTGATTTAGTTTATGATGATTTTTCAGTGCCAAGAACCTCGATCAAAGAGTAAAAAAGGCGTAAGGTTCACAATGGTGTAAAACTAAAATGGGATATACCGGGCTAGGATTCGAGTTACAGGAACAAGGGCCAAACCAACCACCCAAGAATGGAATCGTCGAGCGAAAACACTTGACAATCTCCTAGAAGCAGCTTTCTTTGCCCCAAGAGCTTTCTCCAGCAATTAGGAATCTGACGTCGTCACTAAACACATTCCTTAAATTGTAGCTATTTTTTGAATGTTTATTTTTTGGTGTCTAATCCGCATATATATCACCATTGCTCCTGATTTTCTTGACTATATATCTCTTAAATGTCAACATATACACGTTTGATTTAGTTACAAAGATTTTTCAATGCCGAAAACCTCGATCAAAGAGTAAAAAAGGCGTAAGGTTCACAATGGTGTAAAACTAAAATGGGATATACCGGGAGAGGATTGAAGTTACCGGAAAAAGGGCCAAACCAACCACCCAAGAATGGAATCGTCGAGTGAAAACACTTGACAACCTCCTGTAAGAAGCTATTCCTGCCACCAGACCTTTCTCCATTAATTAGGAATCTGATGTTGTCACTAGGCACATTCCTTAAATTGTAGCGATTTTTTGAGTGTTTATTTTTTGGTGTCTAATCCGCATATATATCACCATTGGTCTTGATTTTCCTGATTGCATATCTCTTAAATGTCAACATATATACGTGTGATTTAGTTTACGAAGATTTTTCAGTGCCGAGAGCCTCGATCAGCAAGTAAAAAAGGCATAAGGTTCACAATGGTGTAAAACTAAAATGTGATATACCGTGCTAGGATTCGAGTTACAAGAACAAGGGCCAAACCAACCACCCAAGAATGGAATCGTCAAGCGAAAACACTTGTCAACCTCCTAGAAGCAGCTTTTCTTACCAACGGACCTTTCTCCATCAATTAGAATCTGATGCCGTCACTAAACACATTCCTTAAAATGTAGCAATTTTTGAGAGTTTATTTTTTGGTGTCTAATCCGCATATATATCACCATTGCTCTTGATTTTCTTGACGGTATATCTCTTAAATGTCAACATATACACGTGTGATTTAGTTTACAAAGATTTTTCAATGCCGAGAACCACGATCAGAGAGTAAAAAAGACGTAAGGTTCACAATGGCGTAAAACTAAAATGGGATATATCGGGCTTGGATTCAAGTTACAGGAACAAGGGCCAAACCAACCACCCAAGAATGGAATAGTCGAGCGAAAACACTTAACAACCTCCTGGAAGCAGCTTTTCCTGCAACAGACCTTTCTCCATCAACTAGTAATATGATGCCGTCACCAAACACATTCCTTAAAATGTAGCCATTTTTTGAGTGTTTATTTTTTGGTGTCTAATCCGCATATATATCACCATTGCTCTTGATTTTCTTAACTGTATACCTCTTAAATGTCAACATATACACGTTTGATTTAGTTTACGAAGATTTTTCAAAGCCGAGTACCTCGATCAGAGAGTAAAAAATGCCTATGGTTCACAATTGTGTAAAACTAAAATGGGATATACTGGGCTAGGATTCGAGTTACAGGAACAAGGGCTAAACCAACCATCCAAGAATGGAATCGTCGAGCGAAAACACTTGACAACCTCCTGGAAGCAGCTTTTCTTTCCACCAGACCTTTCTCCATCAATTAGGAATCTGATGCTGTCACGAAACACATTCCTTAAATTGTTGCCATTGTTTGAGTGTTAATTTTTTGGTATCTAATCCGCATATATATCACCATTGCTCTTGATTTTCTTGACTGTACTCTTAAATGTCAACATATACACGTTTGATTTATTTACAAAGATTTTTCAATGCCGAGAACCTCGATCAAAGAGTAAAAAAGGCGTAAGGTTCACAATGGTGTAAAACTAAAATGGGATATACCGGGAGAGGATCCAAGTTACCGGAACAAGGGCCAAACCAACCACCCAAGAATGGAATCGTCGAGTGAAAACACTTGACAACCTCCTGTAAGAAGCTATTCCTGCCACCAGACCTTTCTCCATTAACTAGGAATCCGATGTCGTCACTAAACACACTCCTTAAATTGTAGCGATTTTTTGAGTGTTTATTTTTTGGTGTCTAATCCGCATATATATCACCATTGCTCTTGATTTTCTTGACTGTATATCCCTTAAATGTCAACATATACACGTGTGATTAAGTTTACGAAGATTTTTCAATGCCGAGAGCCTCGATCAGAGAGTAAAAAAGGCGTAAGGTTCACAATGGTGTAAAACTAAAATGGGATATACCGGGCTAGGATTCGAGTTACAGGAACAGGGGCCAAACCAACCACCCAAGAATGGAATTGTCGAGAGAAAACACTTGACAACCTTTTGGAAGAAGCTTTTCTTGCCACAAGACCTTTCTCCATTAATTAGGAATCTGATGTCGTCACTAAACACATTCTTTAAATTGTAATGATTTTTTAAGTGTTTATTTTTTGGTGTCTAATCCGCATATATATCACCATGGCTCTTGATTTTGTTGATTGTATATCTCTTAAATGTCAACATATACAGGTGTGATTTAGTTTACGAATATTTTTCAGTGCCGAGAACCTCGATCAGAGAGTAAAAAAGGTGTATGGTTCACAATGGTGTAAAACTAAAATGGGATATACCGGGCTCGGATTCGAGTTACAGGAACAAGGGCCAAACCAACCACCCAAGAATGGAATCGTCGAGCAAAAACACTTGACAACCTTCTGGAAGCAGCTTTTCTTACCACCAAACCTCTCTCCATCAATTAGGAATCTAATTCCGTTACTAAACACATTCCTTAAATTGTTGCCATTTTTTGAGTGATTATTTTTTGGTTTCTAATCCGCATATATATCACCATTGCTCTTGATTTTATTGATTGTATATCTCTTAAATGTCAACATATACACGTGTGATTTAGTTTACGAAGATTTTTTCAATGCCGAGAACCTCGATCAGAGATCAAAAAAGGCGTAAGGTTCACAATGGTGTAATTCTAAAATGGGATATACCGGGTTAGGATTCGAGTTACAGAAAAAAGGGCCAAACCAACCACCCAAGAATGGAATCTGATGTCGTCACTAAACACATTCCTTAAAATGTAGCCATTTTTTGAGAGTTTATTTTTTGGTGTCTAATCCGCATATATATCACCATTGCTCTTGATTATCTTGACTTTATATCTCTTAAATGTCAACATATACACGTTTGATTTAGTTTATGATGATTTTTCAGTGCCAAGAACCTCGACCAGAGAGTAAAAAAGGCGTAAGGTTCACAATGGTGTAAAACTAAAATGGGATATACCGGGCGAGGATTCGAGTTACAGGAACAAGGGCCAAACCAACCTCTCAAGAATGGAATCGTCAAGCGAAAACACTTAACAACCTCCAGGAAGCATCTTTTCTTGGAGTAAACCTTTCTCAATCAATTAGGAATCTGAAGACGTAACCAAACACATTCCTTAAAATGTAGCCATTTTTTGAGAGTTTTTTTTTTGGTGTCTAATCCGCATATATATCACCATTGCTCTTGATTATCTTGACTTTATATCCCTTAAATGTCAACATATACACGTTTGATTTAGTTTAGGATGATTTTTCAGTGCCGAGAACCTCGATCAGAGAGTAAAAAAGGCTTAAGGTTCACAAGAGTGTAAAACTAAAATGAGATATACCGGGCTACGATTCGAATTATGACGTGATGTCGTGGTCACAATCAAATTTAATCCAAATACTACTAGATAGCTAGCGGTAAGTGGGTATCGAACACAGGGAGTTTGTGGAATATGTGTTATTTAGAAGTATATCTAAGTGAACTAAATCATACTAATTGCAATAAAAGTAAATTCAAAGAGTTGGATAGTTTGATTGATTTTTTAAGAACTAAGATCACTATTCTAATTGTAAAATGAAAGTTTGGTTTGTAAACAGTTTAGGAACAAATGACCATCCTAGGTTTCCGGTTTGCTTTGACATTCATGTTAACATTCAACTAGAAAGAACCACATAGACATGGTTCATGTGTTGTTACTTGTCGTGATGCAAGAGAACTAAGTACTCGGATTCCAAGAACGCGAGGTTGTTACCCGATGACCAATTAATAAATACCCAATCCTAATCCTGCCCATGATATCTCGATTTCCAACGGCACCAAGAACGTATGGTTTAGACTAAGATTAACATACAAATTAACAATTTACGAACAAGCAAACAACACACCATAATAAACAAACAAAAATTGCAAGTCTATTATTCTAGAAATAAGAATCAAAACACAAATGTCTTAGACAAACCTTCAACCTAGGATGATCACCATACGTTTAGCCACTCATGACTTGGACAATCATCATCACATGCATATCAATGTTCATAGGAATTAAAAACACTAACAAGATGTTTAGAAATTCTTTCAAGCTCTCAAGAACACCTAAAAATCGCCCCTAGACTGCTTATAACCGAATGGGATTGATTGGCATTGAAAAGACACAATAAAACATCATAAAATAGGGCAGTTACACATTTCTCGCTGGCCTCCACCGTAAGCTACGGTGGCCACCGTAGCTTACGGTGGCTTAGAATGGCTTACGGTGGGTCTCTACTGCCTTACAGTGGAAGAAAAATGCTGGGGGCTACCGTAATTTATGGTAGCTACCGTAAGTTACGGTAGCCTTCAGCACGCAATTTTGTTTTCTTCATAACTTTTTCGTTTCAACTCCGTTTTCTTCACCGTTTTCGCCTACGTTCTCGTAATTTCGTCCTCTATAATGCTATCCTCTTAATTCTTCAATTCCAATAATTGAGTTTTTTCATTTATTCTCCGTCTTTCAATCTCCAATCCATTCGCGTCTATTCGAAGCTTTATTTCCCCACTTTTAGGCCCCAAATGTACCTGAAACACAAGCAACCGTAGTTATCTAATTCTAGACAATTACGTGATCAAATGCGGGATTAACTCGTCTTTTAACACACTTAAGGGTTGTCCTACGGACCACCCGTCACATCCCCACACTTAACCGTTGCTTGCCCCAAGTAACCCATCAAAAATCATTTTCAAGTGCACAAGTGATCAACATAAATCAAGCGTAAACATGTTATCCTTTTACTAACCCTTTCCTACCACCCCGAACAACACACCCCTCACTATATCTCTCCTCTCGGCAACAAGTAAGCACTAGCAAAGATAGCTAGACACACAAAAGGCAACCGGGTGATTTCACAACTATATGCTTGTACCTAAATCGGTCCTCCTCCTCAAAAGTGCCAAACATGAATGCAAATCAAAGGGGCTTTAAGGTTGTAACGTGGCTAGGTGTACGGGTAGGAAATGGAATATATATGTAGTAGCGAAGGACTTAACCCGGTCTTTTATTACACAATGAAACAAACAATAAACAAGACATAAACTACTATATACAAGATAACTCAAACATTACTTTTTTTTCTTCTTTTTTTTTACTTTTTTTTTCTTCTTTTTCTCTCTTTTTTTTATATATTATTTTTTTTCTTTTTCATTGCTTTTTCACTTTTTTTTTAACATAGAAAACATAAAGAACGATTGACATAACATATCTAAACACACTATAACAACTACTAACACTATAAGACCGGGTTAAATCGGGTAAATTTTTGGGGAACTAGCTAAGGGGTAACAAATGATCGGCTTTAGGCACAAAATGGGCAACTAAATGTCCAAACCCCCTCCCCTCTCACTACCAAGCTCATATATATAATTAATGAGGTCCAACCCCCCAAATCCCACACTCGCACACACTATGACGAGGCTTTCCTAAATGCCCTTATCCTTTCTACATTCATGCTCAACTAAGGCCTCGAACCGTATTCAAGCACAAGTTCTAATGCACCCCCACCCGTTGCCACTCTCATTAAAGACAAGCATTATTTATATACAAGTGTGGCTTCAACTCTCACCAAGAACAAAGGGTATTAAGGGTTGCCGGTGTGTCACTTGGGGTTAGTCCAAGGTGTTCAAATTCTCACAATGTTTTGCTTGATTTAAAAATTTTTAAAAACCTCAAAATTTCCCCCCATCCCCACACTTGGGATACATTGACCCCAATGTATGGCTTTGGGAAGACTTGAACGCTAAACCCTTCAACATCAACCAAAAGCTCATAATCTCAAACCACAAATTTCTTTTTGTTCTTTTTCATTTTTTTTAACAAACAAACTAACTACTAATATTTCAAAACTAAAGAACACAACAAGATTAAGGAAAGAGTACATTGACCTGGTGAAGTCTGACACAACAGATGTTGTAGATAATTCGACTTCCTATCACCACCTTCACACAAATATCCGCACATCTTCCCCACACTTGAATGACGCCATGGCCCTGAAACATAGAAAAATAAAAACAAAAAAAATCAATATAAAACCCCGGGTTGCCTCCCGAGCAACGCTAAGTTTCGAGTCTTCAGCCAGACCGTGCCACCCCCATTTATGGTGGCTCAAAGAATCGGTTCCTATCACCTCCCCCACTATAGCTTGTCATTGGTTGAAATGCATCCAGCAAATGTCCATTCGGTGGATAGTCAACTACATACGTGCTCGAACCCTCATACTTCTTTTCACACCCCGGTGGTTTGTTTGTTTTTATTCTTTGATGCACACTTTTCATATGGTCACTAGACTTTCTACCCTTCTCTTCAATAGATTCATAACTAATCTCCCTAGTATGAACATCAAAGTACAACTTACGGTTCTTTTCGGTCATAATAATAACCGCGTCTCTACAGTTGATTTGAGCATTTGCTGTATAGAGAAACGGTCGACCTAAAATCACCCTTTGTTGTGATGCCAATTTGGTAGAAACATAATCTAAGACCAGAAATCCACCGGATAGTTGAATTCTCCCACCCGAATCATGACAATCTTAACCATTCCCCATGGACGCCTCCAACTCTCATCCGCCAAGCTCACCATGGTGTTTATATCTTCAAGCGAACCAAAATCGTACATGTCATATAGATCACCTGGTAACACACTCATGCTCGCCCCATAATCCAATAATGCATGAGGAATTTTTAGTTTCCCCACTCGGATAGGCACGATTAGCGCTCCGTACTCTTTATCATTCTCGACTTCGGCATCTTTTTCCAAACCTGCATTCACTTGATATGAAGAAGTTAGCAATGTTTCATTAAATTCACTATTAGGAACGGTACTTACCACATTGATATTAACACTTTTAATGTTTTTGGGGTTTGTCACCGTGTCACTTTGTAGTTGGCCTTTTGCTTTCTTCAATATCGCCACATCACTTGCAAGTTGACTCATTTGGGTAGTCAACGACTGAATTGCTTTATCACGGATTTCATCTTTTTGAATGCGAGCATCATCAAGCTGATTCCTTCATTGCATCTCAACTTGCATTGCCTTCAACATTTCCACTACATCGTTTCCACCCGAAGAGCCTTAACCCGTTTGATATTACCTTTGAAATCCTTGGTTTCCTTGGAAGTTTGGGTTGGCTTGATTTGACGGATTCCCGTATCTAAAGTTTGGGTGATTTCATAAACTGGGGTGGTAAGTATTGGAATTCATGTTGTAATTTCTACCACCCCCGCCTTGCCCGTGCACTGCATTCACCTCCTCATATTGCCCTTCTACTCCTTGGAAATTTTCAGCCGCATGCCCTATCTCATTACAAAGCACACAAACATTATAAATTTGATTAGAAATTTGAACATTACCATCGTCTACCGCATGCACTTGAGTTCGGGTAATGGCCGGTCGTGCTCTCCTTGATGCTTGAGTTTTTCTTTTTGATGTTATTGCCATTTGCTCCAAAAATTCCCAATTATCATGCTCGTAGTTTGTACCAAAAGTACCATTGGTGATAGATATTAAATCACGAGCATCTTCGGCACTTAACCCCTCATGAAAAGCATTCATCAACTCCCATAGCTCTATCCCATGATGAGGGCAATTCTTGATCATCATGTTAAACCGTTCAAATGCCTCATGGAACATCTCACCTTGTTGTTGTTGAAAACTTCTCAACCCTTTCCTAGCATCATTTGTCTTTTGAGCGGTATAAAATTCATCCAAGAAGATTTGTTGCATTTCCGCCCACGAATAGATAGATGCCGAAGGTAAGGTATAGAACCACTTTTTAGCCATGTCTTCTAGGGAAAATTGGAATAACACCAGTTTGACATCATCGGCTGAAAATCCTTGACCCCCAATAGTGTTGCAAATCGAATCATAAGCCTCCAAATGGAAATAAGGCTCCTCCGTTGCTAGACCCTTATACTTTGGCAAGCTTTGTAATGAATTGGTTCTCACTTCAAATGTCCTCCCTTGATCATTGTGAGGAATAACTACCGGTGAAGGATTATGAGTGATCACCGGTCTAAAATGTGCTTCTATGCCTCTTGCGTGTTCTCGAAGATGTCTTCTTGGTACACTCAACCGAACTCTTGGGCGTACAGGACCCATTGGTCTTTGAGCTTGCATTCGTGGAGGCACAAATTGTTGTAAAGGTGGTGGTTGAAATCTAGGCCCCACATGAGGTTGTTGAACTTGCCTTTGCACCGGTGGACCTTGTGGTGGCAATTGGTGAGGTATGATTTGTTATTGAGGAATCCTATCAACACTTGGCATTCCTTGATTTCGACCTTGAACATAAGTAAATACCCCTTGATCTCCATCACCCCCATACACATATCCTTCTTCCTCGTATCCCTCAAACTCTTCTTCATAACCTTCAAAATACCCATCTCCTCCTATACCCGAAGATTGCAAATAAGGATAAGACGAATATTGCATACCCAGTTGGTTCGGTGGTCTATATGTTGAAGTAGCATGAACAACAGTTGAACCTTGTGGTAGGGAATAAGTTGAGGATGATTGACCCGAAGCTGGAAAGAAATGTGAAAATGGTGGAATTGTTGAGGAAGGGTTAAAAGTAAGTGCAGGTTCAACTTGGGTAGTAACCGGTGGTGTAGTGGTGTTGGTTGGTATAACATCGTATGGTGAAGTAAATTCGGTAATGGTGTTAGGCATGGTGGTATTTGGTGAAGGTTGAGTTGATGTTGGTATAAAAGGTGGTGTAATTCACCCGTAGTGGGTGGTGGATCCATGTATCTAAGTGGTGTGATTGGTGTAATTGGTGTTGTTGGTGAACTACTGATTCTGTTTTCCCATAACAAAATTCTGCTTCTTCTCAAAGTTCGTTCAATTTCTGGATCAAATGCCAATGGTGAAAGCTTGTGAGAGCTCCTAGTACGCATGCACCTGTCAATACCTGCACACTAGCACACCCAGCGTAAACCAAAAAAAGAACAAACTTAAAATAACACACGTTGCGCACTACTCCCCGGCAACGGCGCCAAAATTTGACGTGATGTCGTGGTCACAATCAAATTTAATCCAAATACTACTAGATAGCTAGCGGTAAGTGGGTATCGAACACAGGGAGTTTGTGGAATATGTGTTATTTAGAAGTATATCTAAGTGAACTAAATTATACTAATTGCAATAAAAGTAAATTCAAAGAGTTGGATAGTTTGATTGATTTTTTACGAACTAAGATTACTATTCTAATTGTAAAATGAAAGTTTGGTTTGTAAACAGTTTAGGAACAAATGACCATCCTAGGTTTCCGGTTTGCTTTGACATTCATGTTAACATTCAACTAGAAAGAACCACATAGACATGGTTCATGTGTTGTTACTTGTCGTGATGAAAGGGAACTAAGTACGCGGATTCCAAGAACGCGAGGTTGTTACCCGATGACCAATTAATCAATACCCAATCCTAATCCCGCCCATGATATCTCGATTGCCAACGGCACCAAGAACTTATGGTTTAGACTAAGATTAACATACAAATTAACAATTTACGAATAAGCAAACAACACACCATAATAAACAAACAAAAATTGCAAGTCTATTATTCTAGAAATAAGAATCAAAACACAAATGTCTTAGACAAACCTTCAACCTAGGATGATCACCATAAGTTTAGCCACTCATGACTTGGACAATCATCATCACATGCATATCAATGTTCATAGGAATTAAAAACACTAACAAGATGTTTAGAAATTGTTTCAAGCTCTCAAGAACACCCAAAAATCGCCCCTAGACTGCTGGTAACCGAATGGGATTGATTGGCATTGAAAAGACACAATAAAACATCATAAAATAGGGCAGTTACACATTTCTTGTTGGCCTCCACCGTAAGCTACGGTGGCCACCGTAGCTTAAGGTGGCTTAGAATGGCTTACGGTGGGTCTCTACTGCCTTACAGTGGAAGAAAAATGCTGGGGGCTACCGTAATTTACGGTAGATACCGTAAGTTACGGTAGCCTTCAGCACGCAATTTTGTTTTTTTCATAACTTTTTCGTTTCAACTCTGTTTTCTTCACCGTTTTCGCCTACGTTCTCGTAATTTCGTCCTCTATAATGCTATCCTATTAATTCTTCAATTCAAATAATTGAGTTTTTTCATTTATTCTCCGTCTTTCAATCTCCAATCTATTCGCGTCTATTCGAAGCTTTATTTCCCCACTTTTAGGCCCCAAATGTACCTGAAACACAAGCAACTGTAGTTATCTAATTCTAGACAATTACGTGATCAAATGCGGGATTAACTCGTCTTTTAACACACTTAAGGGTTGTCCTACGGACCACCCGTCAAGTTACAGGATCAAGGGCCAAACCAACCACCCAAGAAGGGAATCGTCAAGCGAAAACACTTAACAACCTCCTGGAAGCATCTTTTCTTGCACTAAACCTTTCTGCATCAATTAGGAATATGATGACGTCCCTAAACAGATTCCTTAAAATGTAGCCATTTTTTGAGAGTTTATTTTTTGGTGTCTAATCCGCATATATATCACCATTGCTCTTGATTATATTGACTTTATATCTCTTAAATGTCAACATATACACGTTTGATTTAGTTTATGATGATTTTTCAGTGCCGAGAACCTCGATCAAAGAGTGAAAAAGGCGTAAGGTTCACAATGGTGTAAAACAAAAATGGGATATACCGGGCTAGGATTCGAGTTACAGGAACAAGGGCCAAACCAACCACCCAAGAATGGAATCGTCGAGCGAAAACACTTAACAACCTCCTGGAAGCAGCTTTTCTTACCACCAGACCTCTCTCCATCAATTAGGAATCTGATGCCGTCACTAAACACATTCCTTAAATTGTTGCCATTTTTTGAATGATTATTTTTTGGTTTCTAATCCGCATATATATCACCATTGCTCTTGATTTTATTGATTGTATATCTCTTAAATGTCAACATATACATGTGTGATTTAGTTTACGAAGATTTTTCAATGCCGAGAACCTCGATCAGAGATTAAAAAAGGCGTAGGTTCACAATGGTGTAAAACTAAAATTTGATATACCGGGCTAGGATTCGAGTTACAGGAACAAGGGCCAACCAACCACCTAAGAATGGAATCGTCAAGCGAAAACACTTAACAACCTCCGAGAAGCAGCTTTTCTTGCACTAGTCTTTTCTCCATCAATTTGGAATCTGATGACGTCACTAAACACATTCCTTAAACGGTAGCCATTTTTTGAGAGTTTATTTTTTGGTGTCTAATCCGCATATATATCACCATTGCTCTTTGATTATCTTGATTTTATATCTTTTAAATGTCAACATATACACGTGTGATTTTGTTTATGATGATTTTTCAGTGCCGAGAACCTCGATCAGAGAGTAAAAAAGGCGTAAGGTTCACAATGGTGTAAAACTAAAATGTGATATACCGGGCTAGGATTCGTGTTACAGGAGTAAGCGCCAAACGAACCACCCAAGAACGGAATCGTCAAGCGAAAACACTTAACAACCTCCTAGATGCATCTTTTCTTGCACTAGACCTTTCTCTATCAATTAGGAATCTGATGACGTTACTAAACACATTCCTTAAAATGTAGCCATTTTTTGAGAGTTTATTTTTTGGTGTCTTATCCGCATATATATCACCATTGCTCTTGATTTTCTTGACAATATATCTCTTAAATGTCAACATATACACGTGTGGTTTAAATGTCACAATTGTGTAAAACTAAAATGGGATATACCGGGCGAGGATTCGAGTTACAGGAACAAGGGCCAAACCAACCACCCAAGAATGGAATTGTCAAGCGAAAACACTTAACAACCTCCAGGAAGCATCTTTTCTTGCACTAAACCTTTCTCCATCAATTAGGAATCTGAAGACGTAACCAAACACATTCCTTAAAATGTAGCCATTTTTTGAGAGTTTATTTTTCGGTGTCTAATCCGCATATATATCACCATTGCTCTTGATTATCTTGACTTTATATCCCTTAAATGTCAACATATACACGTTTGATTTAGTTTATGATGATTTTTCAGTGCCGAGAATCTCGATCAGAGAGTAAAAAAGGCGTAAGGTTCACAATGGTGTAAAACTAAAATGGGATATACCGGGCTAGGATTCGAGTTACAGGAACAAGGGCCAAACCAACCACCGAAGAATGGAATCGTCAAGCGAAAACACTTAACAACCTCCTGGAAGCATCTTTTCTTGCACTAGACCTTTCTCCATCAATTAGGAATATGATGACGTCACTAAACACATTCCTTAAAATGTAGCCATTTTTTGAGAGTTTATTTTTTGGTGTCTAATCCGCATATATATCACCATTGATCTTGATTATCTTGACTTTATATCTCTCAAATGTCAACATATACACGTTTGATTTAGTTTATGATGATTTTTCAGTGCCTAGAACCTCGATCAGAGAGTAAAAAAGGCGTAAGGTTCACAATGGTGTAAAACTAAAATGGGATATACCGGGCTAGGATTCGAGTTACATGAACAAGAGCCAAACCAACCACCCAAGAATGGAATGATTGAGCGAAAACACTTGACAACCTCTTGGAAGATGCTTTTCTCGCCACCAGACCTTTCTCCATTAATTAGGAATCTGATGTCGTCACTAAACACATTCCTTAAATTGTAACGATTTTTTAAGTGTTTATTTTTTGGTGTCTAATCCGCATATATATCACCATTGCTCTTGGTTTTGTTGATTGTATATCTCTTAAATGTCAACATATACAGGTGTGATTTAGTTTACGAAGATTTTTCAGTGCCGAGAACCTCGATCAGAGAGTAAAAAAGGTGTAAGGTTCACAATGGTGTAAAACTAAAATGGGATATATCGGGCTAGGATTCGAGTTACAGGAACAAGGGCCAAATCAACCACTCAAGAATGGAATCGTCGAGCGAAAACACTTGACAAGCTCCTGGAAGCTACTTTTCTTACCACCAGACCTCTCTTCATCAATTAGGAATCTGATGCGGTCACTAAACACATTCCTTAAATTGTTGCCATTTTTTGAATGATTATTTTTTGGTTTCTAATCCGCATATATATCACCATTGCTCTTTATTTTATTGATTGTATATCTCTTAAATGTCAACATATATATGTGTGATTTAGTTTACCAAGATTTTTCAATGCCGAATACCTCGATCAGAGATTAAAAAAAGGCGTAAGGTTCACAATGATGTAAAACTAAAATGGGATATACCGGGCTAAGATTCGAGTTACAGGAACAAGGGCCAAATCAACCACCCAAGAATGGAATCGTCAAGCGAAAACAGTTAACAACCTCCTGGAAGCAGTTTTTCTTGCACTAGACCTTTCTCCATCAATTAGGAATCTGATAACGTCACTAAACACATTCCTTAAAATGTAGCCATTTTTTGAGTGTTTATTTTTTGGTGTCTAATCCGCATATATGTCACCATTGCTCTTGATTATCCTGACTTTATATCTCTTAAATGTCAACATATACATGTTTGATTTTGTTTATGATAATTTTCAGTGCCGAGAACCTCGATCAGAGAGTAAAAAAGGCGTAAGGTTCACAATGGTGTAAAACTAAAATGGGATATACCGGGCTAGGATTCGAGTTACAGGAACAAGGGCCAAACCAACCACCCAAGAAAGGAATCGTCGAGCGAAAACACTTGACAATCTCCTGGAAGCAGCTTCTCTTACCACCAGACCTTTCTCCATCAATTAGAAATCTGATGCTGTCACTAACCACATTCCTTAAATTGTAGCCATTTTTTGAGTGTTTATTTTTTGGTGTCTATTCCGCATATATATCACCATTGGTCTTGATTATCTTGATTGTATATCTCTAAAATTTCAACATATACACGTGTGATTTGGTTTACGGAGATTTTTCAATGCCGAGAGCCTCGATCAGAGAGTAAAAAAGACGTAAGATTCATAATGGTGTAAAACTATAATGGGATATACCGGGCTAGGATTCGAGTTACAGGAACAAGGGCCAAACCAACCACCCAAGAATGGAATCGTTATGCGAAAACACTTGGCAACCTCCTGGAAGCAGCTTCTCTTACCACCAGACCTTTCTCCATCAATTAGAAATCTGATGCTGTCACTAAACACATTCCTTAAAATGTTGCGATTTTTTGAGAGTTTATTTTTTGGTGTCTTATCCGCATATATATCACCATTGCTCTTGATTTTCTTGACAATATATCTCTTAAATGTCAACATATACACGTGCGATTTAAATTACGAAGATTTTTCAATGCCGAGAACCTCGATCAGAGAGTAAAAAAGGCGTAAGGTTAACAATGGTGTAAAACTAAAATGGGATATACCGGGCTAGGAATCGAGTTACAGGAACAAGGGCCAAAGCAACCACCCAAGAATGGAATCGTCGAGCGAAAACACTTGACAACCTCCTGGAAGCAGCTTTTCTTACCACCAGACCTCGATCCATCATTTAGGAATCTGATGCCGTCACTCAACACATTCCTTAAATTGTATCCATTTTTTGAGTGTTTATTTTTTGGTGTCTAATCCGCATATATATCAAGGTTTACTTTAGATTTTCTTAACTGTATATCTCTTAAATGTCAACATATACACGTGTGATTTAATTTACGAAGATTTTTCAATGCTAAGTAACTCAATCATAGAGTAAAAAATGCCTTAGGTTCATATTGGTATTAAATTAAAATGGGATATACCGGGCTAGGATTCGAGTTACAGGAACAAGGGCGAAACCAACCACCCAAGAATGGAATCATCGAGAGAAAACACTTGACAACCTCCTGGAATCAGCTTTTCTTACCACCAGACCTCTCTCCGTCATTTAGGAATCTGATGCCGTCACTAAAAACATTCCTTAAATTGTAGCCATTTTTTGAGTGTTCATTTTTTGGTGTCTAATCCGCATATATATCACCAATACTCTTGATTTTCTTGACCGTATATCTCTGAAATGTCAACATATACACGTGTGATTTAGTTGAGGAAGATTTTTCAGTGCCGAGAACCTCGATCAGCGAGTAAAAAAGGCGTAAGATTCACAACGGTGTAAAACTAAAATGGGATATACCGGGCTAGGATTCGAGTTACAAGAACAAGGGCCAAACCTCCTGGAAGAAACTTTTCTTGCCACCAGACCTTTCCCCATCAATTTGGAATCTGATGCCGTCACTAAACACATTCCTTAAATTGTAGCCATTTTTTGAATATATATTTTTTTGTTTCTAATCCGCATATATACCACCATTGCTCTTTATCTTCTCTACTGTATATCTCTTAAATGTAAACATATACACGTGTGATTTAGTTTACGAAGATTTTTAAATGCCGAGAACCTCGATCAGAGATTAAAAAACGCGTGAGTTTCACAATGGTGTAAAACTAAAATGGGATATACCGGACTAGGATTCGAGTTACACGAACAAGGGCCAAACCATATACACGTGTGATTTAGTTTATGAAGATTTTTAAAAGCCGAGAACCTCGATCAGAGAGTAAAAAAGGCGTAAGGTTCAGAAGGGTGTAAAACTAAAATGAGATATACCGGGTTAGGATTCGAGTTACAAGAACAAGGACCAAACCAACCACCCAAGAATTGAATCGTTGAGCGAAAACACTTGACAGCCACTTGGAAGCAACTTTTCTTGCCACCAGACCTTTCTCCATCAATTAGGAATCTGATGCCGTCACTAAACAAATTCCTTAAATTATAGCCATTTTTTGAGTGTTTATTTTTTGGTGTCTAATCCGCATATATATCACCATTGCTCTTTATCTTCTCTACTGTATATCTTTTAAATGTAAACATATAAACGTGTGATTTAGTTTACGAAGATTTTTAAATGCCGAGAACCTCGATCAGAGATTAAAAAACGCGTGAGTTTCACAATGGTGTAAAACTAAAATGGGATATACCGGACTAGGATTCGAGTTACACGAACAAGGGCCAAACCAACCACCCAAGAATGGAATCGTCGAGTGAAAACACTTGAGAACCTCCTGGAATGCAGTTTTTCTTGCCACCAAACCTTTCTCCAACAATTAGGAATCTGATGCCGCCACTAAACACATTCCTTAAATCGTAGCCATTTTTGAGTGCTTGTTTTTTGGTGTCTAATCCGCATATATATCACCATTGCTCTTGATTTTCTTGACGGTATATCTCTTAAATGTCAACATATACACGTGTGATTTAGTTTACGAAGATTTTTCAATGCCAAGAACCTCGACCAGAGAGTAAAAAAGGCGTAAGGTTCACAATGGTGTAAAACTAAAATGGGATATACCGGGCTAGGATTCGAGTTACAAGAAAAAGGGACAAACCAACCACTCAAGAATTGAATCGTCGAGAAAAAACACTTGACCACCTCCTGAAAGCATCTTTTCTTGCTACCAGACCTTTCTCTATCAATTAGGAATCCGATGCTGTCACTAAACACATTCCTTAAATTGTAGCCATTTTTTGAGTCTTTATTTTTTGGTTTCTAATCCGCATATATATCACCATTGCTCTTGATTTTCTTGACTGTATATCTCTTAAATGTCCACATATACACGTGTGATTTAGTTTACGAAGTTATTTCAATGCCGAGAACTTCGATGAGAAAGTAAAAAAGGCGTAAGGTTCACAATGGTGTAAAATTAAATAGGAAATTCCGGGCTAGGATTCGAGTTACAGGAACAGGGCCAAACCTACAACCCAAGAATGGAATCATCGAGCGAAAACACTTGACAACCTCCTGGAAGCTTCTTTTGTTGCCACCAGACCTTTCTCCATCAATTAGGAATCTGATGCTGTCACAAAACACATTCCTTAAATTGTAGCCATTTTTTGAGTGTTTATTTTTTGGTGTCTAATACGCTTATATATCCCCATTGCTCTTGATTTTCTTGACTGTATATCTCTTAAATGTCAACATATACATGTGTGACTTAGTTTACGAAGATTTTTCAAAGCCGAGAACCTTGATCAGAGATTAAAAAAGGCGTGAGGTTCACAATGGTGTAAAACTAAAATGGGATATACCGGGCTAGGATTCGAGTTACAGGAACAATGGCCAAACCAACTACCCAACAATGGAATCGTCGAGTAAAAACACTTTACTACCTCCTGAAAGCAGCTTTTCTTGCCACCAAACCTTTCTCCATCAATTAGGAATCTGACGCCGTCACTAAACACATCCCTTAAAATGTAGCCATTTTATGAGTGTTAATTTTTTGGTGTCTAATCAGCATTTATATCACCATTGCTCTTTATTTTCTTGACTGTATATCTCTTAAATATCACCATATACAAGTGTGATTTAGTTTACGATGATTTTACAATGCCGAGAACCTCGATCAGAGAGTAAAAAATGCGTAAGGTTAACAATGTTGTAAAAATAAATGGAATATACCGGGCTAGGATTCGAGTTACAGGTATAAGGGCCAAACCAACCACCCAAGAATGGAATCGTCGAGCAAAAACACTTGATAACCTCCTGGAAGCAGCTTTTCTTGTCACCAGACCTTTCTCCATCAATTAGGTATATGATGCCGTCACTAAACACATTCCTTAAATTGTAGCCATTTTTTGAGAGTTTATTTTTTGGTGTCTAATCCACTTATATTTCCCCATTGCTCTTGATTTTCTTGACTGTATATCTCTTAAATGTCAACATATACACGTGTGATTTAGTTTATGAAGATTTTTCAATCCGAGAACCTGGATCAGAGAGTAAAAAAGGCGTAAGATTCACAATGGAGTAAAACTAATATGGGATATACCGGGCTAGGATTTGAGTTACAGGAACAGGTGCCAAACAAACCCCCCAAGAATGGAATCGTCGAGCAAAAACACTTGACAACCTCCTGGAAGCCGCTTTTCTTGCCACAATACCTTTCTCCATCAATTAGGAAAATGATGCCGTCACTAAACACATTCCATAAATTGTGGCCATTTTTTGAGTGTTTATTTTTTGGTGTCTAATCCGCATGTATTTCACCATTGCTCTTGATTTTCTTAACTGTATATCTCTTAAATGTCAACATATACACGTGTGATTTAGTTTACGAAGATTTTTCAATCCGAGAACCTGGATCAGAGAGTAAAAAAGGCGTAAGGTACACAACGGAGTAAAACTAAAATGGGATATACCGGGCTAGGATTCAAGTTACAGGAACAAGGGCCAAACCAACCACCCAAGAAAGGAATCGTCGAGCAAAAACACTTGACAACCTCCTGGAAGCAATTTTTCTTGCCACCAGACCTTTCTCCATCAATTAGGAATCTGATGCCGTCACTAAACACATTCCTTAAATTGTAGCCATTTTTTTAGTGTTATTTTTTGGTGTCTAATCCGCATACATATCACCATTGCTCTTGATTTTCTTGATTGAATATCTCTTAAATGTCAACATATACACGTGTGATTTAGTTTACGAAGATTTTTCAATGCCGAGAACCTCGATCAGAGAGTAAAAAAGGCGTATGGTTCACAATGGTGTAAAACTAAAACGGGATATACCGGGCTAGGATTCGAGTTACAGGAAAAAGGGCCAAACCAACCACCCAAGAATGGAATCGTCGAGCAAAAACACTTGACAACCTCTTTAAAGCAGCTTTTCTTGCCACTAGAGCTTTCTCCATCAATTAGGAATCTGATGCCGTCACTAAACACATTTCTTAAATTTTAGCCATTTTTTGAGTTTTTTTTTTTTGGTGTCTAATCCGCATATATATCACCATTGCTCTTGATTTTCTTGACTGTATATCTCTTAAATGTCAACATATACACGTGTGATTTAGTTTACGGAGATTTTTCAATGCCGAGAACCTCGATCAGAGAGTAAAAAAGGCGTAAGGTTCACATTGGTGTAAAACTAAAACGGGATATACCGGGCTAGGATTCGAGTTACAGGAAAAAGGGCCAAACCAACCACCCAAAAATGGAATCGTCGAGCAAAAACACTTGACAACCTCTTGAAAGCAGCTTTTCTTGCCACCAGACCTTTCTCTATCAATTAGGAATCTGATGCCGTCACTAAACACATTCCTTAAATTGTAGCCATTTTTTAGTGTTTATTTTTTGGAGTCAAATCCGCATATATATCACAATTGCTCTTGATTTTCTTGACTGTATATCTCTTAAATGTCAACATATACACGTGTGATTTAGTTTACGAAGATTTTTTAATGCCGAGAACCTCGATCAGGGAGTAAAAAAGGCGTAAGGTTCATAATGGTGTAAAACTAAAACGGGATATACCGGGCTAGAATTCGAGATACAGGAAAAAGGGCCAAACCAACCACCCAAAAATGGAATCGTCGAGCAAAAACACTTGACGACCGCTTGAAAGCAGCTTTTCTTGCCACCAGACCTTTCTCCATCAATTAGGAATCTGATTCCGTCACTGAACACATTCCTTAAATTATTGCCATTTTTTGAGTGTTTATTTTTTGGTGTCAAATCCGCATATATATGTCACCATTACTCTTGATTTTCTTGACTGTATATCTCTTAAATGTCAACATATACACGTGTGATTTAGTTTACGAAGTTATTTCAATGCCGAAAACTTCGATGAGAGAGTAAAAAGGGATTGAGGTTCACAATAGTGTAAAAATAAAATAGGAAATACCGAGCTAGGATTCGAGTTACAGGAACAAGGGCCAAACCAACCACCCAAGAATGGAATCGTCGAGCGAAAACACTTGACAACCTCTTGGAAGCAGCTTTTCTTGCCACCAGACCTTTCTCCATCAATTGGGAATCTGATGCCGTCACTAAACACATTCCTTAAATTGTAGCCATTTTTTGAGTGTTTATTTTTTGGTTTCTAATCCGCATATATATATCACCATTGATTTTCTTGACTGTATATCTCTTAAATGTCAACAATTACACGTGTGATTTAGTTTACGAAGATTTTTCAATGCCGAGAACCTCGATCAGAGAGTAAAAAAGGCGTATGGTTCACAATGGTGTAAAACTAAAACGGGATATACCGGGCTAGTATTCGAGTTACAGGAAAAAGGGCCAAACCAACCACCCAAGAATGGAATCGTTGAGCAAAAACACTTGACAACCTCTTGAAAACAGCTTTTCTTGCCACCAGACCATTCTCCATCAATTAGGAATCTGATGTCGTCACTAAACACATTCCTTAAATTGTAGCCATTTTTTGAGTGTTTATTTTTTGGTGTCTAATCCGCATATATATGTCACCATTGCTCTTGATTTTCTTGATTGTATATCTCTTAAATGTAAATATATACACGTGTGATTTAGTTTACGAAGTTATTTCAATGCCGAAAACTTTGATGAGAGAGTAAAAAGGGCGTGAGGTTCACAATAGTGTAAAACTAAAATAGGAAATACCGGGCTAGGATTCGAGTTACAGGAACAAGGGCCAAACCAACCACCCAAGAATGGAATCGTCGAGCGAAAACACTTGACAACCTCCTGGTAGCAGCTTTTCTTGCCACCAGACCTTTCTCCATTAATTGGGAATCTGATGCCGTCACTAAACACATTCCTTAAATTGTAGCCATTTTTTGAGTGTTTATTTTTTGGTTTCTAATCCGCATATATATATCACCATTGATTTTCTTGACTGTATATCTCTTAAATGTCAACATATCAACATGTGATTTAGTTTACGAAGATATTTCAATGTCGAGAACCTCGATCAGAGAGTAAAAAGGGCGTGAGGTTAACAATAGTGTAAAACTAAAATAGGAAATACCGGGCTAGGATTCGAGTTACAGGAACAAGGGCCAAACCAACCACCCATGATTGGAATCGTCGAGCAAAAACACTTGACAACCTCCTGGAAGCATCTTTTCTTGCCACCAGACCTTTACCGATCAATTAGGAATCTGATGCCGTCACTAAACACATTCCTTAAATTGTAGCCATTTTTTGAGTGTTTATTTTTTGGTGTCTAATCCGCATATATTTCACCATTGCTCTTGTTTTTCTTGACTGTATATCTCTTAAATGTCAACATATACACGTGTGACTTAGTTTACGAAGATTTTTCAAAGCCGAGAACCTTGATCAGAGAGTAAAAAAGGCGTGAGATTCACAATGGAGTAAAACTAAAATGGGATATACCGGGATAGGATTCGAGTTACAGGAACAAGTGCCAAATAAACCACCTAAGAATGGAATCGTCGAGCGAAAACACTTGACAACCTCCTGGAAGCCGTTTTTCTTATCACCAGACCTTTCTCCATCAATTAGGAATCTGATGTCGTCACTAAACACATTCCTTAAATTGTAGCCATTTTTTGAGTGTTTATTTTTTGGTATCTAATCCGCATATATTTCACCATTAATCTTGATTTTCTTAACTGCATATCTCTTAAATGTCAACATATACACGTGTGATTTAGTTTACGAAGATTTTTCAATCCGAGAACCTGGATCAGAGAGAAAAAAAGGCGTATGGTTCTTAATGGTGTAAAACTAAAATGGGATATACCGGGCTAGGATTCGAGTTACAGGAACAAGGGCCAAACCAACCACCCAAGAATGGAATCGTCGGGCGAAAACACCTGACAACCTTCTGGAAGCAGCTTTTCTTGCCACCAGACCTTTCTCCATCAATTAGAAATCTAATGCCGTCACTAAACACATTCCTTAAATTGTAGCCATTTTTTGAGTGTTTATTTTTTGTTGTCTAATCTGCATTTATATCACCATTGCTCTTGATTTTCTTGACTGTATATCTCTTAAATGTCAACATATACACGTGTGATTAAGTTAACGAAGATTTTTCAATGCCGAGAACCTCGATCAGAGAGTAAAAAATGCGTAAGGTTCACAATGTTGTAAAACTAAAATGGGATATACCGGGCTAGGATTCGAGTCACAGGAACAAGGGCCAAACCAACCACCCAAGAATGGAATCGTCGAGCGAAAACACTTGACAACCTCCTGGAAGCCGCTTTTCTTGCCACCGGACCTTTCTCCATCATTTAGGAATCTGATGCCGTCACTAAAAACATTCTCTAAATTGTAGCCATTTTTTTAGTGTTTATTTTTTGGTGTCTAATCTGCATATATATCACCATTGCTCTTGATTTTCTTGACTGTATATCTCTTAAATGACAACATATACACGTGTGATTTAGTTTACGAAGATTTTTCAATGCCGAGAACCTCGATCAGAGTGTAAAAAAAGGCGTATGGTTCAGAATGGTGTATACCTAAAATGGGATATACGGGCTAGGATTCGAGTTACAGGAACAAGGGCCAAACCAACAACCCAAGAATGGAATCGTCGAGCAAAAACACTTGACAACCTCTTGGAAGCAACTTTTCTTACCACCAGACCTTTCTCCATCAATTGGGAATATGATGCCGTCACCAAACACATTCCTTAAATTGTAACCATTTTTTAGTGTTTATTTTTTGGTGTCTAATCCGCATATATATCACCGTTGCTCTTGATTTTCATGACTGTATATCTCTTAAATGTCAACATATACACGTGTGATTTAGTTTACGAATAATTTTTAATGCCGAGAACCTGGATCTAAGAGTAAAAAAGGCGTGTGGTTCACAATGTTGTAAAACTAAAATGGGATTTACCGCGCTAGGATTCGAGTTACAGGAACAAGGGCCAAACCAACCACCCTAGAATGGAATCGTCGAGCGAAAACACTTGACAACCTACTGGAAGCAGCTTTTCTTGCCACTAGACTTTTCTCCATCAATAAGGAATCTGATGCCATCACTAAACACATTCCTTAAATTGTAGCCTTTTTTTGAGTGTTTATTTTTTGGATTCCAATCCGCAAATATATCACCATTGCTCTTAATTTTTCTTGACTGTATATCTCTTAAATGTCAACATATAAATGTGTGATTTAGTCTACGAAGATTTTTCAATGCCGAGAAGCTCGATCAGAGAGTAAAAAAGGCGTGTGGCTCACAATGGTGTAAGACTAAAATGCGATATACTGGGTTAGGATTCGATTTACGGGAACAAGGGCCAAACCAACCACCCAAGAATGGAATCGTCAAGCGAAAACACTTGACAACCTCCTGGAAGCATCTTTTCTTGCCACTAGACCTTTCTCCATCAAATAGTAATCTGATGCCTTCACTAAACACATCCCTTAAATTGTAGGCATTTTTTTGTTTTTATTTTTTGGTGTCTATTCCGCATATATATCACTATTGCTCTTGATTTTCTTGATTGTATATGTCTTAAATGTCAACATATACACATGTGACTTAGTTTACGAATATTTTTCATTCCGAGAACGTAGATCAGAGAATAAAAAAGGCGAAAGGTTCACAATGGTGTAAAACTAAAATGTGATATACCGGGCTAGCCTTCGAGTTACAAGAACAAGGGCCAAACCAACCACCCAAGAATGGAATCGTCGAGCGAAAACACTTGATAAACTCCTGGACGGAGCTTTTCTTACCACCAGACCTTTCTCCATCAAATAGGAATCTGATACCGTCACTAAACACATTCCTTCAACTGTAGCCAATTTTTGAGTGTTTATTTTTTGGTGCCTAGTCCGCATATATATCATCATTGCTGTTGATTTTCATAACAATATATCTCTTAAATGTCAACGTATACATGTGTGATATAGTTTATGAGGTTATTTCAAAGCCGAGAACCTCGATCAGAGAGCAAAAAATGCATAAGGTTCACAATGGTGTAAAAATAAAATGGGATATACCTGGCTAGGATTCGAGTTACAGGAACAAGGGCCAAAACAACCACCCAAGATGGAGTCGTCGAGCGAAAACACTTGATAACCTCCCGAAAACAGCTTTTCTTGCCACTAGACCATTCTCCATCAATTAGGAATCTGATGCCGTCACTAAACACATTCCTTAAATGTAGCCATTTTTTGAGTGTTTATTTTTTGGTGTCTAATCCGCATACATATCACCATTGCTATTGATTTTCTTGACTATATATCTCTTAAATGTCAACATATACATGTGTGACTTACTTTACGAAGATGTTTCAATGCCGAGAACCTCGATCAGATAGTAAAAAAGGCGTGAGGTTCACAATAGTGTAAAACTAAAATGGGATATACCGGGAGAGGATTCGAGTTACAGGAACAAGGGCCAAACCAACCACCCAAGAATGGAATCGTCAAGCGAAAACACTTGATAACCTCATGGAAGAAGCTTTTCTTGCCACCAGACCTTTCTCCATCAATTAGGAATCTGATGCCGTCACTAAACACATTCTTTAAATTGTAGCCATTTTTTTATTGTTTATTTTTTTGGTGTCTAATTCGCATATATATCACCATTGCAATTGATTTTATTGACTGTATATCTCTTAAATGTCAACATATACACGTGTGATTTAATTTACGAAGATTTTTCAACGCCGAGAACCTATATCAGAGAGTAAAAAAGGCGAAAGGTTCACAATGGTGTAAAACTAAAATGGGATATACCGAGCTAGGATTCGAGTTACTGGAACAAGGGCTAAACCAACCACCCAGGAATGGAATCGTCGAGCGAAAACACTTGACAAACTCCTGGAAGCTGCTTTTCTCGCCACCAGACCTTTATCCATCAATTAGGAATCTGATGCCGTCACTAAACACATTCCTTAAATTGTAGCCATTTTTTGAGTGTTTATTTTTTGGTGTCTAATCCGCAAATATATCACCATTGCTCTTGATTTTCTTGACTGTATATCTCTTAAATGTCAACATATACACGTGTGATTTAGTTTACGAAGATTTTTCAATGCCGAGAACCCCGATCAGGGAGTCAAAAAGGCGTAAGGTTCGTAATGGTGTAAAAGTAAAATTGGATATACCGAGCTAGGATTCGAGTTACAGGAACAAGGGCGAAACCAACCACCCAAGAATGGAATCGTCGAGCGAAAACACTTGACAACCTCCTGGAAGCAGCTTTTCTTGCCACCAGACCTTTCTCCATCAATTAGGAATCTGATGTCGTCATTAAACGCATTCCTTAAATTGTAGCCATTTTTGGAGTGTTTATTTTTTGGTGTCTAATCCGCATATATATCACCATTGCTCTTGATTTTCTTGACTGTATATCTCTTAAATATTAACATATACACGTGTGATTTAGTTTACAAAGATTTTTCAATGCTGAGAACCCCGATCAGAGAGTAAAAATGGCGTAAGGTTCACAATGGTGTAAAACAAAATTGGGATATACCGGGCTAGGTTTCGAGTTACAGGAACAAGGGCCAAACCAACCACCCAAGAATGGAATCGTCGAGTGAAAACACTTGACAATTTCCAGGAAGTAGCTTTTCTTGCCCCCAGACCTTTCTCCATCAATTCGGAATCTGATGCCGTCACTTAACACATTCCTTAAATTGTAGCCATTTTTTGTGTGTTAATTTTTTTGGTGTCTAATCCGCATATATATCACCATTGCTCTTGATTTTCTCGTCTGTATATCTCTTAAATGTCAACATATACACGTGTGACTTACTTTACGAAGGTTTTTCAATGCCGAGAACCTCGATCAGAGAGTAAAAAAGGTAAAACTAAAATGGGATATACCGGGCTAGGATTCGAGTTACAGGAACAAGGGCCAAACGAACCACCCGAGAATGGAATCGTCGAGCAAAAACACTTGACAACCTCCTGGAAGCAGCTTTTTTTGCCCCCAGACCTTTCTCCATCAATTAGGAATCTGACGCCGTCACTTAACACATTCCTTAAATTGTTGCCATTTTTTTAGTATTAATTTTTTTGGTGTCTAATCATCATATATATCACCATTGCTCTTGATTTTCTTGACTGTATATCTCTTAAATTTCAAGATATACACGTGTGATTTAGTTTACGGAGATTTTTCAATGCCGAGAACCCTGATCAGAGAGTAAAAAAGGCGTAAGGTTCACAATGGTGTAAAACTAAAATGGGATATACCGGGCTAGGATTCGAGTTACAGGAACAAGGGCTAAACGAACCACCCGAGAATGGAATCGTCGAGCGAAAACACTTGACAACCTCCTAGAAGCAGCTTTTTCTGCCACCAGACCATTCTCCATCAACTAGGAATCTGATGCCGTCACTAAACACATTCCTTAAATTGTAGCCATTTTTGGAATGCTTATTTTTTGGTGTCTAATCCGCATATATATCACCATTGCTCTTGATTTTCTTTACTGTAAATCTCTTAAATGTCAACATATACACGTGTGATTTAGTTTGCGGAGATTTTTCAATGCCGAGAACCACGATCAGAGAGTAAAAAAGGCGTAAGGTTCCCAATGGTGTAAAACTAAAAAGGGATATACCGGGCTAGGATTCGAGTTACAGGAACAAGGGCCAAACGAACCACCCGAGAATGGAATCGTCGAGCGAAAACACTTGACAACCTCCTGGAAGCAGCTTTTTTTGCCCCCAAACCTTTTTCCATCAATAACGAATCTGACGCCGTCACTTAACACATTCCTTAAATTGTAGCCATTTTTTGAGTATTAGTTTTTTTGGTGTCTAATCCGCATATATATCACCATTTCTCTTGATTTTCTTGGCTGTATATCTCTTAAATGTCAAGATATAAATGTGTGATTTGTTTACGAAGATTTTTAATGCCGAGAACCTCGATCAGAGAGTAAAAAAGGCGCAAGTTTCACAATGATGTAAAACTAAAATGGGATATACCGGGCTAGGATTCGAGTTATAGGAACAATGGACAAACCAACCACCCAAGAATGGAATCGTCAAGCGAAAACACTTGAAAACCACATGGAAGTAGCTTTTCTTTCCACCAGACCTTCCTCCATCAATTAGGAATTTGATGCCGTCATAAAACACATTTCTTAAATTGTAGCCATTTTTTGAGTGTTTATTTTTTGGTGTCTAATCCGCATATACATCACCATTTCTCTTGATTTTCTTGACTGTATATCTCTTAAATGTCAACACATACACGTGTGATTTAGTTTACGAAGATTTTTCAATGCCGAGAACCACGGTCCGAGATTAAAAAAGGCGTGAGGTTCACATTGGTGTAAAACTAAAATGGCATATAGCGGGCTAGGATTCGATTTACAGGACCAAGGGCCTAACCAACCACCCAAGAATGGAATCGTCGAGCGAAAACACTTGACAACCTCCTTGAAGTAGCTTTTCTTGCCATCAGACCTTTCTCCATCAACTAGGAATCTGATGCCGCCACTAAACACATTCCTTAAATTGTAGCCATTTTTGGAATGTTTATTTTTTGGTGTCGAATCTGCATATATATCACCATTGCTCTTGATTTTCTTTACTGTATATCTCTTAAATGTCAACACATACACGTGTGATTTAGTTTACGAAGATTGTTCAATGCCGAGAACCTCGATCAGAGAGTAAAAAAGGCGTAAGCTTCACAATGGTGTAAAACTAAAATGGGATATATCGGTCGAGGATTCAAGTTACAGGAACAAAGGCCAAACTAACCACCCAAGAATGGAATCGTGAAGCGAAAACACTTGACAACCTCCTGAAAGCAGGTTTTCTTGCCCCTAGACCTTTCTCCATCAATTAGGAATCTGACGCCGCCACTTAACACATTTCTTAAATTGTAACCATTTTTTGAGTATTAATTTTTGTGTGCCTAATCCGCATATATATCACCATTGCTCTTGATTTTCTTGACTGTATATCTCTTAAATGTCAACATATACACGTTTGATTTTGTTTACGAATATTTTTCAGTGCCGAGAACCTCGATCAGAGTGTAAAAAAGGCGTAAAGTTCACAATGATGGAAAAATAAAATGGGATACACAAGGCTAGGATTCGAGTTACAGGAACAATGGCCAAACCAACAACCCAAGAATGGAATCGTCTAGCGAAAACACTTGACAACCTCCTGGAAGCAGCTTTTCTTGCCACAAGACCTTTCTCTATCAATTAGGTATCTGATGCCGTCACTAAACACATTCCTTAAATTGTAGACATTTTTTTAGTGTTCATTTTTTGGTGTCTAATCGGCATATATATTACCATTGCTCTTGATTTTCTTGACTATATATCTCTTAAATGTCAACATATACACGTGTGATATAGTTTACGAAGATTTTTCAATGCCGATAACCTCGGTCAGAGGGCAAAAAAGGCGCAAGATTCACAATTGTGTAAAACTAAAATGGGATATACCAGGCTAGGATTGGAGTTACAAGAACAAGGGCCAAACCAACCACCCAAGAATGGAATCGTCGAGCGAAAACACATGACAACCTCCTACAAGCAGCTTTTCTCACCACCAGACCTTTCTCCATCAATTAGGAATCTGATGCCGTCACTAAACTCAATCCTTAAATTGTAGCCACTTTTTGAGTGTTTACTTTTTGGTGTCTAATCCGCGTATATGTCACCATTGCTCTTGATTTTCTTGACTGTATACCTCTTAAATGTCAACATATACACGTGTGGTTTAGTTTACAAAGATTTTTCAATGCCGAGAACCTCGATCAAAGAGTAAAAAAGGCGTAAGGTTCACAATGGTGTAAAACTAAAATGGGATATACCGGGCTAGGATACGAAATATAGGAACAAGGGGCTAAACCAACCACCTAAGAATGGAATCGTCAGGCGAAATCACTTGACAACCTTCTGGAAGCAGCTTTTCTTGCCCCTAGACCTTTCTCCATCAATTAGGAATCTGACGCCGCCACTTAACACATTCCTTAAATTGTAGCCATTTTTTGAGTATTAATTTTTTTGTGTCTAATCCGCATATATATCAACATTGCTCTTGATTTTCTTGACTGTATATCCCTTAAATGTCAACATATACACATGTGATTTTGTTTACGAATATTTTTCAGTGCTGAGAACCTCAATCAGAGTGTAAAAAAGGCGTAAAGTTCACAATGATGTAAAACTAAAATGGGATACACAAGGCTAGGATTCGAGTTACAGGAACAAGGGCCAAACCAACCACCCAAGAATGGAATCGTCGAGCGAAAACACATGACAACCTCCTGCAAGCAGCTTTTCTTGCCACCAGACCATTCTCCATCAATTAGGAATCTGATGCCATCACTAAATACATTCCTTAAATTTTAGCCATTTTTTAAGTATTTTTTGGTGTGTTATCCGCATATATATCACTATTGCTCTAGATTTTCTTGACTGTATATCTCTTAAATGTCAACATATATACGTGTGATTTAGTTTACGAAGATTTTTCAATGCCGAGAACCTCGATCAGAGAGTAAAAAGGCGTAAGGTTCACAATGGTATAAAACTAAAATGGGATATAACGGGCTTGGATTCTAGTTACATGAACAAGGGCCAAACTAACCACCCAAGAATGGAATCGTCGAGCGAAAACACTTGACAACCTCCTGGAAGAAGCTTTTCTTGCCACCAGACCTTTCTCCTTCAATTAGGAATCTGATGCCGTCACTAAACACATTCCTTAAATTGTAGCCATTTTTTAGTGTTTATTTTTGGTGTCTAATCCGCATATTTATCACCATTACTCTTGATTTTCTTGTCTGTATATCTCTTAAATGTCAACATATACACGTGTGATTAAGATTACGAAGATTTTTCAATGCCGAGAACCTCGATCAGAGAGTAAAAAAGGCGTGAGGTTCACAATAGCGTAAAACTTAAATGGGTATATCGCGCTAGGATTCGAGTTACAGGAACAAGGGCCAAACCAACCAACCAAGAATGGAATCGTCTAGCGAAAACACTTGACAACCTCCTAGAAGGAGCTTTTCTTGCCAACATACCTTTCTCCATCAATTAGCAACCTGATGCCCTCACTAAACACATTTCTTAAATTGTAGCCATTTTTTGAGCGTTTATTTTCTGGTTTCAAATCCGTGTATATATCACCATTGCTCTTGATTTTCTTGACTGTATATCTCTTAAATGTCAACATATACACGTGTGATTTAGTTTTCGAAGATTTTTCAATGCCGAGAACCCCGATCAGGGAGTCAAAAAGGCGTAAGGTTTGTAATGGTGTAAAAGTAAAATTGGATATACCGAGCTAGGATTCGAGTTACAGGAACAAGGACGAAACCAACCACCCAAGAATGGAATCGTAGAGCGAAAACAGTTGACAACCTCCTGGAAGCAGCTTTTCTTGCCACCAGACCTTTCTCCATCAATTAGGAATCTGATGTCGTCATTAAACACATTCCTTAAATTGTAGCCATTTTTGGAGTGTTTATTTTTTGGTGTCTAATCCGCATATATATCACCATTGCTCCTGATTTTCTTGACTGTATATCTCTTAAATATTAACATATACACGTGTGATTTAGTTTACAAAGATTTTTCAATGCTGAGAACCCCGATCAGAGAGTAAAAATGGCGTAAGGTTCACAATGGTGTAAAACTAAATTGGGATATACCGGGCTAGGTTTCGAGTTACAGAAACAAGGGCCAAACCAACCACCCAAGAATGGAATCGTCGAGTGAAAACACTTGACAACTTCCAGGAAGCAGCTTTTCTTGCCCCCAGACCTTTCTCCATCAATTCGGAATCTGATGCCGTCACTTAACACATTCCTTAAATTGTAGCCATTTTTTGTGTGTTAATTTTTTTGGTGTCTAATCCGCATATATATCACCATTGCTCTTGATTTTCTTGTCTGTATATCTCTTAAATGTCAACATATACACGTGTGACTTACTTTACGAAGGTTTTTCAATGCCGAGAACCTCGATCAGAGAGTAAAAAAGGCGGAAGGTTCACAATGGTGTAAAACTAAAATGGGATATACCGGGCTAGGATTCGAGTTACAGGAATAAGGGCCAAACGAACCACCCGAGAATGGAATCGTCGAGCAAAAACACTTGACAACCTCCTGGAAGCAGCTTTTTTTGCCCCCAGACCTTTCTCCATCAATTAGGAATCTGACGCCGTCACTTAACACTTTCCTTAAATTGTAGCCATTTTTTTAGTATTAATTTTTTTGGTGTCTAATCATCATATATATCACCATTGCTCTTGATTTTCTTGACTGTATATCTCTTAAATTTCAAGATATACACGTGTGATTTAGTTTACGGAGATTTTTCAATGCCGAGAACCTCGATCAGAGAGTAAAAAAGGCGTAAGGTTCACAATGGTGTAAAACTAAAATGGGATATACCAGGCTATGATTCGAGTCACAAGAACAAGGGCCAAACCAAACACGCAAGAATGGAATCGTCGTGCAAAAACACTTGACAACCTCCTGGAAGCAGCTTTTCTTGCCACCTTACATTTCTCCATCAATTAGGAATCTGATGTCGTCACTAAACACATTCCTTAAATTGTAGCCATTTTTAGTGTTTGTTTTTGGTGTCTAATCCGCATATATATCACCATTGCTCTTGATTTTCTTAAAAGCATATCTCTTAAATGTCAACATATACATGTGCGATTTAGTTTACGTAGATTTTTCAATGCCGAGATCCTCGATCAGAGAGTAAAAAGGCGTCAGGTTCACAATGGTGTAAAAATAAATGGGATATACTGGGGTAGGACTCGAGTTACAGGAACAAGGGCCAAAACAACCACCCAAGAACGTAATCGTCGAGCGAAAACACTTAACAACCTCCTGGAAGCAGCTTTTCCTGCCCACAGACCTTTCTCCATCAATTAGGAATCTGATGCCGTCACTAAACACATTCCTTAAATTGTAGCCATTTTTTAGTGTTTATTTTTGGTGTCAAATCCGCATATATATCACCATTGCTCTTGATTTTCTTGACTGTATATCTCTTAAATGTCAACATATACACGTGTGATTTAGTTTACGAAGATTTTTCAATGCTGAGTACCTCGATTAGAGAGTAAAAAGGCGTGAGGTTCACAATGGTGTAAAACTAAAATGGGATATACCGGACTAGGATTCGAGTTACAGGAACAAGGGCCAAACCAACCACCCAAGAATGGAATCGTCGAGCGAAAACACTTGACAAGCTCCTGGAAGCAGCTTTTCTTGCCACCAGACCTTTCTCCATCAATTAGAAATCTGATGCTGTCATAAAACACATTCCTTAAATTGTAGCCGTTTTTTAGTGTTTATTTTTTGGTGCCTAATCCGCATATATATCACCATTGCTATTGATTTTGTTGACTATATATCTCTTAAATGTCATCATATACACGTGTGATTTAGTTTACGAAGATTTTTCAATGCCGAGAATCTCGATCAGAGAGTAAAAAAAGGCGCGAGGTTCACAATGGTGTAAAACTAAAATGGATATACCAGACTGGGAATCGAGTAACAGGAACAAGGGCCAAACCAACCACCCAAGAATGGAATCGCCGAGCGAAAACACTTGACAACTTCCTTGAAGCAGCTTTTCATGCCACCACACCTTTCTCCATCAATTAGGAATCTGATGCCCTCATTAAACACATTCATTAAATTGTAGCCATTTTTTGAGTGTTTATTTTTGGGTTTCTAATCCGCATGTATATCACCGTTGCTCTTGATTTTCTTGACTTGATATCTCTTAAATGTCAACATATACATGTGTGACTTACTTTACGAAGATTTTTCAATGCCGAGAACCTCGATCAGAGAGTAAAAAAGGCGTAAGGTACACAATGGTGTAAAACTAAAATGGGATATACCGGGCTAGGATTCGAGTTACAGGAACAAGGGCCAAACCAACCACCCAAGATTGGAATCGTCGAGCAAAAACACTTGACAACCTCCTGGAAGAAGCTTTTCTTGCCACCAGACCATTCTCCATCAATTAGGAATCTGAAGCCGTCACTAAACACATTCCTTAAATTGTAGCCATTTTTGGAATGTTTATTTTCAGGTGTCTAATCCGCATATATATCACCATTGCTCTTGCTTTTCTTTACTGTATATCTTTTAAATGTCAATATATACACGTGTGATTTAGTTTATGAAGATTTTTCAATGCCGAAAACCCCAATCAGAGAGTAAAAAAGGCGTAAGGTTCACAATGGTGTAAAACTAAAATGGGATATACCAGGCTAGGTTCGAGTTACAGGAACAAGGGCCAAACCAACCACCCAGGAATGGAATCGTCGAGCGAAAACCCTTGACAACCTCCTGGAAGCAGCTTTTTTTGCCTCCAAACCTTTCTCCATCAATTTGGAATCTGACGCTGTCACTTAACACATTCCTTAAATTGTAGCCATTTTTTTAGTATTAATTTTTTTGGTGTCTAATCCGCATATATATCACCATTGCTCTTGATTTTCTTGTCTGTATAACTCTTAAATGTCAACATATAAACGTGTGATTTTGTTTATGAAGATTTTTTAATGCCGAGAACCTCGATCAGAGAGTAAAAAAGGCGCATGTTTCACAATGACATAAAATTAAAATGGGATATACCGGGCTAGGATTCGAGTTATAGGAACAATGGCCAAACCAACCACCCAAGAATGGAATCGTCAAGCGAAAACACATGAAAACCTCATGGAAGCAGCTTTTCTTGCCACCAGACCTTTCTCCATCAATTAGGAATTTGATGCCGTCACAAAACACATTCCTTAAATTGTAGCCATTTTTTGAGTGTTTATTTTTTGGTGTCTACTCCGCATATATATCACCATTGCTCTTGATTTTCTTGACTGTATATCTCTTAAATGTCAACATATACACGCGTGATTTAGTTTACGAAGATTTTTCAATGCCGAGAACCCCGGTCCGAGATTAAAAAAGGCGTGAGGTTCACAATGGTGTAAAACTAAAATGGCATATACCGGTCTAGGATTCGAGTTACAGGACCAAGGGCCAAACCAACCAACCAAGAATGGAATCGTCGAGCGAAAACACTTGACAACCTCCTGGAAGCAGCTTTTCTTGCCACCAGACCTTTCTCCATCAACTAGGAATCTGATGCCGTCACTAAACACATTCCTTAAATTGTAGCCATTTTTGGAATGTTTATTTTTTGGTGTCTAATCCGCATATATATCACCATTGCTCTTGATTTTCTTTACTGAATATCTCTTAAATGTCAACACACACACGTGTGATTTAGTTTACGAAGATTTTTCAATGCCGAGAACCTCGATCAGAGAGTAAAAAAGGCGTAAGATTCACAATTGTGTAAAACTAAAATGGGATGTACCGGGCTAGAATTCGAGTTACAGGAACAAGGGCCAAACCAACCATCCAAGAATGGAATCGTCGATCGAAAACACTTGACAACCTCCTGGAAGTAACTTTTCTTGCCACCAGACCTTTCTCCATCAATTAGGAATCTGATGACGTCACTTAACACATTCCTTAAATTGTAGCCATTTTTTGAGTGTTTATTTTTTGGTGTCTAATCCGCATATATATATATCACCATTGCTCTTGATTTTTTTGACTCTATATCTCTTAAATGTTAACATATACACGTGTGATTTAGTTTACGAAGATTTTTCAATGCCGAGAACCTCGATCAGAGAGTAAAAAAGGCGTGAGGTTCACAATGGTGTAAAACTAAAATGGGATATACCGGGCTTGGATTCGAGTAATAGGAACAAGGGCCAAACCAACGACACAAGAATGGAATCGTCGAGCGAAAACACTTGACAACTTCCTGGAAGCAGCTTTTCTTGCCACCAGACCTTTCTCCATCAATTAGAAATCTGATGCCATCACTAAACACATTCCTGAAATTGTAGCCATTTTTTGAGTGTTTATTTTTTGGTGTCTAATCCGCATATAAATCACCATTGCTCTTGATTTTCCTGACTGTATATCTCTTTAATGTAAACATATACACGTGTGATTTAGTTTACGAAGATTTTTCAATGCCGAGAATCTCGATCTGAGAGTAAAAAAGGCGTGAGGTTCACAATGGTGTAAAACTAAAATGGGATATACCGGGCTAAGATTAGAGTTACAGGAACAAGGGCCAAACCAGCCACCCAAGAATGGAATTGTTGAGCGAAAACACTTGACAACCTCCTGGAAGCAGCTTTTTTTGCCCCCAGACCTTTCTCCATCAATTAGGAATCTGACGCCGTCACTTAACACATTCCTTAAATTGTAGCCATTTTTTGAGTATTAATTTTTTTGGTGTCTAATCCGCATATATATCACCATTGCTCTTGATTTTCTTGACTGTATATCTCTTAAATGTCAAGATATAAACGTGTGATTTTGTTTACGAAGATTTTTTAATGCCGAGAACCTCGATCAGATAGTAAAAAAGGCGCAAGTTTCACAATGATGTAAAACTAAAATGGGATATACCGGGCTAGGATTCGAGTTATAGGAAAAATGGCCAAACCAACCACCCAAGAATGGAATCGTCAAGCGAAAACACTTGAAAACCTCATGGAAGCAGCTTTTTTTGCCCCCAGACCTTTCTCCATCTATTAGGAATTTGATGCCGTCACAAAACACATTCTTTAAATTGTAGCCATTTTTTGATTGTTTATTTTTTGGTGTCTAATCCGCATATATATCACCATTTCTCTTGATGTTCTTGACTGTATATCTCTTAAATGTCAACATATACACTTGTGATTTAGTTTACGAAGATTTTTCAATGCCAAGAACCCCGGTCCGAGATTAAAAAAGGCGTGAGGTTCACAATGGTGTAAAACTAATATGGCATATACCGGGCTAGGATTCGATTTACAGGACAAAGGGCCAAAAAAACCACCCAAGAATGGAATCGTCGAGCGAAAACACTTGACAACCTCCTGGAAGCAGCTTTTCTTGCCACCAGACCTTTCTCCATCAATTAGGAATCTGATGACGTCACTTAACACATTCCTTAAATTGTAGCCATTTTTTGAGTGTTTATTTTTTGGTGTCTAATCCGCATATATATATATATCACCATTGCTCTTGATTTTTTTGACTCTATATCTCTTAAATGTTAACATATACACGTGTGATTTAGTTTACGAAGATTTTTCAATGCCGAGAACCTCGATCAGAGAGTAAAAAAGGCGTGAGGTTCACAATGGTGTAAAACTAAAATGGGATATACCGGGCTTGGATTCGAGTAATAGGAACAAGGGCCAAACCAACGACACAAGAATGGAATCGTCGAGCGAAAACACTTGACAACTTCCTGGAAGCAGCTTTTCTTGCCACCAGACCTTTCTCCATCAATTAGAAATCTGATGCCATCACTAAACACAATCCTGAAATTGTAGCCATTTTTTGAGTGTTTATTTTTTGGTGTCTAATCCGCATATAAATCACCATTGCTCTTGATTTTCCTGACTGTATATCTCTTTAATGTAAACATATACACGTGTGATTTAGTTTACGAAGATTTTTCAATGCCGAGAATCTCGATCTGAGAGTAAAAAAGGCGTGAGGTTCACAATGGTGTAAAACTAAAATGGGATATACCGGGCTAAGATTCGAGTTACAGGAACAAGGGCCAAACCAGCCACCCAAGAATGGAATTGTTGAGCGAAAACACTTGACAACCTCCTGGAAGCAGCTTTTTTTGCCCCCAGACTTTTCTCCATCAATTAGGAATCTGACGCCGTCACTTAACACATTCCTTAAATTGTAGCCATTTTTTGAGTATTAATTTTTTTGGTGTCTAATCCGCATATATATCACCATTGCTCTTGATTTTCTTGACTGTATATCTCTTAAATGTCAAGATATAAACGTGTGATTTTGTTTACGAAGATTTTTTAATGCCGAGAACCTCGATCAGATAGTAAAAAAGGCGCAAGTTTCACAATGATGTAAAACTAAAATGGGATATACCGGGCTAGGATTCGAGTTATAGGAAAAATGGCCAAACCAACCACCCAAGAATGGAATCGTCAAGCGAAAACACTTGAAAACCTCATGGAAGCAGCTTTTTTTGCCCCCAGACCTTTCTCCATCTATTAGGAATTTGATGCCGTCACAAAACACATTCTTTAAATTGTAGCCATTTTTTGATTGTTTATTTTTTGGTGTCTAATCCGCATATATATCACCATTTCTCTTGATGTTCTTGACTGTATATCTCTTAAATGTCAACATATACACTTGTGATTTAGTTTACGAAGATTTTTCAATGCCAAGAACCCCGGTCCGAGATTAAAAAAGGCGTGAGGTTCACAATGGTGTAAAACTAATATGGCATATACCGGGCTAGGATTCGATTTACAGGACAAAGGGCCAAAAAAACCACCCAAGAATGGAATCGTCGAGCGAAAACACTTGACAACCTCCTGGAAGCAGCTTTTCTTGCCACCAGACCTTTCTCCATCAACTAGGAATCTGATGTCGTCACTAAACACATTCCTTAAATTGCAGCCATTTTTGGAATGTTTATTTTTTGGTGTCTAATCCGCATATATATCACCATTGCTCTTGATTTTCTTTACTGTATATCTCTTAAATGTCAACACATACACGTGTGATTTAGTTTACGAAGATTGTTCAATGCCGAGAACCTCGATCAGAGAGTAAAAAAGGCGTAAGCTTCACAATGGTGTAAAACTAAAATGGGATATACCGGGCGAGGATTCTAGTTACAGGAACAAAGGCTAAACCAACCACCCAAGAATGGAATCGTCAAGCGAAAACACTTGACAACCTCCTAAAAGCAGCTTTTCTTGCCCCAAGACCTTTCTCCATCAATTAGGAATCTGACGCCGTCACTTAACACGTTCCTTAAATTGTAGCCACTTTTTGAGTATTAATTTTTTTTGTCTAATCCGCATATATATCACTATTGCTCTTGATTTTCTTGACTGTAAATCTCTTAAATGTCAACATATACACGTGTGATTTTGTTTACGAATATTTTTCAGTGCCGAGAACCTCGATCAGAGTGTAAAAGAGGCGTAAAGTTCACAATGATGTAAAACTAAAATGGGATACACCGGGCTAGGATTCGAGTTACAGGAACAATGGCCAAACCAACCACCCAAGAATGCAATCGTCTAGCGAAAACACTTGACAACCTCCTGGAAGCAGCTTTTCTTGCCACAACACATTTCTCCATCAATTAGGAATCTGATGCCATCACTAAACACATTCCTTAAATTGTAGCCATTTTTTTAGTGTTCATTTTTTGGTGTCTAATCGGCATATATATTACCATTGCTCTTGATTTTCTTGACTGTATGTCTCTTAAATGTCAACATATACACGTGTGATATAGTTTACGAAGATTTTTCAATGCCGATAACCTCGGTCAGAGAGTAAAAAAGGCGTAAGATTCACAATTGTGTTAAACTAAAATGGGATATACTAGGCTAGGATTGGAGTTACAGGAACAAGGGCCAAACCAAACACCCAAGAATGGAATCGTCGAGCGAAAACATTTGACCACCTCCTGGAAGAAGCTTTTCTTGCCACAAGACCTTTCTCCATCAATTAGGAATCTGTTGCCGTCACAAAACACATTCCTTAAATTGTAGCCAATTTTTGAGTGTTTATTTTTTAGTGTCTAATCCGCATATATATCACTATTTCTCTGGATTTTATTGACTGTATACCTCTTAAATGTCAACATATGCACGTGTGATTTAGTTTACAAAGATTTTTAAATGCCGAGAACCTCGATCAGAGAGTACAAAAGGCGTAAGGTTCACAATGGTGTAAAACTAAAATGGGATATAACGGGCATGGATTCGAGTTTCAGGAACAAGGGCCAAACTAACCACCCAAGAATGGAATCGTCGAGCGAAAACACTTGACAACCTCCTGGAAGAAGCTTTTTTTGCCACCAGACCTTTCTCCTTCAATTAGGAATCTGATCCGTCACAAAACACATTCCTTAAATTGTAGCCATTTTTTAGTGTTTATTTTTGGTGTCTAATCCGCATAAATATCACCATTGCTCTTGATTTTCTTGACTGTATATCTCTTAAATGTCGACATATACACGTGTAATTAAGATTACGAAGATTTTTCAATGGCATAAAACTTAAATGGGTATACCGCGCTAGAATTCGAGTTACAGGAACAAGGGCCGAACCAACCAACCAAGAATGGAATCATCGAGCGAAAACACTTGAGAACCTCCTAGAAGGAGCTTTTCTTGCCAACAGACCTTTCTCCATCAATTAGGAACCTGATGCACTCACTAAACACATTTCTTAAATTGTAGCCATTTTTTGAGCGTTTATTTTTTGGTTTCTAATCCGCGTGTATATCACCGTTGCTCTTAATTTTCTTGACTGTATATCTCTTAAATGTCAACATATACACGTGTGATTTAGTTTACAAAGATTTTTCAATGCCGAGAACCTCGTTCAGAGAGTAAAAAAGGTGTAAGGTTCACAATGGTGTAAAACTAAAATGGGATATACTAGGCTAGGATTCGAGTCACAAGAACAAGGGCAAAACCAACCACCCAAGAATGGAATCGTCGTGCAAAAACACTTGAAAACCTCATGGAAGCAGCTTTTCTTGCCACCATACATTTCTCCATCAATTAGGAATCTGATGCCGTCACTAAACACATTCCTTAAATTGTAGCCATTTTTAGTGTTTATTTTTGGTGTCTAATACGCATATATATCACCATTGCTCATGATTTTCTTGAAAGTATATCTCTTAAATGTCAACATATACATGTGTGATTTAGTTTACGAAGATTTTTCAATGCCGAGAACCTCGATCAGAGAGTACAAAGGCGTCAGGTTCACAATGGTGTAAAAATAAATGGGATATATCGGGCTAGGATTCGAGTTACAGGAACAAGGGCCAAAACAACCACCCAAGAATGTAATCGTCGAGCGAAAACACTTAACAACCTCTTGGAAGGAGCTTTTCTTGCCCCCGGACCTTTCTCCATAAATTAGGAATCTGATGCCATCACTAAACACATTCCTTAAATTGTAGCCATTTTTTAGTGTTTATTTTTGGTGTCAAATCCGCATACATATCACCATTGCTCTTGATTTTCTTGACTGTAAATCTCTTAAATGTCAACATATACACGTGTGATTTAGTTTACGAATATTTTTCAATGCTGAGTACCTCGATTAGAGAGTAAAAAAGGCGTGAGGTTCACAATGGTGTAAAACTAAAATGGGATATACCGGACTAGGATTCGAGTTACAGGAACAAGGGCCAAACCAACTGACGTGATGTCGTGGTCACAATCAAATTTAATCCCAAAAACAACTATAAATAGTGGTAAGAGGGTATCGAACTCAAGGAGTATGTGGAAGGTGTGTTGATTTTATAGCTTTGCAATTAACTACAATTAACCTAATTTGCAGAAAAATAAAGATCAATGGTTTGGATTGTTGTTTTAGAATACTAAATTAAAAACTAATTGCAAATCAAATGTTGTTTGTAAAACAGATTAGGAGAGAACAATGACCATCTTAGGTTTCAGTTTCTTTAAACAATTGTGTGAAATTCCAACTAGAAAGAGTTACATAGACATAACTCGTGCAAGAATAATCGAAGTGATAAAAGGGAACAAAGTACTCGGATTTATAAACGCGAGGTTGTTTCCCGATGATCAATTAATCAATAACCAACCCTAACCCTTCCCGTGATATCTCGATTGCCAACGGCACCAAGAACGTACGATTAAGACTAGAAATTGCAATATCGATTAACAAGCTACAAACAATTAAACATACACCATGATATTCAAGCAACGCAAGTTATCATTCTAGAAATTCAGAAATAAACACACAAAAGTTCAAGAGAAACCTTCACCTAAGATGATCACCGAAAGTTTTAGCCACACATAGCTTGGTGAATCATCATATCAATCAATTCAATGTTCATACAAATCGAAAACACAAACCGAATGTTAGGAATTGTTTAGAACCAAGCAAGACAGCCAAAATTCGCCCCTAGTGTCTCCCAAAACCGACAATGATGAGAACACCTCAAAAGACACAATAAAAACCAACTTAATGTGGCAGTTACACAATTTCCGCAGACACCACCGTAATTTACGGCTCCACCGTAAATTACGGTGGACATAAAAGGTTTTCGGTGAGATAAGACTGATTTACGGTAAGCTCCAGATGAAATCCAGGTCCACCGTAAATTACGGTGGGACCGTAATTTACGGCGACCGCCTGATTGTTTTGCTTTGTGCCTCACCAATGCTGCCGCCAATAGCTTGATGTTGGACGTTGTGATTATGATAGATTATTCTTCCAGGTGTTCACTTCTTCTCCTGCCAAGTTCACGTGATGTATGTGGCTGCCCAATCCTTCACGTGTCATGTGCACCAAAGTCCAAGCCCACATGTGCCTTATGATGATGATTTCTCCAATGATCGGCCCACATGTGATGCCACAAGTCCATCTCACAAGGCAGCCATGATGATGAGTGTTGATGATATTTGTGATGAGTCCACAAGAATATTAATGATGATGATCCACGTGAGTTCTTTTCCTTGGCTCATATGTGCGGCCCAATCACACCAGCCGCCCAAACTATAATCGGCCCACTTATGATGATTTGAGTTGTTGACTATTGTTCTTCGATGTCTGCCAAGATAAGTCCTCAAAAGTCTAGCCCATGTGCAAATGTCGGCCCATCTTCACTTTGCCTCCAAGTCTCAAGTGAGTGAATTGTTGTTCTCCTCTCAATCAGAATGTGCACGTGATGATGATGTTTGTTGAAACCCAAAATCCCACTTAATTAATGTTGTTTCCCAAAACCTTCAAGATGGCAGCTCAATATTCACGTGAAGATGCCCTTGTTTTTGTTGATTGCTTTTCAATTAATTCCTCCTCTTTTTTCTATGTCTGCCGCCAAAATAGTGAAGTGATGATGATGTTTGTTTCTTCATCAAAAACCAAAACCTCAAAGTTGCTGATGATGTTGACTTTTGTTCCTTCCTTTCACGTGATTGACTCATGTTTATATAGTCATGATGTGATGACTATTAAAAATAATAAATCCTTCTCACCAAAACACTTGCGCTGTTAACACGTATCATCAACCGTAGCCTACGGGTTCCAATTTAACCGAATTAAGCGATTTACCTGCAAAACACACAAACACTCGTAGTTACCAAGTTCAAGCAAATACCCAAGTAAAGCATGAAATTTTAATCTTTTTAAACCATTTAAGGGTTGTCCAACGGACCACCCGTCACATCCCCACACTTACCCGTTGCTTGTCCCAAGCAACCGATTCAAAAACTATTTCAAAACCACAAGCGATCAACATGCAAACCAAGCTAAAATGTATCGTCCTTTTACTAACTTTCAATCATACCATAAGACACACCCCTCACAAAAACTCTTGGTGACAAGAAATATTAGCACATAATGCTAAACCACTCAATGCGTGTGTGTGTGTGTGTGCGACAATAAGCTTGTATACAAATCAAGTTTCCTCCTAACAAATATCTAACATGCTTTAGAATCAAAGGGACTTGCGGGTTGCAACGGGGCTAGGTGTAAAGGTAGGAAAATAGTAGAATACATATGAAAGAGCTAATTGATTTGACCCGGCTTTTATTTCTACCACTAAACAAAGCAACCATCAAATATATACACAACTTCTTCAACATTTTCAACTACTATTGCAACCACATACTTCTTTTTGTATTTTTCATATTTTTTTTTTTTTTTTTCATAACACATCAAACTCAACAATATATACAAGAACATCAATACTACATACTAAATCTCCTAAACCGGGTCATCTCAAAAGGTAAAATTTTTGTAGGAAGTAGGCTCCGGTCACAATCGAATGGTCTAAGGCTCAACATGGCTTTCTAAGGACCAAACCCCCACCCCTCACAATACCAAGCTCATATGTGTAACGTATGAGGTCCAACCCACCAATCCCGCACTCTCTCACATCTAAACGAGGCTTCCTAAAAGTCCCCCTATCATTTTCAAAAGCATGCTAATTCTAGGATTTAACAAGTATTCACACACAAGTTCTATTAACACACAACGCACACCGCCACTCAAACAATGAAATATCAATAACAATCATGTGTGGTTCAAATCCTCACCAAGAAAAGACTAGGAATGGGTGTCGGTGTGTCAAATGGCACAATATCAAGTTTTCAAATTTTAACAATTTTCGCTCGGATTTACAAAATTTTTAACTATCAAAAATTTCCCCCATCCCCACACTTGGGATACATTGTCCCAATGTATGGCTTTGAGGGAAAGATCGCTTCTAACCCACAACATCAGCCTTTGCTTAAACTCTCAAACCCCAAATTTCTTTTTGGATTTTTTTTTTTTTTTTTATAAACCAAAGCAAACTAACAATATTTCACAGCTAAAGAACATGACAAGTCTAAGGAAAAAGTACATTGACCTGGTAAAGTTTGGCACAACAGATATTGTAAATGATCCAATTTCCTTTCACCACCTTTACACAAATATCCGCACATCTTCCCCACACTTGAGTGTTGCCATGGCCCTGAAACATAGAAAGATAAAAACAACAAGATCAATGAAAAACCTTGGGTTGCCTCCCAAGCAGCGCTAAGTTTTCAGGTCTTCAGCCAGACCGTACCACCCCCATTTATGGTGGCTCAAAGAACCAGTTCCTATCACTTCCATCACTTCCTTGTGCCATTGACCAAAATGCATCCATCTTGTTTTGACTCGGTGGGTAATCAAATACATTCTTGCTCGCACCCATATATGCTTCTTCACGGTCCGGTGGGTGCTTTTTTCTCATTCGTGGTAACACCTTTTCACTAAACCCGCTATCCTTCGCCACGACAAAATCGTAACTAATCATCTTAGTCTGAACATCAAATGACAACTTACGGTTCCTTTCGGTCATGGTAATAATTCCTTCTCTACAATCAATTTGAGCATTTGCCGTATAGAGAAACGGTCGACCTAAAATCACCCTTTGTTGTGATGCCATGTTGGTAGAAGCATAGTCCAAAACTAGAAAATCCACCGGGTATTCAAATTCTCCCAACTGAATCTTAACATTCCTAACCATTCCTCGTGGACGCCTCCAACTTCTATCCACCAAGCTCACCATAGTGTCTATACCTTCAAGTGGACCAAAGTCGTACATATCGTATAGATCGCTTGGTAGCACACTCATGCTTGCCCCGTAGTCCAACAATGCGTGAGGGATTTTTAATTTTCCCACACAGATAGGCACGATTGGCACTCCATACTCTTTATCATTCTCGACTTCGGCATCTTTTTCCAAACCTGCATTCACTTGACACGAAGAAGTTAGCAATGTTTCATTAAATTTAGTATTTGGAACGGTGCTTACCATATTGATGTTAATGCTTTTTGTGTTCTTGGGATTTGTCACCGTGTCACTTTGTATTTGACCTTTTGCTTTCTTCAATATCGCCACGTCACTTGCAAGTTGACCTATTTGAGTGGTCAACGATTGGATGCTTTTGTCACGAATCTCATCCTTTTGCATCCGAACCTCATCACGTTGGTTCATTCGTTGCATTTCACTTTGCATCGCCTTCAACATCTCCATCATCTCATTTCCACCCGAAGAACTTTGACCCGTTTGATATTGCCTTTGAAATCCTTGGTTTCCTTGGAAATTCGGGTTAGCTTGATTTGAAGGGTTCCCATAACGAAAATTTGGGTGGTTCCTCAACCCGGGGTGGTATGTATTTGAATTCATGTTATTGTAGTTTCTACCACCCCCTCCTTGACCTTGACCTTGAATAGCATGCACCTCTTCATATTGCCCTTCCACCATCCCTTGGCAATTTTCAGCCGCGTGACCTATTTCATTACACAAAGCACAAACATCATAAATTTGGTTAGTAGTTTAAACATTACCATCATCTATGGCGTGCACTTGTGATCGGGCAATGGCTGGTCGAGCTCTTCTTGAGGCTTGAGCTTTCCTCTTTGATGTAGTTGCCATGCTTTCTAAAAACTCCCAATCATCATTCTCATAATTTGTTCCAAAAGTCCCACCGGTAATAGACATCAAGTCACGTGCATCTTCGGCACTCAACCCCTCGTGAAAGGCATTCATCAACTCCCACAATTCAATTCCATGGTGAGGGCCATTTTTAATCATCATATTGAAACGCTCGAATGCCTCATGAAACATCTCACTATGTTGTTGTTGGAAGCTTCTCAACCCCTTTCTTGCATCGTTGGTCTTTTGGGCGGTGTAAAACTCATCCAAAAAAGTTTGTTGCATCTCCCCCCATGTATATATGGATGCCGAAGGTAACGTGTAGAACCATTTCTTCGCCTTATCTTCCAAAGAAAATTGGAATAATACCAATTTGATGTCATCAGCCGAGAACCCTTGACTCCCAAGAGTGTTGCAAATCGAGTCATAAGCCTCTAAATGAAAGTAAGGCTCCTCCGTTGCCAACCCTTTGTATTTTGGTAAACTTTGCAAAGAGTTGGTCCTCACTTCAAATGTTCTCCCTTGATCATTGTGAGGAATAACTACCGGTGAAGGGTTTTGAGTGATTACCGGCCGAAAATGTGCTTCAATGCCCCTCACATTTTCTCTAAGGTGTCTCCTTGGTACACCAAACCTACCCCTTGGGCGAATAGGACCCATTGGCCTTGGTACATGCCCTTGTGGTGCATTTGGTTGTTGAAATTGCTGTTGCGGCATTGGTGGGCGTTGAATTGGCCTTTGGAATTGTTGAACATTTGGTTGTACATTCTGTGGCCGAATTTGTTGCAATGGGATAGGGCGTTGCATTGGTGGCCCTTGTGGTCTTGGTCGAATATGTTGCGGTATAAGTTGTTGTGGCACTCCACCTACACTCGCTATCCCTTGAGATTGACCCGGCACATACCCAAACTCTCCTTGATCTCCATCACCCACATAAGCATATCCTTCTTCCTCGTATCCCTCAAACTCTTCTTCATAACCTTCAAAATACCCATCTCCTCCTATACCCGAAGATTGCATATAAGGATAAGACGAATATTGCATACCGGGTTGGTTCGATGGTCGATATGTAGAGGTAGTATGGATAACGGTTGAGCTTTGTGGTAATGAGTGAGTAGAAGATGATTGACCCGTAGTTGGAGGAAAGAAGTGTGAAAGTGGTGGAATTGTTGCGGAAGGGCTATAGGTGAGAGTGGGTTCGACTTGGGTAGTAATAGGTGATGTGGTGTTGGTTGATGTAACTTCATGTAGTGAAGTAAATTCGGTAGTGGAAATAGGCATGGTGGTATTTGGTGAAGGTTGTGTGGATGTAGGAATGAATGATGAGGTCGTTTGACCCGTTGTAGGTGGTATTTGTGGTTCGTCCATGATGTTTCTTGGTGTGATGGGTGAAGTAGGTGAACCAATGATTCTGTTTTCTCGTAGTAACACTCGGTTTTGCCTTAACGTTCTTTCAATTTCCGGATCAAATGACAATGGTGACGCTTTGTGAGATCCTCTAGTATGCATGCACCTGTAGAACCTGCACACTAAACACACCAGTGTAAACCCGAAAATAACAAAGCAAAACTAACAAACTGACACACGTTGCGCACTACTCCCCGGCAACGGCGCCAAAATTTGACGTGATGTCGTGGTCACAATCAAATTTAATCCCAAAAACAACTATAGATAGTGGTAAGAGGGTATCGAACTCAGGGAGTATGTGGAAGGTGTGTTGATTTTATAGCTTTGCAATTAACTACAATTAACCTAATTTGCAGAAAAATAAAGATCAATGGTTTGGATTGTTGTTTTAGAATACTAAATTAAAAACTAATTGCAAATCAAATGTTGGTTGTAAAACAGATTAGGAGAGAACAATGACCATCTTAGGTTTCAGTTTCTTTAAACAATTGTGTGAAATTCCAACTAGAAAGAGTTACATAGACATAACTCGTGCATGAATAATCGAAGTGATAAAAGGGAACAAAGTACTCGGATTTATAAACGCGAGGTTGTTTCCCGATGATCAATTAATCAATAACCAACCCTAACCCTTCCCGTGATATCTCGATTGCCAACGGCACCAAGAACGTACGATTAAGACTAGAAATTGCAATATCGATTAACAAGCTACAAACAATTAAACATACACCATGATATTCAAGCAACGCAAGTTATCATTCTAGAAATTCAGAAATAAACACACAAAAGTTCAAGAGAAACCTTCACCTAAGATGATCACCGAAAGTTTTAGCCACACATAGCTTAGTGAATCATCATATCAATCAATTCAATGTTCATACAAATCGAAAACACAAACCGAATGTTAGGAATTGTTTAGAACCAAGCAAGACAGCCAAAATTCGCCCCTAGTGTCTCCCAAAACCGACAATGATGAGAACACCTCAAAAGACACAATAAAAACCAACTTAATGTGGCAGTTACACAATTTCCGCAGACACCACCGTAATTTACGGCTCCACCGTAAATTACGGTGGACATAAAAGGTTTACGGTGAGATAAGACTGATTTACGGTAAGCTCCAGATGAAATCCAGGTCCACCGTAAATTACGGTGGGACCGTAATTTACGGCGACCGCCTGATTGTTTTGCTTTGTGCCTCACCAATGCTGCCGCCAATAGCTTGATGTTGGACGTTGTGATTATGATAGATTATTCTTCCAGGTGTTCACTTCTTCTCCTGCCAAGTTCACGTGATGTATGTGGCTGCCCAATCCTTCACGTGTCATGTGCACCAAAGTCCAAGCCCACATGTGCCTTATGATGATGATTTCTCCAATGATCGGCCCACATGTGATGCCACAAGTCCATCTCACAAGGCAGCCATGATGATGAGTGTTGATGATATTTGTGATGAGTCCACAAGAATATTAATGATGATGATCCACGTGAGTTCTTTTCCTTGGCTCATATGTGCGGCCCAATCACACCAGCCGCCCAAACTATAATCGGCCCACTTATGATGATTTGAGTTGTTGACTATTGTTCTTCGATGTCTGCCAAGATAAGTCCTCAAAAGTCTAGCCCATGTGCAAATGTCGGCCCATCTTCACTTTGCCTCCAAGTCTCAAGTGAGTGAATTGTTGTTCTCCTCTCAATCAGAATGTGCACGTGATGATGATGTTTGTTGAAACCCAAAATCCCACTTAATTAATGTTGTTTCCCAAAACCTTCAAGATGGCAGCTCAATATTCACGTGAAGATGCCCTTGTTTTTGTTGATTGCTTTTCAATTAATTCCTCCTCTTTTTTCTATGTCTGCCGCCAAAATAGTGAAGTGATGATGATGTTTGTTTCTTCATCAAAAACCAAAACCTCAAAGTTGCTGATGATGTTGACTTTTGCTCCTTCCTTTCACGTGATTGACTCATGTTTATATAGTCATGATGTGATGACTATTAAAAATAATAAATCCTTCTCACCAAAACACTTGCGCTGTTAACACGAATCATCAACCGTAGCCTACGGGTTCCAATTTAACCAAATTAAGCGATTTACCTGCAAAACACACAAACACTCGTAGTTACCAAGTTCAAGCAAATACCCAAGTAAAGCATGAAATTTTAATCTTTTTAAACCATTTAAGGGTTGTCCAACGGACCACCCATCACCAACCACCCAAGAATGGAATCGTCAAGCGAAAACACTTGACAACCTCCTGGAAGAAGATTTTCTTACCACCAGACCTTTCTCCATCAATTAGGAATCTGATGCTGTCACAAAACACATTCCTTAAATTGTAGCCATTTTTTGAGTGTTTATTTTTTGGTGTCTAATCCGCATATATATCACCATTGCTCTTGATTTTCTTGACTGTATATCTCTTAAATGTCAACATATACACGTGTGATTTAGTTTACGGAGATTATTCAATGCCGAGAACCTCGGTTAGAGTGTAAGAAAGGCGTAAGGTTCACAATGGTGTAAAACTACAATGGGATATACCGGGCTAGGATTCGAGTTTCAAGAACAAGGGCCAAACTAACCACCCAAGAATGGAATCGTCGAGCGAAAACACTTGACCACCTCCTTGAAGCAGCTTTTCTTGCCACCAGACCTTTCTCCATCAATTAGGAATCTGTTACCGTCACTAAACACATTTCTTAAATTGAAGCCATTTTTTAAGTGTTTACTTTTTGGTGTCTAATTCGCATATATGTCACCAGTGCTCTTGATTTTCTTGAGTGTATATCTCTTAAATGTCAACAAATACACGTGTGATTTAGTTTACAAAGATTTTTAAATGCCGAGAACCTCGATCAGAGAGTAAAAAAGGCGTAAGTTTCACAATGATGTAAAACAAAAATGGGATATACCGGGCTAGGATTCGGGTTATAGGAACAATGGCCAAACCAACCACCCAAGAATGGAATCGTCAAACGAAAACATTTGAAAACCTCATGGAAGCAGCTTTTTTTGGCCCCAGACCTTTCTCCATCAATTAGGAATTTGATGCCGTCACAAAACACATTCCTTAAATTGTAGCCATTTTTTGAGTGTTTATTTTTTGGTGTCTAATCCGCATATATATCACCATTTCTCTTGATGTTCTTGATTGTATATCTCTTAAATTTCAACATATACACTTGTGATTTAGTTTACGAAGATTTTTCAATGCCGAGAACCCCGGTCCGAGATTAAAAAAGGCGTGAGGTTCACAATGGTGTAAAACTAATATGGCATATACCGGGCTAGGATTCGATTTACACGACCAAGGGCCAAAAAAACCACCCAAGAATGGAATCGTCGAGCGAAAACACTTGACAACCTCCTGGAAGCAGCTTTTCTTGCCACCAGACCTTTCTCCATCAACTAGGAATCTGATGCCGTCACTAAACACATTCCTTAAATTGCAGCCATTTTTGGAATGTTTATTTTTTGGTGTCTAATCCGCATATATATCACCATTGCTCTTGATTTTCTTTACTGTATATCTCTTAAATGTCAACACATACACGTGTGATTTAGTTTACGAAGATTGTTCAATGCCAAGAACCTCGATCAGAGAGTAAAAAAGGCGTAAGTTTCACAATGGTGTAAAACAAAAATGGGATATACCGGGCGAGGATTCTAGTTACAGGAACAAAGGCTAAACCAACCACCCAAGAATGGAATCGTCAAGCGAAAACACTTGACAACCTCCTGAAAGCAGCTTTTCTTGCCCCAAGACCTTTCTCCATCAATTAGGAATCTGACGCCGTCACTTAACACGTTCCTTAAATTGTAGCCATTTTTTGAGTATTAATTTTTTTTTTGTCTAATCCGCATATATATCACTATTGCTCTTGATTTTCTTGACTGTATATCTCTTAAATGTCAACATATACACGTGTGATTTTGTTTACGAATATTTTTCAGTGCCGAGAACCTCGATCAGAGTGTAAAAGAGGCGTAAAGTTCACAATGATGTAAAACTAAAATGGGATACACCGGGCTAGGATTCGAGTTACAGGAACAATGGCCAAACCAACCACCCAAGAATGCAATCGTCTAGCGAAAACACTTGACAACCTCCTTGAAGCAGCTTTTCTTGCCACAACACATTTCTCCATCAATTAGGAATCTGATGCCATCACTAAACACATTCCTTAAATTGTAGCCATTTTTTTAGTGTTCATTTTTTGGTGTCTAATCGGCATATATATTACCATTGCTCTTGATTTTCTTGACTGTATGTCTCTTAAATGTCAACATATACACGTGTGATATAGTTTACGAAGATTTTTCAATGCCGATAACCTCGGTCAGAGAGTAAAAAAGGCGTAAGATTCACAATTGTGTTAAACTAAAATGGGATATACTAGGCTAGGATTGGAGTTACAGGAACAAGGGCCAAACCAACCACCCAAGAATGGAATCGTCGAGCGAAAACATTTGACCACCTCCTGGAAGTAGCTTTTCTTGCCACCAGACCTTTCTCCATCAATTAGGAATCTGTTGCCGTCACAAAACACATTCCTTAAATTGTAGCCAATTTTTGAGTGTTTATTTTTTAGTGTCTAATCCGCATATATATCACTGTTTCTCTGGATTTTATTGACTGTATACCTCTTAAATGTCAACATATGCACGTGTGATTTAGTTTACAAAGATTTTTAAATGCCGAGAACCTCGATCAGAGAGTAAAAAAGGCGTAAGGTTCACAATGGTGTAAAACTAAAATGGGATATAACGGGCATGGATTCGAGTTACAGGAACAAGGGCCAAACTAACCACCCAAGAATGGAATCGTCGAGCAAAAACACTTGACAACCTCCTGGAAGAAGCTTTTTTTGCCACCAGACCTTTCTCCTTCAATTAGGAATCTGATCCGTCACTAAACACATTCCTTAAATTGTAGCCATTTTTTAGTGTTTATTTTTGGTGTCTAATCCGCATATATATCACCATTGCTCTTGATTTTCTTGACTGTATATCTCTTAAATGTCGACATATACACGTGTAATTAAGATTACGAAGATTTTTCAACGGCATAAAACTTAAATGGGTATACCGCGCTAGGATTCGAGTTACAGGAACAAGGGCCGAACCAACCAACCAAAAATGGAATCATCGAGCGAAAACACTTGAGAACCTCCTAGAAGGAGCTTTTCTTGCCAACAGACCTTTCTCCATCAATTAGGAACCTGATGCACTCACTAAACACATTTCTAAAATTGTAGCCATTTTTTGAGCGTTTATTTTTTGGTTTCTAATCCGCGTGTATATCACCGTTGCTCTTAATTTTCTTGACTGTATATCTCTTAAATGTCAACATATACACGTGTGATTTAGTTTACAAAGATTTTTCAATGCCGAGAACCTCGTTCAGAGAGTAAAAAAGGTGTAAGGTTCACAATGGTGTAAAACTAAAATGGGATATACCAGGCTAGGATTCGAGTCACAAGAACAAGGGCAAAACCAACCACCCAAGAATGGAATCGTCATGCAAAAACACTTGAAAACCTCATGGAAGCAGCTTTTCTTGCCACCATACATTTCTCCATCAATTAGGAATCTGATGCCGTCACTAAACACATTCCTTAAATTGTAGCCATTTTTAGTGTTTATTTTTGGTGTCTAATACGCATATATATCACCATTGCTCTTGATTTTCTTGAAAGTATATCTCTTAAATGTCAACATATACATGTGTGATTTAGTTTACGAAGATTTTTCAATGCCGAGAACCTCGATTAGAGAGTACAAAGGCGTCAGGTTCACAATGGTGTAAAAATAAATGGGATATACCGGGCTAGGATTCGAGTTACAGGAACAAGGGCCAAAACAACCACCCAAGAATGTAATCGTTGAGCGAAAACACTTAACAACCTCTCGGAAGGAGCTTTTCTTGCCCCCGGACCTTTCTCCATAAATTAGGAATCTGATGCCATCACTAAACACATTCCTTAAATTGTAGCCATTTTTGAGTGTTTATTTTTGGTGTCAAATCCGCATACATATCACCATTGCTCTTGATTTTCTTGACTGTATATCTCTTAAATGTCAACATATACACGTGTGATTTAGTTTACGAATATTTTTCAATGCTGAGTACCTCGATTAGAGAGTAAAAAAGGCGTGAGGTTCACAATGGTGTAAAACTAAAATGGGATATACCGGACTAGGATTCGAGTTACAGGAACAAGGGCCAAACCAACCACCCAAGAATGGAATCGTCAAGCGAAAACACTTGACAACCTCCTGGAAGAAGATTTTCTTACCACCAGACCTTTCTCCATCAATTAGGAATCTGATGCTGTCACAAAACACATTCCTTAAATTGTAGCCATTTTTTGAGTGTTTATTTTTTGGTGTCTAATCCGCATATATATCACCATTGGTCTTGATTTTCTTGACTGTATATCTCTTAAATGTCAACATTTACACGTGTGATTTAGTTTACGGAGATTATTCAATGCCGAGAACCTCGGTTAGAGTGTAAGAAAGGCGTAAGGTTCACAATGGTGTAAAACTACAATGGGATATACTGGGCTAGGATTCGAGTTTCAAGAACAAGGGCCAAACCAACCACCCAAGAATGGAATCGTCGAGCGAAAACACTTGACCACCTCCTTGAAGCAGCTTTTCTTGCCACCAGACCTTTCTCCATCAATTAGGAATCTGTTACCGTCACTAAACACATTTCTTAAATTGAAGCCATTTTTTAAGTGTTTACTTTTTGGTGTCTAATTCGCATATATGTCACCAGTGCTCTTGATTTTCTTGAGTGTATATCTCTTAAATGTCAACATATACACGTGTGATTTAGTTTACAAAGATTTTTAAATACCGAGAACCTCGATCAGAGAGTAAAAAAGGCGTAAGTTTCACAATGATGTAAAACTAAAATGGGATATACCGGGCTAGGATTCGAGTTATAGGAACAATGGCCAAACCAACCACCCAAGAATGGAATCGTCAAGCGAAAACACTTGAAAACCTCATGGAAGCAGCATTTCTTGCCACAAGACCTTTCTCCATCAATTAGGAATTTGATGCCGTCATAAAACACATTCCTTAAATTGTAGCCATTTTTTGTGTGTTTATTTTTTGGTGTCTAATCCGCATATATATCACCATTGCTCTTGATTTTCTTGACTGTATATCTCTTAAATGTCAACATATACACGTGTGATTTAATTTAAAAAGATTTTTCAATGCCGAGAACCCCGGTCCGAGATTAAAAAAGGCGTGAGGTTCACAATGGTGTAAAACTAAAATGGCATATACCGGTCTGGGATTCGAGTTACAGGACCAAGGGCCAAACCAACCACCCAAGAATGGAATAGTCGAGCGAAAACACTTGACAACCTCCTGGAAGCAGCTTTTCTTCCCACCAGACATTTCTCCATCAACTAGGAATCTGATGCCGTCACTAAACACATTCCTTAAATTGTAGCCATTTTTAGTGTTTATTTTTGGTGTCTAATCCGCATATATATCACCATTGCACTTGATTTTCTTGAAAGTATATCTCTTAAATGTCAACATATACATGTGTGATTTAGTTTACCAAGATTTTTCAATGCCAAGAACCTCGATCAGAGAGTACAAATGCGTTAGCTTCACAATGGTGTAAAAATAAATGGGATATACCGGGCTAGGATTCGAGTTACAGGAACAAGGGCCAAAACAACCACCCAAGAATGTAATCGTCGAGCGAAGACACTTAACAACCTCCTGGAAGGAGCTTTTCTTGCCCCCAGACCTTTCTCCATAAATTAGGAATCTGACGCCATCACTAAACACATTCCTTAAATTGTAGCCATTTTTTAGTGTTTATTTTTGGTGTCAAATCCGCATACATATCACCATTGCTCTTGATTTTCTTGACTGTATATCTCTTAAATGTCAACATATACACGTGTGATTTAGTTTACGAAGATTTTTCAATGCTGAGTACCTCGTTTAGAGAGTAAAAAAGGCGTGAGGTTCACAATGGTGTAAAACTAAAAAGGGATATACCGGACTAGGATTCGAGTTATAGGAACAAGGGCCAAACCTCCCACCCAAGAATGGAATCGTCGAGCGAAAACACTTGACAACCTCCTGGAAGCAGATTTTCTTGCCACCAGACCTTTCTCCATCAATTAGGAATCTGATGCTGTCACAAAACACATTCCTTAAATTGTAGACATTTTTTGAGTGTTTATTTTTTGGTGTCTAATCCGCATATATATTACCATTGCTCTTGATTTTCTTGACTGTATATCTCTTAAATGTCAACATATACACGTGTGATTTAGTTTACGGAGATTATTCAATGCCGAGAACCTCGGTTAGAGTGTAAAAAAGGCGTAAGGTTCACAATGGTGTAAAACTACAATGGGATATACCGGGCTAGGATTCGAGTTTCAAGAACAAGGGCCAAACCAACCACCCAAGAATGTAATCGTCGGGCAAAAACACTTGACAAGCTCCTGGAAGCAGCTTTTCTTGCCACCAGACCTTTTTCCATCAATTAGGAATCTGATGCTGTCACAAAACACATTCCTTAAATTGTAGCCGTTTTTTAGTGTTCATTTTTTGGTGCCTAATCGGCATATATATCACCATTGCTATTGATTTTGTTGACTCTATATCTCTTAAATGTCATCATATACACGTGTGATTTAGTTTACGAAGATTTTTCAATGCCAAGAACGTCGATCAGAGAGTAAAAAAAGGCGGGAGGTTCAAAATGGTGTAAAACTAAAATGGATATACCAGACTGGGAATCGAGTAACAGGAACAAGGGCCAAACCAACCACCCAAGAATGGAATCATCGAGTGAAAACACTTGACAACTTCCTTGAAGAAGCTTTTCATGCCACCAGAGCTTTCTCCATCAATTAGGAATCTGATGCCCTCATTAAACACATTCCTTAAATTGTAGCCATTTTTTGAGTGTTTATTTTTGGGTGTCTAATCCGCACATATATCACCATTGCTCTTGATTTTCTTGACTGTATATCTCTTAAATGTCAACATATACACGCGTGATTTAGTTTACGAAGATTTTTCAATGCCGAGAACCCCGGTCCGAGATTAAAAAAGGCGTGAGGTTCACAATGGTGTAAAACTAAAATGGCATATACCGGTCTAGGATTCGAGTTACAGGACCAAGGGCCAAACCAACCACCCAAGAATGGAATCGTCGGGCGAAAACACTTGACAACCTCCTGGAAGTAGCTTTTCTTCCCACCAGACATTTCTCCATCAACTAGGAATCTGATGCCGTCACTAAACACATTCCTTAAATTGTAGCCATTTTTGCAATGTTTATTTTTTGGTGTCTAATCCGCATATATTTCACCATTGCTCTTGATTTTCTTTACTGAATATCTCTTAAATGTCAACACATACACGTGTGATTTAGTTTACGAAGATTTTTTAATGCAGAGAACCCCGATCAGAGAGTAAAAAGGGCGTAAGCTTCTCAATGGTGTAAAACTAAAATGGGTTATACCGGGCGAGGATTCGAGTTACAGGAACAAAGGCCAAACCAACCACCCAAGAATGGAATCGTCAAGCCAAAACACCTGACAACCTCCTGAAAGCAGCTTTTCTTGCCCCCAGACCTTTTTCCATCAATTAGAAATCTGACGCCGTCACTTAACACATTCATTAAATTGTAGCCATTTTTTGAGTATTAATTTTTTTGGTATCTAATCCGCATATATATCACCATTGCTCTTCATTTTCTTGCCTGTATATCTCTTAAATGTCAACATATACATGTGTGATTTTGTTTTCGAAGATTTTTAAGTCCCGAGAACCTCGATCAGAGAGTAAAAAAGGCGTAAAGTTCACAATAATGTAAAACTAAAATGGGATACACCGGGCTAGGATTCGAGTTATAGGAACAATGGCCAAACCAACCACCCAAGAATGGAATCGTCGAGCGAAAACACTTGACCACCTCCTGGAAGCAGCTTTTCTTATCACCGGACCTTTCTCCATCAATTAGGAATCTGTTGCCGTCACTAAACACATTTCTTAAATTGTAGCCATTTTTTAAGTGTTTACTTTTTGGTGTCTTATCCGCATATATGTCTCCATTGCTCTTGATTTTCTTGACTGTATATCTCTTAAATGTCAACATATACACGTGTGATTTTGTTTACGAAGATTTTTAGGTGCCGAAAACCTCTATCAGAGAGTAAAAAAGGCGTAAGGTTCACAATGATGTAAAACTAAAATGGGATATGCCGGGCTAGGATTCGAGTTACAGGAACAAGGGCCAAACCAACCACCCAAGAATGGAATCTTCGAGCGAAAACACATGACAACCTCCTACAAGCAGTTTTTCTTACCACCAGACCTTTCTCCATCAATTAGGAATCTGATGTCGTCACTAAACTCATTCCTTAAATTGTAGCCATTTTTAAGTGTTTACTTTTTGGTGTCTAATCCGCATATATGTCACCACTGCTCTTGATTTTCTTGACTGTATATCTCTTAAATGTCAACATATACACGTGTGATTTTGTTTACGAAGATTTTTAAGTGCCGAGAACCTCGATCAGAGAGTAAAAAAGGCGTAAAGTTCACAATGATGTAAAACTAAAATGGGATACACCGGGCTAGGATTCGAGTTACAGGGACAATAGCCAAACCAACCAGCCAAAAATGGAATCGTCGAGCGAAAACACTTGACCACCTCTTGGAAGCAGCTTTTCTTGCCACCAGACCTTTCTCCATCAATTAGGAATCTGTTGCCGTCACTAAACACATTTCTTAAATTGTAGCCATTTTTAAGTGTTTACTTTTTGGTGTCTAATCCGCATATATGTCACCATTGCTCTTGATTTTCTTGATTGTATATCTCTTAAATGTCAACATATACACGTGTGATTTTGTTTACGAAAATTTTTAAGTGCCGAGAACCTCTATAAGAGAGTAAAAAAGGCGTAAGGCTCACAATGGTGTAAAACTAAAATGGGATATGCCGGGCTAGGATTCGAGTAACAGGAACAAGGGCCAAACCAACCACCCAAGAATGGAATCTTCGAGCGAAAACACATGACAACCTCCTGCAAGCAGCTTTTCTTGCCACCAGACCTTTCTCCATCAATTAGGAATCTGATGTCGTCACTAAACTTATTCCTTAAATTGTAGCCATTTTTTAAGTGTTTACTATTTGGTGTCTAATCCGCATATATGTCACCATTGCTCTTGATTTTTTTGACTGTATGTCTCTTAAATGTCAACATATACACGTGTGATTTAGTTTACGAAGATTTTTCATTGCCGAGAACCTCGATCAGAGAGTAAAAAAGGCGTAAGTTTCAAAATGCTGTAAAACTAAAATGGGATATACCGGGCTAGGATTCGAGTTACAGGAACAAGGGCCAAACCAACCACCCAAGAACGGAATCGTCGAGCGAAAACACTTGACAACCTCCTGGAAGCAGCTTTTCTTGCCACCAGACCTTTCTCCATTAATTAGAAATCTGTTGAAGTCACTAAACACATTCCATAAATTGTAGCCATTTTTTGAGTGTTTATAGTTTGGTGTCTAATCCGCATATATATCACCATTGCTCTTGATTTTCTTGACTGTATATCTCTTAAATGTCAACATATACACGTGTGATTTAGTTTACGAAGATTTTTCAATGCTGAGAACCTCGATCAGAGAGTAAAAAAGGCGTAAGGTTCGAGTTACAAGAACAAGGAGTAAAACGAACAACCCAAGAATGGAATCGTCGAGAGAAAACACTTGACAACCTCCTGGAAGCAGCTTTTCTTTCCTCCAAACCTTTCTCCATAAATTAGGAATCTGATGCCGTCACTAAACACATTCCTTAAATTGTAGCCATTTTTTAAGTGTTTACTTTTTGGTGTCTAATCCGCATATATGTCACCATTGCTCTTGATTTTCTTGAATGTATATCTCTTAAATGTCAACATATACACGTGTGATTTTGTTTACGAAGATTTTTAAGTGCCGAAAACCTCTATCAGAGAGTAAAAAAGGCGTAAGGTTCACAATGGTGTAAAACTAAAATGGGATATGCCGGGCTAGGATTCGAGTTACAGGAACAAGGGCCAAACCAACCACCCAAGAATGGAATCTTCGAGCGAAAACACATGACAACCTCCTGCAAGCAGTTTTTCTTACCACCAGACCTTTCTCCATCAATTAGGAATCTGATGTCGTCACTAAACTCATTCCTTAAATTGTAGCCATTTTTTAAGTGTTTACTTTTTGGTGTCTAATCCGCATATATGTCACCACTGCTCTTGATTTTCTTGACTGTATATCTCTTAAATGTCAACATATACACGTATGATTTTGTTTACGAATATTTTTAAGTGCCGAGAACCTCGATCAGAGAGTAAAAAAGGCGTAAAGTTCACAATGATGTAAAACTAAAATGGGATACACCGGGCTTGGATTCGAGTTACAGGAACAATGGCCAAACCAACCACCCAAGACTGGAATCGTCGAGCGAAAACACTTGACCACCTCATGGAAGCAGCTTTTCTTGCCACCAGACCTTTCTCCATCAATTAGGAATCTGTTGCCGTCACTAAAGACATTTCTTAAATTGTAGCCATTTTTTAAGTGTTTACTTTTTGGTGTCTAATCCGCATATATGTCACCATTGCTCTTGATTTTCTTGACTGTATATCTCTTAAATGTCAACATATACACGTGTGATTTTGTTTACAAAGATTTTAAAGTGCCGAGAACCTCTATCAGAGAGTAAAAAAGGCGTAAGGTTCACAATGGTGTAAAACTAAAATGGGATATGCCGGGCTAGGATTCGAGTTGCAGGAACAAGGGCCAAACCAACCAGCCAAGAATGGAATCTTCGAGCGAAAACACATGACAACCTCCTGCAAGCAGATTTTCTTGCCACCAGAACTTTTTCTATCAATTAGGAATCTGATGTCGTCACTAAAATCATTCCTTAAATTGTAGCCATTTTTTAAGTGTTTACTTTTTGGTGTCTAATCCGCATATATGTCACCATTGCTCTTGATTTTTTTGACTGTATGTCTCTTAAATGTCAACATATACACGTGTGATTTAGTTTACGAAGATTCTTCAATGCCGAGAACCTCGATCAGAGAGTAAAAAAGGTGTAAGTTTCAAAATGGTGTAAAACTAAAATGGGATATACCGGGCTAGGATTCAAGTTACACGAACAAGGGCAAAACCAACCACCCAAGAATGGAATAGTCGAGCGAAAACACTTAACAACCTCCTGGAAGCTGCTTTTCTTGCCACTAGACCTTTCTCCATCAATTAGGAATCTGATGCCGTCACTAAACACATTCCTTAAATTGTAGCCATTTTTTGAGTGTTTATTGTTTGGTGTCTAATCCGCATATATATCACCATTGCTCTTGATTTTCTTGACTGTATATCTCTTAAATGTCAACATATACACGTGTGATTTTGTTTACGAAGATTTTTCAATGCTGAGAACCTCGATCAGAGAGTAAAAAAGGCCCTAAGTTCACAATGGTGTAAAACTTAAATGGGATATATCGGTGTAGGATTCGAGTTACAAGAACAAGGAGTAAAACGAACCACCCAAGAATGGAATCGTCGAGCGAAAACACTTGACAACCTCCTGGAAGCAGCTTTTCTTTTCACCAAACCTTTCTCCATCAATTAGGAATCTGATGCCGTCACTAAACACATTCCTTAAATTGTAGCCATTTTTTGAGTGTTTATTTTTAGGTGTCTAATCCGCATATATAAATCACCATTGCTCTTGATTTTCTTGACTGTATATCTCTTAAATGTCAACATATACACGTGTGATTTTGTTTACGAAGATTTTTCAATGCTGAGAACCTCGATCAGAGAGTAAAAAAGGCCCTAAGTTCACAATGGTGTAAAACTTAAATGGGATATATCGGTGTAGGATTCGAGTTACAAGAACAAGGAGTAAAACGAACCACCCAAGAATGGAATCGTCGAGCGAAAACACTTGACAACCTCCTGGAAGCAGCTTTTCTTTCCACCAAACCTTTCTCCATCAATTAGGAATCTGATGCCGTCACTAAACACATTCCTTAAATTGTAGCCATTTTTTGAGTGTTTATTTTTAGGTGTCTAATCCGCATATATAAATCACCATTGCTCTTGATTTTCTTGACTGTATATCTCTTAAATGTCAACATATACACGTGTGATTTAGTTTACGAAGATTTTTCAATGCCGAGAACCTCGACCAGAGAGTAAAAAAGACGTAACTTTCAAAATGGTGTAAAACTAAAATGGGACCGGGCTAGGATTCGAGTTACAGAAACAAGGGCCAAACCAACCATCCAAGAATGGAATCGTTGAGCGAAAAAACTTGACAACCTACTAGAAGCAGCTTTTCTTGCCACTAGACCTTTCTCCATCAATTAGAAATCTGATGCCGTCACAAAACTCATTCCTTAAATTGTAGCCTTTTTTGAGTGTTTATTTTTTGGTGTCTAATCCGCATATATATCACCATTGTTCGTGATTTTCTTGACTGTATATCTCTTAAATGTTAACATATACACGTGTGATTTAGTTTACGAAGATTTTTCAATGCCAAGAACCTAGATCAGAGAGTAAAAAAGGCGTAAGATTCACAATTGTGTAAAACTAAAATGGGATATATTGGGCTAGGATTCAAGTTACAGGAACAAGGGCCAAACCAACCACCCAAGAATGGAATCGTCGATCGAAAACACTTGACAACCTCCAGGAAGCAGCTTTTCTTGCCACCAGACCTTTCTCCATCAATTAGGAATCTGATGCCATCATTAAACACATTCCTTAAATTGTAGCCATTTTTTGAGTGTTTATTTTTTGGTGTCTAATCCGCATATATATCACCATTGCTCTTGATTTTTTTGACTCTATATCTCTTAAATGTTAACATATACACGTGTGATTTAGTTTACGAAGATTTTTCAATGCCGAGAACCTCGATCAGAGAGTAAAAAAGGCGTGAGGTTCACAATGGTGTAAAACTAAAATGGGATATACCGGGCTTGGATTCGAGTTATAGGAACAAGGTCCAAACCAATCACACAAGAATGGAATCGTCGAGCGAAAACACTTGACAACTTCCTGGAAGCAGCTTTTCTTGCCACCAGACCTTTCTCCATCAATTAGGAATCTAATGCCGTCACTAAACACATTCCTAAAATTGTAGCCATCTTTTGAGTGTTTATTTTTTGGTGTCTAATCCGCATATATATCACCATTACTCTTGATTTTCTTGACTGTATATCTCTTTAATGTAAACATATACACGTGTGATTTAGTTTACCAAGATTTTTCAATGCTGAGAATCTCGATCTGAGAGTAAAAAAGGCGTGAGGTTCACAATGGTGTAAAACTAAATTGGGATATACCGGGCTAAGATTCGAGTTACTAGAACAAAGGCCAAACCAGCCACCTAAGAATGGAATTGTTGAGCGAAAACACTTGACAACCTCCTGGAAGCAGCCATTCTTGCCACCAGACCTTCCTCCATCAATTAGGAATCTGATGCCATCACTAAACACATTCCTTAAATTGTAGCCATTTTTTGAGTGTTTATTATTTGTTGTCTAATCCGCATATATATTACTATTGCTCTTGTTTTTCTTGGCTGTATATCTCTTAAATGTCAACATATACACATGTGATTTAGTTTATGAAGATTTTTCAATGCTGAGAACCTCGATCAGAGAGTAAAAAAGGCGTAAGGTTCACAATGGTGTAAAACTAAAATGGGATATATCGGGCTAGGATTCGAGTTACAGGAACAACGGCCAAACCAACCACCCAAGAATGGAATCGTTGAGCGAAAACAGTTGACAACCTCCTGGAAGGAGCTTTTCTTGCCACCAGACCTTTCTCCATCAATTTGGAATCTGATGCCGTCACTAAACACATTCCTTAATTTGTAGCCATTTTTTGAGTGTTTATTTTTTGGTGTTTAATCCGCATATATATCACCATAGCTCTTGATTTTCTTGACAGCATATCTCTTAAATGTACACATATACAGGTGTGATTTAGTTTACGAAGATTTTTCAATGCCGAGAACCTCGATCAGAGAGTAAAAAAGGCGTAAGTTTCACAATGGTGTAAAACTAAAATGGGATCTACCGGACTAGGATTCGAGTGACAGGAACAAGGGCCCAACCAACCACCCAAGAATGGAATCGTCGAGCGAAAACACTTGACAACCACCCAGAAGCAGCTTTTCTTGCCACCAGACCTTTATCCATCAATAAGGAATCTGATGCCGTCACTAAACACATTCCTGAAATTGTAGCCATTTTTTTAGTGTTAATTTTTTTGAGTCTAATCCGCGTATATATCACCAATGCTCTTGATTTTCTTGACTGTATATCTCTTAAATGTCAACATATACACGTTTGATTTAGTTTATGGAGATTTTTCAATGCCGAGAATCTCGATATGAGATTAAAAAGGCGTAAGGTTCACAATGGTGTAAAACTAAAATGGGATATACCGGGCTAAGATTCGAGTTACAGGAACAAGGGCCAAACCAGCCACCCAAGAGTGGAATAGTTGAGCGAAAAGATTTGACAACCTCCTAGAAGCAGCCTTTTTTGCCACCAGACCTTTCTTCATCACTGAGGAATCTGATGTCATCACTAAACACATTCCTTAAATTGTAGCCATTTTTTGATTGTTTATTATTTGGTGACTAATCCGCATATATATCACCATTGCTCTTGTTTTTCTTGGCTGTATATCTCTTAAATGTCAACATATACACTTGTGATTTAGTTTACAAAGATTTTTCAATGCTGAGAACCTCGATCAGAGAGTAAAAAAGGTGTAATGTTCACAATGGTGTAAAACTTAAATGGGATATACCGGGCTAGGATTCGAGTTACAGGAACAAGGGCCAAACCAACCACCCAAGAATGGAATCGTCGAGCGAAAACAGTTGACAACCTCCTGGAAGGTGCTTTTCTTGCCACCAGACATTTCTCCATCAATTAGGTTCTGATGCCGTCACTAAACACATTCCTTAAATTGTAGCCATTTTTTGAGTGTTTATTTTTTGGTGTCTAATCCGCATATATATCACCATAGCTCTTGATTTTCTTGACTGCATATCTCTTAAATGTCAACATATACACGTGTGATTTAGTTTACGAATATTTTTCAATGTCGAGAACCTCGATTAAAGAGTAAAAAAGGCGTAAGTTTAACAATGGTGTAAAACTAAAATGGGATCTACCGAACTAGGATTCGAGTTATAGGAAAACAAGGGCCCAACGAACCACCCAAGAATGGAATCGTCGTGTGAAAACACTTGACCACCTCCTGGAAGCAGCTTTTCTTGCCACCAGACCTTTCTCCATCAATTAGGAATCTGATGCCGTCAATAAACACATTCCTGAAATTGTAGCCATTTTTTAGAGTTAATTTTTTTGTGTCTAATCCGCATATATATCACCATTGCTCTTGATTTTGTTAACTGTATATCTCTTAAATGTCAACATATACACGTGTGATTTAATTTATGAAGATTTTTCAATGCCGAGAACCTCGATCAGAGAGTAAAAAATGCGTGAGATTCACAATGTTATAAAACTAAAATGGGATATACCGGGCTATGATTCGAGTTACAGGAACAAGGGCCAAACCAACCACCCAAGAATGGAATCGTCGAGCGAAAACACTTGACAACCTGCTGGAAGCAGCTTTTCTTGCCACCAGACCTTTCTCCATCAATTAGGAATCTGAGTGTTTATTTTTTGGGGTCTAATCCGCATATGTATTTATTTTTTGGGGTCTAATCCGCATATGTATCACCAGGGCTCTTGATTTTGTTGACTGTATATCTCTTAAATGTCAATATATACACGTGTGATTTAGTTTACGAAGATTTTTCAATGCCGAGAACTTCGATTAGAGAGTAAAACAAGCCGTAAGGTTCACAAAGATGTAAAACTAAAATGGAAAATACCGGTCTAGGATTAGTTATAGGAACAAGGGCCAAACCAACCACCCAAGAATGGAATCGTCGAGCGAAAACACTTGACAACCTCCTGGAAGAAGTTTTTCTTGCCACCAGACCCTTTCTCCATCAATTACGAATCTGATGCCGTCACTAAACACATTCCGTAAATTGTAGCCATTTTTTTGAGTGTTTATTTTTTGGTGTCTAATACGCATATTTATCACCATTGCTCATGATTTTCTTGACTGTATATCTCTTAAATGTCAACATATACACGTGTGATTTAGTTTACGAAGATTTTTCAATGCCGAGAACCTCGATCAGAGAGTAAAAAGGCGTAAGATTCACAATGGTGTAAAACTAAAATGGGATATACCAGGCTAGGATTCGAGTTACAGGAACAAGAACCAAACCAGCCACCCATGAATGGAATTTTCGAGTGAAAACACTTGACCACCTCCTGGAAGCAGCTTTTCTTGCACCAGACCTTTCTCCATCAATTAGGAATCCGATGCCGTCACTAAACACATTCCTTAAATTGTAACAATTTTTTAGTGTTTATTTTTTGGTGTCTAATCCGCATATATATCACCATTGCTCTACATTTTCTTGACTGTATATCTCTTAAATGTCAACATATACACGTGTGATTTAGTTTACGAAGATTTTTCAATGCCGAGAACCTCGATCAGAGAGTAAAAAAGGCGTAAGTTTCACAATGGTGTAAAACTAAAATAGGATATAGGGCTAGGATTCGAGTTACAGGAACAAGGGCCAAACCAACCACCCAAGAATGGAATCGTCGAGCGAAAACACTTGATAACCTCCAAGGAGCAGCTTTTCTTGCCACCAGACCTTTCTCCATCAATTAGGAATCTGGTGCCGTCATTAAACACATTCCTTAAATTGTATCCATTTCTTGAGTGTTTATTTTTTGGTGTCTAATCTGCATATATATCACCATTGCTCTTTGTCGCAACCCCCGTCCCCTAATACCTTAGGAACGGGGTACTGCGGCCAGTATCAGTGTTATCGGTGTTTATTAGTTTGGCAGCGGAATTTACATCAGGACCGTACTTAGGAAATATTTTATCAGAGTAAAATACCACGCTTTTATAATATTAAAAACATGGGAAATTCCCAAGTTTCGAGTACACACATTTTTATAGGGCCCTATTTTATTTAAATAAAACATCTCTTTAATTAGGTAACTTTTGTAGGATCGTTTTCGGACCCGAACGAGTCGATTAGAAGAGTTTTTCTCAATACGAAAGGCGGAAACAGACGTATTGAGTTCAATTCAGCAAGATATACTCATTAACTGTCGATATTATTGATTTGATGACAAATTACAGCGAGTCGACACTTCGGCAGCAGTTCGGTACTGAAACCGGAATCGTTACAAATGAAATCAAGACACCACTATTTATAGGCAAATTAATTTCGTTTGAACATGTCTCAAACGGAATTACCTTCATGCGGAATTAGCTTCAAACGGAATTAACATGGTAATTTCGTTCGAAACTGCCATGACACTTTCAAGCGGAATTACAATATCTAATTCCGTTTGAACTTTCCTCTCATCCTATTTTTGACAGTTTTCTCGTATAGCGTGCCCTGATCTATCTAAATACAAACAAGACTCGATACAAGACGAAGTCGACAGACGCATACACCAACAGACTCCCCCTCGAATGTTGACGAGTCTTAAGTGTCGAGTCTTCGCATCTTCAGTCTTTATCAGTCTTCTAGTGCACTCTGAAGTATCTGACACTGTAAGTATCCTCAACTCTTTCTCCTTTTTCTATCAGCACCAACAGATAACCTCCTCCTCTCTTGATCAGATCTCTTGATTCCTTAAGTTTATCAGCATCAGCAATCTCAGGATCAGAACCTGACTCTTTGTCATTCAGACTCCCCCTTTCGATATGCTAGGATTGCAGTCTAGCTTTCACAGGTTCAAGATCATGTCCTGGCTCACATCCTGGATTGAAATCTGGCTTTTTATCTGTTTATTCCAAGATCTGCAGCTGGCTCTACTTTTCCTGCAAAAATCTCTACCCAAAAATAAATTTCACAAATTTAAAATTTGACAAATTTACACTCTGCTAACCACTTGTAAATATAATTCTCAAAATGATTTAACAATTATAAACCCTTGTGAACCATTTGCAGGAATTATTCAATCAATGAATGATTTTACAATGATAAACTTTGATTAACTACTTAGAAAATATCATTTTTCTTTACAAAAACACTTCCCAAACCATTAGTTCTTCATGTCTAGCACTTGGAATTTTGAAAATTAGCTCTTCAACATCAGTTGTCGAAAATCTTTTTGAATTTTCAAAAAATTTATACTAAAACACACTAAAATCTTTTTGGATTTTGAGTTTACTAAAATGCAATGCAGATAAAGAAATATTTACAAACAATATTTTTGTGAGTTTGTGTAAGAGGATCATATCAGTTTTTGAGACAAATCACCAACACCGTTAAGCTTTAAACATTTTAAGTTCTAAACAATTCACTTAGATTGTTAGTATACTGATCCACTTAAATTTTCACACAAAGTTCAACTGTTTCGAGATACGAAATTAATGTCTTAAGCACTTAAACTCATTCGTGTGTCCCACCTCAGAATATACTCCCGTATCCAGATCCCAATATTCAGTCTTACAGGTGAGTATACCTAGATGATATCTGTAAGGGGTTAATTACGAAGAACCATGAGAGCTCAGGTTAGAACTTCCGTTCAGCAGAGAGATGACGGCTTCGACTTTTGGTGGGTTCCCTTTAGAGAATCTTTTCTTCAACAGCACATGATTAGCATTTTTCAATGTTTCATCATTTTTTATGCTGAGGGTGGGCTATATTTCAAGCAGCAGTAAAGTATTCTCCTGGGACTAGGCCATTGCTTCCGCAAAATCAGAAGTCCCGGGATAATACCCCAGATATCACTGAGCATAAAGACCTAGTATCTCAGAAAGAGGGACCTTTCAAACAAGATTTCGGGGGTTACCCATATATCCGAGAGATGTTCCCCATGATATAAGTAAGTTTGAAATTTAGGTTTATATCTCGTCACAATCTACTAAATGTGTAAAAAGCTACTGGCATATCATCAGTGAGATCGTTTATCACATTTTAACTTTCCAATTCTTTAGCATGCTGTGATCGTCCACTGATGTACTATCATTTCCTCTTTTTGACAACAAAACTCATTTTTTAATTTTTATCATGTTTTTGGCTTTTTCAAATTTTCAAATGTTTTTGGATTTTCTGAAATTCTTACTCCCCCTAAAATTCAAAATCATTTAAAGAAAATTGAAAACAAACTGTACAAGTAAATTGACAACTGATATCAAATCACTTCAATTCGCCATCCACTTGACATAAACAATCAGAACTCCCCCTCACAACAAACTATTTTCCCATTATGATTTCAAAGAACTTAAGTTTGTTTTAATCAAATGGTTTTTGCGGAAAATAAATTTGGTTACCACTTGTAGGTTAGGGGTTCATCACATTGTTCATTTTACCACTTGAAATATTTAACAATTTTTAAGTTCAACCAACAAATACCACATGTAGAAAATCAAGTACAAATTAATGTCCCTGATTTACCACTTGTAAGTCGAAATCACTTTCGTGAATTTCTCAAGAAAGATGCCGATTCCTGCTCCACTCTTACCAACCTGGGAGCTCCGGCAAGTCCAGATTTTTACTGATCATAATAGGTTCCATCCCAGTCACTAACCTGGGACGAAACACACTTACTTGGTTTCTTCAATTTTTTCTCATAAAACTCCTTCACCCCTTTGACCTTCCCGTCAACCATTTTTCCAAAAATGTTATGAACTGTGGCACTAAAAACTTTTTCAACATCAAATTCTTTCTTTTCAGAATAGAATTGATTTGAAATCTCTACCTTACCAACTTTTTGTTTAAAATTTTCAGCCTTCAATGGTGGAAAATTGATATCATCCATTGGAGGAACTGAATTCTCACTTTTACTCCCAATTTGTGGCTCCTCTGACTTTGTGAAATCAGATTCATCGCCAGAAGATAGCTCCTTTGATTTTGATGAACCAGAATCATTGCTAGAACTATCATCAGACTTTTTAACAACCCATTTTTGGTTGTCAAGATTTGCCCTTCTTTTGTATAACCTGTTCGAACATTCACCAATTTCAAATTTTGAATTTTTGAAAAGTTTAGTTCTCTCAATTGGTGGTTCAAACTCAATCACTTTCTCTTTCAGTTTAGAAACTCCCTGTTTGATTGGTTTTGCCTGTGAACAGTTCATGGCAATATGACCACTTTTTCCACATTTAAAACATGTTCGAGTTTCCTTCTTCTGATCAGCAGTCTTCATTTCTTCTTGCTTCTTCGCAAGGAAATCTTTGTTTGACTGATTTCTGAATAGATTTTCTTTCTCTTCTTCAGATGATGTTCCTGAAACAAATATCACTTTTGATTTAAAGTCTCGAACATATTTTTCATTTTTATGATTTTCTGGTGGAATAAATCCTAATCCTTTCTTTTTGAAATTACCGTTATGGTTTGGTTTCATTCGATAACCAGAACCAGAACTGTAACCTTTTTTCTTGTTTTTTCTTTGTTGAACTCTTGAGGTGTATTTTTTAGGTTTTTCCGAAAGATTTACATCTTTTATTTCAGAAATATTAATTTTTGTTAGTTTGAAAACCTTTTTAATCATTTCCGTTTGAACACCTCTTATTGGAAATTCCTCATCAGAATATAATTTGTCAGAATCATTCAAAGTATAAGCCACTTTAAATGTTTCATCATTCAAATTAGATTTTGATAACAGGAATTCTTTATTGTAAACTCTTTTGCCCTGTTTGACGGTTTGACTTGAAGTGCTGGACTCAGACTTTGACTCTGTCATAGACTCCAACTTTGACTCCTCAGTTTCATCGTTATCTAACACATGATCCACGACTTTCTTCATCAATTGAGATTGTTGATCAGTGTCAGGCGATGTAAACGTAACATCAATATTTTCTGGCAGGTTAATTGAAGACTCCGACTCCCACTGTAAATTTGTTGCCTTTTTGACTCTTTCTGAATTTGGATTTCATGGAGAATATCCATTTTCAAGCGGGGGTGGACACTTGTTGTAACTGGCACTTTGTTTCTTACCAAATGTCTTTACTTCAGTATCCTTCTTCTTTTCTTTCTTCTTTTCAGGAGTCTTTTCTTCAGATACCTTTTGTTCTTCAGTTACTTCATCATCTTCAAAAGACTTCATGCCTTCAACAGTTGGATAAATCATGTCAATGACGTAAGAAGTACATGAGTAACTTTTTAACAAATGATTAACTCTCTCAGTTTCAATCCTTTGAGTCTCTAGTTTCTGTTCCAGAGCAGCACACTTCTCGATATAATTGTTTACAATTTTCTGTTTTATCATGAATGCTCCTTGAAGTGTCTTCATTGTTGTTGCCTGTTCTTCACTTGTTTCATTGTACATATTCATAGCTTTGTTCAGAACATCGTATGATTCTTTCAACCTATTTATGTTGTTAATCAATTCGCTATTTTTCTTCTTTATGATCTTACAGGTTTCAAAATTCACTGGAATCTCTTTTGCATCAGCTTCTTCATCAATCTTGAAAGCTGGAACTTCTTTCACTTTTCTTCTCACCACTGGTACTTCTTCATCATCACTGCTGATTTGTTTGGACCTTTTTCTTTTTCTTTTTAGCTTTTTCATCTTCACTATCACTTTCTGCCATCATTTTTAAATGAGTTGCCATTCTTTTTGCATAATAATCATTATCATCATCACTATCTTCTTCAACTTGAGCAACAAACGCTTTGTGATTTGAAGTTTTATTTGGATCATAATCATCCCAATTAAAATTTGCCCAGCTATAACCTTCTTGAAACTTTTCATCATCTTGATTGATTAGGCATGCTTTATTGTCGGCTAAAATATATTTATCCCAGCTGAAATTTTCTTGATTCCCCAAACATGCTCTCTTAGATGATTCTTCAATCTCCTTCCTGCCATGAGCAGTTTGCATCTGTTGTTGATGTGGCTATTAAGCAACTTGATGATAAATCGATTTCCGATAGTAATCATTGTTGTTGAACGGATTTTGAGCTCCACTTGCTTCTCGATTAGTGCACTCCCTCTTGAAGTGTCCTTTTTCCCTGCAACGAAAACAAGTGACTTTAGATTTATCAAAGCCTAAAGTAGAAACATTCGCATCACGTAAGTTATCTCTTCCTGTGATCTGTTTGAATTTTTCAGCTCGTGTTAACACACTAGCCAAACACCATTTTATATCCATTAGCTCCATTTCTTCAGCATCGATCTGATCGTAATCCTCTTTTGTCAACATTGAATTCCCGATCCGACCTACTACAAAACTTCCATAAGACTCCAACACAGTCCCCAACAAAGACATGTGACTTTTCGCAACTTCTTCAGAATAATCCTTATCATTTTCAAGATTCAATACAATATTGCATTGTAGCTTCTTGCCATTCTTGGTTGCTGAAATGTTCGGATCAAAAGATGGATATGATGAAAAACTTGTGTTGCTGTTTGATCCTTTGGATGAACTTCCTGGTGAACTCTTTGCATTGAATGCAGTCTCAACCTTTGGTGACATGTTGGTAGATTTATCATTCAACCCTGCTTTGTAATAAAGCCCAATGTCTTGTTCACCATTGAAATCTTTCATTCTTAAGACCTTTCTCTGTTCCATCTCCTGAGCCTCAATCTTTTCAATAAATTTGCTCAGTGTTAGACTGCTAAATCCTTTCTTGTTCCTTAACATCATGAGATATGTGCCCCAAATCTCGTGTGGCAAAGCATCAGCTAGCTTTTCAATCAATTCCTCATTATCTTTATTGATGCTCAACCTCTTCATGTTTGCTAATAGATTGCAATATCTTTCTATGATCTGCTTTGTGTTTTCATTCTTTAAACCATGAAATAGGTCGAATTCTTTTTTCAAAAGAGATTTTTTGTTCTTGACCATCTCTTGGCTTCCAACAAACTTCGATCTTAAAGCTTTCTAGATTGAATAAGCACTTCCATTATGTTGCAATAAAACCAAGATATCTTCTTTCACAGCTTGTTGTAGTAGACTTAACATCATTTTTTTCATTTTTATATTTCTTTTTATCATCAGCACTCATATCTTTAATTGCAACCTCCTCTTCTTCATCATTCGTCGGTCTAACATATTTTGTTTCGACACATTCCCAAGCATCCAAATAATTTGCTTGAACCCAGTTTTCAAAACGTCCTTCCCAACCTTTATACTCCTCAATGTTCATAAGCTTTGGTGGTTTTTGCATAGTCCCCGTTTCAATTTCCAACATTGTCTGCTGTGTAACAGTAATCGGGGTAGCAAAAGCATTATAAAATTCCTCTTCCATGTTTTGGTTTTTCAAAGTTCACAAACTGTCCTGTTCAAACGGAATTACTTCTTCAAACGGAATTCCTTTCAAGCGGAAATACTCAGTTCAAACGAGATTAACTTTGAAACGAAATTACCCTAATTTCGTTTGAGGTAACACACTTTCAAACGAAATTACTAATTCCGTATGAAATTTCAAACGGAATCAAGACTTTGAAATGGAATAGTGATTTCAAACGGAATCACTCAAACGGAATACCGGTTTCAAGCGAAATCAACCGACTTCTCAAACGAAATACCAGTTTCAAGCGGAATCAACCAATATTTCAAACGGAATACCAGTTTCAAGCGGAATTAACAAACTAATTCCGTATGAATAGTTGCTGACATCATCAAACTCGAACTGATTTTCAAACGAAATTACAGATTTTATCAATTTTAGATCGAATTAATGTCTAATTTTTTCAAGGCTTTGTTAAAACAGTATTGTGCGCATTCTATGAGAAATTTAGCCGATTTTAACCGTGAAAAGTTGTTAATTTTGAAAAAGAAGGTGTAGAAATCAGAAATTACAGCTGAATTAGTATGAACTCTTCCTCCTGAGCTCTGATACCACTTGTAGGATCGTTTTCGGACCCGAACGAGTCGATCAGAAGAGTTTTTCTCAATACGAAAGGCGGAAACAGACGTATTGAGTTCAATTCAGCAAGATATACTCATTAACTGTCGATATTATTGATTTGATGACAAATTACAACGAGTCGACACTTCGGCAGCAGTTCGGTACTGAAACCGGAATCGTTACAAATGAAATCAAGACACCACTATTTATAGGCAAGTTAATTTCGTTTGAACATGTCTCAAACGGAATTACCTTCATGCGGAATTAGCTTCAAACTGAATTATCATGGTAATTTCGTTTGATACTGCCATGACACTTTCAAGCGGAATTACAATATCTAATTCCGTTTGAACTTTCCTCTCATCCAATTTTTGACAGTTTTCTCGTATAACGTGCCCTGGTCTATCTAAATATAAACAAGACTCGATACAAGACGAAGTCGACAGACGCATGCACCAACAACTTTTATAGCCACTTTTCCAAGCCTTCAGTGCTGTCCAGGTGGCTTCTATTTGACTTTCACATTTCGTTACCTGAAACGCGTTTAAAAACATTTTGTCATTGGGAAATACTGGTGAGCGAATCCCAATTTAATCAAGACAGGTAAAACCGTTTACAGCATTGAGGGCGGTCGCGCAATTACATTTGTTTATTTTCTACTTTAATTACCACCCACGGTACTGTCAACCCGACTTGTGGTCATGTTACTACTCACAGTGTAGTAACAAATTTTGTATACAAAACCCCAACATACTGACGATAATTGTAGAATAGAAATACACAATCACTGTTTAATATAATGTAAAACATTTGAGGTTTTGTAAAAACAGTTTGCAAAAGGTTCACAAAAAGGAGATTACTCACGTTGCTATCTTAGGGTTTTTCTTTATGATTTCCTGGTGATTATCTATTAGTTACACAATGCACACGCGTTAGTATAATAACCCAATATTTACATTACTTATACCCTTCCCGAGACAGAACTCCAACGACTACGTCGGGCAGAACCTCGACAGCCGTTACGGAATCCTAGATCAATCAGGCAGTGTATCTAATATGTAACCTGGGGTTATGATACTTACAACGAGGCAGAACTTCGTTAATTAGGGGGTATAATGCCCGGGTATAGTGTATACTATTCAGAATTGAGAGAGAATTCGTGTGAATGAAGGATTTCAAATGACAGCTGAAGCTATCAATTTATAGGGCTGATCAGCAGGGCTGTCGCGCCACAAGACTTAGCCTTCGTGGGCCACCACGTAGGGGATCTAGGGTGTAGCCTTGTCCGGTCAACAATCTAGGTTCGACAAGTGGTGCACACGTGGCAGCTCTGGGTGAGGCCTCGTAACCAGTCTGTCGCTCCCCGCGTAACCCTGTGGTATGTCCTTCGCGGGACGCCATAGACTATATAATTTTGTTTTTAATTAATTTTTTTATGAAATTAAAGGTATTTAGGGCCAATTTACGTATACGGGGTGTATTTCAGGACGTATAGGGGCACTCTAAATATACTAGTGGTGTCGGAATAATTTTGGAGGGTTGTTATATCCTTCCCACCTTGTTTTAGAACTCGTCCTCTAGGTCTACTGGAATAGGTGTGGATATTTCCTTTGCATCTCTGATTCAAGCTCCCAAGTATATTCTGGTCCTCTCTTGGAATCCAATTTTACTTTGACTAGAACCAATCTCTTGTGTTTGAGATTCTTGACTTTTCTGTCTTCAATCTATAGCGGTCTTTCTATAAATTTAAGCTTTTCATTTACCTCTATGTCCTTAAGAGGCACTATTAATGATTCACCAGCTAAACATTTCTTGAGATTGCATACATGAGATACATCATGTATTCCTGCCATTTCCTCTGGCAGTTGTAGCTGATAAGCTACTGGTCCTATTTTTCTGATAATCTCAAACGGTCCAACACACCTGGGGCTTAGCTTTCCCCTTTTGATGAATCTTACCACTCATTTCCAAGGAGAGACCTTTAATAACACCTTGTCTCCTACTTGAAATTCCAATGGCTTTCGCCTGTTATCAGCATAACACTTTTATCGATCGCGTGCGGCTTTCAGTCGTTCCTTAACTTGAATGATCTTGTCCGTTGTTTCTTGTACTATCCCTGGTCCGGATAATTGTTTTTCTCCAATTTCTGCCCAACAGACTGGAGTTCGGCACTTCCTTCCATAAAGTGCTTCGAATGGTGCAGCATTGATACTGGTATGATAGCTGTTATTGTAAGAAAATTCTATTAATGGCAGATGATCGTCCCAATTACCTTTGAAATCAATTACACAAGCTCTAAGCATATCTTCCATTGTCTGAATTGTCCTTTCGCTCTGTCCGTCCGTTTGAGGATGATAAGATGTGCTTAGATTCAACTTAGTTCCCATGGCTTTTTGGAAACTTGTCTAAAAATGAGAGGTGAAACGGCTATCTCTATCAGAAACAATTGATAAAGGAATTCCATGTAATGAAACTATTTCATTTACATACAACTTAGCTAATTGTTCCATACTGAAAGTTTCCTTCGTTGTTAGGAAATGAGCTGACTTAGTTAGCCTATCTATAATCACCCAGATTGTATCATTACCTTTCCTTATCTTGGGTAATTTGGTAACAAAATCCATTGTTATCAATTCCCATTTCCATACTGGCATTTCTAACTGATGCAACAAACCGGAGGGTTTCTGATGTTCAGCTTTAACTTGTGAACAGGTTAAACACTTGGCAACATAAGTTGTTATATCCATTTTCATTCCTATCCACCAAAAATTCTTTCTTAAGTCTTGATACATCTTATCACTTCCAGGATGCATAGTATACTTAGATTTATGGGCTTCTTCTAATATACAGTGGCGTAGATTTCCTAATTTGGGTATCCACATCCTTTTCTTATGGAATCTCCAAATTCCATCTGTTCCTTGTTCTAATTCCTTAATCATTCCTTTCAATTTTTCCGTATCATTCTTAATTATTGATTCTTATGCTTTCTTAATTTTTTCATTTAAATCTACTTGTAGATTTAATTTAAGAGAACACACTCTTTTTGGCTTTTCATGATACTTTCGACTTAACGCATCGGCTACTACATTAGCTTTTCCTGCATGATACTGGATATTGCAATCATAATCACTAAGAATTTCCATCAAGCGTCTTTGTCTCATATTCAATTCCTTTTGCCCGAAGACATATCTTAAACTCTTATGATCGGTGAAAATGGTAAACTTACTACCGTAAAGGTAATGTCTCCAAATTTTCAGGGCAAAAATTATGGCTCCTAATTCTAAATCATGAGTTAAATAATTCTCTTCATGATTCTTAAGTTGTCTGGAGGCGTAGGCTATAACCTTTTGACGTTGCATCAACACACATCCATAACCTAACTTAGAAGCGTCACAATAGACTACAAAGTCTTCAGTTCCTTCTGGTAATGCGAGTATGGGTGCATTGGTTAATCTTTGCTTAAGAATTCTAAAGGCTTCTTCTTGTTTTGGTCCTTATTCAGACTTAAAAGATTTAAAGGTTAGCTTAGTTAAGGGAATGGCTATTCTAGAAAAATCTCGGATAAATCTTCTATAATAACCGGCCAATCCTAGGAAACTTCTAACCTCAGTTGGTGATTCAGGAGTTTTCCATTTGGTAATTGCCTCAATCTTTGTCAGATCCACATGGATTCCTTCATGATTGACTAAATGACCAAGAAACATCACTTCTTCTAACCAAAACGCACACTTTGAAGATTTTGCATAAAGCTTTTCTTTTCTCAATAAACTTAGAAGTGCATGCAGGTACGCTGCATGTTCCTCTTTACTCTTAGACTAAATGAGAATATCATCTATAAAGACAATTATGAATTTATCCAAATATGGCTTACATATTCGGTTCATCATGTCCATAAATGCTGCTGGGGCATTGGTTAAACCAAATGACATGACAGTAAATTCATAATGGTCATACCTTATTGTAAAAGCGGTCTTAGGAATGTCCTCTTCCTATACCTTTAATTGATGATATCCTGTGCGTAGATCAATTTTAGAGAAAAATCGAGCCCCTTGCAATTGATCAAACAAATCATCGATTCTCGGTAATGGGTACCGATTTTTAAACGTGACTTTATTCAATTCATGGTAATTAATGCACATACGCATTGACCCCTCTTTCTTCTTGACAAACAATATTGGTGTTCCCCATGGCGATGAACTTGGCTGTATGAATCCTTTCTCCAACAGTTCGTCCAGTTGTTTCTTTAATTCTTGCATTTCTGCAGGTGCCAAATGATAGGGTGCTTTGGCAATTGGTGTTGTTCCTGGTAGCAGATGAATTCTAAATTCAACTTCTCTGTCCGGCGGTAGTCCTGGTAATTCTTCTGGAAACAGGTCTGGAAACTGGGATACTACGGGAATATCTTTCAGTTATTTTCCTTTAGTGTTAATGATTATAGAAATCAAATACACTAATGATCCTTTTCTTACATAACTAGCTGTTTTCATTACGGACATGAATTTTGTGGGTCTAGATGGCTTGTCTCCTTTAATTGTGATATTTTCACCCTTTGGTGAATTTACTTTGATTAACTTTTGATTACATAGAATACTGGCTTTATTGGCTATTAACCAATCAATTCCTAATACAACATCAAATCCTGCCAGATTCATTGGGTAAAGGTTTGCAATAAACTTTTGATTTAAAAATTCCATTCTTGTTCCATGCAAGATTTCAGTGATCTTAACGGTTTCTCCATTTGCTGTCTCTACTAGACATTCTTGTGGGAGTTTAGATAATGGTTGATTGAAAAGTTTGCAAAATGAAGTATTAATAAAACTTTGGTTCGCACCAAAGTCAAATAATACTTTAGCAAAAACATCATTACCTAAAAACGTACCGGCAACCACGTCTGTAATCATTTTGGCTTCTTCTGCTGTCAGAACAAATGCTCTAGCATTTTTAGTATTCTTGTTGTTCATGGCTGGAGCTAGTTTCGGACAGTGTGGCTTGATGTGACCTTTTTCTCCACAGTTGAAGCACACTCCATTACTAGGTTACTTCCTACAATCTTTTTCCTTGTGTCCTGGTATCTTGCAGAAATTGCAGTAAGTGGAGCATCGTCCTGAATGCTTCTTCTTGCAGGCCTTACAATAAGGTGTCAAGGTAGAACCTACATTTTTCCCACGGTTGTAATTTCCATAACGAAATTCTTGGGTAAGCCTTTGAGCTAGGTTCCTCCTCTGGTCCTCTTCTCGTGTACGTACTAATTCATCAGACAAGGTGTTTGCTAGTTCTACAGCTTCTTCTATGGTTTGGGGTCTAGCTGCCTTGACTACATGTCTAATCTCGCTGATTAATCCCCTGATGTAACGGGAGATTAATACTGGCTCTGGTGATGCAAGGGTTTGAGTTATAGGAACAAGGGCCAAACCAACCACCCAAGAATGGAATCGTCGAGCGAAAACACTTGACAACCTCCTGGAAGCAGCTTTTCTTGCCACAAGACCTTTCTCCAATAATTTGGAATCTGATGCCGTCACTAAAGACATTCCTTAAATTGTTGCCATTTTTTGAGTGTTTATTTTTTGGTGTCTAATCCGCATATATATCAATATTGCTCTTGATTTTCTTGACTGTATAACTCTTAAATGTCAACATATACACGTGTGATTTAGTTTACGAAGATTTTTCAATGTTGAGTCCCTCGATTAGGGAGTAAAAAAGGCGTAAGGTTCACAATGGTGTAAAACTAAAATGGGATATACCGGGCTGGGATTCGAGTTACAGGAACAAGGGCCAAACCAACCACCCAAGAATGGAATCGTCGAGTGAAAACACTTGACAACCTCCTGGAAGTAGCTTTTCTTGCCACTAGACCTTTCTCCATCAATTAGGAATCTGATGCCGTCACTAAACACATTCCTTAAATTGTAGCCATTTTTTGAGTGTTTAATTTTTGGTGTCTAATCCGCACATATATCACCATTGCTCTTGGTTTCCTTGACTGTATATCTCTTAAATATCTACATATACACGTGTGATTTAGTTTACGAAGATTTTTCAATGCCGATAACCTCGATCAGAGAGTAAAAAAGGCGTAAGGTTCACAATGGTGTAAAACTAAAATGGGATATACCGAGCTAGGATTCGAGTTACATGAACAATGGCCAAACCCAACCACCCAAGAATGGAATCGTCGAGCGAAAACACTTGACAACCCCCTGGAAGCAGCTTTTCTTGCACCAGGCCTTTCTCCACCAATTAGGAATCTGATATCGTCACTAAACACATTCCTTATATTATAGCCATCTTTTGAGTGTTTATTTTTTGGTGTTTAATCCGCATATATATATCACCATTGCTGTTGATTTTCTTGACTATATATCTCTTAAATGTCAACATATACACTTGTGATTTAGTTTGAGTCCATTTTTTTTTTAATAAAATTGGACTCAACCCGTCATAAAATGAACAAAATTGGACTCAAAACGTTATAAAATAAATGGCTAGGACCTCAGTGCGTTAAACTTTTTAATTTTAAACTAAAATGGTTAAAACCACTAAAACACATGGAATCAAAAAGTAATGTACTCCTAGATTTTATTAATTAACCTAGTTATGTAAATGAACTGAACCAATATTGATTGAGCCATTGTAATCTATCATTATGTTTGTTTATAAATATTAAAAGAACATTAATAAAGACAAATAAATATAGACCAATACAAACGAACTTCAATTTGAAGTATGAAATATGTTGAATAAACCGAAGAAATAGGAATTAAAAATAAGGCAAGAGATTACAGTTGACGAATTAGGGAGAACAAAAATTGATTGTTGATGCGTTTGAAATGGGTTGGACTCGACTTTTTTGAATGGATATATAAACGAACATAAACAAACAAACACAAATGAATCTTAAGGAATGGGAATTAAACAAACATTCACGCATGTAAACTATGGAATGTTAATTAACGAACTTAAATTGGCAGACGTAATTGAATGTGCACAGAAGTAAGTGAACGAACAAGACGCTCTTCCATGTTCGTTGATTTAATAAATTAACTAAGTTTTGTTCATAAACATACACAAACTTACCACTTTACCAGTCAAACTGTTTAATTTCGAACAATTCACTTCACTTTTATTTGTTTACATCGTTTATTTTTAAAGTCTAATTATTACTCCTAAAACACACAATGAAATAAAACATTTAGAAAAAAAAAGATTTCATTTACTCCTCAATTGTATTATTGCCCGGTATGCAAGTGTACATGCTCATCTTGGAAGAGCGAGAAGCCGAAGGGATGATAAAGTGGAGAAAGATGTTATGCTTGTTCGGATGAAAAACATTGAAACTATGTTAACAAATGTAGTTCGAAAACTGCTATAAACACTATTAGTTTGAATGTTTGGTTTTGTATGTTTTATTTAGGTTATTTGATGTTTTGGTTTGCATGGTTATTATGAGAAACAATGGATGTTTGTTATGATTTTTTAATTTCATAAATGATTACATTTTGCAAAGAAATGGATGCCAGTAAAAAGGTAGCAAAAATGATTCCAAAAGGTAGCAACGTGGTAGCAAACGTTGACAAAATGTGGTTGCAAAACCGTGACAAAAAGAAAAAGCGGTAGCAAAATGTTGGCAAACTAACGGTAGCAAGATGGTGGCAAAAAGCGGTAGCAAAACGGGAACAAACTAGCGGTAGCAAAATGGTGACAAAAAATTGAACAGTAGCAAATAGGTGACAATAAGGCAGTTACCACGTGTCTTTTTCCTTCCGAGTTTTTGGTGGCAAAAGGGTAGCAAAAGGGCAATTGCCACCGTTTTGCCACCGACAAGACGGTAGCAAAAACCTTTTTTTTCTAGTAGTGACTGAAACAAAATTACAGTAGGTCTAAAACATCAAAATTTAACCATTTATCCCACAACAAATTTCAACTTGGATTTGGACCTATTCTTCAGCAAGATGAACGCATCCTCTTTTATTACATCCACCATTTTCGTAACCGAAACCTATCTTCCGGTAAACCCTTTATCGTTCCTTCTCAGCCACCGCCTTTTCCCTAACATGTTACTTAACCCAAATAAAAGTACACCAAAAAAATTGATAGTGAAACAATACAGTATATATCACACCTGATTATATCATTTTTACCTAAAAACCTAAACACGCCAATGGTTGTATATTTTTTCATCTCTAGTTTAGTACTACTTCAATTAAGTAATCAAAATATAAAAAAGCAGAAATATTTCATATTATATTTTTTCGTATTTGGAACCGTAAATGGGAAAGATAGGAGCACAAAAGCATCTATTAACATCAACACCAAACCCACATCTGGTCATTTTATCTTAATTTAGAAAAGTGGTATTAATGTTGTGGAGATTACAAATGAAACGACCAAAGATGTAAGTTAACTTACTTCACGAACATTGATGGTAAAAACCATTCTTCCTTCTATGCGAGATGCTAACCAAGTTCCTCTAGCAGTTTGTGATTTAACAACGGTGTATTCGACTATTCACAAAAATATAACAGTTATAAGTAATATTCAAATAAAAATGGAAACCCTAAGAATGCCCTCTGTTTGTAAAAATCAATAATAAAAAGAAGGAAGAAGTAAGAAATTTGAAACCTTAAAATCAGTTCCCCATTTTCAATTGAAATATTATACACATTATAAATTGGAAAACAATACAACAACCCAAAACAAACAGGGTTTCGAAGTTTAAATTAATCAAAATAAAACAGATGAGATTACCTTTACTTGATGAAGATCCTACCAATTGATTCTCTAACTACAGTTTACGGTGCTATTGAAATCAATACCCGAAACAAATACATCTATACATCATAAAATTTATAAAAATTCAAGCTACACGTAAGCAGAGAATGATGATCCGGTAAAGAGCGAGGAAGGATATGCATATTAGGGTTTTGCAAATAAGGTTCTTTTCCCCTAATTCCAACTTCATAACCTAATTTCTACATCATCTAAGTAATCTCATAACCACTAACCTGAACTGAATTACATACTATACAAATCGAAATCAACAAATTGAATACGAAAACATCTTTAGGGAGAAAGTATAGAGAGAATGAACGAACCTCAGAAGCGGAAAGTCCGCGAGAGAACTTTTTGGGCAAACTGAAGCTGATTTGTCTATTGAAAACCTCTAAAATCTCATGTTGTGAAGAACTTGTGTTGTAATGTATGCCAGTATCCTTCATTATCGATTCAATAGTGGAAGATTTGGAAGATTGAAAGGTGTAGAACCATGGAGAAACAACGATTGTTCTGAGGAGGTATGGAAATTAGGGTTTACCATTGAGATCTTTTAATTTATAGTATATCCGAATAGGGGAGGATGATCTGAACCAAATAGTCTGACCCAAATAACATAATCGAGTCCTGCCTCCAACATGTGTAGAATTCATTCCCTCCCAAAATCAGCCTGAGGCTCCACCATAACATGCCAACTTTCCCAAAATGCATCTCATATATTATATTATATAGATTTTGTATCTTTCTAGATTTTATCAAAAAAACTTAGTTGTGTAAACGAACTGAACCAATATTGATAGAGTCATTGTAATCAATCATTATGTTTGTTTATATATATTAAAAGAACATTAAAAAAGACAAATAAATATAGACCAACACAAACGAACTTCAGTTAGAAGTATGAAATATGATGAATAGACCGAAGAAATATGAATTAACGATTAAGCAAGAGATTACAGTCGACGAATTAGGGTGAACATAAATTGATTGATGATGCGTTTGAAATGGGTTGGACTCGACTTTTTTGAACGGATATATAAACGAACATAAACAAACATAAATGAATCTTAAGGAATGGGAATTAAACAAACATTCACGCATGTAAACGATTGAATGTTAATTAACAAACTTAAATAGGCAGACGTAATTGAATGTGCACAGACGTAAGTGAACGAACAAGACGTGCTTCCATCTTCGTTAATTTAATAAATTAACTAAGTTTTGGTCATAAACATACACAAACTTACCACTTTACCAGTCAAACTGTTTAATTCCGAACAATTCACTTCACTTTTATTTGTTTACATCTTTTATTTTTTGAAGTCTAATTATTACTCCTAAAACACACAATGAAATAAAGCATTTAGAAAAAAAAAGGATTTCATTTACTCAAATCTAATTTACAACTGACTCCATTCTTTGAAGTCCATGATTTTCCATGTGCAACAATGAGGAATCTTCAAAACAATAATAACAACAATCAAAATAAAAAATAAAAGAAAATTGGGGACTCCTTTTTCCACCTCTAGGAGTAATAAGGACTTTAAACAACATTGCCGAAAATATAACAACTAAATATCGGCCGACTTCATTTGCCAAACATTGACTGAAGCAGTAACTGTTGCTGCTGTAGCATTGTTGAACAAGAACAACCGAGCATTATTGTATATAGCCTTTGTTGGATAAACTCGTGAAGTAATACATGTTCGTCCTTCTTGTGCAAAGCTTTCTACAATCGAATGATCCACCAAAATTCTCATCGATAGTTTTTCGCCTTTCAGTACGGGGACAATGTTTCCATAGATCGACTTATCGACATCTGTAGCAGTGGATGATCTGCATATCAACACATTAATAATTAATCATCAGTAACTACTTGTTAGGACACATTTGTTTTGAAGTGATAATAATTAACAAATAGAATAGAAAGAGTTTGAAACCTTGATTGGTCTGCACAAAAGAAAGTTTTAAGATTTCCATCAACGGCTTTGGCAATGAAGAAATAGACAGGAGTGTGCTCGACGAGGCCATCGTGTGCGAGGACACTAAGACCGAAAGGTCCTAACGCGCCTCGTGTTGCTGCTCCACCGTTTTGGGCACAGTCGTATGCGACATCAGCTCCATTTAGTCGTTGCACGGTCGTCTCATCAAGTTCGAACTCAGCAACAATGTCTAGTTGGGATGCTGCAGGCAGGTTCAGTGGTACGAGTGCGCCGGCTTCCACTACTAGATTCTTGAAAACTGTTGCATCGGTTCGCAATGCGGTGATCTCTTCAACCGGCCATTGGATTATGTTGCTTTTAGTTTTTTTGTCCAGTAGAATTGTTCTTGGAATACCCTGTGAACAAAGTGGCGGAAACAGAACGTTTTAGCCGAAGGTATTATAATGTTTTGTTCCCTATCTATTAAACTAGGGGGCAAACTATTTTATTTATTTATTAATTTCTTTTTGTTATAAGGAAATACTTTGATTTAATATATAAAAATTCAACAAATTCTAGTGACAACAGAAGGTCGAAAAAACAACTAAGGTTTGTTAACTTACCATGAGAGAAGCCCAACCCTTACTAATGTCCGAGGCTTCGGTATCGGTTTCCTTGATCCAACTCCACAAAACTCTTCTATTTTTGTTTTGGTCGTAGAATGTCTTGGAGGCATAGTATATTCCGTAATCGTATCTCAACCCGATCCCAACGTCTAATGTAGGATTATCCGGTGTCCATTTTCCCTTATACGCGTCATAAGTACCAATCGCATAGTAGTCGTGCCTATCATCATCCATGCTTGCTTTAACTATATGTTTGACCCCCGGTCCATCTACGGATGTATCAAGACCATTTTCGGCTTGTTTCGAAATAGGGTAAAAGTCAACGCATTCCCACATACCCGTGCCCGGGACAGCATGGAGCACTCCATCTAATAGCTCAAATGTTTTAAAGTCTTCGGTGTCGTAAACCAGAGAGATACCGGTTTTGTTGATCTTTGAACCAATCGTCATTCGCCATTTTCCCTCTGGGGTCTTCCACGCGGTTGTGGGGTCACGGAAATCCTTGTCGTCGATACCGGGTGGTGGGACAAGGACCGGGTTTCCAGGGTACTTGACCCAGTTGATTAAAAGTGGGTCATTGGGGTCGGCTGGATAGGCGAGGTTTTGAACTTGGACCGATTCGTTGGTGGATCCAGTGTAGAGAACGACAAGTTGACCGTCTGGAAGGATGGTGGCCGAACCCGTCCACACACCCTGCTCGTCGTACCATTGGTCGGTTTCCATCGCTATTGGAAGGTGGCGCCAGTTGATTAGATCTTTCGAGACCGCATGACCCCAAACAATTTTTCCCCACACTGGAGCATCCGGATGATATTGGTAAAACAAGTGGTACCATCCTTTGTAGAAAACAGGACCTAAAATATATTTTCAACACAATATTATTAAAAAAATTGTACCAAAAACAACTTAAGACTTGAAGTAAAAAAACAATTTTGAGTAATTGATGATTAAAAACACATATTTTACCCGTTTATCAAGATTACTATAATATTATATATGTTGGACGGTGACCGTCTCCCCAATATTCCAGTGTTTTTTTAACGTATGGGGCTTATAAAAAACAATACTTTAACCTAAAAAGTGTGCTCTATTTCTTCTTTTTCAACTATAAAAGTGTATATTTAAAATTAATATTTTCAACTATAAAAGTGTATATTTAAAATTAAATATTAGCTTGCTGAAAGTGGATCTCAATAATTAGTTACTTGCTATATTGGGCTGCCAAAAAGTATTTGGATTTATTTTCAATTTTTTTATTTTACTATTTTTTTAAGTAAATATGTTTATTTTTAAAAGCATTTATCAAAGCCTCTGTTTTATATTCTATTTCTAATATCGACAAGGGCGAACCTACTATGTAATAAGGGGTAGCGTAACGCTTCGGTGGTATTGTAAATTTTGAAAAATTTTGACTTTTTTTCGATTTCGTTACCTATTTTCTTTGAAATGTTGCCCCTATACGAACTTTCTAGTTCCGCCACTGAATATTGAATTATTTACTTATTTTTAAAAGTATGCTCATCTTAAGAGGTAAATTGGACTATTATTTTATAAGTGGACGTTTTTTTTAAAACAAAGGAATTGTATTTATATTGAATTTTTTGAAAACAAAGGAATTGTATTTATATTGAATATTCATTTAAATATTTTAAACATTTAAGAGATTCACATAGTGATCAAATATTGATTAGTAGTTATACGTTGAAAATTCTCATATTAAATAAATTAAAAACAATAATACAATTGAGGTTATTATTACTTATATTGGTCAATCTGGAATTGTTTGTCTGGTTTTGTGATCTAGCTAGGAAGGATGCATGATGAATCAGCAAAAACGTGTGTGGGCCAAACGAATATTAGTTGGAATTACCACAGGATAAGATCTTGTGTGATTAGGCTATTGGGTATGGGGGAGGATAGTCTCCAAAGGACTACCCGCTACGTATACGCCACATAATCACGGGAGGAGGATAGTCTCTTTGGTGACTACCCAAGGGTGTGGGGACTACCCCACTTCAATAAAAAATAATATATATTCAAGGAGAGAGAGAGAGAAGCAATGAAAGGGGCCCACCACCAGCCTCGTCTCCATCGTCGGAATTCCGACGGAAGTGCCGGGACCCCCCTAAGGGGGGTGGTGTTTGACGGAGCTAAAGGGGGGGGGGGGGGGGGGCGGCCCTAAGACGGTGCCCATACCCAACCGCCTTATTATTTAATTTTTTTTTCTAAAAGAAATTTGGCTTTAAGAAATAAGATGTTACCCTATATAGCACTACAAGAAATCATTCAAATTATTCATATTTTTAGGCATATCTTCACAATTAAATGTGTCCATAACTGAAAACAACCGTTAAATATATATGAGGCCAAAAATTTAAATCAAATCACATATTTAAACATGTTTAAATATTCATGCTTTTAAATGTGATCATACATAACTTTTGAACAATTATAGCGGATCAAAATTTTATTATCTATACACACTTATAAACATGAAGTTTTAATTATAAGCGCTTTTACACGAGATAAAAGTTTGCTATCAATATGCGATATAGCCAATCGTGTGCCAATTTAACGATTACTCCCTCCGTCCCACTAAAAGTGTCCTATTTTGAATTTTCAAAGTCTTTATTTATAAACTTTGACCTGAAATAATTTTGTTTGTGTTAGATAATACTTGATGAAAGTTATATGATTTGAGTGTGTTTTACAAGTGTTTTTATCGGGTTAATTTTCATCAAGTTTTATATAACACAAAAAATATATAATTAAAGTCAGTGTTTATAAATAAAGACTTTGAAAATTCAAAATAGAACACTTTTAATGGAACGGAGGTAGTATTTCTTTAGCGAATAGACGAGCAAAATGTTAGGTGCATCAAATGAACAACAGTTTGAGACGTACCGTTAGGATCTGCAGAAAAATTCGCCATCACCAGCAATGCCAACCCAACCCAAAACATAAACAACAAATTATTAGACATGACACAAAACATAAACCCAAGATTCATAATATAAAATAAAAGACAGCACAACCAACCAATAATGTCGGTAACAACTAACAACATGCATCATGTGAGATATTTACTTTAATAATAAAACATTTCATGTGCAAAAAAAATGTAGTCGAATAAACAAACATACCATTCATCCAGTTCTTCTCGGGTTGAAAATGAAAACCAGTTCTCTGCCAATCCAACATGTTAGAGCTCCATGGAAACGAATTATCCGCGCCCAACAAAGGCTGGAACGCTTTCTCAGACACACCTTTATCCACTCCACGAGACAATGGAGTCGTTTTCGCGGGTGTGGCCACCGTTGAAGGTGCAACATTTGTGTTTAAGTTCTTAGGAACTAATGGTCCGTTGTTTCCTATAAGGGCCACTAGAAAACCTACACACAAAAACGCACACACTAGAAAGGCAACTGCCCTTTTGGGGTGGAAGACGACGGCGGGTTCGGCGGTTTGTTCGCCGTCGGGCAATGGGGTGTAGGAGTAAGGAAGGGCAGATGAGGCATTTGGGTTTTCAAGATCTGAGGAAGAAGCCATGTTTGTGAACGTGAGTTGGAGAAAAGGCTAGCAACGGTATATATAACCGAAATTTTGGTGTGGATAGAGAAAGATTAAAATTATTGGTGCTTACGTGGAATTTGGTGTATACACGTGGTTATGATCAAGAGGTGAGATAATAATGAGGTGTTTATTATTTTGATATTGCTTATTAGTACAAAATTATTCAAATTAAAACTAATTACAATTTAAATTCATTAGTTTCTTTGTACATGTGATTTTTTTTAATTTTTTTATTATCATATATATGATATATTTTTCATTTAAGTTCCTTTATAATGCATTAAACTCGGGTGTGATCGTATATAATTGTTATCTTTTGGATTGTAAACAACCAAATACCTGTCAGTTGTATTAATCTTATTTCATATAAAACTAAAAGAGCGTAAATAGTTAAGGAAATGATCGTAAAACATCATATACTCTCTTTGATGCCATCTTAAATAACGGAATAGCGTTATTAACAACAATCCTTAACTATCATCATATCGACAGATATAAAAACTACGAAAATATATAAAAAGGTTCTAAAAGTTTATCTCATACCAGTTTCAAATTAAAGAGTATAAAACAATAATTTTCTTATGTGATTTGAATTAAAAGAAGTTATTGTTTTGAAGACAACTTCATATAAATACATGAGTTAAAGACAAATCAACAAACCCCAAGACTTTGTCAAATTACAATTTTCATGATCGTGAAAACTAGAAAATTACATAGAAAGTAAAGGAAAATAATTAAAATGAAAAGTGAAAGATAAATATGTTTTATATATATTTTATTTTTTTAAGTCTTTGTTTATATTAAAGGTAACAATGAAGAATCAAATATTATTTTATACATATTTGAACTCATGAAAAGTGGATAAACTCGAGTTTTATCCCAAACTAGTGTTATGGAAAAATTATTTATCATTTTGGTGTTCCTTGAAAACTAATTACCAAAATAGTGTATTTATTAATTTTGTGTTCTCTTTTTCTTTTAATGAACGTAGTAAACTTTTAATTATTTTTTCTATTCAATCAATCAATTTTCTGCATTTTATTTCTTTTATTATACTATTTCTTCCGGTCAACCCAATACATTTTTTATTTATTTTCTACTTAGTTTTTCTTTTAATCAACATATAAAAAACTTATTAAAACTATTTATCAAAGATGGATGTGGTGAACAAAGTTAGGACCGAAAATATATGAAGACATGAAGTAATTTAAGTCAAGAAATATGAGCTAATAAGATTGGTGGTCTACATTTTTCCTCTATAAATTATAGTAATAATTGTGTTTGAATACGTGGACATTATTTTAAGGAACCAAAAGGAAGCTATCACATGTACCATGGAATTTAAAATTGCATTATTGTCTCTAAAATAATTTCATTATTGAAGTTAATTTAAAATCCACGTAGGTTAGCCGGTGTGCTAATAATTTATCCAACATACAACCCTTCTAAAATAATTTCATTATTGAGGTTAATTTCAAGTCCACGTACGTTAGCCGGTGTGCTAATAATTTATAAAGTTAAATGTCATTTTAGTCCTAGTCTTTGTGGTTTGAATTATTTTGATAGTTTAGTTCAAATGTTTCATTTTTCGTTTGTGAGTCCAAAAAGATTTCATCTTTGTCATTTTAGTTCACTGGGTTAATTTCATCCATTTTTTTTTTTGTTAACGAGAAGGTCAATTCGGTCATTTTATATGTAATTCTGTTAACTATAAGGGCAATTCGGTCATATAAAATTGTCCTTCTTGTTAACAGAAAAAAATAGATGAAGTTAAACTAATGGACTAAAATGGCAACGGTGAAAAAGAAGCATTATGTGAGATATGCAAGATATTGTAATTTTTGCAAAAAACCCGGACATAAAAAAAAGAATGTCGATCGAAAGCTAGCAATAGGCTATGCTTCAATTGTGGAGAAGCTAGTCATATTAAACCAAACTGTCTGAAACTAGCTCTAGCAGCAACTAGCAAAGCTAAGACAACTGAATGACCCAAGAAGAATGCCAGAGCATTCGTCCTGATAGCTGAAGAAGCCAAGATGATTCCGGATGTGATTGTCGGTACGTTTTTAGTTAATGACATTTTTGCCAAAGTATTATTTGACTCTGGTGCAAACCAAAGTTTTGTCAATACTTCTTTCTACAAACTTCTCGATCAACCATTAACCAAACTTCGACAAGATTGTCTGGTGGAAACAGCCAATGGAGATTTCATTAAAATTAATGAAATCTTGCCGGGAGCAAGAATATAAATTTTAAACCATCATTTCTCTACTAACCTTTACCCAATGCATCTAGCTGGATTCGATATTGTATTAGGAATGGATTGGTTGGTAGCCAATCGTGCCTGTATTTTATGTGATCAAAAGTCAGTACAAGTAAGTACACCAAGTGGTAAAAAGATCACAATTAAAGAAGATAAGCCAACCAGGTCAACCAAATTCATCTATGTGATGAAAGCTACAAGTTATGCAAAGAAATGAGCAATAGTGTATATGATTTCCATAATCATTAACACTAAAGGAAAAGACCTTAAAGATATTCCTGTAGTATCTAAATTCTCAGACGTTTTTCCAGAAGAGTTACCTGGATTACCGCCTGATAGAAAGGTTGAATTTAGAATTCACCTAATACCAGGGACAGCACCGATTGTCAAGGCACCATATCGACTAGCACCAACGGAGATGCAGGAACTAAAGAAACAGTTGGATGAACTTCTTGACGAAGGTTTTATACAACCTATTTCATCGCCATGGGGAGCGCCGATTTTGTTTGTTAAGAAGAAAGACGGATCAATGTGTATGTGCATTGATTACCGAGAATTGAACAAGATTACGATTAAGAATTGGTACCCACTACCGAGAATCGATGATCTGTTCGATCAACTTCAAGGAGCTCGATTATTTTCTAAGATGGACTTGCGCCCAGGATATCATCAATTGAAAGTACAGGAAGAGGACATTCCTAAAACTGCTTTCAGAACGAGATACGGTCATTATGAATTTACCGTCATGCCATTTGGTTTAACCAATGCCCCAACCGTATTTACGGACATGATTAACAGGATATGTAAACCATAGCTAGATAAATTCATAATTGTCTTTATAGATGATATTCTAATTTACTCTAAGAGTAAAGAGGAACATGCAGAGCATCTGCATACACTTCTGACATTATTGAGAAAAGAGAAGCTTTATGCTAAATTCTCAAAATGTGAATTCTTGTTAGAAGAAGTGCAATTCCTTGGACATCTGGTTAATCATGAAGGAATTCATGTGGATCCCACAAAGATCGAAGCGATTACCAAATGGAAAATCCTTAAGTCGCCAATGGAAGTAAGAAGTTTTCTCAGACTGGCAGGATATTATAGACGTTTTATTCGGGATTTCTCTAGAATAGCTATCTTGTTAACCAAACTAACTTGCAAATCAGTTAAGTTTGAATGGACACCAAAACAGGAAGAAGCCTTTAAGATTCTTAAACAAAGGTTAACCAACGTACCCATACTCGCATTACCAGAAGGAACTGAAGACTTTATAGTCTATTGTCATGCGTCTAAGTTAGGATATGGATGTGTGTTGATGCAACGTCAAAAGGTTATAGCTTATGCCTCTAGATAACTTAAGAAACATGAAGAGAATTACACAACCCATGATCTAGAGTTAGGAGCCATAGTTTTTACCCTTAGAATTTGGAGACACTATCTTTATGGAAATAAATTTGTTGTCTTCACGGATCATAAGAGTTTAAGGTACATTTTTGGGCAAAAGGAATTAAATATGAGACAGAGACGCTGGATGGAAATTCTTAGTGATTATGATTGTGATATTCAGTAGCATGCTGGAAGAGCTAACGTAGTAGCTGATGCTTTAAGTCGAAAATATCACGAGAAGCCGAAACGAGTACGCTCTCTTAAATTAAATCTTCAGATAGATTTAAATGAGCAAATTAGAGAGGTACAGGAAACAACATTCAAGGACAATGCTAAAGGTTTTAAAGGAATGATTATCTAATTAGAACAAGGATTAGATGGAATTTGGAAGTCCCATAAGAAAAGGATATGGATACCTAAACAAGGAAACCTACGCCACAGAATTCTAGAAGAAGCCCATAAATTGAAGTATACGACACATCCCGGTAGTGATAAGATGTATCAAGATCTAAGAAAGAATTTCTAGTGGATAGGAGTGAAAAAGGATATAGCAAACTATGTTGTTAAATGTCTGACCTGTTTACAGGTTAAAGCTGAACATCAGAAACCTTCAGGGTTATTACAGCAATTAGAAATGCCAATATGGAAATGGGAATTGATAACAATGGACTTTGTTACCAAATTACCCAAGACACGAAAATGTAATAATACAATCTGGGTAATTGTTGACAGATTAACTAAATCTGCTCATTTCTTACCAAGGAAGGAAACTTTCAGTATGGAACAGTTAGCCAAGTTATATGTAAATAAAATAGTTTCATTACATGGAATTCTTTTATCTATCGTATCTGATAGAGATAGCTGTTTTACTTCTCACTTTTGGACAAGTTTCCAAAAAGCAATTGGAACCAGGTTAAATCTAAGCACAGCTTATCATCCTCAAACGGATGGACAAAGCGAAAGGACAATACAAACGATGGAAGATATGCTTAGAGCCTGTGTAATTGATTTCGGAGGAAATTGGGATGACCATTTTCCATTAATAGAATTTTCCTACGATAACAGCTATCATACTAGCATTAATGTTGCACCATTTGAAGCACTTTATGGACGAAAGTGCCGAACTCCAGTCTGTTGGGCAGAAATTGGAGAAAAGCAACTATCTGGACTAGAGATAGTGTAAGAAACAATGGACAAGATAATTCAAGTCAAGGAAAGATTAAAAGCAGTACGAGATCGTCAAAAGAGTTATGTAGATAATAGACGAAAACCTTTGGAATTTCAAGTTGGAGATAAGGTTTTGTTAAAAGTTTCTCCATGGAAAGGAATAGTCAGATTCATTAAGCGAAGAAAGCTAAGCCCCAGGTATGTTGGACCTTTTGAGATTATTAGAATGATAGGACCCGTAGCTTCTCAGCTGCAACTACCAGAGGAAATGGCAGGAATACATGATGTGTTTCATGTATGTAATCTCAAAAAGTGCTTAGCGAACGAATCATTAATGGTACCTCTTAAGGACATAGAGGTAAATGAGAAACTTAAATTTGTAGAGAAACCCATTCAGATTGAAGATAGAAAGATCAAGAATCTCAAACACAAGAGACTAGTTCTAGTCAAAGTGAAATGAGATTCCAAGAGAGGACCAGAATACACTTGGGAGCTCGAGTCAGAAATGCAAAGGAAATATCCACACCTATTCCAGTAGACCTCGAGGACGAGATCTAAAACAAGGTGGGGAGGATATAACAACTCTCCTAAAACCCTTAACATAACCCTTAACGTCCTAAAATATACCCCGTATGCGAGAAACGGGCCTAGAATATCTTAATAATTACAAAAATCAATAAAAAACAAATATCCGAAGCTCTCACAGGGCGCGACCCATTTCTGTGGGTCTGTCGCGAGTCGCGACCCAGTGACACCAGGCGGCACCATGTAGCGCCACGTGTCCCTTGCGTGTTGAACCTACAACGTTGATTTACCTTAGCTAGATCCTACCCTACTGCTCTCACGGGCCGCGAGAAAGATAGAGGGGGCTTCGCGGGCCTTGAGCCGCCTCTCGTTAGGCCTATAAATAGAGGCCGATGCCTCATTTTTCACCGTTCAATTTCTCTTCTTTTCTCTGATCTATAGTGGGCAATATTACTCGAGAAATAATACCCCTAAAAAGCGAAGCTCTGCCTCGCTGTAAGTATTATAACCCTATTTGTTACCCTACACGATCGATCTAGGGCTCCGTAACACATGTCAAGGTTGTGCCTGACTCAGTCGTTGGAGTTCTGTCTCGTGTTACACCCGATTGATCTAGCACTCCGTAATGCATGTCAAGGCTCTGCCTGACTCAGTCATTAGAGTTTTGTCTCGAGTTGTACGGTTAATGTGATTTAGGTTATCTTACTAACACATGCGCATTGTTTAATTTTTAATAGATAATAACCAGGAGATTCACCAGGAAGCTTTAGTTTTACCTAAGTAAACAATGTGAGTACATCTTACTTTTTGTCACCTTTTTGTAAAAACTGTTTGTACAAAACCTCAAATATTTTCAAATATAATTAACAGTTATTGAGTCTATGTATTCTATAATTTCTGCTGGTATGTTGGGGTTTTGTATACATTACTTGACACTCGTTACTATTGCGAATAGTAGCATGACCACAAGTCAGGATTGACAGTACCGAATGAGTAATTGGGTAGATGTAAACATTGTAATCGCTCTCAATACTGTAAAGTTATAAAATGGTTTTGATTAAACTGGGATGCACTCGCCATTATTTCTTGCTGATGAAACCTTTTTAAAACGCGTTTCAGGTAACTCAATATGAAGCTAATAGAAGCCAGCTAGAGAGCAGTGAAGGCTTGGAAAAGTGGCTATAAAAGTTACCTAAATAAAAAGGAGTTTTGTTTTCAATAAACTAGGGTTTATCTATAAATGTATTGTAATGGAAACTTGGGTTTTATCCATTGAGTTATTATAAAAAGTTTGGTGTTTTAACTCTGATAAAATATTTTCTAACTACGGTCCTGATGTCTCATTTCCGCTGCCAAATTAATAAACACCGGTACCATCGATCTGAGCTCGCGGCACCCACTCCTGGGGCAGGGGTCGGGGGCTGCGACAGAAGGTGGTATCAGAGCTACAGCCACTGGTTTAAGCCAATGAAGTGTTCTGCTGACACTTAAATTCTAAATAAATTGTGTTAGAAAATAATTTATATGATTATGTGTAAATATGTATATTATTGTTTTGTGTTATTTGACTATTTGTTAGTTTACAGTATGAGTGAGCAAGGTACATCCGACGCTTATCGCCAATTAGCTAGTTCCCCAAAAGATGAAGGAACCTCATCTCAGCCAAATCCCTCAGGATACTCAGCTGATACTGAGGAAGAAATATTTATTTTTAAGGCACAGTATGAAGAACCATTCCCTTCCAAAAAAGAGAGGATGGTTTAATAGAGGAGCGCATTAGAGGAGAAAGAGGATGAAGAAATTACAACAACAAAGATCAAAGTAAAAGCCAATAGGGAAGTGAATGCCCAAACTCAGGAAACAGTCAATAGACCACTGTGGGAGGAGGAACTAGATAGACAGTTGGCAGATTTCCATATGCTAGCCACTACCGCAATAGACTCTAACCTAAACCGCATAACTGAACAACCATTGTTACCCTTATTCCCAGACCAACAAATGTTAGAACTAAACCAGGAAGACCAGTTCCCAATCCCAGATGTTGACCCCTATGAGATCCCCAGAATTCCCCCACCAAACCCCATAGCTCAGTATACCGACCTGAACCCTTTAGACCCATTCTGGAACAGTGACTGGTATAAGCAGAGTATAATATGCAACCCATACCCTTACGGACACCCCATACCTCGATACCCTGACCCAGTATCAGTACCATTACCTCCTATGAGTGAAGAAAAGATGCAAGAACTTTGCCAATGGGTGATGAGTTAGTTGAAGAAGGAGATAGAATTCGTCAAATAGGGGAAAAGCTTGTATGGAAACATGTCGAGCGTGAGATACATGATTGGATACATAATACCTAGAAGAATACCTAGATATGTGTGTAATTTTGATGGAATATATATATATATATATATATATATATAGAGTAGGAGTTGGCTACAAAGCCATTTTTTCCTACAAAGTGTAGGAAGTCTCCTACATGTGACATGTGGCAATTGGAGTTTTTAATCAAAAGGGTATTAAGGTAATTTAATTATCATTGTAATTATGGATTATATTAATAGATTAACTAACTAAGCAGATGATTAAGGAAAGTAGATATCTCATTGAAATCAAATCGACAGTTTCGTTTAAATTATACAATTGATACAACATATTCCCAGAGCATTCATATTACATCTGGTTCTTCATAACATCTTTATTGATCAAAATCATGGCGTCAAATGTTATGGTTGATTGTGGTGATGGTAAAGTTTTATGATATTGCATAACTTGAATTTTTGTTTGATGTGTTGTAGCAATTGTATGATTTATCTAACAATGATTACGATATTGAATTAATGTTGGAGGATTTCTTGACAGTGTGTTTTAACAGCATGCAGACTAATACCGTTGTGCTTTAGGATTTTATAATTGGATTAATTAGTGGATTTGTTATCGTTATGTTTTAAACATTCACAATGTAACATGTGTTTTACCAGCTGCAATCCTTTATGAACAATTTCTTGACGATGTGTTTTACCAGCTGCAATCCTTCATGAATAATTTCTTGACGATGTGTTTTACCAATTACAAGTTAATTCACAATGTGTTATAGCAGTTTATGTTTTAGGAAGGAGATGTATTTATAATTTCTTGACGATGTGTTTTACTTGTTACAGGTTAATTCACAACGTGTTGTACCAGTTATGATTCACAAATGACATGTCTTTTGTGGTTTCTTGATCTTGTGTTATATAATTTTTGGGTTCTTCACGATGTGTTATATTGTATAACACACCATACAATTTAAATGACGTTGTGTTATATTGTATGATTCACGATATGTTTTCTTGGGTTTCTTCACGATGTGTGATATTGTATGATTCACGATGTGTTTCCTTAGCATTGTGTTTCTTCTTGAAGGAGAAAAGGAAAGAAAGTGATAGAGAGAGAGAGAATCGCTAGAAATGTGGAGTGATTTATAGGATGACTATTATTTCCATGTTTAAAACAAGCTAAATGACACATCTACCCCTAATTAATTAAATCATCCTATTTTAAGACACACATATTACCAAAATGCCACCAAGATGATCTCAACCATCAAACACACTCATCCAATGGTCAAGATCACTTCCTACACTTTGTAGGAAAAACACACTTTGTAGAGGAACCTCACCCTATATATATAGGACAAAGATCCATTAGGAACCACCCTTTATTGCGAGAACCAATGTGAACACAACAAAAAAATGCCTAAAAATAGCTAAAAAAACACACAAAAAATTTTTTTTTAGTATTTTTTATAAAAAAATCGCTACTTTTAGTAGCAAAAAAAAAAAATTTTTAAAAAAATTTTGCTACTAAAAGTAGCGATTTTAACATAAAAAAAATTTAGATTTTTTTTTATTTTTTTTAGGTTTTTTGGGGTTTAGTTTTTAGCATTTTAGCTTGGGGGGGGGGTTAGGTTTTTTTTAGCTATTTTAGGTTGTGTTCACATTGGTTCTCGCGGTTCTCGCAATAAAGGTGGTTCTCGCATGAACCTTACCCTATATATATATATATATATATATATATATGTAACCAACTAAGATAGATGTACTAAAATAGATATTGATGCATAATTACTAGTGTTAGGGATATACCTCAGAAGATGCTGCAAGGCTAAGGATCCAGGATCCTCATTATTATCCTAAACTAACAATTGTTTCCATCATCTTTGAACTTCTTTTGCAGGTGTACACGAATGAGACTTGGTCCTGCCGAGATTCCAGGGGAATATGCTTGGCATTTTCGCATGTGCATTGGCTCCATGACCGTTGTGGTGATCGTGGGGAAGCTTGCACCTATTTCGGATAATTTGTTGCTTGGATAATTTCTAATTTTAAAGGGGATAACAAGCTTTATTTAGCATTATTAGTTACATACATTCACAACACTCGAACTCTCTGCAAACTCTTGGCGATTACACACACTTACACTCTAGCAATCTGTGTACCAAGCTTGTTATCATCCAAAGTTGTAAACTTTATTTGTTTAATATAGTTGGTGATCGGTAGTTTCCATCACCCGAGGTTTTTATGCCGGAGATCATTCATTGATCAAGGGCTTTTTCCTCGTATAAATCCTTGTGTTGATCATTCATTTCATTTATTTGTTGTTTACACATTTGTTCAATTAACCAAGCATCCAACCTCACAAAAATCAGATTTGGTAATATTATCCTTGTGTGATTTTTAACCAAAACAGTTTGGCACCCACCGTGGGGCAATCGGTGCTTCATTCTTGAAAAATATTGTTTATTTCATTCATTTATGTTCATTACCTTCAACCACATGGCTTCTCATGTCAAGAACACTTCAAGCTCCATGCCGGCGATCACCTCTTCATAGAGCATTCCACCTTTGCCTCCTGTTCCTTCTGGATCCCAGAAGAATGCTGAGAATGCTGCGAAGAAGACAACCTCCGTTTTCACAAAAACAACTACTGTTGTTTCTTTTGGTCTAACTAACAATGATCTTTAATCTTTGATTTTGCAGATGAAGGATTACATGCAGCAGCTGGACAAAACTAATGACAGGATCCGTCATGAGATTGATGAAATCAAGAAATTGAAGAGATCAACAGAGGATCACTCTCCATTGGTGCCTAGATCACTAGATTTTGGTACTCCAGCAACAACTGCCCAGCATTCCACAACATCAGGTGTCCAGTATCATGGAGGATCGTCAAGTATGCACTATGGATCATCGGCAATGACACATGCTCAAGGATCCTACTTCCAACTTTCAGGATCCTCTCTTCAGCCTCAAGGATCCTCCTTCCAGCATCAAGGATCCTTCTCTAGTTCAGGAGGATATATGGGGACGCAGTCAGCTCAAGGATCCTATTCTCATTATCCAGGATCCTCATCTCAGGTTCAAGGATCCTCCTCAAAGGTTCACGGATCCATGCAGTATCCTCCAAGACCTTCAGCTCCGATGCATACTGGTCCAATATCTTTCAGGATCAAGGATCCTTAATGAGTCAGCAACCTAGAAGTTCAGAGATTCATTTGGGAGACTTCATCCCTATGCAGACTATTGCTTCATCTGGACCCTCAATCATACCAGAATCACATCAGTTTGGATTCACATCAGGAATCCCAGCCTCGAATCAATAAGGAGGTAACACTTTAAATACATCTTATAATACTAACCATGGCTTTGTGCAGGAACCAGGAATCAACCAAGTTATGGCAAGGGAGTTGCAAAAACTCAAGGATATGATATCCAGTGTCCCAGGAGTGGTTAGGTCCATTCCTGAGATTCTAGATGGGAGTCACAGGATATCTCGCTTTGCACCACCTATATGTGATGCAGATATACCAAAGAGGTTTCAAACACCAAATATGAAGCTCTATGATGGTACAACTGATCCACAAGAGCATGTAGCTCAATACAGGAAGAGAACGGAGATCAACCCCATTCAAGAAAGGTTAAAAGAAGCATGTCTATGCAAGGGTTTCAGATTCACATTGACAGGATCAGCTCTTAAATGGCTGCTAAGTCTTCCTCCTTACTCTAATACTTCATTTGCTAATCTAGTTAACTTTTCAATAGCCAATTTTCATGTAGTAGGAGATTTGAACGATTAACTAGTGATTTATATAGGGTAACTCAAGGTCATAATGAATCACTAAGGGATTACATGACTAAATTTAGTAGAGAATCCTTAGAAATTCCCAAATTAGATATTGCAACAGCCGTAGAAGCTTTCAAAATGGGTTTGCTTAAGGATTCACAATTCTATGATGATCTTGTTATGACACCTTGCAGGAACCTTGATGAAGTAAGAACCAGGGCCCTTAGGTTCATCCGTTTAGAGGATGACAAAAGGATCCAGGAAAGACTGTCATGATCCTCAAAGTAGGAGAAGCAAGGATCCTATTTCAGGAACAATAAATCCAAATCATACAACAAGTCTGACAATCAAAATGTGCATGATGTGGAGCAAGAGGAAGATGATGAGGATCATCCTCCTATTTCTTGTTTTGGTCAAAAAATCTGATGAGGATAATGCAACCAAACTCTCTGTTACGGGGTTTGATGCTTGAATTACTTTGTAGCAATAAGGATCACTATGAAAAATAAATAACAAGTGACACAAGGTTTATACGGGGAAAAAGCCCTTGATCAAGAGTTGATCTCCGGCACAAAAAACCCCGGGTGATGGAAACTACCGATCACCAAGCTCAAATAAATCAGTAAATGTTTACAACTTCGGATAGTAACGAGCTAGGTACAAAGATCACTATGGTGAAATGTGTAAAAGTGAGTGAAAACTGTTAAGTGTTTGTCGAAAGCTTCAAGAGTGCAATTGTACGAGAGTGTGTGTAGCTGAAAATGACTAAGTGTTCTAAATACTAGCTCGTCACCCCTTTAAAAATAGAAGTTAACTATGCTAACAAACTATCCGACTTTTGTGCCATGCTCCCACGTTCTCCACAACGTCCATTTCCAGTCAAACGTGTGCGAAATACCCGTGGAATATTCCATAGTAACGTTGCCAAGACCAAGTCAAGCTTGTTACTCCTGCAAAATAATACGAAACATAAACAAACAATCGTTAGTATGAGGATCCTTAAGGTGATCCATGATCCTGATCCTGAAGCTCTTCTGAGGATCACTATCTATCACAGAAGTAAGGATCATTAATTAGGATAACAAGTAAGGATCACTAATTGTTAGAAAATCCTCCCCTAACAATTGCCCCCAAAATATAAGGAGTGATATGTAAAATGAACGAATTATATTTTCTTGATCTTATCCGCAACTAACTATCGTAAATGTAGCCGTTGATGTAGAACTATTCGTTGCAACTATGACGTCACAGAAGTGACAACCCTGCACAATCATGATTATAAATAGGAGATAGAGATATAATCGTTTGCATTTAAATTTCAGAGATACTCCCTTTATAACTGCATTTGAAGATAAACAGGTATTCTCTCTTCATCTTCTTCCTTCTTTTGCTCTGTTTTTCGCCTCTTTTCCTCATTCTGTCAAAGATGTTGCTCCGGAACTCCCCAGCTAAGGATCACCCAAAAAACAGCCCACTGAAAAGCCAGGGGATCATCGAAGATTCCATAAAAGAACGCTGCTATTTCAACGATGCGCAGATTGATAGGATCCGCCACTGTTTCCCGGCGAACACCGCGTTTAAATCTTTTGATCTCAATGCCCTGAGTGATCATATTTCCGATAACTGGGTTGCTTTTCCTGTCACTCCGTTCACCATAGGCTATACATATCCTTTTCCAGCCTTCACCCAATCTTTCTTTTCCCTAACCGGCATTTCTTATATCCAAGCCATGCCGATGATTTGGAGGGTTTTGTATACCTTTGAAAGGATCATCGAGCAGGAAGGGATAGACCTAGGAATGTCAGAGCTGGGAGAGCTGTATGATCTTACTACCTTTGGTTCTCATCGTTATTTGTTTAAACGTAAACCTGGTGAGGAACACCCGATCTTCAAAGCTACCAAGAATGATGCTAAATGGAAGCGGCGTTTCTTTTTCGTCAAGAGAGATTCTATTGATGACGGAAAGGATCTACCCAAGAAATGGGCTACCCATGGTAGGATGGAGGATCCTGAGAAGGATCACCAGAGAACTTTCTTTTGATATAAGGATCACTTATATACTTTTGCTTTCTTGTTATGCAGCTATCACCGTTTCACACCTCAGACTGTCTCCTGCTGCCAAAGAGAGACTCGACACTTTCAAGAGACTTGATCCTGAAACAAGAACTTTCAAGACAACCACCCAGGATTCTCAGGAGGTATCCTCAGGATCTGTCACGATGTCAAGTAAGTATCTTTGTTTAAAAATTTAAATAAATAGTGAAATATTAGTGAAGTAAAGATACTTATCTTGTTTTGGTTGTGTAGGTGCTGGAAAATCCACCAAGTCTGCTTCAAAGTTCAATGTCACCGATCTCACCACCGTCAGATCCTCCAAAAGAAAGGCTCCTACCAGCCCGACAGCTTCAGTCCCCAAGGCACCCCTCAAAGGAAAGAGAATCAAGAAGAGAAAGGCCTCTGAAGCTGAGGATCTGCAGGGTCTGCCTCTGATCCGCCACCAATTCCTCGAGTAATTCAACGATGTAAGGATCACTGTCTCTTCTCGTATATCCTGCTGACATATCCTGCTGATATATCCTGCTGATTTGAGGATCACTTGGTCCTGACCTTATCTTTTATCCCCTTTGCAGAAATTCACTGAGATTGAGGACTATGTTGGCCACGTTGAGGATCAGGATAGGAAGATTGCCGACCTCCAGCAGGTTGCATTGCTAAGGGACCTCAAAATTGCTGATCTTCAGAAGGAACTCCAAGATGCCAAGACTAAGACGGCTAAAATTCTGATCGACATTGACTATGAAAAGCATGATCTCATAGAAGGTGCAAAGGTCTCTTCTGCCATCACAATGTATCAGACAAAACTAAAGATGGCCCAGGAAGCTCAAGATCCTAACTGTTTTGGTCAAAAAATCTGATGAGGATAATGCAACCAAACTCTCTGTTACGGGGTATGATGCTTAAAATGTAGAACAATGACAAGGATCACTTCAATGTAAATTGCACAAATGACACAAGGATTTATACGGGGAAAAGCCCTTGATCAAGAGTTGATCTCCGGCACAAAAAACCCCGGGTGATGGAAACTACCGATCACCAAGTTCAAATAAATCAATAAATGTTTACAACTTCGGATAGTAACGGGCTAAGTACAAGGATCACTATGGTGAAATGTGTAAAAATGAGTGAAAACTAATAAGTGTTCGTCGAGAGCTTCAAGAGTGCGTTTGTATGAGAGTGTGTGTAGCTGAAAATGGCTAAGTGTTCTAATTCTAGCTCGTTACCCCTTTAAAAATAGAAGTTAACTACAATAACTAACTATCCGACTTTCGTGCCAAGCTCCCACGTTCTCTACAACGTCCATTTCCGGTCAATCGTGTGCGAAATACCCGTGGAATATTCCATAGTAACGTTGCCAAGACCAAGTCAAGCTTGTTACTCCTGCGAAGTAATACAAAACACAAACAAACAATCGTTAGTATTAGGATCCTTAAGGTGATCCATGATCCTGATCCTGAAGCCCTTCTGAGGATCACTATCTGTCACAAAAGTAAGGATCGTTAATTAGGATAACGAATAAGGATCACTAATTGTTAGAAAATCCACCCCTAACACTAACTTCGACAGAAGCAGCTGGAATGTTGAGGACTGGAAAGCAAGGTTGGCTGATCTTGAAGATGATGAAGAGGCTGAGGAGGTTTTGGCGATCGAGGCTGGAGGCAAGGGTGAAGGTGGTGAGGCAAGTGGAGCCGGAGGTGGTGATGCAGCGAAGGTTTAGGCTGCATGATTGGGCGATGATGGAAACTTCTAGACATAGCCGGAGCCCAATTTTTTAGTTTGATGGTTGTTTTGTTGATTTGATGGTTTGTACTGAACAATAGTTTTTAGGATTAAGGATCTAGGATCCTTCAGACAATAGGTAGGATTGCAAATGGTGGAGGGATCCTCTGTTTGGGGGATGAAGCCATTGTGATCCTGCCGCCTTTATATTCCTGCACTACTTTGAACCTATTATCATGGACACCCTTTACCTACCCCAGCGGACGGGCCATGTATTGCTGGTAGATGCTCGGGGTAGGTAATTTTGACAACCTTTTAAGGGTTAATCTTTTGTTAATAAATAAAACCTTAATCTTTTGTCGCTTATCTTGTATTGTTATCCTTTTTGACTCTTTAATTCTCAATTGTTTTGATGTACACTTATTGAATAAGCAATTTTGAATAAGTCAGATTGAAAATATTTAGGACATGATCCATGATCAAATATCCAATAGTTAAAGAATCCCAAAAAGTAATATATTTTAAGGATCACAAGTTTAGTTGTCAAATTTTAAGGGTTATTCAAATAAACAATGAATAGAATTAAAAATAGTTAAGGATCATACCTGAGGATCCAAGTTAGGATCCTAACCATAATCAGGATAACTATAAGATAAACCTTAGAGAGAAGTAAGAATCAAGGATCCCTAGTTGCTTATCTTTAAGGACCTGAAATAGAGCATAACTAGGGACTAAGCCAATATAAGATAAGAGTTAGCAACTGGGGACAAGCCCAAGGATAACTGGGGACAAGCCCAAGGATCGTATGTAAACTGGAGTATGGCCCTAACCAGCGACTATCCAAACTTAGTGACATGAAAATGTCAAAACCTTAGCTAACGCGAAAACGTTAGAAACCTTAGGAACAGATGTATGGTACGTCTACCATTATACGTAGGATCCTAGGTATAGCCAGTACAATGGAATTATCAGCCCCTAAAGCGAGTACTGGTCCCACTGCCTTGAACTATACCAGGATCATCATGCGCTACAGGCGGAACTGGGGTCAAGCCCAAATAACTGGGGTTAAACCCAAGGAACGGATTGCTTCTGCAGATAACCAACGTTTTGCTAAGGATACCTGAACTTTCAAAACTTAAAATCACGTCAGAGATGGATAAAGGACACATGATCCTTATCCTTATATGAGAAAATAAGGAAATGAAATAGTTCAGGATTAGGAAATTACCAAAGTAAGGATCACCGATACTTTAAGGATCCTTCAAGGATACTCCTAACGTAAGGATCATCTGTGCCATGAGGATCCTGCTCACATGAAATATTTCTTCAATTGGACAGCATTCCAGGCTCGTGGTAGCAAGTCACCTTCCATGGTTAGCAATCTATCTGCCCCCTTTCCTGCTTCAGCTTCAATCAAATAAGGGTCTTACCATTTTGGAGCCAATTTTCCATCAGCAGGATTGGTGGTATTCTGAAATGCTTTCCTTAATACCATATCTCCAACTTGAAACTTCCTGATCCTGACATTTTTGTTGTAAGCACCAGCCATTCTTTGTTGATAACTGGCCATCCTTATCCTAGCCAGATCCCTGATTTCTTCAATAGTATCCAGGTCTTGAGCCAAGTTCTCATCATTTTCCTCAGGATCACGGGTACTTGTTCTAGCAGTTGGAACCACCATTTCTGTTGGGATCACTGATTCTGCCCCAAATACCAAAGAGAATGGTGTTTGACCAGTAGCATTCTTAGGGGTTGTCCTATCAGCCCAAAGCACATAAGGTAGTTCTTCTGCCCATTTCCCTTTCTTGGATCCAAGCTTCTTCTTCAAATTGTTGATGATGATCTTGTTGGATGATTCTGCTTGACCATTAGCTTGTGGGTGGACTAGTGTTGATGTTATCATCTTAATCCCCCAGCTGTCACAAAAGTTAGTGGTTCTGCCCCCAATGAATTGGGAACCATTATCACATATAATTTCAGAAGGAATACCAAATCTAGTTATAATATTTATTTTAATGAAGGATATAACTTCCTTTTCTCTGACTTGGGCAAAAGCTTCAGCCTCTATCCACTTGGAGAAGTAATCAGTCATAGCTAGCATGAACACTTTTCCACCAGGTGCCTTAGGAAGCTTACCAACTATATCCATTTCCCATCTCATAAATGGCCAAGAGGAGGATATGGGGTGTAAAAATTCAGCCAGCTGATGAAGGATATTGTTGTGTCTCTGACAAGGATCACATCTCTTAGCATACTCCACAGCATCTCTTTTCATGGTTGGCCAGTAGTATCCTGTCCTCAGGATCCTTGAGAATAATGCCCTGCCCCCAGTGTGGTTTCCACAATCTCCTTCATGGAAGTCTTTTAAAACTTCTTGGATTTCAAGATCCTCAATGCATCTTAAGTATGGTCCTGCAAGAGATCGTCTATACAACATATTATTGAAAGCCCTAGGGTTTTCTCCTGTAGGAATCTCTCCATGTTGTAAGTATCTCATGATTGGTGAGATCCATGATCCTGATCCTGAATGGGATTGAGTATCCTCACTAGGGATAATTGCAGAATTCTTTCCTATTTCCATAGCCACATGATCCTCGATAGCCGGGGTCAGGATATGGATAATAGGGATCTTGATATCCTCCGGGATCTTCAAAGATGATCCTAAGTTAGCCAATGCATCAGCTTCTGTATTTTCTTCCCTTGGTACCTGTGTCAAACTAAAGGAAACAAAAGAGAGTGCCAATTCTTTGACTATCTCTAAATATTTGGTTAGCTTTTCACCTTTAACAGCATAGGATCCATTAAAGTGGTTTGTAATTAACAATGAATCTACATGTACCTCAAGATACCTGATCCCTATATGCTTAGCAATTTGCAAACCAGCAATTAAGGCTTCATATTCAGCCTTATTGTTAGTGGTTTGGAACTCACAAGCTATAGAGTGGGGTATTATGTCCCCCTGTGGCGATTTTAGTAGTATTCCAAGCCCTGTGCCTTTGACATTTGAGGATCCATCAGTATAGAGTATCCAAGGATCCTTGGTCTCCTCTAGCTGCTGGACTTCTAACTCAGCTTCTTTTTGTAAATCACTACTGAAATCAGCCACAAAGTCAGCTAATGCTTGGGATTTGATGGCTGTCCTAGGCTCATATCTTATATCATAGGCACTAAGCTTCACTGCCCACTTAGCCATCCTTCCTGACATCTCTGGTTTCCTGAGGACATTCTTAATTGGAAAATTAGTTTTAACAATAATAACATGAGTTTCAAAATAATGTCTCAACTTAGTAGATGCCATAATTAATGCAAGAATAAGCTTTTCAAGGTGTGAATACCTGGATTCGGCATCAAGTAAACTTTTACTTACATAATAGACAGGATGTTGTGTACCTTCATGATCCTTAACAAGGACCGCACTTACTGCTTTTGAGGATACTGCAAGATACAAGGATAGCACATCGCCTTTTTCTGGTTTCATCAAGGCCGGGGCTGAGGATAGGTAATCTTTGAGAGCTCTTAAGGCATTTTCATGCTTCTCAGTCCACTCAAATTTCTTGTTCTTCCTTAGGATATCATAGAATTCTTTGCACTTCTCTGAGGATTTGGATATAAATCTGTTCAAAGCTGCTATCCTGCCCGTTAGCCTTTGAACATCCTTAGCATTGGCCGGAGATTTGATGTTCACTATTGCTTTGATTTGTTCTGGACTGGCTTCAATACCTCTCTTGGTCACCATGTATCCTAAGAATTTGCCTGCTTTAACACCAAAGTGACATTTCGAAGGATTAAGTTTCATATTATATTTATCAAGGATATTGAATGCTTCCTCCAAGTCTCTTAGGTGATCCTCAGCCTTTATTGATTTTACCACCATATCGTCTATGTAAACCTCCATAGTTTGTCCAATCTGATCCTTGAACATCATATTCACTAGCCTTTGATAAGTTGCACCTGCATTTCTTAGTCCGAACGGCATAGCAATATAGCAGTATATACCAGTTGGAGTCATGAAGGCTGTATCCTCTTGATCGGATGGTTCCATTTGGATTTGTTGAAATCCAGATGAAGCATCCATAAAAGTTAACAGTTCATGACCCGCAGTTGCATCCACCATGGAGTCAATGTGGGGTAATGGGAAAGGATCCGTGGGACATGCCTTATTTAAATCTGTGAAATCGACACATACCCTCCATTTTCCATTTTTCTTTTGAACAACAACCACATTGGCCAACCATCTTGGATACTTGACCTCTCTAATCATACCTGCTCGGAGCAGTTTCTCTACCTCTTCCTGGATAATGGCATTTCTTTCCGGTGCAAACTTTCTTCTCCTTTGATGGATTGGTTTGAAGGACCTATCAATGCCAAGTTTGTGAGTGATTATATCTTTAGATATACATGTCATGTCTTCGTTTTTCCCTGCAAAGGTAGTCTTTCTCCTTTTGAGGAAGGATACGAGGTCTTCTTTCATTTTGCCAAGGATCCCTGATCCGATATAGATTTTGGATTCAGGATCATGAGGATCCATGAGGATTTCTACCACATCCTGCTCTCTTGCCTCCAAGACATCCCTTGGAGGATACTTTGATTGCTATTGCTCCCTTGACTTCGAGGCTGGTTTCATCGATGAAGTATAGCAATTCTTAGCCTCTTGCTGATCACTATCAATCTTGACTATTCCCCAAGGACTAGGGAGCTTCACACATTGATGGTAAGTAGATGGGACTGCCTTCATATCGTGTATCCAGGGCCTGCCAAGGATAACATTACAACAAGATAAACAATCAATAACACAAAATTTTTGATAAGAGTGTAGGCCTTCGATGTATATTGGGAGCTTAATGTCCCCCAGGGTATTCTTAGATTCGCCACTAAATCCCAGGAGCACGGAGGATCTTGGTATGATATCTGATTCAGGGATACCCATCTTCTTTAGAACATCAAGCTGGATAATGTTCACTGAGCTTCCTCCGTCTATAAGGATCCTGCGGACAAAATGGTTAGAAATGAAAAGAGTAATAACTAAGCCATCGTGATGAGGATCCTGGATATCAACACGATCATCCTCATCAAAGGTTATGACTTTTCCTTCGGAGACACTTGATGTTCGAACGGGTCTTTCTCCACTATCCATTTTAGTTTCCTTTGCATGCCTTTTAGCTGCTGAGAAGGATGTGCCACAAATGTCTGATCCTCCTTGTTTTGGTCAAAAATATGATGAGGATATTGCAACCAAACTCTCTGTTACGGGGTATGATGCTAATAATGTAGAACAATAACAAGGATCACTTCAATGTAAATTGCAGAAATGACACAAGGATTTATACGGGGAAAAAGCCCTTGATCAAGAGTTGATCTCCGGCACAAAAAACCCCGGGTGATGGAAACTACCGATCACCAAGTTCAAATAAATGAATAAATGTTTACAACTTCGGATAGTAACGAGCTAGGTACAAGGATCACTATCGTGAAATGTGTAAAAGTGAGTGAAAACGAATGAATGTTCGTCGAGAGCTTCAAGTGTGCGAGTATATGTGTGTGTGTAGCTGTAAAAATGACTAAGTGTTTTTCTACTAGCTCGTTACCCCTTTTAAAATAGAAATTTAACTACCAAACTAACTATCCGACTTTTGTGCCAAGCCCCCACGTTCTCCACAACGTCCATTTTTGGCCAAGTACGTGCATAATAGTTTGGGAATATTCTCCAGGAATGTCGCCAAGACTTGGTCAAGCTTGTTATTCCTGCGAGGTAGTACAAAACATAAACAAACAATCATCAGTACGAGGATCCGTAAAGTGATCCATGATCCTGATCCTGAATCTCTTCTGAGGATCACCACCTGTCACAGAAGTAAGGATCACTAATTAGGATAACGAATAAGGATCACTAATTGTTAGAAAATCCTCCCCTAACAATTGCCCCCAAAATATAAGGAGTAATTTGTAAAATAAGCGAGTTATATTTTCTTGATCTTATCCTCAACTAACTAACGGATATATAGCCGTTGATATCGAACTAGCCGTTGCGATCATGACGTCACAGAAGTGACAATCCTGCAGAATCATAATTATAAATAGAGATGTAGATAGGATCAATATGCATTCAAATTCGAAAGAAACTCCCTTTATATTCTCCGTCGAAGATCAATCAGGTATCTCTTTCTTCATCTTCTTCCTTCTCTTACTCTGTTTTTCTTTCTTTTCATCAAAGATGTTGCTCCGAAATTCCCCAGCCAAGGATCACCCAAAGAACAGTCCTCCGAAAAGCCAGGGGATCATTGAAGACTCCATTAAAGAACACTGCTGTTTCAATGATGCTCAGATAGATAGGATCCGCCACTGTTTCCCGGCGAACACCGAGTTTAGGCCTTTTGACCCCAATGCCCTGAGCGATCATATCTCCGATAAGTGGGTTGCTTTCCCCGTCACTCCTTTCACCATAGGCTATACATATCCTTTTCCAGCCTTCACCCAATCTTTCTTTTCCCTAACCGGCATCTCTTATGTTCAAGCCATGCCGATGATTTGGAGGGTTTTGTACACCCTTGAAAGGATCATCGATCAGGAGGGAATAGATCTAGGAATGGCAGAGCTGGGAGAGCTGTATGATCTTACCACCTTTGGTTCTCATCGCTATTTGTTTAAACGTAAACCCGGTGAGGAACACCCGATCTTCAAAGCCACCAAGAATGATGCTAATTGGAAACGGCGTTTCTTTTTTATCAAGAGAGATTCCATTGAGGATGGAAAGGATCTACCCAAGAAATGGGCTACCCATGGTAGGGTGGAGGATCCTGAGAAGGATCACCAGGAACTTTCTTTTGATGTAAGGATAACTTATATTTTTGCTTTCTTGTTATGCACCTATCACCGTCTCACACCTCAAACTGTCCCCTGCTGCTAAGGAGAGGCTCCTTGCTTTCAAGAAACTTGATCCTGAGACAAGAACTTTCAAGACAACAACCCAAGATTCACAGGAGGTATCCTCAGGCTCTGTCACTATGTCGAGTAACTATCCTTGTTTAAAATTTAAATAAATAGTGAAATATAAATTAAGAAAAGATACTTATCTTGTTTTGGTTGTGTAGGTGCTGGAAAATCCACCAAGTCTGCTTCCAAGTTCAATGTTGCTGATCTCACCACTGTCAGATCCTCCAAGAGAAAAGCTCCTACCAGTCCGACAGCTTCGGTCCCCAAGGCACCCCTCAAAGGAAAGGCAATCAAGAAGAGAAAAGCCTCTGAAGCTGAGGATCTGCAGGGTCTGCCTCTGATCCGCCACCAATTCCTTGAGTACTTTAATGAGGTAAGGATCACTGTCTCTGCTTGTATATCCTGCTGACATATCCTGCTGATCTGGGGATCACTTGGTTCTGACCTTATCTTTTATCCCTTTTACAGAAATTCGCTGAGATTGAGGACTATGTGGGCCACGTTGAGGATCAGGATAGGAAGATTGCCGATCTCCAGCAGGTTGCGGTGTTAAAGGACCTCACAATTGCTGATCTTCAGAAGGAAGTCCGGGATACCAAACAGCAGATGGCCAAGGTGCTGGTTAATGTTGACTATGAGAAGAGTAAGATCACCGAAGACGCCAAAATCTCTGCTGCCATAGCAATGTACAAGACCAAGCTGCAAATGGCGTTGGAAGCTCAGGATCCAGCTTTTGACAAGAGCACCTGGGATATTGAAGGCTGGAAGGCAAGGCTGGCTGAACTGGACGATGAAGAGGCTGAGGAGGTTGAAGAGATCCTGACAATTGAAGCTGGAGGCAAAGGTGAAGGTGGTGAAACTAGTGGAGCTGGAGGTGGTGATGCAGGGAAGGTTTAGGATGCATGGTTGGGCGATGAAGGACATTTCTAGACGTAGCCGGAGCCCATTTTTTAAATTTGGTATTAGCTTTTTGTGGTTGTGGTGTTGAACAATTTATGGTTTGTACTTAAACAATAGGTTTTAGGATTAAGGATCATATTTGATCCTTTGGACAATAGGCAGGATTGCATATGGTGGAGGGATCCTCTGTTTTGGGGATGAAGCCATTGTGATCCTGCCGCTTTTATATTCCTGCACTACCTTTGAACTTATTATCATGGACACCCTTTACCTACCCCAGCGGACGGGCCACGTTTTGCTGGTAGATGCTCGGGTAGGTAATTTTGACAACCTTTTAAGGGTTACTACTTTGTTAATAAATAAAATCTTAACCTTTTGTCGCTTATCTTGTGTTGTTACCCTTGTGTTTCTTTGATTTTCCTTTGTTTTGACACACACTTATTGAATAAACAAATTTGAACAAGCCAAACTGAAAATGTTTAGGATATGATCCATGATCAGATATCCTTTAGTTAAAGAATCTTACAAAGCAATATGTTTTAAGGATCACAAGTCTAGTTGTCAAACTTTAAGGGTTATTCAAATAAATAATGAATAGAATAAAAGATAGTTAAGGATCATACCTGAGGGTCCAAGTTAGGATCCTAACCATAATAAGGATAACTGTAAAATAAACCTTAGAAAGAAGTAAGGATCAAGGATCCCTAGTTGCTTATCTTCAAGGACCTGAAATAGATCATAACTTGGGACTAAGCCAACATAAGAAAAGAGTTAGCAACTGGGGACAAGCCCAAGGATAACTGGGGACAAGCCCAAGGATAACTGGGGACAAGCCCAAGGATCGTATGTAAACTGGAGTATGGCCCTGACTGGCGACTATCCAAACTTAGTGACATGAATATGCCAAAACCTTAGCTAACGTGAAAACGTTATAAACCTTAGCTAACGTGAAAACGTTAGAACCTTATGAACGGATGTATGGTACGTCTACCATTATACGTAGGATCCTAAGCATAGCCAGTAGAATGGAATTATCAGCCCCTAAAACGAGTACTGGTCCCAATGCCTTGAACTATACCAGGATCATCGTGCGCTACAGGCGGAACTGGGGTCAAGCCCAAATAACTGGGGTTAAACCCAAGGAACGGATTGCTTCAGCAGATAACCAATGTTATGCTAAGGATACCTGAACTTTCAAAACTTAAACTCACGTGAGAGATGGATAAAGGATACATGATCCTTATCCTTATATGAGAAAATAAAGAAATGAAATAGTTCAAGTTTAGGATATTACCTAAGTAAGGATCACCGATACTTTGAGGATCCTTTAAGGATATCCCTATCGTGAGGATCATCTGTGTCACTAGGATCCTGCTCACATGAATTATTTCTTCAAGTGGACAGCATTCCAAGCTCTTGGTAGCAAATCACCTTCCATGGTTAGCAATCTATATGCCCCCTTTCCTGCTTCAGCTTCAATCAAATAAGGGCCTTCCCATTTTGGAGCCAATTTTCCATCAGCAGGATTGGTGGTATTTTGGAATGCTTTCCTTAATACCATATCTCCAACTTGAAACCTCCTGATCCTGACATTTTTGTTGTAAGCACCGGCCATTCTTTGCTGATAACTGGCCATCCTTATCCTAGCCATATCCCTGATTTCTTCAATAGTATTGATGTGTGTAAAATGCAACATATAAATTACATCAAATGAGGCATAAAACTAACCCTTTTTAAGTACTAATATTGGAAAAAGAGTGTTTTTGTCTTCCTTTTGTATTTTCAGGATTAAATGAGCTCAAAAACACAAAAGAAGCAAAAAGACAGCTAAATCCAACATAAATACAAGAAAAGGAATATTAGTGGACTGCCCGAACCCTCAACGGCACCTTCCAAAGCAAAAAGGAGAAGACAGAAGGCTGAACACGCCCCGTGCTCAGTCAGCACGGGGCCGTGCCCAAGAAGCAGCAGAAAAGACAAATCTATAGAAGCTTTTATTGCCCATCACGGGGCCGTGCTCAGCGGACACGGGGGCGTGTCGAAAGTACAGCAGGCGCATTTATTGTAATTGCGAATTACAATTAATGAGGAGAGAGATTGTCAGACGGACACGGGGCCGTGCCCAGCGGACACGGGGCCGTGTCCAGCTCTCTGTTCAGCCTATAAATAGGAGTGCTTGGATTCATTTCATCTCATCCTTTGGCACACCACCTCTCTCACACTTCATCCACCACCCACCACCATCACAACACCATCATCCACCACCATCATCCATTGTCCATCGTAGAGTGTGTGAGTCGTCTCGGGATCCAAGATTGATCGTAAGAGTTCTTGACAATCAAGGCCATGTTTGCCTAAGTCTCTTACATCACTTGGTGAAGACAAAGTGTCTAGTATAATACTTTTTATTTCTAATCTTTTGCACTTTTTATTTGGTTTTGTATTAATGACTTTAATAACTAGTTACTTATGTTGAAGGTGCTCTTTCCTTATCGTTTGTCCGTGGTGTCTTGGCATTATTTTACTGTCTATATAAAATAAAGGATTTTCACCATTCATATCTCCACGGTCTATATGGAGGTATGTTGGCTACCTGGTAGGGGGTTAAGGGAACGGTTTGGTAAAGGTCTTGCCATTGTTCAGCGTTTAGAGGTCCTGCAATGGACCTGGGTCAAATTTAGTAGGAACTCCTTCAATACTTCACGGTATTGGATGGCGGGGGTCCAAACTCTTTGATCCCCTCATAAGTTAACTACTATTAATACTATAACCCGGCTATTTAGGACTGTATCCCTGCTGACTCAGACTACTTAGCCGAGGGTAACGTCACCGCCAAAAGCGGGGCCTACCACAATATTGCATTAATAACTTAATTCATTATCTTCCAATAATCCACCCTTTTAGGATTGTATCCCTGCTGACTCAAACTACCGGGGTGAGGGTAACGTCGCCTTCAAAAGAGGGCCTACTACAATAACTAAGATAATCTCTTAATTATGTGCAAAAGTGTGGAAATAATCAAAGGTTATACTAGATACGAGTCGGAACCAAGTGATTCATCTTGTCTATCTGTTTTTATTTTATTTTTATTTTCAGCATTTTAGTTAGCTTTTAATTTTCTTAGTTTAAAACATTTTTCTAAACTTTTATTTTGGTTAGACGTTGAGGATAAACCGGTACTAAAAGCTCTTGTGTCCTTGGACGACCTCGGTATCTTACCAACGCTATACTACACTCAACGATGGGTGCACTTGCCCATATGTGTGTTTAGTGTTAGTGAAATATCGTGTTTTATAAATTTAAAACTTGGCTAAAATAAGTGTTAAAAAGGGCTTAAAATACACACCTAATATATATAACACTTCGCACGCATCAAGTTTTTGGCGCCGTTGCCGGGGACACAAGGATTTTAAGAAAGTTAGGAATCAACGGCCTAATCATCTTTTATTTTTCTTTTTATTTTTTTTTAGGATTTTCTTAGTTTTTCAGCTTCTGCAGCGCTCAGCACGGGCCGTGCCCGGTCAGACACGGGCCGTGCCCAGCATCATCACTGGCAGTTTTTATTTTCTGAGTTACAGAGAGCTGAACACAGGGCCGTGTCGGTGCAACACGGGGTCGTGTCCAACTCCCAGTAACAGGGATCCAGAAATCAATTACTGTGCCTCTGAACACGGGCCGTGTTCATTGAGCACGGGGCCGTGGTGAACATTCTGACCAGCGTTCTTTTCTGTTTTTGTTGCAGGACTTGGAACCCAGGCGCCACATTTGAACCTCCTACGTAGTGCATGAGCTCCAGTTCTAGTAGAGACATAAAAGAACCCCTAGACGAACCCGAGCGCTTTCTCAGAAAAAGACTAAAAGCTAAAAATCAAGAGAAAGCTTCGGGGGACCCACTTCCAATGGCGGACCAACGTACCCTCATGGATTACCTACGGCCTACCGTAGGCAATCTTGGCGCCGCTATCAATGCACCGAATGTCGAGGCCAACAACTTCGAACTTCGGCCGCATTTGATACAAATGCTCCAAAACTCCGCAACCTTCCACGGGCTTGCGGACGAGGATCCCCATCTATATATTACTAACTTCTTAGAAATATGTGATACCTTTCGGATCAATGGAGCATCAAATGACGCCATCCGCCTTCGAATGTTTCCTTTTTCACTAAAAGACCGAGCTAAGGCTTGGCTTAACACCCTCCCAGTTGGATCGGTACACACCTGGGATGAACTCGCCCAAAAGTTTTTGTATAAGTATTTCCCTCCTGCTAAAACAGCTAAAGTAATGACTGAAATTAATACATACTCACAAGAGGATGGGGAATCCTTATATGAAACTTGGGAAAGGTTCAAGGAACTTTTAAGAAAGTGTCCTCACCATGGTCTAGCGGTATGGCAACAAGTATCCACTTTCTACAATGGATTGTTGCCACACACAAGACAAACACTTGATTCAAGCTCCGGGGGACTCTTAGGTAATCGTCGCCCAAATGAAATATATAACCAAATTGAGGAAATTGCTCAAACCAATTTTCAATGGCACACTCCCCGAGGTAATAAATCTATTGCCCCGGGCGCCCATAAGGTTGATGAAAGCACCTCTTTACAAGCCCAAATCGAGGCCCTCTCTTCAAAAATCAAAAGGCTAGAAATGAGAAAAACGGCCTCGGTTATGGCTTGTGAAGGGTGTGGTGGGTCACATGAAAATTGGAGTTGTATGAAAGAATTAGATGAACAAACTGAAACGGTAAACTACATGGATAATAGACCTAGGCCGTCGGGTCCTCCAACGGGTACCTACAACCAAGGATGGCGTAACCACCCAAATCTTGGTTGGAGAGATCCCGGCAATAGTAGTAACCAACAAAACCAACGAACTAATTTTCAACAACCGCAAAATTTTTCTCAACAACAAGGTGGAAGAGAAAGGCTTGAAGATACTGTATCTCGCCTCCTCTCTGACACTGAAAAGAAAAACTCGGATCGATTTCAACAATTGGAATCGAATTTTAGAAATCAACAAGCTAGCATTCAAAACGTTGAAAAACAATTAAATCAACTAGCTCAAAATTTCTCAGAGAGACCACAAGGCGCATTACCCAGTAATACCGAAACGAACCCGAAGGCACAAGTACATCTCATCACATTAAGAAATCGAACCGTGGGTCCCGAGGATGCTCCATTGCCGCCAAATGAAAGAAGCCATTCTAGCCAGCCTGTGACTCCTCCTGCGCCAGAAAAGGCTTCCGCACCAAATCAAGAGCCCACCAAGACTCCTCCAATCCCGTACCCCGGTAGGTTAAATCGTCAAAAGACCGATGAGCAATTCGCAAAGTTCGAAAGTTTACTAAAACAATTGCATGTTAATATTCCTTTTATTGAGGTCCTAACCCAAATGCCTAAATATGCAAAATTCATGAGGGATTTCCTCACTCACAAAAGGAAAATTGAATCATTGCAATTAGTTAACTTAGGCGAAGAATGCTCTGCTCTAGTACTCAACAAACTTCCACAAAAGAAAATCGACCCCGGGAGCTTCACAATCCCTTGTTCAATTGGGAAGTCCTCCGTCCGAAATGCTTTAGCCGATCTTGGGGCTAGCATCAACCTCATGCCCACATCAATGTTCAAGCGACTCGGCCTAGGAACAACAAGCCCTACAAAGATGAGCATACAACTCGCCGACAGATCCGTCAAAATCCCACAAGGTGTCGCCGAAAATCTGCTAGTCAAGGTTGACAAATTCGTCTTTCCAACCGACTTTGTCATCCTAGATATGGAAGAAGACACCGAGGTCCCTCTCATCCTCGGGAGGCCATTCCTAGCCACCGCCCAAGCATTGGTGGATATGAATGACGGAACTCTAACATTGAAGTTTGGGGATGAGGAGGTGAAATTTGAATGTGGAAAGCGAGTAGAGGAAGAAGATCCGGTCAACTACATGAAGGTCATAGACTCAAGCTTGGATGACGCTCTCCGACGGTGTAACATGGGATGCAACACATCCCACTTGGGTAACATATGACCAGGCTTTGGGTCTAGCCAAGGACCCTTATAAACGTGGCGCACCATGGAGGCATTCCACGGAACTATCCTTAGTTTAATTTAGATTAATTTTTATGCTTTCTAGTTAGTTTTAATTTTCAGAAATAAAACACACTCATGGTGGTAAAGGATGAAAAGGGGAACGAGAAAAATGAACCCATGCACAAGAACAAGGCAACCCGACAATTTTCTCCACTTCAGAAGGTTCAACACGGGCCGTGCCCAACCAACACGGCCCCGTGCCGAACCACCTGCAGAAAAACGCCCAGTTCAGGTACCTGGACACGGGCCGTGTTCAACCAACACGCCCCCGTGTCCAGACTTCTGTTTATCTTATTTTAATTTTGTTACTGGCACTTGAACACGGGGCCGTGCCCGGATAACACGGGGCCGTGTTCAGTGCCCAGTAACACAATTTTTTTCTTTTTAAACACTATTTTACACATCTAATCAACCTAAAAATTTATTTTTGGGACACATTGAGGACAATGTGTAATTTAAGTGTGGGGGGGATGCTAAAACCTTGAATTTTGCAAGTCCTAAATACAAGCCTTACACAAAACTCTATTGGAACCGCTAATCACCCCAAATTTTTTCAAAAATTTCATTTTTTTTACTTGTCTAGGTTTAACTCGGGAAATTCAAGTTCTCAAAAAGGTTATATTTTTACACATTTACAACCGATAGCGTAGTGATAAAAAGAACCAACATAAGAAAATTATGAAAAGGCATGACAAACTTATTTAAAATTTGATTATATATACTTGATCACATAAAAACCCATTCCCACAAAAGTGAGTTTTGAGCCTTTATTGAGCACACAATTACATATCTTTTGACTAAATGCTCATTTTTCGTTTCTTGTGTGAATAGCCGCTTGGTTCTTACGACTCTAGAACTTGCCATGACAATACATTCCCGGTCCTTATCAACTTAAAACCCGAGTAAGTAAATGATGGAGGCATTAGGACTAACCCTTTTTATCTTCTACACCATTATTTTTCTTTTTCTTTTACCACCTACCCAAAAATCCCCCTAGTTAGCCCCTTTGAGCCTAAACCTTTTCGTTTCATCACCCAAACAAAAACCCTTTTTACCCACCAAAACCTTTTTCATTTTTAACCCTTTATTTTAGTAACAAGTTCGGTTCTTCGCAAAAAAATATATATATATATATATATGATGAAGCAAAAAGAAAATAAGCAAACAAGTTAATTAAAAATAACTTAGTTTGAATAAAAGCTTCATCAAAATAAAAAGTTGCAAAAATACGAAAACCGACACTTGTTACGCTTTTAGCCCTTTTTCTACTAACCACTAACCCAACCACCTACCTTTAACCCTAGCCTAACCCTTAACCCGCAAAGTCCTCTTGATATCTACAAAGGTATAAAAGTTAAAAAGGAGGAGGATTGATTTCTTGGCAAGCCTATGGTAGGAATAAGTTCCATGCCGCTCTCGAGTGATTCACTAAAAATACACCTTCGGCCGAGTGTGAGTGATTTCCCCGTGAGGTATGTGAACTTGTATATAAATAGAATTTTAAAAAGGCATGCTATGCCCAAATAAGTAATTTCTTTTATGAAAAGTTCTAAATAAATCATTACGAATAGGAGTGTAAATAAATAAAAATAAAACCCAAAAAGATCTTGGAGATCCCGACACTCTACGACAAGCCCAAAACCTTCTCTTCTACCTATTCCATTTGGGAGTGTAAGCCACTTATTAAAGAGTTTTGCTTGAGGACAAGCAAAAGTTCAAGTGTGGGGGTATTTGATGTGTGTAAAATGCAACATATAAATTACATCAAATGAGGCATAAAACTAATCCCTTTTTAAGTACTAATATTGGAAAAAGAGTGTTTTTGTCTTCCTTTTGTATTTTCAGGATTAAATGAGCTCAAAAACGCAAAAGAAGCAAAAAGACAGCTAAATCCAACATAAATACAAGAAAAGGAATATTAGTGGACTGCCCGAACCCTCAACGGCACCTTCCAAAGCAAAAAGGAGAAGACAGAAGGCTGAACACGCCCCGTGCTCAGTCAGCACGGGGCCGTGCCCAAGAAGCAGCAGAAAAGACAAATCTATAGAAGCTTCTATTGCCCATCACGGGGCCGTGCTCAGCGGACACGGGGGCGTGTCGAAAGTACAGCAGGCGCATTTATTGTAATTGCAAATTACAATTAATGAGGAGAGAGATTGTCAGACGGACACGGGGCCGTGCCCAGCGGACACGGGGTCGTGTCCAGCTCTCTGTTCAGCCTATAAATAGGAGTGCTTGGATTCATTTCATCTCATCCCTTGGCACACCACCTCTCTCACACTTCATCCACCACCCACCACCATCACAACACCATCATCCACCACCATCATCCATTGTCCATCGTAGAGTGTGTGAGTCGTCTCGGGATCTAAGATTGATCGTAAGAGTTCTTGACAATCAAGGCCATGTTTGCCTAAGTCTCTTACATCACTTGGTGAAGACAAAGTGTCTAGTATAATACTTTTTATTTCTAATCTTTTGCACTTTTTATTTGGTTTTGTATTAATGACTTTAATAACTAGTTACTTATGTTGAAGGTGCTCTTTCCTTATCGTTTGTCCGTGGTGTCTTGGCATTATTTTACTGTCTATATAAAATAAAGGATTTTCACCATTCATATCTCCACGGTCTATATGGAGGTATGTTGGCTACCTGGTAGGGGGTTAAGGGAACGGTTTGGTAAAGGTCTTGCCATTGTTCAGCGTTTAGAGGTCCTGCAATGGACCTGGGTCAAATTTAGTAAGACCTCCTTCAATACTTCACGGTATTGGATGGCGGGGGTCCAAACTCTTTGATCCCCTCATAAGTTAACTACTATTAATACTATAACCCGGCTATTTAGGACTGTATCCCTGCTGACTCAGACTACTTAGCCGAGGGTAACGTCACCGCCAAAAGCGGGGCCTACCACAATACTGCATTAATAACTTAATTCATTATCTTCCAATAATCCACCCTTTTAGGATTGTATCCCTGCTGACTCAAACTACTGGGGTGAGGGTAACGCCGCCTTCAAAAGAGGGGCCTACTACAATAACTAAGATAATCTCTTAATTATGTGCAAAAGTGCGAAAATAATCAAAGGTTATACTAGATACGAGTCGGAACCAAGTGATTCATCTTGTCTATCTGTTTTTATTTTATTTTTATTTTCAGCATTTTAGTTAGCTTTTAATTTTCTTAGTTTAAAACATTTTTCTAAACTTTTATTTTGGTTAGACGTTGAGGATAAACCGGTACTAAAAGCTCTTGTGTCCTTGGACGACCTCGGTATCTTACCAACGCTATACTACACTCAACGATGGGTGCACTTGCCCATATGTGTGTTTAGTGTTAGTGAAATATCGTGTTTTATAAATTTAAAACTTGGCTAAAATAAGTGTTAAAAAGGGCTTAAAATACACACCTAATATATATAACACTTCGCACGCATCAAGTATCCAGGTATTGAGCCAAGTTCTCATCATTCTCATCAGGATCACGGGTACTTGTTCTTGCAGTTGGAACCACCATTTCTGTTGGGATCACTGATTCTGCCCCAAATACCAAAGAGAATGGCGTTTGACCAGTAGCATTCTTGGGGGTTGTCCTATCAGCCCAAAGCACATAGGGTAGTTCTTCTGCCCATTTCCCTTTCTTGGATCCAAGCTTCTTCTTCAAATTGTTGATGATGATCTTGTTGGATGATTCTGCCTGACCATTAGCTTGTGGGTGGACTGGTGTTGATGTTATCATCTTAATCCCCCAGCTGTCACAAAAGTTAGTGGTTCTGCCCCCAATAAATTGAGAACCATTATCACATATAATCTCAGAAGGAATTCCAAATCTAGTTATAATATTTCTTTTAATGAAGGATATAACTTCCTTTTCTCTGACTTGGGCAAAAGCTTCAGCCTCTATCCACTTGGAGAAGTAATCAGTCATAGCTAACATGAATACTTTCCCACCAGGTGCCTTAGGGAGCTTACCAACTATATCCATACCCCATCTCATAAATGGCCAAGAGGAGGATATAGGATGTAATAATTCAGCTGGTTGATGAAGGATATTGCTGTGTCTCTGACAAGGATCACATCTTTTAGCATACTCCACAGCATCTCTCTTCATGGTTGGCCAGTAGTATCCTGTCCTCAGGATCCTTGAAAATAATGCCCTGCCCCTAGTGTGGTTTCCACAATCTCCTTCGTGGAAGTCTTTTAAAACTTCTTGGATTTCAGGATCCTCAATGCATCTCAAGTATGGTCCTGAAAGAGATCGTCTATACAACATATTATTTAAAATTGTGAACTGAGATACCTTAGATTTGAAAGCCCTAGGGTTTTCTCCTGTAGGAATCTCTCCATGTTGTAAGTATCTCATGATTGGTGAGATCCATGACCCTGATCCTGAATGGGATCGAGTATCCTCACTAGGGATCATTGCAGAATCATTTTCTATATCCATAGCCACATGATCCTCAATAGCCGGGGTCAGGATATGGATAATAGGGATCTTGATATCCTGCGGGATCTTCAAGGATGATCCTAAGTTAGCCAATGCATCAGCTTCTGTATTTTCTTCCCTTGGTACATGCGTCAAACTAAAGGAACCAAAAGAGAGTGCCAAACTTTTGACTATCTCTAAATATTTGGTTAGTTTTTCACCTTTAACAGCATAGGATCCATTAAAGTGGTTCGTAATTAACAATGAGTCTACATGTACCTCAAGATACCAGATCCCCATATGTTTTGCAATTTGCAAACCAGCAATTAAGGCTTCATATTCAGCCTCATTGTTAGTGGTTTGGAACTCACAAGCTATAGAGTGGGGTATTATGTCCCCCTGTGGCGATTTTAGTAGTATTCCAAGCCCTGTGCCTTTGATATTTGAGGATCCATCAGTATAGAGTATCCAAGGATCCTTGGTCTCCTCTAGCTGCTGGACTTCTAACTCAGCTTCTTCTTGTAAATCACTACTGAAATCAGCCACAAAGTCAGCTAATGCTTGGGATTTGATGGCTGTCCTAGGCTCGTATCTTATATCATATGCACTTAGCTTCACTGCCCACTTAGCCATCCTTCCTGACATCTCTGGTTTCCTGAGGACATTCTTAATTGGAAAATTAGTTTTAACAATGATAACATGAGTCTCAAAATAATGTCTTAACTTAGTAGATGCCATAATTAATGCAAGAATAAGCTTTTCAAGGTGTGAATACCTGGATTCAGCATCAAGTAAACTTTTACTTACATAATAGACAGGATGTTGTGTACCTTCATGATCCTTAACAAGGACCGCACTTACTGCTTTTGAGGATACTGCAAGATACAAGGATAGCACATCGCCTTTTTCTGGCTTCATCAAGGCCGGGGCTGAGGATAGGTAATCTTTGAGGGCTCTTAAAGCATTTTCATGCTTCTCAGTCCACTCAAATTTCTTGTTCTTCCTTAGGATATCATAGAATTCTTTGCACTTCTCTGAGGATTTGGATATAAATCTGTTCAAAGCTGCTATCCTGCCTGTTAGCCTTTGAACATCCTTAGCATTGGCCGGGGATTTGATGTTCACTATTGCTTTGATCTGTTCCGGGCTAGCTTCAATGCCTCTCTTTGTCACCATATATCCTAAAAATTTACCTGCTTTAACACCAAAGTGACATTTTGAAGGATTAAGTTTCATGTTATATTTGTCAAGGATATCGAATGCTTACTCCAAGTCTCTTAGGTGATCCTCAGCTTTTAAGGATTTTACCACCATATCATCTATGTAAACCTCCATAGTTTGTCCAATCTGATCCTTGAACATCATATTCACCAGCCTTTGATATGTTGCACCTGCATTTCTTAGTCCGAACGGCATAGCAATATAGCAGTATATACCAATTGGAGTCATGAAGGCTGTATCCTCTTGGTCGGATGGTTCCATTTGGATTTGTTGGAATCCAGATGAAGCATCCATAAAAGTTAACAGTTCATGACCCGCAGTTGCATCCACCAAGGAGTCAATGTGGGGTAATGGGAAAGGATCCTTGGGACATGCCTTATTTAAATCGGTAAAATCGACACATACCCTCCACTTTCCGTTTTTCTTTTGAACAACAACCACATTGGCCAACCATCTTGGATACTTGACCTCTCTAATCATACCTGCCCGGAGCAATTTCTCTACCTCTTCCTGGATAATGGCATTCCTTTCCGGTGCAAACTTCCTTCTCCTTTGATGGATTGGTTTGAAGGATCTGTCAATCCCGAGTTTGTGAGTGATTACATCTTTGGATATACCAGTCATGTCTTCGTGTTTCCATGCAAATGTAGTCTTTCTCCTTTTGAGGAAGGATACGAGGTCTTCTTTCATTTCGCCAAGGATCCCTGATCCGATATAGATTTTGGATTCAGGATCATCGGGGTTCATGAGGATTTCTACCACATCCTGCTCTCTTGCCTCCAAGACATCCCTTGGAGGATACTTTGATTGCTATTGCTCCCTTGACTTCGAGGCTGGTTTCATCGATGAAGTGTAGCAATTCTTAGCCTCCTGCTGATCACTATCAATCTTCACTACTCCCCAAGGACTAGGGAGCTTCACACATTGATGGTAGGTAGATGGGACTGCTTTCATATCGTGTATCCAAGGCCTGCCAAGGATAACATTACAACAAGATAAACAGTCAATAACACAAAATTTTTGATAAGAGTGTAGGCCTTCAATGTATATTGGGAGTTTAATGTCCCCCAGGGTATTCTTGGTTTCGCCACTAAATCCCACGAGCACGGAGGATCTTGGTATGATGTCCGATTCAGGAATACCCATCTTCTTCAGAACATCAAGCTGGATAATGTTCACTGAGCTTCCTCCGTCTATAAGGATCCTGCAGACAAAATGGTTAGAAATGAAAAGAGTAATAACTAAGCCATCGTGATGAGGATCCTGGATATCAACACGATCATCCTCATCAAAGGTTATGACTTTTCCTTCGGAGACACTTGATGTTCGAACTGGTCTTTCTCCATTATCCATTTTAGTTTCCTTTGCATGCCTTTTAGCAGCTGAGAAGGATGTGCCGCAAATGTCTGATCCTCCAGGAATGAAGTTTATCACTTGTGCATCAGCTGGAGGGGCTGGAGCCTTCTTAGGGATCCTTTCAGGATCCTGAGTCTTTGACTTTTTCCTTCCCAACAATTCCTTTAGATGCCCCTTGCTCAACAAGTATCCAATTTCCTTTCTCAGTGCAATGCATTCTTCTGTGAGATGCCCAAAATCTTCATGGTATGCACACCACTTTGATTTATCCTTAGTTGCAGCTGGCCTATCATTTTTTCTCGGCCATCTAGCTTTATCACCTAGGTTCTGCATCGCAAGGATTAGTTCGTTGTTATCAAAACAAAAACAATAATCAGAAATTGGAGGATAATCCTCATCATCCTCTTCTTGATCAACAGAATGCACGTTCTGGTTATCAGATCTTTTATAGGATCTGAACTTGTTATTCCTGAATGAGGATCCTTGCTTATCCTGCTTTGAGGATCCTGCCAACCTCTCCTGGATCCTCTTATCGTCCTCTAGCCGAATGAACCTAAGTGCTCGTGTTCTTACCTCATCTAAGTTCCTGCATGGTGTCATAACAAGATCATCATAGAACAATGAATCCCTAAGCAATCCCATTTTGAAGGCCTCAACAGCCGTGGCTATATCTAAGTTGGGAATGTCTAAGGATTCTTTACTGAATTTGGTAATGTAATCCCTTAATGATTCATTATGACCCTGGGTTATCCTATATAGATCACTAGTTAATCGTTCAAATTTTCTACTACAAGAAAATTGATTATTAAACAAGTTAACTAGGTTAGCAAATGAGGTAATAGAATAGGGAGGAAGACTTAGCAGCCATTTGAGAGCTGATCCAGTAAGAGTGGATCCGAATCCCTTGCACAGGCATGCTTCCTTTAACCTTTCTGGAATTGGATTGATCTCCATCCTCTCCTTGTACTGTGCTATGTGTTCTTCAGGATCCGTCGAACCATCATACAGTTTCATTGTTGGCACATGGAACCTCTTGGGTATCTCAGCATCACAGATTGGTGGTGCAAAACGAGATATCTTGTGGCTCCCATCTGCAATCTCTGGGATAGGTTTGACCACTCCTGGAACACTTGTTATCATATCCTTTAACTTTTGCAATTCTCTGGCCATGGCATGATTGATACCTGGATCCTGCATAAGACCATGGTTAGTAGTATAAGAATTATTAAAAGTGTTACCTCCCATCGGATTCAGATTAGGAAGATTGGATGTTAATCCATATTGTTGAGGCTCTAGAATGATCGAGGGACCAGTAAAAGCATTGGTCTGCATTGGAATAAAATCTCCCTGATGGACATCTGAACTTCCTGTTTGCAAACTCCTCAAGGATCCTGGCATCTGGAAGGATCCCTGAAATTGAGACGATCCTGGAACGAAGGAGGATCCTTGAACTTGGGATGATCCTGGAACAAAGGAGGATCCTTGAACCTGGGATGATCCTGGAACGAAGGAGGATCCTTGAACCTGGGATGCTCCTGGAACAAAGGAGGATCCTTGAACCTGGGATGATCCTGGAACAAAGGAGGATCCTTGAACCTGGGATGATCCTGGAACGAAGGAGGATCCTTGAACCTCGGATGATCCTGGAACAAAGGAGGATCCTTGAACCTGGGATGATCCTGGAACGAAGGAGGATCCTTGAACCTGGGATGATCCTGGAACAAAGGAGGATCCTTGAACCTGGGATGATCCTGGAACAAAGGAGGATCCTTGAACCTAGGATGATCCTGGAACGAAGGAGGATCCTTGAACCTGGGATGATCCTGGAACAAAGGAGGATCCTTGAACCTGCTGCATTCCTGAATATCCTCCTGAATTCGTGAGGGATCCCATATGCTGAGGATAGGATCCCGCTGGCTGGAAATATGAACCTGATGCCTGGGTCATTGTTGTTGTTCCGTAGTGCACTCCTTTCGGTCCACCCACATATTGAACGTCTGGAACCACTGATGGCTGAGAAGTAATCACCGGAGTATCAAAATTCAAGGATTTCGGCACTAGTGGGGAATGATCCTCTGCCGTTGTCTTTTGTTTCTTGAGATCTCCGATTTCTTTGAGAATCCTCTCATTGGTCTTATCCTGTTGCCGTATCTGATCCTTCATCTGCAAAATCAAAGTAAACATGTCACTAGTAGTGGGAGTGTAAGAAGCAGAAGAAGTTGGAGGTTTTGAGAAAATGGGAGTTGGTTTCTTCACAGCATTCTCGGTGTTCTTCTGGGATCCAGAAGGTGGTGGAGGCAAAGGAGGGACGCCTTGTGAAGAAGTGGATGATGGCATCAAATTTGAAGCATTCTTCGCTGAGGAAGCCATTTGCTTAGTTGTAGTGAACCAAAATGAGCACAGAAATGCGTATTTTTCTAAGGACAAAGCACCAATTGCCCCACAGTGGGCGCCAAACTGTTTTGGTCAAAAATATGATGAGGATATTGCAACCAAACTCTCTGTTACGGGGTATGATGCTAATAATGTAGAACAATAACAAGGATCACTTCAATGTAAATTGCAGAAATGACACAAGGATTTATACGGGGAAAAAGCCCTTGATCAAGAGTTGATCTCCGGCACAAAAAAACCCCGGGTGATGGAAACTACCGATCACCAAGCTCAAATAAATGAATAAATGTTTACAACTTCGGATAGTAATGAGCTAGGTACAAGGATCACTATCGTGAAATGTGTAAAAGTGAGTGAAAACGAATGAATGTTCGTCGAGAGCTTCAAGTGTGTGAGTATATGTGTGTGTGTAGCTGTAAAAATGAATAAGTGTTTTTCTACTAGCTCGTTACCCCTTTTAAAATAGAAATTTAACTACCAAACTAACTATCCGACTTTTGTGCCAAGCCCCCACCTTCTCCACAACGTCCATTTTTGGCCAAGCACGTGCAGAATAGTTTGGGAATATTCTCCAGGAATGTCGCCAAGACTTGGTCAAGCTTGTTATTCCTGTGAGGTAGTACAAAACATAAACAAACAATCGTCAGTACGAGGATCCTTAAAGTGATCCATGATCCTGATCCTGAATCTCTTCTGAGGATCACCACCTGTCACAGAAATAAGGATCACTAATTAGGATAACGAATAAGGATCACTAATTGTTAGAAAATCCTCCCCTAACACTCCTGAAATAAAGTTTATTACTTGTGCATCTGCTGGAGGGGCCGGAGCTTTCTCAGGGATCCTTTCAGGATCCTGAGTCCTTGACTTTTTTCTACCCAACAATTCTTTTAGATGCCCCTTGCTCAACAAGTATCCAATTTCCTTTCTTAGTGCAATGCATTCTTCTGTGAGATGCCCAAAATCTTCATGGTATGCACACCACTTTGATTTATCTTTGGTTGCAGCTGGTCTATCATTTTTTCTGGGCCATCTGGCTTTATCACCTAGATTCTGCATCGCAAGGATTAGTTCATTGTTATCAACAGAAAAACAATATTCAGAAATTGGAGGATAATCCTCATCATCCTCTTCTTGTTCAACAGCATGCACATTCTGGTTATCAGATCTATTATAGGATCTGAACTTGTTCTTGAATGAGGATCCCTGCTTCTCTTGCTCTGAGGATCCTGCTAACCTCTCCGGGATCCTTTTGTCATCCTCTAGCCGGATGAACCTAAGGGCCCGGGTTCTTACCTCATCTAAGTTCCTGCATGGTGTCATAACAATATCATCATAGAACAATGAATCCCTAAGCAATCCCATTTTGAAGGCCTCAACAGCCGTGGCTATATCCAAGTTGGGAATGTCTAAGGATTCTTTACTAAATTTAGTGATATAATCCCTTAATGATTCATTATGACCCTGGGTTATCCTATATAGATCACTAGTTAATCGTTCAAATTTTCTACTACAAGAAAACTGATTATTAAATAGGTTAACTAGATTAGCAAATGAGGTAATAGAGTAAGGGGGAAGACTTAGCAGCCATTTGAGAGCTGATCCAGTGAGAGTGGATCCGAATCCCTTGCACAGGCATGCTTCCTTTAACCTTTCTGGGATTGGATTGATCTCCATCCTTTCCCTGTATTGAGCTATGTGTTCCTCAGGATCCGTTGAACCATCATACAGCTTCATGGTTGGCACATGGAACCTTTTGGGTATCTCAGCATCACAAATTGGTGGTGCAAAACGAGATATCTTATGGCTTCCATCTGCAATCTCTGGGATAGGTTTGACCACTCCTGGAACACTTGATATCATATCCTTCAACTTTTGCAACTCTCTAGCCATGGCATGGTTGATACCTGGATCCTGCATAAGGCCATGGTTAGTAGTATAAGAATTATTAAAAGTGTTACCTCCCATTGTATTCAAATTAGGAAGAATGGATGTTAATCCATATTGTTGGGGCTCTGGAGTGACCGATGGACCAGTAGAAGCAATGGTTTGCATTGGAATGAAATCTCCCTGATGGACGTCGGAACTTCCTGATTGCAAACTTCTTAAGGATCCTGGCATCTGGAAGGATCCCTGAAACTGTGGGTATCCTTGTACCTGGGAGGATCCTTGAACCTGGGAGGATCCTGGGACATAAGAGGATCCTTGAACTTGGGAGGATCCTTGAATATAGGAGGATCCTTGAACCTGGGAGGATCCTTGAACCTGGGAGGGTCCTTGAACATAGGAAGATCCTTGAACCTGGGAGGATCCTTGAACCTGGGAGGATCCTTGAACCTGGGAGGATCCTTGAACCTAGGAGGATCCTTGAAACGGCCAGTATCCTTGAATCTGCTGCGCTCCCGAGTATCCTCCTGAGCTTGCAAAGGATCCTATATGCTCAGGATGGGATCCTGATGGTTGAAAGTGTAACCCTGAAGCCCGAGTCATTGCTGATGACCCGTAATGCACTCCTTTTGGTCCTCCAACATATTGAACGTCTGGAACCGCTGAAGGCTGAGAAGTTATAACCGGAGTATCAAAACTCAAAGATCTGGGCATTAGTGGGGAATGATCCTCTGCCGATCTCTTTTGTTTCTTGATGTCTCCAATTTTTCTAAGGATTCTTTCATTGGTCTTATCCTGCTGCTGGATATGCTCCTTCATCTGCAAAATCAGAGTAAACAAGTCACTAGTAGTAGGAGTATAAGAAGCAGAAGAAGTTGGAGGTTTGGAGAAAATGGGAGTTGGTTTCTTCTCAGCATTTTTCTGAGATCCAGCAGGTGGTGGAGGCAAAGGTGGAATGCCCTGAGACGAATTGACCACAGACATTGCAGTAGAGGTATTCTTCAATGATGAAGCCATGTATTTGTATGCAATGAACCGGAATGATCACCAACAGAAAAGCTTCTTAGGAATGAAGCACCAATTGCCCTACGGTGGGCGCCAAACTGTTTTGGTCAAAAAATCTGATGAGGATAATGCAACCAAACTCTCTGTTACGGGGTTTGATGCTTGAATTACTTTGTAGCAATAAGGATCACTATGAAAAATAAATAACAAGTGACACAAGGTTTATACGGGGAAAAAGCCCTTGATCAAGAGTTGATCTCCGGCACAAAAAACCCCGGGTGATGGAAACTACCGATCACCAAGCTCAAATAAAGCAGTAAATGTTTACAACTTCGGATAGTAACGAGCTAGGTACAAAGATCACTATGGTGAAATGTGTAAAAGTGAGTGAAAACTGTTAAGTGTTTGCCGAAAGCTTCAAGAGTGCAATTGTACGTGAGTGTGTGTAGCTGAAAATGACTAAGTGTTCTAAATACTAGCTCGTCACCCCTTTAAAAATAGAAGTTAACTATGCTAACAAACTATCCGACTTTTGTGCCATGCTCCCACGTTCTCCACAACGTCCATTTCCAGTCAAACGTGTGCGAAATACCCGTGGAATATTCCATAGTAACGTTGCCAAGACCAAGTCAAGCTTGTTACTCCTACAAAATAATACGAAACATAAACAAACAATCGTTAGTATGAGGATCCTTAGGGTGATCCATGATCCTGATCCTGAAGCTCTTCTGAGGATCACTATCTGTCACAGAAGTAAGGATCATTAATTAGGATAACAAGTAAGGATCACTAATTGTTAGAAAATCCTCCCCTAACATTTCTGAGTATTGTTTTGCTGTTGACAATAATGAACTAATCCTTGCTATGCAGAATTTAGGTGAAAAAGCTAGGTGGCCTAGAAAGAATGACAAGCCAGCTGCTACAAAAGACAAATCCAAATGGTGTGCCTATCATGAAGATTTTGGTCATCTCACTGATCAATGCATAGCACTCAGGAAAGAGATTGGTTACCTCTTAAGCAAAGGGTACTTGAAGGAGCTATTTGGAAGAAAGAAGTCAAGGATCCAGGATCCTGAAAAAATTCAAGAAAGGGCTCCTGCTCCTCCAGCTGATGCCCAGATTATCAACTTTATCTCTGGTGGATCAGATAAATGTGGCACTCCCTTTTCAGCAGCTAAGAGGCATGCAAAAGAGACAAAGATGGAGAATGGGGATAGGCCTATTCGAACTTCCATCCTTACAAAGGAGAAAGTCATATCCTTTGATGAGGATGACCGTGTGGATATTCAGGATCCTCATCATGATGGTCTTGTTATTACGTTGTTCATTTCTAACCATTTTGTTCGCAGGATTCTCATAGATGGGGGAAGCTCAGTGAACATAATCCAACTAGATGTCCTCAAGAGAATGAACATTCCTGAATCAGAAATTATCCCAAGATCATCAGTTCTTGTGGGATTTAGTGGAGAAACCAATAACACATTGGGGGACATCAAACTTCCTATATATATATAGAGGGAGTTAATTCTATTCAAAACTTTTGTATTATTGATTGCTTATCCTGTTGTAATGTTATCCTTGGCAGGCCATGGATACATGATATGAAAGCAGTCCCATCTACATATCATTAATGTGTAAAGCTCCCTACTCCATGGGGTGTGGTGAAGATTGAGAGTGATCAGCAAGAAGCCAAGAATTGCTACACATCATAAATGAAGCCAGCTTCAAGGCCTAGGGAGGCATTGCAATTAAAGTATCCTCCAAGGGATGTTCTAGAGGCGAGAGAGCAGGATGTCAAGGATATTCTGCTAAACCTGGAGGATCCTGAATCCAAGATTTTTATAGGATCCGGGATCCTTGACAGTATTGAACATGATCTAATATTCTTCTTGAGAAGAATAAAATCTACCTTTGCTTGGAAGCATGAAGACATGACAGGTATCTCTAAAGACATTATTACTCATAAACTTAGCATTGACAGGTCCTACAAGCCAATACATCAGAAAAGGAGGAAGTTTGCACCTTAAAGAAATGCAATCATCCAAGAGGAGGTAGATAAACTGCTCAGAGCAGGTATGATTAGAGAGGTAAAGTATCTAAGATGGTTAGCCAATGTGGTTGTTGTTCAAAAGAAAAATGGAAAGTGGAGGGTATGTTTCGATTTTACTAATTTAAATAAGGCATGTCCCAAGGATCCTTTCCCTTTACCCCACATTGACTCCATGGTGGATGCTACAGCAGGTCATGAGTTGTTAACTTTTATGGATGCTTCATCTGGATTCCAACAAATTCAGATGGAACCATCTGATCAAGAGGATACAACCTTTATAACCCCTACTGGTATCTACTGTTATATTGCTATGCCCTTTGGACAAAGAAATGCAGGTGCTACATACCAAAGGCTAGTAAATATGATGTTTAAAGAACAAATTGGACACACAATGGAAGTCTATATCGATGACATGGTGGTCAAGTCCAATAGAGCTGAGGATCACCTTACAGATTTGGAGGAAGCATTTGATATCCTTGATAGATACAACATGAAATTGAATCCTTCCAAATGCCAATTTGGAGTGAAAGCTGGCAAGTTCTTAGGTTATATGGTGAGAAAAAGAGGGATAGAGGAAAGTCCAGAACAAATCAAGGCCATTGTGAACATCAAGTCTCTTGCCAATGCTAAGGATGTGCAAAGATTGATAGGGAGGATCGCAGCCTTGAATAGATTCATCTCAAAGTCATCAGAGAAATGCAAAGAATTCTATGATATCCTGAGAAAGAATAAAAAGTTTGAGTGGACTGAAAAGCATGAAAATGCCCTCAAGGCCCTTAAGGATTACCGATCCTCAGCTCCAGCTTTAATGAAACCAGAGAATGGGGATATATTATCCTTATACTTAGCAGTTTCTTCCAAGGCAGTAAGTGCAGTCCTTGTTAAGGATCATGAATGTACTCAACATCCAGTATACTATGTAAGTAAAAGTCTACTTGAAGCTGAGTCCAGGTATTCTCATTTAGAGAAACTTATTCTTGCTTTAATCATGGCATCCACTAAATTACGTCATTATTTTGAAACACATCCTATTATTGTAAAGACTAATTTTCCAATAAAGAATGTTCTCAGGAAACCTGAAATGTCAGGAAGGATGGCAAAGTAGGCAATCAAGCTTAGTGCATATGATATTAAATATGAACCAAGAACTGCCATTAAATCTCAAGCCTTGGCTGGCTTTGTGGCTGATTTCAGTAGTGATCTACAAAGGGAAGCTGAATTGGAAGTTCAACAATTTGAAGAGACTAAGGATCCTTGGATACTCTTCACAGATGGGGCTACAAATGTCAAGGGAACTGGACTAGGCATACTACTAAAATCGCCACAGGGGGACATTATACCCCACTCAATTGCTTGTGAGTTTCAAACTACTAATAATGAGGCTGAATATGAGGCCTTAATAGCTGGTTTGCAAATTGCCAAGCACATGAGGATCAAGTATCTTAAGGTATATGTAGATTCTTTGCTAATTACTAACCCCTTTAATGGTTCTTATGCTGTTAAAGGTGAAAGGCTAATCAAATATCTAGAGATAGTCAAGAAATTGGCAAACTCTTTTGCTTCTTTTAGTTTGACACAGGTACCTAGAGAAGAAAATGCAGAAGCTGATGCTTTAGCCAACCTTGGATCATCATTGAAGATTCCAGAGGATGTTAAGATCCCTATTATCCATATCTTAGCTCCTGCTATTGAGGATCACACAGCTATGGAGATAGTGGAGGATTCTGCAATTGTACCTAGTGATGGTGCACAGTCAAATTCAGGATCCTGTATCCTTCCAATCCTGAGATATATACAACATGGAGAGATTCCTACTAGAGAAAATCCTAGAGCTTTCAAAGTCAAGGTATCTCAATTTACAATACTAAATAACATATTATATAAATGATCTCTTGCAGGTCCATATCTAAGGTGCATCGAGAATCCAGAAATTCAAGAAGTTCTTAAGGATTTTCATGAAGGAGATTGTGGGAACCACACTGGGGCAGATCACTATTCTCAAGGATCCTTAGAACAGGATACTATTGGCCCACAATGAAGAAGGATGCTGTGGAATATGCAAAGAAATGTGATGCTTGTCAAAGACATAGCAATATCCTTCATTAACCAGCGGAGCTTTTGCATCTTATATCCTCTTCCTGGCCATTCATGAGATGGGGAATGGATATAGTTGGCAAACTTCCCAAGGCACCAGGAGGAAAAGTGTTTATGCTTGCTATAACTGATCACTTTTTCAAATGGATAGAAGCTGAAGCCTTTGCACAAGTCAGAGAAAAGGAAGTGATATCCTTTATTAAAAGAAACATCATTTACCCAATTTGGCATACTTTCTGAAATTATTTGTGATAATGGATCCCAATTCATTGGGAGTATAACTACTAACTTTTGTGACTGCTGGGGGATTAGGATGATAACATCAACACCAGTCCACCCACAAGCTAATGGTCAAGCAGAATCATCTAACAAGATCATCATCAACAACTTGAAGAAGAAGCTTGGTTCCAAGAAAGGAAAATGGGCAGAAGAGCTACCTTATGTGTTATGGGCTGATAGAACAACTCCCAAGAATTCTACTGGACAGACTCCATTTTCTTTGGTGTTTGGAGTTGAATCTGTGATCCCTACAGAGGTGGTAGTCCCTACTGCAAGAACAAGCATCCGTGATCCTGAAGGAAATGCTGAAAACTTGGTTCAAGATTTGGATACTATAGAAGAACTCAGGGATTTAGGAAGGATAAGATTGGCTAGCTATCAACAAAGGATGGCTGGAGCTTATAACAAGAATGTCAGGATCAGAAAGTTTCAAGTTGGTGACATGGTGTTGAGGAAAGCATTCCAAAATACCACAAATCCTGCTGATGGCAAGTTAGCACCAAAGTGGGAAGGCCCCTATCTGATTGAAGCTGAGGCAGGAAAGGGGGCATATCGTTTAATAACCATGGAAGGTGATCTATTACCAAGGGCTTGGAATGTTGTCCGTTTAAAGAAATACTTCATGTAAGAAGGATCCAGGATCCTTGGTTATCTTCATACCCAGTACATATTAAGGATCCTCAGAAGATACATGATCCTCAGTCTGGTAATGATTTCATTATTGTTTCTCTAATTCTTTAGTTCATTTAATTATAAGGAGAAGAATTTAGGATCCTTTATCCTTTTTCATTAAGTTATGAGTTTTGCAGAAGTTGGTGTATCTTTGACAAAGGATCAAGTATTCAGTCAAATCTCCAAAGTTTAGGGTTTATCCCCAGTTTATGGGCTTGTCCCCAGTTTAAGGTATCTATTACCTTCTACGAATCAAGTTCTTACACCTTCGCCAGTTGCTCACGATTATCCTAGTGCAGTTAAAGGCAATAGGACCAGTACCCGCTTTAGGGGCTGACAATTTCATTGTACTAGCTGCATTTAGGATCCTAAGTATAATGGTAGACGTACCATACATCCGTTCCTAAGGTTTCTAACGTTTTCACGTTAGCTAAAGTTTTGGCATCTTCATGTCACTAAGTTTGGATAGTCGCCAGTTTAGGTCATACTCCAGTTTACACAAGATCCTTTGGGCTTGTCCCCAGTTTTTGGGCTTGTCCCCAGCTTATTGGGCTTGTCCCCAGATTGTTGGGCTTGTCCCCAGATGCTAATATTTTCTTTGGCAAATGGCTTAGTCCCAAGTAATATGTCTTTGCAGGTTCCCAAAGCTAAACAATTAAGGATCCAGGATCCAAACTTTCTATCAGATTTTATCTTTTGTTGACACAGTTGTAAGTGTTAAGGATATAGAATCCTAACTGGGATTCTCTGGTATGATCCTTATTGACTTTAACTTTATTCTTGGTTTATCGATTATACCCTTATTCTTTGACAATAGGATATATGATCCTTGATCATATAATGTTTTATCTTTTGACTTAAACCAATTTTAATATACATTTGATATCCTAACAATTACAAATCCTCATATTTTAGAATGGAAATTGATACATAAATGCATATGAAATAACACCAGAAGACAAAATGAATAACACAAAGATAGCCAAAAGTTAAAGTTTTATCTATTTATTAAATTTAACCCTTTTAAAGGTTGTCAAAATTGCCAACCCAATTTTCTACCAGCAAAACGTGGCCCGTCCACTTGGGTTGGCAAAGGGTGTCCATACTAAAGGTTCTAAGTCATGCAGGAAATTAAAAGATGAGGGGCATCAAAGGCTTCATCCTCCACAAACAGAAGGACCCATCCACCTTTGCTACCCTCTATTGTTCTAAGGATCAGTGATCCTTAACCCTAAAGACTATTGTTTAGTTACAGACCATAATTGTTCAAAATAAAAACACCATCAACCAAAACAACTACCAAACCATAAAAAATGGGCTCCGGCCACATCTAGATATATCCATCATCGCCCATTTATGCAGCCTGCACCTTCGCTGTTTCATCAACCTTCTCTTCACCACCCTTGCCACTGCCACCTGTTGCCGCCTCCTCAGGATCCTTGACCTCAATGCCTCCGGCTTCTAGAGCTAGCACCTCCTCAGGTTCATCCTCATCTCCAATTTCAGCTAGCCTTTACTTCCAGGCCTCCAAGTCCCATTCAGACCTATCAAAGGAAGGATCAGCAGCTTCCTTGGCCATCTGCAACTTGATCTTCAGCATGGCGATGGTAGCAGAAAGTTTGTCCCCGTCCATGATCTCCATCCTCTTTTTTTGGGTTGTCATCTCAGCAAGAAGCAGCTCATTTTGCCGCATGTTGATGTCCTTTTCCAGTGACGAGATCTTCTTATCCTTGGCAAGGGCAATCTTTTGGAGGTCCAGGTTTTTCTGCTCAGCTTCAGCCACATGCTGATCAAGGAGGATTTGAACCTCAGCAAATTTCTGCACAAAGGAAGTCAACAATCAGGATCCTTTATCCTCAAAAAAGGATTACAAATTTCAGGATACAGTATCCTTACCTCGGAGACATACTCTTGAAGCTGACGTTCCATGAGAGGGAGGCCTTCAGTGGGTTCAGCAGTCTTCTTCCTCTTGGTTCCCTTACCCCTGGTGCTCATGCCCTTAGGCTCTGGATTGCTTTGGCTTGCAGCCAGCTCTTTCTTGATTGACCGAGGGGATGCAATGTCCTGAAGATCAGCAACACTGAACCTGGAAGCAGACTTTGAGGATTTAGCAGCACCTACAAATACAACACGCAGATAAGTATTCATGTTGCACTTTTATTAAACATTTATATATACATATATATGGATACTTACTTGACATGGTGTGGGAGGTGGATGAAATTTCTTCTGGATCCTTTGACTTTAGTGGAAATGTTCTGATTGCAGGGTCAAGCTTCCAAAAACTTTCTACTCTCTCTTTGGTAACATGTGATTCTTGAATATGCGACAGGGTGATAGCTGCATAGACAAAAGATAAAGGATCAGTTATCCTCAACAGAAAAGAAAGATTCTTACCGATTTTCCTAATCTAAGGATCCTATATCCTACCATCTGTGTTCCACTTTTTGGGATGATGACTCCCGTTTGGAATGGAATCCCTCCTCACGAAGAAGAATTGATTCCTCCAGTTGGTGTCATTCTTGGTGGTTTTCAAGATCGGGTGAGGCTGTTGGGGTTTGGATTTGAAAAGGTATCGGTAGGAACCATGGCTTACAAGATTGTAGAGTTGGCTCAACTCAGACATCCCTATGTCTATGCCTTCTTGTTCTACAATGTGCTCTAGTGTGTATAGGACCCTCCATACCATCGGCAGAGCTTGGATGTAGCATAGGCCGGTAAGTGTGAAGAATCCCTGTGTGAGAACAAGGAAAGGATAGGTGAACCCTATCTGAAAAGGGGCTACAGGGAAGGTGATCCATGTGTCCGATACGCAGTCACTTTTGGTGGAAGAATCAAAGGGACGAAAAATGGTGCCATCAGGAAAACAGGGGCGAAACTGATAAACTTCAGGATCAGTGAATCGGCAGAGCTCCATTGAAGGGTTTTTGGTTAAACCCTGAATCTTTAATGGACTACTATGTTCAGGATTCTTGGCAGGGGAGGAACGAGTATTCATCTTCGCCATGGATTTTTGATGAACAGAGGATCGAAAGTTAAAGAATTAGAGAGAAGGAAGAAAGAAATACCTGATGAGATCTTCGAATGAGGATTTAAAGGAGAGGATCTCGAATATAAATGCAGATTTTGATCCTTATCTCTTACCTATTTATAATGATTATTGTTGCAGGTGATGACTATCACTGACATCAGCACTGTAACGGCTATATCTCTTTGCAACGGCTAGTCCGAGAATTGTTGAAACATGACTATCTAATTGGATATCAACTAGTCATGATTGGGGGCAATTGTTAGGGATAGAATTTCATAGCATGTGGATCACAGATCATCAAATGTAGCCTGGATCATGGATCCTCAGTTCAGTTTGAATTAAGGATCCTCAAAAGATGCTGCAAGGCTAAGGATCCAGGATCCTCATTATTATCCTAAACTAACAGTTGTTTCCATCATCTTTGAACTTGTTTTGTAGGTGTACACGAATGAGACTTGGTCCTGCCTAGATTCCAGGGGAATATGCTTGGCATTTTCGCACGTGCATTGGCTCCATGACCGTTGTGGTGATCGTGCGGAAGCTTGCACCTATTTCGGATAGTTTGTTGTTTGGATAATTTCTAATTTTAAAGGGGATAACAAGATTTATTTAGCATTATGAGTTACACACATTCACAACACTCGAACTCTCTGCAAACTATAGGCGATTACACACACTTACACTCTAGCAATCTTTGTACCAAGCTTGTTATCATCCGAAGTTGTAAACTTTATTTGTTTAATATAGTTGGTGATCGGTAGTTTCCATCACCCGAGGTTTTTTATGCCGGAGATCATTCATTGATCAAGGGCTTTTTCCTCGTATAAATCCTTGTGTTGATCATTCATTTCATTCATTTGTTGTTTACACATTTGTTCAATTAACCAAGCATCCAATCTCACAATAATCAGATTTGGTTATATTATCCTTGTGTGATTTTTGACCAAAACAACTAGTGTGTTTAATTTTCAGTTGTAATATGTAATCGATGCATAGATATATAAAAAGAGTAAAGTCGCAATGTTCGACGATTTGATCAATCTGACTGTGTGATTGTATTACAATCCTATTATGTGATAATTAATACCTGATAAATGTTTCCAACTCAAATGGACAACAAAGTAAATCAAGAAAACCCGAATAATGAAAATAACGGAAATCAAATAGATAACAGTGCCATCCAACATATAGTAGCACAAGGAATTATAGATGCTATGCCCTATATTATCAAGACTGTTAAAGAAGCAAATAAATCTGCAATTGGAAGTAAACGCCAACCCACTGAACCAAGTCACAGTGTGAACGATAATAACAGACCAATAATCCAAGCTCCAATTCCTAAAAGAAGAAGAACCGTCTCTTACGGTTGTTCTTATAAAGAATTCTTAGCCTGTAAACCAATAGAATTCTCAGGCAATGAAGGAGCCATTTCAGCCTTCCGGTGGATAGAAAAGACAGAAGCAGTAATAAAAATAAGTAAATGTGCAGATGAATATAAGATTATGTTTGCTTCTAATCTTTTCAAAAATGTAGCCTTAGCATGATGGAATACTATTCTACAGTCTAGAGGAAGTGACGGAGTTTATAATATGGAATGGACTAACTTTTAAGAGATAGTCGAAAGAAAATTCTGTCCTCCTCATGAAAAGGAACAAATCGCCAATAAGTTCCTAAATCTTAAATGACTGGAATAGACTGCAAAGGTTACACTACCATATTCTTTGAATATGCTAGAATAGTGTCAACCTTAGCTTCACCTGAACCAGTATTAATCTCCCGTTACGTTTGGGGATTAATTAGTGAGATTAGACACGTAGTCAAGGCAGCTAGGCCACAAACCATAGAAGAAGCAGTAGAACTGGCCAACACTTTGACTGACGAATTGGTATGCACACAAGAAGAAAATCAGAGAAAGAACCTAGCCCAAAGGCTTACCCAGGAATTTCGCTATGGTAATACCAACCGGGGAAAAGATACAGGTTCTTCCTCTGCACCTTACTGCAGGACATGTAAAAAGAAGCATTATGGGAGATGTGCAAGGTATTGTAATTTTTGCAAAAAGTACGGACATAAAGAAGAAGAATGTCGACCGAAAGCTACTATGCTTCAATTGTGGAGAAGCTGGTCATATCAACCCCAACTGTCCAAAACTAGCTATAGCAGCAACCGGCAAAGCTAAGACAACTGAAGGACCCAAGAAGAATGCCAGAGCATTCGTCCTGATAGCTGAAGAAGCCAAGATGATTTCGGATGTGATTGCCGGTACGTTTTTAGTTAATGACATTTTTGCCAAAGTATTATTTGACTCTAGTGCAAACCAAAGTTTTATCAATACTTCTTTCTACAAACTTCTCGATCAACCATTAACCAAACATCGACAAGATTATCTGGTGGAAACAGCCAATGGAGATTCCATAAAATTAATGAAATCTTGCAAGGAGCAAGAATAGAAATTTTGAACCATCATTTCTTTGCTAACCTTTACCCATTGAATCTAGTTGGATTCGATATTATATTAGGAATGTATTAAATGATAAATTATTGTATAAATGATTCCATATATCTAATCTCATAAGTAATTGAATAAATTTAAAAAAATTATAACTGTGTAACATTAATAAATATTTATATCATACAAAATTACCAAATTTAAAAAAAAAATAGTGTGACAATTACTTTTGTTTCACAAATAGCTAGAGTAATTTTGTGTATGAACTTAAGTTGGCCTTTGGTGATACTCTCTATTTCCAAATGCAAAATACGAGATTTTTTAAAACTACAATTTTTAATAAAGATGATTGTGAAATATTATTGAGGAAATCAACCTCAGATGCTATTGAACTTGAAGATATCTATGACCCATACAACTTTATTGAGCTTCCTAATAATTCAAAGTATCATGTTTTTGAAAGATGTATAGTCGATAGCTTGGTAAATGACCTGCACTAATATTTTTATACTGTTTTTTATTAACAATTTACATTCTAATATTGCTAATAATTTGTTCTTATTTTGTAGTGGCTATCTGAACATATCGGAATTTTCATTGGTTTACACAATAATTCCAAAATAATTATAAAGATTATTGGTGGATCAGAATGGGAATTGAAAATATCAATAAAAGAAGGGTTTTTCGAAAGTACAAAGTTTATAATCTATTTATAATATACTACAGTTTGTAATCTATTTATAGTATACTACATCTATTTTTTTATTTTGATATCCACATTTATTAAATGTTGTTTGTTACAGGTATAATATTGTCGGTTGGAATGATTTCATAAAATATGGGGGAATCCATGGGGCAAGATGAGTATTTTTAAATGGTGAACGAGCCAAGGAAAAACTTTTGCTTGCAATATATAAAGACATTTAATATTTCATAATATCGTGTTTATCAAAATCATCTTCGCATAACATTGTTTTTTATATTCAGTGTGTTTATTAGTTGGTTGAAATATTTAAACATTATCATTTGCTTTTTTTTTATCATAAGTCATTAGTACGATTTTAATATTGTGCTATTTGTTCAAAACTCATGTTTAATTATACCAAAACTTTGAAATTCGTTTATAGATAACTTATTAGATTATTTTAAATATGATGTTACTCATAAAATTAGAATATAAAATACTTGCTCGAGTCCGTAAAGCACTACCGGTTAATAACCTAGTAAATGTATATTATTAAATATATTCCTTAATTATAGGTAGTATAAATGGATGGAATCTCGATTTATTAAATAATTTATTTTACTAAGACCATGCATAGTGGTTAGCTCAATAATGCCCCCACCATGGGGCGTTTTCTGCCATGTGGCAGTCCAGTCAGCATGGAGGCATTACTGGGCGTTATTGCAAAAGTGCCGTAGTGGGAATAATGTCCAATAACGCCCCTTCCAATCATTATACAATTATTATTTTTTTAATTAAAAACTTAAAATACTTTATTAAATAAAAAAATGCAATACTAGAAATAAAAAAAAAACCAGAAAAAAGTAAAAAAAATTACATTGCCAAAATCTAATTAAAACTAATTAAAATTTTAAGGACTGAAATGCAAAATCCTTTTTTAAGGACTTTTGAAGTTTAAATCCTTTTTTTTAAATACAATAAAAATGCAGGGACTGAAATGAAAAATCACTATCTTCTTCCTTTCACCCATAACAACCACCTGCAACTTTTGTTTTTTAAATCACCTTCTAGTTAAAACTAATTAAAACTAATTTCTTTTGTTTTTTTTTAATTAAAACTAAGTATACACACATGGCAAGGTTCAATTGGGCAAAGAAATCAAGTTCCGGAGTTTTTCAAATCACGCCAATGTCCATTTTTTCGCAAATAACGCTGGAAAACGCCTAGGGGGCACCGGGGCGTGATCGGGCGTTTTCGGGCGAGATTCCGGGAAAAAATACCCCACTACGTTCGGTCTAAGAACCATGTAGCATCATATCCATGACTAATTTGATCCAATAATTAATTTAGTGGAAGTGGACAGCAAATCAACGTGGAATTGGTTGACACCAAGTTACTCTTCTTTTTGCCCCATCTTTTTGGGTAATATTAGGCTGTTTTTCTTATGCAAATTTGCATTTTTCTATTATTTTTTACAGGTTAGTATATATTAACTTTACATTAATTATCAAGTTTGATTTGTTCATAAGAATTACTATTCAGTTTTGCTAAACTTTTTAACCCTACACTTTTTTTCTACAATTTTGTTAAAAACCATTTTTCATTTTATATCTCAAACACTGTTTCACTTTCAACTTTAGTTTCTTATACTTTTTATTTGACAATTTTTTCGTTTTACGTTTAGTTTAAATTTTACGAGTTAACATGTTGTAACGTGCGTATGTGGTTATTAAAGTAAATATGTTAACTATAGCTTATTATCATTACCATTAAGACCGTGGGGTATGGTGGGACGTGGGTTGGGGGCATGGTACGACACGTGGAGTATGGGGCACCCAAGACTAAACCCCAATTTCAAAGGGGTATGGTGGGGCGTGGCTGGGGTGGCGTGGCCAAGCCACATATAATGAGGTTCCGCCATGGCTAGTGCTCTTGGCCAATCACATCCCGCCAAGTCAGTCTCGTAGCCCCCCCCCACTCCCAGGCTGAATCCCACGCCAAATGGGCCACGCCCAAACCCAAGCCCACCCGGGGTGGTGACTTGGGCGTTTTCAGCCAACCCACGCCCAAACCCCCGCCCCATACCCCACAGTCTAAAATAAAAGACATACGACGACTTGACTAGTATGGTATTTTTTGTATTTTGTTGGTTAATAATATACAGTAACTTGGTGTTTTCATTATTTATCCTGAGTTCTTTTTGGAATCAAATTTTGTTGAGAACTATAAGAAGCATATAATGTATTTGTACGCAGTTTATTGGTAATACTTAAATTGTTAGTTTTGATATGAACGCCCCTCTCTTGTTACATACATACGTGTCTATGGTGAATTTTAGAGGCTAATATCAGGTCAAAAGTATACATAATTGGGCTAGAATGGTAATAAACGTATAACTGTCGCATCTTCTGGACTTTGACATGTCACCATGTTAAAATTATTCGACTAATTACGATGAATTCAAAACCCAATAGTAATGACCATGTTAAATTGGTAGACTAATTAGGATGAATTCATACCAAATAGTAACCATTAACAAGTTTAAATATTCATTATTTAAAACATGTTTATTATAATTTATATGATAAAAAGTTAATGTGAAGGAATATTATAGGGAGTTAATATTCACACACTTCCCTTCTCTATGTCTCTCTATATATACATAAATATAGAGAGAGATAGAGTAAACAGGAAGTGAAAATAAGATACTAGGGTGTAAGAATAGTGAGAATCATATTATATTGTTAACGTCCAATTAAGTCAACGGTTATAATCAAATCAAGGGAAACACTAACGGTTACCGTTAAAGTGAGTTTAATGATTAATGTGTAATTTTAAGGAAATGTAGATTTTAATAACCTTAACTTTGACCCATTGACCAACATTATAACAACCCTCAAAATAAATCCGACACCCTAAAAATATTTAAAATGTCCCAATACGTCCTAAAATACACCCCGTATGCGATAAACGACCCCAAATATCTTAATTTTATAAAAAATTAAATAAAATAAATAATATGGGGCCTCGCGGCCCGCGACGGAGAAGGCACAAGGCCTACGCGGGGCGCGACGGCCTGGCTACGAGGCTTCACCCGGTGCTGCCACGTGGCAGCCCCGTGTCACACCTAGTTCGGCGAATCAGCAAGGCTAGGGCCTACACCCCTAGCTCGCGGGCCGCGTAAGCCCCCGCTTCATCTTTCGCGGGGCGCGAGGGCCCCCTGTTTCAGCCTTATAAATTGGATTTCGACGTTCAGTTGAAATTCGTTCATCACACACTTTCCTCTCTAAATTTCGGAATAGCTAAAGTAATTCCCAGGCATAATAGCCCCCCTAAATAACGAAGTTCTGCTCCGTTGTAAGTATCATAACCCCTGGTTACATATTAGATACGCTGCCCGATTGATCTAGGGTTCCGTAACGGCTGTCATGGTTCTGCCCGACGTAGTAGTTGGAATGCCGTCTCGGGGATGGTATTACTAATGTAAATATTGGGTTATTATACTAACGCGTGTGCATTTACGTAATTAATAGATAATCATCAGGAAATCCTAAAGGAAAACCCTATGACAGCAAAGTGAGTAATCCTCCTTTTTGCAAACCGTTTTTACAAACCCTCAAGTGTTTTAATTTATACTTAACAGTGATTGAATATTTATATTCTACAATTATCGTCGGTATGTTGGGGTTTTATATACAAAAAAGTGTATGTTTGAAAAAAAATGATTATATATATATATATATATTGTAGTATAGACCACCTCGTGGTTAGTGATGCATACTAGTATTGTATTTTTATTCCAGTTGCATTTGTAATAAATATAGATGCATACTATAAAATAGAGTAAGTCGATATGTTCGACGATTTTGGATCAACATGCTTGTTGTGTGATTGTTGCATTGGATATTTTTATGCGATATTAATACTTGGTAATTGTTTAAAATCCAGATGGCCGACGCAGCAAATCCGGAAAACCAGAATAATGAAAATCAAATAAATAATTATGAAATTCGACACCTTGTAATCCAAGGAATTAGAGATGTCATGCCAGCTATTATCCAAAATGTTAGGGACGCGGAAAATAATGATAAAAGTGGTAATGGAAGTAAACGAACCCATATGGAACCTAGTCATAGCGTGGACAATGGACCCATTTTTCAATTGCCAATTCCAAAAAGAAGAAGAACCATGTCTTATGGTTGTTCTTACAAAGAATTCTGGTCCTGTAAACCAATAGAATTATCTGGCAATGAAGGGGCCATTGCAGCTTTACGCTGGATAGAAAAGACTGAGGCAGTCTTAAAAATAAGCAAATGCGCAGAAGAAGATAAGATAATGTTTGTCTCCAATCTGTTTAAGAACTCAGCCTTAGAATGGTGGAACACTATCCTCCAATCTAGGGGAAGTGACAGGGTTTACAATATGGAATGGGAGGAATTTAAAAATATGGTAGAAAGGAAATTCTGCCCTCCCAATGAAAAGGAACAGATAGCAAATAAGTTCTTAAACCTTAGAATAACTGGAGTAGATAGTAAGGGTTACACTACTTTATTCTTTGAATATGCTAGAATAGTGCCAACCCTTGCATCGCCTGAACAAGTATTAATCTCCCGCTACATCTGGGGATTAATAGTGAGATAAGGCATGTAGTCAAGGCAGCTAGATCTCAAACTATAGAAGAAGCCGTAGAACTAGCAAACACCTTGACTGATGAATTAATGCGTACACGAGAAGAGGACCAGAGGAGAAACCTAGCTCAAAGGCTTACCCAAGAATTTCGCTACGGTAATTCCAACCGTGGGAAAAATGTAGGTTCTACCTCTGCACCTTATTGTAAGGCTTGCAAGAAGAAGCATTCAGGAAAATGCTCCACTTGCTGCAATTTCTGCAAGACACCAGGACACAAGGAAGAAGATTGCAGGAAGAAACCTAGTAATGGATTATGCTTCAACTGTGGAGAAAATGGTCACCACATGCCGAACTGTCCGAAACTAGCTCCAGCCACGAACAACAAGACTACTAAAAATGCTAGAGCATTTGTTCTTACTGCAGAAGAAGCAAAGATGATCCCGGATGTGATCGCCGGTACGTTTTTAGTTAATGATGTTTTTGCTAAAGTATAATTTGACTCTGGTGCGAACCAAAGTTTTATTAATACTTCATTTTGAAAACTTCTCAATCAACCGTTAACTAAACTCCCACAAGAATGTCTAGTAAAGACAGCAAATGAGGAAACTGTTAAGATCTCTGAAATCTTGCAGGGAGCAAGAATAGAATTTTTAAATCAAAAATTTATTGCAAACCTTTACCCAATGAATCTGGCAGGATTTGATATTGCGTTAGGAATGGATTGGTTAATAGACAATAAAGCCAGTATTTTATGTGATAAAAAATCGATCCAAGTAAATTCACCAAAGGGTGAAAATATCACAATTAAAGGAGATAAACCCTCTAGATCCGCAAAACTCATCTCTATGATGAAAACAGCAAGTTATATAAGAAAAGGGTCATTAGTGTATTTGATTTCCATAATCATTAATACTAAAGGAAAATAATTGAAAGATATTCCAGTAGTATCCCAGTTTCCAGATGTGTTTCCAGAAGAATTTCCAGGACGACCTCCAGACAAAGAAGTTGAATTCAGAATCCACCTACTACCAGGAACATCACCAATTGCCAAAGCACCTTACCATTTGGCACCCGCAGAAATGCAGGAACCGAAGAAACAGTTAGACGAATTGTTGGAGAAAGGATTCATACAGCCAAGCTCATCGCCATGGGGAGCACTGATCTTATTCGTTAAAAAGAAGGACAGATCAATGCGTATGTGCATTGATTACCGTGAATTGACCAAAGTCACGATCAAAAATCGGTATCCATTACCGAGAATCGATGATTTATTTGATCAATTGCAAGGAGCTCGATTTTTCTCTAAGATCGATCTTCGTTCAGGATATCATCAAATAAAGGTACAGGAAGAAGACATTCCTAAGACCACTTTCAGAACAAGGTATGACCATTATGAATTTACTGTCATGCCATTTGGTCTAACCAATGCCCTAGCCGCATTTATGGACATGATGAACCAAATATATAAGCCATATTTGGATAAATTCATAATTGTCTTTATAGATGATATTCTCATTTACTCTAAGAATAAAGAGGAACATGCAGCGCATCTGCACGCACTTCTAAGTTTATTGAGAAAAGAAAAGCTTTATGTCAAGTTTTCAAAGTGCGAGTTTTGGTTAGAATAGGTGCAGGTTCTTGGACATTTAGTCAATCATGAAGGAATTCATGTGGATCCCACAAAGATCGAGGCAATTACCAAATGGAAAAACCCTGAGTCACCAACCGAGGTTAGAAGTTTCTTAGGATTTGACGGTTATTATAGAAGATTTATTCGAGATTTTTCTAGAATAGTCATTCCCTTAACTAAGTTAACCTGTAAATCTGTTAAGTTTGAATGGGTACCAAAACAAGAAGAAGCCTTTAGAATCCTTAAGCAAAGATTGACCAACGCACCCATACTAGCGTTACCAGAAGGAACGGAAGACTTTATAGTCTATTGTGATGCTTCTAAACTAGGTTATGGATGTGTGTTGATGCAACGTCAAAAGGTTATAGCTTACGCCTCTAGACAACTTAAGAATCATGAAGAAAATTATTCAACCCATGATTTAGAATTAAGAGCTATAATTTTTTCCCTTAAGATTTGGAGACATTACCTTTACGGTAGTAAGTTTACCATTTTCACTGATCGTAAGAGTTTAAGGTATGTTTTTGCACAAAAGGAGTTAAACATGAGACAAAGACGCTGGATGGAAATTATTAGTGATTATGAAATATCCAGTATCATGCAGGAAAGGCAATTGTAGTTGCTGATGCTTTAAGTCGAAAGTATCACGAAAAACCAAAAAGAGTACGTTCTCTTAAATTAAATTTACAAGTAGATTTAAATGAACAAATCAGGAGAGCACAAGAATCAATAATCAAGGATGATACTGAGAATTTGAAAGGAATGATTAAGGAACTAGAACAAGGAACATATGGAATTTGGAGATTCCATAAGAAAAGAATGTGGAACAGTTCATTTCTTTCCCAAAACAAGGAAAGGTAATGATACAATCTGGGTGATTGTAGATAGGCTAACTAAGTCAGCTCATTTCTTACCAATGAAGGAAACTTTCAGTATGGAACAGTTAGCTAAGTTGTATGTAAATGAAATAGTTTCATTACATGGAATTCCTTTATCAATTATTTTTGATAGAGATAGCCGTTTTACCTCTCATTTTTGGACAAGCTTCCAGAAAGCAATGGGAACCAAGCTAAATCTAAGAACAGCTTACCATCCTCAAATGGACGGACAAAACGAAAGGACCATTCAGACAATGGAAGACATGCTTAGAGCTTGTGTAATTGATTTCGGAGGTAATTGAGACGATCACTTACCATTAATAGAATTCTCTTATAATAACAGCTATCACACAAGTATCAATGCTGCACCATTCGAAGTACTTTACGGACGAAAGTACCGAACTCCAGTCTGTTGGGTAGATATAGGAGAAAAGCAACTATCCGGACCTGAGATAATACAAGAAACAACCGACAAGATCATTCAAGTCAATGAACGACTGAAAGCAGCACGTGATCGACAAAAGAGTTATGTTGATAACAGGCGAAAGCCATTGGAATTTCAAGTAGAAGACAAGGTGTTATTGAAAGTCTCTCCTTGGAAAGGAGTGGTAAGATTCATCAAAAGGGGAAAGCTAAGCCCCAGGTATGTTGGACCTTTTGAGATTATTAAAAGAATAGGACTTGTAGCCTATCAGCTACAACTGCCAGAGGAAATGGCAGGAATACATGATGTATTTCATGTATCTAATCTCAAGAAATGCTTAGCTGATAAATCATTGGTAGTACCTCTTAAGGATATAGAAAAGCCACTACAGATTGAAGACAGGAAAGTCAAGAATCTCAAACAAAAGAGATTGGTTTTAGTCAAAGTGAAATGAGATTCCAAGAGAGCACCTGAGTACACTTGGGAGCTTGAATCAGAGATGCAAAGGAAATATCCACACCTATTTCAGTAGACCTCGAGGACGAGTTCTAAAACAAGGTGGGGATGATATAACAACCCTCAAAATAAATGCGAAACCCTAAAAATATTTAAAATGTCCCAATACGTCCTAAAATACACCCCCGTATGCGAAAAACGACCCCAAATACCTTAATTTTATCAAAAATTAAATAAAATAAATAAATATGGGGCCTCACGGCCCGCGAAGAAGAAGGCACAAGGCCTACACGGGGCGCGACAGCCTGGCTACGAAGCTTCACCCGGTGCTGCCACGTGGCAGCCCCGTGTCACACCTAGTTCGGCGAATCGGCAAGGCTAGGGCCTACACCCCTAGCTCGCGGGCCGCGTAAGCCCCCGCTTCATCTTTCGCGGGGCGCGAGGGCCCCCTGTTTCATCCCTATAAATTGGATTTCGACTTTCAATTGAAATTCGTTCATCACACACTTTCCTCTCTAAATTTCTGAATAGCTAAAGTAATTCCCGGGCATAATACCCCCCCCCCCCTAAATAACGAAGTTCTATCTCATTGTAAGTATCATAACCCCCGGCTACATATTAGATACGCTGCCCGATTGATCTAGGGTTCTGTAACGGCTGTCGTGATTCTGTCCGACGTAGTCGTTGGAATGCCGTCTCGGGGAGGGTATTACTAATGTAAATATTGGGTTATTATACTAACGCGTGTGCATTTGTGTAATTAATAGATAATCACCAGGAAATCCTAAAGGAAAACCCTAAGACAGCAAAGTGAGTAATCCTCCTTTTTGCAAACTGTTTTTACAAAACCTCAAGTGTTTTAATTTATACTTAACAAGTAATTGAGTATTTGTATTCTACAATTATCGTCGGTATGTTGGGGTTTTATATACAAAATTTATTACTACACTATGAGTAGTAACATGACAACAAGTTGGGTTGACAGTACCGTGGGTGGTAATTAAAGTAGATGGAAACAAATGTAATTGCGCGACCGCTCTCAATACTGTAAAATGGTTTTACTTATCTTGATTAAACTGGGATTCACTCACTAGTATTTCCCACTGACAAAATGTTTTAAAACGCGTTTCAGGTAACAAAATGTGAAAGCAAAATAGAAGCCAGCTGGACAGCACTGAAGGCTTGGAAAAAGTGGCTATAAAGTTACCAAAAATAAAGAGATGTTTTATTTAAATAAAATAGGGTTTAATCCTATGAAAATATGTGTATTTGAAACTTGGGAATTTCCCATGTGTTTAATATTATAAAAGCGTGGTATTTTACTCTGATAAAATATTTCCTAACTACGGTCCTGATGTAAATTCCGCTGCCAAAATGGAAAACACTGATACCATCGAAACTGGCCGCGGCCGCCCGTTCCCGGGTAGTTAGGGGACGTGGGTTGCGACAGACATTAATCCCTAACTTAAGAAATTCCTTAGGACAGTCTCAACTTTAAAACTATTTTCCTTTATCGAGCCTTTTCTAACTGGGGTCTAGCCCAGTTAGTATTTTGCTACCATGGTTGCGTATAACACATCATCACCACCACCAACCACCCCTACCACCAGTAGCCACTGACCACCATACCATTCCTACCATCGTCACAAGCCCTAAACAACCCTAAACTGCTACCACTACCACCATCCACTGTCTGCCACCACTCTTCCACAACCTAACCACGCCAAACTCGAGACCCAACCATTCCACAACCATCGGCTACCACTTGGATCCCTAATCCCCATTCAACATCCATCGTAAGCCACCACAAATCACCTCGACCACCTGTTGCCACCATCTACCACCTAGTGAAACCTTAGCAACCACCTTTGAATCCCACCGTTCACCCAACCAATAGTGGATCAGGATAATAGAAGGGCTTTGTGGTTTCAGGTTATGATAATGATGTCTAGGGTGGGTGTAACACCCCGAAAATATAAAACTTTATATTAGAATTATAAAGTATAATTAAACAAGAATTTACTTACTAGGAATTTTAACCTAGTTAGCTACAAGTCTAGAAGTAACTTATAATAGGGTTAAAAACAACCAAAATTTAAGATAAACAAAAGTGGAGGGGTTTATGTTGTAAAACCTGAAACTTAAATTGATAAAAAAAAAACTAGCGACCAAACACATAAGAAGTGTGTCTGGTCGTACATGGGACGCAAGGGGGCGACCAGAACTCCTCACCAAGCCCTAGTTCATCACATAATTCACAAAATTGAGGGTTTAAATCAGGTTAAAATCGAAAATCGAGCATAGATTAGTAATCCCCATTGCAAGGGGGTTGTAAGGTATGTAAAATTTAGTGTTAATTTTCTGTTTGAAATTCTCATGAGTTTGGGAAATTTGAAATTTGATGTTGCATGTTTGTTATTTGGATAGAATAGGGATGATATAATGTCTAGGAGTAAAACCTAGACAATAACATGTGAAATCATGGCTAATTCCTGAAAATCTCATGAACACAATGAAGGTGATTCATGGGTTTTGTGGGAAACTAGTAAACACTAGAGTTTAGAATGATTATTCTAGTGTAATATGGGTCATAGAAAGTGATTTCTGAAATGATGATGTTTAATGTTATATGAAAACTTTATTGATGTTAAGTTTAGCTAAATAGCAAGCTATGAACTTGAATATGAATGATATAAACTTCTGCCCGTTAAGTGTTCGTAGAAATGCCTCCAAGAAGGCTTGAAACTGAGTTTTAAAGTTAAAACGCATAATTGTGATGCTTGGACAATTTATGCGACATATGATAAAAAAAAGAGTTCTAAACATATCATGATTGAACTCTATAGGAAAAGATACCGGAGCGTCGAGTGGATAAGCCGGTGGCGACTTGCGTTTGAAGGGCGTGCGTTGAAGGTATGTAACTTGACCCGTTACATTAAACGAGTTGTTGTTAAATTATGCGAAGTCTCATTGTAGGATAGTTATGGTGTCGATTGTAGCGACCATGATCGTTACTTAAATTGATAGGCTAAGAGTGACAAGAAATCGTTTGGTTGTCGTCATATTGGAGGATTCCACAAGATGAGCCAAACGGGTCGGTTAGTTGTGTAAATTATTGTACTAGTGTTTTAGAGAGTTAAAATGGTGATGACAATCACAAGAGCATTAAGCCATGAGATTGGTAAAGAAATGCGGGTGATAATAAGCCCCGGATGTTGGGTATAAAGTGCCATAAATTTACTAGCGAGATGGTAGTTAATTGTGTGAAGTTGGAATGGGTCGAATAATGTCATAAGTGACTTTTAGTTATTCGGCCCGTAAGTTAAACTTTTGGTATGATAATTGTAATAGGCACGTTGGTAATGAATTTACAGACGTATAGGAAAAAGAATCACTAAAAACGGACTTACGAATCATAAGTTATGGCAATTTTAAGTTGGGTTTTGAACAAACATTGAGCTGGGTATGTACAGCAACAGTTTAAGCAACATTCTGTGAAAAAGAGGGCTAGGCGTCACGCGTAGCCCCTAGGCGTCACGCGACGCCCCCTAGTTCCGGAAAAATTTTATTTTTTGTTGTTTTGACTCTTGGAACTTGTTTATATCCATTCTAACATTATCAAAACTGACATCTGATGTGGTTTTGACCTTAGGTGACATTTGAACTAACCGGATGGTGATCGAGCTAGCTTTTGAAGAACCGAACACAATTTACAAGCTTCCGCATTAACTAACTCTATGTTAAACGATACTTTTGGGATAACTTGTTTAGACAATGTTTTTGGAATGTAAACATCTTATGAATGTTTGAATTAATCGGTAGTAGCCTAAAGTTTGGTTTCTTTTAGACTTATGCTTTAATGTAGACGCACTTTATATATATAAACACATGAATTTTGATTAAATTCGAGTAGTATTTAGTTGGGTCTTACAAGTTGGTAATCAGAGCTTAAGGTTGTCAACAAAGTGTTCGGTTCAAGCTTGATCAATCGTCCGGTAAGAATTAACTTATTATGTTAATAAATTATATCTTATGTAAGAAATGAGAAATGAATTGATATGCATGGGAAGAGCGTGTTAACACACTCAAACCCGAAAAGTGCATTAAATGTGAACGGTTAAAACAAGTTGGGAACTTGGCTAAACCGAAACAAATGAAGCAATTTTATAAATGAAATGTTTAAGGTTTAATGTAAACATTTCAGTTTCAAAATGTCTGACGGAAACGATGATGAACCGGTGCAGACAAGCACCGAACAAATGAAATAGATAATTGCCGAAGAGGTAGGGAAGGCAATTGAAGGTAGTCTATCCGGGTTTATAGACAAAATTCAAAGCACGGTGTTGTCACTTGTCGAAGAGCGTGTTAAAAGGTTGGAGGATAGAGTCAACCTTATGAAGGAGAAATCGGGAGAACGTAAAGGGTGTTCATACAAAGAATTTATGGCGTGTAAACCGCCAATCTATAACGGGGAAGTTGACCCGATAATTTGCCAAAGATGGTTGGGTGACATTGAAGGAGTGTTTGAAAGGACCCATTGTGATGAAAGTGACTTTGTTGCTTACGGAACGGGTCAGTTGAGAGGTCAAGCCAAAGATTGGTGGGACAACAAAAAGAATGAAATAGGACCCGAAGCGGCGAGAACCATGACACGGGAGGAGTTTAAGACGCCGTTTCTTAAACATCATAGTCCCAAGGCGGTCATTAATAAAATCAAGGAAGAGTTCATGCAACTTAGGCACAAGGGTGAGACCATAGACAAGATTACGGCGATGTTTATGGATAAGATGAAGTTTAGTAGTGAATTGGTGACGAATGAAGAACATAAGATATATTACTACTATAACATGTTGAGCGCTGAATATAGGGAGTTTATGACTCCTTCAAAATACGAGACCCTTACCGAGATCATAAACGTTGCTCGGGAACGGGAAATCGAGTTGAAGAAACAAGTTGAAAGGGGTGAGCGAAGGGCACATGATGTGAATCCAAGCCCTACAAAGAAAGCTAGAAACTGGAGAATCAGGAAAGAAGGTGGATGCTAAAGGTGGGTCGCCAAGTTGCAAAGTGTGCGGGAAAGGACACAAGGGGGAGTGTCGGTTCAAAGACAAGCCATGCCCCATATGTAGTAAGATGGGGCACACGGCGTCGCTATGCCCGGGTAAAGTCTCAGTTTGCTATAAATGTTATCAACCCGGCCACAAAAAGTCCGAATGCCCGGACTTAGTCGGAAAGAGAGATGTTAAAGAATCTCCCACAGAAGCTCCTAAGGCGAAGGCTAGGTCCTTCCAACTTACTGCGGCTGAAGCAAAAATAGAACCCGATGTGGTCTCAGGTATATTCACAGTTAACTCAATTCCAGCACGTGTATTGTTTGATACGGGTGCGAATAAATCCTTCATTTCGCATGGATTTATTCGACATCCTTCATTTGTATTGACAAAATTATCTGTGCCCTTAGAAGTTGAAATAGGGGACAACAAAAGTTTTATAGTTTGTGATGTTTGTCGAGGCTGCAAATTAAGCATCGACGATGAAGAATACTTAATAGACCTAATCCCGATGTCAATGGGGGAATTTCAAGTAGTCGTTGGGATGGATTGGCTATCTAAGCACCACGCAAAGGTCGTGTGTTTTTGTAAGGAGATAAAGCTAACATCTCCGAGCGGGAAACACGTCACTATCTATGGCGAAAAAGGAGGTAACCCCATAATATGCTCGATGTTGAAAGCTCACAAGCTTATGAAGCAAGGATGCAAGGCGTTTATGATATACGCGAATGAGCCCGAGAAAGAACCACTAAATATTGAAGATGTACCGGTAGAACGGGACTATGAAGATGTGTTTCCGGAAGATTTACCGGGGATACCGCCCGAACGGGAAGTAGAGTTTGGGATCGAATTGATTCCGGGCGCAAAACCCGTAGCTAAAGCACCGTACCGAGTCGCACCGTCGGAATTACAAGAGTTGATGTCCCAGATTCAAGACTTGCTCGATAAAGGATTCATAAGGTCGAGTGTGTCTCCTTGGGGCGCACCGGTGCTGTTTGTGAAAAAGAAAGACGGAAGCATGCGCATGTGTATCGATTACCGGGAGTTAAACAAACTCACGGTAAAGAATCGATACCCGCTTCCGAGGATAGATGATTTATTCGACCAACTACAAGGTGCGAACTGGTTTTCAAAAATTGACCTTAGATCGGGGTATCACCAATTAAAGGTCAAGGAAGAAGATGTGCCGAAGACAGCTTTCCGCACGCGATACGGACATTACGAATTCCTCGTGATGTCATTTGGGCTAACAAATGCACCCGCGGCTTTCATGGACCTCATGAACCGGGTTTGCAAGCCAATGTTGGATAAATCTGTCATCGTGTTTATCGATGATATTCTGGTGTATTCAAAAAGTGAAGCTGAACATGCATACCACTTACAAGAGGTATTGGAGACACTTAGACGAGAGAGGTTGTATGCGAAATTCTCTAAGTGTGCTTTTTGGTTACGAGAGGTGCAATTTCTCGGCCACATCATAAGTGCTAATGGAGTATTCGTAGATCCGTCAAAGATCGAGGCCGTGTCGAAATGGAATCCCCCGAAGAACCCTTCGGAAATTAGAAGCTTCTTAGGGCTTGCGGGATACTATAGGAGATTCATTCAAGATTTCTCCAAGATTGCATCGCCGCTAACAAAGCTAACCCGGAAGGAAGAAAAGTTCATTTGGGGTGTCGATCAAGAAAGAGCGTTTCAAACGCTAAAAGAGAAGTTAACTCAAGCTCCGGTACTAACATTGTCGAACGGGGTCGAAGACTTGGTGGTTTATTCGGATGCTTCACTATAGGGGCTCGGATGCGTTTTGATGCAACGGGGAAAAGTTATAGCTTATGCCTCGAGGCAGTTGAAGATACACGAGAAGAAATATCCCACTCACGATCTCGAGTTGGCTGCGGTGGTATTTGCATTAAAAATATGGAGGCACTATTTATATGGGGTAAAGTGCACCATATTCACCGATCACAAGAGCTTAAAATACTTCTTCGATCAGAAGGAGTTAAATATGCGACAAAAGCGATGGTTAGAAACGGTGAAAGATTTCGACTGTGAAATACACTATCACCCCGGAAGGGCAAATGTGGTGGCGGATGTCACGACCCTCGACCCGGTTTGACCCGTTTCAAGAGCCGCGGGACAGAAATACTGCGGTATTGATTTAATTGAGTTTAACAGCGGAAACAGGATCGCTTAAAGCTAAAATTTTCCCCGATTATTTTATTTCACAATTCGGGATAAAACCCTGATAGTTTACAATATTATGTTTTTACTATAAAAACGTGATATTACAAAAGTATTTATTTATTTTATATTGAGCCACTATCTTTAAGCTTGAAATACTCCACAGCACTTTTCCTGAATTACAACAGATCACCTGAAAATTGTTTTGAAAAAGGTTTTGTCAGCGGGAAATACTGAGTGAATCATTCTATTTACTAAAATGACACATTTGTTATAATTTACAGTATTAAGAGCGATTACAATGTTTCTGATATCAAGCCAACTACCCACGGTACTTGCCACTCGACCCATTGGCCCATTCGTCCAATGGTGTCTGTAACTATGGTCATATCCCCCACTGGCTGCCCCAATGGTGACGATTATCAAGTAATGTATACAAAACCCCACATACCGGCTGTAACTTGGTGATTACAAAGACTTAATCCCCGTAATTATAACTTTGAATAAAACATGATTTTGTAAATAGATTTGATAAAAATAGAGAATGACTCACATTGCTGATTTAATATGGTCAGAGTCTAATCTATGATTTAGTCTTGTTAACCTAATATAAATACAATGCACACAAAACTGGGTTAGTAATCAATCCAGCAATTACGATAATTTCTGAAATCAAATTATCACAATGAATGTCAAAATGCAATACTTTTGTCCATCGAATTAACGATGATCCATTGAATTAACAATGAACGACAAGGTATAATACTTTACCCATCGAATTAACGATGATCCGTTGAATTAACAACGAACGATAAAGTATAATACTTTACCTATCGAATTAACGACAATCCGTCAAATTAATGACGAACGATAAAGTATAACCCTAATGTGGGCGGCATTTAAACATGCATCGGATATCTTGATCTTCGGATAAATGAATCGTAGCAGCGATTGTGCTAATACCCTGTTTTGTAGCAGAATTTCGATACCCGGGGGTTGAATTTTGGAATAACAGTTCGTAACACAGTGTATTTGTGAGAATTATGTCGACGTAAAATGTTCAGAATTCGAATGCCAATGTCTGCTATTTATAGGTGAAATTTTGGAAGCTTACGGACCGTAAGCTTGTCAATGTTGCGGTCCGTATGACTGCTTACGGACCGTAAGGTTGATAGTGTTGCGGTCCGTATGGAATCAAAATAGACTATAGGGTAGCCACGACTGAAACTAGCTTAGCTGAGTTGACATACTCGAATTTTAGTTACTTGACAACGATTTAAGTGGATAATCGTCCACTAGGGTTTATCCCCCCTTGAGTTTTAGGGGCCCTAATCCTGATTCTGAAAATTATGAAAATTTCAGGGTTTGTTCAGAATCACTTGGGTCTCTCAATTAGGGTTTCCTTTTAGACTAATTAATATAATAAGTATGACTTTTGATGAGAGTTGTTACATTCTCCCCACCTTAAGAAAAATCTCGTCCTCGAGATTTACTGGAACAAGTGTGGATACTTTTTCTTCATTTCTGACTCCAGTTCCCAAGTGTATTCAGCTCCCCTCTTTGAATCCCACTTTACTTTGACCAACACTAGTCGTTTGTGTTTGAGAAACTTGATTTTTCGATCCTCAATTTGAAGAGGTTTCTCAACAAATTTCAACTTTTCGTTTACCTCTATATCTCGAAGAGGTACTACCAGAGATTCATCTGATAAGCATTTCTTGAGATTGGATACATGAAATACATTATGTACTCCAGATAATTCTTCTGGTAATTGTAAACGATAAGCTACTGGTCCTATACGTTGGATCACTGAAAATGGTCCTACGTACCTTGGACTTATTTTTCCTTTCTTTCCAAATCTGACTACTCCTTTCCAAGGAGAAACTTTCAATAGTACTCGGTCTCCAACTTGGAATTCTAATGGCTTGCTTCTATTGTCTGCATAACTCTTTTGACGATCTCGAGCAGTTTTCAACCTTTCCTTGATTTGAGTAATCTTATCAGTTGTTTCTTGCACTATTTCAGGTCCTGATAACTGACTTTCTCCTATTTCTGCCCAGCAAACTGGGGTTCTGCACTTTCTTCCATACAGTGCCTCGAATGGAGCGGTTTCAATGCTTGAATGATAACTATTGTTATAGGAGAATTCAATTAATGGTAAATGATCATCCCAACTTCCACCAAAGTCTATCACACATGCTCGGAGCATGTCTTCTAGAGTTTGGATCGTTCTTTCACTTTGTCCGTCTGTTTGTGGATGATATGCAGTGCTCAGGTTTAGTCGAGTTCCCATAGCTTGCTGGAAACTTTTCCAGAAATGGGAAGTAAAACGACTATCTCTATCCGAAACAATGGAGAGTGGAACTCCATGTAATGATACAACTTCATCTACATATAATTTAGCCAGTCTTTCCATACTAAAGGTTTCTTTCATAGGTAGAAAGTGAGCTGATTTGGTTAATCGATCCACAATTACCCAAATCGCATCATTACCTTTTCTGGTTTTAGGTAACTTAGTAACAAAATCCATTGTTATAAGTTCCCATTTCCATACTGGCATCTCTAATTGTTGTAGTAGTCCTGAAGGTTTCTGATGTTCGGCTTTAACTTGTGAACAAGTAAGACATTTAGAAACATAACTGGCTATGTCCCTTTTCATTCCTATCCACCAGAAATTCTTCCTTAAATCTTGGTACATCTTATTGTTTCCTGGGTGCATAGTGTACCTAGATTTATGAGCTTCTTCTAAAATCTTAGGTCTTAAGTTTCCCTGCTTAGGTACCCAAATTCTACTTTTATGGAATCTCCAAATTCCATCTGCTCCTTGTTCTAATTCCTTGATTCGTCCTTTCATCCTTTCAGCATCATTCTTGATTGCTGTAATTTGAACATTCTTCAATTGTTCTATTAAATCTATTTGTAGATTTAATCTGAGAGCACGAACCCTTCGTTGTTTCTCATAATACTTACGACTTAAGGCATCTGCAACTACATTTGCCTTTCCTTCGTGATACTGAATATCACAGTCGTAGTCACTTAAGATTTCCATCCATCTCCTTTGCCTCATGTTTAACTCTTTTTGCCCAAAGATATATTTTAAACTCTTATGATCTGTATAGATAGTAAACTTACTTCCGTACAGATAATGTCTCCAAATCTTAAGGGCAAAAATTACGGCTCCTAATTCTAAATCATGAGTCGTATAATTTTCTTCGTGCTTTTTCAACTGCCTTGATGCATACGCAATTACCTTCTTGCGTTGCATAAGCACACATCCATATCCTAATTTTGAAGCATCACAATACACTTCAAAATCTTCAGTTCCTTCTGGTAAAGCTAAAATTGGTGCATGAGTTAGTTTCTGTTTCAAAATCCTAAAGGCTTCTTCCTGTTTAGATCCCCATTCAAACTTAGTGGCTTTACAGGTTAACTTAGTTAATGGTACGGCTATCTTGGAAAAATCCTTAATAAACCGTCTATAATACCCAGCTAAACCTATAAAACTTCTAATTTCCATTGCTGTTTGTGGAACCTTCCACTTGGTAATTGCTTCTATCTTAGCAGGATCTACATGAATACCTTCATGATTCACCATGTGTCCTAAAAATTGCACTTCCTTTAGCCAGAATTCGCATTTCGAGAATTTGGCGTACAACTTTTCTTTTCTTAACAAAGTTAAGAGTGCATGTAGATGTTCACAATGCTCTGTTTGACTTTTGGAATAAATAAGTATATCGTCTATAAAAACAATTACAAATTTATCCAAATACGGTTTACAGATCCTATTCATCATATCCATGAATGCTGCAGGTGCATTTGTTAACCCGAAAGGCATGACTGTAAACTCGTAATGACCATACCTAGTTCTGAAAGCAGTCTTAGGTATGTCCTCTTCTTGTACCTTCAATTGATGATATCCAGAGCGTAAATCTATCTTAGAAAAATATCTAGCCCCCTGAAGTTGATCAAAAAGATCATCAATCCTAGGTAATGGATATCGATTCTTAATTGTAACCTTATTCAATTCCCTATAATCGATACACATTCTCATTGAACCATCCTTTTTCTTTACAAACAACACTGGCGCTCCCCAAGGGGATGAGCTAGGTTGTATGAATCCTTTACTTAGTAATTCATCTAATTGCTTTTTCAATTCTAACATTTCTGTGGGTGCTAACCGATAAGGTGATTTGGCTATCGGTGTAGTTCCTGGAATTAAATGAATCCTAAATTCTACTTCCCTATCTGGAGGTAATCCTGGTAAATCTTCTGGAAATATATCAGAGTATTCCGATACTACTGGTATTTCCTTCAGATCTTTTCCTTTAGTGCTAATGATTACTGAAATCATATACACTATTCCTTGTTTTCGTTCATAATTAGCAACTTTCATTACTGATATGAACTTCATGGGTTTCCGTGGTTTATCTCCTGTAATCCTAATCACTTCTCCGGTAGGTGATTGAATTTCTATGGAATTCTGATCACAAAGGATTCTAGCATGGTTGGCTACTAACCAATCCATTCCTAATACAACATCAAATTCAGCTAAATTTATCGGCAATAGTCTTGCAGAGAATTTATGTCCTAAAAGTTCTATGTTTCCTTCTTGCAACACTTTGTCTATTTTAACTAGATTTCCGTCTGCGGTTTCAACAGTAAAAATCTGCCTAGTATTGGTTAAAGGTAAACTAAGAGCTTGACAGAATGAAGTATTTATAAAACTTTGGTTTGCACCAGAGTCAAATAATACTTTTGCATACACGTTGTGAACTAGGAACGTACCCGCTATCATATCTGGAATAAGTTCTGCTTCTTGAGTGGTCAGCTGAAATGCCCTGGCATTCTTCTTAGTAGTTCCTTCGGTCGTCTTGGGTTTGTTGTCTACTGGTTTGACCAATTTAGGACATTCTGTTTTATAATGCCCCGCTTCACCACAGTTAAAACAGATTACTGTTTTCTTTTTACAGTTCTCTTCACGATGTCCTACAGCTTTGCAAAAATTGCAAGTAATATCGCACCTTCCAAAATGCTTCGTTTTGCATTTCCTGCAGAATGACGGACCTGAAGATTGTCCTGTCCCTTTTCTCTTGAAGCTGTTATTATTACCCACACGAAATCCTTGGGTAATTTTCTGAGCTAGTGCCTTCTTCCTATCTTCATCTCTTGTGCGCACCAATTCATCGGTCAGAGTGTTGGCTAATTCTACCGCATCATCAATAGTGCGAGGTCTCGCAGCTTTAACAATATTGCGGATTTCGCTAATTAGCCCCCAAATATAGCGAGAAATAAGTACCGGTTCTGGCGAAGCCAATGTTGGTACCACTCTTGCATATTCAAAGAATGTCGAGGTATAACCACGACAATCAACACTCATCATCCGATGATTTAGAAACTTACTCGCCATCTGTTCCTTCTCATACTCAGGACAGAATTTTCTTTCTACCAAACCTTTAAATTCTTCCCAAGTCATGGCATAAGCTATTGCTCTTCCTTTTGATTGTAACACAGTATTCCACCACTCGAGTGCTCCTTCTTTGAACAGATTGGATGAATACATGACCTGATCATCTTTACCACATTTACTTATTGCAATAACTGCTTCGGTTTTCTCTAACCAACGCAGTGATGCAGTTGCTCCTTCATTGCCTGCAAATTCAGTGGGTTTACAAGCAAGGAATTCTTTGAAAGTGCAACCAGGCGTTGCAGTTTTCATTTTCTTGGTTAATGGAGCTTGATGTGGTTCCTTATTCTGGTTAACATGATTATTGCCTCCATTTACACTATTACTGAAATTATCTTCAGTAATCTGTTTACTAGGAACAATTTGTTGCGGTTCGGGTGGATTCTTGATAGCAGCAACGAATGCTGGAATAGCATTGGCTATCCCTTGAGCCACAATGTTTTCAATATCTTGCCGAGTCATATATTGATCTCTTGAATGTTGTTCAGAATGATTAACTTCGTTAATAGGTTCATTACCACTGTTTGCCATCTGATAATGTATATATATAAATTTTATTAGTAACTGACAAATAATAATTATATACAAACAATCAGAAAATGGTATAATACAGATATAGTCAAAATAATCGATCTTTCGATTTCATTTATATATCTATTATGCATCATTACTCACAGATATCATACAGAGTTTTATTGATTATTTACAGACTAACTTTATTAGTACTATTATACAACTACCATTTATCTCTCATCACTTGTTGTTAAAAACGCATTTCCCTCTCGTCGTATTTCCAAGCAATCTGTCCACCTATCTCCCTCATTCTATTCCCCATATCAAATAACTCTTCGCCAAAGTGGCGAAGTTCAGCCATATTTTCATTGCTCATGGGTGGATTAGGTAATGGTTCTGGATCGAATTGTGGAAGAAAAGAGTATGGATCGTTGACAATATTTTGAAATTGCCAATCGTTTGTCCACCATTCGTCTATTCCTATGGGTTGGGAGTGGACTATTGGATCTGGAATTGCTGCTGGTTCCCAATTCATAGGGAATTGGTTTTCAATAGGATAGGTAAAAAGATTTGTTTGGACAGGCTGAATCGTCTCACAGTTTTCCAACAGAAAATCTATCTCATCTTGAAAAGTTCTTTCCTGGGTTGGATTGGAACTCTCCCCGATTTCTCTCTGAGCTGGTATAGACCCTTGCCCAACTTCCATTATTACTTCTTTAGTAATCTCCTTCATTTGTATTTCTATCTCCTTATCCTTCTTTTTGTCTCCAGTTTTCATTTCTTGTGGTTTGAAATTCTCTCCGGTTATGACTTCTTTTCCCTTTTTCAAAGGATTATTTATTTTGGGCAGTTTCTTAGCTGGCTTCTTCTTACGGATTTTCCTCCATCCTACATAAGTTCTTTTCTTCTGTTTAGGCTTGCTCAAAGGTGGAACCTTGAATTCTACTGGTTGTTCAATATCGGGATAGTAGCTAATATATTCTTTGGAAGCTTCGACAGTTACGGGATAAAGATTAAGATTCTGGAAATCTTCGGTTATCTCACTCATGCTGATGTAGCATATATGCAAAATGCATAAAATACTAAGTTAAAATTTACAAATAAACTTTGTAATTTTATTTCATACTGTGTACTAGTTGATTTACAAAGATAACTGACAAACACACTCAGGTTTCAAGTTTTATTTATCACACAAGGTTTCTAGATTTATGAGAGTAGGGTGCTAATCTTTAAAGATTTATATTTTCTGATACTGTGGCTAGCATATATAAATTTGCCCATTTCTCATCTAGTTTATCTTCCCAAGGTGATTTATCAATTAATTCCTGAGTTTCCCGTTTAATCCTCTTTTCTCGGATTTTCTCTTTACTTTTCTTAATAATCATTTCCCTCCTTTGAGGAGAAAGTGATTCCTCGTATTGTGCCTTTCGCACGAATATTCCTTCTTCAGGAATTTCAGACTGACTTGAGGATTTGGTTCGGGATGAACTTCCTTTTTCATTAGATGATCTCTCTAATTTAAGATAAATGCTTGACAGCTTTTTCTTACCCATACTGTAACTAACAAATAATCAGTTAATAATACAAATAATCACATAATAGTAATCAGGAAAAATTAAGTATTTCTAAATACTTAATCAGCTTAACCCAGTGGCTGTAATCAGGAAAAATTGAGTATTTCTAAATACTTAATCAGCTTAACCCAGTGGCTGTAATCAGGAAAAATTGAGTATCAGCTTAACCCAGTGGCTCTGATACCACCTTTTTCTGTCACGACCCTCGACCCGGTTTGACCCGTTTCAAGAGCCGCGGGACAGAAATACTGCGGTATTGATTTAATTGAGTTTAACAGCGGAAACAGGATCGCTTAAAGCTAAAATTTTCCCCGATTATTTTATTTCACAATTCGGGATAAAACCCTGATAGTTTACAATATTATGTTTTTACTATAAAAACGTGATATTACAAAAGTATTTATTTATTTTATATTGAGCCACTATCTTTAAGCTTGAAATACTCCACAGCACTTTTCCTGAATTACAACTGATCACCTGAAAATTGTTTTGAAAAAGGTTTTGTCAGCGGGAAATACTGAGTGAATCATTCTATTTACTAAAATGACACATTTGTTATAATTTACAGTATTAAGAGCGATTACAATGTTTCTGATATCAAGCCAACTACCCACGGTACTTGCCACTCGACCCATTGGCCCATTCGTCCAATGGTGTCTGTGACTATGGTCATATCCCCCACTGGCTGCCCCAATGGTGACGATTATCAAGTAATGTATACAAAACCCCACATACCGGCTGTAACTTGGTGATTACAAAGACTTAATCCCCGTAATTATAACTTTGAATAAAACATGATTTTGTAAATAGATTTGATAAAAATAGAGAATGACTCACATTGCTGATTTAATATGGTCAGAGTCTAATCTATGATTTAGTCTTGTTAACCTAATATAAATACAATGCACACAAAACTGGGTTAGTAATCAATCCAGCAATTACGATAATTTCTGAAATCAAATTATCACAATGAATGTCAAAATGCAATACTTTTGTCCATCGAATTAACGATGATCCATTGAATTAACAATGAACGACAAGGTATAATACTTTACCCATCGAATTAACGATGATCCGTTGAATTAACAACGAACGATAAAGTATAATACTTTACCTATCGAATTAACGACAATCCGTCAAATTAATGACGAACGATAAAGTATAACCCTAATGTGGGCGGCATTTAAACATGCATCGGATATCTTGATCTTCGGATAAATGAATCGTAGCAGCGATTGTGCTAATACCCTGTTTTGTAGCAGAATTTCGATACCCGGGGGTTGAATTTTGGAATAACAGTTCGTAACACAGTGTATTTGTGAGAATTATGTCGACGTAAAATGTTCAGAATTCGAATGCCAATGTCTGCTATTTATAGGTGAAATTTTGGAAGCTTACGGACCGTAAGCTTGTCAATGTTGCGGTCCGTATGACTGCTTACGGACCGTAAGGTTGATAGTGTTGCGGTCCGTATGGAATCAAAATAGACTATAGGGTAGCCACGACTGAAACTAGCTTAGCTGAGTTGACATACTCGAATTTTAGTTACTTGACAACGATTTAAGTGGATAATCGTCCACTAGGGTTTATCCCCCCTTGAGTTTTAGGGGCCCTAATCCTGATTCTGAAAATTATGAAAATTTCAGGGTTTGTTCAGAATCACTTGGGTCTCTCAATTAGGGTTTCCTTTTAGACTAATTAATATAATAAGTATGACTTTTGATGAGAGTTGTTACAGCGGATGCCCTAAGCAGAAAAGCAGATTATGTCCCAATACGGGTACAATCATTGCAGCTCATTGTGACCTCGGGCTTACTTGAACGAATCCGAGGAGCACAAGATGAAGAAGTAAAGACGGAAAACTGGAGAAAGGAAAGGATTGTTGGCCAAGTTAAAGATCTAGAAGTAGGCAACCACGGTCTGAAAACACGTTTCAATAGAATTTGGGTTCCTAACACATCTGGAGTTAAAAAGCTTCTACTTGATGAAGCTCACAAGTCCCGTTATTCCATCCATCCGGGAGCGACCAAGATGTATAATGACCAAAAACAAAACTATTGGTGGCCCGGAATGAAAAGAGATGTTGTGAAATACGTGGAAAAATGCTTGACATGTCTACAAGTCAAGGCGGAGCACCAAAAACCATACAGTAAACTCCAACCGTTAGAAATCCCAGTTTGGAAATGGGAACATATTACGATGGACCTACTAACCAAACTACCAAAGACGAACCGCGGTTTCGATGCTATATTGGTAGTGGTGGATAGATTGTCGAAAAGTGCTCACTTCATTTCGATTCGTGAGACTTATACTGTAGGATCGTGTATTGACCCGAACGAGTCGTTCAGAGGAGTTTAGCTTTGTTTCAGAGGCGGAAACTAAGAAACAAAGGTAGAAAAAGCTTTATCTTCACCTTAAAACACTGATTGTATTGAATAAACGTTGTGTACAATCGATCTTCACACCGGCAGCACTTCGGTATGGAATACAAGAGACTGATCTATGTGGTTTCGCTCAAGTGTCCACTGTTTATAGACCTGATGGTTTCGCTTATATGCACATGTCCATATAAGCGAACCATATGTGACAAATAAGCGGAACCTCTAGTCTGCCAAATAAGCGAAACCTCCTCTAAGACCATATGAGCAAAAACAACCTATAACATACAAATCTACATGCACATGCAATCTATATTGTTGTCTAGTGAACATTACATTTCTATTTCACGTGATCATGTGCTGATGTTGTAGAAATGATGCAATCATTATGTCACTTGGATGATGTCATCATTAAGAATGATGACATCATTCTTGTTCCGAAACGGAACGAATCGAAGACTCGATGTAAGACGAAGACGACAGATGTGTGCACCAACAGACTCCCCCTCAGATGTTGACGAGTCTCACATGTCGAGTCTTTGCATCTTCAGTCTTGATCAGTCTTTGAGCTTCATTCTTTCTCTCAAAATTAACAGACTCCCCCTTGCAATGTGCTGGCATTCCGTTAGTTCTTCAGCATCATGTGCTTCAGGATCGTAATCTGGCTGTCTCGTTCTGAGATTGTTCCAAGATCGTAATCTGGCTCTCATCCAGCTCAGGATCATCAATCCAACTCATACTTAAACCTGCACAAACTCACTCTACCTAAAAGTAAATTTTACGCATTTAACAATTCAATGTATGCACTAATACTGACTCTTCCTAAAAAATAACTCAATAAACTTGATGAATCATTTTAAAATTTGATCATTTTTCTTTTCAAAACACATTTTCCTAAACCATTTGTTCATCATGTCTAGCACTTGAAATTTTGACAATCAGCTCTCCAACATCAGTTGTCGAAAATCTTTTTGATATTTTCAAAAGTTATGCTAAAACACATCGAAAATCTTTTTGTATTGTTGAATGTAAAGAAATGCAGTAAAGAAATATTTACAGACAATATTTTTTATGAGTTCGTGTAAGAGGATCATATCAGTTTTTGAGACAAATCACTAACACCGTTAAGCTTGATTTCATTTTAAGCTCTAAACGATTCACATGGATTGACGATATTGTTGTCCACTTAAACTCAATCTAAAAACTTTCGACATGCTTACCGATACGTTTAAGGTATATTTAGATAGCACTAAATTCTTATGGACCCCACGATCTCAGCATATCCCCTCATCATGCAATACACTATCTCAAGCAATGCCTTTAAACTTTTATCAACTGTGATTTGTGTGAAAACAAAGCAGAACGTTTAAACATTAACAATTAGGTCGATACTTCCGTATACGCAGAGAAAGTCCAATGTTTAAACAAAACAAGAAAAATAAAACAAGTTGAAGTTGTTTAGGCTTTAACCACCAGGTCGATACTCCCGTATACGCAGAGGAGGTCCAAAGCTTAAACGAAACACCAAAGAAAATAAAGCAGAACGTTTAGGCAACAACATCCAGGTCGATACTCACGTATACGCAGAGGATGTCCGATGCTTAAACAAAATAAAGAAATAAAACAAGTTTAAATCTTTGCAAAATAAAATGCACAATCACAGTGACTTTTCAGCAAAGTTGTGAAAGTTCACAAACTTAACCAGTTTTATGTCTTTCGACAATCAGCGATTACTGAGTAGGCACACAGTTAAGAAGGACAAAACTAAGTACTATGCTTTCAATCATGTTTCCCACTAGAACTAGGCTTTTTCATTTTAGGTTTGTATCGTTATCGCAAATCTACTAGTCTAGCTGAGCCTATCGTCACATCTTTAGTGAGACCGTTTATCACATTTTAACTTTCCATTTCTTTAGCATGTTGTGACAGTCCAACTGATCTACTATCATTTCCTCTTTTTGACAACAAAACTCATTTTTGCATTTTTCAATGTTTTTGGAATTTTCAAATTTTCTAATTTTTATAAAATTTTACTCCCCCTAAAATCAAAATATGTCTCAATTTTGATTTTCTGGGAAAATTTGAAAACAAACTATACAAGAAACGTGACAACATGATGAGAATCACTTCAATTCTCCATTCACTTGGCTTGAACAATCAGAACTCCATTCACTTAAGTTTGTTTTAATCAAAATGGTTTTTCCGGAAAATAAGTTTTGTGAGTCATTTCTCAAACATGGGGTTTCATCACCTTGTTCTCTTCAACCACTTGTAAAAACTAACATTTGTAAGATCAATCCACAAACATCACTTGTAGAAAATCAAGTACAATTTAATGTCCCTGATTTACCACTTTTAAATCGAAATAGAAATATGCTGATTCATGTTCCACGCTTACCAACCTGGGAACTCCGGCAAGTCAGGTTTTTCATTTAAACAGATTCACCCAAGCCTGACGGTCCTTGGGTGATTTTGAATTCTTGTTCAACAATGGTGGAAAATTTGCATCATCCATTGTTAGACCATAATTCTCAATTTTTACCTCAACACATGGCTCCTCTGGTTTTAACATACGAGAATCATTGCCTGAATGTGGCTTGTCTGACTTTGAAGAGCCAGATTCATCGCCTGAAGGTGGCTTGTCTGACTTTAACATGTCAGATTCATCGCCGACCATTTTCTTCTTCCTCTTTTCTTCTTTCGTCCTCAGATTTGTATCCAATGAATTCGTCTTGCTTGACTTTTCCATCGAGGGAGTCGATTCATTAGAACTCTTATTTTTACCAACAGATGAACCCGAGGACAAAATCTTCTCAAGGTACTCTCTTGCCTTCTTCCTCTTCTTCCTCAGTCTGTCTTTCTGCCCCTGTGAAAGTTTAACTTTCTTTTCTTGAATTGTCTGTTCTTGAACTTTAGGTTTTAGAACCTTCTGTTCATGGGGCTTGACATTGACTGGAATCTTTGCCAATTTTTTAGAATTAGCCCTCAATCTGTCATTCGATCTCCTTGGGCAATCTCTGGCAATGTGACCTCTGATGTTGCAGTTAAAGCATCTTCTCGTCTCATAATTCCAACTTTGGCAGTTAACAGCAATGTGTCCTTGATAACCACATCGGTAACACACTCTGTCATCGTACTAATCACCATTTCCAGCCCAAATGCTCAAATCATAGCATTGTTTGGCTTGGTGATATTCCTTCCTCATGTTTGCTGGATTTAGCTTTTGAGCACTGTGGTCCAACCTGCACCACTTATTGCCAACTATTTTAGAGTATTCATTTTTCAATTTGTTTAAATTTTTGTTTTGATTGGATGATTGAACTGATGAGCTTTTATTTTCTTTTTGAAAATTTTTCGGTTTTTTATCTTTTTGTTTTTGTTCCATATTCTTCTTTACAGGTTTTTGCTTTGAGCATTCACCTTTCTCAGTAGAATGTAGAACAGTTTCTTTAAACATTTCTTTTAATTTCAAAAATGTTTTCTTTTTCTCATCATCATCAGTTTTCTCATCACAATCTTCAACTTTGACATTGTCAAAGTTTGTAACATTGTCACTTATTGGAACAGAATTGATCGGTTTTGGACATGGATAATCTGGTGTTAATGACAAAGTCTCAAAACCTATCAATTTCTCTTCAAGCTCTTTGATTTTAATCCGAGCTTTTTCAGCTTCATTTTCAAGTCGAATGATTTTCTGAAGATGAGAGTTTATTTCAATCTGTTTTTCAAGATTATTTTTAAAAATAGCAGCTTTCTCATCTTCTAAAATCTTCATTTGACTTTGAAAATCTTTTTCAAATTTTAATTTTTCATTTTCAAAATCTTGTTCCTTTTCTTTCAAAATCTCGTTTTTCAATGTCAAACTGTTCAAGTCACTTAACAGTTTAACATTTTCAGATTTCAGCTTCTCACAATTTTTCTGCAAATCAAAAATCTGTTTCTCATCAGCTTTCTTCTCGTCTTTCAAAACTGAAATTTCTTCAGTCTGTTCCTCTCCCACTTGAACACCTTTACTCTTGCTCTTCTTTAATATTGATTTTCCACTTTGACTTTTCTTCTTCTCAGCATTTCTCTCCATCTGTTCTTCAAGTTTCTTAATGAATTGACCAATTGTCAATTCTGAGTATTCTCCAGTTCTTTTTAAATCCAAAAGATATGTACCCCACTCTTGTTGAGGTATGGCATTGGCCAATTTTTCAACCCATTCATTTGGACTTTTCTTAATACCCTTCTCAGACAATGAACGAACAAGATGGCTATACCTCTCAATGATGCTCTTTGTACTTTCTCCTGGACAACCTGAAAATGAATCAAATTCTTTCTTTAATACATTTATTCTATCAAATGTTTCTTTAGTCATATTAAAGAAATTGGTATCCATGATTCGGAAACCCGTTTTTCAAGACAGTCCCGTTAAGCGAAATATCAAGTCCAAGCTAGATCACCTTTCAAACAAAATACCAATTACTTAAAATTCTGATTGGGCCGAACACTTTAATCGACTGATAATTTGGGCCGATGAGTATTGGGCTTGATGACCTTTAATCACGTGAAAGATGAAAGCACATGCAAAACATATTCTTGATTAATGGGGCGACAACTTCAATGTTTTTTATACTCTTAACTCGACAATATCTTTATATATGGATTCAGCACATGGATCACTTGAACAACACTATCACATGTATCGATTATGAATCACATGCTAACTGACACAAACACGTGACTTGTTTTCCCAATCTACTGACAACTTCGATCAAAATGATTCACAAAAATCGATGAACTTTCAATCGGTTCACACTACTCAAAGCACAATTACTAATATCACATGCACTGACCCCCTCGTTTAATGTTTCACACAAAACGATGTACACACTTAAATGAACAAGTGATTCAAGCGGTACACGTATTTTCAAGCAAACTGCTGATTTCAAGCGAAAGCCTGCGTTTCGCTTCAAACTGCACCAAATTTTCAAGCGAAAGGAATATGATCGTTCAATCGAAACACAGTTTTCAGTCCATTTTTACAAGATTTACACCGAATTTTAAGCTGATATTCTCAAGGGTTTGTTAATACATGATTACGCACAAGATGTGTGAATTTGAGCCGATTTTAACCGTGAAAAATTTTTAATTTTGAAGAAGAATGGTGTAGAAATCAGAAAAAGTGACGAAAACAGGCTGTTTTGGTAAGATCTCTTCCTCCAGTGCTCTGATACCACTTGTAGGATCGTGTATTGACCCGAACGAGTCGTTCAGAGGAGTTTAACTTTGTTTCAGAGGCGGAAACTAAGAAACAAAGGTAGAAACAGCTTTATCTTCACCTTAAAACACTGATTGTATTGAATAAACGTTGTGTACAATCGATCTTCACACTGGCAGCACTTCGGTATGGAATACAAGAGACTGATCTATGTGGTTTCGCTCAAGTGTCCACTATTTATAGACCTGATGGTTCGCTTATATGGGAATACAAGAGACTGATCTATGTGGTTTCGCTCAAGTGTCCACTATTTATAGACCTGATGGTTTCGCTTATATGGACATGTCCATATAAGCGAACCATATGTGACAAATAAGCGGAACCTCTAGTCTGCCAAATAAGCGAAACCTCCTCTAAGACCATATGAGCGAAAACAGCCTATAACATACAAATCTACATGCACATGCAATCTATATTGTTGTCTAGTGAACATTACATTTCTATTTCACGTGATCATGTGCTGATGTTGTAGAAATGATGCAATTATTTTGTCACTTGGATGATGTCATCATTAAGAATGATGACATCATTCTTGTTCCGAAACGCAACGAACCGAAGACTCGATGTAAGACGAAGACGACAGATGTGTGCACCAACATATACGTCAGAAAAGATGTCAGAAGTTTACACTAACGAGATAATAGCACGCCATTGAGTACCGATATCCATCGTGTCCGATAGGGATACCCGGTTCACTTCGAAGTTCTGGCGAGATTTCCAAGAGCAAATGGGAACCAAATTGTTCATCAGCACTGCGTACCATCCCCAGACGGATGGACAGAGTGAAAGAACGATACAAACGTTGGTAGACATGCTACGGGCATGCATAATCGATTTTGGAGGCAGTTGGGATGTCTACCTACCATTGGTCGAGTTTTCGTATAATAACAGCTACCATGTCAGTATTGGGATGGCACCGTACGAAATGCTCTATGGTAGGAAATGCCGAACCCCGGTATGTTGGGGTGAAGTGGGCCCACGCGAACTCGCCCACCAAGATATAGTACGAGCCACTAATGAAAAGATTGATGTGGTTCGGGCACACTTGAAAGCGGCTCAAGATAGACAAAAGTCGTATGCTGACAAAAGGAGGAGACCGATCGAGTTTCAAATAGGTGACAAAGTCATGCTCAAGGTATCCCCATGGAAGGGGGTTATCCGATTTAGAAAGAGAGGAAAATTGAGCCCGAGATTTATTGGGCCGTTTGCGATTGTAGAACGGATAGGAAAGGTAGCTTACCGCCTTGAACTACCGGAGGAACTGAGTGGAATTCATAGCACATTTCATGTATCACATCTTCGGAAATGTCTAGCGGATGAGACAACTTATGTCCACTACGACGACATCGAGGTGGATGACAGACTAAACTATGTGGTGAAGCCCATTGCGATTTTGGATCGTAAGGTAAAAACCTTAAGGAATAAAGAGATCAATCAAGTAAAGGTTAAATGGGAACACAGAAAGGGTGCAGATACCACATGGGAATCTGGAGAGGAGATGCAACGGCTCTACCCTACTTTATTTGGTACGTGATTCGGTTTCGGGGACGAAACCCTTTTTAAGGGGGGTGGACTTGTAACACCCCGAAAATATAAAACTTTATATTAGAATTATAAAGTATAATTAAACAAGAATTTACTTACTAGGAATTTTAACCTAGTTAGCTACAAGTCTAGAAGTAACTTATAATAGGGTTAAAAACAACCAAACTTTAAGATAAACAAAAGTGGAGGGGTTTATGTTGTAAAACCTGAAACTTAAATTGATAAAAAAAAATAATAGGGACCAAACACACAAGAAGTGTGTCTGGTCGTACATGGGACGCAAGGGGGCGACTAGAACTCCTCACCAAGCCCTAGTTCATCACATAATTCACAAAATTGAGGGTTCAAATCAGGTTAAAATCGAAAATCGGGCATAGATTATTAATCCCCATTACAAGGGGGTTGTAAGGTATGTAAAATTTAGTATTAATTTTCTGTTTGAAATTCTCATGAGTTTGGGAAATTCGAAATTTGATGTTGCATGTTTGTTATTTGGATAGAATAGGGATGATATAATGTCTAGGAGTAAAACCTAGACAATAACATGTGAAATCATGGCTAATTCCTCAAAATCTCATGAACACAATGAAGGTGATTCATGGGTTTTGTGGGAAACTAGTAAACACTAGGGTTTAGAATGATTATTCTAGTGTAATATGGGTCATAGAAAGTGATTTCTGAAATGATGATGTTTAATGTTATATGAAAGCTTTATTGATGTTAAGTTTAGCTAAATAGCAATCTATGAACTTGAATATGAATGATATAAAATTCTGCCCGTTAAGTGTTCGTAGAAATGCCTCAAAGAAGGCTTGAAACTGAATTTTAAAGTTAAAACGCATAATTGTGATGCTTGGACAATTTATGCGACATATAATAAAAAAAAGAGTTCTAAACATATCATGATTGAACTCTATAGGAAAAGATACCGGAGCGTCGAGTGGACAAGCCGGTAGCGACTTGCGTTTGAAGGGCATGCGTTGAAGGTATGTGACTTGACCCGTTACATTAAACGAGTTGTTGTTAAATTATGCAAAGTCTCATTGTAGGATAGTTATGGTGTCGATTGTAGCGACCATGATCGTTACTTAAATTGATAGGCTAAGAGTGACAAGAAATCGTTTGGTAGTCGTCATATTGGAGGATTCCACAAGATGAGCCAAACGGGCGGTTAGTTGTGTAAATTATTGTACTAGTGTTTTAGAGAGTTAAAATGGCGATGACAATCACAAAAGCATTAAGCCATGAGATTGGTAAAGAAATGCGGGTGATAATAAGCCCCGGATGTTGGGTATAAAGTGCCATAAATTTACTAGCGAGATGGTAGTTAATTGTGTGAAGTTGGAATGGGTCGAATAATGTCATAAGTGACTTTTAGTTATTCGGCCCGTAAGTTAAACTTTTGGTATGATAATTGTAATAGGCACGTTGGTAATGAATTTACAGACGTATAGGAAAAAAATCACTAAAACGGACTTACGAATCATAAGTTATGGCAATTTTAAGTTGGGATTTGAACAAACATTGAGCTGGGTATGTACAGCAACAGTTTAAGCAACATTCTGTGAAAAAGAGGGCTAGGCGTCACGCGTAGCCCCTAGGCGTCACGCGACGCCCCCTAGTTCCGGAAAAATTTTATTTTTTGTTGTTTTGACTATTGGAACTTGTTTATATCCATTCTAACATTATCAAAACTGACATCTGATGTGGTTTTGACCTTAGGTGACGTTTGAACTAACCGGATGGTGATCGAGCTAGCTTTTGAAGAACCGAACACAATTTACAAGCTTCCGCATTAACTAACTCTATGTTAAACGATACTTTTGGGATAACTTGTTTAGACAATGTTTTTGGAATGTAAACATCTTATGAATGTTTGAATTAATCAGTAGTAGCCTAAAGTTTGGTTTCTTTTAGACTTATGCTTTAATGTAGACGCACTTTATATATATAAACACATGAATTTTGATTAAATTCGAGTAGTATTTAGTTGGGTCTTACAGTGGGGTTTGATTAAGGTTTTGGTTTGGGGATGGTGGTGAAAGGTTGTAGTCTTAGATTTTGATGAACGGTGGTGATGATAATTAGGTGGTGGCAACTTGAGTTAGATGGTGAGTTCCCAGAGTAGGCGGTGTGGTGGTGGTGGTGGCAGTTATGGTGGGTGGTGGTGGTAACCAAGATGGTGGTGGTGGCAGGTGGTAGTGGGACTAAATAAACCTAAGTTAATTAAAATTCCACATCATTGTCCATGTCATCAGTCAGGTCAACAAAAATTAAATGAGTTAGACCCTAGTTAGAAAAGGTTTGGAACAAAAGAAATAATCTAAAAGTTAGGACTATCTAAAGAAATTTCTTAAATTGGAATCAATGCCAACCAATTAGTCAAAGTTAGAATTATTAAAATCTTATTTCCTTAATTTCTTAAAACAAATTATTTACTTGTTATTTTACTTCTTACTTGTTATATCAATCTCCCCATAAAATATATAGTAACATATGTCATATTCTCCCTATAAAAATTAATATCTAAAAAACGTTTTTCAAAGAAAGTTCAAAAACTTTTCGTAAAAAGAAACAATTAGAAACTTTTTCTAAAAAGTACCAAAAAAAACGCAAAAAATAAGAAAAAGATTTTAGAAGAAATATAATACGATCACTGAATTTTGAAATCATTTTTTTAATTTAAACTCTTTTGAATTTATAACAATTGAATCTTAAATTATAGAGTAAAATGCAATTTTTGTCCACGTGCTTTCCAAGCGGAGTCAACTTGTGTCCTCGCAGCTGAGTCACTAAAGTTTGAAAAGCCTTACACTTTGAGTCCCTCCTTCAGTTTTACCATTTGAAATTGATGAAAAGACCATTTTACCCATTGTCATCAATGTAAAAAGTTTTTTTTACCCCATAATATTATTATATTATTTTTAGTATTATTAGAGAAAAATGCCCGAATAGTCCCTATGTTTTGCTCTATTTTTACCTGTAGTCCCTACATTTTTAAAATTACAGTTATAGTCCTCAACTTCTTTAGATATCATATTGGGTCCAATAGTCGAACCCAAATTATTATCACCCAAATTTTTGTCTGGCCCAAAATCATTTAAAACCCTATAGTCACTTTCTACATGCGCATGAGGAGCAGCGCCCGAGGAAACATTTTCCATGCAGCCATAACTCGCCGATGTGATTCGTCCAACTTCCAGACCATCCAAATTCTCCACCTGCGACGCCTGACCTTCCATCTTCTCGGTATCCTCTTCCCCCGGAGACGCCACCGGATTGTTCGAGTTTTCCGGTTCAGTATGACTTCCGATTATTTCTCCTTCTTCAACTTCTTCCTCAATTTCCATCTCCGAAGACTTAATATGAACTCTTCCAATCTGATCATTTTGGCCGCTTCTATTCCCAAAGGTGTTAAAACTACCACAAAAATTCAAAAATAGGTAGCCGCCATGCGTGAAGAACTCACCGCCCTAAAAAATAATAACACATGGGAACTAGTTACCCGTCCGTCACATTCCAACGTTATTGGTTCAAAAAGGATATATAGCATCAAATATAAGGCAAACGGTTCCTTAGATCGATATAAAGGTCGATTGGTAGCTCAAGGTTTCACATAAGTTCCCGGTCTCGATTTTCACATACTTTCAGTGTCGTCGTAAAGGCCTCAACAATTCGAGTTATACTTAGTCTCGCCAACATTTATGGTTGGAATCTCCGACAACTTGATGTCAACAACGCCTTTTTAAACGGGCACTTAATTGAAACCGTTTACATGGAACAACCATTGGGTTTCATGTAACACCTTTTTTATTTGAACAGAATATAATTAATAATTATATTAATTAAGGTACAAATCAGAGTTTACAAAAGTTTTACATGTTTTAAGGACCATACATACTTGTTGTAATACCAAAACATTGTACAATAGTGCATAACAAGTTAAAAGTTAACCCTTGTAGTAAACTAACTACTAGTTTAAGGGATTTAAAACATGATTAACAAAAGCATTTACAACATAATAAAGTTCTAGACATAGTTATATTTAGTGCGGAAGCTTCAAAATGCGTGTTCGGTTCTTGACAACATACTTGATCACCATCCGGGAGAACCTCATCCTACCTAGGTTCAAACACTAAAACATTAGTTTTGACATCAATACATTACGTATAAACGAATTCTAACATCGCAAAATAACAAACAAAATACAAGTATTCTGGGTTTCACCGTAACTTACGGTGTCACCGTAAGTTACGGTAGACCCTGAAAAACCCTGGTCTGCCGTAACACAGGAAGTATTCATCGTAAGATTTTAGACTTACACCGTAAATTACGGTGGGACCGTAATTTACGGCGGGCTCTGCATTCTTGCCATTTAACCATTTTTCAACTTTAAAAGATCATAACTTTCTACTCGTTAGTCCGTTTTAACCGATTCTTTTTCCTACGGGTCCGTAATAAAATTACGGACCCGACCACGTAAATTTCTCATTACGGAAACCGAGATACCGACAATCGGTTCACAATTTCCTCATTTCAAATTATCCAACCCATTAGTGTGAGTGCATAGCACCTCTTTTCCATTCTTAAAACCTTTTAGACATATTTACCCAATTCCCGGGCTCACATACTTGGTGTATTCGCGCCATTCCATGGCTTTGCGTTCCCTTAGGCTAAATACTTGTTTCTTCGGAATTCAAGCATTCCGTTTCAAACGACACTTTCATAGAGCTTCTATTGTTTGACCCGATTTCCCGGGTTCTTAGACTTAAATTAATATAACCAATTCAATAGCGTGGTATAATCCACCACTTAACGAAATATGAGACTTTCAAGTCTCTATTCTCATGATTCTTTTAAAAACATCTTTTGACCCGTTTGGCTATTTAGTGAAAACTATCACTTTGTTGACATGCCAAACTAAATTCCAAGTCCTTATTTTGACCCGTTTAATGGTCGAGTGTACTTCGCCACTTTAACGACACATCAAAAGCATCCTTTACGCTACAACATCATTTACATATCAAACCAAAGCATTTAAGCATAATTTAACGGGACTAAAGCCACGTACCTTTAAAGCACACCTTTTCCGCGAGTATCACCTCCGGCGTGTCCACTTGACGTTCTGGATTCCTTGCCTAAAGAGTTCAATTCATAACAAGATTAGAACTCTTTCATAAGCTTTAACGCATTAATTCATAACATATACAAATCTGCGTTTTTAGCAATCTTTAACATTTTAACCCTCATTTAGGTGTTTTATCAAACACCTTGCGGGTCAGATTTCTACATGATCTAAACCAAGTTCATAACTTGAAATTATCACTCAAATTAACTTCAATTAGACAATATACACATATTTTAACATCAACAATTTCAGAGATTAGCTCACAATTTCAGTTTACACTAGAACAAGAATCTTAATCCTAGTGTTTATCAAGTTCTACTAACTTACTAATCACCCACTATAGTGACTTTGATCCTTACAACTAACATGCAAGATTTTGACAAGATATCATCTAGGGTTTGTCCCTAGACTTCACATTACTTCCAATTTCATGTTTTACAACACATAATCAAGCTCAACCTTCGATTTCAATCACATGCAAGAATTTGAGTTGTATCAAAACAACCTAATTTGACATACCTTATGACCCCTTTGACGAGGAGATCACGATTCTATGTTCAGATTTCGATTACGACATGATTTGAGTCTTCAATTTGAGAGTTTAGTAGAAGTTAGGTTTGTGGAAGTGTGGGTGTCGCCCCCCCTGTGTTTCTTGATCGACCAGACCCCCTTCTAATGGGGTGTTTGGTTTGTTTTAAATCAAAACTAATAACACTAGTTTCAATTTTAACAATATTGGCCCTTCTACTTTTATTTAACTTATAGTTTGGTTATTCTAACCTTAATTCCAGTTATTCATAGACTCATAGTTAACTAGGTTATAATTTCCTAGTTAGATAAATTCTTGTTTATTTAAACTCTATAATTTTAATATAAAGTTTTGTATTTTTGGGATGTTACAAGTCCACCCCCTTTAAAAAGGGGTTTCGTCCCCGAAACCGTAATACGTACCAAATAGTTTAGGGTAGAGCCGTTGCATCTCTTCTTCGGACTCCCATGTGGTATCCGCACCCTTCATGTGTTCCCATTTAACCTTCACTTAGTTAATTATCTTGCTCCTCAAACTCTTCTCCTTACGATCTAATATCGCAATTGGCTTAACTGCATAGTTTTGGCTGTTATCCACCTCGATATCATCATAGTGAATGCGAGCGGTTTCATCTGCTAAACATTTTCGGAGATTTGACACGTGGAATGTGCTATGAATCCCACTCAACTCATCGGGTAGTTCAAGGCGATATGCAACTTTACCAACCCGTTCGGTGATTCTGAACGGCCCAATAAATCTTGGGCTCAATTTCCCTCTTTTTCTGAACCGTATGATTCCTTTCCACGAAGATACTTTCAGCATTACCTTATCGCCCACTTGAAACTCAATTGGCCTATTTCGCTTATCCCCATACGACTTTTGTCGATCCTGAGCTGCTTTTAGGTGAGTTCGGACCATGTCGATTTTCTCATTCGTAGCTCGGATTATATCGGTAGGTGCTAGTCCTCGTGGTCCCACTTCTCCCCAACATACCGGGGTTCGACACTTTCTACCGTATAACATCTCATACGGGGCCATTTTAATGCTCGATTGATAGCTATTGTTATATGAAAATTCGACCAAGGGTAGATGGACATCCCAACTACCCCCGAAGTCGATGATGCAAGCCCGCAACATATCTTCCAACGTTTGTATCGTTCTCTCACTTTGCCCATCAGTTTGCGGATGATAAGCAGTGCTAATGAACAGTTTAGTTCCCATTTGATCTTGGAATTCGCGCCAGAATTTAGAGGTAAACTGAGTATCTCTGTCTGACACAATGGATATCGGCACTCCGTGACGTGCTATGATATCATTGGTGTACACCTCCGACATCTTCTCGGATGTATAAGTCTCACGAATCGGAATGAAGTGAGCACTTTTTGTCAATCTATCCACGACTACCCATATAGCATCAAATCCGCGATTGGTTTTGGGCAATTTGGTTAACAAATCCATCGTGATTTGTTCCCATTTCCAAACTGGGATATCCAGCGGTTGCAACTTACCATATTGCTTTTGGTGCTCCGCTTTGACTTGTAAACAAGTCAAACACTTCTCCACATATTTCACAATATCTCTTTTCATTCCGGGCCACCAATAGTTTTGTTTTAAGTCATTATACATTTTGGTCGACCCCGGATGAATTGAATAATGAGATTTATGGGCCTCGTCGAGTAGACGCACCTTGGCCCCACACGTATTTGGAACCCAAATTCTCCCAAATCGAGTTTTCAATCCTTGGTTATCATCCTCCAGGTCTTTTAGCTGCCCAACTATCCTTTCCTTCTTCACATTTTCTTCCTTGATTGCTTCAATTTGAGATTTTCGGATTTGTTCAAGCAAACCCGATGTCACAATTAGTTGCATCGATCGTACTCGAATAGGCATATAATCTGTCTTTCGGCTCAACGCGTCTGCCACTACATTAGCCTTCCCGGGGTGGTAATGTATTTCACAATCAAAGTCTTTGACAGTTTCTAACCACCGCCTCTGCCTCATATTTAATTCCTTCTGATTGAAGAAATACTTTAAGCTTTTATGGTCGGTAAAGATAGTGCACTTTACTCCATACAAATAATGCCTCCATATCTTCAAGGCGAACACCACTGCTGCCAACTCGAGGTCATGGGTAGGATATCTCTTCTCATGAGTCTTTAGCTGCCTCGAGGCATAGGCTATAACCTTGCCCCGCTGCATCAAAACGCAGCCAAGTCCCGAATGCGATGCATCCGAGTAAACTACCATATCCTCCGTTCCGTCCGGTAATGACAATACCGGTGCATGGGTCAATTTCTCCTTGAGCGTTTGGAACGCCCTTTCTTGATCCTCGGCCCAAATAAACTTTTCATCCTTTCGGGTTAGTTTCATCAACGGCATAGCAATTTTGGAGAAATCTTGTATGAATCTCCGCTAATAACCCGCAAGCCCCAAGAAGCTTCTGATTTCTGAAGGATTCTTTGGTGGAGTCCATCTTGACACAGCTTCTATCTTTGACGGATCTACTAACACCCCGTTTGCACTAATGATGTGCCCAAGAAATTGCACCTCTCGTAACCAGAAGGCACATTTTGAGAATTTTGCATACAATTTCTCTTTCTTGAGCGTCTCCAACACTTCACGCAAATGACTTGCGTGTTCCGCTTCATTCTTGGAGTATATCAAGATGTCATCAATGAACACTATTACTGACTTGTCTAGCATGGGTTTGCAAACCCGGTTCATGAGATCCATGAAAGCCGTGGGTGCATTAGTTAACCCAAAGGACATCACGAGAAACTCGTAATGTCCATACCGTGTACGAAAAGCCGTTTTCGGTATATCCTCCTCTTTGACTTTCAACTGATGATACCCCGATCTGAGGTCGATTTTTGAGAACCAACTTGCACCTTGTAATTGGTCAAATAGGTCATCAATTCTTGGAAGCGGATATCGATTCTTTACCGTGAGTTTATTCAACTCCCGGTAATCAATGCACATACGCATGCTCCCGTCCTTCTTTCTCATGAATAATACCGGTGCGCCCCATGGAGACACACTTGGCCGAATAAATCCCTTGTCGAGCAATTCTTGGATTTGTGACATCAATTCTTGCAATTCTGATGGCACTAACCGATACGGCGCCTTAGCCACAGGTTTCGCGCCCGGAATCAATTCAATTCCGAACTCTACCTCTCGTTCTGGCAGTATTCCCGGTAAATCTCCCGGAAATACATCAGCGTATTCACGTACCACTTGTACATCTTCAATCTTCGGCGTCTCTTTATCAGGTTCGTTTGCGTATATCATAAATGCTTTACATCCGCGCTTCATAAGTTTATGAGCTTTTAGTATTGAGCACATAACGGGACTGCCCCCTTTTTCGCCATAGATGGTGACTTGCTTTCCGCTTGGAGATGTCAATTTTATCTCCTTGCGGAAACATATCACTTCTGCATGATGTCGAGATAACCAATCCATCCCGACCACTACTTGGAATTCTCCCATTGACATAGGGATCAAATCTATTAAATATTCCTCATCATCAATGTTTATTTTGCAGTCTCGACATACATCACATACAAGGAAACTTTTGTTGTCACCTATTTCCACCTCTAATGGCATAGGCAATTTTGTTAGTACAAAAGAAGGATGTCGAATAAATCCATGTGAAACAAAGGATTTATTCGCACCCGTATCAAATAACACATGTGCGGGAATCGAGTTTATAGCAAATATACCTGAAACCACGTCGGGTTCCACCTTTGCCTCGACTGCCGTTAACTGGAAGGATCTTGCCTTTTCTCTTGGTGTCTCGGTACGTGTATCCTTGTCATCTTTCTTCCCGATCAATTCCGGACACTCCGATTTCTTGTGACCCGGCTGATAACATTTGTAACACACCGACACCTTCCCCGAGCACAACGCAGCCGTGTGCCCGGTTTTCCCACAAATAGGACACGGCTTGTCCTTAAACCGGCACTCACCCTTGTGCCCTTTCCCGCATATCTTGCAGCTTGATGACCCGCTTTTTCCTTCTTGTTTCTTTGAGGATTCGTTCGGACGTGCCTTTTTCGTCGGGCTTGGGTTGACTACCTGTGCCCTTCTTTCGCCCCTTTCTATTTGTTTCTTCAACTCTATCTCCCGTTCCCGAGCAACGTTTATAATCTCGGTGAGGGTCTAATACTTCGAAGGAGTCATAAACTCCCTATACTCGGCGCTCAGCATATTATAATAATAATATATTTTCTGCTCTTCATTCGTTATGAGATCATCACAAAACTTCATTTTATCCATGAACGTTCCCGTGATTTTATCGATAGATTCACCCTTGTGTCGAAGCTGCATAAATTCTTCCTTGATTTTGTTAATGATTGCCTTGGGACTATGATGTTTAAGAAACGGCGTCTTAAACTCGTCCCATGTCATAGCCTTAGCCGCTTCACTTCCGATCTCTTTCTTTTTGTTATCCCACCAATCTTTCGCCTGACCCCTTAACTGACCCGTGCCATAAGCCACGAAGTCATCCTCATCGCAATGGGTCCTTTCAAATACTCCCTCCATATCACTTAGCCACCGTTGGCATATTATCGGGTCAACCTCTCCATTGTAGATTGGCGGTTTACACGCCATGAACTCTTTATAGGAACAAGATTTTCGTCCTCCCGACTTCTCCTTTGCTAAATTGGTATTATCCTCCAATTTCTTGATTCTTTCTTCCACCACTGATAATACCGTGGTTTGGATTTTGTCGATGAAACCCGACAAACTGTTTTCGATTGCTTTTCCTACCTCCTCAGCAATCACTTCTCTCGTTTGCTCGGTGACTCTTGGCACCGCATCATCATTACCTTTATCCGTCATCTTTAACTGAAATGTTTACATTAAGCGTTAAACATTTCATCTATGACGTATGATTTATTTACTTCGGTTTATTCAAGTTCACAACTTGTTTTCACCGTTCTTATTTAATGCACTTTCCGGGTTTGAGTGTGTTAACACGCTCTTCCCATGCATTTCCATTCATTACCTCCCTTTTTATACTTAGTAACTCTACTTTAGAACAATTAACTCTTACCGGATGTTTGATCAAGCTTGAACCGAACACACTTGTTAACAACCTTGAGCTCTGATTACCAACTCGTAACACCCTTTTTATTTGAACAGAATATAATTAATAATTATATTAATTAAGGTACAAATCAGACTTTACAAAAGTTTTACATGTTTTAAGGACCATACATACTTGTTGTAATACCAAAACATTGTACAATAGTGCATAACAAGTTAAAAGTTAACCCTTGTAGTAAACTAACTACTAGTTTAAGGGATTTAAAACATGATTAACAAAAGCATTTACAACATAATAAAGTTCTAGACATAGTTATATTTAGTGCGGAAGCTTCAAAATGCGTGTTCGGTTCTTGACAACATACTTGATCACCATCCGGGAGAACCTCATCCTACCTAGGGTCAAACACTAAAACATTATTTTTGACATCAATACATTACGTATAAACGAATTCTAACATCGCAAAATAACAAACAAAATACAAGTATTCTGGGTTCCACCGTAACTTACGGTGTCACCGTAAGTTACGGTAGACCCTGAACAACCCAGGTCTGCCGTAACACAGGAAGTATTCATCGTAAGATTTTAGACTTACACCGTAAATTACGGTGGGACCGTAATTTACGGCGGGCTCTGCATTCTTGCCATTTAACCATTTTCAACTTTAAAAGATCATAACTTTCTACTCGTTAGTCCGTTTTAACCGATTCTTTTTCCTACAGGTCCGTAATAAAATTATGCACCCGACCACGTAAATTTCTCATTACGGAAACCGAGATACCGACAATCGGTTCACAATTTCCTCATTTCAAATTATCCAACCCATTAGTGTGAGTGCATAGCACCTCTTTTCCATTCTTAAAACCTTTTAGACATATTTACCCAATTTCCCGGGCTCACATACTTGGTGTATTCGCGCCATTCCATGGCTTTGCGTTCCCTTAGGCTAAATACTTGTTTCTTCGGAATTCAAGCATTCCGTTTCAAACGACACTTTCATAGAGCTTCTATTGTTTGACCCGATTTCCCGGGTTCTTAGACTTAAATTAATATAACCAATTCAATAGCGTGGTATAATCCACCACTTAACGAAATATGAGACTTTCAAGTCTCTATTCTCATGATTCTTTTTAAAACATCTTTTGACCCGTTTGGCTATTTAGTGAAAACTATCACTTTGTTGACATGCCAAACTAAATTCCAAGTCCTTATTTTGACCCGTTTAATGGTCGAGTGTACTTCGCCACTTTAACGACACATCAAACGCATCCTTTACGCTACAACATCATTTACATATCAAACCAAAGCATTTAAGCATAATTTAACAGGACTAAAGCCACGTACCTTTAAAGCACACCTTTTCCGCGAGTATCACCTCCGGCGTGTCCACTTGACGTTCCGGATTCCTTGCCTAAAGAGTTCAATTCATAACAAGATTAGAACTCTTTCATAAGCTTTAACGCATTAATTCATAACATATACAAATCTGCGTTTTTAGCAATCTTTAACATTTTAACCATTATTTAGGCGTTTTATCAAACACCTTGCGGGTCAGATTTCTACATGATCTAAACCAAGTTCATAACTTGAAATTCTCACTCAAATTAACTTCAATTAGACAATATACACATATTTTAACATCAACAATTTCAGAGATTAGCTCACAATTTCAGTTTACACTAGAACAAGAATCTTAATCCTAGTGTTTATCAAGTTCTACTAACTTACTAATCACCCACTATAGTGACTTTGATCCTTACAACTAACATGCAAGATTTTGACAAGATATCATCTAGGGTTTGTCCCTAGACTTCACATTACTTCCAATTTCATGTTTTACAACACATAATCAAGCTCAACCTTCGATTTCAATCACATGCAAGAATTTGAGTTGTATCAAAACAACCTAATTTGACATACCTTATGACCCCTTTGACGAGGAGATCACGATTCTATGTTCAGATTTCGATTACGACATGATTTGAGCCTTCAATTTGAGAGTTTAGTATAAGTTAGGTTTGTGGAAGTGTGGGTGTCGCCCCCCCTGTGTTTCTTGATCGACCAGACCCCCTTCTAATGGGGTGTTTGGTTTGTTTTAAATCAAAACTAATAACACTAGTTTCAATTTTAACAATATTGGCCCTTCTACTTTTATTTAACTTATAGTTTGGTTATTCTAACCTTAATTCCAGTTATTCATAGACTCATAGTTAACTAGGTTATAATTTCCTAGTTAGATAAATTCTTGTTTATTTAAACTCTATAATTTTAATATAAAGTTTTGTATTTTCGGGATGTTACATTTCATAGATCCTAAATTTCCAAATCATGTGTGTCGTCTCAAACGTGCTCTATATGGTCTCAAACAAGCTCTAAGAGCGTGGTTTCAATGTTTAAGTACATTCCTCATCTCTCTCGGGTTTTTATGTAGCCGGGCCGACCCGTCACTTTTTGTCTACAAAATTGCTAAGGTTTTACTTTATCTCCTTCTGTACGTTGATGATGTCATAATTACCGGTAACAATTATTAGTTCATAAATGACTTCACAACTCGTTTACACAAGGAATTCAAAATCAAGGATCTTGGAAGTTTGAATTATTTTCTTGGCCTTGAAGTCATTCAAAACCATAGGATAGCTTCACGAATACTGAGTTAACCATGACTATATGTAATTCTATTACTCTCATACCATATTTTTACTACGTTTATTGTTATAATGTAAATTGTCATTAAAAAAATAGTTTATATAAATCGTTAGATTAAATGGTTTTTTTCAACTCGATCAAATTACTTAAATCCTAGAGGACGGCTCCGTTTGTGGTTAGTTGGAAATTTAGAACTATATCCATATATTATGTGGATAACGTTCTTTTGGAATTCCTTACATGGGGGCTTAGGGACTGTTGGCAACATCTGAATGGTTAAGTGTTGAACCACTAAGAGGTCTGAGCCATTAAGTGCTGAACTAGTAAGAGGTCTGAACCATTAAGAGCCTGTATAATGCTTAACCGTTCTGATGCAAATGTCTAACCAATTCAGATTAGAGGTCTTAACCATTCAAACTCTATATAAATCTTAACTATTCAGAGGCAAATGTCTGAACCATTCAGACATCTGCTCGTGAAACAAACAGTCTGAACCATTAAGTGATGAACCAGTAAAAGGTCTGAACCATTAAGAGCCTCATTAAGAGGTAAACAAACAGCCCCTTAGTGTTTAGGCGATAATAGTACAATAACAAAAGCACAAAAGACAACACAATAGCATGAGTACGTAGTTTTCAAGCCTAAAATGACTAAACACCCCTCTCTTATCCACAATGAAACCCTACCAAAATAATGTGAAGAAAGAAAAATAATAGAGATCTACCTAAATTAGTTTGACATACCATGTCAGGTTAATAGCTAATCATTGAATATTAAACAATTTTTCTTATTTTGAGATTTTATTTTATTTAGCGGTTACTTTTATTTGATCAGCAAGTTCTATAATTATAATCAACTGGACAGCTTAACTTGTAATTTTAACCCTACTAAAACTATTTTCTCTGATCCAATGATCCGGTACGATCCGTTCCATATAATGATCTGGAAGTTATTAGTTTTTTTTTAGTCAAAGGATATGAACTCTTATTTTCATTAGATGGAAAAAGGCTAACTGGCGCAGTTACATCAAAACAGAAGCTAGACGGACAACAATCTGCGCCGTCAGCGATTTTTGAATCGCAAACCCTAACCTATCAAAGACAAACCCCTGCCCCCTGGGGCTGAAAAATTGTTGTGGATGACCCGCTGGACCTTTGTTAAGAACGGGATGACTTCTAGTGCTAAGGAGCCAAATATATCAAAGACAAAAGGGACAAAAATATGCTGGTTTTCTGCGCAAGCTTTAGCGTGCTTATCCATTTTCTTCGATTCTGACATTCCTGCTGCATGTCCAGCTACAAACCCGTTTTACCTTAAATCACCCCCCCCGGGTGAGGTCCACACAAACATTTTTACCCACAGCCCAGCCAAAGACGAGCAGATCCGCTGGTCGCAGAGTAGATCTCCCTTCCATAAGATCTTTGAGGAATTTATAGGGGCCTCTTTCTTAGCAGAAATCTAAGCTCTTCTCAGGATGTCCCATAAAACATCCCACACCCAGTCGTGCCGATATTTGAATCCAGAGAGCTCTTTACAATGAACTGCGTGTTCCTCGTATTTATCCATACAAGCTTATTATTAAAATAATAATAATAATAATAATAATAATAATAATAATAATAATAATAATAATAATAATAATAATAATTACATGAGTTATTATCTATATATTAAAAACCCAATGCATTTGAACAATACTTTTAACATATTATAATATAATAAAATATTATATTCAGTTTTTTTATTATTTTAATATTATAATAATTGTTATTTTCTTTACTTTTTAGGTTTGATAAGTTTGGTTTCAACCGGTACTTGTATAAAAAATACGGGTTCGTTATCGGTACATGAATGTAAAAACCAGCACCAACCTGGTACATAAAACGCAAAAAGTTGGTACCGGATTGAGTTTTATAGTCTTTTAGTTCGAGAAATTTGGTACTGCTACCCAGTACCATTTGCTCATCCCTGATCACGGGTACCATATGAACAACAACGTTATCGTACAACTTTTTTTTTAGTTTTAGGGATATGGATGAGCTCGGTGCCAACTGATACCCCGGTTACGGTTTCGGTATATGAAGATAAAAACCTGTAGTGAACCGGTACCAGAAACGCCAAACGTCAGTACCGAACTGGTACTTAGGATCTTTCGGTTCAGGAAATTCGGTACCGGTACCCATTACTATTTGCTCATCTCTGACTACGAGTTTCTACCGAACAACATCATTACCATACAACTTTTTAGTTGATTTTCTTTCGATTATTTTTTAGTGTTTTTTTCTATATTTTCTTTTTATTCTTGTCAGCATTTCCATGTGCAACGCGTTCTTAGTGATTTCAAACACATATAAACAAAGACTAAATAACAAAAGCAGTTTGTCGCAACGCGGTGACAGTTTTTATAACTAGTTATTATTAAATAACCTGCTTATGAATCTGAGGGCAAAACATAAATCCCACAACTTGTGCTGAGAACATTCGTTTATTAAAAATATATATATTAGACTGGGATAACTTGTTTGATTTTTTTTTATTAATTTTAAGATAAAAACAAAATTCAATTAGAGAAAAAGATCGACAAGAAAAAGTTATGTATATTTTATTGTTGTCCTTAATTTGCAAGGCAACAAAGTCCAATAAGAAACTTTGGATACTTTGAAAAATGCTATATGTTATTTGAAAAAATAAAACCACCGAATTGATCAGAAAGTGCATAACTCATGTGGACATGAGGCTGGAGTTGCACGTGTGCCGGTACTCATGTGAACCTCAAACAACCTTCGCTAACCTTATTAGATCATGCGTATGCGTAGTGGGTGTGATTTTTTTCAAAAAAAAAAACCTAATAACGCCGGATCTCGCCCCATCCCCACCCCTATGGGCGTGTTTTTTCAAACCCCCCGCCCCCCGGCGTTTTTTAAATCATGCCAAACATGAAATGGTTTGGCTAATCGCAAGCATTCTTTCCTATGCTTGCCCAATACCATTTTTTGGATGTTTTTTTATTTAATTGTTTAACACCCCTTTTTAATATAATGCCCACATCCCCATTACACCCATTTTAGAAAAAAACGACCAATAATGCCCCTTGCTGACTGTACTGCCAATTGGCGTAAAACGCCCAAAGGTAGGGGTTTTATTCACTCAAACCACTACACATGGTCTTAAGACACCATTTGATTTGTACGTTTTTTTTGAAGTTATTTTTACATGACCAGGTGATGTTACTATTAAAGATTTAGTTATTTTTGTATTAGTTCATTCAAAAAGAGAACTAAGTTATAGGTTAGTTTGGGGAGTTCAAGATTTTTGTGATAATTAAGAACTTTTAAATTAAGACTGCGTACAAAAATGATGAATTATGATTCAGATGGAAGATAAGTATGAGTGAGAAACATTCTTGTGATGTGTCATCTCTAGACAACATGATAATTGAACAAATTGAGTGTGCAAAACATGCAACTCGTAACATAGGAAGGCATACAGAGGAAATACATGGGATACATGTAGGAGTAAAACCATCGTAATAAAAGTAAAGCATTGCCCCTTCATGTGCTAATAACTTTAATTCATTTATTTTTTAAGAGTGAGGTTAACATACATTAAGCCTTATCGTACTTCACGTACGCGACACCAGTAACCGTCGGATCAGGGCACTAATCACGCATAAGACACAAAATAACGCATGGGATCCATTTTTTGGTGATAATCACGCATGGGGGGTGATAATCACGCATGGAAAGTATAATCACGCACGTTATGATGGTAAAAAAAAATAATCACGCACATTATGTTTTTTGTCGCGTATGTTAATGTAGGTTAAGGCGTTTTGTACATTATACTTTCTCTATTTTTTAAACTAAAAAAATCTTTATGGGACTCGTTGTTATTAGTGATTTTCGGAAACGACGGATACTGGGTCGTCACGAGGGATTTTAATGCGGTTCGATTTCGTGAGGAGAAAAGGAACTGTGCTTTCAAACCTTCATGTGCTAATAACTTTAATTCATTTATTTTTGAAACAGGGCTCCTTAAGTACAATATGCAAGGTATGCGATTTACATACAGTTCAGACAACGGTAAAAAGCTGAGTAAGCTCGACAGATTTCTAGTAAATTTGGAATTTTTTAATGCTTGGCTGAAACGTGTTCAAAGGCGCTGCCTCGGTTTCTGTCGGACCATAGTCCTATCATTTTGATCTCTAAAGTTGTGAATTTCGGGGCTCGTCCGTTCCGGGTCTTTAATTCGTGGATCAGAATAGAGGGATACGAGGAGGTTGTTTCGGAGGTAGTTGGCAACTTTGTTGATAATGGGGATCCTGTGGATGTGATGTTAATAAGGAAGCTTTGTCATCTTAGAATCTGTTTAAAAGAATGGAGGGATGCTATGTTTAGAGAAGAGGGCGAGCTGGTGGCATGTGCGAGAGTGGATTTGGAAGATATGGAGGCCGTGCTTGAAGTCAGGGATATCACTTGTAGCACCTCCTAAAATCATGTCTAATAATGTTAAGACACGTGTCCTAAACCCTAGTGAAGTCAAACTTTGACTATGAAGGACTAAAATTGTCAAACAGTAAAAAGATGTATGTGGAGGGACTAAAAGCATCATTATGCAAAACTTATGCCTCTGAATGACCATGTACGATATTCGTATTCAATAATGGGCCACACGTCGGATTTACGAAACTATTTGAGAAACAAATCAAAAGTTTACAAATTAAAGGGGTTAAAAGCGGCAACATGTTTAATTATACCTCCGAGTGACCGTTTAATGAACCCGGGGCTTAACGGTGTTTGATTATACTTCCAAAATACCTACAACTTAACTCTAGGGGCCAATAGTGCTTAAAAATGAAAGTTATTATAAGTATAAAGGACCAGGGGCAGAAATTGACAAGTTTTAAACTTGTTTTACCAGATCAAAGGGTGCTCGCGGGCCGCGACCCGCCCCCTGATCTCGCTCGCGCCACGTAAGATCCCTATCTGGGCAGAAACAAAAGACAACTGCATGTTTTGCAGCCTTGAGCCCCAATCAAACCACCATGCAACCTGAATTCGAAACAAGGAGCATGTAAATGGTTTTTAAAAAACCTCTGGGACACCTGGGATGATCAGGGAAGGCCTCTAACACCTGGCTTCATCCTAGAATCTCATGAACAATTATAAATAGGGGTCATGGGAAGCTTGAAATCCTTGCACCTCTCATTTTCTCATCTTTCTCACTTGCTTTGGCATTCTTGGAGATTCCTAATCATAAGGAGACTTCCCTAAGTTCAAATTTTCGAGCTAGGACCTGTTATAATTGTCCCTAGCCTCTGCTCTTTGGTTTTTAAGTTTTTAAAAGCCAAAAGTCAAAGTTTCGATAAAAGGCTTTGACTTTCGGTTTAGACCTTAACGGTCCAGCCATTGTTCGAGGCGAATATGGCTACGTGATCGTAATTAGGTAAGTGTTAATCCCTCAAAAGGGCACCTCCTAATTACCATGTTTACTTCGTCAATTGTCGGGTCAAAGTTATTAACATAAAAAGTCAAACGTGTCACTTTTCATAAAAATTCATAACTGATAATGTAGATATTTTAAAATGAGTTTTATTACTTTAATAACTTGGTAAATATTATTAGAACATGTATAAACATGTTCAACCCGACAATTCCAGGTTTAAGGTCGGTTCACAACTGAAAGTCGCAAAAGCTTGACTTTTGCTTTGACTTTCAGTTCTGACCTGAATTAGCATAGTTTCTTTATGTTTTAAGGTTCCTTTGTGACCATATTATGTTATAGTATAACCCTCTGAGGTTATATTACATAGTCACATAGTAATTTGAGTTCGTTTACTTGATTCTGTTATTATGCTTAATATTGACTTATATGCCTTTTTGTGTAAAAATAAGGTTTTAAGTATTAATGAGCATGCAAATGAAATATGTACTGATTAGTAAATATGTTTACCATATTTTGACATTAACATTCTGGTCATAAACTAAGTTCACATAATTAAACGTAAAACATGCTTTTAAAAGGACTAAAATGCCCCTTTTCATGCAAATTAAGTTTTAAACATAATTTTGACATAAAACTCATTACCTACTGTTGTGATATCATATTTAGGAATTATTGAGATGTTAATTCAAATAATATACTGACTTTAACATCAAGTTCTGTGTACAAAGTTTCTAAATGACGATAATACCCTTTTTGCATTTAAAATAGGTTTTAAACATAATAAACATGCAAAACCTTTTTTCTACTGATATGTTATGAAAAATAAAGTATTTTGAATATCCAAAGGTGGTCATAACATCAAAATTACATAAGCATCAAAATTATCGTCCTTTACCGACTTTTACGCTAATTAAGTGCATAGTATAGTTTTAAACCACACTTAGCACCCAAGACTTGTTACCTACTGATTTTATAAACCATTTTAAATATTTTTACAGTAGGTACAAGTCATGAACTCAGAATCCCAAATAAGTCCTTAAAACTATGTGTGAAATGACCAAAATGCCCCTACGGTGCATAGTTTGTCCATAAAGCATTAACCACACATATATTTGATATCCTACTGTTAATATATCATAAATTAAATATTTTTACAGAATGTTTATGACGTCGACACCAGATTTCTTTCAAGCTCCTTTCATAAATCATAAAATGACCAAAATGCCCTTATGAGTCTTAATTCGGTTTTAAAACCTATATTGGCATACATGTTGATATGCTACTGTTATCATATCATATTTTAAGCATAATAACATATGGAATTTGTATATGACTCATCCGGTTACCCGTTCCTGCTTATACGCGTTCGGTTCGACTTATGTGACTAGTTTGCATAAATTAACCGAAACGGGTTTAACCTTATCGTTTAAACTTCAAAATCCAGAATGTATTTAGTTTACCCATATTATACAAGTCTTCGTACTTGTTGGGTCTAAATTACATTCCATTTCGGCCATCGCTTAATCTAGCGTATCGTACCGTAAATCGTTTTTTAAGCTAACCGGTCTAAGTCTACGACTTAAATAAGACCCGTTAGTATTCTAATAGGTTAATATTACCTTCATTCCAGACTAGGAAGCTCCAGTAAAAGCTACCTTCACGAGTCTAAGTAAATTATACGGCTGAGTAGATAACTCTTGTTTTAAAATCAAAGTTATAACTCAGGTAAATATTTTTAACTTATTTTCCCTTATACGGGCTTGGGATACGGTAAATATTACCGCTTGGTCGGGTATGGGATCATTTGGTCGGATTGTGACTAATAAATCCGCATAACCCATTTTAATCCGTATTGTTTGATAGCATAAACATTGGGGGTTAATGCGACCGTGTCCTGGATATCTTCGGCTCATTTAATTGCAAATGGCCACGACCTATGCACGGGGTGTAGGCATACATCTGACAGTTGAAAAAATGCTAAATTATACCCACAAGGTTGGGGATAACTCCATTGTGGGTTTATAAAAGTGGTGTGTCGGTTAATCATGTCTCGGTTTCTATACTGGGCCCCATATGTATGACAAACATGTAAATCTGTATACAAGATTAACAATTATAATTGTCCCAAGTTATAAAAGATTTTCATGCCTTGTGCACTTAAACCAATTTCCTTAAAAAAATTTCAAATGAGTGAGTTAATTGTATTTACCAGTGTAAACTGACGTATTTTCAAAAGACTAAGTGACAGGTACTACACGCAATTAGGCTGGGAGCTGCTTGGTGTCTAATAGAGGATCTTGCAAGTCCTTAAGATGCCTTAAAGTCTGTTAAACATCGTTTTGAATATTATTTAGATCCGCCTGTGGATCCGTTTCTACAACCGTCTGTATAATTATTATTTTGAACTTTGAACATTCGGTTTGTGATAATAATTTCCTTCCAAGCCTTCCGCTGTGCTATAATTGTGTTTAATTGACTATGATGATATCAACTACATCAGGATACTCCCCACTGGGCCCACCAGATTATGTGGAAATATCGGGGTGTGGCATCACTGAAGAGGAAGAATGGGTTTTCTCGGAACGTAAAAGAGTGATAAAGGAGGAAGAGGATAAGAAGACTAGAGATGTTAAGCAACAATCTCGAATCGGATGGGCCAGAGATGGCGATGAAAATTCTAATTTTTTTCACTCTTTGATTAATTGTAGGGAAGTTCGCAACATTATCCACGGGCTGGAAGTGGGAGGAGTTCGGATCATGAAGCCAACTAGTATCAAAAAAGAGTTTTTAGGGTCTTTAAAGAGAAATTCATGGAGGATCACCTGCTTTGGCTACAACTTGTGTGTTCGGGAATTAAAAAGATTTCAGAATCAGAGAGTGATGGTTTAGTGTCAACCTTCTCTCGGGAGGAAATCAAAGAAGCGGTTTTTGATTGCGGGGATGACCAAGCCCCGGGGCCTGACGGTATTAATTATTGTTTCATTAAGCATTTTTGCAGATATTTCGAGGACGATTTTTTAGAATTTTTGGCTGCTTTTTCATGAGTCGAGGGCTATTAATATTGGGTGTGGGTCGTCTTTTATTGGGCTCATCCCGAAGATTAGAGACCCGATTGGGTTGAGTGATTATCGTCCTATTAGCCTTGTCGGTATCATCAACAAAACCATCTAAAAAATCCTCGCGAACAGGCTGAAAAAAGTCCTTGGATCGATTATTACTTCATCTCAGTCGGCTTTTCTCGGTGGTATATATATTCTTGATAGGCCTCTTATATTAACGAAGTTAACAACCGGATTAAGAAAAGTAAGAAAAGCCGTTTTTCCTCAAAATATACTTCGGAAAGGCCTGTGACAACATTAATTGGAACTTCATGGTGGAGGTTCTTGGTCAAAGGGTTTCCCGCTAAATGGTGTACTTGGATAATAGAGATTCTATCATTGGCTCGGGCTTCGGTCTTGGTTAACGGGACGCCATCCTTTGAGTTTCAATGTCAAAAGGGTATGTGACAAGGTGACCTGATTTCCCCGTTCCTTTTTTTGGTGGTTATGGAGGCATTATCATGTATAATCACGAAAGCTTGTGAAGGTGGTACGATGGAGGGTATTAAACTTTCTAATGATGGCCCACATGTGTCTCATTTATTCTATGCGAATGACACGCTTATTTTGGGAGAGTGGGATAGGGAGCATGTTTTGAATGTGGTTAGAATCCTTAGATGTTTTCATGCTTGTTCGGATTTAAACATAAACCTTGGCAAATCGAACGTCTACGGGATGGGGGTTAGTAACCTAGAGGTGGAAGCTATGGCAGGAGTGGTGGGGTATAAGCCGGACTCCATGTTATTTAAGTATCTCGGTCTTATGGTAGGAGCGAATATGAACCGGATTAACAATTGAAAGCCCGTGTATGACATTTTTAAGAAATGCTTGTCTTTGTGGAAATCGGCGCTTTTGTCTATCGGTAGTAGGGTGACTCTTATTCGGTCTGTGCTTGAGAGCCTCCCTAACTATTTTTTCTCGCTTTATCGTTCCCCGATTAAAGTTGTTGAAGATTTGGAAGGATTAATTAGGCGGTTTTTGTGGGGGAGGGGGGTTGGTGTAAAAAAATCATTGGGTTGCTTAGGATAGAGCGGCGTCCCCTAAGAAGGTCAGGGGGGGGGAGGGGGTTTGGGTCTTAACAAGCTTCGAGATATTAACACGACATTTTTGTTCAAGTGGGCGTGGAGATTTAAAACGGAGGAGAATCTTTGGGTCAAAGTTGTTTCGACCCTTCACACGGGTGGTTCGGATTGGGATTTCCTTCTGTCTAAACGGTCTCTAGGAGGGGGGAGGAATTGCTTTGTCTCGGTGATAAAGAAACCGATAATAAATAATGTTCCAATGCAGAATTTTTTCAGAGGTACAATGGGCAATGTCAATAATATTTTCTTCTGGCTTGACCCCTGGCTGATTGACATTTCGCTGATACGGGATTCATTTTTAGTCTAATGGGGCCGTGAACCAAACGTTTGTTTGAAAGTTGAGCGTTTTTTAGCGTAGTAATTTTTTGTTTGTGTTTAATCCTTGATAAAATGGCAATTGTCACGGCCCCAAACCCTATCCCGGTTCGGGCGCTGCGAGGCAGACAACAGTGGTATCGGTGTTTATTAATTGGCAGCAGAATATTATCAGGACCGGGTGCCAAGAAAAATTTATCAGAGTTTCAAAACACCGAATTATTTGATTTCATAACTATGGGGTAAACCCCGTATTTACAGAAAGGAATTTCACTGGGGAAATCCTTTATTTACAGAAAACACGTTTATTTCTAATTTACTGAGCCACTTATTTAAGCTGAAGTGCTTCACGGCACTTTTCCTTTCTTCACAGTAAATCACCTGAAACATGTTTTTAAAAACATTTGGTCAGCGAAAAATACTGGCGGGTACATTCAATTTGTGCAAAAGACACATTTTTATCATTTACAGTATTAAGAGCGATTACAATGTTTATATCAACCAATTACCCCAAATCGGTATTTTTCACTCTACCGGATCTGTGACTATGGTCATATCACACATTGGCTAACCTGTTGTCCAATGTTGAAGCTTATCAAGTAGTGTATACAAAACCCCACATACCGGCAGTTTTTGTAGATTACAAAGACTTAATCGCTGTAATTACAACTTTGAAAACAAGTAGGGTTTTGAAAGCATTTAATAAAAATAGAATGACTCACATTAAAGCTTTAATGGTCGAGTGTACTTCGCCACTTTAACGACACATCAAACGCATCCTTTACGCTACAACATCATTTACATATCAAACCAAAGCATTTAAGCATAATTTAACGGGACTAAAGCCACGTACCTTTAAAGCACACCTTTTCCGCGAGTATCACCTCCGGCGTGTCCACTTGACGTTCCGGATTCCTTGCCTAAAGAGTTCAATTCATAACAAGATTAGAACTCTTTCATAAGCTTTAACACATTAATTCATAACATATACAAATCTGCGTTTTTAGCAATCTTTAACATTTTAACCCTCATTTAGGCGTTTTATCAAACACCTTGCGGGTCAGATTTCTACATGATCTAAACCGAGTTCATAACTTGAAATTATCACTCAAATTAACTTCAATTAGACAATATACACATATTTTAACATCAACAATTTCAGAGATTAGCTCACAATTTCAGTTTACACTAGAACAAGAATCTTAATCCTAGTGCTTATCAAGTTCTACTAACTTACTAATCACCCACTATAGTGATTTTGATCCTTACAACTAACATGCAAGATTTTGACAAGATATTGATGTGCGTGAAAGTGTTATATATATTAGGTGTATATTTTAAGCCCTTTTTAACACTTATTTTAGCCAAGTTTTAAATTTATAAAACACGATATTTCACTAACACTAAACACACATATGGGCAAGTGCACCCATCGTTGAGCGTAGTATAGCGTTGGTAAGATACCGAGGTCGTCCAAGGACACAAGAGCTTTTAGTACCGGTTTATCCTCAACGTCTAATCAAAATAAAAGTTTAGAGAAATGTTTTAAACTAAGAAAAGATAAAAACTAACTAAAATGCTGAAAATAAAAATAAAATAAAAACAGATAGACAAGATGAATCACTTGGTTCCGCTCGTATCTAGTATAACCTTTTATTATTTCCGCACTTTTGCACATAATTAAGAGATTATCTTAGTTATTGTAGTAGGCCCCTCTTTTGAAGGTGACGTTACCCTCACCCCAGTAGTTTGAGTCAGCAAGGATACAATCCTAAAAGGGTGGATTATTGGAAGATAATGAATTAAGTTATTAATGCAGTATTGTGGTAGGCCCCGCTTTTGGCGGTGACGTTACCCTCGGCTAAGTAGTCTGAGTCAGCAGGGATACAGTCCTAAATAGCCGGGTTATAGTATTAATAGTAGTTAACTTATGAGGGGATCAAAGAGTTTGGACCCCCGCCATCCAATACCGTGAAGTATTGAAGGAGGTCCTACTAAATTTGACCCAGGTCCATTGCAGGACCTCTAAACGCTGAACAATGGCAAGACCTTTACCAAACCGTTCCCTTAACCCCCGACCAGGTAGCCAACATACCTCCATATAGACCGTGGAGATATGAATGGTGAAAATCCTTTATTTTATATAGACAGTAAAATAATGCCAAGACACCACGGACAAACGATAAGGAAAGATCACCTTCAACATAAGTAACTAGTTATTAAAGTCATTAATACAAAACCAAATAAAAAGTGCAAAAGATTAGAAATAAAAAGTATTATACTAGACACTTTGTCTTCACCAAGTGATGTAAGAGACTTAGGCAAACATGGCCTTGATTGTCAAGAACTCTTACGATCAATCTTGGATCCCGAGACGACTCACACACTCTACGATGGACAATGGATGATGGTGGTGGATGATGGTGTTGTGATGGTGGTGGGTGGTGGATGAAGTGTGAGAGAGGTGGTGTGCCAAGGGATGAGATGAAATGAATCCAAGCACTCCTATTTATAGGCTGATCAGAGAGCTGGGCACGGCCCCATGTCCGCTGGGCACGGCCCCGTGCCTGTCTGACACTCTCTCTCCTCATTAATTGTAACTCGCAATTACAATAAATGCGCCTGCTGTACTTTCGACACGCCCCCGTGTCCGCTGGGCACGGCCCGTGGTGGGCAATAGAAGCTTCTATAAGTTTGTCTTTTCTGCTGCTTCTTGGGCACGACCCCGTGCTGGCTGAGCACGGGGCGTGTTCAGTCTTCTGACTTCTCTATTTTGCTTTGGGAGGTGCCGTTGAGGGGTCGGGCAGTCCACTAATGTTCCTTTTCTTGTATTTATGTTGGATTTAGCTGTCTTTTTGCTTCTTTTGCGTTTTTGAGCTCATTTAATCCTGAAAATACAAAAGGAAGACAAAAACACTTTTTTTCCAATATTAGTACTTAAAAAGGGTTAGTTTTATGCCTTATTTAATGTAATTTATATGTTGCATTTTACACACATCAAATACCCCCACACTTGAACTTTTGCTTGTCCTCAAGCAAAACTCTTTAATATGTGGCTTACACTCCCAAATGGAATGGGTAGAAGAGAAGGTTTTGGGCTTGTCGTAGAGTGTCGGGATATCCAAGATCTTTTTGGGTTTTATTTTTATTTATTTACACTCCTATTCGTAATGATTTATTTAGAACTTTTCATAGGAGAAATTACTTATTTGGGCATAACATGCCTTTTTTTTAAAATTCCATTTATATACAAGTTCACATACCTTACGGGAGAAATCACTCACACTCGGCCGAATGTGTATTTTTAGTGAATCACTCGAGAGCGGCATGGGACTTATTCCTACCATAGGCTTGCCAAGCAATCAATCCTCCTCCTTTTTAACTTTTATACCTTTGTAAATATTAAGAGGACTTTGTGGGTTAAGGGTTAGGCTTGGGTTAAAGGTAGGTGGTTGGGATAGTGGTAAGTGGTTAGTAGAAAAAGGGCGAAAAACATAACAAGTGTCGGTTTTCGTAGGACTTTCTATTTTTGCAACTTTTTATTTCGATGAAGCTTTTATTCAAACAAAGTTATTTTTGATGAACTTGTTTGTTTATTTTCTTTTTGCTTCATCATCAACACAATTTTTTTTTACGAAAAACCGAACCTGTTACTAAAACAAAGGGTTAAAAATGAAAAAGGTTTTGGTGGGTAAAAGGGTTTTTGGTTTGGGTGATGAAATGAAAAGGTTTAGGCTCAAAGGGGCTAACTAGGGGGATTTTTGGGTAGGTGGTAAAAGAAAAAGAAAAAAAAATGGTGTAGAAATAAAAAGGGGTTAGTCCTAATGCCTCCATCATTTACTTACTCGGGTTTAAGTTGATAAGGACCGGGAATGTATCGTCATGGCAAGTTCTAGAGTCGTAAGAACCAAGCGGCTATTCACACAAGAAACGAAAAATGAGCATTTAGTTTTAATGATATGTAATTGTGCTCAATAAAGGCTCAAAACTCACTTTTGTGGGAATGGGTTTTTTTATGTGATCAAGTATATATAATCAAATTTTAACTAAGTTTGCCATGCCTTTTCATAATTTTCTTATGTTGGTTCTTTTTATCACTACGCTATCGGTTGTAAATTTGTAAAAATATAACCTTTTTGAGAACTTGAATTTCCCGAGTTAAACCTAGACAAGTAAGAAAAATGAAATTTTTGAAAAAAAAATTGGGGTGATTAGCGGTTCCAATAGAGTTTTGTGTAAGGCTTGTATTTAGGACTTGCAAAATTCAAGGTTTTAGCATCCCCCCACACTTAAATTACACATTGTCCTCAATGTGTCCCAAAAATAAATTTTTAGGTTGATTAGATGTGTAAAATGGTGTTAGAAAGCAAAGGTTTATGTTACTGGTAGTCTGGACACGGCCCCGTGTCCACTGGACACGACCCCGTGGTGAACTGCCAGTAACGAGAACTTACAGAAGGTGAACACGGCCCCGTGTCCACTGGACACGGCCACGTGTCTGACAAAAATCTGCAGGACAGTAGCCAAACAGCAGGTCTGGGAGGTGAGCACGGGGGCGTGTTGGCTGGACACGTCCCCGTGTGGACAGTCTGAAAGCCTGAAAAACAGGTTTCTTCCTCCGGTTTTTCCATCCTGGCCCTATAAGTGCTGAGGCTTAGCATTCTAAGCCTCGGTTTGTACCTGTTTCATCACTTAATACCACACCAAGCAACACAAACATCCTAAATTACCATAATTAATTGTTCCAAGCATAAAGTAAAAGAAAAAGAAAAATAAAATGCAGAAAATAGTTAGGAAAAGTAAATTGTCTAACACTTGGCACGCAGGCCATCAATTGTTCAAGATTGCAAAGGGTTAACCTGGGGAGTCATCAATCAACCGCTTCCTCCTATGCTCCTCCCGCCTACTCCATAGCATCATCATCATCATCATCGTCATCATCCCCTCCATGGCGTGCAATGTGGTCTCGTATGTATCCGACATCGTCTTGTATCTCGGATAGGTTTCTCTCAATAGCTCCGACCCGGTGGTAGGTGTTGCTCGCCATGTTATAGGTGTTCCGAGTACACATGAGGTTTTCCTGCAACAAATCATGCAAACTTTGAAAATTAGGAAAACCACCTCCTTGTGAGGAGGATTGACCCGGGTCACCATGGGGTTGGTAGTGGTACTGATGATGTTGCGGAGCTGGGAGGACAAGCGCTTCCTGCGGGTTCCATGCATGACCTTGCATCCTTTGAAAGGTTACCGTCCCGTCTTCTGCCTCATAAATTAGGTTCATGGCTCGGCAAATGTGGTAGTCACCTCGTCCCGACCATGGGCTTCTTTCAAAGGCTCTTGGAATTCGCGTGTAATGCTTGAAAAGACGGTAAACCCATCCTCCGAAGAAGATAGGCGTTGGAGCGCGAGCAAGGCGGTTGAGATGCATGTTTCGTAATAGGAGATACGGAACATCGAGAGGCTTCTGGTTGTGGATACAGTGGAGGACAACCAAATCCTTCAACCCTACAACACCGCTACTGTCGTGACGTTGGTTTAGAGAGTAGGTGAGGATCCTGTGAATGTAGCGATAGAGCGGATCCCTTAGCTTCGTACTCTTGGTGCTGCGAGGGTTGTAGATTCCTTCACCGATTTGAGCCCATGCGGCTTGTCTTTCATTTTCATCCAAATCTCTTAATCCCCCGGTATTTTCTTCGTTTCCCGATTCCTCTTCTTGGTATAGCCCTATTATGGCTCCAAACTGTGCCATGGAGATCGAGTACATTGTTCCTCCACACCGAAATACAACCCCTTCATTGTCGAATGGGTCACACCTTGAAGTGAAGTTAAAGGTACTGTAGAACTCCATGGTGCATTGATGCACCGACCGAAGCCTAGTGTTTAATGCAACAGCTAGTGGTCCCGTAATGATATTGTTGAATCGGTCCAGCTGGTTTACCAAGGTTAACAGGTCCGTGCAAGCTCTCCTGGGGTACTCCTCGGGTCTTGTTTGAAGTATCTCGTACCTTGCCCTTGCATCGAGCTCACTTGCATTGAACCTTGTGAACTTTTCCATCTGAAAGAATACACCAAAAATTTCACGAAACAATGAGATTTTTAAAGAAACTGCAAACAGCCGGCTGGACACGACCCCGTGTCTAGCGGACACGGCCCCGTGTCCAGAGGTCTGTTACTCAAAAACTTCATTTTTCGACCCGGTTTCGAAAACTTGAAAATTTTTGGTCCAATTGGTGCGGTTTCCCCCGAAAATGAAACCCTAAACACCGTTTTTCCCAAAATATCCCGTTTACCCCATCAATTTTATCTTTTTTGGTTCAAGAACAAGGGTTTGGGGTTTTTGTAAGAAATCGGGTGAATCTTTGAACAATCTAAGTGTACTTACTTTCCTTAACACTACTCTAACTAAATGCAAACAGATCTAAACAAAAATTTGAGGTTTGATCCGGATAAACTTCAAGAACCCTAGATTTTTCCCAAATTTTTGGTGTTTTAACTACATGCAAGTAACTAATCTAACTACTAAGAGTGATAGAATCATACCTTGATGTTGTTAGATCGATAGGAGACGTCGAAATTTCGCGAAAAATCGCCTGGAACCAGAGCTTTTGTGGGGAAACGGGGCGTGTGGAATTAAGAAACTGTTTTGAAAAAGGGGTTTTATCCCGTCTGCAGCGCGAACACGGCCCCGTGTCCAGCGGACACGGCCTCGTGCCGAGCATGTTTTTTTTTTAGTGCTCGTGTGAGTGCCCCCTTTTCCCATAAGCCATGGTTAGAAAACTTACCGCTTTATTTTGTCGTTTCAATCGTTCGTAACTTACCAGGCATGATGTTTTTATTCTTCCACCGTTTGAAGCGAGACTTCTTCTTCCTCATCCTCAATGAAGCCTTGATAGAGTTTCAGCCGTTGACCATTGACTTTAAATGGTGGCCCATTTCGAGATTTAATTTCTACTGCACCGTGTGGAAAAATATGGGTGATGGAAAAAGGTCCTGACCACCTAGACTTTAATTTACCAGGAAACAATCGAAGTCGTGAATTAAACAAAAGAACTAAATCTCCTACCCGAAATTCATTAGGTTTAATATGTTTGTCATGCAAATTTTTCATTCTTTCCTTATAAATCTCGGAGTTTGAGTATGCATAATTCCTAAGCTCGTCTAATTCATTTATTTGACAAAATCGATTTTTACCAGCAAATTCTAGATCTAAGTTTACATTTTTGATTGCCTAGTAGGCTTTGTGTGCAATTTCTACTGGCAAATGACAACTTTTTCCATAAACTAGCTTATATGGGGTTGTACCTATTGTTGTTTTATAAGCAGTTCGAAAAGCCCATAAAGTATCGTCTAATTTATCAGCCCATTCCTTTTTATTTAACCCTACGGTTTTTTCGAGTATTTGTTTTAAACCTCTATTAGTCACTTCGGCTTGTCCGTTTGTTTGAGGGTGATACGCTGTCGAAACCCGGTGATAGACCCCATATCTTGTTAAAAATTTTTCAAGTTGATGGTTGCAAAAATGGGTACCTCTATCACTTATTAAAGCTTTAGGTGTGCCAAAACGAGAGAATAATTTTTTCAGAAATCTTACCACGACTCTTCCATCATTTGTTGGAAGTGCCTCGGCCTCGGCCCATTTAGACAAGTAATCTACTGCCACAAGTATATATTTGTTTCCTTTCGATGGTGGGAAAGGTCCCATAAAGTCGAGTCCCCACACATCAAATATTTCACAAACAAGAATGCCATTTTGTGGCATTTCGTTTTTGGAAGAAATATTACCTGTTCTTTGGCAAGCATCACATGTCTTTACAAGACTTTGAGCATCTTTGTAAATGGTTGGCCAATAAAATCCTGAATCGAATACCTTTCGTGCGGTACTGGCAGCACCATGATGTCCTCCGTATGGACCTTCATGACAATGGCGGAGAATTCTTCGTGCTTCTCTACCATGTACGCATCGTCTGACGAGTTGGTCGGCACACATTTTGAAAAGATATGGATCTTCCCAAGAGTAGTGTTTTACATTGGCAAAGAATTTTTTTCTTTGATGATGTGGCCATCCTTTTGCGACTATACCGCTAGCTAGGTAGTTAGCATAGTCGGCGTACCATGGTTCTTCCTTATATTCCACCATTTCCATGGACTCAGTTGGAAATTTTTCGTTGATTTGCTCGTCCCTGGTTGCCTCTAAAGTTGGGTCCTCTAAGCGTGAAAGATGATCTGCTGCGGTATTTTCTGCTCCTTTTTTGTCCTTGATTTCAATGTCAAATTCTTGGAGGAGTAGAATCCACCTAATCAAACGTGGTTTTGCGTCTTGCTTCTTGAAGAGATATCGAATGGCTGCATGGTCTGTATAGACTATAGTTTTAGAAAGAACAAGATAAGAACGAAATTTATCAAAAGCAAATACCACAGCTAGTAACTCTTTTTCAGTTGTTGTGTAATTTTCTTGTGCATCATTAAGTGTTTTACTAGCATAATAGATTGGGTGGAAATGCTTTTCTTTTCTCTGGCCCAAGACAGCTCCAACTGCAAAGTCACTGGCATCACACATGATTTCGAAAGGAAATTTCCAATCAGGCGCTATCATGATAGGTGCATTGACTAGCATTTCCTTCAGGGTTAGAAATGCTTGATTGCAATCCTTGTCAAAGATGAAAGGAGCATCTTTTTCAAGTAACTTCGTTAGAGGCCTTGAGATTTTTGAAAAGTCTTTGATAAATCGCCTATAAAATCCGGCATGCCCTAGGAAACTTCTGATAGCTCTTACGGAGGATGGAGGTGGTAATCTAGAAATGGTATCTATTTTGGCTCGATCCACCTCCATTCCTTCGCTTGAGATTTTGTGACCGAGTACTATTCCCTCCGTTACCATAAAATGGCATTTTTCCCAATTAAGGGCGAGGTTAGTTTCCTCACATCGGGATAGCATTCGTTCAAGGTTATCGAGGCATTGGTCATATGAATCCCCAAAGATAGAGAAGTCGTCCATGAAGACTTCCATTGTCTTTTCTATCATGTCATGAAAAATAGCTACCATGCAACGTTGGAATGTTGCTGGGGCATTACATAGACCAAACGGCATGCGTCGATAAGCAAAAGTTCCATAGGGACATGTGAAAGTTGTCTTTTCTTGGTCTTCGGGTGCTATCGGAATTTGAAAGTAACCTGAAAAACCATCCAAGAAACAGTAAAATTTATGACCGGACAATCTTTCTAACATTTGATCAATGAAGGGTAAAGGAAAATGATCCTTTCTTGTTGCTTCATTTAATCGTCTATAATCTATACATACTCTCCATCCTGTGACGGTTCTCGTTGGTATTAGTTCATTCTTTTCGTTAGTTATTACCGTCATACCTCCTTTCTTTGGAACTACTTGGACGGGACTCACCCAAGGACTATCGGAGATAGGATAGATAAGTCCGGCGTCAAGTAACTTGATGACTTCGTTTTTAACCACCTCTTGAACATTTGGATTTACTCGACGTTGTGGTTGTATGACCGATTTGTAGTCATCATTCATCAAAATTTTGTGTGTGCACATAGAAGGACTAATTCCTTTTATGTCAACAAGTTTCCAAGCTATTGCATTTTTGTGTTTTTTTAAAAGATTAATTAATTTTTCTTTTTCTAAGTTATCTAATCTAGATGAAATAATTACAGGTAACTTACCATCTTTGTCTAGAAAAGCATATTCCAAACCTTTTGGAAGTTCTTTGAGCTCAAGTGGTGGGTCTTTAGGAGACTCCTTATTTGGTTGCTCGTTTCGATCAAGAACTTTAAAAGTTTGTTCTATGGCGACCTCTTCTTCAACAAAGTGGTCAATCTCTTCACCTGTATCGGGTGGTTCATCTTCATCTTCAATTAGGGGGTCATTATTGCCGAATGGATATTTCATTGATCGTTCGAGATCGACACTTCTTTTAAATGCCCCTAATTGAAGAGGTAGATTATTGAACTTCCGGTTTTTCAAAGCTTCGTGAGTTTTTACAAATGTTCGTCCCAACACTAGAGGAGCGTCATCGAGGATGACGAAGTCGGTTGGGATTACCATTTGATTTGTTTGAACCAAGACATCTTCAACTATACCGATTGATTTTATTACTTTCCGATTGGATAGAAAAATGGGTATTTGAAGTGGAGAAAAATCACTAATACTTAATTTTTCGAAAATGTAGTTAGGCATTATGTTAACACAAAGATCTTTATCGATTGTGACATTACTAATAAACGAATTTTGAAAGAAACATGGAACCGGTGTAATGTTCATTTCAAATGGGTCTTCTTTTATTAGTGAAGTTTGATCATTAGTTAACTTAACAGTTACCGTTTCGTCAATTTTAGTGTTAGTGTTTAACTCTTTTAAAAACTTAGCATGAGTGGGTACTAAACAATGATTTTCGAAAGAAGGTGTCAAGAGATTAATTTCTTCAAAATTAGACTCTTCTTGGATTTTAACGTTGTCGGACTCACCTTTTTCGTTGTTTAACTCATGTGTCGGTTTTTCACTTATTTGTTCTTCCATTTTTACATTTTCAGTTATCTCTTCTTTTTTTAATTCTTCTCTTGCGCGGGACTCCTCTTCCCTTGCGCGAGCTTCTTTTATACATCGATCGATAACTCTAATGTGTTCTAATATCCTATCGGTTACTTCGGTTATAGAAAAAGAATCATTATTTTCTAAGCTTGAATCCGGTTGTTCGACCCTTTATTCCTCATAATACCCATATGAAGTTGATGGTTCACACCATTGTCCTTCATTGTAAGCATATGATGGATAAGGTTCGTAATTTTGTTCTTCATAATACTCATATGAGGTGGGTTGTTCACGCCATGGTTCCTCATAATAAGCATATGAAGGTGGTTGCTCATATCTTGGTTCCTCAAAGTATGAGTAAGAAGGCTCATACCTTGGTTCATCAAAATATGAGTATGAGGGAGGAGGTTCATACCTTTGGTCTTCATAGGATGTGTATGAAGTTGACGGCTCGTACCTGGGCTCCTCATAGTAGGTGTATGAATTGGATGGTTGATATGAGTGATTATTTTGAATCGAGCGTGCATTACGACAATTAGTGCAATAATTACCCCTATATTATCCTCATCATAGGTGTAGTTGTAACCTCCTGAGTATTGATCCATAAGAATCACTCAGCAGACCACAACTGAGTCTCGAGATCAGAAAACAAAAATAAAAACGGAAACAGAGGCTGGACACGGCCCCGTGTTCAGTGAGCACGGCCCCGTGTTCAGGATCTGTATCTGGGCGTTTTAATTAAATTTACTGATTTCGTTGAGCACGGGGCGTGTTCAGTGAGCACGGCCCGTGGTCAAGCTTCTGTTACTGGGTGTTTTTATGAAAATGCTGGACACGACCCCGTGTTCAGTGAACACGGCCCCGTGTACAGGCTACTGTAAATGCAAATCTAAACTAAAATGCAGAAAAAAATGCGCGCGTTTTAAAAAAGGGTTTTGAAAAACTGATTAGGCCGTCGATTTTAAGCTTTCTTAAAATCCTTGTGTCCCCGGCAACGGCGCCAAAAACTTGATGTGCGTGAAAGTGTTATATATATTAGGTGTATATTTTAAGCCCTTTTAACACTTATTTTAGCCAAGTTTTAAATTTATAAAACACGATATTTCACTAACACTAAACACACATATGGGCAAGTGCACCCATCGTTGAGCGTAGTATAGCGTTGGTAAGATACCGAGGTCGTCCAAGGACACAAGAGCTTTTAGTACTGGTTTATCCTCAACGTCTAATCAAAATAAAAGTTTAGAAAAATGTTTTAAACTAAGAAAAGATAAAAACTAACTAAAATGCTGAAAATAAAAATAAAATAAAAACAGATAGACAAGATGAATCACTTGGTTCCGACTCGTATCTAGTATAACCTTTGATTATTTCCGCACTTTTGCACATAATTAAGAGATTATCTTAGTTATTGTAGTAGGCCCCTCTTTTGAAGGTGACGTTACCCTCACCCCAGTAGTTTGAGTCAGCAATGATACAATCCTAAAAGGGTGGATTATTGGAAGATAATGAATTAAGTTATTAATGCAGTATTGTGGTAGGCCCCGCTTTTGGCGGTGACGTTACCCTCGGCTAAGTAGTCTGAGTCAGCAGGGATACAGTCCTAAATAGCCGGGTTATAGTATTAATAGTAGTTAACTTATGAGGGGATCAAAGAGTTTGGACCCCCACCATCCAATACCGTGAAGTATTGAAGGAGGTCCTACTAAATTTGACCTAGGTCCATTGCAGGACCTCTAAACGCTGAACAATGGCAAGACCTTTACCAAACCGTTCCCTTAACCCCCGACCAGGTAGCCAACATACCTCCATATAGACCGTGGAGATATGAATGGTGAAAATCCTTTATTTTATATAGACAGTAAAATAATGCCAAGACACCACGGACAAACTATAAGGAAAGATCACCTTCAACATAAGTAACTAGTTATTAAAGTCATTAATACAAAACCAAATAAAAAGTGCAAAAGATTAGAAATAAAAAGTATTATACTAGACACTTTGTCTTCACCAAGTGATGTAAGAGACTTAGGCAAACATGGCCTTGATTGTCAAGAACTCTTACGATCAATCTTGGATCCCGAGACGACTCACACACTCTACGATGGACAATGGATGATGGTGGTGGATGATGGTGTTGTGATGGTGGTGGGTGGTGGATGAAGTGTGAGAGAGGTGGTGTGCCAAGGGATGAGATGAAATGAATCCAAGCACTCCTATTTATAGGCTGATCAGAGAGCTGGGCACGGCCCCGTGTCCGCTGGGCACGGCCCCGTGCCTGTCTGACACTCTCTCTCCTCATTAATTGTAATTCGCAATTACAATAAATGCGCCTGCTGTACTTTCGACACGCCCCCGTGTCCGCTGGGCACGGCCCGTGGTGGGCAATAGAAGCTTCTATAGGTTTGTCTTTTCTGTTGCTTCTTGGGCACGGCCCCGTTGAGGGGTCGGGCAGTCCACTAATGTTCCTTTTCTTGTATTTATGTTGGATTTAGCTGTCTTTTTGCTTCTTTTGCGTGTTTGAGCTCATTTAATCCTGAAAATACAAAAGGAAGACAAAAACACATTTTTTCCAATATTAGTACTTAAAAAGGGTTAGTTTTATGCCTTATTTGATGTAATTTATATGTTGCATTTTACACACATCAATATCATCTAGGGTTTGTCCCTAGACTTCACATTACTTCCAATTTCATGTTTTACAACACATAATCAAGCTCAACCTTCGATTTCAATCACATGCAAGAATTTGAGTTGTATCAAAACAACCTAATTTGACATACCTTATGACCCCTTTGACGAGGAGATCACGATTCTATGTTCAGATTTCGATTACGACATGATTTGAGCCTTCAATTTGAGAGTTTAGTAGAAGTTAGGTTTGTGGAAGTGTGGGTGTCGCCCCCCTGTGTTTCTTGATCGACCAGACCCCCTTCTAGTGGGGTGTTTGGTTTGTTTTAAATCAAAACTAATAACACTAGTTTCAATTTTAACAATATTGGCCCTTCTACTTTTATTTAACTTATAGTTTGGTTATTCTAACCTTAATTCCAGTTATTCATAGACTCATAGTTAACTAGGTTATAATTTCCTAGTTAGATAAATTCTTGTTTATTTAAACTCTATAATTTTAATATAAAGTTTTGTATTTTCGGGATGTTACATTTCATAGATCCTAAATTTCCAAATCATGTGTGTCGTCTCAAACGTGCTCTATATGGTCTCAAACAAGCTCTAAGAGCGTGGTTTCAATGTTTAAGTACATTCCTCATCTCTCTCGGGTTTTTATGTAGCCGGGCTGACCCGTCACTTTTTGTCTACAAAATTGCTAAGGTTTTACTTTATCTCCTTCTGTACGTTGATGATGTCATAATTACCGGTAACAATTATTAGTTCATAAATGACTTCACAACTCGTTTACACAAGGAATTCAAAATCAAGGATCTTGGAAGTTTGAATTATTTTCTTGGCCTTGAAGTCATTCAAAACCATTCGGGTCTACTTTTAAGCCAAGCTAAATATGCCACCAACATTCTTTCAAGAGCAGGCCTTCTTGATGCCAAACCAGTTGCTACCCCACTCAACATTACTGATACTTTTACCTCAATTGGCACTCCATTTCATGATCCAACGTTTTACCGTTCCTTAGTGGGCGGTCTTCAGTATCTCACCATCACAAGACCAGATTTATCGTATGTCGTAAATCAAGCAAGTCAATATCTCCAAACCCAACCACTGCCCATTTTTAACTTGTTAAAAGAATATTTCGGTATGTCAAAGGCACTTTATCCGTTGGTTTAACTTTTGATCGCCCAATCAAAACGGCTTTGGTCGGTTACTCAGATGCTGATTGGGCACGATGTATCGAGACAAGACGGTCAACTTATGGATATTCTATCTACCTAGGAGGCAATCTAGTATCATAGAGTGCAAAGAAACAACCAACGGTTTCCCACTCAAGCTGCGAGTCAGAGTATCGTGCCATGGCTAACACCGCTGCAGAAATTGTTTGGCTAACCCAACTGTTACGAGAACTATATGCTCTCCCACTCGACCGACCCACCCTATTATGCGACAACAAAAGTGCATTATTTCTCAATCAACATCCGGTGTCACCTAAACGAGCCAAACACATTGATATTGACTTCCACTTTAATAGAGAATTGGTTTCTGCATGAAAGTTACACACCAAGTTTGTTCCTACCACGCTCCAGGTAGCCGATATCTTCACAAAGAGCCTCCCAATGCCACTTTTTGAACGATTTCGTACAAAGCTTCGTGTCGGACCGCTACCTATTCGCTTGAAGGGGGTAATAGCCGCTAAAATCAAGGCAATCAACATTGAATTTAAATATTTGTAGAATATCAAAGATTGTCTTTTTGTATACTTTAATAAGGAGCCGTTATCTCCTTAATTCATGCCATGCTCTCTGTATATATCTGTGTTGTATTCGGCAATTGAAAATACATACAAAATATATTTTTCTTTACACATAGAATAGCTTCACGAATACTGAGTTAACCATGACTATATGTAATTCTATTACTCTAATACCATATTTTTACTACGTTTATTGTTATAATGTAAATTGTCATTAAAAAAATAGTTTATATAATTCGTTAGATTAAATGGTTTTTTTCAACTCGATCAAATTACTTAAATCCTAGAGGACGGCTCCGTTTGTGGTTAGTTGGAAATTTAGAACTATATCCATATATTATGTGGATAACGTTCTTTTGGAATTCCTTACATGGGGGCTTAGGGGCTGTTGGCAACATCTGAATGGTTAAGTGTTGAACCACTAAGAGGTCTGAGTCATTAAGTGCTGAACTAGTAAGAGGTCTGAACCATTAAGAGCCTGTATAATGCTTAACCGTTCTGATGCAAATGTCTAACCAATTCAGATTAGAGGTATTAACCATTCAGACTCTATATAAATCTTAACTATTCAGAGGCAAATGTCTAAACCATTCAGACATCTGCTCGTGAAACAAACAGTCTGAACCATTAAGTGATGAACCAGTAAAAGGTCTGAACCATTAAGAGCCTCATTAAGAGGTAAACAAACAGCCCCTTAGTGTTTAGGCGATAATAGTACAATAACAAAAGCACAAAAGACAACACTATAGCATGAGTACGTAGTTTTCAAGCCTAAAATGACTAAACACCCCTCTCTTATCCACAATGAAACCCTACCAAAATAATGTGAAGAAAGAAAAATAATAGAGATCTACCTAAATTAGTTTGACATACCATGTCAGGTTAATAGCTAATCATTGAATATTAAACAATTTTTCTTATTTTGAGATTTTATTTTATTTAGCGGTTACTTTTATTTGATCAGCAAGTTCTATAATTATAATCAACTGGACAGCTTAACTTGTAATTTTAACCCTACTAAAACTATTTTCTCTGATCCAATGATCCGGTACGATCCGTTCCATATAATGATCTGGAAGTTATTAGTTTTTTTTAGTCAAAGGATATGAACTCTTATTTTCATTAGATGGAAAAAGGCTAACTGGCGCAGTTACATCAAAACAGAAGCTAGACGGACAACAATCTGCGCCGTCAGCGATTTTTGAATCGCAAACCCTAACCTATCAAAGACAAACCCCTGCCCCCTGGGGCTGAAAAATTGTTGTGGAAGACCCGCTGGACCTTGGTTAAGAACGGGATGACTTCTAGTGCTAAGGAGCCAAATATATCAAAGACAAAAGGGACAAAAATATGCTGGTTTTCTGCGCAAGCTTTAGCGTGCTTATCCATTTTCTTCGATTCTGACTTTCCTGCTGCATGTCCAGCTACAAACCCGTTTTACCTTAAATCACCCCCCCCCCCCCCCCGGGTGAGGTCCACACAAACATTTTTACCCACAGCCCAGCCAAAGACGAGCAGATCCGCTGGTCGCAGAGTAGATCTCCCTTCCATAGGATCCTTGAGGAATTTATAGGGGCCTCTTTCTTAGCAGAAATCTAAGCTCTTCTCAGGATGTCCCATAAAACATCTCACACCCAGTCGTGCCGATATTTGAATCCAGAGAGCTCTTTACAATGAACTGCGTGTTCCTCGTATTTATCCATACAAGCTTATTATTAAAATAATAATAATAATAATAATAATTACATGAGTTATTATCTATATATTAAAAACCCAATGCATTTGAACAATACTTTTAACATATTATAATATAATAAAATATTATATTCAGTTTTTTTTTATTATTTTAATATTATAATAATTGTTATTTTCTTTACTTTTTAGGTTTGATAAGTTTGGTTTCAACCGGTACTTGTATAAAAAATACGGGTTCGTTATCGGTACATGAATGTAAAAACCAGCACCAACCTGGTACATAAAACGCAAAAAGTTGGTACCGGATTGAGTTTTATAGTCTTTTAGTTCGAGAAATTTGGTACTGCTACCCAGTACCATTTGCTCATCCCTGATCACGGGTACCATATGAACAACAACGTTATCGTACAACTTTTTTTTTTTAGTTTTAGGGGTATGGATGAGCTCGGTGCCAACTGATACCCCGGTTACGGTTTCGGTATATGAAGATAAAAACCTGTAGTGAACCGGTACCAGGAACGCCAAACGTCAGTACCGAACTGGTACTTAGGATCTTTCGGTTCAGGAAATTCGGTACCGGTACCCATTACTATTTGCTCATCTCTGACTACGAGTTTCTACCGAACAACATCATTACCATACAACTTTTTAGTTGATTTTCTTTCGATTATTTTTTAGTGTTTTTTTCTATATTTTCTTTTTATTCTTGTCAGCATTTCCATGTGCAACGCGTTCTTAGTGATTTCAAACACATATAAACAAAGCCTAAATAACAAAAGAAGTTCGCCGCAACGCGGTGACAGTTTTTATAACTAGTTATTATTAAATAACCTGCTTATGAATCTGAGGGCAAAACATAAATCCCACAACTTGTGCTGAGAACATTCGTTTATTAAAAATATATATATTAGACTGGGATAACTTGTTTGATTTTTTTTTATTAATTTTAAGATAAAAACAAAATTCAATTCGAGAAAAAGATCGACAAGAAAAAGTTATGTATATTTTATTGTTGTCCTTAATTTGCAAGGCAACAAAGTCCAATAAGAAACTTTGGATACTTTGAAAAATGCTATACGTTATTTGAAAAAATAAAACCACCGAATTGATCAGAAAGTGCATAACTCATGTGGACATGAGGCTGGAGTTGCACATGTGCCGGTACACATGTGAACCTCAAACAACCTTCGCTAACCTTATTAGATCATGCGTAGTGGGTGTGATTTTTTTCAAAAAAAAAAACCTAATAACGCCTGATCTCGCCCCATCCCCACCCCTATGGGCGTGTTTTTTCAAACCCCCCGCCCCCCGGCGTTTTTTAAATCATGCCAAACATGAAATGGTTTGGCTAATCACAAGCATTCTTTCCTATGCTTGCCCAATACCATTTTTTGGATGTTTTTATATTTAATTGTTTAACACCCCTTTTTAATATAATGCCCACATCCCCATTACACCTATTTTAGAAAAAAACGACCAATAATGCCACTTGCTGACTGTACTGCCAATTGGCGTAAAACGCCCAAAGGTAGGGGTTTTATTCACTCAAACCACTACACATGGTCTTAAGACACCATTTGATTTGTACGTTTTTTTTGAAGTTATTTTTACATGACCAGGTGATGTTAATATTAAAGATTTAGTTATTTTTGTATTAGTTCATTCAAAAAGAGAACTAAGTTATAGGTTAGTTTGGGGAGTTCAAGATTTTTGTGATAATTAAGAACTTTTAAATTAAGACTGCGTACAAAAATGATGAATTATGATTCAGATGGAAGATAAGTATGAGTGAGAAACATTCTTGTGATGTGTCATCTCTAGACAACATGATAATTGAACAAATTGAGTGTGCAAAACATGCAACTCGTCACATAGGAAGGCATACAGAGGAAATACATGGGATACATGTAGGAGTAAAACCATCGTATTAAAAGTAAAGTAAAGCATTGCCCTTCATGTGCTAATAACTTTAATTCATTTATTTTTTAAGAGTGAGGTTAACATACATTAAGCCTTATCGTACTTCACGTACGCGACACCAGTAACCGTCGGATCAGGGCACTAATCACGCATAAGACACAAAATAACGCATGGGATCCATTTTTTGGTGATAATCACGCATGGGGGGTGATAATCACGCATGGAAAGTATAATCACGCACGTTATGATGGTAAAAAATAATAATCACGCACATTATGTTTTTTGTCGCGTACGTTAATGTAGGTTAAGGCGTTTTGTACATTATACTTTCTCTATTTTTTAAACTATAAAAATCTTTATGGGACTCGTTGTTATTAGTGATTTTCGGAAACGACGGATACTGGGTCGTCACGAGGGATTTTAATGCGGTTCGATTTCGTGAGGAGAAAAGGAACTGTGCTTTCAAACCTTCATGTGCTAATAACTTTAATCCATTTATTTTTGAAACAGGGCTCCTTAAGTACAATATGCAAGGTATGCGATTTACATACAGTTCAGACAACGGTAAAAAGCTGAGTAAGCTCGACAGATTTCTAGTAAATTTGGAATTTTTTAATGCTTGGCTGAAACGTGTTCAAAGGCGCTGCCTCGGTTTCTGTCGGACCATAGTCCTATCATTTTGATCTCTAAAGTTGTGAATTTCGGGGCTCGTCCGTTCCGGGTCTTTAATTCGTGGATCAGAATAGAGGGATACGAGGAGGTTGTTTCGGAGGTAGTTGGCAACTTTGTTGATAATGGGGATCCTGTGGATGTGATGTTAATAAGGAAGCTTTGTCATCTTAGAATCCGTTTAAAAGAATGGAGGGATGCTATGTTTAGAGAAGAGGGCGAGCTGGTGGCGTGTGCGAGAGTGGATTTGGAAGATATGGAGGCCGTGCTTGAAGTCAGGGATATCACTTGTAGCACCTCCTAAAATCATGTCTAATAATGTTAAGACACGTGTCCTAAACCCTAGTGAAGTCAAACTTTGACTATGAAGGACTAAAATTGTCAAACAGTGAAAAGATGTATGTGGAGGGACTAAAAGCATCATTATGCAAAACTTATGCCTCTGAATGACCATGTACGATATTCGTATTCAATAATGGGCCACACGTCGGATTTACGAAACCATTTGAGAAACAAATCAAAAGTTTACAAATTAAAGGGGTTAAAAGCGGCAACATGTTTAATTATACATCCGAGTGACTGTTTAATGAACCCGGGGCTTAACGGTGTTTGATTATACTTCCAAAATACCTACAACTTAACTCTAGGGGTCAATAGTGCTTAAAAATGAAAGTTATTATAAGTATAAAGGACCAGGGGCTGAAATTGACAAGTTTTAAACTTGTTTTACCAGATCAAAGTTTCTTTATGTTTTAAGGTTCCTTTGTGACCATATTATGTTATAGTATAACCCTCTGAGGTTATATTACATAGTCACATAGTAATTTGAGTTCGTTTACTTGATTATGTTATTATGCTTAATATTGACTTATATGCCTTTTGTGTAAAAATAAGGTTTTAAGTATTAATGAGCATGCAAATGAAATATGTACTGATTAGTAAATATGTTTAGCATATTTTGACATTAACATTCTGGTCATAAACTAAGTTCACATAATTAAACGTAAAACATGCTTTTAAAAGGACTAAAATGCCCCTTTTCATGCAAATTAAGTTTTAAACATAATTTTGACATAAAACTCATTACCTACTGTTGTGATATCATATTTAGGAATTATTGAGATGTTAAGTCAAATAATATACTGACTTTAACATCAAGTTCTGTGTACAAAGTTTCTAAATGACGATAATACCCCTTTTGCATTTAAAATAGGTTTAAAACATAATAAACATGCAAAACCTTTTTGCTACTGATATGTTATGAAAAATAAAGTATTTTGAATATCCAAAGCTGGTCATAACATCAAAATTACATAAGCATCAAAATTATCGTCCTTTACCGACTTTTACGCTAATTAAGTGCATAGTATAGTTTTAAACCACACTTAGCACCCAAGACTTGTTACGTACTGATTTTATAAACCATTTTAAATATTTTTACAGTAGGTACAAGTCATGAACTCAAAATCCCAAATAAGTCCTTAAAACTATGTGTGAAATGACCAAAATGCTCATACGGTGCATAGTTTGGCCATAAAGCATAAACCACACATATATTTGATATCCTACTGTTAATATATCGTAAATTAAATATTTTTACAGAATGTTTATGACGTTGACACCAGATTTCTTTCAAGCTCCTTTCATAAATCATAAAATGACCAAAATGCCCTTATGAGTCTTAATTCGGTTTTAAAACCTATATGGGCATACATGTTGATATGCTACTGTTATCATATCATATTTTAAGAATAATAACACATGGAATTTGTATATGACTCATCCGGTTACCCGTTCCTGCTTATACGCGTTCGGTTCGACTTATGTGACTAGTTTGCATAAATTAACCGAAATGGGTTTAACCTTATCGTTTAAACTTCAAAATCCAGAATGTATTTAGTTTACCCATATTATACAAGTCTTCGTACTTGTTGGGTCTAAATTACATTCCATTTCGGCCATCGCTTAATCTAGCGTATCGTACCGTAAATCGTTTTTTAAGCTAACCGGTCTAAATCTACGACTTAAATAAGACCCGTTAGTATTCTAATAGGTTAATATTACCTTCATTCCAGACTAGGAAGCTCCAGTAAAAGCTACCTTCACGAGTCTAAGTAAATTATACGGCTGAGTAGATAACTCTTGTTTTAAAATCAAAGTTATAACTCAGGTAAATATTTTTAACTTATTTTCCCTTATACGGGCTTGGGATACGGTAAATATTACCGCTTGGTCGGGTATGGGATCATTTGGTCGGATTGTGACTAATAAATCCGCATAACCCATTTTAATCCGTATTGTTTGATAGCATAAACATTGGGGGTTAATGCGACCGTGTCCTGGATATCTTCGGCTCATTTAATTGCAAATGGCCACGACCTATGCACGGGGTGTAGGCATACATCTAACCGTTGAAAAATGCTAAATTATACCCACAAGGTTGGGGATAACTCCATTGTGGGTTTATAAAAGTGGTGTGTCGGTTAATCATGTCTCGGTTTCTATACTGGGCCCTATATGTATGACAAACATGTAAATCTGTATACAAGATTAACAATTATAATTGTCCCAAGTTATAAAAGATTTTCATGCCTTGTGTACTTAAACCAATTTCCTTAAAAAAAATTTCAAATGAGTGAGTTAATTGTATTTACCAGTGTAAACTGACGTATTTTCAAAAGACTAAGTGACAGGTACTACACGCAATTAGGCTGGGAGCTGCTTGGTGTCTAATAGAGGATCTTGCAAGTCCTTAAGATGCCTTAAAGTCTGTTAAACATCGTTTTGAATATTATTTAGATCCGCCTGTGGATCCGTTTCTACAACCGTCTGTATAATTATTATTTTGAACTTTGAACATTCGGTTTGTGATAATAATTTCCTTCCAAGCCTTCCGCTGTGCTATAATTGTGTTTAATTGACTATGATGATATCAACTACATCAGGATACTCCCCACTGGGCCCACCAGATTATTTGGAAATATCGGCGTGTGGCATCACTGAAGAGGAAGAATGGGTTTTCTCGGAACGTAAAAGAGTGATAAAGGAGGAAGAGGATAAGAAGACTAGAGATGTTAAGCAACAATCTCGAATCGGATGGGCCAGAGATGGCGATGAAAATTCTAATTTTTTTCACTCTTTGATTAATTGTAGGGAAGTTCGCAACATTATCCACGGGCTGGAAGTGGGAGGAGTTCGGATCATGAAGCCAACTAGTATCAAAAAAGAGTTTTTAGGTTCTTTAAAGAGAAATTCATGGAGGATCACCTGCTTTGGCTACGACTTGTGTGTTCGGGAATTAAAAAGATTTCAGAATCAGAGAGTGATGGTTTAGTGTCAACCTTCTCTCGGGAGGAAATCAAAGAAGCGGTTTTCGATTGCGGGGATGACCAAGCCCCGGGGCCTGACGGTATTAATTATTGTTTCATTAAGCATTTTTGTAGATTTTTCGAGGACGATTTTTTATAATTTTTGGCTGCTTTTTCATGAGTCGAGGGCTATTAATATTGGGTGTGGGTCGTCTTTTATTGGGCTCATCCCGAAGATTAGAGACCCGATTGGGTTGAGTGATTATCGGCCTATTAGCCTTGTCGGTATCATCAACAAAACCATCTAAAAAATCCTCGCGAACAGGCTGAAAAAAGTCCTTGGATCGATTATTACTTCATCTCAGTCGGCTTTTCTCGGTGGTATATATATTCTTGATAGGCCTCTTATATTAACGAAGTTAACAACCGGATTAAGAAAAGTAAGAAAAGCCGTTTTTCCTCAAAATATACTTCGAAAAGGCCTGTGACAACATTAATTGGAACTTCATGGTGGAGGTTCTTGGTCAAAGGGTTTCCCGCTAAATGGTGTACTTGGATAATAGAGATTCTTTCATTGGCTCGGGCTTCGGTCTTGGTTAACGGGACGCCATCCTTTGAGTTTCAATGTCAAAAGGGTATGTGACAAGGTGACCTGATTTCCCCGTTCCTTTTTTTGGTGGTTATGGAGGCATTATCATGTATAATCACGAAAGCTTGTGAAGGTGGTACGATGGAGGGTATTAAACTTTCTAATGATGGCCCACATATGTCTCATTTATTCTATGCGAATGACGCGCTTATTTTGGGAGAGTGGGATAGGGAGCATGTTTTTAATGTGGTTAGAATCCTTAGATGATTTCATGCTTGTTCGGATTTAAACATAAACCTTGGCAAATCGAACGTCTACGGGATGGGGGTTAGTAACCTAGAGGTGGAAGCTATGGCAGGAGTGGTGGGGTATAAGCCGGACTCCATGTTATTTAAGCATCTCGGTCTTATGGTAGGAGCGAATATGAACCGGATTAACAATTGAAAGCCCGTGTATGACATTTTTAAGAAATGCTTGTCTTTGTGGAAATCGGCGCTTTTGTCTATCGGTAGTAGGGTGACTTGACGTGTGCCTATATATACATAATATTTTGCAATGAATTACACACGATTGGGTTTTAAATTTATAAAAGTGATTATTACTTTTACATAAAAACACACACGAAAGAGGCAAGTGTACCCCGTCATATATGTAATAAAGTATCGGTAAGAACCAAGTATCGATCCAAGGAAATGGGCGGAGAAATAATACTAGACGTTTGTCACTAAACTACCGGTAAAAACATAGGTTTGGTTGATTTAAACTAAACTAAAGTAAACATAACCAAATACATAATAAAAACATAATAGATAGTAGATAAAAAGCCTTGCTAAATATACAACCACAGCATGTCAACTAAGTCAGTTTTGGCACTAGAAGCATTCGGTCAATTTTCCAATTTAAAACAATTAGTATCCCTTTCGGGAATCCTAACATGACAATCATTCGGAAAGTTAAAACGATAGACACACTTTAACCACCTAAAATTGTTCTTTAACGTGCAATTGATAAATGTCTATGAAAATCTCTTAAAAATAAGTTAGGCAGCCGTTAGGATTATTCTAACCTCACTTAAACAAGGAAAGCGACACCGATAAACACAATGCAACCACCGAGATAAGCATAAACTAGATTAAATCACAACCGAGTTCATTTTACAAATCTTGCACAATAATTCACTAAGATAGCAATTTTGGCCTAAACTACTAACTAAGCTAACAAATCATAGCAAGAATTCATAACGAAACCATCTAACCCGTTTAGGTCCTTCCGTGACGGCAAGCTCTCTTGATTAATAATAATTACATTTTATTAAATCACTAACCATTTCTAGTATCATGATGCATACATTTAAACCAAGTTAAACTAGTTAACCAAATTCAAAGTTTACTAATACAAGATTAATTAAGCTTCATTTTACAACTATCTTAACTAACCAAGCACCAATCATCCAACATAATTACTTATAATCAAGAAATCAATATCAATAACAAGGTTGCAAACTAATCATCAAAGATTAACATAGAAAATACTTCAAATGTCATTACAAACAAAGTTTAACAAACTAATGGTTATAATCTAGCAAGGGATTGTTGTGTTTTTGCCCAAGGGCTACAATAATACATAAATCATAATCTAAGTACTTGAAAGATTAACAAAAACTTGGAAAGATTAGAAAATCAAACCATAAACAAGTACTAGACTAAGGATCCGGGTAGTAATCGAGCTAATCGAGACAATGTGGCTTGAATCCGGGTGAAAGCTAATGCCTCCGGAGCCTGAAAATCGCCTGAGAGCTCTCCAAAAATCCAGAATTTCCCAAGATAACGAGCAGAATGTTTCTGCTGTGTTTTTATAGTTTTTTGCTGTTGCACGGTCGTTCCCCATATGGAACGACCGTTCACTTTATTGAATTATTGATGATGGGTCGCCATACTGCATACGTCACCGGATCGTTGACCAGATCTGAAGTTGCACGGTCGTTCTTCGGGATGGAACGACCGTTCAGTTCCGAGCCATACATGTTGCACGCCAGGTCGCACCGACCGTTCAGTTCCGAGATGATCTTCGATGTCGGAGATGCACGGTCGTGCATCAGGTGGAACGACCGTTCCACAGGCCCAGTTCTGAATCCTTAACAGAATGTCCGCAGATTTGTCGTTTTGTCCGGAAAGTCTTCGTTTTTTGCTATCATCTTGTCTGAAATGCAGTTTTAGGCCTGTAAACACAAATGTAGATAAATAAGTATCCGAACGACGGTTTTACGGCCAAAAACGCATAAAATAGGGGTAAAACGGGGGACTAAAATATGTGTAAATTAGAGTGTATCAAATCTCCCCACACTTAAACCTTGCTTGTCCTCAAGCAAGCTAAACTAAAAAGCAATAAAAGACATAAACAAACAAGAACGATAATTTACACACTATTTTATTGAAAACTAATATATAAACGGTTAGCCGGTTTGTCGAAAGACAACATCAAAAGATTCAAACCCAAACAAGCATATGCAATTATAAAGCGACAACCAAAAAGCCGAGACTAAACATTTAATTGACTCACATGTTAATCTTCACCCAACTCACAATGTTCACACACACTCGGTTTTATTTATGAATCATACATAAAATGTGTATGCGTAAACACTCAACGCCTAGTCAATGAAATGTGCAATATCATAAGCTTGTCATAAGATCTCGTCTCCACCAACTAACATGCAAATAAGTGTAAATCAAGAGGTCTTTACGGGTTGTAACGAAAGGCTTTGGCGAAGGGTATGGAAGTGGACATTTAAAATGGCGAAAATGGTTAAAACTCGGTAGTAGCGTTTAACTAGCAACGAAACAATACAACTTTACATACAAACGCCCTAAAAAGGCGACTAAAGCGCAATCGAGCTTATCAACAAGATTTTTAACATTTAAGCATTCAAAATTGCTCGATTTCTATCAACTTCACCCTATTTTAGGGTGTTTTATTTTCTGTGTTTTTTTTTTTTTTTTTTTTTTTTTTTTTTTTTTTTTTTTTTTTTAACAAACTATACAATGAAATATAAATATTAACAAGCTAGTTAAACTATTATTTTAACCGAGTTTCAACACTAAAAAGGGTTAAAAACATAAAAAAGGCTAAATTTGGTTAAGTAGGTGATAATGTGGGTAAACAAAGGTGAACGGGAAGGCTCGACATGGTTAATCCTAAAGGGTAATATAAGGTGAACGGGAAGCACAACACAAAGAACAAGGTACACAACAAAGGGGTAATCTAAGTGCCTCTATCACGTTTACACAAATCCGCACGTTCATGGTCTTAACAAGCATACTAGTGACAAGTTCTAAATTGCACAAAACATCCGGCTCACTCCTATATCCGAAATGAACAAATATATAACAATATAAGGCTCAAATATGCTCACGTAACGGAAGGAATGGGTAAAAGTGTGAAAACTATCATGCAAGTCTTTCTTTGTTTGTCACGCTTTCCGGTTTCCTTTTTCAAAAATATTTTGCTTGTCGAGTTTTTATTAAGTCCGAAGCTTTCTAAAACACAACCAACCGGTTTATTTACTAAAATATATACAAAATACAGGTATTTTTGAATGATTTTTCTGATTTTTTTTTTTTTTTTTTTTTTTTTTTTTTTTTTTTTATTGAGGACAAACAAAGCTATGTTAACAAAGTTAACCCCCTCCCCACACTTGAACTTCGCATTGTCCCCAATGCGAGACCCGAAATATAGAGAAAGGGATAAAAATACTCCCCTCAAGATGATGTTGGTGCCACGAGACTTCCGAAGCTCTAACTGGTACGTGCTCCGGTCCAAGATCCGATAGACAAAATCTGCAAGTATGTCGTGTACACCCAAAATATAACAGAAAAGGAAAAACCAAACAACCATAATGTACATAAATGCTAATATCCAAACAAAACAGAAAGGAAATTGTTTCAAAATACATATCCGGGGTGTTTTAAATACTAAGTCAAAATAAACACCCAAATAATAATAAAAAAAAAACAAAGTACTGAAACATAAACACCACCAAGTGCTACTACTACCACAAACTACTCATCAGCATCGTCATCATGCCTCGTGCCAGATGGGCCCTGATCGCCATATCCAGGGGGGTTCCACGGTGGGAACTCCGGCGGGTGCTGAAAATAGTTGGGGTATGCGTGATGCATCTCCCCGAACAAATAAGAAAAACCCGCGGACACCCCCTGGTATAGAGTATCCTGGCGCTGCTCCAGTCGATCATGTGCGGCCCGAAGCTCTGCCTGACTGGCCCTAATCTCGTCCTGGCTGGATCTGATCTGGTCAAAGTAAGTACCATGCTGCTCCTGTGTGACACGCATGTCCTGGAACTGCTGGTAAAAAGTAGGCCAATCTTCATGCTGCTGAAATGCATGATGCTGCGGCGAGTGTGGTGGTGTCGGTGGCTGTGGCTCGTGCTGCTCTCCCATCTCTTCGTCCTCATCCTCATGTACCTCCTCAGCTGGAGGTAATGGGTCCCATATCTCTCCATTCTGACCCCTCAACCTATCTCTCCCAGGTAACTCAGCAATAACCCCTATAAACTTCAAAGACCGGATGTCAACATGCACCCCCTCAGTGATCAAAGTGAGACCCCTAAGCACCCCCTGCGTCATTAGTCGCTCATTGTACGCGATCTCAGTCACGTACTGTCCGCCGTGGATCTCACTATTGTGGGTCCGCCCTGAACACTTAACAAAGTATTCAGCCATTCTCGCGGCGAGGTTGATCGGTGCTTTGTCAACCAACGCATAAAGAAAGAGCAACTCAGGCGTTGGACAGTTACCTTGACTGTCCATGCGTCCGCAAATGGAATGGCTGAAAACGTGGTGCATCACGCGCACCAGAGGGTCTCGAAGGCGCGAAGCCTTAGACATCCGTGGGTTGTATGGGCCCCCACCCCCAATAGTGTTACGCGCCCAGAATGCCTCTCGCTCTGCATCATCGGGGAAATTGTACCGATCATTGAAGATGTCGGTATCATCCATGTCCTCCCTCGTATAAATCCCAAGCCTCCGTCCTAGCCGACCCACCGACCATGTGTGCCATCGCCCACACAACCTGAAGGTGACCCGATTCCTGTAACGGAAATCAGGTTCTGTATGTAAAACCGGCTTTTCATACTTATACGAGGCGAAGAATTCGATTGTCAACTCCCGATAAACCGGTCGGTTGCAACCGACCAAGTTGGCAAGTGGGCGGGTCATCATCTCATCTAGGCGATCATACTGGTTGAGGTCACGCATAACCTCCCAGTCCAACCAGCGGGGCTCTCCAAACTGATCGCGCCTCGCCCATAATTCATCGCGCTTCGCGATGCATAATGCTTCCTTCTCGATGTTGGGGTTAAATTGTAGGAAAGGGTGATCCATCTGCAATGGGGAATGTTGTTAGGAAGACAGAAACAGGAGAAAAATGAGTTGAAAACAAGCGAGCAGCCACTTACGAAGCTACTGTCCAAACTGTTCTGGCACTATGGCACGGTCGTTCTCCGGGTCGCACGGTCGTGCGTCACCGAGAACTAACAGGCCAAGCCAGAAGATATCGTGAATAGCCGGCGACGCACGGTCGTTCCACCCGGGGAACGACCGTGCACTTCCGAGTCTGCAGACATCGACCCCTGATCTTAGAACAATCAGATTTTTCAAAATTTCAACAAGTATTGGGTCAACAGGGGTCTGCAAATCAACCGGGTGTTCACGATACTTCGATTTAACAAGGGTTAGGGTTTCGATTTGTTTATGAAGAGAACCCTAAAAATTCCTTGAAAAATCGGAAGAAAACTACACTAGAAAGGAAACAAAACAAGAAATCTAACACTAGAGACGTACCGTGCGAAGTTGGGTGTTTGATCGTGCGAAAAATCGTGGGAAACGGTGAAAAATCGCCTTGGAACGAGCTGCAGCTGCTAGGGTTCGCGAATGATCGTTTTTGCAGCAGATAATGATATATATAGTGTGCAAAATGACCAAATTGCCCTCAGCCTGTCGCACGGTCGTTCTCCGGGTGGAACGGTCGTGCGTCACCGAGGTCGTTCAAACCCAGCAGCGTGTTCTCGGAGATGCACGGTGGGTGCGATCTGCCGTTCCGGCTTGCTCGGCATTGCACGATCGTTCCATAGGGTGGAACGACCGTGCATCAGGTGCAGATGCAGATTTTCTGCAGAAGCTATTTACAGCACCCGTTTAGGCCGTTTTTCGCCGTTTTTTTCGACACACCAACTATTCTAACAATATAACAATAAAGAACCTTCGCCCGGCACGTACGGAAACTAAACAAACAAACGAAAACTACCTAACTAACCTAAATTACGCTAAAACTACAAAAACAAATAAAAGGACAGTTTTGCCCTTATAGCGCCAAAGACGCTCCTGCTGCATTTTTGTCGGCGAGTCAGCAGCGTAGACTCATGCTAAATTTTTGTCGACGAGTCGATAGCAAGACTCAAAGCTAAAAAAAAACTAGAAAAACTATAAAAACTACGAAAAAGACTACAAAGACTAAACTACCCCTAAAGCGCAAAATACGCTCTTGCTACATTTTTGATCCGCGAGTCAGTAGCGTAGACTCTCTCCTCCCCACACTTATGATGTGTGCGGGGTTTGGAGTTCAATCACCTCCACCGCCGATTCTATCGGCCCGACAACGTACAACTTCAACCGGTGACCATTTACCTTGAATGTAACGCCATCCGCGTTCTCTACTGCAACAGTACCATACGGAAATACTTCCTTAACCGTGTATGGTCCTGTCCAGCGTGAATGAAGCTTCCCAGGAAATAAGCGCAGCCGTGAATTATAGAGAAGAACAAGATCACCCGCTTGGAATTCTTTGTGGTCCTTCAAGCGTTTGTCGTGACGTTTCTTCGTGCGCTCTTTGTAGAGTACGGAGCTTTCATAGGCTTGGTGCCGCAATTCTTCCAATTCATGAATTTGGAGAAACCGGGCTTCACCTCCGGTCTTAAGGTCCAAATTCGCGGTTTTCAAAGCCCACATAGCCTTGTGCTCCAACTCCACCGGTAAATGGCATGCCTTTCCGTATACCAACCTAAAGGGGGTGGTCCCTATAGGGGTCTTATAAGCTGTACGGAATGCCCATAATGCCTCATCAAGCTTGTCCGACCACTCCTTGCGGTTCGCTCCAACCGACCGCTCAAGGATGCGCTTAAGCCCACGGTTCGTGACCTCCACCTGCCCGCTCGTCTGCGGATGATATGGTGTGGATAAACGGTGATGCACACCGTATCGGGACAAAGCCTTTTCAAGCTGTGTATTGCAAAAATGAGTCCCTCGGTCACTAATGAGCGCTTTCGGAGCGCCAAATCGGGCGAACAAACTCTTAAGAAACCTTACAACTACTCTGGCGTCATTAGTGGGTAAGGCTTGCGCCTCCGCCCACTTTGATACATAATCAACAGCCACGAGTATGTATTTGTTTCCACGTGAAGGGGGGAATGGTCCCATGAAGTCTATCCCCCAAACATCAAAGACTTCACAAACCTGTATCCAGTTCTGGGGCATTTCGTCGCGTGCCGATATGTTCGTCGCCCTCTGACAAGCATCGCACGCTTTCACCCAACTCTGCGCGTCACGGAAAATAGTCGGCCAGTAAAACCCGGAATCTAACACCTTCTTCGCGGTGAAGTTGGCTCCGTGATGGCCTCCGGTAGGTCCCTCATGACACTGACGCAGAATGTCGGTCGCCTCAGATCCAGATACACATCTCCTAATCACCTGATCAGCACCCACCTTGAACAAGAAAGGGTCGTCCCATATGTAATGCTTGAGATCCGAAAAGAATTTTCTCTTTTGCTGGTGAGTCAACCCTTTTATCAGAATCCCGCAAGCAAGATAGTTCGCAAGGTCGGCGAACCATGGCGACTCATCACAAACCTCTACCCCCATCAAAGACTCGTGTGGGAACTTGTCATTTATTGAATCCCAACGCGAATCCTCGATGTCTCCGTGCTCTAACCGAGACAGATGATCGGCCGCTACATTCAAGGCACCCTTTTTATCTTGTATCTCAATATCAAACTCTTGCAGCAACAGGATCCATCTGATTAGACGCGGTTTAGCGTCCTGTTTGCTGAAGAGGTATCTAATGGCTGCATGATCAGTGTATACAACGGTTTTCGAAAGCACCAGATACGATCTAAATTTATCGAATGCGAAAACGACCGCCAAGAGCTCTTTTTCAGTCGTGGTATAATGCTCTTGAGCGTCGTGGAGAGTTTTACTCGCATAGTAGATCGGATGGAAGTGCTTTTCCTTCTTTTGACCCAGAACGGCCCCTATAGCGTAATCACTCGCGTCGCACATGATTTCAAAGGGCAAACTCCAGTCTGGTGCGACTAAAATAGGGGCCTCTACCAACTTTTGCTTGAGGAGGTCAAAAACCCTCAAGCAATCATCTCCAAACACGAACGGAGCATCTTTCTCTAACAAACGAGTCATGGGTCTGGCGATTTTTGAAAAGTCTTTGATGAATCGCCGATAGAACCCGGCATGACCGAGAAAGCTCCGTATAGCACGAACAGAGGTGGGGGGCGGAAGTCGTGATATAACGTCGACCTTAGCTGGATCGACTTCCATGCCCGCGTGAGAGATTTTGTGTCCCAGAACTATGCCCTCCTTCACCATGAAGTGGCATTTCTCCCAGTTCAGGACCAGATTGGTCTCCTCACACCTCTTCAACATTCTTTTCAAATTTTCCAGACACTGATCAAAGGAATCCCCAAATACCGAAAAATCGTCCATGAACACTTCCATGGAATCCTCAATCATGTCGTGGAAAATTGCGACCATACATCGCTGGAAAGTAGCCGGTGCATTACACAGCCCAAACGGCATACGCCGGTAGGCGAATGTACCGAAAGGACAGGTAAATGTGGTCTTCTCCTGATACTCAGGAGCGATAGGAATTTGAAAGTAACCCGAGAACCCATCCAGAAAACAATAATATAACTTCCCTGACAGACGCTCCAACATCTGATCAATGAATGGAAGCGGGAAGTGGTCCTTGCGGGTGGCGTCGTTGAGTTTGCGATAATCGATGCAAACCCGCCATCCAGTGACCGTCCTGGTTGGAATGAGCTCATTCCTATCGTTCGTGACCACAGTCATGCCCCCCTTTTTGGGCACTACCTGCACAGGGCTGACCCAAACAGAGTCGGAAATGGGATAGATCATACCAGCATCTAACAACTTAATCACTTCCTTTTTAACGACCTCCTGCATGTTCGGGTTCAGCCGCCTCTGGTGCTGCGCACACGGCTTGAACTGGTCCTCCATAAGAATTTTATGTGTACAGAAGGAGGGATTTATACCTTTGATGTCCATGATTTTCCAAGCGATTGCTTTCTTATGAAGTTTCAACACATTAAGTAGCCTGCTCTTCTCCTCTCCTGCCAAACCAGATGAAATAATGACAGGCAAATGACGCTCCTCATCAAGAAATGCGTACTCTAGGTGCGGTGGGAGCTCTTTAAGCTCCAAGATAGGAGGATCTTCCACTGAAGGCTTCGACTTCACTTCACTCTCGCGATCAATTTCTGTGAAACGATCCGGACTCTGGGGACTATCATCACCAATCTGATAGACTGGCTGCTCTAAGTAGTGGCCCTCCTGCGTAATGCCAACTAAGTCCCCACACAACAGATGTGTGTCCGAATCTATCTCCTCGATCGTACCCTGGAAATGCGTGCTCACATAAGTGTCGACAATATCAACATAATAGAGCGCGTTGTCCTGACTCAGAGGGTGCTGCATAGAACGTTTAATGTCAAACGTCACATGCTCATCATCTACTCGGAGTGTGATCTCGCCCGCCGCCACGTCCACAATCGTCCGGGCGGTATTCAAAAACGGGCGTCCGAGTATCAGAGGCACTCTCGAGTCCTCATCCATATCCAGGATAACAAAATCCACGGGAAATACAAACTTGTCAATTTTAACAAGCATATTCTCTACAAACCCGCGTGGATACTTGACAGAACGATCCGCAAGTCGAATACTCATCCTCGTAGGTGACGGCTCACCTAGATCCAACTTTGTAAAAACCTTATAGGGCATAAGGTTTATACTCGCTCCTAGATCTGCTAACGCATTACTGACTGACAGATTGCCAATGAGGCAAGGAAGCGTGAAACTGCCTGGATCGCCCATTTTTGTAGGCAGGCGATTCTGGAGAATAGCAGAGCAGCTTTCATTCATAACCACACAAGACATGTCCTCGAGTTTTTGCTTGTTTGAGAGGATGTCTTTCAGAAACTTCGCATACTTTGGCATCTGTGCCAAAGCCTCAACAAACGGTATGTTTATATGCAATTGCTTAAACATCTCAAGAAACTTACCGTTTTGTTCATCCATCTTCTGCTTCTTCAACCTTCCTGGATAGGGCACTGGAGGCTTGTAACCTGTGACCGGCTCCTGGACTTGTGCTGTACTTGCTGGGCGGAGCCGGGCATGCACCTCATCCGGTGTGTCGGTCGGGACCGCTTCAGTGATCGGTGGTGAGTCCGATATGACGGGTCCGGTAGGTTTTCCACTCCTGGTCATTACCGCATTCACATCTCTATGCGGGCCCGGGTTTTTCTCAGTATTGCCCGGGAGACCACCCTGGGGTCTCTTTGACATCATCTGTGCCAGCTGACCAACCTGATTCTCTATGTTCTGAATCGAGGCCTTGTGGCTCCTCATTTCTCCCTCATGAGAGAGAAACCGATCCTCGCTCTGCTGATAGCGTTTTTCAGCTAGCTGATTCGCGCTCGAGGAGCTAGTAAGAAGCTGAGACATCATCTCCTCCAGCTTAGAACTAGACTGAGGGGCCTGCTGCTGGGAATTACTCCCAGAGCCTTGATTCTGATGCGGGTATGAATGCTGTTGGTAGGATTGGTTGTACTGCTGATAATGCTGACCCTGACCCTGATGCTGTTGCGCTGGAGCGCGCGGAGTGAATCCCAAAGGATTTTGATTGCCTGTGTTCGCACGCCACCCAAAATTTGGGTGATTTCTCCAACCTGGATTATAGGTGTTACTGTAAGGGTTGTTTTGCGGCCTAACTTGATTACCCACGAAATCTACCTCTTCGTGGCTCTCGTATCCGACTCCCTGAAAACATGCCCCAGGCTCGTGTGACACACCACACTGGTCACAACCCGAGCCCGCATGCGCAATCATCTGGGACCTGTCGAATCTCGATGCGAGAGCCGAGATCTGAGCGGTAATAGCCGTATAGTCGTCAACAGCATGCACTCCTGCGCGGGATCCTGATGATGATGATGTAGCCCGACCCCTATCTCCTTCGCGGCGAGAGCTAGATTTCAACGCAGCCTTTTCAATGATATCGTAAGCCTCATTGGGAGTCTTTGTCCCCAAATCGCCTCCTGCATTCATATCTAAACGCTCCTGCGTATTGTAGCTCAGCCCCTGATAGAATGTCAAGACTAACTGTCTCCTGGTAAACCCATGATGTGGAACATCAAGTAACAGGTCCTTGAATCTCTCCCACGCTGCATGCAACGACTCCCCTTCATCCTGACGAAAGGTCACCACTCGGTTCCTAAGCTTGGTTGTCTTCTCGGGTGGAAAGTACTTTTTCATAAATAGCTCCGCCAACCCATTCCAGGTCCTGATGGACCCAGCTGGCAGTGACATAAGCCATGCTCTGGCTTTGTCACGCAGTGAGAAAGGAAACAACCGTAACCGAACGGCATCCTCCGAAACATCCCGCATTTTGAACGTGGAACACACTTCGAGAAAAGCTGCAATATGTCGTCCGGGATCCTCATGTTCGCGTCCGTCGAACTGCACCGAATTCTGCACCATATTAATTATACTAGATTTAATTTCAAAGTTAGGTGCATCAATAGTAGGTCTAAGGATACTCGGCTCCAGGCCTGCCGCTCCAGGCTGATTAGACTCATTCAACGGTTGATTATCGTCTGCCATAGTTATGTTTCCTCCTGAGCCCTCGGCTTCAGTAGGTACCACCGAATCCGGCCCGCCAGATGCGAGCAATAACCCAACCGCACGCCCTTTCGCGCGAAGACGCCTCCGAAGATCACGTTCGGGTTCGTCAGACGGTTCAACAAGTTCTGGGGCGGGGGTCGAGAACATCAACCTGCAAACGAAAATTCGACACGGTGAATATTTTATTAATTAAATAATGCTGTTTTTTTTTTTTTTTTTTTCAGCTGAATAGAAGCAGAAAATTATTATAAAAGGGCTGAAAATTTTATAAAAATCCGAAAAATAGCCCGAAATTTTATAAAAATTCAACAAAATAAATAAATGAATCGACTAATACAAAAATGGCTTTAGGGTGCCGAAAACCCAAAGAATAAGCGAATAAATGAACCCGGATCAAATAAACAAATGAAACAAAAATAACGCAAAAACAAGAATAAATCGAATAAAACAAGAAATATTAACAAATAAATAAACAAATAAATAATCAAGAAATTATACACAAATATTAACAAGTATATACACCGATAACATAATGACTCGGGTCGTTCCTAAAACTCGCCATTTCCCCGGCAGCGGCGCCAAAAACTTGACGTGTGCGTATATATACATAATATTTTGCAATGAATTACACACGATTGGGTTTTAAATTTATAAAAGTGATTATTACTTTTACATAAAAACACACACGAAAGAGGCAAGTGTACCCCGTCATATATGTAATAAAGTATCGGTAAGAACCAAGTATCGATCCAAGGAAATGGGCGGAGAAATAATACTAGACGTTTGTCACTAAACTACCGGTAAAAACATAGGTTTGGTTGATTTAAACTAAACTAAAGTAAACATAACCAAATACATAATAAAAACATAATAGATAGTAGATAAAAAGCCTTGCTAAATATACAACCACAGCATGTCAACTAAGTCAGTTTTGGCACTAGAAGCATTCGGTCAATTTTCCAATTTAAAACAATTAGTATCCCTTTCGGGAATCCTAACATGACAATCATTCGGAAAGTTAAAACGATAGACACACTTTAACCACCTAAAATTGTTTTTTAACGTGCAATTGATAAATGTCTATGAAAATCTCTTAAAAATAAGTTAGGCAGCCGTTAGGATTATTCTAACCTCACTTAAACAAGGAAAGCGACACCGATAAACACAATGCAACCACCGAGATAAGCATAAACTAGATTAAATCACAACCGAGTTCATTTTACAAATCTTGCACAATAATTCACTAAGATAGCAATTTTGGCCTAAACTACTAACTAAGCTAACAAATCATAGCAAGAATTCATAACGACACCATCTAACCCGTTTAGGTCCTTCCGTGACGGCAAGCTCTCTTGATTAATAATAATTACATTTTATTAAATCACTAACCATTTCTAGTATCATGATGCATACATTTAAACCAAGTTAAACTAGTTAACCAAATTCAAAGTTTACTAATACAAGATTAATTAAGCTTCATTTTACAACTATCTTAACTAACCAAGCACCAATCATCCAACATAATTACTTATAATCAAGAAATCAATATCAATAACAAGGTTGCAAACTAATCATCAAAGATTAACATAGAAAATACTTCAAATGTCATTACAAACAAAGTTTAACAAACTAATGGTTATAATCTAGCAAGGGATTGTTGTGTTTTTGCCCAAGGGCTACAATAATACATAAATCATAATCTAAGTACTTGAAAGATTAACAAAAACTTGGAAAGATTAGAAAATCAAACCATAAACAAGTACTAGACTAAGGATCCGGGTAGTAATCGAGCTAATCGAGACAATGTGGCTTGAATCCGGGTGAAAGCTAATGCCTCCGGAGCCTGAAAATCGCCTGAGAGCTCTCCAAAAATCCAGAATTTCCCAAGATAACGAGCAGAATGTTTCTGCTGTGTTTTTATAGTTTTTTGCTGTTGCACGGTCGTTCCCCATATGGAACGACCGTTCACTTTATTGAATTATTGATGATGGGTCGCCATACTGCATACGTCACCGGATCGTTGACCAGATCTGAAGTTGCACGGTCGTTCTTCGGGATGGAACGACCGTTCAGTTCCGAGCCATACATGTTGCACGCCAGGTCGCACCGACCGTTCAGTTCCGAGATGATCTTCGATGTCGGAGATGCACGGTCGTGCATCAGGTGGAACGACCGTTCCACAGGCCCAGTTCTGAATCCTTAACAGAATGTCCGCAGATTTGTCGTTTTGTCCGGAAAGTCTTCGTTTTTTGCTATCATCTTGTCTGAAATGCAGTTTTAGGCCTGTAAACACAAATGTAGATAAATAAGTATCCGAACGACGGTTTTACGGCCAAAAACGCATAAAATAGGGGTAAAACGGGGGACTAAAATATGTGTAAATTAGAGTGTATCATGACTCTTATTCGGTCTGTGCTTGAGAGCCTCCCTAACTATTTTTTCTCGCTTTATCGTTCCCCGATTAAAGTTGTTGAAGATTTGGAAGGATTAATTAGGCGGTTTTTGTGGGGGAGGGGGGTTGGTGTAAAAAATCATTGGGTTGCTTAGGATAGAGCGGCGTCCCCTAAGAAGGTCGGGGGGGGGGGGGGGTTTGGGTCTTAACAAGCTTCGAGATATTAACACGACATTTTTGTTCAAGTGGGCGTGGAGATTTAAAACGGAGGAGAATCTTTGGGTCAAAGTTGTTTCGGCCCTTCACACGGGTGGTTCGGATTGGGATTTCCTTCTGTCTAAACGGTCTCTAGGAGGGGGGAGGAATTGCTTTGTCTCGGTGATAAAGAAACCGATAATAAATAATGTTCCAATGCAGAATTTTTTCAGAGGTACAATGGGCAATGCCAATAATATTTTCTTCTGGCTTGACCCCTGGCTGATTGACATTTCGCTGATACGGGATTCATTTTTAGTCTAATGGGGCCGTGAACCAAACGTTTGTTTGAAAGTTGAGCGTTTTTTAGCGTAGTAATTTTTTGTGTGTGTTTAATCCTTGATAAAATGGCAATTGTCACGGCCCGAAACCCTTATCCCGGTTCGGGCGCTGCGAGGCAGACAACAGTGGTATCGGTGTTTATTAATTGGCAGCAGAATATTATCAGGACCGGGTGCCAAGAAAAATTTATCAGAGTTTCAAAACACCGAATTATTTGATTTCATAACTATGGGGTAAACCCCGTATTTACAGAAAGGAATTTCACTGGGGAAATCCTTTATTTACAGAAAACACGTTTATTTCTAATTTACTGAGCCACTTATTTAAGCTGAAGTGCTTCACGACACTTTTCCTTTCTTCACAGTAAATCACCTGAAACATGTTTTTAAAAACATTTGGTCAGCGAAAAATACTGGCGGGTACATTCAATTTGTGCAAAAGACACATTTTTATCATTTACAGTATTAAGAGCGATTACAATGTTTATATCAACCAATTACCCCAAATCGGTATTTTTCACTCTACCAGATCTGTGACTATGGTCATATCACACATTGGCTAACCTGTTGTCCAATGTTGAAGCTTATCAAGTAGCGTATACAAAACCCCACATACCGGCAGTTTTTGTAGATTACAAAGACTTAATCGCTGTAATTACAACTTTGAAAACAAGTAGGGTTTTGAAAGCATTTAATAAAAATAGAATGACTCACATTAAAGCTTTAGGCTGATAGAGCTTGCCTACTAGTTTATAGCTGGTAAACCTAATTAAATATACAATGCACACGTATTAGTGTATTTACTCAATACAACATTAACGATAATCACTAGATCGAAACCCACAACGAATAACAAAGTATATCCGAGTACTGGCAACACTTAAACATCCGTTGGATTGGTTTTAATCGATCGGATATAGTATCGTAGCAGTGATCAAGTTATTACCCTAATATCGTAGCAGAGTTTTGAGACTTTAGGGTCTAAATTGAAAGAAACAGAGCAACAAGCAGTGAAATGGACGAAATTTTGGTTCAAAATATGAAAACTGGCCCTGTCCCAGAATGAGGACTTTATAGCCCATCTGGACCCTGCCCACGTGTCGAGCACGCCACCACTGTCCCTGGCGCGTGTCACGGGGCTAGCCCATCTAGCCTAGGGCTTCCTTGTGTCGTGTATAGGCTGGCCATTCATCAAATTCGAGTTACACGCGTCCAAAACTCATGCCGCGCATCGCGAAATATTTAGGGACCCCCCCCCCCCATGAGTCTCCGAGTGTCCCTGTTGCTAGTTTCGTCAGTTTTTCAATTCGGGTCACGTCGTACAAGTTCGGGGTCTCAAGTAGGGTTCCTTAAAATGCATTTTAGGAATAGGTGATTGAAATTTTTGAGGTTGTTACATCCTCCCCACCTTGTTTAAAGTCTCATCCTCGAGAGTAAGGATACTTTCGTTTCATTTCTGATTCTAGTTCCAAGGTGTATTCCGGTCCCCTTTTTGAATCCCATTTTACTTTGACTAGAATTAACCTCTTATGTTTAAGATTCTTAATCTTTCTATCTTCTATTTGTAGTGGTTTTTCAACAAACTTTATTTTTTCATTTATCTCTATGTCCTGAAGAGGTACTACCAGTGATTCATCAGCAAAACACTTCTTAAGATTACATACATGAAATACATCATGTACACCTGCCAATTCCTCTGTTAGTCGTAACTGATAAGCGACAGTCCTATTCGTTGGATAACGTTAAATGGTCCGATATATCTTTGGCTTAACTTTCCTTTCTTACTGAATCGGATTACTCCTTTCCAAGGAGAAACTTTCAATAGCACCTTGTCTCCAACTTGAAATTCTAACGGCTTACGCCGATGATCGGCATAACTCTTTTGGCGATCTCGTGTCATTTTCAATCTTTCCTTGATTTGAGTTATTTTATCAGTGGTTTCTTGCACAATTTTGGGACCTGATAATTGGTTTTCTCCTAATTCTGCCCAACATACTTGAGTTCGGCACTTTCGCCCATAAAGTGCTTCAAATGGGGCAGCATTAATACTTGTGTGGTAACTATTATTATAGGAGAATTCCACTAATGGCAAATGGTCGTCCCAGTTTCCACCAAAGTCTATAACACATGCCCTCCATGTCTTTGAAGGTTTGGATCGTCCTTTCACTTTGTCCATCTGTCTGGGGGTGATATACTGTACTTAGGTTTAATCGTGTCCCCATAGCTTTTTGGAAGGTTTTCCAAAAATGTGAAGTGAAACGACTATTCCTATCAGATACAATGAAGAGTTGAACTCCATGTAACGATACTACCTCATCCACATATAACTTAGCTAGTCGTTCCATGCTAAAGGTTTCCTTCATTCGTAGGAAATGGGCTGATTTGGTTAATCGATCTACAATCACCCAGATTGTGTCGTTACCTTTTCTTGTTTTAGGTAGCTTAGTAACAAAATCCATTGTTATTAATTCCCATTTCCATACAGGCATTTCTAACTGTTAAAGTAATCCTGAAGGTTTCTGATGTTCTGCTTTAACTTGTGAACAAGTTAAACATTTAGAAACGTAACTAGCTATGTCCCTTTTCATTCCTATCCACCAAAAATTATTCCTCAAATCTTGATACATCTTGTTACTACCAGGATGCATCATATACTTAGATTTTTGGGCTTCCTCTAATATTCTATCTCATAGATTTCCTTGCATAGGTACCTAAATTCTTCTCTTATGGAATCTCCAAATTCCATCATTTCCTTGTTCTAATTCCTTTATTACTCCTTTCATTCCTCCAGCATCATCCTTAAATACTGTTTCATGGGTATTCTTTAACTGTTCCACTAAATCTATTTGCAAATTTAATCTAAGATCACGTACTCGTCTTTGCTTCTCATGATACTTATGACTTAAGGCATCAGCTACTACATTTGATTTTCCCTCGTGATATTGAATATCATAGTCGTAATCACTTAAAATTTCCATCCATCTCCTTTGCCTCATGTTTAATTCTTTCTACCTAAAAATATATCTTAAACTCTTATGATAGTAAAGATGGTAAACTTATTACCATACAGATAATGTCTCCAAATCTTAACGGCAAAAATTATTGCTCCTAATTCTAAGTCATGAGTGGTGTAATTTTCCTCGTGCTTCTTTAATTGCCTCGATGCATAAGCGATCACTTTCTTACGTTGCATTAATACGCATCCTAATCCTAATTTAGAAGCGTCACAATAGACTACAAAGACTTCAGTTCCTTCTGGTAATGCAAGGATTGGTGCATTTGTTAATCTTTGCTTCAAGATGGTGATGGCTTCTTCCTGCTTAGGTCCCCATTCAAACTTAACCGCTTTGCATGTTAGCTTGGTTAGTGGAACGGCTATCTTTGAGAAGTCTTGGATAAAACGTCGATAGTATCCAGCTAATCCTAGAAAACTTCTGACTTCTATAGCTGATTTCGAAACTTTCCAATTTGTGATAGCTTCTATCTTCGAAGGATCTACATAAATTCCTTCGTGATTGACCATGTGTCCTCGGAATTGCACTTCTTGTAACCAGAATTCACACTTAAAAAATTTAGCTTAAAGCTTTTCTTTTCTTAAGAAGGTTGTGCATGCAAATGCTTATAGTGCTCGTCCTTGCTTTTGGAATAAATAAGTATATCATCTATAAAGAAAATTACAAATTTATCCAAATACGGTTTACATATTCTATTCATCATGTCCATAAATGCTGCAGGAGCATTTGTTAACCCGAAGGGAATGACTTTAAACTCGTAATGGCCATACCTAGTTCTGAAAGCAGTTTTAGGAATGTCCCCTTCCTGTACTTTCAGTTGATGGTACCCGAAGCGTAAATTGATCTTAGAGAAATATCTAGCTCCTTGAAGTTGATCAAAGAGATCATCAATTCTAGGTAATGGGTATCGATTCTTAATAGTAACCTTATTCAATTCCCTATAATCGATACACTTTCGCATTGATCTATCTTTTTTCTTCACAAACAACACAGGTGCTCCCCAAGGGGAAGAACTTGGTTGTATGAATCCTTTTCCTAGCAATTCATCTAATTGCTTCTTTAGTTCTAGCATTTCTGTTGGTGCTAAACGGTACGGTGCTTTAGCAATTGGAGCGGTTCAAGGTATCAGATAAATTCTGAATTCTACTTCTCTATCAGGCTGTAATCTAGGTAGATCTTTTGGGAAAACATTGGGGTATTCCGATACTATCTGAATTTCCTTCAGTTCCTTGCTCTTAGTGTAAATGATTACTGAGATCATATACACTATGCCTTGTTTCCGCACATAGCTAGCAGCTTTTATTACTGAGATGAACTTCATTGGCTTGTTCTGCTTGTCTCCTTTGATCCGGATCATCTCTCCTGTTGGCGTACGAATCTCAACAGAATTCTAATCACATAGGATTCGAGCATGGTTAGCTACTAACCAATCCATTCCTAATACTACGTTGAATCTAGCTACATTCATAGGTAGAAGGTTTGCAGAGAACTTATGTCTTCATAGTTCTATCTTTCCTTCTTGAAGTACTTCGTGTATATCGATACAGTTTCCTTCAGCCGTGCGAGCTTGACTGAGCTTAGTTAAAGGTTGATTAAGAGCTTGACAGAATGCAGTATTTATAAAACTTTGGTTTGCACCAGAGTTAAATAATACTTTTGCATAGACGTCATGGATAAGGAACGTACCGGCGATTACGTCGGGAATCATGGCTGCCTCTTGCGTCGTCAGCTGAAAAGCTCGTGTGTTCTTCTTGTTGGCTTCGTCTGCTGCTTTTGCTTTGTTGTCAGGTGCCTTTGTTAATTTAGGGCTATTTGGCTTAAAATGCCCTGCTTCCTTGCAATTGAAGCAGAGAGTAGATTTCTTTCTACAATCTTCCTCTCTGTGCCCAGGTATTTTGCAGAAATTGAATCCTTACACCTTCCTAAATGCTTCTTTTTACAGATTCTACAAAAAGATTGTGCAGATGACTGCCCGACTCCTTTTTTTGTAATTATTATTATTACCCGAGTGAGAATCTTGGGTAATCTTTTGGGCTAACTCTTTATTCCTATTTTCATCTCTCGTACGAACTAATCCGTCAGTCAAGGTATTTGCCAATTCAACTGGATCTTCGATAGTCTGAGGTCTAGCAGCCTTGACTATATCACGGATTTCGCTAATCAGTCCCCAAATATAACGAGAAATAAGTACAGGTTCTGGCGAAGCCAGAGTCGGTACTATTCTTGCATATTTGAAGAATTTTGACGTGTACTCATGACACTTTACATCCACCATTCTATGGTTTAGGAACTTATTTTTCATTTGTTCCTTCACATAAAGAGGACAAAATTTTCTTTCTGTCATTTCCTTAAACTCTTCCCAACTCATGGCATAAGCCATGTCGCTTCCTTTTGCCTGTAGAATAGTATTCCACCATTCTAATACTTCTTCTTTGAAGAGATTAGAAGCATACTTTACCTTGTCTTCTTCTACACATTTACTTATTTTAAGAACGGCTTCCGTCTTTTTTAGCCATCGCAGTGCAGCTGTGGCTCCTTCACTGCCTGCGAATTCGGTTGGTTTACAGGCTAGAAATTCTTTATAGATAAAACTAGTAGTCATTACTTTTATCTTTTTAGGTAATGGGGATTTGATAAGATTATCATTGCCTCCATTTATGCTATGACTAAAACTATCATTAGGGGTGCGTTTGCTATTCTCTGCTTTGGAATGTTCAATCGGGTTCTTAACAGCTGCTATGATTTAAGGGAAAACATTGGCTATGCCCTGAGCGATTATGTTTTCTATAGCCTCTTTATTCAAGGAATTTTCCTGATTATTCTGTGTAACACCTCGTAAAATCGTGTCTAATAATGTATTGACACGTGTCCCTAATCCTAATGATGCCTAAAGTTGGCTAGGAGGGACTATTTTCACCAAAATCGAAAACTATGCATGTGGAGGGACTAAAAGTGTCAACATGCTAAAACTAAGCCTCTTAGTGACCTAACATGGCGTCCGTATTCTCAAATGAGCCACTTGTTGGATGAGAGGAGCCGTTTGCGTAATTATTTGAAAGTTTGCGCGACGAAGGGTTAAAAGCGTCAACATGTTAATTCTTACCTCTGAGTGACCTTTTAACAAACCCAGAGCTATATGATGTTCAATCATACTCTCGGGAATGCCTAATGTTGGCTATATATGGATTTGATGCCGTTAAACGATAAAACGCGCAAGTTTGCGAATTAAAGGGGTTAAAAGCGTCAACATGTTAATTCTTACCTCTGAACGACCTTTTAACGAACCAAGAACTTCATAATGTTTAATCATACTCTCAGGATTGCCTAATGTTGGCCAATTAGGGTTTTGTGCCATAAAATGATAAAATATGCAAGTTTGCGAGTTAAAGGACTAAAAGCTTCAAAACTGCGAAAGTATGCCAATTCGCGGATATTCTGCATTCAGACCATATACGCACATCCAAAAATTTTTGTAATCATTAAAATATTATATTTTAGTGATATGAATCCAAAAATATTATTCGTTGCGAAATTTGGATCGTTTTCGCATTCATTAAAGCGTTCGTCATAATTAAGCAAAAAACGCAACCGTACAACCGAACGAACCAACATCCATGACATTTTTTAGCATAATTCAAGTTAAATATACTTTAACTTCCTTATGGAGCTTAAAAATGGGGTTAATGGGTGTTAGAAGTGCCAAAATGCGACAAAACATGTGTAGGGACAAAAACTGCCAAACTTCAAAATCTAACTTGCAGCGCACTCACACAGATTTAACTGGTTTATTTCGATTCTATGGGCTGTACACTAATTTTAGACAGCTGTTATGACACTTGTTATCATCCTAAGAAGTTCCATAACACTTGTAATCATCCTAGGACTTCCCAAATACTATAAATAGGCCTTGAATTCATTTGAACAACTTGCACCAAATCTTCATTTCTTCCTATAACTCTTCTCGGGAAGTTCCTGAGCAATTGGGAGCATCCTATGAGTTTTATTCAGCCCCTAGGACCACTTGTAAGTGTTCCTTTCATGGCTTATTCAGTTTTTAGGCTTTTAAAGCCGAAAAGTCAAGCGTTTTCGATAAACTCTTTGACTTTTGGTTTAGACCTTTAACGGTCAAGCCATTGTCCGCAACGAACATGGCTACGTGATCGTAATTAGGTAGGTGTTAGTCCCTCAAAAGGGCACCTCCTAAGAATCACGTTTGCTTGGTCAATTGACGAGTCAACATAATATTGTTTTAAAAAGACAACGGGACAGTTTTCGAATTAATTACGATCTGAGTTTAGAAGTTTTCTAAAATATGTTTTATCACTTAAATAACTCGGTAATAATTATTAGAACATGTGTAAACATGCTCGGCTCGTCAATTCCAGTTTTAGGGTCGGTTCGCAACCGAAAGTCGCCAAGTTTGACTTCTTCTTTGACTTTTGATTATGAACCGAATTAGAATTAGTTTGCTACTGATTTTGGGTTCCGTTATGATCATAATATAATATAGCATAACCCCATAAGGTTATATTACACGATCATACTAGAAATCTGTGTTTTTGCGCATGTTCCATTAATATGCCGTACTTTGACTATTATGCCCTTTTTAGCGAAAATAAGGTTTTAGACACCAATAAGTTTGCAAACAACTTAGGTATTGATATGCTAACATGTTTAACATATTTTGATCTTACGAACCAGATCATAAACTGAGTTTTCATGTAATGTCGTAATTTATGCTTTAAATTGACCAAAATGCCCTTTAGGCGCATAGATCGGTTTAAAGCATATTTTTTCATACCAAACTCATTTCCTACTGATGTAATATCATAATTAGGATATTTTGGGATATCTATTCAGTTCACAAACTGAGTTTATGCATACGTTCTTGAATTATGTCCTTAAATGAGGATAATACCCCTTTTGCACCTAAAAAGGTTTTAAAGCATAATTTTCATACAAAACCTTTTGACCACTGATATGTTATATTAATTAACATATTTTGATCATATAAACCTGGTCATAACATCAGTTTTCCTTAAACATCGCACATATCGCCGTTCAACGATTTTAACGCCGTTTCGGCGCGTAGTATGGTTTTAAACCATAACTACCAACCAAGAATTGTTACATACTAATTTTATAAATCATTTAAAATATTTTTACAGTAGGTATATGATATAAACTTAGATTCCCATATTAGCCTTCAAAACTATGTGCGAAATTACCAAAATGCCTTTACGGAGCATAGTTTGGTCTTAAATTATAAAACGCACATATGTTTGATATCTTAACGATATTATATCAGAAATAAAGTGTTTTCACAAAATATTTTTGGTCGTAACATCTGATTGTACGCAAGTTTCTCTTATACACCGTAAAATGACCAAAACGCCCTTATGAGGCATAGTTTGATTTTAAAATCTTAACGGGCATACAAGTTGATATCCTACTGATATTATAACTTGTTTAAAGTATATTGACATATGGAACTTGTTCATGACTCATCCGGTTACTCGTTATCGCTTATACGCGTACGGTTAAACTTACGTAACTAGTTTACGTAAGTTTACCGAAACAGGTTTAACCTTATCACTATTACTTCAAAATCCAGAATGTATTTTGTTTACCCATATTATACAAGTCTTCATATTTGTTGGGTCTAAATTACATTCTATTCCGGTCATCGCTTAATCTAGCGTATCGTACCATTATTAATACTTTAAGCTAGCCGGTCTAACTCTATGACTTAAATAAGACCCGTTAGCATTCTAATTGGTTATTTATACCATCACTACAGACTAGAGCCTTCCGGTAAATTGTACCTACGCTTACTTAATTGAATACGGCTGAGTTATTATAAATCTTACAATTTAAGACAGGAGCTAGCTCAGGTAAATACTTTTAACCTATTTTCCCTTATAAGGGCTTGGGATACGCTAAAATATTTACCGCATGGTCGGGTATGGGATTCGAAGACCAATGTGTCAGGAAATACAAATAACCTGTTTTAATTCGTATTGCTTGACTTAAACATTAGGGGTTAATGCGACCGTGTCCTGGATATCCTTGATTCATTAATTGTAAGTGGCCACAACCTAAGCACGGGGTGTAGGCATACACCTGCCAGATGCGATCTGGTTTATTAAATAATTTTCTGCCCAATATGGGTTTCCCAATAAGGGAACGGGTGGTGTGTCGGTTAATCATGAACCGGCATAGTTTCTGGGCCCTATATGTCTTGTCAAGTTATGTAAAACTAATAACATGAGATATAATTTGTCCCAAGTATAAAAGATCTTTCGTGCGTTGTGCACCTAAATCAATTTTTGAAAATATTTTCAAATGTGTCGGTTGATTGTATTTATCAGTGAAAACTGACGTATTTTCAAAAGACTAAGTGACAGGTACAAATAGGTAAATAGGCTGGAAGCTGCTCGGATTTGTTAGATGAAGAATTTGCAACTCCTTCGCTTAAGCCATTAGTCTGATGTTCTTCTTTTGTATCTAATGATCCGCCTGTGGATTATTACATGCTCGTCTGTACTTATTACTTTGGTATTTTTGGACAATTGAGTTTGTAATAATATTTTATATTCCAAAGATTTCCGCTATGCTATTCTGTGTATGTTTGACTGTGATGATACCAATCTTACGTCACGATACTTCCAACCGGGCCCACCGGGCTGAGCTGTAAATATCGGGGTGTGACAGGTTGGTATCAGAGCCAACGTTTGAGTGAATTAAGCACTAGCCTTTTGTGTTTAATCTCAAATGACACAGTAGCATATTCCTTAGACCTTCTGAGTCTAGACTTGACATAGGAATGCTCTCATCCCTATTAAGAAAGAATTGTTTTCGATTTTATGTATTTTGAATATGCCGCCGATCATGGAAGCCGTTGATGGAAATTCTCCACTTCCGAAGCCAAGGAATGCCAAGCTTCGTAACACGGCTAGGGTAAGCGTGCGACCGGTTTGGAGGAAGACCTTTATAGATTCATTCCCAAAACCAAACCTATTGAAACTTCTAACCAAACTTCAGAGTCCATACCAGAGGTCCCTAAGGCTCAAATTTTGAAATCTTTACCAGTGGAGTCCATACCAGGAGGTCCCTGAGGCTCCCGTATTGAAGATGATACCAGTGGATGCTAATGATCCCTATTTCTTATCTCCAAGTTTTGGAATTCCGAACTTGGGCTATGCTTGTCAAACTCCAATCAGTGATCCAATTTAAAATTTTCTAACCATTGAATCCTTGGATTCTACTTCTACAACGGACCCTGATTTGGAATGTTTACTTTATTCACTGAAAACTTCAGTATCACTACCGCGTGCGGTAAACAAAGAAGAGAAAAAATCGGAATGAAGCAAGGAAAGCATTAGAAAGTCCTTCTTTCATTGTATTTCATTTTACTTTAAGTCCCTGTATTGGCATTTGTCATTATAGTCCCTTGTGGACATATTATTTCATTATAGTCCCTGTGTGGACCTACCTCTTCTAATAAGACCCTGTATAGACGTTTGTTTATCGTAGTCCCTTCGTGGACATTATATTTCGATATAGTCCCTTTATGGACTTTATATCTCAATATAGTCCCTTCGTGGACGTTATATTTCCATATAGTCCCTTCATGGGCATTATATTTCCATATAGTCCCTTCGCGGACATTACCTTTCAAAAATAATCCCTTCATGGACATTGTACTCCACTATAGTCCTTTCATGGACATGTTATTTTATTAAAGTCCTTTATGGACATGATATTTTATTATAGTCCCTTTGAGGACATACTGTTTCATTAATAGTCCCAATGCAGACGTATCTTTCGACTTAAAGTCCCTGTGAGGACAATTGTTTAATAAAGTCCCTTCGTGGACATGATATATCATAATAATCCCTATGTGGACATATCATATAGTCCCTATGTGTGGACTTATATTTCCTTTTAGTCCATGCGTGGAGTTGTGTTACTTTTAAGTCTCTGCGTGGGCAAATCAGTTATTAAAAGTGCTAATTTAAGGCACCATTGTAATTTCCTAATGATTTATTGAAAATTTTGGAATTTTTTTATATATGTAATCATTATATCTTTTGATTAAACGATTGTCTCGATTTTAATTCAAATTTTATCTATCTGCAAAATAATTCCAAAAAGATCTTCTTAATGGTTTACCCCTGCCAAGTGGCAAGACCACATTATTTGGCCAAAGTCATTGGTAGTTAAGGATAATTATTCCTTCTGCTATGATAGTTAAGGGAGATACCCCTTCTATCCCAGAATTCTAAGAAAAAGGGCAACTCCGGGTCCAATAGAAACCAGCAGGAATCTAACAAAAAGCCTACGTGCGAAACTTGCAACAAAAGGCACTGGGGACAGTGTCGAACAGACCAGAAGCCAAAGCAATGTGGCATTTGTAAAAGAACTGGTCATCAGTCCCATGAATGTAGGGACATAAAGAATGCAGTCTGTTTCAGCAGTGGCGAGAAGGGCCACATTAGTACTAATTTCCCTAAAGCTGCCAAAGAAGGTACAACTAAGTCTGGAGATGCTTAGAAAGGAAACGCTTGAACCTTCCTGATGATTGTTGGAGGCAGTAAATATCAATAATATCGCCAGGTACTTTCCTTATCATTAATCAATGTTATTTTGCTAAGAATCCTGTTTTAATTCGGGTAATAATAAGTCTTGCATAGACCATAAGCTTAGCAAACTTTTAAATTTACTCGTAAGAACTCCAGATATTAAGTGTAAGGTAGAACTTACCGATAAAATCATAGAAATCACTTCTTCTATTCTTGATGAGTGATTTTATCCGTAAATCATAATGCTCTTTCTCCAGTTAGAGTACGATAATTTATTTTATATTATCTATTTAATTAATTTCTACCGACTGCAATTGCCAAACTTAGTTTGATAAGAAGCACCATATGATAATTGGCGTATCCTAGTGTGTTCCATAGATTGCTTCCATGCCTGATCAGTATGGAGGTTTAATGTATGGAACCACTAAGACATCCCAACGGTCATATTGTACTAATGTCAACTAATGGTATTCAAGAGTTATACTCCATGGATTGTCTGAGTAGGCGTTTCTACTCAAGGCATCCAGGTACTCATAAAACGAATGTGTCATTATATGGCACAAGCGATGGTAGATGAACCGAAGCCTGAGATTGAAATATCTCTATCATCTTTGATTATCCTGATGTCTTCTTCGAAAAACTACTCAACTTACCACCTGATAGGAAAATGGAGTTAGGATTGACATCCTATTAGGAGTCGTATCTGTTGCAGAAGCTCGATATCGGTTAGTACCAACGGAAATAGAAGAACTAAGAGCCAATCGGATGAGCTTATGGAGAAAGGCTTGTACAGCCTAGCTCATCGTCTTGGGAGCTCCAATTATTGTTTGATAAAAGAAAGCATGGTGCAAAGCAGTTGTGCATTGATTACCGTAAACCTAATTAGGTGACGATTGAGAATCATTAGCTGCTGCCCAGGATCATCGATTTGTTCGACTAACCATGAAGGTAGCAATTTCCTTCAGATTGATTTGAGTAGTAGTTGGAATGACAATCTCACCCTAATTAAGTTCTCCTATAACCAATACTTATTATATAAGCATCAAGGCTGCTCCTTTAGAGGCCTTGTATGGAAGAAAGTGTCAAACGCCCGTTTGTTGGGCAGAAGTTTGGAAGGTCCAATTATCAGAACCTGAAATTATCCTGGAGACGATGGATAAGATCATATGAATCTATGATCGTCTAAGAATTGCCAGTAATCGGCAGAAGAGCATTACTAATAAGAGGTGTAAACCTCTTAAAAGTTCCAAGTAAGGGACAAGTTCTATTAAAATTACCGCCCTGGAGAGGTATGATGCGTTTCCGTATGGAGGGCGAGTCGAGCCCTGGATATATAGGACCATTCGAGAAAATTGAATACGTCGGATCAGTATCTTATAAGTTAAACTTACCTAAGGAGCTCAGTGGAATTCACAATGTGTCCCACATTTGTGATTTAAGGAAATGTCTAGCCAATGAGTCGCTAGCTATGTTGCACGAAGATGTGCAGAGTTATGAAAACCTGCGGTTTTTTGAGAAACATGCATCGATCTAAGATCGACAGGTCAAGAAGCTCCAAAGATAGTATGTGCCTATTGTAAAGGTTAAGCGGGATGCCCGTAGAGGCCCCGAATATACATGGGAGGTCGTGTCCACAATGTGACAGAAGTACCCCCATCTTTTTGGGCAAATCTTGAGGTCGAGATTTCTTTTAAAGGGGTGAGGATGTAACACCTCGTAAAATCGTGTCCAATAATGTAATGACACATGTCCCTAATCCTAATGTTGCCTAAAGTTGGCTAGGAGGGACTATTTTCGCCAAAATCGAAAAATATGCATGTGGAGGGACTAAAAGTGTCAACATGCTAAAACTAAGCCTCTGAGTGACCTTACACGGCGTCCGTATTCTCAAATGAGCCACTTTTTGGATGAGAGGAGCCGTTTGCGTAATTGTTTAAAAGTTTGCGCGACGAAGGGTTAAAAGCGTCAACATGTTAATTCTTACCTCTGAGTGACTTTTAACAAACTCGGAGCTTTATGATGTTCAATCATACTCTCAGTCCACTCAAACAGATTTACTAGTGTTAGAAGTGCCAAAACGCGACAAAACATGTGCAGCGACTAAAACTGCCAAACTTCAAAATCTGACTTGCAGCCCACTCAAACAGATTTACTGGTTTATTTCGATTCTATGGGCTGTGCACTAATTTTAGACAGCTATTATGACACTTGTTATCATCCTAAGAAGTTCCATAACACTTGTAATCATCCTAGCACTTCCCAAATACTATAAATAGGCCTTGAATTCATTTGAACAACTTGCACCAAATCTTCATTTCTTCCTATAACTCTTCTCTGGAGGTTCCTGAGCAATTGGGAGCATCCTATGAGTTTTATTCAGCCCCTAGGACCACTTGTAAGTGTTCCTTTCATGGCTTATTCAGTTTTTAGGCTTTTAAAGCTTTGACTTACGGTTTAGATCTTTAACGGTTAAGCCATTGTTCCCAACGAACATGGCTACGTGATCGTAATTAGGTAGGTGTTAGTCCCTCAAAAGGGTAGCTCCTAAGAATCACGTTTGCTTGGTCAATTGACGAGTCAACATAATATTGTTTTAAAAAGTCAACGGGACAGTTTTCGAATTAATTACGATCTGAGTTTATAAGTGTTCTAAAATATGTTTTATCACTTAAATAACTCAGTAATAATTATTAGAACATGTGTAAACATGTTCGGCTCGTCAATTCTAGTTTTAGGGTCTGATCACAACCGAAAGTGGCGAAGTATGACTTCTGCTTTGACTTTTGATTATGAACCGAATTAGAATTAGTTTGCTACTGATTTTAGGTTCCGTTATGATCATAATATAATGTAGCATAACCCCATAAGGTTATATTACACGATCATACTAGAAATCTGAGTTTTTGCGCATGTTCTGTTAATATGACGTATTTGACTATTATGCTTTTTTTTAGCGAAAATAAGGTTTTAGACACCAATAAGGTTGCAAACAAGTTATGTACTGATATGTTAACATGTTTAACATATTTTGATGTTACGAACCTGATCATAAACTGAGTTTGCGTGTAATGTCGTAATTTATGCTTTAAATTAACCAAAATGTCCTTTAGGCGCATTGATCGGTTTTAAGCATAATTTTTCATACCAAACTCATTGCCTACTGATTTAATATCATAATTAGGATATTTGGGATATCTATTCAGTTCACAAACTGAGTTTATGCATACGTTCTTGAATTATGTCCTTAAATGACGATAATGCCCTTTTTGCACCTAAAAAGATTTTAAAGCATAATTTTCATACAAAACCTTTTGATCATTGATATGTTATATTAATTAACATATTTTGATCATATAAACCTAGTCTTAACATTAGTTTCCTTAAACATCGCACATATCGTCGTTTAACGATTTTAACGCCGTTTCGGCGCGTAGTATGGTTTTAAACCATTACTACCAACCAAGAACTGTCACCTACTGATTTTATAAATCATTTAAAATATTTTTACAGTAGGTATATGATATAAACTCAGATTCCCAAATTAGCCTTCAAAACTATGTGCGAAAGTACCAAAATGCCCATACGGAGCATAGTTTGGTCTTAAATTATAAAACGTACATATGTTTGAAATCTTACCGATATTATATCGTAATAAAGTTTATTCACAAAATGTTTTTGGTCATAACATCAGATTGTACGCAAGTTTCTTTTATAAATCGTAAAATGACCAAAACGCCCTTATGAGGCATAGTTTGATTTTAAAACCTTAACGGGCATACAAGTTGATATCCTACTGATATTATAACTTGTTTAAAGTATATTGGCATATGGAACTTGTTCATGACTCATCCGGTTACTCGTTATCGCTTATACGCGTAAGGTTAGACTTACGTAACTAGTTTACGTAAGTTTACCGAAACGGGTTTAACCTTATCACTATTATTTCAAAATCCATAATGTATTTTGTTTACCCATATTATACAAGTATTCATACTTGTTGGGTCTAAATTACATTTTATTCCGGTCATCGCTTAATCTAGCGTATCGTACCGTTATTAATACTTTAAGCTAGCCGGTCTAAGTCTATGACTTAAATAAAACCCGTTAGCATTCTAATTGGTTATTTATACCATCATTCCAGACTAGACCCTTCCAGTAAATTACACGTACGCTTACTTAATTGAATACGGCTAAGTTATTATAAATCTTGCACTTTAAGACAGGAGTTAGCTCAGGTAAATACTCTTAACCTATTCTCCCTTATACAGGCTTGTGATACGGTAAAATATTTAGCGCATGATCGGGTATGGGATTCAAAGACCAATGTGTCGGGAAATTCAGATAACCCGTTTTAATTCGTATTGCTTGACTTAAACATTGGGGGTTAATGCGACGATGTACTGGATATCCTTAACTCATTAATTGTAAATGGCCACGACCTAAGCACGGGGTGTAGGCATACACCCGCCAGATGCGATATGGTTTATTAAATAATTTTATACCCAATATGGGTTTCCCAATAAGGGAATAAGTGGTGTGTCGGTTAATCATGAAACGGCATAGTTTTCGGGCCCTATATGTTTTGTCAAGTTATGTAAAACTGATAACATGAGATATAATTTGTCCGAAGTATAAAAGATCTTTCGTGCCTTGTGAACCTAAATCAATTTTTGAAAATATCTTCAAATGTGTCGGTTGATTGTATTTACCAGTGAAAACTGACGTATTTTCAAAAGACTAAGTGACAGGTACAAATATGTAAATAGGCTGGAAGCTGCTCGGATTTGTTAGACGAGGAATTTGCAACTCCTTCGCTTAAGCCATTAGTCTGATGTTCTTCTATTGTATCTAATGATTCGCCTGTGGATTATTACATGCTCGTCTGTACTTATTACTTTGGTATTTTCGGACAATTGAGTTTGTAATAATATTTTATATTCCAAAGACTTCCGCTATGCTATTCTGTGTATGTTTGACTATGATTATACCAATCTTACGTCAAGATACTCCCAACCGGGCTCACCGCGCTGAGCTGTAAATATCGGGGGGTGACATTCTGGCCCGATTGGTTAACTTCGTTTGACATCTTAATTGCAAACATAATACACAGATTAATATAACAGAAAAATAGCTGTTGGACCGTTTGCGTGACCCTAAACATCAGTAAAAGTAGTTCGTCTCAGTTTACAGAGGTGGAATCAAAGTAAACCGAGTCACAACAGCATATATCCTTTTAATCTTTTCTCTATTAATGATTTGCGAGACTTTACAATCGTTTCTAACAAGATTTCGGCAGCACCTCGTCTCACAAGCTATGACTACTGTTAGCTTCAAATGACACACTCAACCCCTATTTATAGGCTTGGCCTGTTAGCTTGAAATGACACATCAGTTTCAAGCTGACAAGCAAGAACCAGTTTCAAGCTAACAAGTAAGAACCAGTTTCAAGCTAACAAGCAAGAACCAGTTTCAAGCTATCAAACATACTTTTACATTTAAACCCTAATTCTAACCATCTAGACCTAAGACTTGATTAAAACGTAGTCAACAGACATTCAGTGTACCAACAGACTCCCCCTTGGATGTTGACGAAGTCTTTGGCGTCAAGTATTTAGTCTTTGTCTCTTTCCAAATTTGTCTAACAATGCAAGTATCCTATCAATCTTTATCTTCTTTGATCAGTTTCTATCTTCAAATGTTATACCAGGATCTATCTCTGGCTCTCTCTTTCTTCAGGCTCCCTCTTTCGTCAAGCTTCTGTGCTTTAGGGATCGTCACCTTGCTATTCGGTTTACAAACTCCCTCTTGCTTTGAGCTTGTCTTCAGACTCCCCCTTAGACTCAGCTTCTGGGATCGTAGTCTGGATTCTTACCTGCAATCACTCATACATTCATAAGTAACAACATTTTAGACTACCAGGAATCGTAACCTGGCAATTCAACCTTCTAAATCACTCCTCCTATCAACAATCTTTACAGATACGGCAATATTAAGTATCCAAAATCCCTCACAGTTAATCATCCAAGTCCAAACTAATGACCTTGGAGATATCACAAACTGTTTTTGATTTTTTATAAAAAATTTCAAGTTTCAAATTAATGAACTTCTTTTATTTTCAGAAACACACTCAGCTTACTTAGATTTTGAAACTCAGCACTCAGACATCGGTTGTCGAAAATAAAGCAGAATAAAAAATCTTTTTCTATTTTCTGAAAATATAAAGCAGTAAAGAAATATGTACAAACATATTTACAGATAATATTTTTGTTTGAGTATGCGTCAGAGGATCATATCAGTTTTTGACAAGTCACAAGTACCGTTGAGCTTAGTTACACATTAAGAATTAAACAATTAACTTAGATTGTCGATATACTGATCCACTTAAATTTTCATACAAATTTCAACTGATTCAGGATACGAATTTGATGTTTTAAACAACTTAAACTTATTCATCTGTCCCACCTCTTGAATATACTCCCGTATCCAGATCCCAATATTCAGTCTTACAGGTGAGTATACCTAGATGATATCTGTAAGGGGAATAAATTATAGTACGAAACCGTGAGAGCTCAGGTCAGAACTTCTGTTCAGCAGAGAGATGACGGCTCGACTTTTCGGTGTGTCCCCTTTAGAGGATCTTTTGTATTACAACAGCAATGACTATCAATTTTATTGTTTCATCAATTTGCTAAGGGCTGCGCTATATTTCAAGCAATGCAGAAAGTATTCTCCGGGGACTAGGCCATTGCTTTCACAAAATCAGAAGTCCCGAGATAATACCCCATGAGTTTCCGGGGGTCCCTGTTGCTAGTTTCATCCGTTTTTCAATTCGGGTCGCGCTGTACAAGTTCGGGATCTCAAGTAGGGTTCGAGATAATACCCCAGATATCACTAAGCATAAAGACCTAGTATCTCAGAAAGAGGGGTCCTTCAAACGAGATTTCAGGGGTTACCTATATATCCAAGTAGTGTTCCCCACGAAATAAGCAAGTTTGAATTTAGGTTTATATCCAGAAAAAGTTTACTAAATGTATAAAAATCTACCGGCATATCATCAGTGAGACTGTTTAACACATTTTAACTTTCCAATTCTTTAGCGTACTGTAACTGTCTACTGATGTACTATCATTTCCTCTTTTTACGCAAAAACTCAATTTTTGAATTTTATCATGTTTTTGACTTTTTCAAAATTTTCAAATGTTTTTGTATTTTCTGACAACAATATATCTCCCCCTAAAATGCAAAATCATATAAAGAAAATTTGACAACCCAATGTAGATAACTTTGTCTCGCCATTCATTTTCTGCTAATGTGCTCTGTTTTACAGAAAATAATAATGTACCCCCATGATTTACAACCCATTGATTTTCGAAAGTTTGAAAACCGTTTTTCAATCTTGTGAAAGTAATCATGTTTGTTCCGCCATGAGGGTTTCGGCATATTCAATCAACACATATTTTTTTTAAATTTTCTATTTTTGACAAAAGTTAAAAACAAACATATTTTTGGTTTTTTTTTAAGTTTTTTCAAATTTTTAGAGTTTTTGAAAATATTGTTTATTTATGTACAGAAAATGTTAAACTCCCTGTTCAACCAAACCAGGGTTCAGCAACCTCTTCCTGTGCCAGGCTGCCCCAACTTTCATTCTCACAATCTTCAGTTTTGATGAGCACCTGAACATTCAAAACATTCAATTACTTGAACAATTTAGCCCAGGTCTGTTGGACCTTAGGCATTTCTACACAATATTCATCATGTAGCTTTGGAAAATCTTTCTCATCAAAAACTTTTTCAATTTTAACTTCAACTTTTTCATCTTTTACCAAAATTACTTGTTTCTTAGCACTCCATTTTTTACCTTTCGGAGTACCTCTTTTGTAAAAATGTGATTATTTTTGAACATTTTGTTTTTGAACAACTCTTGGTTTCCAAAACACTTTGGGTTTTGTCATATCAACATTTGTTTTCCAACTTTGAGTTGTTCTCTATTTGGGTGTGTGAAAAATCTGTGTTTGTCTAGAATCAGACCTAGTCTGTTTTGGTTTCCAAGTTTGATTCAAAGCAAACTTGTTTGTGTTGTACCTCCAAGTTTGTTTTGAATCAAATCTGGCAGTCTTCTGTTTCACAGTCTCAGACTTCTGTTTTTCAACATCAACAGGCTTTGGGTTTGGACACTTTTGTGCAACATGTCCAATTTGATCACATTTAAAACACACTTTCTTTGAGACATCCTTAGCCTGTTGTTGTTTCTTTTTCTTAGTATGAAACTCATCAATAGACTGTTGTCCAAATTTGAATTTTTCTTCTTCTTCAAAACTTTTTCTTTGAACAAAACTCATTTTTGCCTGATAATTTGGCATTTCATTTCTTTTCCAACTTTGTTTCTTCTTATAACCCAACCCAGCCTTCATGTTTTTCTTTTTGAAACCAGGTTTGTTATAAAAAGTTTTGTGACCTTTACCAGCAAACTTTGGAATCTCAGACTTCTCAATCTCAACCATTTTGAAAACTTTATCAACCTTTTCTGAAATCACATTCTGAATCGGGAATACAATATCTAAGAATAATTTGTCTGATCCAATCATGGTGTAAACCAATCCTTTTGAATCATCATTTAAATTTTTCTCGGATTTTGTCTGTTTGAGATAACCATCATGAAAATTTCCCTCATTTTCATCATGTGATTCAGACTTACCTTTGTTTGACTCATCTTTCAGAACGCTTTCAACAACCTTACTTACCACCTCTGAATCATTAGCTTCATCAGATTTGGAGTAAGTCACATCGATACTTTCAGGTAATTGGTCAACAATATTCAGACCTTTTGCCACCTTTTCCTCATCATAAAAAGTATAATTGTTTCTCAATGGTGGTGGTACCTGATGAAATTCTGAACCAATACCCTTTTTGTTCTTGTCAGTATCTTTGTCATCTGGTGTGATGTTGAAAATGCGTTCGAGAATGTACGAAGAGTTATGATAACTTTGAAGTTTGGTAACAACCTTTTCTTTTTCAGCCAAAATTTGTTTAAGATTAGCAATTTCATCAACACATTTGTTTAATTCAATTTGCTTTTCTTTAAACTGTCTCTCATACATTTCTTTAGTGACTAAAGTTTCAGATAATCTTTGATCAAAACATTTGACTTGGCTCTTCAAAGTATCATAAGCCTCTTGTACTCTCTGACTCGACCACTTTAAAGAATCATACTCTTTTTGAACATCTTGAATTTTAGTTTCTTTTTCAACACAATCAACACATTTTGCAGAACACAGTTGTCTATAAACATCATTATCCTTTTCAAGACTTTGACATTTTTGGGTCAATTTTTCAACTTTTAGTTTCAAAATTTCTTCTTTTTCAATCATATCTTTACATTTTGTTGTGAACCATTTTCAAGTTTGCTTAATTCATTATCTTTTGTTTTTATCAATTCATCTTTTTCAATACAGGATTTGCACATTTCTATGCAATTCCTGCATTTGTTCTCATTTTTATCAACAATTTCAATATTTGATAGATCAGAAGATTCACTTACTTCAATCTCTTTCAGCACCGGTTTTTCTGTTTCAACTTTCTGATCTTCCTCCTTCTTCTCTTCTTCTTGTACATTCTGTTCTTCTTCAGCAACAGGCTTTGCAGTAATCTTCACTTCCTCTACCATCTTTTTCAACTCTTCTTCTTTTCTCTTCTTCATTTCTACCACCATTGGTAGACTCGCTTCGCAAACTTCTTTGATTTTGTTCACCAAATCTGGCCAATATTCTTTTTCAGATAACCTTCTTGTGTTGAAAGTAGCCTGACTTGGAAGCAAATTTGTTACAGCTTCAAAATCCACCTTTGATGGATCAACAACTGGATTACCCCGTGGATCCATGTAACATTCCAAATCATCATTCCATCTTTTGGCTCTCTGGGCTTCTTTGAATGCTTCTCTGAATTTTTCAATTTCCCATCTTGCATAATCTATTTTCCACCATCTATCAGGATCAACCTCAGCTACAAATGCATATCCAACTGCATCTTCTTCAGGTAGAACTTGACTCCAGTCATAACCTTCATCGTCATGAATAACTGCCAGAGCTCTTGATTTTTCTTCAGGCTGCTTCAATCTGGGAGGTTCAGACTTGTTCTGATGATAGATTGCTTTCTTGTAATAATCTTCCTTGAACGGATTAGTAGTATCATCAGCATAAGCATTTCTGCACTCACGTTTAAAGTGACCTTTCTGTTTGCATTTAAAACATGTCACTTTGGATATGTCAAAGCCTAACTTGGTAGACGGTCCACCAATAGACTGCCTTCCAGTAATTTCCATAAAACGTTGTGCCCTCCTCACTGCACTGGCCATACACCACCTTATGTCGATCAGTTCCATCTCCTCAGGATCTATTTGATCGTAGTCTTCCTTAGTTAGGTTGGTGTTGCCTATCATGCCTGCCACAAGGCTCTCATACGATTCAAGCACAGATGCTAAGAAGACCATCTGCTGCTTTGCAGACTCCTCATTGAAATTTTGAGCATTCTTCAAATCTACTGCAATGTTGCATTGAAACACATTCTTTGATGCAGATTGACTCGATGTTGTTGAAAAAGATCCACTGTGAAAACCACGATGAGGACTTTCATTGTTCACAGATTTTGAACTTTCTTCAGAAAACGCTGTTCTTGGAGACCCAGCCTGTGGTAGATTTCCTCTATAGTATAACTCCACATTCTGCTGATGAGCTAAGTTGTTTACTTTAGATCTCTTTATCTCCAACTCATGACTTTCAAGTCTTTCGATCAGTAAATCCACTGTTAACTCTTCAGGCTTGATTGTGTTTTCCAACATTAAGGCAAAGTATTGCCAATCTTGATCATTCGGCAATGAATCAAACAATTTATCAACCAGCTCCTCTTGAGTGTATGTGATTTTGTGTCTGGCCAACTCCATCTTCAGATGTCCAAATCTCTCAATCATCTTACAAACCGATTCATTTTTCATACAACCAAAATGATCAAACTCTTTACGCAACAATTTCTTTTTGTTTTTCACAATCTCATTACTTCCTACACACTTTCTCTCTAACGCTTCCCATAAACTCTTCGACGTTTTCTCTTGCTCAAGTAATGAAATGATATCTTCTCTCACTGATTGTTTTATCAATGTAATCATTTTGTATTCAGCCACAACATTTTTTATATCTGTTTCTGTGAAATCTTTCTCATCTAATAACTCTCCTCCTGCTTTGACTGGTTCTGTATATCCATTTTTCAATTTTAACCAACTTTCAGGAGCGAATGCTTTTACCCAACCCTCAAATCGATTTTTCCACCAGTTATAATCTTCAATCTTCATTAGCTTTGGTGGTTTCTGTTGACTTCCATACATATTCTCATACTTCAAATTTTCTGAAATCTCTTTCGAATATTCTCTCATATCAGATCTTCTTTCTGTCGATTCTGAAGTGAACGCATTGTAGAATGTGTTGTAAAATTCTTCACCGCTGCTCGACATCTTCAAACACAATTCAAGCTAACTCACTTTCAAGCTAACACACTTTCAAGCTAACACACTTTCAAGCTAACAGCGTATTTCAAGCGAACAGGTTCAAGCTGACAGAATATTTCAAGCGAACAGGTTCAAGCTAACAGCATATTTCAAGAGACCAGACCTATGATGTCATCATTTCACGAACATTTTCAAGCCGTCAAGCGTATTTTGATCAGTTTTAATCCGTATTTTAGTTTGAAACTTTCAAGGATTAGTTAACTATGTATTTCGCTTGATATGTGTCAGTTTCAGGCCATTTCAACCGTGAATTATGTCTGAATCAGAAAAAGAATGAGAAGAAGTAAGTAGAAATGAGAAAATCCGGTATAATCAAGGTGCTATGGTATGAACTCCTCGTCCTGAGCTCTGATACCACTTTTTGGACCGTTTGCGTGACCCTAAACATCAGTAAAAGTAGTTCATCTCAGTTTACAGAGGCGAAATCAAAGTAAACCGAGTCACAACAACATATATCCTTTTAATCTTTTCTCTATTAATGATTTGCGAGACTTTACAATCGTTTCTAACAAGATTTCGGCAGCACCTCGTCTCACAAGCTATGACTACTGTTAGCTTCAAATGACACACTCAACCCCTATTTATAGGCTTGGCCTGTTAGCTTGAAATGACACATCAGTTTCAAGCTGACAAGCAAGAACCAGTTTCAAGCTAACAAGCAAGAACCAGTTTCAAGCTAACAAGCAAGAACCAAGCTATCAAACATACTTTTACATTTAAACCCTAATTCTAACCATCTAGACCTAAGACTTGATTAAAACGTAGTCAACAGACATTCAGTGTACCAACAATAGCAAATAAACAAAGTATTGTAACCACAAATATAAACTGAGTGGAAGCATATAACCAAAATTATCGATCATTGCGACATTTAGATATTTTTGTATATTATGCTTCACTACACAACCACATATTTACTTATATAAAGTTTTATTTATTATTGTGATATATTATTATTATTATTATTATTATTATTATTATTATTTTTATTATTATTATTATATTTTTTTCTAAAAATATTAAATATTATACAAACATCTGTTCTATATTTAGGCTGCCTTCAAAAGTTGAACTCCCGCTCGTCATACTTCTAGACGAGGTTTTCACCCACTAATCTGATCCTATTCCCTGCATCCACCATTTCTTCGCCATAATGGCGCAGTTCAGCAACATTGTCGGGGTTCATGGGTGGAAAGACAGAAAGAGAAGGTTCATACTGAGGGTAATATGGGTTTGGGTTATTCATCATGTCCTGGAAGTGCCAATCATTAGTCCACCATTCTTCAGCTTGATCGGGATGTGGCTGTTGTGGAATGACCGGTGCAGGAATGGCGGATTTCAGGTTTATTGGTATTTCAGGTGGTATTGGTGCATTCAGGAGGTTTTCATCTAACGGTCCAAATAAATCACAATTAGCTAATTTTCTGTCCAACTCCTCCCATGGTGGTAATGTTGGGGCTTGGTTGGAACTCTCTGCCAAGACTTCTTTTTTCCTTTTGGTTCAACAGTTTTCTTGATTTTCTTGGCCGCTGGCTTCTTCTTCCTACCTCTTTTCCAATCCAAAATCCTTCTCCTTTTCTTTGGTTTTGGCTTCCTGAGCTCAAAATACTATTGGTTCATCGTGTTCGGCTTTGTATCCCGTCTGATTTTCTGTTGTTTCCATATCTGTGGGATTCATTGAGATGTTCTCGAGGGCTTCTACTAACTCGCTCATACTGTTAGTAAAAAATAATGAAAACACGAACTCCGAAAATCGAATATAAAATTGATTAGTAGCACAAATTTTTCACAGAAGCATCAAATTCCTGACTATTAATTTAAGTATTTAAAATACTTAATTAGCTTAAACTAGTGGCTCTGATACCACCTTCTGTCACGGCCACCGACCCTTATCCCGGTACGGGCGCCGCGAGGCAGACAATAGTGGTACTGGTGTTTATTAATTAGCAGCGGAATATCATCAGGACTGGGTGTCAAGAAAAATTTGTCAGAGTTTCAAAACATCGAATTATTTTATTTCATAACTGTGGGGTAAACCCCGCATTTACAAAAAGGAATTTCACTGGGGAAATCCTTTATTTACAGAAAACACGTTTATTTCTAATTTACGAGCCACTTATTTAAGCTGAAGTGCTTCACGGCACTTTTTCTTTCTTCACAGTAAATCACCTGAAACGTGTTTTTAAAATCATTTGGTCAGAGAAAAATACTAGCAAGTACATTCAATTGTATAAAAGACACATTGTTATAATTTACAGTATTAAGAGCGATTACAATGTTTATATCAACCAATTACCCCAAATCGGTATTTGTCACTCGACCGGATCTGTGACTGTGGTCATATCACACATTGGCTAACTCGTTATCCAATGGTGAAGCTTATCAAGTAGTGTATACAAAACCCACATACCGGCAGTAATTGTAGATTACTATGACTTAATCACTGTAGTTACAACTTTGAAAACAAGTAGGGTTTTGAGAGCATTTAATAAAAATAGAATGACTCACATTGAAGGTTTAGGCTGATAGAGCTTGCCTACTAGTTTATAGCTGGTAAACCTAATTAAATATACAATGCACACGTATTAGTGTATTAACTCAATACAACATTAACGATAATCATGAGATTGAAACCTACAACGAATGACAAAGTATAGCCGAGTTCCAGCAACACTCAAAACATCTATTGGATCGGTTTTAATCGATCGGACATAGTACTGTAGCAGTGATTGAGTTATTACCCTGATATCGTAGAAGAGTTTCATGACTTTAGGGTGTAAATTGAAAGAAACAGAGCAACAAGCAGTGAAATGAACGGAATTTTGTGTCCCAGACTGAGGGCTTTATAGCCCATATGGACCCGGCCTGCGTGTCGCGCGCGCTACCCCTGTCCCTGGCGCGTGTCGCGGGGCTAGCCCATCTAGCCTAGGGATGCCTTGCGTCATATACAGGCTGGCCATTCATCAAATTCAAGTTACACGCATCCAGAACTCCTGCCGCGCGTCGCGAAAGATTTAGGGGATCCTCCCATGAGTCTCCGGGGGTCCCTGTTGCTAGTTTCATCCGTTTTTCAATTCGGGTCGCGCTGTACAAGTTCGGGATCTCAAGTAGGGTTCGAGATAATACCCCAGATATCACTAAGCATAAAGACCTAGTATCTCAGAAAGAGGGGTCCTTCAAACGAGATTTCAGGGGTTGCCTATATATCCAAGTAGTGTTCCCCACGAAATAAGCAAGTTTGAATTTAGGTTTATATCCCGAAAAAGTTTACTAAATGTATAAAAATCTACCGGCATATCATCAGTGAGACTGTTTAACACATTTTAACTTTCCAATTCTTTAGCGTACTGTAACTGTCTACTGATGTACTATCATTTTCTCTTTTTACGCAAAAACTCAATTTTTGAATTTTATCATGTTTTTGACTTTTTCAAAATTTTCAAATGTTTTTGTATTTTCTGACAACAATATATCTCCCCCTAAAATGCAAAATCATATAAAGAAAATTTGACAACCCAATGTAGATAACTTTGTCTCGCCATTCATTTTCTGCTAATGTGCTCTGTTTTACAGAAAATAATAATGTACCCCCATGATTTACAACCCATTGATTTTCGAAAGTTTGAAAACCGTTTTTCAATCTTGTGAAAGTAATCATGTTTGTTCCGCCGTGAGGGTTTCGGCATATTCAATCAACACATATTTTTTTTAAATTTTCTATTTTTGACAAAAATTAAAAACAAACATATTTTTGGTTTTTTTTTTTAAGTTTTTTCAAATTTTTAGAATTTTTGAAAATATTGTTTATTTATGTACAGAAAATGTTAAACTCCCTGTTCAACCAAACCAGGTTTCAGCAACCTCTTCCTGTGCCAGGCTGCCCCAACTTTCATTCTCACAATCTTCAGTTTTGATGAGCACCTGCACATTCAAAACATTCAATTACTTGAACAATTTAGCCCAGGTCTGTTGGACCTTAGGCATTTCTACACAATATTCATCATGTAGCTTTGGAAAATCTTTCTAATCAAAAACTTTTTCAATTTTAACTTCAACTTTTTCATCTTTTACCAAAATTACTTGTTTCTTAGCACTCCATTTTTAACCTTTCGGAGTGCCTCTTTTGTAAAAATGTGATTATTTTTGAACATTTTGTTTTTGAACAACTCTTGGTTTCCAAAACTCTTTGGGTTTTGTCATATCAACATTTGTTTTCCAACTTTGAGTTGTTCTCAATTTGGGTGTGTGAAAAATCTGTGTTTGTCTAGAATCAGACCTAGTCTGTTTTGGTTTCCAAGTTTGATTCAAAGCAAACTTGTTTGTGTTGTACCTCCAAGTTTGTTTTGAATCAAATCTGGCAGTCTTCTGTTTCACAGTCTCAGACTTCTGTTTTTCAACATCAACAGGCTTTGGGTTTGGACACTTTTGTGCAACATGTCCAATTTGATCACATTTAAAACACACTTTCTTTGAGACATCCTTAGCCTGTTGTTGTTTCTTTTTCTTAGTATGAAACTCATCAATAGACTGTTGTCCAAATTTGAATTTTTCTTCTTCTTCAAAACTTTTTCTTTGAACAAAACTCATTTTTGCCTGATAATTTGGCATTTCATTTCTTTTCCAACTTTGTTTCTTTTTATAACCCAACCCAGCCTTCATGTTTTTCTTTTTGAAACCAGGTTTGTTATAAAAAGTTTTGTGACCTTTACCAGCAAACTTTGGAATCTCAGACTTCTCAATCTCAACCATTTTGAAAACTTTATCAACCTTTTCTGAAATCACATTCTGAATCGGGATTACAATATCTAAGAATAATTTGTCTGATCCAATCATGGTGTAAACCAATCCTTTTGAATCATCATTCAAATTTTTCTCGGATTTTGTCTGTTTGAGATAACCATCATGAAAATTTCCCTCATTTTCATCATGTGATTCAGACTTACCTTTGTTTGACTCATCTTTCAGAACGCTTTCAACAACCTTACTTACCACCTCTGATTCATTAGCTTCATCAGATTTGGAGTAAGTCACATCGATACTTTTAGGTAATTGGTCAACAATATTCAGACCTTTTGCCACCTTTTCCTCATCATAAAAAGTATAATTGTTTCTCAATGGTGGTGGTACCTGATGAAATTCTGAACCAATACCCTTTTTGTTCTTGTTAGTATCTTTGTCATCTGGTGTGATGTTGAAAATGCGTTCGAGAATGTACGAAGAGTTATGATAACTTTGAAGTTTGGTAACAACCTTTTCTTTTTCAGCCAAAATTTGTTTAAGATTAGCAATTTCATCAACACATTTGTTTAATTCAATTTGCTTTTCTTTAAACTGTCTCTCATACATTTCTTTAGTGACTAAAGTTTCAGATAATCTTTGATTAAAACATTTGACTTGGCTCTTCAAAGTATCATAAGCCTCTTGTACTCTCTGACTCGACCACTTTAAAGAATCATACTCTTTTTGAACATCTTGAATTTTAGTTTCTTTTTCAACACAATCAACACATTTTGCAGAACACAGTTGTCTATAAACATCATTATCCTTTTCAAGACCTTGACATTTCTGTGTCAATTTTTCAACTTTTAGTTTCAAAATTTCTTCTTTTTCAATCATATCTTTACATTTTGTTGTGAAACCATTTTCAAGTTTGCTTAATTCATTATCTTTTGTTTTTATCAATTCATCTTTTTCAATACAGGCTTTGCACATTTCTATGCAATTCCTGCATTTGTTCTCATTTTTATCAACAATTTCAATATTTGATAGATCAGAAGATTCACTTACTTCAATCTCTTTCAGCACCGGTTTTTCTGTTTCAACTTTCTGATCTTCCTCCTTCTTCTCTTCTTCTTGTACATTCTGTTCTTCTTCAGCAACAAGCTTTGCAGTAATCTTCACTTCCTCTACCATCTTTTTCAACTCTTCTTCTTTTCTCTTCTTCATTTCTACCACCATTGGTAGACTCGCTTCGCAAACTTCTTTGATTTTGTTCACCAAATCTGGCCAATATTCTTTTTCAGATAACCTTCTTGTGTTGAAAGTAGCCTGACTTGGAAGCAAATTTGTTACAGCTTCAAAATCCACCTTTGATGGATCAACAACTGGATTACCCCGTGGATCCATGTAACATTCCAAATCATCATTCCATCTTTTGGCTCTCTGGGCTTCTTTGAATGCTTCTCTGAATTTTTCAATTTCCCATCTTGCATAATCTATTTTCCACCATCTATCAGGATCAACCTCAGCTACAAATGCATATCCAACTGCATCTTCTTCAGGTAGAACTTGACTCCAGTCATAACCTTCATCGTCATGAATAACTGCCAGAGCTCTTGATTTTTCTTCAGGCTGCTTCAATCTGGGAGGTTCAGACTTGTTCTGATGATAGATTGCTTTCTTGTAATAATCTTCCTTGAACGGATTAGTAGTATCATCAGCATAAGCATTTCTGCACTCACGTTTAAAGTGACATTTCTGTTTGCATTTAAAACATGTCACTTTGGATTTGTCAAAGCCTAACTTGGTAGACGGTCCACTAATAGACTGCCTTCCAGTAATTTCCATAAAACGTTGTGCCCTCCTCACTGCACTTGCCATACACCACCTTATGTCGATCGGTTCCATCTCCTCAGGATCTATTTTATCGTAGTCTTCCGTAGTTAGGTTGGTGTTGCCTATCTTGCCTGCCACAAGGCTCTCATACGATTCAAGCACAGATGCTAAGAAGACCATCTGTTGCTTTGCAGACTCCTCATTGAAATTTTGAGCATTCTTCAAATCTACTGCAATGTTGCATTGAAACACATTCTTTGATGCAGATTGACTCGATGTTGTTGAAAAAGATCCACTGTGAAAACCACGATGAGGACTTTCATTGTTCACAGATTTTGAACTTTCTGTAGAAAACGCTATTCTTGGAGACCCAGCCTATGGTAGATTTCCTCTGTAGTATAACTCCACATTCTGCTGTTGAGCTAAGTTGTTTACTTTAGATCTCTTTATCTCCAACTCGTGACTTTCAAGTCTTTCGATCAGTAAATCCACTGTTAACTCTTCAGGCTTGATTGTGTTTTTCAACATTAAGGCAAAGTATTGCCAATCTTGATCATTCGGCAATGAATCAAACAATTTATCAACCAGCTCCTCTTGAGTGTATGTGATTTTGTGTCTGGCCAACTCCATCTTCAAATGTCCAAATCTCTCAATCATCTTACAAACCGATTCATTTTTCATACAACCAAAATGATCAAACTCTTTACGCAACAATTTCTTTTTGTTTTTCACAATCTCATTACTTCCTACACACTTTCTCTCTAACGCTTCCCATAAACTCTTCGACGTTTTCTCTTGCTCAAGTAATGAAATGATATCTTCTCTCACTGATTGTTTTATCAATGTAATCATTTTGTATTCAGCCACAACATTTTTTATATCTGTTTCTGTGAAATCTTTCTCATCTAATAACTCTCCTCCTGCTTTGACTGGTTCTGTATATCCATTATTCAATTTTAACCAACTTTCAGGAGCGAATGCTTTTACCCAACCCTCAAATCGATTTTTCCACCAGTTATAATCTTCAATCTTCATTAGCTTTGGTGGTTTCTGTTGACTTCCATACATATTCTCATACTTCAAATTTTCTGAAATCTCTTTCGAATATTCTCTCATATCAGATCTTCTTTCTGTCGATTCTGAAGTGAACGCATTGTAGAATGTGTTGTAAAATTCTTCACCGCTGCTCGACATCTTCAAACACAATTCAAGCTAACTCACTTTCAAGCTAACACACTTTCAAGCTAACACACTTTCAAGCTAACACACTTTCAAGCTAACAGCGTATTTCAAGCGAACAGGTTCAAGCTGACAGAATATTTCAAGCGAACAGGTTCAAGCTAACAGCATATTTCAAGCGACCAGACCTATGATGTCATCATTTCACGAACAATTTCAAGCCGTCAAGCGTATTTTGATCAGTTTTAATCCGTATTTTAGTTTGAAACTTTCAAGGATTAGTTAACTATGTATTTCGCTTGATATGTGTCAGTTTCAGGCCATTTCAACCATGAATTATGTCTGAATCAGAAAAAGAATGAGAAGAAGTAAGTAGAAATGAGAAAATCCGGTATAATCAAGCTGCTATGGTATGAACTCCTCGTCCTGAGCTCTGATACCACTTGTTGGACCGTTTGCGTGACCCTAAACATCAGTAAAAGTAGTTCATCTCAGTTTACAGAGGCGGAATCAAAGTAAACCCAGTCACAACAGCATATATCCTTTTAATCTTTTCTCTATTAATGATTTGCGAGACTTTACAATCGTTTCTAACAAGATTTCGGCAGCACCTCGTCTCACAAGCTATGACTACTGGTAGCTTCAAATGACACACTCAACCCCTATTTATAGGCTTGGCCTGTTAGCTTGAAATGACACATCAGTTTCAAGCCGACAAGCAAGAACCAGTTTCAAGCTAACAAGCAAGAACCAGTTTCAAGCTATCAAACATACTTTTACATTTAAACCCTAATTCTAACCATCTAGACCTAAGACTTGATTAAAACGTAGTCAACAGACATTCAGTGTACCAACAATAGCAAATAAACAAAGTATTGTAACCACAAATATAAACTGAGTGGAAGCATATAACCAAAATTATCGATCATTGCGACATTTAGATATTTTTGTATATTATGCTTCACTACACAACCACATATTTACATATATAAAGTTTTATTTATTATTGTGATATATTATTATTATTATTATTATTATTATTATTATTATTATTATTATTATATTTTTTTCTAAAAATATTAAATATTATACAAACATCTGTTCTATATTTAGGCTGCCTTCAAAAGTTGAACTCCCGCTCGTCATACTTCCAGACGAGGTTTTCACCCACTAATCTGATCCTATTCCCTGCATCCACCATTTCTTCGCCATAATGGCGCAGTTCAGCAACATTGTCGGGGTTCATAGGTGGAAAGACAGAAAGAGAAGGTTCATACTGAGGGTAATATGGGTTTGGGTTATTCATCATGTCCTGGAAGTGCCAATCATTAGTCCACCATTCTTCAGCTTGATCGGGATGTGGCTGTTGTGGAATGACCGGTGCGGGAATGGCGGTTTTCAGGTTTATTGGTATTTCAGGTGGTATTGGTGCATTCAGGAGGTTTTCATCTAACGGTCCAAATAAATCACAATTAGCTAATTTTCTGTCCAACTCCTCCCATGGTGGTAATGTTGGGGCTTGGTTGGAACTCTCTGCCAAGATTTCTTTTTTACTTTTGGTTCAACAGTTTTCTTGATTTTCTTGGCCGCTGGCTTCTTCTTCCTACCTCTTTTCCAATCCAAAATCCTTCTCCTTTTCTTTGGTTTTGGCTTCCTGAGCTCAAAATACTATTGGTTCATCGTGTTCGGCTTTGTATCCCGTCTGATTTTCTGTTGTTTCCATATCTGTGGGATTCATTGAGATGTTCTCGAGGGCTTCTACTAACTCGCTCATACTGTTAGTAAAAAATAATGAAAACACGAACTCCGAAAATCGAATATTATATTGATTAGTAGCACAAATTTTTCACAGAAGCATCAAATTCCTGACTATTAATTTAAGTATTTAAAATACTTAATTAGCTTAAACTAGTGGCTCTGATACCACCTTCTGTCACGGACACCGACCCTTATCCCGGTACGGGCGCCGCGAGGCAGACAATAGTGGTACTGGTGTTTATTAATTAGCAGCGGAATATCATCAGGACTGGGTGTCAAGAAAAATTTGTCAGAGTTTCAAAACATCGAATTATTTTATTTCATAACTGTGGGGTAAACCCCGCATTTACAAAAAGGAATTTCACTGGGGAAATCCTTTATTTACAGAAAACACGTTTATTTCTAATTTACGAGCCACTTATTTAAGCTGAAGTGCTTCACGGCACTTTTTCTTTCTTCACAGTAAATCACCTGAAACGTGTTTTTAAAATCATTTGGTCAGAGAAAAATACTAGCAAGTACATTCAATTGTATAAAAGACACATTGTTATAATTTACAGTATTAAGAGCGATTACAATGTTTATATCAACCAATTACCCCAAATCGGTATTTGTCACTCGACCGGATCTGTGACTATGGTCATATCACACATTGGCTAACCCGTTATCCAATGGTGAAGCTTATCAAGTAGTGTATACAAAACCCACATACCGGCAGTAATTGTAGATTACTATGACTTAATCACTGTAGTTACAACTTTGAAAACAAGTAGGGTTTTGAGAGCATTTAATAAAAATAGAATGACTCACATTGAAGGTTTAGGCTGATAGAGCTTGCCTACTAGTTTATAGCTGGTAAACCTAATTAAATATACAATGCACACGTATTAGTGTATTAACTCAATACAACATTAACGATAATCATGAGATTGAAACCTACAACGAATGACAAAGTATAGCCGAGTTCCAGCAACACTCAAACATCTATTGGATCGGTTTTAATCGATCGGACATAGTACTGTAGCAGTGATTGAGTTATTACCCTGATATCGTAGAAGAGTTTCATGACTTTAGGGTGTAAATTGAAAGAAACAGAGCAACAAGCAGTGAAATGAACGGAATTTTGTGTCCCAGACTGAGGGCTTTATAGCCCATATGGACCCGGCCTGCGTGTCGCGCGCGCTACCCCTGTCCCTGGCGCGTGTCGCGGGGCTAGCCCATCTAGCCTAGGGATGCCTTGCGTCATATACAGGCTGGCCATTCATCAAATTCAAGTTACACACGTCCAGAACTCCTGCCGCGTGTCGCGAAAGATTTAGGGGATCCTCCCATGAGTCTCCGGGGGTCCCTGTTGCTAGTTTCATCCGTTTTTCAATTCGGGTCGCGCTGTACAAGTTCGGGATCTCAAGTAGGGTTCGAGATAATACCCCAGATATCACTAAGCATAAAGACCTAGTATCTTAGAAAGAGGGGTCCTTCAAACGAGATTTCAGGGGTTACCTATATATCCAAGTAGTGTTCCCCACGAAATAAGCAAGTTTGAATTTAGGTTTATTTCCCGAAAAAGTTTACTAAATGTATAAAAATCTACCGGCATATCATCAGTGAGACTGTTTAACACATTTTAACTATCCAATTCTTTAACGTACTGTAACTGTCTACTGATGTACTATCATTTCCTCTTTTTACGCAAAAACTCAATTTTTGAATTTTATCATGTTTTTGACTTTTTCAAAATTTTCAAATGTTTTTGTATTTTCTGACAACAATATATCTCCAACTAAAATGCAAAATCATATAAAGAAAATTTGACAACCCAATGTAGATAACTTTGTCTCGCCATTCATTTTCTGCTAATGTGCTCTGTTTTACAGAAAATAATAATGTACCCCCATGATTTACAACCTATTGATTTTCGAAAGTTTGAAAACCGTTTTTCAATCTTGTGAAAGTAATCATGTTTGTTCCGCCGTGAGGGTTTCGGCATATTCAATCAACACATATTTTTTTTAAATTTTCTATTTTTGACAAAAATTAAAAACAAACATATTTTTGGTTTTTTTTTTTTAAGTTTTTTCAAATTTTTAGAATTTTTGAAAATATTGTTTATTTATGTGCAGAAAATGTTAAACTCCCTGTTCAACCAAACCAGGGTTCAGCAACCTCTTCCTGTGCCAGGCTGCCCCAACTTTCATTCTCACAATCTTCAGTTTTGATGAGCACCTGCACATTCAAAACATTCAATTACTTGAACAATTTAGCCCAGGTCTGTTGGACCTTAGGCATTTCTACACAATATTCATCATGTAGCTTTGGAAAATCTTTCTCATCAAAAACTTTTTCAATTTTAACTTCAACTTTTTCATCTTTTACCAAAATTACTTGTTTCTTAGCACTCCATTTTTTACCTTTCGGAGTACCTCTTTTGTAAAAATGTGATTCTTTTTGAACATTTTGTTTTTGAACAACTCTTGGTTTCCAAAAATCTTTGGGTTTTGTCATATCAACATTTGTTTTCCAACTTTGAGTTGTTCTCAATTTGGGTGTGTGAAAAATCTGTGTTTGTCTAGAATCAGACCTAGTCTGTTTTGGTTTCCAAGTTTGATTCAAAGCAAACTTGTTTGTGTTGTACCTCCAAGTTTGTTTTGAATCAAATCTAGCAGTCTTCTGTTTCACAGTCTCAGACTTCTGTTTTTCAACATCAACAGGCTTTGGGTTTGGACACTTTTGTGCAACATGTCCAATTTGATCACATTTAAAACACACTTTCTTTGAGACATCCTTAGCCTGTTGTTGTTTCTTTTTCTTAGTATGAAACTCATCAATAGACTGTTGTCCAAATTTGAATTTTTCTTCTTCTTCTTCAAAACTTTTTCTTTGAACAAAACTCATTTTTGCCTGATAATTTGGCATTTCATTTCTTTTCCAACTTTGTTTCTTCTTATAACCCAACCCAACCTTCATGTTTTTCTTTTTGAAACCAGGTTTGTTATAAAAAGTTTTGTGACCTTTACCAGCAAACTTTGGAATCTCAGACTTCTCAATCTGAACCATTTTGAAAACTTTATCAACCTTTTCTGAAATCACATTCTGAATCGGGAATACAATATCTAAGAATAATTTGTCTGATCCAATCATGGTGTAAACCAATCCTTTTGAATCATCATTCAAATTTTTCTCGGATTTTGTCTGTTTGAGATAACCATCATGAAAATTTCCCTCATTTTCATCATGTGATTCAGACTTACCTTTGTTTGACTCATCTTTCAGAACGCTTTCAACAACCTTACTTACCACCTCTGAATCATTAGCTTCATCAGATTTGGAGTAAGTCACATCGATACTTTCAGGTAATTGGTCAACAATATTCAGACCTTTTGCCACCTTTTCCTCATCATAAAAAGTATAATTGTTTCTCAATGGTGGTGGTACCTGATGAAATTCTGAACCAATACCCTTTTTGTTCTTGTCAGTATCTTTGTCATCTGGTGTGATGTTGAAAATGCGTTCGAGAATGTACGAAGAGTTATGATAACTTTGAAGTTTGGTAACAACCTTTTCTTTTTCAGCCAAAATTTGTTTAAGATTAGCAATTTCATCAACACATTTGTTTAATTGAATTTGCTTTTCTTTAAACTGTCTCTCATACATTTCTTTAGTGACTAAAGTTTCAGATAATCTTTGATCAAAACATTTGACTTGGCTCTTCAAAGTATCATAAGCCTCTTGTACTCTCTGACTCGACCACTTTAATGAATCATACTCTTTTTGAACATCTTGAATTTTAGTTTCTTTTTCAACACAATCAACACATTTTGCAGAACACAGTTGTCTATAAACATCATTATCCTTTTCAAGACCTTGACATTTCTGTGTCAATTTTTCAACTTTTAGTTTCAAAATTTCTTCTTTTTCAATCATATCTTTACATTTTGTTGTGAAACCATTTTCAAGTTTGCTTAATTCATTATCTTTTGTTTTTATCAATTCATCTTTTTCAATACAGGCTTTGCACATTTCTATGCAATTCCTGCATTTGTTCTCATTTTTATCAACAATTTTAATGTTTGATAGATCAGAAGATTCACTTACTTCAATCTCTTTCAGCACCGGTTTTTCTGTTTCAACTTTCTGATCTTCCTCCTTCTTCTCTTCTTCTTGTACTTTCTGTTCTTTTTCAGCAACAAGCTTTGCAGTAATCTTCACTTCCTCTACTATCTTTTTCAACTCTTCTTCTTTTCTCTTCTTCATTTCTACCACCATTGGTAGACTCGCTTCGCAAACTTCTTTGATTTTGTTCACCAAATCTGGCCAATATTCTTTTTCAGATAACCTTCTTGTGTTGAAAGTAGCCTGACTTGGAAGCAAATTTGTTACAGCTTCAAAATCCACCTTTGATGGATCAACAACTGGATTACCCCGTGGATCCATGTAACATTCCAAATCATCATTCCATCTTTCGGCTCTCTGGGCTTCTTTGAATGCTTCTCTAAATTTTTCAATTTCCCATCTTGCATAATCTATTTTCCACCATCTATCAGGATCAACCTCAGCTACAAATGCATATCCAACTGCATCTTCTTCAGGTAGAACTTGACTCCAGTCATAACCTTCATCGTCATGAATAACTGCCAGAGCTCTTGATTTTTCTTCAGGCTGCTTCATTCTGGGAGGTTCAGACTTGTTCTGATGATAGATTGCTTTCTTGTAATAATCTTCCTTGAACGGATTAGTAGTATCATCAGCATAAGCATTTCTGCACTCACGTTTAAAGTGACCTTTCTGTTTGCATTTAAAACATGTCACTTTGGATTTGTCAAAGCCTAACTTGGTAGACGGTCCACCAATAGACTGCCTTCCGGTAATTTCCATAAAACGTTGTGCCATCCTCACTGCACTGGCCATACACCACCTTATGTCGATCAGTTCCATCTCCTCAGGATCTATTTGATCGTAGTCTTCCTTAGTTAGGTTGGTGTTGCCTATCTTGCCTGCCACAAGGCTCTCATACGATTCAAGCACAGATGCTAAGAAGACCATCTGTTGCTTTGCAGACTCCTCATTGAAATTTTGAGTATTCTTCCAATCTACTGCAATGTTGCATTGAAACACATTCTTTGATGCAGATTGACTCGATGTTGTTGAAAAAGATCCACTGTGAAAACCACGATGAGGACTTTCATTGTTCACAGATTTTGAACTTTCTGCAGAAAACGCTGTTCTTGGAGACCCAGCCTGTGGTAGATTTCCTCTGTAGTATAACTCCACATTCTGCTGATGAGCTAAGTTGTTTACTTTAGATCTCTTTATCTCCAACTCGTGACTTTCAAGTCTTTCGATCAGTAAATCCACTGTTAACTCTTCAGGCTTGATTATGTTTTTCAACATTAAGGCAAAGTATTGCCAATCTTGATCATTCGGCAATGAATCAAACAATTTATCAACCAGCTCCTCTTGAGTGTATGTGATTTTGTGTCTGGCCAACTCCATCTTCAGATGTCCAAATCTCTCAATCATCTTACAAACCGATTCATTTTTCATACAACCAAAAAGATCAAACTCTTTACGCAACAATTTCTTTTTGTTTTTCACAATCTCATTACTTCCTACACACTTTCTCTCTAACGCTTCCCATAAACTCTTCGACGTTTTCTCTTGCTCAAATAATGAAATGATATCTTCTCTCACTGATTGTTTTATCAACGTAATCATTTTGTTTTCAGCCACAACATTTTTTATATCTGTTTCTGTGAAATCTTTCTCATCTAATAACTCTCCTCCTACTTTGACTGGTTCTGTATATCCATTTTTCAATTCTAACCAACTTTAAGGAGCGAATGCTTTTACCCAACCCTCAAATCGATTTTTCCACCAGTTATAATCTTCATTAGCTTTGGTGGTTTCTGTTGACTTCCATACATATTCTCATACTTCAAATTTTCTGAAATCTCTTTCGAATATTCTCTCATATCAGATCTTCTTTCTATCGATTCTGAAGTGAACGCATTGTAGAATGTGTTGTAAAATTCTTCACCGCTGCTCGACATCTTCAAACATAATTCAAGCTAACTCACTTTCAAGCTAACACACTTTCAAGCTAACACACTTTCAAGCTAACACACTTTCAAGCTAACAGCGTATTTCAAGCGAACAGGTTCAAGCTGACAGAATATTTCAAGCGAATAGGTTCAAGCTAACAGCATATTTCAAGCGACCAGACCTATGATGTCATCATTTCACGAACAATTTCAAGCCGTCAAGCGTATTTTGATCAGTTTTAATCCGTATTTTAGTTTGAAACTTTCAAGGATTAGTTAACTATGTATTTCGCTTTATATGTGTCAGTTTCAGGCCATTTCAACCGTGAATTATGTCTGAATCAGAAAAAGAATGAGAAGAAGTAAGTAGAAATGAGAAAATCCGGTATAATCAAGCTGCTATGGTATGAACTCCTCGTCCTGAGCTCTGATACCACTTGTTGGACCGTTTGCGTGACCCTAAACATCAGTAAAAGTAGTTCATCTCAGTTTACAGAGGCGGAATCAAAGTAAACCCAGTCACAACAGCATATATCCTTTTAATCTTTTCTCTATTAATGATTTGCGAGACTTTACAATCGTTTCTAACAAGATTTCGGCAGCACCTCGTCTCACAAGCTATGACTACTGTTAGCTTCAAATGACACACTCAACCCCTATTTATAGGCTTGGCCTGTTAGCTTGAAATGACACATCAGTTTCAAGCTATCAAACATACTTTTACATTTAAACCCTAATTCTAACCATCTAGACCTAAGACCTGATTAAAACGTAGTCAACAGACATTCAGTGTACCAACAATAGCAAATAAACAAAGTATTGTAACCACAAATATAAACTGAGTGGAAGCATATAACCAAAATTATCGATCATTGCGACATTTAGATATTTTTGTATATTATGCTTCACTACACAACCACATATTTACATATATAAAGTTTTATTTATTATTGTGATATATTATTATTATTATTATTATTATTATTATTATTATTATTATTGTTATTATTATATTTTTTTCTAAAAATATTAAATATTATACAAACATCTGTTCTATATTTAGGCTGCCTTCAAAAGTTGAACTCCCGCTCGTCATACTTCTAGACGAGGTTTTCACCCACTAATCTGATCCTATTCCCTGCATCCACCATTTCTTCGCCATAATGGCGTAGTTAAGCAACATTGTCGGGGTTCATGGGTGGAAAGACAGAAAGAGAAGGTTCATACTGAGGGTAATATGGGTTTGGGTTATTCATCATGTCCTGGAAGTGCCAATCATTAGTCCATCATTCTTCAGCTTGATCGGGATGTGGCTGTTGTGGAATGACCGGTGCGGGAATGGCGGTTTTCAGGTTTATTGGTATTTCAGGTGGTATTGGTGCATTCAGGAGGTTTTCATCTAACGGTCCAAATAAATCACAATTAGCTAATTTTCTGTCCAACTCCTCCCATGGTGGTAATGTTGGGGCTTGGTTGGAACTCTCTACCAAGATTTCTTTTTTCCTTTTGGTTCAACAGTTTTCTTGATTTTCTTGGCCGCTGGCTTCTTCTTCCTACCTCTTTTCCAATCCAAAATCCTTCTCCTTTTCTTTGGTTTTGGCTTCCAGAGCTCAAAATACTATTGGTTCATCGTGTTCGGCTTTGTATCCTGTCTGATTTTCTGTTGTTTCCATATTTGTGGGATTCATTGAGATGTTCCGGAGGGCTTCTACTAACTCGCTCATACTGTTAGTAAAAAATAATGAAAACACGAACTCCGAAAATCGAATATAATATTGATTAGTAGCACAAATTTTTCACAGAAGCATCAAATTCCTGACTATTAATTTAAGTATTTAAAATACTTAATTAGCTTAAACTAGTGGCTCTGATACCACCTTCTGTCACGGCCACCGACCCTTATCCCGGTACGGGCGCCGCGAGGCAGACAATAGTGGTACTGGTGTTTATTTATTAGCAGCGGAATATCATCAGGACTGGGTGTCAAGAAAAATTTGTCAGAGTTTCAAAACATCGAATTATTTTATTTCATAACTATGGGGTAAACCCCGCATTTACAAAAAGGAATTTCACTGGGGAAATCCTTTATTTACAGAAAACACGTTTATTTCTATTTTACGAGCCACTTATTTAAGCTGAAGTGCTTCACGGCACTTTTTCTTTCTTCACAGTAAATCACCTGAAACGTGTTTTTAAAATCATTTGGTCAGAGAAAAATACTAGCAAGTACATTCAATTGTATAAAAGACACATTGTTATAATTTACAGTATTAAGAGCGATTACAATGTTTATATCAACCAATTACCCCAAATCGGTATTTGTCACTCGACCGGATCTGTGACTGTGGTCATATCACACATTGGCTAACCCGTTATCCAATGGTGAAGCTTATCAAGTAGTGTATACAAAACCCACATACCGGCAGTAATTGTAGATTACTATGACTTAATCACTGTAGTTACAACTTTGAAAACAAGTAGGGTTTTGAGAGCATTTAATAAAAATAGAATGACTCACATTGAAGGTTTAGGCTGATAGAGCTTGCCTACTAGTTTATAGCTGGTAAACCTAATTAAATATACAATGCACACGTATTAGTGTATTAACTCAATACAACATTAACGATAATCATGAGATTGAAACCTACAACGAATGACAAAGTATAGCCGAGTTCCAGCAACACTCAAACATCTATTGGATCGGTTTTAATCGATCGGACATAGTACTGTAGCAGTGATTGAGTTATTACCCTGATATCGTAGAAGAGTTTCATGACTTTAGGGTGTAAATTGAAAGAAACAGAGCAACAAGCAGTGAAATGAACGGAATTTTGTGTCCCAGACTGATGGCTTTATAGCCCATATGGACCCGGCCTGCGTGTCGCGCGCGCTACCCCTGTCCCGGGCGCGTGTCGCGGGGCTAGCCCATCTAGCCTAGGGATGCCTTGCGTCATATACAGGCTGGCCATTCATCAAATTCAAGTTACACGCGTCCAGAACTCCTGCCGCGCGTCGCGAAAGATTTAGGGGATCCTCCCATGAGTCTCCGGGGGTCCCTATTGCTAGTTTCATCCGTTTTTCAATTCGGGTCGCGCTGTACAAGTTCGGGATCTCAAGTAGGGTTCCTTAAAGTGCATTTTAGGAATAGGTAATTGAAATTTTTGAGGTTGTTACAGCAACCGACCCGTGGGATTGGTCAAAGAATGCAAACCCTCCACAACAATTCGTTCCTTCAGCATGGGGTCCATCAACATTGCAATCTAGTTCTAGAAATGACCCCCTCCTCAAAGTAAACCTGACATGTCTTGGGTTCAGTCTCTTATGCCGTCAAATAACTTTCCACCACCAAAAATTGATTATTGGGCTAAACCTACTGCCGATTGTGATCAGACCGTACAATTGGTGAATGATGGTCAAACAAGAACAACGTTTTATGCTAAAATTGTCAAGAATGTCAAAGACGGTGAATCTTCGGGAAATGATGACAGTTCGGGATACGGCGGGAGTTTAGATGCAGAATGTTCAAGTTCAAGCGTGGATGGATCAGAAGGTCTTGTTGATTCTGAGGTAGATGGGTTAATGTCTGAGGGTGAATCCAGTCAGGTAAGTGTCGATAACTCTATCTGTTCTAAGTGCGATAAATGTAGTAAATGTTCTGAGTTAGAAGGTAAATTGTCTGAGTTAGATTGTAAATTTAAATTGACATTTAACCATAATCAACACTTGATTTTCGACCTTTCAAAATGCACAGAGGCTAACATGGTTTTAAAACGACACGAAAAGGAATTTAAAACCATCATTGAGACCTTAAAGAAAGACGTTTCTGAGTTAATGAAAAATGGTTTCGAGAAAGCAGACAACCATTAACAATTACATTAACATGCTCAAGGAAACGAAAAAAGGAATTAGCCTGTTCAAAGTGTGAAAGTGATGCGATCCATCTTAAGTGGATAGCTATTCCAACTCACGATATGTGTTGGATTACATCAAAGACATACAAAAGAAGAAAGGTAATGTCAAATGCATTAAGTATCAAAAATGTCCTCCACCGATTAAACATAATTATACCAAGCTGCCTGATGAGGAGGTTATGCCTCGTATTGAGTCATCGGTTTCTTTAGACATGAGGAATTCACAACTGGGCTCGAATTCAAAAGGACATATCCTCCAATCAAGCTCAATCAACTGATGTCAAAGATTCCACAACCGTACAGAATTAGGATCCTCTAGTCCTTGTTGAGGATTGTGATAGTTCGGATGATGAGTTGAATGAGGACGGACATAAGCAGTCAAACACGGCGACAAAAGAGACAAACATACCTCTCGAGAAGCACATTCCATGTGATCCTCCAGCAAAACCATGTGTGACTACTCCTGTAAAGAATACTGAAGCTTGTGTTGAAACTTGTGAAAGCGCGAACTTGCTTTATACGTTGATTGACTCTGACAAAGTTTACTCAAACAAAGATTTTCCCATTAAAAAATTTAATCAATCCTTGACTGATAAAGTGTTTGAGGATTCAACTAGTAAGTTTTTGGGAAAGTCGAGCCCAAGAGTTGTAGTAAATCAAAGTGCTCCAATCCCAAAAGCCGAAGTTCAGAAACAATATGGAAATAAAAAACTTCTAGATCAACAAAAGCAGAATCACGCTAATCAAGGAAAGAGAAAAGGCAAAAGAGCTCAACAAGAAGAAGTTTCAAAAGATAAACTTCGTGAAGTCTCAGGGAACTGATGAAATTAAAACTTTTGAAAACAAATCCAACACGGATTTTGTTAAACAAGTTCAGATTTTGTAAAGAAACAGTCGGAAAAACTACACACAACATATAAACTGTTGTGATGTAGGGCTAAGTACCTCGAGATCACAATGTTCATCATCAAGCTATCACCATCAAGATATTAAGAGGTTTGTTGAGCAGAGATCATGCTTTGAATGCGGTGAGTATGGACACATTGTTAGAAACTCTCCATATCTCACGATTGGAAAGGCAAAAGCTCATGCCCCCTATGGAAACTCTTACCGATTATGATCTGTTTCACCGAAAAAAGACTTTCGGTTTCAAAAAGAAAGAAAATTGAAACAGAGGTGTTAAAACCTTTGGTTGTCCAAACACAGTCTGTTAAACCAAATGTTAAAAATTAAAAACAAAAACCGATTTGGAAAACAAAATCGGTACTTGTTTCAGGGGGAGCTCAATCAATTCCAAATCATGCGGAAATCGAAGTCACAATTCTCGATGATGCTGGACAACCCAAGTCAACGAAGACTTGGGTCCCCCTCTCCAACTGATCTTTGAGTGATTGTTCAGGATGTTCCAGGAGGAACTATTGATAGTTGTAGGATTGTTAATAGTGGAGCATCCAGGCACCTGATCGGCAACATGAAGCTCCAACATATCGTTAAATCAAGGAGGAGTTGTTGCCTTTGATGGAGAAAAGAAAAGAAGATAAAATGTCCGGTGAAGGAATGATGATGAAGAAGTTGAAAACTTCGACAAGATGTCAAGATGAAAAACGTGCCAAAATTTGATTGTTATGGTTTTGATCAGGTCCAAGGGATAGATTCCAACGAAATGTACGCACCTGCAACATGAGTGAAGCTTATCGAAGATTCATGGCTTATACTTCCCACAAGAAGTTTAAGGCCTACAAGATGAACGTGTAGTGTACATTTCTCTATGGTGTGATTGAAAATGTGTTTGTTGAACAAACCAACCGGGTGTGCAGATACCTTGGCATGGATTGAACAACTGCACACTACTTCTTAAGAAGAAAGACGAAGACCTTTGCTGGTGCAAAAGTATGTGGAAGACATCATGTATTATCTGACCAATGATGAAGTGCACAAGTTTTCCCACATACTCACTTGCTTCTTACCAGCCGGACCCGGAGGTTTCTAATCTTGTTGCTCTGAAGAGATTTCTAAGTTATTTGAAGTAGCTACAAAATCGACCTTGAAATCCACACCGGGTGGATATCTAGTTTGGCAGAGCACTCAGATTACTGGCAATGCACGAAGCAGTTTCAGGATTACGGTTTTGAATTTCTAATCTCTCCTATCATTGTCGATATTTAAGCTGCTTTTCGAATTACTAACATCTCGTACAACACTCCTTGACCAAACACGTTGATCTCGAATATCACCTCACACGTGATTGTTTCAATACGAAACTCGTCAATGTTGTTTTGGTCCACACCGATTACCAACGTGTCAACTCATTTTCCTAAAATTTTGATAAATCATTTTTGATTGAGTTAATTTTGGTAAATGTCATCGAGGTAAAACATGAGTTAATCCACACCGGGAAATTGTTTTTGTGAATATTTTTTTTTTTTTGAGAAAAACCAAAAAGATGTTTTTAAAAGTTAAAATTTACTTTTTGAATTTAGGGGACTAAATCCAAATCAGAAATCAGAAAAATACAAAAACATTAAAAAACGTCAAAAAAGGACAAAAACAAGAGATAAACAAAAATGAGTTTCTTGGCGAGAAAAAGAGAAAATGATAGTAAATCAGTGGTCTGTCGAAACCTCTTTGAACTTAAAATGAAACACGATAAGTAGCTCTATTAATGATGTATCGGTAGGCTTACAATCATTTTAAAGTATGCAGGGCGATATAAACATAACGGGCCGAAGACCGTGTGGGAATCGCTCATTGGCATATAGTATTGGTACCGAAATTTCGTTTGATAGATTGCCGAGGTTTTGAGATACGTGGTCTTTATGTTGTTTATCATCTGGGTATCATGGTTGTTTCTTTTACCTAAAACAACGGGGACGCAAGTCTAGAACTTCCATGATGCCATACATACGTGTACATACTATACATACATGTATATAGTACATACTGCATACGACCCTCAATAAGTGATAAAAATATCATACTCACCCTCGAATAAGTGATTCTAAATCACCTCTATCATCCGAGAGTCAAGTTCGTCTCTTTGTCGGTACGATGGTACTAACATGTTCACGGACTTGCTCTCGTGCCCTGCATGCATTGAAAATCATGTTCCTCATTAATTAGTGATTCTATCATAAAGAGCTTGTATTCATCCTTAAAATAAGTGAGTATCTCACATTATATACGTCAACACAGATGATAAACGGTATACTCACCAGTAAGATGAACTCTCGTGCATACCTTGATACGGGAATGTTTCGTGAGTGGATGAACACAGGTCGGTAAGTATAAATCATACCTAAACGTATCCCCAAGTCATATGAATACATCTGATTGTTGAGTTTAAGTGGACAAGTATATCAATAATCGTTATAGGATGCTTATCTAAATGCTATCTAATTGAACAACAAGTGTATTTTGGCATGACCGCACATTGATATGATTCTCTTACCCTTGAAACTCGCAAAAAGAATGTCTGTAAATACTTATTTATTACTTCCGTCTATACATTTGAAATATTCAAAAAATACCAAAAAATTTATAAAAGCCAAAAAGATTTTGCTTTTATGTTTTTTTTTTATTGACCGATGTTGGAACTTGAATCTATCCCACCTAAAGCCTGATGAAAAGCCGAAAAACAATTGCATCTTCATAAATGGTCGAAGTAGACAAGTTTTGAAAGTTAAAGATCTAAAATTGAACAATTTTGAAACTTTCAAAGTGCTGTCCGTTGGTAGTTGAATGAGAGTTGGTCTCATGTGTGTCGTCTGTCTATATTGTTTAAAGTCAATCCTTAGTGATATTTTCATCTGAAAAATTCTTTAAGATTGATTAAATCCCTAGCGGTTGTTCTCATTACGCATTTAGCTCTGTTGTGTGTGCAGATGTGGCATTCGAAACAGCTAAAGACAAAGAGAACGTGTCAGATGACAAGTTGTGGGGTGACGACACGAAATGGATGCAATCAATGGATCAAGATGATCACGTTGTAGCTGACCACTCATCAACACCACAAGGATCTAAAGCTTTGAAGATCAAAGATTCGCAAGCTAGATTCAAGCGGGAGTTTGTTGAAACACCTCGTGTTTGTGACAAATGAAGACATTTGAAGATCCGACAACGTGAAGAACGAACCATCACCGACAACATCCAAGGGGGAGTTTGTTGATGCACTTTCGTGTGGATGTGGCTTGGTTCGGTTTGGTTCGGTTTGAGACCGACGTCAGCGACATTCCTTCACCGTGCGACTTAGAGAACGACACACAAATGACGAAGACACGAGAACGACAAGATAGTACATTGATGACGTCATGATGACATCATCATGATGTCATCATGACATCATTATAAAGTATGTCAACAGCATGCATGCTTGCCATCGAAATAGACTTTATTCATGCTAATCGAAATAGACTTTATTCATGCTGTTGATATGTATCGAAATAGCCTATGTCGATACATGATAATCCTATTTCGATGTCAAGGTATTTATTTCGTTGTATTTCGATGTGTATGTTTCTATGTCAATGTAAGCCACTGCTATGATTCTATAAATACCAGTAGGCATCTCTGTTTTAAAGAGAGAGCGCTTGAATGAGCTAGAGAGAGTCTAGAGAGAGAAAGAGTTCTGGTGTGCGTTGTATTTGTCGAATATTGTACTGAAACTCTGTCGAAATGAATACACGGAATCGTTAAACGGTGAATCTTATTGTGTATTACATTCTCTCGCTCGGTTTGTGTCGTATCTTGGATTTCGCACTCGCGACGGCCTCCGAAACAAGAAATCACCGTAGTCCGACGATCCGTATCGGGAGCTACAAGAAATCTTGACTAGAATTCTGCCACCAATTTGCGATAATATGTTATAAACATAGTATAGTCGATGACGCACCTACTATGTTTTCGGTTGGATGAATTATCAATGGCTAAGTCGGTTAGCTAAATGACATAATATGGCTCAACCGACACGTTTTCCTGTACATTTACTGTTTAAGAGTAGTAAAAGCTACCGGCTAGAAAGTATTGGCTAGATGAATTACAAACGGCTGAGTCAACTCTTATTTCTATTTATTTACTATATATCACTACTACAAAACAGAGCTTTAGACGGGGTGATATGGGTTTTAAGACGGTGTTTTCAACACCGTCTTAAACTACACTGGTTTAAAATCAAGTCTTATTAGACGGTGTTCAATTTGAACACCGGCTTAAACTTGATGAACACCGTCTTTTGGTGTTCAGTTTGATATACTTGATGAACACCGTCTTTTGATACTATGATATAAATCGTCGCTGTTATCCTGTCGTCGCAATCGTCACTATTTCCCTATCGTCGCTGATGCTTAAAAACGTTTTTTTTCTTGTTTTTTCAATACAAACCTACCAATTTCCGGTTCACGACACACAAAAACTAAATAAACATAAACTAATAAGCATAAACGTAAGCATAAATGGTTGCCTTTCAAAAAAAAAAAAAACATAAGCATAAACGTCACAAACGTCACAATCCGGGTTCGTTTTAAGTCACAATTCACAAACACGTCATAAAAATACCTCACATATAAAATGTAATAATTGTACGTCATATCCATGTCATCATCCGCTTCTTCATCAGATACTTAGTCAAATACTTTCCAAACTTAGTCGGATAACTTGAACTCAAGTTAAGTTAAGAAGTAAAGGTCCTTGAAGTGGTAGAAAGGGCTCATTTACACCAAATACTTTCTAAGATGATAGTAGAGGTTCCTGCAAGTTTAATAACATAATGAGAACCCATTGTAAGCCAATACAATCATAGTTGTCAAATATGTACAGTTACCAAACATAAAGCGAACGTGCGAAACTGCATCAAAAAACGAACCTGCATTTTGAGCTGGAAAATGGCAAGAAATCAATTGTGGTGTTGTGGTCATCGGAAATTTTCCTCTGTTCTCGTTACCACTTGCTCCTGAACTGCAAATTCGAACCAAAGCTCATTCTCATACTAGTTACCACCCTTCAACTTAGGTTTGCATTTCTACACATATATTAAAATTGCCATGATATTCAATGAACGGTTCAAGGTTGAAAATGAAAATGTAATAGCTGTAATAAAAGAATTGTAATCAGTGTGTGGTCAAGTGAAAATAAATACTCACCGGTTGGACAAACGAAAGTGGAGCCTAACCTGCGTTTGTATAGTTTCTAAAGTTAAAAAAAAAGTTCCATTTTTTTTTAAATTTCAAAGACTGTTTTGACTAATACTAAGTTTATAAAAAAAAAGGCAAGGTACAAATGATTTAGTTACTTTGATGAATTCTTGATCAAAAACTCGCTCTGCTTCCAAATCCGGTGCCTTGTTTCCAACTAATAGTAGTGCCTACATAAAGAATCAGATTACAGATGATAATTAAATATGTCAATTAAGATATGAAATGCTAAAGAATTAAATATGAAATATCACAGCTTTTATTTGTAATACTAATAATACACTTGCTTTATACATGAAATGGATTTCTTTTCGTAATATGAACACATAAGGTAAAGTAACAAAACAAATTTAGGGTACTTATTATGTAATTATATATTGAATAAATCAAATGCTTTAATTTATTAAACACATGAAAATATGAGGCAGATTGTGTATTAAAATATAAGCAGTTGAACTTGCAAATTGCGATAAACAGACATTAATAGTTTGTTGGGGCCAATTCAAGTCAGTCTTTATTCCTTTCCAAGACTTTTTTATAAAGAAGGGCAACTCGAATGTGACTTTATAATGTAACATGACCCATATTAGGTTTCATATTTTAATATCAATGCATTCATTATAATCAAAAAATTAAAAAAAAAAAGCATCAAAATCCCATAAAACTGCACCCAACAGGAAGTATTTTAAAGAAAAAGAAGAGCTATCAAAGGGAGTAAACTAAACAAATCAGTGTAGAGAAACAAACACTAGAGACCTGCTGGGTTAACTTAATCGCGACTGGCAGGGATTGGAACCAAGTGTGGCGAGCATTGCAAACAGCAGTGTTGAGAACAGGGCCGATGTGTTGACAACTCCTAGGATTGAACAGTTTGGGAAGTAAGCTGAATTTTGTTCGTCTCCATCACAACTCCTTCACACCATCTGCAGAAAAAGCACTAATGTATATAAAAAATATTCTATGTTCAAGATTCAACAACAAACAGGCATAAATAATCCTAAAACTTCAATCAAATCTAAAACAGAGGCACCAACAACGAACATCACATATTACCTTCATCTGATTGGATATCTATATAAGAAATAAGGGACTTTCCGTCTTTCAAACTCAACACACTAGCTCCAACCATTATCTTTAAAATTTCATCCGATAAATTCACCGTAATCGCAGAACTTGCGAAGATGGGTATTTGTGTACCTAACCCTTCATGCCCTTGTTGCGGCAATAATCAAGAAATGGTGAACCATGTCTTGGTTTTATGCCTTTCGGCTGGGTCCTTGTGGTGACTAATGTGAAATCCTGAAAAATATAAATTTGAAGATTTAAAAACTGCCAAAATAATTGTTAAGTTCCCTTTATGGGTGCTTGTGCAAACTGATCCATCGACAAATTTGATGGAATTTATAATAGCAAATTGTTGTTATTTAATCAATCAAAAGAATCAACAATAGCAAATTACAGTATATAATTTAGATTTAAATGACTGCTTTAATGGGTAGCTCACCAAATCTCAGATACTTCATCACCATCAAAATATTTAGATTGGTTTTGCGCATAACTATAGAAAGATATGAGCTCGAAAAAATAATCTAAACGAAGTAAATAACCTCATACATGAAATATAGCTTCTGGAAAAAACAATGTCAAAAGGCAAAGACTTCCTTGCAAACCAAGGCAAACAGGTAAGATGTATGAGATTAAACCTAAATTGATTCAAACCATATCACATTGAACAATAACAAACATGGATGTAGCATCGTGATTTCAACCCTACCCTTTCATAATCTTGACATCCCCCCTCTCATGCCCTGCCCCCAAACTGATATACCCATTTCATACATAAAAGTTTGTTCAAAAATTTATCCCCAACACCAAATTCATTCTCAACACACAATTCACACCTAATCTTACTGTTCTGAAACACCCAATTCATCCCCAACACCAAATTTTGTTTCAAGACTAAAGTGGAAGAGAAATTACCTGTGGTCCGGCGTTTCAGAAGGTCGTGCGGCGGTGTTGAAGGTGGTCTGCCGAGGTGGGGCGGTGACAAACGTCAACGTCAATCTAGGGTTTGGGGGAGGTATTGGTTTGTGATTTGGGAGGGAATGAGGAAGTGTTAGCCCGCCCAAAGATTTTGATAACCTTTTTAGATTCATAAGACGGTGTTCAAGACAACACCGTCTAAAGGTTGCATAAAATAGTATAAGACGGTGTTTAAGCATTAGACGGGGTTTTTTTGAATTTTCTTGAATATTTTAATTAAAACAGCACAATGGTTTGATTTTAAGACGGTGTTATTGCTTTAACCCCGTCTAAAATAAAACTTCAACACCGTCTAATACTCCATTTTGTAGTAGTGTATGAACATTAAAACGTACCGGTTACTACTATCTGCTAAATGAAATACTATGCCAAAAAAGTACCAGGTAGATGAATTACCAACAACCGTCATTTACTACATGACGGGCTAGGGTTGGTTGGAAGTTGGACCACACGTTTAAAGCTCAAAAAATTCAGTACAAAAAGTAACGACTGGTTGATGACTGAAACCTAGCCGTCCTAGCTAAAAACCTTATGTGTCACGTGCTGATTGGTTCAAGCAAATCTGAAAAGCTGAAAAATAATAATTTCTAGTTTGGAAATTCATTTCTGAGCATTGCTTATTTGGTAATTTTCCTTATATAAACTTTTAATCTGATATATAATAAAGTTGAATTTACAGATTATGATAGCTATCTTAATAGGCTTATAATAACATGGGCATATGTAATGTTGTTTAATTACCAAGAACGCAATTGCCTTTTCAAATATATTATGTGGTTATGAATATTTGCTGAAATATGTCCTACCCAACTGACAATCAAGCACATGTGATTTCATGTTCTTCTGAAGAATCCCACCTCATTTTTTATTATCTAGTTTTCATGTCAATTATTAAATATTCATAATTAAAGATCCAATCATTGAACATCCGGTTAGAAATTAAACCGACACCAATCAATCGGGACTCTCTCCTGTCGTCAAATGGTCAGTTATTCATCTGCCTTGTCAAATGGAATATATACTATAGCCCACAGATCTAACTTATTTAACAAATATATGAATATTTATTAGTATATATGTTATTTACAGTTCAAGAATCATATTTGGATACGATGCTTCACTTGAAAAAGAGCTTGTTTCCAATATTGATTTTGAGTGTAAATATGTTTGGTTATTTTATTTTAGACAAAACTATTTTTTTAAGCACATAATTAATTTAAAGTGCTTGTTTCCAATATTATTTTCGTTGTAAATATGTTTGGTTATTTCATTTTAAATAAACATACTTTTTTAACCACATAATTTAATTTTACATATAAGAGTTGGCAACTAGCTAAGTAAAGAGTCACATAAAAGTCTTACTAAATAACTGGATTCGGGGTCCATCTTAGTCAATCTAGAATGTCTGTTTGTTATTTCAGGTTCCTGGAAATATGATTTTGATCGATAATCTATTGTTTACCAGTTGTTATTTAAATCGAGTATAATTTATCATTACAGTAACTAGTGGAATTCATTGCACTTTTTGACGGAATTTTGGTCGGTATTGATTCGGTTCATTTCCTTAACAATATAATATTGTATAATAATCAATACATGTTTTACAACGTTTGAAACAATGAAAACAAATGCAAGACAAAATATTATTAAAAAAAATAAATAATGCAAAACTAAATGAAAAATTACATATTAGTAAAAAAAAATTATTAACTAAATACCTAAAAAAATCGTTTACAATTCATCGCACTTCCTTTTTAACATATAACTAGTAGAATTACCCTGCGTATTGCGGCGGGAATTTGGTTAGTACCGGTTCATTACGGTGTTGATAAGGTATTGGCACTTGAATTAGCAACCGAAAGAGATAATAACGAATATCGGTACTGGTACCGACAGTGGTGGAACTAGAAGAAATATCCAGGGTATCACAATTTTTTTCACTGTAAATTTATAGAATGAATTTTTTTACCTACATTACGAGGTAGAGCCGATACTGAAAATTTAAGTGCTCTGGGCGAGCAAAAAAAAGACCCTTAGGCCTTACCTTATTAAATTTTATAAACTAGTTTTTATCATGTTATTAGTATATAGGCCTTACCTTATTAAATTTTATAAACTAGTTTTTATCATGTTATTAGTATATAGTTAACGAATCAATATTGAGCATTCAACATTTGGGCTAGGATGAATTAATATTGGCAATAAGTTTTTAGGTTTTAGATTGGGCTAGATTTATTTTTAATTTTTAGATCGTTCTTGCATCAATATTATCATTATCAACATTCGGAGTTGTTTCATTCGGAATTGTATCATCATTACCAAAAGTCTGAGTAACCTAACAAAATTCAAAATATCGAAGCACAAACTAACCAAGAAATCAAACTATCAAAGCAGAAGAAGAAAAGAATACTCACAAATGATATGTGAATTTTGATTAGTCAATGTTGGTTCGAATTTTGATCACTATGCGACTGCACTTCTGCTTCTGCTTGTTAAAAAATCAAAATTATGATGAGTTCTGCTTGTTCGATTTTTTGATCAGTCTCACACAGGTCACAGTTTGTCGAATTTGATCAGTTTATACACTTTGTCGTTGCGGATGTTATAGAGTTCAGATGCTTGTGCCTTGTACGACGTTTGGTTTCCACAAACCTGTTGTCGCGCCCATGTCCCATATACAAAGGGTTATTATTTTTTTGGGCTAAAATATTGGTTGGGTTAGGACTTGGGCTTACATTCAAAAGTTTATTATTTCTTTTGGGCTAAAGTATCTTTTTTTTGTCAGAGGTATCCTCGTAGTTGTTTATAGGTATTTTTTGTAAAAAAAAACCGACAAAAAAAATTACACTACCGGTACGAAGTTGAGCTGTAGTCCGTGCTACGGCTCGTTGAATGCTAATTTCGCCTCTGGGTACGGATATTGTTCGGATAATATAAGTTCTATCGTTCACAACAATAGTACGGTGCCAGCACGGGCTATTGTTTACGATATCAAAAAGATACCCTATTGCGAATAAAAGTTCATTTTCATTGAAATTTAAACTAGCATAAAATTGATTCGCGGTATCGGTACCAACGTTCTTTGAATAATATCGGTTTGGTTGGTCACGCTAAAAAAACATAGATATCTGACCGTTCAATATTTTAATCGAAATTTAGAAAAGAAAAAAAAATATGTACCAAACGTTTATTTGGAATTTTATCAAAGCATTACATTGTATTATTAAAATAATAAAAAAGGTGAATCATGTCACTTTAAATAAAAAAAAAGAAGACGAAGATTTATTAATATGTATGTGTGTATTTCGATTAATTATATATTACTACACGCAACTTAGTTTCAAAAAAACTATTATATCAACATGTGGATGAAAACATAAACGTCTAATAAACACCGTTTATTTTAGTTATATGAGGAATACAACCTTAAAATTATTGATAATAATAAAATATATTAAAAATTTAAACTTAAAAGAAAAATAAAAAAATCCTAATTGGTCAACACCTTTTAATAATAATAATAATAATAATAATCTAATGCTAATAAAGAAGTCTAACTTATATCGCATGACATTTTCTTCTTCAATTCAAATTCCAACTAATGCTATATGGCATTTTTTATTCAATTCATTAATAATATTATTAATTATTCTCTAATTCTAATCGATGATTATTAATTATATTATGTTATTAATATTAATAAATACTTAATGTTTTTATTAAGAAAATACTTCAACTTTTTTTTAACAAGAATTATCTTTAATTTTAAAATATATGATTTTAATACATTTTAAAATGGATTATTATGCTTAAGTTTTTTCATATATGATCTATAAATTACATATTCCACATATTAGTTGTGGTTTTCATTTATTCTTATATTTCACAATAATTTATGATTAAGGTGAATGTTATGAACTTCTTGGGTCAATCAGGTAAGGACCCGTCTCATATAGTTATTTGTTTAAGGTAAAATATGCACTTTTAAAATGCAAAATGCATAATATTCAAAATCTTAGTTGATAAAACTAAGGTTACATGTTATAGTGTTCTAGTATAACCAACTAACTAGTTTAAAACATTCAACATCAAGTAGTGTTTACAAAACAAACATCGTCTAAAACATGATTAGATTAGCGCGGAAGCTTCAAAATTTGTGTTCGGTTCATGAATTCTTGCTTGATCACCATCCAGAATACGACCAACATCACCGAAGGTCAAAACCATATCAAATGTTAGTTTTGACAACATTAAAATGTATATAATCAAGTTCCAATATCAAACAACGGAGAGAAAAAAATAATAATAATAATAATAATAATAATAATAATAATAATAATAATAATAATCTAATGCTAATAAAGAAGTCTAACTAATGTCACATGACATTTTCTTCTTCAATTCAAATTCCAATTAATGCTATATGGCATTTTTTCTTCAATTCATTAATAATATTATTAATTATTCTCTAATTCTAATCGATGATTATTAAAAATATTAGGTTATTAATATTAATAAATACTTAATGTTTTTATTAAGAAAATACTTCAACTTTTTTTAACAACAATCATCTTTAATTTTAAAATATATGATTTTAATACAATTTAAAATGGATTATTATGCTTAAGTTTTTTCATATATGATCTATAAATTTTATATTCCACATATTTGTTGTGGTTTTCATTTATTATTATATTTCACAATAATATATGATTAAGGTGAATGTCATGAACTTCTTGGGTCAATCATGTAAGACCCATCTCATATAGTTATTTGTTTAAGGTAAAATACGCACTTTTAAAATGCAAAATGCATAATATTCTAAATCTTAGTTGATAAAACTAAGGTTACACGTTATAGTACTAAGGTTACACGTTATAGTGTTCTAATATAACCAACTAACTAGTTTAAAACATTGAATATCAAGTAGTGTTTACAAAACAAACATAGTCTAAAACATGATTAGATTAACGCGTAAGCTTCAAAATTTGTTTTCGGTTCATGAATTCTTGCTTGATCACCATCCGGAATACGACCAACATCACCTAAGGTCAAAACCATATCAAATGTTAGTTTTGAAAACATTAAAATGTATATAATCATGTTCCAATATCAAACAACGGAGAAAAAAAATAAAAATTCCAGCATTTGGGTCTGTCGCGGCCCGCGACAGATACCCATTAAGCTTACGCGGGCTACGAGAACTCCCCGCGTGTCACGATAGGTTCATGGTCTCCCTCCACGTGCCGCGGGGGAGACGGTTTTCCAGCAAGTGTAGGTCTTTTTCCTGCATTTTGCCCAGCTCCGAAAGTTCCAAAATTTCTAACTTTAAAAGCCCATAACTTTTTACATACACGTCCGTTTTAATCGATTCTTTTTCCTATGCGTCCGTAATAAAAATACGGATCTAATCATAACATTTTCATGTGACGAAACTCGGTTTATGAATGATTTGTTCACAAATCCTAGTTTCGATTATCCGACCCATTAGCTATGTGTGCATACATTTCACCATTTAATTCTATGGCATACTAAACTTAGTTACCCATTCCCCGGGCTTGTAAACTTTAGCGTATCAGCACCATTATGCGGTTGTACGCTCCCAATAAAGTTTCATGCTCATTTTCTCATTTTTCAAGCATGACTTTTAACGCAACTTTTGCAAGTAGTTACTAACCGTTTGACCCGATATCACGGGTTCATAAATCCAACTTAGTATATCCAAATTATTAGCGTATCGCTTTCTAACACTAGCATATTATGAGACTTTCAAGTCTCTACATACATCATTGTTTTAAAGGCATAGTTTTGACTCGTTTGGTTGTCAAGTGAAAACCTTCACTTTTATGACTACCAAGATTTATTTAAAACGACCCGTTTGATTCATTTAGTGAACTCCGTCACTTTCATGATACATCAAACATCCTTTTCACACTGCAATATTATTTACCAACATACTACACATCCTTTATAACTAAGTAACGGAACTGATAATTACGTACCTTTAAAACACCCCTTTCAAACGCGTATCCCCTTCGGCTTGTCCACTTGACGATCTGGATTTTTTTCCTAAAGAGTTCAATTCACAACCAATTTAGAACCCTTTTTAAAAACTTTAACGCATAATTTTCCATAAAATCAAACATGCGTTTTCATCCGATTTTTAACACTTTATTCCTTACTTAGGCATTTTAACGAACACCTAACGGGATGAATTTTTACATAACTAGAATCAAGTCCAATACTTGTTATTTTTGCCAAACATAATCACACATTTCGATTTCATCATGTCAAGCATGCATATTATCATCAAAATCATCATATAGAAATCAAGAAATACTACTTTTGATAGTTATAATTCCTGTGTTTGTCCTATTTTGTAAAACTCATTTAACTTATGAATGGGTTATCATAAATTTCATAATCTAGGACATAATTTCTGCAAATTAACAACTAGGGTTCACTCCTAATCTTGTTTTCATTACAAGTTTCATCCAAACATCACATAATCGAGCTCTAATTTTGATTTCACAATTTACCAAGAATTTGAGATGAAACCAAATGATAAAATTTAGCATACCTTATGATCCCTTCAACGAGGTGATCACGATTTGGAACAGATTAGAGCTCCCAATTTGGTGAAAATTGCAAGAACTAGGGTTTGTGGGGGAACCCTGTGTCGCCCCCGTGTTTAGTTCGACCAGACACACACACATAACTGTGTGTTTGGGTTTTTGATTTTTGTTTTATGAAAACCAAGTTTCCAACTTAACACTTTTGGCCCTCCTATTATTGTCAAATTATATTTTTAATGTTTTAAACAAGTTTCCTTGCTATTACTAGCCTTATGACTAACTAGATTATTTATTCCTAGTTAGTTTACCTTTGTTTATTTTAATCTTTATGGTTAAATATAAAGTTTTATATTTTCGGGGTGTTACAAGTGCACCCCCCTTAAAAAGGGTTTCGTCCCCGAAACCGAAATACGTACCGAATAATGTAGGGTAGAGTCATTGCATCTCCTCTTCGGACTCCCATGTACTATCCGAACACTTTCTGTGCTCCCATTTGACCTTTACTTGGTTAATCTCTTTGTTCCTCAAGCTTTTCACTTTACGATCTAGAATCGCAATTGGCTTCACCGCGTAGTTAAGACTATTATCCACCTCAATGTCGTCATAATGAATATAAGCTGTTTCGTCGGCTAGACATTTCCGGAGATGTGATACGTGGAATGTGCTATGAATTCCACTCAGTTCCTCGGGTAGTTCGAGACGGTATGCGACCTTACCAATCCGTTCAATGATTCTAAATGGCCCAATAAACCTTGGGCTTAATTTCCCCCTTTTTCTGAACCGAATAATCCCCTTCCACAGAGATACCTATAGAATGACTTTATCACCAATTTGAAACTCAATCGGTCTCCTTCTTTTCTCCGCGTACGATTTTTGTCGATCCTGAGCCGCTTTCAAATGGGCTCGGACCAAGTCAAATTTCTCATTCGTGATTCGGACTTTATGTGCAAGCTCACGTGGACCAACTTCATCCCAACATACCAGGGTTTGGCATTTTCTACCGTAAAGCATCTCGTACGGAACCATACCGATGCTTGCATGGTAACTATTATTATATGAAAACTCGACTAGCGGTAGATAAACATCCCAACTTTCCCCGAAGTCGATAATACATGCCCGTAACATATATTCCAACGTCTGTATTGTTCTTTCACTTTGTCCATCCGTTTGTGGATGGTATGCTATGCTAATGAACAATTTAGTTCCGATTTGCTCTTGGAATTCGCGCCAAAAGTCCAAAGTGAACCGAGTATCTCTATCGGACACGATGGATATCGGTACACCGTAGCGTGCCACTATCTCATTGGTATACACTTCTGACATCCTTTCAGACGTATAAGTCTCACGAATCGGAATGAAGTGATCACTTTTTGTCAATCTATCCACAACTACCCATATAGCATGGTATCCGCGGTTGGTTTTGGGCAGTTTGGTCAACAAATCCATTGTGATTTGCTCCCATTTCCAAACTAGGATTTCCAACGGTTGTAGCTTACTGTATGGCTTTTGGTGCTCTGCTTTGACTTGTAAACAGGTCAAGCACTTCTCTACATACTTTACAACATCTCTTTTCATGTCGGGCCACCAATAGTTTTGCTTTAAATCGTTATACATCTTGGTTGCCCCCGGATGGATAGAATAACGAGATTTATGAGCTTCGTCAAGTAGGAACGCCTTGACTCGACACGAATTTGGGACCCATATCCTTCCGAAACGAGTCTTTAACCCGTTGCTACCATCCGTCAATTCTTTCAACTGGCCAACTATTATTTCTCTCTTCACATTTTCCTCTTTCATTGCTTCAACTTGAGATTTCCGGATTTGTTCAACTAGACTCGATGTTACAATTAGTTGCATCGATCGTACTCGAATTGGTGTATAGTCTACCTTTCCGCTCAACGCATCCGCCACCGCAATAGCCTTCCCGGGGTGGTAATGTATATCACAATCGAAATCTTTGACTGTTTCTAACCACCGCCTCTGCCTCATGTTTATTCCTTCTGGTCGAAGAAATATTTCAAACTTTTAAGGTCGGTAAAGATAGTGCGTTTTACCCCATATAAATAATGCCTCCATATCTTTAAGGCAAATACCACCACCGCCAACTCAATATCGTGTGTAGGTATCTCTTTTCATGAGTCTTCAGTTGTCTCGAGGCATAGGCTATAACCTTGCCTCGTTGCATCAGTACGCACCCGAGCCCCGAATGTGACTCATCCGAGTAAACTACCATATCATCAACTCCGTCCGGCAATGTCAATACTGGAGCGTGGGTCAATTTTTCTTTAAGCGTTTGGAACGCTTTTTCTTGATCATCGCCCCATATAAAATTTTCTTCTTTACGAGTTAATTTGGTCAATGGCGCAGCAATCTTGGAGAAATCTTGTATGAATCTCCTATAATATCCCGTAAGCCCCAAAAAGCTTCTGATTTCCGAAGTATTCTTCGGTGGATTCCATCTCGTCACTGCTTCTATTTTTTATGGGTCTACCAACACCCCGTTCGCACTAATAATGTGACCGAAAAATTGCACTTCTCGTAACCAGAAAGCACATTTCGAGAATTTTGCATATAATTTCTCTCTTCTTAGCGTCTCCAACAGTTCACGTAAATGACTTACGTGTTCTGCTTCATTCTTCGAATACACTAGGATGTCGTCGATGAACACTATCACCGACTTATCTAACTCGGCTTACAAACCCGGTTCATGAGGTCCATGAAAGCCGCGGGTGCATTGGTCAACCCAAAGGACATCACGAGGAATTCATAATGTACGTACCGTGTACGAAAGGCCGTCTTCGGTACATCCTCCTCCTTGACCTTCAACTGATCATCTAAGGTCAATCTAGGAGAACCAACTCGCACCTTCTAGCTGGTCAAATAGATCATCAATTATTGGGAGCGGATATCAATTCTTCACCGTGAGTTTATTTAACTCTCGATAATCAATACACATTCGCATGCTCCCGTCCTTCATTTTCACGAATAGCAGCGGTGCACCCCACGGAGACACACTCGGCCTAATAAACCCCTTGTCTAGCAGGTCTTGAATCTGAGACATCAATTCTTGTAGCTCCGATGGCGCGAGCCTATACGGCGCCTTGGCTACAGGTTTCGCACCCGGAATCAATTAAATTCCGAATTCTACCTCCCGTTCAGGCGGTACTCCCGGTAAATCTTTCGGAAACACGTCTGCATACTCACGTACCACCGGTACGTCTTCAATCTTTGGCGATCCCTTTTCTGGTTCGTTTGCGTATATCATGAACGCTTTACATCCGCGCCTCATAAGTTTGTGAGCTTTTAACATTGAGCATATTACGGGATTACCCCATTTCTCACCATAAATGGTAATGTGTTTTCCACTTGGAGACGTTAGTTTTATCTCCTTGCGAAAACACACGACCTTCGCATGATGTTGGGATTACCAATCCATCCCGACCACTACTTGGAATTATCCCATTGACATCGGGATCAGGTCTATTGAATATTCTTCACCGTCTATACTCATCTTACAATCTTGACACACGTCACATACAATAAAACTTTTGTTGTCGCCTATTTCTACTTCTAGAGGCACATGTAATTTTGTCAATACAAATGAAGGATGTTGAATAAATCGATGTGAAATAAAGGATTTATTCGCACCCGTATCAAATAACACATGTGCGGGAATTGAATTTATGGCGCATATACCTGAGACCACATCGGGCTTCATCTTTGCCTAGGCCGCGGTTAACTGGAAGGATCTGGCCATTGCTTTTGGAGTTTCTGCTTGCGAATCCTTGCCATCCTTCTTTCCGACTAACTCCGGGCACTCTGATTTCTTATGACCCAGCTGGTATCACTTATAACAAACCGACACTTTCCCCGGGCATAACGCAGCCGTATGCCCTGTCTTCCCGCATATGGGGCACGGCTTATCTTTGAACCGACACTCGCCCTTGTGCCCCTTACCACAGACCTTACAACTCGGCGACCCACCTTTCCCATCTTGTTTCTTAGACGACTCTGTTATACGCGCCTTCTTTGTAGGGCTTGGATTAGCGACCAGTGCCCTACGTTCACCTTTGATCGATTTGCTTTTTCAGCTCTATCTCCTTTTCTCGAGCAGTGTTTATGATTTCAGTGAGAGTTTCATATTTCGAGGGAGTCATAAACTCCCGATATTCGGCACTTAGCATATTATAGTAATAATATACTTTCTGCTCTTCGAACGTCACCAACTCCTCACAAAATCTCAATTTTCTAGAAAGATACCCGTAATCTTATCGATGGATTCACCCTTTTTCCTTAGCTGAATAAACTCCTCCTTGATTCTGTTGATGACTGCCTTGGGACTGTGGTGTTTAAGGAATGGCACCTTAAACTCATCCCATGTCTTCGCCCTCGCCGCTTCGCTTCCAATATCCTTTTTCTTGTTATCCCACCAATCTTTTCCTTGGCCTCTCAGCTGACCCGTACCATAAGCTACGAAATCATTTGTGTCGCAGTGGGTTCTCTCAACACCCCCTTGATGTCACTTAGCCATCGCTGGCATATTATCGGATCCACCTCTCCATTATAAAGCGGTGGTTTACACACCATGAATTCTTTATATGAGCAACCCTTCCGCTCTCCTGATTTTTCCTTTGCTATGTTGGCACTATCTTCCAACTTCTTAATCCGCTCTTCGACTATCGAAAGTACCGTATTTTGGATCTTATCAATAAAACCGGATAGGCTATTCTCGATTGCCTTTCCTACCTCTTCGGCAATCGCTTCTTTCATCTGCTCGGTGACTATCGGCACCGCATCATTGTTTCCCTTTTCCTTCATCTTGAAACTGAAATGTTTATACCAATTGTTAAACATTTCATTTATAACATACATCTTATTCACCTTGGTTTAGTCAAATTCATAACTTTCTTTAACCTTTTCATCTAGTGCACTTTCCGGGTTCGAGTATGTTAATACACTTTACCCGTGCACATCTATTCATATTTCCTTTCTTTATTTAATAAGATATACTAAAGTAACTAATTCTTACCGGATGTTTGATCAAGCTTGAACCGAACACACTTTGTTAACAACCTTGAGCTCTGATACCAACTTGTAAGACCCGTCTCATATAGTTATTTGTTTAAGGTAAAATACGCACTTTTAAAATGAAAAATGCATAATATTCAAAATCTTAGTTGATAAAACTAAGGTTACATGTTATAGTGTTCTAATATAACCAACTAACTAGTTTAAAACATTCAACATCAAGTAGTGTTTACAAAACAAACATCGTCTAAAACATGATTAGATTAGCGCGGAAGCTTCAAAATTTGTGTTCGGTTCATGAATTCTTGCTTGATCACCATCCGGAATACGACCAACATCACCTAAGATCAAAACCATATCAAATGTTAGTTTTAACAACATTAAAATGTATATAATCAAGTTCCAATATCAAACAACGGAGAAAAAAAATAAAAATTCCAGCATTTGGGTCTGTCGCGCCCCGCGACAGATACCCTTTAAGCTTACGTGGGCCGCAAGAACTCCCCGCGTGTCACGACAGGTTCATGGTCTCCCTCCGCGTGCTGCGGGGGAGACGGTTTTCCAACAAGTGCAGGTCTTTTTCCTGCATTTTGCCCAGCTCCGAAATTTCCAAAATTTCTAAATTTAAAAGCCCATAACTTTTTACATACACGTCTGTTTTAATCGATTCTTTTTCCTATGCATCCGTAATAAAAATACGGATCTAATCATCACATTTTCACGTGACGAAACCCGGTTTATGAATGATTTGTTCACAAATCCTTGTTTCGATTATCCGACCCGTTAGCTATGTGTACATACATTTCACCATTTAATTATATGGCATACTAGACTTAATTACCCATTCCCCGGGCTTGTAAACTTTGGCGTATCAGCACCATTACATGGTTGTACGCTCCCAATAAAGTTTCATGCTCATTTTCTCATTTTTCAAGCATGACTTTTTACGCAAATTTTGCAAGTAGTTACTAACCGTTTGACCCGATATCACGGGTTCATAAATCCAACTTAGTATATCCAAATTATTAGCGTATCGCTTTCTAACACTAGCATATTATGAGACTTTCAAGTCTCTACATACATCATTGTTTTAAAGGCATAGTTTTGACCCGTTTGGTTGTCAAGTGAAAACCTTCACTTTTATGACTACCAAGGTTTATTTAAAACGACCCGTTTGATTCATTTAGTGAACTCCGTCACTTTCATGATACATCAAACATCCTTTTCACACTACAACATTATTTACCAACATACTAAACATCCTTTATAACTAACTAACGAAACTGATAGTTACGTACCTTTTAAGCACCCCTTTCAAACGCGTATCCCCTCTGGCTTGTCCACTTGACGATCCGGATTCTTTGCCTAAAAGTTCAATTCAAAACCAATTTAGAACCCTTTTTATAAACTTTAACGCATAATTTGCCATAAAATCAAACAGGCGTTTTCATCCGATTTTTAACACTTTATTCCTCACTTAGGCATTTTAATGAACACCTAACGGGTTGAATTTTTACATAACTAGAATCAAGTTCAATACTTGTTATTTTTTCCAAACATAATCACACAATTCGATTTCATCATGTCAAGCATGCATATTATTATCAAAATCATCATATAGAAATCAAGAAATACTACTTTTGATAGTTATAATTCCTGTGTTTGTCCTATTTTGTAAAACCCATTTAACTTATGAATGGGTTATCATAAATTTCATAATCTAGAACATAATTTCTGCAAATTAACAACTAGGGTTCACTCCTAATCTTGTTTTCATTTCAAGTTTCATCCAAACATCACATAATCGAGCTCTAATTTTGATTTCACAATTTACCAAGAATTTGAGATGAAACCAAATGATAAAATTTAGCATACCTTATGATCCCTTCAACGAGGTGATCACAAATTTGTGCTTGAAAATTGATTTGGAACAGATTAGAGCTCCCAATTTGGTGAAAATTGCAAGAACTAGGGTTTGTGGGGGAACCCTGTGTCGCCCCTGTGTTTAGTTCGACCAGACACACACACATAAGTGTGTGTTTGGGTTTTTGATTTTTGTTTTATAAAAACCAAGATTCCAACTTAACACTTTTGGCCCTCCTATTATTGTCAAATTATATTTTTAATGTTTTAACCAAGTTTCCTTGCTATTACTAGCCTTGTGACTAACTAGGTTATTTATTACTAGTTAGTTTACCTTTGTTTATTTTAATCTTTATGATTAAATATAAAGTTTTATATTTTCGAGGTGTTACAAATCACATATTTGTAATAGGATTTTTGTTTCTTTTTTAATAGGAAGTGTCTGAGTCTTACTTATCCTTCTTTTCAGGTTGTAACGGGTTAATGTCAAAACAGGTATTTTTTATGGATCAAAATGGGTTGAGTCATGTTAGGTTAGGCCAACGTTTCGACACCATTTATATCAGCAACAATCGAATATGTTAATTAAAGGGTCGTGATTGTTTGTTCTCCTTAAAGCATACACCATATAGAGTACCATTGTGATTGTTTGCTCATATATAACGAACGAACCATCACAAAAGCGACACATTATGCAGATTGCCCACAATCATGACCCTTGTGTAAAGAGTGGATTGCACTCTTTTGAGTCTCCAACTCTCTCTCATAACTAAAGAAGTAATATGTACGAACACTTTCACTTATTATCTTTTTTTTTTCCTCTGTGGGGTAACAAAATCATACACTGAGATATAATGTAATGCATGTAAATTCCTTTTGTTAAACCACATAATGTTTTGTATATTCATAAGGTTGTGTATTAGGGTTACAAAGGGTGGCGTGTTAAGTCGATCTTTTATAGAGATACATTATGTATTGGTACCATAACCTATTACACAATATCATAATTGTCTAATACCTTTTGAGGGTGCGACTTACACCGAGTTGGCACTAGATTCTTAAAAGTATGTTTAAGATCACTGATATTCAAAATCTATATATCAATGCCAATTTGAATCAAGTTTACCGTAAAGGAAATCTCTATTTTTGAAGCTTCCAATGCCTAGAATTTTGTGCATCACTCTTTTTGAAAGGCGAACACAACCCTTAAAAACTACTCTTAAAATCCACATATTGCCCACTTTGCTAAGAAAAAAATACCTTGTGCAACTAGGCCGAGAGGCCATCGGTCTTGTGCATCCCTTGGATGGTATGGAGCTAACTTATTTCTTCTCTCTCAGGTCGTGGAATGGGCCTTTAGGCTAATATTAAACTGATTTAGATAAGCCTTTCAACATTTCATTTTCAATCTTTAATCAAGTGAAGACCAGTAAAGGTTTGCCATGCCCATGGAAAGTAGCCCATTTTTACCATGAATAGTTTTGAGTACTCTGGCCCAAGGTTCACTATCATAGCTTGGTTTGTGCATTTAACCTCTCACCTTTTTTCAAGCTTTCCATAAAAGTCTTAGGTTATCAATCGAACCACCACAATAAGTATTCTTTTTATTCCCTGAAATTATTATAGCAACATGCTCATCCGAATCACATGATAGTTTCCTGGAATCAGTGATAATGGTCCTAATCACCAACCCATCAAATGTCTATCAAAGCCCATGTGCAAAGGTGGAATCATTCACAACATTAGATAATGTGGATGATGGACAAAAATACAATGTATAAGTGTAGAAAAATGGTATGTTTTTCTCTTTGTAAAATAAAGTAATAAACATAGATACTCTTTATTTATAGAAAATAATTCATACAGTTTACAAAACATAACACGAGATACTTGTACCAAAGCCAGTAGTTATGACGGGGAACAATGTTATAATCTTTTCCCTATTTTTCTCTTCCATCATGGATCAATTCGAACATTTAGCCCCATCTCACAACGGCTGAACCCCAGGAAAGACCAGCACCAAAGCCAGCAGTCACGATGGTTTGGCCTTCCTTCACCTTCCCACTACGAACGGCTTCATCTAATGCCAACGGAATGGAAGCAGCACTCGTGTTACCATAGTTTTTCACATTAGATATGACTCTATCCGTTGGGAATTCAACTTTTGTTGCTATATGATCAATGATCCTCTGGTTAGCCTGCACACACCATGGCTCATAGGGTGCTCCGTATTACTATGAGGTGGTTCATATACTTAAAAATAATAGATATCAAACCTGATGGAGCAGTAACCAGTCGATGTCCGACAGTCTAAGACCGGCCTTTGCTAATGAAGCCTTGATACTCTCAGGCACAACCTTAACAACGAAGCGAAAAACCTCTTGTCCATTCATTTGGATATATGAAATAGATGCGTGTGTAGGCGAAAATTCTAGCGAATCACCATCGAAACCCGATGCCAAATTTGTTTCAATATGCTTCATACCAGCATTCACATGCCTGCGGATAGGAAAACAGTTAATAAAAGTTATAGCTTGTTAATATTTCCAATGATGGAAGGTGGTGGGGTTGAGGGGGCCTAACTTGCTGCCAAAACCATCAGTGTGCAAGTCAAAACCATATAGACCATCCTCCTCACTATCACAGGCCTGCATAGAATGATGATTAACTTATAACAACAAATTAACCCATCATATAACAAATGCACTTAGACACACGAAGAGCAGCACACACCTGAAGTAAGATGGCACCAGCAGCATCACCAAAGAGAACACAGGTCTTTTTATCCGTCCAATCTAAATAACGGCTTACACAATCAGCTCCAATCACAAGAACGTTCTTGAAACTGCCCCCTACGGTAGAAAATGTTAAACTTCAAAGCAAATAGAAAAATATTCATTTTCGATATACCCATTGAATCAACTATTTACCCCGAATATGACAGGAAGCTGAGACTAGGCCTAACAGAAACCCGCTGCAAGCAGCTCTGATGTCAAATGCAGGTGGATTTCTTTTGCATCCAAGTGTTTTTTGAACCTGATAACGAGACATAGAACGACATAATAGAATATCAAACAGGAAAAGAAATTGAGCAAATAGATATACCTAATATAGATAGGGAAACCTTGATGCACAAAGCCTCCTTGGTGTGAAATTGTTTATGTGATTAAAATTTGAGACCTTCTACCGAACCAAATTACTAAGTCTAGTTTTTATAGTTGATTATTATATTGCCTCTTTCATAACTTTTGTAGTGCATATTTTTCTTGACATTGATAGGGAATGCACTTGCACATCGCTAAAAATGATTTGTACATGTATTATTGATGATGTATTTTATGGGACGCAGTCAATATTAAAATTAAGTAGTGTACAAATCACTCCCATACGAAAAAAACGCCCTTTAACTACCTCAGGTGCCCCGCCAAACAATTCGTCAGGTGTGGAAGAACAAAACAAGATGAGATCCACATCATCGGCATCAACCTCCGCCATTTCAAGTGCTTTTTGAGCAGCCTCTACTGCCAGACTTGTCAAGTTTTCCTTACCTGTAGTTGCTCTAGTTAGTTTACACTCGAGTTTTGGTGCAGGGAAAATCACAAGAATGACCATGTTGTCCTAAATTAATAAAATGGCTTCACTTTTCTAAATCACCAATGAATCAGAATTTGCTGTGCCGCCGTACAGTGGCATGCCACGTCGCAACTTCTGTTACTGTTAGTTGAGCCAAATTTTTAATTATAAAAAAACAAAAAAAAAATTGTTTGAGTAAATAAAAAAGTAAAAGGGCACTTGAATAATCGATTAACATGACTAATTAAGTAATTTTCTCTATGGTATATAGTTTATTTTGCACTTGTGCATATTCATAAAATTATGCGAGTGTTTACATATGAATGTTTTGAGTAACAATGGGTCATCTCATCTTTGTTGTTTGGGGTCACCCGACACCCATTGAATTGCTTAATTTTAGTTTTTGTATACAGACAACCAAAAAGCGAGAGTCGCTCGAGAGATATTGAAACCGAACCCCTAAAATTTTAATTTTCACGATCAACTACAAAAAAGATAGTTAATTTAGCACTTTTCAGTTTTATAAACACAAACTGATAAGTTATAAAAAAGTTCAACCTGCTCTAATATAATTAGTTAAGTGGACTATTATCGACAAATAAGCTGATTAACCCAATAACTTTTGCCATTCAGTTAGTGGTGGAGTGGTTGGGGAAAGACTTGGTGTTACTTGTGAACCAGGTTCGACTCCCACTCTCCCTATTATTTTCTGCGGCATCCAGGTGAAGGGCGAATACGGGTGACGCTGGTTCGTCTTGGATGGGAGGCTAGATTTTACCGATTATTCTACTGTCGTGCCTTCGGACGGGTGGAGGTCGGGTTTCCGTGTATCTGGGAGAGCCAAGGAGCTGGCGGCGGTCGAGTAGTCAACCTTTGGCCATACACGATTTACCATTCTAGCCATCGGTCCACTAAGTTTCCAAATTTCGATGACTTTTTTAACTCTCCCAGGTCAGTGTTTTAAAATTTGTTGATGTCAATCATTTTATCATGTTAATTTTCAGTTTAATGTCTTTCAATATGCTTTACGATGTTTATTTATAGTAGAGTAAATTACAAGTTTTGTTCTTTATGTATGTCCCAAATTGCAGGCGATGTCCTTTAAACCAAAACTTGACAGGCGGTGTCCTTTGTGTTTTCAAAATCTTGCACGTTTTGTCCTTTAGGCCAAACTCAGTTAGATTTTTTAGTTAAATATGGTTACCCAAGGGCATTTTAGTCTTTCTATCCCATTTATTTAATATTATTTAAAAATAAAACAAAAAGATTTAAAATATTATTATTATTATTATTATTATTATTATTATTATTATTATTATTATTATTATTATTATTATTATTATTATTATTATTATTATTATTATTGAGTAAATTACTAACCACCATCACCACCACCCTTCATCACCATCACCACCACCCTCCACCGCCGCCACCACCACCACCACCACCACCTCCACCGGATCCACGTAGTGACCAGCAGTCTGCAATTTCTTCAAAAAACCTTCAAAGAACAAAAACATAAGAAAAAGATCCCACAACAACAACAACGATGATGATCAATCCGAACAACACGAGGAACCCTCGGTCATAATCAACAAGAAAAAGCCCATCATACCAGACAACAAATTACATTTTGCCACTGCATCATCATCAAAACAACAACAACAACAAGAAGCAGACAAAAAAGCAACAATATTCCAATTCGATTCATCAAAAGAAATTCAAGTTCAAACCGACAACCGAGCCACTGCAACTCTAGAAACCGAGACCCATTTCTCAACAGATGCAAGGGCAACCGAGACCCACTGCAAAAACTATCTTGATTCGCTTCACCACCATTCAGACCTAACCCCACCGTCAACCCATCACCACCACCAACTCACACCCCACACAACCACCTGCTACCCCACACAACCACCACCACCACCACCACCACCACCCACGAACCCCATACCATCTGTAACTACCACCACCCACCTACTCTTACCATCTACCACCTGCCACCGCCACTCCACATCACCTACCGCCGCCGCCATCACCACCACAATTGCCTTTCATCATCTACCGCCATCTACCACCACCCTCCACCATCTCCAAATCAACAACCAACATCCCCCAAAAATCCCCAAATCCCTAAAAACGAATTCTTCAACAAAATCGATAAACAGCCGATTATCCTAAAAGCTGAAACCATCCACCATCTGGAACCATCCACTTCCACCGCCGCCAACAACCATCCACCATCTGCAACCACCCATCTTCTACCATCTGGAACCATCCACTTCCACCGCCGCCAACAACCACCATCAACCACGCACCCACCTTCAATCTAATCTACCACCCCCAATTCCGTCACCACCGCTAAAGCCACCCTCCAGATCTGAGAAAGTTGGAGTCGAGAGAGAGAGAGAGAAGAGAGAGAGAGAGAGAGAGAGAGAGCACGTTTGATAGAGAGAGAGGGGGATTCTTTATAATCTTTTTATTTTTTAGAAACTAGCCCCTAAATATAAGATATTTTACAGAATAGTCCCTGAGGAGATAAATTGACAAAAGTGCCCTCATGTGCAAGGCACATGACCAGATTTAACTAAAAAATCTAACTGAGTTTGGCCTAAAGGACAAAACGTGCAAGATTTTGAAAACACAAAGGACACCGCCTGTCAAGTTTTGGTTTAAAGGACAACGCCTGCAATTTGGGACATACATAAAGGACAAAACTTGTAATTTACTCTTTATAGTATTTAATTTGATGGTGATTAGTGTCTAGTGATGTTAAATGATTTCAGTTTGTTGGTTAAAGTTTTTTTTTTTGTCTCAGGAACTTGTCTTTTTCTATTATTAGTGATGTTCAATGTTAATATATAGTGTGTAATAAGATACAATTCACTTTGCCTAGATCCTATTCAAATGTAAATGTGGAATAGAATGGACGATTCTTGTATTTGTTACATTAAAAAGGAGTACTCAAGAATGCAATGCAACGTTTTCAAAAGATTAAAACTCGTAGGGAACAACTGTAAGTAGTTTTTATTCGTAAAGACCATCGTATTTTGATATTATGTGTGTTTTTTTCATTGTTGTACCTGATCCGACTTTTTATATGTTTAGTCAAATGAAATTTGAGCATCTAAAAAACTGAACACGGTGGAAAAATTCCTGGATCCGTCATTGTCGTAAAGTGCAACTTTAGGCATGTTGTATTTTTATCAAGCATTTTTCTAGTGATAGATAACTGAGTGCCGAAAATTTCTGGCATCTTGGGACCGTAATCACCACAAGAGTTCGGTTGTTCATCTTCGTCATTTCTTATAACATTAATAATAGAGGTGAAAATTTCATATATTTCCACAATTTAGTTAGCTTGTTTTATTTGTAACAATTGCATGGATCCAAGTTCAATTTACACTATGGTTTCTTCGTGGAAGGTTTAGAGGATCTCTAACGCATAAGTCTAGACTCATCCACATCATCTGGACTTGGTCTGAAGTTTGTGGATTGCATTGGAGTCGTCAAGTGATGAGGTCTTTGTCCGGTTTCACCAGGCTCCTCCAGACCCAAGGTGTGGTTCCTCTTACCATTTTAAAACCATTTTTAACTAGAATTTTTACCCATGCCGCGCGTTGCGGCGGCAACATCGCGTTTGTGACTTCGTTACATGCGTAACGATGATGACATTAAAGTGTGGTGCTCGCACATGATGTTACATGTTTTTGACTTTGTTACACACGTTACGTTCTTGACATTGACATCATTAGACATAGATAAAAAAAGAGTATAATGTCTCGGACGTTGCGGTGTGGAGTTGTAAAAGTAATATAAACAACGGTTTAAAGACGTAAAAGTAATTTAAACATTAACGTGGTTAGTCATAGATAACAAAAGTATAATGTGTTACACGTTACGATGTAAAGTCGTAAAAATAATTTAACTAAAATGAAGTGTCAAGTTATTGAGTAGAAAAGGTTGGCGGGTCAAATTTATCAATCACCAAAAGTTAGAATTGAATGTGTAATTTACTTAAAGATGAGGTTAATATCGTTTCAATTCAAAAGTTTGATGGTGTGACCCGCACGTTGTGACAAGTGTTAACTCGATCTTTTTCGGTGTGCACGTATAGTAAAGGAAATAGAAAACTACAAACATTATAATCGTAACATGCCTATAACGTGTTTATTTCATTCTCGATAGATTGTTAAAGGAGAAAACCGTTTTTAAACATTATTACAAAATGTTCAACTAAAGTTAAATGGTAAAAAATAAATAAAAGAAAGAGTGTGAATATATATCATAGTAATTTACGGAAAGAAATTAACAATTGTATTTACACTAAAAGAGGAACAAAAATTGGGGTAAGCATTAAAAAAAATGGAATAGAACTTGGGTTGAGATGCTGCATAGTGTGTACTTTAGCAACTGAACCATCCATTTCATTATGTTATTTCTACCTTTCATTCATTAATATAAACAAACAAGGAAGTCAAACCTGGCAAGATTTGATTGGTGAAGAAGGTCACCGACCTTTTATTATAAGAGTATATAAATAGAAAAGGAAGCTTAAATTGATACCATTTAAGAAAACTATATATTCGATTTTTTTAACAAGTTTAATATATATATATATATAGGATGAGAATCATTATAAAACACTAATTATTACGAGAACAAAAAACAACAATTCTAAATCACTAAATTTAGGGATTTAAGGTTCATATTTTTAAGATTTTATGTTTCTTATATTCATATGTGTATTATATATACATAAAAAAAACCATATATTTTATCATACACATAGGCTTCGTTTCAATTAAGAACCACCACAAATTGTGAAAACCATGAGAACTCATATTTCCCGCGCGAGTTGCGCCATCATTTTTTTGCACAAACGTAGATAAAAATATTATAAACACATCTGAAAAAACAAAAAATAAAAAAGTTGTCAAGTCGGTAGTCATGCCTGATATAAGTTTTGTTTACGCCTGATGTAAATTTTGTTACGGTGATGAAATTTTTTTACACCTAATGTAAATTTTGTTGGAACAAGTGATTTTTTTAAAGATTTTTGAGAATTTTTTTTGGAAAAACCATTTCTAAAGATTAGTTCTCTTGGTTTTCACAATTTAAGATGGTTCTCATTTTAAAGATCCTGTACAAAGGGCCCAAAGTGTGAGAAGTGTGAGAAATATTATGGAGATGACATGTGTCCTCAATCTAAATTAATTTAAAAGGGTAAACAAGTAATTTTCTCATTGATTCATTAATTGATAACCTTTCATAACCACCACCCTTTATTATAGGAATACGAATTATTATACGAATCTGTATTTTTTATCGTTCGTCAATTATAATTTCTGAAGATCGTAGAATGAAGGTTTTTATACAGTGTTATAGTGTTATATAGTGTTATAATGTTATATTTTCCGGTAGCAGGTCTATGATGGATGTATACTGTTATATAGTGTTACATGGTGTTACATGGTGTTATATAGAGTTATATAGTGTTATATATTTTCTGGGAGCAGTTACATGTTTCCAGATTTTTAGAATAAGTTTTAAAATGGATCGCTGGAATTTAGGAGATGTTACCTTATTTGAAACATATAAAAAGACACCATTACCCCTACAATTTTCAAATCAGTCCAAATAATTAAAACACAATTTATAATTTGGTCCCTATTGATCTCAACCATTTGATCAAAGATCTAATGGTTTAAAACACTTCTCACACTTTTCACACTTTAGGCTCTTCTTACACTATCCCTACCCTATATATTAAGGATCCTGTAAAAAAGGTTAATAGTGTGAGAAGTGTAGGAAATAATATGGTGTTGACATGTGTCCTTCAATTTATTAATTAAAAATGGCAATAATGTAATTTACTTCAAAGTTTAATTAATTGATAAAATAATCTTTGTAACCTCCAGTAAGTTATTTTAGGTTAGTGATATAATTTTATTTTTTACAAAGATTTAAGAATTTAGTTTTATATACCAACTCAAAGATTTTATAAATCATTATCGTCTGATTCATAGAGATCGAAGGAAATTATGGTTGAATCATCAGTTCGTATAAAATACCATACGAATTCCAGAAAACACTACAACTTGAATCGTAATACAACCATGGTGTTATAACGTCTGGAATGATTTTTGTTATTTTTGCAGGTATAAAACACCATACAAATTCCAAAAACACCATGAATTGAATCATAATATAGTACAGTCGTGGTGTTTTAACATCTGCAATGATTATATTGCTATTCCAGATGTTAAAATACCATAACTGTAATCACAATACAATGTTACAGACTCTAGATGTTAAAATACCATGACCTGAATCATAATTCATTAGTTGCAATGTTATGGTGTCTTATATACGTTCATGGTGTTTTACTGTAAAACACAACGCCTTGAATCACAATACAATTAAAATACTATTGTATGAATATAGACAAAACACCATGGACTAAAACATCGATCGAAACGTATTTTTTTCTTGATACAAGTATAACAATATGGTACTCTAAAGATAAAAAAATTGTTATTATGGTGTAATTTAAACAAAAAAAAAAGCGTTACGTATAAAAAGTTATTGACGTTTAAAAAAAAGGGTGGGGAACTTGCATGTGCATTGAATGTGGTTTTATAAATTTAAAAATGTTAAATTTACCTTTATACCCTTAATCTAGAAAATTAATTATTTTAATGATAAACATTATAATCTCAACCATTAGATTATAGATCAAATGGTGTAGATTCCTTCCTACACGTCTCACAAAACACACCCTTTTTAAAATAACCATACCATATATATATATATATATATAGGGAGCCGCTAGAATGAGAACCACCACGAGTTATGAGAACCACGAGAACCGCGCCCCGCGGGTGGCCGTCGGCGACGAAATATTTTTTACACCTAGATCCGTATATTTTAGCAGGGGGTTTAAATTTTCGGTTCAAACGGCGCGCCCGAGGGGGTAGTTTTTTACGCCCAAAGTTTGGTAAAAAAAAAGAAAAATTAAAAAAACCCAAACTTTGAGCGTAAAAAACTACCCCCTCGGGCGCGCCGTTTGAACCGAAAATTTAAACCCCCCGCTAAAATATACGGATCTAGGTGTAAAAAGAATTTCGTCGCCGACGGCCACCCGCGGGGCGCGGTTCTCGTGGTTCTCATAACTCGTGGTGGTTCTCATTCTAGCGATCCCCTATATATATATATATATAGAGGGGAGCAAGGGGTCAATAGTTTTCTATTGAACCTAAACCTATCATCATCATCACATACTCAGAAAATTCTACCATTAGCAAAGCTAAGGTGGATCTCAGGAAGGTAAGATAGCCAATCTTAGCTCTACCCAATACGAATAGAGCGACTGCTTCCAGTGAGACCCCCGACTCGATAGTAGTTTTGCATCAAACCTTGCACATAAGGCACATAACAGTCAGCAATCGGGACAGAAGCTGATTATTACATGTACCCTTTTGTCCTTCGGCTATCAACGCCACCACATGTTGTATGATTAACCGTTCACTGCTTTTAATGTTAATTTCATGAAATTCGTAAAATAACATTAAAATTAGTGCAATTTCACTTTTGCCCCCACGGGGCCACACAAATATACATTATATACGCTCACCGTAAGTGGGCATATATATATATATATATATATATATATATATATATATATATATATATATATATATATATATATATAGGGGTAGGTTAACATACAAAAGGGCTTATCATACTTCACGTACGCTACGCTTCCAACCGTCCGATCAGGGGAATAATCACGCTTTGGACATGTAATCACGCATGGACATGTAATCACGCATGGGGGTTAGTTTTTTTGGGAAAATCACGCATGGAACCAAAAATAACGCACGTTATATTGATCAAAAAATGTAATTACGCATGTTATATCCTTTGTCGCGTACGATAATGTAGGATAAGCCTTTTTGTACATTATACTTTCTATATATATATATATATATATATATAGGTTTAGGTTCCTGTAAAAAAACATGAAATTTGTGAGAATGATAAGAAATAACATGATGAGGACACATGCCACTAATTGATTTATTAGAATAAGGACAATTAAGTAATTTAATAAAAAACCTAATTAAAGATAAAATTCAAAAACCCACATGCAATGCACATGCAATGTACATGCAAATTCACCCCGTCTTTTTTAAATGTCAATAACTTTTTATAAGTAACTTTTTATAAAAAAAAAATTACACCATTATAACGAGTGTTTTTTATCTTTAATATGAGTACTATATTGTTATACTTATATAGAGAAAAAAATTACGTTTCGATGGGATGTTTTAATCTATGGTGTTTTGTCTATGTTGTTTTAATTGTATAGTGATTCAAGGCGTTGTTTTTACAGTAAAACACCGTGAACGTATATAAGACACCATAACATTGCAAATACCATTTATATTCAATCTTGTTTTCCATGGTGTTTTATTTTAGGAATTCAAAACAAATTATAGTGTTTTGTAAAAGGAAAAAGTTAGCTCGTTGAATTTAATAATATTTTTTATTGCTAATGGAATGGTGTCTTTATATACTTGTATGGTGTCTTGTTTTCTATGGTGTTTCATTCTAGTTTCATGCTGTTTCTATATAAGAAAATGGTAGTTTGCTTAATTCAATGATATTTGCAATGTTATGGTGTCTTATATACGTTCATGGTGTTTTACTGTAAATAGTTTGCTAAGTTCAATGGTATTTGCAATGTTATCGTGTCTTATATACATTCATTGTGTTTTACTATAAAACACAACACCTTGAATCACTATACAATTAATACAACATAGACAAAACACCATGGACTAAAACATCTGATCGAAGCGTAATTTTTTTCTCTATACAAGTATAGCAATATGGTACTCATATTAAAGATAAAAAACACTCATTATGATGGTGTAGTTTTTTTTTCAAAAACAGTTATGTATAAAAAGTTATTGACATTTAAAAAAGACGAGGGGAACTTGCATGTGCATTGCATGTGGGTTTTGAATTTAAAAATGTTAAATTTACCTTTATACCCTTAATATAGAAAATTAGTTATTTTAATGGTAAACAATATTTACAATTTTGTCATTATAATCTCAACCATTAGATTATAGATCAAAGGGTGTAGATTCCTTCCTACAATTCTCGCAAAACACACCGTTTTTACAATAACCTTATATGTGGGAATTTTTAAATGAGAATGATAAATATTGCGAGAATCGTGAGAATGAAGGAAAAAACCGCAAAAACTTGGGAAAAACATTTGAAATTCAATTTTTTTTTAGATTTAGCATTATTATTCAAATACAATGTTAAAAATTTAATTTACACGTTTAAATTTAGGTGTATTTGTAAACAAATAAAATTTACACATGTGTAAAAAATTTAATACGAGTGATTTCAATAGCAGAAATTTTTAATATTGTAAATTCCTTTTTTGATGTTGTATTTTAATTATAATGAAGTTTATATTAAAAAATGGTTTTGATTGGGTTTTTCATTCGTTGTCATGGTTCTCGCAATATTTAGTGTTCTCAAGATATTATATACATATATATATATATATATATACACACGTACAAAGGATAATCTAAGCAGTCAATAGCGATGTTAAAAATTTAATTTACACGTTTAAATTTAGGTGTATTTGTAAACAAATAAAATTTACACATGTGTAAAAAATTTAATACGAGTGATTTCAATAGCAGAAATTTTTAATATTGTAAATTCCTTTTTTGATGTTGTATTTTAATTATAATGAAGTTTATATTAAAAAATGGTTTTGATTGGGTTTTTCATTCGTTGTCATGGTTCTCGCAATATTTAGTGTTCTCAAGATATTATATACATATATATATATATATATATATATATATATATATATATATATATATATATATACACACGTACAAAGGATAATCTAAGCAGTCAATAGCGATGTTAAAAATTTAATTTACACGTTTAAATTTAGGTGTATTTGTAAACAAATAAAATTTACACATGTGTAAAAAATTTAATACGAGTGATTTCAATAGCAGAAATTTTTAATATTGTAAATTCCTTTTTTGATGTTGTATTTTAATTATAATGAAGTTTATATTAAAAAATGGTTTTGATTGGGTTTTTCATTCGTTGTCATGGTTCTCGCAATATTTAGTGTTCTCAAGATATTATATACATATATATATATATACACGTACAAAGGATAATCTAAGCAGTCAATAGCGGTTAGCGGACCTCAGGGTGTGTAGCGGTCCAAATAGTGTGGTCTATAGCGGTTAAGTAGTATGTTTGTTTTTTCAATTGATCATACCAAACTATAAACCATACATACTTGTTACATTTCATGTGTTATACACACCTATGTTATCACACTTTTTGCTAAATTAAAACATGTCATTTATGCATTTTGACATTGTTACAAGTTACATACATACTAGACACCATGTAACACTTTATTAAATATCAAATATATATCTTCTAATGTCAAAAAAATAAAATAAAATAAAAATTATAGGGCTGTTAACAGCCTTGCATCAGCCCACTTAATTTCCTTGTTTTGAGTTATTTAGCACACTAAACACTTCCAAAGCCCAACCCAATGATACCCTAATCCATCCCCTATATAACCCAAGCCTCCTCCAAGCATTTTTCACTTTCTAAACACTCTCCATTCACTCTCAAACACTCCAAACCGTAGCTGATTGCAGAAGTTCGAGCAGATTTATACCACTTCACTAAAGTGAGCATAACTCACTCAATTCTTATCCGATTCACTCGATTCTTTTTCCTACTACTTTGTATTGACCTTAGCTACGTTTTCATGGGTTTTCCCTGGAAAACCAGAGCCTGGAATGTTGCCAAAAGGGCTCCAAAGTCGACTGATTTTTCTGTTCTTGTTTCAAACTTTGATAAACTTGTTTAAACTTGAGGAAACTCATCTCAAACCTATGTCCTTATGCTTATAACCACTTCTATGGTTAGTTAGCCTTAAAACAAGGTTGAGACATTCAAAATCAGAGGTATGAACCTCACAAACTTTCTGTTTTGTTCAAGGGTTTTAACCCACAAGTGATGCTCAAGTTCAAGACTTGATGATTGTGTGATTTAGGATTAGCTTGGGCTAACCTACTTGAAAATCCACACATTGCTTGATGTTTTCTCATAGAATAGTTGTTCATATTCTACTGTTTCTTGTAAGTTCATGACCCTCCTTGTTGTTCATAACAACAAGTGTAGTAGTGAACAATAGAGGTACCTAAATGGAAGTTTTGTTTTTCCTACCTCATGTGTGAATTACATGATACTTAGAGGTGCCTAAATGAAGACTTTAATCTTCTACCTCATGCTTGACTTATATGATGTAATATACACTATGTAATACTTATGCAACAACCAAATAATCGAACTCTTGGTGATGAACTAATGGACATTCATCAAGCTAGTAGATTGTATCATCTTAGGCCTTGACAACTTGTCACGATTCTAATGGAACTTTGTTCCATGAAAACATTTAAACTCTTTTAGAGTTTCATAGTGTCAAGAACAAGTGTCATAGGTTTTCATATGTTTATTTTTCATGTTATTTAAACTCCAAATCCCTAGAACCATATGTAAACACCTCTTAAACTCCAAATCGAACACATTCAACTTCCTAGTCTCAACAACTTCGTCACATGGGATAATCGGAAAGCATATGCAACTTTGTGAGTACACTTGACCAATTTTCTTTTAATACACTTTGGGTGCAACATGTTTTACTTGTTAAAATGCACTATTCACAAACATGCTTTTATTCGTTCAATCCGCATACATGCTTTGCTATGCTTAGGTTCATGCTAGAATACATACTACTTGTTAACTCGACTTAACAATTATAGCGCTATAGGAGTAGCACACCACCCGACGGGGTTTTGTTGAGTCTTTATTATATAACGGTCTCGTCACTTTTGTGTCGAGGGATGCTAAATACTAGTGGACACTAGAATTGACATATTGTTATGCATGATAGATTGACCTTGTATACCAATTGCTATGTTGGATTGAAAATACATTTTTATACATATGCCACGAGTCTAAAACTAGTGTACTCGCCAATACCTTTGTATTGAACTATGCTTTTAAAACATGTTGCGGGTTTAGCGATGATGTTGATGATGCATGGAATCTAGTAGGATGTTTAGATACACACTTTAAATTTTGTATTTTATTTGTATTGTATTTCATTATTCATGTTGTATTTGTTTCAAATTCTTGTAATTGACTCTTTAGAAATGAAATGAAAATTTATCATTTAAATACTTGTCACAAATAGTGTTATGAAGTCTCTTGCAATCTATTTCGTCTCACTCCGATGTTTTCACCATCGGTTGGGGTGTGACAAAGGCGCATGCCAATTCCCTCAATCAATTTAAAACGTCCATAACTTTTTCATACGAATTTAAAAAAAATATAATTCACCATAATAACGAGCGTTTTTATCTTTAATATATGTATCATATTGTGATATAAAAATAAGATAAAAATTTTCATTTTTACTGGGTTTTTTTAGCATTGTGTTAAAGATTCCGGTCATTGTGTTTTTTAATTGGGGTTTGGTCATTTCGTTTTACTAGGTTTTCTATACACTGTGTTATTATCAAAACCTTTAACACAATGTTAATTTGGGTTCTACCCATTGCGTTTTTATAAGAACCTATAACATAATATATGACACAATGAAGATGGTGTTATATCTGGGTTTTATATATTTTGTGTTATTGGTTCTGGTCATCGTGTTTAATTTGTTATTTATTGTGTTTTAATATGTTATCCATCGTGTTTTAATCTCTTGCTCATTGTGTTTTAGTTTGTTGTGTATTATGTCTTTTGTTTGTTGTTCATTGTGTTTTAATCTGCTCTTCATTGTGTTTTTTATCTGTTGTCATCAATTGTGTCTTTTATCTATTGTCATCAATAGTGTTTTTATTTAGTTTGATACTTATTGTGTTAGACGTTATGGCCATTGTGTTATATGTTATGGTCATTGTGTTTTAATCTGTTGTTTATTGTGTCTTTATCTATTGTCATTGATTGTGTTTTTTTTAACCAATGTGAACACAACAAAAAATGCCTAAAAAAAGCTAAAAAACACAAAATTTTTTTTAATACTTTTTATAAAAAAAATCGCTGCTTTTAGTAGCCAAAAAATTTTTTTAGATTTTTTTTTATTTTTTTAGGTTTTTTGGGGTTTTAGTTTTTAGCATTTTAGCTTGTGGGGGGGGGGGGGGGGTAGGTTTTTTTCCAAAAAAAAATTTTAGATTTTTTTTTTATTTTTTTAGATTTTTTTTAGATTTTTTTAGGTTTTTTGAGGGTTTAGTTTTTAGCATTTTAGCTGGGTGGGGGGGCGGGGTGAGGGTTAGGTTTTTTTATGTTTTTTTTAGCTATTTTAGGTTGTGTTCACATTAGTTCTCGCGGTTCTCGCAATAAAGGTGGTTCTCGCATGAACCTTACCCTATATATATATATATATATATATATATATATATATATATATATATATATATATGCAAGTATTATTGTTAATTTTAATAGTTGTTTCATCTTTAAATTTTGTGTTTTTTATAGTCCAATTTTTATTCTAATTTATTTATTGAATACATTTTTTAATTTGTTTATTATCCAAAATATTAAAAATAATATATTGTGAAAGTAATAAATTAGAATTAAATAAAAGACAAAAATAGGTGATAAGGTTGACGCTGATGTAGAGGGGTGAATTGTTTTTGCATTGGAGGAAAATGATAGTTTTTAAGGTATAAATCTGAAATATAGTTTTTAATGTATAAATCTAAAATAATGCGATGTGTTGAGGTGGCGAATCTGAAAACAAACCGGTCTCTAACGTTATAAATGCTCGTACAGCTAACATAAATATCATGATTTTGGTGAACTAAAAATTACAATCATAGTCGTTACCTAAGGCCTAAGGGCCGGGGCCTGTCTACTTATTAGTCCAAGGACACCACTCTTTTGAAAGTATTTATTGCAAGTTAGGCTTAAACCTTGAATGGTACCCCTTTAATTTATAAACAGGGCCCCTTAATGTATCAAGTGTTTCCCCACTCTAAAAATTCCAAATTAGGTAGACACTTTTTTTATATAGTTTTGAGTATTTATTTTCTTCCTAATTTTTGGTTGTCCCCTAAAAAACACTGCCACATTATTTAGTTCGGCGTTTGTCACTGTTACAGTAAAAAACGTCCCCGCCTTCTCTACGTACCACAAACAAAATTGGTGTCACAAGTTACATAACGTCTAAGGGAGGGGTTTGATCTTCAAGCCCCACTACATATGGTCTAAAGTGGGACACCATACTCCTAAACCACTAGGTTATGAGACCCACAACCTATGTAGATTCTTGATAGTTTTTTATGAGACAAATAGAAAGGTAAAAAGAAATTCACCTGTAAGAATGTGCCGATTATGGATTCCTGTACGACTGGATATCCATTCATCATTGGTATCAACAATCTTTGCAAGATCATGATTAGAAAACTGTTGCTTTGGTACGGCTGATCCACACCCAACCAGTTTGCACCCCTTGCTAACAAGCCTGTTTTTAAAAAATAATGCTCAAACTTGTACTTATTTGCATGTAATTGAAAATTTTTCGTGTTATGAATTTACATCGAGATAGTTAGTAAACGGGCAACAAGCTGCGCCGCTACCCCTTTTTGAATAGTAAAACTAAGTCTTTTAAGAACCACGTCCATAGATCTCGGGGTAATAACTTAAGAAGACTTTTAATTTGCTTATAGATTTTAACAAAAGTACTTCGATGGTGTAAATGTTGATGTGTTGTATGTGTGTTTATGCGGTTCTCACAGTTAGGGGTGCTAAACGGGTCGTGTTCGTGGGTTGGCGGGTTCAACCAGATCCGAAACCGTAAATTTTACACGAACCTGAACCCGAAAATATAATATAAATCTGTTAAACAGGTCAACCCATCAACCCGACCGGCAGTGGCGGAACTAGAAGATAAATTCAGGGGTATCCTGCTTTTTTTTTTTTTTTTTTTTTACCTAGGGTCATACATGAGAATTCTAGAGCCCTTAGGGGCCTTGTGTAACTAGCAAAAATAGGCCCTTAAAATTTTCTTTTGGCTGGTCATTACTAGGTTATAGACCCACGGGTTGAATAAAAAATATTAAACACTTAGTAATAAGATTTAGAAATTACAATATGATATTTTGAGATAAGGTGAAATTACGTATTAATCAGGTATAGATACATGTGTTGTGATATATTGTTAATCAACCTTTATTAATCCATATTTTATAATATACTGTCACTCTCTGATAAAATGAGAGAATGAAATTTATTTTTACATTTTAAAGCATACGTTGATTATCATTTTTTTATTAATGGGTGCACCACACACACGAGAATGTTATTAAGTACTTTTTTTTGTATAGAACGTTAAAACTTATTTAGAAGTTTTATAGATAATACTTATTTAAATGAAGTTTGACTATTCAATGCATACTAGTGGGCTACAACCGCGCTCTAAGGAAACGCAACCGGATATTTATTCCATCAATTTTTAACAAAATATAAATGAAACGTAGACACAATGATAAAAATACTTAAGTATTGATATATAAACCCAAAAATTATGATTGTGATTATTTTTATAAATATATAAACGTCGCATGTTGAATTTTTTTATATTGTAAACATTTAAAGTATCAAATAAAGCTAGTTAAAGTTCGTGATAAACATGTAAGTAGAAATTCTCATGTTGGATTTAATAAAAAACATCATGATTATTATTTTATATCTTTAAATTAAAATTAGTACACAGAAAACCAAAGTTAATATATATAAAAAAATAAAATAAAACGTGGCTTAATTTTGAAAACTAAGATAGTCAAAGTTCATTTAATAATTTAATGTACAGTTCAGTTTGCTTTTTCGTTCACTTTCCAATGCACAATGCTCATAAATATTAATATAACATATCTATTAACTTCATCTTCTTCAAAGTTGCCGCTGCAAGTTTGGTCGACCAGAATTTTCGTTTCCGACAACTAGAAAAATATAATATCATCTCATCTTTACCTATACTCAGGGGTATCCTAACATATGCTCAAGAGTATCCCCAATAAAGAAAACGGAAATGAAAAAGAAAATTACACTTCACCAAGAAAGTTGAGGGGTATCCCGGGCTACCCCTTGCTGCCACATAGATCCGCCCCTGCCGACCGGTTAACCTTTAACGGGTTCGCAGGTTCAACCTGAAATTGACCCGAACCCGTTTAGACTAAACCTAAACCCGCAAATTTCGTGTTAGGTTCGTGTCATGTTTCGGGTGGTGTCCGAAATTCACACCCCTACTCACAGTTCTCAACATATTGTTTTTTAAAATGAAGCGCCTCCCTCTATATAGATTTACAATTTGCATGGACACTATCACTCACCAGCAAAACCCCATAAAGGATTCTAAACATACAAATACGTGCGAACAAAAATTAAAGAAAAGGAAGCTAACCTGGGCGCTGCAGATTTTGGAGAAGTGCCTGAGCAGCGGACCCTTTCGGAAACAAATTTAGGAGAACAAAGCCCAAACTGATTTATACCAATAGATGATGATAGCTTGAACATTGGCGTTAGAATCACAGATGCATTAGCCATTTACAGAGAAATAAAGATTGATATTTTGAGCTATAGTTTTGTAATAAGATGACAATTAATATAGTTCAGTTCTTGGGAGCTTTCAGAAGCATTGAGCTATTATGCCACCTCTATGTTCTAGACCGGGCGACCGGTACAGGAAACGCCTACGCAACTTGACCTAAAAAGGAAAAATACATCGATTAAGTTTACTTTTAGTTACCTTATGCATATGTAGTGATCAAGCCCTATACAATTCCTTTCAACTTTTTTTTGAACGGCCAACAGAAACAATCCTGAGCACCCTTAGGGCACCCACTGAACCAAACAGAGTACTCCGAGAGTAACCAGAGTCCACCACCAATTTCGGGGAAAAACCCGGTAACCCACCCGCCTATACGCACAATGATAAAATTACCGGTAAAACCCGTTTGACTCAAGGATCGAACACAAGTTTCCTTGTGTCTTCTATCATTGCCCACCGGTTCCTCAATATGCACCAAGTGAGAGTTGAACCTGCATCTTCAAAAAGAAATGCAAATTTTCCACCACTTGATCTAGAGATCATTGGCCCCCCTTCAACTATAGACCATGCGTATGCGTGAGTAGTGGATGGAGTCCCATGGACCTCCCCCCTTTCAAATATATTTGTTGTGTTTTGAAAACAATGTGTATTTGAATTTCCCATGTTGTACTTGACAATGTCATCATGATATCAATGAAACCAGTTTTCTATTAATTATTGCCGCAATAGTGTTATGAACTCTCGACCAATCTCGTTCGTCTCACTCTGATGTTTCCGCCATCGGTTGAAGTGTGATAATTGGAGCTTGATTTTTCTCAATGGTCTATGATGGCATTTATTATGTAACATTCGGTATTGAAAGGTTATACCATGTTGTAATGAGTCATATTAGAGCGTAACCGACAATAACAAGGTATACATACCATGATGGGCCGTGTTGGGCCTTGATATCTCTCATTGGCCCATTATGGCCTTTGTTATGTAACATTTGGTATTGAAGGGTTATACCACGTTGTATTGTGTCACATTATATCTTAACTAACAACAAGTCGTACATGCCCTAATGGACTATATTGGGCCTTGATATCTCTCAATAGCCCATTATGGATTGTATTATGTAACATTCTTTATTGAAGGGTTATGCGACCTTGCATTGAGTTATATTAGATCGTAACTTGAGAATAACAAGTGATACATGCCCTAATAGACTGTATTGGGCCTTGATTTTCTCATGGCCCATTATGGCCTTTATTATGTAACATCCAGTATTGAGGGTTCTTCCACGTTGTATTGAGTAATATTAGATCGCAACTGTCAATAACAAGTCTTTCATGCCATAATGCATATCATTAAAAGATAAATTTCATATGTTAGTAATATGTGCCAAGGGGAATGTTCATTTAAGAAGAAATTTAACGTGAGAAGAAAAAGAAGAAAGGGCATAATGGTAAAATATTAAATAGTTTATAACTCCTCCCATTAATTATGTTATCTCTCATTAATAAAGCAAAAAACATGTTATCCTACACATTTCAAAATTTGTCCTACATATATCTTACACTTATCGAAATTTACCTTACGCGTATCTAAATTTATCATACACATTTAAGAATTTATCCTACACATACTAAAATTTATCATTCACATGTCGAAAATTGTCCTTCACCGTAGATTATTTTATCTTGAAAGAGTATATATACAAATTTAATTAGTTAGCTAACTAATTACAATTAGAAATTTACCTATATGCCCTTATTAATTACATTAAATACACATGTTAAATAAAGTAAAATGGAGCATTTCTATTGGTTTAAAACTTATTCTTTTTATTCTTACAAATTTTTTCTTCTCATTTGAACCTTCCACTATGCGCCAAATGCAACATATAAATTATATCAAACAAGGTATAAAAACAAACCTTTTAGTACAAATATTGAAAAAGGTGCATTTCTTTGTATACTTTTGATTTTCAGGATAAAAAGAGCTTAAATGTACAAAAGAAACAAATTAATGACAAAAAGCAACACGAATACAAAAGAAGGGAAGTTGAGACAATATACCAACCCTCCGAGTATCATCGCAAGACCAAAAACAACAAATCAGAAGACAAGCACGGGCCATGCTTACCGGGAATGAGGTCGTGCCCCACCGAAGATTCCAGGAAGAAGAAGACAAACAGAAGCAGGCAAGAGACACGGGGCCGTGTCTCATGGACACGGGCCGTGGTTAACTTCCAGATATACTAATCTTGGATAGTACAGCAACTACAATGGCCACGGGGCCGTGCCGTTGACACATAGGGCTGTGTGAGCATCCGGATTGACAAGCTCATTAAATGAAGACAAAGAAGAATGAAGGCACGGGGCTGTGCCCACCAGTCATGGGGTCGTGTAAAGCTTCTGTTTTCAGCTATAAATAGGGGTGGTTAGTTCAACAGCAATCATTCCCTTGGCAAACCACTTCTCTCACACCTACCATGTAACAACTCTCATCAAATGTCATATTTATTTTATTAGTTATCCAAAAGGAAACCCTAATTGAGACACCCAAGTGATTCTACACAAACCCTAAAATTTTCAGAATTTTCAGAATAAGGATCAGGGCCCCTAAAACTCAGGGGGGGGGGGGGGGTAAAACCCTAGTTACGATTATCTACATAAAACGTTGTCAAAATTGAATTTTACGAAACTGTCAACTCAGCAAGCCTACTCATGCACGTAGCTACCCTATGGTAGAATAGGAGGCCTCGCGTCACGCGAAGCCTAGGGCAGGACCCCTCGCGTCACGCGAGGGGGGTCAAAATCGTGTATAAATAGTGGACATTGGCAATTGATTTTGGGCACTGAAACGACGTTAAAACTCAAAATATACGCTGAGTTATCATAGAATTACTATCACAACACCCACGGATCACAAATCGTTGCCGTAATCAGGGTAATAACTCGATCACTGATACGATTCAATGTCCGATCGATTAAACTATCCAATGGATGTTTAAGTGCTGCCCACATTAGGGTTTATGCTTTGTCATTCGTTGTTAATTTAATGGATGTTTAAGTATTGCACTTTGTCATTCGTTGTGAGGGTTATAATCTCGTGAGTTATCGTAAATGCTGTATTAAGTTACTAACCAAATTGTGTGCCTGTTATTAAATTTAGGTTAAAAGGTTAATTAGTAGGCTAGGCTCTGCTCAAATTAAATCTTCAATGTGAGTCATTCTCTTTTTATCAAGTTGGTTTCCAAAAGCTTATTTATTTCAAAAGTTATAATTACAGGGATTAAGTCTATGTAATCTGAAATTACTGCCAGTATGTGGGGGGATGTGCACATAGCTACTAAATTATTTATCACTTAGGGGTGAAAGGACCCAGCAAGTGATATGTCCACAGTCACAAGTCCGGTCAAGTGACAACTGGGTCAGTTAATTCAAAAGATAGATACATTATAATCGCTCTTAATACTGTAAATTATAACAAACAGGTCGTTTTAGTAAAATGAATGATTCACTCAGTATTTTCCGCTGACAAAACCTTTTTCAAACATATTTCAGGTGATCTGTTGTGATCCAGGAAAAGTGCCGAGAAGCACTACAAGCTTAAGGAAGTGGCTCAGTATAAAATAAAGAAACATGTTTTGTAAAATAAAAGATTTCTTCGTGAAATCTCAAGATTGTAAATTACCGGGTTTTATCCCGAGTTGTGAAATAAAAATAATCGGGAAATATTACAGTTTTAAAAAGATCCTGAAGAAACTTCCGCTGTTAAATAAATACCACGGGATTTTCTGTCTCGCGGCTCCTGAAACGGGTCAAACCGGGTCGGGGGCCGTGACAGAAAAATGTGGTATCAGAGCCACTGATTTAAGCCTATTAAGTATTTAGAAAATACTTAATTTTACTGATTGCCATTTTGTGATTATGTGTTTTCTTATTTGAATATTTATGTACAGTATGGGTAAGCAAAAGTTGTCAAATATCTATCTTAAATTAGATAGGTCATCCAACGAGAAGGGAAGTTCATCCCAAACCAAATCTTCAAATCACACAGTAATTCCTGAAGAAGGAATATTTGTGTGAAAGTCACAATATGAGGAACCACTATCTCCTAGTAAAAGAAATCTGATTATTAAGAAAAGCCAAGAGAAAATAAAGAAACTTCGAGAAAAGAAGATTAAACAGGAAACCCAGGAATTAACTAGTAAAACACCTTGGGAGGACAAGTTAGATGAGAAATGGGTAGATCTTTATATGTTAGCCACTGTAGCAGTTAATGCAAATCTTTAAATATTTTGACCTAAGTTTTAGTTATCAGCCACCAATCTAGAAACCATATTTAGTAAATAAATAAGTAAACCCTAGTGTTTTGATTTCAGTTGTTTTGTAGTTTTCCGATATGCAATAATATTTAAAAGTTTTCTATGAAATTTTGTTATAATTAGTAAGTGTGTGTATTTTGTATAACAGTATGAGTGATATATCCGAAGCCCTTCAAAATTTAAATCTCTATCCAGTAAAAATAGAGGTTTCCAGAGATTTCAATAGGTATATACCAGACATAGAAGAACCTATTGAATTCAATGCTTCACCTCCGAAAAAGCCAAAACCTCAGAAGAGAAAGAGATATGTATGGGGAGGCGTGTACGTAGGAAAAAGCCAGCCAAAAGACTTCCCAAAATAGTGAATCCATTAGACAAAGGGAAAGGGATTGATGTTGGGGAAGATTCCAAACAGATGGATAGGCAGTTTGAAGAATATTCTAAGCAAATAAAAATGGAGGTTGGAGAAGGTTATAGGCAAGCTCAGAGAGAAATTGGGGAAAGCTCTAGACAGGTTGAAGAATTACCCTTCCAGGAAGAATTAGATAAAGCATTAGAGAGCTGTGAAATTCTCAGGCCCATAAATAATAACCTTTATCCTTTTCGTGCTGAAAATCAACTCCCTATAAATCTTGCACCAGCAATCCCAGAACCAATAATCCATACCCAACCTTTAGGAATGGATGAATTGTGGACAAATGATTGGCAATTCCAAAACATTATCAACAGTCCTTATTCCTTTCTTCCACAATTTGATCCAGAACCATTACCAAATCCACCCATGAGTAACGAGAATTTAGTAGAACTTCGTCATTTTGGCGAAGAGTTAATGGATGCGGGAAATAGAATACGGGAGATAGGGGGACAAATTGCCTGGAAATATGATGAAAGGGAGCTTCGTTTTTAGGAAAACAAATGACGAAAGATAGTAGGTTTATGAAACTATGGTTGTGTAATAGTAATAGTAAAATCAGTATGTGTAAAATAAATAATAAAACGGTTGTATATAGAAGCATGATATAATCTATAAAACAAATGAAATTTTAGAAAATTTACAATTTTTTTTGTATATTCGTTTTCGTGATTATGTGCAATTAATTATGACATTGGATTATTTCTTTTATACTAATTATTTATTTATAAATTAATTATCAGATGGCAAACGTTGGTAATGAACCAGTAAATGAGGTTAATCAATCTGAACAACAACCGAGGGATCAATATATGACTAGACAGGATATAGAAAATATCGTTGCTCAAGGGATAGCCAATGCTATTCCAGCAATAATTGATGCTGTTAGAAATCCAATCGAGCCTCAACAAATCATTCCTAGCAAACGTATTTCTGAAGATAACTTCAGTAATAGCGTAAACGGAGGCAGTAATCTTAATAATCATGATAATGAACCGCGGCAAGCTCCGCTCCCTAAGAAAATGAAAGCTGCAACACCTGGTTGCACTTACAAAGAATTTCTTGCTTGTAAACCTGCTGAGTTTGCAGGCAATGAAGGAGCGACTGCGGCACTGCGTTGGTTAGAGAAAACCGAGGCAGTGATTACCATAAGTAAATGTGATATAAATGATCAAGTCATGTACGCTTCAAATCTTTTCAAAGAAGGGGCGTTGGAATGGTGGAACACTGTGCTTCAATCAAAAGGAAGAATAATAGCTTATGCCATGAATTGGGAAGAATTTAAGAATCTTGTAGAAAGAAAATTCTGTCCTGGGTATGAAAAAGATCAAATGGCAAATAAGTCATAGAATGATGGGTGTAGATTGTCGCGGTCATACTTCGACATTCTTCGAATATGCTAGAGTGGTACCAACGCTGGCTTCGCCAGAACCAGTACTTATTTCTCGCTATATTTAGGGATTGATTGGTGAAATCCGCAATATCGTTAAAGTTGCGAGACCTCGCACTATTGACGATGCTGTGGAATTAGCCAACACCCTAACTGATGAACTGGTACGCACAAGAGATGATAACAGGAAAAAGGAACTGGCTCAGAAAATTACCCAAGGATTTCGTACGGGTAATAATAACAGCTTTAAGAGAAGAGGAACAGGGAAATCTTCAACTTTTCCGTTCTGTCAAAATTGCAAAAAGAAACATTTTGGAAGATGCAAGATATATTGCAATTTTTGCAAAACTATAGGACATCGTGAAGAAAATTGCAGGAAGAAATCCATAATTTGTTACAATTGTGGAGAAGCAGGACATTTCAAAACAGAATGTCCTAAAGTGGTCAAACCAGCAGACAATAAAGTCAAGACGGTCGACGGAACCACTAAAAAGAATGTTAGAGCATTCCAACTGACCACTCAAGAAGCAGAACTTATTCCAGATGTGATAGCTGGTACGTTCCTAGTTCACAACGTATATGCAAAAGTATTATTTGACTCTGGTGCAAACCAAAGTTTTATAAATACTTTATTCTGTCAAGCTCTTAAGTTACCTTTAACCAACATTAGGCAGATTTTTACAGTCGAAACCGCAGATGGGAATTCAGTTAAAATAGATCAGGTTTTGCAAAAGGTAGAAATAGAACTTTCAGGTCATAAATTTGCTGCAAATTTGTTACCTATGAAATTAGCTGAATTCGATGTTGTGTTAGGAATGGATTGGTTAATAGACAACCATGCTCGAATCCTTTGTGATAAAAATTCTGTAGAAATTCAGACACCTACTGAAGAAATAATCAAGATTACAGGAGATAAGCCACGTAAACCCATGAAGTTCATATCAGTAATGAAAGTTGCTAGTTATGAACGAAAGCAAGGCATAGTATATATGATTTCAGTAATCATTAATACTAAGGATAAAGAACTTAAGAAAATTCCTGTAGTCTCAAAATACCCAGATATATTCCCAGAAGAGTTACCAGGATTACCACCAGATAGGGAAGTAGAATTTAGGATTCATCTAATTCCTGGAACTACAGCGATAGCTAAAGCACCTTATCGGTTAGCTCCTACCGAAATGTTAGAACTGAAAACGCAATTAGATGAATTATTAAGCAAAAGATTCATACAACCTAGCTCATCCCCTTGGGGAGCTCCAGTGTTGTTTGTAAAGAAGAAGGATGGTTCGATGAGAATGTGTATTGATTATAGAGAACTGAATAAGGTTACAATTAAGAATCGATACCCATTACCTAGGATTGATGATCTATTCGATCAACTTCAGGGGGCTAGATATTTTTCTAAGATAGATTTACGATCCGGATATCATCAATTGAAAGTACAAGAGGAAGACATACCTAAAACTGATTTCAGGACTAGGTATGGTCATTATGAGTTTACAGTCATGCCCTTTGGGTTAACAAATGCACCTGCTGCATTCATGGACATGATGAATAGAATCTGTAAACCGTATTTGGATAAATTTGTAATTGTTTTTATAGACGATATACTTATTTATTCCAAAAATTAGATAGAACATTGTGAGCACTTGCATGCACTCTTAACTTTGTTAAGAAAAGAAAAGCTTTATGCCAAATTCTCGAAGTGTGAATTTTGGCTAAAGGAAGTGCAATTTTTAGGACACATGGTGAATCATGAAGGTATTCATGTAGATCCTTCTAAGGTAGAGGCAATTACCAATTGGAAGGTTCCGCAATCCGCAATGGAAATTAGAAGTTTTATAGGTTTAGCTGGATATTATAGACGGTTTATTAAGGATTTTTCCAAAATAGCCGTACCATTAACTAAGCTAACCTGTAAAGCAATTAAGTTTGAATGGGGACCTAAACAAGAAGAAGCCTTTAGAATCTTGAAACAGAAGTTAACTAATGCTCCAATCTTAGCCTTACCAGAAGGAACTGAAGATTTTGAAGTATATTGTGATGCTTCAAAACTAGGATTAGGATGTGTGCTAATGCAACGCAAGAAAGTAATTGCGTATGCTTCAAGGCAATAGAAAAAGCATGAAGAAAATTATACGACTCATGACTTAGAATTATGAGCCGTAATTTTTGCCCTTAAGATTTGGAGACATTATCTGTACGGAAGTAAATTTACTGTCTATACAGATCATAAGAGTTTAAGATATATATTTGGGCAAAAAGAGTTAAACATGAGGCAAAGAAGATGGATGGAAATCCTAAGTGATTACGACTGTGATATTCAGTATCACGAAGGAAAGGCAAATGTAGTTGCAGATGCCTTAAGTCGTAAGTATCATGAAAAACAACGACGAGTTCGGGCTCTCAGATTAAATCTACAATTAGGTTTAATGGAACAACTGAAACATTCTCAAGAAACAGCAATAGAAGATGTTGCTAAAGGAATGAAGGGACGAATAAAAGATTTAGAACAGGGAGATGATGGAATTTGGAGATTCCATAAGAAAAGGATTTGGGTACCAAAGAAGGGAGAATTAAGAAATAAGATCCTAGAAGAAGCTCATAAATCTAGGTATACCATACACCCTGGAAACAATAAAATGTACCAAGATTTAAGAAAGAATTTCTGGTGGATAGGCATGAAAAAGGATATAGCTAGATATGTTTCTAAGTGTCTTACTTGTTCACAAGTTAAGGCAGAACACCAGAAACCTTCAGGTCTATTACAACAACTAGAAATGCCTGTATGGAAATGGGAACTCATAACAATGGATTTTGTTACTAAGTTACCCAAAACCAGAAAAGGTAATGATGCGATTTGGGTAATTGTGGACCGATTAACCAAATCTGCTCACTTCCTACCTATGAAAGAAACCTTTAGCATGGAAAGATTGGCAAAGTTGTATGTAGATGAAGTCGTATCTCTACATGGAGTTCCACTCTCCATTGTATCAGATAGAGATAGTCGTTTCACTTCTCATTTTTGGTCAAGTTTCCAAGAAGCAATGGGAACTCGACTAAATCTGAGTACTGCATATCATCCACAAACGGACGGACAAAGTGAAAGGACGATCCAAACTCTAGAAGATATGCTCCGAGCATGTGTGATAGATTTTGGTGGAAATTGGGACGATCACTTACCTTTGATCGAGTTCTCCTATAATAATAGTTATCATTCAAGTATTGAAACTGCCCCATTCGAGGCACTGTATGGAAGAAAGTGCAGAACTCCAGTTTGTTGGGCAAAAATAGGAGAAAGCCAATTGTCAGGTCCTGAAATAGTGCAAGAGACGACCGACAAGATTACACAAATTAAGGAAAGACTAAAGACAGCTCGAGATCGTCAAAAGAGCTATGCAGACAATAGACGAAAGCCGTTGGAGTTTCAAATTGGAGATAAAGTACTATTGAAAGTTTCTCCTTGGAAAGGAGTTGTTAGATTCGGTAAGAAAGGAAAGTTAAGTCCAAGATACATAGGACCATTTCCAGTGATCCAACGTATAGGACCCGTTGCTTATCGTTTACAACTACCAGAAGAATTAGCTGGAATACATGATGTATTTCATGTATCCAATCTCAAGAAATGCCTAGCAGATGAATCTTTGGTAGTATCTCTTCAGGATATAGAGGTAAACGAAAAGTTAAAATTTGTTGAGAAACCTCTTCAGATAGAAGACAGAAAAGTGAAGTTTCTCAAGCACAAACGGTTAGTACTTGTCAAAGTTAAGTGGGATTCAAAAAGAGGAGCTGAATACACTTGGGAGCTGGAATCAGAAATGAAGCGAAAGTATCCTTACTTATTCCAGTAAATCTCGAGGACGAGATTTTTATTAAGGTGGGGAGGATGTAACAACTCTCATCAATTGTCATATTTATTTTATTAGTTATCCAAAAGGAAACCCTAATTGAGACACCTAAGTGATTCTACACAAACCCTAAAATTTTCAGAATCAGGATCAAGGCACCTAAAACTCAGGGGGGGTAAAACCCTAGTTACAATTATCTACATAAAATGTTGTCAAAATTGAATTTTACGAAACTGTCAACTCAGCAAGCCTACTCATGCACGTAGCTACCCTATGGTAGAATAGGAGGCCTCGCGTCAGGCGAAGCCTAGGGCAGGACCCCTCGCGTCACGCGAGGGGGGTCAAAAATCGTGTATAAATAGTGGACATTGGCAATTGATTTTGGGCACTAAAACGACGTTAAAACTCAAAATATACGCTGAGTTATCATAGAATTACTATCACAACACCCACTGATCACAAATCGTTGCCGCAATCAGGGTAATAACTCGATCGCTGATACGATTCAATGTCCGATCGATTAAACTATCCAATGGATGTTTAAGTGCTGCCCACATTAGGGTTTATGCTTTTTCATTCGTTATTAATTCAATGGATGTTTAAGTATTGCACTTTGTCATTCGTTGTGAGGGTTGTAATCTCGTGAGTTATCGTAAATGCTGTATTAAGTTACTAACCAAATTGTGTGCCTGTTATTAAATTTAGGTTAAAAGGCTAATCAGTAGGCTAGGCTCTGCTCAAATTAAATCTGCAATGTGAGTCATTCTCTTTTTATCAAGTTGGTTTCCAAAAGCTTATTTATTTCAAAAGTTATAATTACAGGGATTAAGTCTATGTAATCTGAAATTACTGCCAGTATGTGGGGGGATGTGCACATAGCTACTAAATTATTTATCACTTGGGGGTGAAAGGACCCAGCAAGTGATATGTCCACAGTCACAAGTCCGGTCAAGTGACAACTGGGTCAGTTAATTCAAAAGATAGAGACATTATAATCGCTCTTAATACTGTAAATTATAACAAACAGGTCGTTTTAGTAAAATGAAGGATTCACTCAGTATTTCCCGCTGACAAAACCTTTTTCAAACATATTTCAGGTGATCTGTTGTGATCCAGGAAAAGTGCCGAGAAGCACTACAAGCTTAAGGAAGTGGCTCAGTATAAAATAAAGAAACATGTTTTGTAAAATAAAAGATTTCTTCGTGAAATCTCAAGATTGTAAATTACCGGGTTTTATCTCGAGTTGTGAAATAAAATAATCGGGAAATATTACAGTTTTAAAAAGACCGTGAAGAAACTTCCGCTGTTAAATATATACCACGGGATTTTTTGTCCCGCGGCTCCTGAAACGGGTCAAACCGGGTCGGGGGCCATGACATACCAACACTCCACCACCACAATACCACCATCATCCACCTCAGTCATCCATCATCCATCTCTAAAGTGTGTGTAGTAGTCTCTGGATCCAATATTGATCGTAAGAGTTTTTGTCAAACAAAGGCCATGCTTGGGTAATCTCTTATATCACTTGGGGAAGACAAGTCATTTATGTATTACTTTTGATTTCTAATATTTGGTTAACTTTTTAATTGAGTATGTATTAATGACTTTAATAACTAGTTTTTATATTGAAAATGAACTTTATTCTATCATCTCTTCATGTTTCATTGATTCACTTATTCAAGTCTTTACGGTCTATATGAAACGCGTTAACTGCCTGGAAGGGGGTTAGAAGGGTGGTATGGGTAAAGTTCTTGCCTCGTTCAGTGTATAGATCCTATGAGTACTTGATTCAATCTTATTAGGACTTCCTTTGAGGCAGATAATATCAAATCGGGGGAAGTAAGAACTGCTGGAATCCCTTATAAATAAATTACTATTAAAACTTTAAACCAGCTTTGCGGGACTATATCCTTGCTGACTCAAACCAATATGGTCAAGGGTAACGTTGCCTCCAAAAGAGAGACATACCACATTTTGCATTAATAACTTACTTAATTATCTTTCAATATTCCGGCCTTGAGGGACTGTATCCCTACTGACTTAGACCAATATTGTTGAGGGTAGTGTTGTCACACCCCAACCGATGGCGGAAACATCGGGATGAGACGAATAAATCGCTCAAAGCATCATAACCACTAATTGCGACAATATAGTTTAATCAAATTTCATAATACTTAGAATGTCATACAATGAATCAAAACATCAACCAAATTGTATCAAAACAAAATCATATTTAAATATTGTTTATTTCTAAGGCGTGTTTCTAAGTTTACCCTCGCTGGATTCTTCATCATCTCGTCTATCAACCTGCAACATGTATTAAAATATGATCAACAACAATGTTGGTGAGTATACAAGTTTGATACATAGCATAAATAGATAAAAATGTTTAAACGTACTCATATCCAACATGAATAGCACATACAAGTTACCAATATGCTGAAACGGTGTAAACTATATGTCAATCCAAAGTTTCCAACGCAATCTTGCCTTTCCCCAGGACTCAAGGGAGGTTAACATGTTTTACATAACCATACCCCAAGACTCAGGGTGGCGCGTTAATCCTATAGAGCTATAATTGTTAAGCTAGGCTTGATCGAAGTTAATAAGAATATAGACACGAAATGTATACATAGCATATGAGATTAACAAGTATCGAGATGTTTTCATGTTTAAAAGTGGTTAGAGAGTGATAATAACAAGTTTTAAATGTTGCGTGTTTTATATAGATTTCCTGTTGCACCCAAAGTGTTTAAAACAAAAATGGGATCGAGGTATACTCACAGTTTTGCATATGGTAATGCTAAACCGCGGTCCGGATTGATGAAGTCTTGAGATTACACTGAAATGAGTAAATGAGAGTGTAAGATTACTGATGCGAAAGAGTGTTGGATCAGATTGTTGAAATACGTGAAATCGTACATGTTAAAACACAAAACAGTGCCTTCGTACGAAGGGACTGCCTTCGTACAAAGGGACTGCCTTCGTACGAAGGGAGTCTTTTGTTACTGTAAACCGACTGTTTAAACGTGACATGAACTGATTTTGAAAGCTTAAACAGTAATGTAAATGATTGTAAGAGTAACGAAATGATCGGGCGTGAAATCTGAGGTTGAAACAGAAAACAAAACAGTTTGGTTTGATTAACAGTGTGGGTTCGTACGAAGACACCTGTGGGTTCGTCGAACACACTTGTGTTTGTTCCAAAATGTTACAATTTTATCTGATTTAATTTAGTGGATAAAACGTTTAATTTATGATCAATATACGTGAAAACAGAACTGAAATCAACAACATAAAATATGAACAAGGTAGGTTCGTACGAAGGGGCATAGTGCCTTCGTACGAACGCGCTGTTCTTGGCGAAAACTCATGTTTGATCACTTCAAACAGATCAAAACTCGTTTCTCCTTCCATAATGACAAAAGGAGATGGATGATTAGCTAACACAACACCAAACAAGGAAATGATATCTCCTTGTCAGCAGGGCAATGAGTATAAAGCCAACAAGGCATAACTTCTCCATAAACGATAAGGAAGAGACATCTCCTTGGACAAAACAACAGCTACCAAAACAGAACACCGAAACAAACCTTTGACCCAAGGGTTTAGGAAAAAAGGTTAAAGACAAAGCTAATTAATACGACACAAGGGAAAAATGCTTTCAGCAAGAAGAAGGTTAATGAAGTACCTTGATGTGTGCAAAATGCAACATATAAATTACATCAATTGAGGCAAAAAAACTAACCCTTTTTTAGTACTAATGTTGGAAAAAGTGTGCTTTTGTCTTCCTTTTGTATTTTCAGGATTAAATGAGCTCAAATTAACAAAAGAAGCAAAAAGACATCAAAATCTAACATAAATACAAGAAAAGGAACAAGACGTGACATGCCCGACCCCACGACAGCATCTTCCCAAGCAAAACAAGACAACAGAAGACTGAACACGCCCCGTGCTCAGCCAGCACGGGGGCGTGCCCAAGTGTCAGCAGAAAAGACAAGGTGGTAGAAGCTTCTATTGCCCACCACGGGGCCGTGCTCAGCGGACATGGGGCCGTGGTCAACTATAAGATTCGCACAATCCAGGCAAATCTTCATAGTACAAAGATTCTTCTGCACACGGGGTCGTGCTCAGCAGACACGGGGGCGTGGTCAACTAATAAGACAAAGCTGCATTAAATGAAGAAAGAGAAGGATGTGGACACGGGGCCGTGCCCACTGGACACGGGGCCGTGCCCGAGCTTCTGTTCAGCCTATAAATAGGAGTGCTTGGCTCAAGCTCAAACCATCCCTTGGCACACCACCTCTCTCACACTTCACCCACCACCCACCACCACCACCATAACACCATCATCCACCACCATCATCCATTGTCCATCGTAGAGTGTGTGAGTCGTCTCGGGATCCAAGATTGATCGTAAGAGTTCTTGACAATCAAGGCCATGTTTGCCTAAGTCTCTTACATCACTTGGTGAAGACAAGTGTCTAGTGTAATACTTTTTATTTCTAATCTTTTCGCACTTTTTACTTGGTTTTGTATTAATGACTTTAATAACTAGTTGCTTATGTTGAAGGTGATCTTTCCTTATCGTTTGTCCGTGGTGTCTTGGCATTATTTTACTATCTATATAAAATAAAAGATTTTCACCATTCATATCTCCACGGTCTATATGGAGGTATGTTGGCTACCTGGTCGGGGGTTAAGGGAACGGTTTGGTAAAGGTCTTGCCATTGTTCAGCGTTTAGAGGTCCTGCAATAGACCTGGGTCAAATTTAGTAGGACCTCCTTCAATACTTAACGGTATTGGATGGCGGGGGTCCAAACTCTTTGATCCCCTCATAAGTTAACTACTATTAATACTATAACCCGGCTATTTAGGACTGTATCCCTGCTGACTCAGACTACTTAGTCGAGGGTAACGTCACCTCCAAAAGAGGGGCCTACCATAATTTGCATTAATAACTTAATTAATTATCTTCCAATAATCCACCCTTTTAGGATTGTATCCTTGCTGACTCAAACTACTGGGGTGAGGGTAACGTCACCTTCAAAAGAGGGGCCTACTACAATAACTAAGATAATCTCTTAAATAAGTGCAAAAGTGCGGAAATAATCAAAGGTTACACTAGATACGAGTCGGAACCAAGTGATTCATCTTGTCTATCTGTTTTTCTTTTTATTTTATTTTCAGCATTTTAGTTAGTTTTTATTTTTCTTAGTTTAAAACATTTTTCTAAACTTTTTATTTTGATTAGACGTTGAGGATAAACCGGTACTAAAAGCTCTTGTGTCCTTGGACGACCTCGGTATCTTGCCAACACTATACTACGCTCACGATGGGTGCACTTGCCCATATGTGTGTTTAGTGTTAGTAAAATATCGTGTTTTATAAATTTAAAACTTGGCTAAAAATAAGTGTTAAAGAGGCTTAAAATATACACCTAATAAATATAACACTTCACACGCATCAAGTTTTTGGCGCCGTTGCCGGGGACACATGGATTTTAAGAAAGCTTAAAATCGACGGCCTAATCAGTTTTTCAAAACCTTTTTAAAACGCGCGCACATTTTTCTGCATTTTAGTTTAGTTTTGCATTTACAGTAACCTGTACACGGGGCCGTGTTCACTGAACACGGGGCCGTGCTGCACATTTTCATAAAAACACCCAGTAACAGTAGCTTGAACACGGGCCGTGCTCACTAGACACGCCCCGTGCTCAACGAAATCAGTAAATTTAATTAAAACGCCCAGATACAGATTCTGAACACGGGGCCGTGTCCAGCCTCTGTTTCCGTTTTTATTTTTGTTTTCTGATCTCGAGACTCGGTTGTGGTCTACTGAGTGATTCTTATGGATCAATACTCAGGAGGTTACAACTACACCTATGAAGAGGATGATTATAGGAGTAATTATTGCACTAATTGTCGTAACACACACTCGGTTCAAAATAGTCACTCATATCAACCATCCAATTCATACACCTACTATGAGGAGCCCAGGTACGAGCCATCAACTTCATACACATCCTATGAAGACCAAAGGTATGAACCTCCTCCCTCATACTCATATTTTGATGAACCAAGGTATGAGCCTTCTTACTCATACTTTGAGGAACCGAGATATGAGCCACCACCTTCGTATGCTTACTATGAGGAACCATGGCGTGAACAACCCACCTCATATGAGTATTATGAAGAACAAAATTACGAACCTTATCCATCATATGCTTACAATGAAGAACAATGGTGCGAACCATCTACTTCACATGGGTATTATGAGGAACATAGGGTCGAACAACCGGATTCGAGCTTTGAAAATTCCGATTCTTTTTCTATAACCGAAGTGACCGATAGGATATTAGAACACATTAGAGTTATCGATCATTGTATAAAAGAATCTCGCGCAAGGGAAGAGGAGTCCCGCGCAAGAGAAGAATTAAAAAATAGAGAGATAACTGAAAGTGTAAAAATGGAAGAACAAATAAGTGAAAAACCGATACATGAGTTAAACAACGAAAAAGGTGAGTCTGACAAAGTTACAATTGAAGAAGAGTCTAAATTTGAAGAAATTAATCTCTTGTCACCTTCTTTTGAAAATCATTGTTTAGTACCCACTCATGGTAAGTTTTTAAAAGAGTTAAACACTAACACTAAAATTGACGAAACAGTAAGTGTTAAGTTAACTAATGATCAAACGTCACTAATAAAAGAAAACCCATTTGAAATTAACATTACACCGGTTCCATGTTTCTTTCAAAATTCGTTTATTAGTAATGTCACAATCGATAAAGATCTTTATGTTAACATAATGCCTAACTACATCTTCGAAAAATTAAGTATTAGTGATTTTTCTCCACTTCAAATACCCATTTTTCTATCCAATCGGAAAGTAATAAAATCAATCGGTGTAGTTGAGGATGTATTGGTTCAAACAAATCAAATGGTAATCCCGACCGACTTTGTCATCCTCGATGACGCTCCTCTAGTGTTGGGACGACCATTTGTAAAGACTCACGAAGCTTTGAAAAACCGGAAGTTCAACAATCTACCTCTTCAATTAGGGGCATTTAAAAGGAGTGTCGATCTTGAGCGGTCAATGAAATATCCATTCGACAATAATGACCCCCTAATTGAAGATGAAGATGAACCACCCGATACAAGTGAAGAGATCGACCACTTTGTTGAAGAAGAGGTCGCCATAGAACAAACTTTTAAAGTTCTTGATCGAAATGAGCAACCAAATAAGGAGTCTCCTAAAGACCCACCAATTGAGCTCAAAGAACTTCCAAAAGGTTTGGAATATGCTTTTCTAGACAAAGATGAAAATTTACCTGTAATTATTTCGTCTAAATTAGATAGCTTAGAAAAAGAAAAATTAATTAGTCTTTTGAAAAAACACAAAAACGCAATAGCTTGGAAACTTGTAGACATAAAAGGAATTAGTCCTTCCATGTGCACACACAAAATTTTGATGAATGATGACTACAAATCGGTAATACAACCACAACGTAGAGTAAATCCAAATGTTCAAGAAGTGGTTAAAAACGAGGTCATCAAATTACTTGACGCCGGACTTATCTATCCTATCTCCGATAGTCCTTGGGTGAATCCCGTCCAAGTAGTTCCAAAGAAAGGAGGTATGACGGTGATAACTAACGAAAAAAATGAATTAATACCAACGAGAACCGTCACAGGATGGAGAGTATGTATACATTATAGACGATTAAATGAAGCTACAAGAAAATATCACTTTCCTTTACCCTTCATTGATCAAATGCTAGAAAGATTATCCGGTCATAAATTTTATTGTTTCTTGGATGGTTTTTCAGGTTACTTTCAAATCCCGATAGCACCCGAAGACCAAGAAAAGACAACTTTCACATGTCCCTATGGAACTTTTGCTTATCGACGCATGCCGTTCGGTCTATGTAATGCCCCCGCAACATTCCAACGTTGCATGGTGGCCATTTTCCACGACATGATAGAAAAGACAATGGAAGTCTTCATGGACGACTTTTCTATCTTTGGGGATTTATACGACCAATGCCTCGATAACCTTGAACGAATGCTATCCCGATGTGAGGAAACTAACCTCGCCCTTAATTGGGAAAAATGCCATTTCATGGTAACAGAGGGAATAGTACTCGGTCACAAGATCTCAAGCGAAGGAATGGAGGTGGATCGAGCCAAAATAGATACCATTTCTAGATTACCACCTCCATCCTCCGTAAGAGCTATCAGAAGTTTCCTAGAGCATGCCGGATTTTATAGGCGGTTTATCAAAGACTTTTCAAAAATTTCTAGACCTCTAACAAAATTACTTGAAAAAGATGCTCCGTTCATCTTTGACAAGGATTGCAATCAAGCATTTCTAACCCTAAAAGAAATGTTAGTCAACGCACCTATCATGATAGCGCCTGATTGGAAATTTCCTTTCGAAATCCTGTGTGATGCTAGTGACTTTGCAGTTGGAGCCGTCTTGGGACAAAGAAAAGAAAAGCATTTCCACCCAATTTATTATGCTAGTAAAACACTTAACGATGCACAAGAAAACTACACAACAACTGAAAAAGAATTACTAGCTGTGGTATTTGCTTTTGATAAATTTCGTTCTTATCTTGTTCTTTCTAAAACTATAGTCTATACAGATCATGCAGCCATTCGATATCTCTTCAAAAAGCAGGACGCAAAACCACGTTTGATTCGGTGGATTCTACTCCTCCGAGAATTTGACATTGAAATCAAAGACAAAAGAGGAGCAGAAAACACCGCAGCAGATCATCTTTCGCGCTTAGAAGACCCAGCTTTGGAGGCAACCAGGGACGAGCAAATCAACGAAAAATTCCCAACTGAGTCCCTGGAAATGGTGGAATATAAGGAAGAACCATGGTACGCCGACTATGCTAACTACCTAGCTAGCGGTATAGTCGCAAAAGGTTGGCCACATCATCAAAGAAAAAAATTCTTTACCAATGTGAAACACTATTTTTGGGAAGATCCATATCTTTTCAAAATGTGTGCCGACCAACTCGTCCGAAGATGCGTACATGGTAGCGAAGCACGAAGAATTCTCCGCCATTGTCATGAAGGTCCATACGGAGGGCATCATGGTGCCGCTAGTACCGCACGAAAGGTATTTGATTCAGGATTTTATTGGCCGACCATTTACAAAGACGCCCAAAGTGTTGTCAAGACATGTGATGCTTGCCAAAGAACAGGTAATATTTCTTCCAAAAACGAAATGCCACAAAATGGCATTCTTGTTTGTGAAATTTTTGATGTGTGGGGACTCGACTTTATGGGACCTTTCCCACCATCGAAAGGAAACAAATATATACTTGTGGCAGTAGACTACTTATCTAAATGGGCCGAGGCCGAGGCACTTCCAACAAATGATGGAAGAGTCGTGATAAGATTTCTGAAAAAATTATTCTCTCGTTTTGGCACACCTAAAGCATTAATAAGTGATAGAGGTACCCATTTTTGCAACCATCAACTTGAAATTTTTTTAACAAGATATGGGGTCTATCACCGGGTCTCAACAGCATATCACCCTCAAACAAACGGACAAGCCGAAGTGACTAATAGAGGTTTAAAGCGAATACTTGAAAAAACTGTAGGGTTAAATAAAAAGGAATGGGCAGATAAATTAGATGATGCTTTATGGGCTTTTCGAACTGCTTATAAAACAACAATAGGTACAACCCCATATAAGCTAGTCTATGGAAAAAGTTGTCACTTGCCAGTAGAAATTGCACACAAAGCCTACTGGGCAATTAAAAATGTAAACTTAGATTTAGAATTTGCTGGTAAAAATCAATTTTGTCAATTAAATGAATTAGACGAGCTTAGGAATTATGCATACTCAAACTCCGAAATTTATAAGGAAAGAATGAAAAATCTGCATGACAAACATATTAAACCTAATGAATTTCGAGTAGGAGATTTAGTTCTTTTGTTTAATTCACGTCTTCGATTATTTCCTGGTAAACTAAAGTCTAGGTGGTCAGGACCTTTTTCCATCACCCATATTTTCCCACACGGTGCAGTAGAAATTAAATCTCGAAATGGGCCTCCATTCAAAGTCAATGGCCAACGGCTGAAACTCTATCAAGGATTCATTGAGGATGAAGAGGAAGAGATCTCGTTTCAAACGGTGGAGGAATGAAACCAACATCATACCTGGTAAGTTATGAGCAATTGGGACGACAACTTAAGCGGTAAGTTTTCTAACCAAAGCTTATGGGAAACAAGGGCACTCACACGAGCACTTAAAAAAAATTAAAATTTCAAAACCTTGCTCGGCAGGAGGCCGTGTCCGCTGGACACGGGGCCGTGTCCGCGCAGCAGACGGGATATATCCCCTTTTTCAAAACAGTTACTTCATTCCACACGCCCCGTTTCCCCGAAAAAGCTCTGGTTCCAGGCGATTTTTCGCAGATTTTCGACGTCTCCTATCACTCTAACAACATCAAGGTATGATTCTATCACTTTTAGTAGTTAGAATAGTTACTTGCATGTAGTTAAAACACCAAAAATTTGGGGAAAACTCTAGGGTTCTTGAAGTTCATCCGGATCGAACCCCAAATTTTTGTTTAGATCTGTTTGCATTTTGTTAGATTAGTGTTATGGGAAGTAAATACACTTGTATTGTTCATAAATTCACCCGATTTCTCACAAAAACCCCAAACCCTTGTTCTTGAACAGAAAAAGATAAAATTGATAGGGTAAACGGGTTATTTTGGGAAAAACGGCACTTAGGATTTCATTTTCGGGGGAAACCGCACCTATTGGACCAAAAATTTTCAAGTTTTCGAAACCGGGTCGAAAAATGGAATTTTTTAGTAACAAATGCCTGGACACGGGGCCGTGTCCGCTGAACACGGGGTCGTGTCCAGCCCACTGTTTGCAGTTTTGTCCGAAAATGCTTGTGTTTCGTGCTAACTTTTGGTGTATTCTTGCAGATGGCCAGGAAGTTCACAAGATTTAACGCCAATGAGCTCGATGCGAGGGCTCGATACGAGATTCTTCAAATAAGGCCGGAGGAATACCCGAGGCAAGCATGCACGGAACTGTTAACTGTGGTGAATCAAATAGACCGTTTCAACAACATTGTCACGGGACCACTCAGAGTCGCTTTAACAACTCGACTCCGTTCCGTCCACGAATGCACGTTGGAATTCTATAGCACCTTCACATTCAACTCAAGGTGCGACCCGTTCGACAATGACGGGGTAGCATTCCGATGTGGCGGAACAAGGTATTCGATCTCTATGGCACAATTTGGGTCGATTGTCGGGTTGTACGCGGAAGAGGATGCGGGAAACGAGGAAAATACCGGAGGAATGCGAGAGATAGGTGAAAGCGAACGCCAAGCCATTTGGGCTCAGATTGGTGAAGGGTACTACAATTCGAGCAGCACCAAGAGTACAAAGCTGAGGGATCCGCTCTACAGATACATCCATAGGCTCCTCTCTTAGCCAAAGGCATGATAGTGGTGGCGTCGTTGGGTTAAGAGATTTGGTTGTCCTCCACTGCATCCACAACCGCAGGCCGCTCGATGTTCCGTTCCTCATGCTCCGAAACATGCATCATAACCGCCTTGTTAGTGCACCGACTCCTATCTTCTTTGGGGGTTGGGTGTACCGTCTCTTCAGGCACTTCGCCCACATACCTAGGTCATTTGAGAGGAGCCCATGGTCGGGTATGGTGGATATACACATATGCCGCTCAATGAACCTGATTTATGAGGTGGAAGACGGGACGGTAAGCTTTCAAAGGATGCAAGGCCATGCATGGAACCCGCAAGAAGCACTTGTCCTTCACGCTCCACAACATCATCAGTATCAATATCAACCCCAAGGTGATCCGGGCCAATCCTCCTCCGGAGGCGGTTTTCCTAATTTCCATAGTTTGCATGATTTGTTGCAGGAAAACCTTATGTGCACCCGAAAAACTTACAACATGGAGAGCAACACATACCACCGGGTCGGAGCCATCGAGAGAAACATATCCGATATCCAAGATGATATTGGATATATCCGGGACCACATTGCAGACCATGGAGGGGATGATGATGATGATGACGAGGACATGGAGTAGGCGGGAAGAGCGGAGGAAGAAGCGGTTGGTTGATGACTCCCCAGGTTAACCCTTTTTATTCTTGAACAATTGATGGCCTGCGTGCCAAGTGTTGAACAATTTACTTTCCCTAACTTCTTTTATTTTCTGCATTTATTTTCCTTTTAACTTTGACATGGATGTTAACTTTGGTAAAAGTAGGATGTTTGCTATGGTATGGTATGGTGTTTATTGATTAAGCAGGTACATACGAGGCTTAGAGTACTAAACATTAGTACTACTAAAGCCGGAACAGGAAAACCGAAGAAAGAAACCTGTTTTTCAACTTTGCAGATTGTCGACACGGGGCCGTGTCCAGCCGACACGCCCCCGTGCCCATTCCCCTGAACCTGCTGTTTGTTTAAATTCTGCAGACCCTGACAGACACGGGGTCGTGTTCAACCAACACGACCAGTGTTCACCTTCTGTAAGTTCTCGTTACTAACACCTGAACACGGGGTCGTGTCCACTCAACACTGGGTCGTGCCCAGGTAACCAGTAACACAAAAATTTTGCTTTTTACACCTTTTTACACATTCAATCAACCTAAAAACTTATTTTTGGGACACATTGAGGATAATGTATAATTTAAGTATGGGGGGGATGCGAAAACCTTGAATCTTGCAAGTCCTAAAATACAAGCCTTACACAAAACTCTATTGGAACCGCTAATCACCCCAAATTTTTTCAAAAATTTTCATTTTTTTACTTGTCTAGGTTTAACTCGGGAAATTCAAGTTCTCAAAAAGGTTATATTTTTACGAATTTACAACCGATAGCGTCGTGATAAAAAGAACCAACATAAGAAAATTATGAAAAGGCATGGCAAACTTAATTAAAATTTGATTATATATACTTGATCACATAAAAACCCATTCCCACAAAAGTGAGTTTTGAGCCTTTATTGAGCATACAATTACATATCATTAGACTAAATGCTCATTTTTCGTTTCTTGTGTGAATAGCCGCTTGGTTCTTACGACTCTAGAACTTGCCATGACGATACATTCCCGGTCCTTACCAACTTAAACCCGAGTAAGTAAATGACGGAGGCATTAGGACTAACCCTTTTTATTTCTACACCATTATTTTTTTTTACCACCTACCCAAAAATCCCCCTAGTTAGCCCCTTTGAGCCTAAACCTTTTCATTTCATAACCCAAACAAACACCCCTTTTACGCACCAAAACCTTTTTCATTTTTAACCCTTTGTTTTAGTAACTAGCTCGGTTTCTCATATGACTTTCCAAAAAAAAATTTGTTGATTATGAAGCAAAAGCAAATAAACAAACAAGTTTATCAAAACAAGACAACAGAAGACTAAACACGCCCCGTGCTCAGCCAGCACAGGGGCGTGCCCAAGTGTCAGCAGAAAAGACAAAGTGGTAGAAGCTTCTATTGCCCACCACGGGGCCGTGCTCAGCGGACACGGGGCCGTGGTCAACTATAAGATTCGCACAATCCAGGCAAATCTTCATAGTACAAAGATTCTTCTGCACACGGGGTCGTGCTCAGCAGACACGGGGGCGTGGTCAACTAATAAGACAAAGCTGCATTAAATGAAGAAAGATAAGGATGTGGACACGGGGCCGTGCCCACTGGACACGGGGCCGTGCCCGAGCTTCTGTTCAGCCTATAAATAGGAGTGCTTGGCTCAAGCTCAAACCATCCCTTGGCACACCACCTCTCTCACACTTCACCCACCACCCACCACCACCATAACACCATCATCCACCACCATCATCCATTGTCCATCGTAGAGTGTGTGAGTCGTCTCGGGATCCAAGATTGATCGTAAGAGTTCTTGACAATCAAGGCCATGTTTGCCTAAGTCTCTTACATCACTTGGTGAAGACAAGTGTCTAGTGTAATACTTTTTATTTCTAATCTTTTCGCACTTTTTACTTGGTTTTGTATTAATGACTTTAATAACTAGTTGCTTATGTTGAAGGTGATCTTTCCTTATCGTTTGTCCGTGGTGTCTTGGCATTATTTTACTGTCTATATAAAATAAAAGATTTTCACCATTCATATCTCCACGGTCTATATGGAGGTATGTTGGCTACCTGGTCGGGGGTTAAAGGAACGGTTTGGTAAAGGTCTTGCCATTGTTCAGCGTTTAGAGGTCCTGCAATAGACCTGGGTCAAATTTAGTAGGACCTCCTTCAATACTTAACGGTATTGGATGGCGGGGGTCCAAACTCTTTGATCCCCTCATAAGTTAACTACTATTAATACTATAACCCGGCTATTTAGGACTGTATCCCTGCTGACTCAGACTACTTAGTCGAGGGTAACGTCACCTCCAAAAGAGGGGCCTACCATAATTTGCATTAATAACTTAATTAATTATCTTCCAATAATCCACCCTTTTAGGATTGTATCCTTGCTGACTCAAACTACTGGGGTGAGGGTAACGTCACCTTCAAAAGAGGGGCCTACTACAATAACTAAGATAATCTCTTAAATAAGTGCAAAAGTGCGGAAATAATCAAAGGTTACACTAGATACGAGTCGGAACCAAGTGATTCATCTTGTCTATCTGTTTTTCTCTTTATTTTATTTTCAGCATTTTAGTTAGTTTTTATTTTTCTTAGTTTAAAACATTTTTCTAAACTTTTTATTTTGATTAGACGTTGAGGATAAACCGGTACTAAAAGCTCTTGTGTCCTTGGACGACCTCGGTATCTTGCCAACACTATACTACGCTCACGATGGGTGCACTTGCCCATATGTGTGTTTAGTGTTAGTAAAATATCGTGTTTTATAAATTTAAAACTTGGCTAAAAATAAGTGTTAAAGGGGCTTAAAATATACACCTAATATATATAACACTTCACACGCATCATACCTCAAGTAGTAAGAAAGAGAAGAACAAACTTCTGAAGCAGAGGAAAGGACCCTACTATGTTTCCTCTCCTGAAGAAGTCACACGTCTATCTAAAAGCAAGAAGAGATCTTTGCCCGCCTATAAATACCAATCCATACTGAAGCTAAAGGACTTACTCCGGATACAAGACTCTTTCTCAGACTTCTACCTAATACATTATCTTACATCTTCCTTGTAATTTAGTTTACTTCTCGTTTGAATTTGTGCATTACTTCTCCTATTGTAACACATACTTTCATTTTGTACTCATGCCACTTAACGTGTACTCCTCCAAAGTTAAGCATTGGATTATATCAGTAAAGCATACATTATTACCGTTAGAAAACCATCGTAGAAACAAATATATTATTTTAATTAATTATAAGTTGATTATAATGGACGTGAAGGAAATAGTTATTGTTTTTTACTACATATATAGAAAAGTAATAATGATAACAACTGTCCTTTTGATCATAATCAATAACTACTTGAGTTTTTTTGTTTTTACTATAGAGATGTGATTTCTACAGAACACATGCACGTAATGTATTAATTAGTGTACAGCTATTGTGTTAATATTGTACAATTAATTAACCCTATTGCAGGCCCTTAACTGCGAGATGAGTTAAGGGTCTGATGGATTCCTGATTCCTCCAAGATCGTGTAATAATCGAAAGAAAACTATGATTAAGTTGTAAAATTTTATGAGTTTTGATCCAATCTTGTATAAGTGATGTTCCACAACAGTTTGCCTAGGAAAAACGAGTGGAAACCATCCTCGAGATAGTTAGGATCTGGGGTTTTGAGAAGAAAATCAAGTGTTTATGATTAGAAGTTACAAGAAATGAGATGAACAATGTAATTGAAATGAAACAAGATACTTACAGTGAATCTGATCGACACAGGGGTCTTGAGAGTGTTTGCAAAGTGTTGGGCGAGTTGGAATAAGGACAAAAGGCCTCTATTTATAGATTAGGGGGTACACTAGGGTTTTCAAGATTTTAGCTCGTTCCCCCTTCGTACGAAGCCACCCCTTCGTACGAAGCTACTGCCTTCGTACGAAGGGTCTGGTTTTGAATATTTTATTTTCCAATTTGATTACTTTGTGTGTTTTAATCAGTTTAACGAGTGTCAAGCATCAATGTGTAATAAAGAATCAAGAATCTTGAATGATATATCGTTCCAAATGTGAATTTTGAGTAAAAGTTTGCACATAAGTCTAACATGGATAACAAGAATATGATATAAATAACTTCATTTTCATTATGATCAATCGTCTCGGGTTACAAGTAGGATCGAAAATAGAATACAACAAGAGTACAAGTGTGAAAATAGAAAGTACAACAAGACTTGCTAAAATAGAAAAGTTACAAAAATGCAAAGCGTTACAAGCGTTGCCTCCAAAAGAGGGACATGCTACTATAACTAAGATAATCTATTAAAAAACCTAAAGTGCAAAAATCATCAAAGATACATAAAATATGAGTCGGAGAAAAGTGATTCTATCTTGTCTATTTGTTTCTTTATTTATTTAGTTTCGTTATTTTACTTATTAAAAATCTTTCCTCAAAATTTGATTAAATTAGACATCGACGATATTCTAGTATTAAAAACTCTTGTGTCCTTGAACGACCTCGGTATCTTACCGTGACTATACTATGCCAACGATGGCTGCACTTGCCCTAGCGTGTTGTAGTGAGTAATAATGTTATATCGTGTTTTATAAATTTAAAACTTGATAAAAAGATAAAAAATACTACTTAAAAATATAACAAAAATTATACACCCTCGCTCCATGTCACTTAGTATCAGTATTTTTATTTATTAATTTTATTTTGTTATGGTTATTTAAAAGAATAAAAAAATACTTTTTATGTTCATTATTAAAAATGAAACACATTTCCCATAAAATTATTATTTTTTATTTATTTTCTTTCTTTTTTAATTATTTGATTGTTACAAAAAACTTTATTTAAAAAATTAAAAAATGCACCGAAAATATGTTGTAAATTTCGACGCATTTCTCACGGAATTTTTAAATTTTATTTATTTTATAGCTTTTTCAAAAATTTGATTCATACAAGAAAATTTATTTTCTTGAAAAAAAAAATGCTTAGGAAATGTGTTGGAAATTCTGACGCATTTCCCACAGAATTATTATTTTAGTTTTTTTTCTATCTTTTATTTGTTACTAACAAATTTATTTATAAAATAATATCTTTTTTAATATCATTTTTAATAATAATAATAATAATAACTAATCATTATTATAAAACTTTGTATATTAGTGTTATTTTTTTATATATTATCAACATTTTTAAGGTTATTAATCATTTCGTCGGAAAATTGTCAGAATTTCCGACGCGTTTCCAACGAACTTATTTATGATAATTAGATTCCTACACATTTCTTATGGTACAGTTAGTTTTAATTGTTTTCTACGCATTTCCGACGAGTTTTTAAAACAGAAAAATTTTCTGTCGGAATTTCATAGGAATTTTCCCACGCTTTTCCTACGCATATTGTTTTTGTCACTTTCTTGTTGCTTTTCAGGTTTTTATCAGAATTTTGTGGGAAAATTATCGGAATTTACCTTCGTTGGAAATGCGTAGGAAATTTTTTTAGGAAACTTAACAGTTTTCTAGTAGTGTATAATGCATAAAAATATACAAATTTTTGAATGTTGGCATCCACTGTACTACAACTTTTATTTTATTATATGTTTTTTTTTTCATTTTTAACTTTTATCTCTTTTTCTTAACTATAATTAATTTTAAGGAAATTTTATTTTTCTTTTTATAATTTTTTCAAATACATATTTTATAAAATTTTGAGTATGTCGTGACATCCACATTTTACTCTATGTCTCGATAGATTTTTTTTTCATCTACGTCTCAATATAACTTTTATCTGAAACTGAGTTGTGAGTATTAATGTAAATATAATTGAAGCACAAATATAAATATTTTCAAGTTACCTCACATTTAATTTTTTATAGATAAACTAACGTCGTTTACCTTTTTATTATTTTAATAATATAGTGTATTGTTTTATAAAATTCGGAAAATATCGTTATGACGTGTATTTTTTTTATCAAGTTTCGATAAATGTTTCGGTCAAAATCAAACAGGTCAAATATAATTGTTTTTTTTTTGTTCTCAGCCATGACGAATCAAACAAAAATCATCCAAAAAAACTTCAGTAGCGGTGCCACTAATCGTCTTTATCGTTTACTATATAAATTTCATTGAAAGCAAAGTTGTATTATTAATAGGGTTTCTTTTTTTATATATATAAGCCATAGTGAGTATTGGTAGTCTACCAACATCACCGGATTAACACCGTTCAAACAATATTGGTATCACATCGATTCCAACCAAACATTAGTGCCGGTAATCCTATATTGGTAGTTTATTTTTTGGTTGCTATATATACCAAATATTGGTACCGTACGTATATCGTAGTAGTAAACTGAACCGATTTCGAACGACTTTCTGCCACAACGCATGAGAGAATTCTACAGGTTAGTTATTGAAACTTATATATATAACTTTACCAATCATTTTTGAAAAGATTTCTTGAAAAATTTGGTGACTGATTCCTGAATCCGGGAATAGACATTGTTGTTGGGTTAATCGGTTCAGTTTACGGGTCAAGGGTCGGCACGTTATCGGGTCGCTGGTTCACGGATACGGGTTCGTCAGTCGCGGGTTCGTTTACGGGTCAAGAGTTGTTTGACAGAATCTTATTAGAATAATGGAATTATACCCCTGATTTCAAATCTGCATGTTCATACGAAATGGTCAGTTTGACCGAGATCAGAGGTAACGGTGTTGACCGAGTTTCATGCAAAAGTGAACGTGCAGTAATTATTTTTGCATGTGTTTTTCTAGTCTTGTATTATAAATAGGGAGTAGCAGCAATGTTTTATGTGTACCCTTTTCATTTTTAACGAATACACAGAGCTTTTCTTTGCAAATATTGTGTTTCCTTCTTCTGCATATTTCACATACATGAGTGTTAGTGTGTGTGGAGTGGGCCTGTAACCAACATTTGGTATCAGAGCCTAGTGCTCGTGAAGAAGACGGTGTAGCCGTTTTGAGAGTCGGACTCGTGAAAACAGTTTAGCCCGTAGCTGCGGGGCAAACGCAACAGGAGAAAGAAGGGCTGTTTGGGACTGATTAACAGCGGAAGACGAAGACGTTATGGTGTTCGGGTCAACCGTTGTTGCGGGTAAGAACCGGTTGAGATGACGGGGGTGACCGTGATGAACATCGGTGTTCGTGGCTGTTAACGATGTTCAAAGGAAGAACGGGGCTGTTCGGTTGTTAGTTGCGGGTTTGCGCGGTTGATATACAATCGGTGATAACAGTAGATGTTGAGAATGGTGCCTTGATTAACTTGGTTCGTGATAAGAGGAGATCGGCGTAGTGCGTGAAAAGCGGGCATAATGGATCCGTCAAAGCAGGTGGCTTTGGATTCGTCTCGTTTGGCAAGTTGAGAAAACGGAAGAAGCGGGTGGCTTGTTTTCTTTGTCGGTGGAGAGCCTCTTGAACATGGGTGATCGGAAAAAGGTGCAGGTTGTTGAGACAAGAAAAGAGTAGAGAAACTACACCGTTGTAAAAATTATGGCGTTGGAGTTCAAATCGAGTGGCTTTGGATGTGGCCGGGGATGGTCGTTGATCCGTGAAAAAGTCGTGATGTTAGTGAACGGTTCCAACGGGATGCCATGTGACATGTTACAAGTGTGGTGAAGTTGATTCGGGCTGAACCGGGAGGCATTGGACGTGATCGAGGTGAAGATCGGGTGTCCGTTAGATGTCATAGTGGTTCGAAGCCGAGGTGATTCGGTGCTGCGGTGACGGGTGTAAACAAACCGATTAAGGGGGTGAATGTTGGGTTAATCGGTTCAGTTTACGGGTCAAGGGTCGGCACGTTATCGGGTCGCTGGTTCACGGATACGGGTTCGTCAGTCGCGGGTTCGTTTACGGGTCAAACGGGTCAAGAGTTGTTTGACAGAAGCTTATTAGAATAATGGAATTTCAAATCTGCATGTTCATGCGAAATGGTCAGTTTGACCGAGATCAGAGGGAACGGTGTTGACCGAGTTTCATGCAAAAGTGAACGTGCACTAATTATTTTTGCATGTGTTTTTCTAGTCTTGTATTATAAATAGGGAGTAGCAGCAATGTTTTATGTGTACCCTTTTCATTTTTATCGAATACACAGCTTTTCTTTGCAAATATTGTGTGTTTCCTTCTTCTGCATATTTCACATACGTGAGTGTTAGTGTGTGTGGAGTGGGCCTGTAACCAACAATTGTTTGGTGTATTGCTATTGCGCACACAAATAAACAATATCCAAATATCCAAGCAAAATTGTTTTTTTTAAACGGAAAACACACAAATCCCTTAAATCTAGTCCTATAAACCATCTATTACTTAATTTGTGGGGCTTGAATCCCAAATAAGGATAAAGAAAAATCTGATGCGACTAGGTTTAGAGGCCATCGGCAACATAACAGATTGTATTAGGCAGTATTTGTTCAGCTATAAAATTAACATGTAAACGTAAAGTAACGCAAAAGCTCCATAAATAGTATAATGAAAACAAATTTCAAGAATAAAATAGAGTCTGGCAGAAATTTCTTTGAAGCAACGAGCACAATGATAAAACAATCTTCAGTATATATGAAACCCAGGTGTTATTATGACTCAAAACTGCTTAAATAGCAGATGATTTCATACAAAAGCAAATAACAAGAACTCTTAAAAACCATGCAACTGATCCAAAAGCCTACACTACTTGTACTAGTGTTTGACAAATTCAAACGTATTCCTACATTACTCTCACTAGCGAGCATATTTGACATATTCCAATGATATAGTGACTTCACCCCTTCACACACTATCCATTACAAATCACATGAATATGAAGTTAATGGCAGTTAGCAATACAACCATGACCGCTGATTGAGTTCCACCCCAACCAATAGCTGACGCGGGGTTGGCCCGAATTGCTCCGTACCCAAACTTTTCACCTGTGGTTGCACCTATAGGAACTTTTGCACTCAGAGCAAATTGTCTACGGTGCTTCCCGGCTAACTTAAGCCTGACTTTAGTAGTTATTTCAACTCTAAAGTACACCACCGACTCAAGCCCTGTCGCTATCGCGCCAGAAGGTAAGACACTCGAATGTTCAGCCACAACAGTCTGGTTGAAAACTGGAGTGTCGGGTGCCCCAAGTGGCGTGATCACATCTCTGAGTCTTCTAGATTGAGCGTTGCCCTGATAGAACTTGGGCACGGAGTACTGCCATAATATTCTGTTAGTGGTTTCTCTAGGGATAAATGAGAATGTAACATTGACAGGACTGTCATAGTAAACTCCGATTGCTGAGTTTCGGTTTTGGAGCTTAATATCGAAAGATATAGTGCTACTTGTGGCATTACTGGCTGTTTTATTAAAAGCTGAAACATAGAATTGCTCGACTGAAACCGCAGGATATTCGGGGTTCACGAATAAACAAAGAATGATAACTACTACAGCAACTGGTACAAGATATTTCAAACTGCACAAATCAGAACCTGCTTCGCAAATACCCCCCACATCCCCCATGGATATATCAAACAGTAAAAAAGAAGATTTCTGTATAAGAATGTATGGAAAAATTGTTGTGAATGAAATTGATCAGGAAAATGTTTTCGGGCGGGCTTATAACCACATTAATCCTCTTTCAAGTGGTGATTTTATAATCTCAACAAAGAGTGGTCGAGTTGACCTAGGAGAAGTTGTAGCCCAATTTCATTATTATATTCTAAAAAACACTTTTGTCATTATCGTAAATATATTTTTGTTTAATGAAAATTATTTTATGTAAGAGGTGACAGTAGCCGTTAATGCTGCTCCGTGAAGAGGAGAGTTTCGCCCATTTGGTGTAGAGTTTAATGCCTCGTACACTGAACTTCACTGGCACACATGGGAAGAAGGAGTTGGTGTAGACTTTAAAAAAAAACATTTTTTCTTGAAATTCTTTTATTTTTCTTGCTTGCAATGGGAATTTTGAGCATAGAGTTTGTTTCAATACCTCTTTTTTCCCGATTCACCTTAGCAATGTTGATGATTGCATTTTCAGTACCGAACCATGCCGATACTGAAAATACCGATCTCAAAAATCCCTAAAAGTAGGCAATGGTACCTAACTGAGAATAACGATCCCGAAAATACAAAATAATGGGTACCAGAATTCAACCGGTACATTAACATTTGGCATCGGTAACGGTATTTTCAGTACTGGTAACGAAATACTCATCCCTACTAGTACTCGTAAGGTATTGACTCGGAACCGGCTTGTGACGGGCATTTGCTTGCTTCTTCACTTATGAGGAAAATTATTTTGAGGATACATATGTTTTGATTAAAACCAAATTCCCTCAACTTATATGTTTATACACATTATACCCCTCAATTTTATAAGTTTGTTATTTAAATCTTAAGCTTTTTTGTTTTTACCTTTTTAATTTCTTTTTTACGTGGGTTTATCGTTTCGACTTAGTTAATCGTTTTATTTTTGTGATAATTTTCACATTTTGGTCAATATTTTGCGAGTTAACACGCTACACGCATGTGTGGTTCAACGTTTTTACATTTTTTTTTGCGGTTTAATTATTACGTAGTAACGCGTGTGTCCTATGTAGACTTAGTTATTCACATCTATATTTACGTTTTAGTCTAATTTTTGCAAGTTGTAACGCGTTTTTTACGATATTGTTTTACGTTTCAGCCTATATTTTGCGAGTTGACAAGTGCAACATTTTAATGTCTTTTTTTTCAAGTTGACAGATGCAAAGTTTCGGTCTATATGTTTTACGTGTGGTTTAACATATTTCTTTCTATTTTTTTGTCATTTAACAATGTCAGCGCAACGCGAGAGACACCCTTAGATCGTTCGCGGGCCGCGAGCGGCCCCGCGCGTCGCGCCAGGTCCAGTGCCCCCAGTCGCGTGCCGCGGGGGAGTCGATTTTCCAGCAGGTCCACTCCCTAGACCTGCATAATTTGCCCAGCTCCATCTTTTACAAAAACTCAACTTCAAACAGCCATAACTTTTTATCTATTCGTCCGTTTTAGGTGATTCTTTTTCCTGTGCGTTTGTAATGAGAATACGCATCAATTTATCTTATTTTTCTACATCGAAACACGAATTATAAACGAATAGTTTATAATTTCTTGTTTTATTTATTTGACCCGTTTGTTTCATACTTTACAATACAATTTAATCATTCATTATCATATCTAAGTATTCATGCCCATTTCCCCGGGCTTATGATCTTCGGTGTATGTTTACCATTCCATGGTTTTACGCTCTCATGATCCACAATAATCAAGTGATGTTCAAGTCACTCCCATACCACCTACTTAACCTTTATTTGACCCGTTTGGTTGCTTATCGGAATCCACCATTTTCAATGACAACCAAACATACCTTAACCAATCTTTGACCAGTTTGAATTATTTAGTGAACTTCGTCACTTCTACAAAATGTTACATTTTCTCACAACACTAATTCAAGCAACTAAATTCAAATCAAACTTAATGTAACGAAACCAAGGTTACATACCTTCAAAGCGTTCCTTTCAAACGCTTAGCGTCACCGGCTTGTCCGCTTGATGTCTCGGCTTCCTTGCCTATAGAATTCAACCATAAATGTTTAGAACTCTTTTTATAACTCATTAAGCAATATTCTTCATATTAATCAAACATGCGTTTTTGTCCGATTGTTAACATTTTATTTTCTCTTTGGCATTATATCAAACACCTAATGAGCATGATTTTTATATAATCTGAAAACCAAGTTTCATAACTAGTTATTTCGCCAGTTTCACACCTTTTTCCAATTTTAGTGTCTAATCAACACTTAAATATCAAAAGTAATTTCATGGAGTTCTATTAACACAAATTTAACCATTATGATTCTAGGGTACATCATGTTTCTACAAAACCCATTAAGCTCATAATCGGGTGATTATAATATCATAACTTTGAACACTAATTTAACAAATTATTGACTATGAATTACTCCTAGAGATGAATATATTCCTAATATCATCAAAACATCAAAAATTAAAGCTCAAATTTTTTATTTCTCATGTTCAACTAAAACTCAAGATGAATCTAAATAACAAAATTAGGCTTACCTTAAGATCCTTACACAAAGGTGATCACTAATCTGAGTTTGGATTTCGATTTGGAACTGATTTGCCTTATCAATTTGATGAAATTTGCAAAAGCTAGGTTTCAATGGAGGAGCTTTGGTCGCCCCTGTGTTTCTTCGACCAGAGACACACACCAAGTGTGTGTTTTGGAGTTTTAGTTTTTATTTAATAAAACTATTTCAATCTTATCACTTTTGGCCCCCTTACTATTCTCAAGTTTTATTTTAGATACTTTAACCAAATTTCTTTGTTACCACTAGACTTGTGACTAACTAGGTCATTTATTCCTAGTTAGTTTATTTTCGTTTATTACATACTTTAAATTTTTAATATAAAATTTATATTTTTGGGGTGTTACAAGTCCACCCCCCTTAAAAAGGGTTTCGTCTTTGAAACCGGAGTACGTACCGAACAATGTAGGGTAGAGTCGTTGCATCTCCTCTTCGGATTCCCATGTGGTATCCGAACCCTTTCTATGCTCCCACTTGACCTTCACTTGGTTAATTTTCTTGTTTTGTAAACCTTTAACTTTTCGATCTAGGATTTCAATCGGCTTCACCGCATAATTAAGGCTATTATCCACTTCGTTGTCGTCGTAGTGAATATAAGTTGTTTCTTCAGCTAGACACTTTTGGAGATGTGACACGTGGAATGTGCTATGGATTCCGCTCAATTCTTCCGGTAGTTCAAGGTGATATGAAACCTTACCAACCCGTTCGATGATTTAAACGGCCCAATAAACCTCGGACTTAACTTTCCTCATTTTCTGAACCGGATAATACCCTTCCACGGGGATACTTTAAGCATAAATTTATCACCAACCTGAAATTCGATCGGTCTTCGTCTTTTATCAGCATACGACTTTTGTCTATCCTGAGCTGCTTTCAAGTGAGCTCGAACCATATCAATTTTCTCGTTAGTGGCTCGAACTATATCTTTATGGGCGAGTTCACGCGGACCCACCTCACCCCAACACACCAGGGTTCTACACTTTCTACCATAAATCATCTCGTACGGAGCCATGCCGATACTGGCATGGTAATTGTTGTTATATGAAAATTCGGCTAACGGTAAGTAAACATCCCAACTACCCCCGAAATCGATGATACACGCCCGTAGCATGCCTTCCAATGTTTGTATTGTTCTTCCGCTCTGTCCATCCGTTTAAGGATGGTACGCGGTGCTAATGAACAGTTTCGTTCCCATTTGCTCTTGGAAGTCTCGCCAAAAGTTTGAAGTAAATCGGGTATCCCTATCGGACACAAAGGATACCGGTACTCCGTGGCGTGACACTATCTCATTAGTACACACTTCTGACATCTTTTCTGAAGTATAAGTCTCACGCATCGGGATAAAGTGAGCACATTTTGTCAGTCTATCCACAACTATCCATATGGCATCAAATCCTCGGTTCGTCTTTGGTAGTTTGGTCATTAGATCCATAGTGATATGTTCCCATTTCCAAACTGGAATTTCCAATGGTTGAAGTTTACCGTAGGGTCTTTGGTGTTCTGCCTTGACTTGTAAACACCTCAAGCATTTCTCCACATACTTAACTACATCTCTTTTCATTCCGGGCCACCAGTAATTTTGTTTCAAGTCGTTGTACATCTTGGTCGCCCCCGGATGAATGGAATAACGGGTTTTGTGAGCTTCATCAAGTAGAAGCTTTTTAACCCCACACGAGTTGGGAACCCATGTTCTACCGAATCGGGTTTTCAACCCATTGTTATCATATGTCAAATCTTTCAGTTGGCCGACTATTCTTTCTTTCTTCCAATTCTCTTCTTTCATTGCCTCAACTTGTGCTTCTCGGATTCGCTCGAGTAAACCCGAGGTTACAATAAGCTGCATGGATCGTACCCGTATTGAAGCATAGTCTTTCTTCCTGCTCAAAGCATCCGCCACTACGTTGGCTTTCCCGGGATGGTAATGTATTTCGCAATCATATTCAACTCCTTCTGATCGAAGAAGTACTTTAAACTCTTGTGGTCGGTGAATATATTGCACTTCACTCCGTATAAATAGTACCTCCTTATTTTTAGAGCAAATACCACTGCTGCTAATTCAAGATCGTGCGTAGGGTATTTCTTTTCATTTGTCTTCAGCTGCCTTGAGGCATAAGCTATAACCTTGCACCTTTGCATTAAAACGCATCCAAGTCCCGAATGTGACGCATTCGAGTAAACCACCATATCGTCAACTCCGTCCGGAAATGTTAACACCGGAGCGTGAGTTAACTTCTCCTTGAGCATTTGGAACGCTTTCTCTTGTTCAACGCCCCATACAAATTTTTCCTCCTTGTGAGTTAACTTGGTCAATGACATAGCAATCTTGGAGAAATCTTGTATGAATCTCCTATAATATCCTGCAAGTCCCAAGAAGCTTCTGATTTCCGAGGGATTTTTCAGAGGATTCCATCTTGTCATGGCTTCTGTTTTCGACGGATCGACCAACACACCGTAGGCACTGATATTGTGCCCGAGGAATTGCACCTCCTGTAACCAAAAGGCGCATTTTGGAAACTTCGCATATAACTTTTCTTTTCTGAGTGTCTCTAATACTTTGTGTAGATGACGCGCGTGATCGGCTTCACTCTTCGTGTATACTAAAATATCATCGATAAACACAATTACCGACTTATCAAACATCATTTTGCAAACCCGGTTCATGAGCTCCATGAAAGTCGCGGGTGCATTTGTCAATCCAAAGGACATCACGAGGAACTCGTAATGCCCGTACCGAGTACGCAAGGCCATTTTCGGTACATCCTCTTCCTTGACTCTTAGTTGAGGGTATCCCGATCTAAGGTCAATTTTCGAAACCAACTTGCACCTTGTAGTTGGTCAAATAAATCGTCAATTCTCGGAAGTGGGTATCGATTCTTCACCATGAGTTTGTTTAACTCCCGGTGATCGATACACATTCACATACTCCCATCCTTCTTCTTTACGAACAATACCGGTGCGCCCCACGGAGACACACTCAGCCTTATAAATCCTTTGTCAAGCAAATCTTGAATCTGAGACATCAACTCTTGTAGCTCCGATGGCGCGAGTCGATACGGTGCCTTAGCAAAGGGTTTTGTGCCCAGACCCAATTCGATTCCGAATTCTACTACCCGTTCAGGTGGTATTCCCTGTAAATCTTCCAGAAACACATCTTCATAGTCTCGCACCACCGATACATCTCCAACTTTCGGCGATTCTTTCTCCGGTTCACTTGCGTATATCATGAATGCTCTACATCCGCGCCTCATAAGCTTGTGAACCTTTAACATCGAACATATCATGGGATTACCTCCTTTCTCACCATTGATAGTAATCTGATTTCCGCTCGGAGAAGTTAACTTTATCTCTTTCCAAAAACACACGACCTTTGCGTGATGTTGGAATAACCAATCCATCCTGACAACCACTTGGAATTATCCCATAAACATCGGGATTAGGTCTATTGAGTATTCTTCGCCATCGATACTCAGTTTGCAGTTTTGACATACATCACACACTATAAAGCTCTTGTTATCTCCTATTTCAACTTCTAAGGACATAGGTAATTTCGTTAATAGAAATGAAGGATGTCAAATAAATCCATGTGAAATAAAGGATTTATTCGCACCCGTATCAAATAACACACGTGTGGGAATTGAGTTTATTGCAAATATACCTAAGACCACATCGGGTTCTATCTTCGCTTTGGCCGCGGTTAGTTGGAAAGATCTGGCCTTCGCCTTTTGAGTCTCCGTTTGCGATTCTTTGCTATCTTTCTTTCCGACCAAGTCCGCGCATTCAGATTTCTTGTGGCTCGGTTGGTAACATTTGTAGCAAACCGAAAGTTTTCCCGGGCATTGTGAAGTCTTATGCCCCATCTTCCTGCATATAGGGCATGGTTTGTCCTTGAAGCGACACTCGCCCTTATGCCCTTTCCCGCACACTTTACAGTTTGGCGACCCGCCTTTCGCATCCGACTTTCTTGTTGACTCGGTTGTTCTTGCCTTCTTTGTAGGGCTTGGGTTAATATCCTGTGCTCTTCGTTCACCCCTCTCTATTTGCTTCTTTAGTTCAATCTCTCATTCCCAAGCGGTGTTAATGATCTCGGTGAGAGTCTCGTACTTTGAGGGAGTCATGAACTCCCAATATTCAGCACTCAGCATATTATAATAGTAATATATTTTCTGCTCTTCGGTCGTCAGTAACTCATCACAGAATCTTAGTTTATCTAGGAAAATACCCGTGATCTTGTCGATTGATTCACCCCTTTGCCTCAGTTGGATGAATTCCTCCTTGATTCTGTTAATCACCGCCTTGGGACTATGATGTTTAAGGAATGGTGCCTTAAACTCATCCCACGTCATAGCCTTCGCCTCTTTGACCGTAATCTCTTTCTTCATGTTATCCCACCAATCCTTGGCTTGACCCCTTAACTAACCCGTACCATAAGCTACGAAATCGCTTAGGTCACAGTGGGTCCTTTCGAACACCCCTTCCATGTCACTCAACCATCGTTGACATATTATCGAGCCTACCTCCCCGTATCGGAGGCTTACAAGCCATGAATTTATTGTATGGACAAGTTTTTCGTTCTCCCGTCTTTTCCTTAACTTGGTTGGCATTATCCTCCAACCTTTTGATTCGTTCCTCGACCACCGTAAGCACCGTGCTTTGAATCTTGTCTATAAAACCGGACAGACTATTCTCGATTGCCTTTCCTACCTCTTCGGCAATCACTTCTCTCATTTGTTCGGTGACTACCGACATCGTATCATCATTTCCTCCATCGGCCATTTTGAATCTGAAATGTTTATGCTCATTATTAAACATTTCATTTTATAACATATGCATCATTCGTTTTGGTTTAGCCAAGTTCACCACTTGCTTAAACCATTCATATTTAGTGCACTTTCTGGGTTTGAGTGTGATAACACGCTCTTCCCGTGCACATCAAATCAAATTCCTGTTTCTTATATTCCAATAAAATCTGCTAAATGACTAATTCTTACCGGATGTGTGATCAAGCTTCGAACCGAACATGCTTTGTTAACAACCATGAGCTCTGATTATCAACTTGTAAGACCCGTCTTAATTTAAACATATTTTTATTCAAAATACTCACCTTTATATCTAAAAGTACGACCTTTCAAAAACTTTAATAAGTTAATACACTTTCATGATTAAGTTGTTCAAGATTTCGTCGTTCATACTAGCTTAAAACATTTAAGAGTTTACATGTTTTCAAAACAAACTACTAAACAAGACATGAATCGCGGAAGCTTCAAAAATATAGTGTTCGGTTCTTGACATCTTGCTTGATCGCCATCCAACGTGTCACCAACATCACATAATATCAAAACTATCTAAAGTGTTAGTTTTGATAACATAAAATCAAGTATATTCAAGTTCTAATGTTAAACCAACGAAAACAAAATAAAAATTTCCGGAACTAAGTCTCTCGCGACACGCGGGAGACACCCTTAGATCATTCGCGGGCCGCGAGCGGCCCCGCGTGTCGCGCCAGGTCCAGTACTCCCCGTCGCGTGCCGCGGGGGAGTCGATTTTCCAGCAGGTCCACACCCTGGACCTGCATAATTTGCCCAGCTCCATTTTTTTACAAAAACTCTCAACTTCAAACGGCCATAACTTTTTATCTACTCGTCCGTTTTAGGTGATTATTTTTCCTATGCGTTTGTAATGAGAATACGCATCGATTTATCTTATTTTTCTGCATCGAAACTCGAATTATAAACGAATAGTTTATGATTTATTGTTTTATTTATTTGACCCGTTTATTTCATACTTTACAATACATTCATTATCATATCTAAGTGTTCATACCCATTTCCCCGGGCTTGTGATCTTCGGCGCATCTTTACCATTCCATGGTTTTACGCTCTCATGATCCACAATCAGCAAGTGACGTTCAAGTCACTCCCATACCACCTACTTAACCTTTATTTGACCCGTTTGGTTGCTTATTGGAATCCACCATTTTCAATGACAACCAAAGATACCTTAACCAATTTTTGACCCATTTTAATTATTTAGTGAACTTCGTCACTTCTACAAAATGTTACATTTTCTCACAACACTAATTCAAGCAACTAAATTCAAATCAAACTTAATGTAACGAAACCAAGGTTACATTCCTTCAAAGCGTTCCTTTCAAACGCTTATCGCCACTGGCTTGTCCGCTTGATGTCTCGGCTTCATTGCCTATAGAGTTCAACAATAAACATTTAGAACTCTTTTTATAACTTGTTACGCAATATTCTTCATATTAATCAAACATGTGTTTTTGTCTGATTTTCAACATTTTATTTTCTCTTAGGCATTATATCAAACACCTAATGAGCATGATTTTTATAAAATCTGAAAACCAAGTTTCATAACTATTTATTTCGTAAATTTCACACTTTTTTCCAATTTTAGTGTCTAATCAACACTTAAATATCAAAACTAATTTCATGGAGTTCTATTAACACAAATTTAACCATTATGATTCTAGGGTTCCTCATGTTTCTACAAAACCCATTAAGCACATAATCGGGTGATTATAATTTCATAACTTTGAACACTAATTTAACAAATTATTGAATAGGATTTACTCCTAGACATGAATTTATTCCTAATCTCATCTAAACATCAAACATTAAAGCTAAAAATTTTGATTTCTCATGTTCATCTAAAACTCAAGATGAATCTAAATAACAAAATTAGGCATACCTTATGATCCTTACACGAATGTGATCACTAATCTGAGTTTGGATTTCGATTTGGAACTGATTTTCCTTATCAATTTGATGGAATATGCAAAAGCCAGGGTTCAATGGAGGAGCTTTGGTCGCCCCCTGTGTTTTACTTTGCTTCTTTCCCTCCACACTTAAATTTTCACTTTAAGCCTTTTAAGCAATTCCAAAACAGCCTTATCTCCATATGCACTAATATCCGATATCTAGGTAGCCCCATAAACAACTTCCAGAAAACTTAATAACTAAATAATCTAAATGGGATCGGACCAAAGTACACTTGAGAATAAGAGAGCATGAGAGGGTTGTGGTCGGAATGCTCTCAATTAAGCGCCTTCAACAACACATAAGGCCAACGAGACATCAAAACCAACATGTTCATCTTACTAAGCTTAAATCTGTCATCAAAAATGTGTGTAAACCTGTTTCTGATGATCGGATAATTCACCAGCTCCGCTACCTAGATAAATATTAGTTAAAACTAACGCCCTATTCTAATGAAAGTTGTAATTTACCCGTTCATGGATATACTGAATATAACAACTCTCCTAAAAATACTTATAACACCCCTTCACGTCCCAAAATACACCCCGTATACGAAAAACAGACTCGAAATACCTTTATTTTTACAAAAATCAAATAAAATAAAACTCACAGGCCGCTCACGGGGCGCGATCTAGGAAAGGTGGGCCTGTCGCGGGCCGCGATGAGGTGGCACCAGGCGACACCCTAGTGTGCCACATGTCATATACGTGTTAGGCCTATTGTCGTGACCAGTCAAGGCTAGAACCTAGCCTATAGTCCTCGCGGGCCGCGAAGGACTTGGCTATATTGGTCGCGGTCCGCGAAGGACTTGGCTATATTGGTCGCGGGCCGCGACCCGCTGTCGATTAGACCCTATAAATAGAGGCCACTGGCTTCATTTCAAAATCGTTCAAACTTTCAATCTCTCTCTTAATTTCTTTATAGTAGAAGTAATACTCGGGTATTATACCCACTAAAATAGCGAAACTTTGCCTCGATGTAAGTATTATAATCCCCGGTTACGTATTAGTTACTTTGCCTGATTGATCTAGTGCTCCGTAACGCATGTCGAGGCTCTGCCTGACTTCATCGTTGGAGTTCTGTCTCGGGAGGGGGTATAGCTAATGTAAATTGGGTTATTATACTAACACGTGTGCATTGTTTAAACTAATAGATTATAACCAGGAAGTCACAAGTAAATACCTAAGTTAGCAATGTGAGTTTATCCTCTTTTTGTAAACTATTTTTACAAAACCTCAATTGTTTTACATTATAATTAGCAGTGATTGAGTATTTGTAATTCTACAATTATCGTCAGTATGTTGGGGTTTTGTATACAAAATTTGTTACTACACTGTGAGTAGTAACATTTCCACAAGTCACGATTGACAATGCCGTGGGTGGTAATTAAAGTAGATGTAAACAAATGTAATTGCTGGATTGCCCTCATTGCTGTAAGATGATAAAACTTGTTTTGATTAAACTGGGATTCACTCACCAGTATTTCTCACTGACAAATGTTTTTAAAACGTGTTTCAGGTAACAAAATGTGAAAGCCAAATAGAAGCCAGCTGGAGAGAACTAAAAGCTTGGAAAAGTGGTTATAAAAGTTACCTAAATAAAGAAGAAGTTTTATTTCAATAAATTAGGGTTTATCCCTACAAACTTATTATGAATGGAAACTTGGGTGTTACCCATATGTTTATTATTTATAAAATGAGATGTTTTACTTTGATAAAATATTTCTTAACTACGGTCCTGATGTAAATTCCGCTGTCTAATTAAATAAACACCGATACCATCGAATGTGCGAGCTCGCGGCCGCCCGACTTTCGGGGCAAGGGGTCGTGGGTTGCGACAAGAGGTGGCATCAAAGCTACAGCCACTGATTTGAGCCAAAGAAGTGTTCTGCTGACATCCAAATTTGTCAATTCTGTTTGGAAATAATCTATGTGACTATATGTGCATACGTGTATATTATTATTTTGTGTTATTTGACAATCTGTTAGTTTACAGTATGAGTGATCAAGGTCCGTCAGACGCCTATCGTCAACTGTCTAGCTCTCCTAGAGATGAAGGAACTTCCTCTCAGCATACTCCTTCGGGGTATTCAGCTGACACAGAAGGGGGGTTTTCGTATTTAAGGCCAAATCCGAAGAACCATTCCCTATTAAAAAGAGAGGATGATTCAGTCGGGGAGCACATGAGCGTAGGAAAAGAATGAGAAAGTTACACCAGCAAAGGGCTTTAGCAGCAGCAAATCGGGAGATGAACACCCAGACTCAAGACATAATCAATAGGCGATTGGCCAATTTTCACATATTAGCTACTACTGCTGCAGACCCAAACCTAGAACAAATAATTGCACCATAGCCATTACCATTGTTTCCCACTCAGCCAATGGAAATAGAACCCAACCAAGAAGAACCAGTTCCCATACCAGCCTTTAACCCAGATGAGATACCTAGAGTTCCAGCACCCAATCCCTTAGCATATGATCCATGGAATGATGACCATAGGGATTATCGGGAACTCTACCCATAGGAGGTGCCCATTCCAAACCCATTAGCACCATATCCTAACCTTGACCCTCTAGATCCATATTGGGATGCTGACCAGTATGTTCGAGAAATACTAGAAAACCCATATCCATATGAAGAACCTTTACATATGTATCCTGACCCAGTACCCGCACCACGACCACCCATGAGTGATGAGAACGTTCAGGAACTCCGCCTGTACGGTGAGGAGTTGATAGATGAAGGAGAAAGGATAAAAGAGATAGGAGAAAAGCTCGTGTGGAAATACGACGAGCGGGAAATGTAGTTTAACCCGTAGTAATAATATATACATACATATATATATATATATATATATAAACGTGTGTAGTTGAAAAAAATAACTAAAATAGATAATCTAATACCTACTGATGCATAACTGGTAGTATATTTTAAATTCCAGTTACGGTTTGTAATAGATGCCTATATATATAAAATAGAGTAAATGTCGCAATGTTCGACGATTTTGATCAATCTGTTTGTTTGGCTGTTTGTATTAAATCTTACTATGTGATATTAATACCTGATAATTGTTTGTAAATCCAGATGGACAACGGAAAAAATCAGGAAAACCAGAATAATGATATCCAAATAAATAAGAGTGCCATTCGACACATTGTAACCCAAGGAATTAGAGATGCAATGCCATATATCATCCAAACTGTTAAAGAAGCGGAAAAGAATAAAAGCAATAGTGGAAGTAAATGACCACCAACTGAACCCAGTCACAGCGTAAACAATGGACCATTATTTGAATTGCCTATTCCAAAAAGAAGAAGAACCATGTCTTATGGTTGTTCTTAGAGAGAATTATGGTCCTGCAAACCAATAGAATTCTTTGGCAATGAAGGAGCCATTGCAACTCTACGCTGGTTAGAAAAGACAAAGGTTGTCTTAAAAATAAGCAAGTGCGCAGAGGAAGATAAAATCATGTTTGCTTCCAATCTTTTTAAGAATGCAGCCTTAGAAGGGTGGAATACTGTCGCAACCCCCAGCCCCTATCTCTTGGGAATGGGCGATCGCGAGCCAGTATCAGTGGTATCGGTGTTTATCATTTTGGCAGCGGAATTTCATCAGGACCATAGTTAGGAAATATTTTATCAGAGCATTTTCATAATAATAAACACATGGGTAAAACCCAAGTTTATATTACAACATTGTTTATAGGTATAAAACCTATTTTATTGAAATAAAACATCTTCTTTATTTAGGTAACTTTTATAGCCACATTTTTCCAAGCCTTCAGTGTTGTCCAGCTGGCTTCTATTTGCCTTTCATATTTTGTTACCTAAAACTTGTTTTAAAAACATTTTTAAGTGGGAAATACTGGTGAGTGAATCCCAATTTAATCAAGACAGGTTTTATCATTTTACAGTATTGAGGGTGATCTCACAATTATATATGTTTCCAATTCTTACTTTAATTACCACCCACGGTACTGTCAATCCTGACTTGTGGTCATGTTACTACTCACAGTGTAGTAACAAATTTTGTATACAAAACCCCAACATACCGACGATAATTGTAGAATTACAAATACTCAATCACTGTTAATCATAATGTAAAACAATTTGAGGTTTTGTAAAAACAGTTTATGAAAAGCATTTACAAAAAGAGGATAAACACACATTGCTAATTTAGGTATTTTCCTTGTGACTTCCTGGTTATAATCTATTAATTAAAACAATGCCCACGCGTTAGTATAATTACCCAATTTACATTAGTTATACCCTCCCCGAGACAGAACTCCAACTACTACGTTGGGCAGAGCCTTGACAGTCGTTACGGAGCACTAGATCAATCAGGCAGCGTATCTAATACGTAACCGGGGGTTAAAATACTTACAACGAGGCAGAGCTTTTCTAATTAGGGGGGGGGGGGGCGTTATTATGCCCGATATTAATTCTACTATTCAGAATTTTAGAGAGAATACTAAAAATTTGAAAGATTTCACTGATTCCGATCGACCCTATTTATAGTGCTGATACAGCACTTTCTTGCGCCCCGTGACGGACGAAGACAGGATCTTCGCGGCCCGCGAGCTAGGTGTCATAGGCCCTAGCTTTGCTGAGTTGGGCCCATAGCCTCGACATGCTGCTGCCACGTGGCAACTCAGGGGCTCGCCTGGTGGTCTAGCTGTCGCGGCCCGCGACTGAAGTAGCCAGGGGCTTAACGCCCCGTGAGAGAGTACTGAATTTCATTTTTATTTATTTTTTATGAAATTAAAGGTATTTAGGGCCATTTTACGTCTACGGGGTGTATTCTAGGGCGAATACGGTCGTTCTAAATATTTTAGGAGGGTTGTTATATCCTCCCCACCTTGTTTTAGATCTCGTCCTCGGGGTCTACTGGAACAGGTGTGGGTATTTCCTCTTCATCTCAGATTCAAGCTCCCATGTGTATTCTGGTCCTCTTTTGGAATCCCATTTCACTTTGACCAGAACTAATCCTTTATGTTTGATATTCTTTATCTTTCTGTCTTCAATTTGTAGAGGTCTCTCTACAAACTTAAGTTTCTCATTTACCTCTATGTCCTTAAGAGGTACCACTAATGATTCATCGGCTAAGCACTTTTTGAGATTACATATATGAAATACATCATGTATTCCTGCCATTTCCTCTAGCAATTGTAGCTGATAAGCTACTGGTCCTATTCATTTAATAATCTCAAATGGTCCAACATACCTGGGACTTAGCTTTCCCTTTTTGATGAATCTGACTACTCCTTTCCAAGGAGAAACTTTCAATAATACCTTGTCTCCTACTTGAAATTCCAATGGTTTTCGCCTGTTATCAGAATAACTCTTTTGGTGATCGCGTGCTGCTTTAAGTCTTTCCTTGACTTGAATAATCTTGTCTGTTGTTTCTTGTACTATCTCTGGTCCAGATAATTGCTTTTCTCCAATTTGTGCCCAACAAACTGGAGTTCAGCACTTTCGTCCATAAAGTGCTTTGAAAGGTGCAGCATTGATACTAGTGTGATAACTGTTATTGTAGGAAAATTCTATCAAAGGTAAATGATCGTCCCAATTTCCTCCGAAATCAATTACACAAGCTCTAAGCATATCTTCCATTGTCTGAATTGTCCTTTCGCTTTGTCCATCCGTTTGAGGATGATAAGCAGTGCTTAGATTTAGCTTGGTTCCCACTGATTTTTGGAAACTTGTCCAAAAATGAGAGGTAAAACGGCTATCTCTATCAGAAACAATCGATAAAGGAATACCATGTAATGAAACTATTTCATTTACATACAAGTTGGCTAACTGTTCCACACTGAAAGTTTCCTTCATTGGTAAGAAATGAGCAGACTTGGTTAACCTATCTACAATCACCCAGATTGTATCATTTCCTTTTCGTGTCTTGGGTAATTTGGTAACAAAGTCCATTGGTATCAATTCCCATTTCCATACAGGCATTTCTAACTGTTGCAACAATCCTGAGGGTTTCTGATGCTCAGCTTTAACTTGTGAACAGGTTAAACACTTGGCAACATAAGTTGCTATATCCCTTTTCATTCCTATCCACCAGAAATTATTTCTTAAATCTTGATACATCTTATCACTTCCAGGATGTATTGTATACTTAGACTTATGAACTTCTTCTAATATTCTGTGGCGTAGGTTTCCTAGTTTAGGTATCCACATTCTTTTCTTATGGAATTTCCAAATTCCATCTGTTCCTTGTTCTAATTCATTAATCATTCCTTTCAATTTTTCAGTATCGTCCTTGATTACTGATTCTTGTATTTCTCTAATTTGTTCATTTAAATCTATCTGCAGATTTAATTTAAGAGAACGTACTCTTTTTGGCTTTTCATGATACTTTCGACTTAAAGCATCAGCTACTATATTAGCCTTTCCTGCATGATACTAGATACTACAATCATAATCACAAAGAAATTTCATCCAGCGTCTCTGTCTCATATTCAACTCTTTTTGCCCAAAAATGTACCTTAAACTCTTATGATCGGTGAAGCCTACAAATTTATTTCCATATAAATAGTGTCTCCAAATCTTAAGGGAAAAAATTATGGCTCCTAATTCTAAATCATGGGTTGAGTAATTTTCTTCATGATTCTTAAGTTGTCTGGATGCATATGCTATAACCTTTTGACGTTGCATCAACACACATCCATAACCTAACTTAGAAGCGTCACAATAGACTCCAAAGTCTTCAGTTCCTTCTAGTAACGCTAGTATGTGCGTTGGTTAATCTTTGCTTAAGAATTCTAAAGGCTTCTTCCTGTTTTGGTCCCCATTCAAACTTAACAAACTTACAGGTTAATTTGGTTAAGGGAATGGCTTTTCTAGAAAAATCTCGGATAAACCGTCTATAGTAACCTGCTAGTCCTAGAAAACTTCTTACTTCCGTTGGTGATTCAGCGACTTTCCATTTAGTATTCGCCTCAATCTGTGGAATCCACATGAATCCCTTCATGATTAACTAAATGTCCAAGGAATTGCACTTCTTCTAACCAAAATTCGCATTTTGAAAATTTAGCATAAAGCTTTTCTTTTCTCAGCATATTTAGGAGTGCATGCAGATGTGTTTCATGTTTCTCTTTACTCTTAGAGTAAATGAAGAATATCATCTATAAAGACAATTATGAATTTATCCAAATATGGCTTACATATTTGGTTCATCATGTCCATAAATGCGGCTGGGGCATTGGTTAAAACAAATGGCATGAAAGTAAATTCATAATGGCCATACCTTGTTCTAAAAGCGGTCTTAGGAATATCCTCTTCCTGTACCTTTAATTGATGATATCCCGAGCGTAAATCGATCTTAGAAAAAAAATCGAGCTCCTTGCAGTTGATCGAACAGATCATCGATCCTCGGTAATGGGTACCGATTTTTAATCGTGACTTTGTTCAATTCTCGGTAATCAATGCACATACGCATTGATCCGTCTTTCTTCTTAATAAACAAAATTGGTGCTCCCCATGGCGATGAACTTGGTTGTATGAATCTTTTCTCCAGAAGTTCGTCCAACTGTTTCTTCTGTTCTTGCATCTCTGCTGGCGCCAAACGATAAGGTGCCTTCGCAATTAGTGCTGTTCCTGGTAGCAGATGAATTCTGAATTCAATTTCTCTGTCCGGCGGTAGTCCTGGTAATTCTTCTGGGAAAACATCTGAGAATATAGATACTACGGGAATATCTTTCAATTCTTTTCCTTTAGTGTTAATGATTATGGAAATCATATACTAATGATCCTTTCCTTGCACAACTTGCATTTTTCATCACAGAGATGAATTTCGTGGGTCTAGACAACTTATTTCCTTTATTTGTGATCTTTTCACCCTTTGGTGAACTTATTTGGATTGACTTTGGATCACATAGAATACTGGCTTTATTGGCTACTAACCAATCCATTCCTAATACGATATCAAATCCAGCCAGATTCATTGGGTAAAGATTAGCAGTAAACTTATGGTTTAGAATTCCTATTCTTGCTCCCTTCAAGATTTCAGTTATCTTAATGGATTCCCCATTTGCTGGGTTTCTTTCTACAGTCTTCTTCCTTATGTCCGGGTATTCTACAGAAGTTGTAGTAGGTGGAGCATCTTACTGAATGCTTCTTCTTGGAAACCTTACAATAAGGTGCAGAAGTAGAACCTACATTCTTCCCACGGTTAGAATTTTAGTAGCGAAATTCCTGGGTAGGTTTCTGAACTAGGCTCTTTCTCTGGTTCTCTTCTTGTGTACATACTAGTTCATCAGTCAAGGTATTTGCTAGTTCTACTGCTTCTTCAATGGTTTGTGGTCTAGTTGCCTTGACTACATGTCTAATTTCACTGATTAATCCCCAGATGTAACGGGATATTACTATTGGTTCTGGTGAAGCTAGGGTTGGTACTATTCTAGCATATTCGAAGAATATGGTAGTGTAACCCTTACAGTCTACTCCAGTCATTCTAAGGTTTAAGAACTTATTAGCGATATGTTCTTTTTCATCGGGTGGACATAATTTACTTTCAACCATAGTCTTAAATTCAGTCCATTCCATATTGTAGACTCTGTCACTTCCCCTAGACTGGAGAATAGTGTTCCACCATTCCAAAGCAGTATTCTTAAACAGATTGGAAGCAAACATAATTTTGTCTTCCTCTGCACACTTGCTTATTTTTATGACTGGCTCAGTCTTTTCTAACCAGCGTAGAGCTGCAATGGTTCCTTCATTGCCTAAAATTCTATTGGTTTACAGGACCAGAATTCTTTGTAAGAACAACCATAAGACATGGTTCTTCTTCTTTTTGGAATAGGCAATTGAAGTAACGGTCCATTTTTTACGCTGTGACTGGGTTCAGCTGGTGGTCGCTTACTTCCGTTTGCAGATTTATTTTCTGCTTCCTTAACAATCTTAATGATGTATGGCATAGCATCTATAATTCCTTGTGCGACAATATGTTAGATAGCACTATTATTTATCTGGTTGCCATTATTATCGTTATTCCGGTTTTCCTGATTTGCTGCGTTGTCCATCTGGATTATAAAGAATTACCAAGTATTAATATCACAGAGTAATGGTTAATGCAAACAATCACACAACAAGCATATTGATCAAAATCATCGTGCATTGCGGCATTTACTCTATTTTATATATTATGCATCTAATCCAAATCACAACTAGAATTTAAAATACAATACTAGTATGCATTAGTATATATATATATATATATATATATAGGGAGGGGCTCATGGGAGAACTCCATTTATTGCGAGAACCAATGTGAACACAACCTAAAATAGCTAAAAAAACCTAAAAAAAACCTAACCCCCACCCCCCCCCCCCCCAAAAAAAAAAAAAACCTAAACCCCCCTCCCCCACCCCCCAAAAACCTAAACCCCCCCACCCCCCCCCCCCCCCCCCAAGTTAAAATGCTAAAAACTAAACCCCCAAAAAACCTAAAAAAAACTAAAAAAAAATCTAAATTTTTTTTTTAATATTTTTTATGCTCAAATCGCTACTTTTAGTGGCAAAAAAAAAACTTTTTTTTTTTTGGCTTCGAAAAGTAGCGATTTTTATATAAAAAATATTAAAAAAAAAAAATTTTGTGTGATTTTTAGCTATTTTTAGGCATTTTTTGTTGTGTTCACATTGATTCTCGCGGTTCTCACAATAAGAGGTGGTTCTCGCATGATCTTCTCCCTATATATATATATATATAGGGTAAGGTTCATTTGAGAACCACCCTTATTGCGAGAACCAATGTAAACACAAAATAAAATCTTAAAAAATCAAAAAAACACTCAAAATTTTTTATATTTTTTTTAATATTTTTTTAACAAAAATCGATATATTTGGTGACCAACAAAAAAAAAAAACTTTTTTTTTTCGAGTAACAGTTATCTATGCACATGTGCATATGTATCATTACTTCAATAAATTCCGTAAAACGTTATCAGTAATAGACAATTGCACTTTAATTTACAATACCATCTGTAATACACTACTTTTTACATTACCAATATTTGAAATGCACATGTGCATCATTAGGTATAACCATGATATAACATGTTTTGTTACAAAAAGTTTGTGATTTTGAACGGATAAGTAGGCCCATATACATGTTTTTTGGTTAGTTATATCTAGTGGTTGATGGTTTTGATATAGTTGTTACTTTATGATGTAATATGATGATTGGATGGTATAAATGGTGTTGATATACATGTAATAAAGTGAAAATATTGGTAATGGTATTGTATTATTGATGGTAGGAGGTAATGATATTGTATTATGGATGGTAGGAGGTAATGGTAGTGTATTATGGATGGTATGGTATATGAAAGGGAAAGTGTATTCAAAGTAGTGTACCAAAACACCTTATTTCATGTTGATACATATAGATGCACATGTGTATTTCTAATATTGGTAATGTAGAAAATAGTGTACTACATATGGTAGTGTAAATGAAGGTGCAATTGTCTAATATTTGTAATTAGTTACAAAATTTGTCAAAGAAATGATACATATGTACATGTGCATGTTTGTGTATTATGGATGGAATGACAGATGAAAAAGAAAGTGTATTCAAAGTAGTGTACCAAAACACCTTATTTCATGCTGATACATATAGATGCACATGTGCATTTCTAATATTGTTAACGTAAAAACTAGTGTATTACATTTGGTAGTGTAAATGAAAGTGCAATTGACTAATATTTGTAATGAATTACGGAATTTGTCAAATAAATGATACATATACACATGTGCATGGATAACTGTTATTCGAATTTTTATTTTTTTTTGAATTTTTTTTATTAACAAAATATAGAGATTTTTCAAAAAAAAAATAGTAAAAAAATAAAAAAAAAAATTTTTGGGTGTTTTTTAGATTTTTTTAGGAATTGCTGTTTGTGTTCACACTGGTTCTCGCGGTTCTCGCAATAAAGGGTGGTTCCTAACGGATCCTTCTCCTATATATATATATATATACATATTTCTATTATTGTGATTATTATTATTATTATTACTAGTGGGGATCCATCCAATACTGCATGTTACGCGCGTCTTATTTCCAAACGAGCCTCTCCCCTATTTACCTTATCTTTTCACTTTCATCTAACAACTCCTCACTAAAGGTGCGAAGTTCTTGCACATTCTCGGTGCTCATGGGTAGTGCGGGTGCTGGTATTGGGTCAGGGTACTGGGGCATCGGTTCCTCCTGTGGGTATGGGTTCTCTAGGATTTCCCGAATATATTGGTCATTATCCCAATAGGGATCCAGAGGGTCAAGGTTAGGGTATGGTGCTACATGGTTTGGCATAGGTTCCTCTAGTGGGTAGAGTTCTTGATAATCTCTATGGTCGTCAAACCATGGGTCCTAATCTAGAGGATGGGGTGCTTGAACTCTAGGAATTTCGGTTGGGTCGAAGGCAGGTAAGGGAATCTGGTCTCCTGGGTTCAATTCTATTTCCATGGGTTGTGTTGGAAACAAGGGTAATGGCTGTGGTGCAATGATTTGTTCCAAATTTGGGTCTGCAGTAGTGGTAGCTAAGATGTGAAAATTTGCTAGTCTCCTATTGAGTATATCTTGAGTTTGAGTGTTCATCTCCCTATTCACAGTTGCTAAAGCTCGCTGTAGCTGTAATTTTCTCATTCTCTTCCTACGCTCGTGAGCTCCCCGACTGAACCATCCTCTCTTTTTGGTAGGGATTGACTCTTCGGATTGTGCTTTGAATATGAAAATCCCCTCTTTCGTGTTAGCTGAATACCCCGAGGGGTTAGGCTGGGAAGAAGTTCCTTCGTCTGTATGAGAACTAGACAATTGACGATAGGCGTCCGATGGTCCTTGATCACTCATACTGTAAACTAACAGATTGTCAAATAACACAAAACGATAATATACACATATGCATATATTCACATAGATTATTTCCTAACAGAATTGACAATTTCAATGTCAGCAGAACACTTCTGTGGCTGAAATCAGTGGCTATAGCTCTGATACCACTCTCTGTCGCAACCCCCGACCCTTATCTCTTGGGAACGGGTGGTCACGAGCCGGTATCAGTGGTATCGGTGTTTATCATTTTGGCAACGGAATTTCATCAGGGCTGTAGTTAGGAAATATTTTATCAAAGTAAAATACCACATTTTCATAGTAATAAACACATGGGTAAAACCCAAGTTTATATTACAACATTGTTTATAAGGATAAACCATATTTTATTGAAATAAAACATCTTCTTTATTTAGGTAACTCTTATAGCCACATTTTTCCAAGCCTTCAGTGCTGTCCCGCTGGCTTCTATTTGGCTTTCACATTTTGTTACCTGAAACGCGTTTTAAAAACATTTGTCAGTGGGAAATACTGGTGAGTGAATCCCAATTTAATCAAGACATGTTTTATCATTTTAAAGTATTGAGGGCGATCTCGCAATTATATTTGTTTCCAATTCTTACTTTAATTACCACCCATGGCACTGTCAATCCTGACTTGTGGTCATGTTACTACTCATAGTGTAGTAACAAATTTTGTATACAAAACCCCAACATGCCGACGATAATTGTAGAATTGCAAATACTCAATCACTGTTAATCATAATGTAAAACAATTTGAGGTTTTGTAAAAACAGTTTATGAAAAGCATTTACAAAAAAAAGAGGATAAACTCACATTGCTAATTTATGTATTTTCCTTGTGACTTCCTGGTTATAATCTATTAATTAAAACAATGCACACGCGTTAGTATAATTACCCAATTACATTAGTTATACTCTCCCCGAGACAGAACTCTAACAACTACGTCGGGCAGAGCCTCGACAGTCGTTACAGAGCATTAGATGAATCGGGCAGCGTATCTAATACATAACCGGGGGTCAAAATACTTACAACGAGGCAGAGCTTTGCTAATTAGGGGGGGTATTATACCCTCTATTATTTCTACTATTCAGAATTTTAGAGGGAATACGAAAATTTTGAACGATTTCAACTGATTCCGATCGACCCTATTTATAGTGCTGATACAACACTTTCTCGCGCCCCGCGACGGACGAAGACAAGATCTTCGCGGCCCGCTAGCTAGGTGTCGTAGGCCCTAGCTTTGCTGAGTTGGGCCCATAGCCTCGACACGCTGCTGCCACGTGGCAGCTCAGGGGCTCGCTTGGTGGTCTAGCTGTCGCGGCCCGCGACTGAAGTAGCCAGGGGCTTCGCGCCCCGCGAGCGAGTCCTGAATTTCATTTTTATTTGATTTTTATAAAATTAAAGGTATTTAGGGACATTTTACGTCTACGGGGTGTATTAATATGGAATGGACTGAGTTTAACAAAATGGTCGAAAGAAAGTTCTGTCCTCGCAATGAAAAAGAACAAATTGCTAATAAGTTCTTAAACCTTAGAATGACTGGAGTAGACTGTAAGGGTTACACTACCGTATTCTTCGAATATGCTAGAATAGTGTCAACCTTAGCTTCACCAGAACCAGTATTAATCTCCCGTTACATTTGGGGATTAATTAGTGAGATTAGACATGTAGTCAGGATAGCTAGACCACCAACCATAGAAGAAGCCATATAACTAGCTAATACCTTGACTGATGAATTGGTATGTACGCAAGAAGAGAATCAGAAAAAGAACCTAGCTCATAAACTTACCCAAGAATTTCGTTATTGAAATAACTATCCTGGAAAAAGTATAAGTTCTACTTCTGAACCTTACTGCAAGTCTTGCAAAAAGAAACATTCGGGAAAATGTTCCATATACTGCAACTTCTGTAAAATACATGGACACAAGGAAGAAGACTGCAGGAAGAAACCCAACAACGGAGTATGCTTCAATTGTGGAGAAAAGGGGCATATTAAACCAAACTGTCCGAAACTAGCTCCAACCATGAACAACAAGACTACTAAGAATGCTAGAGCTTTTGTTCTAACTGCAGAAGAAGCCAAGATGATTCCGGATGTGATTGCCGGTACGTTTTTAGTTAATGATGTTTTTGCTAAAGTATTATTTGACTCTGGCGCGAACCAAAGTTTTATTAATACTTCATTTTGCAAAATTCTTAATCAACCATTAACTAAACTTCAACAAGAATGTCTAGTAGAAACGGCAAATGGAGAATCCATTAAGATCACTGAAATCTTGCAGGGAGCAAGAATAGAAATTCTAAACCATAATTTTATTGCTAATCTTTACCCAATGAACCTAGCTGGATTTGATATTGTGCTAGGAATGGATTGGTTAATAGCAAATCGAGCCAGTATTTTATGTGATCAAAAGTCAATACAAGTAAATTCACCAAAAGGTGAAAAGATCACTATTAAAGGAGATAAGCCAACCAGATCTACGAAATTCATCTCTGTGATGAAAACCACAAGTTATGCAAGAAAACGATCATTAGTATATATGATTTCCATAATCATTAATACTAAAGGAAAAAAATTGAAAGATATTCCCGTAGTATCTCAATTTTCAGATGTTTTTCCGGAAGAGCTACCTGGACTACCGCCAGATAGAGAAGTTGAATTTAGAATTCTTCTACTACCAGGGACAGCACCGATTGCCAAGGCACCTTACCGTTTGGCACAAGCAGAGATGCTAGAACTGAAGAAACAATTGGACAAACTGCTAGAGAAAGGTTTCGTACAACCAACTTCATCACCTTGGGGAGCACCAATCTTGGTTGTCAAGAAGAAGGACGAATCAATGCGTATGTGCATTGATTACCGAGAACTGAATAAAGTCATGATTAAAAATCGGTACCCATTACCGAGAATCGATGATTTGTTTGATCAACTGCAAGGAGCTCGATTCTTTTCTAAAATCGATTTACGCTCAGGATATCATCAACTGAAAGTACAGCAATAGGACATTCCTAATACTGCCTTCAGAACAAGGTATGGTCATTATGAATTTACATCATGCCATTTGGTCTAACCAATGCCCCAACTGCATTTATGGACATGATGAACATAATATGTAAACCATATTTGGATAGATTCATAATTGTCTTTATAAATGATATTCTCATTTACTCTAAGAGTAAAGAGGAACATGCAGAGTATCTATATATACTTTTTAAATTTACTGAGAAAAGAAAAGATTTAGGCTAAATTTTCAAAATGTGAATTTTGGTTACAAGAAGTACAATTTCTTGGACATTTAGTTAATAATGAAGGAATTCATGTGGATCCCACAAAAATCGAGGCGATTACTAAATGGAAAGTCCCTGAATCACCAACGGAGGTGAGAAGTTTTCTTGGATTGGCATGTTATTATAGACGGTTTATCCGAGATTTCTCTAGAATAGCCATTCCTTTAACAAAAATGACTTGTAAATCAACTAAGTTTGATTGGGGACCAAAACAGGAAGAAGCCTTTAGAATCCTTAAGCAAAGATTTACCAACGCACCTATACTAGCGTTAATAGAAGGAACTGAAGATTTTGTAGTCTATTGTGACGCTTCTAAGTTAGGTTATGGATGTGTGTTGATGCAACGTCAAAATGTTATAGCTTATGCCTCTAGACAACTTAAGAATCATGAAGAGAATTATACAACCCATGATCTAGAGTTAGGAGCTATAATTTTTGCCATTAAGATTTGGAGACACTATTTATATGGAAATAAATTTGTAGTCTTCACAGATCATAAGAGTTTAAGGTACATTTTGGGGCAAAAAGAGTTAAATATGAGACAGAGACGCTGGATGGAGATTCTTAGTGATTATGATTGTGTTATCCAGTATCATGCAGGAAAGGCTAATGTAGTAGCTGATGCTTTAAGTCGAAAGTATCATGGTACGCCAAGAAAAGTACGTTCTCTCAAATTAAATCTACAGATATATTTAAATGAGCAAATTAGAGAAATACAAGAATCGGTAATCAAGGACGATACTGAAAAATTAAAAAGAATGATTAAGGAATTAGAACAAGGAACAAATGGAATTTGGAGATTCCATAAGCAAAGAATTTGGATACCTAAGCAAGGAAACCTACGCCACCGAATTTTAGAAGAAGCCCATAAGTCTAAGTATACGATACATCCTGGTAGTGATAAAATGTATCAAGACTTAAGAAAGAACTTCGGGTGGATAAGAATGAAAAATGATATAGCAGCCTATGTTGCCAAGTGTTTAACCTGTTCACAAGTTAAAGCTGAACATCAGAAACCCTCAGGTTTATTGCAGTAATTGGAAATGCCTGTATGGAAATGGGAATTGATAACAATAGATTTTGTTACTAAATTACCCAAGACAAGAAAAGGAAATGATACAATCTGGGTGATTGTAGAGAGACTAACTAAGTCTGCTCATTTCTTACCGATGAAGGAAACTTACAGTATGGAACAGTTAGCTAAGTTATATGTAAATGAAATAGTTTCATTACATAGAATTCCTTTATCTATTGTGTCTGATAGAGATATCCGTTTTACTTCTAATTTTTGGACTAGTTTCCAAAAGCAATGGGAACCAAGTTAAATCTAAGCACAACTTATCATCCTCAAACGGACGGACAAAGCGAAAGGACAATTCAGACAATGGAAGAGATGCTTAGAGCTTGTGTAATTGATTTCGGAGGAAATTGGGACGATCATTTACCATTAACAGAATTTTCTTATAATAACAGCTATCATACCAGTATCAATACTGCACCATTTGAAGCACTTTATGGACAAAAGTGTCGAACTCCAGTCTGTTGGTCAGAAATTGGAGAAAAACAATTGTCTGGACCAGAGATAGTGCAAGAAACAACGAACAAGATTTTTCAAGTCAAGGAAAGACTAAAAGCAGCACACGATCGACAAAAGATTTATGCTGATAATAGGCGCAAACCGTTGGAATTTCAAGTAGGAGATAAGGTATTATTAAAATTTTCTCCGTGGAAAGGAATAGTCAGGTTCATCAAAAGAGGAAAGCTAAGCCCCAGGTATGTTGGACCCTTTGAGATTATTAGAAGTATAGGACCAGTAGCTTATCAGCTACAACTGCCAGAGGAAATGGCAGGAATACATGATGTATTTCATGTATGTAATCTCAAGAAATGCTTAGCTGATGAATCATTAGTAGTACCTCTTAAGGACATAAAGGTAAATGTGAAGCTTAAGTTTATAGAGAAACCCCTACAGATTGAAGACAAAAAGATCAAGAATCTGAAACACAAGAGATTAGTCCTAGTCAAAGTGAAATGGGATTCCAAGAGAGGACCAGAGTACACTTGGGAGCTTGAATCAGAAATGCAAATGAAATATGCACACATGTTCTAGTAGACCTCGAGGACGAGTTCTAAAACAAGGTGGGGAGGATATAACAACTCTCCTAAAAATACTTATAACACCCCTACATGTCCCAAAATACACCCCGTATACGAAAAACAGACCCGAAATACCTTTATTTTTACAAAAATCAAATAAAATAAAACTCACAGGCCGCTCGCGGGGCGCGACCCAGGCAAGATGGGCCTGTCGCGGGCCGCGATGAGGTGGCACCGGGCGACACCCTAGTGCGCCATGTGTCATATACGTATTGGGCCTATAGTCGTGGCCTGTCAAGGCTAGAACCTAGCCTATAGTCCTCGCAGGCCGCGAAGGACTTGGCGAAATACCTTTATTTTTACAAAAAATAAAATAAAATAAAACTCACAGGCCGATCGCGGGGCGCGACCCAGGCAAGATGGGCCTGTCGCGGGCCGCGATGAGGTGGCACCAGGCGACACCCTAGTGCGCCATGTGTCATATACGTGTTGGGCCTATAGTCGTGACCTGTCAAGGCTAGAACCTAGCCTATAGTCCTCGCAGGCCGCGAAGGACTTGGCTATATTGGTCGCGGGCCGCGACCCGCTATCGATCAGACCCTATAATTAGAGGCCACTGGCTTAATTTCAAAATCGTTCAAACTTTCAATCTCTCTCTCAATTTCTTTATAGTAGAAGTAATAATTGAGTATTATACCCACTAAAATAGCGAAGTTTTGCCTCGATGTAAGTATTATAACCCCTGGTTACGTATTAGTTACTCTGCCGGATTGATCTAGTGCTCCGTAACGCATGTCGAGGCTCTGCCTGACTTCGTCATTGGAGTTCTGTCTCCGGGGGGAGTATAGCTAATGTAAATTGGGTTATTATACTAACACGTGTGCATTGTTTAAATTAATAGATTATAACCAGGAAGTCACAAGGAAATACCTAAGTTAGCGATGTGAGTTTATCCTCTTTTTGTAAATTTCTTTTGTAAACTGTTTTTACAAAACCTCAATTGTTTTACATTATAATTAGCAGTGATTGAGTATTTGTAATTCTACAATTATCGTCGATTTGTTGGGGTTTTGTATACAAAATTTGTTACTACACTGTGAGTAGTAACATTTCCACAAGTCAGGATTGACAGTGACGTGGGTGGTAATTAAAGTAGATGTAAACAAATGTAATCGTTGGATTGCCCTCAATGCTGTAAAATGATAAAACTTGTTTTGATTAAACTGGGATTCACTCACCAGTATTTCCCACTAACAAATGTTTTTAAAAGGCGTTTCAGGTAACAAAACGTGAAAGCCAAATAGAAGCCAGCTGGAGAGCACTGAAGGCTTGGAAAAGTGGCTATAAAAGTTACCTAAATAAAGAAAAAGTTTTATTGCAATAAATTAGGGTTTATCCCTACAAACTTATTATGAATGGAAACTTGGGTGTTACCCATATGTTTATTATTTATAAAATGAGGTGATTTACTCTGATAAAATATTTCCTAACTACGGTCCTGATGTAAATTCCGCTGCCTAATTAAATAAACACCGATACCACCGAATGTGCGAGCTCGTGGCCGCCCGCCTCCCGGGGCAAGGGGTCGGGGGTTGCGACACCGAACTTCATTGAAATCCCCCATCATGACAAAGACCCCCTCCCCCTTAATTGGTTTCTAATCGATAATATTTCAAATCAAACTTGACATTGGTGGCTAAGAGTTCGAGGACCGTAAACATATAAAAATGTTTGTCGATTCATTCTCCCCAGCTAACAACCAGCTCACTTTGATAAAATTGCTATTAGAGATTACCGACAAGCTTACTAGCAAATTGGTTTTCTAAATGGAAATAAGGCCCCCCAATCTGTAATTTGTGTCAACCGAATAACCATTTGGTGGGGTGTTACCCTAGAATCTAGAAATGAAAGCACTCAACAAACTTTTAATTTGTATTTCTTGGATTAAAATAAACGAAATTTTCGACTTGAGAGACAGGCTCCTAACCCATACATTTTTCACCTCATCACATGCTCCTCAAATGTTTACTGATAAATAACTCCTAGGTCCTGGTCATCCGCCATTTCCCATTCCAACATAACTTTCACATCCCCCTGAAATTCATCCAATTTCACATATGCCACACCCTACTACCACCATATCATCAACTTCTTTCTCAATTAAAAAAGCTGGAACAAATCTCCTCCCATCGCCTCGACGCCTACTTCTTCACTTACCTTTATTCTTTCGGGAGTGTCTCCCTGAATAGAGCCCGCGTCCACATTAGAGGTTTTAGTTTTCTTCTTCACTTCCGGCTGAAAGGAGTACGAGATTATGGTAGTAGTTTTCCTCTTCTTCGCTCACCTAGCTGCTTCCCCGTCCTAGATGGCCCTATCCAAATCAAATTAAATGGGTCATCTTGTTTTAATTTTAAGTTCAAAGTGGACCCTAACCCCCACCGAAATGGGTTTGTGTCCCTTTGCACAAGATGACCCCACTTCTTTTGGCCTTTTCCCTTCATGTGAGTCTATAACCCCATCGCAACCCTTCACTTGTTTAGGCTCAACTAGAAAAACATTGTTTGGGTTCTGCCTTACCCGATTCCTTATCAGGCGACTACCTAAGGACTTTCCCCCTTCATGCATGTATCCAGCCTTAGGTTCCACAAAGTCATAGTTCCCATGCAACGGTTCAGATTTGAACTTTATCCACCTCATTCACATCAAATAGTCCTCTTTCATCGGGGAAGTGATGTTCTTAGTATGATTTTGACCATCTTAACGAAGTTTGGAGACCACTCCCCTTCCTTATCATGCACCCAAACCATAATCTACCGTCCGTTCCAAATCATTCAAACCTCCTCCGAGATCTTTGCCCAGTGGTTTACTTCTATTGCCATTTTTTCGAATGCGAGGGAACCATCAAACCTCAAAGCTTCCAACGATAGGACTATTCTCCTAAAACATTCACCGATTCTTTTGAAAACTCTTCTCCCAAAGATCTAATGGCACGCCATGTATTATTACAAGGTTATCCTCTTGTAGCACATTTTTTCTATCCCACGCCTCCATTATCGAAGCCATTGATTCCAGAATTCTTTCTATTCTTCTAAGAATCCTCGAGAACTTTGGTTACCTGTAAAATACAAGAACACCCTCATTCTCATCTAAATATTGTCCAGGGATAAGAAAACCTCATGTTTTGTAAAGGGTGTCAAGATTAGTCACCTCCCCGACCAACGTTAATCTGGACCAAATTTTGGCCACCTTTATAGTTATCGGGTTAACATGTATCGATTTCACGTCTAACTTCGTCCGCCTCTCTCTCTCTCTTTCTCCCTCTCTCTCTCTCTCTCAAAAGAATGTCCCGAAAGGTGTTCCCTGAGTTATCTCTTATTTCAAAGCTATCCACATTGTCATCCATATCTTGTTCACAACTGGAGCATGTGGTTGCAAGCTCTCCCGTAAACTTTTCTTTTGTGCACTAGTACCATCCCCGTTAAACTTGGCGACATTCACACCGAGTTTGGCTCCATCAATAGTGACATCCTTTAACACTTTAAGCAATTCTTCACAATCCTTGACCTCCTTAACGCGAATGAAGCCAAATTGGTTCCGTCTTCCATCTTTTTTCCTCGGCACAAAAGCATCACCCAAGTTTTCGAGGAAGTCTAAAGCCTTCCACACTCTCGTCCTACAACAACTCTAAGGAAGGTTGGAGATAAATAACTCGTAGAGTTGCTTCTCTCGTCCTCTTTCCTAATCCATCTCCTTTCACGTTGTCTTTGCTTCCTGCTCAGAACTATTTGCCATCTTTCCCTTGACCTGTTATCCGAATCCGTTGCTATTCATTATGCTGGTGGTATCCGAGGCTTACCATCTCCTCCCTTGTCCATCTTCCAGTTGCTCTCCTTCGCCCTCTCTCCCGTCTCTCTCTCTCTCCATCTTTACCGACTCAGTTTTTAAAGCCCTCTCTCCGATCTCTTATTTATATAAATACCTACAATGAGATTTGAACCCTCACAACTTAATCAAAGAATTCACAATGCTACTAGTATAACGGCGTATAGCGCTTTTTTCCTTTTCCGCGAACCCGGACTAAACCCATGTAGAGTTAATAAATCCTTAACATCAAAAGAAATTATCTGAGGTATCCTAACCCATGTCACAATGCTCTGCCATATAATTTGAGCGAAATGACACGAAACGAAAATATGCTCACTCGTCTCTTCATACTCCCCACATATCGTACATACCTGGTCTTGTATCGGTATATTCCGTCTAGACAATGCACACATTGTCGGTAATCGTTCCATCTCCACTCTCCATGCCACAATGGCCACCTTCTTCGGAACCCAATTATTCCAATCAAATATTCTATTTGGCGGCACCCTGTAATATGAACTGAGCATCTTTTTAACACTTGCGACTCTAAATATTCCAGAATCATCATAATTCCAGCTCCACTTATCTTTTCCATGGCTTAAATTTATCCATCCGATTGTGGATAAATACTTCTGTATGGTCCAGTTGACATAGGAGATAAGTTCAAGCCCAGTTTTCATTAAAAAAAGGTCTACATATTTACACACCTTAATGCCTATTTTGACACCCTTCAGGACGCCTCATATAGACCTATACGAGGCGTATAGGTTTACTTTTCCGACCAGCTCTGCACCAAAGCACAATGTCAAATCAGTCACATCAGACGGGGAGTCTAGGTCTGTACGAGGGATGGATACGAGGCACTAAGACGCCTCGTATAGGCCTATACGAGGCGTCTTCAGTGACTGATTTACTATACGTTTGACAAGTGACTTAAAGCTATACGAGGGGTCTAGAGCTATACGAGGCGTCTAAGACTTATGAAAAAGTGCAACATACAGTGTATTCTTTGTCCACCCCCGAGCATTCAACATTTAATTCTGCTTCGTCTTTCTGCTTCTTCTTCTTCTTTCATTCTGCTTTGCATTTGTGTTCTTATCATCCCGAAGTGTTGAAATGTCATCATACTGGGACGGCAACTATGTCTTAGGGCAGTATTCTAGTGAGAACTGGGTGCCCGAAAGCGATCCGGTAACAGTACAGGTACTTAAATGTTTTAATTAGTTTTTGTTTTAGTTTATTATTTACTAATGATGATACGCTTCTTTATTTTGGAGGAGTCTTGCGTTCCCGATTCTAATGAGCAAGAGGAGGTTGTGTCTAGTATACAAGGAGAACAAAACAAACCATTTCTAGATTTGAACAAGCATCCCCCTGTTGATGAAACAGCCCCTGTAGATGACTCATACCATGCTTGTCAACCAATTTATCCGACGCAACAAGGGTATCCGGATTATAGATACGGGTGTGAATACGGAGGAGACGGTGGATACGGAGGAGACGGTGGATACGGAGGAGACGGTGGTTACAGAGGAGATGGTGGATACAGTGGATACGGAGGAGACGGTGGGTATGGTGGATATGGTAGATATGGTAGATATGGTGGTGAGACACCTCCCATCCAGGACATTCCGTACTTAAAAAAGCAGGTATTAATTACTATTTTTTGTATTATTTAGTTATTTTTATTATTATTAGTATTATTATTATTATTATTATTATTAATATTATTATTATTAGTATTATTATTATTATTATTATTATTATTATTATTTTTATTATTATTATTAAAATTATTTATTATTATTGTCGATGTTACAGGTTTTCAACTCTTTAGATGAACTAAAGAATCGGATACAAGAAATAGCAAACGCGGATGGTTTCGTTATTGTCACCCGTCGATCAAAGAAAACCGGGGGAAGAATTGGGAGGGTATGGCTTGAATGTGATCGTGGTGGTGAGCACCAGACTACAGCAACACTTAGAAAAGCCGGAAGCAAAAAAACCGGTTGCCCGTTTTACTTGCTGGCTGTGCGAAACCACCCGTATGAAACCTGGGAGATTAAAGACGGAAAAATTGAACATAACCACGAACTTTGTGAGGACCTGTCGGCCCACGTGTTTGTGCGAAGGTTTACTCCAAGCGAAATGAAACTGATCGAGCAGCTGACAGCTCAAAACATGGAGTCGCGCAAAATATTTCAAACGATAAGGAAGCAGGACCCCGACAGGTTTCATGTTCTGAAAGACGTTCAAAACGTTGTGGCGAAGATTAGAGCCGAACAAAGAAAAGGATTGACTCCCATGCAGTCACTAGAAAACATACTGATAAACAACGACTTTATTTACGAGACACGGGAGGAACCCGGAACAGAGATCGTAACAGAGATCTTCTTTCTTCATCGGGACTCGAGATGCATGTGGCGTGCATTCCCCCACGTCATGCTGATCGATGCGACGTACAAGACAAACATATACAATATGCCCTTTATCCAGATTGTTGGTATGACGCCTACCAACAAATCGTTTATTATCGCGCATGCCGTTGTTAGTAAAGAACGGGGTGATAACTTTGTGTGGGTGCTTAGAGGGTCAAGTCAATGTTGGATGAATGCATGGAGCCACGTGTGATTTTAACCGATAGAGACCTAGCCCTTATGGGCGCGTGTGCTAAAGTATTTCCAAACGCCTCCAGGCTTCTTTGCAGGTGGCACATACAACAGAATGTTATGAAGAACTGCAAGGGTGCCTTCACAGACGAAGACTAGAAGAAATTTTTGTCATTTTGGGGGACATTGATTGAGTCTCCATCCATACTCATCTACGAGTACCACTTGCGCAACATGCGAAAACGACTTGTGGAGTGCAAACGTTCTAGTAAGTTTTTATAATAACATACGACTCACCTATTCAAATTTTATTAAATTATTTTTACGTTTTAGGAGTCTTCAAATACGTGTACGATAACTGGCTAAAAGACTATAAGGAGATGTTCGTCTTTGCGTGGACTGATAAGAGGCGCAACTTTGGTAATCGTACCACAAACAGAGTTGAGAGCTAACACGCCAACTTAAAGAGACACGTTGAAGATAGGAGCTCGCTCGACCGTGTAGTTGGTTGTGTCCATGATATAGTTGAGACACAGTTCGGTGAAATAAGGAAGACGTTTCGAGATAGCATCAAAAAAAGAATGACCCACCACAAACACCCGTTGTTTCAACACCTACTTGGAAAAGTATCCCATACAACCCTTGACTTGTTGAGGGGAGAGGCAATTAGGAAGCTAGATGTCTTGGAGCGCTTTCATTCATCATGTGGTTGCCAAATGTGGCACAGCTGTGGGTTGCCCTGTGCTTGCAGGATAGAAAAGTACATGCTTGAAGGTAATAATTGTTAAACGTACAACACTGGTGTGATATATTTCCGTTAATCATGTGACTTAAACAATGTTGTTTTTAACCGTGCAGAGCGTCCGATTCAACTCGAAGACATAGACGTCTTCTGGCGGAAACTTAACTTCCAAAGTTGTAAATTGATAGACGATGACGTGGACGTGGTCGAAGAGCTAAATATTGTTAGACAACAATTAGAGTCGCACCCCCCCAGCTCAGCAAAAAAGCCTGATGTCAAAGATTAAAGCGGTGTTGACTCCAAAGAAATCTACCAAGAAACCACCGGTTGTCCAACAAAATACTCGTGGCCGACCAACAACAAAGCAGGTACAACAAAGGTTGGACGAGGCCTCTCGTATAGATGAAGAATTGAGGAGAAGCTCATTCGGTGATGCAAACACGTGCTTTGAAGGTTCCCGACAAAGTAAGTACGATAAACCTCGCCACAGCTCGTACGTTCCGTCACAGGCCTCTCAGAAGTCGGTTATAAGGTCCCAAAAACCCAAAGCGAGCCTAAGCCGTTCAAAGAGTTCTAAGAAGAAAGAGACACGAGATGCTCATAGTTTTCCTTTAATCATTGGGGACGAGTACGTGGGAATCATCGAACAGTTTAAGTATAACATTCCGCTAGTGTTCCATCCGTACGTCTCGTGCATACGAGATGTGATGCCGGACGGTCATTGTGGGTTTCGGTCTGTGGCTGTGGGCTTAGGTATGGATCAGAGTTCATGGGGGCTCATTCGAAGGGACCTTGTCCAAGAAATGGATCAGAACGAATCGATCTGGTTCCCAATATTTGAAGCATGGGGTAAAGGTTATTTTTACACGCATCGTCAGGGCCTAATTTGGGATTCAGTGTCCGGTTGTGGGGGGGATCACTGGACGGACTTCCCCTTTGCAGGACTTCTTATTGCACAAACGTACGGTATCGGGGTGCACCTGTTAACGACAACCATGGGCGCGAGTTCCACTTTCTTCCCGATATTAAGTCCTCCGGCTAATCAACAACCATTGTTCATAACGCTTACACATGTAAACGAGAACCACTTCATACATGTTAAGCTGGAAGGGGATTATCCAATGCCACCAGCACACGGGCTATGGTTGACCCACCGAACACCCCATAAGGAACAATGGAAAGATATGTACTTGCCACGTCTAGAATGGTATACATCGATAATGAATCCTCCGCCAAGATCAAACCCCAGTCTTAATTACATCGATAGTGATACGGAAGAATGATTTTTGTAATTTGAATGTATTTTTTTATTAATTCCTATAATTTTCTACAATTTCTATAATTTTTTTTTATAATTTGTATCATTTTTCTATAATTAAAACAGGTTAATATCATTTTAAAAAAAATTACAAATATACGACGCGTATAGAGCTAGACGTGTCGTATAGGTTTGCCCCAAAGACCATTTTGCCCCTGGTATGCCCCCAATCTAGGCTTATTTCAGGGGCTAAAAGGTCATTCTAGAATCAACAGACGCCTCGTATAGATCTATACGAGTCGTCTATTTGAGCGGGTTTTTGAAATTTTGAATTTTGAATATTTGAAAATCAAAATTTGAATTTTTTGAATGAGGACGCCTCGTATAGAGCTATACGCGACGTCAACAGTGTCGGCAACAATTTTTTTTTTTTAAATTTGAAATTTGAAAATCTTTTATGTTAATTACCATTTTGCCCCTGAAAGACCCCAGTATAGGCCTTTAACAAGGGCTTAAAGGTAATTTTGAAATCCAGACGCCGCGTATAGAGCTATACGTGTCGTCTTTTGAGGCGGCAACTTTTTAAGGTTTTGTTTTTTAGTTATGAAAAAAGGTTTATTAAATTACCATTTTGCCCCTGTAAAGCCCTCAATATAGGCTTTAGTCAGGGGCAAAATGGTAATTAACCATTCCAGAAATATCTTTTTGGATTGGTTAATTACCATTTTGCCCCTGAATAATGCCTATACTGGGGGCATAACAGGGGCTAAATGGTCATTTAATAAAAAGATAGGAGACGAGGCTGGTTATAACCCCCAAACAAAAAACAAACAAACATACGGAGAATACACCTCTATACGCCTCGGATACGTATTTCGACCGGATTTTCGAAGATTTGAAGCATCACCGGTACGTATTTCGGCCCGTAGTTTAGTATTTTTGCCACGTTTTTGCCTTTAGACCGTAGGTTTGCCCTGAAATTTGATTTTTATGGGGTTTGGGGGTTTGAGTGTGAGGTTGAAGATGAATGGGGAAGAACTGGACGCCGAGTATAGCCCTATACGAGGGCTATACGAGGCTCTGTAATTTTTTTTTCTTATTAATTATTATTATTAGTATTATTATTATTGTTATTATTATTATTATTATTATTTATTTATTTATTATTATTATTATTATTTATTATTATTGTTAATATTTATTTATTATTATTATTATTTATTATTATTATTGTTAATGTTGTTATTATTATTGTTATTGTTATTAGTATTATTATTATTGTTATTATTATTATTATTTATTTATTTCTTATTATTATTATTAGGTATTATTATTGTTAATATTTATTTATTATTATTATTATTATTATTTATTATTATTATTATAGTTAATGTTGTTATTATTATTGTTATTGTTATTAGTATTATTATTATTTATTAATTATTATTATTATTAGTATTATTATTGTTATTATTATTATTATTATTTATTTATTATTATTATTATTATTATTATTATTTATTATTATTATTGTTATTATTATTATTGTTATTATTATTATTTATTAATTATTATTATTTATTAATTATTATTTTTATTATTATTATTCTGATTTATTTATTATTGTTTTTATACGTATACGTTATTTACCTGCAGATTGATTATGGAGGGCGACGACATTCAGATAGATCTTGATGGGGCACTGCCGGGGGGTCAGCCGGCTCAGCAGGTTCAGCCGGTTCAGCAGGGTCAGCCGGTTCAGGAGGGTCCACGCCGGAGACGGCGGCCGGCTCTGGATACGCTGCAGGGTTGTCCGTACCTAGAGTTTCCCGACGGCACCGATGCCGCCTGCCATTGCCTGAAGCTTAGGAGGATGCACATTGGATCGCATGCATCGATCGACGGGGATGCGATGGACCAGCTTGCTGAGACGGATAGAGTGCATCGGTTTATACCTCTCGATTCGCCGTGGCATCGTCTTTTTGATTTGGCGCACACGCCGACCTCCAGGGAGCTGCTGGTCGAGTTCCTTTCGTCATTCACATTTCACCCTCCTGGGGTCCCAGTGCCGCTTCCGTACCCACATGCTCCCCCTCCGCCTGAGATTTCTTTCAGGCTCGCTGGCGTTTTGCGTACGATGACGCTAGCAGACTTTGCGGTGCGTTCTGGGTTATACATGCAGGGGGAGATCGAGACTGAGATTTACACAGCGGGGAAAGTGGTGGTTGACAAACCCACTCTTGTAGGGTTTTGGCAAATGATTGCGGGGCCAAATACTTGGGAGCACGACAAGTCGAAGGGGAGGGTGTCGTTTGTTAGGGACCCACTGTACAGGTACGTACGTTTATTACGGAAATTATTGTGATTATGTGCATTGTTTATTAATCTCTATTTCTGTATTTTGCTAACACTATCTGCAGGTATCTGCACCATTTGCTCGCTACTTCTATTTCAGCACGCGGCTACAGCCATGAGTGGTGTACGACCACAGATCTTTTTTTCCTTTATTGTTTGTTGTATAGGAGGCCGTGCGCGCTAGCACACGGTCTAGCCCAGTACTACGCCTCCGCCCATCACCGGCAGGAGCGCGGATTTTTGTATGGCGGGGCGTACGTGACCGTCATTGCCCGTTCATTTGGCCTCGTACTGCACGAGGACCCACATCTACGGACGCCGCCTGTCATGCCGACGCGGATGGGCATGCAGTCGCTGTGGGGGATGAGGGTAATCAAGAGGTTCCTAGTTGGCCCGCGGTTTAAAAACCGCGAGGGGGGCATATGGACAGAGGAGGCCCTACCAGAGCATTTCGAGCCCGTTCATCCTCCTGCAAATCCTGCTGATGTAGTGCCCGTGGAGGAGCCTCCGCAGGATGTAGACGGTGCAGCGATGCCACAGCCACCGCCACCTGCCGGGGCGCCTCAGTTTCCACGTCACGCTATTCCAGGTCATGCCCCAGGAGCTGCGCTACATCCGGATGTACGAGCAGAGCTTGACAGGCTCAACGATTTGGTAGGTTGGCTGGTACGGTGCGAGTAGGATAGACGAGAGAGAGGGATGGCCCCCGATACCGCTTCCACCGGCTCGAGCACCACATCAGCAGCAGCAGCCGCAGCAGCCACATCCAGATTCGGATTCGGATTTGGATGCATAGACCTGTTGTTGTTTTTATTTTTATCATGGATGTACAAACTTATTTTATATATTTTTGTTATGGATGTACAAAGTTATCTTATATATGTCATATTTATGTTTGTTTTCAGTTATTCGGTTACCTAATGATTGTTGTCTTAAATTGAGATAATACGGAAACAAAATATGTTTTGAATATAATACGGAAACAATATATCCCCTGAATATAATACGGAAACAATATTTGAACGAGATAAAATTTTAATCGGAAGAATAATATTTAAAAAGGTAAAATGTTAAAAAATATTATAATATTTAATCGATATAATATATTTAAAGAGCCGATTTTTAAAATAGTTGATTTTTAAAAAACAAAACTTTTTTTAAAACCAAAAAAAATTTTCAACCAAAAAACACATCTTCAAAAACTATCCAAAAAACCATACCAAAACCCACTAAAACACCCCTCATTTCAGCCAAAAAAAAAACCCAAGCCTAGACGCCTCGTATAGGTCTGTACGAGGCGTCTAGGGTTCCTTAAACTTTGTGCCTGACACCCTCTCAGACCCCCTTGAATTCAGTGCTTAGACGCCTCGTATAGACCTATACAAGGCGTCTAGGGCAAAAAAGGTGTGAAAATAAGCGCGATGGGTGTCCAAATATCTCCAGCCTTAAAAAATGTTCCAACAAATACTTTTGTCATTATCTTAAACAATATTATATTAATTAAAAAAAAAAGGAAATTATCTACGCTTTGATCCGGAAAGAAAGGAGTTTGTGTAGATCTTAAAACGTCGTAAACTACGCTGATCCGGAAAGAAAGGAGTTTGTGTAGAAACGTCATAAACTGCACTTCACTTAAAATTAATTTCCGTCATTTAGGAAACGTCATACAGGAAACGTCATATCGTTTAGAAGGGAACGATAAAATATGGGTGATACTTTCCATGACACTATAGCCTAATGCCATTTTAGCGGTTGAATGAGGCTTCGTATCATTAGGTATTGCGTTCGATTACCACAACTGAGTTTTTTTATTAGATTTCTTGTGTTTACTTCTGAATTAGTGTATAAACATTATAGCATAGTGAATATTGATATTATCGAGTGGTTCCGCTAATGATACGATAATACTCCAGTGTTACGTTAGTTATTCAAATTTTTCATTCAAAAAAAAAAAAAATTACGGGTGATACTAAATGCATCTCTTCTCTCACATATTTACATACTTATAGATGAGGCCCGCGATATAGTGCTCCATTTTTCTCTCACAAGAAGTACAACTGGTAAGGAGGGGGAGGATTTAGATCAACCTTAAAGTATATATAAGACCGGAGTACAAAACTTCTAATAATATGGCACCAATATAACCACTACTAATAATATGACATGAATATAATAACCACCAATTAACATAATCCTAAATACCAGAAATCAAATTTTGTAATAAGTTAGTAAAGGGTATGGATCGGGGTCAAGTCGGGTCTAAAATCAAAACGTTGTTGTTGTTGATGGTGGTGGTAGTAGTAGAGGGTATGGATCTGGGTCAAACCCATCATCGTCGTCATTAGAGTGAATTACATGCATGGTCGTACGGTTTGGGGCAAATTACAAGTCTGATTCATGATTCAACTTTTTAAATTTGGTAGCTAATGGCACTGTTTGGTTAAAAACTGGCCTTGGATTCGTTAGTTGTTCAGGTTAGAAAGAAGTGAGTGTTGTATTTTTTAGCCCACATTTTAACCTTTAAATTTACAAATATTTATATTTTCATTTTTATTTACAAGGACCATTTGGGTAGTGATCCAAAGAAAAGAAACAAAACTAAACTACAAAACCTCACTCCACTCCACCAATCCTCTCTTTCTTTCACATATTAGGGGCTCTTTGACAACTTTTGAATAGTTAAGTGATAAACTAGTAAGAGTTCTAAACCACTAAGTGCTGAACAAGAAAGATGGTTGAACCATTAAGAGCCAGTGTAATACTTAACCGTTCAGATGCATATGTCTGGTCAATTCAGATTAGAGGTCTTAACCATTCAGACTCAGAATAATGCTTAACCAATCAGAGACAAATGTCTGAACCATTTAGATATCTGCTCGTGAAACAAACAATCTGAACCATTAAGTGCTGAACTAGTAAGAGATCTGAATCATTAAGAGCTTCATTAAGAGGTAAACAAACAGCTCCTTAGACTACACTACAACGTATACTATCCTTTCTAATTTTGTTTACATGCATTGCCCAAGGAAATTGTTTAACTATAACCCAACGACTTTTCTAGGAACCGAAAGCTTGATCCACATTTTCTTGTGGCTTCCTATGTCGCCTTGAACCTAATCCGTTTACCATCAGGCAGATAAGCAAATTCTTCCACAAAAATACCCCAATGAGTTATATACCATCAGAAAGATAATACCATCATGCTTATATTGTTATTAGAGCATCTCCTATGGTGGTCAACGTCCAAAATCCAAACCTGTCACATTATTCCAAATCTCAACGATTCCAAACCCACTTTTTCCTCGAACAATAAATCGTTACAAACCTCCACACCATACTCCACTTCTAAAAAAAAGTCATGTGTGGATGGTCCTCCAACAGTTGTGTGGGTTTGGAATTCAAGTTAGGATTCCAAACTTGATGACTTGATCGAAATCCGTTGGAGATGCTATTAGTATGGGTATATAGAAATTTACTAAGTCGTTGACAAATGTGCATAAATAGTTAAAATCGTCCCTGAGGTTTGACTCAAAATGCTAGATCAGTCCAAAATCAACTTTTGTTGCTAAAACAGTCACTGAGCCCAAGTTCTGTTGCTAGATCAGTCCAATTAGTTAACTGAAGTTAGTTTTTAACTTTCATTTATTACACAAACAGTCCCTGTAGTTATAATTTACAAGTTTTAACTATGAGTTAATAGCCAAAATGGTCCCTAAGGTTTGCACCACCACCACCACCACACCGCCACCACCACCACCACCACCACCGCCACCACAGCACTGTCACACCCTGGCTTTGCGGAAGCGTGGTTAATTTTGGTGTGACTTCTTAATACCATAGCTTAACCATAACAAAGCTATATGAAATAAAATCATGCAAGATCATCCATTTGATTAAGTTTTAAAAACCAGAGTAACATACCATTGTCTTAAAGACTTACAACATCATAACGTAAAACATTGTCTTGAACAACATAAACAGTAACATGAAATAAACGCAGTTTAAGATTTGTGACTTGTCCAGGAAAGAGTCACATTTCCTAAACTGGGATGACCTTGGAACCCTTGTGCAGCGGGAAAACATAACATACCGCGCCAGATCCTTAATTTCCTGAAATACATGTAAGTTGGAAAAATCAACAATAATGTTGAGCGAGTTCATGTGTAAGTGAGTATGTAAAACACTTGTAAGTATAAAAGTTCCCTGGTATGTAGCAGTGTAAGGAAAAGAGATCACCAATGGTTTGCAAGGCCATTAGCATGTGTGAAATACAAGTAGGAAGACTCAACCTAGCAGATTTTTGCGTCGGGTACAAAGTCACTCAAGGTCCGTTCTGTTGGTCCTCTTAGAGGTCCGTTCTGTTGGGCCTAGAGTTGGGCTCGCTACACCCAGATAGATCTACTGCTTACGTCCCTCGGTGTTTCTGCCTACCCATTCACATGATCTAAGTAGTAAACCTCCTTACGTTAACCATACCGTGTATAAAGTACTTGTAAACAAAGTAACATGTATTTCACCCCCGCAGTTAAGAAAACTGAAAACAGTTAGAGAAAACGGGGACATGAACTCACCGTCGGTGCGTCTCTACCAAGTATCTCCTGCTCAAGCAGCTGTGCGACGACCTACAGGTGCTAATTTCTATTAGACGGACGGCCGTGCCTTAGCTTTATAGTTTAAGTCTTTGGGAAATAGTTAGACAACTATTTCGTGTTTACATTCTGTATATACTTGGTAGTTAATCTCTTTCCCAAGGATGGGGGATTCAATACATGTGCGTTCAAATTATATCATTAAGTCTCACTTAATATATATACCCTTCAAATTCCAAAATATAAGTATTTTTCTCAAAAATATTATATTTTCATTTCACATAATTTTTCTCCAGTAATACGTTGTTAAAATACGCGTTCATAAATATTTTCGTAAGTGCGTAAGTTACGTTTTAACAATCGAGGGGTAATATACTTACCGGTGTAACTTATATATTTATGGTGAAAGCGTTCGTATTATTTTGGATTCGTTAACGTTCGTAAATATTATTTTTACTCTAAAAATAATATTTATGTATTTCACAAAATAATCATAAACAGTGTGTGAAAAATATATATATTTATCACGTTAAATTTTGTGAAAATCCCACCTCCGAATATTTAGTAAATAAAGTCATGGCGAAATTTATGTTTCGAAAACATGTCAAAAATGATTCTAACACTTGTAGTGTAAATAGTTCTAAGTGTTAGGTTTTTAGAAAAATTTCGCCAGAGTTTCCTCTGTAACTGGAGGTGGCCACGCTTTCAAGCGTATCATTTTCTTTAACAAATCAAATCAACAATCTTCTCAACGTCATCAAATGATATTTCAACATTTTAACTAGTCAAAATATACAAATTGCATATATTACATGAACTTGTAGTTTTTCGGAAAATATGAGGTAAATCTCATTACCTTTAGTGGATCTTTATATAAATAAAGCCGGTTTCGTAAAAGTCTTGTTTTTAGAGAAGTCCCGTCTTTACAACTTCTTGTCCATTTTTACAAAGATAGTTCTTTTGTCGGATCTTTTCATTTCACAAGTGTTTACACACTTGTGGTTTATAAAAATCATGCGTGTTAGGGTAAAATCCATCTTTTAAAATACATGATTTCTTTGATACGTGGTTCTTTGAAAATACCACTTGCAGATGCGTAGATCTGCTAGTTTTAATCACTATTGTACAAGTTAAAACACTTTTACACAAGTAAAACATTTTTACACAAGTTCATGTTTCATGTGTGGTAGAGTTTCACCTTTTAACCCTTGTTACTTCTAAAATAGCTTTGTGTCATGATTCAAGAACATGACTATACCGGGTTAAACGATGATTCGAGCTACCACAACATAGATCGGGTCTAAATAATCACCACTTTCAATTACTACAACATTTACACAACATATAAGCTATTAACCACCATTTTAAGTGTTTTTAGTAGACTTTTGTGCATCATTTTGCATTTTAACGAGATTTAACCGATACAAATCCTTTTAACCACTTTAGAATAGTTCAAATACGAGTTTTAAGTATTATACCTCTAGCTCGAGGCTAGGGAAGAATCTATGCGCAAATGAGGTGGATAAAAGCTAAAGAAAGAGGTCCTTCGCGTTCCGCTTGCTCCAAGCTTCCTAATACGAGACCCTTGATGCTTGAATGATGATGGAACTTGAAGATCAAAACCGAAAATGATGGGTGGGTGCTCAAGGGGGTTCGGCCGAGAGCTATGTAGAGAGGGAGAGAGTTGTTTGGTTGAGATGTGGTGATGGAAGTGATTAGTGGTTTAAGGTTAGATCTTATAGGCAATTATCAAGAGTATTATCCAAAGGTCCATGTGTAGGTTAGATATTTAGCAAACTAGATTTAGCAAATCTTGCAAGTACATGGGGTGGTCACTAGGTGACCGATTCGGTTGGGGGGGGGGGGGGTCCCTTGGTTCGATTTCAACTAGCCATTAAGTATATAGTTAGTTTAAGTTAAGTAATTAACTCGGTTACTTGTGTATAGTATGTTAAAGCGGGTGTTAGGGTGTACGGGGACCCTAACTGGCTCAGAAAAAGATAAATGGTGAAAATAGCAATATTTTCATGTTCCGGGTATAGTCCGGTTGTTTGGTTGGATAGTAATCCGTTAAAGCGTTACTAAAGCTTTAAAGTGTCGTTAATACTCTTTTTAGTGACACTACTCATTCCTGACACTTTGGAAAGTGTCTAGTAATATTTTTCTCATGTTTTGGCACTTTATTAGTTAGCTAAAAGCTGAATTATTTTGTAAAGTGCTGAGTTTTGTACTTAGAGTACGTTTTAGGCACATCCAGTCATTGTAACTTATTCCTAGAGACGCAGTTCCACAACCCTTGTATCCCTACACTCACTAATAGTGTAGCAAAATATCTCAGGCTCTTACAGGCCTTAGAGGCAGTGTCTGCCTGATGCTGGCTTTATCAGCATGTTCAATAGGTTATCCGCTATTGTGCTACTGTGCTTTTTGTGCATCATGTTTGTCACTAAGGTTCAGTATGTAAATAATGTAGTGACGATAAGCAAAGTATGATGCAAGTGAGTACATGTATCAGATATCAAGTAGCAGTTCATCAGCTAGTTCAAGCAAGCACAGTAATTAAGCAATAATTAATCATTAATTAAGTCGTACGGATACCTGGTTTGGTGAGGGTTGTCACATTCTCCCCCCGTTAAATAAATTTCATCCCGAAATTTAAGTTCTGCTTGTAGATGCAGGGTTCTTAGGAAAAAGGTGGGGGTATTTCTCTTTCATCCGGTCCTCACGTTCCCAGGTGTATTCAGGACCATGTCTGGCATTCCAACGAACTTTGACGAGCTTGACACTGCTCCGGCGGGTCTTGTTAACTTTCCAATCTGTGACCTCAACAGGTTCTTCAACGAAGTGGAGCGTGTCGTCAACATGAATCTCGTCGATGGGAATGGCAACGTCAACTTGAGTTGGACTTTTCTTCAGGTTGGATACATGAAATGTATCGTGAACACCATTCAGTTCAGCAGGTAGGTCCAACTTGTATGCTACTAGTCCTATTCTTTCCAGAATTCTGAAAGGACCAATGTAGCGCGGATTTAACTTCCCACGCTTTCCGAAGCGTGCCACACCCTTCCAGGGTGAAACCTTCAATAACACCATTTCTCCAACTTGGAAATCCACATGTTTCCGGTTTGGATCCGCATAGGCCTTCTGTCTGTGGCGAGCTGCTTCGATGCGTTTAAGAATCTGCGCGATCTTGTCTGTCGTCTCTTGGACGATTTCGGGACCAGCGAGTTGCCTATCACCTGCGTCAGCCCAACATAGAGGTGATCGGCACTTGCGTCCGTAAAGGGCTTCGAATGGCGCGACACCAATACTGGTGTGGTAGCTGTTGTTGTATGAAAATTCGACCAAAGGTAAATGTTTATCCCAGCTACCGCCCAAATCCATAACACACGCTCTCAGCATGTCTTCCAAAGTCTGTATCGTTCGCTCGCTCTGGCCGTCAGTTTGCGGATGAAACGCAGTGCTCAGATTCAATTGGGATCCAAACGCTTCTTGGAAGGATTGCCATATCCTTGACACAAACCTTCCGTCTCTATCAGAGATGATCGAGAGAGGTACTCCATGGCGTGCGACGATCTCTCTCATATAAATTTCCGCAAGTTTACTAGTACTGTCTTTCTCTTTGATTGGTAGAAAGTGTGCGGACTTTGTCAGGCGGTCAACTATCACCCAAATCATATCATGGCCTCTTGGCGTTCTTGGCAATTTCGTAATAAAATCCATTGAGATTTGTTCCCATTTCCACTTGGGAATCTCAGGTTGTTGCAGAAGTCCTGAAGGCTTCTGGTATTCGGCCTTAACCTTAGCACACGTTAAACATTTGCTCACATAAACAGCAACATCGCCTTTCATCCTAGGCCACCAATAGTAATCTTTGAGATCCTGGTACATCTTATCCGATCCAGGGTGGATAGAGTACCGTGACTTGTGAGCTTCATCGAAAATAACTTTCCTTAAATCACCAAACAGAGGAACCCAAATCCTTTTCTCAAAACATAACGTTCCTTCCTCGTTTGGTACTAGTAGCTTCTCCATCCCACGGAGATATTCTTCTTCAAGGTTTCCTTCCTCGAGAGCTTCCCTTTGCGCGGCACGAATGCGCAAGGAAAGATCGGTTCGGACAATCATTTCCAAAGCTCTAACCCTTATGGGCTTGATTCTCTCTTTACGACTTAGGGCATCGGCGACCACGTTTGCCTTCCCTGGATGATACTTAATCTCGCAGTCGTAATCGTTCAACAATTCAACCCATCGTCTTTGTCTCATATTCAGCTCCTTCTGGTTGAACATGTGCTATAGGCTCTTGTGATCTGTGAAGATTGTACACTTCGTACCATAAAGGTAGTGTCTCCAGATCTTTAAAGCAAAAACCACTGCGCCAAGTTCCAAATCATGTGTGGTATAGTTCTTTTCATGCACCTTCAACTGTCGCGATGCGTAAGCAATAACCTTTTGGCGTTGCATCAACACACAACCCAGTCCTTGACGCGATGCGTCGCAATATACCACAAAATCATCAGTACCTTCTGGTAGAGCTAAAATTGGCGCGTTACAAAGCTTATCCTTCAGTATCTGGAATGTTTCTTCCTGTTTGATTCCCCAATCAAACGTCTTATCTTTCTGTGTGAGGAGCGTCAATGGTTGAGCGATCTTTGAAAAATTCTCAATGAATCTTCGATAATAGCCAGCCAAACCCAAGAATTGTCAGATCTCGGTTGGCGTCTTTGGCGTTTCCCATTCCTTGATCGCTTCGATCTTTGTTGGATCCACGTGGATTCCATCTCCATTTACCACGTGCCCAAGGAATTGCACCTCTCATAGCCAAAACTCGCACTTAGAGAATTTGGCATACAGCTGTTCCTTCTTCAGCAGCTCTAGAATGGCTCTAAGATGCTGCTCGTGTTCAGCCTTCGTCTTTGAATAAATTAAAATGTCATCGATGAATGCAATCACGAACTTATCCAAGTATGGCTTGCAAACTCTATTCATTAGATCCATGAATACCGCCGGTGCGTTTGTCAAACCAAATGGCATAACGAGGAACTCGTAGTGCCCATAACGAGTTCTGAAGGCTGTCTTCGGAATGCTTTCCTCTTGTATCCTTAACTGATGGTATCCGGATCGAAGATCGATCTTTGAATAAAAGCTGGAACCTTGAAGTTGGTCGAACAGATCATCAATTCTTGGCAGAGGATACCTATTCTTGATCGTCAGCTTGTTCAGCTCCCGGTAGTCGATGCACATACGGAAACTACCGTCCTTATTTTTTACAAACAGGACCGGAGCTCCCCAAGGCGAGAAGCTTGGTCGGATAAAACCCTTGTCTAACAACTCTTGAAGTTGTGTCGACAATTCTTGCATCTCAGACGGAGCAAGTCTATAGGGTGCCTTAGCCACAGGCGCAGCGCCTGGAACTAAGTCAATGTGAAACTCTACTTGCCTCAGAGGCGGCAATCCAGGTAAGTCTTCTGGGAAAACTTCTGGATACTCCCTCACGACAGGGATGTCTTCGATCTTTGGCTCAGCAGCCTTTTTATCCACAATGTGTGCCAGAAAAGCAACACATCCTTTTTGCAAACACTTCCTTGCCTTCAAGCAGCTGATAATCCTCAACGGCGCCTCACGCTTCTCTCCATGAACAACAATGGTCTCACCATCATCGGTTGGGATACGAACAACCTTCTCATGACAAACTATCTCTGCTTTGTTGCCTGCTAACCAATCCATTCCTACCACCACATCGAAGCTTCCCAACTGGACTGGTAGTAGATCTAGAGCGAACTCACGCTCTCCTAATTCGATCACACAACCTCTAATAACTTCATTGGTTTCTACTAACTTCCCATTGGCTAATTCGATCGAGTAGGGAATATCTAACTTATTAGCGGCTAAACCAAGCATATTCTTAAACTCTAACGATACGAAGCTATAATCGGCACCAGTATCAAACAAAACGGATGCATAGCGTTGGTTCACAGGGAACGTACCAGTAACGACATTGGGATCCTGGCGCGCTTCCCTTGCTTCGAGTTGAAACACTCTTCCACGGGCTTGGTTTAAGTCTGGGCAGTTCTTCTTAAAATGCCCGATATCACCGCAGTTAAAGCATCCAAGTCTTTGCCCGTTTCCACCAACTTGATCATTCCTCTGATTACGATTCACGGCGCCCGCTTGGAGTTTGAGAACTTCCGTTTGTTACCTCCTGATGACTCGACGTGAGTCTTTGTCTTCTTGGTCTTGATCTCATCAAACTTGTTCAGGCGAATCGCCTCCTCAGTGAGGGCTATGCTCAGATCAATCGCCTCAGTAATAGTCGCAGGCTTGGATGAGGTCACCATGCTTATGATTTGAGGAGCTAATCCCCAAATGAAGCGCTCGATTCGCTTGTATTCTGGTGTAACCATGTAAGGAACCACTTGAGACAAGTCATGGAATCTTTGAACGTATTCTGCTACCTTTGGACCGTCCATTTTCAAGTGCCAGAACTCGGTTTCCAATCGCTGGATTTCTTCGCGGTAACAGTACTTTTTGCGCATAAGTTCTTTCAGTTCGGTCCAGGTCAGTGCGTAGGCAGCAGCTTCGCCTAGTGTCTGTACTTGTAGATTCCACCAGGATAGGGCCCCATCTAGAAACAGCCCTGAGATATAGGTGACTTGCTGATCCAGCGCGCACTTGCTCATGCGTAAAACAGATTCGGTTTTCTCAGCCCAACGAACAAAGGCGACAGCACCTCCTGTGCCATCAAAGTTTACGGGTTTGCAGTCTAAGAACTGCTTGTAGGTGCATCCTGCACATACGTTATAACATACGTTTGGCATTAGCATCATTGCTAAAGATATCCAATTAGGTCATGGTATGTCTAAATGACTTAGTATTACCATGAGGTGGATTATTGTTGTTGCCAGTGTTGCCAGAGTTGCTTCCACTAGTCCCTCCTTGAGAGGCGGCGTATTGTGCAATGGCAGCAGCGATAATCTGCTGGAGTTCTGCCTCATTAGTAGGCATGTGTGTCTCACGTCTCGGCGGCATCTTCTAAAAGATGGTTTATGTTGGTCAGGCCATAGTGAAACGTACGTATATAGTAATAGTAATAGCACATAACATCTCATGTTATCAATACATCACAAATATCATTCACACAACATCCCATGTCATAGAAATATAAATAAGCAATCAAGCGAATCAAATATGGTGAGAATACTGCGATTGCCATATATCGAGACCACATAGTAAGTGTATCAGTACATCCCTGTGTCATACAATCATCAATCAACTAGGGGCTACATCACCCCTGTCCAAAAACTATATCATGTCAATGTCAAATACGTCAAATACAAGTCAACAAAAGTCAGGATCACATGTAGTCTCCAAAAATGTTGTGCAGTCCAACAATCGCCGTCTTCTCACCCTCGTCTACCCAAACAGCACTGATGAGCTCTATACAGATGGTGGTGGAGGAGGGGGAAAGTCGGTGTAAAACAAACGACGTAACTGGAGCCAGTCCTCCTCCATGGCCTGCTGGGTACGAATGATAGAAGCAACCTGCTGCTCTAGTGTAAAGAGACGGGCAGCATAATCCGGAGGTAAGGGTCGAAATGTCTACAGAGGAGAGTGTGTCCGACCATGACACTGGCAAGGTGGCAGCTGAGCTCTCTCAAGCTCCTGGATGCGCTGCGTATGCGACTCGTGCTGGGCGACAAAGGACATCAAAACGTCCTCGATAGTATACCCCATGTGGAAATGATGGTAGGGGTCAGTAGGCGGTACAGCAGAGTCGAGTGCCCAAAGGAATGGCTCACTAGTGGGATCGAAAGGTGCCACATGAAATGGAGCAACAGAGGGTGGAACAGATGACATCTGGGGCATGAAAAGGATAGACATCGGTACATGCCTAAAAGGATGGACTGAAGAACCCTCTCCAGCCCTCGCTGGAGGTACAAACTGAGGAATCTGAAAAGAAAGATCAACATGTCGTGTATCAGGGATCTGAGGGGGAAATGGTGGAACATCCTCATCAGCAGGTATCCAACCGTGCTGTGCATGCTCATCTGGTGGATCCATGTGTTCCGCGAACAGTGCATGCTCGGGCTCTAGTGGAACGGGATCAGGTGGGGGAGCAACAAAAGGTGAACAGGTGCAATGTGTTCAACAGGATGGTCAACAGGATGGTCAACAGGTATATCGACAACAGGTAGGGGAACAACAAGATCAACATGATCGCCCTCTATCAAAGGAACATCTACGGGGAGACCATCACCAGGTAGGTCTGCTATAACAGGCTCAATAGGGATACCAGCATGTACGGGGTCATGCTCAAGTATGGGGTCTAGAGCGGCTGCCTGCTCAGGAGCGACGACAGGCTCGGGATCATCAAAAGCCATCTCGAAGTCAAACTCGGGGTCGATAGGGTCTACTGGGTCAGCTGGATCCTCCATGGGCTGATCCATAGGTATAAACTCGATATCACGATCCGGGTCGTATCCCGGGGGAAAGATAGGATCAGAATCCTCTATGTCATCATGGTCAAATGCAAAACTGGGAATAGGTGCAACAGAGGATGCCTGGTCAGGATCAGAATCATGCGCAAAGTGCTGTGCGCTCAATGTGTGAGAAGGTGCGGATGCCACAGACTCGAAGGAGTCTGGGACAGGAGAATGTGCAGGCGAATCCTCAGCGGGAACGTCAGCGATCATTAGAAGATCGTCCGCAGAAAGAAGGGCCTCGCCCTGGATCTCATCCTCAAAGGGCTCGTCCTCAAACAGGTCAATATCGCCATCAGCCTCGGCGTCAAGAAGAAGATCATATGCTGGATAAACGGCAAAGGGTATAGGAGCCGGAATCTCTACTAGAGGTAGGTACTCAGCGGGAGGGTCATCTGCAGGCTCATCAGCACCATCGGGTAGTGCGAAAGGCTGGAAATCATCCTCGTTAGTACTGGTATAGTCAGATGTGTGCACCTCGTGCTCGGAGGATGTGAGGTCATCAGATACGATAGGTATGGGTCCAGTGGTGTCCGAAACGCCAGTACCGGCTGAATCCATGAGTCTGTAACATAAACACAAATATGCTCAAATAATCAGTCATACAATCAGATAATCACATAAGTCACCAAGTAAGGTATCACATAATTCTCCTAGTCTCACTAGCCAATTACTCCCAGTCTCTAAGACTGCTCTATCATCTACCTCGACCTCTCAGATCGAGCCTCGGTCTCCAATACCGAGCCTCAGCTTCCAAGACTGAGCCTACTCTTCCTAGTCCAACTAGCCAACTACCTCGATCTCTCAGACCGAGCCTCGGTCTCCAATACCGAGCCTCAGCTTCCAAGACTGAGCCAACTCTTCCTAGTCTCACTAGCCATCTACCTCGATCTCTCAGACCGAGCCTCGGCCTCTCAGACCGAGCCTCAGCCCTTCTAGGCTGAGCCTATAAATAATAAAATGTGCTCAACATTTGTTTGTAAAAAGTTTTGGATCTGGACTTAAGTGGTATGCAGAAAAATGTTTTCGTGAGAGCCCTAGTGATCATAGTCTAGACTCGAGGAAGAATCCTAGTTCGCTATGATCAGAGCTCTGATACCAAGCTGTCACACCCTGGCTTTGCGGAAGCGTGGTTAATTTTGGTGTGACTTCTTAATACCAAAGCTTAACCATAACAAAGCTATATGAAATAAAATCATGCAAGATCATCCATTTGATTAAGTTTTAAAAACCAGAGTAACATACCATTGTCTTAAAGACTTACAACATCATAACGTAAAACATTGTCTTGAACAACATAAACAGTAACATGAAATAAACGCAGTTTAAGATTTGTGACTTGTCCAGGAAAGAGTCACATTTCCTAAACTGGGATGACCTTGGAACCCTTGTGCAGCGGGAAAACATAACATACCGCGCCAGATCCTTAATTTCCTGAAATACATGTAAGTTGGAAAAATCAACAATAATGTTGAGCGAGTTCATGTGTAAGTGAGTATGTAAAACACTTGTAAGTATAAAAGTTCCCTGGTATGTAGCAGTGTAAGGAAAAGAGATCACCAATGGTTTGCAAGGCCATTAGCATGTGTGAAATGCAAGTAGGAAGACTCAACCTAGCAGATTTTTGCGTCGGGTACAAAGTCACTCAAGGTCCGTTCTGTTGGTCCTCTTAGAGGTCCGTTCTGTTGGGCCTAGAGTTGGGCTCGCTACACCCAGATAGATCTACCGCTTACGTCCCTCGGTGTTTCTTCCTACCCATTCACATGATCTAAGTAGTAAACCTCCTTACGTTAACCATACCGTGTATAAAGTACTTGTAAACAAAGTAACATGTATTTCACCCCCGCAGTTAAGAAAACTGAAAACAGTTAGAGAAAAGGGGGACATGAACTCACCGTCGGTGCGTCTCTACCAAGTATCTCCTGCTCAAGCAGCTGTGCGACGACCTACAGGTGCTAATTTCTATTAGACGGACGGCCGTGCCTTAGCTTTATAGTTTAAGTCTTTGGGAAATAGTTAGACAACTATTTCGTGTTTACATTCTGTATATACTTGGTAGTTAATCTCTTTCCCAAGGATGGGGGATTCAATACATGTGCGTTCAAATTATATCATTAAGTCTCACTTAATATATATACCCTTCAAATTCCAAAATATAAGTATTTTTCTCAAAAATATTATATTTTCATTTCACATAATTTTTCTCCAGTAATACGTTGTTAAAATACGCGTTCATAAATATTTTCGTAAGTGCGTAAGTTACGTTTTAACAATCGAGGGGTAATATACTTACCGGTGTAACTTATATATTTATGGTGAAAGCGTTCGTATTATTTTGGATTCGTTAACGTTCGTAAATATTATTTTTACTCTAAAAATAATATTTATGTATTTCACAAAATAATCATAAACAGTGTGTGAAAAATATATATATTTATCACGTTAAATTTTGTGAAAATCCCACCTCCGAATATTTAGTAAATAAAGTCATGGCGAAATTTATGTTTCGAAAACATGTCAAAAATGATTCTAACACTTGTAGTGTAAATAGTTCTAAGTGTTAGGTTTTTAGAAAAATTTCGCCAGAGTTTCCTCTGTAACTGGAGGTGGCCACGCTTTCAAGCGTATCATTTTCTTTAACAAATCAAATCAACAATCTTCTCAACGTCATCAAATGATATTTCAACATTTTAACTAGTCAAAATATACAAATTGCATATATTACATGAACTTGTAGTTTTTCGGAAAATATGAGGTAAATCTCATTACCTTTAGTGGATCTTTATATAAATAAAGCCGGTTTCGTAAAAGTCTTGTTTTTAGAGAAGTCCCGTCTTTACAACTTCTTGTCCATTTTTACAAAGATAGTTCTTTTGTCGGATCTTTTCATTTCACAAGTGTTTACACACTTGTGGTTTATAAAAATCATGCGTGTTAGGGTAAAATCCATCTTTTAAAATACATGATTTCTTTGATACGTGGTTCTTTGAAAATACCACTTGCAGATGCGTAGATCTGCTAGTTTTAATCACTATTGTACAAGTTAAAACACTTTTACACAAGTAAAACATTTTTACACAAGCTCATGTTTCATGTGTGGTAGAGTTTCACCTTTTAACCCTTGTTACTTCTAAAATAGCTTTGTGTCATGATTCAAGAACATGACTATACCGGGTTAAACGATGATTCGAGCTACCACAACATAGATCGGGTCTAAATAATCACCACTTTCAATTACTACAACATTTACACAACATATAAGCTATTAACCACCATTTTAAGTGTTTTTAGTAGACTTTTGTGCATCATTTTGCATTTTAACGAGATTTAACCGATACAAATCCTTTTAACCACTTTAGAATAGTTCAAATACGAGTTTTAAGTATTATACCTCTAGCTCGAGGCTAGGGAAGAATCTATGCGCAAATGAGGTGGATAAAAGCTAAAGAAATAGGTCCTTCGCGTTCCGCTTGCTCCAAGCTTCCTAATACGAGTCCCTTAATGCTTGAATGATGATGGAACTTGAAGATCAAAACCGAAAATGATGGGTGGGTGCTCAAGGGGGTTCGGCCGAGAGCTATGTAGAGAGGGAGAGAGTTGTTTGGTTGAGATGTGGTGATGGGAGTGATTAGTGGTTTAAGGTTAGATCTTATAGGCAATTATCAAGAGTATTATCCAAAGGTCCATGTGTAGGTTAGATATTTAGCAAACTAGATTTAGCAAATCTTGCAAGTACATGGGGTGGTCACTAGGTGACCGATTCGGTTGGGGGGGGGGGGGTCCATTGGTTCGATTTCAACTAGCCGTTAAGTATATAGTTAGTTTAAGTTAAGTAATTAACTCGGTTACTTGTGTATAGTATGTTAAAGCGGGTGTTAGGGTGTACGGGGACCCTAACTGGCTCAGAAAAAGATAAATGGTGAAAATAGCAATATTTTCATGTTCCGGGTATAGTCCGGTTGTTTGGTTGGATAGTAATCCGTTAAAGCGTTACTAAAGCTTTAAAGTGTCGTTAATACTCTTTTTAGTGACACTACTCATTCCTGACACTTTGGAAAGTGTCTAGTAATATTTTTCTCATGTTTTGGCACTTTATTAGTTAGCTAAAAGCTGAATTATTTTGTAAAGTGCTGAGTTTTGTACTTAGAGTACGTTTTAGGCACATCCAGTCATTGTAACTTATTCCTAGAGACGCAGTTCCACAACCCTTGTATCCCTACACTCACTAATAGTGTAGCAAAATATCTCAGGCTCTTACAGGCCTTAGAGGCAGTGTCTGCCTGATGCTGGCTTTATCAGCATGTTCAATAGGTTATCCGCTATTGTGCTACTGTGCTTTTTGTGCATCATGTTTGTCACTAAGGTTCAGTATGTAAATAATGTAGTGACGATAAGCAAAGTATAATGCAAGTGAGTACATGTATCAGATATCAAGTAGCAGTTCATCAGCTAGTTCAAGCAAGCACAGTAATTAAGCAATAATTAATCATTAATTAAGTCGTACGGATACCTGGTTTGGTGAAGGTTGTCACAAGCACCGTCGCCGCCACCACCACCACCACAACACCGCCGCCACCACCGCCACCACCACCACCATCGCCGCACCGCCACCACCGCCGCACCGCCACCGCCACCACCACCACCATCGTCTGGTCACCATCACCATCGCCACAGTGGGTTGCAGGTTTGACCGGAAAACTCGAAACAGTGGGTTGCAGGTTTGACCGGAAAACTCGAAACAGATTATATCACGCGTTGAACTTTGTTGTGGGGGTGGATATCACGCGTTATCTTTTGTTTTCGTGATAAAATAACGCACCACCCCGGGCAGCCTTACTATTTTTTTTTTTACAGATACAGAATATTTCGAGTTTTCCGGTCAAACCTGCAACCCACTGTTTCGAGTTTTCCGGTCAAACCTGCAACCCACTGTGGCGATGGTGGTGGTGGCGGTGCGGCGGTGGTGGTGGTGGCGGTGGTGGCGGCGGTGCTGTGGTGGTGGTGGTGGCGGCGACGGTGCTGTGGTGGCGGTGGTGGTGGTGGTGGTGGCGGCGGTGCTGTGGTGGTGGTGGTGGTGGTGGCGGTGCGGTGGTGGTGGTGGTGGCGGTGCGGTGCGGTGGTGGTGGTGGTGGTGCAAACCTCAGGGACCATTTTGGCTATTAACTCATAGTTAAAACTAGTAAATTATAACTACAGGGACTGTTTGTGTAATAAATAAAAGTTAAAAACTAACTTCAGTTAACTAATTGGACTGATCTAGCAACAGAACTTGGGCTCAGTGACTGTTTTAGCAACAAAAGTTGATTTTGGACTGATCTAGCATTTTGAGTCAAACCTCAGGGACGATTTTAGCAGTTTACACTTTAATTATTGTAGATTTGTGTATAGAGTTTCTTAGTGATCGAGAATAGGATATAGATTCCCTTTTTCCCATAGCCTATACATGTGGCATGCAATGCAGAAATTAAAAGCACAGCAGATTTACAGTCAACGAATCCTAATAATTAAGAATTGAAATAAAATCTAAGTGCAGAAATTAACTTGAAGTGACAAACTGGAGGAACAATTCCAGCAGAAAGAAACGTTGTCTCACACATAAGCATAATTAAATAAAACATACGCCAAACAATATAAACACAGTAAAAAACATGTCTCCTGTTTCATCCCAAGCACCAGATTTCACCAATCTAATCGCTTTGTCTCCAACTTTTACGCCAGTTTTGTCGTCGACCTCTACGTTAGCTTCCAACAACATCGAATGTCTCTGGTGGAAGCCCTGTACCTTATACCTCACCTTGCCAAAGAAATCAAGTCTGAAAGACCCTGCTGGTGGGATCCCTCGAGTCCCATTGTTAGTCCCGTTTGAGACCGATGGCAAGCCGCGGGTCATCAACAGACCTTTGACATGTTTCGCCTTTCCCTTGCCTTGGTAGAATCCGTGCATCGCTAATTCTGCAAGATGGATGCTTGTGTTTTGTTCCTTGGGGATGAAAGATAGGTTGAAAAAGAGAGGATCAATATAGTACATGCCAGTCACATGATTCCTATTTTTGAGTTTGAGGTTGATATAAATGGTGTTGTTGATTGTGGTGAGATTGCCAGTGGAGTTAAGGGCAGGAACGTAAAACTCTTCTACGTGGATACTGGGGAGCACCAAGGCTATATACACGAAAAAGAGAACGACGAAAGAGATGATGGTTATAATAAGCTTACAGCATCCTTGACAACATGCAATATCGACAGCCATTAGGATAAGCACTTGTTACTAGTATTTTTGGTCGATGAGTAAGCGTAAAATACTAGATGCAGTCTACCCTTTTATAATCAAGGTTCATTACTGTAAGATTAAATGGAAATGAATTTGTTTAACAAAACTTTTGTAGATCTGAACGCGCACACCCTCCAATAGTCTTTTTATAAGTAATATAGCTGTTACATAGTTATTTACCGACAACTTGCTAGGTCCTTTCTACATTGATGCAAGATTCAATAAAACCTCCATTTCTAGTGTCGTGATAAACTTGAAGGCAGCATATTTTGTGAGTTAAATAAAATATTGTATATTGATATAACACTGTCGGGTACTATTTATATGTGGAGACAAGAACATCTACAATGCTAGAGCTTGTCTAAAATCCAGACTTACCACAATCAACATGTCATGTGGTTCGAAACCACAACCATTCAAAACCATTTTTTTTCCTACACTATTTCAAAACTCTACCTCATTATCTACTTTATAACCTACTTTTCATACGCTGCGTAGGGATCTATACGCAGCGTATTTAAAGCTCCATTTTTGTATTTTTTTTTGTATTCCTTTGATTATTTATAAAAAAAATTAATTGTGTGTATTTTGGGGTATTTCCATGTTTATTTATAAAAAAACAATATTATGGGTAAATAATACAAATATACATTATAAAAATAAAAATAATACAAATATTATAAATTACAAGACCTACAGGGAACCTATACGAGACTTATACTATACTATACGATACGATATAACACCCGTATAGACCTATAGGTGTGGTTTAGGTCCCATATTGACCTCGTATAAGCCTATAAGTGTGATATCGTATCGTATGGGTGTGGTTTAGTTCCCGTATTGACCTCGTATAAGCCTATAAGTGTGATATCATATCGTATAGGTGTAGTATAGGTCACGTATTGACCGCGTATAAGCCTATAAGTGTGATATCGTATCGTATAGCGTAGTATATGTCACGTATTGACCTCGTATAAGCCTATAAGTGTGATATCGTATCGTATAGCGTAATATATGTCCTGTATAGGCCTATATGCATATACAAGACCTATAGGAAACCTATACGAGACTTATACTACACTATACGATACGATACTAGACGATACGATATAACACCCGTATAGGCCTATAGGTGTGGTTTAGGTCCCGTATAGGCCTATATGCATATACAAGACCTATAGGAAACCTATACGAGACTTATACTACACTATACGATACGATATAACACCCGTATAGACCTATAGGTGTGGTTTAGGTCCCGTATAGGCCTATATGCATATACAAGACCTATAGAAAACCTATACGAGACTTATACTACACTATACGATACGATATAACACCCGTATAGGCCTATAGGTGTGGTTTAGGTCCCGTATAGGCCTATATGCATATACAAAGACCTATAGGAAACCTATACGAGACTTATACAACACTATACGATACGATACGATACGATACAATACGATATAACATCCGTATAGGCCTATAGGTGTGGTTTAGGTCTTGTATCTACGTATAGGCCTATGCGGGACCTATACTATAGTATCGTATCGTATCGTATTGCATCGTATCGTATATCATATAGTGCATAGTATAAGTCTCGTATAAGCCGATAGACCTACATCTATAGGCTTATAAGGGACCTATACTACATCTATAGGCTTATACGAGTGTTGTATGGTATCCTATAGTATCGTATGGTGTTGCATTGTATCGTATAGTGTATAGTATAAGTCTCGCATCGTATCGTATCGTGTTACATCGTATCGTGTTGCATCGTATCGTATAGGCCTATACGGGACATATACTACACCTATTGGCCTATACGGGCATTATAGCGTATCGTATAGTATCGTATCGTATCGTGTATAGTGTAGTATATTCGAACCGTATATATGTTTTCCAAAACAATTTAACGTTATATAATATTATTTGTATAACATTAACGATTATATATTTTAAGCGATTTAACGTTGGAACCGGGTGAGAATTTATACCACAAACACATCAAAATAGCAAAAAAAAAAAAAAACCTTTATATACGCTACGTATAAGTCTATACGCAGCGTATATAAAGGGTCAAAAAGACCATTTACCCCTTCATTTGGGGCTATACGAAGCCAAATGCAAGGGTAAACTTGTCTTTTGACCCTTTATATACGCTGCGTATGGGTCTATACGCAGCGTATAGTGGGAAAGACCATTTTACCCCTGCATTTGGGGCTATACGCAGCCATATGCAAGGGTAAAATTGTCTTTTTGACCCTTTATATACGCTGCGTAAAGACCTATACGCAGCGTATATAAAGGGTAATTTTTATTTTTAACACCAAACCTCTAGTAAAAATATATTTTTTGACCCTTTATATACGCTGCGTATAGGCCTATACGCAGCTATACGCAGCGTATATAAAGGTTGAATTAAAAAAAATTTAAGTATCGTATCGTATAGTATAAACATCGTATAAGTCTCATATAGGTCTTGTCTTTGCCTATAGGCCTATATGGGACCTATACTATAGTGCAGTATCGTATTGCATCGTATCGTATCGTATAGTGTATAGTATAAGTCCCGTATAAGTCGCGTATAAGTCTCATATAGGTCATGTATATGTCTATAGGCCTACACGAGACCTAAACCACACCAATAGGCCTATACGTGACCTAAACCACACCTATAGGCCTATACGGGTGTTATATCGTATCGTATAGTATAGTATAGTATAGTATCGTGTTGCATCGTATCGTATAGTGTATAGTATAAGTCTCGTATAGGTTGCATGTAGGCCTTGTATATGCCTATAGGCCTACACGGGACCTAAACCACACCTATAGGCCTATAAGGGACCTATACTACATCTATAGGCTTATACGAGTGTTGTATGGTATCCTATAGTATCGTATTGTGTTGCATTGTATCGTATAGTGTATAGTATAAGTCTCACATCGTATCGTATCGTGTCGTATAGGCCTATAGGCCTATACGGGACATATACTACACCTATAGGCCTATACGGGCGTTATATCGTATCGTATCGTATCGTATCGTATCGTATAGTGTAGTATATTCGAACCGTATATACGTTTTCCAAAACAATTTAACGTTATATAATATTATTTGTATAACATTAACGATTATATATTTTAAGCGATTTAACGTTGGAACTAGGTGAGAATTTATACCACAAACACATAAAAAAAATAAAAAAAAAGTAACTGATGGGTTATATTTGCTGAGTATAGCTCTATACGCAGCGTATATAAACCCTTGTTTTCTGTGCAATGATTGCTGATAAGGCTCTGAAATCCATGGTTTATATACGCTGAGTATAGCTCTATACGCAGCGTATAGAGGTAACCCTATACGTTGCGTGTAGACCTATACGCAGCGTAGGTAAACCCTAAGTGTGTAGATAGCCAACCAAGGTGTGCAGATAGTTTGGCCCTTTATTTAACTATGTCTAATTTATATAATCTCTTTATAAATAATATAAATAACAATTGTATTTCTTTTATATTAAAAAACTATATTTTCATAAATTTATTTTAATATTTTGTTATTTCTTTTTTATTTTCAAATAAATATTCTATAATTGAAAAAAGTGAATAATATATTAAATAAAATATATAAATGGATAAAATATTATTTAATTTTTCCAACAACTATTTTTCAGACGGTTTTTGTTTCAACGACTCTTTTTTTTTTCAAATGTCTACTGCTCAAACTACTCCTTTTTTTTTAAATGACTACTATTACAACGACTAGTATAAAGCGGCTATTTGTCCAATTCCTATAAATACAACATTTCGTTTTACATCCCCTATTTGCTACTCTCGCTTCACAATTAACTCCAAATACAAAACTAATTCGAGGATATGGGTGGTGGTTATAATCCAAGTGTTGCAGTCGGACAATAGACCTCAGGCGATCGTCTCATTGACGTTCAAACCCTATTCCTGTCAAACTCTCCACCTATAGTAGTCTACCCTCAACCGACAGTAGTCTACCCTCCACTTGTAGCAGTCTACCATCCACCTGCAATAAGGCCTATACGATCACCATGCTTAAATCCTGAATTTGCAAACCCTTCACCTACAGTATTCTACTGTCCTCGACCTTCAAACCCTTTTCCTCCGGATGATGATGATGATCCAAATCCTCTTACAGACAAGGAGTTGAACTTGGTGTATGACTACACCATGGCTAAACTATAATTTGATTGAATACGGCTTTGGGAGACTCAAACAAACTTCAATACAACCCCCTATCACAAACCCCCGTCCAACAAAAGTCGTACTTAGTTAGGCTGAATGGTACGAAACAGACCCGCTTGAGGAATACATATCCAGGTTGGATGATGAATCATACCTTCCATCTCCTTACTTTGGATGCTGTAATCAAGACATGAGGTTGGATAGTCGTGATAGCGCTCCTAGTATGTCATCTCCAGAGTCCAACCTAGATTATTGGGATTAGATGTATTAAAGCTTTTGTGTGTTTAAGTAGGACTTAATATTTTGTGTTTAGTTATGTTCAAGTAATGTTTTAATTAGGTTTGTATGTAATATTTTTAATTACATTTGTTTAATATTTAATTTAGGTCTATGTAATATTTTAATTAGGTTTGTGTAATAGTTTAATTAGGTTTATATAATGAATATTTAATTTGGTTTATATATTTTATGTTTAATTATATATATATATATATATATATATATATATATATATATATATATATATATATATATATATATATATAGGGGTAAGATCAAATAAAAAGTTTATTTTGTCTAAGTAGGATTAGAACGAATCTTAACCATTCATTTTTCAAATCAATGGTTAAGTTGAAAGTGTAGAAAAAAGGAGGAGTGCAAGGATATATTGGGAAAATCCTATTTATGGACTTTCTCTCTCCGCATGCAATGCACATACATATTCCACCCCCGTTTTTTAAACGTTCATAACTTTTTTATACGACATTATTTTTTCATAAAAATTTCACCGTAAAATCGGGCGTCTTTTTATCTTTAATTTGAGTACCATATTGCTATATAAAATATGAAGACTAAAAAAACCCACTAAAATGTGTTGTATTTCTATGTTGTATAACATTTTTTTGTGCTGGATTTTTGTACTATATTTTTGTGCTAAATTTTTTGTGCTGAATTTTTTTTTCTTAATTTTTTTTCTCAATTTTTTGTGCTGGATTTTTTTTGTACTACATATTTTGCTGAATTTTTTTGCGCTATATTTTTTTGTACTAGATTTTTTTGTGTTATATTAATTTGTACTAGATTTTTTTGTGCTATATTTTTTGTACTACATTTTTTGTGCTATATTTTTTTGTACTAGATTTTTTGTACTACATGTTTTGTACTAGATTTTTTTGTTGTATTTTTAAAAAACAAAAGGGGTGTCAAATGTCATTTTTACTCATATTTATAAGAACCAAAATGCCCTTTATTCCTAGTTATTAGGAGTGCCACATGTTATTATCACAATCATTCTTACCCTACTTAGGCAAAATCATTCTTCCCCTATATATATATATATAAGGCCCATTAAGTGTAACTATCTTACAAATCCATCTCCATCGTCGGATCATGCTGAAATGAAATCTGAGCCGTTTAAACTCACAAAAATAACCGCTCCCATGGCGGTTCAGGGAGGTTATTTATGGTTTTCTTAGCTGGTGGTTTTTTTTAACCTTTAGTTAAGCAGTTACCATCCCCCATTTTTTCGTCCCCATGCCGGTTATCTCCATAATACATATACAACCTACCAGGCTACCTTGATCTAATGGAACGATTGAATAGAAAGATTGCATGGGAATCGCTGAAAAGAATACCACCCAGAAGAAGCTACCTATGTAGTCCACATGAAACCTCGCACCAAAATAATTTCTACATCATGCTTCAGATTCCTAATTAACGATTCTACCCCCAATTGATTTTTTTAAATTGTTTATTCATGCTTCACCCTTCCTAATTCACGATTGAACCCAAGATCAATCGTCCACGAACATAGAGGAAACAAATGTGACCTACAAAATATGAAGAAGAAGAGGGTAACAAGAAGGTATTTAAGGTTTAAAATATTTACACATTAAGTCCCTGAGGACGTTTTCGTAATTTTTTTTAAAGAAAAGTCAAGATTTCACCAAAATATCTTGTAACATTTCCATTTTATGGAAAGTCCAAACTTCACCAAAATCATGTATTAAACATGTGTGTATCTATATACATATTTCTCTTCGGTTTTGAAAACTCCTTCTTCACATAAAATCCCGTTTACCTCATTTTTCCCACCTAACATATATTAAACATGTGTGTATCTATATACATATATATATATAGGCCGGTTATCATACAATATTCCTAATCCTACATTACGTACGCTATAACCATGGCCGTCGGATCATCTCAAATCACCCCCGTGTTTACCTATTAAATTAATCAAATAAAGATATATATATGTAACCGCCAAGGTTAAAATCGTCAATTACGAAATAAAAAACCCTGATAATCAGCAAACAAAACCTCGAAATCAAAACGTAAGAATCTTAATCAAAACGGTAATCGAAAAAAATAACAATTACTCAAAAATCGATCGATTCCTATTCACCATATACTGCTGCGAATTGAACTTCTGATGAATTTTGAAATTCAGACCTGAAACAAATCGATAGACCGACAATCGAAGAAGATGATGCAGTGTGAAAATCAAATAAGAATATGCGAAATACATAACAAAACATGCGAAAAAGACAATTCAGACAAAAAGAAAGGGTCTGTTTTTTGTAAAGTATGCGAATTCATGTAACATATATACGAAAACACTTAGGGTTTAATATAATATGCGAATTCATATCAATACACATGCGATTTCACTAAGAGTAAATAATCTTTAAAATTTCGTATAATGTGCGAATTCATGCTTTAATACATGCGATTTCGCATGTTTTTCAAGACATGCGAAATTGTTATGTTACACATGCGATTATGAATAAAACACTAACAAATACTTCCAAATTACTTTGTCATAAAAATGAAAAAAAAAACTTCGAATCTTAAAAACTAAATTAGTAGTATTTTATATAAAAAAAACTTAATTTATTACCGATGTTACTGTAAATTGACATGTAATGATCAATTTTACAATAATAACTACTGAAACTAACCACCCTACCTACATAATAAATTAACTATATTAATATAAAAAACCTAGATATAACTACCTTCCATATTAAGTAATACATAGAAGACGAAAAAAACACACACAAAACAGACAAACAAAAATGGCATCTGATGATTCAGAACAAATCAAAAACATTGCAATCAAAGAGCTATTGTCAACTCGCACGTTGACAGAACTAAGCACTGATGTCAACTCTTCTCATCTGGTTCTTGATGTGCAGGGTAAAATTCTTGAACAAATCAAGAAAAATCAATATTTATGGGAACGCCTACTTCAAGAACCACCATCAAGCTTCAAGGACAGAGCTTTGGAGCACATAAAGGAGCAATCTAGAGCTGATGACTTAGCCTTCTCTTTCCTAACAGATGCTCTAAACACTCTGAAGGAGAAGATGGAGTTCAGCTCTTCTGAACGTGATAAAATCTTTTCTTCAAGTAACTAAATTATCTTTTTAATCCTTTTGTGGTTGTGGCTGTGTTAGACAATAACAATTATTTTATATTTTGGGTATGTATTTAGGTATGAATTTAGAACGCATATTATGTATTTAGAACACATATTATGCTTGCTTATAAAAATATTGAATCGCATGAATGATATTGCCCTGTTTGTCACAGAAAAAACAATATAACTCAAAAAAATCGCATGTAATAAAAGTGAAATCGCATGTAAGAATTACTATAAAATGAATCATTCAAAATTGCATGTGTATACACTAAAAATCGCATGTGAAAAAGATATAAACAGAAGAATATAAATCGTATGTGCTACGTATAATTCGCATGTCTATATAAAAAACTACTCATCCCCATCATCTTCTGAAACCTCCTCCCACTGATCTTCTTCTTCAGATCCATCATCACTACTGTAATCTTCAAACTCATCTTCCTCTTCTTCATCTTCAACCTCATTCTCTTTGTCTCTGGGGATATTTTCAATCTGGACGCCATTCATCTTCTTTTTTTGTTGTTTACCTTATAGTTTGGCTTTAAGAATCTCGCAAGTCCGAATGTCATGACCTTTAACGTTGCATACGCTACATGTCCTTGACCTTTTCCCTATCCGGCTGATCATTTGTTTCTTCTTAGATTTAATCCTTTTATGCGATATGCGACCTTTGTTTCTTATACCAGCCGGCACACGCACAGTAGGAGGAGCATTAGTTACCGGTTGTTGATAACCAATCAACTTTGAAAATCGGTCAAATTTTGGATCAAGTTGCTTGGTTATACGACTCTGATCCACTCTCTCTTTGAGCTGCATCATTTGATCCCTCACTAAAACAAGTTGATCGAGGTCGGAAATCAAATTGCTAACCAAATACTCCCCTGTATGGATGATTTCACGAGCAATCCGTTTAGCCTTGTGTTGCACATCCTTGCCACCCACATTTAAATTGTACTTCACATTTAACTCATTCGGCACCACATCCTTCATCCATCTCTTCATAACATACTTGTTTGGTATTTATTTAACACCAAACATCTTGAAAAGGAAATAGATGTGTTTGCAAAGCAACCCATACTGCTCAAAACGCAAACAGCTACATTGTGCAGTTACATCATTTTCAAGGTTCTTGAACCACACCTAGTAAAAACCAACAAAAAAAATACATATATTCAAAATTAAAATCGCATGTGTAAGATATCAATTTCGCACGACTTAAAAAACATGTAAATGAATAACTTTTAAAATCGCATGTGTAAAATAACAAATTCGCATGTCTTAAAAACATGTAAAGGAATAACTTTTAAAATCGCATGATAAAATCAAAATCTCATATTGCAAGATCATGATTTGAAAAATAAGAAATTCGCATGTACGTTATCAAATAATCGCATGTTTGAAATAAATATGCTATAATACCTCCAGTAAACCATTTCCATGGGCTTTAAAGTCCTTCAACAATATCCTGATCTGTGGACCCTCTACATTGGTGTCCATCGGCAGACATTAAGAAATTGTAGCACAAATCTCTGTTTGCTGATCAAAGAATATAGACATGGTGAATATCTTAGCAGCGTCTTTTTCCAAAGAAGTTCTGGTCAAATCAGCAGGCTCAGTATATCTTGAAATATGATCATTCTTTCTATGATTAAACCGTTGGACATCCATTGCACCATCAAAATGATTCATAAACTCTACGAGAGTGAGTTGTGAATTAGCCACCTGGCAGAAAAAATGGTTCTCACTCTCTGATCTTGAAGTTGTTCTCATAAGTGCCGACATTGGCTCGTGCCGGTAAAAAGCCGGAATCCACATGGATCTCATCACAAACATATCATCAATCCATTTGTTTTCTGTGAGACCGAACTCAATCATCACCAACTTCCACTGTCTCTCGAATTCTTCGGGCTCAATGGAATCAGTCCATACAATGTCGCACATCCTCCTTTTAAACTCATCGTTATTGCACAACTCGTGTCCAACCTATAACAATAAATGCTTTTTATATCAGCCTATAACATGATATAAAAACATAACGCTAACGAAAGACAATATAGCATGCTATACCTTATCTGCCACTTTTTTCATTATGTGCCACATGCACAATCTGTGTCTGCTGATAGGGAAAACCTCCTCAATAGCCTGTTTCATAGCAGGGTCTTGATCCGTCACTACAACGTTTGGTTGCCGACCAAATGACTTTAAGAATGAATTCAGAAGACATTTATATGATTCAATGCTCTCTGATGCCAACAACCCAGCTCCAAGCGTTACATTTCGACAGTGGTTGTCAATGCCAGTGAACGGAACAAACACCATCTTGTACCTGAACATACACATGCGAAATCACATTTAAAACATGCGAAAAAACAGATATCACATGCGAAAACAAACAGTATACCATGCGATATACTCAACATCAATCCTTCAACATGTCTACACATGCGATATTACAAGCTCATGAACACATATAACATGCGAAAATTAGTAAAAAAACATGTTTGTCTTGAAAAACATTACCTGTTTGTCTTGAAAGTTGCATCGAACGATATCACATCCCTAAATTCCATATAGTTAAGCTTGCATAAACCATCAGCCCAGAACAAACCAGTTAACCGTTTGTCATCATCAACAGAATATTCAAAAGAATAATCAGCTAAATACTGTTTTTTGTCAGTCATCCTATTAATCACCATGTCAGCATCATATTCTCCTATATAGCTGTTAATTCGCTTCCTAAAATTTTTGCAATCATCAACCGTGGCACCAACGTTCTCGAAACCACCATAACGTTTCCTCATTATATGGAAAGCTTTGACGGGACCAAGGTTTAAAGTGCCTAGTTCCCAAACCAACTCCTCCTGGACATCTGACAACTGTCTGTAAGCTAGCAACATGTGAATATCATCTTGACATACAAACTTATGATTATGGCCATCAACAAATCTCTTTACTGTATATAATCTACCATCCACAGTGCAACTCATAAGTTGAGCTTTGCATCCAGTTCTAATAGTCCCATTGTTCCTTGTTTTGAATTGCTTTTTTGACTTAGAACGATCATCAATACACAGTGGCTTATGTCCCTCTTTAGAGCAAACAAAATACTTAGTTTTGATTATACCACCACTGTGTACTTCACCACCTTTACGAGTAGAAAACCCTGCTAACTTAGCATATGATTGGTAAAACGCATATGCTTGTTCAATAGAGATAAATTGCATCCCAACAACAGGTGTAGCTGATGCTTGAACCTCCGGAGTATAAACCCTTTCATCTACATGAATCAAAATGAGAAAACAAAAAACGTGCGAATTATGGGACTAGTTACATGCGAAATCTTAATAACAGCATAATTTCATCATAAGAAAATCAAATGCGAATTGTATAAACAATCACATGCGAAAATGATAATTTTGATAAATTTATTTTAGATATGCGATTTCTAATGCCATAACATGCGAAAATGCGTAAAGAAAAAAAATCAAATGCGAATTGTAAAAGTAGTAACATGCGAATTTGTGCATTTTGCTTTCATATAAAAAATTTAATCAACATTCAAACTTCAAAAAAACAGCTATAACAAATATAAAATCATTGCTACGAGTAAACAAAAAACAAGTATACGAACAATTTAGAGATCTGAATTAACATAATTACCATTAAACAACACATTTACAGCGCTTGTACTTGCAATTGGATTTGGATTTGCAGGTGGCGGATTTAATACATCCTCAATTGAAACTCTCTGATATGCAGATAATTGAGCATGATCATCGATCGGTTGAGTTTCTACAATATCAACCTCTGTTCGTCCAGTGCTGCTCTGTGGATCCATCGAAAAAAAACAATTAAATGAAACCCTAACACAGACGAACGAAAACTGCAATTTGAGAATTATGAAAAATTTGAAACTGATTCGAATGATAATTACCGGGATATTAGTGTAACGAACATATCGCTGATTGAATGAAGCGACGAATTTGCCCTCAGATGATTGAATTAATTGTCTGATTTAACCTTATTAAAGAAAAACTGAATCAGGACACCTGTATGGCTCAAAAACTCGCGTATGTAATGTACGATAACCATATTTGTACTATACTCTTTACCTATATATATATATATACGGTTAGGTGCATTAGTGAACAACCCTATTCATTGTAAATACTAGTGAACTAATTCCAGCCCTTAGTTATCAATACACTAGTAATGGCCAGGATTTAATAATGAAAATAAACTTGTATATTTTACTATTTGATGATGTAAATCAATGGTATGGATTTGTTCACTCTAGAACTACACCATGTATATATATATATATATATATATAAACGAGATCATGAGAAAACGCTCAAAAGTGTGAGAACGCGTCCTGGCCCAACACGTGGCGCTCGATATAATTATGGCGTATGGGCTTTTTTGTCATTTTATCTTCTGTTTTTTCAGTTCCGCTTTTCACAATATTGTTTTATTTTTGGGGTTTAAAATTTTTGGCGTTAACCAAATTAAATAATTAATGGCGTTTAATGGTTTAATTGTATTAACATTTTGGCATTTATGACGTTTATGGCGTTTTTCAAATCGTATGCCATTGGAACCCCAGGGGGTCAGGAAATCTCTCTTAATGGCGTTTTTCAAGTCATTTTAGATAAGATGGCCCATTGTTCTATTATTTTTTATATACATTTTGGCGTTTGTGGTAGTTTGGCGTTTTACAATTGTAAAATTATATTACAACCACAGGGAAAAAATAGAAGTGAAGAAAATAAATTAAAAATCCTAATCGGATCTCTCTTCACAATCTTCACTGTCATCAGTCTCTCTTTTCTTTAATAGTACAAGAACTGTCACCAAATATATGGCGTTTCATGTAAAACTTAACAAACCTATCGGTTTGATTATTTTGGCTGCTCGTCTGTTGAAGTGGCTTTTTGTGGATGTTTGGGGACATAGATCTATGCAGTGGCGGATCTAGGATTCCGACCAAGGGGTAACGTGTTATAAATAAGCCGTAACGAAATCGAAAAAAGGTCAAATTTTTCCAAAATTTACACTAATTTTTCCAAATTTTTTCCGACCAAGGGGTAGCGGGGGTTACCCCTACCAAAGAGGTAGGTCCACCCCTGGATCTATGACGTGTGGGTGGGTTTTTCGCTTTTTCTTCTTCTTGATCTTCATCTTTATAATCATCTCACTCTTTAGTGTCATTGATCTCTTCTCCTCATCCAAGTCTTCTTCAAGAACAAAGAACACAAAATGACATACGATTGTCATCAGTATTTTTTTCTTGAAGATTTATCCATCTCATGCAGCAAAATCTTACTGAGTTATCCCCTCACGTAACAATCCATTCAGTGAAAATTCGCGAAGAAGAATACTGAATATCCAAGAAAGCATATTAGCCATCATTGATTTTTTTTTAATTTTTTGGCGTTTTACAGTGAGTGGTATTTAGTTGTATTAGCGTTTGTTTTTTTGGTTTGATCAAATGGAAGTTGCTGAGAGGTATTATTTTATAGGATTTCTTTTGGCGGCGTAGGTTAGGCGGTGCATTATTATAATAAATTATTCGTCGTTTAAGTTACTCTTTGTAATTATTGTTTTTTATACGTTTTTATCTCTGAAGTCTGTAACACGTCTCATCTTTCAAGTTTGACGTTTTAGATTCTAATATAATAAATTTTCCGTCTCTTCAGTTTTACTGTTTTGTAGTTACTGTTTCTAGTTACATTTTCAAGTTTGGTTTTTTTTGGGTTTTTTATAATACTTTTCCAAAGTTATTTTATTATAGTTTGGGAGTTTTTGGGGCGTTTTACGGCATGATAGCGTTTTAACAAGCATTTGGCTGTCTAGCGCTTTTAATATATATGGCGTTTTTTTATTATATAACAATCAATTGAAAAAGAAAATTAAAAAAAAGAAAATATAAACAATTGATCTTCCAAATCTTCACTGTCACCAGTCTCTTTCTTCTTTTTTGAATCATCTTAACTGGTTGTTTCGACTTTCGTATGATTCATTTTGTTTTTTTGTTTTTCAAGTAGTTTTTTTGTCGCTGTTTGAAAGCACAAAGTCTGAAATCAGCATCTTTTTCTTGAAGATTTGTCCATCTCATGCAGCAAAATGTTCTTGAGTTTAGACCCTTCAGCCAACAATCTTGAATTTCCAATGAACGATGTTTGATTTTTTAATTTTTGGCGTTTTACCGATAAAAAGAACGCCACTAAATAAAAGCATCTTAAACCTCAAAATTTGATCATGCTAAAATCAATAATGTTTTGCTGTTTGAGATGGACAACATTGTTAATCCTCGGTTAAGAAAGATATTTGACAATGTTGTCCACCCCATACAGCTAAACTTTATTGACAACAAACCTCAATAATGTTTTTGTATGTTTTGGCATTATAAATTGGATGGAAGTTGAGGATAAAGTCAATAAGATTTTACTCAATGAAATGGACAATATCCTTACTTAAGGATTTTTGTCCATTACATTGAGTGAAACCTTACAGACAACCAAACTGAATTTCAAATAAACGTTTTGGTTTAGAGGATATTTGATGTTTGGGATTTTTGGCGTTTCTAAGACGAATGGTATATATTAAATATGGCATTTGGGGTTTTGTGTGTTTTTTTTAATTGAAGGTCTGAGATGTTGTATATATAGGATTTTTGGCGGTTTTTTTAGGCGGGATTTTATTATAATTAAGTTTGACGTTTTATATCTAATGGCGTTTTTAGTTAGAATGGTGTGTGCTATTTGTATGGCGTTTTATTTCATGAGATGGCGTTTTGTGTGGAGAAGTCAAAAGACTTTTTTACCCTTAATGAAGCGCGTCCACGTAATAAAATTGATGTTATTTACGAAAACGCCACCGCGCCAATCTAGTCCATATATTGTTTTGATCGAACGATTCATAAGCGTTCTCACACTTTCCACAGTTTTCTCTAAATCATGACCCTATATATATATATATATATATATATATATATATATATATGGTAGGGTTCTAGAGTGAACAACCGCCTAAGAGTGAACTGTGTGAACTGATCTAGACCCTTGATTTCCTTTTTAGTTGTTAAAGGTAGGATTTTAATTATATAAAAAAATTAGATTTAAATCATTATTTTAATAACTGAATCAAGTTACATCTTTTCTATTTTAAATTCATTATCCACAATATCTTTCCTATTTTAAATTCATTATCCACAATATCTTTTATTTCAATTTTATTTTTAAGATTTCACCCCCAGAATTTAAATTGTGATTTTTAAGATCCATGTAACTTTCATATTTCAATGGTATACACATGTGTACTTGGATATGAATAGAACAGTACGCATGTGTACTCAACATCTGACATATGTGTAATTAGCTACATAATACATACATAGACACAAAACCTGTAAAACTATTTTATATTTAACAAATTAAAAGTTCCATAGTGTTTGCCAAACCAAGAAAAAAAACATACTATTACAAGTTCCAGTTTCGTAAAAACAATAAACGCAACATAATCGGAAAAACAAAAAACATAGTCTTTTATAACTATTCGCCACGTTGTATACTGAATCATCCTTATCGACCAAGAAAACAAACATACGTGAATCATCCTTATCGACCTCATACGTGAATCATCCTCATCGACCATCCATCTCCACTTTTCTCGTTAACGACATCTCCTATAATAGCACAAAAAACTCAGAAACTAATACTTTTCATAATTCACAAGTGTACATCAACAACTTTGCACATTCAATACAAACAAAATTATGAGATATCACAAAAACAGACGCTATACACATGTGTACATCGCGTTAAAATCAGAGCAAAATCATAATACACATGTGTACATCGCATTAAAAACATAGCAAAATCAGAATACATATGTGTACATCGCGTTGAAAACAGAACAAAATAAAAAAAATTGAACAAAACAACTCAGCAACTAATACTTTGCATAATTCACAAGTGTACATCAACAACTTTACACATTCAATACACAAAACAAAACTGAGATATCACAAAAAAACAGACGCAATACACATGTGTACATCGCATTAAAAACTGGGCAAAATCAAAAAACACCCATGTGTACATCGCATTAATAACAATCTTCAGAACCTCATAACAATCTTCAGAACCTCTATCAAACAATAATAATTTCAACATCAAAACAATGTAAAATTGTAAACTTTTTTTTTCAATAATCAAACTCATAAAAATCTTTAGAACTTCAATCAAACAATAACAATAATAATTTTCAACATCAAAAACAATGAAAAATTTCAAACTTCATACCTGGTCGGTGGTCGGTCGGTCAATCGGAGATGGAGCTTGACGGTGGTCGGTCGACGGTGCTCAATCAGATAAGGAGGTTGTAATCATCGGTGGGTATGGGTGTCGATCGGAGGTAGTAGATATCGAGCAGGAGATGGTTATCGATCGGAGGTATGAATCAATCGGACGTGATTTATGCAGATCTAGGGCCCTATAATTTTTTCGCAGATCGGGCTGGATTTATGCAGATCAGACAGGATTTATGCTGTTTCGTCGGACCGGATTTATGCAGATCGGAGGTATGAATCAATCGCTTTGATTTCGGTGATAAAGCGACTGTGAATGTGAAAGACCACCATCGAAAATTAGATCTGGACCACCGTTTTATCGTCGATGATACACATCAGATATGGCTTCGATTCCGGCGATAAACATCAGATCCGTCGAAAGTTAGCCTGATTCTTCGATTCCGGCGATAAACATCAGATCTGGCTTCAATTCCGGCGATAAAACGGCTGTGAAAAACATCAGATCTGGACCACCGTCGAAGCCTGATTTCTTCGATTCCAGCGATAAAACGGTTGTGAATGTGAGAGAGAAAGTTAGGTGAGAGAGAAATTTGGATGTTGAAGAAAGTTTGAATATTTGTGAGAGAAAACGGGATTTATGCAATCAATTTAAAATTGAAATTACACATATACCCTTTTGTATTTAATTAAATGGAAAAAATTAACCACATAATTACCATCATGCCACACATTTTAATCTCAAGATAAAAAAATCAAGGACCCAGATCAGTTCACACAGTTCACTTTGGAGAAGTATATATATATATATATATATATATATATATATATATATATATATATATTTTTCATTCTTTTATTAAAAATCGTTAGTTTTTGTATATAAAAAAAAAATTTCAGAAAAAGAAAAATTTGTAGTGCACATATGTAATAATTCACATGTGTAGTACACATACACATGTGTACTATTACACATGTACACTAGGAAAAAAAATTTTGAAAATTTTTTTTTATATAACAAAAATAGCGAAAATTGGTATGCAAAAAAAATATTTTTTTTTTTTGGTATGTTTTTAGGCTTTTTTAGTTAGTTTTCAAGTTTTCGCGTTAACTAGTGGTTTTCATTTGAACCTTCCCTTATATATATATATAGGGGTCAGTTAACGTACAGTTGGACTTAATGTACAATTCGTACGCGATTAGAAATCCGCACGTTATAAACCTCAAAAGACGAAAACCCGCATGTTGTATTTATCAAACCCGGACTTCACAAACTCTGACTTTGACAAACTCGGACTTCCACAAACTCGGAAGCCAAAAAATATACAAAATCCGCATGTTATATTTATCAAAACCCGCATGTTATATTTACCAAACTCAGACATGTTCATAAACTCGGACTTCACAGACTCGGAAGCCAAATTGTACAAAATCCGCATGTTATATCACTCGATCCACATGTTATATACTAATCGCGTACGTATCATACGTTAATAGATATTGTACAATACACTTTCTCTCTCTCTCTCTATATATATATATATATATACACACTTACCAAAATATTTCTACATAGCCTATAATAGATGTATTTACTTTAAAAGCCTAATTTACCAAGTTTTATGATTGTAATATGTTAGTTTTTCACGTTTTCACCAAATATACATTTATATAACATAATATGTAAAAATATCCATTTGAACACTTCTAACCCTAGTTCACCAAGTGTTATTATGAACTTGTTAACTTTGGGATTTTAAGCATGTTAACCCTATAATCATCATCATTATCCTCATCATCAACACACCTTTCACAAGATCCATGACTATGTATCTTATATCAAAACCCTAAAAAATTGCAAGAACTCCTTTATGAATGTTTTCTTTTCTACACATGTTCATACATACTACTATACTTCCTAAGCATGTAGATCACTTTTAATCACCAAATCATGAGTTTAACACGTATACTAGCATAATCTTCACAAGAACATCACAATTCACCAACATTGATTTATAATATATTTTGTTCCATTTAATCTTTACTTGTGCCTTAACAAGATCTATGTTGATTCCTTGCATCCTTAATACTCAATCAACTTAAAAACTAGAGTTAGAAGCTTACTAGTAGCATTGGAATAGGGAAGAACAATCTTGGTGGATTTAGAAGAGAAAACTTCAAAAGTTTGCAAGAATAAACTTCCTTGTGTGACCGATACCTTCTAGTACATTGAAATATCCTAGAGAACCTTTAGATTTGTTTTTTAGTTTTGAAAATTAGAGGAGAGGGGAGGGGTGTTAGGTCGTAGGGTAAAGGAAGAGGGAGAGAGGTTGTGTTGTGGTTTTTTGTTAAGTGTATAAGTGAGGTGAAAATGGCTAGTTGAAAGACTATATATTCTTAGATATCTCTTAACCATACTTTTATCCACCCTTTGTCAAATTCACCATACTTTCCCAAAATCCATTTTGTCGTCTAGTAGCGACAACTGTATTTTTGTTTGGTACCGCAGTGGCCCTTTGGTTGGGTATTGTAAGTATCCAGCAAGTTACCACAACATGGGGTATGGAACCCCCCCCCCCCACCCCCTTTGGCCAAGATTTTAAAGCATGGGTAGGGTTTGGCATTGGTTAGATTTAGTTTGTGGTCATGAAATGATGGTTTTGCGATAATAATCCATGATTATTAGTTAGATACCCTTAGGATATCTAATATCTTTGAGTAGCACTTAATGTTAGTCAATGTTATCTATTGATCAAGTACTAGTAGTCTTTTGGTGAAAATTGTAAGTTTCGTTTTTTAAAAATGGACAAAAATACAATTGTGCATTTTACTAGATAAAACTGTTTTGGCATTAACTTGTTAACCGGATAATCCACCAACGTTCGTTAATGTTTGTTTCATCATAACACGGCGCGACGAATACGATTATGTTAAATGCAAATATTCATGCATTTCTCGGACATTGCTCGACTTCGTGGACTCAATTAATACATAATCAAGTGTAAATGCACATAATTGTATAATTAAATATGACAAGGTTGTACGGTATACCAATAATTTTTGTCATTTGTCACACAATGGTTTGTAACTATTAAACACTTAGTATCATAATGATGTTTTATCATATAAACGTTTGTTAATCAGATACTATGAAAACCTTTCGTGTCACGCCTTGCGTTTCCACCTTTAGCGGGGTGTGATAGGTATCAGAGCATGTTAACAATCTATGATCTAACAGTTGATTAGATTACCATGCTCTTAATTTAATGATTGAATTTGAAGATTTTTTGGTGAAAATGTTTGAAAATTGTGGGTTTTGTATGTGCAAACTAACTTGTGGTTTTAATTGGATCCAAATTGTGCCTGTTTGTCAAATTTGTTCGGTTAGGGTAATAGGCATCCAATTTCATTGAGTTTTGATGGTTTTTGTGTTTTACGACGAGAAAATGGCTAGAAAAGGTGACCAGATTTCTGATCACCATCACTGGAGGTCTATGTTGGAAGAAACCCTCACAATACCAAATTAAACAAACACAAACATTGCAGATTTGAACAAATAATTGTTCTGACTCTTTATTTGATTAAAAAACGCTGATTACAATCAAGAACTTGCAGGAAATAAATACTACCCTAGACCTGTTGTCCACTACTTGAACATTATTAGAAAACAACGCAAACTAGCCCTACAATTAGAAAATCACGACCCACAACTAAGGCCCACTACTTTGACTCAATTAAACATAAAATAAACTAGATGTTGGCCCATGATGCCTGACCCGTTAACTTTTTGACCCATATCTGCTGACCCAGTTTTGGCCCATCAAGATTATCCAATAGTCTAACAGATCCTAATCCTGTTTGGAATTGTTCTAACGAGTTTGATAATCGTTTGATTTTGGTTTAGCGATTATGTGTGAGCGTTTAGATTCAGGTTAGCGACTGAACGAAATTGGTGGAGTTCTATTAGTGGTTAAGAAGATCGTTTGATTCCTGTGTAGCGATTGAGTGAGTTACTTGTGAACGATTCATTCTTTTCATTTGTGTTCTGGTTTAGGGATAACCTTATTTAAACGATTCAGTCTCATCATTAACGAATTCTATAGCGGTTAATCAAGTTGAATCTAAACGATCAGGTCTTATCGTTTGATACATCCTTTAGTGATTGAGAAGTTGTGTCTTAACTATTAAGCCTTATTGTTTGGATTTAACACATCAGTTAACAATCTTGTGTTTTCATTTGAAAGTGGTTAGCGACTGTGTCTTACTCGTTTAGATTGGATATCACAGATGTTAAACGATTACACTTTGTAGCGCATCTAATCAAACAGCTTGACTTATCATAGCACATCTATTTGAGCGCATCTATTCAAAAGACTGTGCTACTCGTTTGAAACCTTACGTTCCTTAAATATAGATTTTTGCAGGGGAAAAACTACACGTTTTGTTCTTTATCTTATACCCTTTTTACAGGCATTGTCCTTTTCAACGAATTTTGACAGGTTTTGCCCTTTATAGGAAAGATCCTTGCACGTAGTGTCCTTTACACCTAACCTAGTTAATATTTCTTGTTAAATCTGGTCAAACAGGGGTAGTTTAGTCTTTCTACCCATTTTTTTGTTAATCATTTTATTAATAAATAAAACAAAATCTTTTTAATATATTAATATCTTTATAAAATTAAAAATCTCACTGTCAAAAACACACACACTGTACTATACTGCCTCTCTCTATATCTATCTCTCTCCTTTTATTACCTCCATAACCATCACCATCTTCTTTATCAGAACACCAGCCACCACCGCCACCGAACCACCTCCACCCGCCACAACCAACCCATCGCCTCCACAACCCTTTCTTCTTTCAACAACAACCCCAACCTACCCACCACAACACCCCTACCTGCCGACAACCACCAACCCCACCCTCATCTGACCACCAACAACCCCAACTCCATAGATTCGGCGTCCCACAGTCGAATGAAACCCTAGACGCCAGCTTAGAATCAAAGGAGTCTGATTGATGTGTATGTTTATGTTTTTTAACATGAGGAGAAGGCAATAGAGGAGGAAGTTGAAGTGGACCCTAATGTTGCAGCTATGATGGGTTTTGCAGGTTTTGGCTTATCCAAAAAGTAAAAAAAAATAGAAATTTTATTTTTGTTGTTTTGATCTTGAGGGCGGTGACAATTTCTCTCCGGGCTTCCGCCATATTTAAGAGTCTTTCTTGATAGGGTTTAGTGGTGTGTAATCTTCTTCTAACTTGTTTCGTATGTTGTGGTGGTGGTTGTTGTTTTGGTGTATTGCTGCTAACATCATTGAAACATTCACCATTTTCACTTCCATCTAATGAATCTTTGGAGGTCAAATGTTTGACCAAGCTACGGATGTAAGCGCCAGATAGGTGTTCTTGTTCTTTAGCTTCAGTATGATCTTTATATGTTCCCATCTGGTTTCCTAATAATATTCAGTAAATGTTTGACCAATCAGCTATGATGCGTTTTGCAGGTTTCGGCGTCATTCATTTTGGGGGGGGGGGGGGTCAAGGAATGGGAAGATGAATTGGTGGGAAAAGTTGTTGATTGATGAAGTCTGTGACAACAATTATGAATCGGGAATGAAGGTCGTATTGAGTGGTTGGAAATTCCTAAATTCATTGTGGACTGGTTGAAAAATGATGATTGGGTGGGTTATAGCGGCATGTGATGGTGGGCTGGTGGTGATGGCAAGTGGTGTTCGCCGGATGGTGGGGTTGTACGTATATTAGTATTTAGAAAAATTGTCCTTTATATGTATAAAGACTAAACTACCCTCATGTGAGTTGAACATGACCAGATTTAACAAGAAAATCTAACTGGGTTAGGGGTAAAGGACAAAATGTGTAACAAAATTCCCTATAAAGGGCAAAACCTGTCAAAATTCCTTGAAAAGGACATCGCCTGTAAAAAGGGTATAAGATAAAGGACAAAACATATAATTTTTCCTTTTTGCAGGTTCTTGGATTGCAGGTTGTTGTGGTGTGTACTAGAAAACGCAATGAAGAAGAGAGATTTTTGAACTCAGTTGTTGTATTTGATTGATTATCTAAAAATTACGAACCAAAAGTGAGATTTAAATCAATAGAGAGAACAATCCTCTAGATTTCAGGTTTTACAGCTAGATTCAATTATGTGTTTAATCGAACACTTACATAGACATAATTAAGTGTTGAATCTAATTAACCAAGTGTGATAATCAACGACTAAGTACTCTGGTCCATGCATAACGGGAGGTTATCAAATAATTATCAATTGCAATTACCAACCCTAATCCCATACCAAATATATCCCAATTACTAGAACTCTCGGGAATTGAATGATTAAGAATTAAGGTTAAACAAAATGCAATCGGTTACAATCAATTAATAAAATCAACGATGAAAAGCATCGAATGCTTAGATCACCGAGTTTAAACGATAGTCACAAACACATAATATCATCTAACTTACAAAAACCCTCCATCCGGAGGAAACCAAAAGAGTTTAGCCGCTCATCTCGCAAGTAAGATCTTCAAAAGCTTGAATAATAAAGTATTACATGATCGAATAGGCAAGGAATGGAGATGTAGGTTCAAGATTTCGGACCGAAACCGTGATTAGGGAGTGATTAAGTTCAAGACGGGAGAGATTAGAGATGGATAAACAAAAATTCTTTCTATTAATCGGTAGTATAACATTACAAAGCGGCTTGATTACAAGATAACCGAACAATACCAAAGGAGAATATATGCGGGGAGAGACCAAGTGGTGATCTCTCCCTCACACACTAAAACCTTGCTTACACTCTCTGTGAACTCTCTCTCTTTGCAAATGAATAAGGGGTTGGTATTTATAGCCACACCCACTTGTCTTGCAAACACACATGGTCAAACACATAACCCTATCGTTTGACCACTTCAAACGAACGGGCCAATACACATTCGTTTGACCATTTCACTAACTATTACATAATCAGCATAACAAAATAATCTAATCTATTGGAACAGCATCGGACACAAAAACTGCACCAACAAATTCCCCCTTGTCTGTTGCTGTCGAATGCTGGAAATGCAACTGCAATCGATCTTGAGTCAAGTATTTGTTGATGTTATCTTCCCTGTGTTAACAAATTCCCCCTTGACCGATGATCCAGGTAAGTAGTATCTTCACTTGAATCTTAATAGCAATACCAAACCCATGAAGCTTCTCGTATAATATTTCCCCCTCAAAGTACACATATCCGGTTGGGTGTTGTGCAATCTCCTCACAAGGGTAAATTGACCAATCTTCCACTGATCTTCCAATACTCCAACCGGCATTTGATAAGGGTTCCATTCTTTAAAAGTTGCATCAAGTCTTGATATTGTCATAAGAACTCCATTTCATTCAAGCATACTACATTGGTAGAGTTTTCTGGTGAACTGCCTTCTGTAAACCATCTTTGTGGAATCAACCAAGTAATGCACTTTGATCTTCAACATCAACACTTAGGAAGTCAACTAGACCGAGTATATCACTTGCAAGCTCAACCAGCATGCTTAGTTGAACTGCATCCAGATCTCATTGTCTCGCCTTTGTGAAGTTGACCAAGTAATGCACTACGGATCTTCAGCATCAGTACTCAGGATGTCAGCATGACCAAGTACATCGTTTACGAACTCAACGAATTGAATTACACCCAGATCCCTGTAAAATATCATAAAGATTCCCCAGGTCTTCAGTGAACATCGCTTTGAAACTACTGTAGACTTTAGATGTATGTATGTTTCCGTGCAAAACCCTTCACGCTGGCTAGAGAATTAATTAAAATCCTCAAATATGTGTCTGTGCAAAACATTCCACGCAGAACCTTTGGTATCACCAGAAAATCACAAACTCCACCACCTGTGACTGCGTTTAGAAATTTACCGAAGAAATTCCAAAACATATGAAAATTTTTATCCCCCCATTTCTGTTGGAACTTTTGAGATCGTTCATACTTGTACTGGATTAGTTTTATAATAGTTTGTAGCTTATTTTATAGTCTAGGGGCTTATTTTGTAATTTCATGAGACTAGCAAACCTGACGTGGTGTAGTTAAGATTCCAGCATAATTATAATTATGCTGGCAAGTCAGGTCCTATATAAACCCAAGCATTGTAGCCCTAGCCAAGCTTTTGGCTCTTTGGTGAATGAAGTGTTGTTTACATTAAATCTCTTTATATTGTGCTCTATTCAGATTTCCAAGGTGCTTTATTGATTTATATACTTGTTTGGATTCAATACAACACTTGTTGTATTCATCAATCCACTAGCTTCATCTTCATTCTTGATTATTCTTAACTTTTTCATAGTTCAAACACTTAATCAATAGGTGTGTTGGACTAAAACAATCAACCACTGTGATCCTGATAGATATTGGGATTAACAATTTGGTATCAGAGCCTTAGTGCTCCTGGTTGTTGAGTTTTTGTTAAGATTTTTCAAAGTTTTGAAGGTTTTTCAAAGTTTCAAGGTTTTTCAAATTTTTGGACTTTAAATGGATTGATTTGGTGTGTTTAATCGATAGGTTGTTGTTGATATGTGATTAGGGAGTCATTTTGGACATTTTGATACATCAAAACATGGTTTTTGAGTCGTTTTTGAGTGATTAGAGGGTTTTAGTTCGTGTTAAACCCTCTGGTCAGCGAAATTAACTTGAATACAGCGAAGAATTTTTGAAGCCAGCGAAATTATCTTTGAATATAGCGAAGTCATTTTTTGAATATAGCGAACAATTTTGAAGACATCGCATAGTCATTAATTTCGCCGACCAAAACTCGAGGGAAATTGTTGATTGCCGGCGAAATAGTGTCAAGAGACCCTTTAGCGAAATTATCGAAGGCGACTTCGAGAACTGTGATATAGAACCACAGCGTTCTTATTACGGTATACGGCGAAATAAGCCTAACTAACGTGTGTGCTTCTTGTATCAGTGGAATTAGCTTCTTCGCTCGTGCAGGATATCTCCGTGTACCAACGAAGATAGGAGACCAAAGAAGATTACCGGCGAAATTGGTCCTGTTTCTCTAATCTCTGTCAGATCTCCGGCGAATTTACCACATTTACCGGTGAATTTGTTCTCCAGCATTCTTATCAGCGAAATTAAACTCTGATCAGCTTTCCTTTGTCAAAAACAAGCAAAGATGTCATTGAATCAGCTAAGTCCAATTGCTCAAGCTGAACTTGAGACCGGAACCACTACTAGGCCAGCAAAGTTGAAAGGAGCTGAAGATTTCAGTACCTGGAAGACTCGTATCCAGTCGTTCTTCGAATACACGGACTACAATCTGTGGCTCTCAGTCACCGCTGGACCCCACATTCCAACGGTGGTTCGAGGAGATGCGGTAGTCGCTAACAATGACGCCACAACCTTCACTGACGAATACAAGGCCCTAATCCAACGCGATCGCCGTGCACATGCCGCCTTAACCATGGCTCTGTCAACTGATGACTGCAACGTGTTTGAAGAACACCGAACTGCAAATGCACTCTGGAATGCATTGATTGAGTATTATGAGGGAAATGAAGAGCAAATTGAAAGCAAGAGAGACATGGTGCAAAAGCAATATGACATGTTTTGTGGAGTTCGTGGAGAAAGTCTTTCCGATCATATCAGTCGCTTTCTGAATATGATGACCAAAATGAAGAAGGCAGGAAATCCTGTCACTAACCGTGCTGCTATAAAGAAGCTGTTGGACTCACTCCCAAAGGAATGGAGTTTGCAATGCATGATGATCAAGAAGTATTTCCTCAATAATCCAAATCCTGTCACTCTGTCCGACTTAATTAACACTCTAAGAGCTTTTGAAATGGATGTCAACAAACGAGAAATGAATACTGCTGGCTACACCCCAAAGACCCATCCAACTTCTGCTGGAATGAAGAATGTGGCATTCCTTGCTTCAGGTGGCATCAGTCAACAAGCTTCTGACATGATCTATGCTAACGCTTCCGCAAGCGCATCAAAAGCTCCACAACCTAGTGAGAAGACTGTCACGGTTGGTGATACACAAGCATTGAAAATGTCTACTGAAAACGTGGCACTTTTTAACATGTTTCTGAGTAGCTATGAAGCTTTAATGTCAGGAGAGCTCAAGAAGGAGATGTTCACTGCTGAAGACATGTATCAGGTTGATCCAGATGACATGGAGGAAATGGATTTGAAATGGCAGATGGCCATGATCACTCTAAGGTTGAAGAAATTTCAGGACAAGACCGGGAAGCGTTTGGGTCTTGGAAAGGCTGGTTTTGACAAATCCAAACTGAGATGTTACAACTGCAAGAATCTGGGTCACTTCAAGCATGACTGCGCCTTGTTGAAAGAAGGAAACATTGAAGCTACTCCTTCTGTAAAACAAATCACTATCGAAGAAAACAAAAACAACGCGTCTCCTAACACACCAAAAGCCTTAGTCGTTGAAGATTATGACTGGAGTGAAGAAATTGCTGAAGCCAAGGAACAAGTTAACAAAGCTCTTATGGCAAAGATCTCAAGCGGGTCCTCATCAAAGCAGTTTGAGAAACCGACAGCTGAAATTCCAAAAGGTGACAACATTGCTGACAAGGGTCTGAAAAGCATTCTCATCTCCCCGGAGCCTGAGAAAGAAAAGAATTCTGAAGAAGCTAAGGAGCATGTTCCTAAGGAGTCATCTGACCAGAAGAAAGACAAAGAAAAAGTGTCAGCCGCAGCAATGAAAACAGAATCTTCGAAAGAAAAAGCTGACAAAGACTTGGTAAATAGTATTCCACATAGCTTTAAAGTAAAGTTATGCACACCATCATGCGTTGATGTCGTGGCACATTACAAGTCTCTAAATCTAGAATTTTAGAGACAAAAAGAAAAAGCTTTAAAATTTTACAAAGAGCTTAAACAGAACGAGGCCGCATATCAGAGAAAGTTGAATTCAACTTTAGCTGAAATGCAAACTCTAAAGGAATTTGTGTTTAGAAAAGATTTTATCATTAACGATCTCACAGATAGACTAGAAAAAGCTATGAACGAAAAGAATAAATTGCAAATTGTCATAGACAAATGGAATGTCAGTCAAAAGGCCTTTACTAACATCAAAAACTGCCAACGACCAACGTATGTGAAAGACGGGATCGGGTATAAGGATAGGCAAGGAAATGAAAGAAAACTCTTCTTTCCACCACATAGCAAAAACTATGTGCCTATGCCAACTCCTCATCCTGAAAACGATCTCATTGATGAAAAGGCCTCTGTAGAACAAAACGACTCTTGTGAAAACGAAACAACCGCTAAAATTTCTAATAGTAATGCAGATCCAATTGTGTGTAAAGAAGATGTGTGCGATGAGGATGGAGACTGCGGCGGTTCAAAAATAGGCATAGGTTATTCAGGCGACAGTTATTCCACTGTTAACTGGTTCGCCTGGAACTGTTCTAAGAAAAACAATATTCGGGATGAATGTAATAATTTAATTAGGATGGATGACTGTAATGGCTGTGTACCTAAATTTAAATCTTCGGATGACTGTAAGGGCCATGTGCCTACATTAGAGACCCGTGATCGTGAACATGCTGTGTTTGAATGTCATGATTTAAATTCTGCTTTTTGTGATGATAAAAATGTTTGTGAATCTCCTGTATTTGTGCGAGAATTGAAAAAGAATAGCTTTGGAAAATTCCTCACCGAGGAAATTCTAGAATTTATTCCATCTCAAACAGGTATGACAGATTCAGAAAAGAAAGTCGCTGAAGATCACAGCAAAGAAGACTCAACCATTGCTGCATCAGAAAAGGAAAAAGAGACTTCAAGTCCTGATGATGAGCAAAAATCAGAAAATTCAAGAGAAGATCAAACAACAGAAGGCGAGAGCTCCGAAAATTCAAACGACAAAACAATTGAAGATCAAGATTCAGAAAGTTCAAGTGAGGATCAAAGCTGCAGTGATTCAAGCTACGAAGCAAGTGAAGATCTAAATTCCAGTGAATATCAAACATCAGAAAGCTTATCAGATTCCGACAGCGATGAAGAATGCTTAGAAGATGAAAGTCGAGTTGACAAGAAAATGAAGAAAGCAGAAAGCTCAAGACACTCATCACATACGTCATCTTCTAACACCAAAAGGCCCAGTCGTAAACGATGTTTTCGTTGTGGTCATTTAGGACATACAGCGAAACATTGTAAAAACAAGAACTTTTCTAAACCAGAATATGATTTTGTTAAGAACTTCATAGATCAACTTGATTATCTTAAGAAATCTGTTAAAAATCTGGTCAATTCAACAGCTTATTTTTGGAAGCAAAAAGAGGATATCGTGGGACAAAACCACGATAGATCCAAAGTAAAGCAAATATGGGTTCCCAAATTAAACTAATTTGTGTATATTCTTGTATTTTAGAATAAACTCCAGAAATGGCTTCGTATGCTCATGGAATATATCTGGCATGTCGACAGCGGATGTTCAAGACACATGACAGGCTTGAAGGAACTTCTGAAGAACTTTCGTTTTATTGATGGTGATTTCGTGTCATTCGCTGGAGACGAGAAGGGAGGGAAGATCGTTGGAATAGGAGATGTGGTGTCTGAAGCCCTCACGTTGGAAAATGTCAACTATGTTCCAGAATTGTGCTACAATCTCATGAGTGTATCACAAGTCTGTGATAAAGGAATATCGGTGCTTTTCAACGACATGGAATGCTTATTTCTCAAGCCTGAATATGTCGTTCCTGCAGAAATGATCATGCTCACTGCTCCAAGACAAAACAACACATACGTGCTCAACATGAAAAACTGCCAAGACAAATGACAACTTGACATGTTTGATCTCAAAGGCTTCAGAATCGGAGTCACTGCTTTGGCACAGGCGATTGGGGCATGTAAATTTCAAAAATATGAATAAACTCTCTAAGTTAAACTTAGTGAGAGGACTTCCGATAAAAGGATTTCCTTTTTCTGAAAAATGTATAGCATGCGCCCAGGGAAAGAAACACAAGAAATCGCACAAGTCCAAAGCAGTGAATACGATTACTGCGCCTCTTCAGTTGATGCATATGGATCTTTTTAGTCCAATTAGTGTTAAAAGTCTTGCTAAAAGTTGTTATTGTTTGATGATTACAGATGATTTCTCTCATTTTTCATGGGTTTATTTTCTTGAGGCAAAGAGTGAGACAGCTGAAATTCTCAAGTCATTCATTCCCTTGATTGAAAACGTGACCAGATTAAAAGTGAAGTCGATCAGAAGTGATAATGGTTCCGAATTCAAAAATCAAACATTCATATCCTTCTGTGCATAAAAAGGAATTCATCTTCAATACAGTGCAGCCAGAACTCCTCAACAAAATGGAGTTGCTGAACGTAAGAACAGAACGCTGATCGAGGCCGCAAGAACCATGCTGGTGGATTCAAAGCTTCCAATCATCTTTTGGGCAGAAGTAGTAAATACAGCATGCTACGTTCTAAACAGTTCTCATTGTAAAACCACACGGAAAAACTGCATACGAACTTCTCTTCAAAAGGAAGCCACTCATCGATTTCTTCAGACCGTTTGGATGTTCTTGCACTCTTCTAAACACTCAAGAGAATCTCATCAAGTTCGAAGAAGTGGGTGATATCTGCTATTTCATGGGATATTCATCCACTCAGAAAGCCTACAGAGTCTACAACAAAAGAACAAAGATGGTGATTGAGTCGTATTATGTTGACTTTCAAGAAGGAAACTACACTAACACTGGAAGTACTCCCGATTGGTTTTATGATGTGGGTGTGATCTTCAACACCTTCGAAATTCCAGAAGTCGTTCCAGAAGTAGAAACTGCAGAAGCTGCTTAAGTTGAACCTCTGTTTGATACTTTAGATATTGGTTTAACTCCTTTCACTACACGTTTCTCTCCATTTTCTGCTGATCCACTTCTCTCTGTAGATGAAGTAAATGGTGACACTTCGCCTGAGAACACCCCTGAAAACGGTGCTTCTTCTTCACAGGCGAATGTGGATGAACCAACTCAAGAAGATGACCCTCCAGTAATCTACGTTGATGAACACTTCACCAACCTTCCGTAGCAAATTGAGGCTCGCACAAATGCAGGATACAAGACAAATCGCAATCATCCTCTTGAGAATGTCATAGGTGCATTTGAAGAAGGAGTACGTACACGTGGTCAGTTATCAAGCATCAACAAAGGTCTCTATGCAGCTTTTCTCTCGCAATCCGTGCCACGTGACATCGAAGAAGCTATTCAAGACTCGAGTTGGGTTCAGGCCATGCAGGAAGAACTGTCTCAATTTCGCAAATTCAAAGTTTGGGAGTTGGTAGATTTACCTGAAGGAAAGTTTCCAATTGGTACTAAATGGGTCTTTCGTAACAAGATGGATGATCGTCGAGTGGTAATTAAGAACAAGGCTAGATTGGTGGTACAAGGTTTCCGTCAAGAGGAAGGGATCGATTACGAAGAAGTTTTCGCTCCAGTTGCAAGATTGGAAGCAATCAGAATATTCTTGGCATATGCAGATGGATGTAAAGAGTGCTTTTCTCTACGGGAAGGTAAAGGAAGAAGTCTACGTATGTCAGCCTCCAGGGTTCGAAGATCCTCATTTTCCAGGTCGTTACTTCAAGTTGGACAAAGCCATCTATGGTCTTCACCAAGCTCCACGTGCTTGGTACGAGACTTTGTCAACTTATCTGTTGAAGTGTGGATACACCAGAGGAACAATTGACATGACTCTCTTCACTAAACGAATCGGAGAAGATGTAATGCTGGTTCAAATTTACGTAGATGATATCATTTTCGGGTCAACCAACGAGGAGCTGTGTAGAGAATTCGAGATCGTCATGAAGGCATAGTTCGAAATGAGCATGATGGGAGAGCTCACGTTCTTCTTAGGACTAGAAGTGAAGCAAAAGGAGGATGGGATTCTCATTCACCAGGCTAAGTACATTCGGGATATTCTCACGAAGTACAACATGAACGACTGTAAAGTTGCGAGCACCCCGTTCGCCTCTCAGACGGAGCTTACTCTGGATCCTTAAGGAAAACCAGTGAACAAGTCCTTTTATCGATCGATGATCGGTTCTCTGATGTATTTAACGGCTAGCAGACCTGACATTATGTGGGCCGTCTGTCTCTGTGCCCGCTTTCAGACAAATCCCAAAGAATCACATGAAACTGCTGTGAAGCGCATCTTCCGCTATCTTAAAGGAACTCCGAAACTAGGTCTTTGGTATCCTAAAGATAGTAATTTTGATCTTATTGCTTATTCTGACAGTGATCATGCAGGTTGTAAAGTAGATCGTAGGTCTGTATCAGGAGGATATCAATTCTTGGGAGATCGTCTGATCTCATGGCAAAGCAAGAAGTAGACAACGGTGTCCACCTCCACCGCTCAAGCCGAGTACACTGCGGCCTACAGCTGCTGTTCACAAGTTCTCTGGATACAAAACCAGCTGTTGGATTATGGAATCAACATCATGAAGACTCCTATATTCATCGACAATGAGGCATGTCTGGGAATTGTGAAGAATCCCATCCACCACTCCAGAACAAAGCATATCGAAATTCGTATTCATGCAATTCGAGATGCCTACGAGAAAGGATACATTCAAGTGGTGCCAGTGGATACAACACAGCAACGGGCCGACATTTTCACAAAAGCCTTCGATAAAAATCGATTCAACCAGCTGGTAACCTGGTTGGAAATGGTTAATCTCCTTGAATGGAAATGAATCTTGTTGTCCAAAAGCTTTCGTAAACACTCTATCGTTTGTCCATATTCTTGGTAAAAAAAAACGTTTGTTAAAAGTAAAACAAGTATCGTTAAACGTTGCCCACCAAAAAGATTTTTTGAAAAATTAAAATTTCATTTTCGGGCAAATGGACTCTCTAAAATAAAGATTTTAGGGGGGATATTCCAGAAAATCAAATCAAATTAGATGCTTGTGTCTGACTCCTGTTAGAGGAAATGATAGAAAATTGCTAAGACTTTGTCATTTCTTAAAAAAAACAGAAAACAAAAGAAATCGGGGTACCAAGCAACGACGTGTCGGTAGATTCAGCAACACCTACGAGTAAACTGCTGTTAGGGAGCAAAACATAATGTCTACACAAGGATTCTGGCTTTTCCCAGGCATTATGCATCTTGTGGGTAACACGTTGCGGCATATGGCTTAATTGTCTTAAATCTTGCGTTGATAGATTGCCAAAGTCTGAGATCTCGGGTCTTTATATTGGTTTTCATTCGGGGATATCATAGTTGTTCTTCTGCTGCATCCAGATACATGCTGACCTAGATGCTATGATATCCTTTAATAATAAGTGCCTAAAAAAAAAGGGCCAAACCCTTTCATAAGAAGTGCCAAATTTGGCCAAAATCTTAGATGGATTAGTTTGGTCTCTCTGCTGTACGAAAGTACTGACCTGTTCACCAAACTATCTATCTCCGCCCTCGGTAGTTTTCGGGATCTCTGCTGTACGAAAGTACTGACCTGATCTCCACTCTATCGTTGAAAAGAATGAATCCAATATACTCACATGTTATGAGGAACCTTTGTGCATACCTTGATCACGGGGGTATGTCCTGATGTGGGACTCACGGGCGTAATGATTCTTTTTTCAATAGCTTGTGTGGGGGCCATAGAAGTCTTGTCAATATTACCGAAAACATGATAAAAGTGCTCTCCGAAGGCATGTTGAAAGAAGGATGCATGGATTTAAGCGGACAAACATACTGGCAGTTTTTCTTGTGCCTTGGTTAGTAAATAATAATAATAATAATAATAAATAAGAAATTGACAAGCGTTGGCAATATGATCTTCTGCAGGTAAGTCGACGAGCGTCGAAAGAATCAAGAATATCAGCAAAAATGATACCTCCCAGAGTTGAAAATTCGAAGTTCGGAGTCAAAATGGCCCAAATTTTCTTAAATGTGTAAATATTTCATAAATTATAGTGTTTCAAACAAAACTGGGCACGTTTTTCGAGAAAGTTTAAAATTCACGAGCGAATTTAAAACTTGGTTTTTGAAAATTAAAATTCAAACAGAGGCGGCGAATTTAAGATGCCGGCGAAATTAACATCTTCGCCAAGTAAGGTAAACCGGTTATAAATATCTCATAACCGACTTGCTTTTATATTTTCAAAACCATCTTCTTTATCATCTCTCTCTAGTTCCGCTTATCACTTCACTAATCTCTCACAAGATTCACTCTCATTCAAAGATCAGTAGGTATATCTCTGAAGTTGAACATCAATTGCATCCTATGCATTTTTCAATCCACGATTTTCGGTGAACGGTTTCAAAATTTTAAAATATTCATGTTTGGTTATTTTCTTTAAACTCAAATCACTATGATCAAAATCAGTAGTTTTTAGAATATGTTGTAAGTGGTGAAACCGGTTGTATTGAGATATCGAAATACTTGTTCATGCTTAGACCTGTCTGAAATCGGCATTGATAAATCGTTGAAATCAGTTAGGGTTTTTAAAAGGGTTTATCAAGAAATTTTTGGGGCGAGCGAAATAATCGTTGAATACAGCGATGATGTTGGTGAAATTATTTTCAATCAGGGGATCTCAAAAGTCTCGAACGCGAGTTCGAGCAGCCGGCGAAATAAGTTATTTCGCCGGTAAGACAGCCTAGACGTTTGTCTTCGCTGGTCGATCGCTTCGAGAACAAGACCTACCTTCGCCGGCAATTATCAGTGAAATTAAGCTCGGTGTACATCAAGTGTTGTCGGCGAAAACACTCTTTACCCGATGTTGTCTCCGGCAAAATAACCTGATCTCGACATTGATCATCAGCGAAAACATTCCTTGGGTTTACCAGCGAATTAGTTCACTGTTTTTTTTAATTTCTTTTAATATAAACTTATTGTAAATATTTTCCAAATTAACTTTTCGTATATATATATTATGTAAATGTTTCTTTAATATTACTAAAATCTTTTTATATTATATAATATAATATATTTGTAAATACTATCTAATCATACATTATCCGTTGAGGTCTCTTAAAACATTCTAACTTGCCTCGTTTCTCGTGTCAAAAAACAGGATGGTGAAAATTATTGAGTGGGATAAGACGTTAAAGCACAACCAGAGTATCAATCTTGATAAAGTGCCACAGGATTTTCAAGACGCAGCAAGATGGATATGGTCAAGCAGGATTGGCTACGCGGTTGAAACAGAAGTTCTCATTTATCGCATTTATATTCAAGAGTTCTGGGAAAACGCGAAGCCTGAAACTATTAACAAAGAAAGAGGAATATCTTCAATAGTTCGCAACAAACGCATAGAAGTGACTGAAGAAAGGATTCGCAAAGTTCTGAAGCTGGCAGATAATGCAAAGGATCCAACCTATTTAAAGAAGGATGACATTCTAGACGGGTTTCGTGGCATGGGTTATGTGGGAGATTTTCGTCAAAAGAAAGAGATCAAAAGAAACTGTCTAACAAGGGACTGGAGATTCATAGTACACGTAATTGCTACGACCTTAGCTCATCGTAAATGTCACACCCTCAAAATCCACACGCGGAGTATTACCGCGAGGCATGTGACGACCAGGATCTTAGCCACTAATTATTTTGAACGGATTAGTTATTGTTATAAACATTGGCATAATTAGTGACCTAATTTAAATTTTTCAAAACATAGTTTAAGTTCACAACGGAAAGGGAAGGAAAACGCATCATAATTGAAACCACAAGTTTATTATCATGTTACTTACGAACTACGTACTCCATCCGATTGCAACGTCCGTCCAGAACTGTATCGAGCAACCTGCAAAGCATGCAGTAGAGTGTCAACATAACGTTGGCGAGTTCACGTGTTTGTAGTTTTCCAGTTTTAATTCCAAAAACTTGTTTCAACAGTTAATTTACTCATTTATACATGCCATGGGGAGCTACCCCGTAAGTAAGCCACTAAACTGTTTTTATAATACCGAATACTAGTCATCCGTACGTTTCTGTAGTGCCCCGTTTGTCAATGTTCTATCAGCATTGACGGTTTGCCAGAGTCTATTAGTTCACGCCCGATCCCATACGCGGGCACGGTGTGAGGCTGGTGAGACCTAAATAGCGCTATCAACTAATAACCCGTTCGCCAGGCCCCAGCGATTAATCGGTATTAAGTAGTGAGGACTTGAGTGATAGAGTTTCGTTTAGTTTTGCTTGTTGCATCCAGTATAAATAGTAATTAACTAAGGGTCCCGCATAAGGGGAGTAAAGTAGGTTTGTATCCCTCACAGGGGATAGTGTTGTTACCCGTATCCCACACAAGGAGATAGAAATACCCTATCTCGTACAAGGAGATAGTAAGTAATCCCAAACCAGGAAAAGTTGTTTCGTTCCGTTTCCCAACCACCGGGAATGCATGCTTTAAGTAAAAAGTAGTGAACTCACCTTTGCTTTGCTCGGTTGACAATTTACTTGTTTTACGTTGGTCAACCATACCCTATTATGGTTTATAAATATTTATTAGGTTCGTATGCAGGAAATGTCACATATAGATTACACATATCTAACACATAGCATGCATCTCATACTAGCATGTACGCTATTGGGCCTATCCTAACATATGAGCATTTAAATAGTAGCAGAACATAGTCCGGTTAAGCAGTGGTAAATAACACACAATCCAAAACATGTTATCACATGGTGCGGCCCAATAACGGAGTCACGCAGCCCAGTCGAGGCCAGGTGGTCTCGACTCGAGATCATGAGGTCTCGAGTCGCAACCAAAAGGTCTTGGGTTGCAAATGGAAGGTCTCGAGTGATGCATGCGTGAATCGAAACCTCGAGTTCTCGAGTCAGGTCCCGAGTCGAGACCAGGAGATCTCGAGTCGCAACCAAGTTGGTCTCGAGTCCCCTAATGTGCATGCTGGATCTCGAGTAGTCGTTCAATGGTCTCGAGTCGCAACCTCGCGGTCTCGACTCGCAACCACTGATGCAGGTACAGGTGGAAGCCTTCTAGAACATTCTCCAACTTTTGTACTACCCAATCAGATTTCATGAGTATGTACTGTCCAATCAGAAATTTACTAACATGTTTTCAACATTCTATTTTAATCAAATCATTTCATATAAAATAGGGCATACAGAAAGTGGGACCAGCTCAAAATCAATTGTGCGATTTAGAATGTTCCTTAATTCACTAACTTTTTGGTATATGTTACTAGGTTGTACCCTAGGCATGAACACTTGTACATTCCATAATAATTTTATATTTCACATATTAGGATAATATGAAGTAGGACAAAGCCATCATCCAATCACACATTCAGTATGCATCAACTCAGAAAGGAAAAACAACTTTCATATTATGATTTCAGATTATCTCACATTTGGAGAGTTGTACCCTATGCTTAATCACTTGTACCCTCAGCATCAATTACCAAATAGCAGCCACCTTTTAAACATTAGAGCACAGATAAGACAACTATTCTTTTTAGATTCTATCAATCACATGACACCTCATCTCCTAAATATAAAAGCATGCATTAAACAGTTGTACCCTACGCATATAATTTCGTACCTACCATGAAAACATAGATTCAAGCCTTCAAACAACAGTTATCATCCAAATCAAGTGCATGGCAGTTTATAGAGATTTCATCAACATAAGCATCAATTATTAACAACAAACATATACTGCTTCAGTGAGCATAAGTCATCTTTATTCATCCTTTCACATAAAGCCAAATAGTTTTTAACAACAACTTTTGAACTCTAGGTTTATTTGCAAACAAACAGCTAATACCCAGGTATACATATGCTTAAAATCTCATAACATAACACACATAGACACACTTTCATTTAAAGAAAACGCAGAGGATTCAAATCACTATTAGGAGCATGAAATGTAAAACAAGGATCTCGCACACTGACCGAAGAAACCATGGAACGAGTGTGTGTGTGTGTGTCACCGATTCGTCTCGTATCATGACCCGAAACTCCAACTACTGAAAACCCGACACTCGGAATGGAGCTTGAACCGCTCTGAAAGGAGCCGCCGCCGCTATGTACTGTCGCTGGTCTCCGCCGCGACCCACTGCCGCTGCGGCTCTGTTTGTTGCTGTCGGTCGTCATCACCAGCTCACTCTCTCTCTCTCTCTCTCTCTGCAGCTCCGATTCTCTCTCACTCGAGTCCATATGTGTGCGTGTAAGGGTGGTGCGAGTTGGATGGTGAGTTGTGGGTGTGATGGTATAACAGAGAGGGGGTGTTTGTTTGGTTGGCCGGAATGTATCTCCGATCGCCGGAGACAAATCTGATCGGACAGGGGATAGGGGAGAAGGTGGGTTATGCGGCTGAATATATGTTGTAGGGTTTTAGAGGATTTGAGAAAAATGAGGGGTGAGGGTTTATAAGGATTATTTATAGGGTAGGATTTAGGTTTAGGAAGTGGGCTTTGGGCCTAGCCCAAGTGCGTGTGTGTGTGGGCCCATAAAACATAACGTGTCTAGCTAGAACGAACAGGCCCGATTAATAAATGTAGCGGTAATTAAATAATAAATGAAAACTTCCCGATGCGGATTATTATTATTATTTCATAAATAATAATGTTAATAACAATACCGATATTTAATAAGTGCGCGTTACTAAAATACCATTCGCTCGACAACGAGAGTACGGGTTGTGACATTCTTCCCATGTTACAGAAATTTCGTCCTCGAAATTTAAGAAAAAGTCATGCGACTCACTCTAAATGTATACTTAGATTTCCATTACTATACGTAGATACAAGTAGTTTCATGAAAGTCCATAGAACGAACATGCAAGCCACATAGCACATACAGTCACGTAGCACGTAAAAGTCACGTAGCACAAGATTCATAATGTTTGTTCGTATCTCACATAGTATAGAATTTCACAAAATTAACTATAGCATTCAAGAAACGTACAGGAAAACCGAGGTGTCACATTATCCCCAAGTTCAAGAAATTTCATCCCAAAATTTAGCACGCAGCCACTGACAAGCTAGTGTGTTTAAACGTTTTCGTGGGGCGTCACATCATCCCCTTGTTGGCCTGAGATTTCTTACCGAAATTCAGTTGTAGCCTCAGTGCTGGAAGTATAGTTTGCAAACAACTGGGGATACATGCGCATCAGCTGGTTTTCCCGTTCCCAGGTAAATTCTGTGCCACGGTGTGAGTTCCAACGAACTCGGTCTGTTACTCCACGCTAGAGGGCTTTGATTTCTTGATCCTTGATCTCAACCGGTTCCTCAACGAAGCATTGTTGGTTGCTGATCACGAGCTCCTAAAAAGGAACAACGAATGTTTCATCTGGCAGACACTTCTCCAGATTACGCACGTGAAAGACGTGTACCGCACTTAGCTCTCCAGGCAGGTTTAGTCTGCAAAGCTACCTTACCGATCCTTTCGGAAATTTCGAACGGTCCAACATATCATGGATTAAGCTCGTCTCGTTAGCCATAACGTACCACACCCTACCAGGGTGAAATTTTAAGTAGAAACCAGTCTCCGACTAGGAATTCTAGAGGTTTCCTACGCTTATCCGTGTAGCCTTTCTGGCGGTCTGGAGTTGCCGTCATGCGTTGTCTGTTCTGGGCAATTCTACCCGTTGTGTCAAATGCAAGTTCTGGGCCGATAATTTGGCTTCCGCCCAACACAGAGGTGACCGGCATCTGCGTTCGTGCAATGCCTCAAGTGGTGCTGCCTGAATGCTAGTGTGGTAGCAGTTGTCGGGAGAGAATTCTACAGAAGGGAAGTGTCACTAGTATCCAAGGGTCGATAACACATGTTCTTAGCATGCCTTTGAGTGTTTGGATGGTGCGTTTGGCCCATTCATCAGTTTGCGGGCGATAAGCGGGGTCATGCCTAACAATGAGCCCAAGAGTCTTTCGTGCACAGCCTTGCGAAGAGTCGGATGCAAAACGTGGGTTACGATCAGGTAAAAGAGAAGTTGGCATCTCATGCCTAGTATCTACTTCTATCAAGTAGATGGTTGCAAGCTCAGAAACTTGTCGGTTTCTTTGGTCGCGTGCCGTTACTAGCAGACATTTCATCAATGCCTTGGACAGGATAGAGTAAGATAGTAGCACCACGTAGATTATCTTCCAGTTGCTGGAGTTGCGGATCGTTTGAGGATCTCTCGAATGCTAGGTGATGCCCCTTTTGAGTTCAAATCGTGAGATGTTGCGTATACGGTCGAGAAATGTGGGCTTTGTGGCGTTAAAAGTCGTGTACTGAAAAATTAGCGCAAGGTGGTTTTGTGTCGTAGAAGTTCCAAGGTAAAGCGTAGGAGTCGTCTGGATTCCCCACTGACTTTCAGAATAGGTTCGGGCATCGCCGAAAGAAACAAGTGTCGAATGTTTACAGGATGGAATAAATTCGAGTGTCGTGACTAGGTGTTGATCGTATCGAGTTCGAAGAACAGTGCTTGCGATACCCGTTACCCCCGGGGTATCCTTGGCTCGTTGCCCCCAACGAGTAGCATTCGTAGGAAGTATTTCGTCCAAACGGAGATTTGTGCAGAATAGAGTAGGATAAGAATCGGGGAATTCATAACACGAGTAGCGAGGTAATGTTTGAAGGGTAGTTAACGTTGGTGCGTTCAATTTGAGACAAAACATAAAAGGCTTGGTAATCGGCAATAAGGATTTATCTGGTGTCGATGAGGTAGCTGGTCGTACATAAGCCGCGGACGATTAGGATAAAGATCGTCGTTTTGCCGATAAGAGGTGTTACGTCAGTATGAATGGCACAACAAGAACCAATGATAGAGAAGGACGGTCGTCGTATGGGTCGGGGGGGTTTAGGTTCACTAAAACGTCTAACAAGATGTTCTGAGCTGAGCCGTATGCGAAAAACGAGTTTGTGATCTCCCAAACCGGTAAGTAACCAAATTTGAATAGACTACTGAAGTCGTGAGGACGAGTCCGAAGTAGTGCTTGTGTCGTCGAAAGGCTTCCATGTAAGGTAATAAAAACATGTCTAAAAGGATACGTTTGGATCACACGTCACAATTTTTAAGATTCAAGAAGTTTATTGACTAGCAGTCGAGCTTGCTGAATTTCCCCAAACTAGAGGGAAATCTGGTCAAGGTCTCAGTATGAGGGGGGGGGGTTTCGACGTGAAACTGTGAAAACAGGTTTTCAGGAAAGTACGATTGAAGTAAGACATTGAATTTCAAGGGATAAAGGTCGTGTTTGTTGAATTCACCAAACTGAAGAGAGGTCTGGTCAAGGTTTCTATACGAAGAAACGTGGATGTCGTGATAAAGAAACGATAGGAGCGGGGATACCATCTGAGCAATAAACGCGGATTCGTACGAAAGCTGGCGAAAGGATTCACAGAATCAGGAAAGTCGTCAAACAACAACAGTTCTGACAAATGAAGGATAGGGTAAGCATCAAAGTCGCCGTACTAGTCGGTGGGTTGACTGGTTCGTGTCTTCGTCTAGCCACGCTTCCAAATACGCCGGTCGGTAAGAAAGTTATCAATCCCTGGGTTTTGGGGCATGCTAAGGTATTAGGTTGTACTTGAATAGGGGTTAACCATGTAACGAGAAATTAGGGAGAAATAACTCTGTGGTCGATGGAAATGTGATACGATTGCTGGCACTACAATGAGAAGCATACACCACACATGCTTTTCATGTTCGAGGCGTGCAAACAGAAACCCGAAAGGTGTAGACTTACTAGAAGGCTTCAAGAATCTAGGTGATCAGTCGTATGAGGGAACAAGTCTCATTACTTAAGTCGGGAAAAGAAATACGCAAGTAAAAAGGATGCGAGTGACGTCGTCGTTCTTTCTAATATCCCATGATATAGGGGTGGTTCCCCTTCGTCGATTCGTTCTCGTAACTCCTCTATGTGCTTCGTAGCTGGGCAGGTCTATCGAGTGGGCGTCCCTCGTGTCGATTTGCAATCCATGGATGATATTAGGAAATATGTGGACGAGGACCTGGAATAACTAGTTTATTGCCCTTAGTGTGTCGTGGCTTCGAATCGAGGTTAGGAGAATTCACTCCCTCTTAGCGCACATCGAGTTTACATAGTTTTCGCATAATTCACAGCGTCGAGTACTAATTACACAACTACACATTTATGCACATAAGCCAAATTCATATACAGATCAACATACTGAGTTATGCACAAGTAATGCCGATAATTTACAACTACCAGGTGAGTACCTGAGTCTGGCGAACCTTGCAATCCGGAGTGTGGTGTCGTGGTGGTTTTTCATTAAGGAACAGTTATAGTCTGGTTTTCATATAAAAAAAATATTTTACGTCTTAAAAATATTTTATATCTTAAACCTAGTTTACTATAACCAATGGCTCTGATACCAATCTGTCACACCCTCAAAATCCACACGCAGAGTATTACCGCGAGGCATGTGACGACCAGGATCTTAGCCACTAATTATTTTGAACGGATTAGTTATTGTTATAAACATTAGCATAATTAGTGACCTAATTTAAATTTTTCAAAACATAGTTTAAGTTCACAGCGTAAAGGGAAGGAAAACGCATCATAATTGAAACCACAAGTTTATTATCATGTTACTTACGAACTACGTACTCCATCCGATTGCAACGTCCGTCCAGAACTGTATCGAGCAACCTGCAAAGCATGCAGTAGAGTGTCAACATAACATTGGCGAGTTCACGTGTTTGTAGTTTTCCAGTTTTAATTCCAAAAACTTGTTTCAACAGTTAATTTACTCATTTATACATGCCATGGGGAGCTACCCCGTAAGTAAGCCACTAAACTATTTTTACAATACCGAATACTAGTCATCCGTACGTTTCCGTAGTGCCCCGTTTGTCAATGTTCTATCAGCATTGACGGTTTGCCAGAGTCTATTAGTTCACGCCCGATCCCATACGCGGGCACGGTGTGAGGCTGGTGAGACCTAAATAGCGCTATCAACTAATAACCCGTTCGCCAGGCCCCGGCGATTAATCAGTATTAAGTAGTGAGGACTTGAGTGATAGAGTTTCGTTTAGTTTTGCTTGTTGCATCCAGTATAAATAGTAATTAACTAAGGGTCCCGCATAAGGGGAGTAAAGTAGGTTTGTATCCCTCACAGGGGATAGTGTTGTTACCCGTATCCCACACAAGGAGATAGAAATACCGTATCCCGTACATGGAGATAGTAAGCAATCCCAAACCAGGAAAAGTTGTTTCGTTCCGTTTCCCAACCACCGGGAACGCATGCTTTAAGTAAAAAGTAGTGAACTCACCTTTGCTTTGCTCGGTTGACAATTTACTTGTTTTACGTTGGTCAACCATACCCTATTATGGTTTATAAATATTTATTAGGTTCGTATGCAGGAAATGTCACATATAGATTACACATATCTAACACATAGCATGCATCTCATACTAGCATGTACGCTATTGGGCCTATCCTAACATATGAGCATTTAAACAGTAGCAGAACATAGTCCGGTTAAGCAGTGGCAAATAACACACAATCCAAAACATGTTGTCACATGGTGCGGCCCAATAACGGAGTCACGCAGCCCAGTCGATGCCAGGTGGTCTCGACTCGAGATCATGAGGTCTCGAGTCGCAACCAAAAGGTCTTGGGTTGCAAATGGAAGGTCTCGAGTGATGCATGCGTGAATCGAAACCTCGAGTTCTCGAGTCAGGTCCCGAGTCGAGACCAGGAGATCTCGAGTCGCAACCAAGTTGGTCTCGAGTCCCCTAATGTGCATGCTGGATCTCGAGTAGTCGTTCAATGGTCTCGAGTCGCAACCTCGCGGTCTCGACTCGCAACCACTGATGCAGGTACAGGTGGAAGCCTTCTAGAACATTCTCCTACTTTTGTACTCCCCAATCAGATTTCATGAGTATGTACTGTCCAATCAGAAATTTACTAACATGTTTTCAACATTCTATTTTAATCAAATCATTTCATATAAAATAGGGCATACAGAAAGTGGGACCAGCTCAAAATCAATTGTGCGATTTAGAATGTTCCTTAATTCACTAACTTTTTGGTATATGTTACTAGGTTGTACCCTAGGCATGAACACTTGTACATTCCATAATAATTTTATATTTCACATATTAGGATAATATGAAGTAGGACAAAGCCATCATCCAATCACACATTCAGTATGCATCAACTCAGAAAGGAAAAACAACTTTCACATTATGATTTCAGATTATCTCACATTTGGAGAGTTGTACCCTATGCTTAATCACTTGTACCCTCAGCATCAATTACCAAATAGCAGCCACCTTTTAAACATTAGAGCACAGATAAGACAACTATTCTTTTTAGATTCTATCAATCACATGACACCTCATCTCCTAAATATAAAAGCATGCATTAAACAGTTGTACCCTACGCATATAATTTCGTACCTACCATGAAAACATAGATTCAAGCCTTCAAACAACAGTTATCATCCAAATCAAGTGCATGGCAGTTTATAGAGATTTCATCAACATAAGCATCAATTATTAACAACAAACATATACTGCTTCAGTGAGCATAAGTCATCTTTATTCATCCTTTCACATAAAGCCAAATAGTTTTCAACAAAAACTTTTGAACTCTAGGTTTATTTGCAAACAAACAGCTAATACCCAGGTATACATATGCTTAAAATCTCATAACATAACACACATAGACACACTTTCATTTAAAGAAAACGCAGAGGATTCAAATCACTATTAGGAGCATGAAATGTAAAACAAGGATCTCGCACACTGACCGAAGAAACCATGGAACGAGTGTGTGTGTGTGTGTGTCACCGATTCGTCTCGTATCATGACCCGAAACTCCAACTACTGAAAACCCGACACTCGGAATGGAGCTTGAACCGCTCTGAAAGGAGCCGCCGCCGCTATGTACTGTCGCTGGTCTCCGCCGCGACCCACTGCCGCTGCGGCTCTGTTTGTTGCTGTCGGTCGTCATCACCAGCTCACTCTCTCTCTCTCTCTCTGCAGCTCCGATTCTCTCTCACTCGAGTCCATATGTGTGCGTGTAAGGGTGGTGCGAGTTGGATGGTGAGTTGTGGGTGTGATGGAATAACAGAGAGGGGGTGTTTGTTTGGTTGGCCAGAATGTATCTCCGATCGCCGGAGACAAATCTGATCGGACAGGGGATAGGGGAGAAGGTGGGTTATGCGGCTGAATATATGTTGTAGGGTTTTAGAGGATTTGAGAAAAATGAGGGGTGAGGGTTTATAAGGATTATTTATAGGGTAGGATTTAGGTTTAGTAAGTGGGCTTTGGGCCTAGCCCAAGTGCGTGTGTGTGTGGGCCCATAAAACATAACGTGTCTAGCTAGAACGAACAGGCCCGATTAATAAATGTAGCGGTAATTAAATAATAAATGAAAACTTCCCGATGCGGATTATTATTATTATTTCATAAATAATAATGTTAATAACAATACCGATATTTAATAAGTGCGCGTTACTAAAATACCATTCGCTCGACAACGAGAGTACGGGTTGTGACAGTAAAGGTGGATATGATGGACTGAATCTGGAATGGTCGGCAGCAATGTTGAACTTGTGTGTGAATCAAAAGTTCAACATCTCTGGTCTAATTTTCAATTACATGCTCGAGAATGTAAGTGGGCTGACTTGGGCAATGTACCCCAGATTCATCCAGATGCTGATCAACGATCAATATGAAAATCTGCCACATGATGGAAACCTATACACCTTTCATGTTCCCACAAGTCGACAATTCACAGAGATAAAAAAAATGAATGGGTGATGTTACTTGATTGGATGTATTCTGCCAAGAGACTGCCATTGGTCAAAGAAGCTTACAGAAAATACAGAGAGGCACTTCGAGAAAAACAACAAAGAATTGCACAAGCTGAAGCAGAGCTGCAGAAAAGGAAGAATGATCGAAAGGAAAAAGAAAAGGAAAGCAAGCAGCTGAAGATGAGCCTCCAAAGAAGAAAAAGGCATCTGAAAACCCAGAAAGACTCATGGGTGCAAGCTTCAGAACTGCTGAATCTGAAGAACATCGCCAACATATCCAAGATATGAAAGAAATTCACGCGATGCAAGAAAAGGAAAGAGAGAAAAGAGTCTTAAAAGACGAGAGATGTCAGAATCTGAAAGACCAGTTGTAGTGTTGGAAGAAGAGCAAACATTGGATGATTTTGTTGATACGTTACTAACAGATCCAAATGAAATCTCTACAAGAAAATCAACTCCCCCAAAGAAGAAATCAGCAGATGAAGGATCTTCCAAGTTTCCTCAAGTCAAACCAACGAGGATTTCAAAGCCTCTAGTGGTTCCTCAAAGGGTTCGTCCATTTCAAGAGTTATATGATAAACTTGTTAAAGAGACTGGTCCAATTTCAGCCAAAGAAATCTGCCTTCTCAAAAATCAAGTAAATGACACGAACATTTTAAGAGAAAAGTTAAAGGACCAGCGGAAGAAGAACAAAGAGATGAATGCCTATGTTGCCAAGCAATCAAAATTCATAAGATTCCAAGAGCAAGGGATTGAGAAATTGTACAGAATGATAAGGAGTATATGTGCTAAGACAGAGACAGATCCTATGTTTTCTTTCGAGGACGTTTTCGACTTTGATGCCTTCATAGAAGAAGAAACAACTAGAAAAGCCAAAGAAGTCGAAGCTAAGAAAAGGCGTCTAGAATCAACGGAAAGAGTAACTGAAGGTGATGAGAGTGATGAAGAAGAGGTTGATAGGGATGATATGCCTGCCAAATTTATCGAGTGGGGACTAGAAGAGGAAGTCGTGTATGAGCAGGAAGATGGAAAGACCTTCTCCCCACAGCATCCCGAGTGGTTCAAAAAGGAAAGAGAGAAACTCCCTGACTTCTATCAGGTGATAACCGTTGAGAAGACTGAGGCCACCGACAAAATCATCAGCTGGATGTACAGCAATCTGAGGGGAATGTTTGTGGTTAAAAGAAGAGGCGGTGTAATTCAGTATTTCCAAACTGGATTTGATCTCTTTACTCTTCCAAGGTGGGATCTGCGTGAGCTCGGCCGTCTGGATATACTAAATCCAGAAGATAGAAGCATTGGCGGGGATTTTGAACGTCTAATTGCCAAAGAATGTAACAAAGGCTTCCCAAATCACAGGCCACAGCGTCCAAGACGGAGAGTGTCCAAAACAACCAAGGATCCGGTTACTGGAAAAGGCAAGGTGACGTGGGTAATTAACCCTGCTAAAGTGGTCACAAGAACCAAGCTTCCTGAAGAAGTTCTAGTATGCCTCAGCAATTTCAAGAAATGGTTTTATGATAGCCGAACTGGTGAACCAGTGATTCGATCCACTGAAAACGTGGATATCTGAATCTTGGATCCAATGGACGTGTTTATTTTTGGACTCTCCGATCTAACAGGACTAAATGCAAGCCGCATAAACGTTAGAGCTGGAAATGCTAATCTTGAAGAAGCCATGTTGTTTCAGCGAGCGGTGGATCGAGCTTGGAAGATAAAGAGAGAAATGTTCGACCTCGTAGACAAAATCGAGAAAAGGAAGGAAACTGAGGAAAAGAAGAAGGAAGCAAGAAAGAAGAAAAAGCACGAAAGGCAGAAAGAGATGACTTCCGCATCATCAACAGAGCCCACCACAACTTCCCAGACAACATCACCACCTCCGGCCTCATCCACATATGAGGCCACTATGGAGGATCCACCAACAAGTGAAGCTGTTACTAACCAAGAAACTCTCGTCGCACCAATCGAAACTCAAGCATCACCAGAAACAGAAAGGCATGAAGAAATCCCTCTAGAGCCTGAGAAGAAAGCTACAGAGAATCCAGTGGAAACTACAGAAGAATGAAAAGACAAGTATGCAACGATCTAGGGGGGATATTGTTGGAACTTTTGAGATCGTTCATACTTGTACTGGATTAGTTTTATAATAGTTTGTAGCTTATTTTATAGTCTAGGGGCTTATTTTGTAATTTCATGAAACTAGCAAACCTGACTTGGTGTAGTTAAGATTCCAGCATAATTATAATTTTGCTGGCAAGTCAGGTCCTATATAAACCCAAGCATTGTAGCCCTAGCCAAGCTTTTGGCTCTTTGGTGAATGAAGTGTTGTTTACATTAAATCTCTTGATATTGTGCTCTATTCAGATTTCCAAGGTGCTATTTATATACTTGTTTGGATTCAATACAACACTTGTTGTATTCATCAATCCACTAGCTTCATCTTCATTCTTGATTATTCTTAACTTTTTCATAGTTCAAACACTTAATCAATAGGTGTGTTGGACTAAAACAATCAACCACTGTGATCCGGATAGATATCGGGATTAACAATTTCTTTGGTAAAATCTCTAAACCTTAACAAATTCCCTCCACTGAGCGGAACTGTCGTCAACTACACTGAACAGATTCTTTCCACTGAGCAGAATCTTTCAAACGTTCTCTGTTTTTCTAAAAATCACGAAAGCGACTTTCTTCTTTGCATATTCTAGTTGATAATGAAAGTCCCCTAGCCCCGTAGGATCCGACTTGTATCCCCCCCAAGTTCTGCTAACACCTAATCCGAAAACTTCCATCATAGGCATAACTCTTTGACTTTGTGAACTCGTTAGGACCGCTCTTGACTCTCTAGGTTCCTTCAATCGTTACCAAATGCGAGAATATCACAATAAACAAAATTCTTTCGAGCATGTACGAACACCGATAACAAAATAAAATTTTCATGTGCGGAAGAAAAATATACCGTTTTTGGCCCATAATAGTCACGTCATTAATTCTGACATTTGCACCGGTAACCGTGACTACCCCACGTTTAACAAAAATCAAGTTTTCATCATCCTCATTATTCTGCGCGCTCCCGAAACCATACGAATTTGTCGTTAAAAATTAACTCAAATATCTTTCGCGAACACCCGACTCCACTTTGCAAGTCATGGAAAAACCTTAGCCCATTAGTGATCATGTAGTCCTGGCCAACTAGTTGTTTACAAATTTAAGAACTAAATTTGCAACAAAACTCAAAGCCCACACTTGAACTTATAGAAAATTTTGTTGATCCAAAACAACTTTCAAGAAGCCCACATGATTAAATCTCAAACCAAATCCATAACACCAATATTTATGGCCATAAAATTGTAACCTGGGTGTGTGGCCCAAAAAAAATCCAAAAGTATTAGATATTTCAATGCATGCGTGACCATGTAGCTGCACACTAAATAACAAATCAATTTAGTGGAACAATATGTGATGTCATCGGCCTAAAACAAAACTAATGTACGAAGTTAATTTGAGGGCCCATCAGTTGAATCATGAGTTTTTAAAAAAGAAAACCTAGCTGCCAAGCCATATTTGCCCAGCCGCCAACATCAGTGGATAAGACATCATCAACAGCAGCTAACATTATCTTCCTTTCTCTCTCTGCGATACCAAACATCCAAACCCCACCCACTTTTCAAGTCTCTCTCTACGAAGAACAATCAGCAATCATCTACAGCATACAACTTTCTTTCTGTTTTTCATTTTAATCCTGTGATATACACGAGAACGGAGATCTATTTCCGGTGTTCGGTGGTTAGGTGACTGTGAGATGCGGAGGTCGTGAATGAAGTGAAGAACGATGTTTACTGCGGTGGTAGCTGGTGTTTACTATGGTGGTGGCCGGAACACAGAGATGAAGATCCACGTCATCAGTGAAATACTCTGAGCCGAAGTCTGACTTGGGACGAAGATTCAGCAACAGACGAACAACTGACTTGGGACGAAGATTCAACAACGAAGAATTGAAACAGACGAAATTGTAGGTCCATGATTCAGCTGCCGAACAATTGGGGTCGATGAAGAGTTAAGTGGGGTCGATGAACAACACCTGCCATGAAGCATAGACTGAACCTCCACGAAGAATGCTCCCGAAGAATGCTCTTAAAACCACGAAGACTAAACCCACGAACAATGGATTCTTCGTCCAGCATTGAATCTTCGTGAGTCTGTATGGACTTGTTCTTCGCCACGAAAACTTGTTACCAGAATGCACTACGAAGACTAGTTACCAGAATGCACTACGAAGACTAGTTGTCACGAAGACTCCATTCTTCGTTGAATTTGATTCTTCGTCAGTTAGATCCAACAAACCCTTTATTTAAAATTTGACTACTCCACGAACAAAGGTCCAATGAACATTCAACTGTTTACTATGAAGATTGTCTTCGTCCATGGAGTCTTCGTTACATGGAGTGTTCTTCATTCTTCGTATCATGCATGCATTCTTCGTGACAACCCAATCCCACGAAGACTAAAACATTCTTCGTTGATATTAACGGTCTATCATGTAAAGTGTTGAAAACAACACATAGGATTATCATGTAAAACACGTTACCCCAAAGAAAGCGATAAAAGACGGATATAGTTAATGAAGTTACGTGTGTTGACATGTATAGTAGAAGCCTTGCATTATAATACGGGCATTTATTGATATTGACGTTACTAATATGTGTAAACGTTTAAAGTTGAAGGACCCTCGCATTTGAAGATGACGAGAGTCTAAGGATCTATTCATATGATGAAGATACGGTTTGAAGAATGACGAGTAAATTATACTCGCCAAAGACATAAATCAAGAAATGATCTCGAATAGGGATCGAACGATAAGGAAAGTTTATCAGGGCAAGTATCGATAAGGTACACGTCTTAAACTGATAGTACAAGCAGTAATATGCAACAAATACACAGTAAAAAGGTAGTTGCATATAGAATATGAAACTTGGGAAACTGGATAGGTTATCTATCCAGGATGACGTTTCCAAGAGAAACTCAGTAGAGCTACGTATTATTCACAGTAGTGAATAATAAGATAATAACTGCATTTAGTTTAAATATAAATTTGGACAAGGGTAATCATCCAAGTAAGAAATCTCAATATAAATCCTGTTGAGGAAGGTATAGATCACATCAACGAATGTGATTGTATAAATGATTATAAAAAAAGGGACATTTTAAATGTTCAGAGATAAAACAGGTAAAACCAATAATTGTTAATTGACAATCAAATAAAGTTTTACCAAATAAAATAAATGAAAGAGTTACTTACATTGGGCGTGATATGGTAATTGTAATAAGGTCGTGCGTACCATGTGTTGATCGCTTACTCTGGCCAAGTAAGTAGTGAACATATGATACCATGAGATTCTTATAATGAGCATATTTATGTCCGATGTGGTAAGGTTTAGACAAATGAAAGAGTTAAAAGAACCTTGGGGTCAAGAAATCGTTTGGGCATACTTGTATAAATGGCTTTCGAGGAAACCATAAAAAAAGTATGGCGCGCCTAGAATAAATGACCTAAGGAAATTCGTGACATAAGTCATCTTGAACGAAAAAGCCATGACTAAGAAAAAAGTGCATTGTAAAGCCAAAGTATAAATGACCCGTAGGGTCATAGAAACAAAGGCATTGCCCACACAGAAAAGACAATTGAAGTCGCTGACTTTGGTTATAGTAAAAAGGAAGGATGATGATGATGAGCATCATTCAGAAATTTTAAGACCATCAAGCATGGTCACATAAAGAATAAAGGTTTGGTTGAATAAAGCGATGGATTTCTCTAAGAAAACCAAACAAGTCAAAACGAAGTCCTAATGCATATCTAAAAGGTTTCATTAATAATGACTTCGGTAAAATCACCCGGTTGATGGGTAGGAAAATAAACACATGCGTAAACCGAGAGACGGGAATGCGGATTTAAAGTCAAAGGACTCGGGTTCTGAGTTACGACTAAAAGACTATAAAATTTCGTAAAGAGAAATTTTGAATAAATATGTTCAACTATTTTGAGGTTGAACGGGTTGAATAAAGAATAAAATTTAACTGTTCATAAGTGATGGATTTCACTTGAACAATCCAAAAAGGGTTGAATACAAAGTGATGCCGGATGGCATAATAAAACGATTGCAGTCACGAACTACAGTCAGAATTAACGAAATTCAAATACGAAAACAAATGATTTTCAAACATAAAAAGAATGATCTACAGGATTATCATAACCTACGGGTTATAAATAGGGTAAAGGTTTATAGGGCCAAAATGACCCTAGGGGTCATTAATAAAAAGGAATGAATTTTAAGGACCTTGTCTTAACAAGGTGAAAATCTAAAGAAATAGCCCACGAGGCTAAGTGAAAGAACATATGGGTTACTTAGACAAAGCGGGGGAACCAGTTGAGAATCCCCGCATAAACCAAGGACTGTATAGAAATAAATGCCAATTCATCAAAATTGCTTGACATAAATTAAAGATAAAACGTTAAACTAAAACTTCAGTTTTAGTAAGAAATAATGTTTTTATAAACTTGAATTCTGGTAGGAATTAAATAGTAAATATTAAAGATACAGGTCTTGATACCAATAAGTACAAGACAATACATTCGAAAAGAGTATTTTCGATTATAAACCGTTGTTATAAACCTAGACATGACGTGACGTGACGTGACGCGATCACGGATCAGAAATGTAATGTGAAATAAAATCGCATTGTAGCCCGAAGGACGGGTATAAGATAACTAGACTAATAAGTCTAATTAGTGAGACCGACTAAGGTCAAAATTCAAATTAAGAATTTGTTTAATACGCTCTTCATTATGAGAATTGGCGTAGAATAAATATAATTCATAATTCATATTACCAAGTGGTAAATGTAAACGACACAAGTGAAGTGTCGGGAAGTCAAATCGAGCAAAAACACGATAAAAGAATAAAGCTATAATGTATGAGTAATGCTTAGAAGGCTACTCAGTTTAAGTGCATTGGGTTTAAAACTCAATAAACTATGTAAAGAAAGGTTTCGGGGACGAAACCTCTTTAAGGGGGTAGACTTATAACATCTCAAAAACGGGTTTGGTAATCAAACCCCATTAATGCTAAAAGACGGGTAAGTACCATTAGTGGTAAAATTAACCCGGTAAATATTAGGATTTTAAATAAATAAACCTAATATTAAATAAAAATAGTATAAATGCTTTTTATAAAATAATGTTTATAAAAGGCCCGAGTTAACGGGACTTAGAATAAACCGAGTCATAAATTCCTTGAACCCACTAAGTTAACTAGGAATGTTTAACCTAGTTATTAAGTGGGAATATCGTTATTAAAATAAGTTGGTTGTGGCCTACTTAATAAACGAACCAAACACGAGGGGTTAAATAAGGATAACTTGAAGGTTATCTTATAAAAATATCTAAACCAAACACACACACACAGTGTCTGTTGGAGATCGAACAAGGAAGCTCCCCATGGAGCCAAAACCCTAATCTTCACAAATCCATCAGATTGAAGGGCCAAACGAAGCCCATATTCACAACCGAACGTGAATTAACGATCACCCGAACAAGTGGATCATAAGGTATGTAAAATCTTGATGATTCATGAAGTTGTAAAAATTGGATAATCATCCTGATCGCGAATTTGGCATGGATTAGAGAAGTTATGGCTAAATTAGTGATATATACTTGGTTAGGAACAAAACCCTAAGTGAAAATCATACATAACATGCTATGAATTGAAGGATTGGATGATTTACCACACTAGGTTAAGTGGGTATTAATCATATGATGAATATGATGATATAATGATGTTTAGAATCATCATGTTAGATAGTAATATGGAACTACTTGAACAAATTGTGTGTTTGAGTATATAATCATACTTACTATGGAATGAGTTTAGTATGATATAATGAAAAATCGATGATATATTCATGTTGAATGATGTATGATATCATGATGTGTTAAAAATGATCAAAGTTTTGTTAAATTGATGAAATTCGATTACATGAACTTGGTTAATAAAGTGGTTAAAAACGGTAGCATAAGAATGATGCTTACCGAATAATTGACCAATGAAAAGATCGAATGATAAATTCGACATAAGAATCGTAGGATGGAATATTCGTAAATGATTATGACAAATCTAACCATCTTACAAATTTCGATGATAGTTTGACGCTTGACGAGCTAGGTGAAAGCTTGGGAAGGAAGCGGGTCAAACGAATCAAGAATGAAGGAAAAGCATTATCTGGATGCTGGGTAAGTACAACTTACACCCTTTGTATTAAATACCTATTTATTTTATAGGTTACGAGTAATATAAAGTCTTGTTTGAATTCTTATGTTCCGACACGACATGTGCGGTTCGGAACAAAAGACAATAAAGATAAACCATGTTTAATGGTTAAAAAGAGCTAATACGGTTATTTAGTCATGAAAGGACTAATAAATAACGAGTTTTGAATAATTACCTTATAAGGTAACTAATACAAATAATAAAGGTAAGACAAAATGACAGTGCACGTCCTTTAGGTTTACCTAAAAGTACAGTGCACGTCCTTAATGTTTAAAAGTTGCAGTGCACGTCCTTTACCTTTAATTTTGTTGCATTGCAAGTCCTTTATGGCTAACTGAGTTAAATTTTTCCATTAAATCCCCCACGTGCCTCCCACGTGAGCGGTATATCTGTCATTTCCCTTCATTAAGGACGTGCACTGTACTTTTAGGTAAACCTAAAGGACGTGCACTGTACTTTTAAACATTAATCTTCTACTTTTTTTTAAGGTTTATCTTTTTTTTTTTTAAGTTTATACAATTTTTTAAAGTTTATAGAATTTTTTAAAGTTTGTTTTTCTAATTTTTTTTGTTAACAGTTTCTAATTTTTTAAAGTTTGTTTATTTTTTTTTAATTTTAATTTTTTGCTAACAGTTTGTTTATTTTGTTAACCGTTTCAAATTATTTAACTCTATGTTTTTTTATTAAGTTTATGTTTTTTTATTAAGTGTATGTTTTTTTATTATGTAATGTCTTTTAATATTAATGATAATTTTTTTGTTAGTTTATAAACTTATTGTATTGAATTCACATTAAGATCATGTACATAACTGTATGATTGCGTTCTTATTTATTTTATTTAGTATGTACGATATTCTAATTAAATAAACTTTGTAAGTAAGATTTCATTTTGGATTATTGAAGACCTTAAATCACTTGATAATTGACTTTCTTATTTGTGTGTTCTTGCAATAAATCACACGAGCAGGTATCTTCTTATTTGTGTGTTCTTGCAATAATCCAAAATGAAATCTTACATACAAAGTTAATTTAATTAGAATATCGTACATACTAAATAAAATAAATAAGAACGCAATCATACAGTTATGTACATGATCTTAATGTGAATTCAATACAATAAGTTTATAAACTAACAAAAAAATTATCATTAATATTAAAAGACATTACATAATAAAAAAAACACACACTTAATAAAAAAACATAAACTTAATAAAAAAACATAGAGTTAAATAATTTGAAACTGTTAACAAAATAAACAAACTGTTAGCAAAAAATTAAAATTAAAAAAAATAAACAAACTTTAAAAAATTAGAAACTGTTAACAAAAAAATTAGAAAAACAAACTTTAAAAAATTGTATAAACTTTAAAAAATTGTATAAACTTAAAAAAAAAAGATAAACCTTAAAAAAAAGTAGAAGATTAATGTTTAAAAGTACAGTGCACGTCCTTTAGGTTTACCTAAAAGTACAGTGCACGTCCTTAATGAAGGGAAATGACAGATATACCCCTCACGTGGGAGGCACGTGGGGGATTTAATGGAAAAATTTAACTCAGTTAGCCATAAAGGACTTGCAATGCAACAAAATTAAAGGTAAAGGACGTGCACTGCAACTTTTAAACATTAAGGACGTGCACTGTCCTTTTAGGTAAACCTAAAGGACGTGCACTGTCATTTTGTCTAAAGGTAAAACGGTAATTCGATCACTCGTTGACGATTACCGTTAGTTTGTGAAAAGACACTTTATAGCGTAAGTTATAATGGGTCAAAAGAGTCAATAAATGATTTATAAGGAAAATGACCGTACGGTGTAAACCGGAGCGAGTCATGTAGACGAAATAGTAATAAACATCATCTCGCCAATAAATTCGGTCACTTAGACTAAACGGGTCAAACGGTGAAAATATCACCCTTTGACAATAACGACTAATGGTTTGTCGAGTTGTATGATTATAGGAATAAATATTGAATGGATATTTACACCGCTATTACTTAGCGGTTATTAAGGCAAGGTATCGAAACGGGTCAATATATTGATCCGAGCCAGGTATGTATAATAGGTCAATTCATCATTTAGAACTTGAGGTTCAATGAGGGCTAAACAAGTTAATAATGGACATTTGGTTATCTTTTAGGTAAACCAAATGATTTAAATTATAGTCATTGTGTTTTGAAAATATAATGATTATTTAAACAAGATCCTAGTTTAAAAGTGGGATTTTGGTCAATTACGGCATTAAAAGTCTTTTGTCGTAAACAAAAGGATTTAAGTTGACCAAAACGCCCTCGTAAGGTAAATCGAGCAAATGTACCTTAAGGGTTGTTTGAAAACAAGTTATATGATTAAGTAAATACTTTGAATAAGTATAAAAAGTAAAAGGGGTAAGTCTTGGGTCAAATGACTCTATATGAGCCTTTGCCGTAAAATAGCAATCCGAGGGATAAAACTCGGAATATATAAATCACCACATTGAATCCACCACAAATATAATTGTGGTGGGAGATCATTTGATAAGAAATGTAGACATATGAATTTAGAAACGAATGAAAGCGATTCGTGCATTAAAATATGCTTAAATACCCTTAATGGGTCAAAATAAGCGTATGAGCGAAAATGGTTTTAAGAATGTATATAAACCTATAATTGGAACCTAATATGATAAATATTATTGAATTTAATAGGTTCATGAGAACTAGGGGTCAAACAAACTTGTTTGTTTGATAAATACACTAACGGGTCAAAAAGTTAGTAAATATATTTTAAGCTGAAAGCTTAAAAGTCTCGGATTTTGTTAATCTGGATGTCGGGTTTTAATTTCATATGATAGAAAATTTAATTACGATCACGTAGGAAGAAACGTGACGTAAATCGGATAAAAAACGAGCAAGTTGTGCTCGTTTGCGTAAATTATAGTTTGGCTAGAAAACTCCTACTGTACAGTGAAAACCCCTAATGTTCAGTGAACACTACTACTATTTAATGAACATCCCTACTGATGGGTGGTCGCGCCACGCGACAGCAAGAGCCGGAAGCCGTCGCGCGACGCGACGGTATGCTGGTTTGGCGAAAATTGTTTAAATTAATCGTTTTGTATTCAGGACTTGTTTAAACTCGTTTTAAACACCATATGACTAACTCATTTCATGTTTTATGGAATATAGGTATTATTGAATTACCGGGGGATGATCAAGCTCATCGGGAAACCGAACACGCTAAAGAATCAAGCTTCCGCAAATAGTTTCGACGTCACGTTTTAAACGGCGAATGAAATTACAAAATGTTAAAAAAATTTATTTAGTTAAATGTTTTAACAAAAATAGAAATTTTAAGTGTATGTTTAATCTTAAATACACTATCATAATCAAAATTTCTATGATAATTGTATAAAATGGACTATGGGTCTTACAGACTTAATCACTGTAAGTATAACTGGAAAACATTTAGGGCTTTGCGAATAGTTTGGTAAAAACAGGATGGCTCACATTGCAAATTTAAATGGTCAAAGCTTGCCTACTTGTTAAGCTGGTAAACCTAGTTAATATATAATGCAAACGAAACGGTTAGTAACTTAATGCAACATTTACGATAATCGCGAGATCGAAAGCCTCACGACGAATGACAAAGTATAGCCTAATTTAGGTAGCACTTAAACATCCATCGGATTGGTTTTAATCGATTAGATACAGTACCGTAGCAGTGATCGAGTTATTACCCCGTTATCGTAGCAGAGTGTTGGTACTGCGGGTATATTATTTTGACCAGAATACTAGAGATAGAAAGAAAGTTTATGAGCAACGTTGAAATGTCACTAAAGTGCTCAATTTATAGCTGTTTCGCCATTCCCTCGTGCCCCGCGACTCGCTCAGCTGAAGCTCTCGCGGCCCACGAGCGCCCACCTAGCTACGGCTAGGGCTTCCGTGTCATACCCTAGGTTTGACACGTGGACGACACGTGTCAAACAACGTGTTTGGATCAGCTCAAGTCTCTCGCGCCCCGCGAGAGACATCCCCTTTGTGGGTCGCGGCCCGTGAAAGACTAAAAAGTCAGATTTTATTTGATTTTTATAAAAATAAAGTTATACGGGTTCGGTTTTTCAGTTACGGAGCGTTTTAGGGCATCTTTGTGAGTTGTTACATCCTCCCCACCTAATTAAAATCTCGTCCTCGAGATTTACTAGAACAAGTAAGGATACTTCCTTTTCATTTCTGATTCTAGCTCCCATGTGTATTCGGGTCCTCTCTTTGAATCCCATTTTACCTAGACTAGAATCAATCTCTTGTGTTTGAGATTTTTAACTTTTCTGTCCTCTATTTGAAGAGGTTTTTCAACAAACTTTAACTTTTTGTTTACCTTTATATCCTGAGAGGTACTACCAGTGATTCATCAGATAAACATTTCTTAAGATAACATACATGAAATACATCATGTACACCGGCTAATTCTTCTGGTAGTTGTAACTGATAGGCAACGGGTCCTATCCATTGGGTGAGTTTAAAAGGTCCGACGTATCTTGGGCTTAGCTTTCCTTTCTTACCGAATCGGACTACTCCTTTCCAAGGAGAAACTTTCAATAGTACTTTATCTCCAACTTGAAATTCTAATGAGTCGATTGTCCGCATAACTCTTTTGGCGATCTCTTGTCGTTTTTAATCTTTCCTTGATTTGAGTTATCTTGCTGGTGGTTTCCTGCACAATTTTGGGACCTGATAACTGGCTTTCTCCTATTTCTGCCCAACATACTGGAGTTCGGCACTTTCGCCCATAAAGTGCTTCAAATGGGGCAGCATTGATGCTTGTATGATAACTGTTGTTGTAGGAGAATTCTATCAGTGGTAGATGGTCGTCCCAATTTCCACCGAAATCTATAACACATGCTCTTAGCATGTCTTCTAAAGTTTGGATTGTCCTTTCACTTTGTCCATCTTTTTGGGGATGGTATGCTGTACTTAAGTTTAATCTTGTCCCCATGGCTTTTTCGAAACTTTTCCAAAAATGTGAAGTGAAACGACTATCTCTGGCAGATACAATGGGGAGTGGAACTCCATGTAGTGATACTATCTCATCCACATATAACTTAGCTAGTCGCTCCATGCTAAAGGTTTCCTTCATTGGTAGGAAATGAGCTGATTTGGTTAATCGATCCACAATCACCCAGATTGCATTGTTACCTTTTCTGGTTTTGGGTAGCTTAGTAACAAAATCCATGGTTATCAAATCCCATTTCCATACAGGAAATTCTAACTGTTGAAGTAACCCTGAAGGTTTCTGATGTTCTGCTTTAACTTGTGAAGAAGTTAAACACTTAGAAACGTAACTAGCTATGTCCTTTTTCATTCCTTCCACCAAAAATTATTCCTCAAGTCTTGATACATCTTGTTGTTACCAGGATGCATCGAATACCTAGATTTATGGGCTTCCTCTAATACTCTATCTCTTAGATTTCCTTGTCTAGGTACCCAAATTCTTTTCTTATGGAAATATATCTTAAGCTCTTATGATCTGTAAAAACGGTAAACGTACTACCATACGGATATTGTCTCCAAATCGTAAGGGCAAAAATTATCGCTCCAAATTCTAATTCATGAGTGGTGTAATTTTCCTTGTGCTTTTTCAATTGCCTTGATGCATACGCGATCACTTTCTTACGTTGCATTAACACACATCCTAATCCTAGCTTAGAAGCATCACAGTAAACCCCAAAATCTTCTGTTCCTTCTGGTAAGGCAAGAATTGGGGCATTTATTAATCTTTGCTTCAAGGTATTGAAAACTTCTTCCTGCTTAGATCCTTATTCAAACTTAACAGTTTTACATGTTAACTTAGTTAATGGGACAGCTATCTTAGAAAAGTCTTGGATAAAACGCCTATAGTATCCAGCTAATCCTAGAAAACTTCTGACTTCTGTAGCTGACTTTGGGACTTTCCAATTCGTGATAGCTTCTATCTTTGAAGGATCTACGTGAATACCTTCATGATTAACCATGTGACCCAGGAATTGCACTTCTTGTAACCAAAATTCACACTTAGAAAACTTAGCGTAAAGCTTTTCTTTTCTTAACAGGTTTAAGAGTGCATGAAAATGTTCACAGTGTTCGTCCTTGTTTTTGGATTAAATTAGTATATCATTAATAAAGACAATTACAAATTTATCCAAATACGGTTTACAAATCCTATTCATCATGTCCATAAATGTTGCAGGAGCATTTGTTAATCCAAATGACATGACTGTAAACTCGTAATGAGCATACCTAGTTCTGAAAGCAGTTTTAGGAATGTCTCCTTCCTGTACTTTCAGTTGATGGTATCCGGAGCGCAAATCTATCTTAGAGAAATACCTAGCTCCCTGACGTTGATCAAAAAGATCATCAATTCTAGGTAATGGGTATCGATTCTTAATGGTAACCTTATTTAATTCTCTATAATCGATACACATTCGCATTGACCCATCTTTCTTTTTCACAAACAACACAGGTGCTCCCCAAGGGGATGAACTGGGTTGTATGAATCCTTTTCCTAACAATTCATCTAATTGTCTTTTCAATTCTAACATCTCCGTTGGTGCTAAACGATATGGTGCCTTAGCTATTAGAGCAGTTCCAGGTATTAGATGAATTCTAAATTCTACTTCTATATCTAGTGGTAATCCGGGTAGATCTTCTGGGAATACATCTGGATATTCGGATACTACTAAAATTTCCTTATGTTCTTTGCTCTTAGTGTTAATGATTACTGAAATCATAGACACTATGCCTTGCTTTCTTTCGTAATTAGCAACTTTCATTACTGAAATAAATTTCATTGGCTTGCTTGGCTTATCTCCTGTAATCAGAATCATCTCTCCTGTTGGAGCACGAATTTCTACTGAATTCTTATCACATAGGATTCGAGCATGGTTGGCTACTAACCAGTCCATTCCTAACACTACGTCGAATCCTGCTAAATTCATAGGTAAAAGGTTCGCTGAGAACTTATGTCCTGATAGTTCTATTTCTCCTTCTTGGAGTACCTCATTTATACTGATAGGGTTTCCTTCGACCGTTTCTACCGTATAAACTTGACTAAGTTTGGTTAATGGTTGCATAAGAGCTTGGTAAAATGAAGTATTTATAAAACTTTGGTTTGCACCAGAGCCAAATAATACTTTTGCATAAATGTCGTGGATAAGGAACGTACCGGCAATCGCGTCGGGAATCATAGCTGCCTCTTGCGTTGTAAGCTGAAAAGCTCTTGCATTCTTCTTGTTAGTTCTGTCGGTGGCTTTTCCTTTGTTGTCAGCTGTCTTGGCTCATTTAGGGCAATTTGGCTTGAAATGACCTGCCTCCCCGCAATTGAAACAGATCGTAGATTTCTTTCTACGATCTTCTTCTCTATGCCCATGTATTTTACAGAAGTTGCAGTACGTATTACATTTTCCTGGGTTCCTTCTTTTGCATATTTTGCACAGAGTTGGTGCAGAAGACTGCCCGACTCCTTTCTTGAAGTTATTACCCGAGCAAAAACCTTGGGTAATCTTTTGAGCCAGCTCCTTCTTCCTATTCTCCTCCCTCGTACGAACCAATCCGTCAGTCAAAGTATTGGCCAGTTCGACTGCATCGTCGATAGTCCGTGGTCTAGCAGCCTTGACTATATCGCGGATTTCGCTAATAAATCCCCAAAATATAGCGAGAAATAAGTACAGGTTCTGGCGAGGCCAGAGTTGGTACTATTCTTGCATACTTGAAGAATTTCGATGTATACTCACGGCATTTAACATCCACCATCCGGTGGTTCAGGAACCGGTTTGCCATTTGTTCCTTTTCATAGGAAGGACAAAATTTCTGTTCTATCAGTTCCTTGAATTCTTCCTAACTCATGGCATAAGCCATTTTGCTTCCTTTGGCTTGTAGAACCGTATTCTACCATTCTAATGCCTCTTCCTTGAACAGGTTGGAAGCATACATCACCTTGCCTTCCTCTACGCACTTACTTAAGTTAATAACAGCTTCTGTCTTTTCTAGCCATCGTAGTGCAGCAGTTGCTCCTTCACTGCCCACAAATTCTGTTGGCTTACAGGCTAGGAATTCCTTATAAGTACAACTAGTTGTCACAACTTTCATCTTTTTAGGTAATGGGGCTCGAATTATATTATTATTGCCTCCATTCACGCTATAACTGAAATTATCATCACGTGAGCGTTGTTCAACTGGATTTTTAACAGCTGCTACGATTGCTGGGATATCATTGGCTATACCCTGAGCAACTATGTTTTCTATATCTTCTCTATTTAGAAAGTTTTCCTGATTATTTGGTTCCGATTGATTAACTTCGTTTGCTGATTGGTTAACTGCGTTTGCCATCTGAAGTATAGATACAAATACATCGATTAATATCACAAAATAGATAGCAATTAAACAAAATATTGTAAACACAAACACAGATTGAGTCAGCACGTATAGCCAAAACTGTCGATCATTGCGACATATATATATATATATATGCATCCGTACAAACCACATATTTATAGATGTTTTCTTTATTTATTAGGTGATATTTATACTATTATATATATATATATATATATATATATTTATTTATTATTTTTTTCACACATTTTAATATTACACAACCCTAGTCTATAGTAATCCGTCTTCAAAAGTGGAATTCCCTTTCATCGTACTACCAGAAAATATTCTCACCCACTACTCGAATTCTGTTTCCTGCGTCCACCAACTCTTCGCCATATCGGCGCAGCTCAGCAACATTTTTTGGGTTCATAGGTGGAAAGGTGGCAGGAGCAGGTTCAAATTGTGGGTAGTATAGGTTGGGGTTATTCATGATATTCTGGAAGTCCCAGTCGTGTGTCCACCACTCCTCAATTTGATCAGGAAGGGGTAGTGGGTTAACAACAGGTTCAGGGATAGTGGGTTTCAGGTTAGTAGGAAGTTCAACTTGAACAGGAGTATTCATGAGGTTTTCAACAACTGGGCCGAATAGATCACAGTTTTCTAGTTTCCTGTGTAGTTCTTCCCATGGTAGTAAAGCCGGAGCCTGATTGGAGCTTTCTCCCAATACCTCTTTTCCCTTCGGTTTGACGGTTTTCTTAAACTTTTGAGTTGCGGGTTTCTTCCTTCTTCCCCTCTTCTAGTCTAGAATTCTCCTTCTTTTCTTTGGCTTGGGTTTCTCTTGTGCTTGGAACATTATCGGTTCATCTGGCTCAGCTTGGTACCCGATTTAACCCTCAATAGGTTCCATGTCAGTGGAATGTATCGAGAAGTTTTGGAGAGCTTCCGATAACTCATTCATTCTGTTAGTCACAAATAATGAAACATAAAATTCTAAATTAAATATTTAGTTATTACAAACAATTCACAGAAGCACCAAATCTCTGATTATTATTATTTTTATTTAAGTATTTTTCAAAATACTTAATTTGTTTAAACCAGTGGCTCTGATACCATCTTTTTCTGTCACGGCCCCCGTCCCATTTTAGCCGGTTCAGAAGCCGAGAGACAGAAACCCTTGGTATCGGTATTTAATTGGCAGCGGAAATTTTATTAGGACCGTTAGTCAGAAAATAATATCAGAGTTTTAAAAATACCGAATAATTTTATTATTAACTGCGGGACAAACCCCGTATTTACAAGAAAGGAATTTCACTGGGGAAATCCTCCAATTTACAAAAAAACAGGTTTTATTGCTAATTTACTGAGCCACTTTATTTAAGTTGGAGTGCTACGCGGCACTTTTCCTTTTCTTCACAGTAAATGACCTGAAACATGTTTTAAAAAGATTTTATCAACAAAAAATACTGGCGAGTGCATTCAATTTATACAAAAGACATAATGTTATAACATACAGTATTAAGAGTTTTCACATTTGCTTATATCCTATAATTATCTGACCAAGTTGTCACTCGGCAAGACCTGTGACTATGGTCATATCACTATTTAGGTTCGTTCACCTAAAAGTGACGCTTGTCAAGAATTGTATACAAAACCCCACGTACTGACAGTAATTTAAGATTACAAAGACTTAATCACTGTAAGTATAACTGGAAAACATTTAGGGTTTTGCAAATAGTTTTGTAAAAACAGAATGACTCACATTGCAGATTTAAACGATCAAAGCTTGCCTACTGGTTAAGCTGGTAAACCTAGTTAAATATATAATGCAAACGAAACTAGGTTAGTAACTTAATACAACATTTACGTTAATCGCGAGATCGAAACCCTCACGACGAATGACAAAGTATACCCAATTTAGGCAGCACTTAAACATCCATCGGATCGGTTTTAATCGATCGGATACAGTACCGTAGCATTGATCGAGTTATTACCCCGTTATCGTAGTTGAGTGTTAGTAATGCGGGTATATTATTTTGACTAGAATACTAGAGATAGAAAGAAAGTTTATGAGCAACGTTGAAATGTCACTGAACTGCTCAGTTTATAGCTGTTTCGCCATTCCCTCGTGCCCCGCGACTCGCTCAGCTGAAGCTCTCGCGGCCCGCGAGCGCCTACCTAGCTACGGCTAGGGCTTCAGTGTCATACCCTAGGTTTGACAAGTGGATAAGACATGTCAAACAACGTGTCTGGATCAGCTCAAGTCTCTCGCGCCCCGTGAGAGACATCCCCTTTGTGGGTCGCGGCCCGCGACAGACTAAAAAGTCAGATTTTATTTTATTTTTATAAAAATAAAGTTATACGGGTATAGTTTTTCACTTACGGTGCGTTTTAGGGCATCTTTGTGAGTTGTTACACCTGCAGCATGGCTCTTAGTATATTCATCATCTCACTACTACCCCCACTACCTTGCTGGTAGTTTCTTTGATAACCGAAGTTATTGCCCCCATGATAATTATTCTGATTGCGGGGTTGGTAGTTTTGGTTGTTACCTTGGGAACCTGAATACCTATTCCCATTTCCCTACAGCATGTTCACCTAATCTTGTTTACCTACAATGCTAGGGCACTGATCAGCTATGTGCCCTAGATCCCCACAATGCTCACAGATTGGGTATTGCCCTCTAAACTCCGGTGCTTGATCAACTACCCTCACCACTGAACATCGATTGCTTCTCGATGATTGAGCATTCCGCTTTGACGTACTTTCCATTTTCTCTAAGTAATCCCAATCGGAATTCTCGTAGTTCATACCGAAAGTGCCATTCGAGATTGAGCTATGATCTCTAGCATCCACATCCATTAACCCCTCATGAAATGCATTTAGCAATTCCCACAATTGTATACCGTGATGTGGGCAATTCTTGAGCATCATTTTGAACCGGTTGAATGCTTCATGAAAATACTCACCGAATTGTTGTTGAAAGTTTCGAATACCTTTCTCAGCATTGTTGGTTCGTTGAGGCATGTAAAATTCATCTAAGAAGAGCTGCTGCATATCGGGCCATGTAAAGATCAAAGCAGATGGCAAAGAGTGAAACCATTGTTGCACCTTGTCCTCGAGAGTGAATTGGAAAAGAACTAATTTCACATCGTCCGCTGTGAAACCTTGACCCCCGATAGTATTACACCGCGCATCATACGCGGCGATATGCAGATACGGCTCTTCATGTGCCAAACCGTGGTATTTGGGTAAGCTAGAGATCGAATGTGCTCGTACCTCGAATGATCGACCTCCTAGTAATTGAGGAATCACAACCGGTGATGGGTTGTTAGCAATCGTGGGCTTGAAGTGGCTTTCTACACCCCGTACCGGTGGTCGGTCAACTCTTCTTGGAATGCCCTCAAAATTGTTGATCGGTGGAGGTAAATTTGGCGGAAGTGGCCTCTGTTGAACCGACATTTGTTGCACCGGTGGCGGCAATGGTATGTCTAAAGGCCTTCCCGGAATTGGTTGTTGATTAATCGGATCCGGTTGCTGAAATTGTTCTAGAAACCCATATCTTGTATCATATCTCCCCGAACCTCTCGTATTTGCTACCTGTCCATTATATTGATTACCCCATATATCTCATACTCCTCGTATCCTTCACCGAACTCCCCTGAGCTATTCCCTTGATCAAACATTGGGAATTGTTGTGGCTGACTTGGACGATAGTGTGAAGGTTGGGTTGGTAAGGTAGTTGAGGTGGATGAAGTAACGGTTTGTAATTGGTTGAGTGTAGTAGGGGTGCTATCAGTGACAATCCTCACGTAGGGAGAAGACTGTTGAGTGGTAATAGGTTGGGTGAAGAATGGGTAGTGAGAGGATGTTGATTGATTTGAGTAAGGCGGTAGATTGTCTAGATTGGGGAATGGTGGTGGAGGCATAGGTGGTAGTTGTGTAGTAGGCGGTTGGGTTGATTGTGGCGATTGAGCTGGTATGTTGGTGTTGGGTGATGGTTGTGTAGGAGTCCTTGTGAATTGAGTTTGTTTAGTTGAAATTTTTGGTTGCTTCTCGAGATTGCTTGAATTCTCCATTGTTTTGAGATTTGAGGTTGGTGCTCGCACTATCTTGTTTTCTCGTTGCACAACTCGGGTGTGCCTAACGGTTCTCTCGATTTCTGGATCAAATACTAGTGGTGAAGCTTTTCTGGAGTTTCTCGTATGATGCATACAAATATGAGATCACCTTCGCAACACAAACAAAAGAAACCTCGTGTAATTCTGAACAAAACAAAACAAAACAACACTATTTTTGGAATTTTGTCTATTTTAACTAAAACTTAACACTAAACACTTTGCGCATGCCTCCCCAGCAACGGCCCCATTTTGATGTTTGTCGTAACGAACATGCAAAATCCAACTAAACCAGTAGATAGGGTAAGTCGGATATCGAACCAGAGGAGGATTGTGGAAAGTGTGTAATGCTTAGTTTTGATTAATTACTATTGACAAAGTAAAACTCAGTTGTTGGATTTCATTGATTATCTAAAAATTACGAACTAAAAGTGAGATTTAAATCAATAGAGAGAACAATCCTCCAGATTTCAGATTTTACAGCTAGATTCAATTATGTGTTTAATCGAACACTTACATAGACATAAGTGTTGAATCTAATTAACCAATTGTGATAATCAACGACTAAGTACTCCGGTCCATACATAACGGGAGGTTATCAAATAATTATCAATTGCAATTACCAACCCTAATCCCATTGCAGATATATCCCAATTACTAGAACTCTCGGGAATTGAATGATTAAGAATTAAGTTTAAACAAAATACAATCAGTTACAGTCAATTAATCAAATCAACGGTGAAAAGCATCGAACGCTTAGATCACAGAGTTTAAACGATAGTCACAAACAAATAATATCATCTAACTTACAAAAACCCTCCATCCGGAGGAAACCAAAAGAGTTTAGCCGCTCATCTCGCAAGTAAGATCTTCAGAAGCTTGAATAATGAAGTATTGCATGATCGAATCGGCAAGGAATGGAGAGATGATGATGATTAAGATGAACTTGAGTGCTGGTGTGTGCGTATATATACATAATTTCGCAATGAATTTACACACGATTTGGTTTTAAATTTATAAAAGTGATTATTACTTTTACATCAAAACACACACGAAAGAGGCAAGTGTACCCCGTCACATATGTAATAAAGTATCGGTAAGAACCAAGTATCGATCCAAGGAAATGGGCGGAGAAATAATACTAGACCTTTGTCACTAAACTACCGGTAAAAACATAAGTTTGGTTTGATTTTAATTAAACTAAAGTAAGCGTAAACAAATACATAATAAAAACATAATAGATAATAGATAAAAAGCCTTGCTTAATACACAACCACAGCATGTCAACTAAGTCGGTTTTGGCACTAGAAGCATTCGGTCAATTTTCCAATTTAAGACAATTAGTATCCCTTTCGGGAATCCTAACATGACAATCATTCGGAAAGCTAAAACGATAAACACACTTTAACCACCTAAAATTGTTCTTTAACGTGCAATTGATAAATGTCTATGAAAATCTCTTAAAAATGAGTTAGTCATCCGTTAGGAGTTTTCTAACCGCACTTAATCAAGGAAAGCAACACCGATTAACACAATGCAACCACCGAGACAAGCATAAACTAGATTAAATCACAACCGAGTTCATTTTACAAATCTTGCACAATAATTCACCAAGAAAGCAATTTTGGCCTAAACTACTAACTAAGCTAACAAATCATGGCAAGAATTTATAATGACACCATCTAACCCGTTAAGGTCCTTACGTGACGGCAAGCTCTCTTGATTAACAATAATTACATTTTATTAAATCACTAACCATTTCTAGTATCATGATGCACACATTTAAACCAAGCTAAACTAGTTAACCAAGTTCAAAGTTTACTAATACAAGATTAATTAAGCTTCATTTTTCAACTATCTTAACTAACCAAGCATCAATCATCCAACATAATTACTTATAATCAAGAAATCAATATCAATAACAAGGTTGCAAACTAATCATCAAAGATTATCATAGAAAATACTTCAAAATGTCATTACAAACAAAGATTAACACACTAATGGCTATAATCAAGCAAGGGATTGTTGTGTTTTTGCCCAAAGGCTACAATAATACATAAACATTAATCTAAATGCTTGAAAGATTAACAAAATCATGGAAAGATTAGAAAACCAAACCATAAACAAGCACTAGACTAAGAATCCGGATAGTAATGGAGCTAAACGGCACAATGTGGCTTGAATCCGGGTCAAAAGCATAGCCTCTGGAGCCTGTATAATCGCCTATGAAGCTCCCAAAATTCCAGAATATCGAACAGAATGTTTCTGTTCTGTTTTTATATTTTTTCGATGTCGCACGGTCGTTCTTCCTGTGGCACGACCGTGCACTTTAAGCAATTATTGGAGTATGGTGCACCATACTGCATACATCATCAGATCTTTGACCAGATTCAATATCGCACGACCGTTCTTCATATGGCACGGTCGTTCTTCGCCGGGTTCTTGTTGCACGCTTGGTCGCACCGATCGTTCAGTTCCGAGGTTATGGCTGATCATCGGATCCGCACGGGGTGCAGATCATGGCACGACCGTGCGTCACCGGGCTGGCCTTGTGTGCCTTGCATGCCTAGTCGCACTGGTCGTTCATTGCCGGACCAAGTTGGTTTTGTCGGAGATGCACGGTCGTGCATCTGGTCGCACGACCGTTCCGTACGCCCAGGTTAGTTTTCTAACAGAAGGTTCGCAGCTTCGTCGTTTTGTTCGGAAAGTCCTCGTTTTTGCTATCATCTTGTCTGGTATGCTGTTTTAGGCCTGTAAACAAAAGTGTATATAATTAAGTATCCGAATGACGGTTTTACGGCCAAAAACGCATAAAATAGGGGTAAAACGGGGGACTAAAATATGTGTAAATTAGCGAATATCAAGTGCCAACAATTGCTTTTGTTGCTTCTCTAGTCGTCCAACAATGATGAGTGATGAGAAACTAGGGTTTTTTTCATATTAAAACCCGCCAAACAACTCCTATTCGCGCCCCCTATTTCCCTGCCTACACCCACGGTCTGTTGACCGTAGGTCATGGTTCACACAGAGCTGGCAATATTACCTCCACCGTGAGTGAAGGTCAGACCCGTGGGTCACAATTTGGAGTCCCTGTTTGTTTTTTTCTTCTTTGCATGCTCAACCGTGGGTCACGGTTCCCCTACCATGGGTGGGAACGTGAATGGCTTAGTTTTCTTCCAACAATTATGCAACTTTCATCAAATGTCAAGATTAGTCCCCCAACTTTACTCCCATCATTTTTTTAACATATACCCATCACATAAATTTCGTAAAATGACCAGAAGACCCCTCAACTTTACAAACTCTTGTTTCTTTCACATTTAAGCACAAAGCAACTTCCAATTAAGTACCGAATAGTCCCTGAACTTTGTTCTTTCGTGCTTCTTGTATTCTCAAGTTATTTTCCCAACTGAACAAGTTCCGAATCCGTACCGCAAGTTGCAATAACCATTCCAATGCATTCTGCGCCATCTTTAACCGTCATAACTTCACCAAATTACGAGTTTAACCTGCAAAACAATGAATACTCGTAGTTATCCCATTCAAGGCAAGTAAACACATAAAACACATACAAAACTCCCGAAATAGGCACTTTAACGCTCGGGTTTCACCCTCTCCATCAGTAGCGGCTGGTAATTACAGGTTTCGGTCTTGTTGTTTTGTGAAAAGGTGTAGAAGAAAGTGTGAAAATGATTGTATGTTGGGGTGGCGGCTGAGGTTTTTTTTTAGTGTTTGATGGGTAGTGTTATACAAAGAAAGAGAACATAGCGTTAATGTGGCGCTAAACTACTTGATATAGTTATATGTTTTTTGGGATATTCTTAGACTCAAACCTGGGTAATGGATTTTATTTAAATAAATGGTGTAAAGTAGTGTAGGGATAAGGTTTCCTATTAAAAATATAGTCTGTTTTTTTTTTTTTGGTTGTGGACTGTGATATTATGGTTTAGGGTTTTGAGCTGCAAAATAAGAAATTTAAAAATGTGAATATAATTAGTAACTTTGGTGAATTCTTATCTTGTTTTTTTGCATATAACTAGTTTTTCCTCGTCCGTGTTGCGGGGCACTAATCCGATTTTTTTCTCTCTCATAATATGTACGTCTTTGTTTCGGTTATTCGTACATACTATACGATCTTAGAAAAAGTTATATCGAGTCAACCAATTAAAACAAAACACTACTATACTTTTGCTAAAAAAAACTAAAACGATGGAAAAACTATTATTTTAAACTGGAGGCGACATTTTAATTTTTGAGGACAAATGAGTGTGTGTGTGTGTTTCTGGCATTAATAAAAATTACACCGAGTGAAACAATTACATCAAAACATTAACATAGTTTCGTCAAAATAAAACACTAAAACAATGGCATGACTGTAATTTTACACCGGGGAAATCGTAATTTGATATGGAAAAAAAAACAAAAACGATGGAAAAATTGTAAATTTGAACTTAGGGCAAAACTGTAAATTGACTACAAGAAGAAAAAAACAAAAAACAATTGGCAAAACTGTAAATTTAAATGGGGCGAAATCGTAATTTAACTCGACCTATGGAAAAGTGTCAGGAAGCTGCCTGGCATTATTCCCCTTCATGTGAATCGTATTAAACTAGGTTTTTCAGCCGTCGAGCGTTACGGCAACGTAAAACCTTAAGTAATTCGATAGCAATTCGTTTGATTATACAACTCATTGTGTGTTGCGACGTTGTAGACACCTAAGTAATTCGATGGCGATTCATTTTATTATACAACGCCAACCAAGAGTAAGTGTGTCTTTATATAGATATAGCGATTTGTTTTATTATACAAAGAACAAACAAAATTAAGTAAATATGTATATATAGATGTCGGTCCAAGGTCTTATGTCCATTTATAGATATCGGTCCAACATCTTGTCCAACCATATTTGTTCATAATTGGCTTATATCGATTTTGTAATGTCATTAGTTATTCGGGTTCGTATGCGTTGCTCGTTACCAACTCTTAAACGATATTAATATATTTTTCATCCATTATTCGGGTTAGTACGCGTAGCTCCTTACCCCCTCTTAAACGATATTAATATATTGTTTCATCCACCATATTATTTCCGATGTTAAAAGTTTGATTCTAAATATGACATGTAATCAAGGAAACATATAGGAAGCCAAAACTGATAATGACCAAAACCACAATTGTGCCAACTGCTTTCTTTTTCCAACCTACTTTATATTATTTTATCATGCTTTATTGTACGATGTAGAAATCATGGTTATATTATTTTATAAACCTTTATATCATGTAGTAAAATATTATATTTATGTCATCTTTTATCTCATAGTTGTAGGCATCAAAGGTTGTACACTATGCATTTAAAGTTGTACAGCGGTTTCTATCAAACCATGGATTGATTTTCTCACTTTTTATCACACATGTCCCATCAGCAACGTTTTCAGACCCGGACCGGTCGGGTCGGGGTTCGGAAGTTTTGCCCGGCAGGTTCACAATGTCAGCCCGTTTTTGCATCAGACCAGGGGTCCGGCCGGAGACCAGGGGTCCGGCCGGAGACCAGGGGTCCGGCCGGAGACCAGCGGTTTGACTGACGATCCGTTAGGAGAGGTCGAGCCGGTGCTTCCATCTTCTGTTTTGTTACTTCTGTACACTTGTTCACACTTAGCCTTAATCGATCATCTTCATGTGTTCATTGATTGTTATTCACTTATCTTTCTTTAAGAGATGACTAGCATTATCTATGTATAAGATGAACACAAAAAGAAACAGAAGAAAGAAGGATAAAGGTGACAACGACCGATAACAAAAGCAACTTTCAAACCCTAATAACTTAATAAAAATACAAATGGGCTAAATGGGCTAAGATATGTAATTATTACATTTGGGCTTCTCCACTAGTAAAATTAAAATTATATTGAATAATAATAATATATCATATAATCATAAGCAAAAAAAAACTACATAATATAAAAATTGTAAACAAAATAAAATTTACTAAGTGAATTTGCTATGAATGTAATAAAAATAAATCAGTATTATTATAGACAGATAATTTTAGATTTAGATGTTTATAAAACTAATAGATTTTTCATATTATAAAAGTCATATATATCCGGTTTTTAATATGGTCCGACCGGTCGGAAGGAGACCGGTTCAACGTCCGGTCCGGTCTTAAAAACAATGCCCACCAGGCACTACTCTGGTAAAAACCCATATGTCCCGGTAAGTAACTCTGGTAAAAAGTACATGACTAATTAGCATGGTGTATAACTTTTTTGTGATACATCAATTTTTGAATTTATGTATCCATTTGTGCTCTTCCCTAGATAAGAGTTCACCTCTAATGCTTTGCTCTATGTACATTTTCTTCATCAAGATATGTAGATCTTTGTTTGCAATTGATATACATATGCTAACAGTGATTTCACCGGAATTTCACCACCACCACCACCACAACCATTACTTTGATTAGGATGTTGCTCATGGGGAAGCAAACGTGGGGTTCCGGCACTGGAATGTTCGGGGGTGGTAGGTGGCGTCACAACAAAATCCAACACTGTGTCTTTTCCTCTGTCTCTCACACTCTCTCAAATGCAAATCTCTCATGTGTGTTTCTCTGAAGAAGTGTTTCTCTGAAGAAAGGTAGACGAAGGCTTTATTAGGATGTTATATTAAGCTAGATATGTTATTTCTGTTTAGTTTTTTAAGTTAATTATTATTATTATTATTAGTGGCGGTTACATGTCTAACCGTCATGTATATATATGTATGAATGTTTAACAGATATGGTTACCAATTCGAAAATACGAACATCATTCTTTCATTCGATAAACCCTAATCTGCAATTATCAATCAATAAAGTGGTATCAGAGCCACAACGATCCATACTCGCAAATTTCCAAATTACTGCAAATTCTTATCAATTTCTCTTCGGTACAAATGACAACCACAAACGGCGGAATTCAAACCCAAATCCCAAAACTGTTGGGACAAAATTATTATCATTGGCACATACAGATGAAGGTTTTACTAGAATCACAAGATCTGTGGACCAGTGTAGAAGAAGGATACAATCAATTAGCGGTCGGGGCTTCGGAAAATGATCAGAATGTTCATAGAGAAAAAGTGAAGAAAGACAAGAAGGCACTTCATATTATATTTCAGGCAGTGAGCGAGACGGTATTTGAACGAATTGTAACAAGTAAAACATCAAAAGAAGCATGGAATATTCTTCACAAGGCTTACAGGGGAGAACAAAGAGTCAAAACGGTAAAATTACAAACCCTACGATGTGAATTTGATGCATTACGGATGAAAGATATTGAAACTATAGAGGAATACATAACAGAACCACTATTATAGTGAATCAATTAAGATTAAATGAAGAGAACATTACGGAACAACGAATAGTCGAAAAGATTCTTCGTAGTTTAACAAGAAAGTATGAATCAGCTGTAGTAGCCATAGAAGAATCGAAAGATATGACAGTCATGTCAACTGAAGAATTACTAGGGATCTTGCAATCGCATGAACTTAGACTGAAACAATATGATGAATCTCCCGTAGAACAAGCATTTCAAATGCAAGGTACAAGTCAGAATCGATCAAGATTTTTCAGATCAGATTTCAATGGAAAAGGAAGAGGTAGGGGACGAGGAAGATTCAACGGGCAAATCCGCTGTTACAATTGTCAAAAACTGGGTCACACCGCTCGTTTTTGCGAAAGAGGAGAAGAGAATGATAGGAGCGACAATGCCCTATTACATGAAGAAGAGCCCGAAGACGGAAATGATGAAACTCTATTTATGTTTTTTAATGTAGAAGAGATAACGAAAGAGGATTGCTGGTATTTAGATAGTGGATGTAGCAATCATATGACCAGTAACAAAAGCCGATTTATTTCACTAAATGAATCCGAAAAGAAGGAAGTAAGAACTGGAGATGACAAGAGGCTCAATGTATTAGGAAGTGGTGATGTAGCCATTAAAGTAAGAGGAATAGAGAAAAGAGTACCCAACGTTTTTTATGTTGAAGGTTTAAAACATAATTTACTAAGTGTGGGACAATTGGTGCAGAAGGGTTATGAGGTAAATTTCCATAACCATGAATGTGTTATCAAGGATCCCACTGGAAAGCATATGGGTTCAGTTCGGATGACTGGAAATAAAATGTTTCCACTCAACTTAACCTATGATGTTACACCGAGAGTATGCAATATAATGACTCAAGATGTCTCAGTCTTGTGGCATCGTCAATATGGACACATAAACTTCGAAACAATACATAATATGGGAGCAAAGGAAGTGGTGAAGGGGTTACCCAAGACGGCTGCCAAACCATCACATAACATATGTGAAGGTTGTTTGTTTGGAAAACATGCTCGGAAAGCATTTCCTAAACAAGCAACATGGCATGCTACTAAGCCTTTACAATTAATTCATTCCGACATATGTGGTCCGATGAGAACTGCATCTATAAGTGGATGTAGATACTTCATCACGTTTATAGATGATTTCTCAAGAAAGACTTGGGTGTATTTTTTGAAATTAAAATCCAATGCTTTAATAAAGTTCAAGACTTTCAAAAGATTGGTGGAGAATCAAGCGGATGCCAAGATAAAAACTATATGCACAGACAGGGGAGGAGAATATTGTGGACATGAGTTTCAAAATTTTCTCAAAGATAATGGCATACATCATCAACTCACTACTAGTTACACACCCCAGCAGAATGGAGTAGCAAAACGAAAAAATAGAACCCTCATGGAACTCAGCCGTAGCATGATGAAAATGAAAAGATTATCACATATATATTGGGCTGAAGCAGTGTCATGTGCTACTTATCTCATCAATCGAGCAACAACGAAAGGAGTGCAAGACATAACACCTCAAGAAGCTTGGAGTGGAAGAAAACCAAATGTCTCTCATTTAAGAATTTTTGGTAGTGTGGCATATTCTCATGTTCCGAAACAACACTGAGGGAAGCTTGATGACAAAACGAAGAAAGTGATTATGGTAGGCTACAGTGAAACAAGCAAGGCTTACAAGCTATATGATCCAGTAAACAAGAAAACGATTATTAGTAGAGATGTGATATTCGACGAAAATCAAGACTGGGAAGGATCTAATAATCAACAAAATAATGCAAATGTCCAACTGAACTTCCCGGACACTAGGATTACAGATGATGAAAAGGAAGCGGCAGTCCAAGTCAATGAACCTGCTGCACAAGATAATGATAATAATAACAGTGAAGATAATGATGATGAAGCAGCTGAACAAAGTCAGAATGACGAGGAAGCAGACTCTTCATCTTCGACATCTTCGGAGAATGCAGAAATGAGGACTAAGAGTCTAGACGATGTATATGCAAATTCAGAACCCCTCACACAAGAATAAGTAGAAGACCTGTATGATAATCAGCAAGCAGCAACCAAAGATATAGCAAGTTTTGTATTATATGTTGATGCAGATCCAATCACATACAAAGAGGCTAACAAAGAAATGAGGTGGAGAGAAGCGATGGATAGGGAAATGGAATCAATAAAGAAAAATGACACATGGGAATTAGTTGATGCTCCTAAAGATCAAAAACCCATTGGAGTTAAATGGATCTACAAAACCAAATACGATGAACATAGGAATGTGGATAAGTACAAAGCTAGATTAGTGGTTAAAGGCTACAATAAAAAATATGGAGTAGATTACCAAGATGTTTTTGCTCCAGTCATACGATTTGATACAGTAAGATTAATATTAGCATTGGCGGCTCGAAACAACTGGTATTTACACCAAATGGATGTTAAAACTGCTTTTTTAAATGGAGATCTAAATGAATGAGTGTACATTGAGCAACCGGAAGGATACATCAAACTAGGAGAAGAACAGAAGGTATGTTATCTCAAGAAAGCATTATACGGTCTTAAACAAGCCCCGAGGGCATGGTATAGCAAGATAGATAAATTTTTCGAAACAAATGGTTTCAAGAAATGTGTATATGAACATACACTATTCATTAAGAACACAACAACCTCTAAGATGGTAATCTGCTTGTATGTCGACGACCTTATAATAGCTAGTGATTCTCTACAAATGATAAATCAACTCAAAGACTCAATGAAGAAAGTGTTTGAAATGACTGACTTGGGAGTATTACATTACTTCTTGGGCATGGAGGTTAAATATAAAGAAGGAAATATTACATTATCTCAGCAAAAATATGCCAAAGGTTTACTCAAGAAATTCAATATGGAAAGATGTAATACAATATCTACTCCTATGGAATATGGTGAAAGACTATCAAAGAATGATATCGAAGACGAGGTAAATGAAAATTTATATAGAAGTCTGGTAGGATGCCTCATGTATTTAACAAATACTCGACCGGATATAATGTTTGCGGTTAGCAAAATAAGTCGGTTCATGGAGAAACCAAAAAGGAGTCACTGGGAAGCAGGAAAACGAATCTTAAGATACATAAAAGGGACAATAAATCATGGAATCATATATTCAAAAGGAAGTAAAGGGAAGTTAGTCGGGTTCAGCGACAGCGATTATGCAGGAAATGTAGATGACAGCAAAAGTACATCTGGTTACATATTTCATTTAGGTTCGGGAGCAATAGCATGGCAGTCCAAGAAACAAAAGGTTGTTGCACTATCTTCGACTGAAGCAGAATATATTGCATTATCATTAGCAGGATGTCAAGCGCTGTGGATGAAAGGAATTCTCAATGAACTCAAAATGAATATAGATTGTCCTCCGGTGATCCTCTGTGACAACAAATCCACCATTTGTTTAGCTAAGGACCCGGTCTATCACGGGAAAAGCAAGCATATTAGAGTGAAGTACCATTTCATACGTGATCTTGTCAAGGAAGACGAAGTGGAAGTGAAGTTCTGCACTACTAAGGAGCAAGCTGCAGATATACTTACAAGGGCACTACAACCTAAGGATTTTCTCCGTCTCAAAGAGTTCCTGCATGTTGCTGCTATCTAGCTTACGGGAGGGAATATTAGGATGTTATATTAAGCTAGATATATTATTTATGTTTAGTTTTTTAAGTTTATTATTATTATTATTAGTGGCGGTTACATGTCCAACCGTCATGTATATATATGTATGAATGTTTAACAGATATGGTTACCAATTCGAAAATACGAACATCATTCTTTCATTCAATAAACCCTAATCTGCAATTATCAATCAATAGGCTTGAGGGGAAACTTGTCGCCTGATGATGAGGTACCGGACGATGGGCACCTTAAACACCCTGTGTATAAGACGCCATTCACTGATGGAGAAGAACACAGTCAGCTGAAGAATGCATGAAACCCTAATCGTGAAGCCTGATGACGTCGTGGCCGTTTTTCACGGCGAAACCAACATCGCCGGAATTCGTATTTGTTGCCGGAGAGCCAATTTTGAAACAGAGAACTGCGTTCGTCACAAGATCGCCCAAAGCTAGCGGACGTGTGAAGTGGATTTTTTAACGGATGCTTTCTAGCATGGTCCGTAAGGGTTGATAGGTGTTTAACGGGAGCCTTAAAATTATGCGGCCCAATGAATATGTGCCAGGCAGGTTCCTGGCACTATTCTCCCCATATACTTTGTATATGTAGTATAGTATAGTACGTTATAGTACATGATAATATAAATTCATTAACTGATGCGACATGGGCTGAGATTTAGATGAGTTGATGGACCGTCAATGGTTTGGGCTAGTGAACAATGTTACAGTGGTAAAGAATTAATATTAGACTATGGGCCAATAATTTAAATGAAACTTGGGCTTGCTGATTGGGATGAAACTTTTGTCAAGGAACTAGTTAAAGGACCGTGCAGATATTTGATGTTATATTTGGGTTATTTAAGAGTTGGGCTAGGTCTATTTATTACATTTGGGTTTTTGTTATTTGTGATTGGGCTTAGCAATTGAGTTTAGATCAATGGATTTATAAATTTGGACTGGGATCTTACAAAATATATTTAAAAGAGTGTTAATTCATTTGGGCCAATATCGTTCAACCTGAGCTACTCATTGGTGTTTCTTAAAAACTAGATCACTTCGTGATGTAGATGATGCATGTTAATGAAGATAGTGGGGTAATCACAAATGTATACGTCATATTCGGTGATGTGACTATTATGGGCCAAAACGTCATACTTTTCGCATTTGAAGCTAGAGTGCCAAATTTTCCGCATTTGAAGCAAAAGTGTTAAAGTTTCCGTGTTTGAAGCCAAAGCATAAATTTTACGCATTTTGAGTTTGAAGAGGTGTGAATTTAGCCAGAATTAGGGGGAATTTTTTTCTAGAAAAACTGATTACTTCTTAGGAAATTCAGGTGATGTTGCAATGGTATTCGGGTGGTTTGACATAGAGATTCAGGGAAGGTTTCCATAGTGTTGGGATCACCGTTTTGTTTTGTTGATCAAACAATAAAGTTCTAATGATGATGATGCAAACTTTATTACGAATTCACGGTCCTACGTAGATCAAAGATGTCATGAACGAGTTTCATTATATAGGAGCTCGAAGTTTAGCAACAAACCGGATTTCGTAGTTTCTATCAATTTTCAGTTGATAAAGTTGCATTAAACTGAACATGAATGGGATTATAGTTGAGATGATGTTAAACCGGAGGACCGTATCTTTACCGGTAGGATGAATGTTTAACGGTGTTGGAGTCTTCGAGACAAAACTAATGACTTGACAATTGTTACAGATCATTGAAAGACCCAACCTTTATCATTTGCCAATTAGTAGAAATGATGGATCAGACGTAAAACTAGCCTTGGGGGAGGTGATGCTACTCGATCCAGTTTAAGTTTCTGACTAATCGGATATACGTACTTTAAGGGGGAAGTCTGATATAGAAGCTTCAAGAATTTGGTTTTGTTGCAAAAACCCGAATCAAAGTTTCTGCAAACCTAAAGCATCAGTCAAGGGGGAATTATTAACGCAACAAGATTGTCATCAACATAGCATATTCAACACAACATTCGACAACAACATCCAAGTGGAATTTGTTAGTGCATTTAGGGATGTCTGTCGATGTTCGAATAATATAGATTTAATCGTCTGTGGAATAATGTAATTGTAAGCAAATGATTAGGCTAATTGTTTAAGAACCACTATAAATAGCCTAATCATTTGCATTGTTGACAGATCTTTCTAGAGAGTGTGTGTGAAGAAGAGATCACAAGAGGTGATCTCCTAAAGTGTGATGTAAACTCTGGTAAACCATCAATGATGATAAACATTGACAAACGGGGCAACAACGAAACATGAGGTCGCTAAGTGTTCGGTATTACACAGTTTAGTAGCTTACATATGGGGTAGCTCCCCATGGCATGATATAAATGAGTAATTAAACAACAAAAGTTTTTTGAAATAAAACTGGAAATCTGTGAACTCGTGAACTCGCCAACTTTATGTTGACACCCTACTGCATGCTTTGCAGGTTGGTCATTATAGCTTTAGACGGACGCCGCAATTGGCTGGAGTGCATGGCTTGTAAGTCTCATATTAATACGTATTATGGTTTTAAATTATAATGGGCTTTCTTGATACTCATGTTGCTATAGTAAACTGTGTTTTTGAACAATTAAAACTTGAACACTAATCATGTCAGTTGGATAACTTATAACATACGTAAATGGTTCAACATGATTAGTGGCTAGATCCTGGTCGGTCACACGCCTAGCGGTAGTACTCCGCGTGTTGAAATTTGAGGGTGTGACAAATTATGTTTGTTATGTTATCTTGATGAACTAGTGGAGTACTTATGATATACTTTTAGAGTTATTTTGAATTTTATGTTGTTTGATACACTTACAGAGTAATTTTGATAATTAATATACTAATAGAATAATTATGAAAATGTCATCATTTTTTTTATTTTTCCATGACATTCATATGTTTTGTACGATAACCATATTTGTACGGAATCTATACTCATAATTATATACCATGTAAGATATGTTAGAGCTCTGCCGTGAACTTCGTCCCCTGAACTTGACTGCTTATGCAACTATAGTGCTATCAAAAGAAAAATGGCAAGAGGTCACATACCAAGAAAGGAAAAACTAGGGATTAGCCACTTTCTAGTTTAGACATTTGTGATTCAATATCAACAAGTAGAAAGGTACGAAGTGAGCAATAAACCATATTTCTGGTTATGCTCATTCCATTTGACTGCTAATCACAAATGACATTCAATCTTTCTGCGATAAGAAGATACACTAGTACAGAAGTGAGCATTAGACGCGGTTAAAATAGTTTTTAGTCGCGGTTTCAAACCGCGACTTAAAATGCCGTGGCTAAAAATGTGTTGTTTATAAGACGCGGTTTGCTAAACACTGTCTTAAAATAAACCACCGCGACTAAAAAGATGATGATACTTTTATGGAAATGTTTTTAGTCAGCATTATGAACCGCGACTTAAAATCGTTTTACAATTTTAGGAAAACTTTTTAGTCGGTGTTGGATGAACCACAACTTAAATTCGTTTTACAATTTTAGGAAAGGTTTTAGTCGGTGTTGGATGAACCGCGACTTATGACCAATGATGTAAGAACGACAAATTATGCTGTAAAAATGACATAATATGCAGTAAAAAAATAATTTGCACTCCAACATAGACGTCAAATCCAATCAATCCTTTTATATATTCAACGTAGTCAAATCCGGACAAGTAAAAAATGACCCAATACACATTCAACTAGAAAGTCTACAATATTACTTGGTAAAATAACAATTCACTACTTAATCTATTCAAAACCGTAAACAAACTTTGTTTAAACTAAGGAATACCCAACCCGTCAAATAAAATTGGCATCAATTCCTTCAACGTCTTTTCTATATCTTCATCTGTAGCCTCTTTCGTGTCGTTCCACATCTAAAACATAGAAAATATTATAATTATTAGAAATTAGTTAACATCAACGAACAAATTGTTACAAACACATAACTACTCGTATGTGTGTGAGCATTTTTGCGCATGTTATCTTGTATATACTTATGCACATCTAAAAAATAATTCAGAAATAGACTTACTTTGGGAAATTGCTTGACAAAGTCGAACATAGATAGAAGAAGTATATACCCGCATTCCTATGTCTCAGCTTGTTGATTGCACTACAATAAATAAACAATTATTACTTATTCAAAATTTTTGAAAATCAAACTAGGAAATAGAAAACAAACTTACATTAACCATATCAAATGTGGGTTTTATTGGCAACAAGGCGCTTTCAATCACACTTGTAAGACGATAGTGGCTAGGATTCTTGTTGCCCTCTTTGAATATTGAATCTAAAATATATACTCGTCAATTGAATATGCTTTGTGTTCCTGTCCAGATGAGACAGTTACAGGCAACTGAGCACACTCTGAATGTCGTTCAAGAAATTTCTTCCACCTATCTTATTGTTCCTCCTCTTCCTCATGAAACCTTGTTAATTACTAAAAGATTAGCAGGTTTTGTGTTATGAAGTGTTTGAATAAGCAATAATGTGAAAGGGAGAGAGTAAGAACCTTGTACATGTTTGCATATTCGCGGTATTTTTGTACATGCTGAAATCTCGCTGCAAAACCATAGGCGTCCCTGTCCAGCAAAATTACATCAGTTCTTAATCGAATAACCGTTCCAACTTCCAATGACACATGACGCATCTATTTCTAAGTTCACAAGCATTTTTACATACATATCATAAATTTCACATCAACAATAACCATGTCCACATCCACTTACAGAAAACATGAATCATTAGAATCAAACACACATATGTATATATAGATTTTTGGTACCTGTTACCGATAAATGAAGTAACAAGACAGAATAATGAGATACAACCCGTTTTAAACTGGTTTGTATCTGAACCAAAGAGTACGGTTCAAACGGGTCACTTTTGAACTGTGGTAATTTCACATATTCATCTCACCTGAGATGTGTGTTATCTTCCCCCTCTAATCCACTTTGAAATCAACTTACTTTTAACATATATATTTAAAATCAGAAAATTTTGAATTTCATTAGTAATCGGTAATTATCCTTGCCAATCCTAATAGAGTAAAAAAGAAAAACATAAATGTCATACCGCACGGAGCTTCTTAGTGCTCTTCACCTTAGCCTTCAAGTTCTCCAAAGGCTCTTGGTGATACTCATAGTCTCCCCATGAAAAGTCAAATCTAGCAACTGCCACATCCACAACGATCAAATCACAAAAAAAAAAAAAAAAAAACAGTATCTGTTAACAAAACACCTAAGCAACAAAATCAAACCATGACTCTGTGCATCAAACAAACTACCAATCTACCTTAAAAATTGACATGAATTCTAACATTCTGATAAATATATAACCGATCATTACAACTAACTTCGTATCAAGTATCAAATGCATAAAATTAACGATCGCTGCTAATTAGTGTCAACTAAAAACGTCAATATCAAATACAAATTTCGTTTGAAAAATACAAATAACCTAACCGCAAAACGAGATCATATAGAAGAAAAATAAAAAATCCGTACCAGGCATGCTAGCGCTAAGGCAACCAGTGATGACTTCGAGTCATCATGAGCGAGGAGCAAAAGTTCCGACGATCTTCGTCATCGCAGAGAAGAAACTCTGCAGCAGGAATCAAAATCATGAGGTTTGATAAAAGGATAGGTTCTTCGAGGAGAAGATGAATTCTTGTAGCAACTGAATGAGAGAGAGAGAGAGGCAGGGGATTGAAGGACGTGTAATTCAATTTAGGTTTTGGAAAGAGGGGAAATTTGGGTTTTTGAGGAAGGGGGAAATGGGCGGGAAACTTAAAAGAATTTTGAGGAAGCGGGGAAATGTAAATCCATCCATGTATCCATTTTTTTATGTTTTCGAGTTATCATGTTGGCATTGCTAGGGGTGTTAAACGGGTGTTGTTAGTGGGTTGGCGGGTTCAACCCGACCCAAACCCGAAAATTTTAGACGAACCCGAACTCGACCCGAACCCGAAAATCGTGTCATACATATGAACTCGAACCCGACCCGAATATTCGCATATTGACTCGAACCTGACCCGTTCAACCCGAATTTTTTTATTTATTTTTTTCCAGAAAATTAATATATTAAAATTAACACCACTAAGAAAACAAATTTACATAATAAAATTACATTAAAATCATAAAAATTTACATCAACTTTCATTTTTAAATTATATTTATAGCATAAAATACACACCCGATTTAATTTATGACATAAAACATATTTTAGTGGATTATATTGGTCTAGGGGTGTAGACAAGCTAAGCCCGAGCTTGTTTAGGCTTGAATTCGGCTCATTTAAAGTTTAATTCTTTTTTAGTCTCGTACACGTTCTCTCCTTAATATAGACTAAAGATCAGTCACCGAAAAGTTTGCGTTGTTTTTCATCACAAACGAGAGGTATTTGGGACCAAGGTTTAGTAGCCAGTAAATTTCGCTCAAGAACCTTATATCACACAAACATATTTGTGACTAATTTAGTCTCAAAATAAGGTGTAAAAATATTAGCGCCTGACTATTAGTCACTAACACAAGCCGTATAAAGATCAGTCCCTAATAGTTACTCTCTAGTGGTCATTTTTTTGTAGGTACCATAAACCGACCATTAATCTTCTAGTTCAGATTGTATAACTGAAAAATAGGCCGGTAGTGTGATATACCTTACTAATAGACTTGACGAAAGCAACCACCACCAATTTATTTTAGAAGTGTACATACGTTAAAAACAAACAACTTTCTTCTTGCAGACTACAGAGGTTTGGTTCACCTCTTCTATTACAGATGTATGTAGATGTGGTCCATAGACCACATACATTTTACCTCTTAAAAAAACAAACTACACCTTAGTCATTACCATAACTAAACGTCGGTTTTGGAGAATCACTTAACCAAAAACACAACCCGATGGTCCGTTAATTATGGTTCAGTTAACCGTTGGTTATAGATCGGTTTCGGTTATTTTTTGTTAATTATCCAATGTAAATTGTTTGCTTTGTTCAAACTGAAAATGGTTTAAGTTATAGTGTTCTATGCTCGGTTATGCAAGGTTCATGTCTAAAACAAAATCGAAAACATATATTGGAATACGTAGAACAAACCTATAAATTTACGAAGAGTAAATTGCCAAAATCATCCCTTAGGTTGGGTGTGTTTGTCAGTTTCATCCAAAACAATTTTTTTGTACCATATTGTCCCTCACTTTTATAATATTTTGGCATTTTTATTCAGACGTCTAACTTTTTTTTTTGCCAAAATCGTCCATGAGATTTGGGATTTTTTGCCATTTTCATCCAAATATTGACAGAAAATATAAAGCAAATTAGACATTTGAATGAAAATAGCAAAAAAATCTCAAAAGTGAAGGGCAATATTGTACAAAAAAATTGTTTTGGATGAAACTGGATAACACGCCCAAACCTCAGGGACGATTTTGGCAATTTACTCGTTTACAAAATATGAAACAAACTACAAAATCCGAACGGTCTTTATTAGTTTCTAGAAAAACAAAAAATATGATATGTACAAAAATATTTCAAGTTATTAAAAAATAAAAACATAATGTTACCAACTTGAATTATATGTTTTAGAAGGTTGGTTCTAGAAAAATTGGTCAAACCCCAGGGACGATTTTAGCAGTTTACTCATACAAATATTTTATACAGATGGAAACCACGGTTTATTAATATTAATAAAAAATATTGTTTTATTAATATATTATTTTAATAATATATAACGTTTTCATTAAAAAAAAAGTTAGATTATAGCAATTAGAAGCAAGTAAAAACATATAACTATGATTCTACAATTAAACAAGACATTAATATCATTACAAAATTACTAACCTTGTAACTCTTGAAGGTTATCAATGGTGGGTTAAAAAATGTAGAATTTTGATGGAGATGATTGTTAAACTTGAGGTCGTTTACACAAGTGAACCAAGAACGCACAACTCCAATTAATCTCTTGCTTACAGCCTTTGATCAAACAAAATAAACGTTATAGCACCAAAAGGAAACAAACCTTTTTTCTTATTCAAAACTCAACCTTGCATATTTATAAACCTAAGCTACTATCCTAATTAATTACAAACTTACTGCAACTAGGAAATATGGCTTTTTATCTCTATCCATATCATACTTAAAAAATTCAAATAATATATATCTCCATTGTATCATACTTAAAAGGGGTTTTTTAATTATATTTTAAGTCAAGGTTTGTAAACACCGTCTAAAAGCTGTGTAAGCATATTTTAAGTCGGGGTTCGTATCAAAAGACACAAATTTTATTAGTGTTAAATTATATTTCAAGTCAGGGTTTGTAAACACCGTCTAAAGCTATGTAAGCATATTTTAAGTCGGGGTTCATATCAAAAGAAGCGAATTTTATTAGTGTTTAAAGGATATTTCGTTAGGATCCTGATGTGATGAGATTGTGTGTGTATATTTAGACAGGGTTATGTGCATTACCGCGTCTAAAAACAAAATTGAACCCCGTCTAATGGTTACTTGTGTACTAGTGATAAATGATTTCATTACCATAGATCCAAATAGTATAAGGGAGGGGGACTTCTTTCTTTTTTTATTTTCTATAATGTGTAATAAGGTAAAGTGCTTCATCGGTATACCTTTCTAGTCTTCCTTCTGAGTCAGTCAGGATCAATACCAAAAAAAAAAAGAAAAATGAAATGTATTCATAGACTCAACTTGTGTTCCTTCGAATTTATAGAAATAGAGGAATTTTTGTATGCCATTAACTGTTATAGAAGGCGGGATTATCAAACAAATGTTGTTTGTGACGTAACTATATCGGACCATAAGGGGACGACGAGAAAGGTCGTTATTACGTGTTGACCCTAGGATTAGGCTATATATCATTTAAGAATTGTTAGGGCTCTTGTCACTACAAAAAATACGTACTATTAGTGTCGTCGCTAATAGTCAATCCGTGTGAAGCTTAAAAAGGGCAGATTTTGGCCCTTGATGAGAGGATGATCCAACGGCTTGGGCTCTTTCCTGATTTCTCACCCTTAAATAAACACAATCTTCATCTTAAACCCACTTTCTCATACGACACACTCCATCTTCACCAACAACAAACTCAACCACCACCTCCATGAAGCTACCACCACAACCGGACCGCCATCACCGTGAAGCTCCACCCACCACCATTGGACCGCCATCATCAAGCTCCACCACAACCACCACTATCAAGCTGCACCACCACCACCGTCAAGCTCCGTCAACCCCAATTGAACCGTACGCCAACAAGCTACGTCAAGCACCACTGTAATGGTGACAAGCTCAAGTTCTGGCCAATTTCGTTTTATTGTTTAGAAAATGTATAGTTATGTATAGAAAATGTACAGAAAATGTATGTTATATTGACAAGCTCACGAATCCATTTTTTGAGCTGATATTTTGAAGGAGAAGTTATGTAATCTTTAAATTTATTAGTTCTGACAAGTTTTTGATAAACAATTTATTAGATCGACATGTTATATAATCTCCGGCAATCTATCTCTGGCGATATATTAGCAGCGACATCTCTCGCCGCTATTGGGGCAATACCGGCCAACCTTTAGCGGCGACATGTCCCCGCTATTGGTAAAAGCGGCGACATTAGGGGTCTTTAGCGAGAACATCTGTTGCCCCGATTGCCACATTTTCTTGTAATGTGTAATCATTCACTCGACTTGTATTCCTTTGAATTCATAGAAATAGAAGAGTTGTTTTATGCCAATAGCTATTAGAGAGGGTGAAATATTCTTGAATACCGGAATTGAAATTTTGTTCTTTTATAGTTATTACACACACAAAAACAAAAAAACATATCCAAACAAAATAGATTGTATCGTGCTAATTATGCAAAAGCCCCATACATAGAATTACAGTAAACAGTTACCAAGATTAAAATAGAGTTTGCGAGAAATTTATTTGAATTAAAGAGCACACGCCATTCAATGCGCATCACATGAACATCAAGTTAACGGCAGTTAATAGTACTACCATCACCGCTGATTGAGCTCCACCCCAACCAATCCCTGAGGCCGCACCGGCCTGAATTCCCCCCTTCGCAAACTTTTCACCAGTGGCTGTGCCTATCGGCACATCAGCACTAAGAGCAAAGTCTTTGGCATGGTGCTTCCCAATCAACCTAAACCTTACTTTGGCCACAAAATCAACTCTAAAATATACTAACGGCTCAAGCCCTGTGGTTATCGCGCCAAAAGGTAAGATACTCGAATGTTCGGCCACAGCCGTTTGGTTAAAAACCTGCGTGTCCGATGCCCCAAGTGGCTTGATCACATCTATGAGTCTTCGAGATTGAGCGTTACCTTGGTAGAACTTGGGCACAGAGTACTCCCATACTATTTTGTTATTGGTTTCTCTAGGGATAAATGAGAATGTAACATTGACAGGACCATCATAGTAAAGCCCGATCGCTGCGTTTTGGTTGCGTAGCTTAACGTTGAAAGATATGGTGCTGCTTGTGGTATTACTGGAAGTTTTATTAAAAGCTGGAACATAGAATTCTTCAACTGAAAACTCAGGATATTTAGGGTTCACGTATAAAACAAGCATGACAACTAGAACAATTAGTGCCGGAGTTACCACACATTGAAGGAAAATTTGAAGTTTAACAGGAAGCCGGGAACAACATTCCTCGTAAACCACATCGCAACATGCATTGCCAACATCGTCGACTTGCGCCATTAAACAGTAATTAAGTATATGTCTGTATAGGAATGTATGGAAGTTGATGTGTGAAATTGATCGGGAAAATGATTTTGGGACAACATATATATTGATTGAAACCGTATTAATCCTCCTTCAAGTGGTATTTTTAAAATGTAAGTGATTAGAAAATCCTACGAGAGTAATTTAAAATATTTACCCAAAATAAAATATTGCCCAGTTGATGTAGGAGAATTTGCAGCCCAATTTCATCCAAATATTTCAACAAACACTTTTATTATTATTGTAAAAAGTATTATTATAATAATCCAAATTCTTTTAATTATTAGAGTTGACAATTTCAGCTATGTGTAAATGCTGCTTTGGGAAGAAATGAGTTGGCGTAGTCTTTGATTAATACCGCGTAAAATGTTGAAGTTCCATATGATTTCGTGGGAACGTTCATGTTTCAACTTCTAATTAACTGTGTTTATCTAAAAGAACTTTATTTAATTATCTATAGAAAAGGTCAGCAATTACTTCACAGCAAATTCTTCATAGAAAAACAAACCAGTTGCGAATAAACAAGTAATATCACCACGACACCGAACTCCAAAGAGTAGCAAAACCCATGCGAAGGGTAAAGATAAAAATACGCGGTGAGATTTTGGTAAATGTGATAACGACGCTATTTTGCAAAGTATTATTTTATTACATAATTAAACTAGAGTAAGTCTTATTACTCTACAACAACCGAAGTAGCATAATAGTATAATATTAAAACAATAGTATAATTATTATTACTATACTTCAATTATAGATGTTTTAATTAAAGTTATATTATAGAGTAACTAGTTGATTTTTTACCCGCGCGTTGCGGCGGGGACCCAATGTCTGCAAAACGCGTGTCAGCAACAGCAAGCAGATACTGAATATCAAAACATAAATAAAAATGACGTGATAAGGATAGTCACTCCGTCCTAAAAAAACGATTTTAAATAACCTAATATATAATAGTAGGACCCACGCATCCTACACGTTGGAAATTCGGTTGTTTTCAATTCAGTTATTACGGTGCTAACACGTTAAAATATGGATGAGCTCGGTATCGGTAACGGCACCGAAAGTACCGATCCGGAAAATCATCGAAATTAGGTACCGCCGCTGAAAATGCTCGGTACAATACGGTATGGTATTTGAAGGTAAAAATCAATAAATGGTGTTAGTTCGGTGTCGAACCGAAAGTAACAATTCTGAAAACGCCAAAAGGTGGGTACCAAATTGGTATAAAAAATGATTTGGTATAGTAAATTGGGTATCGATACGATACCGGTTTGATTACAGTATTTGATATGATTTGCTCATCGATAATCTAAATATCCAAGTTAATTTTACATGCTACAAATCATTCATTACAGAAAAGACAAAAAAGAAAGCAAAATAAGTTGTTGTGTATATTAAACCTCATTGAAACGAAATACAATTTACTTACTGTGTATGAAAAGTAATCTAAACGGTACAATTACTTGCATTACTACGTTGCTACAGGATTTTATAAGCTCGGTACCGAAAATAGCGTTACCGAAATCCCCAAAAGTGGGTACCGGTACCGAATATATCTGGTACGGTACGGTTCGGTACCGGTCGGTACTGGTACGGCACTGATATTTGAGGGTAAAAACCGTGAATACCGGTGCTAAACAGATACCGAAAATACACCTGATTTGGTAAATTTGATTACGGTACAAGTACCCGATACCATGTGCTTATCCCTTGATGATGTTACTATTAATTGGATTGTATATAAGATGATGCTACTATTCATTGCATTGTATTTTTAATATATAGGTAATTAGATTACAAAAAATGACATCAAACTATTAATTGGATTGTATATAAGATGATGCTACTATTCATTGCATTGTATTTTTAATATATAGGTAATTATTTGCCGAATAATGTAATTATCATTTTTTTTGTTTAATTCGTATGTTTCGCATGTTAAAACCTATTTGTATGTAGACTTTATACTAGAGTACTTACAGTGGCGGCTTTGATGGTGTGTGGGGAGGACCTCCACACAAGTCCCGTGATTTCGAGTGTCACGCTATTTAAAAAAAATCCGATACGTATATGTTATTTTTATAAATAGTAAATAGATACCAATTATAATATAGACCCATTTACAAATAATTTTTATGGTTTAAAATTTAGCACACTTGGTATTAGGTTTATTGAGCCCAATACTAATTTGAATATTATTTTATAAATAATAATAAAATATTATGGAAGGACATATTTTTTCAAGTTCAAACAGGGTACGTGAATTTTCGTAGACGTCTCTGAATAATTACAATATTAAATAAGAATCAATGTGATGGTAAATAAAAATAACAAAATTAATTGAGACATGTGCCTACACGATTATCTTAAGAACATATTTTTGAATCAAACTAGTTATTTTCCGCCCGCACGTTGCGGCGGGACCCAATGACTACAAAAGGCGTGTCAGCAACGGCAAACAGATAACGAATATTAAAACATAAATAAAATGACGTGGTAAGGATAGTCACTCCGTCATAAAAAAACGATTTTAAATAACCTAATATATAATAATAGGAACCACACGTCCTACACGTTGGAAATTCGGTTGTTTTCAGTTCAGTTATTACGGTGCTAACACGTTAAAATATGGATGAGCTCGGTACCGGTAACGGCAGCGAAAGTACCGATCCGGAAAATCATCGAAATTAGGTACCGGCACCGAAAATGCTCGGTACAATACGGTATGGTATTTGAAGGTAAAAACCAATAAATACAGGTATGGTGCTAGACCGGTGTCGAACCGAAAGTAACGAATCTGAAAACGCCAAAAGGTGGGTACCAAATTGGTACCAAAAATGATTTGGTATAGTAAATTTGGTACCGATACGATACCGGTTCATTTACAGGATTTGATACGATTTGCTCATCAATATTCTAAATATACAAGTTAATTTTACATCCTAAAATTCATTTATTACAGAAAAAGACAAAAAAAAAAGCAAAATAAGTTGTTGTGTATATAAAACCTCATTCAAACGAAATACAGTTTACTTACTGTGTGTATGAAAAGTAATCTAAAAGGTGCAATTACTTGCATTGCTGCATTGCTACAGGATTTAATGAGCTCGTTACCAACCGCTACCAAAAATACCGTTACCGAAATCCCCAAAAGTGGGTGTCGGTACCGAATATACCTAGTATGGTACGGTTCGGTACCGGTCGGTACTGGTACGACACCGGTATTTGAGGGTAAAAACCGGTGAATACCTGTGCAGAACCGGTACCGAAAATACACCGATTTGGTAAATTTGAGACCGGTACCTATACCCGATACCATTTGCTCATCTCTTAATGATGTTACTATTCATTCCATTCTAACTTTAAATAATTCTAATTCTGGTACGGCACCGGTATTTGAGGATAAAAACCGGTGAATACCTGTGCAGAACCGGTACCGAAAATACACCGATTTGATAAATTTGAGACCGGTACCTATACCCGATACCATTTGCTCATCTCTTAATGATGTTACTATTCATTCCATTCTAACTTTAAATAATTCTAATTCTGGTACGGCACCGGTATTTGAGTGTAAAAACCGGTGAATACCTGTGCAGAACCGGTACCAAAAATACACCGATTTGGTAAATTTGAGACCGGTACCTATACCCGATACCATTTGCTCATCTCTTAATGATGTTACTATTCATTCCATTCTGACTTTAAACAATTCTAATTCTGGTACGGCACCGGTATTTGAGGGTAAAAACCGGTGAATACCTGTGCAGAACCGGTACCGAAAATACACCGATTTGATAAATTTGAGACCGGTACCTATACCCGATACCATTTGCTCATCTCTTAATGATGTTACTATTCATTCCATTCTAACTTTAAATAATTCTAATTCTGGTACGGTACCGGTATTTGAGTGTAAAAACCGGTAAATACCTGTGCAGAACCGGTACCGAAAATACACCGATTTGGTAAATTTGAGGCTGGTACCTATACCCGATACCATTTGCTCATCTCTTAATGATGTTACTATTCATTCCATTCTAACTTTAAATAATTCTAATTCTAATTCTAATCTAATAATTCTAATTTTAATTTAATAATAAATCACTATTCATTCAGTTTGTTTTTTATCATATATAGATTTTTTATCATATATAGATTGAACCACAACTACAGGGAGACCATTGTCCTCGATCACCACCACTGTCGTATGTGTTTCCTTTCTCAAACACTATCGTGATTTCACCAGGGGCGGACCTGAAGGCTTGTGGGGCGGAGCCCGGGCTACGGCTCAACTTTTTACTAGAAGTGTAAAAAAAAAAAAATTCGATTTTTATACATAGGACACCCCTGAACAAGTACGAGGACACCCCTCAAGCTATGAAAAAAAGAAGAGGACAAATCTATTAGGTAATTTTTTTACTTTATTTATTTATTGTCGTTTTTTTTTAATATTGTATGATTGCACTGTAAAAAAAAAAAATTTAGGATACCCCTAAATTTATGTTCTAGTTCCGCCACTGGATTTCACCCTTGTTATTTTTTATATGAATATGCAGTTAACTTAGGCTAAATTTTGATTTAAAAATGTGTTAGGATTGTGAAATTGTTGATTTAGATGAATTAATTTTGATTTTTGAATTTGTACAAGGACTTTTGCAAAAGACGAGTACATTAATTAGGACTTGGTTTTATGAACTAATAACTATTTTGTTTGTTGGATTGTTGCTACTCGCAAGTATGTGCATTAGGGATTGTGCCTGTGAGTGGTATGTTTAGAACTTGGATATGTGGATTAGTAAATTGGTGACTTGTTGGAAGTATATGTATTAGGTCTCAACGGCAAACCGCCAAATCATGTTTGATCGCTTTCGTGTGTAGGTATATATTTATCCCTTATTATTGTATATATGAAGGGCCTCTCGGCACAACGAAGCTTCCTAGGGATGTGCGTCAATATGAAGAGAAGGGAAAAAGGGATAGATGGATGATTTTAGGGTATTCAAAGCTTAACTTCAACATCATAAGACCATACCCTCCATAGTGGCCATCACCAATTGATTAGCAGGAGAAGATGATAAATTAAAGTACATTTTACTTTAATTTAATTTTTATACCAGTTTGTTAGTATATTTTTTTCTGAAAGATGTGGGACGTAGGACATAAGAAGTGATAGGCAACGTCACGGACTAATTAACAAGCCAAATCATGACACTTAGTATGGAGGCACGTCATCCCAGCACACCAGAAGATGTAGGCCCTTATAAGATCGATATAAACACCTATTCCCTGTTGTATGATGTAGAAACAAGTGCGAAATCCAAGTTTACACACAAAACAAGCAAGAACACAATCAATAACACAAAGATATCACTTCAAAGTTTCCGTGTATTGATTTCAGCAAAGTAACATTAAGCAAATTGACAATATGCGCTCCCGCACTCTAAGTATGCTCTCTGTTGGTGCACACATCTGTCGTCTTCGTCTTACGTCGAGTCTCGAGTTCGTTGTGGAGTGTGACATCATCAATATGACATCATCTTGTGACATCATATTGATGACATCACAATAGAATTCACACATGAAGATGAAATATGGAATTTGAAGTCAACCGTTTGAATGTAATAGTTTGAAATAGGTTCCGTTTGAAGGGTTCCGTTTGAAATGGTTATGTCACTTTCAAACGGAAGGATCTTTCCTATAAATAGCCTTCAAACGATTTCATTTGTAACGTTCTAGTTTCCGACGCCGAGGTGCTGTCGAAGTGTCTTCAGTCCTGTAAACGTTCAGAAATCAATATACGAGACATTTAATAGTGAATCCAAGCTAAACGAAGACCGAATCAATGAATTCCGCCTCTGATTCGGTCTGAGCACTCTTCTGATCGACTCGTTAGGTCGTTTCACGATCCTACAAGTGGTATCAGAGCTCAGGAGGAAGAGTTCTTACCGTTTAGCTCGTTTTCGCTGGAATATTCTATCTTCTACACTTTCTTTTCAAAACTGAACAAGTTTTCACGGATAAAATCGGCTGAAATTTTCACAATGTGTGTGTAATGGTATTTTAACAAACCCTTGAGAATATCGGATCTAAACTCGAAGTAAAAGTGGTAAAAATGGACTGAAAATACCATTCCGTTTGAACGAAGCATAGGTGTTCCGTTTGAAAACTGCCTGAACGTTTGAAATCTGCTCACATTCCGTTTGAAACATCGTTTGAGGATTGCATTACGTTTGAAAATGCATGTGTCTGTTTGAAACATCGTTTGAGGATTGCATTACGTTTGAAAATACAGACCTGTCCGTTTGAAAATTGACTTAATCGTTTGAAGCAAGCACCTGTCCGTTTGAAACGTGACATGACAGTTTGAAAGTTACACCTTCCCGTTTGAAACATAACCTGACCATTTGAAATTCTACATGACCGTTTGAAACATGGTTTTTGTTTGAAAATGTTTCAGTTTTTCACGTGATAGTGCTTTGGGTTGTGTGAACCGTTTGAAAAGTTAATCAAGTTGTGAAAATCATTTTACAAGAGCATGTGATAGTTCTTTGATTTCGAAGTTTGAGTTTGTTGGAACTTGTGATATTAGTTTGTCGGCAATTAAAAAATTGGTTCATGTGAATATATCGGGTCATGTGTTAAAAATTAGAGTTGTTGATAAAAATTTTGTAGATAAGTTCATGAGATTCGACCAAATCATTGTAATTGCATGTTAAAGTTGTCAGCACAACACATTAAATGATTCAAGGTGATCACGTGAATTTCTAAGTGGTGGATATGTGTCAGGCATTTGTAAATTCTATAAAGATCAGAGGGTTGATTCTACTTTGCAAAGTCATTTAAAAAGGTCACAAGGTTTTGGATAGTCCACAGCAAATTCAACTCGCATCAGTTCAGTTTGTGTTGTGATTTTTGGGTCAGTTTGCACCAAATTCAAGTTACATCAATCTCATTCGCACAAGGTCGTTTGAAATTGATTCAGTTTATTTGAGAAATTTTTGAAAACCAAAACATGGATGATGGTTATTGGAGTGAAAGAATAAGAAAGTGTTTGGAAAGAGAAGCCAAGAAAAAGGAGAAAGCTAAAGAAGAATCTAAGAAACTTGGAACTTCGAATTCTGAATCAGTATCAAAGAAAAAGATTGAAACAAATGCAACTATTTTTGATCAGTCATCAGACGAAGAGAGTGATGATAAAAATGTTCAAGTTGAGAAGAAACAGGTTGAAAAAATTCCAGCTTTGAAGGTCGAGAAGAAAGCTGATGATGAAAAAATTCCTGGAAAATGCTTAAACTGTGAAAATGATGAATTAGTATGCTCCAAATGTGACAACTTTAAGACTGACAATAACAAACTCTTGAAGGATGCGGAAAGTTTGAAATCGGAAGTCGAGAAGTTGAAAGATGAGAAGCAAACTGATGTAAAACAGATTCTGGATTTACAGGGAAATTGTGAAAAGTTGAAAGCTGAAAATGTTAAACTGTTAAATGACTTGAACAGTTTAACATCAGAAAACAAAAGTTTGAAAGAAAAAGAAAAGGTTTTTGAAAGCAAAAAGAAATTTTCAGAAGATGAAGATTTCTGGATAAAGTTAGAGAACAAGAATTTGAAAGCAAATGAAACAAAATTTCAAGAACAGATAAAAGTTTTGGAAAATGAAAAATCTGTTCTTGAAAACATTAAAATTGAAAATGAAAAAACAATCAAGTCTCATCTTGAACAAATATCTCAGTTTGAAAATGAAGCTGAGAATTCAAGGAACAAAATTGATGAGCTTGAAAACAAATTGAAAGGTTTTGTGACTTCATCTGAGTTCCCCTGTCCAAAATCGATCAATTCTGTTCCAATAAGTGACAATGTCACAAACTTTGACAAAGTCAAAGTTGAAGATTGTGATGAGAAATCTGATGATGAAAATAAAAAATTCGAAAAAAAAAATTGTTTTTGAAATTAAAAGAAAAATTTCAAGAAACTGTTCCGCAATCAACTGAAAAGGGAGAATGCTCTAAGCAAAAACCTTTGAAGAAGAAAGTGGAACAAAAACAAAAAGAGAAAATTTTGAAAAATGTACAAAAAGATAATAAAAGCTCATCAGATCGATCATCCAATCGCAATGAAAAATTACAAATATCAAAAAATGAAAACTCAAAAATTGTTGGTAATAAGTGGTGCAGGTTTGACCACAGTGCTTCAAAGCCAAATCCAGCTTACAAGAGGAGAGATGGATATCACCAAGCCAAACAGTGCTTTGATTTGAGCATTTGGGCTGAAAATGGTGATTGGTACGATAACAGAGTGTGTTACCGATGTGGTTATCAAGGACACATTGCTGTTAACTGCCAAAGTTGGAATTATGAGACGAGAAGATGCTTTAACTACAACATCAGAGGTCACATTGCCAGAGATTGCCCAAGGAGATCAAATGAAAGATTGAGGGTTAATTCTCAGAAAATGGCAAAGAAATCAGTCAATGTCAAGCCCAAAGAACAGAAGGTTCAAGAACCTAAAGTTCAAGAAACGAAAGTGAAGCTTTCTCAGGGGCAGAAAGACAGACTGAGGAAGAAGAGAAAGAAGGCTAGAGAGTATCTAGAGAAGATCTTGTCCTCGGGTTCATCTGTTGGTAAAAATAAGAGTTCTGATGAATCGACTTCCTCGATGGCAAAGTCAAGCAAGACGAATTCATCGGATACAAATCTGAGGACGAAAGAGGAAAAGAAGAAGAAGAAAATGGTCGGCGATGAATCTGATGTGTCAAAGTCAGACAAGCCACCATCAGGCAATGAATATGACAGATCAAAGTCAGACAAGCCATGTACAGGCAATGATTCTGGTTCGTCAAAGCCAGAAGAGCCTGTTGTTGAGGTAAAATCTGAGAATTCAGGTTTAACAATGGATGATGCAAATTTTCCACCATTGTTGAACAAGAATTCAAAAGCACCCAAGGACTGTCAGGCTTGGGTGAATCTGTTTAAATGAAAAACCTGACTTGCCGGAGATCCCAAGTTGGTAATCGTGGATCATGAATCGGCATCATTCTTTATCATGTTTGTATAAAATGTTTGAAAAGTTTTTGCAGGACTTGCCGGAACTCCCAGGTTTGTAAGCGAGGAGTAGGAATCGGCACCTTGAGAATTCAACCAACAGATGATGATTGGTTGAAAATGTTTGTTTGGATTGATCTTAAAAGTAGTAAATCAGGGACATTAAGTTGTATCTGATTTTCTACAAGTGTTTGAGAAACAAAATGATGAGTTTATCCCCTAACCCACAAATGGTTAAAATCAGTCAACAAAACTTATTTTCCGGAAAAACCATTTGATTAAAACAAACTTAAGTGTTTTGAGATCATAATGGGAAAATAGTTTGTTGTGAGGGGGAGTTCTGATTGTTTATGCCAAGTGGATGGCGAATTGAGGCAATTCGATATCAGTTGTCAAGTTACTTGTACAGTTTATTTTCAAATTTCCTAAAATGTGTTTGCATTTTAGGGGGAGTAAAATTTTAGAAAATCCAAAAACATTTGAAAATTTGAAAAAGCCAAAAACATGATAAAATGAAAAAAAATGAGTTTTGTTGTCAAAAAGAGGAAATGATAGAAAATCAGTTGGACTGTCACAGCATGCTAAAGAAATGGAAAGTCAAAATGTGGTAAACGATCTCACTAAAGATGTGACGATAGGCTCAGCTAGACTAGTAGATTTGCGATAACGATACAAACCTAAAATGAAAAAGCCTAGTTCTAGTGGGAAACACGGTTGAAAGCATAGTACTTAGTTTTGTCCTTCTTGATTGTGTGCCTACTCGGTAATCGCTGATTGTCGAAAGACATAAAACTGGTTAAGTTTGTGAACTTTCACAACTTTGCTGAAAAGTCGCTGTGATTATGCATTTTATTTTGCAAAGAGTTAAACTTGTTTTATTTCTTTATTTTGTTTAAGCATCGGACATCCTCTGCGTATACGTGAGTATCGACCTGGATGTTGTTGCCTAAACGTTCTGCTTTATTTTCTTTGGTGTTTCGTTTAAGCTTTGGATCACCTCTGCGTATACGGGAGTATCGACCTGGTTGTTAATGTTTAAACATTCTGCTTTGTTTTCGCACAAATCACAGTTGATAAAAGTTTAAAGGCGTTGCTTGAGATAGTGTATTACATGATGAGGGGATATGCTGAGATCGTGGGGTCCATAAGAACTTAGTGCAATATTAATATACCTTAAAGTATCGGTAAGCAGATTGAAAGTTTTTAGATTGAGTTTAAGTGGACAACAATATCGTCAATCAACGTGAATCGTTTAGAACTGAAAATGTTTAAAGCTTAACGGTGCTAGTGATTGGTCACGTAAACTGATATGATCCTCTTGCACGAAGCTCACAAAAATATTGTTTGTAAATATTTCTTTACTGCATTCCTTTTTTATCAAAAATCCAAAAAGATTTTAGTGTGTTTTAGCATAAATTTTGAAAAATACAAAAAGATTTTCGACAACTAATGTTGAAGAGCTGATTTTCAAAATTTCAAGTGCTGAACATAATGAACTAGTTTGGGAATGTGTGTGCTGAATTGAAGGAATTTTGTTTTGAGAAAGAAAAAGTTTGATTAGTTAATCGAGATCATTAATTTGAACTTGATGTAACTATTACTAGTAAGTTTTTCTTATGGTTTTAAGTAAAAAACTTATGTTGTGATGAGAAAATGTGTGCAGGAAATGAGCTTAAACAGAGATAAAGCCAGGAATTGATCTCTAGGTGATAGCTAATTCCAGACAGTGATCCCATCATGATGAGAGGGGGAGTCTGACGAGGTTAGAGCCAAAGAGAAGATCCTGGTATATGCTAAGAAAGAAAAGAGACTGATAAAGACTGAAGATGCGAAGACTCGACACTTAAGACTCGTCAACATCTGAGGGGGAGTCTGTTGGTGCACACATTTGTCGTCTTCGTCTTACGTCGAGTCTCGAGTTCGTTGTGGAGTGTGACATCATCAATATGACATCATCTTGTGACATCATATTGATGACATCACAATAGAATTCACACATGAAGATGAAATATGGAATTTGAAGTCAACCGTTTGAATGTAATAGTTTGAAATAGGTTCCGTTTGAAGGGTTCCGTTTGAAATGGTTATGTCACTTTCAAACGGAAGGGTCTTTCCTATAAATAGCCTTCAAACGATTTCATTTGTAACGTTCTAGTTTCCGACGCCGAGGTGCTGTCGAAGTGTCTTCAGTCCTGTAAACGTTCAGAAATCAATATACGAGACATTTAATAGTGAATCCAAGCTAAACGAAGACCGAATCAATGAATTCCGCCTCTGATTCGGTCTGAGCACTCTTCTGATCGACTCGTTAGGTCGTTTCACGATCCTACACTCTCTACTGAAACATATATTGTATTCAACTACGATAATACTGTAGGAATCCGTTCGTGCAAAATTAAATAAAAACTTTATTAACTTGAATTACAGAACTAGTACAGAAAGAAGCTGAAAATAAAAATACAAATACAACTGAAATATGAAAAAGAAGAACAGAAAAATAAACAAAACTGCTGTTCTTGGCTGAGGATCGTGTTAGACACGGGTCACTTAAAACAAATTTTGTGTCTCCCAGGAGAACACGTTTGTTTCCAGGATACAACAACCCGAAGTAGTTGCACTGCCAGTCTTAACACCAACATGAAGGTATACCTTGCTGCTCGAAGATGATGAAGAATTCAGTAGAGAGAAAGTTGTTTGCTGTGTTTCGGTGTATTGTTGCAGCAGGGCAGCCTCCCTATTTATACTGCTGGTCTTTGATGAAACTGGAAAAATAAATTAAATGGGAGAATTAAGTTGCATTGAACGTCTTCAATGCACTTTAATTCCTCATTTAATTCTCAGTCCAAACCATTGAATTCGTTAGTTTCAATGCTGAAATGTAACTGCACTGGCATTAACTGCTGAAAGCTTCTGAGCGCGCGTGCAAGACACACTGGTGCGCGCGCAGCTCTGCAGGCTCATGCACGCGTGCGCCATTTTGGCTCACTTCCATGCGCTTGTGCGCCACACTGGCTCAGTTCCATGCGTGCCTGCGCGCGTGTGCCACGTCACCTATGAGCCTATACGAGCACGCCACACAGTCGCGCCGTATTGGCTCACTTTGGTGCGCCGCGCACGTCACATCAGTGCCCATGCTCCATGCGCGCAACTGCGCGCCTATATGCCAGGTGTACTCGCGCGCGGACGTACTAGACTGCCACGTCATGCGCCACTGCGCGCGGATCCACCAGGGTCATGCGCCTCGTACCCATGCGCTTGCATGCCACGTCACCAGCCACCTGGTCCTTGCAGCCCCTGTGCTCCACCACGCGCATGTGGTCAAAAATACAAAGGCGACTCTCAAGCGGCGATGCGAGCGTGTAAAGTGAAAAGTGCGCCATCAAAGCGCCACATTGCGCCTCATCGGCCACGCCACGCGCGCGTGCGAGTGCGAGTTAGGGTGCTCTGCAAAGTGCGCCATCAAAGCGCCACATTGGGCCTCATCGCCCAAGCCATGCGTGCGCACGTGTGCGAGTGCGAATTAGGGTGCTCCGCACCCTTCGCAAGTACACTTAGTGTGTGCTTCCATGAAACAATAAGGATGGAGAGTTCCCACTTAAATACCCCTTTAAGTTTCATCTCTCTTCCTATGTGGGACAAGGTGCCACTTTCCCACTTTTTCAGCATTCAAGTTTCAAACAACAAACTTTGAGCATCGATATCTCATTCATCTTAGCTCCGTTTTGGACGTGGTTTAGTTCGTTGCAAAGCTCTTCCAACATATAACACAAACCCACAAATAAATATAAAAACCCGCTCATTTTTCTTATATTTATTTCTAGTCCAAAATAGGAAAAAATCATTTTCCTATATTTGTGAAAAATGTTATTTTCACAAATTTCCAACAATTCCCCACATGAATAGAAATTGTTCTATCAAATTTCAACGATACACGTTCAACAGTTGAGTATTGCAAGATAGGTAGGTGTAACATTTGAACCTTCTTTTGTGAAGCATACTTAGCCTCCTAGGGTCTTGTAGACGCGGAGTCTTTGAACAATCCCCCATTTATGTAGGCGACAATATAAATTCACACAATACTCTCCCTAGTTGAGTCAAGTCCTCATGGTTGTGTCAGTTTATGGTCATGGAACACTTTCCTGGTTCTGCGAGAGCTCTAGGATTTGCGCCTCCCCACAAATCCATTCGAAGCGACCCCACTTCTCTCTAACATAGGTGATTCCTCTTAATCATTAAAAGAATCATGGTTAATTTTGGATTTCTTCAAAATCGTTAACCTCAACATGCTTAATCTTTCCTTCATATCACTGATTGGAATGGACTAGGAAGTGTACAACTCCCTTTATTAATTTTGGGGCACCCCCCACAGTGACTCCCTTTGCGTTTATGATTAAGTTTGCCTATTGAACCTAGATCTTGGGATCTCTAGTCAACTAGGTTAGGTTTCCCTCATATTCCCTTCTTCTATGGGCTTTAGTCCCATTCCTCTTGACGACTTATACACCTTATCTTTGCTTAAGCCTTTTGTTAACGGGTCCGCAATGTTCTCCTTTGACCTAACATAGTCAACTGAGATAACACCCATTGAGATAAGTTGTCGTACCGTGTTGTGTCTACGTCGAATGTGCCTTGATCTGCCATTGTACATCGTGCTTTGTGCTCTAACAAGTGCAGATTGATTGTCACAATGTATGCATATTGCCATCAACGGCTTTGGCCATCTTGGAATATCTCCCACAAATTGACGTAGCCACTCCGCCTCTTCCCCGCTGTTATCTAAAGAGACGAATTCGAATTCCATCGTAGATCTAGCTATAACAGTTTGCTTGGAAGACTTCCAAGCTATAGCCGCACCCGCAAGTGTAAAGACGTAATCACTTGTGGATCTGTGATCCTTTATATCTGATATCCAGTTCACGTCAGTGTATCCTTCGATCACTGCTGGATCACGGGTATAATGCAATCCATAATCTCTTGTGTATCTTATGTATCTAAGCACCCTCGTGATAGCCAATGATCCGCACTCGGATTACTGGTGTATCTACTTAGCCTGCTCACAGCATATGCTAAGTCAGGTCTAGTACATGTCACTAGATACATGAGACTACCAATGATCCTTGAGTACTCTAACTGAGCAACATTCTCGCCTCTATTCTTCCTTAGGCGCTGGGTATTATCAATTGGAGTTCGAGCTATACTCGTATCATTCGAATTGAATTTCCCAAGGATCTTGTCCACGTAGTGAGATTGACTCAACACAAGACCATTTTGGGTTCTAGTGATTTTTACTCCGAGAATCACATCCGCGAGACCCATGTCTTTCATGTCAAACCTCGCTTTCAACATATCTTTCGTTGAGTTGATCATGTTATCATCACTCCAAATGATAAGCATATCATCTACATAAAGACATAAGATTACATAACCTCTTTGTGTGTCTTTAAAATGAACACACTTGTCGCACTCATTTATTTTGAAACCATTGTCAATTATGACATGATCAAACTTTTGGTGCCATTGTTTTGGAGCTTGCTTCAAGCCATACAAAGACTTGACCAATTTACATACTTTGCCCTCTTTTCCTGGGGCGGAAAAACCCTCTGGTTGTTCCTTGTAAATTTCTTCTTCTAAATCGCCATTTAGAAATGCGGTCTTTACATCCATTTGGTGAACTTTCAAATTTCATAGAGCCGCAATTGCAAGTACCAATCGTATAGAGGTTATTCGCGTCACAGGCGAGTAAGTATCAAAGTAGTCTAGACCTTCCTTTTGTCTAAATCCTCTGATTACTAACCTTGCCTTGTATTTATCAATACTTCCGTCAGCTGTCATCTTCCTTTTGAATATCCAACGATATCCAAGTGGTTTACAACCAGGTGGAAGATCTACTAACTCCCAAGTATGATTTTTCAATATAGAATCAATTTCATTCTTAATTGCTTCTTGCCATTGAGGTCCTTCTGCGGAGGTAACCGCCTCATGGTAGGTATTGGGCTCTCCCTCAACCATGTATCTTATGAAGTCTGGACCAAAGGATTTTTCAACCCTTTCTCCTTTACTTCGTCTAATCTCACCTTCCTCGACCTCGGGTCGTTCATGTCTTTCGTCTATCCACGTAGATGAACTTGGACCTGCTTCATCTAACCATGTTGATGAACTTGGACCCGCTTCATCAGCAAATGTTGATGAAGTCGCATGTGTTTGTCCTAACATAGGAAACACATTTTCAAAATATGAGACAATGTATGGATTTGCCTCCATGATAGTGTGTTTGTGTACATCGGGATTCTTGGACTCATGTACAAGAAAACGATGTGCACTACTTTGATGTGCATATCCTATGAAAATGCAATCAACAGTTTTGGGTCCTATCCTAAGAGACTTAGGAGGTGGTATAATCACCTTTACTAGGCACCCCCACACTTTCAAGTATTTGTATAAAGGCTTCCTTTTTCTCCATAACTCATATGGAGTTTCATCCCTATTTTTTAAAGGTATCTTGTTCAAAAGATAGTTTGCTGAGAGAATGGCGTGCCCCCATATTTCTTGGTTCACTCCCGAACTAATCAACATGGCGTTCATCATCTTTTTCAGTGTGCGGTTCTTTCGTTCCGCCACGCCATTTGATTGTGGAGAATAAGGAGGTGTACACTCGTCTATAATGCCTCTTTTTGCGCATAAATCTGCAAAAGGTGCAACATATTCACCTCCTCGATCGCTTCTCACATCTTTTATCTTCTTTTTAAGTTGATTCTCAACTTCGTTTTTGTACAAGATAAACTTTTCTATTGCTTAGTTTTTACTCTTAAGTAAATACACGTAGCAATATTTAGAACAATCATCAATAAACGTGATGAGTACTTATTTCCTCCACGCACGGGAACCTCTTTTAATTCACACACATTGGTATGAATTAAATCAAGGGGTTCGGTTATTCGTTCAACCGATTTAAACGATGATCTCGTAAGTTTGGATTCAACACATGTCTCGCATTTGTGATCGGACTCGATATGAAATGTTGGTATCAAATTTAATTTAATTAAACGTCGTAATGAATTAAAATTTACATGTCCTAGTCTACCATGCCAAACATTAGAAGACTCACTCATGTAAGTAGAAGAAGAATTTTAATTCATATTCTTGTTTTGGTTTACAACAATTACATTCATTTTGAACAGTCCATTAAGGGCATTGATGTGTGTCGGTGTTGATATATTTTTAGTTATATTTTAAGCCCTTTTTAACACTGTAGTCAAGTTTTAAATTTATAAAACACGATATTTTACTAACACTAAACACACATATGGGCAAGTGCACCCATCATGAGCATAGTATAGCGTTGGTAAGATACCGAGGTCGTCCAAGGACACAAGAGCTTTTAGTACCGGTTTATCCTCAACGTCTAATCAAATCAAAAGTTTAGAAACAGTTTTAAACATGAAAATAAAAACTAAAAATGCTGAAAAATAAAATAAAATAAAAACAGATAGTCAAGATGAATCACTTGGATCCGACTCGCCTTTAGTGTAACCTTTGATGATTTCCGCACTTTTGCACTTTTTAAGAGATTATCTTAGTTATAGTAGTAGGACCCTCTTTTGAATGTGACGTTACCCTCTACCCAGTAGTTTGAGTCAGCAAGGATACAATCCTAAAGGGTTGGATTATTGAAAGATAATTAATTAAGTTATTAATGCGTAATGTGGTAGGCCCCTCTTTTGAAGGTGACGTTACCCCTGGCTAAGTGGTTTGAGTCAGCAGAGATACAATCCCAAGTAGTCGGGTTAATGTATTAATAGTAGTTTACATATGAGGGAACCATTCGCACCCCCGCCATCCAATACCAGTGGGTATTGAAGGAGGTCCTAGTAAGCTTGACCCAGGTCCTTGTAAGATCTATACACTGAACAAGGCAAGAACCTTACCAAACCATTCCCTTAACCCCCGACCAGGTAGCCAACATATCTCTATATAGACCGTAGAGATATGAATGGTGTAAATCTTTTATTTTATATAGACAGTAAAATAATTCCAAGACACCATGGACAAATGATAAGGAAGTTTCACCTTCAAAAGAAACTAGTTATTAAAGTCATTAATACAAAACCAAATAAAAAGTGCGAAAAGATTAAAAAACAAAGGTATTACACTAAATGCTTGTCTTCACCAAGTGATGTAAGAGGCTTAGGTAAACATGGCCTTTGATTGTCAAGAACTCTTACTATCAATCTTGGATCCCGAGACTACTACACACTCTCTAAGATGGATGATGGGTGATGGTGGTTGATGTGGGTTGTGATGGTGGTGGAGTGTGGGTGAAGTTGGAGAGAGGTGGTTTGCCAAGGGATGCCTTTGAAGTGAACCAAGCACCCCTATTTATAGCCTTCACAGAAGCCCGGACACGGCCCCGTGTCCATCCACTTTCTCTTTCTTCATTAATTGCAATTTGTCTTCATTAGCTCCACACGCCCCCGTGTCCGCTGGGCACGGCCCCGTGTGCAGAATTGTATCTGTACTATCAAGATTTGCTTGGATTCTGCGAATCTGAGCGTTGACCACGGCAGTGTTGAGCTGGGCACACCCCCGTGTTGGGAAATAGAAGCTTCTATAGCTTTGTCCTTTCTGCAGACACCTGAACACGCCCCCGTGTCCGTTGGGCACGGGGCCGTGGTCAGCCTTCTGTTTACTTGTGTTTGCTTGAGAAGATGTTGTCGAGGGGTCGGGCATGCCACGTTTATTTCTTTTCTTGTAATTATGTTAGATTTTGCTGCATAATTTCTTCTTTTGTTCATTTACGCTTATTTAATCCTGAAAATACAATAGGAAGACAAAAGCACACTTTTTCCAACATTAGTACTAAAAAAGGGTTAGTTTTATGCCTCATTTGATGTAATCTATATATTGCATTTTACACACATCTGGCATAGCCCTTTCCAACAAACATTCCACATCTAGAAAGAACAAAGTTGTCTGATTCAAACATTAGACGAAATCCAAACTTGTTGAGCATCCATCTCGACACGAGATTCTTCCATATCTCTGGAACATAAAGCACATTTGTCAAGGTAAGCTCCTTGCTAGAGGTCATCTTCAGGATGACAGTGCGTTCCCCCTTGATGCTTGCGGTAGCTTTATTTCCCATATAAATCTTTTCTTCACCCGACGTTTCCTTGAATGTAGAGAACAGTTCCTTATCAACACAAACATGGCGGGTTGCACCCATGTCAACGAACCATCCTTTTGGGCTTTCACCTATAGCGTTGACTTCTTCAATCATAGCTGCTTCCTCGATTATCATTGCAATGAGAGGCATACCATCCTCATCAACCATGTGCGCACGCTCACGCTTAGGTTTCTTGCATTGGTTAGTTAGCACGGTGCCCAGTCTCGTTACAGTTGTAACAAGTACCTTGGAAAGGCGCAAGCTTCTTTTTTCATAGCCCCCTGTTTCGGTCCAAGGTTGTTAACCTTTGCTTTCCCCTTATTGTCCTTTTTACCCCATTTGCCCTAATTGCCCTTTGAGGACTTCCCAACTTCCACCATGTTTTCCATAGCCGAAGCTTGCAAAATGGTGCCTTTTTGGGCCACCCTGTTGTCCTCTTCTGTACGAAGATGGACGACAGGTTCCTCAATCGTCATTTCCTTTCGCTTGTGCTTGAGGTAGTTTTTGAATTCTACCCACGAAGGAGGCAATTTCTCAATCATGGATGCCACTTGAAATGTCTCGCTAAGTACCATTCCCTCAGCATGGATGTCATGAAGTATAATCTGTAACTCTTGGACTTGGTTCATAACAGTCTTGTTATCAACCAGTTTGTAGTCCAAGAAACGGGCGACAACAAATTTCTTTGTTTCTGCATCCTCCGTTTTGTACTTTTTATCCAGAGACTCCCATAATTCTTTGGAAGTCTTGATAGTGTAGTACACATTATACAAGGCATCCGAGAGACCGTTGAGTACATAGTCTTGACATATGAAATACGAATGCTTCCAAGCATCTACCGCGCACTATGCTTATGCATCGGTCTCCCCTTCCACAGGTTGGGGAGCGGTTTCAGTCAAGAACCTCGCAAGGTTCATGGTGGTCAAGTAGAAGAACATCTTCTATTGCCACCTCTTAAAGTGGAGACCCGAGAACTTCTCGGGTCGTTCAACATGATTTGCCACTGTGGACGATCCCACAGTGTTGGCAGGGGTTCCGACAACAACATTCGTGTTGCTAGTATTCACGTTTTCAGTCGACATTCTGAAAAGTTCCAATAAAACAAGTTAAAAATTATGTTTATAAATAATAAATGTGCTAATTTATTATTGTCCCAAACTATACAGAAGCAAGAGCTTTGAAACCACTGCGGAGCTTCTAAGTCCAACGTTGAAGACTACAACAATAGGTTTTTAGAACTCAGTTAAAGAAAGGAGTAAAAGCAGAGTCTGTTTTGACAAAGTCGCTACTTTGAATCAAAACAGGAAAAAAATTCTTTTTAAAAACACAACCTACTATGAAATAAAACAATTTAAAAATCACAGCAGAATTGTTTGTGATTCTACACGAATGGTGTTTTAGAAAATTTGTTTTAAGATTGTAGGAATGCGTTTGTGAAAAATTAAATAAAAACTTTATTAACTTAAATTACAAAACTAGTACAGAAAGAAGCTGAAAGTAAAAATACAAATACAACTGAAATATGAAAAACAAGAACAAAAAAATAAACAAACTAGTGTTCTTGGCTGAGGATCGTGTTAGACACGGGTCCCTTAAAACAAATTTCGTGTCTCCTAAGAGAACATGTTTGTTTTCAGGATACAACAGCCCGAAGCAGTTGCACTGCCGGACTTGACTACAACCCGAAGGTATACCTTGCTGCTTGAAGATGATGAAGAATTCAGTAGAGAGAAAGTTGTTTGCTGTGTTTTGGTGTATTGTTGCAGCAGAGCAACCTCCCTATTTATACTGCTAGTCTTTGATGAAACTGGAAAAATAAATTAAATGGGAGAATTAAGTTGTATTTGTGATACCCGACTTTTCAGGCCGTACCGTACAATTGTAACACGTGTTGTGAATAGGTAACAGGGCAGTATTTGACTGGTTACGATGTTTATATGTGGAATTTAGTGAGTTTTTAAAATTAAACTTTGGTAAAAATTATGTTGGCAACGATAAGATAAATGCTTATCGCGTAGCGGTTAAAATGCGAAACGAACGTCGGTGACCACCCGATCAGTGTTAAAATCCTAAAAATAGTCTGTTATGATTAGAATAATAATTTTAATCATATTCGTGAGGAACAATAAATTAAAACGCTAAGAAACTCTATTTTTCGAGTTTGAGCGCGTACTGCGCGATACTGCGTGAATTAAACAAAATACTTTCAACGCAGCCAGTCAAGGCAACTGGTAATTATTTCAGTAATAATTTTGAGTGATTATTCTTATAGAATGATAAAAATAATTTAAAACGCACTAAAACGGGAGTAAAACGCTAGATAAAATACCCGGTATGTAGTAAAATACCTGTTTTAACACTAGATTATATATATATATATATGAGTGTATGTATATAATGTGTGTGTGTGTGTGTGAAGTTTGGTGGTGGCAAGGCAGCCCACCATTGTGCCACTTTTCTTTCTTTGTGCCAAGTGTTGTTGGCATGGGGAATATAAGTAATGATTTATACCTTCTACACACTCCATTTAATCAAACTCATGATCAAACAACTATCTCTCTTCCCTCTTGAAACCTCACGGCCGAAACACCCCTCTAACATATACATTCAAAAATTTCAAACCTTTCCATGAAGATTCAAGGGCTTTTCAAGGTGATTTCAAGCTAATATGGGTGTTTGGAAGTGATTTCAAGCAAGATTCAAGCAAGAACAAGCCTCATATCACCATCTTTTCTAAAAAACCCACTTAGAAATCTTGAAGGTATAAACTTATTTTAAAAATCACATTCCTGATTTTTAGTGATGATGAAGATGTTAGATGGTTTCTCTTGAACTTGGAATGAATCACAAACTTGTATTTAACAAAGAATGAGATTTTAATCAAAGTAAAAGTGAGTGTACATATGTGTGTATGTATGGCCGAAAGTTATGGCTATGTGTGTGTTTAGTTGTGTTTTGATTTCTTGTTCTTGATTGATTTGAGTTGATCTTCGACGGATGGGTTCATGCATGTGTTGGAAAGGTGTCATAAAAGAATGTTCTTAAAGAGGTTTCTATGATTTGAAATAAATATGTTAAAAAGTAAAACTTTGGAAGTATATGCATGTGTGTATATGTGTCGTGTATGTATATATGTATATGTACACATGCATGTAAATTTTGATGATTAAAAGTTTTAAATATGTAAGAAGGTATATGTCTTGCATTTATAAGAAATGATTGTATGATGATCATAAGAATGTTGGAATGTTTAAGTATGAGAAACATGAAATAAATGAAGATCTAAGTGCATTCAAGTTCATACAAAATGATTAGAACATATTGTGGATGCATTAGATGCACTAACTAGATCTTGCATGATGATATAAATTTATAAAAAGGTGATTTAAGTATGATTGAGTAAAAATCAGATATAATCAGATTATAAACACTAAAATAAAGTTATTTTAAAGTGTTTAGTGACATATAACTTTGTCATAATATTTGCTAGCTTTGCATGTTGTACTTGGTGCATTAAAAGTTGTAAAATACGTGAAATCGCATGATTTATGTGACTTACACAAAAACTGCACTAATCTGATTATAACCACTATTTTAATCAGTAAATAACATGTATTGTTTTAAAATATCAAGTCGTTTCGAGTTGGGATAATTATAGTAACGTTTAACGCAAAACTATGCGTTAAAACGATCAAAAATCGGCTTTTCGGATGATTTTTACAAAACTGATTTAGATCAGCAAGTAAACTGATATTTTTAGTTTAAAAATGAGTATTTTAACTAATTTTAAGTTTACTTGGTGTTTGGTTGGTCATACGTGACTTTCGACGCCTAAAAACGTTACCGAATCACTAATAGGACCTTTCTAAATTCCGTCCAATCTCGTTGGTTGGCTCGATTTATAAAATCATTTTGAAAGTTTTGGCTAATAGGCTCAAATTAGTCATTAATGAGATTTCTTATCCCGTTCAATCGGCTTTTGTTGGAGGTCAAAATATTCTGGATAACCCTCTCATTATGAGCAAAACGATGGCGTGGGCAAAAAAATCTAAGACAAAACTTCTTGTTTTTAAAGTTTATTTCGAGAAGGCATACGATATCAATTGGAAATTCCTATTCCGAATGATGGAGAAAATGTCGATCCCCGAAAAATGGATCACATGGATTAAAGGATGTCTTGAATCAGGTATGGGGTCGGTGCTTGTTAGTGGGTCGCCTACAAAAGAATTCAAGTATAAGAGAGGGTTACGTCAGGGTGATCCTCTATCCCCATTCTTGTTTATTATAGCATCCAAAGTCGTTAGCTTATTCACTAACGGGGAAAGTAATTCAGATCTTTTTCGTGGTTGACAACTTCCTAACGACGGGCCAAACATTACACACCTTTGCTATGCGGATGATGTCCTTTTCATAGGATTATGGTCGGGGGAGAATGTGCTTTCTCTAAATCGGCTTCTTAGGTGGCTCAGCCTCGTTTCGGGTCTTAAAGTTAATCGGAATAAAAGCAAACTTTACGGTGTAGGAGTGGATGATAATGAAGTAGCCCGTATCGCTAAAATGGTCAATTGTGAGGTTGAGTCCTTCCTATTCATGTATTTGGGGATCCTGATTGGTGTAAATATGAAAAGAGCCAAGTTTTGGAAACCGATTATTGAAAGATTCACTTCAAAACTTACAAAATGGAAAGTTAGGTATCTATCTTTTGCGGGCCGTATGACTTTAGCTAAATCGGTCCTTGGCAGCTTGCCGTCTTATTTTCTCTTATTGTTTACGGCTCCTAAATGCATCATTAAGAGCAGTTCAGGCCATAAACTCAGATGGATTAGATGGGAGCTTTTGTTAAAATCCAGGAAAATTAGTGGAATGGGAATAGGGGGCATCCAAGGGTATAATCATGCTATGCTTATCAAATGGTGGTGGAGGATAAAAAATAATCCAAACCATCTCTAGGCCAAAGTGGTAACTGCAATTCCCGGCGGTAACACCCTTTCGCAAATTTCTGAGTTGATTCCTTTTAAAAAATCAGTTCCTGGAGTTTGGAAAGATATTGGTTCGGTAGATATGTTATTATTAAAAATGGGTATCAACATCAAAGACAACCTGGTTGAAGACGGAATAAGATGGAAATGGCGGAACGATCCGGATGGCTCTTTCTCGGTGAAGCAGGTTCGGTCCGACATCGAAAGGGCCTTGGAAGATGGGGAGTCTGACGGTTTCGTTTATGGCTGGAACAATTGGGCGACCCCGAAAGCTAATTACCTGGTTTGGAGGGCGATTATCGGAAAGATCGCGTCGAAAACGAGTCTGATGCAGAGGGGTGTACCCATCAACGACAGTTTGTGTCCTTGATGTGGTCTATACGATGAAAACCGGGACAACATTTTCATCAAATGCTTATGGTCTCGATGTGTTTGGTGGAACATTTTAGCATGGGTTCGGATCAGTTTCATAGATAGTAACAATCTGAAAGATTTTATTCTATTCTTCAGATCTTACAGAGTCCGGGAGATAAAGTTTGGAAAAAAGTAATTTATACGATTGTGATTGCGACGGTTTGTAGAATTTGGTGGGCTAGGAACGAAAAGGTTTTTGAAGATAATTTCATTCCTATTAGCAAGACGGTGGACCAGATTAAAGAGGATACGTTCTTATGGATTTGTAACCGTTCTAATCTCAAGTCGCCTAAGTGGGAGAATTGGAAGGTGTTTGACATCTTAGATATAATGTAAATTGTTTTGTTTTGTTTCCGTGTTTCCTTGTTGTTTTTAGCCTCTTGCTAGCTCTTTATATATATATATATATATATATATATATATATATATATATATATATATATATATATATATATATATAAAGTGTGTTTGCTGTTCAAAAAAATAATAAATTCAAACAAATATCTGACGATGAAGATTTTCAAGCTTGACGAACGAAGGCTTTGTGAATCGTATCTTCTATGCAACGAACCATGTATTCAATGAGCTAAAGCTCTAAAACCAATTGTTGGCCTAGATGGTTCAGACAACTGTATCAACAAACACGATCATGATCAACAAACACGAACATGAGATATTGGGGGGACAAACACGCGACTCTTTCTATTCAATCAAATACGAACTTACAAAGAAAAATGACAAATAAAAACAAAAACCTAGACCCTTATTTATAGTACTACTAAACTTGCTCTCCAAGATATTAAACCTATCACAAAACCAATTACCTAAAATAAATCAAACTTTAATAAAACTTACAAAAACAAACCCTTAACTTTGCTAATTATTCAAGATTAACCTTCAACAATTCATGTGCCTAAAGCTGATAGCAACAAACTACATAAGCTGGTCCATGTTGGTAGAAGCGATCATGCAAGCCTTTGTTTTTGGGAAGCAGTTGAACCGGCTAAGAGAGGGGCGGTAGACGCCAAAAAAAAATTTGATATCAGGGCATTTGTGTTTCAAATGTTGATCAATTCTTTATTAAAACATGAAAGAAACAAGAAGTATACAACGTGTGTACCTGTTTTAGCCAACAACCAAACTGAGGGAAAATGCCATGTCATTAATTGATCGAGTTCCTGTTTAGAGTGTACGGTTAGGATGGCTGAGGTGATCTTGATGATCATGAATTTAGAGAGAGAGGGGGATGGGATGAAATTCGTGTCATGTTGTTATTGTGTAATCCTTAAACCCTCTCTAATAATCTCTAATTGTATACACCAAGGGAAAAACCTAAGTTTATCTAGTATGGGTAATTATGTCTATCAAATAATTACCAATTATTGACAACGGATAAATTTGCCAAAGATTATTTATTAGATAAATGATAATATGGACCGTATAATATATTTATTTTAATGAGTAAATTACAAGTTTTGTCTTTTATGTTTACACCAAATTGCAGGCGCTGTACTTTAGCCCAAAAGTTTACGAGTTTTGTCCTTAACGTTTCAAAATCATGCACGTTATGTCCTTTAAACCAAACCCAGTTAGATTTTTTGGTTAAATCTAGTCATGTGCCTTACACATGAGGGTATTGTTGTCATTTCATCCTCTCAAGGGCTATTGTGTAAAGAACTTTTATTGAGGGACTATTTCTATAAAAAAATGAAAAAGTAAACTATAGATAAAAAGAAACCCTCTACATTCATCTCTCTATCACTTGCCACCACCACTCACCACAACCCACCATCACCATCTGCCACCTATCACCGGAAACCTACCATCACCTTCAAACCGTTTCCTACAACCACCAGAGAGAGATAGAGATGAGATTTCAGATAGAGAGAATTTAGCCCTAACCACTTTAATTTCCCCCAATTACCCTCCAAATCCGCCATGGACCACCGTGAACCTGAATTGCTAGTTGGTGCTTGTTTCGAGAAAACGAATCTGAATTGCATTTAATCTTCTTCAAGCGAATCGGTTGTAATGTTGTAATTGTTTCGATGATGGCAGAATCGTTTCAGATCTGTTGTTGTAATTGATACTTATCGGAGGTGTGTGGGTTTTGAAAGAATATTCTTTAGAGTTTCAGTGTGATTAATCAGACCTTAGATGGGAAGACAATAGTGAATTGTTTGTGAAGAAAGAATTGGCTGTTGTTTGATATTGTGTTTTACGAAGACAAAGATTGAGTTGCAGGTTGTTTTAAATCAACATACAGGTGGCAGTGGCTGAATTGAAGTTTGTAGTAAGATAGTTTTTTAGCGATGGATGTATTTGGCTTGATAATTTCGAAGGCAGCGACTGAAGTGTGAAGAATTATAAAAAAATTAGAGTTCTTGCGTGTTGTTGAAAGAAATTAGACCGTGGGGTATGGGGGGCTTGGGTTGGGGTATTTGTTGACACGTGGAATGGGGGCCCTTTCACCACCAAAACCCACGCCCATGGGGTATGGTGGGGCTTGGGTTGGGGGCATGAGTTGACACATAGCCATTAAGAGCCCGCCATGTCATCTTGCTAGGCGCCCCACGCCCGGCTTCAAACCCACGCCAAAGGGGGCCACGCCCAAACCCAAGCCCCAACCCAAGCCCCCGGGGTGGTGACTTGGGCGTTTTCCCTCAACCCACGCCCCAACCCACGCCCCATACCTCATGGCCTTAGAGGAAGCAGGTGAGAGAGATAGAGAGAGATTTCAGATGATATACCCTTTTATTTTTTAGTTTGTGACTAAATAGTCCCTTAATAAAAAATTCTTTACATAATAGCCTTTGAGAAGGTGAAATGACAACAATACCCTCATGTGCAGGACACATGACCAGATTTAACCAAAAAATCTAACTGTGTTTGGCCTAAATGACATAACGTGTAAGATTTTGAAACGTTAAGGACAAAACTCGTAAACTTTTAAGCTAAAGGACAGCGCCTGCAATTTAGTGTAAACATAAAGGACAAAACTTGTAATTTACTCTATTTTAATTATTGATGGCTTTTACATTTGACAAACAAAAAATCAACCTTACAAAATATATTATGGAGTGCAATAAATCAAAATGCAGAAACTTTGAAGTTACATTACAAACGTAGAAAAACAATTCCAGCGAAACAAATGACTTTGCATCACACACAATTACATGAAAAATGCACCAATCAACATAGACACTGGCAAAAGAAAGGCTCGTTTGTGATCCCAAGCACCAGAATTCACCAATCTAATAGCTTTTTCTCCAACTTTCACACCAGTTTTGTCATCGACCTCTACGTTAGCTGCCAACAACATCAGATGTCTCTTGTGGTACCCAATTAGCTTGTACCTAACTTTGCCAAAGAAATCAACTCTAAAAGCCCCTGCTGGTAGAGCCCCTTGAGTCCCATTTAAGACCGATGGCAAGCCGTGGGTCATCAACAGACCTTTGACGCGTTTAGCCTTTCCATTACCTTGGTAGAAACCATGCAGCCCAAATTCTGCAAGATGGATGATTGTGTTTTGTTCCTTGGGGATAAATGATAGGTTGAAATAGAGAGGATCAACATAGTACAGGCCAGTTACTGGATTCCTATTTTTGAGTTTGAGGTTGATATAGATGGTGTTGTTGATTGTGGTGAAATTGCCTGTGGAGTTAAGCGCAGGTACGTAGAACTCTTCGACATGGATACTAGGGAGCACCCGGGTTTTATATATCGAAAAGAAAATAAAGAAGATAATGATGGTTAAAATTAGGTTACACCATGTGTTTCCGGAGTCTATCTCGATACTATCGGCCATTTGAGCGAGGAACCAAATAAGTAAATAGTCTATGAGCCTATGCAGTGTGTCATTTTATAATAAAGTTTCATTACGGTTAAATAATCCATATTAAAAGGGATTGAATTTATTTAACACTAGTTGTGTATATTCAAACGCGGACAGCTTTTATCGTAATTTAAAAGCAATCGAGTAGTTGACATTCTTATTTACTCTGAAACTTTTGTAATTAATTAATAAATAAATGGACAATCAAAATTATAGTTAGGGTGCACGGGGCACCTTCGGTGACCCCATGCGGGGAGTGTGCTCACCGTGCGGGTACACCGCCACCAACTAAATTTTACCGCGCGGGGGGATTGTTCTTCTCGGTGTGTGCTCACCGATTGAGAGAGAGGAGAGAGAGGGGGTGATTGGTTGTTAATGTGGGTCCACCATTTTTCCACCAATCATATTTTTTTCTTTTTTTTTTATAAAAAAATAATTGTGTGAGTGGAGTGATGCCAACGTTTGAGTGCAAAATGGGGATTAAGAGGGGAGTTGACATGGAATAACCTGATTGGTTGTGACTAAGTGGGGAATACTCCCCACGTGGGGAGCACCCCGTTCACCCTTAGCCTCATTTGCTCCTTTCATGAGCTTTGAATCTTTCAAAGTAGCATTTTCTCCAATAAAATAATGTTATGAGTAACTGATCAACTTTTGTAATTTGGTTTAGGAATAATGGATTTTAATGATTCTAACTATTGCTCATTGGCCGGCAATGGTCATAACTTTAAAAATTCCCACCGACGGTCCTATCTTTTCACATATTGGCCTTCAATGGACCCTGACTAACAGAACGCTAACGTCGTTAGTCTTCGGTCGCCGGAAAAACATTTTTTTTCGGAAAACTCCATTTTGACCGGAAAACTCAACTTTTTCGTCTCAAACCTTTTTGTAACCTTATTACGCACCTTTCGGAACTTTTTCTAGTAAAAAACCCCAATTATTAAGGTCGCCAGAAAAACTCCTTTTTCGCCGGAAAACTTGTTTTTGTCCGGAAAACTCAACTTTTTAGCCGGAAAACTCAAAGTTTTCATCCCAAACATGTTTGTAACCATAGATCGGACCTTTAGGAACCTTTTTCCGGCCAAAAACGTTTTTCTGGCCACCGTAGACTAACGGCGTTAGCCTTCTGTTAGTCATGGTCCATTGAAAGCAAATATGTGAAAATATGGGACTGCCAGTAGGAAATTTTTAAGTTGGGACCGTTGCCAGCCAATGGGCAATAATTAGGATTATTAAGATCCATTATTCCTTTGGTTTATGATTAAAAGAATATAATTAAACGTTTTTTTTATTAACGTTTAAAGCATAACTATCTGAAAACTAATAAAAAGGATAGAAAAAAAAGTCATTATGCATAGGAACTAATTACATCGCATTGCCACAAATTTGTCACACACGTTGTCCCCATTTTTTTTATATATACGACTGTTTTTCTAAAGAAATCCAAATCTTGTCACAAGTTGCTTGTACACATCTGCGACTCCTTTTTTTTTTTTGCTTAGCGAACCTCTATATTTTATAGTATTTTTTTTTTTTAAATTAAAATTCATTCAAAAGCAATTGTACTTTTACATCAATATCGCAGGTAAGCGAGCAACAAGCTGTGCCGCTACCACTTTTATAGTAGTGAATGAAAGATGATTAAACAGAGTTGATAACGGAGTTCGATGAGTTAATATTTTATATTGTCATATTAGTTGTTAATGGTAATCTTACAACCCATGGTTAGCATATATTAAATTTATAAATAAAAAGACGTGTATAAATATAAATATATAGCATTCAGAATGCACCATTAAAAAAATCGTTTCGTATGTTTAACTTATCATAAAGACCATGTACACAGCATTCAGGGGCGGACTTATGTAATAGTAACGGGTTCCCAGGAACCCAGTCGGTTTTTATTCATAAATTGTTGATTCATTCCAGATATTGTTGAATGAAGTTCTGGTTTTATAGTAACACCAGAGAAAGAAGGCTAATCTTTTAGTTAGGTATGTGAAATTCACCAGCTTTAGTTTTTGGTATGGGGCCTTGTACTAGAGCAATTTTACATTATAAAAGTGTTTGTTGATGATGATATTGTTGGCGGAGAGGGTGCAAATGCAGCTAGTGTTTTGATATATTTCGAGTCCTCCCTTCATTTAGTCGACGGTTTTAAGCATCAAAGTAGGCGAAATCTGAGGTAAAGTTTCTTTCAATTTTAACTCAAATACTCAATAGAAGATAGATTTTGATATGAATTCGTTATTTGTGATTTGTGGTTTTCATAGGATAGTTATTTTATTTGATATGAGCTTTAGCTATTTAGCAATATTAGTTTTTATGAAACCTGAATTTTTGGGCTAATGCTAATAGAAATTTGATATGAAATTTAGGTCTTTATTACGTTCTGTGACCCGACCCGACCTGGCCCGGCCCGAAAATTATAACGTATGGTTGTGAAAATTTGACAATCCAAAAAAATTGAACCCATAGGAAAAAAATCATGGATCCGCCACTGACAGCATTACCGTCTTCTCCAAGAAATTGTTGCTTCTAGCAAGTTGCAATTTAAGTATTTAGATTAAATTAGTCAACTTTTAAACATTCGTTTAGTAAAGACAAATTAAATAACAAAGACATAAAATCCCTTTAAAAATATATGCTCAAGAATAAAAACAATGAAATAAAAATAATCTATTTGGTCAACTCTCCTACGTAGTCGTCTTATATTTCTACCAAACATAGTATTCTTTTTTTCTTAAAAGAATCTATTGACTTGCTTGCAACAACAAGAAGTTAACTAATTAAAATTAGCGGCCAAGAAACAAGCGCATAACTAGCAACTGAAAGAAACTAGTCTAAAACCCAAAAGATATCAGTCACAAAATCGTATTATAATAAAGTTTCATTACGGTTAAATAAACCATATTAAATGGGATTGAATTTATTTAACACTAGTTGTGTAGATTCTAACGCGAACAGCTGAGTAGTTGACATTCTTATTTACCAAGAACTTGCTAACCTGCAGGGTCCTTTCTTAGTTTATTCTGAAATTTTTGTAAATAATTAAATAAATAAATGGACAATCAAAATTATCGTTAACCTCATTTGCTCCATTCATGAGCTTTGAATCTTTCAAAGTAGTATTTTCTCCAATAAAATAATTTTACGATTAACTGATCAACTTTTATAATTTGGTTTATGATTAAAATAGTATAATTAAACGTTTATTGATTAACATTTAAAGCATAACTATTGGTGTTTTAAACTAAATATAGGTATAGGGGTCGTTCTGTAATTAGTAGTTAGTTAGTTTATGATGTAATTAGATTAGTTAAAAAGTACGAGGACTAGATGCGGCACTTTGGAAGATTGTAACCTACATACTAAAGGGATCGACATCTCTCTGGTCGCACCCCTTCAGTTTGGCGGCAAACATCACAAGAACAAAGAGACGTGATTTTTCACAAGGAGGCACACCTCTTCAAGATCAATCTCAACCGCAAGTTCAAGAGTCGCAACCGTCCGCGAAGAGATATGTCTCTACAATCGCATCTATTCGTATAGTATATATAGGGTTCATGTATGTCAATTGTAACTATCACTTTTTTCATTCAATACAAGCAAGTTTATTATTCTTGATTCTCAAGTCTTTTATATTCAAACATGTGATTTGCAAGTTAGATTACCAACAGTGGTATCAGAGCACCACGTTAATCGATCCAGGAAGCAAGAAAGAAAAATCTCAGTGCAAGATTACGAGCAAGAAACGATAATCAGGGTTTGCCGTTTGAATCAGAGAACCAGGCTACGTGTTTCGATTTCCAGGCTACGTGTTTCGATTTCGTAAGTGCGGTTTTTCTTTTGATTTAGTTGATCCTCAAGAAAAAGAATTTGTTTTAGTTTTGCCTTGGGAAGAGTAAAGAACATGGGATAATTAATACAATACTGCATGTTTGAAATCAATTCAAAAAATGCATGCACATGTTTTCTTAAAGGGAAGTTAAAAGGCTAGAAAATAATTGTGGGTGGAACTGGTGTTCAAAAGAAAAAAGAAATCAAGTTTTCTTTTTTTTTTTGCATGTTGAAAAAGTGATCATTAGCATGTTTTTTTTAAATAAAGCAAGTCAATTTTTCGAATCATAAACGATACGTATAGCAAGAAATCGAACCCGTATCGGTTCTAGCAAGTCAAACCGATTCTTGGTTCAAATAGCAAGTTCCAGATCGTTTAGTTCAAAATAGCAAGTAGCACGTTGAATCAGCACGATTCAGTCTAGCAAGAAACGACCATTCTTGGTCAAAGCAAGAAAAAGCAAGTACAGCGGGTCGATCAAATTAAGTCCAATTAGCAAGTCGGTTGGATATTTTTTTTTATCACTCGCAATAGCAAGTTAGCAAGAATCTGATCAGCAAGTCGGTCAGAACCTGATTAGCAAGTGGGTCAGGGTACATAAAAAAATCTGATTAGCAAGTCGGTCAGAAATGCAAGAACCTGGTTAGCAAGTTGGCCAGACGCAAGTACTAAGTAAGAAATTTGATCTACACGGTTCAGAAAAGGATCATCCGATCACAAGCAAGATAGGCAAGAAAAGCAAGGCGAGAAAGAAAGGAGGCATGGCAGAAAAAGAAGGAAACGCATCAACGTCACTCCACGAGCAAGGGAATGTGTCTCTTCAATGCCTAAAATTGAAAGAGACGAATTACACCCAATGGGCAGTTATGATGGAAACAATCTTGAAAGCATATAGTCTTTAGGAAACAGTTGTTTCAACGGAAGGGATAAATGAAAAGAAGGCGCACACAACGAAAGCAATTATCTTCCAAACGCTACCGGAAGATGTTTTGATGCAAGTTGCTCAATACGAAAAAGCAAAAGAAGGATGGGATGCAATCAAAGTTCGTTATCTTGGAGCAGATATGGTTCAGAAAGCATGTCTACAAACTTTGAGGAGCGAACTAGAAGTTTTAAAGATGGATGAGAACGAAACAATAAGTAGTTTCGCAAGCAAGTTGAGTGGTGTAAAAGCCAAATTTAAAACTCTCGGTACCACTATCAAAGACAAGAAACTCGTAAGGAAATTACTCATCTCCGTTCCGAAGAAGTTCCTACCCATCGTGGCAAATGTCGAACAATATTCGGAAATAGACAAAATGCCATTTGAAGAAGCAGTGGGAAGAATAATAGCTTTTGAAGAACGTCTCAAAAGTCAAGACAAGCAAGAAGATAATAATCAAGGAGGACTCATGATGGCAAGTACAAATAATCAGTTTGAAAGTTGCATCATGGAAAGGGCCGTGGTGTTCAAAACTATGGCAGAAGTCAAGGACAAGGATCTTTCAAATGAGGAAGAGGACGTGGAAAAGATATGGGTCCAAGAAACCAAGACAAAAGCAAGTTCAGATGTTATGATTGCGGAGAACTTGGTCATTTTGCAAAAGATTGCGCCAAGTGGAAGGAAAAGGAGAAAGACACACAACAAGAAGCCAATCTCGCATTGGAAGAGGAACCAATGCTACTGCAAGTCAAGCAAGTTGAAGACCTTTGTTAAACTATATTTAGTTTACGGGGGAGTATTGGTGTTTTAAACTAAATATAGGTATAGGGGTCGTTCTGTAATTAATAGTTAGTTAGTTTATGATGTAATTAGATTAGTTAGAAAGTACGAGGACTAGATGCGACACTTTGGAAGATTGTAACCTACATACTAAAGGGGTCGACATCTCTCTGGTCGCACCCCTTCAGTTTGGCGGCAAACATCACAGGAACAAAGAGACGTGATTTTTCACAAGGAGACACACCTATTCAAGATCAATCTCAACCGCAAGTTCAAGAGTCGCAACCGTCTGTGAAGAGATAAGTCTCTACAATCGCATCTATTCGTATAGTATATATAGGGTTCATGTATGTCAATTGTAATTATCACTTTTTCATTCAATACAAGCAAGTTTATTATTCTTGATTCTCAATTCTTTTATATTCAAACCTATGATTTGCAAGTTAGATTACCAACAATAACTATCTGAAAACTAAAAAAGAAAAGGATAGAATAAAAAGTCATTATGCATTGTCGCAATATTGTCACAAACGTTGTCTAACGAAATCCAAATCCTGTTGCAAGGTGTTTGCTACACAACTGCGACCCCGTTTTTTTTTCCTTAGGGAACCTCTCGGTTTTCTAGCAGTGAATGTAAGATGATTAAATACAGTTGATAATTCACTACTGAGTTAATATTTTATATTGTCATATTAGTTTTTAATGGTAATCTAATTAAATTTATAAATAAAAAGACGTATATATATTTAAAAAGATGTGTGTATATATATATATATATATATATAGAGAGAGAGAGAGAGTAGGAGTTGGGTGGAAAGTCTATTTTTCCTAGAAAGTCTAGGAAGGAATAAGAATTGGACATGTGTCATTGAGGGATTTTAAGTAGAAGGGCTATCATGTAATTTCACATTTTAATTTTATTTTTGGAATGTATCTTCATTAACTAAAATTCCATGATTTTCGGAATTTTTATTATTTTCGAATTCAAATCTGGAAGTCAATGTGTTCATTAACTAAAATTCCATGTCACATTACATCGCATATTCCATTGTTCAGAAGATTACTGGAATTTATCAGCATGTTCTTGGTGCTGTGTTTTAACAGTTTACAGGGCTAAAGTCAATTTTTTTATAGATCCCACAATATAAAGTTGGTAAAACACAGTGTATGAATCTGATTGTTGTTAAAACACAACTGTATGAATCTGATTGCTGTTAAAACACAACTGTATGAATCTGAATGCTAAAACACAAGTGTATGAATCTGCTTGCTGTTAAAACACAACTGTATGAATCTATTTGCTGTTAAAACACAACTGTATGAATCTGAATACTAAAACACAACTGTATGAATCTGCTTGCTGTTAAAACACATCTGTATGAATCTGGATGCTAAAACACAACTGTATGAATCTGAATGCTAAAACACAACTGTATGAATCTGCTTGCTGTTAAAACACATCTGTATGAATCTACTTGCTGTTAAAACACAACTGTATGAATCTGTTTGCTGTTAAAACACATCTGTATGAATCTGCTTGCTAAAACACAACTGTATGAATCTGCTTGCTGTTAAAACACATCTGTATGAATCTGTTTGCTGTTAAAACACATCTGTATGAATCTGAATGCTAAAACACAACTGTATGAATCTGTTTGCTGTTAAAACACATCTGTATGAATCTGAATGCTAAAACACAACTGTATGAATCTGCTTGCTGTTAAAACACATCGTCAAGAAAACGGAGATGATAAGAGCAATATTTGAATGGTGATGATGAACTCGGATATGGTGGAGATGGAGAAGTGTTTTAATTTGATCCGGTGCTCTCCATCATTTCTAAAGTTATCTTCTTCCATGATTGTAGTTATTTTTGGTAGGGATTGGGGTTTCCAAGATGGGTTTGGAGAGAGAGAGAGGGAAAATCGCTTGAATTTAGGAACTGGGCGGTTATCTAATTGATTTAAAACACGACCATTGACAAAATTGCCCCTACTCATTTAAAACAATCAATTAATTAAACTCAAATATTACAAGATTGCCATTGATTTAATCTCAACCCTTAAACACACCAATCGGATGGACCAGATCGCTTCCTAGACTTTCTAGGAAAAACACACTTTCCGTGCGAACCCTACTCTATATATATATATATATATATATATATATATATATATTTATATATATATATAGGGTCAGGATTTAGATAAAACGGTGAAAAGTGTGAGAACGGTGAGAACGCTTATGAATCGTCCGATCAAAACAATCTATGGACTAGATTGGCGCGGTTGCTTTTTCGTAAATAACACGAATTCTATTGAGTGGACGTGCTTCATTAAGGGTAAAAAGGTCTTTACACTTCTATACCAAAACGCCAAAGTAATGAATATAACGCCATTACTAGCCAAAACGCATCCCTGCATAAACAAAACATTCTCATACATAAGAACACAGCCCCCCCCCCCCCACCTGAAAACGCCATATTTTCTACTATATAACATTCAACTTACAACGCCAAAATTCCAAAACATCAAACACACCTACTAAAAAACGCCATATTTTACTATATACCAATCATCTTAGAAAACGCCAAATCTCTCAAATATCAAAAATTTTCAAAAAATGGACGTTTCTTTCAGACACACTATTTCCTTGGTAAAACGCCAAAAATGCCAAAAAACGTTTCTTGTATATTCAATATTGTTGTACACAAAGTTTGGGAGAATGTATTCTTTCCTGAGGTGCTGTGACTCAAATAACATTTTGGTGAATGAGATGGACAAAACTTCAACAAAAAAATACTGGTGTCGGACTTATGTCAGTTTTTGTGTTTTGTTATTGATGAATAATATAATGGCATGAATAGACGAATGACACTGATGAGTGGTTTGAAGATACATATTCAAACAAAAAACTCATGTCATATTTTCTTTCCAAACGGCCACAAAAAACGCAAGCATGACAAGGCAAACCACCAGTGAACATGTTTCAAATAAGAAAGAGACTGATGACAGTGAAAATTTCGAAGATGAATTGTTTCTATTTTAAGTTTTTTTAATTTTCCTTTTATGTAGTTTGTTATGTATATTTCGACTAAGAATAAAAAAGTTTAATAAAGAACCAAAAAGTCATAAAGATTGGGAAACGCCATAATGCAGTAAAACGCCATAATGCAGTAAAACGCCAAAAACTCCAAACCTATAATAAAAGTAATTTGGAGAAGAATTATTAAAAGCTAAAAATGAAAAAAAACGCCAAAAACTACTTAAAGCCATTAAAAAAAGGCCAAAGTTGGAAGATGGAATGTCTATGACCAGAAAAGCTCATAAAAAGCTGAACAAAAACAGTAAAAAATACACACAGTAACCGAAAAGACGGCTATTTTATTAATATCATTTATTATAAATAAAAATCCCGCCTAAACTACGCGCCAAAAACATCCAATAAGAGAGACGTCTCTGCACAATCAACTGATCACAACACCAAAAAAATAAACGCCATCTTTCCAAGAAACCATTCACTTTAAAACGCCAAAAAAAGATACTTAAAAAAGCCACAGATGCGGAACATCATTTCTTCTATATTGAGTATTGTTCTGAATGAAGTTTCACTAAATGGATTCTACTCTGAAGTGGGTATATCTATAAGCTTTTGCTGAATGAGATGGACAAATATTCAAGAAAAAACGAAGTGAAAAAGACACTTTTACCCCTTAATGAAGACGGGCGTTATGTAGGAAAATAATGATCTACATAAGGTATTCAAAACAGGTTCAAAAACGCCAAAAATGTTAAAGTAGAAGAGCCTGATGACAGTGAAGATTTGAAAGATAAATTAGATTATATTTTTTTTTCAATTTCTAATGTTTGTTATCTAATTCTCTGATTTTATTATCTAATTCTCTACTTACAAATTTTTTTTTAATATAAAACGACAAAAACATCAAAACGCCTGATAGTGTGAAAACTGAGAGAACGGATGCTAGCAAAGCACTATGTTGCTATAAAACGCCAAAAACGCAAAAACATACTTAAAACGCCAAAATGTTTACTATGATCCTGATCTACAAACAATAAAACGTCGCGTATTTATTAAACGCCAAAAAATGGAAACGAGATGTGACACGCGTTTAAAAAAAGAAAGATGAAAGGACAAAAAAACCCCTCCGCCCTTCTCTATGCCGCATGACACGTGTTGGGCCAGGATGCGTTCTCACCGTTCTCACAATTTTGAGCGTTTTCTCCTGATCCCGTTTCTATATATATATATATATAGGAGAATGATCCATTAAGAAGCACCCTTTATTGCGAGAACCAATGTGAACACAACCAAAAATACCTAAAATACACCAAAAAAAATTTTTTTTAATATTTTTTATAAAAAATCGCTACTTTTAGTAGCAAAAAAAAAAATTTTTTTTGCTACTAAAAGTAGCAATTATAATGTAAAAAAATATTAAAAAAAATTGTGTGTTTTTTTTATTGTGTTTGATTTTTTTAAGTTTTTTGAGGGTTTACTTTTTAGCAATTTAGCTTGGGGGTTAGGGTTTTTTTAGGTTTTTTGAGTGAGTTTAGTTTTTAGCATTTAGCTTGGGGGGAGGGGGGTTAGGTTTTTTTTTTTTTTTTTTTTTGGGGGGGGGGGGGGTGGGGGTTTAGGTTTTTTTTTTTTTGGGGGGGGGGAGGTTAGGTTTTTTAAGGTTTTTTTTAGCTAGTTTTGGTATATATATATATATATAGGACAAAGATTCGTTAGGAACCACCATTTTATTGCGAGAACCGCGAGAACCAATGTAAACACAACCAAAATGCCTAAAAATAGCTAAAAAACACACAAATTTTTTTTTTAATATTTTTTGTAAAAAAATCGCTACTTTTAGTAGCAAAATTTTTTTTTTTTAAATATATATATTTTTTTTGCTACTAAAAGTAGCGATTTTAACATAAAAATATAAAAAAATAGATTTTTTTTTATTTTTTTAGATTTTTTAAAGATTTTTTTAGGTTTTTTGGGGGTTTAGTTTTTAGCATTTTAGCTTAGGGGGGGGGGGGGGTTAGGTTTTTTTTTGGGGGGGGGGGGGTGGGGTTAGGTTTTTTAAGGGTTTTTTTTTAGCTATTTTAGGTTGTGTTCACGTTGGTTCTCGCGGTTCTCGCAATAAAGGTGGTTCTCGCATGAACCTTACCCTATATATATATATATATATATATACTAGTCGTTTCCCCGCGCGATGCGGTGGGAAACATATCACTTAGGTTGGTGAGTTTAGGGCTATGTACGAGGCGGTTCGGTTTTGAGGCATTACCAAAACCTAATTCGCGATGCAACGGAAAACACAACACTTGTTAGTAATTCTAAGGGTGTGCATGAGAAGGTTCAGTTTAGTTGGGTCATAACTAAAATCTAAATTCTTGGTTAAGGTGCTTCAAAACCGGTCATGGGGATTTAATGACGTTTGTGCACCCACCTATTAATCACTTTCACATTTACACATCATCAATAACTATATATAAATGCAAACATTTGCATGGAGGTGATTGTGAATCGAAAAATGACGTTGAAACCATTCATCCATAACTATAAATAAATGCAAAAGGTCTTCATCTTCTTGACCACAAAAACTGCACCTTAAGGACTCCATATTCACATTTCTTCTATGCAGTGCCAGCTTCGTTAAGACCCTATTTAGTGACACTCTCCAGCCTAGGAAATTAACCTTAATAGGCGTCAAGTTGTTACATACAAAACCCGTTCCCATGTCCGAGAACCTAGCCTGATGAAGACGATTCCTCAAACTTCGAACCGTGAACATACCTGATGTATATACCTAGAACTCTTTTTCTCTTGTTAAAACATATGTATATACCCAGAGTGTACATCTTTTGACTAGACTCGGGTCAGAATATATAAATTTTGATCAAAATATGTCCGCGTTCAAAAAGCACGTCTCATACATGCACCTTATGCCAATTTTTGCCTGATAAGCGTGCCTCAAAAGAAAATTTTTAGTAGGAAACTCGTGCAATGCAGCAGCGATAACAATTAACAATCCGGTTGAATTTTGGTTGTTCGCATTGCGACGGAAGCTTCATGCTCATAGTTGGATTAAGTTGATTTTTTTGGTAAAATCTTTCATCGTATAAATTTTTCTTTTTCTTTTTTATGTGTTGTTTGATGCAACCATCACACCACTACAAATGTTAGTATATTTAAGGATCATACTATCATACCATGATTATTTCATGTTTTTTCTACTTTGTGTAGTTGAAAACATATTAGAATTTCTAGATTGATAAAATGTATATATTCCTACTATTGCTATATTTTATTAAACTTTATTACTTTAAAAAAAGGCGGTGTGTTTAAGTATTATTCTGATATAAACATTTTTTATCTTTTGAAAAGCTATAAACTAAAATATTAAACATACAATTTCTGAAAGAGAAATAAGGCTGAGTCATAGGATTGACTTGCCACAAAACACTCTATTTAGAATCTGATTTGAAGTTTGAACTGCAAATTAGTCTACAAAAACAAGATGACGCTAACATTCTAGTTAGGTTACTTATTTTTCTTGAAAATGCATAATCATATATAAATTGTTATCATTTGACAAGTCAACACTATACTATATTAAATTATTAATAGGTTAAATACTTAAATCTTCCATTTAGTTTCTTCATTAATGATAAAAAGTCAAAGTAACATGTAAATGAGCTGTGACCACCACAGAGGTACTCCCTACAGATGACATTTATTGTCAGAAAAATTGGTACTCTGGTCATTGCTTTTTGTACAACTGTTGAGTTTGGATTGACTTTCTTGTTCAACTATTTGGTCAAACGAAGACCCTTGAATTTCGAAGAAAAACAGAAATTGACCTTTATTGGGAACAAAGATCCAACTAAGATTACGAAGTACAAGCATATGAAGCCATGAAACTAACATGCAGACCAACATATGAGACCAGTCTTTCAAATAGCTTTGATGAAGTAGACCTGGTAACAAATAAGCAGCAGCTTGTAGTCCAGCCTTTGTAGCCTCAAAATCAGGTTGAACATAAGCTCTGAGTTGTTCCTCACTCACCTTTTTAACCAAGTCGTTTACACCATACAGTTTGTGATCCCCTTTGTGTACTCTATTACTTATGAGCATCAAAATATTGACTGACTCAATAGTAGTCTGGCACGTCTAAAAGTGTTCGAACAGAAGTCATATAATAGTAAGAAAGATGATTACGTTCATGTTATCCCCGCTTTCCATCAGATGGAGCCTTGAAGAGCATGTGACCAAAAGGAGTAAACTGATCAGCAAAAAAATCTTCAGTAGGATGCCAAGTTCATCTAACAAAAAAGAGTAAATATCATGAAACTACACGAACTAATCTACCTGAAGAGGTAACTCGTATTTTGAATTGAGAAGAGTGTAGCATATTATCTTTTTCAGTCTTCTCCCATAAGTGGCCTGCAGATTCACGAATCAGTGATAATGTGAATATTAGGGTGTTTATAAAGTGTTGAAACCGAATGAACTGCCAAAACTGAAGCAAATCAGCCGGTAACGACCAAACACTAATACTGAACTGTTTTTACCGGTCAGGCCACAAACATCCAGAACCCAACCCCTGTATCCCAAGACCCAAATAGACTCAATACTCATGGCTGACTCAATCAAACTGAGGTTAACAGCTTAGTAAGAACAAATGTGAAGCTGTGATGCCAACCACATCAGACTGCATCACCTGAATCACAACCACTTTTTGCAGCGTTGGGCTTGCAAAAACTATATACAGAAACGGTGTATTTCTGATCAGTAAATTGAGTATTTTGGTTGAATCACAACCACTTCTAAGCTACCAAATCCGTCATGATGATCAACGACGAATTTTCTGAAGCATCGAGCCTAATCCAATGAAATTCCAGTTGATGATAATTCATCACCTGAGCGTAGTAAAAATTGATGTAAAGGAAATGGTAGTTTTTTTTACTTTTTCGGAAGTTCATTTACTTATTTCGATTTGCAACAGTCTTGTTTCTAGCTGCTTGCATCTTACCTTTATCGTCAGCAACGACACTAAGTTTTTCATCAAAACCGACCGAACCGGAACGTTAACACCCCTCATTTATCCCGTGGTTTTTCAGACAGAAGAAATTCGACAGAATCAAGCTTCATGGTCCTTGTGGTTTTCCAAAAATTTGTATTTAGTACCTAGTTTTCCAAAAGTACATGAGTGGTCCCTCTGGTTTGTAGTTTGTAAACACATTTAGTCCCCAGCCAACAAATATAAAGGTTTTAGCATGTCCAAGTTAGGGACTAAATGCGTTGCAAAGTGCAAACCACATGGACCATTCATGTACTTTTGGAAAACGCTCGGACTAAACGCGTTACAAAGTGCCAACCACGGGGCCCCGTACATTTTGACTCGTTAACAATCCAGGCCCATACATCCTGACCCGTTACGATCCAGGACCATACATTTTGTTTAACCTAATTTGTCCTAATACATTTCTTCTATCAATAATTTAAGTTATGAAGCACATGATTGTCATAGACGAAACTCATCACAACCAATAGTAGAAGCCTATTTTGAATTCAACACGATAAACAATAACATAAATGACTAAGAACCGATAGTACAAACTATTTGACATTAAAAACAAGAGCAGCTCCATAGATCTGAAAATCCTCACCAGCAAATCACTAAGCCAGAGCAATAAGCCACCCCCACACAATCAGATGTGCCGGAAATGCCGAGTACAGATCTATGTGATTGACCAGCTGCACAATTGAAAATTACTGGTTAGTTTGATGATAAAAACACAAAAAATGAAGTGCTTCAGTAAGTGTGTTGTGTTTGATGCGTTATTTGAGGACTAAGCGCAGCGTATAGGTCTAATATTTAAAAAAAATCAGTTTTTAGTTGTTGTTAATTCTCAAATTATATTAAACTGATATCTATTTAAGAATTAAAAGACAACAACGATTTTAAATAATAACAACATTTATTAAGTCACCATATTTTTCTTTTGGTCGGGTCAACGCTCTCTCGCAATCTCCTCCTTTTCAATCTCCCGCTGTTGAGAGACGAATTTGGCTACCTTTCATAATTAAAAGCCTAGCATGTGCCTTTTCCATGTCAGCTTCTAATAATCCCAATCTTTTCTTCTCAGCTGCTGCCCGTTTTTTGAGATATGGTGGCACCAACACGTTCTAGTAATCCCAATCTTTTCTTCTCATCCATATCTGTTTGTTGCTGAAGTTGTATAGCTATTGGACTTACCGAGCCCAAATCCAGTTCCCATGGCTCTACTCATATACAAAGAATTTGGAAGTCCCTTGTCCTTCTCTTCCACTTCAGCGAACAGACCGCCAACAATGCCCACATCAGTCAGGTCTACCTTCTTGGTTGCAGTGATAAAAATACAAAATATGGTTACATTATACAAATTTACCCAGCTTCATTAGATCAAAAGGACATGAAAACAAAAACAGAAACTCAATCAAACTTGGAGATTGGAAATTAAACCGAACCAGCAACAATAGTTCAATACGATCTAACAATAAATCAAAATTACCTGCTAATTTCTGTTCCGTTCAAACTCGTTTCCCCATATACAACCTTCTACAAACTGCAACATACCAAAAAAAATCCTTTAATATCCAAAAAAAATCTTGTAATCAAAAGCTTGCAGCTTTCATATCATACCAGCCCCAAACCAGCTCAAAACAACATCACAACTTGCTTTAAGACAATAGAAACACACCATATTCATTGCCTAAGGCTTAATCGGTTCTCATTCATCAAAACCAAGTCAAATATATTCAAAACTCACCTTGCAACTGCTGGAAATAGTGACTCTAACTAGCTCCTTCGTGGGCAGCCTCTAACAGGTCAGAATCAGCTTCATCTTGGCTAATAAAAGTCCCAAATGTGTCTCCATCTCTTAGGGTTTAATCATTACAAAAACATGCATGACTACAAGCTGACCGAAACCAAACGTCCACTTTCTAAAACAGCCCGTTTCACCTGACAGAGCATGTTATATTTCAATATTAATGTTTGATGGTCACTACTAAGCATAAATACTAAAGAAAGATAAACTAAAACCACTCATAGCAATTTGAAAAAAGAACAACAAATAAACAATTGAAACAATAAATAAAAAAGAAAAGCATATCCCTAAATTGCTATGGGTTGACATACCTCCGCAATTTTATCACCGGATATTACTAGTATAATTAGTCATCCCATATAAAAAAGAAGGTCGCAGACTTACCTCGGTTGTCAGAAAACGTATATGCAACTGATAAATCGGAACAGGATTGTTGAAACCTACCTCAACCACCATCTATTTTGATAAATCGGAATCCGATTGCAAATGAACTCACCATCAACATTGAAGATAAAAAAGACTGAGAATTACATGTACCTAATAAGTTCATGTTCTGTCACACGTTTATCAATTTAGTAAATCTAGAACGAAAGGTGCGCGCACTTACCAGCAAGCCAAAGGCCGCTTTAGATATAGACCAAGTTTCATCAGTCACCGGAGAACTTGCAGGAGCCTCACCAGACTTCTGTAACATCGAAAATAGCTTCAACCGAAACAACATATGCCGATCTAACTTAAAAAGGAACATGCAACTGAATCGACTAATCGAGGCTTACCGGAATTCTTGCTGGAGTTAACCTGAGTCTCGTAACAACCCTAGCTCGCGCCGCTTCAATCTTGTCCACTTCGCCGTAGAAGCGGTTGTACTATCTAAAACCACCCCATCGCCCCTCTGTTGGCCCAATCTTGCGATGTGAAAAGTCGGATCTGAATATCTTGGATCGCGAGAGAGATAGCAGAGAAACCCTAGATCCAGATCTGGATCTGGAATCGCCAGAGAGAGAGAGAGACTGGTGAGATGTGAGTTGTGAGAGAGATGAGAGAGAATGAAGGGGAAAGGTGGATCTGAGTGAAAAATACATCATCCGTCAGATCACGATCCGTGTGAAGACATAAAGGAAATGGACGGCTGATGATGGATCCGGGTAAAGGGTAAAAGTTTTGGAGGGCATAATTGGAATTGTAAATTATATTGTGCTTTAGAGGGTTGTATAGCATGCTTTAGGGGTGTTTTAAGGGAATTTTTATGGACTTTAAGAAGTCCTTTGGATATGCTTTATAAAGTAGTGTATATATATATATATATATATATATATATATATATATATAGGGTAGGGTTCCATCGTGAACAACCTCCCAAGAGTGAACTGCGTGAACAGATCTGGACCCTTGATTTCCTTTTTAGTTGTTAAGGGTAGGATTGTAATTATTTAAACAATTAGATTTAAATCATTATTTTAATAATTGAATTAAGTTACATCTTTCCTAATTTAAATTCATTATCCACATTATGTTTTATTTATTAATAAGATAATTATCAAAACAAATAACAAATCACCCGATTTTAATTTTAATTTTTATTTCAGATTCATCACCAGAATTCAAATTTTGATTTTTAAGATCCACATAACCTTCATATTTCAACGGTATACACATGTGTACTTGGATATAAATAGAACAGTACACATGTGTACTTAGCATCGTACATATGTGTAATTAGCTACATAATACATACATAGAAACAATACCTGTAAAACTATTTTATATTTAACAAATTACAAGTTCCATAATGTTTTCCAAACCAAACAAAAAAACATATAATTACAAGTTCCAGTTTCGTAAAAACAATAAACCCAACATAATCGAAAAAACAAAAAAACATAATCTTTTACAACTATTCGCCACGTCGTATGCTGAATCATCCTTATCGACCTCATATGTGAATCACCCTTATCGACCTTCCATCTCCACTTTTCTCGTTAACGACATCTCCTATAATAGCACAAAAAACTCAGCAACCAATACTTTGCATAATTCACAAGTGTACATCAACAACTTTACACATTCAATACACAAAAAATTATGAGATATCACAAAAGCAGACGCTATACACATGTGTACAATGGGTTAAAATTAGAGCAAAATCAGAATACACATGTGTACATCGCATTAAAAACAGAGGAAAATCATAATACACATGTGTACATCGCGTTAAAAACAGAGCAAAATCAAAGAATTGAACAAAAAAACTCAGCAACTAATACTTTGCATAATTCACAAGTGTACATCAACAACTTTACACATTCAATACACAAAAAAAAAAACTGAGATATCACAAAAATCAGACGCTATACACATTTGTACATCGCATTAAAAATAGAGCAAAATCAGAATACACATGTGTACATCGCATTAAAAACATAGCAAAATCAGAATACAGGATCCAAAAAACTTAAATCGGAACCCTAATAGTCCAGCAGATCAGTAAAACAAAAAAAAAGTTACCGGTTGCAAAATTAACGGTAACCCACAAGGTATCAAAGCTAAAAGGGATTAAAACAAATGCTACAAATTACCGGTGTTTATGGAGACGGTGACGGCGGCGATAAAACTATCTGTAAACTAAAAATAAAATTAATAATAAGAAATATGAGTATAGTGCAGATATACAATGTAACTTTATCAACTTTTAAGAACAGGTGGGGCCCCAGCACACATCTGATAAAAAAATTCTCGCGTGTTAAACTCCAGAAATTAGAATCAAAGATAGAACCAAGTATTACAAAAGCAAATACCTTTTCAAGAAGATCTGTGTGCTAAGTTACCGGTTTTGATTTTAGCATGAAAAGTTCAAATCAGTAGCCAAACCCAGTATTACAAAAGCAAATACCTTTTCAAGAAGATACTCTTGCCGTCAGTCACCGCCGCTAGGGTTCCGGTAAAACATGAAGATAGTGGTGGTGGTGGCCGGCGGTGAAGAAGATGAAGATGGAGGTGGCCGGCGGTGATGAAGATGGAAGTAGCCGGCGGTGATGGTTCCTGTTTTACGGCGGGCCCTGATCTAGGGTTGAATATGTTGGTTTACGACGGCGATGGTTACTGGTTTACGGCGGTGATGGTTGCTGGTTTACGGCGGACCCTGAATATGTTCATCAAGCCGACGGTGATGAAGATGAATATAGAGAGAACGACTTCTTCCAGATCTAGGGTTGAATATGTTGATTACTTGATTTGAAAGAGAGAAACGGGATTTATGTAATCAATGCGAAATGGAAATTACACATATACCCTTTTTGTATTTAATTAAATGGAAAAAATTAACCAAATAATTACCATCATGCCACCCACTTTAATCTCAAGATCATAAAAATCAAGGGCCCAGATCAGTTCACGCAGTTCACTCTTGGGATTTTGTTCACGTTTGAACCTAATCATATATATAAATACATATTTTATGGTAATAATATAATTACTATTATATATAACTGAGATATAATTTATTAACAGACGTGGCGCGGAACATGATAAGGGTCTCAGGGGTTTTTTTGTCTTTTCAATCTTCTTTTATTTTCCCAACGCGGTATATTATTTTCTGGCGTCTAAGTTTTTTTTTGGCGTTAATTGTATTTATTAAACTTTTTGGCGTTGAATTAATTGTTTATGTGTCACAGAGATAATTTTTTAGCGTTATAGAGTTTTCTTGTCAATTTTTTGGCGTTTTGTGTTGTTTTGTATAATAATTCACTACGAGTCATTAATATTTGCATAAGATTACCATAAGACCAGTTTTTTTTTGGCATTTAGTGAATTTTTTGGCGTTTAATACATTTTAAAAGGTGCTTTGCCAGCACCCGTTCTCCCAGTTTTCATACAACTAACGTTTTGTTGTTTGAAGTTTTTGACGTTTTATATAATAATGTGTTTTATTTATAGAGAATTAGATAAAAAAAACAAAATATAACTTGATATTAAAAAAATATAAAATGAAAATAAAAAATGGTAATCTAATTTCTCTTCCAAATCTTCACTGTCATCAGCCTCTATCTTCTTGATTTTGTTTTGGCGTTTTGAACATTTTTTGAATACTTCATCTAGATTCCAACTTTTCTACATAAACCTTGTCTTTTTTAGACGAAGCTGCATAGTGGCATCCTGTGTTTTTGTGTGATATTCTTGTGTGGTGGCATGTCATTGAAGATTAACTCTTGCTTGATGCTATTTATAATAATGGAGTCTAAAATAGCATTTTACACTTGTGTTGATCTCTTTATTCCATGCCGACATTTATCAAGAACAAAGCTCACATGATGACATATCACTGTCATCAGTCTCTTTTTCTTGAATATTTGTCCATCTCATTCAGCAAAATATTATTGAGATAACCCCTTTAGAAGAAGAATCCATTTCAGTGAAAAACTTTGACATATGTGGTTTTTTTAACAAACATTTTTTGGCGTTTTAAAGTGAGTGGTTTCTAGAGGATGTGGCGTTTGTGTTTTCTGGGTGTGATCAATTTCATTGTGTATAGACCCCTCTCTTATAGGAGTTTTTTTGCGCGTAGTTTAGGAGGGACTTTTTTTATTGTAATAAATGATAGTAATAAAGTAACTGTCTTTTCAGTTACTGTTTTTGTATTTACTATGTCGATCAGTTTTTATCAGTTTTACAGGTGATAGACGTCCCATCTTCTAAGTTTGGCGTTTTTTATGGCGTTATGCAGACCAAGATGACAAAATACAATAACTGAGTAAATAAAATATTAAGCAGGAATATTTTTTTTTTGTTATTTTTGGCGTTTTGTAAGGAATAACAATTTTTAGTAATTTTTTGGCGTTTTGCTAATAAAGGGAGAAATATATCATTTAATTATCTTAAAAAAAAAACAAAAAGAAGATTACACAGAAGAAAAAAAAAAGGAAAAAAATTAAAAGCCTTCGTCAGAAGGTACTTTATCCGAATAGTATCCATCACTTGCGTCATCTTCTTCCTCCTTGTAGTCTTCATCTGGATCTTCATCAATGTCATCACCTTCACCTTCATCAGTTTCTTGTTCCTGAAGATTCTGAAGCCTCCTCCTGAACATGTCTTGCATTAAATCCAATTTTGAGTCTATTTCTGTGTTTGTACAAGTGGCGTTATGCAATTCTTCGATGAAACCCAGACGTTGCTTTGTCATGATGTTCTCTAGCCAGTAGACTTCCTGCTCTCCGCTGTCGTATGTAACCGTCACCATGTCTGTTTCATCATCAAAACGCCATGATGTCATGACAGGGTCCGGCTTCACATCTGCTTTGATTGGTCCAAATTTGCTGGTTAATGCTTTCATAAGCATATGTGTTTCATGACATTCGTTGTCTAGAGCGATGCCAATTGATAAGATTTGCCTCTGTATCTCTTCTTCTATCTTCAGAATTGCCCTGACCGTCTTAACATACACCCTCCTTCTGTTGTCAAAATGGAGGACGTATCGTCTGATTCCCAGAGTGTATCTCCACGAAACGATTGTTGCCATTTTTGGCGTTTTGGTTAAGTTGGCGTTTTTGGTTAAAGATTTTTTTTTTTGCAGAAATGGATAGATTGAAGTGATTATGGAAGCTATGTTTTACCTTGTTTATATAATGATGTTTTGGCGCGTAATTTTGGAGGGAATTTCTTATAATAAATGTTAATAACTGAAATACAGTTAAATACTAAAAAAGAACCTAACCCCACCTCCCCAAGCTAAATGCTAAAAACTAAATCCTCCCAAAAAACCTAACCTCCCAACCCCCACCCAAGCTAAAATGCTAAAACTAAACCCCCAAAAAACCTAAAAATAATCTAAAAAAAAAAAAACACAAAAAAAGTTATATTTTTTACATTAAAATCGCTACTTTTAGAAGCCAAATTTTTTTTTGTAACGAAATATAGCGATTTTTTTTATAAAAAATAGTAAAGAAAAAAATTTGTGTGTTTTTTTAGCTACTTTTAGGTATTTTTGATTGTGTTCACAATTGTTCTTGCAATAAAGGATGGTTCCTAACGGATCCTTCTCCTATATATATATATATATAGGGGACCGCTAAAATGAGAACTACCTCACGTTGTAAGTACCGTGAGAAAACTTTTTGATCCGGTGCGAGTTGGGCCAAATTTTTTTTTTCATAAACGTAGATGCTTGTATTATAAACACATTTGTAAAAAAAAAATTCTAAAAAAAATGTCGTGTGTGTAGTTTTGAACACCACAAGTTTGTGTTTACGGGTACCGTAAATTTTAAATAAAATTTACGGGTCCCGTAAACGCAACCTTTGGGTGCTCAAAACTACACACCCGACATTTTTTTTTGAATTTTTTTTACAAATGTGTTTATAATACATATATCTACGTTTATGAAAAAAAATTTTGGTCCACCTCGCCCCGTACGGTGTAGTTCTCACGGTTCTTACAACTGGAGGTGGTTCTCATTTTAGCGGTCCCATATATATATATATATATATATAGTGTGAGGTTCATTGGGGAACACTAAAAAGGTGGGAAACCGGGGAACACTCTTAAAAATTTAACTTAACATGTTAAAAATTAATTTTTTAAACATATTTTTTGACGCTTCTCCTTATATAAACTTGTAGAAGCATATTTAATAAAAAAAATCAAAAACTAAACAAATTAAAAAAAAAATTAAAAAAAGGCTAAATTTTTTTTAGGAAATTAATTTTTTTATTCGACTAGTTTCTACTCCTTTTTATAAAGAAAAGCACTGAATTTTTTTTAAAAAAATTTGATTTTTAACATGTTAAGTTAATTCTATAAGATATAACTGTTTTTTAAACATTTTTTTTATATTTTTAGTTTTTGATTTTTTTATTAAAAATGTTTCTACTTGTATTTATAAGAAAAAGCGCCGAGAAAAAATTAGAAATTTTTTTTAACGTGTTAAGTATAATTTTTAATAGTGTTCTCCCGTTCCCCACTTTTTTATTGTTCCCCAATGAACCCTCCCATATATATATATATATATATATATATATATATATATATATATAAGTATCCGCTAAAATGAGAAACACCTCAAGTTGTAAGAACCGTGAGAACTACTTGATCCGAGGAGAGGAGGACCAAATTTTTTTTTTCATAAACGTAGATGCATGTATTATAACAACATTTGTAAAAAAAATTCAAAAAAAAAATGTCGTGTGTGTAGTTTTGAGCACCACAAGTTTGTGTTTACGGGTACCGTAAATTTTCCGGTTAAATTTACGGTACCCGTAAACACAAACTTGTGGTGCTCAAAACTACACACATGAATTTTTTTTACAAATGTTGTTATAATACATGCATCTACGTTTATGAAAAAAAAAATTGGTCCACCGCGCCCCCTACGGTGTAGTTCTCACAGTTCTTACAACTCGAGTTGGTTCTCATTTTAGCATTCCCCTATATATATAAGTATATATATATATATATATATATATATATATATATATATATAGGGGACCGCTAAAATGAAAACCACCTCCAGTTGTAAGAACCGCGGGAACCACTTTCTGGCAATTAGATCTTCAAAATGTATGGATGAGATTAAAAGTAGTTAAAAGTAATATTAAATTTTTTTTGTCTTATTATGTCTTTAATATTTTAATCTAAAAGTGTATTTAAGTAATTTTCTTTTTTTTTGTCTTACTAATTTTATTGTTTTTTAATAATTTTTGTCCTATTTGCATTAATTGTTTTTTTTTCTAAATCAGATTTTTTTTATTAAACAACATTTTAAAATCAGATCTTTTGATAAAAAAATTTTACGCGCGTTATTTTACGATCCGTTTTTACGCGCCGGTTTTTTTACGACCCGTTTTTTTCGCGCCGTTTTTGCGACCGTGTTTTTACGCGCTGTTTTTTATGCCCGGTTTTACGCGCCGTTTTATACCGCGACGTTTTTTACGTCCCGTTTTCTACGCGCCGTTTTACGTTGTACGTTTTACAGGTTACATAAATTTTTTTTTACGTTTTACGTTAAACTTTTTAAACTTTTTACGTTTTACGTAAAACTTTTTGCGTTTTACGTTAAAAATTTTACGTTTTACGTTTTACGTAAAACTTTTACCGTTTTACGCTTTACGTTTTACGTAAAACTTTTTACGTTTTACGTTTTACGTTAAAAAGTTTATGGTTTACGTTAAAAGTTTTTTGCACAAAACGAACGCACCCAGAAAATCGTTACTCGGTAGGTGTCTCAGATAGATTGATATCATCGTCGACGCCTTAAAAAAAATAAAAATCAACAAACAAAAATCAAAAGAACGATGTTTTGGCTCAGATTTTCCGATAATCAGAGGCTGCAAAAGTGGGGTTGCAGGTTCAAAAACCTACCCTCCACCATACTTGCCGCTCCATCGTCATCAAAATATACGTTTTTTTTTTTGCATCATCACCGCCCCAATCCAAAACGGATCAAAACCCACATAGCTCACTGTTTGAAATCTACCAAAAAGCACCATATTCAAAACATTCAAAAAGGCACCAGATACAACCGATTTAAACATCCAAAACCACCATGAACATCATTCAAACATATTCAAACAGATTCAAAGATTCAACATATTAAAAAAACACCAGATTCAAACCACAAGATTCAAAACCCAACAAAAACCCAGATTCAAACCCAACAACATATTCAAACAGATTCAAACCCAACAAAAACACTTACCAACAAACCATCAAGAAAGTCAAAACCACAAAGATTCAAACCCAGATTCAACGGAATCAACAGAAACAAAAAGCACCAGATTCACCCACCCCCTTCACCCCATCATTCTCCACCACCACCGCCGTCCACACACCACCACCATCACCGATTTCTGCACAAAAACCTCCACCGGTCTCCCCACAAAGATTTATCTCGTCACTTTCTCTCTTTCTTTCGTCCGATACAACCACCCGACGCCATCCACCACAGTGCGGCCGCTGTGGTGGTGGTTTCCTTTGAATTCTGACCTTCGCAGCCGTCGTACCTTCGCCGAAACACCACTCACGGTGGCCGGCTACCACAGTCGTCTCCGGCTCATCCCTGTGGGTCGCCGGTTTGAAAACGGGAGGGAGAGTGAAATGGGGTGCGGCTGGGATGTTTCAACGGTGTTAGGGTGTCGGCTATGTTGGTGTTTAGTAAGAAGATGAATCTACAGGTTTTTGAAGAAGAGATAGGAGAGAGAAATGAAAAAGGAGACAAAAGAAAGAGAGAGAGACAGGTAGATATACATGAAGAGAGAGGATGAGTTTGACATTTGGGGTAAATGACTAAACTACCCCTTTTCTGATTGGTTGAGAGTGGTTCTCGTGGTTCTTACAACTGAGGGTGGTTTTCATTTTAGCGGCTCCCTATATATATATATATATATATATATATAGTGTGAGGTTCATTGGGGAACACTAAAAAAGTGGGGAACAGTGGGGAACCGACTCAAATGAACCCCGATTGGACTCATTCCAGCGGCGTTGGAACCGTCTCCTCGAACCCTAACTAGGATCTCTTAACCCTAAACCCTAAATCATAACCCCTAAACCCTAAATATATTAGGCTTTGGCTTTTAGGGTTTAGCCTTAGGGTTTAGCTTTAGGGTTTAGAGTTTAGCTTTAGGGTTTAGGGTTTAGCTTTAGGGTTTAGCTATAGGGTTTAGCTTTAGGTTTAGCCTTTAGGGTTTAGCTTTTAAGGTTTATAGTTTAAATTTTACGGTTTAGCTTAGGTTTTAGCCTTATTTTTTAGCTTTAGGGTTTAGAGTTTAGGAGCTAGGATTTAGGGTTTAGGGTTAAGAGATCTTAGTTAGGGTTCGACGAGCCGGTTTCAACGCCGCTGGAATGAGTCCAATCGGAGTTCGTTTGAGCCGGTTCCCCGCTGTTCCCCACTTTTTTAGTGTTTCCCAATGAACATTCCCCTATATATATATATATATATATATATATATATATATATATAGAGAGAGAGAGAGAGAGAGAGAGAGAGCGGTTAACATACAGAAACCCTTATCATACTTCACGTACGCGACAATACTGACCATCAGATCAACTTATCACGCACGGATAAGTAATCACGCAAGTATCAATTATCACGCATGGGCATCAAATTAACGTGTGTGATTTGTACATGTTTGCGTAATAATACACAAAAAACGCTCCCATGCGTGATTAGGTTTCCAATTATAACGTACGTGATTTTCAAATGCACTTGCGTAATTTGGTCGCGTACGTTATGTAGGTTAAGCCGTAATGTACATTATACTTTCTCTCTCTCTCTCTATATATAGGGGAGGGTTCAAATGAAAACCACTTTTAACGTGAAAACTCGAAAACTAACTACAAAAAGCCTAAAAAACACACCAAATTTTTTTTTTCAATTTTTTTTTATAAAAATCGCATGCTTTTTTATATGAAAAAATTAAAAAAAAAAATTGTAGTATACATGTGTAATAATACACATGTGTAGTACACATAAATATGTGTAGTATTACACATGTGCACTACAAATTTTTTTTTATTTTTTTTATATATAAAAAATGGCGAAAATTGGTATGGAAAAAAAAAATTGGTATGTTTTTTTGGCTTTTTTAATTAGTTTTCGAGATTTCGCGATAACTAGTGGTTTTCATTTGAACATTCTCATATATATATATATATATATATATATATATATATATATATATATATATATATATCAGAATGCACCATTTAAAAAATCGTTTGGCATGTTGAACTTATCAAAAAAACCATATACACAGCATTACCGTGTTCTCCAAGAAATTGCTACTTCTAGCAAGTTGCAATTTAACTATTTAGATTAAATTAGTCAACGTTTTAAACTTCTAGCAAGTTGCAATTTAACTATTTAGATTAAATTAGTCACTTTTAACCATTTGTTTGTTAAAGACAAATTAAATAACAAAGGCACAAAATCCCTCTAAAAGTTGTTTGCTCAAGAATAAAAACAATGAAATAAAAACAATTTATCTAGTCAACTCTCCTACGTAGTCATCTTATATTTCTTCCAAACACTATTCTTTTTCCTTCCTACGTAGTCGTCTTATATTTCTTCCAAACACAGCATTGTTTTTCCTTAAAAGAATCTATTGACTTGCTTGCAACAACAAGTAAACTAATTAAAATTGGCGACCAAGAAACAAGCACAGAACTAGCAACTAAAAGAAACTAGTCGTAAAACCCAAAAGATATCAGCCATAAAATCATTGCTAATTTCAGGAGCGTTTTACGAGAGTCGCTAACTGATCGAGCCTCAATTTAAAATACCTTGTGATTTAGATAAATTAAAACCTTAAATGGCCATAACACGAAAGTAATAAAAAAATTGCTTGCCACTAAAATGGTCAAAAATTTATACACGATGAATTAGTAACATGTTTATCCAATGGATGAATTAGTAACATGTTCATCCAATGAGGGTTTGTACTATATGCTCTTGGGTTTGTTTATGCAGTTTGAGATTGTAAGTTTGACTTTATGTGTTGTGATTTAATTTGGTATTTAACTTTTTTTTTTTTGTGTGGGTGTGCGGCTTCATTTGAAAGCCTCACCTTCTCTCTCATCTATGTACGCCTCTCTCTTATCCGCCCACCACCGCCGCCATCTACTTTTGTTGGCTTTCCGATCATCGGTATGTGTTGATTTTGGTTGGACGAGCACCGTTTTGTTGTATTACTATCAATGGCGATTGAAGAGTTTGTATTCTTTTATAAGCATGTGTTGAAACTAGTATTCCCTCGCATGAAGCAAGGGAGGACTTTTTCCTGAGTTCTGGAAAATGTACAGATTGACCTCTGAGGTTGATTTTGTTGTTATTTGATGCTAAAAGCTCATAGTTAACCATTTTTTAGGAATTTAAGGCGTATGCAAGTATGTGTAACAATAATTTTATGTATGATTAACATTTCGAAGGAAATGTAAACTCGATATATGGCTCAATTTTGTATAAAATGTGCATTTGTGAGTGTTAATGTATAATGCTGATTTAATTGTACAAGTAATATAAAATACAATTTCCATTATGATCAAGGTCTCGGATTACGAGAGATTAAAATGAGATTACAAATTACAATAAATTGAAAAGATAATTACAAAAATCCGGATGGTAACAATTTAGCACAAGACTAATCTAGCCTATTCGAACAGCGATAGTCACACCAAATGCACTAACAAACTTCACGTTAATTTGTACCAGAAACCCATAATAGTGTTGGAAATTTTATAAATAATATTATATTATGAGTTAGTATAATGACTATTTAATAATTAAACCAAGATGAATGAGAGATCATGAGCACTAAGTTTGTATGTTGAAACCATAAATATGTGTGAAATTGAGCTTGCCCATAGGTGGAGAGATAAATCTTTTGTGGATTAGAATTCTTTAAACGAATGTATTCTTATGTGACAACTCACAACCAGTGGTAGCCAGGAGGGTGCGAAGCACCCAACATGCGCCCGCGCTCGGGCCCAGGCACGGGACGAGGGCGATGGGCGCAATGTAGTGCACTTTGCACGCTCGCATCGCCTCGAGCCGCTTGGAGCCGCCTTTATTATTTTTTAGATACGTCTTGGTTCGTGTGGCTTGAGCAAGTGGTCTGGTGAGTACTTAGATTCCTACTGGTCGAGTTGAATTAAGTTCTCAGAATTCATTATGTCATTGAATTTGAGACTTACGTTTTATTGAATTATGTATTCAATTATGACCTTTCAATTTTGGAATTCTAAACAACATTATATACAAAGCTTTGTGCGTTGTTTAGGATACACAGAGAAAACCAGAGCTCTTGTATGGTCCAGACATCACCCACAAACACTAACGAATTCCCTAATTTCTCTTCGTTTCACGCTCTTGTTTCAGGTAGTTTTTCAGGTGCTTGGCCATCGCCAGCAGTATAATCTGCTCTGGGTGTTGTACCCTGAGAAACAGACGGGTTGTTGATGCACTTCTTGTGGATGTGGCACGACTCGGTTCATCTGGAATCCAAGATCACATATTGAACATCCTCATGTTTAATATCTGTATGGAATATGATATTTGAAACAAGAGTGTTCGAAGCAATCGAAATAGAGATTGAATTATTGAATTGAAATAGAGTTTATCCAATTTTGTTTCATTAGAGAGCATAGTTTCAGTGAGAGTGAGAGCATTGTGTAAACCCTTGTAACAATACTCTGCTGAAATAAAACCATTGAGCTTTAAAAGTGATATTCTTGTGTTTGTGTGTGTTCTTTGCTTTAATTTGCACATAATCAAGGATTCCGCACTTGGTTTTATGTTAAACAACAAGGAATAGGTGATCTAGATCCTCCTGTAAGGACCTACAAGTGGTATCAGAGCTTTGGCTCGATTCCTTGTTGAAAATCAAGCATTCTTGTGAGATCTGAGTGGTTTTTGAGTGTTTTCTCAAAGTTTCTTGAACAAAAACTGAAAACCCACCTTTGTTGATGATAATATGGATTAAAACTTGCTAAATTGGTGTTGTTTTGTGATAATTTTGGTTGAAAACTTGTCAAAACAGTTTAAGGTTATCAAAAACATGAATTTTGGTGAGTTTGTGAGTTAAAAGTTTGAGTTTCATATTTTTCGATGAAGCGTTTGGCCGGAATCCTTGCCGGAATATTACATTCCGGTGAGTGTTTTCATTGGTTTGACCTGCAAGTTCTAGGTAGAATGAGTATCCTGGATGGCAAAATAGATTCCATACATATATTCTTGGGCAAAATATGGCGTTGTGGCTGTCTTTTACTTCGGAATTCGATCAAGCGCTAGAAGAAGCCGACTCAAGTCGGCGTCATTTGCCGATCTTACGGCCGACGAGAAGAAGGCCTATGATTTAGAGAAGAAAGCGTTCGCAGTTCTAACTCAAGCCTTAAACAAAGATAGTTATCATCAGTTTGTATGTTTCAAAACAACTAAGAGTTTATGGGATGCGTTAAAGGTGTGAGGTCAAGGAAATGCAGCGTCACGCAAACTTAGACATAATCTGCTTAAAAAGGAATTCAATGGTTTCATGTGTATGGAAAAGGAGTCACTTGGAGATATGACTAGCCGGTATTGTCATTTACTGAGTGAGCTGGTTAGTGTTGGGGTATCGTTAACTCTAGAAGAGGTTGTTACAAAGTTCGTCGATGCATTGCCACTCCAATGGAATGGATTTCTAGAAATTTTGAAGTATAATGGCACTTTGGCTACAACCAACATCTATAATTTCATTCAACTGTTAGAGAACAAGAACCAAGAAAAGATCAGGAAGGCAAGAAGAGTTTCGGTGACACAAAATCCTGACATGTATTATGGAAATTGTGGAGGTACTAGCCCTGTTGTAAGACCTCCTCAACATGCTCAGCTACTAACGGCTTTTATCTCAAACACCAATCCGTTTGGGACACCACAACCAGTTGCCTCAGAGCCAAACATTCAGTCTTTTGGAATACCATCATTCATTGATACAAACTATAATTGTCAACAACAAGCTTGTTATGGAAACAATTCATTAACATTCAATGCTAGAAGCAATTCATCACTATTCAATGCTGGTCAGTCAACTAATCCAAACACAGTTCGGCTAGACAATTCAAATTTCTCAAAAGTAAGTGTTGAGGTAGCAAAGGAACATATGGAGCTCTTAAACACTTTGGTGAGTGCGTACTATGGGTTAGTAGCAGGATAAAATGAAAACATCAATTTGACTCACGAAGACTATTAGCAGATAGACAAGGATGAAATGGATTTAATGGATATTAAATGGGCGTTTGCTAGTGCGGTGAGGCAAGCAAAATACTACATGGAAAGAACTGGTAGAACAAACTTGGAAAGCAAGAAAGACACCAAGTATGGTTTCGATAAGCATGCAGTCAAGTGTTTCAACCCTTGTGAACGAGGTCATTTCAAACAAGAATGCACTAAGCTAGCTCAGCATGGGAACCAAAATCCATTCAGAAATTGAGCCAACCAACCGAATCAGAATCAAACCAGGAATAATGAGCGTGCCTTGATGCCTGTGAACAATGCACATCAAGTTGGACCATCAAACAACAATAATCAAGCTCTTGTGGTATAAGCTGATGAAAGTTGTGACTGGTTGATTCAACTGCGTAGCGGTGATCAGGGTGGAACAACTTGTTATGCCGAGGTTATCCAGCATCTAAAACAAGCTAGTGGTGGAGAATCTTCAGAAGATGAAGCTCTAGATACAGTGGAAGTTCGGATGAAGAAGGCTTAATTTCAGGTCAAGATGGTATGGATGGAGTGTCATGTGAGACCATTAATGCAGATGTTGAGAAATTTTTAGGTGAAGCTAAAGCAGTGAATGACAGGAGATCAATTTTGGTGGATCAAGCTACCTATTCTCATCATTTAGCTTTCATGGCTAATGTTGGTGGTCCGTCAACTCAGGTATGTGTCGATGACCTAAAATCTGATAGGTGTGATAGTTGTGTTGAATTAAATGCTAAACTGTCTGATTTGCAAAGCAAATATGACGATTTGCAAAGCAAATATGACTTGAAATTTATCCACAATCAAAATTTGATCATGGATCTTTCTAAATGCACAGAGGCCAATATGTTTCATATAAAATCATGAAAAGGAATTTAAAAATGTAATTGACAGATTAATAGGGGGATCTTTCCAAGCTAAAGAAAACTGTTTCAAGAAAATAAACGGCAATAAACAATTACATCAACAGGCTCGAGGAAACAAAAAGAGAATTAGCCTGTGTTAAGTGTGAAAATCAGGCGATCCAGCTTAAGTTAGATAGTTATTCAAACTCGAGGTATGTGCTGGATCACATCATTGACATACAGAAAAAAAAGAAGATGTTACGTGCATTGGATATAAGAAGTTTCCCCCACTTGTTAGACATAATTATACGGCGATGTCTGATGAGGAAGATAAGCCTCACTTTGAGCCTTCAGTTTCATTGGATCTTGAGGAATTCGCAGCTAGGCCTGGATTCAAAAAGGAAGTATCCTCAGATCCGGATCAATCAGCAGATTCAAAAGTATCAACAACTGAACAAAATCAGAATTCTCCAGTCATTGTTGAGGATGCTGATTCTTCAGATGATGAATCCAAGGATACCAAATCAGTACACTCTGATGCAGTGACAAAGGAAGAGGACATACCTCTAGAGAATTATATTCTGTGTGATCCTCCCGCAAAACCTGCTAAGACTGTTCTGATAGAGTCCACTTCTGCGCAAGACACTAAGAGTGTGAATTTGCTGTATACTCTGATCGGTGATGATAGAGTATATTCAAACAAATATTTTCTGATTAAGAATGTAAATCAATCTCTAATCAGTAAAATTTTTGAGGAATCGACAAGTAAGTTTTTGGGAGAGTTGGGTCCACGAGTTGTGGTAACACAATGTCCTCCGATTCCAAAAGTTGAAATTCGTAAACAATATGGCAACCAAAAATTACCAACAGAAAAAAATCAGCAAAATCACACTAAACCAAAAGGAAAATCGACGACTCAAGGTCGAAAGGAACAAAACCAAAGAAAGGGTCAAGATGAACTTTGTGAAGTTGAAGGGAACTGATAAACTTGAAACGTTTGAAAACAAATCTAATGTAGATTATGTTAATTAAGTTAAAATCTTGAAAAGAGACGGTCAAAAGAATTCAGGACAAGTACTTCGAAATCACAAAGTTCATCAACAAGCCATCAACATGATACTTCGGGGTTTGTTGAACGAAGATCATGTTTCGAATGTGGTGAATTTGGACATATCATTCAAAATTGTCCATATCTTCATAAGTTAAAGGCTAAAGCTGATGTTCCCCAAGAGCAAAGTTACCGAAAGTGATCTGTTTCAGCAAAACAAGATCCCCGTCTTGTGAAAGAACATGAGGTGAAACAGAAACGTAAACAAAACAAGGTAATTGAAAAGGCGCTTAAAAACCGAAGTGGTTCAAAAACAATCTGTTTCAGTCAAACCAGAAAATTCTAAAACTTTAAACAATCAAACTGGTAAAACTCAACAGACGTGGAAACCAAAATCGGTCACAAATTCAGGGGGAGCACCACTGTTTCCAAACCATCGCGAAGTTGAACTAACTTTTGTTGATGAAAATGGAAGACCCAAGTCCACGAAGGCTTGGGTCCCCATCCCCAACTAATCATTTGAGTACATGTGCAGGGTGTTCCAGGAGGAACTGTCAGTAGTCTTTGGATTGTTGATAGTGAAGCATCCAAGCACATGACAGGCGACATGAGGCTTCTCTACAACATCAAATCTATAAGAGGAGGTTATGTTGCTTTTGCTGGAGATAAAGGCGGATATATTACTGGAGAAGGAATGGTATCCAACGGGGTCGTGAGTTTTGATAAGATCAACTTTGTACAACAACTTGATCACAATCTTCTTATGATTCCAGGATCCGACGAGTTTCACAGAGCTTTGGTCCCGAGATAATCGGTTCGGTGATAAGAAATGAGTAGAAGATAGAATTGACACCGAACAATCACTTATAATCTGGTTTCTATTAATATATGAAAGTTACATACTCGTGAAACCAGTTGGACAACATCTCCCCTTAGGGAACCAAAAGCTTGTCCAAATGGGAACCCCAACTCCCTATTTATAGGAAACAGCCTATTCGGTCCGAATGAACCAATTTCCATCCGTCCGGATGGACTCCATCCATTCGGATGGACTCTGACAGTTACAATACCTATATGACCGGATGGGGTTTAGACTTTTATGTTGTCCATCCGTCCGGATGGACCTTGACAATATCAAAACTTTTCCAACTATTCACTATTCTATACAATATTCAACACATGCTCTATCTAGCTATTCGCACAGTGGAAGACATACGAAATATGCACCAACATATTCCCCCTTGGCTGCCATTGTCGAATCGTCACAAAACCTTGAGATGTGTTTGAATATTTTGTAACTTCAAGTATTCTGTAACTTCAATCAGGCATCTTGAAATCGTTAATAGATTCCCCCCTTAATTGATGATCCGGGTTTGCTTTGACAGTATCTTGTAACACCCTAACATGTAACATCTTAAAAACGACCCAACGAAAAAACAAGCCTTAAATTTTCTTTCTTTATTAACGAAATTACTTATGTGAAGGCTCAATTACAACATGTCATACGTTTTCTAGAAGTAATTCACAACATTTACACTTAAATTAATACTTTAAAGTGTTACATAATTGAAACTATGTGACCGTTCTTTCGTACAATCCTTGCTTTTTAACTCGATCTTCGCCCATTTATCTTCGTTAGTGGTAGAGGAAATATGGGTGATACCTGTGGACATCATATACAACTTAACCTTTAGTCCTTGGCATTTGTATGACATTATTCTAAATTATAGGAAATCATATAACAATTCCTAATATAAACTTAGGTTCATTCTGGCATTCTCTTAAATTCTCTTAATCAAAGTTCGGCTTCAATTCCTCATAAATCCGACGAATTCACACCTGCATCACATTCTAATCACAGAGCACATTATTAGTATTCGTCAATGCCCACACGAATTGGAGCCATTCTTACGTACGTTATATAGAAACTTACATACATACATGCGTACATTCCTAATTCCTACGTACGTTCATAACATCTTACATTCATACATGCATACACTCCTACCTACGTGCACACAATCATATACCTCTATAGTTATGCATACATTCATGCATGCATACATACATACATACATACATACATACATACATACATACATACATACATACATACATACATGCATGCATGCATGCATGCATGCATGCATACATACATACATACATACATACATACATACATACATACATACATACATACATACGAGCTCTTGCTTACCACTTCTGTTCACATGAACTATGCTAACATGTTATATTCACAACTTTACATAATATAAGTTTTGTACTTATCGACCCACATACTTACTTGTTTTCTAGACACGTTTACTTATAGATTTTCTTCTACAACAAGAAGGTAAATCCAACACTTCACTATCTGAAGGCCTTTATCATCACTTATATTCAAAACCAACCTTAACATAACTTATGAGACCTTGAAAATCATTTAAAACAAGTCCCATGTCCAAAACAACAAAAATCAAACAAAATGCCAGCAACAAGGTCTCTCGCGGGCCGCGAGAGCCTTGGCTACCTTTCTTGCAGGACACGACAGCCTCCACCGTAAGCTACGGTGACTGCCGTAGCCTACGGTGGTCCTCAAAAGTCTACGGTGACTTGGGACTGCCTTACGGTGGAAAAGGATTGTCCAGCACCCACCGTAGCCTACGGTGGGCACCGTAAGCTACGGTGGTGCCCAGTTCAGCCCTCACTTTTAATGCCGAAACTATCGTAACTCGATCGTTTTGCATCCGTTCCACTTGAAACTTATTCCTAATTGTCCATAAAACAAATCCTTACATAGTTAACTAGAAATTCTTACCCCGGGTCCTTAATCTATACAAATTTCTTATTCGTTACATTACTTATGCATAATTATTCGACCCGTTTCATCCCACCAATTTACTTTTGGCTTAGTTAACAACCTTCATCCTATTAGAACATTACATAACTTGATACTCCCAATTATTACATAATCTTTCATGATATCCCATATTCTTACGTATCAAAATTTATTATACCTACTAAGAAGTGAGTCGAAATTCACTTACCTTGAGCGTCCGTTCTCGCTTTCACTTCCTTGTCTCCTCTTGACTCGTTAGATTTCTTCGCTTGATTCCATGCTAACGCGATGCATGTCCTTTCATTCCATTTTATTACAACATTGTTAGTATACATGATCATTCATCTTATCAATCATTCCGTTCCTATGTCTCATTGACTTTTATTGGGCAACTACTACCATACATATAGCATAGATCCATTATCACATCATTCATAACATAACCAATTCAACTTATCGTCATGTACGTCATATAATAATCTAGCAAATATTCACATGATCTCCTTATTCTCACAATAGTGTTAGGAAGTCTAACCTTATTATTCATACCTTGTTAACTTTCTAAAAAGTCAACTGTCAATTATACTTACTTCCAATCCGATAAACATATAACCACTTACTTACATTACTTTCATTAATCAATCATTCACTAACATGTATAGCTCAATTAACTGAAAATAGGTTGTTTTGGGACGTCCGTTTACTATACTTACGAGCTTGTAAAAATTACAATCTTTTTATGTGGCGTGCCCCTCCGAGGGGTTATCCTCGTGTTAAGTTTTTAGAGTCTAACTCTCTACCAAAATTTATAAAAAAAAAAATCATTTACTAAGCAGCAGTCAGATTCGTCACTTTCTGACTGCAGCCCACGAAAAAATTCATTTAAAAATCCCCAGTTATCCGATTGACATAATTCCAGCTGGAGATTTTGATAACCTCCTGAAGATACCAATAGTAAAAATTTAAGATCATAAATCAATTCCTAAATTGAGTTATGACATTCGTAATGGGCTGTAAATTCTTCCAGAAAACGCAGCCTAAACCTTCGATATGGAAAAATTCATAAAACGTTCATTTTTCATCGAAAAAATGCAATTCCAATTGGGTTTGAAAGGTTTTTTTCCTGGGAGTTCATCAAAAACTGAATAAACATCGGTTTCTTATAAGATTTGATCCGGTTACAGCTGATTAAATGTGACAACCCTCACTAAACCAGGTATCCGTATGACTTAATTAATACTTAATTACTGCTTAATTACTGTGCTTGTTTGAAATTACTGATGAACTGCTACTTGAATACTGATACATGTACTTACCTGCATCATACTTTACTTACCGTCACTACATTATTTACATGCTGAACCTTAGTGACAAACATGATGCACAAAAAGCACAGTAGCACTATAAACGGATAACCTATTGAACATGCTGATAAAGCCAGCATCAGGCAGACACTGCCTCTAAGGCCTGTATGAGCCAGAAATATTTTACTACACTAGTGGTGAGTGTAGGGATACAAGGGTTGTAGAACTGCGTCTCTAGGAATAAGTTACAATGACTGGATGTGCCTAAAACGTACTCTAAGCACAAAAATTCAGTACTTTAATTAAAAATTCAGCATTTGACTAACTAATAAAGTGCCAAAAACATGAGGAAAATATTCCCGACACTTTGGAGGAATAAGTTGTGTCACTAAAAATGGTATTAACGACACTTTAAAGCTTTGTTTAACGCTTTAACGGATTACTATCCAACCGAACAACCGGACTATACCCGGAACATGAAAATATTGTTAATAACATTATTTATCTTTTTCTGAGCCAGTTAGGGTCCCTGAATACCCTAACACCCACTGTAATGCACAACACACTACTAACCGGGTTAATCACTTAACTAACTTAGATTAACCTAACTATTATCTAACTAATTGGTTAGAAATGAACTAGCTACCCCCCCCCCCCCTTGGCCGATTTCGGTCACAATGTGACCCACACATGTACCATTTTGATTAAACAATTCTCATTTGTCCCATATCTAGTGGACATGGAAACCATTGGATATTAACCTAACTTTTGCCTATAAGAACTAGAGATTACACACTTGATCATTCACATTTCACAACTCAACTTCACAACTCCCTCTCCTCTCTATAAACTCTCGGCCGAACACCCCTATATCATCCATCCATTTTCGATTTTTGTTCAAGCTATTCCAAGATCATACAAGCGTTAAGGACCACGTATAAGGAGGCTTGGTGCATTCGGAGCTCAAAGGACCTCACTCTATTGCTTTTATCCTCTCATTTTGCGTCTAGATTCTCCCCTAGCCTCGAGCTAGTAGTAAGTTGCTATAATCACCCTCTCGAACTATTTTGAAGTGGTTAAAATGATTTGTAACGGTTAAAACTCGTAAACATACTAGTTGATACATAAAAGTCTATTAAAAACACTAAAAGTGATGGTTAAAAGCTTGAATGTTGTGTAAATCTTGTAGTATTTGATTTGTGTGGTTATTTAGTCCCGATCTATGTTGTGGTAGCTCGGATCATCGTTTAACCCGGATTGGTCATGATCATGGATTATGACATAAAGCTTGTTTAAGTGTAACAAGGGTTAAGTGATGAAACTCTACCACACATCAAACTTGAACTTGGGTAAAAATGATTTTACTTACGAAATAGTGTTTAAAACTAGTAGATCTACGGATCTACAAGCGGTATTTTCAAAGGACCGAGTGTCGAAGAAACCATATTTTTCTAAAAATGGATTTTACATGAGCAAGAATGATTTTTAGAACACACAAGTGTGTAAACACTTGTGTAGCACAAAGTTTCGACAAAATCACTATTTTTGTAAAAGATGACGAGAAGTTGTAAAAACGGAATTTCTCTAAAAACGAGGTTTTTACAAAATCGGATGGTCCGCTAAAAGTAATGGGATTTACTTCATAATATTAGAAAACCACAAGTTCATGTGATTTTTGCAACTTATATATATTTGTTGACTAGTCTGTTGTCTTGAACATTTTTTTGGTTAAATAAGGAAATTGTTGGGTTGATTTATAAAAGAAAATGATACGCTTAAAAGCGTGGCCACCTCCCGTTACAGGGGAAACTCTGGCGAAATTTCTCCAAAAACCTAACACTTAGAAATATTTTCACTATAAGTGTTAGAAATACTTTTCGACTTGTTTTCAAATTATAGATTTCGCCACGACTTTAATTACAAAACATCGGAGGTGGAATTTCACAAAATAAAACTTGGTAAATATATATTTAGTATATATTTTTCATAAAGTCACTTGATATGTGCTTATGATTATTTTGTGAAAGTACTAGTATTATTTTAGGGTAAAAATAACACTATCGAATGTTAATGGATCCAAAATAATACGAACGTCTCTACGATAAATATATAAGTTACACCGGTAATTATTATTACCACTCGATCATTAAAACGTAACTTACGCATTTTAAGAAAATATGACTTAACGCGTATTTTGTCAAGGTATTATTTTGGGAAAATTTATGTAATAAAAAAATATAATATTTTTGAGAAGAATATTTATATTTTGGAGTTAGAAATAAAATATATTTTAAGTGAGACTTAATAATATATTACGAACACACATGTATTAAATCCCCCATCCTTGGGAAGGAAAATGATTACCAAGTATACAGAATGTAAACACGAAATAGTTGTCTAACTATTTCCCGAAAACTTAAACCTTAAAGCTAAGGCACGGCCGTCCGTCTAATAAGAGTTAGTACGTGTAGGTCGTCACACAGCTGCTTGATTTGGAGGTATACTTGGTAGAGACGCACCACTGTGAGTTCATGTCCCCCTTTTCTCTAACTGTTTTCAGTTTTCTAAACTACGGGGGTGAAATACATGTTACTTTGATTACAAGTACTTTATACATGGTATGGTTAGCGTAAGGAGGTTTACTACTTAGATCATGTGAGTGGGTAGGAGCAACATGAGGCCATTAGTCCTCATGGTAGGACCGAGGGACAGGAGCGGTAGATCTATCTGGGTGTAGCGAGCCCAGCCCCAGGCCAAACTAGAAACGGACCTCGGGGTGACTTCGTGCCCGACACATAAATCCGCTAGGTTTGAGTCTCACTACTTGCACTTCACACATATCAGTGGCCTTGCAAACCATTGGTGATCTCAATTCCCTTATTTGCTACATACCAGGATTATTTTTTATACTTACAAAGGTTTATTTACTCACTTATACATGAACTCGCTCAACATTATTGTTGATTTTTCAACTTACATGTATTTCAGGGAATTAAAGGATCTGGCGCGGTATGACACGTTTTCCCGCTGCACTAGTTACGAGGTCATCCGGGTTTAGGGAATGTGACTCTTTCCTGGACAAGTCACAGTCCTTAGACTATGCTTATGTTATGTTATGTTGTGTTTGTTGAACAATGTCTATGTCGCTAGGATGTGTTTCCGTTAAAACAATGTTATTGTATTTGGTTTTTAAAACTTAATCAAATGGGTGATCTTGCATGGTTTTATTTCATATAGCTTTGTTATGGTTAAGCTATGGTATTAAGAAGTCACACCAAATTAACCACGCTTCCGCAAAGCCAGGGTGTGACATTAAAGTCGGCTGTAACTTTCTGGATAGATTTAGTTTTCACCAAATCTTTTCTAAATATCCCACATTCTAACTTCACCTAGACATTTCATCATAAACTTGGTGTGCATACTATATTCTAAGCACATAGTACAAGTAGTTTAAGCATGTTCTTTCCAATATTCATCTCATGATTCAATTTATTCAAACAAGATCACAATGTCAACAAATTCTACATCATGTTTACTATCAAAACCTACTACATAACATCTAGTGTATCAACATAATCAAAATTACCAACATACACATGTTCATCATAATCATTCTCATACTCATACACATAGGTTTCATCCTAAATCACCAAGACATGATAACATTAGCAAGCATTCATCCTAATTTAGATTGAACTCACATATTCATCAACACCCACTTAATGGTTGTTCACCAAAACTGAGAATTAAAACATAACTTGGCTAAAGCTTGCTTAGATGATCACTATTAAGGTACATGCAATCCGATTTTGGCCAAAAATCCATCAAATTTGTTGATTTAGGGTTTGAGAGGTGAAACCCCTTTCTTCTTCTACTCTGGTCGAACACTCACACACGCCCAGGTGTGTGTGTATGTGATGTTTTTAATTTTTATTTTTATATTTAATTTTTCCATTCATTACAATTTAACCCCTCATGTTTGGATGTTTGTATTATTATGGCCAAAATGCATTCTTTTAGGTTAAAATCATATTTACCCCTTTAACTAGGTTCATAATTCTAGTTACCATTCTAACGACAATTACATTCATAAATACTTATTTCGTCATATTTACATATACGACTTTTGGGGTGTTACATATCTAAACAAATCCCCCCTGAAATGAATCTTCAGGTCTATATTTGCACAGTTTCTGACTCCTCCTTCGATTTGCTAAATTGCAATCTTCACTAACAATCATCAACTTGAAACTAATCAATGCAGTAATCTCTGTTTCAGCTTCAACCACAACCGTGTTCTGTTTTTGATGACGCTTGAGCACCACGATCTCGCATTCCGCTTGCTTGATCTAAGAATGTAAAAAAACTCAACCAACAATTGATAGAAACTTCAAATACCCCACTGATTAACGTCAAATCAGTGATTCCCCCTGAAGATCTAATATCCCGTTTTCCATGATCACTTTTAAGCTACATGATGAATAGAGTCGTTATGGTTAAAAGACATAACAAGACATGCTTTGAGCTCCTGCATAAACGAAAACCAAATTTACAATTTCTTGAACTGTTTGGGGCTCCTTGCACTATGATCGATCCAGATGGAAAGTTTGGGGCAAACGCAATTGATGGATACTTTCTTGGGTATGCCACCTCGAATTTAAGAGTTAGGAATATCAATACAAAAAGTTTTGAGGAATGGTCTGAAGTCAGAGTACAGAGGCATATGCTGCTAGTCAAATGTCCTGGTCAGCTATGGATGCTTGAGTACGATGACTTTTTAATTCGATCAATGTGGAAGAAGATGTAGTGGATGCTGCGGCACAGAGGTTTTTCAAGAGTGGCAATGCAACAGAGTCACCGAAAGGTCCGTCCTATTATTGTTGACAATCAAGAATCATCTTCAATTAACAATAATGCTCTCAATAATGAGAATTTTCAAGACGCTGCTGAACTTAACGAATCTTCAGAGGATGATGACTTTCATGATGTAGACCAAGAAGTTCCTGCAACAATTGTGCATGGTACTTCTGAGGCTATACCCCTAGTGGACTGCTCCGCAGCAGCTGAAGCCACTATATCATCCTCTTCGCCTGTTCAGGGTCTTCATTTGGTTGTTGACCTCAACTTCAACAATCTGGGTATAAATATTCCAGTTCCTGCTAATCCAGAAATGAGAATCCATAATACCCATCCTCAGAAAAACATCATTGGTAATGTTCAAAGTGGTGTGAAGACGAGGAATCAGTTGAGAAACAACAACAATGTTGGCTCGTATGCAGCAATCAGAGAATCGGGTTTGAAGAATGAGTGGTCCTTCACGTGTTATGTATCACAAGTAGAACCAAAGTCTTGGAAAGAAGTCTTAAAAGAAAATTCTTAGGTTGAAGCTATGCAGGAGGAATTGCAACAATTCCAGAAGCTAGGTGTCTGGAAACTGGTTGAAAGACCTGAGAATTACAAGAAGATTGGCACCCATTGGGTATTCAAGTGCAAAAAGGATGACGATGGAATAGTTGTACAAAACAAAGCAAGATTAGTTGTTCAAGGTTTCCGTTAGGTAGAAGGGATAGACTACAACGAAGTATGCATCCGCATTTTTGTCACGCCTTGAAGCCATTCGCATTTTTGTAGCCTATGCATCCTTCAAAGGATTCAAGATGTATCAAATGAACGTGAAAAGTGCATTTCTTCATGGTGTAGTTGAAGAAGAGGCGTATGTCGAACAACCTTAGAGTTTTGAAGATCCTATTCATCCAGATCGGGTTTGGTTACTCAACAAAGCTCTCTACAGGTCACATCAAGTGCCTAGGGCATGGTATGCAACATTATCTAACTACCTATTGGAGAATGGTTTTCGCCGAGGTCTGGATTGCACTCTTTTCATCAAAGAAAAGGATGGAGATCTTCTGTTGGTTTAGGTATACGTACATGATATTATTTTTGGTTCAACTAATGATGTTTTGTGTAGGGACTTCAAGCGTGTTATGAAGGAGAAATTCGAGATGAGCACAATGGGGGAAATGAACTTCTTCTTGGGCCTACAAATTCCACAAACAGAGTCTAGGATATTCATCCATCAGACTAAAAATATCGATGACATCTTGAGCCGGTTCCAGATGTCCGAAGCGACACCCATTGGTACCCCACTTCCGCAGAATCACGGGATTACTCTAGACTTGAAGGGTGAAAGAGTTAACTCTTCTCTTTACCGCGCAATGATCAGATACCTTATGTATCTCACATCCTCGAAGCCTGACATAATGTAACTACGTGCCTATTCGCTCGATATCAAGCCAACCCGAAGGCCTCACATCTGGCGGCTGTAAAGAGGATTTTCCGCTATTTGAAGGGTTACCCGGACACCAGTCTCTGGTACCCTAGGGATGTTAGCTTCGACTTGATCGCCTTCAGTGATTCTAATTTGGTTGGCTTCAAAATCAATGGAAAATCCACAATGGCTGGATGTCAGTTTTTAGGAAATTACCTGGTCACCTGGCAGGGCAAGAAGAAGACTTGTGTGGCTACATCAACTTGTCAAGCCGAGTACATTGCAGCCTCAAGTTGTTGCTCCCAAGTGCTATGGATCCAACAACAAATGCGTGTTTTGAATTCCTAACTACTGCTATTTACGTTGATAGTTTTGTTGCCTTGCAGATCACTAGAAATCCTGTGCAACATTCAAAGACCAAACACATCGAAATCAAATATCACTTCATATGTGATTGTTTTGATAAAAGACTTACCGATGTTGTTAAGGTCCACACCAATGACCAACATCCGACCTTTTTACCAAAGCATTTGACAAGTCACGTTTTGACTTTTTACTTATGGTAAACGACATTAAGGTCAAGCAAGAGTAAACTGACACCGGAAAATGGTTTTGTAAATATCTATTTATGTTTTTAATTTATCCTACCTTTTTCATTTTAGGGGGAGTAATCTCCAAAAGAAAAATACAAAAACATTGAAAAATTTCAAAAACACAAAAACAATAGAAAAATAAAAATGAGTTTCCTGGTGAGAAAAAGAGAAAATGATAGTAAATCAGTATTCTATCGAACCTCTTTGAACTTAAAATGAAAAACCATAAGTAGCTCTATATAGGATGTATCGGTAAGCTCACAATCATTTTAAAGTGTGCAGGGCGATATAAACATAATCGACTGAAGACCGTGTGGGACTCGCTCATTGGCATATGATCTTGGTACTGAAATTTTGTTTGATAGATTGTTGAGGTTCTGAGATATGTGGTCTTTATGTTGTTTATCATCTTGGTATCATGGTTGTTTCTTTTACCGAAAACAACGGAGATGCATGTCTAGAACTTACATGATACCATACAGATGTGTACATACTATACATACATGTATATAATACATGTTGCATACTACCATCAATAAGTGATAAAAATATCACAGTCACCACTGAATAAGTGATTATAACTAACATCTATCATCTGAGAGTCAAGTTCGTCTCTTTGTCGGTACGATTGTACTAACCTGTTTACGGACTTGCTCTCGTGCCCTACATGCATTCGAATATCAAGTCCCTCTTAAATAAGTGATTTTATCACATATGGTTGTATTCATCCTCAAATAAGTGAGTATCTCACATCATACATGTTAAAATAGATGATAAATGGTATACTCACCAGTAAGATGAACTCTCGTGCATACCTAGATACGGGAATATGTCATGAGTGGATGAACACAGGTTGGTAAGTATAAATCATACCTTTACGTTTCCACAAGTCATATGATTACATCTGATTGTTGAGTTTAAGTGGACAACAATACCGATAATCATTATTGGATGCTTATCTAAATGTTAACTAATTGAACAACAAGGGTGTTTTAGCATGACCGTATACTGACATGATTCTCTTACCCTCGAAACTCACAAAAAGAATGTGTGTAAATATTTATTTATATTTCTCTGTTTCTGCATATCCGTAAATATTTATTTATTGCTTTCCGTCTTTACATTTTAAATATTCAAAAATGCTAAAAAGATTTTAGGAGTGTTTTAGTATAAACTTTATAAAAGCCAAAAAGATTTTGCTTCTATCTTATTTTTGATTGACCGATGTTGGAACTCGAATCTATCCACCTAAAACCTGAATGAAAACAAAACAATTGCATCTTCATAAACGGTCGAAGTTAACAAGTTTTGAAAGTTAAAGATCTAAAATTGAACAAATTTTAAAACTTTCCAAATTTTGTCGGTTGGTAATTGATTGAGAGTTGGTCACATGTGTGTGGTGTGTTTATACTATTTAAAATCAACTCTAAGTGAGATTTTTATCTGAAATTTTTTAAGGTTGATTATATCCCTAGCGGTTATTCTCATTACGCGTTTAGCTTTGTTGTATGTGCAGACGTGGCATTCGAACCAGCTAAAGGCGAGGAGAACGTGTCAGATGACAAGCGTTAGAGTGATGACACGATATTGATGTAATCAGATGATCAAGTTGCAGTTGACAACTCGTTCAACGCCACGAGAATTTGAAGTCTTGAAGATCAAAGATTCACGAGCAATATTTAAGGGGGAGTTTGTTGATACACCTCCTGATCGTGACACATGAAGACTTTCAAGATCATGCTGTGTGAAGAACGGACCATCACCAGCAACATCCAAGGGGGAGTTTATTGATGCACTTCTTGTGAATGTGGCACGGCTAGGTTCGTCTGGAATCCAAGAGCACAAATTACACATCCTCCTGTTTAATATATGTATGGAATATAATATAATATTTGAAACAAGAGTGTTCGAAGCAGAAGTTATATAATGTCATCGAAAGAGATATTATCAAAGCAATCGAAATAGAGATTGAAGTAATGAATTGAAATAGAGTTTATCCAATTCTGAAACAAGACAAAGGATGTGATTGAAATAGACTTTTGTAATAGTCTATTTCGATAATTGAAGATGTTGGCACTACATGGCTGGTTCGATATGAAGAAAAGAACATCAGCTTGTCTGTTTTGATCCATGTTCTTCCCATTTCGATGGACCCGCCTTGTTCTATTTCGATGATGATGATGATGATTACAATTGTATTCCGATAGACTAAAGTCATGTTTCGATAATGTCATCCTTATTTTGATGTATTTCGTTTATATTGTTATGTTTCGATGTAAAGGCTGCTCTATGTGCTAGAAATACAGCAGCCACACACTCTGTTTCATTAGAGAGCACATTTTCAATGAGAGTGAGAGCATTGTGTAAACCCTTGTAACAATACACTGCTGAAATAAAACCATTGAGCTTTAACAGTGATATTATTATGTTTGTGTGTATTCTTGGCTTTGATTTGCACATAATCAAGGATTCTACTTCGATTTAATCTAGTGTAACAACCCGACTTTCCGGATCGTTACCTGTTTGCTTTCACTTCGATTTGTAACCTTTTTTTCACTCTGAGATTCGATATAAATAAAGGGTTATGTTATACTAAATACATTTTCATCACACAGCACTGCTTCATGTTTAAAGGCTTTATAGACACAAACTCTCAACGCTAACACAACACGAATTATAGAATTATGCTACTTTATTTGTCGAGTGTGTTTGTATGGTTATCGCGCGCCTCCGCATTCGCTTATCACACCTAACGCGCTAAATCGCAAACGCAATTAGTAATAATGTTATGATGTGTGTTATTATGTGCTTTACTTGTGTGTGCTTTATAAGTTTATGGATTACACGCGCAACGCAAACTTAAAACGCACAAATGCTATTCGCACAACTCGATTTATCACAATAAAACTCAATGCAACACCTAGCGAACGAACCAAAGTTGGAAAACTAATAAAATCCGAACTCAGCATCTGAATGGGCCATCCTGGAGCCCATCCATCTGGATGGAGCTCATCCGTCTGGATGGAGCCATCCGGACACCGCCACTCGCGCACCGCCTTAACCCTCGCCCTCTTCTATAAATACGAGTCGTACGTCTCCATTTCGAAAATTTGGCTCTCTCATCCGCTCCCAAGTTTCCAGACGTGATTCAAGGCCTTTTGTAAGCTATTTCTCTCAAATATTCTTTAAATCTTCACTCCTTTTCACTTATACTCCATTGATTTTAGACCTCTCAAAGATAGTTTCCACTCGTTTTGCTTAGGCAAACTGTTGTGGAGCATAATTCAATCGAGATTGGTTCAAGATCTAAAGGATTTTCACACTTTTGAACTTATTTATGAAACTTCTCTTTGATTTTTATAAAACATTGGTGGAATCGGGATTAAATCGGACCTTCGACTCGTTCCATAGTTAAAAGCCGACTCGAGAACTGATCCCCATCGAAGAGATGGACCGACTAACGGGCTGAACATGAATCTCCATCAAGAAAAGGAAACCCAATCTAATGGGCAAGGCCCATCCGTCCAAATGGACTGGGCTTGGTGATTTCCGCTGTTTGAACCCGTTGACCAGTCCATCTGCATTAAATAAAACTGGCATTCAAGAAAATTTTTACAAAACTTTAGCACAGCCCATCCATCCGAATGGACAATGTCCATCCATCAGAATGAACTAACCCTGACAATTTCCGTTGTGTAATTTTGTTACCACGACTGTTAGAACGTTTGCAATCAAAACTTCAAAAATTTTAACGACCACAGACCATCCGCTCGACTGCGCCATCCGTCTGAATGGAGCCCATCCGTCCGGATGAAGCCCATCCGTCCGGATGAAGCCCATCCGTCCGGATGAAGCCCATCCGTTGGACACTTAACTCGCTTTTTACCCCACCCGACACTCTGTTTTCGACCGTGTCAGCACTTGGAAGACTTAAGCTTCTGTTCCCGTATGCAGGCTGACCCGGTGCTCCCTTCAATCTAAGAGGATCGTGTTTCTTGGTTAGGATACGCGCTGTGAGTATACTCGAACCCATTTTCGTTTAACGCACATTTAGGTGTTACATACGTTCTCTGTTAGGATCGGGGGCTGTCATGATAGTGTTTGTTTGATGAAAATGAACAAATGGATGAAAATAAGATGAGGTAAAATGCAGCGGAAATAGAAACAAACTTTGTACCACAATCAAGGAGAAATAGTTTTCAGTAAACATATGCTTTTCATTAAGTTGAATGATTACAAAACATAATGATTACATTAAATGCTTACATACTAAAACTCCCCCTCAGCCTGAGCTCTATGGTTGATCGTACAAGATCCTTGGATTGAAGGAGAAAACTCCTTAAATAGAACAGTACAAACTGTTCTATTTATAGTACAGATCAAACCACTGAGAATCAAAGCTGACGTCACCATGAAAGTGACTTCTAACAACCTCTAACAACTGTTCTTTACAAACACTGCTTACTAACTACTGATTACAAATACAATACAATAGAGAAGGTAAACTACTGCTTCTTCATTCCACTACTTTAGTCCCAGCAGTGCTTTGTGTCTTCAGCAGTACATGAACCATAGCAGCAGATTGAGCAACAGTCCTTTGTCTTCATCAATGTTTAGTCAACAGCAGTTGTTGTATAGGACAGTACTTAGAGATCAGCAGATGATAGGATCACTTTCAAAGGGAAAGACTAAGTGCAAACAACTGCTTATTCTGGATCCACTGATCTGATCCATGTTTTGGCTTTATCAACTGTTCCTTTGTAGGGTTCAATCCCAACAATCTCCCCCTGTAACAAATGATGCCAAAACTCTTCATTATGTTTGGATCTTTACTGCCTCATCAGTAGTTCCCTAACTTTTCCTTTGAATTGTAATTCAAAGTCCATGGAATCTACATCATCCTCATCCCTGCATAGTGTAAGCTCAAGGAGATCTTGTAGATCTTCAACGCCCAGGCCCAGTGCTTCTTCCCTTGATATATGCTTTACCTCACCATTAGATTTGAGCAGAGTCAATACGTGGGTCTTTTGATCAGACTTCCACTTTAGTATTTTTGAATCCAATGGGTTTCTTGGGAGAGTTTTTATTGTTGACGAGTTTGGAGATGAAGGCCTGGTGATGACAACTTTGGCAGGGTCTTGAGATTGTACTAAGTCTTGTTTTTCTGCCATTAGTGTCTGAAGAACCATTTTCATGATGTATTCTTCTTGAGCTTTGTCTTCTTTAGTTTCAGCATCCATCTGCTTCTGTTTCCTTCTTTGATAAAGGATGGCAGCAGGTGGAGCAGTGGATCTACTAATGGGCAACTTTTGTTTGACTGGAACCACTGCTTTTGGAACTATTTCTGGATAATCAGGCTTTTTGGGAGCAGTGGGATCTTTCTTCCTCAACTCTTCCAACCTTTTATAGGTATCTAACACTTTTACCTCTGTCCATCTTGTGACCTGGTTCCTTGACTCATAATCAGCAGCTATGAGCTCTTCTTTCATTCTTTTCAGCTTCAAAGTTCTTTCTGGCACATTCTTTTTGTACTTTGCCCAGACTTGAGGAGTCTGCTTTACTTTGTTTTCAATCATCTTTTGAATTCTGGCAATCTCCTCCTTAAGTTCACTGATGGTCCATTCTTTATATTGAGACTTATCTACCTTATATTTCTTGTAGGCCATGATGTATTCAAGATAGTGTTGTCTCATACTTTCATCATCTTTTTCCGATAATTTCTGACAAAAATCTTTTGAGAACTGCTCTAAGGTTCTGACTTTGGTAAGCAGGTATTGCAAATTCCTTTGAATTTCTTTGTCAGACTTTCCCTTTGTATCTCTTTGAGATATGTCCTCTGCTTGTTTGGCCTTTAATTTCAAATATTCTTCTATGTTTCTTGGCAGAGGGTAACCTTGGAGAGATGGAAGTTTCCTTTTTAAAGGGTCATCTTTAGAGTAGAAGGATTTGATCTCCTCTCTGACTGCTGGAAGATCAAGTGGATATTGGACTCCCACAGGGACTAGGGCAGTGTTTGGATTCTGGGCTTGAATTGAAAATAGTGGAACAGGGTTTGGAATAATGTCTAAGGTCAGAGGTTGTGAAGATGTTGGAGGTGGGGAAATGTCATCTTCCAGTACAGTGTTTGTAACCCTTCTCCTTTTGTGCTTTGGAGAGGTTGGTGGTGTGTTTGTGGTTTGAATGGTGGTGTTTGAAGTATTAGGTGACTGACTAGCAGCTGTTGAAACAACTGGTGTTTCAACCACTGTTGTCACTACAACCGTTGATGGGTCAGCAGTTGTCTTCTGCTTTTTGACAGGTGGTTTTAGTGATGGTGGTGATTTTTTTGGTATGTCAGTGTTTGATGAAGTGGTGATGGCAGTGGTTGGAATAACATTTGTTGAAACCACTGAAGTACCAACAACTGTTGATACAACAGGTGTTTTAACATCTGTTGGTTTGGGGGTTTGATGTGAGGAAATTTTGGGGATTCGAGGAGTATGTTTGGTGGTTTTGGAAGGTGTAGCTTTGGGTTGGCTTACTTTTCTGGTAGGCTGTCTTCTTTTGGTTTTAGAAGTACCCTGCTCTTCCTTTTCCATCATAACCTTTTTGTCTCTCTCTAATCTTTTCTCTCCCTTTCTTTCCATTTTCTCTTTTAACCTTGCTTTTTCTTCAGCAAAGGCATTTAGAGTCTCATCAACCTTCTTTGATCCATCTGGCCTTGGGATTTCTACCAAAAGTTTAGACATTGGGTCTGGTGGCAAATATAGACCTTCTTTTCCCTTTTTACCCTTCTCCCCCTTTTTGGCATCATCAGGGTTCTCAACAAACACAACTATAAGAGGAGAAGTGCCAGTGGTTTGAAGCAAATGGGCCTTGATTGCCTTGATATCTACTTGTGTATCTTTGTACCTATCTTCCATCATGTTTCTGAAAATTTGGAGCTGAATTTCATGCTGTTGATCAGCATATTGTCTCTGTTGATGAAGCATAGGTTGAAATAAATTCCAAAGCTCAGTGCGAGAATGAGCAGATGTTGCAGCATTGGGTATATCCTTTTGAGATTGTAACAACTGTTGCAGCATAGTTTTGATTTCTACAACAGATGTGTCAATTTTATCAACCCTCTCCGTCAATTCTTTGTATTTCAAACCATCACCCAACTTAATGGGATCATCTGATTTCCCACTGGCAGTGGTTGTATCAGCAGTTGACTTAGGGAAATTTTCCAAATAGTCATCCACTGATGCCCCTTATTCTTGGTACTAGGGACTTGTTTCCTCAGCAGATGTTACCATTGTAAACACACCAGTGGGTATTGGATACTCACTAGTAGTCACTTTGGTTCCAAAAGAGGAAATTGCCTTCAAGGGAGTCTGAGTAATGAAACAACTGGCCAGATGTAAATCAGTGGATTCAACACCTGTAGTTGCTGCTCCACTTGAACTACCACCAAGAGTTACATGTAACTCAAGGGGTGTAACCTCCTCAGTTGTTGGTGGGTTAGCAATGATAGAGGAACCAGACTCAGTCACTTGTTAAGGTATATTCTCAGTGATAGGTGGTTGAGAAGAACTGATTTTTGTCTGATCCATATCAAGTGCATCCAACAAGGGTATGATTTGGGGTGGAATTTGGGTAGTGAGGATTGGTGTAGAAAGAGAATTTTCCCCGGGAGCTGGGCTATGGAAGATAGATTCAAGTGAATCCATTGATTCATATTGTGGTGTCCCTATGGATACAGCCTGATCCTTTTGAGAGGATGCAGGAGGAGTTTAAGGCTCAGGTTGAGATCTTTCATCCAACTGCTATGAGGAAGTAGCAGCAGTGGTTTTTTGTGACTTTTGTGTTGTCACAGGTATAATCTCTGGGATCTCATCTTCCAGAGTTACCTTTTTGGAGGGTTTGGGGGGCTTTTGTGATTTTTCTGTTTGGGCTTTTTGGTGATTTTAAGTGTGTGTTTCATAGCAGTGGGTCTGCTACTGTGATCACCTTGAGCAGTGGGCTCAACAACAGGGGCCTGAGGAGCAGTTGTTGCTGCTAAATCTGCTCAGGTGCCTCTGTTTGTGTTTTTCAAGGTTTTGACAGCCTTGTGAGAGTTTCAGAAGTTAGGCCGTTTATTTGAAAAGGATTTCCTTGGATAAGCACATGGGCATTATCTTTTGAAAATTTCTTTTGAAAATAAAAACTTAAAAATCTTGGAAACAATAAAAATGATTTTTTATTCACATTCTTGACCATATCATTGAAAATCTCCAGGGAGAAGTTAAAATTTTCTTCAATCATTATAGCATATCCCAGGTATTGGATTTTCAATTGTATCTCATTGAAAGTTGTGGTTTTATTTGACACACACATGGCAGGTGGAAAACTGCCCTTTTGTAAAGTATCCTTTTTCATTTCTTCTTCATACCCTCTCTCAATGAAATCAGTTTGGTACTCTATTTTTTTGAAAAGAGCTTTTACCTGTAAGATCATTGATTTAAAAACCTCTGAAATGGTTTGTGGTGTGATGGTAACTGGAATTCCCTTTATTGATGAAGTAATAGCTAAGGGATTTTTCTCCTTAGTTTCAAGTTTTGCATTTTTCCAGAACTCTTGTTGGGTATCCAAAAAGATGGGTGCATTACAGGTCAATAAAGTTTTGTACTTTGAAGACGAGAGTGCATCAATCACGGAGTTAAAGGTTGTGTTTTGACTTGGTTTTTCAAGTATACACAGGTAGTTATGAGGAGTTTTGAATGGAAGAGTCATGGTGATTTGTAGGTGGTTGCGAGAGAACGAAGAAGATGAATGATTTAAGGGAATTTGATGGTAACTGTTTTTGAAAAGAATTTTGAATTCGATTCGACAGTGAAAACCCTATTTGGGGTTTTGATCAGGGTTTTATAAAGTGAAAAAGTGAATGCTGACCTGGCAGCGGTTACAAAGATCTGACGGCTAAGTACTGTCCACGTGCCAACCTCTAATGAATAATGGAAGACAGTTGTTTAGGAAACCACTGATGGTACAAGTATCAGTGGTTTGATGAGGTGGAAATGAAAATAGTGGCTGACTTTTACTATCAGTGGATAGCCATCAGTGGGTTAAAACACTGATTTTGGACAACAGTGATTAACAAAGATAATGAAGGAACAGAGGTTGACTTTCAGAAGTGGAGAATATCAACAGAACAGATGTTTGAACCAAAACAGTGGTTGTGGCAGACTTTTAAGGATCAATGAAAATTTTCATTTTTAGCTATTTTTAAGGATGAATTTTTGATTTTCTGAAAACATTTTAATGCTTTATTCATAGACGAACTGGATTTTGCATGTTATTCCATGTTAAGCATGCTAATCCTGGAGATCAAGCTTTCAAAAGTGGATGTGTCTAACACTTTGGTTAGCACATCTGCCAGCTGATCTTTAGTTGGAACATGGTGCAGAGAAATCAAACCTTTTTTATAGCAATCCCTCACTAAGTGATGTCTGATGTCAATGTGCTTGGTGGATAAATGGGATATTGGATTTTTGATGATATATTTCAGCTGCTTGACTGTCCTGCATAAAAGAAGTCTTTTGAGCAATTATACCAATATCCAATAACATTTCAAAGTTCCAAATAGTTGGACAATTCAGCAACAGCATCAGCATCATAATATTTTTCAATCAATGGTTGTAGTAACATTTGCTTGCTTGTGCTCAGTCAAGACACTAAGCTTTTTGCCTAGGAATTGACATCCTCCTGATGTAGGCTTTCACACTCTTGGTGTTGGTATTTTTCTGAGTACAATAAATCTTGACAACCAAGCTTCTAACATATGTTGTGTTCTTTGAGGACCCATTTTTTGTCATTTGGACTCTTGTCCTTTGGCTGTGGTACAAGTTTTTAAACTTGTTGTTACTGAACTGTTGAAGCTCCTTTTACATGACAGCTACCCAACTTTCTGTCTTTCAGTACAACATGGTACTTGACTTGTTGATGGAATGGTAGAAAGCCAGCAAGAGGACAAGTGTTTTAGGATTGACCTTTTGAAAGAATCCCTTTTCATTGATGTTGTCAAATGTTTGGTGAAATGGATGAGTTGTAAAAAGGATTGATGTTTTAAGAGATGAGGCTGCAGATGTGATTCATCTGAGCTAACAACTGTTGGTGACTTTAGATGATCCAACAACTGTTTGAAATGAAAGATGAGGCTTTTGAAAGGTAGGTATGACACACTGATGATTTTTATCCATTTTGATGAAATTTTCTCAACAGTGGTTAGAGGTAAGATAGTGACAAATGCTTAGACGGCTACTTTGGTCAAACACTGTTTATTCATCAGTTGATGAGCTTTAACAGATGTTCTGAACATCTGCTGCTCTGATGAAGGAAATGATTTTGACTTGTGATATCACAATATCATATCCAACTTCTGTTGATGGTGATTATGAATTACCTGCAGAACCAATTACTTGACAAACACGTTTTAGATGTAAATTTATCAGAATTAACATAACAACAGGGTTTACAGGGATTTTTAATGCAGAAAATTCACCGGTTTTTGCATTCAAGGTTTTACCACACATCTACTTCATTTTTTAAAAATTCTATAGATTTTGACAGTGGATGAGTATCCCAGACAATAACCACAGTTTACTTTGACTACACATTTTGTGTTTTAATCTTTTAGGAATTTAGAGCAAAACATGAGCAGCCAGATATTTGAGGTGTGTTAACAATCAACATTTATTACTGATTTAGACTTGAGTGTATGAATGAAATGACCAAAATATAACACCATCTCCTTTTGATCCGTTATCAAGGAATATATCACCCTAGGCAAAAATAAGAGGGTTTTACATCCTAACAAGTGTATGGACTTTTACTGTAAAAAATGAGTAAAAGTTCAAAATGTATTTTTCAAAAATTAAAAAAAATGAATGATAACATATCCTGTTTTATTTAATAAACCTTTACAAAAAAATGAGTAAAGGTTCTCTGATAACAACATCAATTAGATTTGGTGTATTTTTGGAGTCAATGTATCTTTTCATTAGGTCAGAATCTCATCATTCTCAAGTTTAGGAAAATGGTCAGTGGTTTGAACAAAAAAAAATCATAACTACTGTTTGATACCATTACCTAGTCAGATGATTGTAACTATGAGGAAGCCTGTTCATAATGATTTTGAAAGCTCTTTGTGAACCTTATTACCATGTGAAGAATTTCTGAAAATTTGGCCTAATCCTCTTTGTTGATAATTATCTAGTAATACCTTTGTTACCTGAATTTCCCTGATACAGTGATTGTATATGGTTGTTTGATGACATATGTTTGACCAAGGATGTATGTTTATTTTTGGTTTTCCTTTTGTAGGACCCACCTGTGAACTCTTAAGTGTTTTAGATTTATATTCTTTTCTTTTGATTTCAAAAGTTTTTGAGATAAACATACTTTTGAGTTTTTGTAATTTTTCTTCATTCCCTATTTACCCTTCTCATAGATAAGTACTGAAACTTTCACTGGAAGGTTTTTTTAAGGAAGGAATACTCAATCCAAAATCATTTTCAGCAATGTTTTGAGAGATTTGGTCATTTCTGCATATGCTTATGCCAAATTTCACACTACTTATGATCTGGTTTTCTAAACATCAAACATATAACCTTCGTAGGATTTCACCCTTTTTCTCACAAGTGATTTGGGGTAATTTCAAACTCCTTTTAACACTGACATTTTACTTCCATAGTTTGGAGTTGATCCATGGTTATGTTTGATGCATGTTTTTGAGACTACTGATTTTCATTTTAATTTTAAACAATTTTGTTTTTAACTTTTGAAAGTTTTTCAAAATTGTTGTTCACATATAAGATCTTGTTCCTACGGTTTTGTTCATCTCTCAAATGTTACCAAGGGCATAAATGCCATTTTTCTGAACATAGGTCTTTAATGACTTGAGATAAACCCTTAGCAGCAGTTAATCATGGAACCGACATAATTTTCATTATAAACACTGAATTATCATCTATGAATGACAATACCCAATCCGAAATTATTAAATATTATTAAAATTTAACAATCATCGGTGGTCTTTATAATTATCAGTATTACGTGAATCCTATGTGATAGATAGCATCTTGGTTGCTTTACAAAAGTTTTCGAATAATCGACTTTGAACGTGATTACCCTTTACTTTTGTTTTTCAACAAATACGATCAACCTTAGTATCAATGAATTTTTGAACTGAACTGTTATGTCAAATTGATTGTTAGATCGAATTCGACTGTCCAAGCTCTGATACCAATTGTTAGGATCGGGGGCTGTCATGATAGTGTTTGTTTGATGAAAACGAACAAATGGATGAAAATAAGATGAGGTAAAATGCAGTGGAAATAGAAACAAACTTTGTAACATAATCAAGGAGAAATAGTTTTCAGTAAACATATGCTTTTCATTAAGTTGAATGATTACAAAACATAATGATTACATTAAATGCTTACATACTAAAACTCCTCCTAAGCCTGAGCTCAATGGTTGATCGTACAAGATCCTTGGATTGAAGGAGAAAACTCCTTAAATAGAATAGTACAAACTGTTCTATTTATAGTATAGATCAAACCATTGAGAATCAAAGCTGACGTCACCATGAAAGTGACATTTAACAACCTAACAACCTCTAACAACTGTTCTTTACAAACACTGCTTACTAACTACTGATTACAAATACAATACAATAGAGAAGGTAAACTACTGCTTCTTCATTCCACTGCTTTAGCCCCAGCAGTGCTTTATGTCTTCAGCAGTACTTGAACCATAGCAGCAGATTAAGCAACAGTCATTTGTCTTCATCAGTAATTAGTCAACAACAGTTGTTGTATAGGGCAGTACTTAGAGATCAGCAGATGATAGGATCACTTTCAAAGGGAAAGACCAAGTGCAAACAACTGCTTATTCTGGATCCACTGATCTGATCCAGTTTTGGCTTTATCAACTGTTCCTTTGTAGGGTTCAATCCCAACATTCTCTATCAAAACAAAACACACAACGCAAACATCTTATAAACTCTGACCGCTCCCGCATGCTATACATGATTTGTTGAATGCTTATTACTATGCTTACATGATGCTATGGCAGACCGCCTTTCTCAACGATGGTACTATAGTTTGGACTCATCACCTGTGTGACACGCGCTATGCGTAAACACTTTTTAAACTATATCTATGCAAACTTGTGTACTCACCTTTACTTTATGTAATGACTTTTATTTTAACGTATGTGACAGGTTGATTGGATGTTATGCTGCAAACGAGTTAGGAAGTCTAGAAACCCACCAAATAAAATCTAAGTAGTCGGAATGGAATTTATTTTTGAGACTGAATATCTGTATGACTATTTTTGAATTTTTTTTTTTTAATAGTATAGGATGTTAAACCTTATAAATATTGTCATTTAATAGTTGTTATGGATTATCTTGAACAATCTGTTTCGCTCAGTGCCACGCCCCGATGATTCCGCCATTGGTTAGGGTGTGACAGATTAGTATCAGAGCCATAACTATAGGGAATTAGGTCGAGTCGTGTAGAATTAACCTAGTCTATAGTCTAAGTACCAACATACCAGCTTCGTAGGAACCCAGTAGGGGCTTCGTACGAACCCACATGCTGAAACTCTCGTTTGAACCTGCAACACTTCACCTTCGTACGAACCCACACATACAGCTTCGTACAAAGTAGCCTTTCCTAAGGCGTGTAAACTTATTTTTTCCTTTCCTAAGGCTGACACAATACACACATTTTGAAAATGCTCATATAACACAAACGAGTGATTGTGTCAAGATTAGGTGTGAAAACCAAGAACTCTCGATAAGAACACTCACCCCGCGTAATTTACTCCCCCACGAGAATCTTCGTTGAGTTAGGAGTGATATCCACATCTCAATGGAAATCTCCATCTCTATCCCGTGTTTTTACCACAATTAGGAGCGAAGTTGTTAAGTTAGGGGTGAAACCCGCACCTTAATGACACGTTCCACTCCCTACTTTGATTTTCAAAGATCTCACCAAAGTCTCGAATGTCCCAATGACTTGAGCCGCGTGGTAACTGGAAGGATGAGTGTCATTCGCCATATTTCGGGAGAGCATAGTCTGTTAGGCCAAATCGTGCACTCGAACTCGTTGGGAATAATCGAATCACTTTGGGTAGTCGACGTCTAACACCCTGGACACCCCATTGATTTTGAGCCTGCAACCACCGATTTTACGCGTCCTCGATTATATTATGTTATGTGCTTTAACTTTACGCTTTATGGTTTCGATTTCTTGCTTTCCGCTCTCCGCTTTACAAAACGCGCACAACTCGCACAGCTATCGTAATCTAAAATGCTAACTAATCACGAACAAACTAAGAACTCTCATACGCTAAACCCCTTGCTTACGCTACTCGCCATCGCTCGTAACTCTCGCTCGCGCTACGCATCCTTGAAAGATAGGTGAATACGCGCAAAATATGTAGGTGAATACGTGCAAAATATGTGTTTACGTGGATTATGTGCTCATACATGCTTATGTGTATATGTGCTTACGTGATTATGTGTATCCTCAAATCTCATCTAACGACAGATGTCGTCGTTTGGATCCCACACTCACCGTGCTGCCCGAAGAAACCATGCTGACAAACGAATCGCTTCACTTATGGCCAAGGAAATGGCCAAGGTCATACCTCAAATTGTCAGTGAAATCATTGAGGTTAGCAGCAAATCTTCTGTTGATTCAAACAATGAAGCGCCTAGAACTCCCTTCAGCTTCAACAATTAAAACCTGCGGTCCTGCAAACTTTACTGGCGAAGATGGACCCAGTGCAATGTTTTAGTGGTTTGACTCGATCGATGTCACCTTTCGTCAAAGCGGATGTTCTGAAAATCGACGCACTGTGAATGCTACTGGAGTCTTCCAGTCCATGGCACTGGATTGGTGGACCGTTGAGCGAAACATGCCCGGTAATGATGCAGCTTATGGCCTCTTATGGGAGGAGCTCAGGGAGCTCATGATGAAGGAGTTATGTCCTCCTCACAAAGTCCAGAAGCTGGAGAATGAATTCTGGCACATCAAGTAAGAAGGAGGTGACAACGCTGGTCTCACCGCTCATTTCAAACAGTTGAGCATTATCTGTCCCAGTCAGGTGGACACACCTGATAAGACCATCAAGATGTATATACGCGCTCTTCCCGACTGTGTAGCTGATTTTGTTCAGGCAGCAAGACCTACCACCATCGAGGAAACATACCAACTCGCAACTGAGATTAACGACAAACGAGTCTTGGCTGGAGCTTTCAAAACCTCGACCAAGAATCTCAATCAGGCTATTGCTACTCCCAGTGCCGACAATGCAACATCTCAAGGTTCAAAGTCTTCATGCCAAAGCCGCAAGCGAAAGAACAACAACAACAACAAGAACTATGCGACTACCGCCGCAGCACCACTCAACGCAGTCTCCGCATCGCCCAACAACCAGAATCGTCAAGTCGCTATTACCAACGCACCGCCTGCAAAGCGTGCGTACACTGGTACTCACCCTCTGAGTCATACTTGCACCTATCATCATCCGACAGGGGTAAACTTTCGTTTCTGTGCAACTGCAACATCTATGGGCATTTTACTGCTCACTGGCGCTCAGGCCCCCGCTAGCAAGCTATTCCTGCACAGCCAGCTCAACTTCCTGCTCCTCAAGTCAACCAAACAGCTCCTGCCCCCGCTGTTCATGCACGAGCTTGCTATTCTTGTGGTGACCGAAATCATTTTGCTAATGTCTGCCCAATGCGTGTTGTGAAACAAGAACTGCAGCAGCAACCACCGCAGCAACAACAACAGTAGCAGTAGCAACAACAACCACAATAAACAGCCCGCGGAAGAACCTTCGTTATCAATGTCCGCCAGGCTCAGAATGACAACAATGTTGTCAATGGTACGTTCCTTGTTAACGGTATTTATGCTTCCTGTTAATTTGATGCTGGAGTTGATAACTGTTTTGTGTCGTTTGAATTCGAAAAGCTTTTAAAACGTAAACGCGCTAATCTCCCAAAGACTTTCGACGTAGAAGTTTCCACCGGAAGAACTGTCACTGTCAGCTCCGTTATCTGTGATTGTACTCTTACACTCAACAATCACGTTTTCCCGATCGACCTCATTCCTATGCAACTTGGTAGTTTCGACGTCATAGTAGGCATGGACTTTCTTCGCGAAAATCATGCCGAAGTCATTTGTTTCGAAAAGATGATTCGTTTCTCTCTTTCCAACGGTGATCAATTATGTGTATATGGCGAAGTATCCTCGAAAGAATTGAAGCTTATATCGTGTATTCAAGCAAGCAAGTATCTCTGCAAGGAGTACTTGGCTTTCTTAGCCCACATTGTAGTAGCGGAGGAGGAAAAGAAGCCAATGGAAAAGGTACTTGTGGTTTGTGATTTTTCTATTGTCTTTCCTGATGATTTACCCGGTCTACCCCCTACTCGTGATATCGATTTTCGTATTGACCTTATCCCTGGTGCTAACCCTGTCGCTAAAGCTCCTTATCACCTCGCACCCTCTGAAATGCGTGAACTTTCTAGCCAACTCCAGGAGTTACTTGATAAAGGATTCATATGCCCTAGCACATCTCCTTAGGGCGCACCCGTCCTTTTCGTGAAAAAGAAGGATGGATCGTTTCGAATGTGCATCGATTATAGGGAACTCAACAAGCTTACTATCAAGAATCGCTACCTACTACCCCGAATCGACGATCTGTTTGATCAACTGCAAGGTGCTACATATTTCTCTAAGATCGATCTACGTTCTGGCTATCATCAGTTTTGGTGCATAAATGTCTGTTAACTTTGTCTTGTATCGAGTCATGTGTCTAGATAGGATAAACCAGTGTTCAGCAGGTCAGAAAACAGGTTTTGTAAGTTTAAGGGTAATTTCGTTTGAAAGTAATTTCGCTTGATAATTCCATGCGAAATTACCTGCCCTATAAATACCCAACCTGCTGATTCATTTGTAACGTTCCGATTTCAGAGCCGAGGTGCTGCCGATTTGTCAAACGATCTGTAAAAGCTTTGAAATCAATAAAAGGAGATAATTAGAGAGAATCTAGCTGTATTCACGTCGATATCATTGATTCCGCCTTTGATATTGATGTTAAACTCTTCTGATTGACTCGTTAGGGTCACAAAATGATCCAACAAGTGGTATGAGAGCTCAGGAAGAAGAGTTTATACCAATTCGGCTTGTTTTCATCACTTCTACTCCTTCTTTTCAAAATTAAACGAGATTTAACGGACAAAATGAACTGAATTTCACATATATCACGTAAAACACTGTTTTAATGAATCCTTGAAAGAATTGGACCAAAATTCGAACAAAAACCGGATCAATTTGACAAAATGGTGGCCAAAATGATGATGTTATCATAATTTCGCTCGAAATTGTCACTGTAATTTAGCACGGAATTACATTTTGTGACTAATTTCGTTTGAAAGTGCTCATAATTTGATACGAAATCATATTTCGCTTGAGGATTTCATACGAAATTACTAATTTCGCACCAAGTTGGCTTAATTTCGCTTGAAACTAAGCTAATTTCGCTCGAAATTATATTTCGCTTGGTAATTTCGCTCAAAATACCTAATTTCGTTTGAGTGGGTATTTCGTGTGAAGAAGTAATTTAGTTTGAAAGTTATTTCGTGTGAAAGGCTTGAAATCTATTTTCGTTTGAAAGCTGTTATTTCGTTTGAGTTCTAATTTCGCGTGAACTAATTTCGCTTGAAATTGTTTTGTTAAAAATAAAAAAATTTCTAAGTGTTTGTTGATTGTTTCAGGTACTTGAAGATGGAAGATTTTATGAATCCGTTCAGTGACATGTTTGCTTTCACGGGAAACACCGGAGATGATACATCAAACAACACAAATGAAAATGTTCCTAATCCGAGTGCAAAGAAAACCCTGTCTGATGCTTTGAGTGTGGAGAGTGCTTACGACACATACAACAAACCTCCTAAACTGATGGCGATTAAAGAATACAATAGATGGGCTAAAAGGTTTGAAGAGTGGCTAAAAGCGTTTGCGTATCCAAGCTGGAAAAGCTTGAAGAATGGTTTCAATATCGGAAGATCAGATTATGAAAATTTAGAAGGCACTGATCATGTAGAAAGTTTTGTTGCTGAACAAAAGTGCATTGCATTGCTTCATCAGTCTGTGAGAGACGACATAATATCGTTGATTGAATACACAAATGCAAAAGATCTATGGGAGAAACTTAGAGTGAAATGTGTGGGCAGTGCTGAGATAGTAAAAAACAAAAAGAAGTTGTTAAGAAAAGAATTTGATTTGTTTGGATGTTTGAAAAAAGAATCTGTGGCAAAGATGATTGAAAGATTCGGGCATTTGAAGCTGGAACTTGCAAGACACGAAATCGTGTACACTCAAGAAGAACTGGTTGACAAACTGTTTGACTCACTGCTTGATGATAAAGCCTTGCAGTATTTTGCTTTGATGCTGAAAAACACAGTTGAACCAACCAAACTGACTGTTGATTTGTTAATCAAAAGATTGGAAAGTCATGATTTGGAGATCAGAAAATCGAACAAAGTCAACAACTCTTCATATCAACAGAATGTTGAGCTGTATTATCGAGGAAGTATGATCCCGAAGACTGCATTACCAAAAACAGCATTTTCAGCAGAAAATTCAAACACGGTGAATCAAGAAACTCCAAGCAGTGGCTATCATGGAGGTTCATCTTCAACTGCTCAAAGTCAATCACTTCCAAAGAATCTATTTCAGTGTAACATTGTTGTGGATCTCAAGAATGCACAGAATTTCAGTGAAGAATCCGCCAAGCAGCAAATGGTGTTTTTGGCATCTGTCTTAGAATCTTATGAAAGCCTTGTAGCAGGAAAGATCGGAAACACTAACCTCACCAACGAAGATTATGATCAGATCGACCCCGAGGAGATGGAGTTGATTGATATCAGATGGTGTATGGCGAGTGCGGTTAGGAGAGCACAAAGATTCATGGAGATTACCGGTAGACATTCTGTTGGTGGACCTTCAACCAAGCTAAGGTTTGATAAGTCGAAGGTCACGTGCTTTAAATGTAAACAAAGGGGATATTTTAAAAGAGAATGTCGAAATGCATATGCTGATGATACGGCAAATCTGTTCCGTGAAGATTATTACAAAAGAGCCATCTATCATCAAAACAAATCTGAATCCCCTAGAATGAAGCAGATAGAAGAAAATCCCAAAGAAAAATCCAGAGCACTTGCTGTTATCCATGACGATGAGGGATATGATTGGAGTGAAGTGTTACCAGAAGAAGACGCAGTGGGCTATGCGTTTGTGACAAAGATTGTTCCTTTCAAAGACTCCAGAACAGAAGAAGTGAAATACATCAACAGAAAGATGCTAGCTCAGAACAGGGTTAGTAGAATCTATCGTACATACAAAGAAGCTAAACAGGAGAAAAGATGGGATGCTGATAGAGAATGTTACCTAGATCCCAAGGGAAACATTGCTGTTGATCCAGATATTGTTGATGTCGAAACTCTCACCAAACAAATTGCTGAAGAAGAAGAAGCCAGACAGAGAGAGTGGTGGGGAGGAGGAGAAGTTGAGGAAAAAGAAAAAGAGAAGGAGCTGCAGACAAAGAAAGCTGATGACGGGATTATTGATACGTCACAAGAATTCACAGCTGAAAATTTGAAGAAGATGGCTGACAAAGTGCTTGCTGCAAAAGAGCTAGAGGTAGTTTCTGGTTCTGGAAAAGAGTCTAAAAGCAAGGTCAGTCAGAATGATGCAATCAATGAGTCAGGTAAAAAAGATAAAACTGAGAGCGACTGCAAAAAATTCATGAAAGACTGCAAGGTACACTTGCTTACCTTAACGGTAAAAAGACCGAAGAACTGACAGGAAGAGTCAGAGATGTTGAAGATCAGATCTTGAACCGTGACAAACTGTTTAAAGCTTCAAATGATAGACTAAAGGAATTAACTGATAAAATCGAAAATAATAAAAGTGACGTTGAAAGAATTAGGAAAGAAAACGAAAAGCTAATTCATGAAAATCGTCAACTTTCAGAATATTTTGAGAAGCTAAAACGAACGGTAAAAGATTCTGATGAAAGAAATGGTAAAACAACCAAAGAGAATATTCAACTCTCAGGTGTTCTTAGGGTAAAAGAAGAGCTAATTAATCAGCAACTGGATGAAATTGCTAAGTTGAAGCTTCAGTTTTAAGAAGCTAAAATTGAAAATGAACGCATCCAGTTGAAACTGAACAGTTACAACTCCGCAAGTTTTGTTCTTCAACATATAGTTCCGAAACCAATTGGGAAGAACAAAGCAGGCGAAGATGTATACTTTGATGGAACGGGGGTTGGATTTCATCAGGTTCCACCACCGGTGTTAAACAATTTTTCTAAGAAAAAATCAGGGTTGGTTAATGATGAGGAAGAAAATGATGATAAGCTTCCAGACACGATTGATGTCACATTTACCACATCATCTGATGAAGATAGTGTCCAATCTGAAGTTGTGAAAAGCATGGTTGAAAATGTTTTAAAGTCTGAAAGTGACACTACTGAGGATGATGAATGCTTTTTGGACAAATATGTTCTGAAATCAAAATCCAAAAACAACTTAAGTGAAGAAACTAGTCTTGTGATGTACAAGATGGTGGGATCTGATAAGTTGTATTCGGATCGTGATTTTCCTTTAGAGAATGTGAATGTTGATAAATTGAAAAATGTTTTTAAACTGGTTGAGATTGATGTGTCTGAGATCGAAGGTTTGAAATGTACAAAGAGGCATTTGAACTTTGAAAAAGATAAGTCTTATTATAAGAAACCTGTTATACCACCGCGTTTTTCTAACAACTATCAAAACAGTTGGTCGGGTGGATATAAGGGTGGTAAGAATTATCAAAGAAGGAATTTTCAAAACAAGAAGTTTGTTGTGAAAAAGGTGTTTGTAAAAAGCTCGAGTTCTCAAAAACAAATGAAGAGTTTTTTGAAGAATTGGCCTCACAGCCTCAGACCGAAGGCACAAGTCGGGTAGTTGATACTCGTACATGCTTTAAGTGCAACAAAGTTGGACATATTGCACGAAAGTGCACCAACTTAAAGCCTAAGTCTGAAGTTGTTGAGAGTCAGAAAAGGAAAGCTGATGCAAAAGGCAAAGCTCCAATGGTTGTTGAGAAGAAAGTTTTGAAAAATGAAAACACCAAGATCAAAACTGAACCTGTAAAGAATGTGGTAACTAAAACTGACAAATTTTACAAACGGGTTGCTTCGCCTCAACAAGCATGGAAACCAAAATCAGTTGAAAAGAGATCAAGTTCTCCAAAACCAAAGGTTTCTGAGATAGAAAAACAATCATCCTCTACCACTTCGGTAAAGATGAATGTTCCTTTGGATCACTATGAGAAACTTGAGAAACAAGAGTCTACTACTTCTGAAAAGAAGTATGTACCAAAGAAAGACCGATCATCTGGTCAACCTTCTAAAAATGATTTCTTTTTATACAAAGAGGTTGAGATTGGGTCTGAGGAAAGCTTAAAGATGAATGACAACAATTTTCCGCCACTATATACTGCAACAACTCACCTCAATGTCAAGTTACCCGAGTCGAAAGAGGCTTGGGTGGCATCAAAATCTAACTAAGTATTTGTGATATGTGCAGGAGCTTCCAAGATCCGTTTCACGTTGGATTATGGATAGTGGAGCTTCTCGGCACATGACGGGGAAGAAAACCCTACTGTACGATGTTCGAGGATTTAATGGAGGATATGTGGGATTTGCAGGAAATCAAGGTGGTCGAATAGTTGGTGAAGGAACTCTATCGAATGGTATTGTCATGTTTAAAAGAGTAAACTACATCGCCGAGCTTGAAAACAATCTTCTGAGCATCTCTCAGATCTGTGATCGTATGTATACAACGCACTTTACAGACAAAGAATGTTTGATCTTGAAACCAGGATTTGTTGTTCCCGAAGAGTGGGTTATCATGAGAGCACCTAGAGTGAATGATCTGTACGTGTTGGACATGAGTGTAGCAACTACTACCATGGGTCAGGCACACTGCTTTATGTCAAGAGCAACGGAAAAAGAATCACAATTGTGGCATCGAAAAATGGGCCACATTCACCTGCGAAAAATGAATCACCTGGTACATAACGACTTAGTTAGTGGTGTTCATGTTAAAGGTTTTCATCTTGAGGGGGAATGCATAAGCTGTGTTAAAGGCAAGCAAAAGAAGAAATCTCACCCTGGAAAGAAGGTTAACTCAGTCTCGAGACCGTTAGAGAGACTTCATATGGATCTTTTTGGTCCAGTGAACGTCAAAAGCATAACTGATGATCTCTACTATCTAGTAGTAACAGACGATTACTCGAGATTTTCACGGGTATCATTTCTGAAGTCAAAGGATGAGACATTTGAAAGTTTGATGACGTTATTCAGAAAAATTGAAAACTTGTACCAAACTCGAATCAGAAGAATCAGGAGTGACAACGGTACTGAGTTTAAGAACAACAAGATGGAAGAATATTGTGATGAGCGAGGTATATTGCAAGAATTTAGTGCTCCTTACACTCCACAACAAAATGGAGTAGCTGAAAGAAAGAACAGGACGCTAATTGAAACGGCCAGGATGATGCTTGCTGATTCGAAATTACCAGTCAACTTTTGGGCAGAAGCAGTGTCAGCCGCTTGCTATACACTCAACCAGGTTCTCACAGTGAAGAAATTCAACAAGACGTGTTTTGAATTAATCAACAACCGCAAACCGAACCTGAAGTATTTAGAACCGTTTGGGTCTCCCTGCACGGTTCTAGAGCCTTTTGGAAAGTTTGGTGCAAAGAGCATTGAAGGAATATTTGTGGGTTACTCAAGTCCATTAAAGCGAGTCTTTGTTCCAAGCTTGAAGCGGATTATCGAAGCACATAATGTTGAGTGTCAAAGTTATACCATGCCACCGCAGAACCTAGGCGACTCATGGCGTTTTAACTACGATACTCTGTGGGATTCGTTTGACACAGAAGAAGAACCAGAGTTCTTCGATGAGTTGGATATTTTAAGAGAGTATGAGTCATCACAAGAAAGGTTTCCAGCTGAGTATATTAGAAGTCGACGGCAAACTTCAAATGATGATGAGAACATGATGATATTCAACAATCTTCAGAACATGCTCCTGAAAATCATACGGCAGTCAATGATAATCAAGAATCTGATGATAGGCCTGTATTTGATCATGGTGATTCAGATTCTGAGGGGGAGCAGATCCAGATTTCAAGTCAAGCAATTCCAGTCAGTGAACAAGGTGCAAATCAGAATGTCACAAATTTGGAAGGCGAGGTAGATGTTCCAGGCGAGGTGATGCCGAGAACTCTTTTGTATCATCCAGAAGAGCTGATTATTGGAGAATTACAATCAGGCGTTCGCACAAGACGGAAAATTGACCAAGGCCTTACTTGTTTTTATTCTACAGTTGCTCCGTTACAAACAAGGTTTTCACTTAGTTGTTTTATTTCGCAGATTGAGCCACGATGCAAGAGGAGCTGAGTCAGTTTGAGAAGTTGGGTGTGTGGAAATTGGTAGACTTTCCTGATGGTCACAGGAAGATACACACCAAGTGGGTGTTCAAGTGTAAGAGAGACGATCGAGGGGTTATTGTTCGTAACAAAGCTCGACTCGTAGTCCAGGGCTTTAGTCAGCAGGAGGGTATAGATTTCACTGAAGTATATGCTCCGGTTGCTAGACTTGAAGCAATCAGAATCTTCCTAGCATTTGCATCTTGGAAAGGATTTAAAGTTTATCAGCTAGATGTTAAATCGGCGTTTCTCTATGGGAAGGTAAAAGAGGAGGTATATGTCGGACAACCACCGGGCTTCACTGATCCATTCCACAAAGACAAGGTTTATTTACTGGATAAAGCGTTGTATGGTTTACACCAGGCCCCGAGAGCTTGGTACGAGACATTGTCTCAACACTTGCTAGGCAACAGCTTCATCCGTGGAAAAGTGGATGCCACTCTCTTCACCAAAGAAGTCGACGGTCATCTTCTGATAGTTCAGATATACGTGGACGACATCATATTTGGGTCAACAAATGAAAATCTGTGCAAAGATTTTGAAAGAGTTATGAAGCAAAAATTTGAAATATCATCGATGGGTGAGATGAAATTCTTTTTGGGACTCCAGGTTTATTAACTACCTAAGGGAATTTTCATACATCAGACGAAGTATGTTCATGATATCTTAGAGAAATTTGGGATGTCAGGATCTACTCCAGCTTCCACCCCATTAGCGACGAACCGTGGGATAAACCCTGATCTCACCGGAGAGAAGGTAGATGAAACGTTGTATCGTTCCATGATCGGATCGCTGATGTAATTGACAGCTTCAAGACCCGATATTATGTATCCAACCTGCCTCGCAACAAGATTTCAGTCTAACCCGAGAGCTTCGCATATGGTAATTGTGAAAAGGATATTACGCTACCTGAAAGGAACTCCATCACTGGGGTTGTGGTATCCAAGAGAAGGCGATTTCACGCTTGAAGGGTATTCCGATTCCAATTTCGGATGATGCAAAGTTAACGCTAAGTTAACAACAGTGGGATGCCAGTTTTTTGGACCACGACTGGTCACCTGGCAATTCAAAAAGCAGACCTCTGTAGCTTTATCCACATGTGAAGCTGAGTATGTATCTGCTAGCAGTTGCTGCTCTCAGATCTTGTGGATCCAGCAACAGATGAGAGACTACGGTTTGCAATTTCTTAACACCCCTATCTTTGTTGATAATGAGGCAGCGATAAACATCACTAAAAATCCTGTTCATCACGCTAAAACGAAACACATTGAAATTCTTCATCACTTCATTCGTGATTGCTTCGAGAAGAAGTTGATACGAATTGAGAAAATCCACACTGACGAACAAAAAGTTGATTTACATACCAAAGCGTTTGATAACAATCGTTTTCAATATCTTTTAAAATTGAACGGTATGAAGCTTTTATCAGTGTTGGAAGAGATTCTTGGCGTAGATGAAGGTACCACTGTAGATGATGTTGAGAAGCAATCTGCAATGGTTTGTTGTTTTTTTTACTTGTTTTGGTATTTAGGGGGGGTATAGGGTAATATTTTCAGAAAATACAAAAACAATAAAAAAATTCAAAAATCCAAAAAACATGAGATATTTTCAAAATTCAAAAACAATAGAAAACCGGAAAGAGCTTGTGTAAAAAGGGAAAATGATAGTACATCGGCTTGACAGTTACGGTATGCTAAAGAAATGTAAAGTTTAAAAGCGTTAAGCAGTCTCGCTGATGATATGCCGATAGGTTTTTACACATTTAGTAGGTTTGTTCGGGATATAAACCTAAATTCAAACTTGCTTATTTCGTGGGGAACACTACTTAGATATATAGGTAACCCCTGAAATCTCGTTTGAAAGACCCCTCTTTCTGAAATACTAGGTCTTTATACTAAGTGATATCTGGGGTATTATCCCGGGACTTCTGATTTTGCGGAAGCAATGGCCTAGTCCCCGTATAATACTTTTCGCTTGCTTGAAATATAGCACCGCCCTCAGCATAAAAAATGATGAAACATTGAAAAATGCTAATCATGTGCTGTTGTAAAAAAGATCCTCTAAAGGGGACCCACTTAAAGTCGCAGCCGTCATCTCTCTGATTTTGCGGAAGCAATAGCCTGAGCTCTCACGGCCCTCGCATTTAACCCCTTACAGATATCATCTGTGGTATACTCACCTGTAAGACTGAATATTGGGATCTGGATATGGGAGTATATTCAAGAGCTGGGACACATGAATAAGTTTAAGTTCTTAATACACCTAATTCGTATCCTGGACAGATTGAAATTTATGTGAGAATTTAAATGGATCAGTATATCGACAATCTAAGTGAATTGTTTAATTCTGAGTATGAAATCTAAGCTTAACGGTACTTGTGACTTGTCGACAGCTGACATGATTCTCTAACACACTCACCAAAAATATGTTTGTAAATAGTTTACATTTACTGCATTTCATTTCTGTTTAGCATTCTAGTATAGAAACTTTATTCAAAATCCAAAAAGATTTTTCATTTCTGCTTTATTTTTCCCGACAAACCAAAGTGGAAAGCTGATCTTCAGATTCGTAGTTTGAAGAAGATGCAGGAAGTTTCTGAGCTGGACAGAAGAGTTGTGAGCTTATTATGTTAAACCTGTTAATAAAAAAGTCAAAACAAGTTCATTAAATTGAAACTTGTAATTTTTTGAAAAAATGTTTTGAAACTATGTTGAATAAAAGTCAGTTTTGTTTCATCTTGGATCAACCAAGGTCATTAAGTTGGACTTGGTAGATAAATTAAGTGCCTAGGGTCATTAACTTAAACCTAGTTACTTAAGTGGATTTCTAGAAACTGATAAAAACATCAAAATGTATTAAAAAAGGGGAATACATTGTAATGTCAAATTTCTGAGAAGCAGGTAACAGCAGCAAAGCTAGAATCCTCATGGCTATATTTGAACAAAGCTTGAACCAGAATTCAATCCCAGCTTATTGAGAGGGGGAGTCTACATTCTGGATCAACATTCAAGGGGGAGTTTAAAGATTGTTAAAGTCAAGTTCAAGTGCTAGCTGCTGATGCTGAAAGAGATTGAAGGATGCTTTCAATGTCAAATTATTTGGAAAAAGAGAAAAGGCTGATCAAGACTGAAGACTCGATTCCAAAGACTTCATCAACATCCAAGGGGGAGTCTATTGGTGCATAAATGTCTGTTAACTTTGTCTTGTATCGAGTCATGTGTCTAGATAGGATAAACCAGTGTTCAGCAGGTCGGAAAACAGGTTTTGTAAGTTTAAGGGTAATTTCGCACGAAATTACACAAGGGTAATTTCGCACGAAATTAATAATTTCGTTTGAAAGTAATTTCGCTTGATAATTCCATGCGAAATTACCTGCCCTATAAATACCCAACCTGCTGATTCATTTGTAACGCTTCGATTTCAGAGCCGAGGTGCTGCCGATTTGTCAAACGATCTATAGAAGCTTTGAAATCAATAAAAGGAAGATAATTAGAGAGAATCTAGCTGTATTCACGTCGATATCATTGATTCCGCCTTTGATATTGATGTTAAACTCTTCTGATTGACTCGTTAGGGTCACACGACGATCCAACAATCAGTTGCAAATTCAAGAGCAAGACATTTTGAAAACCGCTTTCCGTACCCGTTATGGCCATTACGAGTTTGTGGTCGTGCCTTTCGGTCTCACAAACGCACCCGCGGTCTTCATGGATTTGATCAACCATGTGTGTAAACCCTTGTTAGATCCCTTTCTCATCGTGTTTATCGACGACATTCTTATCTACTCGAAGTCGAGAGCCGAACATGCGCAACATCTCCGTTTGGTCCTCGAGCTTCTTCAATGAAATCGCCTCTACGCCAAGTTCTCCAAGTGTGAATTTTGGCTCGAGGAGGTTCAATTCCTCGGTCACATCATCAATAGTCAAGGAATTCACGTCGAACCCACAAAGATTGAAGCAGTTATGAGTTGGATTATACTAAAATCTCCATTCGAAATTCGTTCATTCCCAAACAGGAGGAGGCCTTCCAAACCCTCAAGTTCATGCTCTACAACGCTCCCGTCCTTACACTCCCCGACGGAAATGACAATTTCGTGGTTTATTGCAATGTTGTAACGCCCCAGAATCCCTATTTTGACTATGGGCGTATGCCTAAATTGTATGGCATGATGTTGGGTTACTAGGGAAACTTAACCCAGTTAAATGTAATGTTAACTTTTAAGTAAAAGTATGTGGTAGTGGTAAACATGTAAATTAATAAAACTATGAGGGAAGGAAATGCACATCTAGAAAGATGTATTTATGTAAACCAATAAAAGAAAGAAATAAATAAAAGGAAAAATAAAAGGGGGCAAGTGTGTGCGTGTGTGGAACGAGTTCAGGGGGAAAGAAAAGGAGACCATACTCCCTTGAAGCTTGGCAAATCAACAAATTGGAAAGGAAAATTGGTGATTTTGCCCATGCACGAGTCTGATTTTTTATCATCTATACCTACTAAACACAAGGTAAGTTCCATATTGTCTTTTGATGAACTTCTAGCACAATGAGAAAGATGAAAGTGTGAAATTGAGATTGATTTTTCAAGTATGACATGATTTGGGATGGAGATTTCGTTTAGAATCAATATATGAGTGAAAGTATGAATAGAGATTTGTATGTGCTTGAAATATATGAAAACCACCATGAAGGGTGAAGTGGGTTTTTAATATAAAGATGAAACCATGATTGATTTTAGTAAATTTGGTTATTATGTTGTATGTATTTGATTCTTTTAAGTTAGATTAAGTATGGTAAGGGACTAATGTGACTCTTAAGTTGTTGATTGATGAATGACAAGATGTAGGAGATGAACATGAAGTACTTGTACATTGTGCATAAATTGTGGTACGCATACCAAGTGCTTGATGAAATGCTTAGGTGGGCTTAATAGGTGAGATTGTATGCAGTTAATGGATGAATACACATAGAAGGTGTTAATAATGTAATTGATAGTAAACTAACATGAATAATGTGCTTTAGATAGAATTCATATGAGAATTCGGGTTGAATGCATGTTTTGATCAAAATCATGCATTAGAGGATTGTACCTTATGCCTGTATGGTGTGACGGTCACATTGGATTTGATTAACTGTTTAATGGTGATTAAGGAGTGAATGTGTACTAAATGTGAAACACACGAGCCTACTAGTAAAGAATAATGTCGAAGTTATGTTGTATTAGCTAACCTTGGATGACAATACCTATTGTAGACCCATGAAGCGTTAGTATGTGTAAAAATTGATTGTGCAAATATGTGTAAGTACCAAGGTGATCACAAGGTTTCATATGGCCTACCACGTAAGAATGAAATGCATATGATTTCATTATGGTCTAGCATATCAATATGGTTATATGTTTATAAGATTGGAAGTTGATATGATTGACAGTTGACTTTCTAGAAAGTCAACAAGGTATGAATAAAAAGGTTAAACTTCCTAACAAGATTGTGAGAATAAAGGGATCATGTGAATACTTGCTAGATTATTATATGACGTACATGATGATAAGTTGAATTGAGTGTATTATGAACGATGTGATAATGAATATATGCCTTATGTATGTTAGTAGTTGCCCGATAAAAGTCAATGTGACATAGGAACGGAATGATTGATAAGATGAATGATCATGTATACTAACAATGTTGTAACAAAATGGAATGAAAGGATATGCATCGTATTAGCAAGGAATCAAGCAAGGAAAGCTAACGGGTCAAGAGGAGACAAGGAAGTGAAATCGAAAACGGACGCTCAAGGTAAGTGAATTTCGATTCACTTCTTAGTAAGTATAATAAATTTTGATACTTGTGAATATGGAATAATATGTAAGATTATGTATTAATCGAGAGTACTAAGCTAAGTGATGTTTTAGTGGGACGAAGGTTGTTAACTATGTCGAAAGCCAATTGATGAGAATAAACGGGTCAAATAAATACGCATAAATCTCGTAAGGGTAATGAAATTTGTAAAGGGTAAGATCCCGAGGTAAGGATTTTTAGTCAATTATGTGAGGATATGTTTAACGGACAATTAGGAACAAGTTTCAAGTGATAAGGATACAAAACGATCAAGTTATGGGAGTTTTGGTAATTAAATTAAAGGCTGAACTGGGCACCACCATAGCTTACGGTGCCCACCGTAGGCTACGGTGGGTGCTGAAGGTCCTTCTTCCACCGTAAAGCAGTTAAAATGCACCGTAGGCTTTTGAGCGCCACCGTAAGCTTCGGTAGTCACCGTAGCTTATGAAGAAGGCTGTCGCGCCCCGCGAAGAAAGCAGACAAGGCTCTCGCGGCCCGTGAGAGACCTTACTGCTGGTGAATTGTTTGTTTTTTCTTGTTTTGGGTTATGGAACTTGTTGTGGATGTTTTTCAAGGCCACATAACTAATGTTTATGTTGGTTTTTTTGAATATAAGTGATTGTTATGGGTCTCTGATTTCCTCAAGGTACTCTAAAACCTTTTAAAAAGCGTTTATGAAGTGCGAGTGAGAATGGAATGTGTAAGTAAGTTTGTAGAGGAATGAACTAAGTATGTGGGCATATATATATAGACACACACACACATAGAATTAATTACTTTCCGATAGTCGGGATTTATAGGTAATCATGAATAGAAGTGAGAATGCACGTAGGTTCGTATGAACGTGATCTATTTATATGGAAGATTGTAATTAGGATACCTTAGCAAATCTTTTGGAATGATTTAAGTGGTATGTAAGAGCTTGTATGTTTGTATGTGTGTACGTAATCGTGTGTGGAAGTAAGTGTCTATGAATACATGTATGTATGTGCCCGTGCATGAAGTAGGATTTGCTACATACGAATGAATGGGACTTGTGTATATGTTTGCATAGCTTATATATCTTTGAGTGTTAAGTTACTAAACCGGTGTCTTGAGTATGAAATGAGAATGCATGTATACTATTAATGTCTTTGTGAAGGTTTAAGGAATTGGAATGCAAGATTGTACACGGAAAAAGGATTCGAAAAGATTAGCATGAGAATAAGGAACACGGAGTGGTTATTTGATTACGTATGTTTAGTTTATGAATGTCGTCACCCAATCTTAATGATGCGCATGTATGTGGTGATTGCAGGTTGCACGGACTTAACATCATTATGAAGTATATGAGGATTGAAGATCGTGTCAAGAGCAAGGATTGTACGGGAAGAGTAGTCACACAACTGGAGATTTTATATTTCATTTGATGTGATAAATAAAGAATGAATGTTGTAAATATTTTTAGTACAGTGTTGATTATTCTAGAAACGAACCTTCAAGTATGTTATATGGGTAATAATGAAAGAAATTTTAAGTCTCTAATTTCCGCTGCATCGGTAAGGTTCAATCGTGATATTGGTGTTTCAAGTTGGTATCAAATCCCTGGTTTAAGAGAAATCAAGTATGAGGATGTGAATACTTGAACTCAAACTCGTGTGCTCTTGTGACAAGGAACCCGTAAAATCTAAGACTCGATCAAGATCTAAAGGTAGAAGCGAATGTAAGTATGCATATAAAGAGACACCAAGGCATGTAATAAGACAAATTGAACCCAGGTACGTAAATTCAATATGTGGGTACATGTAATGTTAAAACTTATCAAGGGAAGGAAAATTTTAAATGAAAGGCAATGATGATATCGTAATAAAGATTTGAAAATGTTACACGTGTCGAAACCTAATTCTTCGGACATAAGGTGATGATTAAATGAAGGCACGAAACTAGTATGTGAATTGCGTGCCTGGCCAGCACGCAAGAAACATATAACGTTCGTGAGACCGTGATAATTGTTGCAGGTATGTCCGGAAGAATTGGGTACTAGGTGGATGTGTGGGTGAAAGGAGTAGTAAGACTCTCAAGAAATTGAGAGTATTAAATATGAAAGAAAAGTATGAATAATATGTTTGAATCCGCGAGACGGATTCAAAACATAGAAGCAATGATAAGTATGAATGATATGATTGAATCCATGAAACGGATTCAAAATATAGAAGGAATGAAAGATGCGAATGATATGTTTGAATACACGAGACGGATTCAAACCATAAAAGAAATGAAAGGTATGAATGATACGATTGAATCCGCGAGACGGATTCAAAACATAGAAGGAATGAAAAGTTAAACGGAAATTTTGAATCCGTAAGTAAGTATCGATCAAACAAGTAAGAATGAATAATAAGAATGAAAAGTCCGAATTCGTAAGTAAGTACGGACCAGAGAAGTAAATATTCTTTAAAGCGGATATTATCCAAGTTATGTTTTAAACTTTTACACATATACATATACATATACATATACATATACATATACATATACATATATATATATATATATGCAAATACGTTGTATGCGAGAATGGTTGAAAGGACAAATTAGTCATACGGGTCAAATGGTGATCGCCATTTGAACCCGGTATTTAATGTTTTGATTTGTTAAGTTATATACTTATAGGTGAGCATAATGTATGGGCATGCAATGTCACAAAATGGAAAGAAACAACCATCGCAAGGTATGGATAACAAGTCAATGGATTTGACTCGCGTCAAGTATGTATAAAAAGGTTATACTCTTAATAGGAGCTCATGGCTCGATTAGAGAGGGATGTGCCAGAATAGGATAATTGATACGCATATGTAAGAATGTATTTACAAATCAGACTTCTGAAAAGTCAAACGGAGTAAAATGATAATTAATAAGGCAAGTAATAGAAAAATAGAAAGAAAATTTTGGTCCCCTAAATAAGTAAGTATAACCGTTGAAAACGGATGTTGTAGTAAAAGTTTAGTTGAAGGATAGCAGTACCGAATAAAACACATGTTATACATGTTAATAGTGGACACATGAGGGTTAAAATGAATGACGGGTTAGAACCCGGATGAATGATTTTAATATTTAAAAGGAAGGAAGACATTCACACGAAACGCTAGGACAATGTTCTGAAGGTATGCTTGATTAGGAAAGAAGTACAAACATGTACTTCAATACATGTATAATAAGTAGATATGCCAGTTTGACCCTGAAAAGTCAAACTGCAAAAAGTTGACGAAATAATTAACAAAATGAAAGAATTGTGGGTGTTTAAACACCGAATAGAATAAATTTGAAGAGAAAGTAATAATGAAAAGTATCGATAGAAAATGCTAACTTTGATGCTAGGCTTGTTGGCCATGTTCATCTGAACAAGATATTGTTGGAAGGATGCTCACGAGTGGAAGCCCATTACATGGAAGGAAGGGATCAATCCGGTTTTGACACGGACTCATTAAGAAGCGGGCCGATCTGGTTTGCAGATAGTTAGTTTACACAATGAAATCAAGGTTAGTAACATGTTAAACTTATAATCGATAAGTAAGAAGTGATAGGTTGAACGAAACTCACAAAAGAATATAAGTAATGTATGAAGAGTGGGAGCAAATAGTACAGTGATAAGAATGAAATGCTTTGATGCTAACTTAAAGGTATGCATGGTATAAGTAACCATAGTAACTGTAAAATGATACTTAATCCTCGTGTTAAGTACAAAAAAGTAAATATAAATGGGGTGGTTTTTGTTGTAGTACTATGAGATCATTGAATGTTTATAGTATGTATATGAGAATATATTGACCCCTCTTATGAATATGAAAGTATACAAAAGGAACGTTAGTAATGGGATGTTGGGGTTGGTTCATGGTGAACAAAATGAGATATCGTCTATGATATATGAGTAGGATGAAATAAATTCATTTACTTTGACTAGTAAATGTATGAATGTATTATGTTTAACTAGAAAGATAGAAACAAGCCATAAACTTAGGTCTGTATGAGTAATAGTATACATTTTGAATGAATTCGATGAATGAACCACTAATGATGATGTGTGCTATGAACTAGCACTATAAAGTTAAAATGATACTAATAAGAACTCTTGACCAGGTTCTTGAAATTAGGAGGTCGTCACCGAGACGGGCTCGCGATCTAGTTGATGAAGCGAAAAGAAAAGATAGTTAATTTAAATAGGAAATGAACAAGGTTTCGAGGACGAAACCTCTTTTAAGTGAGGTAGACTTAAAATGCCCCAGAATCCCTATTTTGACTATGGGCGTATGCCTAAATAGTATGGCATGATGTTGGGTAACTAGGGAAACTTAACCCAGTTAAATATAATGTTAACTTTTAAGTAAAAGTATGTGGTAGTGGTAAACATGTAAATTAATAAAACTATGAGGGTAGGAAATGCACATCTAGAAATATGTATTTATGTAAACAAATAAAAGGAATAATAAAAGGGTGCAAGTGTGTGCGTGTGTGGAAGGAGTTCAGGGGGAAAGAAAGGGAGACCATACTCCCTTGAAGCTTCAATGGCAATTCAACAAATGGGAAAGGAAAATTGGTGATTTTGCCCATGCATGAGTCTGATTGATGATCATCTATGCCTACTAAACACTAGGTAAGTTCCATATTGTCTTTTGATGAACTTCTAGCACAATGAGAAAGATGAAAGTGTGAAATTGAGATTGATTTTGTTGAGTATGACATGATTCAAGATGGAGATTCCGTTTAGAATCAATATATGAGTGAAAGTATGAATAGAGATTTGTATGTGCTTGTAATATATGAAAACCCCCATGAAGGGTGAAGTGGGTTTTTAAAATAAGGATGAAACCATGATTGATTCAAGTAAATTTGGTTATTCTGTTGTATGTATTTGATTCTTTTAAGTTAGATTAAGTATGGTAAGGGACTAATGTGATTCTTAAGTTGTTGATTGATGAATGCCAAGAGGTAGGAGATGAACATGAAGTACTTGTACATTATGCATAAATTATGGTACGCATACCAAGTGCTTGATGAAATGCTTAGTTGGGCTTAATTAATGAGATTGTATGTAATTAATGGATGAATACGCATAGAAGGTGTTAATAATGTAATTGATAGTAAACTAACATAAATAATGTGCTTTAGATAGAATTTATATGAGAATTCGGGTTGAATGTATGTTTTGATCAAAATCATGCATTAGGGGATTGTACCTTGTGCTTGTATGGTGTGACGGTCACCATGGATTTGATTAATTGTTTAGTGGTGATTAAGGAGTGAATGTGTACTAAATGTGAAACACACAAGCCTAATAGTAAAGAATAATGTCGAAGTTATGTTGTATTAGCTAACCGTGGATGACAATACCTATTGTAGACCCATGAAGCGTTATTATGTGTAAAAATTGATTGTGCGAATATGTGTAAGTACCAAGGTGATCACAAGGTTTCATATGGCCTACCACTTAAGAATGAAATGCATATGATTTCATTATGGTCTAGCATATCAATATGGTTATATGTTTATAAGATTAGAAGTTTATATGATTGACAGTTGACTTTCTAGAAAGTCAACAAGGTATGAATAACAAGGTTAGACTTTCTAACACGATTGTGAGAATAAGGGGATCATGTGAATACTTACTAGATTATTATATGACATACATGATGAAAAGTTGAATTGAGTATATTATGAACGATGTGATAATGAATCTATGCCTTATGTATGTTAGTACGTAGTTGCCCAATAAAAGCTAACGTGACATAGGAACGAAATGATTGATAAGATGAATGATCATGTATACTAACAATGTTTTAACAAATGGAATGAAAGGATATGCATCGCATTAGCAAGGAATCAAGCACGGAAAGCTAAGGGGTCAAGAGGTGACAAGGAAGTGAAAGCGAAAACGGACGCTCAAGGTAAGTGAATTTCGATTCACTTCTTAGTAAGTATAATAAATTTTGATACTCATGAATATGGAATAATATGTAAGATTATGTATTAATCGAGAGTACTAAGCTAAGTGATGTTTTAGTGGGACGAAGGTCGTTAACTATGTCGAAAGCCAATTGGTGAGAATAAACGGGTCAAATAAATACGCATAAATCTCGTAAGGGTAATGAAATTCGTAAAGGGTAAGATCCCGGGGTAAGGATTTTTAGTTAATTATGTGAGGATATGTTTTACGGACAATTAGGAACAAGTTTCAAGTGATTCGGATGCAAAACGATCATGTTATGGGAGTTTTGGTAATTAAATTAAAGGCTGAACTGGGCACCACCGTACCTTACGGTGCCCACCGTAGGCTACGGTGGATGCTGAAGGTCCTTCTTCCATCGTAAAGCAGTTAAAATGCACCGTAGGCTTTTGAGTGCCACCATAAGCTACGGTAGTCACCGTAGCTTACGGTGAAGGCTGCAGCGCCCCGCGAAGAAAGCAGACAAGGCTCTCGCGGTCCGCGAGAGACCTTACTGCTGGCGAATTGTTGGTTTTTGCTTGTTTTGGGTTATGGAACTTGTTGTAGATGTTTTTCAAGGCCACATAACTAATGTTTATGTTGGTTTTTTTGAATATAAGTGATTGTTATGGGTCTCTGATTTGCTCAAGGTACTCTAAAACCATTTAAAAAGTGTTTATGAAGTGCGAGTAAGAATGGAATGTGTAAGTAAGTTTGTAGAGGAATGAACTAAGTATGTGGGTATATATATATATATATATACATAGCATTAATTACTTTCTGATAGTCGGGATTTATAGGTAATCATGAATAGAAGTGAGAATGCACGTAGGTTTGTATGAACGTGATCTATTTATATGGAAGATTGTAATTAGGATACCTTAGCAAATCTTTTGGAATGATTTAAGTGGTATGTAAGAACTTGTAGGTTTGTATGTGTGTACGTAATCATGTGTGGAAGTAAGTGTCTATGAATACATGTATGTATGTGCCCGTGTGTCACACCCCGACCGCGTTAAAACAACAAACCGCGGCGGAAACGTCGGGGAGTGTCTTAATAGAATCATTGTTTCACAACACATGGATTGAAGTTTCGTTTTATTGATTTAAGTTTATTACATTGTCTCAATACTTAAAAGCAAAACATGAACATATTATCCTTCATTGTTATTAAGTCACTAAGGCCTCGTCCATTCCTATGTGAGCATTCATCATCAAACATCATCAAACAACAGTACCTGAAACATATGTGAAAATAAGTCAGCATAAAAATGCCGGCGAGTACATAAGTTTTGTGAGTGCGTCAGATTCATGGCTTTTAGTACGTATTACAATACCTCGTCCAACTACGAGAGTGGTCGAGTGTGTACTTTGAAAACAAAAGAGTTTAATATTGCAGTATGTTTTTATCAACTTTACAAGTTGATATATGTGTAAACCAAAACCATTGTAGCCATGAATCTTAACAGGAAACATTTATCTTTGTAAACCCAGTAGTAAATCGTCGTTAAAAGTAAACATTGTATGGTTTATATCTTTAAGTAAACCTTGTAGTGTAACTTCGTTTTGAAAACATTCGTCCAAGTGATCTAGATAACGCAACGACATGTAATGTGTTGAAAGCACTTATATATAGGAAGTACCAGCGGCGTATCCACCATGCTTTCATCACATTACACCCGCCCCGCTACCTAATCACTTACCATAACCCAATCGTTCAATAGATCAAATAGTTCCGATGGCTCAAATAGTTCAAATAGTTCACGTAGTTCACATAGTTCTAGTGGTTCAAATAGTTCAAATCGTTTACATAGTTCAGATAGTTCCAATGGTTCAAATAGTTCAAATCGTTCACATAGTTCAAATAGTTCCAGTGGTTCGTGTTTTAATTGTGAAAACTAACTTTTGGTCGTTTCCTTGAATACTTTTAAACCTGTGTGACTCGCCCTATTCGTTCAACTCGTATTAACAAACCAACAAAGGGTAAGTTAACAATTATCAGGTTCTGTCGTTACCCACATTACCCCCATAACCATGGTGAAAGTCCGATAACGGGATTTGTCAGATCCTATGGTATCATAATATCCTATGGTACCATAACGTACTACTAGTCGGCTTAAAAATAGTTAATGAATGTCATTCAATTGTCTTTCTACCAACGCCCCAACAAGTTTGTTCATATAATTTGAAATCGTTGTGTTTAATATAAACCAAAGCATTCGTTTTAGAAAACTCGAAATCGTTTAGCACATATGAATCACCCTAAAACAATTGAAAGTTGTAAAAGAGGGGAACTATGTACTCACATGAGATTGCAAGTGTCACACCCCGATATTTCCACATATTACCAGTGGGCCCGGCGTGGAGTATAGTGATGTAGTTGATATATCATAGTCAATATATACAATATAATAGCACAGCGGAAGGTTTGGTGAAAAATTACTATTACAAACCATAGTTTCTGAGTGTCCAAATGAAAGAATATACAGACTTGGTTGTAATAAAGATCCACAGGCGAATCATAATTAAAATACAAGAAACTGAAATAACAGACTCCAGATATCTAGGGATTTGCAAGATCCTTTTATATGACACCTAGTAGCTCCAGCCTATTTACAAGAGGTACCTGGCAATCAATCTTTAGAAAATACGTCAGTTTACACTGGTAAATACAGTTAACCAACTCTTTTGAAAACATTTATGAAAATTGATTTAAGTGCACAAGGCACAAATCATTTATAACTTGGGACAATTATTTAAAGATAATCTTGTATATAGGTTTACATGTTTGTCATACAATTGGGGCCGGTTTAGAAGTCGGTCATGATTAACAGACTCACCACTTATAGAACCCACAAAGGAAGTTTCCCCAACATGTGGGTTTATATTTTAGAATTTGCATCTGTCAGGTGTATGCCTACACCCCGTGCATAGGTCGTGGCCATTTTCAAATGAAGTGAGCCGAGGATATCCAGGACATGGTCGTATTAACCCCCAATGTTCATGTTATAAAAAAAGACAGATTAAAATGGGTTATGTAAATTTATTAATCACAATCCAATTAATTGATTTCATAGCCAACCAAGTGGTATTATAATAATACCATATCCCAAGCCCGTATAAGGGAAAATAAGTTAAAAGTATTTACCTGAGCTAAATGTGAAAGGTAACTTAGCCGTATAATCCTAAAGCTTTATGATGATACCTTCTACTGGATGCTACTTAATCTGTATAGAAGGTTTAATAACCTATTAGGATGCTAACGGGTCTTTAATTAAGTCAAGGACTTAGACCGGCTAGCTAGAAAGAAACTTTACGGTTCTAAACGCTAGATTAAGCGGAGACCGGAATAGAATGTGGTTTAGACCCGACAAGTTTGGATACTTGTATAATATGGGTAAACTAACACATTCTAGAATTTGAGAATTTAATGATAAGGTTAAACCCGTTTCGGCTATTTTACGTAAACTAGTCACATAAACCGATCCGAACGCATAAACGCATAACGGTTAATCAAATGAATTATATACAGGTCTTAAATGTTATTATGCTTAAAATATGTTAATACATCAGTAGGATGTTAACATATACGCCCAAAAAGTAATTAAAACCAATTTAAGTCTCGCATGGGCATTTTGGTCATTTTAATGATTATAAAAGAGATTTTATAACAAACTGAAGTTCTGGTCTTTGGTAATCAGTAAAAATATTTATTTTATCTCATTACATCTGTAAGATATCACACATATGTGAGGTTTATCATTTATGGCCAAACTATGCCCCGAAAGGGCATTTTGGTCATTTCACATATGCTTTTAAGGACATTTTTGGAAATCTGAATTCATAACTTATACCTACTCTAATAATATTTAAATTTGTTTAAAAATTCAGTAGGTAACAAGTCTTATGTGATAAATATGGTTTTAAATCATACTATGCACCTAAGTAGTGTAAAACTCGCTAATTGACGATAACCAAGATGTTTATGTAAATCTGAGATTTTGATCAGTTTTAAATGCACAAAATAATTTATTTAATGTATGAAATCAGTAGAAAAAGGTTTGGCATCCAAATCATTTGTTAATCTCATTTTATGCATGAAAAGGGTATTATCATCATTTACCGAATTACACAAGAACTCTATGATTTAAACAGATTATAATCTGACCAAAAATCTTAAAATTCCTTAAAAATAATATCTTAACAGTAGGTAATGAGTTTTGGTTCAAAATCCAAGTTTAACCATGTATTATGCAAGATATCGCAATTTAATTAACAAAAAGCTTCTAATTACGATATCGAGCATAACTTCTATTTGAGATCAAGAACTTATGTCAAATTTTCGAGATAAGCTTATATATCAGTAGCAAAGGTTTTTGTCCTCTCACATTTCTAAAAATCTCAATTTTGTGTTAAAAGGGCATTTACGGCATTAATAAGCATATTAACAAACAAGAGCATATAATTCAAACTACTAAGGACCAAGCAATATAACTCCAGAGGGTTATACTACTGAATAATGTGGTCTTAATGGAAGCTTAAAACATGGGAAAATTAAGCTTAAATGGGTCAGAACTGAAAGTCAAAGCAAAAGTCAAGCTTTTGCGACTTTCGGTTATAAATTGACCTTAGACTGATAATTGTCGAGTTAGACCTGATTAAACATGTTCTAATACTAATTACCAAGTCATTAGAATGTTAAAATATAATTTAGAACCTCTGTTTTATTAGTTTAAATCATTTTTAAACTTTCTGTCCAGTTTGACTTTTTGACTAACTAGTTTGACCCGACAATTAACTAGTCAAACGAAATAATTAGGAGGTGCCCTTTTAAGGGTTAATCACCTACCTTAATATGGTTCCATAACCACTTTCATTTCGGTCAGTGGTTGGACCATTTATGATTAAACCGAAAGTCAAAACTTAATTACGATATGTTTGACTTTTCGGTTTTTAAACTAATTAAAAGGACTAAGCAGGGATTAAAACTCTTACATAAGGTCCTTGCTATCTTTTCTACACTTCTTATTCTTCTCCTAGTGCTTGCTACCTCCAAAGATGAGTTTTGAAGTTGTTACAACCAAATGTGCATATGAACAAATGAACCAAGGCTCCTTATATAGCAAAATGGCATGCTAGGAGATCAAGGCAGGTGTTTTTGGAAGCTTTAGGATCACCCCAAGTGTCCTAGTGGTTTTACAAGACCGACAAATAGCCCATAGTATCACTTAGAATGAGTTAAAGTCGGTTTAGAGCTGAAACTTGCAGCTGGCAAGTTTTTTCTACTCTAGGCACTTCCACGCGGGCCGCGTAAGACTCAGCAAGAGTCTACGCGGGCCGCGACGACCTGTAGTTCAGGTGAAAATTGTTTTAAACATGGCAGATTCAGTCCCTGGCCATTTTAAACCTTATACAACTTCATTTTTGGCATATAAGACCCTTGTAGTTAGTTTGTAGAGGTTCAAGGGAGTATAACCAAACTCCGTTAGGCCCGGTTTGTTAAATATCACCTTAAACACAAGTTTCATCATGTTGACACTTTTCACCCAAAGTCTTGAAAACTTGTATAACGACCTCGAAACCATGTGAAATTTATATCACTTATTCTTGAGAGTATATTTGAATATTTCGAAGCCTCGGGTTTGTTAAAAGGTCACTCAGAGGTAAGAATTAACATGTTGACACGTTTAACCCCCGTAGTTTATAATCTTCCGATTATTTTCATGAACGGCTTCTTATATCCAATTAATCACTCGTTTAAGAATATATTCTCCGTGTATGGTCATTCAGAGGCACAAGTTTGGCATGTTGACACTTTTAGTCCCTTCGCATACATATTTTCACTACTTGTCAACTTTAGTCCTTCAAACTCAATCTTCCACATATTCAGAGTTTAGGACACGTGTCTTTACATAATTGGACACGTTTTTACGTGGTGTTACATCCTCACCCCTTAAAAGAAATCTCGACCCTGAGATTTACTGGAATAAGTGAGGGTACTTCTGTCGCATAGTGGACTCAACTTCCCACGTATATTCGGGACCTCTACGAGCATCCCATTTGACCTTTACTATAGGCACGTGTTTCCTTAGGAGCTTTTTAACCTGTCGATCCTCGATCGATATAGGTCTTTCAACAAACCTCAGGCTTTCATCAATCTGTACGTCTTTATGAGATATAGCTAGCGATTCATCAGCTAGACATTTCTTAAGATTACAAATGTGGAACACATTATGAATTCCACTTAGCTCCTTAGGCAAGTTTAGCTTATAAGCTACACTACCGACACATTCAACAATCTCGAATGGTCCAATATATCTCGGGCTCAACTTGCCTTTCTTACCAAAACGCATCACATGTGACAACTGGCACCAAACCGGTAATTTTCATACTGTTTAATTATTATTTAATATCTGCAATTATATGCTTAAATGTCAACATTGTCTGATTACATGCTATACATGTGAATTCATGCATGTTTTATACTTCAAATATTGCTTTATACATTACTATTAGCGTTGCGTCAGAAAGACTAGTAAACTCACCGGTAAGACACACTGTGTCAGCAACTCTGCAGAAAGCAGTCAGATAATGGAATTAGGGCCTGGGAGTAGGTCCAACGTCTAAAATACATTAAAACCCAAGTATGGATACAAGGGTTGACATATGGACTTTCCGGAAGCTAAAATATGCATTAAAAAGCACCCGAAACACACCTTAAATACTGGATTTTACATATTTCAGCATATTTCAGCAAAATTCAGCATTGTAACGATTTAGTAACATGTAAAAATATGACTAAATGGTCCTGAATGATTTCCTAAGTGTTGGGAATTAAAAGCGTCACAAAAGGGTACTTAAAGATCACTAAACGGAATAGTTTAACACTTTAACGAACCGGTATCTCACCGAACAACCGGACGCTACCCGAAATACCAAAATTATACTAGAAGCATTGTTTTATTATTTCTGAGCTAGTAATGATCCCGAACACCCTAACACCTCTTATAACATAATAACACATTAAATCCCTAATCAAGACACTTGAAACTTAACTTGTCTATGTAATTAGTGATTAAAACTTACACTTTACCCCCCCCCCCTTTCATGTGGACGGTCACAAGGTGACCCCACCATCAAGATCTTTACTTGATCTCCCTAGATATCATATGATCTTATTTGATTTAGTGGAGATTATGTATGTACTATTAAGAACACAATATCCTTTGGTTAAAGCATAAGCATGGTTATAACATGAACTTGAACCCTCATTCTTACACACACTTCACACCATCACCTTTCTCCTCTCCCTCTCTTGGCTCTCGGCCGAGATCGCCACCCCACACCACCATAATCTTCAATTCCTTTTCATCCATTTCCAAGTACTCTCAAGGTGTAAGAAGCAAGGTTAAGGAGCTTGGTGGTCTTGGAGATTGAAGGACCTCCCCCATTTGCTTTTATCCAACACATTTGTCATCTTCAACTTCTAGTGTTCTTCCCTAGCCCTTGTGCTACTAGTAAGCTCCTTGTAACTTGATTTTACTTCATATTTAGTTGGTAAAAAGATGATGAACATTGTTAATCTTCAAGAACACTAAAGAACATGATCATGAAACTTTAACATAAGCTTATTAACATATGAATACATGTTGAATAGTGTTGATTTGCTTCTTGATGATTGATGATTTGTGTTAGTGATGTTAGACATTATATGAAACCTACTAGATTGTGATTTAACACATGATCTAGTAAGTTAAAGTGGTGATCTTGTGAAAGACCAAGATCATCATGCTTTATGTTTTCATGAACTTGAAAAATGAAAATGATTTTGTGAATGATGAAGTAGGTAATATGTTACTAGACATAAACTTGGGTGATTTCAAAAATAGTTTTTCCAAAGAAACCAAGTTAAATAACAAGGTTTACATAGACTTTGTTCTCACTTAAACCTACACTATTTTTGGTAATAAAACAAGTGTATAAACACTTGTGAAGCCAGAAGATTTCATAAAGAAATGTTTTTGTAAAACATGTTTACAAGTTGTAGACACCTAAATCTTTCAAGAATAGAGTTTATAAAGAAGTAAATACATTTTGGAGGGTAACTAAACCTACTAAACACACTACCAAGTTACTACAAGTTTTTATGAAAGTTCAAGTTCATGATTGTTATGTATATAACATTGTTTCGGCGCTTGGTAAGTGTAAGTTGCTTGGGGTAGATTGTTGATTGTTTGGGATGATTTAAAAAAACAGAAATTAAACACATGTTTTGAAAACATGGGAAACCTCCATTTTTAGGGGAAACTATGTCAAAATTTCTATAAATTTTTGATACTTAGAAAAATATAAGTTTTGGTGAAGCTTATTCCCTAAAAATTACCTAAAAATATTTACCAAGGTTTCCCTAATTTTTGTGTAAATCTCAAGTTAAGAAATGATAATTTCTTCAAGATAAAAATTGATATTAAGTATGTATATTTTTGAGGAAAATATATATATTTATTGGTCACCAAATTTTGTGCAAAGTGTATGTAATATGTATTGTATGTAATAGTGTTTTAGGACTTGAAAATATACTAAACACTCCCAAGGAGTAAAAATACAAAAATACACATACAACATGCATAGACAAAGACAATAAAATATATTTATGAAATATATTTCCTAATAGATTATGTAACTTGGACAAGTTATGAACTTAAAATGTATTTTTGGACAAAAATATATAACTCGGGTGAAAAATACAAGATACTTATATTCATTTCTGAGAAAATAATATAAGTAAGATACATAGTTAAAAATATAAATTATTTTTAACAACAAAGAAGACATACATAAAAGATGGTGACTTGTACTTGTGCGATACATGTCTAGTGACTAACGTTAATAAAACACGTATAGGCCACGACGCTATAAAAGAACAACCGGTGAAGTTTACGGCGCAGGATACGCAAAGTTGTGAGTTCATGTCCCCACTTTTAAACTTTTACTTGTTTCTAAACTTGGGGAAAATACATGTGTTATGGTATGTTGAATACAAAAACTAAGGAATGATACTTTAGATCATGTCACAAATAGGGTGCCATAAGCACCATTAATCAGTTACATACTAAGACCGCGGAACAAAAGGTTAGATCTAATGGGTTTCAGGCAGCCACACTCTTGGTCATTCTAGTACCGAGCAGTGCTTTTGTGTCTCTAGTCGTGAATCAACAGTCGTGGATTCGACAGCTAAAAATGCCTATGGTTTGGATGCTTCATATGTCGTGTCACATGTTAATGGCCTTGCAAACCATTAGCGATCTCGATTTCCTTACATTTACAGAAATACTTGTTTCATACAAATTACATACCATGTTTTTTCATTCAAGTATACAAACGTTCAATACAAAAACTGCATGAATTCGCACCAACATTATGTTGACGATTTTCCAAAGACTCACATGTATTTCAGGTAACTAAAGTGGATGTGGGCGCGGTTATACTCTTGCTCCTGGATGTTGTTTATGTTTTAGTTATGTTATGTCAAGACTCTGATGCCTCTTTTGCAGGATTTGGTTGTTATATCCCACTTCATGTGGTGATAAAATGACTAATCCTTGATGTTCATCTTTAAATAAAGTTGTAAACTTGTCAGACAAGATTGTATTTGTGTTGTAAACACTTAACTTATGTTTTGTTAATGGCATTTGGAGTTATTTTACGAGCATGTAGTATGTTTACCTTTCGTATGCCATGAGAACCTTTCAAGATCACACCTCGTGCTTTCGCCTTAGAAAGGGGTGTGACAGATTGGTATCAGAGCTGCGATTGTAGTGAACCACGATTCCTTCTCGAGTCTAAACTACAATCTTTAGGATCCTCTCACGAAAACAATTTTTCAAAAGTTTTCATTGCATAAAACTTTCCGCGACATCCACTACCTAAAACAGTTTTCAAAGAGTCAAGTAAGGACACTACGAGACTTAGGGTGCACTGGAGTAGCACTTGTCTTTGACTAAGAATTACTGGCAACTATGTGTAATAATTAATATATACATATACTAGAAATAGAATATCACAGGTACACGTGTCTTCGTCTGAAAACAGTGGCCTATCTGAAGGGAGTGATCCGAGGATGAGACGAACTGTTTGGACTGTGCAAGGAATTACGTAATTATGGATCCATACATAATTATGGAATTCAGTGCACAGAAACCTCAGCAAGTCTTGTCACGTATCAAACGAGGTTCCTTCAATACAAGAGAAGGTCAAACGTGAACACCCTTCCCCGAGGCTATTAAATACTCTTTTGGAGTAATGATTTAGGGTATAAAGACAAGAACCGCCAATGTGAAGAAAGATATTTTGTCCTTTACATATATTAAACTTGTACTTTGGGGAGATGTAACCCTTATGCATTTTGTTTACCTCGCAAACAATGATGTAACAAGTTGCCCTGATATGTGTAAAGACTCGGTGAATATCTTATAACACATCAGTATTTATCTATTTATGCATGCTGGTTGATGTATGAATTGATTTATACGTTTGGCGGATTGTTTGATGTCACTTATGTGGGTATATGCTTGTGTATATATACTACTACTGTCTCGTATGACGATATCAAACAAATGTCTAACCCTGTTGTGTTATGTTCTGACAGAACATGGCACCTAGGAGAGCTGTGAACAATCAGGATTTCGATCAACCCCCTCCTCCTCTTCTACCGAGGACTGTCGAAGAACTGAACTCCCTACTTGAAGAAAGGATCACCGCAGCTATCGCCCAATACGAGGCGAACCGCACCGAACAAAGTGGAGGACCAAGCAATGTTAGACGTAATGGGCAGGGAGATTCATCTGGAGGAAACACAACTCAAGGCAGCACCTTCAAGCAGTTTCTCGACTGCAAGCCACTGAACTACGACGGCACTGGAGGTGCAGTGGCTTTTGTACGCTGGACGGAGAAGACTGATTCCACTATCCGTATGAGCAAGTGTACCGCAGATCAGCAAGTCACTTTTGTTACGGGGTTGTTTGTTGATGAAGCTTTGACTTGGTGGAATTTGCAAGTCCAGACTCTGGGTGATGATGATGCGTATGGCATGACGTGGGATGAACTAAAGGAATGAATGAGAGAGAAGTATTGCTCTCGTGCTGAACTCCAAAGGTTGGAGACTGAGTTCTGGCACTTGACCATGGAAGGTGCGGACATCACTGGTTATACCTGAAGGTTCCATGATTTGTCTAGAGTGATCCCCTATATGGTGACTCCCGAATTTAAGCGCGTTGAACGCTACATCTGGGGATTGGCTCCAGAATTTCGCAGTATGGTAACTTTGGCTAAACCTGCAACGATCACTCAGGCTATAACTCTGGCTGTCAGCCTTACTGAAGATGCTGTCTGTATGAAGAATTTATCATTGAACCCAACTGAAAAGACCGAGACGCATGCTGAGTCGTCTGATGACAAGAAAAGGAAGCATTCGAGCCTGAATCAAGCGACACGTAACAACAAGGGTTCCAACAATAAGAAGCGCGACCCCAACCCGCCACAGGAGGCGAGAACTCTTGCAGCCATGAATGACGCTCCTGCCAGGGGATACCAGGGCACTCTGCCCATCTGCAACCAGTGCAAGCGTCATCATGAAGGAGTTTGTCACATTCCAAAATGTGACAAGTGTGGAAAACTGGGTCACCATACTGAGAACTGTTGGGGAAAAGGAAACGGAAGTGGTAATAGGAACGGGAATGGAAACCGCAACGGTGCTGGTAATAGAAACGGTGGTGGAAATGGCAATGGCAATGGTAACCGGAATGGTAATGGAGTTGGGCAGAATCAAGGATGCTTTGGTTGTGGAAGCAAGGATCATTTCAAGAAAGATTGTGTAAGGGAAAACAATGCTCAGGCTCGAGCATTCATGATTGGAGCAAGGAACGCACGCGAGGACCCTAATGTGGTCACCGGTACGTTTCTCGTTAACAATCACTTTGCATCCATACTATTTGACACGGGTGCCGATTATAGCTTCATGTCTGTGGAATTTAAACGTATGCTTGGAATAGAATCTAGTAGATTAGATATTCCTTATTCCATAGAACTAGCCAATGGTAAACTAGTTGAATCGGACGAAGTTGTTAGGGGTTGCACATTAGAACTTGGTGAGCGAAGATTTAGCATCGACCTCTTACATATTCAATTGGGTAGCTTCGATGTAGTGGTCGGAATGGACTGGTTGTCCAAGAACAAGGTTGAAGTTGTTTGTCACGAGAAAATCATTCGCATCCCTCTGGCGAATGATGAAACTCTCATCGTGCATGGAGAAAAACGAGACGCACCTCTGCGAATCATCAGTTGTATGAAGGCGCAGAAGTGCTTAAGGAAAGGATGTTTTGCTTTCCTGGCACACGTTGTAGATAAGAAGGCTGAGGAGCCAAAACTCGAAGACATTCCTGTGGTGAAGGAATTCCCTGATGTTTTTCCCGAAGATCTGCCAGGACTACCTCCGCAACGGCAAGTCGAATTCCATATAGACTTGGTCCCAGGAGCCGCTCCTGTAGCCAAGGCACCCTATCGGCTTACACCATCCGAGATGCAAGAATTATCTACACAACTTCAGGAGTTGTTGGATAAAGGATTCATAAGGCCAAGCCTCTCGCCTTGGGGAGCTCCAGTATTGTTCATAAAGAAAAAGGATGGAACTTTGCGGATGTGTATCGACTATAGAGAGTTGAACAAGCTCACTGTCAAGAATCGGTACCCACTACCGAGGATTGATGATTTATTTGATCAGTTGCAAGGATCGAGCTACTATTCCAAGATCGACCTACGATCTGGATACCATCAGTTAAGGATCCAAGAGGAGAGCGTGCCAAAGACTGCATTCAGAACACGTTACGGGCATTACGAGTTCCTTGTGATGCCATTCGGACTGATGAACGCACCATCGGTATTTATGGATCTGATGAACCACGTTCGTAAACCACATCTCGATAAATTCGTGATTGTATTTATCGATGATATCCTGATTTACTCGCGAACGAGAGAAGAGCACGAGCAACACCTCAGGACCATTCTGGAACTACTGAAGAAAGAGAAACTTTATGCAAAGTTCTCAAAGTGTGAATTCTGGATTCCCGAAGTACAGTTCCTTGGTCACGTTGTGAACGAGAAGGGCATTCATGTAGACCCAGCCAAGATTGAAGCAATAAAGAATTGGGAAGCCCCCAAAACCCCAACTGAAGTTCGACAATTTTTGGGCTTAGCGGGCTATTACCGGCGATTTATCGAAAATTTCTCCAAGATAGCCCAATCGCTGACAACCCTTACGCAGAAAGACAAGAAGTACGACTGGGGTAATAAGCAGGAAGAAGCCTTCCAACTGCTCCAAAATAAGCTATTCGATGCACCGATACTATCCTTACCCGAAGGCACTGAAGACTTCGTGGTATACTGCGACGTTTCGCGTCAAGGTTTGGGTTGCGTGCTCATGCAACGCCAAAAAGTCATCGCTTACGCTTCAAGACAGTTGAAGGTGCATGAAAGGAATTACACCACGCACGACTTGGAGCTAGACGCGGTGGTATTCGCCTTGAAGATCTGGCGACACTATTTATATGGTACTCGATATACAATCTTCACAAATCACAAAAGCCTACAACACATATTTGATCAGAAGGAATTAAACATGCGTCAGAGACGGTGGGTTGAGTTGCTGAACGATTATGACTGTGAGATTAAGTACCATCCTGGAAAGGCAAACGTTGTAGCAGACGCATTAAGTCGAAAGGAAAGGGTTAAGACCCTAAGAGTTCGAGCGTTGGAAATGACTATTCGGACGAACCTCACTACACGCATTCATCACGCACAACAAGAAGCCCTTAAGGGGGAGAATCGTAGAGCTGAATACCTCTGAGGTATGCTGAAGAATTTGGTGCCAAACTAAGAGGGAACCTTATACTTTAAGGGGCGTATTTGGGTTCCGCTCTATGGCGGTATTCGAGAAGTCATCCTTAATGAAGCTCACAAGTCGAGATACTCGATCCATCCAGGATCGGAAAAAATGTATCAAGACTTGAAGGAATTCTATTGGTGGCCGAGGATTAAAAGCGATGTGGCTATCTATGTTGGAAAGTGCCTAACCTGTGCTAAGGTTAAGGCTGAATATCAAAAACCATCCGGACTGCTGCAACAACCAGAGATACCCATGTGGAAGTGGGAGCAAATCTCAATGGACTTCATAACAAAATTACCCAGGACCCCTAGGGGCACGATATGATATGGGTGATAGTCGATCGGTTAACGAAGTCTGCGCATTTCCTACCGATCCGAGAGAAGGATTGCACTGGAAAACTTGCTGAGCTGTACTTGAAAGAAATCGTGGCACGTCATGGAGTTCCTATCTCAATTATTTCAGACAGAGATGGACGTTTTGTCTCAAGGATCTGGCAATCCTTCCAGGAAGCCTTTGGATATCAACTAGATCTAAGCACGGCCTTCCATCCGCAAACAGACGGCCAGAGCGAATGAACCATATTTAGGGTATGTTTAGCATATATTGATGTTCCAGAGTGTTTGTCGTGTTAAACTGATTTCGTTTATGCATCGGTTTGCGTATAAGTCTCTAGCAAGCGATATAGAATTTGAAATTGAACGAAAATCAAAACATGAAAAATGTCAAACATCATTAAACAAACATTGGGGTCAAATAACATTGATTTATTGATAAACGAATGATTCAATGTTTGTACAATGATTACAAGCACAATTGTCACAGTCTCCCCTACTTGTGGAAATTTCGTCCCGAAATTTATTTAGAGAAAACTTGTGAGAATAAATGTGGATATTTCGCCTTCATTTGATCTTCATGTTCCCAAGTAAATTCTGATCCACGTTTAGATTCCCAGCGAACTTTGACAAGTGGAATGCGCTTGCGTTTGAGCCATTTGACTTCACGTTCCATCATTTCCACAGGTTTCTCAACAAAATGCATTGTGTCATCAACACAAATTTCATCAAGTGGTATGTGGAGGTTCTCATCAGCTAAACACTTCTTGAGATTGGACACGTGAAAGGTTGGATGAACATTTCCAAGTTCAGGAGGTAACTCAAGTCTGTAGGCTACCTTACCGATTCTTTCGACGATCTTGAATGGTTCAACATATCTAGGTGCAAGTTTTCCTGCCTTTCCAAATCTAATCACACCTTTCCAAGGTGAGACCTTAAGTAATACGCGATCACCGACTTGAAATTCCAAGGGCTTGCATCGTCGGTCCGCGTAACTCTTTTGACGGCTTCTAGCTGTCTGAAGATTATCGCGAACTTTCTTAACCTTATCTGTTGTCTCTAAAATGAGGTCAGGTCCCTTAAGCTGAGCCTCACCGATCTCATTCCAGCAGACTGGTGAACGACATTTTCGACCATATAAAGCTTCGAAAGGAGGCATGTTGATGCTGGAGTGATAACTATTGTTGTAGGAGAATTCAATCAATGGAAGATACGAATCCCAACTACCACCAAAATCGATCACACAAGCTCTAAGCATATCCTCCAATGTCTGGATTTTTCCTTCTGATTGACCATCTGATTGCGGATGGTAAGCTGTGCTCAAATTAAGTTGGGTCCCCATAGCAGATTGCATGGTTCTCCAAAAACGAGACGAGAACCGAGCTCTCTGTCAGAAATAATGTTCAAAGGAACACCATGTCGGGATACAATCTCATCCACATAGATTTTGGCAAGCTTGTCAGCAAATAGATCCTCACGGATTGGCAAGAAATGTGCTGACTTTGTAAGACGATCAACAACTACCCAGATGGCGTCATGACCTCTCTTAGTGCGTGGAAGTTTGGTAATAAGATCCATAGCAATGTTTTCCCATTTCCAAACTGGAATCTCTGGTTGCTCCAATAATCCAGAGGGATGTTAATGTTCAGCCTTAACCTTAAGACAAGTAAGGCATTTGCATACGTACAAGGCAATGTCTTTCTTCATACCAGGTCACCAATACAGAGTACGAAGATCCGTATACATTTTATCTGCACCAGGATGAATAGAATAACGAGACTTATGGGCTTCATCCATAAGCAAGGTGCGAAGATTATCTTAACTTGGGACCCACAAACGATCTATGAAATAAAATAGCCCATAGTCCTTCAGTTCAGGATCAGGCTTAATATGAAATGGAAACTCTTTACCCATTAAACCTTGTGTAACAAAAGCATGTTGAGCCTGAGAAATGGGGGTCTGAATATTAGATCGAACCTGAACACAGTGAAGCTTGACACGTTCCTTACGACTCAATGCGTCAGCCATGACATTCGCCTTACCAGGATGGTAGCGAATTTCGCAGTCATAGTCATTTAGAAGTTCAACCCAAAGTCGTTGCCTCATGTTGAGTTCTTTCTGGTTGAAAATGTGCTGAAGACTTTTGTGGTCAATGAAAACCACACATTTTGTACCATACAAATAGTGTCTCGAGATCTTGAGAGCGAATACAACTGCACGTAACTCAAGATCATGAGTCGTGTAGTTCTTCTCGTGTATTTTCAGCTACCTTGATGCATATGCTATGACTTTGTTCCTTTGCATGAGAACACAGCCAAGACCCAAGTTTGATGCATCACAATACACGACAAAATCATCATTGCCCTCTGGCAAAGATAGAATAGGCGCATCACAAAGCTTCTGTTTCAAGGTCTGAAATGCTTCTTCTTATTTAGATCCCCATTCAAAGGGTTTATTCTTCTGAGTTAGAGCAGTTAGGGGAACTGTAATCTTTGAGAAGTTTTTGATGAAGCGGTGGTAATAACCCGCAAGACCAAGAAATGAACGAACTTCGGTGGGTGTAGTAGGCGTATCCCAATCCTTAATCGCACTGATCTTGGATGGATTTACATGGATACCTTGTTCGTTGACGATGTGCCCCAAAAATTGAACTTCATTAAGCCAAAATTCACATTTAGAGAATTTGGCAAAAAGTTGCTCTTTCTTCAGGAGTTCCAGAGTAAGACGAAGATGTTGCTCATGATCAGCTTGCGTCTTAGAATAATCAAAATGTCATCAATGAAAACGATGATGAACTTGTCCAAATAAGGCTTACAAACCCTATTCATTAAGTCCATGAAAACAGCAGGAGCATTAGTCAAACCGAATGGCATAACTGTGAACTCATAATGCCCATAGCGAGTGCGGAAAGCAGTCTTGGGAATATCTTCTTCATGCACACGAAGTTGATGATACCCAGAACGTAGATCAATCTTTGAAAAACGAGTAGCACCCTGTAACTGATCAAAGAGATCATCAATACGAGGTAGGGGATATCAATTCTTGATGGTAAGCTTGTTAAGCTCACGATAATCGATGCACATCCTGAAAGAGCCATCCTTTTTCTTGACAAAAAGAACGGGAGCACCCCAAGGTGAAAAGCTAGGACGGATAAAACCTTTGTCAGAAAGCTCTTGAAGCTGCTTAGATAACTCTTGCATCTCATGTGCCAATAAGGCAACATAGTTCTTTCGCAGATACTTCTGAGCTTGGGTACAAGACATGAGCTTGAGACTACTAGCAGGTTTCTCACCACGAACCACTAGAATCTTACCAGTCGAAAGAGGCACATGAACAATCTTCTCAAAACAAACTACCTCTGTGATACTTGGCTAACCAATCCATTCCCACTATAATGCCGAAGCTTCCAAGTTGCATAGGTGTGAGGTAGATAGGAAAATGATGGTTGTTAAGGTTCAATTGGCAATTTCGAAGAACAGAATCGAGAACAATGGGTTCACCACTAGCTACCTCTATTGTCAAGGGCTTTCCTAGTTTGGTTCTAGATATGCAAAGCAAAGGCTCGAATGATAAAGACACAAAACTCTTATCAGCACCCGAATAAAAAAGAACAGATGCAGGCTGATTATTAACAAAGAACGTACCGTTCACCACCTCGTTGTTTGCTCGCGCCTCGTTAGCATTCATGTTGAAGACTCGCCCACGAGCCTGAGCCTAATTTGCATTCACTAACCTCGGACACTGGTTCCTGTAGTGGGTCAGATCCCCACAGTTGTAGCATGAACCAGGAGGATAGTGAGGTCGTGCAGCCTGAGCCTGTTGTGGAGCAGGCGGTTGAGCAGCTTGCTGAGCTGGGTTTTGTGCAGCTTGATTAGGAGCAAAACGACAAACATCAGCAAGATGACCCCATTTTCCACAGTTAGCACAGAAACGACATTGAACTTGCGGTTGATGGTGACTATTGCATCTGTTGCACAACAGCGCACTCCCCGCATACCTTTTCTTTGCTGGCGGTTGTGCAGGTTGGTTGGGAGCTGCCTGATTGGCTTGGGCAGTGACAGCGAAGTTCTGGGAAGCCTTGCGCTTCCTAGACCTCTTCGAAGAACCAGATTTCTTCCCCTTCTTGTTTTCACCCTTACCAGACGATTGTTTCTTATCCTTGTCACCTTTCTGGTGTAGCTTACCCTTTCTGATCTGCGACTCAGTCAAAGTCGCAGCTAACTCAATTGTCTGACGAACTATGGTAGGGTTGCTACCAGTGACGATGTCTTGCATGGAGTCAGGTAAACCATCAACATATCTCTCGATATCTTTCTCGAGTGGGGTAACCATTGTAGGGCGTAACAAACTCAGCTCCTCGTATCTGTCGGTATAAGCCCGGTGTTCACCACTATCCTGCTTCAAATCATCAAACTCCCTTTCTAAAGCCCTTAGTTCATGATGAGGACCGAATTCCCACATCATAAGAGCCCTAAGCTCTGCCCAGGTCTGTGCTAAAGCAACCTCAGCACCACGGTCTCCCATAACCCCATTCCACCAAGTAAGAGCCCTCTTTTGAAACACACTGGAAGTGAACTCGACCTTGCGATTATAAGGACACTGAACATGACAAAAAGTACTCTCGATGCTCTCAAACCACTGTAGGGGCCCAGTTGCTCCCTCAGAACCACTAAACTTGAGCGGTTTAGCCGAATTGAAACTTTTGAAGTTGCATGGAGCATTTTTGTTATTGTTGGATTGGTTAACTTGAGAAATAATATCTGGGAGTACAACAGCCATTTGCTGCGAAATGATTTCCGCCAGTTCGGCATTAGGTAACGGATTTTCGCATCGAGGAGGCATTCTAAAAGAGGAAACATGTGAGAAAACGAATGAGATGATAAGATGAAAATGAAATGATAGTATCGACAAAAGCAAATATGGTGGTCATTCGTCCATACCACAAAGCAAACAAACGACACACAGTGACTAATCAAAGTAAATGGGTCAAAAATAATGAATCGCGAAGACATGCTTTAGCCTATAAGTGGATACTCACCCCAAGAGTTCCCAGGTAAGAGTGACTAGTACGATTATGTGGATTTGTACGAACACTCTAGCCTAGACAGAAAACTCGAGGTACAGGTACCCACCCTTCCAGATTGCACGTGTTCACATTATTTAGACCCAAAACTTTGACGAGATTTTGAAAACTTGGAAGGCATTAAGCCAAAAGAATCATTCAAAAACGGATGATTAAATTTTCAAAATCTTTTTGAAAAATTGGAGGGTTCAAAACCTTATAATAAATCATTTAAAAACAGATGATTGATTTTCAAAAATTGTTTTGGAAAATTGTGTTCTTGTTTTGGTAATCACCTAAGGATAGGTGACGTGTATGTTTTAAGATCTAAACACAAGATAACTTGTGTTAAGGTCCTAGAAAAGTTATAGTCTAGGTCAAATCATTACTAATAACCTAATTCCCTATAACCATTGGCTCTGATACCAACTCTTCTGTCACACCCCGACCGCGTAAAACAACAAACTGCGGCGGAAACGCCGGGGAGTGTAGCAACAGAATTATTGTTTCATAACCATGGTAGTTGAAGTTTGGTTTTATTTATTAACAAAGGGGTTACATTGCCTTAAAAGAAAAGAAACAAAGAGTACATAACAAAGTTAAACTATTCTAGCTTCATTTTATGTCACGAAGGCATAGGTCCGCCTAAGTGTATCTTGATCATTCCTATGCATCAGCTCCTGAAAACACATGTGAAAATAGGTACGTCAGCATAAAAAATGCCTGTGAGATACATAGGTTTTATTAATATAGGATTCATGACTTGTAATTGAAAGAATTGTTTTATAAAAGTTAGTCATGAATCTTAGGGAAAAGTTTTCTTTTATAAATCATATAAAAAGCGATAATAAAATCTGATGATATATAAAAGAAAGATGTATAGTTAAATAAGTAACCAAGTAAAATGAGTTTGTATAAGATAAGTTGTTTGTAAAACAATGCTTATGGGAAAAATGTGTTATCTGTGTACAATGTAATATGTCTAACCTGAAATGGTTTAAATAACGCAAGGATATGTAATACCATAAAAGCACTTATATATAGAAGTACCAGCGGCGTATCCACCATGCTTTTATCATATTACACACGCCTCTTTAATTAAATCACTTACCCAAACAAACCACCAAATGTCTTGTTTAAACTAATGTCAAAATGTTTATGTGTATACAATGTCTATTGTCAAATGTAAATCATGTAATGTGTAATCAAATGTTATGTATGGAAAGTAAAATGTGACTACTTAAACCATATGTAAAATGCACAAAACAATGTATTTGAATAAATCAAAGTTTAATTCAAAAAGTTATGTTTTGTAAAATAACTACATGCTTTACTGATACAAAAATCTATGCGGTATTGTTAAAACGCATACATTCAAGCCTTGCGACTGTGGCGACAAACCCTTAAACAAATTAAAGGTTTATCTAAACTATGTATATCGGATTTAGTCATTTCCTACTTCCAAACAAACCTAGGAAGTCGGGAATGGGAGTTGTCAATTCCTATGGTACCACTACTTACTACCGAGCGGCGTAGCTAATGTTAATGAACGTATTTTTGTCCCGTTGAACAAACCAAATGTCACACCAAATGTGAGCATGTTATGTGAAAACAATGTACTAAGTATGCAAAAATGAATATACATAGCATGTATATGATTTAAATCAATGTGTACATATGCTAAAATGAACATATGAAACAAATGTGTTTATGAAATCAATGTACTAGCATGTTAATTAAACATACATAGCATAAAACATGGATGAAATCATGTACTATATGTGTACTAATGAACATAGCAAGTATATGATTTGAAAACATGAAAAACACGAATGTAACAAGTAGGCACATGTGTTTCACCCCAAAATGTTTGAAAACAGTAAAAGAGGTGTCTATGTACTTACTTGAGATTTCTCAATAGTCTTTGGATAACAACCAAGCAATGCTAGAAAGATCACGGAATCAATCGGCACCTAATATAGGTAACTATGTTAATAAACGGACCTAACTCGGAGGATCGGATAGAATGAGGTTTCGTAAACCAAATGAGTGTAAGGACTCATGTAATATGGTTTAACAAAGCCTACATACTAAATCGAAACTTAACCTAAGTGCTTAGGACCCATTACGACCCGTTTAGGTAGCTTACGCTACTTTAACGCGTCGTTCGCGTAAAACGCGTTCGGACCGTCTAACTAGTCCTATGACAAGTAATATATGCCTTAACATGTATAATAATATTGCCTAATCATTTTACATGTCAAAATTTAGGTTACATATGTTTAAAATGAAATTATGCGCAAAAGGGCATTTTGGTCATTTTCCTAAGGCATATAAGCTACTTATCATACAACTAACTAAACGTAGTGACCATAAGGTATAACCTCGGAAGGTTATTAACTATGGTCACAAAATGTGTTTGGTCGGATCCTAATGATCGACCAAACGGGTTGGGTTCGAAAGTCTAAGCGGTTGTTTAGACCGCTTATCTTACGACCCTATATAAGCACTAAACTAAAAGTGACGAGTTAAACATGTTAAAACATGTTAACGAAGTTAGAAAACAAGTTTGATGTCAAAACAAAGGCTTTTGATACCCAACAATAGTTTGGTTGCAAAATACACATAAACGCGTATTTTGACCGAAACTACGACTCGTCAGTACGCCTAATAAACGTGGTAATCAGTAGGTATAGTCACAAAGGACTATGACCATCGTGATTATGCTCACGTTGCGAAGTTCAAACGAACTTCATGTTGACCATTAACTGATCAAAGCAGAAAGTCAAACTTTTTGACTTTCATGCTAAAAACGCATAAAAGAACGAAACAAGCTTACAAGAGGTCCAAGCGATGAGGATTTGATCTTAAAATTCTCAGGTATGAAGTGTATAAACTCCAACTTAGAGAATATGATCAGATCAAGTGTGAGCTTGGAATGAAAACATGGGGGTTTATATAGTTTTTGGGAAAACTTTAAGATCATTCCTTGATAAACGAGCTTCGATCTGAGCCGTACAAGTGTGCCCATTGTTTTGAAATACCATGGGTGCCTCAAAACATGCCCATAGACTCATTAAAACCATTTGCAAAACATGGGAACAGCTGGATCAAGCTGGAAACACAATTCTACTGATCTGATTCTCGGTCACGCCCCGCGTAATGGGAGGCCCTTGTCTTACGCGGCCCGCCTAAGGGAAATTTGGCAGATTGTCAACTTTGGTCCCTGAGTGTGTAAAACATGGTTTTCGATGCATTTTTGGCACGTTTAAGCCCCGTTAACCCCATTTCAAAGCTCTAAAATGAAGTTAAAGCATAGGGGACTTAAAATATGCTCAAAAACATCTCGGTTGTCGGTTCGTTTGGCCGTACGGTCACGATATTCGGTTAATTACGACGAAACACGAACGAACGTGAAAAATGATCCAAATTACGCGACGAATGGAATTTTATCATGCCAATCACTAAAATAAAATATTTTAATGATTACATAAATTTTTGGATGTCCGGATGTATTCAAAACGAAAGATATGCGTGGAGATGCAAACTTATGCACTTTTTGACGCTTTTAGTCCCTGTTTAACCAAAAAGTTTATTTTAGCATACCGACTCAAAGCCTATTTCTAAGCTATGTAAAGGATATTTAGGGTATGTTTAACTTATGATCAAGTTCTGGAATGTTCGTTACTGTATAAATCGGCATACTTTCGCAGTTTGTCGAAATTAGTCCCTATAAGCGAATAAACTTGATTTTGTCATACCAAAGTCTTCAAAACTTATTTCTAAGTTATGTAAAGGATATTTAGTGTAAGTTTAGCATATATTGATGTTCCGGAGTGTTTGTCGCGTTAAACTGATTACGTTTATGCATCGGTTTGCGCATAACTCTCTAGAAAGCGATATAGAGTTTGAAATTGAACGAAAATCAAAACATGAAAATGTCAAACATAATTAAACAAACATTGGGGTCAAATAATATTGTTTTATTGATAAACAAATAATTCAAAGTTTGTTCAATGATTACAAGCACAGTTGTCACAGTCTCCCCTACTTGTGGAAATTTCGTCCCGAAATTTATTTAGAGAAAACTTGTAAGAATAGATGTGGATATTTCGCCTTCATTTGATCTTCACGTTCCCAAGTAAATTTTGGTCCACGTTTAGATTCCCAACGAACTTTGACAAGTGGAATGACCTTGCGTTTGAGCCATTTGACTTCATGTTCCATGATTTCCACAGGTTTCTCAACAAAATGCATTGTGTCATCAACACGAATTTCATCAAGTGGTATGTGGAGGTTCTCATCAGCTAAACACTTCTTGAGATTGTACACGTGAAAGGTTGGATGAACATTTCCAAGTTCAGGAGGTAACTCAAGTCTGTAGGCTACCTTACCGATTCATTCGACGATCTTGAATGGTCCAACATATCTAGGTGCAAGTTTTCCTGTCTTTCCAAATCTGATCACACCTTTCCAAGGTGAGACCTTAAGTAATACGCGATCACCGACTTGAAATTCCAAGGGCTTGCGTCGTCAGTCCGCGTAACTCTTTTGACGGCTTCTAGCTGTCTGAAGGTTATCGCGAACTTTCTTAACTTTATCTGTTGTCTCTAAAATGAGGCCAGGTCCAGTAAGCTGAGCCTCACCAATCTCATTCCAACAGACTAGTGAACTACATTTTCGACCATATAAAGCTTCAAAATGAGCCATGTTGATGCTGGAGTGATAACTATTGTTGTAGGAGAATTCAATCAATGGAAGATACGAATCCCAACTACCACCAAAATCGATCACACAAGCTCTAAGCATATCCTCCAATGTCTGGATTGTTCTATCTGATTGACCATCTGATTACGGATGGTAAGCTGTGCTCAAATTAAGTTGGGTCCCCATAGCAGATTGCATGGTTCTCCAAAAACGAGACGAGAACCGAGCATCTCTGTCAGAAAAAATGTTCAAAGGAACACCATGTCGGGATACAATCTCATCCACATAGATTTTGGCAAGCTTGTCAGCAGATAGATCCTCAAGGATTGGCAAGAAATGTGTTGACTTTGTAAGACGATCAACAACTACCCAGATGGCGTCATGACCTCTCTTAGTGCGTGGAGGTTTGGTAATAAGATCCATAGCAATGTTTTCCCATTTCCAAACTGGAATCTCTGGTTGCTCCAATAATCCAGAGGGATGTTGATGTTCATCCTTATCCTTAAGACAAGTAAGGCATTTGGATACGCACAAGGTAATGTCTTTCCTCATACCAGGCCACCAATACTGAGTATGAAGATCCTTATACATTTTATCTGCACCAGGATGAATAGAATAACGAGATTTATGGGCTTCATCCATGCGGTTTGAAATGGTAACTCTTTACCCATTAAACCTTGTGTAACACAAGCATGTTGAGCCTGAGAAATGCGGGTCTGAATATCAGATCGAACCTGAACACAGTGAAGCTTGACACGTTCCTTACGACTCAATGCGTCAGCCACGACATTCGCCTTACCAGGATGTTAGCGAATTTCGCAGTCATAGTCGTTTAGAAGTTCAACACAACGTCGTTGCCTCATGTTGAGTTCTTTCTGGTTGAAAATGTACTGAAGACTTTTGTGGTCAGTGAAAACCACACATTTTGTACCATAAAAATAGTGTCTCCAGATCTTGAGAGCGAATACAACTGCACCTAACTCAAGATCATGAGTCGTGTAGTTCTTCTCGTGTATTTTCAACTGCCTTGATGCATATGCTATGACTTTGTTCCTTTGTATGAGAACACAGCCAAGACCCAAGTTTGATGCATCACAATACACGACAAAATCATCATTGCCCTCAGGCAAAGATAGAATAGGTGCATCACAAAGCTTCTATTTCAAGGTCTGAAATGCTTCTTCTTGTTTAGATCCCCATTCCAAGGGTTTATTCTTCTGAGTTAGAGCAGTTAGGGGAACTGCAATCTTTGAGAAGTTTACGATGAAGCGGCAGTAATAACCCGCAAGACCAAGAAATGAACGAACTTCGGTGGGCGTAGTAGGTGTATCCCAATCCTTAATCGCACTGATCTTGGAGGGATCTACATGGATACCTTGTTCGTTGACGATGTGCCCCAAAAATTGAACTTCCTTAAGCCAAAATTCACATTTAGAGAATTTGGCAAAAAGTTGCTCTTTCTTCATGAGTTCCAAAGTAAGACGAAGATGTTGCTCATGATCAGCTTACGTCTTAGAATAAATCAAAATGTCATCAATGAAAACGATGATGAACTTGTCCAAATAAGGCTTACAAACCCTATTCATTAACTCCATGAAAACAGCAGGAGCATTAGTCAAACCGAATGGCATAACTGTGAACTCATAATGCCCATAGCGAGTGCGGAAAGCAGTCTTGTGAATATCTTCTTCATGCACACGAAGTTGATGATACCCAGAACGTAGATCAATCTTTGAAAAACGAGTAGCACCCTGTAACTAATCAAAGAGATCATCAATACGAGGTAGGGGATATCGATTCTTGATGGTAAGCTTGTTAAGCTCACGTTAATTGATTCACATCCTGAAAGAGCCATCCTTTTTCTTGACAAAAAGAACGGGAGCACCCCAAGGTGAAAAGCTAGGACGGATAAAACCTTTGTCAGAAAGCTCTTGAAGCTGCTTAGATAACTCTTGCATCTCAGACGGTGCAAGATGATATGGAGATCTGGCAATAGGATTTGCACCAGGTACAAGGTCAATACGGAACTCAACTTGGCGTACAAGGTCAATACGGAACTCAACTTGGCGTGCTCGGGATACAGGCACCCACCCTTCCAGATTGCACGTGTTCACATTAATAAGACCCAAACTTTGACGAGATTTTGAAAACTTTGAAGGTTCAAAACCTTATAATAAATCATCTAAGAAGAGATGATTAGTTTTCAAATCGGATTTGTAATTCGTGTTCTTGTTGTGGTTGTCACCTAAAGATAGGCAACGGTATTGTTTTAAGACTAAACACAAGATAACTTGTGTTAGGGTCCTAGGAAGGTTATAGTCTAGGTCAAAGCATCACTAATAACCTAATTCCCTATAACCATGAGCTCTGATACCAACTCTTCTGTCACACCCCGACCGCATTAAAACAGCAAACCGCGGCCGAAACGTCGGGGAGTGTCGTAACAGAATCATTGTTTCACAACACATGGATTGAAGTTTCGTTTTATTGAATTAAGTTTATTAGATTGTCTCAATACTTAAAACAAAAACATGAACATATTGTCCTTCATTGTTATTAGGTCACTAAGGCCTCGTCCATTCCTATGTGAGCATTCATCATAATCATCATCAAACATCATCAAACAACAGTACCTGAAACATATGTGAAAATAAGTCAGCACAAAAATGCCGGCGAGTACATATATTTTGTGAGTGTGTCAGATTCATGGCTTTTAGTACATATTGCAATACCTCGTCCAACTACGAGAGTGGTCGAGTGTGTACATTGAAAACAAAAGAGTTTAATATTGCAGTATGTTTTTATCCACTTTATAAGTTGATATGTGTAAACCAAAACCATTGTAGCCATGAATCTTAACTGGAAACATTTGTGTTTGTAAACCCAGTAGTAAATCGTCGTTAAAAGTAAACATTGTATGGTTTATATCTTTAAGTAAACCTTGTGACGTAACCTCGTTATGAAAACATTCGTCCAAGTGATCTAGATAACGCAACGACATGTAATGTGTTGAAAACACTTATATATAGGAAGTACCAGCGGCGTATCCACCATGCTTTCATCACATTACACCCGCCCCATTACCTAATCACTTACCATAACCCAATCGTTCCATAGATCAAATAGTTCCGATGGTTCAAATAGTTCAAATAGTTCACATAGTTCCAGTGGTTCAAATAGTTCAAATCGTTCACATAGTTTAGATAGTTCCAATGGTTCAAATAGTTCAAATCGTTCACATAGTTCAAATAGTTCCAATGGTTCAAATAGTTCAATCGTTCACATAGTCCAAATAGTTCCAGTGGTTCGTGTTTTAATTGTAAAAACTAACTTTTGGTCGTTTCCTTGAATACATTCAAACCTGTATGACTCGTCCTATTCATTCAACTCATATTAACAAACCACCAAAGGGTAAGTTAACAATTATCAGGTTCTGTCGTTACCCACATTACCCCCATAACCTTGGTGAAAGTCCGATAACGGAATTTGTCAGATCCTATAGTATCATAATATCCTACGGTACCATAACGTACTATTGGTCGGCTTAAAAATAGTTAATGTATGTCAATCAATTGTCTTTCGTCCAACGCCCCTACAAGTTTGTTCATATAATTTGAAATCGTTGTGTTTAATATAAACCAGAGCATTCGTTTTAGAAAACTCGAAATCGTTTAGCACATATGAATCACCCCAAAACAATTGAAAGTTGTAAAAGAGGGGAACTATGTACTCACATGAGATTGCAAGGTATCCTCGATTAAATGATCTTAACAAAGCTCGGGCAAACCAATGAAATCAAGTGGCACCTAGTAATCGGATCGCTATGTTAATAAATCGGCACCTAAATTGGGAGATCGGGTAGAATGAGGTCTCGTAAACTAAATGAGTATTGGAACTCATGTGATATGGTTTAACAAAGCCTATATTCTGATTCGGAACCTATCCTAACTGCTTATGACCCGTTATGACCCGTTAAGGTAGTCTACGCTAATTTAACGTGTCGTTTGCGCGAATTCGCGTTTAAGACGCCTAAATAGTGCTATGACAAGTATTATATGCCCTAACATGTTTAAATATGTTGCATAATCAGTTTAAGTGACAAAATTTAAGTTACATATGCTTAAATTCAAATTACGCATAAAAAGGGCATTTTGGTCATTTTCCTAAGGCATATAAACTACCTATCATACAACTAACTAAACTAAGTGACCATAAGTTATAACCTTGAAAGGTTATTCCCTATACAACTATGGTCACAAAATATGCTTGGCCAGATCCTAACGATCGACCAAACGGGTCGGGTTCGAAAGTCTAAGCGGTTGTCAAGACCGCTTGACTTACGACCCTATACAAGCACTAGACTAAAAGTGACGGGTTAAACATGTTAAAACATGTTTAAGTAAGTTAGAAAACAGGTTTGATATCAAAACAAAGTGTTTTGATACCCGAAAATAGCTTCGTCGTAAAATGCGCATAATCAGCATTTTGACCGAAACTTTGACTCGTCACTTCGACTAATCAACGTGGTAATCAGTAGGTATAGTCACAAGGGACTAAAACCATCGTGATTACGCTCACGTTGCAAAGTTCAAACGAAATTTGTCTTGACCAAATCATGGTTAAAGCAGAAAGTCAAACAATGTTTGACTTTCAAGCTTGAAAAGCATAAACAAGCATAAAAGAAGCTTACAAAAGGTCCAAGCTAGAAAGAATTGATCTAAAAATACTCAGGTATGAAGCCTTAGTTTTAACTTAGAGCAGATTAGATCAATTTGAGCAAGGAACAAGAATGAAACCCAAGACTATTTATAGGAAATCTTGAATCTCTAGGATCATTACATGTGTTTTTGCAAGGATCAAAACATGATCTTGGCCATACACATGTTGCCCATAGATGAGAATACAAGGGGAGCACAAAAACAAGCTCAAGGTATGCTAAAACCATGGTAAAAATCACTGAAAACAGGCTGCTGAACCAGATTCAATGTTTCTGCCAGCTCCAGGCCTCGCGAGCCGTGAAGACAGAGGCTCTGGGCTTCGCCCCATGCGAGAGCTTCTGATCAGCAACTTTCCCAAATGGCAGAACAGGCCCCTGTAGCTTAAAACTTGATTTTTGACGCGTTTAAGCTCCGTTAACCGAATTTCAAGGCTCTATAAGGTCGTACAGTTGCGTTGTTCGGTTAATTACGACGAAACTCGAACGGAAGCAAAAAACGATCCAAATTACGTGACGAATGGTATTTTTGCATTCCAATCACTAAAATAAAATATTTTAATAATTACAAAAATTTTTGGATGTCCGGATATGTTCAGAACGTAAGATATGCGCGTAAATGTAAACTTATGCACTTTTTGACGCTTTTAGTCCCTATTGATCAAATAAGCGTATTTTCGCATACCGAACCCCTCAAAGCCTATTTCTAAGCTATGTAAAGGATATTTAGGGTATGTTTAGCTTACGATCATGTTTCAGAACATTCGTTACTATACGAATCGGCATACTTTAGCAGTTTGTCGCAAATAGTCCATGTGATCGTATAAACTTGTTTTCGACACACCAAACCTTCCAAAAATTATTTCTAAGTAATGTAAAGGTTATTTAAGGTATGTTAAGCCTATGTCACTATTCCGGAGTGTTTGTCGTGTTAAACTGATTACGTTTATGTAATAGTTTACGTATAACTTTCTAGAAAACGATTTAAGGCTTGAAATCGAACAAGAATTGACATGTGCAAATGTCTCATGTATTTATACCAATCCCAAGAATGAAACACAAGATTTCATTGGTTTTGTATTTGTATGATGGTCGTAGAGGCACAGATGTCACACCGTGCACGAAGTAGGATTTACTACATACGAATGAATGGGACTTGTGTATATGTTTGCATAGCTTATATATGTTTGAGTGTTAAGTTACTAAACCGGTGTCTTGAGTATGAAATGAGAATGCAGGTATACTATTAATGTCCTTGTGAAGGTTTAAGGAATTGGAATACAAGATTGTACACGGAAAAAGGATTCGAAAAGATTAGCATGAGAAGAAGGAACACGGAGTGGTTATTTGATTACGTATGTTTAGTTTATGAATGACGTCACCCAATCTTAATGATGCGCATGTATGTGGTGATTATAGGTTGCACGGACTTAACATCATTATGAAGTATAAGAGGATTGAAGATCGTGTCAAGAGCAAGGATTGTACGGGAAGAGTAGTCACACAACTGGAGGTTTTATATTTCATTTGATGTGATAAATAAATAATGAATGTTGTAAATCTTTTTAGTAAAGTGTTATTATTCTAGAAACGAACCTTTAAGTATGTTATATTGGTAATAATGAAAGAAATTTTAAGTCTCTAATTTCCACTGCATCTGTAAGGTTAAATCGTGATATCGGTGTTTTAGATGCCTCCAACCTAGGTCTTGGTTACGTTCTTATGTAACGAGACAAGGTTATCGCGTATGCGTCTCGACAAATCAAATTCCATGAGAAGGACTACACTACCCACGATATCAAACTCGGTGCAGTTGTTTTTGTGTTGAAGATTTGGCGACACTACCTTTATGGTATGTAACACCCGTTCTTGTAAACCAAGGTTTAACGTATATTTTGAAAGATAATCATGTAATTAATCACTATCATATACATCGGGAATACGGGTTTATTAAAACTTTTTGCAAATCATAAGTTATTCTACATAACGTGGTTGAATTCGTTGTTTAAAATTTACAATGTGTCAAAGTGCGGAAGCGTGTGTCTTTATCGTGTTCGGTTCTTCACTGAGCTTGATCGTATTCCGGCGTCCTAAAGTACCTACATTTCAATAACATGAAATGATTTAGTCATACGGGGTTTAAATCATGTCCGAATGATGTCCGGGAAAACAATTGATTTTTTTTTTCAATTGTTAAACAAAATATATAAAAAAAATATCTCCACCGTAAATTACGGTGGGACCGTAATTTACGGTGGCACCTGGGTTCAAGCTTTTCTACCGTAAAACAGTAGACCTTCACCGTAAATAAATCATCTCCACCGTAAATTACGGTGGGACCGTAATTTACGGTGGACCCTGGGTTCAGCCTTTCCATTTTGCCGTAATTTGACACGAAATCTTTCGTATCTTTCAAACCGCTTATCCGTTTGACCTACCGTTTCTTCCTACATGTTTGTAATTTAATTCTCCATCATATGGAGTTAAGATCTGACATCCGGATTAAATAAAATTGAGACTTTTAAGCCTTCGGCTTATTATCTTTTCAACAATTTTTGTCCCGACTATGTGATTATCAAACAAACATGTTTGTTTGACCACCATTCATCATGAACCCTTAAATTCTAATATTGTCAATCATATTAAGTACTGAACACGGGTTTCTACGCAATTATTTACCCGTTTTTGTTTAAAATCTTATTTTGACCCGTTAAGGGTATTTACGACCATTTTAGCACGAACGGTGCTCATTTCTCATGTACCTCATAGTTCCACCAGTTTGTTATTAGCTAGTCTTCCACCACAACTATGAATGTGGTGGATTTAACGAAATGGACTATTTATTCTGAGTTTAATCCTACGGATGTGTTATTTTTGCGGCAACACACAATTTAAGCATTTAACTCTTGAAAGTTTATGTCTACAACTTTCATGCGCGTCTAAAGGTTACAAGATCGTAAGATAAGTTCCTAAACAACCTTTATAAGTTGTTTGCTCAATTTACCCTTCAAGGTAATTTTAGTCAACATTAGCCCCTCATTTACTACGAGGGGCTTTCACTACATATTTGACCAAGTTTGTATGTTAACTATAATCGTATGCATACGTACCTGGCTAGGGTCAACATATAGACCCAATTTATACCTCGCTTTTATTATCACATTTAGTGTGGGCGAAATTAACCGAATCGCTAATCGCTCCTGTTAACACAAGACTTGACAATCGCATTAGTCGATATTGTCAAATGGTGTTATCACCACCATTTGACCCGTTTGGCCTATATGCCCAACGTTGCCTATTAAATCAAAAACATGGTTTTTGACTTCTAATTCATACATCCATCCCGTCCCGGATTTCATTACCGAATCCCATTTTCTCTTAATTTCTTTTCTTGCAATTTCAACCCGTTTCGGCTTACGCCAAAAGTTTCCTTTAGGCTTCGGTTTACATTAGTCAATACTTGACCAATTTCCATTTTACCCTTTCTATCATTATTAGGTTATACTACAAGGTGACTTTGACGGAAATTCATAATTTCCTAGTCTTTACATAATCAATTTACCGTTTTGCCCTTTTTGCCATAAACCATGGTTTTTATCATCTTTATATGTTCCGACTCGTATCAATCACGTCGGAAATCCATATTTTCAATATTAGCATTATTGCATCTATAACGTATAGAATGAACAAGTAATCTACACAATTATGTAAGTTTCACTTACCTTGCATCTGAGCTACGCTTTTCTTCCATGCTTGACTTGTTTGACCCGCTTTCACTCCAAGCTTCCACCTAGCTTGTTACGCGTCAAACTATCATCATCGTTTTCAAGGTGGTTAGTTTAATCATACTCTAATACGATTATTCCACCTTATGCATTTCATATCAAAATTTCTATTTATCGTATTATAGGTCAGTTTGACCTTTTTAATAGTCAAATGCCCATTAGTATACTAATTTGCATTTTCGAGTTATCAACTAGTTTTAGCACTCTTTAATTACTCGGTAGGCGTTATCTTTAGACCTCCGTTTTAACCAAAGTTCTAATCGCGTTTAACACATTTAGAACTCTCTTTAATCACTTTTTGCATAATAGTCGAAACATCACAACTAGGTGTTTTAACTACAAAATTCTAGTTTCGAGCCTTCTTTGAGGCATTTCAACGAACACCTTAAGGGCAGAATTTTACATGTTTATTTATCATGTCTCTAGCTTATCTCTTACCCCAAATTTCACATAAATCAACCATCTTACAAAGTGGTTAACTTCTATAATTTCTGAATTCACTTCAAAATCGTCAATTTACACTAGATCAACAATCTATTTCCTAGTGTTCATCATATTAACATAAAACCCACTTAGCTTATCAATGGATCATCATGAATCTCATAGTTTTTCCAACAATCTAACATGTTATTGACCAGGGTTTACTCCTAGACATCATATTACTTCAAGATTCACTCATGCATGACATAATCAAGCTCAATTTCAGTTTCTTACAAATAACCTAGAATTTGAGATGGATCAAAACGTCACAATTTTACATACCTTGTGATCCTTTCAACTAGGTGTTCATGAATACGAGCTTGGATTTCGATTTGGGACTGATTTGGCCTCTCAATTTCTTGGATTTAGGCAAGTTAGGGTTGAACAAAGGAACTCCTTTGCTCCTGTGGAAGACATCGACCAGAACACACACTCAAGGTGTGTGTTTTGGTGTAGAGAGTTTTATTTAATTAAAACTTGTTTCTAGTTTGTCCCTTATGGCCCCTCTAATTCACCCAAGTTACATTGAGTGTATTTTAACCAATTTCTTTATTACTACAAGACTTGTAATTTAACTAGGTTATTTACTTCCTAGTTATTTTATCTTGTTCATAACCGATATTTAATATATATGTACGAAACCTATATATCTTTGGGGTGTTTCCCTATCCTTTATATTTCGAGTCCCGTCAACTCGGGCCTTTTATATACTTTGTTTTCCTCAAAGTATTTACCCTTCTTTTAATTAACATCAAGTTTATTTATTTAAATCCTAATATTCGTCGGGTAAATTTTCCTACCAACGGTGCTTTACCCGTCTTTTAGTATTAACGCGATTTGATTACCAAACCCGTTTTCGGGGTGTTACAAGTCTACCCCCCTTAGAGAGGTTTCGTCCTCGAAACCTGTTCTTACATAATTCCTTGAGTTTAAACTCAATGTATTTGAGCCGAGAGGTCTTTTAAACATTACCTATACTTCTTAACCAATCGTTAGTATTACCCGAAAAGTACGGTAACATCTTTTGGTTACTAATTGTCTTCATATCTCATACGACATAGTCTCATACGACATAGTGTAACTTCGAAATAACGTAATTCCGTTATTTCTACTAGTTTAGTTAACTTAGCGATTTCCATCGCTTTTATATATTATTGAATTCTTTATGAATCCGTTACTTTGACCCGTTTAAAGGTCTTTAGTGAAATCTTTCACTTTTAGCGACAATTTCCTCTGTTTTCAATTTTACTTATTCGATTCAGTCATACCGAACCTACCGCTTACAAGCAAACCAAATTTATTTAAATGACCTTGACCGGTCTCACTACTTAGACTTATTAGTCCAGTTACTTTTTACCGCTTGCTTGGTAATAATGTGATTCTACTTCACATTACCTTTCTCGACCGTGATCGTGTTACATCATGTTTAATTTATATCCAAAATTTCCTTTCCGAAATATCACTTTTTGAATATAACGTCTTGCGCCTATCGGTGTCAAGACTTGAACCTTTCATGCTTAATATTAAATTTTCCTATCAGGATTCTCATTCGTAAAAACGTTATTTCTTACTAAAACCAAGGTTTTAGTTTAGGATCTTCTCTTTATCTTTCGTCAATTATCCGTAACAGGACACTGACAGTCTGTAACTTATTCTTTTACAGTCTTAGTTTTATGCTGGGATTTTTAACTGGTTCTCTCGCTTTGTTAAGTAACCCGAAGGTTCTTTCACGTAGCCTCGTAGGCTATTTCCTTAGGTCTTCACCCCTTTTTTTTTTTTTTTTTTTTTTTTTTTTTACTGAAAACACTAAGGTGTATTTCCTTTTCTTTTCATGACCCAAGAGTCATTCTGGTCCCGTAGACCTTAACACTGTGTTTAATCCCGTAAGTTATGATGATCCCGTAAATCATCTTTTATTTGTATCTACATTCAAATGTATATATATATATATATTCATATATAGCTTCTAAGCATGTCTTGCTATGTTTAAAATCGTATATTTTCGCTTATGAGCTTTAGTTGACCTTGATCGTAGTCTAAGGCTTCATTTGTTTATTTCCGGGCGAAATTTTCTGACTTTGTCCTTACGTTGGACGTTTTACACAAACGACCCGTTTAGCGACATATTCACACTTTCCGGGTTCGACTGTAAGTCTACTCCCTCCCAATGCTTGTCTAAATCCTTTTACATGCTTGCGTTTTCTGGGTTCGAGTGTAAGTACACTCCCTCCCAATATTTGTCTAAATCCTTTTACATGCTTGCGTTTTCTGGGTTCAAGTGTAAGTACACTCCCTCCCAATACTTGTCTAAATCAATTTACATGCTTGCGTTTTCTGGGTTCGAGTGTAAGTACACTCCCTCCCAATACTTGTCTAAATCAATTTACATGCTTGCGTTTTCTGGGTTCGAGTGTAAGTACACTCCCTCCCAATACTTGTCTAAATCAATTTACATGCTTCTTTGTCCCTTCACTCGGGCTCATTATCCTAATGTAATACGCTTCCGTCACTCGGTTATGCGTTTACATTATTATCAAATATTTTGCTTATCTGATTCATTTGGGTACTTTTTAATTAGTCCCATTCACCCCGCCCTTACTACATCGGATGTAAACGTGTCCGCCATAAGAAGTTCATGGTATCATATGCCACTACTTACTTGGCCAGAGTAAGCGATTAACACATGACACGCATGACCTTTTTATAGTTTTCACATCACACCCTATGTAAGTAATGCCTCTACTTGTTTCTCTTGGAAACAATATCCGAACATATTTTCTATTCGGGTTTTTCCAAGTTTTTAATCTACATATGCAACTTTCAATTTCTTCATATTTGTTGCATATTACTATTTGTGCGATTATTTAAAATATGCACCTGGTAATGTTTGCCCCAACGGGCGTTCCTTGCCATTAACCTTGTTCGCGGTCGTTACGCGATTTAGTCCTCGGTGAGCATGCTCCTCTTGTCATACTTCGGACCGTTCCATCATCATATCCACAATTCATTTGACTCTCGTCGTCTTCAAACGCGAGTGTCCTTCAATTAAAACATTCACAAAAGTTAGTAACGTCAACTTCAATAATCGCCCGTATTATAATACATGGCTTTTTCTACTATACGCGTCAACGCGCGTATTTTCGTCAACTATTTCAATCATTTTAATTGGGGTAACGTGAATCACACGATAGCCTTATGTGTTGGTTACAACACTTTAGCATACACGTACTTACCGGATTTGCGATCAAGCCTCGAACCGAACACTATTCTTTATCAAGAGCATAAGGTTTAAGTTCAAGCATGGTTCCTCCCCACCATACTCGAATCTCTTAAACCAAGGCTCTGATACCAACTTGTAACACCCGTTCTTGTAAACCAAGGTTTAACGTATATTTTGAAAGATAATCATGTAATTAATCACTATCATATACATCGGGAATACGGGTTTATTAAAACTTTTGCAAATCATAAGTTATTCTACATAACGTGGTTGAATTCGTTGTTTAAAATTTACAATGTGTCAAAGTGCGGAAGCGTGTGTCTTTATCGTGTTCGGTTCTTCACTGAGCTTGATCGTCTTCCGGCGTCCTAAAGTACCTACATTTCAATAACATGAAATGATTTAGTCATACGGGGTTTAAATCATGTCCGAATGATGTCCGGGAAAACAATTGATTTTTTTTTTCAATTGTTAAACAAAATATATAAAAAAAATATCTCCGCCGTAAATTACGGTGGGACCGTAATTTACGGTGGCACCTGGGTTCAAGCTTTTCTACCGTAAAACAGTAGACCTTCACCGTAAATAAATCATCTCCACCGTAAATTACGGTGGGACCGTAATTTACGGTGGACGCTGGGTTCAGCCTTTCCATTTTGCCGTAATTTGACACGAAATCTTTCGTATCTTTCAAACCGCTTATCCGTTTGACCTACCGTTTCTTCCTACATGTTTGTAATTTAATTCTCCATCATAAGGAGTTAAGATCTGACATCCGGATTAAATAAAATTGAGACTTTTAAGCCTTCGGCTTATTATCTTTTCAACAATTTTTGACCCGACTATGTGATTATCAAACAAACATGTTTGTTTGACCACCATTCATCATGAACCCTTAAATTCTAATATTGTCAATCATATTAAGTACTGAACACGGGTTTCTACGCAATTATTTACCCGTTTTTGTTTAAAATCTTATTTTGACCCGTTAAGGGTATTTACGACCATTTTAGCACGAACGGTGCTCATTTCTCATGTACCTCATAGTTCCACCAGTTTGTTATTAGCTAGTCTTCCACCACAACTATGAATGTGGTGGATTTAACGAAATGGACTATTTATTCCGAGTTTAATCCTACGGATGTGTTATTTTTGCGGCAACACACAATTTAAGCATTTAACTCTTGAAAGTTTATGTCTACAACTTTCATGCGCGTCTAAAGGTTACAAGATCGTAAGATAAGTTCCTAAACAACCTTTATAAGTTGTTTGCTCAATTTACCCTTCAAGGGCATTTTAGTCAACATTAGCCCCTCATTTACTACGAGGGGCTTTCACTACATATTTGACCAAGTTTGTATGTTAACTATAATCGTATGCATACGTACCTGGCTAGGGTCAACATATAGACCCAATTTATACCTCGCTTTTATTATCACATTTAGTGTGGGCGAAATTAACCGAATCGCTAATCGCTCCTGTTAACACAAGACTTGACAATCGCATTAGTCGATATTGTCAAATGGTGTTATCACCACCATTTGACCCGTTTGGCCTATATGCCCAACGTTGCCTATTAAATCAAAAACATGGTTTTTGACTTCTAATTCATACATCCATCCCGTCCCGGATTTCATTACCGAATCCCATTTTCTCTTAATTTCTTTTCTTGCAATTTCAACCCGTTTCGGCTTACGCCAAAAGTTTCCTTTAGGCTTCGGTTTACATTAGTCAATACTTGACCAATTTCCATTTTACCCTTTCTATCATTATTAGGTTATACTACAAGGTGACTTTGACGGAAATTCATAATTTCCTAGTCTTTACATAATTAATTTACCGTTTTGCCCTTTTTGCCATAAACCATGGTTTTTATCATCTTTATATGTTCCGACTCGTATCAATCACGTCGGAAATCCATATTTTCAATATTAGCATTATTGCATCTATAACGTATAGAATGAACAAGTAAGCTACACAATTATGTAAGTTTCACTTACCTTGCATCCGAGCTACGCTTTTCTTCCATGCTTGACTTGTTTGACCCGCTTTCACTCCAAGCTTCCACCTAGCTTGTTATGCGTCAAACTATCATCATCGTTTTCAAGGTGGTTAGTTTAATCATACTCTAATACGATTATTCCACCTTATGCATTTCATATCAAAATTGCTATTTATCGTATTATAGGTCAGTTTGACCTTTTTAATAGTCAAATGCCCATTAGTATACTAATTTGCATTTTCGAGTTATCAACTAGTTTTAGCACTCTTTAATTACTCGGTAGGCGTTATCTTTAGACCTCCGTTTTAACCAAAGTTCTAATCGCGTTTAACACATTTAGAACTCTCTTTAATCACTTTTTGCATAATAGTCGAAACATCACAACTAGGTGTTTTAACTACAAAATTCTAGTTTCGAGCCTTCTTTGAGGCATTTCAACGAACACCTTAAGGGCAGAATTTTACATGTTTATTTATCATGTCTCTAGCTTATCTCTTACCCCAAATTTCACATAAATCAACCATCTTACAAAGTGGTTAACTTCTATAATTTCTGAATTCACTTCAAAATCGTCAATTTACACTAGATCAACAATCTATTTCCTAGTGTTCATCATATTAACATAAAACCCACTTAGCTTATCAATGGATCATCATGAATCTCATAGTTTTTCCAACAATCTAACATGTTATTGACTAGGGTTTACTCCTAGACATCATATTACTTCAAGATTCACTCATGCATGACATAATCAAGCTCAATTTCAGTTTCTTACAAATAACCTAGAATTTGAGATGGATCAAAACGTCACAATTTTACATACCTTGTGATCATTTCAACTAGGTGTTCATGAATACGAGCTTGGATTTCGATTTGGGACTGATTTGGCCTCTCAATTTCTTGGATTTAAGCAAGTTAGGGTTGAACAAAGGAACTCCTTTGCTCCTGTGGAAGACATCGACCAGAACACACACTCAAGGTGTGTGTTTTGGTGTAGAGAGTTTTATTTAATTAAAACTTGTTTCTAGTTTGTCCCTTATGGCCCCTCTAATTCACCCAAGTTACATTGAGTGTATTTTAACCAATTTCTTTATTACTACAAGACTTGTAATTTAACTAGGTTATTTACTTCCTAGTTATTTTATCTTGTTCATAACCGATATTTAATATATATGTACGAAACCTATATATCTTTGGGGTGTTTCCCTATCCTTTATATTTCGAGTCCCGTCAACTCGGGCCTTTTATATACTTTGTTTTCCTCAAAGTATTTACCCTTCTTTTAATTAACATCAAGTTTATTTATTTAAATCCTAATATTCGTCGGGTAAATTTTACTACCAACGGTGCTTTACCCGTCTTTTAGTATTAACGCGATTTGATTACCAAACCCGTTTTCGGGGTGTTACATAGTACCAAGTGTATGGTCTTCACCGACCATAAGAGCCTACAACACATCTTGAACCAGAAGGAACTGAACATGCGCCAACGCAGATGGGTTGAACTTCTCAACGACTAGGATTGTGTGATACGCTACCACCCAGGCAAAGCAAACGTCGTAGCCGACGCTCTCAGCCGATGAAGCTATGTGTATAGTGTTCGTGATATCCAAGCCCAAAACGACCTTGAAGCTCTAATTCGCGACGCGCAACACGCATGCTTCATTGAGAATACCTCAAAGGAGGAACTGAAGAAGTGTGGTGCCGAAAACTAGTTGGTAAGAAAATCGAATGGTATTTACTAATATCTCGACCGTGTTTAGATTCCTAGTCGCAATAATCTCCGAGAGATTTTGCTGACTGAAGCCCACAAAACCCGATATTCCATTCACCCTGGTGCCGACAAGATGTACCAGGACCTTCGTTCCAGGTATTGGTGGCCAGGAAGGAAGAAGGATATCTCCCTCTATGTTTCGAAATGCCTAACCTGCTCGAAAGTTAAGACAGAACATCAATGACCCTCTAGCTTACTCGAACAACCTGAAATCCCTCGTATTCCTTCTGGTCATGATAGCATTTGGGTTATCGTTGATCGTCTTACAAAATCCGCCCATTTCTTACCGATACGAGAAGACTTCAAGGTTGAACGATTAGCACGAATCTATACCGACGAAGTCATTTGTCAACACGGGACGCCTCGTGACATCATTTTTGACCGCGATGGTCATTTTACCTCACGTCTCTAGGAGACTTTTCAGTCCGCTTTCGGTCCGACTCTAAATCTCAGTACCGCATTCCATCCCCAGACTGATGGTCAGACTGAGCGCACGATCTGCAACCTTGAAGACATGATTCGTTCATGCGTTATAGATTTTGGTGGTAATTGGGATTCGCATTTACCTTTAGTAGAATTCTCGTACAATAACAGTTATCACGATAGTATTCAAATGCCAACCTTTGAGGCATTATATGGTAGAAAATGTTGATCGCCTATTGTATGGCACGAGATCGGAGACGCACAAATCACCGGTCCTGAGTTGATACAAGAAATGACAGACAAAATCCACCAAATAAGAGACAATCTCTTGAAAGCTCGGAGTCATCAAAAGAGCTACGCCGATAAACACCGTAAGCCCCTTGAGTTTGAAGTTGGTGATCACGTACTCCTAAAGGTTTCACCTTGGAAGGGGGTGATCCGATTCAGCAAGAAAGGAAAGCTAGCGCTACGATACGTGGGTCCCTTTAAGATTCTGGAAAGAAGTGGTAAAGTAGTCTACCGAATCGAATTACCGGTCGAACTCAGCAACGTACATCCGACTTTCCACGTCTCAAACCTCAAGAAGTGTCTAGCTGAAGAAAATCTCCATGTACCTCTCGAAGACTTGCAAGTAAACGAGACCCTACACTTTGTGGAAAAGCCTGTAGAAATAATGGATCGAGAGACTAAGAAACTTCGATGCTGACGCATTCCCAAAGTGAAGGTTCGTTGGGAAGGCAAACACAGTGCCGAGTTCACTTAGGAACTCGAAAGCGATATGAAAGCTAAATATCTGTAGTTCTTTGTTACGTCAGCTCCTTTATTTTGGGATGAAATTTCCTAAAGTAGGCGAGGCTGTAACAACCCGACTTTTCGGATCGTTACCTATTTGCTTTCACTTCGATTTGTAACATTTAAACGCTTTATAGTCACAAACTCTCAACGCTAACGCAACACGAATTATAGAAAATTATGCTACTTTATTTGTCGAGTTTTTTTTGTATGGTTATCGCACGCCTCCGCATTCGCTTATCGCACCTAAGGCGCTAAATCGCAAATGCAATTAGTAATAATGTTATGATGTGTGTTCTGATGTGCTTTACTTGTGTGTGCTTTATATGTTTATGTATTACACTCGCAACGCAAACTCGAAATGCACAAAGGCTATTCACATAACTCGGTTTATCACAGTAAAATGCAATGCAACACCTAGTGAACGAACCAAGGTTGGAAAACTAACAAAATCCGAACTCAGCATCCGAATGGGCCATTCGTTCGGATGGATCCCATCTGTCCGGATGGAGCCCATCCGTCCGGATGGAGCTCATCCGTCCGGATAGAACCATCCAAACACCGCCACTCGCACACCGCCTTAACCCTCGCCCTCCTCTATAAATACCAGTCGTACGTCTCCATTTCGACACTTTGGCTCTCTCATCCGCTCCCAAGTTTCCAAACGCGATTCAAGGCATTTTGTAAGCTATTTCTCTCAAATCTTCTTCAAATTTTCACTCCTTTTCACTTCTACTCCATTTTCTTCATCAAAATCACACACACACTTTAACTATTTCTCAAAATCATTGATTTTAGACCTCTCAAAGATGGTTTCCACTCGTTTTGCTTAGGCAAATTGTTGTGGAGCATCATTCAATCGAGATTGGTTCAAGATCTAAAGGATTTTCACACTTTTCAACTTATTTATGAAACTTCTCTTTGATTTTTATAAAACATTGGTGGAATCGGGATTCAATCGGACCCTCGACTCGTTCCATAGTCAAGAGTCGACTCGAGAACTGATCCCCATCGAAGAGATGGACCGACTAACGGGCCGAACATGAATCTCCATCAAGAATAGGACACCCGATCGAATGGGCAAGCCCCATCCGTCTGAATGGACTAGGCTTGGTGATTTTTTACAAAACTTCAGCACAGCCCATCCGTCCAAATGGATAATGTCCATCCGTCCGAATGAACTGACCCTAACAATTTCCGTTGTGTAATTTTATTACCACGACTGTTAGAACGTTTTCAATCAAAACTTCAAAAATTTTAACGACCACAGACCATTCGCTAGAATGGGCCATCCGTCCGGATGGAGCCCATCCGTTTGGATGACCTGGACCCATCCTTCCGGGTGGAGCCCATCCGTCCGGATGGACTATTGGACACTTAACTCGCTTTTTACCCCACTCGACACTCTGATTTCGACCGTGTCAGCACTTGGAAGACTTAAGCTTCTGTTCCCATACGCAGGCTGACCCGACGCTCCCTTCAATCCATGAGGATCGTGTTTCTTGATTAGGACACGCGCTGTGAGTATACTCGAACCCATTTTCGTTTAACGCACTTTTGGGTGTTACATATGTTCTCTATCAAAACACAACACACAACGCAAACACCTTATAAACGCTGACCGCTCCCGCAGGCTATACGTGATTTGTTGAATGCTTGTTACTATGCTTACATGATGCTATGCCAGACCGCTTTAGCAATGATGGTACTATAGTTTGGACTCAGCACCTGTATGACAGGGGTTTCTAAGGATCACATTACTTTACTTCACGTGTTCGCGTTGGAGAACATGTGACGCGCATACTCTACATCGCAGTCACGTGGTTAGGTTGTATCATTGTTGATAGTTACATGCTTCACCCGTTACGTGTTACATGTTGGTTATGCGTAAACACTTTTTATACTATGTCTATGCAAACTTGTGTACTCACCTTTATTTTATGTAATGACTTTTATTTTAACGTATGTGACGGGTTGATTGGATGTTATGCTGCAAACGAGTTAGGAAGTCTAGAAACCCACCAAATAAAATTTGAGTTGTCGGAATGGAACTTGTTTTTGAGACTAAATATCTGTAATGACTGTTTTTTGAATTATTTGTTTAATAGTATGGGATGTTAAACCTTATACATATTGTAATTTAATAGTTGTTATGGATTCTCTTAAATAATCTGTTTCACTCAGTGTCACGCCCCAATGATTCCGCCGTCGGTTGGGGTGTAACATTTAGATCCTCCTCTATGGACTTACACAGGTTCACCTGGGTGGCCAGAAATCTGTTTTACGGGAAGCATGAACTTCACGTGCCTCAATCGCCTTTATTTTATGCACTTTCGTTATTTCTATGTAATCTGTTCATAGTCTTCGTTTACGTTTGTATTGTATTTTGGTTCAGTTCTTATTTATGTATTGTAATCTGAATATGGATTAATAAAATTGTCATTTTTATTTTATTTCTTGAACGATTTTCCTACAAGTAGAACTATATAAAAAATGTTGAACGCAAACTTGGAAACATTATTCATTAAATACTTGAGTGGAAACCAAAGATATAGGATAAGATAATAGCCCAAGTTGGATCTGCCTACAACATCATGATCTAAAGGTAGAGGATAAACACCCATTAATGACGCAGTTAAAATGAACATGGACGAAACCGATTTGGAATCGACCCGAAACGACATGTAATCGGTTTGTAAGCTGATACTTTGAACCTAGTGGAACCTAAAGTGAGCAAGTTAAGAACTTGTTTCAAATCCGACCCGAATTGATATTTTCTCATTAAAAAGGTTCCAAAAAAACAATTTTGACTAATATAAACCAAAACTAGTTCTAACCCGAACCAGTTTGGGCCATAGCCTTGATTTGTGTCGTTGATGGAAAATCCAACCAAAGTGACTATTTCTTGTGGCAATTTTTTTTTAAACCTTAGTTAATTTATTATATTGATTTTAATTAAAAATCTTTTCGACCCCTCGTATTGGGATTTGACTATACGATGACCGACTTACGGTATTGACAACCTTTATAACCTTTGACGATACTCAATATCTTGTCGAAGCTATGCTACTCGTATGACGGGTGCACTTCCCTTGAGTGTTTCAAAGTGAGCAGATGTATTATATCGTGATTTATAAATTTAAAAGCTTATTTCGTATTTAAAATTTATCATTTTTATATATGATACGATACACATAACCTTAACCAACAATACTACCAACCATAACTAAAATGGCAAAATTATGGTCTTTAGACCATTCACATTGAATTACTTATCCCTATTTTTATAATTACAATAAAAAATATTGTTTTTTCTCTTGTTTTTTTTTTCAATTAAATAATATATTCTATATCTTTATCATTACATTTCTCTCTCCTTCACTCATAACTACTTTCAAAATTATTAAAAAATTTATAAGAGTAAACAGTGTTTCGCGTATATTTACAGATAAACAGTAACATTTCTATCTCCTCCACTCACCTTAAACATGCAAAGTTGGGGCAAATTGTGGATTCGGGTCACGATGTGGTTTCATGCCATTATGAGTCAAGAACCGTATCACTACACTGATACAATCACTTCAAAATTCCGAGGAATATACCGTGACCCGAATCCACAATTTGGGGCAAACGATGTCCGTGTTTTGGAGTATTTACAACAAAAGCAAAGAAAGCGACGGTAGCATCTTCAACCAATTACATGAAATATACCGCCAGGGTCAAAATCAATCTTTCAAACTTATATACGTATGGGACGATGTCCGAGTTAGCTCAAAGTGGGTGACTACCTGAAATGCTTCAACAAACAAGTGATTAAAAAAGGGAGACGTCGGAGCAACCCGACAACACGACTAGTGGTTTGGATGCATATTCTTTTTAGGATCTCAATGAGAGTCCTGACAAATTACCTCAGGAAACGATCAGGAGGGACAACGCAAAAGCAAAATATGCTACAACGTCTTCAGCTTCACAAGAAATTGGATAAAGTGTTGCCAAAGTTGATAGTTTTAGCACCATGTACACTACAAGAAAGGATAGCTTTTAGCGGCGACACCATTAGCGGCGACAGGCTTTTTGTCGCCGCTATTGGTCGATCCGCGTGCCGGATGCTGAAACCAAACCCCAGCCGTTGATCAAAATCCTGATCTAACGGTTGGGGAATTAAAATATATTAGCGGCGACAAAAACATATCAATACCGGCGACAGGCTGTCTCCGCTAAAAGTATGTGTCAGAATATTAAACCCTAGCCACACAAACCTTATCTCTGGTCAACCCTTTACCGGCGACATATATCAATACCAGCGACAAGGCGGCGCCGCTAATGGTCAAACGATATTACACCCTTATCAGCGCCATTTTTTCCCTCTTTCTTCACTTTTTCCCCCAAGAACTCGAGAGAACCGCCAGATTTCAGCAAATTTCGACCAAATAGGTAAGTCAAGCTTTGTTTTTGTTACATTTCTTCTTTATTTTGTTATATACATATGATAGGCTTTAATTTTTGTATATTTTTGTGTGTTTATGGTAGTGAAATTGGATCATCAGCATCACTTCTCCGATCACCACCGTCACTTCTCCGGTCACTACCTCATCTACGCGGTCTACATCTCTTGGAAACTTGAAAATACGGTTAGTTTTATATGTATTTTTTTTTTCAAAGTTTAGATATTGAATAATTTTTTGTTTTGGTTTGTTAATGGATAATGTAGGTATATGTTAGTATGTCAAATGTATAATGTAGGTGTATTTGGGGAAAATGTGTATATGAAAATATATCTATTTGTGTATTTAGGTGTGTGTATGTAAGCATGTATGTGGGTATGTAAGTGTACGAATGAATGTATGTATGTAGGTGTATGTTAGTATGTTGGTGAAAAATGTGTATGTTAGTATGTATGTTTGTATAAAGTATGGAAATGTGTATGCAAGTATGTATAAATTTTGTGGTTTTGGTCAAATTGTATAAGAAAGTCTATGTATTTGTGTATGTAGGTGTATGTAAGCATGTATGTGGGTATGTAAGTGTATGAATGAATGAATGTATGTATGTAGGTGTATGTTAGTATGTTGGTGAAAAATGTGTATGTTAGTATGTATGTTTGTATAAAGTATGCAAATGTGTATGTAAGTATGCATAAATGATGTGGTTTTGGTCAAAATGTGTGTTTGGTCATGTTTGAAAAAAAAATATGTTTAAGTTGATAATTTCTATGTTTGTATAAAGTATCTAAATGTGTATCTAAGGATGAATGTTTGTATGTTTATGTAGGTGTATGTAAGCATGTATGTGGGTTTGTAAGTCTATAAATAGAGTATGTGTTAATGTGCATACATTATGTTTAAGTTTCATGATTTCTATGTTTATGGTCATGTTTGAAAAAAAAATATGTTTAAGTTGATAATTTCTATGTTTATGTTTAGGTTTGAGAAAAAATATATTTGAGATGATAATTTGAATGTTGTTTATGTGTAGGTTTGAAAAAAAATGTTTAAGTTTGATAATTTGTATGTTTGTGTTTAGGTTTGAAAACATTTATATTTAACTTTGACAAATATATATTAGTTAGGAAATACCCTCCTTGAAGCCACGAAATGTTCGCTTAGGGCTTGCAGCTGACGGTTTTAATCCCTTTAACAACGGTAGTGGATCCTCAACTCATAGCATGTGGCCGGTTATACTCACCACATATAATCTGCCTCCCTGGCTATGCATGCGAGAGTCCACATTCATGTTGACCTTGTTGATTCCTGGCCCTAAATCACCTGGGAAAGACATGGACGTTTTCCTTAGACTGTTAGTGGATGAGCTTAAGTAATTGTGGCAGACAGGTGTACGTACTAAAAACGCAGCAACAAACACATACTTCACAATGAAGGCGGCGTTGTTATGGACCATAAATGAGTTTCCAGCCCGTAGTAGTCTATCAGGTTGGAGCGGACAAGGCTACATGGCATGCCCAACTTGTAACCAAGACACTCCTTCAATACATGTAACTGGTAAATGTGCTTATGTTGGTCATCGCCGGTTCTTAGATGCCAACCATCCTTGGAGAACAAGTCTCGACTTTAACGGGAGACCCGAGACACGAGACCCTCCGAGACAGTTTAGCCCAGGTGACATAGAAGCTCAACTCGGTCGTTTAATTAATCGTCTACCAGGCAAGCATCCGGCTTTTGGAGGTGGGAGGATAACCCGGTCAGATTTCGAGTTGAACTGGTCCAAAAGAAGCATATTTTTTGACCTTGAGTATTGGTCTTCTCTGCAGCTGAAACATAACTTAGATGTAATGCATATAGAGAAAAATGTGTGCGACAGCTTGCTCGGTACTCTTCTAATGAACGATAAGAGCAAAGACACGCCAAATGCGCGGTCCGACTTGGAAAAACTAAACATTCGGCCGACACAATGGCTGAAACAATCGGGTGGCAAGTTCTTAAGTCCCCACCCAAAGTACTCATTCAAGTCCGATGATCGAAAACTTTTTTGTCAGTTTATAAAAAATGTTAAATTACCAGATGGGTTTGGATCTAATATTAGTAAGAGGGTGACAGATAACAATGCTAATATTACCGGGTTGAAATCTCATGACCGTCATATCCTCATGCAACGTTTGATACCAATTGGGGTTAGAGGGCTTTTGACTAAAGATACATCTACACCAATAGTAGACCTTTGTATGTTCTTTAAGCAACTTTGCTCTAGAACACTATCGGTGGATGATATGAAGAAAGCAAAGGATGACATTGTTACCATCTTATGCAAGTTAGAGATGATCTATCCACCTGCGTTTTTTGACATTATGGTTCATTTACTTGTGCATTTACCTGATGAAGCGATTGCGGGAGGTCCAGTAGCTTTTAGATGGATGTATCCATTTGAAAGGTACATGAAAAAACTAAAGAAGTATGTCAAAAACCCGGCAAGGCCTGAAGGTTGTATAGCTGAAGGCTATCTGTTTGAAGAAGCTCTAACATTTTGTTCAATGTACCTTAAAGATGTTCAGACTAAGTTCAATCGCCCAGATAGAAACGATGATGTCGTTGTTGAAAAAAGAAAGTTATGGGTGTTTGAGTCCAAATGTCGTCCTGTTGGCGCAACAAAGAACAAAATCTATCATTCATCGAAAAAAGCAAGATGGAATGGTTTGTCCTCGAAAACTACGCAGAAGTTAGGGAGTACATGAAGTGAGTGTTTCTATCTTTAACTTTTCATAATCTGTTAATTGGTATTTTTCATTCCTTTCTTATATTTGTGATCAATGTAGTGAATTCAAACATACACATCCCCAAGATGATCTTAAAACCAAATTTCCGGGATGGTTTCTCCATAAGGTATAATACATATATAACACTCATTACTCTACACTTGCTAGGTAATACATATATAACAAACATTATTACTCTATATTTGTTAGGTCCATTCGATGAAAACACAAAATTCTCCAGAATTCCACCCGGAGTTGTATGCTCTTTCAATTTATGCGAAAATGACTGCTTACACTTACACTGCTTGCATAGTCAACGGTGTTAGGTTTAAGACACTTGAACGTGATGCAAAATGCGCAACGCAAAACTCTGGGGTGGAAGTGGTTGGAGAGAACGGTGTGAAATTTTATGGCCAATTAGAAGAAATTATTGAGTTGCCTTATACAAATGATTATTCCACTGTCCTATTTCGGTGCAAGTGGTTTGATACTCGAAAGGGTGTAAACCATGACAATAATATCACCAGTATAAGCACTGAACATGAATGGGACAAAGACGATCAACTCATATTTGCTTCGCAAGCCAAACAAGTGTTCTTCATCCAAGAAATGTCTCGAAACCAAAAAAATAAACATAGGTGGGTAGTCGAAAATGTTAATCATCGAAAAATTTGGGATCGGCCATTAAGTGATGACCGCGTCAATAAGGTTCAAAATGTTGACAAAGGCTTAGAAGATATTGACGTTGTCGACAACAACTCTTCATCTGAATGTCCACTTGTCATTGACTTGACCCAATACTTTCAAATTGGATCTTCTCATGCTACTGCGGGTGAGCCTTCAATTGAAGTTGATCCCCCAACGGCTACCGTCGATGAAGTGTTTAAGGTCGAGACTGATTGTGATGAGGTCGAGGCTGATTGTGATGAGGATGATCCCGATTATGTGGAGTCTGACTAAAAGAAAAGTTATTGTAATTTATATTGATTTGTATTTGATAAACACTTGTTTGAAATATTTATTTGAATTTGAGTTACACTTGTTGTACTTTCCCTTAATTTCTATTAGATACACATGCTGTAACATTTGTAACTTTATAGGGATTATGTTTTCGGTATTGCTTATATTCGCTTATTTGATGGCGGATGTGGCCCCCTGGGGACATGGGGGTGACGGCGCTGGTGATCCACCGCCTCTTGGTGGATTTCATGGCACGCACAAGACTGACGGTAAGTCTTTTACTAAATTATTTTGTAGTTCAAATATTTTATATATTATAAATGTTGTTACTAATTATTTTATTTTTAAGTGCAGCAGTTCCCCCGAAGAGGGTTAGGGGGAAAGCCAAAAACGAGAAACCACGGCGTCTTGTAAAAGCGGGGGGGGGGGGGGGCTGTATCGCTTACGTTTGACAGACAGGTCACGTATACCCCTGTTGGTAAATCAAGAGATCTGTTTTCAAGGGAGGCCGACCTGTATATGTAGCGGACCATCCCGTTTGATAAAATTGGATCGGATAACGTTGAACAACATTACAAGGATGCCCTCATGAACCACTTACGGGTAAATAAGTTATAGGCATAAAATTTTATCAAATATTTAAGCACATGTAAATCTAATTTATATATGATATTTTAACTTTTTATTTAATTTGTAGGAAATTTTCAATTTTGATGAAGTGGAACGTGATTTAGAGGCGAGAAACTTGACGGGTGGTATTAGGACTGTGCTTATGAAGCGGTACTCTGACCGCAAGTACGAAGCTAAAAAATTATTTAAGAGCGAGGGAGGTTACAATGATATTGAGAGGGCAAGGGCATACCATCCCGCGGATATGCCCTATGATAACTGGTTGAGAACCATCGAAGGTTTACGGGACGCAAAATATATTAAAAGAAGCAAGGCCAACAAACTAGTACGCGAGAAACAACAATTCCCATACCGTGGGGGGACATCGTCGTACGGTAGCACCGCCTATAAAAATGTAATGTTTTATGTATGTGTGCGTGTGTGTAAGCTTTTGTTTATTTAATGTCTAATCTAAGTTTAATGTTAAACAGGATATGGATTGGGTACCTACGTATGCTAAAACTCACACGGACAATCAAGGGAATTGGGTTGATCCGGTTGCTGAACAAAATTACGTAAGTATTTCTTTTAAGTATTATTTTCTATAACAAATATATATATATATATACACATATATATTTAATCATCTTCGTAAAATACAGCGGAACATACAACAGGCCACAAATGAATGGACGGTGAAATTACCGGTAAACCCGTTTTGCTCAAGGATCGAACCCAGGTCTGGGTCTGCTATCATTGCCCACCAGTGCCTCACTCTGCACCAAGTGGGAGTTGAACCTTATCTCATAAGAGAAATGCAAGCCTTCATCGGCTATTCTGTAAAAGTATTGTTTTTTTTTTTTTGTAATTATAATCAATTCAGTTAACTATTTATATAAATGTTTTTTAAAATACACAATAATTGATTTTTGGGACAACTCAATTTGGCCTGACAAGTTTTGGTCATAATAAAAATGTAAAAACACTTGTTACACAACTCTTCTGACGTGGCTCAACAAGATTTGATTTTTCCTCATATTAATGCAGGTAGGTTCATGCTGTACATGGCTACTTGAGAAGTCTGGTTTGGTTTGTTGCTAACATGGGCCTTGCTGAGGGAAATTGCTTCAAAGAAAATAAAAAAAAGTTTTGCCACAAGGTGTCACATTTGGTTTTGGTTGGGGGAAGAGTAGAGGAATACTCGGCTGCAGATATGGATGGCATTCGCGAAGATTGGTTGAGTTATGCGGCTACCTTTGTTGTTAAGTGGAACCATATTTTATTGAAGAATGTATTGACAAACAATTTTTTTTTGTTAACGTTAACATATTTGTAATATACTTGACATATGATTATGTAATGGGTTGTTTTGGTATATATATGTGTATTTGTTTTATGAAATAGATTTATTATTTTTGAGATTATATATGTATCCTGGGTAAATTAGTAATTTTATAAAAAGAAAAATATTTTTTAAATAATTAAAAGCATGACACGCGTAAACGAATGTCATTAAAAATTGTCATAAAATGAGTGTCATGAATGCATGTCATTAAAATGTGTCATAAAATGAGTGTCATGAATGCATGTCATTAAATGTGTGTCATAAAAACATGACACACAAATGCATGTCATGTTAATTTTATGACTCCTCAATCAACGACTCGCATTTGCGTGTCATAATTACCGTTTCATGACGCACAATGTGCGTCAAGAAATGACAAACGAACGCATGTTTCCTTGTTAAATATATGTTGGTAGCGTTAATTAATATGCTAATATACGTTTTGATATCTATTATTGTAGGATTTTGTTAACAGCTTGTTCCAAACGCCGTCCTTTTTAAACCAACTTAACAACTATCTTGCTTCACAAGGAAAAGGAAAAGGAAAGTCAAACGACTACGATTCTGATGACTTATTCCATAATCATTCCGACGACGGGTGACTTGTTGTTTTTAATGTATGATTTAATTAAACGTTGTAGGATTATAATGTACGACTTAAATGTAGTTTTTAATTATATTACCTTTAGTATATGTTCATGGCGTAAGTTTGCGTTGTTTGAAATAGGCAGGTTCTGTTTTTTCGGCCGTAAAACTGGCTGGGTGCTGTATATACAGCTGCTGTATTAAAAAAAAAAAGACTTTTAGCGGCGACATGTGTCGCCGCTATTCCGACCAGAGCTTATACCGGCGACCCTTTAGCGACGACACGTGTCGTCGCTAAAGGTCTGATATCAATACCGGCGACGTATACCTTGAGCGACGACAGTAGGTCAATAGCGGCCTATCAATACCGGCGACCTTTTGCCGGCGACATGTCGCCGCTAAAGGTCAATACCGGCGACAATTTCCACCAATACCGGCGACAGCTGTCGCCGCTAAAGATGGTCCATTCTTGTAGTGGTACGAGGAAATTGGATAAAGTGTGACGCTGATATAACAGTTAAAATTCATTGGAGAATATCAAACACATGAAAAAGCCCAGTCTTATCTTACCACGCATAGTTATGTTCCACGGTTATAAACAATTTACTTAATTGTTAACTTTATTCTTTTAGTGAAATTACATCATGAAGGAGGGATACTTTTAATTACATACACATGAAAATGAAGGCAATGCCAACTTGCCAACCACTCAAATACACCACTGGTGTACGGCATCTTCAGTAACCTGCATAATCATTTGTGGGTGGAGGTTTCAGCTTAGAATCAAGACCTGGCTCTGCCATTCCAATAAACCCAGTTTGCAGTTTTTGGCTTGTGGTGTAGTTCACACCCACAACACATCCCACCTCCATCTTGTGCCTCTTGGATCCAACCTTTTTATGCTTATACGTAGCCACCAAATCCACTCGAAAAGCCACCATATCCGTCCCTTCTAACACTGTTGGCACGCCGTTTGTTTCCACAAAGTCCCTTACGTTCTTAGTCTTCCCGTTACCCTGATAAAAACTATCGACCGTGTACTCTGCTAACGTAACCATCATGGAAACATTTGGGAAGTAAGAAAAGGTGATTTTGATTGGATCGGGGTAATGAAGGCCAATTGCCGAGTTTCGGTTTTTTAGCCTGAGATGAAAGTGGATAGTCAAGTTTTTGGGAGAATCATCAGATCTTGTCACGTTAAAGGCTTGATTATCAAATAAATCAACGGAAAAGTAGGGACTTGATGGTGATGAATATAGAGCTAACATGACAGGCATCAAAACAACTAAACCCAACCAAAAACATATACAACATAAGCTAACAATAACGATGCCGCTGTCCCGACAACCCGCCATATTGTCTAGAAAAGAAGAGATGTTTACTAGACCTAAAAGGATTAGTGGATCAAGATTTCGGGGTGAAGAAACTGTGATGGTATTAGCTTGCTATTTGAAAGATTTGGGTTGTGTGCTGCAAGTCCTTACAAGTAACAATGTCAATACCCTGGATAACAATATTCTATTGTTGACATTGTAAATGGAAAGTTGGTTGCGGTTTCTTGGAAATGAAAGACTTTCTTTGTTTAATAGTTCTTCTTGGAAGGAAAACACGGATATTTTATCATCGGGTCACCTACCACAGATCGTTAACCAGGTCCAACTTGAAAGTCTCTTGTTCCATTTTTATTTTTGTATTAATTCCTTGGACTTTTAGAGAGAAGACAAGTGCAACGTAGGATCTGAATTATGATCTTGGATTATTATGAATTAATATATTCAGTGGTTTTGTATTATGATGATCATAGCTAGCTCTCTCGCCAATGATGGCTAGCTCAGTTGGCAAATTAGATCCAAACTTTGATTCCAAGGCTAGGGAGACGTTTGCTTTCAGGTTCGACCCGTGCAAGTGGCGATATTTGGATGCGCATGTTGGGTCGTGAGTGTTTTTAACCCATCTATGGCCAGACCAGGTTTCATCTCGGGTTTGCCTTTGTGTAGGTTATCCTACAGCGCATAACGCGCACCAACGTAGGCATTGCGCTATATGCCGTCCAAAAAAAGTTAGCTCTCTTTGATAGTTTTATAAAATAATAATTGTTTTCTGTTACTAAAAATATACGTTATAATTTGATAATTAAATAGTCTAGTAAGTAGATTTGCACCTTTCAGAGGACATGGTTGAAGATAAAACTTTGTGGAGACATAGAATTAAGGTTAATGACTTTTAGGAGGTGGTCCTGGTTTTGTTTTAGGTTCTTGTCTTAGGAGGTTAATTTTAAATTTCTCTTTGAGGAGTTATATGACATTTTTATAGGTTTTCGCTATTTCCAGATGTCGTAGTTTTACTAAGAAATACTTTTTATGGATTCTAATTATTTTAGTTTTACGTTTTTATAGTAGCTGGAATCTTATGTCTTGGTTATCGTTTTGGAGCCGGGGGTTTCACTGGAAGCGTCTTCTCTATCACTTGGGATACAGGTAAGGGTTGCCTACATCTCACTCTTCCTAGACCCTATCAATAGCCTGGCTATAGGTGCGATTATACTGGGTAAGGTTGTTTTTGTATAGTCTAGCACGTAATCTAACCTGAATGCATCCTCACTTGGTTGAGAGATATATTTTTTTATGAGACCTTAAATAATTTGGAAATTTCCACCCAACTGATCTATAACATATAATCAAGAAAACGGAATTTCCTTAAAGTCGAGCATAATAACTAATTAAAAAACAAAGCTGAAGATACCTATAATTTATGAGACCTTAAATAATTTGGAAATTTCCACCCAACTGATTTATACATATAATCAAGAAAACGGAATTTCCTTGAAGTCGAACATAATAACTAATTAAAAAACAAAGCTGAAGATACCTATAAATAATATCCATTCCGCGTCAAAATCTAAACATCCTATCTATAAACCAAAAGTCATCTTCTTCCATTATTTATATACTATCTGATTTCTTCATTTTGCACTCACCAAATTGAAACAAACATGGCATTTAACAGTAGATGTTGGTGCATAGTCATATCAATATTAACCATCATAACCGCGATCATCGTCGTATGCGTGTATTTCACCAACCCATCAGATCCCGCATTCACCATCAATGATTTTTACGTCTCGGCCCTCAACTTATCAGACATTTCCTCCACCACCACCGCCGCGAATCAGACCATGTTCTTTGACATGAAGCTCCATAACAAGAACAAAGCCATGGGGGCTTACTACGATCCTGTTAAGATTATCTTTTCTTACATCCCTAACATCAAGTTGACTTTTGTTGTGGCTGAATACACGGTGCCAAAGTTTTACCAACGTAATCAGAAAAGCAAGCATGTGATAGCAACGGTGACTTCCCGCGGCATAGCACCGTATAACAGAACGGTGACATCTTCGGTGTTCAAGGTGGAGGTGTTAACCAAAGTGGGGTTTACAACACCTGCTAACCGTAAGAAGAGGAGGGTGAATGTGGTGGCCAACGTTAGAGTTGGCCAAACAGGAGAGAGAGATTCAAAAAAAGGCATTAGACTCTTTGAATCCGGTGTCGGTGATGGGTTTGGAGGTTTAAGCATAAAGATATTGATGTTGATCATTTCTACTACAACCATTTTAATTATTACCTGATGGAATGTTTGCTAAAATCTACACAAGAAGCTTGAAATTTTTAGCCAATCAGTGTGTATATTTAATAACTGCGTGAAGCGTATTTTGTCATTTTACTCTACTCTTTGATACATGTTACCTTTCTAATTTCCTTAAATTCAACTATGAATGGTGTGAGGATTGTTAAAAAATATTCATTTTAATATAGACTTAGTATAGTAATTACTATTTTGACCATATTGTATAAATGCTTGTAATAAATTAAACCAAAGATACCCAAATACTTAGATTATAAGTATTTGATCATATGTTCTATTACTAATTATCATAGCTACTCCAACCATCACTTGAAACTTGAAAGGGTGCAATGGTTGGAGACACCTCTCCGCTACCTATATATAGCACCACATTTTTCATTTGTGAACATATCATTTTGAATCTCACAATAAATAGAAGTACCTTCACTCTAATTCTAACTAGTGTGATATCCCTGCGCCACACGGCGGGAGCTCAATCGGTAACTACAATACCAACACTCGCTATAGCTATCGAAAGAGAGCCCAAAAAGTAAATTTGTAGTATGTGCAAAAGATATTAACACGTGTTTTACACCAATCGATTTACATGTAGCAGTGGTGGGACGTGTGGCATAAAATAGGATATGCATGTGACACTTCAGGTTTCCCGCATATTCTATTATTGAATTAAAGTGTTATTAAATTAATATGTTTGGTTGGATATATATGTGTGTGTATGCATGATTTATGCACAATGTGTAAATACATTAATTGAAACCAAATCCAACCGAACAGTTTAAAATAATGTGTGTGACCAGATAATGCAACCGCACACCTCCTCATCCCCGTACACTATCCCTTGATCTGCTTGGGCAACCGCACACCATAAGTATATTAGATCAGGCCGAAGGTCAGTCCACGTGAAACCCTAATAAGCGGCACGGTTATGGGGCGCACCCCTATATGTGTGCGACATCCCCTTTGTGTATAAAAGGAGCATGCCAGCCGATAATTAGGAAGGTTGGCATCAATCATTTTGGCTGCAATCCCTAAAAACATTCATTCTCTCTCTCTAACTTTCTCTCTCTAAAAACCCTAAAAATACACCAAATCTCATTCTGCTTCTTCGGGTCCGACGGCAGTGATATCATCTTTCAAGGACAGCTAGTGTTCGTCACTTAGGAGCTTCATTTTCCTCTATTCTACAAATTTTCACTCTCATTCAAACCAGTTAGTTTACTATCTTCATAATTGATGATAATACATGGTAAAGGTGCAAGCTTGGTTGATGATTTGTATGTTAAATGGATATACATGATTGATGATTGTTTAAGTGTTAAATGAAGAGCATGATGATTGAGATGTAACATTGCAAAAGTATGATAAATAACTCACTCGATTAAAAGCTACATTATACACTGTTTTAAGAGGTTACGCTTGGTGAATGATAGTTTTTGTGTGAAGAGTCATTCGGTAATTGAAGGTTGATGTTATTTGCAAGATTAGGGCTTTGTGGTGATGCTAAAGTTTAGGTCTTTATGAATGAGTATGAGATCTATTTTAGAAGGAATAAATGTGTGTATCTGTGTTTGGTTTGATAGTTGAATTAGTGTTTGATTCATTGATGCATGATGAAACATTCTAGAGAATGATTAGGCTGATAAAAGGAAGAAGTGTTAATGAACATGATGATTATGTTTTGAATTTGTGCATTTTGATCTGTTGTGAATGGATAAACATAAATAAATTCTGTTAAAACCGTACATCTAAGCATGCATAACTGAGTCTGTGCACCGAACAACACGAGGCAGCACATCGCACACTAGTGTGGACCGCACTCCCTCGTACAAGTGGTAAAGCATAGAGTACAACCCAATTTGCATGACCGCACACTACCAGGTGACCGCACACCTAGTAATGTGCTGCACACTCTTAAACGAACCGCACATCCTCTTTTATTGGGCCGGGCCGCTATTTAACTGGGCCGCACATTCATAATCTGGATCGTATGACTTATTGAACCGCACATACAGGCATACGCAAATGGACCGCACACTTGTAGACGGACCGCACACTCTCTTTTTGGGCCGTTAATTGATTTGGACTGCACGCCATCATATCTGGGCCATATGGCTAATTGGACCGCACATTTTATTTTCTAACACATACATATGCCATACTTGGACTGTTACTATTTATTTGTTGTGCATGTAACAAACTTGTATACTTGAATTACTTGGTAATTATGTGATAGTGTGCAAATACCTGGATTGACTATAAACAAAACTAACTAGACTTGGTAACCATAATAGGACGTGGTTGACCAACTATTAAAAACAAGTAAACTATCTGCCGAGCAAACCAAGGTGAGTTCACAAACTTTAATAAAAGCATGTATTCCCGGTGGTTGGGAAACGGAACAAACGACACTTTCCCAGGTTTGGGATTGCTTACTATTCCTGGTTTGGAATACGATTAATTACTATTTATATTAGATGCAACAAGTATACTAAACGAAACTCTATCACGAAGTCCAGACTTTCTATACCGATTAATCGTCGGGGCCTAGCGAACGGGTTATTAATTGATAGCGCTAGTTAGGTTTCACCAACCTCACACCGTGCCTGGAGAGGATCGGTCGTGAACTAATAGACCTTGGCAAACTTTCAATGATGGTAGACATTGACAAACGGGGAAACAACGTGTAGGTCCGTTTTTCGGAGGATCGATTACGAAACCTAATCCCTGTTTATAACAAACACAATCACGAGTGCGGAATCCTCGTGACGATGCAAACCAAACACAGAATAGCAATACACAAGTAACCAAAGATTCATAGTCTATTGATTAAACGGATGAGAACCACATCAAACATATACACACAATGCTTGAAGATAAACTCACAGTAGGTTATGCTCTCATAACTTCACACAGAAGACCAAGGGTGGTTTATATAGTGCAGCCCAGCCCAATCATGACGAAGAACATAAGATGGCTGACGAAGAACCTTGGTCGACGAAAAACCGTTCTTCGTCACTGTTGTGACGAAAAACAATGTGACGAAGAAAGGCGTTCTTCGTCACACACATTTACGACGAAATATGTTTTTCGTCAAGAGGCTGCAAAACAGAACAGCTCTAAACTATCAAACAGTTTGCAACAGAACTTGTATAAACACACACACAAACATAAACTACAAACCAAATGCAACATGCATTAGTTTAAACTTACATAAACAAAGAGACAACAGTCGTACCAAAGTTAGATAGGAGGATATCTGACTTGGTCGACTGACGGAACATACAGACTCGATAAACAAAAGACCGTAATATAACAACGCTAATTAAGAACAAGTTACAGACACAAAAATATGCACCAACAAACTCCCCCTTGTTTGTTACTTGGTCTTCAATCTTCAATGTTTCTCGGACCAGGAACTGCCAGCGTGGATCCCACGATAATAACAAAAGCAAGCGACACGCTGAAATCGTAACGCTTGATGCGCATCCTTGTCCTCGTAAAATATATCGTGTCGGAACAGCTTGTTAATGTCGGCCGCAGATATATTCACTATCCATATCGGTTCAAGCGTGCGGAAGTTTTCTCGATCGTCCTTGAACACAATAACGGCCTCATGCGTATCTGTAACAACTCTCATAAAAAAGTCTTAATTATTATTTTAATTGACCAATAGGAAACCCTAATTAAGAAACCCAAGTGATTCTGAACAAACCCTAAAATTCTCAGAATTTTCAGAATTAGGATTAGGGCCCCTAAAACTCAAGGGGGGAAATACCCTAGCTAACGATTATCTGAAAATACTCGCTGTCAAAACTCGAAATTAAGAATATGTCAAGTCAGCAAAGCTAGTCCCAACCGTGGCTACCCTATAGCCTATTTTTAACCCTTACGGACCGTAACATTATTAATCTTACGGACCGTAAGAACCCTTACGGACCGCAACAATGTTAGGCTTACGGTCCGTAAGCAATGCCAAATTTTGACTATAAATAGCAGGCATTGGGACTTGAAATTTGGCATATGTTCGACGAAGAAATTCGTTTCAGGCATCGAATTACTTTCTGTTTATCACAATTAACACACACTAATCACGAAGTGCTGCCGCAATCAGGGTAATAACTCGATCGCTATTACGATTCAACGTCCGATCGATTATAACTATCCAACGATTGTTTAAGTGCCGCTCAAATTGAGTTTATACTTTGTTATTCATCGTGATTTCGACTTGAATGTTTGAGTGCTGTTCGAAATCGGACTATACTCTGTCATTCGTTGTGAATCCGCTGAATTGTTAAGTATTGCACTTGTAAATCGTTGTGAGGGTTTAATCTCGTGAATTGTCGTAACTGCTGTATTAGTTACTAACCTGTTTGTGTGTGCATTGTTAATTAAATTAGGTTAATCAAGGCTAATCAGTAGGCTTATACTCTGCTCGTTAAATCTACAATGTGAGTCATTCTCTTTTTATCAACTATTTTACAATACCTCAAATTATTTTCAAGGTTATAATTACAGGGACTAAGTCATGGATATCTTGAATTACTGGTTAGTGGGGTATTGTGCACATTACTAATTTCTCCCAGTTAGGTTCATTGACCTACTCGGGATAATCACTGTTAGGTTCATTGACCTACAGGGATAATCATTACTATTTAGGTTCATTGATCTAATAGTGGTATGACCATCGTCACCATTGTGACATGTCACCATTGTGACAGGACGCCAGATAAAAATAAGATAGAAGCCATTGTAATTGCTCTTATGCTGTAATTAATAACTATGCATCATTATGCAAAATAGAATGATTCACTCAGTATTTCCCTGCTGACAAAACATTTTTCAAACATGTTTCAGGTAATCTGTTATGAGCACAGGAAAAGTGCCGTGGAGCACTACATGCTTAGAAAAGTGGCTCAATGTAAATAAATAAAGAAACATGTTTTAAGAAATAAAGATTTCCCAGTAAAATCACTTTATTGTAAATTATGGGATTTATCCCTATATTATATATATAAACGAGCAGTTTTAATAATAATCGATCCTGTTTAAAAAGACTTTCGCTGTCACTAAATTAGATACCATCGGATTTCCTGCCTCGCGGCTCTGGACCGGTTCAAACCGGGGCCACGGGCCGTGACAGTATCCGAGTCGTGACACCATAAAGCCATGTTTTCCAGAAAGTTCTGCTTCATCGGCATCAAAGGAATCTTGTCCATAACCTTCGCCGGCTAATAAACAAGCTTGTATCGCGCCGTGTTGGTCGATGGATCTAAGGTGAACTTAATCTGCTGATAGATTGGAAACTGAGGCTTGTACAACTCGTCTTTCCAGCCTGTCCTCTTGTTCATCTTTATCTTGCGAGCAAACAAAGTTGCTCCTTCGAAGTTTGAGCGATTAATCAGCTCTAGCTTGGTTAAGGCTGTAACGTCATAAAACGGTAAGGACAAAATGCTCAGCAGCGAACTGAAATACTGAATACCGTATTCACGTTTGATGGCCATGCAGTGTATTTCTTTGACAAACATCCAGCAAAGAATCTTCCCGTGCAAGCTCTCTTTCTCGTATTTCAGGTAGTCGACTTGAACTTCAGCTGGCATAGGCTTGGAAAATTTGGACAGGAACTGCTTTCTCCACTCTGTGAATGCATCCAAGGCATTATCAGAAGTATCATGATTTTTCAATTGTTCATCGATGACGTCCACGTTTTCCTTCAACCAATCTTCATTAAAGGGAGTGAACTCAGTCCCGTCTTCTCTCACGTACGTAGACTTCTTATCATCGCCTTCAAATACAATCTCTTCAACATTTTCTAAATTTGCTGTTTCCGGCTCACTTGGAATATCATCAATAGCAGCGTCATCGATTTCTTTCATCTCATTCAACGCTAGCAACTGCTCATGCGAAAGATCAGCAACAAACTCTCCCTCTTCCAGAACTTCTCCAGTAATAGGATGTACAGCCTGTAAAGCAAGATCAGCAGAGCTAGGAACAGAGGATGTACCAGCCATAGAGCTTTCAATGTAAGAACTGCTCTCTAGTTGTTGTACTTCTTCTATGGTTCCACCAGAGGTTCCTTGTGTAGATCCAATCTGTGAAGGATTGAAGACAACAATTTGAGTAGATGCAGTGGCTGGTGGTTGCTCAGATGTCGTAGAAGGGTCTGGGTTACCCGGATCCTCAGAATTATGATCCCGTTTCTTCAAGACTTCCTGTTGTTTGCATCGGTCACCCCAAAAATTGTTAACACACTTTCTTACAGCCTCGAAACCATCAGTGATTCTCTTGACCCCATCTGTTATCTTGGTATTGCGAATGTTGTACCACTCTTTCATGTCGTCATGCTTTTCTTTAAGAGTTTCGGCTAACCTTTGAACCTCGATGCTTCTTTCTTTCAAGCGGTTCATATCAATACCACGAGTGTTATCTGCAGCTCGCATTTGCTGCAATTGACATTCTCTTTCTTCATCAACAGTCTTCAAGCGTGCATTCTCAGCCTTCAGTTGTTCAATCTCTGCTTGTTGGCGTGTAATCTCAGCATGTTGACGCCCAACAGTGGAATTCAATGTATTTATCTCCAATTGTTGCTTAATCATGTCGCTTCTTGTAACATTGATCCCCGCCGATTGCCTATCAATCTGACCTGCAGCAGCTTGCAATTGAGTAAACAAGAAATCTACCTTTTCATCTTGCTGCATTTCGGAGAATCTCCTTTGTCTGCGTTCGGAACTCGGCTGAGAATTAGTTGCTCGAATAGTGAATGCTATTGAGCATGCAGGTTCTTGTGGAGTAGCCGTTGGAGTTTCAGGAGCTGAAGTGACTACAGGAATTGGTTCAGATGATCTTGGAGGAGATGATATAATAGCAGTAGCTTCATCGGTAGTGAGTCCAAAGTTCGGATTCATATATGCTTCTTGAATAGGCTCTTGTTGTGCAACGGTTTGCTGCACAGATGAGGAACCGATATACTTCCTTGCCTTCTTCTTTCTACGAGCAGCAGTTTGTTTCCTCTTTAAACGTTCAGCTTCAGTATCCGAAGAAACGTAATCAGCATCATCTTCCTGTCTCATCTTCCTTACTTTCCTCACACCACGTTCATCGAGATAGAACTCGTACCCAGGCTCAGGTTGATTATCATCAGATTCCGTATCCTCTTCATCACCTCCAGCTAAACTAGCACCAGCTGTACCAGCAGCAGATGCACCAACAGCACCAGCATCTCCACCATCATCACCTTCATCATCACCATCATCATCGCTGTCGCTTTCAGTAGAATCACAGAAAATGTAAATCTTCTTGCGACCAAACTTATCTTCTATCATCTTTTTCAATTTCGGATCTTCGTCGTCTGATTGGCTGTCATTGTGACGCCATTTATCATTTTCTGGAGCGATGTAGTCTGTCTAATCAAAAGCACCAAACAACTTCCTTGGCGGTTTGCTTTCTTTGTACCTATTTAATGCAACGCCCTTGAATATCTTTAGTGAATACTCTATCATCGCATCTATCTTCAGAACATCATTATCGGCTTTCAGAAGATTCGGATGTTGGACATTCATGATCATTTTCAAAAATCGAGGATACATCCAGAACTTATTCCCTGTCGTACGACCACCGGTTCTTTTCATATTCTCTTTCATGTTAGCATAAATGTACTTCAAAATGCTAAACGGCTTGTTTAGCACCAAGGCCACCATGAGTCCCACTAGATCATTGCCTGCCATGTCGTAACCAGCACGTCTGTTGCTAAGACATTGAATGAGTACATGTAGTAGAAACTTGTAGCGCATCGGCAACCATCCTTTGTTGATTTGACCACTGAAAATATCACCAATACATTTCATCCAAAGCAAACATCCCCGCGTGCACATAATTGGGACGGAATACGGTGCGTTCGGATCATCTTGAAGTTCCAGTACGGTGTTTAGAATATCCGGAGAGACATCCACGTTCACTTGATTAACTTGCCCTTGTATAAGCTCATTTCCGTCAACTTCAATAACGCTCGCTGAATTCCAGAATTCTTTGATGAGAGACTTGTACACCGGTGTTGAAAAAGTAATGGCTTTGTTGATCCGAGATTCCCTTAGCCATTTAGTGTTCTCCTTCAGTTCCGTAATCTTCCATTAAGGATCAAGGTATGCAACCATGTTGTGACGAGGTTCGGACATGACTTGTTCTTCTGGTTTGTCAGTTTTCTTAGTCGCGGGCTTACGTTTCTGTGCTTTAGGTGCCATTCTGTATTCGAAAACATCCACTGTAAGTCAAAATGTCATAATATGCGCAATAGACATATGTCTATACATGTTCATGTATAATGTGGACAGTGAACATGTATATACATATATACTGTGAAGGTGCACTATAATGAACAAACTGAAAATTTTCTAAGTGTTGGACGATGAAAAACTGTCACAGTGATGAAAAACATCCCTTATGACGAAGAACCATTGGTCAACCACAGTCAACATTGTCCTTTGACCATTGGTTTTTCGTCGACAGGCTTTCGACGAAGAATGCTTCTTTGTCAAACAGGTTATTCGTCGCAAGCAGTTTGATGAAATATGTTATTCGTCAAAAAAGGTGTTTTTCGTCAATTAGGGTTTTTCGCCTTGACTGAAATTGGCGGTTTTTCGATATAGAGGTTTTTCGCCGATAGATATTGAATCGACGATTGATTCAGAAAAGCAAACACAATGGACACTTTGTTAAACACAAACATGAAGGAACAATCCCAGATGTGTAACCGACACGAGTTCAACCAGAAAATACACCCAAACCCCTTTAAAATCACAAAATCTCAAACCCCTGTTTCAATATTCGAAAACAAAAACCCAAAACAATATACAGATCTACATACACACCCTATGTTTTTCAGTTATGATGAAAAACAAAGAAAATAAACAGAGTATAATATGAAGGAATCAAACATGAAGGGTCTCCGAGGGTTTTTCAAACAGTTTTGACCAAAACAGAGAGGTCCTAAAGATTCGAAACATGCAAATAATCCCTTTGTATACCTTGACTTGATGAAAATTTTTAGAGAAAACAAAGGGGGTTTGAAGTCAGCAGAGAGGTATGGGGGATTGCTTGTGGAAGGAGATGAACAGGAGAGTTGGTTTGAAAAAGTGAAGTTAATAATGCACTGGGTCCCCTTTTAAAAACCTGACCTTAGACGAAAAACCAACCTCGACGAAAAACATGATTGGGTCGACGAAAAACCTTGATGGGCTTGTACAGAAAGCCAATGATGAAAGTCCATGAAGCCCAAGGTTTTTCGTCAAGACCTCGATGAAGAATGGGTTTTTTCGCCGTGAACAAATTTTATTTTGACCAAGACTGGAACAGCGTTGACCTGAATTGGTTTTTCGTGGATCTTTAGGTCTTTCGTAGACCTTTAGGTTTTTCTTGAACCATTTGCACCTAAAATTACCAAGTCATTGAATTTTGCACAGATTTTACTGATTTGAACAGATTTTCCCTTGTGATTAAGTTTACCAAATGCAAAAGGACATTTTATGAAGTGAAATCACAAGCAAGTCGGTTTCAGGCTTTTCAGCAGACAACTCCAAGTTTCAACTTCGGCTAATAAAATTAAAAAAAACAAACTTTACAACTTACACTAGACCAGAATTTAAAATGCGGTAAACTAACGAGAAGCGATAAAAAGCAGTAAACGACTGTACAATGTCAAACTTTTTGCGAGTTTCAAGGAAACAGAATCATACCAGCTTACGGTCTTTGTCAACATGGTTTATGATTTCTGTTTTAGAGCTTTGGATAAGTATACTACCACGATTATTGATATTGTTGTCCACATAAGCTCAAACTGATCAGATGTAATCATAATTAAGAGATACAATTTACGGTAAGAATTATACTTACAAGTCGATGTTCATCCACTCACGACACATTCCCGTATCAAGGTATGCACGAGAGCTCATCTTACCGGTGAGTATACCGCTTATCATCTGTTTGACCGTATAAAAAGATGTAAGAAACTCACTTATATTGATAGAATCACTTATTGATGAGGAGCTTGATTTTCAGATGCATAAGGGCACAGGAGCAAGTCCGTGAACAGGTTAGTACCATCGTACAGACAAAGAGACGAACTTGACTCCCGGATAAATGTGATATTTTATCACTTATTTTGTTTGGACATGTGATTGTTGATCACTTATTGAGGTCGTATGCAATATGTACACGTATGTATAGTATCATGGAAGATCTAGACTTCGTCTCCGTTATTTTTTGGTAAAAGAAACAACCATGATACCCAGATGATAAACATCATAAAGACCAAATATCTTAGAACCTCGGCATTCAATGAAACGAAATTTCGGTACTAAGACCATATGCCAATGAGTGGTTCCCACCTGGTCTTCAGTCGATTAAGGTTTTTATCGCCCTGCACACTTTAAAATGATTGTGAGCCTACCGATACATCGAATATAGAGCTGCTTATGGATTTTCATTTTAAGTTCAGTTTGAAGAGGTTTCAACAGACCACTAATGTACTATCATTTTCTCTTTTTCTCGCCAGGAAACTCGTTTTTTATTTTCTATTGTTTTTGTCTTTTTTTATTTTTTTGCACCGTTTTTGAATTTTTCGGATTTGGATTTACTCCCCCTAAAATTCAAAAAGTAAATTTAAACTTTTAAAAGACATCTTTTTGGATTTTCTAAAGAAAAATATTAACAAAAACGATTTCCTGATGTTGGTTAACTCATGTTTTACATCAATGCCGTTTACCAAAATTAATTTTAATCAGAAATGATTTATCGAATTTTGAAAAAATGAGTTGGCACGTTGGTAATCGGTGCGGACCATAACAATGTTGACGAGTTTCATATTGAAACGATCATGAGTGAGGTGATATTTGAGGTCAACGTATTTGGTCAAAGAGTGATGTACGAGATGATAATAATTCATAAAGCAGCTTAAATATCGACAAGTATAGGATAGATTAGAAATTCAAAACTGTATCCTGCAACTGCTTCGTGCATTGCCAGGAATCTGAGCGCTCTCCTAAACTGGATATCCACCCGGTGTGGACTTCAAAGTCGATTTTTGTTGCTACTTCAGTTAACCGAGAAATCCTTTCACAGCAACAAGATCAGAAACCTCTGGGTCCGGCTGGTCTTCCACATTGCACCAGCGAAGGTCTTTGTCTTTCTCTTTCAGAAGTAGTGTGCAGTTGTTCAATCCAAGCCAAGGCATCCGCACACCCGGTTGGGTTGTTCAACAAACACATTTTCTTCAATCACACCGTGCAGAAATGTACACTGCACGGTCATCTTGTTGATTTTGAACTTCAGACGTGCTGCAATTGCGTACATTTTGATTGAATATATCCTGGGGACCCGATCAAAGCCATTAACAATCAAACTTTGGTATGATTTTCATTTTGTCGAAGTTATCAATTTCTTTCATCAGACATTCTTCTTTTCTTTTTCTCTCTCCATCAAAGGCAACAACTCCTAGATGTAACAATGTTTCGGAGCCTCATGTCGCCGATCTTGTGCATGGACGCTCCACTATCAACAATCCTATGATTATCAATAGTTCCTCCTGGAACATCCTGCACACTCATTCAGAGATTAGTTGGAGAGGGGGACCCGAGCCTTCATAGACTTGGGTCGTCCATTAACATCGAGGATTGTGACTTCGATTTCCGGATGATTCAGAATAGATTGAGCTCCCCTTGAAACAGTTACCGTTTTTGGTTTCCAAATTTGTTTCTGTTTTTCATTTTTAACATCTGATTTAACAGACTGTGTTTGGACAACCTCCGGTTTTAACGCCTTTTCAACTTCTTTTCGTTGTTTCTTTTTCTGTTTCACTTCTCATTGTTTAACAAAACGAGGGTCCTGTTTTGGTGAAACAGTTCTTTTATGGTAACTGTTACCACGGGAGGGATCAACTTTTGCCTTTCCCTTGGTGAGATATGGATATTCAAAGCATGATCTCCGCTCAACAAACCTCGGAGTATCATAATTGTAGGAGCTTGATGATGAACTTCCTGATCTTGAGGTACTTGGTCCTACATCACAACCGTTTGTGTGTTGTGTGTAGTTGTTTTGACTGTTTCTTTTCAAAATTTTATCTTGTTTAACAAAATCCGCGTTGGATTTGTTTTCGAAAGTTTCAATTTTATCAGTCCCTCGGGATCTCACGAAGTTCACCTTCTGAAACTTTTTCTTGTAACGAGCTCCCTTTGTTTCCACCCTCGGTTGTGAAACCTTGGGCTTTTGAGCTCGTTGTTCCTTTTGTTTACCTTTAAAAGCGATAGGTTGTTGCTTTGTCGGTAATCTTTGATTTCCAAATTGTCTTCTAATTTCAGCTTTTGGAATAGGATCACACTGAGTTACAAAAACTGATCGCTTTTCCCAAAAACTTACTGGTAGTATCTTCAAACACTTTATCAATCAAAGATTGATTGACGTTTTTTATTGGAAATCGTTGTCTGAATGTATTTTACTATCACCGACTAAAGTGTACAACATGTTATCACTTTTAACAGTAGACATTGTTTCCTTGATGGGATCTATCTCTTGTTTAACAGTTGAGTGCACAGCAGGAGTAGGAGGATCACACAAAATATGATTCTCAATAGGCACTTCTACTCCTTTCCTATCATCAAGAGATTTATCCTCATCATTCACATCTGATTCATCATCAGACAAATCATAGTCCTCAATAATTGGAGCACTTTGTTTCGTAGATGTTGAAGTTTCTGTTTCTTCAGATGAGGTACCCGAGGAACTGTCCGATTTGAACCCTAATCCTGTAGTAACTTCCTCATAATCAAGAGGCACACTTGGTTCAAAACGAGGCATTCCCTCTTCATCAGGCATTCTTGTATAGTTGTGTCTCAAAGGAGGCGGACACGACTTATACACAACGCCTTTCTTATTCCCGTTCAACTATTGAACGTCTATGATGTGATCAAGCACATATAGGGAATTAGAATAACTCTACATTTTGAGCTTGATTGCATCATGCTCACATTTTGCCATGGCTAGCTCTTTCTTTGTTTCCTCAATGATATTAATATAGTTATTAATACCAATTTGTTTATTAAAAACAGTTTTTGTTAATTTTGAAACGCTTTTCTTTAAAGTTTCGATTACTGATTTGAAATCTTTTTCATTTCGAGTTAAAGCTATGTTTGCCTCTTTGCATTTTGACAGCTCAATAACCAAACTCTTATTGTGACTATGTATCTTTTCTGGTTCTTGTTTCAAATCTGCACAATTATTGCATACACTAGGAGTAGGAGGGTTGGAATTTACCTGACTTGTCAAGGCTGCAACATTTGCCATAAAGGCAGTCTGATAAGAAAAAGATCCATCTTCAGAGAAGAACTTCTCTATTTCCTTTGATGCAACAGCAGCCTTCTTTACTAGAATAGATTTCTGACACTGTAACTCCTCAGCTTCCTTTAACAAGCTATCAACGTCAGAATTCATTTCCTCCTTCACATCCGATTCTGAATTATAACCCTCCACACTCGAGCTTTCTTCATCCGAACTGCCACTATAACCCGAGCTATCATCACTTTCAGAGAACTCTTCTTTGTGAACATGCTTGATGTGATTTATGATCTTGGCATAACATCCAGTTCCTCCTTCTCCTTCATCACCATCTCCAAACTGTACTGACCAGTTACACCCTTCATCAGCTTGAACGACCAATGCCCGATTAGTGTTTGAAGGCCTAGACTGGTCTTGGTTGGTTGTGTTGTTCACAGCTACTATCCTTCTTTCACGGTTACCTTGATTTGTGTTGGAAGTACTTTGTATCCTTTTTGCTTTCCAAGGTAGTTCTCCCTGTTCGTTTCATAAAATCCTTAGCCCTTCGAACAGCACTCGCAAACGCCCATTTAATGTCCATTAACTCCATTTCATCACGGTCTATCTGTTGATAATCTTCATTTGTCAAATTAATGTTTCCAATTTGACCTGCGACCAGTCCATAGTAGGCACTGAACATTGTGTTGAGAAGTTCCATATGTTCCTTTGCAACTTCTATACTGACTTTTGAAAGGTTGGAAGTATCAACTCTGACGGTGTTGGGGTTTTGGGGTTGAAAGATGTTACCGTAACATGCTTGTTGTGGTTGGGGTTGTGGTGGTGGCGGAAGATAGGCACTTGGATCAAATTGAGGTTGAGTTGTGGAAGTTTGAGGTTGAGGTTGGGGTTTAGGGAGCCAGGCACTCGGATCTAATTTAGGTTCTGGTGTAGGAACTTGTGGTTTACCGAAATAGATACTTGGATCGAATTGAGGTTTTAAAAGGGAATGAGCTTGTGCAATAAGATGTGGTCGTGGGAGATAGGCATTCGGATCGAAAACCTGAGGAGCTGACTGGGGAAAGGGGCTTGTATTGGACACAAAGTCCGTGTGTAGTTTTGGTTGCTAACTGGAACTGGATGCAGGATTAAACCCTCCAAGATAAATTTCCGTATTTTGAGGAACTGAAATGCGTTTAGCTTTCCAGATTTCTTCTTCATTGTAGGTCCAGTAATCCGTGCGGATCGTAACAGAATCGTCGATCTAACCTAGAGTGCGGAATCCCCTAGATCAGATTTCATAGAAAAACGAGTAGAAACAGAATCAAGAACACGATGCACTTTCAATCCGGTCTTCTATTGATTATACAACACAAAGTTTACAATCAATTCAAGACCCACCAGAAATCTTTCAACCACTCTCTGTAGATTTCTCTAACTCTCTCAATTCCTCTAAGTGTCTAACCTAAACCCTAATGCTAAGCCTTGTTTATATAGGACAAGGTTTGCACATGGGCTTTGGTCTGGGCTAGGCCATTCTCCAAGCCCATTACACTAATTAACTCCCTAACCAATAATGCTAAGCCCAATACAAAATATCCAAAGACTAAATAATCAAACTATTAAGCTGTTGTCACAGAATATGCACCAACAAACTCCCCCTTGACAATAGCTTCATAGTGTAACTTTGTCTTCAAAAATCTTGCAGTCTTTTGGTCTTTGGATAGTGTCAGCTACACAGTTTCTAACATCAACAAACTCCCCCTTAGCTGATGCTTCCAATCTCCAAAACTTTCATTTGTTGTAGATCAGTGAGCTAGCAATCTTTCGTTAAGCAAGTAGACTTCAACTCTTTCTTTCTGCAATGTAGTAGAAGCATCCTACCATGCATCTTCACACGTTCTTCACTTCACTCTCAATCTGCACTTTACTTGTATTCTGCACTTCATTTTGATAACTGCATCAATCTATTTAGCAACACAAGCAAGTATCTCGAAAAACCATTAGTCTTTTTCACATTTAAAGATAAACCCATATTTATCTTAGTTTGCAAAAACAACTACCTGTCAGTTCAAAATGGGAGATCTTTTAAAAGGAAATATATTTGGTATTTTTGATATTTTTCAACACAAACTAAACTACCTAAACTAACCCCAAAAATATTTACAATACTTCTTTTTGCGAGAATCATGTGCAAGAAGATCATATCAGCAAAATTAAACTGTTTTTACACTATTAATTAATTCTTTATGTAATTTTCGTGAAAAGCAGTTCAAGATGATTACCAGTATATTTGTCCACCTAAACAAAATGCATGAACATTTCAAGTACCATTACCGCATGATACGTTAAGGTAATTTTAATTTCTGATATATTAGTGTGTCCCACTTCAGGATATACCCCCGCGATCAAGGTATACATAAAGATTCATCGTAGTAGGTGAGTATACTGAATTCATCCATTTTGTTTTTCAACGTTTAGATAATTGGTGATCAGGTCAGTACTTCCGTACAGTAAAGAGACCAAAATATCTAACGAGGGCTAAGACAAATACCATTTTTGGTACGATATATGCTTTTTGCACATTTTGAATGACTCTCTAGGAGAGCTTCTTCATTTATGGTATTTGGCATTTTTGCTCTTTTAAGATATCATGGTTGTGCCTAGGTCAGCATGTATCTGGATGCAGCAGAAGGACAACCCTGATATCCCCAGACGAAATAACAGTATAAAGACCCAAAACTTCAGATTTTGGCAATCAATCAACGCAAAATTTAAGGTCATTAAACCATAAACCACTGATGTGTTCCCCACTCATACTCAGTGCATTTAGGTTTATATCACATTGGTAAGTTGATCATTTCATGCTTTTGCCTACTGGTACATCATATGAAGAAGCTGCTATCACACTTAAGCAATTTAATTCAGTTTGAGTGTGACAGTCTAACTTGCTGATGTACTATCATTTCTTCTTTTTCACACAATGAAATCTCTTTTTTTAATTTTTCATTTTTTTTAATTTATAACTTACTCCCCCTAAACACACGCACTAACTAAACTCTTTTTGGCTTAGGGTGATTTATCCCCCTAAATTTTTGTTTTTATTGAGTAAGTTTTAAAAACAGAAATTTACAAACACAAACAGACTCCCACTTCAATCTGACAATAAGTTTTTCACCAATAAATCATCAATCAATCACTAAAGTAAATAGTTAGATAACAATTTTAACCTACCATTCACCTCAGACATTTTACAGGAACAACCACTGTTGAACACATCAACAGTCCTTCTTGGTCATCCTGCACACACTCAACAACTCAGTTAGACTTAACAACCCAAACCTGACTGGTTTTGGGTCGACCGTGTAAATCCATATAAGATGCTTCTAACCAATATCCATCACACCTTTCTGGTGTCTTGGATCCCGTTGTTGAACAAGATTGATGATTTCCACCAGGTCTTTGATTGCGAGAGTTCCAATAAACTCTCGGATTTTCTGACCTTTGAAAATTATTATCTTGATACCTTCTTCTCTCATTATTATACCTAGAATTATGGAAAAATTTTGGATGTTGTTGAACATTTGAGTTACTAAAACCCCTATGTTCGTTTCTTCTATGAAAATTTTGATTACTAGTAGTTTGGTATCGAGTTTGATATCCAAAATTTCTATTTTGACTTTGAAACCGATTTGATTTACCATTATAATGACTAAATTGTGGAGAAATACTTTTTGGTCTATCAAATCTTTTCGAAGTTGAAGGTTTTGATTGAAATCCTGGTTTCTTTGTCTGACAACTTGATTTTACATTATTGCTTGACCCAACCTGATTCCCGTTTTTAACCTCGTCAACTTTTTGTTTACCTTTCTTCAAAGGACAACAACTCGCCACATGTCCTTTGTTGTGACATTTAAAACAGGATCTTTTCTTATATGTTTTCCTTTTATTTGATCCCTTTTTAAATGTGTTGGCCTTTTTGTCTCAGTATCCTCATCCACTTTATGAGGTGTACTGTTAAACCCAACAGATTCTTTCAAAGAAACTGGACTATTTGGCAAGTCCACAGCTATCGGATCCACTACCTCTTGTGCAGTGGTTACAAAATCAATTAGCTCTTCTTCATTTGGTAGAAAAGAGTAGTCTTGATTTTCAGAAGATGAAGCTTTAGTAAACCCCACCCCTGTTTTGATCATTACTTCTTTTTAAACCTTTTTGAATATGAGTCCTGACTAACGAAGAATTTCCAAATTTTTCTAACTTACCCTGAAGTTCTACAATTTTGGTTTGTGCATCAGCCAATTATGTGCACTTTTCTGAAAGCTCGTTAGTCTTTTCTTTCACAGTTTCATGAGCCAAATCAATGACCTGTAACAATTCATTGACTTTGCTTGTTAAACTGCTAATTTCTTGTTCATTTGATTTGAGTTTATCTAAACAATTTGACTCTCTTTTAATCAAAAGAACATTTAACTCTTTTCGGTTTTCCAAATCAGCTAACAGAATTTTGTTTTGCTCCGATAGTCTGTTAACTTTACCTTGTAGTTCAGTGCAATTAAGACATGTATGACTTACAGATTCTAATGATACCTTCACCTCTGATGTAAGTCCATTCACATCCTTCAAGCCCTTTGAAACTTCTGCCTCCTTCTTCTCAACAGTTTCCTTATCAGCTTTCTTCTTCTCATCTACCTCAGCAGCTACTTCTCCTATCTTCACAGCTGCAAGCTCAGCTACACATGCTTAATCATATGTATTCAATCTTTAAGGAATCTGATAACGTTTTTCCAAAGCTTCCCACAGCTCTTGCTCTTGAGAAGTCCCATACCTATTAAATAAGTGTTTTATTCCAATCGGCAAGGACATCTTTATCGCTGCTAAAGATCGCTTTTCAGCATCAAACACAAGTTACTCAAATTCATCCATCTTGTCATAAGAAATAACTTTAACCCTTCCTTCAACATGACGTGTAGGAGCAACACATCCATCTATCATACAGCACCACATTTTGGTATCCTCGCTTTTCACAAATAGCTCAAACTTCTCTTTCCAGTCAGCATATTCTTTGACGTTTATAAGCTTTGGCCAGTTTTTAACAACCTCACTTCCATTATTCATCTTAGCCATCACGCAGCGTAAAAGTTTAAATGGATTTTGGTAACATAAATCAAAATCCAAATCTAACTCCTATACTGGTCCTTGTCTAGCTTTTACCGTAACTGTACTGTCAAAACCGTACAAAAATTATCCGAAAACTGTTTTTATCAAATTATACCGTTAGATTCGTCTTAAAATTACGATTCCAATGATATATAATGTCAAAAACCTATTTCAGGATTTTCCAGAGTCTTTGTCCTAAAAATCCAAGGAGTCCAACGGTGCAAACGGTGCAAACGGTTTCCTGTGATGAGTTACGGATAATTTTCTAAACAAGAAACAGTGAAATTTTTCTTACGCAAGCCAAGAAAAATTCCACCCCTTGTCTGAAATAGTTCTAAGTTCGAAATGGTTATCTGGAATGGTAGAAATGGTCCGAAATGAACTACTCTGATCCGAAATCAAGTCAAACTGGTCCGAAATGCAACTGTTGATCCGAAATGCAACTGTCTAATCCGAAATGCAAGCCTGGGGATCTGAAATGCAAGTCTGAAGATCCGAAATGCAAGTCTGGAGATCCGAAATGGTCCGAAATACTTTATTTCTATCCGAAATCCTTGTAGTTTATCCGAAATCAGTAGCAGAAACCCTAACACAGCCTCCAAAAACGTCCGAAACTTTGATTTTTCTGCAGAAAACGATTCTGAACCAAGCCAATCAAGAGCCTAATGCTCTGATACCAATTGTAGGTCCCGTAACCCATGCTGATCGTAACAGAATCTTCGATCTAACCAAGAGTGCGGAATCCCCTTGATCAAATTTCACAGAAAAACGAGTAGAAACAGAATCAAGAACACGATGCACTTTCAATCCGGTCTTCTATTGATTATCCAACACAAAGTTTACAATCAATTCAAGACCCACCAGAAATCTCTCAGCCACTCTCTGTAGATTTCTCTAACTCTCTCAATTCCTCTAAGTGTCTAACCTAAACCCTAATGCTAAGCCTTGTTTATATAGGACAAGGTTTGCACATGGGCTTTGGTCTGGGCTCGGCCATTCTCCAAGCCCATTACACTAATTAACTCCCTAACCAATAATGCTAAGCCCAATACAAAATATCCAAAGACTAAATAATCAAACTAGTAAACTGTTGTCACAGAATATGCACCAACATTCATCCTTGTTTTCCAATTTCTGAACGAATTCATAGATAGTGATAGTGTCTAAAACACCCGTATGCTTTAACAATTCAATGAACGGACTCCACTTTGGGGGTAGGGCATCAGCCAACCTTGCAACCATTTCCTGTTGAGTTGCAACAACATTATAAGAATACATTTCACTAATTAAATGAAAAAAACGAGTTGTCATATCATTTAATGTTTCGTTTGCCATGAATTGAAATGCTTCAAATTCCTTTTTCAACAAATCGTGGCGTGTCTTTCTTGTAGCCGCATTTCCTTCTCCTCTTGCTACCAAGGCGTCCCATAAGGCTTTCGTGCTAGTACAATAACCGAATTGATGATAAATATCTTTGTGGAGTGCTTGTGTAAGGATAGCAAACGCCTTCTTTTCCAGATCATATGCCTTTTTGTCGTTTTCTAACATATTTGCCAAGGTCGCTGCAGTTGATCCTGCTTCTTCAATAGCTGTGTTAAATGGCCTAGTGAAACACTTCCATAGCTCGGTGTTTTGCCCCAGAACATAAGTGTGAAATTGACCTTTCCAAGATGGATAGTCGTTCATATGATTTAACTTTAGCGGGCGATTGTTGCTACCCGTTTCACTTTCACTTAATAACAAATTCTGAATGCTTTGATTTTGATTCGTTATGCATGCCCATTGACTTGCAGTAATTGATTGTTGTGGCATCATCATTTTCATCCAAGCCGTTGCGGAGGTCGAATCTTGACTCGAGCCTGAGCCACTATTCCAATCCCATGGACTAGTACTCATGTTTGATGTATGAATGAGAATACTTAGTCACAAACTTGAAATGAAACTGTTAAAAGACTTTTGCAAAGCTTCTGTGGAAAATTTCACAAGTGACACTCACGAAAAACTAGGTTTTTCGCGAAAGACCAGGTTAGACGAAGAACGGTTTTTCATCAAAAACAATTGCTACGAAGAACAGGTTTTTCGTCGAAGTTACTTTGAAGAAATACCATGTTATTCGTCGCCTGGGTTTTTCGTTAACAAATAGTCACAGATACAGAGAGTTGTTGAGAATATTCAAAAAGCAAATCTTATCTTGTACTGACAAAGACACCCGTTCAACCTAACAACAAGCCTGCCGTACCAACCCATCATGGTGTACCAATATTCAACAAATATATTTTAATTTAAGATCAATAACACTTTGAAGATTTGAAGAAGATATGAAGTTTCCGGCCAAATTTTTATCGGAGAAATTTTCCGAAACACGAAATTTGCTTAAACATTCAATGAAAACCCAGTTTTATCATGTGAACATGCAATCTAACAAGGTTTTTGATAAAACTTTTAGCAAACAACAAGATCTTTACTGATATTAAGGACCTTTTTCAGAAAATTATAAAAGTTAAATAAGCACAATTTCTGAAAATCACATAAACACTTGATAAAAAAACAAAACTATGTTTGGTTTTAAACAAGGATAAGAGCCAATGCTCTAATACCACTTATAGGTCCGTTTTTTGAAGGATCGATTACGAAACCTAATCCCTGTTTATAACAAACACAATCACGAGTGCGGAATCCCTGTGACGATGCAAACCAAACACATAATAGCAATACACAAAGTAACCAAAGATTCACAGTCTATTGATTAAACAGATGAGAACCACATCAATCATATATACACAATGCTTGAAGATAAACTCACAGTAGGTTATGCTCTCATAACTTCACACAGAAGACCAAGGGTGGTTTATATGGTACAGCCCAGCCCAATCATGACGAAGAACATAAGATGGCTGACGAAGAACCTTGGTCGACGAAAAACCGTTCTTCGTCACTGTTGCGACGAAAAATAATGCGACGAAGAAAGGGGTTCTTCGTCACACACATTTACGACGAAATATGTTTTTCGTCAAGAGGCTACAAAACAGAACAGCTGCAAACTGTCAAACAATTTGCAGCAGAACTTGTATAAACACACACACAAACATAAACTACAAACCAAATGCAACATGCATTAGTTTAAACTTACATAAACAAAGAGACAACTGTCGTACCAAAGTTAGATAGGAGGATATCTGACTTGGTCGACTGAAGGAACATACAGACTCGATAAATAAAAGACCGTAATATAACAATGCTAATTAAGAACAAGTTACAGACACAAAAATATGCACCAACACAACGAAACAACAGGTCACTAAGTATTCGGTATTACGCAGTTTAGTAACTTACATATGGAGTAGCTCCCCATGGTATGATATAAATGAGTAACTTAACATCAAACATAAGTTTTATGGAATTAAAACTAGACAACTCGTGAACTCGCCAACTTTATGTTGACACCCTACTGCATTCTTTGCAGGTACTCAGTAATGGAACATGAGCTTACAGCTGGAGAGTGTAGTGGTCCCCTTAACCCGTGTCGGGTTTTCTTATTAATAATTTTGAACATTAAACTTTTGTTTGAACTGTTTAACTTATGCTTCCGCTGTTATCTTTAAACCATGTTTTAAACTTAAACTCTGGACTTAGACATTATTGGTCACTAATCGTATTGGTGGTGATGAAAACTATTTTATTATTATGTCCTTTAATATGATTGGAGGCATGATTCTGGTCAGTTACACGCCTCACGCTAGTACTCTGCATGTGGAAATTGAGGGTGTGACAATGTAGTAAGATTATTTTAACCAAGGGCATAAATTTATATGGTAATTAGGTGTAAGGGGTAGTCCCCTCTTTGAGAATACTCACCTCTCCTCCCTAGCCAATCATACTATGTCATGTCAACTCCCTTATTTAACTCTCAATTTTGTCTCAAACGTAAGGGGAGCTCCCCTTGAGGGGAGTAGTCCAATTTGTTTTCTTTTTTTATTTCTAATAATTAAGAATTAATAATTAAAACATATTTTAAACAAAATAAAATTACATTAAATTAAAAATACACATAACATTAAATTAAACTAAATAAAATTACATTAAATTATAAAAAGACATTACATTTAATTTAAAATACGAAAATAAAAACATAAACCATAAAACTTAAAATTTGAAATTGCATGGTCAATTATATTTTTTCGCAATCTCGCGTTTTCTGGTGGAAAATTGTCGTGTGGCTTAGTATATGTCTCAATATCCAGATCATACATAAGTTGTCTCACTGCATCGCGTTGTTCGGAAACTAACGCTAGAGTGTCTTCATCTCGTTTTTTTTTATTTCCACCAACTCCAACGTTTTTACTTGTTTTGCTTCTTTCATAGAGGTGTATTGTTGGAGCTTATCGGACAACCCAGTTGAGCTTTCAGACATTGTTGCGGCTCCCTTATCTTTCCCTTGTGGCCTTCTTGGTGAGGGGTCTTCGTTTATGTCGGGTATAGAACTATAGAATTAAGTTTCATGTGTACCCGTTTGGTAGTTACCCGAATCCGATAACTTTCTTTTTTGGCCCGAACTATTACTTTCTTCACCCAACAATGGTACTTTGGCCCACCTGAAATGTTTTCTAACCACCCCCCCCCCCCCCCCCACGCCTCAACATGATGAAAATCACTCGGATATTTTGATTAAAATCTTTTAAGGCCGTTTTCATGACATCAAGATCGTCACACCCGCTACCACGTAGACGATCCTATATATTACAACAAATATAAACTTAAAGATATAAACAAAAATTAAGTTATAGAAAATATAAAGTACGAAAGATATGAACAAAAATATAAAGTTCAAAAAAATTATAACGCTTGTTGCTAAAGGCCGTTGAAGTAGTTCAACTTAGTCAACATAAGTCCCTATTTCGAACGTACTTGATGAATGTTTCGGGTACTCCCGCCAACTGTCTCATTGTAAGAGCATACAATGGATTCTTTATATTTATATGAGTGTAACCTCTATATTTGTGAGAGTGGTTGTAAATTGTTGTGAGTGAAGGAGAGAGAAAAAAGACAAAAAGTTACTGTTCATCCGTAAATTTGGAGGAAATACTGTTCACCTCTATAGTTTTTTAATATTTTTTTGAAAGTGGTGGTGAGTGAAGGAGAGAGAAAAGGTAACCATAAAAATATAAAAATTAATATTTAATTGAAAAGGAGAGAGAAAAGATAGTGTTTTTTAGTGTAAATATAGAGATGGAGGAAGAGATTTGATTGTCAATGTTCTAAGGCTCCAGAATTTTTCTCCAACAACCGTCGCGGGGTTGTTGATTACCTTTGTCCTTGTTTATTGAACAATGAACCCATTCCTTGGCTAACACCTCTTCTTGTTTTTTCGTCCAAGTTTGAAGCTCCATCTTTCTTCCACCAAAATCTTCGTCTTCATTTTCATACTCTTTTTTGGCTACGCCAAGATCTTCATCTTCATTCAAATTTTGCGTTTTGGGCAAAACATCTTCTTCTTCATTGTCACCGTAGGTTAGAAGAGAGTGTTCAATATTTTCTCTTGGTGATTGAATTGGTGGACTCCTATATACAAACGGGTCGAAAGAGTTTTGCGCTTCCATTGAATATTCGAACCAGCCGGGTGCGACCATTGTTGAACCGTGCGGGTGTGAGAATACTTGTGGTGGAAAATTTGGTTGGGTTGCATGTTGTAAAAAGTCGAATGTGAAACTTGGGAGCAAAAAAATTAAGGTTCAAACGGTGGTGAATACCCAAGTGGGGGTTGAAATGGTGCACTCGAACCGCTCGAATCGCCTCTCCTTGTATTCGAGATGCATCCCCTCGGGTTCAAACCCAATCCTCGAGTAGTCGAACCTTTTTTCTTGCTATCACTTTTTTTTATCCATGGTGTGAGTTGTTTGTAGTTTGGTTGTGAATGATTTTGATTTATGAGAACATGATCTGTGATAGGTGGTATTTAAATAAAGAAATGTATATTATTTTTTTTAATGGCAAATGGCTATATAGTTGTTCTTGGCTCCAACGGTCGAAAAACCTAATGTTTTAAAAACCGGTTCAAACCCGGAGGTTGTACCAATTGAACCATCTGGTAGAACCGGTTAAACCGACGGATAGGGGTGTGCACGGTTCGGTCTTTGGCTAAAATCAAAACCGAAGCCGAATGTCGGTTTTTGGTTTTTTAACACTGTTCGGTTTCGGTTTTTTCAGTTTCGGTTTTTTTGGTGTCGGTTTTTCGGTTTTTGGAACAAATTATGTAAGATTCTAAAAAATATAAAGTCTAATTTAAAATATAAGAATTTTTATTAGACGTTTACATTTAAGTTATTATAATTAACTTCTTTAATTAATATTTTTTACATAAATCTAACCTTCTAATCTATTTTTGTGTGTCTCTAAAGTTTTTATTAAGACATTTTCTTTTATAATAATTTGAAAATCATTTAATTTTTATATAAAATTTTGTTATTGTAATAAATGGATTACTTCAATTATAAATAAATATGTTATGTTTTTATTATAAACACTTAACATTCAAGAATAAAATTAATACTTTCTACTAGCCTTGGGTTAAACATTTAAACAACTTAAACTTAAACTTAAAAATATATGGATTGTAACTTATCGGTTCGGTTCAGTTTTTTTCGGTTATTGAAAATGATTATCCAAAAACCGAACCGAAATTTTCGGTTATTAAAAATCTAAAAACCGAATCGTCGGTTTTTGTTTCGGTTCGGTTTTGTCGGTTATTTCGGTTACGGTTCGGTTATTTCGGTTTTCTGCTCACCCCTACTGCCAGGTATACCCGGTTGAACCGTCCAATACACCCGATTAAAGCATTTCTGAGCCAAATTCGGTATGGTATAAAAACCGGATTTTAAAACATTGGAAAAACAACATTCGGTAAACAATCCCCAAGTCACACCTTTCACCGCACCTATGATGGGAATGGCGGCGGTGTTACTGCGTGGTAACACCATTCACCGCACGCCATCCCCGAACACATCCCCCACACCCTTCCCAACCAATATAATTATCTTCATATTTAACTATTTTTTTACAAATGGTTTCTTTTAACTAGTTGGTAATTTGACGGATGTTATTTAGACTATGGGGTATGGGCCCCTTTCCCCCACTTCCACATCACCTCCACCTCCACCTCCACCTCATAACCTTGTTCTTCCCATTCCTCTTCCCCCATTAAGAAGAAATGGTCTCCCCATTCATCCCCGTCTATCACTTCCAATAATATTAAGAGAGAGGGAGAGAGAGAGAAGAAGAAAAACAAGAAGAAGAACAGGGAGAATACCCTGATGGCACATATGACAAGACGGGGGGCGGTGTTCCCCATCAGGGTCCCCCCTCCACGTCACCTCCCTGATGTGTATCTCGATCCCCAACCCACAAGTCTTACAAGCAAATGTGTGGATGTGATACTCTCCTTTCTTAATGTGCGTGTTTGGGGAACAATCCTTTCTTATATCTTATCCTAAGTATCATTGGCAAGTATGCCCGTTGAATTCCATTCTTACCAACAAACTAGAGAAAAACCTGGGTGAGAATTCTATCAGAAATCTTATCATAACTATCCCCGGCGAAAACCAAGGCATCACTACACATTCAGTGACCAATATGTGTGTTTAACGGTGTTAGTGGTCGTCGGTGATAGTCTCAAATTTGTGGGTTAGAGTGTTTGTCGGGTGATTACTGATGATTATTTTAATTTCATATATTTTAATTTCTCTATTTTTAGTACGGCATCAGTAATTACCTGTAAATAATGATTGTCGATGATACTCTTAGTCCTTCCGCAAAGGGGCTTCATATGGCGCCTAACCCATCCATAACGCCCTATGGCGCCTCCCCACACCACCCCGAGGGGCGCTATGCCATTTGAACAAACATCCCTCGCGAAAATTCTAACGGGGTGAACACATTTGCCTCTCTCACACACACATATATATACATACATATATAACCTCATATCTATATAATCCCCCATTACACACACATGTTATATAATCACCTATAACACTCACATTTTACTTGTTTGCCATTTGACACGTAATCCTCCTTAAAGGGGTTATATAGTGTTACCTCTACACATGGCCTTTATCTTCTAGTAAACTCTATCTTCTAGTAGGGTGTCTACTTGAGGGTTTTCACCGCAAATGTTTCGCAGTGAAACTTTTTATGTGCCTTCCTTCAAATGGCTAAATCGATCGATCAAATGTTTTTATCACCGCTTGCCATTTATATATAGCCAAAAACACATGAGTATAAAACAACTAACATGTCTGATCAATAATTATTAAGATCTGACTCTGAATATAATTATAATATACCAGGGTTATTACATGGAGCTGAGCTGTGAACAAATTTGAGGGTGTTGACTTCAATAATATTCCTGAAAAATAAACTCAAAATGTATCGAAGATGCACACCTAACTACAGTATTTAACAAAGGAAAAACTATCAACATTAACATGTGTAGAGAAGGATCACAAAAGCTGTGATATGTATCATGTATGTATAATTTCACTTTCACATGGCACTTTGCTTTTCTTGTTTCCAAAAACTGTCGGCCACATATATTAAACTTCCAAGGTTCACGCATTGAAGTACATTCAACTTCCAACTTCCATTCTTGAAAGAAGAAATGGCTCACCAATGTCTTGAAAGCCTAAAGATCATGATCTATATCACCGGATTTTCAGTGTTACTTATTGTTTTCATACAAAGTCTACACCGGAAAGTTCCCCTAGTCACTATAGATCAACTCTACATTCCCACCCTTAACAAAACCACCACCGGTGCCGCCGCAATCAAGAACAACACCATCTACTTTGATCTAAAGCTTTACAACAAGAATCCAGTGGGAATATACTATCGCCCAATGAATATTACTTTTTCATACTTCCCAAACAAAACTACAACTAGTGTCCCTTTATACGTGTATACCTTACCAGGGTTTCACCAGGCGCATCACAAAGAAATACATGTTCGTGACAAGGTTGTAACTGGTGGAATAATGGTGCTTCCTGGTGGTGGTAGGGTGGTGATGAGGGTGGATTTGGTAGGTAGAGTTAAGTTCAAGTCTATTGCACAATGGAAGAGGACGGTGATGGTGGGCGTTGATGTGGAGGTCGATGAGTACACCGGGCAAAAAGTTCTGAAGAGAGGCATTCACTTGGTGCGGTCCGGTGCAGCTCCGGTGGCAACGGTGGTGTTGGGGATCTGTCCACCGGTGGCAATGTTGCTTATATTTGTTAGTCTTTTTAATTTGAGGTTCCTTTGAGATGTGGTTATGTTAATTCTTTTTGTTACATATAACAAAACATTAATGGCCATAATATGGTGCCTTTGTTTTTTTTTTTTTTAGTTCACCATGTTAGTGCTGCATTGACATTAATTGCATGTCAGAGTTTAAAGGACGCCTAAGTTTATAGATCACATGCGTGTGTGTAGTAAATCGTATTAATCAGCAAAGCGCATTCAGCGGACGGTATCTTCATATGTTAGATTAATGGGTTCGTAAGGGGAATTTTGATTTATCGCTTTGATTGGTATATAGCTATGATTCGGTATGTTATCGATACTCGGTATAGCAAGCAAAAGAGATATACCTAATAGGTAATATCGAAATGTGTTTTAGATCGTTGAAAACTACAAAAATAATTGTCGGTATCGGTATCAATGTTTTCGGTCGGTATCGGCTCGGTTCCTCACGCTACCAATTTTTGTACTTTCACTCAGGGCCGGCCCGAAGGGTGTGCAGGATGGGCCACCGAACAGGGCCCAAAGTCTCATAGGGCCCATAAAATTTTTCTGTTTTATATTTAATTTAATTCAAATACGAATCAAAACATAACGCATATGTTGCTATAGTTCAGATGGTTGAGCGCTTCGATTAATTCACATGAGATACAGGTTCGAAACTAGGTATCCCCTATAATTTTTAAACCTTTTTTGTTTCACCCCACCCCCATCTTTAAGGGCCTTGTTTCAAAACATCCATTGATCACAAGAAACGAAAAGCTGCTAGAGCATTTATGGCTTGCTTGGAACTTTTAATTATAAGTTATTAAATACACATTGGAAAATTGGAACATTTATGGCAGGCAATGGCATATTGTTTGAAAAATATGAGTGATTCGGTGATGAGATGAATAAATCAATGGTGACAATGAAGGAACTAGAGGGTCTAGATTTTTAGGAGAATATGGAGAATTCTATGACTTGGGTGAGTGCACAGACCATTTGAGGGGTATATAAATACATAATGAATGTTGCAGAGTTAATAAGCATTGAATTGTCTCTTGTTACTAATATTTCTTCCACTTAGTGCCTTAAATTATCAGCAAGTTAATAAAGGTTACGTAGTTGAGGAAAACCAGCACCATATATGATATTTTCTTCACAGTTTCACTCTTTATTGTTTACGGTATCAAAAAATACTCTATTGTAAATCCAACTTCGTTTTCAAGGAACTTAATTTATAATGTCACGTTTTGAAAGCTATACAAACGTATATTGTACCAATATCGATATTTTTCGAACGATATCGATTCGGTTACTCACAGTATAAAAAAACAAAAAAAAAATCAATTCGGTTTTAAGTAAAATTTATATGTAAACATATATAAAAAAACAGGTCGCAATGGCGTAATCAAATTTTTTAAAACATCGTATCTTAAATTTTAAGGGAAACAAAGTATGCTTAAAAGGATTTTACAGTTAGTTAAATATTCAAAATAAAAAGAAATAAAATACTATAGATACGTCATATCTTTAATATGTTATATAATATCGCCCACATTTCCTAGATTTTGTGGTTTTGAATTTAGATATAGAGGAGAATTAGGAGCAGATTTAATGAGAGTCTTGACTCAACGAGAGTATGAGTTAGTGTACTAAAAAGAGATACCTAAATGAATTTCAATACTTGTTTTACATCGATTGAAAACTATAAGTTTATCCATGTCAATCCAACGGTACCTAAATTGAATGCTTAGAATCAAGAAACTTCTCCTTTGAAGGGGTCGGGATGATATTATGGCCCTCAAGGACACTCAAACTTTCCCCATTGTTAACGTCTTAAGCAACGTGGAAGAGGAAGAACTTTCAACTGGTGATACTGTGAATATGGAAAGCTCAATGATCTCCCATTTGAGGACATGAGAATATATAACAAACATATCATAACTGATCATAATTACAAAGAAAATAAAAAAAATGAAATGAATACATAATTATTAACAAATAACTAATCTATGAATGATAGTGAATGTCGTCAGTTAACATCCCCTCTCAAGCGAGACGGTGGCGGCCCGAGACGAAGCATATTTCGAAACATTGCAAACTACAGTCAAGGAAGACTTTTGGTAAATATATGAGCCACCCGAAGCTTGGATGGAATGAAGCGAGTATGAAGCTTTCCAGATGCGACATGTTCACGAATGAGGTGGTAGTCAAGTTCAAGGTGTTTAATCCGTTTGCGAGATACCGGATTTTTGTGTTAGATAATGCATTGTGATTGTCACATAAGAGGGTAGGACGAACCGTTGGAAGAACATGAAGTTCCTGAAGAAGATGTGTTACTCAACTAAGCTCAGCCACCGTGTTAGCCATAGCCCGATATTCCGATTCACAACTTCACCGAGAGACTGTCGGTTGTTTCTTAGCACTCCAAGAGACACGAGGTTACCACCCAAGAATATAAAGAACCCATAAGTTGAGCGACGTGTCTCAAGACATCTGGCCCAATCAGTGTCAGAGAAGCCAAGAAGAGTTGTATGTGTAGGTTTTGAAAAATATAGACCCAATGCCAACGTCCCTTTAATATACCGAAGGATAAATCCGGGCGGGTAATAGTTAAGTATTGCAAAGCACCAACAATGGACCGATATGGCGTAGGGTCTGATAAAGGTTCACCCTCATTTGTAAGAAAAATATTAGAGGCAAGAGGTGTGAAAACTGGTTTGGCATCCAACATGTTCGCCCTAACCAAAACGCCTTGAGCATATTTTGACTGATTAAGAAATAACCCGTTTCTGGTATACGTCACTTCGAGCCCAAGGAAGTAATTTAGTTCCCCCAAGTCTTTAATAGCAAATTCCCCATGTAACCGTTGGACAAAGGAATGCATGGTGTGTTCTTCATTACCTGTTAATATTAAGTCATCAACGTAAACCAGCAGATACATAATACATGTATCCCTTTTAAAAACAAAAAGGGATGGGTCTGCTCGGCTACCTTATACATTGAAACCGATTAGTAACCAAAAATGAGCTCAAGCGGTGAAACCATGCACGCGGTGCCTGTTTTAATCCGTATAACGCTTTATGTAGTTTGCATACATGATTAGGGAATTGAGGGTTAGCGAAACCCGGTGGTTGTTCCATATAAACACACTCATTGATATGGCCATGCAAAAATGCATCATTAACATCAAGTTTATGTAATTTCCAGTCATTGAGGACACCAAGAGAAAGAATGATATGAATGGTAGATGCTTTAACCACGGGACTGAACGTTTGTGAGTAGTCTATACTGGGTAATTGACAGAAGCCTTGTGCAACAAGGCAAGGCACAACGGACGATTTGAAGGTCTAGGCACAACATGACGATTTGAAGGTCTAGGCACAACGGACCAAGTGTTGTTTTTATGAAGAGCATCTAATTCTTTTTGCATGGCAAGTAGCCAGGTTTTGTCTTTAACAGCGGTTTGAAAATTGTTTGGTTCCTTTGATGCAAATAGCACATAGTGAAAGGATGATTAGATGTGTGAGAAAGATCGGCAACATGACGGGGTCAGAAAATTCCAGCTTTGGCGTGGGTTATCATGGGATGAGATGGAAGTTGTGGTGGCGGAGGTGGTACGGGAATGGGGTCGGGTCCAACAGAACGGAGGTTGAGTCGGGAACAAGGTTTGGTTCATCGGTGTGGTATTCAATAGTGGTGGTTGAGTGAGATATGGGTCTAGGAGGTGGTGATTGGTGAGTTGATGAATAATCAGGCAATGAAGATGTAGTAGATGGGAGATAGGCTAAGGTGGGTTTTGTAAGGATACACATGCAAAGTTGACAAGGGGAAGGTGATGTGGGTATGGGAGAGCTACTGGAAGTTTGGTTTGGAAGTGGGAAGCTATGTAAGTTATCATCAAAGGTGCTTATTTTGGATGGTGGTAATGGGTTTGTCATTACCGGTGCCTACAAACGGAAAATTATCTTCATCAAACCGATCATGATGAGTCACATACACTCGAGATGTGATCGGATCAAGACACCGATAGCCTTTTTAAATCGGGATATAGCCAACAAAAATGCACTGAATTCTTCGTGGGGCGAGTTTATGGTCCGAGTAGTCTCGTAAATGTGGGAACACACGACAACCAAACGCTCGAAACATGTTGAAGTTTGGCAGTTATAAGTATAAAAGTTCAAATGGAGACTTGCCATTTAGAACATGTGTAGGAAGACAATTAATAATGTAAATCGCCGAAGAGAATGCATCAACCCATAATGAAGGAGGAAGTTTTGCATTGAACAACATGGCTAGCCCGGTTTCGATAATATGACGATGTTTTCGTTCAACTCGGCCATTTTGTTGAGGGGTGTAGGGACACGATAATCGATGAAGTGTTCCATTTTCTTCAAATAAACATCCAACTTTATGATTTACAAATTCAGTGCCCCCATCGCTTTTGAATATTTAAATTTTACGAGAGAACTGAGTTTGCACCAAATTCATAAACACCCTCAATACGTTATACATATCAGTTTTTAATTTTAATGGGTAAAGCCAACAAAAATGAGAATAGACATAACCGGAGATGGTCCCTATACATCACAATGAATAATATCAAGAAGATGCAAGGAACGTTTATTATTTATATCAAAAGGCAATCGTTAACTTTGGGCCAAATCACAAGGTAAATAAGTGTCTGGTGTTTAGGTACAAGGGCAGAAATAGATAAATGTCCATGTTTTTGTAGAGTAGTAATAACATCAAAATGGGCATGTCCAAAATGGGAGTACCAAAGTTCAAAAGATGTGTTGGGTCTTGAGGATGACGCAACGAACGCTTGAGGATGGCTATTTAGGACGTAAAGACCATTCTCACATCGTCCTTGAGCTAGGACTGCTTTGGTTTGACGATCCTGAATGTAAAAAGAAGGATAAGATAATAAGACATCCACATTATTATGTTTTGTAAGCTTGCTAATAGATAAAAGGTTTTTGGTGAGATTTGGGACAACAAAAACATTATTTAATTTAATAGCATTAGAGATAAAAGAGTGTCCCTGATGTGTAATCAGAAGAGTGTTACCATTCCCGAAGGTGACAGAAGGATTGTTGATGACGGTTAATGGTTTGGAAACGTGATGCATATTTGGTGTCATGTGGTCTGTGGCACCCGAATCAGTGGTCCAATCCGGCACCAAAGAGGAGACGTGGGATTGCGAGAGGAAAGCACGAGCCAACTTGTCATCTGAGGGGACCGATTATGAGGCAAAAGAAGCCAGGCTGGGACACGCATTGGCATAATGCCCGTCATGTCCACAGAGTTGACAATGTAGGGGGCGACGACCACGAGCTCGACCACCCCATTCACCAGAGTTATGTGAGGCACGAGAGAAACGGCCTCCTCTTCCTTGAGTTGATGAAAGGGAGCGGGAAGACTGAACTGAAAATGCTACTGGTGGAGTAGAAGTGCCATGCAAAGCTTGCATGAACATCTCATGGCTTTCTGCTCAAGCTAAAAGATCAGCAAATGAAGGAGTCGGGCGGGTTGCGCGAATCGCGGTTGAGAAGGATTCAAAGGCAGGACCAAGACTACAAAGAAACCAGTGGATTTGATCATGAGTGTCAACCGGATAACCGATTGCAGCGAGTTGATCACAACGGGTTTAGAACGAACGTCCGAATTCAGTGACACTTTTGGAACCATTTTGAGCCAAACGGAATTGATCGCGGAGATAGTGGACGCGTTCAATATGAGTTACCAAAGGCCGTTTCCAAGGCGACTCATATTTCACGAGCAGTGTAAAGTCCGATAATCATGGTAACGGCTTCATCGGATATGGTGGCATTGATCATGATAATTGTGCGTTGGTCAGCAGCGATCCAGGCAGCATAGGTCAGATTTTCAGTTGGTTTATCATTACTGGTGATGGTGGCGGGTATGGCGGTGGCCGTTCCGTTAACATGTGAGAGGAGATTCTGATACGTGAGGAGTGGAATCATTTGATTGCCCTATAGAAGATAGTTGGAGGAGCATAATTTTATGGGAATCAGGTGAATGAGGGAGTGAGGAAGGTTGCTATCAGGGGAAGAAGCAGCCATGAGGAAGGGTGGGAGAGGAGGGAAAGAGAAGGATCGATAAAGCTCTTACCATGTGAATATGGAAAGCTCAATGATATCAGGAGATGAGAATTTATAACAAACAGATCATAACTGATCATAATTACAAAGAAAATGAAATGAATACATAATTATTAACAAATTACAAAGAAAATGAAATGAATACCTAATTATTAACAAATAACTAACCAATGAATGATAGCAAATGTCGTCAGTTAACAGATACCATTCCCAAAAGGAAGACTTGTCCTGCCCATCCTTCTGGTCAAGGGAATAAGCGTTCCATCCGTCATCATATAAGAAGTGCAACTAAGAAGCCCCATTTTTCAGGGAATGTCCCTGCTTCATCTGTGTCTGTTTGTGTTAACATTGTCGTTGTTTTCCACCTTCGCCAGATAACGCTTTGAGAGGTCGTGTTGCTGATTCTCAAGTTCCTCATTCTTTGTGAGACTTTTGAGAATGGTGATGCGGTTTATAATTAAAAGACTGTGTTCGAGAATGAGAATGTTGTTTTGTCTCATGATCTTAACAAGCCTAAGAGTGATTTAGTTGAGAAAGAGAATAACCAATCTGACATCTCCATTCTTTAGGGTGACCATGATCGTTCTCGTGATCTGATTAATGAGATGGAGGGTTTTCGAGATGATCTTCTTAGGCGGCTTTAGTCATCTCAAGGAATAGCTAGCTCACTTCAAACAAAATACATTGCTACCGAAAGGGATTTGCTAGCAAAAGAAATAATGTTCCTCTTATCTTTTTGTATTTTCCTATGTATTTGTTTTCTTCCTCTTTTCTTGATTCATTCTTTTCGTCTTTACTCTTAGGTTAAGTTCAAAAAGGTGTAAGAGAACATGAGTCACCAGGAAACCATCATGAATGAGAAGGAGATCTAGTGGGGAGAGGAGCGAAGTCACCTAATGGAAGAAAAAGCCCATTTGGAGGGTGATTTGAGGTTCTTTGGGTCTGGTTTTAAGTTCCTAAAGACCAAAAATGAACTAGACTAGTAAATAGCTAGGACCTGGAGTACGGGGACCAACTTCGAAAGTTAGTGCTTCTATCTCAGAAAAACATTGATCGGGGGAAGCAACAAGTTGGGATATCAAAGAGGAGATAAAGCGATCAAGAGCACCCGTAGTCTATTTCACTCACTCTTCAATGATGGGAAGATGATTAGGTGTTTCCTTACGAGGGATAACTTGCTTTTAAAACTTGTTCCCTGCTGTTAACCCATTACGGTATCCAAGTACCAAGCATGCGTCACATACTTCCCCGAAAAGCCCCAAGTATTCATTACTAATTTTGATCTTACCATGAACGTGAGAAAAGCCTTAAGAGACAAGACACTGACGATCAACAGCAAACTTGAAATTAAACGGCTTTCTTTGTGTTAGGTTTTGTAACCTTTCCGAAATGAACAAAAGAAATATAATAATATTATATGTTTGTTTCTATTTGCTGTGACTTATACATAAAATATTCATGTAATGAAAGTGGCATCAAATTGTTAATTGAATTGAGATGTAAAGATACATGTAAACTTAAATGGACTTTTGTTGTGCAGAATTTATTTGGCAGCTCAATTTACGAATGGGTCACTAAAAAGGATTGGTGATTTCTTTTGAAATAAAAAGATGAAACGATAAACTTTGTATCAGAAGTTTTTATAAAAGTTGAAGCCATAAATAAAATTGATTTCAGATGAAACAAGAAAAGGACTTGGTTTGCTGTTTGAAGTTCGTAACATAAACAAATGAATGATATTGGACTAAACTAATCTATTGGCTTTTGGTTAAATTCTTTGGGTCACAAATTATTAGTGGGGTATATAATAAAGGCCCATCATTGAAGATAATGTTGGCTGGGCCAACGACAGGTGAAATCGGAAAAACGGAAGCTGCAGCCCACAAAAATTGGGGGAACTAGATGGCATTCAACTAGAGGTGCACAAAACGGGTTTTGGATCGGAACCAGTTAGGAACCGGTTGTTTGGTAACCGGGTATTACCGGGCCCGGGTTTTAGGATGAACCGGGTTGGAACTGGGTCAGGTAATTGGTGTGCTTATGAGAACCCTGTGGAACCGAAACAGGTATGACTCGGTCCGTGTTACCCAGAACCGGGTACAAACAGGTTCCATCAATTTTTTCTGAAATTTTACCGTTGGGAATCTGTTTCCAACGGTAACATAGACGTTTGGAATCAATTTTTGACAGTTTTAACCCTCTAACCATGGCCGGCCCTGGGGGTGGGAGGGGAGTACCACTGGTCAGGGCCTGATATTTCGTAGGGCACTTTATTTTATGAAAAAACCATATATGTATATGTAAAATATATTTTTTAATAGGGTATAGCTATACAAACACCAATATAGGTCCATTTACAAAACCATTCTTATGGTTTAGATTATTTATTATCCCTTTGGTATTAGGTTTAGACCTTTAGTGATCCCAATACCCAATTTCGTTAAGGCGTAAGGGCACGTTTTTTTCAAGTACACGAATTCTCAGAGTCGGCCACGCCTCTAACTTAATATTAATAGGCCTAGATTGTTTAGTTTTAACCACACCACTTCTCTAACTTCAACACCCTCAAAAACACAAAATCGCTCAAGTTTTTTTATATATACAAGACTCCAACAATGGCAAGCAATGAAAATGTTGTTTTGGTTCTTGAAACCAAGAGAAACCCGAAGGTTTGAAAGCACTACGACCTTTGCCTCATGTCCAACAACACCGAGATGGCTCGGTGCAAATATGTGAGAGGTTCATGAAAGTGGTGGCAAACTCGACGCTCAAAAAACTTACGGACAAACATTGTCAGGTTAAAAAAGCGAAGAAGGAGAGGGAGTCGTCCAGAACCGCCGACCAAAAATAGTGGTAGTGTTTAACTTCCACTTTATGTTTTATATGTCCAAGTTTATGGTTAATTTTAATGTTTAAGCTTAGGATGTTAGTATGTAATGTATAATATCTAATGTTTAGTGTTTCGTCTTTTAATGTTTAAATGTGTAGTGTTTTAATGTTTGTTATTTTAGTGTTTGATGTTTTAATGTTCAACTTATATAAAATAATATTAATATTAAACATATTTAATATGACAAATAAAATACTTAAACTAAATTACTAAAATACTAAAACTAAACTACTAATACTAACTACAATTGAAATTCGATTACGAGTTATAAAATTTCTAGCTTGGTAAACTGTCTTCTATTAACTCGTTCATACTTGGTCATTGATTCTTCACTAACTTGCTCACCATTTGGTTTTTCCAACTCGACCGTGCATCGGCGGTAAATTTCACTAAATCTTCTTATTGGTTGGGCCATGCTAATGATCTTTGCTTTAAGATCTTTACTTTTACCTTCGGTTGGATCATCCATTTCCTCTTCAAACCTCTCCTTAACCCGAAGCCAAAACCACTCCCAAAGTTATTACTTGGACCTTCCATACGTAACTCTTCGGTCCTAACATGTACAAAAGCTAGACTCAACGCATACTCCTCATTGTCACTCCAATATTGAGACATTTTCGTAAGTGTTTGATTTGCGGTTTTTGGGATTGTTTAAGTATTTTTGTGTTGGGAAATTAACCAATACACCCCAAAGTATTTATAATGACTTTGGATGTACTTTCCGACAATCAAAAAATTAAATATTGCTTAAAGTACATTTTTTAACGTTAGGAACCAATTTTGATTTTTTTACCGTTGAAACCGGTTCCTACCCGAGTAAAATCAGTTAGGGTCGAAACCGATCTTGATTAAAAATGTTAGAACTGGGTACGGCTAATAGGGTATAAACGAGCATGGACTAGTTCCTCCTACTACCAGGTAGGAACCGGAACCGGCCAGGGTCGGGTATGGTACCGGTTTTTTGTTCACCTCTACATTCAACAGCTATTTTTTTAAAAAGGGAGGGACGCACGACACCGACGTGGAAGGTAGAACGCAAGTCGAGAAGGAGAAAAAAGGATTTTGGTGTTGATGGCGATAATCAAGATGGGAACTATGACTGGGATGCGAGGCTAAATCATCCTGATTTCCTCTAGGTGTAGGGTTTGTGTTTATGACTTTTAATTTTACTCGTTTAACCTTGGATTTTGGGATTTAATTTGTTAACCTGTTTTGATCAGATTTAATTGTGATTTTACTTTTCAACGAGTTAGTTTTGTTTAAATATTAAATTGATAATATTTTGATTATGTTTTGTTTATTGGTTTATGGTTTTACATAATTAAATGGGTGGTTGTGCAAATAAAACCTATTAAGTTTGGTTTCATATCCATTACTTCTTAATAATATACATAGTCACCCTTGATGACTTAATTCCCATGAGGTTACTCTATTAATTGTTGTTTTGCCAAATCAGAAACCCATAGTTGATCATTCTTATCATAATTGTTTGCAAACAATTAAAGTTCATCTGTTTTCGTAATTATCAATCTAAATGCTCAACTCTAGTTTTCAAAAAAGTTTTAGAATAAATAATCGAACAAAACGTGTTATACTGGCCACAAACTTCTCATGGATTCGATACACTACTTACTCTAGTTATCTAGCTAGTTTAATTGGGTTTTTGATTGACCTTTTAACATCGATCAACAATTGACTATCTATTGTCTCCTAACCTTAATGTAGGGTGTTGACGGATTGGCTTTGCTCTGTCCATTTACCGGTGCTTCTTGGCCGGTTATATATGTATGTATGATATACGTGGCTAGGTCCATTACTTTTCTTTTCATGGCGTTGGTTTAAGTGACGTTTCTAATATTTTCATACTTTCTATATGTTAAAAGCATTTGGGTCATTCATCATTTCATGGTAATTGTTCTTGTTTATGAGCTTTTAGGTTATCTTTCATGATAATGTGTCTTATTTTAAAGAGCATCTTAGCTATTTGTCTTTTGTTATATTCCTTTTGTAAGTGTGTTTAGGCCGTTTGTCATTTTGTTACGTTTGTAAGTACATTTAGAGCACTTATCTAGGGGTGAGCAAAAGGAAAAACCCGACCCGACCCGACCATTACCCGACCCGACCCGACCCGAGAACCGATCAAACATAAAATACAGAACCGATTCACTACCCTAAATATAGGGTCGGTTACGGTCCATAGGTCCAAGTCGAGTTTCACCATAAAAAGAACCGAGAACCGACCCGACCCGACCCTATTTTATATGAAAAATTAGAACCGATCTAAATACCTAGGTACTTGGGTTCGGGTCGGGTTGGGTATATTTTCGGTTCGGTTCTCGGTTATTTTCGGTCCGGACCTAAACTTGCTCACCCCTACACTTATCTATTTTGCCACAATAGTCATGTGTAAGTGGGCTTAAGCCACTTGTCATTTTAGGTTCATTCTAGTAAAACTCTTCACTGACAACTCCCTTTACGGGCATTATTTCTAAGGGCACTTGGGCCCCTTAGGTTTTTATATGTCCGCCATTATATTGGATGCACTCGGCTTCGTCCTAAACCCATGGCCAGGCTAGCCTTATACTTTTTAGATACGGCAACATGTCTGTATGCTTATTTACATGTTTATTTTATGATTGTCTGGAACGTCTGCCTATGTGATCCTTTTAGGTGTGTTTGCCACTATTTAATTGTGTAAATGTATGCGATAATCGTAAAATGAAAAAAGAACAGATACGTTTCATTGATTGTTTCAATGGGTCACATTACCCCACCCTCCTCGATATGGTGCATGATTTGTTTCCTTATCATGCCGTTCCTTATCCGCACCCACAAGCCTAAGGGCATAAAGTGTTTTACCACTTCTCCTGCTTGCTACAACATCCTACAGGAGGTCCCGAAAGTGAGGGCAAAGAGCCCACTCCTACCATCATGTCATGTCAGCCCTCCATTCCATGGAGAACGTACTTCTCTCTATCCCCCATCCTAATCGTGTTGTGAATCTCCAACAAATCCTTAACCGAAAATGCATAAACTTGAGGTATTTGACACCACGAGCTAATAGCTTTCCATAAAACCGAAGCCACCAAATACGCAACAAAAATATGATCCTAAGTCTTTGTACCTGCATCAGAAAGAATAAAACTAGAAGACTCGACTTGAATATTCCTACTGCTTCAGGCCTCTAATGAAGGATTAATCTTGATATATGAATGAGTAATTAAATAGTTAGAGATGATTGTTATGTTTATCTAGTCAGTTTTTTAATTTGGTAAATTAAGCATTAGAGTTGGAATTGGTTTAGGATAGTTTGTTTAGCAAGTAATTAGTTTAGTATAAATAGATGGGTTAGGTTATGTAATTCTTTGGATCTTATGCTTTCATTGATAAATAAATAAAGGAGTTGAACGAGTTTGTTCAATCTCGTGTTTTTGTATTTTATCAAGAGCCTAATTTCCAACATCCAATATGAAAAAAGGGTTCATTTCCGATTTCCATACGAAAATGTTATACTTTATGGAAACCATTAACACCATTCCTTTAAATATAAATGACTAGCATCGATCTCTTTACTCAACAATATTTTTATCGACCCCATTGTAATGCATTCTGAAGAATCCCCAATCCATTTCCGTGAGTTCATATTATTGGACCAAGTCACCGTTCCCGGTCCTTCCTTCATAGCCCAGTGGTTGGGGGGCGGTTTGTCCTCCTAGAGGTCACCGGTTCGACTCCCGCTTGTGGCGAAAGGGGGGTAGGACACCCGTGCGCAATGATGGTGAAAAACCTACCGATGAGGGTTTGATCCTGAGCGTCACTCCGGTTTTCATCCGGCTGTTACTCTAGCGAGGCAACTCGTGTAGAGGCAGTACGGTTTCCGGAGGAAAGCCTTCGACCCAAGACTGGTTAACCCAGCGCTGGCCTTGCTATCTGGGCCCACGTTCTTGGCGAGGGTCCGCGATTTGCGGATGTAACAATGGTCACCATTAAGAAGTTCACCTTTAAAAAAAAAAAAAGTCACCGTTCCCGGCTAGTCATAACATTATCCTATTATGTTAATTTAAGAAAATAAATTATGTTTTCGACCCCACATTATCCTATGTTTTTTATTGGCCATAGGATACTTAGGGATCCAAAATTCTAAATGATAGGATTGGATGTTTTGACTTAGAGATCCAATTGGCAATTGACCACTAAGACTAAAGGGTATGGGGAGGCACGTTCCTACGAGGATGGGCCGCTACGTAGGCGCCACATCACCGGCTCGTGGGGATGAGCCTCCTTCACTTTTGAGGGGGTGGAGGATGGGGCTACCCATCTCAATATTTTATAATTTTCTAAGTTTTTTTATTAACTTAATTAAAACTTTATAAAAGTTAAAAAATACAACATAAAACAACATAAATAAAGTCATTTCATAACATAAAAAAATTTCATTTCCTAAAAAAAAAACATTTCCGAAAAATAAAAAAAAATTACATTTCCTAAAAATAAAATAAAAAACCTACGACGTCCATTTTTTCTTCACCTCTTCCTTCATCCTCCGATACACCTCTCGTTCCTCCTCCGGAACCGAGTCGAGATCCAACCTCATTATCCTAAAATCCTCCGCTCGAGCATAGTCGGCCGACACGTTTTTCTTGTGACTATATTTTTCGGCCGCAAAGTCTTTAAACGAACGGAATTCGGAAATCAACTCGTCCATTTTCGAAGACGCCTTCGAGCCGCCACCTCCACCCGAGCCGCCCCCTCCACTCGAGCCGGCCCCTTTGCGCTTTCCGGCCGCCTCTTTTTTTGCTTTGTCCCTTCCGCCGGGACGTTCGATCTCGTGAAATTCCGGTCCGTCATATTCCGGTTCGTCGTTTATGTCGATTTGACAACGAGCGGTGGAGCCTCCCGCACTATAACTTCCGGACTCGGAAGTTTTAGTCCGTTTGGCGGTTGCGACCTCATTTGGAACCGGCGCCCATTTAGGTTCTTTCTTTAAAATGTTCCATGCTCGGAGGTGCGGGAAAGGCGGATTTTTTGTTTCTCATCTAGCCATCGCAAGGTTAAGAACGTCCTCGTCGCTACTCCCACTAAGACGATTGATGTAAAGTGGGTTATAAATCCCGATAAAATCATTCACGCACTTGTTCATTTTCCGCCACTTGCCCGATACGGAATCGAGATCACGGGCCGGGCCTTGCCCCATAAACTCGTTAAATCTATCCGTACATGCCTTCCAAAAACCAGAACCCGTTTGATTGTTCCCTAAAATTAAAAAAAAATTGCATTAGTAAAACTAAAAAATAATTATTTTTAAATTTAAATTAAAAAAAATTAACTTTGGTTCATACCGACAATCGGGCAATCTAAGGACTTAACATACGCAATTACTAGCGCCTCCTCCTCTACTTTTGTCCACGCTCTCGCCTTTGCTCTCGAACCGCTTTTTTTGTGGTGTCGGGTTCGGTTTCAACCGCCTTCCCCTTCCCCGTGTTTTTTTTTGCGCTTGAGTTCTTTAGGTGGCGATTCGGGGACGACTTCATCATCATCGTCAAGCTCCACCGAGGGTTGCGGTTGGGAAGTTGGCGGTTGCGATTGGAATTGATCAACTTGAAGGGAGTCGCGTTGCATGAATTGTTGGAGTGCTTGGTATTGTTGCATTTGTTGAAGTTGGGACATTTGGGAGAAGGCGTTAGGTGATTGTTGGAAACCCGAAAACGGAAATTGTGGAGACCCCCACGAAGAATCCATAGTCGGAGTGTAAGCGGGGCTCGAAAAAAAATTAGGTTGGTTCGGGTTGGGTTGGTTCGGGTTGGGGTTGTTTGGGTTGGGGTTGTTTGGGTTGAAGGGATTCATGATTCTATAAAAAATTGGATTGTTTTTTTATAAAAAAGGATGAGAGAATGGGAGAAGAATGAAAGAAATAGATGAGAATTGTATAAAAAATGGTTGAAAGTGGTGGTATATATTTAAAGTGGAAAAGTAATTTTTTTTTTATTAAAGTATCCGTTATTCAACGGATATATATTTGAAAGTGGGGCCGTCGACTTCGGCTGTAGGTTGCTGGACTCGCCGCGACGTTTTGAGGTGGGCGGTGTGGGGAACCGGCGCCAGTCCTAGCCGGGCCTCAGCAGACCCCATACCTTCTAGTCTAACTATGTTCTTCAATAAAATCAACTGACATAACGACTTAGCATCAATAAATGGTCGCCCCAAACATGGCTTCAAGTAATTGGCAAACACCATAAGTCATTTCATGGAGACACATCAAACAAATATGTACAAAAAGTATCTTGCGTGCTCGTTTTCCAATTTTATATTATGCAAACCTACTCCATTAAATAATTTTATTCATATTTTAATTAGTTATTTGATCAAATCAATATCCGAACATGAAAATCCTCTAAATGACGTATTTGTTTATCATAAAATATAAAATTCATACATTACATTTGACGACGGGCCAATGGGAAATCCCATTTTACCCGCTTTGGGCTACCTCTATGCAGGCCCAACTACGAACAGGCCCAAATAACAAGCTGTCTTGCCCATTAAGGTTCCCTTCGTTTGTAATGAGCGGGAAAACGTAATCAAAAGGGGCAGGCTTCATTTAATGTTTGATAAACAGAGGATCTTGGCTGGCAACCGTACTTCTCCGGCCAGAACATTAAATAAGGTCGCCATCATACCGTTAGGGGTCAGACACGTGTCTGAACCCCTTGAGAGCGCGCAGAATCCGTTGGATCACCTTGATAAAATATCTCACATGTGGAAAAAGGGGCAAGAGTTATATAAGAGCTACAGAGGATGGTCATAAGGCAGATCGGAGGTATCACATTTAATATTCTCTCATTTACTCTTCTCTCATTAATTCCGACCAACATTCCTATACATTCAATACACACACTCATATTTATTGGATTCACACCAAAGAGGAAACATTCCGGTGATCACACTCATCGGAAGAAGCTCCTCTCACTCTCCGGCAAGTTTACTTACTCTCACGTCGGAGCTTGGTCACGGATCCCTCTCCCGGGGCCCTCCGTGACGAGGCTAACGTTTTATTCTTTTGTAGCTTCAAGGAACGGACTATCTTGACGTCAGCGAAGATCCATTTAACGTCAGCCGGGACTTGGGTATTCGACATTGGCGCCATCCGTGGGACATCAGCTTGACCGGTGTCTCCACACTGAACTCCGACGTTATAGATAACCCGTTTCAGAAAAAGCAACATGAACGCCACACCCGGTTCACAGGTCATTCAGACAGGGCAGAATGATCATGACAAAGTTACGGTGGAAGATATAACTCATGAGGAAGAGAATGAGAATCAGATAGAAATTTTTGAAAAAAGAAGAGACCATCACCCCGGACTTCGTGGCCATGCACAAAGAGAAACTGAAGAAGTGTCTCAAAGATCTAGAAAGACAAGAGAAACTCGACAGTATCAGGGCCAAACTATCGTTCGATACACCCTCTAATCAAGAAAAGGCAGACCCTCAAAACAAGGGCAGTGGAAGCGACCCACTGGAAACGTTCATGACAGCCCTTAGACAGATGTCCTCGGAAGAAAGGGAGGATCTCATCACGGGAAAGAAACCAAAAGGAAAAGAAAAGGAAAAGGAGAATACAAGCAACGATGGCCTGGATCAACCCTACCTCCCACGGGACTTAGCTGAAGTCTCAAAGTTCACCCGGAGGATAGCAGAAGCACCGATGCCCCCTAAGACGAAGCTACCCCCAAACTTTGACCGATATGATGGGACAAGAGATCCTGAGGATCATCTCCATGCTTTCAGGGGTGCGGGGCAACTGGGGCGGTGGCCCATGCCGGTTTGGTGCCATATGTTTATGCAGACCTTGACGGAGGGGGCCCGGCTCTGGTTCGACAGCCTCCCTCCTGGAGGGATCGACAGCTACGAAGAACTAAGTGAAAAGTTCCTGAGAAACTTCGGTCAGCAAAGAAAGGTGGTCAAGAACCCTAACGAAATCCTACACATAAGGCAGTGGGACAACGAGCGGATAGACCAATACATGGAAAGGTTTGTCAAGGAGAGCATGAATATCAAAGACGTCCCGGAAGTCATGAAGATCAGCAGTTTCATAAAAGGATTGAAGCATGCACAGCTATGCGAGAAACTGGGGGAAGAGTTCCTACACTTATTCGACAACCTCATGGACAGGGTCAGAGCCTTTGTCAGAGGCAAAGACACAGTTAGCAAGGCTAAGGAGACAGATACCCTACCCCGAAGGGTCACCCCAATCACAAAGCCTCTTGATAAAGGTACACCTTATTCCAGAAAACCTGCTTTTGATAGAATGTTGCATGATAGGGCAAGGCCCTCATACTCCCCATATAGACCTCGGGGGAGAGGCCCATCCCCCTACTCTGACAGCTTCACCCCTCTCACCAAGACCTCAAGTGAAATATTGTCCACTGAGAGGGTGAAGAGCTCCTTCCCGAGGCCACCACCCATAAAACCCGGGCCGAAGGCACAACCAAGCGAATATTGTGACTTTCATAAAGGATTTGGCCATAAAACTGATGATTGCATGTACTTAAAGAGGGAAATAGAAGCCGCAGTAAAAACGGGAAAACTGGCCCATTTGGTTAAGGAAATTAAGGAAGGGGGGATCGCAGAGGGAAAGATGCAAGGGAGCCTGGGAGGGCAGATGTAGATATGATTAGAATGGGGAATGAATTTGATACCACCAGAAGTGTAAAGGCCAGAATCATGGGCTCCCCGGACTGCATGAAAGCTCCCATCTTAATGCCACACCTGGAGGAAAGTGAGGTGCAGTGGCTCCCACTAAACATCTCGGCCATAATAGCTGGCCACAAGGTGGCCAGGATACACGTGGATGGGGGATCTGGGGTAGAAGTTATATACGAGCACTGTTTCCTCAGATTCGACAGGGATGTAAGAGACAGGCTTGAGGAGGACTCCATCCCTTTAGTAGGATTCAACAACAGTGTGTCACACCCCTTGGGAAAGATCAGGCTCCCATTCACAGTTGGGGTAGGAGATCGAGTTCGAACCATAGACTTAACTTTCACAGTTGTTCGAGTGCCCTCAAAGTACAACGCAATCCTGGGAAGACCTGGGATTGGGGATTTGCAAGCATAAGCATCCACCCCACACGGAGCCTTAGTGTTCCAGACGCCAAAGGGCTTGGCTTGGGTAAAGTCTGCATACGAAGTAGTTTCTTCCGTATCCGAGGGGGAAGCATCCGAGAAGCCCCCGAAGGAGGGGGTTGAGGAATGGGTCCTCTGCGACAGGTTCCCAGAGCAGACGATCAAAGTAGGAAGTCACTTAAGCGACAAGTGCAAGAGAGCTCTTAAGGAATTGCTCCTTCTCAACATTGACGTGTTTGCATTTCAGCATGGGGATATGACAGGGATCCCAAGAAGCCTAACCGAACATCGGCTTAACACGTACACCTGGGCAAAGCCAGTAAAACAGAAAAAACGAAGCATGGGCCCCAGTAAAAGGAGGGCCGCCTGTGAGGAAACTAGGAAACTGCTTAGAGCCGGAATAGTAAGGGAAGTGAGGTACCCATCTTGGGTTGCTAACCCGGTTATGGTCCAGAAGAAAGACGGAGGATGGAGGATGTGTATTGACTTTCAAGACCTGAACAAAGCATGTCCCAAGGACTGCTATCCTCTCCTTGAGATAGACGTCCAAGTAGACTCTTTATCCCAGTATCCCATGAAGTGTTTCTTGGATGCCTACAAAGGGTACCATCAGATTCAAATGTCAGTGGAAGACGAGGAGAAAACCGCCTTCATCACGGACGAAGGGACAATTTGTTATACCAAGATGCCCTTTGGTCTTAAAAACGCTGGGGCCACGTATCAAAGATTTATGAACGCCCTCTTCAAGGAACAACGGGGGAGGAACTTGGAGGTATACGTTGATGACATCGTTATCAAGAGCCTGACCGAGATGGCCATGATAGATGACATAGCAGAAACCCTCCGCACCATGCAAGATGTGAATATGAAGCTAAACCCTGGGAAGTGCTGTTTTGGGGTAGAAGAGGGAAAATTCTTGGGAGTAGTAGTCACTAAGGCTGGAATCAAAGCTAACCCGGAAAAAACTCAAGTTGTGGCCGAAATGCGGTCCCCCGGATCCCTGAAGGACATCCAGCAGCTGAACGGGAGGCTAATCGCACTAAACCGTTTTTTGTCAAAAGTAGCTGACAGGACTCTCCCCTTCATGAAGGTGCTGAAGGACTGTCTCCAAACAGAGAGGTTTAAGTGGACCCCCGAGGCAGAGGCAGCCTTTCAAGAAATGAAAGCTTACATCTGCAAACTCCCAACATTGGCCACCCCAGTACCCGGAGAGCAGCTCCTCTTATATCTGTCCGCCTCGAAAACAACCATAAGTGCGGTCATGATGGTGGAACGGGAGAGAAAGCAGATACCAATATATTTCATCAGTAGAACACTTAAAGGCCCTGAAGAACGATACATGCCTCTGGAGAAGTTAGCATTGGCCCTCGTTTTCGCATCCCGGAGACTCAGGAGATATTTCCAGGGGCACAAGATCACCTTAATGACTGATCAACCCCTCCAAAAGGTACTCAAGAGGCCGGAGCTGTCAGGACGGTTGGCTAAATGGGCCGTGGAACTGGGAGAACACTCTTTAGAGTTCAAACCCAGGACAGCCATGGAAGGACAAATACTGGCCGATTTCTTAGCAGAAGTCCCTGAGGATGAGGAAAAAGAACTTCTAAAATGGGAGGCCTTGGAGAAAGAAGAGAAAGAAAGGGAAGACGAGGCTGTGTGGAAGCTATTCACAGATGGAGCCTCCAGCGAGGAGGGAAGCGGGGCGGGCATTACTTTGACAATCCCTGAAGGAGTTGAGCTAACCTATGCCATAAGACTGGATTTTGAAAACACCAACAATACTGCAGAATATGAAGCCCTTCTAGTAGGGATGAGATTGGCAGAAAAGATGAAAGCAAAGCATGTGGAAGCCAGTACTGACTCGCAGCTGGTAGTCAAACAATACCAAGGAGAATATGAGGCCAAAGACAACACCATGGCTCAGTACGTGGCAAAGGTCAAAGAGGCGGCCAAGACATTCAAAACTTTTAAACTGGAATACATCCCCCGCGGGAGAAACAGAAAATCTGACGCCCTCAGTAAGCTAGCCTCAGTAGCGTTTGACCACCTGGCCAGAGAAGTCAAAGTGGAAGTCCTAACCTCTCCCTCCCTCAGCACAAAGGAGGTAGCTACGGTTGAGAATGTACAAGAAACTTGGATGACGCCAATCGTAAAATTCCTCCAGGACGGGACACTACCCGAGGGAGACTGGGCAGCTAGGAAGATAAGGGTAAAGGCCTTGCAATATGAGATAGTTGATGGAGAACTATACCGGAGGTCATACCTGGGCCCATCCTTGAAGTGTGTTGACATGGAAGAGGCTGAGTATGTGATTAGGGAGATGCATGAAGGAATTTGTGGAATGCATTCGGGGCCAAGGGCGATAGTAGCAAAGGCGATGAATGCGGGATTCTATTGGCCTCGAATGTACGAAACAGCATCCGAAGAGATTAAAAAATGTGATAATTGCCAGGTACACGCACCTATGACCCATCGACACAAACACCCGATGATACCAGTCTCGACATCCTGGCCTTTCCAGAAGTGGGCCATCGACATAATTGGGCCATTTTCGGAGGGTCCAGGAGGAATCAAGTATGTGGTTGTCGCCGTTGATTATTTCACCAAGTGGATCGAAGCAAAGCCCTTAGCAAAAATAACCGGGGAACAGATGAGGCGATTCGTACTAGATAACATCATCTGCAGGTACGGGGTCCCAAAAGAGCTGGTAAGTGATAACGGTGTCCAATTTACCGGGAGACCCTTCAAGCCATGGTGCGAGCAGATGCACATACAGCAGGTATTTACCTCCATCACTCACGCCCAAAGTAATGGACTGGTAGAAAGAGCCAACCAGAGCGTTATCAAAGGGATGAAGGGAAGACTAGGGAGGAAACAAAAAGGATGGCTGGAGGAGCTACCGTTTGTACTGTGGGCATACAGGACCACCCCCAAAAACTGCAACGGGGAAACTCCTTTTAGCCTGACTTACGGGACTGAGGCAGTCATCCCAGCCGAGATAGGCTCCCCGATTGCAAGGATGAAGCTCAGGGAGGCAGAGAACGAACAAGACCTCCGGATGAACCTGAACTTACTGGAAGAAAGGAGAGAAGTGGCAGCGGTCAGGGAGGCTAAGTATAAGAAACAGCTGGAAAGATATTACAATGCCAGGATGAAGAAGCTTAACCTCGTCCCGGGAGACTTAGTCCTGAGAGCAAATGAAGCCAGCCTGCAGGAGAGCACTGGAAAGTTAGGACCCAATTGGGAAGGGCCTTATCGGGTCGTATGGGCAAACAGCAAAGGAAGCTGCAAATTGGAAACTCTCCAAGGCAAGGAGGTCCCCAGAACGTGGAACCTCATGCAACTTAGGAAATACTACATATGAGGGGCTTATCCCCAGGAAAAACGGCCAAGAACCACTTTTGTAATATTTAACTATTAGTCGGGGGCTTCCCCAAGAACAGATCTTTTGTAACAACTTATGCTGGGAAGTTTAACTCCCCAAGAAGTTAATGACAAACGGAGAGCTAACCTGTCCTCTTTTGGTAAAATAACGGGTGTTATAACCAGGCAGACGTGCCCAGGAATACTATAAACCTAATCAATAAATGAACACACGTGTACAAGGTATACCAAACATACCAAGAGCCCGGCCGTGGGGCAAAATAGGGTCTAGCTAACCCAAAGAAAGCGGACAAAACAGGTCAAAAACATAATATCACATTATCAACTTGTCCAGCGATTGGCCTCGAACAGACAATCGCGGTTTGACAAACAAGCCAAAAATATAACACACTTCTATAAACAAGCCAAAAAAAGAAGTTTCTTCTTTATTTATGAAAAAATAAATATACAAAGAAATAGCAAGTCCAACAAACAAAGACCGAAATGCAGCCTCTTGCAAAACAGCTCAAAGGTCTTCAGGGAAGCACCAACCTGATCCTCGGTAAAGACCCCTGCAAAACGAAAGCAGGAAACAAACAAAAACAAGAAAGCGATACACAATCACAGGCCATACAATTAGACACTAAGGAGGCCCCCAACACGAAGGACCTCCTTCCAAACAACCACAAAAGTTTAAAGTATCCTAAGGCAGGTAAGTTATCCATATTACAACCATATCGAAAGATGTTAATGTTTGGAATTCACTGGGGATCACCCCCGGATAAAGACGGTGGAGACGAAGGACCAGCAGAGGAAAGCAAGGCTTTAAACTCGTCAATTGATATCAGGGGATGCTCCAGGATTTTCTTGAGAATGGCCGGGGTTCTACGCCCAAACTCCTCGTCCAGCTTGGATAGCCTCTTCTTTTCATTGGAGTGGTAAAGCGGAGTCTACTTTCTGCCCAAGCCCTGAGCAGAATAGATATAGCCATCCTTCAATCCAGCTTGGTAGCCAACATCCCGGTACGCCCTGTACACCTCCTCCAAGCCACTTTTAAAATCCTCTGACTGGGCAACGGCGGCAAGGAAGGCTCCAAAGCCTTCAGTAATTAACCAATGTTTTTCCCTTGCCAAACGCTGATTATCATCAGAGGTTATCCCATAATCCGCATACATAGTGTTAAGTTGCTCCTGAGAAACGGAGCCAACTTCCTTCAAATACTTCAACTCAGCAGCCAACCCTTCTTTCTCTTCCACCAACACCGCCATCTCCTGCTCCCAGGCTCGCTCCTTCCTCTCCAGCATGGCTCCAGCCCCCTGGACAAGAAACATCACAAAAAATCCAAAAAACAGTTGGAAAATAAAAAAAAGGGGGCGGAGAAGGGCTACATACCTTCTCTCCCTGCAGCTGTCTCTCAGCTTCAACCACTTGGCCCCTAAGTTCGGCAGCAACAGACTGGGAAGTTTTAAGCTCACCCTTGAGACCCTCGTTGGCCTTCCTCAAATCATCAATCCGCTGCAGCATGCCAGCACCCCTGAAAAAGCTCTCACAAAGAGACATGCTATATTGATCCTCGAAAAGATCATCCCTCAAAGCAGAATTTACGAATTTATGGGAGGGAGGAACAGCATGACTCAGGAAGTCCCTAGCAGCCTCAGGAGTCCCTATCACCGAGGATTGAGTTACTTTCCATTTAGGGACATAGGTAAAGGGGATGGCATCAGCAAACAAAGGAGCCAAAGGGGACCGATGGGTAAGACCCTCAGGATCAGTGGGTTTGCTGGTCCCCGTAGCATGAAGAGGAGAGAGTTCAAAGGCTGAGGTAAAGTGAGCCAGGCCTACTTCCGGGGTTTTGTCCCGAACACGGGAAGAGGAGGGACCAGTGGAGATCTCTATGGGATCACGAGAACTCCCCTGCACCAAGAGAAACATCAGAAATAAAATAGAGATGAGACAGAATAGACAAGAAGAAAAAAGGACTCACCAACAAAGGTGCACTCACAAGACTTGAAGACCTCAGATGTTTGGACAAAGAACCCTTGACCCCAACAGGGGGAAGTTCGGAAGCAGCCTTCGAAGGAGGGGGGAGCTTCTGCCCACTGGTACTCCGGAGCCTTTGCCGGATATCACAGGGAACGGGGGCTGGCTGAGGACTTGCAGCTTTCCTCTTGCGGACTAAACGAATTTCCAGATCTTCATCATCACTTCCATCAGAATGCTTAACAGGGGCAGGATCAGGGGAACTCTCCTCCCTATCAGAGGAAGTGTTCTCACCCCCCCTCTACATCAACAGAGCCCCCCGCCTGGGCAGACCCCCCGGTAACTTGCACTACCCCACTCCGGTTCAGCCCCGGAATAACTTCACCATCAACCACAAACTTCACATCCTTAGAGTCTCCCTGGAGCAACCTCCACAAAGTCAATTCTGCGAAAGGAAGACACTAAAGAAGACTACACAGATACCAAAAAACAAAAATAAACAAACGCAGGTCCGAGGCAAAAAGATACCTTTTTTTACCAAAGAAAGCCTTGGGTCGAACAGGATAGGAAGGGCTCAACCCTCCCATGGCCAAAATACCCTCGGAAAAGGTGAAAGCCCTGGTAGGGTTCTCACACATGCGTTTCCATTGAACAGTCTCATTAGCCGATAGGGTAGGAACAGTATCTTCAATGGGGGCATCGACATCCCTAGGCAAAGGGGATTCTGGTATCATGGCAGCAGAGACAAAAATAAACCTACTTTTCCAATCCTTCGTGTAAGTGGAAGTTGGCATAAAGTTGTAACAGGGGTTTGACACGTTGTTCTGTCTCTTGGCAAAGGTAAACCAATCTTCGTCGGAGATCAGTTTATAAAACATACAAAATAAGGAGACGGAAGGTTCACCGGAAATGGCTGCACAGGACAACTCGAAGTGCACCACTCTCATCAACCCTAAGGGATGCAGCTGAGAAAAATGAACCCCAAAATGACGAAGCAGAGCAACCTTGAAAGAGGAAAGGGGATATCGAACTCCGCAGGAGGAAAAGGCCAAGGTATAAAGAGGGATCCTATCCGGTGTGAATACAGCCGACTCATTTGGACCTGGCAGGGTGGGGGAAAACTGTTCAGGGGTGTTATATGTCTTAACAAAAGACTTTAAGTCCTTTGTCGTCAAGACAGACTTGATTACAGAACGGCCGGAGCGACTCGTGATCGGAGAATAAATGATGATCGGAGGAATTATGACGGAAAAGGAGAAGGAACCAGAAGGTTTAGATAAGAAATTTGAAAAGGTAAGGGGTATTTAAAGAGGATAACTGACACACAGGAAACCATCCTGTCATCAGTCCCTTCAAAATTTAAAAATGCACGTGTCTCTAGGGGATTAACTCCCGTTATAGGCGTCCGGCGACATGATGGCTGGTAGGAGCAGTTAATTATAACTGATCAGGAGTGGGCCCACACTCGAAGCCCAAAGAAAAGAAAAACCCCCTTTTTGGACAGCTATGATTCAGCCCCGGATCATGAGCCTCGGGTCTCAGAACCAGGGACTAAAGATGACTTGACGACGGGCCAATGGGAAATCCCATTTTACCCGCTTTGGGCTACCCTTATGCAGGCCCAACTACGAACAGGCCCAAATAACAAGCTGCCTTGCCCATTAAGGTTCCATTCGTTTGTAATGAGCGGGAAAACGTAATCAGAAGGGGCAGGCTTCATTTAATGTTTGATAAACAGAGGATCTTGGCTGGTAATCGTACTTCTCCGGCCTTAACATTAAATAAGGTCGCCATCATACCGTTAGGGGTCAGACACGTGTCTGAACCCCTCTAGAGCCCGCAGAATCCGTTGGATCACCTTGATAAAATATCTCACATGTGGAAAAAGGGCCAAGAGTTATATAAGAGCTACAGAGGATGGTCATAAGGCAGATCGGATGTATCACATTTAATATTCTCTCATTTACTCTTCTCTCATTAATTCCGACCAACATTCCTATACATTCAATACACACACTCATATTTATTGGATTCACACCAAAGAGGAAACATTTCGGTGATCACACTCATCGGAAGAAGCTCCTCTCACTCTCCGGCAAGTTTACTTACTCTCACGCCGGAGCTTGGTCACGGATCCCCCTCCCGGGGCCCTCCGTGACGAGGCTAACGGTTTATTCTTTTGTAGCTTCAAGGAACGGACTATCTTGACGTCAGCGAAGATCCATTTAACGTCAGCCGGGACTTGGGTATTCGACATCATTTCTTTTTATTTTTGAATGATAAAAGTTACATTACTCCTACTTCTAAACTATATCAATAAATATTAAACTACACCCCATACCATGATTTGAACCCTGGTCTTTTCTCCAAGAGGCAAGAGCCTCTACCACCCAGCTATAGCTTAGCTGGAATCGCATACATTACATTTCTTGCTTCAAGGAAACCATTAAAACACTAAATTTTAAACAAGATTTCACTAATTTTTTTTTTGTTAGAGAATAATTATGGAGAAAAAACATATGAAAATTCACTGAAATTAACCATTTTTTAGCATAATTTGTTTTTTTCATTTCAGTCATACTTGCCAAGTTACATCAAAACAAAAGTTAGACGGGCAACAAGCTGTGCCGCCACCCCTTTCTGAATTGCAAACCCTGATCTAATAAATACAAAACCCTGCCCCCTGGGGCTGAACAATTGTTGTGAATGACCCATTGGATCTGGTCAGGATGGGGATAGCTTCTAACGCTAGGGAGCCAAATGTGTCAAAGGCAAAGGGACAAAAACATGTTGGTTCTCTGCATAAGCTTTAGCGTGTTTATCTATTTTCTTCGATTCTGCTTTTCTTTTTGCTTGTCGAGCTAAAACCCCGTCTTCCCTTAAACCAACCAAAGGGGAAATCCCTCGTGAGGTCCACACAAGCATGTTTCCCCTAGCCCAGCCAAAGACGAGCAGATCCGCTGGTCACAGAGTAGATCTCACTTCCATAGGGTCCATGAATAAATTAACAGGGGCCTCTTTCTTAGCCGAAATCCCAGCTCTTCTCAGGATGTCCCACAAAACATCCCGTACCTAGTCATGCCAATATTTGAACAGAGAGAGCTCTTTACAATGCACTGCGTGCTCCCCATATTCATCCATACAAGCTTTACGGCATATCGGACAAGTTTCATCTTCTGGGTACATAAGGATCATCAGCCGGTGTTTATGGATGACTTTGTATTCTACTGCAGACATATATTGTCTCAGCCCCTCAATCAGGATAATGGTCAAAAAATCCTGTGTGTGGGGACCCTTCAGGCACTCAAGCACTGCCTTCTGGCGAGATGACAAATCAAAAATTTCTCCTGGGCTCCAAGCGATTTTGCTAAACAGAGCATTCGCCAAAGTTTTTTGTGGCTTCAAGGGGGCGGTGTCCTTGTTAGAGAAACCGCTGATGTCAAAGTCTGGGAGAGAGACATTTAAGCGTTCGAGCGCCTGCTGATAGTCCGAGTCGAGCCCGAAAACCCATTGTTTCGAAGGATATTATCCTGTAGTTCCTAAGACTGAGCTCTGGACGCCACAAAGGCATAAACCCCAACATCTCTTGTTAAGAGGAGGCCCAAACCACCTAGACGCATTCGCAGAGATGCCAGACGACATTGGAGGTCACCAAAGAAGCCGCCACCACCCATAACTATGTCTTCTATGGCCTTTCGGAGGCCATTGTCGAACCGAGATGCCGCATCCACCATCAAATGGGGTAGACAAGTCCGCAGCCCAAAAAGTAACTTAGTAACCCCCATGCATGACCTTAGCAGAAGGAGCTCACATTGGGGATCCCTAACGCAGGGTAAGAGTTTCATAAGTTCAACTGCCCCCGAGGCACGCCGCCCTGCCAACTCTCCAATAAAGGTAGGGTCGCGGCTAATAGCTCCACCAAAGAGCTTAACCCCCTCTCTGGTCTTCCAATCCCTCTTAGGAAAAGCCCGTCCTGAAGTTTCTGCCCATCACATGTAGGCCAAAAAACCTATATTTTCTTAATATTGATGTAAAGCCCAGAGGTGGCCCCTCCTTGTTAATGATGTGTAAGGACCTAGCAACCTTAGCCACGTTTCCCATAATCGTCCCATTATTCAAGTACCAAGCATGAAACAAGAGGTTACAATGGTCCTATACCCGGAGAATGAAGGGGTGTAAGGCAAGGGCAAAGAGAAGGGGCCCCAAGGGATCTTCTTGTTGCACTCCAGTAGTAGCCCCAATACACGCATTGCCAACATACAACCAAGCCGACTGGGTGTAAAGAAATTGGACCCACCGATAGATTGACGGACAACGCTGATGAACCTCCATGAGGAAGGTTGTGCGGTCAACCGTGTTGAACGCATTGGAGAAGTCCATAGTAAGCAAGGCCAAGGAACCATCTGCAAGAAAGGAGTTGAGAAATTTGTTCGCACTGTGAAGTACCGCCTCTGCACCATTTGACATCCCCACCCCAAATTGAAAGTCTCCCAAATACTAGGCCATGTTTTTCCCGACCTACTTCATTGCCAACTTGGAAACCAACCTTCGCAAGATACCCCCCATAGCAATATGTCGAATTCCTTTATCGGGCTTCAATAAGGGGGTAAGGGGGCCGAGGCAACAAACTCAGCCAACAACTTAGGGCAGGATCCTCCAAGCCATAAGTTGACAACTTCAGTAATGCTCGCTAGCAAACCCGAGGAAGTCATTAAGCCCTCGCCCCCAATAGCATCTAACAGGTGCTAGGCCTGCATCCCGTCCCTACCACAAGATGTCCCTTTAGGAAAGGATCAGATACATTTGAGCACACACTCCCCATCAACAACAAGAGTGGGTTGGGCGTGAGAGTTGGTAGGCAAGGATAGGGGTATGTGGTAGGACCAACTCATAATATTGAAAATATTCATCCATCTCTATGTATTTTATACGTACCAAATTTACCAATAGGGTCCATTTCGTTTTTCTTACATACAAGAGAGAAATGTTTAGTCCATGGAAACAAAAAATTGGGATAATAGCAAGCAATTTAATCATTACTAACATACTTAAAAGTGTTTCTTGTGTAGAAATCATTTGAAACATCACTTGCGGGAAGTGTGTGACCAAGGGGGATGTATGAATGAATTAATGATTATTTAGAGATTGTTATTAGAATAATGTAATTGTTATAACCTTTGGATCACTAGTTTATAAAGCAACACATATAAGTTGCAACAAGATTCATTGGTTTTATACATGTTATCTAGACTAGATGTTTTATAAGTTACTTTTCCAATATCCTCTAATTTTTTTCATTTGAACTAGTAATAAAATATTATTGTTAAGTAAACTCCATGAAAAAAAAGTCGAGGACATGCAACATAAAACGAAGGTCCGAAAACTAAATCATATCGCATATTATTTTTGCGATCTATGCGAGTTACACAATTTACAACTCTCATGTTGATTATTAGATCTAACGAACAGGACCCCAAAAAGAGGGTTACCAAAAAGATGATATGACCATTTATAATTATATCTTTCTAGCTTTACATGAAAAGAATATGAAATTCAAAAGTCTTTTATGTATGGAGCCCAAAGTTACAAAATTGCCGTGCATCTCTAAGTCATCAATACTCACAATTGTTAGTATCATATGAATGATTCAAGCTGAAAAGTATCAGCTAGTTTTAAGTTGTATGTCAATAAGTTTTGGTGGTACATCAATGTGATATTAGTTGTGCATCATTGACATATATATTTATTAGGCATCAATGAAATATTGGTTGTGAATCAATAGAATATTAGTCAATGCATAGTGCATCATTATTGTAATAGTTGTACATCACTAAGTAAATATTTGTATGTTAGTGAGTCCATAGTTTTGCACCGTTGGATTGATATTTTTCCATTACAAAAGTATGCATTAATATGACAGAGCCGTCTCCGATAACTCTGCCTCAGGCGACAAAAAAATTGGACCAAAATTATGGTTAAGAGGGGAATGAATTAAAAAATAAAACATTGGTGGTTAAGCCAAGACTAGAACTTGAGACATTTACATTATTTTGAGATGGTTTTTACATTCCTCCATCAATATTTTTTTACATAATAAATGGATGCATATATTAAATTTATAATTTAGTATATATATAAAAGCTTATAAAAATCTTTCGGCCCTTTGAAAATTTGCATCATAGTTATGATTTGTGCATTGCAATTCTAATATGTGAATTAAAACAATTTAGGTATGTATTATCTATGATCACAATTATAATTTGTGCATTAATTTAGTTTAGTTATGCATCGATAGTATGGATAATAACTGATTCACAATCATAAAACTGTGAATCAAAGCTATAAATCTGGGTAAATAGATAAGGTGAATCAAAGCTATAAATCTGGGTTAAATGCACCGTTATAAATCAATATCGCATAAAACCATGCTCAAAAAATATCTACTCGTGTGTCTTAAGAAACTTTGAGATTGTCAAGCATTTTGAATTTCATATTTACGCTTTTAGAAAACAAATATCTTTCACTTTTTTTGAAGGCATTACGCTATGTTGCACTTAGCTTTTATTTTTTCTTGTTTTCCCATAGTTCCCACATTGGCTTTCCACTCATCTTTGTGGTTAATGTAAAAAATACCTTTTTTATATAGAAAACGTAGAAAAGATTTGGTGTATCGATCTTATCTAATCAAATCTAAGTAGAGATTGATATGGTGGCAAATTAGTGTATTTAATAGGAAATTAAACAAACGCATGCAATGAAAAACGAGGAAGAAATAAAATATGTACTTAAAGAGTTAAGGGGTTCCTTTCGTATAGATATAATATATAACTAGTGGTTTTTCTCCGCGCTATGCGGCAGGAACTCAATTAGTATCGGTTCGCTTTGTTTTAGTACCGAGATTCACTACAGCAGCTGAAAGAGAAATCTAAAAAGATAAAGTCGTGATATGCTGAAAATGATACATGTTTTATATCAATTGAAAACCATAAAAAGAATATTGGTTCCGATACTACCGATGTTGTTCGATTGAAATCGGTTCAGTTAGTGACGTATCAAATACTCGTATAGTTTATGATACAAAAAATATGTGTTTTTTTTAATATTATTATGGACACTTTACGAAAAAAAAAATTACTATTCATTTTCAATTAAGAAAACAAATCAAATTAGAATAAATCAAAATAAATATAATCTATCTATACTTTCTATAAAAGGAGAAATCCCAATGACATAAGAAAAGCTGATGTGTCAGCAGCAGAGGCTGTCCAACAATGCTTTTCTAATGTCATCGACGATGAGGTGGCAGCCATAGAGGGAGCATAGTCATCATAATTCAAAGATCTGCCATCAAACCACTGTCCCACTTTCAAATTTCAAAGGTCTGACCCAAATTCAATTATGAAACCACTGATATTCATTCAAAATTCAAACCACTGATGTTTCATTAAAATGGGAGGGTAATTTGAAATTTAAAACTTACAGGGATATGTAATTTGCATTTAATGTCATCAGAGCTTCAATTCTTCCCTCTCTCAAATATAAATTCAAACCCAAATCCAAACTCGATCATAATTTCAAAAACCCATTTCAATCTCTCTGTCTACTCTCTCTCAACTCTCTATCTCTAAAACTGTAGATACAGAGAAGAGGATGACGACGACGGAGGCGTTGCATTTAACAAACGGTAGTTTGTAAATAGATATTTTTTGATTTTTTCTTTTTATCACAAACTGAAGGTTTGTATGCTAAATGTTCTTCAGGTAGATCTTGCTGGATTTGTTATTTGGTGTGGAAGTCTTGATTTCGTTGGCCGAACTTCCGAATGTAATCAAGGTTATAAAATGGATCTCAACTTTATTGATGAAGAGGTAATGTCTGTTTATGTTTAAAAATAGATGTATATGTGTTTAAAATAAATCAGGTAATTGTTTTTTTTTTTTTTTGGTAATTGTTAATACACTTTGTAATCAGTTCTTCTTCTTCTTCTTCGTGGTTTCTTGCACTTTGTTACATGTTTTCCAGATTGAAGTTTCTTCAAATCGTCATCTTCTCCAATGCTTCCATCGATTCTTCTCTCGCTAAATCTGGTAACAATCCGTGACCTAATTTCTTTCATGATTCTATGAGATTTGTTTGATATGTTTGTAGCTTTTGATTTTGTCTTTGATTTGTTATTGTTTATTCAGATGCTTGCATTGGTGTACCATGTGATTACGAGTAGATTGATTTTGATATGTTTGTAAAAGGAGAAATCCCAATGACATAAGAAAAGCTGGTGTTGTCTGTTTATTCATCATGTTTAACATCGATTTGAATATTATACAGACCAACGGTAGTTTAAAAATAGATATGTTTTGATTTTTTCTTTTTATCACAAACTAATGGTTTGTATGCTAAATGTTCTTCAGGTAGATCTTGCTGGATTTGTTATTTGGTGTGGAAGTCTTGAGTTCGTTGGCCGAACTTCCGAATGTAATCAAGGTTATAAAATGGATCTCAACTTTATTGATGAAGAGGTAATGTCTGTTTGTGTTTAAAAATAGATTTATATGTGTTTAAAATAAATCATGATTCTATGAAATTTGTTTGATATGTTTTAGCTTTTGATTTTGTCTTTGATTTGTTATTGTTTATTCAGATGTTTACATTGGTGTACTATGTGATTACGAGTAGATTGATTTTCAGTTGGTATATTGGGATTAAATACTCAACTGGTGGAATGACAGCAAGTCCAGGTTATGCTTCAAGCTGTCTCGATCTCTTTGGAGGCGGATAGGTGGCTTTGGGAGGTCTGAAAAACAGAATTGATAAATTTAGGGAAAATGGGGTTGAAAGATGATAACCCAACAGTTGATGATCTCATTCTACAGCTTCGATAAATTCAAGGGTATTCTCACATAATGCTTCCTAGATTTTTGAAGACCGACAAATGTCTAAAGAAGCATCACAGTGGACATTTGTCGGTCTTTGTCGGTCTTCAAAAATCTAGGAAGCATTATTTGAGAATACCATTGAATTTATCGGAGTTGTCGAATGAGATCCTCCACTGTTGGGTTATCATCTTTCAAACTCATTTTCCCTAAATTTATTGATTCTGTTTTTCAACAGGGATGTAATGCAATAATTCCTCTCAATTGAATAGACGGACACTTGCTTCCTCTCAAAGGGTTATGGAGTGGTTATAACAGCTGATCATGCTAAGGACTTTTATAACTAACCACTACTCCTTATAAAGACTGATGGACTTAAAGACTGATGAGACCTATCCACTTTTGAAGACAAAGCTGTTAAAGACAGGAACTTATGTACCTAAGGCCCGATCAACCAAAGGAAAACCACTGTTCAGTAACAGCAGTGGTTCAGTATCTACAACAGATTCAACATCAGTATTTATGTATCAGTCAACATCAGAATTTTTTTTACAGTTCGATGGTGGTTGTTAGATTTATGAAAATGTCTAACAATTTCGGATTTGGTATATTCATTCACAGTTTTAGGATACTTCAGTGTCAATGATGAAAACTATGTTGCTTCCATGATTGACTGGTCCCCATATTGATTCGGTTAATGGTATGTTATGTATATACAATCTCTCGAGACAAACCCTATAGTTTATTGTAACACCCCAAAACCCGAATGTTTATATTCGGTAAATGTTCTGATATGGTATATCATGAAATAAACAACTAGGCTATTTAACCTAGTTAGGAATGTGGTAAAAAGCAATTAAAGGATGATAATTGTGCCAATATTATTTAGTGGCAAACTTGAGGGACTAAAGTGGGGCAAAGTAAAAGTTGAATTTAATATATGAAAAACACACACAAACACACAAATCGTGTGTGTTCTAGAACGAGCAGGAGCTCCATGAGCTCAAGAAACCCTAAGCATGAAGAATCATCAAATTGAAGGGTGAATCGAGGTCTAAATTCATGAATAAACACGGATTAATGATCACCTACATCAGGGGATCATAAGGTATGTCTTAAAAGTTAGATTGGTGATCTTTCACGAAGTGGGTTATGATGTAAGTTGTGAATTTGTATGAAATTGAGAACGGGTGTGTGTTAGAATCATCATATAGAACATGGATTATGCATGGTTTAGGTTAATTTGATGTTTATGGGTGAAACCCATTTGTTATAGTTATGAAGTGGGTTTTGACGATATGATAGAAGTAATGATATGATTATGTTGATGATGTTTGAAATCATATATGTGTATGTATGTTTAAAGAAATTGGATAAGAAATGATGAATTAGCATGTTATAAGGTTAAATGATAAACTTAATATAAGATCCATGTGATGAAAAGGTTGTGATGAATGATAAATAAGCAAACTATCTTGAGAATGATATATGATAGTTGAAGCTTGATAAGCGACATGGAAGCTTGGGAAAGAAGCGGGTCAATCGGGACTAATGCGCACGGGAAGCATATTCGGATGTTAGGTAAGTAAAGCTTACCCCTTTTTATTCGTATTAGAATATCTACTCGTTGAATAGATTATGAACATGGTAAGTGTATATGTGAAGTGATGTTCCGACAAGTTTTGATACGGGTCGGAACATGTGGTCATGGTAAGAAACTAAGTTTCATGGTTAAAAAGGGTAAAAAGGGTAGTATAGTAATTTTAGTTACGAGTTAATGAAGGGATAAGTTACAAGGAGGGAATAATGACTAATTAAAGATCTCATAAGGATGAAATGGGCATTTAGACTAAATGAGCCAAATGGTGAAGATATCACCATTTGGTAATATCGACTAATGAATTGTTTGGCAAGTATTACGAATTTACAGAATGAATAGCAGAAGGATTTCGTTGAGATCATTTAACATGGTAGATGAAGTATTAAACGGATCTTAGCTTTGATCCGAGCAAGGTATTTGTGTTAGAATTGTAGTTAAGTGGTAGGATTGGTTAAATATGCGATGAAGTCCTTTGTTGTAAAGGATGGAGCAATGTTGACAAAAACGCCCTTGATAGGTATATCGGGCAAACGACCTTAAATGTCAATTGGAAACAAGCTAATCGATTAGAGTAATGTTTTGGTCATGTGTGAAAGCGAAGAGTATGGTTTTCTATGTCATAGACCATTTAATGCGTAAATACCCATAAATAGGCTTTTTAGCGAAAATGGGTTAAGAGGAAGCAAGACATCCAAGAATTTAATCTTTTATGATAAACAACGTTGAAATTATAAGGCTCATGAGAAATTGAGGTCAAATAAACAGATTATTTTGATAAATGCATGAACGGGTCGAAACTTAGTAAAAAGGTGATAAGTCGATAGCTTAAAAGTATAGAATGTTGTTAATCCGGATGTTGGATTTCAAGTTCACATGATAGAACATCAAATTACGATCATGTGGGAAGAAACGGGAGGTTAAACGGGTAAACGGTTTGAAAGTTACGCAAGTTTTAGCGTAAACGGACGAAACTAAGGCTCAGGTGCCGTAAATTACGGCCCATGCCGTAATTTACGGCCTCCCCTGCATCTGCATCATGTTTGAGGCCCGTAATCAGTAGGCAGGCCGTATTTTGGGTCGTATTTTACTGGGTAGGCCGTAATTTACGGCCCCTGGGGGGTTTGGACGGTTTTCTTTTGTAAGATTTTGACCGAATGTGTTATACATGCAAATGGGTGGAACTTGTTTTAAGTAAGTCTATTATCGGATGATCATATGCATGACTAGGGAGGTGTGTTAATTAAGTTTAAGTGAATAGGATGGTATGTAGACATGAATAATTGGAGTCATAGTGAGTTTAAGTCGTATGAACTAGTATGCGTGATGTGTATAGAAGATATATATGTATGTACATAATTATGCAAAAGGCGTACATTGTGTTGTAGTTAAATGGATGCATACAAATGGTTGGTGTCCTTTTTACGAAGATGTAGTGCTTGAATATGTTGAGATTACGGGTTTGCTAACCAAGTTATTATTGAGTATGTTTGGAAGTGCAGGTTTATGAAAGTCGGACTTTCGAAATGTTGACATAGTAATGAAATGAACAAATGTTGGAAGGATAATCGGCTTGAAGTAATTTATGTAGTTAGAATATGCTATGGACGTTTTAGTTTATACAATATTTTATGTTTGATCGTCACCATCTACTAACGGGTTAGTTGTATGTGGTGATCGCAGGATTTCACCGATTTTACCTATCACCACCGAGGACAAGCGGTTGTAGATTGAGCTAAAGAGCAAGGATTGTACGGAAAAGATGATTACATGGTTGTCATTCATATTAAAAATCGATACGATAATTAAAGATGAATGTTGTATTTCTTTTAGAGAAAACATATATCATTTTATAGATGGACCTCCGAGTATGTCAAAATCATTTATAAAGAAAGAAATTTTATGGTACGTATTTCCGCTGTGTATTTATGATAAAAACATGTTAAGGTGTTACAAGTTGGTATCAGAGCCCTGGTTTGAGAGAATCAAGTACGAGAGTATAGGTACTTGAACTCAAACCTGTGTGCTCTTGTGATAAGGAACCCGTACAATCCAGGACTCGATCAAGATCTAAAGGTAGAAATGGAATGAAAACGTGTATGTATGCATTCATATGAAGAAACTAACGGTTATATTATGTGTAAGGTAAGCATAACCGCTTGGAAAGGATGATCCGTGAATGCGGTCTAGAACCGGCATCAAGGCAAGTGATAAGACAAATGGACCCCAGGTGCGTAAATTTAACGTGTGGGCGTATGAAGTGGTATAATTAAGCGAGTGAAAGAAAATTTTAAAGGAAATATAATAGTGATATGGCTATGAAGTTTTGAAAATGATACACATGCCGAAACTTAATTCTTCGGACATAAGGTGGCGATTACACGAAGACACGAAACTAGTATGTGGATTGTGTACCTGGCCAGTACACAAGAAACATATGACATTCGTGAGACCGTGATAATTGCTACAGGTATGTCCGTTAGAATTAGGTAGTAGGTGGACGTGAGGGTGAAGAGAAACGTAAGACTTTCAGGAATGAAAGTACGAATGATATGTTAGAGTCCGCAAGACGGATTCGAAGCATGAAAAGAATGAGGTATGAATGATATGCTAGAATCCGCGAGATGGATTCGAAGCATGAAAAGAATGAAGGTATGAATGATATGTTAGAATCCGCGAGACGGATTCGAAGCATGAAAGTAATGAAGTATGAATGACCTGTTTGAATCCGCGAGACGGATTCAAGGAATGAAAGGCATGAATGGAATGTTTGAATCCGTAAAACGGATTCAAGGAAATGAAATATAGAAATGATATGTCTGAATCCGCGAAACGGATTCAACACATGTAAGGAATGAAAGATGTGAATGATATGTTTGAAATCCGGTAGATGGATTCAAATCATAGAAGGAAGAAAAGGTATGAATGGTACGTTTGGAACCGCTGGACGGATTTAAAAATATAAAAAGGATGAAATTATCCCATATCAGAATATGCCGATAGTTTGACCTTGGTCGCGTCAAACGAGTCATATGAGTAAATATAAAGTAACTGAATGAAAGAATGGTCGTAATTGGCACGCAAACCTAAATTTTAAAACGAAAGGAAGAAGTTTCGACCAAGCTATGTGTTAAATGTGTTAGAAATCGACTCTTAAGAGTCATAATAAATGACGGGCTACGATCCGGACAATAAATTAAGTATGAGCAAAAAGGATAAGTTTTGCTAACAATACCGAAATGATGTAATGAATGTTTTTGCAAGTAAGCATGAATGGAAAGAAGTACGAACGTGTGCCTCAATACTTATACGATAATTAAGAAATGTCAGTTAAGCCTTGAAAAGTCAAATGAAGGTTGACGAAATAAGTAACTAGAATGAAAGAATTTCGTGTGAGAAATGAAATGTGCTAACTATTAAAATTGTTGATGATAATGTTAGAACCCTTGATGTGATGAAACCAATCGAATTGGTGGAAGGATGTGTACGATTGAAAGCGCATTACATGGATGAATGAAATCTAGCCTGGTAAGGCTAGCACTCGTGAAGAATGTGGACAGATCTGATTTACGGATTGTTGAAGTAAGGAAGGAAATCGAGGTAAGTAAAATGCTTTAATTTATGTCAGATAAGTATGAATTAGTAAATTGAAAACACCCTACAAAATGCATGGTGGAATGAGTACGGTATAGTACGGAATGTTTGATTCCTAATAGTTGACATAAGGAGAAAACTATGTCATTAAGGAATAAATCTCAAAGGTTTTAAGTGAAAATTTCGAGAATTGGTTAAACTCTCGTATAATGAATTTGCGTGACACGTGGACTTATGCAAATTAAATAATGTATGAAATGAGAGGAATACTAATGTAGAATGAATAAGGTGAATTGAAGGTAACGTAAGAGTATGTATGGTACAAATAACTATAGAAAATGAGTAATGATGTTAACTTTGGAGTCAAGCACGGATGCATGACTATGAAATAGTAACTTCGTTGTGATAACGAAACAAAATCAAATGTTATGTAATATATGAATAGAATATGATCTTAAAGGATGAGATGAGGTATTAGAATTGTTATAAACGAATCATATGAAAGTAAGTATTATTATAAGTTTGAATGAATATGTACATTGAACTGTTACTAAACGGTCAAGGAAATGAGAAGGTTACGTGGAAATATGGCATGGAAAGTATAGACTTGTTAGGAAGAAGTCAATCGTATAAATAATTACGAAATGAGATAGGATGATTACTTATAATTATGATGTGATCATAAAGTCAAACATAGATACGTGTATGTGTAAATGGAAGTGAGAAAGGTTTCGGGGACGAAACCTTATTTAAGGGGGGTAGATTTGTAACACCCCAAAACCCAAATGTTTATATTCGGTAAATGTTCTGATATGGTATATCATGAAATAAACAACTAGGCTATTTAACCTAGTTAGGAATGTGGTAAAAAGCAATTAAAGGATGATAGTTATGCCAATATTATTTAGTGGCAAACTTGAGGGACTAAAGTGGGGCAAAGTAAAAGTTGATATTAATATATGAAAAACACACACAAACACACAAATCGTATGTGTTCTAGAACGAGCAGGAGCTCCATGAGCTAAAGAAACCCTAAGCATGAAGAATCATCAAATTGAAGGGTGAATCGAGGTCTAAATTCATGAATAAACATGGATTAATGATCACCTACACGAGGGGATCATAAGGTATGTCTTAAAAGTTAGATTGGTGATCTTTCACGAAATGGGTTATGATGTAAGTTGCGAATTTGTATGAAATTGAGAACAGGTGTGTGTTAGAATCATCATATAGAACATGGATTATGCATGGTTTAGGTTAATTTGATGTTTAAGGGTGAAACCCATTTGTTATGGTGAAGATGATGACATGGGTATTGGAACCTGAAGGTTTATTCATGTAGGTTAGCAAAGTTGAAGGGTTGTTTCTATGTTTTGTTTATTTTACATGTATTGGGCCGATTATGTATGGGTTGGGGTTTAGATGGTTTCGATTGGGCCTAGACTAGTAATCATTGTGTCAAGTATTTAAGCAAACCCAAGGTATTGTTTTAGGGTTGATCGTTTACAAGAAGTCAAGGAGAGCTAGGAGTCGAAACCATTGAGGAGTCTTGTATCTGTCTTTGCTAGTCATTGAATGCAAGATTTTGGTTTGTTATTTCATATATTGTTCTTGTGTTGATTATTATAATTCATTCTTGAATCGGCTTGTGATTGTTTTCCGCACCTTCACAAGTTAACAGTTGATATCATTGAAAGATCCTAACGGGTTTTACAATTGGTATCAGAGCCATTGAAGCCATTCAAGGGCTCGGTTTTGATATCATTCGGATTCAAGAATCGTTTGTGCTACTGATCTGTTTTGTTACATGTTTTGCAGTGAAATACTTAAACTGTTCATGACCGATTCATCAAAAAATTATACTGATTTTGGTTTGTTGATTTCTGAAAAAGGTGTTTGCTGATTTTACGGAAAGTTGGTGGTCAAGAGATTCAAAGATTACGATATCTTTGAATTTTGGAAGTGCTGAAAAATCGGGATTGCGAGTAAACAGATCTTATCGTTTATTCTTTTGCAGGTTCCGACTCGCAACCATCTCTGTTGCGGTTCATCACGTTCTGGTTCCGACTCGCAACCATCATTGTTGCGGTTCATCACGTTTTGGTTTCGACTCGCATTCACCACGGTTTCGGTTCATCCTGTTTCAGTTGCGACTCGCAACCAGTAGTCAGTCTCCACTCGCAACCAAAGCTGTTACGACTCGCAACCTTGGTTTCGGCTCATCCTGTTTTAGTTACGACTCGCAACCACAGCAGTTACGACTCGCAACCACAGCAGTTTCAATCCAGCTGTTACGACTCGCAACGACACTGATTTACGGACATTTGAACTGTTGACTCTTGGACTTAAAACAAAAATCAATTAATTAATTAACTAATTAATTAAACATGTCGTCAAACAACAGTGAATTGAATGCCCTTAAAGAACAACAAGAATTGGATTCAAAGCTTGGTACCACAACACGCATTCCTAGGTTAACTGATGCTAATGACTTTCCTGAGTGGAAGTGGCGTTTTGAAAAGCATCTGAAGGTTAAGGATTATAAGCTGTGGCGAAGCATTTTGCGAGGTCCTAGGGAAATTATGATGGAAAGCTCAACTGAACCAGGTCTTAAGGTAAAGAAACCTAGGGATCAGTACACTGAAGATGATTTGCTCATTGTTGAAGAAGATGATCGAGCTCTTTCCTACTTAACCATGGGTTTGGCACCTGATATTGCTGTTGGTTTTCGCACCTGCAAATCTGCCAAAGAGTTGTGGGATTCTCTGATCGAAGTATATGAAGGAAACGAAGATATGAAAGAGAGCCGAAGAAATCTACTGCAACAAAACTTCAACAACTTCAACCATATTTATGGTGAAACGGTAGACAATCAGATTCAGAGGTTTGTGAAGCTGATCACCCAAATGCAAATGGAAGAAATTCATACAACAAATGCATCCACAAACCGACAACTTCTTAATGCATTGCCGAAGTGTTGGGATCATCATGTTGCTATGATCAAGAAGACCAAAGATCTCGCTAGATGCACTCTGTCTGAGATGATCTCTCACATTAAGGCATGCGAACTGGATGATAAGCAAAGAGAAACAAATTACAAGAACAGTATGCTAGCTGCTGGTTTTTCCATTGCTCCCGCTTCCTCTAACAACAACAACACAGCATTACTGTCTCAAGGTGGTTTTCAGATGTTTCGCAATACTTCATCCACTACTCCAACTTCAGCAAAGGTGCACTCATCTGGATCCTCTAATCAAGTCATCTCTCCAGCTTCTCCTGCTTCAATTCCAAATTCTGGAAATGTCTCTACTGCTGCTTCTGCTTCCGCTGCTAACAACGAAATGATAGCTTTCTTTGCTAAACAATCAAAGGAAAACTTGGATATCGCAGCTTCAGTGATCAACTGTTTGAATGCTTTTATTGCAGGAAAACTTGATCCACCAAAGTGGTGTCCTGATGATCTGAAACAGATTCATCCAGATGATGTTGAAGAAATGGACATCACCTGGCAGATGGCGATGGCAGCTTTCAGAGCCCAAAAGTTTGTGAAAAGAACAGGTAAAAACAGGTGGGGAAATGCATGGAATGGAGCTGCTAAAGTGCCCTTTAATCTTCGTTGCTTCAACTGTCATGAGGAAGGACACTATGCTCGAAACTGCCCGAAGCCACTTATAAACAGAGATCAAACTCCTGCAACTCCTGCCCAACCTGCAACTCCTAATCGAGAAAGAGCTCTTGTGACCACTACAAGTATAGCAGATGCTGCTGCTTCTGGAAGTCCACCGCCGCAAGGATTAGCACAAGCACTGGTGGTTCAGCCCAACCTCAACTTTGATTGGACTTCAGAAATTGAGCGTCTGAACATATCAGCTCCAGAGAATCAAACTGCTACATCCAACATTGCTTTCATGACTTCAAGCGAACATAGCCCAAAGCCAGAGGAAGAGACTGAAGCTGATGATTTTGCATTCATGACTCAAATTCTTTCAGCTCCTGTTAAAGGTCTCACTAAAGAAGAGGTAATTTCTGTTTTCTGTACTCCTGAGTGTAGGGAAAGGGTTGAGGCTTACAGAATACACAACGCTGAGCTCATTCAAGATTATAATGACATAAAAAATAAAAATTTTACTTTGTCTAAAAATGAGAAGCTTTATAAAGAAAAGATTGAAGCTCAGCGAAAAGACATCATCAAGCTAAAGGATGATGTGAGTGTAAAAACAGCCCATTTCCTAGAAGCTCAAGAAAAGGTATGCATTTTAACTAAGGAACTGGAAGATATTCAAAACAGATATCAAATTAATGAATTAAATATCAAGAAGTTTGATTCTTCCAGTAAATTGGTTAAAAATCTTTGTGATCAACAACTTGCATACAAGGAAAAGAAAGGGTGTGGTTTGGGTTTTAATAAGGCTCCTCCTCCTTATAATGATAATTATACTTATTTACCTATGACTGAGGAGGAGATGACTAATGAAAGTAAAATGACTTATGGTCCCAAAAATAATAAGTCATCGTTCAATGACAGACCAATTGAGAAAAGGAAGTCTGCTCCTATAAATTTTGTTCACAAAGGCACAATTGATCCTAATGTTTCATCTTCGTGTGCAGATGATAGCTCTGAAGTAAAGTGTGATGATGTTCATGGGAGTGAACCGGTTATTATTTCAAATGTTTCTGAACCATATTTTGAACATTATTCTGAACCAACTGAGTCGGACATTGCTTTTACTAGTTCTTTGTTTGCGTCGTTTTCAGCTTATGTTTCGTCTTGTGAGCCTGTTGTTTTGGGCAAAACTGATAATGTTTGTGTGGATGATTTGAACAATAAGTGTGGTGATGATTGTTTTTCAACTAATGTTTGTGATCCTAACATCTCTAGTGTTTCAGCTTGTGAAAATGTTACAGGTGAGGTCCCTCAGGATGCATTCAGTGAAACAACTGAAACGACTTCTCAAGAAAATCAAGAGTATCCTGATTCTTCTTCTGAATCTGTCTCAGTGGGTGTCCCTAATGTTGAATCTAGTGGGACCCCATTGGAAACTGTGTTAAACAATGAACCTGAATCTGTGTCACATGATAAATGCTCTGAGAAAATGCATATTGATGAAACTTCTTTAGGCTCAGAAAAGGAATCTGAATCAGTTTCACATGACAAATGCATTGAGGAAGAGCATATTGTTGAGACTTCTTCTTGTTCGGGAAGTGAACCTGAATCGGTTTCAGATGATAAATGCCTTGATAAATCGCATTTGGATGAAACTCGTACATGTTCAAATTCGGAATCAAGATTAAGTAACAATGAAAGGGATGCTGATCTAAAAGAGAGATCATTAGAAGAAAAGTTGTCTAAAGAAAAACCACAAGTCAAACATGTTCAGAAAACTAAAACATCAAATCACACGAAATCAAGCAAACAGAGTCAAAATGTCAAGAATATTCAAAATGTGAAACGTCAAACATGTTTTAACTGTGGCATTGCTGGTCACATTGCCAGAAATTGTGGCAAACTCCCAAGGACACCGAACAAGAAAACATCAGAGCGAAATCAGAAGGTCCCGTCTAATCGATATCACTGTTCGAAGTCCATGATGTCTGCAAAGACTAAGACAATGAAGAACAACTATCACAGGACTAGACCTTCTGATCAGGATTGGAATGCAGCCAAACGCTATAATCAATATCAGAATAGACAAACAAATTTTCAGCGAAATCGAAGTAATTCTTTTGGTAACGCTTATGAAAGTTTCAATTCTAACTGGTCAAGACAGTTTTGGAAACCTAAAGCTAATGGCATGCAATCCAATTCAATGAAATCATGTCATCAAAATGTCGCCAAAAGGGATGTTTCAAAATTTCTGAATAAAGATAATTTAGTGTGGCAGAGAGTGACGTATATTGATGCACAAGGAAAACCCAGATCCACTATGGGCTGGGTTCCTAAATCTAACTAATCCCGCTAATCGTGCAGGAACAGCTGTGGAGGACTACCGTGCGCCTCTGGTACATGGATAGTGGCTGTTCCAGGCACATGACAGGAGACTTATCCCAACTGGAAAATATCAAAGAGTTTAATGGTGGATATGTCTCATTTGCGGGAGGAGAGTCAGGCAGAATCACGTTAAAAGGAACTGTTCGAAACGGCGTCTTAAGTTTTGAAAATGTTAATTATGTTCCAGAACTGAAACACAATCTGTTAAGTATTTCGCAGATTTGTGATCGAGGGAATTCAGTTCATTTCACGAAGAAGGGATGTCATGTTCTTAAGCCTGGGATTGTTATTCCAGAAGATTGGTTCTTGATGACAGCTGAAAGGAAAGGTAATGCTTACGTCATTGATATGAACAAGAAACCGTGTGAAGAGATCACTTGTCTATTTTCAAAAATTTCGGAGCATGATGGTCTGTTGTGGCATCGTCGACTTGGGCATGTGAATATGAAAAATCTGAACCGTCTAGCTAAAGGTCAACTGGTACGTGATCTTCCAATCAAGGACTTCATGCTGGTGGAGAAATGTGTTGCTTGTGCGAAAGGGAAAGCTCATCGAAAACCTCATAAGACTAAACCAGTACTCTCAACAAAAGCTGTCCTCGAACTACTTCACATGGATCTTTTTGGTCCAGTGAATGTGCTGAGCATTGGGAAGAAAGCTTACTGTCTGGTAATCGTCGATGATTACTCTCGTTACACTTGGGTGTATTTTCTCAGCCACAAAAATGAAACTGCTGTCTTGGTAAAACAATTCATTACTTTGGCTGAAAATCAAGCGAGTACTAAGGTGAAGGTTATTCGATCAGACAATGGGACAGAATTCAAGAACGTTACTTTGGATACTTTCTGCATTGATAAGGGAATCGATCGTCAGTTCAGTGCGCCTCGAACTCCACAACAAAATGGAGTGGCTGAAAGAAGGAATCGTACTCTCATTGAAGCTGCGCGTACTATGCTGGCTGATTCAAAGCTTCCTAGCTTCTTTTGGGCCGAGGCAGTTAGCACGGCTTGTTATATCCAGAATCATGCTTTAGTAAACAAATGTCACATGAAAACCCCTTATGAGATTCTGGAAGGACATAAACCTTCGGTTTCACACTTTCGTATCTTTGGTTGTCCATGTGTATTATTACTAATGGACTCCAACGGAAAGTTTGAAGTCAAAGGTGACGAATGTTACTTTGTTGGATATGCTAAAGGCTCTGCTTATAGGGTATACAACAAAGTAACTAAAAAGGTCGTCGAGTCGTGCAACATTGAATGGCTTGAAGAGAATGCTACGGACGCTAGAGTTGGTCCAGAATGGTTATACGATTATTCTGCTCTGTTTAAATCATTTAACATTTTGTCAAGTGATGTTTCAGTTGCAGGTGTGTCTATTCCCAAACAACCATTGTCGTTTGAAGATACGGAAGACGAAGCACAGATGCAAGATAACGTGAGGCATCATACCATTGATCCACCGGGAATGGTGTTTACGCAACATCCTACACCAACTCCGACGGTCAATCGATCTCCTGAGGGTGCATCAACTAGTGACTCTGCTTTATTTCCTGAACCAATTCCTGAGGATTGTGTTGTCACTTCTCCTGTAGTTCACACTACTACAGCACCTAATGAGGGGGAGTCTAGCAACACCACCACTGAAGAGGAGACTGTACCTGATTTGGCCATACCTACGAGCGTTCAACGCAATCACCCAATCGAGAATGTGATTGGTCCTGTAAATGCAGGAATTTTGACCAGGAGTCAATCAGGAATTATTAACACTTGCTTATACTCTTGTTATCTTTCTCAAATCGAACCTAAAACTATTGATATAGCTTTGCAGGAACCTGGCTGGGTAGATGCTATGCACGAAGAGCTGAACCAGTTTGAAAAACTTGGAGTATGGAAGCTCGTCAAGTTGCCAACAGGAAAACGTAAGCTTGGAACTAGATGGGTATTTCGAAACAAGCAGGATTCTGCAGGAGTCATCGTTCGAAACAAAGCAAGGCTGGTGGTTCAGGGATTTAAAAAAATTGAAGGACTGGATTATGATGAAGTATATGCTCCGGTTGCACGACTTGAAGCCATCCGGATCTTTTTGGCTTACGCGTCATACATGGGATTCACTGTTTATCAGATGGATGTCAAAACCGCGTTTCTCTATGGAGATGTGAAGGAGGAAATTTTTGTCGAGCAGCCACCAGGGTTCGTGCATCCAGATCATCCTGAATACGCTTACAAGTTAGACAAGGCGCTGTACGGGTTACATCAAGCTCCTCGAGCTTGGTATGCCACACTAACAGAGCATCTGTTGGCTCATGGGTATACGCGTGGCACCATAGACCAGACTCTGTTTATCAAGAAGGTAGGACGTGATCAAATCTTGGTTCAAATCTATGTTGATGATATCATTTTCGGATCTACAAGTGAGGATCTTTGCAAGGAATTCGAGAGAGTTATGAAAAAGAAGTTTGAAATGAGTGCTCTGGGGGAAATGACACTGTTTTTGGGTCTACAAGTCAAGCAGAGTTCACAAGGAATTCTTATTCATCAAGGGAAGTATGTGGATGATGTGCTGGCAAAATTCAAATTCACGGACGCAAAGCCTGCTGAAACACCTATGGCAGAGAGACCACTATTGACTGAAGATGAAGAAGGAGAGTCTGTCAATCAACGTCAATATAGGTCAATGATCGGGTCATTGATGTATCTCACAGCTAGCCGTCCGGACATTATGTTTGCTGTTTGCAACTGTGCACGCTATCAGGCTAATCCTAAAACTTCTCACCTTATTGCTGTTAAAAGGATCTTTCGGTACCTTAAAGGCCGACCTAGGTTTGGCCTGTGGTATCCGAGAGATTCCAATTTTGATTTGTTTGCTTTTTCTGACAGCAATTTTGGAGGTACTGACAGTGACAGGAAATCTACATCTGCGGGATGCCAATTTTTGGGTGATCGGCTCATTTCTTGGCAATGCAAGAAACAACAAACAGTGGCAATATCTACAGCTGAAGCCAAGTATGTTGCGGCTTCTGCTTCTTGCTCTCAAGTGGTGTGGATGCAACATCAATTGCAGGATTACGGTTTGACTTATCTCAACACTACTATTTACTGCGATAATAATGCTGCAATACAAATTGTTAGAAATCCTGTTTTTCACTCCAAAACCAAGCACATTGATATCAAAGTTCATTTTATTCGAGATTGCTTCGACAGAGGTCTTATTACACTTGAGCAAATCGACACAGATGCAAATGCTGCCGATTTGTTCACCAAACCTGTCAGCAGCTCAAAATTCAGAGTGCTTGTGGATTTTCTGAAAATGATCCGTTTTACTGACTGAGCATGTTTTTGTTTTTCGTAGGTAAATTTGTTCATAAAGTTTTCTATTCTTAGGTAGTTTTTATTTATGCTCAAATTTAAGGGGAGAATTTTTGAAAAATACAAAAACATTGAAAAATTGAAAAAAATACAAAAACATTGAAAAATTGAAAAATACAAAAAGAGGTGTGGCATGACTGGGAAATGAAATGAATTTTCACATTATGGTCGAGGGCTGACTCATGTAAGACCAGTATCGAAATAGTTTGACTCTAGTATGATGTGTTGGTACGCTCTATCCTTAAGACTGGAAACATTGGCTGTTTCTGTTTAGAACTAAAAATTGTACATGACCTCAGGAAAGAAAGTCACTTGGAATTAGCTCATTTCTATTTGAATGTCTGTATGTTGTCCCGATACACACAATTTTGGTCTGACTCTGAAATCTTCTCTGAAAAAGTCGTGTATCTCCTCTGCTGCATCCAGAAATATGCTGACCTGGAGGTGCTAGGCAACGTCAGCTTCTGCTGCATCCAGATATATGCTGACCTAGCTGTACGTTGTCGTTCTGTAGATCAATTAAACACCCGAAAGAGGCCCTTTAGTGCCCAAAAGAAACCCAAGAAACCTATATCAAACTGAGAAAAACTCATTTGATCTGTATATTATACCATCTCTGCTTAAGATCTATTCTGTTCTCTTCTCAACCTACTCCCAGTTAAGATTTCAGAGATCTGGATTGGACTTGTGAAACATGTGGTAGGGAAGCTACTTGCATGATAGAGTGTGCTGTTATAATTTCGGGATTTGATTAGTATTTGTGTTGAGTGTTCATTGTTAAAATATCAAAACATGATAAATTGAGTTACAGGCAGTTATATGGAAAAGGTCTAGGGAGATGAGTTTAAGGGGACAAATATACTGGCAATTGTCTAGATCATTTAGTAGTAGATCAGTGTTGATAAGTGAAGTCAAGCCTGAAACCTTGTGATTTGATCCCTGAGCATCTATGCAAATTTCCTTATTTTATTTTGTAAATAATTTTGTTATTTAATTTTTGTTTTTAGGTTTTTATTTTGCAAACATTGCTCAAAAGGTTTAATGGATAATTTTCATTAAAATTAAATCAGTTTTTGAAATGGGTTAAAAATTTGATTGATAAAACTGTTAAGTCAAGAGCCCAAATTTGTCAAGCCCAATTTGTTAAAGTTGTGACCCAAGAGTTAAAAGCCCATGTTGGCCCATAATCAGATTTGTGGTATAAAAGGGCGGTTGCGAGTCGAGACCTCATTTCTCACTCGCAACCAAGTCTGATTCTCTCTCAAAAGCTCCGGTGATCTGTTGAAGATTCCGATTCATCTCCGGTTACGACTCGCAATCTCCGGTTGCGACTCATTGATCATCAAGGTATAATGACGTCATTATTCAAGTTTTGCAGGAAATATGAATGTTTGTTGAATATTCCGATGAAGTTTTGAAGATTCCGATGAGGATTTGAAGATTCCGATGATGTTTCCGATGAAGTTTTGAAGATGTTGACTCGCAATCAAGAACACTGAGGATTCGAAACCAGTGGTTACGAGTCGCAACCTCAAGATTGCGACTCATGGTTGCGACTCAATGTTTGTCAGTTGCGACTCATGATTGCGACTCGAAATCTGTTGGTTGCGACTCATGGTTGCGACTCGTAGACAACTGGTTGCGACTCATTGTTGCGACTCGAGACCTTTTGGTTGTGACTCATGGTCTCGAGTGAACAGTAACAGTGTTTGTTTTGGTTTTTATTTTTATCACTGTTATATTCAAAAGTTAGAAACTTATTTGATTTGTGTTGTGTGCAGAAAATGGATTTAAAGCTTATATCTTCTCATAATCAAGTTGGATATTTAGCACCTCCACCAGAGAAACACAAGCAGATGTTCATGTCATTGATGAAAGGCTTAAATAACTGCCGGATTGTTCATGCTCTTCGTGAGAATCCGGTTGTTTATGAAGAACTTATTCAAGTTTTTTGGAAGAGTGCTAAAGTAGAAGTCATTGATGGAAAGGGAGCTATAGTTGCTGAAATTCAAGAAAAGAAAGTTATAGTGACTGAGCAGATGATTAGAGAAGTGTTAAGATTTAATGATCAGGAAACAGATCCTATAGAACTTCCAGCTGGAACAGTAGAAGCGATTTTGCCTCGTTTGAGCTACGAAGGAAAGTTTCCACCCTTGGTAAAGAAGTTTGTGCATCCATACTGGCGTCTGTTGCTGCATATGTTTCTTTTGTGCATGACAGAAAATAGAGGGGGAATTGATCAGTTGAATACTACTCAGTCTGCTGCTGTGATTTGTGTAATTACCAATGAGTCGTTCAATTATTCAAGATATATTTTGGAAGCTATGAAGAGAAATGCAATTGGACTTCGAAAGGATAAGTTTCTGATGTATCCAAGATTCTTGCAGATGATTCTGAATGATCGATATCCAGAATTGAAGAGATCTGGTAATACGTTGGAATTGAAACCTATGGGTCCATCATGTTTTGGTGCACTTACTTCAAAGAAGGGTACAGAGAAGAAGTATGAAGGATTGATTCCATTGGAGAAGTTTGGTCAGTTTGCAGAGACGGAAGATGTTCGTGAAAATCTAGAAATAGCACAATCTGTTTCAGTGCATAGTGTACCTGCAAGTGCTATTGTTGCTGAAGAACATGATATTCGTATGGATGCTGAAGATCAGAATGAGACAGAGATTTTAACAATAGACTCTGATGATGAAGGTGTTGAGATTATGTGTGATTCTGATGAAGATAAAGAGCTTCCTCCAGAAGCTGAAGTTGATACTGCTGTTTCTGTGGTTCCACCCGTGATTACTGCTGAAAGTTTGGCTTTGTTACTAAAATCTGTAACTGATAAGATGGGAAATCCTCCTTCTGATCTTTCAGTGTCAAGTGAAAAGCCTAGTGAAGACCCAAAGGATTCTGATTCCATGCCATTGAAACGGAAAAGGAGGGATCCTCGGCTCGGAATGTATATTGAGCATAGCAAAGATCAACCCGTAGTTACTGATGAAGATGATGAAGGTCTTTATGACTTCGATTTTGAGAAGAATGTCACCGATGCCACCACCGCTACTGAAGACATCTTTGATTTTGATGTTGATACTGGAAGAACTGATATGGTTATCACTACTGATGATGTTCCGGTTACTGGTATTGATGTGGATACTACTGTTGAGACAACGTTACCTAGTGCTACTGAAGCTGCAGGTTCTTCTAGAGTTGATCTTGATATGCCTAGCAGTTCAAGTGGTAAAAGACCTGAAGAGCCATTTAGAATGCCGTTTGATGATGATTCGAGTGATGAAGATGAGTTTGTCAGCATGAGAGATATGAAGAAAAGAATGGTTGTCCTTGAGCAAGATTCCATTCATAAAGATGCGAAGATTATTCAATTAGAAGATATGGTTGTGAAGAAAGATCAACAGATTGAGCAGCTTCAAGGAGATGTTAGTTTGTTGTTTAACATGGTGTATGACTTGCGTGGAAAGTTGGAGAAGAAATTTGGACAGGAATTCTCAGATCCAACTGATGTTGAAAATAGGAAAAAGGCTTTTGAAAAGGATGATGCTGAAAGAAGTGCTGCTATGGAACATTACTTTAGAAGAATCATTGATCCTGTTGCAGACAAAGAGAAGGCTGAAAGAATCAAGAAGAAAAGAGAGTTTGTAATTATGAAGAATCGGAATCTAAATCCAGATGATGATGATGCTCATGCAACTCATCATTTGATGGATGTTGGTGAAACTCTCTATGATAAGGTTGGAAATCGTTCTGGTGTAGTTAGCTGGGGTTATGATCATGATCGCAAGAGATGGTGGATAAAAAGGAAGATAGGACCTGTTGAGTGGTATAAACATCCAGGCCAGTTTCAGTCATTTACTAAAGTGGACTTGACAGACTTGTCTAGAGCACCTTATGTAGATGATAAGCCTGGAGGAGTTGGTTATAGGTTTTTCGAGAGGTTGAAGAGGGAGGTTCTTAAGGGCTTTCCTTCAATGCGTACTGCAGAGTCCATTGTTAAACCCGCTAAAGGCATCAGAGATCCATATACAAACAAGCGACTGAAGATCGTGCGTTGGCCTGTAACTGATAAAGAGAAGATGATTCCATTGGTGAGAAAGATTCCAAAGGGTGCTCTAAAGACCTTACACTTTTGGTCTTATGATGAGCGCTTAGGGCAGGCAGTGATTGTTTGTGATGATGATGTGTGTTTTCAATTGGTGGATCAGATTGATTTACTGAATGTTGCTCATGAAGATTTGGAAGTGTTAGCTCGTCATCAAATTAGAGCTACTGAGAAATATGAAGAAATTGCAAAAGCTTGGACTAAAGCTGTTACAGCATCAATTCATATTCATACAAAGGGATTCGGTGGTATTAAGGATCGGTTGCAAGGTGATCGTGAAGGTTAAAGTGTCAAGAACCTGCATGCATAAACCTAGGGGGAGATTGTTGGAACCTGAAGGTTTATTCATGTAGGTTAGCAAAGTTGAAGGGTTGTTTCTATGTTTTGTTTATTTTACATGTATTGGGCCGATTATGTATGGGTTGGGGTTTAGATGGTTTCGATTGGGCCTAGACTAGTAATCATTGTGTCAAGTATTTAAGCAAACCCAAGGTATTGTTTTAGGGTTGATCGTTTACAAGAAGTCAAGGAGAGCTAGGAGTCGAAACCATTGAGGAGTCTTGTATCTGTCTTTGCTAGTCATTGAATGCAAGATTTTGGTTTGTTATTTCATATATTGTTCTTGTGTTGATTATTATAATTCATTCTTGAATCGGCTTGTGATTGTTTTCCGCACCTTCACAAGTTAACAGTTGATATCATTGAAAGATCCTAACGGGTTTTACAATGGGCAAATCATCCATGTCCAAATTCTTGCTTATTATTGATGTATTTTGATATATATATATATATATATATATATATATACATATATGATGGATTCTTGTTAGAGGGATTGAAAGAAATGTGATACTAGTAGGTCGATGTTTATGTATGGATGATTCATGTTGATTAGAATGAAGAATTTGATGAATTATGTGTGAGATTAGAAGAATATGCATGAATTAGTTGTATACTATGCTTAGGAGGTAGTATACACACCAAATGTATGATGAACTTATGAGGAATTTGAGATTAGATCACTTTTAAGTGATTAACAAAGTAGTTATGAAGTGGGTTTTGATGATATGATAGAAGTAATGATATGATTATGTTAATGATGTTTGAAAATCACATATGTGTATGTATGTTTAAAGAAATTGGATAAGAAGTGATGAATTAGCATGTTATAAGGTTAAATGATAAACTTAATATAAGATCTGTGTGATGAAAAGGTTGTGATGAATGATAAATAAACTAACTATCTTGAGAATGATATATGATAGTTGATGCTTGATAAGCGACATGAAACCTTGGGAAAGAAGCGGGTCAATCTGGACTAATGCGCACAGGAAGCATATTCGGATGTTAGGTAAGTAAAGCTTACCCCTTTTTATTCGTATTAGAATATCTACTCGTTGAATAGATTATGAACATGGTAAGTGTATATGTGAAGTATGATGTTCCGACAAGTTTTGATACGGGTCGGAACATGTGGTCATGGTAAGAAACTAAGTTTCATGGTTAAAAAGGGTAAAAAGGGTAGTATGGTAATTTTAGTTACGAGTTAATGAAGGGATAAGTTACATGGAGGGAATAATGACTAATTAAAGATCTCATAAGGATGAAATGGGCATTTAGACTAAATGAGCCAAATGGTGAAGATATCACCATTTGGTAATATCGACTAATGAATTGTTTGGCTGGTATTACGAATTTACAGAATGAATAGCGGAAGGATTTCGTTGAGATCATTTAACATGGTGGATGAAGTATTAAACGGATCTTAGCTTTGATCCGAGCAAGGTATGTGTGTTAGAATTGTAGTTAAGTGGTAGGATTGGTTAAATATGCGATGAAGTCCTTGGTTGTAAAGGATGGAGCAATGTTGACAAAAACGCCCTTGATAGGTATATCGGGCAAACGACCTTAAATGTCAATTGGAAACAAGCTAATCGATTAGAGTAATGTTTTGGTCATGTGTGAAAGCGAAGAGTATGGTTTTGTATGTCATAGACCATTTAATGCGTAAATACCCATAACGGGTCAAAATAGGCTTTTTAGCTGAAATGGGTTAAGAGGATGCAAGACATCCAAGAATTTAATCTTTTATGATAAACAACGTTGAAATTATAAGGCTCATGAGAAATTGAGGTCAAATAAACAGATTATTTTGATAAATGCATGAACGAGTCGAAACTTAGTAAAAAGGTGATAAGTCGATAGCTTAAAAATCTAGAATTTTGTTAATCCGGATGTTGGATTTCAAGTTCACATGATAGAACATCAAATTACGATCATGTGGGAAGAAACAGGAGGTTAAACGGGTAAACGGTTTGAAAGTTACGCAAGTTTTAGCGTAAACGGACGAAACTAAGGCTCAGGTGCCGTAAATTACGGCCCAGGCCGTAATGTACGGCCTCCCCTGCATCAGCATCATGTTTGAGGCCCGTAATCAGTAGGCAGGCCGTATTTTGGGTCGTATTTTACTAGGTAGGCCGTAATTTACGGCCCCTGGGGGGTTTGGACGGTTTTCTTTTGTAAGATTTTGACCGAATGTGTTATACATGCGAATGGATGGAACTTGTTTTAAGTAAGTCTATTATCGGATGATCATATGCATGACTAGGGAGGTGTGTTAATTAAGTTTAAGTGAATAGGATGGTATGTAGACATGAATAATTGGAGTCATAGTGAGTTTAAGTCGTATGAACTAGTATGCGTGATGTGTATAGAAGATATATATGTATGTACATAATTATGCGAAAGGCGTACATTGTGTTGTAGTTAAATGGATGCATACAAATGGTTGGTGTCCTTTTTACGAAGATGTAGTGCTTGAATATGTTGAGATTACGGGTTTGCTAACCTAGTTATTATTAAGTATGTTTGGAAGTGCAGGTTTATGAAAGTCGGACTTTCGAAATGTTGACATAGCAATGAAATGAACGAATGTTTGAAGGATAATCGGCTTGAAGTAATTTATGTAGTTAGAATATGCTATGGACGTTTTAGTTTATACAATATTTTATGTTTGATCGTCACCATCTACTAACGGGTTAGTTGTATGTGGTGATCGCAGGATTTCACCGATTTTACCTATCACCACCGAGGACAAGCGGTTGTAGATTGAGCTAAAGAGCATGGATTGTACGGAAAAGATGATTACATGGTAGTCATTCATATTAAAAATCGATACGATAATTAAAGATGAATGTTGTATTTCTTTTAGAGAAAACATATATCATTTTATAGATGGACCTCCGAGTATGTCAAAATCATTTATAAAGAAAGAAATTTTATGGTACGTATTACCGTTGTGTATTTATGATCAAAACATGTTAGGGTGTTACATTTATGTATATACAATCTCCCCATGTTGATTCGATTAATGGTATGTTATGTAATTGCTACAGTTTGAATATTATTATTATTATATTATCATCTGTTGATCATGGTCTGTTAAAGCACTGCTGTTAAACATTCTCTGTTGAACTGCATCATCTGTTAGTCCATAGCAGAGGTTCTCTTTGGCAGACCATTGCTTGAACCGTCTCGGTGTTTATCAGCAGATGTTCATCATGATGTGTGTGTAAACAGATGTTTGAAATCCTCTTTTGTTTTGCATCATCTGTTAAGGCACAGCATATGTTAGCAATCTATACTGTGGAATGATCAGCAGATGTTATGTTTAGCAGACCTTTTTTCAATAGCAGATGTCAAAATGTTTAAAGATTGTATCATCTGTTAAGTAACAGCAGATGTTAGCTTTATGATGCTTTTGTATTCATATTCAGCAGCAGATGTTGTGTTTATCAGCAGAGGTTATTTGCTATAATAGTCTTTGTGTTTATCAGCAGAGGTTGTTTCGAACAACAGACTTTGCTTGAACAGATTTTCTGTTTGACAGAGCTTTTGGTTTGTCAGACTTTATCTAAATAGAGGTTGAGTGCATAAATTTGTTTGTAGTCAGAGGTTAATTCAAGTGAAGTTATGACAATGATCACCCATAAATTTGTTGAAGCCCTTTAAGTGTCGATGACTGCCAATAAATTTGTTGAAGCCTTTTAAGAAAAGCCTTTTAAGTGTCGATGACTATCCATAAATTTGTTGAAGCCTTTTAAGTATCCATGACTGCCCATAAATTTACAGAGTATAATTTAAGTTGTAATGTATCATGAAGATGCAATTAAAATATATGGAGAATGTACAACAAAGGTTTAAGTTAATATAAATAACAAGATAAGCATACATCATTATAATTTAAATATTCGTAAGTCGTAAGTTTTCAAAATATAGAAGTTTGATACATCACCATCCCATAATTTATCTCAAATGAGATAATACCAACAACCACAACTATGTGTAGACTTTCTTTAAGATCAGCTTGGCTTTTTCTTCAGAGTAAACAAATTTGCATCTCATATTTCTGTAGATACCATTGGGCTTCGTGAACTTCTTGGTGAATTGACAAGCCGCGTATCTAAATCCTTTGCCATGCTTCTCCCGTCGAAAGTCAATTACAGTGTCAACTCCATTCAGATTTTCATCTGTCATCTTTAATGTTCTATGAATCCTTGATAAAGACGCTACTTTCACATTCAGACGCTTAAAAATAAATATAAAATACCAATAATTAATAAGAAATACATAACGTATTTAAGTAAAGTAACAAAAAAACAGCTTAATTGTAACAAACATTTAACATCCAAAGAATGAGGAATAATATATAAACAGAATAAACTTACAAAATGTTTGCTGCAGTACCATACGAATTGTAAGGGGTATACATCAGGATCAGCTTCATAATCTGAGACAGCGGCATCAAAATCTGCGTCGTCGATATCATCGGATGATTCACAACATAATCACCATCGGAATCTGTGTCATTGGATTCTTCAACATCCGACTGGTAATGCAGATCCTCGGTAATTGGAGCAACTTCTAAATTGGGTGAGGAAGTATCATCTATCGGACTGTCATTGGATTTGGGTGCAACAATCTCACATCCATTCAAATCAAAGGCAGTAAGCAGAAAGATGTAATCCGCTACGTATGTTAAAACAAGTACAATTCCTGTTTTCATACCCATGTAGTGTACAACCTTTTCCCATCCATCAGTTATAAAGTAACAATTCCGAAGAGGATCACGTTGAAGTAGTACATCAAAAGAGTCCCACTGATTCACATAGATCTTAAATGTCTCTTTAAGTTTACCAACTCCAATACTGACGTTGACTAACTCCTTGGGTATTAGCTGAACAAAAACATATAAAATTATGAAATCAACAAAGGTACAGTAAAATTAACAACTGTATCACTAATTACTATAGTAACATTTAAGTATTGGATTAAAATACTAAAACTTACCAACACGTCCTTACAAACATCAGTAAAACTATGGGAGAATGAATCCATACATCCAAACTTCTTCTAAAACGATATTGATGTGAACATAGAAATCATTGGGAGTTTTGTTGGATAGTGATGAACTTTTTCAAAAGGTGTCAGCAGATATGTATATGGTGCAGTTTTTTTAAACACCAACAGACATCCTTCTTTCAATGAAAGGTCAGAGACAACTAAGGACCATCCTTCTTTTAGACCAAAAGTTCCATTGTGTTTTGAGAATCGGTAATCCCATCTCATACCGTTTACACACTCTATAACGCCAATGTTACCAGGAACTTCTTTGAGTAAATGATTGTTTGCAACGTTTTGTGGTATTATCTGTTGAGTTCAAGTATTTAAGTATTGGCAAGTGTTATATGTGAATTAATTGTTAACAATAAAACCGTAGAAAATGGTTTTAATGTAATAATCTTACCAAGATTTTGGAATTAAGAGAATCCAAATATTTATAAAAAGACATCTTCCAAGATATGATGTTTTTGGTTAAAAATCAAAGAAAAAATGAGACAATGTATTTTATCAGATACTTCATTATTTATAAAGACTGTGATAACAAATGTGAACCAACAATGTTTAACATATCTATGTCATTCAGATAACGCATTTAATATTTATCGATTTATCTAGAGTATATCAATAAATAAAGATTCCTCTAAAAACCGTAGAATCGAGTACCACTGTCAATAACTCTTTTTTTTGCAAGTCCATAAATAAAAGATTTGTCATTTAATCATATTCTTTAATATCAGGTAAGAAAAACAACAAAATTTACCTTATCGATTGCTTTCAAGAATCCAAATGTAACACCATATCAAACAAAACTTCAAATCGAAAACATTATAAAAAATAAAAAAGCTTGTAAAATTAAATTGATATATCATCTGAAACATGCAATACATTGAGAACAGTCTTCATAATAGTTGTTAATCATGTGCATATGAAACTAATGTATATACAAATTTTAATAAATATTATTATACCTTGATCGAAGTTGTTGATGATGTCAAAAGTAAGAAGTATTCAAGTGGAGTGATTCAATATTGAAATGGACATCGGTGATTAAAACTTGAAGCACTTTTTATGAGATCAGACAAACAATTTTGTAAAGGGGATTTGGAGAGTCATTAAAAAGGTAAAGTATGTTTCTATCTGCCTCTATGTAAAAAGGTAAACCGCCATTGGAATAATAAATTACATTTTACCGCCATTGAGATAAGGAACTTACATTTTACCCCCTAATAATATAGCTTTCCTTTTCAAATAATTCAAATCATTTTCAAATAATTCAAACCATTTTCAAAATACTTTGAAAGTCTTTTTTTTTAGTGCTCAACAATCTTCTTCATTTAGATATTTGAAATTATGGATACAGACAATAGAATTTCAAGTAAGTATGAACTGTTCTTTCAACCAAGTCAAAGTCAAGTCTGTGCTGAAGCAAGGAAAAAAAGGAAGCGTGTTCTGCAACAGTGGTTTTCATTGTACATCAACATCCGATTCTGTTAAAAGGATTCCATTATTAAACACTCCAAGTGGTATGCCTTATAGGTTTGCAAACAAAATTTTACAAGAAATATATATTTATATGTTATGTTTTGGGAATCATTACACATGTTTCGTATTTTACAAGTTTCAACAACAAATGTTGAGAGAAGGAATGTGTATACTTTTCCTGCTTATGCTACTCCAAATATTAGCAGTAATTTGTTTCACTCATCTACAGAAGTAAAAGGTATACTTACTGCAGATATTTTTTGGTAATTTCAAAAAAAATTCACAATATGTTCAAAGTTCTTTCCTTGAGTGGTCAACAATCTTCTTCATTCAAGTATTTTAAATTATGGATACAGATAACACAATTTCAAGTAAGTATGAAGTTGACCTTCAAGCAAGTCAACGTCAAAGCTGTGTTGAAGAAAGAGAAAAAAGGAAGTATGTTCTTCAACAAAAAAGAAACAAAACAGGTTGTCATCCTGCATCAACATCTGATTCTGTTGAAAGGATTCCATTTTCAAATACTTCAAGTGGTATGTGTTATAGTTTTGCAAACAAAATTTAAAAGAAATATGTATGTATATGTTATGTTTTTGGAATCCTTACATATGTTCTATTTTACAAGTTTCAACCACCAATGTTGAAAGAAGGAATGTGTATCATCTTCCTGCTTATGCTACTCCAAATATTAGTAGTAAGAGTTAATTACTGTTTTCGTCCCTGAGGTTTGTCAAAAATAACGGTTTCAGTCCATTAGTTTAAAAATTGCGATTTCAGTCCATTAGTTTCATTTTCGTAACCATTTCAGTCCACTTTTCAAACGGCGTTTGTTTTATGCAGTTAATGGAAGCACGTGCTTGTCACGTGATGGGCAATTTGGTCATTTCCATAAGGGGTAGGTGGTGTTTAATACAACTGGTTTTGTGAGAATTGGAATGGAAATGACCAAATTGCCTATCACGTGACAAGCACGTGCTTCAATTAACTGCATAAAACAAACGCCGTTTGAAAAGTGGACTGAAATGGTTACGAAAATGAAACTAATGGACTGAAATCGCAATTTTTAAACTAATGGACTGAAACCGTTATTTTTGACAAACCTCAGGGACGAAAACAGTAATTAACTCTAGTAGTAATTTGTTTCACTCATCTACACAAGTAAAAGGTATACTTACTGCAGATATTTTTTGGTAATTTCAAATAATTTTCACAATACTTTCAAAGTTCTTTTCTCGAGTGGTCAACAATCTTTTTCATTCAAGTATTTTAAATTATTGATACAGATAACACAATTTCAAGTAAGTATGAAGTTGACCTTCAAGCAATTCAACGTCAAATGTGTGCTGAAGAAAGAGAAAAAAGAAAGTATGTTCTTCAACAAAAGAGAAACAACAGAGGTTGTCATCCTGCATCAACATCTGATTCTATTGAAAGGATTCCATTTTCAAATACTTCAAGTGGTATGTGTTATAGTTTTGCAAACAAAATTTAAAAGAAATATGTATGTATATGTTATGTTAATTGGAATCCTTACATATGTTCTATTTTACAAGCTTCAACCAACAATGTCGAAAGAAGGAATGTGTATCACTTTCCTACTAATGCTATTCCAGATATTAGTAGTAATGTGTGTCACTCATCTACACAAGTAAAAGGTATACTTACTGCAGATATTTTTTTCTAATTTAATTATGAATTGTAGTTTTGTTCGTTTATTTTATATACTTTTGTCTTATAGGATTCATCAAGAAAAATCTCATCAAGGAATGTCCATCACACTCCTTTTGGAAGTACTAAGCAAACATCCAATTTTGTTGAGAGGACTCCATTATCAGATATTACAAATTGTATGTTTTAAATTTTTGGAAAGAAAATATTTGTTTAATCTTAGGTATTATGAATTGTTATATATGTCTTATGTTACAAGCTTCAATATAGGTGGAATATCTAAAATTGAATTACAAATGAGTGATGAGATGTTAGCAGATTCTGTGATTAAGAAGATTCATGGAATTTCTAAAGGTATAAGATACGAATGTAAATTCCTGTTAAGTTTTCAATATGTAGATAACTTATGTTGACTTATAAATTTGCTAAGTCTGTAGATTATATTGATCATGGAGATGCCATCTTTGTGTGTTCTAAATGTGATGCAATGTTATGGGAAGATGAAATGCTTAGGGGAAATCAAAAACGTAAGAAACCATCCTATTCTCTTTGTTGTTCAAATGGAGATGTTGAGCTACCACGACCGCCTACACCTCCTCCATTACTACGTCATTTATATAAAAGTCATACCTCACAGTCTCGCAATTTCATGGATAATATCCGAGCATATAACATGATGTTTTCCTTCACATCTCTTAGTGGGAAGGTTGACAAAAGTTATCAGAGAGGTAAAGGTCCTTATATATTTAGACTACAAGGTCAGAATTATCATCGAATGGGTAGTCTACTTCCGGACGATGGGGAAGAACCTAAATTCTCCCAGCTTTACATATATGATTCACAAAACGAAGTGGCAAATCGTCAAAAAGCGGTAAGGTAATTTCTTTATGATAATTGTGGCATTTATGAATATATATTTTGCTTTTCAATATATTTACATTCATTATCATTTGAAATGAATGTAAATTTTAACATTTTATATTTCTGGCAGTTCTCAGATAAAATGCAAAACTACAAGAAACAACCAGCTTGATAGTACAACCATAGAGGGTCTTAAAGATATGTTGGATTCTTGCAATCCTCTTGTCCAGTCCTTCAGAATGGTAAGAGATTGTTTTCAAGAAAATGAGTTTTAAGATGTAAGCTTGAAGCTTATTGGAACAAGAGATAAGAATGGAAGAGTTCACAATTTGCTGCGTTAATAACTGGTGATTTTGATGGAGCATTTGATAAACGGGATATTGTTGTTAGAAAGAAGTCAGGTGGTCTTCAAAGAATTAGTGAGCTTCATCCCTCTTACCTTGCTTTGCAATATCCACTTATTTTCCCATATGCAGAAGATGGTTATAGAATTGGTATTAAACATAGAGGGATTGTGATTGATAATGAGGTACTTAGAACCAATCTTACAATTAGAGAATTCTTTTGTTACAAAATTCAAGATAGACAGAATCAGTTTTCATTGTTACTTAATGCAAAAAAACTATTTCAACAGTTTTTGGTTGATGGATACACGATGATAGAATCTGCCAGGTTGAATTATATAAGGACACAACAACCTAAACTTAGAATGCAAAGTCTTAAGAACTTGAATGCTACTATTGAAAGTGGAGAGAATAATGCCTCAAGTTGTGGTAAACCTATACTTTTACCTTCATCATTTACTGGTGGTTCTAGATATATGATGCAAAAGTACTTGGATGCTATGGCAATTTGCAAGTCTATTGGATATCCCGATTTATTCATAACGGTGACTTGTAATCCAAACTGGCCTGAGATTTACAGGTGTTTGCACGATAAAGCTCTTAATGCTGAAGACAGTCCGGATATTATCTCTAGATTATTCAAGTGTAAATTGGATCATCTTATAAAAGATTTCAAGAAAGATAAATTCTTTGGTGATATACAAGCAAGTACCCTTTAGTTATATTTTTTACTTTGAACATCTAATTATATTTATCTAACAGCTCACTGTTCAAAAATTTCAGTTATGTATACAGTGGAATTTCAGAAGCGTGGACTCCAACATGCTCACATATGTTTGTTCTTGGGTGCTGAAAGCAAATTTCCAACTGCATCTGATATTGATCATGTTATTAGTGCTGAGATACCAGATAAAGAAAGAGATCCTGAATTATATGAGCTTGTCAAGCAATTTATGATTCATGGACCATGTGGTACAGACAACCCACTTTGTCCATGTATGGTTCAGCAAGAATGTTCTAAAAAGTTTCCCAAAAAATATGTAGATGAGACTTGTGTTGATTCTGAAGGATATCCTGTCTATCGTCGTCGTCAAACAAGTAATACAGTAGTAAAGAATAGTGTGACACTTGATAATAGATTTGTAGTTCCTTACAATGCTCTCCTGCTCAGAAAGTATCAGTGCCACGTTAACGTTGAATGGTGCAACCAGTCAGGTTCTATCAAATATTTGTTTAAATATATTAATAAGGGGCCTGATAGAGTCACTGCTTCTGTTTTTCAAGCCAATAGCACCAAGAATGATACGGAACATAATGTAGCTGTAGATGAGATAAAAGCATACCTTGATTGTAGATATATCTATGCTTGTGAAGCTGCTTGGAGAATATTCATGTATGATATACATTATAGATATCCAGCTGTTGAAGTATTACCTTTTCATTGTGAAGATGGTCAGAGTATTGTGTATAACTATCATGATAATTTGTGTGATATTGTTACTGATCCAACCGTGAAAATGGCAATGTTTATAGAGTGGATGAATTGTAATAAAGTCGATGAATTTTCCAGGACATTGAGGTATGTTCAGTTTCTGGGATATTATGTATGGAATGCTAAAAATCGCAAATGGAATCGAAGAAAGCATCCGTATGGATCAATTGGGAGGATACATTATGTCCCACCACCACTTGGTGATTGTTATTACCTAAGGATTTTACTGAATCATATTAAGGGACCAACCTGTTTTGAAGATATAAAAACAGTTGATGGTCAGGTTTTTCAAACATTTAAAGATACATGTTTTGCACGGGGACTGTTGGATGATGATAAAGAATATGTTAATGCTGTCAAAGAAGCTAGCACATGGTCAACCGGAGATTTCTTGAGGACTTTTTTTGTAATGTTGTTGCTGTCAAATTCGATATCTCGTCCTGGTATTTTTTGGTCGGAAACGAAGTCCCTGTTATGTGAAGACATTCTGTATCATCAACAAAAAGATAACTGGTATTGCAGGTAATGTGATTATTTTATTAAAGTTATATACAACTACATTAAAATTATGCAATAGCTCTGTTATTGGGAAAAAAACTAATACTTTTTTCAACATTTGTTTTAGATTTGGATCTTCAACAAGAAGAACTTGAAAATATCTGTTTATCTGAAATTGAAAAGTTGCTACTTACCAATGGAAGTACAGTGAGAAATTTTGACGATATGCCAAGTGTTCCGGACAATTATGTTTCATCGTCGAACAATCGATTGATAATGAAAGAATTATCGTATGACAGACTAGCTCTTCAAAGGGAACATGATGGTTATGTAAAGTGTTTAACTTCCGAACAGGAAAGGATATATAAAATTGTTATGGAAGTGATTGAAAAAGGTGATGGAGGTGTGTTTTTTGTATATGGTTATGGTGGAACTGGAAAGACGTTTCTTTGGAAGACATTCTCAGCTGCATTACAATCAAAAGGTGAAGTTGTATTGAATGTTGCATCCAGTGGAATTGCTTCACTTTTGCTGGATGGTGGTAGAACTGCTCATTCAAGGTTTGTAATTCCAATCAACATTAATGAGAATTCAATATGTTCGATAGAGCCTAATACTGAGTTAGGTGATTTAATTAAAAGAGCAACATTTATTATTTGGGATGAAGCACCTATGACTCACAAGCATTGTTTCGAGGCTCTTGATAGAACAATGAGAGACATATCACGTTCCAGTCAACCGAACATGCAATCCAAGCCGTTTAGGGGAAAGGTAATTCTATTTGGTGGTGATTTTAGACAAATTCTACCGGTCATCCCTAAAGGTACCAGAGCAATGATAGTCAATGCTTCTTTGAATTCTTCTTATATATGGCGGCACTGTCAAGTACTAAAGCTAACTGAGAATATGAGATTAAGAGTTGGTTGTCAGGAAGCAGATTTGAAAGAAATAAAGGAATTTGGAGAATGGATTTTAAAGCTTGGTGATGGTCTGCTTGGTGAAGAAAATGATGGTGAGATTGATATTGAAATACCAGATGATTTACTTATTCATGACCAAGTTAATCATATTTCTTCTCTCATTTCATTTATATATCCGGACATGAATAAGTTTTTGTGGGATTTAACGTATTTCCAACAAAGAGTGATTCTTGCTCCAAGTAATGAAGTAGTGGATTCAATAAATAAAGAGTTGTTAGAGAGTCTGCCTGGTGAAGAAAATGTTTATTTTAGTTCAGATAGTTTATGCCAATCGGAGGAAGAATCAGAGCTTAATATGGCATTGTTTCCTCCTGATGTGTTAAACAATTTTCGTTTATCTGGTTTACCTAACCATAAATTAGTACTGAAACTTGGTGCTCCAGTGATGTTACTCAGAAACATTGATCAGGCAAATGGATTGTGTAATGGTACACGTTTACAAGTCACGAAGCTCGAAAAAGTTGTGATTGAAGCAAAAATTATCACATGGACTAATATAGGTCACCATACTTTGATTTCAAGACTGAAGATGACACCTTCTGATAAAAGAATACCAGTGAAGATTTCTCGAAGACAATTCCCACTTTCACTGTGTTTTGCTATGACAATAAATAAAAGTCAAGGACAATCATTGGAGCGTGTTGGTTTATATCTTCCATGTCCAGTGTTTAGTCATGGCCAGCTCTATGTTGCTGTATCTAGAGTAAAAAGTAGGAAGGGGTTGAAAATTTTGATTTGTGATAAAGAGAAACGAGTCTGTACAACCACTACTAATATGGTTTACAAAGAAGTTTTACAAAATCTATGATGATACTAAACATCTGTCAACCTGGCAACGTCTCTTGGGTATAATGGAGGAACTGTTGTTAGGAAATGTTTGTTGGAAAGCAATACAACTTTTTGAAAGCATCTGATACTTGCTCTGCATTAAGCCTGTCCTGAGAACACATGTTGTTAATAACATTATTCTCTTAACATATGTTTACTAACCTTTGTAATTTCTGTTGACTGATTTTTTTAACATGCGTTGACTAACATCTGATAGTTACTATCTATCCATCTGGCAAGCTCTATTGGAGATAATGGATGACAGTTCTTAGTAAAGTCTGTGGAAAGCAACATAAGTTTTTAACAGTTAATAGACAACAGTGGTTTGCTATCAACATAATGGAATTACTGTTGAATAAACCTATTGATCATTAATTTATATCAATTTTGTAAGTCTGCACTAATTATTTTTTTACTCTCTGTCAATATGTGTTATGCATGGTTTTCTAAGAAACGACCCGTGTATGCACACGGGTCTTACCGCTAGTACTATATAATAAAAGAAACCATTTTGGGGACATTTGTCATCATATTAGGCCACATCTCTTATGGATAATTATTATTTAGTTTAATCTTTTCTAATTAATTATAGATAATCCTCCTACTACATATTATTTAGTTTAATCTCTTATGGATAATTATTATTTAGTTTAATCTCTTCTAACTAATTATAGATTACTCTCCTACTAAATATTATTTAGTTTAATCTCTTCAACTTAACTGTAGATAATTATTATTTAATTTAAATTTAATGTATACTTCTCATTATTATATCATTTATTTGATTTTCTATATCATATTATCTTTATTGTTTATATTACCTAACATGTTATATAACAGCTAAAATTTTTAGTTTCCTTTTACCCCAACTACTCAAATATATATTTTTTTCTATCTTATATTAACTAAATAAAAAAATTAAAATTAAATCTTATCCTACTTTAAATGTTGAATAAAATACTTCTATTTTTCTAATAAAATATTATCCTTAAATTTAAATTGTTAATTTAAGAGATTTTTAAATAGCCAAATTATTTATCACCAAAACCAAACTTTGTGATAATATACTATTTATTTATTTTTATTTTCATTATTAAAAAAATTATTCTATTGATTTTATTACATGATTTTTAAGGGTTTTTTAAAATTTAATTTATATTTTATCACTCAAATCGTTGCTTATTTGCTTCTTGAATAACATGTTTGACCACTGTATCTTCTTTTCAATAACCATCTTCGTAATCACCATATCTATCGCGTACCGAGTATATCCATTAGTTTTTTTAAATATAATTTTCTTATTATTTGGTATATAAAATAATATTTATTCAACCTGTGTAATACACATGGGTTTTTAAAGATTTAACCTTTTTTTTTATTTGGTAAACAATATTATATTTATTCAACCCGTGTAATACACATGCTTTTAAAGATATAACTTTTTTATTTGGTATATAAAATTACATTTATTCAACCCGTACAATACATATGGTTCTTATAGATATAAATTTTTATTTTTTAATATTAAATTACATTTATTCAAACCATGCGCAATAAAGGAGGTTTTTAAAGATATATTGTATTATTATATAGTATGTAAAATTCATTTATTCAACCCGTGTAATACATTACATTTATTCAAACCATGCGCAATAAAGGAGGTTGTTAAAGATATATTGTGTTATTATTTAGTATGTAAAATTCATTTATTCAACCCGTGTAATACACGGGGTTATAACCTAATATAATATTATTAAAACTATAATTTACTACTATTCATCAAGAGTTAATATTAATATATATATAACTAGTTTTTTATATCGCACGTTGCGTCGAAACCGAGCAAATGATAATAGAAAACAAACGTGATTTGAAAATAAAGCATGCTGTTTAGAAAGTCAAACCATTAGAACGACTTAGTTTATCATAGTACCGTTTTATAATACCAAATAAATATTTTATTTTGAGTATAACCTTGTTTTTAACAAAACTTATAACGTAATGTCAGGGAAAGAAATCAAGCACAACTACGTACTTAAGTTTTTAGAAAAAAAGTTATAAACGTAACTTATTAAAGAAGTATCAAATTAATCAATAAATTAATATATGTTCAAAAAAAGAAAATAAACAATTATTAAAAAAGGTAAAGGAAATATATGTTTAAAAAAATATGTTATTAAAAGTAAATATAATAATAAACTATTATATTTTAATATATTAAATAATAAAATAATAAAAAAAACTATATATTATTAAAAAATAAAGTTACTATTCATCACTCATGTTAAAAAGGAAAAAAACCAATTCTTAAAAAAGGTAAAGGAAATATATGTTTAAAAAAATTAAAAAATATGTTATTAAAAGTAAATATAGTAATAAAGTATTTTATTATAATATATTAAATAATAAAATAATAAAAACTATATATTCTTGTAAAAATAAAGTTACTATTCATCATCCAAAAAAATAGAAAAATATGTTATTAAAAGTAAATATAGTAATAAAGTATTATATTATAATATATTAAATAAAAAAACAAAAAAAAACTATATATGTAAAAATAAAGTTACTATTTATCATCCATCGAAAACAATATATATAATAGTTTTCATATCATTTTAATTTGAATATCTTTAACATACTTTAAATTTTCGTATAGACTGAATATATAATAGTTTTCACATTATTTTAAATTAAATATCTTTAACATACTTTAATTTTTAAAGATGTCGAATCCGACCTAAAAAGATGTCGTGAAAAGGATAGTCAATCCGACCTAAAAAAGCGATTTTAAATAACCTAATATATAATAATATGACCCACACGTCCTACACGTTGGAAATTCGACTGTTTTCAGTTCAGTTATTACGGTGCTAACACATTAAAATATGAATGAGCTTGATACCTGTAACGGCACCGAAAGTACCGATCCAGAAAATCATCGAAATTAGGTACCAGCACCGAAAATGCTCGGTACAATACGGTATGGTATTTGAAGATAAAAATCAATAAATATAGGTATGGTGCTAGACCGGTGTCGAACCGAAAGTAACGATTCTAAAAACGCCAAAAGGTGGGTACCAAATTGGTACCGAAAATGATTTGGTATAGTAAATTTGGTACCGATACGATACCGGTTTGATTACATGATTTGATACGATTTGCTCATCAATAATCTAAATATCCAAGTTAATTTTACATGCTATAATTCATTCATTACGTAAAAAGACAAAAAATAAAGCAAAATAAGTTGTTGTGTATATAAAACATCATTCAAACGAAATACAGTTTACTTACTGTGTGTATGAAAAGTAATCTAAACTGTGCAATTACTTGCATTGCTACGTTGCTACAGGATTTGATGAGCTCGGTACCAACCGGTACCGAAAATACCATTACCGAAATCCCCAAAAATGGGTACCAGTACCTAATATACCTGGTACAGTACGGCTTGATACGGTAGGTACTGGTACGGCACCGGTATTTGAGGGTGAAACCCGATGAATACCGGTGCCGAACGGATACCGAAAATACACTCAGTTTGGTAAATTTGATACCGGTACCTGTGCCCGATACTATTCATTAATTTCTATTTTTATTACTTTTCATTCAATACTCTTTTTAATATCTATTTATTATTACTGTTCATTCACTTGTCTTTTTAATATATAGGTAAAATATCTATTTATTGTTACTGTTCATTCACTTGTCTTTTTAATATATAGGTAAATATATATGTAAATTATACCACTAATCTAGAATCTCTATGCCATTTAATTAAACTAGTTATAAAAACTGTTGCGGCAAATTTCTTTTGTTATTTATTCTATGTTTATATGTGTTTGAAATCACTATGAGCGTGTTGCACAAGGAACCGCTGACAAGAATAAAAAGAAAATGTAGAAAAAAACACTAATAAATAACCGAAAGAAAATCAACCAAAAAAATTGTATGGTAATCATGTTGTTCGATAGAAACCCGTAGTCAGAGATGAGCAAATAGTAATGGGTACCGGTAGCGAATTTCCTGAACCGAAAGATCCTAAGTACCAGTTCGGTACTGACGTTTGGCATTCCTGGTACCGGTTCGCTACCGGTTTTTACCTTCATATACTGATACCGTAACCAGGGTATCAGTTGGCACCGAGCTCATCCCTACCCCTGAAACTAAAAAAAATTGTACGATACCGTTGTTGTTCGTACAGTACCTGTGATCAGGGATGAGCAAATGGTACTGGGTAGCAGTACCAAACTTCTCGAACTAAAAGACTATAAAACTCAATCCGGTACCGACTTTTAGCGTTTTATGTACCAGGCTGGTGCTGCTTTTTACCTTCATGTACCGATAACGAACCGGTATTTTCGGTACTTTTATGTACCAGGCTGGTGCTGGTTTTTACCTTCATATACCGATAACGAACCGGTATTCTCGATCCAAGTAACGGTTGACACAAAACTTATCAAACTTAAAAAGTAAAGAAAATAACAATGATTATTATAATATTAAAATGATAAAACTATAAAAAAACAGTATCTAATATTTTATTATATTATAATATTTTAAAAATACTGTTCATTGCATTGTATTTTTAATATATAGATAATATACAATTTTATATGATATTTTGAGCATCGTTTTATTTTTTTGAAGCTTAAACTTCATTAAAACAGCAAGTCGGCCCAAAATAGGCCGACCACACACAACACAAAACCGACTATAAATTTGCATATTTACAAAAGAAACCCATTCTTCCCAATCAATTCCTTTATGTTTTGACCTATTCGAAAACCAAAGAAAACCCAAGGCTTTTATCTCACTGGTACACACGAACAGCGCTGAGAGAATGAATTCTGTCCGCAACAATGCACTTCTTTTTTGCTTCCAATCTGAATAATTCAGGGAATTTATTCCTGAGCGGCTCGTTAGACACCCAAGTATCCAGCCAAAAGGATATATCATTACCTCGACCGACTTCTCCTTTCAAAAAATTCCTCAACGGAACCCCTCCAATTTTCGAATTGATAAATAATTTAGCTATGTTGCTCCACACTCCGCTAAGAAGCTTTTTGAATGGCACACATTCCCATCCAACACGACTGAAATGAAGAGCGTCAATGATTTTTCTCCAAAGGTTATTTTTTTCCGGTTTTGTATCTCCATCCCCATTTAGCAAGGAGCGAAATATTCAAGTCCAAAAGTTTGCTCAAACCTAAACCCCCGTCTTTCTTGGGACACGAAACCCGATCCCACGCCACCCAATGCATCTTCTTCTCTTCATCGGAGCCTCTCCATAATTTTTTTTAATCAAGGATTCCATTTCTGAAATGACCTTCTTAGGAGCTTGATATAGCGAAAAATAGTAACATGGTAAGCTTTCTATAACCGATTTAATGATAACAATCCTTCCTCCAATCGATAGGATGTGTGATTTCCATTTAGCAAGTCTAGCACGGAACGTGTCAAGCACCGGTTGCCAATTCGAAATTCTCTTCATATTAGCTCCAACTTTTAAACCGAGGTACTTGAACGGAAGCGCGTCCGGCTTACAACCCACTTCGTTGGCCATATATTCAATCTCCTCCGACTCCACCCCAATGAAGTATAAATTGGATTTATCAATGTTAATATTGAGCCCCGAACATAAATAGAAAACCCGGAGGATTCTCACAATGTTAACCACTTCGTTTTTACACCATTCTCCCAAAACAATGGCATCGTCTGCGTACAAAAGGTGAGCAATGACCGGACCATTATTTGGAGTAATAATGCCTTTGATTATCCCTGCTTCTTTTGCCCGATTAAACATGCAAGTGAGAGCCTCCATGACCACTAAGAAAAGAAAAGGAGACAACGGATCCCCTTGTCTCATACCTTTTCACACCTAAATCAGAAAGTGGGAGCCCCATTTACCAACACCGACAAACTAGCCGAAACTAGGATCCCCAAGATCCAATCACACCACTTGGACGGGAAACCCATTTGAGAGAGGGTGTTGATCACGAACCTCCAGTTCACGTTGTCGTAGACCTTCTCGAAATCAATCTTGAGAAGAAAAGCACTCGATTTACTTTTTTTATCCATGACATAAGCTCGTTGACAATTAACGGACCGTCCAGTATATATCTTCCTTTTAAAAAAGCCGATTGAGTATCAGAAATAACTCCGTCCAGAACTTTCCTCATTCGATTTGCCATGACTTTATGCAAAATTGATTTATAATGGTTCGTCTAAACCTTTTGCATCAATTACAAGGTAATCAAGGGCAACGTTATTACAATTCTATAATTGGTTTTGAGACAAATTAATGGTGTATCAAATATTTCCAATATTTGCTTAACTTTATAGGTTTGATATATCAGGGAGAGTATCATTAAAAACTACATATAAGTGAGAAAACTAAAAAAGCCTAAAAAATATGGCAATTTTTTTTACAATTTTTTTTATAAAAATACGCTAGTTTTAATGTATAAAAAAAATTTGAATATCTTTAACATACTTTAATTTTTCGTATAGACTGAATATATAATAGTTTTCACATTATTTTAAATTAAATATCTTTAACATACTTTAATTTTTAAAAGAAATTATACCACTAATCTAGAATCTCTATGCCATTAAATTAAATTAAAATAAAAATACCATAAATAAGCAACATTTGTATGCATAAAGGTATATACCTTATGCTTTGGGAGTTTTTCAAAAAACTTTTTTTATTTTTTACTTTTAACCCAAAAGTCCTTATTCTTTGCATTTAACCCCTTTATCTCATCTTTTACAATTTAACCCCCACACCTTTTATTTTTAACTTTCATCCCCCATAGTTTCCATGTTTCGCAAGTTTTTCGTTTTACGTTTCATTCTAAATTTTACGAGTTAACACGCCGCAACGTGCGTGTGAGGTTCAACCGTTTTTCGTCTGTTTTTTCCCGTTTGACAGACCAGTCACAACGCGTATATTTTTCTTCGTTTAACAAATTCGTCGTAACGCGTGGGTCCTACATCGACTTAGTTATTATTTTCAACATTTAACGTTTATGGCTAATTTCTTCGGATTAACACCTTGCAACGGGCGTGCGTGGGCGTGTGTGGTTGAACGATTTTAAGTTTGTTTTTCATTCGGTGTTATTTTTTTACTTTTTTTTTCTTTTTACGAGCTCTTCTAATGCTGGTGGTCGTTGTCAGTGGTGAGGCGTTATGCTACTTGTCACGATTTTAAGAACGTATTTAACCTATTAAGTTATTACTTATAATTTGTTTCGAGTTATCACTATACCCCCTTTACTTAAGAAAAAACTAACTTTTTTACGTGCATATTTTTGTGTACGTGTCAATATAAATTCGATTTGCTCTACATTTCGACGTCAACTTTTTCTGGAAACGATTCAGGTTAAATGTAATACGTTTTCATTTAAAAAAATAGTTTTTCGTGCACATTTTTCTGTACGTTTTGGTATAAATTCGAAGTTGGTGTATGTTTCGACGTAACCTTTTTTTGGAGAACGAGTCAGGTCAAATATAATATGTTTTTGTAATTATTTTATGAATGTTTTGTAAATTTTGTTTCCATCGGAGTTGAGTCAAAATGTGGTTTCTTTTTTTCCCTTTTTTTAAACGCTCTAATTAATCTCTTTTGATTATACGTGTCAACTTTTTCGTTATACCCGTTACGTTTTGTATGTATGACTAGGGTCACATGTAATATGTTATGATTGTACAGTATAAATTTGATTCACTTTATGTTTTGATCCAATCACATTGTTTATATAGGTGACATTGAGTTAAATTTTTTTTTTTTTTTTTTTTTTTTTTTTTTTTTTTTTTTGGAGAAAGGGACCCATTTTATATTATATATAAGGCCAAAGAAATTACACCAAGATAGCCGGTAAGCGGGCAACAAGCTGCGCCGCTACCCCCTTTTGAATAGCGAAACCTAACCTAGTAAAAACGAAACCTCGATCTCTAGGAGACGAAATGTTGCTGTGAACAACCCGTTGGACCCGTTCAAGAAATCTGATGGCTTCTGGGGCTAGCGAGCCAAAGGTATCAAAGGCAAAAGGGATAAAAGAATGTTGATTATCCTCGCAGGCTTTTGCATGTTTGTCCATTTTCTTCGCTGCCGCCCTTGCAATCGCCTGACTAGGGACAAAACCTGTATCCCGAAAGCCTACAAGGGGGGAGTTAAATCGATTATGTCGAAACACATGTTTTCATATGGTTAACGCATTACATAACGTTTGGACTAATTTATTTGATGTTTTCGATGTACACGCGCCGCAACGCGCGCGGGTGTTATTGCTAGTTTAATTAAATTTATACAATTTTATATGATATTTTGAGCATCGTTTTATGCAAAATTGATTTATAAGGGTGCGTCTAAACCTTTTGCATCAATTACAAGGTTATCAAGGGCAACGTTATTACAATTCTATAATTGGTTTTGATACAAATTAATGGTGTATCAAATATTTCCAATATTTGCTTAACTTTATAGATTTGATATATTAGGGAGAGTATCATTAAAAAACTACATATAAGTGAGAAAACTAAAAAAGTCTAACAAAATAGCAATTTTTCTTTTACAAACTTTTTTTCATAAAAATTCGCTACTTTTAATGTATAAAAAAAATTAAAAATAAAAACTTGTACTACATATGTGCATTATATGCATAAAATTAGCTTTTGAGTTTAGTTTAACTTTTTTAAAGGATTAGGTTTTTAGGTGTGTGTGTGGGGGGGGGGGGGGGGGAGGTTTTTAGGTTTTTAAGAGTGCGGGTGGGGGTTTAGGTTTTTTTGGGGTTTATGTTTTTTAGTTTTCTGGTTTAAAATAGTTTTTTCATTATCCATCCCTTGATACACTAGTTTATACAATATAAATTAGCAACAATTTTGTGCATTAGGAGGTGTACTCCTAGCTTAGGGTGTGCTTCAAAAAAAATTTTGATTTTTCACTTTTAACCCAAGCATTTTCATATTTTGTATTTTAACCCCTTTTAATTTTTTTACTTTTAACACAAAGTTTTGCATCTTTTATAATTTAACCCAACACTTTATTATATACAACTTTGGTCCCTCATACTTTTTATCTTTCGCAAATTTTTCGTTTTACGTTTCGTTCTAAATTTTGTGAGTTAACATGTCGTAGCGTGCATGTGAGGTTCAATGTTTTTTGCTCTATTTCTTCGAATTTGATAGACCCGTCGCAACGTGTCCATTTATCCCCTTTTGAAAAGTTAGCCTCAACGGGCGGGTCCTTGATCGACTAAGTTATTATTTGCTACGTTTTACGTTTCTGTTTAATTTTTTTGCATTAACACAATGTAACGGGTGTGCGTGGTTCAACGATTTTAAGTCTGCTTTTCGTTCAGTGTAATTTTTTTCATTTTATCTATTTTATTTTTACGAGTTTTTCCGATGTTGGGAGTCGATGTCGGTGTGGCATTGGTGCTACTTGGCATGGTTTTACGAACGTTTTTAACCTATTAAATTTTTTACTAATATTTTGTTTCGGTTTACCCTTATACTTTCTTTACTTAAAAACTATTTTTTACGTGCATATTTTATGTACAGGTAGGTATAAATATGATTTGTTATACATTTCGACGTAAACTTTTTTTATAAACAACTCTAGGTCAAATATAATACGTTTTCGTTTAAAGAAACCATTTTTACGTGCATATTCTTATGTACATTTCGGTATAAATTTAAGTTGTTCTATGTTTCGACGTAAACTTTTTTGGGAAATGATTCAGGTCAAATATAATATGTTTATGTATTTATTTTATGTATGTTTCGTAAAGTTTGTTTCGAACCGAGTGGAGTCAAATTATGGTTTCTTTTTTTCTCTTTTATTCGAAAGCTCTAATTAATCCCTTTCGATTACATGTGTCAGATTTTCCTATATACCTATTACGTTTTTTATGTATGAGTTAGGTCACACATAATACGTTATGATTGTTCGATATGAATTTGATTTACTTTTCGTTTGATCCAATCACAATTCTTATACAAGTTACATTGAGTTCAACTGGATATGTCGAAATACGTGGTTTCATATGGTTAATGCATCATATAACGTTTGGACTAACTCATTCAATGTTTACGATGTACCCGCGCCGCAACGCGGGCGGGTCTTAATCCTAGTATGTTTAAAAGCACAACTATTATAGCAGGTGCCTAACATATTAAAACAGTGCATATAAATATTAAAACGTGACATTCTTAGGCTTAAGTTACTGTTGTAATGTTTTTTTTATAAACCAACATATAACGACGTGTCTAATTTTACGGGATTGATTCACTATTGCAGTCGGTTTGTTGCACAAATTCAAATCGATTTCCCAAATCCGATAGCTTGATTATTTTATTAAGCAATTTCATAAGGTAAGGCTGGAGGGTGTGGTTGGAGCCCTCTAGGTGCTTTATCAGACCACGTAAGCGATACCTAGGATCCACGTCAGCCAGATGAGTTTATCACGCCCCCTTTAACTTGCAAGGGTGTGGGATGAAACCCCCTATTAAACAAAATTAAAAAAAAAAAGATTTCATTGGATTAAATCAAGTTGGCCCCACCTGAACATCTCATTCTTGGCGTTAACATGATGGAGCCCCCTCCTATAGCGCCCCTTGTTAGGCTAGAGGGTATGGTGCCATTCTCCCTTGGAGGATGATCCGCCACGTAGGCGCCACATCATAGTCCTCCCAAGGATGGTCCATCCCACAAAACTAGAGGGTATGGGAGGAAGATCCTACCCCACCACTTTTATGTTTTTTATTTTTTTAAACTTCTACTTTTTTTAACATTTAACAAATAAATTAACAAAATATTTTCATTAATATTAAAAACCATTACATAAACTAAAAAAAAAAAACATAAACTTTAAAAAAAAAAACATAAACTTAAAAAAAAACATAGACTTAAATAATTTGATGCTTCTTCATCATGTCGGTTTGTAGTTTTTTCAACATCGAACGTTTCGGTTCGGGATAATTATCGACATCCATCGTTATTATTTCCCATTCCTTGAGCCGAATCTTTTCATCGGACAATCAGATTTTTTCATTGGACAATCGGACCTTTTCGTGTAACTTTTCTTCAGCCACACGAGACTTTTCTTCGATGGCCCGCTCCTTCGCCTTCGCCATTTGGGCCGAGACCTCGGTGTACGTTTTAAATTGTGCCATAAACTCGTCCATCTTCGGGTCCACCTTTTCCTTTTCCTTTCCCCTTCGCCTGCTCCTTCTTTGATTTGTCCCGGCCCGTGGGACGCTCCGCTTCATGTACGGCGTATTCTTCTTCGTCGAACTCAGCGTCATCGTTTAAGTTTATGTGACACCTCGTGTCCGATCGACCGGTGCTAAAACTACCCGATTCCGATGTCCTTTGCCGCTTAGCCATCTCCACCTCGTTGGGAATCGGCGCCCATTTTTGGTGCGTTCGCAAAACTTCCCACGCGCAAACGTGTGCGAACGACGTATTACCATTGTTCGCCTTGTACATGTCCAACGCCTTTTTAAACACATCTTCGTCGCTCATGCCGCTAAGACGCCCACTTGAATATATTTTATTATATTCATCGCAAAACTTATTGACGAACCTGTTCATTTTTCGCCACTTTGATGACACCGAGTCGATATCTCGATAGGGGCCTTGGTCCATTAGCCCAAGGAACTTCGCCAAAACCGCCTTCTAAAACCCGTCACCCGTTTGATTATTACCTATAAAATATGTAACAAAAAAACTAATTCTAAAAAATATAAACTTAAAAAAAAGTTAGTTTTACCAACCTTTTGTAGGGTGTGTAGACGTGCCTATGTAAGCCTTAGCTAAGGCTTCTTCTTCGATTGGCGTCCACGGTTTTGCCTTTAGTTTGGACGGTTGCTCACCCACCACTTGCTTGCCTTTTCTTCGTTTGCATTTTTCTTTTTGCGGTTGGGTTTCGAGAACAACTTCCACATCATCGTCGGGTTCGGATTGGGGTTGAACGGGTGGCGTCGGGTTCGGTTGGAGATTAAAAGCACCCCGCATCATAAATTGTTGAAGGGCTTGATTTTGAGAGAATTGAGAGAATTGGTTCGGTGAGTGTTGGAATGCGGCAAAGGCGTTTGACGTATATTGAGAGAATTGGTTTGGTTCGATCGTCGGATAATATCCCGGAACCGAGAAAACATTCGGTTGGGTGGGGTTGTTGGGATTGTTTGGGTTGTTGAAGGGATCCATGGTAGAATATAAGTTTATAAAAGTGGAAGATGTTTTATAAAAAAATAAGGGGAGAGAGATGAGAAAAAGGGGTTAAAATGGTGAATGGATGTGAAAAAAGGTTTGAAATTTATATATTTGGGGGTTTATGACCGTTGCTTTTGTTTTAAATTTGGTAAATTAATTTTTTTATTTAACGGTACAATTCAAGGGGGCCCACACTTTTGGATCGTCTCAAATGTCAAGAGTCGGACGGAGAGGACGGGGACCGGGGGGGGGGGGGGGATGGTGTTCCACACAGCGCCGGTCCTCGACGCATGGGGGACGGACCCCATACCCACCAGCCTTAACATGGTGGGTGTTGGTGTATGACGCCCCTAGGCGTTATAGGTGATAAGGTGGCACGATGGAGCCCCTCACACCCTCCCACCTAAAAGAATAAGCCCTGCATACTAGGATTACAATTCGGAACATAAAAACATATATTAAACCATATAACAATTCATGCTACATTTCTTAGAGGAAAAACTATTACACATGTATGCAAATCTATCTATACTTTCTGTAAAAGGAGAAATCCAAGTGACATAAGAAAAACTGATGTGTCAGCAGGAGAGCATGTCCAACAAGGCTTTTCTTATGTCATTATTACATCATAATGCCTAATATTAAAAGACTTTAAAATTCAAAGTTGACCCACATTCATATTCCAAAGGTCTGCCATCAAACCACTATCTTAAACCTCTGATGATTCAAAATCCGGGCTCCATATTCAATTCAAAATTTTATAATCAAACATCTGTTCCCGGTTCAACCTTCTGGCTCCACACTTTCATCTCTCCCTCAAATCCAGTTCCAAATTCAAAATTCGGGCTCCACATTCAAAATTCAAAATTCAAGTCATATATTCTAATTTCTAATCCTATAAATAAGACATAATTATCTGGCTCCACATTCAAATCTCTCTCGCTGATATCTGCGAGTGTGTGTCTCTCTCTCTCTCAAATGCATCTTTCTCTTGATTCAGCCGCTATTCTCCGATTACATTCCTTTGTTCGAATGTTTGATGATTCTTTTTACATGTTATCGTTCCAGTATCATTGTTCCAACATCGTCGTTTCAAAGAAGTTTCCCATCACACATCAACATTTCAATATCGAAGTTGCAGTATAATTGTTGCAACATCGTGAAAGGTTGCATGTGCTGCCTTCTTTAATGAAATATTTATAAAGTATTTCATGCTAGGGTTAACACTTGCTAAGATTTCATAGACTCTGGCCTTTCTCCATGTGATTTCATGCTCTCTTTTGAATTTTAGGTCAGTTAGCATGTTGCAGATTTTCTGATCCTGTTCTAGAAGTTGTGTCAGAAATTCTTTATAAATTCTTCTAGAACTCTGATGGAGGAGAGTGGAGGACTTCATCGAGCAATGCTATGCTGTTCCAGGTTTTGTTGTAATTAGTGTCATTGATTATGTCGACTTTCCTGTTTAGTTCTTCGTCTGTTCTTTGTTCTTTGAGTGACCACATCGAGAATTGTGTTTTAACATTCCTGGTGTCTAACCAGTGGTAGAAGCTGAAGAGGTTAATTGTAATTGTGACAATCTGCTTTTGTTCTTTGAATTTCGATATTTTGTCCCTTGGATTTCTTGGTATTTAATTTTATAGTTTTTCCATAAAACTTGGGGTTTGAAAAGGTTTTTGCATTAAAAGACTGCTGTTTTGAAATATACATTAATATGTTTATATTAATTGTACACATTTTCACAATTACAAATTTCAGTATATAAACTCATAGTCACTTCACATGTTTTTCAGAAAATCTTCCTGCGAAGATATCATACTTTCAAGAAAGTCGAGTAATATAGTTTATTCAAATGGCGTCATTCGCAAATGCAAAATCAGGTGATTTAAAGCAGCGTATTGTCAGGCAAATCGAGGAACAGGTGTATGAAGATAGGGCTACTCTTCAAGAGCTGAAAAGATGTTTTGATGGATTGCAAGTTGGCCTGTTCACTAGAGAGCAGGTTTCCAGAGATTTTATGCGGATGCCTTCAACTTCCGTTCGTGAGCTTTGTGTTGTCAGTAATATAGAGTGCGGCGATAGAGACGTGGAGTTCATGACGATGCTGAAGGACATACATCGAGAGGTTCAGCAATTGATGGAGTTAAAGCTAAAGTTTCTTAATTCTTGCTGTTATTGTTAGATTTGAACTTTAATGTTGTTCAGTATGTGATGTAATTATTGGAATTTTAATGTCATGAATAAATTTTAATCTTATGAATCTATGTTGCGTTTTAGTTTTACTTATTTAGTGTTTGAGTTTGATTTAGATTATGTTGATGTTTAATTATGTCTGAACATCTGTTTGGTAAGTCAACAGAGGTCAATATTTGGAGTTTTCAAAGGTATGTTGTAGTTAAAGTTTGGTAAAAGAGAACATCTGCTGATGATGAAACAACTGTGTATGATATCGACTGTTTGATTTACCATTGTTGACTAAATGAATAAATTTTAATAGTATTAATCTTTGTTGTTGCATCTTCATTTTAATTATTTCAGTCATTCCTAAGTATTATTTTATAATTTTTTTTATCAGTCATTCCTAAGTTTTAATAGTATTAATCTCCGTTTTAGTTTTACTTATTTAGAGTTTGAGTTTGATTTAGATTATGATGATGTTTAATTGTGTCTCAACATCTGTTTGGTAAGTCAACAGAGGTCAATATTTGGAGTTTTCAAAGGTCTGTTGTAGTTAAAGTTTCGTATAAGAGAACATCTGCTGATGATGAAACAACTGTGTATGCTATCGACTGTTTGATTTACCACTGTTGACTAAATGAATAAATTTTAATAGTATTAATCTTTGTTGTTGCATCTTCATTTTAATTATTTCAGTCATCCCTAAATATTATTTTATAATTTTTTTATCAGTCATTCCTAAGTTTTAATAGTATTAATCTCCGTTTTAGTTTTACTTATTTAGTGTTTGAGTTTGATTTAGATTATGTTGATGTTTAATTGTGTCTCAACATCTGTTGGGTAAATCAACAGAGGTCAATATTTGGAGTTTTCAAAGGTCTGTTGTAGTTAAAGTTTGGTAAAAGAGAACATCTGCTGATGATGAAACAACTATGTATGCTATCGACTGTTTGATTTACCACTGTTGACTAAATGAATAAATTTTAATAGTATTATTCTTTGTTGTTGCATCTTCATTTTAATTATTTCAGTTATCCCTAAGTATTATTTTATAATTTTTTTATCAGCCATTCCTAAGTTTTAATAGTATTAATCTCCGTTTTAGTTTTACTTATTTAGTGTTTGAGTTTGATTTAGATTATGTTGATGTTTAATTGTGTCTCAACATCTGTTTGGTAAGTCAACAGAGGTCAATATTTGGAGTTTTCAAAGGTCTGTTGTAGTTAAAGTTTCGTAAAAGAGAACATCTGCTGATGATGAAACAACTGTGTATGCTATCGACTGTTTGATTTACCACTATGACTAAATGAATAAATTTTAATAGTATTAATCTTTGTTGTTGCATCTTCATTTTAATTATTTCAGTCATTCCTATTGGTCAACAGATGTTAACGAACAACAGATGATATTCAATCTTAAAATGCTTAACAGAAGAGTTGATACTAACAGTGGTTGGATTAATGATGAATAAGTATTATTATATAAGGTCTGATATAATTATTATTATATAATTTTGTATGTCAATAACAGTTTTTTGGAAGAATTTACGGTATATTTTGATGTTATAAAAGGTGTGTTGTAGCTAAAGTCTGACAAAAGAGAGCATCTGCTGTTATAAAAGGTATGTTTTCAATCTTAAAATGTTTAACAGAGGATTTGATACTAACAGTGGTTGGACTAATAGCAGATGTTAGACTTATGACTGTTGAGTTACACAGATTGAAAACAACTGTTTTTGAAACTTATCCTTGCCTAAAAATACATCCACTGCTAAATGGTACCGTCTGCTGTCATAATTTCTGTTTATCCTAATGACTGTTGATTTACTATACTGCTGACTGTCATCCATTATGACAACAGAGGTTCTAACGTGGACAGATGTTAGCTAAAAATAAAACAACTGCTGAAAGTTATCATCTGTTCTTATAACTTCTGTTTATTTAACGACTGTTTGACTCATACTATTCCCAACGACCAACAGAGGTTTCCAATGTAAATATAAATAACAAATTCAATAAGGGGTGTATGTGTAAATATTTTTGATATGTTTGAAAATATGGGAAAACGAAAACACAACCATCATTATTTCTTTAGCATCATTACACATCAAACATCTATCATCTGACTTCTTTCAAAAATCTCTTCTTCCCAGTCATTTTCTAGGGTTTCAACTTTCTTATTCTCCGTCTTCTACACTTCAATTACTAGAGGGTTTATTGTTTTTTCTTCAGCAACTGGTATGTACATTCATATTGTAATGAACTTTATATTGTTTAACCGATTTTAATTTAAATCCTATCTTGCTACAAATACGATTTTAAACGTTTATTGCTATACAATCAAGAAGGTTTTAGTTAGGTGTTTGAATCATTTGTTGAGAACATATTAAAATAGTAAAATTTTTAACTCATACTCCCTTTCTATGATTAATTTCAGTAGATACTCTGTTAATACAAAAAGTTAATGTTCATCTTCGAAGCCAACTTTTTAATTTCAATCTTTTAACATCTTTACTGATTCAGGTTTTATCATGTATACTACATTTGTCAAGTTTCTTGATAACCCAGAATCTTTGAAACTGGTATGACATGTTTTTATATACATAATTTATTTTTATTGAGATATATATTTAACAGTTGTTATGGTTTATATTTTCTTACACTACTTAAAAATTATATACAGGATGTACCTATAGCATTTGCTAATCAAAAGTGGGGAGATTGTTGGCAAAAAAACAAGTTGCGAATCTATCATGAGTCTGGTAAAAAATGGGTTGTGAGGGTCAGAACAGAAAATTCAACACCAATAATAACTGACGGTTGGGACAATGTTGTTAAAGATCTCAATCTGCCGAGGGATACTTTGTTGGTTTTCAAAGCGTTAGGTGATTTTGGGGATGAACTTTCGTGTTTTGTTGATGACATGTGTGGTGAATCTTATTTCACGTTAATCGTTATGCAAGATTTGGTTTTACGGTATGACTATTGATCTTAACTTCAATCCTTTTGCATCTTAAACGTGACAACACTTATTCTCATAAGTTACATACTTCACGTATAGTATTCATTATTTTTAATTTTATCCAGGTAATCGAAGACTGCTTCATTAAACAATTTTACGTAAACAGCCCACCAAGTGGCAAATTTCAAATCTGTTTTAAGGGTTCCTATTGGAATGTTGAGGTGTCTAAGGTTGATACAAACTTTGTATTTGCTAGAGGATGGCCTAAAATGTGCGAAGATGTTGGGATAATTGAGGATGATTTGCTTGTATTTAGCAGAATTGATGATGTTGTTTTTGAGGTAGTAGTTTATAGAGATGAGACTGAGATTTGCTATTCGAAGAAACCTGAATCTGACGATGATAGTGTACTTAAGATATCGAAGGCTGATTATGTTGGGAATTTATTAAAGGTACGTATGTATTTAGCATTAGTAGTAAAAGTTTTAATTATTTTAGCATTATATTAATTATTTCATTAATGTTGACCAGGACATCTATAAGGATGAAGAAGTTGTGTCTGTAGGTGAAGGAAGAACCATTACTCAGGTACTTACTAAATTATTAAAATTATTTATATTTATTTTTAATTTAACACATATAAGAATTTAATGTTTTTACAACTATTAGTAATGCTGTTTACTGATGTTACATTTATCCAATAATGTATTATTTAGAAGAAGTTACCAACCAATGCCGAATGCACGTCGAAGACACGCATGTCTTCACGATTGAATAAAACAAAAGATGTAAGTTTACCATCTTAAAGATTTTTATATTACTATGGTTATTAAAGTTACTCTATGACAACAGGTTAAGAAGAAAGGTAAAGTTACTTCTGAGAGGAAGGAGACGGTCAAGAATAGAACTAAGGGAAATGCTGACAAAGCTGTCGACACAAGTGATCATATTGGATGTTCTTCATCTGCTCACAAAGTTAAGGTATCTATACTCGCCACTTAACTAGTATATCTTATATAAACTGTTTTTTTTTGTTCATATATTCAACATTCCTTTAATTCACATGTATATGTTTACTTTTTCATCAAGGGGAAGAGAGCCGCCAACGTTCAGAAAAAGCTTAACTGTAGAAATAAGATTACGAAGACTGCAAAAAAACATTCTGGACATCTTCTCGACCCTGAGTTCTTTCATTTTGATCACAAAGGAGACTATAGGCCGGTATACCATTTTTTATAACAAACTAATGATTTATGTTTATTTTTCTGACTATTATTTTTTTCTACACAATACATGTAGCGTCTTCCTGTTGAAGTTGTCAGACGAGCAGGTCTTTCTGTTGATCTTCATCCTTTGAAAGTTCAAAACATGGTTGGAGTTGTGGAGGTTTATGATGTTAAGTCGGAGTTAAATGAATGGAAGCCACGATATGCGTTGGACGGTTGACGAAAGTTTATGACTGAGAATAACTTGAGGTTTGGTGATATGTTGCACTTCACATATGTGTCTTCGCAACAGAAGATCGTATTAAATAAAGTTACCTCACTTTAACAACGACATTTAAGTATGTTCTGATATCAGATATTATAACTATGAATTTTTTGATGGTTATGTTGTATGTTTTTTTTTAAATTATTAACTTGATGTTTTGTTGCTATGTATAGCTAACATGATAAAACACTGTTATTAGCTCTTTATGTTTTATATATAGATGATATCATGCTTCTTTTTGCTAATAGTAACTGCAATTAGTAGAAACTTGGTTTATTAATCGCAAATGTGACATTCTTCTGCATTTATGGGTTTATGAATTCAGAATAATGGATGGATATATATGACTGTATTTGGCATGATGATGTTGTGTTTCATGTTGTAACAAACCAGGGAATTGTTAGATTATGTGTTAAATTATATTTCTTTAAGTCATTGTTTCGTTTTCTTGAATTTTATGTAATTTTGTAAAGAAGTACAATAACAAACAGTGGTTTGAACCCATATTTGCCTTTTGGTCAATAGTTAATGGAAACCCATGTTAGGTTCAACAGTGTTTTGAAGAGGAAAACAGTGTGAGAAGACAGTAGATCTGATTAAGTTAAACATCTGTTCAGACTTAAACAGATGCTTGGCCTTTTATATCAGAGGTTTGGACTTAAACAGTTGTTTGACCTTAAACAAATGTTTATCCTTCTATATCAGATATTTGGACTTAAACAGATGTTTTACCTTAAACAGATGTTTGGCCTTAAATTAAACATCTGTTTAAGGTCAACATCTGTTTTACTATTGGTCAACATCTGATTGACTTTTGGTCAACATCTGTTTGAATTTTGGTCAACATCTCATTTAGTATTCAACAGAACTTTGAATAACTCAACATTTGTTTAATTTGTTGTTTCGTTTTCTTGAATTCTATGTAATTTTGTAAAGTAGTACAAAAACAAACATTTTTACAAAATCCCAAATCACCCTATCATTTAAGTTCATTGAAGTAATAGTGGAAATGATGTTATTCATGTGGTCCTGTTGTGTTTTTGTTTGACCTCTAATATGGGTTCATGATCTAATCCGGTGATTTGAAGACATTGTTGTTTAATCGAATGAGATGCTTGATGTAATGTGGTCCTATTAATAACAAATAGTAATTAATATAATAAGTTTCTCGAGCCCGGGAAACAATCTCGCGTAATAACCTAGCTAAATAATATTTTATAAGGAGCATTGAATAAACCTATTGATCATTAATTTATATCAATTTTGTAAGTCTCCACTAATAATTTTTTTACTCCCTGTCAATATGTGTTATGCATGGTTTTCTAAGAAACGACCCGTGTTTGCACACGGGTCTTACCGCTAGTACTATATAATAAAAGAAACCAATTTGAGGACACTTGTCATCATATTAGACCATCTCTTATAGATAATTATTATTTTAGTTTAATCTTTTCTAACTAATTAGAGATAAACATCCTACTAAATATTATTTATTTTAATATCTTATATTATAATAACCCTCCTATTAAATATTATTAGTTTAATTATCTTATAGATAATTATTATTTAGTTTAATATCCTCCTCAGTTATAATATTATTTATTTGAATTAATTATATTTGAACGTTTTGTTAAGTTTGGTATCAAATAGATTTTACAAAACTTAAAATAAAATTAACTAATATTATTTATCAATTATACATTTACGGAGTTTTCAATAAAAGTGTTAAATTTATTGAGACTTCGTTAACAAATTTTGCAAAAACAGAATAATCTATTTTTATCAAGAAAACAAAACTTTCTATTAATATATTAAATATTTTTATTTTCACTATACAAAATTATATTTACTCGACCCATGTAATACATGAGGTTTTTTAAGATATAACTTTTTATTATTTGATATATAAAATTATATTTATTCAATTCGTACAATACACGGGGTTTTTTAAGGATATATATTTTATTAAGGGTTAAATTTATTGGGACTTCGTTAACAAATTTTGCAACAACATAATAATCTATTTTTATCAAGAAAACCAAACTTTCTATTAATATATTAAATATTTTTATTTTCACTATACAAAATTATATTTACTCGACCCATGTAATACATGAGGTTTTTTAAGATAAAACTTTTTATTATTTGATATATAAAAGAGTTAACTGCTAAATTCGTCCCTGAGGTTTGACCCAAATTGCTAGATCAGTCTAAAATCAAGTTTTGTTGCTAAAATAGTCACTGGGCCTAAGTTCTGTTGCTAGATCAGTCCAATTATTTAACACAGTTCAAATTCTTGGTTAGTCAAAAGGGCAAAGTTGTCATTTTACCTTTTAATTTGTTTTCCCATTTATTTAAACCTACACCCACACATCACAGACATACAACTCCACCACCATCATCAGCCACCACCACCCCACCTCCACCACTACTGCCGCCACCTCAACTCCACCTCCACCACCGCCGCTACCACCTCCACCAGCACCGCCGCCAACTCAACTCCACCACCACCATCAGCAGATTAAAAACCCAATTAACGAAATCAAACCCATTCTCTCCAACCAGGTTTTCCACCGGCTTTCACCACCACTTGCCACTACCCCTTGCTTGAACCCATCACCTTCCACAACTATTTGCCGACCACCAACTACGATTTACCGGCCACCATCTATAGCCATCCACAACCATTCACCGACCAATATCCACAACCATTCGCTGATCACTACCTGCATGAACCTACCACCAAATCGAACCCCACCACTTGTCGACCACCATCCATAGCCATCCACAACCATTCGCTGACCACCATCCACAACCATTCGCCGACCACCACCAGCATGAACCCAACCCCAAATCGAAACCAAAACCCAAATCGAAAAACAGACACACACCCAAACCTAGATCGAAACCCAAACCCAGATCGAAAAACAGCCACACTCAAAACCGATACCTCTTCCCTCTTGCACCACGTTACACGAACACCCACATCTAAAACCTGCAGGAGAGAGAAAGCTGTAGAGAGAGAGAGTAGATCTGAGAGAGAGAGAAGGCTGTGGAGGTGGCGGCAGTGGATTGAGGATGATGACGATAGGATGATGATCTGCGATGATGATGATGAACAGTGTCGATGATGATGATGATTTGTTGAGGATGATGATGATCCGATGATGAAGATGATGGTGGACATCGATGGCACCGTTTTTAAATCTTTCTTTTTTAAGCAAAACGTGCCTGGCAGCTTTATGATACGGTGGTGGTGGTGATGATGATACGGTGGTGGGGGTGGTGGTGGTGGCGGTAGTAGAGAGAGAGCAGAGTGAGAGATGAGAGAGAGAGAGAGAGAGAGAGAGAGAGAGTTATGTCTGATGTGTGGGTGTAGGTTTAAATAAATGGGAAAACAAATTAAAAGGTAAAATGATAACTTTGCCCTCCTGACTAACCAAGAATTTGAACTGTGTTAAATAATTGGACTGATCTAGCAACAGAACTTAGGCCCAGTGACTATTTTAGCAACAAAACTTGATTTTGGACTGATCTAGCAATTTGGGTCAAACCTCAGGGATGAATTTAGCAGTTAACTCTATATAAAATTATATTTATTCAATTCGTACAATACACGGGGTTTTTTAAGGATATATATATTTTATTATTTAGTATAGAAAATTACATTTATTCAAACCGTGTAATGCACATATTTTTAAAGATGTATTATTTTTATTATTTGGTATATAAAATTACATTTATTCAACCCGTGTAATACACGTGGTTTTAAAGATATAACTTTTTTATTTGGTATATATAATTACATTTATTCAACCCGTACAATATGGTTCTTATAGATATACCTTTTTATTATTTAATATATAAAGTTATATTTATTCAACCCGTGCAATAAATGAGGTTTTTAAAGATATATTGTTTTATTATTTAGTATATAAAATTTATTTATTCAACCCGTGTAATACACGGGGTTATAACCTAGTGTAAATGTAAATGATATTACAACAACGATGATACACAGGGTTCAAATGAAAAGAAATGTTTTATAAGAATATAAAGAATGAGTTTTAAAATAATAGAGAAATATTTCATTTAATATGTGTATTTAATGTTATTTTAAGGACATATAGGTAAATTTACAAATTTAATTATTTATTGTATTCTCTTAAATTAACTAACTAATTAAACTTTTAACTCATTTTTAAAAGAGTAAATTTCAAAGTTCGTCCTTTATGTATGTCTAAAATATCAAAGTATGTCCTTTATCTTTAATATCTTCAAGAAACATACTCGATGTTTGAAAAACCATTCAGGTTATGTCCTTTAGTCATAACACAATTAGTTTTCATGGTTAAAGTTGACTAAGTCAACCCTACATAAGGGTATTTTAGTCATTTTATCCTAAATATTATAATAAATATTATATATGTGTATATATACTGTCTTCTCCCTCTCTTTCTATTTATCCTACCCCCACAACCACAACCACAACCACAACCCACCTGCCACCGCCACCACCACCGCCACCACCGCCACCACCACCCACCTGCCACCACCACCACTTCGGAGCCAATTTCGGAGTATACCCACCAAGAAAAAGACTGTTGCTGCTCAGAAATCTTCAAGAAACAAGAAGTTTGAATGGGGTTCTTGTGAGGTATGTTGTTTTGATGGATTTCGGAGGTATGCTGCTCAGAAATCTTCAAGACCGCAACCCCCACTACGGCTCCCACTACTCCTCCCTCTCTCCTCGACCTCACCTCCTTCCTCACCTCCCAAACCCTAAATCCCCAAAATTCCGGCACCGAAGACGCACCGGATCACACCACCGCTGGCACTCGCACTATCTATTCAGATATCGAGATCTGTTTTATGGTGATTCAGTTGCAGAACATTCTAGAAAGTTTAATTTGGATGTTGCAGGACCTAGGGTTTTGTTGTTGAAATCGAGTGTTAATTTGGATGTTCCGCCATTACTACTCTTATTATCCTTCGTTCTCACATCCTCATCGGAACCGGAATACTCTCTCGGTTACAACAACGGCTGCAAAAATTCGAATTTCAAAACCTTAACTTCGTGCGCGAAATTGACGTACGTGTTTCCGTGTTCGTCAGTTTAGAAATGGAAACCCTAATTGGTGTTCGTCAGTGGTGAATCTGGACCGTTGGTGACGAATTTGTTGAATCTGATCGGAGGAGAAATCGACGGCGATGTGCAGAGGGGGCGGAGGAACAACAATGCGATTGGAATCTGGAAATTTTTAGAGAGAGAAAGGGGGAGTTTTGTTATGTGGCAATTTTGAAGTGAACGAATGGTGTTCGATGTAAACTCGATAATTAGAGAGAGGAGACAGATTGGTGGTGGCAGGTGAAGTGGTGGTGGTGGCAGATCGGTGGTGGTGGGGGTAGGTGGTGGTGGTAGGATAGTTAGAGAGAGAGAAGAAGAAGAAGTGGGGTTAATAATGTAGTGTTTTATTTATTTATTTTAATATTTAGATAAAATGACTAAAATACCCTTATGTGGGATTGACTTAGTCAACTTTAATCATGAAAGCTAATTGTGTTATGACTAAAGGACATAACCTGATTGGTTTTTCAAACATCGAGTATGTTTCTTGAAGATATTAAAGATAAAGGACATACTTTGATATTTTAGACATACATAAAGGACGAACTTTGAAATTTACTCTTTTTAAAATATACTCTTTCAAGACAAGCTAATTTATGGTGAATGACAATTTTCAATATGTGTACGATAAATTTTCGATATCTGTATGATGAATTTTGAAATGTATAAATTAAAATACTGTTGCCTAATTAATAGAGATCAAATAATTAGTAGAGGAGGTACAAACTATTTATCGTTTTAGTATAATTTATTTTTTTTGTTTTTTTTTCTCACAATAAGTTTCTTCTTAATTAATCTTCCTATTGCGATAATTACAAAATGACATTCACAATAGACAATGGCATATTGAAAAGAAAAGTTTCACAAAACCAAAATCATCATAAATAAAGTATGAGCAAAAAAAAAAGAAAACAAAAGTAAAAAAATAACCATCGTCAATTGAAAAATAAATCAAATTGTAAATTTTCAACATCTACTTGTAGTCGTAATAAAGAAAATTGTCATCGTCGTTGAGAGAAAAGTGACATTGATACGAGGAAAAAGGAAGAATGGAAGCATATAACAAAACATCAAGTTTTTGTTTGTGATTAAAAGAAAAGAACAAAAAACCTTGTTAGCTATTTATAACCTAAGATATGCAACACGTTAGTCCATATATTCTTTCTTTCTTTCCTTTTCTTTTTTTTTTTAATCAAATCCTCTTTCTATTTAGAGTCACAAATATCGATAAGTTTCTTGAAAAATAGTTTAATCTTACACTTAAAAATGACACAAAGTTCTTACAACACAAAGTTCTTACAACTTTGAGCATGAAGCCATGAATAAGTTCCATCTCAAAGTTATATTTTTCATTTTTCAAGTATACACATTTGCCTAATATAATTTTTTTTAACAAATCGAAACGTGCTATTTTTATTATTATTATTTGTATAATTGTTTATATATTTTTTCCAAAAGAGATTACAATTCTATACTTAAAAAATTGAGCTACTTTCAACTCGTATAAAATCCACTGCATCTACTTCTAGACACATTCAAATGCGTCAAATCAAAATTCACAGCAAATTTCTACTAATCTTTCCAACGTGGTCATTTTCTCTTTATTACGTCCACTTTAAACACATGTTTCTATATAAAATAAAAAAAAAAATCTTAAATATGTGTGTGAGAGAGAGGGGGGAATCCACCTCCATCCACTCTCTCGTTTGAAAGTGTGGATGGCTAGACAAACATGAACTAGTAGACAATACCTCTAGTGAAGGGATTTTTTTTCAAACGCCACTTCAATCTGATATAAACATAACTTTAGGACGAATATTGTAATTACCCAATCTTTTTCCAATATGTGTGTGAGAGAGACCAAGAATTCATTGAATTAAAGAGGAAGAAGTTAGGCATGGATCATTTGTAGCCTTCACCATCATTTAATTTATTTAAAAGATATTTATTTTGCCAATATTAATGAAAAAAATGACAAGAGGGTATGTGTGAGTTAGCCCACAGAATATTTTTTATTGAGATATGAAAGGAACACATGATAATGAAGATAGAGATGGGCATGTTGTCATCCATGTAACCTATTCTACAATTTTCTTCGCGAATCAAGATTCACATTCTAACAATAATTTCGATTTTTCTGTTTGTATTTTGCAGATTTTGTGGCGCCATAGCTTCTTGTTGTGTGCCAATTCTTATGAAATTCTCAGCCGTTAAAAAAAATCAATTTCTCAGGATTTTTCATGTTACTTTAAATTAAAAAGAAATATATATATTAATTATGAAGACATTTCCAACATATAAAATCCTACCTGGGTTTGTATGAACTATAATATAAAACGCTCAAACGGACAAAACAGTTTGTTTAAAATCTAGAGTAAACATCCCGTATAAATATAGTTATCGTACAAAACGTATAAATGGCGTAGAAAATAAACAAAAGGGCGATGATATTTTCGTAATTATTCTATTAGTAGAATAATTATCAAAATTACTCTTTAAGTTTATCAAACAACATACAATTCAAAATTAATCTACAAATGCATCATAATTACTATATCACTTCATCAATAATACACTACTACAAGATATTATTCAAAATTATTCTACAACTGAATCAAACAACATAACTTTCAAAATTACTCTATTAGTGTATCATAATCACTCTTTAAGTTCATTAAAATAACATAACAGACACAATTACTCTATAAGTTCATCAAACGACATATAAATCAAAATTACTCTAAATGAATTATAATTACTTTACAGTCCATCATTAATACACTACTACAAGATATCTTTTAAAATTACTTTACATGTGCATCAAATAACATAAATTTCAAAATTTCTATTCAAGTTTATCAAACAACATACAATTCAAAATTACTCTAAAAGTGCATTATAATTACTCCACAGTTCATCATTAATACAATACTACAATATATTATTCAAAATTACTTTACAAGTGAATCAAATAACAGAAATTTCAAAATTACTCTATAAGTGTTTCAAACAACTAGTCATTCAAATTTAATCTAAAAGTGCACCCTACTAATAGACTTATTGTGAAAATGTCACAGCTTTTTTTTTTTTTTACTTTTCTACGTCATTCCTACCTTAAGTGATCTTTTGTCTTAAAATCTAGAGTAAAGTCCTAATTGAGTCCTTGTGGTTTGTGCAGTTTAACCATTTGAATCCAAAAACCAAAACTGTCTTGATTTGAGTCCATGTGGAGGCTGTGGTTTCTTATTTTAACCATTTGAATCCAAAAGTAAACAACATCCAAATCAGAAACATTTGGTTTTTGGATTCAAATGGTTAAAATTAGAGACTACAGGGACTCAAATGGTTAAAATTAGAGACCACAGGGACTCAAATCAAGACAGTATTGGTTTTTGGATTCAAATAGTTAAACTGCACAAACTACAGGGACTCAAATAGGACTTTACTCTAAAATCTATTCTATATTGATTTTAATGTGTGTGTATATGCATACTCAATTTTTAAATTCTGTTAGTAAAAGGAGAGTTGTACTTTTAAAATAGAGACAAAAGTTGATGGGTTTTAAAATTTTGAGTTAAATGCCATTTTAGTCCCTGTGGTTTGGACCATTTTGCCAGTTTAGTCCAAATGTTTCATTTTTAACCTGTGGGTCCAAAATGGTTTCACAGTTGCCATTTTAGTCCACTTGGATAACTTCATCCATTTTTTCTGTTAACGAGAATGCCAATTGGGTCATTTGTATGTAATTCTGTTAACTAAAAGGGCAATTCGGCCATATAAAATGACCGAATTGGCCTTCTCCTTAACAGAAAAAATGGATGAAGTTAAACCAGTGGACTAAAATGGCAACTATGAAACCTTTTTGGACCCACAGGTTAAAAATGAAACCTTTGGACTAAACTGGCAAAATTGCTCAAACCACATGGACTAAAATGACATTTAACTCTAAAATTTTTTAAAATTCTGTTAATGAAAGGAGAGTTGTACTTTTAAAATAGAGACAAAAGTTGATGGATTTTAAAATTTGTAAATTCATTCCCAACGCAACATGAAAACGAATTATAAGTAGTTACTATAAAAATTTCAATATCAAACACCTGATTATGTATTTAATAAACTTCATGCTTGTATTTTAAGTCACATTACAGTATATAACAACGAAGTTTTGTTTTTGTTAACCGGTGTTTTTTTAAATTAAAATATATACGTATCAAATTTCCATTGATTAGATGTAAACACTTATCAATATCACCATATGAAAGAAGAATCTAGCATTTAGTCAATGCATTTTAGCACTAGCGAATCTTGAAGTAGATTGGTAAAGATTTTATAGAAGAAAAATGGTCTGGCGTTAGTATAAAACAAGGGAAAATACAATTACTTTGTTTTTAGCATCCAACACATGTATTTAAAACTTATTTCCCATTGTTCCTACATCCTCTTTAAATTCTTTAAGGAATATGCGTAGAACCAAATTATGAACGAAAGTTATTCTGGATTATTGTATAGAGGGTAAGGATAGTGTAAAAATGGCCTAAAGTGTGAGAAATGTATTATAACACTATATACAGTGGCGGACCCAAGATTTTTTTTCATTGGGGTCCATTTTTTGCGTTAGAATTTTTCACAATCAAACATTAAAATTTTCGGGTCGGTCGTAGTCGGGTCGGGTCGGGGCTAGGAAATAATGTAGAAGCATTTAGTGGACATGAAACCACTACATTATTAAGAACCATTTTTAAGAATCAAGTTATCAAATTGTGGTGATTAATAAGTTGCTTGAAACCAATAGCTACCTAAACAACACAACTACTTCACATAGTTTCAAAATTTTGTTTAAGCTTTTTTTTTAACGCCACTATATGTTGAAAGTCTTATTTTGTAATAAATGTGAATAAAATCATTCGGAGACATTAAATTTATCATTTAAAAAAAACAAATTAGAGGATCAATGGGTGGTTGTGGTGTTTTAAAACACTAGGTTAATTTAGATGGAAAAAATAAACTTAAAAACAAGAGATGTAAGACTTGAACTTGAGACCTACTTATTGGAACACAAGAAGATTTACCACTATACCATCTTTGCTTTTAATACTATGGGGTCCAACTAATTTATTTTATGGGATTCTTAAAAAATTTAACTTACCGGTTCTACTATTTTTTCAAAAAACATTGGGGTCCGTGGACCCCGACCCACATCATGTGGGTCCGCCCCTGACTATATATAATACTATATAACACCATATAAACACCGTATAACAATATGTAACATCAATACACCATATAATACCATATAACACTATGTAACACTATATATCATTATATAACAAATATAACACTATACATCTATCATAGACATGCTATCAGACAACCTATAGTGTTATATTTGTTATATAATAATATATAGTGTTACATAGTGTTATATGGTATTATATGGTATTACATATTGTTATACGGTGTTTATATGGTGTTATATAATATTATATATAGTGTTATAATACACTTCTCACACTTCTCACACTTTGAGCACTTTTTACAGGATCCTCTACCATTGTATAGATTTGTGTAACTTAGTTAAACCAATTGCATAATATAAACTTGTTTTTTACCAATAGTGTTCTTCCATTTTTTTGAAGAATATATGCTTATTGATATGATAGATGTAAGTGTAACTTCCACCCAATATTACTCCTAAGATTAACTTAGAAAAATGTTTCTACAATGTCAGGGTAAGTCAAGACATGTTCGGATGATCCTCAAATGGCCGGTCAATAGTTTGAGGCCTAGACAAACTAGAGGCTCGCGGGCCGCAACCCCCCCCCCCACCTTACCTCTCGCGCCCCGCCAAAGAGGGGAATCCACAGCTTGTTTAATCAGCAGCGATTATTGGTCGTTTGTGTGCTTGTTTAGGTGTGTTTTTTCCCATTAAATGACCACCTAACTTAACCTAGTCACTTCCTATATAACCCAACTCATTCCCAAACTTTTTCCACTTTGCAAACACTTCACTTTCACTCTCAAACACTCTAAAATCAGCTGAGAAATCAGAATCAAAGCAGATCCGTATCAAGTTGCAAAAGTGAGTTTAAACTCACTTATCTTCCATATTTTTCACTTCTTCTTGTTTCTTAGCACTTGGAACACCTTTTGGAATGCTTCCATAGGTTTTCCATGGAAAACCAAGGATGGAACATCACCACATTAAGGATAAAAGTGCAAGAACTTTCTGTTTTGAACAAGAACTTTCTGTTTTGAACAAGAACTTTGTTATACATTCTTAAACTCGTGTTTTAACCATACATTCCTATGTCCTTATGCCAATAATCAAGACTCTGATTATGTATTCTTAAAAACAAGGTTGTAATATACAAATTCAGAGGTTTTACTCCTCTAAACTTTCTGTTTTAAAAGGGCTTTAACCCACAAGTGTTGAACAAGGCTTGAACTTGTGTATGTGTGATTACTTGGAAAGCTTGGGCTATCCTACTTCCAATCCACACCTCACTTGATGTTTTCTTCTTAGTTAGTATGTGTGTATATTTCATTTTCGTATTAATCCATTCATGACCATCCTTGTTGTCTTACGACAACTTGTGCATTGGTGAATATACAAATGATGTTTTAAAATGGAAGATTATATTCCTACCTCTATACATGACTTCTATGATAATACTTGTAATATTGTTGGACTATAATCATATTATATATCATATATAACATATATAAAATATACTAACCGAACCTTTGATGGTAATCAAGTGATTATTCGTCATGGAACTAGGTTATATCATCCAAGAACTTAGTTTTCTCGTTACGATTCTAATTGGTGTTACACCCATGAAATCATTCTAAACTCTATGGGTTTTCATAGTGTCAAGAACGAGTACTAAGTCTAGGTAATTATTTTCTTGTATATATACTCTGCTATACTTTTCACCCCGAATCTAAATCTTCTGCTTTTCATCCAAATACTCATACACCTATGTTTCCTCGTGTAGAAGAACTTGTTGTTCCATCCTCAAACAACCAACAAACTCTTCACGGATTAACAAGTGAAAGCTTGCAAAACCGTGAGTACACTTGACCCGTTTTACTTTTAAAACACTTTGGGTTGTAACATGTTAATATACAAACTTCACTATCACACACTTAAACATGCTTTATACTCTCAATCCTATATACATGCTACTTGTTTACTTAGGTTCATGCTAGATTGTACATGCTTTATGTCATTAACTTTGCTAAGCCCCAACTTAACATATATAGCGCTATAGGAGTAGCACGCCGCCCGTCGGGGTCTTATTAAGTCTTTATTTATTCTTGAACGGTCTCGTCACTTTTGTGGCGAGGGATGCTAAATACTAGTGGACACTTGGGTTTGACATATTGTGATGCATGCTAGTTACCTTGTTTACAAATTGTCATGTGGATTCGAGAAAATGCTTTTATACTTATGCTATATTTATACAAACCTTGTGTACTCGCCAATGCTTTCGCATTGACACTTTATTTTAAACATGTTACAGGTTGATGATGATGATGATCGTATGAATCTAGTAGGGATGACTAGAAACACGCTTAAGAAATTACTAGATTTGATTATTATGTTATGTTGAACTCGTTGTATTGTCTTTTGTTTGTTGTAATCTGAATTTCATGTAATGTATTTGACAATTTGAGTTATGCAATGAAAACAATTTTGATTTAAATATTGTCACAATTAGCGTTATGTGTGATGAGCAATCTATTTTCGTCCCACTCCGATGATTCTGCCATTGGTTGGGATGTGACACCAAAATGCACTAACAATAAGGGTTATTAATGTCACTATCGGCGTATAAGCATTCCTCCACCCACCCCTTATGTAAGCATTCCTTAATCACTTTACTCATCTCAAATACTTTATGGTGATATGTTTACTTACCAAAAATAATTGCTTGTTTTTCAGAATGGGTCACCAAGTTTCATTAATCATCAACATTGCATCAATATTTGACATTATATGTAGGCCATTTGATCGAAATCCAACATGAGTACGCCTTGCCACTTCATTTGCTCTGAAAGCACCATGCTAATATCACAACCTATATGGTCAAAGTTCACTCCAATTGTTGGTATAAACTAAAATGAGAACCCTGCGGGTCTACATGTAGTCAAAGAGTTATGACTAGCCAAGAGGTTGGTAATTGTTGAGTGACTAAACCCTAACCCTAATGTGTATGTGTGGCGTGACTGTTGGCGCTTTGCATAATGTGTCGTTTTAATGGCGTACTTTGCACTTTGCATCACTGTGAAATGACTTTTATATATTGTGCATGGTTCGCCACCAATAGCAAATTACTACTTCGAGCTCAACAACATGTTGCTGACTAGTTGCCACTGATGGTGGACACGAGTTACTACTGAAGGGTTGTTGCTGCTATCGGGTTGTTTGGTGATCGTAGATTGGTACTGTTATTTCCTATTGATTTTGCTACTACTCGGGTAGCAAGAAATTCTTGTTGGTGGTGTGCATTGCTACTAGGAAGTCGAAAGTTCGTACTACTTGGTTCCCACTTAAACAACAACATGAGTTGATGTTGCCTGGTTTCTCACAGTTACTGTTGATGGGCAACAATGAAAATGGTAAAAAAGATAGTTAACTAATCATTAAAAAGATAGTTAACTTTTATGTTTAATTTAATTAAATTGTCCATAAAATTGATTAAGTTGTCCGTAAAACTACTGGTAAAAAATATAGTTAACTTTTATTTTAATTTAATTAAATTCTTGGTAAGTTGCCATTTTTTAATATAAAATGAAAGTGCTACCTTAGTTGTTTTGAGTCCAAATAACTAGAATTTGAGAGACTTTGTTTGATATCGTACATACTCAAAACACGGGATAAACACCAAAATTTCGAGCAGCAAAATAAGTTCCCTTATTAGGTGTGTTTATTGTACCTTGTGAAACATACATGTTCTCTAAAGAGATAAGAAATTTGTTTTAAGCAACCCGTGTCCAAACGTAGCCTCAACATCTACTTCTACCTTTTTTCGCAGTTTGTTTGTTCAATTGCAATATGTATTGTATGTTTCTTTTGCATTGTAATTTTTTTCTAAAATTGGGAAGGGCTTCGTTACAAGATTCGATCATCCTTCAACATACGTAAGGTGAAGCCATTTTCGAAGGAATTAACTCTCATGTGCCACTACTAATAGAAACAGGAACTACATAAACCTCAATGTGGTCCACATCATGTTTGGTCAGAACACATACTTGAGCATAAATACACATGACATAACACTAAACCACTCAGTTAGTGCCTAATTATTTTTCCTTGATATCACTCAAACTTTGAACACCTCCCCATTTTTAACATGAGACCCAAAAGAATGCCGATCTTACCACCTAGTACAACCAAACGTAGGTCAACCTATTGGGTATGAACATGATAACTTTCTAACAAATTATCCATGTTAAACTTATTAACACATCATAGTGTTATACCACCTCGAACCATGAGCATGCCACACGACCCAATACCACCATGTATAGATGACATATTGTGACCACATATACCAGATATAATCACCAAGTTCTTTGCGCATATATAAAGTCTTAAGTTTACTACAAAAATTAATTAAACATCTGAACATAAAACATATGATGAACATAAAGCATATGATGATATTCAAACGAACACACATCAACCTTTTTCCATGGGAGCAGAAGTTGAACAGTTAGTTACGCTTATTTAAGTCACATTTTTATCAAAATTTGGCCTGACAAGCCTAACATACAATGGTATAAAATTGGTCTCTCACAAAAGTATAACCTAACTTCGAAGGCTTGCAAAAAGTATTCCTTTCCAATTTTTTTCTAACAAAGAAGGTACATGAACAATTAACACTTAGTTTCAATATAACACTTTCTTCGTGATGCTAAAAAACATATAAATAATAGTTAAAGAAATTATTACCTAATTCAATCTTTGATTTTACATAAACGAATAAAACCATACCTATTTGATACTAAGGGGGTGCTTGTTTTTTGTGAAAAGCACTTGATAACCTCTTATGTCTGTCCCATGCAGACCACGCGCAGACGTTTGAGTCTGCAACATGTTTGTTTTTTGGAAGTGATTTCATTAAAAAACCTCTTCTAAACCTCTTCCTCGCACAGACCTGGCCTCACATCTTCAAGCCTCTTCTATGCCTCTGCTCTTTCAAAATACATCTAAAAAACCCTAGCATCCTTCTTCTCCACAGCCAAACCTCCATCTTCTCCAGCCAGCCGACACCTGAGTTAACTCGTCTTCGTCGCCTGTGAAAACCACCATAGCCGACATAAAAAGAAGCAAGCAGAATGAGGAAGAAGGTTGATGAACATATTAGAACCCTAATTGAAAACGGAGTCAAAACCAGACACCGTTCAATCTTCGTCATCATCGGCGATAAGTCACGTGACCAGGTCACTTCACCACCCACTTCTAACACACACACACTTGTTTTTATACATATTTGTGTATGTAGTGATATTTGTGCTTTTTGTTGTGTGTAGATTGTGAACCTTCACTATATGCTTAGCAAATCAGTTGTTAAAAGTTGACCTAATGTTTTCTGGTGTTACAAAGATAAACTTGAACTCAGCAGGTTCATTTTTCTAACTTTGTATTTCTTTACTTTTTTCATTCATTTTTTTAAATTAATAAATATTTGATAAATTTAGTTAGGGATGATATCGGTACCGTAAGATAAATACCTATACCGAAAACGAGTAAAAATATAAACCGAATGCCCTATTGAGAAGTACTGATACCGAAAAAGAGTAAAATCGTATTGGGAACTGTTTATAGCGGTACGGTAAAAATAAATATAAAAACCAAAACCGACTAGTACTGAAATCGAAAACTCCGAAAATGAATACTGGTAACGGTATTCGGTAAAAAATGCTTATCCCTAAATTTAGTGCATTATTTGCTTATGAAACTGTTAAAAGGTCAATGATCTGATTATTAAGTTGTCTTCTTAAGCTTATTGAATAGTTGTATGTTTTAAGATTTTGTTAATTTACTTAATAAGGATTTGGAGAATCTTGTTATCATTATTTAATGGAGTTCTGCAGTACAACAGTTAGAATTTAGAAATGAAGTTGCTATCAGTCTTTGGTCTGTCTAGTGAACGATAATACCGATATAGATAGTAGCTATTGAGAGTCCAGGATCCAGCGAATTTGACGGAGCTTTGGTCCCGAGATAACCAGTTCGATGATAAGAAATGAGTAGAAGCAGAGAACGACACCAAAGAAGTCACTTATAATTTGGTTTCTATTAATATATGAGTTAAATACTCGCGAAACCAGTTGGACAGCATCTGCCCTTAGGGAACCAAAAACTTGTCCAACACAAGACCCATCACCTCTATATATATGCATTGCGCCTTCATACGAAGCCACATAAGGTCCCTTCGTACGAGGCGGCTTAGATCTTGTGCATCAGTTACGAACCTACTCAGTTGTCCGTTCGTACGAAGGGACTCCCTTCATACGAAGGAGCTTATACATCACAACGCCTTTAATTCGTAACAGATTTCACTATATTCTATACAATATTCAACACATGCTCTATCTAGCCTATTCGCACAGTGGCAGACATACAAAATATGCACCAACAGATTCCCCCTTGGCTGTCACTGTCGAATTGTAACTTTGAAAACCTTGAGCTGTGTTTGAATATTCTGCAACATTCAAATATTCTGCAATTTCAATCAGGCATCTTGAAATCTTCAATAGATTCCCATTTGATTGATAATCCAGGTTTTCTTTGACAATATTATGCACAAATTCCTCCTGAAATGAATCTTCAGGTCTTTGTTTGCACAGTTCACGACTCCTCCTCTGATTTACTACACTGCAATCTTCACGAACAATCACCAACTTGAAACTAATCAATGCAGCAATCTCTGTTTCAGCTTTAACCACATCCACGTTCGATTTTTTATATAACATTTCAGCACCATCGATCTCGCATTGCGTTTGCTTGATCTGTTTATTGTACAAAAACCCAACCGGCAATTGATAGAAATTTCAAATACCCCACTGGTCAACTTCAAATCTGTGATTACCAATGAAAATCTGAAATCCTCGTTTTCCGCTATCAACGTTAAGCACTTTCAAGAATGATAGATCCGTGAAAAAGATAATTTCCACAATCAGCAAATCTTCAATGGATAACGAATCATCTGGAAACGTATACTGATCTCCAAAGCATTCGTCCACAATCGGACTCATCTTCTCAGATAATCTAAATCTCAGAAGCTATCATCCACTATCAGATTCACATTCCCTGACAATTCTGAGGTCGGAACCACCCGAATACTGTTGCAGTGTCACGAATTTCAAAAATGCCAGAATTTAAATATATAACATTGAAATTTGTATTCCCCCTCATTTTTGCAAATTCTGACGTCTCATCACTGAATTCCCCATCAAACTGAGCAATTCAGTCTTCTGTCATCTCTGAAAAACTTAACTATATGAGAATATGACAAGTTCTGCCCCGAATGTCAGTTTTTCATCTATGCGGATTTAACGTTACGGCCCATAAATAGTCAGATACTTCAGGTAATAGAAATGCTGCACCAGTATCATGACCACCCCACTAAATTCTATAATCCGTGATCGCATCTTCAAATATGTTGGCTAAAGTTCCGGACGAAATGACAATTATGTACTAAGTGTCCCTTCGTACGAAGCTAGACATGTTCCCTTCGTACGAAGCCAGAAATATGACAGTTTAGCTCTTATGCATGTTCGTACGAACCCATATGCACCTTCGTACGAACCTGGGAGTGTCCCTTCATACGAACCCATGAGTGGATTCGTACCAACCAATATAACAGTTTGTAACGTCCCTTAGTACGAGGCTGCGTCTTCGTACGAAGCTGCGCTGATTTCTCAAGAACACTTCCAAACACATTTTTCGATCCAGAAAATTCATATCTTTGAATTTCATGATGAAACTTCACAGGATTATGCGAAAATCAATTCTGAACATAATGATGTCTTCAATTTCGAATTCCATCCGTGAATTAACCTTCAATTTGATGTTTTTTCTGATTTTTTACGTCAAAACTCACTACATGTCCAAAAATAATGAGCGTAGGTGATTCAGTCAACTGTTAGATCGATTGAATCGATGTCGTAGCTCTAATACCAATTGAGAGTCCAGGATCCAGCGAGTTTGACGGAGCTTTGGTCCCGAGATAACCGGTTCGGTGATAAGAATGAGTAGAATTAGAGAACGACACCAAACAAGTCACTTATAGTCTGGTTACTTTTAATATATGAAAGTTACATACCCCCGAAACCAGTTGGACAGCATCTTCCCTTAGGGAACCAAAAAATTGTCCAACACAAGACCCAACACCTCTATATATAGGCATTGCGCCTTCGTACGAAGCCACATAAGGTCCCTTCGTACGAAGTGGCTTAGATCTTGTGCATCAGTTACGAACCTACTCAGTTGTCCATTCGTACGAAGGGACTCCCTTCGTACGAAGGAGCTTATACATCACAACACCTTTGATTCGTAACGGATTTCTCTCTATTATATACAATATTCAACACACTCTCTATCTAGCCTATTCGCACAGTCGCAGACATACAAAATATGCACCAACAATTATGATATAGTTGTAATCTGAATGACGTTATTTTGTCTACAAGTTAGGTGAAGATCTTGGTAATTTTAAATTATATGGTAGAAACACATGACTGAATTTCTCCCTGATATCTTTATGTTTTCATCTCTGAGCCAATTGCATTACATGGAAGGATAACAACACTGTCTTAGCTCTTTAACCATGCTCATGCAAGACTTCGGAACGTAATTGAGCGTGCTTTTGATGTCTTGAAAGCACGAATTGTATAAGGAATATTACCATCGCATGTTTCGCGCTACATAATTTTATAAGGAAAGAAGGTTTGAGCGATGAATTGTTTACATAATACGATCAACCCAATGTTTTGTTGCATAATAGGCAAGTGCACGATGATGCTGATGAAGACGAGGTTGAAGCACATGGTACTGCATCGGATCGGGAATATATGATTCAGTTACGAGATAAGATTGCTGAGCAGTTAATGCAAAGCATGGATTCAATGATTTAAAAAAATGTTATTGTCTTTTTATGAATATTATTTCAGTATTATATAACTATTATTTATGTTTGAATGTTAAAAACTCTTTTAAGTTAAATAAAATCAGTTTATTTATATTTCAGTTTATTTCAGCATCTTACAGAAGTTAAAAAACAAACAGTCTTTTTCTTGCATACTGCAGAGGTTTGGTCCACCTATTCAGCTGCAGATGTGATCCGCAGACTGCAGACGTTTTACCTCTGAAAAAAGAAACATCACCTAAGTAACTTTTAAAACTACAAGGATCGTTTCTATCACTTTATTCATTGAAATGCTACTTTCAAAATAACTCTCATTCTTTTGTAATACAACAACTTTCACCCTCATGAGGTAAAGTAACCAGAACCCCCTCTTATAAATACACCATTTTTCCCTCCCAATTCTCCCCTCCGTGATAACTCCATCATTTAATTTTCTTCAACTGCTACTTCACCCACCCACACACACACACACACACTAAAACACCCACACACCACACGCAGTATCACTATCTGAACCATGTCGGCCGGCGAAAACGACGCTTCCGCAGATCGTATTAACGCCATCAAGTCCACCCTACGCGTCGTCCCCGACTTCCCCAAACCAGGTAAACTCACATAAATGCATAAGCTCTATGTTTTCCGGTAAGGAAAAAAAATGAAATAACACACATAATCTCGCTTGCATTAATGAACAATAATTGTGAAAAGATGTTGTGAACAACAGGAATGCTGTTTTTAGACATCACTACATTGTTGCTCGATCCAAAGGCCTTTAAAGACACGATCGATTTGTTCGTTGAGCGTTACAAACAGAAAGATATTTCTGTAGTTGCAGGTAAAATATTTTTAACTTTGTTTAGGTTTTATTAAAGTTAATTGCAACTAGGGTAAATGCTCATTGAACATCACCTTTAATTTCCCCTATATACTTATTGAAAGATAGGGTCCAATTTTGACTTTTGAGTTTTGCAATATAAAACAATCTTTTAGTTGATAGCCAGGCTAGCAGATATGGTCACTTATTTCTAAATTTTTATACAGGTATTAAATAACTTTTAAGATGAAGTAGAAAACTGCAACAATGACATTAAAGGTATTAAATAACTTTTAAGATGAAGTAGAAAACTGCAACAATTTCATTAATATCTATGCATTTTTAGTTCAACTATGATACACAACTCGGTTATATAAGTCTTAATATATGTGTGAAACATTGCGTACAAGTGTATTTTAAGTCTTCTTATATACTATGATTATTTAAAGGAAGAAGAAAATTGTGATAATTACATTAATATTTACGCATTTTGGTTCAACTATAATGCATAACACGGTTGTATAAGTGATGTAGAGTGTGAAACGATAATGAAGATCAAACACGTTGATTCTGCGAATACCCGTGTAGTTCTTCCCCAACCCCCAAAATTCAACCGAAAGGGCACAGAATTTGAAGTGAAAAATGAGTTAATCCAAAATTCAAGTCTGATATTTCACATTACTAGAGAAACATATAAATAGAAACAAAAATTCGAAATGGGACTCAAAAAGACAATGGGCCAAACACAAGCCCAAAAACAAAATGCCCAAAATACTTCAAAAAACATAAAAACGTAAATAACTAATAGAAATAAGTGTTTTTTTGGACCAAGCGATGACCCAAACGGATCCCCGTAGCCCAAGTTAGAGCCATTTTAGTGAAGCCCCTTTTGTTACACGATCTTGGGCCTCCAAATACAAGATGGCCCACTCCTCCACACTTGGGCCCGCATCAATAAGGAGAGTGAAACACTTGTATTATATTTTTTATACATCTATGTAATGTGACAGGAAAATTGCAATATTTCCAAATCTTTTTGCAAAGTTTCAAACTTTGACTATCCTCCCACTACAATCCTTGTAAATGAGTGATGCTGTTGACTTTTATGAAATATATAGAGTCAAATATTTCATTTTCTTTATAAGAAGTGGTTGAGTAGAAAATTCATGACAGTTGAACGACTATGGTACATAAATATCTTATCGAAATCTTGCCCGAAGACATTACAGCTTAGGTGTTTGAAGCGCGATTGTTGTTTCATTCTTAATAGAACAATTCTTCGGTAAAAAAACTGAGGTACAAGACAAGAAGAGGGTGTCTTAAATATGAAATCTTGTTTTGTTTTTGGAGTATTAAATATTAAGTAGTAGTGGTTGATAGATAGTGGGGATGGAGGGGTCAGTGATTACTTGATATGAATGAGTATGAGCGGCTAAAAGTGGCCTTTGCTTACTAAAGCATGTGCTCGATCTCTTTCAAGATCCAAATTTAGGGTGGGATAATGGCGGTTGTTGTTGTTGGGTAGGACCCCTCCTTGTAATGATGGATTTTTCAATACCTTTTAATTGTGTTTGGTTTAGTTCCATTGCATTGTGGATTATATATTATATACAGATAATGAGAATTGTATAACGCACTTGTATTTGTAATGAAAGTTCGAAAGACACTAGGGTAGATAGTTATAATTAATCATCATATGCATCACATTCAAAGCAAATCGTACATGTGTTTATGTGACACTTAAACTGATTCTCTAATGAGCATGTCCGATGCATGCGTGTATCTATGGGGGGGGGGGGGGGGGGGGGGGGGGGCTGTGACATCCGTATAATATATGCTTGTATGTGGTGTTTTGAGTCTGATTGCGGTTATCAACATATGGTTTTGAAAAGAACGTGCCACTGTATATATATCAACTAATTACTTAGTGTTTGAATGAGTTGCTCACACTTTCTTTATGATTAATCATTGTATTCATCTGTCTTTTTCTGATAATCAATTATTGTTGATCAAGTGGGTTCTTTTTTTATGTCTGTTAAAAGTCACTTGTTTTTTTTGTTGCAACCTAGTGTTTGGTTTCTGAACATTTAGACCAAATATTATGTTGTAAAAAAGCATTTTTTGGTATGGATATGTTAGGATGGTTGTGTACTGGCAGGTATCGAAGCTCGGGGTTTTATGTTTGGCCCTGCAATCGCACTGGCCATCGGAGCAAAGTTTGTTCCATTAAGGAAACCGAAAAAGTTGCCTGGTACTTACCATCTTTTCTTGTTAGCATTATTGATAATATGCGCGCATGTATAGTGTACGTTTAACTGCTAGAACTACAGGTGACGTGATATCAGAAAAATACGTATTGGAATACGGGACAGATTGCCTTGAAATGCATGTAGGAGCAGTTGAACGGGGAGAGCGCGCTCTTGTGGTTGATGATTTGGTTGCTACTGGTGGCACCCTTTGTGCTGCAATGAACTTGCTGGGTATCCCTTTACAAACTAATATTCCTATTCATATTTAAGAGAGCTAATTAACAAATCCTGATTAAAACAACTGACATGTTTCACAGAACGCGCTGGTGCTGTGGTTGTCGAATGCGCTTGTGTGGTTGAAGTCCCAGACTTAAAGGTTCCCTTTTCCAAACACGCATATATGTTATTTCGCAAGTTATATTTCTGCAATAATATGGATCCAAAACTAACTCTTGTTTTGATAATTTGGATTACGTAGGGCCGTGAACGATTAAGATTGCATGGGAAGCCGTTGTATGTACTAATCGAGTCGCAGTTTGAGGCAACGTCATGATTATATGGTTCATTGTGGGTAAAGTGTAGATTAGAGAGCGCTATTATTTGGTGCATATCTCATGAAAATCAGTTAAGTAGTAATTTCTTGATGATAAAATGTCCCACATCCCTACTTTTCTGTGTTTAGGGGTAGGAAAATTGATTTTCACCAAGGAAAACTGTTCCTTTTTCATGGGTACATTCCATAATTGCAGCTTCGTTGTAGCCGGTGAACATTTTCATTGTTGGTGGTAATTTTGACGCGTTTATTTAAGTAAACGGGTCAATTTAAGTCGAATATTATCTTATTCGTGCCAAATAAAGAAATATTTAACAAAAAAAACATATCAAATGGATGTAGAATATTTTACGATATACATATGAAACAAATAATTATTAATATCCAACTAAAAGAAAGAATTCTAACCCTTTTCGACCATTGAGCTAATCATACATGTAAAGGTTACCATTTTATATAATAGTGAAATAAACTCCTATGATCGATACCTTTGTCCTTTGGTATTATCGTATTTTGCTACTATCCTTGTAACTCGCTTGGATTTATATTTAATTTTGTAAATGCATGATCACTTAAAAGGATTTGGTTATCTAAGTTCACTACGCCAAACTAGGGATACTGTCACACGAAAAAAGTGTGACTATATGTCTTTCGCCTCACATATTTTTTTCAGGTCAAGTGTGACCAAAGCTCGAGTCATCATAGGTATCATATAGCCACACACACTTATTAGTGGCCGTAGAACTTAAAAGTGTGGCTAAATGGTACCAACATTTTTTGTTAAAATCTAATATTTCCTCTATTAAGTGTGGCTAACGGATAGTAACGGCCACATGTATTTACTTTAAGTGTGACCGTTACTACTATATAGTCACATAAATTATCAAAAAGTTTTGTTTTAGCCACATCAACTAAAAAAAGTGTGGCAAAAAGGGTTGTTGTAATCAAGTATTTTGCCCATTAAGTGTGACTAAAGGGTAGCAATGGCTACATGAATTACTATAAGTGTGACAGTTTATATTATAAAGCTACATGAATTTACTATAAGTGTGGTCGTTTCTATTATAAAGCTACATGAATTTGTTTTAAGTGTGGCTATTGTCTAATTTTTTGTCACACACATTTGTTTTTCCCATGGCCTTTGGTATAATTTCGTCATACAAACAAAAAACATACATGAATTTGTTTTAAGTGTGGCTATTGTCTAATTTTTTGTCACACACATTTGTTTTTCCCATGGCCTTTGGTATAATTTCGTCATACAAACAAAAAACAAAGTGACTATGCTGTGGCTAATGGTTATTTATAGCCACACGAAATTTTATATTTTTAAATGTGACTATTATTTAATATTTGGTCACACATAACTTCTTTTTCCATGACGTTTGGTATCATTACGTCATACAAACAAGTAACAAAGTGACTATGGTGTGGCTAATGGTTATTTATAGCCACACAAAAAATTGTATTTTTAAATGTGGCTATTATCTAACATTTGATCACACATAACTTCTTTTCCCATGACATTTGGTATCATTCTGTCACACAAACAAGAAACAAAGTGACTATAGTGTGACTAATGGTCATTTATAGCCACATGAAATTTTGTATTTTTAATGTGACTATTGTCTAAACTTTGGTCACACGTAACTTCTTTTCTCATGACGTTTGGTATCATTCTGTCACACAAACAAGAAATAAAGTGACTATGGTATAGCTAATTGTTATTTATAGCCACATAAAAATTGTAATTTTCAAGTGTGACTATTGTCTAACCTTTAGTCACACATCTTTATTATGATTTTATGTGGCCATTTTCGTGTAACTACCCATTTTATTTTTATTTTTTTGTAAAACAAAACTGATGTAAACATAAGAAAATCTAAAAAAAGCAAATGATATTAACACTAATAACCCAAAATTCATACATAATTTTTCAGTTTAAATATTAATTAAAGACATTAGCTCATCATCAAAACCTATCTACAAAAGTTACAAAGGGAAACGACTATACATATAAACTAAAAACTATTTCTAGGATGTTTTCATCGTATCCATACACTCACTACATTTGGACTTGAAAGTGCTGCAAATTTGTAACTGGCCACCTTGGTGCTGTCATGGTGGGGAGTAAACTTGTAACCGGTGGCTAATTCTTATGTTGTATCTTTTTGTCTCACGTGACTCAAAATCTTTTGGAAGAAAAATCCTTGAAACCTCTTCACATTGGCCAAAGAGTTTCCAAAGAGTATTCTTAAATTGCAACAAGTAAATAACAAAACTTCAAACATGTGAAATTCAATAACAAAAGAATGTAATATGCAGACTAGTGGTAAAAACATACATCAACAATGCTTTCATCATAATCAAATCCCCTTACAAACGCAATTATTGCTGGAGTCTGCGCACTCTTTTGGAAAGACCTCTCTTTTCTACAGAAACAAATATGAACTATCAGTCAAATGTTGCTATTCTAATCGGGTGTTAAAACACTTATTGGCAATAAATCATACCCGGCACCGAGAGTGTATGCACTTTTTCCTTAGCTAAATCAAGTTTCACTGGATGGTCAAGTAATGGTTCACCATTAACTTCAAAAGCCTGCAGATAGAAATTTAGAACCATATGTTGCAAAGAATGTCATAAAATACTTGGAAAAGGAAACCAAGAAGGGAAACATAACATACCTTTTGGGCAGCCTCACGAGTAGCAAATTCAATATGCTCGTAGCTTGCAAATCGATCTTCTCTGATTGCAAAATGAACCACAACAACTTCAACCACGTCTTTAAAGAAATTAATTCTGCTGGGAAACTAGTCAGTAACAATAATACACAATGAATAATATTTATGTACTTATCAAGTATAGACAAAGTGCAGATACACGTCAATTTCTTCAATAGTGAAGGTTAAGTTGCCCATAAACAAAGTTTGGGGAGTTGCTTGAGTTTGAGGCTGCCATATAACAATTATTAGTAATGATTTATTACTAATGCAATAACACATTTTAAACAAAACAACTTGAACAAACCACTAACCGCTTTCTTTGCTGATGGAGCATCAACCATCTCCTCATCAGCATCCTGCATATAAATTATATTTAGTTAGAAACAAAATCCTAAAGTTAAGACTAAAAAACATGTATAGATTATTATCAACAAAATTGAAAGAAAATAGTACTTTTTTCTTTTCATTTTGCGGTTCATCCTCCTCTTTGGAGCTTTCATCTTCTTCGTTAGGGATGTGAATTTCTGACACGACCCGAAAGCACGACACGACACGAACCTAACACAAAATTCACAGGTTTAGGTTTAGTCTAAACGGGTTTGGCTTAGTTTCATGTGGAACCCGTAAACCCGTTTAGCTAAACGGGGTCAGGTCAACCCGGTCAGGTTGGTGGGTTGACCCATTTATACTAAATTGTATTTTTGTATAATATGTTTTATGTCATAAATTAAATATTGTGTGTTTTTATGCCATAATTATAACTTAAAAAGAGTAATTGTCATAAGATTTTATAATTTTGATGTAATTGTATTATACATATTCGTGTGTTTTTGAGTAAATTTTAGTTTTAATATATTAATTTGCTGAAAAAAAATCAAAAATTAATAAAATTCGGGTTGAACGGGTCGTGTTCGGGTCAACCTGCAAATATTTAGGTTGTTTTCAGGTTCATATGTATGACAAGATTTTCAGGTACGGGTCGTGTTCTGGTTTGTCTAAAATTTTTGGGTCGGGTTGAAACCGGCAACCTGCGAACACGACCGGTTTAGCACCCCTAGTCTTTTCAACCTGTAGTCCAATCAAATAAAAAACAAGACACAATTTGAAGTAAACAATCTACCTATCTTTTTACAGTTTTAAACCAATATATCCTCCTACCTATTTGGCAGCTTGTGGTTTTGCTGGCTCTTCATCAGAACTTTCTTCAGATTCTGCATGAACAGAGAGGCCCTTATTCAGCTTTCCTACAAGAAGCACATTCCAATATGGTTGTTAATGAAGACTGGAATTTTTAAACAACAATTACAAGGAAATAGAAAATTATTTTACCTCCAGGTACGTTGTAGTCAAGTCTTTGGCACAATGCTAATAAATAGTCTGTATTTAGATTCAGGAAGCGAACAACTTATGGTCTTACCCTGCAAAAAAATCATATAATTGAATATCAAATCCTAAGATTGTCTAATATAATGGTAGTTATACTAAATATTAGTATTATTTATGTCATTAGTATTGAGTTTAAGTGTAAAAACTATATTTAATAATTAAAAAGGTTAAATTATAATTAAGTTAATCAAGGTGAGTCAGTGTTTCAAAAATGTTGCAACGTTTCAACCTATATATGCAGGGTATCGATTCATGAGTGAATGTGTGATAATGGAATCAAGATTAAACGTTTATGTGTTAATTTGTGTTTTGTTCAATCAATTGTTATCTGAATTATACATATATATACAAAAACCAACTGGTGCCTTTTCATGACATTGTTTATTATAAATTCAAGGTTGCGACTTCTCTCAAAACCATTTGGCGCCTTTTCATGAGCACGTCAAGGGTTGCGACCTCCTTTATGAACAAAACACATGGACGTGTCTTCTCCCTCATAACCAACCACCAAAACCATCAACCATCACACATTTTTTTATATATTAACAGCAACTCAAGTCCCCTCTCACAATAATCTGTTGCTGTTGATGATTTACAACCTTTTTTTCCCAGAATGGTGGTACAGGCAAACAACACACATGGTACTACCACCACCACCACCACAACCATAAAACCTAAGCCAATTTTATCCCCGCCCGCAGCCATGGCAACAGATTTTCTGCACTTAAATCTCTAGAGAAAGAAAATCGACGAGGAGGCTATCATCTCCAATTTAAGTGGTGGATCTGAACGGGTTCGTGACGTGAAGAGGAAAGGGGCGCATAATCGGTGGTAGTCTTGGTGATGTGAAGGCGAAACGGTGGCGTGGCGTTCGTAACCGGAATGTTGCAGGGGGGGTTGGTGGAGCCTAAGAAAAAATTACTAACGGCATATTTGCCTCTGCAAAATTTGAAATTGTTGGCAACCAGTTTCTTTTTAATCTGTTTCTGCAACCAGTTTATATTACTTTGCGCCTATTTGAGTTTTCTTCGTTGATATCATCAAATGATGAACATGAATAATTAGAACAATATTTAAGCCCAAAAAAATCTTAAAATGTAGAATTTTAGCGTGTTTTTACATGCGGACTTCTATCATTTTATACCTATATTTCATTATTTTATCTCTTTTCCATTGAATTAGGTTTTGCTGTTGTTGAATTGACATGTTAATTTTGAGTTGGAAAGAAATTTACTTTTTATCGATAATTAGAGTGAGATTGAATGTTTTAACAAAGTTATGTTTAACTTTGCAAAAGATGCAATCTAATTTGTTGCTTTTATCATGTTATGTTCAATGTTTCACTTTGCAAGATGTAATCTAATCTGTATAATGTTTTTTATAAGGTTATTATGTTCAAATTTGCAAAAGTGTGTCTGCTTGATGGGAGTATGTGCTAATCTTTTGAAATTGGAGATATGTGCTAAGACCATGTGTAATGATATAATTAATTATTTAAAAATATGTTGCTACTACCTCAAGGCTACGTTAATAATACACCCTTCTTAGTTCTTCAAATTCCCTTTGCGAATCAAAACCAAAGAATCATTCACATTCAACAACAAAGTTAACATCTTTAATTTTTGTGCAATCGATTCAAGCATATGCTTTTTTTTCATATTTAACTTTTTTTTCCTCCCTTAATTGCAATTAGGATAACAATTCTGATCCAGTAGCTTATATGTAAGCCATAACCTTTTTTAATTAGGCATTAAACTAAAGCATTTTTGCGTCTACTATTAAAACTTTCATAATCAACAACCCGCCGCAACGCGCGGGTAGCGTCAACTCGTTTCCAATATAATAAATAAGCTAAGTTTAAATCTTTATACCTTAAAATCTTTGTTATGTAGCTCTTCAATGACCTTTTAAGCAACGTCTTTACTTATGATCCCACAAATGCAAAACCCTTACTTTCATTGGTGTCCCTATTACTCACCAACCTTACCTGAACAACAATCACATATATAAACATTAAATCCAAAACAATAAAATTAAACCACACACATCTTTAGTAGCCAACTGTGCAAACCGCCACCAATGCCTACAAGTTGTTTCCGATTAAACAACAGTTTCGAAAAAAAGTTCTAAGAAGCACCCTACCCGAATCACCCACCGAGTACTCCCAAACCAGCCTTAGCCCTGTTCATAACTTCAGTGGTTGGTGATCGACTGATCGAATTGAAAAAGAAATCCTGCCCCATTAAACCCTAGCTGAATATACAACATGAATAATTTGTCATCGATCTCAATGCACCACTTTGTTGCCCTAATTTTACGGTGACAATATAGAACGAGGGTGTCAGGTTTTGTTTGAATTAGCATCTTAACTGGAAGAGAGCTTCGTTTTAGTCGTTTTGGGAGGGTAATCGGACTGTCAATGGCAGCGAAGCATGAGATGGGGCTTATTTGTGATAGATCTGTATTGTGGGGATATTTTTATTTCTGTTTATTTGGGGATGGGCAACGAGAAGTCTTATGTATTCTAGGAGGGGAATCAAATTTTTGGATTACTTTAGGCGGAAAGTATTAAAAATGAGCGGGGAAATTAAAATTTTCGTGTGAAAAGCTAGGTAAACTAGGGGAATTATTGTCCAGAGAAACAAACGAGTTGACCTACTTGTAAGACCATACGTAGTGGGGCGTGATTTTTAAAAAAAATTGAAAAAAAACGCCCCATAACGCCCCCCACCCCATTACACTAGGCGTTATGGGGCGTTATTTTTTGAAAATTTGCATGTGGGCGTTTAAATTAAAACGTTGAAGAGAGATGTGGAAGTTAGGTGGTGGCCAATGAGATTTGGACTTGTGGTCAATGGTACTGTTTGCTTTTTGACTAGCCAATCAGCATCAACTCTTTTCTTTTTTTTTTTTTTGTTTAATGATTGGTAGGGGCATTATGGGGCATTATACCCACTACACCACTTTTGCTATAATGCCCCATCGCTGACTAGGACGCCACGTGTCGGATAATGCCCCATGGTGGGGGCATTATAACCCACTACCACCACACATGGTCTAAGCTACTTAATATCAACACGAAAAAAAATCGAAACGAGCCCAACTTAAATGAGTCCAAGCCCAAAAATAAGTTTTTTTAGTAAATGAGCCTGAGCTTCACTTATCGAGTTCGAGCCGACTCACTAACCTAAATGAGCCTTTTATTTAAATAATCTTTATGTAATACACTATAATTATTTTTGTATAATAACTTTTATTATTTATAAAATTATTATAGAATAACTAAACTATATATTAACTAGCTGATTCACCGCGCTTCACGACAGTTTTCGGTGGGTATCGGTTCGGCTCATTACGAAACTGGTATAGCAATGGAATGAAACAAAAATAATACATGGGTGAATATAATTATGTCTTCGACTAAACTTATATTGGTTATGATCAGTAGCAAACGACAACGGTTATCCGTGTGCTGATGTTATTCATTCGGAATCGGGTCAGTCCGTCATGACACCACTAGGAACATCTAAAAAAGCATAAAAACAAATACCAGTACCTTTTTTCCCTTTCAATATAGTCCATGTAAGAGTCCACTGGTTCTTGGACATACACTACTATTGCCAATTGCGATTCATTAAGGCCCAATATGGTCCATTAAGACTTACTGTAATCTGATTGAACCCTTTAGATACTAATATGGCATGATAAAGCCCACAAATGATCTACTAAGAACTATCATAACTATTAAGGCTTAATATGATCCTGTCAGACATATATGATATAATATTCTCCATTGTGATCTATTAAGGCCCAATATGGCCCATTAAAGCATATATGATCTACTATTGTTGATTATGATCCCTTTAGACATATATGATATTATATTGTCCATTATGATCCATTAAGGTCCAAGATGATCCATTAAGACATGTATGAACTACTATTGTTCCTCGTAATCTATCATGGTCTACCATGGTCCATTAAGACATGTATGATCTACTATTGTTCATTGTGACCCATTAAGACCCAGTGGTCCATTTAGACATGTATGATCGACTATTAGCCATTGTGATCCATTAAGGCCTAATATGGTCCATTAAGAAATATATGATCTACAATTGTCCATTGTGACCCATTAAGGCCCAATATGGTCCGTTAAGACTTGTATGATCTAATATTATCCGTTTTGATCCACCAAGGCCCAGTCCATTAAGACATGTATAATATACTGTTGTCCATTGTGATCCATCAAGCCCCAATACCCTATGTTCCTGGGTAGGGTATGATTGGGTTCCGGTATAACCGGGTATAGGTCCTGGCATAAATACTCAATTTTACAAAATACGTTTTTTTTTTATTATTTACACTTAAATAAATTCGTTTAAAATCTAAATTTGTAATTTTACAAAATAGTTAAAATAAATTACATTAACATAAATTCAGGTAAGTACAAATTATTTGCTTTATAATATGCATTTCTGAAAAAATTAAATAAAAAAGTTGTGAAGTAAAAAATTAAAATATACTTTAAAAGTTCGGGTATGAAAAATAATCGATATCGAGTATAGGTATAACCGGGTTCGGGTATAGGATACAACCGGTTCCGGGATTTTCGGGTATGGGTATTGAGCTCAACATGTATACCCTATGGCCAATGGGTAGGGCCGGGTTCAGTTACGGGGATAAAATACCCGGGTACAAAAAAAAACGGTTCCGTTTTTCTTTCTTCACGGGTCTGGGTCCGGGTACGGATTTTTTGTGCACCTCTAGTGTGATCTAGTATTATCAACTTTGACCTATCAATGCCCAATATCAGTTTCGAAATAAACATGCCCCTATGGTTGTTATATTATTGTTTATTCTTGAACATTGTTTCTACTAAAATACCAAATTAATCATATAAACCAATTAGTTTAGTCTATAAATAACATAAATTAATTAAAATATAATATTGCGTTAGTTCATAAATATAAAATGTAAAATTTTGTTACTTTTAGTGTGCTCTAATTATATTGCTCAAATTTGTCATAAAAAAGAAAAACACAAACACAAATAAACCTATTGTAAAAGTAGATCCATGTAGACATTTTTACCCACCAATAAATTAATAAAAAAGTTGACTAAATATGTACAGCCAAACAAAAGGACCAACAAAAGGACTTTTATTCAATTAATCCATGAACCACTAGCCATTGGCTATATGCCTATATGTATAGCTAAACAAGGAAAAGATAAACATACAGAATGAGAAAATGTATTGCAGAGCATTCTATTACCAACCAACTTTACGTATAGTCTAAACCCATTCCACATATCCCAATCAAACCATGCTTGTTTGGACCGCATGAAACACTTTGCTGAACTTCTCCGACCCGCTCATGTATTGATGAAGATCCAAGATATCCCGGGTCCGAAAAGCAAATACGGGCTGCACCTTGCACTATTGAGCCCCCCCTTTTCCACACCAACTGAGCAAACCTGCAACTGACAAAGATCTGTGATCGATTGATTCTGGATACCTCCCGCAAAACAGACATTCATTTGAACTGACATGAATATTCCATCTTTCCAGCGAAGTCTTTGTAGGCAGCTTATCTAGTTCGACTCTCAAGGCTAAAATCGCCACTTTTCTAGGTAACCAATTGTGGGGTTTTATCACATACCCGGTCTAAATTAATTGAGTTGACTGAAGTTGTTGTTTGAGCCCCTTAACCGTGTATGCCCAGACCCATTATGCAGCCAAACCCATCTATCACGACCCGATGTGACCCTCAAAACCCCCACTATGCTTACAAACTGCAGCAACTCCCTAGACTCAATTCATTATCCAAAGCCGCCTTCTTCTATTCCCACCTCCAGCCACATGAATCCCCTGCCACTCGGCTAGCCACAGACACAATTTGTCCTTATCTAATGCGAATAATAATGGAAACTTCACAGCCAACGGTTCATCTGATGCCTACACATCCGACCAAAATACAAATTTGAGTTGTATTTTCCATACAAACAAACAAACCCAATAAAATCCCACTTATAGCCTCATCTTTCCATAAATGGTGCAGATTAAGCACTAAATAAATTAATTAACAAGAGTTTGTGAAGAGAACAAGCATTTTTAGGTGTCTTATTCAATCCCCATCTTAACAAAAACAACAATCAGTCAAAGTTCTTAGGTTTAGTTCCTTTCATGTCCTTCAAAAATTCATAGTTTTAAATCACAATTCACAAGATACGAAAATATGATGAGGATATATGAAACTAACTAATTGTTTTTAACCGGAAGTTATTAGTATTGTACCTATATGATGTCCTCGTTAATGTCATAAGAAAAGAATATAAAAAACTTAAAAGACTTCTATAACAACATACTGACCGAAACAACATTTTTTTTAATGTTGATACAAACATATGTACAGAGAGAAACTAAACGAAATACTGAGTCAGGTACTCATGCATACCATTATAATCGAGTTATAGCCTCTCCCCTTTAGCTACTATAATATTAGGGGTGGTAAAATGGGTGGGTTGGGTAGGTTTGGGTAATGGGTTAGGATGGGTTTATTAAGAAATGGGTTAGGATGGGTTTAGGTCAAGATGGGTTCTTGTCAGGATGGATTTGGGCATGATAGGCTAAAAATATAAATAAATAAAAAAATCAAACAAATTTTAAAGAATCAAAAAATTTTAAAAAAATCAAAAAATAAAAAAGTAAAAACAGTAAAAAAATTAAAAAAAAATCAAAAATAAAATAATTACCTATATGCGTAAATGTGTAATTACCATTTGATTATGTCTTTAGTGATTCCTACACTATTACAGTATGTATTCATGTTGCTGATTCTAAGAACTTTTGCTAATTTTAATCCTTCTATAGCTGTTAATGAATCTTTGTTTATGAACAAAGTTATCACCTTTAATCCTTTTATAGGTGTCTCCACAGTTCCTTCACAGGGAAACCGACATAGAATGGTCAAACAAACAACAGGGTCAGTTTCAACTTTCAACCTTAGCATATTCATAGATCACATAGTTCATACCATTGACAAATTTCATTGCACATACACTCGATATCATACATAAGAACAGACATTAATTATCAAACCTTGTGAAGGATGGCCATAGCTTCTTTTGTTGCACTTTTCTCCCTCTCTGAAACAAGAAAAATCACATTTCAACTCCAGTAACTTCAGTTGCACAAGTACCTATTGCTTAGAGATTAAAAGATAAAAAACTTGTGTAAATGAAAAATCACATTGGGGGCAGATAATCATGTCCAGTTTCACTTGCATATAAGCAAAATAACACCATAATCGAATCAATTAACCGAAGCATAACTGAATTAACTAACCGAACCGAACCATAACTGAACTAATGAACAAAAGAGAGAAAAGAAGCAAAGTACAAACTGATGGGGCAGGTAACGAGGGAGCCGGAGAAAGAGCAATGGAGCAAGGAAGAGGGGGCTTTGTAATCGTATCGGGGGATGCTAATCACATCAGAATGCTGCTCCCATGCTTCATTTCTCCTGTTGCAACATCATCTTTTGGTGTATTTTTGTTAGTTACTTCCAATTTGGTCATTGCAGATTAGCAATTCAATTTCAACGGAAGTACCAGGGTTTATGGTCACTGATAGATAAACCCCAATTGCGTAAATTAGGTCAAGGTTAATCGTTAATGATGGAAAGTTGGAAAAACCCATCCTGACCCCAATTGCATATATTATATTTATTTAAAGCAGAGTAATCACAAACATATAGTTCTATGTGTCGGTCAACTGGTCAAGAGCTAAACATCATCAATAAATAACATATATAGACTACAAATCTTGCACCAGACTTAAACAAATAAAATCATATCAACAGTGGTTCAAATCAAGCCCTAATTTTCAAACTTCAAAGTAATTCAACCATTCACGGCCGAATCAAACATTATTATCAGAAAATTAAAAACCAACAAAACCACAGACGAGTATCTTCACTTTGCGAAAAGATCTGGGATAACCAAGACTTACCTTCAGTCCAACGATGCTCCAGCTTGCACTCTCAGTTGCAGCAAAAACTGTGGTATTATACAACTACATTATCAGAAAATTAAAAATCGACAAAACCACATACGAACAGAACTAAATTCATAACACATAATTACCATGGAATCGACCAGATATTTCGGTTGTAAGAATTCTGTACCCTAATTTTCTCAAAATTTTGGTGTAAATTACCTACCAAGCCAAGATGAGCTTCAATCGACGTTGATGCACTGTGGAAATTGGATATTATAAAGGATATGCAGTGAAGGTGAATGTATGGAAGCTTATCAGAAGGTGAATGTATGGAAGCAGGTGATGGATTAGGGTTCCAATTGGGAGGTGGAGGGTGGTTGGTCGCATGAAGCAATTAACGTGTGACCATAGTCATATGTTTTGTTTTGTCATCATCATTCATGATTTTTAGCCACACACTGAAAATTTAAGTGACTAATAAACAACATGCTTTGGTCACACAAACTAATATAAGTGGCCATATAAATTAGTTTTCAGCCACATTATTAAAAAGTATCATGGCTATAGATCATATTTGGTTACACTTTTCTAGCGTAGCTAATATATGTCATAGTTTTTTTTTTAAAGTGTGGCCGAAGGTTTCGAATGGATGTGTTTTGGTCACATGAATAAAAAATCTAACAAATACCATGACCGTTGATCACATTTGGCCACACTTTTTCGAATGTGGCTAGTAAATGTCACATTTTTTTGTTTAAGTGAGGCTAAATGTTTTGAGTTGTTATACAATGGTCACATGAAAAATAAAATGTGTGACGAAAATTGTTTTCAGTGACTTTTAGCCACACATTTATTCAAATGTGTGGCAAGCCGGTTTTGAAAAAAATGTGGCTAAAGCCCAGTTTTGACGTAGTGGTTTCTATGGTTATTTTATGAAAACCTCACCTAGCAAAAGATTGTCCGTTTCTAAATTTAGTTTACTTCTCTAAAGGAATAATGGATTTTAATTCTCAAGGATTTAGTTATCTAAGTTTCTATGGTTATTTTTGTTTTAAATAATATTTCTTCAATTTAAAAATAATTTGATTTATTAGTAATGTAATTATAAATTTTAATGTTATTATTTATTAGTCATGTAATTATATTAACATTCTTCTTTGTTAAAACATAAAAGTATTTAAAAAATATAATAATATGGCAGTAGAAAGTGGAACCACACCCCCTACAGTGGAAGAAAGTGGAAACATAGTAGAATCTCAAGTATTGGTGAGGTGACGACATAAAAAGCGAAACCACACTTGACAATCTAAAACAAATCTGGCTCAGATCTTGCCTAGACATGTTGCAAAAATTCAACACCGAAAAATCTTCTGAACGAGGCTCACCTGAATCGACTTAACCATTTTCTAAACCATCACCTCAAGAAGATCTCGAAACTATACATGTCAGCAGTGGAGATTCACACCCGTATCATTTTGTGAATATTTTTCTTGAGAAAATCCAAAAAGATGTTTTTAAAAGTTTAAGTTTACTTTTTGAATGTTAGGAGGAGTAAATCCAAATCAGAAAAATACAAAGACATTGAAAAACATCAAAACGCGAAAAAAAAGAGAAAAACAAAAATGAGTCTCCTGGCGAGAAAAAGAGAAAATGATAGTAAATCACTGGTCAGTTGAAACCTCTTTGAACTTAAACTGAAAAATGATAAGTAGCTCTATATAAGATTTATCGGTAGGCTCGCAATCATTTTAAAGTGTGCAGGACGATATAAACATAACGGCCTGAAGACCGTGTGGGAACCGCTCATTGGCATATGGTCTTGATACCGAAATTTCGTTTGATAGATTGCCGAGGTTCATAGATACGTGGTCTTTATGTAGTTTATTATCTGTGTATCATGGTTGTTTTCTTTTACCGAAAACAACGGGGACGCAAGTCTAGAACTTCCATGATGCCATACGTACGTGTACATAGTATACATACATGTATATAATACATGTTGCATACGACCATCAATAAGTGATAAAAATATCACAGTCACCCCCGAATAAGTGATTCTAAATAACATCTATATTCCGAGAGTCAAGTTGTCACTTTGTCGGTACGATGGTACTAACCTGTTCACGGACTTGCTCTCGTGCCCTTGCATGCATTGAAAATCAAGTTCGTCATTAATAAGTGATTTTATCACAAAGGGCTTGTATCCATCCTCAAATAAGTGAGTATCTCACGTCATATACGTCAAAACAGATGATAAATGGTATACTCACCAGTAAAATGAACTCTCGTGCATACCTTGGTACGGGAATGTGCTGTGAGTGGATGACCACAAGTCGGTAAGTATAAATCATACCTAAACGTATCACCAAGTCATATGATTACATCTGATTGTTGAGTTTAAGTGGACAAAAATTTCGATAATTGTTACAGGATGCTTATCTAAATGCTAACTAATTGAACAACAAGGGTGTTTTGGCATGACTGAAAACTGATATGATTCTCTTACCCTCGAAACTCGAAAAAAGAAAGTTTGTAAATATTTATGTATTGCTTCCCGTCTTTACATTTGAAAAATTCAACAACAAAAAAAACCAAAAAGATTTTAGGTGTGTTTTAATATAAACTTTATAAAAGCCAAAAATATTTTACTTCTACCTTATTTTTGATTGACCGATGTTAGAACTCGAATCTATCTCACCTAAAACCTGATTGAAAGCCAGAAAACAATTGTATCTTCATAAACAGTCTAAGTTAACAAGTTTTGAAAGTTACATTCTAAAATTAAACAATTTTGAAACTTTCAAAGTGTTGTTGGTTGGTAGTTGATTGAGAGTTGGTGTCATATATGTTGTCTGTTAATATTGTTTGAAATCAACTCTTAGTGAGGTTTTCATTTGAAAAATCTCTAAGATTAATTAAATCCGTAGCAGTTGTTTTCATTACGCGTTTAGCTCTGTTGTGTGTGTAGATGTGGCATTCGAACCAGCTAAAGGCAAAGAGAACGTGTCAGATGACAAGATGCAGAGTGATGACACGACATGGATACAATTTGAGGATCAAGATGATTAAGTTGCTGTTGACCATTCATTAACACCACAAGTATCTGAAACTTTGAAGATCAAAGATTCACGAGCAACATTTAAGGGGGAGTTTGTTGATGCTCCTCCTGATTATGACAAGTGAAGACATTTGAAGATCCTCCAGCGTGAAGAACGAACCATCACCAACAACATCCAAGGGGGAGTTTGTTGATGCACTTTTGTGTGGACATGACTCGGTTCGGTTTGGTTCGGTTCGATTCAAGTCCGTGGTCGACGGCATTCCTCCGTCGTGCGACTCGGAGAACGACGCAAAATTGACGAAGACACGAGAACGGCACGATAGAAGATTGATGACATCATCATAATGTCATTATGACATCTTTATAAAATATATGTAAACAGTATGTATGCTTCTCATTGAAATAGAAATGCATTCTTTCTAATCGAAATAGACAAGCATTGTTAACAAAATAGACATTATATAATATAAATGGCCTATTTCGGTTTCCACAAAATAAAGCCTATTTCGAATTAATACATGGCTTATTTCGATGATTTATAAAGCGAAGGCTATTTTGAATATATATATAAGGCAACATCTATTTCGATCATGTTCATATAGTTCGATGTGTTTCGATAGAATATGTCATATATCGATGTAAGTCTGCTGGTATGTTCTATAAATACTAGCAGATGTCCTCCGTTTTAGATAGCTTGCAAGAGCTAGAAGGAGAGTGTAGTGAGAGAGAGAGTTGTCGGTTTTCTTTGTATTAGTCGAATCTTGTATCGAAACTCTGTTGAAATCAATACACGGAACCGTTAATCGTTGATATCTTTGCGTATTGTTCATTCTCTCGCTCGGCTTGTGTCGTAACATGGATTCTGCACTCGTTACACCATCTGAAACAAGAAATCATCATAGTCCGACGATCCGCATATTGACCTACACAAAGCTCATATACAAGAATGAATGAATGATTGTATAGTTGTGGAACAACTCTTCTTTTTTGTTCTTAACCTTGATCTTGAATCTCTCTTTTGGATTTGAAGTTGGAATTTGAAGAGAATCAAAGAGATTTATCTTAGTTTTATATTTTAGAAAGTTAAGATCAAAAGAGGTGAGTGAAAAGGTTGGGTGTGGCTTGTATCTATAATCAAAGCTCAACAAACAAGAAAACAAGAAAACAACGTTCGATGTCACGGTCAACGGTATCGACCATGGACCGCTAGACTTGTCTTTTTTGCTTGTTTTGCACTCTTGAACATTATGCAACAACTATAATGGTTTCCGGCACCTTTTTCACACCTAAACGTCTGAATTGATTTTTAAAATCACTCATTACACATCTATCAATGTATATGCTTACTTTTTAATGATGGTTGGATAGTTAGTGAAGCAAAGTTGCTTTCTTTTCATTTGTAGAAACTATGTCCCCAACCACCATGGCAATCCCAAAATAGAAAGAAATTAACAAAAGTCTTTCATTTTCAAATTTCAAAATCCCTCTACTTGGTAACTAACTAGTTTAGATCAATGAGATTTTCATTTGTAAGAATTTTTAAGAAAATTAATTTGTTATATTTTAATTAGTTATTCGCTCAAATTCCCAATCAGTTATCTTTATACTCTAATCTTTATAGATAATTCGTCATTGATAGATCTTGTATTTTCAAGTCTTCATCAGTTGTAGCAAATTTGATTTTTCACCTTTGAATAAATAATATGTTGCACTTGATGAATTTATTTGATGATTGTTGCACTTGATTATTGTTGCACTTTAACATTCATCCAAGAGTTGATTAATTTGTTGTCCATGAACTCTCAATACTTCCTCTTCACCATACTTGAAGTGTACATTTCAGTATCCATTTGATTTCATTGATCTTCTAGAATTTCATTTGCTACTTCATCATGCTTGCAATACTAAGTAACCTTCATAGCACTTCATCACCATACTTAAAATATACATTAAGCGTATAGGGGACATGTATGTGGTATATGCATATTTACTAACAACAAATTGATAACACAAGTGTTGGGTGTCGAATCAAACAAATAAATAATAAAGAAACCTGCTAGTATGAGTAAAAGTAGAGTTCGTACAGTTAAGGATACAAATTAACCAATTATATCGAAAATAGATACGATTGTTTTATAAGGGGATTTTGATTTAAACTAAAATTAGCGAAAACATTATTAACAATGATGAGGATTAAATTGTTGGGAAATTCAGATGTTAAAAACTAATTCCAACACTAAGGCAGTTTCTTGATTTGATTCGGCTTACGATGATAATTAACAGTTATGGTTTAATGATCTTTTAGTTTAAACGGTCTGCATCAATATTGGACGTCACGTCGTTCATACATTCACTCCATTTAAAGTCTAATCAAGTGCAGTTCCTTGATTAGAGACAACCTGCTACTCTAAGCTCACGCTCTTCAGATCATAGCATGCGGGTTGTGTGATAAAAGTATCGATTATAATTAAACACCCACGTCGTTCGGAATGTTTAAATAGATTGTGTGATCTATAACGAAACTGAATTCATAGACAAACGCATGTATTGGCCGGGTATGAGATTAGCTTTAAAAAATTTCACTAGTATGGGACGTGTAAGGAATTAGATGTTATCTAGTCCGATTACCTAAAACCACATACCCATTTACTCGAACTATATACCCGATCATATACTCGATTTCTTTTCCCTTAAGCCTGATTATTAACGACTTATTTTAGTAGGTACATTATGTGAAGAAAAAAAAAACTTTTGGGATATGTATTTGATAATATTATTTATATATTGTGTGTTGTGAGGTGTATAAATAAAATTATATAAAAATTTTAATGTTATTATTTATTTATGATAAAACTTATATGTATGTGTTGTATATTTTAATTTATAATAGTTGCTAAATAATACAAGAATTATAATAGTAAAAAAGAAATGTATTTGCAAATCCCTGGGTATTGGGCCGGGTATGAGACACAATTTTACAACCGGGTATAGGTAGTGGTGCACAAAAAACCCGAACCCGGACCCGAAAAAAACCCGGAACCGGGTATTATAAAACCCGGGTTTTTTATACCCGAACCCGACCCTACCCGTAGGGTAGGGACCGGGTATGCATATTTGATCTAAAACCCGAACCCGGAACCGGTTTTTTTATACCCGGTTTATACCCGAAACCCGGTTTTATAAATACCCGAACCCGGAACCGGGTTTTATAAATACCCGGAACCGGTTTTTAAAAAAAAAACCCGATTTTGATGTATTCTTGTTTAATTATGTATGCATTAAGACTTCTAGTTCTTATGATTTAACAAAATTATGTATGCACTTTGATGTAATCTTGTTTAATTATTAGGTTTTTAATGATATTTGCCACCGCTACTTAATTATTTAGTATATTTCATTACAAGTGGAAACAAATATGCCAATATATGTTGGCCCTTCTATTTTCTTTGTTTGTTTAATATCATTATTAGTTTTTGTATTTAATAAATTATGCCTCTGTTTATAAAGTTCAAGAATAACCACATGAAGAACTATAAATTGTGCCTCTGTTTATAAATTGTGCATCTGTTTATCAATAGATTTGATGTCTATGTGTGAGAGTTATGTTTGATACATTTTATAAGCATAGTTCCGGTCGGGTTTTTTTAATACCCGGTGCGGGTTTTTTCCCAACCTGATGCATACACGAACCCTACCCGATGAATACCCGAACCGGACCCGAACCCGGAAATAGGGTATTATAATACCCGGGTTTTATAAAACCCGACCCGAACCCGGGTATATAGGGTATACATTTTTGGTAGAAAACCCGGACCCGGACCCGACCCGGTTTTTAAAAAAACCCGGTTTTCCTACCCGAACCCGATCCTACCCGAAACCCGGTTTTAAAAAAACCCAATTTGTGCACCACTAGGTATAGGTATAGGATTACCATTACCCTGTCCGAACCTGGCCCATTGACGTTCTTACAAATTAATTGTCGTATCCGTTTCCTTTATTCACTTTGCTGACCCTTTTTTTTCTTTTTTGGCAGAGCCAAAACCTAAATACCATTTCATTCAACCTTCTTACATTTAGCCCAATGATAATTAAATTACTAAAATCAAAATAATTGAACTTGAAGCCCACTTGCAATGAGTGCATAATCCATATAATATCTTGAGTTGCAGCCCACGTTGATCCATTTTAATTTATTTTGTTGACTTTGCACCAAAAATAATTTCCATCTCTTTTAATCCACAATCGATTAATTTGTTTAACCAGCTTCGAGTTCATGCTTCATCTCATGATCTCTTGAAAACAATAACTTTTCATATCCATAACTAGATTAGAACCCTATGTATTATACAGGTTGAATAAAGGTAATTTTATATACTAAACAATAAAATAATATATATTTAAAAATCTTATTTATTATACGGGTCGAATAAATGTAATTTTATATACCAAATAATAAAAAAAGTTACATCTTTAGAAACCTTGTGTATTACACGGGTTAAATAAATGTAATTTTGTATAGGAAATAATAAAAAAATTATATCTTTAAAAACCTTGTTGGTTGAATAAATGTAATTTTGTATGCTAAATAATAAAAAAAAAAAGTTACATCTTAAAAAAAACCTCATGTATTGCAAGAGTTGAATAAATCTTTTTGTATAGTAAATAATAAAAAAAAATATATCTTTAAAATTTGTATAGTAGATAATAAAAAAATGTCTTTAAAAACCCCATGTATTGCACAGATAAATCTAATTTTATATACCAAATAATAATAAAAAATGGTATCTTTAAAAAAAACTGATGGATAAAAGTCCATATTCAGCTAAACTTGACCCGAATGAAATTATAATTAGCTTTGATTGGTATTGATTCTCCTTAAAAATTGATTAATGAAATGAATGCCAATTCTATAATGCTAACTTAATTCACAATTTCAAATACAAAATTTGACTCAAATTATATACGTCTAAATTGATGGACACTATTTACATTTAATATTGTAATTATTATTATATGATGAAAGAACACTGTTGACATTTAATATTTAATTATTATTATATGATGAACATTTCCAAATATTGTATTATCTCCTCTTTAAATTTATACTAAATTCAATCATATAATTGAATATAGATCTAGATAATATTTCAAGTAAATTATCTCTTGAATAAACTGTAGTTTTACCCCCTGGAGATATAGTTCATTGGCACCCTTACCCCCTAAAACGAAATTTTTGCTGTCTAGCCCCCCAACGAATGCAAAACGCTGCAATCTTAACCCTTGGCACCCAACTCTGTCAAGTCAACGTTTGTTTGACTGTTAATAATGTGTGACTGTCAAGTCAACGAAATTTTTGCAAATCGCCGTCAACTCCACCACCAACTCCTACCCCCTTCTTACCATCGCCACCATCAACTCCACCACCACCTCCTCCTCCTCTTCTGACCACCGCCACCATCAACTCAGCCACCACCTCCTTCTTATTCCAAGCCCTAACCCTAGCCGCCTACAATGGCGAATCTGCACTTGTTCCTGTTCCAAACCCTACGTGGTCGTAGTTTATAGAGAGAGACAATGAAGGGGTTTTTAGAGAGAGAAACAGAGTGAGATGGTTGCTATGTTAATGTTACCGGTGAGTTTCCGGTCGTACATGGCGCTTCCAGATCTGTGTTAGAGAGAGAAATATAGGAAAGAGAGAGAGAGAGAGAGAGAGAGAGAGAGCAACGATTCATCTGGTTGTTAGGGGTGGCGAAGATGGTGTAGGTGGGGGGGGGGGTTAGACAGCAAAAATTTCGTTTTAGGGGGTAAGAGTAAGAGTGCCAATGGGCTATATCTCCAAGGGGTAAAACTGCAGTTTACTCTTATATCTTATACAACTGTATAATTATCTTTTTATTAAAATTTACAGAAAAAATAAAAATTAGATGGCTTCAATGAATGACATATATCCCTTATTGGTTTCTTTTATTATGTATATAGATAGATTTGTGTTTACTATCGGAAACCACTTTACATTCTTGAACCCTTTCACCTCTTTTAAAGTTCACTGTCATCTTTCACAACCACTCCGCAACTATGAAAATAATAAAAACCAATCCAAAGCAGACTCTGTTCCATCAAAACAAGCGTTTCATAATATAATGAGATATAGATATGATAAATGTGTGATATGTACTGAAATCCTTATTAAATTATGCTAATTCATGCCTAAAAATACAACTAAGAACAACTTCCTAATTTCAATTAATATCAAAACTAGTAAGCAATAACTTAAGTAATTCTGATTAGCACTAAACACATAGTTTTCCCAACAATTTTGATCACACTTTTCATCGTTTTCATCAAAAACTTCCACTTTTTCAAACAAACCTTCAATTATTTTTAATCAAATCCATTTCTATATGGTTATAATGATTTCCATCAATTTGTGATGGTTACAACTCAATTTTACATATAATTTTGCTCTAGGTAATAACTAGACAAAATACACTAAGAACTCAAACAACCAAATACTTGGTTAATCTTAAGGGTGCAAACGAATCAAGCTTGAGTCTATCCAAACCTGATGTTGGAATGTTTAATTTAAGGAGCCTAATCTTGGCTTGTGAGTAAGTTTCAATCTTGAACTCGACTCGGACCTGGTTCATTTATTAGTAACATCCCAAAATTTTAATGAAATGATCAGTTTATAAAGAGATTTGGAAAATTGGACATGGATCAAAAGGCCACTTTGGGGAAGTGCTTGTTAAAGGCCATGAGGGGCATTATAGTCACTTGTCTTAAAACCCTAGTGAGGAAAGAAAACAAACTAGCCTCAAGCATCTCATTTTCACCATTCTCATCCTTGATTCTATAGAGCAAGAGAAAGAGAGAGAGAGAGAGAGATAGAGAGAAAGAGAAATAGATTGGGTTTTGGTGTAGATTCACCAAGTTTCACACTCAAAATCGAAGGAGAGAAACCATGGGATCATTATCATCATCATCATCATCATCATCATCATCATCTGGTAACCAAGGTATCATAAAGGAGTTGATTTCAACTTAGCTTAAAGGTTGTTCTCTCGAGTTCGAGTTCATTGAGTTTAAAGGTTGGTTTTCACTAATAGGTTGGGATTTTGTTGAAGGTAATGCATTAAAACATAATACACGTCCATTTTGTAGGCATATGAATTCATAAAGTTGGTATCTTATGTTTACAGGATTGCATCGCAATAGCTGCCATTGCATATCAATTTTGGTTTTCTACAAAGAAGATAATAAGTTTTCGCAACCTTGTGATTGCGAATAGATAGTTGTGAATGGTTATTTGTGAATAATTATTTGGGGATGGTTAGTATTCGCACTATAGAGTATTCTCAAAGATAGTTTCGAATGGACTAATGCGAAAGATTATGTTGTTCAAATGCTTAAGCCCCTGCGAAAGGTTCTACATAATTCACATCCATGACTTTGAGAAAAGTAAACCATTTCCCATGTAAACCTTTTCCCATATTTGACTTAACGATACAAGTATTCAAAGAAGGTAAAACCATAAAGCTTATAGCATTCATAGTTATTTCTGCAGATGAGTTTCTAGACTCCTCTTTATAGACTGTTATGGGCGGTGTTCATACTCAATAAAGTGTTTATAATATAGTATAATTCTGGAAGAAAGGCACAATTTGTTTATGTAACCCAAAGTAAAGCATAATAGTAAAGAAAAAGTAATAGTTTTGTCTCTTAAGCTCGAAGATGTCGGGAAACATTTCAAAACATGTCTAAAGTTAACATCTCCTTGAGATACAAGCCAAGCGCGTGATAGTAAAGTTAAAGTATAAATGTAAGGGGTAAAGTATAAAGTATTCAAAAGATGCATGTATAAATAGCCAATGTCTCACTTGCGTCTAAAGTTAACCCTGAAATCTCATTTGCGTCTAAAGTTAACGCAACAGTCAAACGCGTCTAAAGTTAACGCACACATCTTAAGTTAATGCCAAGACCATAAAATAGGGATATTTCGTTTTTGCCTTCAAGTGGTTATATAACAATGTATTATATAGTTATACATGGTAGAGTCTACAGTAAAGTGTTATATTATGTTATGATATTTTATGCAAGGTTATGTGTTGGATGATGTGCCATGCGTGTATGTTATGTTAATGCTTGATAACGTTTATAGTTGTCTTAGTAGATTAAAACTCACTCAGCGAAGTAGACTTTTAGTATCCAAATCAAGTTTTAAAGTATAGGTTTTTTTAAGAGCCTGTAGACATCTGAGCTAAGGCTACTTACCTATTCTATACTAGCATCCCAATTATATTTTGTTTTGTTTAGACAACTTATGTTTTAACTTTCGGGCATGTACTTTTAAATGCTAACAATTTATTATAAGGATGTTATTTTCCGTTGCTTATGGCTGAAATTTATGGTTTAAGAACTAAATGTCGATAAGTAAATTCAACAGATCAGTTAGTTATTTTTCTATTTTAATATATATAATTATCTTTCAATAAATATTTATAAATATAATCCAATATAAACCTACTCCATTTTATTTAGTACTTTTTATCATGGTTATAAATTAAAAATATTTGTTATGTAATATTGTTGATCCCAGATAGAAATACCCAAATACTTAATAGGGCAAGTGATTTCAACAAATAGGAAAATATTGTGTGGAACTAGAAATCAAACTTTTAAGAAACAACTTACAGAAATTTTCAAGTGTATTAATGACTTTGTAGAACAAAGTTATTGGATATTATAAAATGAATACTTAAAGAATTATGTGCGAAGGGTTATGGAGTTTGTGGTGTGTGTATTGAATGCTAAGCGCAACTCATTTAACCTTCTGGGTTGACATCTCTATTTATAGAGAGTCTAGATCTGAATAAATATTTGTTTATTCATCACTTGCTCTACACAAAGGGACTTTTTTGAATTGGTTATTGCCAACTTATTACTTTTTGGGTTTGTGTCAGGGCTTACCTCTAAGACAAGTTGGTCCACTAGAATTTCTGGTGACCAGCTTACCAGAATTCTAATGAACTTGATCATCAGAAATTCTAATGAACTTGATCATCAGAAATATTATGATGATCAGACTTACCAGATTCTGATGATAAATACCAGATTTATCATCAGGCTTTATCAGAATGGTCTTGTCTGATTGTCTTGATCTTTTCCTGATACTAAGTTGAAGATGTATCTTTCATTTCTTCTTGTCGCTTTATCATGTAGACACCTTTTTAATGATACTTCTTGACTGCATCTTCAGTTAATGATCAGGTTGATCATCTTTTTCTTCAATACTTACATTAAAGTTTCCTAACAAATATATATATATATATATATATATATAGCATAATGCTAGGGAGAAAACCCTCCATTTTGAGAAAACCCTAGAAAACCCAACCTCCCGACTTTTTTTTGAAAAAAATAACACATGTAATATACATGTTTTTAAGAGTTTTGAGCGAAAAAAGTCAAAAAAGCGCCGAGTGGTTTTTTCTTTTTAAAAAAAAAACAAGTTTCAGCAACTTTTTCACTAACATGTGTTAGACAAAAAGTTGCTGAAACTTGTTTATTTTTTTAAAAAAAACCACTCGGCGCTTTTTTGATTTTTTTTGGCTAAAAACTCTTAAAAACATTATATTACATGTGTTATTTTTTCAAAAAAAAAAAAAAGTCGGGTGGTTGGGTTTTCTCAAATTTTTAGGGTTTTCTATCTAACCCTACCCTTGGCTGACTTAATTTATATATATATATATATATATATATATATATATATATATATATAGGGATAAGTTAAAATGAGAACCACCTCGAGTTGTAAGAACCAGCGAGAACCACCCCCGCGGGGGGCCGTTGACCACGATTTTTTTTTTACAACTAGATGTGTATATTTTAACACCCTACGCAAAGTTTGGGTTCAAACGGCGCGCCCGAGGGGGTAGTTTTTTACGCCCAAAGTTTGGTAAAAAAAAAAAAGAAAAATTAAAAGAAATTAAAAAAACCCAAACTTTGGGCGTAAAAAACTACCCCCTCGGGCGCGCCGTTTGAACCCAAACTTTACGTAGGGTGTTAAAATATACACATCTAGTTGTAAAAAAAAAATCGTGGTCAACGACCCCCCGCGGGGGTGGTTCTCGCTGGTTCTTACAACTCGAGGTGGTTCTCATTTTAACCTTCCCCTATATATATATATATATATATATATATATATATATATATATTTATACAGAGTATGCTTGTATAAACAATAGATTTGTTAGGCTTAAGAAATAAGCTTCAAATTTAAGTGTGAGCTCGTTTTATGTTTGACATAATTCGAGCTTCTAGTGAGCCATTCTTGGATGACTTACGAATGACTCAACTCATTTACAACCAAATTATGCTACATAACACTTAATAAACAATTTATAAACATCACTTAGGTGCTGTTTGTTTTTTCTGAAAAGCTCTATAACAACTCTCCTAAAACCCTTAAAGTACTCCTATACGTCTTAAAATATACCCCGTATACGAAAAACGAGCCTAAATAACCTTTATATTTACAAAAATCAAATAAAAATAAAACTATAAGGCTCTCGCGGGGCGCAACCCATTTAAGCCAAGGAGTCGTAGACCGCGACCTAGTGACACCAGGCAGCACCCGGTTCCGCCACGTGTCCCAACGCGTGTGAAGGCTAGATCGTTGACTCGACTAAGCTAGGACCTACCCTAGGTCGCTCGCAGGTCGTGAGAAAGTTTGATCAGGTAGTCGCGGGGCGTGAGCTGCCCCTGAGCAGACCTATATAAGGAGAGTTCGATTTAAGAAATTCTCGTTCTAAATCTTTTCTTTCTCTCTCAATATATAATAGCTAAAACTCTCGGGTATTATACCCCTAAAAAGCGAAGCTCTGCCTCGTTGTAAGTATTATAACCCCCGGTTACGAATTCGTTACTCTGCCCGATTGATCTAGAGCTCCGTAACGCATGTCAAGGCTCTGCCTGACTCAGTCGTTGGAGTTCTATCTCGGGGGTATGGTTAATGTAAATTGGGTTATCTTACTAACACGTGTGCATTGTTTAATTTTAATAGATTATAACCAGGAAGTCACCAGCAAGCAGTAGTATTATCTAAAATAGCAAAGTGAGTACATCTATTTTTACAAACCTTTTTATACAAACCTCAATTGTTTTAAATTATGATAACAGTGATTGACTCTATTTATTCTACAATTACTGTCGGTATGTTGGAGTTTTGTATACATTACTTGTTACTATACTGTAAATAGTAACATGACCACAAGTCAGGATTGACAGTACCGTGGGTGGTAATTGGGTAGATATAAACTTTGTAATCGCCCTTAATACTGTAAGATGATAAAAGCTTGTTTTGATTAAATTGGGATGCACTCGCCAGTATTTGTAACACCCCGTGTTTCGAAAGTCAAAGTCAAGATTGAAGTCAAAGGAAGAAAAGATTGCTAATTGTGATATGTCTCTCCTTGCTCAATTCCTGTTTTGACTTCTTTGACTCGTAGTTAGTCTATTTTGTTATCGCTTTAGTTGTATTATGTGGAGTATCTATTAATAATCGCATAGTAATCGTTGTTTATCGCATGGTTAATCGCTTTATAGCTATCGCAATCGCACTCGCAACTCGAATTACGCATTTTGGTTATTGTTATACGTGTATGTGTGCCTAATGTGTTACCTGTGCATGCTTATTTATGATATATGTGGGAATCAATCGAAGCACAATCGAACTCAATCGCAATCGAATCGCAAACGCTAAACGAATACGAAATAAGGATGCTTGTATGTTGATATAGTAGTTGGGATTAAAAGTAATTTGACTAGGAAACTCTATCGCATCGAAACGCTCGCAATCGAACACTCGAACCAAGCGACTGATCGATCAGGCGACCAGCCGTTCGATCGGACTGCTGTCCGATCGGACAAGCTGTTCGATCGAGTTGACTAACCGATCGAGCAGCCCCTCTCCACTTCTTTCCACTTTGGGTAACCCTAAAAATACCCCTTGTCACCATTATACTTTCTTCTTTTGGCAACTGACGACCGACCAGTGCTCTTGCTCGCTTTTTCCCTCGATTTCTCGCAATTCCGGTAAGATCTCGTCCTAAATCTTGTACTTCCTTAATCTACACGCACTCCTACACCTTTCTATCTTTTGAATCTTAACTTTTAACCATGAAATCATCAAGATTCAAGGTGTTCTAGGATGACGACATCATGTGTTCTTGAAGAACTTCATGTTTTGGCCTCAATCCACCAAGAACAACTTAGATCTAACCGATTTCCACATAAACAAACAAAGATCTTTCGTAGATCTAAACATATTCACAATGAAAATGATTGAAAGACGGTTTTCCAACTTTCTTTCAACTCTTTTACACTCAATGCACTCAAAACCGATAGAATCGGAGCTTGTGCCGACTTACTACTCATTCTTGTGGTTGCGTTGGTTCAAGATCCGTATTCTATCCACGAGATTATCGATTCCGGGTTAACCAAGAACAATCGTCCTGAACCGGTGGACTGACTGAACTTGGGTGGTTCCTGTTCAATCAGGTCACTAGAGCTTAGGATGAGATTCTGTTGGTTAGCACGATATCAACACATCTCGATAAAACGACAAACGACAAACGATCAAAACACCCAACTGTAAGACCAACAGAACGACCAGGACGGAATGCCGTCCGATCGGACTACCATCCGAACGGACTATCAACCGAACGGGTTGTCAACCGAACGACTTGCACCATTGGGTCCACACTTAACCATTTTTGCCAACATTTGAAGTCTGAATGTTGAACGAATTATTGTCCGATCGGACTACCATCCGATGGAATTGCCATTCGAATCATGAGACATTTAAGTTTCCACACTTAAATAATTACCAATATGTTCAATGCACAAAGGATGCACCCAATCGAACGACCGTCCGATCCAGTGACAACCCGCTGCGAACTTATTCTCACTGAAGTGCCCGACCAATCTGGTTGCCGTCCGATCAAACGATCGTTCGATCGATCGACCTGAAGGGTAGAGATACTTCAATGTTTTCAAAATGCTACAATGAAAACTTCAAAAGTCAAACCATCATACACAAACACATCTTTCCCAAAGGAGAAACAATCCACTCGAACAGTCATCCGACCGGACGACCGTCCGAACGGACTACCACTCGCACGACCGGCTGTCCGATCGGACTAACATCCGCTCGAACTACTGTCCGAACCACTTGTACTTTGCATCTTTTTACGCGCCACTTATCGTTACGATATCGTTTTGATCAGGCTAATCCTACTCTCTAGCGCTCCCTTCAATCCATCAACCGCTGTGAGTATACTCAATCCCTTTTTGCTTTACGCACTTTTGGATGTTACATACGTTACTAATACAAAATCACATCGAACACACTACGCAATACTATAAACGCTAACCGTTACCGTATGTTATACATGACTTAATGAATGCTTGTCTGTTATCTTTACACATGGAATGATGTCTACCTGCCTTAGCAACGATAGTACTATTAGTTTAGACTCAGCACCCGTTCACTCGAGGGTTGTTAAGGACAATTACCTACATGGCTCACAGTGGTGAGAATGTATCGCGAACTGCCTTGGGCAGTCAACCCGCAGTCATTGGTATCGATAGATTCATGTCGATAACTAACATGCCTCATTTTACACTGTGTGCTTAGGATGTTTACATGCTTTGTGTGCTGGTGATGAAATTGAGGCTAGGGACGGAGTCCTAGAAACCAATAAATAAACAATTGTCTGTAATAAAAATCTGAGTTGTCGAAACAGAACAATTTGACTAGATCTTTCTGTAATAATTGCATTATCATTTATGACATGGTATGGGACGTGTTAGTTTAAAATATTTGGTGAATATAGTTGTTATGGAAACTTCTGGAAAATCTGTTTCGCTCAGTGCCACGCCCTGATGTTTCCGCCATCGGTTGGGGTGTGACAGATTGGTATCAGAGCCATAACTATAGGGAATTAGGCAAGACTCGACCTAGTCCGGGTCGATGTCTTAGAGACCTAGTCTATAGTTAGGAACCCACAGACCGACTTGCATATCCAGTAGGGATCGTGTATGAGTTTACTGCTGCTTCTCGCCATTCTCGCCTATGCTACACTATCACAACACTCGAATTTTCAAGTAGGAATGAGTGATTAAGTCGAGATTAGGTGTGAAAACCGCAAACTCTCGACTAATTTGCTTGTTCAGCTCACATTTTATCTATAAACACGAGAAAATTGCGTTGAAATAGGAGTGAAATCCATACTTTAACGCATAATTCTCTTTTATTTTTATCAAAACAGGAACGAAGTTGTTAAGCCAGGGGTGAAACCCTAGCCTTGACGACTTGTTCCGACCTTTACTTGGTTTTACAAAACTCTCACCAAAGTCTCGACGGGCCCCAATGACTTAAAGTCACGTATGACTAAAGGGATGCGTGCCGAACGCCCAAGAATCGAGGCAAGAACACAGTCCTGAAGGTCAAAGTGTGTACCATAAGTCCTTGAGAATAGTCGAATCACTTTGGTTAGTCAATGTCTAATAGCCGCAGACGATCTATTTCTCGATTTTTATGTGTTTCGATTCTGAGCCCGCAACTGCTGACTCTGATAATTCGTCGATTTTATGTTTGTATGTGTATTTACCTGCTTATGTGTTTCAATTTTTGGAGAATTATTCGATTTTTGCATTCACTTTGATCAACACGCACAACCCGCATTGCATCTCTACCTCAAATCGCTGACAAATCGCTAAATTGTGGAGGACCTTATGTCACCTTATACGCTTATACTATACTACTTGGTATGTTAATCGCGATCGCTATTCTCGAGCATTCGCGGACTTGAATGATAGGTTTCTGTATTCTGACTGCATCTTGTGATTACATGTTTATGTGCTTCTGTGAATTCTGTGCTTTATGTGCTTATGTGCTTCATTGTTTATGTGAATCTGTGATTATGTACCTATGTGCTTACGTGATTATACGTGTTCCTGAGCTTTAGTAATATTAGGTGTGTGAGGTGAGATTCGATTATGTTGTGTTGAGTCCTGCGACGATGTCTGTTGCAGACAATGTCGTCATCTGGATCTCGCGCTACCCGAGATGCTCGCCGAAAGCAAGCAGACAAATGCCTTGCTGCCATGATTACTAAGCAAATGGCAAAGGTTGTACCCCAAGTTGTCAGTGAACTGTACGAGAACATGAGCAAATCATCCGAGGAATCCAGAACTGAGACTCCCAAAGCTTCTTTCAGCTTCAAACAGTTCAAGGCATGCAGACCGAAGGAGTTCACCGGAGAAGAAGGCCCTACGGCTTTGTTTCAATGGTTTGACTCGATTGAAGTTACCCTGCGACAGAGCAGATGTCCTGATAATCTCCGCACTTTGAACGCTACCGGCGTCTTCCAGTCCCGCGCTTTAGATTGGTGGACGGCCGAAAGGAACAAGCGCGGAAATGATGCAGCCTATGGTCTGTCATGGGACGAGTTGAAGAACATCATGCTCGAAGAGTTCTGCCCTCCCCATGAGTGCCAAAAGCTGGAGGATGAGTTCTGGCACATTAAGCAGAAAGAGGGTGACAACGCTGCCCTGACTGCTCGCTTCAAGCAGCTCAGCATCATCTGTCCCGATCAAGTGAAGAAGCCCGACATGACGATCAAGAAGTACATCTGAGCTCTACCCGACTGTGTTGCAGATTTTTTTCATGCCGCAAAGCCTGCAACAATCGAAGAAACTTACTTGCTTGCCGCTGAAATCAACGACAAGCGGGTAAAAGCTGGTTTTTGGGATAAGACTTCAAAGAACCTGCACCAAGTCACCGCCGCACCAACCGCTGAAACCGCCGCCGCTCAATCATCAAAGTCCTCACGCCGCAAGAAGAAGAACAAAAACAGCAGCCCCAGCAACAAGAACTGTGCTGGCACTACCACTGCTGCTCCACTCCAAGCCGTACCGGCCCAGCAGCAGCCCCATCACAGACCAGCACCAGTTACTTATGCACTGCCTGCAAAGCGCGCATACACAGGCCCCCACCCTGTCTGCCCAACTTGTTCTTACCACCACCCGGTGGGTCTCGCCTGTCGTTTCTGCGCTCACTGCAACATGTACGTCCACTTCACTGCTAATTGCCGTACTGGTCCCTGTCAAGCGCCAGCTCAAGCCACTGCTCATCAAGCTCTGCTCCCAGCCCCGCAGGGACAACAAGTGGCTCAGGCACCCGCGGTCAACGCCCGAGTCTGCTTCACATGTGGTGATCCCAACCACTTTTTGAACATGTGCCTGAACAGGGTTGTGAAACAAGAGCCCCAGCAGCAGCAACCTCAGCAGCAGCAGCCTCAGCAGCAACAGCAAGCCGCACGCGCCAGAACTTTCAACATCAATGTGCGCCAAGCCCAGGCTGACAACAACGTGGTCAATGGTACGTTCCTTGGGAATGGTATTTATGCTTCATGTTTGTTTGATACTGGAGCCGATAACTGCTTTGTGTCGTTTGAATTCGAGAAGCTTCTTAGTCGTAAGCGCTCCCATCTCCCCTCGACGTTCGATGTTGAAGTCGCTACCGGAAGAACTGTCGCCGTTAATTCTATTCTTCGTGATTGTACTCTTGAGCTCAACAATCACAACTTCCGAATCGACCTTATTCCGATGCAACTCGGAAGTTTTGACGTCATAGTAGGCATGGACTTTCTTTGCGAAAACCATGCTGAAGTTGTGTGCTTCGATAAGATGATTTTATTCTCGCTCGCGAATGGTGATTTATTGTGTGTTTATGGCGAAACTGCTTCGAAGGGTCTCAAACTCATGTCATGTGTCCAAGCTAGCAAGTATCTCCGCAAGGAATACAGAGCTTTCTTGGCTAACATTGTAGTAGCGGAGAAGGAAAAGAAAGGAAAGACAGAAGTGAAAGACGTCCCTGTGGTTCGTGAATTTCCTAATGTGTTCCCTGACGATATTCCCGGCCTTCCGCCAAGTCGTGATATCGACTTTCGTATCGACCTCATTCCTGGAGGCAACCCTGTTGCCAAAGCTCCTTACCGACTCGCCCCATCCGAAATGCGTGAACTCTCGAACCAACTCCAGGAATTACTTGAGAAAGGCTTCATTCGCTCGAGCACCTCTCCTTGGGGCGAGCCATTCTTTTTCGTTAAAAAGAAGGATGGGTCATTCAGGATGTGCATCGATTATCGGGAATTGAATAAGTTAACTATCAAGAACCGCTATCCCCTGCCTTGCATTGATGATTTGTTTGACCAGCTACAAGTTTCTACATGTTTCTCGAAGATCGATCTACGTTCAGTCTATCACCAACTACGCATTCAGGAGGAGGATATACCCAAAACCGCTTTTCGCACTCGATACGGCCACTATGAGTTCATTGTTATGCCTTTTGTCTTAACCAACGCACCCGCGGTTTTCATGGATCTAATGAATCGCGTGTGTAAACCCCACCTCGACCGTTTCGTCATCGTGTTCATCGACGATGTCTTGGTCTATTCCAAATCGAAATCCAAACACGCGCAACATCTACGTTTGGTTCTCGAGCTACTCCAAGGGAATCGACTCTATGCCAAGTTCTCCAAGTGCGAATTCTGGCTGGAGGAGGTTCAATTCCTCGGTCACATTGTAAATAGTCAAGGTATCCACGTCGATCCCGCGAAGATTGAAGCTGTTAAGAGTTGGATTACACCTAAGAACCCGTCTGAAGTCCGTTCTTTTCTCGGACTAGCGGGATATTATCGACGATTTATTGAAGGATTCTCAAAGATCGCTGTGCCGCTTACCACTCTCACGCATAAAGACAAGCCTTTTGTTTGGGGAACCGAACAAGAGTTTGCTTTCCCAACCCTCAAGCACATGCTTTGCAATGCTCCTGTCCTCACATTGCCCGATGGAAACGATGAGTTCATTGTCTATTGCGATGCTTCCAACATTGGTCTTGGTTGTGTCCTCATGCAACGGGACAAGGTTATAGCTTACGCATCTCGTCAGCTCAAAATCCACGAGAAGAACTATACAACCCATGATCTCGAGCTAGGCGCAGTTGTTTTTTGCGTTAAAGATTTGGCGACACTAACTGTATGGTACCAAGTGTACGATCTTCACCGATCATAGGAGCCTACAACATATCTTTGACCAGAAGGAACTTAATATGCGTCAACGCCGATGGGTAGAACTTCTCAACGATTATGACTGTGAGATTCGTTATCACCCAGGCAAAGCAAATGTCGTTACCGACGCTCTCAGCAGACGGAGTTATTTGCTCAGCATTCGTAAAACCCAAGCCCAATACGATCTCGAAACCCTCATCCGCGAAGCCCAGCATGCTTGTTTTAACGAGCGCACTTTGGATAAGGAAAGAATTTACCACGATGGAGCTCATCTTGTGAATAAGCCGAATGGGATATTCCATTATCTGGACCGGATTTGGATCCCTAAACGGACCGATTTGCGAAAGATTTTGATGAACGAAGCCCATAAATCCCGTTATTCTATTCATCCCGGTGCCGACAAAATGTACCAAGACCTTCGCTACAAGTACTGGTGGTCGGGCATGAAAAGGGATATTGCCCTCTACGTTGGGAAGTGCCTGACTTGTGCAAAGGTCAAGGCTGAACACCAAAGACCCTCTGGCTTACTCGAACAACCACCGATCCCTATATGGAAGTGGGAAAGCATAGCTATGGACTTCATAACAAAGCTTCCGCACACGTCATCAGGTCACGACACTATCTGGGTTATTGTTGACCGTTTGACCAAATCAGCTCACTTTTTGCCAATACGGGAAGACTACAAGGTAGAACGATTAGCCCGAATCTACACCAATGAGATCATTTGTCGACATGGGACGCCTCGCGACATCATCTCTGACCGTGATGCTCGGTTTACCTCGTGACTGTGGGAAACATTTCAAGCTGCTCTCGGTACTACGCTTAACCTAAGTACCGCATTCCACCCTCAAACCGACGGTCAGACTGAAAGAACGATCCGTACTCTTGAAGACATGCTCCGTTCGTGTGTCATAGATTTCGGTAGTAATTGGAATGTATACCTGCCGTTAGTCGAATTCTCGTACAACAACAGTTATCATTCCAGCATCCAAATGGCACCATTCGAGGCTTTATACGGAAGAAGATGTCGATCGCCTATTGTGTGGCACGAGATCGGTCACTCGCAACTAACCGGTCCCAAGCTATTACAAGAAATGACTGATAAAGTCCTCCAAATTCGAGACAACTTGTTGAAAGCTCGAAGTCGACAGAAAAGTTATGCCGATAGACGACGCAAGCCCCTTGAATTTGACGTTGGCGACTACGTACTCCTAAAGGTATCACCTTGGAAAGGTGTGGTCAGATTCGGCAAGAAAGGGAAACTAGCGCCTCGATATGTTGGACCTTTTAAGATCCTAGAAAGGATCGGAAAAGTGGCCTACAGACTCGAACTACCGGAGGAGCTTAGTAATGTCCACCCGACTTTCCATGTGTCAAACCTCCGAAAGTGCCTGGTTGAGCATGATTTGATTGTACCTCTCGATGACCTCCAGGTAAACGAAACACTACACTTCGTGGAGAAGCCTGTCGAAATCATGGATCGCCAAACCAAGCAGCTCAGACGCTCGTGCATTCCTATTGTGAAAGTCCGATGGGAAGGCAAACGAGGCGCGAAGTTCACTTGGGAACTCGAAAGCGACATGAAGGCGAAGTACCCACAGTTGTTTGTTACGGCTTCGGCCTAATTTCGGGACGAAATTCCCTCAACTAGGGGAGGCTGTAACACCCCGTGTTTCGAAAGTCAAAGTCAAGATTGAAGTCAAAGGAAGAAAAGATTGCTAATTGCGATCTGTCTCTCCTTGCTCAATTCCTGTTTTGACTTCTTTGACTCGTAGTTAGTCTATTTTTTTATCGCTTTAGTTGTATTATGTGGAGTATCTATTAATAATCGCATAGTAATCGCTGTTTATCGCATGGTTAATCGCTTTATCGCTATCGCAATCGCACTCGCAACTAGAATTACGCATTTTGGTTATTGTTATACGTGTGTGTGTGCCTAATGTGTTACCTGTGCATGCTTATTTATGATATATGTGGGAATCAATGGAAACACAATCGAACTCAATCGCAATCAAATCACAAACGCTAAACGAATACGAAATAAGGATGCTTGTATGTTGATATACTAGTTGGGATTAAAAGTAATTTGACTAGGAAACTCTATCGCATCGAAACGCTCGCAATCGCAATCAAAACAGCAAAACTCATCGCGCCGAACACTCGAACCAAGCGACTGATCGATCAGGCGAACAGCCGATTGACCAGCCGTTCGATCGGACTGCTGTCCGATCGGACAAGCTGTTCGATCGAGTTGCCTAACCGATCGAGCAGCCCCTCTCCACTTCTTTCCACTTTGGGTAACCCTAAAAATACCCCTTGTCACCATTATACTTTCTACTTTTGGCAACTGACGACCGACCAGTGCTCTTGATCGCTTTTTCCCTCGATTTCTCGCAATTCCGGTAAGATCTCGTCCTAAATCTTGTACTTCCTTAATCTACACGCACTCCTACCTTTCTATCTTTTGAATCTTAACTTTTAACCGTGAAATCATCAAGATTCAAGGTGTTCTAGGATGACGTCATCATGTGTTCTTGAAGAACTTCATGTTTTGGCCTCAATCCACCAAGAACAACTTAGATCTAACCGATTTCCACATAAACAAACAAAGATCTTTCGTAGATCTAAACATATTCACAAAGAAAATGATTGAAAGACGGTTTTCCAACTTTCTTTCAACTCTTTTACACTCAATGCACTCAAAACCGATAGAATCGGAGCTTGTGCCGACTTACTACTCATTCTTATGGTTGCGTTGGTTCAAGATCCGTATTCTATCCACGAGATTATCGATTCTGGGTTAACGAAGAACAATCGTCCTGAACCGGTGGACTGACTGAACTTGGGTGGTTCCTGTTCAATCAGGTCACTAGAGCTTAGGATGGGGTTCTGTTGGTTAGCACGATATCAACACATCTCGATAAAACGACAAACGATCAAAACAGCCAAGTGTAAGACCAACGGAACTACCAGGACAGAATGCCGTCCGATCGGACTACCGTCCGAACGGACTGTCAACCGAACGGGTTGTCAACCGTTCGACTTGCACCATTGGGTCCACACTTAACCATTTTTGCCAACATTTGAAGTCTGAATGTTGAACGAATTGTTGTCCGATTGGACTACCATCCGATCGAATTGCCATTCGAATCCTGAGACATTTAAACTTCCACACTTAAACAATTCTCAATATGTTCAATGCACAAAGGATGCCACCCGATCGAACAACCGTCCGATCGAGTGATAACCCGCTGCGAACTTGTTCTCACTGACGTGCCCGACCAATCGGGTTGACGTCCGATCGAACGATCGTTCGATCGATCGACCTGAAGGGTTGAGATACTTCAATGTTTTCAAAATGCTACAACGAAAACTTCAAAAGTCAAGCCATCATACACAAACACATCCTTCCCAAAGGAGAAACAACTCGAACAGTCATCCGACCAGACGACCTTCCGAACGGACTACCACTCGCACGACGGGCTGTCCGATCGGACTAACATCCGCTCGAACTACTGTCCGAACCACTTGTACTTTGCATCTTTTTACGCGTCACTTATCGTTACGATATCGTTCTGATCAGGCTAATCCTACTCTCTAGTGCTCCCTTCAATCCATCAACCGCTGTGAGTATACTCGATCCCTTTTTGCTTTACGCACTTTTAGGTGTTACATACGTTACTAATACAAAATCATATTGAACACACTACGCAATACTTTAAACGCTAACCGTTACCGCATGTTATACGTGACTTAATGAATGCTTGTTTGTTATGTTTACACATGGAATGCTGTCTACCTGCCTTAGCAACGATAATACTATTAGTTTTGACTCAGCACCTGTTCACTCAGGGGTTGTTAAGGACAATTACCTACATGGCTCACAGTGGTGAGAATGTATCGTGAACTGCCTTGGGCAGTCATCCCGCATTCATTGGTATCGATAGATTCATGTCGATAACTAACATGGCTCATTTTACACTGTGTGCTTAGGATGTTTACATGCTTTGTGTGCTGGTGATGAAATTGAGGCTAGGGACAGATTCCTAGAAACCAATAAATAAACAATTGTCTGTAATAAAAATCCGAGTTGTCGGAACAGAACAATTTGACTAGATATTTCTGTAATAATTGCATTATCATTTATGACATGGTATGGGACGTGTTACTTTAAAATATTTGGTAAATATAGTTGTTATGGAAACTTCTGGACAATCTGTTTCGCTTAGTGCCACGTCCCGATGTTTCCGCCATCGGTTGGGGTGTGACAGTATTTCTTGCTGATAAAATGTTTTTAAAATGCCTTTCAGGTAACAAAATGTGAAAGCCAAATAGAAGCCAGCTGGAGAGCACTGAAGGTTTGGAAAAGTGGCTATAAAAGTTACCTTAGTAAGAATGAAGTTTTATTTAAATAAATTAGGGTTTATCCCTATAAACATATTATAATGGAAACTTGGGTTTTTCCCATGTATTTATTATTTATTAAAGTGTGGTGTTTTAACTCTGATAAATTATTTCCTAACTACGGTCTTGATGTTAATTTTCGTTGCCAAATTAATAAACACCGATACCACCATCTCTGTGTGATGCTCGTGGCCGCCCGCCCCTTGGGGCAAGGGGTCGAGGGTTGCGACAGGAGGTGGTATCAGAGCTACAGCCACTGGTTTAAGCCACAGAAGTGTTCTGCTGACACCAAGATTTTTATCAAATTATGTTAGGAAATAATCTATGTAATTATGTGTAAATATGTATATTATTGTTGTGTGGTATTTGAGAATCTGTTAGTTTACAGTATGAGTGAGCAAGGTACGTCTGACGCTTACCGTAATCTAGATAGTGTCCCCAAGAGTGAAGGAACCTCGTCACAACCTACTCCTTCGGGGTATTCTGCTGATACAGAAGAGGGAATTTTCATCTTTAAGACGCAATCCGAAGAACCGTTCCCTCCGAAAAAGAGAGGATGGTTCAGTAGGGGAGCACATAAGAGGCGAAAGAGGATGAAAAAGTTACAACAACAAAGAGCGTTAGCAGCAGCCAATAAGGAAGTAAATGCCCAAACTCAGGAGGCAGTTAATAGACAGTTGGCAAACTTTCATATGCTAGCCCCCACTGCAGCAGATCCAAATCTTGATCAGCTAGTTGCACCACAACCATTGCCATTATTTCCAACCCAACCAATGGAGATGTAACCTAACCAAGGAAACCAATTTCCCATACCAGCATTTGACCCTAACGAAGTACCTAGAATCCCAACACCTAATCCTCTAGCGTATGATCCATGGGAAGATGACCATAGGGATTATCAGGAACTCTATCCATAGGAAAAACTGATACCAAATCCCATAGCACAGTATACGATCGGTATATTCAGGAAATATTAAGCAACACGTACCCTTATGGAGAACCGATACCTCAGTACCTTGACCCAGTACCCGCACCACGACTACCCATGAGCGACGAGAATGTGCAGGAACTCCGCACATATGGTGAAGAATTGATAAAAGGAGGAGAGAGGATAAGACAGATAGGAGAAAAGCTCGTGTGGAAATAAGACGAGCGAGAAATGAAATTCTGGATGAACAACCCTTAGAAATAATATATATATAAAGGTGTGTAATTGAAAAAAAAAATTAACCAAAATATATAACCTAATATCTATCGATTCATAACTAGTAGTGTGTTTAAATTTCAGTTGTAGATTGTAATATATGTATATATATATATACTAGGTTATCACCCGGGATTGCTTCCTGGGCTCGAAATTTTTTTTTATATTAAAAACTATTTATTATTAATACATATGATACAAAAAGTATGACATATTACATGTCTTGGTTATAGATAAATTCTATCACGGGTTGTAAACATGTAATAAAAGTTATAAGCTTAGTGATTGCTTATGATTCATGTTTTAAATTACTTTTTATAAAAAAAATGCATTTTATTTAAAAACAATTGAATAATAAAGTAGTGAATTGCAACAAAAAGCATGGAATTAGAGAAGATAAATGATCCTCAAGACTACCAACAAAATAGCTTTTAGAATACAAACAGCAAACCTTTATGAAAATAACCTATGCTACTTATTACATAGATGCAATAATTCCAATTAGCAACATTCTGAACCAAAATATGTAAGCTTCACATCTGGAAACAAAAGCAATTTCATAAAAAACAACCGTAAATAACATAAAATCAAATGTATACAAAAGAAAGCAATAAAAATTAGCAGGTATCATATTTGTACCTGTACAAATCAAGATCATAAAGCATTCAGCCTCAATTTTGGGTGATGCAAGCAAAATCTGCAAACTTCAATCTAAAAACCATAAGAGTTTCTATAAAACCACAAACGTAGCTAACACAAACGCAAACGCAAACTATAATCATTGTATAGGTTTCCTAGTGGGTATAGGTTGGGTTCGGGTAGGTAGAATGTTTTCTCCCTATTTTATCTTGACCCGCTTACGTTTTTAATCGTAAGAAATCACCAAAAATGACGCAAAACCACCCAACCCGAACTCGATTATTGAGCCAAACCCATCTAAACAAAACTATTAACACAATTCCGTGTTATGCTATCATAGTTGTTTAGACTCGATAATAGCTGTTTATGATTACTCAATTCACTATATGTGAATATAAATGTACACATATGTGTATACACATACATGTATGCCATACAGTTCACACATAGTTTATTTTGATATACTAAAAATATAAATAACTAATTAGTTGATTATGTAATATTTTAAACAAACCTTTAAACTTCGTAACGGCTGCTGAAGTGATCGCAAGAACACCTCCAGGTTAAAAAAACATAACTTTCGAAGAGATTATATAGAACAAACCTTGCACAACGTCAAAACAATAGCAACACAACTTTACCTCTTCTGGATCTATCACTCCATATACCTGGTAGTTTTAAATAAATGGCTACCCATCCATTAGACAAAGCTTCATAATTGGTAGATTTGGTCGGAACTGATTCTACTTATTTCTTATAGAATTTTGGCTACACTACTGTAAACATAATAGCAAAGAATATGGTTATCGGCCAAATTATTTTTCAACAATAATCATCTAACACGAACCGAGCAAAATCACGAAATCAATCACAATGAGAGCATCGGTTTGAGTTGTTACCTGTAAAACCAATTGGATGTGAGGATCATCTTCAAGAATTGATTTAAGTCGTTAGTTGTGTCGTTTGAACGAAGAATTTGTATACAAATCCCAAACCCGGTACCTATATCAAAAAAATCCCAAAAACGTTTATACGCAATAATTGATTTGAATGGTTATGAATGACCAGGAACCTTCAAAACTATCCTTCCAACAGCAAACTTAGAAGAAAAAAAAAACAATGTAAGATTACAATCACAAAAGAAAACAAAAGGAAGACGAACAAAATTAGCCTTTTGGGATGGATTTGGTGCTTCATCACTACCAAACAAGAATCTCAAAGAACTCAGGCCACCACCACTACTCACTCATTGATTCATATTTTCACCTTATTAATGACTAAAACACTAACCTTGCACATAGTTTTTAACTCCATTTCAGAGATAAACAAACAAACAAACAATATAAATTTGGCCTAAAATCTTGGATTTACCACACATCGGAGCCTTTAATCATTCAACACCCACTAAGCACTCTTAAGACTATTCTTACTAAACATTAATTCTCAATCATATTCAAAACCAGTTTGCACTTGAACGCAGTAACAATAATATTCAAAATAAATGCATAATTGCAAGTCCTAAGATAAACAAACTAAAAAGAAATAAAAAAGAACACAAGATTACCATCTTCTCTATACAAAACATCCCCACCCTAAAAATCCTAAAAACCAACCATTTTAAAACAATGTACCAGTATATTCCAGAAACCATAGAAACCAGATCTACGGCCTACACAACATAACCGAAACAGAAACAAAAACAATCTGGTTTGTGATGAAATTAACATAACGAACACAAAACAATGGCGAAATCGAAAAGAGGGTAAAGAATACCAGAGAGCGAACGAACAGTGACTCGACTGAAGATATCAATTGCCGGACCCAAGGAACAATATTGGTTCAAATTATCGCTTGTTATCACGATACCGGTATTATCAGTGATATATACCCATATAATTTCTAAAACAAAAGAGCAACAACATATCAAATACTCACTGAAATCAGAAGGAATAAACTGAAAAAATAAATAAATTAAAAGATGAACATATAACATAGAATATCAAATAGGAATCGACATTATCAAACATGAATCTATATTTAAAGAATTTTTACTTGTTTGGTGAATCCTTTGGAGAAGACGATGATGGATCCAGTACAGTGATGACGATGAATGAGAGGGAGGCTAGGGTTTAGAAAAGTGAGGTTGTAAAGTAATGTTGTTTGGAAAAGACAATATATACGATCCATTTATTTTTTGACCTGAATCCAGATTCCGACCCGATTTAGAAATGGATCCCACCTTCCAATTTGCTCACATGTTTTCCCGCCCAAAAACCTTGTGAGATTGAACCACAAGCTGCCACATCAGCCCAAATGTATTCATTTATTATATATAATAGATATATGATAAAGAGTAAAAGTCGCAATGTTCGACGTTTTTGATCAACTTATTTGCCTGATTGTTTGCACTAGATTTTATTCTGTGATATTAATACCTGATAAATGTTTATAATCCAGATGGACAACGAAGTAAATCAGGAAAACCAGAATAATGATAATAATGGAAACCAAATAGATAACAGTGTCATCCAACATATAGTAGCACAATGAATTATAGATGCTATGCCATATATTATCAAGTCTGTTAAAGAAGCAGAAAATAATAAAAGTGGAAGTAAACGACCACCTAGTGAACCAAGTCACAACGTGAATAATGGACCGCTACTCCAATTACTCTTTCTAAAAAGAAGAAGAACCATGTCATATGGTTGTTCTTACAAAGAATTATGGTCTTGTAAACCAATAGAATTATCTGGCAATGAAGGAGCCATTGCAGCTCTACGTTGGATAGAAAAGACAGAGGCAGTCTTAAAAATAAGCAAATGTGCAGATGAAGATAAGATTATGTTTGCTTCTAATCTTTTTAAGAATGCAGCTTTAGAATGGTGGAATACTATTCTCCAGTCTAGAGGAAGTGATAAAATTTATAATATGGACTGGATTGACTTTAAGGACATAGTTGAAAGGAAACTTTGTCCTCCTCATGAAAAAGAACAAATCGCTAATAAGTTCTTAAATCTTAAAATGATTGGAATAGACTGCAAGGGTTACACTACCATATTCTTCGAATATGCTAGAATAGTGCCAACCCTAGCCTCACTAGAACCAGTATTAATCTCCCGTTACATCTGGGGATTAATTAGTGAAATCAGACACGTAGTCAAGGCAGCTAGACCACAAACCATAGAAGAAGCAGTAGAATTAGCCAATACCTTGTCTGATGAATTGGTACGTACGCAAGAAGAAAACCAAAGAAAGAACCTAGCCCAAAGACTTACCCAAGAATTTCGTTATGGAAGTAACTACCGTGGGAAAAGTACAGGTTCTAATTCTGCACCTTACTGTAAGTACTTCAAAAAGTAACATTCAGGAAGATGTTCAATATACTCCAACTTCTGCAAAATGTCTGGACACAAGGAAGAAGACTGTAGGAAGAAACCCAGCAACAAGTTATGCTTCAACTGTGGAGAGACTAGGCATATCAAGCCGAACTGTCCGAAACTAGCTCTAGCAACAAACAGCAAAACTACAAAGAATGCCCGAGCATTTGTTCTAACAGCTGAAGAAGCCAAGATGATTCCGGATGTGACTGCCGGTACGTTTTTTGTTAATGATATTTTTGCTAAAGTATTATTTGACTCTGGTGCAAACCAAAGTTTTATTAATACTTCGTTCTGCAAACTTCTCAATCTACCATTAACTAAACTTCAACAAGATTGTTTGGTAGAAACGGCGAATGGAAAATCCACTAAGATCAATGAAATCCTGCAGGGAGCCAGAATAGAAATTTTAAACCATAATTTTATCGCTAACCTTTATCTAACGAATCTGGGTAGATTTCATATCGTATTAGGAATGGACTGGTTAGTAGCCAATCACGCCAGTATTCTATGTGATCAAAAGTCCGTACAAGTAAGTTCACCAAAAGGAGAAAGAATCACAATTAAAGGAGATAAGCCCACTAAGTCCACAAAATTCATCTCTGTGATGAAAACAGCCAGCTATGCAAGGAAATGGTCACTAGTGTATATGATTTCCATAATCATTAACACTAAAGGAAAAGAATTAAAAGATATTCCAGTAGTATCAAAATTCTCAGATGTTTTTTCCAGAAGAATTACCTGGATTACCGCCAGATAGAGAAGTTGAATTCAGAATTCATCTAATACCAGGGACATCACCGATTGCCAAGGCACCTTCCTGTTTAGCACCAGCGGAGATGCAAGAACTGAAGAAACAGTTGGATGAACTTCTGGAGAAAAATTTCATACAGCCTAGTTCATCGCCATGGGGAGCACCAATCTTGTTTGTCAAGAAGAAGGACGGATCAATGCGTATGTGCATTGATTACCGAGAATTGAACAAGGTTGCGATTAAAAATCGGTACCCACTACCGAGAATCGATGATCTGTTCGATCAATTGCAAGGAGCCCGATTCTTTTCTAAGATCGATTTACGCTTAGGATATCATCAATTGAAAGTACAGGAAGAGGACATTCCTAAAACTGCTTTCAGAACAAGGTATGGTCATTATGAATTTACAGTCATGCCATTTGGTTTAACCAATGCCCCAGCTGCATTTATGGACATGATGAACAGAATATGTAAACCATATCTGGATAAATTCATAATTGTCTTTATAGATGATATTCTTATTTACTCTAAGAGTAAAGAAGCTCATGCAGAGCATTTGTTTATACTTTTAAATTTGCTGAGAAAAGAAAAGCTTTATGCTAAATTTTCAAAATGCGAATTTTAGTTAAAGGAAGTGCAATTCCTTGGATATCTGGTTAATCATGAAGGAATTCATGTAAATCCCACAAAAATTGAGGTGATTACTAGGTGGAAAGTCCCTGAATCACCGACGGAGGTGAGAAGTTTTATTGGACTAGCAGGTTATTATAGACGTTTTATTGAAGGTTTTTCTAGAATAGCTATTCCCTTAACGAAACTGACCTGCAAATCAATTAAGTTTGAATGGGGACCAAAACAGGAAGAAGCTTTTAGGATTCTAAAGCAAAAGTTAACCAACGCACTCATACTAGCGTTACCAGAAGGAACTGAAGACTTGGTAGTCTATTGTGACGCTTCTAAATTAGGTTATGGATGTGTGTTAATGCAACGTCAAAAAGTTATAGTCTATGCCTCTAGACAACTTAAGGATCTTGAAGAGAATTATACAACCCATGATTTAGAATTAGGAGCTATAATTTTTGCCTTTAAGATTTGGAGACACTATCTTTATGGTAGCAAGTTTACTGTTTTCACCAATCATAAGAGTCTAAGATATGTTTTTAGGCAAAAGGAGTTAAATACGAGACAGAGACGTTGGATGGAAATTCTCAGTGATTATGATTGTGATATCCAATATCATGCAGGAAAGACTAATGTAGTAGCTGATGCTTTAAGTCAAAAATATCAAGAAAAGCCATGATGAGTACGATCTCTCAAGTTAAATCTGCAGATAGATTTAAATGAGCAAATTAGAGAAATACAAGAAACAGTAATCAATGACAATACTGAAAAATTAAAAAGAATGATTAAGGAATTAGAACAAGGAACAGATGGAATTTGGAGATTCCATAAGAAAAGAATCTGGATACCTAAACAAGGAAACCTACGCCACCAAATTCTAGAAGAAGCCCATAAGTCTAAGTATACGATACATCCTGGTAATGATAAAATGTATCAAGACTTAAGAAAGAATTTCTGGTGGATAGGAATGAAAAAGGATATAGCAACCTATGTTGCTAAGTGTCTAACCTGTTCACAGGTTAAAACTGAATATCAGAAACCCTCAGGTTTATTGCAGCAATTAGAAATGCCAATATGGAAATGGGAATTAATAACAATGGGCTTTGTTACTAAATTACCCAAGACACGAAAAGGTAATAATGCAATCTGGGTGATTGTAGACAGATTAACCAAATCTGCTCATTTCTTACCTATGAAGGAAACTTTCAGTATGGAACAATTAGCCAAGTTGTATGTAAATGAAATAGTTTCATTACATGGAATTACTTTATCTATTGTTTCTGATAGAGATAGCCGTTTTACTTCTCATTTTTTGGACTAGTTTCCAGAAAGCAATAGAAACCAAGTTAAACCTAAGCACAACTTATTATCCTTAAACGGTCGGACAAAGCGAAAGGACAATTCAAACAATGGAGGATATGCTTAGAGCTTGTGTAATTGATTTCGGAGGAAATTGGGATGATCATTTACCATTAATTGAATTTTCCTACAATAAAAGCTATCATACCAGTATCAATGCTGCACCATTTGAAACACTTTATGGACGAAAGTGCCGAACTCCAGTTTTTTGGGCAGTAATTGGAGAAAAACAACTGTCTGGACCAGAGATAGCACAAGAAACAAACGACAAGATTATTCAAGTCAAGGAAAGACTAAAAGCAGCACGGGATCGTCAAAAGAGTTATGCTGATAACAGACGAAAACCATTGGAATTTCAAGTAGGAGATAAGGTGGGGAGGATATAACAACTCTCCTGAAACCCTTAAAATACTCCTATACGTCTTAAAATATACCACGTATACGAAAAACGAGCCTAAATAACCTTTATATTTAAAGAAATCAAATGAAAATAAATCTGTAACGCTCTCGCAGGGAGTGACCCAGTTAAGCCAAGGAGTCGCGGGCCGTGACCCAGTGACACAAGGCGGCACCCGGTTCCGCCACGTGTCCCAACGCGTGTGAAGGCTAGATCGTTGACTCGACTAAGCTAGGACCTACCCTAGGTCGCTCGCGGGCCGCGAGAAAGTTTGATCAGGTAGTCGCTGGGTGCGAGCCGCCCTTGAGTAGACCTATATAAGGAGAGTTCGACTTCAGAAATTCTCGTTCAAAATCTTTTCTTTCTCTCTCAATATATAATAGCTAAAACTCTCGGGTATTATACCCCTAAAAAGCAAAGCTCTGGCTCGTTGTAAGTATTATAACCCCCGGTTACGTATTAGTTACTCTACCCGATTGATCTAGAGCTCCGTATCGCATGTCAAGGCTCTGCCTGACTCAGTCATTGGAGTTCTGTCTCGGGGGTATGGCTAATGTAAATTGGGTTATCTTACTAACACGTGTGCATTGTTTAATTTTAATATATTATAACCAGGAAGTCACCAGAAAGCAGTAGTATTATCTAAAACAGCAAAGTGAGTACATCTATTTATACTAACCTTTTTATACATACCTCAATTGTTTTAAATTATGATAACAGTGATTGAGTCTATGTATTCTACAATTACTGTCGGTATGTTGGGGTTTTGTATACATTACTTGTTACTATACTGTGAATAGTAACATAACCACAAGTCTGGATTGACAGTACCGTTGGTGGTAATTGGGTAGATATAAACATTGTAATCACCCTGAATACTGTAAGATGATAAAAGCTTGTTTTGATTAAATTGGGATGCACTCGCCAGTATTTCTTGCTGATAAAATGTTTTTAAAACGCGTTTCAGGTAACAAAATGTGAAAGCCAAATAGAAGCCAGCTGGAGAGCACTGAAAGTTTGGAAAAGTGGCTATAAAAGTTGCCTAAATAAGAATGAAGTTTTATTTCAATAAATTAGGGTTTATCCCTATAAACATATTATAATGGAAACTTGGGTTTTTCCCATGTATTTATTATTTATAAAAGTGTGGTCTGTGGTGTTTTAAATCTGATAAAATATTTCATAACTACGATCCTGATGTTAATTTCCGCTGCCAATTTAATAAACACCGATACCACCATCTCTGTGTGCTGCTCGCGGCCGGCCGCCCCTCGGGGCAAGGGGTCCGGGGTTGTGACAAGCTCTGCGCAATCTCTTCTGTCTGCGCCGCTCAAAGCACGCGCATACATTGCCACGCGCAGGGTGTTTGTTTTTCCAAAGGCGTTTCATTAAAACATGTCTATGTGAGCTATTCTTGGTGCAGACTTGGTCCAGCCACTTCTAAGATCTTCTAGGGTCTGCAGAGAGTTAAACACCGTCACTCACCACCACCGCCCATCACCACCACCACAGTTCACCCCCACCGTCCACCACCCACTACCGTCCATCACCACCACCACCGCCGTCCACCATCCATCACAACCACCACCGTCCATCACCACCACTGTCCATCACAACCACCAGCGTCCATCACCACCACTATCCATCACCACCACCGTACACCACCCACTACCGTCCATCACCACCACCCACCACCACCGTCTACCACCATCACCGTCCAACATCACCACCACCCATCACCACCGTCCATACACCACCACCAGTTTATTTTTGAAGTCTGCATATGTTAAAAGACAAACAACCTTCTTCTTGCAGACTGCAGAGGTTTGTTCATCCTCTTCTTCTACAGATGTCTGCAGATGTGGTCCGCAGACTGCAGACATTTTACCCCTTAAAAAACGAACAACACCTTAGACATGTGGGCGTGGGATCGGGATACACATCGAGGAGGTGACGTGGAGGGGGACCCCGACGAGGAACATACCCCATAGTCTTATGATGTTACTAAGTTTGTGGATGTATTAAACAATATCAATTAAAAAATTCACTAATCGGAGTAAAGCAACCCAAAAATGGGATGTTGAAGTTATTGGAAATCGGCTTACGAAACGATTGTTATTAGCCTCAGGTTGATATATATGACCTTCCAAACACCCAATTGCTGGCGTGCTCATGTCGCATACACACTAGCATTCATTTGGGCTTTGAACATAAATTTTAGAAATTTATACTCTTTTTTTAACATTTTAATTATTACCTTTTATTTCAGTTTTTTACTGAAATGAGGTCATACCCACACATATTGCTTTAGAAAACAATGTATTCGTGATATAATGTAATGTAAATTTTGGGTTGTTACACCCCCATTCGCCACCAAATATGAAATAACGATCAAGAAAACCTAAACCCGAGTCAAGATATGAACAAACGCATAATTGGAGATCAAAACCACAAATAACACACATAAGCACATACAAAACTTTTTAAAACAAGATATGAAAACTGCTAATCAGAATCAGTATATGTCTATATGATATCAACATATAAAATACACATATAGCACTATTACCTTTACACAAATCTTAAATCCATATATGAAGAACACTAACTCAATCTGAGATACTAAAAAAACAATCTGAGGTCTAATACATACACACAAACACATCAAGACACAACCGTGTGTAGGGGCGGACCCACATAGAGTGGGTCAGGGTCTCCGAACCCCAATGTTTTAAAAAAAATTAGTAGATTCGGTATATTAAATTGTATAAGGACCTCATAAATACAATTAGGTGGACACTATAAAAAGAAAAGGAAAGCTGGTGTAGTAGTAAATGCCTCTTTTTACCAACAAGAGGTCATAGATTCAATCCTTGTATAGCCTCGTTTTTCCTTTTTTTTTTAATCTAGTTCAAATAGACCGTATTGGAATAAAATTCTGAGTCCTCCACTGACCGTGTAATGATGGTCTGGCGAGGTGGTTTTTAATCTAGTAGTGTTTGAAAGAGAGAATGCAAAATGGATGTGATATAGCTTTGTTTATGTTATTATTTAAATACTATTATTTCTATTAATACAAAACGTATAAAAAGAAAACAAGAAGCACATAACCTCAGGCCAGGTAAGCAAAATTGATACCTGAAATAAGCATCTTTTGTGGAGTCTCTCCTCTAAATCTTAAAAAAAAGTAGGAACTAAATAAGTCCTTGCTTTCAAAATTGTTGCCATTTTTTAAATCGTTTTTGAGCACATGAATTTGTTTTGCCTATAACTTTAGATGTGTAGAATAAAAAAATAAATATAAGAGCCAAACTAAAATATGATCGGATCTAGCTAAAAATGCAGCGCAAATTCTTATAAATTACTTTAACAAATAAACTAACACTAAAGTAGTAGAACTCAATTTTAATCTTGTATCGGTTATTCATGTTAATAAAGAGTTTATATAAACAAAACTGAGTATTTTATTTAAAAAAATTTAATTGTTTATTAATTTACATAAAACTAATTGGAATATTGCACCCGAAATATAGTACCAAGTACCAACAACCAATTCATCGATGATAGATGAGTGACTCGTGAGTCACTTGGGTCTTGTGTTTCAAATTATATAGAACAACAGGGACCCTTTTTTTTGTTCTATTCTATATATATTATACACAACTTATTTCCACTAATTTATATAGCCTTTTTTAGAAAATAATTCAAAAAATATATTTACTTAAATTGAATCTGGATATGATCAACACACACGGAACATCATATTTTTTTAGAAAATAATTAAAACAAATATTTACTTAAATTGAATCTGGATATGAATTTTTTTTTAATATGTATATTAAAAAATAAGAGTAAAAAAGTGGTAAATGTACAATTTACTAAAAAAATAAGAGTAAAAAAGTGGTAAATGTAAAATTTACTAAAAAAATAAGAGTAAAAAAGTGGTAAACGTAAAATTTACTAGGTTATGACTTCTACAAAATCATAGAAAACCAATTTTTACAATTTATAGATAATAAGAAAACAAGGCAACACCGCACGAGAATCAAACACAAGCAACTCACCATTTTCACCACTCACTGAGTCATACCCAACTCTTCCACTATAACCCGACTCGAACCCATGCTTCCGGACCCGACCCGCAATGACCCGACAAACAAGCATTGCTTTCCGCCCTCTACCACCACCCGCACTCTCATGCGCTGCCCCGCTGCCCGAAAACGTACACAACGCCGCCCCTTTCCCCCACTGAAACGACCATGAACCGCTTTCGTCGGTCTCATACCCGCTGCCCGCGGCGGACCCCAGGCATTGAAACCTCATCACTTCATTCCCATCCGCCACACACCGGGCATGGTCATCCCCGGACCCGGGTTGACCCGACCCTGAATTCCCGATTGACCCGGATCCGGACTTTACCAACTCTCTATACTCCTCAAACCGGGTCACGACCCGACCCGAATTCTGAACTTTAAAAACCATCTCTATCCGACCCGAAAAAACCTTGGGAGACCAACTTGTATGAAATATTATCTCCACCACATTTCGCGACGGGTGGCCCTCCGGCAGGTCAGTCAACGCCGGAATATAAGACTCCGGCGGCCGTGAATGTCGCCGGAGATTAGATGACGCATTACTACTTCTGACCCGGGTTATATTTTCGGGTTTTCTTGACCCGGGGTGCTTATTTACCCTCTCCGGCAGCTCAACTGTTGGCTTTAGCGACGCTTTCTTGACACTTTTAGTTTCAACGACATCTTTAAGGCTTTGAAAACTCTTTCTACAACTTGAAGAAGCCGGAAGAAGACGAACATGATGACTCTCAACGACGTCGTTTACAGCTCTTTGTTTGCATTGTAACGACTTTACCCACCCTACCGGCATCTCCAGCGATGTATATACATACACAATCTATATCTATATATGATATTTGTTGCAATGGTCTGTTTTGTAGTATTTTTATGGGTGGGAGAGGAGGAGGTCCATAATGAATATTAGGGTAAGTGCAATGACGAAAATACCCTTTGGAATAATAAGGATTTACGTGGGCACGTGGGAAAGATATAGAAGCTAAGAGGGAGAAAATCAGAAAACAAAATAGTGCATTAATGAGTATTAAATTGTAGGATCCAAAAGACCATCATCAATGATGGTTGTCAGGTTTAGAGAGATGATGATTCCACCATATTTCACGGTGGTGGAAGTGCAAATTGGATCATACCTTAAATTATGGTTGTATTAATCATTCTTTTTTGACTTTTAAATTGTATTAAACTAATTAAAGATTTATTTTTTCTTCAATATTCAACAGGTTTGAATTTGAAAATGTGACTTAAGTATTTTCTATAGTTAAATGATGGATAAAATGGAAAATACATGCAATACACGCTAATTTTTATATTATTTACAAACTTGGTTTTATTTTGACTAACGAACCAACAATCTTGCATTGATTATAGATGTGGTTTAAATATATAAGTTACGAGAAAGAAAGACAAAAAAAAAAAAAAAAAAACAAGGTCATGTCTCATGGTAGATATTAAAACTATAAAGTTCTTTGATAAATAAATAAATTTGTTTATTTGTATTAATAAAGGGAAATAATTGGGTTGAGAAGTTGATAAATTTAGTTACATAAAAAAATCGCACGATGTTTATTCAATTCGCATTGTTTTTGGTATAGTTTGTTATAATTTTCAGCATGTGCTATCTAGAAGAATTGTGCTGGTAATATTGTCGTTAAAACATAAATAAAGACCAAGTTACAAGCAATGACAAAGACCAATATTATGTTTTGTTGTTCAGTCGTTTCCATGAATGGGAACACAACTTTTATATACTACAACAACTTAATTATATATATATATATATATATATATATAGTTCAAATAAATCAATCGGGTTTTTTTTTAATAAAAAAACAACCTACATGTTATGCTCTATAATAATAATAATAATAATAATAATAATAATAATAATAATAATAACAATAATAACAATAATAACAATAACAATAATAATAATAATAATAATAATAATAATAATATGATAATCAATAGATTATATTATGTGTCGATTTTTAAGAGAGTGTGAAGTTAATTATGTCTAAGGTTGGTACCAAAGTAGATTTCAATCATACAAGACTTAGTAATATTTTATGTTAAGTAACTAACTTTGAATGGATGCTAAGAAAATAAGAATCTTGAGGTTATGTTTCTTTAAAACAAAGTAACAAGCAAAGTTCTTGGTAAACACTTGTTTTCAAATAAAACCCCTTACAAAGCAAATATGTAACATCATGATGGTGAGATCTTTTGAAAACAAAAAAAAAAGGATTTTTTGCTACAGAATGTTTAATTCCCTTTTAAACAGTTTTATTTATAGATTAACCAATAAAAATATATGTTTTGTCTCTTTTTATTATTTATCAAAACACTAATTAGTTATTTAAAAACCTTGAGAGAGATCATAGTTTAATTCCTGAGATAGGGTAAATTTGATGTATTATAAGAGTAGTATATAAACCTTTGCAATTAAAAAAAAAAGTTATTTAATAACAGTGAAATTTGAAATTGCATGAAAACGCTTATTAAGAAGGAATCTTCACATGGGAGTTTGAGAATAGAAGAATATTAGGGGGAATGGAAGCTGGCAAATTATTTGAATGAATTCTGAAGGTTAACTTTTATTGCAAATATATCCCTAGCTTATTTTTATATAGGCCTGGTCTATTCGTACACGCCATTTGTCTTTTTGCACATCCAAAGCGCCGCGCTTAGGCCAAAGCGGGGCGCTTTGGATGTGCAAAAAGACAAATGGCCAGTGGAGATGAGTTTGTGTTGTTTTTTTTTTTTAAATAGGTGGGATGTGGGTTAGTTTGGTAGTGTTTTTTGGAGGAAAAAAATGTATTTGAGTTTTATTATTATTATAAAATATTAGTATTACATATAATTCATAGTTGTTTTATAATTACGTTTTTTACGTCATTATTTTTATAGAACGTATAAAATATAAGTGCGTCTTTATAAACTGTTAACCTAGTTTATTTTGTTAAATTAAACGAACACGTTAAATAAAATGTACAGAAAGCCATAAGAATTAAACGTAAACAATCCAAAACCAACGTGATGTAAATAGAAGATTAACTGCAATATATATATATATATATATATATATATATATATATATATATATATATATATATATATATATATATATATATATATATCAGTTTGTACATACAAAACAAAACGGTACAACTGAGTACATAATACATAACAAAACACTATACAAACAAACTAATGTGCTAATCCTCGTGCGGTGGGGACGGTGGGAGGGGAAGTGGAGGCAACCCAGCGAGCTCTCGTAGAGCAACGAGCGTCTCGACGATCCAGTCAATGCGTGCGCCCTGGCGTCTGAGGCGCCGGTCGAAGTCCCGAGCCACCTCACGCGCTACCGGAGGCAGGTCAGCGTAAACGTGCTGCGGGTACTGTGGCGGCTAAGGAGCTGGCTGAACTGGTGGTACCGGGATCTCTTCGACATGCTCCTCCTGAGCCGGATCCTCGAATACAGGCTGAGCCTGAGCCTGAGGCTGAGCCTGATCCTGAGGCTGGCCCGGGTACTGATCGAGGCCCAGAGCCTGTAGCTGAGCCTGCCGAGTGGCCTCCTGAACATGAGGAGGGGCTAACACTCCATCCCTCAGCTCAATAACAACCGGGATGACCTCCGGCACCACCTCCGGATGCCAAATCAGCCCGTCACGACCCTTAAACCTCAGACCAACATCAAAGGTACGGGTGATCTGCATGCTAGAGACTGACGCGCGGCCCAACCTGGTTGACGAGATCGGATCGGACAGCTCCGGATCACTCTCGGGCACGAGCCCTAGCGAACGTGCAATGGCGGTGTGTAACACCCCGTGTTTTCACGAGTGAAAGTCAAAGTCAAGGTCAAAGTCAACGACCGATTTCGCGCGACTCGACTCGTAGAATTGTTTTTATTATATTTAGATTATGTGGAGTAAATGTCGTACATTACAATAATCGGGTCATGCTAACCGTATTTCAATCAACCTACGACTGTGAATGATAGGAAGTAACAATGCGATAAAGTTAATCAAGCTATGCTAATCAAATCGACATCAAATCGTAACTCGAGCTATGTATTTTACTTGTCAGTTATACGTGTGTGTGTGCCTTACGTGTTACCTGTGCATGTTTATTTTATGTTATGTTGGGATAATCAAGCGAACTCAATCGAACTCGAAGTCTAACTCGAATGTAAACGAACCCGAACCCGAATCCCGAGTCGAACCTTATAAGAAGTAGTTGGGACTGAAAGTAATTTGACTAGGAAACCCTATCAAATCGCTCGCAAATCGAAACCGGAACAACATCGCGCCGAACACACCAAAGGAGGCGGCATCCGCACGGATGGCCAATCCGCACGGATTGCCAACCCGCACGGATTGCCAATCCGCACGGATGACCAGTCCGCGCGGATAGCCTACCCGGGTGCGTGCCATGCGCACGGCTCACCCCCTTTCCCTTTTTGGCATCCTATAAATACACGGGTCACTCTCCACTTTTTCCACTTTTGGCAAGTGACGTCCGAACCGCACGCATTCTTCACTTTTTCTCAGATTTCTCTCAATCCAGGTAAGATCTCGCACTAATTCTTGTACATCTTTGATCACTACACAATTCTACACATTTCCATCTTCCAAATCTTCACTTTTAACCATGAAATCATCCGGATTTGAGGCATTCTCGGGTGACGTCATCATGAAGTTCTTATGAACTTCAAGCTTGACCTCATTCCACCAAGAATAGCTCAGATCTAAACGATTTCTACAAGATTTCACAATAACTTCACCTAGATCTAAACTTTTCTAAGGATAAAAGAGTTGAAAGAAATAAACCTAAGTTCTCTCCTTCTTTTACCCTTAAATCGGTACGAATCTGTTCGGTTCTAGTCTCTACTAGATAATAGTGATGCACTAGTCCTAGATCTAGAATTCTACCACAAGACACCTGATTTCGGGGACAACCGGAACTACCATTCTGAGTCGCCGACAGGCCGAGTTAGGGTGGTTCCTGACCGGTCTGGTTACGCGAGTGAGAATACAAATTCCAAGTGGTTGCTACGTAATCAGAACGTCTCGATAAACGACAACAGAAACCAAGTGTAGACGAACGGAACAACCATACCAAATTGTCCGCACGGACAAGCTGTCCGCACGGACAGGCTGTGCGCACGGATTACCATCCGCACGCACAGGTCATCCGGACGAGTTGTCACCCGGACGAGCTACCCTTAGGACCCACTTTCCAAACAAGGTTTGAGTATCGACGAATGAGCAATCCGGACGGACGACCTCTGAATGGATTACCCTTCGGATCATGAGATACTAAGGCCTTAAAATGAAAATCAAACAATGTTCATCCGCACGGCCAAGCCGTACGCACGGACAGGCTATCCGGACGGATTGTCTCTGCCCGCGCGCACAGGCTGTCCGCACGGACTACCAATACGCACGGACTGTCGTCCGCGCGACCGGCTTGAAAGGTAGAAACACTTATGTGGTTTCTAAATGCTACAACGAAAACTCCAAAGCACAAGCCATCATACACAAACACATCTTAGGAAGAAACAATCCACTTGGACGTTTATACCCACAAACAACTTGACCGTACGGAAAAGTCATCCGCACACACAACTAATCCGCACGGGTTACCACACGCACGGACAGTCGTACGCACGGATAGCTCATCCGGATGGGTTACCATCCGCACGCATCACCATCCGCACGGATAGGTTATGCGCACGGATGACTTCCTTTCACTGATAACTGATCCGCACGATCAGTTATCCTACCCACTCTCACTTTGTACTGTTTTTCGCGCCACTTATCGTTACGTTATCAAATCTATTCAGGCTAACCGTACTCGCTGTAAAGTGCTCCCTTCAATCCATATCGCTGTGAGTATACTCGAACCCTTTTTGCTTTAGCACTTTTGGGTGTTACATACGTTACAACTATTCAAACTACAACTATCACACTACTCAAGCTATTTTAACGCTAAACCATTAATGCATGTTATACGTGGCTTATGAATGCTTGTTTGTTATGTTTACACATGGAATGCTGTCTACCTGCCTTAGCAACGATAGTACTATAGTTTGGACTCAGCACCCGTTCACACGGGGGTTGTTAAGGATCTTTTACTTGCATGGATTACGGTGGTAATCATGTATTGCGAACTGCCTCAGGCAGTCAACCCGCAGTCATTGGTATCGATGGATCTATGTCGATAACTAACGTGCTTCATTTCACTATGTGTACGTGCTGGTTATGTGTAAACGAATTCGAACTCTATATGCTATTATCAAACTTGTATGCTCACCTTTACATTTTATGTATTGACCTTATTTTAACGTATGTGACAGGTGCCTAGGTTGTTTATATGCTTCTCGGGCTGTGATGAAATCGAAGCTAGGAACTGGAGTCCTAGAAACCAACAAATAAATTAGTTACGTCTAAATCTGAGTTGTCGGAATAGAGTATTTGTTTTGATGTTATCTGTAATAACTTGTTTGACTATTTAAGATACGGTATGGGACGTATTGCTTTAATTAAATGGTAATGATAGTTGTTATGGAAACTTCTGGACAATCTGTTTCGCTCAGTGCCATGCCCCGATGATTCCGCCATCGGTTGGGGTGTGACAGATTGGTATCAGAGCCATAACTATAGGGAATTAGGCAAGACTCGACCTAGTCCGGGTCGAAGTCTTAGAGACCTAGTCTATAGTTAAGAACCAACAGACCAACTCACACGTATGCGTAAACTCGCCACTATTACTCACTCTTTTTCTATCACTGCACTCGAATTTCCAAGTTGTGAACAAGTAATGAGGTCGAGAATAGGTGTGAAAACCGCAAACTCTCGACCAAAGTTGCCCAATCAGCTTACGTTTTAGCTACAAACGAGGAGAATCATACCAAATCAGGAGTGAAATCCATATTTTGATGAATAATCTCCTCAATTTTTATCAAAAACGAGGACGGAAGTTGCAAGATAGGGGTGAAACCCTAACCTTGACAACTCGTCCCGCTTTTATACAAAAAACTTCCACCAAAGTTCGACGGACTCCAACGATCTAAAGACACGATATAACCAATGGGAATTGCGCCAACGCCCAAGAATCGAGGCAAAGGCATAGTCCTGGAGGTAATTGTGCAGGATCCTTGCGAATAGTCAAGCTACTTTGGTTAGTCGAAGTCTATTAGCCGCAGACAATCTACCTTCGATTTATCGATCTTTATGAAAAATTTTATGCATTTTCAGTTATTTGTTAACATTTTGAGGTGCTATTGGTTTCAACTCAACACTATTGCTTCTGCTAAAACAAAAAACCCGCACAACTCATCGCTAACGAATCAACAATAGAAGCAGTCAGAATGCTTTGTATGCTCATAGGTGCTCTTAGTGATTAAGTTATGTGTGTTTTGCTACTGTGTTCATCAGTTTAGGAATACTGTGATTATGTGCTCTATATGTTTATGTGATTTTGTGCAATTATGTGAATTCGTGACTATATGCGTTTACATGGTACGTGTTACTGAGCTTTAGTAGTAGTAGACGTGTGAGGTGAGATTCGAATACATGTGTTGAGTTCCGTGGCGATGTCCATTGCAGACAATGTCGTCTGGATCCCATCATCCGCTCTCTCGTCGAGAAAGGAAGGACCGACGTCTTGCTTCCATCGTCGCGAAAGCTGTAGCAAAGGCGGTGAGCGATGCCTATGAGAATGCCAGCAAATCATCCGAGGAATCGAGGACCGAAGGTCCTAGAGCTGTCGCAAGACCTTTCAGTTTCAAACAATTCAAGTCATCTGGGCCGAAAGAATTCACAGGCGAAGGAGGTCCTACTGCACTATTTCACTGGTTTGACTCTATCGAGGTTACTCTGCGACAAAGCGGTTGCCCTGATGACCTTCGAACTCTGAACGCTACCGGCGTCTTTCAGTCCCGTGCTTTGGACTGGTGGACGGCCGAGAAGAACAAGAGAGGGAATGATGCAGCTTACGGTTTGTCGTGGGACGAGCTCAAGGAAGTCATGCTAGAGGAATTCTGCCCTCCTCACGAGCGTCAAAAGCTTGAAGATGAATTTTGGCACATACATCAGAAGGATGGAGACAATGCTGGCCTTACTGCTCGCTTCAAACAGCTCAGCATTATCTGTCCTGACCAGGTCAAGACTCCTGAGATGACCATCAAGAAGTACATTCGAGCTTTGCCCGACTGCGTTGCTGATTTCGTGCAAGCGGCCAAGACTGCCACGATCGAGGAAACCTATCTGCTGGCCGCCGAAATCAATGACAAAAGGGTTAAGGCTGGAATGTGGGATAAAACCTCCAAGCATCTGCATCAAGCCACTACTACTTCACCAACTGCTGAAACCACCTCGTCAAGCAACAAGAGGAAGAACAAGAGAAAGAACAGCTCCACCAACAAGAACTGTGCGATCACTGCTGCACCGATCCAAGCTGTACCTGCCCAACAGCGTCAAGTAGCGGCGCCTGTGGCCAATGCACCACCCGCCAAGCGTGCATATATTGGACCACACCCACTCTGCCCTACTTGCACCTATCATCACCCGACTGCTATTCAATGCCGCTTCTGTGCTCATTGCAACGTCTACGGTCACTTTACTGCCAACTGCCGTATTCGTCAAGCTCCTGCCAGTCAAGCTCTACTCGCTGCCCCACAGGGTCAACAAGCTCCTCCGGCACCCGCAGTCAAAGCCAGAGCATGCTTCACGTGTGGCGACCCGAATCATTTCGCCAACCTGTGCCCGAACAGGGTAGTGAAACAAGAACCGCAACAGCAGCCGCCACAGCAGCAGCAACAACAACAACAGGCAGCACGCGCCAGAACTTTCAATCTCAATGTGCGTCAAGCCCAGGCCGACAACAACGTGGTCAATGGTACGTTCCTTGTGAATGGTATTTATGCTTCATGTTTGTTTGATACTGGAGCCGATAATTGCTTTGTGTCACTCGAATTTGAGAAACTCCTTAGTCGTAAACGTTCTCGACTCTCCTCTGCATTCGATGTTGAAGTCGTTACCGGAAGAACCATCGCTGTAAACTCTGTTATTCGTGATTGCACTCTCGAGCTCAACAATCACATCTTCTCAATCGATCTCATTCCTATGCAACTAGGAAGCTTTGATGTCATAGTAGGCATGGACCTTCTACGCGAAAACCATGCCGAAGTTGTGTGCTTTGATAAAATGATTCGTTTCTCGCTCGCGAACGGTGATTCATTGTGCGTTTATGGTGATACTACTTCGAAGGGTCTCAAGCTTATGTCATGCCTACAAGCTAGCAAGTATCTCCGCAAGGAATATAGGGCTTTCTTGGCTCACGTTGTAGCAGCGGAGAAGGAAAAGAAAGAGAAGAAGGAAGTGAAAAACGTTCCTGTGGTTCGAGAATTTCCTAATGTTTTTCCAGAGGATCTTCCCGGACTACCTCCTAAGCGTGATATTGACTTTCGCATTGATCTCATTCCTAGAGCTAATCCTATCACCAGAGCTCCTTATCGACTCGCGCCGTCCGAAATGCGCGAACTCTCAACCCAACTTCAGGAATTGCTTGAAAAAGGCTTTATTCGCCCGAGCACCTCTCCTTGGGGCGCACCAGTCCTTTTCGTCAAAAAGAAGGATGGGTCGTTCCGGATGTGCATCGACTACCGGGAATTGAATAAGTTGACTATCAAAAACCGCTATCCTCTGCCTCGAATCGATGATTTGTTTGATCAGTTGCAAGGCGCTACGTGTTTCTCTAAGATCGATCTACGCTCAGGATATCATCAGCTGCGTATACAAGAGGAGGATATACCCAAAACCGCGTTTCGCACTCGTTACGGCCATTACGAATTCGTGGTCATGCCTTTTGGCCTAACCAATGCACCAGCAGTTTTCATGGATCTGATGAATCGAGTGTGTAAACCATATCTCGACCGTTTCGTCATCGTGTTCATCGACGATGTCTTGATCTATTCCATAACGAGAGCCGAACACGCGCAGCATCTACGTTTGGTTCTCGAGTTACTCCAGGGGAACCAACTCTACGCCAAATTCTCCAAGTGCGAATTTTGGTTAGGGGAGGTTCAGTTTCTGGGTCACATCGTTAATAGTCAGGGCATTCACGTCGATCCTGCGAAGATTGAAGCTATTAAGAGCTGGGTTACGCCTAAGAACCCGACTGGAGTCCGCTCCTTTCTCGGGCTAGCGGGCTATTATCGACGATTCATCGAAGGATTCTCGAAGATTGCCGTACCACTTACCTCTCTCACTCACAAGGACCAGCCTTTTTTTTTCTGGGGAACCAAACAAGAGTCTGCCTTTCGAACCCTCAAACACATGCTTTGCAATGTTCCTGTTCTCACACTACCCGACGGAAACAATAATTTCATTGTCTATTGTGACGCTTCTAACCTTGGTCTCGGTTGTGTCCTAATGCAATGGGACAAGGTCATAGCTTACGCGTCTCGTCAGCTCAAAATCCACGAGAAGAACTATACAACCCATGATCTCGAGCTAGGCGCAGTTGTTTTTGCATTAAAGATTTGGCGACACTACCTGTATGGTACAAGATGTACGATCTTCACCGATCACAAGAGCCTACAACACATCTTTAATTAGAAGGAACTAAATATGCGTCGACGCCGATGGGTAGAACTTCTCAACGATTACGACTGTGAGATTCGTTATCACCCAGGCAAGGCAAATGTTGTTGCCGACGCACTTAGCAGACGAAGTTATCTGCTTAGCACTCGTAATGTTCAAGCCCAGCACAACCTCGAAGCTCTTATTCGCGACGCCCAGCATGCATGTTTCAACGAACGCACTTTGAAGAAAGAAAGAATCTACCACGATGGAGCCCAACTTGTGAGCAAATCAAACGGGATATTCCACTTCTTAGACAAAGTCTGGATTCCCAAGCGAACCAACCTGCGACAGATTATCATGGATGAAGCCCACAAATCCCGATACTCCATTCATCCCGGTGCTGACAAAATGTACCATGATCTTCGCTATCGGTACTGGTGGCCGGGTATGAAACGGGATATCGCTCTCTATGTCGGAAAATGCCTAACCTGTGCTAGAATCAAGGCTGAACATCAAAGACCCTCTGGCTTGCTCGAACAACCACCAATCCCCATGTGGAAGTGGGAGAGCATAGCCATGGATTTCGTAACCAAGCTTCCAACCACGTCATCAGGTCACGACAGCATTTGGGTTATTATTGACCGCTTGACCAAATCAGCTCACTTTCTGCCAATACGAGAAGACTACAAGGTAGAACGATTAGCCCGAATCTACACCGACGAGATCATTTGTCGACATGGGACGCCTCGTGACATCATCTCTGATCGTGATGCTCGGTTCACTTCACGATTGTGGGAAACGTTTCAAACGGCACTCGGTACAACGCTTAATCTAAGTACCGCGTTCCACCCACAAACCAACGGTCAGACTGAAAGAACGATTCGTACGCTTGAAGACATGCTCCGTTCGTGTGTCCTAGACTTCGGTGGTAATTGGGATAGACACCTTCCGTTAGTCGAATTCTCGTACAACAACAGCTACCAGGCTAGCATCCAGATGGCACCTTTCGAGGCCTTATACGGAAGAAGATGTCGATCGCCTATTGTGTGGCACGAGATCGGTCACTCGCAACTAACCGGTCCGGAGCTGCTACAAGAAACGACAGACAAAATTTTCCAGATACGAGACAACCTAGCGAAAGCCAGGGATCGACATAAAGTTTACGCCGATAAAAAGCGCAAACCCCGTGAATATGGCGTTGGTGACTACGTACTCCTAAAGGTATCACCTTGGAAGGGTGTAGTCCGATTCGGCAAGAAGGGGAAACTCGCGCCTCGATATGTTGGACCTTTTAAGATTCTGGAAAGAATCGGAAAAGTCGCCTACAGACTCGAATTACCGGAAGAACTTAGCAATGTCCATCCGACTTTCCACGTGTCAAACCTCCGAAAGTGCATCACCGACCACGACTTACATGTTCCTCTAGATGATCTACAAGTAAACGAAACATTACACTTCGTGGAAAAGCCTGTCGAAATCATGGATCGCCAAACCAAAGAACTCAGACGCTCCCGCATTCCTATTGTGAAAGTCCGATGGGAAGGCAAACGAGGCGCAGAGTTCACTTGGGAACTCGAAAGCGACATGAAGGCAAAGTATCCACAATTATTTAATGAAGGAGTAATGTCCGAATAAGAAAGGCAAGGTGGCATACTTGTAAATAAGGGCTAGAGAGAGAAAGTAGAGAGAAAAAGGCAAAACGTGATTCTCGGCTTTGTACATGTCGTCATAATCAATAGAATCACGGTTATTGTATGCGTTTAATTTAGCGATTTTCAGAGAAAAACGTGATAGATAAGAAAGATGGAGAAATTGCTCAAATCTGAGCAATCGATCTCCTGCTCAGATACCACTTGTAGAATCGGTTTTGACTCCATTACGATTACGTTTAGTCACACACGTACACGGATTTTCGCACGTCAACGTGTTGTTACACAATCGAATCGGAGATAAATCCGGGCCTACAATAATCAAGGTTTTGAAAGAAAAAGAAAAAGGTTTTGAAAATGAAAAATTGGAAATTGAAAAAGATTTCTCTCAAACGACTTCGAATTGAAATCTGAATCTTTATAGGCCTTTAGATTTGATATTTTCGCACATCGTATCCAAAAATCAGCGATTTTAACCGTAAAAGTCGACTAACTTGACGACTTTTAGTGGTCCAAACGAAAGACTCTCACATGTGATCCACGACTTAGTTACAGCTTTCAGCATAATTTCGGGACGAAATTTCCTAAACAAGGGGAGGCTGTAACACCCCGTGTTTTCACGAGTGAAAGTCAAAGTCAAGGTCAAAGTCAACGACCGATTTCGCGCGACTCGACTCGTAGAATTGTTTTTATTATATTTAGATTATGTGGAGTAAATGTCGTACATTACAATAATCGGGTCATGCTAACCGTATTTCAATCAACCTACGACTGTGAATGATAGGAAGTAACAATGCGATAAAGTTAATCAAGCTATGCTAATCAAATCGACATCAAATCGTAACTCGAGCTATGTATTTTACTTGTCAGTTATACGTGTGTGTGTGCCTTACGTGCTACCTGTGCATGTTTCTTTTATGTTATGTTGGGATAATCAAGCGAACTCAATCGAACTCGAAGTCTAACTCGAATGTAAACGAACCCGAACCCGAATCCCGAGTCGAACCTTATAAGAAGTAGTTGGGACTGAAAGTAATTTGACTAGGAAACCCTATCAAATCGCTCGCAAATCGAAACCGGAACAACATCGCGCCGAACACACCAAAGGAGGCGGCATCCGCACGGATTGCCAATCCGCACGGATGACCAGTCCGCGCGGATAGCCTACCCGGGTGCGTGCCATGCGCACGGCTCACCCCCTTTCCCTTTTTGGCATCCTATAAATACACGGGTCACTCTCCACTTTTTCCACTTTTGGCAAGTGACGTCCGAACCGCACGCATTCTTCACTTTTTCTCTGATTTCTCTCAATCCAGGTAAGATCTCGCACTAATTCTTGTACATCTTTGATCACTACACAATTCTACACATTTCCATCTTCCAAATCTTCACTTTTAACCATGAAATCATCCGGATTTGAGGCATTCTCGGGTGACGTCATCATGAAGTTCTTATGAACTTCAAGCTTGACCTCATTCCACCAAGAATAGCTCAGATCTAAACGATTTCTACAAGATTTCACAATAACTTCACCTAGATCTAAACTTTTCTAAGGATAAAAGAGTTGAAAGAAATAAACCTAAGTTCTCTCCTTCTTTTACCCTTAAATCGGTACGAATCTGTTCGGTTCTAGTCTCTACTAGATAATAGTGATGCAATAGTCCTAGATCTGGAATTCTACCACAAGACACCTGATTTCGGGGACAATCGGAACTACCATTCTGAGTCGCCGACAGGCCGAGTTAGGGTGGTTCCTGACCGGTCTGGTTACGCGAGTGAGAATACAAATTCCAAGTGGTTGCTACGTAATCAGAACGTCTCGATAAACGACAACAGAAACCAAGTGTAGACGAACGGAACAACCAGACCAAATTGTCCGCACGGACAAGCTGTCCGCACGGACAGGCTGTGCGCACGGATTACCATCCGCACGCACAGGTCATCCGGACGAGTTGTCACCCGGACGAGCTACCCTTAGGACCCACTTTCCAAACAAGGTTTGAGTATCGACGAATGAGCAATCCGGACGGACGACCTCTGAATGGATTACTCTTCGGATCATGAGATACTAAGGCCTTAAAATGAAAATCAAACAATGTTCATCCGCACGGCCAAGCCGTACGCACGGACAGGCTATCCGGACGGATTGTCTCTGCCCGCGCGCACAGGCTGTCCGCACGGACTACCAATACGCACGGACTGTCGTCCGTGCGACCGGCTTGAAAGGTAGAAACACTTATGTGGTTTCTAAATGCTACAACGAAAACTCGAAAGCACAAGCCATCATACACAAACACATCTTAGGAAGAAACAATCCACTTGGACGTTTATACCCACAAACAACTTGACCGTACGGATAAGTCATCCGCACGCACAACTAATCCGCACGGGTTACCACCCGCACGGACAGTCGTACGCACGGATAGCTCATCCGGATGGGTTACCATCCGCACGCATCACCATCCGCACGGATAGGTCATGCGCACGGATGACTTCCTTTCACTGATAACTGATCCGCACGATCAGTTATCCTACCCACTCTCACTTTGTAATGTTTTTCACGCCACTTATCGTTACGTTATCAAATCTATTCAGGCTAACCGTACTCGCTGTAAAGCGCTCCCTTCAATCCATATCGCTGTGAGTATACTCGAACCCTTTTTGCTTTAGCACTTTTGGGTGTTACATACGTTACAACTATTCAAACTACAACTATCACACTACTCAAGCTATTTTAACGCTAAACCATTAATGCATGTTATACGTGGCTTATGAATGCTTGTTTGTTATGTTTACACATGGAATGCTGTCTACCTGCCTTAGCAACGATAGTACTATAGTTTGGACTCAGCACCCGTTCACACGGGGGTTGTTAAGGATCTTTTACTTGCATGGATTACGGTGGTAATCATGTATTGCGAACTGCCTCAGGCAGTCAACCCGCAGTCATTGGTATCGATGGATCTATGTCGATAACTAACGTGCTTCATTTCACTATGTGTACGTGCTGGTTATGTGTAAACGAATTCGAACTCTATATGCTATTATCAAACTTGTATGCTCACCTTTACATTTTATGTATTGACCTTATTTTAACGTATGTGACAGGTGCCTAGGTTGTTTATATGCTTCTCGGGCTGTGATGAAATCGAAGCTAGGAACTGGAGTCCTAGAAACCAACAAATAAATTAGTTACGTCTAAATCTGAGTTGTCGGAATAGAGTATTTGTTTTGATGTTATCTGTAATAACTTGTTTGACTATTTAAGATACGGTATGGGACGTATTGCTTTAATTAAATGGTAATGATAGTTGTTATGGAAACTTCTGGACAATCTGTTTCGCTCAGTGCCATGCCCCGATGATTCCGCCATCGGTTGGGGTGTGACACGGTGATGTATGAGCCAGTGTGCAGCTTCCCGCGGAGCTGCCGGTGGTATGCACTGGCAAAGTAATCTGCCAGGCAGGCTGCTAGATCACAGGGCTGGTCGCGAAGTAGGCAGTATAGAAAGAAAAGGTCACTGAGGTTGACCTTCTCCCTGCTGGTACCCCGCGGCACGATAGATGACGCGATAATATGGTGCAGGCATCGGTACAAGGGGTCTCTAATGGTGGTGGCCTTTTGCCAGGATTTCCCAAAGGGAACCCTGGAAATGGCCCTCCAGAAAGTGATAAGTGTCTGCCTGTCCATCGCCCTAACCGCCTGCGTATATAAATCAGTATCAAGCTCGGGCTCTGTGTACAAACCTGTATGGACAGCAAACTCCCGCACACTCATCTGAAACTGCAGACCGGCGAGACGGAATGTAACCTCGTGGACTGGAAAATCCGGGTCCTCCACGTAATCCGCCGGATGCGGCGCGTATGTAAACGTAGAAAGAAACTCGACCGTAAGCTCACGGTACGAGTCCTCCATCGCTGTCTGAAATAGGTGCGACCAAAGAGTATCTAGTCCAACTATATCACGCGTCCGCGCGGCCTCTCCCACGGTCTCCAGCAGGTCCCAGTCTATCCCTACATGCCCCCCAATCTCCATGGTGCGCAACCTAGCGCATCTCCTCGCCGCCCGTGACCCCTGCGGAAACTACAGGTACGAACATACCTCCTCTCCCTCCTCTCCCACATCTCCCTCAGCGTCCACCCCTCCCTCAGCGTCCATATGCTCAATCTCGTCATCGGAATCCATCCCTGCACGTTTAAAAGATAATAAACAAATAATATTATTAAACAATTTAAATAAAAGATAATAAACAAATAATATTATTAAACAATTTAAATAAACAAATAATATTAAATATAAAATAATAAACAAATAATATTATAAAACAATTTAAATAATAAACAAACAATATTAAACAAATAATATTAAACTAATAATAAATAATTAAAAAAAATTAAACATGAACCAAAGCGCCCCGCTTTGGCCTCGGCGCGGCGCTTTGGTTCTTCATTTTAAAGAACTGAACCCAGCCGGATCATCAAAACCCGCCCAATCAAAACAAATTTGAACATGTACATTTAACCAAAACGATTAAGGGTGTTCGATCTTACCTTTTAGCGGTTGAAAGCTTGAAAACGATCAAGTGTGTGTAATCGCACCTTTGTGTGTGTGTTTGTGTTTGTGGTTGAAATGGGGGAGAAGCTGCCCCGCTTCAGCTTAAACGATGGACCGAAGCGCCCCGCTATGGCCAAAGCGCGGCGCTTCGGTTCTTGTTTAAGGGCAAAGCGCCCCTCTTAGGTCAAAGCGGGGCGCTTTGGACCCTTTTAAAATTTTTTAAAATGGTTTTTAATTCACAAACGCGTCGATAATAGTCTAAATTTTATGCTTTTTCCATTATACATCATTTTTTAATATATATGGACTATACTGCAAGTTCCGGATCAAATCGGTTACGTGTGATGTCTTATTCCATTATATCGTATCATTTTGGTTTGAAAGCACAAGTACTCCTATGAGTAGTGTTATGTGTATCAGCCGCCTAACGTACATGTACATGACGTATTTTTTCATTAATTGTAGTATTATGATGTATATTGTCATTTTTGGTCGTACAAGTGCGTATTTAATCTGATTGGGTCGTGTCGGTGACATTCGGTTTTTAACGTGATGTAACGCATATATTGAACAAACACAAACGTGATTATTATTAAACACATTTAAGATACATCTTCAACATATGGGGTTACATTAAGGTCAGGGGGACGATACGTAAGCATTTCGTACGCGTTGATCTGATCCTTGTATAATGTATGCCAGGCTGCTGCGCGCTCTGTTCTGTTCGCTGTCCAGAGTAGGTTTGGGGGAGGCATTGGATAACATCCTCCAAGCTCTACACGTATGAAATGCCCATCGTCGACGAACACAACCGCAACCACCAGGTGAGGTTGCTCAGCTTCGTTTGGCCCGCCCAGCAGAGGGAAAATTGTATCGTTCCCACGAATGTCGAAGGTATGAACAATCAAACCGTATCGTTGGGCAATAAGAAACCCCGTCTCAGGCATCGTCATGTAATTTTCGATACCTGCTCGTCCCACCCCCTTGAAATCGATCCGTCTAACCAGCGCATCATAATGTCCTATGTTTTCCGGATCGAAAAACTGCCTCCAAAGCGATTCGTTATTACGTAACTCCATTTTAAGTTGTTTTCGGATCATCAAATACGTATTTTGTTTCACTCCTAACCCAACAGCCACCGATCTAAACCCACAATGACCATCTGGTTTCACGTCCTTTATTCTCACGATGTATGGATGGATCACTTTGGGAATCTGAGATGCGTAGTTGCGGATCGCTATATCCGTCTTAGGACCGAGCTTGATCATCGGGAAATCAGGGTGTAGGTTGAGCGGTTTGGTATTCTTTTGTCTTCTAGAATCTTGGGATGATATGTACGAGCTGTGACGGGGAAGATCGTCTGAGGCCTCGACCCAAGTTTCTTCCGACGGAATGTACGAGCTTTTTCTATCGGCTTCAACCTTCCTTTGTTCCTGCGTTTTCAATGTTGGGCGACCACGAGTTTTCTTCAGAACAACAGGAGGTTTTTTGTTAATGTTCCCTGGATTGAGGATTTGCTGAAACTTTTCAAAGAAGCTCCTTTTCACTTGAGGGGGGTGTTGGATCGATCTGTCATTTCAATTTTTCAAATTCCGCGTCTACATCGATATCCTCTATCTTAGTCCTTGCAGGCTTGAAGTCAAGCTTCTTCCAGAACACGTCTATCAAATTGATACGGATTTGCTGACCTGTGGACGAAAACAAATTATGTGGCAAAATCATAACGACAAAGGTAAAAAATATTAATTACCGTTATTTTCCAACTTTTCCAAACGACAGGCACATGGCAAACCACAGCTGGTAAAAAGTTGGCAACCACAGCTTGCACCGTAGGCTCTCAACCCGTCTTCCTTACGTTTTAGTTCCATATTCAAAAGCTCAATCGCAAATATTGAAACCTTTCTGAGAATATTTGCAAGCATGGGATGATCCTTGTGGTGCTTCATCACTTTTCGGAGGCTTGTTTCAAAGCTACTACTAATCTCGGCGTATTGTCTATCAACAACATGATCAACATACAGTACAAGTTTATCCAGTCTGTTGCGATGACTTGGAAAGTGACTTTTTAGTGTTGCATGCATGCCCTCAACCCTGTTGGTCGTAGTTTGGTGAAAGTTAATAGTTTTGTTAATCCAGCAAGATACAAAATTTTCACGGTATGGATCCAACCAGGATTTCATCAAATAATCAAAAACCTCTGAAATTAAAAAACGTAAATAGTCAGTTTTTGTTATTATATAAAATTTGAACATAATTATGTAAGAAATACTCACGTTCACGGCCATCTTCTTTCAGTTGTGCTTCAAGGTTTTCCAAGTTATACCTGTATATTTCCTCGGTCGTAGACTCGCACAATGTCCAAAATGTACGTACGAATTCTTTCCACCGCTTGTCAGAGAATTTCTTCTTGCTGTTCTTATTTATATTTTGTTGAATATGGAACCGACAAAGATACTTATGCGCTTTTGGGAAAACTTGTTTACACGCGTTAATTAGCGCGAATTCTCTGTCTGTTAAAATCACGCGCGGTTCCATACATCCTACCAGCATAGACTTGATCCTCTGCAACACCCATAGGTAGTTCTCTAACTTCTCAGCGGAAATTATCGCACAAGCAGCCGTAAACGATTTGTTTGTCGACGTCATGCCTATGACCTGAACAAATGGCAGGTTGTACATGTTCGTTTTGTAGGTGGCGTTAATCATTAGCACATGCGGGAAGGCACACCACATAGTGAATGATTTTTCGTGAACAAAGAAGACATCTTCAACTGCGTTCGATATCTCATTCGTGCGCATGTAATAAGTGTAATTTTTTTCGAGAAGAATGTTTTCAAGTTTTTGCATCGGAGACTTACCGACATTTTTTCCGGCGTTGATCTTCTGAACAGCGTTGTGTATATATTTCGGAATAAGCTTTCTAGCTGGATTGTTTTTCGTCAGCGTTCGCCAGATACTTTGGTTGGGAATATCTTGCTCTGCCAGCTCCTTAACCAGTTTTGTATCCTCCGAAGAAAGCCTTCTCGCATACGCGTGACCCTCTAAGTTTTCAATAGGAGTGTGGTTATGCTTCGCCTTCGTCACCTCGATCCTCCAAACACTTCCGGATGATTCCGAAAACCCGATCCTCTCGAACGGGCAGCCTATTTTCTTGCTACCCGTTTTCCTCTGTGTAGCTATACTCTTACGCTCCCCACCAAAAGTACATTGAAACCAAATCTTGTAATTCTCTCCTCTTTTATTCGACCTCTTAATCACAATGAGGTAACCATTGTCTTTTGCCGTGTCTTGTACCCAATGCACCAACTCTTTACGTGACGAAAAGGTCTGCGTTGTATCAAACGAAAATGTAGCCGGGTAACACCCTTCCTCGTCAACAGACACATTCTCCGGCTCACCATCGTCACCGAGGTCCGAATAGACTTGATTTTCAAAGCTCTGTTGACAACCGTAACTGTGATTTGGATAACACTCCTGCTGTACAAAGTTATGCTCGCCTCCATAACCGAAATTCGAATAACCTTGTTGTGCGTAAGGGTCCTCCACAGGGGTATTCAAATCCAGCGTCACTGTGTTATCACGATAACGAATGCCAGATACAACCTCAGCCTCCTTCAAGTTGGACGAGACCGGTTTCTCATACGAGTCAGAAATAGCGGTCCCCTCGTAAGAATCAGGAACAACTGACTCGTCAGAATATGGACCGAAAAGATAGTTGCTTAACCACGACATCGTTTTTTCAAGACACGTAACTAATACAGCAAAACCGCGTGTTATTTTGAAGAAACACAAGTAATTTGGAAATCGACAAACAACAAAACCCCCGTACGTTTGTAAACAACATATTCAATAGACCCTATTCAATATTCAGTGCTTGATGTCTCGAACGCTAACTGTCTTGTCTTTATAAGTGAAAATTTGGTGTCGAAGCGCCACGCTATGGCCAAAGCGCGGCGCTTAGGGTTAACGACAAACCTGGTACTCAGCTTTATGTCTCTCAAACAGTAACGCATGTCTCAAACGTCAATCGAGTGACCTTTTGTCGAGCATAGCGCCGCGCTATGGCCAAAGCGCGGCGCTTTGAGGTGTGAAAATAATTTTGGCTGTGTGTGAATAGCATGACCCTTTATATCAAGTCATAGAAGCCCTCCGTATTTAACTATTTGTTTAATTGATGGTTCTACTATTTCACTATGTTTAACAACTACATCTTACACATCCTATTGATCAATCAAATCTTAACATAAAATGGGTATTGATCATTCAAATCTTAACATAAAATGGGTGCATAGTGTAACTTGACAGTGTAGTGGTTATAAATAACTTTTGACTTCTGGCTTGTTTGTTGATTTACATAAGTTAGCTTGTTAAAAGCTCTAGGCGATATGGCTCAAGCTTCATAACTCGAAAAATGTCCAAGCCGAGTTTGAGCCGAAAGTAGCTAGTTTGGTCGAAGAAAAACACAAGCTGATTTGCTCAAGCTGTAACCGATTATTGGCTCAAATAAAATATGTATTTTCATTGTAAATCAATAGTTTAATATTTTACTTATTTTAAGAATTGCATAATTTGAATCTATTGTTAATATGGTATTTGAGGCTTTTTATAGAAAAAACATAAGCATTAAAAAAATGATAAAATAAACAAGCGGTTGAACCACAGAATAAAAACAAACCGAATATGATTTATGTTTATGACTTGGTGTAAATATCTAGTCGTGTTGGTTCAGCCTCTATTATTAATGGAACAACACCGAGTTAGCATTGACCTAACTCAAACCCACTCGTCGACCATCTTTACTTTCTGCACAATTTAACTTGTCAATTTTGTAATTAACCAAGTGCAAGTTAAGCACTAAATAAAGTTCTTAGTAGTCAACTTGTTTAGTTTTGGTTGTTAGTAGTCTATTATCGTTGTACATACCACTTGCGACACAATGGGAGCTGGCCACACCTAAAGTCGTTACCTTAACAAGAAGGAGGAGGATGCGGAAGGTGGGGCTAGTGACTGGAATGAAGTCGTAACAAGGTAGCCACATTGGAAAGTGCGGCTAGATCACCTCCTTTCAGGGATTGCTAATGTTTGTTGGGTATTTTGGTTTAACACTGCTTCACTCCCAAAAAGAAAAGAGCTACATCTGAGTTAAACTTGGAGATGAAAGTTAAGATCTTTACGACCTTTTTCAGATTATTTTTCTTTCTTAATCATTTTCGTATTCATCAGTTCTGTAATAACTGTATGGAAAACATGAAAAAAGATTAATACTTGTTACACCAGAGAGTACAGTAATCGCAGCAGAGAGGGAAGTAAACGACATCTCGTTAGCTTGATCAACTTCCCATTTAAGGTGTACAATTTTGATGGTAATTATGTATTCTTGAAGAACACGCTTTGAGAGAGAGAGAGCGTAGTGTAACATCCCAAAAACAGATTTGGTAATTTAAATCAAATTTTATGGGGATGAGCAAGTAAAATACGATTAGTGGTAAAAGTTAACCCGATAAACATTAGGATTTAAATAAATAAACCGAATGTTAAATAAAAGATGAATAAATGTTTTTACACGATAAAGTTATAAAGGGCCCGGGCTATGGGGACTTAGTCTAAGTCGGGTTGTAACGTCCCCGACCTTCGTAAAGTGAATTATCATGTTCATTTGATAAGTGACATGAAGTATGCAACTAGGAATATTTAACCTAGTTAGTATACTTGTTTATTTAAAAGAAAAAGAGTTGTGACATGAAAATATATAATAAAACTTGGGGGGGGGGGGGATAAATGACACATTCTTGAAATTTGAAAATGCAAAAGGATGAGAAAAATGAAACACACACATAGTGTGTGTGTGTCGACGAAAGATGGGGGAAAAGAGAAATCCTCTCTGTCATAAGAACTCAAGAAATCTAGCCAAAACAATGGTAAAATTGTGCAATTCTCTTGCTTGTTTGAAGATTACTAAACCATCTACCCCTTGCAAAACTAAGGTATGTAATAAATTTGCATATGATGAGTTTTTAGTGTAAGCGGGTTTTGATGGTAGGATAAAATTGGATGTATGAAACCAGTTTAGAACCAATATGGTTGTTGTATATGTAGAAATTATATGTATTGTTGCTCTAAGTTAAAACTCCCATAAGAGATGAAGTGGGTTTTGTCATGATTTTAAGAAATTAACCTCCTTAGGTAAATTTGTATATACTTGTCTTATGATATGAAATTTTGATGTTTGAATGTAGTTTAATAATATGAAGTGTGAATACTTGTTAATACATGGTAATTTGCTAGAATTTAGACACATTGAGTTAGGATTAAAAGTAGTGCCTACCAAGTGTTTGATAAAATGCCTAGGTGAGTTTTATCAATCTTTAGTGCATTTATACATGTCAATTGGCAGTTTGACTTTTAAAAAGTCAAACAAAGTTAAAATAGAATGGGAAGATAAATGAGGTATAAAAGTCTACAAGGTGTGATGGTCATGATAATTGATGGCTAATCTAATCATCTTGTTGATATTATGTGATAGTTTGACACTTGACATGCTAGGTGGAAGCTTGGAAATGAATGAGTCAAACAGGTCAAAGACACGAGAAAGCTTGAATGAACGAAATGTAAGTAAAGCTTATACCTCCTAAATAGAACCACTTCTTATCTAATGGGAAGTAATTCGTTAAAACAAGGTTAACAAAGAATCAGATGATTTTGTTAAAACAAGACCCCATGGTGTAACTAATGAAATAGGTCAAAATGGATAAAGTTATGACAAGATTATATTTTGGTAATAAACGATAATGTAATAAGATGAGACCCTATGGTATAAACATAACGGGTCAAATGAGTAAAAATGGTATTGAAACACCTTTTGGTGACAACAATAACTTGTTAAAGATTAGACCCTATGACGTAAGCCATAGCGGGTCAAATAAGTACAATGACAAGAAAATCACATGTTGGTGATTAAACCAAGAATTTTGAAAAGGATACCCTATGGAGTAAGCCATAATGGGTCAAATAATTTAAATGACAAGAAAATCACATGTTGGTGATTAAACCAAGAATTAGAGAGAGAGAAAGAAGACCCTAAGGCGTAGGCCATAACGGGTCAAATGCTTTAAATTGTGTAGCACCACATTTTGGTGATAAACAATATACGGGTTGGTTTAGATGCCAAAAGGGCAAAACAAGGATGGTTAAAAGGACAAACAGTTCATATGGGTCAAATGGTGATGATATCACCATTTGGACTCGATATTTAATTCTTTGTCTTGTTAAGTGCTATACTCACAGTAAGCTTAATACATGGGACATACTTTGTCTTGTTAAGTGCTATAATTAAGTTTAATAGGAAAACGAGTTAAAAGTGCCGCTAGTTTTCATCTAACCTTTAAAAGTTCCCTGGTATGGAAAAAGAACTTAAATTTGACTGAGACGCCCTCGGATAATGGGTTTTAGGTAAACTACTTCCAAGTGTAGATTTGATAATGAATCCTTAGGTTGAGTTGATCCTTCTGGTAACAAAAAATGGGAGACTTGAACTAAAAGGCTTTAAGTCTTATAACAGGTGGATTTGGGTAAAGCACCATACCTGAAGATAATAATGAAAAGTTAAGGTTTTGTCTAAAGTAACCAACCATAATTTGAGTTGTAGTTGGTAGAAATAATGAGAATATTGATAAGAAAGTAGGAGGAATGAACTAAGTGCAAAATGCCTCCTAACGGGTCGGATAAGTAATAGACCCAAACCGAATAGTTAGAGCGAAAAACTCAAAGAATATGGGCCCGAGTAGTGGATTGTAGCTTAAAAGCATAGAGGAAGAAACCTTTAAAGAATAAATTGGGTCTAGACCGAATTGGATGTGAATTGAATTGTAGAGGAATAAGCCTGAACAAAATTTCTTTTTTCTTCATTGTTTTAATCGTGTTTGACCGTTTAAATCAAACACTAATTGTTTTTAGTGTTTATGTTAGGCTTTTATAAAGGCGGGAACCGGACGGACGACCAAGCATGCGAAGAACCGAACACTATTAAATCGCTATCTCTTTGGATATGTTCACGGAAGGTTGAAGCATGATCACACACGACAAAGTTTTTGAGTTTAAAACTTTAATATCTCTAAACTATAAATTATGTGTATTAATCCGTTTTGTTGGTTCTCTGGGTTATCAGTTAGCCAGGCACGTTAGTTATTCCTTTTATATAAAAAAATAAAAATATGGGACCAAATCGTCTGAATGTGAAAGATATTCGGTAATAATAGGATAGAGTGTTAGAGGTAGGGATGAATTTCGTGAATTACGATGTTAATGTAATTGTCTAACCTTTATCTCACTTGTTTATCTCACCTTATATACACCCAAGGGGAAATCTTGATTAGTTAATAAGGGTAATTATGTCCATCAAACAATTACCAACTAATTTAGGAAGCTATAATTTTATTTTGATCAATTATATAATATAAATGATAATGGAGGCCTTAATATATATATATATATATATATTTGTTCTTACATTCTCCCACTTGGTCAAGTAATTATTTATTATGAGCATTAGATTGGTCTGTAAATTTTAATACTCATTTTAGTTTTAAGCCAAAACTGTAGCAAAAACATACAACCTTTGAGTACGTATTCAACTCAGGACCCCCACTAATCTACTACAGTCCCAAATTTAAAACCCAACTAGTTAGGATTTAAATTGATAAATAAGCTATTTAACATTTTGGCTTGTATAATTATTCTCTATATGTCACTAGGCAAGTAGAACATATTTAGAGATGTACAAAATCAAAATTGAGGAATTTCATTAATAAAACGTAAATAAGTACACTATGCAACGAAATAAGGTCTTTAGTAAATCCCATATTCGAAACATGTTCTTCAAAAACTTTAGGTGTGAGACCCTTAGTCATCGGATCCGCAAGCATATTTTTAGTACTTATATACTCAATACAAAGACTGTTTTCCTCAACTTGCTCTCGTATGAGCAAGTACTTTGTATCAAGATATAAACCAGCTTTAGTTGAATTGTTACTGTTCAAGAAGCTAATGGCAGCTGAGTTATCACATGTAAAGCTTTAATAATCTAGAAATGGAATTAACTACTTTGAGTCCAGTGACAATATTCTTTAACAACATTCCATGACAGATTGTCATGTAAACAACAATGTATTATGCCCTCATTGTGGATGTTGTGGTCAACAACATAAAGACATACCTTGAAATGGATTTGTCATCTTTGTATTTAGCAAATTCAGAGTCAGAATAACGTACTAGTTCAAAATTATCACTTCTTCTATAAGTCAGTTTGTAGTCTTTCATCCCTTGCAGATATATCGAAGTACTCTCTTAGCTGTTTTCCAATGATCTAAGAAAGGATTAGTCTGATAACAACCTAGCATTCCAGCAATGTAAGCGATATCTGAGCGAGTACAGACTTGAGCATACATCAAGCTCCCAACTACTAACGCATAAGGTATCAGCCTCATTTACTCATTTTCAACCTTTCTTTTCGGACATTGAAAATTAAACGAAAACATCTCCCTTAACTACTAGAGCTACAGATGGGTTGCACTGTTGCATGTTATAACAAGTAAGGATATGCTCACTATGTCTGTCTCATTATATTTCGATGCCAATAACATACGTAGCTTCTCTAGATCCTTCGTGTCAAAATTAAACGAAAGTAATTGCTTCAACTCATGCAACATATCTAAACTATTACTTGCCAATAAAATATTATCTATGTAAAGGACAACTATAGTAAAGTTGCTCCCACTCATCTTGAGGTAGGTACATTGATCCACTTGATTCTTCGTAAAACCTTGTTTCTTAATGACTTCACCAAACTTTAGATACCATTGATGTGACGTTTGTTTCAACCCATATATGGATTTCTTCAACTTACAAACTAGATCTTCTGGACCATAAGGTTTTAACATCCATCTAATGCAGCTCTAAATCAAATAGAGATCTTAGGGTCAAAACGATCCTTAAAGAATCTTTTCGAGAGACAGGTGAAAAGGTGATTGTCAATTCCCTCTTTATGAGGCAACCAATCTCGCTTTATAGCGTTTCAACATTCCCATTCGGATCCATTTTTGTTTTGAACACCCATTTACATCCTACAGGTTTTACACCACTAGGCAACTCCACCAAATGCCAAACGTCATTTTTCTTCATGGAGTCAAGGTCGTCAATCATAGCTTTATTACATTCAGAAAACTAATCAGTGCTAATGGCTTCATTATAAGAGATAGGATCATTAAACTTTCTAACATCCATTTTGGTTTTAGTCAGGTAGGTTACATAATCATCAAAGTTTGTAGGCCTTCTGAGCCTAGATGATTTCCTGAGTTGATTATTTACTTCAGTGTTGTCTTGATACTCGTCGTTCAGTATGCCTTCATTTTATGATATATATTGGGTTATGAGTGTGAAAGAGTTGGTCCAGTGATATCTAGTGCAGTTGAATTATGTATAAGAGGAGTAACTGAAGTAATCACAACCGATGAGTCCCCCCCTTGTCCGCACGTCTTGTACTTCTTTCAATTCTTCATAAGGATTGTGACTGCTCCCATTGACCTTAAAATCCTCCATGAACACGACACACTTGGTTTCTACAATACGAGTAACACGAGAAGGATAATAAAAACGATAACCCTTTGAGTTATCGGGATACCCGATAAAGAAACATGTAACTGATTTTGGGTCAAGTTTCCTTAGGAAAAAATATTATAAAGTTTAGCTTTGGTAATACAACCCCATACTTTCATATATTTAAGACACGGTTTCCTTCCGGTCCAAAGTTTAGAAGGAGTTTTAGGGTCAAATTTAGAAGGAACTCTATTGAGTATATTAACAACTACTTTTAAGGCCTCAATCTAGATGAACATAGGTAAATTTGTGTTAGCTAACATATTGTGTACCATGTTCATAAGGGTCATGTTTCTTCTCTCAGCAACACCATTCTATTGAGGGGTACCTGGCATGGCGTGTTGGTTCACGATGCCCTGACCCTTACAAAATGCATAAAATGGACTAGGAGCCTGACCCACAATAGTATGTTTACTATCATATTCACCTCCCCTATCTAATCTCACAACTTTTATTTGAGAATATAATTGTTTTTCAATTTTAGTTTTCAAATCTTTAAAAGTTGTAAGTGATTAATATTTTTCCTTAATTAGATACAAGTATATATAACTGGAATAATCATCAATTAAAATGATAATAAAGTATGTCCAGTTAGGCCGGCCAGCGATGGGGTAAGGACCAGTGATGTCAGTGTGAATGAGTTCTAATAAATTAAAGCTCCTAGTGGCACCTTTTATTATTCGCTAATGTCATTCTACCTTTAAGGCATTTGACACATGTTCCAAAGTTATTCAAATCGAGAGAAGGTAAAACTTCATCCTTCACGAGTCGAGCTAATCGTTCTTGTGAGATGTGGCCTAAACGTTAATGCCACAACATTGATGAGGTATATAAATCTCGTTTTCGTTTACTCTTTGTTAATGATTCTTTAATATTATATGATAACAAAGATTTGGAAAAATTATTATCTAGTTCTAATCTATTGAGACCACCATCCAGAATACCATGACCATACACTTAAGAATCATAAGAAATGGAAAGTTTTCCATGACCATGAGAAACATCAAAACCGTTTATATATAACTTTGGTCCTAATACAGGATTCCAAGTAATCTTAAGAATATATAAGGTATCATAAAGTTTAATGCGTATAATTGATTGTAAAGTTCCCACAGCCTTGACTTCAAGTTCTTTATCATTCCCTAATCTTAGTGTCCTATGGGTTTTTTCTTGTTTCCAGATTGTAAGGAATCCCTGAGTTGAGTTAGTTATATGAATCATATAACCAGAATCAAACCCCCCAAGTATTAGTTGGAACATTTAAATTAAATGAATCAAGAATCATAAAGAGATTATTACCTTTCTTAGTCAACAACACCTTAAATTCTGGGCAGTCTTTCTTCTTATGTTTGTTCTGTTTACATAACTTATAGTAAGGCTTTGTAGTGGAAATCTTAGAGCTAGAGGCATCACTTGGACTAGTAATGGGTAAGTGCCCTTCCTTTTCATGCGCTTTTCCTCTTGCACGCACATAGTTATCAACTGACTCATCATCCATTTGTCCTTCTAATTATTGTAATTGATCTTGAAGGCTTCCTAGGCAACTGGAATAGAAGTCATGATGAAGCGTACCAGAATACCTCCACTGATCTCCATGTCTAATCCCTTAAGCTTATGGGCCATGCCGTTCATCTTCATGATGTGCTCACGAATACCACTTCTTCCATCATATTTAGTAGTCACCAACTTCAGAATGAGAGTACAAAAATGAACCTTAGACGTTCCCTTGAATTGTTCCTCCATAGAAACCAAATAGGTTTTAGCATTAGTAGAGTCTTAAATAGCTCCTCTGATTACAATTCTTATGGAGTTCTTTATAAACATTAAAGACATACGGCTGTTCTCAAACACTACCTGCTCGGCAGCAGTGCTATCATTATGAAGAGGTGGAGGTTTATCATCTCTTAGTGCGTAATCGAAGTCTAGCAAGGCAAGAGTCAGCATGAGTGAGCATTTCTAGGCAGCAAAGTTATCACCAGTTAATTGTGGAACTCCACAATTAGGAGCTGAGAGTGGAAATTAGATGATAATAGTAAGACACTTAACTAGAAGACGTAGAGTGATCTAGGGGCAAATAAATTAAGGCCGATATAAATTAGTACCATTTTATAAATGAAGCTGTGATCTGTCTATTATTAACATCAAAACTAGTAAACTAAGTTAAAAAATTCTACTTAAACAAAAACACATCACCTTTGGGCAAAATTGAAATTATTTTAGCATGTTGGAAAAATGTGCAACATAATTGTAACACATCAACTTTGTGCAGAAGTGGGACAATTAATTTAATTAGGCGCAAGTTAGTTTTGCAAGATATAAATGTAACATATCACCTTTGGGCAGAAGTGAAATATTTATGTATGTTAGGCAATAATCATGCTTATTTACATTTAAACAATAAAATAGATGTAACACATCATCTTTGGGCAGAAGTGAAACATCAAAAGGTTATTCAACTTAAACTATTTTAGTTGTTGTACAACATTTGATATTTAAGGTGTTAACAAAATTTTTTTGGACAAACTTATAGTACTTGGGGAAATTATAGGGTTTGTGGTAAAGTGAGTGTTTCTAGGAAATGTTTGAGTTCTCGGAAAAAAACTAATAGTTCTTAGTAAAAATTGTGTTTACAAAAAACGGTTGAGTTTTCGGTAAAAGTACAGCCCGTGAACTGTAAAACCGAGAACACTAAGCCTATAAACTTTAAAACCTGTAAACCTTTTAACCCCGCAAACCATTAAACTTGTAAACTTGTTAAGTTGATAAGATTTAGACATTTAGTTCCAAAACTTTGGGTATTTGATTCTATCTGTTCTTGAGTTTTAAGAGGTTTAACTTCATCCAAGATTCTTTTAAATTTCAAAAATAAATTTGTAAGAGATTTAATTTTAACCAAAATCTGCGAAAATAGATGTTAATCCAAGATTCAATCCAAAATAAGGCATATTTCTCGAAAGTTAATAATGAACAAGAAATTTAGGATGAACATCTTCGAAAAATTTACAATTAATATACATGTTCTAGAATCAAAATTTTCAAACTGAATTTTTATACGGGTTTCGAAAAACCATATGATCTCAAATATAATGAGATCATAACCTGATTCTTATTAAAGTAAACGTCAGTTTCCGTCCATGTGCTTTAACCCAATTGACACCCTGAGTCCCTATTTTGACAATTCGTCAGCTTGAGTCCCCAACGCTTCTAATTCATATCAAACCGTCCCATGTGAAGTCAACGTTTGTTTGACCGTTATAAGTGTGTAAACATCGTTTTTGCCCCTTATTATTATTATTATTATTATTATTATTATTATTATTATTATTATTATTATTTACAATCATGGCTATCATCCTCTCATCTTCCATAATTTCCCGAATCAAAACCCTAAAATCCACAAACTCAAAACCCTTAATTCCCCCAAATCAACCATCACATCCTTCAAATCTAATCTCCAATCCCTCAAAACCCACTCTTTATCCTTAATTTTAACTACTTTATACTATAGATTACTTAAGAAAGTACAAGTTTATATCTGCCATTGATGTTTTCAAGAAGCTTAAATAGGACGTAGATTGTCCGTTTATTTCCGTGCTACCTTCGGATCCAAATACGTGTTATTATTTGTAAGATTCAAGATTTGATATGGGAAGGCATGCCGGAATGACGATACGGCTGAAGAAGGCGATCAATCAATACTTGAAGCACCCATTTACGAGCCCAAGAGTACGATCTAATGCGGGTGGGATGCATGATCTCAGAGTAGGAAGCTGGTGTGAAGGAGTGATGGTCCTGGTGGTAGTTTGTTGTGGTGTTTCTGGTGGAATAGTGTGGATTGGATGAGGGCTGGGATGCAGAGAGAGACGATTATTATTAACCAGGTCTCCATCATTGACAAACAAAGTTAAGTGGCTAATTGCCTGATCAACTTGTGTATTTAACTATTTATATCATGGATTTTGTTAAGACAATCTTGAAAGTCACCATCTGCTTTCGTATGTAGTTATGTAGTTGATGCCAATTTTCCAGATAATTATATATATATATATATATATATATATATCATAATGAGAAAGACATATAAAGCTAAGATTACGAAAATACCCCTGGCTCTAACAGGCAAACAAACGTTGAATTCACAGAGGGGTGGATTGATATGAATTGGAAATGTTGGGGACTCAAGCTGATGAGTTTTCAAAACATGGATTAAGGTTGTCAATTGGGTTAAACCAAAGGGACTCAATCTGACGTTTACTCTTCTGGTTAATATTAAAACACGTTTTAGAGCCGAAAACAGTGAAGCATAGAGCCGATTTTTCTATACGAATTTTATCAGGTTTTAATCAACAATAGTTTGTTTTTTTTATTTTTATTCTAGATTGAGGGAAGCAAACAGAGCTGACTGAGCAACATCTATTTTGATACCACATGTTAATTAGCTCTCTGTGATAGTTGTTTGGAAAACATGATAAAAGATTGATATATGTTGCACCAGAGAGTCCAGCAATTGCAACAGAGAGGAAAGTAGAGGACTTCTCGTTAACTTCATCGAGTCCCCGTTTGGGGTGTACATTATGTGTTCTTGAAGAACACGATTTAGGGGGGGGGGGGGGGGGCAGGGACAAATTTCGTGAATTATTATGTTAATGTAATTGTATAACTTTAATCTCTCTAGCTATCTCTCATTATATACACCAAAGCAAAATGCTTGATTAGTTAATAAGGGTAATTATATCTATTAAACAATTACCAACTAATCTAATAAAAAAATAATTATGTTATAATCAATTATCAATTATATAATATAAATAACAATGATGAACATAAATAAATATATTTATTCTTACATTTTATATATATATATAGTTGTTTTACATTTTGGGTATTATATTTTTATCTACAAGAATGCATTTTTTACTTTATGTTTCATCTTAAGTAAATACCGTAATTTTTGTCTTCAAAGTGTAGCTGATATCTTTCAAACTTTATTTGACAAGACTAATATATTAACTTGTGCATTTAAAAATTACTATTTAAAAAAATATTATATTAAGATCTATCGTTCCCAAAATTACCTTCCATTTTATGAGATCACAAATCATTTTATGCAACTTTTTTATGTGGAGGGCGACGATGAATAGTATCCTCACGCTATCGGCTTTGCGTAATCGGATTTTATGAGATCACAAATCATTTTATGCAACATTTTTATGTAGAGGGCAACGATGGATAGTATCCCCACGCTATCGGCTTTGCGTAATCGGAATTGCTACAGTGGCAATATCACTTGCTGCTTATGCGAAGACAGAGATTAAACTACGGAGCACCTCCTTTGTTCGTGCAGAATCGCTTTGATAGTCTGGAGCAAGGTTAACGTTTGGTGCAAGGTGATTCCGTTCTTGTTTTTTTTCGTTTAGAGATATAGTGGAGACTTATGAGTTTTGTAATGTCGGGAGTAAATCTAGAGAAGCGATTCAAGGTATTACGATAGTTATGAGTTGATGCATTTGGTTGGCTAAAAACAAGAAACGGATTTCAAGTTTGGAAGCGAATGCTGAGGAGATCTTCCAAAGTGTCAAGTCGCTCGGCTTTTTATGATATAAGAATCGGTCTAAAAACAGGTCGATGTCGTGGGATAGCTGGTGTAAATTTGATCTCATGTAGTCATGTGTTGTCTTGTGTTGTTGTACCGCCCTTTTTGGGTTTTGGCTTTGTGAACAAAAGTTACGTTTCAAAAAAAAAAAAAAAAAAAGTACAACAACGTTTACTATAATTTATTTACTCGTACTTGTATTTTAAGTTTTTCGACATTAATGGTGGAAGGGGGGTCAACATTTTGACATACAAGTTTGGTTACATTTGCAGGAGACAACATTGAAGTTTGCAACCCTTATCAATACTCTTGATGAAGGCATTATTTTCAAGACCTAATTAAAACCCAGACATATATTTAATTGTGCAATCAATGTAACACAAAAACCAACTTCCATATTTCCCCAATAAAACTTGTCAATTATTGCAAGTGATATAATATGCATGCCAAATTTTTTCCAAGTGTTTATTTGTTTAAAAAAAAAAGCAATATTTAAGAATATTTTTATCAACGAGAAGTTATACTTGAATAAATCATGGATTCATGTCAAATTTTAGCGTCAGAAACTCACAAAATTGCTTATGGTCGCCATTCAGCCATAAGTGTCACCGGGCCGTGTAGAAAGTGTTAGCATATAAGAACCATCAAACATCTAATTAAGTAAAACAAAAATTAAAAACCTTACTAATTTTCGTTCAAAATCATTGATTAATTGATGTATTTGTTACTGTATATCATGATGGTATGCAAATGGGATGATGGCACATTGCTCTTGCAATGATGGATGTAGTATATATGTATTTGATATTAAAGTAACACCGTGTATTTTAGACGATGACACTATAAGCTTAAATTATGTTGAATCGACACAGTTATGCTTAAATTAATGTTTTGTGTATGTTTCTTGAATCAATCACAAGTGTAAGGAAAACTGGAACTACATCAACTGAGTATGGGGTGCTTTTTGTTGAATCAGTGTTTCTTATTGAGCATGAAATTAAATGCAAAGTTTTTAAGAAAGAATAAAATATTTTCATGTAATCTTGATAGGGTTTCAGAAAATTATGAAGTTGTGTTAGGATTTTAGCATGAATCGATTTGAGCCATTATGTATGTAATTATCATTGCGTGTAATTCTTGATCTCAGGGTGCACATGAAAATATCATCCGGCCAGTTAGAATAAAAATGTTATTATCATCCGGTGGTGGTGGTGGCAGTGGCTGTGGTGGCTGTGGTGGCGGTGGTGGCGGTGGTGGCGGTGGTGGTGGCAGCGGAGTGGTGGTGGTGGCAGGGCTAGTGGTGGTGGTGTTACAAATTTACACAATCAGTCCTTTATGTTACAAATTTACACAATCAGTCCTTATTTACTAACTGACTTAACTGGGTTATGATTTTTGGACTGAAATGGCACCTTTCCAGAACGTGGGGGACGAAAATGGCGCATTTTTGAAAAATGGACTGAAATGGCCAAAGTGACCAAACCACAGGGACGAAAATGGCAGTTAACTCTTTAATCTATCTCACTAATTTGAACTGATTCATAAATACCGAAACATAATGACCCTGAATAAAAAGTTACTTTTTGTTTAGGATCTTTATATTTACAACGTAGAATATAATTAAATTTAAAAAATAACTTTTTCTTTATGTTTATGATTAAGAAACGAATTATAGTAATTTTGAACGAGTCAAAAGTTGAAGTAGGAGAAAGTGGATTAGCCAAAGTTGGAGGCAATGATGTTGGTAAGAAGTGGTAGGGGTGTAAAGTGACAATTTGACAAAAGATGGTGGGTGTTGAGTGGCCATAGCACCAGGCTTTTCTCCTCTTCACGCCTGCAGAATCTACGAATCTCCATTGGAGTTGCCAAGGGTGAAATTCAAAATTTGTGTATGTTGGCGTGCTCCATTTCGGCCCCCCATATTTTCACTTTATACCTTTTTTGGCCCTTTACATTGTTTTTCTTAGTTTTCCATATATTCTCTTTTAACTAAGATTGTGCAAAAACATGATTTTTCAAAAAGTTACAAAATGGCTTTATAATAGGGAACAAGTTGGGGACAAAGTGTGTCTAAGTATCCCTCGCTCAGATGCTATGTGACTCGTACTAATATACACTTTGTAGGTTACAAACCTAAATATATAACCCATAAATACATTTTAACAATATAAAAAGGATTAACTAGTGATGACGGGTAGCTCAAACCTAAATAAAATGACCAAAAATACATGACAGTTTGAAGGGTTCAAAGGTTTAAAAACCGGGAACTGAGCTAAGGCAGCACGTGTGCAGTAATCAGTCATGTCACTGATTACTTGAACAACTCTCACAGCTGTAAAAGTAGAACGTGTGCACAGAGTGTAGTCTTTTATCCGCAGGTCCAAACACTTCAACCCCTAAAAGGGTAAGTCCTCCACTGCAAGCATGGTTCACTAGTCCAAGGTTTCCTCTTTAGGCGATATCTTCCTCTATAAAATGACACTTCATTTAGTGCTGAAAGACATTCCGATCAGCTCTGATTCCCTTGGGATCTCTGGTCTTCCTTCTCGAGCACTTGTTTCATGCAAGTCTCCTTTCTTCACACACATTTCTGCTGCTCTTGCATCCGAAGTTGAACACACTTCAGTTGAGGATCTTGAACAAACAACCCAATACAACTAGTGAACCTCTCTCCACGTTTTGCAAACGTGGGGGGACCCCACGAGCTACGTTAGGCAAACCGGAACCCTCCAAGCCTTTTGCCTAACCAGCCTAGCTACTATCATCGGTCTAGTATTTGTTGCATCAACAAGTTGGCGCCCACCGTGGGGCTACGCCACTAATTTTCTTCAAAAGACCTAGTAGTGTAGCTCCATTCTTTCAAAACCATCATGTCGGAAAGTGAATCTCCGGGGGAGGTAAATCAAGTCCCGCATACCTCTACCCCAAGCATTAGCCAAGCTCATGTGGCTATACCAACGTACTTCTCAACACCGGGGAGCACTCTCACTTTCCAAACACCAACTCCGTCTCGATCAGGGGTTCCCCCCTAACGTCGGTGCCTCTAACACCCCCTCACGTGTTGACCTTACCCCTGAAGGGGTCGCCAACAACTTCCTAGAGTTGAGGTCTCTCCTCAACCAATACGTGAGTAGGGAAAAAGACAAGGGGGTAAGCATTCGGTTGGACTATGACGAGCCAGAGCCATCGTTATCCCCTGGACCTCCAGCTCTTCCTTTCACAAGCTCACAACCAACCATGTCCAGGAATGAGGCTGGTTCCATCCATCCACCTCCAAATCCTAATCCATACATATACACCAGGCCAGATCCGACAACGTTTCCTCTCTTTTCTTCCCAACCAGCTACAACCGGTGCTCCATTGGGACACGAGCTAACTCTAGATCAACTATTACAATCTCCTATTGCAAGCCTTCCACCCCCAGTCACATCTACGTGGGAACAAGCTTTGTCTGTGCTCCCTTTGGCATGAAGTGCCGTCATGAGCACTCCTTTAGGGGTCAACTGCCCAGTTGCACCCGGAAGCCTTCAAGGCTTCAACCTTATGCCTCAAATGATGGCTCAGATGATGGCAAGCTTCCCATGGCAACATTTTATTAATCAAGTGCTGGCCAATCAAGGGAACAACAACAACAACACGGGTGCGAGGGTGGAAGAGGATTTGGCCAAACCATATAAACCAAGTAACCTTTCATGCTTCTCACAGTAAATCGCCGATTATGATTTCCAAACAAAGATCAAGATGCCATCCCATATCAAGACATATGACGGAACCAAAGACCCAGAAGATCACCTTCAGATCTTCACTGGTGCTGCTAAAATTGAGAAATGGTCAAATGCTGGATGCTGCCTCATGTTTATGAAGACCCTCATAGGATCGGCCAGAATATGGTTCAACGATTTACCAGCCAGAAGCATTCGAAGCTTCGATGATCTGAGCAAAGTGTTCCTAGCCAATTTTTCACAACAAAGGCGGTACGTTAAAGATGCCACGGTGATTTTCCAGATAAAACAAAGGGATGATGAAAGCCTTCGAGAGTTCATAGAAAGGTATAAAAAGGAAGGTCTAACGTATGTGGGGGCGGATGAAAAGATGAGAGTAGCCAGTTTCATGAATGGGATCACCTCCAAATACCTTACAAAGGGATTTCAACAAGTCCTTGCCAAAAACCTTAGAAGAAGCTCTCGAAAGGGCCGAAGCCCACATCAGAGGATAGGAGGCTGTAGACATAAAAGAGTAAAGAAAAAGGGGATCTAGCTGGCGAGGCAACAGTCCATCTAGAAAAAAAAGGGAAATTTCCGTTCCTATGACAGACGCCAAAGGGGTTCAGAGCAACGAAGGTCTGAAGGCCGGAACCCTCCAAGCAGGGAGAAGGCCATGAACTTCACACCCCTTACCAAACCCCCCCCAAGAGATTCTTGATACAGAGGAAGCGAAACAAAGCTTCCGACCTCCCCGACCTTTCCCTAAAGCAAAAGGAATGAAAATTCCACCCAGTTTTGTGAATTTCATGAAGAGAAGGGTCACCATACTAACGATTGCTTTCAACTCAAAAATAGAATTGAGGAGGCCGTCAAGTCCGGGGAGCTTGCCCACTTAGTGAAGGGGGTAAGGGACAAGATAGCCGAAGGGAAGAGCAAGGAAGTTAACATGGTGGATTTTGATGAATAGGTTGCCCACAAACGGCAGCGGTTGGAATCTTGGGAACTTCAGTGTGTCTGCTTCCCTCCAACAGAAAGGGACCCACTCTCAAACCCTCTTGTGGTTGAAGCAACTGTGGGTACACTAAAGACAAGCGGAGCATACATAGACACTGGTGCAGTTACTGAAATTATGTTTGAGAAGTTCTTCAACCGTTTGAGCAATGAGTGCCGTTCGAAGCTTCAACCATCCGGAACCTCCATAAAAGGTATTGCTGACATACCCCTCAAGCCTTTAGGGCAACTAACCCTTGATCTCCATTTCAGTGAAGGCAAGATGGAGAGAGTCCAACCTCTCACTTTTGTGGTTATCAATATACCTTCCAACTATAATGTCATCATAGGAAGGCCGGGGCAGTATGCATTCTATATGGCTGTTTCTGTGGTCATGGCACGGTCAAGTTCCCTACCGAGAGAGGGATTGCAACCCTTCAACCTACTCAAGAAGCTTACATGGTTGAAGTGGAAAGTTCAAAAAATGAAGACGATGAACAAGGGCTGATCATAAACCCCAAGTATCCCGAACAAAGGATAAGGGTTAATCCGAGCCTTTCTCAAGAAACCCTCTCGTACCTTGAAAAGCTGCTAGTACACTATAGCGATGTCTTTACTTGGTACCTGGAAGACATGGCTGGTATCACTCGAAGCATTGCTGAATATGAACTGAAGATACCACCCGATGTCAAGCCTGTTGTCCAAAAGAAGCGAAGTCTAGCACCCGAAAGAAGCTTGGCAGCATGCCAAGAGGTTGAAAAGCTTGTATCAGCTGGAATTCTCTGGGAAGTTAAGTATCAGTCCTGGGTTGCAAACCCAGTCATGGTTCGAAAGACCGATAATTCTTGGAGAATGTGCATCGACTTCAAGGATTTGAACAAGGCTTGTCCCAAAGATTCTTACCCGTTACCAGAAATCGATCTCAAGGTTGATTCCCTCACCGGTTACCCTTTCAAGTGTTTTCTCGATGCTTACAAGGGTTACCATCAAATCCTTATGAAAAAAAGAAGATGAAGAGAAGACCGCTTTTCACACGGATAAGGGTATCTTTTGCTACCAAAAGATGCCTTTTGGCCTTAAAAATGCGGGTGCAACCTACCAACGCCTGGTTGACAAAGCTTTTGCTAGTCAAATTGGTAGAAACATGGAAGCATATGTCGATGATTTGGTAATCAAAAGCAAAACAGAATACCAAACGCTTGATGACATCCAAGAAACCTTCAAGAACCTAAGGAAGGTCAACATGAAACTCAACCCCGAGAAATGTTCGTTTGGGTTTGAAGAAGGCAAATTCCTGGGGCATATTGTGGGAAAACAAAGTATAAAGGCCAACCAAAACAAGGTCAAGGCCGTTCTTGAAACCAAACCACCACGAAGCAAAAAGGAGGTAGAAAGCCTAAATGGAAAGCTTGCAGCCCTGAAGCGTTTTACCTCAAAATTGCCTGAAAAATCTTTGTCTTTCTTTAAAACGCTCAAGGGGTGCTCTGACAAAAAAGATTTCAAGTGGATTGAATAGGTTGAGGAAGCCTTCAACCAGATGAAGCAACACTTAGCTTCACTTCCAGATATCGCAACCCTAGAAACAGGAAAACTGATCTCTGTATACCTTTCGGTTGCCGAAGAAGCAATAAGTGTGGTTTTAACCATCGAACGAGACAAAGTTCAGGTACCCGTTTATTTCTTTAGCAAAACTCTAAAACTGGCAGAGATCAAGTATCATCCTTTGGAAAAACTTGCTCTTGCCCTAGTCCAAACGGCTAGAAGGCTTCAAAGGTATTTCGAAGCACACCCTATACAAGTGGTCACCGACCAATCCATTAAGAGTGTGCTTGAAAAACCGGAAAATTCAGGGCGATTAGCCAAATGGGCCGTGGAACTAGGTGTACACAAAATCACCTATGTTCCAAGAAAGGCCATCAAAGCCTAAGTCTTGGCTGATTTCATTGTGGAAGTCCCAAAGCAAGCCATCACGGAAGTTAACACAACTACCACTGAACCCTTTAACCTCGAAGCCTGGAAGCTTTTTACCGATGGGGCTTCAAGCATTGAAGGGTCAGGAGCAGGGCTCATTCTGATCAATCCTGAAGGGTTAGAATTTACATATGCTCTTTGATTTGAATTTCAGACCACCAACAATGAAGCCGAATACGAAGCATTGATAGCCGGCTTGAGGTTAGCCAAGGAAATGAAGGTTCAAAAGCTTCAAGTCTTCACAGACTCGTTGCTGGTGTCAAGTCAAGTCAATGATAGTTATGTTGCGAAGGAGCCCAACATGAAGAGATACAAAGAAAAATCTAAAGAGCTGATGAACACATTCCAAACATGTACCATCAAGCAAATCCCAAGGTCTCTAAACAAGAAAGCTGATGCTTTGAGTAAACTTGTTTCTCTCACCTTTGACCACCTTACCAAAAAGGTATTAGTGGAGGTGTTGAAAACTCCTTCGATTGAAGAATTGGAGGTTCAAGATGTAATCACCGAAGAAGGCCCCAACTGGATGACTCCTATTAATAAATTCCTCAAAAATGGTGAGTTACCTGCTGATCAAATGGAGGTTGAAAGTGTTAAAATCAAATCTAGGCAGTATGTGTTGCAAGGTGAAATCCTCTACAAAAAGGGTTACCTTGCACCGTTAGTAAGGTGTGTTGGCCCGGAACAAAGCCAGTACCTGGTCAAATAGGTTCATGAAGGGATATGCGGAGCTCATTTTGGAGCAAGAACGGTGGTTGCTAAACTAATGAATCTCGGGTATTTTTGGCCTTCCATGCACCGAGACACCACCGAACAACTGAGAAAATGTGATTCTTGTCAAATTCATGCACCGGTCCTGAAGAGCCCCAAGCATGACCTTGTCCCGATATCTTCAGCCTGGCCATTTCATAAATGGGGAATGGACATTGTCGGCCCATTCCCACCAGCTAAAGGCGGAGTAAAGTTTTTATTGGTGGCCATAGACTACTTTACCAAGTGGCCTGAAGTCAAACCACTTGCAAAAATCACGGGCAAACATGTCACCGACTTCGTTTGGGAAAACATCATTTGTCACTATGGGTTGCTAGGAGTGCTGGTCACAGATAATGGGAAACAATTCGTTGAGAAGCCTTTTAGCACTTGGTGCAAAGAATTCAAAATAACTCAAGTTTTCAGCTCAGTTGCATACCCACAATCAAACGGCCAAGTTGAAAGGATGAATCGGAGCATAGTTGAAGGGATCAAGACCCGATTGGGAAGGCATGAAAGCAATTGGCTCAAAGAGTTGCCAAACGTTCTATGGGCTATAAGAACAACGGAAAAAACAAGCCACAAAAGAACACCTTACAGCTTGATGTTCAGGCCTGAAGCTGTGATTCCAGCTGAAATAGGAGTTGTGACTCAAAGAACACTCAACATGGATCCCGAAGCAAACAACAAAGAGACCATGTTGAACTTACAACTCCTTGAGGAAACACGAGACCAAGCTGCAATTCAAGAAGCTAAGTACAAACAAAAGATGGAAGCTTATTACAACAAAAGAGTCAAGCATGAACGCTTCAAGCCAGGAGACCTTGTGCTTAGAAACAATAAGGCTAGTAAAAAAGAAAACCAAGGAAAACTTGGCCCAAAGTTGGAAGGGCCATATACAATCCTTGAAGCACATAAGGGTGGATCCTATAAACTAGCCGATGCAGAGGGTAAAAAGCTTCCCAGACATTGGAATGGCAAAACCCATAAAAGGTTCCATGTCTGATCAAGAAAGTTTAGTTTGTATTTCAAAAGTTGTATTTCAAGAGTTGTCCCATGCTCACTTTTTGTAAAACAATATCTCTTGAATGAATGATGATGTTTTATCAAAATTGTCTTTCTATCCTAAAATCAGGTTGAGAACCTAGCAAAAAACTCCATGGCAAGGGCCATGTAAGGTGATGAGCTCCCAGGCCATATCGCTCAATAGGTTCAAGGGTTGAATGAACCTATATAAGGGGTGAGTTCCTAAATCAATACAACTCCATGAGACTTATGAAAATATAAAAAAACAAAGTTGTCTCATAGACGGGTCTGAACAGCCTACACCAAATGTTCCTTAAGCCTTGTAAAAGCACTAGAAAACAAATCATTATTAACAGGCTTACGAACCAAAATCAAACAAAGAAAAATAATAGATAGGATAGGTGCTATGTCTTCTTGTTAAAAATACCAAGGCTAAGTGACTGCAGCACCGAACCCTTTAAGGTATAAAAAACATAAAGACAACACAAACCCAACAAAGACAAGGCCACAGACATAAAAAAGGACAACACAACAAAGATTGCATACAACCCAAAATCAGAAATACAAACCAAGGCATAAAAACAAAGTAGCAACCGGAAGACTTGAAGGCTTCAAGCTACAAACATCCAACAAAAACACAACACAAGGCAGGTAGTCAAAGTTAATAGCATAAGAAGCTTTAAAGGCTCCCAAATATTCAAATAAGTTAAAACAAACCTTAACGGTTTGTAAATATAGATATTGTTCAAATGGCCACTAAGGCCAACCACAACCACAAAACAGAAACCTTAAGGGTTCCTGCAAAAACCTAAAGTTGTTCAAAGTAACATACAAACCATTAAATTGTTTAGGGGTGCTAAGAAAGCTACGAATATTGTTCAAAAATCAGAAGGAGGCTTAGAAACCCCAGAACCATTACCTTTGGCCTTCTTGGCCTTCTTCGACTTCTTGGCTTTTGAACCACCATCATCACCAACTGCTGAACCTTCGATGTCACACCCCAACCGATGGCGGAAACATCGGAGCGTGGCACTGAGCGAAACAGATTGTCCAGAAGTTTCCATAACAACTATAATTACCAATTATTTAAAGCAACATGTCCCATACCATGTCATAAAAGATAACATAATTATTACAGGCAAGATCTAGTCAAATTGTTCTGTTTCGACAACTCGGATTTTTATTACAGACAATTGTTTATTGATCTAGGTCTTTCCTAGCCTCGATTTCACAGCAAGCTAAGCAAATAAGCGTCCTAAGTACCTGTCACATACGTTAAAGTAAAAGTCAATACACATAGTGTAAAGGTGAGCATACAAGTTTAATAGATATAATAGAGTTCGAAATCGTTACGCATAACCAGCACGTACACAGTGTAAAATGAGGCATGTTAGTTATCGACATGAACCTATCGATACCAATGACTGCGGGTTGACTGCCCAAGGCAGTTCGTAATACACACTCACCACTGTGAGCCATGTAACAAATTGTCCTTAACAACCCCTGAGTGAACAGGTGCTGAGTCCAAACAAATAGTACTACCGTTGCTAAGGCAGGTAGACAGCATTCCATGTGTAAACATAACAAACAAGCATTCATTAAGTCACGTATAACATGCGGTAATTGGTTAGCGTTTAAAGTACTGCGTAGTGTGTTCGATGTGATTTAGAATAAGTAACGTATGTAACAACCAAAAGTGCATAAAGCAAAAAGGGATCAAGTATACTCACAGCGATTGATGGATTGAAGGGAGTGCTAGAGAGTAAGGTTAGCCTGAACAGATTGATAGCATAAAGATAAGCGACGCGTAAAACGAAACAAGTGTCAGTGGGTCGAACAACAGTCCGATCGGATGGCAGTCCGTTCGGGCAGCCGGTCGTTCGTTTGACAACTCGCTCGGACGGTCATCCGATTGGGTGACCTTTCAAGTGGATTGTTTCTTCCTTTAGGAAGGATGTGTTTGTGTATGATAGCTTGACTTTTGAAGTTTTCGTTGTAGCATTTTGAAAACAGAGAAGTATCTCTACCTTTCAGGTCGGTCGATCTAACGGTAGTCCGATCGAACAGCAATCCGATTGGCGAGCCTTCTCAAATTGAGAACAAATTTACAGCAGGACAGTCACTCGATCGGATGGCAATCTGATCGGGTGGCAACCCTTGCGAATTGAACATGTTGGAAATTGTTTAAGTATTGAAGTTTTAAAGCATCATATGATAGGATGGTCGGTCGATCGGGTGGCAACCCGGTCGGACGACAATCTGTTCGATGTTTAAAGCTTCTAAAGTTTGTATTAAAGTCAAAATATGGGGCCGAGGTTTAAGCCGATCGGGTAGCAACCAGATCGGGTGACAACCCGATCGGGTGACAATCCGATCGGACAGCAGTCCGATCGGGAGACACTCTATTCTGGTGTCCCGGTCGCCTTCTTCCTTGGTCATTTTGATAGTTTGTAGTTTTATCGAGATGGTGTGACAACGTGCTAATCAACAGAACCCCATCTTGACCCCGGTGACCCGATTAAACAGGAATCACCCAAGTTCAACCAGTTAACCAGTTCAATACGGTTGTTCTTGATTAACCCGAAATCGGTGTTCTCGTGGATAAAATCCAGATCTTGAACCAACTCAACCACAAGCATGAGTAGAAGGTTAGAACAAGTTCCGATTCTATCTGTTTTGAGTGCATAGAGTGTAAAAGAGTTGAAAGAAAGTTGGAAAACCATCTTTCAATCCTTTTCACCGTGAATATGTTTAGATCTATGAAAGATCTTGTTTATTTATATGGAAGTCATTTAGATCTAAGTTATTCTTTAAGGATTGAAGCCAAATTATGAAGTTCATAAGAACCACATGATGACATCATCCTAGAACACCTCAAATCTAGTGATTTCACGGTTAAAAGTTAAGATTCGAAAGATAGAAAAATGTAGAATCAAGTGTTGATCATAGAAGTACAAAGATTAGGCTGAAAACTTACAAGATTTGAGAAAAATCGGAGAAAAGAAGCTTGAGTGCGGCTGGTTCGAGCAGAGAGATGTCACCATTCCAAAAGTGGTAACAAGTGAGGTATTTATAGGGTTTCCCAAAGTGGAAAGGGCTGGTCGATCGAGCAGTACCCTGGTCAGGTGGCAGCCCGATCGAGTGGCACCTCGATCGGATGGCTGTCCGATCAGGTGGCAGCTCGATCGGCTGGCCACTCGATTGGATGGCACGGCGCGTTGAGTTTTGCGATTTCGATTCACGTGTAGAGCGTTGCGATGCGATAGAGTTTCCTAGTCAAATTACTTTAAATCCCAACTACTATATCAACATACAATCATCCTTATCTCGTGTTCGTTTAGCGTTTGCGATTCGATTGCGATTGAGTTTCGATTGCGTTTCGATTAATCACCACAACATAACATAAATAAACATGCACAAGTAACACATAAGGCACACACACACATATAACAACATCCAGAATGCGTAATTCGAGTTGCGAGTGCGATTGAGATAGCGATAAAGCGATAAAACATGCGAAAATATCGAATAAACCTCGATTATTAATAAGTACTCCACATAATACAACTAACGTAAGGCGTAAATTAGACTAACTACGAGTCAAAGAAGTCAAAACAGGAATTGAGCAAGGAGTGACAGATCGTAATTAGCAATCTTGTCTTCCTTTGACTTCAATCTTGACTTTGACTTTGACTTTCGAAACACGGGGTGATACAGCCTCCCCTAGTTGAGGGAATTTCATCCCGAAATTAGGCCGAAGCCATAACAAACAACTGTGGGTACTTCGCCTTCATGTCGTTTTCGAGTTCCCAAGTGAACTCTACGCCTCGTTTGCCTTCCCATCGGACTTTCACAATAGGAATGCGCGAGCGTCTGAGTTGCTTGGTTTAGGGATCCATGATTTCGACAGGCTTCTCCACGAAGTGTAGTGTTTCTTTTATTTGGAGGTCATCAGGAGGTACAATTAAATCCTGCTCAGCCAGGCACTTTCGGAGGTTCAAAACATGGAAAGTCGGGTGAACGTTACTAAGTTCCTCCGGTAGTTCTAGTCTGTAGGTGACTTTTCTGATCCTTTCCAGAATCTTAAAAGGTCCAACATATCGAGGCGCTAGTTTTCATTTCTTGCCAAATCTGACCACACCCTTTCAAGGTAATACCTTTAGGAGTACGTAGTCGCCAACGTCAAATTCAAGGGGCTTGCGTCGTCTATCGGCGTAACTTTTCTGTCGACTCCGAGCTTTCAGCAAATTGTCTCGTATTTGGAGGACTTTGTCAGTCGTTTCTTGTAGTAGCTCAGGACCTGTTAATTGCGAGTGCCCGATCTCGTGCCACACAATAGGCGATCAACATTTTCTTCCGTATAAAGCCTCTAACGGCGCCATTTGTATGCTGGAATGATAACTGTTATTATACGAGAATTCGACTAACGGCAGGTAAGCGTCCCAATTACCACCGAACTCTATGACACATGAACGGAGCATGTCTTCAAGAGTATGGATTGTTCTCTCTATCTGACCGTCGGTTTGTGGGTGGAATGCGGTACTTAGATTAAGCGTAGTATCGAGAGCTGCTTGAAACATTTCCCACAGTCGCGAGGTAAACCGAACATCACGGTCAGAGATGATATCGCGAGGCGTCCCAAGTCGACAAATGATCTCATTGGTGTAGATTCGGGCTAATCGTTCTACCTTGTAGTCTTCCCGTATCGGCAAAAAGTGAGCTGATTTGGTCAAACGGTCAACAACGACCCAAATGCTGTCGTGACCTGATGGCGTGCGCGGGAGTTTCGTTATGAAATCCATAGCTATACTCTCCCACTTCCACATAGGGATCGGGGGTTGTTCGAGTAAGCCAGAGGGTCTTTGGTGTTCAGCCTTCACTTTCGAGCAAGTCAGGCACTTCCCAACATAGAGAGCGATATCCCTCTTCATGCCCGACCACCAGTACTTGTAGCGAAGGTCCTGGTACATTTTATCGGCACCGGGATGAATAGAATACCGGGATTTGTGGGCTTTGTCCATCAATATCTGTCGCAAATTGGTCCGTTTAGGGATCCAAATTCGGTCCAGAAACTGGAATATCCCATTCGACTTATTCACAACCTGGGCACCATCGTGGTAGATTCTTTCCTTCATCAGAGTGCGCTCATTAAAACAAGCATGTTGGGCTTCGCGGATGAGGTTTTCGAGGTCGTATTGGGCTTGGGTATTACGAATGCTGAGCAGATAACTCCGTCTGCTGAGTGCGTCGGCTATGACATTTTCTTTGCCAGGATGATAACGAATCTCACAGTCATAATCGTTGAGAAGTTCTACCCATCGGCGTTGACGCATATTAAGTTCTTTCTGATCAAAGATATGTTGTAGGCTCCTATGATCGGTGAAGATCGTACACTTGGTACCATATAGGTAGTGTCGCCAAATCTTTAACGTAAAAACAACTGCGCCTAGCTCGAGATCGTGGGTTGTATAGTTTTCTCATGGATTTTGATATTACGAGATGCGTAAGCAATGACCTTGTCCTGTTGCATGAGGACACTACCAAGACCAAGGTTCGAGGCATCACAATAGACTATAAAGTCATCGTTTCTGTCGGGTAAAGTGAGAACAGGAGCATTGCAAAGCATGTGCTTGAGGGTTTGGAAAGCAGACTCTTGTTCAGTTCCCCAAACAAAAGACTTGTCTTTGTGGGTGAGAGCGGTAAGCGGCACAACGATTTTTGAGAATCCTAAGATAAATCGACGATAATAGCTCGCTAATCCGAGAAAAGAACGGACTTCAGACAGGTTCTTAGGTGTAATCCAACTCTTAACTGCTTCAATCTTCGCCGGATCGACGTGAATACCTTGACTATTGACAATGTGACCGAGGAATTGAACCTCCTCTAGCCAAAATTCGCACTTGGAGAACTTTGCCTAGAGTCGATTCCCTTGGAGTAGCTCGAGAACCAAACGTAGATGTTGCGTGTGTTCGGCTTTCGACTTGGAATAGATCAAGACATCATCGATGAACACGATGATGAAACGGTCGAGATAAGGTTTACACACGCGATTCATTAGATCCATGAAAACAACGGGTGCGTTGGTTAGACCAAAAGGCATAACAACGAACTCATAGTGGCCGTATCGGGTGCGAAAGGCAGTTTTGGGTATATCTTCCTCTTGAATGCGTAACTGGTGATAGCCTGAGCGTAGATTGATCTTGGAGAAATATGTAGCACCTTTTAGCTGATCAAACAAATCGTCAATGCGAGGCAGGGGATAACGATTCTTGATTGTCAACTTATTCAATTCCCGATAGTCGATGCACATCCTGAACGACCCCTAATTCTTTTTGATGAAAAGGACTGGCGCGCCTCAAGGAGAGGTGCTCGGGCGAATGAAGCCTTTATCAAGTAGTTCCTGAAGCTGACTCGAGAGTTCACGCATTTCAGATGGAGCGAGTCAGTAAGGAGCTTTGGCAACGGGGTTTGCTCCAGGAATGAGGTCGATACGAAAGTCGATATCACGACTTGGCGGTAGTCCTAGAAGATCATCAGGAAATACATTCGGAAATTCGCGCACAACAGGAACATGGTTCACACCAGGATTACGTTTCTTTTCCTTCTCTGCTACTACAATGTTAGCCAAGAAAGCTCTGTATTCCTTGCGGAGATACTTGCTAGCCTGGACACATGACATGAGTTTGAGACCTTTCGAAGCAGTTTCGCCATAAACACCACAATACATCACCATTCGCGAGCGAGAATCGAATCATCTTATCAAAGCACACAACTTCAGCATGGTTTTCATGAATAAAATCCATGCCTACTATGTTGTCAAAACTTCCGAGCTGCATCGGGATGAGATCAATTGGAAAGATGTGATTGTTGAGCTCAAGGGTACAATCACGAAGAACAGAATTAACGGCGACAGTTCTTCCGGTGGCGACTTCGACATCGAACGTCGAGGGGAGTTGAGAGCGCTTACGACTAAGGAGCTTCTCGAATTCAAATGAGACAAAGCAGTTATCGGCTCCAGTATCAAACAAACACGAAGCATAAATACCATTCACAAGGAACGTACGATTGACCACGTTGTTGTCAGCCTGGGCTTGGCGCACATTGATGTTGAAAGTTCTGGCACGGGCGGCTTGTTGCTGTTGAGGCTGTTGCTGCTGCTGTTGCTGAGGCTGCTGCTGCTGGGGCTCTTGTTTCACAACCCTGTTCGGGCACATGTTTGCGAAGTGGTTGGGATCACCACACGCGAAGCAGACTCTGGCGTGGATCGCGGGTGCCTGAGCCGCTTGTTGGCCTTGTGGGGCTGGAAGTAGAGCTTGATGAGCAGTGGCTTGAGCTGGTGCTTGGCGGGGACCAGTACGGTAGTTAGCAGTGAAGTGGCCGTACATGTTGCAATGCACGCAAAATCGGCAAGTGATACCCACCGGGTGATGATAAGTACATGTGGGGCAAGCAGGGTGGGGACCAGTGTATGCACGCTTTGCAGGCGGTGCATAGAGAACTGGTGTTGATCGGTGCTGCGATTGTTGCTCAGCAGGTACGGCTTGAAGTGGAGCAGCAGTGGTAGTGACAGCACAGTTCTTGTTGTTGGAGCTGCTGTTGTTGTTCTTCTTCTTGCAGTGTGAAGACTTTGATGACTGAGCGGTGGCTGTTTCAGCGGTTGGTGCGGCGGTAGCTTGATGCAGGTTCTTCGAAGCTTTATCCAAAAAACCAGCTTTTACTCGCTTGTCGTTGATTTCAGCTGTAAGCAAGTAAGTCTCTTCGATTGTTGCTGGCTTTGCGGCATGCACAAAATCTGCAACACAGTCTGGCAGAGCTTGAATATACTTCTTGATTGTCATGTCGGGCGTCTTCACTTGATCAGGACAGATGATACTGAGCTGCTTAAAGCGAGCAGCCAGAGTTGCGTTCTCCCATCCTTCTGGTTGATATGCCAGAATTTGTCCTCCAGATTTTGGAGTTCAATGGGGTGGGCAGAATTCATCCATCATAATGGCCTTCAGCTCTTCCCACGTCAGCTCATAGGCTGCGTCATTTCCGTGTTTGTTTCTCTCGGCCGTCCACCAGTCTAGTGCGCGGGACTGGAAGACGCTGGTAACGTTTAGAGTACGAAGATTTTTCAGGACATCCACTCTGGCGCAGAGTGACTTCGACGGAATCAAACCATTGAAACATGGCCTTTGGGCCATCCTCGCCAGTAAATTCCTTTGGACCACAGGCTTTGAACTGCTTGAAGCTGAAAGCAATTTTGGGAGCAGCTTTAGGAGCTTCGGTTCTGGACTCTTCAGACGATTTGCTCACATTCTCGTATATTTCACTCACGATCTAAGGAACCACCTTTGCTACTTGCTTATCGACGAGAGCGGCAAGGCGTTTGTCTCTCTGTTCTTGGTGAGTGATTCGTGGGTGACGAGGTCCAGATGAGGGTCCAGTTGACATTGTCTGCAACAGACATCGTCTTCGTCTCAGACATAGTATAATCGAATCTCACCTCACACATTTATTACTGCTAAAGCTCAGGAACATAGTGAAACATGTATCACATAAAAACATAGGCACATAATCACAGATTCACATAAATACAGAAGCACATAAGCACGTAAGGCACATAATCACAGAAGCACATAAGCACATAATCTTAAGAGGCAATTAGAATACAGAAACCTATTATTCAGGGTTCGCGAGCGTTCGAGTATAGCAATCGCGATTAACATATCGAGTAGTACAGAATAAGCGAATAACATAGCAATCAACATGGCGTAAAGTCGTTCCTCATGTAGTAGCGATTTGTTAGTGTTTTGAGGTAGATCAGCAGTGCGAGTCGTGTGTGTCGATCAAGCGATAGCGAAAATCGAATAAATTTCCAAAAATTAAAACATATAACAGGCAAATACACACATAACACATAAAATCGACAAGTATCAGAGTCAGCAGTTGCGGGCTCAGAATCGAAACACATAAAAATCGAGAATAAATTGTCTCAGGCTCGATAGACATTGACTACCCAAAGTGATTCGACTATTCACAAGGACTTGTTGTACACCCTTTGACCTTCAGGACTGTGCTTTTGCCTCGAAACTGGGCGATCGGCATGCATCCTTCCAGTCATATCATGACTTCAAGTCGTTGGAGTCCGTCATGACTTTGGTGAGAGTTTTGTAAAACCAAGTAAAGGTCGGAACAAGTCGTCAAGGTTCGGGTTTCACCCTTGACTTAACAACTTCGTTCCTGTTTTGATAAGAATAAGAGAATTATGCGTCAAAGTTCGGATTTCCACTCCTGATTCAATGCAAATTCTCTTGTTTATAGATGAAATGCGGGGCAAACAAGAAATTTAGTCGAGAGTTTGCAGTTTTCACACCTAATCTTGGCCTAATCGCTCGTTTATTTTTGAAAACTAAAGTGCAGTGATAGTGTAGTGTTGGCGAGAATAGCGAGAAATAGCAGTAAGCTCGTACATATTCCCTACAGGATATGCAAAAGTCGGTCTGTTGGTTCCTAACTATAGACTAGGTCATTTCTAAGACATCGACCCGAACTAGGTCGAGTCTTGCCTAATTCCCTATAGTTATGGCTTTGATACCAATCTGTCACACCCCAACCGATGGCGGAAACATCGGGGCATGGCATTGAGCGAAACAGATTGTCCAGAAGTTTCCATAACAACTATAATTACCAATTATTTAAAGCAACATGTCCCATACCATGTCATAAAAGATAACATAATTATTACAGGCAAGATCTAGTCAAATTATTATGTTCCGACAACTCAGATTTTTATTACAGACAATTGTTTATTGATCTAGGTCTTTCCTAGCCTCGATTTCACAGCAAGGTAAGCAAATAAGCGTCCTAAGCACCTGTCACATACGTTAAAGTAAAAGTCAATACACATAGTGTAAAGGTGAGCATACAAGTTTAATAGATATAATAGAGTTCAAAATCGTTACGCATAACCAGCACGTACACAGTGTAAACTGAGGCATGTTAGTTATCGACAAGAACCTATCGATACCAATGACTGCGAGTTGACTGCCCAAGGCAGTTCATAATACACACTCACCACTGTGAGCCATGTAACAAATTATCCTTAACAACCCCTGAGTGAACAGGTGCTGAGTCCAAACAAATAGTACTACCGTTGCTAAGGCGGGTAGACAGCATTCCATGTGTAAACATAACAAACAAGCATTCATTAAGTCACGTATAACATGCGGTAATTGGTTAGCGTTTAAAGTATTGCGTAGTGTGTTCGATGTGATTTAGAATAAGTAACGTATGTAACACCCAAAAATGCGTAAAGCAAAAAGGGATCAAGTATACTCACAGCGATTGATGGATTGAAGGGAGCGCTAGAGAGTAAGGTTAGCCTGAACAGATTAATAGCATAATGATAAGCGACGCATAAAACGAAACAAGTGTCAGTGGGTCGAACAACAGTCCGATCGGATGGCAGTCCGTTCGGGTAGCCGTCCGTTCGGGCAGCCGGTCGTTTGTTTGACAACTCGATCGGACGGTCATCCGATCGGGTGACCTTTCGAGTGGATTGTTTCTTCCTTTAGGAAGGATGTGTTTGTGTATAATGGCTTGACTTTTGAAGTTTTCGTTGTAGCATTTTGAAAATAGAGAAGTATCTCTACCTTTCAGGTCGGTCGATCGGACGGTAGTCCGATCGGACAGCAATCCGATTGGCGAGCCTTCTCAAATTGAGAACAAATTCATAGCAGGATAGTCACTTGATCGGATGGCAATCTGATCGGGTGGCAACCCTTGCGAATTGAACATGCTGGAAATTGTTTAAGTATTGAAGTTTTAAAGCATCATATGATAGGATGGTCGGTCGATCGGGTGGCAACCCGGTCAGACGACAATCCGTTCGATGTTTAAAGCTTCTGAAGTTTGTATTAAAGTCAAAATGTGGGGCCGAGGTGCAAGCCGATCGGGTGGCAACCCGATCGGGTGACAATCCAATCGGACAGTAGTCCGATCGGGCGACACTCCGTTCTGGTGTCCCGGTCGTCTTCTTCCTTGGTCATTTTGATAGTTTGTAGTTTTATCGAGACGGTATGACAACGTGCTAATCAACAGAACCCCATCTTGACCCCAGTGACCCAATTAAACATGAATCACCCAAGTTCAACCAGTTAACCGGTTCAAGACGGTTGTTCTTGATTAACCTGAAATCGGTGGTCTCGTGGATAGAATCCAGATCTTGAACCAACTCAACCACAAGCATGAGTAGAAGGTTAGAACAAGTTCCGATTCTATCGGTTTTGAGTGCATTGAGTGTAAAAGAGTTGAAATAAAGTTGGAAAACCATCTTTCAATCCTTTTCTCTGTGAATATGTTTAGATCTACGAAAGATCTTGTTTATTTATGTGGAAGTCGTTTAGATCTAAGTTGTTCTTTAAGGATTGAAGCCAAATTATGAAGTTCATAAGAACCACATGATAACATCATCCTAGAACACCTCAAATCTAGTGATTTCACGGTTAAAAGTTAAGATTCGAAAGATAGAAAAGTGTAGAATCAAGTGTGATCATAGAAGTACAAAGATTAGGCTGAAAACTTACAAGATTTGAGAGTAATCAGAGAAAAGAAGCTTGAGTGCGGCTGGTTCGAGCAGAGAGATGTCACCATTCCAAAAGTGGTAACAAGTGAGGTATTTATAGGGTTTTCCAAAGTGGAAAGGGCTGGTCGATCGAGCAGTACCCTGGTCGGGTGGCAGCCCGATCGAGTGGCACCTCGATCGGATGGCTGTCCGATCGGGTGGCAGCTCGATCGGCTGGCCACTCTATTGGATGGCACGACGCGTTGAGTTTTGCGATTTTGATTCACGTGTAGAGCATTGCGATGCGATAGAGTTTCCTAGTCAAATTACTTTTAATCCCAACTACTATATCAACATACAATCATCCTTATCTCGTGTTCGTTTAGCATTTGCGATTCGATTGCGATTGAGTTTCGATTGCGTTTCGATTAATCACCACAACATAACATAAATAAACATGCACAAGTAACACATAAGGCACACACACACGTATAACAACATCCAGAACGCGTAATTCGAGTTGCGAGTGCGATTGCGGTAGGGATAAAGCGATAAAACATGCGATAAATATCGAATAAACCTCGATTATTAATAAGTACTCCACATAATACAACTAACGTAAGACGTAAATTAGGCTAACTACGAGTCAAAGAAGTCAAAACAGGAATTGAGCAAGGAGTGACAGATCGCAATTAGCAATCTTGTCTTCCTTTGACTTTAATCTTGACTTTGACTTTGACTTTCAAAACACGGGGTGTTACATTCGAGGCTTGCATCCTTGGAAGCATCAGGTTCTCCTGAAAAGGTCTCCTCACTATCCCCCGAATGAGAACGCTTCCTCGAAAGGGAGTCAAGCACTTCAACACAAACCTTTTCATTAAGCCCATCCGGCTTCAGCTCCTGTAAAACAGAAAGGGGTTTGCCAAAACAAGCTGCAACCTAACTTACATATGGGTAAGTCAACCTCTCCATCTGCTGAACGGAACCTTCGAAAACCTTAGAAGCTTCAGGGCGATACAGGGGAGACTGCTCCAAGGGCTGACCAGATTCATGAAGTTTATAACCATCAATAAGGCCTTGATGCTTCCCCAAGTTTAGCAGTTTGGTGTAGACTTCTCCAAGAGCAGAATTGAACTCCTTAGAGTGAAGGAGGTAGGTAACAACTTGATTAAAGCCTTGCTTAATGAGCCACTGGTTATCACCAGTGGCTTGAGCAACCAAAGCCTTCAAACCTTCCTTCTCTTCTTCGAAGGCATTCTGCTGAACATCCAAGGCTTCCCAATCAGCCTTCAGTTTCAATCGATCAGCCTCAAAACTTTTCTTAAGGTCTTTCATCTCAATCTCATGTCTCTTTGTCAACTCTCCAACCTTCTTCACCCAAGCCTCCTCTTTCTTAGAGAACCCTTCAACCTCTTTCTTCATTGCAGCCATAGAGGCTTTCATCTTGTCCTTCTTCTTGGAAGCTTTTTCGTACTCCTGCATACCCTTTATAAAACGGGTAACACCTTCAGCCAACAGGGCCGAAAGGTTGCAGGAGCTTAGCATCAATCTTGAAATAAAATGATCAGCTTCCATCTCAGAAATTGCACTCCTAACACCAGGAGGAGCAAAATGGGCTAATACCCCAGCACAAACAGTTGGATCCTTGAAGCTATCCCCAACCTTCACATCCCAGTTGGGAACATAAACCTCTTCAGCTTCAGGACCCTCCAAGATTTCAACGCTCTTGCCCGATGAACCCTGGATGGTAGGGGTGGAACCTTTCTTAACCAGTTTCTTCTTTTTCCCAGAAACAACTAACACTTTTTCCTTACCCTTTCCCACATCAACCTCAAGAACCTGTTCTGCAGATACCTCAATATCATCACTAACATCAATAGCCTCTGAGCCAGAAAGTTGATCAGCACCTTTCAAGTGACGGTCCGAACGACGAACAGAAACCTTGGAACCCGGAGCCTTCGTGAAACCTCTAACATTGGGAACATTCACATAGCCAGAACCCTCGAACCGATGCTCGGATCCCCTAACAACTGCATCCTCACCCGGAGTAGCCGCAACATCCCCAAATGCAACATCGGAAGTATCATCACTCTTGATAAAATCAAGTGCAGACATCACTGCAAAATAAACAAAAATAAAATATATAAGCAACACAAAAAATAAGAACATAATAGCACAACAAGACAAATGCATACCCTACCCATCTCTCATAAGCACCAGATCTCGATCACGTTTGTCCCATAACTTACTGAGACCTAACAACACCAGTAAGTGCTCTGGAAAGGGACGAAGCCTTGAAGGGCACTCCCTAAGGGTTTCAAGAAAACGAATATTTATCTTAAAAGTAGAGGGTTCAGGCTCATTTAAAACGGCATCCAGATGCCTCCAAACAAGCTTAAAAGGAACAATTTCATCGGAAACCCAGAAAAACCGGTCTTTCGAAACACCAAGACTAGAAACCATAGATGAAATTAAACAAGTATCAACCTGAGATGTTTCGAATGTAAACCAGTCACCATTCTTGGCTAACCGGAAAAAGCGACGGAAGGATAAAAGAGTGGGATCATACCCGGAAGCTCGGCACAGAACTTCAAAGTACAAAACCCTAGCCAGACCCTGAGGGTGAATCTGGCCAAAGGATACGCGATAATACTCTAAGACATTCAAATCAAAGTTTGAAAAGGGGTGACGAAGGTTCGAAAACTCAAAATGGCGACAATAGAAAGCAATGGAACCAGGGGACACTTATCGATTGAAACATCACAAGCCGGTGCAACCGGTTTAAACTTCATCCTAATCCCCCATTCCATACAAAAATTTTCTACTTCCTCTTGAGTTAATCGAGAAAACAATTTTGCTAGATCCTTACGAGCACCCATGCTATAAGAAAATAACTAGAAAATAAGAAATCGGAACTAACCTGGACGGAGAAAAGGAAAGAAAACTTGAGAGGAAATGTGCAAATGATGGTTCTCTTCTAAAAGATTAATGTAAATTAATGAAAAGGAAATGTTATAATTACATAAAGGTATTAAAACCACCGCCTGACACAAAGAAAACTGCCAGAAGTCATATCAACTGTCTTGTCAAAATTCAAAAATAAAAAAGCTCAACGGTTTTCAACCTTTCAAGCCTCGAAGCCTTGAAGCCTTCAAGCAGAATAAAACACATGTACAAAAAGTCAGAAGCATTTGTGCTTACACCCAAAAACCTCTGACTTGGGGGGCTGATGACGGGGGTAGCTCAAACCTAAATAAAATGACCAAGAATACATGATAGCTTGAAGGGTTAAAAGGTTCAAAGGTTTAAAACCCGGGAACTGAGCTAAGGCAGCACGTGTATAGTAATCAGTCATGTCACTGATTACTTGAACAACTCTCCCAGCCGTAAAAGTAGAACGAGTGCACAAAGTGTAGTCTTTTATTCGCAGGTCCAAACGCTTCAACCCCTAAAAGGGTTAGTCCTTCACTGCAAGCATGGTTCACTAGTCCAAGGTTTCCTCTTTGGGCGATATCTTCCTCTATAAAATGACACTTCATTTAGTGCTGAAAGACATTCCGATTAGCTCCGATTCCCTTAGGATCTCTGGTCTTCCTTCTCGAGCACTTGTTTCATGCAAGTCTCCTTTCTTCACACACATTTCTACTGGTCTTGCATCCGAAGCTGAACACACTTTAGTTGAGGATCTTGAACAAACAACCCAATATAACTAGTGAACCTCTCTCCACGTCTTGCAAACGTGGGGGGAGCCCACGACCTGCGTTAGGCAAACCGGAACCCTCCAAGCCTTTTGCCTAACCAACCTAGCTACTATCATCGGTCTAGTATTTGTTGCATCAACAACTAGTATGTAAAATTATTTTATGTCATTGGATATTTCTTGAAAGGCTGACTATTGATGGATTTTTGTGGGGTTAATATCTATTTAAATATGTGTTGTAATTTGTATCACTTAGTATAAATAATAAGATAGTATGAGCCTATAACTTACGTGAACATATAATCATGTATCTACTTCGACTCGCCTACATGACTTATTTCACTATCTTATGTCTTATTTGAATCAAGAAAATTATACATGCAACAATATTCACCATCATCTTACGCTTGACTCCTATGCATAACGTATATACATTAAAATGCATCTGATAAACCAACCTTTGTGTGCCAACACATATCGAGAGAGATATTGTTACTATTGTTTTAGTCAAAAGTGTAATAAATAGTAGAGGGACTAATTATATAGAAATTGTAATAAGTACCGATTGGATATTTGCCTCCAGGTAGGTCAACAAGTTCCCACACCTTAAACTTTCTAAATTGAGACAATTCTTCTTGCATAGCCTGTACCCATCTGGAGTCCTAAATGGCGTCTCCGATGTCACTTGGTACTGACTATGAGAGAAATGCATCATACAATCCTTGATTAATAATATTTGTCTGACTTCGTGTGCATACTCCTTCTTCAACTGAACCAATGACGTTTTCCAGAGGATGGTAATTGCGATTAGTTTTGTAGCCTGCATTTGGTTGTGTTTCAACTTGTTCTTGCATGTTTGTAAGGTGTTCGTTAGGAATAATATCTGATGAGCTTTTATCTAGAACTGGATCATTCACATTCGCCTGTGAGGAAGAAGCATTGTTTGAAGATGCATTCTCAGCAGAAGGGTCACCATTAACTTCTGCTAGAGGATCGATCGGATCTGCGACAAAAGGGGTGAAACGAGTGGTGAATGGTGTGAAACCAATATCTGAAGTGTCAAACACTTCTTCATTTTGAGTGGTTTCTAGAGGTTTAGGTTGAGAAATGAGTTCGGGAACCGGAATGTCGAAAGTGTTGAAGATGACATCTACGTCATAAAACCAACCAGGAGTGCTTCCAGTGTTAGTGTAGTTCCTTTCTTGAAAGTCCACGTAGTATGACTCAATCACCATCTTAGTCCTTTTGTTGTAAACTCTATACGCCTTCTAAGTCGATGAATGGCACATGAAGTAACAAACATCTCCAACAGCATCGAACTTGATTAGATTATCTTGAGTGTTGAGGAGGGTGCATGAGCAACCGAATGGTCTGAAAAAGTGTATTAACAACTTCCGTTTGAAAAGAAGTTTGTAAGCAATCTTCTCGTGAGGTTTGACTATTAGAACTTTATTCAAGCATGTAGCAAGCAGTGTTGACCGCCTCTGCTCAAAAGATAATCGGTAGCTTGGAGTCCATGAGCATTGTTCGAGTGGCTTTGATGAGAGTCATGTTCTTCCTTTCTGGAACACCATTTTGCTGAGGAGTTCTTTCAGCATTGTATTTAATGAAGAAAAAGATAAACATCTGATTCTTGAACTCTATTCCGTTATCACTTCTGATGGATTTAACCTTCTGCTTGATGACGCTCTCGATCATTGGGATGAAAGTCTTCAGAATATCAGCAATTTCACTTTTGTTTCAAGAAAATAGACCTACGAAAAACGAGAATAGTCATCTGTGATCACCAAATAGTAGGAACTCTTAGCCAAACTTTTAACACTTGAAGGACCAAAGAGATCCATATGTATTAGTTGCAAAGGAGAACCAATTGTGTTCACTTCTTTGGACTTGTGCGGCTCTTTGTGATGTTTACCTTGGGCTCATGCGATGATACATTTATTAGAAAACGGAAATTCTTTAATTGGTAAACCTCTTACTAAATTTAATTTAGAAAGGTTTTTCATGTTTTTTAAATTTGCATGTGCCAAAGCGGTGACTCTGATTCTGATGCTTTGAAATCAAGTAAATCATTTGATATGTTGATTTGGAAATTTTCATATTTAAGACATATGTGTTATTTTGACGGGGTGCCCTGAGCATAATCTTCTCGGGAGGAACTATATAGTCTGGCTTGAGAAAGACACATTCTAGGTCGTTGAACAGAACTGATATTCCTTTATCACAAACTTGTGATACGCTCATAAGGTTATAGCATAGTTCTGGGACATAATTAACGTCTTCTAGAGTTATAGCATCTGAAACCACGTCTTCAAGTCCAACGATCTTTCCCCCTTTCCACCACCGGCAAAAGATACAAAATCGTCATTTATAAACTTGAAGTTTGTGAATACTTCCTTCAGACCCGTCATATGCCGAGAGCTCCTGCTATCTACTTGCCATATGTATTCCATCAAGGTCCACAACCATTTTTGCAATTTATTATGTACACAACCACAAAGATAATATATACAGGTTAGTTGACGATCGGAACCCAAACTTACTTAAAATTTTAATCTATCATGATTCTCTATAATGATATCCTCTTTATGTTTCCAAAAACAAGTAGAGTTTACGAATCCTTTAACAAAATTTTTGAATTTGTCAAACTATTCTGTAATGTTTTAAGAAAAATTGTGATTTTGTTTTTGAAACTTTCTATTTTTGCAATGTGTCCTAAATAGCCACATCTGAAACATTGAGAGCAATTTGTATTATTTTTCTTCGAGGTTAAGGCGTTAGATGATGACGTTTGTGATGATCATCTTGAACAGCATGAGACATTTTCTAAAGAAGCAATCGAACTTGAGATTTTGATTTTCTTCATTTTCTTGTCAAGTCGGCTGATGTCTTTTATGTAATCTTCAGCATCTTCACCTCCTTCTGTTCTAGTAGAGCTTAATTCCTCACTGCTGCTTTCTTCACTGTCTTCTGTGGTTGTCTTGCTCAACTCTTCACTGCTACTTGTAACGCCTCGCATTTTGAAACTTACCTTAATCAGAAAGACTACTTACATTCCTATTTTTTTGAAAATTTGAATCCATATCGCATTCGTAATCCACTTCAATACTTGTTAAATACTTAAACGTATTTTAATCACACATATTCGTTATTGTTTGTGAAATGTATCCATCATGCAAACAAATGTCGTATATACATGACTTCATACGCTTCACATACGCTTATATATCATTTTACACTTACGAATATTAATCCATGATTCTCATGCTTAATTAATGTTTAGTTACATGTTTACATTACTTAAAATGACTTATAATATGCCAACAATCAAACACAACGGACAATTTGTGCCAAAAAAAACTTCAGCCGGGAAATTATACCCATCGCGCTACACGATGGGATTGGGACATCACCTTCGCAGCACGCGAAGGCCATCAATCCACATAAAGTTGTTTATGGTTCACGGATTGGTCACCTTTCTTCCCAACTAACTTCATTTAACACTCCTAACTCAAACCCTAATATCCTCCCTATATAAACAACACTTCCCACTCTCATTTTCCACTTTACAAACCCTCTAATCACTCTCAAAACACCTCCTAATCTCTCTAATTTCCAGAATCGGACAGAAATTTCAAGACATTCAAAGTGAGTTCTAGCTCACTTTTACAACCATTTCTTGCTTGTTTCTTCTTCTTTAACACTTGGATAACCTCTTGGAAGGTTTTCACAAGATTACCTTGGTAATCTAAGGTGAAACCTCACCACATTTGGGGTCCAAAGTGTGTAAACTTTCTGTTTTGTTTTCATAATCTTGTATATTCATGTTCTTGACAAAAACTTGGTGGAATATTATACCCACCAAGCTCACAACCTAGTCTATGGTTGTGGGTTTGTGTTGAGGTGATTTTCATCAAAGTTATGAGTTCAAAACTCTTTATATTTTTGTTTATACATGACATAGTCAAGTGACGAAAGCAAGCACACGTCATCATCTTTCATATGATGAACTTGTGACTTGTGAAGTGTGAACAATGGGAGCTTGGGCTTTCCAACACTAGTTCCACTCCTTCATTTTGAGCCTTGTGTATAAACACTCAAGTGATTTACTAGTATCAAAGTACCTTAGCCCCATCTAGCCTCCCTCACTTAGTTAATTTTTTTCATGATGTGTTGGCACACCCGGGTTAAAGAGTACTTGGTCACTTGAGCTTATAGTAGTTAGATTTATTTCTTGTTATTCATGACCCTCCGAACCATCCTTGTATTGGTTTGTGTAGTGGTGAATCATATAATGAGGTTAAAACCTCCATGCTTGATTTACATGATACTTCATGATATCTATGATTAGACTTAGTCTAGGTTAATATTATTACCATATAAATACATTTAACTATATAAAACAAGGCTGAATTTGTGATGATGATCAACCTATGATTAACCATCATAAACTTAGGCTATTATATCTATGATCTAAGGTTCTCGTTGATGATTCTAATGGGCAATTTGGGACCCATGAAACCACATAACATAGTGTCATAAACGAGTACTTAGAGTTAGATAATACTTTTGTATACAAACTTTTGATACTTTAAATTCTAAATTCCGAATATTACCACTTCCTAAACATCATGTAACCTTACCATTGAATCCTTATTCATGAACAACTCATCACTCACAGATAACCGGAAAGCGTGTGCAATATTGTGAGTACACTTGACCCTTTTTTGCTTTAACGCACTTTTGGGTGTAACATGTTTAACTTATCAAAGTACACAATTCACACAGAATATTTATTCACTCAATCCGCCGTATATGCTATTTTTTATGCTTAGGTTTTATGCTAAAATACATACATGCTATTTGTCATTAACTTAGCTAGCCTACCTTAACATATATAGCGCTATAGGAGTAGCACACCACCCGACGGGGTATTGTTAAGTTAACATTTTACGGTCTCGATTACTTCGGTGTCGAGGGATGCACATTATTATACAAAACGGTCTCGTTCACTTTGGTGACGAGGGATGCACATTATTCTTGTGGACACTCGGGTTTGACTTTTAGTTATGCATGCTAGTTCAACCTTGTATACAAAATTACCATGTTGGATTTGAGAAATTCTTTTATACTTATTCTATGTATCTAAAACTTGTTTACTCGCCAATACGCTCGTATTGAACTATGCTTTTAAAATATGTTGCAGGTTTATGATGATGTTGATGATGCACAGAACTTAGTAGGATGCCTAGAAACTCATTTTAGACTGTAGATACTTGTCGTAATGTATTTTATTTGTTTCAACATATTGTATTCTGTTTCAAACAATGTAAATGTTTCTTTTAGCAATGAAATGGAATTTATTATGTAAATACTTGTCACAATTTAGTGTTATGAGTGTTGAGCAATCTTGTTTTCGTCTCACTTTGATGTTTCCGCCATCGGTTGAGGTGTGTGACACTACTTTTTTCTCTTTGATCCTTTTCTAAGTCTGGTGTACCTGTCTGAGATGGAACAAATTCTGGAATCTCCTCAGTGAGAAATTTTTCGAATCTGTTTTGTTTTATTTCTGGTACAAACATAGGAGGCTCACACACAACATTATCATAACAAAATGCCGAATATAAATCAAAGCATTCAACCACTACATTCTCATGGTTGGAAGATAGAGGTTTAGGCTTAAGCCGGGTACAGTCATCCGGAATTGTTAAACTAGGTTGAGTATAGTCATCCATCCTAGTTAAAGATTTATTACATTTATCCAAAATAAAAGTCTTGTTTATTTTATCACTATTCCAGGCAAACCAATTAACTGTGGTGTAACTGTCGCCTAAATACCCTAGACCTATTTTCTTGCCACCACAATCATCATCGCCACCTCTTCCACACACACGTTTAAATCTGCATAGCATCCAAAATCATTAGTATCTTTTATCATTTTTAGAAATTCCACTTTCAACAACTAGATCATTTTTGGTTAATTAAATCATTGTCAGGATGAGGTGTAGGCACTGGTACATAGTTTTTATGGTGAGGAGGAGGAGGAAAGATTTTTCCTTCATTTCCAAACTTATCTTGTAACCAATGTTGTCCTTTACATGTGTTGGTCTTTGACAATTTTTGATATCAACTAATTCCTTTTTGCTAACATTTTATTTGTCAATGGTAATCAGCAATTTATTGTTCTCATTTTTGGATTTCTCTAATTTTTTTTGTTAAATCGTTTATCAGAAAGTCTTTTCTAAAAACGAATTCTTTTAAAGTCTGCATTTTAGTTAAAGTTGAATCCAACTTTATCTAATATGAAGCTTCATTCAATTTTAGTACTTTGCTAAATTGCAAAACTTTTTTGTTTTCCCTAATTAAGTCACGGTTGATGGATTTATAGTGAGCCACGACACTGACACATGGTTCTGAGCAAAGTTTTATTTTGAACTCATGGAGTATGTTGTTTACCAAATCTTTCTCTTCTTTTTCCTTGTTAGATTCCACTTTCATGGCCTCTGGATGAGCTTTTTCTTTCTTCTTCTCTGTGCTTCCTCTGACTTCTAAATCCTTCTTCTTCTTCTTTCGAGCTTCTCCAACCACATCCATTCCTTTGTCAATTGCAAACTTGTTTTCGTTGAACATTCCCTCCAGTCCTTGATCCATAGCTTCAGCTCCTTTGGGAATACCAACGTTTTTATTGCGTGGGAAGCTTGAGAAAAGCAGAGTTGATCCAGTTGAGATCTTTGCCATGAGAGCTTTGTTGACTTCAGACCAATCATAATCATCCAAGACCAATGCCTTTGCATTTTCATTTGTAGTAGTATCATTACCTTAGATTGCAATAGGCCTTTGAGTAAGAGTAGCTTCAGGATTTTCATTTTTGAGGAGAGGACATTCTCGTTTGAAATGCCCGAGATTCTTGTAGTTGTAGCATTGAAGTTTGGATTTGTCAAAGCCGACTTTTCCCAGAGATAGTCTATTTCCAGTCTTGTCTTGATATTTCTTTAATCACAGTGTGATCATTGTTTTGGTCAAAAATCAGTTTAAGGATAATGTAACCAAATTTTGAATGTGAGGTAGAGTGCTAATGTGTATAAACAATTGAGTGATCAAAGTATAATGTAAAAATGATAATGAACACCAGGATTTATACGTGGAAAAAGCCCTTGATCTTTGATAGATCTCCGGCACAAAAAACCTCGAGTGATGGAAAGTACCGATCACCAAATATATAACAAAAATGAATAATGATCCTTGTACAACTTCGGAAAACTATGAGCTCAATACAATGTAAACTAGTGTGCGGTTTGCGAGAGAGTTGAGAGTTAGCAAAAGCTTGCTGTGTTCGAGTGTTGTGTGATGGTCTTCTCTTATTATGAGCTCATAATTCCCTTATAAAAATGGAAACTTATATATAACAAACATTCCAAAATTCATGCAAGTATCCCATGTTCTCCATAACGGCTACATGCCTCCAACTCGTGCGAAATAGAGAGCATATTCCCCGAATTTCTAGCATTGACCAAGTCCAATTTGTTATGTACCTGTGAATATAAGTTTTAAAAAAAGGATACAATTGTTAGTTAATATAAACAATAATAAGGATCTGTAATCCTCAGACTTTCTGCATCATCTGTTAAGGATCAGTGATCCAGGCCAATCTAAGGATATGTGATCCATAGTTATAAAAATTAACCCCTAACAATTGCCCCCAAATATGGCTGATATTAGATAAATTTTATCTGTTATATTTCAGTTTCTTTCGAACTAGTCGTTACGAATTGAACTAGCCTTACAACGCTTGCATCATTGACGGGATAAGCCTGCAACCATCATTGCGAATATATAGAGGAAAAGATAGATTCAGAAATCCCATTTAAGATTAGAGATCACTAATTTAAAACCCATATCAGAGATTCATCGGGTATTCTCTCCTCTTTTCCTTTTCTTACGTATATATTTTTTGTTCAGCAATCCAACGATGAAAATAGCCACTCGTTCCTCTCCGAATAAGGATCAGGATCATGATAGCCCACCCAAAAGCTAAGACCTGCTGAAGAATCCTTCTACAGAGCTATGTAGGTTGATTGATCCTAAAGTCGATCAGTTGTATACTCGTTTCCCTCCGGGAACAGTATTTCGACCTTTTGATTCTTCACTCAAAAGTGACTTGGTATCCTCTGTTTGGGTTTGTAATGTTGTTTATAGGTTTTTATGACAGCATTTGTTGCCTTTTTACCTGTTATCACTTTTGTTTGATGTAATCATCGCGCGTTTGCGCTTGTTGATGAAATGATCTTATCATTTTGCTTGTTTTCAATGTTACAATTATTGCATTGTGTTAGAAACTTTGTTTATGTTAGCGCGAATAAATGTAAGTGTGGCTCGTGTTGAACAATTTATCATGGTTCCGCGCTATGATCACGGGAACATTGGAGGCTTAGCTCATGAGCTCGTAATTTACTGAAGTGTTTTTGCGTGAACTAAAAGTTTAACATGCATTTGTAACTTGAGCAACAATAATGTACAGCAAGGAAAAATACTGTAAACAACTCTTTGCATTAATAACTTGTTGGGGGCGTGGTCATTGGTTACATAGGGAGTTGTGTTACATATAACATTTGCGCAGCTACTGCGCGTTCCATGTTTGTGGAACAATGTGACCGTCCAAGGTGCGTAGCTTGTACGCACCTTTTCCTAGGACTTCATGGACGAGGTACAGACCCTCCCATTTATGTGCTAGTTTCCCTGGGCATTCAGCGTTGGAGGCCTCATTGTCACGGAACATGTATTCACCTGGATTGTACGTACAGATACGCACCCGCGCATTGTAGTACTTTTCCAGTTGGGACTTGTACTTAGCTTCTTTGATGGAAACATTCTTACGCTGTTCCTCAAGCATATCCAAGTCAAGTCGGCATTCCACCTCATTATTGATTGTGTTGACAGCCATCAAGCGCAGAGAGGGGAGGCCAATTTCAGCCGGGATAACCGCCTCCGAGTCGTAGACTAGGCTAAAGGGAGTTTCGCCGTTACTTGTTTTGTGCATGGTGCGATGAGCCCATAGTATACTTGGGAGCTCATCTTGGTGTAGCAAAAGATACCTATCTCCGTGTGTAAGGCCGTTTTGTCCATCAAGCGCTGGTAAGTTACGCCAGCGTTGCGGAGGCCGAAAGGCATCTTGGTGTAGCAAAAGATACCTATCTCTGTGCGAAAGGTCGTTTTATCTTCGTCCTCAAGGGCCATTTGAACCTGGTGGTAGTCCTTATAGCACTCCAAGAAGCATTTCCAACGGAATGGTGCGAGAGAGTATGTCTTCTTGTTTATCTCTAGAAGAGAATAACAATCTTTCGGGCATGCCTTGTTGAGATCCTTGTAATCTACACACATGCGCCACCCCCTGTAGACTTCTCGACCATCACTGGGTTTGCCCCCCATGTTTGATAGTGTACCTCATTCAGGATACCGGCTTTAAGCAATTCACAGACCTGTTCATTCATTTCCATGGTCTTCTCAGACCCGAGGCTACGCTTTCTTTGTACCTTTGGCTCAACTGACGGGAAGGTGTTCAAACAGTGCTCTGTGATGTCACGCGGGACGTCAGTCATGTCCACTAGCGTCCATGCGAGAATATCCATGTTAAGAAAGAGCAGCTGCTTTAAGAACGAACAAATGTTCTCTGAAATTTCCGTACCGATGGTCACAGTCTGATCGGGATACTTACGATTTAGGATCCATTCTTCCGGCTCCGAGCGCGGAGTGATCTTGCTGGCCTTTGCTGGTCGAACTTCATCGGCTGCCATAACTTCTTTCTTCGAGTAGATAGTCGCCACCCCTGTTTTCGTCAGGTAATCAATTGCCGAATGTGGGGTGGACATTACCGTGCTCATCTGACCTTGAGTTTCTCTATCGATCAAGACATCGTGTCTTGACTTGACTAGCATGACCATGAAGTTCACATCTGTTGTTCTTGAATGCTTTCCGTCAGACAACGTGACCGGGAAGCTGATTGTCCTAGAGGGAATACCGTTTCGTTGTAGAAACCGGACAAGGGGTAATCCACTGGTTCTAGGCGCGCATTGTCTTTAGGATCGAGCTGATCAAAACATTGTTCATAGATGATGTCGGTTGTGCTCCCAGGGTCGATAAAGACATAGTCTGTCTCACAATGACTGATGATTACGGTGATGACTACGGGACGTGTGGCGTGAGGCCCCCTGCGTACCACCGGAAAAATCACTTGCTGCTCTTTCCAAGACCCTTCATATGGGCGTTTTCCCTTGCTTTTCGCGCATCTTTTTGGTCCATCGACCATGTGAGTCTCTAAACGGCGAATCTTCTTTTGACCCCCATCATCATTCCTTTGTATTTGGTGTGTCTCCTTGCACACATTCTTCACCAAGTGCTCGAGCTTACCGCATTTAAAGGCTTTTTCTATCTCTGTTCGGAGACTGATACAGTCATCAGTCAAATGACCTGTGTCTTTGTGGAAGTCGCAGTACAGATTAGGGTCTTGACCCTCTTTGTTTGACATGGGTTTGGGAGTTTTAAAGTCATGATTTTCCGTCATAAGAAGCTCTTTAGGTGTCTTATTTAACGGAGTCCAGTGCTTCTCCCTGTTCTCATTCTTTATCGCCTTGCGATACCCAATTCGATCCAACGTGGCGCACGCATCTTCCTTGTAGCTTCGCCTTTCCTCAAAACCTCTGGACTGGTTTGACTTCCAGCCAGGGTTTTTGTTTTTCTTGTTGCGCCTGCTTGTAACTTGGGCATTGATCCTTGAATAGTGATCATCCGAGTTATGACTGGACCTACCTCCAGTCAATGATTCTTATGTTTGCGCAACCACCTTGGCATTTGCCATCAATTTGTCCCACTCCTTGGGCATACCATCTCTGCCTGTGATAGTCTGGATCCGGCTATCACAGCGGATCGCTTTTTTTAAATGGGCGCGTATCAAGTCTTCGCTATCGCCACCAATCTCTAAACACTCTTTGTTGAAACGGGTGATAAAGTCTTCCAGACCCTCATTATCGCGTCTCCAGATGTTCATGACTTCAGAGGAATCAGGCTTATATCGCCTTTGTTGGCTGAAGTGGGCAAAGAACTTCTCTTGAAAGTCGATCCACGACTTGATTCTACATGCGGGGAGGCTATCGAAACATGCGCGAGCCGCCCCCGTAAGTATTTGTACAAACAGATGGCACCACATGGGCATGGTCCATCCCCCCACTACACCAACGGGTGTGAAAACCCGGACATGATCATCCGGATCAGTTAAGCCGTTGAACATACCCACGGTTTATGGAAGTTTGGCTTTTTCCAAAAGTGCCAAAGTGATATTCTGGATGAACTTAAAGTGTTCAGTTGCTATTGATGGCCTATAGATAAGGCTGAAATCATTCTTTGCCGCTTCGTTATACGTTATGCGTGGCCTTGGCTTATAGGACTTATGGTTTTTCTGCAAACGATTAAAAACTAATGATCTTACTTCCTGTGGGTACTTAGAGTCGTTTTCATCAATGTCTCATTCCCATTCAACGTTGATGTTGCGCGACCCGAGCCGGCTACTCAACGGGCATTTTTGTTGCACATGCGAGGGGGTTTCATAGTAACTTTCAGTTTCACCATGCGTCTCGTGCGTGTCGCGCGCATTCTGTCTTCTTGGTGATGAGGGTCTTTCATGTTGCTATCTTTGTAAGCACTCCTAGGGCGGCGTCTCGTAGTTCACTTGTCTTGGTGCAGGTGTCACCAATGGGGATTGTTGCGTCTGGGCTTGAACTAGCCCTTGCTGCGCATAGATGAGATTTGTGGTCGCTGTAATTTTTGCTAACCATGAGGCGAGAGTTTCCCCCTCTGGTAATCGTAACATCGCTGGGAAATTTGACAATGCGGGTGCTGAAGATCCAGCACCATGACTTGTTGGAGTCATCCATGACTTGTTGGAGTCATCGTTTGGGTGGTACGGATACCACTTGTTCGGACGACTCCAATGTTTGTGCCCTCCCCTTCGACATACTCGTCATTGGGTAGGTTTTGGATGTGCGAGTTGTCCTCCACCGTACCCAATTGAGAGCGTGCACCGAAGGCTGGAAAAGGGATTCCTTGATCAGCCATAGATCAAGAGAAAAACAACTCAAAAAAGAAGATGAAAGTGATTGTAAGAAATCGGTGAGCGCCAATGAAGAAACACCAAACTAATCAGGTGATTAATTTGTGCCTCGGCAAATAAGGTTAATCTTCTTGTCTCGTCTGAGCTGTTGTGATGATGATCCGACAAAATGCTAAATACACCGTCAAGCTCGTTACTAGGAGGGGAATAGGGGGTTCTCCTCGTAACCACCCTCCGGCGTGAGAATAAGTAAATGTTTTGAGGATAATAGTGTGTGATTATAGTGAGAGAGCAAGAGAGCGATGCTTAAACCTGGAGGTGAAGTTCACTATTTATAGCCGAGGTGGTTTTGGAAGTGATGGGCTGATGGGCCTTGGGCCTGTAGTCGACAACAAGGAATATCCGATCTGTCTCTTCTACCACGACCTTTGGTGCTTCTAAGCGAGAGGGTAGCTGGCGCATGCTGAATGGATCCACGTATCCTAACCATTGTCCTTGATGTCTAGTCTGTCATCAGCGGCTGAGTAGAGATCGTGGAGCAGTGGTCGGCGCATGCTGATTGGTGCCACGTGTGTGTCCTTGTGTATCTTTTTGTCTCCTGTATGATTGCTCATCGTGCAGCATGATCGAATACAGTCTGGTGGACTCTCATTGGCCCACTGCTTTACTTCTTGCAGCTTTGGTACTTGTCCTAGCTTAACCTGCATTTCCTTCCTCCGCACGACCCCCGGTTGTATCCCGTATAGCCGGTGCAAGGTTCGGGAAGTAAGGGTTTTCATTCAAGAAGCTAAGTGTCAACCCTGGTTCTTATGTTAATCCTGACCTCGCGCGTGACCTAGGTAACACCTGATTAGCGGGCGCGAGGTTGAGAAGGCTCCTGAATTAGTCTGATAAGTGTATGGTCCCGCGTGCGACCTTAATAGTCGGAGCAGGATTTGGGAAACATTGGAGGTGGTGATGAAAAGGGCGGTGATCTTGGGAATCTTCAAAGGTGTCCAATTACCAAACGAGGGACCGATTGTATCACATTTATGCTATTCAGACAATATAATATAATTTTCCTTGGCGAGTGGTGGGAGGAGAATCTAAAAAACTTGAACTAGATACTTTGGTGCTTCGACCTATGTGCGAAGCTAAGGGTGAATTGCGAAAAAAGTAGCATTTTTGGTTTTGGTATCAAAAAAGTGGAGGTGCAAAAAGTAGAAAAAATTGCTAAATTGTAAAGTAGGTGAGGTACCATTTAATTTCCTTGGCATGGGGTTGGGTGCAAACATGAAAAGGGTCAAGCATTAGAAACCAATTATTGACCACTTTTATGCAAAACTATCAACATTGAAAGCGAGGTGTCTCTCGTTTGCGGGTAGAGTGGTATTGGCAAAAGTGGTCCTCGAAGCACTACTAAACTAGTACTTGTCTATTTTCAAAGCACCAAAGAAAGTCATAAATAATTTGGAAAGTACACAAAGGGATTTTGTATGGGGTTTAAAAAGGGGTAAGTGTAAGATAGATGTCACTTCTTGCAAAATGGTGGTGGAAGATAGAACATAATCTGATGACGGGGGTAGCCCAAGACCAAATAAAGTGACTTAAATACATGAATGCTTAAAAGGTTAAAGGGTTCAAGGGTTGAAAACCCGGGAGCCAAGATAAAGCAACACGTGAACAGTAATCAGTCATATCTCTGATTACCCCCAACAACTCTCCTCGCCGCAAAAGTAAGACAAGTGCACAGAATGCAGTCTTTTACCCGCAGGTCAAAAGGCTTCAACCCCTAAAAGGGTAAGTCCCCCACTGCAAGCATGTTTCACTAGTCAATGGTTTCCTCTTTGAGCGATAACCTTCCCTATATATGTGACACTTCATTTAGTGCTCAGGACATTCTGGATCAGCTCTGATTCTACGTGAATCTCTGGTCATTGCTCTTGAGTACTTGTTCTATGCAAGTCACTCTTCATCACATTCAACACACAAATTCTTATTGCTCTCACATCCGAGACTGAACACATTTCAGTGGAGGATCCCAAGCAAACAACAAAATCAAACTAGTGAACCTCTCTCCACGTCTTGCAAACGTGTGGGGAGCCCACGACCTGCGTTAGGCAAAACAAAACCATTCAATCCTTTTGCCTAACCAGCCTCGCTACTAACACCGGTCTAGTATTTGTTGCATCAACAAGTTGGCGCCCACCGTGGGGCTACGCCACTAATTTCCTTCAAAAGACCTTGTAATGTAGCTCCATTCTCTTGAAACTACCATGTCAGAAAGTGAATCTCCGGGAGAGGTAAATCAAGTCCCAAATACCTCTACCCCAAGCACTAGCCAAGCTCATGTGGCTATACCAACGTCCTTCTCGACACCGGGGAGCACTCCCACCGAAGCCTCGTACCCCAAGTTTCTCACTTTCCAAACACCAGCTCCGTCCAGATCAGGGGTCCATCCCCTAATGTCGGTGTCTCTAACACCCCCTCACGTGTTGACCTTACTCCTGAAGGGGTCGCCAACAATTTCCTAGAGTTGAGGTCTCTCCTCAACCAATATGTGAGTAGGGAAAGAGACAAGGGAGTGAGGATTCGTCTGGATTATGACGAACCAGAACCGTCACTATCTCCTGGACCCCCCATTCCTCCTTTTGCAAACTCACAACCTTCTGCATCCAGGGATGAGGCTGGTCCCAGCAATCCTCCTCCAAATCCTAACCCATATCTGTATATGAGGCCAAATCCGACAACATTTCCTCTCTTTTCTTCCCAACCAGCTACAGCCGGTGCTCCACTAGGGCACGAGCTGACTTTGGACCAGCTCCTACAATCTTCAGTGGCAAGCCTTCCACCCTCAGCAACAACTACATGGGAACAAGCTTTGTTTGTACTCCCTTTGGCCCGGAGTGCCGTTATGAGCACTCCTTTGGGAGTAAATTGCCCGGTTGCACCTAGAAGCCTTCAAGGCTTCAACCTTATGCCCCAGATGATGGCCAACTTCCTGTGGCATCACTTTATTAATCAAGTGTTGGCCACTCAAGGGAGCAATACTAACAACAACAACACGGGTACAAGGGTAGAAGAGGATTTGGCCAAGCCTTACAAGCCAAGTAATCTCTTGTTCTTCTCACAGCAAATAGCCGATTATGATTTTCAAACGAAGATCAAGATGCCATCCCATATCAAGACATACGACGGAACCGAGGATCCAGAAGATCACCTTCAGATCTTCACTGGTGCCGCTAGAATCGAGAAATGGTCAAATGCTGAATGCTGCCTCATGTTTATGCAAACTCTCGGCGGATCAGCCCGGATATGGTTCAACAATCTACCTGCCAGAAGCGTTCGAAGCATCGATGATCTGAGCAAGGGGTTTCTTGCCAATTTCTCACAGGAAAGGCGGTATGTCAAAGATGCTACAGTAATATTTCAGATAAAACAAAGGGATGACGAAAGCCTTCAAGAATTCATAGAAAGGTACAAGAAGGAAGGTCTCACGTATGTAGGAGCAGACGAAAAGATGAGAGTGGCCGGTTTTATGAACGCCATTACATCCAAATATCTCACAAGAGATTTTAACAAATCCCTGCCAAAGACCTTGGAAGAAGCTCTCGAAAGAGCCGAAGCCCACATCAGAGGAGAAGAGGCCGTGGATATTAAAGAGCAAAGAAAAAGGGGATCAAGTTGGCGAGGCAATAGCCCAGCTAGAAAAAGGGGAAGCTTCCATCCCTATGATAGATGCCAAAAGGGTTCAGAGCAGCGAAGGCCTGAAGGCCGGAACCCTTCCTGCAGGGAAAAAGGCATAAGCTTCACACCCCTTACCAAGACCCCTCAAGAAATCCTTGCTACGGAAGAAGTGAAGCAAAGCTTCTGACCTACAAGGCCTCTCCCCAAAAGCAAAAGAAACGAGAATTCCACCCAATTTTGTGAATTTCATGAAGAGAAGGGCCACCATACTAATGATTGCTTTCAATTGAAAAAGAGGATTGAAGAGGCCGTCAAATCCGGGGAACTTGCTCACTTAGTAAAGGGGGTAAGGGACAAGATGGCCGAAGGAAAGGGCAAGGAAGTTAACATGATGGATTTTGATGGAAAGGTTCCTCACAAACGACAGAGGTTGGAAGCTTGGGAGCTTCAGTGTGTTTGTTTCCCTCCAACAGAAAAGAACCCACTTTCAAACCCCCCTTGTAGTTGAAGCAACTGTGGGTACACTACAAACAAACAAAGCATACATAGATACTGGTGCAGCCACCAAAATCATGTTTGAAAAGTTCTTCAACCGTTTAAGCAATGAGGAACGTTCAAAGCTTCAACCCTCAGGAACCTCCATAAAAGGTATTGCATACATACCTCTAAAGCCTTTAGGGCAACTAACCCTTGATGTCCGTATCAGCGAAGGCAAGATGGAAAGAGTTCAACCTCTCACTTTTGTGGTCATCAATATACCTTCAAACTATGACGTGATCATAGGAAGGCCGGGGCAGTCCGCATTGTACATGGCTATTTCTATTGGTCATGGCACTGTCAAGTTTCCTACCGAGAGGGGGATTGCAACCCTTCAACCTACTCAAGAGGCCTACATGGTTGAAGGAGAAAGTTCCAAGAGTGAAGAAGACAAGCAAAGGCTGATCATAAACCCTAAGTATCATGAACAAAGGATAAGGGTAAATCCAAGCCTTTCACAAGAAACTCTCTCATATCTCGAAAAACTGCTGGTACACTATAGTGATGCCAAATCCGACAACATTTCCTCTCTTTTCTTCCCAACCAGCTATAGCCGGTGCTCCACTAGGGCACGAGCTGACTTTGGACCAGCTCCTACAATCTCCTGTGGCAAGCCTTCCACCCTCAGCAACAACTACATGGGAACAAGCTTTGTCTGTACTCCCTTTGACCCGGAGTGCCGTTATGAGCACTCCTTTGGGAGTAAATTGCCCGGTTGCACCTGGAAGCCTTCAAGGCATCAACCTTATACCCCAGATGATGGCCAGCTTCCTGTGGCAGCACTTTATTAATCAAGTGTTGGCCACTCAATGGAGCAATACTAACAACAACAACACGGGTACAAGGGTAGAAGAGGATTTGGCCAAGCCTTACAAGCTAAGTAATCTCTCGTGCTTCTCACAGCAAATAGCCGATTATGATTTTCAAACGAAGATCAAGATGCCATCCCATATCAAGACATACGACGGAACCGAGGATCCAGAAGATCACCTTCAGATCTTCACTGGTGCCGCTAGAATCGAGAAATGGTCAAATGCTGAATGCTGCCTCATGTTTATGCAAACTCTCGTCGGATCAGCTCGGATATGGTTCAATGATCTACCTGCCAGAAGCGTTCGAAGCTTCGATGATCTAAGCAAGGGGTTTCTTGCCAATTTCTCACAGGAAAGGCGGTAAGTCAAAGATGCTACAGTAATCTTTCAGATAAAACAAAGGGATGACGAAAGCCTTCGAGAATTCATAGAAAGGTACAAGAAGGAAGGTCTCACGTATGTAGGAGCAGACGAAAAGATGAGAGTGGCTGGTTTTATGAACGCCATTACATCCAAATATCTCACAAGATATTTTAACAAATCCCTGCCTAAGACCTTGGAAGAAGCTCTCGAAAGAGCCGAAGCCCACATCAGATGAGATGAGGCCGTGGATATTAAAGAACAAAGAAAAAGGGATCAAGCTGGCGAGGCAACAGCCCAGCTAGAAAAAGGGGAAGCTTCCATGCCTATGATAGACGCCAAAAGGGTTCAGAGCAGCGAAGGACTGAAGGCCGGAACCCTTCCAGCAGGGAAAAAGGCATAAGATTCACACCCCTTACCAAGACCCCTCAAGAAATCCTTGCTACGGAAGAAGTGAAGCAAAGCTTCCGACCTCCAAGGCCTCTTCCCAAAAGCAAAAGAAACGAGAATTCCACCCAATTTTGTGAATTTCATGAAGAGAAGGGCCACCATACTAATGATTGCTTTCAATTGAAAAAGAGGATTGAAGAGGCCGTCAAATCCGGGGAACTTGCTCACTTAGTAAAGGGGATAAGGGACAAGATGGCCGAAGGAAAGGGCAAGGAAGTTAACATGGTGGATTTTGATGGAAAGGTTCCTCACAAACGACAGAGGTTGGAAGCTTGGGATCTTCAGTGTGTTTGTTTCCCTCCAACAGAAAAGAACCCACTTTCAAATCCCCTTGTAGTTGAAGCAACTGTGGGTACACTACAAACAAACAAAGCATACATAGATACTGGTGCAGCCACCGAAATCATGTTTGAAAAGTTCTTCAACCGTTTAAGCAATGAGGAACGTTCAAAGCTTCAACCCTCAGGAACCTCCATAAAAGGTATTGCAGACATACCTCTAAAGCCTTTAGGGAAACTAACCCTTGATGTCTGTTTCAGCAAAGGCAAGATGGAAAGAGTTCAACCTCTCACTTTTGTGGTCATCAATATACCTTCAAACTATGACGTGATCATAGGAAGGCCGGGGCAGTGTGCATTCTACATGGCTGTTTTTGTTGGTCATGGCACTGTCAAGTTTCCTACCGAGAGGGGGATTGCAACCCTTCAACCTACTCAAGAGGCCTACATGGTTGAAGGAGAAAGTTCCAAGAGTGAAGAAGACAGCAAAGGCTGATCATAAACCCTAAGTATCCTGAATAATGGATAAGGGTAAATCCTAGCCTTTCACAAGAAACTCTCTCAAATCTCGAAAAAATGTTGGCACACTATAGTGATGTCTTCGCTTGGTGCCTGGAAGATATGACGGGTATCCCTTGAAGCATTGTTGAACACGAGTTGAAAATACCACCCGATGTGAAGCATGTTGTCCAAAAGAAGCGGAGTCTAGAACCCGAATGAAGCTTGGCTGCATGCCAAGAGGTTGAAAAGCTTGTGTCAGCCGGCATTCTCCGGGAAGTCAAGTACCAATCCTAGGTTGCAAACCCAGTCATGGTTCGAAAGCCCGATAACTCTTGGAGAATGTGCATAGACTTCAAGGACTTGAACAAGCCTTGTCCTAAAGATTGTTACCCATTGCCAGAAATTGATATCAAGGTTGACTCCCTCACCGGTTACCCTTTCAAGTGTTTTCTAGATGCTTACAAGGGTTACCACCAAATTCTCATGAAGGAAGATGATGAAGAGAAAACCGCCTTTCACACGGATAAAGGAATCTTTTGCTAACAAAAGATGCCCTTTGGTCTCAAAAATGCGGGCGCAACCTACCAGCGCCTAGTTGACAAGGCTTTTGCTAGTCAAATTGGTAGAAACATGGAAGCATATGTTGATGATTTGTTAATCAAAAGCAAAACGGAATACCAAATGCTTGATGACATCCAAGAATCCTTCAAGAACCTAAGGAAGGTCAACATGAAGCTTGTTGGATCGTTGTCGTGACCCTAAAAGTCAGTTAAGGCAGTTCATCTTCGAATACGAAGGCGGAATCAACGTATACAAAGTCACAACAGCTTGTTCCTTTCAATTTCTTTTCTATTAATGCTTTTCTGAGACTTTACAATGAGTTCTGATGAAATTTTGGCAGCACCTCGTCTCTCACACCATGACCTTGACCGTTTGAAATGAGCATACACATCTCCTATTTATAGTAGTGACCCTCCCGTTGGAAGGTGACACAGCCTGCTTTAAACGGGACACTCCTCAAACTAAACCCTCTTCAAACGGTCATGACATCCTCAAACGGACAGGACCATTTCAAACGGACAGGCTACTAAAAATATGATCAAACCCTAATTCAATCACTATCGTGCACTCATTTAACCTATCTAGACATAAGACTCGATAAGACGTAGTCAGCAGACATTCAGTGCACCAACAGACTCCCCCTTGGATGTTGACGAAGTCTTTGGCTTCGAGTCTTTAGTCTTTGTCTCTTTCCAAATTTGTTCTTGTCATTGTAAAGCTCCCTTCAATCTTTATCTTCTTTGAACGGCTTCTATCTTCGAATGTTGTACCAGAATCTATCTCTGACTCTCTCTTTCTTCAGGCTCCCCCTTTCGTCAAGCTTCCGTGCTTTAGGGATCGTCACCTTGCTTTTCGGTTTACAAACTCCCCCTTGCTTTGAGCTTGTCTTCAGACTCCCCCTTAGACTCAGCTTCTGGGATCGTAGTCTGGACTTTTTCCTGCATTCACTCATACATTCATAAGTAACAACATTTTAGACTACCAGGAATAGTAACCTGGCAATTCAATCTTCTCTAAATCACTTCCCATGAATTTGGCAGTTTCATCGAATCGAATCGGAAACTAGCTCTATAACAATATAAGCATCCAAATCCCCCACAGTTAATCATCCAAGTCCAACTTAATGACCTTGGAGATATCACAAACTGTTTTGATTTTTGATTTTAATTCAAGTTTCAATTTAATGAACTTGTTTTATTTTCAGAAACACAATCAGCTTACTTAGATTTTGAAACTCGGCACTCAGACATCGGTTGTCGAAAATAAAGCAGAATCAAAAATCTTTTTATATTTTCTGAAAATATAAAGCAATAACGAAATATGTACAAACATATTCACAGACAATATTTTTGTTTGAGTATGCGTCAGAGGATCATATCAGTTTTTGACAAGTCACAAGTACCGTTGAGCTTAGTTACACATTAAGAATTAAACAATTCACTTAGATTGTCGATATACTGGTCCACTTTAAATTCTCACACAATTTTCAATCTGTCCAGGATACGGATTAAGTGTTTTAGAGACTTAAACTTATACGTGTGTCCCACCTCTTGAATATACTCCCGTATCCAGATCCCAATATTCAGTCTTACAGGTAATTATAACACAAATGATATCTGTAAGGGGTTAATAAATTATGAAGAATCATGAGAGCTCAGGTCAGAACCATCGTTCAGCAGAGAGATCATGACTCAACTTGTGGGTGTGTCCCCTTTAGAGGATCTTTTTTACAACAGCATTGCTAAGCAATTTTATTGTCTTATCATATATGCTGAGGGTGATGCTATGTTTCAAGCATTTGCGGAAAGTATTATTCGAGGACTAGGTCAGAACTTCCATTCAGCAGAAGTCCCAGAATAATACCCCAGATATCACTAAGTATAAAGACCTAGTATATCAGAAAAAGGAATCTTTCAAACAAGATTTCAGGGCTAACCTATATATCCAAGTAGTGTTCCCCACGAAATAAGCAAGTAAGATTTAAGCTTATATCCCAAACAAACCTACTAAATGTGCAAAAACCTATCGGCACATCATCAGTGAGACTGTTTAACACTATTTAATCATTACATTTCTTTAGCATACTGTAAATGTCTACTGATGTACTATCATTTCCTCTTTATTACGCAAAATCTCAATTTTTGAATTTTATCATGTTTTTAACTTTTTCAAATTTTCAAATGTTTTTGTATTTTCTGACAACAATATATCTCCCCCTAAAATGCAAAATCATATAAAGAAAATTTGACAACCAATACTGATAGCTTTGTCTCGCCATCCATTTTCTGCTAAAAGTGCTCTGATTTGCAGAAAATCTAATGTACCCCCATGATTTACAACCCATTGATTTTTGACAGTTTGAAAACCGTTTTTCAATCTAGTGAAAATAATCATGTTTGTTCAGCCGTGAGGGTTTCGGCGTATTCAATCAGAACTCCCCATTACAACAAACTATGTTCCCATAATGATTTCAAAACACTTAAGTTTGTTTTAATCAGAATGGTTTTTCCGGAAAAAATAGTTTGTTTACCCATCACTTGTAGGTTCGGGGTCATCACATCACCTTGTTCTCTTTTAACCATTTTGAAAATTTAACATTATTAGGTCAAACACCACTATCACTTGTAGAAAATCAAGTACAACTTAATGTCCTTGATTAACCACTTGTAAAACAAAATATCACAGTTACCATCCTGTGAATTTCTCAAAAATGATGCCGATACCTGCTTCACACTTACCAACCTGGAAGCTCCGGCAAGTCAGATTTTCCTATTTGAAAAGTTTCACCCAAGCCTGACTGTCCTTGGGTGTATTTTGAGCTTTTCTCTTTTCTTCATAAAATTCTTTTACTCCTTTTTCCTTACCATCAGCCATCTTACTAAAAATATATTTAACATTGCTATTAAACATTTTTTCAGCATCAACACCTTTTGATTTTAGGTTTGCAGCTCGTAATGGTGGAAATTTCTCATCATTCATTAAAGGAACTATTTCTTCCTTTTTTACCTCAACTTGTGGCTCATCTGATTTTGTAGAATCAGATTCATTGCCCGAACTTGGCTTGTCTGACTTGGATGAGCCAGATTCATCGCCAATAACTTTCTTTTTCTTCTTGTTTGTCCTCAGATTTGCATCTGAAGAATTCGATTTGCTTGACTTTGCCGTCGAGTGAATCGATTCATCATAAATTTTATTCGAACCAACTGGTGAACCTGAAGACAAAATCTTCTCCAAATACTCTCTTGCCTTCTTCCTCTTTTTCCTCAGTCTGTCTTTTTGCCCCTGCGAAAGTTTCACTTTCTGTTCTAGAACCTTCTGTTCTTTGGGCTTGACATTGACTGGTTTCTTCACCGTTCTCTGAGATTCAACCCTTGATCTTCCCATCGATCTCCTTGGGGAATCTCTGGCAATATGTCCTCTGATATGGCAATTATAGCATCTTCGTGTTTCAAAATTCCAATTCCGGCAGTTAACAGCAATGTGTCCTCTAACACCACAGGAATAGCACACTCTGTTATCGTACCATCCACTTTTGTCAGTCCAAACCTTCAGATCATAACATTGTTTGGCTTGGTGATAATCATTTCTCCTCTTCAATGCTGGATTTGTCTTTTGAGCACTGTGGTCAAACCTGCACCACTTATTACCATCATTTTGTGAGTTTTCATTTACAAAATTTTGTGATTTTTTTATAATGATTGGATGATTGAACTGATGAGCTTTTATTTTCATTTTTAAAATTTTTCGAATTTTTAACTTTTTGTTTCTGTTCTACACTCTTCTTAACAGGTTTTTGCTTAGAACATTCACATGTTTCAGTAGATTGCAAAACAGTATTTTTAAATTTTTCTTGTAAATCTAAAAATATTTTTCTTTTCTTTTCTTTTTCTTTTTCATCATCAGCTTTGTCATCACAATCTTCAATTTTGACTTTGTCAAAATTTGTGACATTGTCACTTATTGGAACAACGTTGATTGGTTTTGGACACACATATGGTGCAGAAGTTCCAAAACTTTTCAACTTATTTTCAAAATCAGCAATTTTAATTCTATAACATTCGGCTTCTTTTTCAAGTCGAATGATTTTCTCAAGATGAGAATTTATTGAAGTTTGCTTTTCCAAATTATATTTTTCAAAAATTGATTTTTCTTTTTCTAAAATTTTTATCTGGTTTTTAAAATCATTTTCTAATTTTTTAAAATTTTCGTTTTCTAATGACAAACTCTCAACATTCTTCAAAAGTTTGTCATTTTCAGATTTTAATTTTTCGCAGTTTAAGCGCAACTCCAGAATCTGTTCATCATCAGTTTTCTTCTCAGCTTTCAAAGCTTTGTTTTCCAATGTCAAATTCTCTACGTCTTTCAAGAATTTCACATTGTCTGCTCCTGATTCATCACATTTTGAGCATTTTTCATTCATCTTTCCAGCATCAGCTTCTTTCTTTGTTTCCATCTTGAATGTTCCTGCACAAAAAAATTTAACAAAATCAAGAGGGTTTGCATATTCATCAATAAAACAACCTCTCTTAATATCATATTTCATGACATTTTTTGCAGCAAGACACACAGAGACTCTTTTTCTCATTTCAATGATCACATCCAAATTTATCTTTTCTAAGTCCCTTTTCATTTCATTCATCAACTCTTCTTTTCTTTTTTCTTTATCAAACTTATGTGAACTAAGCTTATTGATGAATTCTCTAAAATGAAGCTTTGAGAAACTAGCATCCCTTTTTAATTCACTTAAAAATTTATCCCACTCTAAAGATAATGCATCAGCAAATTTTGAAATTTTTTCAGCATTTGAAACCCTTATCTCATATCTATCTAACTTATCAATCAACTCATCAAACCGTCTATCCAACTGTTCCAAAGATTCATGTTTCATGCACAAAAAATTTTTGAATCTTTTAATCCAAATGTCCTTCTTATTCTTTTTATCAATCCAAGATCCAGAAGTCCAATCATTTAAATCTTTAAGATTCTCGTTTTCTTGTTCATCAAACACTTTAGCCATGATTTGAAATTCTTGAATAACCTGAAATATTCAACAAACACTTAGAAAGTTCTTGGTTTTAAAAATGACAGATTCGAACGGAATCTGTTGAAACGGAATGGTTCAAACGGTATAGTCTTTCTAACGAAATGGCTCTTCTCAAACGAAATATGTTATTCCGTTTGAGACAACACTAATCAAATTTCAAACGAATACTAGTTTCAAACGTGATGTCACTTTCAAACTTGATGTCACTTTCAAACTTGATGTCACTTTCAAACTTTTAGACACTTTCAAACGGGAACCACTTTCAAACTTTTAGACACTTTCAAACGGGAACCACTTTCAAACTTTTAGACACTTTCAAACTTGATGTCAAGCTTCAAACGGTATGACGTCAGCAATTCGCGAACAGTTTCAAACGGTATGGACATTTTCGATCAGTTTTAAGTCGAGTTTTGATTTCAAATTCTCAAGGATTTGTTAATAGTGTTTTTCGTTTAATATGTGAAGTTTTCAAGCCATTTCAACCGTGAAATATGTCCGAATCAGAAAAAGAATGAATAGAAGTAAGAATATCCGATGAATTCAAGCTGCAATGGTATGAACTCCTCGTCCTGAGCTCTGATACCACTTGTTGGATCGTTGTCGTGACCCTAAAAGTCAGTTAAGGCAGTTCATCTTCGAATACGAAGGCGGAATCAACGTATACAAAGTCACAACAGCTTGTTCCTTTCAATTTCTTTTCTATTAATGCTTTTCTGAGACTTTACAATGAGTTCTGATGAAATTTTGGCAGCACCTCGTCTCTCACACCATGACCTTGACCGTTTGAAATGAGCATACACATCTCCTATTTATAGTAGTGACCCTCCCGTTTGAAGGTGACACAGCCTGCTTCAAACGGGACACTCCTCAAACTAAACCCTCTTCAAACGGTCATGACATCCTCAAACGGACAGGACCATTTCAAATGGACAGGCTACTAAAAATATGATCAAACCCTAATTCAATCACTATCGTGCACTCATTTAACCTATCTAGACTTAAGACTCGATAAGATGTAGTCAGCAGACATTCAGTGCACCAACAAAGCTCAAGCCCGAAAAATGTTCGTTTGGGTTCGAAGAAGGAAAGTTTCTGGGACACATTATGGGAAAACAAAGTATAAAAGCCAATCCAAACAAGGTGAAATCTGTTCTTGAAACCAAACCACCACGAAGCAAAAAAGAGGTAGAAAGCTTAAATGGGAAGCTTGCAGACCTGAAGCGTTTTACCTCAAAATTGGCTGAGAGGTCTTTACCTTTCTTCAAAACGCTCAAGGGGTGCTCTGACAAGAAGGACTTCAAATGGACTGATGAGGCTGAAGAAGCCTTCAACCAAATGAAGAGACACCTAGCTTCACTACCTGACATTGCAGCCCGAGAAACGGGAGAATTGATCTCGGTATACCTTTCAGTTGCTGAAGAAGCAATAAGTGCGGTCCTCACCATTGAATGAGACAAAGTTCAGGTACCCGTTAATTTCTTCAGCAAAACTCTAAAATTGGCAGAAATCAAGTATCCTCCCGTGGAAAAACTTGCTCTAGCCCTAGTCCAAACGGCTAGAAGGCTTCGAAGGTATTTCCAAGCACACCACATACAAGTGGTCACTGACCAACCCATAAAAAGTGTGCTTGAAAAACCGGAGAATTCAGGGCGATTAGCCAAGTGGGCTGTGGAACTCGGTGAGCACAACATCACCTATGTTCCAAGAAAAGCCATCAAAGCCCAAGTCTTATCTGATTTCATTGTAGAAGTCCCAAAACAAACAATCACAAAAGTAAACACAACTGCCACTGAACCCTCAGGCCTTGAATACTGGAATATTTTTACCGATGGGGCTTCAAGAGTTGAAGGGTCAGGGACTGGGCTCATTTTGATCAACCCGAAAGGGTTAGAATTCACGTATGCTCTTCGATTTGATTTTCAGACCACCAACAACGAAGCTGAATACGAAGCACTGATAGCTTGCTTAAGGTTGGCTAAGGAAATGAAGGTTCAAAAGCTTGAAGTCTTCACGGACTCGTTGTTGGTGTTAAACCAAGTGAATGACAGTTATGTTGCAAAGGAACCTAACATGAAGAGGTACAAGGAAAAATCCAAAGAGCTGATGAACACATTCCAAACGTGTACCATCAAGCAAATCCCCAGGTCTCAAAACAAGAAAGCTGACGCCTTGAGTAAACTCGCTTGCCTCACTTTTGCCCACCTCACTAAAAAGGTATTGGTAGAAGTGTTGAAAACTCCATCAATTGAAGAATTGGAAGTTCAAGACGTAATCACCGAAGAAGGCCCCAATTGGATGACTCCAATTAAGAAATTCCTTAAAAATGGTGAATTACCTGCTGATCAAACATAGGCTGAAAGGGTTAAAATCAAGTCTAGACAGTATGTGTGTCAAGGTGAAATCCTCTACAAAAAGGGTTACCTTGCACCCTTTCTGAGATGTGTTGGTCCCGAACAAAGTCAGTACTTGGTCAAAGAGGTTCATGAAGGGATATGCGGAGCCCATTTTAGAGCAAGAACGGTGGTTGCTAAACTAATGAACCTTGGGTATTTTTGGCCCTCGATGCACCGAGATACCGCTGAACAACTGAGAAAATGTGATTCTTGTCAAATCCATGCACCGGTACCAAGGAGCCCCAAGCATGATCTTGTCCCAATATCCTCAGCATGGCCGTTTCATAATTGAGGAATGGACATTGTCGGCCCATTCCCACCAGCAAAAGGTGGAGTGAAGTTCTTATTAGTTGCCATAGACCACTTCACCAAGTGGCCGGAGGTTAAACCACTTGCAAAAATTACGGGCAAGCAGGTCATTGACTTCATTTGGGAAAACATCATTTGTTGCTATGGACTGCCGGGAGTACTTGTCACCGATAATGGAAAGCAATTCGCTGATAAGCCTTTTAGCGTTTGGTGCAAAGAGTTCAGAATAACTCAGGTTTTCAGCTCAGTGGCATATCCACAATCAAACGGTCAGGTTGAAAGGATGAATCGAAGCATAGTTGAAGGAATCAAAGCCAGATTGGGAAGACATGAAAGCAATTGGCTTGAAGAGTTACCAAGTGTTCTATGGGCCATAAGAACAACCGAAAAAACAAGCCACAAAAGAACACCTTACAGCTTGGTGTTTGGATCTGAAGCTGTGATTCCAGCTGAAATAGGAGTTGTAACTCAAAGAACGATCAACATGGATCCCGAAGCAAACCACAAAGAGGCCATGTTGAACTTACAACTCCTAGAGGAAGTACGAGACCAAGCTGCAATTCAAGAAGCCAAGTATAAACAAATGATGGAAGCCTATTACAACAAAAGAGTCAAGCACGAACGCTTCAAGCCAGGAGACCTGGTGCTTAGAAACAATGAGGCTAGTAAAAAAGAGAACCAAGGAAAGCTTGGCCCAAAATGGGAAGGGCCATATACAATCCTTGAAGCACATAAGGGTGGATCCTATAAGTTAGCAGACTCAGAAGGTAAAAAGCTCCCAAGACATTGGAATGGAAAAACCCTGAAGAGGTTCCATGTCTGATCAAGAAAGATTGGTTTGTATTTCACAAAGTTGTATTTCAAGAGTTGTCTTATGATCACCTTTTGTAACACAGTATCTCTTGAATGAATGATGATGTTTTATCAAATTTGTCTTTCTATCATAAAATCAGGTTGAGAACCTAGCAAAAAACTCCATGGCAAGGGCCATGTAAGGGGATGAACTCCCAGGCCATATCGCTCAATAGGTTCAAGGGTTGAATGAACCTATATAAGGGGTGAGTTCCTAAATCAATACAACTCCGTGAGACTTATAATCGAAAACAAAGTTGTCTCATAGACGGGTCCAAACAGCCCACACCAAATGTTCCTTAAGCCTTAGTAAATTTATCAACAGGCTTACGAATCAAAATCAAACTAAGGAAAATAATAGGATAGGTGCTATGTCTTCTTGTTAAAAATACCAAGGCTAAGTGACTGCAGCACTGAACCCTTTAATGTATAAAAAACATAAAGACAACACAAACCCAACAAAGACAATACCACAAAGATAAGAAATAATTCAAGGAACAAGGCAACAACACAAGTGAAAAAGTTGCACACAACCCAAACTCAAAAATACAAACCAAGTCATCAAGTCATAAAACTAAAGTAGTAACCGGAAGCCTTGAAGGCTTCAAGCTACATACATTCAAACAGCTAGAAGCCTTGAAGGCTTGAAGCCAACCAAGCCGCCTCACAAAAAGAGGCACCAACACAACAATCATAAGGTAAATAGTAGAAAGGTAATAACATAAGATAAGAGACTTAAAGGCTCCCAAACATTCAAACAAGTTAAAACAAGCCTTAACGACTTGTAAACCTAGAAATTGTTCAAATGGCCATCAAGGCCAAACCACAACCACAAAACAAGAACCTTAAGGGTTCCTGCAAAACCTAAGATTGTTTAAGTTAACATACAAACCATAAATTGTTTTCAGGGGTGCTAAGAAAGCTACGAATGTTTATCAAGCATCAACAGAAGGCTTAGAAGCCCTAGAACCGTTACCTTTAGCCTTTTTGGTCTTCTTCGACTTCTTAGCCTTCGAACCACCATTACCACCAACTGTTGAACCTTCTAAGCTCGCATCCTTGGAAGCATCAGGTTCTCCCGAAAAGGTATCCTCGCTATCTCCTGAATAAGATCGCTTTCTTGAAAGGGAACCGAGCACTTCGGCACAAACCTTTTCGTTAAGACCGTCCGGTTTTAGTTCCTGCAAGACAGAAAGGGGCTTACCAAAACAAGCTGTAACCTGATTAACATACGGATAGGTCAGCCTCTCCATCTGCTCAACAGAACCCTTGAAGACCTCAGAAGCTTCAGGACGGTACAAAGGAGACTTTTCCAAGGGATGACCAGATTCATGAAGCTTGTCACCGGCAATGAGACCTTGATATTTCCCCAAGTTGCGCAGTTTGGTATAAACTTCACCAAGAGCAGAATTGAACTCCTTAGAGTGAAGAAGATAGGTAACAACTTGGTGGAAACCTTGCTTAATAAACCATTGGTTATCACCAGTGGCTTGGGTAACCAAAGACTTCAAACCCTCTTTCTCTTCTTCAAAGGCCCTCTGTTGGACATTCAAGGCTTCCCTATCAGCCTTTAGCTTCAACCGGTCAGCTTTGAAGCTTTTCTTGAGATCGTTTATCTCAATCTCGTGCCTTCTTGTCAACACACCCACCTTCTTAGCCCAAGCTAACTCCTTCTCTGAAAAACCATCAATCTCCTTCTTCATGGCGGCCATGGAGGCTTTCATCTTGTCTTTCTTCTTGGAAGCATCCTCATACTCCTGCATACCCTTGGTAAAACGGGTAACACCTTCGGCCAATAAGGCCTGAAGATTGCAGGAGCTTAGCATCAGTCTCGAGATGAAGTGATCAACCTCCATTTTCAGAAATGGCACCCCGGACACCAGGAGGAGCAAAATGAGCCAACACCTCAGCACAAACAGCCGGATCTTTGAAGCTATCTCCAACTTTTACCCCCCAGTTAGGAACATACACCTCTTCAGCCTCTGGACCCTCGAAGCTCTCAACACTTTTGACAGATGAACCTTGGATGGTAGGAGTGCTACCTTTCTTAACCAATTTCTTCTTCTTGCCGGAAACAACCAACTCTTTTTCCTTACCATTTGACATATCAACCTCAATATCCTGCTCTGCTGATACTTCAATATCGTCACTAACATCAATGGCCTCCGAGCCAGATGGTTGATCACCACCTTTCAAATAACGTTTTGAACGACGAACAGAAACCTTGGAGCCCGGAGCCTTTGTAAAACCCTTGACATTGGGGATGTTCACATAGCCGGAACCCTCGAACCTATGATCGGATCCCCTGACAACTGCATCTTCACCCAGAGTAGCAGCAGCATCATCAAAAGCAACATCGGAAGTATCATCACTCTTGATAAAATCGAGTGCAGACATGACTACAAAATAAACAAAAACGAAACATATAAGCAAGCGAAAAACAGGAACATAACAGCAGAACAAGAATAAATGCATACCCTGCCCATCTCTCAAAAGCACCGGGTCTCGATCGCGTTTTTCCCATAACTTACTAAGACCCAACAACACCAATAAATGCTCGGGAAAGGGACGAAGCCTTGAAGGGCATTCCCTAAGAGTTTCTAGAAAACGAGCATTTATATCAGAGGCAGAAGGCTCAGGTTCATTCAAAACGGCATCCGGGTGCCTCCAGACAAGTTTAAAAGGAACAATTTCCTCGGACACCCAGAAAAACCGGTCCTTTCAGACACCAAGGCTAGAAACCATAGATGAAATCAAGCAAGTGTCAACTTGAGACGTGTCGAAGGTAAACCAGTCACCATTTTTAGCCAGTCGGAAAAAACAGCGGAACGATAAAAGGGTTGGATCATACCCAGAAGCCCGACACAAAACTTCAAAATCTAAAACCCTAGCCAAACCATGAGGATGAATCTGGCCGAAAGATATACGATAATACTCCAGGATATTCAAAACAAAGTTCGAAAACGAGTGACGAAGGTTAGAAAACTCGAAATGGCGACAGTGGAGAGCAATGGAACCAGGGGACATTTATCGATCGAAACGTCACAAGCCGGTGCAACCGGTTTAAACTTCTGCCCAATCCCCCATTCCATACAAAACAATTCGACTTCCTCTTGAGTTAATCGAGAAAACGATTTCGCTAAATCTTTACGAGCGCCCATGATATAAGAAAATAAGCAGAAAGTAAACAATCGGAACTAACCTGACTTGAAAAAGGGGAAAACTTGAGAGAAAGGGAGCTAATGATATTCTTCTGTGAAAGTTAATGTAAATTAATGAAAAGAAAATGATATAATTAAACAAAGGAATTAAAACCGCCGCCTGACACAAAAGAAAAACTGCCACAAGTCATATCAACTGCCTTGTCAAAATTCAAAAATCAAAAAGCTCAACCGTTTTCAACCTTTCAAGCTTCGAAGCCTTAAAGCCTTCAAGCAAGATAAAACACATGTACTAAAGTCAGAAACATTTGTGCTTATGCCCAAAAGCCTCTGACATGGGGGGCTGATGAAGGGGGTAGCCCAAGACCAAATAAAGTGACTTAAATACATGAATGCTCAAAAGGTTAAAGGGTTCAATGGTTGAAAACCCGGGAGCCAAGATAAAACAACACGTGAACAGTAATCGGTCATATCTCTGATTACCCCGACAACTCTCCTAGCCGCAAAAGTAAGACAAGTGCACAGAATGCAGTCTTTTACCCGCAGGTGAAAAGGCTTCAACCCCTAAAAGGGTAAGTCCCCCACTGCAAGCATGTTTCACTAGTCAATGGTTTCCTCTTTGAGCGCTTCCCTATATATGTGACACTTCATTTAGTGCTCAGGACATTCTAGATCAGCTCTGATTCTACGTGAATCTCTGGTCATTGCTCTTGAGTACTTGTTCTATGCAAGTCACTCTTCATCACATTCAACACACACATTCTTATTGCTCTCACATCCGAGACTGAACACATTTCAGTGGAGGATCCCGAGCAAACAACAAAATCAAACTAGTGAACCTCTCTCCACGACTTGCAAACGTGGGGGGACCCCACGACCTGCGTTAGGCAAAACTAAACCCTTCAACCCTTATACAATTCATGGGAGTCATAGGATGAATCAAGATTTCCCCATAAAAAAGAGGTGTGCGGGATTGTGGAAAGACGGATAGCGATGGGGAATGGGAGTTCTAGAATAACTGGGTTCCCTCTAAGGTTAACTATTTTGGATAGAAGGCATTCTTGAACCGGATCCCCTCAAAAGAGGCATTGGCTAAGCGAGGAATTCAAGTACCAAATCCTTTATGTTTGAAGTGTGGTAGGGTAGTAAAAGACACAGACCACTTGTGTGTTTCATGCTTAATTATGATGTGGCTAATAATTCCGGTATCAATACATGATGAGGCAAGCATGCAGTGAGATTCTCAATATAGCCAAGGATTCCAGTGGATCAAAGGAATGGGAGAAGGACGTGGCTTGAACAGTGGTACAACTATATCGAAAATATGGAAAGCAATGAATGACAAGGAATTTAACAGGAGCAACGTATCAATCACAAACACGATAGAGGAAATAAAACTGAACTCATTTCTATGAATTATAGGTAGATCGAAGTTTAACGGTGGGAGAGATGACATTACTTTTAAGAGATGTAATAGAGTAGTAGAGTATTAATGTAATACGCAATTGTGTTGTGTATGTTGGGTTCTAGTTACTTGCTGGCCTAATTTCTATATTAATATTTAGCCTTGATTGTTAAAACTCTTGGTGCTATATCGTGGACTTGTTGGCCGGAATTCTAGTGAGAAACATGGCCGTTTAATAAAATTATAGGAAAAAAAATATTTTCATATTACATACATGATATTTTTCATTTTATATATATTTTCTTAATTAACTTACTTTAATCTTACACTAGTATCATACTTTTAGCTAATTACAATATTCAAAGGCTGGATATATTTTTTGAATCGTGTACAAGAATCCTTTTTATATTACAAGTTCCATCAGATAAAAAAAGTGTACAAGAATCCCTTTTATATTAGTATCATTGAATTTTATCACCCCCAAACTATTGGCTATTGACCGCTACCACCCTCAACTATCATTTTTACGTCCGTCACCCCCAACTTAACACTTAATGTGTTCTGTCACCATGTCGTTAACTGATCACTAACTTTTAATCTCGTTACTATATTTTTGGGTCTATCATAAGAATCTTAGAAAGGTTTTAGGGATCTTAGGACACCCCCAAAAGTATAGTAACAGGAACAAAAGTTAGTGATCAGTTAACGACATGATAACAGAACACACTAAGTATTAAGTTGGGGGTGACGGACATCAAAGTGATAGTTGGGGTTGGCAGCGACCAATAGCCAATATTAAGGGGTGATAAAATCAAATAACCCTTTATATTACAAGTTCCATCACATAAAAAAATAATCAGATAACGTTTATTGTTATTTTAGGTTATACCATAAATTATGAGTACAATTAATTTGTTATATAACTTTATTTAATTTACACATTTTTAATATGTAATGCAATTAAATGCATTGTGCAATATGATTAATGTACAATTCAACCATTTAAATGGTGTGCTAATATAATTTTACACCTTGCAGACATGTCTTTAGGGTGGAGGGAGTGGTCACCATTTGAGGAGTGGTAAACTTATTTTCTAGCCAATAATGTCATGTTATGTCAAGTCTCCACTTCACTTGCCATTTTTCACTCAATCACTAGCAATGGTCAAACTAGGGGTGCAAACGAGCCGAGCCGAGCCCGATTCGAACTTTATTTTAAAAGCTCGAGCTCGGCTCGAAGGTAATTTTCCAAGCTCGAGCTCGGCTTGGGCTCGACTCTTATAGTATTTATTAATTAATTTATATTAATTGTAATTATTATTATACATATAATTTAGTTATTTTTTTATATTTATATAAATGGTAATTATTATATAAATATATGTTTAATATATTAATAAAAATATATAAACAGAAAGCCCGTTTAGGCTCGCGAGCCGGCTCGAGCTCGATAAGCGAAGCTCGGGCTCGGGTTCGTTTACTAAACGAGCTTGTTTTTAGGCTCGGGCTCGAGCTCGTTTAAGCTCGGCTCGTTCGAGCTTTTTTTCGAGCCGAGCTCGAGTAGCTCGCGAGTAGCTCGGCTCGTTTGCACCCCTAGGTCAAACACTTACTCTTTTTTTTAAACATATTTTTTATTTCTAGAACAATCACTCAAACACTCGGTGAGTAGTCACCGCCCAAGGCTCTCACCAATCACCGAAACAGGGCCGGCAACACCTCCCCACGCGGCAAACTCCCCTCCCCGATTGAGTCACCGAGACCACTCCCTCCACCCTTAACGAATTTTGCTGATGCAGATCTGTGCATAGGTTGAATGGATTTTGATTATGCATTAACATGGCGCTTATAATATATGTATGTGTGTGTACAATCGTTCAACTCTTCATTAATATTAGGCGGTTGGGTATGGGCACCGTCTTAGGGCCGTCCCACCCCTTTAGCTCCGTCAAACACCACCCCCCTTAGGGGGGTCCCGGCACTTCCGTCGGATTTCCGACGATGGAGACGAGGCTGGTGGTGGGCCACCTTCATTGTTCCCTCTCTCTCTCTCTCCTGAATATATATTGTTTTTTATTAAAGTGGGGTAGTCCCCACACCCTTGGGTAGTCACCAAAGAGACTATCCTCCTCCCGTGATTACGTGGCGCCTACGTGGCGGGTAGTCCTTTGGAGACTATCCTCCCCCATACCCAATAGTCTTAGTGCAGTCAGTTTGCCACTGAAAAAACTGTCATTAAAGAGACAAAACTAGTCAAAGAAACTGTAGAAGGGGGTATCATGAAAAACTGTGAAGTATAATGATTTCGTGTACTAAGTTAAAAAAAAAAAGTATGAAGACCGCATTAATTTTATCCTTCTACTTTTCTTTTAAAGTTGAAACGCACTTATATTCACGTGGATCGTATCATAACCTTCCTTCAGTACGTCGGGTGGTGTTGTTTTATTAGGTACAAATATAATGGTTTAATTTTCATGATTGTTTATAAAAACAATATAAATAATTATGGAAGTTAAATACCTAATATCATGTGTAGTGGAAGAGAAAAGTGAGTTCTAACCGCTTTAGTAGACGAAATGGGCATGAAACACCATACCGGGTGGGAGTTGGTGGGTTGGGCGTGAGTGCGGCCACGAGAAACTTGGTCACAGTGAATGTTAAGTGCGATTATAGCCAATCAAATAATTAATAAATATACTCTAATTTAAATATAAATAATACTAAACCTCTCATACTCACATAACGGCTACACCCCTTCAAATAGAGTGTGTTAGGAGAACATAACGGCTACACCCCTTTAAATGGAGTAGGGGTGTTCATCGGTTCGGTTTATGGTTTATTTGGTTTATTCGGTTCGGTTTATTCGGTTTTCAAATTTTTTTACCCCAAACCAAAAACCAAACCAAACCAAATAAGGAATATGCAAACCGATCCAAACCAAACCAAATTCAATTCGGTTTGGTTTCGGTTGAAAACCAAATCTAACCAAATTGTACCTAGTCCTTTTTTTTCCTAATTTATATTTATGTTTGTGTTCCAACTTCCGAACATCGCAACTAATTTACACCTAACGACATATGAATACAAGAAAGTTTAATTTCGAAATAAAACAAACACATCCATAAAGTAGACGTAGACACAACCACAAAGTTAAAGCTTCAAAACATAGATCATAGAAACTATAAATAGTTAACAAGTCTAATGACACAAAATATAAATAATCTTCAAACATGTAGTAACCCTAGTTTCTATATTGAAGGTCTAAAGAAGTTCGATTATTTTAGAAATGAGTGAGTTTGAGTTGGGCTTTTAGATTTATATTTTGTATTTTGGGCTGCATAAAAAATAACTATTTTGGGCTAATAAATTGTATATGATTTATAAAATATTATTATTTTTATTTAATAATTAATTAACTTAAATGGTTTGTTCGGTTATCCAAATAAACCGAATAAACCAAATAAAATAAAATGTGGATCCATAAACCGAACCAAAAACTGAATTCGTTATTCAGATCGGTTTATTTGGTTACGGTTCGGTTTACGGTTTTTATTTGGTTACGGTTTTTTCTGAACACCCCTAAAATGGAGTGTGTTAGGAGAGTGTGTGAGTGTCCCTTACATAGTACCGAGGTAGCAATACTTTTTCTTTCGCGCCCATATGTTCACTATGAATAATCTAATAAATAAGTAACTGGTTGCGTCACGTGTAACAATTATGTGTGCCCAAAATTTTTATATCGGTTGTTTTATTTCACCTCTTTATTTTATATTTCTAAGCTTAAAATATAAAAATTTCAATCCTATCTTGTCATAAAATATCGTTGTTTGATTTCTAAATCTTCATTACTTAATTATTTACTAATTTCTTTATTAAAGTGTATAATACATGAGTTTCCAACCTAATATTGTATGTATGTATGCCTGTGTGGGGTATTGGTTTAATAATAATAATAATAATAATAATAATAATAATAATAATAATAATAATAATAATAATAATAATAATAATAATAATAGTAATAATAAAAATAGTAATAATAATCATAATAATAAGGAAAATTGGTTTTTAATAAACCAACCTTTGTCCCGTTAGTAAATAATAATCTTACCTACGTAATTGGTATACAATAATGCTACCTATCAACATGTTGGTACTCAATGAACTTTCGTTAATTTTTTTAACTGAAGTTAGTTTTTAAGTTTTATTTATTACACAAACAGTCCCTGTAGTTGTAATTTACTAGTTTTAACTATTTTATAAAACAAAAAAACCTCAAATCGGTCGATGATCTTCCCCGTATGAACCTTAAAAACTAGTAAGGTTTATAACTACAGGGTTGTTTGTGTAATAAATAAAACTTAAAAACTAACTTCAGTTAAAAATAATTAACGGAAGTTCATTAAGAACCAACATGTTGATAGGTAGGATTATTTTATACCAATTACGTATGTAGGATTATTATTTGCCAATTGGGCAAAAGTTGGTTTATTAAAAACCAATTTTCCTAATAATAATAATCATAATAATATTGTATGTATGTATGCCTGTTTGGGGTATTGGTTTAATAATAATAATAATAATAATAATAATAATAATAATAATAATAATAATAATAATAATAATAATTTTATGCAACGGGATATGTGTTTAGTATCATTTTATGCAATACTAATATTCTAAAGTTTATGCAAAACATACTTTTCATTTTGATTTATCCCCAGCCTACAAACCAATCCTTGGTCGTGTAGTCGTTGTTTCGTACTTGCTTAATTTTAGGCATAGCGACCACATTTCATTTTGTCTGGGGTGTGTTGATGGAGTGAACTTTGACGAGACGTGTATAATCTCTCTCTCTCTCTACAAAGGAAATGGTCATCATATATATAATTCATTCTTAGAAAGTCACATGAGAGTTGTGACGAAGCTATTAAACCAAATAGAAATTAGACGTATTAATGTTGAACCATTCACACTCGTTGCCGTATGTTAAGTCGAAAAATTTAGACTGAAATATAAAACACTATCGTGAAAAAGAAAAACTTTGGTGGATCCGCACTTTATGCCGGGGACAACAAATTTCAATAAATTTTAACTAAAAACGTACATATATTGAAATAAGCACCTCTTAATGCAAACTTTATATAAGGACAAATAAAACCTAAGAGCATCCTCAATAAGACCCATTAAAAACACCTAAAAACATTTCCAGTCAGCTGTCATATCAGAAAAACACTCACCCTTCAAAAACATCAAAAACCCACCCAATAAGAAAACACAAAAACACATAAGATACATTGACACATCATCACCACCTTTTTAATTTTTAACCACACATTTACACCACTTATTCTCTCTCTCTATATTATATATATATTAAAAGTACATGGGTCCACATCACTTACTCATTTTTTCTAGTTCTTGAAGAAAAACACCATCCAAAAAATGGGTATAAAAAACATGTCCCACAATAAGGGTATCCGGGGCACTCACGGGGAGAGGGTTCGGTGACCACATTCCCCGATCGGGAACACCACCGCCATCATCGCGGGGACCCGATTCGGGGAGGGTCTTCGGCACTTCTTCACCGCGTTGAATTGGCACGAGGTTTGAGGAACGACTATTTTGCAACGGTCGAATTTAAAAAAAAATTCACTTTTTAAACAAATATAAATAACCACACCGACTTCACTAATTTTTTATACTCTCAAACCACACCCACTTCAAACCGAGCAATGGAGAACCAACCCCGCGAAGCCAAGAAAAAAACTAAGGGACGGGGCAAGCAACCGTCTCGTGGTGGTTCGAGCGGTGCAAGTGCACAATCACAACCCCCTTTCGGATATACTTCACAACCCCCGTTTTTTTCCAACAACCTTCACACCCCTCCTTTTACAACACCCAAGCAACCAACCTTCAACCCAATTTCGGCTATTTTCAAAATTTGTTATCAATGGATCCACCTCAATCCCCCGCCTTCGACCAATATGGTTTTCGTTCCCCACAAGTTCCATCTACACGAGGAAATGTTGAACGTCCTCTACCTATTTACGATGACGAGGACGAGGAGGTAGTGCCCGAAACTCAAAATTTGGGCGACGATGAAGATGACAACGGCGACGATGAATATAATGTGGATGAAGACGTCGGCAACGAAGAAGATGACGCTCGGGATAAAACGGGAAAAATGGAGAGCCAAAAATGGACAAAGGTCCAAGAAGAGGCGTTGGCGAAGGCGTGGGTACATTGCTCTACCAACAAAAAGAAGGGCAATCAACAAAACCGCGATAGTTTTTGGCGTAAGATTTTAGATCATTTTAACGCCACCGTTGGTAGAAGTAACCGGACCGTGCATCAAGTACGGTCTAAATGGGGCCCGATGATGACGAAAATAAACTTGTTCAACGACCTATACCAACAAGCGGTAAAATTAATTTTTTAACGTTGTATATTTTTTAATTTTGTTTACTAATATGTAAAAAATTATATTTTTTAACAATTGTTATTTTATAATATGTAGGATCGCACACGAGGAAGCGGGTGTAGCGATCTCCACGTGATGAAAGTCGCTTTAAAGGACTTTAAAGAAAAACATCCGAACGGTTTTCAACATGTCGAGCTATGGGAGGTCGTTCGAAAACACGACAAATGGGCCCAAGTCCCATTGTTGGGTGAGGAAGTGGAAGGTTCGGGACATAAAAGAAAGCCCGTTGAGGTGGACCCTTCCATACCCGATATGAACGAAGACCCCTCGCCACAAAGAACACAACGGCGAGACAAGCGTCAAGCGACATCGTCCGAGGGAAGCTCGGCCGAGTTGGCGGAACAATTCAAAGAGTACACCGCCATGAAAGAAAAGAAGCACGCGATTGAATTGGAGGCGATTGAATTGAGGAAGAAAAGAGAGTCGCAGGCTCTCGAGCTCATATCGGAACAACGCGAGACGATGAAAAACTACAATTACGATCGAGATATAGAAACATTCATCAAGCCGCACGACGATGCTCCGCCAAATATGTTGCCGTTCATCCTCGCCCGAAAACGCGACATCGCTAACAAGTACGGGTGGCCGTGCGATTTCTAAAATTTTTATTTTCTAGTTTTAATGTAATTTTTATTTTCTAGTTTGAATGTAATTTTAATTTTCTAGTTTGAATTTAATTTTTATTTTTATTTTTATTTTCTACTTTGAAATGGCTTTTGTTAAATTTTATTTAATTTTTATTAATATTTTTTATAAACATGCATAATTACAACAAATAAAAAAACAAAAAAAAAATTAAAAAACCAAGTCCCCTAAGAGGGGAGTGTCGCCATCAAATTAGGGTGTGAGGGGAGTTTAAGAGGGGAGTTGACGTGGCATAACGTAATTGGGTGTGCGTAAGAGAGGGGACTCCCCTAATAGGGGAGTGCCCCTCTCACCCTAAGAAAAACATGAATATATGCCATATAGACATATAAAAACATGAAAAAATTAGCTTATTAGAGATGCTCTAACACACATACGTTGCATAGAACTAAACCATGTGAAAAGAAATTGTAAAGAGAGCGAATTTGGTCTGACGTAATAACAAAGTTAAAACATATATAGAATTATTATGACAAAACATGATTTAAAGTTTAGAAAAAAAAATACTTGTAAATATAAAGCAATTAATTAAATAGAGATTAAATACAATTAAATAAGAATATAATTCATTGTAAATATTAAAACAATTAGATATTAAATAAAATTAAAATATGCGGATCGTAAACTTTCTTTTCATTTCCCATAAACTTTAATTTAAAACATGGGCCGCTCTTTAGGTGTGCGGGGAGGACTTCTGTACAAGGTCCGTTTTTCGAGGGCACGGGATTATTTTAAAAAATTCGATATATATATGTTATTTTTTAAAAAAAATTGTACACACGGCCCGTTATCAAAAGATTTGTATTTTTTATAATTTACCCAACTAAACAATAGGTTTATTTGGCTCAATCCAATACTAAGATGATTAAAAAAAAAAAAATACGCAGCAGCCTGCTGGAAACTAGACGGACGAACGGCACTATGGCAGCAGAAAAATCGAACGACGATTTGGAAATACTCATCCAAGTCATTACTTTCACCTTCATTGGCTTCTTGTTCTTGAAGATTTTGAGTTCTCCATTTAAACATATCTTGCATCAACGCCATTTTTATGTTCCATGAACCCAACCCCCTGCTTGGTCATGATGTCTTCAAGCATGTAGTCTTCCTGCGCTCCGTTGTCGCATATAACGGTGACCATGTCTGTAACTTCATCAAAACGCCATGATGTGATGACTGGGTCCATTTTTGAATTTTCTTTGGTTGGTCCAAATTTCTTGTTAATCTTCTCATAACCTTATGTGTTTCATCACATTCGTTATCAAGAGGGATGCCAAGCGATAGGATACCCATCTGTACCACTTCTTCCATTTTCAAAATTGCTTTGATCGTTTTAATAAACACTCTTCTTCTGTTGTCAAACGTATGACGAATCTTCTGATTCTCATGGTGTATCTTCATGAAACGATGGTTTCCATTTTGGCGTTTTGGTTAAATTTGGCGTTTTTAGTAAAAGATAGCGTTTTTAGTATGATCAATGGAAGTGATTATGGAAGCGATGTTAACATTGTTTATATAATGATGTTTTTGGCGCGTAGTTTAGGAGGAAATTTCTTCTAAAAAATGTTAATAATTGACTTTTCAGTTACTGTTTGTTTCTTCTACCTGTAAGTCTGCAACGCGTTTTATCTTGAAGCTTTGGCGTTTTGTATTAATGGTGTTTTATTCATTTTGAATGGCGTGTTTCTTATTTTTAGTTTGACGTTTTGAATCTGAGCAGTAAAAGACCTTTTTACCCTTAATGAAGCGCGTCTACGTAATAAATTTGATGTTATTTACGAAAACGCCATCGCGCTTGTGACAACTGTCAAAATTTCAGGTATCCGTACAACTACTAAACCATGATTAGTGCTTAATGACTGTGCTGAATTACAATTAATTGCTTACTGATTATTGCCATATCCATACATGTGCATCACATATTGCTTAATGTCATACCATTATTGCATGAGAGTTTATTTGACTCAAATGATGCACAAAACACAGTTAGCACAGTTATCAGATAAATCAGGAAAATGCTGACAGAACTCAGTACAACAGACAAGGTGTTGAGACACAGAATGAGCCAGAAACCAAGTATTGCACTAGTATAGTGTGTAGGAAAGAAAGGATCATAAAACTGCCTTTCTAGTGATAGTTTAAGTGCCGGAAAGTGCCTAAAACTCACATAAAGTGCTGAATTCAGCAAAATTCAGCAATAATCAGCATTTAAACAATCCAATATCATGCAGAAATATGGTTAAATGGTCTTGAATGCTTTCCTAAGTGTCGGGAATCAAAACTGTCACAAAAGGTAACATAAAGCACACTAAACTGCATAGTTTAGCACCTTAACGAACCGGTAACCAACCGAACAATCGGATATTACCCGAAACACCAAATTTACACTAGAAGCACTGTTTTAACATTACCAAGCTAGTTATAGTCCCCGAACATCATAACACATCATAAATATCTAGTAACTAGAATAACTAACTAGATACTAAAATTTTGACCCTAAACTAACTAATATTTACAAACCTAGCCTACTACCCCCCCCCCCCCCCACCTAGTAATCGGCCAACATGGCCCCACTTGGTTGATTTTGTTTCAATTAAATATTAGATTATGTTCCCTTGTGTTGAGCATATTATACATGAGTTAAAATGATGAAATGGGTTATAAGTAAACTTGAAGGATCATAGTCTCATTCCTACACACATCAAAACACACACAAACTTCTCTTTCTGCCGAGAATCAACACACACACACCCACCATATTTGATCAAGCTTCATACAATCCAAGCTTATACAAAGGTGTTAGAGGTTACATAAGGAAGCTAGGAGCTTACGGAACTTCAAGGACCTTGTTCATTTGCTTTTATCCACTTGTTTTCTTCACTTGATCATCCCTAGCCTTGTGCTAGTGGTAAGAACCTTGATCTTGCTATTTTACTTCTATTTTAAGTGGTTAAAAGATGTTACACAATGTTGATCATGAAGAACACTAAGAATCACAAGAAGTAAACTTGAACATAAGCTTAAAATATGAAGAAATCTTGATGAATATGAGTTGTTATTGTTAGGATTGAACCCTATCAGAGGAACAGATAATTAAAGCCAAAACTGGATCAGAGCAGTGGAACTAAAATAAGCAGATGTTATGTTTACATTCTCTCCCCTTGAAAGTGGTTTCAACATCTGATGACATCCATCCACTGATCCTTTACAACAACTGCTGACTTACAACTGTTGATCAAGTTAAAGACTGATGAAGACTAAAGCCCTGTTGATCAATCTACTGCTATGGATCAAGCACTGCTGAAGACATCAAGTACTGCTGGAGTCACAACAGTGGAAGGATAAAGCAGTAGTTTAGTTTTTCGTATGTAATGTATTGTAATCAGAAGTTAGCATAGCAGTGTTTGTATCAGATCAGTAGATAGAGTTTGTTAGGAGGTTATATGTCACTTTCATGGTGACGTCAGCAAAGATGCCACAGTGGTTTGGGCGTGCCTATAAATAGAACAGTACCCGGTATTGTTCTATTAGCTCTTCATCACTTTTCTTCCTGTACGAACAAACACTGTGAGCTCAGGCTGAGGGGGAGTTTGTTACATGCATGCAAAGTTGTAATCGGTGATTGGAATAAATTTAATCATTCGGTTCAATGTTCAAACATGTGTGTTGAAAGAATTTCTCCTGTTTGATTGTGTGCAAAGTTTATTTTCATTTAATTCCGATGCATTACTTGTTCATCTTCATCATTTCTTAAACAAAAACACAATAAAAAAGAAACTCAGATCCTAACAATTAGTATCAGAGCTCGGACAGTCAAATTTGATTTAACGATCATTTTGACATAAATAGTTCAGCTCACAATCGTTAATACTGATATTTGTTCATTTTGTTGAAAAACAGAGTAAGGTTTAATCACCATCAAAGTTGATTAATCAGTACCTGTAAAACAACCCGGATGACGTCACAATCACAAGATGATAAGAATAACATCGGTTCACTTTTCAAACCACCCATGTTGAAACGAAATGAATACAACATCTGGGAGAGAAGGATGGGTCACATCCTTGCTCAACAAAATACTGGATGTTGGAGATCTGTTGTTTTTGGACCACATGTTCCCATGGTGCCAAGTGCTGAGGATACAAAGAAGTTCGAACCTAAGAAACCTGAAAACTATACTAAAACTGATTTTCAAAAATTCGAACTCGATGCCAAAGCATTTAGAATCATTGCATCTGCATTACCCAATGAAATTTATGCTGGGCTGTTACACTGTAACAGTGCCAAGGAATTATGGGATGCACTGAAGGAACAGTTTGGGGGAACGGAAGAAGTAATTAAAAATAACAGGGAAATTCTGAATCAGCAGTATGAAACCTTTTGTCACATTAAGGGTGAATCATTAACTCAACAGTTTGAGAGATTCAGTTGTCTCATTAGTGAGCTAAGACTTGTTAAAGTGCTATTTCCTAATTCTACCCAAAATAGCAGGTTTCTTAGATCACTACCTGAAAAATGGGATACAATTGCCTTTGTAACTAGAAACTCTACTGAGTTCAAAGATCTGACATTGACCCAACTTTATGGTAGACTCCTGACCTATGAAAGGGAGTTAAACCAGAAAAAGAAGTTGCAAGAGTCTGGCAAAATTGCAGATGATTATTCATTTGGCAGCACAGCTCTTCTAGGTCAAGATGAGTCTGGCAGTAGTAAGGATCAGAGTTATGATCATTTTATTGACATAACTGCTGGTGGTAAATTCAACTCTGGTCCTTAATCATCCAACTTTGCTTTCACAGCAAATGGAGAAAGCCATATCTCTGATAATCTGTCTTTTGAACTCAATGATTTACAGCACTTTGATCCCATTGACTTAGAAGAAATGGACATTTTGCATCAATTAGCATTGCTTAGTGTAAGAACAAGCAAATTCTATAAAAGAACAAGGAGAAAATTCCCAGGGTTACATGGCAATTTAAAAGTGGGGTTGGATAAGTCAAAAATCAAGTGTTATAAGTGCAATAGGCTAGGTCATTTTGCTAGGGAATGCAGGAGTCAAACCACTGGTATAATTATTACTCATCCCAGCTCAAACCCTAGACCACAACATCAAAGCACTGTGCACTATACCCAATATGCCCCTGCAGCCCATGTTAACACTGCTCACTATGCTGCAACCCCTGTGCCTGTGCATTATGTTCAAAGCACTGTTCCACAAATTTAGTATGTTCAAGCCCCTGTCCCTCAGGCTCAAGTGCAACCAGTTGCACCACAACAAGCTGCTCCAGCAGTGGTTCAACCAGATCAACAAAGCTTTTTCACCCAAGGTTTTGTTGACTGGAGCAGTATGCCCGATGAGCTTGGTGATGAAAATTTTGCACTCTATGCTTCTAATGATACTTTTAATGATGAATTTTGTCTTATGGCATTAGAGTCAATACCAGAAGGGGTAGAAGCTGAAGGAGAACAGCTAAGTGCTGAAACAGTGGATGAAGTGTCTGAAGCAGTGGTTACTGCAGTTGCTGGTGAAATACTGCTGGGAGAAAATTCAGCAATAATCAGCGTTTAAACAATCCAATATCATGCAGAAATATGGTTAAATGGTCTTGAATGCTTTCCTAAGTGTCGGGAATCAAAACTGTCACAAAAGGTAACATAAAGCACACTAAACTGCATAGTTTAGCACCTTAACGAACCGGTAACCAACCGAACAATCGGATATTACCCGAAACACCAAATTTACACTAGAAGCACTGTTTTAACATTACCAAGCTAGTTATAGTCCCCGAACATCATAACACATCATAAATATCTAGTAACTAGAATAACTAACTAGATACTAAAATTTTGACCCTAAACTAACTAATATTTACAAACCTAGCCTACTACCCCCCCCCCCACCTAGTAATCGGCCAACATGGCCCCACTTGGTTGATTTTGTTTCAATTAAATATTAGATTATGTTCCCTTGTGTTGAGCATATTATACATGAGTTAAAATGATGAAATGGGTTATAAGTAAACTTGAAGGATCATAGTCTCATTCCTACACACATCAAAACACACACAAACTTCTCTTTCTGCCGAGAATCAACACACACACACCCACCATATTTGATCAAGCTTCATACAATCCAAGCTTATACAAAGGTGTTAGAGGTTACATAAGGAAGCTAGGAGCTTACGGAACTTCAAGGACCTTGTTCATTTGCTTTTATCCACTTGTTTTCTTCACTTGATCATCCCTAGCCTTGTGCTAGTGGTAAGAACCTTGATCTTGCTATTTTACTTCTATTTTAAGTGGTTAAAAGATGTTACACAATGTTGATCATGAAGAACACTAAGAATCACAAGAAGTAAACTTGAACATAAGCTTAAAATATGAAGAAATCTTGATGAATATGAGTTGTTATTGTTAGGATTGAACCCTATCAGAGGAACAGATAATTAAAGCCAAAACTGGATCAGAGCAGTGGATCTAAAATAAGCAGATGTTATGTTTACATTCTCTCCCCTTGAAAGTGGTTTCAACATCTGATGACATCCATCCACTGATCCTTTACAACAACTGCTGACTTACAACTGTTGATCAAGTTAAAGACTGATGAAGACTAAAGCCCTGTTGATCAATCTACTGCTATGGGTCAAGCACTGCTGAAGACATCAAGTACTGCTGGAGTCACAACAGTGGAAGGATAAAGCAGTAGTTTAGTTTTTCGTATGTAATGTATTGTAATCAGAAGTTAGCATAGCAGTGTTTGTATCAGATCAGTAGATAGAGTTTGTTAGGAGGTTATATGTCACTTTCATGGTGACGTCAGCAAAGATGCCACAGTGGTTTGGGCGTGCCTATAAATAGAACAGTACCCGGTATTGTTCTATTAGCTCTTCATCACTTTTCTTCCTGTACGAACAAACACTGTGAGCTCAGGCTGAGGGGGAGTTTGTTACATGCATGCAAAGTTGTAATCGGTGATTGGAATAAATTTAATCATTCGGTTCAATGTTCAAACATGTGTGTTGAAAGAATTTCTCCTGTTTGATTGTGTGCAAAGTTTATTTTCATTTAATTCCGATGCATTACTTGTTCATCTTCATCATTTCTTAAACAAAAACACAATAAAAAAGAAACTCAGATCCTAACAATTAGTATCAGAGCTCGGACAGTCAAATTTGATTTAACGATCATTTTGACATAAATAGTTCAGCTCACAATCGTTAATACTGATATTTGTTCATTTTGTTGAAAAACAGAGTAAGGTTTAATCACCATCAAAGTTGATTAATCAGTACCTGTAAAACAACCCGGATGACGTCACAATCACAAGATGATAAGAATAACATCGGTTCACTTTTCAAACCACCCATGTTGAAACGAAATGAATACAACATCTGGGAGAGAAGGATGGGTCACATCCTTGCTCAACAAAATACTGGATGTTGGAGATCTGTTGTTTTTGGACCACATGTTCCCATGGTGCCAAGTGCTGAGGATACAAAGAAGTTCGAACCTAAGAAACCTGAAAACTATACTAAAACTGATTTTCAAAAATTCGAACTCGATGCCAAAGCATTTAGAATCATTGCATCTGCATTACCCAATGAAATTTATGCTGGGCTGTTACACTGTAACAGTGCCAAGGAATTATGGGATGCACTGAAGGAACAGTTTGGGGGAACGGAAGAAGTAATTAAAAATAACAGGGAAATTCTGAATCAGCAGTATGAAACCTTTTGTCACATTAAGGGTGAATCATTAACTCAACAGTTTGAGAGATTCAGTTGTCTCATTAGTGAGCTAAGACTTGTTAAAGTGCTATTTCCTAATTCTACCCAAAATAGCAGGTTTCTTAGATCACTACCTGAAAAATGGGATACAATTGCCTTTGTAACTAGAAACTCTACTGAGTTCAAAGATCTGACATTGACCCAACTTTATGGTAGACTCCTGACCTATGAAAGGGAGTTAAACCAGAAAAAGAAGTTGCAAGAGTCTGGCAAAATTGCAGATGATTATTCATTTGGCAGCACAGCTCTTCTAGGTCAAGATGAGTCTGGCAGTAGTAAGGATCAGAGTTATGATCATTTTATTGACATAACTGCTGGTGGTAAATTCAACTCTGATCCTTAATCATCCAACTTTGCTTTCACAGCAAATGGAGAAAGCCATATCTCTGATAATCTGTCTTTTGAACTCAATGATTTACAGCACTTTGATCCCATTGACTTAGAAGAAATGGACATTTTGCATCAATTAGCATTGCTTAGTGTAAGAACAAGCAAATTCTATAAAAGAACAAGGAGAAAATTCCCAGGGTTACATGGCAATTTAAAAGTGGGGTTGGATAAGTCAAAAATCAAGTGTTATAAGTGCAATAGGCTAGGTCATTTTGCTAGGGAATGCAGGAGTCAAACCACTGGTATAATTATTACTCATCCCAGCTCAAACCCTAGACCACAACATCAAAGCACTGTGCACTATACCCAATATGCCCCTGCAGCCCATGTTAACACTGCTCACTATGCTGCAACCCCTGTGCCTGTGCATTATGTTCAAAGCACTGTTCCACAAATTTAGTATGTTCAAGCCCCTGTCCCTCAGGCTCAAGTGCAACCAGTTGCACCACAACAAGCTGCTCCAGCAGTGGTTCAACCAGATCAACAAAGCTTTTTCACCCAAGGTTTTGTTGACTGGAGCAGTATGCCCGATGAGCTTGGTGATGAAAATTTTGCACTCTATGCTTCTAATGATACTTTTAATGATGAATTTTGTCTTATGGCATTAGAGTCAATACCAGAAGGGGTAGAAGCTGAAGGAGAACAGCTAAGTGCTGAAACAGTGGATGAAGTGTCTGAAGCAGTGGTTACTGCAGTTGCTGGTGAAATACTGCTGGGAGAAAATTCAGCAATAATCAGCGTTTAAACAATCCAATATCATGCAGAAATATGGTTAAATGGTCTTGAATGCTTTCCTAAGTGTCGGGAATCAAAACTGTCACAAAAGGTAACATAAAGCACACTAAACTGCATAGTTTAGCACCTTAACGAACCGGTAACCAACCGAACAATCGGATATTACCCGAAACACCAAATTTACACTAGAAGCACTGTTTTAACATTACCAAGCTAGTTATAGTCCCCGAACATCATAACACATCATAAATATCTAGTAACTAGAATAACTAACTAGATACTAAAATTTTGACCCTAAACTAACTAATATTTACAAACCTAGCCTACTACCCCCCCCCCCACCTAGTAATCGGCCAACATGGCCCCACTTGGTTGATTTTGTTTCAATTAAATATTAGATTATGTTCCCTTGTGTTGAGCATATTATACATGAGTTAAAATGATGAAATGGGTTATAAGTAAACTTGAAGGATCATAGTCTCATTCCTACACACATCAAAACACACACAAACTTCTCTTTCTGCCGAGAATCAACACACACACACCCACCATATTTGATCAAGCTTCATACAATCCAAGCTTATACAAAGGTGTTAGAGGTTACATAAGGAAGCTAGGAGCTTACGGAACTTCAAGGACCTTGTTCATTTGCTTTTATCCACTTGTTTTCTTCACTTGATCATCCCTAGCCTTGTGCTAGTGGTAAGAACCTTGATCTTGCTATTTTACTTCTATTTTAAGTGGTTAAAAGATGTTACACAATGTTGATCATGAAGAACACTAAGAATCACAAGAAGTAAACTTGAACATAAGCTTAAAATATGAAGAAATCTTGATGAATATGAGTTGTTATTGTTAGGATTGAACCCTATCAGAGGAACAGATAATTAAAGCCAAAACTGGATCAGAGCAGTGGATCTAAAATAAGCAGATGTTATGTTTACATTCTCTCCCCTTGAAAGTGGTTTCAACATCTGATGACATCCATCCACTGATCCTTTACAACAACTGCTGACTTACAACTGTTGATCAAGTTAAAGACTGATGAAGACTAAAGCCCTGTTGATCAATCTACTGCTATGGGTCAAGCACTGCTGAAGACATCAAGTACTGCTGGAGTCACAACAGTGGAAGGATAAAGCAGTAGTTTAGTTTTTCGTATGTAATGTATTGTAATCAGAAGTTAGCATAGCAGTGTTTGTATCAGATCAGTAGATAGAGTTTGTTAGGAGGTTATATGTCACTTTCATGGTGACGTCAGCAAAGATGCCACAGTGGTTTGGGCGTGCCTATAAATAGAACAGTACCCGGTATTGTTCTATTAGCTCTTCATCACTTTTCTTCCTGTACGAACAAACACTGTGAGCTCAGGCTGAGGGGGAGTTTGTTACATGCATGCAAAGTTGTAATCGGTGATTGGAATAAATTTAATCATTCGGTTCAATGTTCAAACATGTGTGTTGAAAGAATTTCTCCTGTTTGATTGTGTGCAAAGTTTATTTTCATTTAATTCCGATGCATTACTTGTTCATCTTCATCATTTCTTAAACAAAAACACAATAAAAAAGAAACTCAGATCCTAACAATTGGTATCAGAGCTCGGACAGTCAAATTTGATTTAACGATCATTTTGACATAAATAGTTCAGCTCACAATCGTTAATACTGATATTTGTTCATTTTGTTGAAAAACAGAGTAAGGTTTAATCACCATCAAAGTTGATTAATCAGTACCTGTAAAACAACCCGGATGACGTCACAATCACAAGATGATAAGAATAACATCGGTTCACTTTTCAAACCACCCATGTTGAAACGAAATGAATACAACATCTGGGAGAGAAGGATGGGTCACATCCTTGCTCAACAAAATACTGGATGTTGGAGATCTGTTGTTTTTGGACCACATGTTCCCATGGTGCCAAGTGCTGAGGATACAAAGAAGTTCGAACCTAAGAAACCTGAAAACTATACTAAAACTGATTTTCAAAAATTCGAACTCGATGCCAAAGCATTTAGAATCATTGCATCTGCATTACCCAATGAAATTTATGCTGGGCTGTTACACTGTAACAGTGCCAAGGAATTATGGGATGCACTGAAGGAACAGTTTGGGGGAACGGAAGAAGTAATTAAAAATAACAGGGAAATTCTGAATCAGCAGTATGAAACCTTTTGTCACATTAAGGGTGAATCATTAACTCAACAGTTTGAGAGATTCAGTTGTCTCATTAGTGAGCTAAGACTTGTTAAAGTGCTATTTCCTAATTCTACCCAAAATAGCAGGTTTCTTAGATCACTACCTGAAAAATGGGATACAATTGCCTTTGTAACTAGAAACTCTACTGAGTTCAAAGATCTGACATTGACCCAACTTTATGGTAGACTCCTGACCTATGAAAGGGAGTTAAACCAGAAAAAGAAGTTGCAAGAGTCTGGCAAAATTGCAGATGATTATTCATTTGGCAGCACAGCTCTTCTAGGTCAAGATGAGTCTGGCAGTAGTAAGGATCAGAGTTATGATCATTTTATTGACATAACTGCTGGTGGTAAATTCAACTCTGATCCTTAATCATCCAACTTTGCTTTCACAGCAAATGGAGAAAGCCATATCTCTGATAATCTGTCTTTTGAACTCAATGATTTACAGCACTTTGATCCCATTGACTTAGAAGAAATGGACATTTTGCATCAATTAGCATTGCTTAGTGTAAGAACAAGCAAATTCTATAAAAGAACAAGGAGAAAATTCCCAGGGTTACATGGCAATTTAAAAGTGGGGTTGGATAAGTCAAAAATCAAGTGTTATAAGTGCAATAGGCTAGGTCATTTTGCTAGGGAATGCAGGAGTCAAACCACTGGTATAATTATTACTCATCCCAGCTCAAACCCTAGACCACAACATCAAAGCACTGTGCACTATACCCAATATGCCCCTGCAGCCCATGTTAACACTGCTCACTATGCTGCAACCCCTGTGCCTGTGCATTATGTTCAAAGCACTGTTCCACAAATTTAGTATGTTCAAGCCCCTGTCCCTCAGGCTCAAGTGCAACCAGTTGCACCACAACAAGCTGCTCCAGCAGTGGTTCAACCAGATCAACAAAGCTTTTTCACCCAAGGTTTTGTTGACTGGAGCAGTATGCCCGATGAGCTTGGTGATGAAAATTTTGCACTCTATGCTTCTAATGATACTTTTAATGATGAATTTTGTCTTATGGCATTAGAGTCAATACCAGAAGGGGTAGAAGCTGAAGGAGAACAGCTAAGTGCTGAAACAGTGGATGAAGTGTCTGAAGCAGTGGTTACTGCAGTTGCTGGTGAAATACTGCTGGGAGAAAATTCAGCAATAATCAGCGTTTAAACAATCCAATATCATGCAGAAATATGGTTAAATGGTCTTGAATGCTTTCCTAAGTGTCGGGAATCAAAACTGTCACAAAAGGTAACATAAAGCACACTAAACTGCATAGTTTAGCACCTTAACGAACCGGTAACCAACCGAACAATCGGATATTACCCGAAACACCAAATTTACACTAGAAGCACTGTTTTAACATTACCAAGCTAGTTATAGTCCCCGAACATCATAACACATCATAAATATCTAGTAACTAGAATAACTAACTAGATACTAAAATTTTGACCCTAAACTAACTAATATTTACAAACCTAGCCTACTACCCCCCCCCCCCACCTAGTAATCGGCCAACATGGCCCCACTTGGTTGATTTTGTTTCAATTAAATATTAGATTATGTTCCCTTGTGTTGAGCATATTATACATGAGTTAAAATGATGAAATGGGTTATAAGTAAACTTGAAGGATCATAGTCTCATTCCTACACACATCAAAACACACACAAACTTCTCTTTCTGCCGAGAATCAACACACACACACCCACCATATTTGATCAAGCTTCATACAATCCAAGCTTATACAAAGGTGTTAGAGGTTACATAAGGAAGCTAGGAGCTTACGGAACTTCAAGGACCTTGTTCATTTGCTTTTATCCACTTGTTTTCTTCACTTGATCATCCCTAGCCTTGTGCTAGTGGTAAGAACCTTGATCTTGCTATTTTACTTCTATTTTAAGTGGTTAAAAGATGTTACACAATGTTGATCATGAAGAACACTAAGAATCACAAGAAGTAAACTTGAACATAAGCTTAAAATATGAAGAAATCTTGATGAATATGAGTTGTTATTGTTAGGATTGAACCCTATCAGAGGAACAGATAATTAAAGCCAAAACTGGATCAGAGCAGTGGATCTAAAATAAGCAGATGTTATGTTTACATTCTCTCCCCTTGAAAGTGGTTTCAACATCTGATGACATCCATCCACTGATCCTTTACAACAACTGCTGACTTACAACTGTTGATCAAGTTAAAGACTGATGAAGACTAAAGCCCTGTTGATCAATCTACTGCTATGGGTCAAGCACTGCTGAAGACATCAAGTACTGCTGGAGTCACAACAGTGGAAGGATAAAGCAGTAGTTTAGTTTTTCGTATGTAATGTATTGTAATCAGAAGTTAGCATAGCAGTGTTTGTATCAGATCAGTAGATAGAGTTTGTTAGGAGGTTATATGTCACTTTCATGGTGACGTCAGCAAAGATGCCACAGTGGTTTGGGCGTGCCTATAAATAGAACAGTACCCGGTATTGTTCTATTAGCTCTTCATCACTTTTCTTCCTGTACGAACAAACACTGTGAGCTCAGGCTGAGGGGGAGTTTGTTACATGCATGCAAAGTTGTAATCGGTGATTGGAATAAATTTAATCATTCGGTTCAATGTTCAAACATGTGTGTTGAAAGAATTTCTCCTGTTTGATTGTGTGCAAAGTTTATTTTCATTTAATTCCGATGCATTACTTGTTCATCTTCATCATTTCTTAAACAAAAACACAATAAAAAAGAAACTCAGATCCTAACAATTGGTATCAGAGCTCGGACAGTCAAATTTGATTTAACGATCATTTTGACATAAATAGTTCAGCTCACAATCGTTAATACTGATATTTGTTCATTTTGTTGAAAAACAGAGTAAGGTTTAATCACCATCAAAGTTGATTAATCAGTACCTGTAAAACAACCCGGATGACGTCACAATCACAAGATGATAAGAATAACATCGGTTCACTTTTCAAACCACCCATGTTGAAACGAAATGAATACAACATCTGGGAGAGAAGGATGGGTCACATCCTTGCTCAACAAAATACTGGATGTTGGAGATCTGTTGTTTTTGGACCACATGTTCCCATGGTGCCAAGTGCTGAGGATACAAAGAAGTTCGAACCTAAGAAACCTGAAAACTATACTAAAACTGATTTTCAAAAATTCGAACTCGATGCCAAAGCATTTAGAATCATTGCATCTGCATTACCCAATGAAATTTATGCTGAGCTGTTACACTGTAACAGTGCCAAGGAATTATGGGATGCACTGAAGGAACAGTTTGGGGGAACGGAAGAAGTAATTAAAAATAACAGGGAAATTCTGAATCAGCAGTATGAAACCTTTTGTCACATTAAGGGTGAATCATTAACTCAACAGTTTGAGAGATTCAGTTGTCTCATTAGTGAGCTAAGACTTGTTAAAGTGCTATTTCCTAATTCTACCCAAAATAGCAGGTTTCTTAGATCACTACCTGAAAAATGGGATACAATTGCCTTTGTAACTAGAAACTCTACTGAGTTCAAAGATCTGACATTGACCCAACTTTATGGTAGACTCCTGACCTATGAAAGGGAGTTAAACCAGAAAAAGAAGTTGCAAGAGTCTGGCAAAATTGCAGATGATTATTCATTTGGCAGCACAGCTCTTCTAGGTCAAGATGAGTCTGGCAGTAGTAAGGATCAGAGTTATGATCATTTTATTGACATAACTGCTGGTGGTAAATTCAACTCTGATCCTTAATCATCCAACTTTGCTTTCACAGCAAATGGAGAAAGCCATATCTCTGATAATCTGTCTTTTGAACTCAATGATTTACAGCACTTTGATCCCATTGACTTAGAAGAAATGGACATTTTGCATCAATTAGCATTGCTTAGTGTAAGAACAAGCAAATTCTATAAAAGAACAAGGAGAAAATTCCCAGGGTTACATGGCAATTTAAAAGTGGGGTTGGATAAGTCAAAAATCAAGTGTTATAAGTGCAATAGGCTAGGTCATTTTGCTAGGGAATGCAGGAGTCAAACCACTGGTATAATTATTACTCATCCCAGCTCAAACCCTAGACCACAACATCAAAGCACTGTGCACTATACCCAATATGCCCCTGCAGCCCATGTTAACACTGCTCACTATGCTGCAACCCCTGTGCCTGTGCATTATGTTCAAAGCACTGTTCCACAAATTTAGTATGTTCAAGCCCCTGTCCCTCAGGCTCAAGTGCAACCAGTTGCACCACAACAAGCTGCTCCAGCAGTGGTTCAACCAGATCAACAAAGCTTTTTCACCCAAGGTTTTGTTGACTGGAGCAGTATGCCCGATGAGCTTGGTGATGAAAATTTTGCACTCTATGCTTCTAATGATACTTTTAATGATGAATTTTGTCTTATGGCATTAGAGTCAATACCAGAAGGGGTAGAAGCTGAAGGAGAACAGCTAAGTGCTGAAACAGTGGATGAAGTGTCTGAAGCAGTGGTTACTGCAGTTGCTGGTGAAATACTGCTGGGAGAAAATTCAGCAATAATCAGCGTTTAAACAATCCAATATCATGCAGAAATATGGTTAAATGGTCTTGAATGCTTTCCTAAGTGTCGGGAATCAAAACTGTCACAAAAGGTAACATAAAGCACACTAAACTGCATAGTTTAGCACCTTAACGAACCGGTAACCAACCGAACAATCGGATATTACCCGAAACACCAAATTTACACTAGAAGCACTGTTTTAACATTACCAAGCTAGTTATAGTCCCCGAACATCATAACACATCATAAATATCTAGTAACTAGAATAACTAACTAGATACTAAAATTTTGACCCTAAACTAACTAATATTTACAAACCTAGCCTACTACCCCCCCCCCCACCTAGTAATCGGCCAACATGGCCCCACTTGGTTGATTTTGTTTCAATTAAATATTAGATTATGTTCCCTTGTGTTGAGCATATTATACATGAGTTAAAATGATGAAATGGGTTATAAGTAAACTTGAAGGATCATAGTCTCATTCCTACACACATCAAAACACACACAAACTTCTCTTTCTGCCGAGAATCAACACACACACACCCACCATATTTGATCAAGCTTCATACAATCCAAGCTTATACAAAGGTGTTAGAGGTTACATAAGGAAGCTAGGAGCTTACGGAACTTCAAGGACCTTGTTCATTTGCTTTTATCCACTTGTTTTCTTCACTTGATCATCCCTAGCCTTGTGCTAGTGGTAAGAACCTTGATCTTGCTATTTTACTTCTATTTTAAGTGGTTAAAAGATGTTACACAATGTTGATCATGAAGAACACTAAGAATCACAAGAAGTAAACTTGAACATAAGCTTAAAATATGAAGAAATCTTGATGAATATGAGTTGTTATTGTTAGGATTGAACCCTATCAGAGGAACAGATAATTAAAGCCAAAACTGGATCAGAGCAGTGGATCTAAAATAAGCAGATGTTATGTTTACATTCTCTCCCCTTGAAAGTGGTTTCAACATCTGATGACATCCATCCACTGATCCTTTACAACAACTGCTGACTTACAACTGTTGATCAAGTTAAAGACTGATGAAGACTAAAGCCCTGTTGATCAATCTACTGCTATGGGTCAAGCACTGCTGAAGACATCAAGTACTGCTGGAGTCACAACAGTGGAAGGATAAAGCAGTAGTTTAGTTTTTCGTATGTAATGTATTGTAATCAGAAGTTAGCATAGCAGTGTTTGTATCAGATCAGTAGATAGAGTTTGTTAGGAGGTTATATGTCACTTTCATGGTGACGTCAGCAAAGATGCCACAGTGGTTTGGGCGTGCCTATAAATAGAACAGTACCCGGTATTGTTCTATTAGCTCTTCATCACTTTTCTTCCTGTACGAACAAACACTGTGAGCTCAGGCTGAGGGGGAGTTTGTTACATGCATGCAAAGTTGTAATCGGTGATTGGAATAAATTTAATCATTCGGTTCAATGTTCAAACATGTGTGTTGAAAGAATTTCTCCTGTTTGATTGTGTGCAAAGTTTATTTTCATTTAATTCCGATGCATTACTTGTTCATCTTCATCATTTCTTAAACAAAAACACAATAAAAAAGAAACTCAGATCCTAACAATTGGTATCAGAGCTCGGACAGTCAAATTTGATTTAACGATCATTTTGACATAAATAGTTCAGCTCACAATCGTTAATACTGATATTTGTTCATTTTGTTGAAAAACAGAGTAAGGTTTAATCACCATCAAAGTTGATTAATCAGTACCTGTAAAACAACCCGGATGACGTCACAATCACAAGATGATAAGAATAACATCGGTTCACTTTTCAAACCACCCATGTTGAAACGAAATGAATACAACATCTGGGAGAGAAGGATGGGTCACATCCTTGCTCAACAAAATACTGGATGTTGGAGATCTGTTGTTTTTGGACCACATGTTCCCATGGTGCCAAGTGCTGAGGATACAAAGAAGTTCGAACCTAAGAAACCTGAAAACTATACTAAAACTGATTTTCAAAAATTCGAACTCGATGCCAAAGCATTTAGAATCATTGCATCTGCATTACCCAATGAAATTTATGCTGGGCTGTTACACTGTAACAGTGCCAAGGAATTATGGGATGCACTGAAGGAACAGTTTGGGGGAACGGAAGAAGTAATTAAAAATAACAGGGAAATTCTGAATCAGCAGTATGAAACCTTTTGTCACATTAAGGGTGAATCATTAACTCAACAGTTTGAGAGATTCAGTTGTCTCATTAGTGAGCTAAGACTTGTTAAAGTGCTATTTCCTAATTCTACCCAAAATAGCAGGTTTCTTAGATCACTACCTGAAAAATGGGATACAATTGCCTTTGTAACTAGAAACTCTACTGAGTTCAAAGATCTGACATTGACCCAACTTTATGGTAGACTCCTGACCTATGAAAGGGAGTTAAACCAGAAAAAGAAGTTGCAAGAGTCTGGCAAAATTGCAGATGATTATTCATTTGGCAGCACAGCTCTTCTAGGTCAAGATGAGTCTGGCAGTAGTAAGGATCAGAGTTATGATCATTTTATTGACATAACTGCTGGTGGTAAATTCAACTCTGATCCTTAATCATCTAACTTTGCTTTCACAGCAAATGGAGAAAGCCATATCTCTGATAATCTGTCTTTTGAACTCAATGATTTACAGCACTTTGATCCCATTGACTTAGAAGAAATGGACATTTTGCATCAATTAGCATTGCTTAGTGTAAGAACAAGCAAATTCTATAAAAGAACAAGGAGAAAATTCCCAGGGTTACATGGCAATTTAAAAGTGGGGTTGGATAAGTCAAAAATCAAGTGTTATAAGTGCAATAGGCTAGGTCATTTTGCTAGGGAATGCAGGAGTCAAACCACTGGTATAATTATTACTCATCCCAGCTCAAACCCTAGACCACAACATCAAAGCACTGTGCACTATACCCAATATGCCCCTGCAGCCCATGTTAACACTGCTCACTATGCTGCAACCCCTGTGCCTGTGCATTATGTTCAAAGCACTGTTCCACAAATTTAGTATGTTCAAGCCCCTGTCCCTCAGGCTCAAGTGCAACCAGTTGCACCACAACAAGCTGCTCCAGCAGTGGTTCAACCAGATCAACAAAGCTTTTTCACCCAAGGTTTTGTTGACTGGAGCAGTATGCCCGATGAGCTTGGTGATGAAAATTTTGCACTCTATGCTTCTAATGATACTTTTAATGATGAATTTTGTCTTATGGCATTAGAGTCAATACCAGAAGGGGTAGAAGCTGAAGGAGAACAGCTAAGTGCTGAAACAGTGGATGAAGTGTCTGAAGCAGTGGTTACTGCAGTTGCTGGTGAAATACTGCTGGGAGAAAATTCAGAAACCCTGATTGAACCACTGTTTGATCCCTGGTCCAAAGAAGAAGAAAAAGAAGAAAAAGAAGAGAAGAAAGAAGGTGAGAAAGAAGAGAGAGCTGATGAAGAAAGCGATCATCAATGTGATTGTGCCATGATGACTGCTGCCAAGGTATCACCTCAGGTTCTTGAAAATCTGTGTTCAGACAAATGCATTATTGCATTTGCTAACATTAAAGAGGTGAATGAAAACCTTAGGGATAAAGTCTTATCTGATGAAGTCAAATTTGAGAAGTCTTTAAAAGAACTTAAAATCAAGTTGGCTGAAAAAGACAAAGAAATTTGCAGTCTAAAAGAAGAGCAAAGCATAACCAAGAACCAACTCCAAACAATGATAGAAAAATATCAAGTTTGTAAAAAGGAGTTGGAATCCACCCAAATCACTTGTGAAAGATGGGTGGAATCTTGCAAAGGTTACGAGGTCATGCTTGAAAAACAGCTTGAAAGCAATGTAAAATTTGGCATAGGGTTTAGAAAATATGATGAAATTGAAAACACTGCTGCAAAACAAGCTGGTTCAGTTGAAATAACACCAACAAACAAGAATGGCCAAGAAGTTAAGATAACTGACAAACTTGGTAACAAAATCACTCTGGAAAGATATGTGGGATCCTCAACTTTTGAGGAAATTGAGAAATACCAATTTAAACCCACATGGTCTGATGAGTGTGACATTCTTGAAAATTTTAAACCAATGGACTTCATAACCACTGATGGTGTAAAAGCTCCTAAAGCTAAGGTTATTCCTATCATAGACATCCCAATAGTGGTTCAAAACTCTATTGCTAAGGTGTATGAAAAGAGAAAGAAAAGAGAAAAGATCAAAAACCTGTTTTGTGATTTCTGTGAAAACAAGAATCATCTAACAAAAGACTGTTTTCATCTAAAAGCATATGATCTCAACAAAACAAGTGTCATTGTACCTGCTGAGAGCTGCACCATCTGTGGTAAATCAAACCACAAAACTCAAGAATGTGTGTATCTCAAATCATTTGATGTGAAAAAGAATGAATACACTGCAAAAACATCCTTGAGTTCATCAAATTCTTCTGTTAAGTTCACCAAGAACCAACCACTGTTTGTGCCAGTTCAAACAGCTGTTACAAAATAGCTGAACCAAACATCTGTCAAAAGAGATGTTCAGGTGACTGATGCACCCCCTGCCAATCAATACAGAAGAGGTAAGGGACAACCACCTGAACTTAACCTAGACACTTCTGAGACCCCATCCAAGGCCATATTGGCTTTGGAGACCCTAATGAACTAATCTTTTACTACATGTGCAGGGAGCTTCTGCATGCTTAGATAGTCTTTGGTATGTAGATAGTGGAGGCTCCAGGCACCTGACAGGATGTAGAGCCCTTCTCAAATATTTCAAAACACATGGAGGGGGTGATATATCATTTGGCAATAATAGTAAAGGGAAGGTTCTGGGGTCTGGTACTGTTCAGTCTGGTAAAGTTAAGTTTGAAAATGTCAATCTAATAGACAATCTAAAATTCAACCTCTTAAGTGTTTCTCAAATGAGTGACAAGGGCTATGGCTCATTCTTTACAAAAGAGTGTTGTAGGATTGTTGGACCAGAAATGGTTGAAAAGATTGAAGCAATAATAAAAAATGGAAAAACTCAACTTGTTGCTCAAAGAAGTGGCAATGTTTATGTAGTGGATATGTCAAAAGAGAGCCCCAGGACTGATGCCTGTCTGTTCTCAGCTGCTTCAAACAAAGAGACAGAATTATGGCACAGGAGATTGGGGCACACAAATCTCAAGACAATCACTGCTATATCCAAACAGGGGTTAGTAAGAGGTTTACCTCAAAAACTGTTCACCTGTTCTGAGCACGGTGTTTCCTGCCTAAAAGGAAAACAGCATAAAAGGTCATTCAAATCAATTGAAGAGTCTAAAACAACCAAGTGTTTGCAAATGCTCCACATAGATCTGTTTGGCCCAGTTAAAGTCATGAGTCTTAGAAAGAAAAAAATATTGTTTGGTTATTGTTGATGACTTTTCTAGGTTTACATGGACTTACTTTTTACACTCAAAAGATGAGACAGCAGTCATTCTGCAAGACTTTGTGAAACTGGTTGAAAATCAGTTTGACTTGCCAGTAAAAATCTTCAGAAGTGATAATGGCACAGAGTTCAGAAACAAGGAGTTAGATGATTTCTGTGTGTCAAAAGGAATTGTGAGGCAATACAACATTCCAAGAACACCAGAACAAAATGGGGTTGTTGAGAGAACGAACAGGACCTTGATTGAAGCTGCCAGAACCATGCTTGCTGATTCAGGTTTTCCATTAACTTTTTGGGCAGAGGCAGTAAACACTGCTTGCTATGTCCAAAACAGAGTTTTAATCAACCCCAAGCATCAAAAGACTGCCTATGAACTGTTGTATAAAATAAAGCCATTGATTTCATATTTCAAAATTTTTGGCTGCCCATGCTTCATTTTAAACTTAAAAGATTCTATCTCAAAGTTTGCAGCCAAAATTGATTGTGGTTATCATCTGGGATACTCAACCACTGATAAGGCCTACAAAGTGTTTAACACAAGGACTAAGACAGTGGAAGAGACTTTGAATGTAAAGTTCAATGAATTTTCATCAATAAAAATCCCAGCAAACCCTACAGAATTGTTTGATCTTGATAAATTTACTTTTGAAAATACTGCTATCAAGACTAACAGTGCAGGTCCATCAGAAAGTTCATCATCAGACTATGGATATGAGATCATCATTCCACAACAAAATTCTGCATCAACTGGAAGAGCAGCAGATGTTCAAAACAGCTGTCAAAGCTCAACCACTGCTACCTCAACAGTTGTTGACCAAAGTAGCCCATCAACCCCTGCTTCCTCGTCATCAAACACTGTTGATAAAAGTCCTCAAACAGTGGATCAAAGTCAACATGTGTCCACTCCATTACCTCCTATTCCACCTCCATTTGAAGCCACTGCTGGATCTTCAAAGTCACTAGCAATGGTTAGCTCAGATGATTCACATCTGCAGCGTTCACCATTAAATGCCATTGTTCCATACCAAGGAGATCTAATCTTCTTGAAATCTCATCCACCTGATCAAATCATTGGCAACATCAATGAAGGGGTGCTCACAAGAAGTCAATCCCAAAACATTTGTCTTTTTTGCTGGTTTCCTATCTCTCCATCAGCCAGTCAAGTACCAAGAGGCACTAAAAGACAACAGCTAGGTAGAAGCCATGCAAGAGGAGCTCCAACAGTTCAAAAGACAACAAGTATGGGAGCTTGTACCACTGCCATAGAATGTGAGTCCTATTGGCACAAAGTGGGTCTTCAAAAACAAAACTTATGAAAGGGGTATTGTTGTCAAGAATAAAGCTAGGCTTGTGGTACAAGGTTACAGACAGGAGGAGGGCATTGACTATAATGAAACGTTTGCCCCGGTAGCAAGATTGGAAGCTATCAGACTGTTCCTGGCCTTTGCTGTCAACCACAATATCAAGGTGTATCAAATGGATATCAAATGTGCATTCCTCTATGGTAAGATTCAAGAAGAGGTATATGTTTGTCAACCTCCAGGCTTTGAGGATCCATTTTATCCAGATCATGTCTACAAGCTAAACAAAGCTTTGTGTGGCCTGAAACAAGCACCAAGAGCCTAGTATGAAACTCTTTCCACCTTTCTACTTTCCATTGGTTTCACAAGAGGTAGAATAGATAAAACATTGTTTTTGAAATGGAGAGGGAAAGAATTGATGATTGTCCGGATTTATGTGGATGACATCATTTTTGGAAGCACATGTAATAAAATGTGTAAAGAGTTTAGTCAACTCATGACAGCTGAGTTTGAGATGAGTGCAATGGGTGAACTCCAGTGCTTTCTTGGTCTCCAAGTAAGGCAACTGCAAAATGGTACTTTTATCCATCAAGGCAAATATGCCAAAGAACTTTTAAAGAAATTTGAGATGGATGATTGTAAGCCATGCAGTACACCCATTGCAACCAATAAAATTGTCATGTCTGATGAAAATGATGATTTGGTTGATCAAACTCTTTATAGAAGCATGATTGGGTCTTTATTGTACCTAACTGCATCCAGGCCAGACATCATGTTTGCAACATGTGTTTGTGCCAGATCCCAATCAGCCCCTAGAAAGTCAAACCTTTTTGCTGTAAAAAGGATATTCAGATACCTAAAAGGTGCTCCCACACTTGGTATCTGGTATCCAGCTGATGGAAATATCAAGCTTTCAGGTTTCTCAAATAGTGACTTTGCTGGATGTGACAAGACAAGGAAGTCCACTTCTGGAGGGTGCCAATTCCTAGGCAGTTGCTTAGTGTCTTGGCAAAGCAAAAAGCAAGCAGCTGTTTCCACATCCACTGCTGAGGCAGAATATATAGCTGCTACAAGATGTACAGCCCAACTACTTTAGCTTCAAAATCAATTGCTGGATTTTGGTATCACTGCCTTAAAGACACCTCTCATGTTGGACAGTCAGGCAGCTGAAAATATCATCAAAAATCCAGTTTCTCATTCAACCGCCAAGCACATTGATATCATACATCACTTTGTGAGGGATTGCTATGAAAAAGGTTTGATTTCTCTGCACCATGTTCCAACTAAGGAGTAGCTGGCAGATGTACTAACCAAAGCATTAGACACATCCACCTTTGAAAGCTTGATCTCTAGGATTGGCATGCTGAACATGGAATAACAGGAAAAATCCTGTTTTTCTATGAATAAAAGCATTAAAATGTTTTCAGAAAATCAAAAATCCATCATTAAAAATAGCTAAAAATGAATTTTTCATTAAATCATTAAAAAGTCTGCCATATCCACTGTTTTCTAAAACATCTGTTCTGTTAAAAGCTGTCCACTGCTGAAAGTCAACCCCTGTTCTCTCATTTCATTGATAAATACTGTTGTTCAAAATCAGTGTTTTCATCAACTGATAAGCTATCCACTGATAGTTAAAATCACCCACTGCTTTCATTGTACCGTTACAATCACTAGTATTGCTCCATCAGTGGTTTCATAAAACAACTGTCTTCCATTACTCACCAGGGGTTGGCACGTGGCCAGTACATAGCGGTCAGATCTTTTGTAACCGCTGCCACGTCAGCATTCACTTTTTACTTTAGAAAAACCCTCATCCAACCCCCAAACAGGGTTTTTCACTGTTGAATTGAATTCTAAAATTCCTTTCTCAAAGCAGTTTCCATTTTTTCTCTCAAATCATTCATCCTTCTTCTTCTTCAAAATGACAAAATCAAAGTCTTCTTCATCTGAAAAGCCCACTGAAATCGAAATTCCATACAAAGCTCCACACAATTACTTGGGTCTACTCACAAAACCCACTAACACTGAAACCTTCAATTCCATCATTGACGCTCTTTCGTCTTCAAAGTACAAAACTTTGTTGACTGCTGATGCTCCGATTTACTTAAAAACCCAGTGAGAATTTTGGAAGAATGCCACACTTGAATCTCAAGGAGAGACAATCATAGCCATCAATTCCTCAATAAAGGGTAAAAAGGTTCAAATCACTCCACAATCCATTTTAGAAGTATTTGAACTCGATGATCAGCAAGGTAAAACTTCTTTTCCCAAAATCGAGTATCAAACTGATTTTCTTGAGAGGGGGTATGCTGAGTAAATGAAAAAGGATACCTTACAAAAAGGTAACTTTCCTCCTGCAACAAGATTTTTATTCCATACCCTCTTGATGTGTGTTTCAAATAAAACAACTGCTTTTAACGAAATACCATTAAAGATCCAATACCTGGGTTATGCTATTTTATAAAACAAAAATTTTAACTATTCCCAGGAGATCTTTGATGACTTGGTCAAAAATGTCACTAGCAAATCCTTTCTACTATTTCCAAGGTTTTTGAGTTTTTATTTTCAAAAGAAATTTGGAAAGGATGATGCTCATGTGATCATCCAAGGTGAATCTTTTCAAATAAACAGTTTAACAGCTGAAACTTTTACAAGATTATCAAAACCTTCCAAAACAAAAGCAGGGGTTCCTGAGCAGAATTTAGCAGCTACCACTACTCCTCAGGTATCTGCTGCTGAGCCTACTGCTCTAGGTGATCACAGCAGCAAAACAACTGCTGTGAAACCCACACCTAAAACCACCAGAAAACCACAAACAAAGAAAACTCAAAAGCCCCCCAAACCCAAATCAAAGGCAACTCTGGAAGATGAGATACCAGAGCAACTGCCAGTGACAGCACAAAAGTCACAAGAAACCACTGATGCTACTTCCTCACAGCAGTTGGTAGAAATATCTCAACCCAGGCCTCAAACTCTTCCTACTTCTTCTCAAAAAGAACAGGTTGTACACATTGGGACACCACAATATGATGCTCTAGAATCACTTGATTCTATCATCCACAGCCCACTGCCCGGGGCAAATTCGCTTTCTACACCCAACCTCACCTCCACAATTCCCCCACAAACAAAACTCTTGTTAGATGCTCTTGATTTGAACCAGACACAAACCAGTCCTTCTCAATAACTTGTCAATGAGAACATACCTCAACATGTGACTGGGTCTGGTATTTCAATCATTGCTAACCCACCAACAGCACCTGAGGAGGTTACACTACAGGATGTACAAGTGCTGAACGCACTAGTTTGCACTTGGACAGTGGTTTCATCCATAAGACTTCCTTGAAGGCAATTTCTTCTCTGGGAACATTTGTGTATCCGGTTTACACTGGTTCACTAAAAAGTGTTTCTCCTTTTGAAGGAAGAGGTCCCCAGTACCAAGCCAAAGGGGCATCAGTGGATGATTTCTGGGATTCATTTCCTGAGTCAACCACTGTTAGTGGGAAATCAGATGATCCCATTAAGTTGGGTGATGGTTTAATGTACCGAGAATTGACGGGTAGAATTGATAAACTTGATACATCTATTGCAGAAATTAAAGACATGCTACAACAGTTGTTGAAAGTTCAAAAGGTACCACCCACTGGTGCAACAACTCCATCGGCTGCTACATCATCTGCTGTTACTTCAAATGAGCTGTGGAGTTTGTTTCAACCTCTGATCATCCAACAAAGAGAGTATGTTGATTTACAACATGAAATACAAATTCAAAAGATCAGAAATCTCATGGAAGCAAGGTTCAAAGACACCCAAGCTGATATCAAGGCTATCAAGGCCCATTTGCTAAGCAACACTGGCACCGCTCCTCCCTCTGTTATCTTTGTGGATAACCCACCACCAGATAATGCCAAAAAGGGGGAGAAATTAAAGCAGTTGAAAAAGAAGGGGTATGAAGATGGTCTGTATATTGAACCACAAAAGGATAGTATGCTTGCCGACATTCCCCTGCCAGATGGTAGTAAAAAGATTGAGGTGACCACAAATGCACTGGCTGATGCAAAAGCAAGTGTAAAAAAGGATAGGGAGGCTAAGGCTAAAGCCAGGTGGAAACAAGAGAAAAGAGCTTTTATGGAGCTGAATGAGCAGGGTATTTCTGAGCCTAAGGATGAGGAAAATCCTGAGCCAAAAAGAAAGCAGCCCACTAGAAAAGTGAGGCAACCTAAACACACACCATCCAGACCCACAAAGCACACCTCTAAACCTACCAAAAGCTCCTCAAATCAATCTTCCACCAAAACAACTGTTATAACACCTGCTGTATCAACAACTGTTGGTACTTCAGTGGTTTCAGCAGTTGTTAACCCTCAAACCATATCTACTACCTTACCATCACCACCAAAAACAATCTCACCACCATCACCTCCTGCCAAAAAGCAGAAGACATCAGATGTTACAACATCTGTTGTAATGGCAACAGTGGTTGAAACACACCAGTTGTTTCAACAACTGTTAGTCAGCCACCATCCACTACAATAACCACCTCTCAAATCACCACCACTGAACCAATCAAAACACCACCAACCTCTCCTAAACTAAAAAGGAGAAGGGTAATTTTGAATGATGATGATTCTCCAACACCACCAACATCTTCACAACCATTGTCACTTGCAATAATTCCAAACCTTGTTCCACTTTCATCTGCACAAGTCTTTAACCCAACCACTGCCATTGTTTCAGCATCTGTTCAGTATCCTTTAGAGCTCATAGCAGTCAGAGAAGAGATTAAATCTTTTTATGCCGAAGATGATCCTGCTAAAAGAAACCTACCATCTGTCCAAGGATATCCAAGGCCAAATAATATCGAAGAGTATTTGAAGATAAAAGCTCAACAGGCTGAGGATATTTCTAAAAGAGACACACAAGGAAAATCTGATAAAGAAATTCAAAGGCACTATCAATTTCTGCTCACATAAGTCAGAACTTTGGAGCAGTTTTCAAAAGATTTGTGTCAAAAGCTTTCAGAAAGAGATGATGAAACTTTAAGAAAAGATTACATTGAGCACATCATGGCCTTCAAAAGGTACAAAGGTGACAAAGCTCAATATAAAGAATGGAAAGTGGGTGAACTCAAAGAGGAGTTGGAAAGAATTGAAAAAATGAATCAAGACAAAGTGAAACACACTCCTCCTATTTGGTCAAAGTACATGAAAAATGTACCAGATAAAGTATTAGAAATGAAGTGGATGAAAGAGGAACTAATCACTGCTGATTTTGGGTCAAGAAATCAAGTGTTAAGGTGGAAAGAAGACAAGGTAAGGGCAACTTACAAAAAGTTGGAAGAACTTAGAAAGAAAAATCCAAATGTCCCACAAAAGCCTGACTACCCTGAAACAGTGGTTGCAGAAAAGCCACAAAAGCAACAAGTCAAAAGATCCACTGCTCCACCTGCTGCCATCCTTTACCAAAGAAGGAAACAAAAGCAGATGGATAAAGAAACTGCAGCAGATAAAGAAGTAGGGATTTGGTTGTGAAAGAAGGGCTCAAGCGGATGATTGAAGAAAGACTTGAGTCTGCACAAACTTCAAACACTGCCCAACCAGTTATTACAAGGCCACAATCTCCAAATTCCTCATCTAATAAAAATCTCCCAAGAAACCCACTGGACTCAAAGGTACTAAAGTGGAAAACTGACAAACAGACCCATGTACTAACTCTGATCAAGTCCAGTAGAGAAGTGAAGAAACTATCAAGGGAACAAGCACTAGGCCTGAGTGTTGAAGATCTGCAGGATCTCATTTATCTTCCACTGTGCAGGGATGAAGATGACACAGATGCCCTAGACTTTGAGTTACAACTTAAAGGTCAGATAAGGGAACTGCTGATGAGGCAATAAAGTTCCACAATAATGAAGGGTTTTGGCATTATCTGTTCCAGGGGGAGATTGTTGGGATTGAACCCTATCAGAGGAACAGATAATTAAAGCCAAAACTGGATCAGAGCAGTGGATCTAAAATAAGCAGATGTTATGTTTACATTCTCTCCCCTTGAAAGTGGTTTCAACATCTGATGACCTCCATCCACTGATCCTTTACAACAACTGCTGACTTACAACTGCTGATCAAGTTAACGACTGATGAAGACTAAAGCCCTGTTGATCAATCTACTGTTATGGGTCAAGCACTGCTGAAGACATCAAGTACTGCTGGAGTCACAACAGTGGAAGGATAAAGCAGTAGTTTAGTTTTTCTTATGTAATGTATTGTAATCAGTAGTTAGCATAGCAGTGTTTGTATCAGATCAGTAGATAGAGTTTGTTAGGAGGTTAGATGTCACTTTCATGGTGACGTCAGCAAAGATGCCACAGTGGTTTGGGCGTGCCTATAAATAGAATAGTACCCTGTACTGTTCTATTAGCTCTTCATCACTTTTCTTCCTGTACGAGCAAACACTGTGAGCTCAGGCTGAGAGGGAGTTTGTTACATGCATGCAAAGTTATAATCGGTGATTGGAATAAATTTAATCATTCGGTTCAATGTTCAAACATGTGTGTTGAAAGCATTTCTCCTGTTTGATTGTGTGCAAAGTTTATTTCCATTTAATTCCGCTGCATTACTTGTTCATCTTCATCATTTCTTAAACAAAAACACAATAAAAAAGAAACTCAGATCTTAACAGTTATGCTTGATGATTGTTGTTCATACATGTATTTGATGTTGATCATCATATGATCTTGCTAGATCATGATTAAAAACATAATTTAGCAAGATGAGAGGATGAAGATGTTGTAGGATCATAGATCATCCTTATAAGAAACATGAACTTGAAAGGATATGTGGTTTCTTGGAAAATAATGATCAAAGTAGGTTGTAATACTTGTAGATCTAAAAATTTCATGGATGATTTCTAAAGAAACCAAGTTAAAAATAAAAGTTTTACTAAATCTTGGTTCTTAAACAAATAAACCTTATTTTGGTGGTTTATAAAGTGTAGAAGTCTATGTGTAACAAGGAAAATCAAAGAAGAAACATTTTTGAAAATTATGAATACAAGTTGTAAAGATCAATCTTCTTTAAAAATGAAGTTTTTAAAGAATCAATCACACTTTAGAAGGTAACAAGGCTTACTAAGAACACTAGTAAGTTACTACAAATTTTTACAAATATTTAAGTTCATGAAGTATTAGATTATACTTGTTTTTGGCAAAGTTGGTAAGTAAAGGTTGTTTATTGTTGATTGTGGATTGATTGTGTTGATTTTACAAAACAAAATGATATGCTTGAAAGCATGGAAATCTCCATTTTTAGAGGAAACTATGGCATTTTTTTTCTAAAAATTAAACACTTAGAAAAATATTTCTAAACAAATATTTACAAGTGTATTTTAAACCATAAATTGTTACAAAAAATTTGCCATAATTTTTGTTACAAAAATTATAAATATTGGAGGTTGGTTTTTATAAATAAAAGTGACTAAATATGTATTTAGAAAATATATATTTAGATGACACCATGTGTGTGATTATTTGTATATTTTGTGTATTAGTTATATTATTTTAGGACATGAAATAATATAACACATCAAAATACCAAGAATTACCATCCAAAATATTACCAAAATTCCAAGGAATACATAGTTATACACAAAATATTGGTGAAACCGAACTATGGAATAAGACTTACAAAACTATTCCGGAAATTTATTCAATGAGTATATTTTGGTAATAAGTATTTTGGACACCAAGAAAACAAGAATATGATTTCTACAATTATTACAAGTTTATATCATATTTTTGACAAGAGGAAAATATATTATTTTGGGTGAATAAAAATATATATTTTTTCTTGGAATTATTAGAAGATGTATTATTTTTGGGAGAAAATATACATTTCTTAAACAAACATGAAATACGATATTTTTGGAGTGAAAGATATATTTTCTCAATTAAATATGAAATATATCATCTTTGGAGAAAAATAAGTTTATATATTTTCTAAGTTAGACTTGAAAATATATTATTTTTGGGATTTATATGAAAATACAAATATTTTTGCCAAAGGAAAAATTATAATTATTTTTCTAAGTAATATTTTTAAAATATATATTTTGGAAATATATATGGACTTTTATTAAGGATATTATTCCGAAAAAGTTAATATAACATTAAGTATAAGGATACTTAATAATTACATGAAGATACGTATTCTCGTACGTACAAATACACACCGGAATGCGATCCTAATACATGGCAAAAATATACAAGTATAAGAATACGAATACGAATACAAATACACCCATCCTTGGGAAGTATTAAGTTAAAATATATAGTTTTAATAATTATTCCAAAATTTAATAAATATAATTTAAGTTAAAATATTTATTATTTTAACAAATAATTATATAACTTGGAATAATATCGAAGACACAAAGAAACGTAACTCAAAGACATTAATACTAAGTCAAGGCACGGCCCGCCCGTCTAATAGATCATAGTACGTTGTAGGTAGTCGTGTTTATCCGAAGAAGCTTGAGTTACGGTGATTGAAGACGCAAGACTGTGAGTTCATGACCCCCTTTTCTTTTAACTGTTTTCGGTTTTATAACTTCGGGGGTGAAGTACATGTTACAAACTGTTTACAAACGTTATTATTTGGTATTGTTAGCTAAGGAAGGGTACTGCTTTATCATGTGAGTGGTGGGTATAACGCTTAAGACCATTAATCCTCGTTGTAGGACCGAGGGTCATGAGTGATAGTACTATTTGGGTGTAGCGAGCCCCGCCCATGTTGGACCAAGGTTTGGCCCATGGGTTGACTATGTCTTACAGCCGGAAGCCCGGTGCAAAGTCTTCTAGGTTTGAGCCTTCCTGCATCATATCACACATATTAATGGCCTTGCAAACCATTAATGATCTGTTTTCCTTGTTGCTTTCATACTGGGATTTACGAACTTTCATACATACTTTCAATAATTACAAAGGTTTATTCATACACACAAACAAACACATGAACTCGCTCAACTTTTGTTGATGTTTTCAAAATACATGTATTTCAGGGAATTAGATGTGGATCTAGCGGGCATTCGGAAGTTCCAAGTGTTGTTTGAGAATAAAAGATGTCATCCATGGTCTTGGGGTTTGGTTAGGGTGTCCTATCCTGGACAAGACACCTCTTCCAAATCCTGGTTTTATTTAATGTCTTTTGTCGAGTCCTTGTGAACTCTTAAAACAAGTTGCATGATTTGTACTCGAATCTGAATTCTATGTTTTAAAACAATGTTGTTGTGATGTTTTTAAAACTTATTTACTGGATGACCATCTTTAGTTTTATCTTATCGTGGTTGTTATGATTGAACGCAATGATATTAAGAAAGTCACACATAATCACGCTTCCGCAAAAGTTAGGGTGTGACAGCGCTAATCTAGTCCATAGATTGTTTTGATCGGACGATCCATAAGCGTTCTCACCGTTCTCACCGTTCTCACACTTTTCACCGTTTTCCCTAAATCCTGACCCTATATATATGTGTGTGTGTGTGAATCCAAGGATCACGATTGTTTTGTGTTCAATCGACGTGACTTTTAAAGGGAACAGAAGATGCTAATTGTTATTATATATATAATATATTCAAATAAAGTTATACTATTCATATAACTAGGTTTAAAGAAGTTCGCCGTGTTGCGGCGAATTTCTTTTGTTATTTAGTCCGTGTTTACATGTGTTTTGAAATCACTACGAGCGTGTTGCGAACGAAACTGCTGACAAGAATAACAAAAATGTAAAAAAACACTAAAAGATAACCAAAAGAAAATCAACCAAAAAAGTTGTATGGTAACGATGTTGTTCGTATGAAACCCGTGTTCAGAGATGAGCAAATTGTTCTGGGTACCGATACCAAATTTGCCGAACCGAAAGATCTTAAGTACCAATTCAGTACCGACTTTTGGCATTCCTGGTACCGGTTCACTACCGTTTTTTATCTTCATATACCAGTATCGTAACCGATATTTTCGGTATCAGTACCGATTCTGTATCAGTTGCACCGAGCTCATCCCTACCCCTGAAACTAAAAAAAAAAAAAATTAAAAGTTGAAGAAAATAAACAAAAAAAAGTTGTACGATACCGTTGTTTGTACAGTAACCGTGATCAGGGATGAGCAAAAGGTACTGGGTAGCAGCACTGAATTTCCCGAACCAAAAGATTTCCAATATCAATTCGGCACAAACTTTTGGCTTTTTCTGTATTAGTGTCGGATTTTACCTTCATATACTGATACCGAACAGGATCGTTCCGGTATTTTCGATACCAATACTGGTTCGATACCGGTTGACACCAAGCTTATCTCAACCCCTGATATGAAAAAAAGATTAAAGTTAAAAAGTAAAGAAAATAATTATTATTATAATATTAAAATAATAAAAATATTTAAAAAAAACTCTATATTATTATAACATTAAAATCACTATTCATTTCATTAAATAACTATTACTATAGTACTAAAATAATAAAAGTACTAAAAGAAACTCTATATTATTATAATATGAAATAATGAATATTATAGTATTAAAATAATAAAAGTATTAAAAAAACTTTATATTATTATAATATTAAAATTACTATTCATTTCATTTCATTTCCTTTATTAATAATAATAATAATAATAATAATAATAATAATTTCCTTTAATAATAATAATAATAATAATAATAATAATAATAATAATAAATACACTCATTTAGTTCCACGAGTCCAATCAACGTCAATATGTGACGCTCAAGCTCAATTTCGTTTAAGTTCGATTTAGTTTAAGCTTTTCACGAGTCAACCTCCATTAGCGGCTTCGCTCGTTTACATTATTATTTTTTTATTATAATAGTTTTCTATAAATCTAGTGGTGTAACTAAATACATATTTAAGTTGAGATATTAAACTAATATAACTCGAGAGATTAAAAAAAATTTCCAAAGATATTAAATTAAGAGTTTAATGCCTGGTTGGTTCATGTGGTTTGCGAAAATTGCAGATTTGGTCCCAAGGATTTACTAATTACACATTTGGTTCCGGTGGTTGCAATTTTTAAACTCGGGTGGTCTTTAACACTAACCTTTGTTAATTTTTCCCGTTAAGTATTTGTGAAATGATTAAATTGTCTCTAAATAATTAAAAACTAAAATAAAAAACCAAAAAGAGATGAGCCCACCACTCATCTTCTTCTCCCACATCTGTCTCTCTCTCTCTCTCTAACTCACCACCACCTCCTCCACCTTCAACCCACCATCACCACCACCTCCACATCCACATCCACATCCACCTCCACATATGTATGTATGTGTGTGTGTATGTATGTATATTATACACACAAATTAATAAAACATTATTTGTGTAATTTCTAATGAATTTACACAAAGACTGATTAATGATTGTTGTAATAGTACAAATATTCTATAATTTTATTACTGTAATACGAAATATATTAAAACAGATGATTAGAAAAAATAAGATTTCATAGAAAATATCTGTAGGTGATAATATGGAAGTAAAAATGACTTTTGAATTTGTCTAGTGTTAGATAGGAAATGAGTGTTTTTAGGCGTTTGAAATTAATATGGTGTCCTAGCGTGTTTATTGGCGTTTTATTTGTTTAACTTTGGAGATACTCTAAAAACACTTAAAAGTATTGGACAACATCACCACCTAACAACTCATTATCATCATTGAAGTCAAAGTGGTTGTTAGCTTCAGATAAAATGTTATTAGCAGACCCCTTACCGGTTAGACTTTGGCTATGCTCCATACTCGTTTGTTCTTCCACTTTGGCTCATTTACGAGAATATTCCAAACATGATCCTACATAAACTGTGTACTTTGGGTTCGTTTATTTCCATTACTTTCTGATGCTTGGTACATACCACAGACATATATGATCAATTAATAAACATATCAGGTCATCTGAACAACCACTTAGTTTTTGTACATCTCAGGGATTTGGGTATTAAGATAACCCGAGATTCCGAAATTGGGACAACCCGAGAGTTATGAATTGTTGACCCAGGATTACGAAAATGTTAGTTCATAGTGTCTTTGAAATTGTAGATACTAAAAGTTTTGATACTGCTCCGGGTTTGGATTTTCATTGGGATTGGAACTCTTAAGAAATTGTGAAAGTATTCGAGTTTAAATTCATGATCCACTTTACGCCCGGAGGACATCATTGTGTTTGGATGGGAAGGGGGGAAACACGCTTGTGTAGATCTAACTGGAGTCTCCCCCTTGTCGGGCTCAAGGACAAAGGCTTTGTCGTAGGGCAAGCGGTGCTCAATGCAGAGGCAAGCAAAGTGGCGAAACATGAGAAAGCCTGCCTGGAGAATCAACATGTGTTTGTCCCGTTTGCGTTTGATACCTTTGGTGGTCTCGCTCCTGACGATGTGCGACTTTTGAATCGGGTTCAAAAAGTCGTTAATAGTAATTCTTCGTCGCTAAAGGTTTCAAACTTTGTATTTAGTAGAATTGGTTTTTTCTATTCAAAAGGGGGTGGCGGCGCAACTTGTTGCCCGACTACCTGCCATTGTTTTGTAATTGCCTTTTTCGTGTGGAATGATATTGGAAAATAATTTACAAAAAAAAATCCTATATTGGTTAGAGAAAGGAGAGTTAGGGGCTGTTTGGTAGCCTCTTAATGACCATTCAGATGCTACCTCTTAATGGTTTAAAACCTCTGAATGAATAAGAGGTAACCTCAAGTCTGAATGATTAAGAGGTAACCTCTGAATGGTAAATCATCACATGTCACATTCTTCTAACTTCTCATTGGTAAAATTCCTAATGGTTCCATTAAGAGGTAGTCTCTTAATGACCATTCAGAGGCTACCAAACAGCCCCTTAGAAATTCATAATTTTGAAAAAGAAAACTATAGCAAACAACCATACAAAAGTACTAATAATGGAGGTTGTAACCTTTTCAATATAAGAATTTCAAATGTTCTTGATTTTAAATTCAATTCATGATATATATCAAATACACAAGAGTCAATTTCGAACTGCATGTGTCTTATGTTATGTGAATCAAACGTTTTATAAAAAAAAACATGTATCCTTAAGGACCATAGTCCCGAAGGATAAGCACACGTCCAAAGGTCCAGGACGAGTCTTATAGGACAAAGGTTCCCTAGAACAAACAATGTCCTATAGCACAAACAGATGTATTGTAGGAGAATCATGCACATTACATGCATATCGCATTTCATAAAACATTTGTTGCATGACTAGTATATAACAATTTCATAAAGGTTGAGTTGTTCACAAACAAAAAGTTGAAAACATCCTTATCACAAAAGTTAAGGATAAGTTACCCGTACTCTAAAGTGTAGATCCGAAATGACGCAACTCTAATGTATTTTTTGAGGGTGGTGTTAGCCTAACGCCTACTTTTAGTTAAACTTAGTTTTGGATGTTGATTTATTGATTCCTCTGGAGTAAATTTTTGATTTAAAGTAGGGTTATAAACGAGCTGAGCCTAAGCTCACCTAAGCTCGAGTTGGCTCATGAGTAACTTTTCAAGCTTGATATCGGTTCATTTAGTTTTTATATAATTTATTTATCATTATCATATATAATAATACTATTACGTAATTATATATTTTCTATTTAAAATAAAAGTTATCATATTTATATAATAAACAGGCTCGCTTAAGCCCACAAGGATATTCAAGCTTGGTATGTGAAGCTAGGTCTTAAGCTCGATTCAACGTCTTAACGAGCTGATTTCAAGTAGCCTACAAGAGGTTCGGCTCATTTACACCCCAAATTTAAAGTCGATGTATGTGATAGTGTGAAAACCACTTTTAATTTACTAACTTAACTTTATATACGTTCTATAGAAAGAAAATTATAAATTTTTTTTTTGAAGGGTGACTTTCAATATCTACATGGACCATTGGTCACCGGGTCCCCGTCAAGGACGGTTACCTGTCAGCCCAGCATTCTCAGACGCGATGTTCGATCGGGCCCCGGCTGCTGCTCTGACCGACCTTCGCCCGGAAACCATACTGCCCCCACACGAGAGACTCGCTGGGGTAACAGCTGGGTAAAACCGGGTTGCCCTCAGGACCACACCATGCCTCGGTAGGAACGATCCATCATTGGGACGTCCTCCCCCCATAACGCCGCAGCCGTGGATCGAACCGGTTACCTCCAAGGAGGAACCGGCCCAACCCCGCCACATGAGACCAACTGGGCTAGGGGTTCGGATAAATTCATCATACTAATACATATTCATTTAGACATTTAGTTTTTTTTTTTTTTAAACTAAGCTACAATCATTTAGAAGAACATATGGGCCTAAACTGGTCAGTCCAATCAGTATAAGAGTTGATAAACCCCGAGACCTTCTGGAATTTGCGGAGCAGACCATCCGAATCAAGCCCATCTACTTTTTTTTTTTGAACGGCCAACTAAATCACCGGATAAGCATCCTGGGATGCCCTCAATCGAGCAAATGCATCCCCTCCTCCATAACGGTCAGAGTTGGATGCATACCCGAGCCACCAGTTCCGAGGAAAACCTGCCGCCCGAAGGCCCACTGCGGCAAAAGCCGGTTCGGCTCGGTTTCGAACTGACGACCTCTAGAGAGGCCTAGTTCTAAAACTTCATTGCCACCACCAAATATCATTTTGGGTCACGGTGAACTTATTTTTTCTTATTTTTCTGAAATCCATATTTTAATTATATCAAGGATTCAAACACAAAAGCAGTGATGCAAGTGTTAGTCAGATTCTCTCAACACCACAGGCGAGGTTTTGGGTTTGAGACTTGGCAGGTCCGCTTTCTTTTTCACCCAAATGAAAAAGGCTTCCCCTTTTTTATTTATATATGTTCATGTCCCCCATCGCCCAAACAACAAACCTAACAGATAGTTCTTCTTCGAAAATTGAGAATGTGGGTATCTCACTCGAGTACTAATTTGAACCCGAACTGAAATGGGTAAACAAACTAGCTCGGTTACTTCGAGCAGAACCTAAGCTAGCCTTGGTTCGGCTTGTGAGCAATCTTATTTGTAACAATTATCGCCGTACTATGAATTTTGTTTATACATATATAAGTTTTGATTTTAAGTGCCAGTTTCTACTAGTCGCTTGGCTGTCGGCCGTGGTTCAAATGAAGGAGCGAGAGGTGAAAGCATCGAGATGTTTAGAGAGGCCTAAGTGTGATAATTGTGATGTAGCCATTAGACTGCCCAATGTGGTCCTAGGTGGCAACGTCGTAGTCCAACCTGGAGCCCATGCCACCGCCATGAAACCATCCTTCTTGGCTGTTGAACGTCGGCGTGAAGGGTGCCCATGGACTCTTCCACGCGGTATTGAATGGGTTTGTAGGGGATTTTTTTTTAATTGGTGTGAAACTTGGATGTGGAAAGTCGAATCACACCCCTCGCCTTCAGTTCTCTTTAATGACAATAAAGTCTGGCAACCTTTATGGATTGGAACCATGGAGGCATGGATGATGGACCGCTAATTCATATCCAATACACGTATATGAGATTAGCAAAGCCCAGCAAGCCCCATGAAGTAATGGTTGACGCTAGCCCAAGATATACCAGATTAATTAAACTACAGCTATTAAAAATAGTCAAGAGATTAATTAAACTACAGGAGGAAACTGTCAAAATAGTTTCTGAAGTTTGGTCACTTTTACTACTTTAGTCAAAAACTCAAATCTTTTTAACCTGGGTCCCTATGGTTTCAGTTTTGTTTCCATTTTCATCCAAAATCAAAATCTCGTTAGATTTTCTAGTTAACATCCGTTTTTTTTTTTAATCTTTTCCCTTTCTTTTAATGAAGAGCAAAATGGTCTTTAAACGTTTTATTATAACAAATTAAAAAAATCGACCATTTTGCCCTTCATTAAAAGGGAGGATAAAGAGAAAAAAACTGGATGTTAACTGAAAAATCTGACCAGATTTTGCTTTTGGATGAAAATGGCAACAAAATTGAAACCACAGGGACCCAAATTTAAAAGGTTTAAGTTTTGGACTAAATCGGCAAAAGTGACCAAGCCTTAAGGACCATTTTGACAGTTTACTCTAAACGACAGCTATAAGCTATTAAAGGTCTTAACACTTTGGAAAAACTAGTCAAGAAAAATATGCATAAAATATGGTTATTGACTCAGTTTTCTCCAAAATCACTAGATTTAATTTTTACCACCTAGGGCAATCGGTTCAGTGACATATATTAGGGTTTTCGGGGCATTCCATGGGTAGGAGTATACGGGTAACGTATCCATACACTAACACCGCCACCACCCCTAGGGAAGGTCATGCAGGTTCCGTTCACGGGTTTACCTACTAGCGCTAGGGTAGTTTAAAGGTTTGAGGTGTGAGCGTTTAAGGTTGTGTGATTGGTGGGTGGAGTAAAAGAGTGGGGTCCATGGTTCTAGAGTATTTGTGGTTAGACGGCGCCAGTGTTTTGTGGTTCTTGCAAGGGTAGCTTGGGTATAGAATTTACATGATAGTGCGGGATTGGTCGTGGCTAGGGTAGTATCCTTGAGTGTCCCTTCCTCCCTTAAAATGGCTTTTCTGTTTATTAAATAATTTGTAAGAATTAAAATGATTTTATAAAAAGATATAAATAACAAATGTAGAAAAAGCTTGAATGCTAGTATAAGAAAACCAATGGTGCACTGGTATTAAGGTGGATCAAAATGGTCTCGCTCTCTAAGTGCTTTCGTAGTGGGGCGGTATGCCCTGAGATGGCGCCGTCAAAACGCCGAAAACACCAAAACTTGGGGCGCCATGAATGCAATTTGGGGGGAGGGCGCGAGATATATAGCGGCGGTATGGGGGAGGTTTTCAAATAATGGACTAATAACAAACAAGCAAGGTTTTTATAATTAATTAATAAAATTGAAAATTAAGAATTAGGTAATGATGGGTAGGGGCTTTATGATTACGGGCTCTAGTGATATAACGCCTCATAAAGCCCCCGTGTGACGTGGCACGACACGTGTCGCATAACGCCCCACAAGGGGCTTTATGACTACGGATGACCTAAGACCACCCGTAGTGGGGCAGTATTTTTAAAAAAAATTGAAAAAAAACGCCCCAAAACGCCCCCCACCCCATTACACCCGGCGTTGTCCGGCGTTTTTTTTTTTGAAAATTTTGTTGTTGGCGTTATAATTAAAACGCTGAATTGGTTTGTGGAATTGTTGACCCACCAATCGCTTACCCACGTCTCTGACAACTTTTGAAAATGGTTGTATTTCGTGTGCTTTTTTTTTCATTAAAAATAATATGGGCGTTATTGGAATAATGCCCCACCACACCATTTTTGCAATAATGCCCCATGCTAACTGGGATGACACGTTTCGAATAATGCCCCATGGTGGGGGCATTATTTTGTTCCACCACTACATATGGTCTAAGTGAGAAGAGTTTTAAGTTTAGTGACGAAATGTGTAGACTTAGGAATAAGTTCAGAAGTTTATGAGTTGGTTATTAAAAAACAAGCAAATTTTTTTTTTTTTTTTGAAAATAGATATTTTTTAATATGACTTTTTTTTGAAAGCTAATATAAATAACTATAAGAAGTTATGTATGTCTATGTGGAATGCCATGAGGGACCATTTTAGTTCAACTGGCCACAATATAGATTTTGAAAAGGCAAGAATAAAAGTGTACAAACTATAAAATGTGGTAATTATTCTATATAAAACTATAAATTGTGGTAAATTATTCTATATAAAACTATAAATCTAATCTCAAAACATAATAGTAGAAGAACTCGATTTCCATTCAACTGATATGTACGTTTTTAAACGACACATTGATTTAGAACAAGTTAAGATTTAGTTAGAGAACGAAAAGCAATCATCACACACATTAGGTCGTTTTGTCAGCACGTGACATATTGAGTCATAAGTATGGCCGACCTTAAATATAAGAAACGCGTATTGGGTGCATTGACTTTAACGAGAGGCTCCATAGCTAAGGATGAGTAACTCATCGGAAATTTTCACTCAGGCAACCAAAAACAAATCTGTGAGTTCATGGTGGACACGCAGTCGACAAACAAGACAAATCAAGCCCGAAGGATAATAATCCATGTGCATTTGGAAGTGAGGATCAGTATTCATGTGCACTTGGGACTGTCACTAGCTGTATATCATTGACCTTAATGGATGCATGCATGCTTCCATTGATGTGATTTTAATTTTGATCGACCCTTTTGCAGCTGTATATCATTGACCTTGATGCATCTTCAATGGGGTTAAACAGTATATATTATTGCATAACAAAGAAAGTTTTGGGTAGATTATAGTTCTGATAATGGGGGACATGGACTTTTGCTATCATGAATAATCAACCAAGTTTTAAGTGGCAAGTGGGTGGGTCATCACTATTATGCTTCAATGTCTTTTAGGTTAAAAATAAGCATTGTCCTTATCATGGTCATGCGTTGCTTTGTGTCGATTGGCTACAATCTTCAATCGATACAGTGTAAATGATTTTCGTAATGATCTTTATTGTTATGTAATGCAGTTCATCTTGATTTGATGACATTGAACTTGAAGAGACACCTTTTATGAAACTGAGTTGGGAATTAACATGTGGGGGGGGGGCTAAATCTATCTTTATAGTTTTAAGCATCACAATACTGTTTCGTGTTAATTGGTAGGGCGCTGCTGCACGCACTTTGTTTTACAGGAAACAAGTTAGATGGTCCCGAACCTAACCGATTAATGAAACCTTGCCAAAGGACATATAACAATTCTATCTTGTGGCATTTAGTGTGTAAGCCCATTGATAATTCATTTTAATGGTCCCCAGATGTTGACCATCTCACTGTTGATGCAATCAGTTAAGCTGCGTCTTGACAATCCACTCTTGTTTCTTTCTCTACAGCTTTACGCATCCTGTAGAATTCACAAAAAGAAAAAAGGGTTTTGGAGCCAGGGTTGTCACTGGAAGCAGACTCTCTATCTTCAAGAGGAAATGTTTACTCCATCCTACACTCTTGATTATCAAAACTATATAGTTGTATAATTAAGTTATCTGGTGGTAAGTTATAACTTAAGTAATTTTAACTTATTTTTGCATGCATAGTTTGTAAACTATAGCTTTCTATACATTTTCTATTTAGATCATTCTATTTTTGTACAACTGAAGATATATGTATGATCCATTTTTAGGACCTTATATAACTCATGAAAGTCAAGTTGAACAGTACAATAGTTGTACTTGTACTCCTTTCTATATATCACTTGTTGTAGATAAGTAAACTTGATATCTTCATTTCTCAGTGAACATTGAAAAGTTATAAAATCAATTCAGCTCAAACTGGTCAAAGTTGCATTTTCACTCAAAAGTATACAAGCTGCAAACTATGCTCTAACATATATATTTTTTTTGAACGGCAAATTTGGATCACTGACGGACCACTGGAGTATCATTGTGCCACCAATTAGTTGATAGGATTTTATCTCTAAGTAAGAAAATTGCTTGTTCTAATTTGGAAAATACTGGATTCACAAATAAGAATTTGAATTATGGAATGTTTACTTTATGTGTTTAAACCTTTAATGTAAGTACTCAATCACTTGGCAACTACTCATAATTAGGGCTACCGGAACCAGAAACTTTTAACTGGAGGGTCATAATATATTGCATTAGTTCTTTAATAAAAAGTTTATTGAGTTAAAAATATGATTAATTAAATAAATAATAGATAAATAAATTAAATTAAATTAACTAAAAAATATAAAAATATAAAACATACCTGTCACAGCAGAAAGTGCAGTGGAGAATCCAGTAATGGAGTTCGACATGCTTGTCATCGTGATCTGGTTCCTCCTTAGGGTGCTGACTGATGATGGTGACTTAGAAATCGAATAGGGGATCCGATTAGGAGAGGAGGTCGAAATTTGATGTTATGCTTATGGGTTGTTTCTAATGTGTAACTGAGTAACCCTTTAACCTCCACATAATTCTCCTTATATAAGCACCCAGAAGGAAACCTAATTAGTTAATAAGGGTAATATGGTCCATCAACAATTACCAACTAATTATTTAATAGGTTATTATATATTTTGATCTATATTATGTAAATGACTATAATGGCTATAGATTAAATATTAATACATAATATATTTAATCTTACATTCTCCCACTTAGCCGAGTAATCATTTACTATGAGTATTAGATAAGCCTGATCAGGAGTTAACACTCATTTTAGCCTTAAACAAGTACTATAGCAGAGAAATACAGCCGTTGAATCATTATGCGACTCAGGACCCCCATTAATCATACCATAGCCTTAATTTAAAACCTAATCGTTATGATCAAAATACGCATAAGCCCGTTGTTTGATTTGTAACTTTATTTGTCAATATGCCATTATACCGGTTGAACATATTCTAAGAGACATACAAAATCAAACTGAGGAAATTTCATTAACATAAAACATAAGCTAGTACAATATGCTCAAATAAGGTCTTTACTAAATCCCATATTACGAACATGTTCTTCATAAACCTTAGGAGGGAGACCTTTAGTCATCGGATCCGCAAGCATATCCTTAGTACTAATATACTCGATACAAAGATTATTTTCCTCAACTCGTTCCCGTACGAACAGATATTTTGTATCAAGATATAAACCAGCTCCAGTCGAACTGTTACTGTTCGAGAAACTAACGGCAGCTGAATTATCACAATAAAGCTTCAATGGTCTAGAAATGGAATTAACGATTTTGAGTCCAGTGATCAGATTTCTAAGTAACATTCCATGACAGGTTGCGTTATAAACAGCAATGTACTCTGCCATCATTGTGGAAGTTGTGGTCAACTGTTGTTTATGACTCTTCCATGAGATAGGGCCGCTTGCTAACATAAAGATATAGCCCGAAGTGGATTTCTTGTCATCTTTGCATTTTGCAAAGTCAGAATCAGAATAGCCCACCACTTCTAAATGATCACTTCTTCTATAAGTCAGTTTATAGTCTTTCGTCCCTTGCAGATATCGAAGTACCTTCTTAGCTGCTTTCCAGTGATCTAGGCCAGGATTAGTCTGATAACGGCCTAACATTCCAGCAATATAAGCGATATCTGGGCGAGTACAGACTTGAGCATACATCAGGCTCCCGACTACTGACGCGTAAGGTATCTGGCTCATTTGCTCCTTCTCAACCTCTGTTGTCGGACACTGGAATGAACCGAAAACATCTCCCTTAACTACTGGAGCGACGGAGGGTTTGCACTGTTGCATGTTATATCGTGTAAGGACACGATCTATGTAAGCCTTCTGGGACAATCCTAAGATCCCTTTGTGTCTATCTCGGTGAATTTCGATGCCAATGACGTAAGAAGCCTCTCCGAGATCCTTCATGTCGAAGTTATGCGAAAGTAACCGCTTCGACTCATGCAACATGTCTAAACTATTACTTGTCAATAGAATATCATCTACGTAAAGGACAAGTATAGTAAAGTTGCTCCCACTCATCTTGAGGTAGGTGCATTGATCCACTTGATTCTTCATAAAACCTTGTTTCTTCATGACTTCATCAAACTTGAGGTACCATTGACGTGATGCTTGTTTTAACCCGTAAATGGATTTCTTCAACTTACAGACTAGATGCTCCTGACCTTCAGGTTTAAAGCCTTCAGGTTGTTTCATGTAAACATCTTTGTCCAAATCTCTGTTAACGAAAGCGGTTTTAACGTCCATCTGATGCAGCTCTAAATCGAAATGAGCTACTAGGGCCATGACGATCCTTAATGAATCTTTACGAGAGACAGGTGAAAACGTCTCTTGATAATCAATTCCCTCTTTCTGAGTGTAGCCCTTTGCAACCAATCTCGCTTTGTAGCGTTCAACGTTACCATTCGGATCCAGTTTTGTTTTGAATACCCATTTACATCCTACGGGTTTGGCTCCGTTGGGTAATTCTACCAAATCCCAAACGTCATTTTTCTTCATGGATTCAAGCTCTTCAATCATTGCTTTATTCCATTCAGAAGACTGATCACTGCTAATGGCTTCATTGTAAGAGATAGGATCATTGAGCTTTCCAGGATCCATTTCAGTCAGGTAGGTAACATAATCATCCATATTAGTAGGCCTTCTTTGCCTAGATGACCTCCTGAGTGGAATATCGGGTTCAGCGTTGTCGTGGTTATGAGTGTTTGATGTGCCTTCGTCATGAGGTATAATGGGTTCTGATTGTAGAGGTGAATTTGGAGTTGGTGCAGTAGCTTCAGGTACAGTAGTTGTATTGGGTACAAGAGGAGTAATCGGAGTAATGGTAAGCGACGAGTCTCCCCCCCCCCCCCCCGCGTCTTGTACTTAATGCAATTCTTCGTAAGGGTTGGTACTGCTCCCACTGACCTTGAAATCCTCCAGGAACGCGGCACGCTTGGTTTCAACAATACGGGTGACATGAGAAGGACAATAGAAACGATAACCCTTAGAGTTCTCAGGATACCCGATAAAGAAACAGGTAACTGTTTTAGGGTCAAGTTTCCTTAGGAAAGGATTGTAAAGTTTTGCTTCAGCAATGCAGCCCCATACTTTCATATATTTAAGACTCGGTTTCCTTCCTGTCCAAAGTTCATAAGGAGTTTTAGGGACAGACTTAGAAGGAACTCTATTGAGTATATGAACAGCTGCTTTTAACGCTTCAGTCCAGAGGAATAATGGTAAATTGGTGTTGGCTAACATACTGCGCACCATGTTCATAAGGGTACGGTTTCTTCTTTCAGCGACACCGTTCTGCTGAGGTGTACCAGGCATGGTGTATTGGTTCACAATCCTCTGGCCCTTACAAAACTCATAAAATGGACCAGGAGTTTGACCCACATCAGTATGTCTTCCATAATATTCACCGCCTCTATCTGATCTCACAACTTTAATCTGACGATCTAATTGCTTTTCAACTTCAGCCTTATAATCTTTAAAAGTTGTTAGAGATTCAGATTTTTCCTTAATTAGATACAACTACATGTAACGAGAATAATCATCAATAAAAGTGATAAATGAAGTATGTCCTGTTATGCCAACGATTTGGTAGGGACCACTAATGTCAGTATGAATGAGTTCTAATAAATTAGAGCTCCTAGTGGCACCTTTCTTATTCGCTAATGTCATTTTACCTTTAAGACATTTGACACATGTTCCAAAATCAGAGAAATCGAGAGGAGGTAAGACTTCATCCTTGACGAGACGAATTAATCGTTCTTTTGAAATGTGGCCTAAACGCTGATGCCACAACATGGATGAAGTTTCTAAGTCTCGTTTCTCTTCCATCTTTGTGAGTGATTCATTAATGTTATATGACAACAAAGATTTGGAAAAGTTATCTTCTAGTTCTAATCTATAGAGACCACCATCCAGAATACCAGTACCATAAAGAACAGAATCATAAAGGATAGAGAGTTTGCGATGACCATGGGAAACAATAAAACCGTCCATGTCTAACTTTGGTCCTGATACAAGGTTCCGAGTTACCTCAGGAACATATAAGGTATCATAAAGTTTAATACATAAACCAGTTTTCATAACTAATTGTAATGTTCCAATGGCCTTCACTTCTAATTCTTGATCATCCCCAACCTTAAGCGTTCTTTGGTTTCTTTCCAGCTTCCGGATTGAAAGGAATCCCTGAGTAGAATTGGTAACATGAACCATAGAACCAGAATCAAACCACCAAGAATTAGCAGGAACACTTAAATTATAGGACTCAAGTATCATAAAATAATCGTTACCTTTCTTAGCCAGCCACTCCTTAAAATCAGGGCACTCCTTCTGCATGTGTCCTGTCTTTTTACAGAACTTGCAGCGGATACTGCCTAAGGAGTTCTTAGAGCTGGAAGGTGCACTTGTATTAGGATTAGGCCTTTGGACTTTTGAAGTATCCTTCCTCTGATAATTGTTCTTCCTCTTCTTAGAGTTGGAGGTAGTGAAGTTTGCAACATCAATGTGGCGATCCATCCTCATACGCTCTTCCTCCTGTACGCACATAGCGACCAGCTCACTCATCGTCCATTTGTCCTTCTGAGTGTTGTAATTGATCTTGAATGCTTCAAAGGACGAAGGAAGCGAAGTAATGATGAAATGAACAAGGAAACCATCACTGATTTCCATTTCCAGCCCCTTCAGCTTATTGGCCATGTCATTCATCATCATGATGTGCTCGCGAATGCCGCTCCTCCCATCATACTTAGTTGTCACCAGCTTGAGAATAAGAGTACTAGCGTGTGCTTTAGACGTCCCCTTGAACTGAGCCTCCACATGTTCCAAGTAGGTTTTAGCATCTTCAGAATCAGGAATGGCTCCCCTGATTGCATTGCTTATGGACTGCTTCATAAACATGAGAGACATGTGGTTACACCTAGTCCACTTGTCATGAGTTAACTGCTCAGCAGTAGTACTAGTAGTGGTAAGGTCCGCTGGCTTATTCTCTCTTAGAGCATAATCAAAATCCAGCAACCCAAGAGTAAGCATGAGAGCATCCTTCCATGCAGCAAAGTTATCACCATTCAAAGGTGGAATCCCGCAATTGGGTGCTGATAGTGGAAATAAGATGAGCAAGTTATGATACTAAGGAAGAAGTCCTAATGTGATCTAAGGGCACGTTAAACTAAGACAGGCATAAATAATGACCATTTTACATTATGAAGCTGTGATATTGTCTATTACTAACATCAAAATAATAGACTTAGCTAAAAAATTCTACTTAAATGAAGACAAAACAGCTTTGGCCAGAAGTGTAATCATTTAAGCATATGTTCAAAGTGGTTGTAACAAATCAGCTTTGGCCAGAAATTGAGACAATCACTTTAGTTATGCACTTGTTGAGTATGCCATCCATGAATGAATTAAATCAGCTTTGGCCAGAAATTAAGACATTCATGCTTATGATGCACACACAACATAGCTTTCGTAATACTTGAACGATAAGTAGATGTGTCAAGTCAGCTTTCGCCAGAAATGATACATCAAAACTCATTCAAGTTAAGCTATCTTGGTTTTGTAAAACATTATCTGATTCTGATTAATTAACTAAGTAAATTACAAAACCATTTATTTAATAGCAAACCACCCGTTAGCGCGGATCGAACTAACAAGGTTTTGAGTCACAGTCTTATTATCACGAGTCGAGACCTTTGTCTCGAGTTATGACCTTATGGTCTCGAGTCGAGACCTTTGTCTCGAGTCATGATCTAATGGTCTTCAATTCATGATCTAATGGTCTCGAGTTGTGAAGGTTTAATGGCCTTAGTTGAATCCTCAGTGGTCTCGAGTTGACACGTTATGGTCTCGAGTCGAGACCTTTGTCTCGAGTTGACACATTAAAACATACCTGTCACAGCAGAAAGTGCAGTGGAGAATCCAGTAATGGAGTTCGACATGCTTGTCATCGTGATCTGGTTCCTCCTTAGGGTGCTGACTGATGATGGTGACTTAGAAATCGAATAGGGGATCCGATTAGGAGAGGAGGTCGAAATTTGATGTTATGCTTATGGGTTGTTTCTAATGTGTAACTGAGTAACCCTTTAACCTCCACATAATTCTCCTTATATAAGCACCCAGAAGGAAACCTAATTAGTTAATAAGGGTAATATGGTCCATCAACAATTACCAACTAATTATTTAATAGGTTATTATATATTTTGATCTATATTATGTAAATGATTATAATGGCTATAGATTAAATATTAATACATAATATATTTAATCTTACATTAAGCATCACAATACTGTTTCGTGTTAATTGGTAGGGCGCTGCTGCACGCACATTGTTTTACAGGAAACAAGTTAGATGGTCCCGAACCTAACCGATTAATGAAACCTTGCCAACGGACATATAACAATTCTATCTTGTGGCATTTAGTGTGTAAGCCCATTGATAATTCATTTTAATGGTCCCCAGATGTTGACCATCTCACTGTTGATGCAATCAGTTAAGCTGCGTCTTGACAATCCACTCTTGTTTCTTTCTCTACAGCTTTACGCATCCTGTAGAATTCACAAAAAGAAAAAAGGGTTTTGGAGCCAGGGTTGTCACTGGAAGCAGACTCTCTATCTTCAAGAGGAAATGTTTACTCCATCCTACACTCTGATTATCAAAACTATATAGTTGTATAATTAAGTTATCTGGTGGTAAGTTATAACTTAAGTAATTTTAACTTATTTTTGCATGCATAGTTTGTAAACTATAGCTTTCTATACATTTTCTATTTAGATCATTCTATTTTTGTACAACTGAATATATATGTATGATCCATTTTTAGGACCTTATATAACTCATGAAAGTCAAGTTGAACAGTACAATAGTTGTACTTGTACTCCTTTCTATATATCACTTGTTGTAGATAAGTAAACTTGATATCTTCATTTCTCAGTGAACATTGAAAAGTTATAAAATCAATTCAGCTCAAACTGGTCAAAGTTGCATTTTCACTCAAAAGTATACAAGCTGCAAACTATGCTCTAACATATATATATTTTTTTTAACGGCAAATTTGGATCACTGACGGACCACTGGAGTATCATTGTGCCACCAATTAGTTGATAGGATTTTATCTCTAAGTAAGAAAATTGCTTGTTCTAATTTGGAAAATACTGGATTCACAAATAAGAATTTGAATTATGGAATGTTTACTTTATGTGTTTAAACCTTTAATGTAAGTACTCAATCACTTGGCAACTACTCATAATTAGGGCTACCGGAACCAGAAACTTTTAACTGGAGGGTCATAATATATTGCATTAGTTCTTTAATAAAAAGTTTATTGAGTTAAAAATATGATTAATTAAATAAATAATAGATAAATAAATTAAATTAAATTAACTAAAAAATATAAATAAATGATAAGTATTAAATAAATAAATAAATTAAAATGGCCAAATTAAATAAACTAACAAAAGTATAAATAAATGATAAGTTTCAACCTAAGTAAAATAGAAGCTGACTTTAGCTTTTTTTTTATGTTATTATTTTTTGATTTTTTTTCATATTATAATTTTAATAGAAAATAAAGTCAAGATCTGTGGTGTGCGGGTCTGCAGGCTTTTTATATATGTATAGTCATAAATGACCCTACTTAATCTTACAAGATTACCAAAATACCCTCGTCTTATTAACATATCTCTTCCATATTTCATTGCATCTACCATTATCGCTAGAGAACACTGCATATACCATTCTCGCCGGAGAAAACTTACAGTCAACGTTCACTTTCTCATGTTATATCAAGTACTCTTCACCAGTGGCGGACCCAGGAATTTTTCCATGGGGGTGCGGAACATTTTTTATAATTTTAGGCTCCTAGGTATATAAGTAAAAAAATCGGTTCGTATCAGGTCGGGTCATGTAAAACAAACGAACATCAAACTAAATTTATATATTCATCAAAAACATGTCAAACCTTGTTACAAACATAATTAAAACGTCGACGCCCTACGGGTTTTCATTTTTTGAAATCAATCCAAAACATCATCTAAAACTAATTTCTTAAGCAATTCTTTCTCTATATAACATAAGTTCGTCGCTCCATAACATAATGTTTGAAATTTAATTTTAATTTTCAATTATTCAAGTCCTAGAAATCATAACGTAAGTTGTAATCACCCTAAAAATATATAAACAACATAATCACCCTAAAAATATATAAACAACATAATCACTCTAAAAATCATCTAAACAACCATAAACAACGTCAAAACACACAAAATTTCAAACCTATTTAACAACTTTATTACCCTTTTTTCTCCTATAATATCAACCAAAATCATCAAAATAACAAAGAAATTTACCCGTGTTCGGATTTCGGCTAGATTTGGTGTCAAACGACGGTGGTATGGTGGCTGATTACGGTGGTCGCCGGCTGCTGGACTGTTGTCGCTGGGTGATGTTGTTCGTTGGCAGTGCAGGGACGCAAGAGAGAGAGAGAGCGGGAGATAATTTCTAAAGGTTTTGGGCTTTAATTATTTTATTATAGTTTGAAATATTGTTTGGTTTGGTTAATTGGCTAAAACTTAGTGGGCTAGCTAGTTAGGAATTATAAGTGGGTAAAGGTATGGGTATTTGGGTTTAGTTAGTTAGGTATTAAAAGTTATATAATTTAGGTAGTATTTCTTTTTTAAAAAATAGAAGTTTACTAAAAAAATTAAAATATAAATTGATAACACTTTTTACCTAAACCTAAGGGGTGCGGACGAAAAATTTCAAGGGTGCGGTCGAAAAATTTCAAGGGGTGCGGACGAAAAATTCCAAGGGGTGCGGACGGGATTTTCGACGGAACTTAGCACTAAATTTTTTTTCCCCGGCGGTGCGCCCGCCCACCTTGGGCTGGGCTGGGCTTGGGTCCGCCCCTGCTCTTCACTTCAATTAATACTAAATTAACAAATAATCTCGGGGGTCAAAAATAATAAATTTCACCGAATCAAGAACATCATTCTTAAGAAAATTCAGATGGTCGGAGGGTCAATGGACCCTCTTGACCCTCCTGTAGTTCCGCCCCTGAGTAGGGGTCGTTGTTCACGACAACCGTTTTGACTAAACTTTTACAACGAACTGCTAAAAGTTGTTTTGAGAAACGTTAAACGTATAACCGGTAGGTTCGGCATGGTTTATGATTATAATACACATACATAACTAGGGTAGGGATCCTAAAAGAGGTCTACCCTATATGAGAAACTTGAGAAGCATTCTGGACCACACATTTCCCTAAGCTTATCGTAATATGCACATATGTATAATTTAAAATTGACTATATACATATATGTATATTGTCAAATCTTGAATTATACACATATGTACATAGTCAATTTTAAACTATACATATGTGTATATTACGAAAAGCTTAGAGAAAATGTGTGGTCCAGAATACTTCTCAAGTTTCTCAATTAGCCTAGTGTTTCTCATACGATCCTAACCCTACATAACTATATATATATATATATATATATATATATATATATATAGGGATTATATAGGGAGCCGCTAGAATAAGAACCACCTCCAGTTATGAGAACCATGAGAACCAATCTGAACCAATCAGAATTTGACAACTCAAAGGGTATTATGGTCATTTACCCCATATGTCTAATCTCTCTATCTATATATATATATATATATATATATATATATAGGGATTATATAGGGAGCCGCTAGAATAAGAACCACCTCCAGTTATGAGAACCATGAGAACCACTCTGAACCAATCAGAATTTGACAACTCAAAGGGTATTATGGTCATTTACCCCATATGTCTAATCTCTCTATCTCTCTTCATTAATTGCTACTGACTTTATCTCTCCTCTCTCTTTTAAATATTCTCTTTCATGCTTTTTGATGTGTCTTCTTCATTTCAAATGAACCCAAAAGAGCATCCATTTTCATCTGTCTTCATCGACAACAACCACCAGCCAAAATCAACCCCCCCTCTTATCTCTTTCATCCCGTTCATCGACAACAAACCACCAGCCAAAAACAACCACCAGCCAAAAACAACCCCCCCCCCCTCCGTCTCCACATTATCTGGCTACCACCAGCCAAACACCCCTTCCCCCCCTCCGATTCCCAGCGACCCCTAGTTGTAAGCTCCGATTTGATGTTGTGGTGGTGGTGGCGGTTCGGCGGCTGGGTGGTGGTCAGCGGTGGTTGGTCGGCGGCGGTGGTTATACGGTTACGGTGGTGGTTGGTCAGTGGCGGTAGTTCTAACAGTGGGTAGTGGCTGGTATTTTGATATGTGTTCTTGAATGAATGATGATGATACCGATGGTATTTTTGGTATGTGTTCTTGAATTTTCTGGGTTTTCTTGAGAATTCTGGCTTTACTTGATTTTTCTAGTGATTTCTTGGCCTGTGTTCTTGATATGTCTTGATTTGTGGGTTTTGAATGTTTGAATCGGTTGAATCTGGGTTTTGAATGTTTTGATTTGTGGGTTTTGATCTGTTGAATCTTGGCATGTGTTATTGATCTGTTGAATTTTTGGTATGTGTTCTTGATTTTTCTGGGTTTTGAATGTTTGAATCGGTTGAATCTTTTGGCCTGTGTTCTTGATCTATGGGTTTTGAATGTTTGATATGTGGGTTGAATGATGTTCATGTTCCTTGTGGGTTTGAATCTGGGTTTAAATCGGCTGTGAATGCTGAATCTGGGTTTTGAATCGGCTATGAATGTTGAATCTGGGTTTGAATGTTGAATCTGGGTTTGAATGTTGAATCTGGGTTTTTAATTTTGTTGAATCTGGGTTTAAATCGGCTGGGATGATTGCAAAAAAAAAAAAAAAAAAACTGCGATGGCGCGGCAAGTATGGCGGAGGGTAGGGTTTTGAACATGCAACCCCACTTTGCAGCCTCTGATTATCGGAAAATCTGAGCCAAAACTTCGTTTTTTTCTAGAATCCACTCGTTCTTTTGATTTTTTGTTTGTTGGGTTTTTTTTTATTTTTTATTTTAGGCGTCGATGATGATAACAATATATCTGAGACGCTTCACCGAGTTTGCGATTTCTGGGTACGTTCGTTTTTGCGTAAAAAAGTTTTTTGTAAAAAAAAATTAAACCATAAACTTTTTTACGTCAACCGTAAACTTTTTAACGTAAAACGTAAAAAGTTTTAGTTAAACGTAAAAACGTAAATTTTTTTTACTAAAACGAAAAAAACGTTAACGTAAAAAACCGTTAACGTAAAAACCGTTAACGTAAAAAAACCGTTAACGTAAAAAACCGGCGTGTAAAACGTAAAAGGTTTTACGTAAAACGTATAAGGTTTTACGTAAAACGTATAAGGTTTTACGTAAAACGTTAAAAGGTTTACGCAACACGTAAAAAGTTTTACCTTAGTCGTAAAACGTAAAAAGTTTTACGTAAAACGTAAAAAAGTTTTACGTAAACCGTAAAAAGTTTTACCTAAAACGTAAAACGTAAAAAGTGTTACGTAAAACGTGAAAAAATCGGCGCGTTAAAAAACGTGGAAAAAACGACGCTTGGAAAAACGACGCGTAAAAAGCGTGTAAAAAACGGCGCGTTAAAAAACGTAAATCGTAAAAGGTTTTACGTAAAACGTAAAAAGTTTTAACGTAAAAAGTAAAAAGTTTTACGTTAAAAGTAAAAAGCTTTACGTAAAACGTAAAAAGTAAAAAGTAAAAGTTTTAACGTAAAAAGTAAAAAGTTTTAACGCAAAACGTAAAAATTTTAACGTAAAACTTAAAATGAAAAAAGTCTAAAAAGGTTAACGTAAAACGTAAAAAGTGTAAAAACGGCGCGTAAAACCGGGAATAAAAAACCGCACGTAAAAACCCGGTCGCAAAAAACGTCGTGAAAAAACGGGGCGTAGAAAAACGGCGCGTAAAACGGGCCGTATAAACGGCGCGTAAAAAACGGGACATAAAAACGGGACGCTAAAACGGCGCGTTAAAACGGGACGTAAAAAATGGGGCGCAAAAACGGCTTGTAAAAAACGGGACGTAAAAAATGGCGCGGCAAAAAACGGCGCCTAAAACCGGGCTTAAAAACGGCACTTAAAAACTACGGTTGCAAAATCGGCGTGAAAAAACGGAGCGTAAAACGGGTCGTAAAAAAAACGCGCGTAAAAAACGGGTGGTAAAAAAACGCGCATAAAATTTTTTTATATAAAAAATCTGATTTCAAAATATTTGTTTAATAAAGAAATCTGATTTTAGAAAAAAATAATTAATGTAATAGGACAAAATTGTAATAAAAAACAACAAACTTAATAAGACAAAAAAAACAAAATTACTTAAATACCCCTTTGGATTATAATATTAAAGACATAATAAGACAAAAACCATTTAATATTAATTTTTGTTACTTTTAATCTCATCCATCCATCAAGTTGATATAAGGGCTAATAAGTGGTTCTCATGGTTCTCATAACTAGAGGTGGTTTTCATTTTAGCGGTCTCCTATATATATATATATATATATATAGTGAAAGGTTCAAATGAGAAGAAATTTTTTATAAGAAGAAAAAAGAATAAGTTTCAACCAATAAGAATGTTTCATTTTACTTCATTTAATATTTGCATTTAATTTTAATGTAAGGGCATATTTGTAAACTCACATTGATCATTAATATCTAGTCTTTCTTTTTAATAGCTAAAGATTAAATTTGTAACTTATTTTCAAAATATATATATTTTTTCAAAAATTTAAAAAAAATTAATTTAGAGTGTAGGACAAATTACTAGGTGTGTAGGATAAATTACGAGTTGTGTAGGATAAATTTAAGTATGTGTATGATAATTTTCGAAATGTGTAGGATAACTTTTTATGTGTGTAGGCAATAATAATTAGTGTAGAGAATAATAGTCTTTATGAGTAATTAATTAGTTAAAGATTGCAATAAATGAATTAAAAAAATAACTACTTAATATTTTACAATTGTACCCTTTGTTCTTTTTCTTCTCAATAAAATTTTCTTCTCAAATGAACCTCCCCATATATATATCTATTATACTAAAGCAAAATAATGGTTGACTATTTGACCATTATGTGGCATATCTCTTTAGCTAGATAATTCATTTTTTAGCGCCATTCTCCTTACCGCTCACAATTCCTTCATTCTTCTTTCACACGCTCCTTGGATTATATATGGAAACTATAATAATTCTTCAATTACCGGAAGATCATATGGAAGCGTTTCCAATTTTTTGCAATTAGTCAAAAGGGTTATTCTTCTACCTTGAAACCCTAATATGTTCGAATTGAACCATGATGTTGTGATCGATTGATTGATTTTACAATTACATGATATGGCTGAATGAATACAGATGCTGAAAACCCTTTGCCACATCACCTGGTAAGTTTTTTTTCTCAATCCGTAACCTAATTCACGCAAGTTTCTTATGTTGATTTGTGTTTCATGTCTTTGTAAGTTTCTTATTTACATATTTTGTTCTTATTTTCTATAATCGTTTGTTTTGATTCCACGCCGCTGTGCTCTCCAACAATCCCTTCAATAACGGCTACACAAGAGGATCCCTGATTCCAGTCAAATCAAGAAATGACGTTCAATGAGCCGTGAATGGAGCCGAGTGTCAGCTTCGTTAAAACTCTCAGGTTTGATTTCAATTTTAGGTTAATTTGATTTCTCATTTGTGTTTTATTTTAGATCTGGTTGCAGTTTCGATTGTTTGGAAAAGATTGTTTGGGTGTTGATGTAGTCGGCATTAGGGATCTCAAGGTGAGTTTATATGGTCTAACAATTATATTGTCTAACAATTATGATAATCTAAGAACGAGTGGCTGTAGGATTTTAAGAATGTTCTTCCACTACAAGGTGAGTTTATCTTACAATTATTTTCTTTTTTTAGTTCTATGGCGAATTCGATTTTGAGATTAGGGTTTATTTTTTGTTCAGATTATGTTATTTGAGTTGATAAGATGCCAAAGAACTTGAACACTACGACTTTCATGGGTGGTGATTTCCAGATTTAGGATGACCGTTCACTTTTTGGCTTTTGCCAATTGTCTCTCGAAGGACGGTTCTGTTGGCAAGAGTGTAAATGAAGGTTTTTGGATTTCTATTGAACTTGAGGTAATAGTTGCGGTACTTTTTTTTTCTAAATTATACCTTTCTTACAGTTTTACACCTTGATGTTGCACAGGGAAGCAAGGTTTAGGCCGTTCTTGAATATCACAGGACTGTGCCCTAAGTATAAAGATCAGATTGAAACACATGAATAAGTTCGCCTGGACACATTTTCTTAAAGCACTATCTTTTTAGGATTTATATGATTATCTATTGTTTGAAGCATCCTATTATTGCCTGAAAGAATGGGAGCTCCATTGTATGGAAATTAGCAGGCGACCGCTTCAGTCAGCGGATTTGGATGAGGTTCTGATGGCGAAATGGAAAATTAGACACATGAACCCATTTCAAGGTTCTTTTTAACTTTGTTTTTTAACTTCTTTTGATTATTATAGATTTAGAATGCTAATGTATAAACACCATACAAATTGTTTGTGGCTTTGATTAACTTTCTCTGTTTGTTTGGCGGCCTAAAAATGGTGACTGAATCATCTTTGACTCAAGAAATTGGTAGAAGAAGACGCTCCAATTCGATTTGGATGTAGGATCTAACTGGCACTAAGATGAAGAAAGCTATTCAGCCTTTTTAGAGCTGCACATAGAACAATATTTTGGATAAAGAAGGCATGTCGATTGATATCTAGACGCTATTGTTGCACTAACAAGCATTGAAGTAACTGGGGCTGTCTTAATGCCACAAAGGTAATAACAAAACAACTTTCATCTATTTTGATAATAAAAGTTAACTGTTTAAAAAACCAAACAATTCTAGCAGAGTTGGCGTTAAATGTTTTCTTCTTATTTACGACATTTTAGTTTACTTTGCCCAAGTAAGTTGGTTCTATATAAGGGCTTGGCTTTTTGGGTCTAGGTGCATAAATATTCATTTATCAGCTGATTTCTGTTGTGTTTTTGTAATTCTGTACTCCATGATTCAGATTTTGAAGGAACAATTTCATTGCAATGTGGATTTGTGCAATAGTTTTGTACGTGGTTCGATTAAAGAGCGATGGGTGATGCTTCTGAGCTTTAAGGTTATTCTCATTAATTTATCTTCCGTACTTGCGTATGGTCGGTTATTTTTAGTGAGTTGAAGGTTTTTTTAATCTAAGTTTTTTTATGCTTGGTTTATTTATGATATTTGGTATTATGTGCAGGGACGGAACTACAGGGGGGTCAGCTGACCCTCCGGCCGGCAAAATTTTCAGTTTTTTGAAGTGTTGAGCGAATTTTTTTTATAACTGACCCTCTTCATTGTCTTGTGTAAAGCATTAAATCTAGAAGAAATTTTTTTGAAAGTTTTCCTGCCGACGAGCGGTGTTCTGACAGTTGCGAGCAGCTCTGTGATGTGTTTGTGAAGTTGCGGGTTTAAACAGAGAAGAAGACAGAAAAAGACGTTAAAGTCTTGTTAAATACTTATAAAAGGGTTCATGCAATCATGCTTCTATGGGCTTCAGGGAAACTATAGGGCTTTTAAAAAAAATCGAGGTTGTCCCATAATCATAAAACCTAACTTTTATAGATGTATTCTTTTTTCAAAAAAGTATTATGTCTCTTACACTGTCGCTTCTGCTGTTCCCTTGAATAGTCTCCATCTTTTGAAATGTTAGAAGTAAAACCTCCATCGTTCTACCTCTACATCATCAAGTAAGTTTGTTTTTAGTTTTAGTCTTTTTTTACTATTATCTATTTTTATTTTAATTAATAATAATGATTTTGCGAATTGAATTGTTAGTGTACTATTGTTTGATCATCTAGATTATTTTAAACTTTTATGTGAATGAGTCATCGATTGTTTGATAATCCTTATTATTTAATACTTTTTGTTCTATAGATTATGTATGATTATAAAGGCTTCAAACTTTGCATTGACATTTGAAAAGTTCTTATTTTGTTGGTTTACCGTCATTCTCTAATTTACTAATGCTATATTATTACAGCAAGCTGCTATTGCAATTGTCATGGATGTAGATGCCACCTTGGGGAAGAAAAAAGTTGCAGAGCAGATGGGTTTTTCATGGTCTACATTGACCTTTTGAATGAGGACCTTCATGAACATCAGGTTTGGTTTGGTTAGGTTTGATTCTTATTTCAAATTTTTTTCGTCTATTACAAGGTTTATTTCGTTCGAGCGTAAGAAAACCCTTATACTATTGCTATTGGGTTGTGTTTTATGTATTTTGAATTAACTTGATAGTTTAATTATGTTTAGTTTTATTTGTTAGTTCTTTAATTTTAGTATGAAGAGTCTGCCCACCAGGTCTTCAGTTATGTTAAAGTTGGCATTTTGAAGCTTATTTGATCTATTGTTTTTACTTATTTCTGACTTGAAAAGGTAGTGGGGCTTGATAGTTTCATTACGTTATGTTTCTTTGTAAGTTCTTCAATTATAGCTTGAGGAGTTTGCCCATCAGGAGCACCAGGTGTGCGTCAAAAGTCATCAGTTATGTTAAAGTTGACATTTTAGGCTTATTTGTTCTAATTTTTACTGATTCTGACTAAAAAGGGATTTGGATATTAATAGTTTGATTATGCTTGGTTTTTTGTTAGTTCTTAAACTTTAGTACGTAGAGTTTGCCCACCAGATGTTTTAAAAGACATTAATTATGTTTAAATTTTCATTTTAAAGTTTTTTTGGTCTAATTTTTTTACTAATTTTTTCAATGCAGTGCATTCTGATTGCTTTGAACCTGCTTCTTAACCAGGTATTTTTCAACTCGATCCTCTCGGATCGTTATTGATGTTCTCGATCATATATATCCGTAATGTTTGTCGTTTATTTCTTCTGAAGTAATTTATCGTGTTTGAGATTTTGCATGATTTTAATTTATCATTCATTCATACATATGTTCATCATTTAGGTTTTAAAAAATTAAACCCTATTTGGTGATTTTGATAAGATATGGAAACATAATTTTGGTGTTTTATTGGTGATCTTATTTTTTTATTGATTTCAATTATTGTTTAGGTAAATATCTCAGTAAACTTTTTGAGCTTTTATTTCAATTTGCTTTCTATTCGTTGATCGAATGAATCATTCCTTTAATATAATTCCATGGATCCAAATGAAATGATTTTATTATACCTTTGAATGGAATAAACATTTACATTGTATTTTATTATCTGAACCTAATTGATCCTTTGGTATACAAGGTTCATTGAAATTAACCTGGTCACAAGAATGTTTGATTGGTAAACAACGCCCGACGTTCGATGCAATGATTCCGCTCTAATTAGTGCAGGTACCTTATCTATTTCGATGACTGAAACAACCATTGAATCTTGGTTTATTAAGATAAACAAAAACTCAATCCATTATGTGTCCTCAATTTTTTTGCTGTTTAAGAACAAAAAAAATATGGATTGCATTACTATTGTAATATGAAACCTATTGCAATGTTTTTTTTTGGCTAAATTTGTTGCATATAGGAATTGTTTTAGTAACATAAACATCATGGTAAAGTTCATAGATTATGATAATAAGTTTTCCTATTTATATTATATGAGTTTGGAGGATAAAAACAAATTAGTTTTGAAAAAAAAATGAAAACAACGCATATATTTGAATTGACAGTTTCACTATTGTTAAGATATGGAAAGTATTGTGGGATATTATAAAGTGGATGCCCAATAGAGAAGCCTTGTGATGAACTTGATGCAAGTTGTATGAAGCATGATGCCTTGCATTTCAGCAAACAATAGTGAGTATCATCACTCTTTTTATGGTTTTATATAATGATTTTAAATAACCATTACCGAATTTAAGATGAAATTGGCCATTTGAAAGAAAAAAAAAGTATCCGCTAAGTGGTGGTTAAATTGTAAATATCCTTAGAACTTTATGCAAAAGTTCTCATTATTATTGGTAGAATCAGTGTCTTAAAAAATTCTAACATTTTGATTTTTTTAGTAGACTTAAAACTAATTTATATGTAATTATTGGGATGATGGCTATTAAACTAGCAAAAATAATGACATTAACGCTTTTGTTATGGTCCCTTGAAAGACAACGATGTTAAAGGTTTGTTTCTCCTAGATGTGGTCAAATGGGCGAATTGTATACTTGGTCTGAGCTGTTCTGCCCGTTGACCCATTTTGATATATATATTTTTTTTTACAAATATATCATTTGGTTTGACTCGCTAGAGATTAAACATAAACTTTGTCAACCCATTCATAATTATATAGGTTGAAAATGTCACTTTTTAACTTTAACTTTTGGTTCAGAAATTAAGGTTCCAACTGCCATATTAGAAGGCAAGCTTGACCAGTTACACTCACAAGAAGAAGTCAAACATGGAACCTTAATTAGAAAATCAAGAAGTAAGTCCCATGATTTATGGTAAAAGATAGGAAGGGTTATATTTTTCTCTGTTTAGGGTTAGGGTTTTAAAGTTTAGTGAATAAAATAGTTTTTGACAAAAGCTAGATTGAGAGCTTTGTGAAGATATTCAAAGGTGTTGGTCATGGATGGGCTTCAAGATATAACGAGGATAATGAATCTGTTGAGAGGAGTGCTGAGGTGGCCAAGCATGTGATTTTTTAAGCGGGTCGAGTGGTTATTTTTCTTATCTCACTTATGAAGATGTAACATGATATACGTGAAGCCAAGAACCTTACACTCTCATTCATCATTGTAAAGCATTGTGCTTTGGAGTAGAATGACGAGTTAGCTTCTGAAGTTGGAGACTTTACTTGATGATAGCGTGGGGCAAAATGTCGAGTTGGAATTTGAAAGGAGTGGCACGTCTTTGACCGTTCAGTTGGTGGTGAGTGACCGACCTTTACATCCAGGTTATATGCTTTACATTTATCATGTGTTCTTTGTTTCAGGCTGAAGACTTACACTCAATAACTCTTTCGGAGTTAGGAGTGGCACGTCTTTGTGATGTACATTTTAGATGTGAGATTTTTAACCTGTTTACCTACAAAAGTGTTACTTAAGTTACATTGTATGTCTAATTAGTTTAACGGTTTCAGGTAAAACCTTTAACCGAATAGGAAACCATTTGAAAGTCTCTATAAGAGTACACCTAGCTGAGTAGCCGTAGAATAATCATTTTTGTTACTTGAACGATTTGATAAACTTATCTCTATTTTTTTTATTGCCAGCAAACTTGATCAGATATTAATGGTACGTTGTCAATTCATAGGCAAGTGCTAAGTGATATGGTGGGTTTACTTTATGAAATTTATATTTTTCAATTTGTTGTTATGATCCTTGTGTTGGGCATTTTTTGGCAGCGGAGCCGCCAATGAAGGCGGATGACCATACATGACAGAACTATATCAGGTTTGGTCCGACTCTCTAGCCGCGTTTATTTGATTATACGTCAAGCCGATCTCTTTGAAGAGCGATGGTTAATCAATTGCATTGACAAATTATATTTTTGGTTGCATTAAAACATTAATAGTATAGTTTCGACTCAGTTTTTTTAATCTTCCTTTTGATCTTTTCCTTATCTAGCCTTAGGAGGACATGCTAAAGAATGCAAATAATCAAGGAACAACCATCCTCCATAATCTGAAGGTAGATTATACTTTGGGAGATTTCGAGATAAATCAAAATATTCATTTTGTAGAATATTTCCAAGTTTTGTATTTAGTTATAACAAAGTTATGCCATAATGCAATACAATACTAACAAAAAAAAAAATGAAAGATATCCTCTAAGGTGGATCTTTTACAGTGGTTATTTGCTATGTTTTAATTTTCTTGCTTTTTGGTCAATTAAAGATGCTAATATTAGTTAGCATGAATTTGGGCGACCCTTTGTGGTCTTTTATAGTGATTATTTGCTATAATTTAATTTTCTTGCTTTTTGTCAATTAAAGATGCTTAGATCAGTTAGCATTACACGTTTTGTAAGTAATTTTGTGGAGCTACACATATTGGTGGTTGTTTAGGGGAGTTAACGGGCTCTCATATTCATCGCTTTTCATGGAGGTAAGTTGATTTCTTATATCATTTCATATCATTTTTGTTGAGCTGGGTAAAAGGTCAAGATGGGCTGAGTCAGGTTGGTGACCTATTCAGTACAGTTGACCCGTTATAATATATATTTGCATTAAAGGCATCATGCAAGCTGGTTGGATGATCGTCTTTTTTCAAATAATTTGACCCGTTATAATTAGTTTTCCAGTTGAGGATAACCATAATGTAGTGAATGTAGAAAGCATATTGTTATCATTCTAAAGTTTGTATTGGTGCTTTAATATTTGGTGCAGAAGGTATATATCTGGCAACCCTTAGACGTGAAGCCCAACTTTGGAAAGGTCTAGAACAAAAATGATGATTTACATGGGCTTCAATGCCGGTAGATATTATATGTTTATACATTTTCGATTTTCCTATAGCTTTCTACTTTGATTCATGATTTATTTTGCAAATGAAATCACTTAAAGTTTCAACCAGTTTTTTAGTTTTTGGCATGAAATTTGTGGACTTGGGATTAAACTCACATTGAATGTTTATTGAATGTTTATTTGCTGATAGGTATTGTTGGGTTTGGTGGTAAATGCAGGTTATTGGACTTGGGTTTGACTTGAATGATGGCTAGAAGCTTGAAGTTTGTTGCTGATGCGTATGAAAGCCGATAGAGTTTTGAAGATTGATGTTTTTTGTTTGAACTGTATTTAGTCTTGATTTTGGTTGTTTTCGTTTATTTTTTGTTTGGATTTTGAATAGGTTTTATGTTTGTAATACTTGGGTTGTGTGTGGTCGCGAGTAGAGTTAGAAGTAGTAATTGTTATTTGTTAGAGTGGTTGGGGTAGGGGGTTTGTTAAAACCCGTTCTGTAAGGCCTTAGGCGTTTTTGAGGTTGGTGTTCTTGGGGTATGTCTCGGAAGACCCAATGCTCTTTAGGTGTAACTATTATTTTTTAATTTTATTAATAAAGTTTTGACGGGGTGCCGTCCCCGTTTAGAAAAACAAAAGATTGAATTAATTACTTTAGTTGCATGCCTAATTTGAGGTTTTCTTTGTAAATAGGCTTCCTTGATTTTTTTATGGTATGGGATGAGTCGGGTTGGGTTGACACGCAAACACAACTCCGATCATCGGATATTTCAAATAGATACAATGTTGGGGCCTTTTTGTTTCTACTCTTAGGGGAATCATTGCTTATGTAATGTGGAAGGCCTTCAACACTAATTCGAGGTTGGATCATTATTTATTTTATATCTATGGAAAAATTATGTTTACGATCAATATACATAACTTTATGATGTCAAAGAGAAGCACTCAGTTACTCTCTTATAGCTCAATATCATCAGGATATAATAAAGTATTTACGTATTAAAGTATAATTTTTTTGTTGTTTAGCCACCCGTGTATTACACGGGAACTTAGACTAGTATATATATATATATATAAGGGAATGTTCATTTGAGAATAAATTTAATGTGAGAAGAAAAAGAAGAAATCACATATTAGTACAATACTATTTCATTTGTAACTCATATCATTAATTTTTAACTGCTTAATTAATTAGTCAACTAATCATTAATTATCCTACATATAACCTACAAAACTAACACGTATCAAAATTTTCCTACATATAACCTACACATTATAGAATTTTATCCTACACAGTCGAAATTTATCCTACACGCCTCTAAATATATCCTACACAACTCGTAATTTACCCTACACAACTAGTAATTTATTCTACACTTTAAATTAAGTTTTTTTTTTTTTTGAAAAAGTATATATTTTGAAAAGGAGTTACAAATTTAATTTAGTTAGTTATTAAAGGGGAAGAATACAAATTAATGATTTTTGTAAGTTTACCAATATACCCTTATATTAAAATTAAATGCAAATATTAAATAAAGTAAAATGGAGCATTCTTATTGATTGAAACTTCTTCTTTTTTCTTATTACAAAAAAATTCTTCTCATTTGAACCCTCCACTACATATATATATATATGGTCAAGATTTAGAGAGAACGTTGAAAAGTGTGAGAACGGTGAGAACGATTTTGTAGTTGACATGTGGCATTGATGCTAAATTACACTAAGGGGTAATATGGTCAAAAAAAAGCCACACACATGAACTCAGTGTTCAAATAAAACGCCATAAAAACACAAAATTCAGAAAAACGCCATGAAAATACCCAGTTAAAACGCCATAAAACACTCAGTTCAGAAAAACACCATGAAAAACTCTGTTTAAAACGCCATAAAACACTCAGTTCAGAAAAACGCCATGAAAATACCTAGTTAAAACGCCATAAAAACACATAGTTCAGAAAAACGCCAAAAAAATAACTAGTTTAAAACGCCACAAAACACCCAGTTCAGAAAAACGCCATAAAACCCATTTATTTTTTTCGAAAAGTATATCAATAGTATACTCGTTGGAAAGATAAAAAACGCTGAGTTTTATGGTGTAATTTTTTTAAGAAAAATAATCAAGTATAAAAAAGTTATTGGCGTTTAAATATGATGGGGGAAAATGGCATGTGATTAGCATGTGCACTCTTGTTTATATCTTCTAGTTTTACCCTTCCTGATAGTTATAAGGTTTCTATTATTTACAAAAATGCTACCACATCATCTTAGCCACAAATCACAAAGATACTATGGCTGAAAATCGTTCTCACTGTTCTCACATTTCAAATCGTTCTCTCCTGATCCCGTTCCTATATATATATATATATATATATATATATATAGGGGAATGCTAAAATGAGAACCACCTCGAGTTGTAAGAACCGTGAGAACTACACCGTAGGGGGCGCGGTTGACCAAATTTTTTTTTCATAAACGTAGATGCATGTATTATAACAACATTTGTAAAAAAAATTCAAAAAAAAATGTCGTGTGTGTAGTTTTGAGCACCACAAGTTTGTGTTTACGGGTACCATAAATTTAACCGGAAAATTTACGGTACCCGTAAACACAAACTTGTGGTGCTCAAAACTACACACACGACATTTTTTTTTTTTTGAATTTTTTTTTTTACAAATGTTGTTATAATACATGCATCTACGTTTATGAAAAAAAATTTGGTCCACCTCACCCCGGATCAAGTAGTTCTCACGGTTCTTACAATTCGAGGTGGTTCTCATTTTAGCGGACACTTATATATATATATATATATATATATATATATATATATATATATATTGGATTAAGTTCAAGAGTGAACACCCCCCTCAGTTGTGAACTGTGTGAACTCATCTTGGCCCTTGATTTCTATGATCTTGATATTTAGATGAGTGGCATGATGGTAATTATATGGTTAATTTTTTCCATTTAATTAAATACAAAAAGGGTATATGTGTAATTTTCATCTTAAATTGATTGCATAAATCATGTTCTCTCTCATAAATTAAATAGGAAAGTAATTTTATAAAAAAAATCAGATTTAAATCATTATCTTAATAATTGAAATCAGTTACATATTTCCCATTTTAACTCCTTATCCATAATATCTTTTCTATTTTAAATTCATTATCCTTGCTCTGTTTAAATGCGATGTACACATGTGTATTCTGATTTTGCCATGTTTTTAATGCGATGTACACATGTGTATATCGTCTGTTTTTGTGATATCTCTGATTTTTTTTTTGTATTGAATGTTTGATGTACACTTGTGAATTACTGTACACATATGTACGATGCTGAGTACACATACGTACTGTTCTATTTATATCCAAGTAAACATGTGTATACCGTTGAAATATAAAGGTTACGTGGATATTAAAAATCAAAATTTGAATTTGAATTCTGGTAATGAAATCTGAAAAATAAAATTGAAATAAAAGTTATTGTGGATATTGAATTTAAAATAGGAAAGATATTATGGATAAGGAATTAAAATAAGAAATATGTAACTGATTTCAATTATTAAGATGATGATTTAAATCTAATTTTTTATAAAATTACAATTATACCCTTAACAACTAAAAGAAAATCAAGGGTTCAGATGAGTTCACACAATTAACTATTGGGAGGTTGTTCACTCTAGAACCCTACCCTGTATATATATATATATATATATATATATATATATATATATATATATATATAATTAGGTTCAAAAGTGAACAACTTCTTAAGAGTGAACTGGGTGAACTAATATTCACCCTTGATCAATTTTAGATTAAAAGGGTAAGATTGACATTAGTCAAGTATGTTTAATTACAATCCCTTAATTTTCTCCTCTCTTAACTCTCTCTCTCTCTCTCTCTCTCTCTCTCTCTCTCATTTTTAGTTATTTCTCCATAATTTTTTATCCATAGATTTTGGTCTAATTTTAACTTTAATATATTTTTTCTTTTATTATCCGTATATATAGTTATCATAATATATTGTTTTTAACTTTTAAATATTGAAAAATTTCTCTGAGATTGAAATTGTAATTATTTTTCGGTATTAACCTTTTTTTTGAATATGTGATGAAGTTATTTATTTTTGTATACATGTGATATGTATCGTTTTCATTAATTTCATATTTTTTTTATATGAATCTACTCGGGTGCATTCATAATATACTATATGTTGTTAATATACACATATGTAACCATTTTTAAATATAATACACAGATGTATAAAAAACTGTACACATGTGTATAAACTAGCAGCTGTGTATCTTGTATAAACTGATAGTTAGCGAGACTGTACACATGTGTATAAATTAACAGCTATGTATCTGTATAAACTGATAGTTAGCGAGACTGTACACATGTGTATACACTAACAACTGTGTATCTTGTATGTACGGAAACTAGCGAGATTTTAGGGATTTTGATTTTATTGTTTAATAAATGCAATTTACAAAAGACACAAATACCCTTCTATCAATTATTTTAAAGGGAAGTTACAAAATTATAATTACAATTTTGACATTATATAAAAATCTCTAGATGGTGTAATCCAATGGTCCAGATTAATTCACACAGTTCACTCTCAACCTAGTGTTCACTCTAGAACCCTACCCTATATGTATGTATATATATATATGATTAGGTCCAAGACTTAACACTAGCTTATTTGCTACCTGAGCGAACTAATCCTGGCCATACACGTGTGTAAATCAATGGCCATGATTTGATGATGAAATACACTAGTTTATTTTACGATTTGATGATGAAATCTTCGCCATACACGTGTGTAAATCAATGTCCAAGATTTATTCACTCAGTTCGCAAATACACTAGTTTTCACTCTAGAACCCCACCATATATATATATATATATATATATATATAGGGGATGGTTCAAATGTAAACCACTTTTAACGCGAAAACTCGAAAACCAACTAAAAAAGCCTAAAAAACACACAAAAAAAATTTTTTTACAATTTTTTTATTAAAAAATTGCTAACTTTTATATATAAAAAAACTTTTTTTCAAAAAAAAAAATTTGTAGTGCACATGTGTAATAATTCACATGTGTAGTACATATACACATGTGTACTATTACACATGTGCACTACAATTTTTTTCTGAAAAAAGTTTTTTTATATCGTTTAAATAGCGAAAATTGGTATGCAAAAAAAACATTATCACCCCTAACTATTGGCTATTAGCTGCTGCCACCCCCAACTATCACTTTGACACCCGCCACCCCCAACTTAACACTTACTTTGTTCAGTCACCATGTTGTTAACTGTTGATGCAAGAAATATTAGACCAAGGATAGTAGCTGGGCTGGTTAGGCAAAAGGGTTTAAGGGTTTAATTTTGCCTAACGCAGGTCGTGGGGTCCCCCCACGTTTGCAAGACGTGGAGAGAGGTTCACTAGTTAGATTTTGTTGTTTGCTCGAGATCCTCCACTGAAACGTGTTCAACTTCGAACGTGGGAGCAAAAGGAATGGGTGTGTTGAATGTGAAGAAAAATGACTTGCTAGAACAAGTACTCAAGAACAATGACCAGAGATCCCAATGGAATCAGGGCTAATCGGAGAATGTCCTGAGCACTAAATGAAGTGTCACATTTATAGGGAAAGCCTTAGCTCAAAGAGGAAGCTGTTGACTAGTGAACATGCTTGTAGTGGGGGACTTACCCTTTTGGGGGTTAAAGCCTTTTGACCTGCGGATAAAAGACTGTGTTCTGTGATCTTGTGTTATTTTTGCGGCTGGGAAAGTTGGTGAAGCAATCAGAGATGTGACTATTTACTGTTCACGTATTGTTTTATCTAAACTCCCGGATTTTCAACCTTTGAACCTTTTAACCCTTTAAGCTTTATTGTGTCTAAGTCATTTTATTTGGTCTTGGGCTACCCCCGTCATCAGCCCCCCAAGTTAGAGGTTTTTGGGAAGTGAGCTCAAAGACTTCTGACTTTTGCACATTTGTTTTTATTGCTTAAAGGCTTGAAGGCTTGAGAACAGTTGAGAATTTTTTTTGAATTTCAAAACTGACAACTGATTTGATTGATGTGTGGCAGTTTATTGGTCGACGGTTTTTTGCAGAGGGCAGGTTAATAACTGTTATGTAATCATAACTTCTATTAGTTTTTATTTTTCATTTATTGTTTAAGGCAAACAACAATCTTTCATTTTCTCTCAAGTATCCTCCATATTCCCTCTTCTGTTTTCCAGGTTAGTTCCGGTTTCTTTTGTTTGCTTTACTTGTTCTTTATTTTGATCATGGGTGCATGGAAGGATCTTTCTGTTAGTTTTTCACGCCTCACCCAAGAGGAAGTGGAGAACTTTTGTATTGATTGGGGCATTGGCCTTAAGTTTAATCCGGTTGCACCGGGTTGTGATAAATCTGTTGATCAATGTCCCCCTGGTTCGATTGCTTTATATTGTCGTCACTTTGAATTTTCCAACCTTCGTCATCCTTTTTCGCCCTTTGTATTGAATGTTTTGGAGTATTATCGGGTTTCTTTTGGTCAAATGCATCCGAAGGGCATGGCTAGGGTTTTACACTTCGAGGTTTTATGTCATGCCTATGGTTATGACCCTTCGTTGTTATTGTTCCGCCGGTTTTTTCGTTTGGCAAAAAACAGTGATTGGTTCACCTTTGAAACATCCAAGGTTGATACTTGTTTGATCTCTTCCATGGTTACCACACTTGGTACTTGGAATGATCGTTTTTTCTGGGTTTCTGATTCTATTATCCCCTTCAAAATGGTGTGGAGGCACCCGGATGCCGTTCTCAATGAACCGGAACCTTCCGAATCCGATTTAAATGAAGTTTTTCTTAAAGCCATCTGAGAATGCCCTTAAAGAGTTCGTCCTTTCCCTGAACATTTGCTAGTTCTGTTAGGGATTAGTAAATTGTGGGAAAAGGCCAATCGGGATCCGGTTCTTATGAGGAATGGCCAGGGTATGTTTTTTTCTTGTTTTGTCTTTTTGGAACGTCTTTATTTGGTGACTTCTTTATTTTTTGTTTTTGAAACATTTTGCAGTCATGTCTGCTTTGGACTTTATCAAGAGTGATGATACATCTGACGTTGCTTTTACGGATGTCCAAGCCGCTAAAGGGGATGATGATGTTGCTAGGGGTATAGAACAAAGGTTTGAGGATGCTGGCTATGTTAGTGTTTCCAATGTTAAGGGTTTTTCTAAGCCTGCAGCTCCCAAGGCTTCAACCCGTCGATCTACTGGCCGTTTGTTAAAGGGTGCACCTCAATCCACTTCTTCTGAACCAGTGGAATTGAGTGATGATATTGAGGCTTCCGAAGGTCAAGATGTTGATGTGGATGTTGAGAAGGAGAAGAAGTTGGTTGTTCATGGCAAGAAGAAGGCTTCAGCCAAGAAGGTTATGACTACTCCTGTTCAGGGTTCATCGAGCAGGGACGTTGAAGGGTTGAACGAGGATGAGGTTTATGTGCCTGATTGGACTGTGAAGGTTGGTGATAGTTTTAAAGATCCTACTGTTTGTGCTAATGTGGTAGCTCACTTTGTTCCTCCTGGCGTTCGTGGTGCCATCTCTGAAATGGAAAGTGACCATTTCATATCAAGCTTAATGCTTAGCTCCTGCAACCTTTCTGCCTTGGTTGCTGAGGGTGTTACCCGTTTTCAGAAGGGCATGCAGGAGTATGAGGATTTTTCTATGAAGAAGGAGAAAATGAAGTCTTCGATGGCTGCAATGAAGAAAGAAATTGTTGGGTTTGCCAAGAAAGAAGAGGCCTGGGTCAAAAAGGTTGGTGAATTGACTAGAAGGCATGAAATTGAGATAAATGATCTCAAGAAAAGCTTCGAAGCCGATCGGTTGAAGCTAAAGGCTGATAGGGAGGCTTTGACTGTTCAACAGAGAGCCTTTGATGAAGAGAAGGAAGGCATGAAGGCTTCAGTTTCTCAAGCCACCAGTGATAACCAATGGCTTATTGAGCAAGGTTTCCAGCAAGTTGTTACTTACCTTCTTCACTCCAAGGATTTTAATTCTGGCCTTGGAGAATTTTATACCAAATTGCTCAACTTGGGGAAACATCAAGGTCTCATTGCCGGTTACAAGCTTCATGAGTCTGGTCATCCTTTAGAAAAGTCTCCCTTATATCGTCCTGAAGCTTCTGAGGTCTTCAAGGGTTCTGTTGAGCAGATGGAAAGGCTGACCTACCCGTATGTTAATCAGGTTTCTACTTGTTTTGGTAAGCCCCTCTCTGTCTTGCAGGAGCTAAAACCGGATGGTCTTAACGAAAAAGTTTGTGCTGAAGTCCTTGGTTCCCTTTCAAGAAAGCGATCTTATTCGGGAGATAGTGAAGATACCCTTTCAGGAGGACCTGATGCTTCCAAGGATGCGAGCTTGGAAGGTTCAGCAGTAGGTGGTGATGGTGGCTTGAAAGCTAAGAAGTCAAAGAAATCAAAGAAGGTTAAAAGTGATGGTTCCGGGGCTTCCAAGCCTCCTGCTGACGCTTGATGGACATTCGTAGCTTTCTTAGCACCCTTGAAAACAATTTGTGGTTTGTATGTTAACTTAAACAATCTTAGGTTTTGCAGGAACCCTTAAGGTTCCTGTTATGTGGTTGTGGTTAGGCCTTGATGGCCATTTGAACAATTTCCTAGATTTGCAAGCCACTAAGGCTTGTTTTAACTCGTTTGGATGCTTGGAAGCCGGTTAAGGCTTCCTTTATTATGCTACTAAGTTTCTACTATTTGCCTTCTGTTGTGCTTTTTTGTGCTTGTGCTTGTTTTGATAAGGCAACTTGGTTGGTTTTAAGCCTTCAAGGCTTCTGTCTGTTTGGATGTGTATAGCTTGAAGCCTTCAAGGCTTCCGGCTACTTCTTTGACTTGATATCTTGGTTTGTATGTTTGAGTTTTGTGTTGTGTGTAACCTTTTTACTCATGGTGTTGCATTGTCCCTTGGATTATTCTTATCTTTATTGTATTGTCTTTGTTGGGTTTGTGTTGTCTTTATATTTTTCATACCTTAAAGGGTTCAGTGCTGCAGTCACTTAGCCTTGGTATTTTTAACAAGGAGACATAGCACCTATCCTATTCATTACTTTCCTTAGTTTGATTTCAGTTCGTAAGCCTATTTTTGATAATTTTTCTAAGGCTTAAGGAACATTTGGTGTAGGCTGTTCGAACCCGTCTATGAGACAACCTTATTATAAGTCTTATGGAGTTGTATTAACTTAGGAACTTACCCCTTATATTGGTCCATTCAACCCTTGAACCTATTGAACGATGTGGCCTGGGAGCTCATCCCCTCACATGGCCCTTGCCATGGAGTTTTTTGCTAGGTTCTCAACCTGATTTTAGGATAGAAAGAAAAATTTGATAAAATATCTTCATTCATTCAAGAGATATTGTGTTACAAAAGGTGATCATAGTACAACTCTTGAAATACAACTTGTGGAATACAAACCATTTTTTCTTGATTAGACATGGAACCTCTTGAGGGTCTTCCTATTCCAATGTCTTGGAAGCTTTTTACCTTCTGAGTCAGCTAGCTTATAGGATCCACCCTTATGTGCCTCAAGGATGGTATATGGCCCTTCCCATTTTGGGCCAAGCTTTCCTTGGTTCTCTTTTTTACTAGCCTCATTGTTTCTAAGTACCAGGTCTCCTGGCTTGAAACGTTCATTCTTGACTCTTTTGTTGTAATAGGCTTCCATCATTTGTTTATACTTGGCTTCTTGAATTGCAGCTTGGTCTCGTGTTTCCTCTAGGAGTTGTAAGTTCAACATGGTCTCTTTTTGGTTTGCTTCGGGATTCATGTTGACTGTGCTTTGTGTTACAACTCCTACTTCAGCTGGAATCACGGCCTCAGATCCAAACACCAAGCTGTAAGGTGTTCTTTTGTGGCTTGTTTTTTCGGTTGTTCTTATGGCCCATAGAACACTTGGCAATTCTTCAAGCAAATTGCTTTCATATCTTCCCAATCTGGCTTTGATTCTTTCAACTATGCTTCGGTTCATCCTCTCAACCTGACCGTTTGATTGTGGGTATGCCACTGAGCTAAAAACCTGAGCTATTCTGAATTCTTTGCACCAAACGCTGAAAGGCTTCTCAGGGAATTGCTTTCCATTATCGGTAACAAGCACTCCCGGCAATCCATAGCGGCAAATGATGTTTTCCCAAACGAAGTCAATGACTTGCTTGCCCGTGATTTTTGCAAGTGGTTTAACCTTAGGCCACTTGGTGAAGTAGTCTCTGGCTACTAACAAGAACTTCACTCCACCTTTGGCTGGTGGGCGCCAACTTGTTGATGCAAGAAATATTAGACCAAGGATAGTAGCTGGGCTGGTTAGGCAAAAGGGTTGAAGGGTTTAATTTTGCCTAACGCAGGTCGTGGGGTCCCCCCACGTTTGCAAGACGTGGAAAGAGGTTCACTAGTTAGATTTTGTTGTTTGCTCGAGATCCTCCACTGAAACGTGTTCAGTTTTGGACGTGGGAGCAAAAGGAATGTGTGTGTTGAATGTGAAGAAAAGTGACTTGCATGGAACAAATACTCAAGAACAATGACCAGAGATCCCATTGGAATCAGGGCTAATCGTAGAATGTCCTGAGCACTAAATGAAGTGTCACATTTATAGGGAAAGCCTTAGCTCAAAGAGGAAGCTGTTAACTAGTGAACATGCTTGCAATGGGGGACTTACCCTTTTGGGGGTTAAAGCCTTTTGACCTGTGGATAAAAGACTGTGTTCTGTGATCTTGTGTTACTTTTGCGGCTGGGAAAGTTGGTGAAGCAATCAGAGATGTGACTATTTACTGTTCACGTATTGTTTTATCTAAACTCCCGGATTTTCAACCTTTGAACCTTTTAACCCTTTAAGCTTTATTGTGTCTAAGTCATTTTATTTGGTCTTGGGCTACCCCCGTCATCATTAACTAATCACTAACTTTTGAGCTTGTTACTATACTTTTGGGGTCTCCAAAGATCCCAAAAACCTTCCTAAGATCCCTATGACACCCCAAAAGTATAAAAACAACATCAAAAGTTAGTGATCAGTTAACAACTTAACGTGGTGTCAGAACACACTAAGTGTTAAGTTGGGAGTGACAGGCATCAAAGTGAAAGTTGAGGGTGGCAGCGGCCAATAGTCAATAGTTGGGGGTGATTAAATTCAATAACCCTTTACTTTTTAGGTTTTTAGGATTGAAATAGTGTGTGATTCATTGTGTTCTGCATGTTCTCTCAATATTGAGTGTTCTGTATATATATAGACACACACACACACATGGTAGGACTTGGTTACAAAGCCAACTTTATCTACAAAGTGTAGGAAGGCATCTCTTTGTTACATATGGCAAGTAGTTATTTTAACCAAAAGGGCATGATGGTAATTTGATAATTAATTTAATATGGAATGTATTATCTCTAAACTAACTAACGAGATTTTTAAGGGAATTGAATATCTCTTTGATTCAAATGTACGGTTATCAGTTATAATAATAAGGGTAAATTACTTTTTGAGTCCCTGTGTTTTAGTGGTTTTAACTACTTGAGTCCAAAATCATAATGTATAATGCCCTAAGTCCCTATAGACACTTTTCTTGACCATTTGAGTCCAAATTTCTAACACCATCCACCAAGTCCGTTAACTATGAGGGTAATTTGGTCATTTACACACAAAGTACAAGTCTTATATGCATATGAGTACAAGGAACAAGTTGTTAATGCATAAACCATTAATATAATATATATATATATAAATAAATTACATATATATATAATAAAACACACACACCTACACACACTTTCTCTCTCTTACACACTCTATAAACAACACCGCACCGCCACCATCCCCAGCACTGCCACCACCATCGCACTACCCTCCACCAACACACCACCACCATGTAAGGACCTGCACGAAAATGTCCTAAAACACTCCGTAAGTGAAAACCCGAAGCCCCAAAACCCTAATTCTATGAAAAAATCAAGAAAAAAAAGTTTTATTACTCGGTCGCGGGCCGCGAAGGAATTAAGGAAAGTCTTCGCGGGGCGCGACAGCTCTGAAGTCTCCGAATAATGATTAAGGCCACGTGGCAAGCCTAGTGTATGACACGGCAGCCCTGGCCGTAGCTAGGGTGGCCCTCGCGGGCCACATAAGATCCCCCTTCAAGCTGTCGCGGGCCGCGAGGAACTAAAAAATCAGCTATAAATAGAACGTTGAATGGCCAGTTCAGTCTGCTCGAAAAATTTCATCAGAACTGCTTTCTTTCTATTCGAAATCACACATTAAAATATCAAGTCGCTGCTACGATAACGAGGTAATAACTCGATCACTGCTACGATACAATGTCCGATCGATTAAAACCGATCCGATGGATGTTTAGGTGCTGCTCAAATCTTGGGCTATACCTTGTCATTCATCGTGAGGGTTTCGATCTCGTGAAATTATCGTAAATGTTGTATTAAGTTACTAACCTAGTTTCGTTTGCATTATTTAACTAGGTTACCAGGCTTAATTAGTAGACAGACCCTGTCTGTTTAAACTTGCAATGTGAGTAATTCTGTTTTTATCAAAGTTACTTTGAAAAACCGTAAATGTTTTCCAGTTATAATTACAGGGATTAATTCTTTGCGTATCTTTAATTACTGGTAGTAAGTGGGGTATTGTGCACATTACTGCTATTTTGTCACTCTTAGGTGGGCGAGCCTAATTAGTGATATACGTCACCATTGGGTGACAGGACCCAATAGTGATATGACCACAGTCATAGATCTGGTCGAGTGACAACTAGACCAGCTAATTTTAAGATAGGGGCAATTGTAATCGCTCTTAATACTGTAAATTATGACAATGTGACATTTTGTACAAATTGAATGACTCTCCAGTATTTTCCCGCTGATCATCCCTACCACCACCATCCCACTACCGCCAACACCACCATCCTCTCAAAACCCCAACAACCACCTATTCGACGAAATGCCCTACAACAAAAAATAGTTTTTTTGGTTCAACTTATGAATTTCAACTGACCCACTATTTCAAGATGTGTAACACATGAAAGCCCTAAAAATGGAGTTATAAATCGGGTGAATTTGAGGGGGGGGGGGTTGTATAGGGTTTTACCTTGTCATAGATGATGTCGTTAGAGATGAATGAGGAGTGAAATATGGAATTGAAGTGGGTTTAGGAGATGTGGTTCTCATGGATTTGAAGATTGTTGAAGCTGGTTCTCATGGTTTATCGTTTTTTTGATAAATTTAACCTTACAAGATGATAAACATGATGATGAAAACCAATCAGATGATCAGAGGATTATAGAATCCAGTGATGCTGTGTTGAGAAGCCCCACCGATGAAGATGAAATCTCCTCTCTTTCTGATGATGCATCAAGGGACAATTTCATTTGTAATCAATAAGTGTCAGAGGGATGTAAACAGATTGATTCATTTCCACTACTTCAGAAACTTGTAGACAGCCAAATCAAGGTTACTGGCACTATGGCTACAACCCTCAACAGACTCAAAACTCAATGGTTGATTTGATTACGCTCTATGGCATGTCTTGTCGACCCTCAACGAAGATTTCATGATTATTTGAGGGATGCTGCTAGAACCAGGGTTTAGCGGGTCAAGGTCCGCCAATATAAAAAACAGCTCAAGGAACTCTCTGTTGTTTTCATTGGACAAGACTCTGCTGTTTACTTTTTAATAATAATAATAATAATAATAATAATAATAATAATAATAATAATGATGATACAGGGGTATTTTAGTCTTTTAATATATAACTAACAGAAAATTTAAACAGAGTTAGAAATTTGGACTCAATTGGTTAAGAAAAGTGGCTATAGGGACTCAGGGCGTTAAACATTTTGACTTTGGACTCAAGTGGTTAAAATCCCTAAAACACAGGGACTCAAAAAGTAATTTACCCTAATAATAATAATACGATCGCTGCAATATTGTGTTTTATCAGTAGCTGGTTCGTCACTTTGTGTTTTATCGGTAACTAGTTCGTAACATTGTGTTTTACCACTAAAACACATTATGAACACATCTAGTATCCAACATCAAGTATAGTAAAACACAGTACTATCAGTTTATGGGCTCTTCACATTATGTTATATCAATTTTCATAATTAAACACACCCTTTACAAATAAAACACACCAGTGTCAAAAATACAGAATATAAACACAGCAGTTGTAGGTTCGTGATTCGGACCGAAACCCGTGATTAGTGTGTGATTATGTTCAAAGACGGAAAGATTAGAGACGGATGTTGTCGAATGCTGAAAATGCAATTAATCTTATCTAATATATTCGAACAGCATCGAACACAAAAACTGCACCAACAAATTCCCCCTTATCCGTTGCTGTCGAATGCTGAAAATGCAACTGCAATCAATCTTCAGTCAAGTATTTGTTGATGTCATCTTCTCTATGTTAACAAATTCCCCCTTGACCGATGATCCAGGTAAGTAGTATCTTGAATTGAGTCTTCATAGCAATATCAAACCCTTGAAGCTTCTCGTACAATATTTCCCCCTCAAAGTATACGTATCCGTGTTGGGTGTTGTGCAATCTCCTCGCTAGGCTAAATTGACCGATCTTTCGCTGATATTCCAATACTCCAACCGGCATTTGATAAGGGTTCCATTCTTTAAAAACTGCATCAAGTCTTGATCTTGTCATAAGAACTCTATTTCATTCAAGCATACTACATTGGTAGAGTTTTCTGGTATACTGTCTTCTGTAAACCATCTTTGTGGAATCGACCAAGTAATGCACTTTAATCATCAGCATCAACACTCAGGAAGCTAGCTAGACCGAGTATATCATTTGCAAGCTCAACCAGCACGCTTAGTTGAATAACATCCAGATCTTATTGTCTCGCCTTTGTGAAGTTGACCACGTCATGCACTACGGATCTTCAGCATCAGTACTCAGGATGTCTGCTTGACTAAGTACATCGTTTGCAAACTCAATGAATTGAGTTACACCCAGATCCTTGTAAAATCCCAAAGAAACATCAAACCCAAAACCGAATACTGCAGATTCCCCCTCAACTGATAGAGTTGGAATCCACACTTGTCAGCCTTGAACTATCAGCTCTCATAAAGATTCCCCAGGTCGTCAGTGAACAACGTTTTGGAACTACTGTAGACTTTAGATACCTATATGTTTCCATGCCAAACCCTTCACGCTGGCTGGAGAATTAATTAAAATTCTCAAATATGTGTTTGTGCAAAACATTCCACGCAGAACCTTTGGTATCACCAGAAAATCCAAAACTCTACCACCTGTGATGGCGTTTAGAATTTTACAGAAGAAATTTCAAAACATATGAATTTTTTTTATCTCCCCATTTCTTTGGTAAAATCTCTAAACCTTAACAAATTCCCTCATCTGAGCAGAACTGTCGTCAACTTCACTGAACAAATTCTCTCCACTAAGCAGAATCTTTCAAATGTTCTCGGTTTTTTGAAAAATTACGAAAGCGACTTTCTTCTTTGCATATTCTAGTTGATAAAGAAAGTCCCCTAGCCCCGTAGGATCCAACTTCTATCCCCCCAAAGTTCTGCTAACACCTAATCCGAAAACTTCCATCATAGGCATAACTCTTCGACTTTGTGAACTCGTTAGGACCGGTCTTGGCTCTCCAGGTTCCTTCAATCGTTACCAAATGCGAGAATATGACAATAAACAAAATTCTTTCGAGCATTTATGAACACCGATAACAAAATAAGTTTTCACGTGCGGAATTAAATATACCATTTTTGGCCTATAGTAGTCAAGTCACCAATTTTGGCATTTGCATCTGTAACCGTGACTACCCCACATTCAAAAAGATCATCTGTTTTCATCATCCAACTGATTTGGCACCCCCCCCCCCCGAACCCGTACTCAATACTTAAAAATTCTTGGCCCACTAATAGGAATTTTAAGACTCATCCCAGAATTTGTAAAATCCAAATTATCAATTTCCAATTGAGGTAGGGTCTGGTGTTTACATTTTCGTTACCAAACTAGGGCCCCTCTAGCTGAAATGAAATATAACATTAGCAAGCCCAAAGGAATTTCAATCCCATTCTTAGTAGGCCCAAAACAACATAGTATAAACAATCACAGCCCAATGTAAACTCAACATTTACACTGGTAAAGCATGCCGCTAACATTATCCTCTTCTTTCTCTGCGATACACACCTCCAAACCCTAAAAATTCAACATTCAGCCACCACTCAAGTTACCGTGAACCTGCCATCATCATCCGCCATCTACCATCTTCGTCGTTCACCTTAGAAACCATTGTGTACTGTGATAACTCGAGTTTCCAAGATTCCATCTTCGCATTAATTGCACGTTTATTGTTTAAGTTGTCTGTTTACACGACTTGTTTGTTTCATAACTGTATACGTTTGTAATATGTTAAATCGCATTGTGGTTGATATGTTATATATGGTGTGCATCGAATGTATGATTAACTGTATGTTTCAGGATAATAAGGTGTTATGTGTTAATGTTATGTTTTATATTATTAGGATGTTTTGGATAATTAAGTGAAACCTTAAACCCTTGCTGTACACCCTACCCCACAAAAACAACCATCCGAAATCACCCCTACCCTCCCCCACGAAAACCCTCTTGGATGAAAACACTTTAGTGTTTTCGTCACAAGGTGGGCAACCGAAAACAACAAATGGGCTTTAGGCCCAGTAGCGATTAGTGTTATAAAACCCTCTCTAACTGCATGAAGCGGGTATTTTATCGAAACCCTAGCTCCTCTCTAAATCGGCGACGGCAACACTCTCCTTCTTTCGAAGACTCTCGTGATTTCACCTCATACTTCATCGGTGAGTCTGTTGTACCATTAATTGATCTAGCTTCTGATGCACTAGGTCGCATGATTCTTAGATTGTGTGGACAAATCTTGTTACAGTCTGTGGTTTAGTTGATATGAATACATGACTAGATTGTTGATGTCATATGATGAATATGTGTGTCATTTGTCACGTGAATAAACATGCAGTCCATCACTTGAATCGGTCCAATAATAACAAGATAGCATCAACAGTTGTTGGCCATTTGTTGTGTGCTTTGATAATGGTAATGATGCTATGAATCAGTAAGTAATGATTAGGGTCCATGTGAGGTTTTGAGTGTAAATTTATTTGAGCATTACCATGATATTGGCGGCATGCATAAATTGATAAACTTGTTTTCATGTGATAATGATTTTTATTGGAATTGTGAGGGTGGTTGTTAATTGGCGATTGCATGACAGAAGGTATTAGTGATTTGAATTTAATCAATTAATGTGTAATAAATTGACAAACAAGGGTCTGATCATGTGACCTCTAAAATGGGCGACGCATAGGTTTAGTTAAAGGGGACCTACATGCTTTCTTTTAGGTGACATGCATGTAAATTATATGCACAAATTAGTTGAAAATATAAAAATCACAACTCCATTTTAACATTGAAATATAACTTGAAGATGAGTGCTATATATATCAGTGCATACATGGTGAATGGGCCACACATGTTAACTGCCATTTAACTATTTTTATATCCACAAATGAATGAGAATTTAGGTTTTGTAGTTCCTATTTGTAACATGAACTGGTATTGGGCCGCACCTTAAAAGGGTTGATGCAATAAATTGTCAGGTGTTATTTAGTAGACAATACTTGTGATGTGAAATAACTTGTATTCAGAATGTGTACAGTGTATTATGTAAGCTTGTATGTGGTACGAACATCCGTTGTGGGGATAAAATGTGATAACCTGATTAATGTATGTAGTGGTTAACTGTAATAATGCGGACAATTATGTGCATAATCCATGAGTGCAACCTGTGTATTATGTGACAAAATACGTGATATAGTACGAATGCGACACTGATTGTTACTGATAAACCATGTTAGGATTGTGTTGAGCAACTTGAACACGTAACTAGTCAAACCGAGCAAACCAAGGTGAGTTCACACTTTATACAAAGCATGGGATTCCCAGGGGTTGGGAATGGGTTAAGGAATATGGATTCCTCGTCCTTCTTGGGTAGGACAGTACGGGTTAAGGAATGTAATTCCTCGTCCTCTTGGACAGTTTAAATTTCACTAGACCAAAACTCTATCACGAAGTCCCTCCTTTTTATATCGACTTAATCGCCGGGCCAATGGCGAGCGGGTCATTAGTTAGATAGCGCTATTTAGGTCTGACAAGCCTCACACCGTGCCGCAGAGGACGGGCGTGAACTAATGGATCTGGGCACGTCAATGATGATAGACATTGACAGTTCAGGGCACATAAACATGACTACAGTCAGCAGTCGATATGGTAACGAGTCTAGTAGTATACATGGGGTAGCCCCCACGGCCGAAAAGCCAGATAACTAAACATGGGGTAGCCCCCACGGCTGGATTGCCAGAGTAAATGGGTTAAACAAATCACGTTTTCAACTATGGGGTAACCCCCACGGCAGGGATGCCAGTTAAAGGAAACTGTTTTCGAAACAACTTAAAACAAACACCCAACTGTGAACTCGCTCAACATTATTGTTGACTCGTTACTACATGCTTTGCAGGTCAATAGGTACTTAGCTGGAGCTTGCATGGGGAAGAGTCGTTGTGGGGCATGGACAATTGTGTGCCATGTTAAACATTGAAACATTTGAACTTATATTTGGTTTTGGACTTAATCGTTATGCTTCCGCTTGCAACTTAAACTATGTTTTGTTTGGACACCAATTGTATTGGTTGGATTTTTATAATTACTTACATGCTTGTTCAATATGATTGGTGGCTGGATCCTGGTCAGTCACGCCTCCAAGTGGTGATACTCCGCAGGTGGATTTTGGGGGTGTGACATGTACCACCACTGTACAACAACCTGATCCTGAACAGGAAACCCACGAAATACCAATATGTGAAAGATGTTCTTCGCAGGTTATCATAACCTGGTTCTTCATTGGATTCTTTGCAGGAGGAAGGTTCTTCGCAGGGGGGGATTTTTCATGGAGGGTAACTGAAGAAGCCCTAATGTTTCTTAACAGCCGCCACACCCCCTTCAAGAACACAGCGAAGAACATCTGCAAATCTGACGCAAAGCACCTCAAAAATGATAAAGAAATGATGAAAACTTGATGATTTTGGTGTGAAACATAAAACCCAACCCTCTGGTGTGTTCTGTTTCAGCTCACACCCATACATTAGGGTCCAGATCTGAGCTTTCTTCATGTTTACACAACTTTACATCTTGAACAAAACACCACAAAAATCACGGATCTAGAGCACATGTGACTTAGCAAATGGTTAGATTCACTAAGTCGGGTACCATGGCTCTGATACCAATTGTAGGTTCGTGATTCGGACCGAAACCCATGATTAGTGTGTGATTATGTTCAAAGACGGAAAGATTAGAGACAGATAAAACAACCTTCTTGTATAAATTCGGTAGTATAACATTACAAACTGGCCCGATTACAAGCTTGCCAAACTATACCAAAGGAGCATACATCAGGGGAGAGACCTAGTGGTGATCTCTCCCCCAAGTCTAAAACCTTCAAGTGTTATAAATGACTATGGGTTGGTATTGATAACCACACCCCCTTTACTTGCAAACACACACGGTCAAATGAATAACCCTTTCGTTTGACCACTTCAAATGAGCGGGTCTATACACGTTCGTTTGACCGTTTCACTAACTATTACATAATCAGCATACAATTAATCTAATCTAATCTATTCGAACAACATCGGACACAAAAACTGCACCAACAGTAGTGTCTGATTTGATGTAGACACACTAGTGTCTTAAACACACAATATAAAACACACCATGTTGTAAGGGCATAAACTAGTGTAGGTTGGCGTCTGTCTTGGGTTATCTATGTGGTTTGGGTTCGGTCTAATTTTTAGGCTTGGTAGGTGGTTCGGTAGTCAAATGGGTGTGGGCTTGGCCCAATGTAATAGGGCTTCCTATGTAAGTATAAATAGGAGGTTCCTTATCTAGTTTTGGTGGTTGATTCTCTTGAAACCTTTGTGCTATGTGCGACAGGAATACCAGACGATTCCTCTGAAATCGTGTGTTCTTGTTTTCTTTGAATCAATACAATTGCCTTTCAATCTTCGACATCTTGCTTGTATTTCCGCTACTTGTTTGGTGTTTGATATCCGATTGATTAGTTTTTGGGACTTACAATTGGTATGAGAGCTGGGCCTACAATGATGAAAAGGTAATGTTTATTGTGAAGAGAAAGAATGGTAATGTGGACAAGCTGGAGTCAATTTTAAAGAATTGAGTAATGCAGGATATCATGATCAGTGCAAGAATCGAAACTGCAAAATTGGATTTAATTTCTTTAACAAGCTGCAGTAACAAGCCGGAGTCAATTTTAAAGATATGAAATTAGCTCAGTCTACAATTGAAAAAAATGAAGATGTATTGGATCCTGCTACAGGAAAGTCGTATAAGATTGTGAGGTGGCCTGCTACTAAGCAAACTAACACTATTCCACTAATTAAAGAGCTTCCTGATAACAACTTGAAGGACTTGCAGTTCTAGATATATGACCCCATCAGAGGACAAGTAGTGATTGTTTATGATAATGTTGAGTATAGGTTTCTTGATACCAAAGATTTGATGTGTTTTGGTGAAAACGACATGAATCTTTTGGCAAAGACTCAGATTCACGAAGTTATGGCAAAGACTTGGACTAGTGCTGTAGCTCAGATTATGGCGTTTAAGTTGTGGCCGGGGCAACGTTAAAGGGTTGAGATTCAATTATTTGGCCCTTATGTTGGAAGAAGGTTGCCTATTCTGCCTGAAATTGTTAGGAAGCAGAAGAAGCCATCCAAGAAGCGCAAGTAAAGCTAAAGCTGCCAAGACGACACAAACCTAGGGGGATATTGTAAGGGCATAAACTAGTGTAGATTTGCGTCTGTCTTGGGTTATCTATGTGGTTTGGGTTCGGTCTAATGTTTGGGCTTGGTAGGTGGTTTGGTAGTCAAATGGGTGTGGGCTTGGACCAATGTAATAGGGCTTCCTATGTAAGTATAAATAAGAGGTTCCTTATCTAGTTTTGGTGGTTGATTCTCTTGAAAACTTTGTGCTTTGTGCGATAGGAATACCAGATGGTTCATCTGAAATCGTGTGTTCTTGTTTGCTTTGAATTAATACAATTGCCTTTCAATCTTCGACATCTTGCTTGTATTTCCGCTACTTGTTTGGTGTTTGATATCCGATTGTTTAGTTTTTGAGACTTACACAGGTTCAGATCTGTGGAGGCTTATGGTATTATATTTACTTCCTTGTTTAAAACACATTAGTTTTGGAGGAGAGAAGGTAGAGAGAGAGAAACTCGTGAGAAAAGTGGAGAAGTTATGGTATAACAATTATTTTCTTATTCAAAACAAGTTAAATGACACATTTACCCCCAATCAATTAAATTAACATATTTTTAAGACACACATATTACCAAAATGCCAACAAGATGAACTCAACCATCAAACACACTCATCCAATGGTCAAAATCACTTCCAACGCTTTGTAGGAAAAATAAAGTTTGTAGGGGGATATATATATATATATATATATATATATATATACGAGAACCACTTTTATCAAATAAACCCACCCCACCACCACCCAAAAGTCTAAACACTCACATCCACCCCACCACAAACCAAAAACCTAAACACCGCCACCCCCCCCCCCCCCAAACCTAAACCCCTACCCCACCCACCCAAGCTAAATGCTAAAAACTAAACCCTAAAGCTAAACCCTAAAACTAAATGCTAAAAATGTTTTTTAACAATTAAAATGTTGCGAATTTAAACGGACAATTTTTTAAAAAAATGTATTTTTTAAAGCTTTTTTAAGTAGTTTTGGTTGTGTTCACACTGGATCTCGCAATATAGGATGGTTCCTAACGGATCCTTGCCCATATATATATATATATATATATGTATATATATATACATATATATAGGGGACCGCTAAAATGAAAACAACCTCCAGTTGTAAGAACTGAGAGAACAACTTTCTAGCCACTAGATTAACAAGATGGATGGACAAGATTAAAAGTAATTAAAAATAATAAAAAATAATTTTTGTCTTATTATGTTTTTAATATTTTAATGCAAAATGGTAGTTTAGTAAAATTACTATTTTTTTTCTTTTTATATTTATTATTTTCTATTATTTTTTTGTATTATCATATTTGTTTTTATTTTGTAAGCAAATTTTTTTTATTAAAAGCTTTTTAAATTCAGATTTTTTAAACTTTTTACGTTAAACTTTTTATGTATTACGTTAAACTTTTTACGTTTTACATTAAACTTTTTACGTTTTTATGTTTTACGTTAAAATTTTTACGTTTTACGTTTTACATTAAACTTTTTACGTTTTACGTTAAACTTTTTACATTAAAAAACTTTACGTTTTACGTTAAAAAGTTTACGGTTTTAACTTTTTTTTTTCAAATACTTTTTTACACAAAACGAACGCACCCAGAAATCGCAACTCGATAGGTGTCTCAGATAGATTGTTATCATCATCGACTGGGAAAAAATAACAAACCAACAACAGAAATCAAAACAATGTTTGGATTCTTGAAAAAAACGGGGTTTGGCTCAGAGTTTTCCGATAATCAGAGGCTGCAAAGTGGGGTTGCAGGTACAAAAAACTACCATCCACCATCCTTGTCGCGCCATCGACATCAAAATATGCTTTTTTTTGTTCTTTTGCATCATCACCGCCCAAATCCAAACATCAAACCCACATAGTTCACTGTTCAAACTTCCAAAAAAGACACCTAAAGATCAAGAAAGTCAAAACCACAAGTATGCAACGATACAAAGCAAAAATCTGAAGATGAACACATGAAGACACCAAGATCAAACATGTTCTAACATATCAAACAAACCACACAACAACCCCCTTCACCCACCCCTAACCCACCACAACAACCCCCCACACCCACCCCTAACCCACCTGGTTTGCCCATTCTAACAGATCAAACAAACCGCACAAGATCCAGGACTCGAAAAAGATTAAAAAAATCAAAACATGTCGCCGGAGATGGGTTGCAGATCACCCACCGCCTCTCTCCCCGACGCCGTCAGATCACCCACCCCCTTCACCCCATCATTCACCGCCACCACCGCCGTCAACACACTGCTGCCCCTAATCCACCACATCAAACAAAGAGGGTCTTGTCACCGGAGAATAGCTAGCGGTTGTTCCGGTCTTGTCGCCGGAGAATGGCTAGCGGCGGTTGTTAGATGGTGATGAATGACTAGCGGTTGTGCCGGTCTTGTCACCGGAGAAGGAGGGGTACAAGGGGGAATGGGTGCGGCTGCAGATTCGGTGGGAGGGGGGATCGAAGAATATGAATATGGTGGTGGGTTGAAGATGAAGGTCTGGTTGAAGATGGTGGTGGGTTATGATCGGAGAAGATGAAATGAGGAGAGAGACAAATGAAAGGATGTGGATTTAAATGAGGAGATAGACAAATGAAAGGAGACAATGACTGGTATTTGAAGAAAATGGGGAGAGAGACAATGACTGGTGGATTTAAATGAAGAGATAGGGTGAGATTTGACATTTGGGGTAAATGACCAAACTACCCCTTTTTCTGATTGGTTGAGAGTGGTTCTCGCGGTTCTTACAACTGGGGATGGTTTCTATTTTAGCGGCTCCCTATATATATATATATAGGTATATAGGGGAAGGTTCAAATGAAAACCACTAGTTAACGCGAAAACTCGAAAACTAACTAAAAAAAGCCTAAAAAACACACAAATTTTTTTTTTTTTTTTTTGCAAACCAAATTTCGCAGGTTTTTTTATATAAAAAAAAATTTCAAAAAAAAAAAAAAAAAAATTTTGTGTAGTGCACATGTGTAAGTATCTGTACTACACATGTGTATTATTACACATGTGCACTACACAAAAAAAAAATTTTTTTTTTTTTGAAATTTTTTTTTTCATATATAAAAACCAGCGATTTTTATTAAAAAAATTGAAAAAAAAAAAATTGTGTGTTTTTTAGGCTTTTTTTAGTTAGTTTTCGAGTTTTCGCGTTAAAAGTGGTTTTCATTTGAACCATCCCCTATATATATATATATATATATATATATATATATGTAGTGGAAAGTTCAAATGAGAAGAAAAATTTTGTAAGAAAAAAAAGAATAAGTTTTAAACCAATAGAAATGCTCCATTTACTACATTTATTATGTGCATTTAATTTTATTAATAAGGGCATATAGGTAAATTTCTAATTGTTATTAATTAGTAACTAATTAAACTTGTAACTCACTTTTAAATATACTCTTTCAAGATAAAATATAGGGTGAAAGACAATTTTCGACATGTGAAGCATAAATTTTAGTATATGTGTAGGATAAATTCTTAAATGTGTATGATAAATTTAGATATGCGTAGGGTAAATTTCGGTAAGGGTGAACGGGGCGCCCTCGGGGAGGGGGGCGGTGAGTGTGAACCCCGCTCGGGAACACCGCCGCCATCCCCTCGGTGACCCAAATCGGGGTGTGGTGTGCGGGTTGTGTTCACCGATGGAGTTTTGTAATTTTTGACCCTTTTTTTATTAAAACAAATAAAAAAACAAAAAAAAAGCAAGTCCCCCAAGAGAGGAGTGCCGCCATCAAATTGAGGGTGTGGGGGGAGTTAAGTGGGGAGTTGACGTGGCGCGTGCTGATTGGCTGTGGGTAAGAGATGTCACTCCCCACTTAGAGGAGTGCCCCTTACACCCTAAGTGTAAGATACATGTAGGATAAATTTTGAAATGTGTAGGATAAAATGTCTTTTGCTTTATTAATTAGAGATAACATTATTAATGGGAGGAGTTATAAACTATTTAATGTTTTACCATTATGTCATTTCTTCTTTTTCTTCTCACATTAAATTTCTTCTCAAATGAACCTTCCCCTATATATACATACATACATACATACATATATATATAATAAAGACTAAGTGACCATCTCGGTTTACACCACTAGCTCCAACTTTCAAACTGAGCCGAACTATTAAACCCTCCAAAACTGAATAATGAACCGAACTATTTTGCTCTCCAACTGGCCAAATCGGTCGACTTGTTTCGGTTTGAACTGTTTAATCAATTACATTGGTTAATGAACACCTCAACTTATAAGTCATTTATGTGTCACTAACCTTGGACCAACACTAGATACTTTTCCATACTTTGTATCTGCACTAATTTGTGGTAATCGAATCTGAATATATTACAAAAAATGTAAATTTGTAGGTTCCTATTTATAATAAAATTCTCTATAAAACTTACTATTTTTATATACTTCACCATATGTTTTATATAAAATCAATCCAGCTATATTTACAGGGAACAACTAAAATTCAAAAAGAAATGTCATAATCATAAATTGAATCAAAGATGCAGTAGACAAAGCCCACATCCTCAAAGCCCCAAAACAAGGGGGAAAAATTACTTCCACTCTAATGTCACATGACCATGTCTATAATCTATCTTCCCCACAACCCATCATACTTTCATATTTCATATCCATTAGTCATTACCCATCTTTTCATATAATATACATCATTTATTTTCTCAAGCTGTAATACGAAGCAAATAATATGGAAGTCAAATATTCTAATTACTTTTAAATTAGTGAAGTTAAAAAGAATTATTAGAGTAAATTATAAAATTCGTCATTTATGTTGATACTAATTTGCAAAGTGTGTCATTTGTCTTTAAAAATACAAAAAACGTACTCAATGTTTACAAACCTCTGCACATTATGTCCTTTAACCCTAACTCGATCAATTAGTTTTCATAGTTAAATAAGGGTAGATTGGTAATTTTACTCATTAACTTAAAATCTATTTATTAAATAAACAAAAAAAAGAATTTTGAAATATTAAGAATGTATAAACATAAAAGTCAGTCATCTCTCTAACTCTCATCATCTTTCTCTCTCTGAACTCTCTCTCTAGTTCCTAGTTCACCCCACCATAAGACTGGAAGGTATGGGGGCCGGCTAGGCCCGGCAAGGACCGGCGCCGGTCCCCCACACCGCCCCCCTCCATCCCGGCCCGGCTTCACCAGCAATCCATCGCCGATCTTGCCGCCCCTATTTCGAATATATATCCGTTTGTAACGGATAGATTTATTAAAAAAAAAAAAAAATCTTTTTTTATGTTGTTTTATGTTGTATTTATTAGGAAATGTAATTTTTTTTATGTTATGAAATGAAATTATTTATGTTGTTTTATGTTGTATTTTTTAATTTTTATAAAGTTTTTATTAACTTATTAAATTAAAGCTTAGGAAATTATAAAATAATAAGGTGGGGCCCCATTCTCCATCCCCTTCAATTATCAATTTGGCCCATCCCCCACGAGCCGCCTACGTGGCGCCTACGTGGAGGCTCATCCCCGTGGGGATGGGCCAAACCACTCCTTCTAGTCTAAAGCACCACAACCCACCCTATCACCACCACAACCCACCTTACCACCAACCTGCCACCACCATCACGTATCCCCACATGCCATCACCATCTTCCCCCACTACTACCCACCTGCCGCCACCACTGCCACCACTGCCACCACCGCCACCGCTACAACCCCACCACCACCCATGACCAAATAGACGACGATTACGATGATGTTTGGGCTCGATTCATGTGTCTCATTTTCCCATTAATGCCCCAATTTCCAATAAGTTTCATCCCCAATTTCACCTTTTTCTTCTCAATTTCATTCCAAGAAGAACACCGGTGGGGATATATGGTGGTGGAGATACGGTGGTGGCCGTTGGCTAAATCTTGGGTTCGATGAGGGGTTTTCAGATTTCGGTTGCGATGTTGGTTGGTGATGGTAATCTTGAAACTCCTCAGGTAATCTAGTAAATTTCTATAACTTTCAGATTGGGGATTCCATAAATACATACGGTGATGATAATCTTGATGCTCCTTAGGTAAAACCAGATTCCGGTGAGGTAGTTCTAGCAGATGATAAGAGAGCAAGAAAGGGGGTGGTGGCAGGTGTGGTGGTGATGGTGGCGGTGGTTGGTGGTGGTAGGTGGTGGTTGTTGGTGGCATAGGGAACTCATAAGAGAGATGAGGGGTATATATATAATATTAATATAGATAAAGGGTAAATTGACCAAAATACCCTTATGTGGGGTACACTTAGTCAGATTTAACCATGAAAATTAACGGGGTTAGGGTTAAAGGATGTTACGTGTAAGGATATGTAAACATAGAGTACATTTTTTTTTTGTAATTATTGAAGACAAAGAACACACTTTGCAATCTAGTATCAACATTAATGACGATTTTTGTAATTTACTCTTATTAATGTAATAACCTATAAATTAAGTCAATTCAGAAATTACTTGAGTCCAAAATCTTTGTTCCTATTAAATATTGTACAAATGGTTAAATAAATGAGAAGTAATAAGGTGACATGTGTCTAAGGAGTGACTAAGTGGAAACGATAGTTTCGTCTAAGAGAAAAAAAATAAAGAATATGTACATGTTTTCTCATATGCCAACTAAGATGCACGCTCAAGTAACATGTTATTTTCCTCTATTTTTTAAATGTTGGTAACTTTTTATATGTCTTTTTTTTTCTTAAATTTATACCATAAAATCGAACATTTTTTTTCTTTAACATGAGTACCCAACTGTTATACTTTTGAAAAAAATAATTGAAAGCCCAGTTTCTTAAAACACATTGAAGATAACGTGAAATACAATGACTATAATACTAAAAATGCAATGGACAGTAAATTAAAACACATTGGACAACAGACTAAAAACACAATGGACAACAGACTAAAGCATAATGGAAAATACACTAAAAACACAATGAATAGCAGACTAAAACACAGTGGAAAACAAACTTAAATAACAATGAATAGTAGACTAAAACACAATGGACAACAGACTAAAAACACAATGAACAACAGATTAAAACACCATGGACAACAGAACATAAACACAATGGACAACATATTAAATACAATAACCAGAACCTATAAAACACAAGTATAGAAAACTCATCCGATTAAAAAACATAATAATTAGAACCAATAACAAAATGTATATGAAACCCAATATAACACCATCTTAATTGTGTTATACATTGTGTTATATGTTCTAATATATAAACACAATGGACAGAACCCAGATAACATTGTGTTATAGGTTCTAATAATAACACAATGCATAAAAACCCTAGTTAAAAAAGTAATGACCAGAACCTTGTTAAAAAACACAATGACCAGAACCCTTAACCAAATGTATAGAAAACCCAGTAAAACGTAAAATTTTATTTATTTTTATATAAAAAATTATACTGATTTTAAAGATATAAAACGCTCGTTATTATGATGAACTTTTTTGTATGAAAAAGTTATGGATATTTTAAAACATGTGTCTTGTATGTGAAGAGAGAAAGTCAACAAATGTAGGATAACCCGTTTATGCCTTTCCACTAATTTCATACCTTATTTTTCCTCAAAAGTGATCTTAAACCTCCAAATCTAAGATCAATGGACTAGAATTCTTCCTATCCTTACAAAGATCATATTTCCTATTTGATCGTTTTCCTTCCAACAAAATGATAATATCTGATTATATGAATAATATTATATAATCCTTATACAAATAAAAATCATGTTTAAAATGAAAAATAAAAATTATAGAAAAAGAGTTATAATCCAAAAAATGTTTAATCTTTTACCAATTAGATTCGTATAGGTTTTTCATTACCGAGTTAACCTTTTGAGAAGCTCAAAATCAATTTTGAGCTCGAAGTTGACTTGCTCATGACCTTAAAATATAAGAGTTGTCGCAAAGAGAGACCAAGAAAGTAGGGAGAAGAATCGCCTATAGGCAGAAGTGTCAAAAGAGAAAAGCTCGGTAGAATTAAGAAGCATTGTCTCCAATTGAAAGAAGACAAGTTGTGGCATAAGCACCAAGCCAAATTAGTAGGTCGAAGTTGCGTACAAGTAGATCTTGGCCACAAGAAGGCTTTTGATGAGCCTAATTTGTGATGGACAAAAGATTTACGAGAATAGATTTTGGTTAAAGGACAAAATAGATTTTAATAAACAATATATATGATAATGTTAATTAAATTTATTTGAGCGAGCTCATCTTGACTCAATTTCGGATCTAAATATACATGCAGCCAGACGACCATCTCAAGATAAAATTATACGATATGATATGATATTAAGCGAGTTCTTTTTTCAAAATATCTATTAATGAGGTAACCCTAGATTTGATGAATAAAAGAAATATTCATAAAGTAAATATTATAAAGAAAAATAATAAACAATTAAGAAACCTTTTCATCAATTGACTCGGTGAACAAGTCATTCTTTTACTCATTGCCAACCAATTCTTCCCCTGCCTTGGGATAAAAAGGGCTAACTTTCCTTGAGATTGCTTCTAGAACATCCATATCCTTCGATCGATTACTGCTGACATTACTTGTAATGAGATGAGGATTGGCATTAGATGACTTCATTTTAGACATAACTTCTTCCGATAATTGAACTTCAAGTCTTAGCTGCCCGACATAAAATAGAATAAGGGAAGTAATTTCATTTAGTTACCGTCAACATTTCTTATTTTATTATATTACCATAATAGGGGGAAAATCATATGAGAAGAAAATTATTGAAAGAAGAAAAAGAAGAAAGGACATATTGGTAAAATACTAATTCATTTATCACTCATCTCATTAATTTTTATCTCTTTAATTAATTAGTCAACTAATCATTAATTATCCTAAATATAATTTACATAAATCTACATATATCAAAATTTTCTTACATATACCCTACATATTATAGAATTTTATCCTACACACACAGCTCGAAATATATCCTACACACCTCGTAATTTATCTTACACACATTGTAATTTATTCTTCACTTTAAATTAAGTTGATTTTAATTTTGAAAAAAAGTATATATTTTAAAAAGGAGTTACACATTTAATTTACTTAGTTATTAAAGAGAAAGAATACAAATTAATGATCTAAGTAAGTTTGCCAATATACCTTAAAATAAAATTAAATACAAATATTAAATAAAGTAAAATGAAACATTCTTATTGATTGAAACTTCTTTTTATTTCTTCTTACAAATAATTTATTCTCATTTGAACCCCCCACTACCATAATATTCGACCTTTAAATATATATGTTAAACTAACCAATTTTTTTTTGTTAGATTAGGTTTGCTAAACCTTCCTACAAAATCAAACCTTACCTCAAACATATTTTTAATTTATAACTTATAATGATAGTTTTTATTTAAACCTTACCAAAAATAGATTTTACAAAAGTGTTTTTATATTAGATTTATAACGATGATTATATCTTTAAATTATTTTACCAATTTAAACATGGTTATCTGTCGTTATTTAAAATTGTAAATAAAGAGCTTTTATTATTGAATCCGTATAATACAAAAGACAATAACCTAGTATTTAACAAAAAGACAAAAAAAATATAATACACAAGACAATAATTTAGTATTTAGTATTTTACAAAATGACCAAAAAATTAATTATGTACACAATTTTTTAAATTAAACTAATATTACCAATGATCTCTTGGCCTATTGGTCAAGGGGAAGGTGGGAAGCTTTGCTTCTTTTGAAGGTCATGGGTTCAAATCCAGGCATAGAGGATTTTAATACTAACTACTAACCCTATTAGAGTCATCCTAATTGTACGCAATTAAAAAAAACTAACAAAAAACAAGTAAAAAACCTAAAATTAATTATGTGCTTCGGATAGTAATTAGAGATATTTGGCATATTTTAAGGAATGTGCTATATTTGGCATATGTTGAGGAATAGAATAACAATAAAGTAGTTATGATTTAGGCGGGAAACACAATCAAAGAGTGACTAAGAGACTGCCATGTGTGTCCTCAATAGAGTTTCTTACATTATATGACAAAATAAATGTCAAAGGAAAAGCTATCATACTTACATGCATAATTCTTAGAAATAAAATGGACTACTCCTTTCAAGGGGAACACCACTTACGTTTGAGTGCAAAATAAAAAGTAGAGAGAGAAATTGATATGGCAAAGAATGATTGGCTGAGATAAAAAGAGGACCATTCCCCTCAAGTGGAACACCCCTAGTTGTAACCGATTTAATCGACGTCCCCAGAGCCCCCATTAGTTCCCAATAATTATGAAGAGTACACGTGGAATTAAAGACTGCCCTAATCCAGACACATGATTAGTTGTTTTGATAAGAGATCATGTACAAAAGAAGAATTTTATACGAAGTGTAGGAGAGAATTATGACTGCACATTTGTTTTGCTTAATTTAAGGAGGGAAGAGTATGATGGTCTTTTATTCTTTCAACTAGTTTTCTCCTTGATTTTCAAACGGCTATAACTTTTTCATAAGTAAATATTTAAAAAAAATTACATCGTATTAACGAACATTTCATTCTCTTTAATTCGAGCAGCCTATATCTATGGTCTTCTTAAAAATAATTTACAGGACTTTAAATACCCATTACATGATTACGTGCTTTTGAATACCCAGTACCCATTACGTGATTTTGAATACTCAGTACCCATTATGTGATTTTGATTACCCGGTACATGATTACGTGATTTTTGAATACCCTTTATGTGATTACACATTCAACATAAATCATTACACATTCAATGCAAATTCATTACGTTATTACACATTCAATATGATTTGTTATAATTAATGTTAATACAATTATGCTTATTACGTGCTTAAACAATCAATAATAAGAACTTGATTGTTTATGCTTTATTACGTGGTTAAATCTCTAATATACGACATTATGTTGTTATTACATAGTCAACAATTGTTACGTAATTACGTAATCACTTACTGGGGTTTCACATAAAATACTATAATGAAATCAAGTAATCATGTAATGAGTATTCAAAATCGCGTAGTCACTTACTGGGTATTTAAAATCACGTAATCACGTAATTAGTATTCAAAATCCTGCAATTTTTTTTAAAGAAAAATATAACAATATGCTGCTCGAATTAAAGAGAATAAAATGCTCGTTAATACGATGTAATTTTTATAAAAAAATATTAAGGTACGAAAAAGGTACAGCCGTTTAAAAATCAAAGGGAAATGAGTTTATGAGGCAACAATATTGGATTTTTCTATTTTACCTTTTTCCCCACTTGTTTCCCTTGTTTTAGTTACATGAATCTATAATTAGGGACCACTTAATCTCAGCCATTGATCTTGCAAATCAAGAGCCAAACTTGTCTCCTTCACTTCATACAATTCTTTCCAGTAGTACAATAACCTTTATCTAGTTGTTTTTATCATTACAAAGTGCTCATTATGCGATTTGATTTATTTTGTTTGTTAGCTTTGTGGCTTATGATTTACACCCTTCGATAACAACCGCATTTCTTTTATGTTTTGAGTAATACATGACTCCTTTATGTTTGAGTAATTGGTGGTAATGGACTAAAGGAGGAAGTGTTGTAATGTAGAGGTTAGTATATTGGATTAATTACTTCAAAAAATGTAATGCTAGACCGGGCCTTCCTATTAAAACCTTATAAAGAAGCAACTTATATGTGCATATATAACTTGTATCTTTAGCTTTGGGAGGCTTTAAAAAAAATGGAAATTTTCCTTTCTAACCCTAAACTTTTAATTTTTTGACAATTTAAGTTTTAATTTTTGTTTCCTTTTAAACCCTAAGGTTTTAATCTTTGACAATTTACCCTAAAATTTTAATCTTTGTCAATTTAAGTTTAAAATTTTAATCTTTGTTTCCTTTTTAACCCTAAAGTTTTAATCTTTGACAATTTAAGTTTAAAGTTTTAATCTTTGGTAATTTAACCCCTTTGATTAATTTGATTTTTCACTTCTAATTCAAAAGTTTCCATCTTTTGCGATTTAACCACTTTGATTTTTTTTTTACTTATGTGTTGTAATATTGGCTTTGGGGGTTTTTCAAAGAAAAAATGGTTATGCGTATGGTTGTTGTAACCTTGGCTTTGGGGGTTTTTCAAAAAAAAATTGATTTTTTTACTTTTCACTCAAAAGTATTTTATAAATTACTTTTAACCCAAAACTATTTGTTTTTTTTACTTTTAACACAAAACTTTTTATCTGTTGCAATTTATCCTCACAACTTTTTTTGCTTTTAACTTTGGTCCTTTATATTTTTCATTTTCCCCAAATTTTTAGCTTTATCATTCGTTCTAAATTTTGTGACTTAACATACCACAACGTGCGTCTTTGGTTTAACGTTTTTACGTTTCGTTCTAAATTTTGCGGGTGAACGTTTTTACATCGTCTATTTTTTCCTGTTTGATAGGTTCCACATAACGTGCGCGCACTAAATCGACTTAGTTATCACTAAAGAATCCCCGCCGCATTGCGGCGGGTCTTAATTCTAGTTTAATATTATTTGATAAATCATTGAGATGGAATTATTATACCACTCTAAGGGGTTGTTTGACAACTTTTGAATGGTTAAGTTCTGAATCGGTAAAAGGTCTGAACCATTAAGTACTGAACCAGTAAGATGTCTGAACCAGTATAATGCTTAACCGTTTAGAGACAAATGTCTGACAAATTCAGATTAGATGTCTTAACTATTCAGACTCAGTATAAAACTTAACATTTAGATGCAAATGTCTAAACCATTCAGATATCTGCTCACGAAACAAACAGTCTGAACCATTAAGTGTTGAACCAGTAAGAGGCTTATTAAAAGCTAAACAAACAACCCCTAAGTGCACTAGCATTATAATGTATGAAAGTTTCAGAATGCACATACATAATCTATTGTTTTATATAGGATTTTGGTTGTAAACTTTACTCGTATAACATGTTGGGTCTTATATACATCATATATAGCTCCTTGTGGCCTAACATTGGACCATTATGAGGCGTTACCCCTACACCACTATTACATGGAGTTAAAAAAAATCAAAGAATTAATGTAGTCTATTATTCATTCCAGAAATTATTAAGAAATTCATGATGTGACTCCATTTAATTTACAACTTTGCCATCCCACATCTCTATAAATACTCATTTACATGCTTTTAATATTTTTATATAACATATCACAACCAAAAAACTTTGGTAACTCAACTTTCCCACTTTGTCTCCTGCTACATCACTCTCAAATATTTCTTCACATATCCTATGAATATCCATTACTTTTTTTCATTCTATTGTGCATTTGAATGTATATTCATTCCCCAATTGATATTAAATGTGATCAATAATTTGTGATTATACATATAGGTAGAGGAATTCAATTCTTGTATAAATGCACCCATTGTGTTGCATATTGCCGGAAAGTCCAGCGACTAGAGACCAGTCACTGGAGCCGAGGAGGAAGTTAGCGAGGTCGTGTTCAGCGGGCATGAGACCAGATGACAATGCTGGTGGTTTTGAATCCTGTTTTGATAGCAGAAGCTTCGCCGGAGTTCTATATAAATGGACACATTATGGCAAAGGATGGAGATGCAGGTGGTTTCAGCTATGCGGCGACGTGATCTCCTACTCGAACAACCTGCAATCGGATGCATTTGTGGTCGGAGAAGACGTTAGGTTCATTGGCAATGTGTTTTCCGGCTGCAGTATACGTCAAAAGCATCAGAAAAATGTCGGAGTTGTTCACCACCAGGTAATGAAAAATGTTTGGTGTAAATTTTTGACACGACACGAATCTAACATGAAATTTACCGGTTTAGGTTTAGTATAAACGAGTTCATGTCAGTTTTAGGAACCCGTTTAGCTAAACTGGCCAGGTTCGTGTCAACCAATAGGTTTGCCAGTTTAATTCATATTTTTTTGGAATATTAGATTTTAATAATCCTAACTATTCACCATTGGCCGACAACAGTTCTAACTTCAAAAATAACCATCGACAGTCCCAACTATTAACATATTTTCTCCAATGGACCTTGACTAACAGAACCCTAACGCCGTTAGTCTCCGGAAAAACGTTTTTGGCTGGAAATTTTCTTTTTGGTTGGAAAACTCAACCTTTCCGTCTCAAACCTCTTTTTAATCTTATTACGGACCTTTAGGATCCTTTTTCTAGTAAAAGCCCTAATTATTGAAGTCGTCGGAAAACCCTTTTTTCGCCGGAAAATTTCTTTGTTGGCCGGAAACTCAACTTTTTGATCGGAAAACTCAACATTTTCGTTCCAAACCTCTTCGTAACCTTATATCGGACCTTTAGGAACCTTTTTTCTGGTCAAAAACGGTTTTCTGGCAACCGGAGACTAACGACGTTAGGGTTCTGTTAGTCAGAGTCTATTGGCGGCCAATATGTTAATAATTGGGAATGTCAGTGGTTATTTTTAAAGTTGGGATTGTCGACAGCCATCGATGAATAGTTATGATTATTAAAAACCAATATTTCTTTTCTTTTTTAAGATGTGTTACTTTTATGGCATACATTAAAGTGGTTGGGTATTTAATGTTAAAATCTAAAACTTAAAAAAGAATTTGGCATAACATTTTATAATTACAATTTAATTGTTTTATAAACATTTGTGTTTTTCCCGGCTTGGATGTAAAAATCTCGACTAGGCGCCGAATAATCCTTGATTAATCGCCGATTAATCTCGATTAATTTCCGATTAATTACAATTAATCATGATTATATCCGATTAATCCCGATTAATCGCTAGTCCCCACCCCACCGGCCGGCTAGCGACTAGTGATTTCTACAACCATGTTTCCCGGTAAAAAATGAGAACTTAGTGTATTAATATGAGAAAAAAATGGGTTAAACCGTTACTAACCCACGAATATTCATATCATGCTCAAGCTTGTGTCCAATTAAACTCACTTAAACCGGTTGCGTAGTAAAGACCAACCCGCAAATATTCAGATCGTGTTTTTGTGTTGGGTTAAACTCACCAACCCAAGAGTATGTATGACGCTTTCAATTCGAAATTTATTCAACATAAACAATTTTGACTTTAGAAACAGAAAAGTTTCATCTAACGGCAAAAGTTGACCAGGATTACCTGGATATTCGAGCTCGATCCTCCGTTGACCAGTCAACGATGAATACTAAGTATAATAATAAAATTTAAAAACGATATTTGCTGATTTTGGTATATGTACATCTCAATCCAGTAAATACTCCCAGTCCCAAATATTACTCGATTATTTCATGGTGGGTCTCTACGATTCAGTTGATTTAAATCTAGATCTTGTGTTTGGTGAGTTTTTTTCGTCTCTTTCCTTTGATTAATTGTTTATTCTGGTTACCAATTGTCCCCAAAATGGTTCATCCTTTGCTTCTTGTTTCACTCAGTTAACTACTTTCTGGGTTTGTGATTTTACTGTTATAATCACACAATTTAGTCTCGTTAATTACATTTATTTGTAAGTCATCGTCTATTTCCAAAAAAAAAAAAAAAACCAATAAGTATTTGGCGTTTTTTGAGATCGGTACTTTCGGTTCGGTACTGGTTCAGCACGGTAGGGTAATTTACGGACTTTTTACCTTTGAATACCGTAATGTACCGTACCGAGCACTTTCGGTACGGAACCAGCACCCATTTTTTGGCAAATTTCGGTACCGATCTCATCCCTACCGTGAGGGTTCAATCGGTGGACAAAAATGTGTCGATTAGTAGTAGCATTAAAGATTGTGTTAGTTGTTGTTTACTTGTTTAAAAAAAACATAAAATAAAGGCAAATTTGATTTAAATAATCCCAACTTGCTCAATTTAGCCGATAATAATCCCAACTCAGTTATTGGCCGATAATAATCCGAACTGGTCCACTTTTGGCCGATAATAGTCCGCCGTTAAAAATAGCTTAACGGAGTTAAGTTTTTTTCCGAATTACAAACCGATGTTTTATGGATTTTGATCAGAACGAGGATACGAGTTGATTGATATAAAATTTACTTCGAAATACTGCCCCAAACGACGAAAACGGTGTTTCAATTCGGGTGTTTAAACTTCCAATTAACAAAAATCAAGTCGTTTGAAGCATCGTTTCGAGGTAAGTTTTACATAAATCGAATCGTATCCTCGTTCTGATCAAAATCCATAAAACATCGGTTTGTAAATCGGGAAAAAGTTTAACTCCGTTAAGCTATTTTTAACGGCGGACTATTATTGGCCAAAAGTGGACCAGTTCGGATTATTATCGGCCAATAACTGAGTTGGGATTATTATCGGCCAAATTGAGCAAGTTGGGATTATTTAAATCCAATTTGCCTAAAATAAATTAATTGCAACAATTATTATGCATACAAGTTTATATAGTTCATATTAATTCGTTGCTTGGAAGGTTGTTATGTTGTTGTTTTCAAGTCAAAGATTCATTAGCAGAGTACAGATAAAGTAAAAAATGAAATGTTGGAAAGAAAAAGTTGACTTAAATGTTGTTTTGGCTGTAAAAGGTTGCTGAAATCTTGTAACATTGTTTTGGCAGGTGTTGTCGTTCCGTGAGAGCCAATCAGATGACCGACGATTTTATATATATACCGCTACAAAGACACTTCATCTCAGGACAAGTTGTAAGAGTGAGAGGCTTGCCTGGATTGAAGCTTTGGCATCAGCCAAAAAGCTATTATCTTTAAGACGGTTAAATGATCTGACTGATGTATCGTTGTCAACTGAAAGATTAAAGAAACGCTTACTCGAAGAAGGAACCAGCGAGGTGCTTGTTAAGGACTGTGAGCAGATCATGCTCTTGGGGTTTTCTGAAATCCAAGGACAGTTAAAAATTCTTTGTGAAGAACGTTCGAATTTGCTCGAAAACGTGAGACAGTTAGAGGTGTGTTCTCTTCATTTTAAGTGCTTACAATCTAAACGTTCTGCGATGCTACCAATCCAAAATGAAGTTTTATTTAGTTTTTAATTTTTTTTATTAAGTAAAAACATGCTGAATGACTGCAACTTTTCGATCGTTCGGAAATACTTCCAAAATAGAATAAATAAGAATATTTTTGTTTTCGAAAATATTTTATCGCGGTCATTCAGCCTGTTTTTTTTATCTTTCATATTTCGTTTAAACGAAATCAGATTGACATTTGTGTGCTTATAAAGTAGTTTTAACTTTCAAATTTTAATAGTTGACTGGTTAAGTTGAGTAACCTTCTTTTACTTTGACCTTTCTATTTATATGATCTTCAAAATGATATCTGCAAGTTAGACGAGCTTTATTTTTTAAAGTTTTTTTACGCAGTAGTTGTGTAATGTGAACAAAGATTGTGGATATTATGAGAACTGTAACCTTTTCCAATCCTAAAAGTGTGTAAAATTTGAAGGCCCACCCATGTGGTTGGAGTCATCCGCTTACATATCTAGCTCTCAATAATTCATCAAGAGCCTACATGTACCGTATTACATTTGCCTAGCATGTCATATGTCCCAATTGTCCCAAACCGACATACAAATGCTTCACGTACCAAATAATAATTCTTTGCAACCTTTCCAAAAACCTTACCACTGTCCCTTATTATATCCGTCATGTTGAAGGGGTCCGTTGTGCAAATAATGACAAGGGCTAGAACTCTGGACATAAATTTCAATCCTTAGGATTGTTGGGCTAATTGAATGTTCAAATTAAAATAAGGAAGCAAGTGTTGTCGTTGAATCACTTCAATTATGTCTTTTCTTGTTACTTAATGAAGTAGTTGATATGCTGGTTGATCAACTGCTGATGTCCTTTCTTGTTACCTAATGAAGTAGTTGATATACTGGTTGATCAACTTCATATTTGAACCATAGTTATTAAAGAGCAGTCAAGGCGCATCGGCCTCGCCTGGAGCCTAGGCGCAAAGTGCAAAAAGAGCTAGGGCTTGAGAAAACAAATAAAATATTTTGTATAGAAAAATAATACTGTTCTTCAAATAAAATAAACAAAAGCTATTACATAGCATTTAATATTCATCTATTTGGTACCAAAAGTTCTAAAATATTAATGTATTAGCGTAGATGCTGTAGAAAAAGTTGTTTTCCTTAGATAAAAGTAGAAATCTGGCTAGAATCTTGCCGGATTTAGAGAGTTTGGCTGGAATCTTGGAATCTCACTGGAATGTGCGCATGAACCGTCACCTGGAGAATTAAAGTGCAATTGCCTCAACTTAAAGCGCAATTTCATCGCCTGGAAAATGGGCCTAGGCGCAAGAGGCGATGGCTTTTAACAACTATAATTTGAACATGCATTTTTCTATAAGTATGTAAATACCATAATATTATTTTTTTATCAAGCAAGCATATTTTGTATGTATCAGGCTGCTAATATTGAAGTTGAAGCATCTGGAGTTCCTAAAGGCGAGTATCAACCGACACAAGAGGAAATTACAGATTTGGGTCGTGGAAAATATTGTGGTATGCAGTCGATTTCTCTATCTTGTGTAGACGAATCGAAGAATTAGAAACAGTAAGAAGAGGACTCATCAATCATATTCGTGCCTTCATTGATCACCTACTAATGCTTATATAACTATGTTACAATTGTTTTGAGCTAACCGAATATTTATGGTAGTAACGAGTTATTTTAAACTAATCCCTACAATTATACAATATCGGCCCTTATATTTGTAACTACTAACTAGCCATAACATCTTTGTTTGTATATCTATATGTATATGTGGTAACTTTTATCATGTTATATTATTCAGAATGGAGTACAACTGAATCTTCTGACGACTTTGAGAAGCAAGAGCTTGAGGAGGGTTCACAAGATGATGAAATTTACTTCTTCGACACACAAGACAGTTTTCCTAAATTAACGATCCAACTTGAACAAATGACCGAGTGCGAAATTGAAAGAAGAAAGAAGCTTCCTGATCCAGCCGAGAAAGAAAAGGGTGTGAATCTGTGGTCTCTTATTAAAGACAATATTGGAAAGGATCTCACACGAGTCTGTCTCCCAGTTTACTTTAACGAACCCATCTCGTCTCTACAAAAGTGTTTTGAGGAGCTCGAGTACTCTTACCTTCTAGATCAAGCTTATCACCATGGAAAAGAGGTACAATGTTATTTTAACCGGTTCCCATGTTTTTTGATCCTTAAAGTGTGCTTAAATCTTGGAGTAATGTACACAGATGGTCCTTGTGGTTTACCAAATTTTTGAATTTGGACCCTAGCTTTTCAAAAGTACACGGATGGTCCCTGTGGTGGTGTGCGTTACAAAGTGCAAACCACAGGGACCATCGGTGTACTTTTGGAAAACTAGGGACCAAATCCAAAATTCTGGTAAACCACAAGGACCATCCCCGTGTACTTTACTCTAAATCTTAATATCATATATTGTGGTCCTAGGGAAACAGTCTGCAAAGAATATTAAATGTTGCTGCTTTCGCGGTTTCTGGATACGCCTCTTCAGAAGGACGACATTGCAAACCGTTCAACCCTTTATTAGGGGAAACTTATGAAGCCGATTATCCTGAGAAAGGAGTTCGTTTCTTTTCTGAGAAGGTCTGTTGTTTTATAAAACGTGCTAATTATTTATAACTTTACCGTTTTAAAGCTCATGTTTTAGAGGAAAAAACAGGTTAGTCATCATCCGACCCTAATCGCTTGTCACTCTGAAGGTAAAGGGTGGAAATTTTGGGGCGATAGCAACATCAGAACAAAATTTTGGGGACGATCGATTCAGCTCGATCCTATTGGTGTTCTTACGTTAGAATTTGATGATGGAGAGATATTCCAGTGGAGCAAGGTATATATATGTATTAGGGGCAGCGATTCCTGACCGACATGAACGCGACCTGAAAATTATCAGGTTTTGGGTCGGCTAATATAACTTCTTAATAAACAGGTCAACCAAACACAACTCGTTTAAAAATGGGTTAACCTGGACATGAACCATATAATAATTGTTGACATTAAACGTGTCTGCCCGAAACAGGACACAAATAAATATATGGGTCATGTTCGGGTTCATCTATTCAACCCGCTAACCAGAAATCCTTGAACCCGCTAGGGGTGTTCATAAAGATGGTGGCTCGCTTGAAACTCGCTCGACAAAAGCTCGTTTTTTTTCGAGCCAAGCCGAGCCAGCTTGTTTTGTAATTGAGCCGAACTCGAGCCAGGGTGCTCGACCTGTGGCTCGTATGTATGTGTGTGTGTGTGTGTATATGTATATTTTTTTTTAGAAATGTGTGTTAATTTTTATTATTTTTGTTTTTTATGTTACCAATATTTGTAAAGAAAATAATTAAATATTAAAAAAATAACGAGCTGGCTCGAAGTTTTTACGAGCCGAGCCTAAGCTCGACTTTTCAGCTCGAAAAAAATAATCAAGCCGAGCCGAGGTGGCTCGTTTAAGTTCAAGCTCGAGCTCGAGCCCAGCCTGGCTCAGCTCGATTACAGCCTAGAACCCGTCAGCCCGACACCATTGACACCCATAGATTACTACTATATTCGGAGAACACAAAATGTACTGCCACCTCTGTATAATACTTGCTATAATTTTGAATCTACTGTCAGGTGACAACCAACATTTATAACCTTATTTTTGGTAAAGTTTACTGTGATCATCATGGACTAATGCATATACGTGGAAATCGACAATACTCATGCCAACTCAAGTTCAAAGAACAGTCTTTTCTAGAAAGAAATCCCCGCCAGGTAAATGCGTGCAAAATGCCACGTTAGGCATTACATTATCAAACGATCACTGTTTTAAGTCTCAAGATTCATTCTTTAGGTACATGGGTTTGTTGAAGATGTTAGTCGTAAAAAACACGTGACATTATTCGGGAAGTGGGATGACAGCATGTATTACATAAATGAAGTTGTTGCAAATGTGAAGCCAAAGGATATGAGTGGTGCAAATCTATTATGGAAAAGATCTATGCCTCCGGTTAATCTCACTCGATATAATCTAACGTCGTTTGCTATCACATTGAACGAGTTAACACCAGGATTGCAGGTAGTAGATAGAAAAAATATATTTTTACATTTAAATTGTGTTTGTTTCTGATTATCATCGGTGTCTGATAACGGGTTAAGGAGAAGCTTCCGCCTACGGATTCAAGACTCCGGCCAGATCAGCGACACCTGGAGAACGGAGAATATGACATGGCAAATGCAGAAAAGCTACGTCTCGAGACCAGGCAGCGAATGGTACTAATAACCTGTACTAATAACTCTTCTATTTATATAACTTACTATTCATAACTTACAATTATTTGTTATAAACTTTGCAGTCAAGAAAATTACAAGAAAACGGATGGCAACCGCAATGGTTCCGAAAAGACAGTGAAAGCAGTACCTACCGTTATGTAGGTGGATACTGGGAAAAACGAGAGGGGTGTAACTGGGACGGTTGCCCAAATATATTTGGTGAGGTTAGCCAAGATATTAATAATTCCACCAGCAGACCATGAAGTATAAGGTAATGATTTCTGTCCCCTTATGTTAGATTACTAATGTACTATATTTCTCAAAAAAACATGGTATCGTGATGAACAAATTTTGATGAACGCAGGACAAAATCATGTTTTGGAGAATGTATGACCCGATTCTCAGCCTCGGTAAATTTGCCTACTTAATTAATAGTTTACAAGTTATTTGGATACAGAATAAAAGCACAGAAATGTCAAAAGAAATTGCCCATACAAGTTGTTTAGAAGAACAGAAAAAATAATATATCACAGCAGATATATAGTGTATGTTATAATATATATATAGGATGTTCAATACAAGACATGCTTTATGTTGAGAACTGCGAGAACTATTTGTATTAAGTATATACAATTGTACCAAACTGCCCCTTTTTCCCTCTCCCACAACATTATTGCGATTCTTGTTGTTTTCCTACTTAGAATCGATTTTGTTTTGAACCTGTATGTGTATTGTATATGTATGTATGCATATATTTATAATCTGAAATCTGTCGGGGATTGTACTTGTAAAATAAAATAAACAAATGAATAAAAGGGCGAAATTGCCCTCGACTTAACGGTACGATATGGATGGGGTTAGTCTGTTGGATAAAAATGGCAAGATTTGAAAAGCAAGAGGACCCAGATGTGGAAAAACAAACCTCAGGGATGAAAGTTGTAAAAGTGACCAAACCTCAGGGTCGAAAATGACATTTCACTAAAAGATACAAAGAAAACAAAGCACACCACAAAGATACATATAAACTTTATATTTGATCACCAATTGTTTAAAGCTAACAAAATAATAATGGGTGGGTGCCCTTTTACAACTCAATTATTCATGATCTTGGTTGTCATCATCATCAAGTTATACAAAGTAACTATATTAGACATATAGTTAATTAAGTGAGGGAGAAGAAGGTCATTTCACTTGCTCTTCTTCCAACTCAATACTCCCCCCAGCAAGCCTATGCTCCCTGTAAACATACCATTTTGCCCCTAACAAATATAACCCCATGTTAATAACACTTAGAACTGTAAGCAACCAATAGAAGTTATACAGCTTCCCCTTGTTCAAGTTATCAGCTATCCACGGGTCACTGTCGCCGGTCACCTTGTGCACTATGGTCACCAACAAAGAGCTAAAAAAGAACCCCAACGAAAGAGTACTTAGAAACAACCCGGTGCTCATTGTCTTCATCCCTTTGGGACACTCCCTTAAGAAGAAATCAAGTTGTCCTATGTAAGTAAATGCCTCACCCGACCCCACAAAGAAAAACTGTGGAATTAACCAGAACACGCTAAGTGGAACCACCTTCGAGGGGTCATCAACCATGCCGTGGGACTGAGCCACGTGCAGCCGCTTGAGCTCGATTAGCGCGGCTGCAACCATGGCAAATGTGGATAGGACTAGCCCTACACCGATACGTTGAAGTGGGGTTAGCCCTTGTGGGTGTTTAAGGAAGCGTTTGGCGAGGGGGACTACAATTCGGTCGTACACAGGGACCGTTAAGAGAATGCTGCCTACGAAGAAGACGGTGAGGGAGGCTGGGGGGATGAGGAAGGATTTCCCGATGTGTCGGTCCATGGTGGTGGCTTGTGACACTGAGAAAGTTGTCATTTGTGCATATATTGTCCAGAACATGATTGTGGTTGCCCAAATTGGTAGCATAGTGATCACCATCTTGACTTCTTCCACATCTGTTAAAGTTGAGATATGCCATTTGCTTATCTTTGTAATTTCACCAGATTTTTCATTCTTCTTGATTGCTGCCTTGTCAAGAAAACTACAAATACAGAAAAATTGCAATAATTAAAAGAAAAATAAATATTGATTAAAACACAGGCTTCATACGAATTGGTAAATGGGTTTGCATTAACCTAAAAATCAGATACTTAAACCCGAACAAGACACACATATTCACAGATTGACAGTAACATGACCCTTTTAATTTTTTTTTGCATACTAATACTTTATATTTTAAAATTTTACAACCAAAGTGTGTATAAAACCATTATGTTAACACTATTAAACTTAATGCTTGTTTCTCTTTTATCTTTCAAATTATAGCAAAAAATGCCCAATCAAATTAGGTTATGTTAACACTATTAAACTTAAAGCTTGTTTCTCTTTTATCTTTCAAATTATAGCAAAAAATGCACAATCAAATTAGGTTATGACATAAAACATATACTTTTTTTAAACACTTTATAAAAATAAATGTTTTAAATGAGTCAATCCATGAACCCACGAGGTCAAACTCAAACCAGAACCGTTTAGTTAGATGTGTTGTCTTTGACCTAAAATTAACCAAAATTCTAGAATTTTATCAAATTGAGTTCATTTCGTGTCAAAAGTTTATAGCAATAATTTATTAAAACGTATTAACAAGAAGAGGCTATGATAAAATAAGGCTAGAAGAAAGAAAAAAAGTAACCAACTCGCTAGCCCAGTTGGCCAGCAACAATGATGGGTTGGATTGGGGCTGAAAGGTCACCGGTTCGATCATGAGGAGCGCCCGAGTTTTCTATTACAGTGCATTTACTCCGGAGAGTGTCAGCTCTTGCGGAGGGTGCAACTCCTGTCAAGTGGCAGGGGGCTGGAAATTTTCTCGGGGGACGCCAAGCCAAACTCTAATGCACCAAGCGTGGGCCCGGTTAAGACAACATAGTATTGGCTGCGGGAGTGGGGCGATGGTAGCTACCGATTTATAGGTAGTAGCGGCCTTGCCGTCTGTTGTGAAAGTCGCCGTTCAAAAAAAAAAGAAAGAAAAAAAGTAATATATCAAACGTTAAATAGATTAAACATGTTTCTTGGTATAGGTAGTATATAGTAATATATATTAATTCACTAATCACTAAAAAGTTTTATCTTTGAGATTGGATTAACTAATATGTATTTTCCCTGTGCTTAAATAAGCCCATTAGAGCCCAAGCTCACTCAAACTTACTGAGAGATTGAGCTTGGCTCATTTTAAACTCTATATCAAAAGTTCAAGTTTGGCTTGTGAAATTCAACTATTTATTTATTAATTATAATTATTTAACTACTTGTTTTATGGGATTAGGATCAAATACAAAGGATCCTAATTGTAAGAAGTGTAAGAAGGATTTATAGAGTGACAAGTGTCCAATAACCTAAAAAACCCACTACACAAAAAAACCTACTAAAAAAAAAAAAAAAAAACCTTAAACATCCACCACCACCAACCCCCCCACCCACCCCGCCCACCACCTCACCCACAAAAAAAAAAAAAAAAAAAAAAAAAAATTTTTTTTTTTTTTTTTTTTTTTTGCCGAGGGGGTGGGGGGTGGGGGTTTAGGTTTTTGGGTGGTGGTGGGGGTGGGTGTTTAGTTTTTTTTATATATTTTTTTTAGGTTTTTTGGGGGTGGGGGGGGGGGGGGGGGGTTTAGGTTTTTGGGTGGTGGTGGGGTGGGGGGGGGGGGTGGGGGGTTAGGTTTTTTTAGGTTTTTGGGGGGTGGAGGTGGGGGGGGGGGGGTTAGGTTTTTTGGGGGTTTTTTTGGTGAGGTATAGTTTTTTTTTTGTTTTTTTGCGGGGGGGGGGGGGGGGGGGGGGGGGGGTGGGGGGTTTTTGGGTGGGGGGGGGGGGGGGGGTTTAGGTTTTTGGGTGGTGGTGGGGTGGGGTGGGGGTTTAGGTTTTTGGTGGTGATGTAGTGGGTTTAGTTTTATGTTATTGGACACTTGTCACTCTATAAATCCTTCTTACACTTCTTACAATTAGAAGTCTTTGTAGAATAACTTGACCCTGTTTTATGTACGTATAAAATTATTTTTTATCCAACAATTATAATTAAATGTAGTATAATATATATTGTTTAGTATTGTTATTTAGTATTCTTATCATAGTTTTATATATATGGTAATATTTCATATGTGATATATATTTATTATATTAAATAAAAGTCATTTTATATGTACGAATAATATGCTTTTAGATCTAAATAACCTTTAATTTATCCTATGATTAAAAAGATTCACACTCCAATGTTACAGTTGACAGTCTGGGTCCAATTCATGGCTCGTGATGTTCTCATGTTCCTTAAAGACAACAAATGTACAAAAAATAACCTTTAATTTTAGATCTAAATAACCTTTAATTTATTTTTTGATACGTCACTCCTTAAAGACAACAAATGTACAAAAAAGATAAACATATTTATGTTTCATCTTAAAGTGTAGTACTTTAATTCACAATTATCAAACATGTTGTATTTTATAAACTTATAAATCATCAATCTAATTAACAACTAAGAAAAAAAATAATAATAACTTACCGAAACTGTTTGCTATGAGGCAACTTCTGCTTCAATTTCCGGGGATCTTCAGCCACCTGAACATCATCAACACTAAACAACAAACAAGGATCCGAAGGTAGCTCCAACTGCCTCCTCCTCCACGCCGCGATAAAAACCGATGCGATTTGGGTTAGCGGACTACCCACAAGCTTCTTGAACCGATACCTTCGGGTACCCGACAAGAAGATCACAAACCCCAACATGATACAACACGCCACGATCCCATACCCCCATCGTCGCCCAAGGTTGTCTTGGATGTATACTAGAACAGTAACCGCGGCTAGTGACCCGATACTTATGAAGAAAAAGAACCAGTTGAAGAAAGCGGTCATCTGCGACTTTTCTTCTTTGTTAGATTCGTCGAATTGGTCTGACCCGAAACCTGACACGCTAGATTTGAGTCCTCCAGTTCCTAGAGCGGTTAGGTAGAGCGCGAGGTATAAGATGGCTAGTTGGAGATCGCTGGCCGGGACGCAGTTGCCCCCGGTTTGGGTGCATTTTGGTGGTTGTAAGCTTGGAATAGCAGTTGAGATCGTTAAGATTGTCACCCCCTATAAGTTAAAATGGTAAAAAAAAAAGTAAATAACACTAGTCTTTTTGGAATCCAAGTGACACTATTATTAGCATAGTTATTGGTTCTGAAAAGAACGTGTCCCGAAACAGTAAAAAAGATAAGTACTGACCAATGCTTGAATCGCCGTGAATATTGCAATAGTAAGATACCGACCAAGAAAAGTGTCGGCAAGGAAGCCGCCGAGGAGACATAGCATGAACGAGGTACCCATGAAGTTAGTAACGTCGTTAGCAGCGTTAGCATTTCCTATATGCATGGTCCCAGTCAAGTATGTCACCATATTAACGGCGATTCCTAGCGTCGTTAGCCTTTCGCATGCCTCAACCCCTGCAATTTAATATACATCAGATCACAGTATTCATAACAAAAGAACAAAAAAGTGTAACAAAAAGTGGTGTTGTACCTAGAATCATGGCAGCACTGGTCCAGCCGCCCGTGGTGGAACGGGCGGCTGGCCGGCCTTTGTAGTCCCAAGCATCAGGAACAGTTTTGTCGACCTGTGATTCAGGGTCTTGGAGAACCATGATTTGAAATTTATGGTTTGTTTTTGTTTAGTTATGTGAGACTTTAAAAATAGAGGCAAGACCGACTGTCTTTTATAGCCGTGTCACATGACAATGTCACATTACCAAGTTTTTACTTGTGAGGATAAGTGCTTGATGAAATTTTTTAATATTCAGGATATCGATTTGATTTGTAATGCCTATTATACCCTCCAACTAAATGTGTATTATTTAGTGTACACGAAAACATGAAACGGACCTAACACAAAATTTAAGGATTTGAGTTTCGTTTAACCTGGGTTGGGTCAGTTTGGGTTGAACTCGCAGACATATTTAGCTAAATAAGTTGTGTTCGTGTCAACCCGACTTGTTTGCAGGTTGATCCTTCTAACCAATTTATTTTACTTTTATACGTTTTAAAGTTTGTTTTACGTAATAAATTAAACAATCGGGGTATTTTTATGCAAACGTTTAAAAGTTTAAAAATAATTGCCATAGTTTAAACATAATTACTTAAAAAATAAAAATAAGAAGTATTTAAGAATTTTAGAGTATTATTATGCATTTCGATTAAACGTTAAGTGTTCGTCTTAACTGCAGACTGACATGTCATGTTTGGGTCCATATACGTGACATTGGGGTCCGTTTACGGTAAAAACCTGCCAAGTTGCAAACACTATTGTATAACAACGTTTGCTATTACCAGTATTGTAAATTTTAAAAATCATTTTAGCTGATAACATGTTCATATATCCAAAAGGGTATTTGTGTCTTTTTAGATTTTTGGAGATTGTCATGTCTAGTTTGTGATTGGAATTGACATAATTTTTTTAAGTGATTATAAGGTACACATTACGGGTTTGGTAGGCGGCCCAATCTAGGACATCGCCCTCCCCTTCTCATCCGTGACGATCACCTTCAAGAATCTAGAAGAACCCAAAATTTGAAGAGATTATGGAGAGAAACAAAGTGATTAGTTCGGGGAAGCGGCAACGAACGACTAAAGAGTTGGGAATACCGTTTCGTCAAAATCGGGGCTGACAAAATGCTTCAACAATCGGAAAGTATATCGTGTACCCTAACGATGTATTATGTTTGTATGTACATGCATATGTTTATCTAAATGTAAAATAAAAACTAACTAAATTTGTATTCGACAAGACTTTAAAATAGGGTGTGCCTATTGGCACACCAACCCTAGTAAAATTAGGGTTTATCTACGCTGCGTATTGACCTATACGCTGCGTAGATAAATCATGGATCTCAGTGCCTAATAACCAATCATTGCACAGAAAACAAGGTTTATATACGCTGCGTATAGCTCTCTAAGCAGTGTATATAAACCATTAGACTTTTTTGGGTCATTTTGGTAGGTTTGAGGGATCATTTTTTCACAAAGTTTAAATACGCTGCGTAGTGACCTATACGTAACGTATATAAAGGTCTGAAAATGTCATTTATACCCTTGTGTTGAGGCTATACGAAGCCAAATACAAGGGTAGTTGGGTCATTTTTGTCTTATACGCCGCGTAGTGATCTATAAGGAGCGTATATAAAGCTCCATTTTTGTATTTTTTTTTGTGTATTCCTTTGTTTATTTATAAAAAAAAAGGAAAATAACACCCGATACCATACTATACGATACGATATAACACCCGTATAGGCCTATAAGTGTGATTTAGGTCTCGTATTGACCTCGTATAAGCCTATAAGTGTGATATCGTATCGTATAGGTGTAGTATAGGTCACGTATTGACCTCGTATAAGACTATAAGTGTGATATCGTATCGTATAGCATAGTATATGTCCCGTATTGACCTCGTATAAGACTATAAGTGTGATATCGTATCGTATAGCATAGTATATGTCCCGTATTGACCTCGTATAAGCCTATAAGTGTGTTATCGTATCGTATAGCGTAGTATATGTCCCGTATAGGCCTATAAGTGTGATATCGTATCGTATAGGTGTAGTATAGGTCATGTATTGACCTCGTATAAGCCTATACGTGTGATATCGTATCGTATAGCATAGTATATGTCCCGTATTGACCTCGTATAAGCCTATAAGTGTGATATCGTATCGTATAGCGTAGTATATGTCCCGTATAGGCCTATAAGTGTGATATCGTATCGTATAGATGTAGTATAGGTCACGTATTGACCCCGTATAAGCCTATAAGTGTGATATCGTATCATATAACGTAGTATAGGTCCCGTATTGACCTCGTATAAGTCATTTTTGTCTCATACGACCCGTACGGATCTATACGAGGTCAATACGTGACCTATACTACACCTATACTATACGATATCACACTTATAGGCTTATACGAGGTCAATACGGGACCTAAACCACACCTATACGATACGATATCACACTTATAGCCTTATACGGGACATATACTACGCTATACGATACCATATCACACTTATAGGCTTATACGAGGACAATACGGGAACTAAATCACACCTATACGATACAATATCACACTTATAGGCTTATACGAGGTAAATACGAGACCTAAATCACACCTTTAGGCCTATACGGGTGTTATATCGTATCGTATCGGGTTTAATTTCTTTTTTTTTTATATAAATAAACAAAGGAATACACAAAAAAATGGAGCTTGCGTAAAGATCCCTACGCAGCGTATGAGACAAAAATGACACAACTCCCCTTGTATTTGGCTTCGTATAGCCTCAACACAAGGGTATAAAGGATATTTTCTGACCTTTATATACGCTGCGTATAGGTCTATACTCAGCGTATATAAAGGGTGGTAAAATTATTTTTAACCCCAAACCTGTGGTAAAATTATCTTTTTAACCCTTATAGTGTATATACGCTGCGTATTGACTTATAAACAGCGTATATAAAGGTCTGAAAATGTCATTTATACCCTTGTGTTGAGGCTATACGAAGCCAAATACAAAGGTAGTTAGGTCATTTTTGTCTTATACGCTGCGTAGTGATCTATAAGGAGCGTATATAAAGCTCCATTTTTGTATTTTTTTTGTCTATTCCTTTGTTTATTTATAAAAAAAAAAGGAAAATAACACCCGATACCATACTATACGATACGATATAACACCCGTATAGGCCTATAGGTGTGATTTAGGTCTCGTATTGACCTCGTATAAGCCTATAAGTGTGATATCGTATCGTATAGGTGTAGTATAGGTCACGTATTGACCTCGTATATGACTATAAGTGTGACATCGTATCGTATAGCATAGTATATGTCCCGTATTGACCTCGTATAAGACTATAAGTGTGATATCGTATCGTATAGCATAGTATATGTCCCGTATTGACCTCGTATAAGCCTATAAGTGTGATATCGTATCGTATAGCGTAGTATATGTCCCGTATAGGCCTATAAGTGTGATATCGTATCGTATATGTGTAGTATAGGTCATGTATTGACCTCGTATAAGCCTATAAGTGTGATATCGTATCGTATAGCATAGTATATGTCCCGTATTGACCTCGTATAAGCCTATAAGTGTGATATCGTATCGTATAGCGTAGTATATGTCCCGTATAGGCCTATAAGTGTGATATCGTATCGTATAGATGTAGTATAGGTCACGTATTGACCCCGTATAAGCCTATACGAGTGTTTTATTGTATCGTATAGTAGCGTATCGTGTTGCATCGTATCATATAGTGTAGTAGCGTATCGTGTTGCATCGTATCGTATAATATATTTGTATTATTTACCAATAATATTGTTTTTTTATAATTAATTTTCTTTTTTAATTTTTATAATTCATAACAGTTGTATTATTTTTAATTTTTATAATTTATATTTGTATTATTTATCAATAATATTGTTTTTTATTAATAATTTTCTTTTTTAATTTTTATAATTCATTATAGTTGTATTATTTTTAATTTTTATAATTTATATTTGTATTATTTACCAATAATATTGTTTTTTTATAAATAATTTTCTTTTTTAATTTTTATAATTCATAATAGTTGTATTATTTTTAATTTTTATAATTTATATTTGTATTATTTACCAATAATATTGTTTTTTTTATAAATAATTTTCTTTTTTTTATAAATAAACAAAGGAATACATAAAAAAATACAAAAATTGATCTTTATATACGCTGCGTATAGGTCCCTACGCAGCGTATATAAACCCTTGTTTTCTGTGCAATGATTGCTGATAAGGCTCTGAAATCCATGGTTTATATACGCTGAGTATAGGTCTATACGCAGCGTAGGTAAACCCTAAGTGTGCAGATAGGCAAACAGGGTGTGCAGATAGTTAGAGCCTTAAAATAAAACCAAATATTCGTAGTACTTAAATACCTAAAGGTATCAAAATTTTTATTTTATTTCACTATCTCCTCGTCTCCCCATGGTACTTAAAAGTCTTTTCCATATAACTGATGCAAATGGAAGCATCTTCAAATGGCTCAAACACTAATTAATATGAACAGAAAATTCAAATATCAAGCTAAGTTGTACAATTTTTTTATCGAAAGTAATCAATGCAAATCCATAGGAACCCCTCTTCCCGACCCTAGGGTTCCCTAACAACACCACAATGGACCATTGCGTACACTCCAACAACAATAACGGAGATATACCCTATACCCGGTGACGACCACAACATCGTCGCCCCATTGCTCAACCTAGGGTCGGCTAGCAACCAACAACCCCACAACCCGAAAACTCACATAACGACTTCACAAGAGTGCAAAGTTAGAAGATGAGCTACACCTCCCAACTAAGCCGAAGAAGGATCTGTCTCCTCCTTTTGTCATAAACCTTAGCCTTTAACCCCCTATGACAACTCCTAACAATAACCCCACTTGAACCACAAACTGAGGAACGTCAAGGTGAGCCTTGACACTTATCATTTGCACAAATAATATTTTCAGAGTTGTTATCTCCGTCGCAGAAAACTTTTCAGTTGCTTGCTGTATTCATGACACTAAACCCTATCGTTGGTGGGGGTAGGAGAAATGACGGTATTCAGGTAGTGATATCAGGCTTTAAAAGCCTTACCATAATGATTTTTGAAAAGACTTGGATCCCATCTCGAGGTGACCTCTGCCACTTTTAGATCCGGTTAGAGACCTGCCCAACTAATTGTATGCGTGTGACCTGGAAAACCCGTCCCATTATTTGGTTCTTTCAACTTTAGGGACCCACCTAAAAAAGGCGTCTCCTCGTCAACCGTTGGTCCAATGCAGCAATGCCAAATGTGAGGTCTCGCATCTTGCCGCTATACATACTAACCCAGGCCTTACAAACCCGTTTCGCTTTAATCGGCCCAATAGCCTTGTTTCCTTCACAAGCTGAATACGACCCACCAATTATATATTTATGTGGCGTCCCTATAGGTTGTGCCTTGTTGAAATACTCCAGCCCACATGAACGTTGAACCTAGCAAGAATTGGATCAACAATAATTTTTACAGGCTAACCTAAACATTTGCCGCCCCAAATTATAACTTTTTCTTTCTAGTTGCACCTATCGTCTAGAGGCCCAAGTTACCTCACCCTTATCAATATGGTGACGACCATAACCCTGATTTTCCCATGTCAACATGCCATAACCGGAAACCACTCTGACATCTATGCAAGAAGCCCTTGCTAATAACACTCTTCTGTTTATCTCTTTCATTAGAGGAAACTCTAAGAGTGACTCGCCTAGAACCATGACTATCTATGTAAGACCCTTATTGTGCCCTATGTCAAGATTACCCCTTTGCAACAGATCACGCTCCTGAGAGTTAACCTAAAGGCCTTCATAATCCCTCTTCTTTACATATGTCTTCATCCAGGTAAATATAGAAATACGAAGATGTTGGATAGATGTTACGACGAACTTCAAGGTACTCTTCAATCCCATTATCCTCATCTCAGATGGCTGACCTTGGGTTGGTTTCTTGAACCTTGCAACCCTGTGATCAGAATACAACATGGCTATTGACTTGTCCAATAAATTTATGGTTTAATAGATAGTCCTTTTCACAAGCGATTTTATTTGAATATAATGAAGCCACTCGATGACAAAGAAAAGCGTGTGGGTCAAGACGCAAGTGTGCACACAAGGCCTGTCGATGGGATGCAATGGTGTGTGTGAAGGCTAAGATCAGTGAATGGGAAGAAAAATTAGACGAATCAGTGGCATTCCAAATCCATGCTTAGGATGGACTTCTTTGAGAAGGGAAAGGCCTTTCCAGTTACATTTTTGATGCTCCATGTGTCACACCCCAACCGATGGCGAAATCATCGGGCCGCGGCACTGAGCTAAACAGATTGTCCAAGAGAATCCATAACACTATTAGTGACAATATAATTAACGTTCATGTCCCATACCATAAACTCATAAAGCATAAATAGTTATTACAGACATTGTTCTCAAAGACAAATAACTGTTCCGACAACTCAGATTTTTATTGAATGACGTTTCTAGAACACCTACTTCATTCATCAAGCAAAGAAAAGCATCCTAAACACCCGTCACATACGTTAAAATAAAGTCATTACACATAGTGTAAAGGTGAGCATACAAGTTTAATAGCATATAGTAGCGAAAAGCGATTTACGCATAACCAACATGTAACACGCAGAAATGTGAAGCAAGTAAGCTATCGACAATGAAGTATGCTACCGATATAACTGCAAGTTGTAGAATGCGCAACACATTATCACCATTGTGACCATGTGAAGTAAAACCCTTAACAACCCCTATGCACGACAGGTGCTGAGTCCAAACTATAGTACTATCGTTGCTAAGGTGTCAGGCAAACAACACTGTGTAAACATAACATACAAGCATTCATCGAGTCACTTATAACATGCGAGAGCGGTTAACGTTAAAAGTGTTTACGTTGTGTGTTCGATGTGATTTAATATAGGTAACGTATGTAACACCCAAAAGTGCGTAAAGCAAAGAGGGTTCGAGTATACTCACATAGCGTATTTAGTAAATAAACACTTCCTTGGATTGAAGGGAGCGCTTGGAGGTTAGCCCGATCAGAGAACGATAGTGTAAGCGTTGAACAACGTGTAAACAGTGCGTCGAGTGAGGGGAGTGATGGATGATATACCGAATGGATGACCGTCCGGAAGGATGGTCATCCGGGGGAGCGCTTGGAGGTTAGCCTGATCAGGGAACGATAGTGTAAGCGTTGAACAACGTGTAAACAGTGCGTCGAGTGAGGGGAGTGATGGATGATAAACCGATTGGATGACCGTCCGGAAGGATGGTCATCCGGACGGATGACCATTCGGTCGCAGGGTCGCTTGATGGAGTGAGTGTGTTTGTGAAATGTTTTGAACTTTGAAATTTTCGTTGTAGCATTTTGAAAAGTGTGAAGTATTTCTATATGTCCAGTCATCCGGTTAGATGGTCATCCGGACGGATGGCCGTTCGATCGGATGGTGATTCGTTTGGAAGCTGTTATTCTTTGAAGTCTTGAAAATTGTTTAAGTGTTGAAGTTCACTAATCACCTGGTCGAATAGCCGTTCGATCGGATGGTCATCCGGTCGGATGGCTATTCAATCGAGCAACTATCTGGGTTGAAAACTTTGTAATATCAGTTAAGTTGAAAAGTTTTGCAGTTTAACCGAGACAGCGTGACGAAATGCCAAACAACGGAAACCGTACCAAGTCCAGCTCAGTTGATCGGATGGGAATCACCCCGTTCGATCAGACTCAACTGTTCAAGATGAAATTTCATGTTCAACCAGTGAGTCGGTCGTCTCTTTGATAGTAATCCGTTCTCAAACCGGTTCTCTACTGGAGAATGTGCAGAGAGCCCGAACGAGTCCAGATTCTAACGGTCTTGAGTGAAAAGTGAAAGATATTGAAGAAAAGTTTTAAACAGGTTAAAAATGTTTAGATTTAGTCGAATTCAGTGTAAAATCATGTAGAAATCCTTTAGATCCGAACTGTTCTTGATGAGATGAGGTCATTCGACAGTGTTCATCGGAACTTGTGATGACGTCACCATAGAACAGCCCAAACCAGACGATTTCATGGTGAAAATGTAAGGTTTGATGGAGAAGATGATGAGAAAGTGTGTAATGAAGATGGAAGCACAAGATTTAGGAAGAAAACTTACAAGAATCTCGAGAAATCAAGAGAAAAGAGCTTGAGAGTGCGTGGGTCGGACGGAGCTGTCACATCAATGAACAGTTGATGTGACAGGAGGGGTATTTATAGGTGAAAGGGTGAAAGGCAGTGTAGAGTGATTGGGTTGGATAGTCATTCGATCGGACGGCCATCCGATCGGATGGTCATCCGGTCGGATGCCCATTCGATCGAATGGTCGTTCGATCGGTTGGCTCGCGCGGGTTAGTTATTCGACTTTCGTTTCGTGCGTTGTGCGTTGCGTTGCGTTTAAGCGAGTTGCGAGTAAGCGATGCGATAGTATTACACAATAGTTACACAAATAACATAACCCCTAAAATGCATAAAAAGTACATCTGTGTTTCGAGTTGCGATGCGATTGAGTTGCGACTGCGTTTGTGAATATCATCCCAAAACATATGTTTAGCACACACAAGTAACACATAATAACATGCACACATAGAACAATAACCATAACTGCATTTTGAGTTGCGATGCGGTAGCAATGTGATAGCGTTTAGTTACGTTTATCGTATTGTTACTTCACATACTAATAAATCCTAGCTTAAAATAGCATTAATTAACACATATCGATTATCGAGTCCGCGAGTACAAGCAATAACTAAGCAAGAAATGTCAGATCTAATTAAGTCCCGACGTTGACTTGTACTTCGACTTTCCTCAGAAAGTCAAGTTGTTACAGCCTCCCCTACTTTAGGAAATTTCATCCCAAAATTAAGGCGCAGGCGTGACGAAGAGATGTGGATATTTAGCTTCCATATCACTCTCGAGTTCCTAGGTGAACTCGGCGCCGCGTTTGCCTTCCCAGCGAACCTTCACTATGGGAATGCATGAGCGTCGGAGTTTCTTGGTCTCTCGGTCCATGGTCTCGACTGGCTTTTCCACGAAGTGTAATGTTTCATCCACTTGTAAATCCTAAAGAGGGACATGTAAATTCTGGCCGGCTAGACACTTTTTGTTGTTCGAAACGTGGAAAGTCAGATGTACGTTGCTGAGTTCCTCCGGTAATTCGAGTCTGTAGGCCACTTTGCGAATTCTTTCCAGAATCTTAAAGGGCCCAACAATCACACCCCAACCGATGGCGGAAACATCGGGGCGCGACACTGAGCGAAACAAATTGTCAAGGAGAAATCCATAACAACTAATATTACCGAATATTTAACATTACGTCCCATACCATAACATATTCAGTAAAATAATTATTACAGACCAAGTATCTCAAAGACAAATAAATTGTTTCGACGACTCAGATTTTATTAGATTTGTTTCTAGACTCTCTCCTAGCTCGATTCCAGCAAATAGAGCAAGGATCCTAAACACCTGTCACATACGTTAAAGTAAAAGTCAATACACATAGTGTAAAGGTGAGCATACAAATTTAGTAGTATAATAGTAGCGAAAGCGATTTACGCGTAACCAGCATGTAACATGTATAATGTGAAGCAGGTAGGTTATCGACAATGAAATATGCACAGATGTGACTGCGAGTTGCAGAATGCGCAACACATATCACCACTGTGACATGTGAAGAAAAGCCCTTAACAACCCCTGTGCACGACAGGAGGTGCTGAGTCCAAACTATAGTACTATCGTTGCTAAGGTGTCAGGAAACAATCACCGTGTAAACATAACATACTAGCATTCATCGAATAACACGTATAACATGCAGAGCGGTTAGCGTATAAAAGTGTTTGCGTTGTGTGTCGATTGTGATTTGATATAAGTAACGTATGTAACACCCAAAAGTGCTTAAAGCAAAAAGGGATCGAGTATACTCACAGAGCTTGTTTAACGAATAAACACAGTCTTGGATTGAAGGGAGCGCTGAGAGATTAGCCTGAACACAGTACGACAGTTTAAGCGTTGAACGGTGCGTAAAATAGCGTGTCGGTGAGTTAGGGACGGATAGTGATCCGATCGGATGACCGTTCGGACGGATGGTCATCCGGACGGATGGTCATCCGGACGGATGACCATTCGGACGGATGGTCATTCGTCTAGGATGGATGTGTTTGTGTATGATGGAACTTTGAAGTTTTCGTTGTAGCACTTTAAAAGACATGGAATCTCTCTAGCCTTCAGGTTGTCCGGATGACCGTCCGCTTGGATGGCAATCCGAGTGGAGACTATATTCTTTGAAACTTTTAGAATTGTTTAAGTGTTAAACCACATGAGTCACTGGGCCGAATAGCCATTCGATCGGATGGCCGTTCGTCCGAGCGACTATTCGAGTTGGAAAGTTTGTAAATTCAGCTAAGTTTAGAAAGTTTAGCGATTGAACCGAGACGGGATGACCCCGTGTCAAACAACAGAACCACAATAAGCCTACTCATCTGTTCGGATGGGAATCACCCCGTTCGTTCGATGACTGTTCTCGACGGGATTTCATGTTCAACCCGTGAATCGGTCGTCTCGTCGTTAGGAATCCATTATTAGTCCGGATCTACACTAGAGAATGAGTAGTGAACCCGAACTAGTCCAGATTCTAACGGTTTTGAGTAAGAAGTTGAGAAAGTTGAAGAAAAGTTTGAAACATTAGAAAAATGTTTAGATTAAGGTGAAATCAGTGTTTAAACATTGTAGAAATCCTTTAGATTTGAGTTGTTCTTGGTGGAATGAGGTCACACTTTGGAGTTCATGAACACCCATGATGACATCACCCTAAAACAACCCGAATCAGACGGATTTGATAGTGAAATGACGAGATTTGTTGGTGGAAAAGATGAAGTAGTGTGCATAGATCAAAGAAGTACAAGATTTGGTGTGAAAACTTATAAGAATCGCGAGGAATTGAGAGAAAATAACTTGAGAACGAGCTGGGTCAGAGGAGAGCTGCCACATCAGTGAAAAGCTGATGTGACAGGTGGTATTTATAGGCAAGAGGAGAGAAAGGCGGTGTAAGTGATTCAGTCGGAGGGCCTTCCGATCGGATGGCCATCCGATCGGATGGTCATCCGGACGGATGACCATTCGATCGAATGGTCTTTCGATAAGATGGATTTTTCCAGTTGGTTTCTGACTTTTTGTTCCGTGCGTTAAGCGTTGCGATGTGTTGCGAGTAATCGGTGCGATAGTATTACACATTAGTTACACAAATAATATAACTACTAATAATCACAAAAGTAAACCTTAGATGTCGAGTTTCATGATGAGATTGCGTTGTGATAGAGTTGCGATTGCGTTTTTGAATAACCACCTCAAAACAGATATAAACATGCACAAGTAACACATAATAGCACACACACGTAAAACAATATCCATAACCTGTGATTCGAGTTGCGATGCGATAGCGATGTGATAGCGTTTAGTAGATTAGCGTTTAGTTAGGTTTATCGCATTGTTACTTCACATATTAAATAATCGTAAAAACAAATAACATCAAGCGGGTGTCGATTTTCGAGTCAAGTGTACAAGTAATAATTAAGCAAGGAATGATAGATCCAATTAGCAATCTTTTCTTCCTTTGACTTTGACTTGTACTTTGACTTCGGAAAGTCGGGTTGTTACACCAACGTATCGAGGCGCTAGCTTTCCTTTCTTGCTGAATCGGACCACCCCCTTCCAAGGTGCAACCTTTAGGAGTACGTGATCACCAACGTCAAATTCAAGGGGCTTGCGGCGTTTATCGGCGTAACTCTTTTGACGACTTTGAGCTTTCAAGAGATTGTCTCGTATCTGGAGGATCTTGTCAGTCGTTTCTTGCAATAACTCAGGACCAGTAATTTGTGCATCTCCAATCTCGTGCCATACAATAGGCGATCGACACTTTCTTCCATATAATGCCTCAAATGGTGCCATTTGAATGCTAGAGTGATAACTGTTGTTGTACGAGAATTTGACTAAACGTAAATGCGAATCCTAATTACCACCAAAATCTATAACGCACGAACGAAGCATGTCTTCAAGGGTGCGAATCGTGCGCTCAGTCTGACCGTCGATCTGGGGATGGAAAGCAGTACTAAGATTGAGAGTAGTACCAAGGGCGGCTTGGAAAGTTTCCCAGAGGCGCGAAGTGAATCGACCATCGCGGTCAGAGATGATGTCACGAGGTGTCCCGTGTTGACAAATGACTTCGTCTGTATAGATTCGTGCTAATCGTTCAAGCTTTTAGTCTTACCGTATCGGCAGAAAATGGGCAGATTTAGTAAGACGATCAACGATAACCCAAATGCTATCGTGACCTGATGGCGTGCACGGAAGTTTTGTAATGAAGTCCATAGCTATACTCTCCCATTTCCACATAGGGATCTCGGGTTGTTCGAGTAAGCCAGAGGGTCGTTGATGTTCAGCCTTGACTTTAGAAGAATCTAGGCATTTTGAAACATAGAGAGCGATATCCTTCTTCATTCTAGGCTACCAATACCTGGCACGCAGGTCCTGGTACATCTTGTCGGCACCGGGATGAATGGAATATCGAGACTTGTAGGCTTCGTTTAGCAAAATCTCTCAGAGATTATTGCAATTGGGAATCTAAATTCAGTGGAGATAGTGAAATATGTCGTTAAGCTTATTCACTAGTTGGTTTTCGGATCCAAGAATGTGTTCTTCCTTAAAAGCGTGTTCGGTGAAACAGGCATGTTGAGCATCGCGAATAAGGGCTTCGAGGTCGTATTGGGCTTGAACATTGCAAACACTATGTAAATAGCTTCGTCGACAAAGAGCATCAGCAACGACATTCGCTTTGCCTGGGTGGTAGAGAATCTCACAGTCGTAGTCGTTGAGAAGTTCAACCCATCTGCGTTGGCGCATATTCAGTTCTTTTTGGTTTAAGATGTATTGTAGGCTATTATGGTCGGTGAAGACCGTATACTTGGTACGACAAAGGTAGTGTCGCCAAATCTTTAACGCAAAAACAACTGCACCTAGTTCGAGATCATTGGTTGTATAGTTCTTATTGTGAACCTTGAGCTGTCGAGAAACGTACGTGATAACCTTGTCCCGTTGCATAAGAATACAACCAAGACCGAGGTTACAGGCATCGTAGTAGATTACAAAGTCGTCGTTTCCATCGGGTAACGCGAGTATGGGAGTGTTGTAAAGCATACGCTTGAGGGTTTGAAAGGCTTCCTCTTGTTCGGTTCCCCAAACAAAAGGCTTGTCTTTATGCGTAAGAGAGGTAAGAGGAACGACGATTTTTGAGAAATCAGCGATAAATCGACTATAATAACCCGCCAATCCGAGAAAAGAACGAACTTCAGACGGGTTCTTCGGCGTAATCCAACTCTTAACTGCTTCAATTTTCGTGGGATCGACGTGAATACCTTGACTTGTTGACAATGTGTCTGAGAAATTGGACCTGCTTAAGCCAAAATTCACACTTGGAGAACTTGGCATAGAGGCGATTTCCTTGGAGTAGCTCGAGAACCAAACGGAGATGTTGCGCGTGTTCAGCTTTCGACTTAGAATAGATAAGGATATCATCGATAAACACGATGACGAAGCGGCCGAGAAAGGGTTTACACACGCGATTCATTAAATCCATAAAGACTTCGGGGGCGTTGGTAAGACCAAAGGGAATAACAAAAAATTTATAGTGCCCGTAGCGAGTGCGAAAAGCAGTTTTAGGGATATCTTCCTCCTGAATTCGTAACTGATGATAGCCAGAGTGTAGATCGATCTTGGAAAAACACGTTGCGCCTTGTAATTGATCAAACAAATCATCGATTTGTGGTAAAGGATACCGATTCTTGATAGTAAGCTTATTGAGTTCCCTATAATCGATGCACATTCGGAACGATCCATCCTTCTTTTTAACGAAAAGGACAGGTGCGTCCCATGGAGATGTGCTAGGGCGTATGAAGCTTTATCAAGAAATTCTTGGAGTTGACTGGAGAGTTCGCGCATTTTGGATGGAGCGAGACGATAAGGCGCTTTAGCGATGGGGTTAGCTCCAGGAATGAGGTCAATACGAAAATCGATATCATGAGATGGTGGTAGACCAGGTAAATCATCAGGAAAGACGTTAGGAAAATCACAAACCACGAGCACCTTTTCCATCGCCTTCTCTTTCTTTTCCTCCTTCGCTACTACAAGGTGTGCCAAGAGAGCCTTGTATTCCTTGTGGAGATACTTGCTTGCTTGGACGTACGACATGAGTTTCAGTTCCTTCGAAGATACTTCGCCATAGACACACAGTTGATCACCGTTTGAAAGAGAGAAACGGATCATCTTTTCAAAACAAACAACTTCAGCACGATTCTCACGAAAAAAATTCATCCCTACTATGATATCAAAACTACCAAGCTGTATCGGAATGAGATCGATCGGAAAAACGTGATTGTTTAGCTCAAGAGTACAATCACGTAGAATGGAACCAACAGTGACGGTTCTTCCAGTGGCAATTTGTACGTCGAACGTCGTTGGGAGGTTAGCGTATTTACGGTTTAGGATCTTTTCAAATTCAAATGACACAAAACCATTATTGGCTCCAGTATCAAATAAACACGAAGCATAAATACCATTAACGCGGAACGTACCATTGACAACGTTGTTGTCAGCTTGGGCCTGGCGAGCGTTGATGTTGAAAGCTCGTCCACGGGCTGCTTGTTGTTCTGGCTGTTGCTGTTGCTGTTGTTGCTGCTGCTGCGGCTCTTGTTTCACCACACGGTTCGGGCAGACATTTGCGAAATGATTAGGGTCACCACATGCATAGCAGGCTCGTGCATGTGCAGCGGAAGCATGAGCTATTTAGTTTCCCTGGATAGCAAGAGGTTGAGTTGGCGGGGCAGGAACTTGAACAACTTGAGCTTGTTGACAAGGACCAGTGCGACAGTTCGCGGTAAAGTGTTCATAGATGTTGCAGTGGACACAAAAACGGCAAGTTATCCCAGCTGGATGGTGGTAAGTAAAACTAGGGCACAGAGGATGAGGACCAGTGTACGCATGCTTTGCGGGTGGTGCGTTGGTCACGGGAGCAGCGACTTGACGATTCTGGTTCTGGTTGGGTTGGGTTGAGCGGGTACAGCGTTGAGGGGAGCGGTAGTGACAGCACAGTTCTTGTTGTTACCCTTGCGTTTGCGTCCTTGACATGATGACTTTGAAGTTTGAGGTGTGGCGGTTTCAGCAGCGGGAGTAGCAGAAGTAGCGGTGACTTGGTGGAGATTCTTGGTGGTGTTCTTGAAGTAACCAGCCAAAACTCGCTTATCATTAATCTCAGCAGCGAGTTGGAAGGTCTACTCAATGGTAGTAGTCTTGGCTGCTTGAACAAAATCGGCAACACAATCAGGTAGTGCGTGAATGTATTTCTTGATTGTGATGTCGGGAGTTGAGACTTGGCCAGGACAGATGATGCTGAGCTGTTTAAAGCGAGAAGTAAGACCAGCATTGTTGCCACCTTCTTGCTTGATATTCCAAAACTCGTTCTCCAGCTTCTGGAGTTCATGTAGGGGACATGATTCTTTCATCATGATTTCCCTTCGGTTCCTCCCAAGAGAGTCCATAGGCTGCGTCGTTCCCACAACTGTTGTACTCTGCTGTCCACCAATCCAGTGCCCTAGACTGGAAGACTCCAGTTGCGTTAATAGTGCGGAGGTTGTCTGGACATCCGCTTTGACGAAGAATGACTTCAATCAAGTCAAACCATTGAAACATTGCACTCGGCCCATCTTCCCCGGTGAAGTCTTTGGGGCCACAAGCTTTAAATTGCTTGAAGCTGAAATGAGCTTTCGAAGAGTCACTCTTAGATTCCTCAGAGGACTTGCTGCCGACTTCATTGATTTCGCTGACGATCTGCGGAATGACCTTGGCCATTTCCATGGCGACTAGCGATGCAATGCGTTTGTCAGTGTCGTTGCGGCGCGTAACACGAGAAGTGCGAGATCCAAATGATGACATTTCTGCAACAGACATCGTCATAGGATTCAGACGTGTTTACGATTAAATCGAGTATAGTCTAGCGTATCACCAAGAACTTCTTTATGTAAAGCACAGGAACACGTCCACACACAGGCACATAGTCACGTAGGCATATAATCCACATAAGCACGTAGGCACAGAAGCATAGAAGCACGTAATCCACGTAAGCACATATTCACTATATTTTGCACGTATTCACCTGTATATTTTGCATGTATTCACATCTTTCACAGATGCGTAAAGCGATCGAGAGTTGCGAGGGCGAGTAGCGATAGCGAGTATTGTAAGCGAGTAACATAGCATGCGAAAATCTGCGATTTATTAGCGTTTTGAGCTATAAATAGCTGTGCGTGTTTTGCACGTTCAATAAAGTGAGAAGCGAAAAGCGAATAAGTCTCCAAAAATCGAAACACATAAATATTAAACACATAAAGCACATAAAATCTATAAAATCAGCGATTGCGAGCTTAGAATCGAAATAGATATTGCCCTGGGTGTTAGGCATTGACTACCCAAAGTGATTCGACTATCCACAATCGACTTCGGGTGCACGCTTTGGCTTTCTAGACTGTGCTTTCACCTCAATCCGGGCAAACGGCACGTATCCTTTCGGCTACTACGTGCCCCTAGTCGTTGGAACCTATCGAGACTTTGGTGAGAGTTTTGTAAAACCAAAATATAGAGTGGAGTAAGTCATTAAGATGCGGGTTTCACCCCTAACTTAATAACTTCATTCCTGGTTGTGTGATAAAATCATGAGATAGATAGGGAGAATTTTGTCGAGGTATGGATTTCACACCTGACTCAACGCAGATTCTCATGTTTAATAATAAAAATGCGTGTCGAGTGGGTGATTCTATCGAGAGTTCTTGGTTTTCACACCCATTCTCGATAAAATCGCTCTTTTTTAGTGTGAGAGTATTTTCGAAAACGTGTGTGTCGTCAGCCTTAGGAAAGGCTGAGTAGTTGCACGACGTTGTAGTATGCGGTGTTCGCCCAAAGTTGTGAGTTTAGTGAGTACAAACGAGAGCATAAAGATTAAGCTCGTGCAAAACCCCTACCGGGTTCGCACAAGGCGGTCTGTTGGTACTTAGACTATAGACTAGGTCATTCTAAGACATCAACCCGGACTAGGTCGTGTCTTGCCTAATTCCCTATAGTTATGGCTCTGATACAAATTTGTCACACCCCAACCGATGGCGGAATCATCGGGGCGCGACACTGAGCGAAACAGATTATCCAAGAGAATCCATAACACTATTAGTGACAATATAATTAACGTTCATGTCCCATACCATAAACTCATAAAGCATAAATAGTTATTAGAGACATTGTTCTCAAAGAAAAATAACTGTTCCGACAACTCAGATTTTTATTGAATGACGTTTCTAGACCACCTACTTCGTTCATCAAGCAAAGCAAAGCATCCTAAACACCTGTCACATACGTTAAAATAAAGTCAATACACATAGTGTAAAGGTGAGCATACAAGTTTAATAGCATATAGTAGCGAAAAGCGATTTACGCATAACCAGCATGTAACACGTAGAAATGTGAAGCAAGTAAGCTATCGACAATGAAGTATGCTACCGACATGACTACGAGTTGTAGAATGCGCAACACATTATCACCATTGTGACCATGTGAAGTAAAACCCTTAACAACCCCTGTCCACGACAGGTGCTGAGTCCAAACTATAGTACTATCGTTGCTTAGGTGTCAGGCAAACAACACTGTGTAAACATAACATACAAGCATTCATCGAGTCACGTATAACATGCGAGAGCGGTTAGCGTTAAAAGTGTTTGCGTTGTGTGTTCGATGTGATTTAATATAGGTAACGTATGTAACACCCTAAAGTGCGTAAAGCAAAGAGGGTTCGAGTATACTCACAGAGCGTGTTTAGTAAATAAACACTTCCTTGGATCGAAGGGAGCGCTTAGAGGTTAGCCTGATCAGAGAACGATAGTGTAAGCATTGAACAGCGAGTAAACAGTGCGTCGAGTGAGGGGAGTGATCGGATGATAAACCGATCGGATGACCGTCCGGACGGATGACCATTCGGTCCGAGGGTCCCTCGATGGAGTGAGTGTGTTTTTGAAATGTTTTGAACTTTGAAGTTTTCGTTGTAGCATTTTGAAATGTGTGAAGTATTTCTATATGTCTAGTCATCCGGTCGGACGGTCATCCGGACGGATGGCCGTTCGATCGGATGGTGATTCGTTTGGAAGCTGTTATTCTTTGAAGGCTTGAAAATTGTTGAAGTGCTGAAGTTCACCAATCACCTGGTCGAATAGCCGTTTGATCGGATGATCGTCCGATCAGATGGCTATTCGATCGAGCAACTGTCTGGGTTGAACACTTTGTAAAATCAGTTAAGTTGAAAAGTTTTGCGGTTTAACCGAGACAGCGTGACGACGTTTCAAACAACGGAAACCGTACCAAGTCCAGCTCAGTTGATCGGATGGGAATCACCCCGTTCGATTAGACTCAACTTTTCAATATAAAGTTTCATGTTCAACCCGTGAGTCGGTCGTCTCTTCGATAGTTATCCGTTCTCGAACCGGTTCTCTACTGGAGAATATGTAGAGTGCCTGAACGAGTCCAAATTCTAACGGTCTTGAGTGAAAAGTGAAAGATATTGAAGAAAAGTTTGAAACAGTTGAAAAGTGTTTAGATTTAGTCGAATTCAGTGTAAAATCATGTAGAAATCGTTTAGATCAAACCGTTCTTGATGAGATGAGGTCATTCGACAGTGTTTATCGGAACTTGTGATGACGTCACCATAGAACATCCTAAACCAGACGATTTCATGGTGAAAATGTAAGGTTTGATGGAGAAGATGATGAGAAAGTGTGTAATGAAGATGGAAGTGCAAGATTTATGAAGAAAACTTACAGGAATCGCGAGAAATCGAGAGAAAAGAGCTTGAGAGTGCGTGGGTCAGACGGAGCTATCACATCAATGAATAGTTGAAGTGACAGGAGGGGTATTTATAGGTGAAAGGGTGAAATGCGGTGTAGAGTGATTGTGTCGGATAGCCGTTCTATCGGACGGCCATCCGATCGGATGGTCATCCGGTCGGATGCCCATTCGATCGAATGGTCGTTCGATCGGTTGGCTCGCGCGTGTTAGTTTTCCTACTTTCGTTTCGTGCGTTGTGCGTTGCGTTGCGTTTAAGCGAGTTGCGAGTAAGCGATGCGATAGTATTACACATTAGTTACACAAATAACATAACTCCTAAAATGCATAAAAAGTACATCCGTGTTTCGAGTTGCGATGCAATGCGATAGAGTTGCGATTGCGTTTGCGAATATCATCCCAAAACATATATTTAGCACACACAAGTAACATATAATAACATGCACACATAGAACAATAACCATAACTGCGTTTTGAATTGCGATGCTGTAGTGATGTGATAACGTTTAGTAGAATAGCGTTTAGTTACGTTTATCGCATTGTTACTTCACATATTAATAAATCGTATCTTAAAATAGCGTTAATTAACACATATCAATTATCGATTCCGCGAGTACAAGCAATAAATAAGCAAGAAATGTCAGATCTAACTAAGACCTGACGTTGACTTTGACTTGTACTTTGACTTTCCTCAGAAAGTCGGGTTGTTACACCATGCGTCTTATATTCATGAATGCATGCAGACCATGGAGCTGAATGTCTAGAATCGAGTAAAGATTATGACAACAACAATGTGATTTGAGATCGGTTCCAGTAGGTGGAAATCGAAGACAAAAAAGAGAACGGGCCATCAAGAGACATCGCACGAGATCAAAGGCGTCCATGTAGATAGAAAGAGCACAATATGTAACATCCCTATTTTTATCATATAAATTATAGGTTTGGTAAAATTTATTAACCACTAGTAACTAGTAACTAGTTTATTTTTAATATAAATATTCAACCCAAATAGTTTTAAAACACTATTTTATATAGTTGGTTGAAATATTATATTAATTGGCCTGTATATTGGTGACCTTTCTAATAAAATAAAAGTCTATAAAAACTTATATTATTAGACAGGTATATTACGGGTAAGTTGAATGTTAGAAATATAAAGTAACTAGACGGGCCTAGGAACCGTATAATAATTAAATTATAAAAATACATTGTATTTTGAACCTATTCTGTTTTCAATAAAACTTGGTTCAAAATATAGACAAAAACATACTCGTTCTAAAGACATATTTATTATTTTATAGAACTTCATATTTTAGAAGTTATACACGCCAAATGAATAAAGTAATTAAATTAATATTTTCTAACAATAAAGCCATGCCCCATTTTAATTATTTTAACTTCCAATCACCGCTACCCTTTCCAATTGATCTAAACCTCATAACGTATGTCAGGACTCTGCCCGACTAAGTAATTAGGATTCGGTTTCGGGACACCGGGACAAGGTTAAATTAGGAGTACCATACTTAACACAAGTACATTATATATTTTTAAAATAGCTCAAAAGATTATACCTAAAATTTATAACAGGAGACCTTCTAGTTAAACCCTAAAGTTACAAAGTGGGTCCATTCTCTTTTCTCACCGTTTTATTCCCTTTTGTCCCAAATCATAACAACTCTCATCAAAAGTTCTATTTATTATTTTTAATTGTCCAATAGGAAACCCTAATTGAGACACCCAAGTGATTCTACACAATCCCTAAAAATTTTAGAACAATCAGAATCAGGATCAGGGCCCCTAAAACTCAGGGGGGGGGGGGGTATTTCCTACTTAACGATTATCCTCTTAACTCGTTGTCAGTTTTGAATTTTAAGATTTCGTCGACTCAGCAAGCCTACACACACACGTGCCAAGCCTATGACCACTTTGTGTCCCTTGCGCACCGTAAGGGTTGAGGCTTACGGTGCGCAAGCGAGGTAAATTTTGTGTATAAATAGCAGACATTGGGACTTGATACTGTGCGTTCGTTCGACGATCAAATTCCAATTATATGCTGAGATATTGTAGAAACTGTCTCAAAATCACTAATTAGTATAGCGGGGTGTTGCTACGATGCCGGGTATTAACTCGTTCGCTGCTACGATTCAATGTCCGATCGATCTAAACTATCCGATGGATGTTTAAGTGCTATCCTTTGTCATTAGTCGTGATTCCGACAGGATGTTTGAGTACACCCGAACTCGGGGAATACTCTGTCATTCGTTGTGACTCCGATGGATGTTTTAGTGATTACACTTTGTCATTCGTTGTGAGGGTTTTAATCTCGTGAGTTATCGTAAATGCTATATTAGTTACTTACCTAGTTCGTGTGCACTAGGTTACAAGGCTAATCAATAGGCTAAGCTCTGCCTGTATAAATCTGCAATATATCAAGGCTTATCTGTAGACTAAACTTTGCCCGTATGAATCTTCATGATTATAATGTGAGTCATTCTCTTTTTATCAAATTACTTTCAAAATCATGTTTATTTTCAAAGTTATAATTATAGGGATTAAGTCTTTGTAGTCACCAAATTACAGCCAGTATGTGGGGTTTGTATACAATACTTGATAATCGTCACCATTGGACAACGGGTTAGCCAAGGGGTGATATGACCATAGTCACAGACACCATTGGACAACGAGATAGCCAATGTGTGGTCGAGTGACAAATACTGTGGGTAGTTGGTATGATATCAGAAACATTGTAATCGCTCTTAATACTGTGAATTATAACAAATGAGTCGTTTTAGTAAAAAGAATGATTCACTCAGTATTTCTCGCTGAAAAAACCATTTTCAAACATGTTTCAGGTAATTACAGTAGATTGGACTAAGAGATGGATACGGCACTGAAAGGCATCAAAGAAGTGGCTTATTTTATTAAATCAAATTAAGAAATATTGTTTTATGTAATTGGGTTTATCCCTTATTGAAGCTACCTTTGTAAAACATGGGTTTATCCCATCTATTTAATAAATAAAATCCGGTGTTTCTAAACTCTGATATTTTTCCTAACTCACGGTCCTGATGAAATTTCCGCTGCAATATTTTTCAAAATAATCACCGGTACCACTTGGCTGTTCGTGACTCCCGATTCCGTCCAGGGTGGGTCGGGGGTCGTGACACAATATCAAGTGACCTATGTACGAGTAAAGCAAAAGGTGAAAAATGCAATTTTCCCATAACCCTGATTTTCCCATGTCAACATGCCATAACTGGAAACCACTCTGACATCTACGCAATAAGCCCTTGCTTATAACACTCTTCTGTTTATCTCTTTCATTAGAGGAAACTCTAAGAGTGACTTTGCGTCTAGAACCATGACTATCTATGTAAGACCATTATTGTGCCCTATGTCAAGATTACCCCTTTGCAACAGATCACGCTCCTTAGAGTTAACCTAAAGGCCTTCACAATCCCTCTTCTTTACATATGTATTCATCCAGGTAAATATTGAAATACGAAGATGTTAGATAGATGTTACGACTAGCTTCAAGGTACTCTTCCATCCCATTATCCTCATCTCAGATGGCTGACCTTGGGTTGGTTTCTTGAACCTTGCAACCTTGTAATCAGAACACAACATGGCTATTGACTTGTCCAACAAATTTATGGTTCAATAGATAGTCCTTTTCACAAGCGATTTTATTTTAATAAAATGAAGCCACTCGATGACAAAGAAAAGCGTGTGGGTCAAGACGCAAGTGTGCACACAAGGCTTGTAGATGGGATGGAATGGTGTGTGTGAAGGCTAAGATCAGTGAACGGGAAGAAAAATTAGACGAATCAGTGGCATTCCAAATCCGTGCTTAGGATGGACTTCTTTGAGAAGGGAAAGGCCTTTCCAGTTACATTTATGATGCTCCATGCGTCTTATATTGAGATCATGAATGCATGCAGACCATGGAGTTGAATGTCTAGAAGCGAGTAAAGATTATGGCAACGAAGGGCTGCAAACGAACCAAACGTTCGGCGAACAGTTCGTGAACCGTTCGGCGGGAAGTTCGTTTGTGTTCGTTCGTTTACTAAACAAACGAACACGAACAAGAAATTTCGTTCGCTTAGTTAAATGAACAAACATGAACAGAGGTCGTGTTCGTTCGTTTATGTTCGTGAACGTTCGGTAATGTGTTCGTTTGTGTTCGATACTTCATTAGTGTTTTTAGTTTTTATATTTATTTAAATACTTCAAAATTTCCACAAATTAAATATCTAATAAGTGTCGGTGTATTATATATTCTGTTCATGAATGGTTGTTTGTGTTAGTTTGTTTCCATTTGTGTTTATGAACATTAGTTTGTGCTCATTTGTGTTCGTCAACGTTCGTTGCCTAAAATTGACAAACAAACACAAACGAACACGAACAAGTTCATTTCCTTAACAAACGAACACGAACATAAAATCTCGTTCGATAAGTGTTCGTGAACGGTTCGCGAACACATATATTTCTTAACAAACGAACACGAACAAGGTCCTGTTCGTGTTCGTTTGGTTCGTTTGCAGCCCTCAACAATGTGATTTGAGATCGATTCCAGTAGGTGGAAATCGAAGACGAAAAAGAGAACGGGCCATCAAGAGACATCGCACGAGATCAAAGGCGTCCATGTAGAGAGAAAGAGCACCTTATCAAGTGACCTATGTACGAGTAAAGCAAAAGGTGAAAAATGCAATTTTTCCATTGAAATCCTTATCCGTTCTTCTTTGTGATGTTGTGCACACATATATACACAATTTTGTTCTCTGTATGTATCTAGCAATCATTTTTGAAGAAACATCGCATAGGTCTACATATGGAAGGTCAAGCCAAAATTGGAAAACTTAAATTACTTGCTTCGATAGGACACGACTTCCTAAATAGGCGTGTGAATGACTCAATTAAAAGATTCATGCGTTTAACTTTTTTCATATTTAAAGGGAATAGACTAACATTATGAAAATTCAGAAAAAACGCACGTATCACAATTGATTTAAATATAATCTGACAATTAGGGCAGGCCGCATGTAGCCTTTTTAACACGTGATCCTACTCGTCGAGACCTTTACGTTCATTACTTATGAGCCTTGCAACTCCACTACTATGTTGAGGGGCGGTTCTTAGAAGAGCCGTGGCAGGGCCACGGCCTGGGCAAGTTTTTCAGGTGTAGTGCTAATTTTCCGCATTTCGATCGAAATTCTTTATATATACTATGTTTGGCCCTGGCTTGTCCGGGCTTTTTTTAGTGCCTGTGTCTTTCGACCCTGGCATGTTCAATGGGCAAGATCCGCCACTGACTACGTTATGCACCGTTTATGTTGTATCGTTTTTTGATCAGTTCAGATCATGTATCATGCATTCATGCATAAAGCTTATATGCTAACTTTAAAGCAATAAACCATGTCAACCCTAGGTCATATAACACTACACTACTAGAGTATTGTTGCAACCCTCCTTTCTTCATAAAGGTGCACATGGGTCTAATTTAATTTTGAGACCCAAATGAGAAACTAATAAAAATATACTCGTACACTTTGAGACTTCTTAACAACGATACAACAACATGCTATTACTTTCTCTCTTTTTATCCTCTCTTTATTTTGCTTTGTAACAAATGAAGACTCTACGCATGATAAGTTGATAACGACCACCAAATAGTGGCTTTGCCCACGAGAACTGTCGCAACCCCTCACTCGTGAAGAAGCTTTCATTACCACAACTTGGGGTGTTTTTATTTATTTATTTATTTTCATGTTATGATAATCAAGTTGGTGTGACATATATAAATACTACCAAATATAAACTTGGTGTTCTACTTTATCGATTTATTAGTAGTAACATAACAGCTTTTGTTTATATTATATAAATAACGTCACCAACTTTTTGACATTTTCATTTATTTATCAAGAATTAGTACAAATTTTGTCTTTATAAATAAACTTTATTAGTATAGAAACAGTAACATATGCAGCTTTTTATTGAATGATCATGTGATCGTGCAACTCAACATGGAAATTGTATACAAAAGTGATAAACCGAAAACGACTTTATTTTCAAGAAAACGTGAAGTATTTTAAATTATTTTAGAAATACCGCTAAGAATTTGACACGTCAAAAAGGTCATGAATAGTGTTATATATTTGTGTCATTGAGTGAAAAGTGTACCTCACGTAATTATAGTGGGTTATACCTAATGAACAACTTAATAAGATTTTTACGGCAATCATGACATTAACTTTAATTCCTATAATCATATATCATCAATATATTTAAATTACATAAGCCATTATTACCGTATTTCATGTATTATTAAACTATGCGTTGGAGGGTGGCGTCTTATGCCACCTCACCCAACTATGGCGCCAAATACCAAACGCTACCGTGAAAGCTGGTGACAAAAAGCAGGAGCGCAAGCCCATAACGGGTGTGAGAGGGTAAGGAGATGGGGTTCACCCTTAATCAGCCAATCACACCTTTCTTTTTAATTTAATTTTTAGTTAAACCATTACACGCTTGTTAAAGAGTGAGTTAATTAGTTAAAGACACATTGTCTACATACACTGACATGATAGGGTGTTGTACACTTTTTAGTTAACCAACAGTGCATAGCTTTATATGATATGTATCTGTTGCGTATGAAAATAGGTGACATCTATTACCGCGGTCGATGGTACTATGTGACCGTAGACTTACGCCTACGTCACCCTCAGTGTAATCACTACACCTCTATTGCTTCTTTCTTGTTTGTCACATATCTTCACTTATTTGTATTTCCGTTTTGAGTTGGGTTTTGTTGTTTACTCATTTCCGTTTTGGTTTAAACACATGCACGTACAAACGGAAGATTTTGATTTTGGTTTTAACAATTGCACATACTTTTATTTGGCTTCTCTGAGACTTTTGTGGTTTGATTTGGCTTGTATGAGTTGTATATATGAACTTAGTTATGTGAAGTTAGGGAAGAAATGAGTCAAGTCGAGTCGAGTTGCTTGTAAGTTATACAACACCGACTCATTCGTTAAAAGTTCAAACCGAGCACAACTTTAATGAGCTTTGGTGTAAATTGGAGTTCATTTAATAAACAACTTCTAGCATAAGCTTTAATATCAGGCTTAACTAAGTTTACGAGTCTTAATGAGCTTAATATTTTTAAAAATACAATAACTTTAATTAATTTAATATTATTAATAAAGATCAACATACCATAATAAATATTATTATACATATGATATAAATAATTAATAATATATCTTTTAATATGTAAAATCATAATTGTTTATATAATTATGTATGTACATAAATAAAAAAAAATTGAGCTCCAGTTTGAAAAATTATTAACACATCAAACTTAAAACATATAGTTTGAAACAAGCTTAACTTCAGTTCTTTAAATTAAATGAGCCGTGTTTAATAACTAAACGAGCTTAGGTTGCCTTAGCTCGTTCATTCCATCCTTTGGATGTGGAGGTTTGGGGTGAAAATGCTTGTCAAGTACTTTTCTTGATCAAGTCTCTTCTTTAGAGGCTTTTTTTCTACTAAAGAAAAGTTAACATCTTGTTGTAATCAAATTAAATTCATGCAAGAACTTAAGGTACAATTCAGTCACTTGGACCCCAATTTATTAATAATTTACTTGAATTTTACTTGAAAGGAGCATGAGTGAAGTATTAAAGCCATACAGGTATTGCTTTTATTAGTTCCAGCTAACTTGACAACACCTTAACCACGGGATCATCAAGGTTACCTCCTTCTTGTGGCCACAATTCTTTACTTTTTGTTACCTTTTTAATAAATAAAAAATAAAAAATAGAGAAATAGAAATGATAAGTGTGATATATAAAAAGTTGGGTTTCGTAAGTAATTAAATAAAAAATAAAAAAAATAGAGAAATAGAAATGATAAGTGTGATATATAAAAAGTTGGGTTTCGTAAGTAATTTGGTATATGCCATTAATTAACAACGAAAAAGGAAAAAGAATATACTTCTATGCGAACTAATTAATGAGATTTGAATAACTTCATTGCGTGAAGTTTCTAGGTTTGGTTGATATTACCTTTTTTATTAAATTTGAAAAATATATACATGGACAAACAACTTTTCAGTTGCACTCAAATTAAGGGTCATTGATTTTAAATAAAAAGTTTTGTATCTTTGAATTGTCATATCGTTAGTTAGAAGGGTAACGTGAACAAGTTACCTCCAATTTGTTTTTTTTTAAGGTAAACTTCATTAAGAAACGGCCGGCCTGACACAAAAAAACAGGACCGCACCACCCAAAACCATATTACAACATGTACATCGGATACTTACACCATTCTTTCCAATCTATATCCTTACAATTAGATCTATTTTTGAACCAAAAGAAACTATACGACTTAACCGCCCCAACTATCTCTAGCCATTCCCCTTTACCGTTAGAAAAGATCTTATCGTTTCTCGCTTTCCAAATACACCAACATGCTGTGATGATAATCCCACGGACAATCTCCTTCGCTTTAGCACCACCCCCGAGAACTTATGAGCTTCCATTAAATCCTTGAAACTGAAAACAAATACGGGAGGAATTTTGGTCCAAGAAGAGATACTGTTCCACACTCTAAGAGCCAAGTGACATCCAGTAAAAAGATGATCGACAGTTTCCTGCACCTCTTGACAGAAAACACATTCTTCTGGTCTAGCAAGAATATTTCTTCTGACCAGAGCGTATTTTGTAGGGATACGATCGAGACCCGCTCTCCATACAAAAATTTTGCACTTATACGGAATCCAAGTACACCCTTTAACCAGACGAACAACAGTCGAGTCCGGCCGAACCTGAAGCAAATCTTTGAAGGACCTTAGCGAGAATAAACCCGAGTCATCAGCAGCCCACCTCCACTTGTCCTTAGAGGGCGATAAAACGACTTCTGCGAGAATAGGGACACTGTCAGCCAATTCCAAAACCTCCGTGCCTGTCGGCGGGGCTCTCTTCCATTCCTAGTTGACTGAAATCTCACCCCCCACAACCTGAAGACGGTGCTTCACCAAGCAGGATTTATGTTTTTCGATAGCAAAAAGGCTCGGCCATCTATACATTAAAGGAGAATCCCCAGCCCATTTGTCGATCCAGAAATGAATACTACCGCCATTCCCTAACACCCCTGTGATATAGCTGCTGATTCTTTTGCCATTAATTAACAGCCTCGACTCCATTCTAACAATATTGAGCCACACACCTGTCAAACCTTACTTAGAAGGAAGGCACAACCATCTCCTTTTGTTGCCATGAATAGTCGCAACAACCTTTCTCCAAAGACTGTTTTCCTCAATCTTGAACCTCCACACCCACTTTGCGAGGAGAGCTTCGTTAACCGTTTTCAATTTACTGATGCCAAGATCTCCGCAATTTTTAGATGAGGAAACAACATCCCAAGCCACCCAATGCGTTTTTTTAATCCCCTCCGAGCCTCCCCATAGAAAGTTTCTCATAAGGGATTCCAACTTAACAATAACTTTGGAAGGGGCTTTAAAGATAGACAGGAAATAAATAGGGAGGCTCTCCAAAACTGATTTTACCAGGACAACCCTCCCCCCCATGGAAAGAGATTAGGCTTTCCAAGAGGCAAGACGGTTTTTGAACAACGCCATAATTGGCTCCCAATTAGAAACCCTATTCATGTTGGCACCAAGGGGGATCCCAAGATAGGAAAAGGGGGCATTACCTTTGATACAACCCAACAAGTCCGCCATTCGAGAGATTTCACCGTCATCCACCCCAACCCCCATGAGACAAGATTTATGGATATTAATTTTGAGACCCGAACAAGCATAGAAAACCCTTAGAATTCTTGCCACCGCTAGAATGTTTTCTTCCTCCCATTCACCTATAATTAAAGCATCATCTTCGTATAAGAGGTGAGAAACAATCGGGCCTCCGTTAGGAAGATTAACACCTTTAATTCTCCCTGAATCACAAGCTCTGGTCATCATACAGGAAAAGGCTTCCATCACAATAAGGAAGAGGAAAGGGGAGAGCGGATCACCTTGCCACAAACCTTTTTGGCACTGGAACTCGAAGGTGGGAGACCCATTAACCAAGACGGAGGATCTAGCCGAAGAGAGAACCCCCTTGACCCACTTACACCAAACCTGGGAGAAACCCATCTGAGACATAACCTCCACAACGAAACCCCAATTGACGTTATCATAAGCTTTTTCGAAGTCGAGCTTAAAAATAAACGCTTTTTTCCCCGACTTTCTCAGCCATGACCAAATCTCGCTTAACATAAGGGGACTATCAAGGATAAACCTGCCTTGAACAAAAGCCGATTGAGTGTCCGAAATCACATTACCGATGTATCTCTTCACGCTAGAAGCTAACACCTTTGAAATGACTTTACTGATAATCCCAACTAAATTTATAGGCCGGTAATCCCTCAAACTTATCGGATCTTTCTTTTTGGGAACAAGAGTAATGAAGGACGTACTACAACTTTTGTCGACAGAGCCCGAGTCAAAGAATGAGGACAAGATATCCTTAAAATCGTCTTCAAAAAACCTCCAAAAAAGTTTTAGGAACTTAAAATTAAACCCGTCCGGACCAGGGGCTTTATCGGCCCCACAGTCGAACACGGCCTCTTTGATTTCCTTCAAAGAAAACTGACCCGATAAGGCAAGGATATCCTCTTTCGAAAATTTTTTAATCCCATGGCACCTTAGAACCGGTCTCACTTTAACTTTCTCAAAGAATTGATTTCTAAAAAACCCCAAGATTTCTTTCTTAATAAGCTTAGGATTAGAAACCCACTTCCCTTCAATGTTCAAACCCGGAATGCCGTTGATGCATTTTCTGTTATTGATGAGTCTATGAAAGAAGGCAGAGTTCTCGTCCCCATCTAGGGCCCACCGGCAACGAGACCTTTGTTTTAAATCCAAAGATTGGAGACGCGTCAATTCACAAATGTTTTTAAGGCATTCGGATTTGATCCAGACCTCCTCTTCCGTTAGATCCCTGATATCACAGATAGAATCAATCTGTTCCAGTTCTTCTTTGTTTCTATCAAAATCCTCCTTTTCAGTCAGGACTAACTCCCTCCTCTAACTCTTGATCCTTTCTCTAATATGCTTGAATTTGTTGGTAAGAATCACATCCGGACGGCTCCCTATTTTCTTATAAGATTCCACCGCGACTTCCACCACTTTTTCAAAACCCTCCTTTTCAATCCACGAGTTGAAAAATCGAAAAGGTTTAGCTCCGAAATTTTTACAATCGACAATTAGAAGCAACGGGCAGTGATCAGAATACAATCTAGGGAGAGCTATAAGAAAAGCACAAGGCCAAGCATCAAAGAACTCTTTGGAGACTAACACCCGGTCAATTTTACTTAACTTGTTGGAATTAGGAGCCAGAAACGTAAACCTTCGATCCCTCATATTGAATTCAAATAAACCAGCCGAATCAATATAGCTATTGAACTCACGGGCACAGGCACTGTTAAAAACCGAATTTTTTCTCTCCCCTGGGGTACGAACGACGTTAAAGTCACCAAGCAGGACCCACTGACCGGTCCCTGTACCCAAGACTTGTAAGATAGAATCCCATACCACTTTCTTATCCAGAACCCGATGAGGAGCATATACGTTGATAATGTTCAAGGCTTGGTTACTGCCCACCAAACTGCCCTGAATAACTAGAAAGTGTCTCTGCTTAGACACATCCAGAAGACGAAAGACAGAAGGATCCCACAAACACAATAACCCCCCAGATCTACCTGAAGCACTCACAGATTCCATAGCAAAATCTTTGCTCCCCCAAAAATTAGAAGCACAAACTAAACTGACCTCGTCAACTTGAGTTTCCTGAAACGCGATAAAACTCACCTTATTATCCCGTCTCAGCCGCTTAATCCACCCAGCTTTGCAATCAGCCCCCAATCCTCTGATATTGATAGAGAGGAAATTCATGACTTCTTCACTTGAATGCCTTCTTCCGAAATGATCTCCGAGATCAAAACCTGATGCCGACCAAACTCAACTCCCACAACACGGCCCATCTCAATCGTACTATCCGCTTCTTTCCTGATCAGCTCTTCTAAGGAGAAAGGATCCGAATCGATAGCAACAGACTGAGATGCCACTGGGTCAGGAGACGACCCACCCCCAGAAGGAACTCCGGCCTCCTCTTTCGCTTCCTCATTCAGATCTAACGACTTCGCCAATTCACCATTTCTAACAGAGGGAGTCTCAACAGAACTCGACCCTTGCCTACAACCAAAAGGGTAATGCCACTCTTCCTCTGTTCTTCTCATTTTCTTCCGATTGGGCTCTCCTGACTTGGGGCCTGAAAAGACTTGGGCTTGCACTTTACTGCCTGAGGATCTCCTATGGGCCTTAGACCTAACCGAGGGCCCAGAAGTCTTGAAAAGACTAGGCCCCACACCATTTTGGAAAAAAAGGTTATGAAGAATACCAGACTCCGGAGCAATAGAAGGGGACCCACCGCTACCCGATAAAATATTGCCCTCACAATCTCATAAGTTGGACCCACCACCAATTATATCCTCAGTCCTATTCCCAACCATCTCAACAGGAATAGGTGAGCCCACCCCCTCTTTATTAACATCATTAATGAGAACATCCCTCTGCCCATTCTCCACCTCGTGCATGGGGCAATCACCCTGGGATTTTCCCCAACAGCGGCTAGCGACTCTTCAACATGCTCCACACCTTTCAACTTCTGGGTCTCTTCATCTTCCCCAACCTCTTGGTTACCCATATCCACCACCGGAGAGGACATCGCTGGAGAACCGGACGACGATGATACACTAAATACCCCTTCCAGACTATCCGGGACCCAAACGTCTTGATCTTCTTCCACCCAAACTCTGAAAGACCTTCCCTTCCAATTCAAGGAAACCACCTCTCTAACTCTCTGAGCTTCTCCGACTAGAACCCCAATCTTAAAAACTGACAGGTCACTATCCTCATGCAAGACTTTAGGGACGTGAAGAACGATACCGAATAATTCTCCAACCTACAACAAAACCTCAGGCTCCAGGAGCTGAAGAGGGATGCCATGCACACTGAGCCACGCTACCCTTTCCAGAGGCAAAGATTGCCCTCCCCATGGTTCAAGCTTAGTAAACCATGGTCCCCAAATGTTACTGGCCTCTAAGAATTTGTTAGCCGCAGCCGAATCATGAAAATAGATGAAGGTGGAGAGGCCACCCAAGTACTGGAACTTGGCGATTTCCACTTTAGAAATCCTCAGCAACTTGTCAAAATCAACCAACGTCTCCAAATCAACCATTTTACCAATCAGAGTAGACCCAACAAGTTCCTTAAAAGCTGATGTACGATCTGGAACTACCACCGATTTAACCGAAGGGACCACCCCGGACCCTCTAAAACCTCCCAGATACATGGACATACCCTCCGAAGTTTTAGACTTACCTAGGACGTCTCTATAAGACCTCTAGTCTCTTATGTTAAAAGACTTCGAATCCAAGTGAGCCGACTGTTTCGCCTCGCCATATCTGAACGCCTGCTGATCAGAACTCCCGGAATTCTCTACCGCAAATTTCGCCACATTAACCAAAAGTTTGAACGAACCCATCTTTATGCCTTTCAACCTTCCTTCCAACTCAGATGGCTCCCTCACCCCTTTAAAAGAAACAAAACAAAACTTGTTCCCTTTCTTGTCTCTTTTCCTCGCCACATAAACAGCTACCACATCCCCATACACACTGAAAACCTCCCCAATATCCTTCGAACTACAACGATCCGGCAAATTGGTGACAAAAAACTTGGTCACCCCGAGACTGGAACCCTCCATACCTAACCGAGACGGACACAGGAACTTTAAAAGCTTAACGAGATTCATAACGGCAATCGGAGGAAGCACAGAGCCAACACAGCCGGTAACAGACCCGCTAAGCAATAAAGTTCGGAGTGCCGGTACGGTGGTCATAACACACGAAGGCTCACACCCCAGCGGCGAATGGGAGACTCCAAAAGATAAGATAGAAAGGGAGGTCAAGCCAAGACCGGCGACCTCACTCGCTATATCAATTTCTTCGCTCCGTCGAGCCATCGGCGGTCGGCAAAGAAAGGGAGAGGAATAAGTATCTTTTTTAGTGGTTGGTTATGTCGAGAAATTAGTTACCTCCAATTTGTTATTCTTTGTTTATAACTAATTTATCTAAACTAATCAAATACGTAAATACGTGTATGTTCAGTGGCACATCTTGAGATTTCCGATCGGGGGTCGAAAACGTATATACCCAAAAATTTCTATAAAATCGGGGGGGGGGGGGGGGGGGGACATATATACCAAAAAATTTCTATACGAAAAATACATACTTTCCACTACTGAGCGAAAAGTTCGGGGGTCGGTTGTCCCCTCCTACCTCCACTATGGTGCACATTGCGTATGTTTATTTGTGTTATGAAATCAATGCTAATTAAACCGGACATAGTTAAATGATTTATCTAAACGACTCAGACAAATTGTAATCAAGTTTTAAATGTGTTAAACGGGTTGGCATGTTATAAATAAGTTAAATACGTTGTAAATGGGTTGGCATGCTACAAATAGGTTAACATGTTGTAAACAGGTTAGCCTGCTATAAATAGGTTTAACATGTTGTAAACGAGTTGACAGGTCGATATGATTACCCAAAACCTCAGTGTATTCGTGTCATGTTCATATCGTGTTTGAAATTGTCGCTGCTAGAAGTTTTGACAATATAATTCATGGTCATCAAAGAGGGCGGTGTTGTTTGATCATTGATCATACTAATGTTTATAAGGCATGTTAGTGCGATCCATTTTTCTCAATTGTTACGCACACCTTCGTTTTATAAAACCACATAGCCCCAAAATTATGGGGTTCGTGACTCAATAATTTCATAACTAAACATTAACTCATGGTGGAAGTTCAACAGGACCCCCACAAATAACTAAAACTCAGTGGCGAACCTAGGATTTTTTTCCTGGGGATGCGGAATATATTCAATGATCTTAGACTTCTATCTATATAAAAAAATCGGTTCATAGCGGGCCGGGTTGGGTCGGATCATGTAAGACAAAAGAACATCAAACTAAAATTTATAAAATCATAAAAAACACATCAAACGTCATTACAAACGTATTTAAAATTGTGCTCTACAGGCTTTCATTTTTTGAAATATATCCAAAACATCATCTAAAGATACTAAACACGCCATAAGTTCATTACATTCTTACTCATTGTTCCTATCACAGATAATTTTCTCCATAAGTTCATAAAACAACACTAAAAACTTAAAGGCAAAATTGCACTTTTCGTCCTTTATGTTTCAGGTTTTCTACAGGCGCTGTCCTTTAAGTTTAAAATTACACTCTATGTCCTTTATGTTTGCAACCTATAACAGGCGGTGTCCTTTCTTGTCAACCCAGTTAACTTTTGATGTTAAAACCCCTCACGTGCACGTCATGTGAGGGTATATTCGTCTTTTTCCCCAAATAACAAGCAATATAAATGCATCTTCTCCCCTGATGCGATTAGCAAAATTAGGGTTCCAACAAACCCAATTGTCTCCCCTGATTCACAAAATTAGGGTTCCAAATCATTCCAAAAAACCCAATCGGGCCGTTCATGAAAGTTGTGCAACGAAAGAAATACGCAGTTCAGACTTGTGGAAATTGCAAGGGGAAAGGCCACAACAAGAGGTCATGTTCAAAAAAACCAAGTGAGGGTGGTGCCAAGGTCAAGACTGCAGTTGGTGGTGATGCGAAAGGCAAACGGAAGCAACATGTTGATAGTGGTAAAGGCAAGGCTGCAAAGAAAAGCAAGAAGGCTTAACTTATGTCCGTGGGGTTCAACTTTTGTTATCTTATGTTAACTATGACTTATGTTCTCTTTTGTGATCTAAGACTTATGTTTAGTATGACTGATGTTCTATTTTGATGACTAAGACTTATGCTTGATGTTAATGACAAATATGGTTGGTGTATAATATGGTTATTAGTTGTCATAAATGACGTACAGGTATGTTGGTTGGCTGAACATTCAATGGTTGTGTAACCATTTAATACCAGTTTACAATTGCACTTCATTTCAAATGGAACAGGTTTGGTGGTTGGGTAACCATTACATTTGCATTCATTTCAACAAATACCATTACACCACTTTTAATACCAGATTACATTCATTTCAACAGATACCATTACATTACATTAATACCAGATTACATTTGCATTCATTTCAACAACTACCACAAAAGAAATCCTACATACATTAACACTTAAAAAACAGTACAACAAGCACAAAAAAAACCCAGCTAATCTTCAAATACTTCTTCAACCTCCTGGCTTCTTCAACCTCATGGCTTCTTCAACCTGACCACGAAGTTGTTCTTCAAGTACATTTCTTCCACGTATGAGTCCATGAATGATTTCCCTAGAACACTGACACATCTCAGGGTCAATCCAATCAAAAAAACCACAGTTTGATTCCTGCATTTTCATAAAAATCAGTTTTTTTTTTTAAATTAGGGCTAGAGTGAGGATGTTATACTAACCAGATTAGGGCAAGATATGAAACGCCTTCCTAGGTTTCTAACAGTCCAAGATGTACGTAATGCAGCTTCTTTTCCACACCAACAAAGCACCATTGTAAGTTCAATTTCGTTGCACAACTTTCATGAACGGCCCGATTGGGTTTTTTGGAATGATTTGGAACCCTAATTTTGTGAATCAGGGGAGACAATTGGGTTTTGTTGGAACCCTAATTTTTCCAATCGCATCAGGGGAGAAGATGCATTTATATTGCTTGTTATTTGGGGAAAAAGACGAATATACCCTCACGTGACGTGCACGTGAGGGGTTTTAACATCAAAAGTTAACTGGGTTGACAAGAAAGGACACCGCCTGTTATAGGTTGCAAACATAAAGGACAAAGAGTGTAATTTTTAAACTTAAAGGACAACGCCTGTAGAAAACCTGAAACATAAAGGACGAAAAGTGCAATTTTTCCAAACTTAAACAAAATAATCATGTTCAACCATAGTCTATAATTTTCAATTTTATTTTCAAACATTCAAGCTCTAGTATTAAATGTTGATTACTTGTAACTAATAATTTAAACAAACAAAGCTATAAATAAAACAACAAAATCATTTCACTACAAGTTTAGAACAACAAAAAAATCAAAAAATATAAAAAGATCAAACTCTTACACATCTATATTTTCTCCTAATCATTACATAAAAAAATTACATAAAGAAACCATATTAGTTCTACATCGGAATTCTGGCGTAATGTAACGCCCGTCTTAATTTTATAAGGATTTAATGTAAATATGCGAGAGTTTATATAAAACAGTACCTTACTTCAAATTTAGTACAAAATCAAAGTTTTGTAAAGTAATCACATGCTAGTTAACTACTAACTAGTTAAAGTATTCAAAACATGATTTATAAATTGTTTACATCATAACATTGTCTAAATAGAGTTAAGCTACGCGGGAGCTTCAAAAGTTCGTGTTCGGTTCTTCAAAACATGCTTGATCATCGTCCACATACTTGCAAATCCTGAAAACTAGAGATTTATAACAAATCTTAGTGTTAGAGTTCTTAGAAATGTTGCTTAATCGAAGCTACACTAGAAACGGATTCGATTAGCTATAATATACAAATATTTACAAAAATTCTAGGGTTCTACCGTAACTTACGGTATACACCGTAAGTTACGGTAGTCAGTTGAAATTTCTGGTCCACCGTAAATCAGTAGATAACCACCGTAAACTTCTGATCTCTACCGTAACTTACGGTAGCCCCTGCAAGTTTGTGTTTTGTCTTTTTAATTGTTGTGCCCAAACCCCATTCTCGGGTTTCTTATTCTAACAAACCACACACTGATTTCTCGTATTCTAATATGTCCTTTATTATCAATATCAAAGACCAAGTAACCAAATTATGATGCGTCAACCACACATTATTTGATTATTCGACCCGTTTGGCTCATCTATGGAATCCTCCATTACAATGACTACCAACGAGATTCCAACCAATTCTTGACTTATTATTCAATTTAGCGAATTCTATCGCTTTAAGTCAACAAAATCTTTATTCTACAATTCTGATACACATATGCTAGTTATCAAAATTTCCCAATGTAACGAGTTAAGTTACATACCTTCAATGCATGCCTTTCGAACGCAAGTCGCCACCGACTTGTCCACTCGACGCTCCGGTATCTTTTCCTATAGAGTTCAATCGTGATATGTTTAGAACTCCTTTTTAATCATATGTCGCATAAATTGTCCAAACATCACAATCATGCGTTTAATCTTAGAAATTCAGTTTCAAGCCTTCTTTGAGGCATTTCTACGAACACAAAAAGGGCAGAATTTTATATCTTTTATATTCAAATTCATGGCTTGTCCTTTAGCCTAGATTAACATGAATTTGAGCTACCACATATATAATCAAACATCATATTTTTCAGAAATCAGTTTCTATGAATCAATTTACACTAGAATAACCTTTTAAACCCTAGTGTTCCTCATTTTCTCACAAAACCCATGAACCACCTTCAAGGTGTTCATGAAATTTCCTAGATTTTGACATGATTTCACATGTTGTTGCCTAGGTTTCACTCCTAGACACTATATCTTCCCTATTCTACCCAAATAGCAAACATGCACATAAATTTTCAGATTTCCCAATTTCATGAGAATTTCAAACAGAGAATTAACACCAAATTTTACATACCTTGTAACCCCCTTGTGATGAGGATCACTAATCTATGTTCGGATTTTAATTTGGAACAGAAATTAGCCTTCAATTGATCAATTTTGTGCTGAACTAGGGTTTTGAGGAGGAGCTTGTGTCGCCCCTGTCTCCTGGTCGATCTCCACCAAACACAGACAAGGGTGTTTGTGTTTTATTTGTTTTATTTTATAAATATTATTTTTCATTTTAACACCTTTGGCCCTCCTACTTTCATTCTTTATTTGTTTTCACCCTTAACTACTCTTAAGTCTTTAACTAACTAGGTTAGTGTCATTCCTAGTTAGTTTATCTTACAAATTTATTTGCAAACTAGTTGCAATTTAAGAAATTTGTATTTTCGGGATGTTACAAGTCCACCCCCCTTAAAAGGGTTTCGTCCCCGAAACCAAGGTACGTACCAAATAAAGTAGGGTAGAGACGTCGCATCTCCTCCTCGGACTCCCACGTAGTGTCCGAGCCTTTCCTATGCTCCCACTTGATCTTAACTTGATTGATTTGTTTGTTTCGTAAGTGCTTGACCTTTCGATCTAAAATCTCCACTGGTCTCACCGCATAATTCAGGCTATTATCCACTTCGATATCATCGTAATGGATATAAGTTGTTTCGTCCGCTAGACACTTCCGCAATTGCGACACGTGAAACGTGCCATGTATTCCATTCAACTCTTCCGGTAACTCGAGGCGATAAGCCACCTTGCCAACCCGTTCTATGATTTTAAAGGGCCCAATGAATCTTGGGCTCAACTTTCCTCTTTTTCTGAACCGTATTATTCCTTTCCACGGCAATACTTTTAGCATTACCTTATCACCCACTTGAAATTCAATCGGCCTCCTTCGTTTATCCACGTACGACTTTTGTCGATCCTGAGCCGCTTTTAGGTGAGTTCGGACCATGTCGATCTTCTCATTCGTAGTTCAGATTATATCAGTAGGTGCTAGTCCTCGTGGACCCACTTCTCCCCAACATACCGGGGTTCGACACTTTCTACCATATAACATTTCATACGGGTCCATCTTAATGCTCGCGTGATAGCTATTGTTATATGAAAATTCGACCAAGGGTAGATAGACATCCCAACATCCCCCGAAGTCAATAATGCAAGCCGCAGCATATCCTCCAACGTTTGTATTGTTCTTTCACTCTGCCCATCCATTTGTGGATGGTAAGCGGTGCTAATGAACAGTTTAGTTCCCATTTGTTCTTGGAATTCATGCCAAAAATTCGAAGTAAACCGAGTATCTCTGTCTGACACAATGGATATCGGTACCCCATGACGTGCTATGATTTCATTGGTGTACACCTCCGACATCTTCTCGGATGTATAAGTCTCACGAATCGGAATAAAGTAAGCACTTTTCGTCAATCTATCCACGACTACCCATATAGCATCAATCCCGCGGTTGGTTTTGGGCAATTTGGTCAACAAATCCATGGTGATTTATTCCCATTTCCAAACTAGGATGTCCAATGGTTGCAACTTACCATATGGCTTCTGGTGCTCCGCTTTGACTTGCAAGCAGCTCAAACACTTCTCCACAAATTTCACAATATCTCTTTTCATCCCGGGCCACCAATAGTTTTGTTTTAAATCATTATACATCTTGGTCACCCCCGAATGTATTGAATAACGGGACTTGTGAGCTTCATCTAGTAGAAGCTTTTTAACTCCACATGTGTTAAAAACACAAATTTTATTGAAACGTGTTTTCAAACCATGGTTGCCTACTTCGAGATCTTTAACTTAGCCAACAATCCTTTCCTTTCTCCAGTTTTCCGTCTTTACTGCTTCATCTTGTGCCTCTCGGATTCGTTCAAGTAAGCCCGAGGTCACGATGAGCTGCAATGATCGTACTCGTATCGGGACATAATCTGCCTTTCTGCTTAGAGCATCCGCCACCACGTTTGCCCTTCCGGGGTGATAGTGTATTTCACAATCGAAATCTTTCACCGTTTCTAACCATCGCCTTTGTCGCATATTTAACTCCTTCTGATCGAAGAAGTATTTTAAGCTCTTGTGATCGGTGTATATGGTGCACTTTACTCCATATGAATAGTGCCTCCATATTTTTAATGCAAATACCACCGCAGCCAACTCGAGATCGTGCGTGGGATATTTCTTCTCGTGTATCTTCCATTGCCTCGAAGCATAAGCTATAACTTTGCCCCGTTGCATCAAAACGCATCCGAGCCCCGATAGTGAAGCATCCGAATAAACCACCAAGTCTTCAACCCCGTCTGGCAATGTTAGTACCGGAGCTTGAGTTAACTTCTCTTTTAGCGTTTGAAACGCTCTTTCTTGATCGACACCCCAAATGAACTTTTCTTCCTTCCAGGTCAGCTTTGTTAGCGGCGGCGCAATCTTGGAGAAATCTTGAATGAATCTCCTATAGTATCCCGCAAGCCCCAAAAAGCTTCTAATTTCCGAAGGGTTCTTCGGGGGATTCCATTTCGACACGGCCTCGGTCTTTGACGGATCTACCAATACTCCATCGACACTTATGATGTGGCCGAGAAATTGCACCTCTCGTAGCTAAAAGGCACATTTAGAGAATTTCGCATACAACCTTTCTCGTCTAAGTGTCTCTAACACCTCTTGTAAGTGGTGTGCATGTTCAGCTTCACTTTTTGAATACACCAAAATATCATCGATAAACAGGATAACTGACTTATCTAACATTGGTTTGCAAACCCGGTTCATGAGGTCCATGAAAGCCGCGGGTGCATTTGTCAGCCCAAATGACATCACGAGGAATTCGTAATGTCCGTATCGCGTGCGGAAAGCTGTCTTCGGCACATCTTCCTCCTTGACTTTTAATTGGTGATACCCCGATCAAAGGTCAACTTTAGAAAACCAGTTCGCACCTTGTAGTTGGTCGAATAGATCATCTATCCTCGGAAGCGGGTATCGGTTCTTTACCGTGAGTTTGTTTAACTCCCGGTAATCGATACACATGCGCATGCTTCCGTCTTTCTTTTTCACGAACAGTACCGGTGCGCCCCAAGGAGACACACTCGGCCTTATGAATCCTTTGTCAAGCAGGTCTTGAATTTGGGACATCAACTCTTGTAATTCCGACGGTGCGAGTCGGTACGGTGCTTTAGCTACAGGTTTTACGCCCGGAATCAATTCGATCCTGAACTCTACTTCCCGTTCAGGCGGTATCCCCGGTAAATCCTCCGGAAACACATCTTCATAGTCCCGTACTACCGGTACATCTTCAATCTTCAGTGATTCTTTCTCGGGCTCATTTGCGTATATCATGAATGCCTTGCATCCTTGCTTCATAAGCTTGTAAGCTTTCAACATTGAACATATTATGGGGTTACCTCCTTTTTCGCCATAGATAGTGACGTGTTTCCCGCTCGGAGATATTAGCTTTATCTCCTTACGAAAACACACGACCTTCGCGTGGTGCTGAGATAGCCAATCCATCCCAACGACTACTTGAAATTCCCCCATTGACATCGGGATTAGATCTATCAGGTATTCTTCATCATCGACGCTTAATTTGCAGCCTCGACAAATATCACAAACTATAAAACTTTTGTTGTCCCCTATTTCAACTTCTAAGGGCACAGATAATTTCGTCAATACAAACGAAGGATGTCGAAAAAATCCGAGCGAAATGAAGGATTTATTCGCACCCGTATCAAACAATACACGTGCTGGAATTGAATTAATTGTGCATATACCTGAGACCACATCGGGTTCTGTTTTTGCTTCAGCCGCGGTAAGTTGGAAGGATCTAGCCTTCGCTTTAGGAGCTTCTGCTGGAGATTCTCTAACGTCTCTCTTCTCAACTAAGTCCGGGCATTCAGACTTTTTGTGGCCGGGTTGATAACATTTGTAGCAAACTGAGACTTTACCCGGGCAAAGCGACGCCGTGTGCCCCGTCTTACTACATATAGGGCATGGTTTGTCTTTGAACCGACATTCTCCCTTGTGTCCTTTCCCGCACACTTTACAACTTGGCGATCCACCCTTAGCATCCACTTTCTTTCCCGACTCTCCGGTTCGAGCTTTCTTTGTTGGGCTTGGATTCACATCTTGCGCCCTTCGCTCACCCCTTTCAACTTGTTTCTTTAATTCGATTTCTCGTTCCCGAGCAACGTTTATGATTTTGGTAAGGGTCTCGTATTTTGAAGGAGTCATAAACTCCCTATATTCAGCGCTCAACATGTTATAGTAGTAATATATTTTCTGTTCTTCGTTCGTCACCAATTCACTACTAAACTTCATCTTATCCATAAACATCGCCGTAATCTTGTCTATGGTTTCACCCTTGTGCCTAAGTTGCATGAACTCTTCCTTGATTTTATTAATGACCGCCCTGGGACTATGATGTTTAAGAAACGGCGTCTTAAACTCCTCCCACGTCATGGCTCTTGCCGCTTCGGCTCCAATTTCATTCTTTTTATTGTCTCGCCAATCTTTGGCTTGACCTCTCAACTGACCCGTTCCGTAAGCAACGAAGTCACTTTCATCACAATGGGTCCTTTCAAACACCCCTTCAATGTCGCCCAACCATCTTTGGCAAGTTATTGGGTCAACTTCCCCGTTATAGATTGGCGGTTTGCACACCATAAATTCTTTGTATAAGCACCCTATACGTTCTCCCGATTTCTCCTTCATAAGGTTGACACTATCCTCCAACCTTTTAACTCGCTCTTCGACAAGTGACAACACCGTGCTTTGAATTTTTTCTATAAACCCGGATAGACTACCTTCAATTGCCTTCCCTACTTCTTCGGCAATTATCTCTTTCAATTGTTCGGTGCTTGTCTGCACCGGTTCATTATCGTTTCCGTCAGACATCTTGAAACTGAAATGTTTACATTAAACGTTAAACATTTCATTTATAACATTGCTTCATTTGTTTCGGTTTAGCCAAGTTCCCAACTTGCTTTAACCGTTCACATTTAATGCACTTTCCGGGTTTGAGTGTGTTAACACGTTCTTCCCATGCAAAACAATTCATTTCTCGTTTCTTACATAAGGTACAATCTATTAAAATAGTAAGTTAATTCTTACCGGACGATTGATCAAGCTTGAACCGAACACTTTGTTGACAACCTTAAGCTCTGAATACCAACTTGTAACGCCCGTCTTAATTTTATAAGGATTTAATGTAAATATGCGAGAGTTTATATAAAACAGTACCTTACTTCAAATTTAGTACAAAATCAAAGTTTTTAAAGTAATCACATGCTAGTTAACTACTAACTAGTTAAAGTATTCAAAACATGATTTATAAATTGTTTACATCATAACATTGTCTAAACAGAGTTAAGCTACGCGGAAGCTTCAAAAGTTCGTGTTCGGTTCTTCAAAACATGCTTGATCATCGTCCACATACTTGCAAATCCTGAAAACTAGAGATTTATAACAAATCTTAGTGTTAGAGTTCTTAGAAATCTTGCTTAATCGAAGCTACACTAGAAACGGATTCGATTAGCTATAATATACAAATATTTACAAAAATTCTAGGGTTCTACCGTAACTTACGGTATATACTGTAAGTTACGGTAGTCAGTTGAAATTTCTGGTCCACCGTAAATCAGTAGATAACCACAGTAAACTTCTGATCTCTACCGTAAGTTACGGTGGATACCGTAACTTACGGTAGCCCCTGCAAGTTTGTGTTTTGTGTTTTTAATTGTTGTGCCCAAACCCTATTCTCGGGTTTCTTATTCTAATAAACCACACACTGATTTCTCGTATTCTAATATGTTCGTTATTATCAATATCAAAGACCAAGTAACCAAATTATGATGCGTCAACCACGCATTATTTGATTATTTGACCCGTTTGGCTCATCTATGGAATCCTCCATTACAATGACTACCAACGAGATTCCAACCAATTCTTGACTTATTATTCAATTTAGCGAATTCTATCGCTTTAAGTCAACAAAATCTTTATTCTACAATTCTAATACACATATGCTAGTTGTCAAAATTTCCCAATGTAACGAGTTAAGTTGCATACCTTCAATGCACGCCTTTCGAACGCAAGTCGCCACCGGCTTGTCCACTCGACGCTCCGGTATCTTTTCCTATAGAGTTCAATCATGATATGTTTAGAATTCCTTTTTAATCATATGTCGCATAAATTGTCCAAACATCACAATCATGCGTTTAATCTTAGAAATTCAGTTTCAAGCCTTCTTTGAGGCATTTCTACGAACACAAAAAGGGCAGAATTTTATATCTTTTATATTCAAATTCATGGCTTGTCCTTTAGCCTAGATTAACATGAATTTGAGCTACCACATATATAATCAAACATCATATTTTTCAGAAATCAGTTTCTATGAATCAATTTACACTAGAATAGCCTTTTAAACCCTAGTGTTCCTCATTTTCTCACAAAACCCATGAACCACCTTCAAGGTGTTCATGAAATTTCCTGGATTTTGACAAGATTTCACTTGTTGTTGCGTAGGTTTCACTCCTAGACACTATATCTTCCCTATTCTACCCAAATAGCAAACATGCACATAAATTTTCAGATTTCCCAATTTCATGAGAATTTCAAACAGAGAATTAACACCAAATTTTACATACCTTGTAACCCCCTTGTGATGAGGATCACTAATCTATGTTCGGATTTTAATTTGCGACACAAAGTAGCCTTCAATTGATCAATTTTGTGCTGAACTAGGGTTTTGAGGAGGAGCTTTTGTCACCCCTGTCTCCTGGTCGATCTCCACCAAACACGGACGAGGGTGTTTGTGTTTTATTTCTTTTATTTTATAAATATTAGTTTTCATTTTAACACCTTAGGCCCTCCTACTTTCATTCTTTATTTGTTTTCACCCTTATCTACTCTTAAGTCTTTAACTAACTAGGTTAGTGTCATTCCTAGTTAGTTTATCTTACAAATTTATTTGCAAACTAGTTGCAATTTAAGAAATTTGTATTTTCGGGATGTTACACGTAATATTAGTCACACCAGCTGGAATTTTGGTTTTTCCGACAAAAAAGTCGTCCGGTCTTGAGAATGGCGTCAAGTCGCTGGGAATTTTTTGGGGTCGGGATTTGGAATCGGAATGAGTGGACGGGTTTGGGTTATTTTATTTAGTTCAAATTTCTTTGGGTTGGGTTTGGGCTAATAAAAATAGATTGTAGATTGGGCTTTGATTGGATTAAGTAATTAAGTGAATAAGTGGTTAAAAAATAAATTTTTTTCTAAGTGGGGCGGTTGAAAATTTTCAAGGGGTGCGGGTGAAAATTTCTAAGGGGTGCGGTCACGATTTCTAGCGAAAAATAACACTAAAAAATATTTTTTCATGGGGCGCGTCTGCCCACCCTTGGCTTAGGGTGGGTACGCCCCTACTAAAATGTTGGGATTGAACCCTATCAAAGGAACATATAATTAAAGCCAAAACTGGATCAGAGCAGTGGATCCAGAATAAGCAGATGTTTCATACAAGTCTCTCCCCTTGAAAGTGGTTTCAACATCTGTTGACCTCCTATCTACTGATCGTGCAAACTGTTGACCTACAAACTGCTGATCAAGTAAAGGCCTGATGAAAGACTAAAGCTCTGCTGTTTAATCTACTGCCTTGAGTCAAGCACTGCTGATCCGGACAAGTACTGCTGGGTTCACAGCAGTGGAAGGATGCAGCAGTTATTTAGATGTCTTTTATGTAATGAAATGTAATAGCAGTAGTTAGCATAGCAGTGTTTGTATTGATCAGAGGTTAGAGTTTGTTAGGAGGTTAGATGTCACTTTCATGGTGACGTCAGCTTAGATGCTCAGTGGTTTGCTAGTGCCTATAAATAGAACAGTGCTCTGTACTGTTCTATTAGCTCTTTGCAAAATTCTCTTCCTGCACGAACAAACACTGAGCTCTAGCTGAGGGGGAGTTTGTATTCAGCATTGCATTGTAATCGTAATTGAAATAAATTTAATCCTTCGGTTCTTTGTGAAAAATGTTTGATCAAAGCAATTCTCTCTTTTGATTGTGTGTAAAGTTTGTTTCCATCTTAATTCCGCTGCACAACTCATCCATTTTCATCTAATTCAAACGTAAAAACACAATCAAAACCAAACTCAGATCCAACAATTGGTATCAGAGCTTGGACAGTCAAATTTGATTTAACAATCATTTTGACATAAATAGTTCAGCTCATAATCGTTGATATCGATAGTTTGTTCGGCTTGTAGAAAAACAGAGTAAGGATTAATCACCATTAAAGTTGATTAATCAGTGCCTGTAAAACAACCAGGATGGCGTCACAATCACAAGATGATAAGAATAACATTGGCTCGCTTTTTAAACCACCCATGCTTAAACGTAATGAATACAAGATCTGGGAGAGAAGGATGGGCCACATCCTTGCTCAACAGAACACTGGATGTTGGAGGTCTGTTGTTTTTGGTCCCCATGTTCCTATGGTGCCAAGTGCTGAGGATGCAAAGAAGTTCGTTCCTAAACCATCTGAAAACTATACTGAAATTGATTTTCAAAAGTTCGAACTCGATGCCAAAGCATTTAGCATCATAGCATCTGCATTACCTAATGAGATCTATGCTGGACTATTACATTGTAACAGTGCTAAAGAGCTATGGGATGCGTTGAAGGAACAGTTTGGGGGGACAGAAGGAGTCATTGAAAACAATAGGGAAATTCTGAATCAGCAGTATGAAACATTTTGTCACATCAAGGGTGAATCATGGACTCAGCAGTTTGAGCGATTCAGTTGTCTCATTAGTGAACTAAGGCTTGTTAAAGTAACTTTTCCAAATACAACTCAAAATAGCAGGTTCCTTAGATCACTACCAGAAAAATGGGACACCATAGCTTTTGTTACTAGAAACTCTGCTGAGTTCAAAGATCTGACCCTGACCCAACTTCATGGTAGACTTCTGACCTATGAATGGGAGTTGAACCAGAAAAAGAAGTTGCAAGAGTCTAACAAAGTTACTGATGATTATTCATTCGGTAGCACAGCTCTTTTTGGTCAGGAAGAATTTGGCAGCAGTGGTAAGGATCAGGGTTATGATCACTTCATTGATATAACTGCTGGTGGAAAGTTTAACAACCCTTATCCTCACTCTGCAAATTATGCTTTTACTGCAAATTGTGAGAACCAGATGTCAGATAATTTGTGCTTTCAACTCAATGATTTGCAACACTTTGATCCCACTGACTTAGAAGAGATGGACATCTTGCATCAATTGGCTTTGCTTAGTGTAAAAACAAGCAAATTCTACAAAAGAACAGGGAGAAAATTCCCAGGGTTACATGGAAATTTAAGGGTTGGGTTGGATAAATCGAAAATCAAGTGTTACAAGTGCAATAGGCTAGGTCATTTTGCTAGGGAATGCAGGAGTCAAACTACTGGTCCTATAATCACTCATCCTATCTCAAACCCTAGACCACAAAATCAAAGAACTGTTCACTATACCCAATATACCCCTGCAGCTCATGTTAACACTGCTCACTATGCTGCAACCCCTGTGCCTGTGCATTATGTCCAAATCACTGTTCCACAAATTCAGTATGTTCAAACCCCTGTCCCTCAGGCATAAGTGCAATCTGTTGCACCTCAAACAGCTGCTCCAGCAGTGGTACAACCAGATCAGCAAAGCTTTTTTACTTAAGGGCTCAAGGCTTTGTTGACTGGAGCAGCATGCCTCATGAGCTTGGTGATGAAAATTTTGCACTCTATGCTTTTAATGAACCTTCTAATGATGAATTTTGTTTGATGGCATTAGAGTCAATACCAGAAGGGGGAGAAACTGAAGGTGAACAACTAAGTGATGAAACAGTGGATTAGGTGACTGAAGCAGTTGTTAATACAGTTGCTGGTGAACTGCTGCTGGGAGAAAATTCAGAAACCCTGATTGAACCACTGACAGACCCCTGGTCCAAAGAGGACAAAGAAGAAGAGGAAGAGAAGAGAGCATGTGAGAAGGAAGTAAGAGCTGATGATGAAGAAAATCATCAATGTGATTGTGCCATGATGGCTGCTTCCAAGGTAACTCTTCAAGTTCTTGAAAAACTGTGTTCAGACCAATGCATTATTGCATTTGCTAACATCGAAGAGGTAAATGAAAAACTTAGGGATAAAGTCTTGTCTGATGAAGTCAAATTTGAAAGGTCATTAAAAGAACTTAGAAACAAATTGGCTGAAAAGGATAAAGAGATCAGCAGTCACAAAGAAGAGCAAAGCATAACCAAAACTCAACTCCAAACTATGGTAGAAAAATACCAAGTTTGCAAAAAGGAGTTAAAGTCCACCCAAATCACATGTGAGAAATGGGTGGAATCCTGCTAAGGATATGAGTTATTGCTTGAAAAACAGATTAAAAGAAATGTGAAATTTGGTATTGGTTATAGAAAACATGATGTAAGACCCAACTTAAAATAACAGGATTTATGACATTTATCTTGCATTTAGTACAAAATTTTTCGAGTTTACTAAAACTTCATGGTTTTAAGATCATACATGATCATAACATTCAAGCCTACATCATGCTAGATAAACTTTCAAAACATAATTTCAAGTGTTTACATGTCACTAAAACAAAATAGACAAAATGCGGAAGCTTTGTTCGGTGTGTTCGGTTCTTGACATGGCTTGATCATCCTCCGGGGTCTAAAGAGCATCTTTACCAATCATACAATTTCATTTAAAAGATTAGAAATCAAGGCATTTGAACAAAATAATTAAATACAACAAATTATATATTTTGTTTTCAGCCCCTTCACCCGGCAATGTCAAAAGCTCACCCGGCCGTGTCAGCTTAACATATATTTTTCACAGCCCCTTCACCCGGCCGTGTCAAAGTTCACCCGCCCGTGTCAACTCTGCACGTTTATTTTTCATCAAATTTGTATTCAAACCTATCCAAACTCATTTTAATTGCTTGGGGTTCGTTTCTTAACATGTCTAAGCTATCATCCATTACCCGGATCCGTTATTCATATAGTTTACGCTCCCGTTACCCGGTTTACGTTTTTCTTTATTACACTTAAGCCAACATTTTACCACATACTTTATTTTGATCCGTTTAGAAGTTTTCATGCATTTAAGCATCAAACTCGCATTTCTCTTTGTACACTTCGTATTTCCATTTTTTAAATAGCCTCTTATATTCCACAACAACTATTTTCTAGTGGATTTAACATAACGGACCGTTATTCTTAATTTTACCCTTTGGATAGTCATTCTACGTAATTGACCCGTTCTTAGGCATTTGACTCTCAATGTTTATACTTACAACTCTTACATATATCTAAGAGTTGCATAATCATAATACTAGTATCTAAACGACCTCTAAGGGTCATTTGCCCGATTTACAAATCATGGGCGTTTTGGTCATTTTTAGTCCCTCATTTACGACGAAGGACTCTCGTTAATTATTTGACCCATATTTGCATGTTTATCTAGCAACTTAACTATGGGTACCTGGCTCGGGTCAAGGTATTGACCCGTTTACATAACTTTTTGCTTTAAATCTTTCTAGTTAAAGCAACGCACGTTTATGTTGTTTCCTGTGATTACAACACTCAACAAGCAATTGTCAAATGAAGTTGTCAAATGGTGTTAACAACACCATTTGACCCATTTAGCCTAATTGACCATTTATCCGTATGAGATGGTATTTAGTTACAATTTCATCCCTTAAAACCTATCCCGGTTTTTCCCTTAAACTCGTTTTACTCAAAACCATTTTTATTTGTTCGTCATTACATGACTAATTTACCTTTTTACCCCTTTTACCATAATTCATGATTTCCTACCTTTTTATTCATTCCGACTAGCATTGTATCATGCCGGATCATCGTATTTCAATTACTTAACATTATTCACGATCAATTTTTGCTAGTAAGTGTATAGTAATTAAAAAGGGGGTGTAAGTTTAACTTACCTCGCATCCAAATTACGCTTTCCTTTTCGTACTTGCTCCGTTTGACCCGCTTCATCCCCAAGCCTCCATCTAGCTTGTCAAGAGTCAAACTATCATCATAATTCACAAGGTGGTTAGATTAGTCATTATAACCACGACTATTCCACCATACGTATTTTCTATGTCAAAACTACTATTCGACTCCGTCTATGGTTAGTTTAACTTTTCAAAAGTTAACTACCCTTAATTATATGATATGTGCATATAAGCTAAATCGACTTCATAATTAAAATTTGTATTACCCCACATCACACGTAATTAGTCGAACTAGGAAATTACACGTTTGATTCATAATTTCAACATATGAACATTGTGGGCATAATTTATAACATCAACAATCAAGTTTCATATCACTGAAAATAGGCTGTTTTTTGTGACCTTTTTAACCTGTTTACAAGTCTTCAAAAATTTTGATTTTTTTATGTGGCGTACCTCTCGGAGGGTTAGGTCTTGTGTTAAAATTTCAAGATCTAACTCTTTACCAAAAAATCGTAAAAATTCATCCACTAAGCTGCAATCAGATTCGTCACTTCTGACTGCAGCTTACGGAAAAATTCATTAAAAATTTCTCGTTTATCCGACTGACGAAATTCCAATTGGCGATTCTTTTAATCACTTAAAACTTTCCACAGTAAGAATTTGAGATCATAAATCAATTCCTAAATTGAGTTATGACATTCGTAATGGGCTGCAAATTCTGCCAGAAAACGCAGCTTGAACCTTTGATACGGAAAAATTCATAAAACGCTCAATTTTCGTCGAAAAAATGCGATTCCAGTGGGGTTTTAAAGATATTTCCTGGAATTACATTTTGGACTCAAGAAACACACGTTTTTGTCAAGTTTTGTCCACGTTACAGCCAATACAAGTCGGTTGTAAATTCTGATCAGAAGCTGTTTGAATTCAGCTTTCAATAAAAACATGTTTATGACATTATAGCACTATTTTTAGCCATCAAAAACCCTAAAAACATCACATTACCCGAATTTAGCATTATCACACTTATCACCTTCAATGGTGATCATGAATTCACAAGATTTAGACCTAATTTCATCGTATGCTTGTCTAGGGTTTACTCCTAGACACTACAATGTTCCTATTTCATCATATAACGAACATGCAACCATCTAATTCGAATTCTCTAAGTTCATCCAGAAATTTAGATGGAAATTTTCTACAAAATTTACATACCTTATGATATCCTTGCAATGGGGATCACCAATCTAAGCTCAGATTTCGTTTTGGAATGGAATTGAGCCTTCAATTTGTGAATTTTGTGCAAGTTAGGGTTTGTGGGAGAACCCTGGTCGCTCCCTGTGTTCCAGTCGATCCACACATGTGTTGGATTTTTTTTTTGTTTTAATGAATCTTGTTTCACAATGTGCACAATTAACCCTCCTACTTTCATGAGGTTTATAGTTTAATTGTTTCAACACTCTAACTTGGTATTTCTTGGCTCTTATCTAACTGGGTTAGATCTTATAACTAGTTAGTTTATCCCGTTTAACTGCAACGTCAGATTAAAATAAAGAATTTATATTTTAGGGATGTTACAAGTCCACCCCCCTTAAAAAGGGTATCGTCCTCGAAACCTTATTTACGTATTTCTTTGGTTTAATTAAACGAACCAGCTTTCGTTTTCAACGCACCCGTTTCTTTCGGTCGAATTTTTTTTTATATTGACACGTATGTCTTTCATGTGTAAGGCCTCATGGGCCGTTACTTTCATCTTATGTCCCTTATCTTTATTGATTACTTATCTCGGCATTTAGACTCAATAGTCACTGGTTACCTTACACCCGATTGCTCGGGTATACATCCACTTTGCCTTCTAGGGCTTACAAACTTTTATTTTCCCATTTCGTAGTTCGGTCCATAACGTAGTTATATTCCATATTAGTTTTCTTGACCGTGATCGTATCACGTCATGTTTAAGTTTATATAATCTTTTCATTATCAAAAATCTTCTTTTCGAACGTGTCTTCATGCACCCATTCTTTTAGTGCTATCCAATTCCTCTTATAATATTTGCATTTGTTAAAACGTTACTTCTTACTAAAACTGAATTTTAGTTTAACGTTTTATCTTTAACGTATGTCAATTACTCATATTAAGGAAATTAACAATCAGTAAATTATTCTTTTCCGTTCTCGGTTTTCACGGGGAATAATAACCAGTTCCCTCGATTTATACAATTGACCCGTAGGTTCTTTCTCTTAGCCTCGTAGGCTATTTCTTTAGATTTTCACCCTTTTTACCTTATTAAGGTGAGACCCTAACCGTTCGTTTCTTTCTATTTATGACCCAAGGGTCTTCTCGGTCTCGTTGACCTTAACACTACTTTTAATCCCGTAGGTTATGATGACCTCGTAGATCATCTTTTATCAAAGTCTTTATTCAACTGTATATATATATATATATATATATATTTATGGTATCAAGGTACCCTTTTTATATTTAGAATCATTTATTTTCGCTTTTGTATTTCATTTAACCTTGACCGTAGTCTAAGGCTACATTTGTTTTCTTTCGAATTATTCTTCCGACTCTATGACTTTTTCCGTCATTTACACGTCGGTTTGTTCTTTGTTTACCGTTATCTGGTTCATGCTTATATTTCTTTACAACCCATTGCCCGGGTTCTTTTTATCTTAATGTTTTTAGCTTTCCGGTTTCACCGGTTTACGTTTTCCATACTACATTCCTTTACGACCCATCACATAGGCTCATTAATATCCCGCGCTTCCATTATTTGGTTTGCGCTTATTTGCACTACCAAGCTTTTATACTTTATTTATCTCGTTTGACTTATTCGTGTGAGGTTTCATCACTTATGAACGTCAAACTTCATTCTCTATTCGACCCGTTCAACTTTAAAATAGTTGAACGTAGTTATCCAAATTTCTACTTTCTCATCGTCTTTTAGTCACGACTCTTACTCCGAGTCCTTTGACTTTCTATTTCGCGTTCCCGTCTCTTGGTTTACGCATACTTTCAAAATCCTACCCATCTATCGGGTATCTTACCGAAGTTACTATCAAAGTAGCCGTCCCGGTATGTATTAAAACTTCGTTTTAAATTATTTGGTCGTCTTAGCGAAATCCATTGCTTTTATTTAATCAAGTTCTTTATTCTTTATTTAATCCGTCTGACTTGTCCGTGTGAATTTCATCACTTGCGACAGTCAAACTTTTATCTCTATGCCTTAGCATCCGCATTAGTTGGTTTGTATTTTCATTTACTTTAATCTTTGTCCCATCTCTCGGGCTCGTTATTCTAACGTAATACGCTTCCGTCATCCGATTTGCGTTTACGTTTACCTTCAACCGTCTTACTTATTTGATTTATTTGGGTACCTTTTTAATTCATCCCATTCACCCCGTCCTTACTACATCGGATGTAAATGTGTCTGCTATAAGAAGTTCATGGTATCATATGCCACTACTTACTTGGCCGGAGTAAGCGATTAACACATGACATACATGACCTTTTTATAGTTTTCATATCACGCCCTATGTAATTAACATCTCTATTTAGTTTTCCTTGGAAATAATATCCTGGATAGGTATTCTATTCAGGTTTTTTTTTTTTTTTTTTCAAGTTTCTAATTTACATATGCAACAATTATTTTCTACATGTTTGTTGCATATTGCTATTTGTGCGACTATATTTAAAAGTGTGCACCTGATAATGCTTGCCCTTAACGGGCTTTCCTTGCCTTTGACTTTGTTCGCGATCGTCACGCGATATAGGTCCTTGATGAGTATGCTCTGCTTGTCATACCTCGGACCGTTCCACCGTCATATCCACAATTCGTTCAACTCTCGTCATCTTCAGATGCGAGTATCCTTCAACTAAATATTTACAAAAGTTAGTAATTTCAACATTAATAAATGCACGTATTGTAATACAAGGTTTTTTACTGCACGTGATTTCGTTAACTATACTAATCATTTTGATTGGGGTAACGTGTATTACACGATAACCCTATGTGTTGTTTACAACACCTTAACACGCTAAACCATTAACATACATGTACTTACCGGATTTGAAATCAAGCCTCGAACCGAACACACTTTATTCTTTAACCATGAGCTCTGATTACCAACTTGTAAGACCCAACTTAAAATAACAGGATTTATGACATTTATCTTGCTTTTAGTACAAAATTTTTCGAGTTTACTAAAACTTCATGGTTTTAAGATCATACTTGATCATAAAATTCAAGCCTACATCATGCTAGCTAAACTTTCAAAACATAATTTCAAGTGTTTACATGTCACTAAAACAAAATAGACAAAATGCGGAAGCTTTGTTCGGTGTGTTCGGTTCTTGACATGGCTTGATCATCCTCCGGGGTCTAAAGAGCATCTTTACCTATCATAAAATTTCATTTAAAAGATTAGAAATCAAGGCATTTGAACAAAATGATTAAATACAAGAAATTATATATTTTGTTTTCAGCCCCTTCACCCGGCCGTGTCAAAAGCTCACCCGGCCGTGTCAGCTTAACATATATTTTTCACAGCCCCTTCACCCGGCCGTGTCAAAAGTTCACCCGCCCGTGTCAACTCTGCACGTTTATTTTTCATCAAATTTGTATCCAAACCTATCCAAACTCATTTTAATTGCTTGGGGTTCGTTTCTTAACATGTCTAAGCTATCATCCATTACCCGGATCCATTATTCATATAGTTTACGCTCCCGTTACCCGGTTTACGTTTTTCTTTATTACACTTAAGCCAACATTTTACCACCTACTTTATTTTGATCCGTTTAGGAGTTTTCATGCATTTAAGCATCAAACTCGCATTTCTCTTTGTACACTTCGTATTTCCATTTTTTAAATAGCCTCTTATATTCCACAACAACTATTTTGTAGTGGATTTAACATAACGGACCGTTATTCTTAATTTTACCCTTTGGATAGTCATTCTATGTAATTGACCCGTTCTTAGGCATTTGACTCTCAAGGTTTATACTTACAACTCTTACATATATCTAAGAGTTGCAAAATCATAATACTAGTATCTAAACGACCCCTAAGGGTCATTTGCCTGATTTATAAATCATGGGTGTTTTGGTCATTTTTAGTCCCTCATTTACGACGAAGGACTCTCGTTAATTATTTGACCCATATTTGCATGTTTATCTAGCAACTTAACTATGCGTACCTGGCTCGGGTCAAGGTATTGACCCGTTTACATAACTTTTTGCTTTAAATCTTTCTAGTTAAAGCAACGCACTTTTATGTTTTTTCCTGTGATTACAACACTCAACAAGCAATTGTCAAATGAAGTTGTCAAATGGTGTTAACAACACCATTTGACCCATTTAGCCTAATTGACCATTTATCCGTATGAGATGGTATTTAGTTACCATTTCATCCCTTTAAACCTATCCCGGTTTTTCACTTAAACTCGTATTACTCAAAACAATTTTTATTTGTTCGTCATTACATGACTAATTTACCTTTTTACCCCTTTTACCATAATTCATGATTTCCTACCTTTTTATTCATTCCGACTTGCATTGTATCATGCCGGATCATCGTATTTCAATTACTTAACATTATTCACGATCAATTTTCGCTAGTAAGTGTATAGTAATTAAAAAGGGGTGTAAGTTTAACTTACCTCGCATCCAAATTACGCTTTCCTTTTCGTACTTGCTCCGTTTGACCCGCTTCATCCCCAAGCCTCCATCTAGCTTGTCAAGAGTCAAACTATCATCATAATTCACAAGGTGGTTAGATTAGTCATTATAACCACGACTATTCCACCATACGTATTTTCTATGTCAAAACTACTATTCGACTCCGTCCATGGTTAGTTTAACTTTTCAAAAGTTAACTACCCTTAATTATATGATATGTGCATATAAGCTAAATCGACTTCATAATTAAAATTTGTATTACCCCACATCACACGTAATTAGTCGAACTAGGAAATTACGCGTTTGATTCATAATTTCAACATATGAACATTGTGGGCATAATTTATAACATCAACAATCAAGTTTCGTATCACTGAAAATAGGCTGTTTTTGGTGACCTGTTTAACCTGTTTACAAGTCTTCAAAAATTATGATGTTTTTATGTGGCGTACCTATCAGAGGGTTAGGTCTTGTGTTAAAATTTCAAGATCTAACTCTTTACCAAAAATTCGTAAAAATTCATCCACTAAACTGCAATCAGATTCGTCACTTCTGAGTGCAGCTTACGGAAAAATTCATTAAAAATTTCTCGTTTATCCGATTGACGAAATTCTAATTGGCGATTCTTTTAATCATTTAAAACTTTCTACAGTAAGAATTTGAGATCATAACTCAATTCCTAAATTGAGTTATGACATTCGTAATGGGCTGCAAATTCTGCCAGAAAACTCAGCTTGAACCTTTGATACGGAAAAATTCATAAAACGCTCAATTTTCGTCGAAAAAATGCGATTCCAGTGGGGTTTTAAAGATATTTCCTGGAATTACATTTTAGACTTAAGAAACACACGTTTTTGTCAAGTTTTGTCCACGAAACAGCCAATACAATTCGGTTGTAAATTCTGATCAGAAGCTGTTTGAATTCAGCTTTCAATAAAAACATGTTTATGACATTATAGCACTATTTTTAGCCATCAAAAACCCTAAAAACATCACATTACTCGAATTTAGCATCATCACACTTATCACCTTCAATGGTGATCATGAATTCACAAGATTTAGACCTAATTTCATCATATGCTTGTCTAGGGTTTACTCCTAGACACTACAATGTTCCTATTTCATCATATAACGAACATGCAACCATCTAATTCGAATTCTCTAAGTTCATCCAGAAATTTAGATGGAAATTTTCTACAAAATTTACATACCTTATGATCTCCTTGCAATGGGGATCACCAATCTAAGCTCAGATTTCGTTTTGGAATGGATTTGAGCCTTCAATTTGTGAATTTTGTGCAAGTTAGGGTTTGTGGGAGAACCCTGGTCGCGCTCCCTGTGTTCTAGTCAATCCACACATGTGTTGGATTTTTTTTTTGTTTTAATGAATCTTGTTTCACAATGTGCACAATTAACCCTCCTACTTTCATGAGGTTTATAGTTTAATTGTTTCAGCACTCTAACTTGGTATTTCTTGGCTCTTATCTAATTGGGTTAGATCTTATAACTAGTTAGTTTATCCCGTTTAACTACAACGTCAGATTAAAATAAAGAATTTATATTTTAGGGATGTTACATATGATGATGAAAACACTGCTGTTGAAAAATCTGTTCAAACCACTGAGTTTATCCCCACAAACAAGAATGGCCAAGAAGTGAAAATCACTGATAAACTTGGTAACAAAATCACACTTGACAGACCAGTGGGATGCTCTACTTTTGAGGAGTTTGAAAAATATCAGTTTAAACCAACATGGTCTGATGAGTGTGACATTCTTGAAAATTTCAAGCCCATGGACTTTACAACCACTGATGGTGTCAAAGCTCCAAAAGCGAAAGTCATTCCTCTTAAGGACATCCCAACAGAGGTTAAAAACTCTGTTGTAAAGGAGTCTGAAAAGAGAAAGAAAAGAGAAAAGATCAATAACTTGTTTTGTGAATTTTGTGAAAAGAGAAATCATCTAACAAAAGACTGTTTTCATCTAAAAGCATATGATCTAAACAAAACAAGTGTCATTGTTCCTGCTGAAAGCTGCACCATCTGTGGTAAAACAAACCACAAAACTCAAGCATGTGTGTATCTCAAAAAGTTTGATGTGAAAAAGAATGAATACACTGCTAAAACATCCTTGAGTCCATCAACATCGTCTGTTAAATTCACCAACAACCAACCACTGTTTGTGCCAGTTCAAACAGCTGTCACAAAACAACTGAACCAAACATCTATCAAAAGAGATGTTCAGGTTACTGATGCACCTCCTGCAAATCAGTTCAGAAAAGGCATGGAACAATCATCTTACCAAAGGATTCCACACATTTATGAGACCTACAAAAGGCCCTCTAAACCCAGAATGAACAGGCATCCTTTTGGGTACCAACAGGTGATTGGTCAAAACCCACAACAGTGGTTAGAGAGAAATAGTTCTAAAACTGTCCAAACCCTTGACCTAACCACTGTCCATACATCTGCATCCATCCAAGACATTGTTGAGACCCCATCCAAAGCCTTATTGGCTTTGGAAACCCTAATGAACTAATCCTTTTACTTCATGTGCAGGGAGCTTCTACATGCTTAGATAGTCTTTGGTATGTAGATAGTGGAGGCTCCTGGCACATGACAGGATGTAAAGCCTTACTCAAAGACTTCAAAATTCATTGAGGGGGTGATATATCCTTTGGGAAAAAATAGTAAAGGGAAAGTTCTGGGGTCTGGTACAGTGCAGTCTGGAAATGTAAAATTTGAAAATGTCAATCTGATAGACAATCTGAAATTCAACCTCCTGAGTGTTTCACAAATGAGTGATAAGGGGTATGGGTCATTCTTCACAAAGGAGTGTTGTAGGATTGTTGGACCAGAAATGGTTGAAAAGATTGAAGCAATAATAAAAACTGGAAAAACAAAACTTGTTGCTCAAAGAAGTGGCAATGTTTATGTTGTTGATATGTCAAAAGAGTGTCCCAGAGCTGATGCCTGTCTGTTCTCAGCTGCCTCTAACAAAGAGACAGAACTTTGGCACAGAAGATTGGGGCACACAAATCTCAAGACAATCACAGAAATTTCAAAAAATGGCCTTGTAAGAGGCTTGCCACAAAAATTGTTTTCTTGTCCTGAGCACTGTGTTTCCTGTTTAAAAGGAAAACAACATAAAAGCTCTTTTAAGTCCATTGAAGAGTCCAAAACAACCTAGTGTTTGCAAATGCTGCACATGGATTTGTTTGGCCCAGTTCAAGTCATGAGTCTTAAGAAGAAAAGATATTGTTTGGTTATTGTTGATGACTTCTCTAGGTTTACATGGACTTTCTTTTTACACTCAAAAGATGAGACTGCAGGCATTTTGCAAGACTTTGTGACACAAGTTGAAAAGCAATTTGACCTTCCAGTAAAAGTCTTCAGGAGTGACAATGGCACAGAATTCAAAAATAAGGAGTTGGATGCCTTCTGTGTGAAGAAAGGGATTGTAAGGCAGTATAGCATCCCTAGAACACCAGAGCAAAATGGGGTAGTTGAAAGAAAGAACAGAACTTTGATTGAGGCTACCAGAACCATGCTTGCAGATTCAGTTTTGCCATTAACTTTTTGGGCAGAGGCAGTAAACACTGCTTGCTATGTCCAAAACAGAGTTTTAATAAACCCCAGGCACAAAAAGACTGCTTATGAAATTCTGTATAAAATTAAACCACTGATCTCATATTTTAAAGTCTTTGGCTGCCCATGCTTTATCTTGAATTTAAAAGATTCCATCTCAAAATTTGCAACCAAAGTAGATTGTGGTTATCACCTGGGATACTCAACCACTGCCAAGGCCTACAAAGTGTTTAATACACGGACCAAAGCAGTGGAGGAGACTTTGAATGTAAAGTTCATTGAACTTTCATCGATGAAAATCCCAGCAAATCCTGCTGGTTTGTTTGATCATGATAAATTCACTTTTGAAAATACTGCTGTCAAGACTAACAGTGCAGGTCCATCAGAGGATTCATCACCAGAATATGGGTATAAGATCATCATTCCTCAACAAAAGTCTGCCACAATGGGAAAAACATCAGTTGTACAAAACAGCTGTCAAAGCTCAACCACTGCTACCTCAATAGTTGTTGACCAAAGTAGCCCATCCACCACTGCTTCCACATCATCAAACACTGCTGACAAAAGTCCCCAAACAGTGGATAAAAGTCAGCATGTGTCCTCACCATTACCTCCCATTCCACCACCTTTTGAAGCCACTGCTGGATCATCAAAGTCACCAGCAGTGGTTAGCTCAGATGATACACATTTGCAGCCTTCACCAACAAATTCCATGATACCATACCAAGGAGATTTAATCTTCTTGAGATCTCATCCACCTGATCAAATCATTGGCAACATCAATGAAGGGGTGCTCACAAGAAGCCAAACCCAAAACATTTGTCTTTTTGCTGGTTTTCTATCACTTCATCAGCCAGTCAAGTATCAAGAGGCACTGAAAGACAATAGCTGGGTAGAAGCCATGCAAGAGGAGCTCCAACAGTTTAAAAGACAACAAGTATGGGAGCTTGTACCACAGCCAGAAGATGTAAGTCCCATCGGCATAAAGTGGGTCATCAAAAACAAAACTGATGAAAGGGGCATTGTTGTCAAGAATAAAGCCAGGCTTGTGGTTCAAGGTTACAGACATGAAGAGGGGTTTGATTATGATGAAACATTTGCCCCTGTAGCAAGATTGGAAGCTATAAGACTGTTCTTGGCCTTTGCTGTCAACCACAACATGAAGGTGTTCCAAATGGATATCAAAAGTGCTTTCCTCTATGGTACAATTCAAGAAGAGGTGTATGTCTGTCAACCTCCAGGTTTTTAGGATCCATTTTATCCAGATCATGTCTACAGGCTAAACAAAGCCTTGTATGGCCTGAAACAAGCACCAAGGGCCTAGTATGAAACTCTTTGCACCTTTTTACTCTCAAATGGCTTCAAAAGAGGTACCATTAATAAAACATTGTTTCTAAAATGGAGAGGAAAGGATTTAATGATTGTCCAAATCTATGTGGATGACATTATTTTTGGAAGCACATGTAATAAAATGTGTGAAGAGTTCAGGGAACTCATGACAGCTGAGTTTGAAATGAGTGCAATGGGTGAGCTGCAACGCTTTCTTGGTCTCCAAGTTCAGCAAATGCAAAATGGAACTTTCATTCATCAAAGCAAATATACTAAAGAACTTTTAAACAAATTTGATATGAATGATTGTAAACCATGCAGCACACCCATGGCAACAAATAAGCTTGTCATGTCTGATGAAAAGGATGAACTGATTGACCAAACACTTTATAGAAGCATGATTGGGTCTTTATTGTACCTAACTGCATCTAGGCCAGACATCATGTTTGCAACATGTGTTTGTGCAAGAAGTCAATCAGCCCCTAGAAAATCCAACCTTATTGCTGTAAAAAGGATATTCATATACATAAAAGGTGCTCCCACACTTGGTATCTGGTATCCAGCTAATGGGAATATCAAGCTTTCAGGATTTTCAGACAGTGACTTTGCTGGATGTAACACAACAAGGAAGTCCACATCAGGAGGGTGCCAGTTTCTAGGTGACTGCTTAGTTTCATGGCAAAGCAAAAAGCAAGCAGCTGTTTCAACATCCACTGCTGAAGCTGAATACATTGCTGCTGCAAGCTGTACAGCCCAACTCCTGTGGCTTCAAAATCAGTTGCTGGATTTTGGTATCACTTCCTTAAAGACACCACTCATGTTGGATAGCCAGGCAGCATAAAATATCATCAAAAATCCAGTCTCTCACTCAACCACCAAACACATCGACATCAGACATCACTTTGTGAGGGATTGCTATGAAAAAGGTTTGATTTCTCTGCATCATGTTCCAACTAAAGACCAGCTGGCAGATGTGCTCACAAAAGCATTAGATACAGCCACCTTTGAAAGCTTGGTCTCTAGGATTGGCATGCTAAACATGGAATAACAAGCAACATCTTGTTTTTCTATGAATAAAAGCATTAAAAATGTTTTCAGGAAAATCAAAAATCCATCCTTAAAAATAGTTAAAAATGAATTTTTCATTAAAATCCTTAAAAGTCTGCCATAACCACTGATTGTTCAAAAGTCTGCTCTACTTCAAAATGTTTGTCCACTGCTGAAAGCCATCCCATGTCCTCTCATTTCCTTGATAAACTCTGTTGTTCAAAAGCAGTGTCTTATCCACTGATATGCTATCCACTGATAGTGAAAATCATCCACTGCTTCCATTTGTTACCGTTGTAACCACTACTTTCATTAGTAACTTTCATAAAAGTATTGTCCTTTATTTCATCAGAGGTTGGCATGTGGGCAGTACATAGTGGTCAGTACTTTTGTAACCGCTGCTACGTCAGCCTTCACTTTTTCCTCTATAAAACCCCCCACTTCACATCAAAATAGGGTTTTACTGTCAAATTGAATTCTCAAAAATTCTCTTCTCAAAGCAGTTTCTTCATCAAATTCCTTCAACACTTTCTTCGATCATCATCTTCAAAATGACAAAATCGAAATCATCTGCAACACCCACTCCCAAATCAACTTCGAAAGAAGCCTCTCAAAAGGCTAAAACCAATGGAATTCCACACAAACCATCTCACAATCTTCTGGGTCTCCTCACAAAACCCGGCACTACAGACGCTTTCGATTCCATACTTGCTACCATATCTGCATCAAAGTACAAAACTTTGTGAACAGCAGATGCACCAATTTACTTGACAACCCAAAGAGAGTTTTGGAAGAATGCAACCCTTGAAAAACAAGGAGACGCTGTAATAGCCATCAACTCTTCTCTAAAGGGTAAAGCCGTCAAGATTACACCACAATCCATCTCAGAGGTCTTTCAACTCGACGATCAGGAAGGTAAAATTACTTTTCCCAAAAACGAGTTGAAAAATGATTTTCTGGAAAGAGGGTATAATGCAGAAGTAAAAAAGGACACCTTACAAAAAGGTTACTTCCCTTCTGCAACACGATTTTTATTCCATACCCTCCTAATGTGTGTTTCAAACAAAACCACTGCTTTCAATGAAATATCATTAAAAATTCAAAACTTGGGTTATGCTATTCTTCAAGGAGAAAATTTTAATTATTCTCGGGAAATTTTTAATGATCTGGTTAAAAATGTTGAAACAAAGGCATTCTTACTATTTCCAAGATTTTTGAGTAACTATTTTGAAAAGAAACTTGGTAAGAATGATCCTTCTGCAATAAAACAAGGTGAATCTCTTTAAATGCACAACTTAACTGCTGAAACTTTTACAAGAATGTCAACACCTTGCAAAACACAAGCAGAGGTGCCTGAGCAGAATTTAGCAGCTACCACTGCTCCTTAGGTATCTGCTGCTGAGCCCACTGCTCAAGGTGATCAAAGCAGCAAAACAACTGCTTTGAAACCCACACCTACAATCACCAAAAAGCCAACAAAAAGAAAAACTCAAAAACCCCCCAAACCCATCAAAAATGCAACTCTGGAGGATGAGATACCAGAGCAACTGCCAGTGACAACACAAAAGTCACAAGAAACCACTGCTGCTACTTCCTCATAGCAGTTGGTACAAATATCTCAAACCATAACCGAAACTCCTCCTGTTTCTTCTCAAAAAGAACAGATTGTACACATAGGGACTCCACAATACGATGCTCTGGAATCACTCGTTTCCATCATCCACAGCCCAATGCCCGGGGCAAATTCTTTTTTAACACCAAACCTCACATCCACAATTCCTCCCCCAACTAGACTTTTGTTGGAAGCAATTGATTTGAACCAGGCACAAACCAGTCCTTCTCAATCACCCATCAATGAGAACATGCCTCAACAGATGACTGGGTCTGATGTATCAATCTTTGCTAACCCACCAACACAACCTGAGGAGGTTACACCCCTTGAGTTACACATAACTCTTGGTGCTATTCCAAGTGAAGCAGCCACTACAAATGTTGAACCCACTGGTTTACATTTGGACAGTGGTTACATCAATAAGACTTCCTTGGAGGCAATTCCTTCCATAGCACCTCTGACATCCACCAGTGGATTTGTCTTAACCACTGGCAACATCAAAAGGCTGTCAAGTGTTGAAGGAAGAAGACCCCAGTACCAGGAAAAAGGGGCATCAGTGGTTAATGTTTGGAGTACACTCCCTACCTCAACCACTGATAAAACCACTGCTAGTGGGAAATCAGATGATCCCATTAAATTGGGTGATGGTTTAAAATATCTGGAATTGACGGAACGAGTTAACAAACTGGATACAGCTGTTGCAGACATCAAAGACATGCTACAACAGTTGTTGAAAGTACAAAAGAAGCAATCCACTGCTGTTCCACCTCAAGCACCTGCTACAAATGTGCTCTGGAATCTATTTCAACCTTTTCTCCAACAACAAAAGCAAATGGCTGATCAGCAACATGCAATACATGTACAAGAGCTGAGAAACACCATGGAGTCTAGGTTCAAGAACACCCAAGCAGACATTAAGGCAATCAAGGCCCATTTATTGGAAACCACTGGCACTGCTCCTCCTACTGTTCTCTTTATTGATCAACTTCCCCCAGATAATGCCAAAAAGGGGGAGAAAATTCAGGAGTGGATAAGGAAGGGAATAGATGATGGTCTTTACATTGAACCAGAAAGGGATGCTATGACCAGAAAAATTCCTTTGCCAGATGGTAGCAAAAAGGTTGATGCTACCCAAGAAGCACTTGATGAAGGAGTAGCAAGTGTAAAAAGGGATAGAGCGGCAAAGGATATTTCAAGGTGGAATGAGGAGAAAAGAGCTTACATGGAGCTGAATGCGCAGGGTTGTTCTGGGCTAAAGGATGTTCAAAATCCTGTGCCAAAAAGAAACCTCACTACAAAAGTGAGGAAACCTAAGTCCACACCATCCAGACTCACAAAGCATACTTCAAAACCACCATCCAAAAGCCCCCAGCATCAAACCTCCACCCAAACAGCTGTTGTAACTCCTGCTGTATCAACTACTGCTGGTACTTCAGAGGTTTCAACATCTGTTATCATTTCAACACACACTACTTCAACACACACCACAACCACTGTTCTACCACCACCACCATCTCCACCAAAAACAACCTCACCACCATCGCCTCCTGCCAAAAAGCAGAAGACAACAGATGTTACAACATCTGTTGTAATGACAACAGTGGTTGAAACACCAGTTGTTTCAACAGTTGTTAGTCAATCATAAATCACTGCCACTCAAATCACCACCACTGATCCACCCAAAACATCATCTGCCTCTCCTACAAGAAAAAGGAGAAGGATTTTTATACCAGATGATGATTCACCATCACCTCCACCACCACCAACATATTCAAAATCTCTAACACTTGTTACAATATCCAAACCTGTTCCTCTCTCATCAGCTCAAATTCAAAAGCCCTTAGCTCCTGCAGGTGTTCAATTCCCTCTTGAACTTATAGCTGTCAGAGAAGAAATCAAATCTTTCTACTATGAGGATGACCCTGCTAAAAGGAAATTGCCATCTGTTAAAGGATATCCAAGGCCTAACAATATTGAATAATATTTGAAAATCAAGGCTAAGGAAGCAGATGATATCTCAAAAATAAATACACATGGGAAATCTGATAGAGAAATTCAGCAGAATTATCAATACTTGCTCACACAAGTCAGATCCCTGGAACAATTTGCAAAAAATGTATGTCAACAAATCTCAGAGAGAGCATATGAAACTCTAAGAAAGGACTACATTGAAAGCATCATGGCAACAAAGAAGTACAAGGGAGAAAAGCACATGTACAAGGAGTGGACCATTCCTGAGCTTGAACAAGAAGCAGCCAGGATTCAAGAAATGATAAACAAAAAGGTCAAACACACTCCTCCTGATTGGTCAAAGTACAAAAAGAATGTGCCTGAAAAATCACTTAAGCTGAAGAGAATGAAAGAGGGGTTAGTTGCTGCTGATTATGGGTCTAAACATCAAGTGGCAAGATGGAAAGAAGATACAGTCAGGGCCACCTACAAAAGGTTGGAGGAATTAAGGAAGAAAGATCCCACAGTTCCATAAAAACCTGACTATCCTGAAGCAGAGGTTTCAAAAAGACCATCAAAGCTGCAAATCAGGAGAGCCACTGCTCCAGCTGGTGCATCCATCTATAAAAGAAGGCAACTAAAACAGTTGGGTGGTGAAACCATCCAAGAGCTGATAAAAGGAGATGACCTTGTAAAAGAAGGCATAAAGAAAATAATTATAGAAACTCTTGGTTTAGATCAAACTACAAGTACTGCTCAGTCAGTCATAAATAGGCCAGCTTCACCAAACACCTCATCAAATAAAAATCTCCGAAGAAACCCACCAGGCTCAAAAGTACTAAAGTGGAAAACTGACAAACAGACTCATGTATTGACTATGTTCAGGTCTGGTGGAGAAGTGATGAAAATAACAAGGGAACAAGCTCTTGGCCTGAGTCTTGAAGATATGCAGGATCTCCTTGATCTTCCACTTGGTAGGGATGAAGATGACACAGATGCCCTAGACTTTGAGTTACAACTTAAAGGTCAGATAAGGGAACTGTTAATGAGGCAATAAAGTTCCACAATAATGAAGAGTTTTGGCATTATCTGTTCCAGGGGGAGATTGTTGGGATTGAACCCTATCAAAGGAATAGATAATTAAAGCCAAAACTGGATCAGAGCAGTGGATCCAGAATAAGCAGATGTTTCATACAAGTCTCTCCCCTTGAAAGTGGTTTCAACATCTGCTGACCTCCTATCTACTGATCGTGCAAACTGCTGACCTACAAACTGCTGATCAAGTAAAGGTCTGATGAAAGACTAAAGCTCTGCTGTTCAATCTACTGCCTTGAGTCAAGCACTGCTGATCCGGACAAGTACTGCTGGGTTCACAGCAGTGGAAGGATGCAGCAGTTATTTAGATGTCTTTTATGTAATGAAATGTAATAGCAGTAGTTAGCATAGCAGTGTTTGTATTGATCAGAGGTTAGAGTTTGTTAGGAGGTTAGATGTCACTTTCATGGTGACGTCAGCTTAGATGCTCAGTGGTTTGCTAGTGCCTATAAATAGAACAGTGCTCTGTACTGTTCTATTAGCTCTTTGCAAAATTCTCTTCCTGCACGAACATACACTGAGCTCTGGCTGAGGGGGAGTTTGTATTCAGCATTGCATTGTAATCGTAATTGAAATAAATTCAATCCTTCGGTTCTTTGTGAAAAATGTTTGATCAAAGAAATTATCTCGTTTGATTGTGTGTAAAGTTTGTTTCCATCTTAATTCCGCTGCACAACTCATCCATCTTCATCTAATTGAAACGTAAAAACACAATCAAAACCAAACTCAGATCCAACATAAAACTTGATTGGCCTATGGACATGTATGATTTAACAACAAACCAACGTATAATATGATTAGAGGACCTTCATGCGGGATTCTAGACTAGGGATGAGCATTTGATACCTGATATCGGTAGGGCTGTAAACGAACCGAACGTTCAGCGAATTGTTCGTGAACCGTTCGGCGGGAAGTTTGTTTATGTTCGTTCGATTAGCTTGAACGAACACGAACAAAAAAATTCGTTCGGTTAGCTTAGCTTAGCGAACGAACACGAACACAAGTCTCGTTCTTTCGAATGCGTTCGTGAACGTTCGGCAATATGTTCATTTGATTATATTAAAAAAAATAATAAATAATAAACCTTTTATCTAAACATATTGAAAACTTGAAACCATATATTTTTCTATGTTAGCTAAAATTTGGACATTCTAAGACATTTTTGGGGATAATTATGTTTAAGTTAGTTAAACTTTATTCATAGTTTTGTGGTGTGGTAGACTTCTTGCGTTTTGATTTATCATTTGATGGTAGATTGGTAGTATTTAACTACTTATATCCAATGTTTAAGGCTAACAGTGTTTTCATTTTTTTTTCAAGTTAAATGTTCATTTGCGTTCATTTTTATTTGATTGTGTTCGTTTGTGTTCGAGAGCAGTGTTCACGAACTGTTCGTGAACAATTGAATTTCCTTAACGAACGAACATGAACATAAACTTATATTCGGTATGCGTTCGTGAACAGTTCGCGAACATGTTAATTTCCTTAATGAACGAACACGAACATGGCCTTGTTCTTGTTCGTTCGGTTCGTTTACAGCCCTAGATATCGGTATCGAATCGTACCAGGTATATTCGGTATCGATACCGTTACCCACTTTCTTCGTTTTTCTGTACCGGTATTTATGGGTAAAACACTGGTAAGTACCGGTACCGAACCAGTATATTCGATAACGGTATCCACTTTTCTTGTTTTTCGGTACCGGTACTTTTGGTACCGAACGGGTACCATGCTCTTCCCTATTCTAGACAGAAAAGTGGAGCTTAGCTGGCGTATGCTATCCACCACTTGTGGCTTCGTGATAGGGAGTCTTGGGTTCTCTAATAAAGACCCAAGCTCAATCTCCACTTGTATCACTTTGGTGGATTAAGCAATGATGGATAGAGCATACCCCCTTACAGAGGTGTCAGGTGAATTCATCCGGGTTTTCGTCCCACTATGTGTTACGTCAGAGAGTGTTTAGCTGTTGTGGTGGCACAACTGTAGGTCCGTTTTTCTCGGAGGATCCGATACGTAACCTATCCTTGTTTATCACAACACTATCACGGGTGCGGAATCCCACGTAACGGTGCAAACCAAACAAACGTAAAGTAAAGCGAGTAACACAAACAGATAATCAAAGATTCACTTAGATTAAAAGGACAAGAACATTCACAAACATATACACACAATGTTTGTCGATAAACTCTCTGGTTTCAATATGCTCTCGTGAGCCTAACTGTGAAATATGCAAAGCTATTTATACTAAACCTTGAACGAAAACACTATGGACGAAATCACTATGTGATTTCGCCATACATGTCTCACGAAATCACAAGTGATTTCGTTACTTATATCTGTTTCATCGTTTGAGTTGAAGCCCATATGATAGCCAAAGCCCAATTGAAGTTGCTTGATCCAAAGACAAGTCAAAGCCCAACATCAATTAGATACGGCCCAGACACGTTTCTGTTCTAAATGTTTGCACAATTTCAAGACAAGTCAAAGTTGTGACATCACCATGACATCACAATGATGATGTCATGGTGATGTGTAAACGGGAATGGCTTGCGGCGTTCCGTGCTTCGCGTGTCGAACTCTGGGGCGCACGACAGAGGAATGTCGTGTCTTCGGTCTTGAGCCGGACCTAACCGAGTCGACCCGAACCGAAACGAACCGAGTCGAGTCGCGTCCACATAAAGTGTACCAACAACAACGTCTGTCAAGTGACAATCGGTGGTATGGTTTTCTGGGGAACACCCAAGCCAAACTCTGAAACCAGCGTGGCCCCGGTTAAGACAACATAGTCTGGCCGAAGTGGGAAAACGGGGCTCTCCAATCCAATCTGAAGAGTGCGGTGACCTAACACAAGAAAGTTGTCGTTCCAAAAAAACTGGCTTTTGCTTTCGGACATACACATTGGAGCAAGTGTTTGGTTGGTGGCTTCTAGATCAGTTAACATAAGAACCCTCCCGAGTTATGGAAACCATAGAAACTTCCATCTCCCAATTGGTTTTTAATTTTTTTCTCTCAAATCTCATATATATTACATACTTAGAGAAGTAAAAACGTTTAATAAATTATGACAGAGAAATTAGGTAAGTATTAGATAAAAACATTTACACATTTGCAATTATCATTACCTATGTAAAAGAAATTACATATACCTAAATTGCAACAGTAATTTTTTAATTACCACATGTAGTTTCTCCGCAATTTTTTTACAACTCTAAGTTAGTAATGTATACGAGGTCTAAGACTTTTTTTTTAAATCGCTTAGAACTACATTTGCGTGCGTTGCGACGTATTGCTATTCCAATCACGTTTGTATGTATCATAAATATGAGAATAATGTGGCAAATTTAACTTATATGCCAATGGACCTACATTTGCAAGAACCTATTCTGAACCAAAATAGAATGGAACAAGCTTCACTAAGGCTCGCAGTGGCATATAGACTCTGGATAAATGTTTGAAAATTAAGATAAACGTGATCACATACCTCAAAGGAGACACTTGTTGCTTATGATAATCTTGACAGTTAATTTGTTATGGGCTATTTGAGAGGTACACGTTAAGTATATTCTAAGTTTCAATAATACTCATCAACATCTTGGACACAAGTGTCAAACTGTGCAGTGGCGAATTCAGGATTTTTTTCACTGGGTTCACTTTTAACGGTGCCCGAATTTCGGTCAATCCGACGTTAGTTTTTTTCGGGTCGGGCCGGGCTTTATCACTAAAGTCACCTTTTTCCTATGATGCTTCAAAGCATTCCTATCCCACTATCTATCTCTGTCTCTAAAAAACAATTCGAGTTAGAACCAGTACATCTAAAAATGGTCATTTTAGTTCGAGTTACAACGACAGAAGCATTAAACTTGACCAAATGAGCATTTATTTGAGCCGGTTTGACAGTTCCAACGACAAAAGCATCTATAACTGAACCATTTCCATTGCTTATTAGTCAAGAGATACTCTTAATCGGTTAATAGAGATTACATGAAATTAAATTAATTTCTATCTAATAACCACCAAGAAAACTAAAATGAATTTTCAAGTAAATAACAAAAAAGCTCAGCCATGACCCAGAAGACCTGCAACGAACAGAATAACTTTTTGACTAACAAGTAATCAAATAAAGCTCAGCCATGTGTTCAGGCTTTTGATTAACTCTAATATGAGTTTAAAATTAAAAAGAACAAAGAACATAAAAACGAGCTGATGTGGGATTCGAACTCAAGATGTCAAGTTTGAAAAGAGAGCCCTTCACCAGTGAAGCTATGGAAACTTCTCATTATGAGTTCACCCACAATTTATTTATGGGTTCCTACATAATTTTCTATATAGTTTTTCACTAAAAATTACAAACAGAATGGGTTCCTGAGAACCCAGTGTCTTAACGTAAATCCGCCCCTGAAAGTGTGTCCTTTCTTTTTTGTAAAGGATTGTACTTAGAGCATCCACATCTCACTTGTTTCTTCCACCCATCCAAAATTGGACTACCCTCAAACAGATCACCTTCGGTTGGTTCAATTTGTTCCACCGGACTAGTCCAAAATCACAATAGTGGGTCTCCCCCACATCAAATGGCTATATATTAAAAAAATAATAAAAATCTTTTCTTTTAAAATACACTCCCAAATCCCAAGTCTCAATGGCTCCATTAAACATTAAACACTATAATAAACACTATAAAGAAACAACTTATTATGTGTTCTAATGTTGGCTTTGGGAGTCTTTCAAAAAAAAAAAATTCCTTTTTAACCCTAAAGTTTTAATGTTTGACAATTTAAGTTTAAACTTCTAATCTTTGTTTCCTTTTTAACCCTAAAGTTTTAATATTTGACAATTTATCCTAAAGTTTTATTCTTTGACAATTTAAGTTTAATATTTAAAATTTTTAATCTTTGTTTCCTTTTTAACCCTAAAATTTTAATCTTTGACAATTTAAGTTTAAAGTTTTAATCTTTGGTAATTTAACCCCTTTGATTAATTTGATTTTTTACTTCTAATTCAAAAGTTTCTATCTTTTTGTGATTTAACCACTTTGATTTTTTTTTCTTACGTGTTGTAATCATGGCTGTGGGGGGGTTTTCAAAGAAAAATGGTTATGTATATGGTTGTTGTAACCTTGGCTTTGGGGGTTTTTTAAAAAAAAAATTGATTTTTTTACTTTTCACCCAAAAGTATTTCATAAATTACTTTTAACCCAAAACTACTTGTTTTTTTTTTACTTTTAACACAAAACTTTTTTATCTTTTGCAATCTATTCTCACAACTTTTTTTTACTTTCAACTTTGTTCCTTTATAGTTTTCATTTTCCGTAAATTTTTCGCTTTATGCTTCGTTCTAAATTTTGTGACTTAACACATCGCAACGTGCGTCTTTGGTTTAGAGTTTTTACGTTTCGTTCTAAATTTTGCGAGTTAACACGACGCCACGTACGTGTGTGGGTGAAAGTTTTTACATGGTCTATTTTTTTCCCGTTTGGCAGGTTCAACATAACGTGCGCGTCCTAAATCGACTTTGTTATAACTAAAGAATCCCCACCGCATTGCGGCGGGTCGTAATTCTAGTTTAAAAAAAATAACAAAAATAAATTTCAAAAATATTGACCTACTTTACCTTTAATTTAAAGGAATAATGGATTTTAATAATCCTAACTATTAGTCGTTGGCCGACAACGATCACACCTTCAAAAATAACTAGTGATGGTACCACCTTTTTATATACTGTAAACTAATGGAACTTTACTAAATCGAAAATGATAAGAGGACAAAAAGAAATTAAGGTCTTTTTAGTAAAGGTCCATTAGTTTACAATATGTGAAAATAAGGGACCACCACTGGTTAATTTTGAAGTTGAGACTGTTGCCGACCAATAGCTAATAGTTTCATTTATTAAAATCCATTATTCCTAATTTAAATATTCACTAAATTCACACCAACCTCAAACATTCAAATTTTCACTCTAAAACTTTCACTCTCAACTAATATTCCATTTTACACAAACCTATGACACTTAACCTTTATTCTCAACACAACTCCTTCCATGGATGACCAAAGAAGTTTTCAAGAAATGTTAGGCTCCGGTTCAAACCCGAACCAATCTACCAACATCCCCATCTTCTAAAACTATGGGTTCCCTACTCAACTCGGCTCCATGTCTTCCTAGTTCCAACAATCCGGGTTCATGACTCAACCTGTTGTCATACATCCACAACTCCACAAATATGGTGCCATGCCTCCACGCGGACCCGGTTACCCGTTCTACTGGTTACCTCACAAACTGAGATAGGTTTCAACCCCAATCTCCAACCGAGTTTCCGGTTCAACGCCCCGGACACCTAATCGTCTGGTACGTCGACTCCATCTCCATCTTCTAGCCAAAGAAACAAAGGCAAAAAAGTTGCATGTTCGAGGGCGAGAAGTTTAACATATAAATGGACGATATAACAAGAAGCAGCTCTTACACAAGTTTACATTCATGTGTCAACTTGCGCCATTGTTGTAAAAAACAAGAAGAGTACCAACTATTGGGAACAGTTCCACAACTAGTTTTGTAAAGAAATATATAATACGTATAACCGAGCGAAGGAAAACTTGAAGTCTCATTGACATTATATGGCCACTTCCACAAATAATTTTTGTGAAATTTAAAACTGACACAAAATAGCTATAACGGTTACTCTGATGACCTATGTATCAACCGGGCCAAAGCAAAGTATGAAGTTCAATACAAAGTTTGTTTCAATTACGAGCATGTTTTTCATGATTGTTTTTTGTATCATGAAAAACGAACTGAAATGGCATGAATCTCTGCCAAAATGATGTCGAAAAGGTCAAAGACATCGGAGTCGGGAGCGTATACATCATCTGCTTCAGATGTGCTTGACTTGGACAACAATGAAATCCCGTCCATGATTCTGAATTTCAATGTCAATCTTGAGGATGGTAGTGATACCCCAATCAAGTTTGAAGAGTTGACTCGTCTAATGGAGGATTGGTCGGCTCGTGAAGACGACGCACAATCAACCATCCGATGTAATAATACATCACAGAAAAGAGGAGTTAATGGATGAGCTCAAGGGTCGACTCGATCAATTTATTACAAATTAAGAGTACACCATGGTCTTCATGGATCGCTCGAACATGGAACCAATTTAACGTCAAATTCACAAAAGGGTTAACGAGGAAATTAAGAAAATAAGTTAAATGCCATTTTAGTCCCTGTGGTTTAGGTCATTTTGTCAGTTTAGTCCAAAGGTTTCATTTTCCGCCTGTGGGTCCAAAAAAATTTCACCGTTGACATTTTAGTCCATTGGGTTAACTTCATCCATTTTTTTGTTAACGTACGAGAAGGGTAATTTGGCCATTTTATATGTAATTCTGTTAACTAGAAGGACAATTCGGCCATATAAATGACCGAATTGCCCTTCTTGTAAACAGAAAAATAGATGAAGTTAACCCAGTGGACTAAAATGGCAACGGTGAAACCTTTTTGGACCCACAGATGAAAAATGGAACCTTTGGACTAAGCTGTTAAAATGGCCCAAACCATAGGGACTAAAATGACATTTAACTGTAAGAAAAAAACATGGACTTTAATTTGTTTTATGTTTTTAATTTAAGGTTTAAGTTTGTTTAATTGTTATTTTTATATGTTTTTATTTTTAGGTTTTAAGTATGTTTTTTAATTGTTGTAAGTGTGGTTTTTTATTTAAACTAGGTTTAAAGAAGTTCGCCGCGTTGCGGCGAAGTTCTTTTGTTAATTTGTCTGTGTTTACATGTGTTTTGAAATCACTACGAGTCTGTTGCGAACGAAATTGCTGACAAATAAAAAGAAAATGTAGAAAAACAAACTAAAAGATAACAGAAAGAAAATCAACCAAAAAAGTTGTATGGTAACGATGTTGTTCGTATGACACCCGTGGTCAGAGATGAGCAAATTGTTCTGGGTACCAGTACCAAATTTGCCGAACTGAAAGATCTTAAGTACCAATTCGGTACCGACTTTTGGCATTCCTAGTACCGGTTCACTACCGTTTTTACCTTCAATACCGGTACTGTAACCTGTAGGGCCAGTTTTCGACTCCGAAACAATTGCGTATAGACACGTGTGACGTGCGGAATCCGTACACGTGTGTGGACCGAACACGATAACGTACTAAATCTGTGGTTCGATAAAAGAACTGAAAAGTACAAAGTCACGTGAATCACCTAGAGCACTTTCTCTCTCTAATTTCTCTCTCTAAGCACCAAGCTCTCCAAAGATCCAAATGAGCAAAAGTCCTTAAACTAAGACATTAGGTTCCTATTTATAGGCCAAGGGGGTTAATGAAAGATCTCATTAATTACATAAATGCCACATTGCCTTTTTCCTAAATATAACACTAAAAGGCTTGTTTTCTTCAGTTTCTTGCTACGAATCGGATTGACGGAGGCGATAGACATTACTGCACTAACAGACTCCCCTTGGATATTGCCGCAGTCAATCTCGTAGCATCTTGTCTTTCTCTCTCTCTGAGTCTTCTTGATGCTTTATTACATTTTCAGAAACACAAACTCCCTCTTTCTCGAACAGAATCCCCGTGGATCTGTCTTCAGCTTCAACTTCTCCCCCTTTCGGTAGACTCTTTCTTCAGGCTTCCCCTTTCGTCAAGCTTTCGTGCTTTTGGGATCGACACCTGGCTTTTCGGATACAGGCTCCCCCTTTCGTCAAGCTTTCGCGCTTCTGGGATCGACACCTGGCTTTCCGGATACAAGCTCCCCCTTGCGTCGAGCTCGTCTTCAGACTCCCCTTAGACTCGTCTATCGGGATCGTAATCTGGAACTTTCATATGCAAATCTCAAACATTTATAAGTAAAAACATTTTGAATTATCCATGATTGAAAACCTGGTTCTCTCAGCATAAGCTAAAATATTTCAACAGTGAAAGCATTTTTGGTTGTCCAGGAATCGTGACATGGCTCTCGAACACCTTTTGAATCAAGAATCTGGCTCTAAAATATAATAATATGAATATATCCAGGATTACTTGATTTGCTCCCCTTATCAACAATCTTCATGGATTTGGCAGTATTAAGAATCCAACATCAAAATCTAGCTCTTTACAACAGATTTTTAACAAATTAAGATTCCAAATCCCTCACAGTTAATCATCCAAGTCCAATTTAATGACCTTGGAGATATCACAAACTGTTTTTGAGTTTTGATTAAAAACTTCAAGTTTCAAATTAATGAACTTGTTTTATTTTCAGAAACACGATCAGCATACTTAGATTTTGAAACTTAGCTCTCAGACATCGGTTGTCGAAAATAAAGAGAAATCAAAATCTTTTTGTAATTTTTCTCAAATGAGAAGCAGTAAAGAAATATTTACAAACATATTTTTGTTTGAGTTCGCGTCAGATGATCATATCAGTTTTTGACAAATCACTAGCACCGTTGAGCTTTAAACACTTTAAGTTCTAAACGATTCACTTAGATTGTCAGTATATTGATCCACTTAAATTTTCACACAAAGTTCAACTGTTTTGAGATACGGAATTAATGTTTTAAGGACTTAAACTTATTCGCGTGTCCTACCTCAAAATATACTCATGTATCAAAATTTCCAAGATTCAGTGTTACAGGTGAATATACTAATCCGATATTTGTTCTCTAGGTTAGTGCGAGGCCTTGAGAGTTCAGGTATGAACTTCCGTTCAGTCAAATAGAGTCAAATAGATGAAGGCTCGACTTTAGGTGTGTTCCCCTTGGGAATCTTCTTTACAACTGTTCTTGATTTGTATCTTTGGATATTTATCAATTTTTAAGCAGAGGGTAAGCTTTTGAAGCACGTTAAGTATTATACGAGGTCTAGGCCATTGCTTCCGCAATATCAGAAGAGCCGGTATAATACCCCAGATATCAAACAGTATAAAGACCTAGTATCTCAGAATCAGGCAATCTCTCAAACACGATTTCGGGGGTTACCCATATATCCGAGAGATGTTCCCACGAGATAAGCAAGTATTGATATTTAGATTTATATCTCGAAAACAATCTACCGAGCGTGTAAAAACCTACTGACATATCATCAGTGAGACCGTTTATCACATTTTAACATTCCATTTCTTTAGTGTACTGTGATTGTCTACTGGTGTACTATCATTTCCTCTTTTTACACAAAAACTCATTTTTGAATTTTATCATGTTTTTGGCTTTTTCAAATTTTCTAATGTTTTTGGATTTTCTGACAATAAATCTTACTCCCCCCTAAAATTCAAAACATTTAAAGAAAATTTGACAACCTGACACTGATAGCTTTGTCTCGCCATCCATTTTCTGCATCTCATGCTCTGTTTTGCAGAAAATATAACATGTGAAGCAGTAATTACCCCCATGATTTACAATACATTGATATTTTACAGTTTGAAAACCATTTTTCAATCTTGTGAAATTAATCATGTTTGTTCCGCCGTGAGGGTTTCGGCATATTCAAGTAACGTATTTTTTGAAAATTTTTGATTTTTGACAAATTAAAAAAACAAAGATAGTTTTGATATTTCAATTTTTTGACAAAATAAAAACATATTTTTGGTTTTTTTTTCTTTGAAAGATGGTTTATTTATGTACAAAAATCAAACAAACTCCCTGTTTAACTATCGCTGGGACTAGCAGCCTCCTCTTATCGTGCCAGGCTGCTCCGACACTTCTCTCGTTGACATTCAGTTGTCTTGAGCACTTACACATTTAGCTAATTCAATCACTTGAACAAGTTAGCCCAGATCTGTTTGACCTTAGGCATTTCATCACAATATGATTCATTCAACTTTGGAAAATTATCATCGTTTTGAACAAACAACTTTTCATCTTTTACTTCATCCTTTTTGATTGAATCAGTTTTCTGTTCAGAAACAAATTGTGTCTTAATTACCCAGCCTTGTCCTTTTGAAGCACTTCTCTTGTAAAAACGTGATTCATTTTGAACATTTTGATTTTGAACAACAATTTTTGGTTTCCTAAACTTGTTTGGTTTTGTTGCATCGACAGTTGTTTTCCAACTTTTTGTTGTTCTAAATCTGGGTATGTGAGAATTCCAGGTTTGTCTTGAATCGAACCTATTCGGGTTTGATTTCCAAGTTTGATTCGAAGCAAACTTGTTTGTATTGTACCTCCAAGTTTGTTTTGAATCAAATCTGGTTGACCTTTGTTTCACATCCTCAGATTTCTGTTTTTCAACATCATCAAACTTCTTTTTCGTCTCAACATCAACAGGTTTCAGATTTGGACACTTGCGTGCAAGATGTCCTGTTTGATCACACTTAAAACATGTTCTCTTTGAGACATCTTTGACCTGTTGTTGTTGCTTTTTCTGAGCATAGAACTCTTCATTAGACTGTCGTCTAAATTTGAGTTCTTTCTCTTCTTCGGAACTTGTTCCGTGAATGAAATTCATATTTTTCTGATAATTTGGCGTTTCATTTTTCTTCCAATTCTGTTTCTTTTTATAATCCAAACCAGCCTTCATGTTTTTCTTTTTGTAACCAGGTTTGTTATAAAAAAGTTTTGTGACTCTTTCCTGCAAACTTTGGAATCTCAGACTTTTCAATTTCAATCATCTTGAAAACTTTGTCAATCTTTTCTGAAATCACATTCTGAATCGGGACTTCAAGATCTGAGAATAACTTGTCTGATCCAATCATGGTATAAACCAATCCTTTTGAATCATCATTCGCATTTTTCTTGGATTTTGAGTTTTTCAGATAACCTTCATGAAAACTACCTTCATTTTCATCCAGTGATTCAGATTTACCTGTTTCAACCGACTCTTCTTTCAAAACACTTTCAACGACCTTACCTACCACCTCTGAATCACTAGAATCATCAGATTTGGAATAGGTTATGTCAATGTTTTATGGCAATTGATCAACCATGTTGAAAGCTTTTTCCACCTTCTCGTCATCATAGAACATGAATTTTTCCTCAAACGGTGGTGGAACATGATGATATTCTGATCCAATTCCTTTCTTGTTTTGCTCAGAATCTTTACCATCCGGTTTTAGATTGAAAATACGTTCAAGAACATATGATGAAGCATGATAACTGTGTAACTTGTTGTTATCTTGTTCTAAATCAGCTATTTTACGCTTTAGCTTAGCAACATCTTCAATGTAAGAGTTTACAACTTGTTGCTTAATTTCATATTGTCACTTAAGCGTATCAGATGTTTCAGAACAATGTTTCAATCTGGATTGAACAAGTTTCATTTGACTTTTCAGTCTTCATATGATTGTTTTGTAATATGATATACAAGTTTTATTGAATCGTATTCCTTTTTTATTTCTTGAAATGCACTTTCTTTTTGTAAACACTCTTCTGTCATTTTCGAAACCTGTTCTTTTAAATTTTCATTTTCTTTTTCTAAATTTTTACATTTTTGAGAAAGTTTTTCATCATTTTCTTTTAAAACTTTTCATTTTCTAGCATTTCTTTGCATTTTTATTTGAAAACATTTTCGATTTTAGTAAATTCTAGATCTCTTGTTCTGAACTTTTCGTCTTTTTCAGTACAAGCACTGCATGTTTCCATGCATTTCTTGCACTGTTCAACATATTTGTTTAAGACTTCAGAATCAGATTTTACCTTAGTGATTGGTACTTCGACTTTTTCTGTTGTCTCTGTCTGATCAACATCTTTCTTCTGTTCTTCTTCACCAGTACCAGCATCACCACCAACATCAGCATCCAATCTCTCTATCATCACTTCTTCTTCTTCATTCTGCTGTTTTTCAGTAACAGCTTTTTCACCAATTGCTTCGTGTTTCTTTTCTTTCTCTTCCTCAGCTATCTTCTTCAAATCATTCACCAACTCATCAACATTTTTCTTCATTCTTTCTTCATCCCTCTTCTTCAGACTTGCTGGCATGGCATCTCTGATGATTTTATCCAGCCTTTTCTTATAGTATTTATCTTTTTCAACATTTGAGTAGTACTCGCCAGATAGAGGGATTACTGTAAGAACATCATCAAAAACCACTTCTTTTGGATGAACATCTGGTTCACCTTCCCTGTTTACATAACATTCTCGCTTCTTGTCCCATCTTTTATTGCTTCTTGCTTCTTCATACTCTTTTTCCATCTCCTCAATTCGGTATCCAACAATACATCTTTCTCTGTAAGTTTTCTCGTTCAGAATCTCTTCTCGAGTTTTCTCCTTTATTTCAGCAACAAAAGCATGATGTTTGCTCTTTGATATAGTTCTGCCATGAGCTGTGAGACGGTCATCAACAAGATCATCTTCTGGAAGGAATTCGCTCCAGTTAAACCCTTCGTCATCTTGAATAACTGCACATGCTCTTGATTTCTCTTTTGTATTGTTTTCAATCTGTTTCAAATTTGGCAGCTCTTCTTTACTGCAGTGGTATATTGCTTTCTGATAATAATCGTCTTTGAACGGATTTTCATTTCCATCAACTGCAGAGTTGGTGCATTCTCTTTGAAATGACATTTTTTCTTGCACTTGAAGCAGGTCACTTTGGATTTATCAAATCCCAGCTTTGTTGACGGACCACCGATTGTCTGTTTCCCAGTAATCTCCATGTACCTTTGAGCTCTACGGATGCAACTTGCCAAACACCAGCGAATGTCAATGAGTTCCATTTCTTCCGGATCGATCTGGTCGTAGTCTTCTTTGGTTAATTCTGAGTTTCCAATTTTACCAGCTACCAGACCTTCATATGATTCCAGGACAGAAGCAAGAAAGCTCATTTGCTGCTTAGCAGAGTTGATGCTCATCGCAGGAGAAATTTTCAACTTAAGAGCGATGTTGCAAAGAATTTCTTCTGATTCTTCAGGATTTGCTTTTGCAGTAGACGAATGATACCCTGGATTATAGCTTGATGAGCCTTTCTGCGATTCTTTTGTCTTTTCAACACTAACTGCTGTCTTTGGCGATTCACCAACTTTCACCGAAGGTATGCTACCTTTGTAATAAAGACCAACATTCTGTTGATGTGAAGAACTGTTCATCTTGCTCTGTTTCTTCAATTCAAGCTTATGAGTTTCAATCTTTTCAATCAGCACATCAAGATTAATTGTATCATATAACACATCGTTTTTCAAAATAAACACGAACGTTTGCCAGTGATCAGCTTGTGGTAACGCTTCCATGATTTTATCTATAATTTCCTCTCGTGTTTTTACTATTCCAAACCTATCAAGCTCAATTTTTAAATGGCAAAATCTCTCAATCATTTGCCTCACCGACTCTCCTTTTAGACTATCAAACAAATCAAACTCTTTCTTTAACAAAGCAATTTTATTTTTCTTTATTTGTTTACCCCCCTCAGCTTTAATCCTTAAAGCTTCCCAAACAGATTTTGATGACCCGTCATGTTCAAGTAATGCAAAAATGTCATCTCTAATCGATGATTGGATTAGAGCAATCATTCTCTGTTCATATGAGAAGTTTTTCTTGTCATCAGTGGTTAAGCTCTTGAGTGGGATTTCTTCGCCTTTGTCATTGACAGGTCTATCATATCCAAACTCTAAACAAAACCAGCTCTCGTGCGCGTAAGCTTTTGCCCAGTTGATGAAACGCTCCTTCCACCAAGTATAGTCTTCAATACTATCCAGCTTTGGTGGTTTTGAGTGCGTCCCATAAAAATTATCATGATTGATGTTTTCTGTTATTGCTTTTGAGATGCTTTTCGGTGCGACTGTCGACGTTTCAGACGATTCAGATGTAAACGCCTTATAGAACGTGTTGTAGAACTCTTCAGCCATGATGCTCCTCGTTTTTACCTGAATCACAAGAATAAAAAACAATCAGTTTTTAACAAATATCAACCAGCTGATTCGGATGGGTATCCGATCGAGTGATGTCAACCAAAGTCAACAATAACAAAGATCGGATGGTAGCGGATCAGATGGTGATCCGATCGAGTGACGATCTGACACTTGACAATTGTGCTTTGGATCGGGTGGTGATCCGATTGAGCGACGATCCGACACTTGAACAGTATGCCTTGAATCGGATGGTGATCTGATCGAGTGACACCAACCAACTATCGGATGGTGATCCGATCGAGTGGGGATTTGACGCTTGAACCTGAGACACAAGCAAAATACAGTGATTAGGATCGGATGGCAATCCGTTCGGATTTCCACTCGACACTTGAGCTTTAAAATTTGAACGAACGATGTATAAAACAAATGAACTTTCACATGCACACCGTTCGGATTGGCGGCTCGATCGAGTGACACTAATTGATATATAAAACAAATGAACTTTGATACTTTGTAACAAAATACTCACATGCAATCTCTGATGTAATTCTATTTCTATTGGACCGCTAAACTTATTCATATGCACAGACTCATGATTCTCGAGGACAACTATAATAAATTTCACATGCACACCGATTGCAATTAATGACTCACATAGACTATCATCTGTTTTTAACAGTCAATATTCAAGTATCATTGGACCGTTTGATTTAGTGGGCTGACACACTATTACTTTCTATTATAATTGGGCTGAACAGTATGGTGGGCTGACATTTAACACATATATTCACGTGATGTAATAAACGGACCTGAAAGATTGACTGAACAGTTGACTTTTAAACAGAGAAATGAATCTAGTGAAGTTTTGGATCGGATGGTCACCCGATCGGATGGCCATCCGATCGGTGAACACCTTCTTGAACATCAACAGTAACAGTTACCATTTCTTTATGATTTTCAGACCAAAAATTTACGATTTCTCACAAACTACTTCGAATTAAGATCTGAAATTTTGTAGGCTTTTAGATCAACTGTTTTCGCACAACATATCAAAAAATCAGCGATTTTTAACAGTAAAATCTTGTTTAATTTGGCGTTTTTCAGTCAAGAACGTGAAGAAAAAGAGTAGAGTGAGAAATTTGACAAATCTGATGTAAATTTGACTCCAAATCAGATGAAATCTCATGCGTTTTTGTGTGTTTGATCTGTGCAATCGAACTCCTGCTCTGATACCACTTGTAGGATCCAGGATCCGGCGATTCTGACGGAGCTTCGGTCCTTAAACGATGTTTTCGGTGCGATTATTACGACTAAGAAAGGAGTAGAAGCTAGATAGAACACCGAGCAGTCAATTTCAATCTGGTCTCTATTGATTATTCAAAGTTTACAGCACCGCGAGACCAGTTGGACAGCATGTCCCCTCTGGGAACCAAAAGCTTGTCCAAATGGGAGCCTCATGCCCCTATTTATAGACATTTCCTACCATGTGTCCATCCAATCGGAATGTCATCTGATCCGGATGGACCTTTACATTATCAAAACCTATCAAACTATCTCTATTCTATACAATATTCAACACACGCTCTATCTAACTATTCGCACAGTGTCAGACGTACGAAATATGCATCAACAGATTCCCCCTCGGCTGTCACTGTCGAATCATCTTTAAAAATTTGAGAACCTTGAGCCGTGTTTGGATATTCTGCAATCTTCAACTTTTCTGCAACTTCAATCAGGTATCTTGAAATCTGACTGTCCAAATTCCCCCTCGATTGATTATTCGGGTTTGCTTTTGTCAAAGTAAAGCACGAATTCCCCCTGGAATGAATCTTCAGGTCTTTTGCACAGTTTACGAATCTCCTCTGATTTGCTAAACTGCAACATTCACGAATAATCACCAACTTGAAACTAATCAACGCAGCATCCTCTGTTTTAACTTTAACCGCATCCAAGCTCAGTTTTTGATATATCATGTCAGCACCATGATCTCGCATTCTGCTTGCTCGATCTAAGAATGTACAAAAACTCAACTGGCAAATGATAGAAACTTCAAATACCCCACTGGTTAACTTCAAATCTGTGATTCCCCCTGAAGATCTGATATCCCGTTTACCGTGATCCACGTTTACGCACCATAAGAATGACAGATCCGTGTAAACGATATTCTCCACAATCAGCAAATCTTCATCGGAAAAACAAATCATCTGGTAATGTAATCCGATCTTTGAAGCATTCGTCCACAATCAGATTCATCTCCTCGGATAATCTAGATCTCAGAAGCTATCATCCACGATCACTCTCAGATCTCTGATGCTTTCGTCCACGATCATATATCAACACCTCGGATCATCTTGATCTCGGAATCTTACACTCACGATCAGATTCACATTCCCCCTGACAATGTGAAGTCGGAAACTACCCGAATACAGTTGTAGTGTCACGAATTACAAAAATGCTGGAATTTCAACTCACGACAGTGAAATTTTTATTCCCCCTCTTTTTTGCAAATTCTGACGTCTCTAATACTGAATTCAGTTTTCAATTCTCTTCTTCGAAAAACTTGACCAAACTAGAATATCACAATATTCGCCACAATTGTCAGTTTTTCGCCTTTACAGATTTATATTTTGGCCCATAAATAGTCAGATATCCTAAATGATAAACATTCTTCACCAATATCATGACTACCCCACTAATTTTCACAATCCGTGATCGCATCACCAAATTTGTTCACTGAAGCCCCTGACGGTGTCCCCGAACAACCCAGCTTGGTCGTTAAAAACCCGAAAAAATTTGACAATCACCAAATTTTTTCTGGAGACTCTCCTCGTCGTAGCGATCAAAAAATGCCTTTTTTAAGGCATTTGATCATCTGGTCGAATGTCAAGGGTCGGATGGTCATCCGATCGGATTGCCATCCGATCGGATTGTCGTTCGTTGAAAACCGCTGATCTTTCCAACACCCCATATTTACATGGATCGGATGGTGATCCGATCGGATTGCCATCTGATTGAAAGCTTCAATAATCCTTCAAAAAAGATAGTGATGTGGATCGGATGGTCATCCGATCGGATTGCCATCCGATTGGAAATCTTCTAACAGCTCAAGAACACTCCAAATCACGTTTTTTCGATCCAGAATCTTTATTACTGTGAATTTGATGATGAAACTTCATAGGATTGTTCGCGAGTCAATTTCGCACAGATTGATGTGTTCAATTCCAAAATCCATCCGTGAATCGACCTTTATTTTGATGATTTTCACTGTTTAACATCAAAACTCCCGTTTAACACAAAATTGACGAGCTTTGGGTGATTTAACCGACTGTTAGATCGATTAAATCGGTACCGTAGCTCTGATACCAATTGATATTCCAGGATCCGGCGAGTCTGACGGAGCTTCGGTCCCAAAACGACATTTTCGATGCGATTCTTACGACTAAGAAAGGCGTAGAAGATAGATAGAACACCGAGCAGTCAATTTCAATCTGGTCTCTATTGATTATTCAACGTTTACAGCACCGCGAGACCAGTTGGACAGCATGTCCCCTCTGGGAACCAAAAGCTTTTCCAACCATGTGTCAATCCGATCGGAGTGCCATCCGATCAGATTTCCATCTGATCCGGATGGACCTTTACATTATCAAAACCTGTCCAACTATCTCTATTCTATACAATATTCAACACACGCTCTATCTAACTATTCGCATAGTGTCAGACGTACGAAATATGCACCAACATAACCGGTATTTTCGGTATCAGTACCGATTCTGTATCGGTTGGCACCGAGCTCATCCCTACCCCTGAAACTAAAAAAAGAAAAAATTAAAAGTTGAAGAAAATCAACAAAAAAAAGTTGTACGATACCATTGTTCGTACGGTGACCGTGATCAGGGATGAGCAAATGGTACTGAATTTTCCGAACCGAAAGATTTCCAATATCAATTCGACACCAACTTTTGACGCTTTCTGTATTAGTGCCGGATTTTACCTTCATGTACTGATACCGAACAGGACCGTCCCGGTATTTTCGATACTAATACTGGTTCGATACCGGTTGACACCAAGCTTATCCCAACCCCTGGTATGAGAAAAAGATTAAAGTTAAAAAGTAAAGAAAATAACTATTATTATAATATTAAAATAATAAACGTATTAAAAAACTATGTATTATTATAATATTAAAATCACTATTCATTTCATTTTCTTTATTAATATATAGTAAAGTAATAGTAATAATAGTAATAGTAATGAGTATCTTGTTAATAATTTTATTTTTTTGATTTCTTATAATATTTTAATAAAAAATAATAATACTATTAATTAAATAACTTATAAATATATTATATAAATGAGATATAGTTTAAATAAAAGAAAAAATAGGTGATGAGTTAGAGTTTTGAGTGGTTTAGGATGGGTGGTATGTAATGGAGCCCTTAGGGGCACCATTGTGTCACATCAGCAACACATAAGCACATAAGTGACACATAAGCAATGACGTCTCCCCATTAATAACTAAGAAATGGGTTAAAGCCCCCACAATGCCCCCTTTTTAGTTTAAGGTTTAAAGTTGAAATGAGACTCACACATAATCTGTTTTTCCTTGTTATTGTGCTTGTGAGCTCATCGATGGCGCCCCCAATTATCTCATTCTTGGTTGTTATGTTGCGTTGCGTTGCTGAGAAAGGGCACTACCCCATACCAACCGGTCTTAGTGTCGTAGGAAAAAGTAGATTTTGAATGGTTATGGTTTGGAATAATGTGACATGCTGATGTGACAGGTCTAGATTTCAGACTTGTCTCAATGTTGTGGACACTATTAGGCCGTGTTATCTTTTAGTTTGTTAATGTTAATGTTAACTAGTTTTTTTATATCGTGCGTTGCGACGAAACCGAATAAATGATAATGTAAAACAAACGTGATTTGAAAATAAAACATATTGTTTAGAAAGTCAAACCATTAGAACGATTTAGTTTATCATCATACCGTTTTATAATACCAAATAAATACTTTATTTTGAGTATAACCTCGTTTTAACAAAACTTATAACGGAATGACATGAAAAGAAATCAAGCACAACTACGTACTTAAGTTTTTGGAAAAAAGTTATAACGTAACTTATTAAAGAAGTATCAAATTAATCGATAAATTAATATATGTTAAAAAAAGAAGAAAAAAACAATTATAAAAAAATGTAAAGGAAATTGATGTTTAAAAAAAAGAAAAATATGTTATTAAAAGTAAATATAATAATAAACTATTATAATATATTTAATAATAAATTAATAAAAAACTATATATTATTATAAAAATAAAGTTAGTATTCATCTTCTATTGAAATCAATATATATATATAGGGTTGGGTTAGACAAAAAACCATATCTTTCTTAGAAAACTCTGGAAACTCAAAGCTCCCGACATTTTTTTTTTTGAAAAAAATAACACATATAATATACATGTTTTTAAGACTTTTGGGCCAAAAAAAATCAAAAAAGCGCCGAGTACTTTTTTTTAAAAAAAATAAACAAGTTCCAAAAACTTCGTTGACTAACATGTGTTAGACAAAAAATGCTGAAAGTTGCTGAAATTTGTTTTTTTTTTTAAAAAAAAAACCCTTTGGCGCTTTTTTGATTTTTTTTGGCCCAAAACTCTTAAAAACATGTATATTACATGTGTTATTTTTTTCAAAAAAAAAAAAATGTCGGGAGCTTTGAGTTTCCCGGGTTTTCTACCTAAGGAGGGTTTTCTACCTAGCCTTATCCTATATATATATATAATATATATAATTGATTTATGGCAACAAACACTTTTACAATTCTTGATTTTTGGTTACTCATTATTGTATGCATAGCTTAATAATGATCTAAATGTCGACATTTTCAATTACAAACATTTGCTTATTTTTAATTCTAAACGTCAATGAGGTTCAATTTCTCTCTCTCTCTATATTATAATATTATACTATAGAAAATTCTTGAATTATATTATATGTATGAGAAATTATAAATTATTTATAATTATTATAAAATTTGTCAAAAACACAAGAATTTAACGATAGATTTACATTTAACGAGTTTTATGCCTTGTCGACGTTGCATGGCGTTAAGCAAGACATTTCTCACTTTCATAACATCTACGCCTGTGTTTCCGTTACTTTTGCATGCTACTCATAACACGATCTCAACAAAAAATTAAATGAGTCAACCAATTAAAACAAATACTACCATAGTTTTACAAAAGAAAAAAAACTAAAATGATGGCTGTAATTTTGTACTACGGGCAAAATGGTCATTTGTCAGGACTAATGAGCGACTGCCAGACAGCTGTATGACACGAATAAAAATTATATCAAGTCAACCAATTAAAACAAAACAATACCATAATTTTTCCAAAAAAAATCTAAAATGATGGCAAGACTATAATTTTTAACTGGGAGCAAAATCATAATTTGTCGGGACCAATGAGCAAGTGCCAGACAGGCAGCTGTCTCAGAGGGACTAAACATGCATACTACCAAAGTTAAAGCAGAGAGACTATTCATGCATTATGTGGATCACATAGTAGTCAAATCCAAGACAAGGGTCAATCACATAGAACTCTCCCTGATTAGTCTTCGAGAGGCTTAAAAAATCAAAGAACACGGAGCGGTAAAATCAAACTCATGGGTTGGTTAAGCTGAGTGAACTGCCTAGACGATTGAATTTTCCTTTGCCTTGGCATATAGCTATGTTGGCCTTGATTTTGTGAAGATAGGCGAACCCGCTGAGACTGTGGTAAGGTTGCCTGAGGTGGTGGAGCAAAAGATACCTGCATACCTTGAGTTGATTGGGGAAGAGCCGGTTGTTGCTCTAGCAAATAGACAATCAGTTGAGCTTTTTTCTCTTAATGGTGATGATATTATATTCCCTGACAGTGCCCCCCCCCCCCTTAAGTCGACTAACTCTACTAAAGATAAAAGCGCTCTCTGCTCTTCCGGTAAGCGCGGTTAGAGCTAGTACTTGACTACTATCAGAGTTAGAAACAAGTATCCCCCTCTCCCTTACTGCGAGGATAGTGCCCATACCTGCACTAAAGGATAACCTGAGATAAGGTATGGAAGCAGTCTGATTTAACGGATAAAAAGAAAGCTTTTTAAAGATAGAGGGGGCTAAAGATGTATATTAGCTAAGTTGAATGTTTAAAAGTAAAATACAAAATATTAAAATGAAAAAATTCCATGGTCAATGAGGAAGTGCCTGACACTATTCCCGCCCACGGGCTTTAGAGATATATATAATACTAGGTTATAGATCCGTGTATTACACGAATTTGTACAATATAAACGTTATAATATATAATCTTTAAAATAACTTTATATAACTAACGACCTATGTTAATTAGTGATGAAACTTTATATAAACGAATTTTCATTACCATATGACAGTTCATACAACTAACTTAAATTTATCACAAAAACTAATCTATGTTGATTAGCAACAGAACACTAAAATACCATGATAGCCAGTGTATTATGAATGAAGTTACGAATTACGTTACATATAATAGTGTATAAAATAATATTAACTTTTATTATAGTGTATCTTTTAAATATAACTTTTATTTAAAATAAATCTCTAAGACCTCAATTCTATTTACAAAATTCATTATATATGTTGTTCCTTTTCTCTTTACTGGTAAAAAGCCAAATTTGTTGTTATAATATAAATTAGATTTGTTATTCTTACTGATAATTGTTATGCGAATTTAATTAATAATATTTATTATAAAGTTATGATATACATTAACGGTTTATATATGATAAACAAATCTTTTCATTATTAAAGGCTAACTTACTATGTTCAAAAATGAGTAAAAAAGAAAATTAATAATATTAAAAGATGGTTAAGTTGCTTTTTTCTACTTTATAAAATATTTCATTATTTAGGGTTACAAAGGGATTTAGGGAGGGAAAAATTGGTGTGATTATATATATTTGTTGTGTCTGTAACCCTGTAGGTGTGTATGAGCTAATGTGGGTCTCACCCACTTGGTATAGAAAAACTTGTCTCTTAAAGGGGAGATCTCAGATTCAAACATGAGCAAAATGAATATTTTAGTATAATTAGAGAAGTACCATTTGCCATTAAAAAAGGTACTCCAAAACATTATAGAGAACGTTAAGATTTTATAATGCCATTTTTGCATACTTGGTGTAAAAATAGAGCAGGAGTATCATTTACCCGTTAAAAAAAAAAACTAAAAATACATTACATATTTTTTTAACTCTATTATACTAAAAACACATTTATTGATCACAAACCGGTGTAGGTATAAAACCTTAATATTCTCTAATATATAAATTGAAAGGTCTCATATCGCTATAACTCAAAACATTAAATTCTCTCCGTCTATAATTTTAAAACAGAGTTCAATAAATTTTAGTCTTTTTGCAAGATGTTCTATTGGTTAATTGCTCTTTTTTAGCTTTTATTTATACATTAGAAAAACTCATATATCAATTTTATATATAATCACATATATAGATTACAACTTTTTTGTAATTTAAATTATTTTAGGAAGTATTAAAATAATAGAATTAATGTATTTATTAATCATAAATTGAAATTAGATATTATATTTTATAATAATAATAATAATTAATATATTATTAAAGAATTAAAGAAGAGAATGCCATGTGTCATTTATTAGATTCTATTAAATAAGAGAATGCTAATATGGGTCTCACCCACTTGGTATAGAAAAACTTGTCTTTTAAAGAGGAAATCTTAGATTCAAACATGAGCAAAATAAATATTTTAGTATAACTAGAGTAGAAGTACCATTTGCCATTAAAAAAGGTACTCCAAAACATTATAGAGAACGTTAAGGTTTTATAATGCCATTTTTGCGTACTTGGTGTAAAAATAGGGCGGGAGTACCATTTACCCATTAAAAAAACTAAAAATATATTGCATATTTTTTAACTCTATTATGCTGAAAACACATTTATTGATCACAAATCGGTGTAGGTATAAAACCTTAATATTCTCTCATCTATAAATTGAAAGGTCTCACATCGCTATAACTTCAAAACATTAAATTCTCTCCGTCTATAATTTTAAAACAGAGTTCAATAAATTTTAGTCTTTTTGCAAGATGTTCTATCGGTTAGTTGCTCTTTTTAGCTTTTATTTATACATTAGAAAAACTCATATATCGATTTTATATATAATCTCATATATAGATGACAATTTTTTTTGTAATTTAAATTATTTTATTTGTAAGAAGTATTAAAATAATAAAATTAATGTATTTATTTAATCATAAATTGGAATTAGATATTATAAAATAATAATAATAATAATAATAATGATAATTAATATATTATTAAAGAATTAAACAAGAGAATACCATGTGGCATTTATTAGATTCTATTAAATAAGAGAATGTCATGTGACTTTTATTGTATTTTTTTATTAGTATTAGATAATTAGATAATATAATGGATAGAGGGAAACGGTGTGTGTTGAGGTTCACTATTGGTTACAACCAGATCCAGTAAAGAAAAAAAAAATATAGGATAGTAACATGCATGAGTGGCTAACAGGGGCTGTTTGGTAGCCTCTTAATGATCATTTAGATGCTACCTCTTAATGATTTAAAACCTCTGAATGAATAAGAGGTAACCTCAAGTCTGAATGGTTAAGAGGTAACATTTGAATGGTAAATCATCACGTCACATTCTTCTACCTTCTCATTGGTAAAATTCTTAATGGTTCCATTAAAAGGTAGCCTCTTAATGACCAATTAGAGGCTACCAAACAGCCCCTAAGTAGTACAAAGATAATTCTCATTTTAAATAATCTGAAACTGTATAGTATCACTTGAATGTCAGATAGAAATATAGCTCGTAATATCGTTTGTTGGTGTCACCTAGGTCCACCCATGATTCTAGCTAAAATTAGCGAACACAACCTATTTGAACCGCTTTCAACGCTAGTCACTTGTAAAACGCCGAGCTTTGTTTTATAGTCTTATAAAAAGCACAATGCTTTCGGCTTCGGGCATGAGCATGTATATACCTTATCATGGTAACAGACAACCCTTTGACTAGTGCCCAACTCGAAACCCCCCATCGCATAAGTAGAAACTTGAGAGTATCGTCATAATTGTAGGATGAAGATGAGGATGGCCCAATGCCTCATTGATCAATGCCCGATTGGATTGTCAATGTCACAATGATTGTTTGTCGCTGCCGTAGTGCCTCTTTAAATTCGTTCGCCTTATTATAATTCATAATCGCAAATTGTGTTGTTTCTATTCAGGCATGAGCATAAATTGTCTGAACCTGAAATCCTAAAATGATGCGTACTGAATAATGATTTATCACGTTCGTCTTGAGCGGCTCTAGGTTACTTGGTCCAACCTAGATGTTGCCCGCCCTTACTAAACTACATAAATAGTCCTTTATGGACTGGAGCTATCTATGGCCAGAAAACCAGTGTCACTGGTGTTATAGAGGGTGGGGCAGTGTGGCTTTTTTGTCCTTCATTATTGTTTTTAGTAAATTATATAAATAGTTCTTTAGGTTTGTAAACGGATGAGTAATCATTTTACAGAACATTTTTTCAATAGAAGTTAGTATTAGAAGCTAAATATGTTACAAATTTAAAAACCACACAAGATAAACATATAACCTTTTAAAGTTACATCCTACATGTATTACTTTTACCCGATCTGGGCAATCTAAAAAGCTACTTGTACTTTTTACTCTAAAAATAAAACATTATAAAAGATAAAAATAACATAAAAAGTAGAATGCATCCCATGATATTCGGAAAACAAGGCCTTGAATTAGGCTCAAAATATGGTCTTATTGATCGCATATAGTAACTGGGCTTGATGTTAAAGTCATAGAATTAGTCTTGGGCCGAAACCCGCTTCTGCATAAATTCTAAACGGACAATCACCACCATATGCTCATGGTCTGATTATATTTATAGGTGTACAAAATGACAAAACGGTTAATTTCAGTAATCGATTCGGTTAATCAAATCACGGTTAGTTTTCAAAAAAAAAAAAAAAAAAAAAAAACGGTAAATACTTTAACCATTTCGGTTAATAACCGCTTTTTTTTCTTTTGGTTAATCACTTTAACCATTTCGGTTGCTAACCGATTTTTTATGGTTAGTTAAACGGGTAGAGGATCCTGTAAAAAGTGCTCAAAGTGTGAGAAGTGTTTTATAACACTATATATAATACTATATAACACCATATAAACACCGTATAACAATATGTAATACCATATAATACCATATAACACTGTGTAACACTATATATCATTATATAACAAATATAACACTATAGGTTGTCTGATAGCATGTCTATGATAGATGTATAGTGTTATATTTGTTATATAATGATATATAGTGTTACATAGTGTTATATGGTATTATATGGTGTTACATATTGTTATACGGTGTTTATATGGTGTTATATAGTATTATATATAGTGTTATAATACACTTCTCACACTTCTCACACTTTAGGCCCTTTTTACACTATCCTTACCCTAGTTAAACGGACTTTTCACTTTTTTTATTTGATTATTTATCAGTTTTTTTTTCGGTTAGCCTGTAAGTCGGTTAAAAACCGGTTCCATTATACTACCTATCCAATAACCGGTTAAGAAACGGCAGTTATAATTAGTCACTTACAGGTTATTGTTCTACTAGTTATTAACCGGTTCCTATTCCGATTATTAAAGGGTTCCGGTTAACAAACCGGACTTTTTGCCCACCTCTAGGTCTGATCCTCCTTTGATTGTTTTTAATTATTTTTTGATTATTTATTTATTTTTATAAAATCGACACTCAATATATCAATCAAAAGAGAAAATTAAAAAATAAAGTCGTGATATACTATAACATCATAAATTACAAAGCAATATCGTAAGGGTAAAATAAAAGGATGCCAATTTTGGGATGGATACTTGACAACGTCTTGGAAGGGCATTTTTGTAATGGTACCCTTTATACCATAATCTGGAAAATATTGCATGGAGCTTTCATTTTACCTTGCACATTTCACTGAGAAGGAGAGAGAGGGGGGGGGGGGGGGGGGGGGGGGAGGGGGTCCGTTTTGTTGTTTTCAGCCGAATTCGAGTGTGAATCGGTCTAGTTCGTTGGAGGTTAGTTCGTATTCAAGTATCAAGAATACCATGCAGTGATTTGAGTCGGTTTCAATATCATGTTTCAAAGTATAAGTTTGGTTTTTGGAAAAAAAAAGGTTAGTATTTTTGTTTAAAGCTCAAGGTTTAGCGGATGATTATGCATAGGACTTCGTGGGATTATATTTCGAGTAGTATGAAATAATAAAATCTAAAACTTTATGTGTTTTTCAGATAAAAAATCATCACGACCACCATCATGTTCAGATCTAGGGCTTCGTCGAAGAACATGTACTTTGTGCGTTCCTTTATCATGTTACTTTGCGTGTGAACAAAGTGTGCTTTATGCTTGACTTTGCGCCTTAGACTTCGCGTGCGCAATTATTTTTGCGCATAGTAGATTGTGCTTTCATAAACTTTGCGTAGATAGTAGATTACGCCTGTGTCTATGCAAAACTATACTTTGTGCATAAGCATAGTCTGTGTGTAGACTTAGTTTGTGCTAGTTGGGGTTTTTATGGACATTAGAGCGCAATGCTGACTTTGAACCTATATGTTAACTGTATTTTTTAGGACTCCGGGTGTCAGGATCGTTCAGTTTACAATGACTAAAAGTAGAGTACTACATGTGAGTTTCTATACCCATTTTAGACGCCTTTGAGGATGTGCATACTCAGTAAAGTAATGTATAGAATATTATTGAAAGTTAAAGTATGAAAGTTAATGAAAAAAAGTTTTATTAAATGAACTGTTTTGGGCTACTAGCCTGAATGTTACCAGGAAACGTTTCTATTTAAATAATGTAAAGTTTGAAAGGAACTTTTAATTGATCACAACCTGATACAAATGCAAATTAAAGATAACGCTAAAGTAAAGACAACCATGAGAGGGAAGTTGTAACGAACTTTTTAGAACTTTTCGTATTTAGAAAACTCGTCTTGTAATCTATTTCTGGAAACTTACCCCCGTATCGTATTCGTATTCCACTTCTGTTTGGTAATCCGTATCCTTGATCGTAATAAAATTATTTTTTTATACAATTAAACGTTGTTTATTTATGCATACTTACATGTTTAAATCCATATATACATTGGATACCTAGTCGTGACTCTCGTAAACACGTGTCGATTTCATGCGCTTATCTCTTACAAACGTTTGGTTTTTCACTTACGATACCCAATCCACGTTTACATACTCGTTTGTCACTTAATTTCGTGTTCTAGTTACATAAGGTACCTTGGTTTATACTTAAAACATGATTGTTAAACATAATATAACTTAAATTATGTTTTTTTTTTACCTCAAAACATACCTTTTATGAAACAACAAGGGCTAATATCGTCGCGCCCCACGACGCCATCCTCCCTACCCGGTCGCGGCCGCCAAGGTCTGAAATCCGCAGAAAATTAGATTCTGCTCATATATTGGTCACTTGTGTGTTTGTTTTGGTTGCAACTACCACCTTACATTTATAATTCACCTAACTCAAAACCCTAAACCTCAACTATAAAACCAACACTTCCTACACTCTTTTACCACTTTACAAACACTAATCTCTCTAAAAAAATACTCCTAAATATCTCTAAATTTCCAGAATTTGGACAGAAAGTTCAAGAGATTCTAAGTGAGTTTTAGCTCACTACTACTATTTTCTACTCATTTCTTCTTTCTTAATACTTGGATAACCTATAGGAAGGTTTTCACAGGATTACCTTGGTAATTTAAGGTGAAACCTCACCATATTTGAGGCCCAAAGTGCAATAAAACTTTCTGTTTTGTTACATGTTCTTGTATGTTCATTTTTATGTTAATAACTTGATGGAATCTCATGCCTATCAAGCTCACAATCAAGTCTATGAGTGTGGGTTTGTGTTGAGGTGATTATCATCAAAGTTATGAGTTTAAACACTCACTTTATTTGTGTTTATACATGGTAATCGAATGATGAAAGCAAGCACAAGTCATCATCTCCCATATGATGAACTTGTGACTTGTGAAGTGTGAACAAATGGAAACTTTGGCTTTCCAAACTAAGTTCCACTCCTTCATTTGAACCTTGTGTATGAATACTCTTGTGACTTACTAGAATCAAAGTACCTTAGCCCCGTCTAGCCTCCCTCACTTAGTTCATTCTTTCTATGATGTGTTGGCATAACTGGGTTGTAGTGTACTTGGTCACTTGAGCTTATGTTAGATAGGTTTATTTTATTGTTATTCATGACCCTCCGAACCATCTTCAAGATGGTTTGTGTAGTGGTGAATCATATAAAGAAGTCTCAACCTCCATGCTTGACTTAGATGATGCTACATGTTATCTTTGATTGGACATAGTTTTAGGTTATATTGTTACCATATAAACATACGTATAACTATATAAAACAAGGCTGAATTTGTGATGTTTATCAACCTATGATAACCATCATAAACTTAGGCTAATATATCAATAATCTAAGATATTCGTTAATGATTCTAATGGGCAATTTGGGACCCATGAAACCACATAACATAGTGTCATAAACGAGTGATAAGAAACTAGATATTACTTTTGTATACATAATGTGATACCTTAATTTCTAAATTCCGAATCTTACCACTTCCTCTACATCATGTAACCTTACCATTGAATCCTTATTCACAAACAACTCGTCACTCATGGATAATCGGAAAGCATGTGCAATATTGTGAGTACACTTAACCTTTTTTTTTCGTTTTAACACCCTTTGGGTGTAACATGTTTAACTTATCAAAATACACAATTCACACAAACATATTTATTCGCTCAATCCGCCATACATGCTAGTTTTTATGCTTAGGTTTTATGCTAGAATACATACATGCTACTTGTCATTAACTTAGCTAGCCCACCTTAACAATTATAGCGCTATAGGAGTAGCACACCACCCGACGGGGTATTGTTAAGTCAACATTATACGGTCTCGATTACTTCGGTGTCGAGGGATGCACATTATTATACATAACGGTCTCGTTCACTTCGGTGGTGAGGGATGTTCATTATTCTTAAGGACACTCGGGTTTGACTTTTAGTTATGCATGCTAGTTTAACCTTGTATACAAATTTTCCATGTTGGAATTGAGAAATTCTTTTATACTTATGCTATGTATCCAAAACTTGTGTACTCGCCAATACGTTGTATTGAACTCTACTTTTAAAACATGTTGCAGGTTAAAGATGATGTTGATGATGCATGGAACTTAGTAGGATGCCTAGAAACTCATTTTAGACTTTAAATAATCGTTGTAATATATTTCATTTTTTTTCACATGTTGTATTCTATTTCGAACGATGTAATTGATTCTTTTAGTAATGAAACGAAATTTATTATTTAAATACTTGTCACAATTTAGTATTATGAGTGATCAACAATCTCGTTTTCGTCTCACTCCGATGTTTCCGCCATCGGTTAGGGTGTGACAGTGGTTATGTACGAGGATGCAAGACTTGTCACGTGGTCTATGGTTGTAAACCTGGCATGTGGGAAGCCTCAGACAAGTAGTTACCTATAGGGCTACAAGATAGACAGTTACTTACGGGGCTACAAGAGAGTAGTGACCTAAGGTTTAACGTTTCGCATTTAGTATTTATTTTTCGATTTATTGTAATTTGTGATCCAATATTCAATCCTTGTATTTTTGATACTTTGATCAATAGAAAACGTATATTATATCAATCTTGTTTGATCATATTTGCACATATGTAATCAATCACAAATACGCACTTTTTATACAGAATCGAACCATACTTTAAGTTTATATGCACTTCGGAGTGTAATCATCCGTGTTTTATACTTACACAAACTTGCATACACCTTAGATACCCAAAAACATGCTTATTACGAGTTTCTAGCTTGAAAAACCAATAAAATCAATTGTAGGGTGGGGGGGGGGGGGGGTAAAATGAACATTTTGCAAAACTTTGGAAAGCAGGTCTTCTTCGTGCCACACGAAGAAGCATTAAGTACTTTGTCGCGTGGCGCGACAAAGCACATTTTTCAGCCAGATGTTTTAATTCGCGAAAATTGGGTTTAAACCCACTTTCCCTCCCCCTAACTCCCAACCACCTTCTTAGTTACTCAAACCCTAATACCCACGTATAAATACGCCTTCTCCACACATCCTAAACTCTTTCCACACTCTCTAGTCCCTCTTAAATCCTCCCAAATCTTCCAAATCTTTAAGTGTTGGCAGATTATACTCAAGTCGAAAACAATGAGTTTTGGACCTTCTTCTTCATCTTTTCTTCTTGTTTCTTGTTTACAACCTATTTGGATAACCTCAAGAAGTGTTACCACAAGATTACCATGGTAAACCAAGTTGGTACATCACCATTTTGAGGTTAAAAGTAGGATTTAGTTTCTGATTACAAAAACATTCATACTTGTTCTCTTTACTTTGCTTCTTGGAATATGATGTACCAAATATACTTTATCATTACTTAAATATACTTGATTCTCCCTTTTTTTTCTTATCTCCTTCGTTTTGTCTTAAAATATATGCCTTTCCTAAGGCAAAACTATACTAAATTACGAAGACACGAAGGCACTCGTATCCCATAATCGAAACGACCTCACCAGAATAGGAATGAAACCCTTAATTTAGTGACGACTTTCAATCCGCAATTTTGATTTTTATGAAATTTTACCATTAAGTTAGGAGTGATTTTCTTACCTTAATGGCAATTTCATTCTCATACTCACGTGGACCCTTACAAACGAATTGGATTTAATTCCTTATCTCGATGAGTAAGTACTAACCACGTTTAGGGAACGACACCACTAAGTTAGGAGTGATATCCAAACCTTGGTGACTAGTCCCACTCCTTGATTTTTAATCCCACCAAAGTTTCAAACATTCGATTGAATAGGGACCTGTAGTAACCAGAAGGGTAAATACCGTTAACCGAAAATTTTGGTAAGAGTATTCTACCTATTAGGCCAAAGCATGATTCCTGAAATCAAAATAAGTTTTGATTACTTTGCATTAGTCTTAATTCCGTTCCGGAACATTCCAAGTTTTATAATTGAATTTCTTTTATGCTTACATCAATTTTTATGCATTTTTCCTTGAGCTTACCTTCATTTCAAACTTTAAATCGTCCGAATCGCGGCATACTCGCAACCTAAAAACCAGAATAATATTTGAGAACAAACGGAATTTAAAACTCTTTCGTTGTCATTTATTGAATTTTCAACATGATTACATGCTTTGTTTATGTGAAACTAATGGAAACCTACATGCTTATATGCTCTACTTTCATACATTAATTGTGCAAATATCTTTTTTGCCATTGATCAAGTCTCATCATTCGTTCTACCCGATCTTGTAGATGTCTTCTAGCCGTCATCTCAAGAGAAACTCCAAACAAAGCTCCAACAAAAAGATGTGGGCCTTCATGGCTAACCAAATATCCGACGTTATACCTGATATCGTGAGCAAAATCCAAGCCTCCTCTAGCCCCAATGTTTCGGTTGATTCCAAAGCCGACCCTTCCTGAGCTACTTTTACTTATAAGCAATTTAGCGCTTGCAGCCCTGCCTCCTTCACGTGCAAAGAGGGTGCTACCAAGATACTTCAATGATTTGATAATATTGAAGTTACCTTCATCCAAAGTGAGTGTCCCAACCATCTTCGGACCCACAATGCCATCGGTGTCTTCAAATCAAGGGCGCTTGATTGGTGGACAAATGAGGGCAAGATTCGTGGGAATGATGCCACCTACGCTTTACCTTGGGAAGAAGTGAAGCAACTCATGATGTCGGAATTTTGTCCGTCCCACGAGCTTCAAAAGCTCGAAGATGAGTTTTGGACCCTAAAACAACTCGGTGGTAACAACTTGGCTTACACCACCCGTTTCAAGCAGCTTAGTATCATATGCCCTCATCAAGTTCCTACCACCGAGCGAGCCATCATGAAGCATGTCAAGGGATTTCCTGTCACACCCCAACCGATGGTGGAAACATCGGGGCATGGCACTGAGCGAAACAAATTGTCCATGAATATCCATAACAACTATTCATTACCAGATAATTAAACGTCATGTCCCATACCACAACATATCCAAATGAAAACAGTTATTACAAATAATTGTCTCAAAAACAAATACTGTTCCGACGACTCAGATTTAAGCGTGACATAACTAGACCCCTAGCTTGATTCACCAAAGCACAGCAATTCCCTAGCATCTTAAGCACCTGTTACATACATTAAAATAAAGGTCAATACACATAGTGTAAAGGTGAGCATACAAGTTTAATAGATATAATAGAGTTCGAAATTGTTTACGCATAACCTGCATGTAGCAGGTATAGTGCGAAGCTATTAAGTTATCGACAATGAAATATGAACAGACTAGACTATGAGTTGTAGAATGCACAACACATATCACCACTGTGACACGTGAAGAGGTAACCTTAACAACCCCCGTCCATGAAAGGTGCTGAGTCCAAACAAATAGTACTATCGTTGCTAAGGCGTCAGGCAACAATCACTGTGTTAACATAACATACAAGCATTCATCGAGTAACAAGTAATATGCAATAACGGTCAACGTATAAATAGTGTTTGCGTTGCGTGATCGATGTGTCTTAGAATAAGTAACGTATATAACACCCAAAAGTGCATAAAGCAAAAAGGGATCGAGTATACTCACAACGATGGAAGTTAATGGATTGAAGGAAGCGCTAGAGTGATTAGCCTGAACAGTTAACGATAGCATAAGCGAAGAGCGGTGCGTAAAACGGTGAAAGTAACCAAGTATCGGATGGTAATCCGATCGGATGTCAATCCGTTCGAATGGTCATCCGATCGGATGGCCATTCTGTCGGATTGACATTCGTTTGGTAAGGATGTGTTTGTGTATGATGGCTTTGAAGTTTTCGTTGTAGCATTTTGAAAATAGAGAAGTATCTCTACCCTTCAGGTCGGTCAATCGAACGGTCGTTCGATCGGATAACGATCCGATTGGTAGGACACTCAGTGAGAACAGGTTCACAGCAGGGTTGTCACTCGATCGGATGGCAATCCAATCGGATAGCAATCCGTTGGAACTTCTGTCCTTTGGAATTGATCAAGTACCAAAGTTCCAAACGTCACACGATCGGATGGTCGTTCGATCGGATGGCAATCCGATCGGACGGCAATTCGTTCGACGTCCAGTCCTTTAAAACTTGGAAATGTTTAACTGTGAAACCAAGTGCAAGCCCATCGGATGGCTGTTCGATCGGATGGTAATCCGATTGGATTGCAATCCGATCGGACGACAATCCGTCCCAATGGCCTGATCATCTTGGCACTTGATTATTTTGAAAGTTTTGCAGTTTTGATCGAGACGGAATGATAACGTGCTTAAACAAAAGAAACCCCATCTTGACCCAAGTGATCCGATCGACCAGGAACAACCCTAGTCCGACCAGTTCACTGTTTGAGACGGTTGTTCATATTTAACCCGAAATCAGTTTTCTCTTGGATAGAATTCGGATCTTGAACTAACCCATCACTAAGAAAAAGTAGAAGATCAGAATGAGCTCCGATTCTATCGATTTTGAGTGCATTGAGTGTAAAAGAGTTGAAAGAACGTTGAAAAGCTTCTTTCAATCCTTTTAACCATGAATATGTGTAGATCTAAGCGAAAACATTGTTTAATCTTGTGGAAATCCTTCAGATCTAAGTTGTTCTTGGTGGAATGAGGTCAAACCTTGAAGTTCATAAGAACTCCATGATGATATCACCCTAGAACACCTCAAATCCGGTGATTTCAAGGTTAAAAGTTAAGATTCAAAGGTGAAAATGATGAATAAGTGTGTGTAGATCATAGAAGTACAAGATTTAGGTTGAAAACTTAAAAGAATCGAGAGAAAAGAGTGCTTGAGTGCGGCTGGTCGAGTAAGGAGCTGTCACATCACAAATGATGTGACAGGAGGGTATTTATAGGGTTTCCCAAAGTGGAAAGTGTCAAAGTGTCGGATTATTCACCAATCGGATGGCAACCCAATCGGATGGCAGTCCGATCGGATGGCAACTCGATCGGTTGGCCACTCGATCCAGGTGTCCGACGCGTTGAGTTTGTCATTTCGATTCGTGTGTTGAGCGTTGCGATGCGATTCGAGTAAGCGATGCGATAGTATTACCCATTAGTTACACAAATAACTTAACTACTATATCTAACATACAATCACTGTAAATAACTTGCGTTTAGCGTTTGTGATTAGATTGCAATGCGATAGAATTGCGATTGCGATTGCGTTTAAGCAGCTCAACATAAACATAACATGCACAAGTAACACATAATGGCACACACCCGTGAAATAATATCCAGAACACATAATTCGAGTTGCGATAGCGATTAGCGATAAGCATGCGATTTAAATAGCGATTAGACCTCGATTATTAATAGATACTCCACATAATACAACTAAAATGCTTAAATAATGTAATCCGATTACAAGTCAAAGAGGTCAAACAATAGTTGAGCAAGGAGTGACAGATCGCAGATTGCAATTAGCAATCTTTTCTTCCTTTGACTTCAATCTTGACTTTGACTTTGACTTTCGGAACAGCGGGTTGTTACAGCCTCCCCAACTTTAGGAAATTTCATCCTGAAATTTAAGAAGTAGGCGTAACAAACATTTGTGGGTACTTCGCCTTCATGTCGCTTTCAAGTTCCCAGGTGAACTCGGCACCGCGTTTGCCTTCCCAGCGAATCTTCATAATGGGAATGCGTGAGCGTCTGAGCACCTTGGTTTCTCGTCCCACGATCTCAACAGGCTTTTCCACGAAGTATAATGTTTGGTCCACTTGTAAATCCTCAAGAGGGACATGTAATTCCTGGTCGACCAAGCACTTTCTGAGGTTCAAAATGTGGAAAGTCGGGTGGACGTTACTCAGTTCTTCTGGTAGTTCGAGTCTGTAGGCCACCTTTCCAATTCTTTCCAGAATCTTAAAGGTTCCAACATATCGAGGTGCGAGCTTTCCTTTCTTGCCGAATCTGATCACCCCCTTCCAAGGTGCAACCTTTAGGAGTACGTGATCGCCAACGTCAAATCCAAGGGGCTTGCAGCGTCTATCAGCGTAACTTTTCTGTCAGCTCCGAGCTTTCAATTGATTGTCTCGAATTTGGAGGATCTTGTTAGTCGTTTCTTGCAACAGCTCGGGACCGGTAATTTGCGCGTCTCCGATCTCGTGCCACACAATAGGCGATCAACATTTTCTTCCGTATAAAGCCTCAAATGGTGCCATTTGTATGCTAGAATGATAACTGTTATTGTATTAGAATTCAACCAAAGGTAAGTGCGCGTCCCAATTACCACTGAAATATATGACACACGAGCGAAGCATGTCTTCAAGGGTGCAAATCGTTCTTTCAGTCTGACCATCGGTTAGGGGATGGAAAGTGGTACTTAGTTTAAGAGTAGTACCGAGAGCAGATTGAAACGTTTCCCAAAGACGCAAGGTAAACCGACCATCGCGGTTAGAGATGATGTCACGAGGCGTCCCGTGCCGACAAATGATCTCGTCGGTGTAGATTCGGGTTAATTTTTCTACCTTAAAGTCTTCTCGTATTGGCAGGAAGTGAGCTGACTTGGTCAGACGGTCAACTACAACCCAAATGCTATCATGACCTGATTGAGTACGCGGAAGTTTCGTTATAAAGTCCATAGCTATACTCTCCCATTTCCACGTCGGAATCTCGGGTTATAAGCCAGAGGGTCTTTGTTGCTCAGCCTTGACCTTGGAACAGGTCATGCACATCAAAATGTAGATAGCGATATCCTTTTTCATGCCCGGCCACCAGTACTTGTAACGCATGTCCTGGTACATCTTGTCAGCACCGGGATGAATAGAATATCAGGATTTGTGGGCTTCGTCCATCAGAAGTTGTCGCAAATTAGTACGCTTGGGAATCCAAATTCGGTCCAAATAGTGAAAGATACCATTCGACTTATTTTCGTGTTGGGCGCCATCGTTTAGAATTCTTTCCTTCTTCAAAGTTCGTTCGGTAAAGCAAGCATGTTAGACGTCGCGTATAAGAGCTTCGAGATTAAACTGGGTTTGGGAATTACGAACGCTAAGCAGATAGCTTCGTCAACTGAGAGCATCGGTAATGACGTTTGCTTTTCCTGGATGGTAACGGATATCACATTCGTAATCGTTGAGCAGTTCTACCCACCGACGTTGACGCATATTCAGTTCCTTCTTGTCAAAGATATGCCATAGGCTCCTATGATCGGTGAAGATCGTACACTCGGTACCGTAAAGGTAGTGTCGCCAAATCTTTAACGCAAAAACAACTGCGCCAAGCTCGAGGTCGCGTGTGGTGTAGTTCTTCTCGTGGATTTTGAGCTGTCGAGAAGCGTACTCAATAACCTTATCTCGTTGCATGAGAACACAACCTAGACCAAGGTTTGAGGCATCGCAGTTTACTACGAATTCGTCGTTTCCGTTGGGCAATGAGAGCACGGGAGCATTGCTTTAAGGGTTTGAAAGGCTTCCTCTTGGTTAGTTCCCCAAACAAAAGGTTTATCCTTATGCGTAAGAGAGGTTAGCGGCACAGCGATCTTAGAAAAACCTTCGATAAAACGGCGATAATAGCATGCCAGTCCGAGAAAAGAGCGAACTTCAGACGGATTCTTGAGTGTAACCCAACTCTTATCAGCTTCGATCTTCGCAGGGTCAACGTGGATACCTTAACTATTGACAATGTGACCCAAGAATTGGACCTCCTCGAGCCAAAATTCACACTTGGAGAACTTGGCATAGAGACGGTTTCCCTGGAGCAACTCAAGAACCAAACCTAGATGCTGCGAGTGTTCGACTTTTGACCTGGAATAGATCAGGATATCGTCGATGAATACGATTACGAAGCGATCAAGAAAGGGTTTGCACACTCGATTCATTAGATCCATGAAGACCGTGGGAGCGTTGGTCAAACCAAAAGGCATGACAACGAACTCGTAATGACCATAGCGGGTTCGGAAAGCGGTTTTGGGAATGTCATCCTCTGGAATGCGTAACTGGTGACAGCCTGAGCGTAGATCGATCTTAGAAAAACAAGTAGCACATTGCAAATCATCGATTCGAGGCAAGGGATAGCAATTCTTGATCGTCAGCTTATTCAACTCCCTATAGTCGATGCACATCCGAAACAAACCATCCTTCTTTTTGACGAAAAGGACAGGCGTGCCCCACGGAGAGTTGCTAGGGCGAATAAAGCCTTTATCAAGTAGTTCCTGGAGCTGACTCGAGAGTTCGCGCATTTCGGAAGGAGCGAGACGATAAGGCGCTTTAGCAACAGGGTTTGCTCCAGGAATGAGGTCGATTCGGAAATAGATATCACGAGTCGGCGGTAATTCTGGTAAATCATCGGGGAAAACGTTGGGAAATTCACGAACAACAGGCACCTGGTCTACCTCCTTAACTTCCTTTTTCTCCGCTACTACTATGTGTGCCAGGAAAGCTTGGTATTCCTTGCGGAGATACTTGCTAGCCTGGACACACGACATGAGTTGGAATTTCTTTGACGCGACTTCACCGTAAACACACAATTGATCACCATTAGCGAGCGAGAAGCGAATCATCTTTTCGAAGCAAACAACTTCAGCACGATTTTTGCGAAGAAAATCCATGCCTACTATGATGTCAAAACTACCGAGTTGCATCGGAATAAGGTCGATGGGGAAAACGTGATTGTTGAGTTCAAGCGTACAATCATGTAGGATAGATTTGACGGTGATGGTTCTTCCGGTGACAACTTCAACATCAAACGTCGAGGGGAGATGGGCGCGCTTACGATTTAGGAGCTTTTCGAATTCAAACGACACAAAACAGTTATCGACTCCAGTATCAAATTAACACGTAGCATATATACCATTCACAAGGAACGTACCATTGACCACATTGTTGTCTGCTTGAGCCTGACAGGCGTTAATGTTGAAAGCACGTCCACGGGCTGCTGGGGCTGCTGCTGTTGTGGCTCTTGCTTGACCACTCGGTTCGGGCACATGTTTGCGAAGTGGTTGGGATCACCACACGCATAGCAAGCTCTTGCATTGACCGCGGGTGCAGGAGCCGCTTGATGGCCTTGAGGAGCAGTAAGTAGAGCTTGTTAAGCAGGAGCTTGACCTTGTGCTGGAGCTGGGGTTTGACGTGGACCTGTACGACAGTTGGCGGTGAAGTGGCCATACATGTTGCAATACACACAGTATCTGCAAGCGATTCCCACAGGGCGGTGATAGGTACAAGTAAGGCAAACTGGGTGAGGACCAGTGTACGCACGCTTTACCGGTGGTACGTTGGTAACAGGTGCCGCTACGTGGCGGTATTGAGGTTGCGGTGGAGCGGGAACAGATTGGAGTGGGGCAGCAGTGATCGCACAGTTCTTGTTGCTGGAACTGCTGTTGTTCTTCCTTTTGCGTCATGAGAGCTTGGATGACTGAGGAGCGGCAGTGGTTTCAGCGGTTGGGACAGCGGTAGCTTGATGCAGATTCTTGGAGACTTTTTCCCAGTAACCAGACTTGACTCGCTTGTCGTTGATCTCAGCAGCGAGCAAGTAGGTTTCCTCAATTGTCATCGTCTTTGCAACTTGAACGAAATCAGCCACGCAATCCGGAAGAGCACGAATATACTTCTTGATGGTGATTTCGGGCGTAGTCACTTGGCTCGGACAGATAATACTCAACTGCTTGAAGCGAGCAGTTAAACCAGCGTTGTCACCATCTTTCTGCTTGATATGCCAGAATTCGTCCTCCAGCTTTTGGCGCTCGTGGGGAGGGCAGAACTCTTGCATCATAACGTCCTTCAACTCATCCCACGTCAGCCCGTAAGCTGCATCATTTCCGCGTTTGTTTCTCTCGGCCGTCCACCAATCTAGAGCTCGGGATTGGAAGACGCCAGTCGCGTTGAGAGTACGAAGATCATCAGGACAGTCACTCTGGCGCAGGGTGACTTCGATAGAATCAAACCATTGGAACATGGCTGTAAGCCCATCTTCACCGGTAAACTCTTTCGGGCCGCAGGCTTTGAACTGCTTGATGCTGAAAGCAACTTTGGGAGTATCGGTCTTGGGCTCTTCCGAGGACTTGCTTGCGTTCTCGTTTAGTTCACTCATGATCTGGGGGATGACTTTAACGATTTGACTTGCAACGAGAGAGGCGAGTCGCTTGTCAGCGTGCTTACGCCTAGCAGCTCAGGAGTGCAGGGATCCAGATGACGACATTGTCTGCAATAGACAGCGTCATAGGACTCAAACACAGTTTCGCTTAATCATCGACTATACTACGATCTATTGTAAACTAGCGATTGGTGATAAAGCTCAAGAACACATCAATCACATAAGCACATAAGCACATAAACACAGAAGCACATAAGCACGTAGGGCACAGAAGCACATAAGGCAGTTAGAACACAGAAACCATACTATATTTTGCACGTATTCACCTATCCTTCATAGCACGTATAGCGATTAAGTATAGCGATTGCGAGTATCGAGCAACGATTGCGAGTAATGACCAGCGATTGTTAGTGTGGTGTAGATCGTGTGTGTTTTGGCGGAGCGAGAAACGTGGAATCGAAGTTATCAGTATCACCGTACTGTTTATCTCAAAACGCTAACAAATCACCATAAAAATCACATAAATTCCACATAAAATCGATCACAAAAGCGGTAAATCACAGAGTTAGCTGCTGCGGATTCCCGAATCGAAACACATAAACTCGAGGAGAGATTGTCTCGGGTGTGTGTAGACATTGACCACCCAAAGTGATTCGACTATTCACAAGGACTTTAAGTCCACACTTTGGCTTTCTGGACTGTGCTCTCGCTTCAATTCGAGCGATCGGCACACATTCTTCCAGTCTTAGTGTGACCTCTAGTCGTTGGAGTCCATCGAGACTTTGGTGAGAGTTTTGCAAAAACCACATTAGATAGAAGAACGAGCCATCAAGGTTCGGGTTTCACCCCTAACTTAGCAACTACATTCCTGTTTGTGTGATGAAATCACGAGATAGATAAGGAGATTTTGCGTCAAAGTATGGATTTCACTCCTGATTCGACGCAATTTCTCTCGTTTTATGAAAAATAATAATTCGAACAAGTAATCTGGTCGAGAGTTTGCGATTTTCACATCTAATCTTAACCAAATCATCCGTTTGTGTGTGTAATCAGCCTTAGGAAAGGCTGATCTTGCGCAGAACTGCAGTGTGCGATGTTTGCACAAGAGCGTAGTGTATAGTGAGTGTAAGCGGGAAATAGCGAGTAAGCTCGTACAAAAGCCCACACTAGGTATGCACAAGTTGGTCTATTGGTACTTAAACTATAGACTAGGTCGTTTCTAAGACATCGACCCAGACTAGGTCGAGTCTTGCTAATTCCCTATAGTTATGGCTCTGATACCAATCTGTCACACCCCAACCGATGGCGGAAACATCGGGGCATGGCACTGAGAGAAACAGATTGTCCATGAGTATCCATAACAACTATTCATTACCAGATAATTAAACGTCATGTCCCATACCACAACATATCCAAATGAAAACAGTTATTACAAATAATTGTCTCAAAAACAAATACTGTTCCGACGACTCAGATTTACGCGTGACATAACTAGACCCCTAGCTTGATTCACCAAAGCACAACAATTCCCTAGCATCTTAAGCACCTGTCACATACATTAAAATAAAGGTCAATACACATAGTGTAAAGGTGAGCATACAAGTTTAATAGATATAATAGAGTTCGAAATCGTTTACGCATAACAACATGTAGCAGGTATAGTGCGAAGCTAGTAAGTTATCGACAATGAATTATGCACAGACTAGACTGCAAGTTGTAGAATGCGCAACACATATCACCACTGTGACACGTGAAGAGGTAACCTTAACAACCCCCGTCCATGACAGGTGCTGAGTCCAAACAAATAGTACTATCGTTGCTAAGGCGTCAGGCAACAACCACTGCGTTAACATAACATACAAGCATTCATCAAGTAACAAGTAACATGCAATAACAGTCAGCGTATAAATAGTGTTTGTGTTGTGTGATCGATGTGTCTTAGAATAAGTAACGTATGTAACACCCAAAAGTGCATAAAGCAAAAAGGGATCGAGTATACTCACAGCGATGGAAGTTAATGGATTGAAGGAAGCGCTAGAGTGATTAGCCTGAACAGTTAACAATAGCATAAGCGAAGAGCGGTGCGTAAAACGGTGAAAGTAACCAAGTATCGGATGGTAATCCGATCGGATGGCCAGTCTATCGGATGTCAATCCATTCGGATGGTCATCCGATCAGATGGCCAATCGGTCGGATTGACATTCGTTTGGTAAGGATGTGTTTGTGTATGATGGCTTTGAAGTTTTCGTTGTAGCATTTTGAAAACAGAGAAGTATCTCTACCCTTCAGGTCGGTCGATTAAAAGGTCCTTCGATCGGATAATGATCCGATTGGTAGGACACTCAGTGAGAAGAAGTTCACTGCAGGGTTGTTACTCGATCGGATGGCAATCCGATCGGATAGCAATCCGTTGGAACGTCTGTCCTTTGAAATTGATCAAGTACCAAAGTTCCAAAGGTCACACGATCAGATGGTCATTCGATCGGATGGCAATCCGATCGGACGACAATTCGTTCGACGTCCAGTCCTTTGAAACTTGGAAATGTTTAACTGTGAAACCAAGTGCAAGCCGATCGGATGGATGTTCGATCAGATGGCAATCCGAGCGGATTGCAATCCTATCGTACGTCAATCTGTCCCAACGGCCTGATCGTCTTGGCACTTGATTATTTTGAATGTTTTGCAGTTTTGATCGAGACGGTATGATAACGTGCTTAAACAACAGAAACCCCATCTTGACCCAAGTGATCCGATCGAACAGGAACCACCCTAGTCCGACCAGTTCACTGTTCGAGATGGTTGTTCATATTTAACCCGAAATCAGTTGTCTCTTGGATAGAATTCGGATCTTGAACTAACCCATCACTAAGAAAAAGTAGAAGATCAGAACAAGCTCAGATTCTATCGGTTTTGAGTGCATTGAGTGTAAAAGAGTTGAAAGAAAGTTGGAAAACCTTTTTTCAATCCTTTTATCCATGAATATATGTAGATCTATGCGAAAACATTGTTTAATCTTGTTGAAATCCTTCAGATCTAAGTTATTCTTGGTGGAATGAGGTCAAACCTTGAAGTTTATAAGAGCTCCATGATGACATCACCCTAGAACACCTCAAATCCGGTGATTTCACGGTTAAAAGTTAAGATTCAAAGGAGAAAATGATGAAGAAGTGTGTGTAGATCATAGAAGTACAAGATTTAGGTTGAAAACTTACAAGAATCGCGAGAAATCGAGAGAAAATAGTGCTTGAGTGCGGCTGTTCAAGTGAGGAGCTGTCACATCACAAATGATATGACAGGAGGGTATTTATATGGTTTCCCAAAGTGGAAAGTGTCAAAGTGTCGGATTGTTCACCGATCGGATGGCAACCGGATCGGATGGCAGTCCGATCGGATGGCAACTCGATCGGATGGCAACTCGATCGGATGGCAACTCGATCGGATGGCCACTCGATCGGTTGGCCACTCGATCCAGGTGTCCGGCGCGTTAAGTTTGTCATTTCAATTCGTGTGTTGAGCGTTGCGATGCGATTCGAGTGAGCGATGCGATAGTATTACCCATTAGTTACACAAATAACTTAACTACTATATCTAACATACAATCACTATAAATAACTTGCGTTTAGCGTTTGCGATTAGATTGCGATGCGATAGAATTGCGATTGTGAATGCGATTGCGTTTAAACACCTCAACATAAACAAAACATGCACAAGTAACACATAATGGCACACACGTGAAAAATATCCAGAACACATAATTCGAGTTGCGGTTGCGATAGCGATTAGCGATAAGCATGCGATTTAAATAGCGATTAGACCTCGATTATTAATAGATACTCCACATAATACAACTAAAATGATTATATAATATAATCTGATTACAAGTCAAAGACGTCAAACAATAGTTGAGCAAGGAGTGACAGATCGCAGATTGCAATTAGTAATCTTTTCTTCCTTTGACTTCAATCTTGACTTTGACTTTCGGAACAACGGGTTGTTACACTTCCCCCGACCGTTCGGGATGCTGTTTCCACGGCTGAACCTCAACCCTAGAGAAAGCCTACCATTTAGTTGTCACCTTTACCAATAACCACATCGAGGATGTCACGGCCCCAGCCCCGGTTTGACCCGGTCAGGAGCCACGGGACAGGAACCCGTGGTATTTATTAATTGTGTCGAAATCAACTTTGTTTGATCGCAGGGACTATATGTGTTAAACTGCGAAACTATGTCGATTTGTATAGTAACGAACATTCCGGAACTTGATCATAAGTTAAACATACCCTAAATAACCTTTACATAGCTTAGAAATAGGCTTTGAGGGGTTCGGTATGCTAAAATGAACTTTATGCTCATTCAGGGACTAAAAGCGTCAAAAAGTGCATAAGTTTGCATTTTCGCGCATAACTTGCGTTCTGAATACATCTGGACATCCAAAAATTTATGTAAGCATTAAAATATTTTATTTTAGTGTTTGGCATGATAAAATTCCATTCGTCGCTTAATTTGGATCGTTTTTGCGTTCGTTACGACTTACGTCGTAATTAACCGAACAAAGCAACCGTACGGCCAAACGAACCGACATCCGAGATATTTTTGAGCACATTCTAAGCTCCCTATACTTTAACTTCATTTTAGAGCTTTGAAATGAGGTTAACGGGGTTTAAACGTGTCAAAAATGCATCGAAAACCAAGTTTCGAGCTGCAGGGATCAAAACTGTCAATTCAACAAAGTTGATGGCTTACGGACCGTAAGCCCTCACCGTTACGGTCCGTAAGGACCTCCCAGCTGATCAGAACCTTCCTTCCAGCCTGTTTCCAGCTGTCACACACTCAAAACCCAATTGCACTTGCCTCTTCCTGATAATGGGGGGCCATTTTGGTGTTCCATGGAAATTTCAACAAGTGTAGGGGTGAGATTGAAGCACGATTTTCGATAAACGATCCTAACGGTCCTAGTAATCCTATAAATACCCCCACCCTTCACTTGCAAAACCCACTTGAAATCTGAGTTTTTCTCTAAGTGGTTGTGTTTATACACTTCCTACCTGAGATTTCTTGGAAATCAAACTTGCGGGGACCCGTTGTAAGTGTTCTTTCGTTCTTTTCCATTCGTTTTAGCGTTAAAGTCAAACTGCGTTTGACTTTCTGCATTGACCAGTTTATGGTGAATGAGAAGTTCATTTGAACTTCATAACGTGAGCGTAATCACAATGGTTATAGTCCCTTGTGACTATACCTACTGATTACCACGTTATCTAGGCTCAGTGACGAGTCGTTGTTTCGGCCAAAATACGCATTTACGTGTATTTTGTAACCAAACTACTCTAGGATATCAAAACCATTTGTTTTGATATCAAAACTTGTTTTCTAACTTAACTAAACATGTTTTAGCATGTTTAGCTCGTCACTTTTTAGTTTAGTGCTTGTGTAGAGTCGTAAGTCAAGCGGACTAAACACCCGCTTAGACTTCCGAACACGACCCATTTGGTCGATCTTAGGATCCGACCAAACATGGTTAGTGACCATAGTAGTATAGGGAATAACCTTCCGAGGTTATACCTTATGGTCACCTAGTTTAGGTAGTTGTATGATAAGTAGTTTATATGCCTTAGGTAAATTACCAGAATACCCTTTTCATGTATAATTGGTAATTTAGCATATGTAACCTAAACTTTTGTCACATAACTGATTATACAACATGATTAGACTTGTATAGGCATATAACACTTGTCATAGGACTAGTTAGACGTCTCGAACGCGCTATGCGCGCACGACGCGTTAAAGTAGCGTAAGCTACCTTAATGGGTCGCGATGGGTCGAAAGCACTTAGGCTAGGTTTCATTTAGGATGTAGGCTTTGTTAAACCATATCACATGAGTTCCAACACTCATTTGGTTTACAAGACCTCATTCTGTCCGATCTTCCGATTTAGGCGTCTATTGTTTGACTAGTGATTCAATTACTAGGTGCTACGTGATTTCTCTGGTTTACTCGAGTTTGTTGAAGTACTATTGATTGAGGATACCTTGCACTACATGTGAGTACATAGTTCCCCTATTTAACTGTTTTCAATTGTTTTGGGTTGATTCATATGTACAAAATGTTTTCAAGGTTTAAACGATGATTTCAAAAACGAATAGAACGATTTATACTAAACTATTAACGATTTTGATAATGTGAATGAACTTGTTGGTTGTAGTTACATAACGAATGACATTCATTAGCATTGATCAAGCCGACCAGTATTAGGTTATGGTACCATAGGATCTGACAAATCCCGTTATTTCACTATACCCATGGTTATGTGTGGGTGTTGTGGGTAACGACTGAATCTGATGATTGTTAACTTACCCTTTGGAGGTTTGTTAGTGCAAGAACGAGTTGAACGATGAACGAGTCACAAAGGTTTGAATGTTATTAGCGAGGCGACCATATATAAGTTTCACAATTAAAACAAGAACGATTTGAACGATTGAACGATTTGAACGATTGAACGATTTGAAGGATTAAACGATTTAAACGAGTAAACGATTTGGAAACGATGTTAAACGATTTGGGGTAAACGATTGATTTTTGGTTAGTGTTTAGATAACGAGACGGGTGTAATGTAGTGAAAACATGGTAGATACGCCGCTGGTACTTCTTATATATAAGTGTTTTCAACATATTACATGCTGTTGCGTTTTTAGTTCACTTGGGTAAATGATAGTGAAACGATGTCACACAACGATGTTTTCGAAACAATATACGAGTTTTATTTACTAGTTATTACGAGATGTTTTACAATTTGCCTTACTAAAACAAATGTTTTTGGGTTAAGAATCATGGCTACGAGGATTTCTAAACCATAACCATCTTGATTTGAGTTGGTTAATTTAGTTCCAATATAATACTCTTTTCAAAACAAGGTTTTTAATAAAGTATTGCAACATTTAAAATAGCCATGAATCCGACACTCCTATAAAGCCTATGTACTCGCCAGCATTTCTTTGCTGACTTTGTTTTCACATATGTTTCAGGGATTGATGCTTGATGATGATTACTAGGATGCATGAGTCACATAGGATCTGGACGAGGCCTTAGTGACATAATAACAATATTAGTCGATATGTAACTTGTTTGTTCTATGTTAAGACAATGTTAATGTTTAATATTCAATAAAATGAAACACTTTTGTATCCATGGTTATGAAACGATAATTCTGTTGCAACACGCCCCGACGTTTTCCGCCGCGCTTTGTTGTTTTACGCGGTCGGGGTGTGACAGAAGAGTTGGTATCAGAGCCAATGGTTATAGGGAATTAGGTTATTAGTAATTCTTTGACCTAGACTATAACTTCTAGGACCCCAACGCAAGTTTATTTGCGTTTAGATTTTTAAAACAAAATCGTCACCTATCCTTAGGTGATAACCACAACGAGAACACAATTTTCGAACCCGCTTTGAAAATTAATCATCCGTTCTAGGATGATTGATTACTAGGTTTTGAACCCTCTATTATATGGTTTTGATAATCTCGTCAAAGTTTGGGTCTAAATAATGTGAACACGTGCAAACTGGAAGAGTGAATGCCTATACCCTGGGTTTTCGGTCTAAGGCTAGAGTGTTCGGACAAATCCACATAATCGGGCCAGTCACTCTTACATGGGAACTCTTGGGGTGAGTGTTCACTTATAGGCGAGCATGTCTTCGCGATACATTATTTTGACCTATTTACTTTGATTAGTCACTGCGTGTCGTTTGTTTGTTCGAGGTAATAAACGAATGATCGCCTCTATTATGTTTTGTCGATACCTCTTTTGTTTTTCCTAAATTTCAACCTCACTCGATTCTCCTGTTTCCTTGTTAGACAATGCCTCCTCGACGCGATCCTCGAACTTTTACTATTGAAGAAATCGTAGCCCTAGTCTCTCAGCAAGTGGCTGCTGTGCTTCCCGGCGTTGTGACCCAAGTCCACGAGATATACAACAACAACAATAATAACAACAACAATAATGCGCCGTGTAATTTCAAGAACTTCAATTCTGCGAAGCCGCTTAAGTTTTCTGGGTCGCAAGGAGCAACTGCGCTCCTACAGTGGTTTGAGAGTATCGAGAGCACATTCAGACATGTGTAGTGTCCGAATGCGCGTAAGGTTGAATTTGCTTCGAGCGTGTTTGAGAAGCGAGCGCTTACCTGGTGGAATGGCATTATGCGCGATAGGGGTGCCGAAGTGGCGTTGGCACAAACATGGGAAGAGCTTCGGGCTCTCATGATGAAGGAGTTTTGTCCCCGTCACGAATATCGGGCTTTGGAGCGAGAGTTTGACGATTTAAAGCAAGATGGGGCTGAACATCGTGCTTACACGAATCGTTTCGAGGAACTTAGTCTATTATGTCCCACCATGGTTACCCCTCTGGAGAAAGCAATCGAGAGGTATATCGATGGTCTACCCGATTCTATTCTGGAGATTGTGACCGGTGTTTATCCTCCTACCCTTCGCCAAGCAATCGAGTTGTCTGCTACCCTGACTGAGACTCAAGTCAGGAAGGGTAAACTCACCCGCAAGGGTGATAAAAAGAAGACAACTGATTCAGAGAAGGACAAGAAAAAGGGTAAGGGTAAGGAAGGTGAGTCATCGAAGAAGTCGAGGAAGCGAAAGGGTGCCCAGAATTTTGCTGTTACAGCACAGACTGCCCTAAACCCGCAGAACCCACCAGCTCAACCACCTGCAAAGAAAGCGTATGCTGGTACCGCACCTCATTGTGCTCGTTGCAACGGTCATCACGTTGCACAATAAGCTTGCAGGCAATGCACGACGTGTGGTAGACTTGGGCATTTGGCCCATGTTTGTCGTTTTGGACAGAATCAGTTTGCTCAGGTTCCAGCTCCGGGTCAGGGGAATGCTGCGAGATTCCCACCGGGTTCATGTTTTAATTGTGGAGAGTATGGTCATTTCCGCAACAACTGTCTAAGACTGGTGAATGCAAACGCGAATGCTAACGCGAACCCGAATGCGAACGTCAACGTTAATGTGAATCCCGCTCGTGGGCGAGCGTACAATTTGAATGCAAACGAAGTGAGGGCTGACAACGAGGTTGTCAATGGTACGTTTCTTGTTAACAATCAACCTGCATCTATTCTTTTTGATTCTGGTGCCGATAGAAGTTTTGTTTCATTATCTTTTGAGCCTTTGCTTGCGATACCTAGAACTAAACTGAGGAAACCCTTATCTGTCGAGGTTGCTACTGGTAAACCTTTGGTTCTCGATTCTGTTATTCGTGATTATCAGTTGAACCTTGATAACCATCTTTTTCCTATTGACCTCACACCGATGCAACTTGGGAGTTTCGATATTATCGTTGGAATGGATTGGTTAACCAAACACCATGCTGAGGTGGTTCGTTTCGATAAGATTGTTCGTATTCCTTTGTCTTTCGGCGATGTTTTGGAAATACGTGGAGAGAAACCTTCGGGTGGATTGAAGCTTATGTCGTGTACAAAGGCCCAAAGATATTTGCGAAAAGGATATGTTGCTTTTCTGGCACATGTCACCGAGGAGAAAGACAAGAGCAAAAGTATTCAGGATATTCTGATTATTCAGGATTATCCGGAGGTGTTTCCTGATGAACTGCCTGGTTTGCCTCTAGTTCGTCAAGTCGAGTTTCATATTGACCTTGTGCCCAATGCCAACCCGATTGCAAAAGCACCTTATCGTCTTGCACCGGCGGAGATGCAAGAGTTATCAAAACAGCTTCAAGAGTTATCTGATAAAGGATTCATCAGACCGAGCTTTTCACCATGGGGAGCTCCTGTCCTCTTCGTGAAAAAGAAAGATGGATCTTTTCGAATGTGTATCGATTATCGTGAGCTTAATAAGCTCACCATCAAGAATCGATATCCCCTACCTCGAATTGATGACCTCTTCGACCAGCTGCAGGGTGCTTCATGCTTTTCCAAGATCGATTTGCGTTCTGGGTATCATCAACTTCGTGTTCTCGAAGAAGATATTCCCAAAACTGCTTTCCGCACAAGGTATGGGCATTACGAGTTTACTTTCATGCCTTTTTGCTTGACGAATGCTCCAGCTATCTTTATGGACTTAATGAATAGGGTCTGCAAGCCTTATTTGGATCAGTTCGTCATTGTTTTTATTGATGACATCTTGATTTATTCAAAGTCTCGAGCCGAGCACGAACAACAGCTTCGCTTAACATTGGAACTCCTGAAGAAGGAACAACTTTTTGCTAAATTCTCCAAGTGTGAATTCTGGCTTAAAGAAGTTCAATTCTTGGGTCATATAGTCAATGAGCAGGGTATTCATGTGGATCCATCCAAGATTGCTTCTATTATGGACTGGAGTACACCGACGACGCCTACAGAGATTCGATCTTTCCTTGGTCTTGCTGGTTATTACCGTCGTTTCATTTCAAATTTCTCGAAGATTGCGGTTCCACTCACTGCTTTGACTCAGAAGAATAAGCCTTTTGAGTGGGGACCCAAGCAAGAAGAAGCATTCCAAATGCTGATGCAGAGGTTATGTAATGCTCCTGTTCTATCTCTGCCCGAGGGAAGCGATGATTTCGTTGTCTATTGCGATGCGTCCAACTTAGGCCTTGGTTGCGTTCTTATGCAACGACGTAAGGTTATTGCATATGCATCTAGACAGCTGAAAGATCACGAGAAGAACTACACGACTCATGATCTTGAGTTAGGAGCTGTGGTTTGCGCTCTTAAAATCTGGAGACACTACCTCTATGGAACAAAGTGTGTGGTTTTCACAGACCACAAAAGTCTCCAGCATATTCTTAATCAGAAAGAGCTGAATATGAGGCAACGACGTTGGGTTGAACTCTTGAACGACTATGATTGCGAGATTCGCTACCATCCTGGTAAGGCGAATGTCGTAGCTGATGCGCTTAGTCGAAAAGAACGAGTCAAGCTTCATTCTGTTCGAACTCTATCTGATCTTCAATCTCGTGTCCTTCAAGCTCAACAATTTTGTGTTTCACAAAATTTGATGGGTACGGAATTACCAGGTCAACTTGAGCTTATGCTCGAAGCGAAAGACGATGGTTTGCTCTATTTTATGGATCGATTGTGGATTCCGAAACAAGACAATCTTCGCACCTTGGTAATGGACGAAGCTCATAAGTCTTGATATTCTATCCATCCTGGTGCTGATAAAATGTACAAGGATCTTCGTACTCGGTGTCGGTGGCCTGGTATGAAGAAGGATGTTGCCTTGTATGTATCGAAATGCCTAACTTGTCTCAAAGTCAAGGCCGAACATCAACGACCTTCTGGCTTGCTTGTACAACCAGAGATACCGGTTTGGAAGTGGGAGAACATTGCGATGGATCTCATCACTAAGTTACCGCGTACGTCTAAGGGTCATGATGCTATCTGGGTTATTGTCGATCGATTAACGAAATCAACTCATTTCATTCCGATTCGCGAGGATCTATCTGCTGATAAACTTGCAAAGATTTATGTTGATGAGATTATGACACGACATGGTATGCCTTTGGATATCATCTCTGATCGTGATGCTCGATTTTCATCTCATTTCTGGAAGGCCATGCAATCTGCTTTGGGAACCCAACTGAATCTAAGCACTGCTTATCATCCCCAAACAGATGGCCAATCTGAGAGAACGATTCAAAATTTGGAGGATATGCTTAGAGCATGCGTGATATACTTTGGTGGTAATTGGGACTCTTATCTGCCGTTGATCGAGTTCTCTTACATCAATAGTTATCATACTAGCATTAATATGGCACCATTCGAAGCTCTCTACGGTCGAAAATGTCGTTCACCTGTCTGTTGGAACGAGACCGGTGAAGCTCAGCTTACTGGACCTGAGCTCGTTCTGGAAACAACTGACAAAATCAAGAAAATCCGCGATAAGTTTTGAATAGTTTGGTGTGTCGAAATCAACTTTGTTCGATCGCAGGGACTATATGTGTCAAACTGCGAAACTATGCCGATTTGTATAGTAACAAACATTCCGAAACTTGATCATAAGTTAAACATACCCTAAATAACCTTTACATAGCTTAGAAATAGGCTTTGAGGGGTTCGGTATGCTAAAATAAACTTTATGCTCATTCAGGGACTAAAAGCGTCAAAAAGTGCATAAGTTTGCATTTTCGCGCATAACTTACGTTCTGAATACATCCGGAAATCCAAAAATTTATGTAAGCATTAAAATATTTTATTTTAGTGTTTGGCATGATAAAATTCCATTCGTCGCTTAATTTGGATCGTTTTTGCGTTCGTTACGACTTCCTTCGTAATTAACCGAACAACGCAACCGTACGGCCAAACGAACCGACATCCGAGATAGTTTTGAGCACATTCTTAGCTCCCTATACTTTAACATCATTTTAGAGCTTTGAAATGAGGTTAACGGGGCTTAAACGTGTCAAAAATGCATCGAAAACCAAGTTTGGAGCTGCAGGGACCAAAACTGTCAATTCAGCAAAGTTGATGGCTTACGGATCGTAAGCCCTCACCCTTACGGTCCATAAGGACCTCCCAGCTGATCAGAACCTTCCTTCCAGCCTGTTTCCAGCTGTCACACACTCAAAACCCAATTGCACTTGCCTTTTCCTGATAATGAGGGGCCATTTTGGTGTTCCATGGAAATTTCAACAAGTGTAGGGGTGAGATTGAAGCACGATTTTCGATAAACGATCCTAATGGTCCTAGTAATCCTATAAATACCCCAACCCTTCACTTGCAAAACCCACTTGAAATCTGAGTTTTTCTCTAAGTGGTTGTGTTTATATACTTCCTACCTGAGATTTCTTGGAAATCAAACTTACGGGGACCCGTTGTAAGTGTTCTTTCGTTCTTTTCCATTCGTTTTAGCGTTAAAGTCAAACTGCGTTTGAATTTCTGCATTGACCAGTTTATGGTGAATGAGAAGTTCGTTTGAACTTCATAACGTGAGCGTAATCACAATGGTTATAGTCCCTTGTGACTATACCTACTGATTACCACGTTATCTAGGCTCAGTGACGAGTCGTAGTTTCGGCCAAAATACGTATTTACACGTATTTTGTAACCAAACGACTCTAGGATATCAAAACCGTTTGTTTTGATATCAAAACTTGTTTTCTAACTTAGCTAAACATGTTTTAGAATGTTTAGCTCGTCACTTTTTAGTTTAGTGCTTGTGTAGAGTCGTAAGTCAAGCGGACTAAACACCCGCTTAGACTTCCGAACACGACCCGTTTGGTCGATCTTAGGATCCGACCAAACATGGTTAGTGACCATAGTAGTATAGGGAATAACCTTCCGAGGTTATACCTTATGGTCACCTAGTTTAGGTAGTTGTATGATAAGTAGTTTATATGCCTTAGGTAAATTACCAGAATACCCTTTTCATGTATAATTGGTAATTTAGCATATGTAACCTAAACTTTTGTGACATAACTGATTATACAACATGATTAGACTTGTATAGGCATATAACATTTGTCATAGGACTAGTTAGACGTCTCGAACACGCTTTGCGCGCACGACGCGTTAAAGTAGCGTAAGCTACCTTAATGGGTCGCGATGGGTCGAAAGCACTTAGGCTAGGTTTCATTTAGGATGTAGGCTTTGTTAAACCATATCACATGAGTTCCAACACTCATTTGGTTTACAAGAACTCATTCTCTCCGATCTTCCGATTTAGGCGTCTATTGTTTGACTAGTGATTCAATTACTAGGTGCCACGTGATTTCTCTGGTTTACTCGAGTTTGTTGAAGTACTATTGATTGAGGATACCTTGCACTACATGTGAGTACATAGTTCCCCTATTTAACTATTTTCAATTGTTTTGGGGTGATTTATATGTACAAAATGTTTTCATGGTTTAAACGATGATTTCAAAAACGAATAGAACGATTTATACTAAACTATTAACGATTTCGATAATGTGAACGAACTTGTTGGTTGTAGTTACATAACGAATGACATTCATTAGCATTGATCAAGCCGACCAATATTAGGTTATGGTACCATAGGATCTGACAAATCCCGTTATTTCACTATACCCATGGTTATGTGTGGGTGTTGTGTGTAACGACTGAATCTGATGATTGTTAACTTACCCTTTGGAGGTTTGTTAATGCAAGAACGAGTTGAACGATGAACGAGTCACAAAGGTTTGAATGTTATTAGCGAGGCGACCATATATAAGTTTCACAATTAAAACAAGAACGATTTGAACGATTGAACGATTTGAACGATTGAACGATTTGAACGATTAAACGAGTAAACGATTTGGAAACGATGTTAAACGATTTGGGGTAAACGATTGATTTTTGGTTAGTGTTTAGATAACGAGACGGGTGTAATGTAGTGAAAACATGGTAGATACACCGCTGGTACTTCTTTTATATAAGTGTTTTCAACATATTACATGCCGTCGCGTTATTTAGTTCACTTGGGTAAACGATAGTGAAATGATGTCACATAACGATGTTTTCGAAACAATATACGAGTTTTATTTACAAGTTATTACGAGATGTTTTACAATTTGCCTTACTAGAACAAATGTTTTTGGGTTAAGAATCATGGCTACGAGGATTTCTAAACCATAACCATCTTGATTTGAGTTGGTAAATTTAGTTGCAATATAATACTCTTTTCAAAATAAGGTTTTTAATAAAGTATTGCAACATTTAAAATAGCCATGAATCCGACACTCCTATAAAACCTATGTACTCGCCAGCATTTCTTTGCTGACTTTGTTTTCACATATGTGTCAGGGAGTGATGCTTGATGATGATTACTAGGATGCATGAGTCACATAGGATCTGGACGAGGCCTTAGTAACATAATAACAATATTAGTCGATATGTAACTTGTTTGTTCTATGTTAAGACAATGTTAATGTTTAATATTCAATAAAATGAAACACTTTTGTATCCATGGTTATGAGACGATAATTCTGTTGCAACACGCCCCGACGTTTTCCGCCGCGCTTTGTTGTTTTACGCGGTCGGGGTGTGACAGGTCTCACGCGGCCCGCGTGAGCCCATGCTCAATCTTTACGCAGCCCGCGAGGGCACTCTATTCGTAGACTAGGGCTTGCGTGTCACACCTAGGCCTGCCACGTGTGTGACGCGTGGCCCGGCATGCTTATCCGGTCAATCTTAAGGTTGACGCGGCCCGCGTAAGGCTAAGCTAACCCTTACGCGACCCGCCTGAAAACCCATTTTCTAGATTTCTTGGTTTTTTTATATGGATTAGGGTTTCAGGGGTCCGGGTTTGCACTTATGGCTCAATTTGGGACATTTTTGAAGGTCCTTACATCCTCCCCACCTTATTTAAAATCTCGTCCTCGAGATTTACTGAAATAAGTGAGGATACTTTCGCTTCATTTCCGATTCCAGTTCCCAAGTGTACTCGGGTCCTCTCTTTGAATCCCACTTGACTTTAACTAGTACCAATCTTTTGTGTTTAAGAAACTTGATCTTTCTGTCTTCTATTTGAAGCGGTTTCTCAACAAATTTTAACTTTTCATTTACCTCTATATCTTGAAGAGGTACTACCAGGGATTCGTTCGATAAACATTTCTTGAGATTGGATACATGAAATACGTCGTGTACTCCAGCTAATTCTTCTGGTAGTTGTAAACGATAAGCAACTGGTCCTATACGTTGGATCACTGAAAATGGTCCTACGTACCTTGGGCTTAGCTTTCCTTTCTTACCGAACCGTACTACTCCTTTCCAAGGAGAAACTTTCAAGAGTACCTTGTCTCCAACTTGGAACTCTAGTGGTTTGCGTCGATTGTCGGCATAACTTTTCTGGTGATCTCGAGCCGTCTTCAGTCCTTCCTTGATTTGAGTGATTTTGTCGGTAGTTTCTTGCACAATTTCAGGATCTGATAATTGATTTTCTCCTATTTCTGCCCAGCAAACTGGAGTTCTGCACTTTCGTCCATACAGTGCTTCGAATGGGGCAGCTTCGATGCTTGAATGATAACTATTATTATAGGAGAATTCTATTAAAGGTAGGTGATTATCCCAGTTTCCACCAAAATCTATTACACATGCCCGGAGCATGTCTTCCAGGGTTTGTATTGTCCTTTCACTTTGTCCATCTGTTTGTGGATGATATGCAGTACTTAAATTTAGTCGGGTTCCCATTGCTTCTTGGAAACTTGTCCAGAAGTGGGAAGTAAAACGACTATCCCTATCCGATACAATGGAGAGTGGAACTCCATGTAAGGATACTACTTCATCTACATACAACTTGGCTAACCTTTCCATACTAAAGGTTTCTTTCATGGGTAGAAAATGAGCTGATTTGGTTAATCGATCCACAATTACCCAAATCATGTCATTACCTTTTCTAGTTTTGGGTAACTTTGTAACAAAGTCCATTGTTGTGAGCTCCCATTTCCATACATGCATTTCTAATTGTTGTAGTAGACCCGAAGGTTTCTGGTGTTCTGCCTTAACTTGTGAACAAGTAAGACACTTAGAAAAATATCTAGCGATGTCCTTTTTCATTCCTATCCACCAGAAATTATTTCTTAAGTCTTAGTACATTTTATTGTTACCAGGATGCATGGTATACCTAGATTTATGAGCTTCTTCTAAGATCTTATCTCTTAATTCTCCTTGCTTAGGTACCCAAATCCTTTCTTATGGAATCTCCAAATTCCATCATTTCCTTGTTCTAATTCTTTTATTCGTCCTTTCATTCCTTCAACATCGTCCTCGATTGCTGTTTCTTGAACACGTTTTAGTTGTTCCATTAAATCTAAATGTAGATTTAATCTAAGAGCACGAACTGGTCATTGTTTCTCATGATACTTACGACTTAAGGCATCTGCAACTACGTTTGCTTTTCCTTCGTGATCTTGGATATCACAGTCGTAGTCACTTAGGATTTCCATCCATCTTCTTTCCCTCATGTTTAATTATTTTTGCCCAAATATGTACCTTAAACTCTTATGATCCGTATAGACAGTGAACTTACTTCCATACAGATAATGTCTCCAAATCTTAAGGGCAAAAATTATGGCTCCTAACTCTAAGTCATGAGTTGTATAGTTTTCCTCGTGCTTTTTCAATTGCCTTGAAGCATACGCAATTACCTTCTTGCGTTGCATTAGCACACATCCTAATCCTAGTTTAGAAGCATCACAGTAAACTTCAAAATCTTCTGTTCCTTCTGGTAAGGCTAGAATTGGGGCGTTTGTTAACTTTTGCTTTAAAATCTTAAAGGCTTCTTCTTTCTTAGGTCCCCATTCAAACTTAACTGCTTTACATGTTAGCTTAGTTAATGGTATAGCTATCTTGGAAAAATCCTTAATAAAGCGCCTATAGTATCCAGCTAATCCTAAAAAGCTTCTAATTTCCATAGCTGATTGTGGAACCTTCCATTTGGTGATTGCTTCTATTTTAGAGGGATCTACGTGAATACCTTCGTCATTCACCATGTGTCCTAAAAATTGTACCTCCTGCAGCCAAAATTCACACTTCGAGAATTTGGCGTAAAGCTTCTCCTTTCTTAACAAAGTTAAGAGTACATGGAGGTGCTCACAATGTTCCTCCTGGCTTTTGGAATAAATAAGTATATCCTCGATGAAGACAATTACAAATTTATCCAAATACAGTTTACAGATCCGATTCATCATGTCCATGAATGCCGCAGGTGCATTCGTTAGTCCGAAGGGCATGACTGTAAACTCGTAATGACCATACATAGTTCTGAAAGCAGTTTTAGGTATGTCCTCTTCTTGTACCTTCAATTGATGGTATCCGGAGCGTAAGTCGATTTTAGAAAAATATCTAGCTCCCTGGAGTTGATCAAAAAGATCATCAATCCTAGGTAATGGGTATCGATTCTTAATTGTAACCTTATTTAATTCCCTATAATCGATACAGATTCGCATTGACCCATCTTCCTTCTTTACGAACAACACTGGTGCTCCCCAAGGGGATGAACTAGGTTGTATAAATCCTTTACTTAGTAATTCGTCTAATTGCTTTTTCAATTCTAGCATTTTAGTAGGTGGTAATCGGTAAGGTGCTTTGGCTATTGGTGTAGTTCCAGGAATTAGATGAATCCTAAATTCTACTTCCCTGTCGGGTGGTAATCCCGGGAGTTCTTCTGGGAATACATCTGGGTATTCTGAGACTACTGGAATTTCCTTAAGTTCCTTATTTTTCGTGTTAATGATTACTGAAATCATATATACTGCTTCTTGTTTTCTTGAACAACTGGCCAACTTTATTATTGAAATGAATTTCAGTGGCTTTCGTGGTTTATCTCCTGTAATTGAAATTACCTCTCCTGTAGGTGTATATATTTCTATGGCATTTTTATCACAAAGAATTCGAGCATGGTTGGCTACTAACCAATCCATTCCTAACACAATATCAAATCCAGCTAAACTCATAGGTAACAGGTTTGCAGAAAATTTATGACCTAAGAGTTCTATTTTTCCTTCTCGCAAAACCTTATCTATCTTAACAGAATTTCCATCTGCCGTTTCGACTGTAAAAATCTGCCTAAGGTTGGTTAAGGGTAAATTAAGAGCTTGGCAGAATGAAGTATTTATAAAACTTTGGTTTGCACCAGAGTCAAATAATACTTTTGCAAAAACGTTGTGAACTAGGAACGTACCAGCTATCACGTCAGGGATTAGCTCGGCTTCCTGAGTAGTTAACAGGAAGGCTCTCACGTTCTTCTTGGTAGTTCCTTCTGCAGGTTTGGCTTTGTTATCGGCTGGGTTGACCAATTTCGGGCAATCTGGCCTGAAATGTCCAGCTTCTCCACAGTTGTAGCAGACCGTTGACTTCTTCTTCCTGCAGTCTTCCTCTTGGTGTCCTGGAATTTTGCAAAAATTGCAATACCCTTTGCATCTTCCAAAATGCTTTCTTTTGCAGGAATTGCAAATGGAACAGTGGAAGATTGTCCAGTTCCCTTTTTCCTGAAATTACTACGGTTACTCACACGGAATCCTTGGGTAATCTTTTGGGCTACTTCCTTTTTCCGGTTTTCTTCACTTGTGCGTACCAACTCATCAGTTAGAGTGTTAGCTAATTCTACCACATCTTCAATAGTGCGAGGTCTCGCAGCTTTAACGGTATTACGGATTTCGCCAATCAATCCTCAAATATAGCGGGAAATAAGCACCGGTTCTGGCGAAGCCAGCGTTGGTACCACTCTCGCATACTCGAAGAATGTCGAAGTATACCCTCGACAATCTACACCCATCATTCGATGGCTCAGGAACTTATTTGCCATTTGTTCCTTTTCATATTCGGGACATAATTTTCTTTTCATTAGCTGCTTAAATTCTTCCCAACTCATGGCATAGGCCATATTTCTTCCTTTGGCTTGAAGGACCGTATTCCACCATTCTAGCGCCCCTTCTTTAAAAAGATGCGACACATACATGACATTGTCTTCCTCAGCACATTTACTTATCATAATTACTGCTTCAGTTTTCTCCAACCAATGCAGTGCCGCAGTCGCCCCTTCATTGCCTGCAAATTCAGCTGGTTTACAAGCAAGAAATTCTTTATAAGTGCAACCAGGTGTTGCAGCTTTCATTCTTTTGAGAATTGGGGCTTGCCGTATCTCATTATCGTTGTTAGTATGATTGCCACCTCCGTTTACGCTATTACTGAAGTTATCTTCATGAGTACGTTTACTAGGAATAATTTGTTGAGGTTCAACAGGTTTCTGGGCAGCAGCAAGGATTGCTGGAATAGCATTGGCTATTCCTTGAGCAACGATATTCTTGATATCTTGCCTAGTCATAAATTGATCTCCCTGATTTTGCTCTGATTGATTGACTTCGTTAACTGGTTCATTACTAGCGTGTTCCATCTGGTAATTAGCATATATATATAAATTATTAACATAGAATAAATAACTATATGCAAAACAATCACACAATTTCACAACACATGTATAGCCAAAATTGTCGATTTTTCGACTTCCCTTTTTATATATTATATTATGCATCCGTACACACTGTTATTTTACAAAAGTTTTATTTTTAAGTTATTTTACAAGATTATATTTTTATTGTTATTATTATTATACAATCATAACTTCACAACCACACTATCTCTCGTCAGCTGGCACCTTAGAAACGACGTTCCCTCTCGTCGTACTTCCAGGAGATTTGTTCTCCCACCTCCCGGATCCTATTCCCTGCATCCATCAGCTCCTCTCCAAAATGGCGGAGTTCTGCTAAGTTTTCATTGCTCATTGGTGGGTTTGGTATAGGTTCTGGGTCGAACTGAGGGAAAAAGGTATAAGGATTATTTAAGAGGTTTTGAAACTGCCAATCGTTGGTCTACCATTCGTCCATTCCTAGAGGTTGGGTGTGGATCAGAGGTTCTGGGATGGTTGGTTCCAAATTTATTGGAAGTTTGGTTTCGGCAGGATAAGGAAAGAGGTTATTATTGATAGGCCTGAGAATATCACAGCTTGCCAATACGCAATCCAAATCCTCCTGTAATGGCAACTCCTCGATTTGCTTAGAACTTTCCCCAATTTCCATTTCTACTTGCCTAGCATTTTCCTCAATCTCGATCCCTTTTTCCTTTATCAATGGGATTTTCTATTTTGGGAATTTTCCTAGTTGCTGGTTTTCTCCTGCGTACACGCCTCCAGCCTACAAATCTTCTCCTTTTCTTAGGCTTTGGTTTCTTCGGAGGTTGAGCTTAAAATTCCATAGGTTCCTCCACATCGGGTAAGTAACCAGTAAAGTCTCTGGAAACTTCCACTTTCACGGGATAGAGATTGAGATTCTGAAGGGCTTCAGATAACTCATTCATGCTGATTTAGCATATATGCAAAATATACACAAAATGCTTAAGTTAAAATTTTATAATAAAAATTTCACAGGCGAATATTTAATATAACTATTCAAATATTATTGCACATACTTCGACTTTCTAATACAAATTACAAGTGAAATTCAAAATAAACTAAGGTTGCATAATCCTAATTTATTTTATTTTCTCTTACTAAGTTATTTATTTAATGGATAAAGTTTCTGGCTTGTAAGTGATATGGGTGCTAGTACTGGGTCAGGGTATTTAAAATTTTGCATTTACTGCTGTAGTGGCTAACATATAGAGATCTACCCATTTTTCATCTAATTCATCTTCACATGGTGGGTTACTGCCTAGTTCCTGGGTTTCCTGATTAATCCTCACTTCTTTTGGTTGTGACTTCTTTATTTTCTCTTGACTTTTTCTAATAATCCAACTTCTTTTCTTAGGAGAAAGTGGTTTCTCAAACTGTGCCTTACGGACAAATATTCCTTCCTCAGTATCTGTTGGGTATTTTGAGGATAAAGTTCCTTTTTCTTTCGGTGAACTATCTATTTTATGATAGATGTCCGAAAGTCTTTGCTTACCCATACTGTAAACAAATATTCAAATAATAAAACACGTAATCACAAAATGGCAATTAGTAAAAATTAAGTATTTTCTTAAATACTTAATTGGCTTAAATCAGTGGCTCTAATACCACATTTTCCTGTCACGGCCCCAGCCCCGGTTTGACCGAGTCAGGAGCCGCGGGAAAGGAACCCGTGGTATTTATTAATTGATGCGACAGCGGAAGATTTTAACAGGATCTTTTAAAACTTGAAATGCCCGATTATTTTATTTCATAATTCGGGATAAACCCCGTAATTTACAATAGAGGAATTTTACTAGGAAATTCCCTGATTTATTAAAACATGTTTATTTATTTTAACTGAGCCACCTCTTCAAGCTTGTTAGTGCTCCGTAGCACGTTTTCTTGATTTACAGCAGGTCGCCTGAAACATGTTTTAAAAATATTTTATCAGCGGGGAAATACTGGTGAATCGTTCATTTTGACAAAATGACACATAGTTATAAATTACAGCATAAGAGCGATTACAATGGCTTCTGTCTTATTTTTATTTGGCGCCGTGTCACCTGGTGACGATGGTCATACCACTATTGGGTCTTTCCCCAAGTAGGGACGTTTATCCCTGTTAGGATTTATTAGCCTAACCGTGAGAAATTAGTAATGTGCACAATACCCCACTAGCCAGTGATTAAGATAACCACGACTTAATCCCTGTAATTATAACATTTAAAAATGGAGTATTGTAAAACAATGTTTGAATAAAAAAGAATGACTCACTTTGCAGATTTATACGGGCAGAATTTAGCCTACTGATAAGCGTGATAACCTAATTTAAATAACAATGCACACGAACTAGGTTAGTAACTAATACATCATTTACGATAACTCACGAGATTAAACCCTCACGACGAATGACAAAGTGCAATACTTAAACATCCATCGAATTTACGATGAATGACAAAGTATAAACCCAATTTGAGCAGCACTTAAACATTCATCGGATAGTTTCAATCGATCGGACATTAAATCGTAGCGGTGATCGAGTTAATACCCTGTATCGTAGCAGCGCCTCGCTATTGTGAATGTATTTTACGAATTAGAGCAGCCTAATTTCGTTTTTGTGAAGTGATTTTGACACCAGAGGACTGCTCATGATACAACCTATTTATAGCTGAAATCTGGGTCTCACGCGGCCCACGTGAGCCCATGCTCAATCTTTACGCGGCCCGCGAGGGCACTCTATTCGTAGACTAGGGCTAGCGTGTCACACCTAGGCCTGCCACGTTTGTGACGCGTGACCCGGCATGCTTATCCGGTCAATCTTAAGGTTGACGCGGCCCACGTAAGGCTAAGCTAACCCTTACGCGACCCGCCTGAAGACCCATTTTCTAGATTTCTTGGTTTTTTTGATATGGATTAGGGTTTCAGGGGTCCGGGTTTGCATTTATGGCTCAATTTGGGACATTTTTGAAGGTCCTTACAGAGGATAGAACATTGTCTATCAATGGCTCAACCAAGACCGCCAACCAAGCCACCACCGAAGCTTCCAATAAACCGAAATAAGCCAGATCCCAACCCAAAAACAACCAACATGGTAAGAAGCAAAAGTATCAAAGCCGTAACTATGCCATGGTAACGCCACAAAACCAACCCTAACAAAATGCCAACAATCCAAACCCCAAACCCACCAAGAAAGCTTACACTGGGACTTTTCCCAAGTGTAACACGTGTCACTACTACCATCCAACCGCCACCCGTGCCGACATTGTACGACTTGCAACTGGTACAGGCATTTCGCCACCACATGCTGAACTGGACTAGTACCACAAGGTAACCAAACACAAGCTCAACCCCAAGCTCAAAACCAACAACCACCGCAAACAACATTCGAGCTTGCTACAAATGTGGTGACCTAACCCACCTAAGGTCCCCAATGCCCGCAACACACTCAGAGAGAAGCTCAAAGGCCATGTAGACGCGTCTTCAACATCAATGCCAACCAAGCTCAAAACAAAAATGATATTGTGAGTGCTACATTTCTCGTTAATGGAATTTATGCTTCGTTATTTTTTGATATTGGTGCGGATAAGAGTTTTATATCCGTAGAATTTGAACCATTGCTTAAGTGTCCACGCTTTAAGTTGCCAATGGGAAATCCATCACCATTGATTTTGTACTCTGTAATTGTGTCCTTAAGCTCAACGAACACTAGTTTCCAATCGAACTCAAACCCATGCAATGGGGTAGGTTTGACATCGTAGTAGGCATGCATTGGCTTACCAAGGTCCATGCCGAAGTCATTAGTTTCAAAAATTTTATCCGCATTCCTCTTTTGTTCGGTGATAACTTGAAAGTCTATGGCGAGAAACCCTCTAAAGGGTTTAAGCGCATGTCGTGCATTCAAGCAAAAAAGTATTTACGTAAGGAGTACTTTGCCTTCTTAGCCCATATTGTGGAAAAGAAAGACGAAGGAAAAACATGAAGGATGTTCCAATTGTTTATGATTTTCCTGAAGTCTTTCCCGAAGACTTACCCGGTCTTCCTCCCGCTTGTTCCGTTGATCTTCGTATCGACCTCATACCGGGCGCTACACCCGTTGCGAAATCTCCCTACTGAGTCATACCTTCAGAAATATTAGAACTATCTAGCCAACTTCAGGAATTACTTGATAAAGGATTCATACATCCTAGCACATCCCCTTGGGGCGATCTGGTCCTTTTCGTCAAAAAAAGACAGTTCGTTCTGTATGTACATCGATTACCACGAACTCAACAAGCTCACTGTCAAGAACCACTATCCCCTACTGATATGTGGTGAATTATATGTGTTTAGTCGTATTAAAGTTTGTGTTTTTACATGAGTTTTAGTTTCGAATGGCCAACTTTGTTGTGACTAGCAGAGTTTAAGGGGCATTTTGGGAACTTTACGGAACATCAGGACGAAGCCAGGACCACCCGGACACGCGAAAAGAAGAAAACTATCACGAACATAACTCATCGCGTCGCTGACGCACAAACAACCTGTCAGTGACACTTTTTGTGTTGACCAGAAGACTGCGAAGGCAGAAACTGAGAAAATCAGGTAACACGCTGAGTCGCCGACGCAAAGGTTCTGATTCGCCGACGCAAAGGTTCTGATTCGCCGACACATTGAGTTGGCGACTCGAGGGTTGCGCGTTGCCTACATAGTTTTTAAGTTGTGGCGCTGAATTTTGGGTTTTGACCAAGTATTGGCAATTTTTTGAAAGGAATAACATGAGTTACGAGTTTTGAAAGCCATTATCAATTCTTGGATCCAAAAACCACTCTCACCATCATCTCTAACCTATCTCTAATCACTAATCATCATCACATCGATCCACCTACACATCAAACCCAAATCATAACGTTTAATCCATTATCTCCACAACCTTTTCACCATCACCATCAACCAAACCCTAAACTAGTTCTTCATCCATCATATTCAAAGGCTAAAGATTCAAGAATGATGTCAAAGTTCCTTTGCTTCTCATCTGGTGATAATGTTCCATCATCCATGAGCGGCTAATCTCTTGGGTTTCACCCCGATGCAGGTTTTTGTAAGGATTTCTAGGGTTTCAACATTTGTGCTTAATTTGATTTTGTGACAAGTTGTTTTAAACATTTGAATTTTATGATAATTGTCTTCCATTTGTATTGGATTCATAAATTGTCGAGTGAAGATTAAATTTGAGTTTACGAAATGTGTATGTGCAATTATGCATTATCATATAATAGAATTTACATGTTCTTGGTAACGAAGTGCATTGTGGTTCGTTTTTGCAACGTTGATGCCTTTTTGCACCTAAGCTACGTGATACTAAATTCGTTAATCACCAAATTCAACTAAATCAAGTTAAAACGTGTAGGAACCCTAGGTCTTGCGATTATCGAACTGGGTGTGAATCTTGTTCCAAATTATAATTTTCAATCAAGTAATCACTTCTGTAATAGTTTAAGTAATCCCGTTTAGTATTTCGTAGTAAAATTTCTGGTCAAATCCGACACTCATTTTCCAATTAAACAAACAAAAGAATTAATCATCATTTGCAAGCTTCATTATTGTTTTAACTTAATAATCGACCAAGCCCCGACACAGATCACAGAAACTTTGTGGTTTGACTCCTTGCAACCCACTAACAATTAGTTTGAGTTTAATTGGGATTATAAATATTATCTTTGACTGGGGCACGACACTCCGATCACTTACCTCGCATCGACGACCTTTTTGATCAACTCCAATGAGCGAATTGTTTCAAGAATCGATCTTCATTTCGGTTATTATCAACTTCGAGTCTTACAGGAGGACATTCCAAAAACTGCTTTTCGTACTAGATACGATCAATACGAGTTCATGGTCATGCCTTTCGGTTTGACCAACGCAATCGTGGTTTTCATGGACTCGATGAACCGTGTGTTTAAACCCTACTTGGACCATTTCGTAATTGTGTTTATTGATGACATCTTAATCTATTCCAATCCAAAACCGAACACAAGCGTCACTTGCGCTTAATTTTATAACTCCTTCGAGCGGAACGACTATACGCCAAATTCTCCAAGTGTGAATTTTGGCTAAAAGAAGTTCAATTTCTTGGTCACATCGTGAACGAAAATGGTATTCACGTCGACCTAGCCAAAACTGAAGCCGTCAAGAATTGGATCGCACCAAAATCCTCCTCCGAATTTCATTATTTCTTTGGATTGGCGGGTTAATATCGTCGGTTCATCTCTGAATTTTCGAAGATCGTCATACCTCTCATTTCCTTGACTAAAAAAAACCTTTTGTTTGAGGTCCCAAGCAAGAGGAATCTTTCCAAGCCCCCAAACATCTGCTTTGCGATGCTCTCATTCCAGCTCTTCCAGACGGAAATGATGATTTCGTCTTCTATTGCGATGCTTCCAACCAAGGCCTCGGTTGTGTTCTTATGCAACGAGACAAAGCCATCGCCTATGCATCAAGGCAACTCAAAATCCATGAAAAGAACTACACCACCCATGATCTCGAACACGGTGTGGTTGTTTTTGCCTTAAAGATTTGGTGATATGACCTTTATGGTACCATGTTTGTGGTCCTCATTGATCATAAGAGCCTTCAACATATATTTAACCAAAAAAGAACTCGACATGTGTCAGAGACATTGGGTCGATTTGTTAAAGATTATTATTTCGAAATTCACTACCATCTTGGTAAAGCGAATTTCATGGCCGATTCCCTCATTTGGTAGAGTCATGTCAACGTCCATAGCATTCGGTGAATCCAAACTCAAACCAACACCGCTTCTCGTATTCGTGAGGCACAATACTCATCCGTTAACGAAGACAATTGGTATGACAATATGCAGTGTGGCGTTGAAAGTCAACTTGAGTCAAAAGACAATGGTATCCTCCACTATCTTGACCGTATTTGGGTTCTAAACCTTGACAGCCTTAGTGATCTTTTGATGAACGAAGCGCAAAAATCACGATATTCCAATCATGCTGGTGTGAACAAGATGTATCAAGACCTTCGACATTCCTGTTGGTGGTCGGGCATGAAAAAAGACATTGCACTTTTCATGTCCAAATGCCTCACTTGTTCTAAATTCAAAGCCGAACACCAATGCCCTTCGGGTTAACTCGAACAACCCGAAATCCGATGTGGTAGTGGGAGAGTATTGCGATGGATTTCGTCACCAAGCTCCCACGAACATCATCTGGGCACGATAGCATGTAGGTGATCATTGATCGATTAACAAAATTGGCTCATTTCCTCCCCATCCGTGAAGACTACCGAGTTGAGAAGTTGGCTCATATTGTAACACCTAGAAAATTTACGTCCAATAATGTACTGACACGTGTCATGGACTTGGGATATGTGAAAACATACTTTAGAGGGACTAAAGTTGACAAACAGTGAAACTATGTGAATACAAGGGTCCAAAGTGTCAACAATGGATAAATTGGCTCTAAAATAACCCTACATGATGTTTATAATCTTAAACGGATAAATCATGGATCATACGAAGCGAAATATGAAAGAAAGTGAGGAGTTACAAACTATAGGGGCTAAACGTGTCAACATGTTGAATTTATACCTCTGAGTGATCTTTTGGCAAACCCGAAACTTTGTAATGATAAAATATACTCACGAGTATATGTGATAAAAATTTCATCGAATTTCGTTATCGTATGAGAAAGTTATGATCAAAACCGTACTCGAAGGGTTAAATACGTTAACGTTGATTTCGTGACTTTTCGGGTAAGCGCAAAGTTAACCGAGGACCTTACCATGTTTATAAAAGTCCCAAGGTTCTTAGAAACCAGATTTGAGGGTTTAGAATGCAAAATAAATAGCTAAAAACACGTTACAAAGTTCAGGGACTGATTTGTAAATAATGGAAAACTTGTAAAGCTGGTTGCCACACCCTCGCGCCACGCGAGGGGGGTCTCGCGCCACGCGAGCGAACCGCCAGCGACAACAGCAGCGCACAGCTGCCAGTTATCAGGTTTTTTGCGAGTTGTTTGCAGCTGTTATCGACTCAGAAGCTCACCAATCGAATTTCATGCATGCTAGGACACTTGTACTCTTCCTACAACACTTACAAACACCTGTATCACCCTCTAATCTGATCAAAAGTCTGCATAAAAGGCTCTTGTTGTTGCAAACATATGAACACTTGAACTTTCAAAATTCACAAGACCTTTCCTGGAGCTCTCTGGACGCCAAGGCTGCTTCATAGTAATCTCTAAGCTTGTTTAGGACCATTGTAAGTATTCATATCATCCTCTAATTCGTTCTAGCTTAGTGTATTAACCGAAAGTCAAACTATCGTAAATTAAACTTGACTTTGAGTTTAAACGAGATTGGCTCTGTCATTTCTCAAATTGAAAGTACCCACATGTTGGTATTTATGTGTGTAACAAACCCCTAAAAGGGTATTTTCAGATTCACACTCTAAGCATGTTAATTGTCGAGTCAAAGTTTTTCTTAAAAAGTCAACAGGAAGTGTTTTTGCAAATTTAAGCATAAATAGCAATGTAGGCTACATGCAACCTGTTTGATCATCAAAATAACTTTATAAATAATGTAAGAACATGTTCCATCATGATCAACTCGACAATTTTCAGTTTAAACCCGAATCGGAACCGAAAGTCACATAAATTAACTTTTTCTTTGACTATCAGTTCTGATCCGTACATGCATGTTGAGATCTGCATTAGAGCTTATTTTGGACCAACTTTCATATAAGTTTAACTCTCTGAGATTTTACAACTTGGTTCAACACTTATCCGCTTCATGTGCATGTTTCCGATTTATGCTTAAAAGTTGACTATTATGCCCTTTTTGCTATATAACGTGATTTTTGAAAAAGTGAAAGAGTAGAAACATTTGTTACTGATTTATAAACTTGCACCAAAAATTTGATATCAGTTTGAGGTCCAGATTAAGAGTTATGCCAAATATCGTAATTTGAAAGCTTTATGTTACTTAAACGGCGTAATTAGTATATAACCTACTTAAACCCACTTTTTGATACCAAACTTTTTACCCACTGATGTTATATAATATTTTGGGATTTTTAAAGATTTTTATTTAATTTTTGGCTGATCACATCATAGGTCTTTAAGTGTGATTCGGTAAATACCGATTTTGCCCTTTTAAGCCATAAAATGAGTTTTATAAATCCTTTTGACCCCAAACCTTTTTCTACTGATTTTATTTGTTAAATAAATTATTTTGAGCATTCTGGAAATATAAAAATATCAGCTTTCTTTTAAAAACCCGGAAACGGCTCTAAATCGTCTTTTTAAGCATTTTTAACGCCTAGTATGTACTATAACCATATTAAACATATAAGGTTGATACCTACTGATGTTCTTAGCATATTTTTATAAAATAACAGTAAGTATAAGTTTTTGAACTCAGGTTTCCAATTTTGACATTTTTAGCCCTTGCGAAATTACCAAAACACCCCTAAGGTGCATAGTTTGGTCTTAAATGATGATTTTCACCTATGGGTCATACCCTACTGTTATAATTTGTTAAATTAAGTATATTTACTGTATAAACCAGACCTGTAACTCAGATTTACAAATAAACTCTTTTATAATCTTTTAAATGACCAAAATGCCCTTATAAGGCATAAAGTGTGTTTAAATCCGTTTTGGGCATAATAGAAAATAACTTGCTGATATTATAACATATTTAGAGCATATTATCTCAGGGAACTTGCATATGACTTTTACGGTTACCCGTAACGCTCCTTTCGCGTTCGGTTCGGTTTATGTAACTAGTTTGCATAAATTGACCGAGACGGGTTAAACATTATCATTTTTGTCTCAAAATCCAGAATGTATTTAGTACACCCATATTATACAAGTATTCAAACTTGTCGGGTCTAAATCACATTCTATCCGGTCTTCGCTTAATCGTGCGTTTGAACCGTTTCCTCCTTAAAGCTAACCGGTCTAAGCTTAAACTTAAATAAAGAACCGTTAGAAATCTAATAGGTTATATTAAACCTTCGTTCCAGATTAGGAGCACCGGTAAAAGCTACCTGCCTTTTTGCTTGTTGAGATATATACTTACCAAGGTAAATACTTTTAACTTATTTTCCCTATACGGGCTTGGGGTACGGTATATAAAATACCGCTTGGTCCGGCATTGAATTATTTAATCGAATAGTGGTTAAATTTATTGAGATGCTATGTTTTGATTGTGTGTTTTGTTTGCTTAAAGCCTTTGGGGGGTTAATGACCATGTCCCGGATATCCTCGGCATTATCTTACGAGATGGCCACGACCTGAGCACGGGGTGTAGGCGTACACCTGTCAAGTGTATAACTCAATATTGTGGTGTGTCTATTGATCTTTAACCCGTCACGAACCGGGCTACTGAACGCATAAGTAACATGTAAATCCTTTACAAGATTATATTACATAATTATCTCAAGTTATAAAATGTTTTGTGCCACGTGCATTTAAATCAATTTTCAATCATTTTAAAAATGAGTCAGTTAAATTGTATTTACCAGTGTAAACTGACGTATTTTTCCAAAAGGTTAAGTGCAGGTACTACACGTAATAGGCTGGCTGTCTTCTAGAGCGTCCACAATAAGTCTCGCAAGCTTGGACGACAATAAACTGTTGAACAATATCTTATTTTATTTTTGATCCGCCTGTGGATCCGTTTCAACTATTAGTGATATTTAATATTACACTTTATTAAAGTTGAAATGAATCTATCTTTGCTTCCGTTGTGCATTTATATATTGTGTTGTTTGTCTATGATGATACCAACTACGTCACGATACTCCCCACCGGGCCCACCGGTGACACGTGGAAAATAGGGGTGTGACAGGTTGGTATCAGAGCCAACATTGAGTGAATTAAACGCTAGCTTTTGTGTTTAATCTCAATGACACGATAGCACATTCTTTGACCTTCTGAGTCTAGACTTAACATAGGAACACTCTTGTCCCTATTCGGAGGATTATTGCTTTTAATTATATATTTTTATATCGCCAAACAAGAAGCTTAATGGAAATTCTCCCCATTTGAAGCCTAGGAAAGGCCGAGCTTCGTATTACGACTGGGATTAACGTACAACCAAGGAGAGGACATTCAGAACTAAATTGAAGAAGAAACTCCTTTTGTTGAAGTTCGTTTCCTTAATAAGTCCTTATAAGGGCATACTTATCTTTCAAGTCCCTTCATGGACAATATTGTTTCGTTCAAGTCCCGCTTAGGGCAATTCTGTATTTTTGTTAATCATTGGAATACTTTATCAAAAATTTCATTTATTCAATATATATGGATATAATATATGAAATAATTAAAATAACATTTTTTTATAAGATCTACCATTATAATAAAATGGCAAAATCTAAAAAGGACAAAACCTAGCCTCGTGTCATTATTGAGACCCGGCTAAGATGGCAGTTCCTCAATTTAGGTTCAGATCCTTATTAACATCTCGAGATTTGATTGTTCTGCGCTAATTATTAAAAAGGAATCTTAAAGGTAAACCTAGCCTATATGACAAGGCCAAGATGGTAGGACCTATTTAAAAGATTCAAATCCTTGTTAACACCTAATAACGTGTTAGCACTCTTGGCAGATGGGATTCGAGAAAGTCACAATAGTCATCCATATACTAAAATTTTTAAAAATTTTTCTAATTTGCATTATGATCTAGAAATCATGGCTTATATCATCCTATTAGATGATCATGTAATAATCATCCCTTAAGGATGAAGTGCCACGGGCTATAATACACTGTCCGATTGTGACATCGACAGTTGTGATCTTTTGAGATTCCCCGTCCTAAGGGGGTGAGCTATGCTCAAAGTCCTCTAGATGATAATCTGGTCGTCATGTCATTATTATGACCGCTGAACGACAATTGATTTAAATTAAAGTACTAATCCTGTCGTTATGTCATTATTATGACCGCTGAATAACAGTTGATTTAAATTAAAGTGCTAATCCTGCCGTCATGTCATTATTATGACCACTGGACAACAGTTGATTAAATTAATGGCACTGATCATGTCGTCATGTCATTACTGTGACCGCTGAACGTATCATCAGTGCAATGACTATATGTCTTAACATCTTACGAGATGTTAATTGATAGGCCCACGGGCCAGAAATTTTAATAAAGACAGTGGTAGCCTACAACTCCCTGTCAAGAAAAGGTAATGAACTTTGATTCAAGCCTTAATACCTCGATTTTGTAACATCCTGGTTTATAAATTAAATCTGTCCATGTGACTAGTCTGTTGAGATATTATTAAATTATAACTAGGGATATACTGCCTACGGGCTATACTCATTGTCATATAAGACAAAAGACAGTCGTAGCCTACAACTCCCTGTCAAGAAAAGGCGGGAACACGTTCAAGCCTAAATACCTTAATTCTACAAAAATCAAGGTTGATAATATAAAGATGTCCCTGTGACTTGGTCTTTTGTGCCATAATTATATTTTTATTTAGGATAATTATAATGAAAATCCTGAATAAAATAGATATCATTCTTTTCCTACCAGTTTAAATATTAAAAGAGAATCTAAAAGGTTTGACCTAGCTTGAATGTCATTGGAGACCTAGCTAAAATGGTAAAACCTGTTTAAAAGAGATTCAGATCCTTATTAAACACTTGAAAACGTGTTAACACTCCCGACAACAGTGATACGATAAAATCACGATTGTCATATTTATATCAGGAGCTTCCAAACCCTTTATTTAGCCTATATAATCAATAGGAATCATGGCTAATAAACGTCGAACATAATGTACACATCTAAACATCCATCTGGGATGTATACCTACGGACAAAGATGCATACATGAAAACGATAGCTTTATTTCATAACTTCTTGTCAAAACAATGAATTATAAAATTTTCCGATCCAAAGGAATCATTGATTATGTCTTTAAAATTTCCCTAGTGACAAGGCATCTGTGCCGTCGAAAAGTCCTTTGGAGCAAGCCATTGTGCTATATAAGATGTCAGTATGACATTGACAGTCGTGACTTATGGTCCCTATCTAGTAAATATGAAGGATTATATACCGTTTAAACGCCAAAGATGGTTTATTTAAAAACTTAGGCAAAACATAATCAAATAAATTAAATACTATCTGTTGGCCCATATGGTTTATTCGCACCATGGCTACTTAATTATCAAGTTCGACAATTCGCTATATAATTAAACCAATTTATTACTACTTGGTTTGTAGCCTTCAAAGCTTCACCATGGCTGACTCCTCTGAAGATTTCAATCGTCTAGTTGATCAGAATGATGATGCAAGACTGAACTTAACAAGCACCGAGTTACAGGCTATGATAGATACAGCCGTAAACAACGCTGTGAACCGTGTGTTGAAGGATCATAAGCGAAAGTGCGATGATACCTCAAATAAAGGTTACAAAAAGGGTAAGACCGGTTCAAGCTATAACCAGCCCAAACCCAGGGAGGCAAAACCCAATTGTAAAACCTGCAAAAGAAGACACTGGGGGCAGTGTCGATCAAACCCAAAGATAAAGCAATGTGGCATCTGTAAAAGAGATGGCCACCAATCCCACGAATGTAGGGACATAAAGAATGCAAACTGTTTCAGCTGCGGCGAAAAGGGCCACATCAGTACTAATTGCCCTAAGGCTACCAAGGAAGGAGCAGCTGAGTCTGGCAAGGATTTAAAGGACAACCAGCAGGCGGGTGAAAAACCCAGATGCAAAATCTGCAAGAAACAGCACTTCGGGAAGTGCAGGTATGGGTCGAACTCGCATACACAGACGAGAACTTTTGCATGTGGGATATGCAAGTCCAAGGGGCATAAGACCTTGGACTGCAAGAAGATGGAAGACGCAACCTGCTATGGTTGCAATGTAAGAGGGCACATTAAGACCAACTGCCCTAAATATGCTAAAAAGCTTGAGGAAGTTAAAAAGAACAAAGCTAGAAGCTCTCAAATGGGTGCTCAAGAGGCTATTCAGGAAGAAAATGTCACAACAGGTACTTTCTTTATTAATAACACTCATGCTAGAGTATTACTTTATTCAGGTTCAGATAAGTCTTTCATAAGACAACAGATTTTGTAAATCATTAAATCTGCCTGTTAAAACTCTAAGTGTTAAGTGGAATTGACCAATAGTACCTCAGAGACTGCTTCAGAATTATTAGATGGATGTTTATGTTCATTTAGGAATTATTCTTTTCTGACGTCCTTGTTCTATTTAAATAATAAAGGACTCAGCATAGTGAAAAAAAAATAGATTGATTGCCTTAAAAATCGAGCCCATATGGTGGGTGATAAGAAGCAATTAATTATCAAGACTCCTTATGAGACAACCATCGTAATTACATGTATCCGTAAGATTAGTAAATATTAAAAAAAATGGTGGAATTGGCCGTCCCCGGAATCGAACCTGGGTCTAGGCCGCACCCTTTCGCGCGCCTAGCCAACCGAGCTAGGTGCCTAGTTTGTGAAATCTCCATTTTGATTAAATATAAGCACTTGTACAATCAAATAACACTCCTTAGGAATGTTCATATGGTTTAATAAATACCATGATCGATGTATGATAAGTCGACAGGATGATGACTAGCTGGGAAAAACACACAATTAATTGTTAAAATTGGTATTTAATACCAAGAGATTTGAGTATGGAAAACTCAGAAGAGACAAACAAAAGTCGCGATACTAAGAGATGCGACAAATATTAATAGTGTATCAAGTATGAACCTCACTGTTAACGGAGTTAATCTTCAAAACTATAATTATAACTGCTAAGAAGGGCTATGAGAAAAGCCATGAAGAGCCAAACGCTGCTTGCTCTAAAACACATGACACTGCTCATGAGAAGAGCTTTATTCATATTCCATATGCGAAGGATAACCCAAATAAAATCATATGTGGCGAGGAGCCCATTCTTTTTAGGATATACTTAAAGAGTACTTCGCCTCTTGGAAGCCAAGAGACTTCAATAGTTAAAAAGGGGGCCATTGATTGCAAGGAATTGTTGAGAGAAGTAGAAACCATTAGGTATATCAGTGATTATGCTGGAAAGCACGCGGTAATGTGTGCGTCACAATCATTCGGTGGTAATACCCTTGATTAGTGAGGACACTAATGGAGTCCACAAGAAAGATCCCCTTATACAGTATGGGATGGTCCAAATTTTAAGGACCTTATTAGAGAAGCCTGGTATCCACTTTGTGAAATGGAAAAGATGGAATAAGAATTTTTCCAACTCCCCCATAAGAGCTATAAACTATCAGCAGTAGGTTGCAAACCTTGGTTCATTGGTTGAAATAGTGCTCTTATTCGGTTAACCTAGAATTTAAGCATAATGCACTATATATATATACATTATGATTTAGCATCGGCAAGAAGAGGGCACCTTAAGGTTTCAAAGCCTGCTTATTAAGAATCCATTATGGATCTACCTCAGCTACTCACGTTATATAGATTGAGAAACAACCAGTCAAGGCTGAGACTGCTCTAAATTTTGTCAAAGATTTTGTAGCTAAGTTTAAAAGGATTAAGAATAGAGGCGTTTAACCCTCCTGATGAATAATTAGAGGCAGTTCACATTAATAATGATGCCAGATAAACCCTTATTATGATTTCTTTTGGCTAAGAGTTACGTTTGGATTCAGGTACTGCTAAGTCTCTCATAAGATTTTTAAGCTTATCAAATTTTTAGAAATCTTTCCCCTAAGAACCCCAGATATTAAGTGTAAGGTAAAAACTTACAGGCGAAATCATAAGAATCATTCCTTCTGTTCCTGTTAGAAATCTCTAAATTATGGAATTCTAGAAGTAATCTCTCTCTAGAGGATGTGCGTCAGCATAAATAGTTGATATCTCCTTGATCTCTATCGATTGCGAAAACCAGACAGTATGATAAAAGCGCCATATGAGGATTGATGTATCTTAATAAGTTCCATAGATTGCTTCCATGCCTGATCAGTATGGAGGTTTAATACATGGAACCGCAAGGATATTCTATTAGTCATATGGTGCTAAAATCGACTAATGGTATTCAAAGAAGATATCCAGAATGGAATTGTCCAGGTGAATGTCTTCGATTAAAGAATTCATGGACTCGTAACATAAATGTGTCACCTATCTGACACAAACAATGATAGATGAATTGGAGCCTGAGATTTCAAAAATCTCTGTAACTTCCTGGTATCTTGATTATCTCCTCTTAAGATTACCCTGTTTACCTCATGAGAGGCCAGTAGAATTAAGAATTATATCCCATTTAGGGTTGTAATATTATGAAATCTCAAAGACGGCTAATACCATCATTGGAAGAATGGAAACCCTGATTAAGTGAATAAAGGATTCATAAAGCCTAACACAATATTCTGAGAATTCGTTATAGTTAATTAAGAAAGACGGTTCATTTTGCTTATGCATTGATTACCGCAACCCTAATTAGGCAACAATTAAGAATTTTCCATCAGCTGCCCAGGATCGTCGATTTGATCGACTAACGCAAGGATTAACTATTCCTTGAGATTAGTTCTAAGCAGTGGTCGAAATAACCATCTCACCTTAAGATAAGTTTTTATAATAATTGTCATATAAGCATCATGGCTGCTCCTCTGGGGACCTTGTATAGATGGAATGTTAAACATCTATTAAGACAAAAGATTGGTAAGTCCAATTTTCAGGATCTGAAAGTTTCATTGGAAACAACGAATAAATAGATTCAGGATTATCTGTAAGTTGCCAGTATTTGGCAGAAAGTCAAGGATTTATGAAAATAGCGACCCTCCTGAGTTCTTGTGAAGGAATAAGGTTCAACAAAGATATCACCCTGGAAGGGTGTACCAATTTGTTAATTATCAGACTAGTTAAGCTCTGAATATATAAAATCATTCGAAGGAATCGAATGTATCAAGATCAGATAGCTTAAAGTTAAAACTTTTTTTTTTGAGATGGATGGAACTCGCAATATATTTCACACTAATGATTTAAGGATATGTTTCATCAATAAGTCGAGAAGCATTATCACATAATGATATGCAGATTTATGATATAATAAGCAACCTATATCGATTGAGGATCGATAGGTGAAGAAGCTCCAAAAGGATAAATGTACCCATTATAAAGGTCAACTTGAGAGCTTGGAAAAAGCTCCAGATATGCTATTGAGGTTAAGTCCATTATGCGACAAAAAGTACTTCCCGCATTTTATCAAATCTCGAGGTCGAGATTTCTTTTAAGGGGGTGAGGATGTAACACCTCGAAAATTTACGTCCAATAATGTACTGACACGTGTCATGGACTTGGGATATGTGAAAACATACTTTAGAGGGACTAAAGTTGACAAACAGTGAAACTATGTGAATACAAGGGTCCAAAGTGTCAACAATGGATAACGAGGCTCTAAAATAACCCTACATGATGTTTATAATCTTAAACGGATAAATCATGGATCATACGAAGCGAAATATGAAAGAAAGTGAGGAGTTACAAACTACAGGGGCTAAACGTGTCAACATGTTGAATTTATACCTCTGAGTGATCTTTTGGCAAACCCGAAACTTTTTAATGATAAAATATACTCACGAGTATATGTGATAAAAATTTCATCAAATTTCGTTATCGTATGAGAAAGTTATGATCAAAACCGTACTCGAAGGGTTAAATACGTTAACGTTGATTTCGTGACTTTTCGGGTAAGCGCAAAGTTAACCGAGGACCTTACCATGTTTATAAAAGTCCCAAGGTTCTTAGAAACCAGATTTGAGGGTTTAGAATGCAAAATAAATAGCTAAAAACACGTTACAAAGTTCAGGGACTGATTTGTAAATAATGGAAAACTTGTAAAGCTGGTTGCCACACCCTCGCGCCACGCGAGGGGGGTCTCGCGCCACGCGAGCGAACCGCCAGCGACAACAGCAGCGCACAGCTGCCAGTTATCAGGTTTTTTGCGAGTTGTTTGCAGCTGTTATCGACTCAGAAGCTCACCAATCGAATTTCATGCATGCTAGGACACTTGTACTCTTCCTACAACACTTACAAACACCTGTATCACCCTCTAATCTGATCAAAAGTCTGCATAAAAGGCTCTTGTTGTTGCAAACATATGAACACTTGAACTTTCAAAATTCACAAGACCTTTCCTGGAGCTCTCTGGACGCCAAGGCTGCTTCATAGTAATCTCTAAGCTTGTTTAGGACCATTGTAAGTATTCATATCATCCTCTAATTCGTTCTAGCTTAGTGTATTAACCGAAAGTCAAACTATCGTAAATTAAACTTGACTTTGAGTTTAAACGAGATTGGCTCTGTCATTTCTCAAATTGAAAGTACCCACATGTTGGTATTTATGTGTGTAACAAACCCCTAAAAGGGTATTTTCAGATTCACACTCTAAGCATGTTAATTGTCGAGTCAAAGGTTTTCTTAAAAAGTCAACAGGAAGTGTTTTTGCAAATTTAAGCATAAATAGCAATGTAGGCTACATGCAACCTGTTTGATCATCAAAATAACTTTATAAATAATGTAAGAACATGTTCCATCATGATCAACTCGACAATTTTCAGTTTAAACCCGAATCGGAACCGAAAGTCACATAAATTAACTTTTTCTTTGACTATCAGTTCTGATCCGTACATGCATGTTGAGATCTGCATTAGAGCTTATTTTGGACCAACTTTCATATAAGTTTAACTCTCTGAGATTTTACAACTTGGTTCAACACTTATCCGCTTCATATGCATGTTTCCGATTTATGCTTAAAAGTTGACTATTATGCCCTTTTTGCTATATAACGTGATTTTTGAAAAAGTGAAAGAGTAGAAACATTTGTTACTGATTTATAAACTTGCACCAAAAATTTGATATCAGTTTGAGGTCCAGATTAAGAGTTATGCCAAATATCGTAATTTGAAAGCTTTATGTTACTTAAACGGCGTAATTAGTATATAACCTACTTAAACCCACTTTTTGATACCAAACTTTTTACCCACTGATGTTATATAATATTTTGGGATTTTTAAAGATTTTTATTTAATTTTTGGCTGATCACATCATAGGTCTTTAAGTGTGATTCGGTAAATACCGATTTTGCCCTTTTAAGCCATAAAATGAGTTTTATAAATCCTTTTGACCCCAAACCTTTTTCTACTGATTTTATTTGTTAAATAAATTATTTTGAGCATTCTGGAAATATAAAAATATCAGCTTTCTTTTAAAAACCCGGAAACGGCTCTAAATCGTCTTTTTAAGCATTTTTAACGCCTAGTATGTACTATAACCATATTAAACATATAAGGTTGATACCTACTGATGTTCTTAGCATATTTTTATAAAATAACAGTAAGTATAAGTTTTTGAACTCAGGTTTCCAATTTTGACATTTTTAGCCCTTGCGAAATTACCAAAATACCCCTAAGGTGCATAGTTTGGTCTTAAATGATGATTTTCACCTATGGGTCATACCCTACTGTTATAATATGTTAAATTAAGTATATTTACTGTATAAACCAGACCTGTAACTCAGATTTACAAATAAACTCTTTTATAATCTTTTAAATGACCAAAATGCCCTTATAAGGCATAAAGTGTGTTTAAATCCGTTTTGGGCATAATAGAAAATAACTTGCTGATATTATAACATATTTAGAGCATATTATCTCAGGGAACTTGCATATGACTTTTACGGTTACCCGTAACGCTCCTTTCGCGTTCGGTTCGGTTTATGTAACTAGTTTGCATAAATTGACCGAGACGGGTTAAACATTATCATTTTTGTCTCAAAATCCAGAATGTATTTAGTACACCCATATTATACAAGTATTCAAACTTGTCGGGTCTAAATCACATTCTATCCGGTCTTCGCTTAATCGTGCGTTTGAACCGTTTCGTCCTTAAAGCTAACCAGTCTAAGCTTAAGCTTAAATAAAGAACCGTTAGAAATCTAATAGGTTATATTAAACCTTCGTTCCAGATTAGGAGCACCGGTAAAAGCTACCTGCCTTTTTGCTTGTTGAGATATATACTTACCAAGGTAAATACTTTTAACTTATTTTCCCTATACGGGCTTGGGGTACGGTATATAAAATACCGCTTGGTCTGGCATTGAATTCTTTAATCGAATAGTGGTTAAATTTATTGAGATGCTATGTTTTGATTGTGTGTTTTGTTTGCTTAAAGCCTTTGGGGGGTTAATGACCATGTCCCGGATATCCTCGGCATTATCTTACGAGATGGCCACGACCTGAGCACGGGGTGTAGGCGTACACCTGTCAAGTGTATAACTCAATATTGTGGTGTGTCTATTGATCTTTAACCCGGCACGAACCGGGCTACTGAACGCATAAGTAACATGTAAATCCTTTACAAGATTATATTACATAATTATCTCAAGTTATAAAATGTTTTGTGCCACGTGCATTTAAATCAATTTTCAATCATTTTAAAAATGAGTCAGTTAAATTGTATTTACCAGTGTAAACTGACGTATTTTTCCAAAAGGTTAAGTGCAGGTACTACACGTAATTGGCTGGCTGTCTTCTAGAGCGTCCACAATAAGTCTCGCAAGCTTCGACGACAATAAACTGTTGAACAATATCTTATTTTATTTTTGATCCGCCTGTGGATCTGTTTCAACTATTAGTGATATTTAATATTACACTTTATTAAAGTTGAAATGAATCTATCTTTGCTTCCGCTGTGCATTTATATATTGTGTTGTTTGTCTATGATGATACCAACTACGTCACGATACTCCCCACCGGGCCCACCGGTGACACGTGGAAAATAGGGGTGTGACACATATCTACAAGGAAGAAGTCATTTTCCTTCATGGCATTCCCCTCGACATCATTTCGGGTCTACGTTTCGCTTCACTTCCTGGCTTTGGCAAAAATTCTAATCCGCTTTGGGTACTCATCTCAATCTTAGTACGGCGTTCCACCCTCAATCAGATGGTCAAACAGAGCATACTATACAAACTCTCAAAGATATGCTTCGATCTTGCATTATAAATTTTGGTGACAATTGGGACGTACATTTACCATTGGTCGACTTCTCATACGATAATAGTTTTCACTCAAGTATTAAAATGGCACCTTTCGAAGCACTCTATGGTCGCAAATGTTGCCTATTTGTTGCCACGAGATAGATGAAGCACAAATTACTCGGTCCCGAGCTCATACAAGAGACGACAAATATAATTTTACAAATCCATGACAACCAACTCAAGGCAAGAAGTCGTCAAAAGAGCTACACGAACAAGAAGCGCAAGCCTTTGGAATTGGACGTCAGTGATCTCGTACTACTCAAGGTATCCCCTTGGAACGGAGTGGTACGCTTTGGTAAGAAAGGCAAAATTGTTCCTCGATACGTTGGTTGTTTCAAGATACTCGAGGGAATCGCTAAATTGGCTTATTGACTTGACCTACTGTAAGAGCTTAGAAACGTTCATCCAACGTTCCATGTCTCAATTCTCGAGAAGTACCTAGCCATAGGAGAAGTTCAAATCCTGTTTGTCGGCATACATTTCGATGAGTTTATGCACTTCATCGAAAAACCGGTCGAAATTATGGATGAGGGAATCAACCAACTTAGGCATAGTCGTATTCCTATCGAGGTGCGTTGGGAAGGAAAACGTGGTGCTAAATACACTTGGGAACATGAAACTGACATGAAGACGGATGACTGTCGTAAGGGTCATGCAAAAACCTATTTAAACTAAGTGTAAGTAGGGTATCGTATCCACGGGGAATTTGTGGTTAGTGTTTAAATAGATTACCTAATTAATTAGCTACTAATCTTAATTTGGGCGTTTTGATTGATTTGAAGGAAAACTTAAAAATAATTAAGAGAACTGATATCGGATTTATAAAACATAACCTCCTCCAAACTTCAGGTTCCAGGTTTCACAAAACTCAGTTTACTAAGTTAATTGGCCACCACATAGACATAATGATGGAGAGTTGGTTAATTTAAGATGGTAATAAAAACTAGGTCTTTGATATCAGATCTTTTGTAGTTCGATTAACCCTATTTACTAGTGTGAGTCAACCTACTCTATGTTACCCAACAAGCTACTAGGTTTTGTCATCAACCAAAGAAGTTGTAAAGCAAGAACTCAAAACACATGCAAATAGTTTAAAGAAACCAATACCTCAAATTGTTTATAAAACGTTGTCAATGTTAAAAACAAATCCAACCATGAATAAAACTGAGAAAAGTAAAAACCTAAGTGATCGTCCGCCTAGAGGAAGCCACAAAGAGCCTAGCCGCTCATGCCCATCATCCTTGTTTATTTTCTCTTTGTTATCTTGATTTTTCCCCACAGCCAAAGATTGTTGTGCGTTAACTCAGCCGTTAAAAACTACTTTTTTTTTCTCTCCTTGCGTACAACTCTCGTCTTATAATATTGTCCTCATTTCCTTTTTCCTTTCCGATAGTGAGCTTCCAAATCTTATAATCTTAGGGGCCTTATCTAAATATTTTGTCATGCACTTTTAGAGCCTGCCATAATTAACCTAATGTTAAATTATTTTTATTTCCAAATTCGCACTCCTTGAAACAACTTGTGGGATATTCTGTATAAACCAATGTTTTCTCATGAAAGCTCATTTAATTCCCAAGACACCATTCTCCTTTTCATATTAATTCATTTCTTTTGATTCTCGAATGTACATGGCAAATATGTCAGAATAATATGATTTTTTAATTATTTCTTTTAATTCCAATATCAATCATCATATGAATCACTTTATTAAATTTACTACATAAACTAATGAAAATAAATATATCTTTAAACCATTATTATGTAGCTTAAATATTGATTGATGATTATTGGTATTGATTTATATTTCTAACTTAATCATTTTAGCTCATTTTCTTCTCTACTCGCATGACAATAAAACCACATCAACAAGCATATCATATACTATTATCATTGTATTTTTACCATAACAAATATTAAACAAAGTGTTCCTAAAATGCACCAATCAAATCCCCACACTTATCTCTTTTCATCCCGAAAAAAATTATATGCAATGGAATCACAATCAGATATTTGGCCTTCAATTTATTCAACAACTTTTCATCAAATTTAATCACACATTAACTAGGATTGCAGGTATAATGTTCACATAAACCCAACCGCCGATTTCTAAGCCCTTAATCATGATCTGTTAAGTTCAAGTGAATTATTCATCTATGGGTCTCACACTGAGAAGACCATAACTCTACCTAATTCTACAATGAGCTTATGAGGTTGAAATATAAATATCTACCATCTTATATAGAAAGCTCTTATATATTTCTGATTAAATTTATGATGGATAATGGATGATGTTATGAGCTTTGATATGCTTTTCTTATGATCAGCTTAGCGGGCATACCCCACCCGAGTCACCATCCTAGTAGTTAATGCCATAAGCTTCACATATTTATCTTTTTTTCCTAACTCCACCTAGAGGGTATGAACCACCTGAGTCACCATCCCAGTGGCAATACCATAGGCTTCGTCACACAGCTAGCTCAAATGAATGGATAGATTGAATATTTTTTCTGGGCGCCACCTTGTTTCGGATTTATTTTCATAAAAAGAAATAGATGTGCCATTTAACCGGAATACTTATAAGCTTTTTATTTATAACGGTACCCCTTATATTTTCCACTGTTTAGGCTTTGTTACAGCTCCTAAGGCGAGAACCCATAAGAATCTTAATGTTTAAGTATATTATATCGATCCTAAGAAACATGTCAACCGGCTAGGCTACCCACATATCCTAAGTTAGACGCATGCAACCGTTTCATTATCTCATATATAATAATCGAAAACCAACGATCTGATTATACTTATCATTTTCCCTTTTGTTTGCAAAACTTTTATGGGACGTTTTCAAAATTTTCAATTTTTTTACGACCTGGACACGAAACTGACTAAGACACAATTGGACACTAGTTTCCCCTCCCCACACTTAAATTCTACATTGTACTCAATGGAGCGAGAGATTATCTACTAAAAAAACAAAAAATAAAAATACAACAATAACAAAAATGGAACAAACTCCCCTGGTAAAAAGCGGTAGATTCCTCGTAAGTCATGTTCCACAACGACTGTATAGCATTTCATTCGCAGTCGCATTCAGCAAAAAACTCGGTTCGCTCTCTAAAAGTGGTATTTAATTCATCCACATCCAAATGGAGATTGAGTATGAACAATTCTGATTGAAACTTGAGATTTCACCAAACATCCCCGCACTTGGGTAAACGCATCCGTGGAAATACCGAATACTTGATAACCTATACAAACACACACGCAAATCCACAACAAAACAGAAACACGCTACTTGACATCCTCGGGCTGCCTCCTGAGAGCGCTAAGTTTTAGATCTTCAGCCAAATCATACATGTTAAATCATGGTGGACGTGTAGGGTGTTTGCAATCTCTCATTTTGATCAATCTATTCATCCACAACGTTGAAACACCATCCAGCTTGTTCAATAACCAACTATTCAGCTCACACCTTCCTTCTTCTTCAACTATCTTTTGTTTCCTTTTCCTGCCTCTCCTTACTTTTTTCTTCTTCTTGTTCTTCACTGCTTCCAACATGTCAATCATAAAACAATCTTTCTCTTCCACAAGAATCTTCTTTTCAGAAGGTCTACATTTATTAGCCAAATATTTGGCTGAGTTTGAAAATACTTTTAAAGTCAATTTTTGATCCCCAAATCTAAACCTGACAGTTCCCTCAGCACAATGAATGATTGCATGAGCAGTAGCTAGGAACGGTCTACCCAATATAACAGTTGGTTGGTTATTTTTAACAAAGTCAAGTATTAAGAAATCCACAGGATAATAAAACTCACCAACTTTCACAATCCCATCTTTTACAATCCCCCGAGGACACGTAGGAGTTTAATAAGCCAACACCACTGTGGTTTCAACTTTTTGCAATGGCCCAAAATCATACTGATCATATAAACTCCCCAGTAATATACTTACACATGCTCCAAGATCCAACAAAGCCCTGTCCAATTTAAAATCACTTATTTGTATTGAAATAATAGGTGCCCTTGGTTCTTGGAGTTTCGGGGGAAGGGTACCCATCAAAATGGCATTTACATGAACGGTTAAATCAAGTTGTTTAGGAAACTTGTGACGTCGTTTTTGGGTACTTAAATCTTCTAAAAATTCAACGTGATCAGGACTTTCTGTAATTTTTTCAAGCAAGAGTTTATTTATTTTTACCTTTTCAAAACTTTCCCAACTTTCACCCTTAGGTGACTTCCATTTACCTAAATTTTTGTGTGCAAGTAAAGCCATGGGGAATGGAACCTTTGTATTCTCATTATCACTATCAGGAAACGTTTTATTTGAACCATGTTTAGACTTTATAAAACTTCCAATTTCCTAATCACGTACACTCTCACCCTCAGACGCAGTCACATCCTCTACCATACCCTCAACATATTGTGGTGATTGAGTTTCAATAGTAGAAATTTTAGAAAGAGAACTAGTACTTACCTCATCTATGTGGACACTCGTTGTGTCAGAAGATTTATGAGCAAGATTTTCCTGAAAATCACTTGGAAGCTTATCTAGATCTCTTTTGATGATTGCCACTTCTTCAGCTACTTGGCCAACTTGTTATGATAATGCCTTTACCTCCTGAGCTCTGATCTCATTGTCTTTTCGAATCTATTTCATTAACTCCAAAATTGTATCAAATGTTGCATTAATGAAGTTATCATCTGACCCAAACTAACCCATTTGCCAATTCCCATGATTCTGCCAGTTGCCTTGATAGTTATCATGATCTCCTTGATAGCCGCCTTGTTCGTAAAATCTTCCATAACAATTCAGCTGAGCATCATTATACCTTTGCTGACCCAAACTTACCCGATTCTAACCTCTTTGAGTAAACTGTTGCGGTGGAGGCGCAAAATCATTATACTCGTCACATCCAAGCCGGTCATAATACACATCCTCTTCATCTACATTATATCTGGCATATCGGTTTTGAAGCGGTAACTGTCTGTTTTGAAAGCTCATTTGTTGTTACACTGGTTGTTTGTGTTGTGAGAATTCAGCATAGGTCTTTGTTATCAGATATTTTATAGTTCGATTAACCCTATTTACTAGTGTGAGTCAACCTACTCTATGTCACACAACAAGCTACTAGGTTTTGTCATCAACCGAAGAAGTTGTAAAGCAAGAACTCAAAACACATGCAAATAGTTTAAAGAAACCAACACCTCAAATTGTTTATAAAACGTTGTCATTGTTAAAAACAAATCCAACCATGAATAAAACCGAGAAAAGTAAAAACCTAAGTGAATCGTCCGCCTGAAGGAAGCCACAAAGAGCCTAGCCGCTCATGCCCATCATCCTTGTCTATTTTCTATTTGTTATCTTGATTTTTTCCCCAAAGCCAAAGGCTGCTGTGTGTTAACTAAGCCGTCAAAAACTACTTATTTTTCTCCTTGCGTAAACTCTCCTCTTATAATACTGCCCTCGTTTCCTTTTTCCTTCCAACAGTGGGCTTCCAAATCTTATAATCTCAGGGTCCTTATCTAAATATTTTGTCATGTACTTTTAAGAGCCCGCCATAATTAACCTAATGTTAAATTCTTTTTATTTCCAAATTCGCACTCCTTGAAACAACTTGTTGGATATTCTGTAAAAACCGACGTTTTCTCATGAAAGCCCATTTAATTCCCAAGACACCATTCTCCTTTTCAATATTAATTCATTGCTTTTGATTCTCGAATGTACCTGGCAAATATGTTTAAACAATATGATTTTTAATTATTTCTTTTAATTCCAATATCAATCATCTTATGAATTACTTTATTAAATTTACTACATAAACTACTGAAAATAAATATATCTTTAAACCATTATTATGTAGCTTAAATCTTGATTGATGATTATTAGTATTGATTTATCTTTCTAACTTAATCATTTTAGATCATTTTCTTCTCAACCGGCATGACAATAAAACCACATCAACAACCATATCATATACTATTATCATTGCAATTTTACCATAACTAATATTAAATAAAGTGTTCCTAAAATGCACCGATCAAAGAGTAAGTATCTGCATCTCTTCCCTGAGTCTTCCTCCTGAATAAGTTGCGAGACGAAATTTCCTAAAGTATGTGAGACTGCACCGTTCCGTATTTTTGTATTTATTTTTTCGATTTATTGTAATTCGTGATATAATATTCAATCCTTATAATTCCAAGCCTTTGATTAATTGAAAACGTATATAATATTAATCTTGTTTGATCATACTTGAATAATATGTAATCAATCACACAAACACACAATTTGTAAAAAAGAACCATACTTTAAGTTTATATACACTTCGAAGTGTGATCATACGTGTTTTATACTTACACATGCTTGCATACACCTTAGATACCCAAAAACATGCTTAATTATTGGTTTCTAGCTTGAAAAACCAATAAAATTAACTACAAGGGGTAAAATGAACATTTAGCAAAACTTTGGAAAAGAGGTCTTCTTCGCGCCATGTGAAGAAGCACTAAGAACTTTTTCGCATGGCATGATAGAGCACGTTTTTCAGCCAGATGTTTTAATTCACAAAAATTAGGTTTAAACCCACTTTCCATCCTCCTAACTCCCAACCACCTTCTTAATTGCACAAACGTAATACCCACTTATAAATACACCTTCTCCACACCTCCTAAACACTTTTCACACTCTCTAATCACTCTCAAATCCTCTCAAATCTTTAAGTGTTGGTAGATTATACTCAAGTTCGAAACAATGAGTTTTGTACCTTCTTCTTCATCTCTTCTTTTTTTTTTCTTGCTTACAACCTACTTGGATAACATCTAGGAGTGTTACCACAAGCTTACCATGGTAAACCAAGTTGGTACGCAACATTTTGAGGTCCAAAGTAGGATTATTTTTTGAGTTTTACAAAAACGTTCATACTTGTTCTCTTTACTTTGCTTCTTGGAACATGATGTACCAAACCAAGTTCCCAACTAATCTTCATGTTGAGGGGCTTTAGTTAAGGTTTATTCCAGAAAGTATAAGGATAATATTCCCCTTTTCTTTATGATTGAAACTCCTTAGTGAGAGAAACCAAACCAAGTCTTCAACTTGCAATGTTTTAAGATCTGTGTGATGGTGCATGGTGTAAACTATGGAACTTTGGTTCTTATCTTGGGCTTTTGATGAGTATCTTACTCATGAAAAACACTAGCTAGAATGGTGTCCAAATAAGTATTCAAGCAAGATAGACTTTTATGTATTTTCATACTATTAGATTTCCAAATTCCTTCCATCGCTAAATTCGTTATACTAATACACCTTGTTTATCCATTTTAGGATACACTCGGTGCTCCATCCTTCCAACACATCCAAGCTCACTTTTGGGGAAAGCAATCGCAAACTGTGAGTATACTTTACCCATTTGCGCTTTAAAACACTTTGGGTTGCAATATGTATCATTATAAAACTCACAATCACACATACAATCATGCTTAAACAAACACTCAATCCATCAACATGCTACTTATTATGCTATTTGTTATACATGCTAGGACACATTATATGCATGCTATCTATCATTAACTTTCAAAAGCCTCCCTTAACATGTATAACGCTATAGAAGTAGCACACCGCCCGTTGTGGGTCATTGTTAAGTAATCAATCTTTATGGTCTTATTCATTGCGATGCTAAAATTACGCTAGCGGACACTTTAGTTTGATTTATAGTTCATGCAAGCTAGTATGATTCATATAACGTAGTATACATTTTACATGTAGATTTAAGACTCTTTGTATACTTATGCTATGTAGACAAACTTGCATGCTCACCGACCATTTTGTGTTGACATATACTATAATACATGTTGTAGAAAATTGATGACGATATGACAATAAATCTATAACAACCCTCCTAGAACCCTTAAATGTGACCCTAAAACGTTCCTTATATACCACGTATATGAGAAACAAGCCCGAAATAGCTTAATATATATAAAAATCAAATAAAACAAGTAACAAAGGTCTCGCGGGCCGCGACCCAGACCCTTGTGGCTTTCGCGGGCGTGAGCAAGTTGACTTGCTGGCCACACAAGTCCGCCACGTGTAGGACACCCAGCAAGGCTATACTGGATGACCAATCAACCCTAAGACCTAGTCTACTCCCTCGCGGGCGGCGAGAGAGTTAGAAGATGTTTACGCGGGCCGCGAGCCACCATACTCCAGGCCTATAATTAGAGGCTTCGGCCTCATTTCTCAAGGTTCAATTCTTTTCTTTTTCCCTGATCACTAGTGGGCTAAAATACTCTGGATATAATACCCCTAAAAAGCGAAGCTCTGCCTCGTTGTAAGTATTATAACCCTACTTGTTACCCTACACGATCGATCTAGGGCTCCGAAATGCATGTCAAGGCTCTGCCTGACTCAGTCATTGGAGTTTTGTCTCGAGTTGTACGGTTAATATGATTTAGGTCATTCTGCTAACACGTGTACATTGCTTAATTTCAATAGATAATAACCAGGAGATACCACAGGAAGCCTTAGTTTTACCTAAGTAAACAATGTGAGTACATTCTCTTTTTATCACCTTTTTAAATATATTCTTGTGAGTCAAAATGTTTTACCAAAAGCTCTAATGTTTTAAATTAAACTTAACAGTAATTGAGTATTTGTAATTCTACAATTGTTGCCGGTATGTTGGGGTTTTGTATACAAAATGTGAAAGACGTTACCTTTGGACAATGAGATAGCCAATGAGTAATATGACCCACAAGTCAGTTGTTGACAGTACTGAATGAGTAATTGAGTAGATATAAACAAATGTAATTGTAGATGCCCTCAAATACTGTAAAGTTGTAAAACAGTTTTGATTAAACTGGGATGCACTCGCCAGTATTTCTTGCTAATAAAACTTTTTAACACGCGTTTCCGGTAACAAAATGTGAAAGCCAATAAAAGCCAGCTGGAGAGCACTGAAGGCTTGGAAAAGTGGCTATAAAAGTTACCTAAATAAAAAGGAGTTTTGTCTTTCGATAAACTAGGGTTTATCCCTATAAAGATATTGTAATGAAAACTTGGGTTTTATCCCATTGGTTTATTATACAAAGTTTGGTGTTTTAACTTTAATAAAATATTTCCTAACTACGGTCATGATGAAAGTTTTCCGCTGCAAATTAATAAACACCGATACCATCTGACTGGCTCGCGGCAACAGCTCCCAGGCAGGGGTCGGGGGCTGCGACAGAAGGTGGTATCAGAGCTCCAGCCACTGGTTTAAGCCAATGAAGTGTTTTGCTGACACTTAAATTATGTGTTAGGAAATAAATTATGTGATTATTGTTTTGTGTTATTTGACTATTTGTTAGTTTACAGTATGAGTGAGCAAGGTACGTTAGACGCTTATCGTCATATAGCTAGTTCACCAAAGGATGAAGGAACCTCATCTCAGCCAAATCCCTCAGAATACTTAGCTGATACTGAGGAATGAATATTTATATTTAAGGCACAGTCTGAGGAACCTTTTACTTCCAAAAAGAGAGGATGGTTTAATAGGGGAGCACATGAGAGAAGAAAGAGAATGAAGAAATTACAACAACAAAGAGCGATAGTAAGAGCCAATAGGGAAGCAAATGCACAAACTCAGGAAGTAGTTAATAGACAACCGTGGGAAGAGGAACTAGATAGACAGTTGGCAGATTTTCATATGCTAGCCACTACAGCAGTAGACTCTAATCCAAACCAAATAGCCGAACCACCACTGTTACCCTTATTCCCAGACCAACAAATGCTAGAACCCAACCAGGAAAACTAGTTTCCAATACCTGCATTCGATCCTAATGAATTTCCTAGAATCCCAACCCCAATCTCTTTAGAATATGATCCATGGTTAGACGACAATAGGTCGTATTCGGCACTATATACTCCCGAAGAACCAGTGCCAGAACCACCGTTAGACCCACCCATGAGTCAAAAATGTGTGCAAGAACTCCGTCAGTATGGTGAAAACTTAGTTATAGAATGTGATAGAATTCGTCAAATAGGAGAGAAGCTGGTTTGGAAGTATGATGAGAACGAAATGAAGTACTGAATGAATGATACCTAGAATAATACCTAAATATATGTGTAATTTTGTATTTTGATAAAAAAATATAGATAGACTAAAATAGATATTGATGCATCAGTATTACTGTGTTTAATTTTCCAGTTGTAGTTTGTAATCGACGCATATATATATATGATGTGTATCATATATATATATTTGTACTAAATTTTATTCTGTGATAATTAATACCTGATAAATGTTCACAATTCAGATGGACAACGAAGTAAATCAGGAAAACCAGAATAATGAGAATAACGGAAACCAAATAGATAACAGTGCCATCCAACACATAGTAACACAAGGAATTATAGATGCTATGCCTTATATTATCAAGACTGTTAAAGAAGCAGAAAATAATAAATATGCAAATACAAGTAAACGCCAACACACTGAACCAAGTCACAATGTAAACGATAACGGACCAATAATCCAAGCTCCAATTCCTAAAAGAAGAAGAACCGTCTTACGGTTGTTCTTATAAAGAATTCTTGGCCTTCATACCAATAGAATTCTCAGGCAATGGAGTAGCCATTTCAGCCTCGCGCTGGATAGAAAAGACAGAAGCAGTCATAAAAAAAGTAAATGTGCAGATGAAGATAAGATTATGTTTGCTTCTAATCTTTTAAAAAATGCAGCCTTAGAATGGTGGAATATTATTCTCCAGTCTAGGGGAAGTGACAGAATTTATAATATGGAATGGACTAATTTTAAAGAAATAGTTGAAAGAAAATTATGTCCTCCTCATGAAAAGGAACAAATCGCCAATAAGTTCCTAAATCATAAAATGACTGGAATAGACTGCAAAGGTTACACTACCATATTCTTCGAATATGCTAGAATAGTGCCAACCTTAGCCTCACCTGAGCCAATATTAATCTCCAGTTATGTTTGGGGATTAATTAGCTAGATTAGACACATAGTCAAGGCAGCTAGGCCGTAAACCATAGTAGAAGCAGTAGAACTAGCCAACACCCTGACTGATGAATTGGTACACACTCAAGAAGAAAATCAGAGAAAGAACCTAGCTCAGAAACTTACCCAAGAATTTATGTACCGTGGAAAAGGTACAGGTTCTTCCTCTACACCCTACTGTAAGTATTGCAAAAGGAAGCACTCTAGAAGTTGCTCCCTATATTGCAACTTTTGCAAAATGTCTGGACACAAGGAAGAAAACTGTAAGAAGAAACCTAGCAATAGGATATGCTACAATTGTGGAGAAACTGGGAACATCAGACCGAACTGTCCGAAACTAGCTCTAGCAGCAACCAACAAAGTTAAGACAGCTGAAGGACCCAAGAAGAATGCCAGAGCATTCGTTCTGGCAGCTGAGGAAGCCAAGATGATTCCAGATGTGATTGCCGGTACGTTTTTAGTTAACGATATTTTTGCCAAAGTATTATTTGACTCTAGTGCAAACCAAAGTTTTATTAATACTTCTTTCTACAAACTTCTCGACCAACCCTTAACCAAACTTTCACAAGATTGTCTGGTAGAAACGGCAAATGGATAATCCATTAAGATTAGTGAAATCTTGCATGGAGTAAGAATAGAAATCCTGAACCATCATTTTTTTGCTAACCTTTACCTAATGAATCTAGCTGGATTCGATGTCGATTAGGAATGGATTGGTTGGTAGCCGATCGTGCCAGTATTTTATGTGATCAAAAGTCAGTGCAAGTAAGTATACCAAGTGGTGAAAATATCACAGTCAAAGGAGATAAGCCAACCAGGTCGACAAAATTCATCTCTGTAATGAAAGTTCCAAGTTATGAAAGGAAATGAGGAATAGTATATATGATTTCTGTAATCATTAATACTAAAGGAAAAGAAATAAAAGATATTCCCATAATATCTAAATTTTCAGACGTTTTTCCAGAAGAGTTGCCTGGATTACCGCCTGATAGAGAGGTTGAATTTAGAATTCATCTAATACCAGGGACGGCACCGATTGCCAAAGCACCATATCGATTAGCACCAAATGAGATGTAGGAACTGAAGAAACAATTGGAAGAACTTCTTGACAAAAGTTTTATACAACCTAGTTCATCGCCATGGGGAGTGCCAGTTTTGTTTGTTAAGAAGAAAGATGGATCAATGCATATGTGAATTGATTAGCGAGAATTGAACAAGGTTACGATTAAGAATCGGTACCCATTACCGAGAATCGATGATCTGTTCGATCAACTCGAAGGAGCTCGATTCTTTTCTAAGATCGATTTACGCTCAGGATATCATCAACTGAAAGTACACGAAGAGTACATTCCTAAAATTGCTTTCTGAACAAGGTACGGTCATTATGAATTTACCGTTATACCATTCTGTTTAACCAATGTCCCAGCCGCATTTATGGACATGATGAACAAGATATGTAAACCATACCTGGATAAATTCATAATTGACTTTATAGATGATATTCTCATTTTCTCTAAGAGTAAAGAGGAACATGCAATGCATCTGCATACACTTCTGACATTATTGAGAAAAGAGAAGTTTTATGCTAAATTCTCAAAATGTGAATTCTGGTTACAAGAAGTGCAATTCCTTGGACATCTGGTTAATAATGAAGGAATTCATGTGGATCCCATAAAGATCGAGGCGATTACCAAATGGAAAGTCCATGAATCGCCAAAGGAAGCAAGAAGTTTTCTTGGACTGGCAGGATATTATAGACGGTTTATCCAAGATTTCTCTAGGATAGCCATTCCGTTAACCAAACTGACCTGCAAATCAGTTAAGTTCGAATGGGTACCAAAACTGGAAGAAGCCTTTAAGATTCATAAGCAAAGGTTGACTAACGCACCCATACTTGCATTACCAGCAGGAACTAAGGACTTTATAGTCTATTGTGATGCATCTAAGTTGGGATATGGATGTGTGTTGATGCAACGTCAAAAGGTTATAGCTTATGCCTCTAGACAACTTAAGAAACATGAAGAGAATTACACAACCCATGATCTAGAGTTAGGAGCCATAGTTTTTGCCCTTAAGATTTGGAGACACTATTTATACGGAAGTAAATTTGTTGTCTTCACGGATCATAAGAGTTTAAGATATATTTTTGGGCAAAAAGAATTAAATATGAGACAGAGACGCTAGATGAAAATTCTTAGTGATTATGATTGTGATTGTGATATCCAATATCATTCTGGAAAAGCTAACGTAGCAGCTGATGCTTTAAGTCGAAAGTATCATGAAAAGCCAAAACGAGTACGCTGTCTTAAATTAAATCTGCAGATAGATTTAAATGAGCAAATTAGAGAGGTACAGGAAACAGCATTCAAGGACGATCCTGAAGGTTTAAAAGGAATGATTAAGGAATTAGAAAAAGGATTCGATGGAATTTGGAAGTTCCATAAGAAAAGGATGTGGATACCTAAACAAGGAAACCTACGCCACAGAATTCTAGAAGAAGCCCATAAGTCTAAATATACGATACATCCCGGAAGTGATAAAATGTATCAAGATTTAAGAAAGAATTTCTGGTGGATAGGAATGAAAAAGGATATAGCAAACTATGTTGCTAAATGTCTAACCTGTTCACAAGTTAAAGCTGAACATCAGAAACCTTCAGGGTTATTACAACAACTAGAAATGCCAATATGGAAATGGGAATTGATGACAATGGACTTTGTTACCAAATTACCCAAGACTCGAAAAGGAAATGATACAATCTGGGTGATTGTTGACAGATTGACTAAATCTGCTCATTTCTTACCAATGAAGGAAACTTTCAGTATGGAACAGTTAGTTAAGTTATATGTGAATGAAATACTTTCATTACATGGAATTCCTTTATCTATTGTATCTGATAGAGATAGCCGTTTTACTTCTCATTTTTGGACAAGTTTCCAAAAAGCAATGGGAACTGGGTTAAATCTAAGCACAACTTATCATCCACAAATGGACGGACACAGCGAAAGGACAACTAAGACTATGGAAGATATGCTTAGAGCCTGTGTAATTGATTTTAGAGGAAATTGGGACGACCATTTACCATTAATAGAATTTTCCTACAATAACAGCTATCATACAAGCATTAATGTTGCACCGTTTGAAGCACTTTATAGACGAAAGTGCCGAACTCCAGTCTGTTGGGTAGAAATTGAAGAAAAGCAATTATCTGGACCAGAGATAGTGCAAGAAACAACAGATAAGATAATTCAAGACAAGGAAATACTAAAAGCATCACGAGACCGTCAAAAGAGTTATGCAGATAACAGACGAAAACCTTTAGAATTTCAAGTAGGAGATAAGGTATTGTTAAAAGTTTCTCCATGGAAAGGAGTAGTCAGATTCGTTAAAAGAGGAAAGCTAAGCCCCAGGTATGTTGGACCTTTTAAGATTATTCGAAGAAGAGGACCTGTAGCTTAAGAGCTACAATTGCCAGAGGAAATGGCAGGAATACATGATGTGTTTCATGTATTTAATCTCAATAAGTGCTTAGCAGGCGAATCTTTAGTGATACCTCTTAAGGACATTGAGGTAAATGAGAAACTTAAGTTTATATAGAAACCCATTCAGATTGAAGATAGAAAGATCAAGAATCTCAAACACAAGAGACTAGTTCTGGTCAAAGTAAAATGGGATTCCAAGAGAGAACCAGAATACACTTGGGAGCTCGAGTCAGAAATGCAGAAGAAATACCCATACCTGTTCCAGTAGACCTCAAGGATGAGATCTAAAATAGGGTGGGGAGGATATAACAATCCTTCTAGAACCCTTAAACGTGACCCTAAAACGTTCCTTATATACCCCGTATACGAGAAACCGGCCAGAAATACCTTAGTATTTATAAAAATCAAATAAAAACAAGTATACAAGGTCTCGCGGGCCGCGACCCAGACCCTTGTGGCTTTCGCGGGGTGCGAGCCAGTTGACTTGCTGGCCACACAAGTCCGCCACGTGTAGGACACCCCACAAGGCTATACTCGATGACCAATCAACCCTAAGACCTAGTCTACTCCCTCGCGGGCCGCGAGAGAGTTAGAAGATGTTTACGTGGGCCGCTAGTCGCCATACTCCAGGCCTATAAATAGAGGCTTCGACCTCATTTCTCAACGTTCAATTCTTTTCTTTTGCTCTGATCACTAGTGGGCTAAAATACTCGGGAAATAATACCCCTAAAAAGCAAAGCTCTGCCTCGTTGTAAGTATTATAACCCTACTTGTTACCCTACATGATCGATCTAGGGCTCCGTAACGCATGTCAAGGCTCTGCCTGACTCAGTCATTAGAGTTCTCTCTCGAGTTGTACGGTAAATATGATTTGGGTTATTCTGCTAACACGTGTGCATTGTTTGATTGTAATAAATAATAACCAGGAGATACCACATGAAGCCTTAGTTTTACATTCTTTTTTTGTTACCTTTTTAAATATATTCTTGTGAGTCAAAATGTTTTACCAAAAGCTCAGATGTTTTAAATTAAACTTAACAGTAATTGAGTATTTGTAATTCTACAATTGTTGCCGGTATGTTGGGGTTTTGTACATAAAATGTGAAAGACGTTACCATTGGATAATGAGATAGCCAATGAGTAACATGACCCACAAGTCAGGTGTTGACAGTACTGAATGGGTAATTGAGTAGATATAAACAAATGTAATTGCGGATGCTCTCAAATACTGTAAAGTCGTAAAACCATTTTGATTAAACTGGGATGCACTCGCCAATATTACCTTGCTGATAAAACTTTTTAAAACGCGTTTAAGGTAACAAAATGTGAAAGCCAATAGAAGCCAGCTGGAGAGCACTGAAGGCTTTGAAAAGTGGTTATAAAAGTTACATAAATAAAAAGGAGTTTTGTCTTTCGATAAACTAGGATTTATCCCTATAACGATATTGTAATGAATACTTAGGTTTTTTCCCATTCGTTTATTATACAAAGTTTGGTGTTTTAACTCTGATAAAATATTTCCTAACTACGGTACTGATGAAAGTTTTCCGCTGCAAATTAATAAAGACCGATACCATCTGACTGGCTCGCAGCAACCGCTCCCGGGCAGGGGTCGGGGGCTGTGACAAAATCTATTTAGGGTGGACTAGAAACTCACTCGAAACTTTATTTATGAATTTTGTACTTGTTATGTTTCAATATTCAATGTGTTGTACTTTCATTTTCAAGACAATGTAACCTTTAGCAATGGAATGAAATTTGGTATTTAAATTATTGTCATAATTATAGTGTTATGTTGTCTTTGAGAAGAAAAGGAACAAATAGTATAATTGCAAATCATTAAATAGTTTTTCTCTCTTTTTATTTATTATTATCTTTGACTAGTTAATGAGTCATAAAAACCATCATCATCGTCGCTAAATTTTTTTTCTTACAAAATCAAAATTTATGTTACACATTTCGAAATATATCCTATACATATTAAAATTTATTCTACACATATATCAAAATTTATCCTACACTTTATCGCACACAACTCGTAGTTTGTCCTACACAACTCGTAATTTAACCTACCCACATCATAATTTATTCTACACACTAAATTAATTTTTTAAATACATATTTTGAAAAAAAATTACAAAATTAATGTAGTTAGCTATTAAATAGGAATACTGCAATTAGTGAATTATGTAAATTTATCAGTATACCCTTACAATAACATTAAATACAAATATTAAATGAAGCAAAATAAATTATTCTTAAAACTTTTTTTTCTTCCTACAAAGAATTTCATCTCATCTGAACCCTCCATCATATATATCGTAATGCTAAATTTAGGGGCGGTTTGGTAGCCTCTAAATGGTCATTAAGAGGCTACCTCTTAATGGAACCATTAAGAATTTTAGCAATGAGAAGGTAGAAGAATGTGACATGTGATGATTTACCATTCAGAGGTTACCTCTTAACCATTCAGACTTGAGGTTACCTCTTATTCATTCAGAGGTTTTAAACCATTAAGAGGTAGCATATGAATGGTCATTAAGAGGCTACCAAACAGCCCCTAATCATGGATATTAAATATATATCCTAGGGTTAGTTTCATCTCAGAACTTTTAGAATACCTAATAAACAATCATTTTACACACACACACACACATATATATATAGGATACATTATCATTTATATGTATTTTTATAATTACATAGATGTTAGGAGTAGTTTGCATATAGACAAATTATAGACATGTATAATTACTAATTACATATATGTTAACAAACTGTTTTACATATGTGTAATAATAAAATTACATATAAAAAAGTTGATAAAAGTACTCTTTTATATATATATATATATATATATAATCATAAAAATACATACAATAAATGATAAAAGAATCCTAAATATAAAAATATATCAAGAAAAAGATTATTTAGAGTTCTGAAATTATCACAACCCTTATATCCTAACCATGTATACATATATTTATTTATTTATATGTTTAATACTAGTGGGAGACCCGCGCGTTGCGGCGGAGTCGATAATATCGGGCATGAATATATGACCAAGTCGAGAGGGTGAAGGTTAAAAGGGTTGTGGGAGTTTTACAAAAGTTTCGCATAAGTCACCTGGGTTAGCGAGTTGGCCAGAGACAGGCATGTAATCATATCCTGTAATGGTTGTATTGAACGCAAGGCATCCTGGTTTAGGCGGTTGTATTTTACAAAGAATGTGGTTAAGAAGATGAATTAGAGGTTGCACAATGGTTTAGTTAGGTAATTGGTGGAATCCCGTTGGCGTAAATTAACATAATTCTTCGTAGGAACCAAGGTATTCAAATATTTTTGTGGGGGGTAGCAGGAGGTTTGTGTTTTTATTTTGTTATATATACTAAGTTCATTTATTTGGTTTATATTTTTTTTAGAACAGTGAAGTTTGGATGTGTAGTTTGAAAGTGAAAAGACAATTGTTAAAAAGATAAACCTTATTGAGTTAAACATTATCGAGTAAAAAGACAATTGGTTTATATTTTTTTTAGAACAGTGAAGTTTTACCATTTTACCCCTGCAGATATTAATTAACCTCTGGCCTTTTAAATCCCAATCTTGGTCCTTCAACCAAGTCACAAAAGCACAACACAGACACAGCAACACATCCCTGTATTTCAGCACTTTACGGCGAATTATAACAGCCCAAGCCCAGTCCCTTTGAGTCTAACTAATAAACCTTTTCCAGTAAAAATCCTACCAATGCAGGTCCGAGTTAAAGTTTGATGCGACCACCTTCTAATAGCCATATAAAAGCAGCCTGAAGCTCCCGTCCATGGCAGCAGGAGCTTTATACTTACAGTCTGCAGACTGTACAAAACAAGCTTGTTCCAATGATGCAACCAGGTGCATATGAAAGTCTGATGGGTCCAGCTCTCAGCGGCCATAGCAATGCAGCCTGAACAAGCTCCGAGACCCAGCAGCATCAAAGACCTGAACTTGTGATACCAGCAATTGTAATGGATCAGATTTCTTGAACCTGACCTTTAATCTAACAACCTATTTAGCTTAAAAATATGAAATATAACCAAATAGTGAATAAAGTCATTGGTAAACCCAAAACGATGACAGACAAATAATAGTGTTAATTTTTGTGCACTAAATAGGTAACAATTAAATCTGGTGTTATATCAACCGTGACCTGCAAATAATAAAAAAATATCCATCAAATGAAAATATTGAAATAAAACATGAAATGGTAGTATTGAAGTAAATAATATGTGTTACATATGATTACAGAACAATATTATTATTTATTACCATGAAAATGTCTAGCTTTTTCTTATATAGCAATATGGAAGACATTTCAGATAAATGTCAACACGTTCAACCTGCTTAATCCACTGACTCCTTCCCTGTTTATTAGATAAAAACATAACCAGTATTGACGTATTTCTATATAGCTAAATTAAGCAAAAAAATCAAGGTTCAATATCATTAAAAATACGACGTACTTACTTGTTTTGCACGAAAAGTCCCCCAACCCAATTTTGGTATATTAAAGTCCCATGGCATGTTTAAACTACACGTACTTGTGAACAAAAAAATAAGAAATTAAAGCGACGTTTTATACTTACGTGGATATTTTCTTTTATTATATAAGACGATATGAATTTGTGTTTAAAGCGACTAAATTAATTAAATGATGGTCCATGTCACCAAAAGAGTCTACATGGCATCCACGTCAACAAAAGGTTGCCTACATAGCCTCCAAATAGGTGATGATTGTGCTAGCAACGCAAATGTACTGTCGATTTCATAAATACATGTATTTAAACAAGTTGAAGGACTCTATTATACCAAAACTGGGTTGGAGGACTTTTTCATGCAAATGAAAACGCATGACGGATTTTATGGTATTAACTATTAACCCAAATTTTAAAGAAATGAATATATAAATACATTAACATCAACTAGGGGTGTTCAGGATTCGTTTCGAATTCGAAAAATTCGAAATTCGATTCGATTATCAAGAATTCGTTTCGATTATAAGAATTCGAATTCGAATTCGATTCAATTCGAGTCAAGTAAATCGAATACGAATCGAATACGAATTTATAATTTCAAATTCGATTCGATTCGATTCGAATAAAAATTATACATTTTTATTTATTATTTTTATATATAATACATATATAACTTTTATTAAGATATACTATAAATTATTTTCAAAATTTTTTCTAAGTATTAAAATTACCCATTACCAAACCCATTACATGACCCATAAGTAAAACCTAAGTATCTATCAATAGATTTCTAACCATAAAAATATTAACTTCTAATGTGGAGTGATTATTCCCGACTTCTCGTTTTGAATTTTAGACTTGTGGTACTTTATTTGAAACTTTTTAATGTGATATCGTGCTTTATGGCTGCTTTAAAATTTATGTTTCATTTTGATAGTTTTTTTACATGTTTTAAAGAATTTGAATTAAATCGAATTTATTCGAATTCGATTAGAATTCGAAACATTAATCGAATACGAATCGAATACGAATTGGGTTTTTTTATTCGAATACGAATTCGATTCGAATTCGATAGGTTTTAATCGAATTCGAATCGAATACGAATTCAAGGAAAAATAAAAATAATTCGAACAATTCGATTCGAATAATTCGAAAATTCGTTATTCGATTCGATGAACACCCATCAACTACCCAGAACTGACTCCTTGCATTCTTGAAAGCATGTTTGTTCTTTCCCAATATTCTAGCCATTGTTATTCTGGTGCTTTTAGAACCCCAACTCCTTCGCTGCGCTTGAAAAATATTAGGGCCATATAATAAAAAATAAAATCAACATGTAGTGACTATAATATAAAACCAAATAAGACGATTCATATTTCATACCTTCCAGCACCAGCAACAACAATATTTTGCTTCGGGAAATCAATCATCATCTTGTCTAGTGCTCTTACCGCTCCTAGAAGACCAGCAACTGCGACTCCTGCCCTTCCCTAAACATTAATAGTTGATATTACTATTATTAAATTAGTATAATAATAAAGTTATAATAGTAGTAATACTTAAATGAAAATCATCTCTAGCTTGATATATGGATGTCAAACATTTAAACTATCCATTATAATCGTCGCCATATATCTCGGATCCTGCTTATTCCACCCAAGCCGAACCAACGGCGTATCCGGCTCAGAACTCTCGTAAATAACCGTCGAATGCTCCTTATCCTGTAAATCGAACACCCTCACCGACCCATCAGCCGAAACCGATGCGAACACACCCACACCGCCCCACGCAATATTGTAAACCTCATCATGAGCTATGAGATGTATATCCACCATTTCCCTTTCGATATCCCAAATCGTACATGTCGTTTCGATACTCGACGTCCCGATTCGCCTAGGTTCCGCTTCGTTCCAGTCAAACGACGTAACCCGCCTGCAAAACTCACTGTTACGATTATTATTCAGCACACTCTTCATTTCCACCCTCAGTGGTGAAGCTTGACCATGAAAAAGGGCATTCATGACATTTTACTAATAGTTAAACAATTCACCGGTGTGTGTAGGATCAACTGTTGTGGCTTTCGTCAGATACAAGTACAATGTAAATATGTTTACTATGTAGGAGTACTGGAGGTCAGATTAAAAGTCTTGCTAAATCGGCTCACAAATTTGAATGTCAAGCTAACGGTAAGCTTATCAATCCTCACCCCCGCACACCCATAGAAAAGGAATAAAAACCCTCAAGAAAAGAGCGGTGGGTGCTAATTTACTCATTAACTAATCATCTGTAACAAAACATGCTGCAAGGGATACATGACACTTTTGGATGTGAATGTCATCATTCAATAGTGATTATTTGGTGAGGTAATCGTTATTAAAATCACTGTATCCAAATCTAGAAAACTGTTTTTTGTGACTTTCAGTGGCAATAAGCAGCTTTATAATACACATCCAAACACCCCATAGAATAAAATTGTTTTCTTGCAAGAATAAATGAGTTTACTTGATATGTTTTGCACTTTAAACAGATCTTGTGGAGGATTTGCGAGAGATTCCCGGTCGAGAAGCTTTGCGACTGAGAGGGGAGGTAACTCGTCAGAAACACTTTTTTCTGAATTTCTTATTTATAATAAAATTATAGTGTGTAAAAAATGATTAGAAAAATTATTCTCATGATTATAATCTTACATTTGAATAAAGGATTAATCTCAAAACACTAAATATATCATGTTTATCCATTTCATAACAAACAAATTAGAATCAGTTACTTGTAACATTTGTTTGACCATACAAACGAATGGGAAAACAGCGTTATGATCGAAGCATGTCAGTTCACAATCACAATCAGAAACATATAATATACACACATAAACATGAATGTATACAATCGTATGATATGTATGTACTTACATCGACTTTGGAAAGCTTTCGTTCATCGAGTACTTTGAAAAGGGCAAAACCCGGTGGGGTTTCAAAAAGCACTAACATTCTTGTGACTTCTTTCAATTACTCCTGAAAAAAGAATGTAAATTAGTTAATTTTTTTTCACAGATCTGAATCTATTTCAGAGATCCATATCAAATACATATCGTTGAAGAACACAACACAAATCTGGTGTCTTAAATGTTTGTAAACTTTACAATATATTCAATTTAAACCAAACACAACTTCTTGATTTATTATATTTCATAATCATGCTGAAGAAACCTTGAATGAAGCCCTAAAATTGCAATTGAATCTCAATCTCAGATCCTAAATCCAATAGAAATCAAACTGAGAGTTGATTTGTTTACCTTGTCGGATTTAGTTCGGTTTTTGAAGACGTTGTCAGCGACTCGCTTGATAGCCTCTGTGATCTTCATCTCCCTAATAATTCAAACTGTGAAATTGATTAATGGATGAACTTCAACTTTCAAATGTTGAAGAGGATGAGCTCAGTTGTCGTACGAATCGATAAATTACCTGCCGAATCGTTTAGGAATTCTCGAGTTAGGTTTAATTTCTTTTGCTTCTGAAGAAAATCATTTGCATATATATAAATCTTACCCTTCAATTTTGCATTCAAATCATTCTATTTCATATTCAATTCGGGCCATTGAGTCGTCCATGTCATTGAAGAAGGTTCGCATTCATGGTTCGGTTTCACTGTGTGGATGACGATTAGGTTTCTTGAGGGGCAGTTGAGGAAAGGTTTTTTTGTGTGTGCTTATGAGGTGTGACCTAAATTACTGTTATACCCCCTGAGTGTCTTAAAATTCCCTACTTTTTACAATTTCACCCTTATAAAATAAACATTGTTTAGTTGTACATATTGCATAAAATGATGGACGCCATGTAAAATTACATGTGTGTACATCACTTCTCCTTTTTATAATAGTATAGATAACTTAGTTATGGATATCAAATATATCATTAATTAAATGATTTTATTTGTAATTAATTTTGGATAGTTATAATCGATGATGACGTTACTTATCATTTTCAGATTAAATATCTTTATTATAGATAGTTACTATATCATCATAGTTTTTTTATATTTTAAGCAACTCCACTATTTTAGACATCTATAATAATAAATCATTTCAATTTGATGTAGAAATTATTTAATTCAAATTTTTCATAATTAAAACTTGCAATAATGTTTTTTTTTTTTTTTTTTTTTTTTTTTTTGAGATTTAGTAACTGAAAACAATTTTATAGCGCCATTTAGGATCCAAATAAAAAAAATTAATCGTATATCTACATGTTAAAAGATCCAATATTCTCATTTCAATTTATATCATATTTTTTATTTTAACAACAAATTTCTGTTAATCCCTTTCATCTGTGTGACTTTAACCCAAAACCTCAGCATCCCAAGGTATTTAAAGGCTTTGCCTTTACCAATGGAACAATATCTATTGGATCCTATCATAGCTTATTTTAGTTTTTTTATTTGTAGATGTAGCAACTCTAACCCATTTTCTAATGAACGAGTTGAATTAAGTTATATTTTTTTCTTTAGCAGATCAAATAGTTAAAATAATAAAATCAGTCTAGAATGAGAGACTGGTCGGTTGAAAGTTGCCATAAGTTTCAATTTAATGCAAATTAATATATTGATGATTGTTTTATCATGACCAAAATAAAATAAATTTATAATCTTAATTTGAAAATAAGCTATATCTAATTAATAAGTAAATAATTGCACTATGTGTCACACTTTTGTATGCCACAAGATTCTTTTAACCACTTAAAAAATCGTTTATTTTTTTGTAAGCCTAAGCTATACATAACAAATAGGCAACTGAATAAAATTATATCCACTTATTATTTCTCAGCTATTTACTATTTTCTTTTTTAATGTTTACTTTATCAAAATTTTCATTAATGAATGTTTATTTTGTCAACTATTTTATTTATTTTATTTGCTTATTAATAATTATTTAATATTTTATTAATTCAACTTCGTCTAATATATGGGTTTCTATATATACATATAATATTTAGTAAAGAGTTTATTAGATTGAATATTTTTTATACATCCTTAACAATATAAATAGATTAAATAGAAGAAATGAAACTTTATATTTATAGTGATAAATATTTAAGAGGCTTAAATCATACTAGTTTTGTTGATGTCATGCATCACAGCAAAACATAACAAATGATAATGTAAAATAAACGTTATTTGAAAAAGAAGCCTATTGTTTAGAAAGGTAAACCACCAGAATCGTTTTAGTTTATCATCATACCATTTTACGACACCAAATAAATATTCTATTTTGAATACAGCTTCACTTTTAACAAAACTTATATCGGAATGTTGAGGGAGAAAAATTAAACACAACTATGTATTTAAGTTTATAGAAAAAATTAATGAACGTAAGTTTTCAGAGGAATTTTAAATTTTGTAATAAAGGAAATATGATTTAAAAAAAATAAGAAAGAATTATTAAAATCAAAAAATAAATGATTAAAAATATTGTTTTAAAAAATTAAAATAACAACAAAAATATGTTAAAACTTAAAAGTAAATATAATAATAAACTAATAAAATATTAAAAATAAATATTAAAAAGCTTTATATTAGTATAAAAATAAATTCACTATTCTTGGTCGTTCAAGAAAAATTAACAAGCATAACTTATTAAAGATATATCAAACAAATTGATCAAGGAAATATGATTTAAGAAAAAAAATACAAAACAATTAATAAGAAATGAAAAAGAAATATGGTTTTAAAAATATAAAATAAAATTAAAAATTTGTTAAAAATTAATGTATATATAATGATAAACTATTATAATATTAAATAATAAAACATTACTAAGCTATATATTGTTATAAAAGTTAAGTTATTATTCATTATTCTTCGTATATAATGTAATGTAATGTAATATAATATATGTGTGTATATATATATATTATATACTAGGAAAAAGATATAGAGAAAATCTTGGTTAGTTTAGAAAACCCAGGAAACCTCATCTTTATTATCTATCCATTTAATTTATGGTGGAGATTAATAAAGTACAAAAAATGTATTTTCAGAATTTGTAAGAGTCTAGCAAAAAATGCTTTTTAGAATTTGTAACAATTTAACAAAAAAACGCACTTGTTTGTAATTATTACTCAAAAAAACTTCCTATAAAAATATAACATATTGTTACATGCACCGCAAAACTAAAAACTTTCGTAAATTATGAAAACACTAAAAATTGTAATAGTTAAAGTTAAAAAAAAAGTAAAAAAAAGCTGTTATCTAAACCCATAAAATGTGGAATAGGGAAGTTGAAAAAAATGTAACATTGAACAAATGTAACACGCATTTTCTTTCCTCTCTCATCTGACACGAAAAATGCAACAACGTCAGAATAAATGTGACTGATAAAAAGTATAACACGTGGCATTTATTATGTCCACCCATTTGAATTTCCTTGATTTTCTTAACTCACCAAATATTTCTCTCTTTAATTCACCTTATATAATATAATATAACATAATTTATTATCATGTTTAAAGTTTTTAATAATAAAAGTAAGTATATAATATAATATTACATAATATAAGTTTTTAATCATAAAAATAAATCCAAGCTTCAATATTTTCAAATTAGACCTAACACAATTTGCATTAAAAGTTTTATTTTTTAAATATATTTTTTCCATAAAATATCTTTGTTAAAAAAATTCAAATGCAATGTTAAACCCAATTTTTGTATTGAATTCATTTATTGTACTTGCATATTAATTGTGCATTTTATTTACTTATATTCAAATATAGGGGATGGTTCAAATGAAAACCAGTTTTATTGTGAAAACTCGAAAACTAACTAAAAAAAGACTAAAAAACACACCAATTTTTTTTTTCAATTTTTTTTATAAAAAATCGCAGGTTTTTGTATATAAAAAAAAAACTTTTTTTCAAAATTTTTTTTTGTATTACACATGTGTACTACTACACATGTTTATGTGTACTACACATGTGTAGTATTACACATTTGCACTACAAAAAAAAAAAAATTTGAATTTTTTTTATATACTAAAAGTGGCGAAAATTATTATGCAAAAAAAAAAAAAAAAAAAAAATTGGTATGTTTTTTTGCATACCGGTTTTTTTTGCATACCGGTTTTTTTGCATACCAATTTTTTTTTGTATACCAAAAAAAAAATGCCGTGTGTGTAGTTTTTTACACCACAAGTTTGTGGTTTACGAGTTCCGTAATAAAAAACCCTGATAATCAGCAAACAAAACCTCAAAATCATAACATAAGATTCTTAATAAAACGTAATTGAAAAAGATAACAATTACTCAAAAAACGATCGATTCCTATTCACCATATCCTTCTGCGAATTGAAATTCTGATGAATTTGGAAATTCAGAACTGAAACAAATCGATTGACCGACTATCAAAGAAGATGATGCAGGGTGAAAATCAAATAAGAATATGCAAAATACATAACAAACATGCGAAAAACACTTCAGACAAAAAGAAAGGGTGTGTTTTTTTGTAAAGTTTGCGAATTCATATAACATTATATGCGAAAACACTAAAGGTGTAATATAATGTGCGAATTCATGACAATACACATGTGATTTCAATTAAAAGTTAATAATCTTTGAAATTTCATATAATGTGCGAATTCATGCTTTAACACATGCGATTTCAGTAAAAAAGAATTATCTTCAGATTTCTTAAAGTTTGCAAATTTGTTTACGTTTCAAATGAGATTTTGAATAAAACACTGCAAATACTTTCAAATTACTTTGTCCTAAAAACGCAATAAAAAAAATTACGAATCTTAAAAACTAAAATAGAAGTATTTTATATAAAAAAAACTTAATTTATCACCGATGTGACTGTAATTTGACATGTAATGATCAATTTTACAATAAATAATACTGAACTTACCACCCTACCTACATAATAAATTTACTATATTAACATAAAAAACCCAGATATAACTACCTTCCATATTAAGACATACATAGAACAAGAAAAAAACGCACACAAACAGACCAACAAAAATGGCATTTGAAGATGATGAAAAAATCAAAAACATTGCAATCAAATAGCTATTGTCAACTCGCACGTTGACAGAACTAAGCACTGATGTCACCTCTTCTCATCTGGTTCTTGATGTGCAGGGCAAAATTCTTGAACAAATCAAGAAAAATCAAGATATATGGGAACCCCTACTTCAAGAACCACCATCAAGCTTCAAGGACAGAGCTTTGGAACACATAAAGGAGCAATCTCGAGCTGATGACTTAGTCTTCTCTTTCCTGACAGATGCTCTAAACACTGTGAATGAGAAGATGGAGTTCAGCTCTTCTGAACGTGACAAAATCTTTGCTTCAAGTAACTAAATTCTCTTTTTAATCGTTTTGTGGTTGTGGCTGTGTTAGACAATAACAACTATATTTATATTTGGGGTACATGTTTTGAACACATATTATGCTTGCTTATAAATATTAAATCGCATGAATGATATTGCCATCTTTGTCACAGAAAAAACAAGATAACTCAACATCGCATGTACTAAAAGTGAAATCGCATGTAAGATTTATTATAAACTGAAGCATATAAAATCGCATGAGAAAATGATATAAACAGATGAATATAAAATCGCATGTGTTTCGTATAAATTCGCATGTACATTTAGAAAAAAACTACTCATCCTCATCATCTTCTGAAACCTCCTCCCACTGATCTTCTTCTTCATATCCATCATCACTATTGTACTCTTCAAACTCATCTTCCTCTTCGTCGTCTTCATCTTCGACCTCAATGTCTCTGTCTCTGGGAACATTTTCAATCTGGATGCCCTTCATCTTCTTTTTTTGATGTTTACCTTGTTGTTTGGCTTTCAGAATCTCGCAAGTCCGAATGTCGTGACCTTTTTCATTGCATACGCTACATGTCCTTGACCTTTTCCCTTTGCGGCTGATCATTTGTTCCTTCTTAGATTTAATCCTTTTATGCGAGCCACGACCTTTGTTTCTTATACCAGCCGGCACATGGACAGTAGGAGGAGCATTAGTTACTGGTTGTTGATAACCAATCAACTTTGAAAATCGGTCAAATTTTGGATCAAGTTGCTTGGTTATACGACTCTGATCAACTCTCTCTTTAAGCTGCATCATTTGATCCCTCACTAAAACAAGTTGATCAAGGTCGGAAATCAAATTGCTAACCAAATACTCCCCTGTGTGGATGATATCACGAGCAATCCGTTTAGCCTTGTGTTGCACATCCTTGCCACCCACATTTAGATTGTACTTCATATTTAACTCATTCGGCACCACATCCTTCGTCCATCTCTTCATAACATATTTGTTTGGTATTTCTTTAACACCAAACATCTTGAAAAGAAAATAGATGTGTTTGCATAGCAGCCCATACTGCTCAAAACGCAAACAGCTACACTATGCAGTTACATCATTTTCAAGATTCTTGAACCACACCTAGGAAAAACCAAAAAAAAAATTATATTAAAAATTAAAATCGCATGTGTAACATAACAATTTCGCATGTCTAAAAAATCATGTAAATGAATAAAATTTAAAATCGCATGAGAAACCCAAAATCGCATATTGTAGGATCATGATCTGAAAAAAAAAAGAAAAAAGAAAATCGCATGTAGGTTATCAAAAAATCGCATGTTTGAAATATATATGCTATAGTACCTCCAATAAACCATCTCCATGGGCTTTAAAGTCCTTCAACAATATCCTGATCTGTGGACCCTCTATTTTGGTGTCCATCGGCAGACATTCAGAAATTGTACCATAAATCTCTAATTGTTGATCAAAGAATATAGACCTTGTGAATCTCTTAGCAACATCTTTTTCCAAAGAAGTTTCGCTCCAATCAGCAGGCTCAGTATATCTTGAAATGTGATCATTCTTTCTATGATTAAACCTTTGGACATCCATTGCACCATCAAAATGATTCATAAACTCTACAAGAATGAGTTGTGAATTAGACACCTGGCAGAAAAAATGGTTCTCACTCTCTGATCTTGAAGTTGTTCTCATAAGTCCCGACATTGGCTCGTGTCGGTAAAAAGCCGGAATCCACATGGATCTCATCACAAACATATCATCAATCCATTTGTTTTCTGTGAGACCGAACTCAATCATCACCAACTTCCACTGTCTCTCGAATTCTTCGGGCCAATGGAATCAGTCCATACAATGTCGCACATCCTCCTTTTAAACTCATCGTTATTGCACAATGCGTGTCCAACCTATAACAATAAATGCTTTTTATATCAGCCTATAACAAAAATCGATGATATAAAAAACATAACGCTAACGAAAGAGAATATAGCATGCTATACCTTATCTGCCATTTTTTTCATTATGTGCCACATGCACAATTTGTGTCTGCTGATAGGGAAAACCTCCTCAATAGCCTGTTTCATAGCAGGGTCTTGATCCGTCACTACAACCTTTGGCTGCCGACCAAATGACTTTAAGAATGAATTCAGAAGCCATTTATATGATTCAATGCTCTCCGATGCCAACAACCCAGCTCCAAGTGTTACATTTCGACAGTGGTTGTCAATGTCAGTGAACGGAACAAACACCATCTTGTACCTGAACAAACACATGCGAAAACACATTGAAAACATGGGAAAAAGACGGATATCACATGCGAAAACAAACAGTATAACATGCGATATACTCAACATCACTTCTTCAACATGTCTACACATGCGATATTACAAGCTCATGAAGACATAGAACATGCGAAAATTAGTAAAAAAAACATGTTTATCATGAAAAACTTACCTGTTTGTCTTGAAAGTTGCATCGAACGATATCACATCCCCAAATTCCATATAGTTAAGCTTGCATAAACCATCAGCCCAGAACAAACCAGTTAACCGTTTGTCATCATCAACAGAATATTCAAACGAATAATCAGCTAAATACTATTTTTTGTCAGTCATCCTATTAATCACCATGTCAGCATCATATTCTCCTATATAGCTGTTAATTCGCTTCCTAAAATTTTTGCAATCATCAACCGTGGAACCAACGTTCTCGAAACCACCATAACGTTTCCTCATTATATGGAAAGCTTTGACAGGACCAAGGTTTAAAGTGCCTAGTTCCCAAACCAACTCCTCCTGGACATCTAACAATTGTCTGTAAGCTGACAACATGTGAATATCATCTTGGCATACAAACTTATGATTATGGCCATCAACAAATCTCTTTACTGTATATAATCTACCATCCACAGTGCAAATCATAAGTTGAGCTTTGCATCCAGTTCTAATAGTCCCCCTGTTATTGCTTTTTTTACTTCGAACGATCGTCAATACACATTGGCTTATGTCCCTCTTTAGAACAAACAAAATACTTAGTTTTGATTATACCACCACTGTGTACTTCACCACCTTTCCGAATAGAAAAACCAGCTAACTTAGCATATGATTGGTAAAATGCATATTCTTGTTCAATAGAGATAAATTGCATTCCAACAATAGGTGTAGCTGATGCTTGAACCTCCGGAGTGTAAACCCTTTCATCTACATGAATCAAAATCAGAAAACAAAAACACGTTTGAATTATCGGACTAGTTACATGCGACATATTAATAAAAGCATAATTTCATCATAAAGAACAAACACACATGCGAAATGTATGAACAATAACATGCGAAAATGATGATTTTGATTAACCTGTTTTATATATGCGATTTATTATACCATAACATGCGAAAATGCATAAAGAAAAAAAATCAAATGCGAATTGTAAGAGTAATAACATGCGAATTTGTGCATGTTGCTTTCATATCAAAAATATAATCAACATTCAAACTTCAAAAAACAGCTACAACAATATAAAATCATTGCTACGATTAAACAAAAAACAAGTATACGAACAATTTAGAGATCTGAATTAACATAATTACCATTAAAAAACTCGTTTACAGCACTTGTACTTTCAATTGGATTTGGATTTGCAGGTGGCGGATTTAAAACATCTTCAATCGAAACTCTCTGATATGCAGATAATTGAGCATGATCACCGATCGGTCGAGTTTCTTCAAAATTAACATCTGTCCGTCCAGTGCTGCACTGTGGATCCATCGAAAAAAAAAACAATTGAATGAAACCCTAACACAGAAGAACGAAAACTGCAATTTGAGAATTATGAAAAATTTGAAACTGATTCGAATGATAATTACCGGGATATTAGTGTAACGAACATCTCGCTAATTGAACGAAGAGACGAATTTGCCCTCAGATAATTGAATTAATTGTCTAATTTAACCTTATTAAAGAAAAACTGAATCAGGACACGTGTACGGCTCAAAATCTCTCGTATGTAATGTACGATAACCTTATTTATACCATACTCTTTACCTATATATATATATATATATATATATATATATTGAATATTTAATTCTTAAGGATATTAATGTTAAGGTGTATATTTAATTTGGTGATTATATGAAGAAGAATTAAGATTATTTTACATAACCTACATATTTGTATTGATAAACGTATAAAAGAAACAAAAAAATTGTCCCTAGATGGATTAGAACTCGTGTAAAGCTCGTCAAAAGCTTTGAAGGTGAAGGATGAGCAATCAGAGCAGTTATTTGTTTATTTGTTTGTAAGTGTTGTTTGTTTACCAAGTGTGTATACATATACGCGTGGTGAAAAAGAAAAAAAAAGTTAATGAATATCACGTGGCAGTCACTGATTGATTTAAACAACTTTGTGTTTTGTAGTATATATAATAATAGACTCGCCTTTTGTTATTGTAGATAAAGATTGTATGTGTGTGTTTTACCTTCGTTAGGCTATGAGGTGTGGATGGAGTCCCATGGGGCTTTATCAAGTCCATCTAGGATCCACCTCACATATGGAGCCTCTCTTTAATTTACATGGTGTGGATGAAGCCCCTATTAAAAAAAAAATAAAAATAAAAACATTTGATTGGTTCATATCCAAGCCATGGGCGCTATACATGGTTACCATGATGGAGCCCCATCAATGGCGCCCCCCTCTTCACTTGGAGGGTGTGGTGATGGATAGGGCTGTAAACGAACCGAACGAACACGAACAAGGCCTTGTTCGTGTTCGTTCGTTAAGAAAATAAATGTGTTCACGAACGGTTCATGAACACTTACCGAACGAGATTTTATGTTCGTGTTCGTTCATTAAGGAAATGAGCGTGTTCGCGAACGGTTCACGAACACAAACGAACACAAATAAATTTGGCGAACGCGACGAAGGATAAAGATAGATGGCCTAGAGAGTAGCACTCGAACTTGTATCCCTTATTGTGGAACGGATGTCGATCGTATTCGTGGATGTAAATAATGAGAATTGAAAGGGAAATAATGCATAAACAAGGTGAAAGTGGGTTTCGTAGTTTAATTGTTAGGGAAATAAAATAAATAAAAGTTTAATAATATAAAAAGTACAAATAAGATATAAGAAAGTACAAAGATCTTCAATTAAAACACAAACATACGAACATAAACGAACGCAAATCAACGAATGTTCACGAACACGTTCACGAACACCTTACCGAACGTTCACGAACACAATCGAACGAACGAGACCTCTGTTCATGTTCGTTCATTTAACTAATCGAACGAAATTTCTTGTTCATGTTCGTTCGTTTATTAAACGATCGAACATAAACGAACTTCCCGCCGAACGGTTCACGAACTGTTCGCTGAACGTTCGGTTCGTTTACAGCCCTAGTGATGGATGGTGACGTGGCGGGGATGGAGCCCCATGGAGCCCCCACACCTCATAGCCTTATGGGGCAATTATATATGTTTATGCTTTTTTTTTAATTAATGATCTTAGTCTGATTATAGTAATTGTGTTTCACATTCGGTCTCATATGCTAGTCATTACCTCTTTGTTCTCATGTGCTATTAGGTAAACCCATTTATCATGGTTAAAAGTTAAGCAATGGGGTTCCCAGTTTTCCATTTTTCAAACCCAATCTTAAACTCATCCCAAATGTTAACTTAAAATCCTAGGTGATCAATTGTGCTCTTATAACAATTTTATATTTTAATATTGTCATGTTTATTACAATTTCATAATATTGTTATTAAAATTTTAAGATTATATAATTTAATAAAATATTCAATTTTGATGTGGGTAAGGGTTATGAGACTAGTTTCAGGTAATCATAAGTATCACCTAACATCATACTCATCCTAAATCCATAAAAGATATTTTTATAATCGGTCTCATATATGCGCCCATACCTGAATACTCTTATCATTACCCATCCCAAAGTTTCTATTTCTGATTTAATTGTCGGTTTTCGCTTTTTTGCCATCAATACTAATCAAAACACGGATTCTAATCTTAACAATAATTAAATGTAATTATTGATAAGACATAAAGAAATCAATGAACATCGATTTATAGCATCATGGACCACACCTTTCTCTCTTTGAATTTAATTTTCATCACAGCCACAAATAATGCCACTTGTGATTTGTGAATAAGGATACAAATTCTTATAACCTCTTCTTTTCCTTCAAGAAAAATTGGAAAAATATCCAATTTGGACAACAAAATGAATGGACCAAATTCATGTTGATGTAAGACATGCTTCACAAGATACAAAAACAAGAACAAAACCAATCACAGTCATTCGGTGAATCTGTGGGAATGAGTAGAACTGCATGTGTAGAATGTAGACAACAGTTGACTTGTTATTTTCAAGTCAATCCACGATTTTAGATACGTTATGATCGTGTCCGTCACACTTAGTGTAAAAGAAATTGAGGAACTAAAAGTTAACAATTTGATTAAACACAAGTGGTGATTGATGACTGCAAGATAATAATAGACTATAATACATTGATGGATACTGCAATATATGAGGCACGATTGAGATGACTTAAACTATGAAAAAGATATTTTCACTTAATATAAGTTGCAAACTATATGGACTTGATCAAAGGGACAAAAAGCTTTGGACCAACCAGACATATCCAAGTAGACTACATACATAACTTTTGTTCCATTTGGAGTTACGAAACTTATAAGTAATGGATGCTTCAAGCGGAGTATCCTAGTTAACGTTCAGATCAACTCAAAGAATGCCGAATGTATTTTAAGAGCTGAGACTAAATAGCAAAGACCCCAATTCCAAAAACTGCCCTTAATGGCAAATAAAGTTCATCTCAACACTCGATACCTGCTTGTGCTTATTGATCAAGATGTCACTCGTCCATTCTTTACACTTACGAAAACTGTCTCACTACTATAAAATTGAGTATCACAGAGGACAATATCTATTAGTAAAATTAGACCTCTCGTGGTCTGCCAGCTGTGCGTTTCATTCTGTTTTATCTTCGAGCGAGGGCCTCCTGCTTGTGCTTATTGATCAAGATGTCACTCGCCCATTCTTTACACTTAGAAAACCGCCTCACTACTATAAAATTGAGTATCACAGACGGACAATATCTGTTAGTAAAATTACCAATGGATAATATCCGTTTGTAGTTACTAATTACTGAGGGAATCTTTGACGGAAACAATTACACCACAAGAAATGATAATATAATTTAAGTTAAAAAGTCGGATACTCTGTTGGCAGGTTGGGAATTACCAACATAATTTCTGTCCATGATTAAACCGATATCTACTTACAAAAATGTTTGGAGGGAACTCTACATTTTTATTGTTTTTGGAGGAACAATGTACCCCGTACAGTGACGGATCCCTGATTTATTTTCTTGGTGAATTTAACCAAACTTTTAAAGGGGACGATCGAGATTTTTGGCTATAATTTACACTATTTGTCCACCAATGCCAACTAACAATTTGTTGGTGCACCGAGGATAAGAATTAGGATTTGATTCTTGCACACACTTCACAATTTTTTTCGGTGAAATGGACCAATAATACCGACACTCATGCTGTTGGTAATCTATGGGTATAAGTTTAAAAAACCGATCTTTGTAGTAGTTGTCGTGTAACTTAGCCTGAAATTGGCAACATCTATGTTTTTCAAGTATGGTAGATCTTTATTTTTTTTGAAATTCCAAAAAATAATATTAATTAAAAAACTAATTAACCACACTGACGGTTATTAATGAAAAGTCGTCTTTAAAGTCTAAAGAAATCCGTTGCTAAACCCTTAAGTTGGTTATCCGTCGGAAACTATCTGTTTGGGAAACTTTACAAAAGTTGTTGGTGATCCGACAATAAATCTGATCATTAGTGATCCGTCATTAACTTTCATAACGTGTCACAAATGAGATTACTTATTAAAAAAAATCTAACAGGCTTTTCCGTCGGTAACACCATTACCCATCATTACCGTTGGATATGCCGGTCAGTGATATTCTTTATTTCGTAGTGTCTATGCTTTTTGTCCGGAAATTAAACTAAAGAAGCTCGAAAACCGAAAATCTGAGTACTTCTCACTACAAAGAAGCGGATTCTAATATGGAAAGACTTCTCTTTTTTAGTGGTTAAACAAGACAAAGGAACCATGGCAGCTAGTGCATGGACGAATTCAATAATTCATTTTATTCTTTTCTATCCAACAAACACGATGATCACCCTAATATTATGTTTTTGTACTCTTTCCTTGTACACCATCTTGATATCCATGGAAGTAATTAAGTATAACGGCATTAAACATTTAAGACTGAATATTTACATTCATATCTTCATCATCATGATCATGATCATAATCGATGTTTATCTCAAACTTATACTTATAAATACAATCACTAACCCTAGAAATGTAATATTACAATAATTGGAACTCTAGTAAAAGATATGATAACTTAATACATTGTTATAAAACATTGCCAGTGGCCAATATTTGCATGTTAATGTGTACCTCTGATGGCCATTTGCATATTGATATATGTGTACCTCTTGATGCCAGCACATTAGGACCAAAACGCAAGCTTTTGCACCTATATATACCCTTCAAACCTTTCTCTACATTCACAAATCATCCTAAACATAAAGGGCTTATCTTTGCTCACTTAGAGATGGCATCAAACAGCAATGCTTCACTAGTTTTCTTTCTAGCGCTCAATGTGCTCTTTTTTGCCATGGTGAGTAGCTGTGGGACTTGTGGTAGCCCTGCCCCGAAACCGGCGCCGGAGGCTAAGGCTACCTGCCCTAAAGACACCTTGAAACTTGGGGTGTGTGCCGATTTGCTTGGTTTGGTTTCTGTGGAAGTTGGCTCACCACCAACTAAACCATGCTGCACCCTCATCAAAGGCCTTGCTGACCTCGAGGCTGCGGTTTGCCTATGCACTGCCATCAAAGCTAAAGTATTGGGGAACGATCTAAATGTGCCTGTCGCTCTGACCTTGCTTCTTAATGTTTGTGGCAAGAAAGCCCCAGATGGCTTCAAGTGTGCATAAATTATCCAGGATACTTGATTTCGTCTTGATTTCGAAATCAAACCTTTAAATATGTATTGTATGTATGAGTTTGGGTCTTAAGATTGTTGCTCACATTTCATTACTTTGCTTTCTGTGAATTATGATATTGTGTTTTAGATTGTATTGAATCCTGGTTCAATTCTGTAACGGTTTGTGGAAAATGAAAGTCATTTGTTTTATATTGAATTTGTTCTCGTCAAGAAAACTATACTAGGATCCGAAAGTCGCAAACGAAGTCTGTCACACTCTTGTTGACATATCAGCGACACTTCATCAGTCATAGTTATGGGATTGGAACTCATGATAGTTATAGTGAAAAGTCAAACATTTCCAAAATAATTCGATATGGTGAATCTATCGTAAAATCATTACTCAACTCAACATAGTTATGATTTTAACATTTATCAAAATAGTTATCCAATTCTAAAAAGTAATAGGTACTTTTTATTATGTTTACAACATTCTCCCTAATTTATATTACACATAAAGGCTTGAAATAAATACTAGAAATTGGTAATATTCTCATTCTATCAAATAAAAAACTGTAATACTTACATTTTAATTAAACTCTATACATATATATGCTTTCTTTATATCAGGTGGTTGTTATTTTAGGACAGATGTACTTTGTTGCAAAACATTTAGGTTCAGTTTCTTTTGTACAAACAATCAATAGAATTGTGTAATTAATAATAACAGTTTTGTTAAACTCTATATTTATGTTTTTTTTTATCTAGTAGGAAGTTAGTTATTATAGGACAGATGTACTATGTTACAATGAATTTAGGTCCAACTTATAACAGTCAATAGAGATATTGAAAAGGAAAAAAAGGAATATTAACCTTTACTAAAACAGGCTTCAATAAAAACTTGTGGCACAATGTAAGTATGTCTTGGTGTTCATTATTTGACCGATCTTGACGAAAATTCTTGATCGATCTATTAAGTTCGTTTTCTGAAACAAAACATGTTGGGCTTGTTGTGTTGCATATACCAAAAAATGTGTAAAATGTAAAAAAATAATGGTAAACAACGGCTTTGGTTTACACGGTTGATTCTAAACTTCAATCCATGAACTGGACCACTAAACATGCTTTTTTTTAATCGTAAATCATGAAAAGAACCATATAAATCTCAAACCGGCCCACAAAACTGATTTAGTGATTTACTCCGGTTCAAACGGTTCAGTCAACTTTAACAGTTTAAAAATATCCTAATTCCTACCCGAAGTTCCGATTCAAGTGGTCCATGTCTTGTTTGCTTCCTTAAAAACTTATCTCCATTGGCTTTGAGATTGGGTGATAGCGGCTACCTCTACTGACACTTGGCATTTGGCAATGGGTGGTCTGGTGATACCATTGGAAACGTCCTTTAATTGCAGTGAAGGGAAGCCCTGGAAATGGCATCCCCCCTTCTTCCAAGAACCTTATGATTTTTTTTAATTAGTTTTGTTTTTGGTTGTAAACAATTATTACGAAAATGACCTGTGCTACTAGCTGCACATATTCGTGTATGGTCTTGGGTTAACTGAAAAAAAAAAAAAATTGGTTGATCCACATTAACTTCGACTATATTGGATTATTGCCTATTTGCCTGTACGTAAGTCCTTGCTGCATTTTCCCTCATGGCTTATATGAACCATTTTTTAATAAATTGTATATAGCTTTTACAAAAAAAAAAAAAAAAAAAAAAAAAAAAAAAACAAACACACACAAAGCTAAGATTTTTTACAATACCATTTGTTTTAGGTAATTAACAATAAAACAAAATAGACCATTTGATTGTATTTGCTTTTGTTCACTATATAAGAAAACAGAGCTTAGCGACGACAATTGTCGCCGCTAAAGGCTTTAGCGATGACAAGTCACCGCTAAAAGGTCGCCGCTAATGGTTCGTCGTTAAAAGTCATTGGTCGCCGCTAAAGGTTGTTCACTAGTGCTCCGGCGGTGGTGCCCATCTCAGGTGGTTGTGGTCGTCTCAAACGCAGGCAACGGTGGGGGGTCTTCTCAGGCTTGTGCGATTTGGGGGGAAGTGGGAAGCAAAGGCCGCCTAAGGGTTTTGTTGATGCTTAGGGGCGATACATCACCAACCGTTGGATCGTTTTGTTGATCAAGGGCCAGACTCTCATCTAAGATGCCAAAACAGGGATTAGACTTTTAGCGACGACTTTTTACATGTCGTCGCGAAAAGTGTTGCCCGACATTTCTTGCAGTGGTTTTATCGAGTTAATTACATGGAAGGTCATTTTGTTTTGTCTATGTTGCATGTTTGTTCTCTAAGTATCATCAGTTATGCTCTTGTGGTCTCACTATTCACTTGCATGTAACATAGTTAATCGTGATTCTGATATGATGAAAAACATTCTATATATCTACAAGTAAAAGATGAACGTCAAAGCTGCATGATGATATATAGCCCCTTGAGATTCCGATGTGAAAATGGGAGCATATCCCCAAGGGTATGATAATGAAACTACTAAAGATCCTAAAAGGGTTTGATGTCTGGGTAACTGTCGATCATTTGACTAAAAGTACATACTTCTTGCCTATTCAAGAAACTTATTCTACAAAAGCAAGATAAATGTGCACATAAAAGAGAGTTCGATGAGCACGTCATGCCACTAGGTGCCGGTGTCTATTGTATTGGATCATGACACACAATTCATTGCACACTTTTCAAGAAAATCAAGATATTTGGGTACTAAGAACACCCGTAATGGGCGTGCTTTTTTCAAATTTTCGCCCCAATCACGCCGGAAATCGCCCCTCGACCGCCCCCCATGGCGTGTTTGATCGAATTTTTGGTTTGGGCGTGTTTTAAATCACGCTATTTGGGCAATTTGTTGGCCAATCAGATAAGGCCATGTGGTTTAGAGAGATGGAGATGGAATTTTTAGGTTGGGTTTGCCGGAATTTTTTGGTTGGGTCCGCCAGAGATGTTGCAGGTTGCACCAGAGAAGAAGGAGAAGGGATGGAGGCTCGTTGTTTGATTTAAAACTTTGCTCACATGTCACATTAAGCCCCTGTGGTTTTAAACTTCAATATCTTTAATATTTCAAGTTTTAAAAATGTTATATCAGTCCCTAAAGTTTGTTTATTAATTGTCTCATTTGGATCTTTTATAAAACTTAAAATTTTGCAACGTAATTTTTTAGTATTGTAATTTTTTTTTTAATTTAATGAAGTATTTTAAGTTTTTAATTTAATAAAAATAAATAATTGTGTAATGATTGGATGGGGCGTTATTGGTCATTATTCCATTACGCCACTTTTGCAAAAACGCCCAATAATGCCCTCATGCTGACTGGACTGCCACATGGCAGAAAACGCCCTAGGGTGGTGGCATTATTCATCAAACCACTACGCACGCCCAAACGCCCAATAAGACCACCCGTAATGGGCGTGTTTTTTTTTCAAATTTTCGTCCCAATCACGCAGGAAATCGCCCCTCGACAGCCCCCCATCGCGTGTTTGGGCTTGTTTGATCGAATTTTTGGTTTGGGCGTGTTTTAAATCACGCTATTTGGGCAATTTGTTGGACAATCAGATAAGACCATGTGGTTTAGAGAGATGGAGATGGAATTTTTGGGTTGGGTCTGCCGGAGATGTTGCAGGTCGCACCAGAGAAGGAGAAGGGATGGAGGCTGGTTGTTTGATTTAAAACTTTGCTCACATGTCACATTAGGTCCCTGTGGTTTTTAAACTTCAATATCTTTAATATTTGAAGTTTTAAAAATGTTATATCAGTCCCTAAAATTTTGTTTATTAATTGTCTCATTTGGATCTCTTATAAAACTTAAAATTTTGCAATGTAATTTTTTAGTATTGTAATTTTTTAATTTAATAAAGTATTTTATGTTTTTAATTTTAAAAAAATAAATAATTGTGTAATGATTGGATGGTACGTTATTGGGCATTATTCCATTACGCCACTTTTGCAAAAACGCCCAATAATGCCCCCATGCTGACTGGACTGCCACATGGCAGAAAACGCCCCAGGGTGAGGGCATTATTCATCAAAACACTACGCATGGTCTAAGCTCTAAATTATTGCCCAATATCGCCCTTAAACCAATAGACAAACCAAGAGAACTATTAAAACTCTAAAGGTTATACGCTATGAACTTGTATCATTGATTTTTGAGGAAGTTTTGATAGCTACTTAATTTTAGTAGATTCTTCATATAACAATAATTGTCATTCAAATATTGAGATGACACCACTAATTTGAAATATTATACAAGAGAATGTGTCGAACACATCTTTGAAAGTTGTTCAATACTAGCATAAATCATATGCGGATAAAAAAGAAAACCATATGGAATTTCAATTTTTGGCTTATGTTTTATTTAAGCTCTCTCCGTAAAAAGGTGTAATTTCTTTCTGGCTTGCACACATTGATTTGTATTTCATTGGCCCTTTCAAAATCACCGGTTGTGTGCTAAAGGTAGCTTGTTTACTAGAGTTATCCTATTAGAAGGGTTGAAAATTTTAGTGAAAATACGGTTTTTACTAAATATTTTGGATACCAATAATTTTGTCACTGCTACAAAAACAGAGCTTTAGACGGGGTGATATTGGTTTTAAGACGGTGTTTTCAACATCATCTTAAAGTACACTGGTTTAAAATCATGTCTTATTAGACGGTGTTCAATTTGAACACCGGCTTAAACCTGGTCAACCCCGTCTTTTAATAACAAAGGATTCATTTAAGCAAATATTTTTAACACCGTCTTATAAATCGCTGGAAAAAAAGACATTTACAATGGAATACATGTTTTCCGGAAATACATTTGCAACATTTAAAAGGTTTCCCAGAAATACATCAAGCTTATATATACACTAATGGAACATTTTCAAATTAAACCAAAACAATACACATTCAAATCAAAAATAAACCCGTAGACATCCAATTCGGAAATAAACCCGTTAAATTATAATCATTTGTGAATGCATAACAAACTACGTTAAATTGTATAAATAAACTACATAAGCTAATCTAACGAAATACCTAACTCGCTAAAAACCTTCGGCATTAACATCATCAACAAAACATCTATTTCATTATCCGTAGCCTCTCTCGTGTCGTGTCACATCAAAAATAAAAGTAGATAGAAAAAGTTATTACAGATATTATAGACTAAATCTAAAGGCAAAGAGAAAAATCGGTAACAACATCGGCAATAAAGCTATGTATATATTTACATGTTATATACATCTAAACCTTCTAAGTTTTAAAAAAATTAACAGTTAAGTAATAAATTGATAAATAAGGATATTTTACTTACTTCATCGGGAAATTGGTTTTGATACAAATTGATAAAGTCAAACATATGTTGAAGAACCATGTAGCCGCATTCCCATCTACCCTTTTGTTGCTTACACTGTAATAAATTAACAAATTATTATTTAAAAGTAAAGAAAATCAAACAACTCATAAATAGCAAATACACATACATCAACCATTGTATAGTTGAACTCGGATCCTAAGGCGGTAGGAATTAGGCTTGAAAGGCGATAGTTTGAAGCATTTTTTTTTCAATAACAACCGTCAATAAAATTATGTATATATTTATACTAGGGGTGTTCATTTAGTCGAACACCTTCCATGCATCCAGCAGAAGTTCAATTTCATAAACACAAGCTAAAAGTATGGAAAACTAAAACACATCTTTTAATCACTACACCTTTCTAGTGCTTCTTTTTGGGTCTTGGAAGCTTCTCTGTTGCTAATATGTATATCCAGTAAACCTTTTCTCACAAAAAAAATAAAAAAAAATATTAGTGTTATAGGCGGACAGTATTCCTGTAAGAAAAAAGGAAATCAACGTACCTAAAATACAAAGCCCGAGCTCGAGCCAAAAATACGAAGCTCGTTTAGGCTCGCAAGCCTAAACGAGCGCAACAAAGTTTTAGTTTTTATATATAATATAAAATAATGATGATAACATAGGGGAGCCTAGCTAGAACCAAGATTTGGCTCGTTTAAGCGATAATGAAGCGAGCTCGAGCCAAGCTTTTAGCTCATTGGAAGTTGTTCTCAAAATAGCTCAAGCCGAGTCGAGCTCAAGCTTTGAGTTTTATCCACACGCCGAGCTCGAGCTCAAACAAGTAGGCTCGAGCCGAGCTTGAGCTTCATAAAAACATGACGAGCCTAGTCGGGATCGGGCTTGGCTCGTTTACACCCGTAGTAAAAAGGAGTTTCAACATATTTTTGTGTAGTAAAAAACAATTGGATAAAAATATTGATCTCTAATAACAAAATCTCAATCTCATTCTACTACCAGTTTCGACAGGATCAGCTGCAGCCATGGGTGATAATCTAAACCTCTTCTTCTTGTACAAATATGCAAATTGTAGACAGAATGTAATCAACTTATCTCCAAAGTCAAAATAGGTTTGATAATAAAATAGAAAAAAAACACTAGATAAATTTCAAATCCAAAATAATTATGTGAAATCAAAGTCATAACAGGTTTTTAAACGATTACCTTTATGTAAATACAAATTAAAAAAAATATGATTTTCTTGCTATGTACACATACATATAATATTTCCTTTATATAAGGACACAACAACCTAACCTAAACCTATATTTTTTTTAATAAAAATAAAATAATAATAAAATTAGGGTTTTGCCTTTTATAAATCTGGTTTGGAAAGAAGATGGAGAAGATGTTAAATCATAAGAAACCGACTTCTGGTTTGGGAAGAAGATGGTGAAGATGTTAAATCATAAGAAACCGACTTGAGATGGTGTTCAGCAAAGGATTTCTGAAATACATGCATACAAATACATACTTATTCACCAAGACAAAAATGAATCGAAAGAGGGTTCTTGTTATTTACCTTACTGGTGGTAGACAAGTATGCGATTGCTTCAACGTCCGACGGTAGAGACGAGCGGCAGAGAGAATGTTTTGATGTTGTCTAGGGTTTTTTTTTATATTTGGTTAAAGAAGAAATGTATTGTCAAAAGGGTGGGATTTAGAATTTAGACGGGGCTGTTTTGAATGGTTGATTTGAATTTTCTTGAATATTTTAATCAAGTGCATAATGTTTATAAGACCAACACCGTCTAAAGGTTGCATAAATTAGTATAAGACGGTGTTTAAGCATTAGACGGGGTTCTTTTGAATTTTCTTGAATATTTTAATCAAAGCCGCACATTGATCATATAGGTATTGATTTTAAGATGGTGTTATTGCTTTAACCCCGTCTAAAATAAATATTCAACACCGTCTAATACTCCATTTTGTAGTAGTGTGTGTATATATATGTTGAATAAATAAATATTTGTGGTTTTGTGTTCTACGTTTTGAGAGCATTACAACGAACCAAACCATGTCCGAAATGGAGCTAAGATGAATGAGATAGTGATGCTTGAATTTGTATGGTTGGAACCAATGATGAGAAAAATGGTGTATAAGGAGGTGCTCCAAAGCGCCATCGCGCGTGTGCGTTCGTGGTGTGGGTGATGTGCATAATGTGATGCGCTTTGCACTTTCGACACTCGCGTTGCCTGAGAGCCGCCTTTGTATATTTGAAAGTTGGTTCGAGCAGCTAGGTTCAAGTTTGGCTGACCCATGGTTTGGGTCTTGTGCGTGCATTGCAGGTCGAACGGGTCGGGTCTGGAACAACTGATGACGCCAACGACAACACCCACTGTAATCCTCACCTGCTACTAAGCTCAGCGGTGGTTCTAGCCAAACAACTGTTGGTTCGGAACCCATAGTTGTTTTTGGTTAGTTGTTTAGCCAACAACTGTTTCTACGAAACTTGAGAAGGGTACTTTCTAAAACTCTTTTCAACTTCATTCTTTTCCACAAAACAATAACACCAAATAATCTGGTGGAATCTCGGGCACGAGAGCCATCTCTAATAGTACACTATTGTTCCAGTTGTTGTAACCTAGAAACATTCATGTTCATCTACGAAGAGGCGCGAAATCTGTTTTAAGGTCCTCGTATCTGCACGGTCCTTTACAAAAAAAAACCATCAACATTTTAGTGTGCTACTTGTTGCAGTCAAGAAGCTAGGTTGAACACTCAATGTGGCATAGACTTGAATCAAGGATACTACAAGAGCGCTTGTTAATATACCAATCAAAGACAGATTTTGAATCATGTTTGATACATATAAAATTGTATTTTTATATTTATTTTCATGTAATTTCCTAACAAATATTGTGCAATTATATATCCCACAAATGACAAGAGTATCGTTATTATATATTTTATTATATTAATTAAAGTGAACTTACGCCCTACAACCTTAAAACAAACTTTCATGAAGATTGTTCACACAATTTTAAACTCCTTTTCTTCACGGATTTAGATTCACGAAAGATTAGAATATTTATTCAAGTTTTTTTTTGTTTAAATCTTTTGTGTGTGTGTAATATATATATATAGGGTCGGGATTTAGAGAAAACAGTGAAAAGCGTGAGAACCGACAGAACGATTATGGATCGTCAGATCAAAACAGTTTATGGACTAGATGACGCGGTGGCGTTTTCGTAAATAACATCACTTTTATTAGTGTGGCGTGCTTCATGAAGGGTAAAAAAGTCTTTTGACTTCTCTACACAAAACACTATCTCATGAATAAAACGCCATTAAATTACCCCCGCCTTAACCTACGTAACACACACCATCCAAATCTAAATGCCATTAGATATAAAACACCAAACTTGTTTTAAACGTTAAAGCTAAACAAACAGTTATTGAAACGACAAGACTTAATTACTAGCATTTATTATAATAAAATCTCGCCTAAAACATCCTATATATACATCTCAGAACTTCCATTAAACACACAAAAACCAAAATGCCATATTTAATATATACCATTCGTCTTAGAAACGCCAAAAAACTCAAACATAAAAAATCCCTAAGACAAAACGTTTCTTTGAAATTCAGTTGGTTGTTGGTAAGGTTTTGCTCAATGTAATGGACAAAACCTTAAGTGAGGATATTGTTCATTTCATTGAGTAAAATCTTATTGACTTTATCCTCAACTTCCATCCAATTTGTAACGCCAAAACATACAAAAACATTATTGAGTTTTGTTCTCATTAAAGTTTAGTTGTATGGGGTGGACAACATTGTTAGACATCTTTCTTAACTGAGAATTAACAATGTTGTCCATCTCATACAGCAACACATTATTGAGTTTAGCATGACCAAATTTAGAGATTTAAGGTACTTTTATTTAGTGGCGTTCTTTTTCTATGTAAAACGCCAAAAAGTTAAAAAATCAAACATAGTCCCTTGGATATTCAATATTGTCCTACGCGAAGTTTCACCGAATGGATTGTTAGCTGATGGGTATAACTCAATAACATTTTGCTACATGAGATGGACAAATCTTCAAGAAAAAGAGGCTGATGTAACACTTTGTGATTCCAAATGGCGAAAAAAAAGCTACTTCAAAAACAAAACAAAAAACAAAATGAATCATACGAAAGTCGAAACAACCAGTTAAGATGATTCAAAAAAGAAGAAATAGACTGGTGACAGCGAAGATTTGGAAGATCAATTGTTTATATATATATATATATATATATATATATATATATATTAAATTTCTAATTCAGTTGATTGTTATATAATAACAACGCCATATATAATAAAAACGCCACACAGCCAAATGTTTGTCAAAACGCCATCATGAAAAAAAACGCCCCAAAAACTCCCAAACTATAATAAAATTACTTTGGATAAGTATTATAAAAAACTCAAAAAAAAATTATAAAAAACAAGGTTCAAGAAAAAATAGAACAAAGTGCCATCTTTATATAAAACCTCATTAAAAATAAAATACGCCAAAATCTCGAAAAGGCAACTAGAAACAGTAACTACAAAACAGTAAAACTGAAGCGACGGAAACTTTATTATTAACATCATTTATTATATTAAAATCTAAAACACAAAACTTGAAAGATGGGACGTGTTACAGAGTTCAGAGATAAAGCTTATCAAAAACCGTAATTACAAAACAGTAACTGAAACAACGAATACTTTATTATAATAATACACCGCCTAAACTACGCGCCAAAACACATCCTATAAAATGATACCTCTCAGCAGCTTCCATTTGATCACACCAAAAAAACAAACACCAATATTCCTAAATACCACACTGCAAAACGCCGAAAATTTAAAAAAAATCAAGGATGGCTAAAATGCTTTATTGGATATTCAATATTGTTCTTCGTAAAGTTTCACGAAATGGATTGTTAGGTGAGGGGAGTAACTCAGTAAGATTTTGCTGCATGAGATGGACAAATCTTCAAGAAAAAGATACTGATGACAGCCATATGTCATTTTGTATTCTTTTTTCTTGAAGAAGGCTTGGATGAGGAGAAGAGATCAATGACACTGAAGAGTGGGATGATTATAAAGATGAAGATAAAGTTGAAGAGCAAAGCGAAAAACTCACCCACACGTCATCGATCTATGTCCCCCAACATCCACAAAAGCCACTTCAACAGACGAGCAGACAAAATAATCAGACCGATGGGTTTGTTAAGTTTTACATAAAAACATCATATATTTGGTGACAGTTCTTGTAGAATTAAAGAAGAGAGAGACTGATGACAGTGAAGATTGTGAAGAGAGACCCGATTAGGATTTTAATTTATTTTTTTCGCTTCTATTTTTTCTCCTGTGGTTGTAATATAATTTTCCGCTTGTAAAACACCAAAAATATATAAACAATATTAGAACAATGGTTCATCTTGTCTAAAACGCAATTAAATCTAAGAACAAACAATGGGTCATCATCCTAAAAATTCCTAGAACAAACAATGCGGTTCCAATGGCCAACGACTTGGAAACGCCATAAACGCCAAACATATTATCTATCTAAAACAAAACGATTAGTACAATGAGACCATTAAAAACGCCAGGCAATTATTGAATTTGGTTAACTCCAAAAAACCTTAAACGCCAAAAATGAAGCAGTATTGTGACACCGAATTGGAAAAGGGGAATATAAAATGACAAAAAGCCCCTGCGCTCTAATTATATCGCGCGCCACGTGTTAGGCCGGGATGCGTTCTCACCGTTCTTACACATTAGGGCGTTTTCTCCTGATTCCGTACCTATATATATATATATAGGGGACCCGATAAAATGAGAACCACCTCGACTTGTAAGAACCGTGAGAACTACACCGTACGGGGCGAGGTGGACCAAAATTTTTTTTCATAAACGTTGATGCGTGTATTATAAACACATTTGTAAAAAAAATTCAAAAAAAAAATGCCGTGTGTGTAGTTTTGAGCACCACAAGTTTGTGTTTACGGGTACCTTAAATCCTACCGGAAAATTTACGGTACCAGTATACACAAACTTGTGGTGCTCAAAAACATTTTTTTTTTGAATTTTTTTTACAAATGTGTTTATAATACACGCATCTACGTTTGTGAAAAAAAATTGGTCCACCTCGCGCCGTACGGCATAGTTCTCACGGTTCTTACAACTCGAGGTGGTTCTCATTTTAGCGTGATCTATGTATATATATATATATATATATATATATATATAGGGAGCCGCTAAAATGAAAACCACCTCCAGTTGTAAGAAACGCGAGAACCACTCTTAACCAATCAGAAGAAGGGGTATTTTAGTCATTTACCCCAAATGTCAAATCCACATCTCTCTTCAATTAAAATTCCTGAATTATTAATTACCTCTCTCCTCTCTCTCCTCTCTCATTTAAATGTCATATCTCTGTGTTATTTTTTTGAACAAATATTGAAATCCTCTCATGGATCTCAAAGGTGAAACACCTTATCTCCTTATAAATGTCATCTTCTCCCTCAGATCTAGTCATATCTCTGTGTTTTTTTTGGTGACGGCGCACCGCGATAGCAACGGGAACAGAGAGAGAGGCTGAGAATCTGAGCCAAAACCCGACAACGGCAAGTGGTTTGGTCGGCGGCGGTGGTTCTAAAAGTGGGTTATTGGCTGGTGGGGGGCCGGCGGCAGCGCCGCCGTGAGCGGCGGAGGTCCCGGTCTCATCCCGACGAGTTGATGCTCTGGTCGACTTTGGAGGTTATGGGTTTAGTTGGTTCAAGACTGGTGTTGGCGGTTCGACGGCTGGGTGGTGGACCGGCGGCAGCGCCGCCGTGAGCGGCGGAGGTCCCGGTCTCCTCCCGACGATTTGATGCTCTGGTCGACTTTGGAGGTTATGGTTTTTAGTTGGTTCAAGTCTAGTTCATCAGTTCCTTGGCCTGTTTGGTTGATTTCTCTGGTATTTTTTTTATCTCTGTTTTGATATGTTTGGGATTTTGATTTGGTATGTTGGGGATTTTGATCTTGATATTTGTTTTGATTTGGTATGTTGGGGATTTTGATCTGTGGGTGTTGATATGGTTGATTGGGGTGGCGATGATGAAAAAAAAACCGTAGATTTAGATGACGATGGCGCGACAAGGACGGCGGAGGGTAGGTTTTTTTAACCCGCAACCCCACTTTTGCAGCCTTTTGATTATCGGATAATCTGAGCCAAAACCCGTTTTTTTTTTTTTGTTTTTTTTTTTTTGCGAGATACAGTTTGTTTTGATGTTGTTGGTTTTTTATTTTTCCCCCTTAGTCGATGATGATAAAAATATATCTGAGACACCTCCAGAGTTTGCGATTTTTTGGTGCGTTTGTTTTTGCGTAAAAAAGTTTTTGTAAAAAAAAAAAGTTAAACCGTAAACTTTTTTAACGTAAAATGTAAAATTTTTAACGTAAAAACGTTAAACGTAAAGAGTTTTACGTAAAACGTTAAAAGGTTTACGCAACACGTAAAAAGTTTTACGTGTGCCGTAAAACGTAAAACGTAAAAAGTGTTACGTAAAATGTAAAACGTAAAATGTTTTACGTAAAAATGCAAAAAGTTTTCGTAAAACGTAAAAAGTGTTATGTAAAACGTGAAAAAATCAGCGCGTTAAAAAAAACGACGCTTGAAAAAATCGAAAAAAACGGCGCATTAAAAAAAACGACGCTTGAAAAAATCGGAAAAAAACGGCGCGTTAAAAAAGTGGAAAAACGTGAAAAAATCGGCGCGTTAAAAGACCTCGAAAAAACGGCGCGTTAAAAAAACGACGTTTGAAAAAACGGCGCGTAAAAAAGTGTAAAAAAACGGCGCGTTAAAAAACCTCGAAAAACGGCGCGTAAAAAACGTGTAAAAAACGGCGAGCTAAAAATGTGAAAAAATCGGCGCGTTAAAAAAGTGTAAAAAACGGCGCGTTAAAAAAGCCGATTGAGAAAAACGGCGCGTTAAAAAACTCGGTGTGCAAAAAACATGCGCGTAAAAGTTTTTGTCTTGTTAAAAAAATTTGAATTTAAAAATGATTTTCATAAAAAAAATCTTTTTAAAAAATAAAAAGTAATACAATAAAACAAAAAAGTAATAAAAAAATAATAAAGATAAAAACACAAAATAGAGTAATTTTACTATACTACCCTTTTGAATTAAAATATTAAAGACATAATAAGAAAAAATCTATTTAATATTAATTTTAGTTACTTTAAATCTCATCCATCCATCTTCTTGATCTAAAGGCTAGAAAGTGGTTCTCTCAGTTCTTACAACTAGAGGTGGTTTTCATTTTAGCGATCCCCTATATATATATATATATATATATATATATATATATGATTAAGTTTATTTGTGAATATCCCCCTATTTGTGAACTAAATGAAGTAATCTAGACCATTCATCTTGTTACATTTTTTATATTTTTTTATTCAAAAGGGTGTTATAGGAAGTAAAAAAATTATTCCTTCCTTAATAAGTTTTTGACTTTTAAATAAAGTACCCCCATAATTTTTAAATGCACGATAACCATTTCGGACATTTATATTTTTTTAAATGATTACATCATAAAAACGAGTATTTTACTCTCTTTTATTTGAGTATGGTCTTGCTATAGTTTTTTTTTTAAGTTAAATAAATGAAAGGTGTCGAGTGTGTATAGTGATTGTTTGCATTTTATACACGTGTGTATAATTGTTGTTCACTGAGAAATTTAGGTTTTATATACATGTGCATAGTGACTGTTTGTTGTGCGCTGAACAATTTAGGGTTTATACTTTATACACATGTGTATAGTAACTATCTGTTTTTTATACACATGTGTATAACTGTTATTAGCTTGGTATAATTAGTTTTTATACACATGTGTATAGTGACTGTTTGTTTTTTATACATAACCAAAACACATTTTATTGTACATATATTTTTCATACACATATGTATAATTGGAGAGAAAAAACATTTTATTTTAATTGCAGGGATAAAGTATTTTAACTTTACTATTATACCATTTCTATTTATTTTTTAATCTATAAAAAAAAAGAGTGAATTGCAAATTTTGTCTTTTATCTTTATAGCCTTTTTCAAGCAGTGTCCTTTGTCTTTATAATTAACGAGTTTTGTACTTTATGTTTACAAATCTTGCACGTCATCTCCTTTGAGCCTAACTCAGTTAATTTTTTCAGTTAAATCTGATCACCCAAGGGCAATTTAGCCTTTTTACTAATTACTTTAAAAATAAGTTAATAAATAGGGTAAATTACTTTTTGAGTCCCTATGTTTTAGTGGTTTTAACCAATCGAGTCCAAAATCAAAATGTTTAACAACCTGAGTCCCTACAGCCACTTTTCTTAGCACTTTGAGTCTAAGTTTTTAACACTATTAGAATTTTTTGATTAAGTATTGTTAAATGACCAAAATATCCTTATAGTTAAAAAATAAAAAAAATAAATTATTATTAGATTTCACTCTCTTTCTCTCTCTCTTATATATCTCCCCCCCCCCTTATCTTTTTCTCTCTCTCTCTAAACATTTTGCACCCTTCATCTCTCTCTCATATTTCTTTCTCTCTCTAGACCACGTGCATATCCCCACCACCACACCACCACCGTCACTACCACACCACCCACCACCGTTTTACCACCGCTATTGAAAACCCTCCACCACCATAAAGGCGACTAGGGTTTTAAGACTACCGCCATGGATTCCGGTGAGAAGCAGAAACGCCGATCAGGAGACTGTGATGTGGAAGAGGTTAGGGTTCGAGCAGTGATGGGGCGATGGTGATTCTTTTCAAGCAAAACCACCGCTGACGGCGGAGGTGCCGATACCTGTGCTGACCTTTGATGGAGTCGACTGATTCGTCTAGGCCTGTTCCCTGATTGACACAAAAGAGATGCGTGTGTGGTTCAAGGGAGGGTGAAGTATGTAGCTAATTAAATAAATCCCCTGTTTCTTTGTCTTTTTCTTCATGTTGTCAAACCCTTTTGCTTCAATAATTGACACTATCTGTTGAAGTGTATAGCTAAATTTCAACTCAATTGCACGAATTTGAGGTAATTTTGGTGGGTTTTGATCTGGGTTATGTGAATTATGGTTCTGATTGAAGTGATTTGATTTGAGTTTGAGATTGAGTTTATGATGTTCTGTTATGGCAGTCTTGGGGAGAGAGGAAGAAGAGAGAGAGAAAGGGGGGGGGGTCGTGTGTGTGTGTGAGAGAGATAAGATGGTATATTATTTATTTTATTATTATTTTTTTCTAAAGAAAGGGGCATTTTAGTCTTTTCACTAAAAACTAACAGAATAATCTAACGGTTTTAAAATTTTGGACTCAAATGGTTAAGAAAAGTGGCTGTAGGGGCTCAGGTCGTTAAACATTTTGATTTTGTACTCAAGTAGTTAAAACCCCTAAAACACAGGGACTCAAAAAGTAATTTACCCTAATAAATATAACAAAAACTAAAACAATCTTGCCCACCACCACTATCCACCGGTTCACCACCTCCAGCCGACCAACACAACACAACCCACACCTTCTCCCCAATTTCAAAACCCATAAATCAGAAACCACCAATTTCAAAATCCTAATTCAAACCACCTCAATTATCTAAGCACAAAATTGAATGTGGCGGCTCACAATCTCATCCCTAGAAACAACGCCAAAGGAGACAAACAGAAGATACAATTTGGTGAATCAGTTCTGTTGACAATAATTTAGAAAAGATAAGATCTTGAATAATTTAATGAGAATACAGGCAATAATGTAATTAACCTGGAATTGTGTCACACCCTGATAATTATAGCTCAGCCCGGTGGGCCCGGTGGGGAGTATCATGACGTAAGATTGGTATTGTCATTGTCAAACATACACAGAATAGCACAGTGGAAGTCTTTGGAATATAAAATATTATTACAAACCCAATTGTCTGAAATTACCAAACTAATAGTAATAGACGAGCTTGTATTATCAAATCCACAGGCGGATCTAAATAAATACAAAACAAAGTTTAACAGACGTTAAGGCCTCTAAGGAGTTGCAGGATCCTCTAATTGACACCCAGTAGCTCCCAACCTATTATGTGTAGTACCTGTCACTTAGTCTTTTGAAAATACGTCAGTTTACACTGGTAAATACAATTAACTGACTCATTTGAAAATGTTTATGAGAATTGTTTTAAGTGCACAAGGTACAAAAAATTCTTTTATAACTTGGGACATTTATATTTATAATCTTGTATACGGATTTACATGTTTGTGATACATTTAGGGCCCGGTATAGAAGCCGAGACATGATTAACCGACACACCACAAATATAAACCCACAAGGAGTTATCCCTAATAATGTGGGTATATCTTTTTACATACGCAACTGTCAGGTGTATGCCTACACCCCGTGCCTAAGTCTTGGCAATTTGCAATTAAATGAGCCGAGGATATCCAGGACACGGTCGTATTAACCCCCAATGTTTATGTTATAAAAAAACGGATTAAAACGGGTTATGCGGGTTTATTAATCACAATATGACTAAATGATCACATACCCGACCAAGCGGTAATATTTTACCGTATCACAAGCCCTATAATAGAAAATAAGTTAAAAGTATTTACCTGAGCTACTACTCGATTCACAGCAAGATTTAAATAACTCAGTCGTATCCAATCTAACTGAAATGATGGTAATATATAACCAATTTAGAATGCTAACGGATCTTATTTAGGTCAGAGACCTTGACCGTCTAGCTTAAAGTATTAAAACGGTACGATACGCTAGATTAAGCGATAACTGGAATAGAATGTAATTTAGACCTAACAAGTATGAAGACTTGTATAATATGGGTAAACTAAATACATTCTGGATTTTGAAGTAAAAATGATAAGGTTAAACCCGTTTCGGTAAACTTATGTAAACTAGTTACGTAATTCTAATCGTACGCGTATAAGCGATAACGAGTATCCGGATGAGTCATGAACAAGTTCCATATGCCAATATACTTTAAACAAATTATAATATCAGTAGGATATCAACTTGTATGCCCGTTAAGGTTTTGAAATCAAACTATGCCTCCTAAGGGCGTTTTGGTCATTTTACGACGTATGAAAGAAACTTGCGTACAATCTGACGTTACGACCATAAACATTCTGTGAAAACACTTTATATGTGTTACACCCTAGTTGCTAATTAACGGTTTTACATGTAAATACCAACAATTAGATGTGTGGTTAAGACTACACATACTATAAAAATATGGATTTATTAAAACTTTTGCTAATCATAAGTTATTCGACATAACGTGATCAGATTCGTCGTTTAAAATTTATGACGAGGCAATGTGCGGAAGCATGTATCTTTATCGTGTCCGGTTCTTCGTTGAGCTTGATCGTCTTCCGGCATCCAATAGTACCTACATTTCATAAACATGAAATGCTTTAGTCATACGGGGTTTAAAACGTATCTAAACGAGTCCGGGAAACAAAACTGATTTAAAATATATTTTACGGTGGATACCGTAATTTATGGTAGTCCCTGTTTTAAAATACTCCACCGTAAGGCAGGAGATAACTGCCGTAGTGTTTTCAGTCCCCACCGTAACTTACGGTGCCCACCGTAAGTTACGGTGGCCCCTGTATCAGATTCTTCCATTTTGCCATTTTTGACACGAAAACTTTCGTATCTTTCAATCCGCTTGTCCGTTTGACCTACCGTTTCTTCCTACGTGTTTGTAATTTGATTCTCCATCATATGGATTTAAAAAACCGACATCCGGCTTAATACATTTTGAGACTTTTATGACTTCGGCTTATTACCTTTTTACAAAATTTTGACCCGTTTACGCATTTATCAAACAAACATATTTGTTTGATCATTATTTCACATGAACCACCTCAATTCAATATTTTCTACCATGTTAGGTTCTAAGTGCGGGTTTCTTATATATTTTTAACCCGTTTTCGCTCGTATGCTTATTTCGACCCTTTAAGGGTATTTAAGTAAATTTTAAACATGACTTGCTTTCATTTGTATCTAGCCTTATATTTCCACCTTTCTTACCAAGTAATCTTCTACCACAACTATATTTGTGGTGGATTTAATGTGGAGATCTATATATTCTGAGTTTTACCCCTCGAATTATCATTTTACGGCAAAGACTCATATAAAGTCTTTCGACCCAAGAATTTACATCTTTCACTACCTATACTCATTCTAAGCATTTATTTAATCATAAGACTCGTTTCCGAACCACCTTTAAGGGTCGTTCCTTCGGATTAGCTTACAAGGGCAGTTTGGTAAATTTTCATCCTTCTTTCACTACAAGGACCTTTAAATACTTGTTTGACTCAAAATTCGACCTTTTAACTATAGTTCTTGTTTGTAAACCCATGTGCTTCTACAACATTATAATCATAACTCAAATTATTCGGCTTACTTAAAAGATAACCGAATATCTATATTTTAACCTTTTCTAACCCATATAGAACTCCAAATTCTACATGATGAGTTGTGTTATAATACATACCTGGCTCGGATCAATATATTGACTCGTTTCAATACCTTGCCTTAGTGGCCGCTAAACAATAACGATGTGCGTTTCCATTTGATATTTATTCCTATAAACATGTAACTCGACAAACCATTAGTCGATATTGTCAAAGGGTGATAATTTAACCTTTTGACCGTTTATTTACCTAGTGATCTTCGTCACTTCAACTAAATGCAAATATCATGTATTATGCTAATTTAAAGTCTACTAGCAAAAATACGAAATCAAGCAATACGTAACGGAATCGTGGTTACGTACCTTTTTAAGCATCCTTTTCAAACGCGTATTTCCACCGGCTTGTCCACTTGACGATCCGGATTCCTCTCCTAAAGAGTTCAATTCACAATCCGTTTAGAACCCTGTTTATAAGTCTTACCGCACAATTTGCCATAACCATCAAACATGCGTTTTTGTCCAATTTTCAACATTTCTTTTCTCTTAGGCATTATATCAAACACCTAATGGGCATGATTTCATATAATTCACAATCAAGTTATTGACTAACTATTTAGCCAAGATTTAAGCATCATGTCACATGTTCATGTCAAATTTTTATATCAAAAATTCTAGATTTTCTTCATGGAGCTCAAATACACTAGGTTAACAAAGATAATCCTAGTGTTTAGCATAATTCTACAAAACTCACTTGACACATGAGTGTATGATCATGAATTCACAACCATGAACATCAATTCAACAAATAAATTACTAGGGTTTACTCCTAGACATAGTTTCATCCCTAATTTCATCAAAACAACGAACATGCAAGCTCAGATTCGAATCTCATGTGTTCATCAAAATTTGAGATGGAACCAAAGTGGGGATTTTGACATACTTTATGATCCCTTCACTGAGGTGATCACTAGTTTGTGCTCGGATTTTGGGTTCGATTTCCCCTTCCAATTTGTTGATTTTGTGCTTGTTAGGGTTTGAGTAAGGGAACCCCCTTGGCTCCTGTGATTGTCTCGACCAGAACACACACTTAGAGTGTGTGTTTTGGTGTTGATGTTTTATTAAATAAAACTAGTTTCCAGCTTATCACCTTTAGTCCCTCTACTTCACACAAGTTTGCTTAAAGGGTGTTTTAACCCTGCTTTTCTTATTATTCCAAGACTTATAACTAACTAGGTTAATATTCCTAGTTACTTGGTGGGTCCCGAGAGTTATAACCCGTTTTATTTTAAGTCCCGTTAACTCGGGCTCTTATAAACTCAATTCCTTAAAACTTTGATTCGCTTGTATTTAATATTAGGATTTCTTATTTAAATCCAAATATTCACCGGGTTATTTTTACTACTAACGGTACTTTACCCGTCTTTTAGTATTAACGGAGTTTGATTACCAAACCCATTTTCGGGGTGTTACAATATGATATAATATTAGTAGGATATTAAACATATGTGCATTTTATAGTTTTAGACCAAACTATGCTCCACAGGGGCATTTTGGTAATTTCACACATAGTTTTGAAAGTAAATTTGGGAATCTGAGTTTATAACATGTACCTACTATAAAAACATTTAAAATGATTTATAAAATCAGTAGGTAAGAAGTCTTGGTTGGTAGTTATGTTTTAAGACTATACTACGCGCCAAAACGGCGTTAAAGTCGCTAAATGACGATTTGTGCGATGTTTTAGGAAAACTGATGTTATGAACAGGTTTATATAATCAAAGTATGTTATTTAATACAACATATCAGTGGCCAAAAGGTTTTGTATGAAAATTATGCTTTAAAATCATTTTAGGTGCAAAAAGGGCATTATCGTCATTTACAAACATAATTCAAGAACGTATACATAAACTCAGTTTATAAACTGAATTGATATCCAAAATTATCCTAATTGTGATATTACATCAGTAGGCAATGAGTTTGGTATGAAAAATTATGCTTAAAACCGATCTATGTGCCTAAAGGGCATTTTGGTCAATTTAAAGCACAATTTACGACATTATATGCAAAATCAGTTTATGATCAGATTTGTAACATCAAAATATGTTAAACATGTTAAATTTTTAGTACCTAAGTTGTTTGAAAGCTTATTGGTGTTTAAAACCTTATTTTTGCTAAAAAGGGCATAATAGTCAAAGTACGACATATTAACGAAACATGTGCAAAAACTCAGATTTCTAGCATGATCGTATAATATAACCTTATAGGGTTATGCTACATTATATTACGATCATAACGGAACCTAAAATCAGTAGAAAACTAATCTAATTCGGTTCCTAATCGAAAGTCAACGCAGAAATCAAACTTCGCGACTATTGGTTGCGAACCGACCCTAAAACTGGAATTGACAAGCCGAACATGTTTACACATGTTCTAATAATTATTACCTAGTTGTTTAAACGATAAAACATGTTTTATAACAATTCTAAACTTACATCTCAATTATTTCAAAAACTGACCCGTTGACTTTTTAAAACAATATTATGTTGACTCGTCAGTTGACCAAGCAAACATGATTCTTAGGAGGTGCCCTTTTGAGGGATTAACACCTACCTAATTACGATCACGTAGCCATGTTCTTTGCGAACATAGGCTTGACCGTTTAAGGTCTAACTAAAAGTCAAAGCGTTTATCGTAAACGCTTGACTTTTCGGCTTTAAAAGCCAAATAAAATAACTAGTCACGAAAGAAACACTTACAAGTGGTCCTAGGGACTGAAGAAAACTCAAAGGAAGTTCCCAATTGCTCAGGACCCTCCAATATGAGAAGTATAGAAAGTATGAATGAAAGGTTTGAGTTTTGAAATGAAAATCATCACCCTTTTATAGTGTTTTGGAAAGTTATGGATGATTGCCATGTGTTTAGGGGAGTTCTAGGATTATTATAAGTGTTATACTACCTATTTAAAACCATTAACAATCCATGGTTTGATTAAAATGGTTTTAGTTATGTGTGGACTTCAAGTAAAGGCATAAAATCAAAATAAAAAAAAACATGGTTCTGGGCTGTCACTAGTGGCCCGCGAAGGAGAGCCGGCCCATCTGTCGCGGCCAGCGACTCTACCCGCCCCAGCCAATAATGTTTGGCAGATTGGCATGTTTGGTCCCTGTTATCTTTTATAAACTTTTTAACTTTCATATTTGACATTTATGGCACATAACTTTCTAGTTTCGTGTATATTTTCATTATAAGGTGTGAAAGTGTTAGTGGCCAAACTTCGGCACACCCGGGAGTTTGACTGAGCATTACGGAGTTCCCGGTTCGTTCCAAAGGCCTCTTAAAGGCGTAGTTTCACACGTTGACGCTTTTAGTCCTTTTAACTCACAAAGTTGTGTGTAATATCGTTTAACGATATCAAAGCCTTCCGTGGCCCATATTAGGCATCCCGAGAGTATTATCGAACATCATGATGCTTCGGGTTCATTAAAAGGTCACTCGGAGATATAATTAAACATGTTGACGCTTTTAATCCCTTTATCCTGCAAACTTGCGTGTATCATCACTTATTGGCATAAAAGTCTTAAATGGCCAATATTAGGCATTCCTGAGAGTATGATCAAACATCATGAAGCTCTCGGTTTATTAAAAGGTCACTCAGAGGTAAGAATTAACATGTTGACGCTTTTAACATTTCGACGCGCAAACTTTCAAATAATTACGCAAACGACTCCTCTCGACCAACAAGTGGCTCAATTGCAAATATGAATACCATGTAAGGTCATTCAGAGGCTTAGTTTAAGCATGTTGACATTTTTAGTCCTTCCACATTCAAAGTTTTTGATTTTTCACAAAATTAGTCCCTAATAGTGAACGTTTGACTTCATTAGAATTTAGTACACGTGTCATTATATCATTGGACGTGATTTTACGAGGTGTTACAATTTGCGTGACTGGTTATTTATTACATCAGGTCTCCCAGCAGCAATGTTCGCTACATCAGCACCGTTGCTAGGTCGATTGCCATTTTCTTTGGGATACTTACCTTCTACCATTTCATATGTATCTCCTGTTTTATGACGACCAGAACCATCTTCAAGTTTAGTTAAAGGAGACTGATTGCCATCTTGGATATGTTTGAAAATAAAGAAAACTGAATGGTATACAAAAGTAACAAAACATCAATTGCAGGTTAGATATAGATATGAGAGAGAAGATAGAGGGGAAAAAGAGAGAAAATAAATGTTATTTATTTATTTATGTGTTTTTTTATTTTTATACACAATAGTCCTTGGATGTTTATTATTTGCACAATTAGTCCCTACAGAGGTGAATAGACAAGAATGCGACCATATTTAGCAAAAAACATAACTGGGCTAGGCTCAAAGAACATAACGTGCAAGATTTTGAAACGTTAAGTACAAAATTCGTTAATTTTAAAGACAAAAGACACCGCCTCAAAAGGGTATAAAGATAAATGACAAAATTTGCAATTCACTCAATTTTGTTTATAAAAACCACTAGGTTCACTCTTGAACCATACCCTACATGTGTGTGTGTGTGTGAATATATATATATATATATGGGGTTTGGTTCAAATGAGAACTACGAGTTGTGAGAACCGTAAGAATTCCTTCTTCCCGCGTGAGTTGGGTCAAAATTTTTTTACACAAACGTAGATAAATATATTATAAACACATCTGTAACAAAAAGTAAAAAAAAAATGTCGAGTCAGTAGTTTTAACTGATGCAAGTTTTTTTTACACGCTAGTTTAAATTTTGTACGGAGATAAATGTTTTTTTACGCCCCGTGTAAATGTGTGTATGCGGCATTTTTTTTGCTGAAAAAGTGATTTTTATGACTTTTGGGAAAAAAATTTCGGAAAAACCATTTGAATGGCTAGTTCTCACGGTTCTCACAACTTAAGATGGTTCTCATTTTAACCCATCCCTATATATATATTAGGAAATAAGGTATTTAGTACAAACAAGTTGGATTTTATAGATTGATGTATAATCTTTACTCGGAATATATATCGTGTTACAAAATTAGACAAAAGATCAAATACAAATAATCTTATCATACAAAACGTACGAATATGGTGAAAAGGTAAAAAACGCGGTGGCATTTTCGTAATTATTTACTCGTAGAGTAATTAACTATGATCTTGTAGAGTAATTTTGACCTTGTAGGGTAATTTTGTAAAATGATATTGCAAAGTAATTTTGATCTTGTAGAGTAATTTTGTAGAGTATCATAATTACTTTACAAATAATCTTGTATGATAATTTTGATCTTGTAGGGTAATCTTGTAGAGTATCATAATTATTTTACAAATTATCTTGTAGAGTAATTTTAAATTTATGATGTTTGATAAACTTTCAGTGTAATTTTGATACACTTGTAAACTAAATTTAATAATTACCCTAATCATTTTACAAAATTACCCTAAAAGATCAAATTACCATACAAGATCATTTTTAGAATAATTTTGATAATTACCCTACGAGCAAATAATTACGAAACTAGCATGGCTTTTTTTTTTTTTTATGCATTTCGTACGTTTTATACAATAAGACCCTTTGTACCTAAAATTAACTCTACAAAATTAACGTTTTAATTTAAAAATTTTGAGTCCATGGTTTTGGTTGTGTTTAGATAAATCAAATTATTCACGCAAAAAGCAACTTTTTCTATCACACACAAAATCAAATTATACCCTATTTACTATACATATATTTACCAAATGGAGGAAGAGTGCCACACAACTATACATATATTTACCAAATGAGGGAATAGTGCCAGGCAGCTGCCTGACACTCCCCCAGTAGACCAACGAGTTTATTATTTTATATCTATTTTAAAATTACGTTTTGCTCCTGTTTAAAATTACCGTTTTGCCCCCAGCTCAAAATAAAATTACGTTTTTGTCCCCATCTCAAAATTACGATTTTGCCCTCAATTCAAAATTAAGCTTTTTCCTGGCCCTCCCCCATTGGACCAACCAATTTATTATTTTATATCCATTTTAAAATTACCTTTTTGCCCCCAGCTCAAAATAAAATCACGCTTTTGTCCCTAGCTCAAAATTACGATTTTTCCCTCGATTCAAAATAAAATTGTGGTTTTGCCCCCAGCTCTGAATTACCTTTTCGCCCCCCAGTTCAAATTAAAATTTTGTTTTTGCCCCCAGCTAAAAATTACGATTTTGCCCTTTGTTAAAAAATATGATTTTCCCCGTTTAAAAAATTATGATTTCGCACTCAATTCAAAATTACGTTTTTTCCCGCTTCAAAATAAATTATGCTTTTGCCCCCAACTCAAAATTAAGATTTTGCCCTCGGTTCAAAATAAAATTGTGGTTTTGCCTCCAGCTTAAAATTACGATTGTGCACTTAGTTCAAATTTATTTTTCGTTGTTACCCCAAGTTCAAAATTATGAATTTGCCCATGTGAAAATTTACAATTTTGCCCCTGGTTAAAATTTACAGTACTGCCATCACTTTAGCTTTTGAAAAATTACGATTTTACCCCAGTCACAAAATAAAACTTTCCCTCCGTTAAAAATTACAATATTGCCATTGTTTTAGTTTTTTTTTTTTCTAAACTATAAAAGTGTTTTGTTTTAATTGGTTAACTCGATTTAATTGTTTTTCGTATCAATGAGCTGCCTAACACTCGCTTATTATTCGGCCATCGCCCCGCAACGCAGGCGGGGCATCCACTAGTTATGTTTAAAATTTCGCGTTGCTTCGTCTAAATTGAAAATGGGTTTATCTAAAAGAGTTGAAGATGGGCCAATACATTTACTAAAAAAGTATGGGCTCCAACTGGATTTGGGTCAGAGATGAGGTTTTGAAAAAATAAGAGCGCAATTTTTTATCAAGGTTAGCAATGAAAAATTAAGAGCGCATTTTTTTTTTTTTGTTTTTTATCAAGGTTAGCAAATGAAAAATTGTAGATCCCGCCACAATGTACGGGTTAGAATCAACTCACTACGTACAAAAAATAACATGTATTTTATATATTATTTTTTTAATGAGCGTATTAGAAAATGACATTTTTGTAAATCGCATATGAAACGTTTGGAAATGAACGTTTAATATTTTCTTTCAAACTGAGCGTGTTGGAAATTATATTTGGTTAAATAATATTGGTTAAAAAGTAACAAGTGTATAAAACATTTATTTTCTAACGAGCATTAGAAACGGTGATGCAGCAAATATAACAAGTTTTGAAAAAAATTTAAATGTAAGAAGCGTGTTAGAAATGATTATTTTTGTAAAATAGTAAGTTTTAAAATTAACATCTATATTATCTAACGAGCATGTTAGACAACATTATTATTGCAAAATAATTACCGATGAGCGTGTTAGAAACAATTATTTTAGAAAACACTAAACTCTGAAACAACTTAGTTTAAACTGTTAAATTTCTAACGAGCAAGTTAGAAACGGTTTGTATTAGAAAATCCGAAGTTTATACCGTTTATTTAAATCTATATAAAGAAACAATTATATATATAAAGTGATGTTGTTTACTCGTTTCGTCCTTTGAACCTTTTAATTATTTTAAACAACTCTAAATATACAGTTCTGACGAGATTATTATCAATGTTTATACAACTCTAAAACTTTTACAAACACTTTTGTTTAAAAGCAAGTAGGTCAAATATAATTTATTTTTTATTCTATCGTAACAAATCAGACTGATACCGTCTAAACAACATTGTTTCTTGATTTCATCGACATTCCTATTGTTGTAGTGGCGTATCGAATATATTTCGACCGAGTATCATTGGTATCGGTAAACAAAGTCGTATTCACAAAACAGGGTCGTATTCACACCTCTATGCGTTTTTATTTATTTTTGTTGCTACACCTACTAGCCGTATCATATTGTACCGTAACGAACCGTATTAATATCGGCCGAAAACCCGTTGCAAAGCGCAAGAAATCTCACTAATTGTTACATTTTAGTATTGAAAGTTTAGCATTCAGATTTACAAGGCCATGATGCATATTATTGATTATTTTGGTCTCATTTAATAAAATATACTTGCGGGTTTAAGGTGATGAGGAAAAGCAATTTGTTGCCAATATTGTTCGGAATCTTTTGAATGGCCTACATTAATGATTTCTTGATGTTTTTTATGGTGTGAATTACATGCACGGGCATAGCATCTTATCTAATATTCTATGACACCGACACTTCCCATGTTGCCATGTCAACGAATTGGAATTTGTATGTACGTTGACAACTCCCTAGTCACATGTTCAACAGTTCAGGCAAGTGTTCTATTTTTAATACGTTGGGTAAATATAATAAAGGGCGTATGTTATATTATATTATAACAAACTTAGAAATCATGAGTTGGAATATTGTGTCAATATTGGTAGTCAATAATTAGAAGGACAAGAACAACAGATATTCTTAAAATTTTCTACTTTTTTTTTTCTCATGATGGTGGCATATTTTTATTAGGATAAACTTGCCATAAACTAGATGATGTAATAACATAGAATGGTTAGACCATCCGCAACGTACAAACCCCACATACCTTAACACACCGTCATCTCAACGCAAAATCAGATTCGCAAACCTCCCAGAAAAACTTCAACTTTTTCCACAATATACAAACCTCTACAAACAACACCTCATTCTCCACATCATCACATACTTTTACTATATTTTGTAGATCTCAAATAACCTAATCAACATGAAATCCATAAAAATGAGATCATTAAGATCTAAAGATCTTCTCGACAACAACAGATCTAAAAATCATCAAACCAACTATCGTCTCATATCTCACAAAGATCCAAAGATCAAACAACCACAGTCGAACCTCCAACGGATTCTTTCTGCTAGTCTGGTTCCATGCATGGCAGCCAAGATCGACACACGTGCAATGGAATCTCGCTAAGATCTGAAGATCGGCGATGGCGAAATATCAAGAAATGTAAGTGCAGTTCCTGCAGGGTAACTGTCGCTTATCAGTTCTGGTCAACCAAAGCAGAAGTCCAAGTTAAAGTCAACAATAATGAAGAATTCAAGACCACATGAAGACCATGGGGGAGTTTGTTAATGCACTTTGGGTGATAAGTGCATGCTTTCCAATTGTTTGGGTCTTTATTGTACATGTCTTGAAACTTAGTCCAAGGTTTATCCTTGGACAATTGCCCAAGTTTATGTCTAGACTTTTGTCAGGGGTTTGGTTTTTGTGTAGATTATTTTGTCCGGGTTTTAGTCCCTAGTCTATATATATGTGTTGTATAGGATTAGGGCAAGAATCCACAAAGAAGCTTTGTGCACCTCTCCTAACTTCTTGTTCCTCCTGGTGTGCACATCCTAGAGAGAGAGACGATGTGTTAGTGAGAGAAAGCTAGGGTTTAGATCTTTGTGATCTAAACCAGCTTGTAGATGATGTATACTCCTTTGGTTTGTGTAATCTGTGATGACTGATTCAATAATAAAGAGATTCATCTTCTACATTCTTCTATCTTGTTCATATTTTTTTCTTCATGTCTTGAATCAAGTGCAATGTTGATGTTCGTCATCGATCCGGTGCTTTCACAGTGGTATCAGAGCTTGGTTACCGATTCGGAATGGTCTAACCGCCTTCCGAATCACCATTGCTCTTGATTTGATGTTTGTTTCCGCAAAACATCTTGAAGACGTGAAGATTTTGGTCCAGATATGAAGAAATTCGAGCTGTGTTGGAGAGAACTGCTGGGTTTTTGGAGATCTAGGGTTTTGATCTTAAAAGGATTGTCCGAGTTTAGTTTTTCGTGTTTGGGTTTCTGGGGTATTGGTGAACCAGTGTGAAGTCACACTGGGGAGATAATCCGGAAGCTGGTTACTCAAGCTTGTCCGAGTTTTACACTTGTCCAAGTTTTTCCTTTTCTAGTATAAAAATACAGAGTTTCTCCATAAAATCTTGGTCCGAGTTTCCGGTTTGATAGTTGTCCAAGTTTAAAACTCTTTCTTGGTCCGAGTATAAGGTATTTTGGTTCAAGTTTAAAACTCTTTCTTAGTTGTCCAAGTTTAAAACTCTTTCTTGGTCCAAGTTTAAAACTCTTTCCTGTTTAAAACTCTTTCATGTATGATAGTTGTCCAAGTTTAAAACTCTTTCTTGGTCCAAGTTTAAAACTCTTTCTTAGTTGTCCAAGTTTAAAACTCTTTCTTGGTCCAACTTTAAAACTCTTTCCTGTTTAAAACTCTTTCCTGTTTGATAGTTGTCCAAGTTTAAAACTCTTTCTTGGTCCGAGTATAAGGTATTTTGGTCCGAGTTTCTTCTTAGTCTATCTCCGAGTTTTCAAAACCAACTTTCAGTTCCGAGTTTTAGCAGGTCCGGATTTTAGTAATCAGTTTAGCAGGTCCGGGTTTTGCTTGGATTTGTTCCGAGTTTTTAAAGATAGTGGATATATTCCGAGTTTGTAATCTTCGATTTTACACCTGTTCCGAGTTTTCTCTGCATGTAAAGGGTCCAATTTGCTTGGTATTAGTCCGAGTAACTTTACTTGTTATGAGTTTTCTCTGCATGCAAACAGGCCCGAGTCTTGAATGTTATGAATTTTAATCAGTTCCGAGTTTCGTTTCAATTCCGAGTTTCTTTAACCGTATCCGAGTTTTGGTCAACTTCAGTTCCGAGTTCTGTAAATCCATTAAGGTCCGAGTTTTTGGTCCAAATTCAGGTCCGGGTTTTAGTAACTATTCAGGTCCGAGTTTTTGGTCAAATTCAGATCCGAGCTTTGGTAAAATTCGGTTCCGAGTTATTCAAAACCAACTTTCAAAACCAATTTTGTTTGTTCCGAATTTCTTTGTACTCTAAGTATTGTTCCGATGATCTGATTCGAGGTTTCAAGAGCTTTCGGGTTTTATGAGTTCCGAAGTTTCTAGAATTCCGGGTTACCTGGGGTACCGGATTTTTAACTAAGTTTAGAAGCTTGTGTAGTTCGGAAGTTTCGAGTTGTGCATGTTCCGAGTTTTTCTAGTTATTCCGGGTTACCTGGGGTACCGGATAACTAACTAAGAGTCAGAATTATGTGTAGTTTGGAAACTTGAAGTCGGTTTCGGATTATCGAAAAGTTTTATGGTACTTATGTTGTCCGGATCAAGTGAGGAGGTGAAGAGAGTAAGACTTGTTTGGACTTTTGTATTGTTTACAAAGAAAAAGGGGGAGTAAAAATTTCCTATTTTCTTCGTAAATATAAAGCTTGTGCATGAAATAGCTCGTGTGTGATGGAGTTTTATCACGTGTGGTTATGTTATTAATCAAGTGTTGACATGATGAAGCTGAATTCTCGATTGACGACTAGTTGAAGATTGAGCCTTATTAAGTTGCTGTTTAGAGTAGAGAAGATTAGTTCTGGTCTCGAAATAATATGGGGCTTCATGATTTGAGGGGAAGGTCGGAGATGAAAGCCATCGGGGATTCAGCGGATTTGTGAAGATAGGAGATTGATCATGAGGATACATGACGAGATGAGATCATACATGAAGGGTTGAAGACTTTTGATTAATATGGTGGATGTACTTTTACAAAGTTCAGTTTGTTATTAACTTATCAAACCAAACTTTATGTCTTTGCGGAATTTGAAGTGTTTGATGTTGGGCATTGGAAATCCGACGTTTCTTTCTGCTACCGGTTAGGTTTGAAGATTAATGTATCGAGCGATATTCCTACATGTGGTTGTAGGTCGGTTCGCGTTAACTTGATTCGGGAGTAGTTTGAGGGGGAGGATCTACAGTGTTTGATGTTGGATTCTTCGGGTTTCTCAAAGCGGCCTTAAGTGATCGTCAGCAAGTCTTTTATTAGAAGGGTTGAAGATCGTTGTGCTCTGCCAGAAAGATCAAGTCTCAGCCAAAGTTGAAAGCAGCCATGATATCATCAGTCAAGGGGGAGTCTGTAAGTGTAGTATCCAGTGACTAAGATATCAGTGTTAGACAGAACTGATTGCAACAGTTAAGGGGGAGACTGTAAGTGCAGTTCCTGCAGAGTAACTGTCGCTTATCAGTTCTAGTCAACCAAAGCAGAAGTCCAAGTTAAAGTCAACAATAATGAAGAATTCAAGACCACATGAAGACCATGCACTGATCAAGGGGGAGTTTGTTAATGCACTTTGGGTGATAAGTGCATGCTTTCCAATTGTTAGGGTCTTTATTGTACATGTCTTGAAACTTAGTCCAAGGTTTGTCCTTGGACAATTTGTCCAAGTTTATGTCTAGACTTTTGTCAGGGGTTTGGTTTTTGTGTAGATTATTTTGTCCGGGTTTTAGTCCCTAGTCTATATATATATATGTGTGTTGTATAGGATTAGGGCAAGAATCCACAAAGAAGCTTTGTGCACCTCTCCTAACTTCTTGTTCCTCCTGGTGTGCACATCCTAGAGAGAGAGACTATGTGTTAGTGAGAGAAAGCTAGGGTTTAGATCTTAGTGATCTAAACCAGCTTGTAGATGATGTATACTCCTTTGGTTTGTGTAATCTGTGATGACTGATTCAATAATAAAGAGATTCATCTTCTACATTCTTCTATCTTGTTCATATTTTGTTGTTCATGTCTTGAATCATGTGCAATGTTTGATGTTGGTCATCGATCCGGTGCTTTAACAAGAAACAATCAGAATTTCTCTCCAGAAAACCAAGCAATAAACCATAGAAATTTCTCACCAAGAAACCAACTATAACAACCGAGAAGATCAAAAGGGCCCACCAAGAAATTTGTTGGAGGTCCGGACCTGCGGACTTTAGACGAACCGGACGATTGCAACAATCTGATCGGACGAGGTGTTAACCATTACAAATTTTTGAATGAGCGTTATGATATTGATGTAGCCGAAAATGTCCTTTAAGGGGCATTAACCATTATGCATAGTCTTATCTGAACAATGAGATATAGCTCAAATGTGGGGTAAGGGTGTTCACGGTTTGGTTTCAAACCATGAAACCGTTCAAATCGGTCACTTTTTAGGTTTTTTTTTTCAATTTTAGTCAGACAGTTTCATAGTTTAAAATCATTAGGAATGGTGTGGCTTACTGTTCCAATCATATAAAACCAGACCGGACCGTAAGACTTAATAATACATTTTATATTTATATTTTATATTAGGATTAATTAGTTAAAATAAAACTAAACTTAAATAGACTTAAGAAACCATTACTAACGGTTTGGCTTATCGTTTAACTAGACTCAATATGGACATTAAGAAATGTATGATCCATTATGGCCCTATATGATTCTTTAACACATATATGATCTACTATTTGTCATTGTGATCCATTAAGACTCAATATAATATATTAACTAATATACGATTACATATGAGTTTGGTACCGAACGTACCGGTTCCGAAAATCGCTAATATGGGTACCGGTACCGAAAATGTTCCGTATGGTATTGTACAGTACCGGTACTGAAAACACCAAATAGTAGGTACCTAAAAATATTCGATACGGGTAATTCGGTAGTGCTCACATAGATATGAATACACACATATATACATAGACATATACATGCATAAATACATACACATACATATACATAGACACATACACAAATACGTACATATACTCATATATAATTACACATTCAAATATTATAACTATTACATTGCAAATGTGTAGCAAATTGCTAAGCATTTCTGACATAATTATAAATAATAAAACTAATTAAATATTTAATATGCTAATAAATTTTCCGTCACAAATGCGTAACAAGTTGCTACGCATTTCCTACGCAATAATTAATAATAATACTAATTAAACAATAAAAATTAAATTTATGTATAATAATAAATATTTCGTCACAAATGTGTAGCATGATGCTACACATTTCAAACATTATAATTTATAATACTATTAGTTAAACATTTATATATGACCCCAATATAATAATAAATGTTTGTCACAAATGCATAACAAATTGATACGCATTTCATACGCAATAATTAAGAATATTACTAGTTAAGCTTTTAAATATAATATTACTTGTTTGTTGTAAATGCGTAGCAAGTTGCTATTCCGCAACAATTAATTAATATTTAAATGAATTCAACATATAAATCTAATTCCAACAAATAAATCATAGTTCTGTCGGAAATGTGTAGCAAGTTATTATGCAGTTCCGACGCAATAGTTAATAATAATAATAATTAAACGTTTAAATATAATTTAAATACAAATATAATTCATCCGTCGTAAATGCGTAGTAAGTTGCTACGCATTTCCGACACAATACTTAGAATTAGTATCTTTGTCGCTATTGTGTTGCAAATTTGTCAAAAAATCAAGGTTTTTTTTCGTAGGAAATACGTAGTAAATGTGTCAGAATTTGCGACACATTTTTTGCGTAGGAAATTTCCATAGCAGAATAACCACTTTTCTAGTAGTGATATTGCATGATTACCAGTGTCATGTCTCTGTATTTTTGTTGCGCGCGACACCCATTTAGTGTGTGTATATAAATTTTATTCTACGAATGTTAATAATATATAGGAAATATGAGAAAAAAAGATATAAAAAATCTTTTGTTTGGTAGGATTCTCGAAATCTGTCAAATGGGTGGTTTTCAAAAAAAAAATTGTCACACACATATAAGGAAGATAATTCACAAAACAAATAAATGCACGAGTTGTTAGAAGAAGATAAATAATTAATTTTTTTAATATAAAAGACTTCTAAAATTGAATAAAATTGTTGAAATAAAATATTTATTCATATATTTTAAATTTATGAGTAAAATATAAAAAAAAAATATATCTCTAATAAAGCAAACCATTGGGGGACACATGTCACCCAATGGTGCAAGCCAACTAAGCATCCACATAGGCAATGAGGTGGCAAAACTCAAATAATTGGATAAGTGGCATATCTCTCGGATGGGGATTCAATTGGCTTCAATCATACGCACTCTCATCTATCCCTCTCCATTCTCACAAAATAACCGTATAGATATCATCTAACCCTAATCCATCCTGTGCGACGAGGTTTCTCTGACTGAAATCTCCCTCAGCACTTTTCATTCTCATCTAAACCTAAAATTACCATCCTCTGAGTTTCTCTCATTCGCCCCCAATCCGATTGCGTCTCCCAAACCCTAACCATTCAAATCCACTGTTTCATCTCTGCATCTTTCGCCGTTTCATCTATTTTCACTTGAAAGAACCTTAGATGTATTCGATCTACAATTCAGAAAGAAACCCGGTAAGTTGTTTCTCGATCTTTAATCTAAAATGTAAGTTTCTCATGATGATTTTTGTTTCATGTCTATATAATCTTGATTTATAGTTCCACTACTTTACAGCGATCGCCACTACCACATTCATGGATCTCATCACGGTAAGTTTCTATTTTCATTGATTGATTTCTGTTAGCCCAACCTATTTTTTATACGCAGATCTGAATATCGTTCGAAAGGAGGTTGCCGATAAGATTCGTCAATCAATCCCTCACACTCTGACCCTTTCTTGCAATAGATCTGGTACAATTGTTTTTATATGAAACAAGGCTAGCGTTTACACTGAATCGATTTTTATCCATTTGTTTCTACTCATTTTTTGTATTAGTATTTTCGTTAAGTTATTAATTATTTTCACAAGTGCTTTTTAGTCAAACATATTATTTGTTATCATGTTCAAAATTTGCGTGTTCTATGCAAATATGATTATTTTGATGCTTGAGGTGGTCTTATTGGTTGAAATATACTTTTTAGGTGCAACTTAGTTGGTTGCATATTAAATTATTGACACGGTTGACCTTTTTGTATCAGAACTATAACGTTTTGAGTTTGGTTGTGTAACACTCTTCTAATATTTACTTGAATTAATAATGATTCATACCATTATATATATGATAACTAGGTTGTAACATAAATTTAAAAATATAGGGTTCAAAGTTTCAAAACATTAGTCAACTAAAGACTAATTCGAACAATTCAAAGTTGCTAAAAAAATTGATTACAACCCATAAACGTAGTCTATTAAAGATTAAACACATTGCGGAAGCTTCAAAATGTAGTGTTCGGTTCTTGTTCATTTGTTTAATCGCCATCCATAAGTTCACCAACATCACCTAATGTCAAAACCACATCAAGGGTTAATTTTGACAATAATATAACACGTATAATCGAAATCTAGCATCAAAACAATTGAAAACAAATAAAAATTTCGGATCAGAGTCGCTCGCGCCCCGCGAGAAGTGTTACGCGGGCAGCGAGAACCCCTCGCGTGTCGCGACGCCTAACGGGACTTCTTCCGCGTGGCGTGGGGGATCGGGTTTTCCAGCAGCTTATGTTTTGTGAGCTGCAATTTCTGCCAGCACCGGAAAACTCAGATTTTAACTTAAAATATGCATAACTTTTGACTCGTAAGTCCGTTTTAGGTGATTCTTTTTCCTATATGTCTGTAAATTCATTACCAACATAACTATTAAAATTTTGATACCGAAAATTTAGATTTCGGACCGAATCACTAAATGTCACTATGCATTTATTTGACCCGTTATAACTCTACTTATTTAGCTACCATTTCACTAGTAAACCTAAGGCGCTTATTACCCAACTTCCGGGGCTTATTATCACCAGCACTTCATTACCAAATCTATGGCTTCGTGCTCTTGTGACCATTTTCCCCATCTATATCTATTTACAATATTAATGCAACAATGTACCATTATTTGACCCGTTTGGTTCATCTACGGAAATCCTCCATTTTGATGACTACCAAACGACTACAAACTAACTCTTAACCTACGGATTCAAGTAACGAATATGATCGCTACAATCAACACAATTTTTAACCAACGACGCATAGTTTAACACAATTCATCGAATGTAACGGTTCAAGTTACATACTTTGCATAACTAAACAACATTATCAAACAACAATTCTAATTAACTATTTTGACCCGTTTGTTTGTCGAGTGAACTTCGTCACTTCTATGACATACCAACTCGCAATTGACACTACATTCTCATTAACTTTTCTAAGACTAATGTTTATACACAATGTAACGGAACCGAAGTTACGTACCTTTAAAGCACACCCTTCAACCGTGTATCACCTTCGGCTTGTCCGCTTAGCGATCCATATTCTTTACCTAAAGAGTTCCATTCACAACCATTTTAGAACCCTTTTTACATTTATTTATCATAATTCATTATGATATCCGAATCTGCGTTTTTGTCCGATTATTAACATTTTGATCCTCACTTAGGCGTTTTAACAAACACCTGGCGGGTCGGATTTTTACATAATCCATAGTAAATTCATGACTTGTTAATTTCATCTAAATCAACTCCAATTTAGCAATTTACACAAAGTTTTAGCATCAATTTTTCAGAAAATTACTTCATGCATTCAAATTTCACTAGAACAAGAATCATAATTCTAGTGTTTATCTAGTTTCTACAAACCAAATAATCACCTACAATGGTGATTATAACCTCCACAAATATAATGCTAGATTTCAACAAGAAATCATCTAGGGTTTATCTCTAGACATCACTTTGCTTCTAATTTCATCAATACAACAATCATGCATGCTCAATTTTTGATTTTCTCAATTAACCTAAAACTGAACATGAATCAAAATACCAAAATTTTGCATACCTTTTGATCCCTGCAACGAGGAGATCACTAATTCGTGTTTGAAACTTGATTTAGAGCAGATTAAGGGCTCCAATTTGTGAGTTTTATGTGGAAACTAGGGTTTGGAGGACACTCCCTGGTCGCCCCTTTCTTCTGTACGACCCAAACACACACCTATGTGTGTGTTTGGTGTTTTATTTACTAATAAAACTTCCATGTTTCAAGATTTTGCTAAATTAGTCCCTCAACTCTATTTGACTTATAGTTTAGGTGTTTTAACTTATTATATATCACCTCAGGACTCTTAACTAACTGGGTTATCGATTCCTAGTTAGCTTGTTCTTGTTTATTTCATGCTTTATATATCTGATTTAAAGTTTTAGAAATTTCGGGGTTTTACAAGTCCACCCCCCCTTAAAAGGGTTTCGTCCTCGAAACCGGAAATACGTACCGAATAATGTCGGGTAGAGATGTCGCATCTCCTCTTCGGACTCCCATGTAGTGTCCGAACCCTTTTCTATGTTCTCATTTGATCTTAGCTTGATCAATTTTCTTATTTCGCAATTATTTAACCTTACGATCTGGAATCTAATGGCCTTACTACATAATTGAGGCTGTTAGCCACCTCGACATCATCGTAATGGATGTAAGCCGTTTCCTCTGCTAGGCATTTTCGCAGTTGTGACACATGAAACTTGATATGTATTACACTCAATTCGTCTGGTAATTCAAGGCGATACACTACCTTGCCAACCCGTTCAATGATTTTTAATGGCCCGATAAACCTTGGGCTTTGTTTCCCTCTCTTTCTGAATTAGATAACACCCTTTCATGGGAAAAACCTTTATCATAACAATGTTACTTAACTGAAATTCAATCAGTTTTCGTCTTTTGTCGGCATCAGGGTTTTATTCATATTGACATGTGCGTCTTCTAGGCACATGTCCTATTGAACTTTAACCTTTTATCACTCATTTCCTATCTTAGTCGCCTTTTGACCGGGTTGTCTTTTGACCATTCCTACACTGAGTCTGTCAGCATACTTACTTGACACTAGTCTTATATTGACAAGCGCTCTCCATAGGTCACAGTGTTATTTAGGCTACAACTTGTTTTATTGCCTAAACTAATTGGTCACTATTTACCTCATACTTCATCATTCGGGTATGCAATATTGCCGTCATCGGCCCTTTGCGTGCTTATAATTTCATATCTAGTCATTCACACTATAACGTGATTACATTCTAAATTACTTTTGTGTCCGTGATCACATCCCGCCATGTTTAGTCTTACATCGACTTTTCATTCTTAAGAATCTTTCCTCCGAATGCATCATCTTACAACTTTCGGCATTAAGACCTAATTTACTAACCATTTTCTAATTTCTCTCTCGGTATTTATAGCTGTTAGAACATCGTTTCTTTACTAAAACTGAATTTTAGTTTAATGTTTTTCTCTTTAACCATGTCGATTAATTATATCAAGGAATTGACGGCAATGATTATTCTTTGGGTTTATCATTTTACGCGAGAAATCATAATTGGTTCTCCACGCTTTATATTATCGACCCGTAGGTTCCTTTGTAATTGCGACCCAATGGTCATTTTGTTCCCGTAGACCTTTACATTGTTTATAATCTGGAGGTTATGGTGATCCCATGGATCATCTTCTATTCGTTTGACCTTGACTATAGTCTAAGGCTACGCTCATTTTCTTTCGGATTATCTTCCCGACTCTATGACTTCTTATGTGTCCTTCGTGTCAGTTTATTTTATTCATACCGTTATTTGGTTTATGCCCCTATTTCATTTCAACTCGCTACTCAGGTTCTTGAACTTGTTGTTTTTAACACTCCGGTTTCATTGGCTTGCCTTTTCCTTTTTATACTCTTTTTATGATCTATCCCATGGTCTCAATAATATTTCACGCTTTCATTATCCAAATTGTGCTTAATTGGGATATCGACTACTATACTTTATTCAACCCATCCAATATTAAAGTAGTTGAACATGACTATCGAAATTTCTGTTTTAGCAAAATTTTATCGTTTTCTAAGTCATAACTCTTAATCCGAGTCTTTTGACTTTTAATTAGCTTTCTCGACTGTTGGTTACGCATTTATCTGAAAACATAACTATCAATTGGGTATTTTACCGATATTATTTTCATAGCAACCCTTCCGGCATTCCTCAGACTTTGTTTCTCGATTTATTTGGCCGTATCAGCAAAATCCACCGCTTTTACTCAACCAAGTCTTTTATTCTTTCACTCGTCTGGTTTGACTTGTTCGTGTGAGTTCCATCTCCTATGACAGTCAACTTTATCCTTATGCCTTGACATTATAAATTGTCGATTCCTATTTTCGTTTACTTGATTCTTATTCTAACGCTTTCATAATGTTTGTCTTACTAATTCTTTTACATATTCACCCTCATCAAGGTGATTATCGTTCTTTCTCAGGAGGAATTTATTAATAACATGTTACTTGGGTATCTACTCATACCCGAACTTTTAAATCCAAATTTATTGGTATTCCATTATTTACAGCAACAATTAATACATATTGTCCATTTAGTTTCTTTTTCGAGGATATTTCTATCCAAATCTTAATCTCTTGATTTCTGACTTTAACCCATCGTTACAATAACAAAATCAATTCATTTCATGTTATTGTTTCATATCATTGTATGGAATTTATCCACATCGTTTATTGACATAAACGATGTTTCTATTTGTTTCATTTAGTTTGGCTTAGTCTATAACCATGTCCGTGTTATCTTATTACTATTGTAAACTCCCAGGGTTCGAGTGTTATTACACTCCTCCTTATTATGACGCTATTCTTTCATTACATTCTCGGGTTCGAGTGTGCGCGCACCCCTTCCCAAGGCAATATTTATCATGATTATTTTTACCTTGCTGCTCAACGTGCAATTTCAGCACCTCTTATAAACTATAGAACTTCTATTATTACATCTTCCTATTTTTCAAAGTCTTGGTAATTTCGTTAACACTATTGTAGAATGTTAAATAAATCGATATAAAACAAACGATTTATTTGCACTCGTAATAATTAAAAATTCATGCTGAAATTTAATTTACAAGAGTATACCTGAAACGACATCAGGTTCAGCTTTAGCCTCCGTGGCTGTTATATAAAACAACTTTGTCCTTGATTTCTGGGCATCAGACTTTGTGTTGGTTGTGTCCTTGGTTCCAAGCCTCTCTGGACATTTTGAATTTTTATGTCGTGGTTTGCCACATGTGCCCTTGTGAATTTTTTTCACAAAATCTACACTGATGTAACACACTTTTTGTAACTCTCTTCTTGGGAGCTTTATTAGATTTGGATTTTTTTTACAGATCTTGGATTCATATCCAGCACCCTCCTTTCTTCTATTTCTTCTAATATGCTGTCTTTCAATTCAGCCATCATATCGTTCACCACCGGCACGATTGTGGTTTGTAGTCTATCAATATACTGTGATAGACTATTTTCTAAAGCTTTTCCGACCTCCTCGGAAATCTAAGCTTTCATTTGTTCAGTCAATTGAGATGTCGAATCATCTCCGGTTACTCCAGACATTTCTTCAACTGAAACATCCATCATGATTTATCAATAATTATTTAATTCATTTCTATCTTATTATACGGAAATTTATATCATTCTCACTCAATCATAATTAATGTGTTATTCTTTTTCGGTTTGGTCAAGTATATATCTTGCCTTACCTTTCTCACTTAGTGTATTTTCCCGGGTTCGAGCGTATTTATACACTCCCCACATACACTTTTCACATAATTCTTATCGTTTAATCTCAATTATAAGTAACTCTTACCAGATGTCTTGAAACTGAAATGTTTACATCGATTATTAAACATTTCATTTATAATATAACTTTGTTTGTTTTGGTTTAGCCAAGTTCGTAACTTGCTTTGACCGTTCTCTTTTTAGTGCACTTTCCGGGTTTGAGTGTATTAACGCACTCTTCCCGTGCACATTTATTTCCATCTCTTTCACTTACATAGGATAAGATCTACTGAAATAACTAATTAATCCTTACCGGACGATCGATCAAGCTTGAACCGAACACTTTGTTGACAACCTTAAGCTCTGATTACCAACTTGTAACACTCTTCTAATATTTACTTGAATTAATAATGATCCATACCATTATATATATGATAACTAGGTTGTAACATAAATTTAAAAATATAGGGTTCAAAGTTTCAAAACATTAGTCAACTAAAGACTAATTCGAACAATTCAAAGTTGCTAAAAAAATTGATAACAACCCATAAACGTAGTCTATTAAAGATTAAACACATTGCGGAAGCTTCAAAATGTAGTGTTCGGTTCTTGTTCATTTGCTTAATCGCCATCCGTAAGTTCACCAACATCACCTAATGTCAAAACCACATCAAGGGTTAATTTTGACAATAATATAACTCGTATAATCGAAATCTAGCATCAAAACAATTGAAAACAAATAAAAATTTCGGATCAGAGTCGCTCGCGCCCCGCGAGAAGTGTTACGCGGGCCGCGAGAACCCCTCGCGTGTCACGAAGCCTAACGGGACTTCTTCCGCGTGGCGCGGGGGATCGGGTTTTCCAGCAGCTTATGTTTTGTGAGCTGCAATTTATGCCAGCACCGGAAAACTCAGATTTTAACTTAAAATGTGCATAACTTTTGACTCGTAAGTCCGTTTTAGGTGATTCTTTTTCCTATATGTCTGTAAATTCATTACCAACATAACTATTAAAATTTCGATACCGAAAATTTAGATTTCAGACCGAATCACTAAATGTCACTATGCATTTATTTGACCCGTTATAACTCTACTTATTTAGCTACCATTTCACTAGTAAACCTAAGGCGCTTATTACCCAACTTCCGGGGCTTATTATCACCGGTAATTCATTACCAAATCTATTGCTTCGTGCTCTTGTGTCACACCCCAACCGATGGCGGAATCATCGGGGCGTGGCACTGAGCGAAACAGATTGTTCAGAAGTTTCCATAACAAGTATCATTACCATTCAATTTAAGTTAACATGTCCCATACCATGTCTCAAATAGCAAACAAGTTATTACAGACAAAAACTAAACAAACATTCTGTTCCGACAACTCAGCTTTAAACATAACTAGTTTATTCGTTGGTTTCTAGACTCCAGTTCCTAGCTTCAAGTTCATCACAGCCCGAGAAGCATATAAACAACCTAGGCACCTGTCACATACGTTAAAATAAAGTCAATACATAAAATGTAAAGGTGAGCTTACAAGTTTGATAATAGCACATAGAGTTCGAATTCATTTACGCATAACCAGCACGTACACATAGTGAAATGAAGCACGTTAGTTATCGACATAGATCCATCGATACTAATGACTGCGGGTTGACTGCCCGAGGCAGTTCGCAATACATGATTACCACCGTAATCCATGCAAGTAAATGATCCTTAACAACCCCCGTGTGAACGGGTGCTGAGTCCAAAATATAGTACTATCGTTGCTAAGGCAGGTAGACAACATTCCATGTGTAAACATAACAACAAGCATTCATAAGCCACGTATAACATGCATAAATGGTTTAGCGTTAAAATAGCTTGAGTAGTGTGATAGTTGTAGTTTGAATATTCGTAACGTATGTAACACCCAAAAGTGCTAAAGCAAAAAGGGTTCGAGTATACTCACAGCGATTATGGATTGAAGGGAGCGCTTTACAGCGAGTACGGTTAGCCTGAATAGATTCGATAACGTAACGATAAGTGGCGCGTAAAACATTACAAAGTGAGAGTGGGTAGGATAACTGATCGTGCGGATCAGCTATCCGTGAGGGGAAGTCATCCGTGCGGGTGAACTATCCGTGCGGATGGTGACCCATCCGGATAAGCTATCCGTGCGCGTGGGCTATCCGTGCGGACGGTAATCCGTCCGGACTAGTCATGCGTGCGGATTGCTTATCCGTACGAACAAGTTGTTCGTGCGGATAAACGTTCAAGTGGATTGTTTCTTCCTAAGTTAAGGATGTGTTTGTGTATGATGGCTTGTGCTTTGGAGTTTTCGTTGTAGCATTTAGAGAACATTTAAGTGTCTCTCTCTACCTTTCAAGTCGGTCGCGCGGACAACAATCCGTACGGATGGTAGTCCGTGCGGACAGTCTGTGCGCGCGGGCAGAGACAATACGTCCGGATAGCCTGTCCGTGCGGGCGACTTGGCCGTGCGGATGAACACTGTTTGAATTTATTTTAAGGCCTTAGTATCTCATGATCCGAAGAGTAATTCATTCAGAGGTCGTCCGTCCGGATTGCTCATTCGTCGATACTCAAACCTTGTTTGGAAAGTGGGTCCCAAGGGTAGCTCGTCCGGGTGACAACCCGTCCGTATAGCCTGTCCGTGCGGACAACTGGTCTAATTGTTCCGTTCGTCTACTCTTGGTTTCTGTTGTCGTTTATCGAGACGTTCTGATTACGTGGCAACCACTTGGAATCGTATTCTTACCCGCACGACTAAGCCGGCCAGGAACCACCCTGACTCGACATGTCGGCGACTCAAAACGGTCATTCCGGTTGACCCCAAAATCAGGTGTCTTGCGGTAGGATTCCAGATCTAGGACTAGTGCATCACTATTATCGAGTAGAGACTAGAACCGATCAGATTCGTACCGATCTTAAGGGTAAAAGAAGGAGAGAGCTTAGGTTTATTTCTTTCAACTCTTTTATCCTTAGAAAAGTTTAGATTTAGGTGATGTTGTTGTGAAATCTTGTGGGAATCGTTTAGATCTGAGTTATTCTTGGTGGAATGAAGTCAAGCTTGAAGTTCATAAGAACTTCATGATGACGTCACTCAAGAATATCTCAAATCTTGATGATTTCATGGTTAAAAGTGTTGATTTGAAAGATGGAAAGGTGTAGAATTGTGTAGTGATCAAGAATGTACAAGAATTGGTGCAAGATCTTACCTGGTTTGAGAGAAATCTGAGGAAAAGTGAAGAATGCGTGTGGTTCGGACGTCACTTGCCAAAAGTGGAAAAGTTGGAGAGTGACCCGTATATTTATAGGATGCTAAAAAGGGAAAGGGTGAGCCGTGCGGATGGCATGTAACCCGGATAGGCTATCCGTCCGGATTGGTCATCCGTCCAGATTGGTCATCCGTATGGATTGGCAATCCGTGCGGATTGACCATCCGTGCGGATGTAGCCTGATTTGGTGCGTTCAGCGCGATGTTGCTTCGGTTTCGATTTTCGAGCGATTCGATAGGGTTTCCTAGTCAAATTACTTTCAGTCCCAACTACTCCTTATATGGTTCGACTCGGAATTCTGGTTCGGGTTCGTTTACATTCGAGTTAGACTTCGAGTTCGATTGAGTTCGCTTGATTATTACCACAAAACATAAATAAACATGCACAGGTAACACGTAAGGCACACACATGTATAAACAACAGGTAAAATACACAGTTCGAGTTACGGTTCGATGTCGATTTGATTAGCATAGCTTGATTAACTTTATCGCATTGTTACTTCCTATCATTCACAATCGTAGATCGATTGAAATATGGTTACCACGATTCGATTATTGTAATAAACGACACTTACTCCACATAATATAAATAAAATAAAGACATTTCTATGAGTCAAGTTGCGCGAAATCGATCGTTGACTTTGACCTTGACTTTGACTTTCACTCGTGAAAACACGGGGTGTTACAGCCTCCCCTTGTTTAGGGAATTTCGTCCTGAAATTAAGCTGAAAGCTGTGACAAGGTCGTGAATCACGTGTGAGAGTTCTTCATTTGGACTACTGGATATGTTATGCGAAATTTTCTGATCTAAAGGCCTATAACGTTTCAGATCTTAGTTCGAAGCCGTTTGTAAGAAATTTGAATTTTTTGTTAGAAAATGTTGAATGTTGCTGTTGGTGTTCACCGTACGGATAGCAATCCGTGCGGATAACATATCCGTGTTGACTTGTTGACTAGCCTATTTGCGCGGATAATTGTTGGCTCGGAGACTTGCGGAATCCGTGAACGTATGTGAATTGTGTAGGTTCCGGTTTTGACTCGTGTAACGTGTGGAATCCGTGCACAATCAAGACCGATCACTCGAATAGCAATAACGACGTGATTCTTTGATAAATCTGATAACGTACAAGAACTTTCTCTCTCTAGTTTCTCTCTCTAGCACTAGAGCTCTCCAAATCCCAAATGGGCAAAGGTCTCTAATTGAACCCTAAGGCTCCTATTTATAGGCCAAGGGAATAAGGAATCTTTCCTTATTTACAATTATGCCACCTTGCCTTTCTTAACCAGACATTACTTACTCATTAAACAACTGTGGATACTTTGTCTTCATGTCGCTTTCGAGTTCCCAAGTGAACTCCGCGCCTCGCTTGCCTTCCCATCGGAATTTCACGATAGGAATGCGTGAGCGCCTGAGCTCTTTGGTTTGGCGATCCATGATTTCGACAGGCTTTTTCACGAAGTGTAATGTTTCGTTCACTTGTAGATCGTCTAAAGGAACATGTAAGTCGTGGTCGGCGATGCACTTTCGGAGGTTTGACACGTGGAAAGTCGGGTGGACATTGGTAAGTTCCTCCGGTAATTCGAGTCTGTAGGCGACTTTTCCGATCCTTTCCAGAATCTTAAAAGGTCCCACGTATCGAGGCGCGAGTTTTCCCTTTTTGCCGAATCGGACTACACCCTTCCAAGGTGATACCTTTAGGAGTACGTAGTCACCAACGCCATATTCCCGGGGCTTGCTCTTTTTATCGGCGTAAACTTTTTGTCGATCCCGAGCTTTCGCTAGGTTGTCTCGAATTTGGAAAATTTTGTCTGTCGTTTCTTGTAGCAGCTCCGGACTGGTTAGTTGCGAGTGACCGATCTCGTGCCACACAATAGGCGATCGACATCTTCTTCGGTATAGGGCCTCGAAAGGTGCCATCTGAATGCTGGCCTGATAGCTGTTGTTATACGAGAATTCGACTAACGGCAGGTGTCTATCCCAATTACCACCGAAGTCTAGAACACACGAACGGAGCATGTCTTCAAGAGTATGAATCGTTCTTTCAGTCTGACCGTCGGTTTGTGGGTGGAACGCAGTACTTAGATTAAGCGTTGTACCGAGTGCCGTTTGGAATGTTTCCCACAATCGTGAGGTAAACCGAGCATCACGATCAGAGATGATGTCACGAGGCGTCCCATGTCGACAAATGATCTCGTCGGTGTAGATTCGGGCTAATCGTTCTACCTTGTAGTCTTCTCGTATTGGCAGAAAGTAAGCTGATTTAGTCAAACGGTCAATAACAACCCAAATGCTGTCGTGACCTGATGACGTGGTTGGAAGCTTGGTTACGAAATCCATAGCTATGCTCTCCCACTTCCACATGGGAATTGGTGGTTGTTCGAGCAAGCCAGAGGGTGTTTGATGTTCAGCCTTGATTCTAGCACAAGTTAGGCATTTTCCGACGTAGAGAGCGATATCCCGTTTCATGCCCGGCCACCAGTACCTATAGCGAAGATCATGGTACATTTTGTCAGCACCGGGATGGATAGAGTATCGGGATTTGTGGGCTTCATCCATGATAATCTGTCACAAATTGGTTCGCTTGGGAATCCAAATTCGGTCTAAGAAGTGGAATATCCCGTTTGATTTGCTTACCAGCTGGGCTCCATCGTGGTAGATTCGTTCCTTCTTCAGAGTGCGTTCGTTGAAACATGCATGCTGGGCGTCGCGGATGAGAGCTTCGAGGTTGTGCTGGGCTTGAACATTACGAGTGCTAAGCAGGTAGCTCCGTCTGCTAAGTGCATCGGCAACAACATTTGCCTTGCCTGGGTGATAACGAATCTCACAGTCGTAATCGTTGAGAAGTTCTACCCATCGGCGTTGACGCATATTTAGTTCCCTCTGATTAAAGATGTGTTGTAGGCTCTTATGATCGGTGAAGATCGTACACCTTGTACCATACAGGTAGTGTCGCCAAATCTTTAATGCAAAAACAACTGCGCCTAGCTCGAGATCGTGGGTTGTATAGTTCTTCTCGTGGACTTTGAGCTGACGAGATGCGTAAGCTATGACCTTGTCTCGTTGCATGAGAACGCAACCAAGACCAAGGTTGGAAGCATCACAGTAGACAATGAAATTATCGTTTCCGTCGGGTAGTGTGAGAACAGGAGCATTGCAAAGCATGTGTTTGAGGGTTCGAAAGGCAGACTCTTGTTTGGTTCCCCAGACAAAAGGCTGGTCCTTATGCGTGAGAGAGGTAAGTGGTACAACAATCTTCGAGAATCCTTCGATAAATCGTCAATAATAACCCGCTAGCCCGAGAAAGGAGCAGACTTCAGACGGGTTCTTAGGCGTAACCCAGCTCTTGACAGCTTCAATCTTCGCAGGATCGACGTGAATACCCTGACTATTTATGATGTGACCCAGAAATTGAACTTCCCCCAACCAAAACTCGCACTTGGAGAATTTGGCGTAGAGTTGGTTCCCCTGGAGTAACTCGAGAACTAAACGTAGATGTTGCGCGTGCTCGGCTCTCGTTTTGGAATAGATCAAGACATCGTCGTTGAACACGATGACGAAACGGTCAAGATATGGTTTACACACTCGATTCATCAGATCCATGAAAACCGCTGGTGCGTTGGTTAGGCCAAAAGGCATGACAACGAATTCATAATGGCCGTAATGAGTGCGAAACGCGGTTTTGGGTATATCCTCCTCTTGTATACGTAGCTGGTGATATCCTGAACGTAGATCGATCTTCGAGAAACACGTAGCGCCTTGTAGTTGGTTAAACAAATCGTCGATTCGAGGCAGAGGATAGCGGTTCTTGATAGTCAACTTATTCAACTCCCGGTAGTCGATGCACATCCGGAACGACCCGTCCTTCTTTTTGACGAAAAGGACTGGTGCGCCCCAAGGAGAGGTGCTCTGGCGAATAAAGCCTTTCTCAAGTAATTCCTGGAGTTGGGTTGAGAGTTCGCGCATTTCGGACGGTGCGAGTCGATAAGGAGCTCTGGCGATAGGATTGGCTCCAGGAATGAGATCAATACGAAAATCAATATCGCGCCTTGGAGGTAGTCCAGGAAGGTCCTCTAGAAAAACTTGAGGAAATTCTCGAACCACAGGAACGTCTTTCACTTCCTTCTTCTCTTTCTTTTCCTTCTCCGCTGCTACAATGTTAGCCAAGAAAGCTCTGTATTCCTTGCGGAGATACTTGGTAGCTTGGAGACATGACATAAGCTTGAGACCCTTCGAAGTAGTATCACCATAAACGCGCAGTGAATCACCATTTGCGAGCGAAAAACGAATCATTTTATCGAAGCACACAACTTCGGCATGGTTTTCGCGAAGAAAGTCCATGCCTACTATGACGTCGAAACTGCCGAGTTGCATCGGAATGAGATCAATTGAGAAGATGTGATTGTTGAGCTCGAGAGTGCAATCACGAATAACAGAATTTATAGCGACGGTTCTTCCGGTAGCGACTTCGACATCGAATGCAGAGGAGAGTCGAGAACGTTTACGACTAAGGAGTTTCTCAAATTCGAGCGACACAAAGCAATTATCGGCTCCAGTATCAAACAAACATGAAGCATAAATACCATTCACAAGGAACGTACCATTGACCACGTTGTTGTCGGCCTGGGCTTGACGCACGTTGAGATTGAAAGTTCTGGCGCGTGCGGCCTGTTGTTGCTGCTGCTGTTGTTGCTGTGGTTGCTGCTATTGCGGTTCTTGTTTCACTGCCCTGTTCGGGCACATGTTGGCGAAATGATTCGGGTCGCCACACGTGAAGCATGCTCTGGCTTTGACTGCGGGTGCCGGAGGAGCTTGTTGACCCTGTGGGGCAGCGAGTAGAGCTTGATTGGCAGGAGCTTGGCGAATACGACAGTTGGCAGTAAAGTGGCCGTACACATTGCAGTGAGCACAGAAGCGGCATTGAATAGCTGTCGGGTGATGATAGGTGCAAGTAGGGCAGAGCGGGTGTGGTCCAGTATATGCACGCTTTGCAGGCGGTGCATTGGCCACAGGCGCCGCTACTTGACGTTGTTGGGCAGGTACAGCTTGGATAGGTGCAGCAGTAATCGCACAGTTCTTGTTGGTGGAGCTGTTCTTTCTCTTGTTCTTTCTCTTGTTGCTTGATGAGGTAGGTTCAGCAGTTGGTGCAGTAGCGGTAGCTTGATGCAGATGCTTGGAGGTTTTATCCCACACCCCAGCCTTAATCCTTTTGTCATTGATTTCAGCGGCTAGCAGATAGGTTTCCTCGATTGTGGTAGTCTTAGCCGCTTGCACGAAATCAGCAACGCAATCGGGCAAAGCTCGGATGTACTTCTTGATGGTCATCTCAGGAGTCTTGACTTGATCGGGACAGATAATGCTGAGCTGTTTGAAGCGAGCAGTAAGACCAGCATTGTCTCCATCCTTCTGATGTATGTGCCAAAATTCATCTTCAAGCTTTTGACGCTCGTGAGGAGGGCAGAAGTCCTCTAGCATGACTTCCTTGAGCTCGTCCCACGACAAACCGTCGGCTGCATCATTCCCTCGCTTGTTCCTCTCGGCCGTCCACCAGTCTAGAGCACGGGACTGGAAGACGCCGGTAGCGTTCAGAGTTCGAAGGTCATCAGGGCAACCACTTTGTCGCAGAGTAACCTCGATAGAGTCAAACCAGTGAAATAGTGCAGTAGGACCTCCTTCGCCTGTGAATTCTTTTGGCCCACATGACTTGAATTGTTTGAAACTGAAAGGTCTCGCTGCGGCTCTAGGACCTTCAGTCCTTGATTCCTCAGATGATTTGCTGGCGTTCTCGTAGGCATCACTCACAGCCTTTGCCACACTTTTCACGATAATAGAGGCAAGACGTCTGTCTCTCTTTTCCTGACGAGAGAGCGTATGACGAGATCCAGACGACATTGTCTGCAATAGACATCGCCATGGAACTCAACACATGTATTCGAATCTCACCTCACACGTCTATTACTACTAAAGCTCAGTAACACGTACCATGTAAATGCATATAGGCACAAGATCACAGAATTGCACAAAAATCTCATAAACACATAGAGCACATAATCACAATATTCCTAAACATGTAAGCACAATAGCAAAACACACACACACTCCTAGTCACTAAGGTATATACGAGCATACAAAGCATTCTAAATGTCTCTATGGTCAATTTGTTAGCGAAGTGTTGGGTGGGTTTTGTGTTTTAGCAGAAGCAATAGTGTTGGGTCGAAACCAATAGTGCCTCAAAACGTCAACAAATAAGCAGGAAAACACATAAAAATCTTCATAAAGGTTGATAAATCAAGGGTAGATTGTCTGCGGCTAATAGACTTCGACTAACCAAAGTGGCTCGACTATTCGCAAGGATCTTGTGTGCACAATTACCTCCAGGACTATGCCTTTGCCTCGATTCTTGGGCGTTGGCGCAATTCCCATTGGTTATATTGTGTCTTTATATCGTTGGAGTCCATCGAAACTTTGGTGGGAGTTTTTGTATAAAAGCAGGACGAGTCGTCAAGGTTAGGGTTTCACCCCTGTCTTGCAACTTCCGTCCTTGATAAAATTTGAGGAGATTATTCATCAAAATATGGATTTCACTCCTAATTTGGTATGATTCTCCTCGTTTGTAGCTAAAATGCAAGCTGATTAGGCAACTTTAGTCGAGAGTTTGCGGTTTTCACACCTATTCTCGGCCTTATTACCTGTTCATAACTTAAAAATTCGAGTGCAGTGATAGAAAAGAGCGAGTGATAGTGGCGAGTTTACGCATACGCGTGAGTTGGTTCTTAACTATAGACTAGGTCTCTAAGACTTCGACCCGGACTAGGTCGAGTCTTGCCTAATTCCCTATAGTTATGGCTCTAATACCAATCTGTCACACCCCAACCGATGGCGGAATCATCGGGGCGTGGCACTGAGCGAAACAGATTGTTCAGAAGTTTCCATAACAACTATCATTACCATGTCTCAAATAGCAAACAAGTTATTACAGACAAAAACTAAACAAACATTCTGTTCTGACAACTCAGCTTTAAACATAACTAGTTTATTCGTTGGTTTCTAGACTCCAGTTCCTAGCTTCAAGTTCATCACAGCCCGAGAAGCATATAAACAACCTAGGCACCTGTCACATACGTTAAAATAAAGTCAATACATAAAATGTAAAGGAGAGCATACAAGTTTGATAATAGCATATAGAGTTCAAATTCATTTACGCATAACCAGCACGTACACATAGTGAAATGAAGCACGTTAGTTATCGACATAGATCCATCGATACCAATGACTGCGGGTTGACTGCCCGAGGCAGTTAGCAATACATGATTACCACCGTAATCCATGCAAGTAAATGATCCTTAACAACCCCCGTGTGAACGGGTGCTGAGTCCAAACTATAGTACTATCATTGCTAAGGCAGGTAGACAACATTCCATGTGTAAACATAACAACAAGCATTCATAAGCCACGTATAACATGCATAAATGGTTTAGCGTTAAAATAGCTTGAGTAGTGTGATAGTTGTAGTTTGAATATTCGTAACGTATGTAACACCCAAAAGTGCTAAAGCAAAAAGGGTTCGAGTATACTCACAGCGATTATGGATTGAAGGGAGCGCTTTACAGCGAGTACGGTTAGCCTGAATAGATTCGATAACGTAACGATAAGTGGCGCGTAAAACATTACAAAGTGAGAGTGGGTAGGATAACTGATCGTGCGGATCAGCTATCCGTGAGGGGAAGTCATCCGTGCGGGTGAACTATCCGTGCGCGTGGGCTGTCCGTGCGGACGGTAATCCGTCCGGACTAGTCATGCGTGCGGATTGCTTATCCGTATGGACAAGTTGTTCGTGCGGATAAACGTTCAAGTGGATTGTTTCTTCCTAAGTTAAGGATGTGTTTGTGTATGATGGCTTGTGCTTTGGAGTTTTCGTTGTAGCATTTAGAGAACATTTAAGTGTCTCTACCTTTCAAGTCGGTCGCGCGGACAACAATCCGTATGGATGGTAGTCCGTGCGGACAGTCTGTGCGCGCGGGCAGAGACAATCCGTCCGGTTAGCCTGTCCGTGCGGGCGACTTGGCCGTGCGGATGAACACTATTTGAATTTATTTTAAGGCCTTAGTATCTCATGATCCGAAGAGTAATTCATTCAGAGGTCGTCCATCCGGATTGCTCATTCGTCGATACTCAAACCTTGTTTGGAAAGTGGGTCCCAAGGGTAGCTCGTCCGGGTGACAACCCGTCCGTATAGCCTGTCCGTGCGGACTGCTTGTCCGTGCGGACAGCTTGTCCGTGCGGACAACTGGTCTGATTGTTCCGTTCGTCTACTCTTGGTTTCTGTTGTCGTTTATCGAGACGTTCTGATTACGTGGCAACCACTTGGAATCGTATTCTTACCCGCACGACTAAGCCGGCCAGGAACCACCCTGACTCGACATGTCGGCGACTCAGAACGGTCATTCTGGTTGACCCTGAAGTCAGGTGTCTTGCGGTAGGATTCCAGATCTAGGACTAGTGCATCACTATTATCGAGTAGAGACTAGAACCGATCTGATTCGTACCGATCTTAAGGGTAAAAGAAGGAGAGAGCTTAGGTTTATTTCTTTCAACTCTTTTATCCTTAGAAAAGTTTAGATTTAGGTGATGTTGTTGTGAAATCTTGTGGGAATCGTTTAGATCTGAGTTATTCTTGGTGGAATGAAGTCAAGCTTGAAGTTCATAAGAACTTCATGATAACGTCACTCAAGAATATCTCAAATCTTGATGATTTCATGGTTAAAAGTGGAGATTTGAAAGATGGAAAGGTGTAGAATTGTGTAGTGATCAAGAATGTACAAGAATTAGTGCAAGATCTTACCTGGTTTGAGAGAAATCTGAGGAAAAGTGAAGAATGCGTGCGGTTCGGACGTCACTTGCCAAAAGTGGAAAAGTTGGAGAGTGACCCGTGTATTTATAGGATGCTAAAAAGAGAAAGGGTGAGCCGTGCGGATGGCACGTAACCCGGATTGGTCATCCGTCCGGATTGGCAATCCGTCCGGATTGGCAATCCGTGCGGATTGATCATCCGTGTGGATGTAGCCAGATTTGGTGCGTTCGGCACGATGTTGCTTCGGTTTTGATTTTCGAGCGATTCGATAGGGTTTCCTAGTCAAATTACTTTCACTCCCAACTACTCCTTATATGGTTCGACTCGGAATTCGGGTTCGGGTTCGTTTACATTCGAGTTAGACTTCGAGTTCGATTGAGTTCGCTTGATTATTACCACAAAACATAAATAAACATGCACAGGTAACACGTAAGGCACACACATGTATAAACAACGGGTAAAATACACAGTTCGAGTTACGGTTCGATGTCGATTTGATTAGCATAGCCTGATTAACTTTATCGCATTGTTACTTCCTATCATTCACAGTCGTAGATCGATTGAAATATGGTTACCACGATTCGATTATTGTAATGAACGACACTTACTCCACATAATATAAATAAAATAAAGACATTTCTATGAGTCAAGTTGCGCGAAATCGATCGTTGACTTTGACCTTGACTTTGACTTTCACTCGTGAAAACACGGGGTGTTACATCTTGTGACCATTTTCGCCATCTATATCTATTTACAATATTAATGCTACAATGTACCATTATTTGACCCGTTTGGTTCATCTACGGAAATCCTCCATTTTGATGACTACCAAACGACTACAAACTAACTCTTAACCTACGGATTCAAGTAACGAATATGATCGCTACAATCAACACAATTTTTAACCAACGACGCATAGTTTAACAACAATTCATCGAATGTAACGGTTCAAGTTACATACTTTGCATAACTAAACAACATTATCAAACAACAATTCTAATTAACTATTTTGACCCGTTTGTTTGTCGAGTGAACTTCGTCACTTCTATGACATACCAACTCGCAATTGACACTACATTCTCATTAACTTTTCTAAGACTAATGTTTATACACAATGTAACGGAACCGAAGTTACGTACCTTTAAAGCACACCCTTCAACCGTGTATCACCTTCGGCTTGTCCGCTTAGCGATCCGGATTCTTTACCTAAAGAGTTCCATTCACAACCATTTTAGAACCCTTTTTCCATTTATTTATCATAATTCAATATGATATCCGAATCTGCGTTTTTGTCCGATTATTAACATTTTGATCCTCACTTAGGCGTTTTAACAAACACCTGGCGGGTCGGATTTTTACATAATCCATAGTAAATTCATGACTTGTTAATTTCATCTAAATCAACTCCAATTTAGCAATTTACACAAAGTTTTAGCATCAATTTTTCAGAAAATTACTTCATGCATTAAAATTTCACTAGAACAAGAATCATAATTCTAGTGTTTATCTAGTTTCTACAAACCAAATAATCACCTACAATGGTGATTATAAACTCCACAAATATAATGCTAGATTTCAACAAGAAATCATCTAGGGTTTATCTCTAGACATCACTTTGCTTCTAATTTCATCAATACAACAATCATGCATGCTCAATTTTTTATTTTCTCAATTAACCTAAAACTGAACATGAATCAAAATACCAAAATTTTGCATACCTTTTGATCCCTGCAACGAGGAGATCACAAATTCGTGTTTGAAACTTGATTTAGAGCAGATTAAGGGCTCCAATTTGTGAGTTTTATGTGGAAACTAGGGTTTGGAGGACACTCCCTGGTCGCCCCTTTCTTCTGTACGACCCAAACACACACCTATGTGTGTGTTTGGTGTTTTATTTACTAATAAAACTTCCATGTTTCAAGATTTTGCTAAATTAGTCCCTCAACTCTATTTGACTTATAGTTTAGGTGTTTTAACTTATTATATATCACCCCAGGACTCTTAACTAACTGGGTTATCGATTCCTAGTTAGCTTGTTCTTGTTTATTTCATGCTTTATGTATCTTATTTAAAGTTTTAGAAATTTCGGGGTGTTACAGGTTGGTTAAATTTTAGGATTTCTATGAAGATCTGTTTGAGGAGCTGAACAAGTATGGGGAGATTGAAAGCCTGAATGTTTGTGACAATCTTGCTGACCACATGGTAAGTATCGGATTCCGTATGCCTTACATGGTTCAGTATATCATTTAAATTCTAATGTTTCTTTCTGTTATCATATCAGGTGGGAAAAGTATATGTTCAGTTTTGGGAGGAAGAATATGCAGCAACAGCACTGAAGAACCTTAGTGGAAGATATTATGCTGGTATACTTGATGATCATCAAGTGAACATTGGCTCAAAGGTTATACTTTTGTTTAATTTATAAAAAAAAACTTTTAAAAATTTAAATTGATATTACCTCTATTTGATATTACCTATAGCAGTGACGAGGACCACGATAGAAGTTATATTCAGTTAATACCATTGAGTCGGTTTCCAGTACAAAAGACGGTATATATTTAGCTGGTGGGGCAAGCTTTGGAAATGTTTATTTCCAACTCAGGGCTGCTGATTCTGGAACCATTGGATCCAGTAAAGATGTCAGCAATAGTAGTGATTCAAGCTCTGTCAACAGTTCTTCATTTCTAATCCCAAGCTCCCGAACAAGTACCGTTTGACTTTTCAGGTTTAAGTAACTAATTTTCTACTTCCACATTCCATATGAATTCTTTAGACGAGTTTAGAAATATTTGTGACCTGTTAAAGACCGCGACAAATTACTACAAACCAAAAAAAAAAAATGGTGTTAAGTATAAAATATGAACCAAACTCCATGCCAATTTTGCTATAAAAATTTACAGGTTTGAAATCGAAAGTCAAAATTGGTTTTGATGGTTTTATTTCTATGTGTGACAGAGTGGACAGACCAAGGCTCTGCTACTTCTTACTCCCAATTCTTTTCAAATTCGCTACCAACGCAACGTTTTGAAGCACTTTCATCCATAAATCGTACCCTACTAAAAAAACTCCTTTAGAAAGTTCTGAAAATAATTTTTTTGAAAGTTGTGAAGGAGATGATCTAACGGTTTCTAATGCCAGTAATCCTGATGATTTCCATGAAAATAATATAGTTTCGAGCATTATAAGCTTCTTCACTAAAAGCCAGTCTTGGACATCTGATCAAGATTCAATACCAGATGCACCTTCAGAATTGCACTAGAAAATCAACCAGTAGACAATACTTTAAAGACTATGGCTATCGAATTTGCTGAGTACCAGGTAATCTATTTTTTAGGGAAATAACTTTTAGTATGTTGTTCTCATATATCTATTTTTAACATTTTCAGGTCTTAGTCGATGTATGTCTTACTACTCAAAGTTATGTTAACATTGCTTCCATATCCATCGTTCCAAGGATGACTGGGGGACAGGTAATCGTAATTACTAATTAAAACGACAAAAAATATATTGTCAATCATTATTTTGCGACTTGCATACTAATATTATATTATATTATTTTTTTTTCTTTTTCAGATGTATTATTATCACCCTTTTTATGCTATTTCTGATCCTGCAAAACTCTACAATGATCTTCGATGGAACGTAACAAGGCCTCAAGGGTCTGAAGCCGTGATGCGTGTTAGGTGCAGTCAGGTTAGCTCTCAATACCTACACAATCACAATTTTATTTTCTGTATATTAATCATAAATATCAAGTTCAAGAATACTCGGAAAACTTCTGTAAATGCATTCTAATAGATGTGGACCTACGTGCAGTTCATCTCCTTCTCGTATTTAAGCTCCGTTTTACTTATGAAATCATTATTAAGGTTGGATGATCTTATTTGTTTCTTTCAGATCGATTACGACAAAGCTATCATGGTAACTCTGAAACACGATGACAAGTTGCAAGACGACACAGAGTGTTCCTTTCAGGTGTGTCTTTGTGCATCTTACCGAATTTAATATAGTATGCTATGTGTATATTCTAATACAATATTTTGTGTTCATATCGCGTAGTGTGCACTTCTTTATACTACTGTGAACTAGGGCTGGCAAAATGGGTGGGTTGGGCAGGTTTGGGTAATGGGTTAGGATGGGTATGGGTTATGATGGGTTTTGGTTGGGATGTGTTTATTAAGAAATGGGTTAGGATGGGTTTAGATCAACATGAGTTTTTTTCAAGATGGATTTGGGCATGATAGGCTAAAAATATAAATAAATCAAAAAATGCTTTGAAACCTTTTTTTTAAACGAACGAGACTTCAATCTCTGTAGCCTAATTAATTCAATAGTAGTATAGTTTCTCAATAAAAATGGGAGTTCTTCAATCCGGTGGATTTAGAATGCTATCTCTGTAGCCTAATATCTTGATGATTACATGGATAGATTTGGTACATGGTTAAAATTTGATTACGAGTCAACTAAAGTTTCATATTACAATTGAACTACTTCAATGCAAAGTTGAATAAAGTTAGAAAGATCATTTTGCTCCAAGGGCGTTTTGGTCAACTGAATAAACCGAACCGATAGCTTTGATTAAGGTTACAGTTAAGGCTAATAACCGAACCGAACCGTACACGCCCCTAATTGATGATGTTGTATCATTTGTTTATTTCTTTAATGTTTTACGGTTTGTTCCATGCATTTATTGAATATTTTACCTGAAAAGTAAGCTTAATTTATAAAAAAAAATATATATATACGGTTGAAACATTCTTATTGAGATCTTTAAAAAGTATAAATTGTCTTGAATATATTTTAGTAAGTTTTTTACTTGTATATATTTATAACTATTATTAGTAAGTTAGTTATTTTTATAAAAATGTTGCTGGTTACCTGAAATTTTTCCCAACGGAACTGGAGTATTGATTGTAGATTCTATGCTAGCAACAAGTATGTTTATTGTTTGTTCCTGTTCATATGGTAAAACCTGCCTTTTATGTTAATTTTGTATTCATAGATAACTTCATACTTACCTTTTGTAGATTATATTCTTTAGGTGTCACTATAGTTACAACCATTTACCTGATTAAGGAACGTGAAGTTGACAACCAGAAAATCGAAGTGGTAGCTACACTGCATAAGGTGTGTTTATTCAATTTATAAAAGTAATATCTCATATATAATACAATTATTACACATATCCATTTCAATTTCTAAAAGTAATATCTAATATAGAAGGCCATTATTATGGCTGAGGCCTGTGATGATAGCTATTGATTCGTGCAGGTGGTGAAAAGGGTTTTGGACGTCGAATAAATTCAATTGTTGGGAGTAAACGTACTCTGCTAGAGATAGACTAGGAGATACTGTGGAGCTTAGTAATAAAAGGTTTGGTATTTTCTCTATTTGTTACCCCTTTACTCTTTATGACAATTTACAATACCAATATCTCGCTTAATAGAGCTCTCCACCAATGGCAAAGATGAGTATATATGTCTGGAAAACTATTTAGGATTTCGATTTATAAGGTACAAGTTCTAGGATTGATGCACAACCTTTTCAACTTTATTGTGATTCGATTTCTAATATTTTTGTGTTGATTTGCATTTCAGATTCGGGTATCCAAATATTATTCAGTGGTTTTATTGTATTTTTTATTTATATATCTTTTAATGCGGTTCAGATTTGTAGGCAATTGAGTTGTGGTTAATGGACAAAGCCATGCTCTAAATAGAACACTCTGTAGGTGGAAGTGTTCATAGAGATTATGATTTTGTTTCTTCCGCATATGTTGCATATAGGAGAAGTGCAACTAATTGTTGATCATTTCCTTTTGGGACTACCCACCATATACAAGGAGGATTTAAAGTGTGTTTTAAGCAGGCCTCCTAGGCTCATGAAGCTTTAGACGCAAGCGCGCTGATCATAATATTCGGTGCAGTCGAAGCAATCAGATAGGTTGTGCCAGTTTCAATTAAGGGTACAGACACAGGTACACACATGATAACAGGAGGCAATGTTTTAAAATGGATTGAATGACTTTTTATCGTCTATGCCACTATCATTTCAGTGTTTAGTTTTGAAATGGATTGAGTAACTTTTTATTGAAAAATTAAGATATATTATGTGTAGTATGGCATGGATTTACCAAATAATGAAATGTTTCAAAGACATTATTGAGCCTTCAAGAATCAAAATGATTTGTGGATTAAAATTTTGAATTATTTATTTAAGACAAAATTGCAGAAAACAACCTTTATGTATACCCAAAACTGCACTTTATACCTTTCACTATGAAATCCGCCAAAACCAACCTTTACGTTCATGTTTTGCTACAAATTCAACCTTTACACCTAACCTAGTCAAAAAAGTCAGTTAACTTGCCCCACGTGCGATGCACGTGAGGGCATATCTGTCTTTTCCATTTACCCCTTTTACAATAAATGTTATACTTTTAAATTAAAACAATATTTTTTTTATTAATAAAAACCCACTTCCTCTTCTGTTTCATCACAAATCAATTATTATCATCATCTTCTCTTCAAAACAAAATTAAACCTGAATTTAATGATATCCGACCTGTATAACATGACCAAACATCATCTTATGGCAGATTCTCTCTCATTATTCATCACAAATCAATTATTATCATCATCTTCTCTTCCAAAACCTTAAAACCCCCATAGCCACCCACATCTCCATCTTCCTCGTTTCTTGACCAAATCAACTCATCCAGGAGCCTAAATTGCTTAACTTTTTGAGAGGAGCACAACCCCAATCTCGATTTCTTCTGAAAACCAACAGATTTTCACGAATCGAACCGACCACGAAGAACCCTAAAATCTAATTTTGGGGCTTTTGTTCAAAATTCAATTCTAAGCAATCCAAGTGTTTTCTAAGTGAAGAAGGTATGATTTTTACCCCAAAGTTGCTTTTATTTGATGGAAGTCAAGGTATAGTTGTTCGATTTATTCTTGATTTATGCTTGTTAGGTATGTAATGGCTGATTAAGTATGTAGTGAGTCATGAACTTGTGATTTTACCTTGATTGCTGAATTAAAAAGGGTGGGGGTATACATGTTAGCTTAGATGAATATTGTGGCTACTGAGTATTATGGGAAACTTGTTTAAAGGTCATTGAATGGAAAGAATTTTTGATTTTGTTAATAAAGTTTGTGAATTGAACCTATGGGGTGACTGATGTAACTATGCAGGATGATACTGCAATTCGATTCAGGCTTTATAATGTCGGTTTCGTGGGGCAAAGACCGAGGACCAGACCAATACTAAATCTCCCAAACTATGATGAATTTCGAAATTCTGTTCAATGGGTTTTGTTCGTCTTGAAAAGTTACACAATTTGCACCCAAGAACTGCTTGATTTCATTAAAATTTGAAGGAGACATGGTGTCTTGAAATTCTAGGGTTTATAAGATTTTTATGAAGAAGATGATGTTAATGAAGATCTGGGTTTCAGATGATGATGTTTGATGATGATGTATAAATGGTGAATATTGATTTAGGTTTTTTTTTTTTTTTATTATTTTAGTATAGTTAAATTATCAAAATACCCCTTAACTGATTTTTTTTAAATTAATACCCTAATGTTTTAAATGAATTTTAGTAAAAGACCTAAATGCCCTCACATGCAAGGCATGTGAGTCCATTTAACTGACTTTTTTGACTAGGTTAGGTGTAAAGGTTGAATTTGTAGCAAAACATGAACGTAAAGGTTGGTTTTGGCGGATTTCATAGTGAAAGGTATAAAGTGCAGTTTTGGGTATACATAAAGGTTGTTTTCTGCAATTTTGTCTTTATTTAATCATGTTTCTTGAGAATTGAGAACAATCTATTCTTACTTCTGTAAATGTTATTTTTATGCCCCTAAAAATCAGTAGTTAATGGTTGATAGTGTTTTTGAACTTGACTGGTAATCTGGTATTCGGGTGACACTTGATAGTTCTTCTAAGATAGAAAAAATTGATTATTGTGACTTTTATTTCGTATAATATACTAACTTTTCATGATTGAATGATGATTGTCCTACCTTTGGAAATTTGAAATTCCTTACTTGGAGCATCTAACAATCATTTTGAATTTTAAGAAAATTCTACCAATATGAATCAATTGGTTGTACACTTGAAAAATGTTTGTGGCATTTTTAAGCTGCTAATTCCAGAAATTTTTTGGTAATGTAAAGTCATACAGCATCAAACATATGTACTAATGTCTTCCGTGGTTTCGTTCTTTGTTCTTTTTTGTGTAGTGTATAATGATTGTTATGTTTGGGTCACAAAACAGCATAAACCACAAGCGTGTCTTCTTAGGCGTTTGGCAGAGGAGTCTTTGAGAATTCACGTACCCTGTTCGAGCTTGAAGAAACGTGCCCTTCTGTAATGTTTTATTATTTTTTTAAATCAAATTATTATCGGGCTTAATAAACCTGATGCCAATTTGGCTAAATTCTAAACCATGATAAACGATTTGTAAATGAACCTATATTGGAATTGTTATGTGTTTACTATTTAAAAAAAATATATTAGCGTATACATATATCGGATTTTTTTTAACAAATCATATGCCCTTCGAAATCATAGGCCTTGTGCGGAGGTCCCCCCCGCACACCATCAAAGCCACCACTGGCGTATGGGTTGCGAAAACATTTTTATAAAGAGATCTAATTATGAATTAAAAAGGAATTAGTTTTACATGAAAACTTTGAATACATATGGAGGCAAAGTTGGAATACTGATGAAACCGAACAAAAAAATTGTGGTGTGAAGGGAAACAAGAAACTTAAGAGGTTCAAAATGTTGTTTATGTACCTTTTATAATTGAAAACTATATTTTCCTACCCCGGGATGTTCCCGGATGATAGCCTATTAAGTAGCAAGGAATCATTTTTGTTTAGCAAGGAATCATTTAGTAGTTGGAAAGATATTTACAAGTAGTTTGCCTCTTTTGTCTTTGAGAATACATCATTTATTAATACATGGATTAAGCTTGGTAAATTAGATGTAGGAAATCATAAAGTGTCATAGACCTCTTCCATAGCATGTAAAAAGGACTGCTATCACAGTATAGGAAATTAGGCCTATAATCACAGTTAGTGTATTGCATTGTATCCGGTTTTCTTTCTTTTTGTGATTTTGTGATTTATTTAATTTGATATATGGTTCAACCGAACGTCACTATAAGAATTCCTATAAAGTTTTAACGACGACAATTCCCCTTAATGTATGTTTTGCAATGACTATAAACAAAAGTCAAGTACAATCTCTATCAACGGTTGGATTGTATTTGAAATATCCAGTTTTCTCACATGGTCAGCTTTATGTTGCGTTATCAAGAGTTAAAAGCAGAGCCGGTGTGAAGTTGCTTATACTAGACAAAGATGTGAATGTAACGAGTAAAACAACAAATGTAGTCTACAATGAAGTTTTTTCCGGCATTTGAATAGTTTTCTGTTTTTTCTTCCAATGTATGTATTTGTACAGAACATTTCATTTCAAAGTAAAATAATATGGTTTTGGTTGAAGCCCGCGTATTACGCGAGCATTAACCTAGTTCATTTATATCTATAACCTACACATGTTTAAGTTATGTGTGTGAATATTATGAACACATAATTTAACGCATGTGTAGGAAAAGTTTAAACGTTAAAAGCCATTTGAAAAAAACTTATTTAATGTGTTTAAATATATATCTAACATATAAGTATGTTTATAAAAAGTAAAAAGAAAACTTATAAAAATATAAATAACTAATAAAAAAGTTAGCCCTCTTTTATTGTTACTCCTCTGTGCACTTCATTGAAATTTAAACGTTCATTTTGTCAAATACAAAGCCAAACTTTTATTAGTTTTCCCTTTCCCTACATTTCAAGAAAGTTCAACAAACACAATGAGCATAATTACATTATGAATTTTAGTAAGTTCTGTCTATTTGATATAATAATCTCCATGAAATTTGTTGATTAATTTATTAATTTATCATAAATCACTCAAAGTTTTTGTTAATATTTATTGGATTCTAGTCAACATTATGATTGAATTTTGTTTGAATTGAATAAATTATCATGCAAATTACGCAGAAAAAAAATTGCCACCCTAAAACTATTAATATTTGGTTATTCATAACAATTAACTATAGTTGATTAACTTAAAGAACACAAAGTGTAAATTAATTTTACTGGCATTAAAGTGTATATTTCCCCTTGTTATTAATCCTTGATGAGTGATGTTATATTCTTATAAACTTACAGCGAAAATATCCTATGCAATTACAAAAGTTGAGATCACTTGCTATGATCAAGTGTTCGTCGGGATGATTTAAATTTAGGAAAAAGTTTCGAAAGTCTACAATACATATCTAACATTAATACACGGCTAGAATATACCATCTTTAGAAGTGATAACTACAGGTCGCTAGAATGCAAATACAACTGGATCTTTAAAACATTTGGGATACTGCATGTAACCATATAACACTAGCGTTCTTGAATATAATAAACATTATACAACTGGATCATTAGAGTTCAGGATATATGAGACAAGTGTCATTACATTTTCCATAACATATTTTATTGGGCACTATGCAAAACATACACACAAGGAAGAGAGACTTGATTTGAATTTCAATGATGGATCGAAACATATAAATTCATTCCAATCAATGATGGATCTAGATCTGTTTTTTTTTTTTTTTTTTTTTTTTTTTTGAGACAACAGTCGTTGGTTGCTGTGTGCGACTATGTTTGACTACAATTTGGCAACAGTTCGGACAAAAGGGTGGTTGTTTGTATGGGGTTGGAGTTGGATGCTGCAGATTGCGAGTGGGGTTGTGTTTGTCGTGCGCAACAATGATGTTGTACGATGGGTTGCCTGTAATTAACAACAATTTTTTAACTTTTCATTTTCTATTATTATTATTATTATTGTTATTATTATTATTATTATTATTATTATTCTCGCATTTTCACATAAACAATCTAAATTTGGTGGATAACGGACGTAATAAAATGTGTTGATATCCTTTTGAGTATATTGTGACCTTATTTTGACTTATATTTTTCGGTTGCTATAACCAGTGTCGATACCATAATGAACCAAACCGATAACGACTGTGTTTCCGCCGTAATGCACAATGGAATTCCAATAGTTTGCCATTGAATGGAAGTTTAGTTTAAGCCAAAAACGAATACCGGAACCAAATTATAGCATCGCTTATAGTAAATAGATCTAAAAGAGGACATAATATATACGTACACACACTTGTTTGGCTCAATGGAACATTAATAATAATAAAATTTATAATGAATTTTTGCAATTCTAGATTTATGTACTTTGCGAGAAACATAAAAATACAGTTCACTATTTGTAATATTCTAAAAATGATTATTTTAAGTGAATCAGATGAGAGGAATGGAAATACTATTTAACTACGGGTCATGCTAGCTGCACACGCCCAAAATTATTTTCACACCCCAAAGCGCCGCGCTATGGCCAAAGCGCGGCGCTTCGATCGACAAAACGTGCATCGATTGACGTTTGAAACATTCGATACTGTTTGACAGACATAAAGCTGATTATGATGTTTTGTCGGTAACCCTAAGCGCCGCGCTTTGGCCATAGCGCGGCGCTTCGACCCCAAATTTCACCCATTTTACCTTTTAAAAGCAACCTCTGAGACAGAAGTGCTTCGACCATATACATTTTCATTCACAGACACTTCGATATACATTCACCCATCCGTTGTGTTTCTTCAAAATAACGCGCGGTTTTGCTGTATTAGTTACATCTCTTGAAAAAACGATGTCGTGGTTAAACAACTATATTTTCGGTCAATATTCTGACGAGACAGTTGTTCCTGATTCTTACGAGGGGACCGCTATTTCTGACTCGTATGAGAAACCGGTCTCGTCCAACTTGAGGGAGGCAGAGGTTGTATCTGGCATTCATTATCGTGATAACACGGTGACGCTGGATTTGAATACCCCTGTGGAGGACCCTTACGCACAACAAGGTTATTCGAATTTCGGTTACGGTGGCGAGTACAGCTTTGTACAGCAGGAGTGTGGTCCAAACGACAGTTACGGTTGTCAACAGAGCTTACAAGGTTATTCGAATTTCGGTTACGGTGGCGAGCACAACTTTGAACATCAAGTATATTCGGACCTCGGTGACGATGGTGAGCCGGGGGATGTGTCTGTTGACGAGGAAGGCTGTTACCCGGTTACGTTTTCGTTTGATACGACGCAGACCTTTTCGTCACGTAAAGAGTTGGTGCGTTGGGTACAAGACACGGCAAAAGACAACGGTTACCTCATTGTGACTAAGAGGTCGAATAAAAGAGGAGAGAATTACAAGATTTGGTTTCAATGTACTTTTGGTGGGGAGCATAAGAGTATAGCTACACAGAGGAAAACGGGTAGCAAGAAAATAGGCTGCCCGTTTGAGATGATCGGGTTTTCGGAATCATCCGGAAGTGTTTGGAGGATCGAGGTGACGAAGGCGAAGCATAACCACACTCCTATTGAAAACTTAGAGGGTCACGCGTATGCGAGAAGGCTTTCTTCGGAGGATACAAAACTGGCAGCCGGAGCCGGTGCCGGAGGTCATCCCGGTTGTTATTGAGTTGAGGCCTGGAGTGTTGGCCCCTCCTGCTGAGCAGGCGGCCGCTCGGCAGGCTCAGCTACAGGCTCTGGGACTCGATCAGTTCCCGGGCCAGCCTCAGGCTGAGGCTCAGGCTCAGGAGGAGCCTCAGGCTCAGGCTCAGGCTCAGCCTGTATTAGAGGATCCGGCTCAGGAGGAGCATATCGAGGAGATCCCGGTACCACCAGTTCAGCCAGCTCCTGAGCCGCCACAGTACCCGCAGCACGTTTACGCTGACCTGCCTCCGGTAGCGCGTGAGGTGGCTCGGGACTTCGGCCGGCGCCTCAGACGCCAGGCCGCACGCCAGGACTGGATCATCGAGACGCTCGTTTCTCTACGAGAGCTCGCTGGGTTGCCTCCACTTCCCCTCCCACCGTCCCCACCGCACGAGGATTAGTACCTTAGTTTGTTTGTATAGTGTTTTGTTATGTATTATGTAGTCAGTTGTACCTTTTTGTTTTGTATGTACAAACTGATATATATTTACATCACGTTGATTTTGGATTGTTTACGTTTAATTCTTATGGCTTTCTGTACAATTTATTTAACGTGTTCGTTTAATTTAACAAAATAAACTAGGTTAACAGTTTATAAAGACGCACTTATATTATATACGTTCTATAAAAATAATGACGTAAAAAAACGTAATTATAAAACTTAAATACAATTTTTTCCTTCAAAAAACACTACCAAACTAACCCACATCCCACCTATTTCAAAAAAAAAACCAACACAACTTCCAGCCAACACTTTTTGTCTTTTTGCACACTCAAAGCGCCCCGCTTTGGCCATAGCGGGGCGCTTTGAGTGTGCAAATAGACAAAGGCCGTGTGCGAATAGACGGAGCCTTTAACTACATCTTTTGTCCTATAAATACAGTCACATCTACTATCTCTTATTCCATCCCTTCATAAACCATCACATCTTCTAATAGAAATCTACATTACGAAGAGATGGCTTCAAAGACCAATACCCCACTAGCTCTCTTTCTTGCACTCAACCTTTTGTTTTTTGCACTAGCCAGTGGCTGTACCACCTGCCCTAGCCCTACCCCAAAACCAAAGCCACCATCTGCAGGAACTTGTCCCAGGGACGCCCTTAAACTAGGTGTATGTGCCAATGTGCTTGGCAAATTACTTAATCTAGTCGTCGGTGACCCACCAGTTAAGCCATGCTGCAGCCTTCTCGAAGGCCTCGTTGACCTCGAGGCTGCAGTTTGCCTTTGTACAGCTATCAAGGCTAACATTCTTGGAATCAATCTAAACGTGCCGCTGTCTCTCAGTTTGCTTCTTAACGTTTGCAGCAAGAAAGTTCCAAAGGACTTCGTATGTGCTTAAATGATCAACCGACAATATAATTTGGCTTGTGTGTTTATTTTGGATTGTGAGTTTTTAGTCTTTGATTTCTAAGTGGAAGAAAGTATTTTAATTTCTATGTAATGATGGTTTGAAGAATTATTTTGTGCGAATAAAATTTTATATTTGATGTTTTCGTTTATTTCATATGTTTTTGTACATCTTGTTTAGGATGAAATGGTGGAAATTGATCTTTACATGTGATATTAAGGTTGGATTTAATATTTTTTTTAAAATTAAATATAAAAAAATGTAAATTTTAAATATAAATAAAAAGACGAAAACATAGACTTCTAATTAAAAAAAAATTAACACCCGTTCTCAATGAATGAAGGGGTAGCAAAAGTCTTCATCCTTTGCAAATGAATAATACATGCATGTCATTTTCTATAAATAGCTATAATCAAGCATTTTTGACAAGTAATTGAAATCTGCACCTTTATTCTTTTAAAATGCAGATATATAGTTAGTGTGTTATACGTGAACATATTCAGTATGATTCAGTCCTACAAGGATTAACTTTATATGTCCAAATGACGCACTAGTTTAAACTAGGTGTTTACGGCAGTGTGCTTGGAAGTTTACTTGGTCCAGTCGTTGGAAACCCACCAGTTAAGTCATGTTGAAGCCTTCTCGATGGCCTTGTTGACCTTGAGGCTGCCGTTTACCTTTGTACTGCTATCAAGGCTAACATTCTTGGAATCAATCTTGCTATACCTATAGATGGGTTAGGCCAACATATGTCGCCGGTGGAATACTGTACTATCCTTAAGTATCGCCTCATGATTCCTTTATTCCCAGTTGATGAGGTATGCCCTGTTTGTCATAAGGCATGTTTGGATTCTTTTGGGGAGAATGCACTTCATTGTAGAGAACTCACGGGGTTCAAATACCGACATAATTTGGTTAGGGATGTCCTATTTGACATATTCAGGCGCGCTGGTATTTTTACTAAGAAAGAGGCACCCATTAATTTCTTAACTGACCCGTTTGAAGGGAGATCTACCCTTCGATCAGCCAACATTCTGGTCTTTGGATGGGTAGGAGGAAAACATAAATGTTTGGATCTAACAGGGGTTTCCTCGCTTGTAGACTTAGGGGGTAGTGCTATCACGGTGGGTCAGGCAGCTTCGGGTAAAGTGACTAAACACGAGAAAGCGTGCATTGACAACCATCACGTGTTTATTCTATTTGTTTTTGATACTTTTGGTTTTCTTGCGCCAGAGGCTGTGGACCTATTTAGTCGAGTTCAAAGGGTCATGCATAGTAATATTATGATCCCGAGATCTATGGACGTTGTTTTTAAAAGACTTAGTTTTGCTATTCAAAAAAGGGTAGCGGCGCAGCTTGTTCCCCATTTACCAACTATCTCGATGTAAATTCATATCACGAAAAATTTACAAGTTTGCATTTAAATGTTTGTAGCAAAAAAACTTCCAAAGGACTTTGTATATGTGCTTTAACAGTCAACTAAGTATGTACCCTGGTATGTGCGTTTGTTTTGGGTTTACCACTTGATCTCTAGGATGGGAGAGAATTTTATTTTGTAATAATGGTTTGAAGAATTAGTGTAAGGATCAAATACAAATTGGTAACATAAGAAGTGATGGAAGCTTTTTTTTTTCATCTACTTAAATATGATGTTTAATATAATAAATAAAATTCATGATTTTACACTAGTAAAATAAAATTTATGAGACTAAAATACGTGTTTATTAAGATAAGAAAAAAATCCAAAAAATAAAAAATCTCTTTTCCTTCTCACGTTAAGCCAATTTGTATGTTAAGTTTTTGTACCAAAACCTAACGCTGTAGAATTAATAGTGGGAATGACGTTTTGTTTTGTTCATTCGTTTTTGTAAGTCATGTTTTGGATGGAAATTGCTGTAAACTTTTGATGTTGGAAGGTTAGAGTTTATTGTTTTTTTTTTCTTTCATTGTCACTTAAAGTAAAGCGAGTTATTAATGTTTGTGACATTATATGTTTTTATGTATTTGCTTAAACCTACTGAATATGTGTCAGCTCAAACAGGGTCGAGTCAGAAGATTACAATCATAAGAACAAAAGCATGGATTCCAGTTGTAATTAAATACAATTTGTTACTTGTGCTATGCAATACATGTGGATTTATTCTAGCTCTAATACGGAATAATAAAAGTCCGTGATACTTGACCAATAATACCATTGAAGCATCCCACACATAATGCATCATTCCAAGAGTTTACCCTTGTGTTCCTGGTTTATTGTCGAAAATCAAAAACGAAACATTGAAGCATCCCACACATAATGACCAACAATACCATTGAACCATTGAAGCATCCCACACATAAACGAAAATCAAACCACTGGGAGTGGTGACGATCACTCAAGGGGTGAATCATGAATGTGACCCCTATGTTATGATGTGTTACGTATGACAGGTTTATGGAGAGCGAGCCATAAGGGCAATGACACGCATGGTGAATTTATGGATAGTAAGACTATGGGGTATGGGGCGGGAGTTGGGTACAAACGCCCAAATCACCACCCCGGGTGGGCTTGGGTTTCGGCGTGGCCCCATTGGCGGGGGTTTCAGCCCAGGCGTTGGGCGGGGCTACGAACATGACCTGGCATGATCCCATTGGCCAATACTACTAGCCGTTTGGGCTAGCCGTTGGGGATGAAATTTACAAAAAAAATATTTTTCCTATATAAATACCCAATATCAAACACATTTTTCTCACACAATATCAAACACATAAAACAATCTTGCCATGAGTTCTTCAAGTTAAAGTGAATCGTCATCATCATCTGACGATGGTGCGGAAATATTTCTACAAACGATCACGACGGTGGTGAAAGCTATCGTGGAAGACGATGAGGTTAAAAGTAAAAAATCAAGTTTAATTTTGGGTTAAAGTTAAAAAACAAATCGTGTAGGGTTAAAATTACAAAAGCGAAAATCATTTAGGTTAAAAGTAAAAAAATCATTTTTTTTTTTTGAAAAACTCCCAAAGCACAGTGTACAAATGGTTATGTACAAAAAACTTGCTTATTTATATATGGAATAATAATTTTTATTTAATCTTTAACTGTATACATAATAACATACTTGAGTTATCAATTTTGAACCGACAAAGCCAAACCCAAATTGATTTAATCTTTAACTTTATATATAACTAGGTCATGCCCCGCCCGTGTTGCGGGGCGATAGCCGAATAATTCTCAGCCAATTAAAAAACCAGTACTATAGTTTTGCTAGAAATAAAAAATAAAAAGGGTGTTAGACAACTCTTTGACACGATTTTTAACTTGGGACAAAGTCATATTTTTATTTTTACTTGGGGAAAAATCAATTTTTTTTTCTGAGGGTAAAATCCTAATTTTTAGCTAGGGGAAAATCATAATTTTATTTTGCACTGGGGGCAAAAACGTAATTTTGAATTGAGGGTGATATCGTAATTTTGAACCAAGGGGAAGTCCGTAAATTTTAGCTGGGGGCAAAAGCATAAATTTATTTTGAACTAGGGGCAAATACGTAAGTTTAAACTGTGGGCAAAACCGTAATGTTAAAGTAGGTATAAAATAATAAACTGGTGTACATTCGTAATTTTAAGCCGGGGGGAAAAACAAAATTTTATTTTGAACAGGGGCGAAAACGTAATTTTGGCTGAGGGTAAAAGAGTAATTTTTTATCGAGGGTGAAATCGTATTTTAGCTCGGGCAAAAGGGTAAATGTATTTTGAAGTTGAGACAAAACCGTATTTTTTAACTGGGGCAAAAACGTAATTTTAAAGTGGATATAAAATAATAAACTGGGTGTTCCAATAGGTATTGCTTGCCGCCCATTTGAACCAAGGGGAGAGAAACACTATTGCAGGGCAAAAACTTAATTTTAAAGTGTGTATAAAATAATAAACTGTTTGGTCCAATAACGGAGAGGCGGCCGCCCATTTGAAGCAATGGCAGGGTGATACTATTCCTTCCCATTAAATTTCATATCGAACTGGGGCAATATCGTAATTTTAAACAGAGGATAAAATCATAATTTGACAGGACTTATAAATAACTATTTTATTTTATGCAAAGAAAAAAAAAAGTTGGCCACCATTTTGGCCAACCATTTGCTTTCCCTATTCCCGCCTACATCTGATTGTATATGTTGGAAATGTAAATGCTTATAGATAATGTTGTTCAATATATAAATTGCTTTAAAGCTAAAGCTTAGTTACATGAAATGCTTTTAAATGATCTTAAATATCTTATAAAAAAACTATAACTCACTCAGCTAAGTTGACTATTTAAACATGTATGTCATGTAAACCAGATATTGATGCTTAAGAGCATTCTCATTTAAACCATCAAAATATATGAGGGGTAGTTTTTATATTATAAAGGGTATAAAAAATGGTTGTGAGTGGAGGAGAGAGAAAATGTTACTGTTCATCTGTATATTTTGGGGATACTGTTCACCCAGTATAATTTTTTTAATATATATTGAAAGTGATTGTGAGTGAAGTAGAGAGAAAAATGTAATGATAATATTATTTAATTGAAAACGAGAGAGAAAAAATATTTGTTTTTAATGAAAATATATTGATATAGGAGTTGTTTTTTAGTGGAATATATGTATAATTTGATGGATTGGATGAGAATGCTCTAATAGGTGGCCACATGTCATGGAATGAAGCCTACCCTACCTTACCCTGAAGTCTGGATTGCTTTGTTTAACTTTGTTTACCTGATGCATTGGATATGATGATTTTTGTTGCGTGTGTATGATTTTTTTATCAGGTTAAGAACTATGATTTGATGCCTAAGAGCATTCTCATCCAATCCATCAAATTATAAATACATTACACTAAAAAAAAAACTCATATATTAATATATTTTCACTAAAAATAAATACTTTTTCTGTCTCCTTTTCAATTAAATAATAGAGTAAACTGCAATTTTACACCCTGAGGTTAGGGGTCATTGGCACTCCTACCCCCCCCCCCCCCCTAAGGAAATAATTGCAAAAATACACCCCACTGTTAACCCTTATGTCGCACTTTTACCCCCCGGACCAAGATGCCGTTACACTTACCGTTAGAGTTAGGTGAAATGTCCAAATTACCCCCCAACGTTTATCCCCTTCCTCATTTAAGAAGTTCAAGCCCTAATTTGTCTGTGTTAAACCCTTTCAATCGCTGAACATGTCTTCATCTTCTTCCTCTGTGCTTCGATCCAAGGAGACCATGAGCAAAAGTCAAGCTTCAGACATCATATGTCCTTGTGGTGCGAAAACAATGTTCAAAGAGTCACAATCCAAAGCTAATCCTGGTCGATGGTATCTTAGATGTGTAAGTTTCTTGTGTTTAATGGTTATTGAAACTCAAGTTTCATTCTTCTGTTGCTTATGATGTCCGATAACAGGTTGGAGGATGTGGATTCCTCAGATGGGCTGATGTTAGTGAAGAACAGGGATGTCCGGTTTGTCGAGAGGTAATGCCTGCTTTAATTCAAAGCATTAAAGATAAGGATGAGTTGGCTAAGTGCAAAGAACAGTTGGCTCGGTACAAGAATGGCGATGTGTTGAAACTGAAGATGTATTTTGTGATTACTTGGGTCTTGATTGTTCTATTTTTTTTGCTTAAGTAGGTTAATGTCGAGAAATTAGATTTGGTTGTGTATTTAGAGTGTAACCGTATTTGGATTATGAGTTTTGAAGTTTATGCAATGGTCCTTTTAAAGTTCTTATATGTTTGTTTTGGTAGCCTGGTTGTAATTATGTAGGTATGGGTGACAAGGAGAATGATAAAGTTGAGAATGAGAAAGATATTGCAGCCGAAGAACCAGACAGTTATGTATACTTTGAAGATCAAGAGTCTGAGATACTCAGACCTTACATGGAGCAAGAAACTGATTATGAAAAGATATTCGGAGATCCGACAAAGGAGTATGACCCTGAAGTGCTGGAACATGCAGGGGATTACACATATTGGGATGAAGATGATGATTGGTACTTTGACCCGTATGAAGGGGAGCATGGTTCGGATTTGGATTGGTCTTGTTTGGATGATTGTCACTGGAAATAGGCTAGATTTTGTTTGGTTTTAGGTTTGTATGTTGGACATGTTATTTGTACTAAATGTTGCAATGTAATCTAATCGAATCACTTTCCGCCTCTTATTTGTACCAAAATGGTCATTTTGACCTTATAAATGGTCATTGTACTTGTACCAATTATCCAAACAAGCTGCAAAGCAATTATATAGGCTGCAAATATATATAGGCTGCTGCAATTGACAAAAAGTAACCTGCCTGTGATCATCTAAACACAATCAAACATGCATGCCAGTTATGAACAAGTCAAAACATGCTGCAAATGACCAAAATGGACATTTTGACCTTATAAACAAGTCAAACCAACCAAACTTTGTCTTGAACAAACCAAACAAACATAGTCTAAACTTACAAACCATCCAAACATTGTCTTGAACAAACCACACAAATACCAAACCAAAGATAAAGATACAAACCAACGAAACAAGTCTGCAACAAAGTTGACAAACCTAACAAACATAGTCTAAACTTACAAACCATCCATCACTCATCAAGATTGTAAACTGGTGCACCTTGAGTGGTAGTGTGTGATTCCTGTGAAGCAGTTGATTGTTCACCACCTTGTCCTTTACAGCTCCTGACATTGTGACCCACGTTCCCACATTTACCACACTTGATGCTACTTCCCTTTCTGGTCATTTTACCTCCTTTGTCGAACTCCTGCTCAAGCTCTTTTTCACCAAATGCCTTCCTTCTTTTCTTCTTTGGCCTTCCAACTTGTGTATGATGCTTTGGTGGGATGAGTGTTGTTGGACACTCTGAAGGAGTCCACATCTCCGGCCCGTTGATAGGCTCTATCACGTTGTCATAGACTTTCTTCCATGTTGATAGCCAATACACATCATCCACCCACTCTTCTGGTATGCCAGCATCAATGTTATTCCTTGACATATCCCATATGGCTGCAACTGCATGTTTGCAAGGCATCCCTGTCAAATCCCACTTCCTGCATGCACAAGTTTTATGTTTGACATTCACAACACACTGTGATCTCGGACCTGTTACTTGATACTTGTCTGAATCAACCATTAGAACAGACATTTCAGCAGCCTGTTGCTTGATCTCATTGAAGACCTCAGTGGCATGAGGTGTAAGTGGCCCCATACACTTTGCTTGCAATTTCTTGACATTGACTATCCTCTTGGTCATGTACTCCCGAATGAATTCTAGGCATGTGATAATCGGCTTGTCCCTTGCTCCCACAGTTTGTCGGTTAAAAACCTAACATATGTTGTTCAGCAACATATCACATTTAGCTCTTCCAGAAAAATATGCTCTTGACCAAGCGGTGAATGGGATCTCATTCAGCCAGTCATACATAGCTCGTTCTGTTGTCTTAATTTCTTCCATAGCTTTGTTAAAGTATGGAATAGATGTCTTCCTTCCGGCTGACCAAAGCAAATTCTTGTAAAGATCTCCATGCCACTTGGATTTCATGTTCTCATGGATGTGCCTCAAACAAAATCTGTGCTCACCATTAGGAAAAACAGCTAGCATAGCAGGAATCAGACCCTGTGATAAAAAAATGCAATTCACCATTAGAATAAGCACAATATTTTGCTACCAAAGTTAACAACTTATTACCTTTTGTCTGTCACTGATGAAGGTGAAACAAGAGTCAGCCGTACACCCTAGGTCATCTCTCAACAGTTGCAAAAACCATTTCCAGGTTTGTGTTGGTTCTGCCTCAACAAGGGCATAACATACTGGATATATGCTATTGTTCCCATCAATACCAACAGCACTCAAGATTTGACCAGGAAATGGACCTTTCATGAAACAACCATCCACACCCAGCAATGGTCTTCCAATCATCTTAAATCCTCTCATCATAGAGGCAAAACAAAAATAAACCCTTCGAAACTGCCTTGTAGGACTAGCTGAGTTCCCACATGGCTCCACATCAATTTTAATTGTACTACCTGTGTTGGTGAAATTTATAGATAGTCAATGAGCAGAAATGAGCAGAAAGTTAATTGTACCTGGGTTGGCTTTTAGAAGTTCATCGCAGTATGACCTTAGCAAACCATATTGTTCTTGGTAATCACCATAAATCTTCGTAGTTGCTATCCTCTTGGTTCTGAAGACCTTATGGAGTGATATTTCAAGTTGATGCTTCCGAAGCAGTTGACTTTGGATTACATGAATCGGCATGTCTGGATTGCTTTCAATCAAAGGTTGGATCTCTCTGGCAATTGAACTCATTGTATACAAAGAAACTGCCCTTGTTGTCAAACAATTGTGTTGATTACGAATGGTCTTGACACACCACTTATCATTGTCCATGTTTCTTGAGATGTGAACTGCCCAAGGACAGGTGGGCTTGATATGCCTTTTAAGGTGCTTGAGTTTGTTTTTCTGCCCTACTTTGGTGCAATTACTATTTTGCCCCTCTTCTCCCTTTTTTTTACAGGACCAAGTAGTGGTGGATTGCTTCCAAAACATACTACCCTATACCTTAACAATTCATTTTTTAGAATAAACAAATCCCTCCTAGCCTTAAAATCATAACTTTTCACCATCTGATTCATCGTTTTCTTGTCATCAATAAGCTGACCAACATAGAATGGCAAATCATTTGGACCTTTTAAAGCACTCTTGTTTCTCCTCCTTATCTTCTTGGCAACCTTATCTCTAAGGCTTGAATTGTCATCAGAGCCACTTTCAAAAACCTCCAGGTCAACAGGCTGATGACCTTCTTCGCTTCTCTCATCATCATGATCCCCATCACTTGAACCATCCAGTTCTTCCCTAGAAATTTCAACATTAGCCCTGAACCTCTGCATATCCACCTCTATTTCATAAACCATATTATCTTCCTCAACGTACTCATAATCAGGATCATTACCGTCACTCTCTTCCTCATCTTCATTCATACTATCATTGTCATTATTTTGTGTAAATGATGCTGGAACAATTGCTTTACTAGCCCCTATAGGACCTTCACTTGTATTTTCCAATATTGTTGACCTACGGTGTTCAACATACATGTCTATCATGTGGACTCCTTGACGCACATGATCAAATATAGGCTCTAAGTCAACATTACATTTTAATGTCCTAAGACCAAAATCCAGCGAACAGTATGGTTCCTTGTAATGAATGCAGCCATATTGCCTATCATTGTATCCTAATTGCTTAACCATCGCCTCTAAAACATCAGTATTCAACACTCTAAAATCTACATGATCAATGTAGTTCATCTTCCCACCAAGGTATTTCCTATTTGGGTTTTCTACAAAATTACCTCCATGGTGAAATTTTATGCTAAATTCAGATTGGGTTTCGCCTGTAATCAAACAACAAAAACAAATTAACAGAGAAATATGTTAAAATTTTACCTGATTCAAACGCTGTGAGCTTGCATGTCACTTACGGTACATTACAGCCGGTTCGAAATACTGATCTTCAGCTCGTAGCTTCCACAATCGAAGATCCATGCTCGTAACCCAACTTCTAATCACCTGTAATTGTTGAAGGATGCTTGAACGCGAGTGCAGAGTTCTTCAATTTTGAGTTAGGGTTAACCTCAGGGTTCAATAGTGATGAAATGGGGTTTTTATGAGGATGCAAGTCAACATGTTACCAAATTTACCTATTTACCCTTTGACCATTAACAGAAAAAGCTAGAGTGTAACGGCATCTTGGTCTGGGGGGTAAAAGTGCGACATAAGGGTTAACAGTGGGGTGTATTTTTGCAATTATTTCCTTAGGGGGGGTAGGAGTGCCAATGACCCCTAACCTCAGGGTGTAAAATTGCAGTTTACTCTAAATAATATTATCATTACATTTTTCTCTTTCCTTCACTCACAACCACTTTCAATATATATTAAAAAAAATTATACTGGGTGAACAGTGTCCCCCCAAATATACAGATGAACAGTAACATTTTCTCTCTCCTACACTCACAACCATTTTTTATACCCTTTATAATATAAAAACTACCCCTCACATATTTTGATGGTTTAGATGAGAATGCTCTAAGTCCAACATTGATGTCTCTTTTGGACTAGTAAACACTCACACACTCTACTCTACTCCTAAAATCAACACACATGCACTTCGTAAAATTTGAACTCATAACCATTTAGTGATAGAAAACACCACTTAATTTACCACCTTGATGTTGACTATGGGACACTTAGTTACTACTAAATGAAGGCAATTATTAGCATGTTAAGGAGTTTATGCTGACATGATTATTAGTGATAATATCCAATTAATTGTCAACCGATCGTGACCATCAACAGTTTTGCACAAAACAATGTGTCACTTTAGCTAACTGTTGCAATGAAACCTCCACTATAAAAAACTAAAGTATTAGGTCTAGTTTTTGTACTCTTTTTCATTAAAAAACACATACTCGTTTTTAATTTTTCTATTTGATGTATCTAATTAAGATTTTACGAAATATTAACGGCGATTATAGGCGATTGAAAGAGATATTATGGTTATCAATTAATCAATGAAGCCACAATAAATGTCTTCTCATTTGCTAGGGAAGAAACACACGAGTTTTTTTTTTCCAAAACTAGTGTTAGTGTAAAAAGTATTTACCATTTTGGTGTTCTTTCAAAACTATTTACCAAAATAGTATTTTTATTCATTTTATATTTACCTTTTCTTTTAAACAACATAAAAAAGTTATTATTTTTTTTCTATGTAGGTCCCTCGGAGGATGAGGTCAAACCTTATCCTTGTTATATCTAACACACTAGCAAATGCGGAATCCAAGCTAGCATGCAAACCGGAGTTTATGTGAGAACACAAGCCACAAAGAGAAAGGTAGACACACAAGACTCAACGATTAACACCTCTGTATTAATACTATGAAAGTCGGTTACAGCACAAGGTTTACAAATGTATTCTGTAAACTCTCTCTCTCGTGTGTGTTCTCTCTTGTTCCTGTCTCACTCTTGTCCCTCTAAATGAAGTGAACACATTACATGGGTATATATACCCGTCACAGCTCGTCTGGTCGAAGGATCAGATAGACTGATCGAAAGATCATCTATCGACCTGAAACCTATCGAAGGATCACATATACACCTCGAAGGATGATATCCTTCGAGGTCCATCAATCATCCATCGAAGGCTTATCTTTCGAGCTCATCGAAGGATCTAAACAATCCTTCGATGACACATCCTTCGACACAAACATGTTACACAACATGTGTTAACTGTTTGGCCAAGTCAAACCAGGAGGATGGTTGACTTGGTCAAACTTACATCGAACACACATATAAACAAACCTAAGACGTAACTCAGACTAATACAAGACATCGTTTTGTATCATGACAATATACAGACAAAGTACAGACACAAGTGCACCAACAAACTCCCCCTTGGCTGTAGCTTTGTCTCGATCTTCGTGTCTTCAAGTCTTTGACGTCCTTTCAAGTCTTCAATGTCGGAGGATCTTTAAAGTCTTCACGTCTTGAAAGCAGAAAGTGTACCAACAAACTCCCCGTTTCATGTAGGAAGTGTGTTGACAAACTCCCCCTTAACATAAGCTCCCCCTTGAGTTATGCTCGTGAATATCTTGATCTTTAGAACTTGAGATCCTTGTGGTGTTGATGATGGTCAGCGGCAACTCGATCATCTTCATCATTTGAGTGCCTTCACGTCGTGTCTTCATTCTGAAGCTTGTCATCGACCATGTTCTCCTTGTCTTTAGAATCTGCACATGCAAGAAATCTAAACGCGTAATGAGAACACCTGCCTGGAATATAGTAAGCAAACGACACACATGTGACCATTGTTCAATCAAACACCGTCCGACAGTTTGAAAGTTTAACAAATTGTTCAGTTTTAGTTTTCAACTTTCAAAACTTGCAAATTTCGACCGTTTATGAAGAATCAGTCGTTTCGGTTTTCAATCAGGTTTCAGGTAACGAAGACTCGAGATCCAACATCGTACAATCGAAAATAAGACAGAAATAAAATCTTTTTGGCTTTTAGAAAGTTTATATTAAAACACACCTAAAATCTTTTTGGTATTTTTGAATATCTCAAATGTAAAGACTGAAAGCAGTAAATAAATATATACAAAGATGCAGAAACTAAAAGCATTAAATACATATTTACAGACATTCTTTTTGCGAGTTTCGAGGGTAAGAGAATCATATCAGTGTACGGTCATGCCAAAACGCTCTTGTTGTTCAATTAGTTAACATTAAGATAAGCATCCTATAACAATTATCGGCATTGTTGTCCACATAAGCTCAACTTATCAGATGTAATCATGGCGCGGGGATACGTTAAGGTATGATTTATACTTACCGACCGGTGTTCATCCACATCACGACACATTCCCGTATCAAGGTATGCACGAGGGTTCATCTTACCGGTGAGTATACCGATTATCATCTGTTTGACCGTATATGATGTGAGATTCTCACTTATTTTGATTGAAAACAAGCCCTATGTGATAGAATCACTTATTGATGAGGAACTTGATTTTCGATGCATGAGGGCACAAGAGCAAGTCCGTGAACAGGTCAGTACTTTCGTACAGGAGAGAGACGAACTTGACTCCCGGATAAATGTGATATTTTATCACTTATTTGTTTGGACATGTGATTGTTGATCACTTATTGAGGTCGAATGCAGTATGTACACGTATGTATGGTATCATGGAAGATCTAGACTTGCGTCCCCGTTATTTTCCGGTAAAAGATACAACCATGATACCCAGATGATAAGCAGCATAAAGACCGAATATCTCAGAACCTCGGCAATCTCTCAAACGAAATTTCGGTACTAAGACCATATGCCAATGAATGGTTCCCACCTGGTCTTCAGTCGATTTAAGGTTTATATCACCCTGCACACTTTAAAATGATTGTGAGCCTACCGATACATCTTATATAGAGCTGCTTATCGTTTTTCATTTTGCATTTCAGTTTAAAGAGGTTTGGACAGACCACTGATGTACTATCATTTTCTCTTTTACTTGCCAGGAAACTCATTTTTGTTTTTCTATTGTTTTTGTGTTTTGAAATTTTTCGATGTTTTTGGATTTTCAAATTTTGGATTTACTCCCCCTAAAATCAATAAACTAAGACAAATTTAAAACACAAAGGTATTTACAAAAATGATTTTCCGATGTTGGTTTTACTCTTGCTTGACCTTAATGCCGTTTACCAATAATAAATAGTCAAATCTTGATTTGTCAAAAGCTTTGGTAAAAAGGTCGGCACGTTGGTCATCGGTGTGGACGTAAGCAACATCGATTAGCCTTTTCTCAAAGCAATCACGTATGAAGTGATACTTAATTTCGATGTGCTTAGTCTTTGAATGCTGCACAGGATTTCTAGTGATCTGTAAGGCAGCAGAATTATCAACGTAAATAGGAGTAGTTAGGAATTCAAAACCGTAGTCGCGCATTTGTTGTTGGATCCATAGGACTTGGGAGCAACAACTTGAGGCAGCAATGTATTCAGCTTCGCATGTTGATGTAGCTACACAGGTCTGCTTCTTGCACTGCCATGTGACTAGGCGATTTCCCAAAAACTGACATCCAGCCGTTGTGGATTTGCCGTCGATTTTGCATCCGCCAAAATCAGAATCACTGAATGCTATCAAGTCAAAGTTATTATCCCTAGGGTACCATAGACCGGTGTCAGGGCAGCCCTTCAAATAACGAAAAATCCTTTTTACAGCTGCAAGATGTGAGGCCTTCGGGTTGACTTGATATCTGGCAAGCAGGCATGTTGGGTACATTATATCTGGTCTTGATGCTGTGAGGTACATAAGAGATCCGATCATCGCGCGGTAGTATGAGGGGCTAATAGCTTCACCCTTCAAGTCTGGAGTAATTCCGTGATTTTGCGGCAATGGGGTACCAATGGGCGTTGCATCAGACATCTGGAACCGGCTCAAGATGTCACCAACATATTTAGTCTGATGGATGAATATCCCAGACTAGGTTTGTTGTACTTGTAGGCCCAAAAAGAAGGTCATTTCCCCCATAGCACTCATCTCGAATTTATCCTGCATAATGCGCTCGAAATTCCTACACAAAACATCATTAGTAGAACCAAAAATAATATCATCAACGTATACCTGAACCAGTAGAAGATCTCCATCTTGTTCTTTGATGAAAAGAGTACAATCGATAAGACCTCTGCGAAATCCATTCTCCAGCAGATAATTAGATAAGGTTGCATACCAAGCTCGCGGTGCTTGATGTAGACCATATAGAGCTTTGTTGAGCAACCAAACCCGATCGGGATGGATAGGATCTTCAAACCCAGGAGGTTGTTCGACGTACACTTCTTCTTCCACCACACCATGTAAGAATGCACTTTTCACGTCCATCGGTATACCTTGAAACCTTTGAATGAGGCATAAGCCAGAAAGATCCGAATTGCTTCTAGACGTGCAACAGGTGCATACACTTCGTTGTAGTCGATCCCTTCTATCTGACGAAAACCTTGAACGACTAGCCTTGCTTTGTTTCGAATAACGACTCCACGGTCATCCTTTTTGCATTTAAACACCCAACGGGTACCAATCTTCTTGTAACCAGCAGGTTTCTCTACGAGCTTCCAGACACCAAGCTTCTGGAATTGTTGCAGTTCTTCCTGCATTGCTTCAACCCAAGAGTTATCTTTCAAAGCTTCTTTCCAAGCTCTTGGCTCTTCCTGTGAGACATAACACGCGAAAGACCAATCATTTTGTTGACCAGATTCTCTAATCGCCGCATACAAGCCTGCATTGTTGTTGTTTCGCAACATGTTTCTTGTTTGAACGCCACTTTGTACATTTCCGATGATGTTTTGTTGAGGATGGGTATTGTGAATCCTTGTTTCTGGATTATCTTGAACTGGAATGTTTGTACCCAGATTGTTGAGATTGAGATCAACAAGCAATTCAATACCCGGAATTGACGAAGAGGATGATGCAGTAGCTTCAGTTGTTCTAGGGACGTCCACTGGAGGAGTACCCTCTGAAGTACCATGAACTGCTGTTGTTGGAGCTTCTTGATCTGCATCTAGAAATTCATCATCCTCTGAAGATTCATTCAATTCGGTAGCATCGTGAAAATCCTCATTATCGAGAGCATTATTATTCACTGAAGATGGTTCTTGATTGACAATAATGGGATGAACCAACGGTGAATCTGTTGCATTGTCACTCTCGAAAAACATCCTTGCTGCAGCGTTTTCTTCAACTGCTTCAACATTGATCGAATTGAAAAAGTCATCGTACTCAAACATCCAAGGCTGACCAGGATTTCTAACTGGCAAAGTGTGCCTTTGTGCTCTGACTTCAGACCATTCCTCGACCCTTTTAGTCTCTAGATTCCAGACTCTTAAGTTCGGGGTGGAATACCCAAGAAAGTATCCTTCAATGGCTCTTGCCCCAAACTTTCCATTAGGATCGATTAGTGTGCACGGAGCTCCAAACGGTTCAAGATATGACAAATCTGGTTTCCGTTTGTTAAGAAGCTCAAAGCAGGTCTTGTTGTGCCTTTTGACTGTAAGGACTCGGTTCAACGTGTAACATGCAGAGGACACAGCTTCAGTCCAGAATGGAATGGGCAACTGCGATTCTACCAACATAGTCCTAGCAGTCTCGATCAATGTGCGGTTCTTACGTTCAGCGACGCCATTTTGTTGAGGAGTATAAGCCGCACTAAATTCGTGAAGAATACCCTTTGAAGTGCAAAACTCCGCCATGGCATGATTTTTAAATTCAGTACCATTGTCGCTACGTATCCGCCTAACCTTCAACTTATATAGATTCTCAATCTGAATGATTAAGTTTTTGATAATACCGAAGGTTTCGCTCTTGTGTGCCATGAACGCCACCCAAGAAAATCTTGAATAATCATCAGTTATCACGAGGCAATATTGATCATTCCTAATACTTTTGTGCTTGACAGGACCGAACAAATCCATGTGCAAACGTTCAAGAGGAACAGCCACCGTGTTGATTTTCTTTGTAGGGTGTCACTTCTTCGTTTGTTTTCCTTTCTGGCACGAGACACAGATGTCTTAAAGATGGAAGTTTTTAAGAGGAACACCATTCACTAATTCATTTGACACCAAATGATTCATTTTGCGTAAGTGAATGTGACCCATTCGTCTGTGCCAAGAGATTGAGTCTTTTTCTGTGGCTTTGGAAACGAAACAAGTTGCTTGTGCAGACGTTGTGATAGCTTGGCTCATATCAAGGACATACAAATCATTTATCCTTGGAGCCGACAAGAGAATCCATTCTTTCGGAATTTTGAAGCCGGGTTTCAGCACATAACATCCATTTGCATCAAAGTGTACTGAGAACTGCTTATCACAAATTTGAGAAACACTAAGAAGATTGTGATCAAGTTGTTGTACGAAGTTGATCTTATCAAAGCTAACAACCCCGTTGGAAATCATTCCTTCACCCGTAATATATCCGCCCTTATCTCCAGCAAAAGCAACATAACCTCCTCTAATGGATTTAACGTCGTAGAGAAGCTTCATGTCGCCTGTCATGTGCCTGGATGCCCCACTATCAACAATCCAATGACTACTGATAGTTCCTCCTGGAACACCCTGCACATGAACTCACTTGATTAGTTGGAGATGGGGACCCAAGCCATTGTGGTCTTGGGTCTTCCATTTTCATCAACAACAATAACTTCTATTCTTTGATGATTCATAAATTGTGATGGTCCCTCTGAACTTGTGGTCAATTTAGGTTTCCATGTCTGTTGAGTTTTACCAGTTTGATTGTTTGACAATTTAACTTCGTGATTGTTTGAAGTTTTTGAAAATTTTTAGTTTTCTGGCTTAACTGAAACAGATTGTTTTTGAACCACATCAGTTTTAAGTGCCTTTTCAATCACCTTGACTTGTTGGCGTTTCTGTTTCTTTTCCCTTTCTCTTACAAGTCGGGGATCTTGTTTTACAGAAACAGATCGCTTTTGGTGATTGCGTTCACGGGGATCATCATCCTTTGCTTTCAACTTATGAAGATACGGACAACTTCTGACAATGTGCCCAATTGTACCACATTCAAAACATGATCTTCGTTCAACAAACCCCGAAGTATCATGTGATCGTCTTGCCGATAATGATGAACTTTGTGACCCCGAGGTACTAGGTTTTGAACTATTTGGTTCATTCCTTTTCATCACTGTTGCTTTCTTGACAAAATCTAAGTTAGATTGATTTTCAAACGTTTCAATTTTGTCCGTTCCCTTAGATTTCACAAAGTTCACATTCTTTTTCTTCTTTTGATTTGGCTTCTTTTGACTTTGAGCCGGCAATTTTCCTTTTTGTTTGTTATGATTTTGCTGCCTTTTCTCTGTTGGTAATTTCTGATTGCCAAATTGTTTTCTAACTTCAGCCTTTGGGATAGGAGGGCACTGTGTTACCACAACGTGTGATCCTTTCTTACCCAGAAATTTACTTGTCGAATTTTCAAAACTTTACTGATTAAGGATTGATTTACATTCTTAATCGGAAAATCTTTGTCAGAATAAATTTTATTATCACCAACAAGAGTATACAGCAAATCCACACTCTCCGACTCTTGTGCAGACAAGGACTCGATTGCAACAGTCTTAGCGGGTTTTGCAGGAGGATCACACAGAATATGATTCTCAAGAGGTATGTCCTCTTCTTTTATCACCGCATCAGACTTTGCTGAATCAGTATCGTCGGATTCATCATCAGAAGAATCAGCATCCTCAATCACAACTGGAGGATCCTGATTCGGTTCGGCAGAAGACACACATGTATCTGCTGACACATCTGAATCTGACGATACTTCTTTCTTGTATCCGAGTCCTGTTGCAAATTCATTAACATCTAGAGGAACAGATGGTTCAAAGAAAGTTCTATCCTCCTCGTCAGGCATGGCATCATAATTGTGTCTCACAGGTGGTGGACATTTCTTGTATCCAATGCATGTGACATCCCGTTTCTCTTTCTGTACGTCAATGATGTGATCCAACACATAGCTAGAGCTCAAATAACTGTCTAGCTTAAGTTGGATCGCCTCACTTTCAGTTTTCACACAAGCCATTTCCTTTTGCATTACCTCAAGACGAGTTATATACAAATTAATGTCAGTTTGTTTTCTGGAAACCATTTTAGTTAACTCGGTTTTATCTTTCTTTAATTTTTCAATTACCGATTTAAACTCCTTTTCATGATTTTCATAAAACATGTTGGCTTCAGTGCACTTCGAAAGATCAACGGTCAATTTTTGATTGTGAATGAATGTCACATCATATTTCTCTTGCAAAGCCTCGTGTTTGCTTTGCAATTCACACCACTTATCATTCAATGAAACATGTTTGTCTTGCAAGTCAAACAAACTAGCTTGTAAAGCATCATGTTTGCCTTGCAACTCAGACATGTTTGCCTCTAAATCAGCACATTTAACATTTAAACTATCACAGTTATCACAACTAACAGCAATGGGTTCATCGACACATACCTGACTTGATGAACTGTCGACATTAGCCATAAAGGCTGAATGGAGAGAAGACGAAGAATAAGCAGCTTGATCCACCAAAATAGATCTTCTTTCAATTCCTGCAGTAGCTTCTTCCAATAGCTCATCAGTATCTGCATTAACTGACGCAGTTGATGTGTCATCTTCCTGATCATTCCCTGAACTCGAGGACTCTTCATCTGAACTTCCACTGTAACCGGAGCTGTCTTCATCTTCAGAAGATTCACCACCATTGGTGGAAGATTCTCCACCACTGGCGTGTTTAAGATCCTTGACAACTTCAGCAAAACAAGCTGTTCCATCTGGAGCATCATTTCCCAACTGAATTGACCAATCACAACCTTCATCTACTTGAACCACAAGAGCCTGGTTGGCATTAGATGGTCCTGCTTGACTCTGGTTGTTGACAGGCACCAATGTGCGCTCATTGTTCCTTACTTGGTTCTGATTTGCCCTGTTGCCTTGACCTCTGAAAGGATTTTGGTTTCCATGTTAAGATGGCCTCGTACATTCACGTTTGAAATGACCACGTTCACCACAATTGAAACACTTAACAGCCTGCTTATCAAACCCATACTTGGTGTCTTTCTTGCTTTCCAAGCTGGTTCTGCCAGTTCTTTCCATGAAATCCTTTGCTCGCCTAACAGCACTGGCAAAGGCCCACTTGATGTCCATCATCTCCATCTCCTCTTTATCGATCTGCTAATAGTCTTCTTGTGTCAGATTAATGTTACCAATCTGACCTTCCACTAATCCACAGTATGCGCTCACCAAAGTGTTTAGCAGCTCCATGTGTTCCTTTGCTACTTCCACACTGACTTTAGAAAAGCTTGAGGTGTCGAGCCGTACTGTATTTGACTTTGATTGTTGACCAGCAGATGATGTGCTTCCATAACACGCTTGCTGTTGAGGAGGAAGTGGATTCCCATACATGTCTGTTGGTCCGGTAGATTGAGCAGGTAATGGATTTCCGAACATATCAGTTGCTCTGATAGGTCGTTGGCTTTGCTGTTGTGGTACTGGTTGAGGAACTGGTTCAAGCGGATTTCCATACATGTCTGTTCGAGGAGGCTTGACCGGAACTTGGATAGTATTGCCATACATGTCTGTTCGAGGAGGCTTGACCGGAACTTGGATAGTATTGCCATACATGTCAGTGCTAGACACAAACGCTGTTTGAATTGGAGCGTGTGAAGAAGGTTTTGTAGAAGTGCTAGAAGTTCCATAATACATTTCAGGATTTTGTGGCACGGGAACTCTTTTTGCCTTGAGAGTTTCTTCCTGATTCTTGTTTTCCGGGAGTTGAACAAAGTCATTGAAGTTTGTTGTAGCTAAAGTGCCATTGTACTTCATGATTTCCAAGAAAGTATTCCATTGAGGTGGCAACGCATCTGCAAACTTTTTCACAATCTCTGCTGAAGTTGTAACAACCTCAAAATTTGCCAATTCAGTCAACAAATGATTAAATCGACTTGTCAAATCTCCTAAAGATTCATTCTCCATACAAGTAAAACCATCAAACTCTTTCTTTAACAAGTCACGTCTCAATTGACGTGTCGCTTCATTTCCTACGCCCCTTGTCTTCAATGCGTCCCACAACCTCTTCGTTGTCTTGTAACTGACAAATTGATGATAAATATCTTTACTTAACGCCTGAGTAAGAATGGCATATGCCTTCTTTTCCAAATCATAGACCTTCTTCTGATCTTCCGTAAGATCTGCAAACGTAGCAGCAGATGATGCGGCAACCTCTATTGTTTGATCGAAATCTCTGATGAACCGCAACCACAATTCTGTATTTTGTCCAAGGACGTATGTATGAAATCTGTCAATCCATCCTGGATATTCGTATAAGTGCATCAACTTTGGAGGCCGATTCAAACTTCCGGTTTCGCTCTCGCTTAAGAGAATGCTTTGAATACTTGGAGTTTGATTTGATACGAATGCCCATTGACCGGTAGAAATTGCATTAGCTTGAGAAGATACCGGTGCGGGAGATTCGGCCCACGAAGGAGACAAACTCGTGTTTCTATACTTTCCACTATCCGGAGACGGAGTACCAAAATACATCTCTGTATTTACCGGAGTACCCCATCTTGGATTCATTCTTGATCAAGAATAATAATACCTGAAAATCACAAACTTGTTAAACATAAACAGACTAAGGTCGAAGGATCAAGACTTGTTCGAAGGATCAACAGTGTTCGAAAGATCACTGTTGAATTTCGAACAATGATTTCGAAAGATTCTCCAAACGAAGGATCCTTATCTTTCGAAAAAGAACTGTAGACCGAAAGATGTAAGCTTCGAAAAGATTCCTTGGATCGAAGGATAAGTCACAGACTTCGAAGGATGTTCGAAGGATGATTATCTATCGAACCTCCTTTGATCGAAAGATGATCTTTCGACTTCGAAGGATATCCTTCGATCTGCACTGACACAGTTGACAAAAGAAGTGACAGGTTGGTGAAAAGGTGATGGGTTGGTAGAAATCTTTCGGCAGAAAGGTATGGTCAGACCATACTTTTAGCAAACCGAGATTTTGAATCAATAAAATATACTAAAAATCGAAGGATCAACCCAGAAACCGGTCACCGGAGTAAGCCGGAATTTGGCCGGAGAAGACCAAACTTCTTAAAAACAAGTTTTTAAGTTACCCAACCCGTCTTTTAACACACCCGGTAAGTTTAGAACACGTTTTTACGACTGGAAAAGCAACAAAAACACTAAAAACGGGTGCTAAACCATGTGAGTTTTGTCCAAAACACTCCAAAGTCTTGTATAAACTCGGTTTTTAACAAGGAAAAGAGCCACGGCTCTGATACCACTTGTAGGTCCCTCGGAGGATGAGGTCAAACCTTATCCTTGTTATATCTAACACACTAGCAAGTGCGGAATCCAAGCTAGCATGCAAACCGGAGTTTATGTGAGAACACAAGCCACAAAGAGAAAGGTAGACACACAAGACTCAACGATTAACACCTCTGTATTAATACTATGAAAGTCGGTTACAGCACAAGGTTTACAAATGTATTCTGTAAACTCTCTCTCTCGTGTGTGTTCTCTCTTGTTCCTGTCTCACTCTTGTCCCTCTAAATGAAGTGAACACATTACATGGGTATATATACCCGTCACAGCTCGTCTGGTCGAAGGATCAGATAGACTGATCGAAAGATCATCTATCGACCTGAAACCTATCGAAGGATCACATATACACCTCGAAGGATGATATCCTTCGAGGTCCATCAATCATCCATCGAAGGCTTATCTTTCGAGCTCATCGAAGGATCTAAACAATCCTTCGATGACACATCCTTCGACACAAACATGTTACACAACATGTGTTAACTGTTTGGCCAAGTCAAACCAGGAGGATGGTTGACTTGGTCAAACTTACATCGAACACACATATAAACAAACCTAAGACGTAACTCAGACTAATACAAGACATCGTGTTGTATCATGACAATATACAGACAAAGTACAGACACAAGTGCACCAACATTCTATCCAGTCAATCCACTATTTGCAATTTTATTCTTTTATAAGAGAATAAAAATGCAAAAGAATAAAATTGTTTCTTTTGGTTTAACGGTTTAAGCTTTATTATGCCCGTATATTAAATACACAAAACTAAAAAAAGTTCAAAAATATATATACATCTTTTCATATCATTCAACTCACCTACGTTGATTCAAGCATTTCAATTTAGTTTACCACACTTATTCATATCATTCAAAGCACAAATATATATAACTGTCGTGGAACTAAGTGATGGCTAATTCAATTCGGAGACACTTGCACTCTGGGCTGCATTTGCATTTCAATTTTAGGCTTGGTTATATTTGTATATTAAATATGGTATAAACTACAAAATGCAAAGAGTTAAATACTTGTAACACAAAATATTTAAAAATTAAAAAGGTTATAATGTATTTTATAAAAAAATGCTTTAAGAGTAGTAAGTAGAAGAATTGAGGAAATAATACATGAATAATTGAATTGGGGAAATATGTAACTGATTGATGATATTAGAAAGATGAAATATGTATATATTCATTTAATAGTTCATTAAGGGTAAAATTGTCATTTTAAGAATAATTTTAAAGAAAAGGGGAAATATGTAATATATGTAATATATAGGTGTTAGGGAGGGAAAATATGTAATTGTTTTTTTTTTTTTTTGGAAATACTTAATAAGTCAGCTTAGTAGGGGAAATATGTAAAAAAAACAAAAAAAAAAATTAGGTCCTATGACTTTCTGCCCCCATGAAACCTTTGATCAAGCTTCACCACTGCCCAAGAATGTTGGTATAAATTTCACTACAGTTATAACTTATAATATTTGATTAGTTTTTTTTTTTTTGTATGTTTCTTATTTCATTGTTTAAATTTATGATTTTATTAGTTGACAAAAAAATTATAACGACATGGAAAAGGGGGTATAATATATTAATTTAATAGAAAAAATTAATAAGTTTTTTTATGTGGATTAAAAGAAATGATAAATAATAAATAAAACATTAATAGAATAACTGAAAAAAAATATACTGGGTTGATCAATATAAAAGGTATAATAAGAAAAAATAAAAATAGGGACAGTGAATTGATTGAATAGAAAAAATAATAACCTTTTTCTGTTGATTAAAAGAAAAGAAAAGAAAAGAAAAGGTAAATATAAAATGAATAAAAACACTATTTTGGTAAATAGTTTTTAAAAGAATACCAAAATGGTAAATACTTTTCCACCAACACTAGTTTGGAAAAAAAAAAAATACTCGAAATACATGGACAAAGTGTTATTTAGTCAATGCATGATCTACGTTCACGCCTAGAATGATTTTTTTTCTTGTTCACGAGTTTGTTTTGAAACTGCAAAGTCAACCTTTTGTTTTTAATTCTTAATCTAATCTAATACTAATAAAGAAATACATCTAATACCATATGACATTCTCTTATTTCATTTATTTTCATCTAATGTCATGTGGCATTCTCTTATTTAATTTATTTATATATTAAATTAAAATACTATTAATGTATTAGATTAATCTCTAATATTATTGATATATAATATAAAATATCTAATAATATATAAATATAAATGATTGTTATACATTATCCTAATTTATCTTTACGTCAATTTCTTAAACTTTATTTTTTAATGATTATATGGATTTTGTCTTTGTTTTCATTTTTTCATTAAAATATTTAAGTTATAAACATATATATATAATCAAATGAATATTTAAATTAAATTTAATATTAAATTAATACTATATTAATATATTTGATTAATCTCTAATATTACTAATTATTGATATATCTAATAATATATAAATATATATAATTGTTATACATTATCACAATTTATCTTTGCGTCAATTTCTTAAACTTTATTTTTTAAAGATTACATGGATTTTGTCTTTGTTTTCGTTTTTTTCATTAAAATATTTAAGTTATATACAGATAAATAATTAAATGGGTATTTAAATTAAATTGATAAATAATCAAATGAGTATTTAAATTAAATTTTGTATAATCCTTAACTTAGTATTTAATAATAACTAGGGGGTTACACCCGCGCTTCGCAGCGTGGCAACCCGATTTTTGATTTGATATAGCAATCGAAAGAGAAAACTTACAAAATAAAGTCGTCGTACAAAAGTATGTCGACACGTGTTTTACATTGATGAAAAACAATAGTAAAAAATACCACGTATTTAGTTTTTATAAAAAGAATTAATGAACGAACGTTATAAGAGAATTTTTTTTTCCTAAGCCTTTTGGCCCCCAACATCTTTTTTTCTAACCCTTTTGGCCCATAAAAGTAAATGGACGAGGTTAGTGTTAGGGGTCAAAAAGGTTAGAAAAAAGACGTTGGGGAATCAGATGTTAAAAGATTCATTTTTAGGCTAAAATGGTAAAAGTTATATAACCACAAAGGCGAAAATCGTAATCTACTCTATTATTATTTATAGTATAAAAGTCAACTTGAATATTGAAAAAGTAAAAAAAAAAAAAGTACTATAGCACTATTCATCCAAATGTTTGAAACTAATACATGTATATGAATTAGCAATAATTATCCGGTATATATTGGCCTCTTAATATGTGTAAATTTTTTCAAAATTATTATATTTTCTATAAATTTCAAATAAAAAACTCCTGACATTTTCTTGATTATGGGTGGTTTTAAACATTGTATGATATTTATCATCTTTAACTTACGTAAGATATTTTATTTATTCAACTCATGTAATACATGGCTCTGTAAACTAGTATATAAATAAAAAAAGTTATTAGATTTTATCACTTCTAACTATTTGTTGTCGACCGCTGCCACCCTCAATTATCATTTTGACGCCCATCACCACCAACTTAACACTTAGTTTGTTCTGTCACAACGTCGTTAACTGATCACTAACTTTTGATCGTGTTACAATACTTTTGGAGGTGTTATAGGGATCTTATGAAGGTTGCAGGGATCTTAGGACATCCCAAAAGTATAGTAACATGATAAAAAATTAGTGATCAGTTAATGATATGGTGACATAACACACTAGGTGTTAAGTAGAGGGTGACGGACGTCAAAATAATTGTTGGGGTGACAGTAGCTAATAGCCAATAGATAGAGGTGATAACATCCAATAACCCAAATAAAAAATGCACAAACTAGTAATTTAGTCAATGCATACGTTCACGGCTAGAATGATTTTTTTTCATGATCACAAGTTTGTTTTGTAACTACAAAGTCAACCTTATATTTTTAATTCTTAATATACAAATAAAAATGCACAAACTAGTAATTTAGTCAATGCATGATCTACGTTCATGGGTAGAATGATTTTTTTCTGGTTCACGAGTTTGTTTTGAAACTCCAAAGTCAACCTTTGATTTTTAATTTTTAATATACAAATAAAAATTCACAAACTAGTGACAATATCAGAAAATAATGTATATAGCACTAGTTTAACTACCTGTGCGTTACACGGGTAGTCTCAAATTGAGTTATATTATTTAACAGTGTGGAGATCAGAAGGATCTTCGATGATGTTTGTTGCTGGAAATCTTGGGCGGTAAGTTTCAAAGATTTGAAACAATACCGTGAGGTTTGTTTAAAACAAAGATTGCTGATGGTGCTGACACAAATAGTCAAGTGGGTAGTGGTTTTTTTTATCTGTGCAGTGTTAACCGCCTGGTGGAGAACCGGGTTCGAGTCCTGGCTCCACCTTGTTTTGATTTTGTTTCGGATTTTAATACTTTTTCAGTATTGCAGTTTTAGTCCCAACATTTATACTTTAACTTAGTTACCCATTCTTAACATAGTTTCAGTATAGAATTTTATTTAAATAATAAATATTAGACTTATCTATGAAACTAAAAGTACATAAATAGATAATTAAATTTCTTTATTGGCTACTTTACGAAAGGTTTCAGTTACAAAACGATTCGGATTCTAGTTTCAAAACGGGTTGGATTTTCATGTACCCATTTTTTTTACGGATGTTACACTCTTCCCTACTTTTGGGAATTTCGTCCCGAAATCAAGAGGAAACCGTTCGCGTAGGGTGATGTGTGGAGTTCCTCATAAATGTAGGTGATACCGGGTAGTATTAGTACTATGAACTTGTATCTTAAAATTTGATTGAGTCTTGAGTATGTGTTTGGTAACAATAGGAGTCTTAGAGCTATTATGTTAGATCGAAAGTAGGGTTTCGGTTTAATTGAGGCTGTAGCGCTCCTATTAAGGGTTGGATTCCCGAATGGAGGAATATCTTTGATGCTAGAGATTCAGAGATATAGAGTTTCGCATTACTGAAATGACTTGTAACATGATTAGTTACTGGGTCGTAAAACACTCATGATGTCTAACTGGAATTTGCGTAACGATATGGGGTTTTGAAATGAATAAGCGCCAAAATGATTAAGTTACAAACAAAAGCCAAAATAATAAAATCATCAACCACAAAACCAAACTAAAACATAAACTCCCATGATTAGTGTAACGCTGCTTTTGGAAAGTTATTAGAGACATTTATATAAGAAGCACCAGTGGTGTATCCACCATGTCTCTACCAAACTTTCATCCACATCATTATTCGAATCATGGTTGCCAATATTTACACAGAACTTCCCATGACTAGGCTAACAATGCTTTTGATCGTTTGACAATAGCACTTATATATAAGAAATACCAACGGCGTATCCACCATGTCGTTGTCAAATTTTCATCAGCTTTGTTATCAAGTCTTGATTGGTTCTATGTGACTCGACCAAGAATCTACTAACTAAGTAACACCACAATAGCTGATACTAGAGTCTCGATCCCAAAAAGGCAAGACTAAATGATGGCAGTTCCTACATCCCATGTTATGAGGAAGAAGTCAGCCTATGAAGAGGTGAAGTGATACCCACAACCCCTAAATTATGAGATGGGGTCAACTATGATACATGATGACATGAAATAGTATAACAAGAAATATAGTTGATGTAAAATTGCACTAATTGCAAATGATAATTGTATGAGTAAACATAATACGAAATAACAATGGTGATAATATGAAATGGCAGTACATGGAATGAAAATGATGATAATTTGAAATAGAAACTTTGGAACTTCACGGTGAGAAAACAAAAGGGGTTAAATCTTCTGTTTTGGGACCAAAATGCTCTTTCATCCTACTTAAAAATAGTGACACATGTCATCTCTATAATTCTTTTTAGGCTACATAGAAAAAAAAACTCGCTTTCTAGTGGATCTTCCCTTACTAAGTTTTATACATACACACACACACACACACACACACACACACACACACACATATATATATATGGTAGAAGTTGGCTACAAAGTCTAATATTCTTTCTTTATTTGTGGGTTTTGATTCTGTTTTATGGCTGACATTATGATGTTTTATGACTTTTTACACTTTTTAGGAGTTTTGGACTTTGTAACCGAACTCCACCCAGTAATATATATACATATAGGGTGGGAGTTGGCTACAAAGTTCATTTTTCCTACAAAGTGTAAAAAGTCATAAAACACCATAATGTCAACCATGAAACACACTCAAAACCCACACAATAACAAAGTGAAGATTACTAAAACGCCATATTTGTGGGTTTTGTGTTGTGTTTTGGATGATAAGGCTTTGATTATCAAATGATTAACATTAGTGTGTTTTATGTTGATTATCATGGTGTGTTTTATATTCATAGTTCTACGATGGTGTGTTTGAAGTTTTTATCGGCTATTAGGGTTTGGATATTGTGTTTTAGTGATCTCCACTCTATTATTTGTGGGTTTTGAATGTGTTTTATGGCTAAAATTGTGATGTTTGATGACTTTGTACACTTTTTAGGAAAAATGGACTTCGTAGCCAAACCCCACCCTATACATACATACATACATACATACATATATATGTACGTGTGTATGCACGATTATTTTTATATAATAAATAACTATTATGTAGTTCAAATTAAAATAATCACATCAATTCCATTGGAAAAATAGTTTGAACTGCAACTTTCATTAAGAAAAATAACAAGAAGGTACAAATAAAAACAACACCCAGAATTACACATCAACAACAAACCAATCTTTTTATGTAATATTCTTAATCAGTGACCAATTTTTAATCCATATGTACGCTAAAGAATTTATAACCTCCATGACTTTAACCGCATTAGCTTTTAGTGTATATTGTGTGTGTCCGCCACTATACGAATAGGCTAGATAGAGCATGTGTTGAATATTGTATAGTTGGGAAAGGGACGAGGGCTCATCCGCATGGATGAGTAATCCGCTCGAATGCGTGATCCATCCCAAAGTATCATGTCTATATATAGGAACTCATGTGTTTGAAGTTGATAAGTTTTTGGAAAGGATGGAGACCTCATATTTTCTCTCTAGCTTGTAAAATGATGCATGCTCTTTCGGTATTAATGAAAGCTTTCTACTTTTGATTATTCTTACGAAATATCTACTAAACTAGCTTTATTTTATCCAAACTTATGTCTAAACCATTGTTCCGGATCCTAAAAGTGGTATCAGAGCTACGATACCGATTCAATCTATCTAGCAGTTGATTGGATCACCTACGCTCATGATTTGTGTGGTTTTAGACGTAAGACATCAAATTGAAGGTCAATTCATTGATGGATTTTGATATTGAAAACATCATTACATTCAAAATTGTTTTTTGTTCATGTCTTTGGAAGAATCATCATCAAATTCGAAGAAATAAAGATTTTGGATCGAAAAATGTGAACAAGTGTGTTCGAGCGAACGGGATAATTTCAAGCGCATGAGTGTCATATTCGTGCGAAGGAGTCATTCATCCGCACGAATGAATCCTAGTCCATTTGAAAAATTGTGTTCATCCGCACGAACCAGTTAGTCATTCACATGTATCAACTTTCATCCGTACGAATCAAGCTTTCATCCGCACGGACTAGCACTCATCCGTACTAACCAACTTCATGCGTTCCAAGTCAATCAGCTCATACGCATGAAGGAGTCATCCGCTCGAGAAATCTCACACACGAATGAGTCAAAATGTCTAAAAAAAGGCATTTTTTGATCGTGGTGACGAGACGAGTGCCTAGAAAAAATTTGGTGATTGAAATTTTTTTCGAGATTTTAATGTCAAATACGGGGTTGTTCGGGGACACCGTCGGAGGCTTCGGAGAATGATAAAGAGGATGAGATTGCATAGTAGTAAAAATAGTGGGGTAGTCATGAAGAACGGTGTATAACATGTATCATTTGGTTAAGTGACTATTAATGGGCCAAAATAGAAATATCCGCATTGATGAAAAACACACTTTTATGGAGCAAAATAGCACATATTTCACATAGTTGAGTTTTTTCAGAGATTAGAGATGACTACATTTGCCAAGTTTGAGGGGAAAATTCAGTGATGAGTTTAGAGAGGTCAGAATTTGCCAAAAATAAGGGGGAATAAAAATTTTCAAATATTAGAACATTTTTGGAAATTCAGAAGGGAAAAACATGCAACAATATTTAGGTGGTTCCGATTACAAATTGGTTGGTGATGCAGCGTATCTTGATTCTTTAGTCCGTGATCATAGGGAAGTTCAGATTCTTTACACCGTGATCCGATTGATGTCTGAGGGTTTGAGTCTCGAGTCTTCGAATAAGCCGATTAGCAACATTAGCGTTAGGAGGATGTATCAGTATTGTCGATACTTAAAAGATATTAGAGGGCTTTCAAAAATTTACCTAATAGTTTTATGATAGTCTAAAGTGTCCGAATGGATAATCTTTGAGCAGATGAGTTGTTTTTCAGACTAACTGCCAGGGAATGATGATGTTTGTTGATTAAGTTGCTGCCGGGACTAACGGAGAAGGCTATACATCTGTTATAGTGACTGGAGAGGAAGAATATGAATTTGATCGTGGAAAAATGTTTCTTAGATCACAATGTATTATCAGATGATTTGTTATCCGATGAAGATTTGCTGATTGTGGAGATTACCATTTACATAGACAAATATTTGAAGATTGGTTGTGCATAAAGATGGTTGCGGAAGACGGGATTTCTGATTTTCGTGGTCAGGGCGTGATATAAGTTTTGATATATTTTTAAACACTTTTCACTCTTTTATCAAGCTTTAAATTTAAAAAAAAAAAACACGATATAACACTATCACTCTCTAAAACACGTTGGGCAAGTGCACCCATCGTTGGCGTAGTATAGTGATGGTAAGATACCGAGGTCGTCCAAGGGCACAAGAGCTTTTAATACCATAACATCGTCAACGTCTAATCTAACCAGGGGTGGACATAGACTTTAAATAGGGGTAGCCCCCGCTACCCCTTGACGCCCGGGTGGTAGTGTAAATTTAAAAAAAAATTGACATTTTTTTTATTTCGTTACCCATTTTTTTGAAACGTTACCCTACACGTTTTTTCTAGATCCGCCACTAGATCTAACCAAATTTTGAAGAAAGATATTTTTAATAGTTAAAATAAAGAAAGAAACTAAAATGATTAAAGAAACAAATAGACAAGATAGAATCACTTGGTTCCGACTTATCTTTTACATTTTCTTTGATAATTTTCATACTTTGGGATTTTTAAGAGATTATCTTAGTTATAGTGGTATGTCCCTCTTTTGAAGACAACTCTACCCTCGGCCATATTGGTCTGAGTCAGCAGGGATACAGTCCCGCAAGGCCGGAATATTGGAAGATAATTAAGTAAGTTATTAATGCAAAATGTGGCATGTCCCTCTTTTGGAGGCAACGCTACCCTCGGCCATATTGGTCTGAGTCAGCAGGGATACAATCCCGCAAGGACGGTTTAAAGTTTTAATAGCAGTTTATTTATAAGGGATTCAAGCTGTTCTTACTTCCCCCGGTTTGATGTTATCTTCCTCAAAGGAAGTCCTAAAAAGCTTGATTCAACTCCTTGCTGAATATATACACTAAAAGAGGCAAGAACTTTACCTAAACCATCTTTCTAACCCCCTTCCAGGCAGTTAATGTGCTTTATATAGACCGTAAAGATACGAATGAGTGAATCAACAAAACATGAAGAGATGATAGAATAAAGTTCAATTTCGATATAAAAAAAAACTAGTAATTAAAGTCATTTATACAAACCCAATTAAAATGTTAATCAAAGCTTGGAAATCAAAAGTAGTACATAAAAGACTTGTATTCACCAAATGATATAAGAGATTAACCAATTATGGCCATTGTTTAACAAAACTCTTACGATCAATCTTGGATCTCGTGACTACTCCACACTGTAAAGATGGATGATGGATGAATGTGGTTGATGATGGTGGTATTGTGGTTAGGGTTGTAAACGAACCGAATGTTCAGCGAACAGTTCGTGAACCTTTCGGCGGAATGTTCGTTTATGTTAGTTTGTTTAATAAACGAACGAACATGAACATTAAATTTCATTTGATTCCTTAAATGAACGGACATGAACAGAGGCCTTGTTCCTTCAATTGTGTTCGTGAACGTTCAGTAAGATGTTCGTGAACATTCGTTCATTTATGTTCATTCATGTTGGTTTGCTGGTGTTTTAATTAAAGATCTTTCTACTTTCATATACTTTATCTAAACTTTTTATATTATATTATTTTTATTTATTATTACCCTAACAATTAAACTAAGAAAACCTATTTCCACATTGTTTATACATTTTTCTCTTTTTTTCTCATTATTCATATCGACGAATATAATCAACCTCCGTTCCAGTGTTGTTGTCTCTGTCATCCACCTTTAGCCTTCGCCGTGTTCGCCAAATTTATTTCTGTTCATGAACCGTTCGTGAACACGCTCATGTCCTTAATGAACGAACACGAACATAAAATCTCGTTTGTAAGTGTTCATGAACCGTTCGTGAACACGTTTATTTCCTTAACAAACAAACACGAACAAGGGCTTGTTCGTGTTCGTTCGGTTCGTTTACAGCCCTAATTGTGGTGGTAGAGTGGTGGCAGGTGTGAGAGAAGTGGCTTGCGAAGGGGATGGATTGTAATTCAACCAAGCAGCCCTATTTGTAGCCGGAAACAAATAGTTTACACGGTCTCGTGCCTCATTCTTCTCTGTCTTCATTTAATGAGTTGTGTCAGTCCGTATGCTCACATGGCCCCATGTGTCAACGGCACAGCCCCGTAGCCCTTGTACTTGCTATACTATCCAAGATTTTGCATATCTCGTAGTTGACCATGGCCGGTTTCCATGGGACACGGTCCCGTGTCTCTTGTTTGTTTTTGTTTGTCTTTTTATTCACGGAATTTGGAGTGGGGCACGGGCCCGTGCTTGTCTTCTGATTTGTTGTTTTTCTTCTTGGGTGAAGCTTGGAGGGTTAGTATGATGTATCAACTTTTCTTCTTTTGTATTTATGTTGGTTTTTGCGGTTAATTTGTTCATTTTTTACATTTAAGCTTTTTTAATCCTGAAAATCAAAATATACAAAGAAACGCACTTTTTCCAATATTAGTACTAAAAATGGTTGATTTTATACCTTATTAGATATAATTTATATGTTGCATTTGGTGCATATGATAGTCGCAAGAAGGATTCCATGTACCACCTTCTTTTTGCAAGCGTCCATATTAAGGTTTTTGTGCACCAAACATATATCTCGAACATCGAAAGCATATACAAGCAATTTTACACACCAAGAGCTTACTCCTTGCCAAACTCGAGAAGCGAAATAACAAGAGGTTAATAGATGATCTACGTTTCTTTGCTTTCACCACATAAGTTGCACCAATCATTTTCTATCTACACATTACAATGCCTCAAAGCCTCAACTAGGGTTGAGCTTGGTACCGGTACTGAAAGTACCGATGCCGAAAATCGCCAAATATGGGTATTGGTACCGAAAATGTTCGGTACAGTATGATAGGGTATCGGTACTGGGACGGCACCGGTATTTGAAGGTTAAATTCGGTAAATAGATACCAGTATAGAAAACGCCAAAAAGTGGGTTCCGAATTGGTACCGAATATAATTAGGTACGGGAAATTTGGTACCGGTACCAAATGTTCATCCCTAACCTCAACAGTTGGGAGTTTCTTTTTCTCCGCTCGCCACATAAATATATTTATCTTCTTAGGAACCCAATTATACAATTTTACAACAAACGCTGTTGTTGTAACTACTGAATTTGACAAGATGTTTTTCATGGAAGCAACCGAAAAACCTTCTCGAGAATCCAGAACCCATAGCTAACGATCCAAGTAAAGTGTCAATACCACTCTTCTGATCACATTCAAAAATTCCCCCCATTTGGTTAACTTATGTTGATCTAATTTAACTTTTTTCCATCTCCACTTCTAATTTACCATACCTTCAATCTTTCTAAGAAATCTTGAATCAAAATGTCTTTATCTTGTTCAATGCAAAACAAATTTGGGTAAATAACACTTGAGGCTGATTAGATGCCCAAGGATCCACCCAAAAACTAATTTTATCGACCCAACCCCACTTCCCCTTGAATAAGGTCTGACATCATATTATAATTTGCCAAAATTGAATCTACACGAACTACATTATTTCAAGTACCCATCAAATTCTTCTTGCAAGGAATAAAAGACCATCCTCGATTAGTCAAATGTAATGAATTAATTACTCTCCTCCACAAAACAGTTGGTTCATTTTTTGAATCTCAACCACCATTTCGTGAGTAATGCAATCTTTGCTTCTGTTAATGGAATTAAACCGAGATCACCTTTTTTGATCGGAAAGGTGATTATTTTCCAACTAACCCAACTCATCTTATGTATATCTTTATTCCCTCCCAAAAAAAATCTTCTTCATTTAACTTCGAGTTGATCAATTATTTTGCATGGGACTTTGAACAAGAAGAAGTGATATGTTAGCAATGTTTCCATAATCGACTTTATTGATTTGGATTCAATTCAAAGACCAAATTTAGAATTTGGTTCACATGAGAACCCAATTCGAATATACAAAATCTAAATTTGGATTCTGATGGCATCAAACTTTTCATATTAGTAGTTCAAATCAGATAATGAATGGAGTTTATAACTTACATAACAATTTCAAGATGTAATCCACCCCTTATGGCCTAGTGGTAGTAGGCTTGGGTTATTTGGTGGAGACCCAAATTCGATCCCCACTTGTGTCACTTTTGGTGAATTAAAGCAATGAAAGATTTGAGTTAGGATTTGTGCGAGGTTATCAGTTCAAATCCTGAGCCAACCCGGGTTTTCGTCCCATTGTGTGTTACGCCACAAAGTTCTGCTATTGTCGTGGCACAACGACTGTCTAGTGGCAGTCGACGGTATGGTTTCTCGAGGAACGCTCAAGCAAACTCTGAAGGCAACGTGAGCCCGGTTATGATAACATTCTGGCTGAAGTGGGGCAACCGGGCTCTTCAATTTGGGAAGGGCGGTGGCCTAACACAAAAAGTCGTTATAAAAAAAAACAACTTCAATATCTCATTTCTATAATCCACTAAAAACCACTACATTTTCTCTCTTTTTATCAATTAAATAATATTTTTATAGCTTTATCATTACCTTTTATTTTCTCTCCTCCACTTACAACCACTTTAAAAAATATTAATAAATTAATAGGGATAAGACTTTGGGACCAATAGGTCCTGGGTTCGATTCCCACAAGGGGTTTTTTCCCATATTTATTGGGTTTCCTCCTGAGTTGGTGTATGACATTATGCCTAGTGGAGATGGATATGATCGGGTGGTTCCGCTGGTGGCACGATAATACTCAAGTGGTCCGTCAGTGATCATAATCTAACGTTAAAAGAAGAAGAAGAAGATGTGAATGCTCTTAGACTGTGGGGTGGGGCGTTTTATGGGGCGGGTGATGCCAGACAACGCTGGCTAACCCACACCGTGCCATCATTGGCCACGGTGTTGCCCCGCTAGCATGGCTTTGAGGCCCGGTGTTGGGCGGGGGACGGTGTGAGCTGGCTGGCTATGATTAGTTATTGAAATTGGACCGTTTAGGGTAGCCATTTAAAGAAATAAATCTTGTATATTATTTGACATTGAGTAAATTGCCAAAATCTTCCTTGTGGTTTGGGCATATTTGTCATTTTTATGCAAAACAACTTTTTTTGTGCAATATAGTCCTTCATTTTTATGATTTTTTGTCATTTTCATTCAAACATCTAATTTGCTGTATGTTTTCTATCAAACATTTGGATGAAAATGGTAAAAAATCCTAAATCTTAAGGACGATTTTGACATCAGACGCTTGGATGAAAATAACAAAAAATCCCAAAAGTGAATGATTATATGGTACAAAAAAAATTGTTTTGAATGAAAATGACAAATATACCCAAACCTCAGGAACGATTTTGACAATTTACTCTTTGACATTTTTTAATGTAGATTCAGATCCAGAAGCAACCTGAAAAAAACTTCTAGCAAAATTTGCTAGTAACTGAAAACTAAATGCAAAATGAGTATAAAACTCTAGCAAAATTTGCTAATAACTGAAAACTAAATGCAAAATTGAGTATAAAACTAATAATTGAGTATAAAATTGTCTTTTTCAAATTGATTAAAAAATATAAAAAATACATGATTCCAAAATAGTATGAAGTGTCGTGTGTACTAGAATTTCTTGCTCTAAAAAAGCCAAAGATTTGTCACGGGAAATAGTTTAGACCTCTTGATTAACAACTTTATAATTAAAGATAATTAATAATTTACACTTTATTTAATTCAAGTTGCTTGGTAGGGCATATAGATTAAAAAAACCAATATTGTTAACTAGTTATTCCATCAATAATGCCTTAAAGAATGTAAATCAAGTAATCTCTCACATCTCATTTAATCAATTAATTGAATTTTTATGTTTTATTAATAAGACCATTCGTAATGTTTAATACCATATAAGGGACAGTGTCCATTATATCGGCATTATAACGTTCTTTCAAAAAATATGTAATGGTTATTGTATATTAATGTCCTTTCAATCATTACTTTTTATTTTTTTCCTCCTTGTTTGGTTTTATATATTCTAGTCCCACTTCATACTCATATATCACCAATGGGGGCGGTGTTAGGGAAGTTATCAAACCCTTTCACGCCCCTATAATGTCTATTATCTATGTCGTAACAAGGTAGCACGTTAGATGTGTGAGTTTGTTCCATAAAAATATCATACTAGTATAAAATAAGTTTTAAGAATTACATAAAAAAAAGTCGAGTTCTATTATCAAGTCCGACCAAAACACTGATTATAACCTTGCGTTCATATTTATTCTCTAGATCTAATTAATACTTTTTTACTACCTTATCGCCTATGATATATTACAAAATTATTTGCTATCTTCTTCATGATCATACCCACAATATTTGTGCTCTACTTATAATTAGTTTATATACATGTTAAATGTAGGGGTGAGGAAATTAACCGTCATAACCAAACCAATTTTAACCGATAACCAACATAACCGATGGTTATGGTTATGATTATGATTACGGTTATGAAGCTTTAATTAACCGATATAAACGAATTGAACCGCCCAACTTGTAACGTTATGTGTATAATTTGATATAATTGATTCTGTTTTACAATAACTATGTAGAGGTTTTTTACTAAGACAAAAGTTTGTTAGTAACAAAATAATATTGATATAGATACCCTTATTTTTTTATGAAGAACTAATGTGTTATAATCATATGAATCTTCTATATAACGATGAGTACAAAATTACTTTACTAAAAGCGATCCCACATCGGTAGATTAACAAAAAAGTGTAGGTTTTGTTGTCTTGAAAAAAAAGCTCAAGCTAAGTCCAACATGATGGGTTACATTTTAATTTTGTAGGCTCGTTAAGGTTATTTTTTAACTTTATTCCAAAAGCTAGTTTTGGGTAAAGTTTTTGGTTAATAACCGAAATTAATTGAAACCAAACCATAGCCTACTTCATAACCGATTAACCGTATCCAAAGTTCGGTTATGGTTATGATTTTGGTTAAGAAAATCCATAACCGAATTTAGCAGTTAGGGTTATAATTAGTTGTAAAAAATCGAACCAAACCAATCCATGCACACTCCTTGTTCAGCGTAAAGATATATATTCTTCAAAAGATGTTAGATAAGGTTGAAACTATATATGTATCAGTTTTAACGTTTTTTTTTTTTTTTTTTGAATGACAATGGTTACTCTAGTGTATCACCTAATAACTATTATGGTAATGTAGAAACCTCTTCCTATCTAGATAAGGTTACACTAAAAGGATGAAAAAATTCTCTATGCTTTTTGTTTATAACTTTTTTTCTTGTCGTGCGCGTATCTGTTCAGTGAGTGAGACTAAAACGATGAAAAAATATTTATGCTTTTTGTTTATAACTCTTTTTCTTGTCTTGCGCATATCTGTTCAGTGATATCATAATACTTTTAGTCGAATCATAGCTTCTACGTTTATTATTAATATATACACTTGATATTTTACATATTATAAAATGTTTCATAATAGATAAAATCATATAATGTTTAGTTTATTCGAATTATATATTTACTATATTATAATGCCCTACCTACGGGTATCTGAAATCTTAAGTACGTAATATAAGTGCTATTGTCCAAAACATAAGAATGAGGTTATATGGTATGGGATAAAATTCTTAAAGGATTTATCACATCATGTAAACGATACATAAGTAAGAGGCTTTATTATTATTACCGCTAGAGGCTTTATTGTTAACCTTTATAATGTGAGATAAAGCACTCTTTTAAGCCCCTTTTAACTATATTCAAAAAATAGAAAAAAGAAATCTAATTAGATAATACAAGTGGGTCACCTCCTTTTCTTCCTCTCATGCCCGCTATTAGAGGTGCACATATCGGGTATTTTCAATAACCGGTTCCGGGTTATTATTATTATTATTATTATTATTATTAGATAATAATAGCACGCGACGAGAGAAACTAACCGTTTAATTGAAAACTAGAGACAAGCATATTTAATTTAAGGCGCACTCGTGTATATGTAACGAACAGTGTATTTGTTTGGGTGATTAACACTACTAGAAAAAGAGGCATTTGCTATGAAGTTTTGCTACGACAAAAAAGGGTCACAAATTTTGCTATGAATTAGCTACGGAATAGCTACGGGCAAATTTTGCTACAATTTTGCTACGGTTATTCAGTCGCAAATGAAATCCGTAGCAAAATTCGTCGCAAATCCATAGCAAAACCGAGGAAATAAATATAAAAAAAATATCGTAGCAAAATCGGTAGCAAAATTCATAGCAAAGCCGATAAAATAAATATTTAGAAATTAACTAAAAAATTTCTAAGAAAATACATAGCAAAATTTGTAGCAAAGTTGAGAATATAAGTAATTAAAAGATAATTAAATAACATGCCTAGAAAAATTTGTAGCAAAATCTTGAAAAAAAATATATCTAAAACAAACCTCTACAAACTTGTAGCAATATCCGTAGCAACATCTGTCGCAAAACTGAGAAATTAGATATAATGAAAAATACTTAATAAAATCGTAGCAAAGTCATAAAATAAATATTAAAAAATTGACAAAAATGTAAATAAAATTTGTAGCAAAATCTATAGCAAAGTAGAGAAAAAATATTCAAAAAATAATTAAACAAAATTCATAGCAAAATCAAGAATTTTTTTTAAATCTAACATAAAAAAATTCAATAGCAACAATCATAGCAAAACCTGTAACAAAATCTTAAAGTAATTTAAAAATAACAAAATTAACTTAGTAAAAGACATAGCAAGATCCGTAGCAAAATAAAGAAAACAAATATTTAAAAGATATTTTAATAATATTGGTACACAAAACTAACAAAAAAAATAGAGTACATTACCATTTTTGTCCTTAGGGTTTGATCATATTCACTACTTTAATTTGAAATATTCTTTTTTCTGCCCGGTAGTCTATGTGGTTTAAAAAACTTATTATTTTCATCAACTTCGTTAACCGAATCCAATTTTTACCGTTAAACGAGGGGGTATTTATATCTTTTTATACATTTTTTATTTAATTCATGTTTAACCACCATTTATTTACCAAATTTTCTACGAATTTTGCTACGGATTTTGATTTGTACCAATCTTTTCCACATGCATTGCTCCTTTACAAACCATATATTGGCAAAGTTTGTTGCAGCAATCACATGATGATACACATGTGCCAGTCTAACCATCCAATCCACTCTTCCGGTCAATATAGTCAATACGAAACCCTAGAAAACCTAAATACCCAAATTTCACAACAATCGAAACCTTAGAAACCTATTTGCCACAATTTCACAAATTTCGAAGCCCTAGAAACCTAAATCCACCAATTTCCATCGATTGGGAACAAGATCCTATCGCCTTCAGAAACCACCAACCACTTCCCTAATTCTCTCTCTCACTCCCATTTCTATGTCTTTTAACATACTTTGATAAGTGCCTCCCTGTTAGAAACTGAGTTTCTTTGTTTGCAAACAAGTATTGATTATCACAATAATATTTACAAACACAAACTGGGAGTTATCGGCAACGATTGTTTTTTATTAATCATCACATATTCACATGTTTTACAAACCATTGACTCTACAAACTCCCCCTCAGCTGATCACACAAACAAATCAGTTCGTATTAGAGAAAATGTGAGTGTGTGTGATAAATAGATCACTAACAGGTGTGATCTATTTATACCAGTACGAAAGCTCTGTTATGAGATCAACTGACGTCACCCTGATAGTGACATCTAACATTTCTAACTGAAAAGATTCTCAGATGTTTGCATACATCTGCTCAACCTTATCATCTGTTCTATGCTATACTAAACAACTGACAAAATAAGTACTGTTACATTGAGAAAACATTGTCTAAGTTATCCTCTGTTGCAATTGTCCAAACATCTGTTTGGCCTAACAGATGTTTGGTCTTATGCAATAGACCTTGGCTTGATCCGGGCTTTGGTCTTCAACAAATGCTAGTCTTCAACAAATGCTTGTACTCTTGAACAACGCTTTCAAGTCTTCAACAGATGTTAACCATGCTTTTAAACAGATGTTATGAATAGTTGTTCAAGATTCACTATCTTTGGGGAGAGTTTGGTTCAAGCACAACAAGTATACTATACACCATATCCTTCAAAGGAAAAAAGCCTGAAAGACTGGTGGGCGTTTGCTAAGACGACGTTGAGGGGAGTTGATGTTGTACCTGAAGATCCCCACAATGTGCAATCGTGTAGAGGATAAGAAGTACAAACAATAGCGAGGTGTGTCCAATCAGCATGCGCCATTTCACCTCTCCTCGATCTCCACTAACGGTTGATGACAAAAGAGACAAGAAGCACATCTTGAAAGCAACTTGTAGCCAATCGCAGTGCGCGATCATAACCCCACCTATACGGACATCAACAACCGCGACAAAGGGAACCAAAAGGATATTCAATGACAACGATGTCTCACTCAATCAACCACACTCTTTCACCAACCCTTCGGCTATAAATACCAACCTCCACCAAAGGTTTAAGTGATCCGATTTCCTACTCTCTTACTCTAAACACACACTTGTTTCCTTTCTCTCTAGAAAGAACAATGCTTATTCTTAAGCAAGAGCCTGAATACGGTACCTGTACATACGTTGTTCATTTTGGCTCGGTACGGTACAACAAATTATGCCGTTAAATTCCCTGGCATAACAAACCAAACCGATAACTATCAATTTCCCGCCATAACACGCGAAGAAACCCCACCAGTAGATTATTAAAACATGTATGGCCACTACAACTCAAACTAACCTATTAATGACTAGTTATATATAAAATATAACTCTTTTACTATAAGACTGTGAGGTGTGGGACGTGGGTTGGGGCGACTATTTGAGTTCAACGCCAGCTGCTCCACCCTGGGCTAGTGTTGGGCATGGCGTTGCCCCTTTGGCGTGGGGATTGAGCATAGAGTGGGGCTGGGTGACATGGTTGGTTGGTTCAATGTAGGTTTATTTTTTAATTTTCTTTGTAGTTTTTTAAAAATTTCCACATAGTTGGCCACACATAGCTAAGCGACGCCCCACCACACCCCTTGTTTTTTAATATTAGCTTGTAGATCTCACCCTCACGTGTCAAGCAATGTCCCCAACCCAAACCCCTCCACACTGCATAGTCTAACTAAATAAAGTATATCTATTAAGCTATTTATTATATACGTAACGTAACTAATATGTATTCTTTCTAAGAACTATGTTTTTAATTTCTATACTAATTCTTCTTGTTATTTATCAATTGTTATAAAATTTATTTACATATTAAAAGTAAAAAATCAAAATTCCCGCCTCATAATCCCACTCCCTCCCTCTCTTCCCGCCCAATTGTCCTTCCAACTTCCGAGCGCATATCCCGCCATTGTGGTTGTTCCATCACTTTACCAATAAATTCTTTGATCACTGTGAATAGATGCTTTCCATAACGCATGTAGTAACCACGCATCACCATGGATGGATGATTGCTTGGCTTCTTTTGTATGATCTTTATGTTTACATATGTACGTAGTTCTAATTCTTTATATATGTTAAGTAATTGCACATGAATATAACATGCCTCATGATGTATATTGGAATTGATTGTTTATGGAGCACTCAAGAGACGCTACTGAGAAGAGAAGATAAAAAGACCAGAGAGGGGTTTCGATTATCCGACCTTCAAGTTTCTTTCTTCAAATATACAGCCATTTCAAAAATTCATTCCCAAAACCGATTCTACATTTAAATTTTACCGCTACTTGGATGGCATGCCGCGGTATGTGAATATGTGATCATTTCAACCTTTTAAGTCTCTGTTCATGGTTAATAGTCACCATCAGTAGTATGTGTTAATTTATTTGAATCCCAAATGGACTTTGTTAGTTACAACTTGCAAATCTCAGTTAAATATGTAATTTATGTTTTCTCTTTTGTTTTTGTCTTTAATTATTTGTACAAGAGGGCCTTGAGGTTTTGATCGTTCTGAATGCTTCACAGGCTCCCGGTTAACCAGGTACAGTTTGTCCAAGATGCTATCCAGACTTAGGTTATTTAATTCTTTTGAGATTTTGGATGGGTTAATCGCGTTTTTTTTCTTTTTCAAAACTAGTGTTCTTACCAACTTGTATAACATTTTTTGGTTTATAGTTTTGAAGTCTTTCACATATGGTGAAAGCCTTTTTAAAAGTTTGCTTAAAAGTGATATACAAGTCAGTATGAGCGCGAGTTTTGAAAATAAAAAATAAAAAATTCGATGCTTGACATGACTATTAGTTTAACAATTTTTTTCTCACCGATAATTAAACATCTAATGTTATTTTTCAGGTTCATGTTGTGATGCATCTACATCTATCAGTTCATATGTTCAGGGATCTAACTTTATCAGGCGTGGTTAAAAATCAATGGATTCTCAAAGCTTATAACACACACATTGAACATTCTGATGAAAATATTGTAGGTAGGAAACAGCTGCTAAAACGTTCAAAGATCTTTTCAGGAAATAGGGTATATTTTTACATTTCCTCATTCTCTGCTTTATGTTCTTAGTAATTAGTTCTTATGAGCAAAGCATCTATATCCTTGAACATATAATTTGGCTTGAATCATTTGATCAGAAAAGAAAAGATGGCAATGAAGGTTCTAGTAGTGATGAAGATCAAGAAAAGATGGTGTTGTTCATATGTTATCCATTTTGTGATGCATCCATATGAAGCCGTGTTCTGGATGGGTTGGAGTTGTTTTCTTCATTTGGGTTAGGAAACCATAGCCATATGTATTTGGATAATTTATACATCTTTATAATATTTAATTATTGCATTATATTTTATATTCTTAATCAATTTGCGGATACTTCGGTTTTATTTTTAATTGTAAATAGTTATCTGATTTTGGATATATATAAACAGATTTTTAAATTGAATTGTAAGTATGGAGAATATAAAAAATCTAATAATGATAGTAGCAATGTTCTATAGTTGTTTCTGTAACTAAATTTCCTAGCATAATTCATAGCAAATTTGTGGCCAAATTTGTAGCAAAAACCATAGCTAAAGGCCTGTGGCAAAACCGTAGCTAAAATTTTGTAGCAAAAACTCTAGTTGAAATCGTAGCTAAAAAATCCGTAGCTAAGATTTCAAAGCAAAAACTCTAGCAAAAATCGTAGCTAAAAAATCCGTAGCTAAAATTCTATAGCAAACATTTTCATAGCAAAATTTATAGCTGAAATAGCGATGTCCCTTTTTGTAGCTAAAACCGTAGCAGAATATAATTCCGTAGCTAAAATTCGTAGCAAATAAATTAGCGACGAGACTTGTAGCTACAGACCGAATTCGTAGCAAATCCGTAGCAAAATATGTGTTTGCTACGAATTTGCTACGGATTCGGCCGTAGCAAATGACTATTTTTGTAGTAGTGTAAACGAACTCATTTTCATAAACAAGACACACAATAATTGACGGGCTTATACTCATGGGCTTGGCCCAACCCAACTCACCTATACCCTAAACCCTAGACTCTATATTTATCACTAATTCCCTTTCCCATTTAATCTTTTAAAAACCCTAGCTTCTTTATTATGTTCACCCCTTCTATCTTTCTCGTGAAGGCTGGCCACCGGCGTCAAAATTCCGGCACCCACATTTCAAACGACCACACCCTACAACCCCTCTTCAATCATAGGCATCCTCACACACGTAACATATTGGATCTGAAACCGATGGCCAGATGCCACCATGAGGCGGCGGAGCCTCGATGGTCGTCAACGGAAATTACTCGAGAATGGTGGAAAAGATGAGGCGATGATGTAGGTACGACGTGGATCGGAATGGCCGTAAAGGAGTGTTGGGACAACAATAATAATGCCGGCAGTGGCATAGTCGTCATGGTGATGACGGTGGTGTCGGTGGTGTCGGGAGGAGACAGAGTCAGAGAAAGAGGGCAGAGCGGCGATGGGGTTGCAGCTCCGACAGCCGACAAAGCGAGCACCATTTCACTCCGGTCCATGGCTTCGGGTTATGGATCTACGATGACAATGGTGATGGTATTGCGGTGGTGGCTACGGATCGTTTCCGACGAGATGATGTCAGCAGAAGGGATGACGACAACATGATTAACCCACTGGTTAGTGTTTGGTTATTGTTGGTATCCTTGTGGTTCCTGAAAGTGTATAATTGTTACTGTTTGTTTGTTTAGATATGAAAGTTTTTTGATGATGTCGATTATAAACTGTATGGGAATGATATGGAAAAAATGGTTTAATGTTGTTGTTTGAGTATGCTTGTTACTACAAGACTATTGTTTCCTTTGGCCGATTGTTGTCTTGATTTCTCTGTGATTTCTGAGTTTGTAATGAAAGTGTACATATGAGGGTATTGACTCAGATAATGGTAAACTGATTTGGTGTATAAGAGGTTAGAAATATGTATATAATCGTTAACTGTTTTAGTGCGAATGGAACTAAAAGGATGATATGTCTGTGATAGTTTGAGTAATATGTAAGGTGCTAGATGCTAAATTGGTAGTGTACCTGATTGTATCGGTAATTTGATGTTTTGATTACATTAAGGAAGTGTTAGTGAAATTCTCAAATGAATGCTCATGACGTTTGATATTTAAATGTGTTTTCTTTAAATGTCTGATGAATTAATTGTTGTCGTACACTTGTTAGTCCCACACTCACAACTGTACCACTTAGTTTGCAAAAGGTACAACTTGGCAATGCATGACCACACCATGAGGGAGTCGCACACTCCAGCGTGTGCCGCACACCTACATGGGGCCGCATAGTTACTTTAGGCGTACCCGGTATTGGGCCGCACACTCATAGTGGGCTGCACACCTCAAATCAGAACCGCACACTCTCTTATATCTTACATGCATAACTGCACACTTGTCAGTGGTCGCACACTCCCGATTGGACCGCACATTGACAAGTGGGCCGCACACTTCAACTTGGGCCTTAACCTTAGTAGGTCGCGCACTCCAGTGGGCCGCACACTAGTAAAAGCCCGTGTTTCTGTTTAACCGCCCACTTATAACAGTACATTTGAACTACGATTAACTATGATGATTATTGTGACGTGCAAACATGTTAGTATAACGTGCAATCGTTGTTACTTGAACACTACTTGTTAGATACGTGTACGAACATATGTGATTCCTTGTATACTGTCCTAATCAGTGGTGACCATAATAGGGCATGGTTGACTAACCTTAAAACAAGTAACCTATCAGTCGAGCAAACCGAGATGAGTTCACACACTTTACTAAGGCATGTATTCTCGGTGGTTAGGAACGGAACGAACGACACTTTCCCCTTGTGTGGGATACATACTGGCTCTGTCAAGATGCATCATGACCTCAAGGCCAATTTGGGTGATCATAGACCGTTTAACTAAGTTTGCGCACTTCCTTACGAACAAGGAAACCGACAAGTTTTCGAAACTTACAGCCGTCTACTTGAAAGAAGTAGTTGCTAGGCACGGAGTACCAACTTCTATCATGACCCACGTTTTACACCCGAATTGTGGCAGGCTTTGCATCTTTAGACATGAGCACCGCTTATCACCCACAGACTGATGGTCAGACTGAACGTACCATCCAAACTCTCGAAGACATGCGGAGAGCATGTGTCATTAACTTTGGTAACGGGTGGGAACGACACCTACCTCTGGTAGAGTTTTCTTATAACAACAGCTACCACACTAGCATTCAGGCAGCACCATTTGAGGCATTGTACGGACGTAAATGCCGATCACCTTTGTGTTGGGCGGAAATTGGCAAGAGCCAAATCACCGGCCATAAATCGTACTTGACACTACGGAAAAGATTGGCTAGATCAGACAACTAATGGCGGCGGCTCGTGACCGTCAGTAAAGCTACACTGATAGGCGTAGGAAACCTCTAGATTTCCAGGTCGGGGACCAGGTTCTACTAAAAGTCTTACCTTGAAAAGGTGTGGTGCATTTGGGAAAAAGGGGCAAGCTTAATCCGCGATACGTTGGACCTTTCGAAATTACCGAGAGAATCAGTAAGGTAGCTTATGGCCTGAACCTGCCTGAAGAGCTGAGTGCGGTACACAACGTTTTTCACGTGTCAAATCTGAAGAAGGGTCTGTCAGATGAAACTCTTATCGTTCCCTTTAAGGAACTCACGATCGACGACAAACTACACTTTGTTGAGGAACCGGTTGAGATCATGGATCAAGAAATCAAATCCCTCAAACGTAGCAAGATACCTATCGTTCGAGTTGGATGGAACTCTTGCCATGGCTTAGAGTTTACCTGGGAACGGGAAGACCAGATGATGCGCAGGTATCCCCAGTGGTTACAAACAATACTTCCAGCACTGAGGCTACAACAGAATTTCGGGATGAAATTCAAACCAACGGGGGGTGGATGTGACACCCCGCGAAAACGTTTAAACACACTAGCTTGTCAGTGGATGTGCGCTAAATTTCGGAACGAAATTTCCTTGAACTCGGGGTTAATGTGACAATTCGGGGTTTTCCGGCATGATTTCATCTTTATGTTATGATTTTGTGGATTGGATGAACGAGATTTAATTGATAATCATCGAATTAACCAAATAAGTATGATGGTGATTAATATGTAACTTTAAATGCAACGTGACCTTATGTTGTCACACACCGATATTTCAACCATAACCCGGTGGGCCCGGTGGTGAGTATCGTGACATAGTTGATATCATCATAGTTAATATACATAGAATAGCACAGCGGAAGTCTTGGAGTATAAATTATTATTACAAACCAAAGTGTCCAAAGTTCAAAATAAAATACAGACGGTTCGTAATAAAAGATCCACGTGTGGATCATAAAAATGTAGAAAAGATGCTCAACAGAGTTTAGGCATATCTAAGGATTTGCAAGATCCTCTTATATCAATACCAAGCAGCTTCCAGCCTATTACCTGTTGTACCTGTAACTTAGTCTTTTGAAAATACATCAGTTTACACTGGTAAATACAATTAACCGACACATTTTGAAAACATTTCAAAATTTATTTAAGTGCACAAGGCACATGAAAATCTTTATTAACTTGGGACAATAAAATTTTTAATCTTGTATACAGTTTTACATGTTTGTTAATACATATGGGGCCCAGTATGGAAACCGAGACACGATGAACCGACACACCACTTATAAACCCACAAAGGAGTTATCCCTAATTTGAGGGTAAAAACATTAAGCATTCATATCTGTCAGGTGTATGCCTACACCCTGTGCTTTAGTCATGGCCATTAGTAACTTAAATGAGCCGATGATATCCACGACACGGTTGCGTTAACCCCTAATGTTTAAGTTATCAAACAAAACAAATTAAAACAGGTTATGCGGATTTTGTAGCCACAATCCGGCATATGATCCCATACCCGACCAAGCGGTAATATTACCGTATCCCAAGCCCATATACAGAAAATAAGTTAAAAGTATTTACCTGAGCTAGTACTTGACTTTAAATGAAAAACTTATATTAACTTAGCCGTTTAATCAATAGGTAAGTGTAGGTAGCATTTATTGGAAGGCTATAGTCTGGAATTATGGTAATAATAACCAATTATAATGCTAACGAGTCCTATGTAAGTCGTAGACTTAGACCGGCTAGCTTAAAGTGTTAAAACGGTATGATACGCTAGATTAAGTGATGACCATAATAAAATGTAGTTTAAACCCAACAATTATTAATACTTGTATAATATGGGTAAACTATTTACATTCTGGAATTTGAGATTAAAATGATAAGGTTAAACCCGTTTCGGTAAACTTATGTAAACTAGTTACATAAGTCGAACCGTACGCGAATAAGCATTAACGGGTAACCGGATGAGTCATGTACAAGTTTCATATGTAATTATACTTTAAACAAGTTATAATATCAGTAAGATATCAAATTGTCTGCCAGTTAAGGTTTTAAAATCGAATTAAGCAACATAAGGGCGTTTTGGTCATTTAGCGACTTATAAAAGGAGCTTGCATGTGAACTGATGTTATGATCATAAACATTATGGAAAAATGATTAATTTGTGATATAATATTAGTAGGATATCAAATATATGTGTGGTTTATAGTTTAAGAACAAACAATGCTCAGTAGGGGCATTTTGGTCAATTCACACATAGTTTGAAAGCTTATTTCGGATTCTAAGTTTATAACATGTGCCTACTGTAAAAACATTTTAAATAAGTTATAAAATCACTAGGTAACAAGTCTTGGTTGGTAAATGTGGTTTAAAACCATACTTTGCGCCAAAACGACGTTAAAGTCGTTAAATGACTATTTATGCGATGTGTTATGAAAACTGATGTTATGATCAGGTTTATATGATCAAAATATGTTATTTAATATAACATATCAGTAGATAAAAAGGTTTTGTATGAAAAGCATGATTAAAACCATTTTAATAGCCATAAGGGCTTATCGTCATTTATCGACATAATACAAGAACTTGTGCTTAAACTCAGAATATAAACTGTCTAGACATCCCAAACTGATGGCCAGATGCCACCATGAGGCGGCGGAGCCTCGATGGTCTTCAACGGAAATTACTCGAGAATGGTGGAAAAGATGAAGCGATGATGTAGGTACGACGTGGATCGGAATGGCCGTAAAGGAGTGTTGGGACAACAATAATAATGCCGGCAGTGGCATAGTCGTCATGGTGATGACAGTGGTGTCGGGAGGAGACAGAGTCAGAGAAAGAGGGCAGAGCGGCGATGGCGTTGCAGCTCCGACAGCCTACAAAGCGAGCACCATTTCACTCCGGTCCATGGCTTCGGGTTATGGATCTACGATGACAATGGTGGTGGTATTGCGGTGGTGGCTACGGATCGTTTCCGACGAGATGATGTCAACAGAAGGGATGACGACAACATGATTAACCCACTGGTTAGTGTTTGGTTATTGTTGGTATCCTTGTGGTTCCTGAAAGTGTATAATTGTTACTGTTTGTTTGTTTAGATATGAAAGTTGTTTGATGATGTCGATTATAAACTGTATGGGAATGATATGGAAAGAATGGTTTAATGTTGCTGTTTGAGCATGCTTGTTACTACAAGACTAATGTTTCCTTTGGCCGATTGTTGTCTTGATTTCTCTGTGATTTCTGAGTTTGTATTGAAAGTGTACATATGAGGGTATTGACTCAGATAATGGTAAACTGATTTGGTGTATAAGAGGTTAGAAATATGTATATAATCGTTAACTGTTTTAGTGCAAATGGAACTAAAAGGATGATATGTCTGTGATAGTTTGAGTAATATGTAAGGTGCTAGATGCTAAATTGGTAGTGTACCTGATTGTATCGGTAATTTGATGTTTTGATTACATTAAAGAAGTGTTAGTGAAATTCTCAAATGAATGCTCATGACGTTTGATATTTAAATGTGTTTTCTTTAAATGTCTGATGAAATAATTGTTGTCGTACACTTGTTAGTCACACACTCACCACTGTACCACTTAGTTTGCAATAGGTACAACTTGCCAATGCATGACCACACCATGAGGGAGTCGCACACTCCAGCGTGTGCGGCACACCTACATGGGGCCGCATAGTTACTTTAGGCGTACCTGGTGTTGGGCCGCACACTCATAGTGGGCTGCACACCTCAAATCAGAACCGCACACTCTCTTATATCTTACATGCATAACCGCACACTTGTCAGTGGTCGCACACTCCCGAGTGGACCGCACATTGACAAGTGGGCCGCACACTTCAACTTGGGCCTTAACCTTAGTAGGTCGCGCACTCCAGTGGGCCGCATACTAGTAAAAGCCTGTGTTTCTGTTTAACCGCCCACTTATAACAGTACATTTGAACTACGATTAACTATGATGATTATTGTGTCGTGTAAACATGTTAGTATAACGTGCAATCGTTGTTACTTGAACACTACTTGTTAGATACGTGTACGAACGTATGTGATTCCTTGTATACTATCCTAATCAGTGGTGACCATAATAGGGCATGGTTGACTAACCTTAAAACAAGTAAACTATCAGTCGAGCAAACTGAGATGAGTTCACACACTTTACTAAGGCATGTATTCCTGGTGGTTGGGAACGGAACGGAACGGAACGAACTTCACTTTCCCCTTGTGTGGGATACATCCTGGCTCTGTCAAGATGCATCATGACCTCAAGTCCCATTTGGGTGATCATAGACCGTTTAACTAAGTTTGCGCACTTCCTTGCGAACAAGGAAACCGACAAGTTTTCGAAATTTGCAGCCGTCTACTTGAAAGAAGTAGTTGCTAGGCACGGAGTACCAACTTCTATCATGACCCACGTTTTACACCTGAATTATGGCAGGCTTTGCATGTTTAGACATGAGCACCGCTTATCACCCACAGACTGATGGTCAGACTGAACGTACCATCCAAACTCTCGAAGACATGCGGAGAGCATGTGTCATTAACTTTGGTAACGGGTGGGAACGACACCTACCTCTGGTAGAGTTTTCTTATAACAACAGCTACCACACTAGCATTCAGGCAGCACCATTTGAGGCATTGTACGGACGTAAATGCTGATCACCTTTGTGTTGGGCGGAAATTGGCAAGAGCCAAATCACCGGCCATAAATCGTACTTGACACTACGGAAAAGATTGCCTAGATCAGACAACTAATGGCGGCGGCTCGTGACCGTCAGTAAAGCTACGCTGATAGGCGTAGGAAACCTCTAGACTTCCAGGTCGGGCACCGGGTTCTACTAAAAGTCTCACCTTGAAAAGGTGTGGTGCATTTGGGAAAAAGGGGGCAAGCTTAATCCGCGATACGTTGGACCTTTCGAAATTACCGAGAGAATCAGTAAGGTAGCTTATTGCCTGAACCTTCCTGAAGAGCTGAGTGTGGTACACAACGTTTTTCACGTGTCAAATCTGAAGAAGGGCCTGTCAGATGAAACTCTTATCGTTCCCTTTAAGGAACTCACGATCGACGACAAACTACACTTTTTTGAGGCGGTTGAGATCATGGATCAAGAAATCAAAACCCTCAAACGAAGCAAGATACCTTTCGTTCGAGTTGGATGGAACTCTTGCCATGGCTTAGAGTTTACCTGGGAATGGGAAGACCAGATGATGCGCAGGTATCCCCAGTTGTAACAAACAATACTTCCAGCACTGAGGCTACAACATAATTTCGGGATGATATTCAAACCAACGGGGGGTGGATGTGACACCCTGCGAAAACGTTTAAACACACTAGCTTGTCAGTGGATGTGCGCTAAATTTCGGAACGAAATTTCCTTGAACTCGGGGATAATGTGACACTTCGGGGTTTTCCGGCTTGATTTCATCTTTATGTTATGATTTTGTGGATTGGATGAACGAGATTTAATTGATAATCATCGAATTAACCAAATAAGTATGATGGTGATTAATATGTGACTTTAAATCCTACATGACCTTATGTTGTCACACACCGATATTTCAACCATAACCCGGTGGGCCTTGTGGGGAGTATCGTGACCTAGTTGATATCATCATAGTTAATATACACAGAATAGCACAGCGGAAGTCTTGGAGTATAAATTATTATTACAAACCAAAGTGTCCAAAGTTCAAAATAAAATACAGATGGTTCCTAATAAAAGATCCACATGCGGATCATAAAAATGTAGAAAAGATGCTCAACAGACTTTAGGCATATCAAAGGATTTGCAAGATCCTCTTATATCAATACCAAGTAGCTTCCAGCCTATTACCTGTTGTACATGTAACTTAGTCTTTTGAAAATACGTCAGTTTACACTATTAAATACAATTAACCGACACATTTTGAAAACATTTCAAAATTGATTTAAGTGCACAAGGCACATGAAAATCTTTATTAACTTGGGACAATTAAAATTTTAATCTTGTATACAGTTTTACATGTTTGTTAATACATATGGGGCCCAGTATGGAAACCGAGACACGATGAACCGACACACCACTTATAAACCCACAAAGGAGTTATCCCCAATTTGAGGGTAAAAACATTAAGCATTCACATCTGTCAGGTGTATGCCTACACCCAGTGCTTTAGTCATGGCCATTAGTAACTTAAATGAGCCGATGATATCCACGACACGGTTGCGTTAACCCCTAATGTTTAAGTTATCAAACAAAACAAATTAAAACAGGTTATGCGGATTTTGTAGCCATAATCCGGCATATGATCCCATACCCAACCAAGCGGTAATATTACCGTATCCCAAGCCCATATACAGAAAATAAGTTAAAAGTATTTACCTGAGCTAGTACTTGACTTTAAATGCAAAATTTATATTAACTCAGTCGTTTAATCAATAGGTAAGTGTAGGTAGCATTTATTGGAAGGCTATAGCATGGAATTATGGTAATAATAACCAATTATAATGCTAACGGGTCCTATTTAAGTCGTAGACTTAGACCGGCTAGCTTAAAGTGTTAAAACGGTACGATACGCTAGATTAAGCGATGACCATAATAAAATGTAGTTTAAACCCAACAATTATTAATACTTGTATAATATGGGTAAACTATTTACATTCTGGAATATGAGATTAAAATGATAAGGTTAAACCCGTTTCGGTAAACTTATGTAAACTAGTTACATAAGTCGAACCGTACACGAATAAGCATTAACGGGTAACCAGATGAGTCATGTACAAGTTCCATATGTAATTATACTTTAAACAAGTTATAATATCAGTAAGATATCAAATTGTCTGCCAGTTAAGGTTTTAAAATCGAATTAAGCCACATAAGGGAGTTTTGGTCATTTAGCGACTTATAAAAGGAGCTTGCATGTAAACTGATGTTATGATCATAAACATTATGGAAAAATGATTAATTTGTGATATAATATTAGTAGGATATCAAATATATGGGTGGTTTATAGTTTAAGACCAAACAATGCTCCGTAGGGGCATTTTGGTCATTTCACACATAGTTTGAAAGCTTATTTCGGATTCTGAGTTTATAACATGTGCCTACTGTAAAAACATTTTAAATAACTTATAAAATCACTAGGTAACAAGTCTTGGTTGGTAAATGTGGTTTAAAACCATACTTTGCGCCGAAACGACGTTAAAGTCGTTAAATGACTATTTATGCGATGTGTTATGAAAACTGGTGTTATGATCAGGTTTATATGATCAAAATATGTTATTTAATATAACATATCAGTAGATAAAAAGGTTTTGTATGAAAAGCATGATTAAAACCATTTTAATTGCCATAAGGGCTTATCGTCATTTATCGACATAATACAAGAACTTGTGCTTAAACTCAGAATATAAACTGTCTAGACATCCCAAATAATCCTACTTATGATATTACATCAGCAGGTAATGAGTGTCATGAAGAAATTATGTCTAAAACCATTTTGGATGCCGAAAGGGCATTTTGGTCCTTCTAAAAGCATAATTTACGAAGCTATACTAAAACTCAGTTTATGATCAGAATATTAACATGAAAATATGTTAAACATGTTAACATATCAGAATGTAATTCATTTGCAAGTTCATTGATGTTTAAAACCTTATTTTTAATAAAAAGGGCAAAACAGTCAAGATTTAATATAATAACAGAACTTGTATAAAAACTCAGATTACTACTATGATCATGTAGTATAACCTCAGAGGGTTAGGCTACATAATAATATGATCATAATGGAACCTTAAAACAGTAGGAAACTAATCTAATTCGGGTCAGAATCGAAAGTCAAAGTAGAAGTCAAACTTCGCTACTTTCTGTTGCGAACCGACCCTAAACCTGGAATTGACGAGCCGAACATGTTTACACATGTTCTAATAATTATTACCAAGTTATTAAAGTGTTAACACATATTTTATAACACCTACATTATCAGATTATGATTATTTGCAAAACTGACCCGTTTGACTTTTTAATGTTAATAACTTTGACCCGTCAGTTGACCAAGCAAACGTGATTTTCAGGAGGTGCCCTTTTGAGGGATTAACACCAACCTAATTACGATCACGTAGCCATGTTCTCCTTGAACAATGGCTGGACCATTAAGGTCTAAAACGAAAGTCAAAGATTTTATCGAAAAAGCTTGACTTTCGGCTTTTAAAAGCCTATAAACGAAAAGCAGGAGGTAGGATCACTTACAAAAGGTCCTAGCTCGAAAATAGAACTCTGGTGGAGTCTCCCTTCAGTTGGGAATCTCCAGGAGGAAGAGAGTATGATAAAATGAGAATGGGCAAGTTTAGGAGTAGAAGAACACTCCTATTTATAGTTGGAGCTAAGGTTTTTAGATCACTCCAGGTGTCCTAGGACATGTTTAAAACCAGCCATGAGCCCCTGGTATCGATTTGAAGGTGTTAGAGTGGTTTGTGTGGTTAACAAGGAAAAAACCTGCAGCTGGACGCAATATTCTGCTAAAACCACCCCGTCGCGCCCCGTGACCAGGAAATGGGTAGGCTGTCACGCAGCGCAGCGCCCCCATGATCTTTCATAATTTGGCAGTTTAAGCCCCTTGCCTCCAAAACTTAAATAATCTTTCATTTTTGGCACTTTTAACACCTCTAAGCCAGTATTAAGTATACCCGGGAGTATAACCTAACATCATTAAGCTCCGGGTTCATTAAAAGGTCAGTCAGAGGTATAAATTAACATGTTGACGCTTTTAGTCCCTCCACATTCATTCTTTTATTATTTGGCAAAAATAGTCCCTCCTAGTCAACATTTGACATAATTAGGATTAGGGGCACGTGTCAATACATTATTGGACATGATTTTACGAGGTGTTACATCCTCACCCCCTTAAAAGAAATCTTGACCTCGAGCTTTACTCAAAAAGGTGGGGGTACTTCTGTCGCATAGTGGACTCGACCTCCCATGTATACTCGGGGCCTCTACGGGCATCCCACATTACCTTCACAATAGGTACTTGCTTTCGTCGAAGATTCTTAACCTGTCGATCCTCGATCAATACCGGTTTCTCAACAAACCGCAGGTTTTCATCAATCTGCACGTCTTCATGAGACATTGCTAGCGACTCATCGGCTAGACATTTCTTTAAGTTGAAGATGTAGAACACATTATGAATTCCACTAAGTTCCTCGGGTAAGTTTAACTTATAGGCTACTGACCCAACACATTCGATGATCCCGAATGGTCCAATATATCTAGGGCTTAACTTTCCTTCTTGCCAAAACGCATCACACCCTTCCAGGGTGATACTTTCAGCAGAACCTTGTCCTCTACTTGGAACTTAAGAGGTTTGTGCCTCTTGTCAGCGTAGCTCTTCTGCCGATCCCTAGCAGCTTTCAGACGATCACAGATTTGTATAATCTTATCCGTCGTCTCTAGGACATTCTCATGTCCTGACAGTTGGGGCTCCCCATCTTCCGCCTAATAGACGGGCGTTCGACATTTTCTCCCATATATGGCCTCAAAAGGAGCAGCCTTGATGCTTGCATGATAACTATTATTATAGGAGTATTCAATTAAGGGGAGATGGTCATCCTAGCTACCACCTAAGTCGATCACACATGCAGAAGCATGTCTTCCAAAGTTTGGATAATACGCTCACTTTGTCCGTCAGTCTTTGGATGGTAAGCCGTACTGAAGTTCAATCGAGTGCCTAACGATTGCTGGAAGCTTTCCCAGAAGTGAGAAGTGTATCTTTATCTCTATCGGATACAATAGATACTGCCACTCCATGTAGGGACACAATCTCATCCACACACAACTTTGCCAACTTATCGGAGCTATGCGTCTCCTTTATGGGTAAGAAGTGTGCCGACTTAGTCAGCCTATCAACAATGATCCATATTGTGTCATTACCATGCTTAGTTTTAGGTAAATTGGTAATAAAATACATAGTTACCATTTCTCACTTCCATGTGGGAATTTCCAATTATTGTAGTAGTCCTGACAGCTTTTGATGTTCGGATTTAACCTGCGAACACGTCAGACACTTAGCTACATGGGTGGCTATGGATTTTTTCAAACCCATCCACCAATAGTTCGCCTTTAGATCCTGGTACATCTTGTCACCTCTAGGGTGAACTGAGTATTTAGAATTATGCGCTTCCTAGAGGATTAGATCTCTAAGTCCTCCAAATATCGGAACCCAGATTCGACCATTGAATCTAAGGATTCCATCATTCCCAGGTGACAACTGGTCAACAGCTCCACCTAATCCTTCACTTGGAAGGTTAGCTTCTAACATAGCTTGCTTCTGCGCATCTAACAGTTTCTCATTCACCATAACCCGATGGGCCCATTGGGTTATGGTTGAAATATCGGGGTGTGACATATGTGCTATCGTTTTGTAAACTTTCGTGAAACTACGTGTATTTACGTATGGCATTAAGTTATTGACGAACCTATAAATATAGCATATCGTGTGTTTAAGCGTAAACTTCGAGGACGAAATTCCCGTAAGATGGGGAGAATGTGACAACCAGTGCTCTCGATCCCGTTCGGTAGTTGATTATTAATATTATTTTTATTTATGAAATAATAATAGCATGCGATATGAGAAACTAACTATTTAACTAATAACTAGAGACAAGCGTATTTAATTTACGCGCACACGTGTATATGTAACGAACAATGTATTTTTTGGCTGATTAAGGGAACTCATTTTCATAAACAAGACACATAATAATTGACGGGCTTATACCCATGGGCTTGGTCCAACCCAACTCACCTATACCCTAAACCCTAGACTATATATTGATCACTAATTCTCTTTCCTCTTCAATCTTTTAAAAACCCTAGCTTCTTTATTATACTCACCCGTGCTCTCTCTCTCGTGAAGGCCGGCCACCGGCGTCAAAATTCCGGCACCCACATTTCAGCCGAGCACACCCTACAACCCCTCTTCAATCATAGGCCTCCTCATACACGTAACATATTGTATCTAAAACCGATGGCCAGACGCCACCACGAGACGGTGGAGCCTCGGTGGTCATCAACGGAAATTACTCGAGAATGGTGGAAAAGACGAGGCAAGGATGTAGGTATGACGTGGATTAAAATGACCGTAAAGAAGTGTTGGGACAACAATAATAATGACGGCAGTGGCATAGTTATCAAGGTGATGACGGTGATGTCGGGGGGAGCAGGAGTTAGAGAAAGAGGGCGTAGCGGCGATGGTGTTGCAACTCCGACAGCCGACAAAATGAGCACCATTTCACTCCGGTCCATGGCTTTGGGTTGTGGATCTATGGTGACAATGGTGGTGGTGCTGCGGTGGTGGCTATGGATCATTTCCGACGAGATGATGTTAGCAGAAGGGTCGACGACAACATGATTAACCCACTGGTTAGTGTTTAGTTATTGTTGGTGTCCTTGTGGTTCCTTAAAGTGTATAATTGTTACTATTTGTTTGTTTAGATATGATAGTTGTTTGATGATATCGATTATAAACTGTATAGGAATGATATGGAAAGAATGGTTTAATGTTGCTGTTTGAGTATGCTTGTTACTACAAGACTGATATTTCCTTTGGCCGATTGTTGTCTTGATTTCTCTGTGATTTCTGAGTTTGTAATGATAGTGTACATATGAGGGTATTGACTCAGATAATGGTAAACTGATTTGGTGTATAAGAGGTTAGAAATATGTATATAATCATTAACTGTTTTAGTGCAAACGGAACTAAAAGGATGATATGTCTGTGATAGTTTGAGTAATATGTAAGGTGCTAGATGTTAAATTGGTAGTGTACCTGATTGTATCGGTAATTTGATGTTTTGATGACATTAAGGAAGTGTTAGTGAAATTCTCAAAAGAATGCTCATGACGTTTGATATTTAAATGTGTTTTCTTTAAATGTCTAATGAAATAACTGCGGTCTTACACCTGTTTGTCGCACACTAGCCACTATACCAGTTAGTCTGCAAAAGGTATAACTTGGCAATGCATGACCACACCATGACGGAGTCGCACACTCCAGCGTGTGCCGCACACCCTCATGGGGCCGCACGATTACTTTAGGCATACTCGGTGTTGGGCCGCACACTCATAGTGGGTCGCACACCTCAAATCAGAACCACACACTCTCTTATATCTTACATGCATGACCGCACACTTTTCAGTGGTCGCACACTCCCGAGTGGACCGCACATTTACAAGTGGGCCGCACACTTCAACTTGGGTCACAACCTTAGTAGGCCGCACACTCCAGTGGGCCGCACACTAGTAAAAGCCTGTGTTACTGTTTAACCGCCCACTTATAACTGTACATTTGAACTACGATTAACTATGATGATTATTGTGACGTGTAAACATGTTAGTATAATGTGCAATCGTTGTTACTTGAACACTAATTTTTAGATACGTGTACGAACATGCGTGATTACTTGTATACTCTCCTAATCAGTGGTGACCATAATAGGACATGATTGACCAACCTTAAAACAAGTAAACTATTTGTCGAGCAAACCGAGGTGAGTTCACACACTTTACTAAAGCATGTATTCGCGGTGGTTGGGAACGGAATGAACGACACTTTCCCCTTGTGTGGGGTTCGGACTACATTATATCCTTGTGTGGGATACAAGTAACATTATCTCCTTATGTGCGATACAGGTAACATTATCTCCTTGTGTGGGATACGGGTAACATTATCTCCTTGTGTGGGATACGGGGAACATTATCTCCTTGTGCGGGATACGAGTAACATTATCTTCTAGTGCGGGACACGGGTAACATCTTCCCCTTGTGCAGGACGCTCAGTTAAATGTTATATATATATATATATATATATATATATATATATATATATTTCATGAACTAGCCTACTAAACGGAACTCTATTTCAAGTCCCCACATTACTATACCAATTAGTCGTCGGGGCTAGGCGAACGGGATATTAGTTAAATAGCGCTATTTAGGTCTCACTAACCTCACACCGTGCCTTGAGTAGACAGGCGTGAACTAATAGTCCTAGGGAACCGTCAATGATGATAGACATTGACAAACAGGGCAACAACAACTTAAGTTCGATAGTTTCGGTATGATCATGGAGTTTAGTAGCTTACATATGGGGTAGCTCCCCATGGCATGATGTAAATGAGTAATTTAACAAACAAAAATTTTTGGAAATAAAACTGGAAAACTGTGAACTTATGAACTCACCAACTTTATGTTGACACCCTACTGCATCCTTTGCAGGTTGCTCGTTACAGCCTTTGACGGATATTGCAATCGGCTAGAGTGCGTGGTTTGTAAGTTTCATGTTAACGTATAATTTAAGAACTGGTGGTTTTAAATTATGATGGATTTTCTTTACATTTCTACTGCTAAATTAAATTACATTTTTGAACATTTATACATAGAAACTAATCGTATTAATTGGGAAAATTTATAACATACGTACATGGTTCAACATGATTAGTGGTTAGGATCCTAGTCAGTCACACGCCTTGCGGTAATACTCCACGTGTGGAAATTGAGGGTGTCACACGGTTCCTTCGGTTCCCACTATTATAATACCCTCTTTTTCGGGTATAAAGAAAACTTGTCTAGTATGCAAAAAAATATCAGTTTTGAGGTTGAAACATTTTTTTGTTACAAATATATAAATATAAATATATATATATATATATATATATATATATATAGTGCCTAAAAACCATAAAAAGGACATAGTATAACATATAAAAGTATAACATAAAAGTGCACATATATTAGAAACTTCAAATATTATAAAGATATAAAACTTAAAAACATATATATATATAGGGGAGGGTTCATTGGGGAACACTAAAAAAGTGGGGAACGGGGGAACACTTTTAAAAATTATACTTAACGTGTTAAAAAAAATATTTTTCTAATTTTTTTTCAGCGCTTTTTCTTATAAATACAAGTAGAAACATTTTTGATAAAAAAAATCAAAAACTAAAAATATAAAAAAATGTTTAAAAAACAGTTATATCTTATAGAATTAACTTAACATGTTAAAAATAATTTTTTTTTAAATTTTTTTCAGCGCTTTTCTTTATAAAAAGGAGGAGAAACTAGTCGAGTAAAAAAAATATTTTTTCTAAAAAAAACCATTTTTTAGCCCTTTTTTAATTGTTTTTTTTTTTTTAATAATTTTAGTTTTTAATTTTTTTTTATTAAAAATGCTTCTACAAGTATATATAAGGAGAAGCGTCGAAAAAAATGTTTAAAAAAATAATTTTTAACATGTTAAGTTAAATTTTTAAGAGTGTTCCCCGGTTCCCCACTTTTTTAGTGTTCCCCAATGAACCTCACACTATATATATATATATATATATATATATATATATATATATATATATTAATTGAAGGAACTAGAAAAAATATATTTTCGGGTATTTGGAAAACCCAGTTCAGGTATTGCGAAAACCCGGTTCCGGGATGGAACCGGTTATCGGATATAATAGGGTACAAATCGGTTCCGGTTTCGGGTTTGGTTTTTGCTCCTAAAATGTATACCCTATGCATACCCTACTGGTAAGGTCCGTTCCGAGTTCGGTTCCTAAATACCCGGTTATAAAAATACCTGGTTCTGGGTTATTTTCCCCGGGTACGGTTCCGGTTTTTTATGCACCTCTACCCACTATAGCTATGGCTCATGCCATGTATGGTGCCTCATTTGGCAGTGGTGCGGCAGTGTCGGGGGTGGCACCCAGCTGAGGCGGCTGGGGCGTTGCCCCACACCGTCGGGTCTTAGTCCTAATTTTGAGGGCAATATGTCTTTTTAAAAATTACTTTTGTCCACTTAACTTACTTAACTTTTATTTATTTAAAAAAAAACCAACCACCCCCGGGTATTTTTAATCGGCCATAACCTTTTTATACGTTAATACTTAAAAAATTGAGACAATAAAAACAAGCATTTTACTCTCTTTAGTTAAAGTATAATATTGCCATAATTTTTTTAGTTCTAAAAATAATTGGTATGTTACGTGATTAACAACAACAATGTGTAGGGTGAGCAATAAACGAACCGAAAATCGAATCAACCGAAGATCAGTTATCGGTTTATTTTGTACCCTTGGTCAGCAAAACAAAACCGAACCATTCATATTTTTGTATATTTCTAGTTATTATACCTATATTTCATGACTTTTATGTTTTACGTCGCTATTTCTTGTATTTATATCTCCAACTCATATATTTATACTTTCATTAATATCTCAACTTCATTTATTTCTAAACAAATATTTTAGCTCAAGTTTAATTTTGTTTTGTAAGCGAACTAAATTTAAACTGACAAACTAACTTTAAATGATAAACTAACCGAATAAATCGACCCGATTAATCGAAAACCGATTACTTAGTAAAATAGATCAACCGATTACTTCGGTTTAGGTTAAGGCTAATAACCGAACCAAATCAAACCGAACTGTGCAAACCTCCGAACCGAAAGAATTATGTTCTTCACTGCATCGCACTAACACCCTTTTTTAGTATACTTTTTATTTCAAATAAGAAAAAGTTCAAATGATAAATTCTTTTAATATACCTAAAAAGTTCAAATGGAACTCAGTTTATTCTTATAAAACAGGTTATATTAGAAACAAATTATAGAGTAAACTGTCATTTTGGTCCTTGAGGTTTGGTCACTTTTGCCACTTTAGTCTAAAACTCAAACCTTTTCAATCTGGGTCCTCGTGTTTTCAGTTTTGTTGCTATTTTGGTCCAAAAGTAAAATCCGCTCATATTTGTTTAATAAAATCCTGTTATTTTGTCCTTTTCCTCAGGGGCAAAATGGTCATTATAATTTTTATTATAACACATTATTAATTAAAATAATAAAATCAAATAATCTCTTTACCTTTTAAAAGCAGCAGAGATTATCATATTCCCCCAAACCCAAACCCTAATCTATCACACACCACCATTTCTGTTCCTTTCTTCCATTTCTACTCTCAATCTTGATGGAATCACACTCCTTTCTTTCAAACACTATCTCCCCCACCAACCTTCACTCCTCAAAAACTGGAATCAATCTAACCCCACCCCATATTCATGGTCCGGCGTCACATGCTCCCCAAAACCCTGTCCAGTCAGTGGTTTATCACTACCAAATTCCCACCTCTCTCTCATCTCCTCCTTCAGTATCATCTGCCAGTCCAGAACATCAACTGGCGTCATCATGCCGGTGACTTCTCTCTAATTCGCCGTTGACGATGCGACTTTCCAGATGTCCAAATCGGTTAACCCGAAGATCGAGTGAGGAGGAGGAGATTCGTGTTCGCCAACAAAGTTACAGGAGCGGTGGTTACCTCTGCTGATGTGAAATATGGATTCAAGAATACCCATTTCATGAAAAGTTGTACAAGTTCAGTTCTTACCCTTAAAGATCCAAAGATTGAATCTTTGGATGTTGATTATGTTGAAATGTCTCTTGCTTTTCTTTCAAAAGAGGGCAAGTTTGTGTTGGATTGTATTTTGGAACAATCTTTATCTGGTTTGAATGTGTGTTTGTATTCTGTTAAGTTTAAGTTGGTTGAGGTTGATTGGTTAGTGTTATTAAGGGTTTGGATCTTTTAGGCAATTGGGAAAAATCCCTTCATTTGTTTGATAAGTTTTGATGTCTTTAATGTTGTGGATTGTTTGCTTGATGTTCGCGCTCTCACTACGATACTCCATTTGCATTCTAGGTAGATGTGACGGTGGTGCTGGTGGTTTGATGAGAGATGAAGAAGAAAGGGGGGTAGAGGGTGGGTTTGGAGAAGATGATGTTTGGGGAACTGCTTTTATAAGTTCAAAGCACAATATTTAATTTTATTATTTTAATTATTAATTATTATAATAAAACTTATAATAACCATTTTGCCCCTGAGAAAAAGGACAAAGTACAATGATTTTATTTAAGAAATCTGAGTTGATTTTGCTTTTGGACCAAAATGGCAATAAAACTGAAACCACAGGGACCCAAATTTAAAAGGTTTGAGTTTTGTACTAAAGTGACAAAAGTGACCAAACCTCAGGGACCAAAATGGCAGTTTACTCCATATTATATTATGTCAAGTTTTTATCTAAGTAACTATCTCATATCATGTGAACATTGTTTTTGTTTGGTGTTTTGTGTACCACCTCTTTTGTATGGCAAACGGTATTGAAAGCTCCATTGACATTAAGTTTATGTGTGGAACGAGTTGGGTCTGATTATTCTTTGTTCGAATTAAACTCGAAAAGCTTAAGGTTCAACTGAACCGAATTCAAATTAGGATTCATGATTTAGTTTCCAATTGTCGAATCAAATAAGTAACCAATTATAATGTGTTATTTCAAATTCGGATTGAAGATTTTGATTCAAAATGTCTTTAAGTAGATGAAACAGGTCAAATAGTTATGCGCATGAACCGGGTAACGGTGGCATGATTCATAAAATTTATGAATTTGGGTTAAGGACTTAGGGTTAATTACTTAGGCAAGTGTTTTACGATTAATTAGAAACAAGTTTGAAGCAAAACGGATTAGAATTGGAGAAGTTGAGTTTTTTTCGTGAAAATGGTAGTGCTAGGAGCTTGCAGTTCCCAGCTGCATAACTTTCTGGAAATAAGTGGCTCTCGCCACCCATGACGGGCATCGCCCACAGTGTCGTGCCCCACGATACACTCTCGCCACCCGCGAGGCTTATGCCTCAACCTGTCGCGACCCGCGAGAGGCTCCAGAATTGGCAAAATTGTTTATTTTATTTGTTTTGACATACGAACTCACTTAGATATGTTATAAATTCCATATAACTAATGTTTTTGATGATTTTTGAAATCTAGGTTGTTAATATAAATTTCCGTGTGATGATCAAGCTCAGCGAAGAACCGAACACAACCCGAAGAACAAATTTTTCCGCGACTATTAAACCTTTTTTGTAAACAATGTTATTATCTAATTAGTAAAACTTTTAAACGTTCGTGAAGTTAAACTGACTCTAAATTATGTATGAACTTGTATTTACGTTATAAGTTCATAAATGCAAATAGTTAGTATTAAACTTATGGTTTATGAGTTAGGGTCTTACAAGTTGGTAATCAGAGCTTAAAGTTAAAGATTAAATGTGCTTGGTTCGAGGCTTGATCAAGACATCCAGAAGAATTAATTATGAAATGAATTTCAATTGAAAATACTAGAAAAGATAATGATTTAAAGTGTATGGGAGGGGTGTATTAATACACTCGAACTCGGGAAATGCACTAAGCATAAACAATTAAGGTAAGCTATATACTAGGCAAAACCGAAGAAGAAAGATACATCGTGTGTAGAAACAAACGAAGAGGATAAATTCTCATATAGTAATGTGAGAATAATTAAATGAAATGTTTATCAATTTATCATTAACGTTTCAAGTATAACGTTGCTGGGTGGAAACGACAATGACACGATACCTCTAATTAACGAAGAGATAAGATAAAAGATTTCCGAGGAAGTCGTAAAAGCGTTAGAGGCTAGTCTACCCTAATTTATGGTGAGAATACAAACCACAATCTTAACAACAGTGGAAGATAGAATGAAAGAATTGAGGAAGAGTCTTATCGAAGAGAAGGATAAAACTAAAGAAAGGAAAGCTTATCCATATTACAAGTTCATGGCGTGTAAACCTCCAATCTATAATGGAGAAGTAGATCCAATTGTTTGTCAAAGATGGATAAGTAACATGGAAGGTATCTTTGAACGAACTCATTGCGACATAAATGATTTCGCAGCTTACGGAACCGGCCAACTAAGAGGCAAAGCTAAAGATTGGTGGGATAACGTCAAGAATGAACAAGGGGTTGAGGCTACACGAGCTATGACATGGGAAGAGTTCAAAGTACCTTTCCTCAAGCATCAGAACCCCAAAGTTATGATCAACAAGATTAAGGAAGAGTTTATGCAACTAAGACATAAAAGTAAAACGATCGACAAGATCACGGGGACGTTCCTCGACAAGTTGAAATTTAGTGGCGAGTTGGTGAAAACCGAAGAACAAAAGATATATTACTGCCATAACATGTTGAGTGCGGAATATAGGGAATTTATGACTCCCTCAAATTACAAGAATCTCACGGAGATTATCAATGCTGTGCGAGAACGTGAAATTGAGTTGAGGAAACAAGTTGAAAGGGGATGAAAGGAGGGGGTTAGATGCAAACCCAAGCTCCACAAAGAAGCCAAAGATGACCGAATCCCCAAAGAAATTAAATGTGAAAGGGGGTTCACCGAGTCGCAAAATATGTGGTCATGCCCATCGGGGTGAGTGCTACTACAAAAACAAGCCATGCGTTATTTGCGGGAAACGGGACATGTGGTTTTAAATTGGCCCGGTACAGTGTTAGTGTGTTACAAATGTTACCAACCGGGTCACAAGAAATCAGAATGCGCGGAGTTGGTAGGAAAGAAAGATGTAGCTGACATAAAGGTGGAAGTCCCAAGGTCGTGGCCAAAACCTTTCAAAATAGCTACAGTCGAGGCAAAGATTGAACCCGATGTCGTCACAGGTACTTTTACTATAAATTTAATTCCTGCTCATGATTTATTTAATACAGATGCGAACAAATATTTTGTCTCACATGGATTTATTCAACACCCATCATTTATATTAGAAAAGCTACCTATGCCTTTAGAGGCAGAGGTAGGTAATAACAAAACTTTCATTGTTTGTGATGTGTGCCGAGATTGCAAAAGTAATATCGAGGGTGAAGATTACCTGATTGATTTAATACCCATGTCAATGGGGGAATTCTAAGTGGTGGCTGGGATGGATTAATTGTCGCGCTACCATGCTAACGTGATATGCTTCCGTAGGGAGATACAACTAACATCTCCAAGCAGGCGGCATGTCATCATTTTTGGAGATAAGGGTTATAACCCAGAGTATGCTCAATGATGGAAGCCCTTAGGCTCATTCAACATGAGTGCAAGGCTTATTTGACCTACGTACATGATTTGGAAAAAGAGTCGCCAACGATTGAGGACGTACCCATCCTACGAGAATTTGAAGACGTGTTTCCGAAAGACATAACAGGGATAACACCCGAGCGCAAGGTGGAGTTTGGGATTAAACTAGTCCCGGGTGCAAAACTAGTGGCCAAGGCACCATATAGGTTAGCACCATCGGAACTTAAAGAATTATTGTCCAAATTGCAAGACTTGCTTGACAAAGGGTTTATCTAACCAAGTGTCTCCCCATGGGGAGCGCCGATATTATTCGTGAAGAAGAAAGACAGAAGTATGCACATGTGACTCGATGATCGCTAGCTAAATAAGCTTATGGTAAAGAATCGATATCCACTTCCGAGGATCGACGACTTATTCGACCAACTATAAGGTGCAAGTTGGTTTTCAAAAATCGACTTAAGGTCAGGCTACCATCAGCTAAGAGTGAAAGAAGAAGATTGATCAAAAACAACTTTCCGTATGCATTACGGTCACTACGAGTTCCTCATAATGTCCTTTGGGCTAACAAACGCAACCGCGACATTCATAGATCTCATGAATTGGGTTTGCAAGCCTATGTTGGACAAGTCGGTGATAGTGTTCATCGACGATATTCTAGTCTACTCGAAGAATGAGGCGGATCATACACGGGTCATTGATGGAGAGTGTGAAACCCGTGCCTTAAAGTGTATTTTATTACGTGTTTTAATGTGTTTTACGTGATTATACGTCTTGAATGTGTTTACTACGAAAGTTTGTGGTTTTGCAGGTTAATCGCGTAATTCGGTAAAGTTAGAGAGTTCAGTGAGGAAACGGGAGTTGTTCGGGTCGAAAAATAGCTCAAAGGAACTAGAAACATGAAATAATGAAGTTCGAGGGCCTTTTGGTCATTAAGTGAAAGTGGCAAAGTAGCATGCGGTCAGGAATAAAAAAGAAACAGTATGTTGTAACCGTAACTTACGGTTTTAGCCGTAAGCTACGGTTGTTTGAGAGGGGAATTAATTGAAGACAGGGACTATTATTTTAATTTTTCACCAACAATACATATCATCATCACATCATCGATCTTGTGAGACATACATAAATACACGCATACTTTAAATGGTGGACACATAAAAAGAAAAGAGAGATTGGACTTTTGGGCAGCCTACTCACGTGAAAGACACAAGAAGACATGGGAGGAACATACTTTGAGACTTGGGAGGCACGTGGATTTCTTTTGGCATACATAGGAGGGCATCATATCATCATGGAAATATACACATTAAAGAGGCACGTACATGCTGGACAAAGGATTGGGCCGCCACACAACTAAATACACGTGCACTTCTAGGAGGGTTATTAAAGAAAGTTAACAACATCATAAGCATGGGGACTTGGCGGCTGACTTTGAGATAAAACATCAACATCACATGCATACAATAAGTGGGCCGACAAAAAGAAAGGGATTGGGCCGCCATATTCCTAAGTGGACATCTGTGGATTATTTTGATTGGGCCAGATTCACGTGAAAGAGTTTGTTTGGACGGCAAATAGAAAAACATCAGATATCATTATCATCTTCGACGGAAGAAGGGGATGACAAAAGCGATTGAAGATCATCAACCCAACATGAGCGGCTAGTCTTTTATGGTTTTCTCCGGATGGAGGGTTTGTGTAATTAGGTACTTTTATGTGTTTTTAATCATTGTAACTTGGTGATCTAAGCATTCGATGCTTTTCACCATGGATTTAATTGACTGATTGTAATTGATTACATTTATTTAAACCTTAATTTCTAAGCATTCAGTTCCCGAGAGTTCTAGTAATTGGGATATATTTGACATGGGGTTAGGGTTTGTAATTGTAATTGATAATCATTCGATAACCTCCCGTTATGTATTGACCGGAGTACTTAGTCGTTGGTTATCACAATTGATGAATTAAATTAAACACTTATGTCTATGTGAGTGTTTCGATTAAACGCATAATTGAATCTAGTTACAAACCTGAAATTCGGAGGAACGATTGTTTCTCCTATTGATTTAAACCTCCATTTTTATTCGTTAATTTAGTATTTCTCATAATCAAACAAACTGATTTTTACTTTTTAGCATTAGTCAATTAATACTTAGCATAATAACACTTTCCACAATCCTCCTCTGGTTCGATATCCGACTTATCCTATCTACATAGTTTAGTTGTTTTTTGCATGTCCACAACGACATACATCAAAATGGTGACGTTGCCGGGGAGGCGTGCGCAAAGTGTTTAGTGTTAAGTTATTAGTAAAATAGATAAAAAAAAAATCCAAAAATAGTGTCAGTTTTGTTTTGTTTTGTTCAGATTTATGCGTGGTGCTTGTGTTTTTGTGTTTGTGTAGGATGATAGATCTTACAATATTATGCACCTCTTTTACATGCATTTAAACAGGAAAGAGCGAAATTGGAAGAACCATCGATGCCTTGCTATGGTAATCCTTCCCCTCCTCCATATTTCTATGATTCTGATACAATGGTGGAGGATGATTATTACTCTGACGGATGGGATCGGGACGATGGTGCTTATTATGAACCAAGGACGGATGGACAATGTTTCTGTTGCGGTCGTAATCATAATTCTGTTTATGAAGATGTGTGCGCGGTGTATTTGGAAAATCCAGAGTATTGGAATAAAAAAATGATGGATGCGTACATCTCAACACCGTATCAGGGATATCGACAGTATCATCCCGAGGAATATTCTGAGCCCGAGGGTGTGTATGCTTATCAGACCGAGGAGGAGAAAAAGCTTGCTATGTTGGAAGCGAGTTTGTCCAAACTCGAGCAGTATTTATCAGCACCCAACCTTTCCGATGAAGATCGAATCGGCTGCCTAGTTTCCAAGTGTCAGAAATTAAAAACGAAGATAGAAATAGAAGAGCGTCTCTCACCATTACCTGATGATATTAGAGATTATTCTCACATGGAGGAGGAGGTTGTGGAGGATAATACCACACCAATGAATCCTTTATCTGATGAAGAGTCACTGGTGGATCAGATGGTGTGTGAGGATGAGGAGCCAGAGCAGTCTGATGAGATGAATGTGTGTACCGAACCTCTCCCCATATCAATCATTCAAATTAATAAGTGTGGGGAAGAGGGTTCGAGGAAGAATATGAGAAGGGTGAAACAACAAGACATCAAGGTATATCTCGTGAAGTGGATTAGCGAAACCCTTAGGTGCAGTCTAAACATGCCAATTATACTTACAAACCTATGGAGATGGCATGTAAATTTCCGGGCATTTGTTGGAAATGTTTTGGGTAAGTGTGCACTAAGACCACCGTAGCGGAAATCAGGTACGGTCTGGCTGAAGACCTTTAAACTTAGCGCTCTCGGGAGGCAGCCCGAGGATGTAGAGTATTGTATTGTATTGTATTTGTTCTTCTATTTTGTTTTGGTGTTGGTTCTGTTTTGGCAGGTTACTACGTTTAATTCCCACGGATGTAACGATTCAAGTGTGGGGATGTTTGGCAACATCCCCGATGAGATATCAGAGAATCCAAGAGAAGTTTACGTCTCTGTCCAATCACAGCAGTTGCATCACTACCGACACTGCTGATTTACTGATCAGGTCCATGTGTCTGTCTCTCTATCTTGTGTTTTATTTTTTTCGTGTTTTTGGTGGTGTGAAATTTTTGTGTTGGAAGTGGTTTCTTTGTGTTGAGTCGTTTAGGTGTTAGCCGTTCTTGGTTTGTAGGGTGGCATCTCTCAGGTTATGACTATAAATTGCACCATACATTGGGGACAATGTATCCCAAGTGTGGGGATGCGGTAACTCAAGAGAGGGTTGGTAAGATTGATGATTTCAAATGCTTAAAGGGTTGAAATTGGGCTACATTGAAAAATTTTAAAAATTTTTGTTTCTCAAGTATGCTTGAACTACATGAAAACCGACATTTTCAATTGCTAAAGGGTTTCTTGCTGATATTAAACTAACTTAGATCCCTAGTCATGGTTGTCCCTTTAAGTTTCATGAGAGTATATCTGACAGTTGTTTTAGAGAAGAATTAAAAAGAGATGCTTAACTAGGGGTAACATGCTTTAGGAATTACACATGCTACGTGTCGGTAACCCGTATTCCTTCTATTTGGTGAGATATTTGAGTCTACTAGATTGTTAGTTTAAATTGCTATAAATGTTCATTTGCTGAGAGTAGGCCATATGTTGCTTTGTGTTAGAACTTGTTTAGTTTGATACGTACCGAGACTGTGCTTTAGCGTATGCACATAAATGATAAAGGCATTAGGATTCATTCATTGTGTTATTTGTTCATTGATTTCACTCACCTTAGTTAACCATGTTGAGCCTTATACCTTTCGTTTGTTACACCTCGTTTGACCCGTTTGATTACCAACCATAAATGACAACTGTGTGTTAGATATTTGTTGAAAAAAGAAAAAACGAAAAGAAAAAAAAAGAGAAAAGCAAAAAAGAAAAACAAAGATCATTGTTATGTTCGTGTTGAATAAATGGGTCGAAAATAACCCATGTGTTAGTATTATTGTGAATAAAGTTATCATGGTTTGGGTTATTCAGTTGTGTTCGCCATATAAACATAAAAAGCCAAAAATATATCCCTACCTTTACCTTTAACCCAAAACTCAAAAGTCCTTTTGATATGTGTTACGTTATTTGATACAGTGGAGGTGTGATTGCTATACAAGCTTATGATTGCAAGGTAGCATATTTGGTTTTGAGCGAAATACATACTAGCACATTACACGCTAGTCTTGATTAAACCGAGAGGAGTGATTATTGTGAGGGGCGTGTGGCATGTGTGTAGTAATATAAGCATGTTAGTTTTAGTTAGGCAAGTCTTGAGCTGTTTTAAATGCATTTCATTTATCTGTTAGATTGTCAATCTCGATTGTGTCAGTCTATGGGATGGGTATGACTTGGGACCTTAACTTGCTAATTCGGTAAGGGATTCAATGGTGAATTGTTAATAAGGAGAGTAATGTTTGTAATGGTTGCTTGAGGACAATCAATGTTAAGTGTGGGGATGTGATGGAGAGTGTGAAACCCGTGCCTTAAAGTGTATTTTATTACGTGTTTTAATGTGTTTTACGTGATTATACGTCTTGAATGTGTTTACTACGAAAGTTTGTGGTTTTGCAGGTTAATCGCGTAATTCGGTAAAGTTAGAGAGTTCAGTGAGGAAACGGGAGTTGTTCGGGTCGAAAAATAGCTCAAAGGAACTAGAAACATGAAATAGTGAAGTTCGAGGGACTTTTGGTCATTAAGTGAAAGTGGCAAAGTAGCCTGCGGTCAGGAATAAAAAAGAAACAGTATGTTGTAACCGTAACTTACGGTTTTAGCCGTAAGCTACGGTTGTTTGAGAGGGGAATTAATTGAAGACCGGGACTATTATTTTAATTTTTCACCAACAATACATATCATCATCACATCATCGATCCTGTGAGACATACATAAATACACGCATACTTTAAATGGTGGACACATAAAAAGAAAAGAGAGATTGGACTTTTGGGCAGCCTACTCACGTGAAAGACACAAGAAGACATGGGAGGAACATACTTTGAGACTTGGGAGGCACGTGGATTTCTTTTGGCATACATATGAGGGCATCATATCATCATGGAAATATACACATTAAAGAGGCACGTACATGCTGGACAAAGGATTGGGCCGCCACACAACTAAATACACGTGCACTTCTAGGAGGGTTATTAAAGAAAGTTAACAACATCATAAGCATGGGGACTTGGCGGCTGACTTTGAGATAAAACATCAACATCACATGCATACAATAAGTGGGCCGTCAAAAAGAAAGGGATTGGGCCGCCATATTCCTAAGTGGACATCTGTGGATTATTTTGATTGGGCCAGATTCACGTGAAAGAGTTTGTTTGGACGGCAGATAGAAAAACATCAGATATCATTATCATCTTCGACGGCAGAAGGGGATGACAAAAGCGATTGAAGATCATCAACCCAACATGAGCGGCTAGTCTTTTATGGTTTTCTCCGGATGGAGGGTTTGTGTAATTAGGTACTTTTATGTGTTTTTAATCATTGTAACTTGGTGATCTAAGCATTCGATGCTTTTCACCATGGATTTAATTGACTGATTGTAATTGATTACATTTATTTAAACCTTAATTTCTAAGCATTCAGTTCCCGAGAGTTCTAGTAATTGGGATATATTTGACATGGGGTTAGGGTTTGTAATTGTAATTGATAATCATTCGATAACCTCCCGTTATGTATTGACCGGAGTACTTAGTCGTTGGTTATCACAATTGATGAATTAAATTAAACACTTATGTCTATGTGAGTGTTTCGATTAAACGCATAATTGAATCTAGTTACAAACCTGAAATTCGGAGGAACCATTGTTTCTCCTATTGATTTAAACCTCCATTTTTATTCGTTAATTTAGTATTTCTCATAATCAAACAAACTGATTTTTACATTTTAGCATTAGTCAATTAATACCTAGCATAATAACACTTTCCACAATCCTCCTCTGGTTCGATATCCGACTTATCCTATCTACATAGTTTAGTTGGTTTTTGCATGTCCACAACGACAGACATCAGTCATACACGTCATTTGTAAGAAGTATTAGAAACACTTAGGTAGGAAAAGCTTTACGCTGAATTATCAAAATGCGCCTTTGACTTTGGGAAGTGCAATTCCTAGGGCACATTATAAGTGCCGATGGAATATTATTAGATCCGTCCAAAATTGAGGCGGTGTCGAAATGGAGTCCTCCAAGAAATCCCTCAGAAATTAGAAGCTTCTTAGGACTTGCGAGTTACTATAGGAGATTCATCCAAGGCTTCTCCAAAATTGCGTCTCCATTGACTAAGTTAACCCATAAGGATGAAAAGTTCATTTGGAAGGATGAGCATTAAAGTGCTTTTCGATGTCTAAAGGAAAAGTTAACCCATGCCCCGGTATTAACTTTACCGGATGGCACCGAAGACATGGTCATGTATTCTGACAAGTCCCATCTCGGTCTCGGATGTGTGCTCATGCAACGGGGTAAAGTGATTGCTTACGCCTCTAGACAATTGAAAATCATGAAACTAAGTACCCGACTCATGATTTTGAGTTGCCGGCGGTGGTATTTGCCTTAAAGATCTTGAGGCATTATTAGTATGGGGTGACATGCACTATTTTCACCGATCATAAAATCCTAAAGTATTTCTTTGATCAAAAGGAGTTGAATATGAGATAAAGATGCTAGTTAGAAATGGTGAAGGACTATGACTGCGAAATCCATTATCACCCGGGAAAAGCCAACGTAGTGGCGGATGCCCTTAGCCGAATACGCTCCTATTCAGGTACGATGAATGCAACTTGTGGTCACATCTGGGTTACTTGAACGAATCCGAGTGGTGTTGGTGCATATTTTTGACAACATCTTAGATTTGGTCTTTGGATATCTTGTAATTAGTTAAACGATAAACAGTTAGCGGGTTTAGCTTTGTATTAGTGAATTAATAGAGTTTAGGCTAAACAAAACCCAGTTTGGGTCATAGGGGGATGATTTGGGCTTGCCCATGTAGGAATCCCTAGCTCAAGTAGCAACCTTGTGTTATATAAACAAGGCTTTGCTTTAGGGTTTAGTTTAATCAGCCAAAACAGAGTTTGTGAGAATTTCGTGAGAGCTTTTGCAGCTTGGACGAATTTGAGTGTGGTTGGGTTTTGATTGATTGTAATTCGTGAGATTGATAATCAATAGAAACCCGGTTTGATTGTGAATTGCTGTGTCTACTCGTTTCTGTGATATTCTGATAAAGAGGATTCCGCACTCTTGATTGGATTGACAATTCTGTGAAGATCCATACGAATAGGGGACCTACAATTGGTATCAGAGCATTAGGCTCTTGAAGGCTAGGTTCAGAATTGTGATTGGCAGAAACAGGGAGTTTTTCGAAATTTTTTGAAACCTGACAATTAGGGTTTCAAAATTTTTTGTTTGTTTGATAAAAATTTTCGAAAATTTTGGCTGTTTTGATCTTCTGTTTTGTTTGGTTATTGTTTTGCAGGATTTCAGGGAAGTTTTTGTCGATTCTGGAAAACTCGTTGGCTGAAAGACTTGAAGATTCGAAGACTGTTCTTCGTGTTCTTCTTGTTTTTCGATCAGTTCTTCATATTTTTTGAAAATATTGTGCTGATTTGGTTGTTTGATTTTGCAGATTTGTGTTGGAGAGGAGATAAAATCTTCAGAATTTCGAAAAGATTAAGTTTCCGAATTTACTGGATCAGCGAATTTGTGTGACCTGCGAAATTAACTGACCAACATACTTATCGGCGAAATAAATCCAAAGGCGACTTTGGTAACAGTGTAATTGTCCACAGCGAAATTATCACGGTTTCAGCGACTTTACCAGTCGTCGTAATAGCGATATTAAGCAGCGAATTTGACCAGCGAAGTTGACCTGCGAACTTGACCTTTCAGCGAAATAGACCAGCAAAATTAAGTAACAGCACAGCGAAATTAATTGACTTACCAGCGAAATTAACAGAGGATTTAAAACCAGCAAATTTAAAAGGGTGGAATCTTAATTGGCAAGCGTCGATACAATTTCACTGTTTTGCAAATAGAAATTGATCCGTAGGTCGTTTGACAAAACCGTCTGCACTGTTAAATTCCTTGCATTTTTAGGACAAAAAAAAAAAAACTCCCGAATTCGGTTTTCGACATTATATATCATTGGATTCGTCTTTTCGAGACGATTCTAACAGTGTAATTTGGTAACCACTGTTTTCGGAGACATTTTGTACGGTTTTATCAGTCTGCAACGTTTAAATGTCGAACATGTCTACTTTCAATGAGCTTTTGAAAATGGAGCATGAGGTTGGCACTACCAGCAAACCACCTAAGATGATGAAGGTGGAAAATTACTTGAAATGGAAGGATCGTTTTCAATCATTCGTTGAATATCAACACACGCGCATGTGGATATGTATTGAAGATGGGTACACAAACCCAACACACGACTTTGAGGCCAGACCACGTAGAACAGCCTATGTCAACATGCAAGAGGCTGGTAAAAAGATGTATGAGGCTGAAAAGAGAGCCTTGGCTGCAATTAAAATGTCTTTACCTGATAGCATCAAGCATACCTTCAAGAAGTACACTAATTCAAAGGATATGTGGGATGCATTAGAAAAGCGATATGCGGGAAATGCAGATGTTAAGAAGAACAAGATTGATCTACTGAAGAAGCAGTTCGCTGTTTTCAAGTATATGAAACATGAGTCACTTGAGGACATCATCACTCGATACTATCATCTGATGCCGGAAATGGAAAATTATGAGATAGAGTGCTAAACTGACGTAGAAAAGAATGACAAGTTGCTCGATGCCTTACCTACTAAACGGGATATCTACATTGTCATGATCAAGGGAGAAGCAGATTATGAGACAAAAGAGCTTGAAGAAGTGGTAGGAAAGCTGAGAGCTTATGAGCTCAGTATGAAGAAGAAAGACACTGGATATGATCAGGTTCAAGATCTAGGGTTCTACAATGGGCTTACATCTTCTTCGTCTCACAACGCTTCTAGCGACTCTGCTACTGCGTTTCTATCGGGTGAGAATGAGTAGGTCACAATAAATGAGGATGGTGATATGAGTTTTGTAGCTGCCTCAGGAGGATCAACAGGAGCCAAGAGAACATTAACTTCTAAGCAGAGTAGTAGTACAAAGTCAATGCATATGAGCGTGAAGCCTGCTGAAGAACATCTTGCTCTACTTGCTTCATTCGTTGCTTCTTATGAGAACTACATTCAGGGGAAGATATCTGATCCTGCTACTTTAGATGAAGATTACGATCAGATTGACCCTGATGATCTTGAAGATATGGATTTACAGTGGCAAATGGCCATGATTACTAGACGAGTGAAGAGATTTATGAACAAAACAGGAAGGAAGTTTGTAGGAAAGACTGTTGGTTTCGATAAGAACAAAGTGAGATGCTTCAACTGTCAAAGTTATGGGCATTTCGCTAGGGAATGTCAAAAACAAAAGCAGGAGACTTCGAGTCAGAGTTCAAACAATAGGAATGCATCAAACAACTCTAACTCGAGAGCGCTGATCTCTACAGCTAGAGAAGGTTCATATGACTGGAGTGTTCACTTGGAAAATGATGACAATGTCACTTAGGTATTCATGGCAGAGATAACGCCAGTTGATGAAGGTGAAGCTACAGTAGATGATGCTGAAGTTGAGAAGAAAAGTGAAGCTACAGTAGATGATGCTAAAGTTGAGAAGAAAAGTGAAGCTGAGGTAGATAAGGCTGATCAGAAAACAGATGCTGAAGAAGAAAAGAAAAAGTCTGACCATGAAAAGGAAGCTGAAGAAAAGGAAGCTAAATACAAAAGAATGGAAGCTCAACTTGCAGCGCTAATGGCCAATCTTGACAAACAAACAGGAGAGGTACAGTCTAATTTTGTGTGTTTAAAATGTCGTGAACTACAGGGTGAGATAGACAGGTTGTCAACACAAAACCAAAGTCTGGTAAGCGAGATGTCTAACATTAAAGAATCAAATTTTTTTTGCTAAAAGAAACGAATCTTTATACTTGAAGAAGATAAAAGGTTATGAAAGAGAAATTGAAGCTTTAACCTGCAAATTAAACGAAAAACTTCAAGTCATAGACTTAGCTCATGAAATGATGGCTGAGAAAACAAAAGGGATTTCTGAAAAATGCAAAGAGTTGTCAGATGCACAATTCAAAATTGTTGAACTTGAAAAGAAATTAGGTCAATTCAGGGACTCTACTTTTGTAATGAAACATATGATGGGTGGCTTGAAGAAAAGTAATCACAAAACCAGTGTGGGATTCCATGGTTTCATTGAAGTTCCACCTCCTGTTAGTCATGACTATTCTTTCTTGCCTGATGAATATGAGCTCATAGACTTTGTGTCAACATCACCAAGTAGTTCCACATCAAGTCAAGGTAATGTGTCTGAGAGTGATGATGCTGAGAAGGATAATAACAGCAAACCTGTTTTGAAAATGAAAACATCACATCCTAAGAATAAAAATCCAACTTTTGTTAAAAGGGTTAATTTTGTTCAAGGAAGTGACATGAAAAACGAAACAACTATTATTGAAAACGAATCTAATGTAGAGTTTGCTAAAAACAAGAACAAAGAAAATTCTGAAACTAAGCAAACTGAACCAAATCCTTCTAAGGCATCATCATCAAAACCTGAATCGAGTTCAAAGGCTTCAGATAAGAAGTCTTCGAAAAAGAGATCTTGCTTCAAGTGTCACACAAAGGGACATGTAGCTAGCTGCTGTCCTAACAAAAAGAATGAAGCACAAGTGAGTGAGAAAAAGAGAGAGAGAAGTCACCAGAGAAGAGTGGTGATAAAAAGGAAGGAGAGTCCAATTCTCCAAAGAAGTCAGCGCCTAAGCAACCAGAGAATGTTGCTGTTGGTGAAGATAAGGCTGAAAAAGGAACTTCACAAGTTCCTCGTTTTCATAGAAATCAACCAAGATTTCAGCCTAAATCTCCACAAGGCAGATATGAGAGACCTAGAAGCAGTTCACCAAGAATGAACAATTATGATTCAAATAATTTCAAGAGTCAAGGTCAATATCAAAATTGATACCGAAACAATGGTGGTCGAACTTTTTATAACAATGGCTTTAGAAATTATAACAATCATGCTTCTTGGAATCAAAATTCAACGTACCAAAATCAAAATTTTCAAAGGTCAAATAGTCCAAACACATATAGGAGCCCTCAAGACCAAAGACATAGTGGAAATCAAAATCAAATTCCATCAATAGGTCTGAGATCCAAGACTCCAATTAGGAGTAATGGATATTGGATGGATGTTCCAGTGGTTGGTGTATTTGGACGACCCAATACCATTAAGGCTTGGGTCCCCCAATCTAACTAATTTCTTGGTTGGTGTGTGCAGGAGCTGCTAAGGAGGATTATCAACTTGTGGTATGTTGATAGTGGCTGCTCCAGGCACATGACAGGGGATGCGAGATTGTTAACTGAGTCTGAAGATTATGATGGTGGAAAGGTGAACTTTGCGGGTGCTAAAGGTGGTAGAATTACAGGACGAGGAAAAGTGACCAATGGGAAGATCACACTGGACAAAGTGAACTATGTTGAGCAGCTTAAACACAATCTGATGAGCGTGTCACAAGTATGCGACAAGGGTCACTCGGTCCATTTTACCAAGAATGAATGAAACCAAGTTTGGTGATTCCGCACGATTGGATAGTGATGAGAGCGCCAAGGAGAAATGACACTTATGTTATGGACATGGGTGCTAAGGATCTGACTTCTGTGGTTGCGTGTTTACTATCAAAAGCATCTAAAGCTGAATCGATGTTGTGGCACAGACGCATGGCCCATATTCACTATCGAAAAATGAATTACCTTGTTAAAAATGAACTAGTGAAAGGGGTTCTAATGCAGAGGTTTCAAGTAGAAGATAAACGTCTTCCATGTCAAAAGGGAAAACAACACAAGAAACCTCATAAGTCTAAAACAGTAAATTCCATAGATGCCCCTTATGAATTACTTCACATGGATTTATTCGGTCCAGTGAACGTGAGGAGCATAGGTGGAAAGTACTATTGTTTAGTTGTCACAGATGATTACTCACGATATTCATGGGTTTTCTTTTTAGGTATAAAAGATGAAACGACGGAAATGCTGATAGATCTTTTTACGAAATTGGAAAACGTCCATGATGCAAGGATCAAGAGGATAAGGAGTGATAATGGCATGGAGTTCAAGAATCGAATTCTGGATCTCTATTGTCTTCGAAAGGGAATTGAACATCAATATTTTGCTCCTTATACACCTCAACAAAATGGAGTTGCTGAGAGGAAAAAACAGGATGTTGATTGAAGCCGCTAGGACGATGCTTTCAGATTCAAAGCTACCAGTTCTTTTCTAGGGAGAAGTTGTGAATACAGCTTGCTACATCCTAAACAAAGTTTTGACTATTAAACGTTTTAATAAAACTTGTCATGAATTGATGTTTAACAAGAAACCAAACTTGGAAGGCTTTGAACCATTTGGATTACCCTGCACCATTGTGCGAAATAAAGATAAACAAAAATTCGGTGAGGTGGCTGACGATGGCTACTTTCTAGGTTACGTGCCTGGCACACCGAATAAAAGGGTTTTTAATCTAAAAACTGGTAAAATTGAGGTTGTTTACAATGTTGAAATTACTACATACAAACCTCAACAATCAACGAGTGGTCCAGCTATATTATATGATTATGATAGTGTTTTTAAATCATTTAATATTCATGAGTTTCCAAATGCAGATGATTCTCAGTTGATTCAAACAGTGATTGGTGAAGACGATGAAGGCGAGTTCATGCCTAGATCGAATGTTGATATGACAGATGCTCCGGAAACTTCCCAAGGTGCTGCTGATCCTGATTCAAGCGATAGTGAACCTAAACCCATTCAGGGGGAGGATTTCATTAATCCATTTGCAGATCAGAACATTTAGGGGGAGGTTGGATCAAACCTGGGTGATAATCTAGAAGTCGATGCTGTAGCTACTACACGAGCAAATAGGGATCATCCAGTTGACATGATACTTGGGGATCCTACTGCAGGTGTTCAAACGAGAAGAAGCATAGCTGCAAATTCTGGGTTATTTGTTTCGATTGAGAAGACTGGGATAGTGAATGAGTGCTTGTATAGCTGTTTTATTTCCCAAGAGGAGTCGAAGAACATTCATATGGCTCTTAAAGACAATTCATGGGTTGAAGCTATGCAAGAGGAATTGGCCCAGTTTGCAAAGTTGAAGGTTTGGGAGTTAGTTGACCTTCCTAAAGGTGAAAGAGAAATTGGCACTAAATGGGTATTTAGGTGCAAGAAAGATGAAAGAGGGATAGTGACGCGAAACAAGGCTCGATTGGTGGTAAAAGGTTTCAATCAGCAAGAAGGAATAGATTACAATGAGGTGTTTGCACCAGTGGCAAGGTTGGAGGCGATTCGGTTGTTCCTAGCCTTCGCATCATATAAGGGATTTAAAGTTTATCAACTAGACGTGAAGAGTGCTTTTCTTTACGGGAAAGTCCAAGAAGTGGTGTATGTCTCACAACCAGATGGGTTCGTTGATCCAGATTATCCAGATCGGGTGTACAAACTTGATAAGGCTTTGTATGGATTACATCAAGCTCCCAGGGCGTGGTACGAGACACTGTCTACACATCTGATCAAAATTGGTTTTGAAAGAGGTCAGATTGACAATACACTTTTCATCAAGAGGAAGAAGGAAGATTTTCTGCTAGTACAAGTGTACGTGGATGACATCATCTTTGGGTCATCAGATGAGAGCATGTGTAAAGAGTTCGAGCAGGTGATGAAGAGCAAGTTTGAAATGAGCGCTATGGGTGAGTTGTCTTACTTTCTGGGATTACAAGTTGAACAGAGGGAGGATGGGATGTTTATTCATCATACAAAGTATGTGTATGACATTTTGAATCGGTTCAAAATGAATGATTGCTGTACTTTCAACATACCCATTTGCGAAAATCACAATCTTGGCCCAAATTATGAAAGCACTGAAGATGTTGATCCAACTCAATACAGGGAAATGATTGGTTCTCTAATGTACTTGACTGCTTCAAGACCCGACATCATGTTTGCCGTATGCTTGTGTGCCATATATCAAGCTAATCCAAAAGAGTCACACATGAAAGCAGTGAAGCGTATTTTTCGTTACTTGAAGGGGAAACCTAAACTTGGGTTGTGGTATCTAGCTGATAGTGATCTGAATTTTGTTGGTTACTCTGACTCAGACTTTGGAGGATGCAAGTCAAACAGAAAGTCTACAACTGGTGGTTGTCAGTTCTTAGGAGGCAGGATTGTGTCTTGGCAATGCAAGAAGCAATCTTGTGTGTCTACCTCTACGTGTGAAGCTGAATATATTGTTGCGGGTAGCTGCTGCTCTCAGGTTCTCTGGAAACAACAGCAGATGAGCGATTACGGTTTGGATTTCACTCGTACTCCTATTATGATAGACAATAATGCCACAATTTCAATAACTAATAATCCCGTGAAACACAGTCGCACAAAACATATTGACATTCGTCATCATTTTATACAGGATTGTGCTGAAAAGAGACTAATTGAATTACATCGAGTCGACACACTAGATAACCTGGCAGATCTTTATACTAAAGCATTTGACAGGGCTCGCTTTGAACATTTAGTCGAACTCAACGGGATGAGGAATCCTGAATAACTGGTTTTTCATAAGAATTTTGTAAATAGTTTACTGCTTTCTTAAAAATAAAAAATACAAAAACATTGAAAAATAAAAAAACATAAAAAAATAGAAAATCAAAAATGAGTTATCACTGTGTGAAAAAGAAGAAATAATAGTACATCAGCAAGTTAGACTGTCACACTCAAACTAAAATACATTGCTTAAGTGTGATAGCAGCTTCATCATATGATGCACCAGTAGGCAAAAAGCATGAAATAATCAACTTACCAATGGGATATAAACCTAAACGAACTGAATATGAGTGGGGAACACATCAGTGGTGTATGGTTTAATGACCTTAATTCTTGCGTTGATAGATTGCCAAAATCTGAGGTTTTGGGTCTTTATACAGTTATTTCATCTGGGGATATCAGGGTTGTCCTTCTGCTGCATCCAGATACATGCTGACCTAGGCACAACCAGGATATCTTAAAAGAGCAAAAAATGCCAAAACCCATAAATGAAGAAGCTCTCCTAGAGAGTCATTCAAAATGTGCAAAAAGCATAAATCGTACCAAAAAAGGTATTTGCCATAGCCCTCGTTAGATATTTTGGTCTCTTTGCTGTACGGAAGTACTGACCTGATCACCAATTATCTATCGTTGTAAAACAAAACGGATGAATTCAGTATACTCACCTACTACGATGAATCTTTGTGCATACCTTGATCGCGGGGGTATATCCTGAAGTGGGACACACTAGTATATCAGTATTAAAATTACCTTAACGTATCATACGGTAATGGTACTTGAAATGTTCATGCATTTTGTTTAAGTGGACAAACATACTGGTAATCGTCTTGGACTGCTTTTCACGAAAAATTAAATAAAGAATTATCTAATTGTGTGAAAATAGTTTGATTGTGCTGATATGATCTTCTTACCAGCGATTCTCACAAAAATAGAGTGTTTATTGCTTTTGTATTTACTTACTTTCAGAAAATATAAAAAAATCAAAAAATAGTGACTTTTTCTGTTAAAAATTCTTAACGTACGGAAAAGTGTTATTCTTGGAGGAATTGTTACTGATAGGGGGAGACTGTCACGGCCCCCGTCCCGATGTTACCCGGTCCCCGTGGTATTTATTATTTGAGTTAAAAGAGAAAGTTTAACAGGATCTTTTAAAACTTGAAAATGCCCAAATTATTTTATTTCACAAATTTGGGACAAACCCCATAATTTACAATAAGGGAAATTTCACAAGGAAATCCCTTGTTTTACAAAACATGTTTATTTATTTTACTGAGCCACCACTTCAAGCTTGTTAGTGCTCCGTAGCACGTTTCCTTGATTCACAGTAAATCACCTGAAACATGTTTTAAAAATATTTTTATCAGCGGGGAAATACTGGCGAGTCATTCAGGTTAAACAAAATGACATATTAGTTATAAATTACAGCATAAGAGCGATTACAATGGTTACTATCTTATTTTTATCTGGCGCCGTATCACACCCTTGTGACGATGGTCATACCACTATTGGGTCCTTTCACCCAAGTAGTGATGATTATCACTGTTAGGTTGGTGATCCTAACCGTGAGAAATTAGTAATGTGCACAATACCCCACTAGCCAGTGATTCAAGATAACCACGACTTAATCCCTGTAATTATAACTTTTGAGAATGATTTGAGATTTAGTAAAACCATTGATAAAAAGAGAACGACTCACTTTGCAAGTTTAGTTGGGCAGAGTTTAGCCTACTGATAAGCCTGATAACCTAATTTAAACAACAATGCACACGAAACTAGGTCAGTAACTTAATACAACATTTACGATAAGCTCACGAAATCAAAACCCTCACAACGAATGACAAAGTATAGCCCTGATTTGGGCAGCACTTAAACAACCATCGAATCGGTTTCAATCGATAAGACATTGTATCGTAGCAGTGATTGAGTTAATACCCTGTATCGTAGCAGCGTCGTGACCCCTTAATACTCGTTTTTAGGCAGAATATGGACTTTTGAAACTAAAATTTCGAATACAGAAGCAAGTCCCATGTATAGGCTACTTATAGCAACATTTTAAGTTTTACGCGGCCCGCGTAAGCCTTAACATGGCTTTTACGCGGCCCGCGAGGGCCCCTATCCTACGTGTAGGGCTGGTGTGTCACGAGTAGGGTTGCCAAGTATGCGACATGTGGCCCGGAACGCTTATCCGGTCAACTTTAAGTTGACGCGGCCCGCGTAAGCCGAAGCTTACGTTTTACGCGACCCGCTTGAAAACCAATTTTCTCAATTTCTTGGTTTTTCATGAATAGTAGGGTTCCAGGGGTCCGGGTTTTTACTTACGGTTCTTTTAGGGACATTTTTGCAGGTCCTTACATCCTCCCCACCTTATTTAAAATCTCGTCCTCGAGATTTACCGAAATAAGTGAGGATACTTTCGCTTCATTTTCGATTCCAGCTCCCAGGTGTATTCGGGTCCTCTTTTTGAATCCCACTTGACTTTGACTAGTACCAATCTTTTGTGTTTGAGAAACTTAATCATTCTGTCTTCTATTTGAAGCCGTTTCTCTACGAATTTCAATTTTTCATTCACCTGTATATCTTGAAGAGGTACGACCAGGGATTCATCAGATAAACGTTTCTTAAGGTTGGATACATGAAATACGCCATGTACCCCGGCTAACTCTTCTGGTAGTTGTAAGCGATAAGCAACTGGTCCTATGCGTTGAATTACGGGGAAAGGTCCTACGTATCTTGGATTTAGCTTTCCTTTCTTAACGAATCGAACTACTCCTTTCCAAGGAGAGACTTTCAATAGTACCTCTCCAATTTGGAATTCTAGTGGCTTGCGTCGATTGTCTGCATAACTCTTCTGGCGATCTCGGGCCGTATTCAGTCTTTCTTTGATTTAAGTGATCTTGTCGGTGGTTTCTTGTACGATTTCAGGACCTGATAACTGGCTTTCTCCTACTTCTGCCCAGCAAACTGGAGTTCTACACTTTCGTCCATACAGTGCTTCGAACGGGGCAGCTTCGATGCTTGAATGATAGCTATTGTTATAGGAGTATTCGATTAAAGGTAAATGGTTGTTCCAGTTTCCTCCAAAATCTATCACACATGCCCTGAGCATGTCTTCCAAGGTTTAGATCGTCCTTTCACTTTGTCTGTCTGTTTGGGGATGATATGCAGTGCTTAAGTTCAGTCTAGTCCCCATGGCTTCTTGGAAACTTGTCCAAAAATGTGAAGTGAAACGACTATCCCTATCTAATACAATGGAGAGTGGGACTCCATGTAAGGATACTATCTCGTCTACGTATAACTTGGCTAATATTTCCATGCTAAAGGTTTCCTTCATGGGTAGAAAATGAGCTGATTTGGTTAATCGATCCAGAATTATCCAAATCGCGTCATTACCCTTTCTGTTTTTGGGTAACTTAGTAACAAAGTCCATGGTTATTAGTTCCCGTTTCCATACAGGCATTTCTAATTGTTAGAGTAACCCTAAGGGTTTCTAGTGTTCTGCTTTAACTTGTGAACAAGTTAGACACTATGATACATATCTAGCTATGTCCTTTTTCATTCCTATCCACCAGAAATTATTTCTTAAATCTTGGTACATCTTATTATTACCAGGAAGCATGGTATACCTTGATTTATGGGCTTCTTCTAAAATCTTATCTCTTAAATTTCCTTGCTTAGGCACCCAAATCCTTTTCTTATGAAATCTCCAAATTCCATCACTTCCTTGCTCTAATTCCTTTATTCGTCCTTTCATTCCTTCGACTTCATCCTTGATTGCTGTTTCTTGAATATGCTTCAATTGTTCCATTAAATCTAATTGTAGATTTAATCTAAGAGCACGAACTCGCTTTTGCTTTTCATAATACTTACGACTTAAGGCATCCGCAACTACATTTGCTTTTCCTTCGTGATATTGAATATCACAGTCGTAGTCACTTAGAATTTCCATCCATCTTCGTTGCCTCATGTTCAATTCTTTTTGCCCAAATATATACCTTAAGCTTTTATGATCTGTATCAACGGTAAACTTACTTCCATACATATAGTGCTCCAAATCTTAAGGGCGAAAATTATTGCTCCTAATTCTAAGTAATGAGTCGTATAATTTTCCTCGTGCTTCTTCAATTGCCTTGATGCATATGCAATTACCTTCTTGCGTTGCATTAGCACACATCCTAATCCTAGCTTAGAAGCATCATAGTAAACTTCAAAATCTTCTGTCCCTTCTGGTAAGGCCAGACTTGAGGCGTTTGTTAATCTTTGCTTTAAAATCTTAAAAGCCTCTTCTTGTCTAGATCCCCATTCAAACTTCACTGCTTTACAGGTTAGCTTAGTTAATGGCACAGCTATCTTAGAAAAGTCTTTAATAAATTGTCTATAATATCTGGCTAATCCTAGAAAGCTTCTAACTTCCATAGCTGATTGCGGGACCTTCCATTTGGTGATCGCTTCTATTTTGGAGGGATCTACGTGAATACCTTCGTGATTCACCATGTGTCCTAAAAATTGTACCTCTAGTAGCCAGAATTCACACTTTGAGAATTTGGCGTAAAGCTTCTCTTTTCTTAACAAAGTTAAGAGTGCACGTAGGTGCTCACCATGCTCGTACTGACTTTTGGAATAAATGAGTATATCGTCGATAAAAACAATTACAAATTTATCCAAGTACGGTTTACAGATCCTATTTATCATGTCCATAAATGCTGCAGGAGCATTTGTTAAACCAAAGGGCATGACTGTAAACTCGTAATGACCATACCGAGTTCTGAAAGCAATTTTAGGTATGTCTTCTTCTTGTACTTTCAACTGATGGTATCCGGAGCGTAAATCTATCTTAGAAAAATATTTAGCCCCCTGAAGTTGATCGAAAAGATCATCAATCCTAGGCAATGGGTATCGATTCTTAATTGGAACCTTATTCAATTCTCTGTAATCGATACACATTCGCATCGAACCATCTTTCTTCTTTACGAACAACACTGGTGCTCCCCATGGGGATGAACTAGGTTGTATGAATCCTTTGCTTAATAATTCATCTAACTGCTTTTCAATTCTAGCATTTCGGTGGGTGCTAACCGATATGGTGCCTTAGCTATCGGTGTAGTTCAAGGAATTAGTTGAATTCTAAATTATACCTCCCTATCTGGTGGCAATCCTGGTAGTTCTTCCGGAAATACATCCGGGTATTCTGATACTACTGGAATTTCCTTAAGTTCCTTACCTTTAGTGTTGATGATTGCCGAAATCATATACATTATCCCTTGTTTTCTTGAATAACTGGCCACTTTCATTACTGAAATGAATTTCATTGGCTTACGTGGCTTATCTCCTGTAATCATTACTACTTCTCCTGTGGGTGTATAAATTTCTATGGAATTCTTATCACAGAGGATTCGAGCATGGTTGGCTACTAACCAATCCATTCCTAACACAACATCAAATCCGGCTAAATTCATAGGTAACTGGTTTGCAGAAAACTTATGGCCTAAGAGTTCTATCTTTTCTTCTCGCAAGACCTGATTTATGTTAACAGAATTCCAATCTGCCGTTTCGACAGTAAAAATTTGTCTAAGGTTGGTTAAAGGTAGTTGAAGAGCTTGGCAGAATGAAGTATTTATAAAACTTTGGTTTGCACCAGAGTCAAATAATACTTTTGCATAAACGTCATGAACTAGGAACGTACCAGCTATCACATCTGGGATGAGTTCTGCTTCTTGGGTAGTCAACTGGAATGCTCTTGCATTCCTTTTGGTAGTTCCTTCTGCAGGTTTGGCTTTGTTGTCAGCTGGTTTGACCAATTTGGGGTAGTCTGGTCTAAAATGTCCAGCTTCTCCATAGTTGAAGCAGATTGTTGATTTCTTCCTCCTGCAATCTTCTTCTTGATGCCCTGGAATTTTACAGAAATTGCAATACCCTTTGCATCTTCCAAAATGCTTTCTTTTACAGGTACTGCAAAATGGAGCAGTGGAAGATTGCCTGGTTCCCTTTTTCTTGAAATTACTACTATTACCCACACAGAATCCTTGGGTAATCTTTTGGGCCACTTCCTTCTTTCGATTTTCTTCTCTTGTGCGTACCAGCCCGTCGGTTAAGGTGTTGGCTAATTCCACAGCATCGTCAATTGTGCGAGGTCTTGAAGCCTTGACGATATCGCGAATCTCGCTAATCAAACCCCAAATATAGCGAGAAATAAGTACCGGATCTGGCGAAGCCAGGGTAGGTACAATTCTAGCATACTCGAAGAATGTCGAAGTATACCCTCTACAATCAACATCCACCATTCGGTGGTTTAGGAACTTATTTGTCATTTGTTCCTTTTCATATTCGGGACATAATTTTCTTTCTACTAGTTTCTTAAATTCTTCCCAATTCATGGCATAAGCCATTTCGCTTCCCTTGGCTTGTAATAATGTGTTTCACCATTCTAGTGCCCCTTCTTTAAAAAGATGCGACGCGTACATGACTTTGTCTTCCTCAGCACATTTACTTATTTTAATTACTGCTTTGGTTTTCTCTAACCAACGCAGTGCTGCAGTTTCCCCTTCATTGCCTGCAAATTCGGTTGGTTTACAGGCAAGAAAATCCTTGTAAGTGCAACTAGGCGTTGTAGCTTTCATTTTCTTAAGGAATGGGGCTTACATCACATCATCATTATTATTGTTACCGCCTCCATTTACACTATTACTGAAGTTGTCATCACGAGTACGCTTGCTGAGAGTAGGCGGCAGAGGTTCAACTGGATTTCGGGCAGCAGCAAGGATTGCTGGAATAGCATTGGCTATTCCTTGAGCAACAATATTTTCTATATCTTGTCTGTTAAGAAAGTGATCTTCATTGTTTTGCTTGGATTAGTTAACCTCGTTAACTGGTTCATTACCAGCGTGTTCCATCTGGTAATTAATATATATAAGTTATTAGCACAAAATAAATAACAATCAAACACAATAAAACAATCGCACATAATCACGTCAACACGTATAGCCAAAATTGTCGACTTTGCGACGTTGATATTTTTATATATTAGTTGGCATCCGCACACACCAGTTATATTACAAAAGTTTTATTTTAAGTTATTTTACCTGGTTATATCTTTATTATTTATTATTATTTTATTACTATTAAACACGTAACCACCCAACCATATACGATCCCGTCAGCTGGCACTTCAGAAACGACGTTCCCTCTCGTAGTATTTCCATGATATCCTTTCTCCCACTTCCCGGATTCTATTTCCTGCGTCCACCAACTCCTCGCGATAGTGGAGGAGTTCAGCCAAGTTTTCTGTGCTCATACGTGGGTTTGGTGCAGGCTCAGGGTCAAACTGGGGGTAAAAGGTGTTAGGGCTATTCAAGAGATTCTGAAATTGCCAGTCAGTTATCCACCATTCTTCCAGCTCTCCTGGTAATGGTCGGGGGTTGACAATAGGATCTGGGATAGCAGGTTCCAGATTGGTTGGAAATTGTGCTTCAGCTGGGTAATTGAAGAAGTTTTCATTGGCAGGTCCGATGAGATCGCTATTTGCCAGTTTACGGTCCAGCTCCTCCCACAGTGGCATTTCCTGGGCTTGCCCTCAACTTTCCCCGATTTCCCTTCCTTTTCCTTTATCCTTCGGATCCTCAGTCTTTATAATCTTCGGTGTCGCTGGTTTCTTCCTACGCATACGCCTCCAGCCTACGAGTCTTCTTCTCTTTTTCGGCTTTGGTTTCTCTTGTGGCTGGGCCTGAAATAATATTGGGTCTTCAGTATCAACCTGATAGCCAGATGGATTTCCTGTGATGTCCATATCTGTGCTATGGATAGTAAAATTTCGGAGTGCCTCCGATAATTCATTCATGCTGTTAGCACACATGAAGAAACGCACACAGAATTAAGTTAAAATTTTATTTATTACAAATCAAATTTTAAGAAAATCACAGGATGGCAACCAGGAAAATTAAGTATTTCTAAATACTTAATTGGCTTAAATCAGTGGCTCTGATACCACCTTTTTCTGTCACGGCCACCGTCCCGGTGTTACCCGGTCCAGGAGCTGCGGGACAGAAACCCGTGGTATTTATTATTTGAGTTGACAGCGGAAGTTTAACAGGATCTTTTAAAACTTGAAAATGTCCAAATTATTTTATTTCACAAATTTGGGACAAACCCCATAATTTACAATAAGGGAAATTTCAAGAGGAAATCCCTTGTTTTACAAAACATGTTTATTTATTTTACTGAGCCACCACTTCAAGCTTGTTAGTGCTCCGTAGCACGTTTCCTTGATTCACAGTTGTAGGTCCCGTTTTTCCGGTGAGGATCGATAACGAAAACCTATTCCTTGTTTATCACAAACACGGTAACGGGTGCGGAATCCCCGTGACGGTGCAAACCAAACAAAGTGTAAAACACACGGGTAACCAAAGATTCAATATCTATTGATTATGGATGAGTACAACCACAAACGTATACAAACAATGTTTTAACAGACTCTCACTAACTCTCTCTGTGCTCATCTGTTTTACACAGAAACAAATGAGGGTATTTATACTAGACAGACACAGAACATGACGAAACTAAACAGCACTCGACGAAACACAATTCAAAGTGACGAAACAAAAGTGTTTTGTCACCTAAACATTTAATCGAAATGCTGTTTCGTCGTTTGATGTTGAAGCCCAATATTAGACAAAGTCCATTACAAGTATTCGGCCCAACATGAAGTTTACGGCCCAGACATCATATTTCACCAATTCAACAAATATGAATATAGTCAAACATGACATCATCATGACATCACAGAGATGATGTCATGGTGATGTGTCACCTGGGACTTGTTCGCGGCGCTCCGTGCTTCGCGTGTCGAACTCTGGGGCGCACGACGGAGGAATGTCGTGTCGTCTGGCTTGAGCCGGACGTAACCGAGTCGACCTGAACCGAATCAAACCGAGTCGAGTCGCGTCCACATAAAGTGTACCAACAAACTCCCCCTTGGACGCTACTCGTGATGTTCGTCTTCCGTGTCTTTCATGTCGGAGGATCTTCAAAGTCTTCACGCGTCATAAGTAGAAAGTGTATCAACAAACTCCCTTTTTATTTAGGTAGTATGTTAACAAACTCCCCCTTAGAATGAACTCTCCAATGAGTTATGCTCGTGAATCTTTTGATATCCAATTCTTTAGATCCTTGTGGTGTTGATGAAGGGTCAGCGGCAACTCGATCATTTTATCCTTTGAGTGCCTCCACTTCGTGTCTTCATTCCAAAGCTTGTCATCGAACATGTTCTCCTCGCCTTTAGCATCTGCACATGCAAGAAAGCTAAACGCATAATGAGAACAACCGCTTGGAATATAGTTAACATTTAAACAAATGACACATATGTGACCATATTTCAACCAACTACCGACCGACAACAGTTTGAAAGTTTAGAAAATGATCAATTTTAGTCCTTTAACTTTCAAAACTTGTTAACTTCGACTGTTTATGAAGGTGCAATTGTTTTCCGGCTTACGATCAGGATTTTGGGTAGGATAGACTCGAGTTCCAACATCGGTCAATCAAAAATAAACTAGAAGCAAAATCTTTTTGGATTTTATAAAGTTTATATTAAAACACACCTAAAATCTTTTTGGAATTTTGAATTTTTCAAACGTAAAGACGGAAAGCAATAAATAAATATATACAAAGATGCAAAAACGAAAGCAGTAAACAAATATTTACAAACATTCTTTTTGCGAGTTTCGAGGGTAAGAGAATCATATCAGTGTACGGTCACGCCAAAACGCTCTTTTTGTTCAATTAGTTCACATTAAGATAAGCATCCTATAACAATTATCGGTATTGTTGTCCACATAAGCTCAACTTATCAGATGTAATCATGGCGAGGGGATACGTTAAGGTATGATTTATACTTACCGACCGGTGTTCATCCACACACGATACATTCCCGTATCAAGGTATGCATGAGAGTTCATCTTACCGGTGAGTATACTGTTTATCATCTGTTTGACCGTATAAAAGAATGTGAGAAACTCACTTATTTTGATTGAAAACAAGCCCTATGTGATAGAATCACTTATTGATGAGGAACTTGATTTTCGATGCATGAGGGCACAAGAGCAAGTCCGTGAACAGGTCAGTACTTTCGTACAGTAGAGAGACGAACTTGACTCCCGCAAAGAAACTGTGATATATTATCACTTATTTTGATTGGACATGTGATTGTTGATCACTTATTGAGGTCGTATGCAGTATGTACACGTATGTATAGTATCATGGAAGATCTTAGACTTCATCTCCGTTAATCTTACGGTTTGATACAACCATGATACCCAGATGATAAGCAGCATAAAGACCGAATATCTCAGAACCTCGGCAATCTCTCAAACGAAATTTCGGTACTAAGACCATATGCCAATGTGCGGTTCCCACCTGGTCTTCAGTCGATTTAAGATTTATATCACCCTGCACACTTTAAAATGATTGTGAGCCTACCGATACATCTTATATAGAGCTGCTTAACATTTTTCATTTTGCATTTCAGTTTAAAGAGGTTTCAACAGACCACTGATTTACTATCATTTTCTCTTTTTCTCGCCAGGAAACTCATTTTTGTTTTTCCAATGTTTTTGTGCTTTTGAAATTTTTCGATGTTTTTGAATTTTCAAATTTTGGATTTACTCCCCCTAAAATCAACAAACTAAGATAAATTTAAAAAAAAAAACACAAAGGTATTTACAAAAAGGATTTCCCGATGTTGGTTAACTCATGTTTTACCTAAATGCCGTTTACCAAAATTAATTTAATCAGAAATGATTTATCGAATTTTGGAAAAATGAGTTGGCACGTCGGTAAGCGGTGCGGACCATGACAACATTGACGAGTTTCATAGTGAAACAATCACGTGTGAGGTGATATTTGAGTTCAACGTGTCAGGCCAAAGAGTGCTACGAGAGGATAACAATTTATAAAGCAGCTTAAATATCGACAAGTATAGGAGAGATTAGAAATTTAAAACCGTATCCTGCAACTGCTTCGTGCATTGCAAGGAATCTGAGTGCTCTCCCAAACTGGATATCCACCCGGTGTGGATTTCAAAGTCGATTTTGTAGCTACTGAGAAATCTCTTCACAGCAACAAGATCATAAACCTTTGGGTCCGACTGGTCTTCCACATTACACCAGCGAAGGTCTTTTGTCTTTCTCTTTCAGAAGTAGTGTGCGGTTGTTCAATCCACGCCAAGGCATCCGCACACCCGGTTGGTTTGTTCAACAAACACGTTTTCTTCAATCACACCGCGAAGAAATGTACACTGCACGTTCACCTTGTTGATTTTGATCTTCAGACGTGCTGCAGGTGCGTACATTTTGATTGAATCTATCCCGGTGACCCGATCAAAGCCTTGAACAATCACATTTTGAAATGATTTTCATTTTGTCGAAGCTTTCAATTTCTTTCGACAGACAATTCTGTCTTCTTTTTCTTTTTCTCTCCATCAAAGGCAACAATTTCTTTTGTCGCCGATCTTGTGCATGAATATTCCACTATCAATAATCCTATGACTATCGAAAGTTCCTCCTGGAATATCCTGCACACTCACTCAGAGATTAGTTGGAGAGGGGTACCCAAGCCTTCATAGACTTAGGTTGCCCCTGAGGATCAAGAAATGTAATTTCAATCTCTTGATGATTTGGAAATTTCCCTCCTCCCCCTGAACCTTGACCTATTTTAGGTTTCCAAGCTTGTTTCCATTTACCAGATTGTGTATTAATTACAATTTCTGGTTTTAACGGTTGTTGTGAACTTGGTTTCCTTTTAACAGTTTTCGGTTTTAAAGCCTTTTCGATCACCTTCACATTCTTATGTCGTTGTTTTGTTTCATGTTCTTTAATAGTGCGTTTATCATGTTTTGGAGAAACAGGACGACTTTGTGAGTGACCGTGTTCAGAAGGGGCTCTTTCTACAAAATTTGGCTTGGGCGAGTTTATGCAGTCTTTAATGATGTGCCCAAACTTCCCACATTTGAAACAAGTTCTCCTTTCAACAAACTTAGGAGAACCTGTTCGACTTTCACGTGTTGAACCTGTAGACCCAGAGGTACTTGTTCCTTCATCACACCCGTTTGTGTGTTGGGTGTAATTGTTTTGAGCGTTACGTTTTAAAATCTTGACTTGTTGGACAAAGTCGGTGTTTGATTTGTTTTCAAAAGTCTCAATTTTATCAGTACCATTGGATGCTACAAATTTAACATCATTGTTTTTCTTCTTGAAATGAGCTCCTTTGGTCTCAACCTTCGGTTGTGAACCTTTAGAATTTTGAGCTCGCTGCTGTTGCTGTTTACCCTTAAAAGCGACAGGTTGTTGCTTTGTTGGTGATTTTTGATTTCCAAATTTTCTTCTAACTTCAGCTTTTGGAATCGGATCACACTGAGTTACTGAAACTCTCGGGATCCCCTTTTCCAAAAACTTACTGGTAGTATCTTCAAACACTTTATCAATCAAAGATTGATTGACATTTTTAATTGGAAAAGCTGTGTTTGAATAAATTTTGTCATCACCGACTAAAGTATACAACACGTTATCACTTTTAATGGTAGACTCTGTCTTAGTGATAGGATCTATCTCTTGTTTAGCACCAGTTGATTGCACACCAGGAGTAGGAGGATCACACAGAATGTGATTCTCAAAAGGCACTTCTACTCCTTTGTTCTTCTCAAGAGATTTATCCTCATCACTCACATCTGGTTCATCATCTGACGAATCATAGTCCTCAACTGTGGGAGGACTTTGATTTGAAGCACATGATGACTTTTCTTTCTTATCAGATGAGCCCTCCGATGAATTGTCCGTTTTGAACCCTAAGCCAGTTGTAACTTCCCCATAATTGAGAGGTACAGATGGTTCAAAACGAGGCATATCCTCTTCATCGAGCATTCTGGTATAATTTTGTCTCAAAGGGGGCGGACACTTATTATACCCAATGCCTTTCACGTTCCCTTTCAGTTGTTGAACGTCAATTATGTGATCGAGCACAAATCGGGAGTTAGAATAACTCTCCAATTTTTGCTTGATAGCATCATGCTCGCATTTGGCAATGGCTAGTTCCTTTTTGGTTTCCTCAACGATGTTAATGTAATCGTTAATACTAACTTGTTTATGATAAACAACTTTGTTCACTTCGGAAACACTTTTCTTTAAGGTTTCAATTACAGTTTTAAATTCCTTTTCATTTCGAACTAAAGCCATGTTTGCCTCTTTGCATTTTGACATCTCAACAACCAAACTTTGATTGTGACCATGAATTGTGTCACATTCAAGTTTCACTCTATCACATTCATGTTTTAATTCTTCAAAAGCATGTTTAGCATTAGCACAATCACTACATATGCTAGGAGTTTCAGATTGTACCTGACTTGTAGAAGCTGTGACATTAGCCATAAAGGCAGTCTGAGAAGAGAAAGATCCATCTTCAGTGAGAATCTTCTCCATTTCTTTTGATGTAGCATCAGCTTTCTTGATCAAGTCAGAATTTTGACATTTCATCTCCTTGGCACCATTCGACAAACTATCATCTTTAGAATCAGTTCTTTCATTCAAATTCGATTCTTCATCCGAACTGCCACTGTATCCCGAACTATCATCTTTTCCTGAAGATTCACCATGAGGTTGTGTTGTGGAAACTTGAGGTTGAGGTTGGGGTTTAGGTTGCAAAATATAAGCACTTTGATTGAACTGTGGAAACGGAGATGAGCTTGTATTTGATACAAACGCCGTTTGAAGCTTCGGTTGCTGAATGAAACTAGAACTAGCTGAAGGACCAAAACCCGGCAAATACATTTCTGTGTTTTGAGTAGGTGCAATCCTTTTAGCTTTCCGAATTTCCTCTTCGTTCTTGTGCTCCAACTTCTGAATGAATTCATAGATATTAACATTGACAGCATCTAGAACGCCCGTATGCTTTAGAAGTTCAATGAATGGACTCCACTTAGGAGGTAGAGCATCAGCTAACCGTGCAATCATTTCCAAATGAGTTGCAGGAACCTTATAAGAACACATTTCACTAATCAAATGATAGAAACGAGAAGTCATATCATTTAGGGTTTCATTCTCTAAGAAATGAAATGATTCGAATTTCTTCTTCAACAGATCATGACGTGTCTTTTTAGTAGCTGCATTTCCTTCTCCTCTCGCAACCAAAAGATTCTGTATGTTTTGATTTTGATTCGACACCATTGCCCATTGACTTGCACTAATAAATTGTTGTTGTTTAGGTATGGTACTACTCATATATTCGGCCATCGACATCTGTTTTAGATCTGGTTGTGGATCCGTACTCCAATCCCAAGGATTCGTACAACTCATATTTGATGTATGTATGTGAAAAACTGATCACACTCTTGAAAACAGACTGTTATCACACTTTTAGAAGTCCTCTGTTAAAAAAAAAATAACAAGTATCGACGAAACAGGTTGAATAACTTGGCGACGAAACAGAATCCAATATGTATGTCGACGAAAGTGAATGTGTGATATGGACGACGAAACCAATGATGTAATTGATCAGCGACGAAACATAATCATGTTGACCAATCGACGAAAGTTAATGTGTGATGGATGTCCGACGAAATAGAGGTTGAATTCTTGATCGACGAAACACACTTGAAGCCCAATTTCGTTTGATAGCCCAATACACTTTGAGGCCCAAATCAAAGGCATGACGAAATGGATCAATTTCAATGCACGACGAAAGTGATCTTTATATACTGATGGACGAAACAAATATATAATTAAATAATGTGCCGAAATGTTTGACTATGACCTGATTATTTGACCGACTTTTAATGTTCACTTATCTTGAATGCTTATCTTGTGATATATGACGAAACAGTTTGTTTGTTTGATTTAAACGACGAAACAAGTGAGGATAAGATCTGAGTTTGTGAGATAAGATATTTTCAAAGTTGCTTTATCACCTTCTGACACAAAGAGCCACAATTTTCAAACTGCTCAACAATTTTTTTTTAATTCACAAACAAAACGAACAGTAAATTCACCAAAGATCTAAAAGTGGAGAATATGAAGAACAACTTGAAGGGTAGATGTGAATCTATTCTTCCATCTCTGGTCAGAATTGATCTTCTGATCAGAATAAATATTTCTTCTCCATAATCAATGTTCAATCCATTAATTAGACTGAACATGATTGTTAGAATGTTCATATTTATCTGATCAGTACCTCCAATCTTTGATGATAAACACTTGTTCAGAATTTCCATTAAAACTTGCCAGAAGGCAGGTAGCTTGTTTCTCTTGAATTTATTGATTGTCGAAATCTTTGCTTTGTGTCCCATCACAACATCAAGTTGTGAAAACATATCTTCTCTTTCTGGTGACTTTTCAAAGTTCTGATGTAAGGGTAGCTCCAAACATTCCCTTATCTTTTCTGGTGAAATTTTGATGAAGATATTTCCCCATACATGTGCTGTTAGCTCAGTTTGACTTGAGATTTTGAGAGTTTTTACAACTTGTTGTATGAGTTCTTGTGGCACCTCTCTGGTCTTTGTAAGAGCTTGAGCTAACGGGCATCTTGTTAGAAATTCAATCAGAATTTGACACTTCGTATCATACACTTCGATGTTATCATTCATTGCTTCATTGTTGCTTTTTAATGGAAGAAATTCATCCTCAGTGATGAAAGGAACTGAGTGTTTAACTTGAGATTTGTTGATGTTGACAGCAGCCATTGAGAATTTGGGTTTTGTGTTTGGAAAAAGGTTTTAGGGTTTTGAATTTGAAGGTTGAAGATGGAAGACTCTGTTTTTGAATGAGGTATTTTATAGGATGTGTAGACAGAGATTTTTGAGTGTTTGTCGTGGGTTGTTTGAGTTTAAGAGAATTAATGACACCTTTATGATGTTTTAATCCTTTAAGGAGACAACCGTTTTTGAAAAACCTTTGATTTATCTCTAATTTAATGTATACCTATTAAAGATATTTAGAGACTTCAAGGATTTTGCAGATAAACACTAGTTTCCAACTTGCACCTTTTCACTTTGTGGGACCCCTTTTTAAAAGGTCCATTCGAAACCCTTTGTGCGTCTCCCCAGATATTTCTCATAATGATATATATATATCATCAGAATTTTTTTTTTTTTTTTTGTTGAGATGAGAGGGAATAAGTAGAGTTCTAAGATTTTTCTTACATTATAGTCTTGCTGTTCTGAACTCCACACCTTTGTTCAGATATACCAGAGGTATATTGTTTATATAGCTTGTTCCAGTCCTCAGAAAAAAAATTTAGAAAGAAACTTTTTCTTAAAAAATTTGGATAAATTCAATTAAATCTGATTTAAAAGAATTGTTTTTCTGATGATTTGTTAAACTTTAAAAAAAATGATTTTCTGATTTGTTATCAGAATTTTCACAGTTTTCTGGTGAATGATCAATTTTTCTGATTGTTCATCAGATTATGAGTTCTACTAACTTCTGTCAGTATTTATGTGTAATTCACCAGATTTTCTTTGATTTTATCAGACAAGTTGTGTTTGTTCCCCCTAGATCTATTTACCAAAAAAAATTTAAAACAAACCTGTTGAAAGAAAACATAAAACAAACATGTTAAACGAAAACAAAACATAAAACAAAGACAACGACTCCTCCTCCTCCTCTAACACGTTGAACATGTACTTCACATATAACCAAAGACTGGTTACACGTCCGGTGTGATTCTTTGCCGGCGTCAAGGTGGCTTCACTAATGTTTTCTTGAAGTACCATCTCAGCTCTTGAGTAGCAGCTTCTCACTCCTCCAAAGCCCAGCTGACTAGTGATCACCTTGGTAACAAATCGAGGGTAAATCAGAAAGGGTTGACGATCGTGGATGTTTGCTTCTAGGTCTCTCATTAGAAACTTAGCATAGTTGAACGGTTTTTCTTGTATCACAGCATGCACCACTTCCATCATCCTATTTGACAGCTCATTGAAGTGTCCAATTTTCTTGGAAAAGCAGACACTTAGCTGAGTTACCAAAAACTGGAAAGGTGGTATAAAACCAGACTTGCTAATGGCCCTTGATGAGTTGAGTGTGTGATAGCCCATTTCATTCAAGGTTTGTTGCACATTAGATTTTTCCGGAAGTTGGATTTCATGATTATTACCCAGTTTGAGGACATTTCTGATTGTTTCTTCTTTTAGAGTAATTTTTACTCCCATTACCTCACTTTCAATCCACATAGAAGTACCACCAAAAATGATTTGAGAATTCCACCAGAACTCTTGGAGAAGTTCTGGATATATGGTGACATGTGATGACACAGCAAAGCCTAGAGGACTTCGCATGATCATATTGTACACAAATCTGCAGTCCTCCCATGCAGGTCCTTCCAAGTTGGATCTTAATCTAAGATTATGAAGTCTATGAAACGGAAGAGGGAATTGAGTGGCTTTCATCAATTTTGGGTGACCCATTTTTGATAAGGAAAAACTGTTGAAGGGCTTTTGAAGAACTGGTTTTTGTTACAAATGTTCTTTTCAGGTTGATAATATTTATAGGTGAAAGTGATGTTAACAGCCAACTTTTTTCTCTTCAATTAAGAAGATATCTATCCCAGTGAATGTAACACTGAGTGTAACAGTGATTTTGACAGTCTAGTAAGCCCCATGTGTGAGTAAGCATTTAATGACTAGGCATCTATTTTCATAGCTCCTAATGATTCTAGTGCCTACGTGTCACATTTAAGTTCCTTATGAAGAAATGACGTTGCATGCAAAAAATATGAAATCCAATAAGCTGAAAAAAAAAATGAGACGGTTGATTATTACAGCTGTATGGAACTCCATCAGTATGCATGTTACTTTTCCCCCTTTTTGTTTTTTTTATTAAAACAAAACAACAAAAAAAATACATGAAAATAAGTAATTACAATCTGTGGAATGTGCATGAGGATGAAAAAAAAATTCTGATGTTTCAACGTAGTTTCTGATTTTATATCAGAACTTCTGGTAATTTTTTTCAGAGTTTCTGATATTTTCTTCAGATTATCTGATAATTATTGACTATTTATCAGATTTTCTGATGTTCCATCAGATTGATGGATTGTTTTATCAGAAGCTAGTTGATTTGTTCTATGATTATCAGAATTTTGTTGTTTAACAAGTTGGTCTTCAATTTGTGTTTTTGTGTTTTCTGAGGAATCTTCATCATTTAGATGAACCATGCCTAGTTTGCTGATTAAAAAATTGTGTCTCTTCTCATCAAGAGGTTTTGTAAAGATATCAGCAATTTGATTTTCAGTTGGAACAAAATACATTTCAATGTTACCTTTCTCCACATGATCTTTTATGAAGTGGTATCTGACATCTATGTGTTTGGTTCTTGAGTGATGACCATGATTTTCAGTTATTGCAATGGCACTCTTTGAATCACATAGAATTGGAATTCTTGTCAGAGTTACTCCATAATCTTTCAGTTGAGTTTGCATCCACAGCACTTGTGAACAACAACTTGCTGCTGCTACATATTCTGATTCTGCTGTTGATGTGGCAACACAGTTTTGTTTCTTGCTCGCCCAACATACCAATTTTTCTCCCAAAAGTTGACATGCACCAGATGTGCTTTTCCTGTCAATTTTGCACTCTGCATTATCTGCATCTGTGTATGCAATTAATTCAAGGTTTGTATCCTTTGGATACCAGAGACCAATTTCTGATGTGCCTTTGAGATATTTAAAAACCCTTTTTACAGCTTTCAGATGGGATTCTTTAGGATCACATTGATATTTGGCCAGAAAACATGTTGCAAACATGATATCTGGTCTGCTTGCAGTTAAATAAGGCAGTGATCCTATCATCCCTCTATAGGTTTTAATATCAACACTTATACCATTTTTATCAGAATCTAACTTGTTCCCTGTTGCCATGGGAGTTTTTGAAACAGAGCAGTTTTCAAGTGAGTATTTTTGTAGAATTGTTTTCACATATTTTGATTGACTCAAAAATATTCCATCAATTCTTTGTTTTACCCGTAACCCGAAGAAAAAGGTTAACTCACCCATCATACTCATTTCAAAGTGGCTGGTCATCAATTTTTGAAATTTGTCACAAAATATTTCATTTGTTGATCCAAATATAATGTCATCAACATATATCTGAACTAGCAAAGTATGACCTTTGTGTGTTTTGAGAAAAAGAGTGGTGTCAATAGTACCTTTGGTAAACCCAGAATTGAGTAAGAAGTTTGATAAAGTTTCATACCAGGCTCTAGGAGCTTGCTTCAACCCATAGAGGGCTTTCTTTAATCTATAAACATGATTTTGAAATTTTGGATCAACAAAGCCTTCTGGCTGATGCACATAAACTTCTTCCTCAATTTTACCATTCATAAAAGCTGATTTTACATCCATTTGATAAACTTTTAAATTCTTAGATGCAGCATAAGCAAGAAAAATTCTTACAGCTTCTAACCTAGCTACTGGTGCAAAGGTTTCGTCATAATCAATACCTTCTTGTTGACAGTAACCCTTGACCACTAACCTTGCTTTGTTTCTGGTGATTATGCCGTTTTCATCAGATTTGTTTCTGAACACCCATTTTGAGCCTATGACAGATTTGTCTTTTGGCTTGGGTACCAGATCCCATACCTTGCTCCTTTCAAATTGATCAAGCTCTTCTTGCATGGCTTGAATCCAGTCTAGGTCATTTAGAGCTTCCTTGACAGATTTGGGTTCTATCTTGCTTAAGAACCCAGAGAATGCACACTTTCTCTGATGGTCCTGGTGTTGAGAATAAAAACTCTGTATGCTTTTGAGGACAAAGAGTAACCAAGAAAAATGCCTTTTTCTGCTTTTCTGTCAAATTTTTCAAGGCTTTCAAAATCATTAAAAACAAAACATCTACAACCAAATGTATGCAAAAATTTTATACTTGGTATTCTTCCATTTATAATGTTGTAAGGTGTCTTGTTGTGCCTTTTGTTGATTATGGATCTGTTTTGTGTAAAACATGCATTTGCTATAGCTTCTGCCCAAAAGTGAGTGGGCAATTTAGCATAACCAAGCATGGTTCTGGCAGCTTCTACCAAGGACCTATTTCTTCTTTCAACCACACCATTCTGTTGGGGTGTTCTTGGAGCAGAAAAATCATGAGAAATTCCTTTACTTACTAAGAAATTCTCAATTTTTGCATTTTTAAATTCTGTTCCATTGTCTGATCTGATCCTTCTCACAGTTAGTTTTAACAGATTTTCAATTTTCTTAATAAAATTAATGATCAGATCAGGAGTTTCACTTTTCTTTCTCAAAAATTCTACCCATGTGTACCTGGAGAAATCATCCACTATTACTAGTATGTATTTCTTTCCAGAAAAGCTTTCTGTACTTATGGGTCCACACAAATCCATGTGTAACAGTTCCAAATTTTGTGAAAAAGAAGACTCAGAAATTGATTTGTGTGAGCTTCTTTTGGATTTTCCCATTTCACATGCTTCACAAATTTTATCCTTCTTTGAGGATATCAAAGGTAATCCTTTTACCAGACCTTTGCAAGCCTTTTGTGCCATAACCAACTACTACCCTTGTTATGTTTTGAAAATATACACAGTTTTAGATGTTCACTTTCTTCTTTGAAGTCAAAATAGTAGATTGATTTTCTTATCCTTTTCCCACTTAAATAAATTTTGTTATCATCTATACCTATTAACAAGCATTTTTCTGGTAAAAAGTTTACCTGAAAACCTTTGTCACAGAATTGACCACAATTCAGCAAATTATACTTTAAGCCTTCAACATAGGCTACTTTCTCTATGGTCAAACATCCATATTTTGTGCAACCATATCCCATGATCCTTCCTTTCACTCCATTTCCAAAATTTACCATTCTACCCAGCTTTGAAACAAAGTTGCTGAGTAAGCTCCTGTCCCCAGTCATGTGCTTGGAGCTTCCTGAGTCGCAGTACCAGATCTGCTGCACATGATGGTCCTGAAATCAAATGATTAGAGGGTTTTTGGTACCCAGGCATGCTTGGGTACAGTTTCTGATGAAATTTGAAACATTTTATTTTTATTTCTTCTTGGTTTTGCATCAGAAACTCTGTTATATGCTGAGCCATTAACAGATTTTACGTTTTTCTTTTGAAGATGGTGCTGGACAAGCTTCAGTATGTCAACACACATACAAGAGTTATCAGAATTTTCTGATAGTTCCTCTTGTGATGAAATGATTGGATAATTTTGAAAAGATGAGTGAACTGCTTCTGGAGATTTTACATATTCTTGACTGCATTCACTCTTGTTTGTTTTGAAGTTTGGTTTGTCAAAAGAATATTCAGAACAAATTGATTTGCAAGATTCAGATTCAGATTCTGATACTAAATTATCAGAAATCTAATGAGTTGGTTTTACAAAGATAGTGGGTTTATTTCTATTTGAGCTTGTAGTACTTGTATAGCCTAAACCCTCTCCTTTGTTCTTTGGTGTGGACTCAATAAAATTTATGAATTCTTTAGCCTGTTGAAAACCTCTTACATTGATTTCTTTGTCATTGATTTTCTTGTAAAGATCTTTTCTTTCATTTTCATAAAACTCAATTTTTGCTCTTTGATCTAAACTGTCCTCTATAAAATGTTGGTTTTCAAGAATGATTTTATTCAAAGTCCTTTGCAACTCATCAGATTTTCTAATATCTGATTTATGTTTTTCTTGCAGATTTAGAAAATCTGACATGAGCTTGTTTAACTTGTTTTCAAGATCAAGATTGTCTAAATTTACCTTTTGTTCTGAAGTTTCTGGTAGTCCTTCAGAGAGTGCCATGAGGCAGAAATTTGCCAATTCTTTTTCTTCATCATCAGAAGAATCATCAGATAACCATGTATCTGTTCCAGCAATTAAGCTTACTTGTTGCTGCTTCTTTGCTTCTTCAAGCTTTTTCTCATAATAGGCAACATCCTTCAGCTTTTTGGTCTTGCATTCTGATGCATAATGACCTCTCTGCTTGCACTTGTAACACACAACTTCAGCCTTCCCTTTATCCTTAGATCTAAACTCTTCTTTAGATCTTCCATCCATCCTTCCTTTGTCACTCCTCTGGTATCTCTAGTTACCTCCCCTCAACCTCTGCTCAAATGTTTTGGTGAGCAGTGCTATTGCTTCAGCAAAAGCTGAAAAGTCTGATGATGCATCAGAAGTTTCAAGATTTTAACTGTTTGAAGGTTGTGGATCATTTGTTGTTGTTGATCTTTGTGAGTTGGAGATTAGAGCTAAAGATCCCCCTCTTTGAATAGTTTCTTCAAAATTTTCTTCCTCTCTGGGGATCAAGATGTTGTATAAGTCATGAAGACTCATGTTTCCTAGTTCTAAAGTTGATGATAAAGTCATGGTGAGACTTCTCCATTCTCTAGGAAGGGCATCAAGAAATTTTATGTTTCTTTCATCGTTTGATTTTGTTATACCAAATTTCTTTAGCTCGTTTAAAAGTTTAGTAAGCCTTTGATATGTATCATTTAACCTTTCATTTGGCAAACTTTTAAACCTTTCATAAGATGAGACATTATTTGTTCTTTTGTTTCTTCTCATCCTTTCTCCTCCTTTACAAAGGTTTTCCAACTGATCCCATATTTCCTTAGCTGATGCACATGCATCAACTTGTGAAAATATGTCATTGGGGATGGCCATAATTAAAAGTGACTTAGCCCTTTCATCCCCAGCCACCAGGTCCTTGTCTTCCGCACTCCAGTTTAATTCACTTTTAGGAGCACGGGAGGCAGGGATTGCTGGTGATTGGTCAGTTGCTGGAATAGCAGGTATTTCAGTCATTGGTGTATGTGGACCTCTTTCAATGGATTGAAACAGAGCTCGGTCATGACCGTTAAGGAAATTGACCATCCTGATTTTCCACTGGGGGTATTCCTCTCTGGCCAGAGTCGGAGGTTTAGACATAGAACCAATGTTAAAAGCATTATTCCAGGATTGAAAGCTGGCCATATTTAGAGAAAAGAAGATGAGCGATTGATCGTTTGAAAATAGTTTATTCAATCTGCTCTGATACCAATTGTTAGACCCAGTACAGGCTCAAAACAATCTTCTTTTCACGTAATATGGCAAGTGATTTCAGTAGATGTGAAAAAGATGTGCGGAAATGGAAATCAGACTTTCAAGAAACAAGACCTACAGAATTATCAAGTTTATATCACTTTGAAACAAAAATGGTTTACAAGGTGATTGTAATATTATTATCTAATACAAACGAATCTTGAATTCTGTGGGGGAGAGAGCAATGGAGTTTTGATGTATGTGTGAATGATTAGCTTCAAACTCACTTTGCTTTTCCTGGTTGAGCCTTCTATTTATAGACGGCTTGTATGAATAAACAATAGTTTATTCATACAATAATTCCTGCAAAAAGTAGCCAATTGACATATTCATTGATTCTAACGTTCAAGTTGCCTTTTTCATCATGATATCATTTAATGTCAACTTGCTTCGGTAATTGTGGCAGGACAGAGCCAATTTTAGACAAGTGGGTTGTTTCATCAGAAATTCTAATAAACCACTTCATCAGAAATTCTGATGAACAAATCATCAGAAAATCTTTGATGATCAGAATCGTCAGACACTGATGATATTTCATCAGAAATATCATCAGATCCATCAGAAATGACCTTTTCTGATAATCCAATTCAGCTCTTGTAATTCTTTGAAGTAGATTCTGTGCTTTCTAGTTGTCCCATCTGATCTTCTTTTTCTAGTTCGTGATCTTCAGGACTGTGATCTCTTCATAGACACAGTTGATTATGCTTTTCTTCAATACTTACAAATAAAGTTTCCTAACAAGTCTTATGCGGATAGAGGGCGAAGATCTATCGAGTTTCTAATTGGGGATATGGTAATGCTTAAAGTATCTCTGTGGAAGGGGTTCATACAATTTAGAAAGATAGGAAAGTTGAGCCCGCGGTTTATTGGGCCTTTTAAGATTATTGATCGAGTGGGCAAAGTGGCTTACCGACTGGAACTCCCAGAAGAATTGAGCGGAATACAAAACATGTTCCATGTTTCACATCTCCGGAAATGTTTGGCTGATGAAGCGGCCTACGTTCCCTATGATGACATAGAAGTGGACGATAAACTAAATTATGTAGCTAAGCCTATTAAAATTCTTGACCGAAAGGCAAAGGATTAAGGAACAAAGAAATTAACCAAGTGAAGGTCAAATGGGAGCATCGGAAAGGATCGAACACTACTTGGGAGTCCGAGGAAGAGATGATGAGACTATACCCTTCTCTATTCGGTACGTATTCTAGTTTTGGCGACGAAACCTTTGTAAGGGGGTGGACTTGTAACACCCCGAAATTTAATTAATGTTTAATATCAAATAATTACCTAAATGGTAAATAGTAAAAGCATGTAAATAGAAAAAAACAATCTAAACTAGTTGGTATATGTAACTAAAACCTTAATTGAATCCCAAGTAATAATCTTTTAAAAATAAAACCCCAAACTTGAGGGGCGAAAAGAGGAAAACCAAAAACTTGGGTTTAATAAGGAAAATAAAACACAACACACACACACAGACACACACACACACACACTAAGTGTGTATGTGTGTGTGCATCGTTCAGAGAAGGAGCAAAACAGGGCAACCCTCATAAACCTTAAATCACCAAATTGAAGGAGAAATTGGGCCTATAATTCGTGCATGAACCTAAATTATCGATCACCTAGACTAGTGGATCATAAGGTATGTTGAAATTTGATATTTGGTGATGTTATGAAAATTATTGAAGTCTATGAATTTCTATTTTTACATGAATTGTGGAAATTAGTATAAGTTATAAGATGTAAGCATGCTTAGTAACAAACCCTAGGTGGACGATTATGAATCAAATGCTAAATTTTAGGTGTTTGTATGAAATACAATGCATATGTAAGTGGGTTTTGGTGGATGAGTAGAACACGTGAATTATAATGATGAAAATGATGTATTTTATGACTGATACATTGAGTTTTAGGTGCTAATTGAACATGTCAACCATTTTGATGTTATGAGATGTGTATACATGGGAAATCGTTGGTTACTAAACTTAACAAAGTTAGTATAAAAATCTTGCACATAAGGTGTATGATAAAATGCCCAAAAGAACGATTGAGGTACGTGGCTTTACTCTTCATAGTATTTTGTTAAAATTACATGTTATTTGTGTATATTGAACGAAGGAGTAATACTCATGAAGTTCGGTTTGTTCATAAGTGATGGTTTTCATATGAACGAACCGAATGGATAAATAAAAAGGTGATAAGTCGGTTTGTTCATAAGTGATAGACTTCACACAAATAAACCAAAAAGGGTCGAATAAAAGAATAATAAGTTTGGTCGATCATAAGTGATGGATTTCATACAAACAGACCAAATGGGTTAAATAAGCGTAAACCGAGTAACGGGAACGCGGATTATAATATGGCGGACCCGAGGAATGGGTCAAAATATAGAGGATGTGAATTCCTCAAAGTAAATTAAATTAAAATTTAAGTTTGGCTAAAAATTAGCCAAACGGGTCAAACAAGTGCGAACGCAAACCGAGTAATGGGAGCATAAAACACAAGTCTAGTAAGCCCGGACAATGAGTAAAGTCGTAAGGAATTAGTCCTTACCAAAAGATGTAGATAATATAGTGTAAATGTTTAAGTAGGTGAAACGGGTCAAATGATTATGCGCATGAACTGTCACACCCCAACCGATGGCGGAAACATCGGAGTAAGACGAAAAAGATTGCTCATCACTCATAACACTATTTTCGACAATAATTAATTCAAAACTGATTTCATTGCATAATGTAACACCCCGTCCCGGAATGGGCCGGCGTGTCACAATAACAGTAGTCAGATCAAAAACATAATTCCATTTATACTTAAATGTATTACAAGGCTTTACAACTTAATAAAGGATATCTAATCCATTACAATTATTTCTACCGTCTTTTCTAAACACTTGAGCACTCTTCCATATTCCGTCCCAGCTTGTCTTGATAACCTGACGTAAAGAAGAAAACAACAACAACAAAAAACGTACGTCTGAGCAAAATTTTGATAAAGTTTTGCCCAGTGTGCGGATAGAGGAAAACAAAAGCTTATTTTATTTTAATAACCGGATGGAACTTGACGATGCAAATAACTTAATTTCATAATTATATCTTACGGATGTACCCATGAGCAAACTGAAAACGTGACAATACACAGGTAGCTACTCCTGCATACTTATCACACGAAATGGCAAGTTGGCATACCTGTTATCCATTTCCTGAAAACTTAAATCCTAGGATCGATCCATACGCCTCCTAATAACTTATATGTACCACACTTGTACTTAAGAGACGCCGTGAACTAATCTCTCCGTCACGGATGGAGCACATGATGTCGATGCCGCAACAACATGCTCGTGGGACACTCCACGAGAAGCGATACTCAGGGTATCAGAGTACAAATGGTCTTATTCACATAACTTATAAAACTTATTTTCAGAACAAAACAGAACATATATTGGAACATGCGATAATGAGTACAACTTAACAGAAAACTATCGCATGACATGAGAGCTAAAATCAAGGTTATGATTATAATAGGAATTCAACGGACTGTCAAATGAACCGATAATCAAAGACGTGAGGAGTTTTAAAAACAAGACATAGTAATTTAAAACAATTTGACTTGAGTAACATAATACTTATATATCATATTAAACTTGTAACTTATTTACTTATAACTTATAAGTCTTAAGATATTTAACTTGTAACTTGTAAATAATAATTTGATTGAAAATACGAATCTTTGGCGAGATTGAAAATCTAAGAGTGGAACCAGTCACCAAGGTGTGGATATCAATCCTATCTTGACAATTTCGTCCCCAAATTGTGGTTTATTAAACGAAACAAGATAAAACCTTGACTCGTTAATAAGGAACCACTAGAGTATAAAATGAAACTTGTATAAAATAAATCATTTTCTAAATAACTGATGCAAAACCTTTTTCAAAACGTTTGTTACTTCTAACACATATTTCCTAACTTAATCTTAATACGGAATTTATAACTTATTTCATAACTTAATCTTAATACGGAAGTTATAACTTATTTCAGAACTTAATCTTAATATGAAATTTATAATCAGGAATGATATACTTATATCCAAATGACATAAATCGAAAGAAAGAATTCTATCCGTACCCAACGGACATAAATCAAAAGAAAGGGAATTCTATACGTACCTAACTGACATAAATCGAAAGAAAGGATTCTATTCGTACGGAACTTATAACTTATTTCATAACTTAATCTTAATACGGAGCTTAAAATCGGGAATGATATACTTATATCAAAACGACATAAATCGACAGAAAGGATTCTATCCGTACCCAACGGACATAAATCTAAAGAAAAGATTCTATACGTACTTAACTGACATAAATCAACAGATAGGATTCTATCCTTACGGAATTTATAACTTAATTTATAACTTAATTTTAATACGAAAATCTAAAATCAAGACTGATATACTTATATCCAAATGACGTAAATCGAAAGAAAGGAAATCTATTCGTACTGAACTTATAACTTATAACTTAAATCTTAATACGGACTTTAAAATCAGAAATGTCCAAACGAAACGGAATCTATCCGTACGGAACTTATAACTTATTTCCTAACTTAATCTTAATACGGATCTATTCGTACGAAACTTATAACTTAATCTTAATACGGAACCTAAAATCAGAAATGAGATACTTATATCAAAATGACATAAATCAAAAGAAAGAATTCTATACGTATCCAACTGACATAAATTGAAAGAACAGAATCTATCCGTACGGAACTTATAACTTATTTCATAACTTAATCTTAATACGGAATTTAAAATCAGAATTGACAGAAATCGAAAGGAAGGAATCTATCCGTACCTTAAAATTTTCAAGTGATGCTACCTTGTTTTCAATTGTAGGTTTACACGGGCAGAGCTTAGCCTATTGATTTATCCTTTTTAACCTAATTTGCACATAAACTAGGTAATTAACTTAATACAGCCTTTACGATAACTCACGAGATCAAATTCTCACAACGAACGACAAAGTGCGATACTTCATCCATCGAATTAACGATGATCCGTCAAATTAATGACGAACGACAAAGTACAATACTTTATCCATCGAATTAACGATGATCCGTCAAATTAATGACGAATGACAAAGTATAACCCTAATGTGGGCAGCACTTAAACATCCATTGGATATATTGATCGATCGGACAATGAATCGTAATAGCTATCGAGTTATTACCCTGTTCTGCAGCACCCTGCTATACTTAATTAGTGTTTCGTGTGTGTTTTGAGAGTAATCGGACGATAACTCAGCGAAATTTTGGAGTTTCTTCATCGTTTTTGTGCCAGAATTCAAGTCCCAAACCAACCTATTTATACTGAAAATTTTACCCCGTAGCGTAGCGCGACTGCCTACCCCTTAGTCGTCGCGCTACGCGACTGCCAACCTATATTCATAGGGTAGCTACATGCATGGGTAGGCTTGCTGAGTTGGTAGATTTCGAAAATTTGATTTCTACAGCTCACAATTTGGATAATCGTCAATAGGGTTTAACCCCCCTTGAGTTTTAGGGGCCCTAATCCTGATTCTGAAAATTCTGAAAATTTTAGGGTTTGCACAGAATCACTTGGGTGTCTCAATTAGGGTTTCCTTTTGGACTATAAATCATAAGAAATAATAGTTTTTAATGAGGGTTGTTTCATTTTGTGTTTTAAAATTTTCGGGTGTTACACATAACATAAATTGTCAAGTACATTACAAGAAATTCAAATTACAGCATCGAAAAGACAAATACGAAAAAGTTTAATAATCATAAAATAACAAAATTCTAGTAATTTGATATGAGTTTCTAGTGTCGTCCCTACTAGATTTCGACATAATCAACATCATCAACCTACAACATGTTAAAAGTATAGTTCAACACAAAACCATTGGCGAGTACACACGTTTTAAGTACATAGCATAAGTATAAAAAGATGTTTAAATGAATCCACATGGCAAACTAAGTAATTCAAGATTATCATAAATCTAGCATGTGATAAACAAGTCAAACCAAAGTTCACGCAAGTAAAAGATTCTTAACAAACCCAACGTTCACAGGTGGTGCGTTACTCCTATAACGCTATACATGTTAAGGTAGGCTTGATCGAAGTTAATGACAAGTTCAATCACAAAACGAACTAACCTAGACAGACGTATCAAGTGTAACGTATGCATGCATGTATCAGATTGTTTGTGCATAAAGATAAAGCTTAAGTGTTGTGATTTTAATAGCTAACATGTTGCACTCAAAAGTGTGTATAACGAAAATGGGTCAAGTGTACTCACGGTTTTGCAAGCTTCAAACTTGATAATCTCGTGAAGAGTTGTTTGTTGAGGTTGAAGTCACCAAGTCACCCTACATGGGGAAACAAGATGTGTAAGTTTATGGAAAGGAAAAGGAAGATTCGGACTTGGAATTTAAAGTATCAAAAGTATGTATATGAAAATAATTTCTCGTTCTAAGAGCTCGTTTATGAAACCATATTAAGTGGTTTCATGGGTCCCAAATTACCCATTGGAATCATAACAAGTAACTTAGAAAATTAGATACATTAGCCTAAGTTTATGACGAATAATTATAACTTGATTATCATCACAAATTCAGCGATGTTTTGTCGCAACCCCGTCCCCTATCTGTCCCGGGAACGGGCGGCCGCGAGACCAGTTTTGGTGGTATCGGTGTTTATCATTTTGGCAGCGGAAATTACATCAGGACCGTAGTTAGGAAATATTTTATCAGAGTAAATACCACACTTTTATAATATTAAACATATTGGGATAAAACCAAGTTTTCATTACAAACATTTTCATAGGGAAAATCCCTATTTTATTGAATAAAACATCTTCTTTTATTTAGGTAACTTTTATAGCCACTTTTTCCAAGCCTTTAGTGTTGTCCAGCTGGCTTCTAGTTGGCTTTCACATTTTGTTACCTGAAACACGTTTAAAAATACTTTGTCAGGGGGAAATACTGGTGAGTGAATCCTAGTTTAATCAAGAAGAGTTTTATCTTTTAACAATATTGAGAGCTATTACAATGTTTATTTCTATAAAATTTCTCATTCAGTACTGTCAATCCTGACTGGTGGGTCATATTACACATTGGCTAACTCTTTGTCCAATGGTAACGTGTTTCACATTTTGTATACAAAACCCCAACATACCAACAGTAATTGAAGAACTACAAAGACTCAATCACTACTAATTATAATTTAAAATAATTAAAGGTTTTGTAAAACAGTTCGCATAAAGGTTTACAAAAAGGAGATTACTCACATTGCTATCTTAGGTTTTCTTTTAAGAGTTTCTTGGTGATTATCTATAATTTACACAAATGCACACGCGTTAGTATAATAACCCAATATTTACATTAGTAATACCCTCCCCGAGACGTCATTCCAACGACTACGTTGGGCAGAACCACGACAGCTGTTACGGAACCCTGGATCAATCAGGCAACTTATCTATACGTAAACGGGGTTATGATACTTACAACGAGGCAGAACTTCGTTAATTAGGGGGGTAATATGTCCAAGAATAGCTTTAGCTATGTGGAATTTCGAGAGAGAAATGAAATTTGAACGGTTTGAATGAACTGCCGAACGCACCTATTTATAGTTGTTATTTCGGACTTCCTCACAGCCCGTGTAAGCCGAAGGATAGTCCTACGCGGCCCGCGTAGTAGGGTTGTAGTGCCTAGCTATGCTAATTCGTCGAGTTTAGCTTTGACACGATCATGACACGTGGCACGCTAGGGTGCCGCCTTGACTTTGGGCTGTCGCGCCCCGCGTAGACCCTGGGGTGGTCTTACGCGGCCCGCCAGAGACCCATTTTTCTTATTTTTTATTTAATTTTAATAAAAATAAAGGTATTCGGGGCGCGTTTGCGTATACGGGGTGTATTTTAGGACATATTGGGACATTTTAAACATTATCAGGGTGTCGGAAATATTTAGGAGGGTTGTTATATCCTTCCCACCATGTATTAGAGCTCGCCCTCGAGATCTACTGGAACAGGTGTGGATATTTCCTTTGCATTTCCGATTCAAGCTCCCATGTGTATTTTGGTCCTCTTTTGGAGTCCCATTTTGCTTTGACCAGAACTAATCTCTTGTGCTTGAGGTTCTTGACTTTCCTGTCTTCAATCTGTAGAGGCATCTCTACAAATTTTGACTGCTCATTTACCTCTATATCCTTAAGAGGTACTATCAGTGATTCATCAGCTAAGCATTTCTTGAGATTAGATACATGAAATACATCAAGTATTCCTGCCATTTCCTCTGGCAGTTGTAGCTGATAGGCTACAGGTCCTATTCTTTTAATAATCTCAAAAGGTCCAATGTACCTGGGACTTAGCTTTCCCTTTTTGATCAATCTTACCACTCCTTTCCAAGGAGAGACTTTCAATAACACTTTATCTCCTACCAGAAATTCCAATGGCTTTCATCTGTTATCTACATAACTCTTTTGTCGATCACGTGCTGCTTTCAGTCGTTCCTTGACTTGAATGATCTTATCTGTTGTTTCTTGTACTATCTCAGGTCCAGATAGTTGCTTTTCTCCAATTTCTGCCCAACAGACTAGAGTTCGGCACTTTCGTCCATAAAGTGCTTCGAATGGTGCAGCATTGATACTTGTATGATAACTGTTATTATAAGAAAATTCTATTAACGGTAAGTGATTGTCCCAATTACCTCCGAAATCAATTACACAAGCTCTAAGCATGTCCTCCATTGTCTGAATTGTCCTTTCACTTTGTCCGTCCGTTTGAGGATGATAAGTGGTGCTTAGATTCAGCTTATTATGCAAGCAAAAACTTCCTCCATTGTCGGATTGGTCGAAGCCGTTTGAAATTATGTGTGATGCTAGCGACACGACCATTGGAGCGGTTTTGGGTCAAAGAGTTGATAAGAAGCCGGTGGTGATTTATTATGCAAGCAAAACTTTGTCCGAGACGCAACTGAATTACACCACAACTGAAAAAGAATTATTAGCGGTGGTGTATGCCTTGGACAAGTTTAGATCTTACATTTGGGGGAGCAAGGTGATCTTGTATTTGATGGAAAAGAAGGATGCAAAGCCCCGGTTGATTCGTTGGGTGCTTTTGTTCCAAGAGTTCGACTTAGAAATTCGGGACAAAAAGGGTTGTGAAAATGTTGTTGCGGATCACTTGTCCCGAATTCCGTTAGAAGGTGTTGATGATTCGAGCGAGATTAATGAATGGTTTCCTAATGAGCATTTGTTGGCCGTGTAGACTTATGTTGCACCTTGGTACGCTCACTATGTAAATTATTTGGCTAAGGGTGCAATTCCAAATCATTAGACGAAGAAGCGAAGACAACAATTTTTTAGCCAAGTTAAATAATACATTTGGGATGAACCGGATCTCTTTAAAATTGGACCCGATCAACTGATCAGAAGGTGTGTTCCCGAGACTGAAGTATTAGAGATTTTGACCCATGCCCATTCGTCGGCATGTGGAGGGCATTTTAGTGGGAACAAAACTGGATATCGGGTGTTGTCATGTGGGTTTTATTGGCCCACAATTTTTAAGGAGGCTTGCGAGTTTGCTAGAAATTGCATAAATTGTCAAAAAGTGGGAAGCATTTCAAAGCGGGATGAAATGCCTTTACAACCAATCTTGGTGGTGGAGGTTTTTGATGTTTGGGGAATAGACTTCATGGGTCCTTTTCCAAATTCAATCGGGTTTTTGTACATATTGTTTGCGGTGGATTATGTATCAAAATAGATTGAATCTATCGCTACAAGAACCAATGACCATTCCGTTGTGTGTAAGTTTGTGCAATTAAACATTTTCGCTCGTTTCGGTGTGCCAAGGGTGATAATAAGTGATGGTGGTTCACACTTTAAAAATTTTAATTTTTGGAAATTGTTGAAAAGATACAATGTGAACCACCGAGTTGCTACACCATACCATCCGCAAACGAGTGGACAAGTTGAAGTGTCCAATCGTCAAATTAAAGAAATCCTCATGAAGACGGTGCGGACGGATAGGAAGGATTGGTCAAGTAAACTTGACGATGCGCTGTGGGCATATCGGACGGCCTACAAAACTCCAATTGGTACTACTCCTTACCGGATGGTGTATGGGAAGGGATATCATCTACCAATTTAATTAGCACATCGAGCACATTGGGCAATCAAAATGGTAAATGCGGATTATGACGAAGCCGGTCGAGTGAGAAAGCTTCAACTAAGCGAAATTGAGGAGATTCGAGATGAAGCATACGAATGTGCATCCGCATATAAAGACAAACTTAAGAAGGTTCATGATGCCAAGTTAAGAAAGAAGAACTTCGAAGTGGGTCAAAAAGTGTGGTTGTACAATTCAAGGTTGAAAATGTTTGCGGGCAAACTCAAGAGTAAATGGATGGGTCCTTATGTCATCTGGAGAGTGGGAATATTTGGGGATGTAGATATTCAAGATGAGCAAACTAATAAGCAACAAATAGTGAACGGGCATCGGCTTAAACCGTACTTGGAAGGCAACGACATCAACAATCTCGAGCTCGACAAAGTGGGTTACATTCTACGCCTATTGGATTACGAGGAAGTTTGAAAGAGGCCCAGGTTTGGTTGTGTACATATTTAGTTTAGTTTGGTTTGTTTTGAATAAAGTGTCGTTTCCGTTAAACTTTGTGTTCGAGACAGGTGTGGGGAAATCCGTATGAATTTCTCTAACATAGTGTTGAGGACAACACGAGTTTTAACGCGGGGGGGGGGGGGGGTAGGTTATAATATTCATGTTTTCAAAAATTATAAAAATCATAAAATTCAGAAAAAGCTAAAAAAATAATAATAAAATAAAAAATAAACTAAAACAAATGTTTACAAGGGAAAAATTAAGCCCCAAATTCACCCAGATGCCGCCGTAAGCTACGATGGGGGGCGTAGCTTACGATGGCTCACAAACAAAAATTTTCCTTACGGCGCCAATCAACTGTCTTACGGTAATATTTTTTGCCCAGTTACCACGGTAACCTACGGCAAGCGCCGTAGGCTACGGCGCCGAGTGGTCAATTGGGGGCCCCAAAAGTCGCTGTCGGCAGTTGTTTTTTTATAAAAAAAATGAAAATTAATAAAACTAATAATCATTTAACATCTGATTTGTAGCTCCCCCATCCACATATCCCATTCATCGATCCCCATCCACTCATTCTTCTTCTTCTTCTTCTTCAACTCTCCTTCTCTCTAACCCTAACCCACCATCATCTTCAACCTTCATATCTTCTTCATCTTTCATCCAAATCAAGTGATTTTTGAGTCTATTTTGACTAACATTTCACGAACATTCTGATTGTGGGTAAAGATTTGGAAGAATACTACATTTGCTTGGTCGAATTTCGAACCCTAGGGCCGAAAATTTAGGGATTTTTTGTGGGTTTTTGCTTAAAAGTGAAGTGTTTGTTATTCTCATCCTCTACAAGGTCAAGGTCTGCAATTTCCTTTCATTCTTTGAAGTACATTGCGGTTTGTAAGTTTCCATTCTCGTTTTTGCTTACACACTTGCTTGTAGAAAAGAGATGATAGGATTTTGTTGAGTTATTGAATGTTTGGTTATAGATGTATATGATGTCTTGATTTAAAACTTTTGGGAACCTCTAACTTGGAGAGACATTATGCCGATTTTTTTTTTGAAAGAATAAATCTTTGGTATTTGTACATCTATACCCATACTATAAAGCAAGTGTGGGAAATTTATGAAGTTGAACTTATATGATTTTTGTGTGTGGTTTGTGAATGTGTGTAGGACATGGTGAGAACGAAAGAGAAAGTGGGGGCAAGTTCCTCAAGTCAACCTCCACTGGAGTCACAACAAGAAAAAAGAAGAAGATTGGTTCGGGTTGGTGACCCGGATTCGGAAGAAGATGCGCCTCCTAGGGGTCCAAAACCGGAATGGACATCCGGTTCTCTACTTGATCAACCCGAGGAATGGCGAGCCGATTTATTTCAAGAACAAATGAATAAGTTGCAACAAAGGAAAGAGGCTTTTATTTGTGAGAAAGAGATCCGGGAAGAGGATTTCAGGCCTTTTTGGATAACGGATAAGTTCAAAGCTTTGGGTTGGGAGGCGGCGCTTAAATGTTATGACAATGAGATTAAGACAATGTATGATCAACAAATTCGAGAATGCATGGCCACACTTGAATGTCCTCCGTTCAAGGCCCCAAATAAGATGAAACTCATTGGAACGTGTAACGGGGTGAAATTCAAGATGTCATATGATTCCTTACGTCGTATTGCGAAGTTTGATAGTAAGTCGTCAAATCAATACATTTATCCAAGCTTAAAAGATCTTTACCACGAACCCGAAAAACATCCCCGATGGCAACAAATGCTCGATTATCTCTTTATCCCGGGTACTACACACGGGAAGTTGTTCAGAAGAAACTTGAGAATGGAAGCGAAGTTATTGTTAGTGTTGTGTACACACAATGTCATCCCGCGGCGGGGTGATAAAATGGAGGTGAGATTTCAGGAGGTGCCGGTTTTATACATGTTGATGCATGGGTCGCCCATGGTCCCATTTTGGTTCCTAGTGTTGAACAATATTTGGCTCAGCCAAAATAGTGGTGAGAGAAAGATTGTTCCTCATTGCCAGTTGATTACGGCGTTGTTGAAAAAGTATGGGGCGATTGGAGCCGAAGACAAAGGTTCGTACAAGAGGTTTAAGCCATTTGATATAAAGAATTTGGGACCAGGATTGGAGTATAAGGAGTCAGAAAGGTACCATAAGTTGAAGACCGATGGGAGACGGTGGAGAGTATTGAAAGCGGATGCTTGTCCACTACAACTAGGCGAGGCCGATGAGCCTGAGGTGAGTGATGAGGAGGTTAGTGGTGACGATGATTACCGTGAGGATACATTCATGGTTGATGTTGAGATGGGGGGCACTGGCCCAAGTAGTGGTGTTCATGGAGCAGGGATGCAGTCGGGGTATGTTGGTAATGCATTTGATTATGCACAACAGCCTTATGATCTGTATTGGGCTTACACGGGAAACATAGGGCAGGTTATTGAACAGAGGCGACCTCCTACTTTTGGTGATTGGTCTGAGCCCAATCAAATGCTTTTTGATCAGCAAACATACATGGGGGCTAGCATGGAAAGGGCTCTTAAACAGAGTTATGATAGAAATGAGCAATGGAATCAAGCTCATAAGTATGCCCACCAGGAGGAGATGAACAACCGCTACTTAGATGATCGTCAAAGAAGGATATATGACAAGTGGCATGCGGGTCAGCCGGTTGTTACGGACCCACCAATTGTGGATTATTCCACATTGCCTCCATATGATGGTAGTGTGACGTATCCCACCCCACCATTGCACCATTCTCAATGGGTGGATCCACACACCATGGGTCAGCAACAAACAAGTTAAGAGGGCGAACAAGGCAGCAGGAGTAGCGGAGCATTTGGGTTTGGAGCATTCTCGGAGATGTTGAAGTCTATCTTCGGGCCCCCGCAACCAAAATATTATTGACCAGGTCATGTTTCGCTCCATCTTGTATATTTGTGTATATTTTCATGTCTTATGTTTATGGTTGGGAGGTCGGGTGGTGTTTGTGTTTTAATGTGATTCATGGGATGTGCTAGTTGGCGGTGTGTTTTAATTTTCATAAAAAAAAATACAAAAAGAAATTTGTGGTTTGAGAGTATAAGCAAATATTGGTGTTTTTATTGATAGCAATTTTCCCTTCAAAACCATACATTGGGACAATGTATCCCAAGTGTGGGGATGGGGGGAGATTTTTGAGAATTTTAAAATTTTTTGAAACCAAGCAAAAAGTTGTCGAAATTTGAACACTTGATATTGTTCTATTTGACACACCGACACCCCTTTCTAGTCATTTCTTGGTGAGTGTTTGAGACACACATGATTATTAAAGATTCTTTCTTTGTTTTGAGTGGCGGTGTGTGTATTGTGTTAATAGAACTTGTGTACGAATTCTTGTTGAAGCCTAGCATGCTTGTGAAAATGATAGGGACTTTTAGGTAGCCTCGTCTGGATGTGTGAGAGTGTGGGATTGGTGGGTTGGACCTCATACGTTACATATATGAGCTTGGTATTGTGAGGGGAGGGGGTTTAGTCTTTAGAAAACCATGTTTGAGCCTTATGCCATTCGGTTGTGACCCAAGCCTATTTCTTACAAAAACTTTACCTATTGAGATGACCCGGTTTAGGAGATTTAGTATGTAGTGTTGATGTTCTTGTTTATATTGTTGAGTTTTTATGTCTTATGCTTCAGAAAAAAAAAAAAAAAAGAGAAAAACACAAAAAGAAGGATGTAGTTGTGTTAGTAGATGGAAAAGTTGATGAAGTCGTGTATATAGTTGATGTTTGTTTTGTTTAGTAGGAGAAATAAGAACCGAGTCGAATCAATTAGCTACTTGCATATATATACTATCATTTTCCTACCTTTACACATAGCCCCGTTACAACCCATAAGTCTTTTTGATTAATAAGCATGCTAAATAATTGATAGGAGGAGATTTGATTGGTATACAAGCTTATTTTCGCACAATCACACACTTACATTGAGCGTTTTAGCATAATGTTGCTAATATTACTTGTCACCGAGAGTTATTGCGAGGGGTGTGTCTTGTGGTATGATAAAAAGTTAGTAAAAGGACAATATATTTTAGCTTGGTTTGCACGTTGATCGCTTGAAGTTTGAAATGGTTTTTGAATGGGTTGCTTGGGACAAGCAACGGGTAAGGGTGGGGATGTGACGGGTGGTCCATAGGACAACCCGTAAGTACCTTAAAAAGATTAAAATCCCATGCTTTACACGGTTAATTGCTTGAAATTGGTAACTACTGGTTGTTTGGATTTGCAGGTGCTAAAGTGCATAAGGAGTGGATATTATGAAGATTGGATGGAAGCTCAAAGTTGGTGGAAACAAGATTGGAGCTCGAGGAATGTCAAAAGAAAAACAAAGGAAACAAGCCCAGCAGGCGCCGTAACCTACGGCTAGGGCCGTAGGTTACGGCCTCAATCTTGCACAAACTGTCCACCGTAACCCAGTTTATACATGGCGTAAAGGAACTTTGGGTGCCGTAGGTTACGATGCCATGTAGTTTGACCGGACCTTGTTGACCGCCGTAAGCTACGGCGGGTGGCGTAGCTTACGGCGCCGACCGGGGTGCTTTTGTAACTTATGCATTTATGGCCCTTTTGATTATGTTTTTATGGTCCTATCATGGTATTTCGGTTATCATTCACTTTAGAGATGATTTTTTGGCTTGTTCTTGGGGCTTGAAGACAATAGTAATCTTTGGTTTGATGTTTGCAACTAGTTTGAAGATCAAGACTTTGTTTATGATGTTTGTTCAAGCCGTGAGTGGCTAAACTTATTATGACTATCTTTAGTTGAAGGTTTGTAAGACTTTATGCTTTGATTTCCTTATTTCTAGAATAACAAACTTTATCTTTATGTTTTGTTTGTTATGATGTGTGATTAGTTGTTAGTAAATTATTGATTCTTATGTTAATCTAGTTTGAAACCATATGTTCTTGGTGCCATTGGCAATCGAGATATCATGGGTAGAATTAGGCTTGGGTAAGGGTTAATTGATCATCGGGTAACAACCTCACCTTCTAGGAATCTGAGTACTTAGTTCCCTTTCATCACTACATGTAATCACGCATGAACTATGTCTATGTAGTTCTTTCTAGTGGAATGATAGCATAAATGTCAAAGCAAACTAGAAACAGAAGATTGTCATTTGTCTCTAAATTGTTTACAACCCAAAACTTTCATTTTGCAATTAGAATAGTAATCTTAGTTTTAAAAGTCAAATCAATCAAATCAACTCTTGAATTTTACTTTCTTAGCAATTAGTTTAATTTTAGTTAACTTAGATAAACTTTTAAATAACACATATTCCACAAACTCCCTGTGTTCGATACCCACTTGCCACTAACTATTTAGTAGTAATTGGATTAGATTTGATTGTGACCACGACATCACGTCAGATATGCACGTATTTCGGTAATTAATTTCCTAACAATTTGAATAATATCTTGGTGTTAGCAGAACACTTCTGTGGCTGAATCAGTGGCTTAGCTCTGATACCACCGTCTGTCGCAACCCCCGTCCCCTATCTGTCCCGGGAACAGGCGGCCGCGAGACCAGTTTTGGTGGTATCGGTGTTTATCATTTTGGAAGTGGAAATTACATCTGGACCGTAGTTAGGAAATATTTTATCAGAGTAAATACCACACTTTTATAATATTAAACATATTGGGATAAAACCCAAGTTTTCATTACAAACATTTTCATAGGGAAAATCCCTATTTTATTGAATAAAACATCTTCTTTTATTTAGGTAACTTTTATAGCCACTTTTTCCAAGCCTTCACTGCTGTCCAGCTGGCTTCTAGTTAGTTTTCACATTTTGTTACCTGAAACGCGTTTAGAAATACTTTGTCAGTGGGAAATACTGGTGAGTGAATCCCAGTTTAATCAAAAAGAGTTTTTATCTTTTAACAGTATTGAGAGCTATTACAATGTTTATTTCTACACAATTACTCATTCAGTACTGTCAATCCTGACTGGTGGGTCATATTACACATCAGCTAACTCTTTGTCCAATGGTAACGTGTTTCACATTTTGTATACAAAACCCCAACATACCGGCAGTAATTGAAGAACTACAAAGACTCAATCACTGCTAATTATAATTTAAAATAATTAAAGGTTTTGTAAAACAGTTTGCATAAATGTTTACAAAAAGGAGATTACTCACATTGCTGTCTTAGGTTTTCTTTTAAGAGTTTCCTGGTGATTATCTATAATTTACACAAATGCACACGCGTTAGTATAATAACACAATATTTACATTAGTAATACCCTCCCCGAGACGGCATTCCAATGACTACGTCGGGTAGAACCACAACAGCCGTTACGGAACCCTGGATCAATGGGCAGCATATCTAATACGTAACCAGGGTTATGATACTTACAATGGGGTAGAACTTCGTTAATTAGGGGGGTATTATGCCCGAGAATAGCTTTAGCTATGTGGAATTTCGAGAGAGAAAAGAAATTTGAACGGTTTGAATGAACTGCCGAACGCACCTATTTATAGTTGTGATTTCGGACTTCCTCGCAGCCCGCGTAAGCCGAAGGTTAGTCCTTCTCAGCCCGCATAGTAGGGTTGTAGGGCCTAGCTATGCTGATTTGTTGAGTTTAGCTTTGACACGATCATGATACGTGGCACGCTAGGGTGTCACCCTGACTTTGGGCTGTCGCGCCCCGCGTAGACCCTGGGTTGGTCTTACGCGGCCCGCCAGAGACCCATTTTTCTTGTTTTTTTATTTAATTTTAATAAAAATAAAGGTATTTGGGGCCCGTTTACGTATACGGGGTGTATTTTAGGACATATTGGGACATTTTAAATATTATCAGGGTGTCAGAAATATTTAGGAGGGTTGTTATATGTTTTATCTAGTTTTTATACTTATATAGTTATAATAATAATAACCTAAACTAAGTCCAATCAAGAATTTCATGTAGTATCATGTATTGTCAAGCATGGAGGTTAAAACCTCATTATATGATTCACCACTACACAAACCATCATGAAGATGGTTCGGAGGGTCATGAATAACATGAAAAGAAATCTATTCTAACAAGGCTCAAGTGACCAAGTACACTACAACCCGGGTGTGCCCACACATCATGGAAAGAATGAACTAAGTGAGGAGGGCTAGACTGGGCTAAGGTACTTTGATTCTAGTAAGTCACAATAGTGTTCATACCCAAGGTTCAATTGAAGGAGTGGAACTTAGTTTTGGAAAGTCAAGGCTCTCATTTGTTCACAATTCACAAGTCACAAGTTCATCATATGGAAGATGATGACTTGTGCTTGTTTTCATCATCCAATTAACATGGATAAACAGAAATAAAAGGGGTGTCTGAACCCAAAACTTTGATGGAAATCACCTCAACACAAACCCATGACCATAGACTAAGTTGTGAGCTTGGTGGGAACAAGATTCCACCAAGTTTCTATCAAAAACATGAAGATACAAAAAGTTAAAAAGAAGCATAATTTAAAGTGCACTTTGGACCTCAAAAATGGTGAGGTTTCACCTTAGTTTGCCCAAGAAAACTTGTAAAAACCGTCCTAGAGGTTATACAAGTATTTTAGAAGGATAAACAAGAAAGAAATAGAAGAAGAAGTGAGTTAAAACTCACTTAAAAGTGCTGGAACTTTCTGCTGAAAACAAGTTGAGTTTGGGGGTGTTTTTGGGAGGTTTAGAGTGTTTGTAAAGTGGTAAAAAAAGTGGGGAAGTGTTGTTTATATAGGGGAGCAATTAGGGTTAAGTTGGTTGGGCATTAATTATAAGTAGTTAGGAGGTAACAATTAAAAAAAAAAGACTTTTAAGTTGTTGCTGATTTCCGATCGCAGCTGGTAATAGCTTTGTTCTTTTTTTGACAATATAAGTTATATATTTGTGATGTTTATTACATAATAATGTTGTATTAATGTATTTCTAACTTAAAACAAGGCCTAACACGTATTTGGGACATGAAATTAGGTGTTTACAAGTATGTTTAAACATGGATTTAGTGTTATTAGAATAAATGAAGTATTGAAATAATTAAACAAGTATATGTAACATAAAATGAAGTGCCAAATAAGTATAAGTTTCGTAATCGAATAACCAAGTGTCTTGCATGTATGGAATGTTTAAGAATTACGAATACACGATAATTGTTTATGACTTAAACTTACGTTTATGGGATTCATGAATCATGTAACGAATGAGTATGCGTACCAATGTATAAACATGTATAATAATGTATATTTAACATAAGAGATCAATTTCATTACGATGAAAGTCTCGGATTTACAATGATTCGAAATGAGAAACGATTACAAAGGAAACGAGTTTCTGAAAATAGAATTACAATACAATCTTTCTAAAACGGAAAGCTGCAAAAAGCGAGGCGTTACAGTCTCCCTCCTTTAGGAAATTTCGTTTAGAAATTTAGGAAGATGTAACGAACAGATGTGGATACTTAGCCTTCATATCAATTTTGAGTTCCCAAGTAAACTGAGTGCCACATTTTCCTTCCCTTCGAACCATAACGATAGGAATTCAACTACGCCTCAATTGCTTGACTCTTCGATCCATGATTTCGACATGTTTCTCGACAAAGTGCAAAGTCTCATTAATTTGAAGATCTTCAAGTGAAACTTGATGTCTTTCTTCAGCTAGACATTTCTTCAAATTTGATACGTGAAAGGTAGGATGCACATTGTTGAGTTCTTGAGGTATGTCCAGTCGATACGCTACCTTGCTATTCCTTTTGAGAATCTTGAAAGACCTACGTAGCGAGGTGTGAGTTTCCCTTTCTTACCAAATCGAAATACACCCTTCCAAGGGGATACATTGAGAAGTACAAAGTCACGTACTTCGAATTCCAAAGGTTTGCGACGCTTGTCAGCGTAACTCTTTTGTCGGCTTCTGGCTTTCAGCAAGTTGTCTCGAACTTGTAAAATCGTGTCCCTCGTCTCTTGTATAAGCTTGGGACCGGTTATTTGAGCTTCTCTGATCTCGTGCCAACAAATAGGCAAACGACACTTACGACCATACACTGCCTCGAATGGTGCCATTTGAATACTCGCGTGATAACTGTTGTTTTACGAGAATTCGATCAAAGGCAAGTGCATATCCTAGTTGCCACCAAAATCGATTACGCATGAAGGAAGCATATCCTTTAGAGTTTGGATAGTACGCTCGGTTTGACCGTCAGACTAAGGATGAAAAGTGGTGCTAAGGTTAAGAAGAGTACCTATAGTGGATTGAAATGTTTGCCAAATACGAGACGTAAAACGACCATCACGATCAGAGATGATGTCAATGGGGATACCATGATGACAAATGGTTTCATCCGTGTAGATACGAGCCAATTTCTTGACTTTGTAATCTTCACGAATGGGGAGGAAGTGAGCGGATTTAGTCAATCGGTCAATGATCACCCAAATACTGTCATGACCTGAAGAAGTACGAGGAAGTTTAGTAATAAGTCCATCGCAATGCTCTCCCATTTCTAGACAGGAATTTCTGGTTGTTAAAGCAAGCCAGAGGAACGTTGGTGTTCAGCTTTAACCTTGGAACAAGTGAGACATTTAGAAACGATGGTGGCGATATCTTTCTTCATTCCAAGCCACCAATAGGACGTACGCATATCGTGGTACATCTTATCAGCACCATGATGAATATAATACCTAGATTTGTGTGCGTCCTTCATCAGAAAGTCTCAAAGGTTATCACGATTAGGAATATAAACACGATCGAGATGATATAGAATAACATCGGATTTGGTTACAAGACTCTCTTCAGCACCACATTGCATCTCATTATAGAGGTTACCCTCTTTAACAGACACGTATTGAGCTTCACGAATGCGATTTTGAAGATCGTTGACGAGTTGGAAACAACGAATACCTTTGACATGAGTTTTACGACTAAGTGCGTCGGCCACGACATTAACTTTACCTGGATTGTAGCGAATTTCGCGTTGTAGTCGTTTAACAACTCTACCCAACGACGCTGACGCATGTTCAGTTCCTTTTGGTTGAAGATGTGCTGAAGGCTCTTATGGTCGGTGAAGACCACACACTTAGTACCATAAAGGTAGTGTCGCCATATCTTCAAGGCAAAAACAACTGCACCAAGTTCAAGGTCATGTGTAGTGTAGTTCTTCTCATGTATTTTGAGTTGCCTCGATGCGTAAGCGATAACCTTGTCTCATTTCATAAGGACACAACCAAGACCAAGGTTTGAAGCATCGCAATACACGATGAAGTCATTGTTACCATCAGGAATAGCAAGGATAGGAGCATTGCAAAGCATGTCCTTGAGCATTTGAAAAGACTCCTCTTGCTCAAGACCCCAAACAAAAGGTTTATCCTTTTGAGTCAGGCAAGTAAGAGGAACCGCGATTTTGGGAAAGTTGGAAATGAAAAGATGATAATAACCGGCTAAACCAAGAAACGAACAAATTTCAGACGAGGATTTAGGCGCAATCCAGTTCTTCACAGCTTCAATCTTTACAGGGTCAACGTGCCAAGTTCATTGACAGTGTGACCAAGAAATTGAATCTCTTTCAACCAAAATTCACATTTGGAGAATTTGGAGTAAAGACGTTCAGCGCGTAGAAGTTGAAGGATAAGACGCAAGTGTCGCTCGTGCTCTTCTTGTGTCTTGGAATAGATGAGGATATCGTTGATGAAGACGATCACGAAACGGTCTAAATAAGCTTTGCACACGCGGTTCATAAATTCCATGAAAAATGCAGGTGCATTGGTCAAGCCAAAGAGCATGACCATGAACTCATAATGACCATATCGCATTCAAAAAACGGTTTTGGGTATATCTTCTTCAAGGACTCGAAGTTGATGATAACCAGAATGAAGATCAATCTTGGAAAAACAAGTTACGCCTTGTAATTGATCGAAGAGATCATCAATACAAGGAAGAGGATATCGGTTTTTTACTGTAAGCTTGTTGAGCTCAGGATAGTCAATACACATTCGAAATGATGCATCTTTCTTCTTGAAGAATAGGATGGGAGAGCTCCAAGGAGAAGTACCAGGGCGTATAAAGCCTTTAGCAAGAAGCTCTTGAAGTTGGCTCGATAGCTCTTGCATTTCTGAGGGTGCTAAGCGATAAGGAGATTTAGCGACAAGCGTAGCACCAGACACTAAATCGATACGAAAATCGACAGAACGAGCAGGAGGCGGACCAGGAAGATCATCGGGAAACACATCGGGGAAATCATGAACAACAGGAACATTACTCATGCTCGTGCCTTTATCCTTCTTTTCCACCACGTGGGCCAGAAAGGTAAAAGAACCCTTACGCAAGTGCTTATTCGCTTGAGTACATGACATAAGCTTGAGACCTTTAGAAGGTTTCTCGCCATAGACGTGCAAGGAATCACTGTTAGGAAGAGGAAGTCGAATGAATTTGTCGGAACAAACAATTTCAACACGAACTCGCCTAAACCAGTCCATACCTACTATGACGTCAAAACTACCCATTTGCATAGGTATGAGAACAATTGAAAACATATGGTCATTGAGATTCAAAGAACACTTAGAAAGGACAAAATCGACAGTGACGGATTTACCATTTGCGACTTCGACAGCGAATGATATTGGTAACTTAGAACGTTTACACTTACGCATAGGTTCGAGTTTAATATATATACAAAACTCTTATATGCGCCAGTATCAAATAAACAAGAAGCATATACATTGTTGACGAGAAATGTACAGTTTATAATATCGTTGGCGTTTTGCGCCTGAGCATCGGTGATTATGAATGCTTGGCCTCTAGCTTGCTGAGGCTGCTGGTGTTACTGCGGCTGCTGATTGTTGTTGTTGTTGACGTGCTGATTGCAAGCATTGGCAAGATGGTTGGGATCGACACATTTGAAATAGGCATGAACAGTAACGACTTGTGGTTGAGCCTGATTGGGTGCAGGGTTCTGGGCTATGACAGCTTGGTTTTGGGTAATAGGAGGTTTATGGCGTGCAAGGAGTCACCGTTAGGAAGAGGAAGTCGAATGAATTTGTCGGAACAAACAACTTCAACACGAACTCGCCTAAGCCAGTCCATACCTACTATGACATCAAAACTACCCATTTGCATAGGTATGAGAACAATTGAAAACGTATGATCATTGAGATTCAAAGAACACTTAGAAAGGACGGAATCAACAGTGACAGATTTACCATTTGCGACTTCGACAGCGAATGATCTTGGTAACTTAGAGCGTTTACACTTAAGCATAGGTTCGAATTTAATATATACAAAACTGTTATCTGCGCCAGTATCAAATAGACAAGAAGCATATACATTGTTGACGAGAAACATACGGTTTATAATATCGTTGACGTTTTGCGCCTGAGCAGCGGTGATTATGAATCCTCGGCCTCAAGCTTGCTGAGGCTGCTGCTACGGCTACTGATTGTTGTAGTTGTTGGCGTCCTGATTGTAAGCATTGGCAAGATGGTTGGGATCGCCACATTTGAAATAGGAACAAATAGTAACGACTTGTGGTTGAGCCTAATTGGGTGTAGGGTTCTGGGCTATGATAGCTTGGTTTTGGGTAATAGCATGTTTATGGCATTGCGGAGCAAAGTGTCCATACCAATTGCAATTAGTGCACAAACGACCAGGAGCATAGGCTGGATAATGGTAAAGGCATGTGCTACACTTGGGTTGAGTCCCAATGTAGGCTTTGCGTTGAGGCTCAGTGTTGGGTGTAGCATGAACGGATTGCACCTGAATCCCATCAAACTTCTTACCTAGGAGACGTAGAAGACGTAAGTCATATGTAAAAGAGGATTCTCCAAAAACTCAAAGAAATAGAATCCCTGATGAAGGCGTGATATTCATCAAGGAATTTAAGCAAAGGAGAATCGATGGAGGAACATTCAGGTACAAACAACACCGAGACCAACAAACTTACCCTAGACACTTGCGAAGACGAAGGTGATAGTTGTCCCTGTATCGACCTCGCAATGACAGTCCCCTTTACAGTGTATGAGTTTCACACCGACGGTTTGGACAGGAGCGAGCCGAATCACTCCTTCTTTAACAAGAGCCCGGATAAGGTAAATAAGGGGAGGTTTTGTTTTCCCATTTTGGAATTAGGATTATATCTTTCCGAAAACCTCTTGCCTTTTCGTACCTCTTGCCGGAGCCTTAGGTACATTTGGAAATACGGTGTTGTTCCAACCAGTAAGGAACCACCCGATAAAGCATAGTTCCTTAATAACCTTAGATGAAACTTCATAAAATACCCCTGAACCAAGGGGTTATGTTCTTTGAACACGGGGTCGTGTCCAATCTTCTTCCAAACATGAGGGCGTGTTAGATAAACACGGGGCTGTGCCCCTCGTATTTTTCAACATAGGGTCGTGTCAACCTAGACATTGGCTGTGTCTCACTAACAATCAACATTATCTGACTCATGTAGGCAACACAGGGTCGTGTTACCCAGGCACGGTATAACAACCCTCCTAAATATTTCCGACACCCTGATAATTTTTAAAATTTCCTAATATGTCCTAAAATACACCCCGTATACGTAAACGGGCCCCGAATACCTTTATTTTTATTAAAATTAAACAAAAACAAGAAAAATGGGTCTCTGGCGGGCCGCCTAAGACCACCCCAGGGTCTACGCGGGGCGCGACAGCCCAAAGTCTGGGCGACACCCTAGCGTGCCACGTGTCATGATCGTGTCAAAGCTAAACTCGACGAGTCAGCATAGCTAGGCCCTACAACCCTACTACGCGGGCCGCGGAGGACTATCCTTCGACTTACGCGGGCCGCGAGGAAATCCGAAATAATAACTATAAATATGAGCGTTCGGCAGTTCATTCAAACCGTTCAAATTTATTTTCTCTCTCGAAATTCCACATAGCTAAAGCTATTCTCGGGCATAATACCCCCTAATTAACGAAGTTCTGCCCCGTTGTAAGAATCATAACCCCGGTTACGTATTATATACGCTGCCCGATTGATCCAGGGATCCGTAACGGCTGTCGTGGTTCTGCCCGACGTAGTCGTTGGAATGTCGTCTCGGGGAGGGTATTACTAATGTAAATATTAGGTTATTATACTAACGTGTGTGCATTTGTGTAAATTATAGATAATCACCAGGAAACTCTTAAAAGAAAACCTAAGACAGCAATGTGAGTAATCTCCTTCTTGTAAACCTTTATGCAAACTGTTTTACAAAACCTTTAATTATTTTAAATTATAATTAGCAGTGATTGAGTCTTTGTAGTTCTTCAATTAGTGCCGGTATGTTGAGGTTTTGTATACAAAATGTGAAACACGTTACCATTGGACAAAGGGTTAGCCGATGTGTAATATGACCCACCAGTCAGGATTGACAATACTGAATGAGTAATTGTGTAGAAATAAACATTGTAATAGCTCACAATACTATTAAAAGATAAAACTCTTCTTGATTAAACTGGGATTCACTCACCAGTATTTCCCACTGACAAAGTATTTTGAAACGCGTTTCAGGTAATAAAATGTGAAAGCCAACTAGAAGCCAGCTGGACAGCACTGAAGGCTTGGAAAAAGTGGCTATAAAAGTTACATAAATAAAAGAAGATGTTTTATTCAATAAAATAGGGATTTTCCCTATGAAAATGTTTGTAATGAAAACTTGGGTTTTATCCCAGTATGTTTAATATTATAAAAGTGTGGTATTTACTCTGATAAAATATTTCCTAACTATGGTCCTGATGTAATTTCCGCTACCAAAATGATAAACACCGATGCCACCAAAACTGGTCGGTCTCGCGGCCGCCCGTTCCCGGGACAGATAGGGGACGGGGGTTGCGACAGAAGGTGGTATCAGAGCTAAGCCACTGATTCAGCCACAGAAGTGTTCTGCTGACACCAAGATATTATTCAAATTGTTAGGAAATTAATTACGGAAATACGTGCGTATCTGTATTTTACTGTTGTGTGTTATTTGACTATTTGTTAGTTTACAGTATGAGCGATCAAGGACCCTCCGACGCTTATCGTCAGTTGTCTAGCTCACCTAGGAGCGAAGGCACCTCTTCACAGCCCGCCCTCTCAGGGTATTCAGTTAACAATGAAGATGGGATATTCATGTTTAAGGCTCAGTCTAAAGAGCCATTCCCTGCGAAAAAGAGAGGATGGTTCAGTAGGGGAGCACATGAGCGTAGGAACAGAATGAAAAAGTTACAACAGCAACGAGTGCTAGCAGCCGCTAAAAGTGAAACAGATGCCCACACCCAAGACATGCTTAATAGGAGTTTAGCAAACTTCCAAATTTTAGCATCCACAGCTGCCGACCCAAACCTGGAACAACTAGTAGCCCCTCAACCATTACCCTTGTTTCCCACCCAGCCAATGGAGATTGAAAACAACCCAGAAGAGATACCTAGGATACCAGCACCCAATCCCTTAGACCCAGACTACGACCCGTGGTTTGATGATCATATGGATTATGTGCAATGCTACCACCTAACAGATGAACCCATGCCAAACCTAGCAGCCTACCCAGGTCTGGACCCTCTAGATCCCTACTATGATAATGATGAATACATTAGGGAAATCCTAGAAAATCTGTATCCCAGGAAGAACCCATGCCGCAGTACCCAGATCCAGTACCAGCACCTGCACCCCCAATGAGTGCAGAAAATGTGCAAGAGCTCTGAACTTTCGGAGAAGAAATGTTAGAAAATAGCAAGATGATGAGACAGGTTGGAGAACGACTCATCTGGAAGTACGACGAGCGTAATATGGAGTTCTGGATGAACCCATATCAGTGAAGGTGATGGTGGAGATAGTAATATTAATAATATATATATACTATGTGTATATGAAAAAAATATTTATAATAATAATAATAATAATAATAAATCTATCGTAGTATAGACCACCTCGTGGTTAGTGATGCATAGTAGTATTGTAATTTTAAATTCCAGTATCGGTTTGTATTAGATGCATACTATAAGAAAGAGAAAGTCGTAATGCTCGACGTTTTTGACCAATATGTGTGTTGTGTGATTGGTTGCCTTAAAATATTATTTTATGATATTAATAATTGGCAAATGTTTAAAATCCAGATGGACAATGAAGCGAACCAGGAAAACCAGAATAATGATAACCAGAGTAACAATAACCCGGATAACGAAAACCCGAACAACAACAATAATGGAAACCAAGTGGATAATAGTGCCACGCAACACATAGTGGCACAAGGGATAATAGATGCGATGCCATATATTATCAAAACGGTTAATGAGGCAGATAATAAAAGTAAACGTGATAGTAAACGACCCACTTAACCTGAACACATCGTAAACAATGGACCCATACTTCAAGTGCCCATTCCCAAAAGAAGAAGAAGAAGCATGTCCTATGGTTGTTCTTATAAAGAATTCTGGTCTTGCAAACCAATGGTATTCTCGGGCAATGAAGGGGTCGTTGCATCTCTACGCTGGATAGAAAAGACTGAGGAAGTCTTCAGAATAAGCAAATGCGCGGAAGAAGATAAGATAATGTTTGCTTCCAATCTGTTTAAGAACTCAGCCTTAGAATGGTGGAACACTATCCTTCAGTCTAGGGGAAGTGATAGGGTTTACAATATTGAATGGGAGGAATTTAAAAACATGGTAGAAAGAAAATTCTGCTATCCTAATGAAAAGGAACAGAGAGCAAATAAGTTCCTAAACCTTAGGATGACTGGGGTGGATAGTAAAAGGTACACTACATTATTCTTTGAATATGCTCGAATAGTACCAACCCTTGCATCACCCGAACCAGTATTAATCTCCCGTTACATTTGGGGATTAATCAGTGAAATTAGGCATGTAGTCAAGGCAGCTAGACCTCAAACCATAGAAGAAGCTGTAGAACTAGGAAACACCTTGACAGATGAATTAGTTCGTACACGAGATGAGGATCAGAGGAGGAACCTAACCCAAAAGCTTACCCAAGAATTTCGTTCTGTAAATTCTAACCGTGGGAAAAATGTAGATTCTACTTCTGTACCCTATTGCAAGTATTGCAAAAGGAAGCATTCTGGAAGATGCTCCATATACTGTAACTTCTGTAAAATATCTGGACACAAGGAGGAACACTGCAGGAAGAAGTCTAACAACAGAATATGCTACAACTGTGGAGAACAAGGTCATATCAAGCCAAACTACCCAAAACTAGCTCTAGCCACGAACACCAAGAATACTGAATATGCTAGAGCATTTGTTCTGACGGAAGAAGAAGCAAAGATGATCCCGGATGTGATCGCCGGTACGTTTTTAGTTAATGATGTTTTTGCTAAAGTATTATTTGACTCTGGTGGTAACCAAAGTTTTATTAATACTTCATTTTGCAAACTTCTCAATCAACCATTAACTAAATTCCCACAAGAATGTCTAGTAGACACCGCAAATGGGGAAACCATTAAAATTTCTGAAATCTTGCAGGGAGCAAGAATAGAATTTATAAATCAAAAGTTTATTGCAAACCTTTACCCAATGAATCTGGCAGGATTTGATGTTGTGTTAGGAATGGATTGGTTAATAGCCAATAAAGCTAGTATTTTATGTGATCAAAAGTCAATCCAAGTAGATTCACCAAGGGGTGAAAAGATCACAATTAAAGGAGATAAACCCTCTAGATCCACAAAATTCATCTCTGTAATGAAAAAAGCAAGTTATGTAAGAAAAGGATCATTAGTGTATTTGATTTCTATAATCATTAACACTAAAGGAAAAGAATTAAAGGATATTACAGTAGTGTCACTGTTTTCAGATGTATTTCCAAAAGAGTTACCAGGGCAACCTCCAGACAGAGAAGTTGAATTTAGAATCCATTTGCTACCCGGAACTGCACCAATTGCCAAAGCACCTTACCGTTTGGCACCCGCAGAAATGCAAGAACTGAAGAAACAGTTAGATGAATTGTTGGAAAAAGGATTCATACAGCCAAGCTCATCGCCATGGGGAGCACCGATCTTATTCGTTAAAAAGAAAGACGGATCAATGCGTATGTGCATTGACTACCGTGAGTTGAACAAAGTCACGATTAAGAATCGGTATCCATTTCCGAGAATCGATGATCTGTTCGACCAGTTGCAAGGAGCCCGATTTTCCTCTAAAATCGAGTTACGAACATGATATCATCAATTAAAGGTACAGGAAGAGGATATTCCTAAGACCGCTTTTAGAACCAGGTATGGCCATTATGAATTTACTGTCATGCCATTTGCTTTAACCAATGCCCCAGCTGCATTTATGGACATGATGAACCGAATATGTAAGCCATATTTGGATAAACTCATAATTGTCTTTATAGATGATATTCTTATTTATTCTAAAAGCAAAGAGGAACATGCAAAGCACTTGCACGCACTTCTAAGTTTATTAAGAAAATAAAAGCTTTATGCAAAGTTTACGAAGTGTGAGTTTTGGTTAGAACAGGTACAATTTTTTGGACATCTAGTCAATCATGAAGGAATTCATGTGGATCCTACCAAGATCGAGGCGATTACCAAATGGAAAACCCCTGAGTCACCAACCGAGGTTAGAAGTTTCTTAGGATTGGCCGGTTATTATCGAAGATTTATTCGAGATTTTTCTAGAATAGCCAATCCCTTAACTAAGCTAACCTGTAAATCTATTAAGTTTGAATGGGGACCAAAACAAGAAGAAGCCTTTAGAATTCTTAAGCAAAGACTAACCAATGCATCTATACTAGCGTTACCAGAATGAACTGAAGACTTTGTAATCTATTGTGACGCTTCTAAGTTAGGTTATGGATGTGTGTTAATGCGACGTCAAAAGGTTATAGCTTACGCCTCTAGACAACTTAAGAATCATGAAGAGAATTATTCAACCCATGATCTAGAATTAGGAGCTATAACTTTTGCCCTTAAAATTTGGAGACATTACCTTTACGGTAGTAAGTTTACCATTTTCACCGACCATAAAAGTTTAAGGTATGTTTTCGGACAAAAGGAGTTAAATATGAGACAAAGACGCTGGATGGAGATACTTAGTGAATATGATTGTAATATCCAGTACCATACAGGAAAGGCAAATGTAGTAGCTGACGCTTTAAGTCGAAAGTATCATGAAAAACCAAAAAGAGTACGTTCACTTAAACTAAATCTGCAAGTAGATTTAAATGAACAGATTAAAAAAGACACAAGATTCAGTAATCAAGGATGATACTGAAAAATTGAAAGGAATGATTAAGGAATTAGAACAAGGAATAGATGGAATTTGGAGATTCCATGAGAAAAGGATGTGGATACCTAAATTATGGAACCTACGCCACCGTATATTAGAAGAAGCCCATAAGTCTAAGTATACGATGCATCCTGGAAGTGATAAGATGTATCAGGACTCAAGAAAGAATTTTTGGTGGATAGGAATGAAAAAGGATATAGCAGCATATGTTGCAAAGTGTTTAACCTGTTCACAAGTCAAAGTTGAACATCAGAAACCCTCAGGTTTGTTGCAACAATTAGAAATGACAGTTTAGAAATGGGAATTGATAACAATGGATTTTGTTACTAAATTACCCAAAACAAGAAAAGGTAATGATACAATCTGGGTGATTGTAGACAGGCTAACTAAGTCAACTCATTTCCTACCCATGAAGGAAACTTTCAGTATTGAACCATTAGGTAAATTATATGTAAATGAAATAGTTTCTTTACATGGAATTCCTCTATCAATTGTTTCTGACAGAAATAGTCATTTTACCTCTCATTTTTGGGCAAGTTTCCAAAAGGCAATGTGAAATAAGCTGAATCTAAGCACCGCTTATCATCCCCAGACGGACGGACAAAGTGAAAGGACAATTCAGACAATGGAGGACATGCTTAGAGCTTGTGTAATTGATTTCGGAGGTAATTGGTGTTGGTGCACACATTTGTCGTCTTTGTCTTATATCGAGTCTCGGGTTTATTGCAGATCTGATCAAGCAGGATGTCATCTTATTCAAAGATGACATCATAATGGTGACATCATCAATTGCAACATCACAAAAGACAAAGCAATTTAGAAATCAGATTTATGTATTGTTTGAGGATTCGCGTGAAGACAAATTTCATGTGGGTTTCGCTTGTACTAATTGGTTGGTTTCGCTTGAGACTTTCGCTTGAAACTGACAAGTATGTCTTCAAGCGAAAGCTAGATTACTATAAATAGGGTAGTTGTCTTCTCATTTGTAACGTTTTTCCAGATTTGATACCGAAGTGCTGCCGGTATTTCTCTTGAATGTAATAGCTGTAAAATCAATATACAAGAGGTTTATAGTGTGAATCAAGCTGTTTTCACATCCGTTTCTTTGTTTCCGCCTCTGAAACGGATTTGAGCTCTTCCGAACGACTCATTCGGCTCACGATTCGATCCTACAATTGGGACGATCACTTACCGTTAATAGAATTTTCTTATAATAACAGTTATCACACAAGTATCAATGCTGCACCATTCGAAGCACTTTATGGACGAAGGTGCCGAACTCCAGTCTGTTGGGCAGAAATTGGAGAAAAGCAACTATCTGGACCTGAGATTGTAAAAGAAACAATAGACAAGATCATTCAAGTCAAGGAACGACTGAAAGTAGCACGTGATCGACAAAAGAGTTATACAGATAACAGACGAAAGCCATTGGAATTTCCGGTAAGAGATAAAGTGTTATTGAAAGTCTCTCCTTGGAAAGGAGTGGTAAGATTCATCAAAAGGGGAAAGCTAAGTCCCAGGTACATTGGACCTTTTGAGATTATTAAAAGAATACGACCTGTAGCCTATCAGCTACAATTGCAAGAGGAAATGGCAAGAATACATGATGTATTTCATGTATCTAATCTCAAGAAATGCTTAGCATATGAATCACTGATAGTACCTCTTAAGGATATAGAGGTAAATGAGCAGTTAAAATTTGTAGAGAAGCCTCTACAAATTGAAGACAGGAAAGTCAAGAACCTCAAGCACAAGAGATTAGTTCTGGTCAAAGTAAAATGGGACTCCAAAAGAGGACCATAATACACATGGGAGCTTAAATCGGAAATGCAAAGGAAATATCCACATCTGTTCCAGTAGATCTCGAGGACGGGCTCTAATACAAGGTGGGAAGGATATAACAACCCTCCTAAATATTTCCGACACCCTGATAATATTTAAAATGTCCCAATATGTCCTAAAATACACCCCGTATACGTAAACGGGCCCCGAATACCTTTATTTTTACTAAAATTAAATAAAAAAACAAGAAAAATGGGTCTTTGGGGGGCCGCGTAAGACCACCCCAGGGTCTACGCGGGGCGCGACAGCCCAAAGTCAGGGCGATACCCTAGCGTACCACGTGTCAAAGCTAAACTCGACGAATCAGCATAGCTAGGCCCTACAACCCTACTACGCGGGCCGCGAAGGACTATCCTTCGGCTTACGCGGGCCGCGAGGAAGTTCGAAATCACAACTATAAATAGGTGTGTTCGGCAGTTCATTCAAACCGTTCAAATTTCTTTAATCTCTCGAAATTCCACATAGCTAAAGCTATTCTCGGGCATAATACCCCCCTAATTAACGAAGTTCTGCCCCGTTGTAAGTATTATAACCCCGGTTACATATAGATACACTGCCCCGATTGATCTAGGGTTCCGTAACGGTTGTCGTGGTTCTGCCCGACGTAGTCGTTGGAATGCCATCTCGGGGAGGGTATTACTAATGTAAATATTGGGTTATTTTACTAACGCGTGTGCATTTGTGTAAATTATAGATAATCACCAGGAAACTCTTAAAAGAAACCCTAAGACAGCAATGTGAGTAATCTCCTTTTTGTAAACCTTTATGCAAACTGTTTTACAAAACCTTTAATTATTTTAAATTATAATTAGCAGTGATTGAGTGTTTGTAGTTCTTCAATTACTGCCGGTATGTTGGGGTTTTGTATATAAAATGTGAAACATGTTACCATTGGACAAAGAGTTAGCCAATGTGTAATATGACCCAACAGTCAGGATTGACAGTACTGAATGAGTAATTGTGTAGAAATAAACATTGTAATAGCTCTCAATACTGTTAAAAGATAAAAATCTTCTTGATTAAACTGGGATTCACTCACCAGTATTTCCCACTGACAAAGTGTTTTTAAACGCGTTTCAGGTAACAAACTGTGAAAGCCAACTAGAAGCCAGCTGGACAGCACTGAAGGCTTGGAAAAAGTGGCTATAAAAGTTACCTAAATAAAAGAAGATGTTTTATTCAATAAAATAGGGATTTTCCCTATGAAAATGTTTGTAATGAAAACTTGGGTTTTATCCCAATATGTTTAATATTATAAAAGTGTGGTATTTACTCGGATAAAATATTTCCTAACTACGGTCCTGATGTAATTTCCGCTGCCAAAATGATAAACACCGATACCACCAAACCTGGTCTCGCGGCCGCCCATTCCTGGGACAGATAGGGGACGTGGGTTGCGACACACGGGGCCGTGTCGACGTGTTGTCACTCTCTATAAAGTCATCCTTGAGGAGAATGTTTGGAACCATTCTAAAAAGACCAAGATCTTGCACCCATACCCAAAAAGGAACGTTCTTCAAAAGGTTTCTTACAACCTTCTTGTCTTTACTACTTATAGCCATTTCATCTTCTTCCTTCAAACAAACCTACATTGAAGCTTGAAGCTTCGAGCTCACAAGCTTCAAATGGAGGGTCAAAAGCATGATTTTTAGCTCAAGGTTTTGCAAATCTACTATATTAAAACATTATTTTATGTTATTTACGTCCAGAAAAGTAAGAAATCAAAACATTAAACTTAAAATAAAAGTTCTTGAGCTAACATTTCAGTGTTGTTGATTCATCACGGGGCCATACCTCATGGGCACTGGGCGGTGTGATTCGTTTGTTATTCCACATCGTTAATGGTTTGTCGTGTTTTTTAGAATGTCAAGCCAACAGAGTGGAACATCGTCCAACAGCTCAAGGAATAACCACCCAGGAAGGATACTTTCTCTTGAAGCAACTCTCATTCGGTAAGTTATTGCTTTAAGAGAGTCTCTTGAGGAAATGACTGTGGTAGAAGAGGTTCTAATTGACCGAGTGAACTACCTCTCCATGGCGTTGGAACATTGCTTCAGGGAAACCAACCTTATACACCAAAGGTTTAATATCTTGGTTATGCCTCCAATGGAACCAATTTGGCCTCAAGAGGATTGGAACCTTGCTAATGAGGTCATCCACCCCACCGGATGGGATGTCGAGCTACCGAAACCTTTTCCTATTAATATCGCCTTTGAGGTTCTGATCAATCCCCCTCCCCTACCTCAAGAAGAGGTTGATGAGGAACCTTTTATCTTCCTTCCGAGGGAGATAGAGGAAATGCTCAACGACCCCTAAACGGGTATTCTGGGAATAGCTTAAGCCCTCCGAAGATTAACCTCGTTTTTCACTAACCATTCTTGGATCTAGTGAGTAGCTACTAGGGGTTTAGAATAAGATCTCGTAGGGGCATCTCTCAAGAATTTATCTATCTAGTCTAGGATCTTAATTTTTATTTCTCCGTGTATTTTTCTTTTTATTTAGATGAAATGAAAGTATCTTTTGATGGTGGTAACAATATAATATGTGCAAAAGTAAAGACAAAAGGCCAAAGAATGTTCACCCAGAATCCCATGCATGAAAACAGATGGCTCCCGACTTAAAATCTTCAATTCTGTAAGTGCAGCATGAGGCCGTGTCAGATAAGCACACCCCTGTGCCCTATATAGCCTCTTGTCAGGTAAGCACGCCCCCGTGCCCCATATCTGATATAATATCTTTGATTCTGGAACCTTAACATGGGGTCGTGTCCCATGGGCACGCTCCCGTGTTTGCTTTCTGGAAAAAATAGGTTATGGCACTTTTGACACGGGGCCGTGTCTGCCATACACGGGGTCGTGTCAAGTGTCTGTTTTCCAAAAAAATTGTTATTTTTAACACACACCTTACACATTTAGTCAATCTAACCTATTTTAGACACATTGAGGACAATGTGTAATTTAAGTGTGGGGGGGGGGGGGGGGGGCTTAATAGTTGAAAAATTGTTTGTCCTAAACATAAGCCTTACACAAAACTCTACTTGGAACCGCTAAAACACCTCAATTCTTTTTCAAAAACTTTCTTTTGTCTTTTTTATAGTTTAAATTAAGAAACCAAGTTCTTAAAAGTTCAAGTTTTTATAATTATTTACAACTGATAGTCCTGTGATAAAAAAGGAACCATACAAGAAAAGTTTATAAAAAGGGCATTACAAATATTTAAAATTTGATTGTATATACTTTGATATTTTTACCCTTTCCAAAAACTTGTGAGTTTTGAGCCTTTAACAAGCATCCTATATCACGTCTATTGTTAGAACCTGAGGCTCTCATGATTGTGTTTGTTTGTGAGATTTGAACAAATCAAATAGATATGAACAGTTTTAAGTGCAGTGGAAATGAATAACAAACTTTGTAAACACAATCAAAGGAGAATATAGTTTGATAAACAATTGCTTTTCATAGAGTCGAAAGATTACATCAAAAGCAAAAGGTTACAATGCTAGCTTACAGACTAAACTCCCCCTCAGCCTGATACTCCAGAGTTGGTTGCACAAGATGAAAGGATTGAATTGAGGAGAAGAACTCTCTCAAAACGAATCAAATGTAACAGTACAGAGTACTGTCATATTTATAGGCAAACCAAACCACTGATGTACCTCAGCTGACGTCACCATGATAGTGACATCTAACAGCCTAACAACCTATAAACACTGATCTATACAAAACTACTGATGTCTAACAACTGATTTATAATACAATACAATACAAAACAAGTCTAACACTGTTCACGTTCCACTGTTGTAGCCTAAGCACTGATTGCCTGAGCATCTGTGCTTTCATCAAAAGGTGACCAGTCTTTGAATGAGCAGTGCTTGGGTCTTCAGCAGTACATAAGAGACAGCAGTAGATATAGCTCAGTGTTTGCCATTTAGCAGTCTTTAGCTGTTTCATCAGTGTTTGGTTCATCAGTTGTTCTTCAGAGCAGTACTTAAAGTGTATCAGCAGATAGATAACCACTGTCAAGGGGAGAGCTTAGAGTAAACGTCTGCTTATTGTGAATCCACTGTTGTAACCAGGTTTTGGCTTTACATTATCTGTTCCTCTGGTAGGGTTCAATCCCAACAATCTCCCCTTGGAACAGATAATGCCAAAACCTGTCATTATTCTGGATCTTTATTACTCATCAGTAGTTCCCTTGCTTTTCTTTTAAATTCTTCTTCAAATGCTTTGGAACTTGTATCATCTTCATCCCGGTACAGTGTAAGTTCAAGGAGATCCTGCAAATCTTGAACACTAAGGCCTAGTGCTTCTTTCCTTGATATGTACTTCACATCTCCATTGGATCCGACTATAGTCAATACGTGGGTCTTTTGGTCAGACATCCACTTTAGTACTTTTGAACCCAACGGATTTCTCGGGAGAGATTTATTTAAAGATGAGCTTTGGGATATTGGCCTTGAGAAAAATTGTAAAGCAGTATCCTGAACTTCAGACATTCTTTTGAAAGCTTCTTCTATGACTTCATTTGCTGCAGCTATATCTTCTGCAACTTCTTTGTCAATCAGCTCTTGTTTTTGTTGTTGATCAAGCTCACTGTCTAGGATATCTGCTGAACTATGTAGTGATGCAGGCTTGGTTAACACCTTCAAAAGGTTTTGAAGCTTTTCTGAGCTCTCTTCTTTTAGACCCATTTTCTTGATGGCTTCTGTGAAGTACTCAGCTTCCTTTTCTTTAACCTCTTCACTGGTCAACTGTTCTTTTTCTTCTTGGTTTGTCACAAAAGTAGACCGGAATAATGTTTTGAGGTTTTCTATCTGCTGTTCAAGCTTCATTCTTTGTTCATGCTTCTTTGAGGTGCTTGAAACAGTTATCTTTCTTTTCTTTAGCCTTTCATAGGCTTCATCAGTCTGCTGTTTTGACCATTTTGATATGGCTTCAGCAGTATCCATTTTTGCATCCACCAGCTCCTTTTTCTTTCTTTTATACTCAGCAGTTAGGTCAGCAATGAGCTTTTTGTATTTTCTCCAGTTTGGAGCATTCTTCTTCTTTGTAGGATCATTCTTGATTTTCTCAATCCTTTCTGCCTCATGCTTTAGAGCGATTATTGGCCATTCTTCGAACTGTTGTTCTTTAGCAGGATAGAACTTCTCTTTCATGATGTAGGCTAGATATTGTTTTCTTAACTTTTTCTTTTGATAAGCCTTTTCTTTGTTTAGGTCTTGTACAAACTCTTCTATCTGCTTTACTTTTGTGAAGTAGAACTCCAGTCTTTTAGCAATGCCATCTTCGCTTAAACGTTCACGTTCACTCTCAACTTTAGCTCTTAGTTTAGCTTGCCTTGCCTTGATTTTGAGGTAATCATCCATATCATCTGGTGGCATGTAGCCTATGAGTGAGGAGAATCTTCTTTTTGAAGGATCCTATTCTGTATAGAATTGCCTCATCTCATTTTTGATAGCTTCAAGTTCCAGTGGATGTTGTGCAGCATTAGGATCATGTATACCCTCATCGGCAGAGATTGGCTTTCTTTTTCTGTTGAAGAGCTTTGGTTGTGATGTAGGGAAGGTGAGAGCAGTGGTGGATGATTGACTAACAATTGTTGAAACAACTGGTGTTTCAACTGCTGTTGTCATTACACCTGCTGATATGTCAGCAGATATCTTCTGCTTTTGAGCAGGGGATGACGGTGGTGAGGTAGTTTTTGAAAATGGTGATGGTAGTGGTGACTCATCATCAGGAATGAAAACCCTTCTCCTTTTTAGTGTAGGAGAGGCTGATGATGTTTTGGTTGGATCAGTGGTTTGAGATTGGATAGTAGTGGTTAGTGATTGTGATTGACTGACAGTGGTTGAAACAACTGGTGTTTCAATCACTGTTGTCATTACAGCAGATGTTGTAACATCTGCTGTCTTCTGCTTTATGGCAGGAGGCAGTGGTGGTGACATGATTGTAGATGATGATGGTGGAGCAGTAGTTGTTGTGGTGTGTGTTGAAGATGTGTGTGTTGATGACATGGCAGCTGTTTGGCTACTGGCAGCAGTTTTTGTAACTACTGGTGTATCAGCTGTTTGACTAACAGATTTTGAGACCTGTTTTTTTTTTATTTTTCTTTTTCAGGCTCAATACAAAGGCCATGTTCTATTCCCATTTTCTTCGTTTTTCCCAACAGCTTGATATTCTCCCCCTTTTTGGCATTATCTGAAGGGGGGTTAACAAAAAATGATATGGAAGAAGGAACTTTGCCAGAGGCGCTTTGAATGCTAGCCTTTATAGCCTTGATATCTGCTTGAGTGTCTTTAAACCTTGATTCCACCATGTTGGTCAGCATTTGTACTTGAATAGCATGCTTTTTATCAGCCATATGTTGCTGTTTTTCAAGCATGGGTTGGAAAATATTCCAAAGCTCATTTGCAGCAAATGCATGTTGTGCAGGTGCTTGAGCAGGAACAGCAGTGGCTTGTGCTTTTTGAGCTTTTAAAATCTCTTGCACCATATTCTTTATTTCAGTAACTGATTCTTCAAGTTTTTCAACTCTGTCCGTCAATTCCTGATATTTTGAATCATCACCTACTTTAGTAGGATCATCTGAATCCCCACCAGCAGTGGTTATATCAATGTGTGACTTAGGAACAGAGTCCCAAAAATCACCCATTGATGCCCCTTGTTCTTGGTACTGGGGACTTCTTTCTTCAGCACTCGATAAACCTTTGATGGTACCAGTGGTTAGATCCAACTCACTGGTGGTTACCGAAGTTGCCATGGAAGAAATTGCCTTCAAGGGAGTCTTACTTATGAAACAACTGTCCAACTGAAGATCTGTTGATCCAGCAGTTGTAGTTGCTGCTCCACTTGAACTACCACCGTGAGTTACTTGTAACTCAGGGGGTGTAACCTCCTCAATTGTTGCTGGGATAGCAGGAGTAGTAGCATCAGACCCAGTCACTTGTGGGGGTATACTCTCAGTGACAGGTGATAGAGAGGAACTGGTTTGTGTCTGAGCTATAGCAGCTGCATGCAACAAGGGTAACATGGATTGTGGCATTATGATTGATGAGGGTATAGGTGTTGAAAGAGACATGTCCTTGGGATCAGGACTGTGGAAGATAGAGCCAAGTGGATCTAGAGCTTCATAATTTGGTGTCCCTGTGATTACAACCTGATCCTTTTGTGAGGATGCAGGAGGAGTTTTAGGCATGGGTTGAGATCTTTCTTCCAACTGCTGTGAGGAAGTAGCAGCAGTGGTTTGTGGTGACTTTTGTGTTGTCACAGGCAGTTGCTCTGGGATCTCATCTTCCAGAGTTGCCTTTGTTTTGGGTTTGGTGGGTTTTCTGGATGGTTTTCTTTTGGTCTTTTTGGTGATGTCAGGTGTGGGTTTCAAAGCAGTGGTTGTGCTGCTTTGATCACCTGGAGCAGTGGGCTCAGCAGAAGTTACCTGAGGATCAGTGGCAGTTTCTAAAGTCTGCTCAGGCACCTTTGCTTTTAACTTTATTGGTGCCATCATTCTTGAAAATGTTTCAATTGTTAGATTTTTTATTTGAAAATGGACACCTTGTTTGGGCAAATTTTCATCCTCTTTTTCAAATTTTTGTTTAAAGTAATAGCTTAGAAATCTTGGAAAAAGAAGAAATGATTTGCTATCAACATTCTTTACCATGTCATTGAAGATCTCCTGGGAGTAGTTGTAATTTTATTGTTTAAAATAGCATAGCCCGGGCATTGAATCTTCAATGGTATTTCGTTAAAAGATGTTGTTTTATTTGAAACACACATCAAGAGTGTGTGAAATAAAAATCTGGGTGCAGGCGGGAAGTAACCTTTTTGTAAGGTATCTACCTTTGATTGTTCTGCATATCCCCTTTTCAGAAAATCAGCTTTTAACTCGTTTTTGTCAAAGGAAACTTTACCTTTCAGATCATCGAGTTTGAAGACCTCTGATATTGATTGTGGGGTGATTTGAAATGTTTTACCCTGTATCGAGGAGTTAATGGCTATGACTTTATCGTCTTGTTTTTCAAGCGTCGCCTTTTTCCAAAACTCTCTCTGGGTTTGCAAATAGATGGGAGCATTTACTGTCAACAAAGTTTTATACTTTGATGCAGATATTGTATCAATGATGGAGTCGAAAGTGTGGTTGTCTTTGAGTTTTGTGAGTAAACCCAAATAGTTGTGAGATTGTTTGTATGGTATTTCGATGGGTTCTTCGGCCGTTTGAGCGACCTCTTTTGAAGGTGGTGGTGATTTTGGTTTAGATTTTGATTTTGACTTTGATTTTGTCATGTTTGCAGAGAAGAACAAAGAATCATTTTGAAGATTTTGTGAAGAAGGGTTGGAAACTGCTATGAGAAGAGAATTTTGGAATTCAATTCGACAGTGTAAAACCCTGTTTGGGGGTTTAGGGCAGGGTTTTATTTAGGAAAAAGTGATCGCTGATGTGGCAGCGGTTATTATGATCTGAGGGCTAAAAACTAACCACCTGTCAAATACTGATGAAATGGATGAAGGATGGAGAACAGTTGTTTTAAGGGCCACTGACGTATCAAGCATCAGTGGTTACAACGGTAAAAAATTTAGACAGTGGATGATTTTTACTATCAGTGGATAGCATATCAGTGGATAGGACACTGATTTTGAACATCAGTGCTTGTCAAGAAAATGAGGGATCAGTTGTTAACTTTCAGCAGTGGACAGTGTTTAGAGATCAGACGTTGGAACAAAGCAGTGGTTAGGGTAAATGGTACAGATCTGAAGGACAAGTATTCCAGCAACAGTTTTGAGAATTTTCATTCAAGGTTTTTCCAAATGTCAATTTTGAATGACAGTGGTTTAGTACCCCAGATGATGAAAACTTTTTGCTAAGACAACTCATTTTCGTTTAACTTTCAATTAAAACATGAGTGCCCCAGAATTTAAGCACAGTTAGCAATCAACCATTGATAAAAGTTTAGGAACAAACCTGAGTATGACATGATCCTGACATATATACCATTTCCTTTTGACCTATTTAAGAGGATAATAATACAAACAAAAATAAGGTACCACATCCTGACAGGAACTGAAACCATTGCCAACAAAAACAAGCAAAAGTTCCAAATATATTATTCCAAAAAAAAAATGAACAATATATCCTGATTATTCGAGAAAATCCTTTGAACAGAAAAAAAATGGTTAAATGATTTTCTGAGAACAGCATCAAAAAGGATCTGGTATAATTTCAATAGAGTACCTGATCATATCATTCTCAAGTCATTGAAAATGGTCAGTGGTTTGACAATAGTGGTAGGAAAATTTTGAGCACATTTTAACCACTGTTTGGTACCATTTTCTTTGTCAGTTGATTGCAATCATGAGGACACATGTATCAGTCCTCTTGTAAACTCAATCATTGAGAATACTACTGTTACCTGAATTCTCCTAAACCAATGAGTACAAACAGTTGCTTAATGACCATTATTATCCCAAGCTTTGACTCTTAAGTGTTTTACATTTATACACTTTTCTTTTGACTTCAAAAGTTTTGAGATAAACACACTTTCGAGTTTTTGTGAATTTTAGTCCAAAATCATTTTGCAGTAATGTTTTGAGAAACTTGGTCATGTTTGCACAAGTTTTTCAGCCAATCTCACACTACATATGATACGGACTATGTTGACCCCTGTATTTCTTAATGTATCTAGACAAAGTTGATTTGTTCCTTTTGAGGATCTCAACCTGTTTTCAACACATAAGATCAAATGACTAGAGTTTTAATTTCCCTCTTTTTTTGTGTTAGCAAAACATCAATGTTTTTATGAACATAGGTTTTGTTAATCTGAGGTTCATACTTTAGTATTTATGAAAACATCACAAATTACACATCAACAATTGAAATTAATTTAGAAAATAAGAAGTAATCTCATAGTTTAACAGATATTGTTTTCAGATCTAGAAACCATGAGTGTTTTGTGCATAAATTCGCTTGTTATGTGAAATTTGTGTGTCATATGACATCTTGGTTGATATACAGAGTTTCTGAATAACCAATTTGAACATGATTTACTTGATCCTCTGTTTTTCAACTAACTACAACCAACCTTAGTATCAATGAATTTTGAGCTGAACTATTATGTCAAATTGATTGTTAGATCGAATTTGACTGTCCGAGCTCTGATACCAATTGTTAGAACCTGAGGCTCTCATGATTGTGTTTGTTTGTGAGATTTGAACAAATCAAATAGATATGAACAGTTTTAAGTGCAGCGGAAATGAATAACAAACTTTGTAAACACAATCAAAGGAGAATATAGTTTGATAAACAATTGCTTTTCATAGAGTCGAAAGATTACATCAAAAGTAAAAGGTTACAATGCTAGCTTACAGACTAAACTCCCCCTCAGCCTGATACTCCAGAGTTGGTTGCACAAGATGAAAGGATTGAATTGAGGAGAAGAACTCTCTCAAAACGAATCAAATGTAACAGTACAGAGTACTGTCATATTTATAGGCAAACCAAACCACCGATGTACCTCAGCTGACGTCACCATGATAGTGACATCTAACAGCCTAACAACCTATAAACACTGATCTATACAAAACTACTGATGTTTAACAACTAATTTATAATACAATACAAAACAAGTCTAACACTGTTCACGTTCCACTGTTGTAGCCTAAGCACAGATTGCCTGAGCGTCAGTGCTTTCATCAAAAGGTGACCAGTCTTTGAATGAGCAGTGCTTGGGTCTTCAGCAGTACATAAGAGACAGCAGTAGATAGAGCTCAGTGTTTGCCATTTAGCAGTCTTTAGCTGTTTCATCAGTGTTTGGTTCATCAGTTGTTCTTCAGAGCAGTACTTAAAGTGTATCAGCAGATAGATAACCACTGTCAAGGGGAGAGCTTAGAGTAAACGTCTGCTTATTGTGAATCCACTGTTGTGACCAGGTTTTGGCTTTACATTATCTGTTCCTCTGGTAGGGTTCAATCCCAACATCTATACTAAATGCTCATTCTTCATTTCTTGTGTGAATAGCCCATACGGTTTTCCTACAAATCTAGAAGTTGATAAGACAATACATTCTCGGTCCTTACCGACTAAATCCAAATAAGTATATGATTGAGGCATTAGGAATTTAAATCATTTTTCTATTTCAACCTTATACAAAAAATCCCCCTAGTTAACCACTTTAAGCCTAAACCCTTTCATTTCAAAACCCACAACACACCATCACCCAAAAACCATATTTTTTATCTTCACGCCCTTTGGTTTTGTAAAAATCGGTTCTTTTGAAAAAACGCAAAAAAAATTATGTGACTAAGGTAATAAAAAAAACTCCCTATTCTTTAAAGTGCTTGAAATAAATAAGCAAATCTATTTCTTAAAAAGCACTTACTTAGTTCATAAATTCACAAAAGAAAATTTTCAAAAGAAACTGACTTTTTACGCTTTTAGCCACTTTAAATAAAACCTACCCTACCCGTAACCAACAACCTGCGCTCTCAAAGTCCTCTTGATATTTGCAAAGATTAAGTCAAAAAGGAGGAGGTTTGATTGATTGTCAAGCTTATGGTAGGAGTAAGTTTCGTACCGGTACCGAGCGTTTCACTTATACATTTCGGCCAAGTATTGAGTAACCACTTGTGAGGTATGTGAATGTATATATAGCTTGATGAAATTTTAAGTATATGTTATGCTTAAAAATATTTATTTTTCTTAAAAATTTCTAAATAAAATCATGTAGAATAGGATTGTAAATAAAATAAAAACAAGAATAAATAATGAACTTGGATTCCGACACTCTATACACAAGACCTAAAACTTCTCTTCAACCTATTCTATTTGAGAGTGTAAGCAATTATATAAGAGATTTGCTTGAGGACAAGCAAATATTCAAGTTTAGGGGTATTTGATATGCACAAAATACAACAAATAAATCATATCAAATGAGGTATAAAAACAACCATTTTTAGTACTAATGTTGGAAAAAGTGTGTTTCTTTGTTAACTTTTGATTTTTAGGATTAAAAGAGCTTAAATAGACAAAAGGAACAAATTAATGACGAAAACCAACAAAAATACGGAGAAAAGAAGTTGGTGCACTATACCGACCCTCCAAGCTTCACCCCAAAGACAGAATTAACATGACCAAAAGCCAAGCACGTGGTCGTGCCAACCAGGCATGGGCCGTGCTCCCATCCAAGATTCCCTGAGAATAAATGCAAACATAAAACGACAAGGGACACGGGGTCGTGTCCCCTAAGCACGGGCCGTGGTCAACTCTCAGATTCACAAATCTGGGTTCTTACAACAAGTAAAGAGGACACGGGGCTGTGCCATTGACACACGAGGCCGTGTGTGCAGAATAACTAACACTAGCATTAAATGAAGTCAAAGAAGGGAAGGACAAGGGGTCGTGCCTGGTAGGCATGGGGGTGTGTGAAGCTACTGTTTTCAGCTATAAAAGGAGGTGCTTGACTCATTTGCAAACCATCCATTGGCAAACCACTTCTCTCAAACCTGCCACCACTCCACCACCACAATACCACTATCATCCACCACTTTCATCCATCATCCATCCTTAGAGTGTGTGTAGTCTCGAGATCCAAGATCGATAGTAAGATTTTTTTTCAAACAAAGGCCATGCTTGGCTAATCTCTTACATCACATGGTGAAGGCAAAATCATTTATGTATTAGTTTTGATTTCCTAGCTTTGGTAACTTTTTAATTAGGTATGTATTAATGACTTTAATAACTAGTTTTTTATATTGAAGGTGAACTTTATTTAATCATTTCTTCATGTTTTGTTGATTCACTCATTCGTGTCTTTACGGTCTATATAAAGCACGTTAACTGCCTGGAAGGGGGTTAAAAGCGTGGTTGGGTAAAGTTCTTGTCTCATTCAGTGTATAAATCCTACGAGTACCTGATTCAAGCTTATTAGGACTTCCCTTGAAGAAGATAGCATCAAATTTGGGGAAGTAAGAACGGCTTGTAATCTCTTATGAATTAATTACTATTAAAACTTTAAATTGGCCTTGTGGGACTGTATCGCTGCTGACTCAGACCAATATGGCCGAGCTTAGCTTTGCCTCCAAAAGAGGGACATGCCACTTTTTGCATTAATAACTTACTTAATTATCTTTCAATAATCCGGACTTGCGAGACTGTATCCCTGCTAACTCAGACCAATATGGTTGTGGGTAGCGTTGCCGCCAAAATAGGGACATACGACAATAACTAAGATAATCTATTAAAAAAAACCCAAAGTGAGGAAATTATCAAAGGATACATAAATGATGAGTCGGATCCAAGTGATTATATCTTGTCTGTCTGTTTTTATTTGTTTTATTTCTTTATTTCAATTCGTTTGAAAACAAAAACTTTCTCTTTATTTGGTTAGATTAGACGTTGACAATATTTCGGTATTAAATGTTCTTGTGTCCTTGGACGACCTCAGTATCTTACCATCACTATATAATGCCAACGACGGGTGCACTAGCCCTAGCGTGTTGTAGAGAATGATAGTTTTATATTTTGTTTTATAAATTTAAAGATAGATTCAAGGGTAAAAATGTAACACCCCGTGTTTCGAAAGTGAAAGTCATAGTCGAGATTGAAGTCAAAGAAAGAAAAGATTGCTAATTGCGATCTGTCACTCCTTGCTCAACTACTGTTTTGACTTCATTGACTTGTAGATAATCTATTTATTTCATCACTTTAGTTGTATTATGTGGAGTACTTGTTAACAATCGAGGTTTAATCGATGTTTATCGCAGTTTTATCGCTTATTCGCTTATCGCATCGCAATCGCTTTCGCAACTCAAATTATGCGTTATGGATATTGTTTTACGTGTGTGAGCTACTTATGTGATTACTTGTGCATGTTTATTTATGTTTATGTGTCGTGATGATTAATCGAAACGCAATCGCAACCCTATCGCAATCGAATCGCCAACGCTAAGCGCAAGTTAATTATGATGATTATATGTTAGATATAGTAGTTAGGTTATTTGAGTAACTAATGGATAAACTATCGCACTGCTCATTCAAAACGTATCGCAAAACCCAACGCACGAGATGAAAATGCCGAAACTCAGTCGTCGAAGCCATACGATCAAGTGACTACTCGATCGGATGGTCAGCCGATCGAATTGCCATCCGATCGAATAGCCGTCCGATCGGACAGCCATCCGATCAGTGACCTCCTCGACCCCTTTGCACTTTCCTTTTTGGGAAACCCTATAAATACCCTCACTTGTCACATCACTTGATGTGACAGCTCCTCTGCTCAACCAGCTCGCTCCAGCACTTTCCTTTTTGGGAAACCCTATAAATACCCTCACTTTCACCTTTGAATCTTAACTTTTAACCGTGAAATCACTGGATTTGAGGCGTTCTAGGATGATGTCATCATGGGGTTCTTATGAACTTCATGTTTCGGCTTCAATCCACCAAGAACAACTTAGATCTGGAAGATTTCCACACAAAGAAACAAAGATCTCGTCTGGATCTGGACATATTCAAGGATAAAAGGATTGAAAGATGGATTTCCAACTTTCTTTCAACTCTTTTACACTCAATGCACTCAAAATTGATAGAATCAGAGCTCGTTCTAACCTTTCACTCCTTCTTAGTGATGTGTTGGTTCAAGATCTGGTTTCTATCAAAGAGATTGTCGATTTTGGGTTAAATATGAACCACCGTCAAGAACCTGTGAACTGATCAGGCTTGGGCTATTCCTGTTCAATCGGATCACTTGGGTCTTGATGGGGTTTATGTTGATTAGCACGTTATCACATCGTCTCGATCAAAACTGCAAAGCTTTCAAAACAATCAAGTGGCAAAGACGATCAGGTCAATGGGACGGATTGTCGTCCGATCGGATTGCCATCCGATCAAACAGCCACCCGGTCGGCTTACACTCGGTTCAACACTTGACAATTTTCAACATGTTCAATGCATTACGAGATCTAACGTATTGCCACCCGATCGGTAGACTTTCCGATCGAGTGACAAAACTGCTGTGAACTTGTTCTTTGATAAATGTCTTGCCGAACGGATCGCCGTCCGATCGAACCGCCGTTCGATCGACCGACCGAGCTGAAGGGTAGAGATACGTCTCTGTTTTCAAAATGCTTCAACGAAAATTTCAAAAGGCAAACCCTCATACACAACCACATCCTCACCAAACAAGGAGTCAATCCTACCGAATGGCCATCCGATCGGATGACCATCCGAACGGATTGATATCCGATCGAATGACCATCCGATGGGATTGCCATCCGATCGGATTGGTATTTGACACTTGGTTCCTTTGCACCGTCTTACGCGCCGCTTATCGTTTATGCTATTATTAACTGTTCAGGCTAATCTCTCTCAGCGCTCCCTTCAATTTAAGAGAGTGTTTACCTGTTAAACACAATCTGTGAGTATACTCGCTCCCTTTTTGCTTTATGCACTTTTGGGTGTTACATACGTTACTTATTCTAAATCATGATCGACACACAACGCAAACACTATTTATTGGCTTACCGTTATTACATGCGACGTGTTATTCGATGAATGCTTGTATGTTATGTTAACACAGCGATTGTTGCCTGACACCTTAGCAACGATAGTACTATAGTTTGGACTCAGCACCTGTCATGGACATGGGTTCTTAAGGGCTTTACTTCACGTGTCCCAGTGGGGATATGTGTTGCGCATTCTACGACTCTCAGTCACGTCTGTGCATATTTCTCTGTCGATAACCTACTTGCCTTCGCTTTATACATGTTACATGCAGGTTATGCGTAAACGATTTCGAACTCTATTATACTATTATCAAACTTGTATGCTCACCTTTACACTATGTGTATTTTAACGTATGTGGCAGGTGTTTGAGATGCTAGGATGTTTCTTGCTTTTCATGGAATCAAGTAGGGTTGAGAGTCTAGAAACAAAGACAATTTATCATATTTTTATTTGAAATCTAAGTTGTCGGAACATGTTATTTGACTTTGGGATATCGCTGTCTGTAATAATTTACTTGCTTAATAGATTGTGGTATGGGACATAATATTTAACTATTCGGTAAAGTAGATGTTATGGATTTCTCTCGGTCAATCTGTTTCGCTCAGTGCCGCGCCCCGATGATTCCGCCATCGGTTGGGGTGTGACAGATTGGTATCAGAGCTTATGTCATGTATCCAAGCATCGGTTCATGAAAACCATGCTGAAGTTGTTTGTTTCGACAAAATGATTCGATTCTCGCTCGTGAATGGTGACCAACTTTGTGTGTATGTTGAAACTCCCTCGAAAGGTCTCAAGCTTATGTCATGTATCCAAGCTAGCAAGTATCTCTGCAAGGAATACAAAGCTTTCTTGGCTAACATTGTAGTAGCGGAGGAGGAAAAGAAAGAAAAGACAGAAGTGAAAGATGTTCCTGTTGTTCATGAATTCCCTAATGTGTTTCCTGATGATCTCCCCGGTTTACCGCCAAGTCTTGATATCGACTTTCGCATCGACCTCGTTCCTGGAGCAAACCCTTTTGCTAAAGCGCCTTATCGTCTCGCTCCTTCTGAAATGCGCGAACTTTCGAGTCAGCTTCAGGAACTACTTGATAAAGGCTTCATTCGCCCTAGCACCTCCCCTTGGGGTGCACCAGTCCTTTTCGTCAAAAAGAAGGATGGGTCGTTCCGGATGTGTATCGACTATGGGGAGCTGAATAAGCTGACAATCAAGAATCTCTATCCCCTACCTCGCATCGATGATTTGTTTGACTAGTTACAAGGTGCTACATGTTTCTCAAATATCAATTTACGCTCAGGCTATCACCAACTACGCATTCAAGAGGAGAATATACCCAAAACCGCTTTTCGCAGTCGTTATGGCCACTATGAGTTCGTTGTTATGCCCTTTGGTTTAACCAACGCGCCCGCGGTTTTCATGGATCTGATGAATCGTGTGTCTAAACCTTTTCTCGACCGTTTCGTCATCGTGTTCATCGATGATATCCTGATCTATTCCAAGTCGAAAACCGAACACGCGCAACATCTACGTTTGGTTCTCGAACAGCTCCAAGGGAATCGACTCGTTGCTAAGTTCTCCAAGTGTGAATTCTGGCTGGAGGAGGTTCAATTCCTCGGTCACATTGTCAATAGTCAAGGTATTCACGTTGACCCCGCAAAGATCGAAGCAGTCAAGAGTTGGGTTACACCTAAGAACCCGTCTGAAGTCCGTTCCTTTCTCGGACTGGCGGGCTATTATCGCCGATTTGTCGAAGGATTCTCTAAAATCGCCGTACCGCTTACTTCCCTCAAGCATAAAGACAAGCCTTTTGTTTGGGGAACTAAACAAGAGACTGCCTTTCAAACCCTCAAACACATGCTCTGCAATGCTCCCGTTGTCACTCTACCCGACGGAAACGATAACTTTATTGTCTATTGTGATGCCTCGAACCTTGGTCTTGGTTGTGTTCTCATGCAACGAGACAAGGTTATCGCTTACGCATCTCATCAGCTCAAAATCCACGAGAAGAACTACACAACCCATGATCTCGAGCTAGGTGCAGTTGTTTTTGCGTCGAAGATTTGGCGACACTACCTGTATGGTACCAAGTGTACTATCTTCACAGATCATAGGAGCGTACAACACATCCTCAGCCAAAAGGAACTTAATATGCACCAACGCCGATGGGTTGAACTTCTTAACGATTACGACTGTGAGATTCGTTATCATCCAGGCAAAGCAAATGTCATTGCCGACGCTCTCAGCAGACGGAGCTATTGGCATAGCGCCTGTAATATCCAAGCCCAGTATGATCTCAAAACCCTTATCCGCGAAGCCCAACATGCTTGTTTTACCGAACACACTTTGAAGAAGGAAAGGATTCTCAACGACGGAGCCCAGCTAGTGAACAAGTCAAATGGGATATTCCATTATCTGGATCGGATTTGGATTCCCAAGCGCACCGACTTACGAAAGATTCTGATGGATGAAGCTCACAAATCCCGATATTCCATTCATCCCGGTGCTGATAAAATGTGCCAGGACCTTCGCTATAAGTACTGGAGGCCGGGCATGAAGAAAGATGTCGCCCTCTATGTTTCAAAGTGCCTGACTTGCTCGAAAGTCAAGGCCGAGCATCAACGACCCTCTGGCTTGCTCGTCCAACCCGAGATTCCAGTGTGGAAGTGGGAGAGTATAGCTATGGACTTCATAACGAAACTTCCGCGCACGCCATCAAGTCACGATAACATATGGGTTGTCGTTGACCGATTGACTAAATCTGTTCATTTTCTGCCAATACGAGAAGACTATAAGGTAGAAAAATTAGCCCGAATCTACACCAACAAGATCATTTGTCGACATGGGACGCCTCGCGACATCATCTCTGACCGCGATGGTCGGTTTACCTCGCGTCTTTGAGAAACGTTTCAATCTGCGCTCGGTACTATGCTTAATCTAAGTACCACCTTCCACCCACAAACTGACGGTCAGACTGAAAGAACGATTCGTACCCTTGAAGAAATGCTCCGTTAGTATGTCATAGATTTCGATGGTAATTGGGACGCATACATACCTTTAGTTGAATTCTCGTACAATAACAGTTATCATTCAAGCATTCAAATGGCACAATTTGAGGCATTTTATGGAAGAAGATGTCGATCGCCTATTGTATGGCACGAGATCGGAGACTCGCAATTACCCGGTCTTGAGCTATTGCAAGAAACGACTGACAAAATCCTCCAAATTCGAGACAATCTGCTAAAAGCTCGGAGTCGTTAGAAAAGTTACGCCGATAGACGACGCAAGCCCCTTGAATTTGACATTGGCGACCATGTACTCCTAAAGGTATCACCCTGGAAGGGTGTAATCAATCAACTGGGGTAGCTCAGTTGGCCACCGACACCCATATTCCAACACTTGGATCGTTGGGGTCTCAGGTTCGAGACGTTGCAACCCCACCTCTCTCGAACCCCAAGTGTTGGGAGGGTATTTGCCGCCAGGGATCCTTGTCGGGTGGTGAACTGGCAGGGGGGATCCCCTCCGCGGTCAGGGGTACCGTGCATCTACCCTTTTGGAAGGGTGTGGTCAGATTTGGCAAGAAAGGAAAGCTCGCGCCTTGATATGTGGGACCCTCTAAGATTTTGGAAAGGATCGGAATGGTGGCCTACAGACTCGAACTACCGGAGGAAATTAGCAACGTCCACCCTTTTTCCATGTTTCGAACCTCAAAAAGTGTCTAGCTGAGTATGATTTATATATGCCACTCAAGGATCTACAAGTGGACAAAACATTACACTTCGTGGAAAAGCCTGTCGAGATCGTGGACCGAGAGACCAAGCAGCTCAGGCGCTCACGCATTCCCATTGTGAAGGTTCGCTGGGAAGGCAAACGCGGCACATAGTTCACTTGGGAACTCGATAGCGACATGAAGGCGAAGTACCCGTAGTTGTTTGTTACGGATTCGGCCTAATTTCGGGACGAAATTCCCTCAACTAGGGGAGGTTGTAACACCCCGTAGTTCGAAAGTCAAAGTCAAAGTCAAGATTGAAGTCAAAGGAAGAAAAGATTGCTAATTGCGATCTGTCACTCCTTGCTCAACTACTGTTTTGTCTTCTTTGACTTGTAGATAATCTATTTATTTCATCACTTTAGTTGTATTATCTGGAGTACTTGTTAAAAATCAAGGTTTAATCGATGTTTATCGCTGTTTTATCGCTTATTCGCTTATCGCATCGCAATCGCATTCACAACTCAAATTATGCGTTCTGGATATTGTTTTACGTGTGTGCGCTACTTATGTTATTACTTGTGCATGTTTATTTATGTTTATGTATCGTGATGATTAATCGAAACGCAATCGCAATCCTATCACAATCGAATCACCAACGCTAAGCGCAAGTTAATTATGATGATTGTATGTTAGATATAGTAGTTAGGTTATTTGTGTAACTAATGGATAAACTATCGCATTTCTCATTCAAAACGCATCGTAAAACCCAACGCATGAGACAAAAACGACAAAACTCAGTCGTCGGAGCCACACGTTCGAGTGCCTACTCGATCGGATGGTCAACCGATCGGATTGCCATCTGATCAGACAGCCATCCGATCGGTGACCTCCTCGACCCCTTTGCACTTTCCTTTTTTGGAAACCCTATAAATACCCTCACTTGTCACATCACTTGATGTGACAGCTCCTCTGCTCGACCAGCTCGCTCCAGCCCTTCTTTCTCTCGATTTCTCGCGATTCTTGTAAGTTTTCAACCTAAATCTTGTACTTCTATAATCTACAAGGACTCCTTCATATTTTTCACCTTTGAATCTTAACTTTTAACTGTGAAATCACTGGATTTGAGGCGTTATAGGATGATGTCATCATGGGGTTCTTAAGAACTTCATGTTTCGGCTTCAATCCACCAAGAACAACTTAGATCTGGAAGATTTCCACACAAACAAACAAAGATCTCGTCTGGATCTAGACATATTCAAGGATAAAAGGATTGAAAGATGGATTTCCAACTTTCTTTCAACTCTTTTACACTCAATGCACTCAAAATCGATAGAATCAGAGCTCGTTCTAACCTTCCACTCCTTCTTAGTGATGTGTTGGTTCAAGATATGGTTTCTATCAAAGAGGTTGTCGATTTCAGGTTAAATATGAACCACCGTCACGAACCTGTGAACTGATCGGGCTTGGGCGATTCCTGTTCGATCGGATCACTTGGGTCTTGATGGGGTTTCTGTTGATTAGCACGTTATCACATCGTCTCGATCAAAACTGCAAAGCTTTCAAAACAATCAAGTGTTAAAGACGATCAGGTCGTTGGGACGGATTGCCGTCCGATCGGATTGCCATCCGATAGAGCAGCCACCTGGTCGGCTTAAACTTGGTTCAACATTTGAAAATTTTCAACATGTTCAATGCACTACCAGTTCTAACGGATTGCCACCCGATCGGTAGACTATCCGATCGAGTGACAAAACTGCTGTGAACTTGTTCTCTGAGAAATGTCTTGCCAAACGGATCGCCGTCCGATCGAACTGCCGTTCGATCGACCGACCTGAAGGGTAGAGATACTTCTCTGTTTTCAAAATGCTACAACGAAAACTTCAAAAGGCAAACCATCATACACAACCACATCCTCACCAAACAAGGAGTCAATCCGACCGAATGGCCATCCGATCGGATGACCATCCAAACGGATTGACATCCGATCAAATGACCATCCGATCGGATTGCCATCCGACACTTGGTTCCTTTGCACCGTCTTACACGCCGCTTATAGTTTATGCTATCATTAATTGTTCAGGCTAATCTCTCTCAGCGCTCCCTTCAATCCAAGAGAGTGTTTACCTTTTAAACACAATCTGTTAGTATACTCGATCCCTTTGTTCTTTATGCACTTTTGGGTGTTACATACGTTACTTATTCTAAATCACGATCGACATACAACGCAAACACTATTTATACGCTAACCGTTATTGCATGCTACGTGTTATTCGATGAATGCTTGTATGTTATGTTAACACAGCGATTGTTGCCTGACACCTTAGCAACGATAGTACTATAGTTTGGACTCGGCACCTGTCGTGGACAGGGGTTGTTAAGGGCTTTACTTCACGTGTCCCAGTGGGGATTTGTGTTGCGCATTTTACAACTCGCAGTCATGTCTGTGCATATTTCTCTGTCGATAACCTACTTGCCTTCGCTTTATACATGTTACATGCTGGTTAAGCGTAAACGATTTCGAACTCTATTATACTATTATCAAACTTGTATGCTCACCTTTACACTATGTGTATAGACCTGTATTTTAACGTATGTGGCAGGTGTTTGAGATGCTAGGATGTTGCTTGCTTTTCATGGAATCAAGTAGGGTTGAGAGTCTAGAAACAAAGACAATTTATCATATTTTTATTTGAAATCTGAGTTGTCAGAACATGTTATTTGACTTTGGGATATCGCTGTCTGAAATAATTTACTTGCTTAATAGGTTATGGTCTGGGACATGATATTTAACTATTCGATAGAGTAGATGTTATGGAATTTCTCTCGGTCAATCTGTTTCGCTTAGTGCCGCGCCCCGATGATTCCGCCATCGGTTGGGGTGTGACAAAAAAGGTACTAAAGATAAATTAAAAATTCACACATTTCGACACACATCAATCATCCTACACTAGACTTTAGGAGAGGCATTAAATTGTTCCTTTCCTTTCCATAGCAAGAACCCATACTGAATTACCTACACTACAACCGAAACATAGTATATAAAAAGTAATCTTGATTTTATTAGTGTCTAATGACCAAACACTTCAAAGATTTTAATACGAGCATTGACATGACGTGCCCAAGAGAAACCTGTGGGTGCGGTATGAAGTCTTGTTTCATCCTATTTTATCAAAATCCGGATGCTATAGCCTACAAAGTGTATAGTTGTAACAGTATTTCGTTCAAGATTCATGGTAACAAATCAATTGCTCACACATTGGGAATAAGAAATACCTTTTGAAAATTCTAAAAGAGAACCACCATAGAAGCCGTAAACCTAAGTTGGGGTCGAAAAATCAACTTATCAATTTAATAAAAAATTTAAAAACCATACTAATGGTGCTAAATCTTAGTCGCTATAAAATCGTGTTAGGTCGTGCCTCTGTTGTCGAAAGCCTAGCAATTTAACCATTTGTAGCCCATCCATGATGTTAAATCTTCGTCGTTGGAAAATTGTCAACATCTCCATTGGTCTACACCAACTCTGTTGTCATAATTGCCTATCACCTTCATGCGACATTGCCACCGTCTCCCTTACTCTCAGACATCACCGGTGTTAGTATCTAACAAAAACAGACTCTCCGGCTTTCTCTTTAGCTGTTGAATCCTAAAACAAAGATGCATGAGAGAATTGAAAATAACAATTCTTGATAACATGTCTAACAAAATCAGATAAACTGAAATAAGAACAATTAGATTGTTTAATACAGAGTACAATCACAATACTGAAAATGCAATCAATGCTAAATCAAAATTTAGATATCATTTCTCAAGCTAAATAGAGCAACATTAGTGTTTCTAATCAATAGTCAACAGAAACCGCGAACACAGATTTTGCATTTGACATATTAGTGATTAATTATGATCAGTGAAACTATATGCATATTTAAAAAAAAAAGAGGCTGAATTTACCTTAATTGGAACTTCAGCAGTCGGCTTCCGATGCAACTGCTGCGAATTAACAACAAGAAAGCTGCAACTCCGCCTCGACAAACGGAGAAAAGGCTCATCACCAATAACTTTAGCCCTTTTCACAGCCTACTCCCTACATCAAGGTAAACTTTGGAACATATGTACAAGCATCGACTGATAAAACAATAATATGCAATAAAACCAATACCTTTTAATCTCTTTTGGTATCTGCATCTACAACTTTAAAAGCATCATCGTCTGGGTTTGAACATCCATTGATGAAATAGAAACCCTAGAATACAAAACGACGTGAAATTGATAGAAAATTATAAGTGAAAATCAGACCCTGATGGGGGAGAAACCAATATCTTTCCATTCTTTAACTTTCAACATAATTATTAACTAGTGCCAACACAAAGTAGTCCATAGCTGATAACTTATTGCCATTCCATAGAAATTAAACATAATATGATTAATTCAATAGTGAAACCAAATAGTACTCTTAACCTCCAATGTAGAAAATCCAATGAGCTTAAACTACTAATTTAGTAACCTAGTTGTTCCAATTTATTTGTTCAATCAAAATCTTAACCCCTTTAAAATGTAACTAGCAGATTATTCAACATAAACGAAGCATGTAATAGGCAGCCAAAACAAGCGGAATAGAAAGATATAAGCAATCAAAAAATAAATAGAAAACAAAATTACCACAAAAAAAGAGGAAGACGAAACTAATCTGGTGCAGCGGAGGCTGGGGAGCGGCGAGGACGTGAATGTAGGTTCTGGTGGTGGCGGGTAGAATACACGTTGTTCTGGTGGAGGTGACATCGTGGGATTTGGTGGAGGCAAAGGGAATGATTTTGGGGGGAAATGGGAGAATGGTTGCCCGCCTAGCGTTTTAATCACCGTTAAGGGACGATAAAAGCTGGAACGTCAGATTGTTTTGAGATCAATGGTCAGGCACTTGATATGCACAAAAAGTAACATATAAATTGTATCAAATACGGTATAAGAACAACCCTTTTTCGGTACTAATGTGAGAACTGACAGAACTCAGTTCTCTATATATATATGGTTAGGTTAAAATGGACTCTCTATATATATATGGTTAGGTTAAAATGAAAACTCATACGAGTTGTGAGAACTGACAGAACTCAGTCTTACGAAAGGTTTGTTTTCAAAAAAATTTGTTACCAAAAATCCTTAAAAAAATCAAAATTTCCAAAAAAAAAAACCTATTTTTTTTATCTACACCAGCCGTAAATAAATTTTGTAAAATGCTGATGTGATACTGCTGTCAGTATCTTTTTACAGCAGGTGTCAAATGCCAAAAAACATGACTTTCAATTTTTTTTACAACAGTGTTTGTGACTTTTTAATCTAGGTGTGTACAAAAAATAGAGGCAAATTCGTATGTGAAGTAGAATTTATCTAAATTCTCAGAACTTGTTGGAGTTTTCTCTTATTTCAAATCCTATATATAGTTAGTTATATATGTATTTGTGTGTGTATTTTTATACATATTATAAAAGTACAAGTTTTTAAACATGTGAGGTTTATAGTTTTAGCTTTTGTCTCTAACTAATATCATCATTAAGTTGAAACTTTGATCACATTTTTCAACCAGTTTCAATTTATAGCACTGGATAATTTCGAATGAATAATATCAAAGAGTAATATTCCATATATTGTATAGAGAACATACTTTTAAGGCAAGGCATGACAAATTCATATAATCTTAAAATAGTGCACGTAGGGACATATGTTGCATTTTAAAGGAGCTCTCTGTGTCCAACTTGTTGCATTTTAACTTTTTGAAATATGTATTAAGGACAAATACAAAAGCAAAAATTAATTATTTCCAACTAATTCTTGTACTATTGTTTCCTAACTGGTTCACGTTAAGTTTCTTGTCTTATCTTATATTCATGCCCGTGGTTTTGTTTGTCAAAAGTTGAATTGTGGTGGTTTGATTATTTATTATTATATTTTAATGGCTGAAAGGTTTAGACTAATATAAAATATTAAATTTTGCTGAATATTGAGTAATTGTCTACAAAATTGTAAAATATTTATAGGACTTCTACCATAAAGAACCATACTTGTTTTCCATTTACAAGTCCTTGATATTGTTTACTTGTGTTAATGGAAATTTAGATTGTAATCGTGATTTAATTTATTAAATCTTGTAGCATGTTTATGTTATCTTGAAGTCTTGTCAGAAATTGAAAATTGCTTTTTTACAAATACTGGTATTTTGTTAAGGTTCAAAAGATGCTGAAAGCAGAGTCAAAGAAGGTGGAAAAGCACGCGAAAGCTTGTGAGGATAAATAGCATGCCTTTGTCCCTCTGGCGTTTGACACGTTTAGGCTCCTTGGCGCCGGAGGCGGTTCGATTCTTGGCTAGAGTTCAGTGTGTGGTCCACAGTAAATTTTCGACCCCTCAGGGGCGAGGCTTTGTTTTTAGTAGATTAGGGTTTTCTATTCAGAAGGGGATGACGGCGCAGTTTGTTGGCCGTCTACCTGCTATCCTTATGAAATTTGACCCATGATTAATTTAAAATCCAAAGTTGAGAAGCTAAAAAAAAAAAGATTCTTTTTTTGAGTATTCTATTGTATATTATCTCAAGATCTATCCGGTCGTGTAATTCTAATGAAAATAGAATAAAAAAAAAAGATTACATTAAAAAAATATGCTTGGGCTGATTAAATTTAAAATTGGAATAAGAAAACTGTCCTTTGATTTCATCAAGCAAAAGGAATTAAGATTCGTTCACCATTGGATGGAATTTAAAACAACCCACTAGAATATGTTTAAAATTTATATTCACTTAAAACAACCCACTAGAATGTTTAAAATTTATCATAAACCATCACATTTCTTCTCGTCCTCTTCTACGAGATCAATGCCTTTTGAAAGCCCATATGAGAACATGAAGATGGACCTCCCATTAGAAGCCTAAAGCCGTCGATCAAAAGTTTTGATTTTCCGATTGCTTTAATATCATAATGATTAATTAGAATTCGGATTAGCTAATTGACAAAGAGATAAAAGTAACAGAAGAATAGAAGCTAGAAAATTTTGGATCGGTTAATTGAGAAAGAAATAAAAATTTTATATTGATACTGTTTGGAAAATGAATAACTATACAACGTTGAAGACCTAGAAAATGCAAGATCAAAACCCCATCTTCGACCAGCATCTCCCCTCATACCTTCTTCACCATTCCGATCTTTCTCTACCATGTTTCCGTCTTTGTGTCTCGAATGTGGTCCTTGTTAACCACCACAAGCCATCACAACAATCTCTTTGCGATATATATGTCCCCATGTTTACAAGGTTGGTTTGCACTTAGACTCATCAGTACACGTGGAAGTGACGATGGAGAAAGGAGAAGGTGAAACTCCAAATTATGTTTAGGAAGATGGAACGACGTTAATACTAATCGATATTGGTAGCTTTGTCATTTTATCTTTTATACTTTCTAATCTCTATAACCAATATACTAACAACACAAATACAATTTGAATTCCAGCTACTTTTATATATTTCTAACTTCAGAAACAATTCTACGAACCACACATCCAATTTTTTTAAATCCATGGCAAGTATATGGCAGGGAGATAATCCTATTAATTCTTTTCCTTTTGCTACATTTATAAGTTACCACTGTCATTCTAGTTTTCCTCTTGAAACCCTTTTGGCAAGCTAGTCTTAGCTCCGAGTACCTTTTATTTCATGTTGCATTGTTGTCTCATTTCGTTCCTTCATAATTTTGGAATCTGAACACAGGGTCGTCTCCGAAAATCACAAACAAAATTTTGGCCAAATGCGAGATAAAAAATTTGGGCCCTATTCGAAAATCTCAATTTAATATAAACTCATCAATTACTAAAATTTATTCGGATGTAATTTACGTAATTAATTTTAGGTAAGTTTACGAAGTAATTTATTAATTAAAGGGAAAAATATAGTTGAAAAATTAAGCATTAAATGCCACTAAAAAAAAAAAAAAAAACGCTAAAATAAAAGAGTTTGGAGATGCATGGATTAGAACCTAGGTCTCCTTGTTGTTTAATCAAGCCAGTAACACTAGTACGAGTGCTCATTTATGTTATCTCTTAATTCAGTGCATATATATTATATCTTGTACAGCGTAAATTCGATACAAAATTAAAAGATTTGGGCCTTCAGAGGGTTTGGGACTTGTGCCGTCGCCCACCCTGCACCCGTTACCGGCCGGCCCTGTCTGAAGATGATGTGAATGAAAGTCAAAAGACATCAAGAAACAATAGAGAAATTGTGAATTTGATAGGCAAATTAGATTAGTAATCTTGAAAAGGAATCAATTCCAGATTTGTGTACACATCTATTGTCTTTGAAAAAAAAAATATGTAAATAACATTTCATGAGTAATTACACAGAATTACCAATGATGTTGGGTGGCCCACTGGAGAAGGGAAAACCTTTAGGAACACGTAGGTTTGTAACTCTTTGATTCAAGTTCTAGAAATAACATGATTAAAGAGATTCGTCGTTCTAAAAAAATAATTACACAGAATTATAATATTGTACCCATTTGGAGATCATGGGTTTGGCCAAGCCTACAAATGTATGAATTATCAAGGAATCTTGATTATGCATTTATGTTATAGTTGTTCTGTATTCCTAATTGTTCATTTTTACTAGTGTTTTTTCGTACTTCTTTTATCAACTCTATAGATAAATATGAGGAAAGCCCATTTCAGAATTAAGAATACGTTAAAAATGTGAGATGCATAATACACATGTATAGTGTGATACGAAAAGCAATTGCGTAACCAGCTACGCATCTATCTCACTAAAATCATCATTGTATTATGTACAAATGTTTTAGGGTAAATTACACTTTTCGTCCTTTATGTTTGTAGCGGGTTGCAATGGATAGCCTTTAACTTCAATAATTACAGTCTCAATCCTTTATTCGTTAAACTCATTGCACCATAGGTCCTTTAACACTAACCCAGTTAAAATTTTTAGTTAAAGCTGGTCATGTGACTTGCACATGAGGGTATATCGGTAAATTTACTTATTTAGTTAAAAAATAAAAAAAGGTAAATTACATATATAAATAAAACTCACTTTGTTCCATCTCTTCTCTCTGCTCAATCAAGAACAACAAACCATGGCTGCCGGCCACCCTCAAATCATGGTCGCCGACCACCCTTAACCATCATTGACCACCAGCCACCCTCAACCATCACTGATCGCCGACCTCTCTCTCTCTCTAAACGCACACACATACAAAGTCTCTTTCTCATATTCGACCACTACCTTCACAGATTTAGGGTTATCAGAACCTGTCAGCCATTATCTTTCTCTTTAAACCTATGTCGGTCATTTTCTCGTTCTAGCTCTCCCCAAAATTCTCGATCCCCTCCTCTACCTCCAAATCCGAGTTCGGGCGGCGAGGTTTTAACTGTTAACCCTAGATGGCTAGATCTACCACTATCACACTGGTAGTGGTTGGAATTTTGGGTGGAGTAAACAACTGAAAACCCATCAGGAATTTGAGACAGAAAGGAGAGAAAGAGATCGGTCCTGGGATGTGGGTTTTGCAAAGTCAAAGTTATTTACTTTGATAATGAGCAGGTTTTGAAAAATTGAAAGATAAGCTATGGTGGGTTGGTGGTGGCGGGTGCTGATATGAGCAGATTTTGAAAAATTCACAAGCGATTTTACAAATCAGATTCAAATGAAGGGATTCTTGTGGTGGTTATCAGATTTGAGGAACCGTTCGGTGATGGTGATTATCAGTGGAGCTTGGTTGTCGTCGGATATGAGGAACTGATTGGAGTAGTTTCAGGTGACGGTGGTTTTATGCGGTGGTGGAGATGGCAACACGGTGGTGGCGGTTCATAGAAAAAGGAAGTTCAGGGGATCGTTTATATTTAAAGTTAGTTTTTGTTTTGTTTAATTATCTAAATTATCAAGTTTTTAAATATAGCTTTTGTTTTATTCTTTTGATTATTAAATACTATAATAATTAAGTAAAAAGACTAAACTGTCTCTATATGAATAAACTTAACTGAAAGTTTTAACTCAGTTAGTGGTAAAGGACGTAGAGTGTAATGAGTTTTACAAATAAAAGACTGTGACTGTAATTATTGAACTTAAAGGTTATCCATTGCAATCTGATACAAACATAAAGGACGACAAGTGTAATTTATCCAATGTTTTATATGGTAGACACACTTCTCAACATAAATTATGAAAAGATCGCGTCTCTACTCTTATCACAAGTTATAATTATAGAAATAAAGTTATTATAAAGGTTATTAAATTATCATTAAAATTTACACACTACAAGATAAATTTTACTCAAACACACCTAATTACTATATGATAATAGAAGAGTGGAATGAACAGTTATTGAGGGTATTTTCGGGATTTTACCCTTAGAACCTTTACACGTGCTTGGACTCCTCGCACTCCACCGCTCCCACTTAAAAAAAACCAGATTACAGAGATATGGATAGTGAGAGAGAAGCACGGAAGAGGCAGAGAGAAAGAGGAGCGGCAGAGATGAGGAACCGGCCATCGTCTCCCGTCGGCCACCCTCTTGGCCTTCGGTAAGACCGGTGGTGGGTTGTCGTGGTTAAGACGCGTTAAACAATGGTAGAAGGCGGTGGTAGACGAGGGTTTGGCGGTAGCCAAAGCCGACAATGACGGCTTGGGGTTCTAGGGTTCCGACAAATGTACCGGTGACTCTCATCGGACGATCTAGAGAAAGAATGGGAGACTAGAAGCAAACAACGATAGAAGGCGGTGGTGCTCCGTCCGGTATCAAGACACAAATTAGGGAGATATAGAGAGGAGTAAGAGCGAGATAAGATTAGAGAGGTAGTAGAGGGAGCGAAGCAATGGTGATGGAGGAACAGGCGGTGGTCTCCGTCCGGCCACCGACCGGTGGTGATGGTCTGGCGGTTTTGACACAGCAAAAACGATAGAAGGCGGTGATGCTTAAGGGTTCCAATGTGACAGTATGATGAGGGCGATAATAAACCTCCCTTTAGACTACTCTTTTCTTTTTCCAGATCAGAACATCATATCCTTTCAACAATGGGGGAAGGGGGCGATTTGCAGTTACTTGCTTGGTAAAAAATGTAAGATGATGATGGTGAAGGTTCTGGTGTACGGATGTACCGGCAATCGTTCTGGTGACATCTTAGGTAATCGATTTTTTTCTTTGTTGCTGAAATTCATTGCAAGTGGTGTTTAAGAAAGATATGGGTAAACTTTTTCGATCAACGAATCGAAGGGATTTTAGGTCCCCAGTTTTTCAAATGAAGAATTTAACGAGTTTTAATTAATGAACAAGTTTGTATTTGGTTTTCTGTTAACGCTGGTTTTGATTCGTTTTGTAACTAAAAATGATGATGGAAACAGAATAAGGAGATGAAGAAAAAGATTGATTCTATGATGAAGGCTGCGGCATTTAGACACCATCAGACAAATCAACAGGTACATGCAAAGGGTTTGTGAAGGTTAGATTCAACGATTTTTTTTTATTTCAAATCAGCCCGTACATCCATGTATGTGACATCGTTTTATTTTGGTACCATAGGTTCGAAGAGCAATGATTTGTATATAATTTGATTTGATACTCTTGGCCTCTTAGGCCGACATATTCTGTATCTACATTTTGAACGTTCGCTTTTGAGAATTAGGTGGTCACCTGCTTGGCATCGAGTTTGAACTTCTAGACGTGAGTTGGTTCCCACCAGTGGCGTATCGATTTTTTCGGGTCCTTTATCTTTTGTCTTGGCTTCCTCTTCTTCAAAGAAACTTTAGAGTTTGGAAATCAGATTTCGCTTTCAGATTTCTTTGAGTTGATTGCTCTCTCCACAAATCGTACGAACAAATTTACATCACGTCAGCATATGCATTGTCCTACTTTTATGTAGTTTTTGATAAGTATTAATCCCCTAATTTCTTATAATTAAAGTGCTTCTTTAATTGAAACCTAGGTATCTGAAGATGACAACTGAAGCAATGCATGTTCCGAAATCTGGATTCAGTTTTGACCTGTGTAGGAGAAACAATATGATGACGAAGAAAAGGTTAAAATCTATGGGCATCTTAGCATCCGAACTACTATTGTTGGCGTGATCTTTGAGGTATGGTATGTTTCTGTTATGTTTGATTGTGTGGTTGCTGTGATATACATGAATTAGGTTTATGTGAAGTAAGATTATGGCGTTTTGATCTGTAGTTTGTTTATACTTTCAATTACACGTGTTATAGATTGTTTGTAATTTATAACCATTATACTTGAAATTTTCTTCAGGGGAAACAATCTAAACAAGAAGACAAAGGTTCATAACTAGACTCTACTCCGAAGCACAAGCTCTGAAACGTACGCCGCCCATGATAAAACTACATAGTGTTGCAAGCACGATGTGTTTTGGGAGTTCAGCCACCATGAACATGTGTTCCAAATGCCAAGAAACGATATTAAAGCAGGAAAATGCCATAGTTGGATTCATCTTTTGATGACATCATCAATCAGCAACAGCAGTGTAGTTGAATGTGTCTCCAATTCAAGCACCACATAATGAAGACTCATCGTCAACTCAAGTCCCTAAGGTGAAAGTGGGACCTAACAGGTGCTCCACCTGACGTAAGCAGGTTGGTTTAACGGGCTTCAATTGCAAAGGTCGGCACACATCAAGGTCGGTTTTTCTGATCTTTAGGTGTGTATAATCGTTTCATCTTTTCTGTTTGTATATGAAAGATAGAACATATGACACATGTGCTAATTTTTGTATTAGTTTAGCGTTGCCATTGTAGCCGATCTTAGTTGGTAGTGTCTTACTCAAATCTTTATGGGCTTGCATTGCACTTTTGCAGATGCCATCCCTACTAGAAAAGCAAAATACTTGCAAATATATGTTGCAATGAAGGTCGTGCCATGGTACTGTGTTCTTCCTTTCTTTCTGTGAAAAAAGTTTGGAATTTTAGCAACTTTTCATCTTTATTAATTTTATAATCATGTGAAGTAAATTGAGAATTGTTAAATATTAAGAGAACATGTTATTTTGTTTTTTCTCTATATTCAAGATATCATAGTCGTCAATAGCGAGCGGACGATAGCGACAAGCTACCTATGCGTTACGTGATAGTGATCAAATAGCGGGTTTTCATGTTTAGCGATACACTAAAAGAAAGTTTAAGAAACTTTTTATATGTATATTTTATTAAATTATTTTGTTTTTTCATGTATATTTATCTAAAACGCTATTTTATTTTTATATTAAAATAACAAAAAAACCTAAAATCCCGCTATATATTCACGCTATGGAGTCGCTAATCATCAGGTTGCAAGAAAAAGTCGCTCCACTATGAAGCGTGCGATAGCGAACGCTCTCTTTGCTATTGACAGCAGTGGAAGACATCTGGAGAAACTGTACATTGATACGATCCAAGACAACTTGATTTAAGTTCCTTTATGTTGCCTTTCAGATCCTTATATTGATATGATTATTGCTAATGGTATTAACACTAGGGGTGTTCTTCGGGTTATTTTTTCGGGTTTCGGGTTTTTTCGGGTCGGATTATTCGGGCATTTGGTTAGGAAAAATTGACCCGATAACCAACCCATTTAAAGTTTGGGTTGTTCGGGTATGGGTTATTCGGGTTCGGGTTAGTTCGGGTCGGGTTGTTCGGTTTTCGGGTTTAGATGTAAAATGAAAAAAAAGTTTTTTTTTTAGAAAATATCATCAAATATATCATGTTGTTAAAAAAAATATCATCACAATTCAAACAGCATTCAACAATATGGTATGATAATATTCAAAAGTCTCAAAACTTATTGTTTCAAATATAAAAGAGTCCAAATCAAATCGCATCTATAAAAAAGACAACTAATGTTCGAGTTTTTATTCAGGTTTCAAGTTTCGGGTTATTCGGGTCAGGTTGTTCAGGTTTTTGGTTAGGAAAAAGTGACCCAATAACTGACCCATTTAAGGTTCGGGTTGGTCGGGTTTGGGTTGTTCGGGTTCGGGTTTTTCGGTTATTCTCTAATTCGGGTTCGGCTGACTTCGAATTCAGGTCGGTTTTCGGCTTTGGATAAAAATGAACAGCCCAAATTAACACCCATATATTGATATGATTATGGCTAAGTTTTTAATTACATCTTTATACAAAAAACAAAGAAAAGAAAAGAAAAAAAGAAAAGAAATCTATTGATTCAGTTACTTGTGTTATTGCTTTCTGATTGATTTTAGGGTTACCAACTTGAAGGTAATGTCAGCACTAGCACTATACGTGGCGTGGAGCAACCGGTGTGAGGTTTGATGAGAGTAGCAGCTGCAAAAAAAAAAAAAAAAACTGTTAACAATGGAGCCAATGAAAGAGAGTAAAAACTTTTTTCCCCAGGTTGTTTACCACATTATCAAGCAATGAGAAAGCTGACTTTATGACCATGAAAGAGTGTAAATTAAGCAGCCTCAAAAGGCCTATGAAAAGAGTCAAGATAGTTCAAAGAAGCTTGGTTGTAAAATTATTTCATTATCATAAAGCTTTAAGAAATTTTGTATTTTTTTTTTTTGTGAATTTCTGTGGAGTAAACAAAATACAATTCATTAGGTTTTGTAGTTTTATATGTTCATTGGCTTTGTTATGCGGTTATTCATGCCTACGCTCTTGATTCAAACACAACATTATTGTTTAGGATTCTTTTTTGGCTGTTGTAACGATTGGCGATACAGTACCGAAGCCATTACTAAGTTGTCCCCCGCACTACCTCCGCCCTCATCTATGCCCAAACTGTCTTTGCTGTCAGCGTAACAACTGTCCACTAACGGTTGGTTTTCGAGAGGAGTTTACCGCCGCAACGCGCGGTAGGATGACTACTAGTTAATATAACTCCCTAACGTGTGGGTATGTATATGTGTATATATTAGAGGGTGTGGTTTTAGAGTGAACATTAGTATATTTATAAATTAATTGAACAAATCTTAACCATTGATTTACATAATTAAGTCGTAAAATAGTAGTGCATTTTTATCGTCAAATCCGAGCAATTGATTTACACTTGTATTTACACTTATGTATTGATAATCAAGTGCTAGGATTAGTTAACTAGTGTTCACAATTAAGGGTGTTGTTCACAAATGAACCTATGTGTATATATAAATATATAATATAATATACATTCATGTATGCATGTATATACAGAAAGATACTTCTTTGGCTTAATTACGAGGACTTTTAGGATATTAATTAAGAGTTTTGGTAGTTATAGCTTTATATGTTCTGCTGAAAACATAAACAATACATTAACAAATTATTACGTCCTAAAAATCAATTATGTTTTAGTGAAATCACATGTGAGCAATAGAATACTGTTTGATACCCTTTTGTCCTATAAAACCCCCCGCAGCTTCTAACTCTCATTCCATCCCATCATAAACTCCTACACATTTCTAATAAACGTGATGGCTTCAAATACCAATACCCCACTAGCTCTCTTTCTTGCTCTAAACCTTTTGTTTTTTGCACTAGCCAGTGGTTGTACCACCTGCCCTAGCCCTACCCCAAAACCAAAACCAAAACCAAAACCAAAACCAAAACCAAAGCCACCATCCGCTGGAACTTGTCCTAGGGACGCCCTTAAATTAGGTGTATGTGCCAATGTGCTTGGCAAATTACTTAATCTAGTCGTCGGTGACCCACCAGTTAAGCCATGCTGCAGCCTTCTCGAAGGCCTCGTTGACCTGGAGGCTGCAGTTTGCCTTTGTACAGCTATCAAGGCTAACGTTCTTGGAATTAATCTAAACGTGCCGCTGTCTCTCAGATTGCTTCTTAACGTTTGCAGCAAGAAAGTTCCAAAGGACTTCGTATGTGCTTAAATGATCAACCGACAACGCAATCTGGATTGTGTGTTTATTTTGGATTGTGAGTTTTTAGCGTTTGATATCTAAAATTCTGTGTAATGTTTCGAAGAATTATTCATGTGATAATGATGGTTTGAAGAATTATTTTGTGGGAATAAAACTTCATATTTGATGTTTTCGTTAATTTCGTGTGTTATTGTACGTCCTGTTTAGGATGGAATGATGGAATTGATGATCTAAACATTTGATATTGGAAGGCTGGATTTTATATCTTTTAAATTAATACAAGCTAGTTCCCACTTCCCAGTGATATAGGGGGCAGCAAAAGTCTTCCTCGTTTGCAAATGAATAAATGTACATAAAATGCTATTTGACCAATACACGGATGTGATTTCCTATAAGACTAAACAGAGTGGGAGGAAATTAAAAGGGAGCTTGAAACGTTATGTGGTAGCCATGTCAGCAACTGTCAGAAAAGTGACATGGAATAAAAAAGGCGGGGTGGGATGAGGCATGGAAAGATGGCGTGGTATGATTCGTGTCATACACTTTTTATTATTATTTTATATTGAAAAATATATCAAATCGATTAAATTAAAAAAACATTAAGTTTCAATTTCGTTCTCAAAGCTTCTCCTGTTAAAAGCCTCGATTGGGTTGGATTTCTTGAACGGTTATAATTAAATCACACCAACTTAGTTCCGATCGGTAGTCGATCTTGGACGACTTTCTTAAATAAGGTTTTAACGATAGTTGTCGGATGCATATCAAAGTTTTGTATCCACCATCTTCATCGTTTAAGTGCTCGTTTTTGAGGTTTTTCTCACCGCTCAATCTAGGTACACTATTCGTCCATGTATTCGCGAGTTAGTAAGACTTGTTGATTCGGTGGTCATTGATGATTTGGGTTTCCTGGTTTGGAGCTAGAAGATGAACAAAAAGAGTTTTATGGTGGGGTCATGTCCATATTATATAATTTAATAATAAGAAAGACAAGGTTGAAATGACAATAATACCCTTACATGCAAAGCATGTGAGGTAACTTAACTTAATTTTTAGACCATGTTAGTTGTAAAGGTTATATAATGTAACAAAACATGAACACAAAGGTTGGGTTTGAACGATTTCATAGTGAAAGATATGAAGTGCCGTTTAGAGATAACATAAATGTTGATTTTTGCAATTTAGCCTTATAATTATAATATATATTAAATAACATCACCCTAACTACAAGATACACTTTTTATTTTTAGTTTTGGCCACAACATTTTCTATTACTCATGATTTTGTACAAGGTGTTCTACAACTTTAACTAGTACACATATGTTGATAATCATTTTTTTTAGTTGTTTAAATTAGTTCTTATTGTAATATTTATGATTAGTTTTACACAAATTTCGTTTTTTTTTTCTTGTAACTTTAAAATATTATGTTTTCGCACACTCTAAAAATACTATTGTGACATGTATGCTCATTTTTATATACGTTTCGGTATAACTGTGTTCAAAATTGAGTTTGTTTACATTTCAATGTAAATATTATAAAAAAAAACTCACACTGGTTTAGACATGATATATTTTTTACTTTTTTTTTTAAATACGCTTTCGTGTTTGCTAATGCTTAATTTTACAAAGAAGTAATTTTTTCTTAATTTTTCGAATATACTGTTGCAATGTCTTCTTTTAACTACGTTATGATATTCAAACTAGAGCTATCGTAACTTCATGCAATCCTTTTTATATACAATCTATGTTTCGATGTAAATTTTATTCAAAAGAGAGCTGGGTCAATGTAATATATTTTTTCTATTTTATTTATAAATACGCTTATGTGTTTCTTAGGGGCTGTTTGGCTAAGCTTATTTTAGTGACTTATTTACTTATTGACTTTTTGAAAAGTTAAAAGGTGTTTGGGTTAGCTTATTATGTGAGAGGAATAAGTAAATAAGTCATTCCATTATGACTTATTTGCTTTTCAAATAAGCAAATAAGTTATAAGTAGCCCAAAATAAGCTTAGCTAAACAGCCCCTTAATGTTCATTTGTAAAGATGTAACCTTTTTGTCATTTCCGAATTCACCACTGCTAAGTGATTTTTATCTACATTCCAATGTTTAACAGTGATCTGCTGCAACGCGAAGCATATCCCACTAGTTCAAATTTAACGTTACACATAAACGTAAATAAACATAAATAATCGGAAAAACATAATTAAACAAACAACCTTATTATTTGCCACGTCGAAACATGTTTGAAGTTACGATCGTACTTATGCCTATAGTCGACAAGGGTCACTTGAGTCACGTCGTCTTCCGTGAGCTGATCACCATCGCCGGTTTTCCACATTGTTGAAAAGCATCTCAAATCTTGAATTGCTCAAACGAATAGACCTGAAACGTAAAGAAAGTCCATCTATGTTTTAGGTGGTCTCACCCCTATGAATACAAAATTGTTGGAAAACCCGTTCCTAAAACAAAGCCGATAGTTTAGGAGGCGCATCATCGTTAAGGGTTGCAAAACAAGATGTAGCCAACGCAATCTCCTCTTCTTCGGTCCATGGAGTTATTGCCATTTTTCATTATTTTCTTAATAGAGAAATGAAATAAAAATTGAGAGTGTTTTGTGTGGTAAAATGATAGAATGGGTTGGAGTAGAATAGGATGAGTTATTTTTTTAAGGTATTTTTTTAAATAATAATTAGCGCAACGACTATACTTAGACCATCCACGCCGGTGAAATACCTTATGCGCCCTCTCCCACGTCGCCTACGGGCCGGAGTTGTTGGTCCCGTTGATACAGGATCTGATCGTAGGAACAAGATGAATCGATTTCGTCAAATGTGCGGAATCCATTATGACGAATCACAGATTTTTTCAACACAGAATTCAACGTTTAACTGCTGTCTGTTCGTTCTATTGAGTGTTCTGAAAGTTACAAGATCCGGTAGAAGTACAGACTATCCGTGCGTGTCAAAAAGTTCTAACAAAGTTGCACCGGACCTCCTATTTATAGGCAACCTCAGGAAACTAAGAAGTGTTGTGCGTACGGGTGGGCTATCCGTGCGTATGACTTACCCGCGCGTATGACTTATACGTGCGTATGACTCATACGTGCGTATGACTAATATGTGCGTATGACTTATCCGTGCGGATAAGTCATCCGTGCGTATTACCATCCGTACGTATTGTCATCCGGACGTATTGCCATGCGTGCGGATGAGCTTGTACCAACCAACACTTTTACATACATAACCTATTCCTGAGTTGTCACGCTATCTACATACATACATATAGATTACCAAAACACAGAATACAAAATATGACTTCATGCTGACGGAAGCTACAGACGTTATGTACTAACAGACTCCCCCTCGGATGTAGCTGTAGTTCCTTCCAGCAAAGTCTTCAATTCCTTCTGCTGCGTCTTCGTTCACGCGCTTTCTCCCTTCTTTTCTGTGCCTCTTCCTCCAACATTCTTTTTCGTTTTTGTCTACCTTCAGTCATCCACCAATTTCTGTAGACAGGATCTCCATCACGCTTCCGTTCCTACTTTGGAATTTTGTTTTCTTCATATTCAATTGGTGTTTGATCTGTTGGAGGAACAATCCCCAGTTTTCGTCTTCCCAACTTAGCAGCATGCTCAGCAATCTTTTTAGAACGTTGTTCACGCTTGTATACTTTTAAGAACTCGTCAATCTCCAGATCTCTCCATTTAGTCTTCCAGTATCTTCCGGAGTTGATGTCTTTTGCGTAACAAACATCCATAACATTTTGATATTGCATAGCTTGCTCTCTGTCAGGTCTCTCATAAACTATCTTGTTGTAGAACAGACAATCGATATCTTTCTTCGAGCAATTTACAAGCCACATAGGATCTAACACACAGATCCTTCTTGCTTCTCCTGTGGACTTGTTATGTAAAGAAATTATTGCTTCAGCTGTAGTTTGATTATACAACCACCCTACAAACTCATCGTGGAAATCTTGCTCCATTGCCTGTAAAGGCATATTCTTTAAACAACTTGGAGGTTTGATATCCAGAGTAATATCCTTTTCACCACTTTCTAAGATTCTGACAATTTGTTGTGGAAAGTGTGGTTTCCAATCAGGATATCTTTTCTCAGCTTGCAGCTTCACATAATTCCATAACCTTTGATCATGCTGCTTCACATCTAACCCATGGTAGAATTCTTTGATGTTCTTTGTTTTTACTAACTCATCTATATCCCACCATGGCAGAGTTTTGATATCAGCCAAGAACTCAAAGTACTGTACTCCTTGTTCTCTTCTGATTGCATAAACTTTCAAGTCTTCCAAGTATCCCCAAGAGAGAATATCACCCCAAGAGAGTTCTTTGTCGTGTGTAAAGAATTGAAGTGCTCTTAGTTTCTTTCTCTCTTTTGGCATGACTTTGTACCACTTCTTTCTTTCTTCTGCAAGATTTTCTCTCGGTATAGTATCTGGAATACCTTCTGCAGACACTTTCTCCGCTATCTTTCTTCTAATTTCTTCTTCATTTCGATCTTTGAACATTTCCGACAATGAAGGAAATGTTTCATCAATCCAGAATAATGAAAATCGACTTCATCATCAGATGAATCTGAAGCATCTTCAACGATTACATCATTGTAATGATCAGCTTCAAAAGCATATCTTGGCTCAAATACATCTTCAGAAGTTTCAGGAATCTCATCTTCTATATCGAATTTAAATTTACCTTCTTGCAAACCCAATTCCTCTAACATCTCTTCCCTTGATCTTCTAACCTCAATCACTTCCTGATTTTTATCTTGCAAGAAAATGACGGTAGGATTTGTGAGGAATACCTGATCCATGTGCTGCTTTCCAGAAGTAGAAGTTTCTTGCTGATCATCATCTTCTTGTTCGTTGATCTGATCATTCAGAAACTCCTCAATCTTTTGTTCATCAATTGGATTCTTCACAATCAATCCTGAAGAACCTTGATCATCATCATCATTCTTCTTATCATCATCTTTCTTATTATCATCGTCTTTCTCATCATCGTCGTCTCTCTCTTCATCTTCACCTGCTTCATCATCTCCAAGAAGTTCTTCATCAGAATCACTAACTACTTCTCCCCGAGCCTTCTTTGCTTCTTTTTTCTTTTTCATAACTTTCATTCTGTAAAGAGCTTCTTTTACGTTGAGTGGCACAGTATAAGCATCACCAACAAGAACAAACTGCTTTGTCTTCCATTCAAGTAGCAATACTTCTTTGGACTTTTTCTTCTTTTGTTCAGCAGCAACTCTTCGAATGATTTCATCAGAATCAATGATTTGAGAAGGCTCTCCAACTAACATGAAATCTTGACCATGTACAACTTGTTCTTGAGCAACTTGTTCTTGAGCATGTTCAGCATCAATAATTTCAGCATCAACTTGATTTGAAGAACCACCAGCTTCCTTTTTGTTCTTCATAGTGTTATCTTCATGAAACATTAACACCGATCTAAGCTGATCATGAGCTTTCATTATTTTATTAACTTGCTTTAATAAAAGATCACATTCTCCTTCAGCCTTTACTTTTTCTTGCTCAAGCTCTTTGACCTTCTTTGCCAGAACTCTCACTGCTTCATTGTTGAACAAGTCATCATCAAAATTTAGATCTTCTAACGGATCTCCTGAAGCAGATGGCATATGGCTAAAGAAATCATCTGAGTCTTTTGGACGTGAGGACGATTCTGGAATCTCTATATTTTCTGGTACTTTTGGAAACTTTGAATAAAAGACTCCAGCCTCAGTAACTTCAACGTAGTCATCGTGACTAGTCTGCTTTTCGGCTTCTGTTTCTTGTGGTTGAGATGATTCAACATGTTGAGTATCTTTACCATCATGTTCCTTTTGAACTTGACTTTCGCCTTTTCTTGCTCGAACACTTCTTTGAATGAGGCCAGCTACAACTGCTTTTCTTTTCTTGATTTGTTTCTTTGGACTCTCAGGATCATAAGTTGAATCTTCTTCGTCTGACCCTTTCTTTTTCTTTGGAGACTTCTTCTTTAACTGAGCTTTTCCTTTGCCAAGAGTGATTGGATCAAGTTCAGATTCTGATATAGTGGTTTCAGAATCATCATCACTTGATAGATTTTGAACGACTCCTTCTTGATCTTTAACACCTTTAGCAGCATCCTCGTTCTTCTTTAAAAAGCTTTGAAGAGATTGAGATAACAGCTCAGCTCCTTCTTGAATAACTGCTGACGGTTCCAAAACTGTTTCATCTATCAACTTGTGCTGCTGTTTTCAAGAAGACCCTGCAAAACAGATGTTTGACAAATTTATTAGAAATTTTCACAATATAAAATTCTAATTTCCTTATGACTCCCCCTTTCACAATACCCTTTTCTACATTCTTCGGAATAGAAACTGCAGGGGACGTCTTTGGAGTTCTTTTTCTCTTTCCATCCTTGATACACCACCATCTTGTATCTTTCTTAAAGAACAAACTCATCTTGTCATCTTCATTATCAGAATTGCTATCTTCATGTCTCCAAGCATCATTTTCTGGAGCTACATAATCTGGATTTGAAATTTTGCAGATCATTCTTTTTGCTCCTGGATTTGGACCTTTGATCAACCTGCTGATTGTGTCTGGTGACATATGTCTCAATCCCAAAATGTCATCACTTCTCTTTTCTAAACCTTCAAACTAATCATTTATCAGCATCTGGACAAACCTAGGATACATAAGAAACCTCTTGCTTCCATCCTTTACATTCTCCGACATGTGATCAAAAATTACTTGAGAGATATTGTACGGTCTGTTCAGTACAAGACAAGCAATGATATTCATGATATAATCTTGAGTTTCATCATATCCACCCTTTCTGTGTGACAATGCATGAATAACACAATGAGCCATGAATTTATAAGCGTGACTAAAACTTGTCTTCTGCATCCTTCCATTCACACTACCAGCAAAACCCATTCTACACCACAACCCTTTTACAAGACGTTCAGAAACTATGGTTGGGTCATTATCATTGTCTCCTAAATTCAACACTCTCCTTACATCACCAACTGTCACTTTCATCTCCAAATCTATATCTCTTCCATTCTCATCTTTCTTTGATACAGCAGAATAAATGGTTTTATCACTCTCTTCGTATCTTGCAGCACTCCAAAATCGTTTCACGTGAGATTCATAAGCTACAGTCTTATCAGTTAAAGCCTTAGATATTCTGCTTTCTCTCAAGAATTTCGCAACATCTTGAACTATTGTGTTTTCGGTATACTTTTGATCCAACACACAATAAATATTATGAGATTTATCCCAATCCTGCAAAAGTTTTATTCATTTGAGAAATAATTTTGGGATCTCAAAAGTTTTATTCATTCTGAAGAATTTGAAGAAGATCCCTGACTTGGAGTATTGGATGAAAAACCTCCATGAAAACCATTATTTAAACTTGGACTTTCTTTACTTGAAGGATTTGAATTTTCAGCGGAGAAAGCAGTTCTTGGAGAAACATTCTTGGGAATCGTACTCTTTGGATAGTACAGCTCCATGTTTTATTGGTATGATGAATGATTTACTTTGTGTGTTTTCTTTATCTCCAATTCATGACTCTCTAGTCTTTCAATCAGCAAGTCGACCGTCAGATCTTCAGCTTTTATTGTATTCTTTAACATCAATGCATAGTACTGCCAATCCATCTCTTCTGGTAGTGAATCGAACAGTTTGTCAACTAGCTCCTCCTGAGAATAGAGAATTCCGTGCCTCGCCAATTCCAACTTTAAGTGCCCAAATCTTTCAATCATTTTACAAACAGATTCATTTTTTTAAGCATCCAAACAAGTCAAACTCTTTTCTCAGCAATTTCTTTTTCTTTTTGACTATTTCTGCACTCCCTACACATTTTATTTTTAACTTTTCCCATAGATCTTTTGCGTTTGTGTATTCAATGAGTGAAATAATGTCGTCTCTTATGGACTGGTGAATCAAAGCGACGCATTTTTGTTCAGCCACAAAGTTCTCTATGTCTTCAGTTTTTTCCAGATTCTCACAATCATGTCTACCACTTTTGAAACCGTTCTTTAAGCTTTTCCAGCTTGGATATGCGAATGCTTTCAGCCACTCATCGAATCTTTTTGCCCATCGATTATACTCTTCGATTGCCATTAGCTTTGGTGGCTTGTTATAGGTACCATATGCGCTTTCAACACTTAAGGCATCGGACAACGTTTTCTTCGGGTTTGGAAGTATCGTCTCCAGAGTTACCCGCGAAAGCATACATCTCACTGAAGGGATTCATGAATTCTTCCATTTTCAAATACCTGAAACAATCTTCAAACACTTAGACAATTTTTACAAATTCTAAAAATTTCAAACACTTGAACCAAATGATGATCCGTCCGAGTAGTTATCCGGCCGAATGACAGATGTTATCCGCACGGATAATGATACGCTCGGATGATTGTACGTATGAATAACTTTGACCTTTTGACTTTTCAGGTTATCCGCACGGGTTGTAATCCGTGCGTGTAACAATGATGATGTTAGCAAACAACTTTCTGTAACTAACTAATCCAAACCGTTCAGACAGCTGTCCGCACGGGTGAATGACGTCATCAAATACGAATAGCTAAACATGATTTTCGATAAATTTGATCTAGTTTTAGGTTGAATCTGATTATGAAACTAAGTAGGATTATACTTTGAATGATTGCGAATCAATTGTTATCAATTTTAATAAATTTTAACCGTAGATTCTTGCTCAATTTTATGTTTTTCTGATTTTATGGTGACGAATGAAGAATGAATGCAAAAACTAAGTAGAAGTAGAAGAAATCTATCAAATTTCCGATGAAATTTGAATCAAATCGGCAACAGATGTCAAATCTCCGGTGAAATTTGACTTTGATCGGCGAATAAAGCTTGAATTCCGGTGAATTCGGTGTTGTTGATCTCGATTCAGCTCCCTGGATGCTCTGATACCACTTGTTGGTCCCGTTGATACAGGATCTGATCGTAGGAACAAGATGAATCGATTTCGTCTAATGTGCGGAATCCATTATGACGAATCACAGATTTGTTCAACACAGAATTCAACGTTTAACTGCTGTCTGTTCGTTCTATTGAGTGTTCTGAAAGTTACAAGATCCGGTAGAAGTACAGACTATCCGTGCGTGTCAAAAAGTTCTAACAAAGTTGCACCGGACCTCCTATTTATAGGCAACCTCAGGAAACTAAGAAGTGTTGTGCGTACGGGTGGGCTATCCGTGCGTATGACTTACCCGCGCGTATGACTTATACGTGCGTATGACTCATACGTGCGTATGACTAATACGTGCGTATGACTTATCCGTGCGGATAAGTCATCCGTGCATATTATCATCCGTACGTATTGTCATCCGGACGTATTGCCATGCGTGCGGATGAGCTTGTACCAACCAACACTTTTACATACATAACCTATTCCTGAGTTGTCACGCTATCTACATACATACATATAGATTACAAAAACACAGAATACAAAATATGACTTCATGCTGACGGAAGCTACAGACGTTATGTACTAACAGGAGTGCCCGATGTGGAGAGGCTTCCACGCCTTAAAACAACGTCCACTCCGTGTGGTCTAAGTATCAAAAAAAAATTATACTGGAATACTAAATATTATCTTATTTATAACCTATAAAATAAAGTGATTCATTATAAACAAAATCATTTATTTATGATACATAAACAAACAAATAGGTAAATAGCCATATATATATATATATATATATATATATGTCATATCAACCAATATTATTTAATTTAGGGTTATTGGATTTTAATAATCTGAAGTTTCACCCGTTGGCCACTAATTATCTCAACTTCAAAAATTCCCTATAACAATCCCAACTTGTAAGATTTTGGCCCCCAATGATCCTCTGCTAACTGGGTTAACCCAGTTAGTTTTTTGCTGACGTGGCTGATGATGTGGACACAACTTTGTCTATGTTGTTTTAATTGTATAGTGATTCAAGGCATTATGAACGTATATAAGACACCACAACATTGCAAATACCATTTATATTCAATCTTTCAGTCTTGATTTCTATGGTTTTTATTTTAGGAATTCAAAATAGATTATGGTGTCTTGTAAACTAAAACACCATAGAAAATAAGACTGAAAGATTGAATGTAAGTGGTATTTGAAATGTTATGGTATCTTATATACGTTCATGGTGTTTTACTGTAATATACAACGCATTGAATCACTATATAATTAAAACAACATAGAGAAAACACTATGGATTAAAACATCTGATTGAAACATAATTTTTTTCTCTATATAAGTATAGCAATATGGTGCTTATATTAAAGATAAAAAAACACTCGTTATTATGGTTTATTTTTTTTAATTTACGTATAAAAAATTATTGACGTTTAAAAAAGACGGGGGGACTTGCATGTGCATTGCATGTGGGTTTTTGAATTTTATCTTTAGTTAGAGTATTTTATTAAATTATTTAATTTCTCTTATTCTAATAAATTAAATAATGACATGTGTTATCATCATGTTCTTTCTTATGTTTCTCAGAAATTTCATCTTTTTTATAGGATTCTAAACCTATATATATATATATATAGGTATAACCTATTCATGTGTAAGTATAGAAGATATTAAAAAAATAAATAATTTATTTTGATGTTTTTACATATATACACATTTGTAGTTATTAAAGGGTGTTTGTCTAAACTTTTCTACATCTCCTTATAACTTATTGACTTTTACAAAAAGCTAATAAGGAGAAAAAGTGTTTGGCAAAGGGACCTTTTTTAAATAACTTTTTGTATAGGAAGGAGAAAATCAGTTTTGAAAAGCTACTAGTTATGAACTTGTGATTGCAACTTGAAAATCCATTAATTAATCTTATTAACTTGTAGGTAAATAAAGATTTTTCCATATTTAAGGGAGCAAATTTGGAAATATTTGAGTAGCATTATGCTCCTTTATTTCGGGAGTCTGTTGCCATTGGGGATCAGACTCAGACTCCGTTACAATTTTTGAACGACAATAATCCAAGCGATGTTCGACTTGAGGAAAACATGGAGGGCGAAGGAGACAGTGATGAAATGAATTTTGTAACACCCCAAAAACGGGTTTGGTAATCAAACCACGTTAATATTAATGACGGGTAAAATACCGATAGTGGTGAAAATTTACCCGGTAAATATTAGGATTGAAATAATTAAACCTAATATTAATTAAAAGGAGAATAAATGATTTGAGAAAAGTAAATTTATAAGAAGCCCGAGTTGACGGGACTTAAAATATAACGGGTTATAACTTCCTGAACCTATGAAGTTAACTAGGAATAATTAACCTAGTTAGTAGCATGTGATTAGGTGATAACTAATGAGTTATGGCTTCATGTGATAAATAAACAAAACATGAGGGACTAATGTTGCTAAGAAAGAAACTTGTTTTCTAAAAATAAAAATAAAACACAACACACACATAGAGTGTGTGTGTGTGTGTGTATGTGTGTGGGGAACGACAGTAGCAGGACAAGAGGGTTACAAACCCTAGCTCAAACAATATCATCAAATTGGAGGATCAAACGAAGGCCAAATTCGGATTTGAATACATAGAAACAATCACCAAGTCAAGGGGGTCGTAAGGTATGTCGAATTTCTAACATTCATGAAGTTGTGAAAATTAGTTAACGTTGCATGATGCGATCTATGCATGAATCGTAGAGGCTATGGCCGAACTAATGAAGTATGATTGCTTAGGAACAAACCCTAAGTAGAAATTTGAAGTAAAATTGCTATAACTTGAATAATTTGATGATTTACCACACTTAGACAAGTGGGTTATGATTACGTAGTGAAGATGATGATATACACATGTTTAAGATAATCATATTTGATAGTAGAAACAAGACACTTGAACAATTTGCAAGTTTGAGTATTTGATCATACATGATAGAGGTTGAATTTTATGTTAATCTTGGTAAAAAAAATAAATGACTAGTTATGAACTAGTTAGTAAATGTGTAAAATTATGCCCATTAGGTGTTTGTTGAAATGCCTAAATGAGAACTAAAGTGTTGAAGTTCAAGTGAAACGCACATTTGAATAATATGGCGAATTATGCGAAACATGAAGCAATAAAAGTTCTAAACATCATGTTGATTTAGACTTAATTGTGTAAACCATGTGATCGAAAGTAGTTAACTTCTGATAAGCTAAGCTAACTAATGATGAAGTCGAATAGTAGATTCGACATAAAATCTGTAAGACGGAATAGTCGTAACTAATAATGACTAAACTAACCGTCTTATGAATTATGATGATAGTTTGACTCTTGACAAGCTAGATGGAGGCTTGGGAGGAAGCGGGTCAAACGGAGCAAGTATGAAAAGCAAAACGTTGCTTGGATGCGAGGTAAGTGAAACTTACACCTTTTTGTAGAATACTTATTTATTCTATAAGTTATAAACTCGATAAAGATAATATTGGAAATATGGACTTCCGACGCAACTGATACGAGTCGGAACATACACAAAATTGATAAAAACCTTGGTTTATGATAAGAGGGGAGAAACGGTAATTTAGTCATGTAATGACTAAGAAATTATGAAATTTCGTTAAGGTTACCTTATAGTGTAACTAATAATGAGAAAAGGGATCTAATGAAAGAAAAATCCGAAATGGGTCGAGATGGGCAACATGGTAATTAAAAACCATGTTTTGATACATAAGTAAATGTTTGGTCATATAGGCCAAACGGGTCAAATGGTGTAATAACGCCATTTGACAATATCGACTAATGTGGTTGTCAAGTCTTATGCTAACATGAGCGATTACTAATTCGGATAATTGCATCGCCATAGATTGTGTGATAATAAAAGCGAGGTATAAATCGGGTCTATTCATTGACCCGGTCCAGGTACGCTGTTGGATCTGAGTTTGATTTTGATTGTATTTTTCGTTTGAAATTAAGATGAAGATGGATGAGTTGTGCAGCGGAATTAAGATGAAAACAAACTTTGCATACAATCAAACGAGAGTATTGCTTTGATCAAGACATTTTCAACAAAGAACCGAAAGATTGAATTTAGTTCCAACACCGATTACAATGTAATGCTTAATACAAACTCCCCCTCAGCCAGAGCTCAGCGTTTGTTCGTGCAGGAAAACAAGTTTGCAAAGAGCTAATAGAACAGTACAGAGCACTGTTCTATTTATAGGCACTAGCAAACCACTGAGCATCTAAGCTGACGTCACCATGAAAGTGACATCTAACCTCCTAACAAACTCTAACCTCTGATCTATACAAACACTGCTTTACTAACTACTGCTATTACATTTCATTACATAAAAGACACTTAAACAACTGCTGCATCCTTCCACTGCTGTGAACCCGACAGTGATTGTCCAGATCATCAGTACTTGACTCAAGGCAGTAGATTGAGCAGCAGAGCTTTAGTCTTCCATCAGCCTTTACTTGAGCAGCAGATTGACGGTCAGTGGCTTGTACGATCAGTAGATAGGAAGTCAGTAGATGTTGAGATCACTTTCAAGGGGAGAGACTTGTATGTAACATCTGCTTATTCTGGATCCACTGCTCTGACCCAGTTTTGGCTTTAATTATCTGTTCCTCTGGTAGGGTTCAATCCCAACAATCTCCCCCTGGAACAGATAATGTCAAAACTCTTCATTATTGTGGAATTCTTTATTGCCTCATCAGCAGTTCCCTTATCTGACCTTTAAATTGTAGTTCAAAGTCTAGGGCATCTGTGTCATCATCATCCCTGCTAAGTGGAAGATCAAGGAGATCCTGCAAATCTTCAAGTCTCAGGCCAAGAGCTTGTTGCCTTGATATTTTCTTCACTTCTCCACCAGACCTGAGCAAAGTCAATACGTAGGTCTGTTTGTCAGTTTCCCACTTTTGTATTTTTGAGCCTGGTGGGTTTCTTGGGAGATGTTTATTTGAAGAGGTGTTTGGTGAGGCTGGCCTATTCATGACTGGCTGAACAGCACTTGCAGATTGTTCCAATTCAAGATCTTCTTTGATCATTAATTTAATGCCCTCTTTTACAATAGCACTTCCAGCTTTTAGATCTTGAATTGTTTCAGCACCTGACTGGTTTTGACTCCTTCTTTTGTAGATGGTAGCACCAGCTGGAGCAGTGGCTCTTTGGATTTGCAGCTTTGGTGGTCTTTTTGAGACCTCTGCTTTGGAATAGTCAGGCTTTTGTGGAACTGTTGGATCTTTCTTTCTAAGTTCCTCTAACCTTTTGTAGGTAGCCCTGACCCTGTCTTCTCCCCATTTTGTCACTGAATTCTTTGACCCATAATCAGCTGCTACCAGCTCCTCTTTCATTCTCTTCAACTCTAATGCCTTATCAGCTTCAAAATGTTTGAACTTTTCAGGAGGAGTCTGCTTGACCTTATTTTTGATCATTTCTTGAATCCTGGCTGCCTCTTTTTCAAGCTCAGGGATGGTCCAGTTTCTGTACATGTGTTTCTCCCCCTTGTATTTCTTGTAGGTCATGATGTTCTCAATGTAGTCTTTTCTCAAGGACTCATCTGCCCTTTCTGAGATCTGCTGACATACATTTTTGGCAAATTGTTCCATAGCTCTGACCTGAGTGAGTAGAAACTGATAGTTTTGCTGAAATTCCCTATCAGATTTCCCTTGTTTATTTTTTATAGCAATATCCTCTGCTTGCTTGGCCTTGAGTTTCAAGTATTCTTCAATATTGTGAGGCCTGGGATATTCTTCAACTGATGGCAACCTCCTTTTAGCTGGGTCATCCTCATAGTAAAAGGATTTGATTTCTTCCCTAACTGCAATGAGTTCCAGAGGGAATGAGACACCAGCAGGAGGTAATGGCTTTAGAATTTGAGCTGAAGAGAGAGGTATAGGTTTTGGAATGGTGACAATTGACAGGGATTTTGAAGATGTTGGTGGTGGTGAATGATCGTCATCTTTGAGGATTAGCCTTCTCCTTTTTGGTTGAGGAGGGACTGATGATGTTTTGGGTGGAACAGTGGTGGTAGATTGTATGGCAGTGGTTTGTGATTGACTAACAGCTGTTGATACAACTGGTGTCTCAACCACTGTTGTCATTACAACAGATGTTATAACATCTGTTGTCTTCTGCTTTTTGTCAGCAGGTGATGTTGTTTTTGGTGGTGATGATGGTGGTAGTAAAGCAAGGGTTGTGGTGAGTGTTGAAGTGACAACAGATGTTGAAACCTCTGAAGTACCAGCAGGAGTTGATACAGTAGGAGTTACAACAACTGTTTTGGTGGAGGTTTGATGCTGATGGATTTTGGATGGTGGTTTTGGAATATGCTTTGGAATTCTGGATGGGATGGACTTAGGTTTCCTTTTTGTCTTAGGATTTTTAGAATCTTTTGACCCAGAACAACCCTGCTCATACAGCTCCATGAAGGCTCTTTTCTCCTCATTCCACCTTGAAATATCTTTTGCCATTCTATCTCTTTTTACACTTGCTACTCCTTCATCAAGCGCTTCTTGAGTAGCATCAACCTTTTTACTACCATCTGGCACAGGAATTTTTCTGGTCATAGCATCCTTTTCAGGTTCAATGTACAGACCATCATCTATTCCTTTCTTCTTCCACTCCTGAATTTTCTCCCCCTTTTTTGCATTATCTTCTGGGAGTTGATCAATGAAAAGTACTGTTGGAGGAGCAGTGCCAGTGGTTTCCGATAAATGGGCCTTGATTGCCTTAATGTCTGCTTGAGTGTTCTTGTACCTAGACTCCATGATGTTTCTCAGCTTTTGGACATGTAGTTCATGTTGCTGATCAGCCATTTCTTTTTGTTGTTGGAGAAAAGGTTTGAAGAGATTCCAGAGCTCATTTGTAGCAGATGCTTGTGATGGAGAAGGTGCTTGAGGTGGAATAACAGTGGATTGCATCTTTTGTGTTTTCAACATCTGTTGTAGCATATTTTTAAGATCTGAAACAGATGTATCAAACTTTTCAATTCGTTCCGTCAAATCCTGATATTTTAAATCATCACCCAATTTAATGGGATCATCTGATTTCCCAATATCAGTGGTTTTATCAGTGGTTGAGGTAGGGAGTGTACTCCAAACACTAACCACTGATGCCCCTTTTTCTTGGTACTGGGGTCTTCTTCCTTCAACACTTGACAACCTTTTGATGTTGCCAGTAGGATAAATAAATCCACTGGTGGTTGGCAGAGGTGCTATGTAAGGAATTGCCTCCAAGGAAGTCTTATTAATGTAACCACTGTCCAACTGTAAACCAGTGGGTTCAACAGTTGTAGTGGCTGCTTCACTTGGATTACCACCAAGAGTTACTTGTAACTCAAGGGGTGTAACCTCCTCAGGTTGTGTTGGTGGGTTAGCAAAGATTGATACATCATACCCAGTCATTTGTTGAGCCATATTCTCATTAATAGGTGATTCAGAAGCACTGGTTAGTGCCTGGTTCAAATCAATTGCATCCAACAGAAGTTTAGTGGGTAAGGGAATTGTGGATGTAAGGTTTGGTGTAGAAACGGGATTTGCTCCGGGCATTGAGCTGTGGATGATGAAACCAAGTGATTTCAGAGCATCATGATGTGGAGGCCCTAAGTGTACAACCTGTTCTTTTTGTGAAGAAGCAGGAGGAGTTTCGATTATGGGTTGAGATATTTGTACCAACTGCTGTGAGGAAGTAGCAACAGTGGTTTTTTGTGACATTTGTGCTGTCACAGGCAGTAGCTCTGGTATCTCATCCTCCAGAGTTGCCTTTTTGATGGGTTTGGGGGGGGTTTTGAGTTTTTCTTTTTGGCTTTTTGGTGATTTTAGGTGTGGGTTTCAAAGCAGTTGTTCTGCTGCTTTGATCACCTTGAGCAGTGGGCTCAGCAGCAGATACCTGAGGAGCAGTGGTAGCTGCTAAAATCTGCTCAGGCACCTCTGCTTGTGTTTTGCAAGGTGTTAACATTCTTGAAAAAGTTTCAGTAGTTAAACTGTTTATTTGAATATAATCACCTTGATTTATTACAGCAATATCATCCTTACTGAATTTCTTTTCAAAATAATAACTTAGAAACCTTGGAAACAGTAGGAATGATTTTGTTTCAACATTATTAACCAAATCATTAAAGATTTCCCGAGAATAATTAAAATTTTCTTCTTGAAGAATAGCATATCCCAGATTTTGAATCTTTAATGGTATTTCATTAAAAGAAGTGGTTTTGTTTGAAACACACATTAGGAGGGTATGGAATAAAAATCTTGTTGCAGAAGGAAAGAAACCTTTTTGTAAGGTAGCTTTCTTCATCATTGTGTCTGCATACCCTCTCTCAATGTAGTCAATTTTCAACTCGTTTTTAGGGAAAGAAATTTTACCTTGCTGATCCTCGAGTTGAAAGACCTCTGAAATTGACTGTGGTGTAATCTTGACAGGTTTTCCCTTTAGAGTAGAGTTAATGGCTATTACAGCGTCTCCTTGTGTTTCAAGGGTTGCATTCTTCCAAAATTCCCTTTGGGTTGTCAAGTAGATTGGTGCATCGGCTATTAACAAAGTTTTGTACTTTGATTCAGCCATTTTGGCAATGATGGAGTCGAAAGCATCTGTGGTGCCGGGTTTTGTGAGAAGACCCAGAAGATTATGAGATGGTTTGTGTGGGATTTCAGTGGTATTGACCTTTTGAGAGGCCGCTTTCGATGATGATTTGGAAGTGGGTTTTGCAGATGGCTTCGATTTTGTCATTTTGGAGATGATGATCGAAGAAATTTGTGAAGGAATGTGAAGAAAAACTGCTTTGAGAAAAGAATGTTTGAGAATTCAATTCGATAGTAAAACCCTGTTTTTGGTATGAAGTGGGGGGTTTTATAGAGGAAAAAGTGAAGGCTGATGTGGCAGCGATTACAAAAGTACTGACCACTATGTACTGCCCACATGCCAAACTCTGAAGAAATAAAGGACAGTACTTTTATGAAAGTTACTGATGAAGGCAGTGGTTTCAACGGTAAAATAGAAGCAGTGGATGATTTTCACTATCAGTGGATAGCATATCAGTGGATAAGACACTGCTTTTGAACAACAGAGGTTATCAAGGAAATGAGAGAACAGAGGATGACTTTCAGCAGTGGACAGACTTTGAAGTAGAGCAGACTTTTGAACAAACAGTGGTTATGGCAGACTTTTAAGGATTTTAATGAAAACTTCATTTTTAGCTATTTTTAAGGATGGATTTTTGATTTTCTGAAAACATTTTAATGCGTTTATTCATAGAAAAAACAAGATTTTTCTTGTTATTCCATGTTTAGCATGCCAATCCTAGAGACCAAGCTTTCAAAAGTGGCTGTGTCTAGTGCTTTTGTGAGCACATCTGCCAGGTGGTCTTTAGTTGGAACATGATGCAGAGAAATCAAACCTTTTTCATAGCAATCCCTCACAAAGTGATGTCTGATGTCGATGTGTTTGGTGGTTGAATGGGAAACTGGATTTTTGATGATATTTTCTGCTGCCTGGCTATCCAACATAAGTGGTGTCTTTAAGGCAGTGATACCAAAATCCAGCAACTGATTTTGAAGCCACAGGAGTTGGGCTGTACAGCTTGCAGCAGCAATGTATTCAGCTTCAGTAGTGGATGTTGAAACAGCTGCTTGCTTTTTTCTTTGCCATGAAACTAAGCAATCACCTAGAAACTGGCACCCTCATGATGTGGACTTCCTTGTGGTGTTACATCCAGCAAAGTCACTGTCTGAAATCCTGAAAGCTTGATATTCCCATTAGCTGGATACCAGATACCAAGTGTGGGAGCACTTTTTATGTATCTGAAGATCCTTTTTACAGCAATAAGATTGGATTTTCTAGGGCTGATTGACTTCTTGCACAGACACATGTTGCAAACATGATGTCTGGCCTAGATGCAGTTAGGTACAACAAAGACCCAATCATGCTTCTATATAAAGTTTGGTCAATCAGCTCATCTTTTTCATCAGACATGACAAGCTTATTTGTTGCCATGGGAATGCTGCATGGTTTACAATCATTCATATCAAATTTGTTTAAAAGTTCTTTTGCATATTTGCTTTGATGAATGAAAGTACCATTTTGCATTTGCTGAACTTGGAGACCAAGAAAGCATTGCAGCTCACCCATTGCACTCATTTCAATCTCAGCTGTCATGACTTCCCTAAATTCTTCACACATTTTGTTGCATGTGCTTCCAAAAATAATGTCATCCACATAAATTTGGACAATCATTAAATCCTTTCCTCTCCATTTTAGAAACAGTGTTTTATCAATGGTACCTCTTTTGAAACCATTTGAGAGTAGAACGGTGGAAAGAGTTTCATACCTGGCCCTTGGTGCTTGTTTCAGGCCATACATGGCTTTGTTCAGCCTGTAGACATGATCTGGATAAAATGGATCCTCAAAACCTGGAGGTTGACAAACATACACCTCTTCTTGAATTGTACCCTAGAGGAAAGCACTTTTGATATCCATTTGAAACACCTTTATGTTGTGGTTGACAGCAAAGGCCAGGAACAGTCTAATGGCTTCCAATCTTGCAACAGGCGCGAATGTTTCATCATAATCAATCCCCTCTTCCTGTCTGTAACCTTGAACCACAAGCCTGGCTTTATTCTTGACAACAATGCCCCTTTCATCAGTTTTGTTCTTGAAGACCCACTTTGTGCCAATGGGACTAACCTCTTCTGGAAGTGGTACAAGCTCCCATACTTGTTTTCTTTTAAACTGTTGGAGCTCCTCTTGTATGGCTTCTACCCAGCTGTTGTCTTTCAGTGCCTCTTGGTACTTGACTGGCTGATGGAGTGACAGAAAACCAGCAAAAAGACAAATGTTTTGGGTTTGGCTTCTTGTGAGCACCCCTTCATTTATGTTGCCAATGATTTGATTAGGTGGATGAGATCTCAAGTAGATTAAATCTCCTTGGTATGGAATGATGGCATTTGTTGGTGAAGGCTGCAAATGTGTATCATCTGAGCTAGTCACTGCTGGGGACTTTGATGATCCAGCAGTGGTTTCAAAAGGTGGTGGAATTGGAGGTAATAAAGTGGACACATGCTGACTTTTATCCACTGCTTGGGGACTTTTGTCAGCAGTGTTTGAGGATGTGGAAGCAGTGGTTGATGGGCTACTTTGGTCAACAACTGTTGAGGTAGCAGTGGTTGAGCTTTGACAGCTGTTTTGAATAGCTGATGCTTTTCCCATTGTAGCAGACCTTTGAGGGATGATGATTTCATACCCATAGTCTGGTGTTGAATCCTCTGATGGACCTGCACTGTTAGTCTTGACAGCAGTATTTTCAAAAGTAAATTTTTCAAGATCAAACAGATCTGCAGGATTTGCTGGGATTTTCATTGATGAAAGTTCATTGAACTTTACATTCAAGGTCTCCTCCATTTCCTTGGTCCGTGTATTAAACACTTTGTAGGCCTTGGCAGTGGTTGAGTATCCCAGATGATAACCACAATCAATTTTGGCTGTAAATTTTGAAATGGTATCTTTTAAGTTCAAAATAAAGCATGGGCAGCCAAACACTTTGAAGTATGAGATCAGTGGTTTGATTTTATACAGAATTTCATAAGCAGTCTTTTTGTGCCTGGGGTTTATTAAAACTCTGTTCTGGACATAGCAAGCAGTGTTTACTGCCTCTGCTCAGAAAGTTAATGGCAAACCTGAATCAGCAAGCATGGTTCTGGCAGCCTCAATTAATGTTCTGTTCTTTCTTTCCACTGCCCCATTTTGCTCTGGTGTTCTAGGGATGCTGTACCGCCTTACAATCCCTTTCTTCACACAGAAGGCATCCAACTCCTTATTTTTAAATTCTGTGCCATTGTCACTCCTGAAGCTTTTCACTGGAAGGTCAGATTGCTTTTCAACCTGTGTCACAAAGTCTTGCAAAATGCCTGCAGTCTCATCTTTTGAGTGTAAACAGAAAGTCCATGTAAACCTAGAGAAGTCATCAACAATAACTAAACAATATCTTTTCTTTTTTGAGACTCATGACTTGAACTGGTCCAAACAAATCCATGTGTAGCATTTGCAGACACTGGGTTGTTTTGGACTCTTCAATGGACTTATGAGAACTTTTATGTTGTTTTCCTTTTAAACAGGAAATGCAATGTTCAGGACATGAAAACAATTTTTGTGGTAGGCCTCTTACCAAACCATTTTTTGAAATTTCAGTGATTGTCTTGAGATTTGTGTGCCCCAGCCTTCTGTGCCAAAGTTCTGTCTCTTTGTTAGAGGCAGCTTAGAACAGACAGGCATCAGCTCTGGGACACTCTTTTGACATATCAACAACATAAACATTGCCACTTCTTTGAGCAACAAGCTTTGTTTGACCAGTTTTTATTATTGCTTCAATCTTTATGACCATTTCTGGTCCAACAATCCTACAACACTCCTTTGTGAAGAATGACCCAAAACCCTTGTCACTCATTTGTGAAACACTTAGGAGGTTGAATTTCAGACTGTCTATCAGATTGACATTTTCAAATTTTATATTTCCAGATTGTACTGTACCAGACCCCAGAACTTTCCCTTTACTGTTATTCCCAAAGGATATATCACCCCCTCCATGAATTTTGAAATCTTTGAGTAGGGCTTTACATCCAGTCATGTGCCTGGAGCCTCCACTATCAACATACCAAAGGCTATCTAAGCAGGCAGAAGCTCCCTGCACATGAAGTAAAAGGATTAGTTCATTAGGGTTTCCAAAGCTAATAAGGCTTTGGATGGGGTCTCAACAGTGTCTGGGATGGATGCACATTGATGGACAATGGTTAGGTCAGGGGTTTGGACAGTTTTAGTACTGTTTCATGCTAACCACTGTTGGGGGTCTTGACCAATCATCTGTTGGTACCTAAAAGGATGCCTGTTCACTTTTGGTTTAGAGGGCCTTTTGTAGGCCTCATAAACGTGTGGAATCCTTTGGTAAGACTGTTTTTCCTGCCTTTTCTGAACTGATTGGCAGGGGGTGCATCAGTAACCTGAACATCTCTTTTGACAGATGTTTGGTTCAGCTGTTTTGTAACAGCTGTTTGAACTGGCACAAACAGTGGTTGGTTCTTGGTGTATTTGACAGATGATGTTGATGGACTCAATGATGTTTTGGCAATGTACTCATTCTTTTTCACATCAAAGTTTTTGAGATACACACATGCTTGAGTTTTGTGGTTTGTTTTACCACAAACAATGCAGCTCTCAGCTGGAACAATGACACTTGTTTTGTTCAAATAATAAGCTTTTAAATGGAAACAATCTTTTGTTAGATGATTCCTTTTCTCACAGAATTCACAAAACAGGTTATTGATCTTTTCTTTCTTCTTTCTCTTTTCGGACTCCTTTGCAGCAGAGGTTTTAACCTCTGTTGGGATATCCTTGAGAGGAATGACTTTACCTTTTGGAGCCTTAACACCATCAGTTGATGTAAAGTCCATGGGCTTGAAATTTTCAAGAATATCACACTCATCAGACCATTTTGGTTTAAACTGATAATTTTCAAGCTCCTCAAAAGTAGAGGATCCCATTGGTCTGTCAAGTGTGATTTTGTTACCAAGTTTATCAGTAATTTTTACTTCTTGGTCATTCTTGTTTGTGGGGATGAACTCAGTGGTTACATCAGTGGTTTGAACAGATTTTTCAAAAGCATTGTTTTCATCATCATGTTTTCTATACCCAACACCAAATTTTACATTGCTTTTAATATGTTTTTCATGCATAACCTCATACCCTTTGCAAGATTCCACCCATTTTTCACAGGTAATCTGGGTGGACTCTAACTCCTTTTTACAAACCTGGTATTTTTCTACCATGGTTTGGAGTTGAGTTTTGGTTATGCTCTGCTCTTCTTTCAGACTGCTGATCTCTTTATCTTTTTCAGCCAATTTGTGTCTAAGTTCTTTTAACAACTTTTCAAATTTGACTTCATCAGACAAGACTTTGTTCCTAAGGTTTTCATTTACCTCTTTGATGTTAGCAAAAGCAATAATGTAATTGTCTGAACATAGTTTTTCAAGAACTTGAGGTGATACCTTGGCAGCAGCCATCATTGCACAATCACATTGATGATCCTCTTCATCATCAGCTCTTGCTTCTTTCTCACCTGCTCTTTTCTCTTCCTCTTCTTCTTTGTCCTCTTTGGACCATGGATCTGTCAGTGGTTCAATCAGGGTTTCTGAATTTTCTCCCAGCAGCAGTTCACCTGCAACTGCATTAGCAACTGCTTCAGTCACCTCATCCACTGTTTCATCACTTAGCTGTTCACCTTCAATTTCAATCCCCTCTGGTATTCACTCTAATGCCATTAAAAAAAATTCATCATTAGAAGGTTCATTAGAAGCACAGAGTGCAAAATTTTCATCACTAAGCTCATCAGGCATGCTACTCCAGTCAACAAAGCCTTGAGTGAAAAAGCTTTGCTGATCTGGTTGTACCACTGTTGGAGCAGCTGATTGAGGTGCAACAGGTTGCACTTGTGCCTGGGGAACAGGGGTTTGAACATATTGAATCTGTGGAACAGTGGTTTGGACATAATGCACAGGCACAGGGGCAGCAGCATAATGAGCAGTGTTAATATGAGCTGCAGGGGTATACTGGGTATAGTGCACAGTGCTTTGATTTTGAGGTCTAGGGTTTGAGCTAGGATGAGTGATTATAGGACCAGTAGTTTGACTCCTGCATTCCCTAGCGAAATGACCTAGCCTATTGCACTTGTAACACTTGATTTTTGATTTATCTAACCCAACCCTCAGATTCCCATGTAACCCTGGGAACTTTCTCCCTGTTCTTTTGTAGAATTTGCTTGTTCTCACACTAAGCAATGCCAATTGATGCAAAATGTCCATTTCCTCTAAGTCAGTAGGATCAAAATGTTGCAAATCATTGTGTTCAAAGCACAAATTATCTGACATCTGGTTTTTAGTGTTTGCAGTAAAAGCATAATTTGCAGAGTGAGGATCAGGGTTGGTAAAGTTACCACCAGCAGTTATATCAATGAAATGATCATAACCCTGTTCCTTACTACTGCTACCAGATTCTTCCTGACCCAGAAGAGCTGTGCTACCGAATGAATAATCATCAGTGGCTTTTCCAGACTCTTGCAACTTCTTTTTCTGGTTCAACTCCCTTTCATAGGTCAGGAGTCTACCATGAAGTTGGGTCAGGGTCAGATCTTTGAACTCAACAGAGTTTCTAGTCACAAATGCAATTGTGTCCCATTTATCAGGTAGCGATCTAAGAAACCTGCTATTTTGAGTTGATTTTGGAAATTCAACCTTAACAAGCCTTAGCTCACTGATGAGACAGCTAAAACGTTCAAATTGTTGGGTCAATGTTTCACCCTTAATGTGACAGAAGGTTTCATACTGCTGATTCAGAATTTCCCTATTGTTTTCAATAACTTCTTCGGTTCCCCCAAACTGTTCCTTCAAAGCATCCCATAGCTCTTTGGCACTGTTACAATGTAACAGTCCAGCATAGATCTCATTTGGTAATGCAGATGCTATGATGCTAAATGCTTTAGCATCGAGTTCGAATTTTTGAAAATCAGTTTCAGTATAGTTTTCATAAGGTTTTGGTACGAACTTCTTTGGATCCTCAGCACTTGGCACCGTAGGAACATGGGGACCAAAAACAACAGACCTCCAACATCCAGTGTTCTGTTGAGCAATGATGTGTCCCATCCTTCTCTCCCAGATGTTGTATTCATTACGTTTAAGCATGGGAACTTTAAAAAGCGAGCCAACATTATTCTTATCGTCTAGTGATTGTGACGTCATCCTGGTTGTTTTACAGACACTGATTAATCAACTTTAATGGTGATTAAACCTTGCACTGTTTTTCAACAAAAACGAACAAACTATCGATATCAACGATTTTTTAGCTGAACTATTTATGTCAAAATGATTGTTAAATCAAATTTGACTGTCCAAGCTCTGATACCAATTGTTGGATCTGATTTTGATTTTGATTGTATTTTTCGTTTGAAATTAAGATGAAGATGGATGAGTTGTGCAGCGGAATTAAGATGAAAATAAACTTTGCATACAATCAAACGAGAGTATTGCTTTGATCAAGACATTTTCAACAAAGAACCGAAAGATTGAATTTAGTTTCAACACCGATTACAATGTAATGCTTAATACAAACTCCCCCTCAGCCAGAGCTCAGCATTTGTTCGTGCAGGAAAACAAGTTTGCAAAGAGCTAAAAGAACAGTACAGAGCATTGTTCTATTTATAGGTACTAGCAAACCACTGAGCATCTAAGCTGACGTCACCATGAAAGTGACATCTAACCTCCTCACAAACTCTAACCTCTGATCTATACAAACACTACTTTACTAACTGCTGCTATTACATTTCATTACATAAAAGACACTTAAACAACTGCTGCATCCTTCCACTGTTGTGAACCCGGCAGTGCCTGTCCGGATCAGCAGTACTTGACTCAAGGCAGTAGATTGAGCAGCAGAGCTTTAGTCTTCCATCAGCCTTTACTTGAGCAGCAGATTGACGGTCAGTGGCCTGTACGATCAGTAGATAGGAAGTCAGTAGATGTTGAGATCACTTTCAAGGGGGGAGACTTGTATGTAACATCTGCTTATTCTGGATCCACTGCTCTGACCCAGTTTTGGCTTTAATTATCTATTCCTCTGGTAGGGTTCAATCCCAACATACACTATATGGACTTACAGTTAAAAGTGCAATGTGGATTGAATATTTAGTGAAGTCCTTCATAGTAAAAATGAAGGATTTTAAAAATGATCAAAAAGCCCTTGATGGGGGAACCTAGTAAATAACCCTTAGAGGCTGTTTAGAAACCTATATTATGATTTTTAACCCTTAGATGCGTATAAAAGTTGTAGGCATAAACTTTCAAGGTTTGAATGCTTTAAAATGTGTCTTGCCGTAAAATAACATAGCCGAGGGATAAAACGCGGAATAAGTAGCCTATTACCTTAAATCCATCACAATCACAGTTGTGGTGGAAGACTAATCAATAGGAATGGGTGAAATTATTAGCCATAGAAGAAATGAGCGTAATTTATGCGTAAAAGCGCATAAATACCCTTAACGGGTCAAAATAAGATTATAAGCAAAAATGGGTTAATAATGCGTAGAAACCCGTGACGGGAACCTAACAAGATAAAAAATATTGAAATTAAAAGGTTCATGAGAAATGAGGGGTCAAACAAACTTGTTCCTTTGATAAATACACGAACTGGTCAAAAAGTGTCATAATTGAATTTCAAGCCGAGAGCTTGAAATCTAAATTTTTGTGAATTCGGATGTCGGGTTTCCACTCCATGTGATGGAGAATTAAATTACGATCGCGTAGGAAAAAGAATCGTGTAAAACGGATAAATAACGAGAGAGTTATGCACGTTTCGGCAAAAATTAGCGTTGCTGAAAATATGCAGCTTTCAGCTGCAAACATTCTGGAAAAAGGAAGGGGTCGCACCACGTGACGACAAAGGCCAGGGGCCGTCGTGCGACGCGACGATGTCCTTTTTGGCAAAAAATTAATTATTTTATCAGTTTTTTTTTGCGAACCCGTTTTATCACGTTTTAAGCTACGTATGACTAATCTAACTCATGTTTTATGAGTTGCAGGTAAAATTCTAGTACCGGAGGACGATCAAGTTAAACGAAGAACCGAACACGTTCAAGATACAAGCTTCCGCACATTGTTAATCGTTATTTTAAACGATGTATTTAGTCACATTATGTGGTATACTTGAAAGTTGTAAAAGTTTTAATTAATCTGTATTTTCCAATGTAATTGTAATTATAATTATATGATTATGTTCGAGATTTAAAACAAAATCCGCTTAAAAATAGTAAGGGTGTTACAAGATGGTAATCAGAGCTCAAGGTTGAAGGGTAAAGTGTTCGGTTTGATGTTTTGATGATGTTTTTTTTAGTGTCGGCGACTGTTCAGATTAAATATCTTAGATCTAGGCTTTGTTAGGATGTTTTAATAGAATCCAAGCATAGGGTTTTATTCATGGGCCTTAGATCTATAGGTTTACCGTCTTAATTTGTGCAAAATCATGTTAGAATCCATAGATTTGATGTTTGAAGGTGTCGGCTATCGGACATGTTTTTGTCAAATTAGTCTCAAATGGCTAAGAATTAAAAAAATCTGAACATAGGGTTTTAATCATTGGCAAAAACTCTACGTAGATATGTGTTCAATTTTGAGATATACTTAGAAAATTTTTGATGTTCAAGAATTATTCAAACTGTTCTTCATTGTTCTAGGATCGAGTGGCAACTCGATCGGATGGCAACTCGATCGGATGGCAATCCGATCCAATGCATTATATGATTAAAATATTTTCTAAGTGTTTTGCATTGATATATGTGCCTCACTTGTCAATCAGTTGTTTTGGAAAGAATGGCAACCCGATCGGATGGCCATCCGATCCAAAACACCATTTCATAAAATGAACTTCATTTGTTTAAACTTGTCATGGATCGAGTGACAATCCGATCGGATGACAATCCGATCAGATGGCCTTCCGATCCATACCACATACTCAAAAGAGTTGACTTGTTAATGGTGCCTTCTGCTTAGTCACATGGATCGAGTGACAATCCGATCGGATGGCAATCCGATCGGATGGCCATCCGATCCATATGCACATTACTTGAGTTGATTATTTGTTCTTTCATGTTGATGGTTCAACTGATCGGATGGTAATCTGATCGGATGACCATCTGATCCTCAGTACTATATATAGTGAGAGCTCTAGTGTTAGAAATTTTTGTGAAATTTTCAAATTTTTTATATTTGTCACTTTATGTCTCGAACTTTGTGAAAATGTTAACGGTGTGTATTATTGCTGGGAAGAGCATCAGTTTGGGATAAATCTCATAATATCTACTGTCTACTAGATGCACATTACATAGATACAACTCCGTTTAAAGACGTTGCAAAATTTTTTAGAGAGAGCAAGATTCATAAGGCGTTAACTGACAAAACCATAGTGTATGAATCACATGTTAGAAGATTTTGGAGTTCGGTGAGATATGAGGAGAAAGAAAAGATTATTTATTCTGCAGTTAGGAAGAAAGACGAGAATGGTCAGGACGTAGATTTAGAAGTTAAGTTTAACGTTGGTGATTTGAGGAGAGTTTTGGATTTAGGATATTCTGATAATGATCCGATCATTATTCCCGAACGATTATGCAAGGTTTTATGGCACAGAATGGGATTTACAGGTCATCTAAATGGAAAGTATCTTAAGACGATGTTCAGTCGACCATATAAGTTTCTAATTCACTATTTAGTGCATGCGTTGTCACATAGATAGGGAGCCTACGATGAAACATCAGATTACATCATGAACATTATCACTTGCTTGGTGCTGAACAAGCCATACAATGTTTCACAGGTGTTATTTGATCATTTGGTGGATAACATTAAGGGTGATAAGTACATCATGTACCCTAGGTTTATCCAGATGATGATAGATGATCAATTTAAGGATATTCCAAAGGCTTCTAATGATATGGTAGGTGTACGAAACATGACACCTGATACTTTAAGCAGATTATCTAATGGTTCTGATGCAAGGGTGAAGAGAATGATATGCAAAATTAATAATCCAGCGTACGTTGCTCCTGAAAATGATGCATGGAGACATGAAAACAGCAACTCAGATAATGAAGATGATAGATTGAGGGAGATGAATGAGAAGAAGCTCAAATATTGGTTTGTGAAGGATGGGAAAAGAAAGAGAACTCCAAAGACATCCCCAGCTGTATCTATTCTAAAAGTGTCAACACCTAATATTGTTGTTAAGGGTATAGTTGAAAGGTGGAGTCCTTAGAAAAGTTAGATCTTAAATGTTATATTATTCTAAGGATTGTTCAATGCTTGTTATGCAGGGCCTTCAGTAGAACCACAACAAAAGTTGGTGGATGATCAAGTGTTAGATCCTTCGAGCATTTCTCAAGAAGGTATAGATTTGACAAAAGTGACGTTTGAGCAATACATAAAGCACACTGAAGCTTCAATTGTCAAAGATCAAAGTACAAGTGTTCAAGCTGAAGTTATTAAAGAGAAAGAGCCTGAAGGTGTTGCTCGTGATGATTCAAGTGATACTGATGATGAGTCTACAGAGACAGAGCCAGAAATTGAAAAAATCGGTGTTGTGAAAGTTTAAATGAAAAAGAAACCTCAGAAGAAGAAAGCTAAAGATTCTGATGAAGAGGATTCTACATATACACCATCTGTTGAAGAGAAAAAGAAGTTGAGAATAAAGCGTAAAGCAATCCAAACCAGTGTTGTAAAAGTCGCTCGGCGGTCCCTAGTCGGCCGATTGGGGAGTTGGGAGTAATCGGAGTACTCGGAGAGTACTCGGGGAGTACGCGGACATGGTAACTATAAAGAAAATTAATTGTTATATATTATCTATATGTTAAAATAAGCATAATTCATGTCAACTGAGTATGATTTAAAATGAAACATGTTTAAAGTTCAAATATTCTGAATACAAGTCCGACTAGTCTGAGTACAAGGTCGAGTAGTCCGAGTACAAGATCGAGTAGTCCGAGTACAAGGCCGAGTAGGCTGATGTTGACCGATTTTGACTAATTAAAAGTCAACAAACCACGTTGACCACCTAGACCGGCTAGGCCGACTCTTTCCGACTACGTCCGACTAGGCGCCGACTAATTGAGTCCGCCTAGGAGGAAGTAGCTTCGGAGGGGTTCCGAGGACCGAGTACTCGCCGAGTACTCGGCCTTGGAATCCGACTTTTACAACACTGATCCAAACAGGCATCATTCCAAGGAACGTCAGGGCGAGAAAAGGATCTGCATCCGCTCAGAAGGATCAAAGCGGCAAAAGTGAGAAGCATGTTGAAACTTCTAAGGGTCCTGAAATTGTGAAAGATTAACATGTAGAAATTCCTAAAGAGCCAGAGGTGCAAAGTGTTGAAAAACCTGAAGTTGAGGTTCAAAAGAAAGTTGGTGATGACGTTGTAATTGAAATCATAGATGAAAGAGCTGCTACACCACCACCACCACCTCCAGAAAGTCAACATATTCCTGAAAGTGGTGAATATTCACAGCCTAAGAAAACTGTTCTTCCTGATGTTTGAAGGTTTTCCTAATATTCAAGGTGAACTCAATGATTACATTCTTTCTGGTGAAGAGTATGATATGTTTCATGATGCTTCTGTGAAAGATCTGAAGAAGAAAGTTAGTATGCTTGAGAAAGAAAAAGCAAAGGCTGAAGCTGATCGTGATGAGCTGAAGAAACAAGTTGAAGAGTTGATGAAAGTGAATGAAGAAATAAAGACTGTCATGATCAAACAAGCGAAGAAGTTAAAGACAATGGAAGAGGATGTGGATGACAATGCAAAGCTCTTTGATCAACTTTCCACAGAGATTGTTGATTTGCATGGGAAGATGAAGAAGTTAAATGAGATAAATCAGACACTGAATCAACTGTTGAGTGAACTTCATGAAGCGTCATCGAATGATATGAAAGCAATGAAACTAGAGATGGATGCGCTCAGAGCAGATAAGACAGTTAAGGATGAATAACTCAATATGTTGTATACAGTGATGGAAAGTCATTTGGGCATCAACGTTCAAGCTATTTACAACAACATTGAAATTCAAATAGTTGAAGAGCGTAGGGATCAGAAAGAGAAAGAGTTGGCTGAGGAAGCAACTCAGAAGAAGAAAGGATTAGTTGTTGATACAGAAGAAATTCTTGGTTCCTCAAGTCAACAAGATGAGGAAATGGTAGATGTTGAAGACGTTCAAGCTCAAAGCTTCATACTTGTTGGTGAATCTTCTCCTCTATCTTACAATTTTGATGATATTATTCGCCGTGTGCAAATAGAGCAAAGGAAAAGGAAGGCGAAAGAACCAGAAGTGTTATTACTAAGGTGGAAAGAAGAGGAAGAGGAAGAAGATGAAGAACTGAAAGATGATCTTGAGGCAATTGAGAACTATGATCCTTCATGGGATGATTTGATAGGCAAAGATGATGATAAAGACCAAGGATCTTCAGGGTTATTGATTGTTAATCCATCTGCTCAACAAAAGATAGAATATTTTCTGAACAATGAGATCAATGAGCAGGAGGAGGATCAACATCAAGAGTCTTCTTCTTCAGGAAAGAAACATGCCGACCAGGTATTCCTCAAACAACCTACTGTTATATATTTGAATGCTCCAGTTGAAGGGAAGTTAGAGGTGCCTAGGTCTAGGGCAGAAATGTTGGAAGAGTTGGGTTTAGACGACGGAAGGTTCAAGTTTGATATTGAAGATGAGATACCTTCGTCGCCAGAGAAAGAGTATGAGTTCAAATATACTCAGGAAGCTGACAACTTTCATCATATTGAAGTCGAAGATTGGTCAGATAGTTCTGAAGAAGATATTCAGTTTCATTATTCTTGAGTCGATGAATCATTTCCCACTCTTACCGAGATATTTAAAGAACAAAATGAAGATGAGTTGCGAAGAAAAGTGGCTGAAAGGATAACAACTGAAGGGATTCCGAAAGTTATTCCACGAGAAACATTAGTTGATGAAAGAAAGAAATGGTTCAAGGTCATGCCCAAGGAGAGGAAGTTTATAAGACCTCTACAATACTTTACGCATGATGCTGATATTTCGTGGGGAGATATCTTATCTTGGGGTTACTTGGAAGATCTTCAAGTATATGCCATTAGATGGGAGATGGGGGTTCAGTACTTCGAGTATTTGTCAGATATTAAAATCCTTTCGTGGTGGGATGTTGAAGAATTGGTGCAAACGAAGAATACCAAGCAATTCTATTATGGTTTGGATGTAAAACAGCACGATCAACACTTATGGAAACACATCAACCAACAAGCTAAAGAAAGATTTCCAGATTGGAAGCCGCGGTTTCCAAATCAAATTGTTACTATCTTGGAATCTGGAGAAAAAGATATTACGTTGGATATTAAGCCGCCGCGTTGTTTGAAGAATATGCTGCTAGGTGCTATGGAGCAAGACTTCTATGAAGATTTTCAGGGTTGGATGTATAATCAAAGCACAGCGGAAGCGGTGATATCCTTATTTGACAAATCAAAGGGTGAAGAGAGAAGAATATGTGTGCTGGACCCGATGTGGCTAGTTAACTGCTCGAAGAAGGATATAGATTGCTTATTCTACAACAAGATAGTGCATGAGAAGCCAGACAAAGTCCAAGCTCTTCAATATCAGAAAATAGTGGATGTGTGCTATGCAAAAGACATTAATTCTGGGAGATATTGGAAGTCAAAGTGGAGAGACTTGGAGATAGATGAATTCTTGAAGAAGTACAAGCGCAGTCAGAAATTCAAGGAAATTGCTGATAAAGCTGCGAGACTTGGAAAGTACAAGCTGATGAGACCTCCTCCAACCGACCAGACACCAATAGAAAAATAAGAAAACAAGATCCCACGATGGGATAGGAAGCGTGATGGTGATCCTGTGTATAAAAAATACTGGATTGAAGTTGGAAGGCCTCTTAGGCGAAAAATGTTGGAAGAAAGAGAGGAGAAAAGACGACAAAAGGCGAAGGAGCGAAGACGCAGTAGGAAGGATTGAAGACTATGCAGGAAGGAACTACAGCTACATCCAAGGGGGAGTCTGTTAGTATATATGTCTGTAGCTTCCGTCTGCATCGAGTCTTGTATATTTTGTGCTGTGTATGTATTTTTGTGTATGTATGAATGTATATGTATGTTTGTGTAAAGTCAACTCAGGGAACGGTGTTTAATTGTAAAAGTGAAATCCGACGGATGACATTTGTCACCCGATCGGATGGCCATCCGATCGGATGACCATCCGATCGGGTCATCATCCGTCCGGGTGACTCTTCTCCACTCCCTAGTTGCCTATAAATTGTAACACCCCAAAAGTGCATATAGTTTATTTATATCATTATCCTATAATATACCCGGTATATTAGTAAATAAATGATCCTATAATGAGATATGTTAACTAGAAGCTATAACTTAGTTTACAATTAAGACTAGATGATGAGAATTAATAACTAATGTCAAATACTAAAAAATACCTGAAAATTTGAAGGGCTGGAATTGACCATTTCAAAACTGAAACTAATAAAAGAAATTGGAAAAGAAACCCTCTGGCACATATATGTGTGTGCGTAAATTGGAGAGGGAAAGGGGGAGAAGAACACCAACATTTGCTTACAAAAATTCAGCAAAATTAGGAAGCAAATCGATGATCAACCTTATGCATGAACATGATTTCTTAACCATCTAAACTTGATAATCATAAGGTAAGTTACGATTTTTGATTTGGTGATGTTTGTAGAAAGGATGAACATAGGAATGCAAATCTCTTATGGGTTATGTTGCTATGATAAAAAAAAATTGATGTAGGAAGTTGGTTTGAAATCAACATATGAATAATAATGTGTGTAAATTCTGTGTATGTGTATGGTTTAGATAGAATCTTCATGTCATATGAAATGGGTTTTTTTTAACACCACAATGAAATTTGAAGTCTTTTGATAATTGTTTATACTAATTAAGTAATGTGAAAGTAGGATTTCTCATTATAACAAATGAAATCATGATGAATCGAATAGAAGAAATATTATGTGTGGATTGATAATAGGATATGATGGCATGAAAATGGAGGTTTTCTAAGAAACCAAAAATGAATGCCCACCAAGTGTTTGATGAAATGCTTTAGGTGATAAATATGTGAAATTCTGAAATCTAGTGATAATGTTCATGATTTGAATGTAAGAAATCATCGTGTATGATGGGATGGATTTATTGGGCTAAACGAACGGATGCGTTTAATGTAGGCATGAAAGAAGAAGGCCCAAGCACCAAGAAAACAGAAAGCTCACAAGACTGAGGTATGTAATTTTACGCGCTCAATTTCATTATGACTTTTCATGTTTCTTGTATGAAAAACTATTGTGAAAATAGCCAAACGGTAGTTTAGAGTTTATAGTCCAAACCGTTATGAACGGGTCGTATGGGAAGAATGCTTATGAAAGGAAATGAGTATAGACGGCTCGTCTTGAACAAGTCGAACGGATATAAAAGTTTATGTGAAAAAGTATGTTATTGTTAATGATTAACCCAATTATAAATGGGTTGAATGGCATGTATAAATGGCTGATGAAAGGAATGTCTTCGGCTCGTTGTAAACGAATCGAATGGATGGTTAAGTTGAGAATATGATTAATCCGTTGTTAACGGACTAATGGATGGTATGTTTTATCTCAAATTTTGAGATAGTATGTATCGACCCATTTTGATGGGTCAAGTAAATGAAAAGGGTGACTTGAAAGAAAGTAATGGGTTACATCGATTCGCCAATTTAATTAGTGTTACGATTGACGAAAATTGACTTGAAGTTTTGTTTGATGTAGGTAAATCCGCAACTTAAACGTTATGGTGAACTTGGAACGAACACACATGATACACCCACCTTGCGCTTCCGGAGTTATCTATGAATATGGGTCTAAGATTTATGATTTTGTTTATAAAACCAAATACGTGTAGTCTTTTGGTGTTCATATGTACTTTAACTTAGTTATAATTAGTAGGCCTTGTATTTAAATGTTGTTTAACATAACTTGCACTTGTGTTAGAAAGTTAAAGTTTTACAAATGTTTTATTGCTACAAGTAGGGAATCGCCTATTTATGAACGGGTCATGCCCAAATTTTATTAAAAATTGTATATTATTATCTTTATTTTCGAATGTGGAAAGAGGGTGTTTCATAAATAGCTTGCTAGTGTTAGATCATTAGAAGACCTTTTGCTGAACTTGTAGCAAAGCTCTGCCAGTCTGAACTTCTACTGGATTCTCTGTATTTTCACCATTTTCTAATAAAATTCAGACGGATTAAACATTGAACTTGTCGTTGTTGTTTCTGTGACATTATCAAGGGATTCCGCACCTTGATTTTGATCGATCCAGCCAAGTTCTACTCGAACAAATCCTGATCAAACGGCCTAACAACGATCGCGAATAAGTTAATGGCAAGGAGAGCCTATTAAAGCAAGCATAATCAGGTGCACGTTTTAAATTATTACATGAATAGTAATATGCAACAAATACGTAGAGATTGAAAGTTGCATATGTAGATTGAAAGCTTGGAAAAACCCGAATAGAAAACCTATCCGGGATATTGTTTCCAAGAGAAACAAGTAGAGGCATTACTTACATGGGGTGTAATGTGAAAATTATAAAATGGTCATGTATACCAAGTGTTGATCGCTTACTCTGGCCAAGTAAGTAGTGAACACGTGGTACCATGAACTTCTTATGATGGACATATTTACATCTGATGTAGTAAGGACGGGGTGAATGGGACAAATTAAAAAGTACCCAAATGAAACAAATGATCAAAATACTTGATAATAATGTAAACGCACAGTCGGGTGATGGAAGCGTATTACATTATAATAATGAGCCCGAGAGAAGGGACAAAGACCAATGTAAATGATGATATAAATGAATAACCTGACGAAAATTCATTAAAATAAGTCATTCTGGACGAAAGAGCCATGGTTGACAAAATGGGCAAGTAAAACCAAAGTATAGATGATCCGCCGGATCATAAAAACGAAGGTATTACCCATACGAAAAAGATAATCAAGGTTGTTAACTTTAGTCGTAGTAAAGCAAGGATGACGATGATGATAATCGTCACTCAGAATCTATAAGGCCGTCAAGGATGGTCACATAAGGAATAAAAGACATGGTTGAATAACAGCGATGGATTTAGCTAAGACGACCAAATAAATCGATGCGAAGTCTTAATGCATACCGGAAGGGTTGCAATGATAACGACTTCGGTAAAAGACCCGATTGATGGGTAGGATTTTGAGTGAATGCGTAAACCGAGAGAAGGGAACGTGAAATAGAAAGTCAAAAGACTCGGAATATGAGTTATGACTAAAAGACGATGAGGATATGCAAACAGAAATTTTGATAACTACGTTCAACTATTTTAAAGTCAAACGGGTCGAATAAAGAACGGAGTTTGACATTCATAAGTGATGAAATTTTACACGAACAAGTCAAACGAGTTGAATTAAGAATAACGCTTGATGACATAAGTAAGCGCGAACCGAATAGATAAAAGCGCGAGATATTAACAAATCTGTATAAAAGGTTATGGGAGAATGTAGAAAAGGGAAAAACGCATACTAATGAAACAAGAATGTTAAAAACATTAAGATAAAAGAACTCGGGTAATGGGTTGTAAAGAAGTATAAGTACGAACCGGGAAACAATTAGTATATAACAAACTGACGAGTCAATGACGTAAGGAATCATAATGTTGGAAGATTTGTCCGAAAGTAAACAAATGAAGCCTTAGACTATGGTCAAGGTCAACTAAAGTTCAAAAGCGAAAATAAATGATTCCAAACGTACGTAACAAGGGATGCCTTGAAGCTATATATGTATACATATACATTTGAATATAGACGTGAATAAAAGATGATCTATGGGATCATCATAACCTACGGGATTAAACATAGTGTTGAGGTCTACGGGACCAAGAAGACCCTTGGGTCATAAATAGAAAGAAACGAACTGTTGGGTCACACCTTAAAAAGGTGAAAAATCTAAAGAAACAACCAATAAGGCTAAGTGAAAGAACCTACGGGTTATGTGGGTTAAGCGTCGGAACTAGTTATAATTCCCCGCATCGAATAATAATGAAAGGGAATAAATTCTTGGGTGTCAAATTCCTTGATACAAGTAAATGATATAAGACAAGGAGAAAAGAAAACGTTAAACTAAAATTCAGTTTTAGTGAGAAACAACGTTTTTGCAAAACATAGATATTATGAGAGAAAAGTAGGAAAGGGTTAACATAAAAGGGTTTAGGTCTTAACACCGATAGGTGTAAAAATGATACATTTGAAAAGAAGATTCTCGTAGACTAAAGGTTAATATAAACCTAAACATGACGTGACGCGATCACGGTCAAGAAAAGTAATGTGAGGTATAATCACATTGCAGCCCGAGCAATGGGTATAAAGTAACTGGACTAATAAGTCCAGTTAGTGAGACTGATTAAGGTCAAAATTCTAATGTAAGAATTGGATTAATACGCTAGTCATTGCGAGATTCGCATGGAATAAACATACCTGATAAATTCATATGACCAAACGGCCAAAGAGCGACACTGTCAAGTATATAAAGCAAAGGTAAACATGTACAAACGGAAATGATGGCCCATGGGACGTTGTTAATGAAGAATATTGATCGCCTATACTAAGCGATCATAAGACAACACGAACGAAGTGTCGAAAATCCAAATCGAGCAAAAGCACGATTGAAAGATAAAGTTATAAGGTATGTGATTTTATGCTTATGAGAATTATGATAATAACATTTATTAAACTATCTTATACAATTAAGATGAAATTCAATAAATTCGGTTGCTCGTACGCGATGAATTCCGTATAACTTAATCGAATGAATAAATTCGAAAACAAAAGAATTGTTGTTAAAAGTGAAAGATTTCGCTAAAATATCCAAACGGATTAAATTAACGAATTCAGGAAGAATTCAGTAGTCTAACAACGATGGATTTTGCTAAGTTAACCAAACCGGTTGAAAATAACGAAATTTCCTTATTTTGAGTTTCATTATTCCGCATAAAAATACGCAGATGTTATTAATCAAAAAGGTATTACCATACTTTTTGGGTAACACCAACAAAAGGTTAAGGTATGAGTAATGCTTAAAAAGGTTACTCAGTTTAAGTGTATTGGTTATAAAACTCAACAGACTGTGTAAGAAAGGTTTCGGGGACGAAACCTCTTTAAGGGGGGGGTAGACTTGTAACACCCCAAAAACGGGTTTGGTAATCAAACCACGTTAATATTAATGACGGGTAAAATACCGATAGTGGTGAAAATTTACCCGGTATATATTAACATTGAAATAATTAAACCTAATATTAATTAAAAGGAGAATAAATGATTTAAGAAAAGTAAATTTATAAGAAGCCCGAGTTGACGGGATTTAAAATATAACGGGTTATAACTTTCTGAACCTATGAAGTTAACTAGGAATAATTAACCTAGTTAGTAGCATGTGATTAGGTGATAACTGATGAGTTATGGCTTAATGTGATAAAAAAACAAAACATGAGGGACTAATGTTGCTAAGAAAGAAACTTGTTTTATAAAAATAAAACATAAAACACAACACACACATTGAGTGTGTGTGTGTGTGTGTGTGTGTGTGTGTGTGTGTGTGCGTGGGGAACGACAGGAGAAGAACAAGAGGGTTACAAACCCTAGCTCAAACAATATCTTCAAATTGGAGGATCAAACGAAGGCCAAATTCGGATTTGAATACATAGAAACAATCACCAAGTCAAGGGGATCGTAAGGTATGTCGAATTTCTAACATTCATGAAGTTGTGAAAATTAGTTAACTTTGCATGATGCGATCTATGCATGAATCGTAGAGGCTATGGCCGAATTAATGAAGTGTGATTTCTTAGGAACAAACCCTAAGTAGAAATTTGAAGTAAATTGCTATAACTTGAATAATTTGATGATTTACCACACTTTGACAAGTGGGTTTTGATTATGTAGTGAAGATGATGATATACACATGTTTAAGATCATCATATTTGATAGTAGAAACAAGACACTTGAACAATTTGCAAGTTTGAGTATTTGATCATACATGATAGAGGTTGAATTTTATGTTAATCTTGGTAAAAAAAAAATGAATGACTAGTTATGAACTAGTTAGTAAATGTGTAAAATTATGCCCATTAGGTGTTTGTTAAAATGCCTAAATGAGAACTAAAGTGTTGAAATTCGATTGAAACGCACATTTGAATAATATGGCGAATTATGCGAAACATTAAGCAATAAAAGTTCTAGACATCATGTTGATTTAGACTTAATTGTGTAAACCATGTGATCGAAAGTAGTTAACTTCTGATAAGCTAAGCTAACTAATGATGAAGTCGAATAATAGATTCGACATAAAATCTGTAAGACGGAATACTCGTAACTAATAATGACTAAACTAACCGTCTTACGAATTATGATGATAGTTGACTCTTGACAAGCTAGATGGAGGCTTGGGAGGAAGCGGGTCAAACGGAGCAAGTATGTAAAGAAAACGTTGCTTGGATGCGAGGTAAGTGAAACTTACACCTTTTTGTTGAATACTTATTTATTCTATAAGTTATAAAATCGATAAACATAATATTGGAAATATGGATTTCCGACGCGATTGATACGAGTCGGAACATACACAAAATTGATAAAAACCTTGGTTTATGATAAGAGGGTCGAAACGGTAATTTAGTCATGTAATGACTAAGAAATTATGAAATTTCGTTAAGGTTACCTTATAGTGTAACTAATAATGTGAAAATGGATCTAATGAAAGAAAAATCCAAAATGGGTCGGATGGGCAACTTGGTAATTAAAAACCATGTTTTGATACATAAGTAAATGTTTGGTCATATAGGCCAAACGGGTCAAATGGTGTAATAACGTCATTTGACAATATCGACTAATGTGGGTGTCAAGTCTTATGTTAACAGGAGCAATTAGTAATTCAGATAATTGCATCACCATAGATTGTGTGATAATAAAAGCGAGGTATAAATCGGGTCTATTTGTTGACCCGGGCCAGGTACACTATATGGACTTACAGTTAAAAGTGCAATGTGGGTCGAATATTTAGTGAAGTCCTTCATAGTAAAAATGAAGGATTTTAAAAATGACCAAAAAAACCCTTGATGGGGGAACCCGGTAAACAACCCTTAGAGGTTGTTTAGAAACCTATATTATGATTTTGTAACCCTTAGATGCGTATAAAAGTTGTAGGCATAAACTTTCAAGGTTTGAATGCCTTAAAATATGTCTTGCCGTAAAATAACATAGCCGATGGATAAAACGTGGAATAAGTAGCCTATTACCTTAAATCCATCACAATCATAGTTGTGGTGGAAGACTAATCAATAGGAATGGGTGAAATTATTAGGCGTATAAGAAATGATCGTAATTTATGCGTAAAAGCGCATAAATACCCTTAACGGGTCAAAATAAGATTATAAGCAAAAATGGGTTAATAATGCGTAGAAACCCATGACGGGAACCTAACATGATAGAAAATATTGAAATTAAAAGGTTCATGAGAAATGAGGGGTCAAACAAACTTGTTCGTTTGATAAATACACGAACAGGTCAAAAAGTGTCATAATTTAATTTCAATCCGAGAGCTTGAAATCTAAATTTTTCTGAATTCGGATATCGGGTTTCCATTCCATGTGATGGAGAATTAAATTACGATCGCGTAGGAAAAAGAATCGTGTAAAACGGATAAATAACGAGAGAGTTATGCACGTTTCGGCAAAAATTAGCGTTGCTGAAAATATGCAGCTTTCAGCTGCAAACATTCTGGAAAAAGGAAGGGGTCGCGCCACGCGACGACAAAGGCCAGGGGCCGTCGCGCGACGCGACGGCGTCTTTTTTGGCGAAAAATTAATTATTTAATCAGTTTTGTTCTGCGAACCCGTTTAATCACGTTTTAAGCTACGTATGACTAATCTAACTCATGTTTTATGAGTTGAAGGTAAAATTCTAGTACCGGAGGACGATCAAGTTCAACGAAGAACCGAACACGTTCAAGATACAAGCTTCCGCACATTGTTAATCGTTATTTTAAACAACGTATTTAGTCACATTATGTGGTATACTTGAAAGTTGTAAAAGTTTTAATTAATCTGTATTTTCCAATGTAATTGTAATTATAATTATATGATTATGTTCAAGATTTAAAACAAAATCGCTTAAAAATAGTAAGGGTGTTACAAATTTAGGTGATGATGAGCCTTTGTTTACTAGTTTCGTTGAAAGTAGTTCGAGTAAAAGGAAGAAGAATAAAGATGTTGCCAACAAACGTTCAACCAAGAGTAAAGCTTCATCTTTTGAGGAAAAGCTAGATGTTGTACTTGATGACTTATCAACAAAAAGCACACAAACTTGTAAGGTCGTCTTCCTACAACGAGAAGCACCTCGAACACACGAACCCGGACCGATCGACACACACGCGATGTGCGAAAACCATCACGTGACTCGTACTGCACCGTAGAACTCCTACAAAAGGTGTAGAAGAGAGAGAACCGAACAATCTATGAATACACTTAGTATTCACATATCACAATCACACACAGTGAAGAACTAACAAAGTTAGGGTTTGTTTCTCTCTCTAGAATACAATCTTGCACATGAAGTTTTCTCCAAAAAAGCATTTCTCATTACAATTCACTGAGAATATATACAAGAACACGTGCGGACACTAAAGTCCTTACAAACAAACCTTAGACCTAAATACGGACAATACAAACTCTAAATAACCTTGTCAGCACTTAAGAAATAAGTACTGACACACAAAACACTAAATTCGGGCAACAAGCATAAACTTATAAGTTCTGACAAGTCCAATCCACAAATTCTGACACCTAGCATGAACTTATAAGTTCTGACAATATACTAGCTAAATTTGGACAAGCTAAATACATAAGACATAAGTTCTGAAAACTTTAAAACACAAATGCGAACACCCTAATAGACAAACTAGTCCGCATTTGTTCTTTGTAATCACATAGACTTTCAATAAATTCCATAACAGTCCCTGAAGATTTAATGTTTGGCAGCATCCAACATTTATCAACCTTAGGTGCATTTACAAAACTTTTCCACCAAATGATCCCTCGGCTACAATAACGGATTGCATGAACATTGTCATCACTTATCCCAACTTTGAAGAAGGTTCAAAAAAGTATTCACAAGCCTTGCGTGTCTTCATCAAAAATCAAAATCGTGAAGCTTTTATGTATCCCGTGACTCATGAAGCAAAGATGGAGTTCCTTAAGTTACTTATGGAAGCATGAGTTATTGTTTGACAATATGTGTTGTTTGATGTTTATGTGTTGTTTAACGTTTTAATTTATGTTATCATTTGACATTATGTGTTGTTTGACATTTTAATTTATGTTATCGTTTGACATTATGAGTTGTTTGCCGTTTTAATTTATGTTATTGTTTGACATTATGTGTTGTTTGACGTTTTAATTTATGTTATCACTTGACATTATATTTATATAGGATGGATAGTGACTAGTCTGATTTAGATGATGGTGATGAAGAATATAAGGATGATGAGGTTATAGGATTTAAAAGGTTATGTGGAGTAGTTATGAAAGGGATAATAGCATCTCATAACTTGCATAACGCCCTAACACCATGTCACACTTCGGATCGCACTGGGCACACGTTTATTAATGATATTCTTAATGGCCATCCAAGACGGTGTTATGATATGTCTCGGCTGGACATACTAGTTTTTAGACAGTTATGCATTGATCTTGTTACTAAATACAGATTGAAACAAACACGTCATATGTTTGTTGAGGAGTCGGTCGGAATCTTATTGATGACTTTGGCTCATGGATGTATGAATAGGTTTGTGCAAGAATCTTTTAATCATTCCGGGGAAACAATTCATAAACATTTCTATAGAGTTTTGGCAGTTGTGCTTAAGATGAGTGCTGATATCATCAAGCCAGCCGCAAACTATAATGATGATGTACCTGCACATATATTAAACAATCATCGGTATTATCCAATGTTCAATGCTCAATGTATCTAATGCTACTGTTACTTTAATAAATGATTTAATTATGTTATCGTTTTGCATTTATAGGACTGCATTGGGGCTACAGACGGGACACACTGAGAGCATCGATTCCGTTGAACGAACAAGCGAAGTACATTGGTCGAAAGGGATACGCTATACAAAATATAATGGTTGTGTGTGATTTTAACATGTATTTTACATTTGTATGGGCCGGATGGGAGGGGACATCACATGGTACGAGAATTTTCAATGAAGCGTTAGACGGACCGGAACTTCAATTTCCACATCCCACAGGTGGTTAGTATAATTTTAGTAATGTCATTTTATGCTTTTAATACTTATTTAAAACGAATAACAACTGTTTCTTTTATTTGCAGATAATATTACGTTGTTGATGCCGGATACGCAAATACTAGTGGGTATCTTGCTCCATACAAAGGTACGAACATTCGTTATCATATACCGGATTTTCGACGTGCACAAATTAGTGTTATGCGTGCTCCTTGCAGAGCGAAAGAGACATTTAACTATTACCACTCATCATTGCGAAATATCATTCAACAGACTATTGGAGTATGGAAAGTTACGTGGGCGTTATTGAGAGATATGCATGTTAATTTCACATATGACCACCTAGTGAGAATTGTGATAGCATCGACGGCGATCCATAACTTTATTAGAAAGGCTGGCTGGTTTGATAAAGCATTTGATAGGGCACAACAAGAATCTTACAATCCCAGAGGAGGTGGTACTAGTGATGAAGTTCACGAAGAAGTTCAGGCTACACGTCGTACAAATGATGATGACATGCATATCGAAGCGATCCGAGATATCATTGTGGAAGATATAATGACATTGCGGAGATGAACTTGACATCATTTCAATTGTTGGGATGAATGTACTATGAGAACTTGGTGGTATTATTGTGCTTTTGCTGCTTTTTTTTTTTTTTTTTTTTTTGTAAAAGACATATATTTTTTTATTTTGTAGCTTTTTTTCTTAAATTAAACATTTTATTAGGAAGGGAAGAGAAAAAAAAGCAAAGCCAAACACTTTAAAAAAAACAACTTATTAACTTATAAAAGAATGTCCCTTATTTTTACATGAATAAGATAAGTCAAACACTTTTTAAAAAACAACTTATTGACTTTTCTCACTCAATAAGTTAATCTAAACACTTTTTTTTAAACTCATTTTCAAAATTTACAAGTCGATAAATCCTTTTTAAAAAAAGTCATTTTTAAGTATAATAAGCTTAGCCAAACAAGCCCTAACTAAAAACTTAAAAATTATAAACCATTGATTATAATTAAACGAGGTAGGATATATTGTTATGAGAAAATTACCATTCTAGCAAAGAAAAAAGTCAAATTACCAATCTAGCATGCTCATGCGTCTTTGGAAGGCCACTCATGTATGGGATGAGTCTTTCAAGCATGGGATGAGTCCTTGGGGAGAAACCCAATAAAAAAAAAGACAAGTGGCGGGGATGAGTCTGCGGACGCATGGGATGAGTCTGCATGACGCATGGCTTGTGGGTCCGCGGACGCATGGGATGAGTCCGCGGACGCATGGGATGAGTCTTTCATGTGTGTGATGTGATTTGTGGGTCGGCGGACGCATGGGATGAGTCCGCGGACGCATGGGATGAGTCTTTTCATGTGTGTGATGTGATGTGATGTGATTTGTGGGTCCGCGGACGCATGGGATGAGTCTTTCATGTGTTTGATGTGATGAGTCTTTCCACGTGTCAATTGGGGATTGGCGGACGCAATACTTGGCCTGGCAGACGCATTAGAAGACTTGGGATCTGTGAGTAGCCTTCCAAAGACGCATGAGCATGCTAGATTGGTAATTTGACTTTTTTCTTTGCTAGATTGGTAATTTTCTCTATTGTTATAGTTCTCGCAATAATTTAATATTATGTAATAAAATTCATCATATTTGTGTGTGACGTAAGATTCATTATAGAAAATTAAATTATAGCAAAAAAAATAATAATAATAATTTAATTATTTTATCACCGGTATTTATTTTTGATATATTTTTTGTTCTCATATACATATGCAATGTTACCTATATCTATATGTTACCTATATCATAATGGTTCATTGCAAAGGCAAAATCTTTTAATGGACATTCTTTTGGCATGTATTACACTTTTTGCACACATATATGTTTAATAGTTTTTATAGACTTTTAGTTTGTTCTGGAAAAAAAAAAGAGTATAATATAATCAATCTCAACCCTTGATTTTTTTTAAATGGATGGTGAATATAAGGTTTCTAGAGGTTTTGTAACTCAAATGAGTTTTTATTCTATACTTCCCATATATATATGGGTGGGATAGAATGAGAGTGGAAGGTTCAAATGAGAATAATTTTTTTATAAGAAGAAAAAAGAATAAGTTTCAATCAATAAGAATGTTTAATTTTACTTCATTTAATATTTGCATTTAATTTTAATGTAAGGGTATATTTGTAAACTTACATTGATCATTAATATCTAGTCTTCCTTTTTAATAGCTAAACATTAAATTTGTAACTTATTTTCAAAATATATATATTTTTTAAAAAATAAAAAAAAATTTAGAGTGTAGGACAAATTACTAGGTGTGTAGGATAAATTACGAGTTGTGTAAGATAAATTTAAGTATGTGTAGGATAATTTTCGAAATGTGTAGGATAACTTTTTATGTGTGTAGGCAATGATAATTAGTGTAGAGAATAATAGTCTTTATGAGTAATTAATTAGTTAAAGATTGCAATAAATGAGTTAAAAAAATAACTACTTAATATTTTACAATTGTACCCTTTGTTCTTTTTCTTCTCAAATGAACCTCCCCCTAGAATAAGAACCACCTTAAGTTGTGAAAACAATAAGAGCATCACCAATAGCTAATTTTTTCTTGTTTTTAGAGGGTGATGTGGCATTTATATCCATTTTTACTATTGTGGGTTGTGTTTGTGAGTTCCATTTTTTAGGGCTTGGTTATTCAGACATCCCCATTGGTTATTTGCACATCCCTTGAACCATATAGGAAGTGTATAGGGCAATACGGTTCCTCTGGGTCCAAGCGTATTGAGCAATATACTTCCTATATGTGTACTTGAAGTACAAACTTTTCAGAAGTTGGTCAGCTAATGATTAGGGGACTAGAGGAAGCGTATAGGGCAATACGGTTCCTCTGGGTCCAAGCGTATTAAGCAATACACTTCCTCTATGTGTACCAAACTTTTCAAAAGATGGTCAGCTAAAAGGAAGTGTATAGGACCATACGCTCCCTTAATGATTTTTTTTTCCAAAAGACAAGAGGAATCATATAGGGTCATACGTTCCCTGGAGGAATTTTTTTTTTGCAAGAACATAAACAATCAAAACAAATTAAACATATCCAAATTAAACAAATATTACAAATACTTAAAACTAAATTCAATTGTTCGTACAGTACTACATAATATGATAATAAAAACCACTATTGTAAGGACCTGCACAAAATTGTCCTAAAACGCTCCGTAAGTAGAAACCCGGACCCCCAAAACCCTAACCCTTGTGAAAAACCAAGAAATTCAATTTTATTGTTCTGTCACGGGCCGCGTAAGACTTAATTAAAGCTTACGCGGGGCGCGATAGCTTGGTGAGTCTCCGTATAAGCTTTAGGCCACGTGTCAGACACGTGGCAGACTTAGGGTGTGACACGGCAGCTCTAGCCGTAGCTAGGGTGGCCCTCGCGGGCCGCGTAGGAATTCCTATGAGTTTACGCGGGCCGCACCAACCTCAAATTTCAGCTATAAATAGTACGTGCACGGGGCTTTCATCTGTGTTCGAAAACTTCTTTTAAAAACGTCCAAATTCTGTTCAAATCAAGTGTTTAAGGGTCGAAACGCCGCTACAATTACAGGGTAATAACTCGATCACTGCTACGATACAATGTCCGATTGATTGAAACCGATCCGATGGATGTTTAAGTGTTGCCCGAATTCGGGCTATACTTTGTCATTCGTCGTGAGGGTTTTGATTTCGTGAGCTGATCATAAATGTTGTATTAAGTTATTAACCTAGTTTCGTTGGCATTATTTAATTAGGTTACAAGGCTAAATCAGTAGGCAAAATCTGTCCAGTAAATCTGCCCATGTACTTATACATTTCACCCATGCCAGTCATCAGCCACCCTATGTCATCATGCATCTGATCCATCTGGCGACCGTGGGATGTTATCTCCTGACCATGCAGTGTTAGAAGTCGTATTTGCTCTCTGTGGATGCTGATGATCCCCCTGTTCATGCTGAGGCGGGACCTCAACATCATCATGCCCGCCATCCTGCTCAGCCATCTGAGGCATCTGAACCTCCTCGGCCTCCAAACGCGGGTGATGTACCAACGGCTGCCATGCCCAAACCTGACGGTTCGTCCCGACAAACCTATAACCAACATTAGGAATGTTTGCCGCCACTTTCATCCCTGTCATCGATCTCATGTCCAAATATTTGCAAGGAGCCGGCGGTGGATACCTATCCTCGACCCAACCAAACTACCGACTAACACTCTGGGCTATCCGTCCGATAAACGATCCTCCATATATACTACCACGACGCTACTTTTTCCAACGTGTGACAAAATAATCCACCAGGCAAAGATGGAGGGCGCACGGACGACCAGTAAATAAACATTATAGATAGAAAAGATCGGCCTTCGTTACGTGCTCGCAACTCTTGCCACGGGCCGCGATGCTGTAACGCCCTAAATCGTTTTAATCAAATTTAACGCAGCGGAAAACACATACTAAAAATTTCTTTATAAGTTATTCTTTCTTTCACTTAAATACATTAATCCCTTTTCATAATTTAATTAAAAACTAACATACGTATATCGAATTAAGAGACCACATACACACCCACGTACAATCCATGTCTTGACTCGATCTTCAACCACGTACACAGCTTGAGCAAGCATTCATAAACCTGTACAACCTGCAGTCACCATAACCAATTACTTCATTAGCAACCGGTGACATAATATATATATATATACTTTAAAAACGTGCATAATCAAGCGTCAACGTCTCTTATTCCCGTTCATATAAGTCCATTCGTCCATCCATTCGGACACTCTCGTCTGACTTCTATACTTAACCTTCATTCTCCATTATTAGTATACCTGCATTTCCATTTCATTCTTAACAGAAAACAATTAGCATCATTATACTTTCCTATCCACTTTCGACTCCTTTTTCCGTAAACTTACCTATTTACTTCCATTGTTTAATACTTTCTCACATGTATAACAATAATCATCATACTACAATATATTTTTACATCTAAAGTGTAAGTCCGGGATTTACTTACCTTGTGCGTCCGTAGTTGCGTTCGCTTACTTGAGTCTCCTTAGCCCGTTAGCCTTCCACGTTCTCAACCATCTTGACATGATTCCTATACATTCATGTCATTACATTCACATTCTTATTAGCATATATGCTTATACATATGAACAACCATATCAAATTCACATCTCATATATGACCTTCGTTAATCCATTCAAACAAGCATAAAGCATACTCAACATCATCCCTACATAATCTTCACATGAACTATATATGTTTACCCATTACTAGCATACAATTTCACTTATTATTGTCTTTTAGACATTTCATCAAACACGTGGTGTGCGTACTACTTCCTAGGCACCATGTACAACTAGTTTATGCATAATCTTCCAAGTTCACTCATATTTCATCAAATCTTCTTACTAATCAACAAGTATCATTTAACACCTAAACATCAAACATATCAACACCAAATTTCTTTCAATTCATCTAACAATAGTTCATCCTAACACAACATAATTCATGAATATTGGACATGTTGAACACTCATGTCATCTTAATCACCCAACTAGTGGGTTTACATCTTTAAACATCAAATTAGTCAAAATTATGCATAACACATGTTCCCTATGATGATGTTAACACATATTCATACTTAATTTCATACAATTTCGTGGATTAATCATAACCCACTTCATACAAGATCATCAAATCTAAGTTTTAAGACATACCTTATGATCCCCTTGCTTGGGTGATCATTAATTCACGTTCGGTTGTGAATTTAGACTTCATTTACCCCTTCAATTTGAAGGTTCTTCAAGAACTAGGGTTTGAACCCTTGTTCTTTCTCCTGGACATCGATCCAGAACACACACACGTGTGTGTGTTTGTGTGTGTGTGTTTTCTTTTAATTAAACATCTTTCAAGTTGTCCCACTTTGGTCCCTCATGTTTCGTTTTAAATAAATAAGGCTACTACCCTTCGTTTAATACCAACGACATTAATAATCAACTAGGTTAATTATTCCTAGTTAGCATTCATTCACGGGTTCACTTTTATCCCCTAACGGCATTTTACCCGTTCCTTTATATTAACCGGGTTTAAATTACCAAACCCATTTTTTGGGTGTTACAGATGCCCGTGCTAAAGCAACGATGCAAGTAACGAACTAACGGGTCGCGAATCTTCGAGGATCGGACCTCCTCCGCCTTGGTGTATGGACCTTCACCGATGGTGGGCCACCATGCAATCAACTCATCCTCGGGCATACGATCATAAATATGTTTTGGGTATTACAATAATGTATAAACGTTTTTTTGACACATTTTTATAAAAAGGATTCAGATTACATAGGGCATAACTACTGGCTCGACATTTTTATATATTTTTTTTTTCAAATGTGTTTATAATATTTACGTCTACACGTTTGTGCAAAAAAATGGTAGCCCTAGTCATGCGAAAAGTAAGAGTTTTTATAACTCGTGGTGGTTCTTACCTGAACCGAATCCTATATATTAAATGGCTAAATTTGCATAACATATGAATTAAACCCCTAACCTCCTAGTACAAAGTCACCAATTACGGTATTCCCAAGTGGATAATTTTACCTGTTTGCTAAAATCATAGGCAATACATTAATATATCAAAGCCTTCAAAAAATAAATTATCTGAAAAGTCACATGTGAGCAATGGAATACTATTTGATTAACCTTTTGTCCTATAAAACCCCCCACAACTCCCAACTTTTATTCCACCCCATCATAAACTCTACACATTTCAAATAAACACTCACATTGGGAAGAGATGGCTTCAAAGACCAATACCCCATTAGCTCTCTTCCTTGCATTCAACCTTCTGTTTTTTGCACTAGCTAGTGGTTGTACCACATGCCCTAGCCCTACCACAAAACCAAATCCAACATCAACTGGGGCTTGTCCCAGGGATGCCCTTAAACTAGGTGTGTGCGCCAATGTGCTTGGCAGCTTACTTAATCTCGTCGTTGGAGACCCACCAGTTAAGCCATGTTGCAGCCTTCTTGACGGCCTTGTTGACCTCGAGGCTGCCGTTTGCCTTTGTACTGCTATCAAGGCTAACATTCTTGGAATCAATCTTAATGTGCCAGTGTCTCTTAGTTTGCTTCTAAATGTTTGTAGCAAGCAAGTTCCAAAGGACTTCGTATGTGCTTAAACGATCAACTGTCTATGTTACCCCTTGTGTGTGTGTTTGTTTTCGAGTGTGAACATTGTTTATTGTTTAATCTCTAAAAGGGAGAAAGTATTTTAATTTCTTTGTAACGATGGTTTGAAGAATTATTTTGTGGGAATAAAGTTTATATTTAAAGTTTCTATTTATTTAATATGTATATGCACGTCTTGTTTAATTAGGATGAAATGATGGCAATTGCTCGAAGCGTTTGATATTGGAGGGTTAAATTTTATGTTTTATAGATTAATTAACACAAGTTCTCAATCATAGATGGCGCAGAAAAAGTCTTATTGTTTGCAAAGGAATAAATGGACATTGTGTTATTTGACCTATACATGCATGTGATTTTCAGGATCTTATGATATTAGTCCGTGATCTATTTAAAATTCATTGATTTTTTTATTTATTATTTTCTTTTTCAGGATCTTGTAGCATTAGTCCGTAATTCAACCCGAGTTTTTCTTTTAATGTTTTCTGGTTATATATGTTTTTTTTAAAGGTTTGAATTATTCGTGAATGTTGAGAGTTTAGCATACGATGTCTTAACCGGATCCACGCTAGAGAGCTCACTCGCACAATAGATCCCCAATTTAACCCCTTAATGAGAAAGCTCTATCATCCAGACTCGAACTTGAGACCTGGAGGGGAAAACTCATCCGGGCCCACTATAGGGGAAAACTTAAATACCCGTGGCCACTACTACTACTGATGGTTTATATATGTGAAAGAGGTATCTTCGATTGTCTTAATTATTCATCCCAAATATTCTTTCTTGTTTTGTGTTAATAAAAACTAGTTTTTCTATGTCGCGCGTTGCGATAAAACCGAGCAAATGATAATGTAAAATAAACGTGATTTGAAAATAGCACATGTTGTTTAAAAATCCATACTATTAGAATGATTTAGTTTATCACCGTATCGTCGTTTTATAATACAAAATAAATATTTTATTTTGATTACAACATCGTTTTTTACAAAACTTATAACGGAATGTTATGGAAAAAATCTAGCACAACCACGTACCTAAGTTTTTAGAAAAAAAAGTTATAAACTTAAATTATTAAATAAGTATCAAATTAATCGATAAATTAATATATGTCCTAAAAAAGAAAAAGAAGAAAAAAATATAAAAAAAAATGGTGAAGAAATTATGGTTTTAAAAAATAAGTACAATAATTAACTATTATAATATATTAAATAAAATAATAATAAAAAACTATATATTATTATAAAAATAAAGTTACTATTTATCGTACTTAATCAACAATATATATATATATATAATATATATATAATACTGTTTGTAATCCTGACTCAGTTTGTAAAACTTATAGAAATTTATTGGGTGTTACTAGATGCACCCTCTTTGTTACCAAAGGCTCTTTCTATAAAAACATCTTAAAACTTTTCAAATTCCACCCGTTTAAAAGTTTATTCCTCACACTTTTTACACTAAGAGGCTGTTTGGCTAAGCTTATTTTAGTGACTTATTTACTTATTTACTTTTTGAAAAGTTAAAAGGTGTTTGGGTTAGCTTATTATGTGAGAGGAATAAGTAAATAAGTCATTCCATTATGACTTATTTGCTTTTCAAATAAGCAAATAAGTAAATAAGTCATTCCAATAAGCTTAGCCAAACAGCCCCTAAGTATTCACAACCAATACTCTCTTTTCTTCTAAATATGTACACCCAAAAGCTTCAACTAGCCCCCTTGGGCGACCTTCTTTCATAAATGTCCGTATATTACAAAAAAGTAATCGTAAATATTTATTATTTATTAAATAATAATAAATCAATTTATATTAAAAAAATTCTCGTACCCTCTTTCATAAATGCCTGAAAAAATAATCGTGCCCGTATATCACAAAAAAATAATAAATTGGTTAATAAATAATCGTGCCCGTATATAGATTGTGATGGGTGCAACACAATAAAAGATTTAACAAAGGAAGTCGAAGAGCTGAATGTGTAGGAAACGGAGAAAAGCAATTCAATGTGTGGTATGTACACTCATAATATTGATTTTATTAAAACGTTATATACAGTTAGTGTTAACTTTTATAGAGATCATTATGTTCAATTACAAATAATTCTAAGAAATTAACTTAATATTTAAGATCAATCTATTTAACTTTTTTTTGAAACGTGAACTTCATTAAAAACCATCGAACCCGAAAACCGGAACGGCAACAAACAAACACAACCAATTACATATTAACAAATTTACACAAATCCTCCCATTCAAACGAGCCATCTTTAGCCCTATGTTTGAACCAAGAAAAACTAACCGATCTAACTTCACTAAAGACTTCTTTGACATTGCTCATCTTCCCGTTAAACCTAAGATTGTTTCTAGCCTTCTATATGAACAAACACGCAACCACGATAATCCCATGCGAAGCCTTTCTTTCTGACACCCCTCTACTACCTTGCTCATGAATTTCTAAAAGATCCCGGAAAGAGAAGGCATAAAAAATCATGACCCGGCACCACAAACTAACTTTCTCCCAAACTCCCAATGCCAAGGGACAAGCCGAGAAGAGGTGATCCACCGAACCAGAACCAGCCTCGCAGTGCTTGCACTCACCGTCTGAGATCGACACTCCCCTCCTAACCAGCGCCTCCACAATCGGGATTCTGTCAATCGCCGCGCGCCACGCCAAAATGTTGCATTTAAGCAGAACCCACTTGCACCAATCCATCACGCACCGACTACTATAATCGTTCTTCGAATCAATGATCTTCTTAACAGCCTTTACAGAGAAACAGTCCGACCCATTGCCCACCCAAAGCCACTTGTCGGCATCGTTCGAAAGATTAACCGCTTCCAACGCCGAGATGAGAAAGTTCCATTCAGTTATTTCTGAAGAAGTAGCCGGATCGTGACGCCAAAGCCACAAGCCATCCCCTTCTACCTTGTCACGAACGCTGCATTGCTTAACCAACTCCAACTGGAACAGGGAAGGGAACTTCATTTTCAATGGAACATCGCATAGCCAGGGATCCAACCAAAACATAATATTGTCACCTCTGCCCACCACTCCTTTAAAAAGGTTACAAATCGAAGAACCATCCAAAATTGGGCACTTGATTGTCGCCACGGTATTGCACCAAACTCCGCCGAGTGATTTTTTAACGGAACAAAATCCCAATCGGAACCACCGGAATGGATAGCATTTATCACTCTCACCCATAGATTATCCCTCTCGGTTTTGAAACTCCATCCCCACTTCAAGAGCAATGCCATGTTAATATCTTTAAGGTTATGAAGCCCCAATCCTCCAATCTTCTTCGGGGAGGCGACCCTCCCCCACGCGACCGAGTGAACTGTTAGGATCTGTGGCTCTTGTGAGTGTGTTTGTTTGTATGATTTGGACAATTAATGATTATGAAACAATGTAAAGTGCAGCGGAAATGAAAACAAACTTTGTAAACACAATCAAAGGAGGAAATAGTTTGATAAAACATTTGCTTCACATAGAGTCGAATGATTTACAAATCAAAGCAAAAGATTACAGACATGCTTACATACTAAACTCCCCCTCAGCCTGATACTCCAGAGTTGGTTGCACAAGATGAAATGATTGGATTGAGGAGAAGAGCTCTCTCAAAACGAATCAAATATAACAGTACAGAGTACTGTCATATTTACAGGCAAACCAAACTACTGATGTACCTCAGCTGACGTCACCATGATAGTGACATCTAACAGCCTAACAAACTATAAACACTGGTCTATACAAACTACTGATGTCTAACAACTGATAAAATATAAAACAAGTCTAACACTGTTCACGTTCCACTGTTGTAGCCTAAGCACTGACTGTATGAAACATCAGTGCTTTCTTCAAAAGGTGATCAGTCTTTGAATGAGCAGTGCTTAGGTCATCAGCAGTACTTAAGAGTCAGCAGTAGATAGAGCTCAGTGTTTGCCTTTTAGCAGTCTTCAACTGTTTCATCAGTGCTTGGTTAGTCAGTTGTTCTTCAGAGCAGTACTTTAGAGTGTATCAGCAGATAGGTAACCACTGTCAAGGGGAGAGCTTAGAGTGAACGTCTGCTTATTGTGAATCCACTGTTGTGACCAGGTTTTGAATTTACATTATCTGTTCCTCTGGTAGGGTTCAATCCCAACAATCTCCCCCTGGAACAGATAATGTCAAAACCTGTCATTATTCTGGATCTTTATTACTCATCAAAAGTTCCCTTGCTTGTCTTTTAAATTCTTCTTCAAACTCTTTGGAACTTATATCATCTTCATCCCGGCACAGTGTAAGTTCAAGGAGATCCTGCAAATATTGAACACTAAGGCCTAGTGCTTCTTTCCTTGATATGTACTTCACATCTCCATTGGATCTGACTATAGTCAATACGTGGGTCTTTTGGTCAGACATCCACTTTAGTACTTTCGAACCCAATGGATTTTTCGGGAGAGGGTTATTTGCTGATGAGTTGAGAGATGTTGGCCTTGTAAAAACTTGCAGACTTTAAGACATTCTTTTGAAGGCCATTTCAATGACAACATTTGCTGCAGCTATATCTTCTGCAGTTTCTTTTTCAATCAGCTCCTGCCTTTCAATGTCTGTCATGTCTGTTGAAGTGTTTGGTAATGCAGGTTTGAATGTCACCTTCTTAAGAAGGTTTTGAAGCTTTTCTGAGCTCTCTTCTTTTAGACCCATTTTCTTGATGGCTTCTGTGAAGTACTCAGCTTCCTTTTCTTTCACCTCATCACTGGTCAACTGTTCCTTTTCTTCTTGGTTTGTCACAAAGGTAGACCGGAACAGTGTTTTGAGGTTTTCTATCTGCTGTTCAAGCTTCATTCTTTGTTCATGCTTCTTTGAGGTGCTTGAAACAGTTATTTTTCTTTTCTTTAGCCTTTCATAGGCTTCATCAGTCTGCTGTTTTGACCATTTTGATATGGCTTCAGCAGTATCCATTTTTGCATCCACCAGCTCCTTTTTCTTTCTCTTATACTCAGCAGTTAAGTCAGCAATGAGCTTTTCATATTTTCTCCAGTTAGGAGCATTCCTCTTCTTCGTAGGATCATTCTTAATCTTCTCAATCCTTTCTGCCTCACGCTTAAGAGCTACTACTGGCCATTCTTTGAACTGTTGTTCTTCAGCAGGATAGAATTTCTCTTTCATGATGTAGGCTAGATATTGTTTTCTTAACTCTTTCTTTTGATCAGCCTTTTCTTTGTTTAGGTCTTGTGCAAACTCTTCTATGTGCTTTACTTTTGTGAAGTAGAACTCCAGTCTTTTAGCAATGCCATCTTCGCTTAACCGTTCTTTTTCGCTCTCAACTTTAGCTCTTAGTCTTGCTTGCCTTGCCTTGATTTTGAGATAATCATCCATATCATCTGGTGGCATGTAGCCTATGAGTGAGGAGAATCTCCTTTTTGAAGGATCTTCTTCTGTATAGAATTACCTCATCTCATTTTTGATGGCTTCAAGTTCCAGTGGATATTGTGCAGCATTAGGATCATGTATACCCTCATCGGCAGGGATTGGCTTTCTTTTTCTGTTGAAGAGCTTTGGTTGTGAAGTAGGAGAGATGAGAGCAGTGGTGGATGACTGACTAACAGCTATTGAAACAACTGGTGTCTCAACATCTGTTGTCATTACAACTGCTGATATGTCAGCAGATGTCTTCTGCTTTTGAGCAGGGGATGGTGTGGTAGTTTTTTATGATGGTGATGGTGGTAGTGAATCATAAGGAATGGAGACCTTTCTCCTTTTTGGTTGAGGAGGGGCTGTTGGTGAGACAATGGTTTGAATGATGGACAGTGGCTGACAAACAACTGTTGAAACAACTGGTGCTTCAACCGCTGCTGTCATTACAACAGATGTTGTAACAGATTTTGTGAAGTAGAACTCCAGTCTTTTAGCAATGCCATCTTCGCTTAACCGTTCTTTTTCGCTCTCAACTTTAGCTCTTAGTCTTGCTTGCCTTGCCTTGATTTTGAGATAATCATCCATATCATCTGGTGGCATGTAGCCTATGAGTGAGGAGAATCTCCTTTTTGAAGGATCTTCTTCTGTATAGAATTACCTCATCTCATTTTTGATGGCTTCAAGTTCCAGTGGATATTGTGCAGCATTAGGATCATGTATACCCTCATCGGCAGGGATTGGCTTTCTTTTTCTGTTGAAGAGCTTTGGTTGTGAAGTAGGAGAGATGAGAGCAGTGGTGGATGACTGACTAACAGCTATTGAAACAACTGGTGTCTCAACATCTGTTGTCATTACAACTGCTGATATGTCAGCAGATGTCTTCTGCTTTTGAGCAGGGGATGGTGTGGTAGTTTTTTATGATGGTGATGGTGGTAGTGAATCATAAGGAATGGAGACCTTTCTCCTTTTTGGTTGAGGAGGGGCTGTTGGTGAGACAATGGTTTGAATGATGGACAGTGGCTGACAAACAACTGTTGAAACAACTGGTGCTTCAACCGCTGCTGTCATTACAACAGATGTTGTAACATCTGTTGTCTTCTGGTTTATTGCAGGAGGCAGTGATGGTGATATTATTGTAGATGATGATGGTGGTGGAACAGTGGTTGTGGTGGTGTGTGATAGAGTGGTGTGTGTTGGAGGTGTGTGTGTTGATGAAATGGCAGCTGTTTGGCTACTAACAGCAGTTTTTGTAACAACTGTTGTATCAGCTGTTTGTTTTTCTTTTTCAGCTTCAATGAAAACACCATCCTCTATTCCCTTTTTCTTCAACTTGATTTTCTCCCCCTTTTTGACATTATCTGCAAGGGGGTTATCCATGAAAAGAATAGTGGAGGGAACCTTTCCAGAAGTGCTATTGAGATGAGCCTTGATAGCTTTAATGTCAGCTTGGGTATCTTTAAATCTTGATTCCACCATGTTGGTCAGCATTTGTACATGAATAACATGCTTTTGATCAGCCATCTGTTGCTGTTTTTCAAGCATGGGTTTAAAAATATTCCAAAGCTCATTTTCAGCAAATGCATATTGTGCGGGTGCTTGAGCAGGAACAGCAGTGGCTTGTGTTTTCTGAGCTTTTAAAATCTCTTGCACCATCTCCTTTATTTCAGAAACTGATTCTTCTAGTTTTTCAACTCTGTCCGTCAATTCCAGAAATTTTGAATCATCACCTACTCTAGTAGGATCATCTGAATCCCCACCAGTAGTGGTTTTATCAATGTTTGACTTAGGAACTGAGTCCCAAAAGTTACCCATTGATGCCCCTTGTTCTTGGTACTGGGGACTTCCTTCTTCAGCACTTGACAACCTTGTTATTTTACCAGTGGTCAAAATTAACTCACTAGTGGTTGCCATGGGTGTTATGGAAGAAGTTGGCTTCAAGGGAGTCTTATTGATGAAACAACTGTCCAACTGAAGATCTGTTGATCCATCAGTTGTAGTTGCTGCTCCACTTGAACTACCACCGAGAGTTATATGTAACTCAAGGGGTGTAACCTCCTCAATTGTTGCTGGGATAGCAGGAGGAGTAGCATCAGACCCAGTCACTTGTGGATGTATACTCTCAGTGATAGGTGGTAGAGTGGAACTGGTTTGTGTCTGAGCTAGGTAGCATGGTTTGTGGTAATATGATTGGTGAGGGTGTGGGAGTTGAAAGAGACATGTCCTTGGGATCAGGACTGAGGAAGATGGATCCGAGTGGATTCAGAGCTTCATATTGTGGTGTCCCTGTGCTTACAACCTGATCCTTTTGTGAGGATGCAGGACGGGTTTTAGGCAATGGTGGAGATCTTTCTACCAACTGCTGTGAGGAAGTAGCAGCAGTGGTTTGTGGTGACTTTTGTGTTGTCACAGGCAGTTCCTCTGGGATCTCATCTTCCAGAGTTGCCTTTGTTTTGGGTTTGGTGGGTTTTCTGGATGTTTTTCTTTTTGTCTTTTTGGTAATATCAGGTGTGGGTTTCAAAGCAGTGGTGGTGCTGCCTTGATCACCTGGAGCAGTGGGCTCAGCAGCAGATGTCTGAGGAGCAGTTGTAACTGCTAAATTCTGCTCAGACACCCCTGCTTTTGTTTTTATTGGTGCCAACATTCTAGTGAATGTTTCAGGTGTCAAGCTTTTTATTTGAAAATAGACACCTTGTTTAAGTAAATTTTCATTTTTCTTATCAAATTTTTGTAAAAAGTAATAACTCAAAAATCTTGGAAACAACAAAAATGCTTTACTTTCAACGTTTTTTACCATGTCATTGAAAATCTCCTGGGAGTAATTGTAGTCCTTATTATTCAAAATAGCATAACCCAGGCATTGAATTTTCAATGGTATTTCGTTGAAAGATGTTGTTTTATTCGACGCACACATCAAAAGTGTGTGAAATAAAAATCTGGGTGCAGATGGAAAATAACCCTTTTGTAGGGTGTCTACCTTTGACTGTTCTGCATAGCCCGTTTTCAGAAAATCAGTTTTTAACTCGTTTTTGTCGAAAGAAATTTTACCTTTCTGATCATCGAGTTTGAAGATTTCTGATAATGATTGCGGAGTGATTTTAATCGCCGTACCCTGTATTGAGGAGTTAATGGCTACTACTTTATCATCTTGTTTTCCAAGCATAGCATTTTTCCAGAACTCTCTCTGGGTTTGCAGATATATGGGGGCATCTACTGTCAACAAAGTTTTGTACTTTGATGTAGATATGGTGTCGAGAATGGAATCGAAGGTATGGTTGTTTGCGGGTTTTGTGAGTAAACCCAAATAGTTGTGAGATTGTTTGTATGGTATTTCGATGGTTTCTTCAGCCGTTTGAGCGGCCTCTGTTGAAGGTGGTGGTGATTTTGATTTTGATTTTGTCATTTTTGCGGAGAAGAACAAAGAAGGATTTTGGAGATTTTGAGAAGAAGGGTTGGAAACTGCTATGAGAAGAGAATCTTGGAATTCAATTCGATAGTGTAAAACCCTGTTTGGGGGTTTAGGGCAGGGTTTTATTTAGGGAAAAAGTGATCGCTGATGTGGCAGCAGTTATTATGATCTGACGGCTAAAAACTGACCACGTGTCAAACATTGATGAATTGGATGAAGGGTGGAGAACAGTTGTTTTAAGAGCCACTGATGAGTCATGTATCAGTGGTTACAACGGTAATAAAGTGGACAGTGGATGATTTTTACTATCAGTGGATAGCATATCAGTAGATAAAACTCTGCTTTTGAGCAACAGAGTTTATCAAGGAAATGAACAGAGGATGGCTTCCAATCAGTGGATGAGTCACTGATTTTGACCATCAGTGCTTGCCAAGCAAAATGAAGAGGCAGTGGTTGACTTTCAGCAGTGGACAGTGGTTAGAAAACAGATGTTTAAGCGAATCAGTGGTTTGGGGCATGGTACTGGTAATGTTTTTAAGAACAGATAAGTCATCAGCTGTTTTGAGAATTTCCATTAAAGGCTTAGCCACGTGTCAACTTCACATTTTGAAGTTTATACAACTCCTTTGACAGTGGTTTAGTACCCCAGATGATGTAAACTTTTTACTAAGGCCACTCATTCTTGTTATAATATTTGAATTAAAACCATGAGTGTCCAAGTATTTTATGTTGATCAATTAATCTTTTATTCAGTGTAACTACAAACTTGAGTCTGATATGACCTTGACAAGTGTGCCATTTCCTTTTGATCCATTTAGAGGATAGTATTACCAACAAAAATAAAGGTGATATATCCTAACAGGAGATTGAAGTTTTTACTATCAAAAACCAGTAAAAAGTTCAAAATATATATTATTAGGAGAATCCATTTACAAGAAAAATAAGTAAAGGATTGTCTAATAATAGAAGCAAAAGAGACATGGTAAAACCGTATTGAAGCACATAATCATCTCATACTCAAGTTTATGAGAATGGTCAGTGGTTAACAAAAATGATATGGAAATTTTAAGACCATTCTAACCACTGTTTGGTACCATTCTTTAGTAGATTGATTGTCAACAAGGAAATGAGGACACAAGATTACATAAGCTTTCTAAAACCCTGGTGTAGATTTTGTTGCCATGTGATGACTCTTAAAAGTTTGTCTAGTCCTTTTGAAAGTTTAATCACTGGAAATACCTATGATTACCTGAACCAAAGATCTCACACAGTTACTTTGATGACTATTTTTACCCCAACCTTTGAACTCTAAGGTGTTTTAAGTTTATACTCTTTTCTTCTGATTTCAAAAGTTTTGAGATAAACACACCTCTGAGTTTTTTGTGAATTTTCTTCTTCCCTTTTTACCCTTCCCAATCATAAGTAATCAAGTACTTACTGGGAGACTTTATTGAAGGAATACATTAATCCAAAATCATTTTGCAGTAATGTTTTGAGAGACTTGGTCATGTTTGCATAAGTTTTACAGCCAATCTCACACTACATATGATACGGACTATTGAACCCTGTTTTTCTTAATGTATTTGGACAAAGTTGATTTATTCCTTTTGAGGATCTCAACCTGTTTTCAACACATAAGATCAAATGACTAAAGTTATAATTTCCCTCTTTTTGTGTTAGAAAAACATCAATGTTTTTATGAACATATGTTTTGTTAATCTGAGGTTCATACTTTAGTATTTATGGAAAACATCACAAATTACACATCAACAATTGAAATTAATTTAGAAAATAAGAAGTAATCTCATAGTTTAACAGATATTTATTTCAGATCTAGAAACCATGAGTGTTTTGTGCATAAATTCACTTGTTGTGTGAAATTTTGTGTGTCATATGACATCTTGGTTGATATACAGAGTTGTTGAATAACCATTTTGTTCATGATTTACTCGATACTCTGTTTTTCAACTAAATACAACCAACCTTAGTATCAATGAACTTTGAGCCGAACTGTTATGTCAATTTGACTGTTAAATCGAAATTGACTGTCCAGGCTCTGATACCAATTGTTAGGATCTGTAGCTCTTGTGAGTGTGTTTGTTTGTATGATTTGGACAATTAATGATTATGAAACAATGTAAAGTGCAGCGGAAATGAAAACAAACTTTGTAAACACAATCAAAGGATGAAATAGTTTGATAAAACATTTGCTTCACATAGAGTCGAATGATTTACAAATCAAAGCAAAAGATTACAGACATGCTTACATACTAAACTCCCCCTCAACCTGATACTCCAGAGTTGGTTGAACAAGATGAAAGGATTGGATTGAGGAGAAGAGCTCTCTCAAAACGAATCAAATATAACAGTACAGAGTACTGTCATATTTATAGGCAAACCAAACTACTGATGTACCTCAGCTGACGTCACCATGATAGTGACATCTAACAGCCTAACAAACTATAAACACTGGTCTATACAAACTACTGATGTCTAACAACTGATAAAATATAAAACAAGTCTAACACTGTTCACGTTCCACTGTTGTAGCCTAAGCACTGACTGTATGAAACATCAGTGCTTTCTTCAAAAGGTGATCAGTCTTTGAATGAGCAGTGCTTAGGTCATCAGCAGTACTTAAGAGTCAGCAGTAGATAGAGCTCAGTGTTTGCCTTTTAGCAGTCTTCAACTGTTTCATCAGTGCTTGGTTAGTCAGTTGTTCTTCAGAGCAGTACTTTAGAGTGTATCAGCAGATAGGTAACCACTGTCAAGGGGAGAGCTTAGAGTGAATGTCTGCTTATTGTGAATCCACTATTGTGACCAGGTTTTGACTTTACATTATCTGTTCCTCTGGTAGGGTTCAATCCCAACATGAACTTTTTTCTCCACTGAAGATCCTCCCCATAAGAACTTCCTGATAATACCTTCCAAATCTTCGATCACTTTAATAGGGGCCCGGTAAAGAGAAAAAAAAATAAGAGGGAAGACTTTCGAGGACGGACCTAATCAAAGTAACTTTACCGCCAAAAGAAAGGAAAGACGCTTGCCACAAAGATAAACGCTTCTCAAAAATTTCATAAACCAGTCTCCAGTTTTTTATCTGATTCATATTAGCCCCGAATGTCAAACCAAGATACTTGAAAGGAAAAGAATCCGCTTTTCATCCAACCAACACCCCCATATCTTCGACATCCCCAAAGGACATCCCGAGCCCATAGAGATTCGATTTGCACAGATTCATTTGAAGACCTTAACACACATGAAAGCATATGAGGATTCTCACCACGTTAAGGATATTCTCCTTACTCCATTCCCCTAGAATGATGGCATCGTCGGCGTATAAGAGGTGCGAAACCATAGGGCCATCGTTAGGGAGCTTAATTCCTTTCACGATACCCAAATCCGAAGCCTTCCTGATCATCCACGATAAAGCCTCCATTACGATGACGAAGAGAAACGGGGAGATAGGATCTGTCACACCCCAACCGTTGGCGGAAACATCGGGATACGACACTAAGCCTTCAGATTGCTCATGAGATTCCATAACACTAGATATTTCAATATGGATTAAATTCATTTCATAATAATATTGTCTACAATCAAACATCAACCATAACATAGTATCAATACATATCACCAAAATCGTTTTAAGTTTGATAGATTAAACTACGCGAGTTTCTAAGCATCATCCCTGGCTTGTTTCACTTGTTTCCATAGCATCCTATCAGCCTGCAACATGTATTAAAATAAGTCTGTACAAAAACGTGCTGGCGAGTATAAAAGTTTGAGTATATAGCATAATAGATTAAAGTCTCATGTCCTTCATGTAAATAATAAAGATAGTTTCAGCCATGCTAGTGTTCGCAGTCCAAGTGATAGCCCAAGTGTCCTGATGCTTTGGTGTTTTCCCAAGACTCAAGTAAAACTAGAATCCTCCTAACAATACCCCTTGAATAATGGGGAGGTGCATCTCCTATAGCGCTACTATTATTAAGGTGGAACTACACACTCTGGATTAAACTTTCACAAAGCATAAAGAATCACAAGTTTCACATACACAAAAAGGGATCGAGTATACTCAAAGTGATTGCTTAACAGTAGACTGTTATTGGATCAAAGGGAGCTCTTTAGGATTAGCCTGATTAGATTACAACAGATAAGTGTCGGGCAAAGTAACGAGATTGCGCAAAGTGTGAGTGGGGGGACGGATTGCCATCTGATCGGATGGTCATCCGTACGGATGGCCATTCAATCGAATGGTCATTCGATCCAAGTGTGGGATTCCAGAAGTTAAGTCAAGTGTTCAACCCAGGTTACTTCGATCGGATGGTCATTCGATCAGACGGCAGTCCGATCGGATTGCCATTCGATCCGAAGTTCCAAAGTTTCAAAGATTCTAAGTCTCAGTTTCAAAAAGATTGTAAGTGTTGAAAGGTTTCAAGGCACGTGTCACTTTGATCGGATGGCCGTTCGATCGGATGGCAGTCCGATCGGATTGCCATTCGATCCTTGTGACTTGTTCCGTTTTTTCAATTTGTAAGGTTTCTAAGCTTCTGGTTTAACGGTGACGACACGGTACGTCTTGAGACAATGATTAGCACATCAATGTTTGGCCGGTCTGATCGGATGGGAATCACCCCGTCCTATCAGGGGTCTGTTTGTGACGATGCTTATGTCTGAATCCGTACTCTGGTCATCTTCTCAGGCAACAATCCATTTCCAAACCGGCTCTAGACTAACAATCAAGTCTACAGTCTGTTTAGATCCGGATTCTACCGTTTCAAGTAAAAGTTTAAGAACCAGATGAAGAGAAGCATGAGTTTTAGCTAAAAAAGTCTAGTTTTAGCAAGGATTTGGTGTAACGACACATGAAATTCCTTAGATCTGAGCTAGATCTTGACTGGAATGACATCCCACAACTGTTTGTACAAATCATCATGATGACGTCATCCTCAAGAGCTTAAATCTCAGAGATTTCATGGTGAAAAGTGTGATTTCGAAGTAGAATCATGTAGAGAATAGTGTGTAGATTGAAGTTGTACAAGAATATGAGAGAAAACTTACAAGACTCGGCCTAGAATCGAAGGAAAGTGCCCAAAAATGAGAGTGCGTGCATCTGAATCGGAGGAGGTTGTCACATCTATGATGAATGATGTGACAGGTCCTATTTATAGTGTTAGAGAGGAGTTAAGGCGGTGTGGCATTTGGTTCGGATGGCTGTTCAATCGAATGGCCCTCCGATCAGATGGCCATCCGATCGGATTGCCATTCGGTCAATCCCATCCTTTTGCCATTTTCCGTCTTTGATTCGTTTTGCGAGTTAGATTAAGCATTGAGTTGCGTGTTATTGTGTAATAGAATCACATAGCTAGATTATCTCCTTAACACATTAGTTTCCAAGTTTCTTAGATTCCGCCAGTGACAAGTCTCCAGTTTCTCGTTCAACAAAGTCTCAAGTTTCACGAGTCTCAAGAGCCAAGCACCAAAGTATCAAGTATCATAGCTTCCAAGAATCATAGTTTCCAAGTATCAAGAATCATAGTGTTAAGTATCAAGAATCAAGTCTCAAGAATATAGTATTAAGAGTTAAGAATCTAGATTTAAGCATCACAAGTGTCAAGTATCACGTAGTTCAGGGACGAAAATTGACAATAGCTAAAAGTTCAGGGACGTAGGCGTTACAGGATCCCCTTGGCGCATACCTTTACTACACTTAAATTTAAAAGTAGGCGCTCCGTTAACTAAAACCGACGTCCTCACCGACGAAATAACACCTTTGATCCATGATGTGTGTAAAATGCAACATATAAATTACATCAAATGAGGCATAAAACTAACCCTTTTTAAGTACTAATGTTGGAAAAAGAGTGTTTTTGTCTTCCTTTTGTATTTTCAGGATTAAATGAGCTCAAATTCACAAAAGAAGCAAAAAGACAGCTAAATCTAACATAAATACAAGAAAAGGAACATAAGTGGACTGCCCGACCCCTCAATGGCATCTTCCCAAGCAAAATAGAGAAGGCAGAAGACTGAACACGCCCCGTGCTCAGCCAGCACGGGGCCGTGCCCAAGAAGCAGCAGAAAAGACAAACCTATAGAAGCTTCTATTGCCCACCACGGGGCCGTGTCCAGTGAACACGGGGGCGTGGCGAAGGTACAGAAGGCGCATTAATTGTAATTGCGAATTACAATTAATGAAGAGAGAGAATGTCAGACAGGCACGGGGGCGGGTCCAGCGGACACGGGGCCGTGCCCAGCCTTCTGTTCAGCCTATAAATAGGAGTGCTTGGTTTCATTTCAACTCATCCCTTGGCACACCACCTCTCTCACACTTCATCCACCACCCACCACCATCACAACACCATCATCCACCACCATCATCCATTGTCCATCGTATAGTGTGTGAGTCATCTTGGGATCCAAGATTGATCGTAAGAGTTCTTGACAATCAAGACCATGTTTACCTAAGTCTTTTACATCACTTGGTGAAGACAAAGTGTCTAGTATAATACTTTTTATTTCTAATCTTTTGCACTTTTTATTTGGTTTTGTATTAATGACTTTAATAACTAGTTACTTATGTTGAAGGTGATCTTTCCTTTTCGTTTGTCCGTGGTGTCTTGGCATTATTTTACTGTCTATATAAAATAAAAGATTTTCACCATTCATATCTCCACGGTCTATATGGAGGTATGTTGGCTACCTGGTCGGGGGTTAAGGGAACGGTTTGGTAAAGGTCTTGCCATTGTTCAGCGTTTAGAGGTCCTGCAATGGACCTGGGTCAAATTTAGTAGGACCTCCTTCAATGCTTCACGGTATTGGATGGCGGGGGTCCAAACTCTTTGATCCCCTCATAAGTTAACTACTATTAATACTATAACCCGGCTATTTAGGACTGTATCCCTGCTGACTCAGACTACTTAGCCGAGGGTAACGTCACCGCCAAAAGCGGGGCCTACCATAATTTGCATTAATAACTTAATTAATTATCTTCCAATAATCCACCCTTTTAGGATTGTATCCTTGCTGAATCAAACTACTGGGGTGAGGGTAACGTCACCTTCAAAAGAGGGGCCTACTACAATAACTAAGATAATCTCTTAAATATGTGCAAAAGTGCGGAAATAATCAAAGGTTATACTAGATACGAGTCGGAACCAAGTGATTCATCTTGTCTAGCTGTTTTTTCTTTTATTTTTATTTTCAGCATTTTAGTTAGTTTCAATTTTTCTTAGTTCAAAACATCTTTCTAAACTTTTTATTTTGATTAGACGTTGAGGATAAACCGGTATTAAAAGCTCTTGTGTCCTTGGACGACCTCGGTATCTTACCAACGCTATACTACGCTCACGATGGGTGCACTTGCCCATATGTGTGTTTAGTGTTAGTAAAATATCGTGTTTTATAAATTTAAAACTTGGCTAAAAATAAGTGTTAAAGGGGCTTAAAATATACACCTAATATATATAACACTTCACATGCATCAAGTTTTTGGCGCCGTTGCCGGGGACACAAGGATTTTAAGAAAGCTTAAAATCGACGGCCTAATCAGTTTTTCAAAACCTTTTCAAAACGCGCGCACATTTTTCTGCATTTTAGTTTAGTTTGCATTTACAGTAGCCTGAACACGGGGCCGTGCTCACTGAACACGCCCCCGTGCTGCATATTCTTAGTTAGATACCCAGATACAGAGTCTGAACACGGGGCCGTGCTCACTGAACACGCCCCCGTGCTCAACGTGACCAGTAAATTTAATTAAAACGCCCAGATACAGATTCTGAACACGGGGCCGTGCTCACTGAACACGGGGCCGTGTCCAGCCTCTGTTTCCGTTTTTATTTTTGTTTCCTGATCTCGAGACTTGGTTGTGGTCTGCTGAGTGATTTTTATGGATCAATACTCAGGAGGTTACAACTACACCTATGATGAGGATGATTATAGGGGTAATTATTGCACTAATTGTCGTAATACACGCTCGGTTCAAAATAATCATTCATATCAACCATCCAATTCATACACCTACTATGAGGAGCCCAGGTACGAGCCATCGACTTCATACACGTCCTATGAAGACCAAAGGTATGAACCTCCTCCCTCATACTCATATTTTGATGAACCAAGGTATGAGCCTTCTTACTCATACTTTGAGGAACCAAGGTATGAGCCACCACCTTCGTATGCTTATTATGAGGAACCATGGCGTAAACAACCCACCTCATATGAGTATTATGAAGAACAAAATTACGACCCTTATCCATCATATACTTACAATGAAGAACAATGGTGTGAACCATCTACTTCATATGGGTATTATGAGGAACAAAGGATCGAACAACCGGATTCAAGCTTAGAAAATTCCGATTCTTTTTCTATAACCGAAGTGACCGATAGGATATTAGAACACATTAGAGTTATCGATCGATGTATAAAAGAAGCTCGCGCAAGGGAATAGGAGTCCCGCGGAAGAGAAGAGTTAAAAAAGGAAGAGATAACCGAAAGTGTAAAAATGGAAGAACACATAAGTGAAAAACCGACACATGAGTTAAACAACGAAAAAGGTGAGTCCAACAACGTTAAAATTCAAGAAGAGTCTAATTTTGAAAAAATTAATCTCTTGTCACCTTCTTTTGAAAATCATTGTTTAGTATCCCCTCATGCTAAGTTTTTAAAAGAGTTAAGCACTAACACTAAAATTGACGAAACGGTAAGTGTTAAGTTAACTAATGATCAAACCTCACTAATAAAAGAAGACCCATTTGAAATTAACATTACACCGGTTCCATGTTTCTTTCAAAATTCGTTTATTAGTAATGTCACAATCGATAAAGATCTTTGTGTTAACATAATGCCTAACGACATTTTCGAAAAATTAAGTATTAGTGATTTTTCTCCACTTCAAATACCCATTTTGCTATCCAATCGGAAAGTAATAAAATCAATCGGTATAGTTGAGGATGTATTGGTTCAAACAAATCAAATGGTAATCCCGACCGACTTTGTCATCCTCGATGACGCTCCTCTAGTGTTGGGACGACCATTTGTAAAAACTCACGAAGCTTTGAAAAACCGGAAGTTCAACAATTTACCTCTTCAATTAGGGGCATTTAAAAGAAGTGTCGATCTTGAGCGGTCAATGAAATATCCAATCGGCAATAATGACCCCCTAATTGAAGATGAGCCAGAACCACCCGATAAGGAGGGTCTAGCCAAGGACCCTTATAAACGTGGCGCACCACGGAGGCATTCCGCGGAACTATCCGTAGTTTAGTTTAGATTAACCTTTATGTTTTCTAGTTTAGTTTTTAATTTTCAGGAATAAAACACACTCGGGATGGTGAAGGATGATAAGGGAAGCTTGAACCAACACCCCATACACAAAAACAGAGCCTCCCGATGATTTTTCTTCATTACAGCAAGTTCAGCACGGGGTCGTGCTCACCCCAACACGCCCCGTGCCCAAGGTTCTGTAGAAAATGCCTAGTTCAGGTACCTGGACACGGGGCCGTGCTCACTGAACACGCCCCCGTGCCCAGCTTTATGTTTACTTTTGGTACTGGCAGTCTGGACACTGGGCCGTGCTCAGCCAACACCACCCCGTGTTCAGCTACCCAGTACCATAAAATCTTGTTTTTAACCTACTTTTACACATTCAATCAACCTAAAAACTTATTTTTGGGACACATTGAGGACAATGCGTAATTTAAGTGTGGGGTGGATGCTAAAACCTTGAAATTTTGCAAGTCCTAAATACAAGCCTTACACAAAACTCTATTGGAACCGCTAATCACCCCAAATTTTTTCAAAAATTTTCATTTTTTTTACTTGTTTAGGTTTAACTTGGGAATTTCAAAGTTCTAAAAAGGTTATATTTTTACAAATTTACAACCGATAGCGTCGTGATAAAAAGAACCAACATAAGAAAATTATGAAAAGGCATGGCAAACTTAGTTAAAATTTGATTATATATACTTGATCACATAAAAACCCATTCCCACAAAAGTGAGTTTTGAGCCTTTATTGAGCATACAATTACATATTATTAAACTAAATGCTCATTTTTTGTTTCTTGTGTGAATAGCCGTTTGGTTCTTACGACTCTAGAACTTGCCATGACGATACATTCCCGGTCCTTATCAACTTAAACCCGAGTAAGTAAATGATAGAGGCATTAGGACTAACCCTTTTTTTTTTTTCTCTACACCATTATTTTTCTTTTTTTCTTTTACCACCTACCCAAAAATCCCCCTAGTTAGCCCCTTTGAGCCTAAACCCTTTCATTTCATAACCCAAACCAAACACCCTTTTACCCACCAAAACCTTTTTCATTTTTAACTCTTTGTTTTAGTAACAAGTTCGGTTTTTCGTATGATCGTTCAAAAAAAAATGTGTTGATGATGAAGCAAAAGAAAATAAACAAACAAGTTCATCAAAAATAACTTTGTTTGAATAATAGCTTCATCAAAATAAAAGTTACAAAAATAGAAAGTCCTACGAAAACCGACACTTGTTACGCTTTTCACCCTTTCTTCTACTAACCACTAACCACTAACCCAACCACCTACCTTTAACCCAAGCCTAACCCTTCACCCACAAAGTCCTCTTGATATTTACAAATGTATAAAAGTTAAAAGGGAGAAGGATTGATTGCTTGGCAAGCCTATGGTAGGAGTAAGTTCCATACCGCTCTCGAGTGATCCACAAAAATACATTTTCGGCCGAGTGTTGAGTGATCCCCGTGAGGTATGTGAACTTGTATATAAATAGAATTTTAAAAAAGGCATGTTATGCCCTAATAAATAATTTCTCTTATGAAAAGTTTTAAATAAATCATGACGAATAGGATTGTAAATAAATAAAAATAAAACTACATAAAGAATCTTGGAAATCCCGACACTTTACGACAAGCACAAAACCTTCTCTTCTCCCCATTCCATTTGGGAGTGTAAGCCACGTATTAAAGAGTTTTGCTTGAGGACAAGCAAAAGTTCAAGTGTGGGGGTATTTGATGTGTGTAAAATGCAACATATAAATTACATCAAATGAGGCATAAAACTAACCCTTTTTAAGTACTAATGTTGGAAAAAGAGTGTTTTTGTCTTCCTTTTGTATTTTCAGGATTAAATGAGCTCAAATTCACAAAAGAAGCAAAAAGACAGCTAAATCTGACATAAATACAAGAAAAGGAACATAAGTGGACTGTCCGACCCCTCAACGGCATCTTCCCAAGCAAAATAGAGAAGACTGAACACGCCCCGTGCTCAACCAGCACGGGGCCGTTCCCAAGAAGCAGCAGAAAAGACAAACCTATAGAAGCTTCTATTACCCACCACGGGGCCGTGTCCAGTGAACACGGGGGCGTGGCGAAAGTACAGCAGGCGCATTAATTGTAATTGCGAATTACAATTAATGAAGAGAGAGAATGTCAGACAGGCACGGGGGCGTGTCCAGCGGACACGGGGCCGTGCCCAACCTTCTGTTCAGCCTATAAATAGGAGTGCTTGGTTTCATTTCAACTCATCCCTTGGCACACCACCTCCCTCACACTTCATCCACCACCATCACAACACCATCATCCACCACCATCATCCATTGTCCATCGTAGAGTGTGTGAGTCATCTCGGGATCCAAGATTGATCGTAAGAGTTCTTGACAATCAAGGCCATGTTTGCCTAAGTCTCTTACATCACTTGGTGAAGACAAAGTGTCTAGTATAATACTTTTTATTTCTAATCTTTTGCACTTTTTATTTGGTTTTGTATTAATGACTTTAATAACTAGTTACTTATGTTGAAGGTGATCTTTCCTTTTCGTTTGTCCGTGGTGTCTTGGCATTATTTTACTGTCTATATAAAATAAAAGATTTTCACCATTCATATCTCCACGGTCTATATGGAGGTATGTTGGCTACCTGGTCGGGGGTTAAGGGAACGGTTTGGTAAAGGTCTTGCCATTGTTCAGCGTTTAGAGGTCCTGCAATGGACCTGGGTCAAATTTAGTAGGACCTCCTTCAATGCTTCACGGTATTGGATGGCGGGGGTCCAAACTCTTTGATCCCCTCATAAGTTAACTACTATTAATACTATAACCCGGCTATTTAGGACTGTATCCCTGCTGACTCAGACTACTTAGCCGAGGGTAACGTCACCGCCAAAAGCGGGGCCTACCATAATTTGCATTAATAACTTAATTACCGAGTTTCGTGACCGAAACCGTGATTCGTGTGAGATCGGTTCAAGACGGGAGAGATTAGAGATGATAAACAAACAACTTTGTATTAATCCGGTAGTAAAACATTACAAATCGGCCCGATTAACAAGCTAACCGAACCATACCAAAGGAGTACACATCCGGGGAGAGACCAAGTGGTGATCTCTCCCGGTGAGGTCTCAAACCTCCTAAAATCTCTCTATGTTGCAAATGGCAAGGGTTTTCTATTTATAGTCACACCCCTTGTCTTGCAAACACACACAGTCAACCGAATAACCCTCTCGTTTGACCACTTCAAACGAGCGGGTCTATACACGTTCGATAGACCGTTTCACTAACTATTACAAATTCAGCGTAAAATAAAACTAATCTATTCGACAAGCATCGGACACAAAATCTGCATCAACAAATTCCCCCTTGTTCGTTGCTGTCGAATGCTGAAAATGCAACTGCAATCGATCTTCAGTCAAGTATTCATCTTCTCTGTGTTAACAAATTCCCCCTTGACCGATGATCCAGGTAAGTAGTATCTTGACGCTCCTTGTAAAATATTTCCCCCTTAAAGTACGCGTATCCGTGTTGGGTGTTGTGCAATTTCCTCAATTGACCGATCTTCCGCTGATCTTCCAATACTCCAACCGGCATTTGATAAGGGTTCCAATCTTTAAGAACTGCATCAAGTCTTGATCTTGTCATAAGAACTCTATTTCATACAAGCATACTACATTGATAGAGATTTCTGGTGAACTGTCTTCTGTAAACCGTCTTTGTGGAATCGACCAAGTAATGCACTTTAATCTTCAGCATCAACACTCAGGAAAGTCAGCTAGACCAAGTGTATCCCTTGCAAGCTCAACCAGCATGCTTAGTTGAACTACATCCAGATCTCATTGTCTCGCCTTTGTGAAGTTGACCACGTAATGCACTACGGATCTTCAGCATCAGTACTCAGGAAGTCAGCTAGACCAAGTACATCGTTTGCAAACTCAACGAATTGAGTTACCCCCAGATCCCTGTAAAATCCCAAAGAAACATCAAACCCAAAACCGAATCCTGCAGGTCTTCAGTCTTGAACTATCAGCTTTCATAAAGATTCCCCAGGTCTTCAGTGAACAGCGCTTTTGTAACTACTGTAGACTTTAGAAACCTGTATTTTTCTGTGCAAAACCCTTCACGCTGGCTGGAGAATTAATTAAAATCCTCAAATATGTGTATGTGCAAAACATTCCACGCCGAACCGTTTGTATCACCAGAAAATCACAAACTCTACCACCTGTGATTGCGTTTAGAAATTTACCGAAGAAATTCAACATTTGAAATTTTTTTTTAATTTTTTTTTTATTTATTTTTATTTTTTTTATCCCCCCATTTCTTTGGTAAAATCTCTAAACCTTAACAGATTCTCTCAACTTCAAAGAAACTGTCGTCAAATGTTCACCAATTCCCTCCACTAAGCGGAACTGTCGTCAATCTTCATTGAATGTTCTCGGTTCCGAAAAATCACGAAAACGACTTTCTTCTTTGCATATTCTAGTTGAATAAGAACGTCCCCTAGTACCCCGTAGGATCCGACTTGTATCCCTCCAAAGACTTTGTGAACTCGTTAGGACCGGTATTGACATTCTAGGTTCATTCATTCGTTACCAAATGCGAGAATATGACAATAAACAAAAATATTTCTTCGTTGCATATTCTAGTTGATAAAGAAATTTCGCTTAGTACCCCGTAGGATCCGACTTGTATCCCTCCAAAGACTTTGTGAACTCGTTAGGACCGGTATTGACATTCTAGGTTCATACGTTCGTTTTCAAATGCGAGAATATGACAATAAACAAAATGCTTTCGAACATTTACGAATAACCGATAACAATCATAAATATTGACGTGCGGAAGTGAACACACCGTTATTGGTTTTTGGCCCATAATAGTCGCGTCACCATTTTTGACATTTGCATCGGTAACCGTGACTACCCCACATTTTTCAAAAATCAAGTTTTCATCATTTCTTGTTTTCATCATGCCGCATCATCCCGCGTGCTCCCAAAATCCGTACAAATTTGACGTCGACATCTTAGAAGCGCGGTTCAAATCAACTTTGCGAACGCCCGACCCCATGTGCATGTAACTACTTTTGAATATTGGCCCAAAATTAATTTAGCCAAAATTAATTTATCCAATTAATTTGATCCAACATAAGTGGGCTTTTTTGATTGGTCCATTCCAATTGCACAAGTGGACCCAAATAGAAAACAAACCCAGCTGTGACTTGGATTCCCATCCACATTCTATACCCTCAAAAGTCAATTCCTCTTTTCCATAAGTCTTTCTCTCTCTGTACGATACATACATATCCACAACAGACAAGACTTCTCATCTTTCAAGTACTCTCTCTCATCAATAGTCATGTTCCCCAATTTCCTTTTTCTCTTTCCTCGGTGATACCAACCATCAAAGAATATGCTGGACGATTGATGCTCGAAAGATGAATTGGTCAACGAAGGATTTGACCTATTTGATCCTTCGAGCTGATCAGACTTTTCGAAAGATGGATCAGGTCGAAAGATATCCTTCGAGGATAATCTTTTGAAGTTGTTGAGGGTTCCCACAAGTATCTGGTATCTTTCGATCCAGATCTGGATCCTTCGACCCAAAGTCTCATCTTTCGAGCACCTTTTTCATCTTTCGGGAGTGGGGATGAAGAAACCCTAGTTTCTTTAAGCGCCGCCAAGAACATCAAGAACACAGCACTGTTTATTTTGCAGATTTGACGAAAATCACACATTTGATGATGAAAACTTGAATATTTAGGTGAAAAACATAAAACCCACACTCGTTTCAGCACAGATCTGAATATTCGGGTCCAGATCTGAGTTTTTCTCATTTTCACCCAACTTCTCTTCTTGAACAAAAATCACTAAAATCACAGATCTAGAGCACATGTGACTTAGTAAACGGTTAGATTTACTAAATCGGGCACCATGGCTCTGATACCAATTGTAGGACCGAGTTTCGTGACCGAAACCGTGATTCGTGTGAGATCGGTTCAAGACGGGAGAGATTAGAGATGATAAACAAACAACTTTGTATTAATCCGGTAGTAAAACATTACAAATCGGCCCGATTAACAAGCTAACCGAACCATACCAAAGGAGTACACATCCGGGGAGAGACCAAGTGGTGATCTCTCCCGGTGAGGTCTCAAACCTCCTAAAATCTCTCTATGTTGCAAATGGCAAGGGTTTTCTATTTATAGTCACACCCCTTGTCTTGCAAACACACACAGTCAACCGAATAACCCTCTCGTTTGACCACTTCAAACGAGCGGGTCTATACACGTTCGATAGACCGTTTCACTAACTATTACAAATTCAGCGTAAAATAAAACTAATCTATTCGACAAGCATCGGACACAAAATCTGCATCAACACAATAATCCACCCTTTTAGGATTGTATCCTTGCTGACTCAAACTACTGGGGTGAGGGTAACGTCACCTTCAAAAAAGGGGCCTACTACAATAACTAAGATAATCTCTTAAATATGTGCAAAAGTGCGGAAATAATTTGCATTAACAACTACCTACAAGAATAAAAATTAAATCGATTCAACCAACTAAAACAAAATACTATCGTAGTTTTGCTAAAAAAAACGAAAATTATGGCAAAATTGTTATTTTTTAACGGGAGGCAGAATCGTAATTTGTCTGAGCCAATGAGTAGGTGTCAGACAGCTTCCTAGGCAAGAGTGTAATTTTATATTGGTGACAAAAAACGTAATTTTACTGGGTAAACCGGGAAGTGTTAGGGAGCTGTCTGGCACTATTCCCCAACATCCCTTTTGTAGGTATATAAATTATAATATATAAACTAAAAACCTTATATAAAAGTATATTTATATTTTAAATTTTCTAAATTAAGAGTGTTGTATACACTAGGCATAACAAGGGTTCGGGTCAACCAAAGGAACTGGTCAAATCGGGTCAAGGTCATAGCAGACCATTTAAAAAAAGATAAGTGTTTGATTATGATAAAAATGTACGTTTGTTAGAATGAGTTCCGGTTAAAAAGAGTATGTTTACAAAATATTACAAACTTTATCACTATTTTAAATATATTTATTATTTATTTTTGTTATTTTATTACTTTATGAAGAGATATGGTCCCGGACCACCGTTGAGTCCGGGAAAAACCCATAAACGACCTACAAAATGACCGGTTGGCTTTGAGAAGTCACCAGCGGAACCCACCCGTCGCGTGGATATATGTCAGCACGATGGAGACAAAAGGTACAAGACAAAAGTGACTCTAGAATCCACACGCTTGTCCACGTGTCCTCGCGCTAGTCCATTTGTCAAGGGGGCTCCGCCGGTACTTCCTAGGGCATCCCATTAATGTCCTCACCGACTACAACATCCACAACGTTCTCTGGAAAAAGCAAGAACTTTACAGATGATTGGTCAAATGGACGATAGAGTCGGACGAGCACACACTGCATTACAAGCCCAAACCCACCATTAAGGGGCAGGTCTTATCAGATTTCATTATAGAGTAAAGTGCCAAAATGGTCCCTAAGGTTTGATCACTTTTGCCACTTTAGTTCAAAACTCAGACCTTTTGAATCTGGGTTTCTGTGGTTTCAATTTTGTTTCCATTTTCATCCAAACGCAAAATTTGGTCAGATTTTTCAGTTAGCATCCAAATTTTTTTTGACTTTTTCCTCCCTTTTAATGAAGGGCAAAATGGTTAGTTTTTTTTTAATTTGTTATAATAAAACGTTAAAAGACCATTTTGTCCTTCATTAAAAAGGAAGAAAATGGCAAAAAAACTGGATATTAACTAAAAAAACTAGGGCTGTTCACGAGCCGAACCGAACCGATCAGACCTTTGCTCGTGTTCGGTTCATTTACAAACCGATCCGAACCGAACCGAGCGTGTTTTCAACCGAGCCAAAGTCGAGCGAGCGCCTTTCGATCCGAGCATTTTTCGAACGAACGTCGAGCGAGTATCGAGCGTTGCAGAACAAACAAGGAAAGTGACAATGGGAGTGCTAGTTATTAGAATAAAGTGCATTTTTCGTCGCTGATGTTTCGTCCAATAGAACACAAGTAAAATTTAACAAATAACAAGGAATACAAAAACACTGAATTAGTTCTATCATGATTAACTAAGCGGGAAGATAAATCCTTGACCGATTGAACATACCCTTGTTCTATCAGAAGTTTGAAATTGAATGAACCGATTGAAGTAAAACCCTGGCGATTTGGCATCTTGGAGAGTAGCGATGGAGAAAATGAAAAACGATGGCCAATGGGGGGTTTTGATTAGGGTCTTGTACTTCTAGATCGAATGGCGGGTTGATACTTGAGTATTGATCGACGCTTCACTTTTTAGTATTTGAAATTTTGACTCAATTACTCAAATGGACATTTAATTATTGGACAATGGACTATTGGTATTGGATTTTGATTCTAATTACTTAAATGAGCTCTATTTGGATCTTGGAACAAACATTGTTGATCTTGGTCTCTAGTCATTTCATTAAAAATGATACACACACAAATATATATGTATATATATATATTAAAAAATAAATCAAGCCAACCGAGCCGAACCGAACTGAGCGGGCCTTTGCTCGTGCTCGGTTCGTTTACAAACCGAACCGATCCGAACCGAGCATTTTTTCAATCGAGCTGAATTGAACGAGCAAATTCTGAGCATTTTTCGAGCGAGCATCGAACGAGCGTCGAGCGCCGAGCAATTTGAACAGCCCTAAAAAAATCTAACTAGAATATGCTTTTAGATGAAAATGGCAACAAAATTGAAACCACAGGAACCCAGATTCAAAAGGTTTAAGTTTTGGACAAAAGTGACCAAACATCAGTGACCATCTTGGCAGTTTACTCTTCATTAGGGTGAGAGGGGCACTCCTCTCTTAGGGGAGTCCCCTCTCTTACGCACGGTCAATCAGCACGCTCCACGTCAACTCCCATCACACCCTCAATTTGATGGCGGCACTCCTCTCTTGGGGGACTTGTTTTTTTATTTTTTTATATAAATATTTTTATAAAACTAAAACATAATTTAAATAAATTAAAACTAAATAAAAATAAAAAATAGAACATTTCATTTAATTAAAAACAAGTTTGAGGGGTATTTTTAAAAGTAATAAAAAAATTTAAGTGTTTTTTTAAATTAAAAATAAAACTTAAAGGGTATATTTGAAAATTCTTTTTCCTTCTTCTTTCTTCCTCCTCCCCTTCTTCTTCATATTTGAAAGTGTAACATGTCCTAACAACTCACAAACTCATCAGATTATCACAAGGAAAAAAAAAAACCTTAAAAATATACAACTCTCATCGGTGACTTCTCCCCGCTCCCGCTCCCCGATTTGCCTCCCCGCGTTGATGCGGCGGTGTTCCCGCTCGGGGACTTGGGTCACCGCATGGGGTCACCGAGAGTGCCTCGTATACCCTTATATTTAAAATTAAACTATATAAACTATTTAAAAGAATTACGTTTCATGATTTTTGTTTAATTTATAACAGTTTAGCTTTAATTATTTATATATTTAGTTAGAATATATATGTTAATTTATACAAAAAATTATAAATAATTTATTTTATTCTGATTCTTTAAAAGTTAATCTTTCCTTACAATTTTTTTTTAACTTTTTTACTTTCCCTCCTATTTTCCCAGTTCCCCCCCGCGTAGTTTTCCCCAAATTGATTTCCATCTCCCCAAAATTAACCGCTCAAATTTACGATCATCATTCATCGATTTCCTTCATTCATCCCTTTTAGCCTTAAATCGGGTAAATCGATTCTCCTTTCTTGCTTCTGTATAACCTCGATGGACAAAGATAGTGACGGCGGATACCATGATAGTAGTCATAGCTCCACTGCTTATCGATAGAGGTTCAACCACTGTGATTCTCGATTTGTTTTGCCCTACCTTCACCCTCCATTTCCCCAGTGCTACTCAATCGTTCATTTCACCACCACTTTGGATTATAGAAGGTATTTTTTTCTTTTTTGCTTTCTCTTTACGTTTTTCGCAGATGAAAAATCCATGCCTCATACGTTATTTGCGGTTGCAGTTACAGTTGGTTTTGATAGCAAGGCTTGCAATCCTTGGTATTGCTACTCATCCTTGTTATTTATGATTTTTTTGAAACATCATGTTAATTTTTAGTTCTAACTATGTTTTTATGTTGTTATTTATGATTTAGTGGATTTTAGTTTGTTATAGTCAATGGCCTTTTGGCTTTGTTATCTGTGTAGATACATGTAATGCTTGAGGTGCCGATCTTGAAGACAATTCAGAGTGAAAGAACAATGCTAATCCATAACCTCAGGTAATAATGTAGATGTAAGGGCTACACTATTTGGATTTTCATTGTCAAGCATCAACTTTACCCAAATTTGGACTTTTCTTGAAATTATGATGCGTGTAGGTGATTTCTTTATACTTTTGATTTAGAATTGGATTACTCATCATGAATCCGGTCTGGTATTTGCAACTTTGTGGTTGAACTGGCCAATATAAGTTTAATTCCTTGCAAGATTCAGTCATGCACTCTACATGTTTGATGAAATGTCTCAATGGAATCTTTCTTTATGTTTACATTGTTTCATGATCATTTCCCTTTTATGATAAATTACTAATAATGTAGATGTAAGGGCTTCACTATTTGGAATAAAGCTGCAAATATTTTATCGTGTTTTTAAGTTTTAGTTTAACTAAGAAATATTTAAGCATTCATGTTTATCTTGACAGACTATATGGTCTGCTAAGTTCAAAATTTTTTTATACTTTTTGATAGTCATTTTTAGTGATATTGGTAATATATGGTCTGCTATTGAATATTACATGTATGCCATCCTTAAAATTTAAATCGTGCATCTAGAACTGATAGTTTGATTATAGAATTTATGATTGTTTTAAAATTTATTTAGGTTAGATTAGTAATGCCTTAATCTTGATTCTTGTTGTTTTTTTGGATTTGAAAAAAGTTATTTGAAGTAAAAAGATTATGAATTGATGCATTGAATTAAAATAATTATAAAAAGTTAGAAGGGGATGTGTGGATGTGTAGATCTGTAGATATTGCTAGTAGATTTTCAATTAATTTCATCTTAGAATTTCTATACTGGGATATTTTAATAATAATTTAGGACATTTCATATGTTTTAATGTTTCATTCACATGAGAGCTATTACATCCTACTACTTAAAGTTGATGTTCTTCTGTGATCTTTAAAAGGTCTTCGCTTGAATATGCTTTGCTTGAAGGGACCTGTTTGCTGGATCGCAAAACGGACAGATCAAAAGGGGTAACTTTTAGTACAAGCCAAAGTAAGTCGAGCAGGGTCGGCTGACCCACAAAACACCTTTTCTCTTGACCAGGATAAACATTACTAAGTTAATTATATGATTAAAAAACCATATGAGGTTAAAACGAAGATAGTTACAAGATTTAACACATATTAAAAACACTTAAAGTGACTTTCAACCCATTTGATTCATTTGATATGTTTCCATTATAGCAGTTATCAAGTTTTGGGGGGCGTGAGTGGTGTTCCTAAGTTTTGTGGGCTTATGCATTTTGACATAATATATTCTGTTTGATTCGCGTAGTGAGTTTTTGGGGGCGAGAGTCGATTCTAGAATTGGAGACTTGAGCAAGTCAGTGGATCGAATCATTGTTTTTCACTTGTTCCATTCTCTGTTTGCTTCTGTTTAATTTGTTAATAGCATATATTCTATTTTATTTTCTGAATTGTTGTTTTCTGTTTTCATTTCCTCTGTTTGATTTTTGAATTGTTGTTTTCTGATTCCCATTGAGGTCAAGGATAGGCCCGGCCCCACTACAGAATCAGAACGTTCCGGACATGCTCCTAGAATAGAGGATGTCACTGAGACTGCAACAGTACATGTCCCAGAAACTTGTCGGGTCATGATTGTTGATGACGATGATAATGATGATGATTTGAGACCAAGTGCTTCACAAGCTGTTGATTTACCTGATTATGGTATTGAAGAAGAAATGATTCGGGCTGCAATTGAGGCTTCCAAACAAGATTCCCAGTTGGAGGATCCGGAATTGGCACAAGCACTTGTGATAAAGCACTCGTAATGATGATTATTTACAGGTTTATTTCTTTTTACCATTTTCCAGACTGCTGAGCAAGAGCAAGCTTTACGCCAACAGGAATCGAAGTGGGACCATCAGGACCAAGGGGTTCTAAGCTGGTTGAGGTGGAAGTAATGGAGACATTGACATCATTAAACGGAAGATAAGGCTCTAATCACTTATACCAATTAGGTCTGTTCTCTAATATTATTTCATTTTTAGATTTCTATCTGATTTCCTTTTAAAAATTTCATGTTTTTTTTACACAAGACGCGAAGTGTAACACCTGACCATTTAATTCACCCTATAACACTCGTCTTATATTTTGACTTGAATTATCATAAAAATATAGTATATGAAAAAGCAAATTTTATAATTATCAAAAACTTAGTTAGTAAACTAAGATATACTTCGTCATAGAGTTTAACATAGTCAAATAACAGAAATAAACCATTCATCATCCAGTAGTGTTTACAAACAACATAGTTTAATACATTATATTAGTGCGGAAGCGTCCAAAATGTGTGTTCGGTTCTTGAAACATTGTCTCGATCATCATCCACGTACTTGCAATACCTAAAAACTGGAGATTTTGACAAATATTTGTATTAGTATACTAGATAATTTGCATACTTGAACTATGCTCAGAAACGGATTCAAGTAATTAAGATATGCAAAATTGTAACAAATATTTCTGGACTCTATCGTAACTTACGGTATCTACCGCAAGTTACGGTAGACGCTGTATGAACCTAGTCTGCCGTAAGACAGTAGGGAACCACCGTAACCCTTTTGTTCTCCACCGTAAGTTACGGTAGAGACCGTAACTTACGGTAGACTCTGTAACATTGTTGTTTGATCCGTTTATTCGTTACCCAAACTTCCATGAACGGGATATCATTTTTTTAAATAAGAAGATCCCAATCATGGGTTCTTTATTTTCAACACTACGCTCCCATCACCGGTTTGCGTGTTTAGTAAGTCGCTACCCATCACCCGGGCTCAAAATCTACAAGTAAGGTACTACCGTTATCCAATTCCTAGCTTCTCTTAATAACCCCTTTAGTTTACCCTTATGAGGTTCGTCATTTAAGTAACCCAAAATGCTAGTTTCTCGTATTTTAATATATCTATTGACTATTATTAACATTAACAAAAGACTAAATAATCATATATCGAAGTAATAGCCTCACATTAAATTGATTATTCGACCCGTTTGGCTCATTTATGGAATCCACCATTATAATGACTACCAAACGACTCTTAACCAAATCTTAACCTATTCATTTAAGTAACGAACATGATCGCTACAATCAACGCAACTTCTATTTTACATTGTGTCCATACATAATTTAATAACAATTCACTTAATGTAACGGGTCAAGTTACATACTTGCATGATTCATCAACATTGGTTTCTAACCATAATTACCCATTCCCGGACTTGTCAACCTTAGCGTGTTACATCCGTTCCATGGTTTACGCTTTTATAACTCAATTTTTAATGAGTGATGTTTTAGTTACTTCAACACTACAAATTTAACCATTGTTCGACCCGTTTGGTTGTTTAATGGAAACCACCATTTTACAACACACCAAACTTATTCTAACAAATATTTTAATTCGTTTCTTTATCTAGTGAATTACACCACTCTATTTTTATTCCAACGTGACTAATTACACAATATTATCAACCAACGTATCTAATTAGCTACTTTGACTCATTTGGTTTATCGAGTGAACTTCGTCACTTCTATGACATACCAAACTCGCATTTGACACTACTATCTCATTAATATTTCTAAGACTTTTGTTTATGCACAAAGTAACGAAACCGAAAGTCACGTACCTTTCAAGCATCCCTTTCAAGCGCGCGTCACCACCGGCTTGTCCACTTGACGCTCCGGTTTCTTTTCCTATAGAGTTCAATCACAACCCGTTTAGAACTCTTTTGTTTACATAATACGCATAATTTGTCATAACTATACAAGCACGCGTTTTAGCTCAAATTTTCAGTTTTAATCCTCTTTTAGGCATTTTCACAAACACCTTAAGGGCATAATTCTTCACAATTTATAATGAAGTTCAACACTTGTTATTTAGCCAAGATAAATATCAATTTAGGCTAATTCACATCAATTTTCATATTACTCAATCTAAACTTGTTTCATAAAACCCAATTTATACTAAGATAACATCATAATCCTAATGTTCATCATACTTCTACAAACCCATCTATCACTTTAAATGGTGATTATGGATTTCACAAGAATTAGGCAAAATTTCAACAAGTAATTGACTAGGGTTTATCCCTAGACACTATTTCATTCAAAACAACTAACATGCAACATCAAATCCTGAATTCCATGGATTCACTCAGAAATTTGGGTGAAGATTTTGCATAGAAATTACATACCTTATGATCCCTACAACAAGGTGATCACTAATCTATATTCAGATTTCGATTTGAGCCTTCAATTTATGGTTTTTGTGAAAGTTAGGGTTTAGAGGAGAACCCCTTGTCGCCCCTGCCATTTGATCGACCAGACACACCATTTGGGTGTGTTTGGTGGGTTTTTAATTTGTTTTTATTTAATTAAGTTTCAAATCTAACAATATAAGCCCCTCCACTTTGGTTTGGTTTATAACTTGGGCATTTTTAGTTCTTTCATGTGTTACTACGAGGCTTATAGCTAACTGGGTTATTTATTTCCTAGTTAGCTTGTTCTCGTTTATTCTGTACTTTAAAACTTTATTATAAAGTTTTATAAATTTCGGGGTGTTACACGAAGACTACAACTCACAGCCTAGCACTAATGAGGTATGGTCTCAAATTGTACTTTCTTTTTAGTTTACTACTGTCTTCCACTTTAAACTTTTAGGTTCTTCACAAGACTTGAAGACTCCAGCTCATAACCCAACACTAGTCAGGTATGTTTTCGAATATTATTTCCTTTTCAATATGCTAACCGACTATTATTTTAGAATTTCATGTATTTTACACGAGACCAGAAGATGATGGTGATGATTACACGTAGGGATGGCAATGGGTCGGGTATTGGTAATCCCATACCCGTACCCGGTTATAAAATCGCGTCCCATACCCGACCCAATACCCGTCGGGTATCGGGTATACCCATTAGTTTGTTAAAAGATATACATTGGGATTTCTAAATACATTTTTTACTACTGTAATTATTATATTATTTTATTTATACAACTATTATCTATACTATATATATAATGCATATCCGAAGGGCAGAAATGGTCATTTGCCACTTTTTCAACATTTACAAGCCTTGAAACTTTATGTACAAAGATTCAAAGCACAAATGAATTTCAACTACTTTCAAATTTATGTACAAAGATTCAAAGCACAAATGAATTTCAACTACTTTCAAACACCCTGTATCTCTTGGGCGGGATTTAGTGAGCGGGCCTTCAAAATTCAAAATCAAAATATTTCAGATCTATATCTTCTCATTGAAAGCAGCCTCTCTATTCTTATGGGATAGAGGTAAGGTTGTCTACATCTTACCCTCCTCAGACCCTACCTTAGCTTTGCTATTGGTGAGATTTACTGAGTATGATGATGATGATGATGACTAACGATCTTTCAATCTTTTGACAGACAAAGAAAATGGGCCTAAATCAATAAATGATTTGAAGCTCGTAGATACTGGAAAGATATTGGAAAACAACAAAACTATTGTGGAATCAAGATCTCCGGTCAGTGAAATCCCGGGAGGCGCCATCACTATGCTTGTTCGAGGTGTGTTTTTTATTAGGAAAGATCATCTTATTTATATTACGTGTTTTTAAATTTATCATGACGATGTTTTTTCATTATTATATCGTATTTTTATTAAGTGATGAACCTTACCTGACGTAGAGGTCGAACCGACCCGTATTTTGTTTTATGTTCGTACATATCATATTGGAACATTTAAAAGAGTGAACCCCTTGGAAAAAAATTCCTGGATCTGCTACTAATTTAGGGTTCCGAATGTTCATTTTGTTTTGCCAATTGACTTTATTGAGACAGTTTTGATTTGGAAATTGGAATGCTTTTAATGTGTGCGTGCATCCAGTACCGCATGTAATCTAAACCTCAAAATCATAATTAATTCCATATTGGTCACTTTAATTTCCCAGAATAACCAGAAATCAGGGCTGGGACACCTCCAAATAGAACTAAAAACCATCTTGATCAGATTTTAAACCTTGTAGAACATTTTGTGAGGAATTTAGCTATAGGCTATCTTAAGTGAAACTGTTTTGCTTAATTAGGGCTGGAGTTGATTTGTGATAATTATCAAGACTCAAGATCAAGATGAATATTGATTTCAATTCTTTGCTTGGTAAACAACCAGTGGTAAGATTGAAATTGCTTACTAAAACTACTCATTGTATGTTTATTTTATTATTATTTTTTTTATGAACCATGAGAGACCATCAAGGAACTAACCAATGGGAACAACTTATTGTGTTTTGATACAAGCATAACTCAATGAGTAGTTTTGAGATCGCCAATTTTAATTAGTGGTTTATTTAAATTGTATTTTCGTAAGAACCATGGTTAGGTAGCAATAAACTCAGTAACACGCTATATTAGGGTGTCTTATATCAAACTATTGGATGTTCTTTGACGCAGGGTTGTATAATACCAAGTACCAACTACTTGCTATTATCTTGATTCCTTATGACCTAGAAGTGTCGATGAGCAGTTGAGGCAAATTATTGATACGTAAGTAATACAAATTATCATAATGGATGATAAAAGAGTTGGAATATACTTTGATATAATTTTGATTTTTTTACATGGCAATGGCCGTGTATGCTTCAGAAAGTGGTGCCAACATAAGGGTTAAACTCGTATGGATTAAGGCTAGGGTAAGCACTTAATCCCTTATGTAAATTGTGGTTGTAATGATATTGTAAATATTGACACCCTTTAGTTTAAACTTAAATCGCAATGGTTTCACATTTTTTGATATTTTTAATTGTGGTAGTGTCCACGTCAGCCAGGAGGTACTGAATGCGGCTACTATGCGATGAAGTTCATGAAGGAGATAGCTTACGAAGGAGTGGAATTACTTGACAATGATAATGTAAGTTTAGGCATATTTTAGTCTGTATATTAGAGAAATATGTACTTATATATCCAAACAAATGCTTAAATTCATATATTAGGATTAAATTCTGATTTTTAAGATTTATTTTATTTAATTGTTGTCTCAGGTTGGGAAAGGAGTAGAAGAATACTCGGCTGCGGATATGGATGACATTCGTGAAGATTGGTCGACTTATGCGGTTAACTCTATTTTTAAGTTATAAATCGTATTTTAGGTGTTGATAATATATTGACAAACAATTCTTTTTTTGTTAACGTTAAAATATTTGTAGTATACTTCACAAATGATTATGTAATGGATTGTTTTGGTATATATATATGTGTATTTGTTTTATGAAAAAGATTTATTGTTTTTGTTATTATACATGTATCCAGGGCAAATTAGTAATTTTATAAAAAAAAATTTACAATTAAAAGCATGACACGCGTAAATGAATGTCATAAGTATGTGTCATAAATGTTTGTCATGAACGTGTGTCATTAAAAAGTGTCATAAAATGAGTGTCATTAAAAGTTGTCATAAAATGAGTGTTATGAATGTGTGTCATGAATGCGTGTCATTAAATGTGTGTCATAAAAACATGACACACAAATGCATGTCATGTTAATTTTATGACTCCTCAATCAACGACTCGCATTTGCGTGTCATAAAGACCCTTTTATGACACGCGGTGCATGTCAAGAAAGGTGTTTTTTCTAGTAGTGGTCGACGCTTCGGAATTCAAAATTTGATTGATGCCTTCACATTCCTGCCGAGACCGCTCAATATATTTTTCAATGAACTTATCTCTGAAAAATCTAAAAACTTCCTTTTTGACGAGAGATGGTTTCGACACCCACACCCCATTCGAATTCAGGCCATGAACAACATTACTAGCTTTTCTACAGTTAATCACTGAATGAAAAAAACTTTGAGTTCTCGTCACCTTCTTAAGCCCATCTAAGTCTTGATCTTTGTTTTAAATCCTTGTTTTTCCGTTCCTCTTCGTTTTTTTAAAACTTTTTTACTTTCCAACAATATCCACTCCTCTTCCTCTGTTAAGTCCCTCACCTCCATCTCCGCCTCAATACTCTTTGAATCGATCAAATCCTGAGATACCTTCTCGGAATCCCTTTTTAACATGTCGTCCCTCCACTCTTTTAATTTGATTCTAAGATGGCCCAATTTCTTCATTAAGACAACATCAGGAGGACCCTCCAAATCAGTGAATCTATTCAGTGCCTCCTCCACAACCTCTTTGTAACCCGACTTATCCATCCAAGAGTCGAAAATCCGAAACGGCATAGCACCAAAATTAGAAGAGACACACGACATAATAATAGGACAATGGTCCGAAAGGAAATTACGAATAGCCTCAACTCTAGCTTCCGGCCAGGCGTTAAAAAAGCCTGGATTAACCAGAAATCTATCAAGTTTACTCAGCTTCCTACCGTTGCTTGAGCTACAAGTAAACTTCCTTCCTTTCGTATCATATTCTATAAGACTCGAATTAAAGATAAAATTGTTTACGTTTTTCGCACACAGTTGTTTAAAAGCACAATTTCTCCTTTCCTCGCGATTCCGAACAGCGTTAAAGTCTCCGGTCACAACCCAAGCACCATCGTTCTCCTCAATCACCTGACCAAGTCTATCCCAAAGAGATTTTTTAGCCGGAATGCCCTAAGGCGGGTAAACCTTTAACACATTAAGCACCATCCCACTAGCCGAAACAATACCCCTGATATGCAAAACATTCCTGTCTTTAGTAGCGTTAGTCTTCTTGAACAAAGAATTATCCCACAGGCAATCAGACCACCAGAAAGACCCGCCGAATCCACATAATCCAATCCGAAGTTACTGTTACCCAAGAACCCAACAACATCGGAGGGCACCACCGCTTCTTTCTTAGACTCCTGAATTGCCGTGAAATTAGTACCGAATTTCGATTTCAAATTCTTGACCCAACCTGGCTTTTCAGCTCCCCCGAGACCACGAACATTGAAAGATAGGAAATTCATTGAGCCACCCCATTGTTACCTGTCTCACAAAAGATATTCCTAATCAGATCCAGATTGTTCCTGAGATCTACACCAACCTGCGCTCCAACTCCAATTGTAGCTTCTATCTCTTCTTCGAACTCATTGACCGGGTCGCTCCTATCTCTGATATGAGCGTCGGCTTCCGGCGACGTGTTTATCTGAGAGTCTCCCACCAATGTCTCAGTCGACTCACTTCAACCAGCCTTGGCATTTAAAACGAAGAAACCACCTTGCACACGAGGCTCAACCACATGGCTAGATTCTGCACCCTGAGATGTCACCCCTACCAGATTAGGTAAAGGAAAATTGAAAGAATCATCTTCTGCGTTCCTCGGTCTTTTATTGGGCATGCTTTCCACCGAATTTAAAACCTGGGCCTTACCTTTTTTAGATTAGGTGAAAATCTTGGGCCTTCTGGAACTAAACTTAATAAAAACACCACTCCCCACATTAAACCCCAAAGAAGGTGCCGCACTAACCTTCTCAACAGTATTATTTGTAAAGCCTGGGTGGTTAATACCCTGCGACCTGCCGTCTTCCTGTGGTAACTCCCCCACTTCCTCGGGAGTCTCCCTACTCCTACCATCATTCCTTTCATGCCTCGAAGAAGGATCTAAATTAAAACCAGAGTGAAGTTTCTACACGTGCGACGATGCCACCCCCCATGTAGCTTTTGATCATTTTCAAAGTTCCTCGTACCGTTACCCCTAACTTCCGGACTATCCAGCTGATCTACCAAGAACTCTAACGACTTCTTCTCTGAACCCGTCACTAGCACATCTTCATCTGAACACTCCGAGTCGCATTCAGGGTTTCTGCACGTGCAACGATGCCTCCCCCCTTGTAGCTTTTGATCATTTCCAAAGTTCCACGTACCGTTACCCCCAACTTCCGGACTATCCAGCTGATCTACCAAGAACTCTGACGACTTCTTCTCTGAACCCGTCACTGGCACATCTTCATGTTAACACTCCGAGTTGTAGTCGGGGTCTAGAGAATCTGGAATCCAATCCCCCAGATCTTCCGAAATCCACACCCTGTATTTTTTGTCTTGCCAGCTTAACGTGACTTCCTCTATGATTCCTTTTCCTTCTCCCACTAGGACCCCCACACACACCATGCACAAGTCACCGTCGTCCTCCGAGATCTGAGGAGGTTTCACCACTGTCCCGTACCGTCGACAAACACTGGAGAGGGCCTCCTCGCATAACAAGTGCAGTGGAACCCCATGCACACGTAACCAAGCCACTATTTCAAAAGCAATGGCCTGCCCAATCCCACAAGTCTGCATGAGAAAACCAGACCTTCCATACGTTATCGTGACTGAGAAAATCTGCAGCTAAACTCGTGTTATCGAACACAAACAAAATTTTAAAACCACCAACATACTGGAATTCCACATCTCCGAATCCAGCCCCCGACAAAAGATGTTTAATCGTTATCAAAGTATTGAAATCCTGGGTTCTAGCGAGAATGGCCCTGTTGTGTATACTCCCTAAAGCCGACACACTGGCATCGACAACAATCTCAACATTTTTAGTTCCAGACACCGAATCAGCATTAACTGCCATGTTGTACGAACACCCTGGCCTAGTGAAGCCAGCAGTAGCTTTATGGCTCACCGTGTTCTCCTGCCTGCTCCCAATAAGGCCTTTATCAACAAATTTTCCAATCTGAGGCGGCCATTTCTCCTTAGCAAACCTAGCCAAATTAATATGAAGCGAAACTAGGGAACCGTTTAGGGTGATTATACAATCCTTCTTTTTATCTTCTTTTTGTAGTATTTTAAACAAAAGGATGCTTGATGGTTAATATTTGATTCGGGCATTCTGTTTTTTTTCTTATAACTGCTTAATCTAAAACAACTGAAAAGAATTATGTTAAGGGAAAAAGATGGATACATACCAGTCATTGCAGATTTTTTTAAAACGTTGTTTTTTCATAGTTGCACTAAATTGTTTTTTCAAAGTCTCTCTCAATTTTCTTCTTTCACCAAGTGCATATTTTTTTAATGAAATTATTGATATACGTATAACCCATGTATCTCAATATACAAATTACAGGGAGTAGATAAACCTCTAGAAAAGTAGGGATGTTTCCAAATGCAATTACAAAGAAAATTAGAAATACAAAGGTTGATTGTATTTATTTACAAACATCAAGGGATAGTGCAACTAGTGAAAATTTAAAAAAAAAGGAGTGCATTTATCAACATCCAAATTTATTTTGATTTGTTTTCGGAATTTGCATGTTCCTTTAAAAATTCATCTTGAAATTGGATTTCATATTTGGTAGTATTAATTAAGACCCAAAATATTGTTTTATTTTGATTTTCTTGTATGGCTACGATGTGTGGGGCGTTGATTGGGGTGGGGGTTGCCAAGCAACGCTGACTAAACCACATCGGGCCAGCGTTGGCCACGGCGTTGCCCCGTTAGCGTGGGTTTGAAGCCTGGCGTGGGTTGGGGGGAGAGGTGAGGTGGCGGGCTTAGATTGTCTGGTAAGAGATGACCGTTTGGAATAGCTGTTGCCAAAGGGCTACTTTATTTTAAAAAAAAATTATGTTTTTGAACATTATAAATACTCACCATTTTTTACAATGTTTTACCACTTCTCTACTTCTTCTATCTCTATATTTTTACATTTTTTTATGTTGCCGCTAAAACGTCGCCGCTATAGATCCGTCGCTAAAAGCCCTTGGTCGCCGCTAAAGATGTCGTCACTAAAGATTGTTCACTTTTAGCGGCGACATTTTGACCTTTAGTGACGACATTTGTCACTGCTAAAAGTCAAAAAACCAGTAAAAAAATATCCGTACTGTTGTTTCCGGTTTCTAGTTTTACTACTATTTCCGGCCGGAGTAATCACAACAGGCTCGTTTTATGGCTGCGAATCATTACCATTCTAACCCTTTATAACCTTTGAGAACAACCCATTCTAACACCCTTTAACCGGTCCTATTTAACCCGCTTTTGGAAAGACGTTCACTATCCGCAAGATCGATAAGTTTGAGTACACCTTGCACTTGTTGCTCTGTGCTCTACAACATAAAACCATATTTCACCCTAAGCCAAAAGCATCAACGCCCGTGATCCTCAAAGTTTGCACAAGATGCTACTTGACGTTTGTTCGTTCATCTGAGTCATACCCATACCTAAAATTTAAAGATTTAAAACAGATTCTTGGTTTCAATCCATTAACATATAAATGTATTCGGGTTATGTTATACGTTTAAAGCGTGGGTGAAATCAAAATCGGCTCGGCTGGTTTGCAATGGCAAGGAGTAAATGGGATATAAGTTCTTAGTCCAGATTATGAGCTTGTATGTAGCCATAAAAAAACTTAAAACTTTTAGGTTTGCAAATATGACCAAACTACAAAAGAATGATCTAACCAATCAAGACTATAATTACTCATCTGGTTACAAAAACGTTAATTTAAAACTCCAGGGTCTAGTGTTACATCCACGTAGACCGGCAAAAATATATAATCACCAAAAGCAGCAGCAGCAGCAGCAGCATGCCATCAGCTTGTCCACTATAAATGCTGAAATTTAAAAATCTGATTATGGCACAATTCAAATTGTTTATAGTTAGAATTAGAATTAAAATTAGAATGTTGCTCATTAGAATTAAAATTAGAATGTTGCTCAATGAAAGTTATTTTGATGACAACAATCATTTCATGAATATGAATATTTGTCATGAATGAGGCCCACCAACTACCAGGTACTATAAACTATTAAAACAAATAAAAATAAATTGGATCTTAAGCGCATGGAAGACAAAAGTGAAGCCTATATATCATTTAGAAGAAAGTCAAAAGCATGTGACACCTGAAAATTTAGCCATATTTATAGGATATTTGGAATTGTGTTTTAGAACACTGATTATTGAGATAAACATAAAATAACCCATCGACATCTACCCTAACTTTAATCAACTATTTTTTTACTTCTAGTTGATCAAGTTGCAACAATCACATTTCAAAATACACATTCACACATCCCTTCAGATTTAAAGTACTCGTATGTAATTCTCAAACAAGTGGTCCTTTCGTCTGGAAAATAAAAACTAATTAATGAATTCTCCAAGGTGACCTATAGTTCTTAGCAGAAGATCAAAAGCCTCTATATTTAATGCAAACGATGTTCAATTCTAGTATCAACTAAATTCTCAAGTTCTTAAATTACCCAAGTTATAGTATTTCCACAATAGACTACAAAAGAAATCCAATTCAAATCAATAAATATTAAATGATACAGCTAGGGCTTGTGAGTAAAAAAGTGCAAACCATGTTTCGCCGCCGGTATAGTACTCCTAACACTACAAGAACGGGCTACTTTTAGCGGCGACAGTCGTCGCCGGTATTGCCCCATTTTGTCGCCGGTATTGACCTTTACCGGCGACACGTGGTCGCTAATATGTGGCCGGTATTGATGGGCCGGTATTGATGGGCCGGTATTGGCCACCTGTCGTCGCTAAAAGTGGTCGTCGTCGGTATTGATCTTTACCCTTTAGCGGCTACAGCTGTCGTCGCTAAAGTGACGCCGGTATTACTATTGGTCGCTAAAGGTTCTTTATCAATAGCGGCGACACGTCGTCGCCGCTAAAAGCCGTTTTTTTTTAAATGCAGCTGCTGTATTTACAGCACCCAACCATTTTTTCGGCCGAAAAAACTGAACCTGCCTATTTCAAACAACACAAACATACGCCACGAGCATATACTAAAGGTAATATAATTAAAAACTACGTTTAAGTCGTACATTAGAATCCTACAACGTTTAATTAAATCTAAATCATACATTAAAAACAAGTCACTCTTCTTCGGATTGGTTATCGAATAAGTCGTCCGAATCGTAGTCTTTTGACTTTCCTTTTCCTTTCCCTTGTGAAGCAAGATAGTTGTTTAGTTGGTTCAAAAATGACGGAGTTTGAAACAAGCTGTTAACAAAATCCTACAATAATAGATATCAAAACGTATATTAGCATATTAATTAACGCTACCAACATATATTTAACAAGGAAACATGCATTCGTTTGTCATTTTATAAATTGCGTAGTTTACCTCGGAAAAGGGTTGCGTCTGAGCTTGCGAAGACGACATGTTCGAGGACGTGTTCGAGGACGTGTTGGAAGAAGGTTTAGGCCCCATCCCGCGGTACCATCCTCGCCGCTCTCCCAACGCTTCTTGATACGGGGTAATTGGAGGACCATCGCCGCTCCATTGATCTGTGGCCTGTTGTAGGTTCCGCTGTATTTTACGAAGATGATTAAATATATATGTGTATATGTATATGTATATATATATATATATATTTGTTATAGAAAATAATACTTAAAAGAAATACTTACGTAATTTTGTTCAGCAACCGGATCAACCCAATTCCCTTGATTGTCCGTGTGGGTTTTAGCATACGTAGGTACCCAATCCAAATCCTGTTTAACATTAAACTTAGATTAGACATTAAATAAACAAAAGCTTACACACACCCACACATACATAAAACATTACATTTTTATAGGCGGTGCTACCGTACGACGCTGTCCCCCCACGGTATGGGAATTGTTGTTTGTCGCGTACTTTTTTGTTGGCCTTGCTTTTTTTAATATAATCTTCTTGCCGGAAACCTTCGATGGTTCTCAACCAGTTTTCATAAGGCATATCCGCGGGATGGTGTGCCCTTGCGCTCTCAAGATCATCGTATCCTCCCTGGCTATCAAATATTTGTCTAGCTTGATACTTGCGGTCATTGTACCGCTTCATAAGCACACTCCTAATACCACCCTCCAAGTTTTTCGCCTCATAATCACGTTCCACTTCATCAAAATTGAAGTTTTCCTACAAATTAAATAAAAAAGTTAAAATATCATATATAAATTAGATTTGCATGTGCTATAAAATTTTATGCATATAACTTATTTACCCGTAAGTGGTTCATGACGGCATCCTTGTAATGTTGTTCAACTTTATCCCATCCAATCTTATCAAACGGGATGGTCCGCCACATATACATGCCGGCCTCCCTTGAAAACACGTCTCTTGATTTACCAACAGGGGTAAACGTGACTTGTCTGTCAAAGGTAAGCGATACAGGCCCCCCCTGCTCGTACCATACACCTTAGTTTCTCGTTTTTAGCTTTTCCCCTAACCTTCTTTGGGGGAACCGCTGCAATTAAAACAAAAATAATTAGTAACAACATTTATAATATATAAAATATTAGGACTATAAAATAATTTAGTAAAAGACTTACCGTCTGTCTCGTGTGTGCCACGGAATCCACCGGGAGGAAGCGGTGGATCACCAGCGCCGTCACCCCCATGTCCCCAGGGGGCCACATCCGCCATCAAATATGCGAATATCAGCAATACCGAAAACATTTTTCCTATAAAGTTACAAATGTTTTCAAACCTAAACACAAACATACTAATTATCAAACTTAAACTTTTTTTTTTCAAACCTACACATAAACATACTTACTTACAAACACACATTTTGATCAAAACCACAAAATTTATACATACTTACATACACATTTGCATACTTTATTATACAAACATACAACATACACATTTTTCACCAATTGCAAACATTTACTTTCACCAATTGTTCATCATTTACATACACCTACATACATACATTCATAGACTTACATACACATATACATGCTTACATACACCTACATGCACAAATACATAGATTTTCATTTACACATTTTCACCAAATACACCTACATTATGCATTTGACATACTAACATACACCAACATACATACATTCATAGACTTACATACACACATACATGCTTACATACACCTACATATACAAATACATAGATTTCCATATACACATTTTCACCAAATACATCTACATTATACATTTGACATACAAACATACATCCTTAAATATAAATGTTTTAAAACCTAAACACAAATATACAAATTATCAAACTTTAACATTTTTTTCAAACCTACACATTTGCATCCTTACACACACATTTGCATACTTTATACAAACATACATACTAACATACACATTTTTCACCAACATACTAACATACAACAATTATACAAACATACTAACAATTTACATACTAACATTATACAATTTACATACTAACAATTTACATACTAACAATTATACAAACATACATACATTCATTCATACACTTACATACCCACATACAACTTAAACTAAAAATTATACAATTTACATACTAACAATTATACAAACATACATACTAACATACACAATTTACATACCTAAACTAAAAATTATACAATTTCTAAACTTAAAAAAAAAAAAAAAAAACTAACCATTATACAATTTACATACACATTTTTCAAATACACCTACATTATACAATTTACATACTAACAATTATACAAACATACATACATTCATTCATACACTTACATACCCACAATTATACTATTTACATACTAAAAATTATACAAACATACATACTAACATACACAATTTACATACCTAAACGAAAAATTATACAATTTCTAAACTTAAAAAAAAAAAAAAAAAAGAAAAAAAAAACTAACCGGTTTTTCAGGTGGTGACCGTAGAAGTGAAGGTGGCGACCGGAGAAGAGATGGTGGTGATCCGAATTTTCTTCCACAAACACAAAAATACACAAAAAAGAGCAAAAATTAAAGCCTATAACATGTATGTAACAAATGTAGAGAAGAAATGTAACACAAAACAAGTTAACATACACCTACATACATACATTCATAGACATGCATACACATATACATGCTTACATACACCTACATACACAAATACATAGATTTTCATATACACATTTTCCCCAAATACACCTACATTATACATTTGACATACTAACATACACCTACATACATACATTCATAGACATGCATACCTACATACATGCTTAAAAACACCAACATACACAAATACATACACCTACACCAACATATACTCATTTTCATCAATTACACCTACATTATACATTTTCACAAACATTTACATACAAATATACATCCTTACATACACCTACATACACATACATACACCTACATACACAAATACATACACCAACATATACTCATTTTCACAAAATACACATACATTATACATTTTCACCAATTACACCTACACCGACATATACTCATTTTCACCAATTACACCTACATTATAGATTTTCACAAACATTTACATACAAATATACATCCTTACATACACCTACATACACATACATACACCTACATACACAAATACATACACCTACATATACTCATTTTCACCAAATACACCTACATTATACATTTTCACAAACTAAACAAACATACATTCTTACATATACATTTACATAACAAACATACATTCTTACATTATACAATTTCTAAACTTTGAAAAAATTCATATAAAACTAACCGTAATTTGAAGCTTTCAAGTAGATGTAGACCGCGGAGACGAGGTGGTGACCGGAGACGTGATGGTGGTGACCGGAGAGGTGATGGTGGTGAGCCGATTTCTCTAGCATAAACACAAAAACACACAAAAATCATAGACTATAACATGTATATAACAAAATAGAGAAGAAATTTAACAACATACAAACTTAAACTAACCGATTTGGGTTAAAATCGCCGGAAATCGCCGCTGCTCGAAGAAGAAATGGGGGAAAGTGAAGAAAGAGGGAAAAATGCGCGCCTGGTAGACTTTATGTTGTAAGGGCATTACCGGCGACACCTTGTCGCCGGTATTAATTATGTGTCGCCGGTATTGGTCTCGATCAGGATATGATATCAGTGGTTGGGGTTTAATGTGGGTCCACAGATCTTTAGCGGAGTTACGTTGTCGCCGCTAATACCCTAAATGTGTCGCCGCTATTAGCTATTAAGTCCCCAACCGTTGGATCATGGTAAGGATCAACGGCTGGGGATTGATGTTAGGTGGTGGCACGCGGATCGACCAATAGCGGCGACACTGAGCCCGTCGCCGGTATTGCCGTCGCCGCTAAAAGTACTACTTTCTTGTAGTGTAAGGGCCTTTAGAGTCACTCTAAGAATCAATGGCAGAGGGGCAATTCAGATTGGAAAGAGTCTGAATACCATTGGGTCGACTAATTGATGGTTTCGCAAACCGAGTACTAAACTTCAAGAAAAATCCTACAATAAACCAAATTGGTCCAAACTTCACTCTCAATCTACCGATGAAAAGAACTAAACAAACCAAATCCTTCAATTCAATAAATATAATGAACTTTTAACAAAATAAAATAAATATTCAACAACAATTTTAATTTGCTTAGCAAGATCAATGGCTATACATACCACTGTCGGTCCGTATTCACGTGATTCAGCAAAATGTGGATCTGAACATAAACATAAACATAAAAATATTCAGATTCTATAGGCATGAACGTAAAAAAATTGCGAGAGGAATCCACTAACGAACCTGATATTTCTCTAAAGCGTTTGTAAGCGCAACGACATCACCTTTACAGGTCTGTATTTAAACAGATTACTGTTGAGTGCCTTGCCATATCTGATAGTAATTTGGATAAGTGTTTACACTGAAAGTAGGAAATTGAGTATATATGTAGATGTTTCAAGTTGCTTACTGCTCAAGTTCGAGGGAAGGTCAACAACCAAGAATGCCAATGAGTGTTGGACGTCTTGGTTCCGATTCAGTAACAGAATTGTTTTGCTGTAAAATAAGTGGTCACTTGTCCTAGTCAAAAGCAAGTGCATTCCTTTGGATGTGAGTATGTGCTTTCTTTTAGTGCCACTCATTGCTTATCCTGAGTGAATAAGCATGTTAATGCCTTTTTTCACAAACTCTCATCAACAAATGAAACAAATTATAAAAATTAAAGTTCTTACATTTAACCGTCCAATCAAAGAAGATCATTCCTGTTAAACTGATATTTCTTACAAAGTTTCAAAGATAACCAAGCTGACATGGCTGCATTCTTTTCGGTTCGCCTTTGGTCAGTGGCTGATGCGTGTGGTGTGTTATATGTTTGAGATTTGGACTAAAATGGCAAAAGTGAAACCACAGGGACCCAGATGTAAAAAGTTTGAGATTTGGACTAAAATGGCAAAAGTGCCCAAACCACAGGGACCAAAATGGCAGTTTACTCTAAAAACTAACTAAAATGCTGAAAAATAAAAATAAAAGTAAAAACAGATAGACAAGATGAATCACTTGGATCCGACTCGTGTTTAGTGTAACCTTTGATTATTTCTGCACTTTTACACTTTTTAAGAGATTATCTTAGTTATTGTAGTAGGCCCCTCTTTTGAAGGTGATGTTACCCTCAACCCAGTAGCTTGAGTCAGCAAGGATACAATCCTAAAGGGTCGGATTATTGAAAGATAATTAATTAAGTTATTAATGCATATTATGGTAGGCCCCTCTTTTGAAGGTGACGTTACCCTCGGCTAAGTAGTCTGAATCAGCAGCGATACAGTCCTAAGTAGCTAGGTTAAAGTATTAATAGTAGCTTACATATGAGGGGATCAAAGAGTTTGGACCCCCGCCATCCAATACCGGTGGGTATTGAAGGAGATCCTACTAAATTTGACCCAGGTCCTTGCAGGATCTATACACTAAACAAGGCAAGACTCTTACCAAACCGTTCCCTTAACCCCCGACCAGGTAGCCAACATATCTCCATATAGACCGAGGAGATATGAATGGTGAAAATCTTTTATTTTATATAGACAGTAAAATAATGCCAAGACACCACGGACAAACGATAAGGAAGAATCACCTTAACATAAGAAACTAATTATTAAAGTCATTAATACATACCAAGTAAAAAGTGGGAAAAGATTAAAAATAAAAAGTATTACACTAGACACTTGTCTTCACCAAGTGATGTAAGAGACTTAGGCAAACATGGCCTTTGATTGTCAAGAACTCTTACGATCAATCTTGGATCCCGAGACGACTCACACACTCTACGATGGACGATGGATGATGGTGGTGGATGATGGTGTTGTGATGGTGGTGGGTGGTGGGTGAAGTGTGAGAGAGGTGGTGTGCCAAGGGATGATTTGCAAATGAGCCAAGCACCCTTATTTATAGGCTGAACAGAGACTCGGGCACGGCCCCGTGTCCATTGGGCACGGCCCCGTGTCCACCTTCCTTCTCTTTCTTCATTAATTGCAGTTTGTCTGCATTAGTTGACCACGCCCCCGTGTCCGCTGGGCACGCCCCCATGTGCAGAAGCGTATCTGTACTATCAAGATTTCCCTAGATTCTGCGAATCTTAGAGTTGACCACGGCCCCGTGTCCGCTGAGCACGACCCCGTGGTGGCTGATAGAAGCTTCTATAGCTTTGTCTTTTATGCTGACACTTGGGCACGCCCCCGTGCTCATTGAGCACAGGGCGTGTTCAGCCTTCTGTTCTCTTGTTTTGCTTGGGAAGATGCTGTCGGGGAGGTTGGGCATGCCACATTTGTTCCTTTTCTTGTATTTATGTTAGATTTAGCTGCGTTTTTGTTTCTTTTGTTTATTTGAGCTCATTTAATCCTGAAAATACAAAAGGAAGACAAAAACACACTTTTTCCAACATTAGTACTAAAAAAGGGTTAGTTTTATGCCACAATTGATGTAATTTATATGTTGCATTTTGCACACATCAGTGGCGGATCTAGGATTCGCGCCAAGCGGTAACGTTTTATAAATAAGCGGTAACGAAATAGAAAAAACATCAAATTTTCCAAAATTTACACTAATTTTACACTACCGCCGGAGCGCCAAGGGGTAGCGGGCATTACCCCTTGTTATACACTAGATCCGCCCCTGCCTTTGGTTCATCGTAAATGTAAACAGTTTAACCACTTTTGATTCAGTTAAGTCACCTGACACGTTTCATTTTAGACAAAAGCCCATCTATTATGAGAAAATAGGCCAGGTAAAGGGTAACTTTCAAATCATTCGACCCATTTGACCCATTTAATTTCCAAATCCCTTTACTATTTGCCACCAAACGTGTACCTATCTCAATCATTAATTCTTTGTACCTAATTGCATTTTTAAATCATTAGTTAGTCTAGTCTTTCCCCAAATCAAATCAATCCAAACCCTTTGATAAGAGCTTCACCGACCCCAGAATCACTTTCATACCTGAATAGCCATTAACTATGCCCCGATATTCCATACCCAGAAATTTTTATGTTCAATCTGCAACTGGTTAGCAATCTCCCATAATTGAATAGTCATTGAGTATGCCCCAAATGACTGTTGATGCTGTATTTATGAGTGATGAGGATGACAAAACAGGTGATGGACACAAAACCGACTCTAGAGCAAAGGATACACCCTGCAACAACAACATTGAAACCTGAAATGCACAGCAACCAAATACACTTGACACCACCCGAACTACTTTCATAAGGTTAAGTTTTACAAACCACCAACCCGGGTTGAACCCAACCCGGTTTGACTTTTTTAAGCTTCACTCCAAACCAGTTTGAACCCGGTTCGGGTTCCAACCCTATCCCGATTGTGCACCTCTAACTTCAACTACTCTCTAAACCTATTTATCAAAAAAAAAAAAAAAAAAAAACAATTAACCTCTAATTTAAGTCAAGAACAACACAAACACAACAACAACACAATAACCTGCTATATTACATTTAACTACAGAAATTTGACATTCTAACTCAAGAAGTTTTTGTAGATAATACAAATTAGAAACAATCAAACACAACAAGGATAGCTGGTGGTCTGACGACGCTGAAGAGGTTGTTTGGAGACATGATGCGGCGTCGCAGAGGAGGTGGTTCGGCGTGGTGTGCGGCATCAGTCTAGGGTTTGGGGGAGGGATTGAGTGAGGTCTGAGCCCGCCAAAGGCTTTTGGTACACCTTTTAGCGGCGACAAGTATTAATAAAACATGAACCGTCAGATGATGTTGTTATCGAACGGCTGTGGATGGATTTTAAACATTAGACGCGGATAAGAACATTTAGCGGCGACTTTTCTGAATTCGTCGCTAAAAAGGTCGCCACTATTGCCTATATTTCTTGTAGTGTAAATCTTGAAGTTTTTAACCTTTTTTTTTATTTTATGTAGCTTTTTTTTTTATTTTAAGCAGTTTTTTTAATTAAATGAAATTTTAAATAGTTAAAGCAAAAAAATATCAAAATCCATATGGCTGGCCACGTCAGCTGAATCTACGTCACCCCACACCCCTTCTTTTGAAGAATACCTTTTGGACCCCACACCCGCCACGTGTCGAGCAATACCCTCAAAGCAAGCCCCCTACACCCCGCGTTTAAGTATTTTACAACTTAAAGGCTCAATAATTTTTCTTTGAAAGGTGAACTTCTAAAATAGACGATATAATTCACACCTGCTAACCGCAGGCTCGCACCCCATTCTGACCAGAACTATGTTGTCTTAACTGGGTCCACGCCTGACATCAGAGTTTGGCTTGGCTTTCCCCGAGAAAATTTTCAGCCCCCTGCCACTTGACAGGAGTTGAACCCTCCATAAGAGCCACAAACTCTCTGGAAAAAATGCACTGTAATAGAAAACTCGGGCTGGGCTCAGGATTCAAACTGGAGACTCTCGGTCCTCTAACCACTGGGCTGCAACCCAGGATCTTAAAGGCTCGATAATTATTAACTGGTTCTTAAAAAATGATTCAAATGAATATTTTGGATATGATTAATTAAATCCACGTAATTTGTGAACAAATTATTACTATAATTACACACTAAATTTGGAAAAACTCTTGAAACATCTCAACTTCCTAACTTGAAGGGAATATGGTTCCAAATTATCAATGGTTATAAGTTACAACGTTCCGAATATCTTGGAACTCATCTGTCCCTCGTAATTTCGTAACTGAAAATTATTCATGTTTGAGTGTTCTTGCATGAAGTGTTAACGTAACAATAAGGGAATACTTTGAATCCTTGCATGTATGTTTTTGGGCGTTGTCTATCTTTTCAGAAACAATTGATTGATAAAGAAATATGCCGCCACTAAATGCCTCAGAAGATACGATTATTTGCTATGCTCCATTGATGATTACGACCCAAGGGATATGGCAAGGCGATAATCCTTTGAAGTACTCGCTCCCCCTTTTCCTTTTGCAACTAATTCTCGTCGTTGTTACCACTCGAATTCTTGTTTTCCTCTTGAAGCCCTTTCGCCAGCCTCGTGTCATTTCGGAGATTCTTGTAAGTCTTGTTGCAATGTTCTCATCTCATTTTGTTCTCATATAATCGCGGAATTTCTAGATAATGTGAATTAATATTATAAAACATCAACAAACTATAGTAACCGTTAATTTGATGGATTAATAATCATCATGAACGCGTTTCAAGATTGTTGTACAAAGTTATTGCCGACAAATGTATGCAAATGGTATGGCTACAAAAGACTCGGTTCAATTCATTCCAATGCTCGACGAAAGAAGTTTTTTTTTTTTTTTTTTTTTTTTTTTTTTTTTCTGGATTTTTAGGTGGTTTGGAGTTTAGAAAGGTGCTTCTAGGCATTTTTTTTTAAAGTTATCGTACATCGAGGCATTTCGATTTTGGTAGCCTGATAGAGTCATAAGCGAACTTGGACAAGGACAAATAGTAAACTCGAGCCAATTGTAACTTATGTGACTCTACATGGAATGGCGGATCCAGGAACTTCTTTCAATGGGTTGGTTTTGATAGATTCTCACTATTTTTTTTCAAATCATACAAAGTTCTTACTAATTTTTCCAAACCGAGTAGGTTAATGTCAATCCACAAAAGAAGCCTGGATCTGCCACAATGAGGACAAGAGCTCGCTCCTTTAATCAACAAACTCAAGCCATGTATGCTTGGCACCTCATCGGGCTTGCATGTGTCCATTCCTAAATGTGCAAGAACTTTCAAAAATGTCTAGAGACACTTATGCAAACAAGAAATCACCTGTAAATCCAAAAAATTCAAAAAAAAAAAAAAAAAGAAAAAAGAAAAACTACTTTACTCAAGTTATAATCTTTCAAACTTTAACTAGTTTATGTTATATTTTTTTTTTATTATTTGTTACTAATTCACAAAATGTGCAACAATACACAAACAGGGTGGAGTGATTTTGGGTCCATCGGTGTTGGGACGAAGTACAGTCTTTACAAACGCAGTATTCCCATTAAATAGTGTGACAGTTCTTGAAACAATGGCGAACATTGGCCTTCTCTACTTCCTCTTCTTAGTCGGCGTAGAAATGGACATTGCAGTGATCCGCCACACAGGCCGAAAAGCCATCTTTATCGCATTCGCAGGCATGATCCTCCCCTTCCTCATTGGCATCTCCTTCTCCTATCTCTTACACGAAAGAACACAACCCGTCAAACAAGGCACCTTCATTTTGTTCCTAGGAGTTGCTCTCTCCGTAACCGCATTCCCAGTACTCGCACGAGTCCTAGCCGAGCTCAAGCTACTTAACACAGATATTGGCCGGATCGCGATGTCATCCGCCCTTGTGAACGATATGTGCGCGTGGGTTCTTCTAGCGGTAGCTATTGCACTAGCTGAAAATGAAAATATTAATTTAGCAACTCTATGGGTGGTTTTGTCTAGTGCGGGGTTTATTATGTTTTGTGTTTATGTGGTTCGACCAATGGTTTCTTGGATCATTCAAAAGACCCCAGAGGGTGAACCGGTTAGTGATTTCTATATTGCTGTAATCTTGACTGGAGTTATGATCTCTGGGTTCATAACCGATGCTCTTGGTACCCACTCGGTATTTGGTGCATTTATTTTTGGGTTGGTGATCCCAAATGGGCCTTTAGGTGTTACACTTATTGAAAGATTGGAAGATTTCGTTTCGGGTCTTTTGTTACCACTTTTTTTCGCCATTAGTGGGCTTAAGACGGAAATAGGCGCGATAGATGGTGTGGACACATGGGGTATATTAGCCCTTGTGATAGTACTAGCGTGTGCCGGAAAAGTGGCCGGAACTTTGCTTGTTGCTCTACTCTACCAGATTCCATTCTATGATGGGGTTACTCTTGGATTCCTCATGAATACCAAAGGCCTTGTTGAGATGATTGTCCTCAATGTTGGAAAAGATCAAAAGGTATAAGTTCATTGTCATTGTTATCATTCATCCTTTTAGGTTTAGTATTTAATTTTCGACACATGTATAAAGCTAGACCATGTATGATGCAAACCCCAGACAAACGTTTCTAGTAAGCTACTCAATCAGATTTTCATTTATCATATAGAAACGTTCTATTTCTTTACAGTCCTACAAAAATTATTATACATCCTTATATTTGCACTTATGTCTTTGTTTTTATACCCATTTTCAATAATCATTTTTGTATCAAATTAAATTATTCTTAAAATTTTGAATTGTGACAAAATTTATTCAAAAATATAATCTAATAGTGACAATAATTCACATAAATTAGAGCGTTAATAAATATTTTTTTATTAAATTAAGACATTAAATATATTTGTATTTTTATGTGATATTAGACCGTGGGGTACGGTGGACGGGGGTTTGTGGCATGGGTTGACACGTGGATATGGGGCACTCAATACACAAACCCAAGTTTCATAGGGGTATGGTGGGCGTGGCTGGGCTGGCGTGGCCAAGCCACATCATTTTTTTTTAAATTTAAAATGGTCTGCTATGCCCTAGCCAACAAGCCAATAAGAGCCGGCCATATAGGATCGTCAGCATGCCCCACGCCCGGCCTTAAACTCCCGCCCAAGGGGCCACGCCTAAACCCAAGCCCACCCGGGGTGGTGATTTAGGCGTTTCTCTCCAACCCACGCCCAAACTCCCGCCCCATACCCCGTAGTCTTATGTTGGCTTCCTAAGGACGGTGCCACATGTACTTGTCTAAGGCGTCCATTTATGTGAAATTATGTTGGCTCCAATACTCCAATCAAACTGTAATCTACATGTTGTAACACGAATGTGTAATTGTGTAGGTGTTGGATGATAAATCTTTTGCAATTATGGTGGTGGTCGCATTGGTAATGACAGCTATAATAACTCCGGCTGTGACCGTACTTCACAAACCGGCCAGAAGATTTGCGCCCTACAAAGGTCGAACAATCCTAAAAACCAAACCTGATAGTGAATTAAGGACCTTAGTTTGCATCCACACACCAAGGAATGTGCCTACCATCATCAACCTTCTTGAGGCTACAAATCCAACAAGCAAGTCTCCACTCTGCGTATATGTCCTCCACTTAGTCGAGCTGACGGGTAGAGCCTCCGCCATGCTAATCGTCCACAACAGTCGTCGCACTGGCCGACCCGCAGCCAACCGAACACAAGCGCAATCTGATCACATCATCAACGCTTTCGAAACCTTTGAGCAACACGCTGGAAATGTATCGGTCCAACCCTTAACCGCGATATCTCCGTACTCCACAATGCACGAGGACATATGTAGTGTAGCGGAGGACAAACGTGTAGCATTTATCATCCTCCCATTTCACAAACAACAAACAGTAGACGGTGGAATGGAAGCTACCAACCCGGCTTATCGGGTGATTAACCAAAATGTCTTAGCTAACTCCCCTTGCTCTGTCGGTATTTTGGTAGACCGCGGTCTCAGCGCGGCTACCAAGATTGCTGGAAACCAAATAGCACACCACATTGCGGTAGTATTCATTGGTGGGCCGGATGATCGAGAGGCTTTAGCATTTGCGTGGCGTATGTCCGCATATCCAGGGAACACGCTCACTGTATTGCGGTTCGTAGTTGGAACCGAAAACCCCGAACAACCAAGCAGTTCCAACCGGGTTCAAAATGACCCCAGGTATTAGATGAGTATACTATCTACTTTAGGATTTATCATATATCTTTAACTGTATTTGTTACTCACTATTTTATCTACAGTTTGAATATCATCACAGTTATTAATCTTTTTAGTTCTTTTGAATTCTTTCACCAGGGTTTTGACGGTGGTCACTGATAGTGATAGAGATAAACAAGAAGATGATGAGTTTATAAACCAGTTTAAGACGCGGATTGCAAATGAGGATTCGATTATCTACACAGAAAGAGTGGTGAACAATGGTGAGGAAACGGTGGCAGCGATTCGGTCTGTTGATCCGGTGCATGATTTGTTTATAGTAGGAAGAGGTCAAGGGGTGGCGTCATCGTTGACCGCCGGTATGACCGACTGGAGCGAATGCCCAGAGTTAGGAGCAATAGGTGACTTGTTAGCATCGTCGGATTTTGCAACCACGGTTTCTGTACTAGTGATTCAACATTATGTGGGTTCCGATCTAGACGATTTCAGCACATCACCTGATACTCCTACAAACCACCAACAAACGTTCATGAACCGTTCACCTAAGCCATCATCATCGTCATCATCATCATCTTCCCCGAGGGGTTCATAACCTTAGAGATTCAAAATCGTATTAATTTTGTTGTAAGCCAAGTAGTTTAAATAACATTTTCTCTTCTTAGGGATAAGTGTGTAATACTACAGTTTTCATATATTGTAAAGAGTTAACTTCGGTTTTACTCCTTGTGGTTTTGTCGTTTTAATGGTTTTGCACCAATCATTTGAAAACGGTCATTTTCCTCCCTCTGATGTTTCGATTTTATCGCCAGTTTGCTCCATGACGTTAACTCCATCTATATTGTCTATTAACTAGAGAAGTATTCTGGTAATTTTAGATATAAGCATGGTTGCAAAAGTCGCTAGGCGCTCCCTAGTCGGTCGACCGGGGAGTTGAGAGTACTCGGCCTAGGCGAAGAGTACACGGAGACTACTCGGACATGCCAAATTATAAAGGAATTAGTTTATGGAAATTAAATATATGTCAAATAACATAAATTTTCTAATATTTATAACAAAATACGTGAAATTGATATCCATTCTTTAATATTATAGGCATAGAAATTATGGTTTATTTTATTTTAAGTCAAACTTGGCCCGAGTTGACCTACTAGATCCGATTTTGGCCGATGTTGACCGCATTTGATCGATTCCGAGTAATTAGTCTGAGTTGAAGAAAGTCGCCTCGGCAGCCTACCTTGTAGCGACTACTCGGGGAGTACTCGGCCTTAGAGACCTTGTTTTACAACCATGGATATAAGTATTTAATTGTTTTAACTAATAACTTAAGTCCATAACTATTTACTAATGTATGTACATATACATCCGTAAACTAATCCAACTTTCTATCTTCTCTCTAGAACATATCACCACTATCCCTATCATTGACCACCACCCCTCCCATTTCCCCTTGCCACCACAGCCACCTCCAAAGACTACCACCCCCATCACCACCACAGCCACCTGCTATGACCGCCACCACTGTTGATATCAAAACTTATAGAAATGTACAATTATATTGCTAACTTTCATCAACACTCAAGGCTTTTAATTAGGCAAAAGTGAATACATAAAACAAGCAAAGAGGCTGCAATATAAAGGCAGCATTACAACGGCATAAAACTGAAAACCTAAAATTGTGGATCTCACAACTTATTCAAAAGACCAGTAACGTAAAAAAAATAACTAGAGGATAAGCCTTGAACTTGTTATGAACATTATGGGTTCCAGCCCAACTATCATTTGTAACACCATAATGACCCAATCAAGTAGCCCATTACTCAAAGCCCAACAAGTGAACGACTAGAATCTTCTGACCCATGTTATAAACACAAGGATGAGAGAGAATAGGAATATGAATGAGCTTGTGTGTGATTTGTTCTAGTTCCCATCTCCTTCTTTCTGTATTTCTCATCTCCTCTTCTATGATTAATATGAATTAGTGCTAGTTTTTGCCGTAATTTCCATTGTCGATTACTCATTCAATATCCATTCACTTCATTGGTGCTTTCATTGAATCGTCTGCATCAATGGCGGACGACTCATTAATCCCTGATATAATCGCTAATCTTCAGACCATGCTCGAGAACACTAATAAGATGCAAAGTGCTCTGAGGCGGATGTCTGCAACCCTAGATAAACAACAGTCGGCCGTTGTCAAACTGGGGGACCTACTTCTTTCACCACCTAAAGACGCTACCGATGATTCTGATCTAGGGCTCGAGACTACTACTCCTTCGAATTTTGGTTCAATCGAATCTGAAAATGCAATTCTCACTCATCCGTCAGGTGTGTTGAAGTCCTACCCTACTCCGATACCGTCATTTGGCGATTCACATCCTGATCCGAACGATTTTAGTGGCGAGATTGATTTGTTTGGTGATTCACATCCTGCTCAAAACGAGTCAGATTCCGAGCATGACGCCTTCACAAGCGGTGTTAATTTACCCGATTCTGGAGAGGATTTAGCCCTAGGGATCACTCTTGCAACTTCCATTGGAGATTCCGATGTGGCTCGTTCTAGTCGCCCTAATATTGGAATGTTCGAGGTGGATCTAAGTTTCTCACAACCTCGCCCCACTCTTCTTTCTGAGAAGGTCAATCTCAATTACAGGGATAATTTGGATCACAGATTATCGGTTTCTAATCTTTTCATTTCAGTAGTTCCTATTCAGATATCCCCTCCAAAACTTAATGTTACAGATGTTTATATAACGCATAGATCGAGTTTTGATGCTCAATTGCCAGGGATGAATTTGGTTTGTGTTACTAATCCGTTTCATATTTTTACACCTTCTCTTAGTCGGCTTAGTACAGTTTTGTGTGAGTTTGGTTCTTCAATTTTAGTTAATCAAGGCCTATTCGTTCCTCAGTTATATTTTTTAGGTGATGTTCCAAAACCACCCGACCCGTATACCACTTTTGGTTTTGATCCTGGTGTGCTTTTTGATCCTGTTATTTCAGTGGAGACCATCTATTTAGCTCCATGTCACAACCAGTCCAACCGTTACGTTATGGTTGTTAATACTTACAACAACATATGTCAGATGAATTTAGATGGTTATCAGGCTAGATTTCATATTTGTTTCTATGATACTCTGGATGGCCATGCTCTTCATTTTTGATGGGTTGGTAGTCATAACCATACAACCACATTTGCACTTACTAAATGTACGCAACATTATGTTCTTATTAGCATGGGTAACGATTTGTTTTCTACACCGTTTCGACAACATATAATGCTTTATGCAAGTCTTATGTTGGGCAACATCACCACTGATTTATCCATACCAACTAGACCTCCACATTCAATTCCTGATACTCCTATTTTTTTGGCTGATGACACGGAATCACCAGACCCAAATTGTGATTTTGGTATAAGTAACTTACTCGTTGATATAAATAGGTCTGCTAGTTTCGTTGTTGGCTCGGGTTTTAAATTTGAGGCTGCTTTGCGAGGGATTGACTTTGGTTTTATTCTTGAACAAAATTTGGTTGAGAGGCTTTATTTTTATGGGGTTATTATGATCCTCAACCTGATTGGTGCTTGGTTACAACCTCATGCACTTATGTCAACCACCATTGCATATTTAAAGTGGTCGTCTCACTGTGGTCCACACTCAAATGATGTTCAAAATGGTACACATGTTCTCTACATTGTACCCTTTGTCTATGATTTCATCTCTCCAAACAAACCGCTCTCCGCACCAATAGTAGAGAAAAAATTGTGGGAAAATGCGCTCTTGTATAATTTGTCAAAACAACTTAATATGATTTCAAAACCAATAGCTTATGAAGTGATTATGCAGTTGCGTAACTCAGATTTGGTAGCGCCTCCTAATGTTCTTACTCACGTAGTGCAGATTTTTAATCATCATCTTGGGGAGTTATTGTATGCACCACTTGTTTATATGTCTCGTTTTCCGACACTTATTAAGTATGCACAAGATGTTAGGGATGTTCCTACAACTAGCACTTCTCTTTTAGCGCTCGAGTTTCAAGTAGGCGATAATCGCCTTGGTTGGAAAGGCGGAACTACCGCTGGAGTTTATTGCTTGGGTGAAGACATTCTCAAACAACCACCTGACTCTTACACATCTCTTACAACAAAGGTTTTTAGGCATTATGCTGAAATGAGTTCAAGCAACGGTGTCCCATTTAGCAACTTTAGGGCAATTTCACTTCAACAGACCACTTTCGGTTATGATAATTTCGCTTGCGGCACTCTCTATGCTCTACATGCTGGTGGAATACGGAACTTCAGCTATGGTGACTCCTGTATCGTTGGCCGAGGTTTCTTCAGCCATGGGGCTGGGCTTAATCACAGATTATTTTGCACGACCATCACATATTTTTACCTTTTTGAAGACTGTAATGGGCTCATAATCAACATTATGCTGACACTCAAAGATTATAAGTTGACGGTTGATTCCATTTGTATGGAATTTGTGCTATTTCATAGCACAAAAAAATTAGTTTCAAAGTGGTTGGATCTGCCACCAATGAACCGCCATTCCATTACGGCTATAAACGAACACTGGCGGTTCCAACTAGTATCGGTTTATGTTGATTTGAAAAATATTGTGGGGCCACTAGATGCAGTTAACAGTAACAGTTACGCGTTTAACTTCGCCACGATGTTGAAACTCAAAGTGTGACTAAATGAAGTTTTACTTGTAGTTAATGGTGCAACAGGGGGCACCAATGGTGTTTTGGTATGTGATTTTGAAGCTTTTGCGCTATTTCCTACTGTGCACCCTATTTCCATTAGGATGGAAGGAGGTATTAACCTCATGTTTTGGGAGATTACGCATGTTCCTCATCCATTTGCAACTTTACCACCCGGGTTGAATATTAATGGGAGTTTGTTAGCTGAGCATGTTAATTCTGGTTCCATAATTCTAAGTGATCCTCGCAAAGTAAGATTACTTGACTTTAGCTTACCTCGACCTTTAACTGCCAATTTTGGTCAACCAAATGATATTTGTTTCGCTCAAGGTTATACTTATGGTTTTGGTGTCGTGATCATGGTATTGGCAACTGGAGCGGGGTTCAAGGGTTATCTCATACTTGAGTATCGTTATTTCATAGCTTACCGGTTGGAACAAGCTACTCGCGATGACAAGTCTCGCTCAACCAAACTACATCCTATATTTCACCTTGTGGACAAGGTGAGTTTGAAACGGGGGAGTAATGTTATGAACATTATGGGTTCCAGCCCAACTATCATTTGTAACACCATAATGACCCAATCAAGTAGCCCATTACTCAAAGCCCAACAAGTGAATGACTAGAATCTTCTGACGTATGTTATAAACACAAGGATGAGAGAGAATAGGAATATGAATGAGCTTATGTGTGATTTGTTCTAGTTCCCATCTCCTTCTTTCGGTATTTCTCATCTCCTCTTCTGTGATTAATATGAATTGGTGCTAGTTTTTGCCGTAATTTCCATTGTTGATTACTCGTTCAATATCCATTCACTTCAGAACTTCGGATGACCAAAACAACTCCACACGTGCAAGATAACTGGGGTTTGCATCATATTTCAACACCCCCCGTTGATTCAAACTTCCGCACTCCCAATCGATGACGGAGGAACACAAACTTTTCTTTTGGCAATGCCTTGGTTAAACAATCAGCAACTTGATCTCTTGAACTGCAAAACTGCAGAACCAACTTCTCTTGTCTGACCATGTCTCTAATGAAATGATACTTCAACTCTATATGCTTTGCTTTGCCATGTTGAACTGGATTTCTTGATAAATTGATTGCTGACTGACTATCACACCAAATTACTGTTGCATTACTTCGAATATGCCCCAAATCTTCTAGAATTCTTCTGATCCAAATACCTTGACATGTTGCACTAGTGACTGAGATATACTCAGCTTCAGTACTAGAAAGAGCAACTGTATTTTGCTTCTTTGAGCTCCAAGATACTGCTCCACTACCAATAGCAAAAACATAGGCACCAACACTTTTCCTGTCATCTACACATGCTGCCCAATCACTGTCTGAATATCCAGCAAGCTTGATCTTATCATTCTTTTTGTACCAAATACCATACTCAGATGTAGAAGCTACATATCTTAGAATCTTCCTAGCTGCACCAGCATGGATTTTTGATGGCGACTGCATGAATCTAGATAAAACTCCAACTGCATAAGATAGATCTGGCCGTGTGTGAGTAAGATAGATTAAACCACCAACTAAGCTTCGATATTTTGTTTCATCAACCTTGTCTTCACCATCATCTGTCTGATACTTGTCATAAGAACTCATAGGAACCTCTTCACCTTTGCAATCTTTCATATCGAACTTGGTCAATAAACTTTGAGCATATTTTTTCTTGTGAAATAAAAACACCATCATGAGTCTGGTTAACTTCCAATCCAAGAAAGTATCGAAGCTGACCCAAATCGGTCATTTCAAACATCTGCTTCATCCCAGCTTTAAACTCTTCGATCAGACCTTCACTAGAACTTGTACAAATGATGTCATCCACATACAAACATACATAGATAACATCAGTTGAACAATTCTTCACATAAAGAGTTGGCTCGTTCAGGCTCTTAAAATAACCATTATTACCAAAATACCCATCAATTTTGGAATACTACGATCTGGGTGCTTGCTTTAACCCATAAAGAGCTTTGTGCAGTTTATAAACTTTGTCTTGTTGCCCTTTTACCTCAAAACCTTCTGGCTGTTCAACATAAATCTCTTCATCAAGATCACCATTCAAAAAAGCAGTTTTTACATCCAATTGATGTAATAACCATCCTTTAAGAGCTGCAACTGCTATAACAATTCTGATGGTCTCAAATCTAGCCATCGGAGCAAATGTTTCTTCATAATCAACACCAAATTTCTGAGAGTACCCCTTAGCTACCAATATCGCCTTGTGTTTGATTATCTTTCCATCAGAACCCACTTTGGTCTTATATAGCCATTTCAAGCCTACGACATTTTTGCTACTTGGAAGATCTACCAAACTCCATGTTTGAGTTTTAGTGATAGCATTCATTTCAGTTTTCATGGCCTCCTGCCACTCTTTTTTCTTTACTGCATCTGAATAATTCATAGGATCTGCAATATTAAGGGCAAACTGGCAATTCAAATAGTCTGAAGGAGCCTCATTAACTTCTTGAGTATTAGCATAAAGGTCAGCCATGGATCTAACTTTCAATGGAGGTGATGAACTGGAACTTGAACTGTCAGCTATGTGAGATTGTTGAGTACTGCCTTGAGGGGTTGTAACACCTGATGCTGTTGCTCCTCCCAAATCAGAAGGTTCAGCATCATTAGTGATATCAACCGAGGAACTCTCAGCATACTCTTCAGGAAAAGGATATGAATACATTCTTTCATACAATTGTCTGTCTGACTTGTGCAACTCCTGCCAATCCCATGAATTATCTTCTGAAATTATTGTGTCATTAAAACTCCTGGTTTCAATCTTCTTAGTAGCAGGATTATAGAGTCTATATCCTGTACCATTGGAAGAATACCCAATGAAGATCATTTTGTTTGATCTATCATCAAGCTTCCTCCTTCCATGAACATACCTATGACCATATGCAACACATCCAAAGATCTTCATATTAGTGACTTCTGGTTTAACATTAAACCATACCTGATGAGGAGTCTTATCTTGAACAGCTGAGGTTGGAGCTCTATTAATGGCGTACACTGCTGTGGCAACAGCTTCTGCCCAGAAATGATTTGGCACACTTCTCTCCTTTAACATACTTCTGGCCATACCCATGATAGTCCTATTTTTCCTTTCCACAACACCATTGTGTTGTGGTGTATGAGGTTCACTCAGCTCCCTTCTAATCCCATTCTCTTCACAAAAAGAATTGAATTCATTGCTACAAAACTCTCCACCTCTATCAGTTCTTAACACTTTCAGACTACACTCACTTTGCTTTTCAACCAGGGCTTTAAATACTTTGAATCTTTCAAATGCATCAGATTTTTTAGCTAAAAAGTATACCCAATACATCCTAGACACATCATCTATCAAGAGGAAGTAATAAAGACTACGACCAAGACTGGGTACCTGCATCGGACCACATAGGTCAGCATGCACCAGTTCCAATCTTTTTGTAGCTCTCCAAGAGGTGGATTTGAAGGGTAGCCTGATCTGCTTACCTAGTATACACCCTTCACATATGCTTGTGCCTCTAATCTGGGGTAAACCAACAACCATAGCTTTCTCATGCAGCAGCTTGAAACTATCCCAGTTTAAGTGGCCATATCTCTTGTGCCGTACTTGTAGAAGTGATGACTTGTTGGGAGTGTTGGATTCTGTCTTTGAAGCATCCACAACAAACATGTTATTAGTAGCAACAGAAAATTTCATCAATTCAGTTCCTTGATTCTTAATGGTGTAGTTATGACCCTCAAATAACAATGAATAACCTTTCCTCATTAGCTAACCTACACTCAACAGATTATACTCCAAAGTTGGAGCATAATATACATCATTAAGCAATTTATATGAGTTTGGGCCAGTATTAATTCGAACAACACCCTTACCTTCAACTACAAGAGTCTTTTTATTGCCCAATTGAACACTCATCTTGAAAGTTTCATTAAGTTCAACAAAACTTACCTTTGATCCAGTCATATGATTGGAACATCCTGAATCAAGAAACCACAGATTATTGGCTTCTTGTTCAAGTATGACTGCCATAAACAAGTATTGATCCTCACTATTGTTATTGTTTTCAACTTGTTCCACTGGTTCAGCAGCCATATTGACTTGAGCCTCTTCATTATACCAATAATCTTTGGATAAATGACCATACTTTTTGCATGTATAACATTGCGGTACCTTACTTCTATCAAATGATCTTTCTCTGCCTCGGCCTCTGTAACCTCCACGTCCTCTGCCACGTGCATTTGATGACCGATTTCCTTCATGCATAACTTGCAGGGCATGTTCTTCAAACTTTTATGTTTTCTCATGAGATCTGCTATTTATTCTTTCTTCTTGTGATTGCAGGGAACCCATCAGCTTCACAGGAGTGAGCTTGGACAGATCAAAGGATACTTCAATAGATGGAACAATGTGATCAAACTTCGGAGATAAACTTCGAAGTATCTTCTCAACTATGGTTTGATCAGAGATGACCTCCCCATATGCTCTCTTCTGGCTCACATTCCCCATGACTCAAGAAAAGTATTCTCCAACTGTTTCATTGTCTTTCATAGAGAGATTTTCAAACTCTCTTCTTAATCCTTGCAATTTTATAGCTTTCACTTGGGTATCTCCTTGATACTCCATCTTTAGTATATCCCAACTCTCTTTGGATGATTCAGCAGCTGCAATTCTAGAAAGTAGATGATCATGAACAGCTTGTTGGATAATGGCCATGGCATGAGTAGGAGCAGTGGGCAAATTACTTGTTTGATCGGCCATTGAAGGAGAGAGAGTAGAGAAAGGAATGGAGGACATGATCACACTCAAGCTCTAATACCACTGTTGATATCAAAACTTATAGAAACGTACAATTATATTGCTAACTTTGATCAACACTCAAGGCTTTTTATTAGGCAAAAGTGAATACAGAAAACAAGCAAAGAGGCTGCAATATAAAGGCATCATTACAACGGCATAAAACTGAAAACCTAAAATTGTGGATCTCACAACTTATTCAAAAGACCAGAAACGTAAAAAAAATAACTAGAGGATAAGCCTTGAACTTCGGATGACCAAAACAACTCCACACGTGCAAGATATCTGGGGTTTGAATCATATTTCAACAACCACAACCAACTCCTACGGCAACCGGCGGTACGGAACCACCTAATCCCCATCACATTTTGTTTCTTCTCTCTCTCTCACTCACGATGGTCACCATCACTTCCCCTAAACCCCCACCATCATCTCCGGCTACCCTCACCACGCACCACACATGCTCAGATCTGAAAAAAGGATTTGATTTTGCTCAACTAAGACACACGTGCTCAGGTCTCTGATCGAACCAAATTCCATTGAAATAGGTTCATCAGAAGCTCGATTATCTATTCTGGTAGGTTTCTGGCTTATAAATCTCAACGAATTTCCTAAGTTTTGATACACCAAAACAAGTTTGCATCAAGAACCCCTAGCAGGTCTTGCTTCAATAACATTGAGAAGGATTTTGTGGGTAAAAAAACAAGTCATTTGTAAACGATTTTTCTCAGATCTAGAAAAAGGATTCGATTTCGCTCAGATCTGAGATCTATAATTGAGCTAACCTCGTCTATAGTTATGGAAGTGATGGCTAGGGTTTGAGCTCCGTTTCAGGGTTGTAATAATGGCATTGGTGGTGATTGTTGAAAGTGAAGTGGTTGTAGTGGTGGCAGTAGCAACAATGGCGTGGTGATTCTTGATTGTGGCAGTGACTGTCGGTGGCTGGTTCAAGATGGTGGTCGGGTAGGGGCGGTGGTGGTGGTCTGATGGAGCTGGTTCAATGTAGTGGTCGGGTGGGGGTGGTGCACGATGGTGGTGAGGTGGTGACGGTTGGTGGTGGGAGTTGATGGTAATGGAGAAGACAGAGAGTGTATAGTGAGAGAAGAGAGAGGGTATAGAGAGAAAATCAGATTGTTTATAGGTTTTATTATATGTTATTATGATATATAACAGACAAATTTGCACCAATCAACCTTTATGTTATATCTAAACTACACTTCATATCTTTTACTATTAAATCGGTCAAACTCAACCTTTATGTTCATGTTTTGCTACACGATACAACCATTATAACTAACCTCGTTAATTTTCTTGGTTAATTGCCCTCACATGCATTGCATATAAGGGTATTACTGTCATTTCCACCTTGTCTTCCCCAATCCATCCCCTTAAATCCAAAAACCCTTGTCTTTTTAAAAAATCCCTCTACTCTCACCTCCTAAAATCCCACATCTTCTTCAACAACATTCTCTCACACTTTTGTCTTTGCAAATTCTCACTAGAAAATGAATGTTGATCGGATATTACCTTTTATTCGGTCTCTCAATTTCTGTTAATAAACCATTAATTTCTGATCGATCATCCTTAATTCCCAAATACAGTTACAGAATTTCCAGTTTTTAAATTTTCAATTAATTGATCAGAGATTATGTGACTTAATTACTTAAATTGGAGGCATGGATTGTAGTTCAAAGATTACGTCAGCAAAACAACAACCTACGCAACATCGTGTTCAAGATACATGATGGCGTCGTGTACAACTACAATCAGTTTGTAATCGATGACTTGTCGGAATCACCACTGCCACCCCACGCGTCGTGTGTGGTGTGTCTAAGGTGTAATATGTTTTTATTAATATTTTCAGCCCATTTTACACATTTGTCAAGTTTTAAATTTATAAAACACGATATTCTACTAACACTAAACACACACATGGGCAAGTGCACCCATCATGAGCGTAGTATAGCGTTGGTAAGATACCGAGGTCGTCCAAGGACACAAGAGCTTTTAATACCGGTTTATCCTCAACGTCTAATCAATCTAAAATTTTTAGAAAATGTTTTAAACATGAAAAATAAAAACTAAAAATGCTGAAAATAAAAATAAAAATAAAACAGATATACAAGATGAATCACTTGGATCCGACTCGCCTTTAATGTACCTTTTGATGATTTCCGCACTTTTGCACTTTTTAAGAGATTATCTTAGTTATAGTAGTAGGCCCCTCTTTTGAAGGTGATGTTACCCTCAACCTAGTGGTTTGAGTCAGCAAGGATACAATCCCAAAGCGTCGGAATATTGGAAGATAATTAATTAAGTTATTAATGCGAAAAGTGGTAGGCCCCTCTTTTAAAGGTGACGTTACCCTCGGCTAAGTGGTTTGAGTCAATAGGGATACAATCCCAAGTAGCCGGTTTAATGTATTAATAGTAGTTTACATATGAGGGGATCAAGCCATTCGCACCCCCGCCATCCAATACCAGTGGGTATTGAAGGAGGTCCTAGTAAGCTTGACCCAGGTCCTTGCAGGATCTATACACTGAGCAAGGCAAGAACCTTACCAAACCATTCCTTTAACCACCGACCAGGTAGCCAACATATCTCTATATAGACCGTAGAGATATGAATGGCGAAAATCTTATACTTTATATCGACAGTAAAGTAAAGCCAGGACACCACGGACAAATGATAAAGAAGTTTCAGCTTTGTCACACCCCGATATTTCCACATATTACCGGTGGGTCCGGTGGGGAGTATCGTGACATAGTTGATATCATCATAGTCAATACACACAATATAATAGCACAGCGGAAGGCTTGGTGAATAATTACTATTACACACCATAGTGTCTGAGTGTCCGAATGAAAGAATATACAGACTTGGTTGTAATAAAGATCCACAGGCGGATCATAAAATAAAATACATGAAACTGAAATAACAGACTCCAGGTATTTAGGGATTTACAAGATCCTCTTATTTTGACACCTAGTAGCTCCAGCCTATTTACGAGAGGTACCTGTAATCAGTCTTTGGAAAAATACGTCAGTTTACACTGGTAAATACAATTAACTGACTCATTTGAAAAGAGATTATAAAATTGATTTAAGTGCACAAGGCACAAATCATTTATACTTGGGACAATTATTTAATATAATCTCTTTTCAAATGAGTCAGTTAATTGTATTTACCAGTGTAAACTGATGTATTTTTCCAAAGACTGATTACAGGTACCTCTCGTAAATAGGCTGGAGCTACTAAGTGTCAAAATAAGAGGATCTTGCAAATCCCTAGATACCTGGAGTCTGTTATTTCAGTTTCATGTATTTTATTTTATGATCCGCCAGTGGATCTTTATTACAACCAAGTCTGTATATTCTTTTATTCGGGCACTCAGACACTATGGTGTGGAATAGTAATTAGTCACCAAGCCTTCCGATGTGCTATTATATTGTGTGTATAGACTATAATGATATCAACTACGTCACGATACTTGTAAGGACTCTCAAAATTTTCCTAAAAATAACCGTAAGTAAAAACCCGGACTCCAGAAACCCTAAACCATAATAAAAATCAAGAAAAACAAAATTTTGGGTCTTAGGCGGGCCGCGTTAAAGACAAGCTATGTCTTACGCGGGCCGCGTCAAACATATGTTGACCGGATAAGTGTTCCGGATCCACGTGGTGTCCAGCTGGCTAACCTACCGATGACCAATCAAGCCTATTCGTAGACTAGGCGGCCTCGCGGGCCGCGTAAAGCTTATGTTGTGGTTTACGCGGGCCGCGTGAACCCTAAAAATCAGCTATAAATAGCTTGTTGCATGCACTGTTCTCTGGTGTCGAAACAAACTTTCAAAAACGAATTGCTGCTGTCCTAAAGTCGAAATTACTTTCAATATTAGCGAGGCGCTGCTCCGATACCGGGTATTAACTCGATCGCTGCTACGATTCAATGTCCGATCGATTAAACTATCCAATGGATGTTTAAGTGCTGCCCACATTAGGGTTTATGCTTTGTCATTCATCGTTAATTCGATGGATGTTTAAGTATCGCACTTTATCATTCATTGTGAAGGTTTTAATCTCTTGAGTTATCGTAAATGCTGTATTAGTTACTAACCGAGTTCGTGTGCCTGTTATTAAATTTAGGTTAAAAGGCTAATCAGTAGGCTAAGCTCTGCTCATATAAATCTGCAATGTGAGTCATTCTCTTTTTATCAAATTTGATTTCAAAAGCAAGTATATTTTCAAGGTTATAATTACAGGGATTAAGTCTTTGTAGTCACCAAATTACAGCCGGTATGTGTGGTTTTGTATACATTAGTTGATAACCGTAACCATTGGACAACGGGGTAGCCAAGGGGTGATATAACCATAGTCACAGACACCATTGGACTCTGAGGTTACCGATGGATGTTCGAGTGACAAATACTGTGGGTAGTTGGTTGATATATGGAAACATTGTAATCGCTCTTAATACTATAAATTATAACAAACGAGTCATTTTAGCAAAAAGAATGATTCACCAGTATTTCTCGCTGATAAAACCTTTTTCAAACATGTTTCAGGTGATCTGTTGTGATCCAGGAAAAGTCCCGCGAAGCACTACAAGCTTAAGGAAGTGGCTCATTATAAAATATAGAAACATGTTTTGAAAAATAAAGATTTCTTAGTGAAATCATATGATTGTAAATTACCGGGGTTTTATCCCGAGTTGTGAAATAAAATAATCGGGAAATTTGAAGTTTTAAAAAGATCCTGATAAAATCTTCCGCTGTCACTTTAATTAAATAAATACCACGAGATTTTCTGTCCCGCGGCTCCTGAAACGGGTCAAACCGGGTCGGGGGCCCTGACAGAAAAAGGTGGTATCAGAGCCACTGATTTAAGCCAATAAAATATTTAGAAAATACTTAATTTTACTGATTGCTATTGTTGTAATTACGTGTTTTATTATTTGAATAATTTGTGTACAGTATGGGTAAGCAAAAGCTTTCAAACATCTATCTTAAATTAGATACGTCATCAAACGAGAAGGGAAGTTCATCCCAAATAAATTCTTCAAAACACTATGCAATTCCTGAAGAAGGAATATTTGTTCGAAAGGCACAATATGAAGAACCACTTTCTCCTAATAAAAGAAGTTTGATTATTAGGAAAAGTCAGGAGAAAATAAAGAAATCCCAACCAAAAGAAAAGAGAGTTAATCAGAAAACCCAAGAACTAGGCAATAACCCACCATGGGAAGACAAGTTAGATGAAAAATGGGCAGATCTCTATATGCTAGCCACTGTAGTAGTAAATGCAAATCTTTAAATACACCTGATTCAAGTTTTAGCACCCTTATCATCTACAATCTAGAAACCTTATCCAGTAAATAAATAAGTTTACAGTAAACCCTAGTGTGTTTTAATTTTAAATTGTCTGTGTATTAAACTAGTCACCCGGTATGCAATAATAATTAAAGGTTATCTATGAAATTTTGCTATAAAATTTTAACTTGGCATTTTGTGTATTTTGCATATATGCTAAACAGCAAGAATGACTTGTCTGAAGCCCTTTAGAATTTAAATCTCTATCCGGTGAAAATAGAGGTTTCCAGAGATTTTAATAGATATATACCTGATATAGAAGAACCTATGGAATTCAACGCTCCACTTCCGGAGAAACCCAAGCCTAAGAAAAGGAGAAGATTTGTGGGATGGAGGCGTGTGCGCAGGAGGAAACCCGCCACTAGGAAGATTCCCAAAATAGAAAATCCCTTAGATAAAGGAAAGGGGATTGAAGTCAGGGAAGGTTCTAAGCAAATAGAAATGGAGATTGGAGAAGGTTCTAGGCAGACAAAGATGGAAATTGGGGAAAGCACTAGACAAATCGAGGAGTTACCATTTCAGGAAGAATTGGATCGTGCATTGGCAGGCTGTGATATCGTCAGGCCTATCAATAATAATCTTTACTCTTATCCTGCTGAAACTCAATTACCAATGAACTTGGAACCAGCAATTCCAGAACCTATAATCCACACCCAACCACTAGAAATGGACGAGTGATGGACCAATGATTGGCAGTTCCAAAACCTGCTCAACAGTCCTTATACCTTTTTCCCTCAGTTCGACCCAGAACCTATACCAAACCCACCAATGAGCAATGAAAATTTAGTTGAGCTCCGCAACTTTGGCGAGGAGCTGGTGGATGCAGGAAATAAGATCAGGGAAGTAGGAGAACAGATCTCCTGGAAATACGACGAAAGGGAACGTCATTACTGAAAGACCAACTGACAAGGGATAGTGGGATTGTAAGACTGTGGTTGTATAATAAATAGTAAAATAAAATCTTGTAAAATAACTACAAATAAAACTTTGTAAGATAATGGTGTATATTGATGCATATTATAAAATATAAAAACGGGAATCGAGAAATCGATAATTTTGGCTATATATGTGTTATGAAATTTGTATGATTGTTTTGTGTATAATTGTTATTTATTCGATACTAATAAATTATATACATTAATTATCAGATGGAAAACGCTAATAATGAACCAGTTAATGAGGTTAACCAATCTGAGCAACATCCGGAGGATCAATTTATGACTAGACAAGATATAGAAAATATTGTTGCTCAAGGAATAGCCAATGCTATTCCAGCAATAATTGCTGCAGCCCAGAAACCTATGGAACCTCAACAAATCATTCCTAGCAAACGTATTTCTGAAGATAACTTCAGTAATAGCGTAAACGGAGGCGGTAATCATACCAATCACAATAATGATTCATGGCAGGCTCCGCTCCCTAAGAAAATGAAAGGTGCAACGCCTGGTTGCACTTACAAAGAATTTCTTGCTTGTAAACCCGCTGAATTTGCAGGCAATGAAGGAGCGACTGCGGCACTGCGTTGGTTAGAGAAAACCGAGGCAGTGATTACAATAAGTAAATGTGCCAAGGACGATAAGGTCATGTACGCGTCTAATCTTTTCAAAGAAGGGGCGCTAGTATGGTGGAATACAGTAATTCAAGCCAAAGGAAGAAGTATGGCCTATGCCATGAACTGGGAAGAATTTAAAAGTTTTGTAGAAAGAAAATTATGTCCCGAATATGAAAAAGATCAAATGGCAAATAAGTTTTTAAATCATCGAATGATGGGTGTAGATTGTCGAGGGTATACTTCGACATTCTTTGAATATGCTAGAGTGGTACCAACACTGGTTTCGCCTTAACCGGTGCTCATTTCTCGCTATATTTGGGGATTCATTAGCGAAATCCGTAATATCGTTAAAGCTGCGAGACCTCGTACTATTGACGATGCGGTAGAATTAGCTAACACCCTAACTGACGAGCTGGTACGCACAAGAGATGAAAACCGGAAAAAGGAGCTGGCTCAGAAAATTACCCAAGGATTTCGTACGGGTAATAATAGCAGCTTCAAGAGAAAAGGAACAGGGCAATCTTCAACTCCGCCGTTCTGCAGGAATGGCAGAAAGAAACATTATGGAAGATGTAATGTGACCTGCAACTTTTGCAAAGCCATACGACATCGTGAAGAAGACTGCAGAAAGAAAACAAGAATCTGCTTTAACTGTGGCGAAGCAGGACATTTCAAAACAGAATGTCCTAAATTGGTCAAACCAGCAGACAACAAATCCAAGACGGTAGACGGAGCTACTAAAAAGAATGTCCGAGCATTCCAGCTGACCACTCAAGAAGCAGAACTCATTCCAGATGTGATAGCTGGTACGTTCTTAGTTCACAACGTGTATGCAAAAGTATTATTTGACTCTGGTGCAAACCAAAGTTTTATCAATACTTCATTCTGCCAAGCTCTTAACTTACCTTTAACCAACCTTAGGCAGATTTTTACAGTCGAAACAGCAGAGGGAAATTTCATAAAAATAGATAAGGTTTTGCAAAAAGAAAATATAGAACTTTCAGGTCATAAATTTCATGCAAACCTATTGCCAATGAATTTAGCTGGGTTCGATGTTGTGTTAGGAATGGATTGGTTAGTAGCCAACCATGCTCGAATCCTTTGTGATAAGAATTCCATAGAAATTCGTGCACCCTCCGGAGAAGTACTTATGATTACAGGAGATAAGCCACGTAAACCCATGAAGTTCATATCAGTAAGGAAAGTTGCTAGTTATGAACGAAAGCAAGGAATAGTATATATGATTTCAGTAATCATTCGTACTAAGGGTAAAGAACTTAAGGAGATTCCTGTAGTCTCGGAATACCCAGATGTGTTTCCAGAAGAGTTACCAGGATTACCACCAGATAGGGAGGTAGAATTTAGAATTCATCTAATTCCAGGAACAACACCGATAGCCAAGGCACCTTATCGGTTAGCACCCACAGAAATGTTAGAACTGAAAAAGCAATTAGATGAATTATTAAGTAAAGGTTTCATACAACCTAGTTCATCCCCTTGGGGAGCACCAGTGTTGTTTGTAAAGAAGAAGGATGGTTCGATGAGAATGTGTATTGATTATAGAGAATTGAATAAGGTTACAATTAAGAATCGATACCCATTACCTAGGATTGATGATCTTTTCGATCAACTTCAAGGAGCTAGATACTTTTCTAAGATCGATTTACGTTCCGGGTACCATCAGTTGAAGGTACAAGAAGAAGACATACCTAAAACTGCTTTCAGAACTAGGTATGGTCATTACGAATTTACAGTCATGCCCTTTGGACTAACGAATGCACCTGCAGCATTCATGGACATGATGAATAGAATCTGTAAACCGTACTTGGATAAATTTGTAATTGTCTTCATCGACGATATACTTATTTATTCCAAAAGTCAGGACGAACATTGTCAGCACTTGCATGCACTCTTAACTTTGTTAAGAAAAGAAAAGCTTTATGCCAAATTCTCAAAGTGTGAATTTTGGCTACAAGAAGTGCAATTCTTAGGACACGTGGTGAATCACGAAGGTATTCATGTAGATCCTGCTAAAATAGAAGCAATTATCAAATGGAAGGTTCCACAATCTGCAATAGAAATTAGAAGTTTTATAGGTTTAGTCGGATATTATAGACGGTTTATTAAGGATTTTTCCAAGATAGTTGTACCATTAACTAAGCTAACCTGTAAAGCAGTTAAGTTTGAATGGGGACGTAAACAAGAAGAAGCCTTTAGGATCTTAAAGCAGAAATTAACAAATGCTCCAATCCTAGCCTTACCGGAAGGAACAGAAGATTTTGAAGTTTACTGTGATGCTTCAAAGCTAGGATTAGGATGTGTGCTTATGCAACGCAAGAAGGTAATTGCGTATGCATCAAGGCAATTGAAAAAGCACGAGGAGAACTATACGACTCATGATTTAGAATTAGGAGCCGTAATTTTTGCCCTTAAAATTTGGAGACATTATCTGTACGGATGTAAATTTACTGTCTATACGGATCACAAAAGTTTAAGATATATATTTGGGCAAAAAGAGTTAAACATGAGGCAAAGGAGATGGATGGAAATCCTAAGTGACTACGATTATGATATTTAGTATCACGAAGGAAAGGCAAATGTAGTTGCAGATGCTTTATGTCGTAAGTACCATGAGAAACAACGACGGGTTCGTGCTCTTAGATTAAATCTACAATTAGATTTAATGGAACAACTAAAGTGTTTTCAAGACACAGCAATCAAGGATGATGCTGAAGGAATGAAAGGACGAATAAAAGAATTAGAGCAAGGAGTTGATGGAATTTGGAGATTCCACAAAAGAAGGATTTGGGTACCTAAGCAGGGAGAATTAAGAAATAAAAGTTTAGAAGAAGCCCATAAATCTAGGTATACTATGCATCCAGGAAACAAGAAAATGTACCAAGATTTAAGAAATAACTTTTGGTGGATAGGAATGAAAAAGGACATAGTTCGATATGTTTCTAAGTGTCTTACTTGTTCTCAAGTTAAGGCAGAACACTAGAAACCTTCAGGTCTACTACAGCAATGGACTTTGTTACTAAGTTACCCAAAACCAGAAAAAGGTAATGATGCAATTTGGGTAATCGTTGATCGATTAACCAAATCAGCTCACTTTCTACCAATGAAAGAAACCTTTAGCATGGAAAGGTTGGCAAAGTTGTATGTAGATGAAGTAGTATCCTTACATGGAGTTCCACTCTCCATTGTTTCGGATAGGGATAGTCGTTTCACTTCCCATTTCTGGACAAGTTTCCAAGAAGCAATGGGAACTCGTTTAAATTTAAGCACTGCATATCATCCTCAAACAGACGGACAAAGCGAACGAACAATCCAAACTCTGGAAGACATGCTTAGGTCATGGGTGATAGATTTTGGTGGAAACTGGGACGATCACCTACCTTTGATCGAATTCTCCTATAACAATAGTTATCATTCAAGCATCGAAGCTGCCCCATTCGAAGCATTGTATGGAAGAAAATGTAGAACTCCCGTTTGTTGGGCAGAAATAGGAGAAAGTCAATTATCAGGTCCTGAGATAGTGCAAGAAACTACCGACAAGATTACTCAAATCAAGGAAAGACTGAAGACGGCTCGAGATCGCCAGAAGAGTTATGCAGACAATAGACGGAAGCCGTTGGAATTCCAAGTGGGAGACAAAGTACTATTGAAAGTTTCTCCTTGGAAAGGAGTAGTTCAATTCGGTAAGAAAGGAAAGTTAAGTCCAAGATTTGTAGGACCATTTTCAGTAATCCAACGTATAGGACCAGTTGCTTATCGTTTACAACTACCAGAAGAGTTAGCTGGAGTACATGATATATTCCAAATATCCAACCTCAAGAAATGCCTATCAGACGAATCTCTGGTAGTACCTCTTCAAGATATAGAGGTAAATGAGAAATTGAAATTTGTTGAAAAACCTCTTCAAATCAAAGATCGAAAGATCAAATTTCTCAAACACAAAAGATTGGTGCTGGTTAAAGTCAAGTGGGATTCAAAAAGAGGACCCAAATACACTTGGGAGCTGGAATCAGAGATGAAGCAAAAATATCCTCACTTATTCCAATGAATCTCGAGGACGAGATTTTAAATAAAGGTGGGGAGGATGTAAGGACTCTCAAAATTTTCCTAAAAATAGCCGTAAGTAAAAACCCGGACTCCAGAAACCCTAAACCATATTAAAAATCAAGAAAAACAAAATTTTAGGTCTCAGGCGGGCCGCGTAAAAGACAAGCTATGTCTTACGCGGGCCGCGTCAAACATATGTTGACCGGATAAGTGTTCCGGATCCACGTGGTGTCCAGCTGGCTAACTTATCGATGACCAATCAAGCCTATTCGTGGACTAGGCAGCCTCGCGGGCCGCGTAAAGCTTATGTTGTGGTTTACGCGGGCCGCGTGAACCCTAAAAATCAGTTATAAATAGCTTGTTGCATGCACTGTTCTCTGGTGTCGAAACAAACTTTCAAAAACGAATTGCTACTATCCTAAAGTCGAAATTACTTTCAATATTAGCGAGGCGCTGCTCCGATACCGGGTATTAACTCGATCGCTGCTACGATTCAATGTCCGATCGATTAAACTATCCATTGGATGTTTAAGTGCTGCCCACATTAGGGTTTATGCTTCGTCATTCGTCGTTAATTCGATGGATGTTTAAGTATCGCACTTTGTCATTCATTTTGAAGGTTTTAATCTCGTGAGTTATCGTAAATGTTGTATTAGTTACTAACCGAGTTCGTTTGCCTGTTATTAAATTTAGGTTAAAAGGCTAATTAGTAGGCTAAGCTCTGCTCATATAAATCTGCAATGTGAGTCATTCTCTTTTTATCAAATTTGATTTCAAAAGAGATCATTGGTTATATTCTAATCATCCTTGTGAGAAGGCCTTTTGTGCCATCTAAATGTCCTTCGAGACGAGCCTTATGCTATATGAAAATGTCTTCCATGACATTGACAATTGTGATTTATATCCCCTGTCTAATAAATATAAAGGATTAAATCCTATTGATTGCTTAGTATGGTTCAGTTGTAGCCTAGCAAATCATGACTAAATTGAGTTTTACTCAAAATGGTCTATATGGTTTAATAATACCATGACCATCTAATCATCAATGTGATGATTCATTATATAATTTAAATATATCATTATTGTTTGATATAGTACTCAAATCATGGCTGGCTCTGACGAAGTAAACAGTCATCCGCGAGAAGAGAACAATAATGAAGCAAGAATAAATCTTACAAATTCTGAATTACAAGCAATGATTGATACCGAAGTTGCTCAAGCGGTGGATAAAATATTCAAAGAACCGAGTCATGTTCAGTCCAAAACTCATACAAAACCCTTATCACATTCGCATGCATCAAAAAGGGATGAATCTCAGCATTCATCCAACCAGAGATCTGAATCTTAGAAGGTTGTATTAAACCAGACTCCCAAGTACAACAAAGGTTGTACCTACAAATACTTCGTCTCGTGTAAGCCAAGAGACTTCACGGGAGAAAAGGGGGCGATAGATTGTATGATGTGGTTAGATGGAATGGAGACGGTGATTGATATTAGTGGGTGTGCAAAGGAGGACATCGTCAAGTTTGTATCTCAGTCCTTCAAGGGTGATGCCCTAAGATGGTGGAAAGCCTTGGTGCAATCCACTGGGAAGGTTTCTCTGTATAACCTTTCCTGGAACAAATTTGTTGATCTTATGAAGGACACTTACTGTCCTCAACATGAAGTGGAGAGGATTGAGACTGATTTCCTCACTCTGGTGATGAAGGATTTAGATTGCAGGTCCTATGTGACCAGCTTCAACTCCATGTCGAGACTTGTACCGTATTTGGTCACCCCTGAACCCAAACGCATTGGGTGTTTCATAGGTGGTTTAGCCCCTGAGATTAAGAGGAACGTCAAGGCTTCTAAGCCAGCTACCTACAGATATGTTGTAGATCTATCTTTGTCCCTTACTCTCGATGTCATAAGGAGTAGGGCAAAGAAAACCACCGAAGAAGGGAAGATGACATGTCTCACCATTCAAACAAAAAGAAGAAAGGAAACTCCAGTTTCAAGAAAGGGCAGTCGGATGACAAGCCCAGATGCAAAACCTGCAACAAAAGGCACTTTGGAAGGTGCAATCAGGACCCACAATCTAAACCTTGTGGGATCTGCAAAAAGAAGGGGCACAACACTGTAGACTGCCGAAACATAAAGGATGCGACCTGCTACGGTTGCAACAAAAAGGGGCACATGAAGACTAATTGCCCTAAAAATGCTAAGAAGCCCGAGGAGGCAAAGAAAACCAACGCTAGGGTTTTTCAAATGAATGCAAGGGAGGCGGTGAACGACGGAAATGTAATAACAGGTACCTTCCTCATTAATAATATTTATGCTAGAGTCTTATTTGATTCAGGTGCCGATAAGTCCTTTGTAGATCATAAGTTTTGTAAGTTACTGAATCTGCCTATTAAGACTCTAGACATAAAATATGAGATAGAACTCGCAGATGGTACCTTAGAAACTGCTTCCACTCTTCTTGATGGATGCACTATATCCATTAAGAATCATTCTATCTCGCTATCCCTTTTGCCAATGAAGCTGGCTGGGTTTGATATAGTTTTAGGCATGGATTGGTTGTCACATAACCAAGCCCAAATTGCCTGCGATAAAAAGCTAGTTATCATCAAAACCCCTGCTGGTGAATCCGTCACTATTCAAGGAGACACACAATATGGATTGCCCGACAATGTGTCTATTCTAAAAGTATCGAAGTGTCTGAAGAACGGATGTGTCATTTATATGACACAAGTGACAGTGAATGACCCAAAACCCAAGATTGAAGACATTCCAATCATTTCGGAATACCCTGATGTCTTTCCTGATGAATTACCTGGATTACCTCCTGAGAGGCAAGTTGAGTTCAAAATAGACATTCTGCCAGGATCTGCACCAATCGCTCGAGCTCATTATCCTCTAGCGCCTACTGAAATGAAAGAGCTCAGGACTCAATTAGATGACTTACTGGAAAAAGGTTTTATACAACCTAGCTCTTCGCCTTGGGGAGCTCCAATATTATTTGTGAAGAAGAAGGATGGATCGATGCGCTTATGCATTGATTACCGTGAGCTAAACAAGGTAACGATCAAGAATCGTTATCCCTTACCCAGGATCGATGACTTATTTGATCAGCTCCAAGGGGCGAGCTTCTTCTCAAAGATTGACTTGAGATCCGGATATCATCAACTTAAGGTCCGAACTGAAGATGTGCCTAAGACAACATTCAGAATGAGATATGGACATTACGAGTTTTTAGTGATGTCTTTTGGGCTCACTAATGAACCAGCAGCATTCATGGACCTCATGAATAGAGTCTGCAAGCCATACTTAGATAAGTTTGTCATTGTCTTTATAGACGACATACTTATCTACTCTCGTAATCAAGTTGATCATGAGAAGCACCTTCGATGTATCTTAGGATTACTTCGACAAGAGAAGCTGTACGCTAAATTCTCCTAGTGCGAGTTCTGGCTTCGTGAAGTCCAATTTCTTGGACACGTTGTTAGTGAGTGTGGTATCCAAGTTGATCCCGCCAAAATAGAAGCCATCATGAACTGGGAAGCACCGAAGACGCCTACAGAAATTCACAGCTTTCTGGGATTAGCTGGTTATTACAGAAGATTCATTGAGAACTTCTCAAGGATAGCTGCACCATTGACTTCTTTGACCCGTAAGAATGTAAAATTTGATTGGGGTCCAAAACAACAAGAATCCTTTGAAGTTCTTAAACAGAGATTGAGCAATGCTCCGGTGTTGACATTACTAGAAGGAATAGAAGAGTTTGTCGTATATTGTGATGCATCACACACCAGTATGGGTTGTGTGCTTATGCAAAAAGGCAAGGTTGTTGCCTATGCATCGCGACAATTAAAGGTGCATAAAAAGAATTACACCACCCATGATTTGGAGTTGGGTGTCGTTGTATTCGCACTAAAATTGTGGAGACATTATTTGTATGGAACCAAATGTGTGATCTATTCGGATCACAAAAGTCTCCAACACTTATTCAATCAAAAAGATCTCAATATGAGACAGCGCCGTTGGATGGTGACTTTAAATGACTACGATTGTGAAATTCGCTACCTTCCTGGCAAAGAGAATGTAGTCACTGATGCTTTAAGCCGAAAGGAGAGAGTCAAACCTATCAGGATTAATGCTAAGAGCATTGAACTGAAGAATAGCCTGAATGAAAGGCTATTAGCTGCACAGAAAGATGCTGTTTTGGAAGCTAACCTTCCAGATGAAAAGTTAGGTGTAACTGCTGAACAGATAGCACCTGGTAAGGATGGAATCCTCAGAATGAATGGAAGAATTTGGGTTCCTATTCATGGAGGGCTTCGAGATGTAATCCTCCATGAAGTTCACAACTCCAAATACTCAGTTCACCCTGGAGGTGACAAAATGTATCAGGATTTGAAAGCTAATTATTGGTGGATAGGTTTGAAGAAATCTATTGCCACACATGTACCTAAGTGCCTGACTTGTGCTCAGATTAAAGCTGAACATCAAAAGCCATCAGGTCTGCTTCAACAGCCGGAACTTCCTACATGGAAGTGGGAGATGGTAACTATGGACTTTATAACTATGTTACCTAAAAAAAGGCTTGGTAATGATACTATATGGGTTATAGTTGATAGACTGACTAAGTCAGCACACTTCTTACCCATTAAGGAGACTCATAGCTCCGACAAGATAACTCAGTTGTATGTGGATAAGATTGTATCCCTCCATGGAGTGCCGGTATCTATTATATCCGATAGAGATACTAGTTATACCTCTCTGTTTTGGAAAAGTTTCCAACAATCCTTAGACACTCGTCTGAATTTTAGTACTGCTTACCATATCAGACTGATGGACAAAGCGAGCGTACAATTCAAACTTTGGAAGACATGCTTCGTGCATGTGTTATTGATTTAGGTGGTAGTTGGGATGACCACCTACCTTTGATCGAGTTCTCCTATAATAACAGTTATCATAATGGAGCCGGCTCCTCCGTGTTCTGGTCGCCGACATCGAGAGAGAGAAACAGATGAAAGGGGGTGCGGCTGGTCGGTATACCGGCGCTGGTTTCGCCGGTGGACTCACCGGAGAAGGAACGAGTGGGGGGGGGGGGGGTTGACTGTGTTATGCTTGGGTGTAGTGTTTGAGAGTTAGGGTTGAAATGTAGAAGATGAAGGGGGGTTTAGGAGTCTGATATGCGGCTGATAAAAAAAAAGGTGTTAGGGCAAAACCTATTTATTTTGTTGTAACAGATCTAATAGTTCAGAAATTGGCACAAACAGTCCCTGTGGTTTAATCAATCCAAGTTTATGTAATAATTTCAAAGAACCAACTTCATCGATAAACTAACTAGGTTAGTTTACTAACTTTAAAATTTAACGAGACTAATTTAGTTTATTATAAAAAAATAAACTTTTTAATTTGTAAAATTAATTAATTTAATTAATTAAACAATGAAAAGTTAACCATATTTATAACAAATTAAAATAGAGATAAAAGATTTCCGACGATACGACGGATTATAAGTTTGAAAGAGGCAAGCTTCTAAAAATAGTTTTTTAAGACTCGATTTCTAAATTAGGAAAGTCATAAAGACGCGGAGCGTTACAGTCTCCCCTCCTTTAGAAAATTTCGTCCCGAAATTTATTCAAGAGGAAGACTCGAAAGCGTTTTGGCAAACCGAAGAGGATTGTTTAAAATTGAGGCTTTGGAGTTTGACACAACGGAGAATAATCAAGGTATAAGGGTGAACGATTGATCTAATTACGATTATGAGTATACGAATAGCATAAGTATCGGATAGACGAGAGTGATGTGTTAAGAATGAGGTCTCGTCGTGGATAATCGGATATAATGCGTTCGTGAGTTGTTAAAGTTCACGTATTAGGTCTAAGTAGGTCTGCAAAACACCGAGTTACTCATGGCACGTCATACGAAAGTTTGCTAACATGGTGAAAACACTTATATATAGGAAGTACCAACAGCGTATCCACCATGTTTTGACCACGCTACGTCCATTTCGTATTCGATGTCATGTTACGTTCCGTGTCTTACCATACGCAGTAGAACCTACTATGGTTTTCATGCACCTACCAATATAATCATGTATGCATCCGTGATTATTTTGGTTTGTGCATGATCTGCGTAGTTCGTACTAGTAGTGTATGGGTCAGGGTTTATTCATGTATTACGAGTGAGAATGATAACGTATAGAAGTTTAAGTATGTAAGTATGTTTGTATGTAAGCATGATTGTGTTTAACTATGGGAGGGGTTATAAGTATGAGTATGATTAATTCCTTTAAATAGTCCACCTGAGATATTTAGTTAACTAGATTAATGCATTATTGGCATGTTATCTCACCGGTCAAACCATCGTGTCCGCAAGTATGTATGAATATCTTAACATGACCGCAAGTCCATGCGGCGGGTGTTACCCCTATAGCGCTACACAAGCGCTATATATGTTAAGGTGAGGCTTCATCCGAAGTTAATGACAAAATGTCAAACCAACGTTTAACGCAAGCGTCATCTAATCATAGCACATGTCATCATTTCGTTGCTATGAAAAGATCCGTAAAAGTTTAACTTAACATGACCTCAAGTCCATGAGGCGGTGCGCTACTCCTATAGTGCTTTACAAGCACTATATATGTTAAGGCGAGGCTCGAACAAATCGAACCAACGTGTCCGCTAGTATCATCTCTATAGCACATGTCATAATTTCGTTGCTATAAAGACCGTAAAAGTTTAACTTAACGTAACCACAAATCCATCTGGCGATGCGCTACTCCTATAGTGCTTCACGAGCACTATATACGTTAAGGTGTGGCTTCTTACGAAGCTAATGACCAGTTCATCACATAAAGAATGTCCAGTAATCCCGAATCAAGTATAACGTATCAGTATGCGTGTATTAATTTATTGTGTAAAAACGATGATTAGGTAACAAGTATTAAATCGCATAAAAGTTAAGTTAATATAAAAGAGAGGCTTGACAAGTATTGGAGTGCTTCGGGTTTAGAAACTTCGACTATTCCAAAGTGAATCGCAAGTCCTTCCGAATTAGGGAGACATGTTTTGGACTAATTGGTATAATACTCTCGTCGCCAGGCGATTAACGGTATTTTACCCTTCCAGTTAGTACATGTCCCTAATTTGATCGAAAATACGAAACTTTGGCGAGATTGAAAATCATAGAGCGGGACCAATCACCAAGGTGTGGATATCAATCCTAGCTTGACAATTTCGTCCCCAAAATGTGGTTTATTGAACGAAACAAGGTAAAATCTCGGCTCGTCAATAAGGAACCACTAGAGTATGAGATGGAAATTCCCATCAAGATACGGATATCACTCCTGACTTGATGGTGAAATTTCGTGCAAAATAACATGTAAGGTGGATTGAAATTCGTCACCAAAGGCAGGAATCACCCCTATTTTAGTGAGTCGTTTCGATTGTGGAATATGAGTATTTCAAGTATGTATTGTGTGAAATGTTTTAGAAAAGACACATTGTATATTTAGACAAAAGAAAAGGTAGAAGCAAATAGGAAGAATTGTTGGTGCATATTTGTGACAACAGCTTAGATTTGGTCTTTGGATATCTTGTAATTAGTAAAACGATAAACAGTTAGCGGGTTTAGCTTTGTATTAGTGAGTTGTAATGTTTGGGTTAACCAAACCCACACATATTGGGTGTATGGGGGCGAATTGGTCTTACTCCAATTCTCAGTCCATGAGGTTTATCCTAGCCCAAGTTGCAAACCTTGTGTTATATAAACAAGGTTAGGCTTTAGGGTTTTGGTTAATCAGCCAAAACAGAGTTTGAGAGAAATTTCGAGAGAGACTAAGGGCTTGGACGAATTTGTGGTTGTTAGGGTTTGATTGATTGTAATTCTCGTAAATGATAATCAATAGAAACCCAGTTTGATTGTGAATTGTTGTTCCTACACGTTTTCTGCTATATTCTGATCAAGAGGATTCCGCACTCTTGGTCTTTGGATTTCTTGCACATGATTCTCAAAAAAAGATGAAATTGTAAATATTTTTTAGTTTAGTTTAGTTTGTTAGTTTGTTTTGAAAAATAAAAAATACAAAAAAAAATATTTCTTTTTAAAAGACTTCCATTTTGATCTGACAGGTTGTTTATGCCAATTAAGATAAAATATTGGTTTATCTTTAAATGTGAAAAAGACTGATGGTTTTTCGAGATACTTGCTTGTATTTCTAAATAGATTGATGCAGTTATCAAAATGAAGTGCAGAATACAAGTAAAGTGCAGATTGAGAGTGAAGTCAAGAACGTGTGAAGATGCATGGTAGGATCCTTCTACTAAATTGCAGAGAAAGTGGGGGATATGGAAGAATTTGGAGCTAACTTGCTTAACCAAAGATTGTTAGCTAACTGATCTACAACGAATGAAAGTTTTGGAGATTGGAAGCATCAGCTAAGGGGGAGTCTGTTGATGTCAGAAACTGTGGAGCTGACGCTATCCAAAGACCAAAAGAATACAAGATGTTTGAAGACAAAGTTACACTATGAAGCTATTGTCAAGGGGGAGTCTGTTAGTGTATATTCAATGACAACAGCTTAATAGTTTGATTATTTAGTCTTTGGATATTTTGTATTGGGCTTAGCTTATTGGTTAGGGAGTTTATTGTTGTAATGGGCTTGGAAAATGGCCTAGCCCAGTAGGAAGCCCAGTTCACAGACATGTGGTATATAAACATGTTTGTGAATAGGGTTTGAGTTCTGAGAAGAAGTTGAAATACTAAGAGAATTTTAGAGAGAGATAGTAGATAGAGAGAGAGAGAATTCAAAATTGAGAGTAGCAAGATCACAGAGATAGGCTATGAGGTTGTGAGGTCTTGAGTTGATTGTAAAACTGCTTGTTTGGATAATTAATAGAAGACCTGTTTGATTGTGAATTCTGTTTTCTACTCCTTTCTGTAACAAATCTGATCTAGAGGATTCCGCACTCTAGGTTAGATAGACAATTCTGTTAAGATCCATACGTCAAGGGGACCTACAAGAATCACATATTAAGCAAGAATAAGGAATGGTCAAGTTTTGGTACTTAAACTATAGACTAGGTCGAACATGGCATTCTACCTAATTCTGTATAGTTATGGCTCTGATACCAATCTGTCACACCCCAACCGATGGCGGAAACATCGGGATGAGACGAAAAGACGAGATTGCAAGAGGCTTCATAACGCTATTTGTGACAAGTATTTAATAATTACCCTTTTCGTTGCTTAAATCAAATAATACAAATTTCGAATCACAACACGTATAAAAGAAATATAATTTCATTTCATAACAGTTTAATACAATGGTTATGGAACTAATTACAACATGTATGAAATAAGATACAATACAACAAGTATTTAACGTTTAAATGCGTTTCTAGGCAATCCTACTAGATTCCATGCGTCATTGATATTCCTGCAACATGTATTAAAAGTATAGATCAATACAAAGGTATTGGCGAGCATACAAGTTTGAAAAATATATGTATAAACGTAAAGTTTGTCACAAATCTATGATGGAAGTTTTATATCTAGAATTTAAACTAGCATACCTAATCAACCTAAGCATAACGAAATAGCATGGACATACAAGTTGAAACTAGCAAGTATAACTAACACAAGCGTAACAAATAACATGTATGTACAAAATGAAACTAGCGTGCATAACTAACGTAAGCATATCGGGAATACGTTTGATTTCGTATAGTATGATTTTTTGTTAAATGATATATGTTGCACCCCAAAATGCGTTAAAGTGTAAAAAAAGGGGTCGAGTATGCTCACCTTCTTGCAACGCTTCCCTTGGAATTCCCGCGAGGAGTCGAAGAGTTAGGCGGCGGACATCGAGGTCATCATGCATGGATAAACGTAAGGTACATATACGTATTACAGGTTGACGAAGTGTAAATAAAATAAAATAAAATGTACATTTGTGTCTCTTTTTATAAAACGATCACTTGGATTTGGTAGATTTCGACACATGATGAACACATTTCAAAACATGGGATTTTACGAAAAACGGGCAGAGTTTCCTCTGTTTTTGGACGAACCCGACAATGCAATTTGTCGTCATAATTTTCAGAATTCAACAATAATTCGTCAAATGACAATATATAATAGATACTTTTTAAACATTGATAGTGATGACGGTTCGATACATAATCTAACATACATAAATTTTAAATAATAAAGAATGCGCAAGTTTTTACTATGTTTACTAGTTGTGTCGGTCCAAGTTCGGCTCCGTATTAATCAACAGTTATATATGAAAAAAAATATAAACGAGCCGAAAACTGTCTGGGTTACTCGGGTCGAACCTTTGACCGGGTTTGACTGACTTGACCGGCTTTGACCTGAACAGAAAACGGAAACAAGACACGAATTAAGACCTGAACAATTCAAAATCGAGTCAAATTCAAAACGGAACCGAATAAAATCAAAGTTCTCACCTGAACAGGGATTCGAACTGGAACCGGACATCGAATCTGACCCGAATAGAACCGAGCCAAAGTACGACCCGAACTTTGACCAGATTTAACCAGCTTTAACTGACGTTGATCGGGGTTTAACCAAACCCGAACATCGAACCCGAATCCAATGAACATGTAGTGTTGTTGACGATCGAGCCACACCAATAGCTCCACCATTGCCGCCAATGTTGTAGAAGGCGCTAGGCGCTAGTCGGGCGGTGTGGTACAGCCTAGGGATTAATCGGGATTAATCGGAATGGGATTTTTATATGTATTTTTTCAAAATTATATATATATATATATAGCCAATAATATAAAAATAATACTTCAAAATTTACATTAATACTTCAAGTTTCAGATAGTATGGTTCGATTTTGACTGATTTTTACCAATTATGACCGCCTAGGACCGATTTTGATCGACTAATATTGTCCGATTAATCCGATTTTTGACCGCCTAGGACCGATTTTGACCGCCTAGGACCGATTTTGACCGAGTTTTGACCATGACCGATTAATTGACCGCCTAGCTCAAAATTAGGCAGTAGATGACCGCCTAGCGCCTAGGCGCCGATTAATCGGCCGCCTAGGCGGATTTCTACAACCATGACTGCCGCCGACAGTGGCGTCGGCCCCCACCTGCAGAGAGAGAGAGAGAGAGAGAGAGAGAGAAAGAGAGAGAGAGAGGAGCAAGAGGTGGAGGGTGTTTGTGGATGGTCGGAGGAGAAGGGGGCGCTGGAGAGCGGTCTGGTCGGAGAACCAACGTAATGGAGTCGGCTCCTCCATGTTCTAGTCGCCGGCATCGAGATAGAGAAACAGATGAAAGGGGGTGCGGCTGGTCAGTATACCAGCGCCGGTTCCGCCGGTGGACTCACCGGAGAAGGAACGAGTAGGGGGGTTGACTGTGTTATGTTTGGGTGTAGTGTTTGAGAGTTAGGGTTGAAATGTAGAAGATGAAGGGCGGGGGGGGGGGGGGGGTTAGGAGACTGATATGCGGCTGATAAAAAAAAGGTATTAGGGAAAACCTATTTATTTTGTTGTAACAGATCTAATAGTTCAGAAATTGGCACAAACAGTCCATGTGGTTTAATCAATCCAAGTTTATGTTATAATTGCAAAGAACCAACTTCATCGATAAACTAACTAGGTTAGTCTAACTTTAAAATTTAACAAGACTAATTTAGTTTATTATAAAAAAATAAACTTTTTAAATTGTAAAATTAATTAATTTAATAATTAAACAATGAAAAGTTAACCATATTTATAACGAATTAAAATAGAGATAAAAGATTTTTTCGACGATACGACGGATTATAAGTTTGAAAGAGGCAAGCTTCTAAAAATAGATTTTTAAGACTCGATTTCTAAATTAGGAAAGTCATAAAAACGGGGAGCGTTACAGTGATTTACAAACAAATAACCACATTTTTAAGGGTAACTAAACCTACTAAATAACATGCTAAGTTACTACAAATTATTACAAAGTTTCAAGTTCATGTCATAGTGTAAATTTCATATTTTTGGCACATGGTAACTCTTGAATGATTTGTTGATGATTGATGATGATTTTTAAAAGAAAATGATATGCTTTTAAAACATGGAAACCTCCATTTTTAAGGGGAAACTATGGCAAAATTTTTGTACAATTTAAACACTTAGAAAAATATTTTTAAACAAGTATTTACAAGTATATTTTACTCATGGCTTTTCGTATAAACTTTGCCATAAATTTTGTTACAAAAATTACAAATATTGGAGGTTGGTTTTTGATAAATAAAAGTGACTAAGTGTATATTTAGGAAAATATATATTTAGATGTCACAATTTGTGTGATTACTTGTATATTACGTGTGTTAGTTATATTATTTTAGTACTTGAAATAATATAACTCACCAAAATGCCAAGAATTACAATACAAAATAATACCAAAATTCCAAGAAAATGAATATAATTTACGCCCAAATATTGGACAAACCGAACAAGGAATATGGATTACATGTGTATATATATATATATATTCCGGAATTAAGTTCATATATATTTTGACAAATAAGTTAAACGGTATTTTGGAAAACGAAGAAACGGAAATTATCATTTATACAAGTTTTACAAAAATATATCATATTTTTGTCAAGAAGAAAATATATTACTTTTTAGTAAAGAAAAAAATATATGTTTTCTTGAACTGTTAAGAAGATATATTATTTTTGAAGAAAATAAATATTTTCTTAAACAAACCAAAAATATATTATTTTGGGTGAAAAGTGGAATTATGAATATTTTCTAAGTTAATCTTGAAAATAGATTATTTTTGAGGCTTATATGAAAATATAATTATTTTTGCCAAGGAAGAATTATAGATAATTCTCTATAAAAGTTTTCTTAAAATATATATATTTTAAGAATGTAAATTAGTGATTTTTAAATAATATTCCGGAAGGTATAAATACAAAATTAAGTATAAGAATACTTAATAAATACAACGAAAATACGTATCCTCGTACGTACAAATACACACCGGAATACGCCATAAATACTTGGCAAATACACAAGTCTAATATACATAAGTATGATTATACCCATCCTTGGGAGAATACATATGTATAATTACATGACATACCAAGTTAAAATATATTATTTTAACAAATATTCCAAGTGATTAATAAATATAATTTAAGTTAAAATATTATTATTTTAACAAATAATTATATACTTTGGAATAATACAAGTACATAAAAAACGTAACTCAAGGATGCTAAGTCATAACAACTAAGACAAAAGAGTCGTAACACGACGTAAACGTCTAATAAAACATGGCACGTGTGTAGGTAGTTGTACGAATCATAGGAGGACTTTTGAGCATACAAGATAGCAGGACGCAAACTTGTGAGTTCATGTCCCCCCTTTCTCCTACTGTTTTTGGATTTATAACTCTCGGGGGTGGAATACATGTTACGAATGTTCAAATGGTATGATTTGGCTATATAATGAACTATTAGATCATGTGAGCGTAGACAGAAACTAAAATGCCAAATAACTCTCATAAGAATCATGGATAAAGGTTAGATCTAACGGGTACGGCCGAGCCCCACTCATGATCCTTATGTGACCACTTAGAGTGCTTTAGTGTCCCAGTCGAGGTGATTCAACAACGGTCAAAGGGATTTAACACAGTCAAGGTGATTTGATACGTGCAAAGGAATTTGACACAGTCAAGGTGAATTTGACACAGTCGAGGGGAAGTTCGACACAGTCGAGGGGATTCGACAAAGACAAAAGCCTACTCATATTGAGTACTCCCTATGTCTTCACAAACATTAATGTCCTTGCAAAACATTAATTTGATCTATTCATAGGCGCTTTTCATACCTGTTTTCAAAGGAGTCTCTCAAATGTTTACAAGTTTATCAGTACTCATACAAAATGCATGAACTCGCTTAACTTTTGTTGATGTTTTCAAAATTACATGTATTTCAGGAAGCAAGTTAGATGTCATCCACTTTTGTTGGTTTGTAACTTAATCAAAGGTTGTGTTGTTTGAAACTTAAATGACTGGTGTTTGTAATGTTTTGAACTTTATGAATGGATGAACATCATTTTGATCATATAGTTGTTTATTATAATCGAATGCAATGAGAACTAGTCAAGTCACACGCAACGCTTCCGCAAAAGTCAGGGTGTGACATCTGGTGCAGAGGGCCGCCCTAAGTGGACCCGTGACTAGGTTGTTGAAGCGATCAATCTACCCCACTACTTCCAGGGTGTCTAGGCATACATGTCTTGGATTTTCCCCAGGCCTTGCTTGAAGAACTTCGAATTGGGCTTGATAGTTCCATTCATTCTGGTTGAAGCGTTTGAATTTCTTGGCCATCTAAAAGAAAATACAAAACAATTAGCACGAAACAATAAATTTCAGAAGAAAACTGAAAACAGCAAGCTGAACACGACCCTGTGGCCACTGGCCACGCCCCGTGTTCACTGAGCACGACCCCAGGCTCAGACGTCTGTTTCCCAAAAATTTCATTTTTCGTCCCGGTTCCGAAAACTTGAAATTTTTTTTGTTGAATAGGGGCGGTTTTCCCCGAAAATGAAACCTAAAGTGCTGTTTTTTCCAAAAACAAACCGTTTACCCCTTCAATTTTATCTTTTTCGGTTCAAAAACAAGGATTTGAGGTTTTTGTTTGAAATCGGGTAAATCTACAAACAATTCAAGTTGATTTACTTCCTTTAACATGCAACTATACTACTACTAACAGATCTAAGCAAAAATTTGAGGTTTGATTCGGTTCAAGTTGAAGAACCCTAGATTTTTTCCCAAATTTTTGATGTTAAACTACATGCAAATCATTAATCTAACTAACTATGATGATAGAATCATACCATAACGCTGTTGAATGGTGGAAGAACGTGAAAATCTGAAGAGATTCGTGAAGGAACCAGAGAGTTTTTGGGGAAACGGGTCGTGTTGACGTGAAGAATGAAAGAAAAGAGGGGTTTTTATCCCGACAGTAGCAGGCCACGGCCCCGTGGGTGGGTGAAAACTAGTTTTTTTTTTATTTTAGTGCACGTGTGAGTGACCTGTTTCTCGAAACTTGGTTTTAAAAATCTTACCGATTTAGAAGCTTTCCGGACGTTCGTTACATACACGATATGATGTTGATGCACAAACCTTTGTTTACTCGTCGGCCGCTTGTAGCGAGATCTCTTCCTCTTCATCCTCAATGAATCCTATATAAAGCTTTAGCCATTGGCCATTAACTTTTAATAGAATTCCATTTCGAGATTTAATTTCAATTGCACCGTGTGGAAAAATATGGGTGATAGAAAAAGGTCCTGACCACCTAGACTTTAATTTACCGGGAAATAATCGAAGTCGTGAATTAAACAATAGAACTTGATCTCCTACCTGAAATTCATTAGGTTTAATATGTTTATCATGCAAAATTTTCATTCTTTCCTTATAAATTTCGGAGTTGGAATATGCGTGATTCCTTAATTCGTCTATTTCATTTAATTGACAAAATCGATTTTTACCGGAAATTTCTATGTCTAAGTTTACGTTTTTGTTGCCCAGTAGGCTTTGTGTGCTATTTCTACTGGCAAATGACAACTTTTTCCATAGACAAGCTTATATGGGGTGGTACTTATGGTTATTTTATATGCAGTTTGAAAAGCCCATAAAGCGTCGTCTAATTTATCGGCCCATTCCTTTTTATTTAACCCTACGGATCGATGCGTATGTGCATTGATTATCGAGAATTGAACAAGGTTACGATTAAGAATCGGTACCCAATACCGAGAATCGATTCTTTTCTAAGATTGATTTACGCTCAGGATATCATCAATTGAAAGTACAGGAAGAGGGCATTCCTAAAACTGCTTTCAGAACAAGGTACGGTCATTATAAATTTACAGTCATGCCATTTGGTTTAACCAATGCTCCAGTCGCATTTATGGACATGATGAACCTGATATGTAAACCATACCTGGATAAATTCATAATTGTCTTTATAGACGATATTCTTATTTACTCTACGAGTAAAGAAGATCATGCGAAGCACTTGTTTATACTTCTAAATTTGTTAAAAAAAGGAAAGCTTTATGCTAAAGTTTAAAAATTTGAATTCTGGTTACAAGAAGTGCAATTCATTGGACAACTTGTTAATCATGAAGGAATTCATGTAGATCCCACAAAAATCGAGGCAATTACCAAATGGAAAGTTCCTGAATCACCAACGGAAGTAAGGAGTTTTCTTGGACAGGTAGGTTATTATAGACGTTTTATTCAAGATTTTTCTAGAATATCCATTCCATTAACCAGACTAACCTGCAAATCAATTAAGTTTGAATGGGGACCAAAACAGGAGGAAGCCTTTGAGATTTTAAAGCAAAAGTTAACCAACGCACCCATACTCGCGTTACCAGAAGGAACTGAAGACTTTATAGTCTATTGTGACGCTTCTAAGTTAGGTTATGGATGTGTGTTGATGCAACGTCGAAAGGTTATATCCACAGCTTAACAAACATGAAGAGAATTATATAACCCATGATCTAGAATTATGAGCTATAATTTTGCCCTTAAGATTTGGAGACACTATCTTTACCATAGAAAGTTTGTTATCTTCACAGATAATAAGAGTCTAAGATATGTTTTTGGGCAAAAGGAATTAAATATGAGACAGAGATGCTGAATGGAGATTCTTAGTGATTATGATTGTGATATCCAATATCATACTGGAAAAGCTAATGTAGTAGCTAATGCTTTAAGTCGAAAGTATCATGAAAAGCCAAAACGAGTACGTTCTCTCAAGTTAAATCTGCATATAGATTTAAATGAGCAAATTAGAGAGATACAGGAAACAATAATCAAGGATGATACTGAAGGATTAAAATGAATAACTAAAGAATTAGAAAAAGGAACAGATGGAATTTGTAGATTCCATAAGAAAAGGATCTGGATACCCAAACAAGGAAACCTACGCCACTGAATTTTAGAAGAAGCTAATAAATCTATGTATACGATACATCCTGGTCATGATAAGATGTATCAAGATTTAAGGAAAAATTTCTGGTGGATAGGAATGAAAAAGGATATTTCAACCTATGTTGCTAAGTGTTTAACTTATTCACAGGTTAAAGCTGAGCATCAGAAACCTTCAGGATTATTGCAACAATTAGAAATACCAATTTGGAAATGGGAATTGATAACAATGGATTTTGTTACCAAATTGCCCAAGACACGAAAAGGTAATGATACAATCTGGGTGATTGTAGACAGATTAACCAAATCTGCTCATTTCTTACCTATGAAGGAAACTTTTAGTATGAAACAATTAGTCAAGTTATATGTAAATGAAATAGTTTCATTACATGGAATTCCTTTATCTATTGTTTCTGATAGAGATAGCCGTTTTACTTCTCATTTTTGGACAAGTTTCCAAAAAGTAATGGGAACCAGGTTAAACCTCAGCACCGCATATCATCCTCAGACAGACGGACAAAGCGAAAGGATAATTCATACAATCGAAGATATGCTTAGAGCGTGTGTAATTGATTTCGGAGGAAATTGGGAAGATCATTTACCATTAATAGAATTTTCCTACAATAACAGCTATCATACCTGTATCACTTCTGCACCATTTGAAGAACTTTATGGATAAAAGTGCCGAACTCAAGTTTGTTGGACATAAATTGGAGAAAAGCAACTATCTGGACCAGAGATAGTACAAGAAACGACGGAGAAGATTATTCAAGTCAAGGAAAGACTAAAAATAACACTAGTTCGTCAAAAGAGTTATGCAGATAACAGACGAAAACCCTTACAATTCAAGTTGGAGATAAGGTATTATTAAAAGTTTCTCCATGGAAAGGAGTAGCCAGATTCCTTAATAGACGAAAGCTAAGCCCCAGGTACGTTGGACCTTTTGAGATTATTAAAAGTATAGGACCAGTAGCTTATCAGCTACAACTGCCAGAGGAAATGGCAGGAATACATGATGTATTTCATGTATGTAATCTCAAGAAATGCTTAGGCGACGAATCACTAGTGGTACCTCTTCAAGGCATAGAGATAAATGAGAAACTTAAGTTCATAGAGAAACCACTGCAGATTGAAGATAGAAAGATCAAGAATCTTAAACATAAGAGACTAGTTCTGGTCAAAGTAAATTGGGATTCCAAGAGAGGACTGGAGTACACTTGGGAGCTCGAAGCAGAGATGCAAAGGAAATATCCACACCTGTTCCTGTAGACCTCAAGGACGAGATCTAAAACAAGGTGGTGAGGATATAACAACCCTCCTAAAACCCTTAACACGACCCTAAACGTCCCTAATATACCCCGTATACGAAAAACGGACCTAAAATACCTATATATTAATAAAAATCAAATTAAAACAAATAATAAAGGTTCTTGCGGGGCGCGACCCCCTTGGGATTGTGAGTCGCGGGCCACGAAAAGGTGACACTAGGCCGGACCTCCTTGTGCCACGTGTCTAGGTGCGTGTCAAGGCTACATAGGTGACTCGACTAAGCTAGGGCTACCCTAGTAGTCTCACAGCCGCGATACTAAGACAGGAACCGGTCGCGGGGCGCGAGCCGCCATTGGTCAGGTCTATAAATGAGAAACGAAGCTTCAGTTGTTCGACGCTCAAATTCTTTTCTCTCTCAAAACATATAGTGCAACTATAATCGGGTATTATCCCCCTAAAAGGGAAGCTCTGCCTCGTTGTAAGCATTATAACCCCAATTACGTATTCGTTACCCTACCCGATTGATCTAGAGCTCTGTAACGCATGTCAAGGCTTTGCCTGACTCAGTTCGTTGGAGTTCTATCTCGGTAGTATGGAAAATATAAAGTGGGTTATCTTACTAACACGTGTGCATTGTTTAATTTTTAATAGATTATAACCAGGAAAAGTCACCAGGAAGCTATAGTAAAAACCTAAGTCAGCAATGTGAGTCCATTCTCTTTTTGTAAATCCTTTTTAAATTATTATTTTAAATATTTTACAAAACCCTAAATGACTTACAGTGATTAAGTTTCGGGTAAATTACACTTTTCGTCCTATATATTTGTATCGAATTGCAGTGGATAACCTTTAACTTCAATAATTACAGCCACAGTCCTTTATTTGGAAAACTTATTACACCTTTCGTCCTTTACCACTAACTAGGTTAAAAATTTAAGTTATGTTTGATCATGTGAGTTGCACATGAGGGTAGATCGGTAATTTTACTCATTAATTTAAAAAAATAAATATATATATATATATATATATAATATACACGTCTCTTCTATCAGCTAGTCCTATCTCTTCAACCAACCTCACCACCACCACCGAATTGAGCTCCACCACTACCGTATCCCAGTCATCACCACCGTATCCCAGCCATCACCACCACCAGCCACCATATGCAACCAACCCCCACCACCACCAGTCGCCGTATGCAACCAACCCCAACAAATATTAAATCATGGCGACAAAAGGCCTAAATAACCAAAGAACATAAAACATCTCGTTTAGGATATAAATAATCAAATTAAAGACCAAAAAAATTCCCAAATTAAAGAACGTAAAAAATCCCCAAAATACAGGGAGAAAAACAGAGGAAAAACACCTCCGATCATCTAACGGCGTCCCATTGACGGCGTCCCAAACTCCTCCATTATCAACAACGGTGTCCCAAACGCCTCCATCATCAACAATCAACAGCAACAGCCTCCAGGAAACGGCGTTTTATCCGTCAAAACAACTCCGATCATCTGCGTCGCTGGGGTTTTCCAGCTCACTCGTGAGCTCGGGCACAAGTCTGACGGTCAAACAATCGAGTGTAATTTATGCATAGTGATACAGAGGGCTCCGATTGAGCATGTTTTAGAGAGAGAGGGGGTGTAGTTCCGATGATGGCGGTGGTGACGTCACAGGCGGTGCTGGCGGTGTTTGTAGATCCAGAAAATCTAGGGCTCCGATCCGGCGGTGGTGTTATGATTTAGAGAGAGAGAGTGTGTGTGTGTGGTGGTCGTAGAGCTCCGATGATTGTGGTGGTAATGTTACAGGCGGTGGCGATGGTGGACTTAGATATCCGGCGGTAAAGATTTGTTTTATCAGAGAGAAAGTGTCTGTGCTGAGTGGTGGACGTAAGCTGTAGTATGTATATATATGTATTTTTCAAAAAAAATGTATATATATGTCATTTTTTTAGTTTTATATATTAATAACATTAAAAACGTGAAATGACCATAATACCCTTATGTGACTAGATTTAGCTCAAAATTTTAACCTGATTAGCACTAAAGGACGAAAGGTGTAATGAGTTTTTCAAATAAAGGATTGTGGTTGTAATTATTGAAGTTAAAGGTTATCCACTGCAATCTGATACAAACATAAAGGACGAAAAATGTAATTTACCCTTAAGTTTCTGTGATTCTACAATTATCATCAGTATGCGGGGTTTTGTATACATTACTTCAAACTCGTTACAATAGGTGGCCCAGTAGCAATTTTGTATTGATTAATTGGATATATATAAGCATTGTAAATCTTAATACTGTAAAGTTACAAAAAACTGTTTTGATTAAACTGGGATGCACTCGCCAGTATTTCTTGCTGATAAAATATTTTTAAAACACGTTTCAGGTAACTTAATGTGAAGCTAATAGAAGCCAGCTGGAGAGCACTAAAGGCTTAAAGAAGTAGTTATAAAAGTTACCTAAATAAAAATGAGTCTATGTTTTCAATAATTAGGGTTTTATCCCTACAAATGTATTATAAATGGAAACTTGGGTTTTATCCCATTTATTATTTATAAAAGTTTGGTGTTTAAACTCTGATAATATATTTCCTAACTACGGTCCTGATGTTTAAATTCCGCTGGAAAATTAATAAACAACGATACCACCGGCTCTGTGAACGCGCGGCCGCCCGTCCCCGGGGCAGGGGTTGGGGGTTGCGACAACAACAAAACCAAATACCTGAAGATTCTCGTATCATATTTCCCCCTCAAATACACATATGTGTGTTGAGTGTTGTGCAATGTCCCCGCAAGGCATCATTGTTCGATCATTCGCTGATCTTCCAATACTCTAACCGGCATTTAATAAAGGTTCCATCTTCAACAATTTGCATCAAGTCTCGACCTTGTTATAAAACTCTGTTCCATATCAAAGTATAATGCGTTGATAAAGTTTTCCGTTGAAATATCTTATGTAAACCATCTTTGTGGAGGCGATCAAGTTAGACACTTTGATCATCAACATCAATACTCAGGAAGTCAGCTAGATCAAGTATATCATTTCCAAGCTCAACCAACACGCTTAACTGAACTACATCTAGATCTCATTGCCTCGCCTTTGTGAATTCGACCACGTAATTAACTACGGAAACTTCAGCATCAGTACTCAGGATGTCAGCTTGACCAAGTACATCATTTACAAATTCAACTAGTTGAATTACACCTAGAACACTGCAAAATCCCAATGAAAACATCAAACCCAATACTGAGTCCTGCAAATTTCCCCTCAATTGTAAACTTATCAGCGTTAAGTTTCGACAATCTCCCTCCGTAAAGTGTCATTGCTCTTATACTCCTGATCCAAAACATAACCGATATATGATAGAGTCAGAAACCACACTCGTCAACCTCAAACTATTAGGTCTCCTAAAGATTCCCTATGTCTTCATTGGACAACATTATACAAAACTATTGTCGACTGTAGATACATGTATGTTTCCATGCAAAACTTTTCACGATGGCCGGAGAATTAATTAAAATCCTCAAATATACATATGTGCAAAACATTCCACGCAGACCCTTAGGTATCACCAGAAAATCACAAACTTTATCACCTGTGATCGCGTTTAGGAATTTACCGAATAGATCCAGAAATATGAATTTTTTGATCCCCCCATTTCTTTGGTGAATTCTCTAAACCTTAACAATTTTCCTCCGTGAAACAAAATTGCCTTTGACTTCACTAAACAAATTCCCCCCCACAATGCGGAATTTTTCAAATTTCACGAAAACTGAAATCTCGTCTTTTAACCAAATTATTAGTCATCGATAACGAAACTCTTTCGGAGGTCTCTGAATAGTAATTGAATTTGCATTACTCCAACATCATGAAACTCTTTTAGACAATATGACCTGTAATTGAATTTACAATACTTAGAACTTCATTATTTGATCAACAAATACGACAATCCCAAATTTTTTCATGCGAAAATAAATTTGACCTTTTGGCCAATAATAGTCACGTCGGCAAGTTGAAACACCAATATTCTGCTGCTAAGGATCTCAGAACACCTCTGTATTCTCTGAATCCCGTGACTGCTCCACATTCTTCATTATCATGTGTTTTCATCATCCCAAATTGGCCCGATGCGCTCCCGAAACCACATTCCAGACACGTAAAATTCTCAAAAAATTATGTAACCAATTTTTTTTAACAATCATTCTCTTTTTTTTTTGGAATGGATAGGGTCTTAGTCTCATACAGTGAAATTAAGAAATTAGATCAGTTCACATCAGCCAAAATCAATTTTAGACGACACAAGGTCAAACCATAATACTTTGGTCAAACAACACCACTATGTTCAAACAACAAGGGTGTCGTTTTGAAAAGTCAGACAACAAGCGTTCTTGGTTGGAAAAGTCAAACAACAAGGGTTGTCATTTAGAAAAGTCAAATAACAAGGGTTGTCATTTGGAAAAGTACAAGGGTTGTCGTTTGGAAAAGTGGATTGCCGTTTGGAACTGCAAATCTGCTGTCATTTGGATATGCAAAAACGAAGAACACAGTTGTTCTTTTGCAGATCTGCCCAAAACTCCTCCAAATTACTGAATAGATGATGAAAACTTACTCCAATTGGTGCGAATATAACAACCTAACACCTGACTATGTTTCATTTCATCCTAGATCCATGTTTTAAACTTTGATTTTCAGATCTAGGGTTTTCACACCATTTTTACATCTTGAACAAAAACTCAAAAAAATGACTAATCAAGTGCTAATGTGACCTAGCAAATGGCTAGATCCACTAAGTCTAGTAACATGGCTTTGATACCAGTTGAAATTCCGTTTTTAAGACGGTAAATCATGGATTAGTGCAAGACTAGTTTATAGATGGAAGGTTAGAGGTTGATAAACACTTTCACGTATAAATTTAGGCAGCATAACATTACAATCTGTCATATAGTAAGCTATCCAACATACTGAAACAACTTTCATTGTGGAAAGAAGGAGAGACCAAGTTGTGGTCTCTCCCCAAACTCAAAAACCTTAGTTGTTTGACCATACTTATCTCACTTGCAAACACACAAAATCAAACGAAAAAGCCTTTTGTCTGACCACTTCAAATGAATGGGCCTAAACACATTAGTTTGACCACTAACTAACTATTACACTAACCCTCGTATAAGGTTATACGAGTTGTATAAATGTTTTCTTAAATTAACAATTTATTTGACTTAATGTAAGATTCCTCGGTATGCATGCAAGTAAGTTGACCTGACACGAGATTCCATTTTATGCTCGTTAGTTATTTGACACGACCTAAAATTCCATCAAAACTTACTATATAAACTGCTATGTGGTATTTCATTTTTTTTTCCATTTTCTTCGTTTAGTTCTTTTTATTTGGGTCTCTTTATTCAAACTCTCTTAGTTAGCTATGCCATTTTGGGACAATATATATCCATTTGGCGATTAATCTTCTAACGAGCATGGGGTGTATGATACAATCAGGGCTTCATTTCTGGAAGTGAATATTCTTATGGAGTATGGGGCATATGATGCCATTCAGGGGTTCGTCTCTGGCGGTGAATATCCTAACTATTAGGGGTGGGGGAGTTAGAGGAGGAGGAAGAGGCGTAGTAGCAACCATCACTTAATCGTTGTGTGGAGTGACGTCTGGTAGTTCTGACACGTGTATACAACATAGGCTAGACGATGATGTATTTTTTTGTTCACTTTTGATGTAAACCATTTGTAAATAATGCAGCGCTCTAAACGAGTCGAACCAGGGTGGGGTCGAGCTCAAGCTCGAAATTAATTCAGGAGGCTAAACTTGCCTTGAGCTTTACGTCAGAGTTAAACGAGCCTAAGAACGAGCTAACGAGCCAAGCCATGGGCCGAGCCGAGCTTAGCTCGAGCTAGGCTTGGTTACAAAATGAGCCAGCTTGGTTCACGTCATCTCAGATTGAGTTTTTTTAGCTAATTTTTCTCCAGCTTCTTTCAAGCGAGCTACGAGCCGAGCTATGAGTCACGAGCTTTATGAACAGCCCTAAAATAATGTATAGATTTACTTGGTTGCTCATCGTATATTGTGTAAATTAAATTCGACTTAAAAGTTATCAAATATTAGAAAAAAATGATCAATTATTAAATAATATAATAGAAAAAGTTATATTTCTTATAACATCATAAAAAAAACAAAATAGTAAAAGTTATATTTCTTATAACATCATCAAAGAAACAAAATGATGGACGTCAATTAAAGTAGTAATCCATAAATTTTTTTCCATAAAATTCATATTATAATAAAAGTTTTGTACATATTATTATATCTTTTATAGAAATTTCTAACTAATCTGTTGAGAAATTTATTAAACCATTGCAGGTAATTTGCCACAGAAAATATAAAGAATGCAGACTTATCCGGAATTGTTGCAAGAGAGAAAAAAATCTAGTACTAGAATTGTTGGAAGATAAAGATGGTTAACTTATCCGGAAGCGGTTTTTTAAAACGTGGGTATTCTATACCTGAAATCGAACTCGACTCTACATGTAGGGTATAGATAGGATATGAAAATTCAATAAAAATGCAAAAAAACAGGGCATGGTAAAACACCAAAAAAACAAAGGATACAAATTACAAAATAACATCTCCAAAAAATGAAATTTTTTATTATTATTTGACTTCCGCATAAAGGTAAGATCCAACATCATTATTTTCTCAACTGTTTCCCCTCGCCCTTTTCTCCCACTTCGTTCTACATGAACCAAACAATGATTTCAAGCGCAATTGAATTGTGTATGTTCATCAACACAAGTTTAAAATTTATTAAAAAACCATTTTAAAAGAAGACAACAACAAGAGAAAATAGTTAGTAGTTAAGATCCAACAAACAAATAGAACACCTTCAGAGATTTAAGGTCGCAAAAATGACACGCGAGTTTCCTCAAAACAAAATCAATTAGTGGTTTTTATTAGATCATTAGATTGACTACATAATGTTCTTGTGAATTATGGCCAATACCGGGTATAAAAGGAGTGATTCCAAATCCAGAGGTTAATCGTACTCTGACGATTTTGAGTAATGCAGAGTTTGGTTTTTTTGGGGGAGATAGTGGAAAAGTTGACAGATAAGTTACCCTTATTGCCACTTTACAGAACCGTACATGAGATTTTCACCTCATACGGCTCCTCGTTTTCATAGTCCTTGGATCCTTTTCCGCGTTCGAGAATCCCCTCCCTTCTTCCACTCCGTCCCGAAGAGTAACTAGGACCAATTTAGTCATGTTTTCATGTTCCAATTGAACACTTTCTGCTTTTGATTATTCTCTTTATCAAACATATGCGGATCCAATCACGATCTTATACTAAGAACAAGAGATCTTTTTCGATCAATCCCCTTGCCCCTAATTCTTCGAGAATAAGAAAGATCCTTTTCATGTTTGAATTTGTTCATTAGTGGTGAAAAGCAAAAATTTGGGCTATAGAAGGACCTTATAGTAGGGTTTAAGTTTTTTTATTTATTATATTTTATGTGTGGATGATTCAGAAATGTGACACCTGTGTCACTGCGACCATTAAACGAATACCAAGCCAATGAGATATTCTTTTTCATACTTGGGACCTGTAAAAATATGTGTATCATTTGCACATATCAATTTTTGTTCAATTTCAAACTCTACATCGCTTTCTGGAGAGTTATACGCCAACTGGTGCGTAAACCTAATCAGTTTAATGCGACAAACACTCCGGAACATCAAAATATGCTTAACATACCTTAAATAACCTCAACATAACTTAGAAATAAGTTTTGAAGGCTTTGGTATGGCAAAATCAAGTTTAATCGCTTACCGGGACTAAATTCGACAAACTGCGAAAGTATGACGATTCGTACTAGAACAGACATTCCAGAACATGGCCATAAGTTAAACATACCATAAATATCCTTTACATAGCTTAGAAATAGGCTTTGAAGGGTTCGGTGTGCTAAAATAAACTTTTGGGTCATTCAGGGACTGAAAGCGTCAAAAAGTGCACAAGTTTGCGTTTTCGCGCATAACTTACATTCTGAATACATCCGGACATCCAAAAATTTATGTAAGCATTAAAATATTTTATTTTAGTGTTTGGCATGATAAAATTCCATTTGTCGCTTAATTTGGATCGTTTTTGCGTTCGTTACGACTTCCGTCGTAATTAAGCGAATAACGCAACCGTACGACCAAACGAACCGACATCCGAGATGTTTTTGAGCATATTTTAAATTCCCTATAATTTAACTTTATTTTAGAGCCTTCAAATGGGGTTAACGGGGCTTAAAAGTGCCAAAAATCAAGTTTTACAAGTGCAGGGACCATTTTTGAAATTTATGGCAGATTCAATGAACCTAGTCCATTTTGAAGTGTTGATGGTTTTAACCCATGGTTTTGCAAAACCATGGGTTGGTATTCAATGAACATAGTCCAAATTAGGGGCTCCCATAGTTTTAGAAAACCATGGGCACACATGTAAGGTCCAGATCACAGCTCAGTTTTCGATGAACGATCTTAACGGTTCTTGAATTCCTATAAATACCCACCCTCACTTCCTCCCAAAGCACACTTGAATCTGATTTTGGCTCTCTAAGTTGAATTTTATGCTTCATACCTGAGTAAATCAGATCAAGAGCTTGCGGGGACCTTCTGTAAGTATTCTTTCGTTCTTTTCATTCGTTTTTGTCGTTAAAGTCAAATTGCGTTTGACTTTCTGCTTTGACCAGTTTATGGTCAACGCGAAGTTCATTTGAACTTCATAACGTGAGCGTAATCACGATGGTTATAGTCCCTAGTGACTATATCTACTGATTACCACGTTATCTAGGCTCAGTGACGAGTCGTAGTTTCGGCCAAAATGCGTTTTCTCACGTATTTTGTAACCAAACTACTCTAGGATATCAAAACCGTTTGTTTTGATATCAAAATCTGTTTTCTAACTTAACGAAACATGTTCTAGCATGTTTAGCTCGTCATTTTTTTTAGATTAGTGCTTGTGTGGAGCCGAAAGTCAAGCGGACTAAACACCCGCTTAGACTTTCGAACACGACCCGTTTGGTCGATCATTAGGATCCGACCAAACATGTTAAGTGACCATAGTAGTGTAGGGAATAACCTTCCGAGGTTATACCTTATGGTCACTTAGGTTTGATTAGTCGCATGATAGGTAGTTTATATGCCTTAGGTAAATTACCAAAATTCCATTTTTACGCCAAAATTCATTTTAAGCCTATCTAACATAATTTTTGATATCTAAACTGATTTAGCAACAATATTAGACATGTTAAGGCATATTTTACTTATCATAGAGCTAGTTAGGCATTCCGAACGCGTTTTACGCGAACGACGCGTTAAAGTAGCATAAGCTACCTAAACGGGTCGTAATGGGTCGTAAGCACTTAGATTAGGTTTCATTTTAGTATGTAGGATTTGTTAAACCATATTACATGGGTTCCGACACTCATTTGGTTTACAAACCCTCATTCTATCAGATCCTCCGATGTAGGTTCGGTTTATTAACATAGTTACCTATATTAGGTGCCGTTTGATTCCGTGATCTTCTAGCTTGCTTGGTGGTTATCCTAAAACTTCTAAGAAATCTCAAGTGAGTACATAGACCCCTCTTTTACTGTTTTCAAACTGTTTTGGGGTGAAACACGTGTGCCTACTTGTTATTTTCGTGGTTTCCTGTTTTCACATCATATACTTGCTATGTTCATTAGTACACTATTAGTACATGATTTACATTACATTGTTTCGCTATGTATGTTTACTTAGCATACTTAGTACATTGTTTTACTTTACATTTCTGCTATGTTTTTTGACTGAGCATGCTAGCACATTGATTTACATTACATTAGTTCCATATGTTTACTCAACATATGGACACATTGTTTTACATTGCATTTTTGTTGCATATGCTCATCCAGCATATGAACACATTATATTACATTTTGAACCGTTTGTAACTATTTGACTATGTGAACCATTGTAACTATTTGACTATGTGACCCGTTGGTATCTATTTGACTATGTGACCCGTTGTAACTATTTGATTATATGAACCGTTTGTAACTGTTGAACTGTGTGAACCGTATTTGACCATACATAAACATTTCTACAATTGTTAAACATTACATTTTGGTGGTTGTTTTGGGTAAGTGATTTAAGTAACGAGGCGACGTGTAATACGATAAAAACATGGTGGATACGCCGCTGTTACTTCCTATATGTAAGTGCTTTTATGGTATTACATATCGTAGCGTTATTTAAACCATTTCAGTTTAGACATATTACATCTACAATACAATCCTCACATAAACATTATTTTACAAATAACTTAACTTATAGAAACTCATTTTTATATGGTTATTCACTTAACCATACATTATTCTTTTATACATATATATCATTTAGTTTATTTATCACTTTTCAAATGATTTATGAAAGGAACCACTCAACAAGATTCATGGCTACTTTTTATTAAACAGTTTCTTTAAACTCAAGTCATGAATCCTAATTTCACAAAACCTATGTATCTCACAGGCATTTTTATGCTGACGTACCTATTTTCACATGTGTTTTCAGGCGATGTTGCATAGGATGATCGAGACACACTTAGGCGGACATGTGCCTTAGTGACTTAAAACGAAGCAAGAACTAGTTAAATTATGTTTTGTACCCTTTTGTTTCTTGTTTAAGACAATGTAACTCTCTTGATTGAAAAATAAAACGTAACTTTAATTTCCATGGATGTGAAACAATTAATTCTGTTACAACACTCCTCGAAGTTTCTGCCACGTTTCCTTGTTTTACGTGGTCGGGGTGTGACAGAAAAGTTGGTATCAGAGCCAATAGTTATAGGGAATTAGGTTATTAGTAATGCTTTGACCTAGACTATAACCTTTCTAGGACCCTAACACAAGTTATCTTGTGTTTAGATCTTAAAACATGCACTTCACCTATCCTTAGGTGATAACCACAACGGGGACATCAATTCTGAATCCACCTTGAAATTAATCATCTGTTCTTGGATGATTGATTACTAGGTTTTGAACCCTCTGTTGTAAGGTTTTGAACCCTCTATTGTAAGGTTTTGAACCCGCTGTTGTAAGGTTTTGAACTCTCTGTTATAAGGTCTTGAACCCCTTTGAGTTTTCAAAATCTCGTCAAAGTTTTGGGTCCTAAATAGTGTGAACACGTGCAAACTAGAAGAGTGAATGCTTGTACCATGGGTTTCCTGTCTAAGGCTAGAGTGTTCGTACAAATCCACATAATCGGACAAGTCACTCTTACTTGGGAACTTGATGTGTTCAAAATGTAACATATAAATTTCATCAAATGAGGCATAAAACTAACCTTTTTTAGTACTAATGTTGGAAAAAGTGTGCTTTTGTCTTCCTTTTGTATTTTCAGGATTAAATGAGCTCAAATTAACAAAAGAAGCAAAAAGAAATCAAAATCTAACATAAATACAAGAAAAGGAGCAAGACGTGGCATGCCCGACCCTACTACAGTATCTTCCCAAGCAAAACAAGAGATCAGAGGCCTGAACACGCCCCGTGCTCAGCCAGCACAGGGGCGTGCCCAAGTGTCAGCAGAAAAGACAAAGTGGTAGAAGCTTCTATTGCCCACCACGGGGCCGTGCTCAGCAGACACGGGGCCGTGGTCAACTATAAGATTCGCACAATCCAGCAAATCTGCATAGTACAAAGATTCTTCTGCACCACGGGGTCGTGCTCAGCGGACACGGGGGCGTGGTCAACTAATAAGACAAAGCTGCATTTAATGAAAAAAGAGAGGATGTGGATACGGGGTCGTGCCCACTGGACACGGGGCCGTGCCCGAGCTTCTGTTCAGCCTATAAATAGAAGTGCTTGGCTCAAGCTCAAACCATCCCTTGGCACACCACCTCTCTCACACTTCACCCACCACCCACCACCACCATAACACCATCATCCACTACCATCATCCATTGTCCATCGTAGAGTGTGTGAGTCGTCTCGGGATCCAAGATTGATCGTAAGATTTCTTAACAATCAAGGCCATGTTTGCCTAAGTCTCTTACATCACTTGGTGAAGACAAAGTGTCTAGTGTAATACTTTTTATTTCTAATCTTTTGCACTTTTTATTTGGTTTCGTATTAATGACTTTAATAACTAGTTGCTTATGTTGAAGGTGATCTTTCTTTATCGTTTGTCCGTGGTGTCTTGAAATTATTTTACTGTCTATATAAAATAAAAGATTTTCACCATTCATATCTCCACGGTCTATATGGAGGTATGTTGGCTACCTGGTCGGGGGTTAAGGGAACGATTTGGTAAAGGTCTTGCCATTGTTCAGCGTTTAGAGGTCCTGCAATGGACCTGGGTCAAATTTAGTTGGACCTCCTTCAATACTTCACGGTATTGGATGGCGGGGGTCCAAACTCTTTGATCCCCTCATAAGTTAACTACTATTAATACTATAACCCGGCTATTTAGGACTGTATCCCTGCTGACTCAGACTACTTAGCCGAGGGTAACCTCACCTCCAAAAGAGGGGCCTACCATAATATTGCATTAATAACTTAATTAATTATCTTCCAATAATCCACCCTTTTAGATTGTATCCTTGCTGACTCAAACTACTGGGTGAGGGTAATGTCACCTTCAAAAGAGGGGCCTACTACAATAACTAAGATAATCTCTTAATTATGTGCAAAAGTGCGGAAATAATCAAAGGTTACACTAGATACGAGTCGGAACCAAGTGATTCATCTTGTCTATCTGTTTTTATTTTTATTTGTATTTTCAGCATTTTAGTTAGTTTTTATTTTTCTTAGTTTAAAACATTTTTCTAAACTTTTTATTTTGATTAGACGTTGAGGATAAACCGGTATTAAAAGCTCTTGTGTCCTTGGACGACCTCGGTATCTTACCAACGCTATACTACGCTCACGATGGGTGCACTTGCCCATATGTGTGTTTAGTGTAAGTAAAATATCGTGTTTTATAAATTTAAAACTTGGCTAAAATAAGTGTTAAAGGGGCTTAAAATATACACCTAATATATATAACACTTCACACGCATCAAGTTTTTGGCGCCGTTGCCGGGGACATAAGGATTTTAAGAAAGTTAGGAATCAACGGCCTAATCGTTTTTCTTGTTTTTCATTTTTTTTAGGATTTTTTTTAGATTTTTCAGCTTCTGCAGAACTCAGCACGGGCCGTGCCCGCTGAACACGCCCCGTGCCCAATCATTGGAACTGGCAATCCTGTTTTAAGTTAGACAGTAAGCTGAACACGGGGCCGTGCCCACTCAACACGCCCCCGTGCCCAAGTTTCAGTTACTGAAAACAGAACCGTAAGATCCCGACGGTTGGTAATTTCTGACACAAACATGAGTGATACTGATACTTTTTACTTTCGGCACTCTTATGGTACTATGTGGTGTCAATTATGTGGTGGTAACCATAAAGAATTAGAATGCTTTTTTCTAAATTATAAACCCCACTATATAGACCCATCATTTCCTAGTATCCTTAAGAGGGGCGAAAGTAAAAATAATCCCTATCGCTCCCTCGAATGCGCCCAACCGGATATTCTAGGAGAAATGCTTCTCGATGAATTATTTCAACTAGAGGATCTAATTTTTAATTGGTTAAAAGAACTTAGGGAAGATTTCAATAATCTTTTCCAAGACAATAACCAAGAAGAAAGGTTGGAACCGCATTCAAACAACTTCATTGTTTCCAATGATGCTTCTAACTCTAGTGAGGACTTGAGCGATAGTCGTCCCTGTGTCAATTGTGCCGTGAAGGACTCCCCATCAACTTCGTTTGATGCATACATAGACCTGAGCGATTCGACATACACCTTCTTCAACTAGAGCCCGGAAAAGGGTTGGACTTGTCCACCTACATATAGCATAGGAATCACCCTCACCGACAACCTCTTGCATTCTCGTCTTAATCTAGATCAATTAAGGTATCTTAGGCACTTTGGGGTTGTTCCATCCAGTAAGGAACCGCCCGATCCGGAAAAGTTCCTTAAAAATAGACGCACTTCATAAAACAGTTTTTCGACACGGGGCCGTGCCCAGGTCAACACGCCCCCGTGTCCACCAAAAGATTCCCTTCTGACTTTTGTCAGAATACGGACAAAATGTGTCAGGATCTTGTCTGCACACGGGGCCGTGTCCAGCCGACACGGGGCCGTGTCCAGCTCGCTGTCGTTTTCTATAAATGCAGCCAAGAACCCTGCACATTTGGACCATCCAGGGACAGAGATTTGGAGGGATTTTTTGACTTACCATCCTAGGTGTGTTCTAAAAGAAGGTTCTTACAAGCATCTTGTCCTTTCCTCTTTTATCCATTGCCTTCTTCTTTCTTGCACTAAGAACTCCATTAAAGCTTGATTTCAAGCTTTGTTGTGATGTTTATTGAATTTTTGTTCAAGGAATCTTGTTAAAAATAAGTTACATAACATTGTTTTAAGTTATTTCTGCTAAAAAAGATTCATAAGTTAAGAAAAATAATTTGAAACCCCAAGATTCCTTGTTCTAAAAAATCTGCAGAAAGTTGAACACGGGGCCGTGCTCATTGAGCACGGGGCCGTGACCGCAGTACTGTTTCATTAAAACGAACTGTTTTTGGTTTGTTTTCGTAGAATGTCTAGCCAAAACAGCGGAACCTCTTCTGCGCACTCAAGGAACAGCCGACGGGAAAGGAGGCCATCGATTGAAGCAACTCTCGTAAGATACGTAATGGCGCTACGCGAAACACTCGACGAGATGACTTCAGTGGAGGAGGTCCTCATTGACCGTATAAACTATCTCTCGGTGGGGTTGGAAAACAGTTTCCGGGAAATAAACCTCTTGTACCAGAGGTTAAATATTCTGGTAACACCTCCTATGGAACCAATCCTCCCTCAAGAGGATTGGAACCTCGCACTTGGAATTCAAAATCCTACCGGTTGGGACGACATTCCGGCAGAACCTCCTCTTGAAGAACTCCAAGAAGTTCCGGTGGAAGTTACACCTCCTCAACCCGATGCTCATGAGCCCGCTTTTCTTCTCCCTAGGGAGATCGAAGAGTGGCTCGCCGATGTATGAGGGGCCCATACCCGTAGGAAGAAGTTATCAAGCCACTTTTAACCGAGGGATCTATCTTTTCGGAAATTTTGCTAGTAGAATAAATAGTAGGCTAGAAACTTCTTGGATTTCTTGTGTTTCTTTGACCTAACTAGCTAGTATTTTAATTTTTAGGACTATTATGTAATTCTCTCTATGATTAATGAATGATGGTTTTAGTTAATTTGGTGTTTTGGATGGTGTTGAAATGAATAAAACACACTTGAGATGGCAAAGGATGCAAGGGAAACTTGAACCAGCACTCCATACAAGAAAACAGAACCGTCCGACAAATTTCTTCATTTACAGTAAGCTCGGCACGGGCCGTGTCCACCCAACACGGCCCCGTGCTGCACAGTCTGCAGAAAAAGACCCAGTTCAGGTAACTGGACACGGGCCGTGTTCACCCAACACGCCCCCGTGTCCAGACTTCTGTTTCTCTTGTTGTAATTTTATTACTGGCACTTGAACACGGGGCCGTGCCCGGATCACACGGGGCCGTGTTCAGCGCCCAGTAACACAAAATTTTTGCTTTTTACACCTTTTTACACATTCAATCAACCTAAAAACTTATTTTTGGGACACATTGAGGACAATGTGTAATTTAAGTGTGGGGGGGATGCTAAAACCTTGAATCTTGCAAGTCCTAAATACAAGCCTTACACAAAACTCTATTGGAACCGCTAATCACCCCAATTTTTTTCAAAAAAAAATTTCATTTTTTTTACGTGTCTAGGTTTAACTCGGGAAATTCAAGTTCTAAAAAGGTTATATTTTTACAAATTTACAACCGATAGCGTCGTGATAAAAAGAACCAACATAAGAAAATTATGAAAAGGCATGACAAGCTTAGTTAAAATTTAATTATATATACTTGATCACATAAAAACCCATTCTCACAAAAGTGAGTTTTGAGCCTTTATTGAGCAAACACTTACATATCATTTGACTAAATGCTCATTTTCGTTTCTTGTGTGAATAGCCGCTTGGTTCTTACGACTCTAGAACTTGCCATGACGATACATTCCCGGTCCTTACCAACTTAAACCCGAGTAAGTAAATGATGGAGGCATTAGGACTAACCCTTTTTATTTCTACACCATTATTTTTCTTTTTGTTTTTACCACCTACCCAAAATCCCCCTAGTTAGCCCCTTTGAGCCTAAACCTTTTCATTTCATAACCCAAACCAAACCTTTTTACCCACCAAAACCTTTTTCATTTTTAACTCTTTGTTTTAGTAACAAGTTCGGTTTGTCATATGACTTTTCAAAAAAAAAAAAACAATTGTGTTGATGATGAAGCAAAAGAAAATAAACAAACAAGTTCATCAAAAATAACTTTGTTTGAATAAATAGCTTCATCAAAATAAAAGTTACATAAATAGAAAGTCATACGAAAACCAACACTTGTTACGCTTTTCGCCTTTTTTCTACTAACCACTAACCACCAACCCAACCACCTACCTTTAACCCAAGCCTAACCCTTAACCCACAAAGTCCTCTTGATATTTACAAAGGTATATAAGTTAAAAAGGAGGAGGATTGATTGCTTGGCAAGCCTATGGTAGGAGTAAGTTCCATGCCGCTCTCGAGTGATCCACAAAAATACATTTTCGGCCGAGTGTTGAGTGATCCCCGTGAGGTATGTGAACTTGTATATAAATAGAATTTTAAAGAGGCATGTTATGCCCTAATAAGTAATTTATCTTATGAAAAGTTTTAAATAAATCATGACGAATAGGATTGTAAATAAATAAAAATAAAACTAAATAAAGAATCTTGGAAATCCCGACACTTTACGACAAGCCCAAAACCTTCTTTTCTACCCATTCCATTTGGGAGTGTAAATAGCCACATATTAAAGAGTTTTGCTTGAGGACAAGCAAAAATTCAAGTGTGGGGGTATTTGATGTGTTCAAAATGTAACATATAAATTTAATCAGATGAGGCAAAAAACTAACCCTTTTTTAGTACTAATGTTGGAAAAAAGTGTGCTTTTGTCTTCCTTTTGTATTTTCAGGATTAAATGAGCTCAAATTAACAAAAGAAGCAAAAAGAAATCAAAATCTAACATAAATACAAGAAAAGGAGCAAGACGTGGCATGCCTGACCCCACTACAGCATCTTCCCAAGCAAAACAAGAGATCAGAGGCCTGAACACGCCCCGTGCTCAGCCAGCACGGGGGCGTGCCCAAGTGTCAGCAGAAAAGACAAAGTGGTAGAAGCTTCTATTGCCCACCACGGGGCCGTGCTCAGCGGACACGGGGCCGTGGTCAACTATAAGTTTCGCACAATCCAGCAAATCTGCATAGTACAAAGATTCTTCTGCACCACGGGGTCGTGCTCAGCGGACACGGGGGCGTGGTCAACTAATAAGACAAAGCTGCATTTAATGAAGAAAGAGAGGATGTGGACACGGGGCCGTGCCCACTGGACACGGGGCCGTGGCCGAGCTTCTGTTCAGCCTATAAATAGAAGTGCTTGGCTCAAGCTCAAACCATCCCTTGGCACACCACCTCTCTCACACTTCACCCACCACCCACCACCACCACCATAACACCATCATCCACCACCATCATCCATTGTCCATCGTAGAGTGTGTGAGTCGTCTCGGGATCCAAGATTGATCGTTAGAGTTCTTGACAATCAAGGCCATGTTTGCCTAAGTCTCTTACATCACTTGGTGAAGACAAAGTGTCTAGTGTAATACTTTTTATTTCTAATCTTTTGCACTTTTTATTTGGTTTTGTATTAATGACTTTAATAACTAGTTGCTTATGTTGAAGGTGATCTTTCTTTATCGTTTGTCCGTGGTGTCTTGAAATTATTTTACTGTGTATATAAAATAAAAGATTTTCACCATTCATATCTCCACGGTCTATATGGAGGTATGTTGGCTACCTGGTCGGGGGTTAAGGGAACGGTTTGGTAAAGGTCTTGCCATTGTTCAGCGTTTAGAGGTCCTGCAATGGACCTGGGTCAAATTTAGTAGGACCTCCTTCAATACTTCACGGTATTGGATGGCGGGGGTCCAAACTCTTTGATCCCCTCATAAGTTAACTACTATTAATACTATAACCCGGCTATTTAGGACTGTATCCCTACCATAATATTGTATTAATAACTTCATTAATTATCTTCCAATAATTCACCCTTTTAGGATTGTATCCTTGCTGACTCAAACTACTGGGGTGAGGGTAACGTCACCTTCAAAAGAGGGGCCTACTACAATAACTAAGATAATCTCTTAATTATGTGCAAAAGTGCGGAAATAATCAAAGGTTACACTAGATACGAGTCGGAACCAAGTGATTCATCTTGTCTATCTGTTTTTATTTTTATTTTTATTTTCAGCATTTTAGTTAGTTTTTATTTTTCTTAGTTTAAAACATTTTTCTAAACTTTTTATTTTGATTAGACGTTGAGGATAAACCGGTATTAAAAGCTCTTGTGTCCTTGGACGACCTCGGTATCTTACCAACGCTATACTACGCTCACGATGGGTGCACTTGCCCATAAGTGTGTCTAGTGTAAGTAAAATTTCGTGTTTTATAAATTTAAAACTTGGCTAAAATAAGTGTTAAAGGGGCTTAAAATATACACCTAATATATATAACACTTCACACGCATCAGAACTCTTGAGGTGAGTGTTCACTTATAGGCGAGCATGTCTTCGCGATACATTATTTTTGACCCATTTACTTTGATTAGTCACAATGTGTCATTTGTTTGCCTTGTGGTAACAAACAAATGACCACCATCTTTGCTTTTGTCAAATTTTTGTATCACCTCATCCTTTTCATCTAATCATCTCGCTCGTTTCCCTTCATGTTTCCCTCCTTTAGAATGCCTCCTCGACGCGACAATCAGATAGCGAATGCCGAACTGGCGGAAATCATCGCGCAACAAATGGCTGCTGCCTTCCCAAATCTTATTGCTCAACTAAACCAAGCCAACAACAACAATAATGCTCCATGCAATTTCAAGAAGTTCAATTCGGCTAAGCCACTCAAGTTTAGTGGTTCTGAAGGAGCAACTGGGCTCCTACAGTGGTTCGAGAGCACTGAGAGTACGTTTCTTCACGTTCAATGTTCTGATAATCGCAAGGTCGAGTTTGCTTCCAGTGTGTTTCAGAAGAGGGCTCTTACATGGTGGAACGGGGTTATGAGAGACCGTGGTGCTGAGGTTGCTTTAGCACAGACTTGGGCCGAACTTAGGGCCCTTATGATGAAGGAGTTCTGTCCTCGTCATGAACTGAGGGCATTAGAAAGGGAATTTGATGATCTTAAGCAAGATAGCGGTGAGCATCGAGCCTACACGGACCGTTATGAGGAGTTAAGTCTGTTATGCCCAAACATGGTCACGCCTTTGGATAAGGCAATCGAAAAGTACATTGATGGCCTCCCTGACTCAATACAAGACATTGTGAGTGGTAGCAACCCTACTACAGTTAGACAGGCCATTGAGCTATCTGCAACCTTGACTGAATCTCAGATCAGGAAAGGTAAACTTTTCCGAAAAAGTGACAAGAAACCGATTGAGGAATCAAAGACCATGGATGAACAGACTGGATCCCCTAAGAAGTTAAAGAAGCGAAAGGCTTCTCAGAACTTCGCCGTGGTCGCTCACAATGATCAAGCCGTCCCCAACCAACCAGCTCAACCCCCTGTTAGGAAGCCCTACAACGGAACTGCACCCTTGTGCAACCAATGTAGCCTACATCATCATGCTGGTGTGAAATGCTGCACATGCCAAGCTTGTGGACTTATAGGTCATACAGCAAGGGTTTGCCCAACCGCAGTTGCACCAAATCAAGTTAACAACAATCCTTCTCAAGGTCGTTTTCCATCAGGTTCTTGTTTCAACTGTGGCGAGATGGGCCATTTCCGAAGAAACTGCCCAAAGCTTGCTAATGCGAATCCAGCGCAGGGATAAGCATCTGACCAAATGGAAGACAACGCTGTTTAGAAATAATCACGTCTTATGTATTATTTTCTTTTGTTGTCAAGGTCCATGAAACAGTTGCTGATGTAGTTTATAAATAAATCTTTTATTTACATTGCAATATGTTTATGTGGTTGCATGTATAAAACAACATAACCCCTGCAATACCGACAATCAAGGAACCGTATTCCTTGAAGAACAGACTACCCCCAAATTCTTCCACTTTATGATCTCTTGCGTGTTCCACGAAAATCCTAAGTACCCGTTTCCTCCAAGGAAAAACGAAGTACAAGGCGCAAGTTACAACTCCGAACGAATACCCACTCCTTAATGGGGTACCTAAGGGTATTCCCATAGATGCTTGAGGACGTTGAAGTCCATCAACTGGGTTCCTGGTATGCCTTGAATACCCATGTTCAAATCGACGCCAAGTTAATTGCAATCAATAACAAGATAATAACAATTAATAACCAAGGAAACAATTATGTGATTAAGTGCTTATGTGTTCCCTTTTATGTTTTTATTTGTGATCCAAATTAAGTTATCCAAATCCTCGTAGAATCTTCCATATCTTCGTATAAGGGATTCATAGTAGGATACCCAAAGGTACTAGCTAAAATCCTTAATGGACTTCTACGTTGTAGTTAAGCCCCTTGGATTATAAAGTACTACTCCATAATTAGACCCCTGAGAGGTCTAGTTAAACAGATTAATCCAAAAATCTGGTTAGGAGTATCATGTGATGATATAACTGAAAGGACTCCTTGGTGGCCTAATTAAAAAGGATCATCTGTCGATCAAATTAAAAGGACCCTATGGTAGTCTAGTCACCCTCATCACATGCTTGATTTTCTTCCCCTAAACATTACAAGACAAATTGTGCGGACTGTGCAAGGAGTTACGTAATTATGGATGCATACATAATTATCGAATTTAGTGCACAGAAATCACAGCAAGTTCAGTCATGTATCTAAAGTTAACCCAATTCATTTCCAAGTCTGATGAAGCAACCGTTGAAAATGACTCCGTCTGTTCATTTTCCTTTCTAAAGATTTTCCGTTGAGGAAATGAATATCCGTTTGTGTAATCCTTCATTTCCAACTCTGATGAAACAACCGTTGAAAATGACTCCGTCTGTTCACTTTCGTTTCTAAAGATTATCCGTTGAGGAAATGAATATCCGTTTGTTTAATCCTTCATTTCCAACTCTGATGAAGCAACCATTGAAAATGACTCCGTCTGTTCACTTTCGTTTCTGAAGATTGCCCGTTGATTATTCCTTCATTCCCGTTTCTGATGAAGAACCCGTTGAGGAAAATGAATCATCCATTCATTTTCGCTCCTGAAGAATATCCGTTGAGGGAAATGAATATCCGTTTAGTTAAATCCTTCATTTTTCATTTCCGAAGAACCCGTTGAGGAGAATGACCCCGTTCGTTCATTTCCTAAAGTAGGGGAGACTGTGACACCTGTGTCACTGCGACCATTAAAAGAATACCAAGCCAATGAGATATTGTGTTTCATACTTTGGATCTGTAAAAATATGTGTATCATTTGCACATATCATTTTTTGTTCAATTTCAAACTCTACATCGCTTTCTGGAGAGTTATACACCAACTGGTGCGTAAACGTAATCAGTTTAATGCGATAAACACTCCGAAACATAAAAATATGCTTAACATACCTTAAATAACCTCTACATAACTCAGAAATAAGTTTTGAAGGCTTTGGTATGGCAAAATCAAGTTTAATCGCTTACAGGGACTAAATTCGACAAACTGCGAAAGTATGACGATTCGTACTAGAACAGACATTCCGGAACATGATCATAAGTTAAACATACCATAAATATCCTTTACATAGCTTAGAAATAGGCTTTGAAGGGTTCAGTGTGCTAAAATAAACTTTTGGGTCATTCAGGGACTGAAAGCGTCAAAAAGTGCACAAGTTTGCGTTTTCGCGCATAACTTACATTCTGAATACATCCGGACATCCAAAAATTTATGTAAGCATAAAAAAAAATTTATTTTAGGGTTTGGCATGATAAAATTCCATTCGTCGCTTAATTTGGATCGTTTTTGCGTTCGTTACGACTTCCGTCGTAATTAAGCGAATAACGCAACCGTACGACCAAACGAACCGACATCCGAGATATTTTTGAGCATATTTTAAGTTCCCTATACTTTGACTTTATTTTAGAGCCTTGAAATGGGGTTAACGGGGCTTAAAAGTGCCAAAAATCAAGTTTTACAAGTGCAGGGACCATTTTTGAAATTTATGGCAGATTCAATGAACCTAGTCCATTTTGAAGTGTTGATGGTTTTAACCCATGGTTTTGCAAAACCATGGGCTGGTATTCAATGAACATAGTCCATATTAGGGGCTCCCATGGTTTTAGAAAACCATGGGCACACATGTAAGGTCCAGATCAAAGCGCAGTTTTCGATGAAAGACCTTAACGGTTCTTGAATTCCTATAAATACCCACCCTCACTTCCTCCCAAAGCATACTTGAATCTGATTTTGGCTCTCTAAGTTGAAGTTTATGCTTCATACCTGAGAGTAAATTGGATAAAGAGCTTGCGGGGACCTTCTGTAAGTATTTTTTCGTTCTTTTCATTCGTTTTTGTCGTTAAAGTCAAACTGCGTATGACTTTCTTCTTTGACCAGTTTATGGTCAACGCGAAGTTCATTTGAACTTCATAACGTGAGCGTAATCACGATGGTTATAGTCCCTAGTGACTATACCTACTGATTACCACGTTATCTAGGCTCAGTGACGAGTCGTAGTTTCGGCCAAAATGCATTTTCTCGCGTATTTTGTAACCAAACTACTCTAGGATATCAAAACCGTTTGTTTTGATATCAAAACCTGTTTTCTAACTTAACTAAACATGTTCTAGCATGTTTAGCTCGTCATTTTTTTAGATTAGTGCTTGTGTGGAGCCGAAAGTCAAGCGGACTAAACACCCGCTTAGACTTTCGAACACGACCCGTTTGGTCGATCATTAGGATCCGACCAAACATGTTAGGTGACCATAGTAGCGTAGGGAATAACCTTCCGAGGTTATACCTTATGGTCACTTAGGTTTGATTAGTCGCATGATAGGTAGTTTATATGCCTTAGGTAAATTACCAAAATTCCATTTTTACGCCAAAATTCATTTTAAGCCTATATAACATATTTTTTTATATCTAAACTGATTTAGAAACAATATTAGACATGTTAAGGCATATTTTACTTATCATAGGGCTAGTTAGGCATTCCGAACGCGTTTTACACGAACGACGCGTTAAAGTAGCATAAGCTACCTAAACGGGTCGTAATGGGTCGTAAGCACTTAGATTAGGTTTCATTTTAGTATGTAGGCTTTGTTAAACCATATTTCATGAGTTCCCACACTCATTTGGTTTACAAACCCTCATTCTATCAGATCCTCCGATGTAGGTCCGGTTTATTAACATAGTTACCTATATTAGGTGTCGTTTGATTCCGTGATCTTCTAGCTTGCTTGGTGGTTATCCTAAAACTTCTAAGAAATCTCAAGTGTGTACATAGACCCCTCTTTTACTGTTTTCAAACTGTTTTGGGGTGAAACACATGTGCCTACTTGTTATTTTCGTGCTTTCCTGTTTTCACATCATACACTTGCTAAGGTTCATTAGTACACTATTAGTACATGATTTACATTACATTGTTTCGCTATGTATGTTTACTTAGCATACATAGTATATTGTTTTACTTTACATTTCTGCTATGTATGATGACTGAGCATGCTAGCACAGTGATTTACATTACATTAGTTGCATATGTTTACTCAACATATGGACACATTGTTTTACATTGCATTTTGTTGCATATGCTCATCCAGCATAGGAACACATTATATTACATTTTGAACCGTTTGTAACTATTTGACTATGTGAACCATTGTAACTATTTGACTATGTGACCCGTTGTAACTATTTGACTATGTGACCCGTTGTAACTATTTGATTATATGAACCGTTTGTAACTGTTGAACCGTGTGAACCGTATTTGACCATACATAAACATTTCTACAATTGTTAAACATTACATTTTGGTGGTTGTTTTGGGTAAGTGATTTAAGTAACGAGGCGACGTGTAATACGCTAAAAACATGGTGGATACGCCGCAGTTAGTTCCTATATATAAGTGCTTTTATGGTATTCCATATCGTAGCGTTATTTAAACCATTTCAGTTTAGACATATTACATCTACAATACAATCCTCACATAAACATTGTTTTACAAATAACTTAACTTATACAAACTCATTTTTATATGGTTATTCACTTAACCATATATTATTCTTTTATACATATATATCATTTGGTTTATTTATCACTTTTCAAATGATTTATGAAAGGAACCACTCAACAAGATTCATGGCTACTTTTTATTAAACAGTTTCTTTAAACTCAAGTTATGAATCCTAGTTTCACAAAACTATGTATCTCACAGGCATTTTTATGCTGACGTACCTATTTTCACATGTGTTTTCAGGCGCTGTTGCATAGGATGATCGAGACACACTTAGGCGGACCTGTGCCTTAGTGACTTAAAACGAAGCAAGAACTTGTTAAATTATGTTTTGTACCCTTTGTTTCTTGTTTAAGACAATGTAACTCTCTTGATTGATAAATAAAACGTAACTTTAATTTCTATGGTTGTGAAACAATTAATTCTGTTACAACACTCCCCGACGTTTCCGTCACGTTTCGTTGTTTTACGTGGTCGGGGTGTGACAAGAAATTTGTTGAAATTTCTAAATTAATATTCGTTATATGATTTGTGTAGAAATTATGTATAAATTTTAGATTTATTTGTGAATTAGATTTGTATTTATATGTATTCTAGAAACTTTTTATAATATGCATGATTAACTTCCGGTCAACTTTTTATAATGCATGATTAACTTCCGGTCAACTTTTGTGACAAAACTACACAGAAAACTCAGCTGTAAAAGTCGCATGTCCGGTCACAGATTCAGTCAAAAGCCGGGTCGAAATTTCGGTAGCAAAACTTTCCGGTCCATAAATCAATGCGTAGTTCTAACTTTGGTCGCATAAAAAAAATCGTGAAAAGGTTTAAACGAGTCAAAACCGGTAGCAAATGAAGTAGCGAGATTGATAGAGTGGGTAGTTGAAGCTCTTAATTAAAGTTTTTGATACTATATTTTTATTTGTATAAAAATGTGGATGACAGTAAGTAAAAAAAAAAAAAAACCAGAAGCTTAAAGCTTCATGCCTTCTCTTTTACATGTATTTATTTTACTAAAGGATATAATAAGCTATTTATCTAAACTTTACATTCTACAACAAATTAAAAACACTCCTATACAGTATACACTACTGTGCTCGATTACTTAAAAAAGCATATTATTATAATTTCAAATCTCAGTTCTAGACATTGCAATAAAAATACAATCCCAAATACTACATACAAGTTTGTATAGCATTCAAGATTCCGTACATATCGTGAAATTACATAACAGAAGACATAAGTTTATTCTGGAATCATATCGCTATGATTCTTTACATGTATCGATCATAACTGAATATATCTGTGTATTATAAACACACAAGTAAAAATTTCAGCCTTTCATAACTCAAGACGATAAATCTAATTAAGTGCATTGGAAGCCGGATGGAACCTTCTTGCCACAGTAGTTAAGCAACAGGCTCAAGGAGACTGGAATGTTTAGGTTGATTCCCAAGATATTAGCTTTGATTGCGGTGCAAAGGCAGACGGCAGCCTCAAGATCGGCGAGTCCACTAAGAAGTGTGCAACATGGTGTCTTCGCTGGGTTTCCAACAACTAGGTGGATAAGGTCATTTAGCAAGTTAGCACATACACCTAACTTGAGTGTGTCTTTTGGGCAGGTGGCTTTAGGTGGCGAAGGTGTAGGAGTCTTTGGTGGTGAAGGTGTAGGAGTCTTGGGTGGTGATGGTGTAGGAGTCTTTGGTGGTGAAGGTGTAGGAGTCTTAGGTGGTGTTGGGCAGCTGCAGCCTTTCGGGGTATGGTTGGAAGTTACCAAAGTGAAGAAGAGCAAGTTGATGGTAAGGAGAAAGGCTGTTGTTTCTAAAGACCTTGAAGCCATGCTTTTAGCTTTAGGTAGTTACAAAGTATTGTTAGTACTTTGTTTTGTATGATGATGGACAATGTTACCTGCTTGGGGTATTTATAGATACAAATTGTCAAAGAGCTACCCAATTATTGATGAGAAAATTACCAAATTAGCCAAGAAAAAAGTCAAATTACCAATCTAGCCACCTCATGCGTCCTTGGAAGGCCACTCACAGATCCCAAGTCTTCTGATGCGTCTGCATGGCCAAGTATTGCGTCCGCCAATCCCCAACTGACACGTGAAAAGACTCATCCCATCCCACACATGAAAGACTCATCCCATGCGTCCGCGGACTCATCCCATGCTTGAAAGACTCATCCCATGCGTCCGCGGCCATGCGTCCGCAGACTCATCCCATGCGTCTGTGGCCACGTGTCTATTTTTTATTGGGTTTCTCCCCAATGACTCATCCCATGCTTGAAAGACTCATCCCATACATGTGAGTGGCCTTCCAAGGAGGCATGAGGTGGCTAGATTGGTAATTTGATTAAAGTCTTGGCTAGATTGGTAATTTTCTCATTATTAATTCATCGGCTCCATTTCTTAATCTCAATTTACTATGCTAATTCAACTGTAATAAAGAATAAAATATTTTGTCTGCCGTTCAAAAAAAAAAAAAATCAACTATAAGGGTGAGAGGGGCACTCCCCTAAGAGGGGAGTCCACTCTCTTACGCATCACCAATCAGCTAGTGCTATGTCAACTCCTCTCTTAAACTCCCCTAACACCCCATTTTGATGGCGGCACTCCCCTCTTAGGGGACTTGGGTTTTTTTTTTTTTTTTGTAAAATTATGCATATTTATAAATTAAAAAAATATTAATAAAAATTAAATAAAAGACATTTCATTAAATTAAAAAAAAACAACCTAGAAAAATAAAAATTACATTCAAACTAGAAAAATAAAAATTACATTCAAACTAGAAAAATATAAAAACAAACTATTTGTCGTCGGAACTCACTTCAAGGTGAGGTAGATCTAAACGTCCGAGATGCTCAACGAGATCGTGTTTTAGTCTCCAATGCGTTTCTTCGTCAATGAGCTCGCTATAAGCTGTTTAAGCGAATACGGGTTCGACTGGAGGATCTTGAATGTGTACCGGTGCTATCGCCCTTCCGTCGTCTTTTATAATCATGTTATGTAAAATAATGCACGTATACACGAGTAACCTTATCTTTTTCACCGTTTTGGAACGCATTGGACGCTTTAGTATTCCCCACTTCGCTTTTAACACACCAAACATCCGTTCCACATCTTTTCTTGCGGCCTCGTGTTGCCTCTTGAACTTTTTTTCATTCGGGATGTGAGGATATGGAAAAGACTTCACAAACACGGACCAGCTAGGGTAGATCCCATCAGTAAGATAATACCCGCGTTTGTATAAGTGGTCGTTCACCTGAAATGGACAATATGGCGCCGTTCCGTTTCGTTGAGTAAGAAATAACGGAGATTGTTGGAGCACGTTCATGTCGTTTTGTGAACCCGCCGGGCCACAAAAAGCATGCCAAATCCACAAATCTTGAGACGCCACCGCCTCTAACATAACCGTCGGGTATTGATGATCGCCTCTCATATATTGTCCACGCAATTCTCTGGGGCACATTCTCCAGACGAAGTGTGTACAATCCAGACTACCCAACATACCAGGTAGGTGATGTCTCTTCTCATGAGCCTGATACAATAGCGCAACGTCGTGGCTCGTTGGTCTACGTAAGAATTCACCGGCATACATTGCACAGACCGTCTGGCAGAAATATTCAAGGCATTCACGAGAGGTCCTTTCAGACATCTTTAAATACTCGTCGTTTTCGTCTGGTGGGTTACCGGTTGCAAGTTGTTTAATCGCAGAAGTAACCTTTTGCAACGGCGTGAAACTTTTCTTCATTCTCCCGTCCAAGCCCTCTTGAAACCACTCGTCGTTCGCTTCGACGTCACTAACAATTTTTAGGAACAAAGACTTGGACATACGAAACCTCTGACGAAAAATATCGGCATTAAATTTTGGATTTTCTACAAAATAATCGGCCATTAGTGTTTCGTGGCCACCCTCACGATCTCGAGGGACAATTTTTTTTTACTAGACGATGCCGTGTCTAGTATCTCCGCTTGTTGAATGAGATTTTGGAAGAAAATTAAACTACTATCGTTTGACGGAGAACCTTCATCGTCGGGAAAGTCGGGTAGGGGAGGAAAAAACGGGAACTTATGATCCATTTTGTGTTGTATTTGATAGATTTTTTTAGAGTGAGTTTGAGAGTGGTGGGTGTGGTAAAAAAATTATTTGAGATTGAGTTAAGTTGGTTATTTATATTAAAAAAAATTGATTTTTTTTTTTTAAAGACAACCGTTGCCCAACGGTCACTTTCCTCGATCCATGTGCCAACTCTTCGCGGTGAACAACCACCGAAACCACACCCCGAATCGGGTCCCCGCGGTGATGGCGGCGGTGTTCCCGATCGGGGAATGTGGTCACCGAGCCACTCCCCGCTTGGTGCCCCGGATACCCTAATAAAAAAACCTTGAAAAATCCAACAAAAGTCCATTAAATTTTGGTTTCGTTTTCACCACCTAGATTTTCATAATTTTAGCATTTTCGTCTTCTTTCCTTTGTAGGAAAAACGTATAAATCATTTATTGTCTTGTTTACTCGTTCAGAATATCGACAATACCTGGCAAATTGAATTACAGCCTATAAACTCAGAATTTTTTTACAGCCTGTAAATTCAAAAATTTGACAACACGTGCATGCCAAATTTGACAATGTTTTAATTTCATATGAATCTTTCTTTTCAAAAATGTCTTTTTGCTTATCTTGGTTCGGCTATGCGCCAACTTAGGGACAATCAATAGATCAATTTCAAGCTTATGTTAATGGAATAAATATATAAACACAATATAGCGTTTTGTGTCTAACAGTATTCTATGCACTATCCACACCAGCAGCCATAATCTGGTTTAAAAGTCTGATTTAGTTTAAAAAAATATCTTTCTATATTCTGAGATCGGAAACGAAGGTGTGAAAGCGCCATGAGTCTGTTTCATGGTTAATTTGGAGTTTTCCCCGACCAGCTTGATATTTCTGGGTATCAGCTATAATAATTTCGATACATATATACTGTTTGTAGTAACTAGTACTTATTGATTAAATAATGCCTTTTATTTGTTTTGGGAAGCAAGGCAATGAAGTGCAAAACGCTCACCAAAAAATGATGAAAAGACAACCTAAAATAAAATAAAATAAAATAAAATAAAATAAAATAAAATAAAATAATTTACAAGCCACAAAAATGGCCAATGGCTGAGCAATCCAAGATGACCAATTGCTAATCTTGATATAAAGTACAGGCGTTGAATTGAAGATGAAAGCTCGTAGATAGGAATGAAACCATGGTCGCAAAAGCTCAAAAGCTATTTGTTTCACCGCTACGATACTGGGTATTATCAACCACCACAATAGTCGCCGAAGCTCAAAAAGCTATTTGCAGCCGATTTGCCATTTTGCGACTCCCATGGTCGGTCGCAAGCTATTCTATTGCCTATAAAATTTGCGACCACTTTTTGCAACAAAAGTTCGTCTACCAGTCCTAGTAGCCAAAAAGTAGCACCTCTCATATCCGTGGACAAAGTTATGACCGAAAATGGGTGAGGCGTAGTTTTATATTTGGTTTGAAAATTAATTGGTTTGGTGAATTGGGTGTTGAGGCGTTAAGGGAATAATGCCCAATGAGAAAGATGGTGTTACGGTTTGATGTCAAAAGAGCGGTGAGTTGGCAGAGGTGTCACCCCACAACACAAACCCTTTTTGAAACTATGTTTGGATATTTTGACATTTGAAAATTGAGATACACACAGACACAAACACACATATGCATATAATTTTTTTTTTGGCCTCTGAGAAAGGAAAATGGTTTCTAGTCGATTTTTGAAATTTGTTTAGCTTTTAGAAAGGAAAATGGTTTCTAGTCGAATCTTGTGGAAGGACAAATGTTTCAGTTTCTTCTTATTTTTCACAGTAATAAATAATTTAAAAATAATGTGTTTTTCCTAAAAACATGTAATATATTATTTTTTCAAATAAATATATGTTTTATATATGTAGTTTTGTTTTTTGTAAATTCAAATATTAAATTTGTTAAAAACCGTATTGTTTGGATAAAAAACCCATTATTGTTTGGTTTTTTAAACAAGCCAAAATTTAGGGTGTAAGGAGTGGTTAAACACTTTGGAGTGGCAAACCAAAAAACCGACCAATCAGAGCGCGCCATGTCAATCAGTCAAAAGTGTTTAAACTTTGGTGAAAAATGTTGGCAATGGTTTAGACACTTGGTGAAGTGGTAAACTATTAAAAAAAAAAAAGGAAAAAAGTGTGATTGGTTGAGATAGGAATGGACCCCACTCCTTATACACACACATTTCTTCACCGCTCGGCATCATCCTACCGATTTGGTAAACTTTGGTGACTAAACTTTTGTAAGGGGTGGTGTTTACCGAGTGGTAAACCACTTTGCCACACTTTACCGATTCCACCTCCCTACACCCTTATATTGTAACGTCAAAAAAAATTTCAAACAATGCTCCGTACTTTTTTTTTAATTTCAAAATAAGTTATTAAAAAAAGACAAAATTGCAGAAAACAACCTTTATGTATACTCAAAAATGCACTTTATACCTTTCACTATGAAATCCGCCAAAACCAACCTTTACGTTCATGTTTTGCTACAAATTCAACCTTTACACCTAACCTAGTCAAAAAAGTCAGTTAACTTGCCCCACGTGAGATGCACGTGAGGGCATATCTGTCTTTTCCATTTACCCCTTTTACAATAAATGTTATATTTAATCCCTTTTATTTATGTCCTTCAACTAACAAATATATGATATCAGATTACCCCCATTTCTAAGAGACTTATCAAATTCCCACCATAAGAAATCATAAACCCTCATCTTCATCACAATCGATTATAACAAAGGTGAAATGGATCCTGTTCCGATTCAAGTACGTGGTCCTGATGATGATTTTGCACTAGACCTTATATACGGTAATACTTCTTCACTCCAAATATGTGTATTAGGTCAAAATTAAGTTGAGTTTTTGGTCACTGATCATGTTCTGTAACTTGCATTGTAGGTGATTATCCAACGTTGTTCTCTATACACTTGTATCATGGAGGGTATTTTACTGATCCTCCAGGACGAATCTATAAGAATGATGACCTAGATTTCTTTGATTTTATCGACAGTGACAGGTTTGGGTTTGCACAATTAGAGTCGATTAGGGATAAGCTAGGTTATAACGATGATGTGCCTCATTACTTTCACTTTTCTGATCCATCAATGAATGACCTTGATAATGGACTTACATTATTAAGTAATGATCAAGATATTAAGAAGTTGGTTGCTTTTGTTAGGGATGGTCACAGGTACATTAATGTTTATTTGGAAAATGGGATGTCTAATGTTCAACGATTAAGTCAAACCCAAAGCAATACTTCTTTAGATGTTAACGATGTGAAGGTTAGTGCTAATGAGGCTAAACAAGTTAGTGATCATGAACTTAGTGATAATTCAGATAAGGACTATGAGGAGGAAGAAGTTAGGGATGATACAACAGAGGATGAGGATAACAGTGATGAGGATAGTGATTATTTTGAAGATGACAATTGAGAATTGTTAAGGACTATGAGGAGGAAGAAGTCAAACCCAAAGCAATACTTCATAAGGAAGTACACAGTTGAAAGCAGACGACAATTGAGAATTGTTAAGGATGAGGCTGATAGGGTCAGGCTAGCATGTTTAGGTGGTTTAGGGAATGAGGAGGTGAAACATGGTGCAAAAGAAGGTGCAAAGAAAGTGGCTGGTGAGAAGAAATTGTCTGGTGAGAAGAAAAAAAGCAAGGGGCCAGAACTGAAAAATGATAAAAGTCCAGGGAAAAAAGGCAAGGGGCCAGAATTGGAAAATACTGAAGTGGAGAGGACTATTGAACAAAAACATAAAGGGGGCAGGGGGCATAAGAAAAACCCTAGTCAAAACACATGCCCTTGGGTTGTGTTGATATCTCTTGACAAAGAGACTGAAACATGGTTGGTCAAAACCTTCAACCACCATCATAAATGTCTTCAAAGCCGAGTGATCAAGGCTTGTACTTCCACCTATCTTGCTGAGGAACTTGTAGAGCAGATTGAACAAAATCCAAACATACCTGTCAAAGCAGTCCAAGAACAGTTCCAAAGAAAATATCATCTTGAGATTTCTAAAATGCAAGCTTATAGGGCCAGATCTAAAGCACAAAATGTGTTACATGGAGACTTCACTGACCAGTATGCTCATCTTAGAGATTATATTCAAGAACTGCATAGAACTAACCCAGATTCAACAATTAGATTGGGAGTTGAGCCTACATCAGATCCAGCTTCAACTACAAGACAATTCAAGAGAATTTATGTTTGCTTGGGCAGTTTAAAAGCAGGGTTTAAGGCAATTGGTAGAGATCTTTTGGGGGTTGATGGTGCCTTTATGAAAGGGCCATTTCCTGGTCAAGTTCTAACAGCAGTGGGTGTTGACAATAACAATGGCATATACCCTGTTGCATATGCCATTGTAGAGGCAGAAAATAACAACTCCTGGTTATGGTTCCTGCAATTGTTGGGACAAGATTTGGACATTGGACCAATGTCCAATTTTGTGTTCATGAGTGACAGACAAAAGGTTAGTTTTTTTTTGTTAATGTATTATGATGTTAATAATTAATGCTAATGAATGTTGTTTGTTTGACTTAGGGGATACTTGAAGCTGTGTCTAGGTTATTTCCATGTGCTGAACACAGATTCTGTGTTAGACACATCCATGAAAACATGCAACTTACATTCAAAGGGAGAGCTTATAAAGACATCTTATGGAAACTAGCAAGAAGCACAACAGTGGTCTACTTTGAGAAGACAATGGAAGAACTCAAAAAAATGAACACAAAGGCACATCTGTGGTTGTCTAAGATAGACCCTAAACACTGGTCCAGATCACATTTCACAGGTTATTTCCTATTTTTTTAGTATATGTGTGCTTATATGTTTTTTTAATCCTTGTGTTATATTTGTAGGAAGGGGAAAATCAGATGTATTGTTAAATAACATGTGTGAGGTGTTTAACTCTAAGATTCTAGATGGTAGAGATAAACCAATCATCACCATCTTAGAATACATCAGAGAATATTGCATGAGGAGAATAGTTAATGTGCTTCAAGTAATTGACAAAACTGATGGGCCCCTCACACCATTTGCTACAGAGCTGTTTGAAGAGATCAAGAAAAGTGCTTCAGGTTGCAGGGTTAGCTGGAATGGAGGGGATCAGTATGGTGTTGCAGGACCAGGTAAGTGGAAATGTGTGGTAGACATGGGACAGAAAACCTGCACATGCAGGACATGGGAGATAACTGGAATTCCATGTTCACATGTTGTTGCTACCATATGGAATATGCAAAGTTATGGTCAGAAGGTTGGGATTCCTGAGTCCTGGGTGCATCCAATATACCATCTAGACACATGGAAACAAGTTTACAACTTCAAGGTGTTTCCCATAAATGGCATGTCTCTTTGGAACAAATCAAGGGTTCCCACTACAATCATAGCACCAAAATATCACAAGCCTGTTGGTAGACCAAAAAAGAAAAGAAAAAGATCTCTGGTTGAGAAAGAAGATGTGCAGAAGGCAGGCAAGTTATCGAAGAAAAACCTTCAAGGATCATGTGGTAAGTGTAAAGGTAAAGGCCACAACAGCAGGACCTGTACAGGTGTGCCGCCTAATCAGCAAAACAAGGGTGTGAAGTCAAAGAAGAAGCAGGGTAGGGGAAAGAAGAAGGCCTGATGGAGTCTATGTTTGAAGCATGCTGTAATGGAGTCTAGTTAGTTTGGGTCAGATGGTCTTTTGAACTTATGTTTAGATGATGTAATGTTTTGAACTTATGTTTGAATGCTGATCTTTTGAACTTATGTTTATGATGTAGTGTTTTGAACTTATGTTGAATGCAGTGGTCATATGTCGAATGCAGTTTATGTTTGGTATTTTGGTCATTTGTCCGATGTCAAAACTTTGGTAATTTGTTCATTATGTTTGGTCTTTTGGTTTGCAGTGGTCATATGTTGAATGCATCCAATATTTCATTTCAGCAAACATCAGTTGGATTACAAAAGACCTAAACATTCAAAGACTACATCAGTTAACAAAAGCTAACCTGAAAATTACAACAAGACAAAAAAATAACCAACTATAAACCAGATAAGTCTTCCTACGTTCTGATTCATCTTCTTTAGCTTTCAATTTGTCCAAGAGGATTACATTCACAGCTTCAATTTCTTGTTTTGCAGCTTCCATCTCTTGCATTGCATTCATTTGAGGTTGGCTTCGTTCCACCCATCCAAGAAATGATCGACACCTAAAATTAGAGCATGAGTAGAATCTTCTGCCTGGATTTTTTCGAGTTGTTGAAGTTAGAATTATGCCCTCCCCACCACATCTGCAGTAGATCGTCGGCATGAATGATTATTTGTAGTTGTTGATGCAAAACTAGGGTTTACGAATGGGGGGAATTGGATTTTGGGGGTAATCTGATGTTGGGAACTTGGGTGTAGTTGAAGGAATTAAATAAAAACCTTTAAATATAAATATAACATTCAGGGGTAAATGGAAAAGACAGATATGCCCTCACGTGCATCTCACGTGGGGCAAGTTAACTGACTTTTTTGACTAGGTTAGGTGTAAAGGTTGAATTTGTAGCAAAACATGAACGTAAAGGTTGGTTTTGGCGGATTTCATAGTGAAAGGTATAAAGTGCATTTTTGAGTATACATAAAGGTTGTTTTCTGCAATTTTGTCTTAAAAAAACCACATTGTATCTTAAATTAATTATTAATTATTAATATTATAAGTAAATCCCACATCTGTTAGTTCTAAGAGCAGATAGCTACAATACTTCTAGACATCCACTAGTTCTGTTAACGGATCACCTGAATGCCAACCGCGTGCTCAAATCGGTGTCTTTTCCCGTAAAATCGAGGGCTTAAGTTACACAATGGACATGACTAGTAGTATATATTTAGAAGTTAGTGGTGGAATGGTTGGTGAAAGAATTAGTGTTCCCTGTGACCCAGATTCGATTCCTACTCTCCACATTATTTTTTGCGGCATCCAGGTGAAAAGCGAATACGGATGGCGTCGTTTCGACTTGGATGGGAGGTGAGATTTTACCGATTATTCCACTGCCGTGCCTTCGGGCGAGTGGAGGTCGGGTTTCCGCGCATCTGGGGAGAGCCAAGGGGCTGGCGGCGGTCGAGTAGTCGATATTGGCCACAACACCCGATGTCATGATGGTTGGCACTTCGTTTCTTGCCGTTTAAAAGAGTAAATTACAAAAATCGTCCTTTATGTTGACACTAGATTGCAAAGTGTATCATTTGTCTTCAAAAAGTACAAAAAACATTCTCGATGTTTGCAAACCCTTGCATGTTACGTCCTTTAGCCCTAACTCAGTTAATTTTTATGGTCAAATTATGTCACACAAGGGTAGATTAGTCTTTTCACCCATTTATCTAAAATATCTTAATAATCAAATGGAAACAAAATTTAAAAACTAAGATATAATAGCACCCATCTGTTTCTTCTTCACATACGCACACTCCTAACCGCCACCACCTCTCCCACCGCACAGCCACCACCACATCTGCCGCCAAACGACCACCGCCATCTGAATCCTAACTACCAGTACCACCCCCTCTCCCATCGCATAATCACCACCATCTGAATCCTTAACCACCATAGCACCCACAAGCCACCACCCCCTCTTCCGCCGCACCACCCACCATCTAGTGATGATGTGCTCCTGTTCTTCGCAGATGCTTATGATGTTTTTTATTTAACTTCTGGATTTGATGATTGCACTACGGGTTTCGATTTATCATCTGGGTTACCATATTCAATTCATGAGGAAACTAGTGTTTGTGATGTTTTTTATTAGAAATTTAGAGACTTGATTATTTTTTTTAATTTTCAATTTGTTACTGATGACACCATTTGTTTTTTTCCCTTTTAATTTTGACTTTTTATGCTTTATTCAGTTTGTTTTAAAATTGTTTATGATTAGGGTAGTATTCATCACAAATTGCGATGACTGTTGTAAAATTTTATAATCAGTGTCTCAATATTGTTATATATAAGGATTTGGGGATTTTTGAAAGAAGGTAATTGAAGAGGTATGGTCCCAATTCCCTGCTCACATGGCAAGGACCACACCACTTTTTCATCCTACATGGCACCTACATCAGCAAGAGAATCCAGAAGCTTCTGGAAGACGTCAAGGTGACACCAAAGATGCTCCTCCCTCTCTCACCCTCCGGCTATAAAGAGGACCCTTCACCATCCAGGTTGATTCATCCTATTCCCCACACTCAACAGCCAAAAAACACTCACCCAATTCCAAAGACCATGCGCGGGACATATACGCATACGTGCAACCTTGGCAGCTCATGAGAATGAGCCAGTACAAAAGGCAGCAACCAGCCTTTGCCTAGCCAATTACCACGATGAACTGTCGTGCACATTTCACCACTCCATTATCTTTACTCACAATGAAAGACAGACGCAATAAACATGGCCAGCAAAGCTCTTGCGCCTCGGCGACAGGTAAACATTAGAATTAATAATCCTCACTTCCCAGCACTCCTAATAAGTCTAGTGCTCCTCCCAGCGCTTGCACTCGTGAGCAACACTAGACTGGGGGACTTGTAGAGGTATGGTATTGGACCCGACCCGAGCGGTCAGACTATCCCGTTACTTATTGCTTTTATATTAATTATTTATTATTGTGCTGACTAACCCAACCGCGAGGCCCAACGCGTTGTAGTATATACTACATTGGGCTAGGGACTTGTAGAGATAACCCCTAACTGGGCCTGGCCCATTGAGGTTAGGGGAGGCCTATGTCCCCTATATAAGGAGGTGTTCACCTAATTATTAGGGTCAGACAAGATGGAGCCGCCACACTTTTGTTACTGGAAACAGGGGATTATTTCCCCTACCGGTCATCTCTACAAGCTCCGCTTTCTTGTCTTCTCCATTGCAGATCTAGGTTTAAGAGGAAGAACAAGATGTGATTCTTCACCCTCATGGAGAAAGCGGTCCAATCATCCCAGTGGTGATCCCGTGTTTCAACAGTATTACTTTTTTCTTGTAATTTGAAGTGATCCCTGTTCATGTCATTTAAATGTTCTTTTCAGCATAGTAAAACACATTTATATGTCTTGAGTTATGGTTAACATTCTGAATCCTTCCCCGATCTGTCTTGAGTTATGGTTAAAATTCTAAATCCTTCCCCGACAGGTTATAATCGTGTCAGAATGTCAGATTTGTGATGTTTGGAATGTGTTTGGATGGTGTAGGGTACTAGAGAAGAAACCAGTTGGGGCATTGAGCTAAGTCGACCACGCCGGTGACTGTTGTCGGTGGTTGTGGGTTCGAATGGCGGGTGACAGGTGGTGTGGAGGTGGTGGCAGGTGGGTGGTGTGGTGGGTGTCCAGTAGTGTCTGTGTGAGAGATAGTTTATGTATATGTATATATGTGTGTATTTAAACAAAAAAGTTTTTGTTATTTTTATGATTATTTATTTTTGTATTTAGGGTAAAATGTTCAAAATACCCCCATCTAAGTTCTATTTGGTCAGATTTAACTATAAAAACTAACTGGGTTAGGGCTAAAGGACATAACCTGTAAGGGTTTGCAAACATCGAGTATGTTTTTTGTACTTTTTGAAGATAAAGGACACACTTTGCAATCTAGTATAAACATAAAGGACGATTTTTGTAATTTACTCGGTTTAAAAAAAAAAGAAGTATTATTATATTGTTATTAAAAACAACCCTTTAAATGCCTAACAAGTTTTGAAAACTCAATAGAACCCATGTCTGTTTCTCAAAAACACCTAATATATTCAACAAATATATCATAAGAAAATAAAAAGAATCTCACATGTCCAACACACACATGTTATAAAAATTATTCTTTACATCAATACCTCTATTTTTTTGTAATTGGTTTCACGTGAGTAAATAACAATTCACACCGAGTGGTACGAAACTTGCATTCACAAAAGTGGTGTGGGTGTGAGTTTAAATAATGACAGGTGTAAAATTAGATGGTATTTATGTCTTAAGGGGAAGGTTCTATGCATAACACAAAATATTGCGAGAACACGCAGAACAAAATGAATCACTCATTTTTTTAATCCTAAAAACCTAAAAAGTAAATGAAAATGTTATAAATGTAAGATTTATTATTTCTCATACTATAATTTACAAGAAAATATGAAAAATCTTCTGTTTTTAAATAACCTACACACATGTAGGTTATGTGTAGGCTAAATTACCTACATGTATGTAGACTATGTGTAGGGAAAAATATATGATTTTTTTATGTATATATGATACACATATGAATGTAAGAAACATAAAATTTAAGAAATATGAACCTTAAATCAAAAAATTTAGTGATTTAGAGTTGTTCTTTTTGTTTTCGCAATAATTAGTGTTCTGTAATGATCCTTATCATATATATATATATATATATATATATATATATATAAAGGGGTTCATCCCCCACCCCTCTAGGTCCATCCTCTTCAAGCCACTCCTACGTGGCGGTGACGTGGCGGCCTATCCCCTTGGGGATGAGGCTCTCCATACCCACTAGTCTAAGGGGACTGGGGGGTGGTACAAATTCCATCACTCACAATATCCAATCAACCTTCGCCATTTCATCAACCATTATTTTATCACTCACAACCTTTTTTAGTGGCGGTGGTCATCACTCACAACACCCAACAATAAACCCTCATGTTCCCTTACAATTTCCATTTTTCACGGCGTGATAATTTCCACGCGTTATAACTATCACTTGTGATAAAGTATGGTGGCGGCGGTGTTTGTGATAGTTTCACGAGTGATGGAGTGTCCATCACGGACCACCCCCAGTGGCCTAACAATTTCATGTGTTACACACATAACACGTAGTCACGTACCCAAAGTAAGCCATCCTGTAGCTTCCCTACACGATTTGAGAACCTTCATGTTTTTGTGGTTTATCTTCTAATCCACTGCCCATATAGTCTTGATACCTTCTACAATATGACATGTAGATGTTGTAAAGGTCATCTAACTTCACATCAAGGGTATTGGCTCGCAGTTGTACTCGGATAAAAGATCTACAAAATAAATATACAAAGAGGAAAAGAAATTCCGGGTTGTAAACGAGCTGAGCCGAGCCAGGTTGGGCTCGGGCTTGGCTCGTTCACAAACCGTGCCGAACCTAGCTGACTCGTTTATCTTAACGAGCTGTATGTTGGGCTCGGGATCGGCTCGAGCCAGCTCGTTGTTGGCCTAGACGGTTCAAACAATTGTATCAACAAACACGAACACGAGAAATTGAGGGGACAAACTCGCGACTCTTTCTATTCAATCAAACAAACATACGAACTTACAAAGGAAACGGGACAAAAAAAACAATAATCTAGACCAATATTTATAGTACTACTAAACTTGCTCTTCAAGACAATTAAATCTTTTCTAAACCAATTACAATATAACTAAAGAAAATAGATCAAACTTTAATAAAAAAAACTAGTTATATCAATCTTTTACTTTGGCCCTTCAACTTTCAAATCATACGAGTTTTAGGAACAACTTTCAACATTCCCCCTTAATCCTAAAAACCAACTCCAACTTTCTTGACTTTGTACCGCCAAGATCTTAATCCCAAATAGCACTCTTAACTCTTCAATTTCTATCATTGGTTCGTCTTTACCTTTTGTTTTTCAGTTGTTTGTAACAAATCTGTTTAATAGCTTGTTTACGCTCATCATTCAACACATCCACAACGATCTCAAATACAAATTTATTCTTTCCTTTCTTTTCTTGAACTTTTCTATCTTGAGTTATTTGTTTTATCACATGTTCAATTGACAAGTTATTTTTCTAAACTTTTCTTTTCTTTCTTTGTTTATCCAAACATTCTTGGCCATTTGACTTTGACCTAAAACCCGCAGTTGGGTTAGCCGTTCTTTAGTTATCAAACCTATTGGGCTTTTCTTTCTGACAATTCCTCTGAACTTTTCATTCGAATCTGATTTTTCTTCAACATATGCTCCATTGTTGACTTTCACAAACGGTTCTACATGTGCAGATTTCTTAGCTGCATCCTTCCTTTCATACGGTACTAGATCTTTTCTCTCGTCATCATGATCAGTAGCAGGTTTTTTTCTTCTTTGTTGCTTACTATCTTGACAGTTTCTTCATCTTCATGGTTGTTTAAGTTAGGAAAACATACATGAAGATTCACTCTTTTCTCTTCTTCTTCTTCTTCTTCTTCTTCTTCTTCTTCTTCTTCTTCTTCCGAAGTAAGTCCTTTCTTTTCTTTATTTAATCTTTCCTTTTCTTTTTCTATAGCTTCCTGAGCTTCTTTCTTAGGTGCTTTTTCTTCTTAAACAATCGCATCCAATCTTTCTTTCTCAGCGATCTCATCTAGTCTTCTTAGCGGCTTCTAGAGCTGCTTTGTCATGTTCTTCTTTTCGTACATGATCGATTCTAAGATTCCGACTCTTCAAATCACGCCATACTTCCTTTGCATTCATGAGAATGCAAACTTCTACCAAGATGTCGTCCGACAGTGTTTGACATATGTACTGCAATGTGATGTACATCTTCCTTTCTAGGGGCGGCCCGAAGGGGGTGCAGGGTAGGCGACGGCTCAGGGCCCAAACCCTTCGGAGCCCAAAAATTTATTTATTTTTTCATAAAATTACGCCGTAGAACATACAATATATAAGTACTTAGTTGGAAAATGACAAGATGAGTCCCATGGTCTGGTGGTTTCCATGTCACTTTATTAGCAAGTAGGTCTTGGGTTCTAATCTTGATAGCTTCATTTTTAGTTGATCTTTTTTCTTTATGTTTGTTACCTATGCAATAAATGCAAATGACATTAATTAACTAATTTTGTGTTACATTAAATCAAAAAGGGAATCATAGTTATTTATCAAATCTAGTATAAATATGCTTATTTATCTTAATTTCTTAAAATATTATTCAATCTACAATTAGTTTTGTGTGATCCATTTTTTATTAAAAAATATTATCGTGTTTTCTTTCTACCTTTCATTTTCCAAATGCGCGTGTGATAGCTTTTTTATCTGCGTTTCCACGTAAAAAATCAACATGCCGCAACATGCAGGTGATTCCACAAATTTTTAATTCTTTTTCATATATATAAAACTTTTTTATATATTCTTTTTAAGAAGTGTATATTTTAGGGGCCCGTATTTTATCTTCGCACAGGGCCTACATGTTTTCGAAGATTTTCGGAGACGGCCCTGTTCATTTCATCTACAGCTACATCGACTGTAGATTCAATAACGGCCGAAAAGCCATAGCTGGTGTCTGTCGTTAAGAACATGCAAAAACCGAAATAAACTACGTAGATAGGGTAAGTCGGATATCGAACTAGAGGAGGATTGTGGAAAGTGTTATAAGGTTAAGTGTTGATTAACTAAGACGAAAAAAATAAAGCTTTGTTGTGAGTTGATTGATTATGTAAAATTACAAAATAAAAAGTGAAGTTTAAATCAATAGAGAAACAATGGTTCTTCCAGATTTCGGGTTTTGTAGCTAGATTCAATTATGTGTTTAATCGAAACACTTACATAGACATAGGTGTTGAATCTAATTAACCAATTGTGATAATCAACGACTAAGTACTCCGGTTGATGAAACACTGGTTCGAATGACTGGAATCAGTCCGACCAGGGGTTTAGTTCTGCATAAAAGGGGGGAGTCATCTAGTTTGATTCCGGGGTTTGGCTAAGCTCCTTCTTCAAATGATAACTGCAAAACGAACAGTCGTTAGACTCACCACGGGGAGAATGGGGGTTCTCTCCGTGACCACCATCCGGCATGAGAATAAGTACATGTTTCAATGAAGAAGAAGAAGTAGTAGTGAAAGTGAAGTGAATGTAACTTGAGAGATTGTACCTGAATTGCCTTATTTATAACCGAATTTTGGGCGGGAAAGTTTGTTGACGGGAGAATTAACGGAAAGTAATTTCCGTAAGCGGTTAGTTCCTCAATGTTAATCACTAACGTGATGTATATGCACACGGATCGTGGGTATGATCAACGGCTAGGGAGATGCCACGTGGAAAGTGGGCAAGTGTAGATCTTTCTTCAATTCAGTGCCATCACCGTGACTTTGAGGAATGCTCCGGATGATGCCACGTGGCCATTCGGTTATAACCGAATGGCTGTGCACGATAGAGCCTTCTAGAAGGTTTACAGCTGTAATCCTATGTGGCTCTGCCTCATGCTAATTCTGTTGTGATAGAAAGGTCTTTTCTGTTTAAGTCTGGGTTGCAATTTGCGCGGAGATATTTTAGCCTTCACCATCATGAATTTGTTGTAAGGATGCATTATTAGTTTTTACCTTTGCGCGCGAATGTTGAAGATTGCTCTTTTTGATGTTTTCCTTTTAGAACCGGTGCGCAGCCGCGCAGGGTTCTCTTTAAGGAGGGTTTTATTAGTGAAGATGTGGTATGGTCCAATCATGCATGCGCAAGGTTTTGGGACCATACCCCTTCAAGTCCCCCCAGTCCAGTGTTGCTCTTATGCAAATGAGTGGAGTACTGGACTTTATAAGAGGGGTGTGATTTTGTGCTTTGTAGGGTTTTTTGCGCGAAATGTTGGAAATCTTCTTGGAGAAGATATTCTTTCATGATTTCAAATGTTGAAAATTTCGGCCCTTGGCAGGTGAAAGGTACAGCGATGATTGTTAACGTATGACAGTTTTGGGTGACAGCCTGTCACTTGTTAGTTGCACATCGTCAATCGTGGGTCATACGCGCGCGTGAACTCGCGTTTTGGTTTTTTCCCACTCGCCCCCGTCTTTTAGATAACCGTGTTTTTCGAAAAAGGTGCTATTGCGGTTTCCTTGGTTATTAATGGCGGTGGGTATATAAAATTTCCTTTTGGTGTCTCGTTTACTTATTTTCTGCTCTTGATTCTTCTTCGTCTTCTCCGTTACTTTCTTGAAGGAATATGCAACTTCCCCCTTTATGTCAACCAGAGAACGCCACGAAGATTTTTCTGAAGAGATGTCTGCTGGTCTTCCACCATTGAAGTGGCCCCGAGAGACGTTTGATGGCATAGTTCGAAATATTAAGTTCCCTGATAGTTGGGACGCTCGATACCCTGATGAGGGTCAGACGCCGGCGGATGCTCCGGCCAGGTACATTACTCTGTTCTGGGATTTCTTTACTGCAAGCAATTTTCGATTGCCTGTAACGAAGTTTTTGCTTGAAATCCTTTCTTATTATAAATTTCACAGTTCTCAAATGCATCCTATTGGGATGGTTCGAGTTTGTCATTTCGAATTTGTTTGCCGATCGATGCATACGAGCCGACGGTTAACCGCTTCCGAGTGTTGCACCAGATGCATAATTCCCAGGGTTTTTACTCCTTTGTCCAACATGCTTTGGCAAAAAAGATTCTGTTGCAGCCCTCGAAATCTTTTCATGACTGGAAATCGAAATTTTTCTTTATTAAATCTGGTGTGCTTCCGATGAAGATGACCTTCAGAGGTAAAGAAGACGTTGCGACAGAGACCATACAAACCCCCTTTTTTAAGTCTTGGTACCAGGATTTGAAGGACGTTCCGTCGATTGATCTTCCAGAGAAAGCCCTAGTTGGTGCTGGCATGAGTCTCTTTTGGCGGATGGATCGAGAAGATAAGCCAGTATACATGGAAGACGGTAAAAGTAAGATTTGGGGTTTCCTTACCCTATTATCTTCTTCCTTCCTTTCTTTTTTTGACCTTGCCCCTGTCTTCCTTTTTGTAGTTGTCTCTTTATACGTTGTTGCGTTCGAGATAGAGGGTGGGAAGATGGCCACTGTTCTGAAAAGGGCTGATGAGGAGCTTTGGTATCTTCAAATTGTTAAGAATTTTGTTCTTCCGCAGATGAAAATTTGGCCGCGCAACCCCCAACTGGCGCTGGTAATTCCATTATGAGTTTCGGTTGATATCGTAATATTATTCTTTGATATTTTTGCATGTGGGGTGATATTGCGATGTTTTGCTTTTTCCAGCAGGTGAGTTGACTAACCTGGGCATAGGCCCTGAAAAGAAGAAACGTGTGCCGGCTGCTACTGTTGCGCCGAAAAAGAATGATGCGGGGAAGGCTCAATCGTCAAGAGTTAAAAATGTTAAAGGAGGGAAGAAAGGTACGCTCCATTCCTCTGACTCCTGGTGTGATTATGTAGTGGTGTTTGATTCGTTGGAGGGACTTGCGCCTGTAGTTGTGAAGAAGCCGAAGGCGGAGCCTCGGGATACTGCTGACATCCCTGCCTCAAATACTGAAGACCCAATTGACTTGGAGTCGAGTCCGAAGCCTTTGTTAAAGACGAAGGAGGGGAAGAGAAAACAAGCTGAAGTTGAGGCTGAGGGCCAGCCTGCCAAGAAGTTTCAGAAGAGAAAGATTAGCCGAAGGGGCAATCTTGATGCTTTTATTGCGAAACCTCCTCTGGGTGAGTACTTTCTTCTATTTTTCATATGCACTATATGTTTGTGACATGGATTTTTTTTTGTTCTTACAGAAAAACCAGTCTCACCTGTTCATGCGGAGCCATCATCGATTGTTAATGAGGACCTCCCGCCTTCTCCCCCTCGCGCGTTGGTTAGTGAACAGCTAGACGGTTCTAAAGCTGTTGAAGATGAGGCGGAGAAGATTGCCGAGGCGGGTAATTCTGAAGTAGAGAAGCATGTGGGATCAGAGAAGATTGTCGATCCGGAGACTGCAGATGTTGACGCTGCTCATCCTAAGTCTCCTGAATTTGTGGCGTGTGACCCGGAGAAAGGAAAACTTGCTCAAGAAGATCCTGTGGCATCCTTTCCTGCTGCAGGCTTCGCCTCTGCGTCAGTAAATGTTGAGAAGAGCCCTGCTGGGGACCAAGGCTCTTTTGCTCAAGTTGATGAAAAATTTTCCTATCCGTCCGGATGAAACTCCAGGGGACTATTATTACAGATGTTATTCGGAAAAGAAGGCGGATGAGATTCATGCGCCCGTGTGGAAATTGAAAAAAGGTGATACCTTTTCCGACCGGCGTGTGTGCCGCGATTGGTTGCAAGGAACCTTCACTCTTGGGGAGATCAAGTTTCAAGAAGGACGCCCTCATGAGCAGACTTATCATGCTTATCTCGAAGAAGCTGCTACTTATACATCTACTGCGCATCGTATAGTGCGTGAGTGGCGTAGTATGCATAAAGAATGAGCTGCTTTCGAGGCGTCCAAGAAGAAAGTTGCTGAGGATGAGGCCCGAGCTGCCTTGTTGCTGGCGAAATTGGAAGCTGATCGGGCCAAATTTGAAAGTGACCCAAAAACTGAAGAATGGTCTGTTGCTGGTTGGCAAATAAAAGCAGAGGCTGAAGTTGCTCTCCTTTCTAAGGAACGTAAAAATTGGAGGGAGATTTGTGAGAAAGATAATAATGAGAAGATAGGTCTCCGCAATATCATCAATAATCTAAAGGTTGAAGTTGAGAGATTGAAGAAACAAGATGCGGACATTGAGAGGCTGAAACAAGAGAAAGATGAGGCTGAAGCGGGGCGTGATGAAGCACGTTCTCATCGGGAGAGGAGTGAACAGAGAGAGGTACGAACTTGCGCCACCCTTGCTCTTAAGGAAATGGAGATAGATGAACCTACCTCTATACTATATGAGCAGGAACAACTTAAGGTGGAGGTTGAATCTGCTAAAAAAAATTTGGAGCTTGAACAGGTTGAAAAAGCTAAGACTTCTCGCCGCCTTGCTGAAACTAAAGAAAAGTTGGAGAGTTCAGAGACTGCCCGAGCGACGGTGGAGAGTGAGTTTAAACCATTGAAGAATGACATGCTATGGTTGAAAGAACGCGGAATCATAAGTGTAAGTGCGTTTGCTTTCGATAATGTCTGAGATGATTTATACGCCTTCTTACTTATTTTATTTACAGATTGCCAACTCTGTTCTTAATGCTGAAGAACTAGATAAGACGGTTGCGCATCTGCTGGTTGCTGCGCGGAACGATGGGTATGCTCAAGGTTACTCAGAGTGTTCCCAGCATGTTGTTAATGCCTTAAAAGTTTACTGGGACACTAGTAGGTCTGCTACGCAAGGTGCTGATACTGAAGCTGCTCTTGCTGCTGCGAAGACTCAATTCAACACTTTGCAGCTTCCTGTCATGGACCTTGTCGCTGTTGCGCTGCAGTCCGACGACTTTGTGACGCAGTTGAGGGAGGTATTCCCGGACATAGATGATGATGATGAAGACATAGCGTAGGTTTTCTTTGTTGTGTGGTTGTATGAACAATTGATTAATTAACATAGGTCTGGGACGTAGATCCCCTATTTGTTAATGCGCTATGGCTCAAGTAACTTTATTAATACACTGCCGTGTATGTAAATGATTTGTTGTTAAGGCGCGTTGTGTGCAAGTAACTGGTATGATATATGTTTGAATTACAATATTTTGCATGAGTACAATTTCATTGATTAGGTAAGGCGAATAAAGGTGGTATAAAGCTCATGTGTGAACGCAAGGCTGAGCCTTTTGCGATATGTCTGATCGCAGACCGTTCATGAGACTTATGTTAACGTTACCATAGTGTTTTTGCGCTTACCAAAAGAAATTGCTTGCACTTTGTAACAAACAGAAAAATAATAAAACAAGCTTTGCACTGATTTAAGATAGGGCGCAGAGGCCATGGTTACAAAGTTGCTGCTTAGGATAACTTATTGAGACTTAATTTACTCATACTAATAGTCCTGTGTCATGGATTGGTAAGTTGAAGAACCTAACCAATATGAAAGGAAGCTATTGTATGCTTGTTGCTCTTGCGCGGCTTAGGTTTTTGCTTTCTTACTCTGCCCTTCCTCCCCACGTGTAATTTGTTTGATATCCTTCCGCACATTCTGAAGTAAGTGGGTGAGTTCGCCACTTTTTAGTGCCTTCTCGATTTCGGTGCGGAGGCTTATACAATTATTTGTGGTATGACCGTTATCCTTATGATACTCACAATACTGATTTGGTCTTGGCCCCTTTTGTTCTTCATCGGTGGGGGCGCCTTGAATTGATAGTCTTCGGTACTAAGTACCTCCGCACGTGTTTTTGTTAGAGGGGTCCACTGTCGTTCACGATGCTCCAGAGGCCGAGTCTCACCAGTTCTTCTTAAATTTCTTTCCGCTGCTCCCACTCATGTCCTACGGACGATTGTGTTGTGGCGGTGGTCTATTAGAGCTGAGATTCCGCTATGTTTGGGCGTAAACTTTAGCGGCAGCAATTAGTTTTTCCCAACTCTTGGGTAAACCCTCTGTTCCTGACAGAACTTTAATCATGTCGTCACAGCGCACAACGCAGATCTGTCAGATATTCATACGTCGGTGGTATCTCTAACAGATCTGCGTTGCTGGCTAAAGTGGACTAGAAACTTCTCCTTTAAATCCATCCATGACGTTAGCTTCCCGACCAGAAAATTATCAAACCACAACCGTGCTGCGCCTGTCAAGGTCTGGACGACTAGGTGACACCACATAGGAAGAGTCCAACCCCCTACCAGGCCTGCGCTGGTAAATACATGGAGATGATCATCTGGATCTGACATCCCATTGACTTTTCTGACGTTTGATGGTAGCTTTGCCCTTTCGAGGGGAGCTAGGGTGATTTCACTAACAAATTTCGAATTCTCCGCTGCTTATGCCGGGTGGTAGATTAAGTTGTAATCGTGTTCTGCATCCAAGTTATAAACTGAGATTTATAATTTTTGTGGTCTCATTGCAGCCGGCTGAACACACTTGTGTTATCACCTTCCTGATATGTTTTGTCATATTCGTCGGTCTGGGTGTCCCGCTTTTGGTAAGAACGCGGGCCCAACCGAGAATGGACTAACTGCCTTTTATGAGAATATGGCTCATCACGATAATCCCTTCGGTGAGTCTCGGAGTGGGTAGATTCATACCTGGTAGGCGATCTGGAGTAGACTTCTGTGTCATCTACATGTATTCATGATGGTGCGTCATGGTGAGATGTACGTGGTGCAGATGGTGCCCGTACATGAGATGTAGATCTCTGAGATTGAGTTGCATGAGGAACGATTTGTGCATAAAGTTGTGCGTATACTGCATTTAATGCCCCTTGTGACCTGACGTACCATGAGATGGGGGTTTCTCTGGAGATAAAATTGAACTTATTGGGACTTTGGGTTGTGCTCCTGGAGTAAAGGGATCATTGTTTTGGATCTCGTCATCGTCTGAGGCTTCTTCTACAATCCACTCAATATGAGGATCATGATTGAAGTTTACCGGACGAAATCCTGATGGTCTATTTGACGGAATCTCTTCAATTGAAAACAGAGGTTGAAGGGAAATGAATCAAAACGAGAAGGTGAGAATGAAAATTTGAAAAATCGGAGGGCGTCAATGAAAAAACACTGGTTCGAATGACCGGAATCAGTTAGACCAGGGGTTTAGTTCTGCATAAAAGGGGTGAGTCCTGTCGTTTGATTCCGGGGTTTGGCTAAGCTCCTTCTTCAAATGATAACTGCAAAATGAACAACCGTTAGACTCAGCACGGGGAGAATGAGGGTTCTCTCCGTGCCACCCTTCGGCGTGAGAATAAGTACAGGTTTCAATGAAGAAGAAGAACTAGTAGTGAGAGTGAAGTGAATATAACTTGAGAGATTGTACCTGAATTGTCTTATTTATAACCGAATTTTGGGCGGGAAAATTTGTTGATGGGAGAGATAACGAAAAGTAATTTCCGTAAGCGGTTACTTCCTCATCGTTAATCACTAGCGTGATGTATATGCACACGGATCGTTGGTATGATCAACGGATGGGGAGATGCCACGTGGAAAGTGGACAAGTGTAGATCTTTCTTCAATTCAGTGCCATTATCGTGACTTTGAGGAATGCTCCGGATGATGCCACATGGCCATTCGGTTATAACCGAATGGCTGTGCACGATAGAGCCTTCTAGAAGGTTTACAGTTGTAATCCTATGTGGCTCTGCCTCATGCTAATTCTGTTGTGATAGAAAGGTCTTTTCTGTTTAAGTCTGGGTTGCAATTTGCGCGGAGGTATTTTAGCCTTGACCATCATGAGTTTGTTGTAAGGATGCATTATTAGTTTTTACCTTGGTGCGCGAATGTTGAAGATTGCTCTTTTTGATGTTTTCCTTTTAGAACCGGTGCCCAGCCGCGCAGGGTTCTCTTTAAGGAGGGTTTTATTGGTGAAGATATGGTATGGTCCAACCGTGCCTGCGCGAGGTTTTGGGACCATCCGCCTTCACCGGTCAATAAATAACGGGAGGTTATCAAATAATTATCAATTGCAATTACCAACCCTAATCCCATAGCAAATATATCCCAATTATTAGAACTCTCGGGAATTGAATGATTAAGAACTAGGGTTAAACAAAGTGCAATCAGTTACAATCGATTAATCAAATCAATGGTGAAAAGCATCGAATGCTTAGATCACCGAGTTCAAACGATAATCACAAACACATAATATCATCTAACTTACAAAAACCCTCCATCCGGAGGAAACAAAAAGAGTTTAGCCGCTAATCTCGCACATATGATCTTCAAAAGCTTATAGAAACGATCGTTGCATGAATAATTCGGTAAGATATGAAGATATGAGGATGATTGATTGAGCTTGAATGCCAAAAAGTTGCCTCCTTGCCTCCCTAGTCGATCCCCAACTCAAGAATGATGAAAAACTAGGGTTTTTTCCTTATAAAACCCTCCAAAATAAGCCCTATTCGCGCCCCCTACGATTGCTGTTGACGCCGTTCCGTGACCCACGGTTCCGATTCCGAACCGTGGGTCACGGTGTAATACTGTTGTGCACGCCAAGGACTGTGAACTGGGGGTCACGGTCTGAACTGGGGGTCACAGTATAGACCTGCTGTTGGTTTTATAACTATACACTCCTGAACCATGACCCATGGTTTACAGACCATGGGTAAAAACGTGAATTGCTTAGCTTTTCTCCAAAAAATGTGCAACTTTCATAAAATGGCAAGATTGGTCCCCCAACTTTACTCACATCATTTTCTTAACATATACCCATCATATAACTTTCGTTTAATGACCAGGAGACCCCTTAAACTTCAATATCTCTTGTTTCTTCATATTTTAACCATCATTAATCTTTCAATTAATTACCAAACGGCACCTATACTTTGTAGACTCATGTTTCTTGCACATTTAGGCACAAAGAAACTTCCAATTATATACCGAATGGTCCCTGAACTTTGTTCTTCCATGTTTCTTGTATTCTCAAGTTGTTTTCCCAACCGAACAAAATCCGAATCCATACCGAAATCTGCAATAACCATTCCAATGCATTTCAATCCATCTCTAACCATCATAACTTCACCGAATTACGTGTTTAATCTCCAAAACAATGAATACTCGTAGTTATCTCATTCAAGGCAAGTAAACACATAAAACACGTACATAACTCACGAAATAGGCACTTTAAAGCTCGGATTTCACCCTCTCCATCAATAGCCTTTCAAGAATCCTTCCATCTTCATCGACTATACTTTGTAGTTCGATTTCGTCAATAATGGAAGTTCCCCCATCACCATCGTGTCTTTCTTATTTTTACTTTCTTTTATGATTTGCTATTTTCAGTTAGAATTGATTCCCGATCCCCGAAACCAATCTCTACTAAATAACCAAACACTACAAACTTTTCTTTTTTTCTTACTTACTAACTTTGTTACTTTCTTTCAATCCATCAAGAACAACATTCTTGATTACCCAAAAACAATCTTGCTATACGAGAACTTACTACTGCGTTTTTTTATTCTTTTCTGCGTTCAAACGAATCTAAACCAGATCTCGATCAAAGCTCCTTTTTTTCTCTTCGTGCAACAAGAGCAATATCCACAAATAATGTTTTTGTTTTTAAGTCAACGGCACCAATCAAAGCCAACCACAAGTTTTTTCTTTTTTATTTCGGTTTCTCTTGGTCACAAAGAACTATTTTTTTGTTGTTCCCAAAGCAACAAATAAAATATCACAGCAATAGAAGAATTAATTTCTCCTCACCTTTTGTTCTAATCCAAAAGACGATGCTGATATTTCGTAAAAAATAAATCACGGCTTCTAATGGTTTTATGTAAACAATCACGCCGTCAACCATAAACCAGAACCCAAAACCGATTTTCGGACTCTTTGTAACGAAACCTTTGATCTTTGACAGGAACGACCAAACCTTATGTGAATCGTATCTGCGCAACGAATAGTGTGTTCAACAAGCAAAAGCTCTGATACCAATTATTGGCCCAGACGGTTCAAACAATCGTATCAACAAATACGAACATGAGATATTGGGCGGACAAACCCGTGACTCTTCTTATTCAATCAAATGAACATACGAACTTACAAAGAAAATGAACGAATAAAAACAATAATCTAGACCCCTATTTATAGTACTCCGAAACTTGTTCTCCAACACAATTAAATCTTTTCTAAACCAATTACAATATAATTACTTAAAATAGACCAAAACATTAATAAAAACTAATTATTTCAATCTTTCACTTTGGCTTTACGACAATCCAAAATTTTCTCATGCGAAAATAAATTTGACGTTTTGGCCCATAATAGTGACGTCAGCAAGTTGAAACACCAATATTCTGCTGCTAAAGATCTCAGAATACCTCTGTATTCTCGGAATCCCGTGACTGCTCCACATTCTTCAATATCATGTGTTTTCATCATCCCAAACTGACCCGATGCGCTCCCAAAACCACATTTTATACACGTAAAATTCTCAAATTCACAAACATTCTCTTTTTTTTGGAATGGATAGGGTGTTAGTATCATATAGTGAAATTAAGGAATTGGATCAGTTCACATAAGCCAAAATCAATTTTAGACGACACAAGGTCAAACCATAATACTTTGGTCAAACAACACCACTATGTTCAAACAACAAGGGTGTCGCTTTGAAAAGTCAGACAACAAGGGTTGTTGTTTGGAAAAGTCAAACAACAAGGGTTGTCATTTAGAAAAGTCAAATAACAAGGGTTGTCATTTGGAAAAGTACAAGGGTTGTCGTTTGGAAAAGTGGATTGTCGTTTGGAACTGCAAATCTACTGTTATTTGGATCAGCAGAAACGAAGAACACAGTTGTTCTTTTGCAGATCTGCCCAAAACTCCTCCAAATTACTAAATAGATGATGAAAACTTACTCCAATTGGTGCGAATATAACAACCTAACACCTGACTATGTTTCATTTCATCCTAGATCCATGTTTTGAGCTTTGATTTTCAGATCTAGGGTTTTCACACCATTTTTACATCTTGAACAAAAACTCAAAAAAAAAAATTACTAATTATGTGCTAATGTGACCTAGAAATGGTTAGATCCACTAAGTCTAGTACCATGGCTCTGATACCAGCTGAAAATCTATTTTTAAGACGGTTAATCATGGATTAGTGCAAGACTAGTTTATAGATGGAAGGTTAGAGGTTGATAAACACTTTCACGTATAAATTTAGGCAGCATAACATTACAATCTGTCATATAGTAAGCTATCCAACATACTGAAACAACTTTCATTGTGGAAAGAAGGAGAGACCAAGTGGTGGTCTCTCCCCAAACTCAAAAACCATAGTTGTAAATGAAACAAGAACAAACTTATATAGGTCCTATGTCATTTGGAAGTTCCAAACAACACCTACCATCTTGTTTACAATAGTTAAACAACACCCCCTTGTTGTTTGACCATACTTATTTCACTTGCAAACACACAAAATCAAACAAAAAACCCTTTTGTTTGACCACTTCAAATGAATGGGTCTAAACACATTAGTTTGACCACTAACTAACTATTACACTAACCCTCGTATAAGCTTATTTGAGTTGTATAAATGTTTTCTTAAATTAACAAATTATTTGACTTCATGTAAGATTCCTCGATATACATGCAAGTAAGTTGACCTGATACGAGATTCCTTTTTATGCTCGTTAGTTATTTGACACGACCTAAAATTCCATCAAACTTACTATATAAACTGCTATGTAGTATTTCGTTTTTCTTTCCAATTTCTTCGTTAAGTTCTTTTTATCCAGATCTCTTTATTCAAACTCTCTTAGTTAGCTATGTCATTTTGGGACAATATATATCCATTTGGCGATTAATCTTCTAACGAGCATGGGGTGTATGATACCAATAAGGGCTTCATTTTTGGAAGTGAATATTCTTATGGAGTATGGGGCATATGATGCCATTTGGGGTTCGTCTCTGGCGGTGAATATCATAACTAATAGGGTCGGGGGAGTTAGAGGAGGAGGAAGAGGCGTAGTAGCAACCATCACTTAATCGTTGTGTGGAGTGACGTCTGCTAGTTCCGAGACGTGTAAACAACAAAGGGTAGACGTTGATTTATTTTTTTGTTCACTTTTGATGTAAACCACGTATAGTTTAACTTGGTTGCTCATCGTATATTGTGTTAAATTAAATTCGACTTAAAAGTTATCAAATACTAGAAAAAGAAATGATCAATTATTAAATAATATAATAGTGAAAGATATATTTCTTATAACATCATAAAAAATAGTAAAAATTATATTTCTTATAACATCATCAAAAAAACAAAATGATGGACGTCATTTAAAGTAGTAATCCATATTTTTACTTAATGACGCATGATGACGACTCCAACATGCACATGTTTAATTTCTTTTTCCATAAATTTCATAATATAATAATAGTTTTGTATATATTTTTATATCTTTTATAGAAATTTCTAACTAATCTGTCGAGAAATTTATTAAAACATTGCAAGTAATTTGCAACAGAAAATATAAAAGATGCTGCAAGAGAGAAAAAAAATCTAGTACTAGAATTGTTGGAAGATAAAGATGGTTAACTTATCCGGAAACGGTTTTTTAAAATATGGGTATTCTATACTCGAAACCGAACCCGACTCTACATGTAGGGTATAGATAGGATATGAAAATTCAATAAAAATGCAAAAAAACAGGGCATGGTAAAACACCGAAAAAAAAGGATACATGTCATGCGGAAACCCCCACGAGGCGTGTGACGTGCCAGGATCTAGCCACCAATCACATTGAACTCATAACAATATTTCAAATAAAAACTTTCATTCATTAACATAAAGTGTTACAAAACATTAAATGTAAATCATCGTGTTCAGTGGAAGCATAAATCATTTGTTAAGTGTTTCATAACTATATGTACGAAAACCATTAGACTTGTCTCGCGATTCCATGTATTTCGACCCATGACCACTCCAGCCTCCCAGACGACAAGTTCCAATGATATATACCTATAGACCTGCAAGCATGCAAAAAAGTGTATCAGACAACGCTGGTGAGTTCACAGTTTTGTTTACCGAGGATCGTGTTACATGTTTTGTTGTCAAAATATTAGTTCAGTTCAAAAGCATTTCCAAAAAAATGTTGATAATAACTCGATAGAGTACAAGATAGCTCCAGATTATTTTGCCATTTCCCCATTGCCCCTATCAAAGCATTGGGCATGACTTATGGTAATTAGTTCACGCCCGTCCTCCCCGGTACGGTGTGAGGGTGCCAAACCTAATAGCGCTATCAACTAAATACCCCGTTGCCTCCCCGGCAACTAATTCGGTGGATGATGGGACTTAAGGTGATATGATTGAGTGTATTATCCAACATTCCGGTTTAACACTCCAGTCAAACCCATTACCCAATATTCCTCCCCGGAATATTTACCAGATGTCCCTCCCCGGGACGCATGCTTGAAAAAGAGCAGTGAACTCACCTTAGATTTGCTCGGTATGTTATGTTACATTACCCGTTCCAAGTTGGTCAACCAAACCCTACCGTGGTTACCAAAGAAGATCAGTTTCGTAAACACATATCTAAACACGTATTCAACGAGTTACATGTAATGCTATTGTCACGTAACACATAGCAAACGTTTAGATTTCACACACGTTTATAACACAGGTTCATGTTCCCAATCAGTAGTTACCAATAACATCAGTTTCATCATAATTAAATCACGTATTGTCACATATTGCATTAGTCACAAAGATCATAGTACGCACGTAGCAAATACCCAGTTCTTACACCAGTCCACACCCCATGTGGATGTCTCAAATCAATACTTAGCAGGTGAATGTTCTACCTACCCAAGACAAGTCAGATTTCTCATTCCTAGTCAGTATTGTTATTATGCAACAAATAACATTTATAAACACAAGTACCCATCAACATATGCATCACAACTGTTACTGTTTACTGTTCAGTCCCTGGCACGGCGAAGAATCCTCACGGCGAAGATTCATTCTTCACCTGAGAACAAGAGCGATGAAGACTCCAAGGAGTTCGTCAAACTTCGGACGACGAAGACTCCAAGGAGTTTGTCAGCCTGGGTGCTTCGTCAGGGGGGGGGGGGGTTGTTCGTCGCTGCACCTTATTAGGCAGTTACAACCCAATGATTTCTTAACAACAGTTAACAATTTTGACATGTGCCAAACAGATCAAACAATGATATTTTGCAGTTACCATACATGTTCCTACCAACCCTAATCATGCTTTAACAGTTTCATCATCATCGCTCATATTCAATCAAGCAATCTAAAGATTTCAACAATCAATCATCACGAATTACAGTTTCACACATTCTTCCCCATTAATTCGTATAACCATTCATCCATACAATTACCTGACAATTACATAGTGACTAGCATAACAGATTCCTACATCAGTTATCTTATGAATATTATCAGAATTTAGCATCATGTACATCGAGATTATGGGTTGATTGTATGAACAATTCCAAAGTCACATAAACCAGTGTAAGAACACCAAAATCATCGAACCACTACAACATAAGGGTTCAACTATCACGCAATTCACTAATACGTTTACACATATACGATGACAATCAAACCATTAACAAGAACACAACCCATCAACAAGAAATCAAATCCAAACATGTTATCATACTAACCGTGATACTAACGTGTTTAGCTAAATCAGGATGGAAGGCTTCGAGATTCCTTAAACTACCGTCGTACACAGAATAGGGAGAGAGGACTTTAGGGTTTTTTTGTGTGTCCGTGGTTACTAATTACAAGAGGTTATACACTCAAAATGGTATGGGCCACGAGTAAACCTGGGCCAAAGGCCCATTTTGGCGAAGTGTCTCTCGAAGAAGAAGATCAATCTTCGTCGAAGATTGGTTATGGCGAAGATTGGTTGTGACGAACTCTATTCTTCGTCGAGATGGTTGTGAAGAACTCTAGTTCTTCGTCAAGTGTGTTTCAAATCAAATACGTTGTGCAACCCGAGGTTAAACATGAACATATTATGACTAATCATTACATAGATATCATGTAACATCCAAACGTATCAATACCTTAATCAATCAAATAAGCACCAGATACAACATAAAAAGAATTGTGAAAACATGATTTGTGTGAAACAAGTGACGTGTAGAGAAAAACCTTGAAATTTTGGGTTGTCACATCATCCCCAACTTGAAAGAAATTTCATCCCGAAATTTATTAAGTAACCCAAACAGCAGGGTGTTAGATCAGGATGACTGTGGATTTTTCCTCGGGTACCACATCATCCCCAACTTGAAAGGGAATTTCGTCCCGAATTTCATCAGTCTCACCAGAATTTTGGTTTCGTCGTTTTGAACAGTTTTGGTACTTGTTCTTCATCTGATCTCTGCGTTCCCACGTGAACTCTGGTCCATGTCTGGAGTTCCAACGAACCCTCACGATTAGAATCCGACTCTGCTTACGGACCTTAACTTCCTGATCCATGATTTCGATGGATTCCTCAACAAACTGCAACTTGTTGTGAATCATAGACTCTAATAAGGGTGTCACAACCGTTTCACCGAATAAACACTTCTTTAGGTTCGATACTTAGATTTCATCGCGAACATTACTCTCTTCGTCAGGTAGCCCGAGTTTGTAGGCCATGTCACTGATTCTTTCCAGAATTTTGAAAGGCCTAACGTAACGTAAGTTCATCTTGCCACGTTTCCCAAAGCGCACCACACTCTCTCAGTGTGGGACTTTCAACATGACATGTTCTCCTGCAGCGAACTCCCAGTGTCTCTTAAGTTTATCAGGTTTCCTGGCGATCACGCATTGTCGCCACACGACTTCCGATCTAAATAATATTCTCAAGAGTTTCGAGTACAAGTCCTGGACCTGTGATTAGGTTGTCACCCACCTTAGTCCAACAAGGAGATCGGCATTGTTGTCCCAACAATGCCTCAAACGAAGCTGTCTGAACACTAGAATGGTAGCTGTTGTTTGTAATAAAAACTCTTTTAAAGGTGCATGCCTTTCCCAACCTTAACCCAAGTCAATCACACATGCTTGCAGCATGTCTTCGAGTGTATGGATGTTTCGTTCACTCCGACCATCTGCCTGAGAGTGATTAGCAGTGCTCACGTCTAGCTGTGAGCCATAGCATTTGTGTGCTGCCTGTCAGAAATCAGGTATAAACTCTGATTACAATTAGAGGTAATAGAAGTTAGCACCTTGTGCCTAGTAACCGCCTCTCTCAGAGGAATATTCACAAGCTGTGAAGACGCGTCAGTTTCCTTGATTGCATGAAAGTGTACTGGTTACATGAGACTATCAGCGAGCACTCAGGTGATATCGTCTCCGTTTCAAGTTTTAAATAGACCAGTAACAAAAATTCATGGCAGTCTGTTTTCATCTCTATATGGGTGTTTTTGGTTGTTGGCACAAACCAGAAGGTTTCTAATATTCCACCTTGATTTTCGCACAAGTCAAACAGCGTTTACATACATTGCTATATGGGCCTTCATGCCCGGTCGCCAGTACAAGATTTGTAGATCCAAATATCTCCTATCAAAACCCAGCCGACTAGAAAATCGAGGCTGGCGTGCTTCGTCCAACACAAGTTCCTTACGGTTGCCTTATAGTGAGACCCATATTCGCTCCATGAAGTAGTGAATGCCGTTCGATTTTTAGCTACAAGTTGTTTTTCCATGCCCCGCACGGATTCAACTGGGAGGTCCTCATCCTTCAACGCTTCGATTCGAGTAGAACAGATCTGATCAGGTAGGTTAGAGTCGATGGTGTGCTGCGAGGCTCGTACACGTTTGGTTTCAAAGCTGAAAAGACGTTCTCCTGTTTTATCTCCCACGACTACACAGCACCCTGCTGAGCTAAAGAGATTAAACCTGTGCGATTTTCGAAAATCCCGTGATGAATCTGCGATAGCATCTAGCGACGCCAAGAAATTGCTGCACCTCCGAAGGATTTCGTCGGTGCCGACCATTTTCTAATAAAAATGGATTTTAGAGAGATCCTCATGTATTCTCAATTTGTTGACTACGTGACCAAGGAAGTGTACTTCTCAAATCCTGAAGTCACACTTTGAAAGACTTCACGTGGAGTTGTTCCTCCCCAAAGAGCTCTAAGATAAGATTGGAGTGTCGTTCACGGTGTTCCTTTCTCCTGGAAGTGATTCAAAGCGTCATCAATAAACATGGTTGGCGAACTTGGTGGGATGTGGTTTACACATACCACTCGTGGTCTTCCATCAGATGATAGTCCGATCTTAAGTCGGCTTCCGAATAGAAGCTTGATCCTTGCAGCTGGTCAAGCAGCTCGTCGATGCGAGATAGAGGGTGACGACCTATGATTGGCACCTTGCGGTAGTCTGTACACGTACGATAGGACTCGTCCTTCATTTCCACAAACAGAGCTCGGGCTCCCCAACACGAGGAGCTAGATCGATAAAACTCCCATCCAGTAGTTCCTGAAGTTGATTGGACAGTTCTTGCAACACTCTAGGTGCAAGATGATAATGGGTACTAGAAATCAGGGCTGCTTCTGACGTGATATAAATCTAATGTTCCGCCTGACAATGTGGAGGACAACCTAGAAGTTCTTCGGGCTACGTACCGGTAACTAATGATAGAGTAGCAGGGTAGTTGAAACACTTTTGGGCTCCCACCACTGAAGTGATACTGACAAGCAGTGAATCTCCACCATGGAGAGATATACATGCGATTTCTTTCTTACAGAAGATTTCTGCTCGAGACTTGGACATACGGTCCATACTATTGACTACATCAAAGCTTCCAAGGGTAACAGGGAGAAGGTCAATGTCGAAAACGTGACCTACAAGATTGCGTTTGCACCCGTGTGAGACTTCTGTTGGCTTGCCATCAACCACTTCTACAACGTGTCTGGGTTCAGGAGGTATCGGGGTTAAACAGACCAGAGACGAAGCGATTAGTTGCGAAATTCTTACGGCTACCATGTTGCTATTATACCTGGCGTCGCCTAAGCCAATCCTAAATGCTCTTCCCGAGCACCACTTCTAGTGTTGTTGTTACTTTTACGAGGATTCCCAATACTGTCATTACTCCCTGGGTTGTTGACGTCTTGTCTTAACAACGGCCAATCCTTGTCAAAGTCACCTTCATTTCCCTACTGTAAGTTATGATTTGCGAGTACCTTGTTGTTCCCGTGGCCATTGCCCGTAATGTTGGTGCTTTGTAAACATATCTCAGCGATCTTTCAAAAGAATCCACCTTTCTACATATCCTAAGGTACTGCCCAAAGCGCTAGAGTTTACACATCCCATACTCCGATCGATTGTCAGTGGCTATACCCCAATTGGTTCATAATGATTGGCTCCCAGAGGTTGCTGACTAGGGTTAGTGACTCGATTGAAACCAATCTACTGGCGTTCGTTGTCAGAAATTAGAGCCGTCATATAACTGGGGTCGGTAAGGTATCACGTTCTACCTCTTGTCCATCAGTCTTATGTGTTGATTGTATAATGCACGGTAAGTCGTTAAAGAATTACAGAGGTGACCCTATTTCTGGATCTGAGGCATCAACTCAATGAGTTCAAGCAAACGAGAAAAGTGAGGAAGTATGGACCAAACATTCGACGCTTCAACAACAAACTCGGGGGCGTTCGCACTAGCACCTAACATTCTTATACGATTCGCTAGACATTCAGAGGAGTGTTCAGATAACACTCGATAGCATCGAGTTTCGTAAAGATTCAGAAGAAAATGAAAAGATCACGCTCGAGTAGGAGGCAGTCATCGCTATGACTCCTATGGATCGTTGTGTCTCACACTAGATTGAATAACGGAACATAACCCCTTTTACACTTGTTAAGCCTTACTGGGACTCACATGCACCACACATTATTATTATGTGTGCACCCACAATAATATTGTGATTTGCATGCTCATCTCAGTTCCTCCTAACTCATGTCAAATGGTTCCTCCAACTCAAATGTCAAACGAAGGTTGTCAAAACGACAATATCACTGAAATCTAAGGACTACGACATAAAGACAAAGCATCATAATGTAAACAAGCAATTCATGTGTCACACCCCGACCACGTAGAACATACAAAACGTGGCGGAAACATCGGGGAGTGTTGTAACAGAATTAATTGTTTCAAATCCATGGCAATTGAAGTTTCGTTTTATTGATTAAAAGTGTTACAAAGTCTTAACAAACAAAGAAATACAACATAATTAACTAGTCTTGCATCTTTTATTGTCACTAAAACCCAAGTCTGCCTATGTGTATCTTGATCATCTTATGCAACAACTCCTGAAAAACACATGTGAAAATAGGTACGTCAGCATAAAAATGCCTGTGAGATACATAGGTTTTGTGAAAATAGGTTTCATGACTTATGTTTGAGAAAATGTTTAGTCATGAACCTTGTAATTTGCTTTGTCTTGTAAATCATTTGAAAAACAATGAGTTCAGATGATATGTATAAATAAGTGAATAATGTATGGTTAAATGAATAACCATGTAAACTGAGTTTGTATAAGATAAGTTGCTTGTAAAACAATGTATTGTGAAAAGTATGTTAATTGTATAAAATGTTATATGTATCAAACTGAAATGATTCAAATAACGCTGCGATATATGTAATACCATACAAACACTTATATATAGGAAGTACCAGCGGCGTATCCACCATGCTTGTATCATATTACACACGCCTCGTTACTTAATCACTTACTCAAACCAAACTATCAAGATGAAATGTTTAACAAGTGTAGAAATGTTCATGTATAGTCAAATACGGTTCACACGGTTCACAGATACAAACGGTTCACAGATACAAACGGTTCACAGATACAAACGGTTCACAGATACAAACGGTTCACAGATATCAACGGATCACATAGTCAAATGATTACAACGGTTCAATATGTAGTATAATGTGTGTTCATATGCTGGATAAGCATATGCAACAGAAAAGCAATGTAAAACAATGTACTAAGTATGCACACAATGGACATACGTAGTATGAAATGTAATGTAAAACAATGTACTAAGTAATGCACTCAATGGGCACACCTAGCATAAGATGTAATGAAATCATGTACTATAATGTACTAACGAACATAGCAGGTATATGATGTGAAAACAGGAAAGCATGAAAGTAACAAGTAGGCACATGTGTTTCACCCCAAAACAGTTTGGAAAACAGTAAAAGAGGGGTCTATGTACTCACTTGAGATTGCTCAGAAGTCCTTGAGTAACAACCAAACAATGCTAGAGATCGCGGATATCAAACGACACCTAATATAGGTAACTATGTTAATAACCGGACCTAGATCGGAAGATCGGGTAGCATTAGGGTTTGTAAACCAAACGAGTGTAGAGACTCGTGTCATTTGGTTTAACAAAGCCTACATACTAAAGGAAACCTTAATCTAAGTGCTTACGACCCATTACGACCCGTTTAGGTAGCTTATGCTACTTTAACGCGTCGTGCGCGTGAAACGCGTTCGGACCGTCTAACTAGTCCTATGACAAGTGTTATATGCCTAAACATGTTACATAATTAGTTATTTGACGAAGGTTTAGGTTACATATGCTTAATTACCAATTATATATGAAAAGGGTATTCTGGTAATTTACCTAAGGCATATAAACTACCTATCATACAAGTACTTAAACGACGTGACCATAGGGTATAACCTCGGAAGGTTATTCCCTACCTACTATGGTCACCTAATGTGTTTGGTCGGATCCTAATGATCGACCAAATGGGTCGGGTTCGAGGTATAAGCGATTTATTAGATCGCTTACCCTACGACCCTAGACAACGTGGTAATCAGTAGGCATAGTCCCAAGGGACTATGACCAACGTGATTACACTCACGTTGCGAAGTTCAAACGAACTTCGCATTGACCATTACTGGTCAACGCTGAAAGTCAAACAAAGTTTGACTTTCTGACTCGAAAAGTAGTAAAATAAGGAAAAGAACGAAAGAATACTTACGAAGGGTCCCCGAATGCTAATCCCGATCCAAGAACTCAGGTATGAAACAATGGTTTCAACTTAGAGCTCTCAAATCAGAATTCTTGTAAGAAATGAGGTTGGGGTGATGGGGTATTTATAGTTTTCGGGTAACCGTTAGGATTGTTTCATGGAAAACGTGCCATGATCCAAGGCGTACACTTGTCGGAAACTCATGGTGGCTAAAAACCATCCTTATCAGCTGATTAGGCAACTTAGAACATGTGGAGGAGGATCAAACAGCTGCAACTTGCTGAAAACAACATTGAATCTGGTCTGATATGCGGAAGCGGCCCGCTTCAGGATCAGACAAACATAATGCGGGCCGCCTGGCCCTTCTGATCAGCAAACATGTTTGAAAAATGACAGTTTCAGTCCCTGCACGTGTTTAAGGCCATTTCCGACACTTCTAAGGCCCGTAAAGCCAACTTTAAGGCCCTAAAATGATGCCTAAACATTGTGGACATGAAACATGCTCAAAAATATGTCGGATGTTGGTTCGTTTGATCATACGAACGCGATGTTCGCTTAATTACGACGGAATGCGCACAAGCGCGAAAAACGATCCAAATGATGAAACGAATGGATTTTTCTTTTGCCAAACACTAAAATAAAATATTTTAGTGCTTACATAAATTTTTGGATGTCCGGATGTATTCAGAACGTAAGTTATGCGTGAAAATGCAAACTTGTGCACTTTTTGACGCTTTTAGTCCCTGAATGACCCAAAAGTTTATTTTAGCACACCAAACCCCTCAAAGCCTATTTCTAAGCTATATAAAGGATATTTATGGTGTGTTTAACTTATGGTCATGTTCCGGAATGTCTGTTACAGTTCAAATTGGCATACCTTCGCAGTTTGTCAACTTTAGTCCCTGTAAGCGATTAAACTTTGATTTCACCACACCAAACCTTCCAAAACTTATATCTAAGTTATGTAAAGGTTATTTAAGGTATGTTAAGCCTATTTCACTATTCCGGAGTGTTCGTTGCATTAAACTGGTTATATCTACTCATCAGAGCGCGTATAACCCTCCAGAAAGCGATTTAAAGCTTGAAATTGAACGAGAATTGATATGTGTAAACGATACACATATTTATCCAAGTCCAAAGTATGAAATACAATATTTCATTGGTTTGGCATTTGTTTGATGGTTGAAATGACACAGGTGTTACAGTCTCCCCTACTTTAGGAAATTTCGTCCGGAAATAAATTCGTAGGAGTCTATTTGTGACTTTGTGTCAGATAACCACCAGAGATATGTAAAGCATAATCCTGTCATTTCCTTAACGGACATTCTTCAGTACGAAAATGAACAAACGGAGTCAATTTCCTCAACGAGTATTCTTTAGAAGCGGAAATGAAGGAATAAACAAACGGGGATTCATTTCCTTAACGGAAAATCTTCAGAAACGAAAATCAACAAACGGAGTCATTTTCAACAGATGCTTCCTCAGAAACGGAAATGAAAATGATAGATAAACGGATATTCATTTCCTCAACGGACAATTCTTCAGAAACGAAAATGAACAACTGAGTCATTTTCAACGGTTGCTTCCTCAGAAACGGAAATGAAAATGATAGACAAACGGATGTTCATTTCCTCAACGGATAATCTTCAGAAACGAAAATGAACTAACGGAGTCATTTTCAACGGTTGTTTCCTCAGGTTCGGAAATAAAAATGATAGATAAACGGATATTCATTTCCTCAACGGACAATTCTTCAGAAACGAAAATGAAAATGATAGACAAACGGATGTTCATTTCCTCAACGGAAAATCTTCAGAAACGAAAATGAACTAACGGAGTCATTTTCAACGGTTGTTTCCTCAGGTTCGGAAATAAAAATGGTAGACAAACGGATATTCATTTCCTCAACGGATAATCTTCAGAAACGAAAATGAATTAACGGAGTCATTTTCAACGGTTGTTTCCTCAGGAACGGAAATGAAAATGGTAGACAAACGGATATTCATTTCCTCAACGGATAATCTTCAGAAACGAAAATGAATTAACGGAGTCATTTTCAACGGTTGTTTCCTCAGGAACGGAAATGAAAATGGTAGACAAACGGATATTCATTTCCTCAACGGATAATCTTCATAAACGAAAATGCACAAACAGAGTCATTTTCAACGGTTGTTTCCTCAGGTTCGGAAATGAGGGATTAAACAACGGATATTCATTTCCTCAACGGATAATCTTCAGAAACGAAAATGAACTAACGGACTCATTTTCAACGGTTGTTTCCTCAGGTTCGGAAATGAAGGATTAAATAAACGGATATTCATTTCCTCAACGGATAATCTTCAGAAACGAAAATGAACTAACGGAGTCATTTTCAACGGTTGTTTCCTCAGGTTCGGAAATGAAGGATTAAATAAACGGATATTCATTTCCCTCGACGGATACTCTTCAGAACGAAAATGCACAACGGAGTCATTTTCCTCAACGGTTATTCTTCAGAATTGGAAATGAAAGATAAACGGATATTCATTTCCTCAACGGATATTCTTCAGAAGTGAAAAATGAATAGCTAGTTCATTTTTCCTCAACGGATACTTCATCAGAATTGGAAATGAATAGGGTTAACTTCTAGGTACATGACAAAGCTTGCTGTGGTTTCTGTGCACTAAATTCCATAATTATGTATGCATCCATAATTACGTAATTCCTTGCACAGTCCGCACCGTTTGTCTTGTAATGTTCATAAGCACAAAATCACATAGTTGTTTAATTGTTATTATCTTGTTATTGATTGCTATTAACTTGGCACCTCGTACTTCGTTTCTCTTGGAAGAAACGGGTACTTAGGATTTTCGTGAAAAACGCAAGAGATCTTACAATGGAAGAAATTTGGGAGTAGTCTGTTCTTCAAGGAATGCGGTTCCTTGATTGTCGGTATTGTAGGGGATATGTTGTTTATACATACAATCACATAAATACATTGCAATGTAAATAAAAGATTTATTTATAAACAACGATAACAACTGTTTCTTGGATCTTGACAACAAAAGAAAATAATACATAAGACGTGATTATTTCTAAACGATATTGTCTTCTGGTTGATCATATGCTCATCCCTGCGCTGGATTTGCATTAGCAAGCCTTGGGCAATTCCTACGAAAATGGCCCATCTCGCCACAGTTGTAGCAAGATCCCTGTGGAAAACGAGCTTGAGCAGGATTGTTGCCAGCTTGATTTGGTGCAGCTGCGGTTGGGCAAACCCTAGCTGTATGACCTATAAGTCCGCAAACTTGGCATGTGCGGCACTTCACCCCAGCATGATGATGTAGGCCACATTGGTTGCACAAGGGTGCAGTTCCGTTGTAGGGTTTCCTGGCAGGGGGTTGAGCTGGTTGGTTGAGGACGGCTTGATCATTGTGAGCGACCACAGCGTAGTTCTGAGAAGCCTTTCGCTTCTTTGACCTCTTAGGGGATCCAGTCTGTTCATCCATGATCTTTGATTCCTCGATTGGTTTCGATTCTTCGACCGGCTTCTTGTCACCTTTTCGGAAAAGTTTACCTTTCCTGATCTTTGATTCAGTCAAGGTTGCAGATAGCTCAATGGCCTGTCTAACTGTAGTAGGGTTGCAACGAGTCAAAATGTCTTGTATTGAGTCAGGGAGGCCATCAATGTACTTTTCGATTGCCTTATCCAAAGGCGTGACCATGTTTGGGCATAACAGACTTAACTCTTCATAACGGTCCGTGTAGGCTCGATGCTCACCGCTGTCTTGCTCAAGATTGTCGAATTCCCTTTCCAAAGCCCTGATCTCGTGTCGAGGACAGAATTCCTTCATCATAAGGGCCCTAAGTACAGCCCATGTTTGTGCTAGTGCAACTTCTGCACCACGATCTCTCATAACACCGTTCCACCACGTAAGGGCTCTCTTCTGGAACACACTCGAAGCAAACTCGACCTTGCGATTGTCAGGACACTGCACATGGCGGAAAGTATTCTCAATGCTCTCGAACCATTGAAGAAGCCCAGTCGCTCCCTCAGAACCACTAAACTTGAGTGGTTTCGCCGAGTTAAAACTCTTGAAATTGCATGGACCATTGTTGTTGTTGTTGGCTTGATTCCATTGAGCAAAGAGGTTTGGAAATTGAGCAGCCATTTGCTGCGCAATGATTTCTGCCAGCTCGGCAGTCGCTATCTGGTTCTCGCGTCGAGGAGGCATTCTAAAAGAGGAAACATGAAAGGAAACGAGTGAGAGAATTAGACGAAAAGAATGAGATGAAACAAATCTGATGAAAGCAAGGATAGTGGTCATTTGTTTGTTACTACAAAGCAACAAACGACCTCGGTGATTAATCAAAGTAGATAGGTCAAAAATAATGTATCGCGAAGACATGCTCGCCTATAAGTGAACACTCATCCCAAGAATTCCCAGGTAAGCACAACTGGTCTCGCGTCTGATGAGATGTATACGAAGTGCTTGCCTAGACAGAAAACCCAGAATACAGGCATTCACCCTTCCAGTTTGCACGTGTTCACATTATTTAAAACCCAAAACCTTGACGAGATTTTGAAAATTCAAAGGGGTTCAAAACCAAAAAACAGAGGGTTCAAAACCTTACAATAGAGGGTTCAAAATCTTGTAATCAATCATCCTAGAACAGATGATTAGTTTTCAAAGCGATTTCGAAAATTATGTTCTTGTTGTGGTAGTCGCCTAAGGATAGGTGACGGTATTGTTTTATGACTAAACGCAAGTAAACTCGCGTTAGGGTCCCAGAAAGGTTATAGACTAGGTCAAAGCATTACTAATAACCTAATTCCCTATAACCATTGGCTCTGATACCATCTTTTCTGTCACACCCCGACCACGTAGAACATACAAAACGTGGCGGAAACATCGGGGAGTGTTGTAACAGAATTAATTGTTTCAAATCCATGGCAATTGAAGTTTCGTTTTATTGATTAAAAGTGTTACAAAGTCTTAACAAACAAAGAAATACAACATAATTAACTAGTCTTGCATCTTTTATTGTCACTAAAACCCAAGTCTGCCTATGTGTATCTTGATCATCTTATGCAACAACTCCTGAAAAACACATGTGAAAATAGGTACGTCAGCATAAAAATGCCTGTGAGATACATAGGTTTTGTGAAAATAGGTTTCATGACTTATGTTTGAGAAAATGTTTAGTCATGAACCTTGTAATTTGCTTTGTCTTGTAAATCATTTGAAAAACAATGAGTTCAGATGATATGTATAAATAAGTGAATAATGTATGGTTAAATGAATAACCATGTAAACTGAGTTTGTATAAGATAAGTTGCTTGTAAAACAATGTATTGTGAAAAGTATGTTATTTGTATAAAATGTTATATGTATCAAACTGAAATGATTCAAATAACGCTGCGATATATGTAATACCATACAAACACTTATATATAGGAAGTACCAGCGGCGTATCCATCATGCTTGTATCATATTACACACGCCTCGTTACTTAATCACTTACTCAAACCAAACTATCAAGATGAAATGTTTAACAAGTGTAGAAATGTTCATGTATAGTCAAATACGGTTCACACGGTTCACAGATACAAACGGTTCACAGATACAAACGGTTCACAGATACAAACGGTTCACAGATACAAACGGTTCACAGATATCAACGGATCACATAGTCAAATGATTACAACGGTTCAATATGTAGTATAATGTGTGTTTATATGCTGGATAAGCATATGCAACAGAAAAGCAATGTAAAACAATGTACTAAGTATGCACACAATGGACATACGTAGTATGAAATGTAATGTAAAACAATGTACTAAGTAATGCACTCAATGGGCACACCTAGCATAAGATGTAATGAAATCATGTACTATAATGTACTAACGAACATAGCAGGTATATGATGTGAAAACAGGAAAGCATGAAAGTAACAAGTAGGCACATGTGTTTCACCCCAAAACAGTTTGGAAAACAGTAAAAGAGGGGTCTATGTACTCACTTGAGATTGCTCAGAAGTCCTTGAGTAACAACCAAACAATGCTAGAGATCGCGGATATCAAACGGCACCTAATATAGGTAACTATGTTAATAACCGGACCTAGATCGGAAGATCGGGTAGCATTAGGGTTTGTAAACCAAACGAGTGTAGAGACTCGTGTCATTTGGTTTAACAAAGCCTACATACTAAAGGAAACCTTAATCTAAGTGCTTACGACCCATTACGACCCGTTTAGGTAGCTTATGCTACTTTAACGCGTCGTGCGCGTGAAACGCGTTCGGACCGTCTAACTAGTCCTATGACAAGTGTTATATGCCTAAACATGTTACATAATCAGTTATGTGACGAAGGTTTAGGTTACATATGCTTAATTACCAATTATATATGAAAAGGGTATTCTGGTAATTTACCTAAGGCATATAAACTACCTATCATACAACTACTTAAACGACGTGACCATAGGGTATAACCTCGGAAGGTTATTCCCTACCTACTATGGTCACCTAATGTGTTTGGTCGGATCCTAATGATCGACCAAATGGGTCGGGTTCGAGGTATAAGCGATTTATTAGATCGCTTACCCTACGACCCTAGACAACGTGGTAATCAGTAGGCATAGTCCCAAGGGACTATGACCAACGTGATTACACTCACGTTGCGAAGTTCAAACGAACTTCGCATTGACCATTACTGGTCAACGCTGAAAGTCAAACAAAGTTTGACTTTCTAACTCGAAAAGCAGAAAAATAAGGAAAAGAACGAAAGAATACTTACGAAGGGTCCCAGAATGCTAATCCCGATCAAAGAACTCAGGTATGAAACAATGGTTTCAACTTAGAGCTCTCAAATCAGAATTCTTGTAAGAAATGAGGTTGGGGTGATGGGGTATTTATAGTTTTCGGGTAACCGTTAGGATTGTTTCATGGAAAACGTGCCATGATCCAAGGCGTACACTTGTCGGAAACTCATGGTGGCTAAAAACCATCCTTATCAGCTGATTAGGCAACTTAGAACATGTGGAGGAGGATCAAACAGCTGCAACTTGCTGAAAACAACATTGAATCTGGTCTGATATGCGGAAGCGGCCCGCTTCAGGATCAGACAAACATAATGCGGGCCGCCTGGCCCTTCTGATCAGCAAACATGTTTGAAAAATGACAGTTTCAGTCCCTGCACGTGTTTAAGGCCATTTCCGACACTTCTAAGGCCCGTAAAGCCAACTTTAAGGCCCTAAAATGATGCCTAAACATTGTGGACATGAAACATGCTCAAAAATATGTCGGATGTTGGTTCGTTTGATCATACGAACGCGATGTTCGCTTAATTACGACGGAATGCGCACAAGCGCGAAAAACGATCCAAATGACGAAACGAATGGATTTTTCTTATGCCAAACACTAAAATAAAATATTTTAGTGCTTACATAAATTTTTGGATGTCCGGATGTATTCAGAACGTAAGTTATGCGTGAAAATGCAAACTTGTGCACTTTTTGACGCTTTTAGTCCCTGAATGACCCAAAAGTTTATTTTAGCACACTAAACCCCTCAAAGCCTATTTCTAAGCTATATAAAGGATATTTATGGTGTGTTTAACTTATGGTCATGTTCCGGAATGTCTGTTACAGTTCAAATTGGCATACCTTCGCAGTTTGTCAACTTTAGTCCCTGTAAGCGATTAAACTTTGATTTCACCACACCAAACCTTCCAAAAATTATATCTAAGTTATGTAAAGGTTATTTAAGGTATGTTAAGCCTATTTCACTATTCCGGAGTGTTCGTTGCATTAAACTGGTTATATCTACTCATCAGAGCGCGTATAACCCTCCAGAAAGCGATTTAAAGCTTGAAATTGAACGAGAATTGATATGTGTAAACGATACACATATTTATACAAGTCCAAAGTATGAAATACAATATTTCATTGGTTTGGCATTTGTTTGATGGTTGAAATGACACAGGTGTTACATCATGTGATCATGCTATAGTGACGAGTGTGTACTAGTCATGTAATGTATGCAGCAGGTGAAAAGACGAACCTTGCAATCTGGAGCTGAGTGTCATTGTCACACACCAATCGATGGTGGAAACATCAGGGCATGGTACTGAGCTAAACAAATTGTCCATGAGAATCCATAACAACTATTCTTTACCATATAATTAAAACGTCATGTCCCATACCACAACATATCCAAATAAAAACAGTAATTACAAATAATTGTCTCATAAATAAATACTGCTCTGACGACTCAGATATAAGCATGACATAACTAGACCCCTAGCTTGATTCATCAAAGCATAGCAATCCCTAGCATCTTAAGCACCTGTCACATACGTTAAAATGGAGGTCAATACACATAGTGTAAAGGTGAGGATACAAGTTTGATAATAGCATAATAGAGTTCGAAATCGTTTACGCATAACCAGCATGTACAACGTATAATGTGAAGCATGTAAGTTATCGACAAAGATCCTATCAATACCAATGACTGCGAGTTGACTGCGAGTAGCGAGTGCTAACACATATTCACCACTGTGAACACGTGAAGTAATTGTCCTTAACAACCCCTGAATGAACAGGTGCTGAGTCCAAACTATAGTACTATCGTTGCTAAGGCAGGTAGACAGCAATCAATGTGTTAACATAACAAACAGGCATTCATTGAGTCACGTATAACATGCATTAGAGGTCAGCGTATAAATAGTGTTTGCGTTGTATGATCGATGTGATTTAGAATAAGTAACGTATGTAACACCCAAAAGTGCATAAAGCAAAAAGGGACCGAGTATACTCACAGATTGTGTTTAACAAGTAAACACTCTCTTGGATTGAAGGGAGCGCTTGAGAGAGATTAGCCTGAACAGTTAATGGTAGCATAAACGATGAGCGGCGCGTAAAACGATGCAAGTGTACCAAGGATCGGATGGTAATCCGATCGGATGGCAATCCGATCGGATGGCCAGTCGATCAGGTGACAATCTGTTCTGATGGTCATCCAATCGGATGGCCATTCGATTGGATTGGCACCTCGCTTGATGAGGATGTGTTTGTGTATGATGGTTTATACTTTGAAGTTATCGTTGTAGCATTTTGAAAATAGAGAAGTATCTCTACCCTTCAGGCCGGTCGATGAACGGCGGTTCAATTGGACGGCGATCCGATTGGCGAGTCTTCTTAGTTTGAGAACAAGTTCATAGCAGGACGGTCACTCAATCGGATGGCTATCCGATAGGGTGGCAATCCTTATGTATTAAACATGTTGAAAATTGATTAAGTACCAAAGTCCCAAACGTCACACGATTGGACGATCACTCGATCGGATGGCAATCCGATCGGGTGGTAATCCGTTCGACGTCCAGTCCCTTGAAAAGTTTGAATAAAAAGTTTAAGTATGGAACCTAGTGTAACCCGATCGGATGGCCGGTCAATCGGATGGCAATCTGATCTGACAGCAATCCGTCCCAATGATCTGATCGTCTTGACACTTGATTCTGTTTGAAGTTTTGTAGTTTTGAAAGAGACGTTATGATAACTTGTTTAAACAACAGGAACCCTATCTCGACTCTAGTGACTCAATCGAACAGGAACCACCCTAGTCCGGCCGGTTCACAGTTCGAGATGGTTGTTCATGTTCAAACCCGAAATCAACCATCTCTCGGATAGGATTCAGATCTGGAACTAACCCATCACTAAGAACGAGTAGAGGATCAGAACGAGCTCCGATTCTATCGGTTTTGAGTGCATTGAGTGTTAAAGAGTTGAAAGAAAGTTGGAAAATCTTCTTTCATTCCTTTCAACCATGAATTTGTGTAGATCTTTGCAAAAACATTACTTAATCTTGTGGAAATCCTTCAGATCTAAGTTGTTCTTCGTGGAATGAAGCCAAACATTGAAGTTCATAAGAACTCCATGATGACATCATCCTAGAACACCTCAAATCCGGTTATTTCACGGTTACAAGTTAAGATTCAAAGGTGAAAATGATGTAGAAGTGCGTATAGATCATAGATGTACAAGATTTAGGTTGGAAACTTACAAGAATTGAGAGAAATCGAGAGAAAGGAGTGCTTGATGTCGGCTGGTCGAACAAGGAGCTGTCACATCACAAATGATGTGACAGGTGGGTATTTATAGGGTTTCCCAAAAAGGAAAGTGGGGAAAATGGCTGGTCGATTTGGTGGCAGCGTGATCGGGTGGCAGCGCGATCGAATGACAACCCGATCGGATGGCAATCCGATCGGATGGCCAGTCGATCGGTTGGCCACTAGATCCAAGTGCTCGGCGTGATGAGTTTTATCGTTTCGATTTACGTGTTGAGCGTTGCAGGGCGATTCGAGAGAGCGATGCGATAGTATTACCCATTAGTCACACAAATAACATAACTACTATATCTAACATACAATCACTATAATTAACTTGCGTTTAGCGTTTTCGATTCGATTGCGATGCGAAAGATTGCGATTTGCGATTAACACTTCAATATAAACATAACAAGCACAAGTAACACATAAATAGCACACACACGTAAAACAATATCCAGAACACATAATTCGAGTTGTGATTGCGATAGCGATAAGCGATAAATCGGTTAAACATATGATTAAATTGCAATTAAACATCGATTATTAACAGATACTCCATAGAATACAACTAAAGCGATAAAATAAATAGATTCGGTTACAATTCAAAGAAGTCAAACAGTAGATGAGCAAAGAGTGACAGATCGCAATTAGCAATCTTTTCTTCCTTTGACTTCAATCTTGACTTTGACTTTGACTTTGACTTTCGAAACACGGGGTGTTACAGCCTCCCCTACTTAAGGGAACTCGGCGCCTCGTTTGCCTTCCCAGCGAACCTTTATAATGGCAATGCGTGAGCATCTGATTACCTTGGTTTCTCGTCCCATGATCTCGACAGGCTTTTCCATGAAGTGTAGTGTTTCGTCCACTTGCAAGTCCTCAAGAGGGACATGTAATTCTTGGTCGGCCAGGCACTTTCTAAGGTTCGAAACATGGAAAGTTGGGTGGACGTTACTCAGTTCCTTTGGTAGTTTGAGTCTGTAGGCCACTTTTCCAATCCTTTCTAGAATTTTAAAGGGTCCAACATATCGAGGCGCGTGCTTTCCTTTCTTGCCGAATCTGACCACCCCCTTCCAAGGTGCAACCTTTAAGAGTACGTGATCGCCAACATCAAATTCATGGGGCTTGCAGCGTCTATCAGCATAACTTTTCTGTCGGCTCCGAGCTTTCAACAGATTGTCTCGAATTTGGAGGATTTTGTCTGTCGTTTCTTGCAACAGCTCGGGACCGGTAATTTGCACGTCTCCGATCTCGTGCATTACAATAGGCGATCGACATTTCCTTACGTATAGAGCCTCAAATGGTGCCATTTGTATGCTAGAATGATAACTGTTATTGTACGAGAATTCGACCAAAGGTAAGTACGCGTCCCAATTACCATCGAAACTATGACACACGAACAGAGCATGTCTTCAAGGGCACGAATCGTTCTTTCTGTCTGACCGTCGGTTTGGGGATGGAAAGAGGTACTTAGATTAAGAGTAGTACCAAGAGCAGATTGAAACGTTTCCAAAAAACACGAGGTAAACCGACCATCACGGTCAGAAATGATGTCTCGAGGCGTCCCATGTCGACTGATGATCTCGTTGGTGTAGATTCGGGCTAATTTTTCTACATTGTAGTCTTCTCGTATCGGTAGGAAGTGGGCTGACTTAGTCAAACGGTCAACCATAACCCAAATGCTATCATGACCAGATTGAGTACGCGGAAGCTTCGTTATGAAGTCTATAGCTATACTCTCCCATTTCCATATCGGGATTTCGGGCTGAACGAGTAAGCCAGCGGGTCTTTGATGCTCAGCCTTGACCTTGGAACAGGTCAGACATTTCGAAACATAGATTGTGATATCCTTCTTCATGCCCGGCCACCAGTACTTGTAGCGCATGTCCTGGTACATCTTTTCAGCACCGGAATGAATAGAATATCGAGATTTGTGGGCTTCATCCATCAGAAGTTGTCGTAGGTTCGTACGCTTGGGAATCCAAATCTGGTCCAAATAATGAAATATACCATTCTCTTTATTCTCGAGTTGGGCGCCATCGTTTAGAATTCTTTCCTTCTTTAGAGTTCGCTCGGTAAAGCAAGCATGCTGCGCGTCATGGATAAGAGTTTCGAGATGAAATTGGGCTTGAGAATTATGAACGCTAATCAAGTAGCTTCGCCTACTGAGAGCATCAGCAATGACATTTGCTTTGCCTGGATGGTAACGAATCTCACAGTCGTAATCGTTGAGCAGTTCTACCCACCGGCGTTGACGCGTATTCAGTTCCTTCTGGTCAAAGATATGTTGTAGGCTCCTATGATCGGTGAAGATCGTACACTTGGTACCATAAAGGTAGTGTCGCCAGATCTTTAACACAAAAACAAGCGCGCCAAGCTCGAGGTCGTGTGTGGTGTAGTTCTTCTCGTGGATCTTGAGCTGTCGAGAGGCGTACGTGATAACCTTGTCTCGTTGCATGAGAACACAACCAAGACCAAGGTTTGAGGCATCGCAGTAGACTACGACGTTGTCGTTTCCGTCAGGAAGTGAAAGCACGGGAGCATTGCAAAGCAGGGTTTTGAGAGCTTGAAAGGCTTCCTCTTGTTTAGTTCCCCAAACAAAAGGTTTATCCTTATGCGTAAGAGAGGTAAGCGGCACAGTGATTTTAGAGAAACCTTCGATAAAACGGCGATAATAGCCTGCCAACCCGAGAAAAGAACGGACTTCAGACGGATTCTTGGGTGTAACCCAACTTTTAACAGCTTCGATCTTCGTAGGGTCAACGTGGATACCTTGACTATTGACAATGTGACCGAAGAATTGGACCTCCTCCAGCCAAAATTCACACTTGGGGAATTTGGCGCAGAGACAGTTTCCCTGTAGTAACTCAAGAACCAAACGTAGATGCTGCGAATGTTCGGCTATTGATTTGGAATAGATCAGGATATCGTCGATGAATACGATTACGAAGCGATCAAGGAAGGGTTTGCACACTCGATTCATTAAATCCATGAAGACTGCAGGAGTGTTGGTCAAACCAAAAGGCATGACAACGAACTCATAGTGACCATAGCGGGTTCGAAAAGAGGTTTTGGGTATATCCTTCTCTTGAATGCGTAATTGGTGATAGCCTGAACGCAGATCGATCTTCGAAAAACACGTAGCACCTTGTAAACGATCAAACAAATCATCGATTCGAGGCAAGGGATAGCGATTCTTGATTGTCAACTTATTCAACTCCCTATAATCGATACACATCCTGAACGAACAATCCTTCTTTTTGACGAAAAGGACAGGCGCCCCCCATGGAGAGGTGCTAGGGTGAATAAAGCCTTTATCAAGAAGCTCCTGGAGCTGACTCGAGAGTTCACGCATTTCGAACGGAGCGAGACAATACGACGCTTTAGCAACAGGGTTTCCTCCAGGAATGAGGTCGATACAGAAATTGATATCACGAGCGGGTGGTAACCCGGGTAGATCATCGGGAAAAACGTTTGGAAATTCACAAACAACGGGGACGTCTTTCACCTCTTTAACTTCCTTTTTCTCTGCTACTACAATGTGTGCCAAGAAAGCTTGGTATTCGTTGCGGAGATACTTGCTAGCCTGATCACACGACATGAGTTGGAGTTTCTTCGACGCGACTTCACCATAAACACACAATTGATCACCATTAGCGAGCGAGAATCGAATCATCTTATCGAAGCAAACAACTTCAGCATGGTTTTCACGAAGAAAGTCCATGCCTATTATGACGTCGAAACTATCGAGCTGCATCAGAATAAGATCGATTGGGAAGATGTGATTGTTGAGTTCGAGAGTACAATCACGAAGAACAGAATTGACAGCGATGATTCTTCCGGTGGCAACTTCAACATCGAACGTCGAGGGGAGATGAGTGCGCTTACAATTGAGGAGCTTTTTGAATTCAAACGATACAAAACAGTTATCTACTCCAGTATCAAATAAACACGTATCATATAAACCATTCACAAGGAACGTACCATTGACCACATTGTTATCGGCTTGAGCTTGACGGGCGTTAATGTTGAATGCACGTCCGCGTGCTGCTGGTTGTTGCTGCTGTTGCTGAAGCTGCTGCTGGGGTTGCTGCTGTTGTGGCTCTTGCTGACCACTCGATTCGGGCACATGTTGGCGAAGTGGTTGGGATCACCACATGCATAGCAAGCTCTAGCATTGACCGCGGGTGCTGGAGCCGCTTGATGGCCTTGGGGAGCAGCAAGTAGAGCTTGATGAGCAGGAGCTTGACTTTGTGTTGGAGCAGCGTTTTGACGTGGACCTGTACGGCAGTTGGCGGTGAAATGGCTGTACATGTTGCAATGGACACAGTATCTGCAGGCGATTCCCACTGGATGATGATAAGTACAAGTAGGGCAAGCCGGGTGAGGACCAGTGTACGCACGCTTTGCTGGTGGTGCGTTGGTAACCGGGGCAGCTACTTGGCGGTGTTGATGTTGCTGAGGAGCTAGAACAACTTGAAGTGGGGCAGCATTGGTCACTGCACAGTTCGTGTTGCTGGAACTGCTATTGTTCTTTCTCTTGCGTCTCGAAAGATTGGATGACTTAGGAGCGGCAGCGGTTGAAGCGGTTGAAGCGGTGGTAGCTTGATGCAGATTCTTGGGAGCTTTATCCCAGACACCAGACTTGACTCACTTGTCATTGATCTCAGCGGCGAGTAAGTAAGTTTCTTCAATTGTCGACGTCTTTGCAGCTTGAACGAAATCAGCCACACAATCCAGAAAAGCACGGATGTACTTTTTGATGGAGATTTCAGGCGTGTTGACTTGATCCAGATAGATAATACTCAACTACTTGAAGCACGTAGTCAAACCAGCGTTGTCACCCTCCTTCTGCTTAATATGCCAGAATCCATCCTCCAACTTTTGGTGCTCATGGGGAGGGCAGAACTCTTCCATCATCACGTCCTTCAACTTATCTCATGATAGCCCCTAAGCTGCATCATTTCCGCGTTTGTTTCTCTCAGCCGTCCACCAGTCTAAAGCGCGGGACTGGAAGACGCCAGTTGCGTTGAGAGTACGGAGATCATCAGGACAGCCACTCTGGCGCAGGGTGACCTCGATAAAATCAAACCGTTGGAACATGATCGTAGGACCATCTTCTCCAGTAAACTCTTTCGGTCTGCAGGCTTTGAACTGTTTAAAGCTAAAAGCAGCTTTGGGAGTATCGGTCCTGGACTCTTCAGAAGATTTGCTTGGAGTCTCATGAAGTTCACTGACAATCTGAGGAATAACTTTCGCCATCTGTCTAGCAACCATAGAGGCGAGGCATTTATCTGCCTGTTTTCGACGCGCGGATTGGGTAGCGCGAGATCCAGATGACGACATTGTCTGCATTAGACAGCGCCACAGTACTCAAAAAACTATTCAATTATTCCTAGTGTAGTCTAGCGATTCACCATAAAGCTCAGGAACACCATCATTCATATAAGCACATAAATTCGTAGTCACGTAGGGCACAGAAACACGTAGGCACATAAGGCATAGAAGCACATAAGGCAGTCAGAATACAGAAACCTAACTATATGTTGCACGTAATTCCTATCCTTCACAGCACGTATAGTGACTAAATATAGCGATTGCGAGTATCGAGCAACGATTGCGAATAATGACCAGCGATTTGTTAAAGTGGTGCGAATTGTGTGTGTTTTGGCGGAGCGAGAAACGTGGAATCAAAACCATCAGTACCACTGTACTGTTTATCTCAAAATGCTAACAAATCACCACATAAATTTCACATAAAATCGATAAATCACAGAGTTAGCTGCGGTAATTCCAGAATCGAAACACATAAAATTTGAGGATAGATTGTCTCGGGTAGATAGACGTTGACTACCCAAAGGGATTCGACTATTACCAAGTTTAAGTGCACACTTTGGCCTTTGGGACTGTGTTCTCGCTTCAAATCGAGCAATCGACATGCATCCTTCCAGCTGTAGTGTGACTCCAAGTCGTTGGAGTCAGTCGAGACTCTGGTGAGAGTTTAGCAAAATCACATTAGAGAGTGGAACGAATCATCAAGGTTCGGGTTTCACCCCTAACTTAGCGACTACGTTCCTATCCGTGTGGTAAAACCACGAGATAGATAAGAAGATTTGCGTCGAAGTATGGATTTCAATCCTGATTCAACGCAAATTCTGCTGTTTTATAGCAAAAATAGTAATTCAAACGAGTAATCTGGTCGAGAGTTTGCGGTTTTCACACATAATCTTAACCAGATCATTCGTTTGTGTGTGCAATCAGCCTTAGGAAAGGCTGATCTTGCGCAGAATTGTCGTATGCGGTGTTCGCGCAAGTGTGTAGTGTACAGCGAGTTCGAGCGAGAAATAGCGAGAATAGCAAGTAAGCTCGTGCGAGACCCATACTGGGCACGAACAAGTCGGTCTGTTGGTACTTAGACTATAGACTAGGTCAATTCTGAGACATCGAGCCAGACTAGGTCGAGTCTTGCCTAATTCCCTATAGTTAAGGCTCCGATACCAATCTGTCACAGCCCAATCGATGGCGGAAACATCGGGGCATGACACTGAGCGAAACAGATTGTCCATGAGTATCCATAACAACTATTCTTTACCAGATAATTAAAACGTCATGTCCCATACCACAACATATCCAAATAAACATAGTTATTACAAATAATTGTCTCATAAACAAATACTACTCCGACGACTCAGATTTAAGCGTGACATAACTAGACCCCTAGCTTGATTCATCAAAGCACAACAATCCCTAGCATCTTAAGCACCGGTCAAATACGTTAAAATAGAGGTCAATACACATAGTGTAAAGGTGAGCATACAAGTTTGATAATAGCATAATAGAGTTCGAAATCGTTTATGCATAACCAGCATGTACAACGTATAATGTGAAGCATGTAAGTTATCGACAAAGATCCTATCAATACCAATGATTGCGAGTTGACTGCGAGTAGCGAGTGTACAACACATATTCACCACTGTGAACACGTGAAGTAATTGTCCTTAACAACCCCTGAATGAACAGGTGCTGAGTCCAAACTATAGTACTATCGTTGCTAAGGCAGGTAGACATCAATCAATGTGTTAACATAACAAACAAGCATTCATCGAGTAACGTATAAATAGTGTTTACGTTGTGTGATCGATGTGATTTAGAATATGTAACGTATGTAACACCCAAAAGTGCGTAAAGCAAAAAGGGATCGAGTATACTCACAGATTGTGTTTAACAAGTAAACACTCTCTTGGATTGAAGGGAGCGCTTGAGAGAGATTAGCCTAAACAGTTAATGGTAGCATAAACGATGAGCGGCGCGTAAAACGATGCAAGTGTACCAAGGATCTGATGGTAATCCGATCGGATGGCAATCCGATCGGATGGCCAGTCGATCGGGTGACAATCCGTTCGGATGGTCATCCGATCGGATGGCCATTCGATTGGATTGGCACCTCGCTTGATGAGGATGTGTTTGTGTATGATGGTTTGTACTTTGAAGTTTTCGTTGTAGCCTTTTGAAAATAGAGATGTATCTTTACCCTTCAGGCCGGTCGATCGGACGGCGATCCGATTGGCGAGTCTTCTTAGTTTGAGTACAAGTTCACAGCAGGACGGTCACTCGATCGGATGGCCGGTCGATCGGATGGCAATCCGATCGGACAGCAATCCGTCCCAACGATCTGATCGTCTTGACACTTGATTTTGTTTGAAGTTTTGTAGTTTTGAACGAGACGTTATGATAACTAGTTTAAACAACAGGAACCCTCTCTCGACTCTTGTGACTCGATCGAAAAGGAACCACCCTAGTCCGGCCGGTTCACGGTTCGAGACGGTTGTTCATGTTCAAACCCGAAGTCAACCATTTCTCAGATAGGATTCAGATCTGGAACTAACCCATCACTAAGAACGAGTAGAGGATCAGAACGTGCTCCGATTCTATCGGTTTTGAGTACATTGAGTGTAAAAGAGTTGAAAGAAAGTTGGAAAACCTTCTTTCAATCCTTTCAACCATGAATTTGTGTAGATCTTTGCAAAAACATTACTTAATCTTGTGGAAATCCTTCAGATCTAAGTTGTTCTTGGTGGAATGAAGCCAAACATTGAAGTTCATAAGAACTCCATGATGACATCATCCTAGAACACCTCAAATCTGGTGATTTTACGGTTACAAGTTAAGATTCAAAGGTGAAAATGATGTAGAAGTGCGTGTAGATCATAGATGTACAAGATTTAGGTTGGAAACTTACAAGAATTGAGAGAAATCGAGAGAAAAGAGTGCTTGAGGTCGGCTGGTCAAACAAGGAGCTGTCACATCACAAATGATTTGACAGGTGGGTATTTATAGGGTTTCCCAAAAAGGAAAGTGAGGAAAATGGCTGGTCGATCGGGTGGCAGCCCGATCAGGTGGCACCTCGATCGGATGACAACCCGATCGGATGGCCACTCGATTGGTTGGCCACTCGATCCAAGTGTTCAGCGCGATGAGTTTTGTCGTTTCAATTTGCGTGTTGAGCGTTGCGGTGCGATTCGAGAGAGCGATGCGATAGTATTACCCATTAGTCACACAAATAACATAACTACTATATCTAACATACAATCACTATAATTAACTTGCGTTTAGCGTTTTCGATTCGATTGCGATGCGATAGATTGCAATTTGCGATTAACACTTCAACATAAACATAACAAGCACAAGTAACACATAAATAGCACACCCACGTGAAACAATATCCAGAACACATAATTCGAGTTGCGAATGCGATAGCGATAAGCGATAAATCGGTTAAACATGCGATTAAATAGCGATTAAACATCGATTATTAACAGATACTCCACATAATACAACTAGAGCGATTAAATAAATAGATTCGGTTACAAGTCAAAGAAGTCAAACAGTAGATGAGCAAGGAGTGACAGATCGCAATTAGCAATCTTTTCTTCCTTTGATTTCAATCTTGACTTTGACTTTGACTTTCGAAACACGTGGTGTTACAGTCATGGTCGTATTCGCGTATTCAGAACAGTTCGGTTGTAGTCTGGTTTTATAAAAACGTTTTAAAACCAAGTTCACTATAGCCAGTGGCTCTGATACCAAACTGTCACACCCCCAAAATAACACATGCGGAAACCCCCGCGAGGCGTGTGACGTGCCAGGATCTAGCCACTAATCACATTGAACTCATAACAAGATTTCAAATAAAAACTTTAATTCATTAACATAAAGTGTTTCAAAACATTAAATGTAATTCATCGTGTTCAGCGGAAGCATAAATCATTTGTTAAGTGTTTCATAACCATTTGTACGAAAACCATTAGACTTGTCTCGCGATTCCATGTATTTCGACCAATGACCACTCCAGCCTCCCAGACAGCAAGTTCTAATGATATATACCTATAGACCTGCAAGCATGCAGAAAAGTGTATCAGACAACGCTGGTTAGTTCATAGTTTTGTTTACCGAGAATCGTGTTACATTTTTGCGGTCAAAAGATTAGTTCAGTTCAAAAGCATTTCCAAAAACAATGTTGATAATAACTCAATACCGTACAAGATCGCTCCGTATTATTTTGCCCTTTCCCCAATGCCCCTATCAAAGCATTAGGCATGACTTAAGGTAATTAATTCACCCCCGTCCTCCCCGGTACGGTGTGAGGGTGCCAAACCTAATAGCGCTATCAACTAAATACCATGTTGCCTCCCCGGCAACTAATTCGGTAGATGATGGGACTTAAGGTGATAGGAGTGAGTGTATTATCCAACATTCCGGTTTAACATTCCAGGCAAACCCATTACCTAATATTCCTCCCCAGAATATTTACCAGATGTCCCTCCCCGGGACTCATGCTTGAAAAAGAGTAGTGAACTCACCTTAGATTTGCTTGGTATTTTACGTTACATTACCCGTTCATAGCAAACGTTTAGATTTCACACACGTTTATAACACAGGTTCATGTTCCCAATCAGTAGTTACCAATAACATCAGTTTCATCATAATCAAATCACGTATTGTCACAGATTGCATTAGTCACAAAGATCACAGTACGCACGTAGCAAATACCCAGTTCTTACACAAGTCCACACCCCATGTGGATGTCTCAAATCAATACTTATCTTATGAATAACATAGTGACTAGCATAACAGATTCCTACATCAGTTATCTTATGAATATTATCAGAATTTAGCATCATGTACATCGAGAGTATGGGTTAATTGTATGAACAATTCCAAAGTCACATAAACCAGTTTAAGAACACCAAAATCATCGAACCACTACAACATAAGGGTTTAACTATCACGCAATTCACCAATACGCTTACACATATACGATGACAATCAAAACATTAACAAGAACACAACCCATCAAAAAGAAATCGAATCCAAACATGTTATCATACTAACCGTGATACCAACGTGTTTAGCTAAATCGAGATGGAAGGCTTCGAGATTCCTTAAACTGCCGTCGTACATAGAATAGGGAGATAGGACTTTAGGGTTTCTTTTCTGTGTCCACGGTTACTGATTACAAGAGGTTATACACTCAAAATGGTATGGGCCACGAGTAAACCTGGGCCGAAGGCCCATTTTGGCGAAGTGTCTCTCTCGACGAAGATCAATCTTCGTCGAAGATTGGTTGTGACGAACTCTATTCTTCGTCGAGATGGTTGTGAAGAACTCTAGTTCTTCCTCAAGTGTGTTTCAAATCAAATGCGTTGTGCAACCCAAGGTTAAACATGAACATATTATGACTAATCATTACATAGATATCATGTAACATCCAAACGTATCAATACCTTAATCAATCAAATAAGCACCAGATACAACATAAAAAGGATTGTGAAAACATGATTTGTGTGAAACAAGTGACGTGTAGAGAAAAACCTTGAAATTTTGGGTTGTCATTATACAAATTACAAAATAACATCTCCAAAAATCAATTTTTTTTATTATTATTTGACTTCCGCATAAACGTAAGATCCAACATCATTATTTCCTCAACTGCTCCCCCCCCCCCCCCCCCCCCGCCCTTTTCTCCCACTTCGTTCTACATGAACCAAACAATGATATCAAGCGCAATTGAATTGCGTGTGTTTATCAACACAAGTTTAAAATTTATTAAAAAAACCATTTTAAAAGAAGAAAAAACAAGAGAAAATAGTTAGTAGTTAAGATCGAATAAACAAATAGAACATCTTCAGAGATTCAAGGTCGCAAAAATGACACACGAGTTTCCTCAAAACAAAATCAATTAGTGGTTTTTTTAGATCATTAGATTGACTACATAATGTTCTTGTGAATTATGGCTAATACCGGGTATAAAAACAGTGATTCCAAATCCAGATCGAGGTTAATCGTACTCTAGCAACTTTACGTAAGGCAGAGTTTGGTTTTTTTGGGGGTGATAGTGGAAAAGTTGACAAATAAGTTATCCTTACTGCCACTTTACAGAACCGTACATGAGATTTTCACCTCATACGGCTCATTGTTTTCAGAGTTCTTGGATCCTTTTCCGCGTTCCAGAATCCCCTCCCTCCTTCCACTCCGTCCCGAAGAGTAACTATGACCAATTTAGTCACGTTTTCATGTTCCAATTGAACACTTTCCGCTTTTGATTATTCTCTTTATCAAACATATGCGGATCCAATCACGATCTTATAATAAGAACAAGAGATCTTTCTCGATCAATCCCCTTGCCCCTAATTCTTCGAGAATCAGAAAGATCCTTTTTAAGTTTGAATTTGTTCATTGGAGGTGAAAAGCAAAAATTTGGGCTATAGAAGGACCTTATAGTAGGGTTGAAGTTTTTTGATTTATTATATTTTATGTGTTGAATGATTCAGAAATTTGTTGAACTTTCTAAATTAAAATTCGTTTTGTGATTTGTGTAGAAATTATGTATAAATTTTAGATTTATTTGTGAATTAGATTTGTATTTTTAAATATTCTTTAAACTTTTTATAATGCATGACTAACTTCCGGTCAACTTTTTATAATGCATGATTAACTTCCGGTCAACTTTTGTGACAAAACTACACAGAAAACTCAACTGTAAAAGTCGCATATCCCGTCACAGATTCAGTAAAAAGCTGGGTCGAAATTTCGGTAGCAAAACATTCCGGTCCATAAGTCTGTGCTTAATTCTAAGTTTGGTCGCATAAAAATCGTGAAAAGGTTTAAACGAGTCAAAACCGGTGGCAAATGAAGTAGCGAGATTGATAGAGTGGGTAGTTGAAGCTCTTAATTAAAGTTTTTGATACTATATTTTTATTTGTATAAAAATGTGGATAATAGTAAGTAAAAAAAAAACCAGAAGCTTAAAGCTTCATGCCTTCTCTTTTACATGTATTTATTTTACTAAAGGATATAATAAGCTATTTATCTAAACATTACATTCTACAACAAATTAAAAACACTCCTATACAGTATACACTACTGTGCTCGATCACTTAAAAAAGCATATTATTATAATTTCAAATCTCAAATACTACATACAAGTTTGTATAGCATTCAAGATTCCGTACATATCGTGAAATTACATAAGAGAAGATATAAGTTTATTCTGGAATCATATCGCTATGATTCTTTACATGTATCGATCATAACTGAATATATCTGTGTATTATAAACACACAAGTAAAAGTTTCAGCCTTTCATAACTCAAGACGATAAATCTAATTAAGTGCATTGGAAGCCTGATGGAACCTTCTTGCCACAGTAGTTAAGCAACAGGCTCAAGGAGACTGGAATGTTTAGGTTGATTCCCAAGATATTGGCTTTGATTGCGGTGCAAAGGCAGACGGCAGCCTCAAGATCGGCGAGTCCACTAAGAAGTGTGCAACATGGTGTCTTCGCTGGGTTTCCAACAACTAGGTGGATAAGGTCATTTAGCAAGTTAGCACATACACCTAACTTGAGTGTGTCTTTTGGACAGGTGGCTTTGGGTGGCGAAGGTGTAGGAGTCTTTGGTGGTGAAGGTGTAGGAGTCTTTGGTGGTGATGGTGTAGGAGTCTTAGGTGGTGATGGTGTAGGAGTCTTTGGTGGTGAAGGTGTAGGAGTCTTGGGTGGTGATGGTGTAGGAGTCTTTGGTGGTGAAGGTGTAGGAGTCTTTGGTGGTGTTGGGCAGCTGCAGCCTTTCGGGGTATGGTTGGAAGTTACCAAAGTGAAGAAGAGCAAGTTGATGGTAAGGAGAAAGGCTGTTGTTTCTAAAGACCTTGAAGCCATGCTTTTAGCTTTAGGTAGTTACAAAGTGTTGTTAGTACTTTGTTTTGTATGATGATGGACAATGTTACCTGCTTGGGGTATTTATAGATGCAAATTGTCAAAGAGCTACCCAATTATTGATTCATCAGCTCCATTTCTTTTTTTTCTTTTTTTTAAAGTTACTTTCATTAACAACAAACGCCGACTCAAACCGTGCCGACAACACCTACAATCAGCTCCATTTCTTAATCTCAGTTTACTATGCTAATTCAACTATAATAAAAAAACCTTGATAAATCCAACAAAAGTCCATTAAATTTTGGTTTCGTTTTCACCACCTAGATTTTTATAAGGCCCTAACTATCTGCACACCCAGTTGGCTATCTGCACACTTAGGGTTTACCTACGCTGCGTATTGACCTATACGCAGCGTATAGGGTTACCTCTATACGCTGCGTATATAGCTATACTCAGCGTATATAAACCATGTATTTCAGAGCCTTATCAGTAATCATTGCACAGAAAACAAGGGTTATATACGCTGCGTATAGGTCTATACGCAGCGTATATAAACCATTAGATTTTTTTGAGTCATTTTGGTAGGTTTGATGGATCATTTTTTCACAAAGTTTAAATACGCTGCGTATAAACCTCTAAGGAGCATATATAAAGGTCTGAAAATGTCTTTTATACCTTTGTGTTGAGGCTATACGAAGCCAAATACAAGGGTAGTTGTGTCATTTTTGTCTCATACGCTGCGTAGAGACCTCTAAGGAGCGTATATAAAGCTCCATTTTTGTATTTTTTTATTGTGTATTCCTTTGTTTATTTATAAAAAAAAGTAACTTAATTGTGTGTATTTTGGGGTATTTCCATGTTTATTTATAAAAAAACAATAGTATTAAAAATAATACAAATATTATGAATTATAAGAATTAAAAATAATACAAATATTAGGTCCCGTATTGACCTCGTATAAGCCTATAAGTGTGATATCGTATCGTATAGGTGTGGTTTAGGTCCCGTATTGACCTCGTATAAGCCTATAAGTGAGATACCGTGTCGTATAGGTGTAGTATAGGTCACGTATTGACGTCATATAAGCCTATAAGTGTGATATTGTATCGTATAACGTAGTATGTGTCACGTATTGACTTCGTATAAGCCTATAAGTGTGATATCGTATCGTATAGGGGTAGTATAGGTTACGTATTGACCTCGTATAAGCCTATAAGCGTGATATCGTATCGTATAACGTAGTATAGGTCAAGTATTGACCTCGTATAAGCCTATAAGTGTGATATCGTATCGTATAGCGTCGTATAGGTCACATATTGACCTCGTATAAGCCTATAAGCGTGATATCGTATCGTATAACGTAGTATAGGTCAAGTATTGACCTCGTATAAGCCTATAAGTGTGATATCGTATCGTATAGCGTCGTATAGGTCACGTATTGACCTCGTATAAGCCTATAAGTGTGATATCGTATCGTATTGGTGTGGTTTAGGTCACGTATTAACCTCGTATAAGCCTATAAGTGTGATATCGTATCGTATAGGTGTGGTTTAGGTCCCGTCTAATCCTATATGCATATACAAGACCTATAGGAAACCTATACGAGACTTATACTACACTATACGATACGATACGATAAGATACTATACTATACAATAACACCCGTATAGGCCTCTATACGAGACTTATATACTATACACTATACGATACGATTTGATTCAATACGATACGATACGATACGATGCAATACGATAAGATAATTTAATTTAAACGATAACAATATAATATATTTGTATTATTTACGAATAATATTGTTTTTTTATAAATAATTTTTTTTTTAAATAAACAAAGGAATACGATAATTTAATTTAAACGATAACAAAACAATATATTTGTATTATTTACCAATAATATTTTTTTTTTATAAATAATTTTCTTTTTTTATTTTTATAATTCATAATATTTATATTATTTTTTATTTTTATAATTTATATTTGTATTATTTACCAATAATATTGTTTTTTTTACAAATAATTATCTTTTTTTTATAAATAAACAAAGGAATACACAATAAAAAAATATAAAAATGGAGCTTTATATACGCTTCTTAGAGGTCCCTACGCAGCGTATGAGGCCAAATTAAAATGACACAACTACCCTTGTATTTGGCTTCGTATAGCCTCAACACAAGGGTATAAAAGACATTTTCAGACCTTTATATACGCTGCTTAGAGGTCAATACGCAGCGTATTTAAACTTTGTGAAAAAATGATCACTCAAACCTACCAAAATGACCAAAAAAAATCTAATGGTTTATATACGCTGCGTATAGACCTATACGCAACGTATATGACCCTTGTTTTCTGTGCAATGATTGGTTATCAGACACTAAGATCTATGGTTTATCTACGCAGCGTATTGGTCAATACGCAGCGTAGAGGGTTAAACCTATACGCTGCGTATTAACCAATACGCTGCGTAGATAAACCCTAATTTTGCTAGGGTTTGGTGTGCCAATAGGCACTTTAGTGTGCCAATAGGCACACCCTTTTCATAATTTTAGCATTTTCATCTTCTTTCCTTTGTAGGAAAAACTTGTAAATCATTTGTTGTCTTGTTTACTCGTTCAGAATATCGACAATACCTGTCAAATTGAATTACAGCCTATAAACTCAGATTTTTTTTACAGCCTGTAAATTCAAAAACTTGACAACACGTGCGTGCCAAATGTGACAATGTTTTAATTTCATATGAATCTTTCTTTTCAAAAATGTCTTTTTGCTTATCTTGATTCGGCTATGCGCCAACTTAGGGACAATCAATAGATCAATTTCAAGCTTATGTTAATCGAATAAATACATAAACACAATATAGCGTTTTGTGTCTAACAGTATTCTATGCACTATCCACACCAGCACACATAATCTGGTTTAAAAGTCTGATTTAGTTTAAAAAAATATCTTTCTATATTCTGAGATCGGAAACGAAGGTGTGAAAGCGCCATGAGTCTGTTTCATGGTTAATTTGGAGTTTTCCCCGACCAGCTTGATATTTCTGGGTATCAGCTATAATAATTTCGATACATATATACTGTTTGTAGTAACTAGTACTTATTGATTAAATAATGCCATTTATTTGTTTTGAGAAGCAAGGCAATGAAGTGCAAAACGCTCACCAAAAAATGATGAAAAGACAACCTAAAATAAAATAAAATAAAATAAAATAAAATAATTTACAAGCCACCAAAATGGCCAATGGCTGAGCAATCCAAGATGACCAATTGCTAATCTTGATATAAAGTACAGGCGTTGAATTGAAGATGAAAGCTCGTAGATAGGAATGAAACCATGGTCGCAAAAGCTCAAAAGCTATTTGTTTCACCGCTACCATACTGGGTATTATCAACCACCACAATATTCGCCAAAGCTCAAAAAGCTATTTGCAGGCGATTTGCCATTTTGCGACTCGCATGGTCGGTCGCAAGCTATCCTATTGTCTATAAAATTTGCGACCACTTTTTGCAACAAAAGTTCGTCTACCAGTCCTAGTAGCCAAAAAGTAGCACTTCTCATATTCGTGGACAAAGTTATGACCGAAAATGGGTGAGGCGTAGTTTTATATTTTGTTTGAAAATTAATTGGTTTGGTGAATTGGGTGTTGAGGCGTTAAGGGAATAATGCCCAATGAGAAAGATGGTGTTATGGTTTGATGTCAAAAGAGCAGTGAGTTGGCAGAGGTGTCACCCCACAACACAAACCCTTTTTGAAACTATGTTTGGATATTTTGACATTTGAAAATTGAGATACACACAGACACAAACACACATATGCATATAATTTTTTTTGGGGCTGTGAGAAAGGAAAATGGTTTCTAGTCGATTTTTGAAATTTGTTTAGCTTTTAGAAAGGAAAATGGTTTCTAGTCGGTTCTTGTGGAAGGACAAATGTTTCAGTTTCTTCTTATTTTTCACAATAATAAATAATTTAAAAATAATGTGTTTTTCCTAAAAACATGTAATATATTATTTTTTCAAATAAATATATGTTTTATATATGTAGTTTTGTTTTTTGTAAATTCAAATATTAAATTTGTTAAAAACCGTATTGTTTGGATAAAAAACCCATTATTGTTTAGTTTTTTAAACAAGCCAAAATTTATATTGTAACGTCAAAAAAAATGTCAAACAATGCTGCGTACTTTTTTTTTAAATTTCAAAATAAGTTATTAAAAAAACCACATTGTATCTTAAATTAATTATTAACTAGATGTAAGATCCGCCGCGTTGCGGCTAGGGTCTTACATATTACAACACAATGAATCTATTTTATACGGCTAGACCCTTACAAATTACGGCGCAATGAATCTATTTTATACTTCTCTATCGACCCGCTCGTTGCATTTTAAAACCACAAACCTAAGGATTAACTACACACCTTTGTATCAAGTTAGATATCCAAACGATCACATTGTGTTTCCAAATGTCTTGTGGAGGGAAATACAAATACTTGATGTTGATTAGGGATGAGCACGGTACATGTTCAGTATTGAACCGGTACCGGTACCCAAAGTACTGGTTCTGAAAACCGGGAAAAATGGGTGCAGGTACCGAATATACCTGTTCGATACCAGTACCGGTATTTTACCTGTAAATACAAGTACCGTTCCGATTAGAGAGTTGGCCCAAAACAATAACCCACACCACCTAGTTGTTTTGTAAAAAGAACCAATGTCCAAGAATATATGCTTAGAGTACAAATTTTAATGCACCATAATGTTAAAAATTAATAGTATATAAATATTCCAGTATCGCCAGATTAATTTGAACAATCAAGTAAGGTACATCACCGACTTTCTTCCTTTCTGTATTTTATTGGATTCGATGTTGACTCGTCGACCATATATGCAAAAAGGAGAAACAAAAGTTATTTTTTTTCATTTGTTTTTAATTTCTTGATTAAAAACCTTCTCGGAAAACTGTGTATGCACATATTCCACATAGTTCACCATTTCTGATCAGTTTTTCATAGGGAAACAATTTAATTTCAACAAGTTTAAAATCGTTGAACCATCATTCACATTGCGTCGTGTTAATGCGGAAAAATTAAACTAAAACGTAAAATATAGAAAAAAAAAATACCTAAGTCGATCTAGGATCCCGGTCATTGCGACGAACCAGTCCAACATGGAAATGAAGAGGCATTGCGGCGGACCTGTCAAATGGGAAAAAAAAAGACGAAAAATCATTGAACCCACAGGCATGTTGCGGCGTATTCACTCGTAAAATTTAGAACGAAACGTAAAACGAAAAACTTGTAAAAGATAAAAGTATGAGGGATCAAAATTGAAAATAAAAAAAGTGTTGGGGTTAATTTGCAAAGTTGAAAAGGTTTAGGTGAAAGTAAAAAAAAATCAAAAGCTTAATTGCAAAAAAGAAAACCTATTGGCTAGAAGTGAAAAGTCCTCAATTTTTTTTTTTGGAAAACTCCCTATACTTTAAGTACAAGTCCACAAAGCACCAAGATGTTAGTAATTTATAATATGGAAATTAGAAATATTATAAGTAAATCCCACATCTGTTAGTTCTAAGTGCAGATAGCTACAATACTTCTAGACATCCACTAGTTCTGTTAACGGATCACCTGAAAGCCAACCGCGTGTTCAAATCGGTGTCTTTTCCCGTAAAATCGAGGGCTTAAGTTCAACAATGGACATGACTAGTAGTATAGATTTAGAAGTTAGTGGTGGAATGGTTGGTGAAAAAATTAGTGTTCCCTGTGACCCAGATTCGATTCCTACTCTCCACATTATTTTTTGCGGCATCCAGGTGAAAAGCGAATACGGATGGCATCGTTTCGACTTGGATGGGAGGCGAGATTTTACCGATTATTCCACTGCCGTGCCTTCGGGCGAGTGGAGTCGGGTTTCCGCGTATTCGGGGAGAGCCAAGGGGCTAGCGGCGGTCGAGTAGTCGACATTGGTCACAACACCCGATGTCATGATTGTTGCACGTCGTTCCTTGTCATTAAAAAAAAAAGAAGTATTATTATACTGTTAATAAAAACAACCCTTTAAATGCCTAACAAGTTTTGAAAACTCAATAGAACCCATGTCTGTTTCTCAAAAACGCCTAATATATTCAACAAATATATCATAAGAAAATAAAAAGAATCTCACATGTCCAACACACACTAACACACATGTTATCAAAAATATTCTTTACATTAATACCTCTATTTTTTTTTTTTTTTTTGTATTTGGTTTCACGTGAGTAAATAACGATTCACACCGAGTGGTACGAAACTTGCATTCACTAAAGTGGTGTGGGTGTCAGTTTAAATATTGACAAGTGTAAAATTAAATGGTATTTATGTCTTAAATTTTTTGTAAAAGAAACGTGAGTAAATATCATCTATAAATAGCAAAAGTTGAATATGATGAGGAAACCCTACTATCCCTACATTAAATGGTGGGACTAACAATTTCATGTGTTACCCACATAACACGTAGTCACGTACCCAAAGTAAGCCATCTTGTAGCTTTCCTACACTATTTGAGAACCTTCATGTTTTTTGTGGTTTGTCTTCTAATCCACTGCCCATATAGTCTTGATGCCTTCTACAATATGACATGTAGATGTTGTAAAGGTCATCTAACTTAACATCCAGGGTATTGGCTCGTAGTTGTACTCGGATATAAGATCTACAAAATAAATATACAAAGAGGAAAAGAAATTATGGGTTGTAAACGAGCCGAGCCAGGTTGGGCTCGGGCTTGGCTCGTTCAAAAACCGAGCCGAACCTAGCTGACTCGTTTATCTTAACGAGCTGTAATGTTGGGCTCGGGATCGGCTCGAGCCAGCTCGTTCTTGGCCTAGACGGTTCAAACAATCGTATCAACAAACACGAACACGGGAAATTAAGGGGACAAACTCGCGACTCTTTCTATTCAATCAAACAAACATACGAACTTACAAAAAAACGGGACAAAAAAAAAACAATAATCTAGACCAATATTTATAGTACTACTAAACTTGCTCTCCAATACAATTAAATCTTTTCTAAACCAATTACAATATAACTAAAGAAAATAGATCAAACTTTAACAAAAAAAAAAAAAAAAACTAATTATATCAATCTTTTACTTTGGCCCTTCAACTTTCAAATCATACGAGTTTTAGGATTAACTTTCAACATTCCCCTTAATCCTAAAAACCGACTCCAACTTTCTTGACTTTGTACCGCCAAGATCTTAATCCCAAATAGCACTCTTAACTCTTCAATTTCTATCATTGGTCGTCTTTACCTTTTGTTTTTCAGTTGTTTGTAACAAATCTGTTTAATAGCTTCTTTACGCTCATCATTCAACACATCCACAATGATCTCAAATGCAAATTCATACTTCCCTTTCTTTTCTTAAACTTTTCTATCTTGAGTTATTTGTTTTATCACATGTTCAATTGACAAGTTATTTTTCTAAACTTTTCTTTTCTTTTCTTTCTTTGTTTATCCAAACATTCTTGGCCATTTGACTTTGACCTAAAACTCGCAGTTGGGTTAGCCTTTCTTTATTTATCAAACCTGTTGGGCTTTTCTTTCTAACAATTCCTCTAAACTTTTCCTTCGAATCTGATTTTTCTTCATCATATGCTCCACTGTTGACTTTCACATATGGTTCTACATGTGCAGATTTCTTAGCTGCATCCTTCCTTTCATATGGTACTAGATCTTTTCTCTCGTCATCATGATCAGTAGTAGGTTTTTTTCTTCTTTGCTGCTTACGATCTTGACAGTTTCTTCATCTTCATGGTTGTTTAAGTTAGGAAAACATACATGAAGATTCACTCTTTTCTCTTCTTCTTCTTCTTCTTTCGAAGCAAGTCCTTTCTTTTCTTTATTTAATCTTTCCTTTTCTTTTTCTATAGCTTCCTGAGCTTCTTTCTTACGTGATTTTTCGTCTTGAACAATCGCATACAATCTTCCTTTCTCAGCGATCTCATCTTGTCTTCTTAGCGGCTTCTAGAGCTGCTTTGTCCTGTTCCTCTTTTCGTACATGATCGATTCTAAGATGCCGACTCTTCAAAGCACGCCATACTTCCTTTGCATTCATGAGATTGACAACTTCTACCAAGATGTCGTCCGACAGGGTTTGACATGCGTACTGCAATGCGATGTACATCTTCCTTTCTAGGTGCGGCCCAAAGGGGGTGCAGGGTAGGCGACGGCTCAGGGCCCAAACGCTCCGGGGCCCAAAAATTTATTTATTTTTTAATAAAATTACGCCGTAGAAATTACAATATATAAGTACTTAATTGGAAAATGACAAGATGAGTCCCATGGTCTGGTGGTTTCCATGTCACTTTATTAGTAAGTAGGTCTTGGATTCTAATCTTGATAGCTTCATTTTTAGTTGATTTTTTTCTTTATGTTTGTTACCTATGCAATAAATGCAAATGACATTAATGGACTAATTTTGTGTTACACTAATTCAAAATGGGAATCATAGTTATTTATCCAATCCAGTTTAAAAATGCTTATTTATGTTAATTTCTTAAAATATTATTCAATCTACAATTAGTTTTATGTGATCCATTTTTTATGAAAAAAATCTTATCGTGTTTTCTTTCTACCTTTCATTTTCCAAATGCGCGTGTGATGGCTTTTTTTATCTATGTTTCCACGTAAAAAATCAAAATGCCGCAACATGCAGGTGATTCCACAAATTTTTAATTCATTTTCATATATTTAATACTTTTTATATATATTCTTTTTAAGAAGTTTATATTTTAGGGGCCTGCATTTTATCTTCGCACAGGGCCTACATGTTTTTGAAGATTTTCGGAGACGACCCTGTTCATTTCATATAGAGCTACGTCGACTGTAGATTGAATAACGTCCCAAAAGCCATAACTGATGTCTGTCGTTAAGAACATGCAAAAACCGAAATAAACTATGTAGATAGGATAAGTCGGATATCGAACCAGAGGAGGATTGTGGAAAGTGTTATAAGGTTAAGTGCTGATTATCTAAGACGAAAAAAATAAAGCTTTGCTGTGAATTGATAGATTGTATAAAATTACGAACTAAAAAGTGAAGTTTAAGTCAATAGATAAACAATGGTTCATCCAGATTTCAGGTTTTGCAGCTAGATTCAATTATGTGTTTAATCGAAACACTTACATAGACATAAGTGTTGAATCTAATTAACCAATTGTGATAATCAACGACTAAGTACTCCGGTCAATACATAACGGGAGTTTATCAAATAATTATCAATTGCAATTACCAACCCTAATCCCATAGCAAATATATCCCAATTACTAGAACTCTCGGGAATTGAATGATTAAGAACTAGGGTTAAACATAGTGCAATCAGTTACAATCGATTAATCAAATCAATGGTGAAAAGCATTGAATGCTTAGATCACCGAGTTCAAACGATAATCACAAACACATAATATCATCTAACTTACAAAAACCCTCCATCCGGAGGAAACCAAAAGAGTTTAGCCGCTCATATGCACATATGATCTTCAAAAGCATGTAGAAACGATCGTTGCATGATTAATTCGGTAAGATGTGAAGATATGGGGATGATTGATTGAGCTTGAATGCCAAAAAGTTGCCTCCTTACCTCCCTAGTCGATCCCCAAGTCAAGAATGATGAAAAACTAGGGTTTTTCCATATAAAACACTCCAAAATAAGCCATATTCGCGCCCCCTACGATTGCTGTTAACGCCGTTCTGTGACCCACAATTCCGAATCGAGGGTCACAGTGTAATAATACTGTGCACGCAAGGGACTGTGAACTGGGGGTCACAGTCTTAACTGGGGGTCAAAGTATAGACCTGCTGTTGGTTTTATAACTATACACTCCTGAACCGTGACCCATGGTCTACAGACCATGGGTAAAAACGTGAATTGCTTAGCTTTTCTCCAACAATTGTGCAACTTTCATAAAATGGCAAGATTGGTCCCCCAACTTTACTCCCATCATTTTCTTAACATATACCCATCATATAACTTTCGTTTAATGACCAGGAGACCCCTTAAACTTCAATATATCTTGTTTCTTCATATTTCAACCATCATTAACATTCAATTAATTACCAAACGGCCCCTATACTTTGTAGACTCTTGTTTCTGTTGGTGCACTACATCTGTCGACTTCGTCTTGTATCGAGTCTTAGTCTTAGAATGTTAGATTAGGGCACATTGAACGAGATTTCCCGAGAAAGTTGATTTCACATATATGGACATGTCCATATGTGGGAAATCACAAAGATGTCCGTATGTGGGAAACCTAGAAGATGGTTTCGCTTATATGTACAATGGGGGGTTTCGCTTTTGTGGACATGTCCATATGAGCGAAACCTAGTCCCTATATATACCCTAGGAGCGAATCATTTGTAACGTGTCCTTGTTATCCATACCGAAGTGCTGCCGGTGTGAGATTTGGCTGTAAACGTTGTTATATCAATCAGAAAGGTGATTTAAGTGAAGATCTAGCTGTTTCTACGTTGATTACTTGTTTTCCGCACCTGTAATTGATCAAAACTCCTCTGATAGACTCATTCGGGTCAGAATACGATCCTACAAGTGGTATCAGAGCTTCAGGAGGAGGAGTTCTACAGAGATTTGTTGGATTTCATCATGTATTCTTACTTCTACACCTTCTTTCATCATTTCAGAAAGATTTACCGGTTGAAACTTGTTCAAATTTTCACAGACTAAAGGAAGTTGATCATAAACTAATCCCTGAAAGTTTGAGCCTGAAATTCGAACTAAAAATGGTCCAAAATACCCTCCGAATAGGTTTCGCTCTTACGGACAACCAGTGATTTCGCTCTTGTGATCATAGGGTTTCGCTCATTTGACATCGGGTTTCGCTCATTTGACATCGGGTTTCGCTCATAGGACCTCTAAGTGACCTATTTCGCTTTTGTGTCCACCAATAAGACCTTGTTTCGCTTTTTTGACCACCCATAAGACCCTATTTCGCTTTTGTGTCAACCCAAGACACCTATTTCGCTCATAAGGACCACCTGATTTCGCTCTTGTGTACCACCAATCCTGATTTCGCCCAAGAGTACACCTGATTTCGCCCCAGTGTACACCAAAACCCTGATTTCGTTTTTAAGGACACTCAGAACCTAATTTTGCTCCAGAGTGCCTGTGTTTGAATTACGTACATTGAAAAATGGATACTGAGTTCTACAACGCGTTTGCTACAACCCCGACTAGTCCATCCGACATTACTAAGACCATGACAATGGAAAATGAAACCGGAACAATGCAAAAACCCCCCGAAACTTATGGGAATTGTGGATTATCACGGATGGAAGAAACGGTTTGAAAATTGGGTTCAGGCGAATCATCTAAAAGCTTGGGAGAGCATCGAAACTGAATATGAGAGGCCAAAGAATTCAGTGGGAGTCGGTAAAATCATTTCAGAATTCACGGAGCAAGAAAGAGAGAGTTATAAAGGAGAGAAAGTGATGATCAACTTGTTACAACAAGCTGTTAAAGAAGATATATTTGTGTTGCTTCAACATGATGAAAACGCTTATTCTATTTGGGAAGCTCTTAGAAAGAAATTTGAGGGAAGTACTGAAATGCTACAAAGTAAAGCAGCTTTGTTGAAAAAGGAATTTGAACTATTTACGTGCATGCGTGGTGAAACAACAAAGAGTCTTATTGAAAGATACTGTCATCTTGTACGCACTATGTCACAGTTGAAGATTACAAAAACTCCAGCAGAATGGGTTGAAAATCTTGCTGATGCGTTACCGCAACAGGAATGGGGTACTTATCTGATGATATTGAAGAATTCCGGACAGTTTAGCAGGTTATCGATTGCACAGTTTATAGAGAAGTTGGAGGCACAGGATCTGGAGCAGCAGAAAATTGCTAGAATGAACAGTTCTACTCATCAACAAGATATTAAATTGTACTATAAAGGAAATGTTCAAACTGCTGAAGCAAGTCCAAAGATACAAACTGCATTTAGTGCTGGAAATCAGTTTACACCTAGCAGTCAAGGATCAGTCAACACTAGTGGGTTCTCAACGGTGAATCCTCCAAGTGTTCAAAGTGCATCTGCTGGAAATGGGCATTCAATTCAGTGTAATGTAGCTCTACATCTTCAAAATGGTAAAAATTATTCTGAAGAAGTTGTAAAGCATCATATGGGATTATTGGTCACTGCATTAGAGTCATATGAAGGGTTGATTGCCGGAAGAATTGGTAATCCGATGCTCACAAAGGAAGATTATGACCAAATCGATGCAGAAGAGCTGGAGCTGATGGATATTAAATGGGCCTTAGCGAGTGTTTTGAGGAGAGCAGAAAAGTTTAGATTGATTACAGGAAGAAATGACTTATTGGATGCAAATCTTTCTAATCTAGGATTTGATAAATCTAAAGTTGTCTATTTTCGTTGCAGGGAGAAAGGACATTTTAAAAGAGAGTGCAAGAATCAGGAGCCAAGAGGAGCAAAGGATTCTTTTGGAAAAGATGATTATTATAAGAAATCTATATATCAACAAATTACTGATCTACCACATCAACAAAAAGATCCACAAACGGCACATGGGAAAATGATCGAAGATGCAAACAAGAGAGCTTACTATGGCATCATTGATCAAGATGACGAGAAAGTGGCTGAAGGTTTTAGCTGGGACAAGTACATTCCAGTTGATCCTAATGTTAAATCTTTTATTGCTCAGATTGTTCAAAAGCCAGAGTTGGTGAAGGAGTGGATGGATGTGATGTCGGATAATGAGGAGAGTCAAGATGGAAAATCTGTTTCCTCTTAAAACAGTTCAACAAATAACAGTGATGATGAAGAAGTTGAACAGATAAACATTGGAAAATCTCATTTATCTTCTGACATTTTTGAATTTTATTTTGCAGATAAATTGAAGAAACTCAAAGAGAGAAAAATTGCAAAAGAATTGAAGGAAGTCAAACTGATTGAGAAAATAGTGGAAGTTGAAAAGATAGTTGAAGTCGAGAAGATCGTTGAAATCACAAAACCTTGTCTTACATGTTTAGAGTCTTGTAAACAATGTATAGAGAAAGATGAGAGGTTTAGTGAGTTAGAAAAGTTGAAAGAACAATTGTTGTTTGATGTAAAGAATTTGAAAAAGTCGTATGATGTATTGAAAAGACATGTGAATAGTCTGGAGAAGACTAACTCTGAAAGAGAAAAAGCTTTGAAGATGATGAATGCTACCATGATGACAAAGCAGAAAGAGATCAACTTGTACATAGAAGAATGTGCAAAGTGGAAGAAAGAGTTGGATAGTGAAGCAACTGAGAATAAAAGAATCAGAAGATTGCTGCAAAGTTACAAAGGTTGTGACTACATAATTGATAGAATTTATCCAACAGTTGAAGGATTTGAAGCATTTAAAGGTGAAGAAACAAAGCCAAAGAAGAAAAGGGATACTGGTAAGAAACAGGATGTCTGTTATAATAAGTGTCCGCCTCCGATTTGGAAAGGGTACTCACCTAGAAAACCTAATGAAGAAGAACTAAAACAGGCGGTCAATATTAAGTTAGAATCCGAGATAACCGATGTTTTACCGGACAATATTGACGTCACGTTCACAGTGTCCGACACAGTTCATGAGTCAGAACTGATAAAAAGAGTGGTTGATCAGGTGTTGGATAAGGATGAGGAGTCAGAGTCAAAATCCGAGTCCGAAAGTTCGTGTCAATCAGTCGGGAGTTCGAGTTCGTCCGAAAAGAGTTCAAAATCGTCGGGAAAACGGGTTTATAGTAAAGAATTTTTGTTGTCAAAATCTAATTTGAATGATGAAACATTTGAAGTTGTTTATACTTTGAATGATTCTGACAAATTATATTTTGATAAAGAGTTTCCAATAAGAGGTGTTAAAAATGAATTGATTAAAAAGGTTTTCAAACTTACAGAAATTAATATTTCTGAAATAAAAGATGAAAATCTTAATGAAAAAGTTAAGCCTTACACCTCAAGAGTACAACAAAGACTAAACAAGAAAAAAGGTTACAATTCTGGTTCTGGTTTTCAAAAGAAATCGAACCAAAATCGTAGCTACAAAAAGAAAGGTCTTGGTTTTATTCCACCTGAAAACTATAAAAATGAAAAAAATTTTAAAACAAACACAAAATTTGTTTTAGGACCGTCTGCTGAGGAAGAGAAGAAAAGCTCATTCTGGAGACAATCAAATCAAGAATTTCTTGCTGAGAAAAAGAAGAATGAAGTTCAGAGAACAGAAACCAGAACCTGTTTTAGATGCAACGAAGTTAGACACATTGCATGGAATTGTCCTTAATCGACCAAAACAAAACAGGGAGTTTCTGGAAAACTGAAAGAAGTTGTTGTTGATAAAACCGAACCACCAACTGAAAAATTTAAAGTTTTCAAAAATTCAACATTTGAAGTTGGTGAATGTTCGAAGAGATTTTACAAGTGAAGTGTGAAACTTGACAACCAAAAATGGGTTGTTAAGAAATCAGAAGTAAAATCTGGTGATGAATCTGATTCCACAAAATCAGAGGAGCCACAGTTTGATGAGAGTGATGAAAATTCAGTTCCTTCAATGGATGATGAGAACTTTCCACCATTGAGGACTGAGAATTTTAGAAGAAGAGTTGGAAAGACTGAAAACTCAAATCAAGTTTATTCTGACAAAGATAATTTTGATGTTGAGAAAGCTTTTAATGGAAAAGTAAAGAAGATTTTTGGAAAAATGGTTGATGGGAAGGTGAAAGGGGTAAAAGACTTTTACGCTAAAAAGAAAGCAACTTACACTCCAACAAAATCTGAATTGAAATCACCCAAGGCTGGTCAGGCTTGGGTGGACATTTTCTTTGCTTGAAACACCTAACTTGCCGGAGATCCCAAGTTTGTAATAGTGGATCAGGAATCGGCATCTTTCATGTTTAATAAAGTTGTTTTGAAAATGCTTGATATTGTTAAAATTTTACAGGTTGAATGACTACGCCGAAGCTTCCTGGTTGGTAAGTGCGAAGCAGGAATCGGCACTTTGATGGGTAAAATGTAGATGACTCATTCCTACAATTGGTATTGATTGGTTATATCTACAAGTGGTTATTCTTACAAGTGGTTTAGAGGTTGCTTGATTGCAAACGGTAAATCAGGGAGATTAATTTGTACTTGATTTACTACATTTGATAGAACTGACAAGATGATGAATCATATCCCCGTACTTAAACAAGAAGTGGTAAAAACAAACTCATTTTCTGAAAAAATCATTTTGATTAAAACAAACTTAAGTGTTTTGAAATCTTAATGAGAAAATGGTTTGTGAAAGGGGGGAGTTCAGATTGTTTATGCCTGGAGAGTGGCGAATTGATGCGATTTGATGTCAGTTGTCGTGTTTCTGTATAGTTTGTTTTGCAGTTTATGTTTTACGTGGGTCAAGAGCTTAGATAGTTTTCAAATTTCTTTAATGTGTTTGCATTTTAGGGGGAGAAGAAATTTTTCAGAAAATACAAAAACATTAGAAAATTTGAAAAAGCCAAAAACATGATAAAATAAAAAATGAGTTTCGTTGTGAAAAGAGGAAATGATAGTACATCAGTGGGCTGTCACAACATGCTAAAGAATTGGAAAGTTAAAATGTGATAAACAATCTCACTGCGGATATGCCAGTAGGTTTTTGCACATTTAGTAGATTGTGACGAGATATAAACCTAAAAATCAAACTTGCTTATTTTGTGGGTAACAAAACTGCTTGGATATATAGGTAACCCCTGAAATCTTGTTTGAAAGGTCCCTTATTCTGAGATTCTAGGTCTTTATGCTCAGTGATATCTGGGGTATTATCCCGGGACTTCTGCTGTATGGAAGTACTGACCTAGTCCCCGGATAATGCTTTCCGCAAAAGCTTGAAACATAGCTTCGCCCTCAGCATGCTGATGAAACAATAAAATTGATAGTCGCTGCTGTTGAAATCAAAAGATCCTCTAAAGGGGACACACCGAAAGTCGAGCCGTCATCTCTCTGCTGAACGGAAGTTCTGACCTGAGCTCTCACGGTTTCGTACTATAAATTATTCCCTTACAGATATCATCTGTGGTATACTCACCTGTAAGACTGAATATTGGGATCTGGATACGGGAGTATATTCAAGTAGTGGGACACACGGATAAGTTCAAGTCATTAAAACATTAACATCATATCTCGGATCAATTGAACTTTGTGTGAAAATTTAAGTGGACAAATATACTGACAGTCTAGGTGAATTGTTTAGAACTTAAAATGAAATGTAGCTTAACGGTGTTGGTGACTTGTCTCATAAACTGATATGATCCTCTTACACGAACTCACAAAAACATTGTTTGTACATATTTCTTTATTTCATTACATTTTTCTTTATTTTAAAAAAAAATTAAATTTTTAGTGTGTTTTAGCATAAAGTTTCAGAAAACTCAAAAAGATTTTTGACAACTGGTATTGAAAAGCTGATTTTCAAAATTCTGAGTGCTAAACATGATGAACATAATTTGAGGGGGAGTTTGTCTTTAAAACTGATTTTTTTTCAAATCTTCAAGTGGTTCATCAGATTGTTCTGAAAATCATTTTGTTTGGGTTTTGAAGGTGAGTCTGAGTTAGTGCAAGGTTATATGTTTGAAATATGTATGTGAGAGAAATTTACTTTGAGGTAGAGCTTTTGCAGGATCAGATGTGCCAGGTTATTCGTTCCTGAGATCCGAGCTAGATGAGAGCCAGGTTCCAATACCTGAGGACTCTGATTGGAGGTAGCCAGACAATGATCTTGAGACATGAAGAGTCAGGCTGATTGATATTGAGAAGCTGTTAGATGGAAAGCCAGACAACGATCCTAAAGCTGATGATGCTGATGAACTGAAGGAATGCCAGCATATCGCAAGGGGGAGTCTGAAGACCTGCAAGGAAAGACTGAGAGAGTGAAGCCCAGAGACAGATCAAGACTGAAGATGCGAAGACTCGACACTTAAGACTCGTCAACATCTGAGGGGGAGTCTGTTGGTGCACTACATCTGTCGACTTCGTCTTGTATCGAGTCTTAGTCTTAGAATCTTAGATTATGGCACATTGTACGAGATTTCCCGAGAAAGTTGATTTCACATATATGGACATGTCCATATGTGGGAAACCACATGTCCATATGTGGGAAATCACAAAGATGTCCGTATGTGGGAAACCTAGAAGATGGTTTCGCTTATATGTACAATGGGGGGTTTCGCTTTTATGGACATGTCCATATGAGCGAAACCTAGTCCCTATATATACCCTAGGAGCGAATCATTTGTAACGTGTCCTTGTTATCCATACCGAAGTGCTGCCGGTGTGAGATTTGGCTGTAAACATTGTTATATCAATCAGAAAGGTGATTTAAGTGAAGATCTAGCTGTTTCTACGTTGATTACTTGTTTTCCGCACCTGTAATTGATCAGAACACCTCTGAACGACTAATTCGGGTCAGAATACGATCCTACAGTTTCTTGCACATTTAGGCACAAAGCAACTTCCAATTAAGTACCGAATCGTCCCTGATCGAACTTTGTTCTTCCATGTTTCTTGTATTCTCAAGTTGTTTTCCCAACCGAACAAATTCCGAATCCATACCGAAAGCTGCAATAACCATTCCAATGCATTTCAATCCATCTCTAACCATCATAACTTCACCGAATTACGTGTTTAACCTGCAAAACAACGAATACTCATAGTTATCTCATTCAAGGCAAGTAAATACATAAAACACATACATAACTCACCAAATAGGCACTTTAAAGCTCGGGTTTCACACTCACCATCACATTCCCACACTTACCTTTGCTTGTCCTCAAGCAAACCAACTTAGAACTACTCACCACAGTAACAACACCTCTAAATCCCCTATCCGATTCAACAGTTTAAGTTCCCAAGTCATACCCGTTCCATAGACTAACACATTCGAGATTGACAGTCTGACAAGAAAATCATGTAACTTTAAGACTCAAGACTTGTCTATCTAAAACTAACATGTTTACAATTCAATCACATGCTACACGCCCCTCACCATGTACTATCCTCTCGGGTAATATCTGAACTAGCATGTAATGTGCTAGTATATAAACACTCAAGAACCAAACATGAGATCCTGCAATCATAAGCTTGTATGACAATCACACCTCCACTGTATCATGTAACACGGCACATATCGAAAGGACTTTTGGGTTTTGGGCTTAGGCTAAGGTGGGAAAATTTTTGGCTTTTTATTTTTATGTGGCTAACGAACAAACAACCAAACCGTGACAACTTTATTCACACGACTCAAACTTTTGGGTTGGTTTCTACCCAAACAAAACAAGCATTATTCACAAAACTCTCTTTTTGTTGTTTTCCCTTTTTTTCTTTCTTCTATATGTTTCTTTTTTTTTTCTTTTCTTTTTTTTTTCAAAACTCATAACCATGTCATTCACGGTTGGTCTTACACAATTCATATCGGGTGGACAAACGAAACGTAAATAGGCTCAACAGGGCTAGTAGGGGATACCAATAAGCGGCTAACTCTTAACATAATTAAAGAAAACACATTTCCTAAACAAAACAAAGTTTCACACAACCAACTACAACAAAACACACCCAAAAATAAAGCAAGATAGATAAACATATGCACCTGATCATGTGTATGTAGTGATGCGGCTGTTGTGCTTTAACCGGAATAGATGCATTCTGTAGATTCTTTTATATCACACCGGGGATGTTGCCAAACATCACCACACTTGAATTATTGCATCCATGATGATTAAATCAAGAACCTATCAAAACACAACCACACCAAAATGAACCAAACCAAAGTACAATACTCTACATCCTCAGGCTGCCTCCCAAGAGCGCTAAGTTTAAAGGTCTTCAACCAGACTGTACCTGATTTTCAAGGTGGTTCAGATGCACGCTTGCCCTCCCATGTCTCTACGTACGTATCCATCCAGTTTTTAGGGAGGGTCATAGATCCACTCCGGTTGGGGTTGCGCCCAGTTTGGTCACCCCATCTAAACCCACCATCAGGTGGTTCCCTTTCCTTAGCTCTCCTTCTTACATCCACCTTCCTTGCCTGATTTCCATCATCCTTTGATTCAGATATGTAAACACTACCACTAGAACCAATCTCATTAGTAGCACCTGTGAGATTTACATCATCAAGCAAATCGTAAGCAATAGATTTTAAAAACACATTGAAATACAACTTACGATTCTGGTAGCTCAAAATGACAATCTCATTCCTGCAATCGATTTGAGCGTTTGCTGTATACAGGAATGGACGTCCAAAAATTACCTGCGGCTGCGCGTAGGTCTGTGCTGGTGCATAATCGACCACCATGAAGTCGACCGAGTAGTAGAACTCGCCAAGTTGGATTACCACATCTTTAACAACCACCCGGGGTTGTTTCAAACTTGCATCAGCGAACATTGCCATACTATCACACGCTTGCAGAGGAACAAAGTCATATTGGTCGTACAAGCTACCAGGAAGAATACTCACCCCCGCTCCATAATCTAACAACGCTCGGTGGTTCTTGAATTTTCCAACTCGAATAGGAACAACTGGTTCCCATAGATCAACTCCATTTGGCTCTTCATCAGTATCCATTACACCTGCAATCACATGAGGCACAGACAAACCGTTATCCAAACAATTATTATTGAGAACATGATTTACCCCACTGATCGGAATGTTCTTTGAATTTTTAGGGTTCATCTGCATGTCACTTGGCAGCTTCCCATTCTTCTGCTTCAACTCTGCTATCTCAGTCGCGAGTTGGCCCATTTGTGCAGTCAACGATTGGATGGCCTTATCCCGAACTTCATCCTTTTGTGCACGATTTTGCAAATCAAGTTGAATCGCCTTCAACATTATAACAACCCTCCTAAATTATTTCCGACACCCCTAGTATAATTATAACATTCCTATACGTCTCAAAATATACCCCGTATACGTGTAACCGCCCTAAATACCTTTATATAATTAAAATTAAAATAAAAACAAAATTCAGAAGCCTCTGGCGGGCCGCGAAGACTCTCTCCAGTCTTACGCGGGACGCGACAAGCTACACGTGTGACTAATCAAAGCTAGAGCCTAGATCCCCTATGTCTCGGGCCGAGAAGGCCCTGCCTTCTGTTTACGCGGGCCGCGAGATCCTGGTCGACCAGAACTATAAGTAGTGGCCCTCAGCGGTTCATTTCAACCGTTCAAATCACAACTTTCTCTCTCGAATTTCTCTATAGTATGCACTATCCCCGAGCATAATACCCCCTTAATTAACGAAGTTCTGCCCCGTTGTAAGTATTATAACCCCGGTTACATATTAGAAACGCTGCCCGATTGATCTAGTGCTCCGTAACGGCTGTCAAGGTTCTGCCCGATGTAGTCGTTGGAGTTCTGTCTCGGGGAGGATATTACTAATGTAAATATTGGGTTATGATACTAACGCATGTGCATTGTGTAATTAATAGATTATAACCAGGAAAAACACCCGGAAAAGTCTAAACTAGCAATGTGAGTAATCTCCTTTTTGTAAACCTTTTTGCAAACTGTTTTTACAAAAACGTCAATGTTTTAAATTTTATTTCACAGTGATTGAGTATTTGTAATTCTACAATTATCGTCGGTATGTTTGGGTTTTTTATACAAAATTTGTTACAACACTGTGAGTAGTAACATGATCACAAGTCGGATCGACAGTACCGTGGGTGTAGAATAAATAAACAAATGTAATTGCTGATTGCCCTCAACACTGTACAAGGATAAAACCTGTCTTGATTAAACTAGGATTCACTCACCAGTATTTTCCACTGACAAAATGTTTTTAAACGCGTTTCAGGTAACAAAATGTGAAAGCCAAATTAGAAGCCTGCTGGAGAACACCGAAGGCTTGGAATAGTGGCTATAAAGTTACCTAAAATAAAGAAGATGTTTTGTTAAATAAAATAGGGTTTATCCCTATAAAAATGTGTGTACTTGAAACTTGGGAATTTCCCATGTGTTTAATGCTATAAAAGTGTGGTATTTACTCTGATAAAAATATTTCCTAACTAAGGTCCTGAAGAAAATTCCACTGCCAAACTGATAAACACCGATACCACTGAAACTGGCCCCGGCCGCCCGTTCCCGGGTAGATAGGGGACGGGGGTTGCGACAGAAGGTGGTATCAGAGCTTAGCCACTAATTTCAGCCAAAGAGGCGTTCTGCTGACATTGAAATTATAAATGTTGTTAGGAAATAATCAATAAAACTATGTGTATACGTGTCTATTATTATTTTGTGTTATTTAACAATTTGTTAGTTTTCAGTATGAGTGATCAAGGACATTCGGACGCTTACCGTCAGTTGCCCACTCTCCTAGGGACAAAGGAACCTCTTCACAGTCTACCCCCTCGGTGTATCCGGCTGATACTGAAGAAGGGATTTTCATGTTCAAGGCACAATCTGAAGAACCATTCCCTCCCAAGAAGAGAGGATGGTTCAGCAGAGGAGCTCATGAGCGTAGAAAGAGAATGAGGAAATTGCAACAGCAAAGGGCCTTAGCAGAGGCCAGTAGGGAAATGAATGTGCAAACTCAGGACATACTCAATAGGAGATTAGCTAATTTTCACATATTAGCTACCACCACTCCCGACTCTAATCTAGAACAACTCAGAGCACCACAACCAATGAAGTTATTCCCGACACAATCCGTGGAAGTAGAGATTGACCTAGCAGACCAAAACCCACTACCTGACCTAGACCCAACTGAAATCCCTAGAATTCCAGCACCCCCTCCACCAGAGTACGACCCGTGGTTTGATGACCACAGGGATTACCAGCAGTGTTACTCAATCCCAATAGAAGAGCCCATGCAAGATTTAGTTGGACCCTACCCAGACCTTGACCCTCTAGACCCCTGTTATGATAATGACCAATATATCCGGGAAATTCTAGAGAACCCGTATACTCAGGAAGAACCCATGCCCCAGTTTCCTGAACCGATACCAGCCCCAGCCCCACGCATGAATACTGAGAACCTACAGGAACTCCGAACCTTTGGTGAGGAAATCCTAGAAGGAAGTGAGAGGATGAGACAGATAGGGGAACGACTCGTCTGGAAATATGACGAGCGTAATATGCAATACTGGATGAACCCCTATCAGTAGTAATAATAATAATAATATTTAAATATATATGTGTGTAAGTTAAAATATATATATATATATATATATATATAATACAATAATAAAATATATTTTTCCAAACTAAGATAGATAACCCTATAATTATTGATGCATACTGGTATTGTATTTTCATTTTTAGTTATGGTTTGTAATAGATAGAGATGCATAATATAAAATAGAGTAAAGATCGCAATGACGACGATTTTGGATCAATGTGTTATCGTGTTATTAATTGCATCTAATATTATTTCATGATATAAATATTTGATAAATGTTTAAAATCCAGATGGCCGACAATGCAAATCGGGAAAACCAGAATAATGAAAACCAGATAAATAACAGTGCTATTCGACACATAGTAACCCAAGGGATTAGAGATGCTCTGCCATCTATTATCCAACATGTTAGATATGCGAATAATAATAAAAGTATTAGTGGAAGCAAGAGAACACATACTGAACCAGAACACAGCGTGAACAATGGGCCATTTCTTCAATTGCCAATTCCAAAAAGAAGAAGAATCATGTCTTCTGGTTGTTCTTATAAAGAATTCTGGTTCTGCAAACCAATAGAATTCTCGGGCAATGAAGGAGCCATTGCAGCCCTACGCTGGTTAGAAAAGACTGAGGCAGTCCTAAAAATAAGCAAGTGCTCAGAAGAAGATAAGACAATGTTTGCTTCCAATCTGTTTAAGAATGCAGCTCTGGAATGGTGGAACACTATCCTCCAGTCTAGGGGAAGTGACAGGGTTTATAATATGGAATGGATCGAATTTAAGAATATGATGGAAAGAAAATTCTATCCTCCTAATGAAAAGGAGCAGATTGCTAATAAATTCTTAAACCTTAGAATGACCGGAGTAGATAGCAAGGGTTACACTACTACATTCTTTGAAAATGCTAGAATAGTCCCAACCCTAGCATCACCAGAACCAGTGTTAATCTCTCGTTACATCTAGGGATTAATTGGTGAGATTAGGCATGTAGTCAAGGCAGCTAGACCACCAACCATAGAAGAAGCTGTAGAACTAGCAAACACCTTGACTGGTGAACTGGTACGTATAGAATAAGAGAACCAAAGGAGAAACCTAGCCCAAAGGCTTACCCAGGAATTTCGCTACGGTAATTCCAACCGTGGGAAAAATATAGGATCTACCTCCACACCTTACTGTAAAGCCTGTAAGAAGAAGCATTCTGGAAGATGTTCCACCTACTGCAACTACTACATGATACCAGGACACAAGGAGGAAGATTGTTGGAAGAAACCCAGTAATGGAGTGTGCTTCAACTGTGGAAAAAAAGGACATATCAGGACGAATTGTCCGAAACAAGCTCTAGCCATGAATAACAAGATTACTAAGAATGCTAGGGAATTTTTGTTAACCACATAAGAAGCAAAGATGATCCCGGACGTGATTGCCGGTACGTTTTTAGTTAATGATGTTCTTACCAAAGTATTATTTGACTCTGGTGCGAACCAAAGTTTTATTAATACTTCATTTTGCAAAATTCTCAACCAACCATTAACTAAACTTAAACAAAAATGTCTAGTAGAAACAGCAAATTGAGAAACCATTAAAATTTCTGAAATCTTGCAGGGAGCAAGAATAGAAATTTTGAATCAAAGGTTTATTGCAAATCTTTACCCAATGAATCTGGCAGGATTTCATATTGTATTAGGAATGGATTGGTTAATAGCCAATAAAGCCAGTATTCTATTGATCAAAAATCAATACAAGTAAATTCACTAAAAGGTGAAAAGATCATAATTAAAGGAGATAAGCCCACTAGACAAACAAAATTCATCTCTGTGATGAAAACTGCAAGTTGTGCAAGAAAAGGGTCAATAGTGTATATGATCTCCATAATCATTAACAATTTAACACTAAAGGAAAAGAATTAAAAGATATCACTGTAGTATCAGAATTTTCAGATGTATTTCCAGAAGAATTACCAGGACTACCGCCAGACAGGGAAGTCGAACTCAGAATTCATCTGCTACGAGGAACAACACCAATTGTCAAAGCCCCTTACCGATTGGCGCCTGCAGAAATGCAAGAATTAAAGAAACAGTTAGATGAACTGTTGGAGAAAGGATTCATACAGCCAAGCTCATCGCCATGCGGAGCACCGATATTGTTCGTTAAAAAGAAAGACGGATCAATGCGTATGTGCATTGATTACCATGAATTAAATAAGGTCACGATTAAAAATCGGTACCCATTACCAAGAATCAATGATCTGTTTGACCAACGGCAAAGAGCTCGATTTTTCTCAAAGATCGACTTACGCTCAGGATATCATCAATTAAAGGTACAGGAAGAGGACATTCCTAAGACCGCTTTCAGAACAAGGTATGGCCATTATGAATTTACTGTCATGCCATTTGGTCTAACCAATGCCCCAGCCGCATTTATAGACATGATGAACCGAATATGTAAGCCATATTTGGATAAATTCATAATTGTCTTTATAGACGATATTCTGATTTACTCTAAAAGTGAAAAGGAACATGCAGCGCATCTACATACACTTTTAAATTTATTGAGAAAATAAAAGCTTTATGCTAAATTTTCGAAATGTGAATTCTGGTTAGAGGAGGTACAGTTTCTTGGACATTTAGTAAACCATGAAGGAATTCATGTGGATTCCACAAAGATTGAGGCAATTACTAAATGGAAAGTCCCTGAGTCGCCCACAGAGGTTTGAAGTTTTCTAGGATTGGCCGGTTATTATAGAAGATTTATTCGAGATTTTTCTAGAATAGCCATTCCCTTGACTAAGCTAACTTGTCAATCTGTTAAGTTTGAATGGGGATCAAAACAAGAAGAAGCCTTTAGAATTCTTAAGCAAAGATTAACCAATGCACCTATACTAGCGTTACGAGAAGGAACTGAAGACTTTGAAGTCTATTGTGACGCTTCTAAGTTAGGTTATGGATGTGTGTTGATGCAACGCCAGAAGGTTATAGCCTATGCGTCTAGACAACTTAAGAATCATGAAGAACACTATACAACACATCATTTAGAATTAGGAGCCATAATTTTTGCCCTTAAGATTTGGAGACACTATTTATATGGAAATAAATTTGTTGCCTTCACTGATCATAAGAGTTTAAGGTACATTTTTGGGAAAAAAGAGCTAAATATGAGACAAAGACGCTGGATGGAATTTCTTAGTGATTATGATTGTAATATCCAATATCATGAAGGAAAGACTAATGTAGTTGTTGATGCTTTAAGTTGAAAGTATCACGAAAAGCAAAAAAGAGTACGTTCTCTTTAGTTAAATCTACAAGTAGATTTAAGTGACCGGATTAGAGAAGCTCAGGAATCAGTTATCAAAGATGATACTGAAAAATTGAAATGAATGATTAAGGAATTAGAACAAGGAACAGATGGAATTTGAGATTCCATAAGAAAAGAATATGGATACCTAAACTAGGAAACCTACGCCACCAAATATTAGAAGAAACCCATAAATCTAAATATACGATGCATCCTAGAAGTGATAAGATGTATCAAGATTTAAAAGAGAATTTCTGGTGGATAGGAATGAAAAAAGATATAGCAGCTTATGTTACTAAGTGTTTAACCTGTTCACAGGTCAAAGCTGAACATCAGAAACCCTCAGGTTTACTGCAGCCATTGGAAATGCTTGTATGGAAGTGAGAATTGATAACAATGGACTTTGTTACCAAACTACCCAAGACAAGAAAAGGTAATGGTACAATCTGGGTGATTGTAGATAGGTTAACCAAGTCTGCTCATTTCCTACTGAAGGGGTAAGGTCCAAAAAACCTCATATCAAGTACTTGGGACGATACCACAACCTTATCTCTTAGCCCTCTTTTGGCCTTGCGCGACCGCGCAACTGGTCCTACAGAGAGAGCTTAGGAGAAAGATAGCAGGCAACACTTGTGCGCTAAAAGGAAAATCATGAATCCTTGTGCCTTCCTCCATAACAAACAAAGGATGAGAATCCTAGGTTAAACACTTCCACTTAAATAATACTCAGACTTCGGTATTATTTTCTGCACTGATACTACACGATAAGGATTCACACCGGATTATGGCAATTACCTTCTAGAAGACTCAGTCATGCAGCACCAGACGGTTATAACCGTCTGGGACACGTGTCATCATCCCAGGCTACCCTGAAATCACGATGATGGCATGGAATTGGAGAAAAACTTCCACTTGCCCACTTTCCACGTGGCAACACCCTAGCTGTTGATCAAGATCACGATCCGTGTGATCTCACAATCCAATCAAGAGAATTAATGGAAGTAAAATAACCGCTTACGGTGTTAGCATCTTCCATTAATATTTCAACAACGAGTTTTCCCGCCCAAACTCCCGGCTATAAAAAATGAGAGTAATTCAGGTATGAACTTCAAGTTACACTCACTTCACCAATACTTCTTCTTCTTCTTCATAAACACATACTTATTCTCACGCCGGATTCGGGTTACGGAGAGAACCTCCCTTCTCCCCGTAACGAGGCTAACAGTGTTCTGTTTTGCAGTGTTCACCGGAGAAGAAGACATGTCCCTTCAAATCAAATGAGAGAGAATCACCCCTTTATGCAGAACCTAACCCCCGGGATAATTTGATTCTGGTCATTTATCTAGTGTTTCTTCATTGGCACCCACCGATTTTTCTGTTTCATCCGTTTTCTCTCGTTCTTTCGATTCACTTTGTTGATTCCATTTGCATATGGAAGAAACTTCAACTCATCGACAAAGCGGCCCTCGGCCGAATTTCGTTAACAATACCCAAGTTGAGGGTATTGTAGAAGAAGCCTCGGATGACAATGGAGCACAGTTCAATCATCCGAATGAACCTATCACCCCAGGGGTACAGCCGAAGATCCCTGCAAGCTCAATTCTACCCCCAGGAGAGACCCCAATCTCCTGGTATGTCAGATCTCAGGGAGCATTGAATGCAGTATACACACAGCTGTGTGCACAAACTGCTCCCCAAACTCAATCACGAAGGCAAGGATCCCGTGCTCATGCTTCTCAATGTGATGGCCCATCCCAAGTCCAAATCGAAGACACAAAGGTCAACTCTAGATCTCCATCGAGATATGAATACACTCAATCAGAAAATCGTCGAAGAGAGCATCGAGATGAGTCACACTCTAACATAAGACCATCAGTTCACACCAGGTTGGGTCCCCAGCAGCACACCCACACCAGTGAATATGATCCAACTTACCGTGAAGGAGAAAGTGCCAGCGTATTTAGTCGGTTACAGCCGAATTACAACAAGTGTAGACCCCGCGTGATTTACAATCCCGAGGCTGAGTACAACTATGATCTGATCTATCGACCTGCTAAGGCGACGGAGAATTCAAAATTTATTAGCGAAATCGCTCTGGCTCCACTAGAGAAAGCGAAACTCCCGTCTAACGTGGGCAAGTTCAACGGAATGACAGAACCTGACGATCATCTGCGAGTTTTCACAAGCGCAGGACTGGTAGGAGGCTGGACCCTACCAATGTGGTGCCACCTTTTCGTACAAACCCTTACAGGCGCTGCAAGAATCTTGTTTGATAACTTGCCCATTGGGAAAATCACGTCATGGAAAGATTTACGCGAGAAGTTTCTGGTTTATTTTAGCCACCAAAGGCGATCTATCCGTGACACAGCGGATGTGATGAACATCTGGCGTCATGATGATGAAAGTCTAGAAGAATTCATCACCCGTTATAACAAAGAGGTAGTCGAGATCAGAGACGTCCACGAGCAGCTGATTCGCGCCCAATTCAAATATGCAGTCAGGTGTGACGATATGATAAAAGTCCTGTCTGGGATGGAAGAACTCCCGAAGAGCTGGAAAAAAGTGATGGCGGTGGCTAAGGTCTACGCCCAAACAGAAAAGAATCTCACCACCAACCGGCCGCCACCACCGCACAACCGACCCTCAGATCTAGGCTCAAGTGGCGGGAGGAAATTTAAGAAAGGTTGGCGCGATTCTAACTCAGGAAACTATTCATCCGAGGATGCTCGAGCCACAATCAATAAGCTTGCCTTGTAGAGAGAAGCCAAACAAGAGAACAGGGAGAGACAATGGACTCCCTTAACCAAAACTCCTACGGAAGTTTTAAGCACGGAGGATTATCAGTTTAAGCCTCCACCACCCATGAAGAACAAACGTGGACAAGACCCAGCTGAGTATTGTGATTACCACAAGGACAGTGGTCATACCACCAATAATTGCATCTCCTTGCGCACAGAGATAGAAAAGGCGCTTAAAAGTGGTGAGCTCACTCACCTACTACAAAACGTGCGCAAGGACATAAAACAAATTACCCGGGGCGAAGAAGGCCCGAGCAGGAAAGCGAAAAATTAACTCTATGATCTCCTCGCAGAATGGAACAGACTCTACAGTTTACCAAGTTTAAGCAGGAAATAGAGTGTAAGTTAAGTCCGGTTTATTTATCTTAATAGACTTTGTAACGGTCTCTGCGCCTTATCCCGAAATAAACAACAAAGTTTCTATTATTTTTGTGTTTTTCTTACAAAGTGCATGCAATTTCTTTTGGTAAGTGCAAAAACATTATGGTAAATATAATACAATTCTCATGAACGGTCAGTGATTACATCACACAAGACCATATGTTCACACATGAGCTTTATACCACCTTTATTCGCCTTACCTGATCAAAGTAATTCTACCCATGCAAAATATTGTAAACTAAAACACATACATCACGCTACTATTGGCACACAAATACGCCTTAAAAAACTATCAAACACAACAGTGTTTCAGTATAAGTTACTTGCGAAGCAGCGCATTAACAAAAGAAGGGATACACATCCCAAAAGACTACAAAAAAAATTTGTTCAAATACAATTACAAAAGGAAACCTACGCTAGATCTTCACCTTCATCTGGGAAGATTTCCTTTAGTTGCGCCACGTGATCTTTGGATTGCAAAGAAACATTTATAAGGTCCATAACAGGAAGCTGCAAATTGTTGAATTCTGTTTTTAAAGCTGCAAGCGCAGCGCCAGTATTAACGCCATAAGTAGCAGATCTGCTAGTATCCCAATTAACCTTCAGAGCGTTATTTACATGGTGCGAACACTCAACATAGCCTTGTGTATACCCATCATTTCGTGCAGCAACCACCAAACGCGCAACAGTTTTATCTAGCTCTTCAGAATTCAACACTGATTCAGCAACCTACAAGAACAAGAAAGATAAATAACAGCAGAGCGCAAAGCATTCCCTCAAAGAAAACAAACAAGAAGCAACTTACACAGGCAATCCCACGCTCTTTCAGCCATAACATATCGCTTTTCAAAGGTTCCAACTCGCTCTCCATTGTTGCCCGCGCCGTTTCGGAATTCTCTAGTTTTTCTTCAGTATCAGCCAGACGGCGGGAGGTTTCGGTTTTCTCGGTACGCGCAAGTTCCAAGTCTTTCTTGAGTTGTTCCTGATCAGAAAGCAAAGCGGTAAGTTCTTCTATTTCTTTATCTCTAAGAGCAAGGGTGGCGCAAGCTTGTACCTCTCGTTGCTCACTTCGCTCCCTGTGTGAACGCGCCTCATCCCATGCAGCTTCAGCATCAGGCTTTTCTTTCTTCAACCTTTCGATCTCCGCATCCTGTTTCTTCAACTTCTCAACTTCAGCTTTGAGATTATTGATAGCATTGCGGAGACTCATCTTTTCGGCGTTATCTTTTTCGCATATCTACTTCCAGTTCTTGCGCTCCTCGGAAAGAAGGGCAGCTTCAGCTTCCGCCTTTCTCTTCCAGCCCGCAACGGACCATTCTTCAGTTTTCCGATCAGCTTCAAACTTGGCCTGATCAGCTTCCAGCTTAGCTTTTAACCGGGCAATTCGGTTTTCATCATCAGCAACCTTCTTCTTAGACACCTTGAAAGCATCCCACTCCTTGTGCATGCTATGCCACTCACGCACTATGCGATGAGTAGTAGATGCATAAGAAGCGGCCTCCTCAAGGTAGGCATGATAAGTTTGCTCATGAAGCCGACTCTCTTGAAACTTAATCTCCCCAGGTGGGAATATCCCCTACAACAAGTCCCGACACATGCGCCAATCCGAGAAAGTATCACCTTTCTTCAGATTCCAAACAGGGGCATGAATTTCGGAAGCATCCTTCTCTGAATAAGTCTTATAATAATAATCCCCCAGAGTTTCATCTGGGCGGATTGGAGAATTCTTGCCAGCATCAGAAAATGAGCCCTGATCTTCAACAGTAACCTTCTCAATATTCTCAGGCATAGCTCCAGAAGCTTTAGAATGAGGAGTTGCAACAGGGATTTCTTCGGCAGTTTTCCCTTTTTCCGAATTATGAGCAGCAAGTTCAGGGGCTTGCGGGTCACCAGCACCATCCAAAATCTCTGGGCTAATAACCTTTTCCGCATCCGCAGCAACATCAACATCAACAGGCTTATCATCTCCGAGATCTTCAAACCCAACAGTTTTCTCCGCACCACCCTCGGGAACCTCAGTATTCTTTAACTGATCAACAACAGAGGCGCGCGGAGGAGAGGGTGGGAGTTCTTCATTAACCACAGGCAGTGGTTCAATGGGGACAGGAGAAATTGGTTTTTCTGAAAAACAAAGTCTATAAATCACAAAATATTCAATGTGCGTAAGAAGAAGAGAGCAAAATATGACACTTACCAGGAACATACTCTAAAATAAAAGCATCCAGATTGCCTCTCCTGGTAATCTTCTTTCTCTTAATCTTCTTTGCAGGTTGACCTTCAGCCTCAGAGCCAGACTGTTTTCTTTTCCCTGCCTTATTCCTCACTAAGTGCTCAGGGCTTGATTCCAAATCAATGGGATCATCAGGGTTGGACGGAGGGATATCGGCAGTATCTTTTGGTTTTGGTTTTGGTCTTCTTATAACTGCAGGCGCAAGACCCTCCAAAGAATCAGAAACCACCACATAATGACACCAGGAGTCAGAAGAGCGGCGCATACCTTTCTTCTCTCCCCCAACGTTTTTGGTCTTAGAAGACTGAGTTTTTTCATCATCATTCTTCTTAGAAGCAACAGTAGCGGTTGGCGCACGTCTTTTCTTCTCAGGGCCTATGCCAAATTAGACAAGTCACATACTAAAGCGCAGAATAAAACTTGTTCAAACGAGCAAAAGAAGCAAACAATAAACAATATGAGGAAAGCTTACCAGCACCAGCAGCAGGTTGTGCAAACAGATCAGCATCCCGTCGAAGAACAAAATTCTTCACAATACGGTGATACCACAGTTCCTCATCTGGCTTTTTTACAATAGTAGACATCTTTCCACCTTCTCTCTCAATCGCAACAACGTATAACGAGACAGCTGCAAAGAAAGAGAAGTGAAGATAAATTTCAAAAAAAAAAAGAGAGAAAAAGAGAGAATCAGAAGTAAAGATAGGGCAAAAATCTTACTCTTGCCATCCTCCATTTACACCGGCTTCTCTTCTCGTTCCATTCCCCAGTTCAGACTCATACCGGCACCAACAAGGGTTTTCTCCGGTAAAGCAATAGATGGAACGTCTTTCAGATCCTGGTACCAATTTTCGTCAACAGGGGTTTGAATAGTTTCAGTAGGGACGTCCTCTTTTCCCCTAAAAATCATCTTCATCGGGAAAACCCCTGCTTTAATGAAAAAGAATTTCTGTTTCCAGTCGTGGAATGATTTTGGAGGATGAAGCAAAATCTTTTTCGCCGATGCCCTTTGAACAAACTAATAGAACCCTTGAGTACAGTGCATTTGATGAAAAACTCGAAATCGAGGAACTGTCGGTTCAATATGCATCGTACGGCACACGAATTCAAAATGCCGAACCCTAACCATACCAATTGGGTGCATCTGGGAGATGTGGATTTGTAGTGCTCGAGAATTTCAAGAAAAAATTTCGTTACAGGCAAACGAAAGTTTCCTGCACTAAAGAAATACCAAAACAGGGTCACCTACCCGGCCGGAGCATCCGCCGCCGTTTGACCTTCTTCAGGGTAAAGGGCACCCCAGTTTTCCGGGAACCTGAGATTCCGAACCAAACCATCAAAGGTTGCCCTAGACCACTTTAATGGTGGAAGTTCGATAGACATTTCTTCTGTTGAGTCTTCGTGATGATCGCCGGTTGACATAGAGAGGAGAAATTGCAATTCTTTCTAAAAAATGGATAAAGAAGACGAAGAAGAAAAAGGGTTTCAACGAAGTAATGATTACTGGAAATGGGAAAATCAAAACACTTATATACCCACCGCCATAAATAGCTTTGGTAACTACAACAACACCTTTTTCGGGGTAGAACAGTTACCCAAGCGACAGGGGCGAGTGGGAAGCAACGCAAACGCGAATTCACGCGCGCATGTAGAGCACGGTCAGTAATATGCACCTGACAGTAACAGCCTGTCACACAGTCCTTACTGTACCTTTCTCACTCAAAGTCAAAGATTTTCAAAATCACCATAATAAGCAAAGTAAAGCTTCTCATAGAAGATTCCCCATTTTCGCTCCTAAAAAATCTACAAGAATTTCTCTCATAGTCCAGTGCTCCACTTATTTGCATAAGAGCAACACTAGACTGGGGGGACTTGAAAGGGTAAGGTCCCAAAAACCTCATATCAAGTACTTGGGACCATACCACAACCTTATCTCTTAGCCCTCTTTTGGCCTTGCGCGGCCGCGCAACTGGTCCAACAGAGAGAGCTTAGGAGAAAGATAGCAGGCAACACTTGTGCGCTAAAAGGAAAATGATGAATCCTTGCGCCTTCCTCCATAACAAACAAAGGATGAGAATCCTAGGTTAAACACTTCCGCTTAAATAATACTCAGACTTGGGTATTATTTACTGCACTGATACTACACGATAAGGAGTCACACCGGATTATGGCAATTACCTTCTAGAAGACTCAATCGTGCACCACCAGACGGTTATAACCGTCTGGGACACGTGTCATCATCCCAGGCTACCCTGAAATCACGATGATGGCATGGAATTGGAGAAAAACTTCCACTTGCCCACTTTCCACGTGGCAACACCCCAGCTGTTGATCAAGATCACGATCCGTGTGATCTCACAATCCAATCAAGAGAATTAACGGAAGGAAAATAACCGCTTACGGTGTTAGCATCTTCCGTTAATATTTCAACAACGAGTTTTCCCACCCAAACTCCCGGCTATAAATATGAGAGTAATTCAAGTATGAACTTCAAGTTACACTCACTTCACCAATACTTCTTCTTCTTCTTCTTCATAAACACATACTTATTCTTCTCCGGAGTCGGGTTACGGAGAGAACCTCCCTTCTCCCCGTAACGAGGCTAACGGTGTTCTGTTTTGCAGTGTTCACCGGAGAAGAAGACCTTTCCCTTCAAATCAAACGAGAAAGAACCACCCCTTTATGCAGAACCTAACCCCCTGGATAATTTGATTCCGGTCATTTATCTAGTGTTTCTTCACCTACCAATGAAGGAAACATTCGGTATGGAACAGTTAGCCAAGTTGTATGTAAATGAAATAGTTTCATTACTTGGAATTCCTTTATCAATTGTTTCTGATAGAGATAGCCGTTTTAATTCTCATTTTTGGGCAAGTTTCCAAAAAGCAATGGGAACCAAGCTAAATCTAAGCACAGCTTATCATCCATAAACGGTCGGACAAAGCGAGAGGACAATTCAGACAATGGAAGATATGCTTAGAGCTTGTGTAATTGACTTCGGAGGTAATTGGGACGATCATCTGCCATTAGTAGAATTTTCTTACAATAACAGCTATCATACCAGTATCAATGCTGCACCATTCGAAGCACTTTATGGACGAAAGTGCCGAACTCTAGTCTGCTGGGCAGAAGTTGGAGAAAAGCAACTATCTGGACCCGAGATAGGTCAAGAAACAACGGACAAAATCATTCAAGTCAAGGAAAGACTGAAAGCAGCACGCGATCGATTGAAAAGTCATGCTAATAACAGACGAAAGCCATTGGAATTTCAAGTAGGAGATACAGTTTTGTTAAAAGTCTCTCCTTGGAAAGAAGTGGTAAGATTCGTAAAAGGGGAAAGCTAAGCCCCAGGTATGTTGGACCTTTTGAGATTATTAGAATAACAGGATCTGTAGCCTATCAGCTACAACTGCAAGAGGAACTGGCAGGAATACATGATGTATTTCATATATGTAATCTCAAAAAGTGCCTAACCGATGAATCACTAATGGTACCTCATAAGGACATAGAGGTAAATGAAAAGCTAAAATTTGTAGAGAAGCCTCTACAGATTGAAGACAAGAAAGTCAAGAATCTCAAGCACAAGTGATTAGTTCTAGTCAAAGTGAAGTGGGATTCTAAGAGAGGACCTGAATACACATGGGTTCTTGAATCCGAAATGCAAAGGAAATATCCACACCTGTTCCAGTAGATCTCGAGGACGAGTTCTAAATTAAGGTGGGAAGGATATAACAACCCTCCTAAATTATTTCCGACACCCCTAGTATAATTATAACATTCCTATATGTCTTAAAATATACCCCGTATACGTGTAACCGCCCTAAATACCTTTATATAATTAAAAATAAAATAAAAACAAAATTCAGAAGCCTCTGGCGGGCCGCGAAGACTCTCTTCCAGTCTTACGTGGGCCGCGACAAGCCGGCTACGCTGCCTCCCCTGGTGCCGCCACGTGGCACAACACCCGGACAAGCTACAAGTGTGACTAATCAAAGCTAGAGCCTAGACCCCCTATGTCGCGGGCCGTGAAGGCCCTGCCTTCTGTTTACGCGGGTCGCGAGAACCTGGTCGACCAGAACTATAAATAGAGGCCCTCAGCAGTTTATTTCAACCGTTCAAATCACAACTTTCTCTCTCGAATTTCTCTAAAGTAGGCACTATCCCCGAGCATAATACCCCCTTAATTAACGAAGTTCTAGCCCGTTGTAAGTATTATAACCCCGGTTACGTATTAGATACGCTACCCGATTGATCTAGTGCTCCGTAAAGGCGGTCGAGGTTCTGCCCGACGTAGTCGTTGGAGTTCTGTCTCGGGGAGGGTATTACTGATGTAAATATTAGGTTATGATACTAACGCATGTGCATTGTGTAATTAATAGATTATAACCAGGAAAAACACCAGGAAAAGTCTAAACTATCAATGTGAGTAATCTCCTTTTTGTAAACCTTTTTACAAACTGTTTTTACAAAAACCTCAATGTTTTAAATTATATTTCACAGTGATTGAGCATTTGTAATTCTACAATTATCGTCGGTATGTTGGGGTTTTGTATACAAAATTTGGTACTACACTGTGAGTAGTAACATGACCACAAGTCGGGGTGACAGTACCGTGGGTGGTAATTAAGGTAGAATAAATAAACAAATGTAATTGTTTATTGCCCTCAATATTGTACAAGGATAAAACCTGTCTTGATTAAACTAGGATTCACTCACCAGTATTTTCCACTGACAAAATGTTTTTAAACACATTTCAGGTAACAAAATGTGAAAGCCAAATTAGAAGCCAGCTGGAGAGCACTGAAGGCTTGGAAAAGTGGCTATAAAGTTACCTAAAATAAAGAAGATGTTTTGTTAAATAAAATAGGGTTTATCCCTATAAAAATGTGTGTACTTGAAACTTGTGAATTTCCCATGTGTTTAATGTTATAAAAGTGTGGTATTTACACTGGTAAAAATATTTCCTAACTAGGGTCCTGATGAAAATTCCGCTGCCAAACTGATAAACACCGATACCACTGAAACTAACCGCGGCCGCCCGTTACCGGGTAGATAGGGGACGAGGGTTGCGACAAAAATCTCCACCATCTTGCTATTCACCTGATCATTACCCTGCTGGTAGTTTCGTTGTTAACCCAAATTATTACCCCTTGATAATTATTTTGGCTTCGGGGCTGATAATATTGGTTGTTTCCTTGGGAACCCAAATATCTGTTCCCACTACCCTACATCATATTCACCTCATCCTGATTACCGAAAATGTTAGGGCACTGATCAGCAATGTGCCCTATATCCCCACAATGACCGCACAACGGGTATGGTCCCCTGGTCTCACGTAACTGGTCTACAGCTTTCACTATTGAACGAAGGGTGCTTCTTGATGATTGAGCTTTTCTCTTTGATGTGTTCGCATTCATCTCCAAATACTCCCAATCAATATGCCGTTTGATGTGTTCGCATAGTTAGTACCGAATGTACCGTTTGAGATTGAGCTAAGATCCCAAGCATCTTCATCCGTTAACCCTTTGTGAAAGGCATTTAGCAATTCCCACAATTGTATACAGTGATGTGGGCAGTTCTTGAGCATCATTTTAAAACGGTTGAACGCTTCATGAAAATACTCATCGGATTGTTGTTGAAAGTTTCGAATGCCTTTTCTAGCATTATTTGTTCGTTGAGCCGTGTAAAATTCATCTATGAAGAGCTGCTGCATCTCGGGCCATGTAAAAATTGAAGCAGATGGCAAAGAGTGAAACAATTATTATGCCTTATCCTCGAGTGTGAATTGGAAAAAAACCAACTTCACATCGTCTGCTGTGAAACCCTGGCCCTCGATAGTATTACACCATGCATCATACGCGACGATATGCAGATACGGCTCTTCATGTGCCAAACCATGCTATTTGGGTTAGCTGGATATCGACTGTGCGCGTACCTCAAATGATCGACCTCCTAGTAATTGAGAAATCACAACCGGAGATGGGTTGTTAGCAATCGTGTGCTTGAAATGACTTTCGACACCCCGCACCGGTGGTCGGTCAACTCTTCTTGGAATGCCCTCAAAATTGTTGATCGATGGAACCAAATTTCGCGGAAGTGGCCTCTATTGAACCAGCATTTGTTACACTTGTGGCGGCAATGGTATGTCTAAAGGCCTTCTCGGAATTGGTTGTTGATTAATCGGATCTGGTTGCTGAAACTGTCGTTGATACCCAAACGTACCTGGTTGTTCTCTTTCTAGTACTCTCGAATCCATGTTTCCTTAGTAATTACCCAAATGCAATTCTTGCCGCTCACCTTGATTACCATAACTGTCATACTCATCGTAACCATCCCCAAACTCCCCTGAACTATTCCCCTGCTCAAATATTGAACGTCTAAAAGAGAACCGTTGATGCTGAGCTGGTTGGTAATTGGAGGGTTGTGTCGGTAAAGGAATTGAAGTGGATGAGTTAACAGGTTGTGTTTGATTAGGTGGGGCAGTGCTATGATCATCAACAATCCTCACATATGGTGAGGAATGTTGGATGTTAGAGGTTTGAGTGAATATTGGGTATTGTAAGGATGTTGGTTGAGCTGTGAAGGGTGTCATGTTGTCTAAATTAGGGAACGGTGGTGGTGTTATAGGTGGAAGTGGAGAAGTAGCTTGGGTGGTTTGTGGTTATAGTTCAGACGATACAAAGGTATTGAGTGATGGCTGTGTAGGAGTCGGTGTGAATTGGTTTTGTGGAGGTGAATTTTCGGATTGCTTTTCAAGGTTGCTTGAATTCTCCATTGTTTTGAGATTTGAAGTTGGTGCTTGCAATATCTTGTTTTCTCGTTGCACAACTCGGGTGTGCCTAATGGTTCTTTCGATTTCCGGATCAAATACTAGTGGTGAAGCTTTTCCGGAGTTTCTCGTATGATGCATGCACGTACAAGATCACCTACGCAACACAAACAAACAAAACCTCGCGTAATTCTGAACAAAACAAAACAAAATAAAATGACACTATTTTTTGATGTTTTAATCGATTTCTACTAAAGACTTAACACTAAACATTTTGCGCATGCCTCCCCGGCAACGGCACCATTTTGATGTCTGTCGTTAAGAACATGCAAAAACCGAAATAAACTATGTAGATAGGATAAGTCGGATATCGAACCAGAGGAGGATTGTGGAAAGTGTTATAAGGTTAAGTGTTGATTAACTAAGACGAAAAAATAAAGCTTTGTAGTAAGTTGATTGATTATCTAAAATTACGAACTAAAAAGTGATCTTTATATCAATAGAGAAACAATGGTTCCTCCAGATTTCAAGTTTTGCAGCTAGATTCAATTATGTGTTTAATCGAAACACTTACATAGACATAAGTGTTGAATCTAATTAACCAATTGTGATAATCAACGAATAAGTACCCCGGTTGAAGAAACACTGGTTCGAATGATCGAAATCAGTCGGACCAGGGGTTTAGTTTTGCACAAAAGGGGCAAGTCCTCTCGTTTGATTCCGGGGTTTGGCTAAGCTCCTTCTTCAAATGATAACTGCAAAACGAACAGCCATTAGACTCACCATGGGGAGAATGGTGGTTCTCTCCGTGACCACCTTCCGGCGTGAGAATAAGTACAGGTTTCAATGAAGAAGAAGAAGTAGTAGTGAAAGTGAAGTGAATGTAACATGAGAGATTGTACCTGAACTGCCCTATTTATGACCGATTTTGGGCGGGAAAGTTTGTTGACGGGAGAGATAACAGAAAGTAATTTCCGTAAGCGGTTACTTCCTCACCGTTAATCACTAACGTGATGTATATGCACACGGATCATGGGTACGATCAACGGCTGGGGAGATGCCACGTGGAAAGTGGACAAGTGTAAATCTTTCTTCAATTCAGTGCCATCATCATGACTTTGAGGAATGCTCCGGATGATGCCATGTGGCCATTCGGTTATAACCGAATGGCTGTGCATGATAGAGCCTTCTAGAAGGTTTACAGCTGTAATCCTATGTGGCTCTGCCTCATGCTAATTCTGTTGTGATAGAAAGGTCTTTTATGTTTAAGTCTGGGTTGCAATTTACGCAGAGGTATTTTAGCCTTGAGCATCATGAGTTTGTTGTAAGGATGCATTATTAGTTTCTACCTTGGCGTGCGAATGTTGAAGATTGCTCTATTTGATGTTGTCCTTTTAGAACCGGTGCGTAGTCGCGCAGGGTTCTCTTTAAGGGGGGGTTTATTAGTGAAGATGTGGTATGGTCCAATCGTGCCTGCGCGAGGTTTTGGGACCATACCCCTTCAAGTACCCCCAGTCCAGTGTTGCTCTTATGCAAATAAGTGGAGTACTAGACTTTATAAGAGTGGTGTGATTTTGTGCTTTGTAGGGTTTTTGGTGCGAAATGTTGGAAATCTTCTTGGAGAAGATATTCTTTGATGATTTCGAATGTTGAAAATTTCGGCCCTTGGCAGATGAAAGGTACAGTGATGACTATTGAGGTATGACAGTTTTGGGTGACAGGCTGTCACTTGTTAGTTGCACGTTGTCAATCGTGGGTCACATGCGCGCGTGAACTCGCTTTTTGGTTTTTTCCCACTCGCCCCCGTCTTTTAGATAACCGTGTTTTCCTGAAAAAGGTGCTATTGCGTTTTCCTAGGTTATTAATGGCGGTGGTTATATAAAGTTTCCTTTTGGTGTCTCGTTTGCTTATTTTCTGCTCTTGATTCTTCTTCGTCTTCTTCGTTACTTTCTTGAAGGAGTCTGTAATTTCCCCCTTTATGTCAACCAGAGAACGCCACGAAGATTCTTCTGAAGAGATGTCTGCTGGTCTTCCACCAGTGAAGTGACCCCGAGAGACGTTTGATGGCATGGTTCGAAATTTTAAGTTCCCTGATAGTTGGGACGCTCGATACCCTGATGAGGGTCAGACGGCGGCGGATGCTCCAGCCGGGTACATTACTCTGTTCTGGGATTTCTTTGCTGCAGGCAATTTTCGATTGCCTGTAATGAAGTTTTTCCTTGAAGTCCTTTCTTATTATAAATTTCATATTTCTCAAATGCATCCTATTGGGATGGTTCGAGTTCGTCATTTCGAATTTGTTTGTCGATCGATGCATATCGTGCCGACGGTTAACCGCTTCCGAGTGTTGCACAGATGCATTGTTCCCAGGGTTTTTACTCCTTTGTCCAACGTGCTTCGGCAAAAAGGATTCTATTGCAACCACGAAATCTTTTCATGACTGGAAACCGAAATTTTTCTTTATTAAACATGGTGTGATTCCGATGAAGATGACCTTCAGAGGTAAAGAAGACGTTGCAACAGAGACCGTACAAACCCCCTTTTCTAAGTCCTTGTACAAGGATTTGAAGGATGTTCCGTCGATTGATCTTCCATAGAAAGCCCTAGTTGGTGCTGGCATGAGTCTCTTTTGTCGGATGGATCGAGAAGATAAGCCAGTATGCATGGAAGATGGTAAAAGTAACATTTGGGGTTTCGTTACCCTGTTCTCTTCTTCTTTCCTCTTTTTTTTATCTTGTCCCTGTCTTCCTTTTTGTAGTTGTCTCTTTATACGTTGTTGCGTTCGAGAGAGATGGTGGGAAGATGGCCACCGTTCTGAAAAGGGCTGATGAGGAGCTTTGGTATCTTCAAATTGTTAAGAATTTTGTTCTTCCGCGAGATGAAGATTTGGCCGCGCAACCCCCAACTGGCGCCGGTAAGTCCATTATGAGTTTCGTGTGATATCGCAATATTATTTTTTGTTGTTTTTGCGCGTGGGGTAATATTGCAACGTTTTGCTTTTTCCAGTAGGTGAGTTGACTAACCTGGGCATAGGCCCTGAAAAGAAGAAACGTGCGCCAGATGCTACTGTTGCGCCGAAAAAGAATGATGCGGCGAAGGCTCAATCGTCAAGAGTCAAAAATGTTAAAGGATAGAAGAAAGGTACGCGTCATTCCTCTGACTCCTGGTGTGATTATGTATTGGTTTCTAATTCGTTGGACGGACTTGCGACTGTAGTTGTGAAGAAGCCGAAGGCGGAGCCTCGAGATACTGCTGATATCCCTGCCTCAAATCCTGAAGACCCAATTGACTTGGCGTCGAGTTCGGATCCTTTGTTGAAGACGAGGGTGAGGAAGAGAAAACAAGCTGAAGTTGAGGCTAAGGGGCAGCCTGCCAAGAAGGTTCAGAAGAGAAAGATTAGCCGAAAGGGCAATCTTGATGCTTTTATTGCGAAACCTCCTCCGGGTCAGTACTTTCTTCTATTTTTCATCTGCACTATACGCTTGTGACATGATTTTATTTTGTTCTTATAGAAAAACCAGTCTCTCCTATTCATGCGGAGCCATCATCAATTGTTAATGAGGCCCTCTCGCGTTCTCCCCCTCGCGCGTTGGTTACTGACCAGCTAGACGGTTCTAAAGCGGTTGAAGATGAGGTGGAGAAGATTGCTGAAGCGGGTAATTTTGAAGTAGAGAAGCCTGTGGGATCAGAGAAGATTGTGGATCCGGAGACTGCGGATGTTGACGCTGCTCATCCAAAGTCTCCTGAATTTGTGGCGTGTGACCCGGAGAAAGGAAAACTTGCTCAAGAAGATCTTGTTGTAACCTTTCCTGCTGTAGGCTTCGCCTCTGCGTCTGTAAATGTTGAGAAGATCCCTGCTGGGGACCAAGGCTCTTTTGCTCAAGTTGATGAAAATTTTCCTATCCTCCCGGATGAAACTCCGGGGGATTATTATTACAGATGTTATTCGGAGAAGAAGGCAGATGAGATTCATGCGCCGATGTGGAAATTGAAAAAAAGTGATACCTTTTCAGACTGGCGTGTGTGCCATGATTGGTTGCAAGGAACCTTCCCTCCTTGGGAGATCAAGTTTCAAGAAGGGCGCCCTCATGAGCCGACTTATCATGCTTATCTCGAAGAAGCTGCTACTTATACATCCACTGCGCATCGTATAGTGCGTGAGTGGCGTAGTATGCATAAAGAATGGGCTGCTTTCGAGGTGTCCAAGAAGAAAGCTGGTGAGGATGAGGCCCGAGCTGCCTTGTTTCTGGCGAAATTGGAAGCTGGTCGGGCCAAATTTGAAAGTGGCCAAAAAACTGAAGAATGGTATGTTGCTGGTTGGAAAAGAAAAGCAGAGGCTAAAGCTGCTCTCCTTTCTAAGGAACGTAAAAGTTGGAGGGAGATTTGTGAGAAAGATAATATTGAGAAGATAGGTCTCTGCAATATCATTAATAATCTCACGGCTAAAGTTGAGAGATTAAAGAAACAAGATGCAGATATTGAGAGGCTGAAACAAGAAAAAGCTGAGGCTGAAGCGGCGCGCGATGAAGCACGTTCTCATTGGGAGAGGAGTGAACAGAGAGAGGTACAAACTTGCGCCACCCTTGCTCTTAAGGAAAAGGAGATAGATGAACTTACCTCTTTACTATCTAAGCATGAACAACTTAAGGCGGAGGTTGAATCTACTAAAAAAGATTTGGAACTTGAACGGGTTGAAAAAGCTGAGACTTCTCGCCGCCTTGCTGAAACTGAAGAAAAGTTGGAGAGTTCAGAGACTGCCCAGGCGACGGTGGAGAGTGAGTTTGTATCATTGAAGAATGACACCCTATGGTTGAAAGAACGCGAAATCATAAGTGTAAGTGCGTTTGCTTTCGATAATGTCTGAGATGATTTATGCTCCTTCTTACTTATTTTATTTTACAGATTGCCAACTATATTCTTAATGCTGAAGAACTAGATAAGACGGTTGCGCATCTGCTGGTTACTGCGCGGAACGATGGGTATGCTTAAGGTTACTCAGAGTGTTCCCAGCATGTTGTTAATGCCTTAAAAGTTGACTGGGACACTAGTAGGTCTGCTACGCAAGGTGCTGATACTGAAGCTGCTCTTGCTGCTGCAAAGACTCAATTCAACACTTTGCAGCTTCCTGTCATGGACCTTGTCGCTGTTGCGCTGCAATCCGACACCTTTGTGACGCAGCTGAGGGAGGTATTCCCGGACAGAGATGATGATGATGAAGACCTAGCGTAGGTTTTCATTGTTGTGTGGTTGTATGAACAATTGATTAAATGACATAGGTCTGGGATGCAGATCTCTATTTGTTAATGCGTTATGGCGTAAGTAACTTTATTAATACACTGCCGTGTATGTAAATGATTTGTTTTTAAGGCGCGTTGTGTGCCTGTAACTGGTATGATATATGTTTGAATTACAATATTTTGCTTGAGTACAATTTCTTTGATTAGGTAAGGCGAATAAAGGTGGTATAAAGCTCATGTGCGAATGCAAGGTTGGGCCTTGTGCGATATGTGTCATCGCAGACCGTTCATGAGACTTATGTTAAGGTTACCATAGTGTTTTTACGCTTACCAAAAGGAATTGCATGCACTTTGTAATAAATAGAAAAATAATAAAACAAGCTTTGCATTGATTTAAGATACGGCGCAGAGGCCATGGTTACAAAGTTGCTGCTTAGGATAATTAATTGAGACTTAATTTACTCATACTAATAGTCCTGTGTCATGGATTGGTAAGTTGAAGAACCTAACTAATATGAAAGGAAGCTATTGTATGCTTGTTTCCTTTATGCGGCTTAGGTTTTTTGCTTTCTTACTCGGCCCTTCCTCCCCACGAGTAATTTGTTTGATATCCTTCCGCACATTCTAAAGTAAGTGGGTGAGTTCGCCACTTTTTAGTGCCTTCTCGATTTCGATGCGGAGGCTTATACAATTATTTGTGGTATGACCGTTATCCTTATGATACTCACAATACTGATTTGGATCTTGGCCCCTTTTGTTCTTCATCGACGAGGGCGTCTTGAATTGATAGTCTTTGGTACTAAGTACCTCCGCCGGTGTTTTTGTTAGAGGGGTCCACTGTCGCTCACGATTCTCCTGTTTAGCTTCTTTCTGCGGTGTCAACTTGTTAATTGTTGATCGGGCATCATCAGACGAGTATGCTCCAGTGGCCTAGTCTCGCTAGTTCTTCTTAAATTTCTTTCCGCTGCTTCCACTCATGTCCTGCGGATGATTGTGTGGTGGCGGTGGTCTATTGGAGCTGAGATTATGCTCCATCTGGGCGTAAACTTTAGCGGCAGCCATTAGTTTTTCCCAACTCTTGGGTAAACCCTCTGTTTCTGACAGAACTTTAATCATGCCTTCACAGCGCACATCGTACTTGAATTGTGCTCGTAACAGATGTTCACGTACATCACCTATTTCTAGCACTTCCTTGTTATATCTTGTTATGAAGTCTTCCAGAGTTTCATCATCACGCCTCCAGATATTCATTACGTCGACGGTATCTCTGACAGATCTGCGTTGCTGGCTAAAGTGGACTAGGAACTTCTCCTTTAAATCCACCCATGACGTTAGCTTCTCAACTGGCAAATTATCGAACCACAACCGTGCTGCGCCTGTCAAGGTCTGGACAAATAGGTAACACCACATAGGCAGAGTCCAACCCCCTACCAGGCCTGCGCTGGTAAATACACAGAGATGATCATCTGGATCTGACATCCCATTGAATTTTCCGACGTTTGATGGTAGCCTCGCCCTTTCGAGGGGAGGTAGGGCGATTTCACTGACAAATTTCGAATTCTCCGCTGCCTCTATCGGGCGGTAGATTAAGTTGTAATCGTGCTCTGCATCTGGGTTATAAACCGCGTGAGGTTTATAATTTTTATGGTCCCGTTGCAGCCGGCTGAACACACTTGTGTTATCATCTTCCTGATATGTTTTGTGGTATTCGTCGGTTTGGGTGTCCCGCTTTTGGTAAGAACGCGGACCCAACTGAGAATGGACTGACTGCCTTTTATAAGAATATGGCTCATCACGGTAATCCCTTCGGTGAGTCTCGGAGTGGGTAGATTCATACCTGGTAGGAGATCTAGAGTAGACTTCTGTGTCGTCTACATGTATTCATGATGGTGCGTCATGGTAAGATGTAAGTGGTGCAGATGGTGCCCGTACATGAGATGTAGATCTCCGATATTAAGTTGCATGAGGAACGGTCTGTACACAAAGCTGTGCGTATACTGCATTTAATGCCCCCTGAGACCTGACGTACCACGAGATGGGGGTTTCTCCGGGAGGTAAAATTGAACTTATTGGGACTTCGGGTTATGCTCCTGGAGTAACGGGGTCATTGCTTTGGATCTCGTTATCATCTGAGGCTTCTTCTACAATCCCCTCAATATGAGGATCATGATTGAAGTTTACTGGACGAGATCCTAACGGTCGATTTGACGGAATCTCTGCCATTGAAAACAGAGGTTGAAGGGAATTGAATCAAAACGAGAAGGTGAGAATGAAAATTTGAAAAGTTGTTGGGCGCTAATGAAGAAACGCTGGTTCGAATGACCGGAATCAGTCAGACCAGGGGTTTAGTTCTACATAAAAGGGGTGAGTCCTCTCGTTTGATTCCGGGGTTTGGCTAAGCTCCTTCTTCAAATGATAACTGCAAAACGAACAGCCGTTAGACTCGCCACGGGGAGAATGGGGGTTCTCTCCGTGACCACCCTCCGGCGTGAGAATAAGTACAGGTTTCAATGAAGAAGAAGAAGTAGTAGTGAAAGTGAAGTGAATGTAACTTGAGAGATTGTACCCGAATTGCCTTATTTATAACCGAATTTTGGGCGGGAAATTTTGTTGACGGGAAAGATAACGGAAAGTAATTTCCGTAAGTGGTTACTTCCTAACCGTTAATCACTAACTTGATGTATATGCACACGGATTGTGGGTATGATCAACGGCTGGGGAGATGCCACGTGGAAAGTGGACAAGTGTAGATCTTTCTTCAATTCAGTGCCATCATAATGACTTTGAGGAATGTTCCGGATGATGCCACGTGGCCATTCGGTTATAACTAAATGGCTCTGTATGATAGAGCCTTCTAGAAGGTTTACAGCTGTAATCCTATGTGGCTCTGCCTTATGCTAATTCTGTTGTGATAGAAAGGTCTTTTCTGTTTAAGTCTGGGTTGCAATTTGCACAGAGGTATTTTAGCCTTGACCATCATGAGTTTGTTGTAAGGATGCATTATTAGTTTTTACCTTGGCGCGCGAATGTTGAAGATTGCTCTTTTTGATGTTTTCCTTTTAGAACAGGTGCGCAGCCGCGCAGGGTTCTCTTAAAGGAGGGTTTTATTTGTGAAGATGTGGTATGGTCCAATCGTGCCTGTGCGAGGTTTTGGGAATATACCCCTTCATCGGTCAATACATTACGGGAAGTTATCAAATAATTATCAATTGCAATTACCAACCCTAATCTCAAAGCAAATATATCCCAATTACTAGAACTCTCGAGAATTCAATGATTAAGAACTAGGGTTAAACAAAGTGCAATCAGTTACAATTGATTAATCAAAGCAATGGTGAAAAGCATCGAATGCTTAGATCACCGAGTTCAAACGATAATCACAAACACATAATATCATCTAACTTACAAAAACCCTCCATCCGGAGGAAACCAAAAGAGTTTAGCCGCTCATCTCGCACATATGATCTTCAAAAGCTTGTAGAAACGATCGTTGCATGATTAATTCAGTAAGATGTGAAGATATGAGGATGATTGATTGAGCTTGAATGCCAAAAAGTTGCCTCCTTGCCTCCCTAGTCGATCCCCAAGTCAAGAATGATGAAAAACTAGGGTTTTTTTCCTTATAAAACCCTCCAAAATAAGCCCTATTCATGCCCCCTACGATTGCTGTCGACGCCATTCCGTGACCCACGATTCCGAACCCTGGGTCACAGTGTAATACTGTTGTGCACGCCAGGGACTGTGAACTGGGGGTCACGGTCTGAACTGGGGGTCACAGTATAGACCTGTTGTTGGTTTTATAACTATACACTCCTGAACCGTGACCCATGGTCTACAGACCATGGGTAGAAACGTGAATTGCTTAGCTTTTCTCCAACAATTGTGCAACATTCATAAAATGGCAAGATTGGTCCCCCAACTTTACTCCCATCATTTTCTTAACATATACCCATCATATAACTTTCGTTTAATGACCAGGAGACCCCTTAAACTTCAATATCTCTTGTTTCTTCGTATTTCAACCATCATTAATCTTTCAATTAATTACCAAACGTCCCCTATTCTTTGTAGGCTCTTGTTTCTTGCACATTTAGGCACAAAGCAACCACCAATTAAGTACCGAATGGTCCCGGAACTTTGTTCTTCCATGTTTCTTGTATTCTCAAGTTGTTTTCCCAACCGAACAAATTCCGAATCCATACCGAAAGCTGCAATAACCAGTCCAATGTATTTTAATCCATCTCCAACCATCATAACTTCACCAAATTACGTGTTTAACCTCCAAAACAATGAATACTCGTAGTTATCTCATTCAAGGCAAGTAAACACGTAAAACACGTACATAACTCACGAAATAGGCACATCAAAGCTCGGGTTTCACCCTCTCCATCAATAGCCTTTCAAGAATCCTTCCATCTTCATCGAACATACTTTGTAGTTCGATTTCGTCAATAATGTAAGTTCCCCATCACCATCGTGTCTTTCTTATCTTTACTTTCTTTTATGGTTTGTTATTTTCAGTTAGAATTGATTCCCAATCCCAGAAACCAATCTCTACTAAATAACCAAACACTACAAACTTTTCTTTTTTTCTTACTTACTAACTTTGTTACTTTCTTTCAATCCATCAAGAACAACGTTCTTGATTACCCGAAAACAATCTTGCTATACGAGAACTTACTACTGCGTTTTTTTTATTCTTTTATGCGTTCAAACGAATCTAAACCAGTTCTCTATCAAAGCTCCTTTTTTTTCTCTTCGTGCAACAAGAGCAATATCCACAAATAATATTTTTTTTTAAGTCAACAACACCAATCAAAGCCAACCACAAGTTTTTTCTTTTTTATTTTGGTTTCTCTTGGTCACAAAGAACTATATTTTTGTTGTTCCCAAAGTAACAAATAAAATATCACAGCAATAGAAGAATTAATTGCTCCTCACCTTTTGTTCTAATCCAGAAGACGATGCTGAGATCTCGTAAAAAATAAATCACGGCTTCTAATGGTTTTATGTAAACAATTACGCCGCCGACCATAAACCAGAACCCGAAACCGATTTTCAGACTCTTTGTAACAAAACCTTTGATCTTTGATAGGAACGACCAAACCTTATGTGAATCGTATCCGCGCAACGAATAGTGTGTTCAACAAGCAAAAGCTCTAATACCAATTGTTGGCCCAGACGGTTCAAACAATCGTATCAACAAATACAAACACGAGATATTGGGCGGACAAACCCGTGATTCTTTTTATTCAGTCAAATGAACATACGAACTTACAAAGAAAATGAACGAATAAAAACAATAATCTAGACCCATATTTATAGTACTACTAAACTTGTTCTCCAACACAATTAAATCTTTTCTAAACCAATTACAATATAATTACTTAAAATAGACCAAAACTTTAATAAAAACTAATTATATCAATATTTCACTTTGGCTTTACGACAATCCCAAATTTTCTCATGCGAAAATAAATTTGACGTTTTGGCCCATAATAGTGACGTCAGCAAGTTGAAACACCAATATTCTACTGCTAAGGATCTCAGAATACCTCTGTATTCACTGAATCCCATGGCTGCTCCACATTCTTCAATATCATGTGTTTTCATCATCCCAAACTGACCTGATGCGCTCCCAAAACAGCTTTCAATACACGTAAAATTCTCAAAAAATTATCTAACCAAATTTTTTTTTAACAAACATTCTTTTCTTTTTGGGAATGGATAGGGCGTTAGTCTCATATAGTGAAATTAAGGAATTGGATCAGTTCACATCAGCCAAAATCAATTTTAGACGACACAAGGTCAAACCATAATACTTTGGTCAAACAACACCACTATGTTCAAACAACAAGGGTGTCGTTTTGAAAAGTCAGACAACAAGGGTTGTTGTTTGGAAAAGTTAAACAACAAGGGTTGTCATTTAGAAAAGTCAAATAACAAGGGTTGTCATTTGGAAAAGTACAAGGGTTGTCGTTTGGAACTACAAATCTACTGTCATTTGGATCTGTAGAAACGAAGAACACAGTTGTTCTTTAGCAGATCTGCCCAAAACTCCTCCAAATTACTGAATAGATGATGAAAACTTACTCCAATTGGTGCGAATATAACAACCTAACACCTGACTATGTTTCATTTCATCCTAGATCCACGTTTTGAGCTTTGATTTTCAGATCTAGGGTTTTCACACCATTTTTACATCTTGAACAAAAACTCAAAAAAAAAAAAAAATACTAATCAAGTGCTAATGTGACCTAGCAAATGGTTAGATCCACTAACTCTAGTACCATAGCTCTGATACCAACTGAAATTTCATTTTTAAGACGGTTAATCATGGATTAGTGCAAGACTAGTTTATAGATTGAAGGTTAGAGGTTAATAAACACTTTCACGTATAAATTTAGGCAGCATAACATTACAATCTGTCATATAGTAAGCTATCCAACATACTGAAACAACTTTCATTGTGGAAAGAAGGAGAGACCAAATGGTGGTCTCTCCCCAAACTCAAAAACCTTAATTGTAAATAAAACAAGAACAAACTGATATAGGTCCTATGTCATTTGAAAGTTCCAAACAACACCTACCATCTTGTTTACAATAGTTAAACAACAACCTCTTGTTGTTTGACCATACTTATCTCACTTGCAAACACACAAAATCAAACGAAAAACCCTTTTGTTTGACCACTTCAAATGAATGGGTCTAAACACATTAGTTTGACCACTAACTAACTATTACACTAACCCTCGTATAAGGTTATACAAGTTGTATAAATGTTTTCTTAAATTTACAAATTAATTGACTTCATGTAAGATTCCTCGATATGCATGCAAGTAAGTTGACCTGACACGAGATTCCTTTTTATGCTCGTTAGTTATTTGACACGACCTAAAATTCCATCAAAACTTACTATATAAACTGCTATGTAGTATTTCATTTTTCCTTTCATTTTCTTCGTTTAGTTCTTTTTATCCAGTTCTCTTTATTCAAACTCTCTTAGTTAGCTATGTCATTTTGGGACAATATATATCCATTCGGCGATTAATCTTCTAACGAGCATGGGGTGTATGATACCAATAAGGGCTTCATTTCTGGTAGTGAATATTCTAATGGAGTATGGGGCATATGATGCCATTCAGGGGTTCGTCTCCGGCGGTGAATATCTTAACTAATAGGGGGCGGGGGAGTTAGAGGAGGAGGAAGAGGCGTAGTAGCAACCATCACTTAATCGTTGTGTGGAGTGACGTCTGGTAGTTCCGACACATGTAAATAACATAGGCTAGACGATGATTTATGTTTTTGTACACTTTTGATGTAAACCATGCGTAAATAATGTATAGATTAACTTGGTTGCTCATCGTATATTGTGTTAAATTAAATTCGACTTAAAAGTTATCAAATACTAGAAAAAGAAAAGATCAATTATTAAATAATATAATAGTAAAAGATATATTTCTTATAACATCATAAAAAAAACAAAATAGTAAAAGTTATATTTCTTATAACATCATAAAAAAACAAAATGATGAACGTCATTTAAAGTAGTAATCCATATTTTTACTTAACGACGCATGATGACGACTCCAACATGCATATGTTTAACTTTTTTCATAAATTTCATATTATAATAAAAGTTTTGTATATATTATTATATCTTTTATAGATATTTCTAACTAATCTGTCGAGAAATTTATTAAACCATTGCAAGTAATTTGCCACATAAATTATAAAGAATGCTGCAAGAGAGAAAAAAAATCTAGTACTAGAATTGTTGGAAGATAAAGATGGTTAACTTGTACTTATCCGGAAGCGGTTTTTTAAAACGTGGGTATTCTATACCCGAAACCGAACCCGACTCTACATGTAGGGTATTGATAGGATATGAAAATTCAATAAAAATGCAAAAAACAGGGCATGGTAAAACACCGAAAAAACAAAGGATACAAATTACAAAATAACATATCCAAAAAATCAAAAAAAAATTTATTATTATTTGACTTCCGCATAAACGTAAGATCCAACATCATTATTTCCTCAACTGTCCCCCCCCCCCCCCCCTTTTTCTCCCACTTCGTTCTACATGAACCAAACAATGATTTCAAGCGCAATTGAATTGCGTGTGTTCATCAACACAAGTTTAAAATTTATTAAAAACTATTTTAAAAGAACACAACAACAAAAGAAAATAGTTAGTAGTTAAGATCCAACAAACAAATAGAACACCTTCAGAGATTGAAGGTCGCAAAAATGACACCCGAGTTTCCTCAAAACAAAATCAATTAGTGGTTTTTTTAGATCATTAGATGGACTACATAATGTTCTTGTGAATATGGCCAATACCGGGTATAAAAGCAGTGATTCCAAATTCAGAGGTTAATTGTACTCTGGCAACTTTACGTAAGGCAGAGTTTGGTTATTTTGGGAGTGATAGTGGAAAAGTTGAGAGATAAGTTACCCTTACCGCCACTTTACAGAACCGTACATGAGATTTTCACCTCATACGGCTCCTTGTTTTCAGAGTTTTTGGATCCTTTTCCGCGTTCGAGAATCCCTTCCCGTCTTCCACTCCGCCCCGAAGAGTAACTAGGACCAATTTAGTCACGTTTTCATGTTCCAATTGAATACTTTCCGCTTTTTATTATTCTCTTTATCAAACATATGCGGATTCAATCACAATCTTATAATAAGAACAAGAGATCTTTCTCGATCAATCCCCTTGCCCCTAATTCTTCGAGAATCAGAAAGATCCTTTTCAAGTTTGAATTTGTTCATTAGAGGTGAAAAGCAAAAATTTGGGCTATAGAAGGACCTTATAACGGTTGAAGTTTTTTGGTTTATTATATTTTATGTGTTGGATGATTCAGAAATTTGTTAGAAATTTCTAAATTAAAATTCGTTATGTGATTTGTGTAGAAATTATGTATAAATTTTAGATTTATTTGTGAATTAGATTTGTATTTTTAAATATTCTTGAAACATTTTATAATGCATGACTAACTTCCGTTCAACTTTTTATAATGCATGATTAACTTCCGGTCAACTTTTTTGACAAAACTACACAGAAAACTCAGCTGTAAAAGTCGCATATCCGGTCACAGATTCAGTAAAAAGCTGGGTCGAAATTTGGGTAGCAAAACATTCCGATCCATACATAATTCTAAGTTTGGTCGCATAAAAATCGTGAAAAGGTTTAAACGAGTCAAAACCGGTAGCAAATGAAGTAGTGCGTTTGATAGAGTGGGTAGTTGAAGCTCTTAATTAAAGTTTTTGATACTATATTTTTATTTGTATTTGTTTTACCAAAGGAATGAAGGATATAAGCTATTTGTCTAAACTTTACATTCTACAACAAATTAAAAACACTCCTATACAGTATACACTACTGTACTCGATCACTTAAAAAAGTATATTATTATAATTTCAAATCTCAGTTCTAGACATTGCAATAAAAATACAATCCCAAATACAACATACAAGTTTGTATAGCATTCAAGATTCCGTACATATCGTGAAATTACATAACAGAAGACATAAGTTTATTCTGGAATCATATCGCTATGATTCTTTACATGCATCGATCATAACTGAATATATCTGTGTATTATAAACACACAAGTAAAAGTTTTAGCCTTTCATAATTCTAGACGATAAATCTCATTAAGCGCATTGGAAGCCGGATGGAACCTTCTTGCCACAGTAGTTAAGCAACAGGCTCAAGGAGACTGGAATGTTTAGGTTGATTCCCAAGATATTAGCTTTGATTGCGGTGCAAAGGCAGACGGCAGCCTCAAGATCGGCGAGTCCATTAAGAAGTGTGCAACATGGTGTCTTTGCTGGGTTTCCAACAACTAGGTGGATAAGGTCATTGAGCAAGTTGGCACATACACCTAACTTGAGTGTGTCTTTTGGGCAGGTGGCTTTGGGTGGCGAAGGTGTAGGAGTCTTTGGTGGTGAAGGGGCTGGTGGAGATGGTGTAGGAGTCTTAGGTGGTGAAGGTGTAGGAGTCTTAGGTGGTGATGGTGTAGGAGTCTTGGGTGGTGATGGTGTAGGAGTCTTGGGTGGTGAAGGTGTAGGAGTCTTGGGGGGTGATGGTGTAGGAGTCTTTGGTGGTGAAGGTGTTGGAGTCTTTGGTGGTGAAGGTGTGGTGGGGGTTGGTGATGGAGGGCATGGCGGCGGCGGTGGTGGTGGACAGCCTTTCGGGGTATGGGTGGAAGTTACCAAAGTGAAGAAGAGCAAGTTGATGGTAAGGAGAAAGGCTGTTGTTTCTAAAGACCTTGAAGCCATGCTTTTAGCTTTAGGTAGTTACAGAGTATTGTTAGTACTTTGTTTTGTGTGAAGATGGACAAGGTGCCTGCTTGGGGTATTTATAGATGCAAATTGTCAATGAGCTCCATTTCTTAATCTAATTTTACTATGCTAATAAAAAAACCTTGATAAATCCAACAAAAGTCCATTAAATTTTGGTTTCGTTTTCACCCACTAGATTTTCATAATTTTAGCATTTTCGTCTTCTTTCCTTTGTAGGAAAAACGCGTAAATCATTTATCGTCTTGTTTATTCGGACAATACCTGTCAAATTGAATTAGAGCCAGTAAATTCAGAATTCTTTTACAGCCTGTAAATTCAAAAATTTGACTACACGTACGTGCCAAATTTGACAATGTTTTAATTTTATATGAATCTTTCTTTTCAAAAATGTCTGTTTGTTTATCTTGGTTCGGCTATGCGCCAACTTAGGAACGATCAGTACATCAATTTCAAGCTTATGTTAATCGAATTAAAATATAATTACAATATAGATTTTTCTGTCTAACTTAACAAAGTATCCTATGCACTATCCACACCAGCATACATAATCTGGTGTGAAAGTCTGATTTTGTTTAAAAAATATCTTTCTATATTCTGAGATCGAGAAACGAAGATGTGAAAGCCTCATGATTCTGTTTACTCATTGTAAACTCAAAGCCACAAATAAATATATGAAGGGAAACAATATATAAGAGCAAAGAGGATAACAAAGAAAACTATAGAGCGCCATGTGGGCAGCTTGTACATGTTTGGCAAAACATGGCTAATGTAAGCGCAAGCTGTCAGATAAGCCTGAGCCTGTTTCATGGTTAATTTGGTGTTTTCTCCGACCAGCTTGATATTTCTGGGTCTCATTTATAATAATTTCGATACATATATACCGTTTGTAGTAGTACTTAAGCCGTTCAAAAAAAAAAGTAACTAGTACTTAACCTTTGATGAATAACTAAATAATGTCATTTATTTGTTTTGGGAAGCAAGGCAATGAAGTGCAAAACGCTCACCAAAAAATGATGAAAAGACAACCTAAAATAAAATAAAATAAAATAATTTACAAGCCACAAAAATGGCCAATGGCTGAGCAATCCAAGATGACCAATTGCTAATCTTGATAAAAAGGACAGGCGTTGACTTGAAGATGAAAGCTCGTAGATAGGAATGAAACCATGGTCGCAAAACTAGGTTTAGTGTGCGAGGACGCCTATCTTCCGGCTTGACCTTTCACCCTAAATCGACTTTCGATCCTTCCATTCGCCGTCCGGGATCCGGTTCTCCCCTGTTCTTTTTTCTCTTGTTCGGAAACCAACTCGCTGGTGGCTCGACGAAGTGGTGGAGCTTGGGATAGTATCTGAGGTTTGTCTTGATCTGCATTCTGGTTGTGGGTCTCACTTTACCTCCTATACTATCTTGACCTTCGTTCGCTTCCATTCGCTAACTGGGATTTGGTTTTCTCCTCGGGTACTGCCATGGAAGAGGATGGCCCGTGGATTGATCCCCATCGGAACCGGAAGAAGGACAGTCTCAGCAGTTTTAACAAGAATGGCAAGGAGATTATTACGAAGTTCTACGTTACGAACTTGCCTCAAGGATGCACTCCTTGGGAAGTTTCGGATTTTGTCAAGGTTTTCGGCGATGTCGCAGGGGTCTACATTGCTAGGAAGAAGGATAAAGCTGGCAATAGATTTGGTTTTATCAGCTTCAAGAATGTTAGAGATGTGAAAGACATGGAAAGAGCTTTGAACGGTACTAAAATGGGGAACTCTAAACTCAGGGTGAACGTTGCTAGATTTGCAACAGAGAATGTGAGTTTTTTTGGTAACTCGAAGGTGGCGAAAGGACACAGAGCGGAAGACGTTACTGTAGGGGATGACAGCCCTGATCAGGCTTTTATTCAGGAGCCCGGAGCAGCGAACCAAGGGGTGAATAAGTCGTTTATCCCGGGCGGTAGTCGCTCTTTCAGAGACGTGGTTCAAGGGGCGTGCAAAGTGAACAATGGTTGCCAATCGTCGGGGCCAGCAGTGTGTCAGTCGGAGGTTTTTGTGGAGGCTCCCCCTGATACTTCTGCTTTCTCGGACCTGTTTGGTAAAGCTTTAATTGGTAGGACGAGGGATCTCCAGACTCTGATTAATCTGGACAAACTTCTGATGGCGGAAGGAAAGGAAGGTATGGAGATTCTGTATGTAGGTGGGCTCTCCATCATGATCAAGTTCCAGGATGCGGATGAGGCGTCGAAGTTTGTGTTGGACTCGGGTTTGTGGAGGGATTGTTTTTCTTCTCTTGATGTCTGGGAAGGTCAGGTTATCCTGTATGATCGGCTAGCTTGGATTAAGATTTACGGGGTTCCTCTTAACTTGGCAAATAATGGTGTTTTTGACCAAGTGGCGGCGACTCTTGGTAAGGTTGTGCACCCGGCTAATCTGAACTCGGACGACGGGGACCTTTCGGTGGTGAGTGTGGGAATCTTAGTTGGAGAGTGCAACAGAATCAACACCTCGGTGAAGCTGAAATGGCGAGACCGTGCGTTCAGGTTGTGGGTGACGGAGGAGAATAGGGACTGGGAACCGGACTGTATTGGGGTAGTGAGTAGCCAGGGGTCATCGGAAATTCAGACTCCGGCGGACGTGGCATCCCCGGGTTGGGTCGCCCCTCCGCCGGATGGGTTTCGGGAAGATGAAGAGGTGAGGAATCAGGAAGGTGAAGGGTTACCCCCAACCGTTAACAGGGTCACGTGCATGGATGGTTACGAGGATAATAATGATATGCCGATTCCCGATATGTTGCATGGTGATAGTAACTTGGAACAGAACAATAATTCCCCTAGGACTGGAACCTATTTTTTCTCCTCTGTGGGCCCGAGTAGAGTCAGAAGGAGGCCCAAATTGATTTCTTCTCATAAGTCCAGGATGAGGGCCCAGTCCACCTCTTGTAGCCCAAATGGGGAGTCCAGACCTAAGAAAAGAGGGAGAACGGATGATGGAGACCCTTTTGACATCAACAGATTTATTGGTAGACTCGAAGTCCCTGTCGCTGTTTCGCAAACCGGAGAAGGTAATCTTCCTGTGGACGACAACTGCGATGTTGGTAACCCCCTAGATCTAAACATCGTCCCTCCAAGCGAGACTTTCAACTCCTTTCCAGTGAATCAGACGATAGAGTGCTCTGACCGGAGTTGTGATTCCATTCCTGTAGTCATTGGAGAAGAGAAACTGGGGGCGGAGATGGAAGCTACTATGGTGGTTGGGGCTATGGTTGGTGCGAATTTGGAATCTCACGAGAAGTTGGTTAGGGACTCTATCTTGGAAGAAGGCAATAATGAGGGTCATCCATGAATTTCTTGTCCCTCAATGTTAGAGGTCTGGGCGGAGCGGAGAAAGTGCCGTGGGTCCATGATCTTAAGGTTAGTCTGAACATTCACTTTATTCTGCTGCAAGAGTCCAAATTGGAGATGGTCAGGGATAGGATCGGTAAGAGTATTTGGGGAAACAACAATTTCGGTATGGAAGCGGTTGAGTCGGTTGGTCAGTCGGGTGGCCTTATTTGTTTGTGGGACAAGGTTTTTTTTGACAGGATTGATTCGGTGAAGAAGCGGTATTTTATGATTATCCATGGCAGGTTAAAAGGCAGTGGGGAGACCCTTAACGTGGTCAATATTTATGCGCCCCAGGGTATTGCGGCTAAAAAAGCCTTATGGGACGAGATTGAGGCTGAGATGGGGAAATGGCAGGGGATGTGGTGTTTAGCTGGGGACTTTAATTCTGTTCGTACCCAAGAGGAGCGGAAAAACTCGGTGTTTAAACATTCTTGTGCGGCGGCTTTTAACTCCTTTATTCATAATATGGGGTTGTTAGAATATAGTATGAGGGGCCGAAAATTTACATGTATCCGCGAACATGGTAAAAAATTGAGTAAAATTGATCGGTTTTTGGTCTGCCATGATTTTTTTAGCAAGTGGCCTGAAGCGTGTCTCCGTGTTCTCCAGAATAAGTTCTCGGATCATGGCCCTTTGTTGCTTTCTACTGCGGTGGATAATTTCGGTCCTAAGCCGTTTAGGTTTCTCAATTCTTGGCTTGATAAACCTGGTTTGGAAGAAACCGTTAGGTCGGTGGGCACCGTTTTTGAGAGGTCAGGTGACCCGGATCTCTCCTTGGCGAAGAAAATGGCTGCGATAAGGGATAAAGTTAAATCTTGGAGGAATGAGAGGTTATTGTTGGACAAACAGGAAGAAGAAGAGGCCACGACCTTGATAGAGTTTTTGGAGGACACTATGGAAATCCGTAAGTTGACGGAAGATGAGGAATGGATGCTAGCGGAAAGTAAGAAAGTTTTAAAGGATTTAAGTCTTGCGAAAGCTTCGGATCTAAAACAGCGCTCTCGGGTCCGTTGGGCGGTTGACGGAGACGAGAATTCTAGCTTCTTTCATGGATGTATCAACGGTAGAAAAGCTTCGAATTCGATTCCGGGGCTATCTATCAACGGTAAATGGGTCACCAAACCTGCTCTTATAAAGAAGGAGGTTCTTTATTTCTTTAAGAACCGGTTTCAAGAAGTGATGCCTTGTAGGCCTAGAATTTGTTGTGGTAATATAAAAAAGATTTCGGCAGATCAATGTAGCTTTCTGGCTGCCCCCTTTTCCTTCTCTGAAATCAAAGAAGCTGTCTTCGGATGTGGTGACGATAAGGCTCCGGGTCCGGACGGGTTTAATTTCCGCTTCATTAAACATTTCTGGGATATCTTCGAGGAAGATTTCAGGGGTATCGCGTGCCATTTTCATTCCTTGGGCAAGTTTAATGCGGGGTGCAGCTCTTCTTTTATCACTCTCGTCCCCAAGACGTCTGACCCGGTTAGTCTAAACGGGTACAGACCTATTAATCTCGTGGGTGTTATTAGTAACTTTATTTCTAAACTCTTAGCCAATCGGCTTAAGTTGGTGGTGGGTTCTGTGATCTCTATCTCTCAATCAGCTTTCCTAAAGGGCAAGTTCATTCTGGACGGCCCCCTTGTAGTAAACGAGGTCATTAATTGGTGTAAGAAAAACCGTAAGAAGGCCTTTATTTTGAAGATAGACTTTGAGAAAGCATATGATAACGTCAACTGGAATTTTCTGCTGGATACTATGTCTCAGATGGGTTTTCCGCCGATTTGGATTTCTTGGATTCGTGGTGTTTTATCCTCGGCCAGATCGTCAGTTCTTGTCAACGGATCCCCAACATTCGAGTTTCAGTGTGGCAAAGGTATGCGCCAGGGCGATCCCATTTCGCCGTTCTTATTCCTTATGGTCATGGAAGTGCTAGCTTGTATGCTCGATAGGGGGGTAGAGGTTGGTGTGTTAAACGGGATCCGCTCTCCTTGGGATGGCCCGACTATCTCTCACCTGTTGTTCGCGGACGATGCGATCATCCTCGGTGATTGGTCCAAAGTGAACATTGAAAACGTGGTGCGTATTCTTAGATGTTTCCGTATCTGCTCGGGGTTGAAGATAAACTTGGAGAAGTGCAATCTGTTTGGCTTGGGAGTTGAGGCGGCGGAAGTTGAGGAATTAGCTTCGGTGGTTGGTTGTAGTGTGGGTGCTATGCCTTTTAAATATTTGGGGGTTACCGTGGGAGCGAACATGAATAGGGTGGCAAATTGGAAGGCGGTATACGACGTTTTTGACGCTAGACTGTCTAAGTGGAAATCGGCTTGTTTGTCTATCGGTGGAAGGGTTGTTCTTATTAAGTCCGTCCTGGAAAGTTTGCCGGCCTATTTTTTCTCTATCTATAGAGCTCCTGCCAAGGTGATAAAGGACCTGGAAGCTAAGATCAAGAAGTTCCTCTGGGGAAATTGGGAGGGAAACAGGAAAATGCACTGGGTCAAATGGGATCGGGTGGCGTTACCGAAGGCGATGGGTGGATTGGGGCTTTCCAAACTCCTCTCGATTAATATTTCTCTTCTTTCCAAATGGGGGTGGCGATACAAGACTGATTACTCTGCGCTCTGGAAAAAGGTGGTGGACGCTTTTCATATCACTCGGAGGAATTGGGATTTTATCCCGTGTCGTAAAGGTTTGAGTGGGCCTTGGTCGAACATCGTCAAAGTCCTTTCCAGGACCATGATATCGGGGGCTCCGCTTCGTAGTTTCTTCAAAGGGGTAATCGGGGACGGGTCGGATATTGGCTTCTGGTTGGACCCTTGGGCCGGTAATGAGCTTCTAAAAGATTTATGTCCTAATTTATTTATGCTGGAAAGTAACAAGAGGTGTAAGGTACAACATAGAATTTCCCGTTCCAGCAATGGGATCGTCAAAAATTGGGATTGGAGTAGACAGCCTATGACGGGTCAGGAACTAGTTGAACTGGCTCAGCTCCTTACGGTTTTGGAGTCGGTGTCCTTATCGGATCAGAGGGATAGGTGGCTGTGGGTTGGGGCTGAAGATGGAAGTTTTAGTGTGGGCTCTGTTAAAAAAATGTTGATTGAAGATAGAGATGTTGGAGATTATTTTATCTTGGATTGGTGCAAGTGGCTTCCGGCGAAGTGTAACATCTTCGCGTGGCGGGCAGAGATGGGTAGATTGCCGACTGCGGATGTGCTTTTTAGAAGAGGGGTTGAGATCCCGGATTCGTCTTGTCCGCTTTGCTCGGAAGGGGAGGAGTCCATAGAGCATCTCTTCACGGCTTGCAGATTTGCGGCTGTTCTTTGGCAACATATCTCAGTGTGGTGCAAGGTGCCTAACATCTACGCTTTCTCTTTTAAGGATTTGTTGTGCTTTCAGCATCATTCGGGCTTGACTGGTAAGAAGAATCAAATTCTGCACGGCTTGATTATTATAGGCTGCTGGAGCTTATGGAGGATGAGAAACGAGGTTAAGTTCAACAACAAAGAAGCTCGTTTGGAAGATATTATATCTGAAGTGAAGTCTTGTGGTTTCATTTGGGCTAAATACAAAGCTAAGTTTGTTTCGTTGTCGTGGGTCGATTGGTGTAAATTTATAATTATGTAATTATTGGTGTTTTTCTTGTGGGCGCCCCGTTTTGCGGGCGGCTCGATTTTTTCTAATGAAGTTCGCCTTTCAAAAAAAAATGGTCGCAAAAGCTCAAAAGCTATTTGTTTCACCGCTACGATACTGGGTATTTGCAACCACCACAATAGTCGCAAAAGTTGAAAACCAATTTGCAGCTGATTTGCCATTTTGCGACTCCCATGGGCGGTCGCAAGATATCCTATTGCCAATAAAATTTGTGACCACTTTTTGCAACAAAAGTTCATCTACCTGTCCTAGCAGCCAAAAAGTAGCACTTCTCATATTCGTGGACAAAGTTATGACCGAAAATGGGTGAGGCGTAGTTTTGTATTTTATTTGAAAATTAATTAATTGGTTTGGTGAATTGGGCGTTGAGACGTTATGGGAATAATGCCAACGGGGGAGATGATGTTATGGTTTGACGTCAAAAGAGCGGTGAGGTGGCAAAGGTGTCACCCCACAACACAAATCCTTGTTGAAACTATGTTTGGATATTTTGACATTTGAGAGACACAAACACACATATGCATATAATTTTTTTTTTCTTGGGAGTAAATTACGTTTTTGACCCATGTGGTTATATCACTTTTACTATATTAGCCCAAAATAAGAATTTTTAATATATGTGCCCTCATGGTATCTATAACTAACTATTTTGGCCCTAAGGCCATGTGCAGTCATAAAGCCCCTTTGTGGGCGTTATACGTCACGTGTCGTGCCACGTCACACAGGGGCTTTATGGGGCGTTATGTCATTAGAGCCCGTAGTTATAAAGCCCCTACCTCATCATTACTGAATTAACTAATTATCGTTTTTTAATTAATTTCTAACTTTATAAAATTATAAACCATTTCATTAAATAAAAAAAAACATTACAATAAAATAAAAAAAACGTTAAAATAAAATAAATAAAAAAAAAACTTTACACTTAAATAAAATAAAATTAACTCAAATTATAATAACCTATAAACGGGCTTCTTGGCTCAATAAAACCACAAAACCTTTTGAGCCCAGCCCAAAGCCCATCAAAAACAAAACCAAACCCTAAAATTTCTAAACCTCATTTTCATACAAATAGAAAACCTCCTTTTTTACCAGCCGTTTCCAGACCTTCAATCACAGCTCATACATGGTGAGTCCCCTGTTACATGAATTCTTTCATGGGTTTTAATTTTTTTTGCTGAATTTCATCATATCAGTAAGAAATGTGCTCAATTTAATTGTATTTTTCTACATTTTTTGCTGAAAACCTTCTCCTCCATGGCGCCGCGATATGGATGGCGCTGCCACCTTCTTTTGGCCTGATACTGCCCCTTGTCCTGGTGTGGACGGCGCCATTGGGCGCTATAATTGGTTTTTTTGGGCATATGGCGCCCCACTACAGCAAGTCTAAGTCTAACTAAACCCCAAACTCTGATTAATTAATGCTCACATGGCAGGCACATGATGTCTAAAATTGTAATTTCCTCTCCCCTTTTTATGACTTTATAAATAAAACCTTGCATTTTTTTTGTCATCGTCCACACCACTCGTAATCCTAATAGAAACCTCATCAGTAACCACATTCTCACGCTGCATCTCACCATCAGAACCAGAAACCGCTTATGATTGTGCGTGGAACACGCCAGCGTGCTCCAGAAACAACAGCAGCGGAGGTAGAATGATTTCGAGTAATCGGAAACGGATACCTATTCTACTGCTAGTTGAAGATAAATTATTCAAAGTAGTAGGTTCCATTGGTAGCTTGTTCTAAATCATCAAACAAACAGAGTATCAACACAACAACAACAACAACAATAATTTAACAACAGTGAACTACAAAACCCTAGGTAGTAGGTTCCGTTTCTAGAATCATCAAAACATAAGGGTGAGCGGGGCACCAGCGGGGAGGCGGTTCGGTGACCCCATTCCCCGAGCGGGAACACCGCCGCCATCCCTGCGGTGACCCAAATCGGGGAGGGGGTTGGGGGAGTAGTCACCGCACAAGAAGAGAGGAGATGGTGGGCCCATAGCTTGTAACAACCAATCAATTATTTTTGTTTATTTATTTATTTATTTTTTTTGAAAAAAAAAACAAGGGGAGTTAAGAGGGGAGTGCCGCCATCAAATTGGGGTGTTAAGGGAGTTTAAGAGGGGAGTTGACGTGGCACACGAGGATTGGTTATGCGTAAGAGAGGGGACTCCCCTCTTAGGGGAGTGCCCCGGACACCCTAAACAACAATCATAGAATTTAACAAAGGGATAACAGTAAAACTGTAGGTTCGAGCAGATAGGGGAAGGAACTTGAACGGCACGTTAAATGTGTTAAAGAATTATATAGGAGTCTGTGAAATTAAGAGTGAAAGTGGGTCTGAAATTGGGGGAAAAGTGATTGTGATAAGACTGGAGGATATTATTGTGGTCTGAAATAGGGGGGTGAGGTGAGGTGAGGTGATAGAGAAAGAAAGGCGAGCGAGGGAGGGAGGGTTAAAAGGGGAGGGGAAATTACAATTTTATTCATTGCTCATCCAACTAGATGAAGTGACAAAAAAAAATTTAGGATTTTATTTATAAAGTCATACAAGTGGGGAGGAAATTACAATTTTAGACATCATGTGTCTGTCATGTGAGCATTAATTAACCATAGTTTGTGGTTTGGTTAGACTTAGGGTTCAAAATAGTTAGTTATAGAGACTATGGAGGCACATAAGTTAAAAATTCTTATTTTTGGCTAATTTAGTAAAAGTGATATAACCACAGGGGCCAAAAACGTAATTTACTTTTTTTTGGCTCAGAGAAAGGAAAATGGTTTCTAGTCAATTTTTAAAATTTGTTTAGCTTTTAGATAATTCGCTAGTTAAATCAGCGCTTTCGATACCTTTGGCGCTCTCGCCCCTGACGCGGTGCGGTTCCTCAAGCGGGTTCAGCAGCTGGTAAGCAGTAACACCGCGCATGTTAAGGGGCAGAATTTTGTGTTTAGCAGAATAGGGTTTGCTATTCAGAAGGAGGCATCGGCGCAACTTGTTGCTTGTTTACCTGTCATTAGTACGCCCGGACTGAAACTCTCGCCCAAGAGGCCACACCGAAACCCAAGCCCACCCGGGGTGGTGACTTTGGCATTTGTACCCAACCCACGCCCCAACCCTCACCCAAATGAATATTAGGACTGAAACTCCCGCCCAAGAGGCCACACCGAAACCCAAGCCCACCCGGGGTGGTGACTTGGGCATTTGTACCCAACCCTCACCCCATACCCCATAATCTAATAAATGAATATTATGTATTGTTCAATATAATAAAAAATCACATAATAAAGAATTATGTAATCACTGTTCATTCACTTTTAATTTTATCATATATAAGCCAAACGGTTATTTTTGAAAATTTAAACCTAGCCGCTATGGCCTAGCCAACCCAGCCAACGAGAGCCGGCCACGGAGGACCGCTAGGCATGCCCAACGCCCGGACTGAAACTCCCGCCCAAGAGACCACACCGAAACCCAAGCCCACCCGGGGTGGTGACTTTGGCATTTGTACCCAACCCACGCCCCAACCCTCACCCCATACCCCATAGTCTAATAAATGAATATTAGGACTGAAACTCCCGCCCAAGAGGCCACACCGAAACCCAAGCCCACTCAGGGTGGTGACTTGGGTATTTGTACCCAACCCACGCCCCGACCCTCACCCCATACCCCATAGTCTAATAAATGAATATTAGGTATTGTTCAATATAATAAAAAATCACATAATAAAGAATTATGTAATCACTGTTCATTCACTTTTAATTTTATCAAATATGTACTTTTTTTTAAATTTCAAAATAAGTTATTAAAAAACCACATTGTATCTTAAATTATATATTTACCTATATATTTACCTATATATTTAAAACAAAACCAAATGAACAGTAACAAAACATATAATAAAACAAAAACTAAATAAATAGTAACACCACATAAAAACTAAACCGAATAGTAACACCGCATAGGGATAACTAAATGGTCCTCATACCGGTACCAAATTTACCAAGCCATGTACCAATTCGGTACCGACTTTGACATTTTCGGTACCATTTTTGCCTCAAATACTGATACCGTACCGGCTCTGTACCAGGCATATTCGGTACCGATACCCACTTTTGGGGGTTTTCGGTACCGATCTCATCCCTAACATCACCTTTGAGCTCATGCCACGTAGCAACACAAGTAATGGCACCGTTTAGACTGTTTTTCATACACGTGGTACGTAAATTGTATTTCGTTTGAATGAGGTTTTATACACACAACTTCTTTTGTTTTCTTTTTTGTCTTTTTCTTTAATGAATGAATTGTAAAATGTAAAATTAACTTGGATATTTAAATTATTGATGAGCAAACGGTATCAAATCATGTAATCAAACCGGTATTGTATTGGTACCAAATTTACTATACCAAATCATTTTCGGTACCAATTTGGTACCTACCTTTTGGCGTTTTCAGAATCTTTATTTTCGGTTCGACACCGGGCTAGCACCATACCTGTATTTACTTATTTTTACCTTCAAATACCATACCGTATAGTACTGAGCATTTTCGGTGCCTGTACCTAATTTCGATGATTTTCGGGCTCGGTACTTTCGGTGCTATTACCGGTACCGAGCTCATCCATATTTTAACGTGTTAGTAACGTCATAACTGAACTGAAAACAACCGAATTTCCAACGTGTAGGACGTGTGGGTCCTACTATTATATATCAGATTATTTAAAATTACGTTATTTTTATCTATGTTTTGATATTCGGTATCCGCTTAACGTTGTCGGCACGCGTTTTGCAGACATTGGATCACCGCCGCAACGCGGGGTCGGAAAATCAACTATATATATTAAAAAAGAAAGCTTGTGAATAGTAACTCCAACCACATCACCAGCCGTTTTTATTGTATATATACATGTTTTTCCTCATTTATATCTGTATTGGGATCTGGTATAGTGGTTGGTATGTAGTATTCTCAACAAAAGGCACCGGTTCGACCCTTCTTTCTGTCCTTTTTTCCCACTTTATTTTCCCCTTCTCAAAATTGCTCGCCTCCCACAAACCTTCTCAAAAGTGCTCCCTTCCCACAAACAGAACTGAAGTTGTCTACTCTAGGGCTTTCATGTGAAGATTCGAGCGATCAGAGGTGGTAGTGGCGAATTCCGACAAATCTAGGGTTCCGCCGTCACCCATGATGACAGCGGCGATGCGGTGAATCTGCTTCCAAAACCACCTCTTGCTTTATTAAGAGAGAATCCTGAGCGACATCGCATTTCAATGTTGATGTCTATGGTGTTAAACTCGGTGACAGTGACGATGATGGTGGCTGAATTAGGGTTCCAACGCGGTGGTTCTAAGGCGTTGTAGCGGCGTCATCACCACAATCACCATCACTTTGCACATGCAAAACCCTAACCTATCCCAACACCATCTATAAGCACTAATCGAACACTAGGTCGTCAGAATCGCCTTGAATCGAAGACCCAGTGGAACACCGGTCTACGTTTCTACCAACATTATCACTACTGTCAGCCTTCGCATCCACACTCACACCTCTGATAAGGTACTTTGTTTTATCTCGCTATGTGTTAAGTGTTCTTGATTATGGTCAACTAAACATGCTTAAATAACCTTTTGGTAATCGAAGATGGAAATTGACCTTTTAATCTCTTCTTCAAGCCAAGAATGGTGAGTTTTAATTGTGTTTGAGTTTGGATTTAGGCCTAATTTTGTAACTTTATTATTTATCAAGTGGGTATTCCAGATCAATCAATGATGTCGTGTTCGTCTTCTCCATCTGGGTCAAAGGATGAGGATGAATGCATGGATTCAGGATTCGTACAGGAAAGGAGGCTACCACGCGGTTCGAATTGACGATAAGTTCTCCGTTGGTGGATACATCGCTCAACGGAAGCTCGGATGGGCCAGTTCTCCAATGTTTGGCTTGCGTATGATTCTCAAACATCTGTAAGTTTTTTTGTTCTGTTCTGTTTGATATATGATCTTGTACAGTGATAGTTTGTTATGATTACATTTAGTTACAAATTTATGAGCTTCTGTAGGAATATAGATATGAAATGGTCCTTTAATTAATGCTTATAAAATGTTAGGTGATTCGTTATTTCCAAAGGGGAAGTTACTATTAATATTATTATGTTTGTATATGCAAATAGATAGTTTCCTTTATGTTTTACTCGTTGTCCTTCATGGTATGCGCATATAACGTAAATATGTGTGGGCGCTCGGGAGCAAAAATGAAAGTGCACTAATTTTAATGTTAGTTTACTAATTTCATGAAAATAACGTTAAAAGAATGGATGGTTAATCATGCACCATGTGGTGGCGTTGATAGCTGAAAGACAAGGAGGTACATGCACTAATCGGCAGTTGTCTCAATTGCCGAGTGTTATATACCTTATGTCCAAGGCTTGATGCAAAACTACTATCGAGTCAGGGGTCTCACTGGAAGCAGTCTCTCTATTCCTACGGGGTAGAGATAAGGTTGTCTACATCTTACCCTCCTCAAACCCTACCTTAGCTTTGCTATTGGTGGGATTTGCTTGTGGAGCACACCACTTAACTACTATAGTTTTAGTGATAATAGAATTAGTAAACGAATGAAATTCAGAGAACAAGATAGTTTCAAAGGCGAACATTCGCGTTGCATCAGGATAAAAGTCCATCAGTTTACGAATTGAATGAAAATCATTGAAACTTCTATTTAAAAGAAACATATCACTTTAATATATATAGAGGGGATTACAAATGATTATATCATGTTTTGCAACCAAAAACAAAAAAAAATTATAATAATAATAATAATAAAACATATTCTATATGATGATCACACAAGAAATAAATACTAACAACATGATACTCCACAAAATCCCTCAAGACCAAGAAGCAGCCTTTGAATCATACATGTAGTAAGGATAAGGATACGGGTCACTGTTTTGTCCGAAACCACCAGGTCCACGACCACCGCCAGCAGGAGCCGGCTGTGTCGGGAAGTACACGAATGATGGAGATGGAGGACAGCGGTTGTCACCACCCGACAAAATGTAAGTTGGTGGTGGTGGAGTTACATCTAGTGGTGAATCAAAATAGTAAAATCTTTCTGGCGGTGGAGCATTATGGACCGGCTTTGGAGATGATGGTGGCCTGGATGGAACAACAGGCGGAGATGGTAGTGGTTTGAAAGTGACTAGAGGTGGAGATGGTGGTGTTTTGAACGTGACCGCAGGCGGAGATGGTGGTGGGTTGGTGGTAGAGGGTGGTGATGAACATATGGGAGTGCATGTGCTGCATAGTGAACCTGTGTGGTTGTCCACTGCTGTTGTTACTCCAGCAAATACTAAGAGGAAAAAGAGTTGTTGTTCCATATGCATAATTAAATTGTTGGTCACTTTCTTTTGGCAAATTGTGGGTGTTGATATACGGTGAGTTTGTTTTTATAATTTAGAAGCTTTTTACTACTCAATTTCTTCATGATTTATACATTTTATTGAAGTGTTAGTATATTGGTGGGAATAATCAGGTTCTTGGGTATGTGCATCACATGTGGCAAAATCGTAATAGATGAAGTGCGGTTAGTTCCCATCTTTCTTTTTGCCAGATGAAAGCCACGTTAGAGATGTATGAAAACAACAAATGAAGAGGAACCAAAATGACGAGAGAATCATGTTGTTTTTATGTTGTTTTGAAACCCATCATGCTTTACTTTTATCCTGAGATGGTGTTGTTTGTATTAAAAGTACGAGTAATTCAAGGACAAACATCCGTGTTATCAAACCGTTGCGCGCCGCAACGCGCGCGGGGTATGAACCTAGTAATTATTAATTAGAAAAACTATAAAAAACCACATTTTATCTTAAATAATTATTAATTAGAAATATTATAAGTTTTTTTTTGAACAACAACAATCCAACTTTTATTCATCCGTGTTAAAAGGTTAAAAACGACATATAGCAAGATGCTAGATATCGCCACCAAACACAATCAAGAATAAAATCAAGGAAAACTTCAAACATACATCAAGGATCATCAAGACTAATAATATTACGCAATTCTTGTATGAATAATTACTCCATCGGGGAAAAATTCATCCACTCGTTCCGTGATAACCCGGATCGCTTCGATCTTAGGGTAACCCACTCAAAGGATTCTTCTTTAATTTCTTCCACAAGCCTAGATGGTTCCGTGAGTTTGTCGTAAAAAGTTTTATTATTTCTATTCTTCCATAGGCTCCATGCGGCTAGTAAGTGTATAGCATAAATCGTTTTTTTCCTTTCTCCTTGGCCAGTTCGTTTTCTCTTGGAATCTTACCTTCATGCTCTCATTGTGGTCTCTGGTGTGGAGTTTCATCCAACTCCATAACTGCAGCATACTTCCTTCGCTATCGGACAGTGGATCACTATATGGTTCGCCGTTTCCCGGCCCAACCCACATACTACTTTGCACAGATCTGTTCACCAAGCAAGCCCCTCTTCTTTAATGCCACCATTGTCGGGACTCTTCCTTCCGCAGCTCTCCAAGCAAACAGATTTACTTTTGCCGTAGCGATCTTGCTCCATTCAAAACTGTTCGGTTGATAGTTAACATCAACGATCCCAGCCAAAGTTTTCCTTATTTCCTTCACCGAGTATCCGCTAGTTTTGCAAACGAATCACCTGAAAGCCAACCGCTATCCATGTGTTTAAATCGGTGTCTTTTCCTGTAAAATCGAGGGTTTAAGTTCCACAATGGACATGACTAATAGTATAGATTTAAAAGGTAGTTGTGGAGTGGTTGGGGAAAGAATTGGTGTTTCTTGTGACCCAGATTCGATTCTCACTCCCCTCAATAGTTTCTGTGGTAACCAGGTGAAGAGCGAATACGGGTGGCGCCGATTCGACTAAGATGGAAGGCGAGGTTTTACCGATTACTCCACTGTCGTCCTTTCGGGCGGGTGGAGGTCGGGTTTCCGAGCATCTGGAGACAGCCAAGGCCGGGGCTGGCGGCGGTCGAGTAGTCGACATTGGCCACAGCGTCCGGTGTTACAGTGGTTGACACGTCGTTTCTTGCCGTTCATTAAAAAAAAGAAGTATTATTATATTGTTATTAAAAAACCCCTTTAAATGTCTAACAAGGTTTGAAAACTCATTAGAACCAATGTTTTAAAAACCGGTTTTTAAATCATGTCGGGTTGCGCTCTGAAATGGTTCAACCGGTTGAACCAGGTTGTATCGGACGGTTCAACCGGACTACTAGTTAACATGGTTTCATCTAAAAAACAATCATTTTCTTGTAAATTATTCAACATTTTAAGAGCATTTTTATTACTTATAAACAATATCACATTGCACTAAGCGGATAATAGTTTCAACATTCATGGAATATTGGAATAGAAGACACTAGGTTAATTACCAGAAATATGGAAGACCGGTATTACCTTAATTAGGGCTGATAATAGATATCTGTATAAGACACGATTAGACTTGTTTACTAAAAAAGTACACAATGTGATTTTTTACTTTTTTAAAAATAAATAAAATTATGTGGTTAGGATCCATTATTTATTTTTCTTGCTACATAAAACCATGTTATAGACATAAGATATCAAGTAGTTAAACGAGCTGTATTCATATTTAATATTGGTGTTATACGCGTCGTCAGAGACATGTTAAATTCGATAAGACACGGTTTGCCAGCCCTAACCTTAATATCGTATTTTAATAAAATTAAAATATCAAATTTTAAGATGATACAAACCGGTTCAATGGTTTGAACCGGCGGAACCGGATTTACCGCCGGTATATAAGACATACCGTATTCGGGTTTTACTGGCTTTTATCATACCGGGACAGTATCCAGTATCCGATTTAACCGGTATAACTAGCCAGTTCATACCGGTATTTAAAACATTGATTAGAACTCATGTCTGTTTCTCTTAAACACCTAATATATTCAACAAATATATCATAAGAAAATAAAAAGAATCTCGCATATCCAATACACACTATAGGGGTATTCATCGAATCGAATATCGAATTATTCGAATCGAATTATTCGAATAATTTTTATTTTCCCTTGAATTCGTATTCGATTCGAATTCGATTAAAACTTACCGAATTCGATTCAAATTCGTATTCGATTCGAATTCGATTAAAACTTACCGAATTCGATTCAAATTCGTATTTGAATAAAAAACCTAATTCGTATTCGATTAAAATTTCAAATTCGAATCGAATTCAAATAAATTTGATTTAATTCAGATTCTTTAAAAACATGTAAAAAACTATCAAAATGAAACATAAATTTTAAAGCAACCATAAAGCACGATATCACGTTAAAAAGTTCCAAATAAAGTACCATAAGTCACTAGTACAGAAGTGAGCATTAGACGCGGTTAAAATAGTTTTTAGTCGCGGTTTCAAACCCCGACTTAAAATGCCGTGGCTAAAAATGGGTTGTTTATAAGACGCGGTTTGCTGAACCCTGTCTTAAAATAAACCACCGCGACTAAAAAGATGTTCATACTTTTACAGAAATATTTTTAGTCAGCATTATGAACCGCGACTTAAAATCATTTTACAATTTTAGGAAAACTTTTTAGTCAGTGTTGGATGAACCGCGACTTAAGAAAGGGCTGTTTATAGTCATATCAAAACATTCAAAAAAAATTTGCAGCAAAGTTATAATAATTTGAAGATTACGTAACTTTCATTCAAATCTCATATCAAAACATCACTACAAGTTGAATTCGCATGATATTTTGTTATTAACCAAGTTGAAGTCAATAATCCAACAAAACGTGAATAATTTTCATTAAAATCTGTTTACATGATTTCTACAAATTCAACAAAACACGATTAACTCGCCGGAGCTTGACGGTGGCGGTGGTGGTCCGGTGGAGCTTGACGGTGGTGGTGGTACGGTGCAGTGCCGGAGGTCGATGGTGGCGGTTGGCGGCTGAAGCTTCAGCGATGATGACGGTGACGAAGATGCTCGCTGATGAAGGTGACGAAGATGCCTCAAACCTTGGAGCACTGATAAACAAAGATCATAAACAAAGATTATACTCACTACAAGAAAAAAAAAAAAACAGTTCTTTTATTTATGTAATTCAAGGGTTTTATTTTAAGTGAAAAAAAAAACTACAAGAAACTACCGATCATACTCACACCTGTTGGAGTTTGATGAAGGAAGGTGAAGGTTGAAATGGGTTTGTGTTTTAGGAAGGAAAAGGTATAGGAAGGAAAAGGTATAAGGGGATGTGTGTTTGTTTGAGCAGGAGGTTGATGGTGGCCATTGGATCTATTTTTAATCAATGATCAGCAACAAATCTGGAAGAAGCACACGGATTGAGCCCTTTAGTTATATTTTAAGTCAGGGGTTTGTAAACACCGTCTAAAGCTATGTAAGCATATTTTAAGTCGGGGTTCATATCAAAATACGTGAATTTTATTAGTGTTAAATTATATTTTAAGTCAGGGTTTGTAAAACACCGTCTAAAGCTATGTAAGCATATTTTAAGTCAGGGTTCGTAAGGATATTTCGTTAAGATCCTGATGTCATGAGATTGTGTGTGTATATTTAGACGGGGTTATGTGCATTACCGCGTCTAAATACAAAATTGAACCCCGTCTAATGGTTACTTGTGTACTAGTGAGTCTAAAATTCAAAACGAGAAGTCGGGAATAACCACTTCACATTACAAGTTAATATTTTTAGGGTTATAAATCTTTTGATAGATTTTTTACTTAGGTTTTAGTTATGGGTCATGTAGTGGGTTTGGTAATGGGTAATTTTAATAGTTGGAAAAAAATTTGAAAATAATGTATAGTATAACTTAATAAAAGTTATATATGCATTATATATAAAAATAATAAGTAATAATGTATAATTTTTATTCGAATTTCAAATCGAATCAAATTTGAAATTATAAATTCGTATTCGATTTCCTTGACTCGAATTGAATCGAATTCGAATTCTTTTAATCGAAACGAATTCTTGATAATCGAATCGAATTTAAACGAATTTCGAATTTTTCGAATTCGAAACGAATTCTGAACACACACTAACACACATGTTATCAAAAATATTCTTTACCTCTATTTTTTTATATTTGGTTTCACGTGAGTAAATAACTATTCATCACCGAGTGGTATGAAACTTGCATTCACAAGAGTGGTGTGGGTGTAAGTTTAAATAATGAAATGTGTAAAATTAGATGGTATTTATGTCTTAAATTTATTGTAAAAGAAACGTGAGTAAATATCATCTATAAGTTTTTTTTAACGGTAAATTTGGATCACTGACGGACCACTGTAGTATTATCGTGCCATCAGCGAAACCACCCGATCATATCCATCTCCACTAGGCATAATGCCTATACACCAATTCAGGAGGAAACCCAACAAATATGGGAAAACCCCCTTGTAAGAATCGAACCCAGGATCTATTGATCCCAAAATCTTATCTCACCCCTAAAATGCCACTAGGCTATAAAGCAATGTACAATATCATCTATACCTTTCAAAAAAATATCATCTATAAATAGCAAAAGTTGAATATGGTGAGGAAACCCTACTGTCCCTATATTAAATGGTGGGACTAACAATTTCATGTGTTACCAACATAACACGTAGTCACGTACCCAAAGTAAGCCATCTTGTAGCTTTCCTACACGATTTGAGAAACTTCATATTTTTTTGTGGTTTGTCTTCTAATCTACTGCCCGAATAGTCATGATGCCTTCTACACTATGACATGTAGATGTTGTAAACACTGGCGGCTTTGATGGTGTGCGGGAACGACCTCCGCACAAGGCCTTTGATTTCGAGAGGTACGCGATTTAAAAAAAAATCCCATATATATATGTTATTTTTTAGATAGTAAACACATACTAATTCCAATATAGGCCCATTTACAAATAATTTTTATGCTTTATAATTTAGCCCACTTGCCAATAGGTTTATTGAGTCAAATACTAATTTGATCTTTTTTTAATAATAATAAAACATTACGGAATGACACATTTTTTCAAGCTCGAATAGGGTACGTGAATTCTCAGAGACGCCTCTGGTTGTAAAGGTCATCTAACTTAACATCCAGGGTAAAATCGGCTCGCAGTTGTACTCGGATATAAGATTTACAAAATAAATATACAAAGAGGAAAAGAAATTCCAGGTTGTAAACGAGTCTAGCCGATGTTCTCCACTATCTTGTTTCAGATCGTGGAACTCGTTCTCAAGTGCCCTTTGCTCGTGATGTGGGCATAATTCTTTCATCATAAGAGCTCAAAGCTCTTCCCACGTTTGTGCCATTGCCACATTGGCACCCCTAACTCTCATCACATCATTCCACCATGTGAGTGCTCTTTTCTAGAATACACTCGATGCAAACTCAACTTTTCGCCCGTTCAGGCATTGAACATGACGAAATGTGCTTTCGAGACTCTCAAACCACTGCAGGAGCCCAGTAGCTCCTTCAGACCCAATAAACTTGGGTGGTTTAGCCAAGTTAAACTGTTTATAGTTGCACGGAGCGGGTGCATTGTTGTTGTTGTTCGCTTGGTTTAACTGGGTTACTAGGTTTGGGAGCACGACAGCAATTTGTTGAGCGATCATAGCCGCCATGTCGGCGTCTTGATTTGCATTACGTCGAGGAGGCATTCTAAGAGAGTAGAGAAATATGAGAGAAAACAAGTGAGATGATATTGGATAATCAAAACTGAACATTAAAAATATCGACGAAGCATAAGGATTGTGATCATTTCTTCGTTACCTAAAACAAACAAATGACACAGTAACTAATCAAAGTAAATGGGTCTTTATAATGTATCGCGGAAACATGCTTTAGCCTATAAGTGGACACTCACCTCAAAAATTACCAGGTAAGAGTGACTGGTCCGGTGATGCGGATTTGTACAAACACTCTAGCCTTAGACAGAAAACTCAGGGTACATGCATCCACCGTTCCAGATTGCACATGTTCATATTATTAAAGCCCAAACTTTGACGGGATTTTGAAAACTTTGAAGGCATAAAGCCCAAAATAAATCATCTAAGGGTAGATGATTTCTTGTGAAGTTTTGGAAAAATTTTGACTTTAGAGAATGAATTATGTTTTGTTTTTGTTAATCACCTAAGGATAGGTAATGTTATTGTATTAAGAATCTAAACGCAAGAAAACTCGCGGTAGGGTCCTAGGAAGGTTATAGACTAGATCAAGAGTATTAATAATAACCTAATTCCCTATAACCATGGCTCCAATACCAATCTCTGTAACACCCCGATCGCGTAAAGCAACAAACCTCGATGGAAACATTGGGGAGTCACGTTACAGGAATTGTTTCACAACACATGGTATTTTAAGTTTTGTATTATTTAGATAATTGTTTACATTATCTTGGGATAAACAGAGAACAAAATACAAGTAAATTGTCTTTCATGTTTTAAAGTCACTAACGCCCGCGTCCATCCTATGTGAAGTAAGCATTCATGTCATCAAACAATAGTTCCTGAAACATATGTGAAAAACAATCATCATAAAAAGTTGGCGAGTACATAGGTTTTGTATGTCAAATTCATGACTTTGAATTCATATTGCAATACCTCGTTCGACTTCGGGAGTCGACGATTATGAACCTTGAAATCAAAAAGTGTTTGAGATTGCAATATATTTTACCAACTCTACAAGTTGATATAAGTAAAACAAAAACTTGGTAGCCATGAATCTTGACCGTAAACATTTGTTTTGTAAAACCGAGTAATAAGTCGATTTAAAGATACATTATATGGTTTATATCTTTAAGTGAAAATCATTACATGACATTGTTCAAAACCATTTGTCCTTGTTATAAACCAATCGTCCATTGTACGTGTCATAAACCATTTGCTCGTGTCATCAATCAATCGTCCGTGTCATAAATATATTGTTCGTGTTTTGATTGTGAAAACTTTTGGTCGTTCTTTAATGAATACATTCAAACCTGTGTGACTCGTCTATACCACCCATGGGGTATCTTTAATAGACCTCGAAATGTCTCTTTAACTAGACTAACAAATCAGCACATGATTTGTTAATCAGAAAGAGTTTCTGTCATTACCCAAACTGTCCACCAAATCCAATGGACAGTCTGATTAAAGATTGTCAGTCCTATGGTACCATAACATACTACTGGTCGACTCGGCCAAAGCTAATGAATATCATTCGTGTTATGGATAACGCACCAACAAGTTTGTCACATTATTGAAATCGTATTGTTTATTTAAACCATCGACTATGTTTTGAAAACTTGAAAACAGTTTAGTATATATGAGTCACCCCAAAACATTTGCAAAACGTAAAAGAGGGGAGCTATGTACTCACATTGAAAGTCGTTTTGTATATGTAAACCATATCTTTGAAAATAAGAATAGGCACATATGAATCACCCCAAAGCATTTGAAAGTAGAAAATAGGGGAACTATGTACTCATTTGAGATTGCGTAAGCGTCCTTGAATCAAGTGAAATAACAAAGCTCAAACGTGTCCTAATGTGTCGGATAACTTATATTAGTGTGTCGAGACTTTAATCGGAGGATTCAGATAGAATGAAGTCTGATAAATCAAATGACTGTTGGAATTCATATGTTATGGTTTAATAAACTTGACATTCTTATTTGGAAAGGACCCTAAGTGCTTTTGACCCCTTATGACTCGTTAAGGTAGTTTACACTACTTTAACAGGTCATTTACGTAAATGTATGATCGGATGGTTAAATATGAGTTATGATAAGTCTTAAATGCCAAAAAATGTTTGAATATGTTGTAACATCAGTTTGTAGATCAAAAATTTGATTACATATGCTTAAAATGAATTTATGCGCAAAAAGGGCATTTTGATCATTTTTAAAAACATAGTAACGACTTATCAAAACACTAACAAAATGACATGACCATAAGGTATAACCTTAGTAAGTTATTCCCTATACAACTATGGTCACTTACATGTGTTTGGTCGGATCCAAAGGTCGACCAAACGGGTCGGATTCGAAAGTCAAAGCGGTGGTCAAGACCGCTCGACTTACGACCCTAAATAAGCACTAAACTAGAAGTGACAACTTAGACATGTGAAAACATGTCTAACTAAGTTATAAGAACTGATTTGGTATCAAAACTTGATGTTTTGATACCCAAAAATGGTTTCGTCGTAAAATGCACATTATGTGCATCTTTGACCGAAATGTTGACTCGTCACTTCGACTAGTAAACGTGGTAATCAGAAGGTGCAATCGCAAAGGATTTTAACCTTCGTGATTACGATCACGTTGCAAGGTTCAATCGAACTTTACTTTGACCAATTATGGTCATAACCGAAAGTCAAATAGAAATTCAACTGTTTGACTTTTAGCTCAAAATAAGCTAAAATAATTAACAAGACTAGGAAAGAACACTTACTTGTGTTCTAGGAAGACAAGAATACCCAGTAGAAGGCCTCCAAAGGGAAGCAAACTCCAATTAAGAGCAGATAGGTGAAGAAGAAGGAAATGAGCAAATTGTGATGAATGAAAAGTTTGCTATTTATAGTGTTTTAGGAGTTCTAGGATCAATCCACATGTCCCATGAGGTGGCAAGCATCAAGGGTGATCAAAACAAGTGTCATTTGCAGGTTAAAACTTAGGGAATACGGATTCTTGGGCTCCAAGAATGTCAAAACCACTGGATGCCATGGAATTCTGTTACTGAGCACCTCTCGCACCCCGCAAGAGACTAAGACTAATCCTCTCGCGCCCCGCCAGAGCCTCAGCAACTTTTGAAACTTGGCAGCTTTGGCCCCTGGACTTGTTTCGTCGCGTTTTGTCACTTCTAACACATGTTAACCTAATTTTTAGGTTTTATAAGGATGTTAAGGCATATGTAACTTGAATTATGACCAAAAATGTCATGGATGTCGGTTCGTTCGGTTGTACGGTCGCGTTTTTTACTTAATTACGACGAACGCTTTAACGAACACGAAAATGACTGAAATTGCAAATCGTTTGATATTTTTGCATTCTTATCATTAAAATACAAGATCTTAATGATTATAAAAATTTTGTGATGTGTAAACATGGTTCATATTCAAAAATATGAGAATCGACAGACTTTCGCAATTTGTCGCAAATACTCCCTGAGGTCGAATAAGCATGTTTTTGCCATCCGAACCCCTCAAAACTTATTTCTAAGTTATGTAAAGGGTATTTAGGGTATGTTTAGCTTATGTTATTGCTCTGGAGTGTACGTCGTGTTAAACTGATTAAGTTTGCGTAACAGTTTACGATGTACTTCTAGAAAAGTTTTAAGAGCTCGGAATTGTACAAGGACTAACATGTGCATATGTCACATGAAATTATACAATCCCATAAATGAAACACAAGGTTTCATTAAATGTGAAATTTTTCGGAATTGTATAACGGTTGAAAAGGCACAAATGTCATAGCAGCGACAATGGTACAGAATTTAAAAATCATGTTACGGAGGAGTTCTATAGATCCAAAGGTATATTTCATGAATTCAGTGCCAGATACGCTCCTCATCAAAATGGCGTCACAGAGCGTAAGAATCAAACATTGATCGAAACTGCAAGGACTATGTTGGTAGACTCATATTTGCCCATTCCTTTCTGAAGTGAAGTTATGGCCTCTGCATACTACACGATAAACTGTGTCCTTGCAGTTAAAATACATAACAAGACCTACTTTGAGCTTCTGCATAATCGGAAACCAGATTTACAATATCTAGAATTGTTTGGGGCTCCTTGCACTATGATCTATCCAGATGGAAATTCGGGGCACAAGAAATTGAGGGATACTTTCTTGGGTATGCCACCCTGAATTTGAGAGTCTGGAATCTTGATACAAAAAGGGTCGAGGAATGGTCTGAGGTCAGAGTACAGAGGCGTACGCTACCAGTCAGATGACCTGGTCAACCATGGATGTTTGAGTACGATGATTTTTTCAACTCGATCAATGTGGAAGAATATATTGTGGATGCTGCGGCACATATGTCATTCGAGAGTGACAATGCAACAGAGTCATTGTTGGTCTATCCTATTATTGTTTACAATCAAGCATCATCTTCGGTTAACAATAATGCTCTCGATAATGAGGATTTTCAAGATGGCTGAACTTAACGAATCTTTAGAGGAAGATGAATTTCATGATATAGACCAACAAGTTCCTGCAACAGTTGTGCATGGTACTTCTGAGGCTACACCCCCAGTGCACTATCCCGTAGTAGCTGAAGCCACTGCATCATCCTCTTCGCCTGGTAATGAGAATCCATAATACCCATCCTCAGCAAAACATCATTGGTAATGTAACACCTGCGTCTCTAGACTTTTAACTATTGTCAACTTTAGTCCCTAAACTATGTGATACTTGACACTTCTTGATACTTGTGATGCTTAAATCTAGATTCTTGATTCTTAATATTATTCTTGATACTTGATTCTTGGAAGCTATGATTCTTGATATTTAACACTATGATTCTTGATACTTGATTCTTGGAAGCTATGATTCTTGATACTTTGGTGCTTGACTCCTGAGACTCGTGAAACTTGAGACTTGGTTGAACGAGAGACTGGAGACTTGTCACTGGCGGAAACTATGAAACATGGAAACTAATGTGCTAATGATATAATCTAGTTATGTGATACTATTACCCAATAATACGCAACGCAACGCTTAATCTAACTCGCAAAAGGAAACAAAGACGAGAACGCAGAAAGGATGGGATTGACCGAATGGCAATCCGATCGAATGACCATCCGATCGGAGGGCCATTCAATCGAACCGCCATCCGATCCGTGCCACACCGCCTTGTCTCCTCTCACACACTATAAATAGGACCTTTCAGATCATTTCTCACTGATGTGACAGCCTCCTCCGAACCAGACGCACGCACTCCCATTTTCTTCCATTTCTCGGTGATTTTGGCACGTTTTACACTAGATTCTTGTACATCTTTGATCACAACACTATTCTCTACAAGATTCTCCTTTGAAATCTCACTTTGCACCGTGAAATCCCTGAGATTTGAGCTCTTGAGGGTGACGTCATCATGGCGGTTTGTACAAACTGTTGAGAGATGTCATTTCGTTCAAGATCTAGCTCAGATCTAAGGAATTTCAGGTGTTTTTACAGCGAATCCTGATAAACCCAGACTTTTCATAATAAACTCATGTTTTCTCCATCTTTTCTTAAAACTTTACTTGAAACGGTGGAATCCGGACCCAAACAGACTATAGGCTTGGCGATTAGTCTGAAGTTGGTTTGGAAATGGATTGTTACCGGAGAATATGACCGGAGTATGGATTTCGACATAAGCACCATCATGAACAGACGACTGATCGGACTTGGGTGGTTCCCATTTGATCAGACCGGCTGAGCATTGATGTGTTTATCGTTGTCTCAAGACGTACCAGGTCGTCACCGTTAAACTAGAAACTTTATAAATTGCAAAATGGAACGAGTCACAGGGATCGAATGGCAATACGATCGGACTGCCGTCCGATCGAACGGGCATCCGATCGAAGTGACGTGTGCCTCTTACCTATTCAACACTTGGAATCTTTTTGAAACTCAGACTTTGAATCTTTTAAACCATGGAACTTCGGATTGAATGACCATCTGATCGAAGTAACCTGAGTTGAACACTTAACTTAACTTATGGAATCTTACACTTGGATTGAATGACCATTCGATCGAATGCTCATCCGTACGGATGACCATCCGATCGGATGGCAATCCGTCCCCACACACACATAAGTCATCTCAAATGAATGGCAATCCGATCGGACTGCCGTCTGATCGAACGACCATTCGAACGAGTGACTGATCTGACACTTTGCGCAATCTCGTTATTCTGTCCGACACTTATCTGTTGTAATCTAATCAGTCAAAACCTAAAGAGCACCCTTTGATCCAATAACAGTTAATTTGTTAAGCAATGACTGTGAGTATACTCGATCCCTTTTGTTTTAAACTTTGGGATGCAACATGTATTCTATTAAACTATGAGGCTTGATACTTTTGGAATCTACACTCTATCCTATGTGTATGTGAAACTTGTGATTCTTGATTCTTTGTGCTATGTGAACGTTTAATCCAGAGTGCATAGTTCCGCCTTAACAATAGTAGCGCTATAGGAAGATGCACCTCCCCGTTATTCTTGGGGATATTGTTAGGAGGATTCTAGTTTTCCTTGAGTCTTGGGAAAACACCAAAGCATCGGGACACTTGGGCTAACACTTGGACTGCGAACACTAGCATGGCTGAAACTATCTTTATCATTTACATGAAGGATATGAGTCTTTACATCTATTATGTTACATACCGAAACTTGTATACTCGCCAGTACGTTTTTGTACTGACTTAATTTTAATACATGTTGCAGGCTGATAGGATGCTATAGAAACAAGTGAAACAAGCTAGGGATGATGCTTAGAAACTCACCTAGTTTAATCAATCAAACTTAAAACGATTTTGGTGATATGTATTGATACTATGTTATGGTTGATGTTTGATTCTAGACAATATTATTATGAAATGAATTTAATCTATATTGGAATATCCAGTGTTATGGAATCCCATGAGCAATCTGAACGCTTAGTACTCGCACCCCGATGTTTCCGCCATCGGCTGGGGTGTGACAGATTGGTATCAGAGCCAAAACTATAGGGAATTAGGATCAGTAGGAATACTTGCCCTAGTCTATAGTTCTAGGAATCTTGACTCTTATCTGTTGTTTAAGACTTATGCATTCTACCGTATCTGCTTCCTAGCAGCACATTTCCCTGGTAAACTTACATGCCTTTCCTAAGGCTGACACAATATACACTTGATACTTGAAAACACTGCTAATCAGTGTTTGTATTTTGCATGAAATTTGTCCTCAAGTCAGGAGTGACATCCAAACCTTGGTGGGAAGTTTCCTTATTATATTCTAGTAGGTCTTATCTGTTGATAAGTACCGACGCTATTAGGGTACGATCTTGTCAAGATAGAGGTGAAACTCAGACCTTGATAACTAGTCCCACTCTTTGATTTTACGTCTCTCCAGAGTCTCGAAACTACCAATCAATTAGGAACGTGAAATGACCAAAAGGATGAATATCGTAGGCCTAACATCGATGACGTATTTGTCTATGTAAGTCAAGACACGTTGCCTCAATTCGAAAGGAGTTCGGATCACTTTGGTTAGTCACCGTTCCTCTACCCGGAACAATCCTATGTTTTATGAGCCAATCTTTTGTGTTATCTCGATTTTTATGTGTGGTTTTAAACTTGACTCTTCGTTTATTTTGAGGCTTTTCACACAATTCACACGTATGTCCGCAACCTAAAACATTAATTCTAATCTCAGAATCAAACTAAATTATAAAGCTTTGTTCATGATGTTAATCTATGTGGGAATCTTGATCAACTATGATACTATGTGAAGTTATTTAATGAATCTATGTGTTATTGTGGTTGTGAAACACTAAACAGAACATGGCATAGAAATACGGGACAGAAGTGACGTGTCTGAAACATGGTGGATTGCCGCTGGTACTTCCTATATATAAGTGTTTCAGGCATGTTACCAACTTTCATACCACATGCCATGCGAAACTTAGTGTTTTGCAGGCCGGTGATGAGATTGATGAAATCTAAGCTATGGGAAACTACTTGTGTAATCAATGTGGAATCTATGTGAAATCCATGTGTACTCTAGTGTAATTGTGACAACTCAAGATTTCAAGACATTTCCTTTACGCGTCACCCGTTTTGCTAACCTATTTTATATTTCGTTGTTCAGTGTATTTTGCATATTATTTTAGAATGATTATCATGTTGGTGGTTAAATGTAAAGTGAGACCTGAGTGTTGGGCTTGGACTTGGCCAACACTTAGCAACTACACATAAATTGTACGTAACCTCTGACTCTTGCATATCACAATTATAATCTCAAACCCTAGCACCTTATTCTTTTCCCAGGGAGCGATGGCAGGCCTCTTCGTCGAAGCCTTCTCATCTTCGAAGCATCATCTCTTGCTTCCTCGCATTCAGTTAGTATGATAACCTGTTAATCTTCATCTCTTGATTGATTGTTTGTAGTGTGATTGTTTGTTAGTAATTCATGCTAGTATTGCAACGAAATTGATGTGAATTGAGTGAACCTGAGTCAGGGTTATGATTGTTGTTAATAGATCGATTGAATGATTTGGGTCTTACTGAATTACTGATGATGTCAGCTAAATGTGTTGTTAATTTGTTTAGAACTCAAGTCATGATGAAACTGATAGGCCACGGTTAGAAACTATGAACACTTTGATTTCTATGATCGTGTTAGTAACGGCTGCCAGTTAGGGTTCATGTGAATTATGAGGGAATTCAGGATGTTCTGGTGTGCAGTGACGAAACTCCATGTGCAGCGACGAAACTCCAATCCGGCAAAACATGGGTTTTTCGTCGGATGATTGTTGGGTGTTTCGCCGGCTGGTTTCTGACGAAAGATAGGGTGTTTCGCTGGCTGGTTTCTGACGAAAGATAAGGTGTTTCGCCGTGGTTGATCTCGATGAAACATGTGGTTAAACATGTGACTCTTCGTAGATGGTCTTCAAGGACAGGCCCAATCACACATAAACTGATTCTAGCCCAACTAACATCTAACCTTCCGTGATTATATGAGCACAATTCAATGAGCTATCTATTTAATCGGCATATGAGCTAACTGTTTAATGGTGTTACTAGTTGGTGTGTATAGAATGCAATATGTTGATTTTCTGAATAAAGAACATGTGAAACATGTATGATGCAAACTTGTGTATGTGTGTGACTTGAACACCTATTATGTGATAACCATGAACTATTATACATGACGATGAGTACTTAGGTTCATGAAACACTGCTGTAAGTAGAGCACTCTTATGTTAGTCGTTGTTAAGTGACATGCACGTGGGATGTAAACTTGTTTGAGAGACGAATGTCGATATGTGATATACTGTGATCTTAATAGCAACTGCAATCTGTGAGAACACATGTACTGCTAAGTGATTGATTTGCATGTGAAACCCATACACTTGTTATATGATTTCATGATAAAAGTTATAGATCAACGGATTATATGTTTAACAGTTACGATGTGTGTAAGTATGTGTGTCTTACTTGTCTGCTACTTGTGCAACGTCTACATTAGATACATGATATGTATGAACACTATACTGATTGTCTTTGGTAACCATGGTAGGGTTTGGTTGACCGACTTGGAATGGGTAAAGTAACTTGTTAAATACCGAGCAAATCCAAGGTGAGCTCACTGCTCTTTTCCCAAGCATGCGTCCCGGGGAGGGACATCTGGTAATCATTCCGGGGAGGAACGTCGGGTTATTGGGATGTTGGTTATTACACTCATTTCCATCATTAAGTCCCCTTACATCTTCCGATTAGTTGTCGGGGAGGAAACGGGGTTATTAGTTGATAGTGCTATTAGGTTTGGCACCCTCACACCGTACCGGGGAGGACGGTCGTGAACTAATTACCTTAACCACTTGAGCAATGTGTGATAGAGAATTGGGGTTTGGGCAAATAAATCTAGAGCCATCTGCAGTAATCGAGTTAATAACAACATCAAATATGTGAAACGTTTTAATCTGGTAACTGGTATCTAAACACGTTAACAAACTTTGAACTCACCAGCGTCGTCTGACACACTTGTCTGTATGCTTGCAGGACCATAGGATTGTTTCATTTGGAACTTGCTGTCTGGAAGGCTGGAGTGGTCATGGGTCGAGATACATGGAATCGCAACACAAGTCTAATGGTTTACGTACTCGTGGTTTATGAAAACACTTAACAAATGAGTTATGCTTCCGCTGTATACAATAAAATTTATGTAACGTTTTGTAATACTTTATGTTAATGAATGAAAGCTTTATTTGAATATATTTTTGAGTTCAATGTGATTGGTGGCTAAGATCCTGGTACGTCATACACCCGCGGTGTTTTCCGTGAGTGGTATTTTGGGGGTGTGACAGTTTGGTATCAGAGCCACTAGTTATAGTGAACTTGGTTTTAAAAACGTTTTTATAAAACCAGACTATAACCGAACAAGTTCTGAATACGACCATGACACTCAGCTCCAGACTGCAAGGTTCGTCTCTCGTATACTCATCGTACTGAATAACTAGTGAACACTTACATATGATGTTGCATGTGATTGCACGTTTAGCACAACAGTATGAATTCATGTATTACTTGCATGTGTTATGTGACTGATAGGGTGGTATTTCCCTAAACATTCATGACTCACATTTCGTGATGCTCTTTGTTTGCTACTCGAGTCTGAGGAACCATTTGAAATGAGTTAGGAGGAGCTGAGATGAACATGCAAATCACAATATTATTGTGGTTGAACACATAATAATAGTGTGGGGTGCATGCGAGTCCCAGTGAGGCTTAACAAGTGAAAAAGGGGTTCCGTTCCGTTATTTGATTGATGTGAAACACAACAGTCTATAGGAGTCATAGCAGTGATTGTCTCCGATTCAAACGTGATCTTCTCACTCCTCTCTGAATCCTTATGAATCTTGATGCTATCGAGTATTACCTGAACACCCATCTGAACGCCTAGCGAATCGTGTAGAATGTTAGGTGCTAGTACGAACGTCTCTGTGTTGGATGTCGCAGCGTCGAATGATTGGTCTATACCTTTCTCACCTTTCTTCGTTTGCTGGAACTTAACGTATTGACGTCTTAAATCCCAAAGTGCGATCACTTCTGCAACACTCTGGAAACGTACCGTATATTACTCAGTCAACTTGCGAGGACAACGGACAAGAGGATGAGTGTAATGCCTTACCAACCTCAGTATTAGAATGACCCAGAATACCAGCAACGAACATCAGCAAGTTGGCTTCATTCGAATCCTTAACATTGGTTAGCGACTTATGGGAGTCAACTCTTACGAATTGATTGGGATATAAACGATGACAAGGGATCATGGTGTGGAATGTGTAACTGCCAGCACGATGAGTAGCGCTTTAGGACGTGGCACGGAATGTGAGAAGATGGACCCTGTTAGTGAAAGATTGTAGGGCTCCGTTTCAAGCAACGACATTAGAGGCAACAGCCATGGCAATATCAAGGAACTCATAACCGTAGCTTACAGTGTGTAATCAAAGGTAACTTCGACAAGGATTGACTGTTGTTAAGTCAAAATGTTAACAACCAAGAGATCAATGGCAGTACTGGAAAATCCTCGTAACCATAACAACAACACTGGAGATGATGCTTGTGGAAGGGCATTAAGGATTGGCGTGGGCGACGCCAGGATTATAACAACATGGTAGCTTGTATGGGTAGCTAATCGCTTCGTCTCTATTCTGTTTAACCTTGATGCTTCTTGAAACCGAACCTGTTATGGAATCGGCTGATGGCAAGACAAATGAAACCTCATATGTTCGCCGGGATGCAAACTCGACCTTGTGGGACAAGTGTTCGACATCGACCTACCTTATACTATTTTTGATGGTTTTGGTGCAGAAGTTAGTGTGGAGTGGTACCCAGAGATCGCATAGATATACCATGTGAGAAGAAAATTTTACGTATCCTTCTCCCTGGTGGAGAACCGTTATCTTTTCTAAAGCGTCAGGGTGGTGCAAGGGTTAGTGCCATTTCAGCTGTGAAGGCCCAGAAATGTCTACATAGGGATTACCCTACTAAGTTAGCAACCGTTACTGTTGTTAAGGCTATGGAAAAGAGGATCGAGGATCCACCAATTATTCATGATTCCTCTCGGTGTGCCATTCGAGGAACTTCCAGGTTTACCCCCTCCCCACACTTTTAGGGAAGAATCTCAGTTTGATCCAGCGCTAGAAGCAGCCCCGATTACTCGTACTCCTTACCGACTTGCACCAGGAGGGTTGCAAGAACTGTCTAATCAACTACAGAAACCGTTGGACAGGAGTTTGTCGGACCTAGATTTTCACTTTGGGGAGCCCCAGTTGTGTCCGTGAAGATAAGCGTTTTTGTATGTGTACTGATTATCGCTTCGACCATGTAGTAACACCCAGTTGACCAGTTGTGAGGGACAAGTTTCCATTCGAGGATTGATTAACGAACAAGCTATTATCAGATGGAAGTCCAAGGGGAGAATGTTCCTGGAACGGCATACCGAACGCAATGCGGCCAATGCGACTTTGTACACCATAACCATTGAGTTAATCAACACACCAGCAGCTTTATGGACCACATGAATCGACCGTGATTATCGATGACGTTTTGGATCATTTCCAGGAGAATGTAACATCGTGGGCAGCATTTGTACCATATTTTAGAGCTCCTGAGGCAGGAGCCGCTCCGCGCAAAGTCTTGTTAAATGTAATTTCTGGATTCGAGAGGTACCTTTTGATCATATAATCAACGAAGTGGGAATACACATGGATCTCGCTAAGACCCATTTTGGTTAAAACTGATCGACACCAAAAATTTCTGCAGGGATACAGCAATCCCTTGGTTTCGCTAGATACTATCGCAGATTCATCGTGGGATTTTCGAAAATGGTGCAGCTTTAACCTCTTTAGCACAGCAGGGTGCTGTGAACTTATGGGCGACAAAACAGGAGAACGTCTTTTCAGCTTACGAAATTCAACTCTTCAATGCACCGAGCATCGTCTTCACCAGAGGGTACAGGTGATCTAGTGGTATACAATGATGGTTCGAATAAGGGTCTCAGTGTAACACCTTTTTTATAATAATGAGATTACTTAATATAATACATGAGTTTATACAAAAATCCCAATTTACAAAATGTTTACGATTCAAAATATCAAACATGATCATATTAATTACTAAACGAAAGTTTAAAGTAACTTCTACTAGTCACTACCGACTAGTTTAAAACATTAGGACATAGTTAACAATTCGTCAACAACAAAACCATTGTCTAAAACAAAGTTAGGTTAACGCGGAAGCTACAAAATGCGTGTTCGGTTCTTCGACATTGCTTGACCGCCATCCGGAATCCCACCATAGTCACCTAAGGTCAAAACCACTAAAAACATTAGTTTTGGCATTGACATAATACGTGTGAACATGTTCCAACATCAAATCAATTAAAAGAAAATAAAAATTTTGATTTTAATCCTCCCGCGTGTCGCGGCAGGAGACAACAAATCCGTCGCGACTCGCGACGGCTTCCGCTTGTCACGGGGGAATTCATGTCTTCTTCCGCGTGGCGCGGGGGAACACGTTTTCCAGCAGGTGCAGGTTTAAAACCTACATTTCTGCCCAGCTCCGAAAATTGTAAAAATTCTAACTTTAAAAGGTCATAACTTTTCACTCGCTAGTCCGTTTTAACCGATTCTTTTTCCTATGAGTCCGTAATAAAATTACGGATCCAACCATGTAAGTTTCACATTACGGAAACCGAGATACCGACAATCGGTTCACGATTTCCTTATTTCAATTATTCAACCCATTGTTGTAAGTGCATAGCATCATTTTCCAACTCTTAAAACTTTTCAGACGTAATTACCCAAATTCCCGGGCTCATAAACTATGCACATTCGCGCCATTCCATGGCTTTGCGATCCCTTGGAACTAGTTACTTGTTTCATCGGAATTCAAGCATTCCGTTTCAAGCAACCCCTTTTTATTTACATTCTATTATTTGACCCAAGTTCCCGGGTTCTTAGACTTAGATTTATATAACCAAATCATTAGTATGGTACAATCCATCATTTAACGAAGTATGAGACTTTCAAGTCTATACTCTCGTGATTCTTTTTTTTTTTTTTTTTTTAAAGCATCATTTTGACCCGTTTGGCTATTTAGTGAAAACCATCACTTCATTAACTAGCCAAACTAAATTCCAAATCTTTACTTTGACCCGTTTGATGGTCGAGTGTACTTCGCCACTTCAACAACTCATCAAACGCATCCATTACACTAGAACCTCATTCACACAACAAAACTAAATATTTACGCATAATTTAACGGGGCTTAAGCCACGTACCTTTAGAGCACACCTTTTCCGCGAGTATCACCTCCGGCGTGTCCACTTGACGTCCCGGATTCCTTGCCTAAAGAGTTCAATTCATAACAAGATTAGAACTCTTTCATAAGCTTTAACGCATTAATTCATAACATATGGAAATCTGCGTTTTTAGCAATCTTTTAACATTTTACCCCTCATTTAGGCGTTTTATCAAACACCTTGCGGGTCAGATTTCTACATGATCTATACCAAGTTCATAACTTGAATTTATTACCCAAATCAACTTCAATTAGACAATATACACATATTTTAACATCAACAATTTCAGAGATTAGCTCACAAATTTCAGTTTACACTAGAACAAGAGTCTTAATCCTAGTGTTTATCAAGTTCTACTAACTTACTAATCACCCACTATAGTGATTTTGATCCTTACAACTAACATGCAAGATTTTGACAAGAATTCATCTAGGGTTTGTCCCTAGACTTCACATTACTTCCAATTTCATGTTTTACAACACATAATCAAGCTCAACCTTCGATTTCAATCACATGCAAGAATTTGAGTTGTATCAAAACAACCTAATTTGACATACCTTATGACCTCCTTGACGAGGAGATCACGATTCTATGTTCAGATTTCGATTACGACATGATTTGAGCCTTCAATTTGAGAGTTTAGTAGGATTTAGGGTTGTGAAAGTGTGGGTGTCGCCCCTGTGGTTTCTTGATCGACCAGAACTCCAAAAATGGAGTGTTTGGTTTTTGTTTTACTAATTATTAGTAATTTAAGTTTCAATTCTGACAACCCAGCTCCCTCCACTCTTATTTTGTTTATATCTTTGACTTTTTAACTCATTCTTGTGTTACTACAAGACTTCTAACTAACTGGGTTATTTATCCTAGTTAGTTTATTCTTGTTTATTATACACTTTATAATTCTAGTATAAAGTTTTGAAATTTCGGGATGTTACAAGTCCACCCCCTTAAAAAGGGTTTCGTCCTCGAAACCGTAATACGTACCAAATAGTTTAGGGTAGAGCCGTTGCATCTCTTCTTCGGATTCCCACATGGTATCCGCACCCTTCATGTGCTCCCATTTAACCTTCACTTGGTTAATTACTTTGTTCCTCAGACTCTTCTCTTTTTGATCTAAAATTGCAATTGGCCTCACAGCATAGTTGAGGCTGTTATCCACCTCGATGTCATCATAGCAGATACAAGTAGTTTCGTCTGATAAACATTTTCGGAGATGTGACACATGGAATGTGCTATGAATTCCACTCAACTCCTCGGGTAGTTCAAGGCGATACGCTACCTTAGCAACCCGTTTAGTGATCCTGAATGGTCCAATGAACCTCGGACTCAACTTTCCTCTTTTTCTGAACCGTATGATTCCTTTCCACGGGGATACCTTCAGCATTACCTTATCGCCCACTTGAAACTCAATATGCCTATTTCGCTTATCCGCATACGACTTTTGTCGATCCTGAGCTGCTTTTAGGTGAGCTCGGACCATATCGATTTTCTCATTCGTAGTTCGGATTATATCAGTAGGTGCTAATCCTCGTGGTCCCACTTCTCCCCAACACACCGGGGTTCGACACTTTCTACCATATAACATCTCATACGGAGCCATTTTAATGCTCGATTGATAGCTATTGTTATATGAAAATTCGACCAAGGGTAGATGGACATCCCAACTACCCCCGAAGTCGATGATGCAAGCCCGCAACATATCTTCCAACGTTTGTATCGTTCTCTCACTTTGCCCATCTGTTTGCGGATGATAAGCAGTGCTAATGAACAGTTTAGTTCCCATTTGCTCTTGGAATTCGCGCCAGAATTTAGAGGTAAACCGGGTATCTCTGTCTGACACAATGGATATCGGCACTCCGTGACGTGCTATGATTTCATTGGTGTACACTTCCGACATCTTCTCGGATGTATAAGTCTCACGAATCGGAATGAAGTGAGCACTTTTTATCAATCTATCCACGACTACCCATATAGCATCAAATCCGCGATTGGTTTTGGGCAATTTGGTTAACAAATCCATCGTGATTTGTTCCCATTTCCAAACTGGGATATCCAATGGTTGCAACTTACCGTATGGCTTTTGGTGCTCTGCTTTTACTTGTAAACAAGTCAAACACTTATGTACATATTTCACAATATCCCTTTTCATTCCGGGCCACCAATAGTTTTGTTTTAAGTCATTATACATTTTGGTCGCCCCCGGATGAATTGAATAATGAGATTTATGGGCCTCGTCAAGAAGACGCACCTTGGCCCCACACATATTTGGAACCCAAATTCTCCCAAATCGAGTTTTCAATCCTTGGTTATCATCCTCCAAGTCTTTTAGCTGCCCAACTATTCTTTCCTTTTTCACATTTTCTTCCTTGATTGCTTCAATTTGAGATTTTCGGATTTGTTCAAGCAAACCCGATGTCACAATTAGTTGCATCGATCGTACTCGAATAGGCGTATAATCTGTCTTTCGGCTCAACGCGTCTGCCACTACATTAGCCTTCCCGGGGTGGTAATGTATTTCACAATCAAAGCCTTTGACAGTTTCTAACCACCGTCTCTGCCTCATATTTAATTCCTTCTGATTGAAGAAATACTTTAAGCTTTTGTGGTCGGTAAAGATAGTGCACTTCACCCCATACAAGTAATGCCTCCATATTTTCAAGGCAAACACCACTGCTGCCAACTCGAGGTCATGGGTAGGATATCTCTTCTCATGAGTTTTTAGCTGCCTCGAGGCATAGGCTATAACCTTGCCCCGCTGCATCAAAACGCAGCCAAGTCCCGAATGCGATGCATCCGAGTAAACTACCATATCCTCCGTTCCGTCCGGTAACGTCAATACCGGTGCATGGGTCAATTTTTCCTTGAGCGTTTGGAACGCCCTTTCTTGATCCTCGGCCCAAATAAACTTTTCATCCTTACGGGTTAGATTGGTCAACGGCATAGCAATTTTGGAGAAATCTTGTATGAATCTCTGATAATAACCCGCAAGCCCCAAGAAGCTTCTGATTTCCGAGGGATTCTTTGGTGGAGTCCATCTTGACACAGCTTCTATCTTTGACGGATCTACTAACACCCCGTTTGCACTAATGATGTGCCCAAGAAATTGCACCTCTCGTAACCAGAAGGCACATTTTGAGAATTTTGCATACAATTTCTCTTTCCTGAGCGTCTCCAACACTTCACGCAAATGACTTGCGTGTTCTGCTTCATTCTTGGAGTATATCAAGATGTCATCTATGAACACTATCACTGACTTGTCTAGCATGGGCTTGCAAACCCGGTTCATGAGATCCATGAAAGCCGCGGGTGCATTAGTTAACCCAAAGGACATCACGAGAAACTCGTAATGTCCGTACCGTGTACGAAAAGCCGTTTTCGGTACATCCTCCTCTTTGACCTTCAACTGATGATACCCCGATCTGAGGTCGATTTTTGAGAACCAACTTGCACCTTGTAATTGGTCAAATAGGTCATCAATTCTTGGAAGCGGATATCGATTCTTTACCGTGAGTTTATTCAACTCCCGGTAGTCAATGCACATACACATGCTCCCGTCCTTCTTTCTCACGAATAATACTGGTGCTCCCCATGGAGACACACTTGGCCGAATAAATCCCTTGTCGAGCAATTCTTGGATTTGAGACATCAATTCTTGCAATTCTGATGGCGCTAGCCGATACGGCGCCTTGGCCACAGGTTTCGCGCCCGGAATCAATTCAATTCCGAACTCTACCTCCCGTTCCGGCGGTATTCCCGGTAAATCTTCTGGAAATACATCAGCATATTCGCGTACCACTGGTACATCTTCAATCTTTGGCGTGTCTTTATCGGGCTCGTTTGCGTAAATCATAAATGCTTTACATCCGCGCCTCATAAGCTTATGAGCTTTTAGTATTGAGCACATAACGGGACTGCCCCCTTTTTCGCCATAGATGGTGACTTGTTTTCCACTTGGAGATGTCAATTTTATCTCCTTGCGGAAACATATCACTTCTGCATGATGTCGAGATAACCAATCCATCCCGACCACTACTTGGAATTCTCCCATTGACATAGGGATCAAGTCTATTAAATATTCCTCATCATCAATGTTTATTTTGCAGTCTCGACATACATCACATACAAGGAAACTTTTGTTATCACCTATTTCTACCTCTAATGGCATAGGCAATTTCGTTAGTACAAAAGAAGGATGTCGACTAAATCCATGTGAAACAAAGGATTTATTCGCACCCGTATCAAATAACACATGTGCGGGAATCGAGTTTATAGCAAATATACCTGAAACCACATCGGGTTCCACCTTTGCCTCGGCTGCCGTTAACTGGAAAGATCTTGCTTTTGCTCTTGGTGTCTCAGTACGTGTATCCTTGTCATCTTTCTTCCCGATCAATTCCGGGCACTCCGATTTCTTGTGTCCTGGCTGATAACATTTGTAACACACCGACACCTTCCCCGAACACAACGCAGCCGTGTGCCCGGTTTTCCCACAAATAGGACACAGCTTGTCCTTAAACCGGCACTCACCCTTGTGCCCTTTTCCGCATATCTTGCAGCTTGATGACCCGCTTTTTCCTTCTTGTTTCTTTGAGGATTCATTCGGACGTGCCTTTTTCGTCGGGCTTGGGTTGACTACCTGTGCCCTTCTTTCGCCTCTTTCTATCTGTTTCTTCAACTCTATCTCCCTTTCCCGAGCAACGTTTATAATTTCGGTGAGGGTCTCATACTTCAAAGGAGTCATAAACTCCCTATACTCGGCGCTCAGCATATTATAGTAATAATATATTTTTTGCTCTTCATTCGTTATGAGATCATCACAAAACTTCATTTTATCCATGAACGTTCCCGTGATTTTATCAATAGATTCACCCTTGTGTCGAAGCTGCATAAATTCTTCCTTGATTTTATTTATGATTGCCTTGGGACTATGATGTTTAAGAAACGGCGTCTTAAACTCGTCCCATGTCATAGCCTTAGCCGCTTCACTTCCGATCTCTTTCTTCTTGTTATCCCACCAATCTTTCGCCTGGCCCCTTAACTGACTCGTGCCATAAGCCACGAAGTCATCCTGATCGCAATGGGTCCTTTCAAATACTCCTTCCATATCACTTAGCCACCGTTGGCATATTATCGGGTCAACCTCCCCATTATAGATTGGCGGTTTACACGCCATGAACTCTTTATAAGAACAAGATTTTCGTCCTCCTGACTTTTCCCTTGCTAAATTGGTACTATCTTCCAATTTCTTGATTCTTTCTTCCACCACTGATAGTACCGTGTTTTGGATTTTGTCGATGAAACCCGACAAACTGTTTTCGATTGCCTTTCCTACCTCTTCAGCAATCACTTCTCTTGTTTGCTCAGTAACTCTTGGCACCGTATCATCATTACCTTTATCCGCCATCTTTAACTGAAATGTTTACATCAAACGTTAACATTTCATCTATAACATGTGATTCATTTACTTCGGTTTATTCAAGTTCATGACTTGTTTTCACCGTTCTTATTTAATGCACTTTCCGGGTTTGAGTGTGTTAATACACTCTTCCCATGCATATCTATTCATTTATTCCCTCTTTATACTTAATAACTCTACTAAGAACAATTAACTCTTACCGGATGTTTGATCAAGCATGAACCGAACACACTTGTTAACAACCTTGAGCTCTGATTACCAACTTGTAACACCCTTTTTATAATAATGAGATTACTTAATATAATACATGAGTTTATACAAAAATCCCAATTTACAAAAGGTTTACGATTCAAAATATCAAACATGATCATATTAATTACTAAACGAAAGTTTAAAGTAACTTCTACTAGTCACTACCGACTAGTTTAAACATTAGGACATAGTTAACAATTCGTCAACAACAAAACCATTGTCTAAAACAAAGTTAAGTTAACGCGGAAGCTACAAAATGCGTGTTCGGTTCTTCGACATTGCTTGACCGCCATCCGGAATCCCACCATAGTCACCTAAGGTCAAAACCACTAAAAACATTAGTTTTGGCATTGACATAATACGTGTGAACATGTTCCAACATCAAATCAATTAAAAGAAAATAAAAATTTTGATTTTAATCCTCCCGCGTGTCACGGCAGGAGACAACAAATCCGTCGCGACTCGCAACGGCTTCCGCGTGTCGCGGGGGAATTCATGTCTTCTTCCGCGTGGCGCGGGGGAACACGTTTTCCAGCAGGTGCAGGTTTAAAACCTGCATTTCTGCCCAGCTCCGAAAATTGTAAAAATTCCAACTTTAAAAGGTCAAAACTTTTCACTCGCTAGTCCGTTTTAACCGATTCTTTTTCCTATGAGTCCGTAATAAAATTACGGATCCAACCATGTAAGTTTCACATTACGGAAACCGAGATACCGACAATCGGTTCACGATTTCCTTATTTAAATTAGTCAACCCATTGTTGTAAGTGCATAGCACCATTTTCCAACTCTTAAAACTTTTCGGACGTAATTACCTAAATTCTCGGGCTCATAAACTTTGCACATTCGCGCCATTCCATGGCTTTGCGATCCCTTGGAACTAGTTACTTGTTTCATCGGAATTCAAGCATTCCGTTTCAAGCAACCCCTTTTTATTTACATTCTATTATTTGACCCAAGTTCCCGGGTTCTTAGACTTAGATTTATATAACCAAATCATTAGTATGGTACAATCCATCATTTAACGAAGTATGAGACTTTCAAGTCTTTACTCTCGTGATTCTTTTTTTTTTAAAGCATCATTTTGACCCGTTTAGCTATTTAGTGAAAACCATCACTTCATTAACTAGCCAAACTAAATTCCAAATCTTTACTTTGACCCGTTTGATGGTCGAGTGTACTTCGCCACTTCAACAACTCATCAAACGCATCCATTACACTAGAACCTCATTCACACAACAAAACTAAATATTTACGCATAATTTAACGGGGCTTAAGCCACGTACCTTTAGAGCACACCTTTTCCGCGAGTATCACCTCCGGCGTGTCCACTTGACGTCCCGGATTCCTTGCCTAAAGAGTTCAATTCATAACAAGATTAGAACTCTTTCATAAGCTTTAACGCATTAATTCATAACATATGGAAATCTGCGTTTTTAGCAATCTTTTAACATTTTACCCCTCATTTAGGCGTTTTATCAAACACCTTGCGGGTCAGATTTCTACATGATCTATACCAAGTTCATAACTTGAATTTATTACCCAAATCAACTTCAATTAGACAATATACACATATTTTAACATCAACAATTTCAGAGATTAGCTCACAAATTTCAGTTTACACTAGAACAAGAGTCTTAATCCTAGTGTTTATCAAGTTCTACTAACTTACTAATCACCCACTATAGTGATTTTGATCCTTACAACTAACATGCAAGATTTTGACAAGAATTCATCTAGGGTTTGTCCCTAGACTTCACATTACTTCCAATTTCATATTTTACAACACATAATCAAACTCAACCTTCGATTTCAATCACATGCAAGAATTTGAGTTGTATCAAAACAACCTAATTTGACATACCTTATGACCTCCTTGACGAGGAGATCACGATTCTATGTTCAGATTTCGATTACGACATGATTTGAGCCTTCAATTTGAGAGTTTAGTAGGATTTAGGGTTGTGAAAGTGTGGGTGTCGCCCCTGTGGTTTCTTGATTGACCAGAACTCCAAAAATGGAGTGTTTGGTTTTTGTTTTACTAATTATTAGTAATTTAAGTTTCAATTCTGACAACCCAGGTCCCTCCACTCTTATTTAGTTTATATCTTTGACTTTTTAACTCATTCTTGTGTTACTACAAGACTTCTAACTAACTGGGTTATTTATCCTAGTTAGTTTATTCTTGTTTATTATACACTTTATAATTCTAGTATAAAGTTTTGAAATTTCGGGATGTTACACTCAGTTACACACCGATGCGACACGAGGAGGTGATGGCTTACGCTATCACACCCCAACCAATGGCGGAAACATCGGGGCATGGCACTGAGCGAAACAGAATGTCCAGAAGTTTCCATAACAATTATCATTACCAATTAATTTAAAGTAACATGTCCCATACCATGTCTTAAAAGGCAAACAAATTATTACAGACAAATCTAGTCAAGTAGTTCTGTTCCGACAACTCAGATTTATACATAGATAGTTTGTTTATTGGTTTCTAGGACCTCTTTTCCTAGCTTCGATTTCATCACAGCATAGAGAGCATCCTAGACCTTTCCTTGCCTCAAGTTTACAGCAAGCTATGCATATAAACAACTTAAGCACCTGTCACATACGTTAAAGTAACAGTCAATATACATAGTGTAAAGGTGAGCATACAAGTTTGATAGGTATAATAAAGTTCGAAATTCGTTTACGCATAACCAGCACGTACGCATAGTGAAATGAAGCACGTTAGTTATCGACATAGATCTGTCAATACCAATGACTGCGGGTTGACTGACCGAGGCAGTTCGCAATACATGATTACCACCATAATCCATGCAAGTAATTGTCCTTAACAACCCCTGTAAACAGGTGCTGAGTCCAAACTATTGTACTATCGTTGCTAAGGTACTATCGTTGCTAAGGCAGGTAGACAGCATTCCATGTGTAAACATAATAAACAAGCATTCATTAAAACACGTATATCATGCAGTAACGGTTAGCGTTTAAATAGTATTGAGTAGCGTGTTCGATGTCATTTGAATATTCGTAACGTATGTAACACCCAAAAGTGCATAAAACAAAATGGGTTCGAGTATACTCACAGCGATTGGTGGATTGAAGGGAGAGCTAGAGAGTAGGGTTAGCTTGATCAGAATGATAGCATAACGATAAGCGACACGTAAAACGATGCAAGGTACAAGTGAGTCGGACGGTAGTTCGATTGGATGGTAATCCGGTCGGACGGCCAGTCGTGCGGGTGGTAGTCCGTTCGGACGGTCATCCGGTCGGATGACTGTTCGAGTGGATTGTTTCTTCCTTTGAAAAGGATGTGTTTGTGTATGATGGCTTGACTTTTGAAGTTTTCGTTGTAGTATTTTGAAAACATCGAAGTATCTCTACCTTTCAGGTCGGTCGATCGGACGGTCGTCCGGTCGGTCGACAACCCGATCGGTTGGATACCTTAGTGAGAACAAGTTCACAGTAGGTTGTCACTCGGTCGGACGATTGTTCGATCGGGTGGCATTCCTCTGTTCATTGAACATGTTGGAAATTGTTTAAGCCTTGGATCAAGATGTAACCCGATCGGACAGTAGGTCGAGCGGATGGCAACCCGGTCGGACAACAGTCCGGTCGGACGGCAATTCGTCCCAAAGATCGGATCGTGCTGTTACTTGATCTGGCTTGAAGTGTTGTAACTTGAGCGAGACGTTGTGATGATTGATTTAAACAATGGGAACCCCATCTCGTCCCAATGTCCTGACCGAACAGGAATCACCCTAGTCCGACGGTACACGGTCCGAGACGGTTCTTTATGTTTAACCCGAAATCGATAGTCTCGTGGATAGAATCCAGGTTTTGAACCAACACAACCACTAGAATGAGTAGTAAGTCGGCACAAGCTCCGACTCTATCGGTTTTGAATGCATTGAGTGTAAAAGAGTTGAAAGAAAGTTGGAAAACCATCTTTCAATCCTTTTTCATGTGAATATGTTTAGATCTATGAAAGATCTATGTTTGTTTATGTGGAACTCGGTTAGATCCAAGTTGTTCTGGGTGGATTGAGGCCAAAACATGAAGTTATTCAAGAACACAAGATGACGTCAACCTAGAACACCTTGAATCTTGATGATTTCACGGTTAAAAGTTAAGATTCAAAAGATAGAAAGGTGTAGGAGTGTGTGTAGATTAAGGAAGTACAAGATTTAGGACGAGATCTTACCGGAATTGCGAGAAATCGAAGGAAAAAGCGAGTAGGAGCACTGGTCGGACGTCACTTGCCAAAAGTAGAAAGTTTGAAAGTGACAATGGAAATTTATAGGATTACCCAAAGGGGAAAGGGCTGGTCGGTCGGATGGCATCACACCCGGTTGCGATTCGCGTGTAGCACGTTGCGATGGGATTCGAGTGAGCAATGCGATAGATTTGCTTATCAAATTACTTTTAATCCCAACTACTATATCTAGCATACAAACCTCCTTATTTCGTATTCGATTAGCGTTTGCGATTCGATTGCGATTGAGTTCGATTGCGTTTTGATTGATCACCACATAAACATAAATAATCATGCACAGGTAACACATAGAAGGCACACTCACACATAAACAGTATTTCAGACCTATGATTCGGGTTACGATTTGTATTACGATTCGATGTCGATTTGATTAGCATATTTTGAGTAACGTTTAGTTAACTTTATCGCATTGTTACTTCCTATAGTTCACAGTCGTAAGTCGATTAAATAGCGAATAACATACGTCGATTACTGCGATTATTGACAATTACTCCACATAATACAACTAAAGCGAAAACAAAATAGACTAACTACAAGTCAAAGAAGTCAAAACAGGAATAAAGCAAGGAGAGACAGATTGCAATTAGCAATCTTTTCTCCCTTTGACTTCAATCTTGACTTTGACTTTGACTTTCGAAACACGGGGTGTTACAGCCTCCCCTAGTTGAGGGAATTTCGTCCTGAAATTAGGCCGAAGCCGTAACAAACAACTGCGGGTACTTCGTCTTCATGTCGCTTTCGAGTTCCCAAGTGAACTCTGCGCCTCGTTTGCCTTCCCATCGGACTTTCACAATAGGAATGCGCGAGCGTCTGAGCTGCTTGGTTTGGCGATCCATGATTTCGACAGGCTTCTCCACGAAGTGTAGTGTTTCATTTACTTGGAGGTCATCGAGAGTCACAATTAAATCGTGCTCAGCTAGGCACTTTCGGAGGTTTGACACATGGAAAGTCGGGTGGACGTTACTAAGTTCCTCCGGTAGTTCGAGCCTGTTGGCGACTTTTCCGATCCTTTCCAGAATCTAAAAAGGTCCAACATATCGAGGCGCTATTCTCCCTTTCTTGCCGAATCTGACCACACCCTTCCAAGGTGATACCTTTAGGAGTACGTGTAGGATCGTTTTCAGACCCGAACGAGTCAATCAGAAGAGTTTTTCTCAATACGAAAGGCGGAAACTGACGTATCGAGGTCAATTCAGCTAGATACACACTTTAAACTGTCGTATTATTGATTAGATGACGTTTTACAGCGAGACGACACTTCGGCAGCACTTCATTGCTCTGACCGGAACTGTTACAAATGAAATCAAGACACAAGGTATATATAGGGATCTAATTCAGGTTGAATCAGCCTCAAGCGAAATCATGTTTCAAGCGAGATTAGCTTCAAGCGAAATTAACATATGTGATTTCGCTTGAAGTGGACATGATCATTTCAAACGGAATTACAAGATGTAATTTCGCTTGAATCTGCCACTCACCCTAATTTTGACAATTTCCTCGTATAATGTGCCCTGATCTATCTAAATACAAACAAGACTCGATACAAGAGGAAGTCGACAGACGCATGCACCAACAGACTCCCCCTCGAATGTTGACGAGTCTTAAGTGTCGAGTATTCACATCTTCAGTCTTTATAAGTCCTCTCGAACTCTTTGAAGTATCTGACACTGTAAGTATCCTCAAATCTTTCTCTTTTCTTTTCACCAGCACCAACACACTCCTTCCTTTAGGTGTCTTCAGACTCCCCCTTTCGATATGCTGGGATCGCAGCATGGCTTGTTAAAATCACAGAGTCCTCAGGTATCGGAACCTGGCTCTCTATTATCAGATATCCTGCACATTCTCTACACAAAAATAAATTTTCTGATGATCACATGTAAAAACACTTCTCAAACTCTGATAAACCACTTGCAGGAATTATTCAATCAAAGAATGATTTTACAATGTTAATCTTTGATGAATCATTTGTAGAAATTATCATTTTTCTTCCAAAACATACTCTCCCAACCCATCAGTTCATCATGTCTAGCACTCGGAATTTTGAAAATTAGTTCTCCAACACCAGTTGTTGAAAATCTTTTTGTATTTTACAAAATTTATGCTAAAACACACTAAAATCTTTTTGGATTTTTAAATGTAATGAAATGCAGAGAAGAAATATTTACAAACAATATTTTTGTGAGTTTGTGTAAGAGGATCATATCAGATTATGAGACAAATCACCAACACCGTTAAGCTTTAATCATTTTAAGTTCTAAACGATTCACTTAGATTGTCAGTATACTGATCCACTTAAATTTTCACACAAAGTTCAATTGTTTCGAGATACGAGATTAATGTCTTAAGCACTTAAACTTAATCGCGTGTCCCACATCAGAATATACTCCCGTATCCAGATCCCAATATTCAGTCTTACAGGTGAGTATACCACAGATGATATCTGTAAGGGGTTATATTGCGAAAACCGTGAGAGCTCAGGTCAGAACTTTCGTTCAGCAGAGAGATGACGGCTCGACTTTTGGTGTGTCCCCTTTAGAGGATCTTTTGTTTCAACAGCACATGATTAGCATTTTGCAATGTTTCATCATTTTTTGCTGAGGGCGGCGCTATATTTCAAGCAAGCAGTAAAGTATTCTCCGGGGACTAGGCCATTGCTTCCGCAAAATCAAAAGTCCCGGGATAATACCCCAGATATCACTGAGCATAAAGACCTAGTATCTCAGAAAGAGAGACCTTTCAAACAAGATTTCGGGGGTTACCCATATATCCGAGAGATGTTCCCCACGATATAAGCAAGTTTGAATTTAGGTTTATATCTCGTCACAATCTACTAAATGTGTAAAAACCTACTGGCATATCATCAGTGAGACCGTTTATCACATATTTAACTTTCCATTTCTTTAGCATGCTGTGACAGTCCACTGATGTACTATCATTTCCTCTTCTTTGACACAAAAACTCATTTGTCATTTTATCATGTTTTTGTCTTTTTCAAAATTTCAAATGTTTTTGGATTTTCTGAAATTCTACTCCCCCAAACATTCAAACACATTTAAAGAAAATTTGAAAACAAACTGTACAAGTAACTTGACAACTGATATCGAATCACTTCAATTCTCCATCCACTCGGCATAAACAATCAGAACTCTCCCTCACAACAAACTATTTTCCCATTATGATTTCAAAACACTTAAGTTTGTTTTAATCAAATGGTTTTTCTGGAAAATAAGTTTTGTTGATTTTATAAAACCACTTGTTGGTTAGGGGTTCATCACATAGTTTTTCAACCACTTTGTAAATTTTAACATTTCCCAATTTTAAAACACAATCACTTTCGTGAATTTCTCAAGAAAGATGCCGATACCTGCTCCTCGCTTACCAACCTGGGAGCTCCGGAAAGTCCAGGATTTTACTGTTCATCATAATAAGTACCATCCTAGTCACAAACCAGGGATGGCTCAACTTTACCTTTCTTCTTGTAAAATTCCTTGACTCCTTTTACCTTCCTGTCAACCATTTTACCAAAAATTTGTTTTACTTTGGAATTAAACGCTTTTTCAATATCAAATTCTTTCTTTTCAGAAAAGAACTGATTTGAAATCTCAACTTTGCCAATTTTCTTCTTAAAATTTTCAGCCCAAAGTGGTGGAAAATTCACATCATCCACAGTCGGCACTGTTTTTTCACTTTTAATCTCAACCTGTGGCTCCTCTGATTTTGTGGAATCAGATTCATTGCCAGAAGATAGCTCCTCTGATTTTGATGAATCAGAATCACTGCTAGAACTATCATCAGATTTCTTAACAACCCATTTTTGGTTGTCAAGATTTGCCCTTTTCTTGTAAAATCTGTTTGAACATTCACCAATCTCAAAAGTTGAATTTTTGAAAAGTTTTGTTCTATCAATTGGTGGTTCAAACACAATCTCTTTATCTTTCAGTTTACGAGAAACTCCCTGTTTTGATTGTATTTCCTTGGAACAATTCTTGGCAATATGACCAACAGTGTTGCATTGGAAACAGGTTCTCGTTTCTTTCATCTGACCCGCAGTCTTCATCTCTTCTTGCTTCTTTGCAAGGAATTCTCTGTTTGACTGGTTACTGAATAAATTTTCTTTCTCTTCTTCAGTAGATGTACCTGAAACAAATATCATTTTTGATTTAAAATCTCGAACATATTTTTCATTTTTCTGTTTTTCTGAAGGAATAAAACCTAATCCTTTCTTTTTGAAATTACCGTTATGGTTTGGTATCTTTCGATAACCAGAACCAGAACTGTAACCCTTTTTCTTGTTTTCTCTTTGTTGAACTCTTGAGGTGTACTTTTTAGGTTTATCATTAAGATTTATATCTTTTATTTCAGAAATATTAATTTCTGTTAGTTTGAAAACCTTTTTAATCATTTCTGGTTTAACACCTCTTATTGGAAATTCCTCATCAAAATATAATTTGTCAGAATCATTCAGAGTATATGCAACTTTAAACATTTCGTCATCCAAATTAGATTTTGATAACTGGAACTCTTTATTGTAAACTCTTTTGCCCTGTTTGTCGGTTTGACTCGGAGTGCTGGACTCAGACTTTGACTCAGACAAAGACTCCGACTTTGTCTCCTCTGTTTCATCTTTATCCAACACCTGATTGACCACTTTCTTTATTAACTCGGACTCATGATCAGTGTCAGATGATGTAAACGTCACATCAATATTTTCTGGCAAATTAACTGAAGACTCCGGCTCCCACGGTAAATTTGTTGCCTTTTCGACTCTTTCTGAATTTGGATTTCGTGGTGAATATCCATTTTCAAGCGGGGGTGGACACTTGTTGTAACTGAAACCTTGTTTCTTACCAGAATCATTCACTTTAGTATCCTTGTTTTCTTCAGTTATCTCATCATCTTCAAAAGCCTTCATGCCTTCAACAGTTGGATAAATCCTGTCAATGACATAAGAAGTACATGAGTAAGGGGCTGTTTGGTAGCCTCTGAATGGTCATTAAGAGACTACCTCTTAATGGAACCATTAAGAATTTTAACAATGAGAAGGTAGAAGAATGTGACATGTGATGATTTACCATTCAGAGGTTACCTCTTAACCATTCAGACTTGAGGTTACCTCTTATTCATTCAGAGGTTTTAAACCATTAAGAGGTAGCATCTGAATGGTCATTAAGAGGCTACCAAACAGCCCCTAACTTTTCAATAAATGGTTTACTCCTTTAGTTTCAATTCTTTGTGTTTCCAGTTTCTGTTCTAGCACAGCACACTTCTCGATGTAGTTGTTCACAACTTTCCGCTTTATCATGAAAGCTCCCTGAAGTGTTTTCATAGCTGTTGCTTGTTCTTCACTTGTTTGGTTATATTGATTCATGGCTTTGTTCAGAACATCGTAAGACTCCTTCAACTGGTTTATGTTGTTAATCAGTTCACTGTTTTTCTTTTTCATAATCTCACAATTTTAACAAATCATCGGAACATTTTTAGCGTTAGCTTCTGCATCAACTTTGAACTTTGGAATGTCCAACTTTTTCTTTATCACTGATACTTCTTCATCATCACTGCTGACTGGTGTTTTGACCTTTTTCTTTTTCTTTTTAGATTTTTCATCATCACTGTCACTCTCTTCTATCATTTTAAAATGAGCTGCCAATCTTCTAGCATAATACTCATGATCATCATCACTATCTTCTTCAACACGAGCGACATAAGCTTTGTGATTTATATTTTTGTTTGGATCATAATCATCCCAACTAAAACCTTCCCAGTTAAATCCTTCCGGTAACTTTTCATCATCTTGGTTAATCAGGCATGTTTTACTATCAGCTGAGATATATTTGTCCCAATTAAAACCTTCCGTTGGCTTTTTGTCATCCTGATTCACCATACAAGCTCTCTTTGAAGATTCTTCAATCACTTTTCTTCCATGTGCCACTTATGGTTCTTGTTGTTGTTGAGCAACTTGATGATAAATGGCCTTCCGGTAGTAATCATTTTTATTGTTGAACGGATTTTGAGCTCCACTTGCTTCGCGGTTTTTGCACTCCCTCTTGAAGTATCCTTTTTCCCTGCAACGAAAACAAGTGACTTTAGATTTATCAAAACCTAAAGTAGAAACATTAGCTTCACGTAAGTCATCTCTGCCTGTGATCTGCTTAAATTTCTCAGCTCGTCTCAACACACTTGCCAAACACCACTTTATGTCCATCAATTCCATTTCCTCAGCGTCAATTTGATCGTAATCCTCTTTTGTAAGCATTGGATTCCCGATCCGACCTGCAACAAAACTACCATATGATTCCAACACTGTTCCCAACAAAGACATATGACTTTTAGCAACTTCTTCTGAATAATCATCATCATTATCCAGATTTAGTACAATGTTGCATTGTAACTTCTTGCCCTTCTTTGTTGCTGAAATGTTCGGATCAAATGATGGATATGATGAAAAAATTGTGTTGCTGTTTGATCATTTGGAAGAACCACCCGATGAACTTTTTGCATTGAATGCAGTCTCAATCTTTGGTGACATGTTGGTGGTTTTATCACTGACACCACCTTTGTAATAAAGTCCTATGTAGGGGTGTGGAGAATTCGTTTCGAATTCGAAAAACTCGAAATTCGTTTAAATTCGATTCGATTATCAAGAATTCGTTTCGATTATAAGTATTCGAATTCGAATTAGATTCAATTCGAGTCAAGCAAATTGAATACGAATCGAATACGAATTTATAATTTCAAATTCAATTCGATTCGAAATTCGAATAAAAATTTTACATTTTTATTTATTATTTTTAAATATAATACATATATAACTTTTATTATGCTATACTATAAATTATTTTCAATTTTTTTTCCAAGTATAAAAATTACCCATTACCAAACCCACAACATGGTCCATAACTAAAACCTAAGTAACAAATCTATCAATAGATTTCTAAGCATAAAAATATTAACTTGTAATGTGGAGTGGTTATTCCCGACTTCTCGTTTTGAATTTTAGACTTGTGGTATTTTATTTGGAACTTATTAATGTGATATCGTGCTTTATGACTGCTTTAAAATTCATGTTTCATTTTGAAAGTTTTTTACATGTTTTTAAAGAATCTGAATTAAATCGAATTTATTCGAATTCGATTCGAATTCGAATTTTTAACCGAATACGAATCGAATAAGAATTGGGTTTTTTATTCGAATACGAATTCGATTCGAATTCGGTAGGTTTTAATCGAATTCGAATCGAATACGAATTCAAGGAAAAATAAAAATTATTCGAACAATTCGATTCGAATAATTCGAAAATTCGATATTCGATTCGATGAACACCCCTAGTCCTATGTCTTGTGCACCGTCAAAATCTTTCATTCTTATAACCTTTCTCTGTTCCATCTCCTGAGCCTCAATCTTTTCAATGAATTTGCTCAAGGTCAGACTACTAAAACCTTTCTTGTTCCTTAACATCATGAGATATGTACCCCAAGTTTCATATGGCAACGCATCAGCTAGTTTTTCGATTAACTCTTCATTATCTTTGTTGATGCTCAATCTCTTCATGTTGGCTAACAAATTGCAATATCTTTCAATAATTTGCTTTGTGCTTTCATTTTTCAACCCACGAAACAGATCAAACTCTTTCTTCAAAAGTGATTTTTTTGTTCTTGACCACCTCTTGGCTTCCCTGAAACTTTGATTTTAAAGCTTTCCAAATCAAATAAGAAGTTCCATTGTGTTGCAATAAAACCAAGATATCTTCCTTCACAGCTTGTTGTAGTAGACTTAGCATCATTTTCTCATCTTTGTATTTCTTTCTATTTTCGGCACTCAGATCTTTAATAGCAATAATCTCCTCGTCATCATTCATCGGTCTAACGTATTTCGTCTCGACACATTCCCAAGCATCTAAGTAATTGGCATGTACCCAGTTCTCAAAACGTCCTTCCCAACCTTTATACTCCTCGATGTTCATGAGCTTAGGCGGTTTTTGCATCGTCCCCGTTTCATTTTCCAACATCGTGTTTTGTGCGAGAGTAATCGGGGTAACCGGGGTAGCAAATGCATTGTAAAATTCCTCTTCCATGTTTTGGATTTTAAAATTTCACAAAAACTGATTGTTCAAGCGAAATCACCCTAATTTCGTTTGAGGTCAACACTTTCAAGCGGAATATCCTATTGAATCGGAATCACAAGTTTCAAGCGAAATCAACACAATTTCTCAAGCGAAATACCGGTTCAAGTGGAATTAGCCAGTATTTTCAAATGGAATCAGATTCAAAGTGTGATTTCAAGCAAAATCAATAGGTCAGTTCAAGCGAAATTATGCTGATGTCATATTCTCGAGCTGTTTTTAAGCGGAATTATAGATTTTACTTGTTTTAGATCGAATTAAGATCTAAATTTCTCAAGGATTAGTTAAAACACTATTCCGAGTATGATATGTAAAAATCAGAACATTTTGACCACTTTTCACGGTCAATTTTGAAAACGAAGGTGTAGAAATCAGAAATTTCAGCTGAATTGGTAAGAACTCTTCTTCCTGAGCTCTGATACCACTTGTAGGATCGTTTTCAGACCCGAACGAGTCAATCAGAATAGTTTTTCTCAATAGGAAAGGCGGAAACAGACGTATCAAGGTCAATTCAGCTAGATATACACTTTAAACTATCGTATTATTGATTAGATGACGTTTTACAGCGAGACGACACTTCGGCAGCACTTCGTTGCTCTGACCGGAACTGTTACAAATGAAATCAAGATACAAGGTATATATAGGGATCTAATTCCGCTTGAATCAGCCTCAAGCAAAATCATGTTTCAAGCGAGATTAGCTTCAAGCGAAATTAACATATGTGATTTCGCTTGAAGTGGACATGATCATTTCAAGCGGAATTACAAGATGTAATTTCACTTGAAACTGCCACTCACCCTAATTTTGACAATTTCCTCGTATAATGTGCCCTGATCTATCTAAATACAAACAAGACTCGATACAAGACGAAGTCGACAAACGCATGCACCAACACTACGTAGTCACCAACGTCAAATTCAAGGGGCCTGCTTCGTCGATCGGCATAACTTTTTTGTCGACTTCGAGCTTTCAACAAGTTATCTCGGATTTGGAGGACTTTGTCAGTCGTTTCTTACAATAGCTCAGGACCGGTTAATTGCGAGTGACCGATCTCGTGCCACACAATAGGCGATCGACATCTTCTTCCATATAAAGCCTCGAATGGTGCCATTTGAATGCTGGCGGGATAACTTCTATTGTACGAGAATTCGACCAAAGGTAAGTATGTGTCCCAATTACCACCGAAGTCTATGACACACGAACGGAGCATGTCTTCAAGAGTATGGATCGTTCTTTCAGTCTGACCGTCGGTTTGAGGGTGGAATGTGGTACTCAGATTAAGCGTAGTACCGAGAGCTGCTTGAAACGTTTCCCACGGTCGCGAGGTAAACCGAGCATCACGGTCGGAGATGATGTCACGAGGCGTCCCATGTCGACAAATGATCTCGTTGGTGTAGATTCGTGCTAATCGTTCTACGTTGTAGTCTTCCCGTATTGGCAAAAAGTGAGCTGATTTGGTCAAACGGTCAACAACAACCCAGATGCTGTCGTGACCTGATGACGTGTGCGGAAGCTTTGTTATGAAGTCCATGGCTATACTATCCCACTTCCACATAGGAATCGGCGGTTGCTCGAGTAAGCCAGAGGGTCTTTGGTGTTCAGCCTTGACATTTGCACAAGTCAGGCACTTTCCGACGTAGAGAGCAATATCCCTCTTCATGCCCGGCCACCAGTACTTGTAGGGAAGATCCTGGTACATTTTATCGGCACCGGGATGAATAGAATATCGGGATTTGTGAGCTTCGTCCATCAGTATCTGTCGCAAATCAATCCGTTTAGGGATCCAAATTCAGTCCAGAAAGTGGAATATCCCATTCGACTTATTCACAAGCTGGGCTCCATCATGGTAGATTTTTTCCTTCTTCAGAGTACATTCATTAAAACAAGCATGCTGGGCTTCGCGGATGAGAGTTTCGAGGTCGTATTGGGTTCGGATGTTACGAATGCTGAGCAAATAACTCCGTCTGCTAAGAGCGTCCGCAATGACATTTGCTTTGCCTGGGTGATAACGAATCTCACAGTCATAATCGTTGAGAAGTTCTACCCATCGGCGTTGACGCATATTAAGTTCTTTCTGATCATAGATATGTTGTAGGCTCTTATGATCGGTGAAGATCGTACACTTGGTACCACACTGGTAGTGTCGCCAAATCTTTAATGCAAAAACAATTGCGCCTAGCTCGAGGTCATGGGTTGTATAGTTCTTCTCGTGGATTTTGAGCTGTCGAGATGCGTAAGCTATAACCTTGTCCCACTGCATAAGGACACAACCAAGACCAAGGTTGGAAGCATCACAATAGACAATGAAGTCGTCGTTTCCGTCGGGTAGAGTGAGAACAGGAGCATTGCAAAGCTTGTGCTTGAGGGTTTGAAAAGCAGACTCTTGTTGGTTCCCCAAACAAAAGGCTTGTCTTTATGGGAAAGAGTGGTAAGCGGCACAGTGATCTTTGAGAATCCTTCAACAAATCGTCGATAATAGCCCGCTAGTCCGAGAAAAGAACGGACTTCAGACTGGTTCTTAGGTGTAATCCAACTTTTAACTGCTTCAATCTTCGCCGGATCGACATGAATACCTTGACTATTATGATGTGACCCAGAAACTGAACCTCCTCTAGCCAAAATTCACACTTGGAGAACTTGGCATAGAGTCGATTCCCCTGGAGTAGCTCGAGAACCAAGCGTAGATGTTGCGCATGTTCGGCTTTCGACTTGGAATAGATCAAGACATCGTCGATGAACACGATGACGAAACGGTCGAGATATGGCTTACACACGCGATTCATCAGATCCATGAAAACCGCGGGTGCGTTGGTTAAACCAAAAGGCATAACAATGAATTCATAATGGCCATAGCGAGTGCGAAAAGCGGTTTTGGGTATATCCTTCTCTTGAATGCGTAGTTGATGATAGCCTGAGCGTAGATCGATCTTCGAGAAGCACGTAGCACCTTGTAGCTGATCAAAAAAATCGTCAATGCGAGGTAAAGGATAGCGGTTCTTGATAGTCAACTTATTCAGTTCCCGATAGTCGATGCACATATGGAACGACCCATCCTTCTTTTTGACGAAAAGGACTGGTGCGCCCCAAGGGGAGGTGCTCGGGAGAATGAAGCCTTTCTCAAGTAATTCCTGAAGCTAACTCGAGAGTTCACGCATTTTGGACGGTGCGAGTCGTTAAGGAGCTTTGGTAACAGGGTTGGCTCCAGGAATGAGGTCGATACGAAAGTTGATATCACGACTTGGCGGTAGGCTGGGAAGGTCGTCAGGGAACACATTAGGAAATTCATGAACCACTGGAACGTCTTTCACTTCTGTCTTTCCTTTCTTTTCCTTCTCCGCTACTACAATGTTAGCCAAGAAAGCTCTGTATTCCTTGCGGAGATACTTGCTAGCTTGGACACATGACATGAGTTTGAGACCTTTCGAAGCAGTTTCACCATAGACACACAATATATCACCATTCCCGAGCGAGAATCGAATCATCTTTTCGAAGCACACAACTTCAGCATGGTTTTCGCGAAGAAAGTCCATGCCTACTATGACGTCAAAACTTCCGAGTTGCATCGGAATAAGGTCGATTGGGAAGATGTGATTGTTGAGCTCAAGAGTACAATCACGAAGAACAGAATTAACGGCGACAGTTCTTCCGGTAGCAACTTCGACATCGAACGTCGAGGGGAGATGGGCGCGTTTACGGTTAAGGAGCTTTTCGAACTCAAACGTTACAAAACAGTTATCGGCACCAGTATCAAACAGACATGAAGCATAAATACCATTCATGAGGAATGTACCATTGACCACATTGTTGTCAGCTTGGGCCTGGCGCACGTTGATGTTGAAAGTTCGAGCACGTGCTGCTTGTTGTTGTTGCTGCTGCTGTTGTTGTTGCTGAGGTTGCTGCTGCTGGGGCTCTTGTTTCACATCCCTATTCGGGCACATGTTAGCAAAATGGTTAGGATCACCACATGCGAAGCAGGCTCTGGCGTTGACCGCGCGTGCCGGAGGAGCTTGTTGACCCTGAGGGGCGGTGAGAAGAGCTTGATGAGCAGGAGCTTGTCGAGCATGGCAGTTGGTAGTGAAATGGCCGTACATATTGCAATGAGCACAGAATCGGCAAGTGATGCTAGTTGGGTGGTGGTAGGTGCAAGTAGGACAAAGCGGGTGTGGCCCAGTATATGCACGCTTACCAAGCGGTGCATTTGCCACAGGCGTCGCTACTTGACGCTGTTACTGTTGAGCTGGTACAGCTTAAATTGGTGCAGCAGTGATCGCACAGTTCTTGTTGATGGAGTTGCTCTTTCTCTTGTTCTTCCTCTTGTTGTTCGACGCGGTGGCGGTTTCAGCAGTTGGTGCGGCGGTGGTAGCTTGATGCAGGTTCTTTGAAGTCCTATCCCAGACACCAGCCTTGACCCGCTTGTCATTGATTTCAGCGGCCAGTAGGTAGGTTTCCTCATTCATTGTGGTCTTGGCCGCTTGCACGAAATCTGCAACATAGTCAGGCATGGCTCAGATATACTTCTTGATTGCGATCTCCGGAGTCTTGACTTGATCAGGACAGATAATACTGAGCTCCTTGAAGCGAGCTGTGAGAGCAGCGTTTTCACCATCCTTCTGTTTTATGTGCCAGAATTCATCTTCTAACTTTTGGCGCTCATGAGGAGGGCAGAATTCTTCCAGCATGACTTCCTTGAGCTCGTCCCACGACAGACCGTAGGCTGTATCACTCCCACATTTTTTCCTCTCAGCCATCCACCATTCTAAAGCGCGGGACTGGAAGACGTCAGTCGCGTTGAGAGTGCGTAGATTATCGGGGCAACCGCTCTGTCGTAGTGTGACCTCAATGGTGTCAAACCATTGAAACAAAGCCGTAGGGCCTTCTTCTCCGGTGAACTCTTTCGGTCCACATGCCTTGAATTGTTTGAAGCTGAAAGTAGCTTTGGGAGTCTCGGTCCTGGATTCCTCAGATGATTTGCTCATGTTCTCGTACAGTTCGCTGACGACTTGGGGTACAACCTTTGCCATTTGCTTAGTGATCATGGCAGCAAGGCGTTTGTCTGCTTTCTTTCAGCGAGCGTCTCGGGTAGCGTGAGATCCAGATGACGACATTGTCTGCAACAGACATCGTCATAGGACTCAACATGACATATTCGAATCTCACCTCACAATCCTAATATTACTAAAGCTCAGGAACACGTACAATCACGTAAACACATAGGCACAGATTCACATAGAGGCACATAGACACATAAGCACGTAGGGCACAGAAGTACATACGCATTTAATCACCAGAGGTAGTTAGAATACAGAAACCTATCATTCAAAGTCTGCGATTGTTCGAATATAGCGGTCGCGTATAGCATGGCGAGTAGTATAACATAAGCGAATAATCATAATAACTACATGGCGTACGGTCGTTCCACGAGTGGTAGCGATTTATTAGCGTATTGAGATAGAAATGCAGTGCGAGTCGTGCGTGTCGATCAAAGTTAAAGCGATAATCGAATAAATCTCCAAAAATTAAAACACATAAGCAGGTAAATACTCACATAAAATCGACGAATTATCAGAGTCGGCAGTTGCGGGCTCAGAATCGAAACACATAAAAATCGAGAAATAGACCGTTTGCAGCTAGATAGAAATAGACGGTCGTCCGGTCGGTCGACAACCCGATCGGTTGGATACCTTAGTGAGAACAAGTTCACAGTAGGTTGTCACTCGGTCGGACGATTGTTCGATCGGGTGGCATTCCTCTGTTCATTGAACATGTTGGAAATTGTTTAAGCCTTGGATCAAGATGTAACCCGATCGGACAGTAGGTCGAGCGGATGGCAACCCGGTCGGACGGCAATTCGTCCCAACGATCTGATCGTGCTGTTACTTGATCTGGCTTGAAGTGTTGTAACTTGAGCGAGACGTTGTGATGATTGATTTAAACAATGGGAACCCCATCTCGTCCCAATGTCCTGACCGAACAGGAATCACCCTAGTCCGACGGTGCACGGTCCGAGACGGTTCTTTATGTTTAACCCGAAATCGATAGTCTCGTGGATAGAATCCAGGTTTTGAACCAACACAACCACTAGAATGAGTAGTAAGTCGGCACAAGCTCCGACTGTATCGGTTTTAAATGCATTGAGTGTAAAAGAGTTGAAAGAAAGTTGGAAAACCATCTTTCAATCCTTTTTCATGTGAATATGTTTAGATCTATGAAAGATCTCTATTTGTTTATGTGGAACTCGGTTAGATCCAAGTTGTTCTTGGTGGATTGAGGCCAAAACATGAAGTTATTCAAGAACACAGGATGACGTCATCCTAGAACACCTTGAATCTTGATGATTTCACGGTTAAAAGTTAAGATTCAAAAGATAGAAAGGTGTAGGAGTGTGTGTAGATTAAGGTAGTACAAGATTTAGGATGAGATCTTTCCGGAATTGCGAGAAATCGAAGGAAAAAGCGAGTAGGATCACTGGTCAGACGTCACTTGCCAAAAGTAGAAAGTTTGAAAGTGACAAGGGGTATTTATAGGATTACCCAAAGTGGAAAGGGCTGGTCGGTCGGATGGCATCTCGCCCGGGTGGCATCCCGGCCGAGTGGCACCTCGGCCGGATGGCACCTCGCTCGGGTGGCAGTTCGGTCGGCTGGCACCTGGTTCGAGTGCTCGGCGCGACGAGTTTTACGGTTGCGATTCGCGTGTAGCGCATTGCGATGGGATTCGAGTGAGCGATGCGATAGAGTTGCTTATCAAATTACTTTTAATCCCAACTACTATATCTAACATACAAACATCCTTATTTCGTATTCGATTAGCCTTTGCGATTCGATTGCGATTGAGTTCGATTGCGTTTTGATTGATCACCACATAAACATAAATAATCATGCACAGGTAACACATAGAAGGCACACTCACACATAAATAGTATTTCAGACCTGCGATTCGGGTTACGATTTGTGTTACGATTCGATGTCGATTTGATTAACATAGTTTGAGTATCGTTTAGTTAACTTTATCGCATTGTTACTTCCTATAGTTCACAGTCGTAAGTCGATTAAATAGCGAATAACATACGTCGATTACTGCGATTATTGACAATTACTCCACATAATACAACTAAACCGAAAACAAAATAGACTAACTACAAGTCAAAGAAGTCAAAACAGGAATTGAGCAAGGAGAGACAGATCGCAATTAGCAATCTTTTCTTCCTTTGACTTCAATCTTGACTTTGACTTTGACTTTCGAAACACGGGGTGTTACATACGCGGTGGATTCACAGGAAGAATTACACGAATCACAACCTGCGGCGGAGGCTATGGTCTTGGATTTAAGTTGGAGGCATTACTTGGACGGTACCAAATGCACTACTTAGAACGATCACAAGTGCCTCCCGTGTACCCTTGTTTCGATAGAGCTAAACATGTGATGACATCTCTGGATGGAACTTTCAAGTGGTTACGGCTATGGAACCTAAACACGTATGAGCATGCAGCTCACCATCGACTCTAGCCTACCCGATCAGATTCGCCCTGTTCTAACCGAAGCATTAAAGGAAGAGGAATTTTAAGTTGGGTCCATGCGGGGCATGGAAGGGCAACTTTTGGCAAGTCGGACGATATTCGCTATCTCCTAAAATGAATGTGGGTCTCGTTATACGACAACCGTAGGGAACTCGAGTTGAGCAAAGCACACCGGTCTCGATATTCTAGTCGTCTGGGTTCTGATGAGAGATATTAGGATCTATAAAACTTATACTGGTGATCTGGCATGAAGGCCCACCTAGCTATTTATGTGAATGATGTTTGACTTGTGTGAAAGTCAAGTTGGAGTATCAGCAACCAGAAACACCCATATGGAAATGAGGACAGGCTGCCATGGATTCTGTCACTAGTCTACTTACATCTCGCAACGAAAACAGTATCACCAGGGTGATCGTTGATTATCTCACGTTACCAGCACACTTTCTTACAATCAAGGAAACTGACGAGTCTTCACAGCTGTGAATGTTCCTCTAAGAGAGGCGGCTTTTAGGCACGGGGTGCCAACTCCTGTTACCTTCGATATTGAACTATATCTGATTTATGACAGGCAATACACAACACTCTTGGTTCACGTCTAGACATGAGCATTACTCTTCACCATAGGACAAATGGTCAGAGTAAACGAACCCCCTGACACTCGAAGACATGCTGCGAGCATGTGTGTGATTGACTTGGTGAAAATTGTAAGGACATGTATCTTTGGCTATGTTCTACGATAGCAGTCACCATTCTAGTATTCGGACAGCTCTGTTTGAGGCATTGCATGAACAAGTAACGCTAACCTCCTTGTTAGATTGAGGTGGGTGACAACCTAATCGCAGGTCTAGGACTTATATTCGAAACTTTCGGAAAGATTACTTAGATCAGAGATCGCTCGGTGACAACGCGTGACCGTCATGAAAATTGATAAGCTTAGGAAACACTGGGAGTTCGCTGTAGGCGAACGTGTCATAATCAAAGGTCTCACCCTGGGAGGGTGCGGTATGCTATAGAAAGTGTGGCAAGCTTGGTTTACGATGCATTGAAACATTCAAATTTTTGGAACGAATCGGTGGCATGGCTCCCAAACTCGAGTTAACTAACAAATTGGGTAACGCTCACGATGTCATTATGTCTCAAATCTATAGGAGCGTTTTTCCGAGGAAACATTTGTGATACCTTCATTAGACAAGTTACAGTTGTTTTGGAATCTACTGAGATCATGGACCAGGACATCAAGATTCGTTAGCATGGTCGAATTCCAATCGTGTGAATGCGTTGGAACTCAAGACGTGGACCGAGGTCCACGTGGGAAAACGATGATTGGAGTAAGCTCTAGCATCCTCAGTTGTTCATACAGTTGTGTCAACTTCTGATATCATTGACGAATTTCGGGACGAAATTCCCTTTCAAGTTGGGGATGATGTGGCACATGGGTAAATCCACAGTCAACCTGATCTAACACCGTGCTGTTTTGAATTGTTTATCAAATTTCGAGATGAAATTTCTTTCAAGTTGGGGATGATGTGACAACTCAAGATTTCAAGACCTTTCCTTTACGCGTCACCCGTTTTGCTAACCTGTTTTATATTTCGTTGTTTAGTGTATTTTGCATATTATTTTAGAATGATTATCATGTTGGTGGTTAAATGTAAAGTGAGACCTGAGTGTTGGGCTTGGGCTTGGCCCACACTTAGCAACTACACATAAATTGTGCGTAACCTCTGACTCTTGCATAACACAATTATATCTCAAACCCTAGCACCTTATTCTTTTCCCTGGGAGCGATGGCAGCCCTCTTCGTCGAAGCCTTCTCATCTTCGAAGCATCATCTCTTGCTTCCTCGCATTCGGTTAGTATGATAACCTGTTAATCTTGATCTCTTGATTGATTGTTTGTAGTGTGATTGTTTGTTAGTAATTCATGCTAGTATTGCAACGAAATTGATGTGAATTGAGTGAACCTAAGTCGGGGTTATGATTGTTGTTAATATATCGATTGAATGATTAGGGTCTTACTGAATTACTGATGATGTCAGTTAAATGTGTTGTTAATTTGTTTAGAACTCGAGTCATGATGAAACTGATAGGCCACAGTTAGAAACTATGAACCCTTTGATTTCTATAATCGTGTTAGTAACGACTGCCAGTTAGGGTTCAAGTGAATTATCAGGGAATTCAGGATGTTCTGATGTGCAGCGACGAAACTCCATGTGCAGCGATGAAACTCCATGTGCAGCGACGAAACTCCAATCCGACGAAACATGGGTTTTTCGTCGGATGATTGTTGGGTGTTTTTCCGGCTGGTTTCTGACGAAAGATAGGGTGTTTCGCCGGCTGGTTTCTGAAGAAAGATAGGGTGTTTCGCCGGCTGGTTTCTGACGAAAGATAAGGTGTTTCGCCGTGGTTGATCTCGACGAAACATGTGGTTAAACATGTGGCTCTTCGTAGATGGTCCGCAAGGACAGGCCCAATCACACATAAACTGATTCTGGCCCGACTAACATCTAACCTTCCGTGATTATATGAGCACAATTCATTGAGCTGTCTGTTTAATCGGCATATGAGCTAACTGTTTAATGGTGTTACTAGTTGGTGTGTATAGAATGCAATATGTTGATTTTGTGAATAAAGAACATGTGAAACATGTATGATGCAAACTTGTCTATGTGTGTGACTTGAACACCTATTATGTGATAACCATGAACTATTATACATGACGATGAGTACTTAGGTTCATGAAACACTGCTGTAAGTAGAGCACTCTTATGTTAGTCGTTGTTAAATGACATGCACGTGGGATGTATACTTGTTTGAGAGACGAATGCCGATATGTGATATATTGTGATCTTAATAGCAACTGCAATCTGTGAGAACATATGTATTGCTAAGTGATTTATTTGCATGTGAAACCCATACACTTGTTATATGATTTCATGATAAAAGTTATAGATCAACGGATTATATGTTTAACGGTTACGATGCGTGTAAGTACGTATGTCTTACTTGTCTGCTACTTGTGCAACGTGTACATTAGATACATGATATGTGTGAACACTATACTGATTGTCTTTGGTAACCACGGTAGGGTTTAGTTGACCGACTTGGAATGGATAAAGTAACTTGTTAAATACCGAGCAAATCCAAGGTGAATTCACTGCTCTTTTCCCAAGCATGCGTCCCGGGGAGAGACATCTGGTAATCGTTCCGGGGAGGAACGTCGGGTTATTGGGATGTTGGTTATTACAGTCATTTCTATCATTAAGTCCCCTTACATCTTCCGATTAGTTGTCGGGGAGGCAACGGGGTTATTAGTTGATAGCGCTATTAGGTTTGGCACCCTTACACTGTACCGGGGAGGACGGTCATGAACTAATGACCTTAACCACTTGACCAATGTGTGATAGAGCATTGGGGTTTGGGCAAATAAATCTAGAGCCATCTGCGGGTAATCGAGTTAATAACAACATCAAATATGTGAAACGTTTTAATCTAGTAACTGGTATCTAAACACGTTAACAAACTTTGAACTCACCAGCGTCGTCTGACACACTTGTCTGCATGCTTGCAAGACCATAGGGTTGTTTCATTTGGAACTTACTGTCTGGAAGGCTGGAGTGGTCATGGGTCGAGATACATGGAATCGCAACACAAGTCTAATGGTTTACGTACTCGTGCTTTATGAAAACTCTTAACAAATGAGTTATGCTTCCCCTGTATACAATAAAATATATGTAACGTTTTGTAATACTCTATGTTAATGAATGAAAGCTTTATTTGAATATATTTATGAGTTCAATGTGATTGGTGGCTAAGATCCTGGTACGTCACACGCCCGCGGTGTTTTCCGTGAGTGGTATTTTGGGGGTGTGACAGTAATCTATGTGTAATCTAAGTATGTGTCGTTTTGAGAAATAAAATACGAAACGTAGCCTAGCGCCGAAGATGAGGCGGAAGTGGCATGTCCGAAACATGGTGGATACGCCGCTGGTACTTCCTATATATAAGGGTTTCTTGCATGTTACCGAACCTTCGTAACACACGCTAAGTGAAGTTCGTAGTTTTGTGGACTCGGGTTGAAGTTGTTGAATCTAATGGGTTAATCCATGTTATTGAATCTACTTGGTTAATCTATGTGAAATATGATGGAAATCTAATGTTATGGCTAACGGAGCATGACACCGACGACGAGACGGACGTGGCATGATTGAAGCATGGTGGATATGTCGTTGGTACTTCCTATATATAAGTGCTTCCGTCATGTTGCCGAACTTTCGTAGCACGTACCATGCGGGATTTCGTTGTTTCAAGATGAGGATTGTTAACTCTAATCTACGTGAATCTATTGGAATCTATGTGAATCTATTGGAATCTATGTGAGTCCATTGGGTAATCTATTGGAACCTATATAGATCTAATGAGTTATTCTATGTGAATCTACCATGTTAATCTACGCATGTATGATGATGATGATGAGTGTGTTGTTTGGCAATTGTGACACATAACATAACATGACACCGAGTACGAGGCGGAAGCGATGTGCCCGAAGCGTGGTGGATACGCCGCTGGTACTTCATATATATAAGCATTTCTGACATGTTACCAAACTTCGTACAACGTGCCATGTGAAGGTCGTGGGTTTGCAGTGTTGAATCTACTGGAACCTACCAGAATCTATGTGAAACTTGTCGGAATCCTAATTTGTGATCTATGTTAATCTTGTTGAATCTTGAGTCTTTATTCTATCGTGTGTGAATCTATATCGTGAGATTTTGTGATCTAGACTTATATGATCCTCTTGTTGGATCATTAGGATGTCTTCTCAAAAGCTATCCGACACTCTCAAGAGATCCAGGGAAAAGTCTCAGAAAAAGATGATGTCCTTCATGGCCGACCAGATTGCTCGAGTCGTGCCAAAGATCATTTTTGAGATCCAAGGATCGAACACTCCGCCCTCTTCTGTTGACTCTAAGACAGAGAAAGAGAAGCCTACAAAGTTCAGCTACAAACACTTTGTCTCGTGCAACCCTAAGTCTTTCACGGGCAGTGATGGGGTGACTGCTATGCTCGAGTGTTTTGACAACATCGAGGTTACCTTCATCAACAGTGAGTGCCCAGAGCATCTAAAAACTAGGAGTGCAACGGGAATGTTTCAAGGCAGAGCTCTAGAATGGTGGTCGAATGAGAGAAACATTCGTTCTAATGAAGAAGCCTATGCTCTTCCATGGGCTAAGGTGCGAGAATTGATGATGCTTGAATTCTGCCCTCCTCATGAACAACTGAAGCTTGAAGAAGAGTTCTGGCATTTGAAGCAGATTGGTGATGACAATCTGGCTTATACTACCCGCTTTAAACAACTCAGCTTAATCATGCCTCACTTGGTTTCTACCCCTAAACGCATGATAACCAAGTACATCAATGGGTTACCTCCTGCTATGCGTGACTCTATTGAAGCAGCCCAACTCGGAACTATTGAGGAAGTCTACCGTCTTGCAGCCAGTCTCAATAACAACCGCGTACGTGATAAACTGTTTGGAAGCTCCGCCCCTTCGAAAACAGCAAATCAAGTTACCTAGCAGTCTAGTGGTAACAAGAATAAAAGGCGAAAGTCTCAGGGTTCAGGATGCAATGTTATTGTTCCTACTACAAACCCTACAGCTAAGCCTACTCCTATTGCTGCTGTTCAAAACCCTACTGCTCCGGAAGTCAAGAGGCAGTACACTGGAACTCATCCCAAGTGTACAACTTGTAACATTCATCATCCGGTTAACTCTGCATGTCTTTTGTGTACCAACTACAATCGCTATGGTCACATGACTCCCTATTGCCGTCAAGCTAACCCTGCTCAACCAGCTTAGCAAGCCCCAGCTCAGGTAGCCCTACCAGCTCTCCCAGCTCATCTGCAGAATCCTAGGCCAGTCAACGCTGTTTGTGCATGCTACAAGTGTGGAGATACTACTCACCTTTGTAACCAGTGTCCTCAGCTCAACCAGGACCAACAGCCAGCCGCACGTGGACGAGCATTCAGTCTAAATGCTAATCAGGCTCGTAATGACAATGACATCGTTAATGGTACGTTTCTTGTGAATAACCTTTACGCTTCGATTCTATTTGATACTGGTGCCGACAAAAGCTTTCTGTCCATAGAATTTGAATCGTTGTTAAACTGTGCACGCGCTATGTTACGTAAGTCGTTTTCGGTGGAGATTGCCGATGGGAAGTCTATTCTAGTTGATTCTATTCTCTATGGTTGTTCTCTGACTCTTAACGACCACGTGTTTACCATTGATCTAATACCCATGCAAATGGGTAGTTTTGATGTCATTATCGGTATGGATTGGTTGCGTAAGAATCATGCCGAAATTTCCTGTCACGGGAAGTTTGTCCGTCTACCTCTTCCGTCCGGTGATATTTTGCATGTCTACGGAGACCGACCTTCGAAAGGACTGAAGTTGATGTCATGCACTCAAGCGAACAGATGCTTAAGTAAACAGAACTTTGCCTTCTTGGCCCACGTGGTGGAACAACAGGGCAAACGGAAGAGCATATGTGACGTTCCAGTAGTGTGTGATTTCCTGACGTCTTTCCTGAAGATCTTCCTGGTCTTCCTCCTCCTAGATCTGTTGACTTTTGTATTGATCTCATACCTGGCGTGACTCCTGTTGCCAAGGCTCCCTACCGACTTGCACCTTCCGAGATGCAGGAATTATCTAGTTAGCTTCAAGAATTGTTCGACAAAGGATTTGTTCGCCCAAGTACCTCTCCATGGGATGCTCCTGTGTTATTCGTCAAGAAGAAAGATGGTTTGTTTCGTATGTGTATCGACTACCGTGAACTTAATAAGCTTACAAGGCGTGTCCTGTTTCTCAAAGATTGACCTTCGTTCTGGCTACCATCAGCTTCGTGTTCTCGAAGATGATGTACCCAAAACTGCATTTCGTACTCGTTATGGACACTACGAGTTCGTGGTCATGCCTTTTGGTTTGACCAACGCACCCGCTGTGTTCATGGATCTCATGAATCGTGTTTGTAAACCCTATTTGGATCGTTTTTGATAGTCTTTATTGATGATATTCTCATTTATTCTAAAACTAAAGCTGATCATGCTCGCCTCTTAAGCTTGATACACGAACTTCTACGTGGAGAGCGTTTGTATGCTAAATTCTCTAAGTGTGAGTTTTGGATTAACGAAGTACAGTTTCTTGGTCATGTCGTTAGTAAGCAAGGTATTCATGTTGACCCGTCTAAAATCGAAGCTGTGAAGAATTGGAGTACGCCTAAATCTGCATCTGAGATTTGTTCTTTCCTAGGATTGGCGGGTTATTACTATCGATTCATCTTAGACTTCTCTAAGATCGTCGTACCTCTTACTATGTTGACTCAAAAGGAGAAACCTTTTGCTTGGGGTCCCGATCAAGAGGGATCTTTTCAGACTCTTAAGACCCTTTTGTGTAATGCTCCTGTTCTTACTATCCCTGACGGGAATGATGATTTTGTGGTATATTGTGATGCCTCAAACCATGGCTTGGGCTGTGTGCTCATGCAGCGAGACAAGGTTATTGCTTATGCCTCTCGGCAACTCAAAGTGCATGAGAAAAACTATACTACTCACAATCTGGAACTTGGTGCAGTTGTGTTTGTGTTAAAGATCTGGTGATACTACCTGTATGGTATTAAGTGTGTGGTTTTCACTGACCATAAGAGCCTTCAACATATCTTTGACCAAAAGGAACTGAACATGCGACAGAGACGTTGGGTGGAATTTCTTAACGACTACGACTGCGAAATTCACTATCATCCTGGCAAGGCGAATGTAGTGGCTGACGCTCTTAGTCGTAAAACTCATGTTAATGCTATTCGTATCTCTAGTGATCTCCACGCGTGTATTCGTGAAGCTCAGTATTCTTCAGCAAATGAAGGAAGTCTAGAAGTGGAAATACAAGGTGCTAAAATTGATCAACTTGAAACTAAACCTAACGGACTCCAATATTAACTTAATCGCATCTGGGTACCGGATCGCGATAATATTCGTGAGCTCATTATGAATGAGGCTCACACGTCCCGTTACTCTATTCATCCAGGCGCTGATAAGATGTACCATGATTTGCGTATGACTTATTGGTGGCCTGGTATGAAGAAGGACATTGCTGTATACGTTTCCCAATGCCTTACTTGCATGAAAGTCAAGGCTGAACATCAACGTCCTTCAGGACTCTTAAAACAGCCCGAAATCCCAGTTTGGAAATGGGATAGCATCGCTATGGAATTTATTACCAAACTACCTCGAACACCTTCTGGTCACGATAGTATCTGGCTGATAGTTGATCGTTTGACCAAATCAGCCCACTTTCTTCCCATCCGTGAAGATTATAAAGTGGAGAAGCTTGCCCGAATCTATACCGATGAGATTATATGTCGTCGTGGCATACCTCATTACATAATCTCGGACCGTGATGGTCGATTTACTTCACGTCTTTGGCAAACTTTTCAGTTCGCTATGGGTTCTCATTTGAATCTTAGCACGACCTTTCATCCTCAAACACATGGACAGACTGAGCGTACTATTCAAACCCTAGAGGATATGCTCCGTTCTTGTGTCATCGACTTTGGTGGTTACTGGGATGTACATTTACCATTGATTGAGTTCTCGTACAACAACAGCTATCATTCCAGTATTCAGATGGCTCCTTTTGAAGCTTTGTATGGTCGCAAGTGCCGATCTCTTCTCAGCTGGCATGAGGTTGGTGACAAGCAATTTACTGGCCCTGAAATCATTCAAGAGACAACGGATAAGATTCTTCAGATCCGTGATAACTTGATCAAGGCTAGGAGGAGACAAAAGAGCTATGTTGATAGAAGGCGCAAGCCTTTGGAATTTGATGTTGGTGACCGAGTTCTTCTCAAGGTATCTCCCTGGAAGGGAGTGGTTCATTTTGGTAAGAAGGGAAAGCTCGCTCCTCGCTATGTCGGTCCTTTCACGATACTCGAAAGGATTGGCAAGGTGGCGTACAAACTCGACCTACCACTAGAACTAAACAATGTGCATCCAGTGTTCCACGTATCTAACCTACGTAAATGCGTAGCCTACGAGGAACTACAGGTTCCCCTTGAAGACTTGCAAATAAATGAGGCTGTACACTTTGTGGAGAAACCGGTCGAAGTCATGGATCAAGGTGTCAAGCGACTAAGGCGCATCAAAATTCCCATAGTCAAGGTTCGATGGGAAGGAAAGTGTGACGCCGAATTCACTTGGGAACTTAAAAGTGAGATGAAGACCAAGTATCCTCAGCTCTTCGAGCAGTCTTCTTCCTAGATTTCAAAGACGAAATCTCCTAAAGGAGAGTAGACTGTAACACCTGCGTCCCTAGACTTTTAACTACTGTCAACTTTAGTCGCTAAACTATGTGATACTTGACACTTCTTGGTACTTATGATGCTTAAATCTAGATTCTTGATTCTTAATATTATTCTTGATACTTGATTCTTGGAAGCTATGATTCTTGATATTTAACACTATGATTCTTGATATTTAACACTATGATTCTTGATACTTGATTCTTGGAAGCTATGATTCTTGATACTAGATACTTTGGTGCTTGACTCCTGAGACTCGTGAAACTTGAGACTTGGTTGAACGAGAGACTAGAGACTTGTCACTGGCGGAAACTATGAAACTTGGAAACTAATGTGCTAATGATATAATCTAGTTATGTGATACTATTACCTAATAATACGCAACGCAACGCTTAATCTAACTCGCAAAACGAAACAAAGACGGAAACGCGGAAAGGATGGGATTGACCGAATGGCAATCCGATCGGATGACCATCCGATCGGAGGGCCATTCGATCGAACTGCCATCCGATCCGTGCCACACAACCTTGTCTCCTCTCACACACTATAAATAGGACATGTCACATCATTTCTCACTGATGTGACAGACTCCTCCGAACCAGACTCACGCACTCCCATTTTCTTCCATTTCTTGGCGATTTTGGTACGTTTTACACTAGATTCTTGTACATCTTTGATCACTACACTATTCTCTACGAGATTCTCCTTTGAAATCTCACTTTGCACCGTGAAATCCCTGAGATTTGAGCTCTTAAGGGTGACGTCATCATGGCGGTTTGTACAAACTATTGAGAGATGTCATTTCGTTCAAGATCTAGCTCAGATCTAAGGAATTTCAGGTGTTTTTACAGCGAATCCTGATAAATCCTGACTTTTCATACTAAAACTCATGTTTTCTCCATCTTTTCTTGAAACGGTGGAATCCGGACCCAAACAGACTATAGGCTTGACGATTAGTCGGAAGTTGGTTTGGAAATGGATTGTTACCGGAGAAGATGACCGGATTATGGATTCCGACATAAGCACCATCATGAACAGACGACTGATCGGACTGGGGTGGTTCCCAACCGACCAGACCGGGTGAGCATTGATGTGTTTACCGTTGTCTCAAGACGTACCAGGTCGTCACCGTTAAACTAGAAACTTTACAAATTGCAAAACGGAACGAGTCACAGGGATCGAATGGCAATCCGATCGGACTGCCGTCCGATCGAACGGCCATCCAATCGAAGTGACGTGTGCCTCTTACCAATTCAACACTTGGAATCTTTTTGAAACTGAGACTTAGAATCTTTGAAACCATGGAACTTCGGATCGAATGACCATCCGATTGAAGTAACCTGAGTTGAACACTTGACTTAACTTATGGATCTCCCACTTGGATCGAATGACCATTCGATCGAATGGCCATCCGTACGGATAACCATCCGATCGGATGGCAATCCGTCCCCACACACACATAAGTCATCTCAAACGAATGGCAATCCGATCGGACTGTTGTCCGATCGAACAGCCATCCGAACGAGTGACTGATCCGACACTTTGCGCAATATCGTTATTCTATCCGACACTTATCTGTTGTAATCTAATCAGGCTAAACCTAAAGTGCTCCCTTTGATCCAATAACAGGTAATCTGTTAAGCAATAACTGTGAGTATACTCAATCCCTTTTTGTTTTAAACTTTGGGATGCAACATGTATTCTATTAAACTATGAGGCTTGATACTTTTGGAATCTAAACTCTATCCTACGTGTATGTGAAACTTGTGATTCTTGATCTTGATTCTTTGTGCTATGTGAATGTTTAATCCAGAGTGCGTAGTTCCGCCTTAACAATATTAGCGCTATAGGAAGATGCACCTCCCCGTTATTCTTGGGGGTATTGTTAGGAGGATTCTGGTTTTCCTTGAGTCTTGGGAAAACACCAAAGCATCGGAACACTTGGGCTAACACTTGGACTGCGAACACTAGCATGGCTGAAACTATCTTTATCATTTACATGAAGGATATGAGTCTTTTAATCTATTATGCTACATACTCAAACTTGTAAACTCGCCAGTACGTTTTTGTACTGCCTTATTTTAATACATGTTGCAGGCTGATAGGATGCTATGGAAACAAGTGAAACAAGCTAGGGATGATGCTTAGAAACTCGCCTAGTTTAATATATCAAACTTAAAACGATTTTGGTGATATGTATTGATACTATGTTATGGTTGATGTTTGATTCTAGACAATATTATTATGAAATGAATTTAATCTTTATTGGAATATCCAGTGTTATGGAATCTCATGAGCAATCTGAACGCTTAGTGCTCACACCCCGATGTTTCCTCCATCGGTTGTGGTGTGATAGGTAATGTTCAAAGTGGCCTGCAGACGAGGAATCAGTTGAGAAACAACAACAATGGTGGTTTGTATTCATCGATTAGAGAATCGAGTTTGCAGAGTGATTGGTCCTTCATGTGTTATGTATCACAAGAAGAACCAAAGTCTTGGAAAGAAGCCTTAAATGAAAATTCTTGGGTGGAAGCTATGTAGGAGGAACTACAACAATTCAAGAAGCTAGGTGTCTAGAAACTGGTTGAAAGACCTTAGAACTACAAGAACATTGGCACCCGTTAGGTATTCAAATGCAAAAAAGGATGACCGTGGGGTAGTTGTGCGAAACAAGGCAAGATTAGTTATTCAAGGTTTTCTTCAGGTAGAAGGGATAGATTACAACAAATTATATGCACGAGTTGTACGTCTTGAAGCCATTCGTATTTTTCTAGCCTATGCCTCCTTCAAAGGATTCAAGGTTTATCAAATGGATGTGAAAAGTCCATTCCTTCATGGTGTGGTTGAAGAAGAGGTGTATGTCGAACAACCTCTGGGTTTTGAAGATCCTATTCATCCAGATCGGGTTTGGTTACTCAACAAAGCGCTATATGGGCTACATCAAGCTCCGAGGGCATGGTATGCAACGTTGTCCAACTACCTACTGGAGAATGGTTTTCACCGAGGTCTGATCGATTGCACTCTTTTCATAAAAGAAAAAGATGTAGATCTTCTGTTGGTACAGGCTGTGTTGTAGAAACCGGTTCTAGGTGGCACCTAGGAGGCGATTAGTCGCTAGTCGGAGTTCTGCCACCCGGATTTTCCAAAATCGTTCTAATTAGGCGGTAAAAGTCAACATCGGTCAAATTCGGAAAAAAATGGTGGAAATCCGCTGAAAATTGGACGTAGTCGGTCAAAATTTGATCAGAATGGGTTAAGATTAGACCAAATCGCTCAAGGGAACAATATTCTTACCAGAATTCGAACCAAAATCAGACAAATTTTGAGTAAAAACGAGTCTCCATTGTGCGAAATCAACATCAGCCAAGAGATTCATGATGTCGCTATGATTAATGAAGGATAATTTTGGGGGTTTGATGAACGAAGGACAAAGGAGACGGCATATGAAGAAAAATGATGGGATTTGGGTTAATAATGGTTGGTTGTTTTAACATTTAACCCCTCTCTATTTTCACGAGTTTACACTTTGTCCCTAAACTTTCAATTTTGTAGATAAAACGTATAAACCTAACGTTTTTTATATATAGATTTATAAAATTATACATAAAAAACCCAATTTGATTAATCCCGATTAATCCCTATTAATCCCTATTAATCCCGATTAATCCCTAAGTGGTACCCCACCACCCGACTAGCGCCTAGCGTCTTCTACAACATTGGGTACAGGTATACCTAAATGATATTATTTTTGGTTCAACTAATGATGTTTTGTGTAGGGATTTCGTGCGTGTTATGCATGGGAAATTCGAAATGAGCTCGATGGGGGAGATGACCTTCTTTTTGCTCCTAAAAGTTCAACAAACGGAGTCTTGGATATTAATTCCATCAGACTATACATGTCGGTGACATCTTGAGTCGGTTCCAGATGTCCGAAGTGACGCCCATTGGTACCCCACTTCTGCAGAATCACGGGATTACTCTGGAATTTAAGGTTGAAAGTGTTAACTCTTCACTTTACCGCGCAATGATCGGATCTCTTATGTATCTCACAGCCTCGAGGCCTGACATAATGTATCCTACGTGCCTGATCGCTCGATATCAAGCGAACCCGAAGGCCTCACATCTGGCGGCTGTAAAAAGGATTTTCCGCTATTTGAAGGGTTGCCCAGACACCGGTCTCTGGTACCCTATGGATGATAGCTTCGACTTGATCGCGTTCAATAATTCTGATTTTGGCGGGTGCAAAATCGACGGCAAATACACACGGCTGGATGTCTGTTTTTAGGAAATTGTCTGGTCACATGGCAGTGCATGAAGCAGACTTGTGTAACTACATCAACTTGTTAAGTCGAGTACATTGCAGCTTTAAGTTGTTCCTCCCAAGTTCTGTGGATCCAACATCAAATGCGCGACTATGGTTTTGAATTCCTAACTACTCCTATTTTCGTTGATAATCCTGCTGCCTGATCACTAGAAATCTTGTGCAGCATTCAAAGACCAAACACATAGATATCAAATATCACTTCATACGTGATTGTTTTGATAAATGACTTATCAATGTTGTTAAGGTCCACACTGATGACCAACGTACCGACCTTTTTACCAAAACATTTGACAAATCACGTTTTGACCTTTTACTTATGGTAAACGGCGTCGAAAATAGTTTTTGTAAATATGTATTTGTGTTTTTAATTTATCTTACTTTTTGCATTTTAGGGGAGTAATTTCCAGGAAAAATACTAAAACATTGAAAAATTTCAAAAACACAAAAACATAAAAAAGTTACAAAAACACAAAAAAATAGAAAAACAAAAATGAGTTTCCTGGTGAGAAAAGAGAAAATGATAGTAAATATCTGGTCTGTCGAAACCTCTTTGAACTGAAAGTGAAAAACGATAAGTAGCTCTATATAAGATGTATCGGTAGGCTCCCAATCATTTTAAAGTGTCCAGTGTGATATAAACATAATCGACTGAAGACCGTGTGAGAACCGCTCATTGACATATGGTCTTGTTACTGAAATTCCGTTTAATAGATTACCGAGGTTCTGAGATACGTGGTCTTTATGTTGCTTATCATCTGGGTATCATGGTTGTTTCTTTTACAGAAAACAATGGGGACGCAAGTCTAGAACTTCCATGATACCATTTATACGTGTACATACTATACATACATGTATATAATACTTGACGCATACGACGATCAATAAGTGATAAACATACCACAGTCACCGCTGAATAAGTGATTCTAAATCACATCTATCATCCGAGAGTCAAGTTCGTCTCTTTGTCGGTACGATGGTACTAACCTGTTCACGGACTTGCTCTCGTGCCCTAAATGCATCTGAATATGAAGTTCCTCATTAACAAGTGATTTTATCACAAAGAGCTTGTATTCATCCTCAAATAAGTGAGTATCTCACATCATATACATTAAAACCAATGATAAATGCTATACTCACCAGTAAGATGAACTCTCGTGCATACTTTGATACGGGAATGTGTCATGAGTGGATGAACACGGGTCGGTAAGTATAAATCATATCTTAACGTATTCCCAAGTCATATGATTACATTTGATTGTTGAGTTTAAGTGGACAACAATATCGATAATCATTACAGGATACTTATCTAAATGTTAACTAATTGAACAACAAGTGTGTTTTGGCTGACCGTACACTGATATGATTCTCTTACCCTCGAAACCTCACAAAAAGAATGTATGTAAATATTTATTTACTACTTTCTGTCTTTACATTTAATAAACTCAAAAATACCAAAAAGATTTTAGGTTTGTTTTAATATAAACTTTATAAAAGCCAAAAACATTTTACTTCTATCTAATTTTTTATTGACCGATGTTAGAACTCAAATCTATCCACCTATAGCCTGATTGAAAACCAAACAATTGCATCTTCATAAACAGTCAAAGTTAACAAGTTTTGAAAGTTAATGATCTAAAATTGAACAAATTTTAAAACTTTCAAAATGTTGTCGGTTGGTAGTTGATTGAGAGTTGGTATCATGTGTGTCGTCTATTTATATTGTTTAGAATCAACTCTTAGTGAGGTTTTCATCTGAAAAATTCTCTATGATTTATTAAATTCCTAGCGGTTGTTCTCATTACGCGTTTAGCTCTGTTGTGCGTGCAGATTTGGCATTAAAGGCAAAGAGAACGTGTCAGATGACAAGATGTAGAGTGACGACATGACATGGATGCAATTAGTGGATCAAGACAATCAAGATGATCAAGTTGCAGCTGACCACTCATCAACACCACAAGGATCTGAAGCTTTGAAGACCAAAGATTCACGAGCAACATTCAAGGGGGAGTTTATTGATACACTTCCTGATTGTGAAAGTGGAGGATTTCAAGATCCTGTAGTGTGAAGAACGGACCATCACCAACAACATCCAAGGGGGAGTTTGTTGATGCACTTCTGTGTGGATGTGGCACGGTTCGGTTTGTCGCGTATCAAGATCACATGATTAACATCCTCTTGTTAATATATGTGAACTGTATATAATACAACGAAACAAGAATTCATGGGATTATGCAAGCTATCGAAATAGAGGGTAGTTATGTATATCGACATAGAATATTGAAGGTGTATTTTAATATAGACTATGTCTATTTTGACCCTACCAGGTATTTCGAAATGGGAAGATGTTAGAAACACATGTTTTTCCAAATCATGAGCCTTTTTCTCTTGTTAAGTTAATTTTGCTAATGTCGTAGCGCTCGATCCAGATTCTTCAAGTGCTGCATTGTACAGAGTTGTAAAACACGTGCAAAGTTCGGTATTTTGACCGAGAACATACGTGTGAAGTCTAACTTTCCACCGTGGATAGTCATTAATATGGTTTAGCTTAGGTGGACGATTATTACTTCCAGATTTACATTCGCTAATTAAGAGATTTTGAATGCTTTGATTCTAGTTAGCAACAAATGCCCATTGCTTAGCCGATATCATTGTGGATGTGGATGGAGTTGGCATGAGCGATTTAACCCATGATGTTGCCGGATTTTTGAAGATGTCGTGTCGCTCGATGTACCGTTGACACTCCAATCCCATGGATTGGTAAACATATCCACTAATACTAAGATGATAAAAATAACTTTTGCAAATATAAAGTTTAAGGGAGTTAAAAATACTTATTGTTTCAAATATTGAGTTACTGAAGCTCCACACGAAACAATCCTGGGGGCGAAACACTATGCACAAGAAATACTTGAGCCAAAATAGGAATCTTGAGCTGAAACACAATATGACGAAATATATTCTTCATGAAATACAATTACCCACACTTGTGCAATATTGGGCCGAAACACTTGTATATGTCACACGAAATACACTAGCAAGAAATAGATAATAATAAAAGTCCACGCGAAACAAGATAACAATGAATGTCCAAGCGAAACACTTTTCCCACTAAATGAGGATCTACATTTTGCTTGTGACGAAACACTTCCCACGAAACAAATTATATCATGAAATACTTCTGAAAGTTACTAAATAAGAAAGTCGCGAAATATCTTTAGGCCTTGTTACACGAAATAGGCCTTGTTACGCAAAATAAGTTTTGGGCCTAAGATTTTGGTCTGAAAGACTTATATTCATGAAATACCTTTGATGGATATTTGAGCCGAAATAGATGTGGGACACGAAATACAATGATATTCCACGAAATATTGTTGGGACTTTTAGCAGATAAAATTTATACAAATACTATTGGGACTTTTAGCAAATAAAATTTACACAAATACTTTTATCTTGTTTGCATTAAACAGACTTGGACATGAAATATATCTTTTGGGCCGAAGCTTTTTGGCTGCTGGTGATGGACACGAAATAAGCTTCTTTGGGACTTGTTCTCCAAGGCACGAAACAGCGATGTTTGCATGAAACTATTTGGGCCAAAATACTTTGTGCCAGTTTGTACAAAACTCACACGAAATAAATTAAGATCTTTACGCGAAATAATTTGTAAAAAATTATGATTTCCACACGAAATACATTTTCACAGCACTTTATACCACGAAATAGAAACATATGCCACTGTACGCGAAATAGAGAAAAGATAAACCTCAGCAGACGCACTTGTATGTTTCGTGTGACTGTAATGCAGAAAAGACAAAAGAAACCAGTAGAAAACCAGTACAACGTCTCCACTAAGTGTCACCCAATGAGTTTTTGTAGTTTTAATCCATATTTTTATGAAACAAAACTGGGTTTTGAAGTTTATCCAAGAAGATCTCAAAACCCACTCAGAAACATCACCGAAAACTAGGTTTTCATCATGAAATCGGGCCTTACGCTATGATACCACTTGTAGGTCCCGATACGGATCGTCGGACGAACATGATTTCTTGTTTCGGATGCCGTAGCGAGAGTGGAATCCAAGCTACGACACAAACCAAGCGAGAAAATGAACAATACACAAATATATCAACGATTAACGGTTCCGTATGTTGATTTCGACTGAGTTTCAGTACAAGATTCGACTAATACAATGCACTCCGATAACTCTCACACTCTCTCTTATAGAATGAATCATATCCTGCTGTATTTATAGGTGATACAATAGGGTACACGCGGAACTAATGATACACTACACAAAACACCACGAAACACGACAAATACAAGATGCATGCATACGAAACACAGATGTTTCGTGACATCTTCTTATCACACGAAATACTTATTGTGTAACATATATGTTTCGCGTGTAGAACATGCAATCAATACAATTGTGTTTCATGTGTATATATAACCATTATGTTTGCATGCTTTGTATGTTTTGTGTGTTTATGGAATAATGATGATGTCATTCTCGTATTGTATCGTATTGTGTCGTCTTCATCACCACTTGCATCTCGTACCCCGAGTTGAACAGACGGAGGAACGCCGTCGACTTCGGTCGCGTCTTGAACAGCCTCCAACATCACTAGCGACATCCACACAAAGTGCATCAACACCTAGCCTTACCACGTGGCGACACGTGGCACTTTGTAGCATTCGGAGAATCTGACACTTTCGCACCACACGACGGTCATCAAAGGCTTCATCGCATCACGCGGCGGTAACAAAAATCCAAAAACTTTGTTTTTCGTGCTTGTTCTCGTTGTGCGCATTCGGGGTTTCTATTACGGGTTGTTGTAGGACCTTTTTGAGAGTTGTAACACATAAACCATGATATTCTAGTACGACTTGTTCAAATGGGTGGGTGGATAAATATTCAGTCATTTTACAAAAATAGTCCCTTATTCCTCAAAAAGTAGATCCCGCTCTACTATCTTCAAATAAATTAAATACATGCATTAAGATACGAAGGCTTCTTTTTTCACAACGAAAGCACTTTTTCACAGATCTTGTAGTACTTACCAGTGAGACCCTATCAATTAGTATTACAAAGAAGAAATCAATTATAGATACTAATACAATTAGATGCTCACTTCATAAACAAATTTGGGATTTGCTATCCTAATGTTTGAAATAATACATAAATAGTCCCTTGAAGGGTAGCCAACCTTAATTCTCAAAAGTGTTATAGATTTAAAACCATAAAGCTGAACTTGTTACTCAAAAACCTTAATAATCAAAAGTTTTATGTTTGGTAAACACGAAGGACTATATGGCAATTAACTTTAATTAAAAATAATTAGTGACACTTGTCCCATTTTAAGTCATTTACTTTTTGGTTTTTGTTTTTCGCATTTATCTCTTATATTATTATATTACTAACAAAATAAATTTAATATAAAATTAGTTTTGATTTTCTATATAGATTTAATTTTTTTACTTAAAAACATTTATTTAAGTCTTCATATATCATCAAATTCAAAGTAATGTTCATTAAAATATTGTAAAAAATGATAATATATTTTTTCATGAATGATTTCTATAAATTTTACAAATATTTAATACTCTTGAATGGTTTGAGTGGTAAAAATATAATACGGCAAATAACAAACAAAATTAATAATAATAGGCAATACGAAATATATCCAAGTTTTGGTACTTAAAATATATATGTATATATATATTTTTAATTTAAGTTAATTGTGTTAAAAAAGATATTTATAGGACCAAATACATTTTCATTAAATTAACATTTATCAATTACATAAAAAATTAGTATCCTGTTGAAAATAAAATGTTCAAAAAATTAACTTAGCGGGATTTATAACGAGCACGTCAAAGTTCATCTTTAAAAGCATATATTGATAATTGTATGTACTAACAAACTAGAATATATTTTATTCAACTCATTCAATAAATGATTTTTTAAGTCATAACTTTTTATTATTAAGTATATATAATTATATTTACTCAATTATTGTAACACACGAAATTTTAACTTAATTTAATTATAGTATCAATTTTCTTGCGAATTCTCTTTATTTGTATGTTGTGTTTTATCTCTTCGTATATGTTTAATCGTTTTTACACATAAATAAAAATAATAATAGGACCTGTACTCGCCTTGAGAATTTGTTAAGAAGTCACCTGGTCCTCTTACATCAAAGACATAAAATATTGATGAATTCTTATTGATAAATCAAATTACAGTTTAGGCTATTAAGAAAAACTTATTATTTTTAATAACTAAAAAAAGAAAATAATTGACCTATATAGGATCTATCATATCCCAATTTGTGACTTAGTGGTAGGAGACCTAAATTTTTCAATGGAAACTCAAGTTCAATTCATACTTGTATCATATTTGATGGATATAACCCTAGGCTTATGCTTAGTGGTTGGACAATGATTGTGACAAAACCACCGAGTGGGGTTCGATCCTGAGCCGCACCCTGGTTTTCATCCGGTTGTTACTTCAGCGAGGCAACTCGTGTGAAGGCAGTACGGTTTCCGGTGAAACGCCGTAACCAAGTCTGAACAATGTAAGATTAAATATATTATGTATTAATATTTAATCTATAGCCATTATAATCATTTACATAATATAGATCAAAATATATAATAACCTATTAAATAATTAGTTGGTAATTGTTGATGGATCATATTACCCTTATTATCTAATTAGGTTTCCTCCTGGGTACTTATATAAGGAGACTCATGTGGATGTTAAGGGGTTAGACAGTTACACCATTAGACATACCCCATAAGCATAACATCACATTTGACCTTCATCTCCATAGCCAATACCCTTTTCGGTTTAATCAGTCAGCACCCTAAGGAGGAACCAGATCACCTTGACAAAGATGTCGAACTCCATGTTGTCTTCTCTCACTGGATTCTCCACTGCACTGTCTGCGGTGACAGGTATGTTTTCATGTTTTCCATTATGATTAAACAGAACTGATCCAACTTGTGGTATCAGAGCATATGTTGATTAGTCAGTTCTGTTTTCGTATCCATAATTCTGGGATTGAAATCATGAAAATAGAAATTTTTAACTTAATAAACTAACAGCCGGTTTTGAGTCGAATATGTCCACTCGAGATCACTGTTTTCGGAAAAGGTTAATCACATGTTCATTCGAAATCAACTGGATTATGTTTATGACCGAAATCTGTTTTAAAAATTCATGTTTCGGGTTCCAGAATTTATGTTTTATTTTTTAGGGTTCATCATGTTCTTTGGAAAATTCGAAAAATTATGTTATGTTTTGGAATGTATTTAGGATTGATGAGTGTTTTCCATGTTTGATCCAATTTTATCTTTTAAGTTTATTCGAAAACTGTTAAAAGATATACAGTTATAATTTTTCGAAATATTTTAATAAAATTAGATCATCTTAAAACAGGAAATCATATCTCATAATCCCTTAGAATTCGAGTTTTCAGTTATTATCACAATAAACAGCTATCAACAGTGGGCTCGAGACCATTAGATTACGACTCGAGACCATCAGTCTCGACTTGTGACAACCCTCACTAAACCAGGTATCCGTACGACTTAATTAATAATTAATTACTGCTTAATTACTGTGCTTGCTTGAACTTGTGAATAAACTGCTACTTGATTACTGATACATGTACTTACTTGCATCATACTTTACTTACTGTCACTACATTATTTACATGCTGAACCTTAGTGACAAACATGATGCACAAAAGCACAGTAGCACAATGAACGGATAACCTATTGAACATGCTGATAGAGCCAGCATCAGGCAGACACTGCCTCTAAGGCCCGTAGGAGCCAGAAATATTTTACTACACTAGTGGTGAGTGTAGGGATACAAGGGTTGTAGAACTGCGTCTCTAGGAATAAGTACAATGACTGGACGTGCCTAAAACGTGCTCTAAGCACAAAACTCGGCACTTTACATAATAATTCAGCTTTTAGCTAACTAATAAAGTGCCAAAACATGAGAACAATATTACTAGACACTTTCCAAAGTGTCAGAAATGAGTTGTGTCACTAAAAAGGGTATTAACGACACTTTAAAGCTTTGTTAACACTTTAACGGATTACTATCCAACCGAACAACCGGACTTTACCCGGAATATGATAATATTGTCATTTTCATTGTTTATCTTTTTCTGAGCCTGTTAGGGTCCCTGAATACCCTAACACCCGTTGTAACACACTACACACTAGTAACCGGGTTAATCCCTAAACTTAACTAGGTTAACCTAACTATATACTTAACCTCTAGTTGGAATCGGACCAAGACCCCCCCCCCTTAACAAACCGTCCCCAAGAGGGGGGACATACCTTGTCCTTGTGATGATTATTTTAATCTTGGTGCTTAGTATCTAGATAGCACATAATCCTATGGTTAATAACCTTGAGTTTGGTCTATAAGTATAAGCTTAAACCCACATGATCTTCACAACACTTAACAAAAACCAACAACTCTCTCTCCCTCTCCTAAAGCTCTCGGCCGAACACACCCCACCCCCATCCACCATTTTCGAGTTTTGATCATCACTTTCCAAGCTCATACAAGTGTTAAGGATCGCGTACAAGGAACCTTGGTGCAATCGGAAGGCGAAGGACCTCACTCTATTGCTTTTATCCACGCATTTTTCGCTTAGATTCTTCCCTAGCCTCGAGCTAGTAGTAAGTTGCTTAAATCACCTTCTTGAACTATTTTTAAGTGGTTAATATGATTTGTAACGGTTAAAACTCGTGAACATACAAGATGACACACAAAAGTCTACTTAAAAAGCTATAAATGTTGGTTAAAAGCTCATATGTTGTGTAAATCATGTAGTATTTGATTTGTGTGAGTATTTGGACCCGATCTATGTTGTGGTAGCTCGGATCATCATTTAACCCGGGTTGGTCACGATCTTGGATCATGACATAAGGTTGTTTTGGAAGTAACAAGGGTTAAAGGATGAAACTCTACCACACACGAATTATGAACTTGTGTAAAAGCAATTTTGCTTGTGAAATAGTGTTTAAAACTAGTAGATCTACGCATCTACAAGCGGTATTTTCAAAGAACCAAGTATCAAAGAAATCATGTTTTCTTAAGACGGATCTTACACTAACACGAATTATTTTTAAAACACACAAGTGCGTAGACACTTGTGTAACACAAAGTTTTGACGAAAGAACTAATTTTGGAAAAGATGACAAGAAGTTGTAAAGACGGAATTTCCTTAAAAACGGGGTTTTTACGAAAACGGATTGATTTATATAAAGATCCACTAAAAGTAATGGAATTTACTTTCTATTCTCGGATAAAACGCAAGTTCATGTAATTTATGCGATATACATATTTATTTACTAGTTTGTTGTTTTGGACATGGTTTTGGTTAAATAAGGAAATTGTTGATTTGGTTTATAAAAGAAAATGATACGCTTGAAAGCGTGGCCACCTCCAGTTACAGAGGAGACTCTGGTGAAATTTTTCTAAAAACCTAACACTTAGAATTATTTTCACTATAAGTGTTAGAGATACTTGTCGACTTGCTTTCAAACTATGAATTTCGCCACGACTTTATTTCCAAAATATCGGAGGTGGGATTTCACAAAATAAAACGTGATACATATATATATTTAGTATATATCTTTTTTTCACAACATCACTTGTATAAGTGTTTATGATTATTTTGTGAACTATCTAAATATTATTTTTAGAATAAAAATAATATTACTAAGTATTATTTTGGGAGAATCACATGTATTAAAATATAATATTTTTGGGAAGAATATTTATATTTTGGAGTTAGAAATAAAATATAATTTAAGTGAGACTTAATAATATATTTCAAAAGCATACGAACACACATGTATGAAATCCCCCATCCTTGGGAAGGAAAATGACTACCAAGTATATACAGAATGTAAACACGAAATAGTTGCCTAACTATTTCCCAAAAACTTAAACCATAAAGCTAAAGCACGGCCGTCCGTCTAATAGAATTAGTACGTGTAGGTCGTCACACAGCTGCTTGATTTGGAGGCATACTTGGTAGAGACGCACCACTGTGAGTTCATGTCCCCCTTTTCTCTTAACTGTTTTCAGTTTTCTAACTGCGGGGGTGAAATACATGTTACTATGATTACGAGTACTTTATACATGGTATGGTTAGCGTAAGGAGGTTTACTACTTAGATCATGTGAGTGGGTAGGCAGAAACTGGAGGCCATTAATCCTCATTGTAGGACCGAGGGACGTAAGCGGTAGATCTGTCTGGGTGTAGCGAGCCCAATCCCAGGCCCAAACAGAACGGACCTTGGGGTGACTTTGTACCCATCGCGAAATCTGCTAGGTTTGAGTCTTCCTACTTGCACTTCACACATATCAATGGCCTTGCAAACCATTGGTGATCTCTTTTTCCTTATTTGCTACATACCAGGATTTTTATACTTACAAAGGTTTATTTACTTACTTACACATGAACTCGCTCAACATTATTGTTGATTTTTCAACTTACATGTATTTCAGGGAATTAAATATCTGGCGCGGTATGTTATGTTTTTCCCCGCTGCATATGGGTTCCGAGGTCATCCGGGTTTAGGAAATGTGACTTTTTCCTGGACGAGTCACAAATCTTAAACTGCGTTTTATTCATGTTGATGTTTATGTCTTTCAAAACAATGATTTATGTTATGAGGTTGTAAGTCCCTAAGACAATGTTATGTTACTTCAGTTTTTAAAACTTAAATCTATGGATGATCTTGCATGGTTTTATTTCATATAGCTTTGTTATGGTTAAGCTATGGTATTAAGAAGTCACACCAAAATAACCACGCTTCCGCAAAGCCAGGGTGTGACAGCTTGGTATCAGAACTCTGATCATAGCGAACTAGGATTCTTTCTCGAGTCTAGACTATGATCACTAGGGCTCTCACGAAAACATTTTTACTACATACCACTTAAGTCCAGATCCAAAACTTTTTATAAACAAATGTTGAGCACATTTTATTATTTATAGGCTCAGTCTAGAAAGGCTGAGGCTCGGTCTTGGAGGCCGAGGCTCGGTCTGGGAGATCGAGGTAGTTGGCTAGTGGGACTAGGAGAATTGGCTAGTGGGGCTAGGAGAATTTGGCTAGTGGGACTAGGAAGAGCAGTCTGAGAGGCTGGGAGAATTTGGCTAGTGGGACTAGGAAGAGCAGTCTGAGAGGCTGGGAGAATTTGGCTAGTGGGACTAGGAAGAGCAGTCTGAGAGGCTGGGAGAATTTGGCTAGTGGGACTAGGAAGAGCAGTCTGAGAGGCTGGGAGGCTAGTGGGACTAGGAGAATTATTTGAATGCTTACTTGGTGACTTATGTGATTATTTGATTGTATGATTGACTGTTTGTGCATGTTTGTGTTTATGTTACAGACACTATGGACACCTCTGGCACAGGTGACTCAGACACCACAGGACCTAGACCTATAGTCTCAGATGACCTAGAGCCTTCAGAGCACGAGGTCCACACGTCCGACGTTACTAGCACAGACGAGGATGATTTTCAGCCCTTTGCTTTACCTGATGGTGCTGATGAGCTCGCTGATGGCCCTTTGGCCGGGGACCTACCGTTAGTGGAGATCCCTGCTCCCATACCGCTTGCTTCATATCCTGCTTACGATTTGCTTCTCGACGCCGACGATGATGGCGACGTCGATCTATTTGATGACGAGCCCTTAGAGGATGAGGTTCAGGGCGAGGCCCTTCTTCCTGCTGGAGATCTTTTGTTGATCGCAGATGCTCCCGCTGAGGAGTCACCTGCTCACTCACCGGTCCCAGACTCTTTCGAGTCTGTGGCCTCCGCACCTTCACACACCCAGAGTGCGCAGCACTTCTCACATGGATCAGATCCCGACCAGGCATCCTCTGTTGCCCCTATTCCTAGTTTTACTTTCGACCACGAGGATGTGGAGGATTCTGATCCTGTCTTTCCCCCAGGATTCGACCCAGATGAGGATATAGAGTTTATACCCATGGATCAGCCTATGGAGGATCCGGTTAACCCAGTTGATCCCATCGACCCTGAGTTTGATTTTGAGATGGCCTTTGATGAGCCCGAGCAGCCACTCGACCCTGCTCCTGACCCAGTGCTTGAGCATGACCCTGCTCATGCTGGCATGATTATTGAGCCTGTCATTGCTGACCCACCTATTGATGATCACCCAGTAGATGCCCCGTTGTTGGAGGGCGATCATGTCATTGCTGCTGATCATGTTGATCCCCCACTTTTTACTGATGCACCAGTTGGCCCTCTTGTTGCACCTCACCATGATCCTATACCAGTTCAGTTTGATCGTGCCCTTTTTGAGGCACAGGTTGACCCACGAGATGAGCACGCCCAGTGTGGGTGGATTCCTGCGGATGATGAGGTTCCACCTTTTCCCCCTCAGATCACGGATACCCGTCACGTTGATACCTCCTTTTCATTTCCTCGGTTTACACCTCCAGCACGACCTGGAGAAGGTTCTTCGGCTCACCCTTTTGGACACATACCGGTATCTATCCCTGCTATGCCACCGTCTGCTACTTTTCCCCCTGTTTCTCCATTTCATGTGGCACCTTTTGATCCCACCAGTGAGCCGTTCCTTTGGACATCACCTTCTGCTATGCCACCGACTGACCCCTACCATTCTTTCCACATGGGGTATACTATTGAGGACGTTTTGATGTCTTTTGTCGCCCAGCACGAGGCACACACGCAGCGCATTCAGGAGCTTGAGAGAGCCCAGCCGCCGCTGTGTCAGTGCCAGGGTCAGACCCACTCTCCTTTGCAGCCCTCTCGACCTGTACCACCAGACTATGCTGCACGCCTTTTTGCCCTTGAGCAGCAGGTTGCTTCTTGGTTGCGTACCCAGAGAGCCATGGAGGAGGACTGGCTCCATTTGCGTCGCTTGTTTTACACTCACTTTCCCCCTCCTCCACCGCCATCCGTGTAGAGCTCTTCAATACCGTATAGGTAGACATTGGTGAGAAGACGGCGAATGCTTTTGACTGCACAGCATTTTTGGAGACTACATTATGATTCTGACTTTTGTCGACATGTATTTGATGTATTGACACTGATTTGATATAGTTTTTGGACTAGGGTGATGTAGCCCTTAGTCGACTGATGTTTTATGACACTGTACTTGTACGCTTACTATGTGGTCTCATTATATGGCAATCGCAGTATTCTCATCATATTTGATGCTTGATTTGGTTATTTATATTCTATGACATGGGATGTTGTGTGATTGATGTTTGTAACATGGGATGTTGTGTGATTGATATGATTATAACATGAGATGTTAGGTACTATTACTATCATTATATACATACGCTATATTATGACCTGACTTATGTATTATAACATGGGATCTTTACTATGGCCTGACTGACGTAAACACATCTTTTAGAAGATGCCGCCGAGACGTGAGACACGCATGCCTACCAATGAGGCAGAACTCCAACAAGTCATCACTGCTGCCATCGCACAATACGCCGCTTCGCAAGGAGGACCCAGCGGAAGCAGCTCAAACAACAATGGCAACAATAATCCACCTCATGGTAATACTAAGACATTTAGACATACCATGACCTAATTGGATATCTTTAGCAATGATGCTAATGCCGATCGTATGTTATAACATATGTGCAGGGTGCACCTACAAGCAGTTTCTAGACTGCAAACCGGTCAACTTTGATGGCACAGGAGGTGCTGTCGCCTTTGTTCGTTGGGCCGAGAAAACCGAATCTGTTCTTCGCATGAGCAAATGCGCACCAGACCAGCAAGTCACCTATATCTCAGGGCTATTCTTGGATGGAGCCCTCTCTTGGTGGAATCTGCAAGTACAGACACTTGGTGAAGCTGCTGCCTACGCGCTAACCTGGACCGAACTAAAGGAACTTATGCGCAGGAAGTACTGCTCTCGCGCGGAAATCCAAAGATTGGAAACCGAGTTCTGGCATTTGAAAATGGAAGGTCCAAAGATCGCAGAATACGTTCAAAGGTTCCATGACTTATCACATGTGGTACCATACATGGTCACTCCGGAGTTCAAGCGGATTGAACGTTTCATTTGGGGATTAGCTCCTCAAATCATAAGCATGGTGACCTCATCCAAGCCTGCGACAATTACTGAGGCAATCGATTTGAGCGTGGCTCTCACTGAGGAGGCTATCCGCCTGAACAAGTTTGATGAGATCAAGACGAAGAAGGCAGAGACTCACGTCGAGTCATCAGGAGGTAACAAACGAAAGTTCTCGAACTTCAAACAAGGCATTAGTGGGGTTGTTAAGAAAGGAGAGCCAAACGCGCTAGCTCAGGTTACAGCTGGCAGTGGGAAGAAAGGAAAGGGATATATGGGCACCCAGCCCAAGTGCAACACCTGCCAGCGTCACCATTCTGGCCGATGCGGGCCAAAAATATGTGAAGCTTGTGGAAAGACTGGTCACTTGAAGGATTCTTGTTGGGCTAGTGCTGGTCGGGGAGGCCAAGGAGGATTTGGGAATAGAAGTAATAATCGTGGTGGTATTGGGAATCGCCCACAGGGGAACGATGGAGGAAACGGGAATCGAGGCAACAATGCGAATCAAGCTGGTAATGTGAACCAAAACAACAACCAAGCTGGAAATGGAGGTGGAAACGGGCAAAGACTTGGATGCTTTAACTGTGGTGATATCGGGCACTTTAAGAGGAACTGCCCAGAGTTAAACCAAGCCCGTGGAAGAGTGTTCCAAATCGAAGCAAGGGAAGCGCGTCAGGACCCCAATGTCGTTACTGGTACGTTCCCTGTGAACCAACGCTATGCATCCGTTTTATTTGATACTGGTGCCGATTATAGCTTCGTATCGTTAGACTTTAAGAATATGCTTGGGTTAGCCGCTAGTAAGTTAGATATTCCCTACTCAATCGAATTGGCTAATGGGAAGTTAGTAGAAGCCAACGAAGTTATCAGAGGTTGTGTGATCGAATTAGGAGAGCGTGAGTTTGCTTTGGATCTACTACCAGTCCAGCTGGGGAGCTTTGACGTGGTAGTAGGAATGGATTGGCTATCAAGTAACAAGGCTGAGATAGTTTGTCACGAAAAGGTCGTTCGTATCCCCACCGAAGATGGCGAAACAATTGTGGTTCACGGGGAGAAGCGTGATACGCCGTTGAGAGTTATCAGCTGCCTGAAAGCGCGAAAGTGTTTGCAGAAGGGATGTGTTGCCTTCCTGGCACACATTGTGGATAAGAAGGCTGCTGAACCGAGAATAGAAGACATACCTGTCGTGAGGGAATATCCAGAAGTCTTCCCAGAGGACTTACCTGGACTACCACCTCAGAGACAAGTAGAGTTCCGCATTGACTTAGTTCCAGGCGCCGCGCCTGTGGCTAAGGCACCTTATAGACTTGCTCCGTCTGAGATGCAGGAACTGTCGACACAACTTCAAGAGTTGTTAGACAAGGGATTTATCCGACCAAGCTTCTCGCCTTGGGGAGCTCCAGTCCTGTTTGTCAAGAAGAAGGACGGTAGTTTTCGTATGTGCATCGACTACAGAGAATTGAACAAGCTGACGATCAAGAATAGGTACCCTCTGCCAAGGATTGATGATCTGTTTGATCAACTGCAAGGCTCAAGCTTTTATTCAAAGATCGACTTGCGATCTGGATACCATCAGTTAAGGATACAAGAGGAGAGTATCCCAAAGACAGCCTTCAGAACTCGTTATGGACACTACGAGTTCCTTGTTATGCCGTTTGGTTTGACAAACGCACCTGCAGTCTTTATGGACTTGATGAATAGAGTTTGCAAGCCGTACTTGGACAAGTTCGTGATTGTGTTTATCGACGACATCTTGATTTATTCAAGGACAAAGGCTGAGCACGAGCAGCATTTAAGAGCTATTTGGGAGCTGTTGAAGAAAGAACAGCTGTATGCCAAGTTCTCTAAGTGCGAGTTTTGGCTACGTGAAGTACAATTTCTTGGACACGTGGTGAATGGAGATGGAATCCACGTGGATCCAACCAAGATCGAAGCGATCAAGAATTGGGAAACGCCAAAGACGCCAACCGAGATTCGACAATTCTTGGGTTTGGCTGGCTACTATCGAAGGTTCATTGAGGATTTTTTAAAAATCGCTCAACCTTTGACACTCCTCACGCAGAAGAATAAGAAGTTTGATTGGGGAATCAAACAGGAAGAAGCGTTCCGGATATTGAAGGATAAGCTCTGCAATGCGCCAATTTTAGCACTACCGGAAGGTACAGATGATTTTGTGGTATACTGCGACGCTTCACGTCAAGGATTGGGTTGCGTGTTGATGCAACGCCAAAAGGTTATTGCTTACGCATCGCGTCAATTGAAAGTGCACGAAAAGAACTATACCACACATGATTTGGAACTTGGCGCAGTGGTATTTGCATTAAAGATCTGGAGACACTGCCTTTATGGTACAAAGTGTACAATCTTTACAGATCACAAGAGCCTACAACACATATTCAATCAAAAAGAGCTGAATATGAGACAAAGACGTTGGGTTGAGTTGCTGAACGATTACGACTGCGAGATAAAGTATCATTCAGGGAAGGCGAATGTGGTCGCCGATGCCCTAAGTCGAAAGGAGAGGATCAAGCCCATAAGGGTTAGGGCTTTAGAAATGATTATTCGAACCGATCTTTCCTTGCGCATTCGTGCCGCGCAGAAAGAAGCTCTCAAGGAAGGAAACCTTGAAGAAGAATATCTCCGTGGGATGGAGAAGCTACTGGTATCAAACGAGGAAGGAACGTTATGTTTTGAGAAAAGGATTTGGGTTCCTTGGTTTGGAGGTTTAAGGAAGGTTATTTTTGATGAAGCTCACAAGTCGCGGTACTCTATCCACCCTGGAGCGGACAAGATGTACCAGGATCTCAAAGATTATTATTGGTGGCCTAGGATGAAAGACGATGTTGCTGTTTATGTGAGCAAATTTCTAACATGCGCTAAGGTTAAAGCCGAATACCAGAAGCCTTTAGGACTTCTGCAACAACCCGAGATTCCCAAGTGGAAATGGGAACAAATCTCCATGGACTTTATTACAAAGTTGCCAAGAACGCCAAGAGGCCATGACACTATTTGGGTAATAGTGGATCGATTAACGAAGTCAGCACACTTCTTACCTATCAGAGAGAAGGATAATACGAGCAAGTTGGCCGAAATTTACATGAGAGAGATCGTTACGCGCCATGGAGTACCTCTCTCAATCATCTCTGATAGAGACGGAAGGTTTGTATCAAGGATATGGCAATCCTTCCAAGAAGCTTTTGGCTCACAATTAAATCTGAGCACTGCGTTTCATCCGCAAACTGACGGTCAAAGCGAGCGAACTATACAGACTTTGGAAGACATGCTGAGAGCGTGTGTTATGGATTTGGGCGGTAGCTGGGACAAGCATTTGCCTTTGGTCGAATTTTCATACAACAACAGCTACCACACCAGTATTGGTGTCGCGCCATTTGAAGCCCTTTACGGACGCAAGTGCCGATCACCCCTATGCTGGGCTGACGCAGGTGATAGACAGCTTGCCGGTCCCGAAATCGTCCAAGAGACGACAGACAAGATTGCGCAGATTCTAAAACGCATCGAAGCAGCTCGCCACAGACAGAAAGCCTATGCAGATCCAAACCGGAAACACTTGGAATTCCAAGTGGGAGAAATGGTGTTATTGAAAGTTTCACCCTGGAAGGGTGTGGCACGCTTCGGAAAGCGTGGAAAGTTAAATCCGCGCTACATTGGTCCTTTCAGAATTTTGGAAAGAATAGGACTAGTAGCATACAAGCTGGACTTACCTGCTGAACTCCATTCAGTTCACGATACATTTCATGTATCCAACCTGAAGAAAAGTCCAACTCAAGATACCATTGCCATTCCCATCGACGAGATTCATGTTGACGACACGCTACATTTCGTTGAAGAACCGGTTGAGGTTACGGATTGGAAAGTAAACAAGACCCGCCGGAGCAGTGTCAAGCTCGTCAAAGTTCGTTGGAATGCCAGACACGGTCCTGAATACACCTGGGAGCGTGAGGACCGGATGAAAGAGAAATACCCCCACTTATTTCCTAAGAACCCTGCATCTACAAGCAGAACTTAAAATTTCGGGACGAAATTTTTCTAACGGGGGGAGAATGTGACAACCCTCACTAAACCAGGTATCCGTACGACTTAATTAATAATTAATTACTGCTTAATTACTGTGCTTGCTTGAACTTGTGAATAAACTGCTACTTGATTACTGATACATGTACTTACTTGGATCATACTTTACTTACTGTCACTACATTATTTACATGCTGAACCTTAGTGACAAACATGATGCACAAAAGCACAGTAGCACAATGAACGGATAACCTATTGAACATGCTGATAGAGCCAGCATCAGGCAGACACTGTCTCTAAGGCCCGTAGGAGCCAGAAATATTTTACTACACTAGTGGTGAGTGTAGGGATACAAGGGTTGTAGAACTGCGTCTCTAGGAATAAGTACAATGACTGGATGTGCCTAAAACGTGCTCTAAGCACAAAACTCGGCACTTTACATAATAATTCAGCTTTTAGCTAACTAATAAAGTGCCAAAACATGATAACAATATTACTAGACACTTTCCAAAGTGTCAGAAATGAGTTGTGTCACTAAAAAGGGTATTAACGACACTTTAAAGCTTTGTTAACACTTTAACGGATTACTATCCAACCGAACAACCGGACTTTACCCGGAATATGAAAATATTGTCATTTTCATTGTTTATCTTTTTCTGAGCCTGTTAGGGTCCCTGAATACCCTAACACCCGTTGTAACACACTACACACTAGTAACCGGGTTAATCCCTAAACTTAACTAGGTTAACCTAACTATATACTTAACCTCTAGTTGGAATCGGACCAAGAACCCCCCCCCCCCCTTTACAAACCATCCCCAAGAGGGGAGACATACCTTGTCCTTGTGATGATTATTTTAATCTTGGTGCTTAGTATCTAGATAGCACATAATCCTATGGTTAATAACCTTGAGTTTGGTCTATAAGTATAAGCTTAAACCCACATGATCTTCACAACACTTAACAAAAACCAACAACTCTCTCTCCCTCTCCTAAAGCTCTCGGCCGAACACACCCCACCCCCATCCACCATTTTCGAGTTTTGATCATCACTTTCCAAGCTCATACAAGTGTTAAGGATCGCGTACAAGGAACCTTGGTGCAATCGGAAGGCGAAGGACCTCACTCTATTGCTTTTATCCACGCATTTTTCGCTTAGATTCTTCCCTAGCCTCGAGCTAGTAGTAAGTTGCTTAAATCACCTTCTTGAACTATTTTTAAGTGGTTAATATGATTTGTAACGGTTAAAACTCGTGAACATACAAGATGACACACAAAAGTCTACTTAAAAAGCTATAAATGTTGGTTAAAAGCTCATATGTTGTGTAAATCATGTAGTATTTGATTTGTGTGAGTATTTGGACCTAATCTATGTTGTGGTAGCTCGGATCATCATTTAACCCGGGTTGGTCACGATCTTGGATCATGACATAAGGTTGTTTTGGAAGTAACAAGGGTTAAAGGATGAAACTCTACCACACACGAATTATGAACTTGTGTAAAAGCAATTTTGCTTGTGAAATAGTGTTTAAAACTAGTAGATCTACGCATCTACAAGCGGTATTTTCAAAGAACCAAGTATCAAAGAAATCATGTTTTCTTAAGACGGATCTTACACTAACACGAATTATTTTTAAAACACACAAGTGCGTAGACACTTGTGTAACACAAAGTTTTGACGAAAGAACTATTTTTGGAATAGATGACAAGAAGTTGTAAAGACGGAATTTCCTTAAAAACGGGGTTTTTACGAAAACGGATTGATTTATATAAAGATCCACTAAAAGTAATGGAATTTACTTTCTATTCTCGGATAAAACGCAAGTTCATGTAATTTATGCGATATACATATTTATTTACTAGTTTGTTGTTTTGGACATGGTTTTGGTTAAATAAGGAAATTGTTGATTTGGTTTATAAAAGAAAATGATACGCTTGAAAGCGTGGCCACCTCCAGTTACAGAGGAGACTCTGGCGAAATTTTTCTAAAAACCTAACACTTAGAATTATTTTCACTATAAGTGTTAGAGATACTTGTCGACTTGCTTTCAAACTATGAATTTCGCCACGACTTTATTTCCAAAATATCGGAGGTGGGATTTCACAAAATAAAACGTGATACATATATATATTTAGTATATATCTTTTTTTCACAACATCACTTGTATAAGTGTTTATGATTATTTTGTGAACTATGTAAATATTATTTTTAGAATAAAAATAATATTACTAAGTATTATTTTGGGAGAATCACATGTATTAAAATATAATATTTTTGGGAAGAATATTTATATTTTGGAGTTAGAAATAAAATATAATTTAAGTGAGACTTAATAATATATTTCAAAAGCATACGAACACACATGTATGAAATCCCCCATCCTTGGGAAGGAAAATGACTACCAAGTATATACAGAATGTAAACACGAAATAGTTGCCTAACTATTTCCCAAAAACTTAAACCATAAAGCTAAAGCACGGTCGTCCGTCTAATAGAATTAGTACGTGTAGGTCGTCACACAGCTGCTTGATTTGGAGGCATACTTGGTAGAGACGCACCACTGTGAGTTCATGTCCCCCTTTTCTCTTAACTGTTTTCAGTTTTCTAACTGCGGGGGTGAAATACATGTTACTATGATTACGAGTACTTTATACATGGTATGGTTAGCGTAAGGAGGTTTACTACTTAGATTATGTGAGTGGGTAGGCATAAACTGGAGGCCATTAATCCTCATTGTAGGACCGAGGGACGTAAGCGGTAGATCTATCTGGGTGTAGCGAGCCCAATCCCAGGCCCAAACAGAACGGACCTTGGGGTGACTTTGTACCCATCGCGAAATCTGCTAGGTTTGAGTCTTCCTACTTGCACTTCACACATATCAATGGCCTTGCAAACCATTGGTGATCTCTTTTTCCTTATTTGCTACATACCAGGATTTTTATACTTACAAAGGTTTATTTACTCACTTACACATGAACTCGCTCAACATTATTGTTGATTTTTCAACTTACATGTATTTCAGGGAATTAAAGATCTGGCGCGGTATGTTATGTTTTTCCCCGCTGCATATGGGTTCCGAGGTCATCCGGGTTTAGGAAATGTGACTTTTTCCTGGACGAGTCACAAATCTTAAACTGCGTTTTATTCATGTTGATGTTTATGTTTTTCAAAACAATGATTTATGTTATGAGGTTGTAAGTCCCTAAGACAATGTTATGTTACTTCAGTTTTTAAAACTTAAATCTATGGATGATCTTGCATGGTTTTATTTCATATAGCTTTGTTATGGTTAAGCTATGGTATTAAGAAGTCACACCAAAATAACCACGCTTCCGCAAAGCCAGGGTGTGACACGACTCGAGACCATAAGGTCTCGACTCGAAATCATAAGGGCTCAAAAGTTTACAACTCGAGACAAAGGTCTCGACTCGAGACCATAAGGTCATAACTCGAGACCATAAGGTTGCGGCTCGAGACCGTGGTTGCGACTCGAGACCTCATCATGAGTCAAGATCTCATAAGATATAGTAGTCGAGACCATGGTTCCGACTCGAGACAATAAGGTTGCGACTCGAAACCTCATAACTGACTCGAGATCTCATAACTCAGTCGAGACCTGACTCAAAACCTCATTATTTTAGGCTGTTTAATGTGAACTAAGATTTAGCTCGGGGGACATACGCTGTCCCCCTGCAACCCCAGCGAACTCACCGCGGAGTTCGATCCGCGCTAACGGGTGGTTTGCTATTAAATAATTGGTTTTGTAATTACTTAGTTAATTAATCAGAATCAGATAATGTTTTACAAAACCGAAATAGCTTAACTTGAATGAGCTTTTGATGTATCATTTCTGGCCAAAGCTGACTTGATTCATCTACTTATCGTTCAAGTATTACGAAAGATATGTTAAGTCTGCATCATAAACATGAATGTCTTAATATCTGGCCAAAGCTGATTTAATTCCTTCATAGATGGCATACTTAACAAGTGCATAACTAAAGTGATTGTCTCAATTTCTGGCCAAAGCTGATTTGTTACAATCATTTTTGCACACATGCTTAAATGATTACACTTCTGGCCAAAGCTTATTTGTCTTCGTTTAAGTAGAATTTTAACTAAGTCTATTCTTTTGATGTTAGTAATAGACAATATCACAGCTTCATAATGTAAAATGGTCATTATTTATGCCTGCCTTAGTTTAATGTGCCCTTAGATCACATTAGGACTTCTTCCTTAGTATCATAACTTGCTCATCTTATTTCCACTATCAGTGCCCAATTGCGGGATTCCACATTTGACTGGTGATAACTTTGCTGCATGGAAGGATGCTCTCATGCTTACACTTGGATTGCTAGACTTTGACTATGCTCTAATAGAGGATAAGCCAGCGGACCTTACTCCACAAAGTACTGCTGCTCAGAAATTAACTCATGAAAAGTGGACTAGGTGTAACCGCATGTCTCTCATGTTCATGAAGCAGTCCATAAGCAATGCAATCAGGGGAGCTATTCCTGATTCTGAAGATGCTAAAACCTACTTGGCTTCTGTGGAGGCGAAGTTCAAGGGGACGTCTAAAGTACACGCTAGTACTCTTATTCTCAAGCTGGTGACAACTAAGTATGATGGGAGGAGCGGCATTCGCGAGCACATCATGATGATGAATGACATGGCTAATAAGCTGAAGGGGCTAGAAATAGAAATCAGTGATGGTTTCCTTGTTCATTTCATCATTACTTCACTTCCTTCGTCCTTTGAAGCATTCAAGATCAATTACAACACTCATAAGGGCAAATGGACAATGAGTGAACTGGTCGCTATGTGCGTACAGGAGGAAGAGCGTATGAGGATGGATCGCACTACCGATGTTGCTAACTTCACCACCTCCAACTCTAAGAAAAGGAAGAACAATCATCAGAGGAAGGATGCTTCAAAAGTCCAAAGGCCTAATCCTAATACAAGTGCACCTTCCAGCTCTAAGAACTCCTTAGGCAGTATCCGCTGAAAATTCTGTAAAAAGACAGGACACATGCAGAATGAATGCCCTGACTTTAAGGAGTGGCTGGCTAAGAAAGGTAACGATTATTTTATGATACTTAAGTCCTATAATTTAAGTGTTCCTGCTAATTCTTGGTGGTTTGATTCTGGTTCTATGGTTCATGTTACCAATTCAACTCAGGGATTCCTTTCAATCCGGAAGCTGGAAAGAAACCAAAGAACGCTTAAGGTTGGGGATGATCGAGAATTAGAAGTGAAGGCCATTGGAACATTACAATTAGTTATGAAAATTGGTTTATGTATTAAACTTTATGATATCTTATATGTTCCTGAGGTAACTCGGAACCTTGTATCAGGACCAAAGTTAGACATGGACGGTTTTATTGTTTCCCATAGTCATCGCAAACTCTATATCCTCTATGATTCTGTTCTTTATGGTACTGGTGTTCTGGATGGTGGTCTCTATAGATTAGAACTAGATGATGGCTTTTCCAAATCTTTGTTGCCATATAACATTAATGAATCACTCACAAAGATGGAAGAGAAACGAGACTTAGAGACTTCATCCATGTTGTGGCATCAGCGTTTAGGCCACATTTCAAAAGAACGATTAAATCGTCTTGTAAAGGATGAAGTCTTACCTCCTCTCGATTTCTCTGATTTTGGAACATGTGTCAAATGTCTTAAAGGTAAAATGACATTAGCGAAAAAGAAAGGTGCCACTAGGAGTTCTAATTTATTAGAACTCATTCACACTGACATTAGTGGTCCCTACCAAATCGCTGGCATAACAGGACATACTTCATTTATCACTTTCATTGATGATTATTCTCGTTATATGTACTTGTATCTAATTAAGAAAAAATCTGAATCTCTAACAACTTTTAAAGATTATAAGGCTGAAGTTGAAAAGCAATTAGATCGTCAGATTAAAGTTGTGAGATCAGATAGAGGCGGTGAATATTATGGAAGACATACTGATGTGGGTCAAGCTCCTGGTCCATTTTATGAGTTTTGTAAGGGCCAGGGGATTGTGAACCAATTCACCATGCCTGGTACACCTCAGCAGAACGGTGTCGCTGAAAGAAGAAATCGTACCCTTATGAACATGGTGCGCAGTATGTTAGCCAACACTAATTTACCATTATTCCTCTGGACTGAAGCGTTAAAAGCAGCTGTTCATATACTCAATAGAGTTCCTTCTAAGTATGTCCCTAAAACTCCTTATGAACTTTGGACAGGAAGGAAACCGAGTCTTAAATATATGAAAGTATGGGGCTGCATTGCTGAAGCAAAACTTTACAATCCTTTCCTAAGGAAACTTGACCCTAAAACAGTTACCTGTTTCTTTATCGGGTATCCTAATAATTCAAAGGGTTATCGTTTGTAATGTCCTTCTCATGTCACCCGTATTGTTGAAACCAAGCGTGTTGCGTTCCTGGAGGATTTCAAGGTCAGTGGGAGTAGTACCAACCCTTACGAAGAATTGCAAGAAGTACAAGACGCGGGGGGGGGGGAGACTCGTCGCTTACCATTACTCCGATTACTCCTCTTGTACCCAATGCAACTACTGCACCTGAAGCTACTGCACCAACTCCAAATTTACCTCTATAATCAGAACCCATTATACCTCGTAACGAAGGCACATCAAACGCTCAACACCAAGACAATGTTGAACCCGATAATCTACTCAGGAGGTCATCTAGGCAAAAAAGGCCTACTAATTGGGATGATTATGTTACCTACCTGACTGAAATGGATCCCGGAAAGCTCAATGATCATATCTCTTACAATGAAGCCATTAGCAGTGATCAGTCTTCTGAATTGAATAAAACGATGATTGATGAGCTTGAATCCATGAAGAAAAATGACGTTTGGGATTTGGTAGAATTACCCAACGGAGTCAAACCCGTAGGATGTAAATGGGTGTTCAAAACAAAACTGGATCCGAATGGGAACGTTGAACGCTACAAAGCGAGAATGGTTGCAAAGGGCTACACTCAGAAAGAGGGAATTGATTATCAAGAGACGTTTTCACATGTCTCTCGTAAAGATTCATTAGGATCGTCATGGCCCTAGTAGCTCACTTTGATTTAGAGCTGCATCAGATGGACGTTAAAACCGCTTTCCTTAACAGAGACTTAGACGAAGATGTTTACATGAAACAACCTGAAGGCTTTAAACCTGAAGGTCAGGAGCATCTAGTCTGTATGTTGAAGAAATCCATTTACGGGTTAAAACAAGCATCACGTCAGTGGTACCTCAAGTTTGATAAAGTCATAAAGAAACAAGGTTTTATGAAGAATCAAGTGGATCAATGCACCTACCTCAAGATGAGTGGGAGCAACTTTACTATACTTGTCCTTTACGTAGATGATATTCTATTGGCAAGTAATAGTTTAGACATGTTGCATGAGTCGAAGCGCTTACTCTCGCATAACTTCGACATGGAGGATCTCGGAGATGCTTCTTATGTCATTGGCATCGAAATTCACCGAGATAGACACAAAGGGATCTTAGGATTGTCTCAAAAGACTTACATAGATCGTGTCCTTACACGTTACAACATGCAACAGTGCAAACCCTCCGTCGCTCCAGTAGTTAAAGGAGATGTTTTCGGTTCATTCCAGTGTCCGACAACAGAGGTTGAGAAGGAGCAAATGAGCCAGATACCTTACGCGTCAGTAGTCGGGAGCCTAATGTATGCTCAAGTCTGTACTCGCCCAGATATCGCTTATATTGCAGGAATGCTAGGCCGTTATCAGACTAATCCTGGCCTAGATCACTGGAAAGCAGCTAAGAAGGTACTTCGATATCTGCAAGGGATGAAAGACTATAAACTAACTTATAGAAGAAGTGATCATTTAGAAGTGGTGGGCTATTCTGATTCTGACTTTGCCAAATGCAAAGATGACAAGAAATCCACTTCGGGCTATATCTTTATGTTAGCAGGCGGCCCTATCTCATGGAAGAGTCATAAACAACAGTTGACCACAACTTCCACAATGATGGCAGAGTACATTGCTGTTTATAATGCAACCTGTCATGGAATGTTGCTTAGAAATCTAATCACTGGACTCAAAATTGTTAATTCCATTTCTAGACCATTGAAGCTTTACTGTGATAATTCAGCTGCCGTTAGTTTCTCGAACAGTAACAGTTCGACTGGAGCTGGTTTAGATCTCGATACAAAATATATGTTCGTACGTGAACGAGTTGAGGAAAATAATCTTTGTATCGAGTATATTAGTACTAAAGATATGCTTGCGGATCCGATGACTAAAGGTCTCCCTCCTAAGGTTTACGATGAACATGTTCGGAATATGGGATTTAGTAAAGACCTTATTTAAGCATATTGTACTAGCTTATGTTTTATGATTAATGAAATTTACTCAGTTTGATTTTGTATGTCTCTTAGAATATGTTCAACCGGTATAATGACATATAGACAAATAAAGTTACAAATCAAACAAAGGGCTTATGCGTATTTTGATCATGACGATTAGGTTTTAAATTAAGGCTATAGTATGATTAATGGGGGTCCTGAGTCGCATAATGATTCAACGGCTGTATTTCTCTGCTATAGTACTTGTTTAAGGCTAAAATGAGTGTTAACTCCTGATCAGGCTTATCTAATACTCATAGTAAATGATTACTCGGCTAAGTGGGAGAATGTAAGATTAAATATATTATGTATTAATATTTAATCTATAGCCATTATAATCATTTACATAATATAGATCAAAATATATAATAACCTATTAAATAATTAGTTGGTAATTGTTGATGGACCATATTACCCTTATTAACTAATTAGGTTTCTTCCTGGGTGCTTATATAAGGAGACTCATGTGGAGGTTAATGGGTTAGACAGTTACACCATTAGACATACCCCATAAGCATAGCATCACATTCGACCTTCATCTCCATAGCCGATACCCTTTTCGGTTTAATCAGTCACCATCATCAGTCAGCACCCTAATGAGGAACCAGATCACCTTGACAAAGATGTCGAACTCCATGTCGTCTTCTCTCACTAGATTCTCCACTGCACTGTCTGCGGTGACAGGTATGTTTTCATGTTTTCCATTATGATTAAACAGAACTGATCCAACAACCAACCCAGCGCAGGCCTGGTTAAGACAACGTAGTCTGGGTAGATCTTGGTTAGGGCCGCAGTTTAGACGGTGTGACATTAGGTCAATAAAAAAGAAAGCCTCCTTTAAGAAAAAATATACGATCTATCATGATAAGGTTTGGTACCAAACTAAGATGTTCGACCTAGCGGATTCAAAATTCGACTTTTGGGTCTCTTTTAATTCAGTAACTTGTCTTGAAATCTAGAATCACGAAAGCCTTAGTTGACGCACATTAATTCCGACTTATTATTAGAGGTCGAAATCTTTCTATGGTTAAATTCATAACTGGAGTTTTATGATTGTAACAACTAACATTTGAATTCAAAAAGAGATCTTTAGTTTCCCTCAAATGTAGGCCAATCACGTTAATCGCCTACAATGCTACATAGTACATACGATTCTTTTTCTCTTTCGTTTATTTGTATTTGGTCTAACAGATTTTAGCGAATTATGTATCATAATCCAGGTTGGTTCAAACAAAACTATATCGTAATCCAGGTTGTTGATATATCCAGAGCCGTCTCCGAAAATGTTCGAAAATCTTTAGGCCCTTTGCGAACAGAAGATACGGACCCATAAATAAAATTTTAAAAAGAAAATATATAAAAAGAACAAATATATGAAAATAAATTAATGTCATTTAAATCAACACAGTCATTTAATGTAACTTGACAAAATTAGTCAAAAAAACAAAACTGAGAACGCCGGTATTAAAAACCATGTCTACTTATTATTAAAATGACTTTAAAACCACCAAACCAAGTGCTTCTGAATGATATTGTTTTGATTTTTTACGTATATATTCTAACTTTACAGTGTAAAACTAATATAAAAACAAAAATAGGCCCCCGATGGGTTTGGGCCCTGAGCCGTCGCCCATCCTGCACACCCTTTGGGCCGGTCCTAGATATATCATCTAACATCCTAAAATACACATAACCGGACCGATTATGTTATTGGTTTTGGTTTGGTTATGAAAATACCGGCAATAAGCATACATGTGACATTCTATATTATTAATCACCTAGCAAGAAAATTAACCACTATGGCAACGTCACTTTTTGATCAAATATATATCCATACCATATTATTTAGTATAAAATATATATTACAGAAAGTGATAAAAAATATTTCTAGGAAAAACATCTCGATAAAAAATATATATTTAAACTTCATTGGTATACTGTCCCATCACAATTTTACTTTTCTAGGTTTGTTTTCGTATAGTAGGAAGACATCCAAACATTAATCTGTCTTATTAGAATACTTGCAAATAAGAACAAATGAGGAATAGAATAAATAAGTTGAATCTGGTCATTAACAGTATGTTGTATTTCAATTATAAAGGTGGCATTTATATGCTAAAAGATATTGCATAACCATTTATTTCAGATATATAAAAAACCCACAGATTAAATTCCAGAAAGAAAAGATTATCATAATGCTAGAATAAAACCAAAAGAGTAAAGGTTTGCAGCTGGTTATGTAAACTGCCTAACATAGCATGAAGACATGATATCAATAACACATAGCATTGTTCATGATTCTCATCTATAAATACCATGACACACTTCAATAGTTCCTCACCCCAAAACTAGCAACCATAACTTGATCTAGTTTTCCCTACACAACCCAAAAGAGACCCAAAATGGCTTCTAGGTCTTTGGCAACAACTGCCTTCCTACTCACCCTCAACCTTCTCTTCTTCACTCTTGTAAGCTCAACTTCTTGCCCACCACCACCAAAGGCCCCTAAGCCACACAAACATCACCACAAAGCCACTTGCCCTAAAGACACCCTCAAATTAGGTGTGTGTGCTAATGTTCTCAATGACTTGGTTCACCTAGTTGTTGGTACACCAGCGAAGACTCCTTGCTGCAGCCTCCTCGGTGACCTTGTTGATCTTGAGGCCGCAGTTTGTCTTTGCACCGCGATTAAAGCTAATGTTTTGGGTATCAACCTCAATGTACCAGTTTCATTGAGCTTGTTGCTTAACTACTGTGGAAAGAAGGTCCCAAAGGGCTTCCAATGCGCATAGAGATCTACAACAGATTTTATTGTTATCAAAAGTTGTTTATATTTTGTTTTATATGTTTCTATATATGTTGGTGTACGTGTTTTCATTGAGATTGAGTGTTTAATTTTCGAAGCTATTGATTTGAAGAGGTTGGCTCATGCCTTCTCTTGTACTTTACTCCTGTCATAATGTGACTAGGGTTTGTATTATTGTGATTCAAAAATAATAAACGATATGTCCAAATTAATGTGTGTTTTTTGTACGATTCCTATATGTTAAGTCTTTATCATATTAATTGGCTGGTAAACATGTGTAACATATATGTACGTACCCTAGGGGTGAAATATATTTAACGCCCCAACTCACAAGTGAGTTTTGGTAAATGTGGTAAATATGTGGTAAGAAATTAATTGCTTTGATAAAGTATAAAATTATGAATGTAAACATAATTAAAAAATAGTTATTGTTTGAAACCAATTTTTTTTAACGGGTATCTTTATCTATTCTTTTTGAATAAGCGAATTCTATAGGATTTGGATACAAAGTTCCACAAGAGAGAAATTTGTGCAATCCTAGATTGAACTAACATGCTAAATTTACAAAATAGAACACTGTGGGTCTTGTCTTACGATGCAAATTCTTCTCAAAATCACTCTCTAATGTATGAATAAGTATAAAAAATATAATATGAAAATAAGCACATAAGCTCACATATGTGAGTGTACTAAGTACTCATAGCATGAGACACAAACCAGATCTCATAGCCGAATATTGTGGGTTAAATCCAGAGCCGGCCCGTAAGGCTTATCAACCTAGGCTAAGGCCTAGGGCCACCAAAAAACAAGGGCCTCCAATTTTATTTCTTTTCATATATTAGACTTGTTTTTTTTTTTTTTTTTTTTTTTTGCCATTTAAACAACGTTTCTAGGCCCAATATTTAGGATTTTACACTAGGAGTCCACATTGTCCACGCACGCAATACATCAACCCTCGTTGGCGTCTTTTGAGTAAGCAATGTGAAATTGATTGTGGATTGAGCGAAATTAGGGCCGATACTAGGAAAAATTATCGCTCTGGTTATTCAATGTCTCAAATCTCAATCTCAACTCATTTGTACCAATAACAAGGACCTGACTTTGTAGTTCGCTTAGGGCCTCCAGAAACGTTGGAACGGCTCTGGTTAAATCCAATCCTGATGAGCGAGTTCAGTATTATATGCCTCCAATTTTATATTTACCAAAAAGAAATTGGTACAGCCGATCAAGTTTTAAATTTCAACTAGTAAAATTCTTTCGCGAGTTGCGACGGAAATTTGGCCGGTATCGATTCGATTCATTAAGATATCGGTGAACTAGTACCGATGTTAACTCAAAATTTGTAACAGCCCAGCGTAACCGCATCATGATATTGTCCGCATTGGCAGCCAGCACGCCCTCAGCGTCCGCCCCTCACGGTTTTCAAAATGTGTCATGATAGTGAAGGTATCCAGCCCCTTATAAGAAAGCCTTTCTTCCCCTTCACAACCGATGTGGAATGTCATGGGGTCCAGCGTCCTCGCGAGACCTGGCACCACCGGTCCGGCCCAAACTCTGATACCATCTGTAACAGCCCAGCGTAATCACATCATGTTATTGTCTGCTTTGGCAGCCAGCACGCCCTCAGCGTCCGCCCCTCACGGTTTTCAAAACGCGTCATTATGGTAAATGCATCCAGCCCCTTATAAAGAAGCCTTTGTTTCCCTTCACAACCGATGTGTGATGTCACAAAATTAGTTCGGTTCGTCACGCCATTGGTACACTACCGACACTCTTTATAGTTTAATATATAAAATAATATATACTTTGATTTTTTAACCTAAATCGGTTTGGCCTCGCTACGTGGCGGAAACTCAGTCGGGGTTTTGGTCAATGTCGTCAGTTTTGAAAAAAATAATAATAATAAAGTAAATATGAGATATTTTTGTTGATATGTACATTGTGATTCGATTCCTTATACATTACTACTCAAAGTTTTGTTTAAAGAAATACAATACATAGATAAAATAGGGATGTCATAACAACATAGTCAATTTTTTTTATAAAACATCGTTTTCTTAAAAATTATAAGAGAAAAATAAAAAAAAAACTTCATAAAAACAATAGTCCGATATAAAAACAAAAACTGACACTCTCTATAATTTAAGATACACAAAAAAAAAATATTTTGATTAATTAGTGTCACGGCCCCCGTCCCGGTTTTACCCGGTCCAGGAGCCGCGGGACAGAAACCCGTGGTATTTTATTATTTGAGTTGACAGCGGAAGTTTAACAGGATCTTTTAAACTTGAAAATGCCCGATTATTTTATTTCATGATTTGGGATAAACCCCGTAATTTACAATAGAGGAATTTTACTAGGAAATTCCCTAATTTACAAAACATGTTTATTTATTTTACTGAGCCACAACTTCAAGCTTGTTAGTGCTCCATAGCACGTTTTCCTTGATTTACAGTAGGTCGCCTGAAACATGTTTAAAAAAAATATTTTATCAGCGGGGAAATACTGGCGAGTCATTCCGGTTAAACAAAACGACACATTAGTTATGAATTACAGCATAAGAGCGATTACAATGGCTTCTATCTTCTTTTTATCTGGCGTCGTGTCACCTCCTGGTGACGATGGTCATACCACTATTGGGTCCTTTCACCCAAGTAGTGATGATTATCACTGTTAGGATTTATTAGCCTAACCGTGAGAAATTAGTAATGTGCACAATACCCCACTAGCCAGTGATTCAAGATAACCACGACTTAATCCCTGTAATTATAACTTTGAAAATAATTGGAGTATTTGTAAAACATTATTTGATAAAAAGAGAATGACTCACATTGCAAGTTTAAATGGGCAGAGTTTAGCCTACTGATAAGCCTTGGAACCTAAATTAAATGACAATGTATACGAACTAGGTCAGTAACTTAATACAACAATTACGATAACTCACGAGATCGAAACCCTCACGACGAATGACAAAGTGCAATACTTAAACATCCATCGAATTCACGACGAATGACAAAGTATAGCCCGAGTTTAAGCAGCACTTAAACATCCATCGGATTGGTTTCAATCGATCGGACATTGAATCGTAGCAGCGATCGAGTTAATACCCTGTATCGTAGCAGTGCCTTGATACCTTAAAAGTTCGTTTTCTGCAGAATTTGGTCGTTTTGAAGTGAAAATTTCGAGTGCAGATGAATGCCCCATGCACAGGCTACTTATAGCCTGATTTTGAGTTTTACGCGGCCCGCGTAAGCCTTAACAGGATCTTACGCGGCCCGCGAGAGCCCCTAGTCTACGTGTAGGCTTGGTGTGTCACGAGTAGGCTTGCCAGGTGGACGACACGTGGCTTAAACACTTATCCGGAACAATTTTAAGTTGACGCGGCCCGTGTAAACTTATCTTATAGTTTACGCGGCCCGCGTGAAACTAGAAAATTGATTTTTCTTGATTTTTGATATGGATTAGGGTTTCAGGGGTCCGGGTTTTCACTTACGGGTCGTTTTGGGACATTTTTGAAGGTCCTTACATCCTCCCCGCCTTATTTAAAATCTCGTCCTCGAGATTTATTGAAATAAGTGAGGATACTTTCGCTTCATCTCCGCTTCCAACTCCCAAGTGTATTCAGGTCCTCTCTTCGAATCCACTTGACTTTGACCAATACTAGTCTTTTGTACTTGAGAAACTTGACCTTTCTGTCTTCTATCTGCAGTGGTTTCTCAACAAATTTTAACTTTTCATTTACCTCTACATCTTGAAGAGGTACTACCAGGGATTCGTCAAATAAACATTTCTTGAGGTTGGATACATGAAACACATCATGTACTCCTGCTAGTTCTTCTGGTAGTTGTAGGCGATAGGCAACTGGTCCTATTCGCTGGATTACTGGGAATGGTCCTACGTACCTTGGACTTAGTTTTCCCTTCTTTCCGAACCGAACTACTCCTTTCCAAGGAGAAACTTTCAAGAGTACTCTGTCTCCAACTTGGAATTCTAGTGGCTTGCGTCGATTGTCTGCATAACTCTTCCGGCGATCTCAAGCCGTTTTCAGTCTTTCCTTGATTTGAGTGATGTTTCTTGCACGATTTCAGGACCGGATAATTGACTTTCTCCTATTTCTGCCCAACAAACTGGAGTTCTGCACTTTCGTCCATACAATGCTTCAAATGGGGCAGCTTCGATGCTTGAATGATAACTATTGTTATATGAGAATTCAATTAAGGGTAGGTGATCATCCTAGTTTCCACCAAATCTATCACACATGTCCTGAGCATGTCTTCTAGAGTTTGGATTGTCCTTTCACTTTGTCCGTCTGTCTGAGGATGGTATGCAGTGTTTAAATTTAGTCGGGTTCCCATTGCTTCCTGGAAACTGATCCAGAAATGGGAAGTGAAACAGCTATCTCTATCCGATACAATGGAGAGTAGGACTCCATGTAAGGATACTACTTCGTCTACGTATAACTTGGCCAACCTTTCCATGCTAAAGGTTTCTTTCATGGGTAGAAAATGAGCTGATTTGGTTAATCGATCCACAATTACCCAAATCGCGTCATTACCTTTTTCTGGTTTTGGGCAACTTAGTAACAAAATCCATAGTTATGAGTTCCCATTTCCATACAGGAATTTCTAATTGTTGTAGTAAACCTGAAGGTTTCTGGTGTTCTGCCTTAACTTGTGAACAAGTTAGACATTTAGAAACATATCTAGCTATGTCCTTTTTCATTCCTATCCACTAGAAGTTATTCCTTAAATCTTGGTACATTTTATTGTTACCAGGATGCATGGTATACCTAGACTTACGGGTTTCCTCTAAGATCTTATTTATTAGCTCTCCCTGTTTAGGTACCCAAATTCTTTTCTTGTGGAATCTCCAAATTCCATCGTTTCCTTGTTCTAATTCCTTTATTCGTCCTTTCATTCCTTCAGCATCATCCTTGATTGTTGTTTCTTGAACATTCTTCAATTGTTCCATTAAGTCTAACTGTAAACTTAATCTAAGAGCAAGAACTCGTTTTTGCTTTTCATGACACTTACGACTTAAGGCATCTGCTACTACGTTTGCTTTTCCTTCGTGATATTGAATATCACAGTCGTAGTCACTTAGGATCTCCATCCATCTTCTTTGCCTTATATTCAATTCTTTTTGCCCAAATATATATTTTAAACTCTTATGATCCGTATAAACAGCAAACTTACTGCCATACAGATAATGCCTCCAAATCTTAAGGGCAAAATTTATCGTTCCTAACTCTAAGTCATGTGTCATATAATTTTCTTCGTGCTTCTTCAATTGTCTTGAGGCATACGCAATTACCTTTTTGCGTTGCATTAGCACACACCCTAATCCTAGCTTAGAAGCATCACAGTAAACTTCAAAATCCTCTGTCCCTTCTGGTAAGGCAAGAATTGGGGTGTTCGTTAACCTTTGCTTTAAAATCTTAAAAGCTTCCTCTTGCCTAGGTCCCCATGAAAACTTTACTGCTTTACAAGTTAGCTTAGTTAATGGTACAGCTATTTTGAAAAAATCCTTAATAAATCGTCTATAGTATCCAGCTAATCCTAGAAAACTTCTAATTTCCATAGCTGATTGCGGGACCTTCCATTTGGTGATTGCTTCTATTTTGGAGGGATCTACGTGAATACCTTCGTGATTCACCATGTGTCCTAAAAATTGTACCTCTTGTAGCCAAAATTCATACTTCGAGAATTTGGCGTAAAGCTTCTCCTTTCTTAACAAGGTTAAGAGTGTATGCAAGTGTTCACAATGCTCGTCCTGACTTTTGGAATAAATAAGTATATCATCGATGAAGACAATTACAAATTTATCCAAATACGGTTTACAAATCCTGTTCATCATGTCCATGAATGCTGCAGGAGCATTTGTTAGTCCAAAGGGCATGACAGTAAACTCGTAATGACCATACCTAGTTCTGAAGGCAGTTTTAGGTATGTCTTCTTCTTGTACCTTCAACTGATGGTATCCGGAGCGTAAATCTATCTTAGAAAAATATCTAACTCCCTGGAGTTGATCAAAAAGATCATCAATCCTAGGTAATGGGTATCGATTCTTAATTGTAACCTTATTCAATTCCCTATAATCAATACACATTCTCATTGAACCATCTTTCTTTTTCACAAAAAATACGGGCACTCCCCACGGGGATGAACTAGGTTGTATAAATCCTTTGCTTAATAATTCATCTAACTGCTTTTTCAATTCTAGCATTTCGGTGGGTGCTAACCGATATGGTGCCTTGGCTATCGGTGTAGTTCTAGGAATTAGATGAATTCTAAATTCCACTTCCCTATCGGGTGGTAATCCAGGTAGTTCTTCTGGGAATACATCTGGGTATTCTGATACTACTGGAATCTCCTTAAGTTCCTTATCTTTAGTGTTAATGATTACCGAAATCATATACACTATTCCTTGTTTTCTTGAATAACTAGCCAATTTCATTACTGAAATGAATTTTATTGGCTTTTGTGGCTTATCTCCTGTAATCATAATTACTTCTCCTATGGGTGTATGTATTTCTATGGAATTCTTATCACAGAGGATTCGAGCATGGTTGGCTACTAACCAATCCATTCCTTACACAACATTGAATCTAGCTAAATTCACAGGTAATAGGTTTGCAGAAAATTTATGACCTACGAGTTCTATCTTTCCTTCTCGGAAAACCTTATCTATGTTAACAGAATTCCCATCTGCCGTTTTGACAGTAAAAATTTGCCTAAGTTTGGTTAAGGGTAGGTTAAGTGCTTGGCAGAGTGAAGTATTTATAAAACTTTGGTTTGCACCAGAGTCAAATAATACTTTTGCATAAACGTTGTGAACTAGGAACGTACCAGCTATCACGTCAGGGATTAGCTTTGCTTCCTGAGTAGTCAACTGGAAGGTTCTTGCATTCTGCTTAGGTACTTTAGTCATCTTAGCTAACTTTAATTTACAGGTTTCACAAAAGAAAATCTTTATACTTTCACTGAAATCCCAACTTTAAAGAGTTAATGATGTTCATTTCGTCGTATGAATTACGAGAGTGAAAATAAAATAATGTTTATCAAAATTTATAGATACACACATGCTGATAAACCTAAATTTATCATTTGTCATACCTGTTCTTGAGTTATCCTTAAGGGTCAGTTATTTAAGGCTTTCGAATTTCCTCTTATGTATACCTTATTCATAAGGTCAATATATATAATAGGTTTACGTTTCCAAAAATAGGACAGACATTGCTGGAGTGATTTTATTAACATATACCCCATCTCACCCGGTTTCACCGGAGAGGTATCCTCATCTTACCTGAACAAGCTGGAGTGTTACCACATCATACCTAGCTTTGCCGGAAAAGTAATTATTATTGTATTTCTTATACTTAGAATCACAAATGTTCATTATTCAGTATAGTTTGTATCAAGAAATATGGAAATTAGTATTCTCATGATAGATCATATTCTAGAATCGAGTAATACAAATAAACAAGATATAACAGTGGCCAATTGTTATTGCTTATTTATCATATTTGCACTTTTCTAGTTATCATCCTCATGATATACTAATATCCATCCCAATTTATCTATATAATTATTTAGCTTATACTAAAGCATTAAATTCTGGTTTTCCTGATTTACTTCGTTGTTAATCTGAATATCTATCAGGTATTAATTATCACAGACTAATATTTAGTACAAACATTTAGGTACAACTGTACAAACAGATTTAATTACGACTTATATATATATATATATGTGTGTGTGTGTGTGTGTGTGTGTCTATTACAAATTACAACTGAAATTCAAAATATACTAGGGGTTGTGCATTCATAATTTATTTTAGTCTATCTAGGAATTTTATGCTCAGCATGCTTTTATATAAGGTTTATTCTCTCTCCTCTTGTTTATCTAATGGGAAAAGTTTCTTTAAGTTTCTGGCTCATAGGTGATATGGGTGCTAGTACCGGGTCAGGGTGTTGAAAGGTAAGATAATTTATAAACTTTTCTGGTTGAGATCTAATTTCATTGGTTGGTCCGGGTTTGGCAGTTTAACTTAATTAAAAGTTAACATTTACTGCTGTAGTGGCTAACATATAGAGATTTGCCCATTTTTCATCTAATTCATCTTCCCATGGAGGGTTAATGCCTATTTTCTGAATTTCTTTCTTAATCATTACTCCTTTTGGTTGTGACTTCTTTATTTTCTCTTGACTTTTTCTAATAATCCAAATTCTTTTCTTATTGGTAAGTGGTTTCTCAAACTGTGTCTTATGAATAAATATTCATTCCTCAGTATCTACTGAGTATCTTGATTGAAATGAGGTTCCCTTATCTTTTTGTGAACTATCTAATTGATGATAGATGTCCGAAATTCTTTTCTTACCCACACTTTAAACTAACAAATAGTCAAATAACACAAAAAAAACACATAATCACAGAATAGCAATCAGAAAAATTAAGTATTTCTAAATACTTAATTGGCTTAAACCAGTGGCTCTGATGCCACCTTTTTCTGTCACGGCCCCCGTCCCGGTTTTACCCGGTCCAGGAGCCGCGGGACAGAAACCCGTGGTATTTTATTATTTGAGTTGACAGCGGAAGTTTAACAGGATCTTTTAAACTTGAAAATGCCCGATTATTTTATTTCATGATTTGGGATAAACCCCGTAATTTACAATAGAGGAATTTTACTAGGAAATTCCCTGATTTACAAAACATGTTTATTTATTTTACTAAGCCACAACTTCAAGCTTGTTAGTGCTCCGTAGCACGTTTTCCTTGATTTACAGTAGGTCGTCTGAAACATGTTTAAAAAAAATATTTTATCAGCGGGGAAATACTGGCGAGTCATTCCGGTTAAACAAAACGACACATTAGTTATGAATTACAGCATAAGAGCGATTACAATGGCTTCTATCTTATTTTTATCTGGCGCCGTGTCACCTCCTGGTGACGATGGTCATACCACTATTGGGTCATTTCACCCCAGTAGTGATGATTATTACTGTTAGGATTTATTAGCCTAACCGTGAGAAATTAGTAATGTGCACAATACCCCACTAGCCAGTGATTCAAGATAACCACGACTTAATCCCTGTAATTATAACTTTGAAAATAATTGGAGTATTTGTAAAACATTATTTGATAAAAAGAGAATGACTCACATTGCAAGTTTAAACGGGTAGAGTTTAGCCTACTGATAAGCCTTGGAACCTAAATTAAATGACAATGTATACGAACTAGGTCAGTAACTTAATATAACATTTACGATAACTCACGAGATCGAAACCCTCAAGACGAATGACAAAGTGCAATACTTAAACATCCATCGAATTCACGAAGAATGACAAAGTATAGCCCGAGTTTAAGCAGCACTTAAACATCCATCGGATTGGTTTCAATCGATCGGACATTGAATCGTAGCAGTGATCGAGTTAATACCCTGTATCGTAGCAGCGCCTTGATACCTTAAAGTTCGTTTTCTGCAGAATTTGGTCGTTTTGAAGTGAAAATTTCGAGTGCAGATGAATGCCCCATGCACAGGCTACTTATAGCCTGATTTTGAGTTTTACGCGGCCCGCGTAAGCCTTAACAGGATCTTACATGGCCCGCGAGAGCCCCTAGTCTACGTGTAGGCTTGGTGTGTCACGAGTAGGTTTGCTAGGTGGACGACACGTGGCTTAAACACTTATCCGGAACAATTTTAAGTTGACGCGGCCCGTGTAAACTTATCTTATAGTTTACGCGGCCCGCGTGAAACCAGAAAATTGATTTTTCTTGATTTTTGATATGGATTAGGGTTTCAGGGGTCCGGGTTTTCACTTACGGGTCGTTTTGGGACATTTTTTAAGGTCCTTACAATTAGCCAAAAAACGGTTTGGCTTTGCTACGCGGCGGGAACTTAGTCGGGGTTTTGGTGCATAACGTCATTTTAGAAAGAATAAAATGTAGAGTAAATTACAAGTTTTGCCCTTTATGTTTGTCCAAAATTAAAATTTCAGGCGCTGTCATTTACCTTAAAAATTGATGAGTTTTGTCCTTAACGTTTCAAAATCCTGCACGTTATGTCCTTTGGGCCTAACCCGGTTAGTTTCTTATGTTAAATCAGATCATGTGCTAGGCACATGAGTGTATAATTGTCTTTTCACCCTATTAGTTAAAAAACATTTACGAAAAACTAAAATACTCTATATATACACACTCATATCTTTCTCTCTCTAAATTACTTAATACTTTTCTTTATCACTCTCTACTCCATCTCTTACCACCACCACGACACCCTCCTTCAAAATCCTAACCCTAAAAATCACACAAAACTCGCCCCAAATTCATTCGTACGGGCATTCCTCGTGAATCTTCTTCAAGGCAGCCATTAAGACTGTTTGGGAGACCAAACTCCGACCACTCGCGAATCTTCTTTAAGGCGGCGATTCCTCGTGACCTCAGGCTTCTGGTTGATTGTTGTTCTTCATCTTCCCCTGATGAGCGGACTTTGCGCCACTGGTATGATAGGGGAAGCTGAATCAGATGACTAATTTTCATTGGGGATTTGTGTATTTTTGTAGCTTTGTTTTGGGGAATTGTGTATTTTTGTAGATTTGTTCTTGGGAATCTGAATAGTTTGGAGATTTGGGTATTTTTTGTTTGTTCAGATGATTTCGTAGGGGTGGATAGTTTGGAGATTTGGGATAGTTTGTAGCTCTATTTTGGGGAATCTGATGGTGGATCGAAGGGGTAGATGTTGATGGTGATGTTGGAGACGGTGGTGTCACACCCCCAAAATCCACCATGCGGAGTACCACCGCTTGGAGGCGTGACGTGACCAGGATCGAGCCACCAATCATATTGAACAACGAAATTAAGTAAGTAAAACCAACCACAATACAATTGGTGACCATAAGACAGTAACCAGTTTTAAGTTAACAGTGGAAGCATGAAATGTAAGTTCAAAACATAAGTTCATAGTTCATAAGTTTTAAAATCCAAAACATAAGTTCCATAAGTTTATAAAGTTTAAATAATAAGCATGGGACATAACAGTCCACATCCCACTACAACCTCCTCCTCGTGCAAGCTCTATAAGCATCTAGCGACCTGTAAGGCATGTAACAACGAGTCAACAACGAAGTTGAGTGAGTTCACGTTGGATTGTTTAGTTTTAAGTTGTTTCTGAAAAAATGGTTTGACTTTCGTTGGCTTATTTTCCGTGGGGGTTACCCCATACTTGAAAGTATGTTTAACCAGTTCCTTCTCATTACCCAAACCATATCCATAATCAGTGGGGGCTTCCCCATGTGAACTACTAGACGGTATGATATCGACTACTACGAACGATAGTTGTGCCCTACATCAGTGTCTATCATCACTGACAGTTTGCCATAGTCCATTAGTACACACCCGTTCGGACGACACGGTATGAGGTTTGTTAAACCTAATAGCGCTATTAACTAATGACCCGCTCGCCATTGGCCTCGGCGATTAAGTCGATATATAATGAGGGACTTAATGATAGAGTTTTGTCTAGTAAGTTTTAAGGGTGTTGTCCTACCCAAGGAAGACGAACGTACGTATTCTACCCAAGGAGAATACGCAGAATTTATTATTGGCATCCTACCTATGGAGGATGGTCGTACATATCCTACCCAAGGAGGATATGTAGATCCCGTTTTAATTTCTTTAACCCATTCCCAACCACCGGGAATCCCATGCCTTAGAAAGTGTGTGAACTCACCTCGGTTTGCTCGGTTAGATTAATTACCCAAGTAAATCAGGAAATCAAGCACGTCCTAATAAGGTACACATAACGATCAGTTTCTCATGCATAACACGTATCCTACATACTGTTTATTTACTCATTACTTTCTACCACAAACCACGCAATTCAAATGTCAAGACATATTGTCAAGTTACATTATTTTACCCTAAAGTAATATAACTATCACACAAAGTAAACAAGTATCCACATAAGTGTTCTAGTGTAAGATATATATTCTAAATATATATTTACCCATTTTTTTATAAAATCAACCTCCGGCACTTTGTATTTTTTGTAAATAAAATCATGGCGAAGTTTATTTTGAAAACAAGGTTAAAAATAGAATTGTAACACTTGCTAGAAAAATATTTTCTAAGTGTTGGATTTTTAGGAAAATTTCGCCAGAGTTTCTTTGTAAATGGAGGCGTCCACGCTTACTAGCGTATCATTTTCTTTTGTAAAATCATTCAATCAATTCTCAATCCTCAACATACAATTTCTAATCATCAATCTTGACAAAAATAAGCATAAATCATAAGCTTATGAACTTGAAATATTTATAAAAGCAAGTAGTAACTTACTAGCATAATTAGTGAGTCTTGTTACCCTTAAAAATGTGATTAGTTTCTTAAAAACTTTATCTTTAAAGGATTTGAAGATTTACAAATTCTAGTCATGATTTCCAAAAATATTTCTTTGTAAAATTTTCTTGTTACACAAGTGTTTATACACTTGTTTACTTACTAAAAATGTGTTTAGTTCATACAAGATCCAAGTTTTAACAAAACTAATATTTTTCACTTGGTTCTTTCGAAAAACCACTCATAGATCTTTAGATCTACAAGTTTACAACCCATTTTGATCTTTATTTTTCAAGAAACATGTATGTAATCAAGTTCATGACTTATGTGTGGATGATTTCATCATCCACAACATTTTTAACCTTCACATCTTGCTAGTTCATGTCTTTAAACATGATCTAGCAAGCCTATGTGATGAATCATATCATTCTATCTAACAAACAACATACAATAATCATCACAACATAAGAACAACATGATTTTACCATTACATTAACCATTTTTCATCTTTAGTTAGTTTATACTTCAAGACTTTGATCATGATCTTTAGACTTCTTACATTTTTATCATTCTTTTTACTATTAACCACCAAAATTATGAACAAGATGAAGATCTAAGGCACTTACTACTAGCACAAGGCTAGGGGAGTTTCAAAGCGTAAAAGTGTTGGATAAAAGAAAACAAGAGCGGTCCTTGAGCTTCAGAGTACACCAATCTTACTTGTTCGGTCTCTAGCACCCTTGGGTATGTATGGATCGCTTGAACAAGACTTGAAGGTGGTGGTGTGGTGGTGGCGGCCGAACAAGGGGAAAGAAGAGGGGAGAGAGCTTGTTTGTTTGTGTGTTTGTGAAATGAAAGTCTTAACCCCTTGAGTTTATTTATAATCCAAAATCAACATTAACCATCATGTAATGTGTTCCTCATCATCCAACATTATCAAATAAAATAAGGAAAAGAAGTGTAGGGGTGTCCCCACATCCATGACCGTCGAAGGGGGGGGGGTATGGGGTTGGGTTGTAATGTTTCTAGTTACTAACTAGATAAGTTTTAATGACATAGTTAGTGTATTATTATGTGTTATATAATGTAAGGTGTGTTAGGGTGTTCGGGGACCCTAACTAGTTCAGAAAAATAAAAGCAATGCTTCTAGCATTATTTTGGTGTTTCGGGTAAAGTCCGGTTGTTCGGTTTGATAACGTTCCGTTAAAGTGCTTAATTAATCCGTAAAGTGTCCTATATATATATATTTTTGTAACATTTTTAATTTTCAACACTCAGAAAAGCACACAAGACTATTTAGTAACTTTTCTGTACACTACTAGTATGTTAACAAGCACATGTAAGTATAACACAATAATCAGAGAGCAGTTAAGTAATTCCACACAATCGTCAAGCACTTTAATTATCATTAATAAATTGTACGAAATACATGGAATTATGAAGGTTGTCACAGGTGGTGTGAGTGGTGATGGTGGAGATAATTGGTGGTCGGTGGCGGGTGAGGGTGGGAGGTGGTGGTGGTCGGCGGCAGGTGAGGGTGGGAGGTGATGGCGGCAGGTGATGGCAAGCGGTGGTTGTAAAGAGAGAGAGAGTGTGTGTGGGTGTGTTTAAGAGAGAAATTGCAGGATAGGATGTTTTATTTGTTTTCTAAAAATCACTTATAAATTAGGATGTGAAAAGACAATGCTACCCTCATGTGCACATAACTTAACTGAAAATTATAACTGGGTTTGCCCTAAAAGACATAACGTGCAAGATTTTGAAACGTTAAGGACAAAACTCATCAATTTTAAAGGTAAATGACAGCTCCTGAAATTTGAGACAAATATAAAGGACAAAACTTATAATTTACTCTAAAATATAAGTGTGAAATATTTTTGACAATATGTACGTTTGTGATTCTGTTACTTGTATATTACTACTCATAATTCGATTTAAAAAAAATACAATACGTAAATAAAATATATACAATACTCATACAACAAAAAAATATTGTAGCGCCCACTTTTTGAACATTCAAATAGATTAAAAATAAAACACTAATTTTTTACAAAATTTGGGCATGACCCGTTCGTACTATAAACATTTCCCCTGCTTTTAACAAACATCATTCAAATAAACTTCTACGACACTTTTTCAAAAGAAATAAAAGTAGTGACCATACAAGACCTAATACAAGGGTTATGTCTGAACTACCCAAAAAGGTTTTAAAATTCAAACTACTTACGAACATGCTAAAACATAAAATTTACATTTACATTACAACAATTATTTGACCCATTTCAAAAGATAACTTGAACCAGAAAGGCATAGATGGACGATGTGGTGTGTTCGAATCCGAGCTCGCCATTCTAAGCATGAGATTTACCTACATCCATAACATAAACTTTCATGTTAGTTCGGATAAAACATTATTACTAATACATTTTTTATTTAGCTTTTTACCGCATTATTTGACCCTTTACCGAGTCACTTCATCTTTACATCATCTTACTTGAATCTTTCATAATACAATTCCGCTTTAACGAATATCATGCCATTTAACTTCCATCGCCATAAAATCATCATATTTCATCAGTTCTCACAGATCATGCATATTTTTACTTTCTTGTTTATTATTCTCCACTAGTTTGACTTACAAAAGTCAACATCTAGTTACCTTAACTTCATAACAAATTCATCCTATTTGAGCCGTTTAACTACGGGTTTAATACAGCATCTAGAATAACATCATTTTCATACTTTAGACCCATTTGCATGGGTCGTCAACATACTTTTTCTCCTTTTTCTACTATCAATCCGTAATAAGGCATTTTTACTAATGATTCCCACATAAAACATCAAATAATTATTTACAAGAGAACTAACATAAAATTCTACTTTCTACATAAGCGAAGTTCATACGAACTTACCGTGATCTTGTGAATCTTGCGACTTCAAGTGACTCGTACCTCTTTCCTTCTTCGTGCCTATACATTATAACTTCATGCTTTTAGCTTTCATAAACATTTCTTCACATATGCATCTTTGATTTATTCATCATAACTTAACATAATTACCCATATATCCATTTTCGTTTACATAATCATTAAATCAAGAATTCATGTCAAACTTCAACTAAATCATTCTTAGGCATTTCATCGAACACATGGCGTGCGTACAATCTATAAAGCATGAAGTACAAGTATTCAAAGCATATTTTTCCATAGTTCATCTATTGATTAACATAAGCATCCCTAATTCCATCTTTTGCCATCCTAACTATGAACACATGGTTTTAGTCATCAATTACTTATCAATATTTCATCAACACATTGCTTCAATCATCAATATCATACTAATTAGCATATAGGGTTTCCGAAATTTCTAATCATCCTATAACATACAAATAGGTTGTTACTTCAAGTCATCATTACATACAATTTCAAGCATGATTTAGACTCCCATATGCTAATACATCTAGTATTCATATTCAATTTCATATGAAATCACTGATTACACATATCACACTACATCAACTAACATTAAAAACATGAAATTCGACTTACATGATACTTATAACACTTAAGGGATCATGATTCCTAACTCATGCATTGAAAATCCGGCCTTTTACTCCTTCAATTTTGTAGAGATTTGAAGAACTAGGGTTTCCCTTGGCTCTCTCCCTCTGTTCGATCGTACCAGCCAAGGAGAAACACTGATTCCTTTTTTTATCCAATTTCATTACATAATTACATTATTAGTCCCTTGTCTTTTTGAGTGTTTTCAAAATAGTCATTTCCCATACTAACTTGGTTACTTCCATTTACATAAGGGGTTTTTAATTTATTATTTCTTATAAAACTTTCGATATGGCAAAGAAAATCTATGTTTATCATCCCTTATCGTTAAAACATCACGATTAAATTATTATTCAAAGTCATACGAAATTTTGGGATGTTACAAGTCTACCTCCCTTAAAGAAGGTTTCGTCCCCGAAACCTGAATACATACATTCTGACGAGTTTATCCGTATCCCTTCGCGATTACATACCTCGAACTTCGTTAACATGCTTTCATTCGATCATCCCTCGTGATAAATCGGTCGTTACTACTCTAAACTTGTCTAATACATTTGGTAATTCAATCTTGTATGAATCAAAACGATCCAATTACATTATTTCATGATTTTCATTCAATTGTTCAAGCTGATTTCTTAAAACTTATCTGTGAGATTATTCATTCCCGCATACCTCTAACATCTACTTAGGGGAAATAATTATCATAATATTCATACTTGTTCATTCCTATTCATTCATATTAATTCACAAATCAAATATTATTCAATAGTTTCTAACTATTTAGTTTCTAGATACTCACCATCCTTCCAAGGCCAATATCAAGCAAAATTTCTTTCATGTCATTTGCTTGATAGTTCTTTTCATACTTTTCTTGCTATACCTTTGTATAATCTTTACCAGAGACTAATATTTCTTCCACTGATAATCTATCATAACTGCATGGTTAATACAACTTAATGTATACATTTATACAAATCGTGTACATACTATCCTGCTCTAACCTCTTTACTGTCTATCCCTAGGTTACAAGGGCCAACATAAGTCTTTAATCACGCTATCAATATGATCGGGTAATCAATACTTACATTTGAGCAACTCATGTTAGACTTGAAGTGTCATACTCAGCTATACTTGTCATCACATTCCATAGCCGCCATACATACGTCATCCCTTATAGCAATTGTAATACCAAAGCAATTACCCAACATTGTACCTCAAAGGGTTAATTCTTATCAACCCAGGTTCCGCTACATACGAGATTATAAGCTTATTACATATGTCACTCCATTTCACATATGAGTTACATAAAACTTGGCACAACCGTTCATTCGACAATTGAGATTACACTCTACCACGTAGGGTTGTTTTATAATACGAATCAAGAATCATGCATATAAAAACTTTAACTCTCGAACATTTCTTTAGAGGTTTATCTTCTAATAATTCCTCACCTACGATAGGGAACTCGACAGAGGGTAAGATTTATTCAAATATCCATTCAAATATTCATCATATTTTACATTCCACTCAACCCCTCTTTATGTAACATTCCTCCTCTAACAGTTACGTATTCTTATATTTTCATTCTAGCTTCCTTCGACATTAACCTTTCACATTTTCCATATAGTTCTTTCTAATTATTCTAAATTTGACATACTAAGTGTGTACCCCGCTTTCTTAACAGTTCCTCACTTTTCTTTTCTTTCTACTACCCATTTTCCGATATGCGGATCGACTCTTACAATCTTTCCATCATGACATTTCAAGACATCGAATAATCTTACTTTACAATAAACAAAAATTTAGAGCCGTCATTATTTCCTATATTGATATGAAGATTATAATTTACTTACTAGCATTATGAGTCATTTACTTCTGTCTTCCAAATTACTAACCATACATTATTCCTTCATTATGTTGTTTGAATCAATAATGCCCACCATGAGCCTACTACTTGATTACTCTATTATTAACATCATCATTCTTCCTAGTCACCCCCTAATGTGACGTGAAAACTTTGACTACTAATGTATGTGTGTGTGTATATATATATATACATATACATATACTGGCCTTAAACATTTAGTAACTCTGTTACTATTAGTTGCTTATTAATCCATTTCTACAGTATGAACGAATTCGCACAATTGTACTTCCTTATTGATTTTAGACATACTTTTTATCACTTTACCATTTCTTACAAAATCCTCATTGGTACTTAAATCATCCATCTAGGTCTACGATGATTAACTATCAACATATTCATACTCATATTCCCACAACCAGCGGCAACATATCTCACATACGCTCACATACACATCATTTATATATATATATATATATATATATATATATATGTATGTGTTCTTTTAGTCTTATATTATGCTTGACCAACCAGGCTATCTGTGCCATTTACTTGTTATGTTTATACTTATCTTTAGTTAGGTGGAGAAAAAGCATCTCCTCATTTGCTTTCATACTTTCCTTCCCACCTAACGACTCTAACTTTCATCCGTCTACGACCCTTTCTTATGGCTTCTATCTATGCTTACCACATAAATATCTTCCCTTAAAATTTTAATTCTACTAACATTTACTATTTGTTTGACTAATTTTTTTTATCCTTAGGACCATACTATTCTCAAAATTCTATCATCCTTTCATGTTCAATGTTTTCTAAGCTTAATCGTAATTATCATTCCTACCTTTCAATACATTCTAGGACCATACCATCCTCTTTCGTAATCATTGCTTTTATTCCTTCCCACCATGTCATTTGTTATCCTTTGTGTTTCCTTCGTCCGTCATCTACAATTAAGCATTTCCACATTCATTACTTTATATACTTTCCATGTCATCTCAAGTTACATTGATGCATTCATAATCACATTTCAATAACTTTCATTCCACTTGTACATTATCATCAATGTCGGTCACGATAGGCCACATCACACATGCCTTTTGTTCATGGCGGAATAGAATCCCCCATCCTTCTTACTTACTTTCTCTCACCACCCGCTACTCGGAACATATTTTATTAACAATTTCTTCGTTTTCATCAGCCATCTACTATATCATTCGAGATCATTATTAAAATTTATTCTTTGGTCAGATTCATTCCATTCTATCATTTAAAATTTTTTTATACTTTCCTTTCTCTCATGCTAGATGTTGACGGTTGAAGGGTAAGGTCCCAAAAACCTCATAATAAGTGATTGAGACCATACCACAACCTTGCCTTTCAACCTTGTACCTTGCGCGGCTGCGCATTGGTCTCACAAAAAGAAAGACTTAAAGAACAGTCTACAATCAACACTTGCGCGCCCAAAGGAAATCTTAAATCCTTGCGCTTTCTTCCATAAACAAAGGATGAAAATCCCGAAATAAACACTTCCGCTTAAATATCCAGACTTGGATACTATTTACCCAGACTTGGGATTTATCTATCCCACACGATAAGGTGTCACACCAGATTACAGCAGTAATCTTCTAGAAGAAATACAATCGTGCACCACTAAGACGGTTATAACCGTCTGGACACGTGTCACCATCTCAGGCATCCCTGAAATCACAACGAAAGCATGTAATTGGAGAGTAGTCTCCACTTAATCACTTTACACATGGCAAATCCCCAGCCTTCGATCTAAGCCACGATCCGTGTGCTCTCACATCGGATCAAGAAGCTTGACGGAAGGAAATGTAACCGCTTACGGGGTTAGCATCTTCCGTCAACTTTTCACTAACAGGTTTTTCCACCCAAAGACTCCCGGTTATAAATACGAGAACTACACAGGTATGAAATTCAAGTTACACACACTTCTCAAATACATCTTCTTCTTCATAACCCATACTTATTCTCACACTGGAGTCGGGTCAAGGAGAGAACCCTTTTCTCCCCTTGGCGAGGCTAACGGTGTTTCTTTTTTGCAGAGTTATCGGAGAAGGAGATCAGTTGTAACCGAATCAAACGAGAGGAGACCCACCTTTTTATGCGGATTCAAACCCCCTAGATAATTGATTCCGATCGATTAATCTAGTGTTTCTTCATTGGCGCCCACCGATTCCTCTGTTTTTTCAGTTTTCATCTCGTTTCGATTCAGTTCTTTTCATTCTCTGTTTTAACATGGCAGAAAATTCATCATCTCATCGGCAAACCGGTCCTCGGCCGAACGTCGGAAACAATTTTCAAGTAGAAGGAATCCCAGAGGATGCCTCGGATGACAACGAGGTTCAGTCCAATCGAGCAAACGACCCTGTCACTCCAGGAGTGTTACCAGTAAACCCTGCTCAATCAATTCTGCCACCAGGAGAAACTCCAATTTCCTGGTACGTCAGGTCTCAAGGGGCACTAAACGCAGTATACACACAGCTGTGTGCACAAACTGTTCCCATGACTCAATCACGGAGACCAGGATCTCGTGCTCATGCTTCCCAAAGGGAGTATTCAACTTACGAGAATACAGAAGTTTATGCCAGATCCACATCAAAACATGAGTACACTCAATCAGGGAGTCACCAGAGAGAACATCATGGTGAACCACACCCTCACCGAAGACAATCAGTTCACGATAGGTTGGGTTCCCAACAGAACACCCACACCGATGAGTCTGATCCAACATATCGTTTAAGTGCAAATACCAGTGTATTCAATCGATTGCAGCCAAATTACAATAAATGCAGGCCTCGTGCGGTTTATAACCCTGAGGTAGAACACAACTATGATTTGATTTACCGCCCTGCGGAAGCAGCGGAAAATTCAAAGTTCACCATGGAAATAGCTTTAGCTCCGCTTGAGAAAGCTAAACTACCATCCAACATAGGAAAGTTTAATGGGCTGACAGACCCTGATGACCACTTGAGAGTGTTTACCAGCGCAGGTCTGGTTGGGGGTTGGACCCTCCCGCTATGGTGCCATCTGTTCGTACAGACCCTGACCGGCCCAGCGCGAATCTGGTTCGATAACTTACCAATCGGACAGATCGAATCTTGGAAAGACCTACGCGAAAAGTTTTTAACACATTTTAGCCAACAACGGCGTTCCATTCGCGATACATCTGACGTCATGAATATTTGGCGCCGTGATGACGAAAATCTGGAGGATTTCATTACCAGATACAATAAAGAGGTGTTGGAGATTGGCGGAGTTCATGAGCAACTAATCCGCACTCAATTCAAGTACGCGGTTAGATGTGATGACATGATTAAGGTCTTATCTGGAAGAGAGGGCCTCCCAAAAAGTTGGGAGAAGATAATGGCGGCGGCCAAGGTTTACGCACAAACTGAAAAGAACCATACCACAAATAGGCCACCACCACCACATAATAGGCCCGCGGACTTAAGCTCAACCGGCGAAAGAAGATTTAAGAAATCATGGCGTGAGTCTGGATCAGGAAGTCGTTCGTCTGAAGATGCTCGCGCAACGATCAACAAACTCACCGCGCATAGGGAGAACAAACAGGAGAATAGGGAGAGGCAGTGGACTCCCCTAATAAAGACCCCGGCGGAAGTTTTGAGTACTGAAGACTATCAATTCAAACCTCCGATCCCCATGAAAAATAAGCGTGGACAAGACCCGGCACAATACTACGAGTATCACAAAGACAACGGGCATACCACCAACAACTGCATCTCTCTACGCACAGAAATAGAGAAAGCCCTCAAAAGCGGCGAACTCACACATTTACTCCAAAATGTGCGCAAAGAGATAAAGCAGATCACTCGGGGAGAGGAGGGCCCAAGCAAAAGGGCAAAAATTTAAGAGACAACTCTATGAATTTCCCACAGGAAAACACGATCTATCAAGCGAAGCGGAAATATTAGAGAGTAAGTTTAGTTTCATATAATTATATCAGCAAACTTTGTAAAAAGCCTCTGTGCTCTATCCCTAAATAAAATAGCAATGTTTCTATTATTCTTGTGTTTATTTTTACAAAGTGCATGCAATTTCTTTTAGTAAGCGCAAAAACATTATGGTAGTCATAAAAAAAAGCCTCATGAACGGTCAGTGATCACGTCACAAATGACCATAAGTTCACACATGAGCTTTATACCAACTTCATTCGCCTTACTCAATAAAAGTAATTGTACTCATGCAAGATATTGTAAACAAACAGATAGAAACATCATGCTATTCTCAGCGTACAAATACGCCCTAAAAACTATCAAACACGGCAGTGTTTTAGTTACTTGCGCAACAGCGCACCAACAAAAAAGAGGGATGTACATCCCAAATATTACAAGGAAATTGTTCAATACATTTTTCAACTTACACCAAATCTTCACCCTCATCCGGAAAGATTTCCTTTAGTTGCGCGACGTAATCATCAGATTGCAGCGCAACATTTATCAACTCCATAATCGAAAGTTGCAAATTGTTAAACTCTGTCTTTAAGGCAGCAAGCTCAACACCAGTATCCATGCCAAAAGTTGCAGATTTACTAACATCCCAGTCAACCTTTAAAGCGCTATTTACATGATGGGAGCATTCAGCATATCCTTGGGCAATCCATCTCTTCGCACAGCAACCACTAAACGAGCAACGGTTTTATCCAGCTCTTCAGAATTTAACACCGACTCAGCAACCTGCGGAAGAATGAAAGAATTAATGAACAAAAAAGCGCATAAACAGTTCCACGAATAAACAAACAACTTACACAAGCAATCCCACGATCTTTCAGCCATGCCATATCACTTTTCAAAGGTTCAAGCTCGCTTTCTGCTGTAGCTCGTGCCGTTTCGGAATTCTCCAATTTTTCTTCGGTCTCAGTCAAGCAAGGAGAAGTTTCAGCCTTTTCAGAATGCGCAAGCTCCAGATCCTTTATAAGTTGTTCCTGGCCAGAAAGCAAAGCAGTAAGTTCTTCTAACTCTTTATCTCTAAGAGCAAGAGTGGCGCAAGCTTGTACCTCTCGTTGCTCACTACGCTCCCTGTGAGAACGCGCCTCTACCAGCGCAGCTTCTGCATCAGCTTTCTCCTTCTTTAACTTTTCTATCTCCGCACCCTGATTCTTCAGTTTTTCAACCTCAACCTTGAGGTTATTAATGATATTACAGAGGTTTGACTTCTCAGCATTGTCTTTTTCGCAAATTCTCCTCCAGTTTTTGCATTCCTCAGAAAGGAGAGCAGCTTCAGCTTTCGCTTTCCTCTTCCAACCTGCTACAGACCATTCCCCGGTCTTGCGCTCAGCTTTAAACTTGGCCTGATCAGCTTCCAATTTAGCCTTCAGCTGAGTCAAGCGCCTCTCGTCTTTGGCAAACTTCTTCTGGGACACCTTAAAGGCTTCCCAGTCCTTATGCATATTATACCACTCAAGCACTATGCGATGAGTGGTAGACACATGAGAAGCAGTCTCTTCAAGGTAAGCTTGATAGGTTTGTTCATAAGACCGGCCTTCTTGCAACTTGATCTCCCCCGGCGGAAGTATCCCCTGCAACCAATCTTGGCACATGCGCCAATCCGAGAAAGTGTCACCTTTCTTCAAATTCCAAACAGGAGTGTGAGGATCAGAGGCATCTTTTTCCATATAAGTCCGATAGTAGTAATCTCCCAAGGTTTCCTCTGGGCGGATTGGAGAATGTTTACCAACACCAGCAGATGAGCTTTGCTCCTCACCTGTCACATTCTCAACATGCTCAGGCATCACATTAGAGAGTTTAGGAGAAGAAGTTGCAGTAGGAGACTTTACAGAAGTTTGCTCTTTCTCCACGTCTTGAGCAACAGTTTCAGGGGTTCGCGGATCACCAGCACCATCCACAACCCCTGGATCAACAACTTTTTCAGTTTCTACAGCAATATCAGCAGGCTCCTCAGCCTCTACAGTCTTATCTACACCACCATCAGCCAACCCCCGTAGGCTCTACCTGGTCAGCAACGAAAGCATGCGGAGGAGAAGGTGGGAGTTCTTCAATAACCACAGATTGTGGTTCTGTGGGAACAGGGGAAACAGGAACCTCTGAAAACACAACAAGGTCTGTAAAGATTTGATGCGCACAAGGGAAAAAAGTTAAGAGAATACTTACTGGGAACAGGCTCAGAGATAAAAGCATCTAGATTGCCCTTCCTGGTAATTTTCTTCCTTGGGATCTTCTTAGAGGGCTGCCCCTCAACATCAGTATCAGCTTGCTTCCTTTTACCAGCCTTCCTGTGCACCAAGTGTTCAGGACTAGAATCCAAGTCAATAGGATTACTTGGGTTGGATGGGGGAATATCAGTAGAATCCCTCGCTTCAGGTTTCGGTTCCCGTACAGTTACTGCAGGGGTCAGACCCTCCAAAGAATCAGAAACCACCACATAATCACACCTGGAGTCAGAGGAACAGCGCGTACCTTTCTTCTCTCCAACATTTTTTGCCTTAAAAGTTTGAACTTTAGCAGCCTCACCCTTCTTCGGCGCAGAGGTAAAGGTCGTTGCGCGTTTCTTCCTTTCAGGACCTATGCCCAAATTCGACAACCCACCTACAAAAGCGCAAAAGAACAATTTACCCACAAACGCAAAAAGGAAAACAGAAACAAATATAGCTTACCAGCACCAGCACCAGCAGCAGGTTGAGCAGACAAATCCGCATCTCGCGGAAGAACAAAATTCCTTACAATCCTATGGTACCAAAGCTCTTCTTCAGGTTTCTTCATGATGGTACCCATCTTCCCGCCTTCCCTCTTAAAGGCAACAACATACAGTGAAACAACTGCAAGCAAAGGATAGCAAGTCAAAAAAAAAAAAAGGAAAGGGGGAAAAACCCCAAACTTACTATGACCATCCTCCGTATATACTGGTTTATCGTCACGATCCATCTTCCAATTCAAGCTCATGCTGGCTCCGACAAGAGCTTTCTCCGGCAAGGCAATGTTCGGAACGTCCTTTAGATCCTGGTACCAGTTCTCATCAACAGGGTCTGAATCGTTTCAATCGGAACATCTTCCTTCCCCCATAAAACCATCCTCACCGGAATCACTCCGGCCTTGATAAAAAAGAATTTTTGTTTCCAATCGTGAAAGGATTTTGGGGGTTGCAGTAGAATCTTCTTTGCAGACGCCCTCTGAACGAACGAGTAAAACCCTTGGGTACAGTGCATTTGGTGAAAAACTGATGTGTTCAAAATGCAACATATAAATTACATCAATTGTGGCATAAAACTAACCCTTTTTTAGTACTAATGTTGGAAAAAGTGTGCTTTTGTCTTCCTTTTGTATTTTCAGGATTAAATGAGCTCAAATTAACAAAAGAAGCAAAAAGACATAAAAAACTAACATAAATACAAGAAAAGGAACAAGACGTGACATGCCCGACCCCACGACAGCATCTTCCCAAGCAAAACAAGATAACAGAAGACTGAACACGCCCCGTGCTCAGCCAGCACGGGGGCGTGCCCAAGTGTCAGCAGAAAAGACAAAGTGGTAGAAGCTTCTATTGCCCACCACGGGGACGTGCTCAGCGGACACGGGGCCGTGGTCAACTATAAGATTCGCACAATCCAGGCAAATCTTCATAGTACAAAGATTCTTCTGCACACGGGGTCGTGCTCAGCGGACACGGGGGCGTGGTCAACTAATAAGACAAAGCTGCATTAAATGAAGAAAGAGAGGATGTGGACACGGGGCCGTGCCCACTGGACACGGGGCCGTGCCCGAGCTTCTGTTCAGCCTATAAATAGGAGTGCTTGGCTCAAGCTCAAACCATCCCTTGGCACACCACCTCTCTCACACTTCACCCACCACCCACCACCACCATAACACCATCATCCACCACCATCATCCATTGTCCATCATAGAGTGTGTGAGTCGTCTCGGGATCCAAGATTGATCGTAAGAGTTCTTGACAATCAAGGCCATGTTTGCCTAAGTCTCTTACATCACTTGGTGAAGACAAAGTGTCTAGCGTAATACTTTTTATTTTTAATCTTTTCGCACTTTTTATTTGGTTTTGTATTAATGACTTTAATAAATAGTTTCTTATGTTGAATGTGATCTTTCCTTATCGTTTGTCCGTGGTGTCTTGGCATTATTTTGCTGTCTATATAAAATAAAAGATTTTCACCATTCATATCTCCACGGTCTATATGGAGGTATGTTGGCTACCTGGTCGGGGGTTAAGGGAACGGTTTGGTAAAGGTCTTGCCATTGTTCAGCGTTTAGAGGTCCTGCAATGGACCTGGGTCAAATTTAGTAGGACCTCCTTAAATTCTTAACGGTATTGGATGGCGGGGGTCCAAACTCTTTGATCCCCTCATAAGTTAACTACTATTAATACTATAACCCGGCTATTTAGGACTATATCCCTGCTGACTCAGACTACTTAGTCGAGGGTAACGTCACCTCCAAAAGAGGGGCCTACCATAATTTGCATTAATAACTTAATTAATTATCTTCCAATAATCCACCCTTTTAGGATTGTATCCTTGCTGACTCAAACTACTGGGGTGAGGGTAACGTCACCTTCAAAAGAGGGGCCTACTAAAATAACTAAGATAATCTCTTAAAAAGTGCAAAAGTGCGGAAATAATCAAAGGTTATACTAGATACGAGTCGGAACCAAGTGATTCATCTTGTTTATCTGTTTTTCTTTTTATTTTATTTTCAGCATTTTTAGTTAGTTTTTATTTTTCTTAGTTTAAAACATTTTTCTAAACTTTTTGATTTGATTAGACGTTGAGGATAAACCGGTATTAAAAGCTCTTGTGTCCTTGGACGACCTCGGTATCTTACCAACACTATACTACGCCACGATGGGTGCACTTGCCCATATGAGTGTCTAGTGTTAGTGAATATCGTGTTTTATAAATTTAAAACTTGACTAAAACGTGTTAAATGGGCTTAAAATATACACCTAACATATATAACACTTGACACCCATCAAGTTTTTGGCGCCATTGCCGAGGACACAAGGATTTTAAGAAAGCTTAAAATTGACGGCCTAATCTGTTTTTTCAAAAACCTTTTTAAAACGCGCGCACATTTTTCTGCATTTTAGTTTAGATTTGCATTCACAGTAACCTGTACACAGGGCCGTGTTCACTGAACACGGGGCCGTGCTGCACATTTTCATAAAAACACCCAGTAACAGTAGCTTGAACACGGGCCGTGCTCACTGAACACGCCCCATGCTCAACGAAATCAGTAAATTTAATTAAAACGTCCAGATACAGATTCTATACACGGGGCCGTGTCCACTGAACACGGGGCCGTGTCCAGCCTTTGTTTCCGTTTTTATTTTTGTTTTCTGATCTCGAGACTTGGTTGTGGTCTGCTGAGTGATTCTTATGGATCAATACTCAGGAGGTTACAACTACACCTATGAGGAGGATGATTATAGGGGTAACTATTGCACTAATTGTAGAAATATGTGCTCGGTTCAATATAATCACTCATATCAACCATCCAATTCATACACCTACTATGAGGAGCCCAGGTATGAGCCACCACCTTCGTATGCTTATTATGAGGAACCATGGCGTGAACAACCCACCTCATATGAGTATTATGAAGAACAAAATTACGACCCTTATCCATCATATACTTACAATGAAGAACAATGGTGCGAACCATCTACTTCACATGGGTATTATGAGGAACAAAGGATCGAACAACCGGATTCAAGCTTTGAAAATTCCGATTCTTTTTCTATAACCGAAGTAACCGATAGGATATTAGAACACCTTAGAGTTATCGATCGTTACATAAAACAATCTCGCGCAAGGGAAGAGGAGTCCCGCGCAAGAGAAGAATTAAAAAAGGAAGAGATAACTGAAAGTGTAAAAATGGAAGAACAAATAAGTGAAGAACCGACACATGAGTTAAACAACGAAAAAGGTGAGTCCGAAAACGTTAAAATTCAAGAAGAGTCTAATTTTGAAGAAATTAATCTCTTGTCACCTTCTTTTGAAAATCATTGTTTAGTACCCACTCATGCTAAGTTTTTTAAAGAGTTAAACACTAACACTAAAATTGACGAAACGGTAAGTGTTAAGTTAACTAATGATCAAACCTCGCTAATAAAAGAAGACCCATTTGAAATTAACATTACACCGGTTCCATGTTTCTTTCAAAATTCGTTTATTAGTAATGTCACAATTGATAAAGATCTTTGTGTTAACATAATGCCTTACTCCATTTTCGAAAAATTAAGTATTAGTGATTTTTCTCCACTTCAAATACCCATTTTTCTATCCAATCGGAAAGTAATAAAATCAATCGGTGTAGTTGAGGATGTATTGGTTCAAACAAATCAAATGGTAATCCCAACCGACTTTGTCATCCTCGATGACGCTCCTCTAGTGTTGGGACGACCATTTGTAAAAACACACGAAGCTCTGAAAAACCGGAAGTTCAATAATCTACCTCTTCAATTAGGGGCATTTAAAAGAAGTGTCGATCTTGAGCGGTCAATGAAATATCCTTTCGGCAATAATGACCCCCTAATTGAAGATGAAGATGAACCACCCGATACAAGTGAAGAGATTGACCACTTTGTTGAAGAAGAGGTCGCCATAGAACAAACTTTTAAAGTTCTTGATCGAATTGAGCAACCAAATAAGGAGTCTCCTAAAGACCCACCACTTGAGCTCAAAGAACTTCTAAAAGGTTTGGAATATGCTTTTCTAGACAAAGATGGTAATTTACCTGTAATTATTTCGTCTAAATTAGATAGCTTAGAAAAAGAAAAATTAATTAGTCTTTTGAGAAAACACAAAAACGCACTAGCTTGGAAACTTGTAGACATAAAAGGAATTAGTCCTTCCATGTGCACACACAAAATTTTGATGAATGATGACTACAAATCGGTAATACAACCACAACGTCGAGTAAATCCAAATGTTCAAGAGGTGGTTAAAAACGAGGTCATCAAATTACTTGACGCCGGACTTATCTATCCTATCTCTGATAGTCCTTGGGTGAGTCCCGTCCAAGTAGTTCCAAAGAAAGGAGGTATGACGGTAATAACTAACGAAAAAAATGAATTAATACCCACGGGAACCGTCACAGGATGGAGAGTATGTATAGATTATAGACGATTAAATGAAGCTACAAGAAAATATCACTTTCCTTTACCCTTCATTGATCAAATGTTAGAAAGATTATCCGGTCATAAATTTTACTGTTTCTTGGATGGTTTTTCAGGTTACTTTCAAATCCCGATGTGAGGAAACTAACCTCGCCCTTAATCGGGAATAATGCCATTTCATGGTAATGGAGGGAATAGTACTCGGTCACAAGATCTCAAGCGAAGGAATGGAAGTGGATCGAGCAAAAATAGATACCATTTCTAGATTACCACCTCCATCCTCCGTAAGAGCTATCAAGAGTTTCCTAGGGCATGCCGGATTTTATAGGCGGTTTATCAAAGACTTTTCTAAAATCTCAAGGCCTCTAACAAAATTACTTGAAAAAGATGCTCCTTTCATCTTTGACAAGGATTGCAATCAAGCATTTCTAACCTTAAAGGAAATGTTAGTCAATGCACCTATCATGATCGCGCCTGATTGGAAATTTCCTTTCGAAATCATGTGTGATGCTAGTGACTTTGCAGTTGGAGCTGTCTTGGGACAAAGAAAAGAAAAGCATTTTCACCCAATTTATTATGCTAGTAAAACACTAAATGATGCACAAGAAAATTACACAACAACTGAAAAAGAATTACTAGCTGTGGTATTTGCTTTTGATAAATTCCGTTCTTATCTTGTTCTTTCTAAAACTATAGTCTATACAGATCATGCAGCCATTCGATATCTCTTCAAAAAGCAGGACGCAAAACCACGTTTGATTCGGTGGATTCTACTCCTCCAAGAATTTGACATTGAAATCAAAGATAAAAGAGGAGCAGAAAACACCGCAGCAGATCATCTTTCGCGCTTAGAAGACCCAGCTTTGGAGGCAACCAGGGACGAGCAAATCAACGAAAAATTTCCAACCGAGTCCTTGGAAATGGTGGAATATAATGAAGAACCATGGTACACCGACTATGCTAACTACCTAGCTAGCGGTATAGTCGCAAAAGGCTGGCCACATCATCAAAGAAAAAAAATTCTTTGCCAATGTGAAACACTATTTTTGGGAAGATCCATATCTTTTCAAAATATGTGCCGACCAACTCGTCCGACGATGCGTACATGGTAGCGAAGCACGAAGAATTCTCCACCATTGTCATGAAGGTCCATACGGAGGGCATCATGGTGCCGTTAGTACCGCACGAAAGGTATTTGATTCAGGATTTTATTGGCCAACCATTTACAAAGACGCCCAAAGTCTTGTCAAGACATGTGATGCTTGCCAAAGAACAGGTAATATTTCTTCCAAAAACGAAATGCCACTAAATGGCATTCTTGTTTGTGAAATTTTTGATGTGTGGGGACTCGACTTTATGGGACCTTTCCCACCATCGAAAGGAAACAAATATATACTTGTAGCAGTAGACTACTTGTCTAAATGGGCCGAGCCCGAGGCACTTCCAACGAATGATGGAAGAGTCGTGGTAAGATTTCTGAAAAAATTAATCTCTCGTTTTGGCACACCTAAAGCATTAATAAGTGATAGAGGTACCCATTTTTGCAACCATCAACTTGAAAAATTTTTAACAAGATATGGGGTCTATCACCGGGTCTCAACAGCCTATCACCTTCAAACAAACGGACAAGCCGAAGTGACTAATAGAGGTTTAAAACGAATACTTGAAAAAACCGTAGGGTTAAATAAAAAGGAATGGGCAGATAAATTAGACGATGCTTTATGGGCTTTTCGAACTGCTTATAAAACAACAATAGGTACAACCCCATATAAGCTAGTCTATGGAAAAAGTTGTCACTTGCCAGTAGAAATTGCACACAAGGCTTACTGGGCAATCAAAAATGTAAACTTAGATTTAGAATTTGCTGGTAAAAATCGATTTTGTCGATTAAATGAATTAGACGAACTTAGGAATTATGCATACTCAAACTCCGAAATTTATAAGGAAAGAATGAAAAATTTGCATGACAAACATATTAAACCTAATGAATTTCGGGTAGGAGATCTAGTTCTTTTGTTTAAATCACGACTTCGACTGTTTCCTGGTAAATTAAAGTCTAGGTGGTCAGGACCTTTTTCCATCACCCATATTTTCCCACACGGTGCAGTAGAAATTAAATCTCGAAATGGGCCTCCATTCAAAGTCAATGGCCAACGGCTGAAACTCTATCAAGGATTCATTGAGGATGAAGAAGAAGAGATCTCGCTCCAAACGGTGGAATAATGAAAACATCAACATCATACCTGGTAAGTTACGAGCGATCGGGACGACATCTAAAGCGGTAAGTTTTCTAACCATGGCTTATGGGAAACAAGGGCACTCACACGAGCACTAAAAAAAAAAAACTTTGCTCGGCACGGGGCCGTGTTCGCGCTGCAGACGGGATATATCCCTTTTTTCATAACAGTTATAACATTCCACACGCCCCGTTTCCCCGAAAAAGCTCTGGTTCCAGGCGATTTTTCGCAGATTTTCGACGTCTCCTTTCACTCTAACAACATCAAGGTATGATTCTATCACTTTTAGTAGTTAGATTAGTTACTTGCATGTAGTTAAAACACCAAAAATTTGGGGAAAAATCTAGGGTTCTTGAAGTTCATCCGGATCGAACCTCAAATTTTTGTTTAGATCTGTTTGCATTTAGTTAGATTAGTGTTATGGGAAGTAAATACATTTGTATTGTTCATAGATTCACCCGATTTCTCACAAAAACCCCAAACCCTTGTTCTTGAACCGAAAAAGATAAAATTGATAGGGTAAACGGGTTATTTTGGGAAAAACGGCACTTAGGGTTTCATTTTCGGGGGAAACCGCACCTATTGGACCAAAAATTTTCAAGTTTTTGAAACCGGGTCGAAAAATGGAATTTTTGAGTAACAGACGCCTGGACACGGGGCCGTGTCCGCTGAACACGGGGTCGTGTCCAGCTCACTGTTTGCAGTTTTGTCCGGAAATATTTCTGTTTCGTGCTAACTTTTGGTGTATTCTTTCAGATGGCTAGGAAGTTCACAAGATTTAACGCCAATGAGCTCGATGCTAGGGCTAGATACGAGATACTTCAAACAAGGCCGGAGGAATACCCGAGGCAAGCATGCACGGAACTGTTAACTATGGTGAATCAAATTGACCGTTTCAACAACATTGTCACGGGGCCACTCAGAGTCGCTCTAACAACTCGACTATGTTCCGTCCACCAATGCACTTTGGAATTCTATAGCACCTTCACATTCAACTCGAGGTGCGAACCGTTCGACAATGATGGGGTAGCATTCCGATGTGGCGGAACGAGGTATTCGATCTCTATGGCACAATTTGGGTCGATTGTCAGGTTGTATGCGGAAGAGGATGCGGGAAACGAGGAAAATACTGGAGGAATGAGAGAGATAGGTGAAAACGAACGCCAAGCCATTTGGGCTCAGATTGGTGAAGGGTACTACAATCCGAGCAGCATTAAGAGTATGAAGCTGAGGGATCCACTCTACAGATACATCCATAGGCTCCTCAGCTACCCTCTTAGCCAAAGGCATGATAGTAGTGGCGTCGTTGGGTTAGGAGATTTGGTTGTCCTCCACTGTATCCACACCCACAGGCCGCTTGATGTTCCGTTCCTCATGCTCCGAAACATGCATCATAACCGCCTTGCAAGTGCACCGACCCCTATCTTCTTTGGGGGGTGGGTGTACCGTCTCTTCAGGCACTTCACCCACATACCTAGGTCATTTGAGAGGAGCCCATGGTCGGGTATGGTGGATATACACATATGCCGCTCAATGAACCTGATTTATGAGGCGGAAGACGGGACGGTAAGCTTTCAAAGGATGCAAGGTCATGCATGGAACCCGCAAGAAGCACTTGTCCTTCAAGCTCCACAACATCATCAGTATCAGTATCAACCCCAAGGTGATCCGGGCCAATCCTCCTCCGGAGGCGGTTTTCCTAATTTCCAAAGTTTGCATGATTTGTTGCAGGAAAACCTTATGTGCACCAGGAACACCTACAACATGGCGAGCAACACCTACCACCGGGTTGGAGCTATCGAGAGAAACATATCTGATATCCAAGATGATATTGGATATATTCGAGACCACATTGCGCGCCATGGAGGGGATGATGATGATGAGGACATGGATTAGGCGGGAGGAGCGGAGGAAGAAGCGGTTGTTTGATGGTTCCCCAGGTTAACCCTTTTCTAATCTTGAACAATTGATGGCATGCGTGCCAAGTGTTGAACAATTTACTTTCCCTAACTTCTTTTATTTTCTGCACTTATTTTTCTTTTAACTTTGGCATGGATGTTGAATTTGGTAAAAGTAGGATGTTTGCTATGGTATGGTATGGTGTTTATTGATTAAGCAGGTACATACAAGGCTTCGAGTACTAAGCATTAGTACTACTGAAGCCGGGACAGGAAAATCGAAGAAAGAAACCTGTTTTTCAACCTTGCAAATTGTCCACACGGGGCCGTGTCCAGCCGACATGCCCCCGTGCCCACTCCCCTGAACCTGCTGTTTGTATTTATTCTGCAGACCTTGACAGACACGGGGTCGTGTTCAATCAACACGCCCCCGTGTTCACCTTCTGTAAGTTTTCGTTACTGGCATCTGAGCACGGGGTCGTGTCCACTCAACACGGGGTCGTGCCCAGGTAACCAGTAACACAAAATTTTTGCTTTTTACACCTTTTTACACATTCAATCAACCTAAAAACCTATTTTTGGGACACATTGAGGACAATGTGTAATTTAAGTGTGTGGGGATGCTAAAACCTTGAATCTTGCAAGTCCAAAATACAAGCCTTACACAAAACTCTATTGGAACCGCTAATCACCCCAAATTTTTTCAAAAATTTTCATTTTTTTACTTGTCTAGGTTTAACTCGGGAAATTCAAGTTCTCAAAAAGGTTATATTTTTACGAATTTACAACCGATAGCGTCGTGATAAAAAGAACCAACATAAGAAAATTATAAAAAGGCATGGCAAACTTAGTTAAAATTTGATTATATATACTTGATCACATAAAAACCCATTCCCACAAAAGTGAGTTTTGAGCCTTTATCGAGCATACAATTACATATCATTAAATTAAATGCTCATTTTTCGTTTCTTGTGTGAATAGCCGCTTGGTTCTTACGACTCTAGAACTTGCCATGACGATACATTCCCGGTCCTTACCAACTTAAACCCGAGTAAGTAAATGATGGAGGCATTAGGACTAACCCTTTTTATTTCTACACCATTATTTTTCTTTTTTTTACCACCTACCCAAAATCCCCCTAGTTAGCCCCTTTGAGCCTAAACCTTTTCATTTCATAACCCAAACCAAACACCCTTTTACCCACCAAAACCTTTTTCATTTTTAACCTTTTGTTTTAGTAACTAGCTCGGTTTCTCATATGACTTTTAAAAAAAATTGTGTGTTGATGATGAAGCAAAAGAAAATAAACAAACAAGTTCATCAAAAATAACTTTGTTTGAATAATAGCTTCATCAAAATAAAAGTGAAAAAAAAAATAGAAAGTCTTACGAAAACCGAAGCTTGTTACGCTTTTCGCCCTTTTTCTACTAACCACTAACCCAACCACCTACCTTTAACCCAAGCCTAACCCTTCACCCACAAAGTCCTCTTGATATTTACAAAGGTATATAAGTTAAAAAGGAGGAGGATTGATTGCTTGGCAAGCCTATGGTAGGAGTAAGTTCCATGCCGCTCTCGAGTGATCCACAAATACATTTTCGGCCGAGTGTTGAGTGATCCCCGTGAGGTATGTGAACTTGTATATAAATAGAATTTTACAAAGGCATGTTATGCCCTAATAAGTAATTTATCTTATGAAAAGTTTTAAATAAATCATGACGAATAGGAATGTAAATAAATAAAAATAAAACTAAATAAAGAATCTTGGAAATCCCGACACTCTATGACAAGCCCAAAAGAAACCTTCTTTTTTACCCATTCCATTTGGGAGTGTAATAGCCACATATTAAAGAGTTTTGCTTGAGGACAAGCAACGATTCAAGTGTGGGGGTATTTGATGTGTTCAAAATGCAACATATAAATTACATCAATTGTGGCATAAAACTAACCCTTTTTTAGTACTAATGTCCATCATAGAGTGTGTGAGTCGTCTCGGGATCCAAGATTGATCGTAAGAGTTCTTGACAATCAAGGCCATGTTTGCCTAAGTCTCTTACATCACTTGGTGAAGACAAAGTGTCTAGCGTAATACTTTTTATTTTTAATCTTTTCGCACTTTTTATTTGGTTTTGTATTAATGACTTTAATAAATAGTTTCTTATGTTGAAGGTGATCTTTCCTTATCGTTTGTCCGTGGTGTCTTGGCATTATTTTGCTGTCTATATAAAATAAAAGATTTTCACCATTCATATCTCCACGGTCTATATGGAGGTATGTTGGCTACCTGGTCGGGGGTTAAGGGAACGGTTTGGTAAAGGTCTTGCCATTGTTCAGCGTTTAGAGGTCCTGCAATGGACCTGGGTCAAATTTAGTAGGACCTCCTTCAATACTTAACGGTATTGGATGGCGGGGGTCCAAACTCTTTGATCCCCTCATAAGTTAACTACAATTAATACTATAACCCGGCTATTTAGGACTGTATCCCTGCTGACTCAGACTACTTAGTCGAGGGTAACGTCACCTCCAAAAGAGGGGCCTACCATAATTTGCAATTATAACTTAATTAATTATCTTCCAATAATCCACCCTTTTAGGATTGTATCCTTGCTGACTCAAACTACTGGGGTGAGGGTAACGTCACCTTCAAAAGAGGGGCCTACTACAATAACTAAGATAATCTCTTAAAAAGTGCAAAAGTGCGGAAATAATCAAAGGTTACACTAGATACGAGTCGGAACCAAGTGATTCATCTTGTCTATCTGTTTTTCTTTTTATTTTATTTTCAGCATTTTTAGTTAGTTTTTATTTTTCTTAGTTTAAAACATTTTTCTAAACTTTTTGATTTGATTAGACATTGAGGATAAACCGGTATTAAAAGCTCTTGTGTCCTTGGACGACCACGGTATCTTACCAACACTATACTACGCTCACGATGGGTGCACTCTTCAAGGTACAGAGCACCCCAGTTTTCTGGGAATTTGAAATTCTGAACCAAACCATCAAAGGTCGCCCTGCGCCACTTCAACGGTGGAAGTTCGGTAGACATTTCTTCGGATAAGTCTTCTTGGTGTTCTCCGGTTGACATAAGAGGGAGAAATGATAAACTTTTTCTTGGATTATGAAGAAAGGAAGAGGAAGAGTTTTCAAAAAAGCAATGATTAAACAGGAAGAGGGCAAATTCAAACAGACTTATATACTCACCGCAATAAATAGCATCGGTAACCGCTATAGCACCTTTTCCGGATATCACAGTTACCCAAGCAACGGAGCAAGTGAAAAACAACACCAACGCGCTTACACGTGCGCGTGCAAAACACGGACAGTAAGGAACAACTGACAGTGACAGCCCGTCACTCAGTTTTACTGTACCAGTCTCATTTAAAGTCAAAGATTTTCAAAAATCGTTACAAAAAACAAAATGAATCTTCTCATAGAAGTTTCCACATTTTCGAGCCACAAAGTTTTTCCTCTTATAGAGTCCAGTGCTCCCCTTACTTGCATAAGTGCAACACTAGACTGGGGGGACTTGAAGGGGTAAGGTCCCAAAAACCTCATAATAAGTGATTGAGACCATACCACAACCTTGTCTTTCAGCCTTGTACCTTGCGCGGCTGCGCACTGGTCTCACAAAAAGAAAGACTTAAAGAATAGTCAACAATCAACACTTGCGCGCCCAAAGGAAATCTTAAATCCTTGCGCTTTCTTCCATAAACAAAGGATGAAAATCCCGAAATAAACACTTCCGCTTAAATATCTAGACTTAGATACTATTTACCCAGACTTGGGATTTATCTATCCCACACGATAAGGTGTCACAGCAGATTACAGCAGTAATCTTCTAGAAGAAATACAATCGTGCACCACTAAGACGGTTATAACCGTCTGGACACGTGTCACCATCTCAAGCATCCCTGAAATCACAACGAAAGCATGTAATTGGAGAGTAATCTCCACTTGATCACTTTACACGTGGTAAATCCCCAGCCTTCGATCTAAGCCACGATCTGTGTGCTCTCACGTCGGATCAAGAAGCTTGACGAAAGGAAATGTAACCGCTTACGGGGTTAGCATCTTCCGTCAACTTTTCACTAATAGGTTTTCATGCCCAAAGACTCCCGGTTATAAATACGAGAACTACTCAGGTATGAAATTCAAGTTACACACACTTCTCAAATGCATCTTCTTCTTCATAACCCATACTTATTCTCACACCGGAGTTAGGTCAAGGAGAGAACCCTTTTCTCCCCTTGGCGAGGCTAACGGTGTTTCTTTTTTGCAGAGTTATCGGAGAAGGAGATCAGTTGTAACCGAATCAAATGAGAGGAGACCCACCTTTTTATGCGGATTCAAACCCCCTAGATAATTGATTCCGATCGATTAATCTAGTGTTTCTTCAACGGTCCTTTATGACTACACCACCTACCTCTCATTATAGGGTTGATAAACCCAACTAGAACTTCATTCACAACCTTCCAATCATATATGTTCTTACTTCTAAACATTTCAACATGACCCGGTTGACATTTAGAAGATCCTAATATCATATGTTGCTTTTCGGAAACTTAACGAAACTTTTGGATTTGCCTTAAGAAATATTCTACCACATAGTTTAGGAAATATGTTAATATGCCTAACATATTTGAATGACTTTCATTCTCTTACTTATTAGACATTCGTTAATTTTATATATAACTTTTCACTTCGTTATATGTTACTTCATGCCATCATGCTTAAGTCTTATTGACCTGTATCCTTTTCAATTATGGTTATCATGCTTTTATTTCATAATTCCGGGTGTTAATCGCCACTTAATGACCATACCGCATTCCTTTCATCATCCTCGGTGTTAACGGCTACTTCATGCCCACACCGCATACTATTCATCATTCTTGGTGTTAACGGTCACTTCGTGACCTCACCGCACACCATTCATCATTCTTGGTGTTAACGGTCACTTCGTGACCTCACCGCATACCATTCATCATTCATTTCTCTCTCATTCATGCATTATTTTGCTTTCAATAATTCATTTCCGCAGGTCATAAAACCATACTATCCTTCATTACGAACATTCTAGACATGTTAATCAAAACATACATTCATTCTTACACTTACTTCTTATTCCTTCGTTCTTTAACTAATTGCCTTCGCGTTAGTCAACTTATATTCATGGCTTCATTATCATTCACGTTTACATTGTCCGCCATCTACATAAAACATTCATTTCATTCATTAAATTTCTTTTCATACTCTCCTTCATCATATTTAACTCATTTTATCATACAACAATAAATTTTACATTTCATACTTCATGCATTATCGTCATCGACGATTATGTCGTATCGTGTAGATCAAAATCTTTGATCGCCAGGGGCGGACCCACGTTAACCGGAACGGGGTCCCCGGACCCTAATCTTTTTTAAAAAAGTAGTAGAAGCGGTATGTAAAATTTTCTATGGACCCCATAAAATAATTTAGTTGGACCCCATAACAATAAGAGTGAGTCTGGTGCATTGGTAAAGCCCCTTGTTTACACACAAAAGGTTCCGGTTCGATACCTGTAAGTTCCGTTTTTTTTTGTGTGTTTTTTTTCTTCTTTTTTTTTAATTTGATTTTATAATTGGGGTATTCTAATAGCCTTTCAAACCAATTTGATTTTATAATCAGATCACCAAAGGTCGCTCGCTCTGTTTCTCCTTTCTCCTCCTGCGCACCATCAAGCATCAATATTCAACAAAACCCTCCACCTTCCTCCTTCCTCCGGCCTCCCTCCTCCTCAGCGGCTCCGCCTCCGGCCTCCCACCGCCGGCTCCCCTGCCTCTGCCCTCTCTCCCGATCGCCGCCCTATCCTCCCCCACTCACTGGTAAGAATTTTTTTATCTTCTCTAACTAGAATTTTGGTATATATCTCTATGTTTAAGGACTTTTTTGCTATGAATCTTTCTATATATCTACAGAATTCTCTAACTTAAATTTAGGGTTTAGGGTTTATGAATTTTTTTTACTTCTGTTACAGAAGTTCATGTCTCAGAAGTTGTGTAACTTGAATTCTGTTAATTATAAAGTTTCTTATCATCTTAAAACTTGAATTATAGGCCAAATTATGCAAGAATCATTGAAAACAAAGTTTCATGTCTCATCTTCTTCAAGTAATACTCGTATGAGAATTGATTTGGAAGACCTTCCATGGGATCCCGCCGAACGAAAACCAATTTTGTCTTATGACGTTAACCAAAGAGATGAAATTAGACGGGCGTATTTGAATAAAGGTCCATGTCAACCGCAAGGTTATGTTTTTCCAAAACGAGATATTGGTGGTAGATTAAGACAATTTAATCCCGATTGGTTTAAGGAATTTGGATGTGGGTTAGAATATAGTGTTAAATCGGATGCCGTATTTTGCTTGGTTTGCTACTTGTTCAAAGAAAGTGGTCAAAAAGATGCATTTGTGACCGACGGATACCATGGTTGGAACAAAAAAGATAGATTGGGTATTCATGTAGGTAAAGGTAAGCCGAATAGTTTTCACAATAAAGCACTTCAAAGATGTGACGATTTGCGTAAACCAAAACAATCTATTAGTAGTGCCTTTCAAAAGCATGGTCAACCTAGCCAAAAACCCAAAATCGAGTATAGAATCCGATTAAGCACATCAGTTATTCTTGCTAAAGCTTTATTGAATGGTGCATTACCGTTTCGTGGTCATGATGAGTCTGAAAGTTCAATTTATAAAGGACATTTCTTTGAATTTTTAAAACTATTGGGAGAGTTGAATGAGTCCATTGGTAAGGTTATATTAGGAAATGCTCCGGGGAATAACCAAATGACGTCTCCAAAAATTCAGAAAGATATTTGTAATTGCTTTGCACAAGAAGTGTTAAAACAGATTTTTGAAGAACTAGCCGATGATGTGTTTTCTATATTAGTTGATGAGTCTCGTGATATATCTAAAAAAGAACAAATGGCAGTCGTTTTGAGATATGTTGACAATCATGGGGTTATTAAAGAGCGATTTATCGGCCTTGTTCATGTCATGGAAACATCACCACTATATCTGAAATCAGGTATTGATGATTTATTTTCTCGATATAATTTAAGTTTGGCAAGGGTTAGAGGTCAAGGATACGATGGTGCTAGCAATATGGCCGGTGAGTTTAATGGTTTGAAAGCCTTAATTTTGAAAGATAACTCTTTGGCATATTATATACATTGTTTTGCCCACCAACTTCAACTGGTTGTTGTGGCCCTTGCAAACAAACATGATGACATTTGGACATTTTTTGATAAGGTGTCGACTTTGACAAATGTGGTTTGTGCATCTTGCAAACGAGTAGATATGATTCGAGAAAAGCAAAAGGAGAAAGTACAAGAAGCAATAGGTCGAGAAGAAGTTGAAACCGGGAGTGGTTTAAATCAAGAACTATCTATTGCAAGAGCAGGAGATACACGTTGGAGCTCTCATCATAAGACACTTGTGCGTTTGGTTCAGTTATATCCAATAATTATTGAAGTGCTTCAATATATTCGGAATTCCGGTTTCAATAATGTTCACCAAAGACAAGCAAATGGTATTTGGACATACATGAAGGCATATTATTTACATTTGATGAAGCACATTTTGGGGATTACTAATTTGTTGTCTCAAGCTCTTCAAAGAAAGGACCAAGATATAGTGAATGCAATTCAAATGGTTAATGCAATGAAGCAACAACTTCAAACATATAGACTTGAAGGATTTGATTCACTTTTGAAAGATGTGGCATCTTTTTTGTGAAAAAAATGAGATTGAAATTGTTGACATGGAAGATGAATACGTTAATCCAAAACATAAAAGAAAAAAGACTAACATCACCAATTGCCATTATTATGAGGTTGAAAATTTCAACACGGTGTTAGATATGCAATTACAAGAGCCTGACAACCGTTTTAGTGAGGTAACCACCGAATTACTTACATGTATTGGTAGTTTGAGTCCGGATGATAACTTTAGTGCATTTAATGTTCAAAAGATTTTAAGGTTGGCCGAGTTTTATCCGTTTGATTTTAGTTATGAAGAAAGAGAATCTCTTATGATTGAGCTAGGCAACTACATTATTATTATGAGAAAAGATGGAATGTTTGCTAACGTGAATGGGATATCTAATCTTGCAAAGAGGATGGTGGAAACAAAGAAACATTTGAGGTATACGTTGGTCTATCGTTTATTGAAGTTGGCATTAATTCTACCGGTTGCAACGGCAAGTGTGAGAGGTGTTTTTCGTCAATGAAACAAGTGAAGACGGATTTGCGTAATCGAATGGGTGATGATTATATGAACGATTGTTGCATTTGTTACATCGAAAGAGACCTTCTTGCCAATGTTTCGGTCGACGATGTAATGGATCATTTTCAAAAGATGAAAACTCGTCGGGAACAACTCTAAAAGTTTGTAATGCTTTTTTTTGTTTCGAAAGACATAGTATGTTTATTGTATGTTTTCTAATGAGTAATGATTATATAATTTTGTTATGGTATTATATTTTATTATGTTCCTCATTCCGACCCAACCCGACCCGACCCAAACGACGACGACCCGAAAATTTTAACTTTTGTTTGTCAAAATTTTGAACACCGAAAAAAAGTGGACCCCATTGAAAAAAAATCCTGGGTCCGCCACTGTTGATCGCAACGATTTACCTTTTCGCCTTTCGTATATACTTTCCCTCATCACTCTTAATATACAAATTATCTTAAACATTGATTATGCGGTCTTAAAAACTAGTTAAAACAAGTTTCATGAGTCAAAACAACAAAATTCAAACAAATTTCAGAAATTAAGAGCGTCGCGCTACGCGACAGGTATAAAGGGTGGGCGTCGCGCGACGCTACGCCCCATTTTCGACAGAAGGTTTGCTTGTTTGCTGCTGCAGTTGCCCAGCTCCAATTTTAAACAAAAATCCAACTTAAAACTGTCATAACTTTGTTTCGCAAGTCCGTTTTAGATGATTATTTTTCCTACGCGTTCGTAATAAAAATACGTATCCGTTTATCATAAGTATTTGCATCAAAATTTGGATTATAAGCTGATAGCCTATAAATCCTCTTTTATTTCTAACTGTAAACATAATCAAATTTACGATTTACTTACTTGCATAGCGCTTCGGAACGAACACACCTTCATACGAGCTTTCGGTTTGAGTTCAAGCATTTTAACTCTAATACTTGAATCCCTCAAACCTCGGCTCTGATACCAACTTGTAGCGCCCACTTTTTGAACATTCAAATAGATTAAAAATAACACACTATTTTTGGACAAAATTTGGGCATGACACTTTCGTACTATAAACATTTCCCCTGCTTTTAACAAACATCATTCAAATAAACTTGTATGACAATTTTTCAAAAGAAATAAAAGTAGTGACCATACAAGACCTAATACAAGGGTTATGTCCGAACTATCCAAAAAGGTTTTAAAATTCAAACTACTTACGAACATGCTAAAACATAAAATTTACATTTACATTACAAAAATTATTTGACCCATTTCAAAAGATAACTTGAACCGGAAGCGCATATATGGACGATGTGGCGTGTTTGAATCCGAGCTCGCCATTCTAAGCATGAGATTTACCTACATCCATAACATAAACTTTCATGTTAGTTCGGATAAAACATTATTACTAATACATTTTTTATTTAGCTTTTTACCGCATTATTTAACCCTTTACCGAGTCACTTCATCTTTACATCATCTTACTTGAATCTTTCATACTACAATTCCGCTTTGACGAATATCATGCCATTTAATTTCCATCACCATAAAATCATCATATTTCATCCGACCCGTTCTCACAGATCATGCATGTTTTTACTTTCTTGTTTATTATTATCCACTAGTTTGACTTACAAAAGTCAACATCTAGTTACCTTAACTTCATAACAAATTCATCCTATTTGACCAGTTTAACTACGGGTTTAATGCATCATCCAGAATAATATCATTTTCATACTTTAGACCCATTTGCATGGGTCGTCAACATACTTTTTCTCCTTTTTCTACTATCAATTTGTAATAATGCATTTTTACTAATGATTCCCACAAAAAACATCAAATAATTATTTACAATAGAACTAACATAAAATTCTACTTTCTACATAAGCGAACTTCATAAGAACTTACCGTGATCTTGTGAAGGTTGCGACTTCAAGTGACTCGTACATTCTTCCTTCTCTGTGCCTATACATTATAACTTCCTGCTTTTAGCTTTCATAAACATTTCTTCACATATGCATCTTTGATTTATTCATCATGACTTAACATAATTATCCATATATCCATTTTCGATTACATAATCATTAAATCAAGAATTCATGTAAAACTTCAACTAAATCATTCTTAGGCATTTCATCGAACACATGGCGTGCGTACAATCTATAAAGCATGAAGTACAAGTATTCAAAGCATATTTTTCCATTGTTCATCTATTGATTAACATAAACATCCCTAATTCCATGTTTTGCCATCCTAACTATGAACACATGGTTTTAATCATCAATTACTTATCAATATTTCATCAACACATTGCTTCAATCATCAATATCATACTAATTAGCATATAGGGTTTCCCAAATTTCTAACCATCCTATAACATACAAATTGGTTTTTACTTCAAATCATCATTACATACAATTTCAAGCATGATTTAGACTCCCATATGCTATTACATCTAGTATTCATATTCAATTTCATATGAAATCACTGATTACACATATCACACTACATCAACTAACATTAAAAACATGAAATTCGACTTACATGATACTTATAACACTTAAAGGATCATGATTCCTAACTCATGCATTGAAAATCCGGCCTTTTACTCCTTCAATTTTGTAGAGATTTGAAGAACTAGGGTTTCCCTTGGCTCTCTCCCTCTGTTCGATCGTACCAGCCAAGGAGAAACACTGATTCTTTTTTTTTATCCAATTTCATTACATAATTACATTATTAGTCCCTTGTCTTTTTTAGTTTTTTTTCAAAATAGCCATTTCCCATACTAACTTGGTTACTTCCATTTACTTATTTCTTATAAAACTTTCGATATGGCAAAAAAAATCTATGTTTATCATCCCTTATCGTTAAAACATCACGATTAAATTATTATTCTAAGTCATACGAAATTTTGGGATGTTACAAATATCATAGTGACACACTAATATACTATCATTAATTTTAGATATTATCCAACATATACATTTCCACTAACAGGAATAGTTCTGTTATTTGATTAGCCAAAAGTGGCGGCAACCAATAAGTTTTTTTTAATTAGCATATAATACTTCGAATTACGATTTTGCTCCTAATTCAAAATAAAATTTTTGTTTTGCCCCCAGCTTAAATTTACGATTTTGCTCTCAGTTAAAAATTACAATTTTGCCCACAGTTCAAATTAAAAATATGGTTGTGCCCCCAGCTATGGTCCTGCAAATTACGATTTTATCCCGAGTTTAAAATTACGATTTCGCCCCGGTTCAAAATAAGTTTTCGGTTTTTCCCGCAGCTTAAAATTACGATTTTGCCCTCAGTTAAAAATTACGATTTTCCCCAGTTTAAAATAAAATTATGGTTTTGCCCTCAGTTCAAAATATGATTTTGTCTCCATTTCAAAATTATGATTTTGTCCCAGTTCAAAATGGCAATCTTGCCATGGTATTTTTTTTTTTTTGGACAAAACTATAGTGGTGTTTTATTTTACTTGGTTGACTCAGTGTAGTTTTTATTCGTGTCAAACAGCTGCCTAGCACTTGCTAATTTGTCCTAACAAATTATTGTATTGCCCCCAGCTCTAAATTACATTCTTGCCATTGTTTTAGTTACTTTTTTTGGCAAAACTATGGTAGTGTTTTGGTTTAATTGGTTCACTCAATTTAAATTTTTTTTTAGATCGTGTTATAGGTAGTATGTATAAGTGACCGAAATAAAGACGTGCATGTTATTAAACTAATAAATATTCGGTTTAGCGCCCCGCAACGCGGGTGGCGCATAACACCAGTTAGTAATACAAATTATCAAGTTGCTTGTTTTGTCTGTATACATAAAAAATGATTAAAGTTGCAACTGAAGAAAAAATCAACTTTGGTTTTATAGCTAACTAGTGATTTTCCCCGCGCTTCGCGACGGGAATTCGGTTGGTATCTGTTCGGTTCGTTACGGTACCGACACTTGTTATAGTAAACGAAAAAGAAAACCTTACATCGATCGAAAACAATTATCGACATTGGCATCGATGTTATTTAGTTGATATAGGTTCGGTTGGTTGCGTTCTATGTTTTTTGTTTCAAAATTGTCATATAAACTTTATTGAAAACGACTATTTCGTTGCTATTGTACAAATCCGAACAGAACCCGACTAAACAACATTTGTATCGGTACCGGTATTTATTTTTATTATTTAAGGTTTCGATAAATTAAGATCGTATCGCTACCATACCATACCGGACTGAACATCTTCAGTACCAGTATGTATTAATTTTTATGGTTTTTTGTTTGATAACAAATATCTTGTCACTACCGTTGTGAACAGAACCAAAACCGAACAAACAACGTAAGTTCGGTATTGATATTTATTTTTATTTTTATTGTGTTTTTCTGTCGATAAACTAACATCGAATCGCTAGCATATTGTACCAAACAACATCGGTACCATTGTTATCCGTATTCATATTTATAGTGTCCGGTTTCAAAAAAAAATATACAACTCTGTCTATGACGATAATTGAATATCGGTACTAGCACCGTCATAATTTGAACCGATCGATACCATTTGAACAACATCGGTGTCGGTATCGGCTACCGTTTTTATCGTTTTGGTCGATGTAAAACATATGTTGATTTCTATACCGAGTGCATGAACATACCGGTACTGTAACGAACCAAATCAATACCCATCCAATGTCCGTGCTAACGTATCATCACAATGCGCGAGCAAAAAACTTGAAAAGTTAAAAAAATAAACAAACATAAATGCTGATTTAGAATTTTTTTAAAGTTAACGAACGTAAGTTATAATTGTTATGGGTGGAATTTCGAGCTTATATCCTGGAGCATATCCTGATATTATATGCTTGATGCTGCGGCCAGGATACTGAACCAGGATATTGGTAACATCCTCTGGGGGTATCCTGCTTGCTATTAACGATTTTCTTTGGTTGCAAGGTACCAACGATAAAGGACTTGATCTACCTGAAGATTCGCTCAAGGTGGTTGAAAAATGGACGTTGATGGTGGAAGAATGGGTCTTGTAACGGTCAGAATAGAATAAAGGCATATTCCGCGAGAATATCGGGAGCTGGTCAAAGCTATTGACGTTGTAACGGTCATATGAGCTGAAGACCCGGTTTTATAGTCAATAAGCACGTGGAAAACAAGTAAAAGCAGTCCCCCAACGTTCAGAATGGAATATTCCAAAGTATCCCGGAATAATAGGATAGTTTGTTAGTTTTTGTTACTATAAATGGGAGCGATCGGATCATAGGCAGACATAACTTTTTCCACACATTCTCTTTCACACACTTTGCTCTCTAGCTTCTAGTAATCACTACACACAAACACTTGTACACAAATTACATTGTAACACCTAGTCGATCCGCATCATATCCTGCACTGTATCCTGAAGTTTGAAGCAATAAGAAGAACAAGGCAGCTGCGATTGTCAGCTCCCGAGGTTTTATGCCGGCGATCTAGATTGATCAAGGGCTTTCCTCGTACATCTCGTGTCATTTCCTTTACTTTTTACTCATTGTTTGATCGTAGATACAGCTCAATATCCTGAGCCGTATCCTGAATACTGATCTTCCAAATAACTTAACCGGCATATTTTCAACACACTTTCTAGCACACTACCTCACTTCACTAATTTGATCACTTAATTGCCTCGGTAATTTTTGACCAAAACAATTTGGCGCCCAACGTGGGGCAAGTGGTGCTCTCTTTACTAAAAATCTTTGTGAAATCGTCAATCGGTTTTCTATTTTCAAAACTTTTCACCGCATTGTTTACAATGGCCTCAAGATCAAACATGAGTTCCTCCACTATGTCTGCTATGACTTCTGCTACTACCGGTTCGGTGCTTCCACCACCTCCTCCAAGGATGCCAGCCTCTTCACGACCTCAGGATATTATCCCTGCTCGCAATGTTCAGGAATCTGCTCCCGTTTTAGCTTCTAATGATGAAATTCTAACCTTATTTGGAAGTGTGCAGGAACAAATGAGGCAGCAACAGGAAACAAACCAAATGCTGTTGAGGGAAATACAACTCTTGAAGTCTGGCTCGAGCAGATCTGCTGAGGATATTGTCACTCCATTACAACCCAGAACTTTGAACTTCAGTTCAGCTGTGTATACTGAGGATAACAGGGGGAATATTGTCCCCAGCCTTCCTCAGAATCACACTCCTGAAATACCCTCCTCGGTCAGGATGTCAACCATGGGAGCTCAGGATATGCTTCAGGATATGGGCAAAATCCTCCGACGGGTAACGTGTCAAATAATAATAATACTCATGCTACTAACAATAGTAGATCTTTGCAGGATACAGGTGTAACATCAGCACTTACTAGGGAACTTCAGAAGTTGAAGGACATGATATCTAGTGTACCTGGAGTGGTCCAGCCGATCCCGGAAGTGTCCCAAGACAGCCACAAGATATCTCGTTTTGCATATCCTATCTGTGATGCTGAGATCCCAAAGAGATTTCAAACCCCCAACATGAAGCTTTACGACGGAACTACGGATCCTGGGGAGCATATTGCTCAGTATAGGGAAAGAATGGAGATTAACCCTATCCCTCCGGATCTCAAGGAGGCATGCTTGTGCAAGGGTTTTGGTTCTACCTTAACAGGATCAGCCTTGAAATGGCTCTTGAATGTTCCTCCGCATTCGATTACATCTTTTGCTCACTTAGTAAATTTATTTAATAGTCAGTTTTCTTGTAGTAGGAGCTTTGAGAAACTAACAAGTGACCTTTACAGGATAACACAAGGGCATCAAGAATCCCTAAGGGATTATGTGAACAAGTTTAGCCGGGAATCCTTAGACATTCCGCATCTTGATGTTGCAACAGCTGTGCAAGCTTTCAAGATGGGGCTGCAAAAGGATTCTCAATTTTACCAAGACCTTGTAATGAACCCATGCAGGAACTTGGATGAAGCTCGGAACAGGGCCCTGAGATATATTCGATTGGAGGATGACAGAAAGATGCAAGAGAGGATGAACTCATCTAACACTTATGAGTCAACTAACAGGAAGTCAGAATCCTCATTTAAGCCATATCGCTCTAAGCCATATGGTAGAAATGAAAACAAGAAAGTGAATGCTATTGAAGACGAGGATCCTGACGAATATCCTGAACTATCTGAATATTGCTTTTCTGTTAACATTCCTGAATTAATGTATGCCATGCAAGGTTTAGGAGACAAGGCTAGGTGGCCTCGAAAGAATCAACAAAAGGCCGATTGGAAAGATAAGTCAAAATGGTGTGCTTTCCACGAAGATTTCGGACATGTAACTGAGGATTGCATTGCTTTAAGGAAAGAGATAAGTTACCTGTTAAGCAAGGGGTATCTGAAGGACTTGCTGGGAAAAAAGAAGAATAAAGGGCAGGATCCCGAGAAGGATCCTGAACGAGCAGCATCACCCCCAGCAGATGCCAAGATAATTAACTTTATTTCAGGAGGATCCGACATTTGTGGGACTTCGTATTCGGCGGCCAAGAGACATGCAAAGGAAGCTAAGAGCGAGAGGGGAGACAGACCAGTCAGAATGACTACCCTCACAACTGATAAAGTGATCACTTTCGATAGTGATGACAGGGATACTGTTCAGGATCCTCACCATGATGCTTTAGTAATAACATTATATGTGGCTAACCATTTTGTACGCAGGATACTGGTAGACAACGGTAGTTCTGTCAATATAATTCAGCTGGAAACATTGAAGAGGATGAATATATCTCCGATGGATATCACTTCGAAGTCCACTGTGCTCGTTGGTTTCAGTGGAGAAGCTAGGAATACCGTAGGGGAGATAAAGTTACCAGTATATGTTGAAGGGGTCAACTCAATACAACGCTTCTGTGTGATGGACTCCTTATCCTGCTATAACATCATACTGGGAAGACCATGGATTCACGATATGAAGGCTGTGCCATCAACATATCACCAATGCATCAAGATCCCTACCCCTTGGGGGGTTGTCAAGGTGGAAAGTGATCAACAGGAAGCGAAAGAATGCTACTCATCCTCGATGAAATCCTCAACTAAGCCTAGTACAGCATAGCAATTAAAGATGCGAGCCCAGGATATCGTGGAGGATTCGGAGCAGGATGTGAAGAAAATTATCCTGGAACAGGATAATCCTGATATCTCGGTGCTCGTAGGAACCAATATCCCTCAGGATATTGAAGAACAGTTAACTAACTTTTTGAAATGCAGGATGTCAACGTTTGCATGGAAGCATGAGGATATGACAGGCATATCCAAAGACATTATCACTCACAAGCTTGGAATTGACAAATCATTCAAGCCTGTTCAGCAAAAAAGAAGAAAATTTGCTCCTGAGCGGAATGCGATTATCCAAAAGGAAGTTGAAAGATTGTTGAAGTCCAGGATGATCAGAGAAGTCAAGTTTCCAAGATGGCTAGCAAACGTAGTTGTGGTACAGAAGAAAAACGGGAAATGGAGGGTCTGTGTAGACTACACGGACTTGTACAAGGCTTGTCCTAAAGACCCATTTCCTCTCCCTCATATCGATGCAATGGTGGATGCTACTGCTGGACATGAAATGTTAACGTTCATGGACGCATCCTCAGGATTTCAGCAGATTCAAATGGAGCCTTCGGACCAGGAGGATACTGCTTTCATGACACCAACAGGTATATATTGCTATACTGCTATGCCTTTCGGTTTGAAAAATGCAGGTGCAACATACCAGAGATTAGTAAACATGATGTTCAAAGATAAGCTGGGGGACACCATGGAGGTATATATTGACGATATGGTGGTGAAATCTAAAAAGGCTGAGGATCACCTCCAGGATATCAAGGGAGCATTTAATATCCTGGATCAGTATAACATGAAGCTGAATCCTGCTAAGTGCCATTTCGAAGTGGGGGCAGGAAAGTTTCTTGGATATATGGTGACGAAAAGGGGGATAGAGGCAAGCCCGGAGCAGATTAAAGCTATCCTGGATATAAAATCACCCTCGAATGTGAAGGACGTACAACGGTTAACAGGCAGAGTAGCAGCTTTGAATAGATTTATTTCAAGATCCTCGGAAAAATGCAAGGAATTCTATGATATCCTCAAGAAGAATAAGAAATTTGAATGGGGAGCAAAGCATGAAGCAGCTTTGCAGGATTTGAAGCGATATCTCTCAACTGCACCTCTATTGATGAAGCCTGAAAATGGTGAACCACTATCCCTATACCTCGCTGTATCAGGGAATGCTGCAAGTGCCGTTCTTATAAAAGACCATGAAGGTCAGCAATATCCTGTTTATTATGTTAGTAAAAGTTTGTTAGATGCTGAAACTAGGTATTCTCATTTAGAAAAACTGATATTAGCTCTAGTCATGGCATCGACAAAGCTTAGACATTATTTTGAGACACATAGGATCCATGTTAAAACGAATTATCCTGTCAAAAATGTGCTTAGGAAACCAGAGATGTCAGGCAGGATGGCCAAGTGGTCAGTAAAGTTAAGTGCTTATGATTTAGTATATGAACCTAGAAATGCCATAAAGTCTCAGGCTTTAGCTGACTTTGTGGCTGATTTCAGTAGTGACATTCAGGACGAGGTAGACCTAGAAGTTCAACAGTTAGGAGAATATTCAGGATCCTGGACATTATATACTGATGGTGCATCCAATGTAAGAGGTGTAGGTTTAGGTATACTACTAAAATCGCCACAGGGGGACATATTACCCCATGCTATTAGGTGTGAATTTCCTGCTACTAATAATGAGGCAGAATATGAAGCTTTAATTGCAGGATTAGAATTGGCTAAGAATATGAGTATCAAGAATTTGCAAGTATATGTTGACTCCTTGTTAATTACTAACCATTTTAATGGATCCTATGCAGTCAAGGGTGAGAAATTAATCGAATACCTCGATATTCTCAAAAAATTAGCAGGATATTTCGATGTTTTTACACTTGAACAGGTACCAAGGGAGGATAATGCTGAAGCGGATGCCATAGCAAATCTGGGATCATCGATCAGGATACCAGAAGGGACCCAAATACCGATATTACATATCTTGTATCCTGCAACGAATCCTCAGGATAAAGAAGTAGCGGGTATTCAGGATCCTGATGCAGAGTATCCTGAAAAGTATCCCGAATCCTGGACGGCTCCAATCATGAGATATCTCAAGGAAGGACACATTCCCGGGGAGGAAAATCCTAAGGCATTTAGGATGAAGGTATCACGATTTACTATTATAAATGATGTATTATACAAGAAATCTCTTGCAGGACCATATTTGAGGTGCTTGGAGGATCCTGAAGCCAAAGAAGTACTTCAGGATATACATGAAGGGGATTGTGGTAATCACACTGGGGGCAGATCATTGTTCTCGAAAGTATTAAGGACAGGATATTATTTGCCAACGATGAGGAAAGATGCCGCAGAATATGCTCGAAAATGTGACGCATGTCAAAGACATAGTAACATATTACATCAACCTGCTGAACCACTGTATCCTATTGTTTCCCCTTGGCCGTTTATGAAGTGGGGTATGGATATAGTGGGAAAGCTTCCAAAGGCTCCAGGAGGAAAAGTTTTCATGTTGGCAATAACGGATTATTTCTCCAAGTGGGTTGGAGCAGAAGCAATGATTCCAACGGAAATGGCAATACCTACTGCAAGATCTACCCTACGGGATCCTGAACAGAATCCTGAAGCCTTGTGTCAGGATTTGGATACTATAGATGAAAAGAGGGATGCAGCAAGGCTAAGGATGGCAGCATATCAACAAAGAATATCCAGAGCATATAGACTCAAGAATATGGAAGGGGATATGCTACCGAGATCTTGGAATGCTATACACCTTAAGCTTTATTTCAAGTGAGTTTAGAATTTAATTTGTAACTCAGGATGGTATGAATTCTATCTTTTTTAAATATGTTTTGGTTTAATTTATTCTTTGAAACCCAATACTAACTTAAGCATCGGAGGGGTGTTAGCCAAGCTAACACCCACCTTAGTTTAAGGATGTTTTGCAGTATATGCTCCAGGATATAGCTCCAGGATGCTCACTCAAGATACTTCAGAAGATTAGAGGATTGGCCCCCTCTCTCACGTATAAGGGATCCTGATCCCTTCACAGGTTTAAAGGTATTCACCTTTCTTCCGAATTGGGTTTAAACACCCCGCCTGGAGCGCAAGTTATTCAGGGATAGTTCAAGGTGGCGGGACCAGTCCATGTAAAAGTGGCTGACAATTTCGTTACTGTTGGCTATATCCTGAATCCTAAAGGTATATGAGGATTGATCACCCTCTCTCACGAAAGGGTATTTTCATACTCTCTAAGGTTTAAAGGTTTTCACCTTTCTAAGTCTTGGAGTTTATACACTCCCGCTTGTAGCGCATGAAAATTTGGGATTTTCCCCAGGATTAAAGGTTTTCACCTTTCTAAGTTTTGGGGTTTCCACACCCTCGCCTGTAGCGCACGAAACGTGGGTAAAATCCCCAGTAAAACTCAAAGACTTAAAGGTTTTCACCTTTTCAAGTCTTGAGGTTCTTATACTCCGGCTTAAATGCCTGGAAAATGGGTTTAGTCCTAATAAAATACAAAGTTTTTGGATAATCCCAAAGTATATTTTCAAAAAACATAATCACTTACAAGTCTACATAAATTTTTGAAAAAAGATTGCTAAGTTTAAACAACTGGTTGAAGAATTGCTAAAGGATCATATCCTGGTACAACATACTGGTCCTGCACAGACAGGGGACATCCGTGATGGAACATGACGTGTGCTGATACTATATCCTACTGGGGACATTTATGCTGGAGCAAGAAGAAAACCTATGCCAACACTATATCCCACTAAGGCATTGTGAGGAACTCAAAGGATCAAGTTTGGGCATAATTCGCCAAGTATCCTGGACTGGGGACACCTTCGGTGGAATGGTTGCGAAAGGACCGGAATGAAAGGATTGAGATATCTTCTGTTTCGGTATGATCTTTCCTATTTTTGTTCTTTAAAAAACCTTATCCAGATTGTCTAAATTTCTGAAGCTATATTATAACACTTATGAGTAACCTGATCGGGATATGTTCTCAGGATATATTCTCAAGATGTATTCTCAGGATATACTTCAGGATACTTGGATTAAAAACTGAAACTCTGTTCTAGTCAAACAAGCGTTCTTAAAACCAACTTTGTAAAATAAAAATGAACTGTCCTCTTTCTCTGAAAACTTTATCTGAATTGCTTAAGTTATAAAAACCCTATTTGACGGAAGTCTTAATAGGATATTTGCGAGTATACTGATCAAGATATTTTCATAAAAAGTAATAATTGCACTAAGTTTGGAACATTGGAATTCAGACTAAGCAATGCATAACAAATAACAACATGTGAGGTTAAAAGGTTAGTTTATTATTAATTGTATTCTTGGTTTCATCTCAAAAAGAGACCCATCCACCAAGAACACAATTAAGTTTTTAAAGCATATTTACATAAACAGTTGAAGGCTTCGTCCTGAAAACACGAGATCCTTCCACCTCCAACTGTTAAATTGTTCTAAAGCTTGCAGGAAATTAAAATTGTTCTAAGTACAGGACGACCAGATGATTCAGACGCTACAAAGCAAAATACAGGTATCGTTAAAGACAAACTAACCCGGATACAGGTTTAGTATATGTGTACGGGATACAGGATTTGGATATTTACCTTATAAAGGAAGGAGGTCATGGGCTCGATGGATTCCATGAAGCCAAGGTCATCATAAGAGAAACTTTCGGTAGCAACAGTGGAGGGCTTAGAGCAGGTGGCAACAGATGATTCTTTTTTTTACCAGGACAGGCTTGGAGTAACTGTCAAGCTCCTCAAGATCGAAGACAACAGGGACCTTAGCAGAGTCTACAGAAAAGGGAGTAGTTTCAATCTTATCATATTATGTGCTGATTAACCAAACATATGCAGGAATGTTCAAAATAGATATCCTTACCAGACGTGCCAGAAGACTACCTAGTTATGAGAAAGTATAACCTTGGAAGTTGCGTGAAGTCACATCAACATCTACATCCCATTAAGTGCATCGAACAACACAACGAAAAATATACCCGTTTGGATTTCAAGATCCTAACAGATATATTTTTGGGGACAATTGTTATGGGTGGAATTTCGAGCTTATATCCTGGAGCATATCCTGATATTATATGCTTGATGCTGCGGCCAGGATACTGAACCAGGATATTGGTAACATCCTCTGGGGGTATCCTGCTTGCTATTAACGATTTTCTTTGGTTGCAAGGTACCAACGATAAAGGACTTGATCTACCTGAAGATTCGCTCAAGGTGGTTGAAAAATGGACGTTGATGGTGGAAGAATGGGTCTTGTAACGGTCAGAATAGAATAAAGGCATATTCCGCGAGAATATCGGGAGCTGATCAAAGCTATTGACGTTGTAACGGTCATATGAGCTGAAGACCCGGTTTTATAGTCAATAAGCACGTGGAAAACAAGTAAAAGCAGTCCCCCAACGTTCAGAATGGAATATTCCAAAGTATCCCGGAATAATAGGATAGTTTGTTAGTTTTTGTTACTATAAATGGGAGCGATCGGATCATAGGCAGACACAACTTTTTCCACACATTCTCTTTCGCACACTTTGCTCTCTAGCTTCTAGTAATCACTACACACAAACACTTGTACACAAATTACATTGTAACACCTAGTCGATCCGCATCATATCCTGCACTGTATCCTGAAGTTTGAAGCAATAAGAAGAACAAGGCAGCTGCGATTGTCAGCTCCCGAGGTTTTATGCCGGCGATCTAGATTGATCATGGGCTTTCCTCGTACATCTCGTGTCATTTCCTTTACTTTTTACTCATTGTTTGATCGTAGATACAGCTCAATATCCTGAGCAGTATCCTGAATACTGATCTTCCAAATAACTTAACCGGCATATTTTCAACACACTTTCTAGCACACTACCTCACTTCACTAATTTGATCACTTAATTGCCTCGGTAATTTTTGACCAAAACAATAATAATAAAAAACAAATTAAACGCTAAATATAATGCTCCTAATGAAAAATAATGAAATGCTACTAATGAAAAATAATGAAACAGTTACATGAGAATTATTAATTACTATTTGTTATTGAAAAATCAAATGAATAATAGATAAAATAGTATTAAGAATAGAAGCAAATGTATAAAAAAAAATTAAATACCAAATATAATAAACAAATACCTAAGAATTTTCAAATACTATTTATTACTAAAAATTAAAATAAATAATAGATAAAATATTACTAAAATTAAAAATAAATACTTAATTTTTTTTAATAACTATTCATCACAACTTTCTATTAATAATATATATAATATATAATATATAATATATAATTAGTTGGGGGCGGCTTACCCAGGCATGGGGTGCGAATATCAACATGGAGAGGGGCCAGAGGGGACGGATGGGGGCTTGGCTAAGTCGCAGGGTGGGGCGAGTTTTGTAGTTTATATATTCTTTTTAATTTTAACTAGAATTAAAATTAACCGTCAGCAACCATCAACGCTGAAGTTGTGACATGTTAAAACGAAGCGATGGACCGAAATGTAGAACATTTAAAAAAATAACTATGTCAATCTAGGATCCATGTGTTGCGACGAACCTGTCAAATGAGAAAAATAGACCTAAAAACATTGAACAACACATGGGCGTTGCGTCGTGTTAACTCGCAAAATTATGAACAAAACGTATAAAGGTTGAATCACACACGCATGTTGCGTCGTGTTAACTCACATAATTTAGTACGAAACGTAAAAGAAAATTTGGGATGGATGAAAAGTATAGGAGACCAAAGTTGAAAGTAAAAACGTTATGAGGTTCAATTCCAAAAGATAAACAGTTTTGGGTTAAAAAGGTAAAAAATTATTTTTGTGAGGTTAAAATTGCAAGAAACCGAAAGACAAGGACATATAAAAAATAACAAAGTCGATCAATGACTCACGCGTTGCGACAAACCTATGAAATGAAAAACAATAGATGTAAAACCTTGAACTACACATGGATGTTCCAAAATTATGAACGAAACGTAAAAACGTTGAACCACACACACGTTGCTCTGTGGTAACTCACAAAATTTAGTACGAAACTTAAAACGAAAATTTGCGAAAGATGAAAAGTATAAGAGAACAAAGTTGAATGTAAAAAAATTGTAAAGTTAAATTGTAAAATAAGAAAATTTTGGCTTTAAAGTATAATGTTACAATTTTGTAAAGTTAAAATTGTAAAAGATTTAAAGATTTAGGTTAAAACTAAAATTTCAACTTTTTTTTTTTTTTGAAAAGCACCCAAAGCATGTAGTACAACACTATATGCATAAAAAAAATACTTATTTATCGTATATAAATTACTTAATATATAAATTAGTAATTTAAAGTCATCTCAAACCAATATCATATTTTACATAAAACCCCCCAATAAACCCTCACAATACATCTTAGTGGTGTGAAGAGCGAAAAAAAATGCTCCAACATAACAACACTTTTTTTCATCTAAAACCCTAATAAAGTCCCTCACAACACACATTTTTATGACAACACACAAACTGTATACAATTGTGAAACATCATAAATATAATATATAAAATTTGGTTAAAGAAATTTCATGGCTCCTCAATCTATAAAAAGGAAAATGGCTAAAACTTCATACCTTGAGTGAAATCTGTCAAGGAAAAGTAAAATTGCAATTACCAACTTATCTATACCCATTAGGGCTGTAAACGAACCGAACGTTCAGCGAACAATTCGTGAACCATTCGGAGTGAAGTTCGTTTATGTTCGTTCGATTAGCTTAACGAACGAACACGAACAAAAAATTTCGTTCGGTTAGCTTAGTGAACGAACACGAACACAGGTTTCGTTCGTTCGAGTGCGTTCGTGAACGTTCGACAATATGTTCGTTTACGTTTGTTCATGTTCGTTCGTTCGTGTTCGTTTGATTATATTAAAAATAATAATTAATAAATCTTTTATCTAAACATATTGAAAACTTGAAATCCTGTCTTTTTCTAAGTTAGCTAAAATTTGGACACTCGAAGACATTTTTTGGGATAATTATGTCTAGGTTAGTTAACCTTGATTTATCATTTAGTGGTGTAGTAGACTTTTTGTTTGTTGATTTACATTTGATGGTTGTATTTAACTACTTATATCCAATTTTTAAGGATAACAATGTTTTTTTTATTTTTTATTTTCAAGTTAAATGTTCGTTTACATTCGTTGTTATTTGCATGCGTTCGTTTGTGTTCAAGACCAGTGTTCACGAACTATTCGTGAACAACTAAATTTCCTTAACGAACGAACACGAATATAAACTTATGTTCGGTATGCGTTCGTGAACAGTTCGCGAACATGTTAATTTCCTTAATGAACAAACACGAACATGGCCTTGTTCGTGTTCGTTCGGTTCGTTTACAGCCATATTACCCATAATTGGGATTTATGTATAACTATGTATATTTTGCCGATTCTTGTAAGTTAATTAGCTCAATAACCAAAATTTCTTCTATGTATGATCAATTTAACTTTTTTTTTTACAAATTATACTTTGAATTATTAAATTATTATTATGTGGGTACAATTTTGATCGACCGATACGCTTGGTAAACAAGCAAAACGATTGGTCCAATAACCAATAACCTGGCCAGTTTTTTTAAAATGGATATTTTGATAAATTCTTTTTATAATATGAACTATGAGCAAACGCCTAATCTAACTTATAATAAAAAACTCCAAATAATGTCACATGTCATTCTCTCCTTTAATTTTTAAATAATATGATTAATATCGAATTTAATGTAATATAAAATAATATAAATATAAAGTATTGTTAATTCCTTCAGTTTATTTTCCACTATTTTTGTTATCCGTAATTTATATATTTATCTTATAATATTATATTATTTCTCACATTTATTAAAAAGATTCCAGTAGATTTTTTTTAAACAGTCATGATTCTCATATAACTAGATCATTGTAAGAGTCCTCGATTTGAATTGTGCTTCTTTTCCATTGTTGTTGTTATGGGCTACATAGAACAATTCGATATGGTACACTCTTTGTTGAGTATTTAGATTAAAAAATTAATGACCCATTTGTAGCATAGGGATATTATAATTTACAAACACTAAAAGCCTCAATTCTACGGGCTTATAGTTATAGTAAATTTGTTGGACAATTAGAACATCTGTAATGGGGCGGTATATACCGCTGGAAACGATGATGGCGTCCCATAGCGCCCGGCTATACCGTTACGATCGTCGCTATAGGGTAAGTTTTATGCCTCCCCGCTATGTATATAACGACGTTACTATTCCTTCCCCACTCACACACATATATATACATACATATATATCAAACCCCATACATATATAACACCACTACACTCTCAAGACATATAAAGCCCCATAACCCTCTTTTCTTACAAAATTGCCACTTGTCACATATCCCCCTCCCCCCCCCCCCCCCCCCCACTATGGGGCTCTACCACTACACATGGCCTTAGACCGGTTTAACTTCAATCACTATTAGTATAGAGACATATAATACTAATAAAAAGTTCACTTAATGCCACATTACATTATGATACTAATAAAAGAGTCTACTTAGGGGCTGTTTGGCTAAGCTTATTCTAGTGACTTATTTACTTATTGACTTTTTTAAAAGTTAAAAGGTGTTTGGGTTAGCTTATTATGTGAGAGGAATAAGTAAATAAGTTACTCCATTCTGACTTATTTACTTTTCCAAAAAGTCAATAAGTAAATAAGTCACTAAGATAAGCTTAGTCAAACAGCCTCTTAATGTCATATGACATTCTCTTATTCAGTTCACTAATATTATTAGTATTAATTAATTAATACAAAACAATGAAAATTCCTTAACAACTTAATGCTAATAAATGTTTTATTGTTTGCTTAGAAATTGATCATTTACTTTTGACTTATCTGTAATATATAATTAGTTATTAGTAACAATTTTACTTATAATAAACAATTTCAAATGATATCAATGTGACAACACCTTCTTCTTCTTCTTTAAAAGTTTTTTTTTTTATTATAGGTTTAAAACATCTATTAAATAAATTATTATTTTATATTATAATAATAAAAATGGTAAAAAAATATGTTAACCCCATACTTGAAAACTGGTTTACTTTCATGCTTTGAAACACTTTTAAGGTTATTAGATTTGTGTAATACACGGGTTTAAGGATATAACATCTTCATGATAATTTTGATGCAAGTCTTTACTCACCGGATGTCCTAAATGGAGTTATATTTTTAGGCTTGCCAAACTATTGATAATTACAAAAGGTCAGTATTCCTATGACGTTATCAAGAAATATTGATCGAAAGAATGGTTTATGTAATGGAACTCGACTACAGCTCCTAGCACTGGGTGATCATGTTATTGAGGCACTCTTATTATCTGGAAGTAATACTGGAACACGAACGTTTATCCCTAGATTTCGTTTAATACCGCCAAATAGAAAGATCCCATTTAAATTGAAAAGAAGACAGTTTTCTCTCGCCCTATGTTTTGCTGACGATAAATAAAAGTATAAGACAATTTCTATGTAAAGTTGGTTTGTTTCTAAAAGAATCGGTTTTTACACATGACCATTTGTTGCGTCATCTATGGTAAAATTCACATATGTAAATTTATGAAAATAATATAAAATTAAATAATTTATAATGTTATATCCTTAAACCCGTGTAGTACACGGGTCTCATAATCTAGTTAATTAATATACCGTTACACAAAAAAAATATTGATAAAAATTAACCTTTTTTTTTTAAAGGCCAACAGAATCAATTCTGAGCACTCTCGGGGCACCCACTGGACCAAACGGAGTACTCCGAGTGTACCCGGGTCCACCACCAATTCCGGGGAAACCCGGTAACCCACCCGCCCGTAGGCACGACTATGAAGTTACCGGTAAAACCCGTTTGGCTTAAGGATCCAACCCAGGTTTCCCTGGGTCTCCTATCATTGCCCACCAATGCCTCACTCTGCACCAAGTGAGAATTGAACTTGCATCTCACAAGAGAAATGCAAGTCTTCCACCAAAATAAAATGACATAATATCAACATATATACACAAATGTACTCTTGTCTATTTTTGCATCTTTATCTTTTCTACATCATAGGTTATTGTACTTGCATGTATTTCATTTTGATAATCTTAAAACTGAAAAACCAAGGAAATATTGAGTTGGTGATTTCCCGGTACAAGTGTATTATTTATCCAATACGTACTAATATGATGGGGTTTTTGAATTAATTAAGGATGATTTTTATATAGATATAGATCATATAATTTATCATTAATCACTTTGACAAGAATAAGATATCTGTGTCAAGTACTTCACATGTGAGGAGAGTTTTTGAAATTTCATTACGAATAGTTATTTTCCACTTTTTGAGCTTCAACTACATCATATTCTTACACCAATTAGATTTGTCATTTTCAACCTCTACATGTTCATCTGTGACCAATATCAGATCTTAATATTTTAAATATTGAAACAAAATGCTTCATTGATATGCCTTAACAATTCTGAAATTCAAGCCACACCAAAATCTATATATTGCCTATATAGTGTTAAAACCGTTATCATGATTTAAAGTAAAAGATGTTATATCTTGGTGAATTGGAAAATAAACTAAAATAATACAGCCAAACATATGGGTCATGGATGGTAAAAGCTTACCAACAACCATGCTAAAAAGGAAATGAACTCTCCATTTACACATATCTGTTGTGGTCACTTTTGAGAAAATGATAATTAAATGTACTTTAGATTAGTGGGTATGGAGAGCCCCATCCCCAAGGGATGGGCCGCCACGTAGGCTCGGCTTGGAAGGGATGGACCTAGGGGTGGGGGATGAACCTCTTTATATATATATATATATATATATATATAGGGGATCGCTAAAATGAGAACCACCTCCAGTTATGAGAACCATGATAACCACTTTATAGCCTTTAGATCAACTTAATGGATGGATGATGTTAAAATTAACAAAAACTAATATTAAATAAAATTTGTCTTATTATGTCTTTTATATTTTAATCAAAAAGGGTAGATTGCTAAAATAACTTTTTTTTGTCTTTTTCACTTTATTATTTTTTAATTACCTTTTGTTTTATTATATTACTTTTTAGTTTTATTATATTACTTTTTATTTTTTTTAAAGATTTCTTTATTAAACAAAAATTTTGAAAATCAGATTTTTAATATAAAAAAAATTTATGCGCGTTTTTTTACCACCCGTTTTTTACGCGCGTTTTTTTACGACCCGTTTTACGCTCCGTTTTTTCACGCCGATTTTGCGACCGTAGTTTTTAAGTGTCGTTTTTAGGCCCGGTTTTAGGCGCCGTTTTTTGCCGCGCCGTTTTTTACGTCACGTTTTTTACAAGCCGTCCCGTTTTAGCACGCCGTTTTAGCGTCACGTTTTTTTACAAGCCGTCCCGTTTTTTGTCGTCCCGTTTTAGCCGTCCCGTTTTTTGCCGTCCCGTTTTTTGCCGTCCCGTTTTTTTTACAAGCCGTCCCGTTTTTTGCCGCGCCGTTTTTTACGTCACGTTTTTTACAAGCCGTCCCGTTTTTTGCGCCCCATTTTTTACGTCCCGTTTTTTTCGCCCCATTATTTACGTCACGTTTTTTGCCGCGCCGTTTTTAGCGTCACGTTTTTTTACAAGCCGTCCCGTTTTTTGCCGTCCCGTTTTAGCCGTCCCGTTTTTTTACAAGCCGTCCCGTTTTTTTCCGCGCCGTTTTTTACGTCACATTTTTTACAAGCCGTCCCGTTTTACGCCCCGTTTTTTTACGTTTTACGCGTCGGTTTTTTACGTTTTACGTGTCGGTTTTTTACGTTTTACGCGTCGGTTTTTTACGTCTTACGCGTCGGTTTTTTACGTTTTACGCCCCGTTTTTTTACGTTTTACGCGTCGGTTTTTTACGTTTACGCCCCGTTTTTTACGAGCGTTTTTTTACGGAACGTTTTACGCCCTATTTTTTTACGCCCCGTTTTTTTACGAGCGTTTTTTTTTTACGAGCGTTTTTTACGTTTAACGTTTTACGTAGAACTTTTTACTTTTTACGTTTTACGTAAACACTTTTTTACGATTTACGTTTTACAAAAACTTTTTACTTTTTACATTTTACGTTAACACTTTTTACGATTTACGTTTAACGCGCCGATTTTTTCACGTAACACTTTTTACTTTTTACGTAACACTTTTTACGTTTTACGCGCCGATTTTTCACGTTTTACGTAACACTTTTTACGTTTTAGGTAAAACTTTTTACGGTTTACGTAAAACTTTTTACGTTTTACGTAAAACTTTTTACGTTTTACGTAAAACTTTTTACGTTTTACGACTAACGTAAAACTTTTTACGTATTGCGTAAACCTTTTAACGTTATACGAAAAACCTTTTACGTTTTACGTAAAACCTTTTACGTTTTACGCGCCGGTTTACGTTAACGGTTTTTTCGTTTTAGTAAAAAAAAAAAATACGTTTTTACGTTTACCTAAAACTTTTTACGTTTTACGTTAAAAAAGTTTACGGTTTAATTTTTTTTACAAAAACTTTTTTACGCAAAAACGAACGCACCCAGAAGTCGCAAACTCGGTGAAGCGTCTCAGGTATATTGTTATCATCATCGACGCCTAGAATTAAAAAAAAAAACAAAGGGTATCTCGAAAAAAACGGGGTTTGGCTCAGATTATCCGATAATCAAGAGGCTGCAAAAGTGGGGTTGCAGAATCAAAAACCCTACCCTCCGCCGTCCTTGCCGCGCCATCGTCATCAAAATCTACGTTTTTTTTTTTTGCATCATCGCCACCCCATCGATCGTATCAAAACCCACATATTTAAATATCACAAATCAAAACCCACAGATCAAAATCCCCAGCATACTAAACTCAGAATCAAAACAAATATCCAGATTAAAACCCACACATAGTTCACTGTTTCAAAAACATTCAAAATCATCAGCACCCCCCCCCCCCCCCACGCCACCGCTACCACCGCCAACAACCATCGCACACCTTCATCACAAAAAAGCAACAGCAAAAACCCACCAACATTCAAAAGCACCAGTAAAACCAACCAAATCCAAACAATAACAAACATCAGTAAATCAAACACCGGAGAAACATCCCCAAACTGACCCGGAACATAACCTCCACCGCCACTGCCGTAGACGGTGTGGCTCCGGCGGCCGCGCCGCCGTCTGACCACCACCGTCATCAATATCACCATCATTATCTATCATCTTTAACATCATCATGCCGGTTATCATCATCCTCATCGAGTATTACCGGAAGCGAAAAGAAAGAAACAAGAATTATAAAAAAAAGGTAGAAGTAACAGATTTACCGGTTATCATCAACCTCATCGAGACCAAGACCTCCGCCGCTCACGGCGGCGCTGCCGTCGGCCCACCTCAGTCCTCTTTCTCTCTCCGTCCTCTCCATCCCCAATCTTTCTCCGTCCACGGCGGCGTCAGGGTGGTCAGCCTCCGCCGGCGGCAGTGTACTGACCCACATGTGATACTGAGAGATTTGGTGTTGAACGATTTTAGAGAGAGAGAGAGATTAAGAGTTGAAGGTTTTTTAAGAGAAAGAGATTTGCTTCATCAGGGATAAGTTTCAAATAAGAATGAGGAGAGAGAGAGACTAAAGATGGGTTTTAAGGGGTCTGACACTTTAAAAAAGCTGGTGGAATTAATGTGGAGAGAGAGGAATGAAATGACAATTGGGGTAAATGTCCAAATTACCCTTTCTGTTGGCATAATATGATTGGTGGAGATTGGTTCTCATGGTTCTCATAACTGGGGGTGGTTCTTATTCTAGCAGCTCCCTATATATATATATATATAGGGGGCCGCTAGAATGAGAACCACCACGAGTTATGAGAACCACGAGAACCAAGTGCCACGGAGGGGCGTTGACCACGAATTTTTTTTTACACCTAGATCCGTATATTTTAAGACCGGGTGTAAAAAAAAATTTCAAACGGCGCGCCCGAGGGGGTAGTTTTTTACACCCAAAGTTTGTAAAAAAAAAAGAAAAAAGAAAAAAAAATTAAAAACACCAAACTTTGGGTGTAAAAAACTACCCCCTCGGGCGCGCCGTTTGAAATTTTTTTTTTACACCCGGTCTTAAAATATACGGATCTAGGTGTAAAAAAAATTTCGTGGTCAACGCCCCTCCGTGGCACTTGGTTCTCGTGGTTCTCATAACTCGTGGTGGTTCTCATTCTAGCGGCTCCCTATATATATATATATATATATATATATATATAGGGGAAGGTTCATTTGAGAAGAAAAATTAATTGAGAAGAAAAAGAACAAAGGGTAATTTTGTAAAACATTAAATAGTTTTTCACTTATCTCATTTATTATCATTTTTGACTAATTAATTAGTCATAAAGACTATTATCCTCCACACTAACTTTTTTTGCCTACACACATCAAAAAGTTGTCCTACATATTTCGAAATTCATCCTACACGTTGAAATTTATCTTACACAACTCGTAATTTATCCTACACAACTTCTAATTTATCCTACACTTTAAATTATTTTATTTTATTTTTTTTTTAAAAATATATATTTTGAAGATAAGTTACAAAAAATTTAATGTATTAGCTATTAAAGAGAAAGACTACAAATTAATGACCTATGTAGATTTACCAATGTACCCTTATAGTAAGATTAAATACTTATATTAAATAAAGTAAAATAAAACATTTTTATTGGTTGAAATTTGTTCTTTTTTCTTCTTACAAAAAATTTCTTCTCATTTGAACTCTCCACTATATATATATATATATATATATATATATATGTATGTATGTATGTATGTATGTATGTATGTATGCATGCATGCATGCATGCATGCATGATAAAACATTTTTATTGGTTGAAATTTGTTCTTTTTTCTTCTTACAAAAAATTTCTTCTCATTTGAACTCTCCACTATATATATATATATGTATGTATGTATGTATGTATGTATAGATGTGTGTGTGTTAGGAGAGAGGAGAAGAGCCCATCGACTTCGGCTGCTGGGTGACGGAAAGGACGAGCCGGGCCTGTGGGGGCGGTGTGGGGGACCGGCGCCGGGCCAAGCCGGCCTCAGCCGGCCCCCATACCGCTTAGTCTTACCTATTTTCTAAAAGAATAAAAACAGGGTTTTTGGTTTGAGATGTTTGGATGACCTATAATGTCGTCTTGTGCCATGAACAAATAATGAGATTTATGTTTTCATGTTTGTGGTCACATCATTTTTAATATCACTAGGTGATGCCCTGCCCGCGTTGCGTGGCGATGGCCGAATAACTCTCAACCAATTAAAAAAACAGTACTATAGTTTTGTAAGAAATAAAAAGTAAAAAGAGTGGTAGACAGCTCTTTGACACGATTTTTAGTTGGGGGCAAAGTCATATTTTTATTTTTACATGAGGGAAAAATCAAAATTATTTTCCCGATGGTAAAATTCTAATTTTTAGGTAGGGGAAAAACATATTTTTATTTTGCACTGGGGGCAAAAACATAATTTTGAATTGAGGGTGATATCGTAATTTTGAACCGAGAGAAAATTCGTAAATTTTGGCTGGGGGCAAAAACATAAATTTATTTTGAACTGTGAGCAAATACGTAATTTTAAACTGTGGGCAAAACCGTAATTTTAAAGTAGGTATAAAATAATAAACCGGTGTAAAATCGTAATTTTGAGCCGGGGGAAAAACAAAATTTTATTTTGAACTTGGGCGAAAACGTAATTTTGGCTGAGGGTAAAAGCGTAATTTTTTTATCGAGAGCGAGATCATATTTTTTAGCTCGGGGCAAAATGGTAAACGTATTTTGAAGTTAAGGCAAAACCGTATTTTTTAACTGGGGGCAAAAACGTAATTTAAAGTTGATATAAAATAATAAACTGGTTGGTCCAGTGGGTATTGCTCGCCGCCCATTTGAACCAATGGCAGAGAAACACTAATCCAAGGCAAAAACATAATTTTAAAGTGTGTAAAATAATAAACTGATTGGTCCAATGGGGGAGGGGCGGCGGCCCATTTGAACAAATGACCGGGAGATACTATTCTCTGTGCTTCCTTCACTTGTTAGGATAATGCTATTTTTTTATTTGTTATACTGTTCAAATAGTTTGAGAATTAATATATATATATATATATATATATATATATGATAATGATAATATCGCTAAATTCCGAAAAAAGAGACTTAAATTTCAAATAAATCATTACATCTATTGATTTCTAAATTATGCAATGTCGGTAAGAATGATATTCAAATAACATCATTACATCTATTGATTTCTAAATTATGCAATGTCGGTAAGAATGATAGAAAAAACATGCTTGTGTCGATCTCAAAGGTGTATCCTCCCTAGCCGGGTTTCGGGAAAATAGGTTTGTGGCGGGGCAAGCGGTATTGAAAGCAGAGTCGAAGAAGGTGGAAAAGCACGCGAAAGCTTGTGAGGATAATCAGCATGCCTTTGTCCCCCTAGCGTTTGACACGTTTGGCTCTTTGGCGCCAGAGGCAGTTCGTTTCTTGTCCAGAGTTCAGCGTGTAGTCCACATCAACTTTTCGACCCCTCAGGGGCGATGCTTTGTTTTTAGTAGATTAGGGTTTTCTATTCAGAAAGGGATGCCGGCACAGTTTGTTGCTCGTCTACCTGGTATCCTTATGTAATTTGCCCTAATGATTGGAATGAAAATTGCTTCTTACCAAAAAAAAAAAAAAAAAAAAAGCTAGAGAAATCTAAAATCAACACATCCAAGTCAAAGACACAGGATTGAGTTTATAGGCACATAGCATACTTTAACTTTTTAACTTTATATTAATGTAAATACCGACATTAGGCAAATCCCACATCATTTTGTTTTGTATGCAGGAGAGTATGCAAGAGAGAAATACCGACATAAGAAATGTTTCCCCTCAAAGTTAATCAACGCTTTTTAAGCACATTGTTAATTTGTCGATGACGGAAGAAATTAACATTTAAACTTGCGTGTTTAGGTGGGGGAGATTCCTGGTTGGGTGTCCTCTTATGAAGTCACCCCGTAAGGGAACAAAAGAAAACAAATATAAGAGCTCTAGTGGGCCAAAACTGACAATATTGATTAATACAAAAAGTCATAATTACAAATGGTATCATACGTGGACACTCCTGATCTTATGCTATGATGAGGGAAATCTCTTCAAGAACAATGAGTCTCGAGGGATGTTTGTGACGTTTTAGATGAATCTTACGTCGTTATTGTTTGTGCACGTTAGAGACATTCTTAATGTAGGGAATATCCAAACTTAAATATCAGCAGCGCGTTAGTGATTGTGGATGAAAAAAAAACTTCACAGTTAATTGTGATTAGGCGAATAACTTCTTGATATTGGAAATAATAAACATTGGAAATTATATAGTACTCAGAGACAAAGCATATAATATAAAAGAGTAAACTGCAATTTTACCCCCTGAGGTTTGGGGTGGTCATTGGCATGTCTACCCCCCTAAGGAAATAATTGCAATTTTACCTCCCACTGTTTGCTCTTATGTCGCATGTTTACCCCCCGGGCCATGTTTCCGTTAGAGATTAGCGTTTTCTGTTAATGGTCAAAGGGCAAATAGGTAAATTCGCGTTCCTGTTGACCTGCAACTTCATATAATCCCCCTTTCTTCACTTTGAAACCCTGAACTTAACCTACCTCTAAAATCAAGAGCACCGCACCGGCGATCAGGCATTCTTCAACAATTACAGCTGATTACGAGCATGGATCTTCGATTGTGGAAGGTACGAGCTGAAGATCAGTATTTCTAACCGGCTGAAATGTACCATAAGTGACATGCAAGCTCACAGGGTCTGAATTAGGTAAAATTTTAACTTTTTTCTGTGTTAAATTGTTGTTGATGTTTGTTTACAGGTGAAGCCCAATCTTAATTTACCATAAAATTTCACCATGGAGCTAATTTTGTAGAAAACCCAAATAGGAAATACTTTGGTTGGAAGATGAACTACATTGATCATGTAGATTTTAGAGTGTTGAATACTGATGTTTTAGAGGAAATGGCTAAGAAATTAGGATACAATGATGGTTTGTTTTTCTGCATTCATTACAAGGAACCGTACTGTTCGTTGGATTTTGGTATTAGGACATTAAAATGTGATGTTGACTTAGAGCCTATCTTTAATCATGTGCGTCAAGGAGTCCACATTATAGACATGTATGTTGAACACCGGAGGTTAACAATATTGGAAAATACAAGTGAAGGTCCTGTAGGGGCATGTAAAGCAATTGTTCCAGCATCATTTATAATAAATAATCAGAATCATAGTATGAATGAAGATGAGGAAGAGAGTGAAGGAAGTGATCCTGATTATGAGTATGTTGAGGAAGATAATTTGGTTTATGAAATAGAGGTGGATATGCAGAGGTTCAGGGCTAATGTTGAATTTACTAGGGAAGAACTGGATGGTTCAAGTGATGGGGATCATGATGATGAGAGAAGCGAAGAAGGTCATCAGCCTGTTGACCTGGAGGATTTTGAAAGTGGGTCTGATGACAATTCAAGCCTTAGAGATAAGGTTGCCAGGAAGATAAGGAGGAGAAACAAGAGTGCTTTAAAAGGTCCAAATGATCTGCCATTCTATATTGGTCAGCTTATTGATGACAAGAAAAAGATGAATCAGATGGTGAAAAATTATGCTCTTAAGGCAATGAGGGATGTGTTTATTCTAAAAAATGAATTGTTAAGTAATAGGGTAGTATGTTTTGGAAGCAATCCACCACTACTTGGTCCTGTAAAAAAAAGGGAGAAGAGGGGCAAAATAGTAAATGCACCAAAGTAGGGCAAAAATACAAGCACCTTAAAAGGCATACCAAGCCCACCTGTCCTTGGGCAGTTCACATCTCAAGGAACACAGACAAGGATAAGTGGTGTGTGAAGACCATTCATAATCAACACAATTGTTTGACAACAAGAGCCGTTTCTTTGTACACAATGAGTTCGATTGCTAGAGAGATCCAACCTATGATTGAAAGCAATCCAGACATGCCAATTCAAGCAATCCAAAGTCAACTGCTTCAGAAGCATCAACTAGAAATATCACTACATAAGGTCTTCAGAGCCAAGAGGATAGAAACTACGAAGATCTATGGTGATTACCAAGAACAGTATGGTCTGCTAAGGTCATACTGTGATGAACTTCTAAAAGCCAACCCAGGTAGTACAATTAAAATTGATGTGGAGCCATGTGGGAACTCAGCTAGCCCTACAAGGCAGTTTCGAAGGGTTTATTTTTGTTTTGCCTCCATGATGACAGGATTTAAGATGATTGGAAGACCATTGGTGGGTGTGGATGGTTGTTTCATGAAAGGTCCATTTCCTGGACAGATCTTGAGTGCTGTTGGTATTGATGGGAACAATAGCATATATCCAGTTTGTTATTCCTTTGTTGAGGCAGAAACAACACAAACCTGGAAATGGTTTTTGCAATTGTTGAGAGATGACCTAGGGTGTACGGCTGACTCTTGTTTCGCCTTCATCAGTGACACACAAAAGGTAATAAGTTCTTAAGTGTTAATTAATACATTGCAAAAAACTTTGGTAGCAAAATATTGTGATTAATTGCATTTTGTATCACAGGGTTTGATTCCTGCTATGCTAGCTGTTTTTCCTAATAGTGAGCATAGATTTTGTTTGAGGCACATCCATGAGAACATGAAATCCAAGTGGCGTGGAGATCTTTACAAGAATCAGCCGGAAGGAAGACATCTATTCCATACTTTAACAAAGCTATGGAAGAAATTAAGACAACAGAACGAGCTATGTATGACTGGCTGAATGAGATCCCATACATCGCTTGGTCAAGAGCATATTTTTTTGGAAGAGCTAAATGTGATATGTTGCTGAACAACATATGTGAGGTTTTTAACAGACAAATCGTAGGAGCAAGGGACAAGCCGATTATCACATGCCTAGAATTCATTCGGGAGTACATGACCAAGAGGATAGTGAATGTCAAGAAATTGCAAGCAAAGTGTATGGGGACACTGACACCTCATGCCACTGAGGTCTTCGATGAGATCAAGAAACAGGCTGCTGAAATGTCTGTTTTAATGGTTGATTCAGACAAGTATCAAGTAACAGGTCCGAGATCACAGTGTGTTGTGAATGTTAAACATAAAACTTGTGCATGCAGGAAGTGGGATTTGACAGGGATGCCTTGCAAACATGCAGTTGCAGCCATATGGGATATGTCAAGGAATAGCATTGATGCTGGCATACCAGAAGAGTGGGTGGATGAAGTGTATTGGCTGTCAACATGGAAGAAAGTCTATGACAATGTGATAGAGCCAATCAACGGGCCGGAGATGGGGACTCCTTCAGAGTGTCCAACAACACTCATCCCACCAAAGCATCATACACAAGTTGGAAGGCCAAAGAAGAAAAGAAAGAAGGCATTTGGTGAAAAAGAGCTTGAGCTGGAGTTCGACAAAGGAGGTAAAATGACCAGAAAGGGAACTAGCATCAAGTGTGGTAAATGTGGGAACATGGGTCACAATGTCAGGAGCTGCAAAGGACAAGGGGGTGAACAATCCACTGCTTCACAGGAATCACACACTGCCACTCAAGGTGCACCAGTTTACAATCTTGATGAGTGATGGATGGTTTGTAAGTTTAGACTATGTTTGTTTGTTTGTCAAGTTCGTTCAAGACAATGTTTGGTTTGTAACTTTAGACTATGTTTATTTATTTGTTTGTTCAAGACAATGTTAGGTTTGTCAACTTTGTTCAAGACAATGTTTGGTTTGTACCTTTATGTTTGGTTTGTACCTTTATGTTTGGTTTGTCAAGTTTGTATTTTGGTTTACAACTGCTTGTTCAAGACAATATGGTTGCTTTAGTATTTTGTTTTACAATGTTTGTTCAAGACAATATGGCTGCTTTAGTACAAGACATTGTTTGGTTTGGTTTGTTGTCATGGCTGCTTTATGTTTGGTTTACAACTGTCATGGCTGCTTTGGTTTACAATCTTTATGTTTGGTTTGTATATGGCTGTTTTAGTACAAATAATGTGTTCAAACAAAATTTTAGCGGAAAATGATTCGATTACATTGCAACATTTAGTACAAATAAGAGGTCCAAAATACAAACTTACAACCAAACAAATCTAGCCTATTTCCAGTGACAATCATCCAAACAAGACCAATCCGAATCAGAACCACGCTCCCCTTCATATGGGTCAAAGTACCAATCATCCTCTTCATCCCAATATGTGTAATCCCATGCATGTTCCAGCACTTCAGGGTCATAATCCTTTGTCGAATCTCCGAATATCTTTTCATAATCAGTTTCTTGCTCCATGTAAGGTCTGAGTATCTCAGACTGTTGATCCTCAAAGTAGACATAACTGTCTGGTTCTTCGGCTGCAACGACGTCTTCATCCTTACCAACATATTTCTCATTCTCAACTTTATCATTCTCTTTGTCAGCCATACCTACAGAATTACAAGCAGGCTACCAAAACAAACATATAAGAACTTGAAAAGGACCATTGCATAAAAAAATATAATTACAAGCAGTCAAAATACACAACCAAATCCAATTTCTCCACATTAAACTACTTAACAAAAGAAAGTAGAACAATCAAGACCCAAGTAATCACAAAGTACATCTTCAGTTTGAACACATCTCCATTCTTGTACCGAGCCAACTGTTCTTTGCACTTAGCCAACTCATCCTTATCTTTAATGCTTTGAATTAAACTAGGCATTACCTCTCGACAAACCGGACATCCCTGTTCTTCGCCTTTGTCAGCCCATCTGAGGAATCCACATCCTCCAACCTATTATCGGACATCATAAGCAAGAGTTTCAAACAAAGTTGAGTTTCAATAAGCATAAAACATAAGAAACTTACACATCGAATATACCATCGACCAGGATTAGCTGTCGATTCTGATTGTTTCACCACTGTTTTCGCACCACAAGGACATATGATGTCTGAATCTTGAGTTTTGCCCTTGAATCGAAGCACAGAGTACGAAGATGAAGACATGTTCAGGGCAGTGATTTGAAGGCAGTGAATTGAGGGCAGTGATTTGAGGGATTCAAGCTTTTAATGGAGAAGATGAAGGGTACTTTCGACATTTCCATACAGACTAACGGTAACATTAACGTTGAAATGGTCAGGGGGTAAAGTTGCCACATAACCCCAAACAGTGGGGGGTAAAATTGCAATTATTTCGTTATGGGGGTAGACATGCCAATGACCCCAAACCCTAGGGGGTAAAATTGCAGTTTACTCAATATAAAACTAAAAAAATATCCCCACCATCAAAGCAAAGTCATAGTATAATCCCAGGAGAATGACTTCCTAAAAAATATCCTCTCAAATCAATAAAAAAGAATTATATAGTACTCAGACAAGGCATATAAAGAGTTAAATGTCATTTTAGTCCCTGTGGTTTGGTTTATTTTGTCAGTTTAGTTCAAAGATTTCATTTTTTTCGCATGTGGGTTCAAAAATATTTCACCGTTCTCATTTTAGTCCATTAGATTAACTTCATCAATTATTTCTGTTAATGATAAAATGACCAAATTGCCTTTCTCGTTAACATAAATAATTGATAAAGTTAACCCATTAGACTAAAATGGTAAATATAAAATCTTTTTAAACCTACAGACAAAAAATAAAATTTTGAATAAATTGTGAAAATAGCTTAAACCAAATGAACTAAAATAACATTTAACTCTATTTTTAAATTATATAGAATCTTATTTTACCTTGAACAACATTTTATTTTCTTTTACTATTATATAAATAAATAACAATTCACAACTTTTTATTTTCTGTAGCAATCTTTTTCTTCATCTTTTGATTTTTTCCTTTTTAGTTTTTTGATGTTTTTTTTTTTCTTTTTGGTTTTTATCTCTTTTTACCCTTAACTTTCACTATATTATTACTTAAATCCCTTAACTTTATAAAAACTTTCTAAAGTGTCATTTTAACCTATCTCGAGTTTTACATGCTTATTTTTATGTACGTGAATCACATACAAAATGTTTCCGTCTATTTTTATATAAATTTTTCGGTTGGTCTATGTTTTGCCGATATGTTTTCATGTTTATTTTTATGTATGTTTTTAGTTGTTTTACGTTTTGTCATACATAATATGGTTTCAGTAGACGGAATAAATTTAAGTTACTTTACGTTTCAACACTAGTGAAACGCGCGATAACATTTTAACTTAAAAATAATTATATATACAAATAATGATAAAAGAAATTCTTGAAAACAAAACAATGCGAGTATAATTTAAAATCTTAAAAAATACAGCTTATATCCCCGTTGTCATTGCATTTAACTAAAATCTTGACACGATAACATTCTTCTGGACCAAGTTGGCCACGAATGGTGACGAAAACGACATATCATTGTTATTAAATTAATATAAAATCATGATAGTAACCATTATTAGTTTATTATTAATTAGCAAACCCGTGACTCAAACAACCTTCAATAATGCGAAGTGTTTAGCGTTTCTTTTGTATTTATCAATTTAATTTGTAATTTGGTAGGATACTGCCATTTTGCAATCTTGGTTGTTTCTACGTACATTCTGGACCACAAAGTTTTCATTTGTTGATAATTATATTGTTTTATTGTTATATCGTTTTATTGGTACATTTATAATTATAAACTAAAGGTAAAACTTTGCTGACTGGTTGTTAGTTCATTAACCTTTAGTGACTCACTAGGAAATTGCAAATAGAGAATTTATGAAGATAAATTTTATCACAGACAGATATTTTGGATATAGCTTAATCATGTAAAAAAATATTGTAGATCAAAATCGAGATCTTTTGGTACATGACATTTTTCATAGATCGAAACCACTTATACATACACTCTTGTGTAAAATGGTGTACAAGCAACTAAAGTATTTTGAATAAAATATAGCACATATTCGAGTTTACACTGGCCCATCGGGATATGAAATCAAGGATAAATAGATAAACATCATGATTTGCGGATTTTATGCTTTGTTTTTTCTTATGAAGTTCCCTTTGTTTTGTTCTTAAGGATGCTACTAGGAAACTAAGACTTTGCTTTGATGGTGGGGCAATCAAGAAGCAAGTTGGTTGATTTTCTTATTCACTCCAAAACAGTTTTGTATAAATTTCGTTTACTCGTATCAAGTCTAGAGTCCTTGTTTTATTAGAGTAAATTTTCATATGATATAATACAAAAAAAAAACTGCAAATTTTGTCCCTTTAACTTGACTTGTTTTGCTTTCTTCTCCATTATAGTGTTTTCATTGCGACGTCAAATTTTGATCATTTATGACTTTCGTAACTTACTTTTCCCACGTAAGAAAAACTTAAGATATTAGTAGAAATCAGATTTAAGAAAGAATTTTTTTTTTTTTCATTCTTAAGATAACTTACTGATATTATCAAAAAAATTAAAAAACCGAAAAGAAAACTTTATTTTGGTCGTGGTATATATATAACTCATATGAAATATATATCTAACTTCACGAGCTACACATACTTTTTTACAATTCTTACCTTATGATCAAAGGAAGTTAAAAAAAAAGAAAAGAAAATTGATTGGTTGGTTGGTAATAATTTTCTCGTTTTTCATGTTTTTAGTAGTTTTGGGGGAGATATTCCACGGTCCTCCCAACCGCTGATGTGATCTCACCTCGCAGACCGCCACCCAGCAAGCCTGAGTCTGGGGGTAAATCCGCTACCGTAGGGGCATTGGGAACGAGCAAGACTCGAACCCGCCACCTCCGGGTTAGAATGCGGGCTGGTGGCCATTGGGCTGACACCACCTATCATGTTTTTCTTCTTTTATTCATTTTTATTCTATTTCTTAATTTAAAAAGGTAGAGAGTATATCGAAATATCGTATTATATATATATACCTATATTCGAACCTTTTGTAAACCCACGTACCACTCTCTACAAGTAACAAAATAAAATGAAATCAGAAAAAAAAAAAAAAAAACCAAAATTTTATAAACAAAAACTTTAGAAGCTTCAAATAATACCCCAGAATAAATCAACTTAAATAAATTACAATTCAAACCTAATGCTTACTCTAAATATAGCTAAAACAATAATATTTATTTATTTATTAGATACAAATAGCATAATAATTTAAAGTTAAAGTTAAAACCATTATAATTCATGTACATAGTAAAGCCTTAGGATATAAGGAGTGGTTAAACACTTGAGAGTGGCAAACTAAAAAATCAACCAATGAGAGTGTGTCATGTCAAAGTTGTAAACTATGCTCAAAAATGTTGGCAATTGTTAGACACTTGGTAAAGTGGTAAACTATTTAAAAAAAAAAGTGTGATTGGTTTAGATTGGAATGGACCCCACCCCACACTGCCCTCTCTCTCTCACACTACCCCCTCTCTCTCATGATTCCCGCATCGGCATGCCTTCACCGCCTGATTAAAGAAACCGAGCGGCAAAGGGCTCGGCGGCGGTGTTGCCGCGCGGCAAAGGCCTTTGCCGACACCCTTTGCCGCACCACACCGGACATCCTTAATCGACAAATCCATAACTTTTTGATGGCGATAACGCTATGTTTTCTTGCGGCAGAATTTTTTGACCGATGTTTTCTTATTCCTAGTATAATAATTTTTTGATATAAATAATTTTTCTCTTTAACTGGTTCTTTTATAACTTAGCCAGTTTTGATAGCATATTAATATACATATTGTAAAAGTAATAAAAAAGGAAAAGGATTGAAAAACCCGTCTGTTCCATTTAGCTAGTTTCACAGATCAACTGGTGAAGTAAAAGAACAGAAGTAAGAAATAACCTAAACTCATTGGTGATTCTTTTTATTTGTGACCGAATAAAATCTTTCTAACATTGTGAGGAATTCATAACGGAAACTATTGGTCGTAAACGTTTTATTGCTAATAGTTTTGTAACGAAATTGTGACAAGAAATTTCCAAAATATTATTGGCTTCGCTAAATATTTGACGAATTTGAAACGGGTTACGGATGGCTTTTGATAGGGAATCCACTACTAAACAAAGAGTACCATCATCGAGGGTTGATTACCAACAAACTGCATTCCATACAGACGAATTTCCAACATAAACCCCAAAAAGTAGTTTGATAAAATATTAAAAACATCTTATTTCTAAAATGATATGCCGGCCATCGAAGAAGACGTGTCAGTGTAGAGAACTCGTCGGTAATCTCTTGGTACATTTTACCCATGACTGGCGCACTTTAACTAATGAATCTTGTCGCTAACAAGTTTCACCTTCGGAACCAGTGATACTCGTTTGTTTAGTAGTGATCTGATGGGTTTGTAAAGGAAATCCGACGTGATTGTGAAGAACACATTTGCGATGGAATCTCATTTGTGACGGATTTGTCACATACTTCATTTGTGGCGGAATTGCGACAGATTTCCATGTATTGCACTAGAAGTCAAGAACTTGCAAAACTAAAAGGAATGAAAATCGGACATCAAGTTTGGAACACCCCATTTCATAACAAAGCTACGGAAGCTAAATTATGATCGAACAATTATTTGATCGGACTTTAGGGTTCGTTTATTATATATGATGCAAATAATATCGCAATATGACAGAAGTTTAATAATAGTAAAGCCCTAACATTCACGTTTAATTAGATTATATAATTTAAGTCGATAGTTTGATCGATGTCACCATAGTGCTTAATTTTATTTAAACACTATTAAATAGCTATGGGTTCAAATCCCATTAAGTGTAAATTAGCTTACCGAAACCCTCCCTAGTTATATAGTATGGATTGTTAATAAAGAGGCAACAAACATATAAAATAACAAAGTTGTCGATTTATTTTATTTCACATAAAAGAGTAAAAATCATCAATGTAATATTCTGGCAACAAACATATAAAATAACAAAGCTGTCTATTTATTTTATTTCACACAAAAGAGTAAAAATTATCAATGTAATTTTTGAATGTAGTTACAGAAAGTGATAGGTGTCAAAATCGCTAATAGGATTTGTTAGTATGTTTCATGGGCTGGCTACTGCATTTTATCATGTTTATAGTTAACTAAATAGTCTATTCAAATCTCGTAGAAGAAAGTGATAGTGTCTAGATCGCTATATACTATATATGATTAACATGTTTTGTAGGCTAACAACATTTTCTTACGTTTAAAAAGTGTCAATTTGACAGTAAAACAAAAATTAATTAGCCACACAACCTATTCGTTTTTCCAAGGAGAATGCTAAAATGTAAAATCTCTCTCTCCACACACACACACACACACACATATATATATATGTATATGTATATATCAGACTTTACATGTGTGTTGATTATTTTTCTGTCTTAATTAAAAAAATTATATTTACATGACATATACTAGCAAATAATATCGTTCTCAAACAGTAAATAGCCAGCAACTTTCATGCAAGTAGTAATAGGTTATAGACAGAGGACCACATGGAGCAAGGATTGCCATACATTGTATTTTTATTTTTTAGCTATTAATTAAGAAACTAAAATGCCTAAAAAAACCATTGGCTGTTGAGTGTAACATATAATATACATATTTAAATATTTTAACGTTAGAAATAATTATATTTTATTAAGTTTAATCACATCTTTTACTTCTCACTTTAGTCTTTTCCTTGTAGTAAAATGGAATAAGCATTAAATTTGTACATACATCAAAGTATTACTAAATCTATATATATATATATAGTAATTAATTATGGCTTTTTTTTCCAAGATATTTTATATACCAAAATAAGACTTTGTAACGAAAAACTAGATATAGAAAATGACGTGGAGAGAAAAATCATAAACTGCCATATGATGAACATGAACCCACAAAATCTTTCTAGAGGAGAAAAAGAAGTGGTCCATACATGGAAATCAGAATTTATGGTGTGTAGCATCCCATGCTCTTAGCGTTGATCTGGTTGGATACCGTTGACGATGGAATTTATATAAATAACAGAAATGGTGATAGCAACATCTTGTGTAGTTGTGTGACCAACACAAGTTGAACAAATCCGATATTACATAGCAAGTGGTGGCTAAAGACCAAAACTTATTACACTGATTTGATTGATTGTGTGTATAATAGTAGTTTTTGTCATCCCTTACACACTTGTATGGGCTTCGAGCTTATCACTTGACCTATTGTCCTCATAAGAGACAACGATGGTGCATCTTGCTTTGGAGGAGAGAGGTCATGATAGTCGAGTAGGCGGTGCATGTTTGCGTTCACATAATTAGTTTTGCAACTTCTAAGATTGGTTGTAGATATGTGTTATCAATCAAGTTAGAATAACTGGTTTGGGTTCTGACTTTTGGATTTGAAATGGCATAGAATGGAAGCATTAATATAAGAGAATACTCTTGATATGGAAAAGCGATGTATTATTGTATGTCGAAACCAATACATCAAGTTCTTTGTATGATAGGCGAATTCTAAATTTGACGTGTATCGTCGTACTAAATTAAAATGAACAGCATGCAGTTGAAACTAACAGTCAAAACAAACACATCATTTAGCCAAATTAAACACATAATTTAGGGAATAAAAATGACAACCTATAATCTCTTCTTGTACACTAGGCGCCTTGCTTAACATGATGCCCTTAGAAAATTGATTGAATATGCCTGCTCCCGCTAGGTGAGCGTTTCAAAATGCATGTGTTTTAAATAAGCGTGAGACGCTCCAAAGCAATAGGGTCCACGAAGCTGAAGAGAGGGGCGAACATGTGTTTCCCGTGTACATCAGGAGCAATTGTTTTGCACAAAAACACTTCTAGTAGTTAAATCACAAAATAATGAATAATTTATACAAAAACAGTAAAACATGCGTTGAAGTGCCCCTCGGCGCGACACACAACAAAGCGACGTGTAAATGTGTAATTCACGAGTGGGTGAGTGCAAGCACAAGATGTGCAAGAGTCGACTTTTGTGCACTTGATAGTGAGGCACGCCTTTGAGCTTTTTTTGCCCGTCATATGTTTTCTTTTTGTTCGTTGAAGTGTTATGTTTATGTTCATATTCAATCCTAACATTATTGGCATGTTTAGTTGATGTCCATCACAGCTACTTAATTAGTTAGTTACATCATGAACTTCTATATTATAATGGGAGTTAAAATATATACTTCTACATGCTATTTATGCATTTTAACGATATTGAATTACAAATTATGAATTGGTTGTTTTATGTAGTATTAATATGTTATGTATATGAAATAAGATTTATAAAAAAAAAAAAAGTTAGAAATGTTTCTTTAAGTAGGAGCATTTAGTGTGTGTGAGGGGTGCGCCTTCGCCTCTCGCTTCAGCTCCGAGGTATGTATCACCTCAGAGCACCTATCGCTTTTAAACATGGAAAATTGTATATCATTTGATGTTGCCATACAAGTTGCTCATGCAGAGAAGTGGGAAGAGTTATGTTGTTGCTTCTAAGAAGTAAGAAAATTCACTTTGTTGCTTCTAGTTTTTGAAGCACATCATATGGGCTTTTACTAAGCTTTATTAAAATAGCCCATTTTAATAGATGATCCATTCGTGTAGATAGCCCATAATAACAAAAATAAAATAACAAAAGAACTTAATAGATATTCTTTTTACCGGTTGCCTCACACGCCCTCTTATCTGCTCCTATACATTTGTCCATAATAAGACTTATGAGGAGAGACACCTGTTCATGCACCTTGGTATAGCTAGGCTACAAGCATTTTGGTAGATAGATGTGAGATATATGAGGTGGCATCTTGGTTTTAAAAATCGTGACACTTCGAGGAGCTTAGGTTGTGAAAGTTGAGGCGTGAGACGCTAGGTAGAAGGCAACAGTCACATGTACGTGAGGCACTAGGTGGAGAGAAAGCTTCAGGTATGTAAAGCCACCAATTGTTATATAGTACTTATAAATTTATCCTAGATTGTATTTACCAAACCATTAATCCCTGAACTCTAAACTTTAAACCATCATATTTGAAAATTTAAATATAAACCCTTAAATAACAACTTTGGGCACATAAAACTTCCTACCCACTAGAGGTGCACATATCGGTTAACCGGTTGGGTCCAAAAAAAACCAGTTACGGTTATTAACTAATCGGTTAATAACTGGTTAATCAAGGCTTAAAGGCATATCTGGTTATAACCGAATAGGTTATTATAAACCGGTTAACTGAAAATCGGTTAAAAATAACAGGGTTTTTTTGGTTTTTTTAACAAAAAAAATCTGGAAAAATAATAAAGCACACAAATAAACCAAATAAAAAAACGTTTTTTTTTTTATAAATTTATATACTTTTTCAACTAACATTACATATTTAAACTAAAAACAGATAAAATAGCAAATACAATTTTTTTTATTAGTCTTGAATCAACTTCATCGTCATGTCGTTTACTCGTTTAGTGGTTGCGCTTGTCTTCTAGTAGTTTCATCATTTTGTCGTCAACTCGTTTAGTCGTTTCTTTGTTTAGTAGTTTCGTCGTTTAGTAGTTTCGTCGTTTAGTAGTTAATCAAGGCTTAAAGGCATAGCTGGTTATAACCGAATAGGTTACCATAGAAGCTTGGGAGCTTAGTAGATCACGTGTCATAGCAGCTAAAACGAGATAATGTGGTTCTTGTAATTTCCACCAAGGCAAAATATCAAGGTTCTGAAACTCCTAGTGTGCGACCACCGTATAAGTGTGCGATTAAGTGAGCCCAATTAAGTTGTGGTTCTTGTAAAAAGTCTAAGGAATTATGCGGCCTGCGACACTAGACTAGTGTGCGACCACCGTATAAGTGTGCGATACGTTTTCTGTTTGTGGCCCAATAAAGTGAAAGCCCAAATTGTTCATCTAGCCCAACGAGTTGTATGACATATCCAGAGTGTGCGACTCGCATGGTCGAGAACCTTTACTATTTTCATTTCTTAATGTATTATATAAACTTAACTCCGCATTTTTTCTCAAGCTTTTTGAGCTCGTCGCCATGGTTAGGTGTATGGATAACACGTTACCATATTTTTGGACATAATGATCAAAAACATTGTGCAAAGAATTATCAAAACGATTTAATGCATTTCTTGTTAAATTTGGGTCTTCATCATTGAAATCCAAATCCAAATAAATATTTGTAATCATAACACAACACCCAAAACCTTTATAGTTGGGTTCAAGGCAGCGACACACGTAAAAGTAGGTGGCATTTCTAGGAAATATATTTTAAAATTTTCTTTAATTAGAACAATCATAGTTTCATAAATGTCACCCTCGAATTCAAAATCGCTTATTTTTTAACACATCAAAAATAGTTGTTTAAGTACCAAACTACTCGTGGGATAATAAACTCCCGATAAAATCGTTGTAACGGTTTTTAAACACTTCAAGTAATTGTGTTAATGGTTTCAATACAACTCCATCCAAGGTCGTTAAGTGGTTCCACCAAATCGGCTGTTGCAAGACTAGCGCGAAATGGTTTTAAGGTTTCATTTGTAAAATCGTGCACTCTAACATTTTCCACGTAGAGTTCCAATGGGCGTGCATGTCAAAATGCACGCTATAACATTTCTTTTTTTTTTTATTTTACACCATTTTCTATAATCCGTATATCTTTTTTTACTACCTAGAAAAACGTCAAATAAAAAATCTGTCAAACCCCGAAAATACCACATGCGGAAACCCCTGTGAGGCGTGTGACGTACTAGGATCTAGCCACTAATTACATTGAACTACAAATAAATATTAAATAAAAATCCCATTCAATGTAAATAGTGTATCTTAAAACATTAGTTTAGAAACCAAATATGTTCAGCGGAAGCATAATTCATTGTCTAAGTAATTCAAAAATTCAAATGTACGAAAATAATAAACTCATCTCGTGTTTCCATGTATCCACCACTTCAGTAATTTCAGATAGCAAGTTCCACATCCTCGTATCTAACGACCTGCAAGCATGCAGACAAATGTATCTGCAATAAAGCTGGCGAGTTCATAGCTTGTTAAACGTCTAGTTACCAAGTGTTTTGTTAAAGACATGTTGATAATAACTCGATACCGCAAGACGGCTATTTGTTTGCCCTTCCCCAATGCCTATCAACATTGGTCGAGTGGTTAAGGTCATTAGTTCACGCCCGTCCTAACCAGGTACGTTGTGAGGGTGCCAAACCTAATAGCGCTATCAACTAATAACCATTGTTTCCCTCCAAGCAACTACTTCGGTAGTAAGATGGGACTTAAGGTGATAGATTTGAGTGTATTATCCAACATTGAAATTAAACAAATGTTATAACGTATCCCCTCCAGGGATAAAAGTGTATCAAGTATCCCCTACAAGGATATAAGTTTGTTTTGCTTGTCCCCACTGGACGCATGCTTGTAAAAGAGTAATGAACTCACCTTTGTTTTGCTCGATATGTTATGTTACTTGTTCAAGTTGGTAAACCGGTCCTAATATGGTTACCATTATCAATCAATTTTGTATATAAGTGAATCACATATCCTTACACGTATTCTAGCAACTATACACAAGTAAACATGTTTCACATTTCACATGCAGTTCACATCGGGAAGCAACATAACGACTCATTCATGATCCCTAAGAATGTGCGACATAGTATAGCTTCAACCATACAGTGTGCGGGCCAAGTGTGTTTTTTATATATGTATACATCTAAGGAATTATGCGGCCCAATCAGTATGTAAAGCCCAACTAAGTGTGCGACACTAGACTAGTGTGCGACCACCGTATAAGTGTGTGATTCGTTTTCTGTTTGTGGCCCACTGACTGGTGTGCGGCCCAATAAAGTGAAAGCCTAATTGTTCATCTAGCCCAACGAGTTCTGTGACATATCCAGAGTGTGCGACTCGCATAGTCGAGAACCTTTATTATTTTCATTTCTTAATGTATTATATAAACTTAACTCCGCATTTTTTTCCCAAGCTTTTTGAGATCGTCGCCATGGTTAGGTGTATGTATAACACGTTGCCATATTTTTGGACATAATGATCAAAAACATTGTGCAAAGAATTATCAAAACGATTTAATGCATTTCTTGTTAAATTTGGGTCTTCATCATTGAAATCCAAATCCAAATAAATATTTGTAATCATCAACACAACACCCAAAACCTTTATAGTCGGGTTCAAGGCAGCGACACACGTAAAAGGAGGTGGCATTTCAAGGAAATATATTTTAAACTTTTCTTTAATTAGAACAATCATAGTTTCATAAATGTCACCTTCGAATTCAAAATCGTTTATTTTTTAACACATCAAAAATAGTTGTTTAAGTACCAAACTACTCGTGGGATAATAAACTCCCGATAAAATCGTTGTAGTGGTTTTTAAAAACTTCAAGTAATTGTGTTAACGGTTTCAATACAACTCCATCCAAGGTCGTCAAGTGGTTCCGTCAAATCGGCTGTTGCAAGACTATCGTGAAATGGTTTTAAGGTTTCTTTTGTAAAATCGTGCAATCTAACATTTTCCACGTAGAGTTCCAATGGGCGTGCATGTCAAAATGCTGTAACATTTCTTTTTTTTAATTTTACACCATTCCCATATCTTTTTTTACTACCTAGAAAAACGTCAAATAAAAAATCTGTCAAACCCCCAAAATACCACATGCGGAAACCCCTGCGAGGTGTGTGACGTACTAGGATCTAGCCACTAATCACATTGAACTACAAATAAATTTTAAATAAAAATCCCATTCAATGTAAATAGTGTATCTTAAAACATTAGTTTAGAAACCAAATATGTTCAGCAGAAGCATAATTCATTGTGTAAGTAATTCAAAAATTCAAATGTACGAAAATAATAAACTCATCTCTTGTTTCCATATATCACGACCCATGACCACTTCAGCAATTACAGACAGCAAGTTCCACATCCTCGTATCTAACGACCTGCAAGCATGCAGAAAAATGTATCAGCAATAAAGCTGGCGAGTTCACAGTTTGTTAAACGTTTAGTTACCAAGTGTTTTGTTAAAGACATGTTGATAATAACTCGATGACGGCTATTTGTTGCCCTTCCCCAATGCCTATCAATATTGGTCGAGTGCTTAAGGTCATTAGTTCACGCCCGTCCTATCCAGGTACGTCGTGAGGGTGCCAAACCTAATAGCGCTATCAACTAATAACCATGTTGCCCCCAAGCAACTACTTCGGCAGTAAGATGGGACTTAAGGTGATAGATTTGGGTGTATTAAACAGCATTGAAATTAAACAACAGTTATAGCGTATCCCCTCTAGGGATTAAAGTGTATCAAGTATCCCCTACAAGGATATAGGTTTGTTGTGTTTGTCCCCACTGGACGCATGCTTGTAAAAGAGTAGTGAACTCACCTTTGTTTTGCTCGGTATGTTATGTTACTTGTTCAAGTTGGTCAACCGGTCCTCATATGGTTACCATTATCAATCAATTTTGTATATAAGTGAATCACATATCCTTACACATATTCTAGCAACTATATAGAAGTAAACATGTTTCACATTTCACATACAGTTCACATCGGGTAGCAACATAACGACTCATTCATGATCCCTAAGAATGTGCGACAAAGTATAGCTCCAACCATACAGTGTACGGCCCAAGTGTGTTTTTTATATATGTATACATCTAAGGAATTATGCGGACCAATAAGTATGTAAAGCCCAATTAAGTGTGTGACACTAGAGTAGTGTGCGACCACCGTATAAGTGTGCGATTCGTTTTCTGTTTGTGGCCCACTAACTGGCGTGCGGCCCAATAAAGTGAAAGCCTAAATTGTTCGTCTAGCCCAATGAGTTGTGTGACATATCCAGAGTATGCGACTCGCATAGTCGAGTGTGCGGCTATGAAGTGTGTGAATGGTATCATCTTGCCGTAAATCATGTGATCAGTTACAACGTTTACATTCATTCGATCAAATCTAATCAATTACCCATTTAATTTCATTGATTTACAAGAACCTTAATTACCATCTAAATCATCAACAACAATTAACACAAGGCCATTCTTCAAATCGGATCAAACATCTAATCATATCCTCGAATACTCATCATTAGCAAACAGTTATTCATTCATTAACATAACAGTTTCACAATTCATCCCCAACAGATTCGTGACCATCAACATGCATATCGTGCAACCCTAGTTCGTATGTAACATCAAAACCAGTAATTATTTATACTAAAAAACTATCAAAAGTGTGCATGTAATCACCCTAGATCATCATCGATCAACTTCACATAGATCACTTCTAACGATTTGCTTATCACAAAATATTCATCAAAAGCTCTACTAGCATACAATCCTAATTCCTCATGCAAGATCATCACCAACACAACATCATGTATCGAAGATGCATCCATGAAGGTTAACATCTCATGGACGGCAGTAGCATCCACCATTGAGTCAATATGAGGAAGAGGAAATGGGTCTTTGGGACAAGCTTTGTTTAAGTCCGTGTAATCTACACAGACTCTCCATTTCCCGTTTTTCTTTTGCACCACAACTACATTCGCCAGCCATTTAGGAAACTTCACTTCCCTAATCATCTTGCTCTTTAGTAGTCTTTTAACTTCCTCTTGGATGATCACATTTCGCTCCGGAGCAAATTTCCTTATCTTTTGTTGGACAGGCTTGAATGACCTGTCAATACCGAGCTTATGTGTTATAATATCCTTGGAAATAGTTGTCATATCCTCGTGCTTCCACGCGAACGTTGACATCCTGCATTTCAAAAAATTAGTTAATTGATCTTCAATATCCTGAGGGATATTGGTTCCCACGAGCACCCAGATATCCGGATTATTCTGATCCAAGATCACTTTTTTTACATCCTGCTCTGAAGCCTCCATGATATCCTGGCCTCGCATCTTTAATTGCTATGCTACACTAGGTTTTGTTGAGGATTTCATCGAAGAAGAATAGCACTCCTTTGCTTCCTGTTGATCACTTTCCACCTTGACAACCCCACAAGGAGTAGGGATCTTGATGCATTGATGGTAGGTTGATGGAACAACCTTCATATCATGGATCCAAGGCCTACCCAGTATAATATTATAGCAGGATAGAGAGTCCATGACACAAAAGCGCTGCATTGAGTTGACCCCTTGAACATACACGGGCAACTTTATTTCTCCTACGGTATTCCTAGCTTCTCCGCTGAAACCAACAAGCACAGTGGACTTTGAAGTGATATCCATCGGGGATACATTCATCCTCTTCAATGTTTCCAGCTGAATTATGTTGACTGAGCTGCCATTATCCACCAATATCATGCGTACAAAATGGTTAGCAACATATAGGGTTATCACTAAAGCATCATGATGGGGATCCTGGACAGTATCCCTGTCATCATTGTCGAAGGTGATGACTTTTTCAGTCGTGAGGGTTGACACTCTCGTCGGCTTATCCCCCTCTCTGCCTTAGCTTCCTTTGCGTGTCTCTTTGCTGCAGAATACGATGTGCCACAAATGTCGGATCCACCTGAAATAAAATTAATTATTTTTGCATCCGCAGGAGGTGATGCTGCTCGTTCAGGATCATTCTCAAGATCCTGGCCCTCATTCTTCTTCCTTCCCAAGAGGTCCTTCAAATATCCCTTACTCAAGAGATAGCTTATTTCCTTTCTCAAAGCGATACAATCTTCAGTTACATGTCCGAAATCTTCATGGAAGGCACACCATTTGGACTTATCCTTCCAATCAGCTTTTTGTTGATTCTTTCGAGGCCACCTGGCTTTGTCTCCTAAACCCTGCATAGCATACATTAGTTCAGGTATGTTAACAGAAAAGCAATATTCAGACAACTCAGGATACTCCTCAGGATCCTCATCTTCAACAACACTCACTTTTTTGCCATCATTTCTGCCATACGGTTTAGAACGGTATGGTTTATACGAGGATTCTGATTTCCTGTTGGTTGACTCATAAGTTGCAGACGAATTCATCCTCTCTTGCATCTTTTTATCATCCTCCAGGCGAATGTATCTCAAAGTCCTGTTACGAGCCTCGTCCAGATTCCTGCAGGGATTCATTACAAGATCCTGGTAAAATTGAGAGTCTTTTTGCAACCCCATCTTGAATGCTTGCACGGCCGTCGCAACATCAAGATGTGGGATATCCAAGGACTCCCGACTAAACTTGTTCACATAATCCCTCAAGGATTCCTGAGGTCCTTGAGTTATCCTGTAAAGGTCACTGGTTAATTTCTCAAAACTCCTGCTGCAAGAAAATTGACTATTAAATAAATTAACTAAATGAGCAAAAGAAGTAATTGAGTGAGGAGGAACATTTAACAACAATTTTAAGGCTGATCCTGTTAAGGTGGAACCGAAACCCTTGCACAAGCATGCTTCTTTGAGATCTGGGGGAATAGGATTAATTTCCATCCTTTCCCTATACTGGGTGATATGCTACTCAGGATCCGTAGTCCCGTCGTAGAGTTTCATGTTGGGGGTTTGAAATCTTTTTGGGATTTCAGCATCACAAATGGGATATGCAAACCGTGATATCCTGTGGCTATCCTGAGATACTTCGGGAATTGGTTGCACCACCCCAGGTACACTGGATATCATGTCCTTCAGCTTCTGAAGCTCTCTAGACAGTGCTGACGTCATACCTACATCCTGCAAAGATCCAACACCATTAGTAGCAAGAGTATTATTATTATTAGATACATTACCGTTCTGAGGATTCGGGCCATATCCTGAAGCATATCCTGAGCTTCTCACAGTTGACATCCTGAGCGAGGAGGGTATTTAAGGAGTATGATTCTGGGAACGGCTAGGCACACTATTTCCCCTGTTATCCTCAGTGTAGACCGTAGAACTGAAGTTCAAAGTCCTGGGTTGTAAGGGAGTGACAGTATCTTCGGCAGGCTGACTCGGGCCAGACTTCAAGAGTTGTATTTCCCTCATCAACATCTGGTTGGTCTCCTGTTGCTGCCTCATCTGTTCCTGTACACTACCAAACAAATTTAAAATTTCTTCATTAGAAGCTAAAACAGGAGCGGATCCCTGGACACTGCGAGCAGGGATAACATCCCGAGCCACATGACTTTCAGTTCCTTGCGAAGAGGCTTGCATTCTCGGAGGAGGTGGTGGAAGCACGGAACCAACTGTTGCAGAGGTTGTAGCAGACACGGTGGAAGAGCTCATGTTTGATCTCGAGGCCATTGTAAATAGTGTGGCAAAAAGTTTCGAGAATAAAAAACCAAGTAATGATTTCACAAAAGTTTTTAGTAAAGATAGCACCACTTGCCCCACGGTGGGCGCTAAATTGTTTTGGTCAAAAATTACCAAAGCAATTAAGTGATCAAATTAGTTAAGTGAGGTAGTGTGCTAGAAGTGTGTGTCGAAAATATGTTATTCAAGTTATTTGCAAAAAAAGTTTCAGGTTACGGCCCAGGATATAGAGCTGTATCTGTGATCAAACAATGAGCAAAAATGTAAAGGGTGACACAGGATGTACGAGGAAAGCCCTTAATCAATCTAGATCGCCGGCATAAAACCTCGGGAGCTGACAATCGCAGCTGTCTTGTTCTTATATTGCTTCAAATATCAGGATACAGTGCAGGATATGATGCGGATCAACTAGGTGGTACAATGTAATATGAGTACAAGTGTTTGTGTGTAGTGATTGCTAGTAACTAGAGAGCAAAGTGTGTGAGTAAAAGTGTGTGCCTTAATTTGATCCGATCATACTATTTATAGCTAAACGAAAACAACTAACTTTCCTATTAAACCGAGATGCCCCGAATATTCCCAAGTAAACGTTGCAGTCCTGGTCTTTTGGAATCAACGTCTCTATTCCAACTGATTTGCCCGAGTCTTGGGGGGAAGAAGTCTTCTTGAACGTTGGAGACTTGCAACTCTTAATCTACATGTGATTAATTCAGTCAATACCAGGATATCGTGCCAGGATGTTACCAATATCCTGATCCGGTATCCTGATCACAAGTAAACAATCAAAAGCAGAATATTAGTCAGGATATATGTTCAGAAAATGACACATAACACCAATGACATCTGTTAGTCAGTTAGAGGAAATTTTGTCATTTCCTTTTTATTTTATTTAAAGCTTTAATATTCCCCATTTGACTCGTGTTTGACCACAATTGACTAGTTTGACCATGGTTGACCAACTTTAACCAATTGACCCATTTGGCTGACCTTTCTCGTTCATCAAAGTTTCACTGGAACTCAACGAGTGGCCCTATCTAGCCGAAACTCTTAGTTGTCGTCACCTGTACCCACACACACACACCCTTATTGCTCCTTGGTTCTACTTAAAATCTCGTCACCATCACTCGATAACTTTAGATCTAGACACATAGATGTCTGATCTACACTTGACAACCCCCTATTGTAATCTCCCAACCACCCTTGTCCATCCGTCCATCACCACAACATCATCGCCCCCGCCATCACCACAATACAGTCGTCGCCTTAAGCCACCCTGACGAAGACCAACCACCTAACAACACAACCACCTTATATGCCACCACCTAACCCCGTAACCCCGTAGACCTCCGCCATCGGGCCACCGACCTATGAGGTGGCCGGTCAACCCCCCCCCCCCCCCTCTTTTTCTCTCCCTCTATGCCCCTTCTCTCTTTAGAATCTCTGAAAGTGGACGGGGCTAGGTTTTGTTAAGAGGAAGGAAATTTTAAAGCTTTAATTAAAATAATATGGAAATGACAAAATTGCTCGTGACTAACATAGGTCATTGGATGAGGTTAAGCCAGTTGGAGCAAATGACAATATTAAAACCTTTTGGACCCACATACGATAAATGAAACCTTTGGACTAAAGTGTCAACCCAAACCACAGGGACTAAAATGGCATTTTACTCCAAAAAGTATTGTAAATATAGGAGGAAAACACGCTTGTGTGGATCTAATATGGGTTTCCCCTGTTGTGAGCTTGGGGTAGTGCTTTCACGGCGGGTCAGGCTGTTTTAAAAGCTGCGTCGGGCAAAGTGACCAAACACGAGAAAGTGTGCCTTAACAACCAACACGTGTTTATCCCATTTGCTTTTGATACTTTTGGTTTCCTTGCGTCAAAGGTTATGGATCTACTTAGGCGAGTCCAAAGGATAATGCATAGTAATGTTATGACCCTGAGATCTGTGGATATAGTTTTTAAAAGACTTTGTTTTACTATTTAAATAGGGATAGCGACGTAACTTGTTTCCCATTTACCTTCTATTTAGTTTGGTTTGTATTTTCTTCGGTTCTATTGAAAACCCAACATCCTATTTCTCTTTCGTAATCCCCATCCACGTTTCCATGTGCTACATGATGAAAATACCATAGTCGACGAAATTGGCAATAGTCTCCCGCGCAATGTCCATCCTATATGGTTGAATACTTTCAAGCTCCAAACGTCTTGGGTGCCCAACTCTCCTCAAGTACGTTTCAATTACATCCGTCTGTAAGAAACAAACATATATGTATATTTATAAACATCACACAGCTGAATATACATATGTGTATCCTTCACAAAATCCGAACAAATCAACTACTATACAAACAATTAATTTCTATACACATGGTGTTTATACACACAAGAACAACAAAACAGTATACATATGTGTATAATTGGATAAACCCAAAACAATAGAGTATTCATATGTGTATAATCGAATCAACAACATTCCAATGACAAAATCCAAACATATCAACAACATCAGATGAGATTATAAATATTTGTATAACCAAACATTACTCCAATATGAAACAAAACACCAAAACTATTGTATAACAGTTCATAGACATGTATATATGTGATTTTTATAATGTAATTATACACATGTGTATAGTGACATCTTATCCATTATGAATCAATACAACAAAGTAGCATCTAATGAACAATCACTTCAACACAAGCCTTCGTATGTGTAAAACAGAGTATAAATTTGTTTACGAACCCTATAAAAAACAAACCACTTTTACAAAATGTGAAAAAATAAACTAACAGACAACACCGTGATTCCTACTATTTATTTAAACATATGTTTAAAACATGGACTTCTTTTAAATCGGATGAACCCTAAAATAATGAACAAATTTGACAAAATCAAAACAATACTACCACAAAACCCACAAATAAAATGTAAATCAAGCAACTTAAACCAATCTAATTGAATATGTAAAGCTTCTTATATGCACAATCATCTAAAACCCTAGCTTTTACAAGAACAAATGTTGAACTATACAATATCAGATGAAATGGAGAGTTACCAAAACCAAAATACAAATGAAATTAGTACCTTGATATGTCGCATGAATATGTAATCGTCGTGAAAGACGGAGGTGTAGAACAAATTGCAGAAAGAAAAAGGGTCGTCGCTTTTTAACTTCTAGAGAGAGAACGAGATGGAGGTTTAATTTGATTTGTGATTTGATCCCCTAATAACTTAAAGAATCAAAATTACTAACTAGCCCTCATATCTTTTAATTAAAAACCATGTAACATATAAGAATTACAAACCTGTCATTAATATTAAATCACAAGATCTCCTGAATCAATGGACGAGATTTGTTCATTTTATTCACAAACACACCATTGTTCACTCATGAACCCTACCCTATATATATATACACACACACACACACATATATATATATATTTGAGAAGGATCCGTTAGGAACCACCCTTTATTACTTGAACCGCGAGAACCAATGTGAACACAACAAAAAATACCTAAAAAAACTAAAACACACAAAAAATTAATATTTTTTTAATAAAAAGCGCTAGTTTTAAAAAAATATTTTATTAAAAAATATTTTGGAGACTAAAACTACCGATTTTTATGAAAAAAAAATATTTTAAAAAAATGTGTGGTTTTTAGAATTTTTAGGTTTTTTGGGGGTTTAGTTATATGTTTTTTGGGGGTTAGGTTTTTGGGGGGTGGGTGTAACGCCCTGCTTATTTGTACTTTCCATTTATAGCAAGCCTTGTTCGTATTTCTATTTTTGAAAGTCTTGTGTTCTTGTAATCGTTTTTTCTTTGCAATCGTTGTAAAATTCGAGAATTGGATCATAAATAAAACTCGTATTTTGTTAAATTCATGTGGTACATACTTTATTCATGCTCATACATTCGATTTCGTGAAACAATTGATGCTTATTCATAATTCTTGGAAACTACGTGCTAAACTTGCAAATATGTGAAACTTATGCATAAAACGTGTTTTGATCATAATCAATACTTAAATACGACATTCATACACCTAATTATACTTGGTTTATGGTCATCATGCTTAAATTTATCTCAATATATGCTTTTATGGCGAAAATAGTCCCTAAAACACCTAAAAAGCCCTAGATTGCAAAGTTGAGGGGCCAAATTGTAATAAACGAAACTTGACCCCTCCCCGCTTGTTTCCAGCCGCGTAAACTTAGCACTGGGGCTACGCGGGCTGCGAGAAACCTCCCAGATCAAACCCTTCATTTCACTTCGTGAATTTGAGCGGGATTTGAGTTATTTTGAGTTTAAACCGGGCTTTGGGCATTAATTACACATCTAAACCAACCCTAAACACTTCCTTATAAATACCAAGTGCCTCCCAAGTCATTTTCACTTTACAAACACTCTCACAACTCTCTCAATCACTTAAAATCGTAGCTGCAGGTTCAAGTTCGAATAGAAGCATCAGGCTCCACTAAAGTGAGCATAACTTCTTCATTTTTTATCCTTTTTAGCTCATTCTTTTTCCAGAACACTTGGATCGACCTTAGCTTCGATTCCATGGGTATTTCACAGTGAATAGGTCCCTGGAACTCCGGCAAATAGGCTCCAAAGTTCACTATTTGTTTTGTTTTAAATCAAACTTTGTTTATACTTGCTTAAACTTGAGTCTAACTCACTCAAACCCACGTCCTTATGCTTATAACCACTTCTATGGATAGTTAAGCTTAAAAACGGGGCTGAGACATTCGAAATCAGAGGTTAAACCTCACATATATTCAGTTTTGTTTAGGGTTTTTAACCCACAAGTGATGTTCAAGCTTCAAGCTTGATAAATGTGTGATTATGGACTAACTTGGGCTGTCCAACATAGAATCCCCACATTACTTGACGATTTATTATTCTTGTATTAATATTAGTTCATGACCCTCCTTGTATGTTTTTACATCAAGTGTAGTGGTGAACCATAAGAGGTACCTAAATGGAAGCTTGATCTTCCTACCTTCTACATGATTTCCATGATACTAGAGGTACCTAAATGAAGATTTAATCTTTTACCTCATGCTTGACTATTGGACTTAATAATACATATAATACTTATATATATACATACTATTCGAACCCTTGATGGTGAACTTTAGTTCATTCATCGAAATATTAGAATAACATCATCTAGGGCATAAGACTTGTTACGATTCTAATGAGTATATTACTCATGAAAACATTAACCCTTGAGGTTTCATAGTGTCAAAAACAAGTACTTATGCTAAAGGATGATTACTTTCGAATACATATGTTCTTGTGTTTTAACTTCCTAAATCCCTAATTCTACAATTAATCTACGTTACTCATACACTTTGTTTCTTCGCGTAGAAGGACTTGGTGTTCCTACCTCCTAATCAACAACAACTAACTCGTGGATTCACAAGTGAAGACTTGCAAAACCGTGAGTATACTCGCAACCCCCTTTTTTATGGTTACCACTTTTGGGGTGTAACATGTTTAGCTATTAAACTACACTTAAACTTATTCTTTATGCAATGCACGAAAACAATCCTTATACATGAATATTATGTTGTCATACTTGATGCTTATACGTGGACCATACTTATGTGATATGTTTTAGTCAGTAGCTTTCACGAGCCTCCATTTGACATGTATATCGCTATAGGAGTAACGCACCACCCGTAGACTAGTGGTCATGTTGAATTATATCATTTTGCGTAAACAGAGGGTTGACTAGAAATATTGCATGCCATGTTATATTGATCTTGTATAAACTAAGTTGCCATGTGGATTCGTTTTAAACTTTTATTCTTATACTTATTCTCAAACTTGTATACTCGCCTTTGCTTTTGCATTGAATTGTATTTTAAACATGTTACAGGTTGAGGATTGATGATGCTACGAAATGGATTAGCAATGATGCCTAGATACTCACTTAGATGTTTAGGTTTAAAGTGTTGTATTAATTTTGTTATGTTATGTTGAACAATGTTGTTATTTGAATTTCTTGTAATGTTTGACAATTTATTTATGAAATGAAATCGGTTGAATTAAATATTGTCACAAATAGTGTTATGAAGTCTCTTACAATCTCGAACTAGTCCCACTACGATGATTCCGTCATTGGTTGGGGTGTGACAGATTGATATCAGAGCCATAACTATAGGGAATTAGGTAGAATTGTCATGTTCGACCTATTCTATAGTAGGAACCATATTTTTGACCATTCTTGTTTCATGCTTAAAATGACATGCTTCCTTCTTTGCTCCTTTCTCTTCTTTTGGTCTTAATACTTACATTATGTCTTTCCTAAGACATTTTACACAATACACTTGAAGACTTGAAGACACTCTTTATACAAAAGAGACGAGTTTACCAAAATAGGCGTGAAACCCACAATTTGGTGAACGATTCTCATTGCGCTTATTCTTATTTTTGCACGAAATTTCGCCATTTAGCTAGGAGTGAAATCCACATCCAAATGGTAAATTTCCAATTCAAACTCTAGTGGACCCTCGTCATAGTGTCGAAATTATATTTTGACCCGACGAGTACCAACCACATTTAGGTACGAAATCGTCAAGTTAGGGGTGAAACCCGCACCTTGTCGATTGAGTTCCATTCCTTGATTTTCGATCTCGCCAAAGTTTCGATTGTTTCAATCGATTAGAGACGTGTAGTAACTAGAAGGGTAAGGTACCGTTAATCGCTTCTCGACGAGAGTATCTTACCTATAGGCCAAAGCACGTTTCTCAAATTTGAAAGGACTTTCGATTCACTTTGGAATAGTCTACGTTTCTCTACCCGAAACAATCCTATGTTTTATAAGCCTCTCTTTTATGTGATTCAATTTATATGTGATTTTATACTTGTTACCTCGTTCGTTTCAAGGCCGTTAGACAATTCGCACGTCTAGCGCAATCAATACCAATAATAATTCTCATGAACAAACTAAATTTATACTCTTTTACGCATTCATACGTGTTTATACTTGTTGAATACTTGTTGAAATCATGCTAACTATGTGAACCATACGTGTTACATCATGTTTACATGTTTAAAACTTGCAACTTATTTTGAGTTTATGATCAAGTCTCATCCTTTTCCTTCTCTTTCGATTCCTTAGATGTCGTCCAACGGTGCTTCCAAGAAAACCAAGTCAAAGAAGGGTTCGACCTCCAACGCCAAATCCAACTCCATGTCACAAAGGGATTGCATGAAATTCATGGCCAAGCAAATGGCTAAGGTCATACCCGACATTGTTAGCAAGATTCAGCCAAACACCGATTCACCGCATGGCTCTGTCTGTTTGAAGGCCAAAAAACTCAAGCCGACATTCCAATTCAAGCAATTTATGGCTTGTAAACCTTTGGAGTTTACAGGCAAAGATGGCGCTACCGCCATGATGAATTGGTTCAACGCAATTGAGCTTACATTCTTGCAAAGTGGTTGCCTTGATGAACTGCGAACCTTGAACACAACTGGAGTCTTCCGCTCGAGGGCACTCGAGTGGTGGACCACCGAACGCAACAAGAGGGGAAACGATGTTGCACATGCGTTACCTTGGGACGAGCTTAAGCAGCTTATGAAAGACCACTTTTGTCCTCCTCACGAGCTCCAAAAGTAGGAGAATGAATTTTGGAACCTAACGCAAAAGGGGAGCGACATGTATGGTCTGATTACGCGCTTCAAATAGCCTAGTGTCCTCTACCCTAGACAAGTCGATTCGTCCCCAAAACCATAGCCAAGTTCATTTGCTGTGTTGCACCTTCCTTGACCAATCATCTTGCCTTTGCTAACCCCAAAACCATAGAGGAAGCCTATACCATAGCCACCAAACTTAACAACAACTGCGTTCTTCATGGAACCTTTGACAAGGTTGCAACGAAAAGTGCTCGCCAAGCTGCAACTGATACTGCCATCGTCGAACCCTCACCCTCCCAAACGTCCAAGAAAAACCAAGGCAAGAAGCGGAAGGCTTCAAGTCAAAATTGTGCGGTCATCACTCTACCAAACCCACAACCCTTACAAGCTTTAGCCGCTGTTGCACCCGCAAACACCGAACCTCCAAGACAAGGCTATGTTGGATCTCATCCCAAATGTACTACCTGTTTGTTTCATCATCCTACCAACGTACCCTGCCGCAAATGTGCCAACTGTCAGAGGTATGGTCATTTTTCCAACCAATGTCGAAACTTCCCTCAAGCCCAAAACAACCAGAATCAAGCTATCGTTGCAAACCCTGTTCCTAACTAGGCTCAACCTCAAGCTGCTCCTGTGCGAGCATGCTTCAAGTGTGGCGATCTCAATCATCTCGCCAATGTTTATCCCCAGCGTCATCAGCCTCAACAGCAGCAGCAGCAACCGCCACAACAGCAGCAACAGGCTCAACAACCTGCTAGAGGCCGAGCTTTTGTCATCACTGCCGCTCAGGCTCAGAACGCCAACGATGTCATTACTGGTACATTTCTTGTGAACCATGTTTATGTTTCTTATCTGTTTGATACTGGCGCTGATAAAAGTTTTGTGTCGCTAGAATTTGAACAACTGCTTAAGTGTAAACGCTCTAAGTTGCCAAAATCTTTCGCTGTCGAAGTCGCTAATGGTAAATCCGTCACTGTCGATTCCGTTCTTTCCAATTGTTCCTTGATTCTCAACGATCATACGTTTTCAATCGACCTTATACCTATGCAAATGGGTAGCTTTGACATCATGGTAGGCATGGACTGGCTTAGGCGAGTTCGTGCTGAAGTTGTTTGTTCTTAAAAGTTTATCCGCCTTCCTCTTCCGAATGGTGATTCTTTACACGTGTATGGCGAGAAACCTTCTCAAGGTCTCAAGCTTCTGTCATGTATCCAAGCAAACAAATGCTTACGCAAAGGTACTTTCGCTTTTCTTGCCCACATTGTGGAAAAGAAGGACAAGGGCCCAAGCATAAGCGACGTTCCCGTTGTACGTGATTTTCCCGATGTGTTTCCCGATGATCTTCCTGGTCTGCCTCTTGCTCGTTCTGTCGACTTTCACATTGATTTAGTGCCTGGCGCAACGCCTGTCGCTAAGCCTGCTTACCGCTTAGCACCCTCTAAGATGCAAGAGCTCTCGAGTCAACTTCAAGAGCTTCTTGATAAAGGCTTTATACGCCCTAGTACTTCTCCTTGGGGTGCTCCTGTTTTGTTTGCTAAAAAGAAAGATGGGTCATTCCATATGTGTATTGACTGTCGTGAGCTCAACAAGCTTACTGTTAAGAACCGATACCCTCTTCCACGCATCGATGACCTCTTCGATCAATTGCAAGGCGTGACCTGCTTTTCAAAGATCGAGCTTCGTTCTGGGTATCATCAACTTCGAGTCCTCGAAGAAGATATACCTAAAATTGCCTTTCGTACACGTTATGGTCATTACGAGTTCATGGTCATGCCCTTTGGTTTGACCAACGCACCTGCTGTTTTCATGGATTTGATGAACCGCGTGTGCAAAGCGTACTTGGACCGTTTCGTGATTGTTTTCATCGATGATATTCTTATCTATTCCAAGACACAAGAAGAGCACGAGCGACACTTGCGTCTTATCCTTGAACTTCTTCGTACTGAACGTCTATACGCCAAATTCTCCAAGTGTGAATTTTGGTTAAAAGAGGTTCAATTCCTTGGTCATACTGTCAACGAACTTGGCATTCACGTTGACCCCGCTAAAATCGAAGCTGTGAAGAACTGGATCGCACCTAAGTCTCCGTCCAAAATTCGTTCGTTCCTTGGTCTTGCTGGTTATTGTCGTCATTTTATCTCTAACTTCTCGAAGATCGCTGTTCCTTTGACCTCTTTGACTCAAAAAGAGAAACCTTTTGTTTGGGGTCCCGAACAGGAGGAATCTTTTCAAACGCTCAAGGAGATGCTTTGTAATGCTCCTTTCCTCGCGCTTCCTGGCGGTAACGATGACTTCGTCGTATATTGCGATGCTTCACACCTTGGTCTTGGTTGTGTGCTTATGCAACGAGACAAGGACATCTCTTATGCGTCGAGGCAACTCAAAATACACGAGAAAAACTATACTACTCACGACCTTGAACTTGGCGCAGTTGTTTTTGCGTTGAAGATTTGGCGACACTACCTTTATGGTACTAAGTGTGTGGTCTTCACCGACCATAGGAGCCTTCAACATATCTTCGACCAAAAGGAACTGAACATGCGTCAACGTCGTTGAGTGGAACTGTTAAACGACTACGACTGTGAAATCAAATACCATCCAGGAAGAGCGAATGTAGTAGCCGACGCTCTGAGTGGTAAAACTCATGTGAAGGGTATCCGTTGTCTTCAACTCGTCAACGATCTTCAATGCCGCATTCGCGAAGCCCAATATGCCTCTATTAACGAAGGGAGTCTCACTGTTGAAATACGAGGCGTTAAGGAACATGAAGTCGTGTCTAAATCCGATGGTATTCTATACTATCTCAATCGTATCTGGATCCCTAATCGTGAAAACCTTCGAGACTTTCTGATGAAGGACGCACACAAATCGAAGTGTTCTGTTCATCATGGCGCTGACAAAATGTACCATGATATGCGTACGTCATACTGGTGGCATGGGATGAAGAGGGATATTGCCTCCTACGTTGCAAAATGTCTCACTTGTTAGAAGGTAAAAGCCGAACATCAACGTCCCTCTGGCTTACTCGAACAACCAGAGATTGCTATCCGGAAATGGGAGAGCATTGCCATGGACTTTATCACTAAACTTCCTCGTACTTCTTCTGGTCATGACAGTATTTGGGTGATCGTTGATCAATTGACCAAATCAGCTCATTTTCTTCCCATTCGTGAAGATTTCAAAGTCGAGAAATTGGCTAGAATCTACACTAATGAAATCATTTGTCGTCATGGTATCCCCATTGACATCATTTCCGATCGCGATGCTCGTTTTACGTCTCGCCTTTGGCAAACTTTTCAATCTGCTATGGGTACTGTTCTCAACCTTAGCACCGCTTTCCATCCTCAGTCAGACGGTCAAACCAAGCGTACTATCCAAACCTTAGAGGATATGCTTCGTTCTTGCGTAATAGATTTTGGTGGCAACTAGGATTCACACTTGCCTTTGATCGAATTCTCATACAACAACAGTTATCATGCAAGTATTCAAATGGCACCTTTCGAAGCATTGTATGGTCGCAAGTGTCGTTCACCTATTTGTTGGCACAAGATTGGTGAATCTCAATTCACTGGTCCCGAGCTTATACAAGAAGCAACGGACAAGATTTTATAGGTTCGAGACAATTTACTGAAAGCCAGGAGCCGACAAAAGAGTTACGCTGACAAGCGTCGCAAACCCTTGGAATTCGAGACAGGTTACTTGGTACTTCTCAAGATATCCCCTTGGAAGGGTGTGGTTCGATTTGGTAAGAAAGGGAAACTCGCACCTTGCTACATTGGTCCTTTCAAGATACTCGAAAGGATTGGCAAGGATGCGTATAGACTGGACCTACCTGAAGAACTCAACAATGTACATCCTGTCTTCCACGTGTCAAACTTAAAGAAGTGTCTAGCTGACGAAGGGATTCAAGTTCCACTCGAGGACCTCCAAGTCAATGAGACCTTGCATTTTGTGGAAAACCCCGTCGAAATCATGGATCAAGGAGTCAAGTTATTGAGGCACAGTAAAATTCCTATCGTCAAGGTTCGATGGGAAGGTAAACATGGTGCTGAATTCACTTGGGAACTCAAGGGTCACATGAAGACGAAGTATCCGCATCTTTTCCCTACATCTTCCTAAATTTCAGGAAGAAATTCCCTAAAGGAGGGGAGACTGTAATGCCCTGCTTATTTGTACTTTCCATTTATAGCAAGTCTTGTTCGTATTTCTATTTTTGGAAGTCTTGTGTTCTTGCAATCGTTCTTTCTTTACAATCATTGTAAAATCCGAGATTTGGATCATAAATAAAACTCATATTTTGTTAAATTCATGTGGTACATACTTTATACATGCTCATACATTCGATTTCATGAAACAATTGACGCTTATTCATAATTCTTGGAAACTACGTGCTAAACTTGCAAATATGTGAAACTTATGCATAAAACGTGTTTTGATCGTAATCAATACTTAAATAAGACATTCATACACCTAATTATACTTGGTTTATGTTCCTCATGCTTAAATTTATCTTAATCTATGCTTTTATGGCGAAAATAGTCCCTAAAACACCTAAAAAGCCCTAAATTGCAAAGTTAAGGGGCCAAATTGTAATAAATGAAACTTGACCCCTCCCCCCTTGTTTCCAGCCACGTAAACTTAGCCCTGGGGCTGCACGGGCTGCGAGAAACCTCCCAGATTAGACCCTTCATTTCACTTCGCGATTTTGAGCGGGATTTGAGTTATTTTGAGTTTAAATCGGGCTTTGGGCATTAATTACACATCTAAACCAACCCTAAACACTTCCTTATAAATACCAAGTGCCTCCCAAGTCATTTTCACTTTACAAACACTCTCACAACTCTCTCAATCACTTAAAATCGTAGCTGCAGGTTCAAGTTCGAACAGAAGCATCAGGCTCCACTAAAGTGAGCATAACTTCTTCATTTTTTATCCTTTTTAGCTCATTCTTTTTCCAGAACACTTGGATCGACCTTAGCTTCGATTCCATGGGTATTTCACAGTGAATAGGTCCCTGGAACTCCGGCAAATAGGCTCCAAAGTTCACTATTTGTTTTGTTTTAAATCAAACTTTGTTTATACTTGCTTAAACTTGAGTCTAACTCACTCAAACCCACGTCCTTATGCTTATAACCACTTCTATGGATAGTTAAGCTTAAAAACGGGGCTGAGACATTCGAAATCAGAGGTTAAACCTCACATATATTAAGTTTTGTTTAGGGTTTTTAACCCACAAGTGATGTTCAAGCTTCAAGCTTGATAAATGTGTGATTATGGACTAACTTGGGCTGTCCAACATAGAATCCCCACATTACTTGATATTTTATCATAGTATAGTTGTTTATTATTCTTGTATTAATATTAGTTCATGACCCTCCTTGTATGTTTTTACATCAAGTGTAGTGGTGAACCATAAGAGGTACCTAAATGGAAGCTTGATCTTCCTACCTCCTACATGATTTCCATGATACTAGAGGTACCTAAATGAAGATTTAATCTTCTACCTCATGCTTGACTATTGGACTTAATAATTCATATAATACTTGTATATATACATACTATTCGAACCCTTGATGGTGAACTTGTGTTCATTCGTCGAAATATTAGAATAACATCTTCTAGGGCAAAAGACTTGTTACGATTCTAATGAGTATATTACCCATGAAAACATTAACCCTTGAGGTTTCATAGTGTCAAAAACAAGTACTTGTGCTAAAGGATGATTACTTTTGAATACATTTGTTCTTTTGTTTTAACTTCCTAAATCCCTAAATCTACCGGTAATCTCCGTTACTCGTACACTTTGTTTCTTCGCGTAGAAGGACTTGGTGTTCCTACCTCCTAATCAACAACAATTAACTCGCGGATTCACAAGTGAAGACTTGCAAAACCGTGAGTATACTCGCAACCCCCATTTTTTATGTTTACCACTTTTGGGGTGTAACATATTTAGCTATTAAACTACACTTAAACTTATTCTTTATGCAATGCACGAAAACAATCCTTATACATGAATATTATGTTGTCATACGTGATGCTTATACGTGGACCATACTTATTTGATATGTTTTAGTCAATAGCTTTCACGAGCCTCCATTTGACATGTAGAGCACTATAGGAGTAACGCACCACCCGTAGACTAGTGGTCATGTTGAAATATATCATTTTGCGTAAACAGAGGGTTGACTAGAAATATTACATGCCATGTTATATTGATCTTGTATAAACTAAGTTGCCATGTGGATTCGTTTTAAACTTTTACACTTATACTTATTCTCAAACTTGTATACTCACCTTTGCTTTTGTATTGAATTGTATTTTAAACATGTTACAGGTTGAGGATTGATGATGCTACGAAATGGATTAGCAATGATGCCTAGATACTCACTTAGACGTTTAGGTTTAAAGTGTTGTGTCAATTTTGTTATGTTATGTTGAACAATGTTGTTATTTGAATTTCTTGTAATGTTTGACAATTTATTTATTTATGAAATGAAATCGGTTGAATTAAATATTGTCACAAATAGTGTTATGAAGTCTCTTACAATCTCGAACTAGTCCCACTCCGATGATTCCGCCATTAGTTGGGGTGTGACAGTGGGGGGTTAGGTTTTTTTAGGTTTTTTGGGGGGTTTAGCTTTATTGTTTAGTTTTTAACATTTAGCTTGGGGGTGGGTTTTGGGGGGGGGGGTTAGGTGTTTTAGGTTTTTTAGGGGTGGGGGGTTAGGTTTTGTTTAGGTTTTGGGTGGTTTAGTGGGTTTATTTTGTTGTGTTCACATTGGTTCTCACGGTTCTCGTAATAAAGGTGGTTCTCGCATGTACCCTATGTATATATATATGTATATATATGTATATATATATGTATATATATGTATATATAGGGTTAGGATTTAGGGAAAACGGAGAAAAGTGTAAGAATAGTGAGAACGCTTATGGATCGTCAGATCAAAACAATCTATGGGCTAGATTGGCGCGGTGGTGTTTTCGTAAATAACATCAATTTTATTACGTGGACGAGCTTCATTAAGGGTAAAAAGGTCTTTTACCGCTCAAATTTAAAACGCCAAACTAAAAATGAGCAACACGCCATTCAAAACGAATAAACACCATTAATACAAAATGTCAAAGCTTAATGATAAAACGCGTTGCAGACTTAGCAGGTAGAAGAAACAAATAGTAACTGAAAGTCAATTATTAACATTTATTAGTAGAAATTCCCTCCTAAACTAAGCGCCAAAAAACATCATTATATAAACGACGTTACCATCGCTTCCATAACACTTCCATTTGATCATACTAAAAACGCCATCTTTAACCAAAACACCAATTTTAACCAAAATGCCAAAATGGCAACCATCGTTTCATGGAGATACACCCTCAGAATCAGAAGATTTGTAATACGTTTTGGCGACAGAAGAAGAGTGTTTGTTAAAACAATCAAAGCCATTTTGAAAATGGAAGAAGATGTACAGAGGGTTATCATATCGCTTGGCATCCCTCTTGATAACGAATGTCACGAAACACGTAAGGTTATTAGAAGATTAATCAGAAAATTTGGACCAAGCAAAGAAAATGCAATAATGGATCCAGTCATCACATCATGGCGTTTTGACAAAGAAACAGACATGGTCACCGTTATATGTGACAACGGACCGTAGGAAGACTACATGCTTGAAGACATCATGACCAAGCATGGGGTTGGGTTCATGGAGGAGTTACACAATGCCACATTTTTTAACACAAACATGAACATAAAATGGCGTTGATGCAGGACATGTTCAAATGGAGGCTTCAAAATCTTCAAGAACAAGAAGCCAATGAAAGTGAAAGTGATGACTTGGATGAGAGACTATAAGAAGACTCCGAAGAAGAAGACGAAGAAAGTGATGGATACTTCTCAAACAAAGTCCCTTCTGACGTGGAGTTTTAATTTTTTCTTTTTTTTGTTTTCATTTGTGTAATTTTTTTCAAATAATAAAATACTATATTTCTCTCATTTGTTACAAAACGCCAAAAAAAATACCACAAAAGCCATTGAATACAAAACACCAAATAATAATAACTATTTTTCCTGTGTAATTTTTTCTATGTTAGTGTATTTTATCATCTTGGTCTACAAAACGCCATTAAATATAAAAACGCCAAACTTGAAAGATGGGACGTCTTACATCCATAACAGATAAAGCTGAACAAAACAGTAAATACAAAAAGTAACTAAAAGAACGGTTACTTTATTACTAGCATTTATTATAATAAAATCTCACCTAAACTACGTGCCAAAAACATCCTATAAATAGAAACGTCTCTGCACAATCCATTGATCACACCAAAAACAGCCATGTTTCCTAAGAACCACTCACTTTAAAACGCCAACAAATAGTTAAAAAACCACAGATTGCAAACCTCGTTTCTTGGATATTTAGTATTGTTCTGTGTGAAATTTCACTGAATAGATTCTTACCTGAGGTGGGTATCTCTATAAGATTTTGTTGAATGAGATGGACAAATATTTAAGAAAAAAAGCCTGATGACAGTGATATGTCATTTTGTGTGCTTTGTTCTTGATGAATATTTGAATGGCATAAAGGGATCGATCCCAGTGTAAATGCTATTTTGGACTCCATGATGATAATAGCATCCACACAGGCTTTCATCTACAACAACATATCAACAAACAACAATAGATCACACCAAAAAACAGGATGCCACTGATCAGCTTCGTCTAAAGGATGGGCGTTATGTAGGAAAATCGGCATCTAGTTAAGGTCTTCAAAGGTTCAAGGCACAAAAACTTCAAGAAGAAGAGACCGATAACGGTGAAGATTTGCATGAGAAATTGGATTAGCATTTTTTATTTTATTTTTCATTTTATATTTTTTTTATTTTTGGGGGATCATTTTCTGTTGTTTGTTATCTAATTCTCCACTGATAAAATACATTATTTCTATAAAAAATATGTTTATAAAATGGCAAAATGCTATAAACATCAAACGCCTAATAGTATGAAAACTGTGAGAACGGATCCTGGCTAAACACGTTGTTGCTATATAAAACGCCTACAATATCAAAATTTATAATAAAATTACTTTAACCAATTATTATTAAAAACTCCAGAAATTAACTAAATGCCATTAAAACAATGTGTCACCTTTATCTAAATGTCATTAAATACAAAACGCCAAACTCTAAAAAAGATGGGACGTGTTACAGCCTTAACAGATGAAGCTGAACAAAACAGTAACTAGAAACGGTAACTGAAAACAACGAAAACTTTATTACTAACATTTATTATATTAAAAGCCACACCATCGTAATTGAATTTATTTATCTTTTCAAAACGCCATAATTACCTGTCACATTATAGGCCTATATCCTACATGGCACGACAAATGATACACAAAATACACATCAAAAAATTACTAACGTTTTACCGCCAAAAACATATATCTACCTGGCGCCAAAAAAAAAGCTCAATATATAAGTAGAACATGTAAACAAAGCTTAACACTCCCCACATTCACTAAACACACCACACATTGTCTAAAACGCCATACAACTTAAAAAATGCACAGGTTATTGCATGGAGGTTTGAGAGGTCAGAGAGACGTTTCGTCCTAAAGTTCTCTGACAGGAGAAGGGTGAAAGTCAAGACAATCAAGGTCATACTTAGTATGGATGAAGCCGTTGAGAGGGATATTCTGGCCCTTGGGATTCCAGTGGCCTACGGTTGTGAAAGGACTCGAACGGTAATAAGAAAATTAAAGAGAAAATTTCCAGCAGATGATGATGATGTTGACGATACTGATCTACCAAAAGTTACCAGTTGGAGTTTGGATGAACACTCAAGAACGGTGAACGTGAGTTATCAACACGGGGTGGATTATTCATTGACAATGGACGAAATGCAGAACACAGATAGACTACATCTTCTTGAACAACTCTGTGATTTAGCACCTTTGAACGATGCAAGATCCAGTGTTGTGATGATATTTAAGTATAGGATGCAACAAAGACGAGACGAGATTATGGCTTTATACGCCAATAAACAAGATGATGATGATGAGTCTGATGAGAGTGATGAACAAAGCGATGGTTACATCTCTGATGTAATACCATCCACAGAAGACTATTAGTTTTTGTTTAATTTCTTCTTAGTTGTACTTTTTAGAATTACTAATGAATTATAATGAATTAAAAAATGCCATGCACGCCAGTAATTTTACCTTTATAACATATATGGGGTTTATTGAACTGTTGAAATCTACAAAAACGCCTAATGAATTTGGGAACGCCATGGACGAAAAGAAGTTAGAATTACTAATTGATTTTAGTGAATTTGGGGACGCCATAAACGTCACAATATTTACTATGTAATACAAAAACAATTAATTCATCGAGGCAGATCAAAAAAATACAATAAAACGTTAGGTAGTTATTGAATCTAACTAAACGGCAAAAAAATCTTACACACTAAAAAAATGAAGCGTGTTGTGAGACGCATTGAAAAAAAATATAAAAGAACAAAAACCCTTCATTATATCGCATGCCACGTGTCGAGCCATGATCCGTTCTCATCGTTCTCACACTTTTAGGCATTTTCTCCTGATCCCGTTTCTCTTTCTCTCCCTCTCTCTCTCTCTCTCTCTCTATATATATATATATATAGTTACAGTGTATTGTATATTTTTCCTTAACGTACGAGCGTACGCAATGGCAAGTTCACACGTTATACGCCCAGAAAGGAAATCTCGCATGTTGTAAAAAAACAAAGGTCGCATGTTCAAAAAAAAAAAAACAGTCGCACGTTAAAAAAATTTGCATGTTGTAAAAGAAGTCGCATGTTGTTCCAAAAAACCAAAATCGCATGTAAAAAAATCACATGTTGAAACTGCATCAGGTACGCATCGTATATGAAGGAAATTTGTACAATAACCGGCCTATATATATATAGGGTGGGGTTCGGCTACAAAGTCTATTTTTCCTACAAAGTGTACAAAGTCATAAAACACCACAATTTCAGCCATAAAACACACTCAAAACCCACGGATAACAAAGTGAAGATCACTAAAACACAATATCCAAACCCTATCAGTCCATAAAAACTTCAAACACATCATTGTAGAACTATGAATATAAAACACAACATGATAATCAATATAAAACACACTAATGTTAGTCATTCGATAATCAAAGTCTTATTATCCAAAACACAACACAAAACCCACAAATATGGCGTTTTAGTAATCTCCACTTTGTTATTCGTGGGTTTTGAGTGTGTTTTAAAGCTGAAATTATGGTGTTTTATGACTTTGTACACTTTGTAGAAAAAATGGACTTTGTAGCCAACTCCCACCCTATATATATATATATATATATATATATATATATATATATATATATATATATATATATATATATATAATTATAATGTGCTCTTTTAAAATTATTTTTGGTAAAAGCATAAAAGATAGATAAAACTCACGTGTTCTTCTTTCTATAATAAAATACAACGTAAATCACACACATAAACTAAGCATCCCAAATGCACACACAAATACAAATAGGTTGTTTGTTAATACAAATATAGAAGGATATTTAATCAAATTCAAATTCCGAATTCGTTTTGCACCTTGAAAATGGTCATAGCAGATTTTTGAAGTTGTTGAGACTCGTCTTCAATTAAATGCAAACAAGTCACTCCACTCCTCCCCAACTGTGTTGGCAAACAAAGAAACACCTCGCCCCCATCGATGCCATAGAACCCTTTGGCTAGTACTGAAACAGGATGGACCTTGCGTTGGTCCCTTAATATGGTCCGAGCTAGGTTAGTAACTGAGTAACCAATGGCCCATGATGTATAACCCTTTAAACCAATAACTTCATATGCACCTTGGACAACTTCGTTATGTATGTTCTCGAGTGTTTTCTTCTCATAGGTGATTTGTTGTCTATCTAAGAAGCTAAGTATTGGCACTCCACCAATGCTTATGCTTGACCATAGTGCCACCGATGAGTCTCCGTGCTCTCCCATGATATATGCTTTGAATAAAAAGTTAGATAAAAGATAATCAAATAGTAGATGAAATGTTTACAAAGTATTACTTGGAACGTATGTAATATATCTATCATGTTTGTAAATGCAAAAATAACACTAAATGATCATTCACATTTTGTTATTAGTAAAATTATGGAAATAGGCATGTTGACCGACATTTATCAAAATAGGCAATGACTTTTTGAGATATGTAAAATGAGCAAATCAATAAAGAGGAACATAAGTAAGAAGAGCCGACACCTTTTTTTTTTTTTTTTTTTTTTTTGCCCAGACTACCATATTTAGGTTCCATTTTTGCCAACAAAAAAATACACTTGAGTTCACTCTCACCAAATAACCAATCAAAAGGTTAACGGTGTAAATGGTGCTTAACTTGACAAATCAAGGGTAAAGGGGCTAAATGATGGACTAAAATATGCTCTTTTACACTTGTAATTTTTTTATTGGTACTGTGACATCTACCAAATAAGGATGCTTTATAACACAGTTGATATAGAAAGTGCTTATCTTATTGATAATAAACATATTGTACAAATGTTGGAAACTCGATTACAACATCTAATCCGATTAAGTCTAGTCTGATGTAACAACGCTTCCACCAGATCACGCCGATCCGGGATACAATGTTACACCGACCACACAAGTCCGGGATAAACAGCTTGCACAAAACTAACCATCACTACCTGTGACACATGCTTAAAAGACGTCAGCTATTGCCGGTGAGTTCATGAATATACATAATGTGCTAAAAGTAGTCAATTAAAACTAACTAATTTTAACCTAAACTAGACACGCTAAGTTTTAAATTTATAAACTAAGACTCTCTAAAACCTAGACTACATAACCGGCAAGTGTACGGGTCAATGCAGTATAACCTAAGTAAGTCTGAGTATCGAACCCGTGAGACTCTCTAATTACGTTTACTAACTTCTATCTAGACTGGCACAGACTCTAACTGTTTTTATATTTGAGGGGTGTTTACTAAATATCCTAAATTTGCGATTAAATTAAATACTAATTAAATTAAACAACTAAGACGCGACTTTGACGGAGATTGAGATCAGAGATGACCAATAACTACCTAAGTTGGAATCCCAGTTGATATCGTATGGTTTCTATCGGATGCTAATGTGTTATGGAACCAGGATCTTTAAATAGCAAACCCTAAGAGAAATCGAATAGGACCCCCGACCCTTCTCGGGAAGACACCTATGGAACACTAAAAGGCTGTTAAGACTACCGGTTTATTAGACTCCCTCTACGGTTATCTAATTATCTAGAAAAGTGCCCTAATATGATTAACTACCTCTCGGTTAGAAATCTAAGGCAACTAACAAGGTTGATTTAACTCGATAAGCAAATACTGGAAGGTAAACTAAGGAGATATTTTTCGAATTATCTAACCCTAGCAATCTAACAATAAAGATAGACCGACAATCTCTCACCTTTCGGATATTAAGATAGGTAGAATACTAAATCCTATTAAAAACCTTAATCACAGTTCCTACGAAAAATTGGCCTATTAACCGCAAACTAATCGCTGACACACAGTCCACAACTTAACTGGCATTCATACATGGAAGACATCTACAAAAACGCAAGTGAAACATTTGATTAGATTTAAAACAAGATTAAATACGCATGTATATTAAATCAAGAATCCAAAGTTCATTACTTTTTAAGATAAACCCATAAAACACATTAACATACGATAAAAACACATAGTCAAATCAAGAGTTCATCGCAACTTAGATAGTCTAATAAATTTAGCCAAGTATCATAGTCTTAAAAATCAAAACACAAAGTCTCAAACAAGAATTCATCGGATAAAACAAAGAAAATAAGAAAACTAGAAGAATCGGATAACAAAACCCGGTAATTCCTTGTTCTCCAAACCTCCCGCTCCAACCCAATGATTCCGTAGCTTTATTTCTTGCGAACTCAGCTCCAAAATCCGTCCAAGAATAATGTCTTCGTGCGTCATGATATGTGCCTCCAGAATTTTATAATTTGTCTGATGTTGCGTCCCCCCAAAATAATTCTATTCGATGTATATGGGGATTTTATAGGATGGATTTTCATCCAAGGTGAATTAATTTGGTCTCCTCCTTATTGCTTTTTGTCAAAGTATATGGCTCAACGTATGAATTCTTTTATTTGCATTATGTTTTTTTTATGCATAACAACATGTTTAACAGCCCAACTTCACAAAAATCACGATGTCTGCTTTTGGCGGCCCATTATCAACTTTCATAATACTCCAATTATTTTCGTCCAACATGCTTTACACATAAAAGGCTGGCCCATTTTTCTTATGCATAACTTTCCACCCAAAACAAATAATATACAACCCAAACTTTATGAGGCCACCACCAATATATTAGATGTACTCAAATTATAAAACTATATATTGATGTGGACCTGGCCTTTTTGTCTTGATCCAAATATATATATATATATATATATATATATATATATATATATATATATATATAGGGAGCCGCTAAAATGAAAACCACCCTCAGTTGTAAGAACCGAGAGAACCACTCTCCACCAATCAGATTATGCCAACCAAAAGGGTATTTAGGTAATTTACTTTGTAAATCACTTTCAAATGTCAGTCTGTCTTCTATCTCTTTAGGGTATCCGGGGCACCCTTCGGGGACCCCTTCGGTGACCATAGTCCCCGATCGGGAACACCGCCGCCGTCGGTGCGGGGACCCGATTCGGGGTGTGTTTTCGGCCCATGTCCACCGATTGAATTTTGCACACTAATCGAGTAACGGTCATTTTTGAACGGTCATAAACAAAAAAAAAAAAAAAAAAATCAATTTTTTTACAAATATAAATAACCAAACCTTCACACTCTCATCAAACCACACTCTCATCAAACCCCATTTTTTATACAAATTTCATTTTTTTATACTCTCAAACCACACCCACTTCAAAAAAAATTTATATTCTCAATGGGGCCCGATGCAAACGAAAATAAACTTTTTCAACGGCCTATACCAACAAGCGGTAAAAATTATATTTTTTAACATTGTATATTTTTTATTTTTAACATACTAAGTTTATATTTTTTTAACATGTATATTTTTTTTTTCTTTACTAAGTTTATATTTTTTTAACATGTATATTTTTTTTTCTTTACTAAGTTTATATTTTTTTAACATGTATATTTTTTTTTTCTTTACTAAGTTTATATTTTTTTAACATGTATATTTTTTTTTCTTTACTAAGTTTATATTTTTTTAACATGTAGGATCGCACACGAGGAAGCGGAGTCAAGGATCTCGACGTGATGAAAGTCGCTTTAACAGAATTTAAAGAGAGATATCCGAACGGTTTTCAACATATGGAGGCGTGGGAGGTCCTTCGAAAACACGACAAATGGGCCCAAGTCCCATTGTTGGGTGAGGAAGGGGAAGGTTCGGGACATAAAAGAAAGCCCGTTGAGGTGGACCCTTCCATACCCGATATGAACGAAGACCCCTCGCCACAAAGAGCACAACGGCGAGACAAGCGTCAAGCGACATCGTCCGAGGGAAGCTCGGCCGAGTTGGCGGCACAATTCAAAGAGTACACCGCCATGAAAGAAAAGAAAACCGCGATTGAATATAAGGCGGCTGAATTGAGGATGAAAAGAGAGGAGCAGGCTCTCGAGCTCATATCGGAACAACGCGAGACGATGAAAAACTACAATTACGATCGAGATATGGAAATATTCATCAAGCCGCACGACGATGCTCCGCCAAGTATGTTGCCGTTCATCCTCGCCCGAAAACGCGACATCGCTAAGAAGTACGGGTGGCCAATCGATTTCTAAAATTATTATTTTCTAGTTTTAATGTAATTTTTATTTTCTAGTTTGAATGTAATTTTAATTTTCTAGTTTGAATGTCTTTTATTTAATTTTTATTTTTATTAATATTTTTTTAATTTATAAACATGCATAAATAAAAATAAAAATAACCCAAGTCACCTATTAGGGGAGTGCCGCCATCAAAATGTGGTGTTAGGGGAGTTTAAGAGGGGAGTTGACGTGGCACTATCTGATTGGTGGTGTGTAAGAGAGGGGACTCACCTATTAGGTGAGTGCCCCTTGTACCCTTATTATCTCACTAACTCTCTTCATTTATTTTTTGAAACTCTCTCTCTTCATCTCTGATCTTCATCTTCAACGTCTTCATCTTATTTACTTGTTTTCTTTTAGTCCAAGTCAAGTGGTCAACTAAGTTTGAAGAGTAGATAACCATTTTTCAACAGTAGATTACTACATAGCTTAATTAATATATGCGTGGGTGTATTTTACCAGATAACAAGAATTCAAAATTGTGATTTAATTGTATTTTTGGTTCAGTTAGTCCTGATCATATTAATGTTCATGTTTTTGTTTCAGGAGCGAGAAGTGAGAGAGAGAGAGAGAGAGAGAGGATTCAGAGAAGACGGTGGACGGCGGTAGCGCCGCCGTGAAGTAGAGACACAGGTGGCGGCGGTCCAGGTTGTTCCGACGAGTGTCAAGGTAACCCCCCTTCTCACTTCCTTTTACCGTACTAAAGTCGGATGATGATGCTGTTTTTTTTATACTTGATTGATGATGATGGAGTCGGTGGTGGCCGACGATGGCAGCCGTCGAGGCAGCGGCACAGCGGCGGCGACAGTAAAGGTGGAGTCAGTGGTGGCCGACGATGACGGTAAGGTGGGGGTACGTCGGAGCTCCGATCCGGTCGGCGACGGTAAGACCAACCGATGTAGGTTCCGGTGACCCATGTAAATACACCAATCACCTTTGTTTTAAGATGTTTTTGGATTTTTTTTTTTTTTTTTTTTTTTTTTTGTTGCTTACATTATAGGGTAGGTCTTTGATGTTTACATTGGGTTTTGTAGTTTGCACGGTCATAGTTGATTTTTGTTTTATAGACTTTTGGATTTTTGTTTATAAGCTGGTGGGTTTTGTTGGTTACATTAGGGTGAACGTGTTCTTTTCAATGGATTAATAAAATGATTATATTTACAGTGTAGATTTCAAAAACAATGTGTTTTGTAACTCAAAACATTGTGTTTCTGAGAATTTACATCCCCATCAAACCCTCAAAACATGAGAAACTAGCAGTACGCCGGCGATGACGGTGGCTGACGGCGATACGACAGCTGACTATGATACGGTGGTAGTGACTTTTTAACGTAAAACGTAAAGTTTTTAACGTAAAATGTAAAAAGTTTAACGTAAAGCGTAAAAACGTAAAAAGTTTAACGTAAACGTAAAACGTAAAAAAGTTTAACGTAAAACGTAAAAAGTAAAACGTAAAAAGTTAACGTAACAAATTTCACGTAAAACGTAAAAAATTTCACGTAAAACGTAAAAAGTTTAAAAAATCTGTTAAAAAAATCTGAATTTAAAAATGTTTGTTAATAAAAAAAATTATGTTTAAAAAATAAAAACTAATATAATAATAAAAGAAAGTTTAACATTAAACCTAAACTTTCTAACGTAAAACGTAAACTTTTTCACGTAAAATGTAAAACGTAAACTTTTTCGCGTAAAACGTAAAACGTAAACTTCTTAACGTAAACTTTTATGTAAAAACTTTTTAACGTAGAACGTAAAACTTTTTCTACGCAAATTGTAAAACATAAAAAATCGTGTGATAAAACGGCACATAAACATGGGGCGTGAATACGGGGCATAAAAACGCCGCTCGCGTTTCTGGCCCGCACTTTTTAATATTCATTTCTGGTGTCCTTCTACAAATACATCAAAAAGCTCTTCAAATACAACCAAATACATCAATAACTTTGGACCTTGTAGGACACTGCAAATGACTTGTGTAAAATGGTTACATATTGAGTAGCCACAAAATTTCAACCATTGTTCAGAATCACAGTACTTGATCTTCCATGCTCTATTTTCATGAAATGATGCAGTAACATTTTGGGCAAAAGACTGGTTTTGTGTGGTAGCATAAGCCAGCGGTGGTATGGGTGGTGTTGCTCGTAGCAAGGATGGTTCTGGTGTGGCGGTAAGTTGGCTAAAGGTGGTGGATTTTGGGGTTGATATGGGTGTAGATGCTGGTGGTGTTGTGACGAAAACCAGTGGTGGCACGGGAGTGGTAACTGATGGTGTAGGGGTGTGGTGGGCTTCGAACGCAGTTCGAGTTGACCGGAGCTTGGCGAACACAGTTTCAAACCGGGACTCGAGTCTCGCAAATGATTCCCTCCATTGACGGAACTCGGGTTTGGATAGTTTTTGAGCAGCTCTGACACCAATTGATACGAACCGAATCGCTATCAAATGATCCAAAGAAAATAGAGAGAAGCGTGATAGAATATTTAAAGAGGGTTAGACTAAATCAACATTTTCATTCATATTCATATCCATAACAATTCGTAACTCACAATAAATAAGAGAATTGTAACACCTCGGAAATTTATATCGAATATTATGGCAACACGCGTCCAATCAACTCTTAAATATGCCAAATTATTTGCACGAGAGGGACTAAATATGTAAAATTGTGGAAAACTGGATGTGGAGAGATCATTTGTGGCAAAATGCCAAAGTTTGGCCTCCGAGTGATCCTTACGGACAGCAAGTCATATGCCTTACGGACCGTAAGGCAGTTATTAACATTGTTTCTAATAAGTCCCTTACGGACAGCAACGCTTGTGCCTTACGGACCGTAAGGTATTTGAATACCATGGGCGTGCTAGGTCCTTACGGACCGTAAGTTATTATCCTTACGGTCCATAAGGGGTGCAGTTGGCAAATTGTGCAGCAGGCATGGCAGCAGCCTACTTCTGCCATCTAGCTCGCGAAATACCATTCTCTTTCTACTTTTTCCACCTGTGTAGAAACTAATCTACACCAGGAAGACCATGTGAACACTTGGCATGATCTTAGGAATCTTGTGCAACTATAAATAGCACCACATTTCACTCCTTAAGACTTGCACCTCTCATTTTCTTTCTCTGTAATCTATTGGAGTGCTTCTACTCATATAGAGACCTCTTACTGAAGTTTAGTCTTTTCCTAGAACACTTGTAAGTGTTCTTTTCTAGTTCTTTTTCATTCTAGGCTAAGTTATTAGCTGAAAGTTAACCAAATTGACTTTTGCTTTGACTTTCAGTTATGACCATTATGGACAAGCCAATGTTCGAATCGAAGATGGCTATGAGATCGTAATATGGTAGGTGATAATCCCCTATGAGGGCACCTCCTGAAGATCACGTTAAGTTGGTCAAATGACAGGTCAAAGTTGTAATAAAATAAAAGTCAAAACGCAGATTTTCGAAAAATATGTTTATTGAACTTCTAAGTATCTAAACACCAATTTGAGACATTATATTAGTTGGTATAACATATTAGAACATGGTCGATCATGTTCAACCAGTCATTTCCTGCTTATAGCTCGATTCGCAACCGAAAGTCAAACAATTTGACTTCTACTTTGAGTTTTGATTCTGACCCGTTTAAGCTAAGTTAGCTACTGATTTGAAGTTGTATTATTATCATATTAATGTATGGAATAACCCTCTTTGGTTATACCATTTGATAATAATCATTTTTCGGGTTTTATGCAAGTTCATGTATGATGCCTTAGGAATACCAAATATGCCCTTTTGAGCATAAAATGGTTTTGAATCATAATTAACATATAATTTGAATTATAAACTGATGTGGTAACATATTAAATATGTTTTGCATAATGAACTTGACATTGACTCATCCGATTACCCAATGACGCCTATGCGCCTACGATTGACTTATATAGCTTAGTTTATATAAGTTAACCGAATTTGGTCATATTACTTCAAAATCGCTTCTAATCAGAATATATTATTGTTTGACCCATATTATATGAGTCATAGTACTCATGAGGGTACAAACCACATTCTATCCGGTGTTCGCTTTATCTAGCGAACCGTACCGATTTTATTATTAGTTAACTGGTCCAAGTCATATGACTTGAATAAAGACCCGTTAACATTCTAATGGATCATAATTCCATTCATTCCAGACTGAGGGCGTCCAATAAATTGCCACCTTGTTAGTTATTTTGACTTAAACGGTTGTGCTTATAAATATCTTTGGATTGTAAAGATTTAAACTCAGGTAAATACTCTTAACCTATTTTCTCTATACGGGCTTGGGATATGGTAAATTATTACCGCTTGGTCGGGTATTGTCACGGCCCCCATCCCGGTGTTACCCGGTCCAGGAGCCGCGGGACAGAAACCCGTGGTTTTTATTATTTGAGTTGACAGCGAAAGTTTAACAGAATATTTTAAAACTTGAAACTGCCCAATTATTTTATTTCATAATTTGGGACAAACCCCGAAATTTACAATAGAGGAATTTCACAAGGAAATTCCCTGTTTTACAAAACATGTTTATTCATTTTATTGAGCCACCACTTCAAGCTTTATTAGTGCTCCGTAGCACTTTTCCATGATTCACAGTAGGTCGCCTGAAACATGTTTAAAAATATTTTATCAGCGGGGAAATATTGGCGAGTCACTCGATTTCAATAAAATGACACATAGTTATAAATTACAGCATAAGAGCGATTACAATGGCTACTATCTTATTTTTATCTGCCGCCGTGTCACACCCTGGTGACGATGGTCATACCACTATTGGGTCCTTTCACCCAAGTAGTGATGATTATCACTGTTAGGTTGATGAACCTAACCGTGAGAAATTAGTAATGTGCACAATACACCACTTGCCAGTGATTCAAGATAACCACGACTTTATCCCTATAATTATAACTTTGAAAATAATTTGAGGTATTGTAAAACAACTTTGATAAAAAGAGAATGACTCACATTGCAAGTTTAGACGGACAGGGTTTAGCCTACTGATAAGCCTGATAACCTAATTTAAACAGCAATGCATACGAAACTAGGTCAGTAACTTAATACAACATTTACGATAACTCACGAAATCAAAACCCTCACGACGAATGACAAAGTATAGCCCAATTACGGGCATCACTTAAACATCCATTGAATTAGTTTCAATCCATCGAGTTATTACCCTTGATCGTAGCAGCGTTTTGCTATTGTGAATGTGAATTTCGAGCAGAAAGATGTGATTTTTGACAAATTTCTCGCATACGGACGATCTGCCCATGACTGACCCTTTTATAGCTGATTTTTGGGTTTTACGTGGCCCGCGTAAACCCTTAGATGACTCTTACGCGGCCCGCGAGAGCCACCTAGTCTATAACTAGGGCTAGCGTGTTACACCTAGGTCCGCCACGTATGTGACGCATGGCCTGAACGCTTATCCGGAGACTTTTTAAGTTGACACGGCCCGCGTAGCCTTACCTTATGGCTTACGCGGCCCGCGTGAAACTAGAAATTTGATTTTTCTTGATTTTTGATATGGATTAGGGTTTCAGGGGTCCGGGATACTACTTACGGGTCATTTTGGGGCATTTTTGCAGGTCCTTACATCCTCCCCACCTTATTTAAAATCTCGTCCTCGAGATTTATTGAAATATGTGAGGATATTTTCGCTTCATCTCTGATTCCAGCTCCCAGGTGTATCCGGGTCCTCTTTTCGAATCCCACTTGACTTTGACAAGTACTAATCTTTTGTGTTTGAGAAACTTAATCTTTATGTCTTCTATTTGAAGCGGTTTCTCCACGAACTTCAACTTTTCATTTACCTGTATGTCTTGAAGAGGGACTACTAGCGATTCATCCGATAGATATTTCTTGAGGTTAGATACATGGAATACATCATGTACTCCAGCTAGCTCTTCTGGTAGTTGTAAGCGATAGGCGACCGGTCCTATTCTCTAGATTACTGGGAATGGTCCTATGTATCTTGGACTTAGCTTTCCTCTTTTACCGAACCGAACTACTCCTTTCCAAGGAGAAACTTTCAAGAGTACCTTGTCTCCAACTTGAAATTCTAGTGGCTTGCGTCGATTGTCTGCAAACTCTTCTGGCGATCTCGAGCCTTTTTCAGTCTTTCCTTGATTTGAGTGATCTTGTCGGTGGTTTCTTGCACAATCTCGGGACCTGATAATTGGCTTTCTCCTATATCTGCCCAACAGACTGGAGTTCTACACTTACGTCCGTATAGTGATTCGAACGGGGCGGCTTCGATGCTTGAATGATAACTATTCTTATAGGAGAATTCAATTAAAAGTAGGTGGTCATCCCAGTTTCCACCAAAATCTATGACACATGCTCTAAGCATGTCTTCAAGGGTTTGGATCATCCTTTCACTTTGTCCGTCTGTTTGGGGATGGTAGGCTGTACTTAAATTTAATCGTGTCCCCATGGCTTCTTGGAAACTTGTCTAGAAATGTGAAGTGAAACCACTATCCCTATCCGATACAATGGAGAGTGGAACTCCATGTAAAGATACTACTTCATCTACATACAACTTTGCTAACCTTTCCATGCTAAAGGTTTCTTTCATGGGTAGAAAATGAGCTGATTTGGTTAATCGATTCACAATTACCTAAATCGCATCATTACCTTTTCTGGTCTTGGGTAACTTAGTAACAAAATCTCCCATTTCCATACGGGCATTTCTAATTGTTGCAGTAGATCTTAGGGTTTCTGGTGTTCTACCTTAACTTGCGAACAAGTTAGGTATTTAGAAACGTATCTAGCTATGTCCTTCTTCATACTGTTGGTGCATACATCTGTCGTCTTCGTCTTATGTCGAGTCTCAGTCTCATTGAGGATCTGAAAGAGGATGATGTCATCATCTTGGATGATGACATCATAATGGTGAAGTCATCATGACATCACTACATAAGACAAAATGTCACATGTATGTGAAATAGATTTAATGTTCATATAAGACAAAAGCATTTATGTCTTAGATGTTGATTTCGTTTATATGGATCTAGGGGTTTTCGCTCATAGGGACATTCAGGTGGTTTCGCTTATGAGGTCTTTGGTGATTTCGCTCATATGGTAGTGTACATTGGAGCGAAATCTCAAGCACTATATATAGGTGCTCATAAGCGAAATTAGTAGTAGAGTTCTTGTATTCCATGCCGAAGTTCTGCCGGTGTGAAGATCAATTGTAATCAAACGTCTAATCAATACAATCAGTGAAATTAGTGAAGATTAAGCTGTTACTAAGTCTATTTCTTGTTTTCCGCACCTGAAATAGATCAAAACTTCTCTAAACGACTCATTCGGATCAGTCGAACGATCCTACACATACCGATCGACCAGAAATTATTTCTTAAATCTTGGTACATTTTATTATTACCAGGATGCATGGTATACCTAGATTTATGGGCCTCCTCTAAAATTTTATTTCCTAAATCTCCTTGCTTAGGTACCCAAATCCTTTTCTTGTGGAATCTCCAAATTCCATCACTCCCTTACTCTAATTCCTTTATTCTTCCCTTCATTCCTTCAGCATCATCCTTAATTGCGGTTTCTTGAACATTCTTCAGTTATTCCATTAGATCTAATTGTAAACTTAATCTAAGAGCACGAACTCGTCGTTGTTTCTCATAATACTTACGACTTAGGGCATCTGCTACTACGTTTGCTTTTCATTCGTGATATTGAATATCACAGTCGTAGTCACTTAGGATTTCCATCCATCTCCTTTGCCTCATGTTCAATTCTTTTTGCCCAAATATATATCTTAAACTCTTATGATCTGTATAGACAGTAAACTTACTTCCGTACAGATAATGTCTCCAAATCTTAAGGGCAAAAATTATGGCTCCTAACTCTAAGTCATGAGTCGTATAGTTTTCTTCGTGCTTTTTCAATTGTCTTGAAGCGTACGCAATTACCTTCTTGCGTTGCATTAGCACACATCCTAATCCTAACTTAGAAGCATCACAGTAAACTTCAAAATATTTTGTCCCTCCTGGTAAGGCAAAAATTGGGGCGTTTGTTAACCTCTGCTTTAAAATCTTAAAAGCCTCTTCTTGTCTAGATCCCCATTCAAAATTTACTGCTTTACAGGTGAGCTTGGTTAATGGCACAACTATTTTGGAAAAATCCTTAATAAACCGTCTATAGTATCCGGCTAACCCTAGAAAACTTCTAATTTCCATAGCTGATTGCGGGACCTTCCACCTGGTGATTGCTTCTATTTTGGAGGGATCTACGTGAATACCTCGTGATTCACCATGTGTCCTAAAAATTGTACTTCCTGTAGCCAAAATTCACACTTCGAGAATTTGGCGTAAAGCTTCTCCTTTCTTAACAAAGTTAAGAGTGCATGTAGGTGCTTACAATGCTCGTCCTGACTTTTGGAATAAATGAGTATATCGTCAATAAAGACAATTACAAATTTATCCAAATACGGTTTACAGATCCTATTCATCATGTCCATGAATGCTGCAGGAGCATTGGTTAACCCAAAGGGCATGACTGTAAACTCGTAATGACCATACCTAGTTCTGAAAGCTGTTTTAGGTACGTCTTCTTCTTGTACTTTCAACTGATGGTATCCGGAGCGTAAATCTATCTTAGAAAAATATCTAGCTCCTTGAAGTTGATCAAAAAGATCATTAATCCTAGGTAATGGGTATCAATTCTTAATTGTAACCTTATTCAATTCCCTATAATCGATACACATTAGCATCGAACCATCTTTCTGCTTTACGAACAACACTGGTGCTCCCCACGGGGATGAACTAGGTTGTATAAATCCTTTGCTTAACAATTCATCTAACTGCTTTTTTAATTCTAGCATTTCGGTGGGTGCTAACTGATAAGGTGCCTTGGCTATCGGTGTAGTTCCAGGAATTAGATGAATTCTAAATTCTACTTCCCTATCGGGTGGTAATCCAGGTAGTTCTTCTGGGAATACCTCCGGGTATTCTGATACTACTGGAATTTCCTTAAGTTCCTTACCCTTAGTGTTAATGATTACCGAAATCATATACACTATTCCTTGTTTTCTTGAATAACTGGCCATTTTCATTACTGAAATGAATTTCATTGGCTTACGTGGCTTATCTCCTGTAATCACCACTATTTCTCCTGTAGGTGTATGAATTTCTATGGAATTCTTATCACAGAGGATTCGAGCATGGTTGGCTACTAACCAATCCATTCCTAACACAACATCGAATCCGGCTAAATTCATAGGTAACAGGTTTGCAGAAAATTTATGGCCTAAGAGTTCTATCTTTCCTTTTTGCAAAACCTTATCTATGTTAACAGAATTACCATCTGCGGTTTCTACCATAAAAATTTGTCTAAGATCGGTTAAGGGTAGGTTAAGAGCTTGGCAGAATGAAGTATTTATAAAACTTTGGTTTGCACCAGAGTCAAATAATACTTTTGCATAAACGTCGTGACCTAGGAACGTACCAGCTATTACATCTGGGATTAGCTCTGCTTCCTGAGTAGTCAACTGGAAGGCTCTTGCATTTTTCTTGGTAGTTCCTTCTGCAGGTATGGCTTTGTTGTCAGCTGGTTTGACCAGTTTAGGGCAGTCTAGTCTAAAATGTCCAGCTTCTCCACAGCTGAAGCAAATTGTGGATTTCTTCCTTCTGCAGTCTTCTTCTTGATGCCCTGGGATTTTGCAAAAATTGCAATACCCTTTGCATCTTCCAAAGTGCTTTCTTTTACAGGTACTGCAAAATGGACTAGTGGAAGATTGCCCGGTTCCCTTTTTCTTGAAATTACTACTATTACCCACACGGAATCCTTGGGTAATCTTTTGGGCCACTTACTTCTTTCTATTTTCTTCTCGCGTACGTACCAGTCCGTCTGTCAAAGTGTTGTCAAATTCTACTGCATCATCAATTGTGTGAGGTCTCGCAACTTTAACGATATCACGGATTTCGCCAATCAAACCCCAAATATAGCGAGAAATAAGTACCGGTTCTGGCGAAGCCAGGGTTGGCACAACTCTAGCATACTCGAAGAATGTCGAAGTATACCCTCGACAGTCTACATCCACCATCCGGTGGTTCAGGAACTTATTTGTCATTTGTTCCTTTTCATATTCGGGACATAATTTTCTTTATATCAGACTCTTAAGTTCTGCCCAATTCATGGCATATGCCACATCACTTCCCTTAGCTTGTAGTACGGTGTTCCACCATTCGAGTACCCCTTCTTAAAAAAGATGCGACGCGTACATGACCTTGTGTTCCTCGGCACATTTACTTATTTTAATTACTGCTTCGGTTTTCTCTAACCAACGCAGTACAGCAGTTGCCCCTTCATTACCTGCAAATTCGACTGGTTTACAGGCAATAAATTCCTTGTAAGTGCAACCAGGCGTTGTAGCTTTCATTCTCTTAAGAAATGGGGCTTGCATCCCATTATTATCATTATTATTGTTGTTACCGCCTCCATTTACACTGTTACTGAAATTATCGTCGTGAGTACGTTTGCTGGGAATAATTGGTTGAGGTTCAACTGGATTTCGGGCAACAGCAAGGATTGCTGGAATAGCATTGGCTATTCCTTGAGCAACAATGTTTTCTATATCTTGCCTATTAAGAAAGTGATCCTCATTGTTTTGCTCAGATTGGTTAACTTCATTAACTGGCTCATTGACGGCGTGTTCCATCTGATAATTATCAATATATAAATTATTTGCACAAAATATGTAAATAATAACCAGTCACAATTAAAATAATCCCACATAATCACGTTAACACGTATAGCCAAAATTGTCGACTTTGCGACGTTGATATTTTTTTATATATTTTAGTAGGCATCTGTACACACCAGTTATGTTACAAAAGTTTTATTTTAGGTTATTTTACATGATTATATGTTTATTAATAGTTTTTATTATTGTATTTATTAAACACACACCTACATACGATCCCCGTCAGTTGGCATTTCAGAAACGACGTTCCCTCTCGTCGTATTTCCATGATATCCTCTCCCCCACTTCCCGGATTCTGTTTCCTGCGTCCACCAGCTCCTCGCCATAGTGGCGGAGTTCAGCCAAGTTCTCAGTGCTCATTGGTGGGTTTGGTGCAGGCTCAGGGTCAAACTGAGGGAAAAATGTGTTAGGGTTATTCAAAAGATTCTGAAATTGCCAATCACTTGTCCACCATTCCTCCAGCTCTCCGGGTAGAAGTTGGTGGTTGACAATGGGATCTGGAATAGCAGGTTCCAAATTAACTGGAAGTTGTGATTCAATTGGGTAATTGAAGAGATCTTCATTGGCAGTTCCAATGAGATCACAATTTGCCAGTTTACGATCCAACTCTTCCAATGGTGGCATTTTCTGGGCTTGGCTTGAACTTTCCCCGATCTCTTTTCCTTTTCCCTTATCATTTGGGTTCTCCGTCTTTTTAACCCTCTGGGCAGCTGGCTTCTTCCTCCGGCTGCGTCTCCAGCCTACGATCCTCCTTCTTTTCTTCGTCTTGGGTTTCTCCTGGGCTTGAGCCTGGAATTCCATAGGTTCTTCAGCGTCGGCCAGATAATCGGAAAAGTCTCTGGAAACTTCTACGTCAGCAGGATAGATAGTGAGATTCTGAAGAGCTTCAGACAACTCATTCATGCTGTTTAGCAGATATGAAGAAACACACACACAATTCTAAGTTAAAATCAACTTAAATTCACAGAATGGCAATCAGAAAATTAAGTATTTCTAAATACTTAATTAACTTAAATCAGTGGCTCTGATACCACCTTTTTCTGTCACGGCCCCCGTCCCGGTGTTACCCGGTCCAGGAGCCGCGGGACAGAAACCCGTGGTTTTTATTATTTGAGTTGACAGCGGAAGTTTAACAGGATCTTTTAAAACTTGAAACTGCCCAATTATTTTATTTCATAATTTGGGACAAACCCCGAAATTTACAATAGAGGAATTTCACAAGGAAATTCCATGTTTTACAAAACATGTTTATTCATTTTATTGAGCCACTACTTCAAGCTTTATTAGTGCTCCGTAGCACTTTTCCTTGATTCACAGTAGGTCGCCTGAAACATGTTTAAAAATATTTTATCAGCGGGAAAATACTGGCGAGTCACTGGATTTCAATAAAATGACACATAGTTATAAATTACAGCATAAGAGCGATTACAATGGCTACTATCTTATTTTTATCTGGCGCCGTGTCACACCCTGGTGACGATGGTCATACCACTATTGGGTCCTTTCACCCAAGTAGTGATGATTATCACTGTTAGGTTGATGAACCTAACCGTGAGAAATTAGTAATGTGCACAATACCCCACTTGCCAGTGATTCAAGATAACCACGACTTAATCCCTGTAATTATAACTTTGAAAATAATTTGAGGTATTGTAAAACAACTTTGATAAAAAGAGAATGACTCACATTGCAAGTTTAGACGGGCAGGGTTTAGCCTACTGATAAGCCTGATAACCTAATTTAAACAGCAATGCATACGAAACTAGGTCAGTAACTTAATACAACATTTACGATAACTTATGAAATCAAAACCCTCACGACGAATGACAAAGTATAGCCCAATTACGGGCAGCACTTAAACATCCATCGGATTAGTTTCAATCGATCGGACATTATATCGTAGCAGTGATCGAGTTATTACCCTTGATCGTAGCAGCGTTTTGCTATTGTGAAAGATGTGATTTTTGACAAATTTCTCGTATACAGACGATCTGCCCATGACTGACTCTTTTATAGCTGATTTTTGGGTTTTACGCGGCCCGCGTAAACCCTTAGATGACTCTTACGCGGCCCGCGAGAGCCACCTAGTCTATAATTAGGGCTAGCGTGTCACACCTTGGTCCGCCACGTGTACGACGCGTGGCCTGAATGCTTATCCGGAGACTTTTTAAGTTGACGCGGCCCGCGTAGCCTTACCTTATGGCTTACGCAGCCCGCATGAAACCGGAAATTTGGTTTTTCTTGATTTTTGATATGGATTAGGGTTTTAGGGGTCCGGGATACTACTTACGGGTCGTTTTGGGGCATTTTTGCAGGTCCTTACAGGTATGGGATCAATGACCAATGTGTCCAAAATCCAAATAATCTGTTTTAAATTGTTATGCTTGATAACTTAAACATTGGGGGTTAATGCAACCGTGTCCTCGATATCCACGACTCACTTAATTGCAAGTGGCCATTACTTAAGCACGGGGTGTAGGCATACACCTGACAGATGCTAATGTTTTGATAAAATATTTTTCTTACCCAATATGGGGATAAAGTGGTGTGTGGGTTAATCATGTATCATAGTTTAGTTCTAGGCCCCATGTGTAATGACAAGCATGTAATACTGGTAACAAAAGATATAGTTTATCCCAATTTATTTATGAAAATTGATATACCAAATGGTATATAAAAATGATTTTGAAATATTTTCAAAATGTGTCAGTTATTTGTATTTACCAGTGAAAACTGATGTATCTTTAAATGACTAAGTGCATGTTTGCAAAGTACGGAATAGGCTGGAAGCTGCCCGGTAATTGCCTATTAGAATTTGCGACTCCAAGCAAAAGTCGAGTAGTCTTTTATGTAAACATTTGTTATTCGATCCGCCTGTGGATCTTTTAATACACGTTCGGTCTGTATATTATATTAAGTTTTCGAACATTTGTACTTTGTACTAATTATTTTTTTACTCCATAGACTTTCGCTGTGAATGTGAATATCTATGTTAATTTGTCACACATAAACCCAAGTACGGGCCCACCGGGCAATCAAGATGTGACAAGAATGAAAACAAACTACCCAGTATTCTAGTGCTCCATTACTTCTTAAATAATGCAGAAAACTACTACACCTACATTGACCAAATGACAATTAAATAACAAAATAACTATTAAATATTTTGCATGATAACGTGGACTGTGTTGGCAAGGTACATATCGGGATGGTCTGCAATGGCCATACCGACTTTTCCTAAACCAATGACGGAGATTTTGGTGTTGCGGTTTGTGGGTGGTGGTGGAGTTGCATCATGGATAGGTTTGAAGGACTAAGCTATGTTTAATCCATTTGGACCAAGGGCTAAAGATGAAGTACTAATTTTCTGCATTTTCTCTGATGTGTTAATTAATTGTTGGAAAATTTGGTAAAAATGTGTTTTTGATAATGAAACGATGAATAAGAAATCAGGTTTCTAAAATAACAAATATAAAATATAATCTCTAAAAATATTTTTTATTTGTAATGGATTGTGTGATAGAGATGTAGGAGTTGGTATTTATAGTAACAAAAAGAAAACCAAAGATTTTCCTTTTTGGATCCTACATTTCACAAGATTACCAAGGAGACTTACTTTATATTAATTTAATGTTCAATTAAATAATATTCAATCCGTTAAATGTCAAAACCGCTGCTTTTCTAAAAAGCAACATATATGTGTTTTCAAGTATAAGCTTAGGTAGATTAACATGTCTTTTAAGTTTCACAACCATCGGCAACTTGTCGTAAATCTATATAAAAAGGACTTGGTATCCATAATTAGGAATCCCATTATTCTTTATTATCATAGATAAGTTAAAGGAGTACTTAATTCTTGCTATATCTGATAAATAAGTTTTAATTTCTTGTTGATATTTTAAAGCATGATTTATGATCCTATTACAACCAGATCTAAATTTAAACTTTTTTGGTATAGGTCTAAAACCAAAATATAATGATAATAATACCGGAAAAAAAATCTTTGATTCACCACTCCATAATGTACAAACTTTGGAATATGTTTAATCTATATCACAAGAAAGTACGAAAAAAAAAACTAAAAATACTAAGATATAAGTAATAGCTATTATAGCTAATGCGTATATTAACATACGAGTTAAATCCTTGGTTGGTCCCTATGGTTTGCAAAAATTTCATACTTGGTCTTAGTGGTATACTAATTACACGCGTGGTCTCAAAAGTTGTCAAAAATGAACTCGGTTGGTCCCCTGACCTAACCTCTGTTAAATTTCTAAGTTAATTATGTGTGAAATAACTATAATACCCTTGAACAATTAAAAAAATAAAAATATATATATAAAAAACATGGCCCACTACTCATCTTCTTAAACCTCTCTCTCTCTCTAAAAAAAAAAAACTCTAACACCATCACCTTCTCCACCTTCACAACCCACCACAACCTGCAACTACCTCCACCACCACCATATACCTCCCAGCTGATGGTGCACATCGATCCTTCCGGAGCCTACTACCAGAAAAACGAATCTGCAACTGAACTTGAAATATAAGGAACCGACAACCAGACCTGGGTGATTAATTCGGGTATCAGTAACAGTCGGTCTTGCTAATCGGGTATCTTCTTGAATACCGAGACCGATTTATCATTGTAATCAACCCTGCGATTCAAGGCTTCTGATTATTTCTAGATGATTCTGAAATCCAAACTTCACGACAATCGATGTCATCTTCTCCCCTTTTGTGTTTTCTTCACCATTTGTCTGTGCAGTTCTAATTTTGTAGGTAATTGATTTCCAACTTAACATTGCAAGGATTTTAATTTACCATGAATGGTTGAATTTCATGAACAACTTGTGATTTGGGGTGAACCTAACAAAGTTGCATCTTTCTATATTTTTTTTATTTCTTTAATTTGTTCAAGGGTAATATAGTCATTTCACACATAGTTAACTGAGAAATTTAACAAAGGTTAGGCTAGGGGACCAACCGAGTTCATCTTTGACAACTTTTAGGACCACACGTATAATTAGTAAACCACTAAAACCAAATATAAATTTTTGCAAACCACATGGACCAACCAAGCATTTAACTCTTAACATACATTACCACATAATTTAAAAAGATAGCCTGTAGACAAATACCTTACTTTCAAAACCATTCTATAATCATACAATGGTCATTAACTAACATAGACACACACAATTTAAAAAGATAGCCTCTAGACAAATACCTTAGAGTAAACTGCAATTTTACCCCTTGGGGTTTAGGGCAATTGGCATGTCTACCCCCTAATTGCAATTTTACCCCCCAATGTTTGCTGTTATGTCGCAACTTTACCCCCCGGCGTCAAAGTTGTTAACAAATCTGTTAACTATGACTTGAAATGACTATATTACCCTTCAATTTTACCCCCCAACATTCCTGTTATGTCACACAATTACCCCCCACCTCCACCACCACTCGCCTCCACCACCATCAGCCTCCACCACCCACAAATGGTACAAATAAGCAGTGACTGAACCACCCACCACATTCTTCGTGTTGTGTTTCTTCGACGGCTGGAGTGCAGATGGTTTCCCAGAGTTCGATATGTCGTTTAACGTTTTCCTTCCTCCAAGACCCCCTTTGTTCTTTTGAGCAACAGTCCCATTGATCTTGATCCCTGTAAGAAACAATGGTTAATTAACATACCATCATATAACAAAACACGCGGTAAATTATCTTTATCAAGAATGTTAAAAGCATAGAGATGTAATATACCATCAAAGTGTACACTGGTCTTGAGTCAAACGGCTAGCATGCATTGCCATTTTTTTGGAACTGGTTTGATTCACTGTAGTCTGCACAATTTAAACAAAGCCCCAAGAAACCAAATTCATATATTGATGAGTAAATAGTCTCTCAAATTGTGAAATAAGCAAAAAAAAAAAAAAAAACAAAAAAACAAAAAACAAAAAAACAAACAATCAGGAATATTCATAACAAAACAAATTCATATATCAAAAGATTTTTCAAGAACTAGGGGGTGGGTTGAAGGAAGAAGGGGGTACTTGTGTGTGAGAGAGAAAGAAGGCTTGTAGAGAGAGAAAGAAAGTGTAGAGAGAGAAACCGAAGAAGGAGAGAGAGAGAGAGATCTGAGAGAGAGTGAATCATATAATCAAACTATATCTCTCTGAAACGAAAAACAAAATATCAATTTTGAATCAATAATCAATCAAATTAGGTATCCGCCGGAGTCGTTGATGTTTTGAGGAATATTCCGGCGACTGTTAACAAGTTAGGTTTCCAGTGAGTTATGTTAGAACAAAGCCGGTGATGATACATACAACAACAATAGTAGCAGATCTGACGGTAAATAGATCTAGAAACGTGATTAATGGATAGAAATAGAGAAGGAAGATGAGCTACTAACCTGGCCGCGCTTCCAAACGGTTTATCTTCGTCACGGCGGAAAATTCATAACAGAACAAATTCATATATCAAAAAAAAAAAAAAAACAATCAGGAATATTCATAACAGATATATTCTTGTGGGTTGAAGGAAGAAGGGGGTGGGTGGTTGCGGTGGGGGAGGAGCGGCAGCTAGTGGTGGAGGAGCCATAGGAATAAGAACCACACCGTAGTTACTTGAAGATAATGATGATAATTTGAAGATGATGAGGGATCTGTGAGTTATTTGAAGAAGATGATGATAATTTGATTTTATAAATAATAATAACTAGAATTAAACACCCCCCGCGTTGCGGCGGGGGCCTAAAACTATGGCAAGTAACATCAATGCCAACACTAAAGTTGCGGCGTGTTAATGCGAAAATATAAGACCGAAACATATAACATGCAAAAAATAACTATGTCGATTTAGGACACACGCGTTGCGACGAACTTGTTACATGGAAAAAAATAGACGTAAAAACGTTGAACCACATACGCATCTTGCGTCGTGTTAACTCGCAAAATAGCGTAGAAAAGAATAACTAAGTCAATGTAGGATCCGCCCATTGCAGCGAACTTGCCAAAGGGGGAAAATAGTCGCATTGCGACATACCTGTCAAATGTGAAAAAATAGAGGAAAAACGTTGAACCACACACGCACGTTGGGACGTACTAGCTCGCAAAATTTAGAACGAAACGTAAAACGAAAAACTTACGAAAGATAAAAAGTATGGGGACCAAAGTTGTAAATAAAAAAGTTTTGGGTTAAAACTAAAAAAATTAAAAGTTTTAAAATACAAATGATTAAAACTTTTGGGTTAAAAATGAAAAATCACAATTTTTTTTTTTGAAAAACCCCAAATGCTTGGGGTACAACACCTAATGCAACAATTTGTTGCAAATTTATATTATGGAAATAATAATAATAATAACAACAACAACAACAACAACAACAACAACAATAACAATAATAATAATAATAATAATAATAATAATAATAAATATAGGGTAAGATTACCAAAATACCCCTGCCTATAACAATCAAATAACTGTTGACTGACGGCAGGGCGTAAAGTTGAAACATAACAGCAAACGTTGGGAGGTAAAATTACAATTATTTTCTTAGGAGGTAGATATACCAATTGCCCTAAACCTCAGGGGGTAAAATTGCAGTTTACTCAATACATTACTTTCAAAACCATTCTATAATCATACAATGGTCATTAACTAACATAGAGACACACACATATATACTTTCAACCAAACCTTTTTAAGTAATATTATGTTTTGGACCGTTTTGTGTAGATTAGAGAAACAACGATCTTCCCTATAAAAATAGTCTAAAACAAGTGTACATAGTTTCTTTTTGACATTCTTCTCTTGCCTAATTCCATCTTAAGAACTAATCGTTCATTTCTAGTATTTTACATGAGTGGTTTTCTCTAAAAGACACCTTCCTCGATTTTAAACCTTTATTTATATATTGAATGCCATTATTTTCTTATAATTTAACCATAAAAATTGAATCTCTTAAGAGTAGTTAAACGATCCGCTTGTGGTGTGTGGATATAATGTATATATGTGTGGGTCCTAGGGGGCAAAAGTGAAATTGCACTAATTTTAACGTTATTTTACTAATTTCGTGAAATAACATTAAAAGTAGCGGACGGTTAATCATGCATCATATGACGCTGATAGCCGAAAGACAAAATGGTACATGCACTAATCGGCCTTTGTCCCGATTGTTGAGTGTTAAGTGCCTTATGTCCAAGGCTTGATGCAAAACTACTATCGAGTCGTGAGTGTCACTAGAAGTAGACTCTCTATTGCTACGGGCTAGAGGTAAGGCTATATAAATCTTACCCTCCTCAGACCCTAACTTAGCTTTGTTGGTGGTGAGATTTACCGAGGATGATGTGTTGATCAGTTCTGTTTTAAACATAATGGAAAACATGTAATAACATACCTTTGATTGCATCAGTAGAGAATCCAGTCAGAGACGCAGCAACGGAGTTCGACATAGTTGTCAGTTTGATCTGGTTCCTCCTTAGGGTGTAAAGTGATGATGGTAATGAAACCGAAAGTAGGGTTAGTTTCGGTTGAGGGAGAGAGAGACGAATTTGATGTTGGTGAGGGTTGTGATTGTATAACTTGTCTAACCCTTTAACTCTCTAATAAGCTCCTTATTTATACACCCAAGAGGAAACCCAATTAGTTAATAAGGGTAATATGGTCCATCAACAATTACCAACTAATTATTAATAGGTTATTAATATATTTTGATCTATATTATATAAATGATAATGATGGCTACAAGATTAAATATAAATAAATAAATATTTAATCTTACATTCTCCCACTTAGCCGAATAATCATTTATCATGAGTATTAGATAAGTCTGATAAGAAGTTAATACTCATTTTAGCCTTAAACAAGTACTATAGCAGAGAAATACAACCGTTGAATCATTATGCGACTCAGGACCCCCATTAGTCATACTATAGCCTTAATTTAAAACCTAACAGTTATGATCAAAATATGTAAGCCCTTTAACGTTTGATTTGTATTTATAGTTGTCTATATGTCATTACACCGGCAGAACATATGTAAGAGACATACAAATTCAAACTGATGAGGAAAATTAATTAATAGTTATTCATTCATAGTACGATATGCAGTTGTACATGGTCATCAATTAAAACCCGTCTCTTTTATGTGCACTCTTAATAAGACTTATGGGTAATAGACCTTTAGTTATAGGATCCTTAAGCATATCTTGAATGCATTCGATACAAAGATTTAGTTTCCTCAATTCGTTCATAAACGAATAATTAATTGTGTATCGAAATTTAATGCAGCACCTCTCGAACTGTTACTGTTCAAGGAGACATGGTAGCTGACTTTATCACAATAAGTCTTCAAAATATTAATTATATGGAGTTAATAAAGTCATGAGTCTACTGATAAATTTCCAACAACATTTAGTGACTATATTATGTCGTTATAACTTAGGTTGTTGATATCAGTCTATTATGACCCCTCCATGAGATAGGTTTTGTCTGCCGACATAAAGATATACCCGAAATTACATTTTGTCATCTTTGAATATCTCAAAGTTAGAGTAATAAACCGGTTTGAGTTCTCACTTCTTCTTTAAATCATAGCCTCTCGTTTCTTTTAAAGATATTGTAATACTCTATTAGATGCTTCACATTAATCTAGACATATCTAGTGTGTTGCAATGTGAGTAATATCTAAACGAGTATAGACTTAAACTTTACATAAGGCTTCTAATTAATGAAGCATAAGTAAATAATCTCATTTATCTTATTATCCTCTAAAGGAGAGCAGTATTGTTTGTTACATATGTAAGGACCAATTTAATGTTAAACTTATGGAACGGAAGTAATTTCCCATTTGGTCTATCTCAACATGTTATGATATCTATTATGTAAGAGATATCTCTGAGATCTATTATATCAAAGTTTGTGTTAACAATGCTTTGACTTATGTAACATCTACTTGTCAAAAGAATATTATCTATATAGACAAGTTTATCTTAGTTGCTCCCACTCATCTTGAGGTAGGTACATTATTCCACTTGGTTGTTGATGAAAATAATTGCGTTAAGATTTCATCACATTATAATGTTTGCATTAAACAATACATGGATTTTATTGGCTTATAGACAAACTGTTCTTTAACCTTAAGTTTAGAACTTTCAGGTTGTTTTATGAACATGTAAATATGTCAGCCAGTTGTTAGGGAAAATTGTTTTAATGTTCATCTAATGTAGCTCAAAACTATTATAAGCTACTAGAACAGTGATGATCCTAAAAGAAATCTTTTGTTAGATATGTAAGAAAGATTCTTTAATAATTTATCTCTTCCTGAGTACAACCTTTGACAATCAATCATGCTTCTTTGTGTCTTAACGTTTATATCAGGATTTGGTTTAGTTATGAACACTCTTAGGTTATTCAATCAAATCCCAAACGTTATGCGAACACATAAAACAGTTTTACTAGAAAACTATTTTATTCAATTCAGAAGATTGATTGACACTAATGGCTTAATTAGAAGAGATAGGATCAGTAAACTTTTCCAAAAACCATTTCAACTTCAATTAGGGAGGTTATGTAATCATCAAAGTTAATAGGTTTTTAAACCTAGATGACCTCCTTAGTTGATTATTGGGTTTGTTAGAAGTTTCAGTTTTATGGATTAGCTCTTGGTTAGGTTGCTATCATTTTTAGGATTCTAAGTTTGTAAGAGTGGTGCAGTATGGTGTACAAGAGGTGTAATCGGAGTTAAATTTGGAGTGAAATTTAATGACACTCTTCCCCCCGCCTCTTGTATTCCTTGCAAGCCATGATAAGGACTTTGACTGCTCTCACTGACCTTAGAAAACTTTAGGAAGTCAGCATGCTTAGGGTCAATATTTAACGACCAAACAAATTCTAATAGAGAAAACATATAATAGAGAAAACATATTAGTGACATTAGTCATTGTAGTTTCTCTTGTTGAGGATTATGTTAGTTTAGATAAGAAATCTAAGTGTGCCCACAATTAAGCAACAATGAAACTTTTGTAAAAAGTAGCTTTAGATTTTAAGGAGACAAGTTATGATAGAACAGTGTCAAGATGGAGCAGTGTCTTGTTCAAGAGGTGTAAATTGAAGTAATGTAAAGTTTTCACTCGCCCACCTCTTGCAACTATTGCAAGTTATTCTAAAACACTTAATGCTCCCACTGATCTTTAATATCTCTAGAATGCTACAAGAGAAGTTCCAATGAGCCACGTGATGTGGGAACCTATCACATATACGTTAGACTTTATTTGATTTCTTTAATGTCCAAATATCATAAGAAACTTAGGGACATATTTAATAGAAATCTTATTAAGTACATATATGAATAGATTTCTTATAAGACTGTGGGCCATATACGACAAAATTTAGATACAAGTAGATAGTCTTTAAATGATAAATGAATTATGTCAGAATATTCCATTTGGAATAAGTTCCACAAATGTCAATGAATGACTTATGATGGACCCATACTTATTTCTTGAGCCAAGTAATATTTAGGGCTATAACGTCATGATTTAAAATCACTTTAGAATGAGATTAGATAAGAAACCATCCTCATTAACCATGTCATGATTTCTCATGAATTTTTGGTTATAATGGATGAAATTTGTAAGTCTCATTTTCCTTTTGTCAAATTTTTCATTTGCATGATGACAAAAAATTGTGAAAGTGTAAGGTATCATCTAGTTTTATCTTAATAATGTTTCAATCCAGATATTTAGAACAAATAAGATGAGAGTTTAAGATAAGTGTGACTTTATGTTGACTATGCAAACCTCACAACCTTCATAACATTGCTTAATTATGACACTATATTCCGATTAAAACTCAGAATATATGTACGGTATCGAAAAACGTTGTTAGAAGACTGCTTATTTTTGTTCTTATAGCCTTAACATTTAATTTTGTCACTAACTCTCATGTTAGTTATTTGTTGATTTCTGGTAAGAAAACGTTTAAAACTAGAGTCAACTAATCATGTGTTAATAGGAATATTATAATTAGTAGACTTAAATATCTTTAATAAGTGACTATCTAATTAATTCATCCAACTGTTCTTTAGAATAATGGATAGTCTCGTTGCTTATGTCTAGTCTAATGACATAATGATGCAGTGAGATTTTCCTTTGAAGAACCTTAGAGGTAGAATTAACAGTTGTAATTTGTCTATGGACCTTAGAACAATCCTCTTTTAAGGTTTAAGTGGTTGTAAGGTGAGTAACAATTTATTTTCCAGCTTCAAACATTTATTTCTTTGTACATATGTTGCTTATCAACACACTCATTATACTTTGGTATGTTTGAGTGTTATAGTTGATTTATAAGGCATCAAATTGTACAAGTGAAAATATTAGTATGTCATGTACTAGAAAAATGTACTTATTTCCATGCGTAAACCCTTAACTTTATGGGTCATGGTATTGTACATTATTATGTATTCACATATACCACTTAACTTTATAGTTTAGAATTTTAAAAGAAGGCATGCATCTTAGGAGTTCTAGTGATTATTCCATATATAAGAGATTAGCCTTAGGAAAGACTTAATCTGAAATAACTTTAGTGATAGCATTATGTTAGAGAGTTCTTGATTATCATAAGAGACATCATGTTCGATTTGTCCTAATCATCATGCTCTACTTTTCTTCTGTAGTATCTTTATCAGAAGAGAGCAATATGATTATCGTGTCTTAAGAAATAATCAAGGATTTAATTTAAGAGCTAATTCTAATAGAAACTTTAAATAAAACAAACATTTTAGGTTTAGGAATTAAAGTGGATGAGATATATGTAGAAGTAAACTATAGTGAGTAAAAATTATGGGTACTAAGAATAAGACAGACGAAATGATCATAAAATTAATTAAGGATCATTAATATAAGGATCATTATGTGAAGAGATTGTGATATGTCTATTACTAACATCAAAATAATAGACTTAGTAAAATTCTACTTAAACAAAGACAAATCAGCTTTGGCCAGAAGTGTAATCATTTAAGTATGTGTGCAAAGTAATCATGACAAATCAGCTTTGGCCAGAAATGAGACAATCACTTTAGTTATGCACTTGTCAAGCATGCTAAACATAAATGAATTAAATCAGCTTTGGCCAGAATTAAGACATTTCACGTTTGTAATGCATACTTAACATAGCTTTTATAATACTTGAACAATAAATAGATGTATTAAATCAGCTTTGGCCAGAATTAATACATTAGAAGCTCATTCAAGTTAAGCTATTTTGGTTTTGTAAAAAATTATTTGATCCTTATTAATTATTTAAGTATAAACAAAACCAAGTATTTTTAGGTCACATTAAACAGCTTAAAGTAATGAGGTCTCGAGTGAGGTCTCGAGTTATGATGCTTATGGTCTCGAGTCGCAACCTTAGTCTCGAGTTGTGATGATTATGGTCTTGAGTCGCAACCTTAGTCTCGAGTTATGAAGTTTTGAGCCCTTATGATCTCAAGTCGAGACCTTGTAGTCTCGAGTCGAGACCTGATGGTCTCGAGTTGTAGACTTCTGATCTCGAGTTGTAAGTTTCTGATGACCTTTATGATTTCGAGTCGAGACCTTATGGTCTCGAGTCGAGACCTTGTGGTCTCTAGTCGAGATCTGATGGTCTCTAGTGGTAGTCTGATAGTCTCGAATCCTCTGTTAACAGCTGCTGATTGTGATAAAAACTGAAACTCAAACTTTTAGGGATTATGGAGATAATGTTTCCTGTTTTATTTCTGATCTAAACTTATCACAATATTTCGAAAATAATAACTGAATATCTTTAACAGTTTTCGAAAATTTAATAGATAAAATTTAGATCAAACATTAGAAAAACATCCACTAATCCAAATTAGATTCCAAAATAATGGAATTTTCGAGTTTTATTAAGAACAAGCAATGAACCCTAATAAATTTAAAACATAATCTGGGATCCGAAACCTTAAATTTTATACTTTTATTAACAGATTTCGGAAATTAGGCTTGTCCATTACGATTTTTGAGTCAAAATATTAAACATAGTTTTCCCGAAAACAGGGATTTCGGTACCAAGGACTGTTAACAGCCGAGATTTTATAAAAACTTTAAGATTTCTGTTTTCCTTATAATGATCCCAGAATAATGGATACAAAAACAGAACTGATTTATCAACATATGCTCTGATACCACATGTTGATCAGTTCTGTTTTAAACATAATGGAAAACATGTAATAACATACCTTTGATTGCATCAGTAGAGAATCCAGTCAGAGACGCAGCAACGGAGTTCGACATAGTTGTCAGTTTGATCTAGTTCCTCCTTAGGGTGTAAAGTGATGATGGTAATGAAACCGAAAGTAGGGTTAGTTTCGGTTGAGGGAGAGAGAGACGAATTTGATGTTGGTGAGGGTTGTGATTGTATAACTTGTCTAACCCTTTAACTCTCTAATAAGCTCCTTATTTATACACCCAAGAGGAAACCCAATTAGTTAATAAGGGTAATATGGTCCATCAACAATTACCAACTAATTATTAATAGGTTATTAATATATTTTGATCTATATTATATAAATGATAATGATGGCTACAAGATTAAATATAAATAAATAAATATTTAATCTTACATGATGATGGATAATGGATGGATGGAGAGTAGTTAAACGAATAAAAAAAAAAACTAATCTATTATGACTTCACATTTAGAAAGTATCACTTTCTATATATTACATATCTCTAGTCGTCTTTACTTTTAGAATTCTTTTTAAACAATTATCATGTCAAGTAAATCTATAAACAAATTGATATTCAAGTCAACACAGACGACATATATCACTAATGTTCATGGAACATTCTAACTTGAACGAGTTATTCCATCGTAGTTTAATCGTTTTAAATGTTGGTCATTTTCATGAATATTTATTTGACAGAAAAGAACACAGTCAAATGTTTCACATTACGTTCATAGTGACGTGTTTATGTTAGTATGTACAATGTATTTGTCAGAAACTCAAGATTTAACAGAAACTATATAATACTTTGACCAATAATCGATCAATTCGGTACAAAGGATTCAGTAAGAACAAACAATTGACACAAGTTATCACCAACAAGATGATCTCAAAACAAGAAAGCTGTAGATCTCTCGAAATACGTGAGAGATCAGAAAAGAAAAATAGGGAACTGATGATGTTGCGTGTAAGGAATGATCGAGACTTTTTTTTTGATGTCCTCTATCGCATACACATAAGGCATTTATAAGCCCAGCTGCAACCGCCCTTTTGACTCCAGCCCAATGCCAGCTAATTCCAGCTCAAAAGCAGAAACGGTCAACTTAAAGAGAGCCCAAATCTCGCATAAAAGGAAACAAGATGTAACACTCCGAAATTTATAAAACTTTATATTAAAATAATATAAAGTTAAAAATAAATAAAACAATAATAAATAAACGAGAATGAACTAACTAGGAAATAAATAACCTAGTTAGTTAGTTGGCATGTTTTAAAGCATAAATGAATTTAAAATGCCAAAGATATAAACTAGTTAGAAGTGGAGGGACCTAAGTTGTAGAACTTGAAACTAGAATTGATTAAAAAAAAATAACCAAACACACAAATTAGTGTATCTGGTCGTACAGAAGAAGCCAGGGGCGACTCCCCACTCTCAAAACCCTAAACATCACTAATACTCTCAATTGAAGGCTCAATCCAAGCTGAAATCGAAATTAGAGCATAGATTATTGATCCTCATCACAAGAGGATTACAAGGTATGTAAAAATTGATGAAAACTCTCAACTTGAAATTCTCATGAAATTGGGAAATCTGAAAATTTATGTTGCATGTTTGCTATTTGGGTAGAAGAGGGTTGATATAGTGTCTAGGAGTAAAACCTAGACAATAACATGTGAAATCATGGCTAATTCCTGGAAATCTCATGAACACATTGAAGGTGATTCATGGATTTTGTGGGAAACTAGTAAACACTAGGGTTTAGAATGATTATTCTAGTGTAATACGGGTCATAGAAAGTGATTTCTGAAAAGATGATGTTAAAATATGTGTATATATCCTAATTGAAGTTAATTAGGGTGATAAACTCAAGTCATGAACTTGGTTTAGATCATGTAGAAATCTGACCCGCTAGGTGTTTGATAAAACGCCTAAATGAGGGTTAAAATGTTAAAAGTTGAGTAAAAACGCAGATTTGATCATTGTAGAGAATTATGTGTTAAAGCTTGTGAAAGAGTTCTAAACTTATTGTGAATTGAACTCTTTAGGAAAGGAATCCGGAACATCAAGCGGACAAGCCGGAGGTGATACACGCTTGAAAGGTGTGCTTTAAAGGTACGTAACTTCGGTTTCGTTACATTGTGCATAAATAATAGTCTTAGAAAAGTTAATGAGAATGTAGTGTCAATTGCGAGTTGGTATGTCATAGAAGTGACGAAGTTCACTCAACAAACAAACGGGTCTAAATAGTTAATTAGAATTGTTGGTTGATAATGTTGTTTAGTTATGCAAGTATGTAACTTGATCCGTTACACTCAATGAATTGTTGTTAAATTATGCGTAGTTGCATTGTTGATTAAAAGTTGTGTTGAATTTAGTAATCATGATTGTTATTGGAATTTAATAGAGTTAGTCTAAATAAGGAACCAATTGGTAGTCATCATATTGGAGGATTTTTCACAAGATGAGCCAACGGGTCGAATAATAGTGTAAACTGTAGTAATAGTCTCTTAACTAGTAGCATTGGCGATGTAAATCACAAAAGCATTAAACCATGGAATTTGGTAAGGTAATGCAAGTGATGTTAAGCCCCGGATGATGGGCACAAGACGCCATTGGCTTGATAGCTAAATGGTAACTAAGCAAGTAAAGTTGAATGGGTCGAATAAATGCATAAGGACATATAGTCTTTCGGTCCGTAAATAAATTTTTCGGTATGATAATTGTTATAGGCATGTCGGTAATGAATTTACAGACGCATAGGAAAAAGAATCACCTAAAACGAACTTACGAGTCAAAAGATATGCACATTTAAAGTTGAAATCTGAGTTTTCCGGAGCTGGCAGAAAATGCAGCTCAATAAACAGAACCTGCTGGAAAACATGACCCCCCGCGCCACGCGGAAGGGTCCCTGAAACACGCCACGACACGCGAGGGTTTCTCGCGGCCCGCGTAACATCTCTCGCGGGGCGCGAGCGACCCTGTTCCGGAAATTTTATTTGTTTTCAATTGTTTTGATGCTAGATTTCGATTATACGTGTTTTATTATTGTCAAAATTAACCCTAGATGTGGTTTTGACATTAGGTGACGTTGGTGAACTTACGGATGGCGATCAAGCAAATGATGAAGAACCGAACACTACATTTTGAAGCTTCCGCAATGTTTTAAATCTTTAATAGACTTTGTGTATGGCTTGTAAATAACTTCTAAACAACTTTTGAAACGTTTTAACTTAGTCGTTAGTTGACTAAGGTTGATGCTACTTATGAACTTCCTTAATGAAAGTTATGTTACTTAAGAAATATTTTATGTAAAATGGTATAATCTATTTTAAAAATCAAGTAAAATTAGACGGGTGTTACACAAGAAAATAATGAATAAGAAACAACAATAAAGGAAATAAGTAAATATTAAAACTAAGAATCGTTAATATCTTTAACACCCCCCTCAGTTTTAATACCAAAAGGATTAGATAAACCTAAAGACTTACACATTTTGTTATGATCGGCTGGAAGTAATCCTTTTGTGAAAATATCAGCCAATTGATCCCCAGAGCTAACACCAACAGTTTTAATTAACCCAGAGGCTATCTTTTCTCTAAGAAAGAAAAGATCAATCTCAAAGTGTTTGGTTTTGTCATGGAACACAGGATTTGCCGCGATAGATAAAGCAGCGCTGCTGTCGCATTTTAACATAACAGGTAAATCAATTTTAACTTGTAACTCTTGCAACACATTGATCAACCACATAATCTCACAAAGTGCAGCACACATAGATCTGTATTCTGCTTCAGCAGATGATCTAGATACCACACTCTGTTTTTTTACTTTTCCAAGAAATTAAAGAGTTTCCCAGAAAGATGCCAAAACCAGTGACAACTTTTCTACTATCAACACACTTTGCCCAATCTGAATCTGCAAAGGCAGATAATTCAAATTTTTCACTCTTTTTAAACATAAGACCAGCGCCAGGAGCATTCTTTAAATACCTTAGTAACTTAAAGGCAATTTGAGAATGAGCGGCAGTGGGCTTATGCATATATTGAGAAAGATAATGAACAGTGTATGCTATATCAGGTCTTGTATGGGATAGATAAATCAACTTTCCAACAAGTTTCTGATATTTGCGTATATTGACAAAATTTGAAGCTTCCTTTTTGCACAAGTTTGAAACAGAATAGTTTGGCTCAATAGGACAACTCACAGGCTTACAGCCACTCAGACCAAATTCATTTAAAAGATCCATACAATACTTCCTTTGAGACAAAACAATACCTTCATCAGTTCTTATAACTTCTATTCCCAAAAAGAACTTTAACTGACCCAAGTCTTTGATTAAAAATTCTGATTTTAAAAATGTTTTGACATTATTGATTTTTTTTCATTGTTCCCTGTCACAATTATATCATCTACATAAACAAGGAGAACAATAAACACACCATCATTATTTTTTATAAACATAGAATAGTCACATTTATATTGAACAAAACCAATATTTAGCAAAACATTAACAAGCCTCTCATTCCACATCCGAGGGGCTTGTTTCAAACCGTACAAAGACTTGTTAAGTTTGCAAACTTTATTAATGTTATCACAAGTTTTCAAACCATCAGGTAAATCCATAAATACTTCTTCGTTCAAATTTCCATATAAAAAGCATTATTGATATCTAATTGAAATAAAGGCCAGTTATACTGAACGGACAAACTAATAATACATCTTATAGTAACCATTTTTACGACTGGCGAGAAGGTTTCATCAAAGTCTATTTCTTCTCTTTGATTGAAACCTTTGGCAACAAGTCTTGCCTTATACCTTTCAATTTCACCCGTAGACCTATATTTTACTCTATATACCCATTTACAACCTATAGGTCTTCTTCCTTTCGGAAGATCAACAATGGTCCAAGTGTTATTCCTATGAAGGGCACTAACCTCTTCATTCATAGCATTTATCCAGTTAATGTCCTTAACAGCTTCAGCATAAGAAGTAGGCTGAACAATTTTGTTCACATTAGAGGCAAAACAAACACTTTCTGATGGTAAATTAGTATAATTGACAACCCTATCATATCCATACTTAACTCTACCTTCAACGACATAGTCATCGAAGTGTTTAGGAACTGAAACGGATCTAGTAGATTTCCTAGTTGTAACATGAATACCCTCATGAAGGTTTGATTCATCATTACTACTCGACTCAGCCCTCACAGAACTGGTTTTAGAACCATTCAATTGTTGATCACTAGCCATGCCACTAGAATTTGATGGCCGCTGAGTGTCAAAAGAAGAAGATTCAACAGGACTACTGTGTTGCGGAGTCATAGTAGTTGAATCATTATGTACCTCCTCTTCATCATCGGGATTTATTTCACTTGAAAAATCAAAGTTGTCAAAAAAATTTGAATGGTTTAATGACTTTAATTTATCTAGATCATTTTGTAAAGCCAAGTTAGCCTTATAAGGAAAAACATCTTCATAAAAGCTAACATCTCTTGAAAAAATAAACTTTCTTTGATCTAGACTCCAAACTTTATAGCCCTTTTTGTAGTTGGATTAACCCATAAAAATACATTTTTCAGCCCTTTCTTCAAGTTTACCATTATTAGTTAAAATAGTAAAGAAGCAGAGACAACCAAAGATTTTCAAGTGACTAAGAGAAGGTTTGAAACCAAAAAGTAATTCATAAGGAGATTTGCCATTTAACACAGAGGAGGGTGTCCTGTTAATTAAATATGAAGCAGTAAGAATGCATTCAGACCAAAATTTTAAAGGAATACCAGACTGAAACAACAATGCTCTTGCAATGTTCAATAAATGCCTATGTTTCCTTTCAACAATTCCATTTTGTTGAGGGGTGTAAGTACATGATGTTTGGTGTATTATTCCATGAGTTTTAACAAAATTTGACATTTGTGAATTAATAAACTCAGTTCCATTATTAGTTCTAAGGATTTTAATTTTAACCTCAAACTGTGTTTCAATCAAATTATAAAAATTTTGAACATTTTCAAGCACTTCAGACTTGGACTTCATTAAATAAATCCACACAGACCTAGAATAATCATCAACAACAGTAAGGAAGTATTTATACCCTTCTATACTAGACACCTTATATGGCCCCCAAACATCTAGATGAATTAAATCACCAACCTTTTTTGATTTGTCTTCACTTAAAGGGAAAGGGATTCTATGTTGTTTGGCTTTATGACAAACATCACAAGGATCAGTATTATTACTAGATTTGAGATTTAGAACACTTAAAACTTGATCAGAAGGATGTCCAAGTCTAGAGTGCCAGAGTTTTACTGTTTCAGCTTGATTAAAGCAAACAATAACAGAATTGAAAGAATTACCACAGAAATACAACCCATCAGTTTGTTTACCAGTCACCAGGGTTTTCTTTAACCAAGAATCCTGAATATAACAAGTATTTTCATCAAAAACAACTTTAAGATTATTACCCTTAGGCAACTTGTGCACATAAATTAAATTGACACAATACTCAGGAACAACAAAGACATCTTTGAGAATAACTGAATTAGACAACTTATAACAACCTATTTTGGTGACTTTAGCATCAGTTCCATTTGGATGTTTAACATAAATATTGTACTCAGACACATCAACCAGATTAAACATGTTGTCACTAAACATAATCATATGTTGATTTGCACCAGAATCAATTATCCAACTCATATTGTTATTAGACCAGACTTTACTATTAAAATAGTACATTTTCTTATGCCAGCCTAAGGAAGAGAAAACATTATAACTAATACCTCATACATTAGTCTTTGAAGTATCTTCCATCTTTTTCTCATTAAGCAATCCTAACAGTTTAGAAAATTGTTCAGAAGTAAGAGAGTTCAAAGAATTATCAGCAGATGCAGAATTAGCAGATTTATCATTCACAGAATTGTTTGACACTCCAGATTTAGACCATTGATTATTGTTCTTAGGTCTATAATTTGGAGGGTATCCATGTAGCTCAAAGCATTTATCAACCGTATGACCAACTTTGTTACAATGAGAACACTTTAGATTAGGATTTGGTCCTTTATTGAACTTTTTTTTATTTTCATTAAACTGATTTGCCTTAGAAACAAAACCAACATTAGGAGTTTTTGAAGCACTATTAGACTCCCTATGTGACTCTTCTATTGAAATGATTGAAAAAACAGTTTTCACAGTAGGCAAAGGATCCCTGGTTAACAAGTTGGTCCTAACAGGTTGATAAACATCATCTAAACCCATTAGAAATTGCATAAGTTTTATTAAGTGACTGAATTCATTATACTTAGTAGCAGCATTGCACGTACAGGAAGGTAATTGAAGCATGGCATCAAATTGTTTCCACATGGTGTTAATCCTATGATAATAATCCGAAACACTAGATCCATTTTGATTTACAGAATTAATTTTTTGATACAAACCAAATACCACAGAGCCATCAACTTTATCATACGTTTCTTTCAAATCATTCCATACTTCAGAAGCAAGTTGTGAGTAAACTTGACCAACATACAATTCATCAGAAATAGAATTTAGAATCCATGTCAACACAATGGAATTACATCTATCCCATTGTTTACCTAGCACATCATCAGTTTTTGACTTTAGACAAGTACCATCAACGAATCCCAATTTATTTTTAGCCATTAGCGCGAGTTTCATAGCATTTGACCAAACTATATAATTCTCAGTTCCTTTTAATTTGATATTAACAATAGTAAGACCACTTGAATCACTAGCATGCAGGTACAGAGGATCACTAGCATCCAACTTGCTTATCAAAGTAGCAGAAGATTCAGTTTTATCACTCATATTGGATAGTAAAACCTAACAGTAAAAAACAGAGCAATAAATAGGCAGACACAGGTAACGAGAAGCAACCAGAATCACAGATTCAACCGTAATACAAAATCAATATAAGAAATAGAGTATCAAAAAACAAGTAATAGTCACAAAATCAAACCAAGAGCCAGGCACGAACAAAAAACAAGGGCGAAACTACACCGGTGTTCCAGATCGTTGGTTCGTCACTCAAAAGGTGCCAACGCAGGTTTTAGTGTAGAAGCCAACTACCTTACTACACAAAAAAAGGACAGATCTCACCGAGGGATTTTCCCAAGTTAGGGTTCTCCGAAAAATAAACTCACAGTTGTAACCTTCACTTAGGGTTACAAACTGTGAGGCAAAGAAGATAGTGAAAAACGCTCCAAAACTGAACAGCTCCTCCCTTGATCTGGATTTATGCTTCGAACAACAGAAAACCCTAGGTTTGACTTTAGATCTAGAACCCCAAACCAAGAGCTCAACACAAACCGATTAACAGGATTGCTAATCGATTTTTAGTAGCAGCGAAAGAGCACCAAGAACACCGATTCAACCTTTGAGCTCTGGTACCATGTCAGAAACTCAAGATTTAACAGAAACTATATCATACTTTGACCAATAATCGATCAATTCGGTACAAAGGATTCAGTAAGAACAGACAATTGACACAAGTTATCACCAACAAGATGATCTCAAAACAAGAAAGCTGTAGATCTCTCGAAATACGTGAGAGATCAGAAAAGAAAAATAGGGAACTGATGATGTTGTGTGTAAGGAATGATCGAGACTTTTTTTTGATGTCCTCTATCGCATACACAGAAGGCATTTATAAGCCCAGCTGCAACCGCCCTTTGACTCCAGCCCAATGTCAGCTAATTCCAGCCCAAATGCAGCAACGGTCAACTTAAAGAGAGCCCAAATCTCGCATAAAAGGAAACAAGAAAATAATGAATAAGAAACAATAATAAAGGAAATAAATAAATTATTAAAACTGAGAATCGTTAATATCTTTAGCAGTATTAAGTAAATTTAGTCTGAGAGGGGTAGGCTTATTTTAGATCGTTTCGGTACATACTATATAATGTAGTACGATATACCAGTTAAATTTGATAATATTTTTCTACATCAAAAATCTTAAGTAAATTTAGTACTTCAAAGTTCAAAACGGTACTTTCAAAAATCAAAACATACTACATAATTTAAAATTTTAAAAGACATAAATGATAAAACTTAAAAGTATTAAAAAAGACTTGATAAAATTCAGAAAACTAGTCCACCCGTTGTTTTTTCCGTTGCCATTATCGTTGTTGATGTAGATGTCGTGGTTTAATAAAACCAAGTTAATTTTGTTCACTTAAATACCTCTATGAGTATGAGTAAGTAAGATCATCTCCTGAGGAGGTAATTCGTGTAAAGAGTTCGGTTAGATGTCTAAATGCTAAAGAAAATTTGATTATTTGATTGGTTTTGTTAGTTCCTTTATGTATGAACCCAGTTCCTCCATAATGGGTTTGGTAGTCTATTAGTTTTCTTAATTTCGGTTTTGGTTTTGCTGTTGCTGTTGTGGGCAATTGTATTCAACACCATGACCTCCATTAATGACCAAATTAGGATTCATGTAGTTATCTGCAATTTCTTCTGTGGATCGATAAATGTTTTGATTGTAGTAACCTTCTTGATGGTTCTAATATTGTGGCTTCCTTTGATTGTATGAACTCTTTTGATACCCATCATTTGACTAATTATTGTCGTAGGAATCTATGAATGTGGTGAATAGTACGAGGAATGTGTATCTTCATCATTTTCATATTTTGCCGACATATACCCTTTCCTAAATAGGAAACCATCATTTCGATCCTTATAGACTTTAGTTCTCTTACAAGCCACTAGACAATCTTGTAACCAATGATATGGGCTTCCACGACAATCACATGGATCATTATCTACCTAGTGTATCATGTGATCAGTTTTGAAAATTCTAGTAGGCCTACAAACACTAAGGTGCAGTTTGTTTTTTTAAGAGGTAAAATGTCTGTTGTATGTGGAGCACATCTGCAAACGTCTGTAGAAGAATAGATGGACCAAACTTCTGCAATCTGCAAGAAGAAGGTTGTTTGTTTTTAACGTATGTCGACTTCTAAAACAAAGTGGTGGTGGTGTACGGACGGTGGTGATGGTGGTGGACGGTGGTGGTGGATGACGGTGTTGCATGGTAGTGGTGGGTGGTGGACGTGGACGGTGGGTGGTGGTGGACGGTGGTGGTAGACGGTGGTGGTGGGTGGTGGACGATAGTGATGGATGGTGGTGGTGGTGGTGGACTGTGGTGGTGTTTAATCCTCTGTAGGCCTTAGAAGATCTTAAAAGTGGTTGGGACAAGTCTGCACCAAGAAGAGCTTACGCAGACGTTTTTTTATGAAACGTCTTCGGAAAAAAAAATAGTCTGCAGATGGTAATGTCTGCGTGTGGTCTGTGTGGCGCAGACAGAAGAGCCTGCACATATCTTTTTTAGGAAAACAAACACCACCTAACTCACCCAGTGTAATAACACTGAAAAAATATTTTTTTTTTGTAAACCAACTAAACTAAACAATAAGTGCATCAATTCCATAGAAACATCACCATTTTACTGTAGATGTCTTGGTTCAATAAAAAAAAAGTTAAATACCAATATGAGTGTGAGTAAGTAAGGTCGTCTCGTCAAGGAATTCATGGATCAGGTTCTAGGTTTCACAAAATCTGTTTGGTTAATTGGACACCACATAGATATGGTGTTGGGATTAAATAATTAAAGTGCTATTTGAAGACATGTTTTTAATAATAACTTGTACAGTCAAATTGCCCAATTATATATGCCAAATACCCCCAAGTCACCAAACCCCTCATGATGTAGGAAAATCGAATGTGAATGATAAAAGACAAAAATCTAAAACGTAAACAATTCGTTTGAATCAACACATCAACTGTTCCAAAATATTTATAGAAGAACAAATCCAAAAACATAACCAAGACAAGTTTTCATGTTAAACCTACATGAACTGTTCACTCGGAGGAAGTTAGAATAGAATTAACCGCTCATCGGCATGCTTGAATCTTCAGTAATTGTTGTAGATCTTGATTTCCTAATGAAATTTGATTGAATGGTGTTTAGAAATTTAAAATCGCCTTTGAGATGCTATAAAAGGGCTAGTGAGTGGTAATTTTCGTAACCTAGGAGTTTGATATAAATAAAAGGTGAAATCCCTAATTTTGTGTCACCTAGCTCATATTATCACTGACTCATCATGCGCCCCATACTTACTTTCTCCACTTATTTGCGTCCCCACTTGCGTCCTTATATTGATGTGGGCGCATCATGCGTCCAGGTGGCCGCATGTTGCGTCCTCCACTTGGTTTCTTCCCCTTTCTTTGTATCTTGAAGATACATGCTATCCACTCTCATTCCACATTATGTATACCTTTCAAATAACCTCTGTTAAGCTCCATGCACTCTCAAATCAAATCATCCTCAAAGTAAAAAAATGTTTCATAACAATAAATAGTTAAAAACACATAATTATACATTGTTAATCATAGTTAAACATCCTCACATCAATTGTCTTCATCCTTCTCTATATCTTCCCAATTGAGGTACCTTTCAATTGAATTTTTGGAAACGTCAGTGACTTTACAAATTCAGTGATTGTCCAAATACGATTCGATGTTCCCATGGACTAGCAGAACTTGTTTTGAAATAAAGGATTCTTGTGATCCTAATAGAATTAGGTATGATTAAATTTATTTTCTGGAACACAAATTCCATGTACGAAACGCGATCCTGAGTGAACTCGTAACGCGTTCGTACTGCGTTTTGGTACGTGTGATCTAACCTCTTCCAGCGAACTATGTAACCATGTTTCTTATATTTCTTCTCGATACTAAATAACACTAACAAAAATAATATTCTCAATTAAAAATATAACACAAAAAATCTTTTAAGCTTAAGACCATATAAGTTTTTCTATCGATTAATTCACACATCTTCTAGTCCGTTAAGCTTGAGATCAGCTTGTTTAACTATAAGAATGCTCGGACTCATGCTTTGCACATTTGGATTTCTAACTCTAAAGATCGTGCTCAAGTCATGATGAGTATTCCAAGCTCGAGCTCAGCTCCGTCTTATTTATTAATTCTTAAACATTAAATTGTTTTACATTTAATTATTTACATTTACATATCCAGTTATAACTTTCATTTATAATATAATACATACACATTTATAATATAATACATACACATATATAACTATTTTTAATCAAAATTTTATATATAATAATTATTATATAAATATTATTTAAGTTATTTAATAAAAAGCTTATTTAGGCTCGCAAGCCGACTCGGGCACGACACTTGGCTTGTTTATTAAATGATCCTCGGTAAAAGCTCGACTCGTTTCGAGGTTTTAGCGAACCGATCATGAGCGGCTCAACTCGTTTACACCCATACCTCTAAATCTATGCATTTGTCATCACTATAGGATTTGGTAGTGCAGTAATGTCTATCGCCTTCGTCAATCCAGTCCATAGCAGAAATAGAAGAATACAAGATATTATATTGTAATATTTAGGGAAAAGGCAAGGTGGCATTTATGTAATTAATGAGAAATCTCATTAAAGCTCCTTGGCCTATAAATAGGACACTTAGGTGTTATGTTGAGGACTTTTGCTCATTTGGTCATTTGGAGCTTGGTGGTTAGAGAGAGAAGCTAGAGAGAGAAAGTGATAAAGGTGATTCAAGTTTCTTTGTACTTTGCAGATCTATCAATCAAATCACAGATTTAGTACGGTTCTCGTGTTCAGTCCACGCACGTGTACGGATTCCGCACGTCACACGTGTCGATACGCAATCGTTACGGAGTCGAAAACCGGTCCTACTGTAAGACCCTTGGTCCACTTATACGATTATCATATAAGTTTCGAGTATAATAGTGTAATTATGGTTAAACATAAACTTAAAAAATACGAGTTTATCAAAACATTTTAAGAAATAAAAATTTCACCATTTTTGTTTCATTCGCCGCTTAAAACGTGACGATGAAACTTTTTCGCAGAAGCTTAAATCTTGATTGTGTTCGGTTCTTTATCGAGCTTGATCGTCCACCAGCAACTCATATTAAACCTACATTTCATAAAACATGAAATTAGTTAGTAATTCGGCATATAAAACATGTCCGAACAAGATCGTGGGTCGAAATAAGCAAAACCACAATTTTTTAACAGCTTTTGCTGAACTATACACCCGTCGCGTGCCGCGACAGGATCTAAACTCACTGTCGCGTGCCACGACCATAACTAGCCATCTCCGTCGCGCAACGCGAGGGCCTAGTTTTGGCATAATGATTGTTAACAGCTGCTGCATATTTCCAGCCAAACCAAGTTTTACGAAAACGAGCATAACTTGCTCATTTTTATCCGATTTACGTCACGTTTCTTCCTACGTGATCGTAAATTTATTCTCCATCACATGGAGTTAACATCTGACATCTGGATTAAATAGATTTAAGACTTTTAAGATTTCGGCTTAAAATATAGTTACTAACTTTTGACCCGTTTATGTATTAATCGAACAAACGCGTTGTTTGATCCTGATTTCTTATGAACCGTATATTTACGATATTATCTATCATATTAGGTTCAAATCACGGGTCTTATAAGTGTTTTAAATAAATTTTCGCTCATATGTTTATTTTGACCCGTTAAGGGATTTTAAGCATAATTTAGACACGAATCGCTTCCATTCGTTCCTAGCATTTTATTACCATATTTCTTATCAAATAATCTTCCTTCACAACTATATTTGTGTCGGATTTAATGTGGTAATTCATAAATTCTGAGTTTTACCCCTCAGATCATTATTTTACGGCAAAGACTCTTATAGAGTCAAATGACCAAAGATTTACATTTTTCGCTTTTTATACTTATTCTAAGTATTTATTTAAGCATACTACTCATTTCCAAACAACCTTTAAGGGTCGTTCGCTTGATTTAGCTTACAAGGGGGGTTTTGGTCCATTTTAGCCTTTCATTTACGATGAAGGGCTTTTGGAAAGCATGTTTGACCCACAATCCCTCTTTTTAGCTATGATCTTGTATTAAAGGTCATTAGGTTTTCAAAACACCATGACCATCATTTAAATCATTCGGTTTACTTGTTTAAAGTAACCGAATGCCTATTAACTTCATTTAACTCTCAATGAACCTCTAGTTCAAATTGAGTAGTTAACCTATTATACATACCTGGCTCGGATCAATATATTGACCCCTCTTAAACACCTTGCTTTAATAATCGCTACTTACTAGCGATGCAAGTTATCTTTCACCTATTCACTCCTGTGAACATAAAACTAGACAATATTCATTAGTCGATATTTTCAAATGGTGATATTGTCACCATTCGACCCGTTTGGTCTAAGTGACCGTTTATCTTTGCGAGATGTTATTTAGTATCATCTCATCTACATGACTCACTCCGGTTTACACCATGCGGTCATTTTACTTATAACCTATTTCTTGATTATTTTGGCCCCTTTATGTCTTATGCCATAAAGTGTCTTTCAAAACTAACGGTTATCGTCAACGAGTGACCGAATCACCGTTTTACCCTTATCATTTGCATTGGTTTACCTTATAAGGTAATTATTCAAAACTCGTTATCTTTTAGTCATTTCATGACTAAATAATCGTATTAGCTCATTTTAACCATTAAACATAGTTTATTTTCCTTGTCTCTTGTTCCGAACCGCACATGTCGTGTCGAAACATCATAACTCAAACAAGACTTTATATTATTAGTAACCTATAAAACCAATATGTATTTAATACAAAGAGTGTAAGTTGTACTTACCTAGCATCCATATTATGCTTTTCTGTCATTCTTGATTCGTTTAACCCGCTTCCTTCCCAAGCTTTCACCTAGCTTGTCAAGCGTCAAACTATCATTGTAAGTGGTAAGATGGTTAGATTAGTCATAATCATTCACGACTACTCCATCCTACGATCTTTATGTCGAAATTATCATTCGATCATATCATTGGTCAGTTTGACTTTTTAAAGACTGTCTATTGACAAAAGTAATTACACGATGTAGTTTAACTACTCGTTTTATTACTTAGACACTATACGGTAAGCATCCTTATTATGCTACCGTTTAATCACTTATTTACCAAATTTTTGTAACCATAAGTTACCGAATTATTACTTGATGATATTAGACATCATTTAACATGAACCTATCATCAAATTTTATCATATCATACTAAACTTATTTCATAGTAAGTATGATTATATACTCAAACACATAATTTGTTCAAGTATTTACTGATTACTAGCAGGTATGATGATTCTAATCATAATTATATCATCGTTTTCATCATATGATTAATACCCACTTATCCTAGTGTGGTAATTCATTAAATCATTCAAATTATAATATCATATGTAAAATTTTCACTTAGGGTTTGGTTCCTAAGCATGTATACATCATTAATTCAATCATGGCTTCAATAATTTATTCATAATTCACGATTATGATGATTATCCAAATTTCACAACTTCACAAATCATCAAAAATTGACATACCTTATGATCCCCTAGCTTGGGCGATCATTAATTCACGTTCAATTGTGAATTTAGACCTCCTTTGAGCCTTCCATTTGATGATTATGTTGAGAGTTAGGGTTTTGGCTCCTGGGGAACCTCCTGGGTTCGAACAGAACACACACTCTGAGTGTGTGTTTTGTTTTGACTTCTTCATTTATAATTTAAGTTTATAATTATCTAGATTTGGCCCCTCTTGTTTGGTTAGTTATTAAGTAGGGCACAACCTACTTATTTCTAACAATATTCCCACTTATTAACTAGGTTAAACATTCCTAGTTAAATTAGTGGGTTCGGGCAATCTATAACTCAGTTTATTTTAAGTCCCGTTAACTCAGGCTTCTATAAACCTTATTTTCTCAAAAGCTTTCTTTCAGCTTTTAATTTAATAATAGGCTTATTTATTTAAAAATCCTAATATTCATCGGATTAATTTTATCACTAACGGTACTTTACCCGTCTTTTAGTATTAACGTGGTTTGATTACTAAACCCGTTTTCGGGGTGTTACACCTACAAGTGGTATCAAAGTAGGAGCTCGATTTCACGGATCAATCACACAGAATCGCACGAGATTTCATCAGAATCAGAGTCAACTTCATCCAGATTTGTCAAATTTTCTTATCCTATTCTTGTTCTTCATTTTTCTTTAGAAAATTGCAAAATTAACGGGGTTTTAACGGTTCAAATTGGCTGATTTTTTAGTATTATGTGCGAAAATCATAACCGAATAACCCTACAAATTTTTAGATCAAAACTCCAAGTAATTTGAGAGAAATCTAGAATTTTCTGTCCGAATTCGCTAACATGTTCGTAACTGTTCTTGGTGATGTTCACCGATCGGATGACCATCTGATCCATAGCTCATCTGTTAGTGTGATACTTTGTGTCAAGTGTCGAGTGGAACAATCGTCGAGTGGTGACTCGATCGGATCACCATCCGATACTTAGTATATTTGTCTGATAGTATCAAGTGTCGAACCGCCACTCGATCGGATCACTATCCGATCCTTTTCACACTTTCACAGTTTAATTTGTTGTGCAAAGTGTTGAGTGGTAATCCGAATGGATTGCCATCCGATTCTAAACACCTCATTTGCTTGTATCTCAGGTCAAAGTGTCGGATCACTACTGGATCAGATCACCATCCGATCATCAACACAAGAGGTCAAGTGTCGGATCCCCACTCGATCGGGTCACCATCCGATCCAAAGCATAGTGCCCAAGTGTCAGATCATCACTCGATTGGATCACCATCAGATCAGCTGCCATCCGATCATTGTTATTCTGTTGACCCTCGTTGACCTCACTCGATCGGATACCCGTCGGATCTAGCTGTTTGGTAGTTTTTAAATTGATCATTTTTTATTTGTTCGTTTGCAGGTGATTCAAAGCGATAAACGAGTTATACATCATGGCTGAAGAATTTTACAACACGTTCTACAAATCTTCCACATTCGAATCGTCGGAAACTTCAACTGTCACACCTAAAACCATAACAAAAGCAATCAATGATAATATTAAACATGATAACTTCTATGGGACTTATTCAAAACCACCTAAACTCGAAAGTATTGAAGATTACACATGGTGGAAAGAACGTTTTATCAACTAGGCCAAAGCTTACGCACATGAAAGCTGGTTCTGCATGGAGTTGGATATGATAGACCTGTCAATGACAAAGGAGAAGAAATCCCACTTAAAAGCTTATCCGTTGAAGACAAAAAGAACTTCTCTTATGAACAAAGAATGATTGCTCTAATCCAACAGTCGATTAGAGATGATATTTTTGCATTACTTGTTAATGATGGTTCCTCTAAATCGGTTTGGGAAGCTTTAAAGGTTAAAGCTGAGGGTGGTAAACAGATTAAAAAGAATAAAATTTCTTTACTAAAAATGGAATTTGATTTGTTTGATAGTCTAAAAGGAGAGTCGGTGAGACAAATGATTGAGAAATTTTGTCATTTAAAAATTGAGCTTGATAGATTTGGAATCATAAAAACACGTGAGGAAATTATTGATAAAATTATTGAAGCGTTACCACGAGCTGATCAGTGGCAAACGTTTGTTTTTATTTTGAAAAATGATGTGTTGTATGAAACAATTACTCTCGATGTGTTGATTGAAAAAATTGAAACTCATGAGCTTGAATTGCAGAAACAGAACAAGATGAGTGGCTCACATCAACAGAATGTCGGTCTTTACTACAAGGGCAGTGTACCTCAGGTGACTGTAAATGAATCACCAAAGACGACATTAAGTGTTGAAAAGTCAAAAGAACCATAAAAAAGCTCATCAAGTTACGATCCAGGATATCATTCATCGTCAATAACATCAAACTCTGAAGAACCTGAAGAGATTCTCTGCAACATCGCTTTAAAGCTAAAGAAGTCTTCAACAATGAACATCAACGTTGTTAAACAACAAATGAGTCTTCTAGGATCAATTCTGGAATCTTACGAAGATCTGGTAGCTTGGAAAATTGGAAATTCCGAACTGACAAAGGAAGACTATGACCAGATCGATCCAGAAGAGATGGAACTCATTGATCTAAGATGGTGTTTAGCAAGTTGCATTCAAAGAGCTCAGCGGTTCATGGATATTACTGGCAGACAATCAATTTGTGGACCATCAACAAAGCTAGGATTTGACAAATCAAAAGTGACCTGCTTCAAATGCAAGCAAAATGCTCATTTCAAAAGAGAATGCAGAAACTCTGTTGTTGAAGAAACCACCAATCCGTTTAAAGAAGATAATTATCAAAAGGCGATCTATCACAAGAACAGAGAGGAATCTCCAAGGTTGAAACAAATTGAAGATAATCCTGAAAAGGAGAAATCAAGAGCTTGTGTTGTGATACAAGATGATGAAGGGTTTGACTGGAGCGAATTTCTTCCAGAAGATGATTTGGTTGATGATAGGTTTACAGCACATGGCAGAACTGTATCAAAGACTAAACATCGTGCATTTGTTGCTGAAATAAAAGAGAAAACGAGAGAAGAAATTCTGAAGGAGAAAACATACAGAGAGAGATGTATTGCTGGATATAGAATTGAAGAAATGGAGATAGAATATGAAGAGGCTAGGAATTATAAAAGATATGACAAGAAACGAGAGTCTTATGTCAACAGCAAAGGTGAACCAGTTGTTCATTCGAAAGAAGTGGCTTTTGATGACGTTCTTCCAGTAATCCCTCTATCCGGCGAATATTACTCAAATGTTGAAAAAGATAAACACTATAAGAAAAAGCTGGATAAAATCATTCGAGATGTCATGACAGCGAGTCTGAAGAAGAGGGATGAAGAAAGAATGAAGAAGAATGTTGACGAATTGGTTGATGATTTGAAGAAGGTTTCCGAGGAACAGAAGAGTGTTGTTGAAAAAGAAGACAAAGTAGTTGGGGAAAAAGTTGTTATTGAAAAACAACATAATCAAGAGATGAAGAAGAAAGAAGTAGAAGACGTGAAGACAGAAAATGTTGATGGTGATGGTGTTGTTGAGGAACAGAAGAAGAGTGAAGCGGATTAGAAGCAGACAGAAAAGAAAACCGAAGTGCCAATCACTGAGGTAAATACTTCAACTAAATCTGAAGTCTTGAATAAAACCGTTGAACAATGCAAGAAATGCATGGAAACGTGCAGTGCTTGTACTGAAAAAGATGAGAAATTCAGAACAAGAGATTTAGAATTCACTAAAATCGAAAAAGTCTTCAAAGAAAAATGCAAAGAAATGTTAGAAAACGAAAATATTTTGAAAGATAATGATGAAAAGCTCACACAAAAAATGCAAGAATTTAGAAAAAGAAAATGAAATTTTGAAAGAAAAGGTTTAAAAAATGACAGAAGAATGTTTACAAAAAGAAAATGCTTTTCAAGAAATGAAGAAAGAATATAATTCGATAAAACTTGCATATCATATTACAAAAGGATCATATGAAGACGTGAAGAGTCAAATGAAACTTGTTCAATCGAGATTGAAATATTGTTCTAAAACAACTGATACGCTTAAGCGACAATATGAAATAAAGCAACAAGTTGTAAATTCTTACATTAAAGATGTTGCTAAGCTAAAGTGTAAAATAGCTGATTTAGAACAAGATAACAACAAGTTACACAGTTATCACGCTTCATCATATGTTCTTGAACGCATTTTCAATCTAAAACCGGATGGTAAAGATTCTGAGCAAAACAAGAAAGGTATTGGCTCGGAATATCATCAAGTTCCACCACAGTTTGAGGAAAAGTTTACATTCAATGATGACGAGAAGGTGGAAAAAGCTTTCAACATGGTCGATCAATTGCCAGAAAAAATTGACATAACCTATTCCAAATCTGATGATTTTAGTGATTCAGAGGTGGTAGGTAAGGTCGTTGAAAGCTTTCTGAAAGAAGAGTCGGTTGAAACAGGTAAATCTGAATCACAGGATGAAAATGAAGGTAGTTTTCATGAAGGTTATCTGAAAAATTCAAAATCTGAGAAAAAGGCGATTGATGATTCAAAAGGATTGGTTTATACGATGATTGGATCAGACAAATTATTCTCAGATCTTGAAGTCCCGATTCAGAATGCGATTTCAGAAAAGATTGATAAAGTTTTCAAAATGGTTGAAATTGAAAAGTCTGAAATTCCAACGTTTGTTGGAAAGAGTCACAAAACTTTTTATAACAAACCTGGTTACAAAAAGAAAAACATGAAGGCTGGGTTGGGTTATAAAAGGAAACAAAATTGGAAGGAAAATGAAATGCCAAATTATCAACAAAAGATGAATTTTGTTCATTAAACAAGTTCCGAGGAAGAGAAAGAACTCCAATTTAGACGACAGTTTAATGAAGAGTTCTATACTCAAAAGAAAAAGCAACAACAACAGGTGAAAGATGTTTCAAAGAGAACATGTTTCAAATGTGAACACACTGGACATCTTGCACACAAGTGTCCAAATCTGAAACCTGTTGATGTTGAAAAGAAAAATAAGTCTGATGTTGTGAATCAAAAGTCAACCAAGTTTGATTCAAAGCAAACTTGGAAGCCGAAAATATCAAAGGCTGATTCACAACAAACATGGAAACCAGTGACACCCAAACTTAGAACAACATAAAGTTGGAAAACAACTGTTGATGCTACAAAACCAAATCAGTTTTGGAAACCAAAAGTTGTTGTTCAAAATCAAAATGTTCAAAATGAATCACATTTTTACAAAAGAAGTGCTTCGAAAGGACAAACTTGGGTTGAAAAGAAACAAAAGGTTTCTGTGAGTGATAATCAGAATGAAAATACATTTGTGAAAAATGATAAAGATTTTCCGAAATTGAATGAAGCTTATTGTGTCGAAATGCCTAAGGTCAAACAGGCCTGGGCTAAATTGTTCAAGTAATTGAGTATTTTGAATGTGCAGGTGCTTCATAAAGAAGATAAAAGTCAAACCAACGGAGGAAGCAGCCTGGCACGAGAGGAAGAGGCTGCTGGTCCCTACGATGGTTAAACAGGGAGTTTGTTTGTTTTATGTACATAAATAAACAATATTTCTAAAACCCTAAAAATTTAAAAACCAAAAATATTGTTTTTATTTTGTCAAATATTGAAAAATCAAAATATGTTTGTTTTTAAATTTTTTCAAAAATTCAAAAATTAAAAAATATGTTAAGTGAATATGCCGAAACCCTCACGGCGGAACAAACATGATTAATTTCACAAAATTGAAAAACGGTTTTTAAACTGTAAAATATCAATGTGTTGTAAATCATAGTGGTATATTTTCCGCAAATCAGTGCATGTGAAGCAGAAAATGGATGGCGAAACAAAGCTATCTACAACGGTTTGCCAAATTTTCTTTAAACGTTTTGAATTTTAGGGGGAGTAAGAAAAATGTAATAAAATCCAAAAACATTAAATTTTTTTTTTTGAAAAAGCCAAAAACATGATAAAATGCAAAAATGAGTTTTTGTGTAAAAAGAGGAAATGATAGTACATCAATAGACAATCACAGTACGCTAAAGAAATGGAAAGATAAATGTGATAAACGGTCTCACTGATGATATGCCAGTAGGTTTTTACACGCTTAGTAGATTTTTTTCGAGATATAAACCTAAACATCAATACTTACTTATCTCGTGGGGAACATCTCTCGGATATATGGGTAACCCCCGAAATCTTGTTTGAGAGATTGCCTGATTCTGAGATACTAGGTCTTTATACTGTTTGATATCTGGGGTATTATATCTAGTCTTCTGATATTGCAGAAGCAATGGCCTAGACGTCGTATAATACTTTACGCGCTTTAAATAGCTTACCCTCTACATAAAAATTGAAAAATATCGAAAGATATGAATCAATTGCAGTTGAAGAAAAAGATTCCCTAAAGGGAACACACCTAAAGTCGAGCCTTCATCTCTTTGACTGAACGGAAGTTCATACCTGAGCTCTCAAGGTCTCGCACTAACCCAGAGAACAGATATCAAATTGGTATACTCACCTGTAAGACTGAATCTAGGGAATTTTGATACGGGAGTATATTCTGAGGTGGGACACGCGAACAAGTTTAAGTTTTTAAAACACTAATCTCGTATCTCGAATCGATTGAACTTTGTCTAAAAATTTAAGAGGACCAGTATACTGACAATCTAAGTGAATCGTTTAGAACTTAAAGGGTTTTGTCATAAACTGATATGATCCTCTGACGCGAACTCAAACAAAAATATTGTCTGTAAAATTTGTTTGTAAATATTTCTTTACTGCTTTATGTTTCAGAAAATACAAAAAGATTTTTTATTCCACTTTATTTTCGAAAAACGATGTCCGAGAGCTGAGTTTTAAAATCTAAGTATGCTGATTGTGTTTCTGAAAATAAAACAAGTTCATTAATTTGAAACTTGAAGTTTTTTTTAAAAATAAAAAACAGTTCGTGAAATCTCCAAGGTCATTAATTTGGACTTGGATGATAAACTGTGAGGGATTTGGATTCTTAAATTGTTGAAATCCGCTGTAAAGAGCTAAGTTTCGATCTTGGTTATTTAACTGCCAAATCTATGAAGGTTGTTGATAGGGGGAGATAATCAAGTAATCCTGGATATATTCATATTATTATATTTTAGAGCCAGGATTTTGATTAAAAGTTTTTAAAAGAGCCAGGTCACGATTCCTGGACAATCGTAAAATCTTTCACTGTCTCATATTCGAAATGTTTTAGCTTATGCTGAGAAAGCCAGGTTTTCAATCCTGGATGTTCAAAACATTTTTACTTACAAATGTTTGAGAATTTGCAGATGTTGTACCAGATTACGATCTCGAAAGCCGAGTCTAAGGGGGAGTCTGAAGACGAGCTCAACACAAGGGGGAGTTTGTATCCGGAAAGCCAGGTGTCGATCCCAAAGGCACGGAAGCTTGACGAAAGGGGGAGCCTAAAGATAGAGTCTACCGAAAGGGGGAGCTGAAGCTGAAGACAGATCCACGCGGATTCTGTTCGAGCAAGAGGGAGTCTGTGTTGCTGAAAATGATAAAGCTTCAAGAAGACTCAAAGAGAGAGAAAGACAAGATGCTACGAGATTGACTGTGGCAATATCCAAGGGGGAGTCTGTTAGTGCAGTAATGTCTATCGCCTTCATCAATCCAGTCCGTAGCAGAAATAGAAGAATACAAGATATTATATTGTAATATTTAGGGAAAAGGCAAGGTGGCATTTATGTAATTAATGCGAAATCTCATTAAAGCTCCTTGGTGTTATGTTGAGGACTTTTGCTCATTTGGTCATTTGGAGCTTGGTGGTTAGAGAGAGAAGCTAGAAAGAGAAAGTGATCAAGGTGATTCAAGTTTCTTTGTACTTTTCAGATCTATCAATCGAATCACAGATTTAGTACGGTTCTCGTGTTCGGTCCACGCACGTGTACGGATTCCGCACGTCACACGTGTCGATACGCAATCGTTACGGAGTCGAAAACCGGTCCTACAGGATTTGAACCCTCAACCTAATGAGGAGAAACACGTTTTCCACCGCATTTTGATAGTGCTAGCACTACAAGAAAATCAGTCTAGGGTGATAAGATCTATATTAACGACATGTGTCCTCAACATAGGGTAGCCTATACCAACGACATATCGTAGCCATATACAACATTGAATTTTTGGGGTTGGCCTATAATTTGGATTTTATGTAACAAGTTTCTTAAAAGTAACACCTTTGGGTATTATGGGTTACAAGCAACAAATTTAGGTATTATTTTAGAATTTTGTGACAATGTAGCGTACTAAGGCTAGCAATTGTAAAAAAATAACTCACTTGCCCCAAGCATGAGGGCATTTGTGAAACAAGCCAAGTTGCTCATGTGCTACTTGAGATCGACTCAAAGAAAGTCAAGCTTAAACGAGCTCGAGTCTAAGACCGGGCCTAAAAAACTTGTTTAGTAAAGTACTCGAGCCCGAGCATCCCTTATCGAGTCGGCTCCCGAGCCTAAACAAGCCTATAGTTTATATATTTTTTATAATACAATTAGTTTATATTTGCATAATAATAATAATCATTATTTATGTAGTGTGATAAAAAAAATATTAACTTAAATATATTCATCGTGGCTTGAATTTACTTTTGGTTAACGTACGCCAACATCGTGAATCAGAAAGGGTGAAGCTATGTCCAAGAATTTGATAAAAGAAAATTAAAGAGGATGATCTTTGGAATTCCTAATTGAATGTGAAAGGGGGATTGGATTCTGAGAATGATTGAAAAAACCATTTACCTTATATACAAATGCAAAGCTGTGGGGTGATGTAGAACAACGAAGATTAGCAAACATTCAATTCGCGTCTTCAATTTCATTCAATAGGAAAATTGAATCGTAAGTTACAATTACATTGAATCTGGTCATGCAATTCGCAATGTAATTGATTTCATGATTAATGCTTCGAGTGTATCATTTGCATCTAAATCATTGAAATGTAATGAATAAGGGAAATATTTGGGACTGGGGATGATCATTGAAACGTAATGAATGGGGGCAGATTCGGTACTGGGGATGAAAAATTAGGGAAACAACTCATGACCTTTGGATTCACGTCTTAAAAATTGTTAGGAAAATTACATTTCTGTACATCTGAAATACTTTATAATGTATTATATATATATATATATATTTAAGAAAAATAATTACATTTTTCTATAAATTAATTAATAAATAACAAACGAGTCAAGCCTAAGTCAAGCTTGAAAAACTCTTTACAAGTTGAACTTGAGCTTTAAAAACAAAGCTTAAACTAAGCTAAACTCTGACCAAGCTCCCACATGTTAAAAGAGCTCGACCGATCTCTTCGGCTCATCTTAGCTGGTTTACACACCTAATAAGTGGCATGAGTGGAAAGCCTCTTTTCAATTTTTTCAAATGACATTTTAAGGACATGATTGTTCTAACCAAGGTAGAATTCTGTAACACCTCGAAAATTTACGTCCAATAATGTACTGACACGTGTCATAGGCTTTGAATATGTGAAAAAGTACTTTAGAGGGACTAAAGTTGACAAACAGTGAAACTGTGTGAATATAAGGGTTCAAAGTGTCAACAATGGATAAATAGGCCCTACAATAACCCTACATGGTGTTTATAATCTTAAACGATTAAATCTTGGATCATACAAAGCGGAAAAATGAAAGAAAGTGAGGAATTACAAACTACAGGGGCTAAATGTGTCAACATGTTGAAAGTATACCTCTGAGTGACCTTTTAGCAAACCCGAAGCTTTGTAATGGTAAAATATACTCACTATAATATGTGGTAAAAATTTCATAAAGTTTCGTTGTCGTATGAGAAAGTTATGATCAAAACCGTGCACGAAGGGTTAAATGCGTTAACGTTGAAATTCGTGACTTTTCGGGTAAGCACAAAGTTAACCAAGGACCTAACCAAGTTTGTAGATGTCCTAAGGCCCTTAAAAATCAGGTTTGAGGGTCAAGAGTGCAAGATAAATATCCAAAACCACGTAACAAAGGACCAAGGACTGAATTGCAAAACATGGAAAACTTATTATCTGGTCGCCACTTGTACGCGGCCCGCGTAAGGGCTCTCGCGGCCCGCCTACGACCTGCCAGCGACAAATAATGCGCAGATGTCCGTTTCAGGTCTGAATTCGATGATACACAGCTGTTACATGATACCAGGGACTCACCAATGGTTTTACATGCATAGGGGGGCACCTGGACAGATCTTATAACATGTATAGACTCTTGTGGCATCATCTAATGAGATCAAAATGCATATATAAGAACATTCAAGTTGCAACCATTTTCACATTCACTTGCAAGACCACTTCTGGAGCTTCTCTGATCAACCTCAGGCTTTCTAGTGATCTCTAATCGAAATTAGGACTCTTGTAAGTATTCCTAACCCTTTCTAATTTGTTCTAGCTTAGTTAATTAACCAAAAGTCAAACCGTCGTAAATTAAGTTTGACTTCGAGATTAAATGAAATTTGCTCAGTCATTTCTCGAATTGAAAGTACCTACAAGTAGGTATTTATGTGGGTAACAAACCCTTACAAGGGTATTTTCAGATTCCCACTCTAACTATGTTAATTGTCGAGTCAAAGCTTGCTTTAAAAAGTCAACATAATGATTATTTGCAAATTTAAGCATAATTAGGAATGTAGGATGCATGCAACCTGTTTGATCATTAAAATAACTTGGTAACTAATGTAAGAACATGTCTCAACAAGTTCAACTCGACAATTTTCAGTTTAAACCCGGATCGGAACCGAAAGTCGCATAATTTGACTTTTGCTTTGACTTTCAGTTCTGACCCGTTTGTGCATGTTTAAGATCTGCCTTAGAGCTTATTTTGGACCAGGTTTCGTATAAGTATAACTCTCTGAGATTATACAACTTGGTTCAATACTTATCCGATTCATATGCATGTTTCCGATTAATGCTTAAATGTTGACTATTATGCCCTTTTGACTATAAAACGTGATTTTTGAAAAAGTAAAAGAGTAGAAACCTTAGTTACTGATTTATAAACTTGCACCTAAAATTTGACATCAGTTTGAGGTCTAGATTAGAAGTTATGCTCATTAGCGTAATTTGAAAGTTTTATGTTACTTAAACGGCGTAATTTGCGTATAACCTATTTAAACCCACTTTTTGATATCAAAATTTTTACCCACTGATGTAATATAATATTTTGGGATTTTTGAAGATTTTTATTTAATTTTTGGCTGAGCATAACATAGGTCTCTAAGTTTAATTCGGTTAATACCGATATTGCCCTTTTAAGCCATAAAATGAGTATTACAAATCCTTTTGACCCCAAACCTTTTTCCACTGATTTTATTTGTTAAATAAAATATTTTGAGCCTTCTAGAATTATAAAAATCTCAGCTTTCCTTTAAAAACCCGGAAATGGCTCCAAATCGTTTTTTTTAAGCGTTTTTAACGCATAGTATGTACTAACACTATATTAAACATACAAGATTGAAACCTACTGATATTTTTAGTATATTTTGAGATAATAACAGTAAGTAAAAGTTTTTGGACTCAGGTTTCCAGTTTTGACCTTTTTAGCCCTTGTGAAATTACCAAAATACCCCTAAGGAGCATAGTTTGGTTTTAAATGATAAGTTTTACATATGGGTCATACCCTACTGTTATAACATGTCAAGTTAAGTGTATTTACTGTATAAATCAGACCTGTAACTCAGATTACTAATTAAACTCTTTTATAATCTTTTAAATGACCAAAATGCCCTTATAAGGCATAAATTGTGTTTAAATCCGTTTTGGGCATAATAGAAGATATCTTACTGATATTATAACATATTTAAGGCATATTAACTCAGGGAACTTGCATATGACTCTTATGGTTACCCGTGACGCCCTCTTCGCGTTCGGTTCGGTTTATGTAACTAGTTTGCATAAATTGACAGAAACGGGTCAAACCTTATCATCTTTGTCTCAAAATCCAGAATGTATTTAGTATACCCATATTATACAAGTATTCAAACTTGTCGGGTCTAAATCACATTCTATCCGGTCTTCGCTTAATCGTGCGTTTGAACCGTATCGTCCTTGAAAGCTAACCGGTCTAAGCTTAGGCTTAAATAAAGACCCGTTAGAAATCTAATAGGTTATTATAAACCTTTGTTCCAGAATAGAAGAACCAGTAAAAGCTACCTTCACTCGCTAATTGTGATTTATACTTACCAAGGTAAATACTTTTAACTTATTTTCCCTATACGGGCTTGGGGTACGGTATATAGAATACTGCTTGGTCCGGCATTGAATCTTTAATCGAATAGAGGTTAAATTATTGATATGCTATGTTTTGAATGTGTTTTGTTTGCTTAAAGCCTTTGGGGGGTTAATGACCATGTCCCGGATATCCTTGGCATCATCTTACGAGATGGCCACGACCTGAGCACGGGGTGTAGGCGTACACCTTTCAGTGCATAACTCAATATTGTGGTGTGTCTATTAATCTTTAACTCGGTCTACGGATCGGGCTACTGAATGCATAAGTAACATGTAAATCCCTTACAAGATTATTTTCACATAATTGTCCCAAGTTATAAAATGTTTTGTGCCACGTGCATTCAAAATCAATTTTCAAACCTTTTCAAAATGAGTCAGTTAAATTGTATTTACCAGTGTAAACTGACGTATTTTCCAAAAGGTTAACTGCAGGTACTACTCGTACTAGGCTGGCTGTCTTCTAAGCGTCCACAATAAGTCTCGCAAGCTTGGATGTCAATAAAACTGTTGAACAATATCTTCTTTTATTTTGATCCGCCTGTGGATCCGTTTCAACTATCTGTGATATTTAATATTACATTTTATTTAAAGTTGAAATGAATCTATCTTTGCTTCCGCTGTGCATTTATATATATTGTGTTGTTTGTCTATGATGATACCAACTACGTCACTATACTCCCCACCGGGCCCACCGGTGACACGTGGAAAATAGGGGTGTGACAAATTCACTTTGCACATCATGATTTGTTAGGATCTGGGGCTTTCATGATTATGTTTGTTTGTATGTTTTGAACAATTAGTGAATATGAAAACATGTAAAGTGCAGCGGAAATAGATACAAACTTTGTAAACACAATCAATGGAGAAAATAGTTTGATAGCATTAGCTTCTCATAGAGTCAAATGATTACAAATCAAAGCAAAAGATTACGGACATGCTTACAAACTAATCTCCCCCTCAGCCTGATGCCCCAAGGTTGGTTGCACACAAGATGAAAGGATTAGACATGAGGAGAAGAATCCGCTCAGTCAATCAAATGTAACAGTACAGGGTACTGTTACATTTATAGGCAAACCAAACCACTGAGGTATCTCGGCTGACGTCACCATGAAAGCGACGTCTAGCAGTCTAACAACCTGTATCTACTGTCCTTACACAAACACTGCTAACCTAACCACTGACTATACCTAAAACAAATAATTCACTAAACAGCTGCTCTCCCTTTATGTCAGTGCTTTACTCAAGGTTGATCAGTCCTTGACTTGGCAGTGCTTTATCATCAGTAGATAGAACCAGCAGTGTTGGATACTTCAGGGTTTTGATCAGCAGTTGAAAGGGCAGCAGTAGTTGTATCTGAACAGCGGATAAAGACCATCAGTTGTTATAAATCACTTTCAAGGGGAAAGCTTAATGTAAACGTCTGCTTATTGTGAATCCACTGTTGTGACCTGGTTTTGGCTTTACATTATCTGTTCCTCTGGTAGGGTTTAATCCCAACATGATTGTTTAATGATTTGTTCTTTATTGTTTTATCTAAAGTTAATATGAGAATATATCATATATTTGGGTCAATGTGGAAAAATATTCCTTAGGTTGGGTGTCAAAGTATGGGCTGGTTTGCGTCTCATTTTTATCAAGAAAATTTTACAAGTTGTATTTTACTTATTAAGTAGAGATGGGCATAAAACCCAGTTTCAAACCCGACCCAGTAGAACCTACCTGGAACCGATTCCAATTCCTACCCGCTGTATATAAGAACCGGGTCCAAGTTTAAAATACCTGTTGGTTCTTACCCGGTTCCATATTTTATAAAAAATAGGGTCGTTCCCGGTTCCTCCGTATAGAAAACAATACCCTGTGCCCATTTAATGTATATGACCATTGGATCCGATTACAACGGTAAGAATTGATTCCGAGCTGTTGCCCATTTAATGTATATGACGGTTGGAACCGATTTCAGCATGTATAAATACTGATCAGAATCGATTCCACCCATCACATTCTTCTACTTCTTGAATATTATTCTACTTCTTTATTCATTTGATAATATGGCAACTAAGATTTCCAAACCACCAACTCTCCATCCGTCAACAAGGCTCCTCAATCGGCTCCATATGTCGTTGGGACACTTACACATAATCGGAATCAAGATGTATGGTGCAATTGGGATTTGGTGGAGATGAGTGACGGCTTGCAAAAGGCTCAATGCAAACATTGTGGAGCTTTGTTAAGCAAGGACTCCAATTCAACTTTGACGAAACATATAAAGAACAAATATTGCAAGGCTTTGAAAGATGTTACACCTGGTCAAGTGCAACTCTCAAAGGATGGTTCAATATTTCGTTACGATCACATGATAGCTCGGGATAGGTTGGCTAAGTTGGTGATTCAACAATCACTGTCGTTTGGACACTTCGACAACCCTCAATTAACTAAGGTTATTAGAGAGACTCTTCAACCACGCTACAAACATGTAAGTCGTCGTAATTTGAAACGTCATTGTTTAAATTTATGGGAAAATGCAAAAAAATACTTAATTGAATTTTTTAAAAAAATTAAAAAACTTGTGTTAACTTAACTAGTGATGTGTGGTCGGCTCCACATGGTTTACCCGAATCGTACATTTGTGTCATCGCTCATTAGGTTGATCCCCATACGTTGCAAATGATGAAGCGTACGGTTACTTTTGATGAGTTTCCTTCGCCTCATACCGGTGAAAATATTTTTAAAATTATAAATGCCACAATCATTAAATATTTTTTAGAGGATAAAATATGTTCAATTTCATTTTATAATGCTTCAAACAACACAACGACGATTGATAAATTAAAATTAAAGTATAAACCGGTTATTGATGGGGTGTTTTATCAAACAAGATGTGTTGCACATATTATTAATTTAGTTGTGCAAACGGGGCTAAAGGATACTTTTGTTTCGGATTTTGTTAAAGCTTTTCGAATTATGCTTCATGACATTTTCAAAAGTGGAAAAGAATGATATCAAGAATATAAAAAACTTTGTAAGGATGTTAATAAAAAATTAATTGAACCTAATTGGGATATACCAACTCATTGGAATTCTACTTGTTTTATGTTCGAAATGACTTTAAAACAAATGGGAATACTTTTGGTAAGCACAAAGATTGTTACTTACATTATGCCTTTTTTATGCTTTGTTACAAATGCATGCAATTACTTTTGGTAAGCACAAAACACTATGGTAATTCTAAAACAAGTCTCATGAACAGTCTGTAGTCACAAGTTACTGCGCTAGGTCTAGTCCTATGTTCACACATGAGCTTTATACCATCTTTATTTGTCTCACCTAAACAAAGAAATTGTACTCATGCAAATATTGTAATTAAACCATACGATATATTAACAAGAATTTACATACGCACAAGCTCATTAACAAGTTATCACAAAAGGGAATCAACGTCCCAAAAAATTCAATACAAAAGAAACTTTCACATGTTGCAATTACTTAATCTATATCTTCATCGTTTGAGATCTCCGCTTCATCTGGAAAGATCTCCTTCAGCCGGTCCACATAATTCTCTTGCTGCAGCACATCGGTCACCAGGTCCATCACAGGCACCCTGAGATTATTATATTTTTTAGCAGCAGCAAAAGCCGTATTAGTGTCAACCCCGCTGGTGGCAGACCGGCTGGTATCCCGATCAACTTTCAACGCATTTGTGACGTGCAAGGAGCATTCTCCATAACCTTGCGCATAAACATCATGGCGCGCTGACACCATCAGCTTGGCAACTGATTCATCTAACTCTATAGAGTTCAGAATCGAGTTCGCGACCTGCGCAGGCAAAATCAGAAAATGAGTTTAAATGCAAAGTTATTCAAAATAATACTAAGGGTTAGAGACACTTACAATTATAATCCCATGATGTTGCATCCATAACATGCTGTCAGTTAAAGGCTCAACCAAGCTCTCAGCTTTCACCCGGGCTGTTTCAGTGCTTTCAAGCTTTTCTTCAGTTTCTGAGAGGCGACGCGTTACCTCAGCCTTATCCACTTTAGTAAGCTGTAAATCTTTTTTCGCAGCATCTTGTTTTGTTTTTGTTTGTTCCTGATCAAGCAGTAAAGACGTAAGCTCCACAATCTCTTTATTTCTAAGGGCAAGAGTTGCACAAGTTTCTACCTCTCTTTGTTCGCTTCGCTCTCGGTGAGACTAGGCTTCATCTCTGGCATCCTCCGCATCAGCTTTTTCTTTCTTCAATCTCCGCCTTGAGATTAACCGCCTCGTTTCGAAGAATTCTTTTTTCGTTATTATCTCTTTCACACGCCTCTTTCCATCTGTTGCGCTCCTCCGCAAGCAGAGCAACTTCGACTTCAGCCTTCTTCTTCCACCCCATGGTGGACCATTATTTCGTTTTTTGATCATCTTCAAACTTGGCTTTATTAGCTTCCAAGTTTAGCCTTCAATGCAGCCACATGCGCCTTCTCTTCGGCAACCTCTTTCTTTGAAGCTTCAAAAGCATCCCATCATTTTTGCATGCTACGCCATTCACGCATAATTCTGTGAGTGGTGGAAGTGGAGCTGGCAGTTTCTTGCAGATAAATGGGGTATGTGCGTTCATGTGTCTGTTCCCCTTAGAATTTAATCTCAGCAGGAGGAAAGGCACCCTGGAACCAATCTCGGCACACTTGCCTATCAGAAAATGTAACAATCCTCAATAAACCGACACCCTCATAATATTTCCAACACCCTATTATATTTTAAAAATGTCCCAATATGTCTTTAAATACACCCCGTATGTGAAAACCGAGCCCGAAATATATTAAATAGTATTTAAAATAAATAAAAAACGGAAAATAGTAGTTGAGGCGGGCTGCGTAGGACCCACCCCAACCTTACGCGGGCGGTATCAAGGATCAAAAACTGATGTCATTGATTTCTTTAGTTTAGGCGGGCCGCGTAAGACCCCATTAAGTTAACGCGGGCCGCGAGAGTTCCAAAATGTGGCGCAGCCCGGTGATGACATGTGTCATCATCGTGTCGAGCCTAGTAGATGACCCGGACAAGCTACCCTGTTGACCAGGGTTGACGCGGGCTGTGTAAGCCCAACTTATATGTTACGCGGGCCGCGTGAGGACCAAAATCAGCACCTATAAATAGAACGCATCAGATCTCAGTTAAATTCGTTCATTCTTCGTATCTCAATCACAAATTCTGAAATATAGGCTTTAGAAAGCTGGTATTATACCCCCTAATTAGCGAGGTTCTGCTCCGTTGTAAGTATTATAACCCCAGTTTCATAATAGATACGCTGCCCGATTGATTTAGGGTTCTATAACAACTGTCGTGGTTCTGCCCGACGTAGTTGTTGGAATACCGTCTCGGGGAGGGTATCATTAATATTTTCAAAGGGTTATGATACTAACCTATGTATATTTGTGTAAATTATAGATTATTCCCAGTAAACCCTTACGCGAAGTCTAAGATAGCAATGTGAGTTTATCCATTTTTTGTTAATCTTTTTGTAATACTTTACAAAACCTTAATGCTTTACAATATGATTAAGCGGTGATTGAGTCTTTGTAGTTCTTCAATTACTGCCGGTATGTTGGGGTTTTGTATACAAAATTTACTACTGCGAGTAGTAAGTCGGGACGACAGTACATTACCATTGGACAACGAGTTAGCCAATGTGTAATATGACCCACAAGTCAGGATTGACAATACTGAATGAGTAATTGTGTAGAAATAAACAATGTGATCGCTCTCAATACTGTTTTAATTGATAAAATGTTTCTTGATTAAACTGGGATCCACTCACCAGTATTTCCCACTGACAAATGTTTTTAAAACGCGTTTCAGGTAACACAACGTGACAGCCAAATTAGTAAAAAGCCAGCTGGAGAGCACTGAAGGCTTGGGAAAAATGTGGCTATAAAAGTTACCTAAAAGACGATGTTTTAAATTCAATAAAATAGGGTTTATCCCTATAAACGTATTGTAATAAGAAACTTGGGTTTTACCCATGTGATTATTAATATTAAATATGGTGGTTTTCCTCTGATAAACATTTCCTAACTACAGTCCTGATGTAATTTCCGCTGCCAAATTAACCAACTGATACCACCAAAACTCTGAGTTCACGTCCGCCCGTTCCCGGGACAGATAAGGGATCGGGGGTTGCGACAGAAGGTGGTATCAGAGCCTAGCCATTGGTCTGAGCCAAAGAAGTGTTCTGCTGACACTTAAATTCTAAATTTTGTGTTAGGAAATAATTTATGTGATTATGTGTCTTGTGTTATTTGACTATTTGTTAGTTTACAGTATGAGTGATCAAGGACCCTCAGACATGAGTCGTCAATTGTCTGATTCACCTAGGAGTGAAGGTACCTCTTCACAGCCTGCCTTTTCTGGGTATTCTGCTGATCAGGAAGAAGGGATGTTTGCCTTTAAAGCTCAGTCAGAAGAGCCATTCCCTCATAAGAAAAGAGGATGGTTCAGTAAGGAAGCCTTTGCACGTAGGAAAAGAATGCGAAAGTTGCAACAGCAAAGAGCCTTAGCAGCCGTTAAGCGAAAGACAGATGCCCATACACAGGATATGCTTAATAGAAGCCTAGCCAATTTTCATATCCTAGCTACAACTGCTGCTGACCCAAGTCTGGAACAACTAGTAGCCCCACAACCACCAATCCCGGACCAACCAATGGAGATAGAAAACCCTGAAAACCAAGTGGAGATGCATGACTTTAACCCAGAAGAAATCCCTAGGGTACCTGCACCAAATCCCCTAGACCCAGATTACGACCCCTGGTGGGACGATAATAGGGACTTTGTGCAATGTTACCCGCTACATGAAGACACACCCATACAGAACATAGGATCCTATCCAGGTATGGACCCTTTAGATCCCTATTACCATGATGACTACATTAGGGAGATCTTAGAAGATCCTTACCGATTTCAAGCACTTTCACCTCCATATCAGGAACCCGCACCCTAGATTCCGAACCCAGTCCTAGAACCTGCACCCCCAATGAGTGCAGAAAACGTACAAGAACTTAGGACATTTGGTGAGGAAATTCTAAAAAGTAGTGAGTGAATGCAACAGGTGGGAGAGCGTCTCGTATGGAAATAAGATGAGCGCAATATGGATTTTTGGATAAATCCATATCCGTGATGTGATAGAGGAGACGGTAATAGTAATAATAATATAATATAATAAAATAAAAATAAAATAAAATATGAGTATACGGATGCCTATTACTATTAGTGTGATTCTATTTCTGTTGGTATTGTAATTTTTATTTCAGTACTAGTGTGTAATAGATGCATAATAGTATATGGAAATAGAGTAAAAGTCGCAATGATCGACGTTTTTGGCTAGATTGCGTGTCATGTGATTAACTATATTAAATAGTATCTTGTGATATTAATATGGGGTAAATGTTTAAAATTCAGATGGCCGACGAAGGAAATCAAGGAAATCTGAATAATGATAACCAAAGTAACATTAACATGGTTAATGAGAATCCGAGCATCAATAACAATGGAAACCAAATGGATAATAGTGCCGTTCAACACATAGTGGCACAAGGAATCATAGATGCAATGCCATTTATTATTCAAACAATTCAGGAAGCGAATAATAAAAGTAAGCATAGCAGTAAGCGACCAATCGAACCAGAAAACAGTGTGAACAATGAACCCGTACTTCAAATGTCCATTCCCAAAAGGAGAAGAACCGTGTCTTACGGTTGTTCTTATAAAGAATTCTGGTCTTGTAAACCAATGGAATTCTCGGGCAATGAAGGGGCCATTGCAACCCTACGCTGGATAGAGAAGACTGAGGCAGTCCTAAGAATAAGTAAGTGTGCTGAAGAAGATAAGATATTGTTTGCTTCTAATCTGTTTAAGAATTCAGCACTAGAATGGTGGAACACTATCCTCCAATCAAGAGTAAGTGATAGAACCTATAATATGGAATGGGAGGAATTTAAGGACAAGGTAGAAATGAAATTATGCCCTCCCAATGAGAAGGAACAGATAACAAACAAATTCCTAAATCTTAGGATGACTGGTGTGGATAGTAAGGGATACACTAAAATATTCTTTGAATATTCTAGAATAGTGCCAACTCTTGCTACACCTGAACCAGTGTTAATCTCCCGTTATATCTGGGGATTAATCGGAGAGATTAGACACGTAGTCAAGGCAGCTAGACCTCAAACCATAGAAGAAGATGTAGAACTAGCAAATACCTTGACAGATGAATTAGTCCGTACCCGAGAGGAGGATCAAAGGAGGAACCTAACCCATAAGCTCACACAAGAATTTCGTTCTGGAAATTTTAATCGTGGGAAAAATATAGGTTCTACCTCTACACCTTACTGTAAGAATTGCAAAAGAAAGCATTCAGGAAGATGCTCCATATACTGTAACTTTTGCAAAATATCGGGACACAAGGAAGAAGACTGCAGGAAGAAAGCTAACAACAGGATATGTTACAACTACGGAGAACAAGGTCATATCAAGCCTAATTGCCCGAAATTAGCTCCAGCCACAAACAACAAGAATACTAAAAATGCTAGAGCATTTGTTCTAACTGCAGATGAAGCCAAGATGATTCCAGATGTCATAGCTGGTACGGTTTTAGTTAATGATGACTTTGCTAAAGTATTATTTGACTCTGGTGCAAACCAAAGTTTTATTAATACATCATTTTGCAAATTTCTAAATTAGTGATTAACTAAACTACCATAAGAATACTTAGTAGAGACAGCTAATGGAGAAACCGTTAGGATTTCTGAAATCTTGCAGGGAGCAAGCATAGAAATTTTAAATCAGAAATTTATGGCAAACCTTTATCCAATGAATCTGGCAGGATTCGATGTTGTTTTAGGAATGGATTAGTTAATAGCCAATAAAGCCAGTATTTTATGTGATCAAAAGTCAATTCAAGTAAATTCACCAAAAGGCAAAACGGTCACAATTAAAGGAGATAAACCATCTAGAACTACAAAATTCATCTCTGTGATGAGAACTGCAAGTTATATAAGAAAATGTTCTATAGTGTATTTGATTTCTATAATCACTAACACTAAAGGAAAAGAATTAAAAGATATTCCAGTAGTATCTCAGTTTTCAGATGTATTCCAGAAGAATTGCCAGGGCAACCTCCAGATAGGGAAGTTGAATTCAAAATCCATTTAATACCAGGAACAACACCGATTGCCAAAGCACCTTACCGTTTGGCACCTGCAGAAATGCAAGAATTGAAGAAACAATTAGACGAATTGTTAGAGAAATGATTTATACAACCAAGTTCGTCACCATGGGGAGCGACGATATTGTTTGTTAAAAAGAAAGACGGATCAATGCGTATGTGTATTAACTACCATGAATTAAACAAGGTCACGATTAAGAACCGGTACCCATTACCAAGAATCGATGATCTGTTTGATCAACTACAAGGAGCTCGATTTTTCTCTAAAATCGATTTAAGGTCAGGATATAATCAATTAAAGGTACAGGAATAAGATATTCCTAAGACCGATTTCAGAACGAGGTATGGTCATTATGAATTTACTGTCATGCCATTTGGTTTAACCAATGCCCCAGCCGCATTTATGGACATGATGAACCGAATATGTAAGCCATATTTGGATAAATTCATAATTGTTTTTATAGATGATATTCTCATTTACTCTAAGAATAAAGAGGATCATGCAAAACATTTGCACGCACTTTTAAGTTTATTAAGAAAGGAAAAGCTTTATGCTAAATTTTCAAAGTGCGAATTTTGGTTAGAACAGGTACAGTTTCTTGGACATTTAGTTAATCATGAAGGAATTCATGTGGATCCAACAAAAATCAAGGCAATTACTAAATGGAAAACCCCTGAGTCACCAACCGAAGTTAGAAGTTTCTTAGGATTGGCCGGTTATTATAGAAGATTTATTCAAGATTTTTCTAGAATAGCCATTCCTTTAACTAAGCTAACCTGTAAATCTGTTAAGTTTGAATGGGGATTAAAACAAGAAGAAGCCTTTAGAATCCTTAAGCATAAATTAACCCATACACCCATATTAGCTTTACCAGAAGGAACTGAAAACTTTGTAGTCTATTTTGACGCTTCCAAATTAGGTTATGGATGTGTATTAATGCAACGTCAAAAGGTTATAGCTTACGCATCTAGACAACTTAAGAATCATGAAGAGAATTACTCAACCCATGATCTAGAACTAGGAGCTATAATTTTTGCTCTTAAAATTTGGAGACATTACCTTTATGGTAGTAAGTTTACCATATTCACTGATCATAAGAGTTTAAGGTATATTTTCAAGCAAAAGGAGTTGAATATGAGACAAAGACGCTGGATGGAAATGCTTAGTGACTATGATTGTGAAATCCAGTATCATGAAGGAAAAACAAATATAGTGGCAGATGCTTTAAGCCGAAAGTATCATGGAAAGCCAAAACGGGTACGTTCTCTTAAATTAAATCTACAAGTAGATTTAAATGATCAAATAAGAGAAGCCCAAGAATCAGTAATCAAGGAAGATACTGAAAAGCTAAAAGATATGCTAATAGAATTAGAACAAGGAACAGATGGAATTTGGAGATTCCATGAAAATAGAATGTGGATACCTAAATTAGGAAACCTACGTCATCGTATATTAGAAGAAACCCATAAGTCTAAATATACGATGCATCCAGGAAATGATAAGATGTATCATGATTTAAGAAATAATTTCTGGTGGATAGGAATGAAAAAGGACATAGCAGTCTATGTTTCTAAATGTTTAACCTGTTCTCAAGTCAAAGCTGAACACCAGAAACCTTCAGGATTTCTACAACAGTTAGAAATGTCAGTGTGGAAATGGGAATTGATAACAATGGATTTTGTTACTAAATTACCCAAAACAAAGAAAGGTAATGATACAATCTGGGTGATTATAGATAGGCTAACCAAGTCAGCTCATTTTCTACCAATAAAGGAAACATTCAGTATGGAACAGCTAGCCAAATTATATGTAAATGAATTTGTTTCTTTACATGGAATTCCTTTATCAATTATTTCTGATAGGGATAACCAATTTACCTCTCATTTTTGGTCAAGTTTCCAAAAGGCAATGGGAACCAAGTTAAATTTGAGCACGGCTTATCACCCTCAGACGGATGGACAAAGTGAAAGGACAATTCAGACAATGGAGGACATGCTTAGAGCTTGTGTAATTGATTTCGGAGGTAATTGGGATGATCACTTACCTTTAATAGAATTTTCATATAATAATAGTTACCACACAAGTATCAATGCTGCACCATTCGAAGCACTTTATGGACGAAAGTGCCGAACCCCAGTCTGCTGGGCAGAAATTGGGGAAAAGCAACTATCTGGACCTGAGATAGTGCAGGAAACAACCGACAAGATTATTCAAGTCAAGGAACGATTGAAAGCAGCACGTGATCGACAGAAGAGTTAAGTTGATAACCGACGTAAACCCTTGGAATTTCAAGAAGGAGATAAAGTATTATTAAAATTCTCTCCTTGGAAAGGAGTAGTAAGATTCATCAAACGAGGAAAGCTAAGTCCCAGGTATATTGGACCTTTTGAGATTATTAGAAGAATAGGACCTGTAGCCTATAAGCTACAACTGCCAGAGGAAATGGCAGGAATACATAATGTATTTCATGTATCTAATCTCAAAAAGTGTTTAGCTGATGAATCACTAGTAGTACCTCTTAAGGTTATATAGGTAAATGAACAACTCAAGTTTGTAGAAAAGCCTCTACAAATTGAAGACAGGAAAGTCAAGAATCTCAAACACAAGAGATTAATTCTGGTCAAAGTGAAGTGGGACTCCAAAAGAGGACCTAAGTACACATGGGAGCTTGAATCTGAAATGCAAAGGAAATATCCGCACTTGTTCCAGTAGATCTCGAGGACGAGCTCTAAAACAAGGTGGGGAGGATGTAACAATCCTCAATAAACCGACACCCTCATAATATTTCCAACACCCTATTATATTTTAAAAATGTCCCAATATGTCTTTAAATACACCCCGTATGTGAAAACCGAGCCCGAAATATATTAAATAGTATTTAAAATAAATAAAAAAAAACTGAAAATAGTAGTTGAGGCGGGCCGCGTAGGACCCACCCCAACCTTACGCGGGGGGTATCAAGGATCAAAAACTGATGTCGTTGATTTCTTTAGTTTAGGCGGGCCGCGTAAGACCCCCATTAAGTTAACGCGGGCCACGAGAGTTCCAAAATGTGGCGCAGCCCGGTGATGACACGTGTCATCATCGTCTCGAGCCTAGTAGATGACCCGGACAAGCTACCCTGTTGACCAGGGTTGACGCGGGCCGCGTAAGCCCAGCTTATATGTTACGTGGGCCGCGTGAGGACCAAAATCAGCACCTATAAATAGAACGCATCGGATCTCAGTTGAATTCGTTCATTCTTCGTATCTCAATCACAAATTCTAAAATATAGGCTTTAGAAAGCTGGTATTATACCCCCTAATTAGCGAGGTTCTGCTCCGTTGTAAGTATTATAACTCTAGTTTCATAATAGATACGCTGCCCGATTGATTTAGGGTTCCGTAACAACTGTCGTGGTTCTGCCCGACGTAGTTGTTGGAATACCGTCTCGGGGAGGGTATCATTAATATTTTCAAAGGGTTATGATACTAACCTATGTACATTTGTGTAAATTATAGATTATTCCCAGGAAACCCTTACGCGAAGTCTAAGATAGCAATGTGAGTTTATCCAATATGTGTTAATCTTTTTGTAATACTTTACAAAACCTTAATGCTTTACAATATGATTAAGCGGTGATTGAGTCTTTGTAGTTCTTCAATTACTGCCGGTATGTTGGGGTTTTGTATACAAAATTTACTACTGCGAGTAGTAAGTCGGGACGACAGTACGTTACCATTGGACAACGAGTTAGCCAATGTGTAATATGACCCACAAGTCAGGATTGACAGTACTGAATGAGTAATTGTGTAGAAATAAACAATGTGATGTTTTAATTGATAAAATGTTTCTTGATTAAACTGGGATTCACTCACCAGTATTTCCCACTGACAAATGTTTTTAAAACGCGTTTTAGGTAACACAACGTGACAGCCAAATTAGTAAAAAGCCAGCTGGAGAGCACTGAAGGCTTGGAAAAAATGTGGCTATAAAAGTTACCTAAAAGACGATGTTTTAAATTCAATAAAATCGGGTTTATCCCTATAAACGTATTGTAATAAGAAACTTGGGTTTTACCCATGTGATTATTAATATTAAATATGGTGGTTTTACTCTGATAAACATTTTCTAACTACGATCCTGATGTAATTTCCGCTGCCAAATTAACCAACTGATACCACCAAAACTCTGAGTTCGCGTCCGCCCGTTCTCGGGACAGATAAGGGATCGGGGGTTGCGACAGAAAACGTGTCACCTTGTTTCAACTTCCACATAGGTGCATGAAGGTCAGCAGCTCGTTTCTCCGTATATGATCTATGGTAATAATCGCCCGGAATCTCATCTGGGCGGATAGGAGATTCCTTTTCTACACCATGTGCAACAAACTCTTGGTGTTCAAAATTTTTTGGCTCTCACCGCACATTATCCTTTGGAGGCTCGGTTATTTGTGCAGAGGTAGATGGAGCAGTCACTACAGGTGGCTCATCAAGTACAGTTTTTTCCTTCTCAGGGCCCTGCGTGGCCGTAACAACTTCAAGAGAAACTGGTTTGGTCGGATCAGCATCAGTTGTCTATACTTCCGCTTCCATAGTCTTCTCAACCTCTAAGTTTTCCTTATTAGACTCAGGGGGAGACGGGCACCAGTTTTCTCTGCATGAAAATAACAAGGTTACTATATTATACAACATTGGCGAATGCCTGTAAAAGAAACTCACCTAGAGAAAGTTTCACAGCAAAAGCGTCCAGATCACCCTTCTTACCAATTCTCTTCCGTGCCGTTTTCTTTACAGGCTGCGCTGCTGCTCCACCTTCAGGTTTTTTCTGTTTTTTTACTTTCATTCTTAACAACAGCTTAGAACTAGACTCCAAATCAATCGGATCATCTGGATTCGATGCAGGAATGTCCGCCGTATCCTGAGGCTCCGCCTTTGGTTTCTTCTATAACAACCCTCCAAAATATTTTCGATACCCCTAATATGTTTAAAATATCCCAATATGTCATAAAATACACCCCATATATGAAAACAGGCCTCGAATACCTTTATTTTTATTAAAATTAAATAAAAAAAAGATTTTTACTTCGCCCGCGGGCCGCGTAGCCCATGGCTACGTCTTACGTGGGGCGCAACAACCTGGCCACCAGGCTTAACCCGGTGCTGCCACGTGTCTGATACGCGTCGAGGCTACATCGGTGAGCTGACAAAGCTAGGCCCTACGGAACCTATGTCGCGGGTCGCGTAGGCCCTTCCTTCCTTTTACGCGGGCCGCATAAGACTGGTCGACCAGCCCTATATAATGGGAGCCCAGGCTTCAGTTTACAATCGCTCAAATTTCTCGATCTCTCTCTCAATATTCTGAATAGCAATTATAATAGCGGGCAAAATACCCCCTAAATAACGAAGTTCTGCTCCGTTGTAAGCATCATAACCTCGGTTACGTATTAGATACGCTGCCCGATTAATCCAGGGTTCCGTAACGGCTGTCGTGGTTCTGCCCGACGTAGTCGTTGGAATGCCGTCTCGGGGAGGGTATTACTAATGTAAATATTGGGTTATTATACTAACACGTGTACATTTATATAATTTATAGATAATCACTAGGAAACCCTTAAAGAAAACCTAAGACAGCAATGTGAGTATTCTTTTTTTTTTTTTTTTTACAAAACCTTAAATGTTTTACAATGCAATTCAGCAGTGATTGAGTCTTTGTAATTCTTCAATTACTGCCGGTATTATGGGGTTTTGTATACATTACTTGATAATCTTCACAATTGGAAAACGGGTTAGCCAATTTGTGATATGACCATAGCCACAGATACGGTCGAGTGGCAAGTACTGAATGAGTAATTGTGTAGATATAAACATTGTAATCGCTCCCAATACTGTGTTAATTGATAAAACTCTTCTTGATTAAACTGGGATTCACTCACCAGTATTTCCCACTGAGAAAATATTTTTAAACGTGTTTCAGGTAATAAAACGTGAGAGCCATCTAGAAGCCGACTGGACAGCACTGAAGGCTTGGAGAAAGTCGCTATAAAAGTTACCTAAATAAAAGAAGATGTTTTAGTAAATAAAATAGAGTTTATCTCTATAAATCAGTTTGTAATAAAAACATGGGTTTTATCCCAACGTGTGCATTTATATAAAATGTGGTATTTTACTCTGATAAAATATTTCCTAACTACGGTCCTGATGTAATTTTCGCTGCCAAATTAATAAACACTGATACCACCAACACCGAGTCTCGCGGCCGCCCGTTCCTGGGACAGATAGGGAGCGGGGGTTGCCACAGGAGGTGGTATCAGAGCTAAGCCACTGATTCAGTCACAGAAGTGTTCTGCTGACACCAAGATATTAATTTTTAGTATTGGTTTGTATTAGATGCATATTATGTATAAGAAAGAGTAAGTCGCAATGATCGACGTTTTTGATCAACATACATGTCATGTGATTGATTGAATCAAATATTATCTTGTGACATTAATACGTGGTAAATGTTTAAAATTCTGATGGACAACGAAGTGAACCAGGAAAACCAGAATGACAATAACCCGAATAATGAGAATCCGAACAACAATAACAATGGAAACCAAGTGGATAATAGTTCCATCCAACACAAAGTGGCATAAGGAATCATAGATGCAATGCCATTTATTATTCACACTGTTAGGGAAGCGGATAATAAGAGTAAGCATAGTAGTAAACGACCCACTGAACCGGAACACAACGTAAACAATGGACCCTTACTTCAAGCGCCCATTCCCAAAAGAAGAAGAACCATGCCTTATGGTTGTTCTTATAAAGAATTCTGGTCCTACAAACCAATAGAATTCTCGGGCAATGAAGGACCCATTACAACTCTACGCTGGATAGAAAAGACTGAGGCAGTCTTAAAAATAAGCAAGTGTGCGGGAGAGGATAAGATAATGTTTACTTCCAATCTGTTTAAGAACTCCACATTAGAATGGTGGAATACTATCCTTCAGTCTAGGGGAAGTGATAGGTTTTACAATATGGAATGGGAGGAATTTAAGAATATGGTATAAAGAAAATTCTGCCCTCCCAATGAAAAAGAACAGATAGCAAATAAGTTCTTAAACCTTAGAATGACTGGAGTAGATAGTAAGGGATATACTACATTATTCTTTGAATATGCTAGAATAATGCCAACCCTTGCATCACCTGAACCAGTATTAATCTCCCGTTACATCTGGGGATTAATCGGGGAGATTAGGCATGTAGTCAAGGCCGCTAGACCTCAAACTATAGAAGAAGCTGTAGAACTAGCAAACACCTTGATAGATGAATTGGTGCGTACACGAGAAGAAGACCAGAGGATGAACCTAGATCAGAAGCTTACCCAAGAATTTCGCTCTGGAAATTCCAATCGTGGGAAAAATGTAGGTTCTACTTCTGCACCTTGTTGCAAGTATTGCAAAAGGAAGCATTCTGGAAGATGCTCCATATACTGCAATTTTTGCAAAATATCTGGACACAAGGAAGAAGACTGCAGGAAGAAACTTAACAGCAGGATCTGCTACAAACTGTGGAGAACAAGGCGATATCAAGCCAAATTGTCCGAAATTAGCTCCAGCTACGAACAACAAGAACACTAAAAATGCTAGAGCATTTGTTCTGACTGCAGATGAAGCCAAAATGATTCCAGACGTGATCGCTGGTACGTTTTTAGTTAATGATGATTTTGCTAAAGTATTATTCGACTCTGGTGCGAACCAAAGTTTTATTAATACTTCATTTTGCAAACTTCTTAATCAATCATTAACTAAACTTCCACAAGAATGTCTAGTAGAGACAGCGAATGGAGAAACCATTAGGATTTCTGAAATCTTACATGGAGCAAGAATATAATTTTTAAATCAAAAGTTTATTACAAACCTTTATCCAATGCATCTGGCAGGATTTGATGTTGTTTTAGGAATGGATTGGTTAATAGCCAATAAAGCCAGTATTTTATATAATCAAAAGCCAATTCAAATAAATTCACCAAAGGGTGAAAAGATCACAATTAAAGGAGATAACCCATCTAGATCCACGAAATTCATCTCTGTGATGAAAACGACAAGTTATATAAGAAAAGGATCTATAGTATATTTGATTTATATAATCACTAATACTAAAGGAAAAGAACTGAAAGATATACCAGTAGTATCTTAGTTTCCAGATGTATTTCCAGAAGAATTAATAGGACTATCGCCAGACAGAGAAGTGGAATTCAGAATCCACCTGCTACCAGGAACAACAACAATTGCCAACGCACCTTACCATTTGGCACCCGCAGAAATGCAGGAACTGAAGAAACAGTTAGATGAATTGTTGGAGAAAGGATTCATACAGCTAAGTTCATCGCCGTGGGGAGCACCAATTTTGTTTGTTAAAAAGAAAGATGGATCAATGCGTATGTGCATTGATTACCGTGAATTGAACAAGGTCACGATTAAGAATCGATATCCATTACCAAGAATCGATGATCTGTTCGATCAATTGCAAGGAGCTCGATTTTTCTCGAAAATCGATTTACGGTCAGGATATCATCAATTAAAGGTATAGGAAGAGGACATTCCTAAAACCGCATTTAGAACAAGGTACGGCCATTATGAATTTTCTGTCATGCCATTTGGTTTAACCAATGCCCCAGCCGCATTTATGGACATGATGAACCGAATATGTAAGCCATATTTGGATAAATTCATAATTGTCTTTATAGATGATGTTGATACATGTAAATGTGGATACGGCTCGTATCAGTTCTGCCCATCTACGAAATGAAGTTCGTGGCTCGTTATCCTCCATCAAGCTTTGGAATTTATGTTGTCATCTGCTGTTGCGACGAAACTCCAGATCTGCTGCTGCGATGAAACTCTCCTTAATGCTGTTGACGAAACTCTGCTATGAAACAAGGTTTCGTCAGTCTTATGAGTGTGTCGAAACTCTTGAAGGTTTCGTCACATTGAAGTTTCGTTTGAGTCCATCCTGTTTTGTCGACCTGAACAAGTTTCGTCGACCTTGCTGCTATATATATTAGCAGATGAACACAGAGGACAAAAGGTGAACACAGTGAGACATGAGAGAACCAGAGAGAGTTTACAGAGTGTATTTGTAAACATTGTATTGTAACCGTTTCAAGTATTAATACATTGTGTGTTAATCGTTGAGTCTCATGTTTGTCGTTTACGTGTTCGAACTTGGTTTAACTTACCCGTTAGGATTCCGCACTCTCGGGTTTGTCAGAAAACAGGGAATAGAGGTTTAACTCGATCCTCCGGGTGGACCTACAATTGGTATCAGAGCATGTGCTCGATTCTGTGTTAAAACCAAGTTTGTTTTTCTTGTATTTTGAGTTTAAAGATCATAACTTTCTGGAAAAACAGTTTGAAAATCGTGAAAACCGTGTTATTTTGCTGTTTGTTTTAGGAAAAACCATTGTTAAAACTCATGAAAACATTTTAGGTTGTGGTTTTTATTGAAACATTGTGCAAAATTTATGTTCGGAAAATTTATCGGTCACCAGAAAATTCATATTTTCATCGAAGTTCAGCAGATATTCATAGTGTTCATCATATGTTGTTGTAATCTTCATAATATTTCTGTGGTTTGATCTTGCTGAGATAAAATTGAAGTGTTTGATTGATTATAATATTATTGTTTGACAAATTTGACCATTGATATGATGAGTATTTGAAAAGTGTGGCCTAAAGTAGTGTGCTGTTTGATAAAGTTGACATTAGAACCATTCTTGTGTCAGAAGATAAGGTGTGTTTGGTTTTGAAAATATCTTCACTGTTGGTGTACCATATTGTCAACGAAACCTCCTCACATTTCTTCAAAATTATTTTGGACGAAACCTCCTTTCACTTTTAAAATTGTGTTTGATGAAACCTCCTAGAGTTTCGTCACTTACCAGGTTTCGTCGTTAATTAAGGATTCATCATTATCAGGTTTCGTCGATCAGAGGATTCGTCGAGCATTTTTTTTTTCAAAGAGGGTTTCGCCAAGACCCTAAGTTTCGTCGAGTCACTTGCAAATCTTTTTCACAGAAGGTTTCAAAAAGTGTTATTAACTGTTTGTTTCAAGTGATTTTATCAGGTGTCCATTTTTATTCATTAAAAAATGAATCCAAACTGGTGGAGTAGTCCGTTAAATACGGAGAGCAAATATAGAAGCACGGGTTTATCGCCATCATGGGCCGAATCTCCCACACCCGCATCTAATACAGAGAGCAAGTACAGAAGCACGGGTTTGTCGCCATCATGGGCCGAATCTCCCGCACCCGCATCTTCGCAAGCGAATCCAATTTCGACAGGTCAATGGGCGTTTGTTTCAAATCAAAATCAAAGTATTCAAAGTATACTTCTAAGCGAAAGCGAGACCGGAAGTCTAAATCGCCCACCGAAACTGATGCACATAAATGAATATCCTGGATGGGTAGATAGATTCCATACGTATGTCCTTGGGCAAAACACGGAATTGTGGTTATGTTTTACTACAGATTTCGATCAAGCTCTTGAGGTTGCCGCTTCAACTGCCGCGACATTTGCAGATATTACAGAAGACGAGAAAAAGGCATATGATTTAGAAAAGAAAGCATATGCTATTCTGACTCAGGCATTGAGCAAGGATATATATCATCAGTTTATCAGCTTCAAGACGTCAAAGCGATTATCAGATGCATTGAAGACAAGAGGTCTAGGAAATGAAAAGTCACGCCAATTGCGACATGATTTACTCAAGAAGGAGTTTGATGGCTTCACATGTATGGAAAAAGAATCTTTGGGAGATATGGCAAGTCAATTTTTCACTTACTGACTGAATTGAGTAATTATGGGGTAGTGACAACTCCAGCAGAGGTTGTCACAAAGTTTGTCGATGCACTGCCACCTCAACGGAATGGTTTCTTGGAAATCCTAAAATACAATGGCACATTGGCTATGACAAACATCAATGACTTTGTTCAGCTCTTGGAGAACAAAGATCAGGAAGAAACCCTAAAGGCGAAAAGGGTTCCAGTGCGACAAAATCCTGATATGTATTATGGAGCTCCTAGCACTTCTGCAAGACCTGCTCCACATGCTCCAATTCAAACGGCGTTTGTCACAAGCACAGATTTGTATGGAAATCCGATACAAGTTCCCGTTAAGCCAGCTTCAACCACAGACTTGTATGGAAATCCACTACATCCAGTTCCTCAACAGCAAAGCTATCGGCCATCTACCATAGCAACTGATTTGTACGAGAATCCACTTCCTGTTCAACAATAAGCTTGTTATGGAAGCACATCATCTGCTGGTCAGCCATCAAATTCAAATACAGTACGGCTTGACACGATAAGCTTCTCCAAAGTTAGCGTTGAAGTAGCTAAAGATCATATGGAGATACTGAACACATTGGTGAGCGCGTATTGTGGGTTGATTGCATGGCAGATCGGAAACATCAATCTAACTCAAGAAGATTATCAGCAGATTGATAAAGAAGAGATGGATATGATGGACATCAAATGGGCTTTCGCCAGTGCTATAAGGCGAGCAAAGGACTTCATGGAACGGACTGGTCGAACCAGCTTGGAAAGCAAGAAAGATACCAAGTATGGGTTCGACAAGCAGCCTGTTAAGTGCTTTAACTGTGGCGAATGGGGTCACTTCAAGAGGGAATGCACAAAGCCAGCACAGCTTGGGAACCAAAACCCTTTCAGAGGTCAAAGCAACCAATAGAATCAGAATCAAACCAGGAATCACGATCGCACCTTGGTACCTATAAACAATCAAGGTGGACCATTAAACAATCAAGCTCTTGTCGTGCAAGTGGATTAGGGTTGCGACTGGTCAATGCAATTAGGCATTGGTGATCAGGGTGGATCAGCTTGTTTTACTGAAGTGGTGAAGGATCTGAAACACACCAGTGGTAGAGAATCTTCCGCCAGTGGTGGTAAATCTTCTGAAGATGAAGACAGTTCTGGTTACAGTAGAAGCTCAGATGAAGAATCCTCAACTTCAGGCGATGATCATTTGGATGAAACGTCAAGTGTGTCAGTCGACGCAGATGTTGATGAATTGTTGGGAGAAGATGCAGCAAGGAATGACAGAAGATCAATTCTGGTGGATAAAGCTGCTTATTCTTCTTCTTCTTCTTCTATTCATTCATCCTTTATGGCTAATGTCGGCATTTCATCAAGTCAGGTATGTGTCGATAAACCAACTTCTGATAAATGTGATAAATATGTTAGTTTAGGTGATAAATTGTCGGACTTGCAAAGAAAATATGATGATTTGCAAAGCAAGTATGACGTGACATATATCCACAATAAAAAGTTGATAGTGGATCTTTCAAAATGCAAAGAGGCTAACATGTTTTATGAAAACCATGAAAAAGAGTTTAAAAAAGGGGTTGAAAATTTAAGAAAAGATAAAACCGTGCTAACAAAAATGGTTTCAAGAAAAAAAAAACTGACATAAACTGTTATATCAATCGTCTGGAAATCATGCAAAAAGAGTTAGCATGTGTTAAGTGTGAAAGTGAGGCGATCCGGCTTAAACTAGACAGTTATTCAAACTCTAGGTATGTGCTGGATCACATCATTGACATACAAAAAGAGAAAAAGGATGTCACGTGCATTGGATATAAGAAATGTCCACCACCTGTTAGACACAATTATGATGCAATGCCTGATGAGGAGAATAGAACTTATTATGAGGAATCTGTTCCTTTAGACATTGAGGAATTTGCAACCGGACTTGGATACAAAAATGAAGTATCATCAGATTCGGATGTTTCAACAGTTACAAGTGTGTCAACTGCTGAACAAAATCAGGATCCTCTAGTCATTGTTGAGGATGCTGATTCTTTAGATGTTGAATCTGATGATACTGACTCAGCACAGTCTGATGCGGTAATCAAAGAAGAGGACATACCTCTTGAGAATCATATTCTATGTGATCCTCCCGCAAAACCTGTTAAGACTGTTCTGGTCGAGTCCACGTCTGCAAAAGAGTTAGAGAGTGTGAATTTGCTGTACACTCTTGTTGGTGATGATAAAATCTATTCTGACAAAGATTTTCTGATTAAGAATGTAAATCAATCTTTAATCAGTAAAGTTTTTGAAGATTCGACAAGTAGGTTTTTGGGAAAGTCGGGTTAACACGTTGTGGTAACACAGTGCCCTCCGATTCCAAAGGCCGAAGTTTGAAAACAATATGGCAATCAGAAATTACCAACAGTGAAAAAGTAGCAAAATCATACCAAACCAAAAGGTAAATCAACGACTCAAGGTCGAAAGGAACCGAACCAAAAGAAGAACAAGAAAGTGAACTTTGTAAAATCAACGGGAACGGACAAACTGGAAACTTTTGCAAATAAATCTAACTTAGATCATGTCAATCAAGTTAAATCTTTGAAAAGAAATGAACCAAACAGTTCAAAACCAAGTACCTCGGGATCACAAAGTTCATCAACAAGACAATCACATGTTACTTCGGGGTTTGTCGAACGAAGATCATGTTTTGAATGTGGTGAAATTGGACATATCATTCGAAATTGTCCGTATCTTCATAAGTTAAAAGCCAAAGTTGATGATCCCCGTGAACAAAATTACCGAAAGCGACCTGTTTCTACAAAACAAGATCCCCGCCTTGTAAAAGAAAGGGAAAAGAAACAGAACCGCCAACAAGTCAAGGTAATTGAAAAGGAAATTAAAACCGACGTGGTTCACAAACAACCTTTTTCCGTTAAACCATGAATTTCTAAAACTTCTAAAAATCACGAAGTTAAGATTTCAAAAATTCAAACTGGTAAAACACAACAGACTTGGAAACCAAAAACGGTTACTAATTCAGGGGGAACATCACAATTTCCAAACCATCGAGAAATTGAAATAACCTTTGTCTATGAAAGTGGAAGACCCAAGACCACAAAGGCTTGGGTCCCCATCTCCAACTAATCATGTGAGTTCATGTGCAGGGTATTCCAGGAGGAACTTTCGCCAGTAATTCGATTGTTGATAGTGGGGCATCTAGGCACATGACAGGCGACATGAAGCTTCTCTACGACGTTAAATCTATTAGAGGAGGTTATGCTGCTTTTGCTGGAGATAAAGGCGGATATATTACTGGTGAAGGAATGGTATCCAACGGGGTTGTAAGCTTTGACAAGATCAACTTTGTGCAACAACTTGATCACAATCTTCTTAGCGTTTCACAAATTTGTGATAAGCAGTTTTCAGTACACTTTGATGCAAATGGATGTTATGTGCTGAAACCCGGCTTCAAGATTCCGAAAGAATGGATTCTCTTATCTGCTCCAAGGATAAATGATTTATATGTCCTTGATATGAGCCAAGCTATTACAACGTCTGCACAAGCAACTTGTTTCGTTTCCAAAGCCACAGAAAATGATTCAATCTCTTGGCATAGACGGATGGGTCACATTCACTTACGCAAAATGAATCATTTAGTGTCGAATGAATTAGTGAATGGTGTTCCTATTAAAAACTTCCATCTTCAAGACGTCTGTGTTTCATGCCAAAAAGGAAAGCAAAGCAAGAAGCGACACCCGAGTAAGAAGATCAACACGGTGGTCGTTCCACTTGAACGTTTGCACATGGATTTGTTCGGTCCTGTTAAGCATAAAAGCATTCGGAATGATCAATACTGCCTCGTGATAACAGATGATTATTCAAGATTTTCTTGGGTGGCGTTCATGGCACACAAGAGTGAAACTTTCGGTATTATAAAAAACTTGATCATTCAGATTGAGAATTTGTATACTTTGAAGGTTAGACGGATTCGCAGAGACAATGGAACTGAGTTTAAGAATCAAGCCATGAAGGAGTTCTGTACTTCAAAAGGTATTCTTCACGAATTTTGTGCGGCTTACACTCCTCAACAGAATGGCGTCGCTGAACATAAAAACCGTACATTGATCGAGACTGCTAGGACGATGTTGGTAAAGTCACAATTGCCGATTCCCTTCTGGACTGAAGCTGCGTCCTCTGTTTGTTATACATTGAACCGAGTCCTTACAGTCAAAAGGCACAACAGGACCTGCTTCGAGCTTCTTCACAAAGGAAACCAGATTTGTCATATCTTGAACCGTTTGGAGTTCCTTGCACAATGATCGATCCTAATGGAAAGTTTGGGGCAAAAGCTATAGAAGGTTACTTTCTTGGTTATGCCACCCCGAACTTAAGAGTCTGGAATCTAGAGACTAAAAGGGTCGAGGAATGGTCTGAAGTCAGAGTACAAAGGCACACATTGCCAATCAAATGTCCAGGTCAACCATGGATGTTTGAGTACGATGTCTTTTTCAATTATATCAATATTCAAGAAGTCGAAGAAAGTGTTGCGGCAAGGATGTTTTTCTAGAGTGACAACGCAACAGATTCACCGTTGGTTCATCCAATTATTGTCCACAATTCAGAACCAACTTCAGTGAACAATAATGCTCTCGACAAAGAGGATTTTCATGATGCTACCGAACTGAACGAATCTTCAGAGGATGATGAATTTCTCGATGCAGACTAAGAAGCTGTTCATGGTACTTCAGAGGCAACACCTACAGTGGACGCCCCTAAAACAGCTGAAGCTACTGCATCATCCTCTTCACCAGTTCAGGGTATTGAACTGGTTGTTGATCTCAACCTTAACAATCTGGGTACAAACATTCCAATTCCGGAAGACCCTGAAACAAGAATTCACAATACCCATCCTCAACAAAACATCATCGAAAATGTACAAAGTGGCATTCAAACTAGAAACATGTTGCGAAACGACAACAATGCAGGCTTGTATGCGGCGATTCGAGAATCTGGTCAACAAAACGATTGGTCCTTCGCGTGTTATGTATCACAAGAAGAACCAAAATCTATTAAAGAAGCTTTGAAAGATAATTCTTGGGTTGAAGCTACGCATGAAGAATTGCAACAATTCCAGAAGCTAGGTGTCTGGAAACTCGTTGATAAACCTGAAGATTACAAGAAGATTGGTACCCGTTGGGTTTATAAGTGCAAAAAGGATGATCGTGGCGTAGTTATTCGAAACAAAGCAAGATTAGTCGTTCAAGGTTTTCGTCAGATTGAAGGGATCGACTACAACGAAGTCTATGCACCTGTTGCACGTCTAGAAGCAATTCGAATTTTTCTAGCCTATGCGTCCTTCAAGGGATTCAAGGTCTACCAAATGGACGTGAAAAGTTCATTCTTACACGGTATAGTTGATGAAGAGGTGTACGTCAAACAGCCTCCAGGTTTTGAAGATCCTATTCACCCCGATCAGGTTTGGTTGCTCAACAAAGCTCTCTATGGTCTACATCAAGCACCGCGAGCTTGGTACGCAACCTTATCTAATTATCTGCTGGAGAATGGATTTCGCAAAGGTCTTATCGATTACACTCTTTTCATAAAAGAACAAGATGGAGATCTTCTCTTGGTACATGTATACGTAGATGATATTATTTTTTGTTCTACTAACGATGTTTTGTGTAGGAATTTCGAGCATGTTATGCAGGAGAAATTTGAAATGAGCGCTATGGGGGAGATGACTTTCTTTTTGGGCTTACAAGTGCAACAAACGAAGTCTAGGATATTTATCCATCAGACTAAGTATATCAATGACATTCTGAACCGATGTTAGATGTCCGACACATCGCCCATTGGTACCCCACTGCAGCAAAATCATGGAATTCATCTAGACTTGAAGGGTGAAGTTGTTAGCTCCTCATACTACCGCGCTATGATCGGATCTCTTATGTACCTCACAGCATCAAGACCAGACATAATGTATCCAACGTGCTTGCTTGCCAGATATCAAGTTAACCTGAAGGCCTCACATCTTGCAGCTGTAAAAGGTTTTTTCGTTATTTGAAGGGTTGCCCAGACACCGGTCTATGGTACTAATGTGCGTGTGGTGTGATATATATTTAAGTATATTTTATGCCCTTTTTACACGTTAGTCAAGTTTTAAATTTATAAAACACGATATTTTACTAACACCAAACACACATATGGGCAAGTGCACCCATCGTGAGCGTAGTATAGTGTTGGCAAGATACCAAGGTCGTCCAAGGACACAAGAGCTTTTAATATCGGTTTATCTTCAATGTCTAATCAAATCAAAAGTTTAGAAAAAGGTTTCAAACTAGAAAAATAAAAGCTAACTAAAATGCTGAAAAATAAAATAAAAATAAAAACAGATAGACAAGATGAATCACTTGGATCCGACTCGTGTTTAGTGTAACCTTTGATTATTTCCGCACTTTTGCACTTTTTTTAGAGATTATCTTAGTTATTGTAGTAGGCCCCTCTTTTGAAGGTGACGTTACCCTCAACCCAGTAGTTTGAGTCAACAAGGATACAATCCTAAATGGTCGGATTATTGAAAGATAATTAATTAAGTTATTAATGCATAATGTGGTAGGCCCCTCTTTTGAAGGTGATGTTACCCTCGGCTAAGTAGTCTGAGTTAGTAGGGATACAGTCCTAAGTAGCCGGGTTAAAGTTTTAATAGTATCTTACATATGAGGGGATCAAAGAGTTTGGACCCCCGCCATCCAATACCGGTGGGTATTGAAGGAGGTCCTACTAAATTTGACCCAGGTCCTTGCAGGATCTATACACTGAACAAGGCAAGACTCTTACCAAACCGTTCCCTTAACCCCCGACCCGGTAGCCAACATATCTCCATATAGATTGTGGAGATATGAATGGTGAAAATCTTTTATTTTATATAGACAGTAAAATAATGGCAAGACATCACGGACAAACGATAAGGAAGAATCACCTTCAACATAAGAAACTAGTTATTAAAGTCATTAAAACATAAACAAATAAAAAGTGCGAAAAGATTAAAAATAAAAAGTATTACACTAGACACTTGTCTTCACAAAGTGATGTAAGAGACTTAGGCAAACATGGCCTTTGATTGTCAAGAACTCTTACGATCAATCTTGGATCCCGATACGACTCACACACTCTATGATGGATGGTGGATGATGGTGTTGTGATGGTGGTGGGTGGTGGGTGAAGTGTGAGAGAGGTGGTGTGCAAAGGGATGGTTTGCAAATGAGCCAAGCACCCCTATTTATAGCCTGAACAGCAGCTCGGGCACGGCCCCGTGTCCATCTTCCTTCTCTTTCTTCATTAATTGCAGTTTGTCTGCATTAGTTGACCACGCCCCCGTGTCCGCGGGGCACGACCCCGTGTGCAGAGGCGTATCTGTACTATCAAGATTTCCTCAGATTCTGCGAATCTTAGAGTTGACCACGGCCCCGTGTCCACTGGGCACGCCCCAGTGGTGGGTGATAAAAGCTTCTACTGTCACACCCCGAGCACGTAAAACATCAAATCGTGGCGGAAACATCGGGGAGTGTTGTAACAGAATTATTGTTCCACAACCATGGTAATTAAAATTACATTTTATTCAACAACCAAAGGTGGAATACATTGTTTCAAAACAAGAACCAAAGAGTACATAACATAATTAAACTAAGTCTATCTTTATTTTAAGTCTCTAAGGCACAGGTCCGCCCTAGTGTGTCAGGAACATCCTAAGAAGCAGCTCCTGAAAACACATGTGAAAATAGGTACGTCAGCATAAAAATGCCTGTGAGATACTTAGGTTTTGTGAAAATAGGATTCATGACTTAAGTTTAAGAAAATGTTTAATAAAAATTCAGCCATGAACCTGGTTATTTGTTTTGTTTAATAAATCATTTAAAAAACGATAGCAAAATCAGATGATATGTATATTTAAAAGGATAGTGTATGGTTATAAGAATAACCAAGTAAAAAGAGTTTGAATAAACCAAGTTATTTGTAAAACAATGTTTAAGTGAAAAATGTGTTGTAAATGTAATATGTCTAAACTGAAGTGGTTTAAATGACGCTACGATATGTAATATCATACAAACACTTATATATCGGAAGTACCAGTGGCGTATCCACCATGCTTGTATTATATTACACATGCCTCGTTATTTAAGTCACTCAAACCAACCAACATTGTAAAATATCCATGTTTAGTCCAATAGTCAAATGTCACAGTATAACCCAAGTCAAATATAAATCATTTAATGTGTAAACAAAAGTTATGTATGGTAAGTAAAATGAGACTACTTCAACCACAAGTAAAAATGTACAAAACAAAGTATTTTGAATAAACCAAAGGTTATGTTTTGTAAAATAAATGCATGTTTTATTGATACAGACACTTAGTAGGTAAGTTAATGCATACATTCAAGCCTTGAGACAGACGGAAAACCTTAGAGTAAAGATTATCAAAGTAAAATGTTTTCGGATTCAGTCATTCCTTACACCCAAACAAAACTAGGATGTCAGGAATGGGATTTGTCAAGTCCTATGGTACCATTACTTACTACCGAGCGGCGTAGCTAATGTTAATGAATGTAGTTTACTCCCGTTGTACAAACCAAATGTCATACAAAAAACAACCATGTAATGAAAGTAATGCACTAAGTATGCTAAGTTAACATACAAAGCAGAAAAGTCATGTAAATCAATGTGCTAAATATGCTAAGTTAACATATAAAGCAGAAAAAGTCATGTAAATCAATGTGCTATTATGTCATGTAAACATACATAGCAAAAGAAGATGTAATGTAAAACAAGGTGCTAAATATGCTAAGTAAACATACATAGCATAACAAAATGAATTTATGTACTAATAGTGTACTAATGAACATAGCAAGTATATAGTATGAAAGCATGGGAAAGCATGAAAATAACAAGTAGGCACATGTGTTTCACCCCAAAATGTTTGAAAAACAGTAAAAAAAGGGGTCTATGTACTCACTTGAGATTGCTTAGAAGTCCTAGGATAACCACCAAGCAAAGTTAGAAGATCACGGAATCAAAGGACACCTAATATAGGTAACTACATTAATAAACGGACCTATTCGGAGGATCGGGTAGCATTAGGGTTCGTAAACCAAATGAGTGTAGGAACTCATGTAATATGGTTTAACAAAGCCTACATACTAAAACGAAACTTATCCTAAGTGCTTTTGACCCGTCACGACCCGTTTAGGTAGCTTATGCTATTTTAACGCGTCGTTCGCGTAAAACGCGTTCGGACCGCCTAACTAGTCCTATGACAAGTAACATATGCCTTAATATGTCTAATATTGTTGCTAAATCAGTTTAGATGTCAAAAGTTATGTTACATATGCTTAAAATGAAGTTTGGCGTAAAAAGGGCATTTTGTTAATTTACCTAAGGCATATATACTACCTATCATACAACTAACTAAACGTTGTGACCATAAGGTATAACCTCGGAAGGTTATTCCCTATACAACTATGGTCACCTAAAGTGTTTGGTCGGATCCTAATGATCGACCAAATGGGTCGGGTTCGAAAGCATAAGCGATTGATTAGATCGCTTACCCTTACGACCCTAGACAAGCACAAATCTAAAAGTGACGAGCTAAACATGCTAAAACATGTTTAGTTAAGTTAGAAAGCAGGTTTTGATATCAAAACAAACGTTTTGATACCCTAGAGTAGTTTGGTTACAAAATACGCGAGAACACGCATTTTGCCCGAAACTACGACTCGTCACTGAGTCTAGATAACGTGGTAATCAGTAGGTATAGTCACTAGGGACTATAACCATCGTGATTACGCTCACGTTATGAAGTTCGAACGAACTTCGCATTGACCATAAACTGGTCAATGCAGAAAGTCAAACGCAGTTTGACATTCAAGCATAAAAACGCATAAAAAGAACGAAGGAACACTTACAAAGGGTCCCCGCAAGTATTTGATCCGATTCTCTCTTAGGTAGGAAGCATATACTTCCACTTAGAGAGCATGAATCAGATTCAAATTGTGGGTTTTGCAAATGAGAATGGAGGGGTATTTATAGGAAAGCTAGAACCGTTAGGATCGTTTATCGGGAAACGAGCTTCGATCTAGGCCATCCAAGTGTGTCCCTTGTTTTCTAATACCATTAGAGCCCATAGAAATGACCCATGGTGTTTCAAAAACCGTTTGCAAGTGGAAAATGAGTGTATAACAGCTGCAAATAGCTGTTAAAACAGTTTCTGCACATCTGGGAGGGCCTCGCGGCCCGCTTAAGGTATGGCCTTAGGCTTACGCGCCCCGCCTGAGGTCTGCAGATCAGCCAGAAGTTTCAAAAGTTGCAGTTTCAGGCCTTGTTGTGTTTTAAAGCCATTTCCGACATGTTTAAGGCCCATCAAGCCAACTTTAAGGCCCTAAAATGATGATTAAACATTGTGGACATGAAACATGCTAAAAAATATGTCAGATGTCGGTTCGTTTGGTCGTATGATCGCGATGTTTGCTTAATTACGACGGAATGCGCATAAGCGCGAAAAACGATCCAAATTGCGCGACGAATTGATTTTTCTCATGCCAAACACTAAAATAACATATTTTAATGCTTACATAAATTTTTGGATGTCCGGATGTATTCAGAACGTAAGTTATGAGCTAAAATGCAAACTTATGCACTTTTTGACGCTTTTAGTCCCTGAATGAGCATAAAGTTTATTTTAACACACCGAACCTCTCAAAGCCTATTTCTAAGCTATGTAAAGGATATTTAAGGTGCGTTTAACTTATGGCCATGTTCCGGAATGTCCGTTACAGTTCAAATTGGCATACTTTCGCAGTTTGTCAATTTTAGTCCCTGTAAGCGAATAGACTTGATTTTGCCATACCAAAGCCTTCAAAACTTATTTATGAGTTATGTAAAGGTTATTTAAGGTATGTTAAGCATAAATTGATGTTCCAGAGTATTTGTTGCATTAAACTGATTACGTTTACGTACCAGTTTGCGTATACCTCTCCAGAAAGTGATATAGAGTTTGAAATTGAATAAAAACCAAAACATGAAAAACATCAAACATAAACAGACAAACATTGGGATCAAATAACTTTATTTCATTAATAACTGAACTGTTTACAATGATTACAAGAACAGATGTCACAGTCTCCCCTACTTGTGGAAATTTCGTCCCGAAATTTATTTAGAGGAAACTCGTGGGAAAAGATGCGGATACTTCGCCTTCCTTTGATCTTTCACGTTCCCAAGTAAACTCAGGTCCATGCTTAGATTCCCAGCGAACTTTAACCAAAGGAATGTGCTTGCGTTGAAGCCATTTGACTATACGGTCCATGATTTCCACATGTTTCTCAACAAAGTGCATCGTGTTATCAACACGAATTTTATCAAGTGGTATATGGAGGTTCTCATCAGCTAGACACTTCTTGATATTGGACACGTGAAAGGTTGGATGAACGTTTCTAAGTTTAGGAGGTAACTCAAGTCTGTAGGCCACCTTACCGATTCTTTCGACGATCTTGAATGGTCCAACATATCTAGGTGCAAGTTTTCCTTTCTTTCCAAATCTGATCACACCTTTCCAAGGTGAGACGTTAAGTAATACACGATCACCGACTTGAAATTCCAAGGGCTTGCGTTGTTGGTCCGCGTAACTCTTTTGACGGCTTTGAGCTGTCTGGAGGTTATCATGAACTTTCTTAACCTTATCAGTTGTCTCTAGAATGAGGTCAGGTCTAGTAAGTTGAGCCTCACCTATCTCATTCCAGCAGACTGGTGAATGACATTTTCGACCATAGAGAGCCTCGAAAGGAGCCATGTTGATGCTAGAGTGATAACTGTTGTTGTAGGAGAATTCAATCAATGGAAGATGTGAATCCTAACTACCACCAAAATCGATCACACTAGCTCTAAGCATATCCTCCATAGTCTGGATTGTTCTTTCAGATTAACCATCAGATTGCGGATGATAAGCAATGCTCAGATTAAGTTGGGTCCCCATAGCAGTTTGCATGGTTCTCCAAAAATGAGAAGAGAAACGAGCATCTCTATCAGAAATAATGTTCAAAGGAACACCATGTCGAGTTACGATTTCATCCACAAAAATTTTAGCAAGCTTTTCAGCAGAAAAATCCTCACGGATTGGCAAGAAATGCGTTGACTTAGTAAGACGATCAACAACTACCCAAATGGCATCATGACCTTTCTTAGTGCGCGGAAGTTTAGTAATGAGATCCATAGCGATGTTTTCCCATTTCCAAACTGGGATCTCTGGTTGTTCCAATAAACCAGAAGGATGTTGGTGTTCAGCCTTAACCTTAAGACAAGTAAGTCATTTTGAAACGTACAAGGCAATGTCTTTCTTCATACCAGGCCACCAGTACTGAGTACGAAGATCCTTATACATCTTATCCGAGCCAGGATAAATAGAATAACGAGACTTATGAGCTTCATCCATAAGCAAAGTGTGAAGATCATCTAGGCTTGGGACCCACAAACGGTCCATGAAATAATACGATCCATTGCCCTTCAGTTCAAGATCAGGCTTAATGTGATAGGGTAATTCCTTACCCATCAAGTCTTGTGAAACACAAGCATGTTGAGCCTGAGAGATGCGGGCTTGAATATCAGATTGAACACGAACACAATGAAGCTTGACACGTTCTTTATGACTCAAAGCGTCAGCCACGACATTCGCCTTACCAGGATGGTAGCGAATTCCGCAGTCATAGTCGTTTAGAAGTTCAACCCAACGTCTTTGCCTCATGTTGAGTTCTTTCTGATTGAAGATATGCTGAAGACTTTTTTGGTCAGTGAAAACCACACATTTTGTACCATACAAATAGTGTCTCCAGATCTTAAGAGCGAACACAACTGCACCCAACTCAAGATCATGAGTAGTGTAGTTTTTCTCATGCACTTTCAACGGCCTCGATGCATATGCTATGACTTTGTTCCTTTGCCTCAGAACACAGCCAAGTCCCAAATTTTATGCATCGCAGTACACGACAAAATCATCATTGCCTCCGGGCAAAGATAGGATAGGCGCATCACAAAGCTTCTGCTTCAAGGTCTTAAATGCTTCTTCTTGTTTAGAACCCCATTCAAAGGGTTTATTCTTCTGAGTTAGAGCAGTTAGGGGAACTGCAATCTTTGAGAAATTTTCGATGAAGCGGCGGTAATAACCCGTGAGACCAAGAAATGAACGAACTTCGGTAGGAGTAGTAGGCGTGTCCCAATCCTCAATCGCACTGATCTTGGAGGGGTCTACATGAATGCCTTGTTCGTTGACGATATGACCCAAAAATTGAACTTCTTTGAGCCAAAATTCACACTTGGAGAACTTGGCGAAAAGTTGCTCTTTCTTTAGGAGTTCCAGAGTAAGACGAAGATGTTGCTCATGATCAGCTTGGGTCTTAGAGTATATCAAAATGTCATCAATAAAAACGATGATGAACTTATCCAGATAAGGTTTGCAGACCCTATTCATCAAGTCCATGAAAACAGCAGGAGCATTAGTCAAATCGAATGGCATAACTGTGAACTCATAATGCCCATAACGAGTGCGGAACGCTGTCTTAGGAATATCTTCTTCATGCACACGAAGCTGATGATACCCAGAACGTAGATCAATCTTTGAAAAGTAAGAAGCGCCCTGTAACTGATCAAAGAGATCATCAATGCGAGGTAGGGGATATCGATTCTTGATGGTAAGCTTGTTAAGCTCACGGTAATCGATGCACATCCTGAAACATCCATCCTTCTTCTTGACAAAAAGAACGGGAGCACCCCAAGGTGAAAAGCTAGGACGAATAAAACCCTTGTCAGAAAGTTCCTGAAGCTTCTTAGACAGTTCTTGCATCTCAGACGGTGCAAGACGATATGGAGATCTGGCAATAGGATTTGCACCAGGTACAAGATCAATACGGAACTCGACTTGGCGCGCTGGGGGTAATCCAGGTAACTCCTTAGGAAATAGCTCCGGATAATCCTGAACAATAGGGCTATCTTGAATAGACTTACCCTTGCCTTTATCTGCTACAACATGTGCCAAGAAGGCCACATAGTTCTTTCGCAGATACTTCTGAGCTTGAAAACAAGACATGAGCTTGAGACTACTAGCAGGCTTCTCACCACGAACCTGTAGGATCTCACTTGTCGAGAGTGGAACACGAACAATCTTCTCAAAACAAACTACCTCTGCGTGATGCTTGGCTAACCAATCCATACCCACAATAATGTCGAAGCTCCCAAGTTACATCGGTGTGAGGTCGATAGGAAAAAGATGGTTGTTAAGGTTTAATTGGCAATTGCGAAGAACAGAATCAAGAACAACGGGATGACCACTAGCAACTTCTACTGTCAAAGGCTTACCTAGTTTCGTTCTAGACACACGAAGCAATGGCTCAAAAGATAATGACACAAAACTCTTATCAACACCAGAATAAAAAACAACAGATGCGGGTTGATTATTAACAAAGAACGTACCGTTAACCACTTCATTGTCTGCTTGCGCCTCTTATGCATTCATGTTGAAGACTCGACCTCGAGCCTGAGCCTGAGCTGGATTCGCATTCACCAATCTTGGACATTGATTACGGTAGTGGGTCAGATCCCCACAGTTATAACAAGAACCTGGTGGGTAGTGAGGTCGTGCAGCTTGACCTTGTTGCTGAGCAAGAGGCTGAGCAACTTGTTGAGCCGGGTTCTGAACTGCCCGATTCTGATTTGGCAGGAATGCGGCAGGTGTCAGCAAGATGACCAGATCTTCCGCAGTTGGTGCAATGACGACACTGGAGGTGTGGTTGATGATGACCGTTACATCTGTTGCACAAAGGTGTATTGCCAAGATAAGGTTTCTTGGCAAGTGGTTGCGCAGGCTGATTTGGTGCAGCTTGTGCAGTAACGGCGAAATTTTGGGTAGCCTTACGCTTCCTAGAACCCTTCGAGGAACCAGAATCCTTACCCTTCTTGTTCTTACCCTTCTTGCTATCCTCTTGGTCAGACGACTGCTTCTTACCCTTGTCACCCTTTCTATGCAGCTTACCCCTTCGAACCTGAGACTCGGTCAATGTCGCAGATAGCTCGATTGCCTGACGGACTGTGGTAGGGTTACTACCAGTAACGGTGTCTTGTATGGATTCAGGTAGGCCATCGATATACCTCTCGATAGCCTTCTCGAGTGGGGTAACCATTGTTGGGCATAACAAACTCAGCTCCTCATACCTATCAGCATACGCCCGGTGCTCGCCACTATCCTGTTTCAGATCATCAAACTCCCTTTCTTAGGCTCGCAGCTCATGATGAGGACAAAACTCCCTCATCATAAGAGTCCTAAGTTCAGCCCATGTTTGTGCTAAAGCAACCTCAGCACTACGGTCTCTCATAACCCCGTTCCACCATGTGAGAGCCCTCTTCTGAAACACGCTTGATGCAAACTTGACTTTGCGATTATCAGGACACTGAACGTGATGGAAAGTATTCTCAATGCTCTCGAACCATTGAAGAAGCCCAGTTGCTCCCTCAGTACCACTAAACTTGAGTGGTTTAGCTGAGTTAAAACTCTTGAAATTGCATGGAGCATTGTTGTTGTTGTTGGCTTGGTTCCATTGAGCAATAAGATTTGGGAATGCAGCAGCCATTTGCTGCACGATGATTTCTGCCAGTTCGGCATTTGGTAGCGGATTTTCGCGTCGAGGAGGCATTCTAAAAGAGGAGACATGAAAGGAAACGGGTGAGAGGGTTAGATGAAAAGAGTGAGATGAAATGAAATCAACAAAGGCAAGGATGGTGGTCATTTGTCCCTATCACAAAGCAAACAAACGACTCACAGTGACTAATCAAAGTAAATGGGTCAAAATAATGTATCGCGAAGACATGCTCGCCTATAAGTGAACACTCACCCCAAGAATTCCCAGGTAAGAGTGACTGGTCCGATTATGTGGATTTGTACGAACACTCTAGCCTTAGACAGAAAACCCAGGGTACAGGCATTCACTCTTCCAGTTTGCACGTGTTCACACTATTTAGAACCCAAAACTTTGACGAGATTTTGAAAACTTGGAAGGCACAAGGCCAAAAATGAATTAAACTGGAAGGGTTCAAAACCTTGTAAGAAATCATTCAAAAAACAAATTATAAATTTTCAAAATCGTTTTGAAAAATCAAAGAGTTCAAAACCATATAATAAATCATTTAAAAACAGATGTTTGATTTTCAAAAATCGTTTCAGAAAATTGGGTTCTTGTTTTGGTGATCACCTAAGGATAGGTGAAGTGCATGTTTTAAAATCTAAACACAAGACAACTTGTGTTGGGGTCCTAGAAAGGTTATAGTCTAGGTCAAAGCATTACTAATAACCTAATTCCCTATAACCATTGGCTCTGATACCAACTCTTCTATCACACCCCGACCTCGTAAAACATCAAATCGTGGCGGAAACGTCGGGGAGTGTTGTAACAGAATTATTGTTCCACAACCATGGTAATTAAAATTACATTTTATTCAACAACCAAAGGTGGAATACATTGTTTCAGAACAAGAACCAAAGAGTACACAACATAATTAAACTAAGTCTATCTTTATTTTAAGTCTCTAAGGCACAGGTCCGCCCTAGTGTGTCACGAACAACCTAAGCAGCAGCTCCTGAAAACACATGTGAAAATAGGTACGTCAGCATAAAAATGCCTGTGAGATACATAGGTTTTGTGTAAATAGGATTCATGACTTAAGTTTAAGAAAATGTTTAATAAAAATTCAGCCATGAACCTGGTTATTTGTTTTTTTAATAAATCATTTGAAAAACGATAGCAAAATCAGATGATATGTATATTTAAAAGGATAGTGTATGGTTATAAGAATAACCAAGTAAAAAGAGTTTGAATAAACCAAGTTATTTGTAAAACAATGTTTAAGTGAAAAATGTGTTGTAAATGTAATATGTCTAAACTGAAGTGGTTTAAATGACGCTAGGATATATAATATCATACAAACACTTATATATAGGAAGTAACAGCGGCGTATCCACGATGCTTGTATTATATTACACATGCCTCGTTATTTAAGTCACTCAAACCAACCAACATTGTAAAATATCCATGTTTAGTCCAATAGTCAAATGTCACAGTATAACCTAAGTCAAATATAAATCATGTAATGTGTAAAAAAAGTTATGTATGGTAAGTAAAATAAGACTACTTAAACCACAAGTAAAAATGTACAAAACAAAGCATTTTGAATAAACCAAAGGTTATGTTTTGTAAAATAAATGCATGTTTTATTGATACAGACACTTATGCGGTAAGTTAACGCATACATTCAAGCCTTGTGACAGATGGATAACCTTAGAGTAAAGATTATCAAAGTAAAATATTTTCGGATTCAGTCATTCCTTACACCCAAACAAAACTAGGATGCCAGGAATGGGATTTGTCAAGTCCTATGGTACCATTACTTACTACCGAGCGGCGTAGCTAATGTTAATGAATGTAGTTTAGTCCCGTTGTACAAACCAAATGTCATACCAAAAACAAACATGTAATGAAAGTAATGTACTAAGTATGCTAAGTTAACATACAAAGCAGAAAAGTCATGTAAATCAATGTGCTAAATATGCTAAGTTAACATACAAAGCAGAAAAAGTCACGTAAATCAATGTGCTATCATGTCATGTAAACATACATAGCAAAAGAAGATGTAATGTAAAACAAGGTGCTAAATATGCAAAGTAAACATACGTAGCAAAACAAAATGAATTTATGTACTAATAGTGTACTAATGAACATAGCAAGTATATACTATGAAAGCATGGGAAAACATGAAAATAACAAGTAGGCACACGTGTTTCACCCCAAAATGTTTGAAAAATAGTAAAAGATGGGTCTATGTACTCACTTGAGATTGCTTAGAAGTCCTAGGATAACCACCAAGCAAAGTTAGAAGATCACGGAATCAAACGGCACCTAATATAGGTAACTACATTAATAAACGGACCTATTCGGAGGATCGGGTAGCATTAGGGTTCGTAAACCAAATGAGTGTAGGAACTCATGTAATATGGTTTAACGAAGCCTACATACTAAAACGAAACTTATCCTAAGTGCTTTTGACCCGTCACGACCCGTTTAGGTAGCTTATGCTACTTTAACGCGTCGTTCGCGTAAAACGCGTTCGGACCGCCTAACTAGTCCTATGACAAGTAACATATGCCTTAATATGTCTAATATTGTTGCTAAATCTGTTTAGATGTCAAAATTTATGTTACATATGCTTAAAATGAAGTTTGGCGTAAAAAGGGCATTTTGGTAATTTACCTAAGGCATATATACTACCTATCATACAACTAACTAAACGTTGTGACCATAAGGTATAACCTCGGAAGGTTATTCCCTATACAACTATGGTCACCTAAAGTGTTTGGTCGGATTCGAAAGCATAAGCGATTGATTAGATCGCTACCCTTACGACCCTAGACAAGCACAAATCTAAAAGTGACGAGCTAAACATGCTAAACACATGTTTAGTTAAGTTAGAAAACAGGTTTTGATATCAAAACAAACGGTTTTGATACCCTAGAGTAGTTTGGTTACAAAATACGCGAGAACACGCATTTTTCCCGAAACTACGACTGGTCACTGAGTCTAGATAACGTGGTAATCAGTAGGTATAGTCACTAGGGACTATAACCATCCTGATTACGCTCACGTTATGAAGTTCGAACGAACTTCGCATTAACCATAAACTGGTCAACGCAGAAAGTCAAACGCAGTTTGACTTTCATGCATAAAAACGCATAAAAAGAACGAAGGAACACTTACAAAGGGTCCCCGCAAGTATTTGATCTGATTCTCTCTTAGGTAGGAAGCATATACTTCCACTTAGAGAGCATGAATCAAATTCAAATTGTGGGTTTTGCAAATGAGAATGGAGGGGTATTTATAGGAAAGCTAGAACCGTTAGGATCATTTATCGGGAAACGAGCTTCGATCTAGGCCGTCCAAGTGTGCCCCTTGTTTTCTAATACCATTAGAGCCCATAGAAATGGTCCATGGTGTTTCAAAAACCGTTTGCAAGTGGAAAATGAGTGTATAACAGCTGCAAACAGCTATTAAAACAGTTTTTGCACATCTGGGAGGGCCTTGCGGCCCGCGTTAGGTATGCCCTTAGGCTTACGCGCCCCGCTTGAGGTCTGCAGATCAGCCAGAAGTTTCAAAAGTTGCAGTTTCAGTCCCTGTTGTGTTTTAAAGCCATTTCCGACATGTTTAAGGCCCATCAAGCCAACTTTAAGGCCCTAAAATGATGCTTAAACATTGTGGACATGAAACCTGCTCAAAAATATGCCGGATGTCGGTTCGTTTGGTCGTATGATCGCGATGTTTGCTTAATTACGACGGAATGCGCATAAGCGCGAAAAACGATCCAAATTGCGCGACGAATGGATTTTTCTTATGCCAAACACTAAAATAACATATTTTAATTCTTACATAAATTTTTGGATGTCCAGATGTATTCAGAACGTAAGTTATGCGCGAAAATGCAAACTTATGCACTTTTTGACGCTTTTAGTCCCTGAATGAGCATAAAGTTTATTTTAACACACCGAACCTCTCAAAGCCTATTTCTAAGCTATGTAAAGGATATTTAAGGTGCGTTTAACTTTTGACCATGTTCCGAAATGTCCGTTACAGTTCAAATTGGCATACTTTCGCAGTTTGTCAATTTTAGTCCCTGTAAGCGAATAGACTTGATTTTGCCATACCAAAGCCTTCAAAACTTATTTCTAAGTTATGTAAAGGTTATTTAAGGTATGTTAAGCATAAATTGATGTTCCGGAGTATTTGTCGCGTTAAACTGATTACGTTTACGTACCAGTTTGCGTATAACTCTCAAGAAAGTGATATAGAGTTTGAAATTGAATAAAAACCAAAACATGAAAAACATCAAACATAAACAAACAAACATTGGGATCAAATAACTTTATTTCATTAATAACTAAACTGTTTACAATGATTACAAGCACAGATGTCACATCTACAACTTTGTCTTTTCTGCAGACACTTGGGCACGCCCCCGTGCTCACTGAGCACAGGGCGTGTTCAGCCTTCTGTTCTCTTGTTTTTGCTTGGGAAGATGCTGTCGGGGGGTCGGGCATGCCACGTTTGATCCTTTTCTTGTATTTATGTTAGATTTAGCTTCCTTTTTGCTTCTTTTGTTCCTTTGAGCTCATTTAATCCTGAAAATACAAAAGGAAGACAAAAACACACTTTTTCCAACATTAGTACTAAAAAAGGGTTAGTTTTATGCCACATTTGATGTAATTTATATGTTGCATTTTGCACATATAAAATACCCCCACATTTGAATCTTTGCTTGTCCTCAAGCAAAACTCTTTATAATGTGGCTTTACACTCCCAAATGGAATGGGTAGAAGAGAAGGTTTTTGGGCTTTTCATAGAGTGTCGGGATTTCCAAGATTCTTTATTAATTTTTATTTTTATTTATTTACAATCCTATTCGTCATGATTTATTTAAAACATTACATATGATAAATTACTTATTAGGGCATAACATGCCTTTTTTAAAATTCCATTTATATACAAGTTCACATACCTCACAGGGGATCACTCAACACTCGGCCGAAGATGTATTTTTGTGAAACACTCGAGAGTGGCATGGAACTTACTTCTACCATAAGCTTGCCAAGCAATCAATCCTCCTCCTTTTTAACTATATACCTTTGTAAATATCAATAGGACTTTTGGGGTGAAGGGTTAGGCTTGGGTTAAAGGTAGGTGGTTGGGTTAGTGGTTAGTAGAAAAGGGCGAAAAGGCGTAAAAAGCGTCGATTTTTGCAAAACATATTGTTTTTGTGACTTTTTATTCCAGTGAAGTATTATTCAAACAAGCCTTTTTGATGAGCTTTGTTTGTTTTATCATTTTTTTTCAACATAAGAGAGTCACACAAAAACCGAGTTTGTTACTAAAACAAAAGGGTTAAAAATAAAAAGGTTTTTGGTGGGTAAAAGGGGTGTTTGTTTTGGGTTAACAAATGAAAAGGTTTTGGCTCAAAGGGGTTAACTAGGGGATTTTGGGTAGGTGGTAAAAAAAAGAAAAATAATGGTCTAGAAATAAAAAAAAAGGGTTAGTCCTAATGCCTCTGTCATTTACTTACTCGGGTTTAAGTTGGTAAGGACCGGGAATGTATCGTCGTGGCAAGTTCTAGAGTCGTAAGAACCAAGCGGCTATTCACACAAGAAACGAAAAATGAGCAATTAGTTTAAAGATATGTATTTGTATGCTCAATAAAGGCTCAAAACTCACTTTTTGTGGGAATGGGATTTTATGTGATCAAGTATATATAATCAAATTTTAACTAAACTTGCATGCCGTTTCATAATTTTCTTATGTAGGTTCTTTTTATCATGACGCTATTGGTTGTAAATTTGTAAAAATATCACCTTTTTTAGATCTTGAATTTCCCAACTTAAACCTAGACAAGTAAAAAAATGAAAATTTTTGAAAAAATTTGGGGTGATTAGCGGTTCCAATAAAGTTTTGTGTAAGGCTTGTAATTAGGACTTGCAAGATTCAAGGTTTTAGCAACCCCCCCCCCCCCACACTTAAATTACACATTGTCCTCAACGTGTCCCAAAAATAAGTTTTTAGGTTGATTGAATGTGTAAAAAGGTGTGTAAAAGCAAAATTTTATGTTACTGGGCGTCTGGACACGGCCCCATGGTGTCCGGGCACGGCCCCGTGTTCAGATCGCCAGTAACAGAAAATAAAATAAAGAAACAGAAGCTTGGACATGGGAGCGTGCTGGGTGAGCATGACCCGTGTCCAGTTACCTGAACTGGGCAATTTTCTACAGATGGTTGAGCACGGGCCGTGTTGGGTGAGCACGGCCCCGTGCTGATCTTGCTGTAATGAAGAAAAAATTATCGGATGGCCCTGTTTTTGTGCATGGGGTGCTGGTGCAAGTTTCCCTTAGTATCCTTCACCATCTCGAGTATGTTTTATTCCTGCAAATTAAAACTAAACTAGAAAACATGAAAATTAATCTAAACTAAGCTAAGGATAGTTCCGCGGAATGCCTCCGTGGTGCGCCACGTTTATAAGGGTCCTTGTCTAGACCCAAAGTCTGGTCATATGTCACCCAAGTGGGATGTTTTGCATCCCATGCTACACCGTCGGAGAGCGTCATCCAAACTTGAGTCTATGACCTTCATGTAGTTGACCGGGTCGTCGTCTTCTATTCTTTTTCCAACTCCAAACTTCATTTTCTCGTCCCCATTTCTCAATGTTAGTGTTCCATCATTCATGTCTACCACCGCTTGGGCCGTAGCTAGGAATGGCCTCCCTAAGATGAGTGACACTTCGGTATCTTCCTCCATATCTAGTATGACAAAGTCGGCCGGGAAGACAAATTCACCGACTTTGACCAATAGATTTTCAGCGACACCTTGTGGATATTTGATGGACCTATCGGCAAGTTGTATGCTTATTTTCCCTAGGCCGAGTCGGCTGAACATTGACGCGGGCATGAGGTTGATGCTAGCCCCGAGATCGGCTAGTGCATTACGAATGGGGGATCCCCCAATCGAGCAAGGAATTGTGAATCTTCCGGGGTCAAGCTTCTTTTGCGGGAGTTTGTTGAGTAGCAAGGCAGAGCATTCTTCACCTAAGTTAACTAATTGCAATGATTCAATTTTCCTTTTATGAGTGAGGAAGTCCCTCATGAATTTGGAATATTTAGGTATTTAAGTTAGGAATTCGATAAATGGAATATTAACATGCAATTGTTTTAGTAAATTTTCGAACTTTGCGAATTGCTCATCGGTCTTTTGACGAATTAACCGACCGGGGTATGGAACCGAAGGAGTCTTAGTGGGCTCTTGGATTGGTGGAGAAGCCTTCTCTTGTTAGGGCGAGGGTGGAGTTGAGGTTTGGCTAGATTGGCTTCTTTCAGTTGGTGGTAATGGAGCCTCCTAGGGACCCACGGTACGGTTTCTCAATGTGATGAGATGTACTTGTGCCTTTGGGTTGGTTTCGGTATTGCTCGGTAACGCGCCTTGTGGCCTCTCGGAGAAATTTTGAGCTATTTGATTTAATTGTTTTTCAATGTTATGAATGCTAGCTTGTTGATTTCTAAAATTCGATTCCAATTGTTGAAATCGATTCGAGTTTTTCTTTTCGGTGTCGGAGATGAGGCGAGATACAGTATCTTCAAGCCTTTCTCGTCCACCTTGTTGTTGAGAGAAATTTTGTGACTCGATTCTTGGTTGTTGAAAGTTTGTTCATTGGTTTAGATTTTGTTGGTTACTACCATTGCCGGGTTCTCTCCAACCAAGGTTAGGGTGGTTACACCATCCTTGGTTGTAGGTACCCGTTGGAGGACCCGACGGCCTAGGTCTATTATCAATGCAGTTTACCGTTTCCGTTTGATCATCTAATTCTTTCATACAACTCCAATTTTCATGTGGCCTGTAGGATCGATTTGAGACCCAAACGAGTCGTTCAGAAGAGATTTTATCAGTTTCAAATGCGAAAAATAAGAAACAGACTTCGAAACAGCTTGGTTATCACTTTAAACCTCTTGTATATTGATATAACAGCTATTACATTCACGAGAAATACCGGAAGCTCTTCGGTATCAAATCTAAAAATCGTTACAAATGAGAAGACAACTAGCCTATTTATACTATTCCCGGTTCGCTTGAAACATACATGACAATTCAAGCGAGACCATTCAAGCGAACCCACCTTCTTTTAATTCAAGCGAACTCAACATGAATTCTTGTTTCAAGCAAATCTCAAATCTGATTTGTCTTCAAGCGAACTTCTAAAATCCACAAATCTGATTCATTTATAACTTTCATGTGCTGATGCAATAAATGATGTCATATGTATGATGTCATCATCAATAATGATGACATCATGCTTGATCCGAACCGCAACGTATCCAAGACTCGATATAAGACGAAGACGTCAGATGTATGTACCAACAAACTCCCCCTCAGATGTTGACGAGTCTTAAATGTTGAGTCTTCACAATCTTCAGTCTTTATCAGTCTTTGTGCTTTCAAAATCTTTTCCTAACTCTTGTCTCACTCTAAATCCTTCTCTCTCTAGCAGCATCAACAGGCTCCCCACGAACAATCTCTACTCAGATGTCTTCAGACTCCACCTTTCGATATACTGGGATCGCAGTCTGGCATGTTCAAATTACAAAGTCTTCAGGTATCGGAACCCGACTCTCTATCATTCAAATAACCTGCACATTCTTAACCCAGAAGTAAATTTCACAAATTTTAACATTTGACAAATTTATAAATTCAGATTCCCTCTCAAATTTTTCCAGAATGATTTATCATTAATAGAAATCTCAAATGACCACTTGTATACACATATTCAAAAAAACTTTTCTCATTTAAACACACTCTCCCAAACCAATTTGTCATCATGTTTAGCACTTGGAATTTTGAAAATCAACTCTCCAATACCAGTTGTCGAAAATCTTTTTGGATTTTTCAAAATTTATGCTAAAACACACTAAAAAACTTTTTGAAATTTTTTTAATATAAAGAAATGCAGTAAAGAAATATTTACATACAATATTTTTGTGAGTTTGTGCAAGAGGATCATATCAGTGATTGAGACAAATCACCAACACCGTTAAGCTTTAACACATTTTAAGTTCTAAACAATTCACCTAGATTGTCAGTATACTGATCCACTTAATTTTTCACACAAAGTTCAACTGTTTCGAGATACAAATTAATGTCTTTGATACTTAAACTCAATCGCGTGTCCCACCTCAGAATATACTCCCGTATCCAGATCCCAATGTTCAGTCTTACAGGTGAGTATACCACAGATGATATCTGTAAGGGAATAAATTATAGTACGAAACCGTGAGAGATCAGGTCAGAACTTCCGTTCAGCAGAGAGATGACGGCTCGAGTTTTGGTGTGTCCCCTTTAGAGGATCTTTTGTTACAACAACAATGACTATCAATTTTATTGTTTCATCAATTTGCTGAGGGCGGCGCTAAATTTCAAGCAAGCAGAAAATATTATTCGAGGACTAGGTCAGAACTTCCATTCAGCAGAAGTCCCGGAATAATACCCCAGATATCACTGAGCATAAAGACCTAGTATCTCAGAAAGAGGGACCTTTCAAACAAGATTTCAGGGGTTACCCATATATCCGAGAGATGTTTCCCCACGATATAAGCAAGTTTGAATTTAGGTTTATATCTCGTCACAATCTACTAAATGTACAAAAACCTACTGTCACATCATCAGTGAGACCGTTTATCACATTATCTTTCCATTTCTTTAGCATGTTGTGATAGTCCACTGATGTACTATCATTTCCTCTTTTTCTCAACAACACTCGTTTTTTATTTTATCATGTTTTTGTCTTTTTCAAATTTTCAAATGTTTTTGGATTTTCTGAAAAAATTTACTTCCCCTAAAATGCAAACACATTTAAAAGAAATTTGAAAACAAACTATACAAGTAAATTGACAACTGATATCGAATCACTTCAAATCACCATCCTCTTGGCATAAACAAGCAGAACTCCCCCTCACAACAAACTATTTTCCCATTGATTTCAAAACACTTAAGTTTGTTTTACTCAAATGGTTTTTCCGGAAAATAAGTTTTGTTGAATGATTTTACCATTTATAGGTTAGGGGTTCATCATCTTGCTTCTCAATCAATCACTTGAATGTATGGTCGAATCAAGTTCAAACTAATGACCTTGATTAACCACTTGTAGGAAAATGCAAGTACAACTTAATGTCCTTAATTTTACCACTTATAAGTGAAAACCTTCATCAACCACTTGTATGTTCACTTCACCAACCATAACCACTTGAAAAAATATAACAATTTAAAATATCACCTGTAGATTTACCATCTTTACCACTTGTAAAATTACCAACCAAGAAAGATGAATGCCGATTCCTGCTCCACTCTTACCAACCTGGGAGCTCTGGCAAGTCACACTTAACCTGTAAAAATTGAACCATTATAAAATTCATTTACAAAATCAATTATCAAGAAGGATGCCGATTCCTGATCCACAATTACCAACTTGGGATCTCCGGCAAGTCAGGTTTTTCAATGAAAGAAAATGTCCACCCAAGCCTGACCAGTCTTGGGTGATTCCAACTCCTCTTTGGTTGGGGTGTATGTTGCTTTCTTTGTAGCATAAAATTCCTTTACCCCTTTAACCTTTCCATCGATCATTTTTCCAAAAATTTTCTTTACATTCCCATTAAAAGCTTTCTCAACATCAAATTCATTCTTTTTAGAATAAAATTGATTAGAGATTTCTACTTTCCCAATTTTCTTTTTAAAATTTTCAGTCCTCAATGATGGAAAATTTTCATCATCCATTGGAGGAACTGAGTTTTCACTCTTTCTAACAACATGTGGCTCTTCTGATTTTGTGGAATCAGATTCATCACCAGATTTTGCCTCTGATTTCTTAACAACCCACTTTTGGTTGTCAAGCTTTACACTTCTCCTGTAAAACCTTTTCGAACATTCACCAACTTCATATGTAGAGTTTTTAAACACTTTAAATTTTTCAGTTGATGGTTCTGTTTTATCAACAACTACTTCTTTTAGTTTTTCTGAAACTCCCTGTTTTGTATTAGATGCTTTGGGACAATTCCAAGCGATGTGTCCAACTTCCTGACACCTATAACAGGTTCTAGTCTCTCTTCTCTGATGAGCTTCACTATTCTTCTTCTCAGCAAGAAATTCTTGATTTGTTTGTCTCCAAAATGAGCTCTTCTTCTCTTCCTCAGCAGATGGTCCTGAAACAAATTTTGTATTTTTAGAAATTTTCTCATTTTTGTTATTTTCTGGTGGAATAAAACCAAGACCTTTCTTTTTGTAGTTACCATTTTGGTTTGGTTTCTTTTGAAAACCAGAACCAGAATTGTAACTCATTTTCTTGTTTAATCGTTGTTGAACTCTTGAAGTGTATTTCTTAGGTTTTCCAGTAAAATTTAAATCTTTTATTTCAGAAATATTAATTTCTGCCATTTTGAAAACCTTTTTGATCATGTCAAAACGAACACTTCTTATTGGAAACTCTTTATCAAAATATAATTTGTCAGAACCATTCAAAGTATATGCCACTTCAAATGTTTCATCATACAAATTAGATTTTGACAACAAAAATTCTTTAATATAAACCCGTTTTCCCGATGATTTTGAACTCTTTTCGGACAAACTCGAACTTCCGACAGACTGACACGAACTTTCGGACTCGGATTTTAACTCTGACTCCTCATCCCTATCCAACACCTGATCAACCATTCTTTTTATTAATTCGGACTCATGATCTGTGTCGGATGCTGTGAACGTGACGTCAATGTTGTCTGGTAATACATCGGTTAACTCGGACTCTAACTTTAGATTAACTGCCTTTTGGACTTGTTCCTCATTCGGTTTTCTAGGCGAATACCCTTCCCAAATTGGAGGCAGACACTTATTATAACAGACACTCTGTTTCTTACCAGTATCCTTTTTCTTCTTTGACTTCTTGGCTTCGTCTTTAAATGCCTCAAAACTTGCAACAGTAGGATAAATTCTATCAATTATGTAATCACAACTTGTATAACTTCACAGCAATCGTCTGATTCTTTCATTCTCAGCTGCTTCACTATCCAACTCTTTCTTCCATTTCCCACATTCTTCAATGTAAAAGTTTATTTCTTTCTGCTTCGACATCATTGTTGCATTCAACATCTTCAAAGCATCTTCTTTTTCAAAATTTGTTTTCTGCAAACTAGTCACCATTCTGTTTAATACATCATATGATTCTTTCAAATTCTTGACATCAAACAGCAACTTTTCTTTCAACTTTTCTGATTCATTAAACCTCTCGTCTTTTTCTTCACATTGTTTGCAAGTTTCCAAACATGTAAGACAAGGTTTTATGACTTCAACAACCTTTTCTATCTCCACAATCTTCTCTACTTCCACTACCTTTTCCACTTCAACTATCTTCTCAACAATCTTGATTTCTTTCATTTCTTTTGCAGCTTTTCTCTTTTTGAGTTTCTTCAATTTATCTGCAAAATAAAATTCAAAACTGTCAGAAGATAAATGAGTTTTTCCAACATTTATTTGTTCAAGCTCTTCATCATCATCACTGCTTTCTGAAGAAACAGATTCTTCATCTTGACTTTTCTCATCATCAGATAACACAGCTATCTATTCCTTCATCAGCTCTGGCTTTTGAACAATCTGAGCAATGAACGCTTTAACATTTGGATCAGCTGGAATATACTTGTCCCAACTAAAACCTTCAGCTACTTTCTCATCATCTTGATCAATAATGCCAAAATATGCTTTCCTATTTGCATCTTCAATCATCTTCCCATGAGCAGTTTGTGAATCCTTTTGTTGATGTGGTTGATGAGCAACTTGTTGATATATGGCCTTCCGATAGTAATCATGACCACCAAACGGATTCTTTGCTCCACTAGCTTCCTGATTCTTGCACTCTCTTTTGAAGTGGCCTTTCTCCCTGCATTTAAAACAAGTAACTTTAGATTTATCAAAACCTAAAGCTGAAAGATGAGCATCCAGAAAGCCATTTCGTCCTATAATCATTTTAAACTTTTCGGCTCTTCTTAGAACACTAGCTAGAGACCATTTGATGTCCATAAGTTCCAACTCTTCAGCATCAACCTGATCGTAATCTTCCTTTGTTAACATCGGATTACCAATTTTTCCAGCAATCAACCCTTCATAAGATTCCAATGCAGTAACTAGTAAACCCATATGATTTTTCACAACTTCTTCAGAAAAGTTTTGACCATTTTGAAGATGCAATGCCACATTGCACTGAATCATATGCCCATTTCCAACACTTGCACTTTGAACACTTGGAGGATTAACATTTGAAAATCCACTAGTGTTGACTGAACTTTGACTGACTGATCCGGATGAATTTCCTGCACTAAATGCAGTTTGGATCTTTGGACTTGCTTCAACAGTTTGAACATTTCCCTTGTAGTACAGTTTGATGTCTTGTTGATGGCTTGAACTGTTCATTCTTGCAATTTTCTGCTATTCAAGATCCTGTGCCTCCAGATTTTCAATAAAGTGACCAATCGACAATCTGCTAAACTGTCCAGAATTCTTCAGAATCATCAGATAAGTACCCCATTCTTTCTGTGGTAGCGCGTCAGCTAACTTTTCAACCCATTCTGCTGGAGTTTTAGTGATTTTCAGCTGAGACATGGTACGCACAAGATGACAGTATCTCTCAATGAGAGTCTTTGTAGTCTCACCAGGCATACTAGTAAACAACTCAAATTCCTTTTTCAGCAACGATGCTTTACTCTGGAGCATTTCTGTACTTCCTTCAAACTTCTTCTCAAGTGCTTTCCAAATTGAAAACGCATTTCCATCATGCTGAAGCAAAACAAATATATCCTCTTTGACAGCTTGCTGCAACAGACTTATCATCATTTTCTCTCCTTTATAACTTTCTCTCTCTATGTCAGAAAACTCTGAGATGATTTTATTAACATTCATAGCAGTCTGTGGTCTGATATAATTTGTTTCAATGCTTTCCCAGGCTCTTAAATGATTTGCTTGAACCCAGTTTTCAAAACGATTCTTCCATCCATGGTAATCTTCGATTTCCATAAGTTTCGGGGGTTTTTGCATTGTTCCAGTTTCATTTTCCGAGTTCATGTTCTGAGCAATGGTAGTCGGAGTAATCGAGGTTGAAGCAAATGCGTTGTAGAATTCAGAATCCATGTTTCAGTATCGAAGAATTTCTCAAACAAGCTTTCAAACGAACTTGTTCACCTCGTAAAACACCTGTATACAAACAAACAAAACACAATCAGTTTAAATGGACTGAATACGTAAAATTGTGTTGATGAAATCAATTGAAGACTCATGTCGAAGATTTTTGGACTCGTTCCAATACAAGATGAATAGATGCACACTTCTTTACTCAAATGGGCCGGATAAATTCTTGCCGACACAACTCACATGAATAACAAAATGGTGGCCGACAACTGTTTATAATATGTAAAATCTCATTGGGCCATTCACTTTAAATCACATGGGCTATGAGGTAAATGAATCGGTGACAAATCACGTGGATTGAATCAACTTCTATTGGACCTCTAACTGAATAGTGGGCAGCAAATACTTTGATTCTTGGGCCGGAAAAAAAAACTTCACATGCAAAGTATTGAATGAAACTAACTGACACACTTTATGGATCTTGGGCCGAGAGCTTTGGACAATAAACACAATCACATGGGCTGACACAAATCCACTTAGCCGACAACACTAAAAACACAATGTTCAATTCTTTGTATTCAGTCGATGCACATGCCGTCTTTAATTTTGATTATCTTTCAAATAATGTGACCGACAATATCAATTATCAATTTAATATGATTGGGCCTCTTGGTTTTGAAACTTATCCAACTAATTCAAAGCTTGATTCTATTGGACCGATGACTAAAACAAACCGTCAAAACATGAATGCTTTAATGCAAATTGGCACAAACAAATGATTTCATTTCCCAACTAACTGTGACCTGACAACCTCAAACAGAACATTTCACAATACTCGATATGTGTTTTCAAGCGGTCATTGTTTTCAAGCGGACTCAGAAATATTTTTCAAGCGAATCAAACCAAAGTGTATTTTCAAGCGAAAGATCAATGTATTTTCAAGCGAACAGTCTTATTCAAGCGGACACGGTGAATTTTCAAGCGAGATACCAGTTTCAAGCGGACTCACGATGTATTTTCAAGCGAGATGTCGTATTCAAGCGGACTCACGGTGTTATGTTCGCTTGAACAGTCAATGACGTCAGCAAATTAGAACACATTTCAAGCGAAACACCAATTTGAACCAGATTTAAACCGATTTTAACGCTGAAACTTTCCAGGATTTGTTAATACATGATTACGCACAAGATATGTGAATTTGAGCCGATTTTAACCCTGAAAAATTTTTAATTTTGAAAAAGAATGGAGTAGAAATCAGAAAAAGTGATGAAAACAGGCTGTTTTTGTCACACCCCCAAAATCCACATGCGGAGTATCACCGCTTGGAGGCGTGACTGACCAGGATCAAACCACTAATCATATTGAACAAGTAAATATTTAAATGTAAAAGTCCAACCAACACGATTAGTGTCCAAAACAAACATAGTTAAGTTATGAGCGGAAGCATAATATTCAAAACCAAATCCAAAGTTAATTATCCAAATGTTTAACATGGCACACAGCTGTCCATGTCCCACAACGACTCTTCCTTGTGCAAGCTCCAGCTAAGTACCTATAGACCTGCAAAGCATGTAGTAACGAGTCAACAACAAGTTGAGTGAGTTCACGTTTGGTTGTCCAGTTATAGTTATTCCGAAAACACAGTTTGTTCTTTACCAGCTATCCAGCCGTGGGGGTTACCCCATAGTTCGAAAAACGTTGATTAGTTACCCGTTCTTACGTTGGCTATTCCAGCCCGACTCTATGGTCGTGGGGGCTACCCCATGTTTAATTCACCAGACTCGTTACCATATCGACTACTAACGTTCGTCATGTTTAAGTGCCCTAACGTCTGTGTCTATCATCACTGACGTGCCATAGTCCATTAGTCCACGCCCGTCCTCTGCGGCACGGTGTGAGGTTTGTTAAACCTAATAGCGCTATTTAACTAATGACCCGTTCGCCATTGGCCTCGGCGATTAAGTCGATATAAATGGAGGGACTTCGTTGATAGAGTTCTAGTCTAGTATAGTTTAACACGTCTCAACAGGACGAGGAATCTATGTTCCTGAATACGTCTCAACAGGACGAGGAATCTATGTTCCTGAATACGTCTCAACAGGACGAGGAATCTATATTCCTTAACCCATTCCCAACCCCTGGGAACCCCATGCTTTGTAACGAAGTGTGAACTCACCTTGGTTTGCTCGGCAGATTACACAGAAAGGTCAAGTCTAGCAGCTAGTGGTCAACCACGTCCTATCATGGTTATTATACACGTCAGGTCTAGGTTCAAGTAATGCACACATAGGTTTACACAGAGATAGCAAAATCACAAACACATACTAATCATGGCATCACATAAACAGTCAAAGTGCATAACATATTCATACTTGTACGATTTGAAAAGATTGGGCTCGCACAAGTTCAACAACCTTGTGCGATCCACCCATTGAAGCCCAATAAACCGACGGCCCAACCTGTTGTGCGTCCAGCACGTCTTGTGCGACCCATAACAGGTTGTGCGATCCAACACCTACCCGGCCCAATAGTATAAACAGTCCATGACTTGTGCGGCCTAACAATTTAAGCAATTAATTTAACTTGTGCGATCCTATTAATCTTGTGCGACAGGGGACGTCTTGTGCGACTACACAAGACTTATGCGACTGGTGTTATTTGTGCGATTGGTCTTTGGGCTTTGAGGCCCAACAGTTATCCAAAAAAATATAACTTGTGCGATTAGTTAATACCTTTCCTTAAATCATGCCATCGATAACAACAATTTGACAGTTTCCAAATTCATATTCCTCGATTTAAGTCAATCATTTACTAAATCATAACAATAATAATCGACACACAGCAATTCAATTTCAATTCATAAAGTCTTTCATGTGATGATATGACATCAAGTATTGGATGCCATAGAATGATTGGGCCTTTCTTTTAAAAGTATGAACACATGCACTGATGCACACATAATTAATGAAATTGACTTTTTAACAATCTATGCATACTGACATTCACATGATTACTAGAAAACCATTGGACCTATCATTACCTACAAATCGATTCCATCATATTTTCCCAATCATCACCCACTAACAATGGCCGACAAATGTAACCTGTTTTCATGTTGCTATAGGACCAAACAATATAATGGCTGTACATTTAGTCACATGATTCCTCCAATTAATAAGTCACTTTGATTCAACATATATATTTTAATCAAAAGTTGAGGCTGTTACCTTCCCCAAAAATCTCGATTTCATACATAAACCACCACTTCAACATTTGTTATACATGCAAGACTACTGACAACTAATAGGATGACTTCATGGTTTGGCTAGATCTACACATGGCCACATGTATTCAATTATATTTGACCGATAATGCCACTGTTCTTTACCAACATTCATTTACTAGCAAACAAAATCATGAAATCCAATCTACATCAATCAATTGTTATATATATATTAGTATTTTCGGATTTATAAAAATATTATCATTAAACATGAATCATAGACAACACATGACAATCCTCATAAATAAATCGGAGAAATCAAGTTATGACAACAAGTATTTACACAGCCAATCTAAACAGTTTAATCAATAAATCAAAACGGATTATTACACACTAACCGATTAGAGGAGTAACAATGATTGATCCGAATAGAAAACTTAGCGAGAGATAGAGGTGTTGCCGTCGAGTTTGAGAGGAGAGAAAGGGAGCTAGGGTTTGTGTGTTTAGAGTGCTTGACAAACAATGAAGAGTGTACCCCCTTCCCATGTGGTTATGCGCAATTACAAGAATGGGCCGAACCCAAAGTGTGGCCCGAATGGGCTTTGTGTAATCGGATTATAGTTGTGTGGTTCGAATCACATACGTTCACATATCACAATATCATAAAATTCATTAAATCAATCAAGTTCATATAATCACATCACGTTCACATACGTTACATTAAACACAAGGATAGGTTCGAAATACGAGTTGTCACATTATCCCCAAGTTAAAAGAAATTTCGTCCCGAAATTTAGCACGTACTCACTGAGGAAGCTAGTTAAGTTGCGTGGTTTTCCTGGGGTGTCACATCCTCCCCCCGTTGATCTGGAATTTCGTCCCGAAATTCCGTAGCTTCAGCCTCAGTAGTGGTTGTACCGGTTGCGAACAGTTGGGGATACTTTTGTTTCATCTGATCTTCGCGTTCCCAGGTGAACTCTGGGCCGCGACGTGAGTTCCAACGAACTCGAACGATAGGTATTCTAGTACGCTTGAGGACCTTAACATCCCGGTCCGTGATTTCAACAGGTTCCTTGACGAATCGTAACTGCTCGTCGATCGTGAGCTCCTTCAAAGGAACTACGTGGGTCTCATCTGACAGACACTTCTTCAGATTTGACACATGGAAAACGTCGTGAACTGCACTGAGTTCTGCTGGTAAGTTCAGTCTGTAGGCCACCTTGCCTATTTTCTCAATGACTTCGAAAGGTCCAACGTATCGTGGGTTAAGTTTGCCTCGTTTACCAAAACGAACCACACCCTTCCAGGGTGAAACTTTGAGTAGTACACGCTCCCCAACCTGGAGCTCTAGTGGTTTTCTGCCCTTATCGGCGTAGACTTTCTGACGGTCACGAGCTGCCGCCATTCGTTGTCGTATCTGAGCAATTTTCTCTGTTGTGTCCACCACATGTTCTGGACCAGTAATCTGACTATCCCCCACCTCTGCCCAACAAAGAGGTGACCGGCATTTACGCCCGTACAATGCCTCAAACGGAGCAGCTTTAATGCTGGTGTGGTAGCTATTGTTGTACGAAAATTCCACAAGTGGCAGATGCTTTTCCCAGCCGTTGCCAAAGTCAATCACACATGCCCTAAGCATGTCTTCGAGGGTCTGGATGGTGCGTTCCGACTGCCCATCCGTTTGTGGGTGATAAGCTGTGCTCATATCTAGCCTTGAGCCAAAGGACTTGTGTATTGCTTGCCACTGTTCTGATGTAAAACGCGCATCTCGATCCGAGATGATAGAGATGGGCACCCCGTGCCTCGAGACAACTTCCTTGAGGTATACTTCTGCTAGAGTGGAGAACTTATCCGTTTCTTTGATAGCCAGGAAGTGAGCAGACTTTGTGAGTCGATCCACGATCACCCAAATAGTATCATTACCACGTTGAGATCTAGGCAGGCCAGTAACAAAATCCATGGAAATTTGCTCCCATTTCCATTGTGGTATCTCTGGTTGTTGAAGTGGGCCTGAAGGTTTCTGATATTCCGCCTTGACTCCCGCACAAGTCAAGCACTTGCTAACGTATGTTGCTATGTGGGCCTTCATGCTAGGCCACCAATATGTAGTTTTGATATCGTGGTACATTTTATCCGAACCAGGGTGTACCGAATAGCGAGACTTGTGTGCCTCATCCATCACAAGCTCTCATAGGTTGCCATAAAGTGGGACCCAGATGCGTCCTGTAACGTAGTAAGCACCGTCTTCCTTCTGTTCTAAGCGTTGCCTTGAGCCGTGTAGGGCTTCAGCCCTGACGTTTTCTGGTTTCAATGCTTCTACCTGAGCATCTCGTATCTGAGAAGGAAGACTAGACTGTATAGTGAGTTGTAAAGCTCGTACGCGCTTAGGCGCATTGTCCTTTCGACTGAGGGCGTCAGCCACAACATTGGCTTTGCCTGGTTGGTACCTGATCAAGCATTCATAGTCATTCAGTAGCTCGACCCATCGTCGTTGTCGCATATTCAGTTCCTTCTGTTTGAGGATATGCTCGAGGCTCCTGTGATCAGTGTAGATAGCGCATTTGGTACCATACAGGTAGTGTCTCCATATCTTAAGTGCAAAAACAACCGCTCCCAGCTCCAGATCGTGTGTAGTGTAGTTCTTTTCATGCACTTTGAGTTGGCGTGAGGCGTAGGCTATAACTTTATCCCGCTGCATCAATACGCAACCAAGACCCTGAATGGATGCGTCGCAATAAACCACAAAGTCGTCTGTGCCCTCTGGCAATGAAAGGATCGGTGCACTGCAAAGTCTATCCTTTAAGTGTTGAAACGCTAACTCCTGTGCGTTTCCCCAACGATAAACCACGCCCTTCTGCGTTAGTGAAGTAAGAGGCTGAGCAATCTTAGAAAAATCCTTGATAAATCTCCTGTAATAACCTGCCAATCCCAAGAATTGGCGAATTTCTTTTGGTGTACAAGGTGCAGGCCAGTTCTTAATCGAATCCACCTTGGATGGATCAACATGAATCCCATCCTTGTTTACCACGTGGCCTAGGAAATGGACTTCTCGAAGCCAGAAGTCGCATTTCGAGAACTTTGCATAAAGCTGTTCTGTTCGAAGGAGTTCCAAAATAAGTCGTAGATGCTGCTCGTGTTCTTCCTGATTCTTCGAGTAGATCAGGATGTCGTCGATGAAAACTATGACGAACTTGTCTAGGTAAGGCTTGCACACTCGATTCATCAAGTCCATGAAGACTGCAGGTGCATTTGTCAGCCCAAAAGGCATTACCAAAAACTCATAGTGGCCATATCGAGTTCTGAAGGCTGTTTTAGAGACGTCCTCTTCTCGAACTCTCAGTTGGTGATATCCTGATCTCAAATCGATCTTTGAATAGTAGCTCGACCCTTGCAGCTGGTCAAACAGGTCGTCAATGCGTGGAAGAGGGTAGCGATTCTTTACAGTCACCTTGTTCAGCTCACGGTAGTCGATGCACATTCTGAATGTACCGTCTTTCTTCTTCACAAATAGCACTGGAGCTCCCCAGGGCGAAGAGCTAGGACGAGTAAAACCCTTATCCAAGAGTTCTTGTAGTTGCGTAGAGAGTTCTTCCAACTCTGATGGGGTAAGCGATAAGGTGCACGAGTTATAGGTGCTGCTCTAGGAGCTAGCTCTATCTGGAACTCGACCTGGCGATGAGGCGGGAGGCCAGGTAGTTCCTCAGGAAATACCTCAGGATAAACACGTACAATCGGAAAGTCTTCTATCTTTTTCTCTTTCTTCGAGGTGTCGGTAACGAGAGCCAAAATGGCAGTGTGGCCCTTTCTCCAACATTCCTGGGCCTTAAGGAAAGAGATGATGCTCACCACAGCACCACTCTTGTTGCCATGAATCGTAAGAGGTTCATCACCTGTTCGAGAAACACGAACGACCGTCTCATTGCAGAGAACCTCTGCTCGATATTGAGGTAGCCAATCCATACCAATAACGATGTCGAAACCATCACAACGTTGGGGTCATTCCTAGCATTACCCTGACCAATCACGATCACTCGACCCCTGGCACCATTGTCGTCGTCATTACTCCCGTTGCTGCCTCCATTATTATTCCCGTTTCCTTGGTTGTGGTTCTGATTCTGGTTCAGTCGTGGGTAGCGTCTCATGAAATGATTCTTTAGCACCACACTGATAACATCCCTTGTTATCCTGCTGTTGCTGCTAATTCTGTGGAGCTTGTGGCTGCTATTGTCGGTTCTTGTTTGCAGGATGTGAGATTCTAAAATCTTTGGCTCCATGACCAAGCTTGTTGCATCTCTGACAACGATCTTTGCTGCACGACCATTGCGGTGCAAATTACATCGATTCTATTTTGTCCTTGACTACTAGGAGGTTGCTGACCAGGACTCTGGTAGTCATCGATCTTTCGCTGTTGTGTCTGGGGCTGAGCCGTAGTCAAACCCTTGCTGGAGGTTCCTTCCCACTTTCGTTTATTGTCACTGGGTGTAGCAGTAGTAGTAGTAGTAGTAACAGTAGCACTTACATGCTTAAGCAGTCTGTTCTGTTCCACTTACATCCTGGATGGTGGCAAGGTTGGCGGAAGTCACATGACTTGGTATCTCTGGTATTAAGCCTTTTAGGTATAGATCAATGTGCTTGATGGGAGGATCCACCACAGTTGGACATAACACTGTCAGTTCGTTGGATCGTTTCGTGTACGCTTCTATCTCTGACCTTGTCATCTTCAGGTTTAAGAACTCCACTTCCAGCTGGTGGATGTCATCTCGACTACGGTATTCATGTTTGGATCGTTTCCTTAAGAATCATTCCATGGGGTGGCATTAGCAGCCGCCAGCCCTAGCATCTGAACTTGCGAGTTCCACCAAGTTAACTTAGTGCCTTCGAGAGTACCAGTGGCGTACTTCGCCCTATGAGTCTCAGGGCATTCGCACGTTCTCTAAGACAGTCTCGAGCTTTTTAAACCAATGGAGGAGTCTAACAGCTCCTTTAGTTGCACTGAAAGTACTAGGACGACAGTCCATGAACGTCCTGAATGTGCCTACAGGCGGCTGTGCGTTCTGACCTTGTTACACGAGGACGAAAGAGACAGGGTTAAGCGCGAGAGTTGGATCATGAGAGTAGGATCTAACATCCTAGGGTAGGTTCGTAATAGCAGGTTATACCTCCTGCCTGAGCGGCCGCGAGTGCTGCCGTGACTTGTTCGTTGATAAGAGCCGTCAGCTGGCTTGAGTCAGGTTCACACGTTCCCTCATGATCTCACATCGAAGGATACACAGGTAGGAAAGGTTTCACGATTGTGTGTAAGTGTGGAGTGACAGTAGGGAGCAAGCACAAATGTGTTTTCAAACTATAGTTGCTACGTTTATCTAGGCATACCATGAGCAAAGTTCTATGCAATCTAGCAAGTAGGCAATATATAACGTAAACCATATCACCTAGAATGTCGAGCCTTGCACGTGGAGTGAAGCGTCGTTGTGGATCGTAGAGCACTGTACAGGTTATAGTCTGGTTTTAACAAAAACGTTTTCCCTTATTAAAACCAAGTTCTCTATAACCAATGGCTCTGATACCAATCTGTCACACCCCCAAAATCCACATGCGGAGTATCACCGCTTGGAGGCGTGACTGACCAGGATCAAACCACTAATCATATTGAACAAGTAAATATTTAAATGTAAAAGTCCAACCAACACGATTAGTGTCCAAAACAAACATAGTTAAGTTATGAGCGGAAGCATAATATTCAAAACCAAATCCAAAGTTAATTATCCAAATGTTTAACATGGCACACAGCTGTCCATGTCCCACAACGACTCTTCCTTGTGCAAGCTCCAGCTAAGTACCTATAGACCTGCAAAGCATGTAGTAACGAGTCAACAACAAGTTGAGTGAGTTCACGTTTGGTTGTCCAGTTATAGTTATTCCGAAAACACAGTTTGTTCTTTACCAGCTATCCAGCCGTGGGGGTTACCCCATAGTTCGAAAAACGTTGATTAGTTACCCGTTCTTACGTTGGCTATTCCAGCCCGACTCTATGGTCGTGGGGGCTACCCCATGTTTAATTCACCAGACTCGTTACCATATCGACTACTAACGTTCGTCATGTTTAAGTGCCCTAACGTCTGTGTCTATCATCACTGACGTGCCATAGTCCATTAGTCCACGCCCGTCCTCTGCGGCACGGTGTGAGGTTTGTTAAACCTAATAGCGCTATTTAACTAATGACCCGTTCGCCATTGGCCTCGGCGATTAAGTCGATATAAATGGAGGGACTTCGTTGATAGAGTTCTAGTCTAGTATAGTTTAACACGTCTCAACAGGACGAGGAATCTATGTTCCTGAATACGTCTCAACAGGACGAGGAATCTATGTTCCTGAATACGTCTCAACAGGACGAGGAATCTATATTCCTTAACCCATTCCCAACCCCTGGGAACCCCATGCTTTGTAACGAAGTGTGAACTCACCTTGGTTTGCTCGGCAGATTACACAGAAAGGTCAAGTCTAGCAGCTAGTGGTCAACCACGTCCTATCATGGTTATTATACACGTCAGGTCTAGGTTCAAGTAATGCACACATAGGTTTACACAGAGATAGCAAAATCACAAACACATACTAATCATGGCATCACATAAACAGTCAAAGTGCATAACATATTCATACTTGTACGATTTGAAAAGATTGGGCTCGCACAAGTTCAACAACCTTGTGCGATCCACCCATTGAAGCCCAATAAACCGACGGCCCAACCTGTTGTGCGTCCAGCACGTCTTGTGCGACCCATAACAGGTTGTGCGATCCAACACCTACCCGGCCCAATAGTATAAACAGTCCATGACTTGTGCGGCCTAACAATTTAAGCAATTAATTTAACTTGTGCGATCCTATTAATCTTGTGCGACAGGGGACGTCTTGTGCGACTACACAAGACTTATGCGACTGGTGTTATTTGTGCGATTGGTCTTTGGGCTTTGAGGCCCAACAGTTATCCAAAAAAATATAACTTGTGCGATTAGTTAATACCTTTCCTTAAATCATGCCATCGATAACAACAATTTGACAGTTTCCAAATTCATATTCCTCGATTTAAGTCAATCATTTACTAAATCATAACAATAATAATCGACACACAGCAATTCAATTTCAATTCATAAAGTCTTTCATGTGATGATATGACATCAAGTATTGGATGCCATAGAATGATTGGGCCTTTCTTTTAAAAGTATGAACACATGCACTGATGCACACATAATTAATGAAATTGACTTTTTAACAATCTATGCATACTGACATTCACATGATTACTAGAAAACCATTGGACCTATCATTACCTACAAATCGATTCCATCATATTTTCCCAATCATCACCCACTAACAATGGCCGACAAATGTAACCTGTTTTCATGTTGCTATAGGACCAAACAATATAATGGCTGTACATTTAGTCACATGATTCCTCCAATTAATAAGTCACTTTGATTCAACATATATATTTTAATCAAAAGTTGAGGCTGTTACCTTCCCCAAAAATCTCGATTTCATACATAAACCACCACTTCAACATTTGTTATACATGCAAGACTACTGACAACTAATAGGATGACTTCATGGTTTGGCTAGATCTACACATGGCCACATGTATTCAATTATATTTGACCGATAATGCCACTGTTCTTTACCAACATTCATTTACTAGCAAACAAAATCATGAAATCCAATCTACATCAATCAATTGTTATATATATATTAGTATTTTCGGATTTATAAAAATATTATCATTAAACATGAATCATAGACAACACATGACAATCCTCATAAATAAATCGGAGAAATCAAGTTATGACAACAAGTATTTACACAGCCAATCTAAACAGTTTAATCAATAAATCAAAACGGATTATTACACACTAACCGATTAGAGGAGTAACAATGATTGATCCGAATAGAAAACTTAGCGAGAGATAGAGGTGTTGCCGTCGAGTTTGAGAGGAGAGAAAGGGAGCTAGGGTTTGTGTGTTTAGAGTGCTTGACAAACAATGAAGAGTGTACCCCCTTCCCATGTGGTTATGCGCAATTACAAGAATGGGCCGAACCCAAAGTGTGGCCCGAATGGGCTTTGTGTAATCGGATTATAGTTGTGTGGTTCGAATCACATACGTTCACATATCACAATATCATAAAATTCATTAAATCAATCAAGTTCATATAAGCACATCACGTTCACATACGTTACATTAAACACAAGGATAGGTTCGAAATACGAGTTGTCACAGTTTTGGCAAGATCTCTTCCTCATGAGCTCTGATACCACTTGTAGGATCGATTTGAGACCCAAACGAGTCGTTCAGAAGAGATTTTATCAGTTTCAAATGCGGAAAAGAAGAAACAGACTTCGAAACAGCTTGGTTATCACTTTAAACCTCTTGTATATTGATATAACAGCTATTACATTCACGAGAAATACCGGCAGCACTTCGGTATCAAATCTGAAAATCGTTACAAATGAGAAGACAAATAGCCTATTTATACTATTCCTGGTTCGCTTGAAACATACATGACAATTCAAGCGAGACCATTCAAGCGAACCCACCTTCTTTTAATTCAAGCGAACTCAACATGAATTCTTGTTTCAAGCGAATCTCAAATCGGATTTGTCTTCAAGCGAACTTCTAAAATCACAAATCTGATTCATTCATAACTTTCATGTGCTGATGCAATAAATGATGTCATATGTATGATGTCATCATCAATAATGATGACATCATGCTTGATCCGAACCGCAACGTATCCAAGACTCGATATAAGACGAAGACGACAGATGTATGTACCAACATGGCCCACCACACCCATCACAAGCCATAACCGAGACCGTTTTTGCCATTTCTAACTTTTTGATTTTTGAAGAGAGGGCCTCGATTTGGGCTTGTAAAGAAGTGCTTTCGTCAACCTTACGGGCGCCCGGGGCAATAGATTTATTACCTCGGGGAGTGTGCCGCTGAAAATTGGTTTGAGCAATTTCCTCAATTTGATTATAAATTTCATTTGGGCGGCGATTACCTAAAAGTCCCCCGGAGCTAGATTCAAGCGTTTGTCTTGTGTGTGGCAACAACCCCTTATAGAAAGTGGATACTTGTTTCCATACCGTAAGGCCATGATGAGGACACTTTCTCAGTAGCTCCATGAACCTTTCCCAAGTTTCATATAAGGATTCCCCATCCTCTTGTGAATATGTATTAATTTCAGTCATTAGTTTAGCCGTTTTAGCAGGAGGGAAATACTTATATAGAAACATTTGGGCTAGTTCATCCCAGGTGTTTACCGAGCCAACTGGGAGGGTGTTAAGCCAAGCCTTAGCTCGGTCTTTTAGTGAAAATGAAAACATTCGAAGGCGGATAGCGTCGTTTGATGCTCCATTGATCCGAAAGGTATAACATATTTCTAGGAAATTAGTAATATGTAGACGGGGGTCCTCATCTGCAAGCCCATGGAAGGTTGCGGAGTTTTGAAGCATTTGTATCAAATGTGGTCGAAGTTCGAAGTTGTTGGCTTCAACATTCGGTGCATTGATAGCGGCGCCGAGATTACCTACAGTGGGTCGTAGGTAATCCATGAGGGTCCGTTGGTCCGCCATTGGAAGTGGGTCCCCCGAAACTTTCTCTTGGTTTTTAGCTTTAAGTATTTTTCTGAGAAAGCGTTCGGGTTCTTCTAGAGGTTCTTTTATGTCTCTACTAGAACTGGAGCTCATACACTACGTAGAAAGTTCGGATATGGCATCTGGGTTCCAAGTCCTGCAATAAAAACAGAAAAGAACGTTGGTCAGAAGGTTCATCACGACCCCGTGCTCAGATGAACATGGCCCGTGGTTGGAGATACAGTAGTTGTTTTCCGGATCCCTGTTACTGGGGAGTTCGACACGGCCCCGTGTTGCACCGACACGGCCCCGTGCTCAACTCTCTGTAACTCGGAAAATAAAAACTGCCAGTAACAATGCTGGGCACGGCCCGTGTCCGACCAGGCACGACCCGTGCTGAGCTCTGCATAAGTTGAACAATTAAGAAAATCCTAAAAAACAGAAAAAATAGAAAAGATGATTAGGCCGTTGATTCCTAACTTTCTTAAAATCCTTGTGTCCCCGGCAACGGCGCCAAAAACTTGATGCGCGTGTGGTGTGATATATATTTAAGTATATTTTAAGCCCTTTTTACACGTTAGTCAAGTTTTAAATTTATAAAACACAATATTTTACTAACACCAAACACACATATGGGCAAGTGCACCCATCGTGAGCGTAGTAGAGTGTTGGCAAGATACCGAGGTCGTCCAAAGGCACAAGAGCTTTTAATACCGGTTTATCTTCAACGTCTAATCAAATCAAAAGTTTAGAAAAAGGTTTTAAACTAGAAAAATAAAAGCTAACTAAAATGCTAAAAAATAAAATAAAAACAGATAGACAAGATGAATCACTTGGATCCGACTCGTGTTTAGTGTAACCTTTGATTATTTCCGCACTTTTGCACTTTTTAAGAGATTATCTTAGTTATTGTAGTAGGCCCCTCTTTTAAAGGTGACATTACCCTCAACCCAGTAGTTTAAGTCAGCAAGGATACAATCCTAAAGGGTCGGATTATTGAAAGATAATTAATTAAGTTATTAATGCATAATGTGGTAGGCCCCTCTTTTGAAGGTGAAGTTACCCTCGGCTAAGTAGTCTGAGTCAGCAGGGATACAGTCCTAAGTAGCCGGGTTAAAGTTTTAATAGTAGCTTACATATTAGGGGATCAAAGAGTTTGGACCCCCGCCATCCAATACCGGTGGGTATTGAAGGAGGTCCTACTAAATTTGACCCAGGTCCTTGCAGGATCTATACACTGAACAAGGCAAGACTCTTACCAAACTGTTCCCTTAACCCCCGACCAGGTAGCCAACATATCTCCATATAGACCGTGGAGATATGAATGGTGAAAATCTTTTATTTTATATAGACAGTAAAATAATGGCAAGACACCACGGACAAACGATAAGGAAGAATCACCTTTAACAAAAGAAACTAGTTATTAAAGTCATTAATACATAACCAAATAAAAAGTGAAAAAGATTAAAAATAAAAAGTATTACACTAGACACTTGTCTTCACCAAGTGATGTAAGAGACATAGGCAAACATGGCCTTTGATTGTCAAGAACTCTTACGATCAATCTTGGATCCCAAGACGACTCACACACTCTATGATGGATGGTGGATGATGATGTTGTGATGGTGGTGGGTGGTGGGTGAAGTGTGAGAGAGGTGGTGTACCAAGGGATGGTTTACAAATGAGCCAAGCACCCCTATTTATAGCCTGAACAGCAGCTCGGGCACGACCCTATGTCCATTGGGCACGGCCCCGTGTCCATCTTCCTTCTCCTTCTTTATTAATTGCAGTTTGTCTGCATTAGTTGACCATGCCCTTGTGTCCGCTGGGCACGACCCCGTGTGGAGAAGCGTATCTGTACTATCAAGATTTCCTCAGATTCTGCGAATCTTAGAGTTGACCACGGCCCCGTGTCCGCTGGGCACGCCCCCGTGGTGGATGATAGAAGCTTCTACAACTTTGTCTTTTCTGCAGACACTTGGGCACGCCCCCGTGCTCACTGAGCACGGGGCGTGTTCAGCCTTCTGTTCTCTTGTTTTTGCTTGGGAAGATGCTGTCGGGGGGTCGGGCATGCCACGTTTGATCCTTTTCTAGTATTTATGTTAGATTTAGCTGCCTTTTTGCTTCTTTTGTTCATTTGAGCTCATTTAATCCTGAAAATACAAAAGGAAGACAAAAACACACTTTTTCCAACATTAGTACTAAAAAGGGTTAGTTTTATGCCACATTTGATGTAATTTATATGTTGCATTTTGTACACATCAGTACCTTAGGGATAATTACTTTGACTTGATCGCTTTCAGTGATTCTGATTTTGGCGGATGCAAAATTGACGGCAAATCCATAACGGCTGGATGCCAGTTTTTAGGAAATCGCCTCGTAACATGGCAGTGCAAGAAGCAGACTTGTGTCGCTACATCAACATGTGAAGCTGAATACATTGCTGCCTCAAGTTGTTGCTCCCAAGTCCTGTGGATTCAACAGCAAATGCGTGATTACGGATTTGAATTCCTAACTACTCCTATTTTTGTCGATAGTTCTGCTGCCTTATCTATCAATAGAAATCATGTGTAGCATTCAAAGACCAAACACATCGAAATTAAGTACCACTTCATACGTGATTGCTTTGATAAAAGGCTAATCGATGTTGTTAAGGTCCATACTGATGACCAACGTGCCGACCTTTTTACCAAAGCATTTGATAAATCAAGATTTGACTTTTTATTATTGGTAAACGGCATTAAGGTCAAGCAAGAGTAATCCACATCGGAAAATCGTTTTTGTAAATATCTTTGTGTTTTTAAAATTATTGTAAGTTTGTTGATTTTAGGGGGAGTAAATCCAAATTTGAAAATTCAAAAACATTGAAAAATTTCAAAAACACAAAAACAATAGAAAAACAAAAATGAGTTTCCTGGCGAGCAAAAGAGAAAATGATAGTACATCTGTTCAAACCTCTTTAAACCTTAAATGAAAAATGATAAGCAGCTCTATATAAGATATATTGGTAGGCTCATAATCATCTTAAAGTGTGCAGAGTGATATAAACTTAAATCGACTGAAGACCAGGTGGGAACCACTCATTGGAATATGGTCTTAGTACCGAAAATTCGTTTTACAGATTGCCGAGGTTCTGAGATATGTGGTCTTTATGCTGTTTATCATCTGGGTATCATGGTTGGTTCTTTTACCGAAAAATAATGGAGACGAAGTCTATATCTTCTATGATACCATACATACGTGTACATACTGCATACGGCCTCAATAAGTGATCAACAATCACATGTCCACAAAATAAGTGATAATATATCACATTTATCCGGGAGTCTAGTTCGTCTCTTTGTTGTACGTTAGTACTGACCTGTTAACGGACTTGCTCCTGTGCCCTCGTGCATCTGAAAATCAAGTTCCTCATCAATAAGTGATTCTATCACATAGGGCTTGTTTTCAATCAAAATAAGTGAGTATCTCACATTTTCATATACGTCAAAACAGATGATAAATGGTATACTCACCAGTAAGATGAATCCTCATGCATACCTTGATACGGGAATGTGTCGTGTGTGGATGTACACCGGCGGTAAGTATAAATCATACACTAATCGTATCCCCTCGCCATGATTACATCTGATAAGTTGAGCTTACGTGGACAACAATACCGATAATTGTTATAGGATGCTTATCTTAATGTTAACTAACTGAACAACAAGAGCGTTTTGGCGTGACCGTACACTGATATGATTCTCTTACCCTCGAAACTCGCAAAAAGAATGTCTGTAAATATTTATTTAATGCTTTCAGTTTCTGCATCTTTGTTTATATTTATTTACTGCTTTTAGTCTTTAAGTTTGAAATATTCAAAAAAATACCAAAAAGATTTTAGGTGTGTTTTAATATAAACTTTATAAAAAGCCAACAAGATTTTATTTCTAATTTCTTTTGATTGCCTGATGTTGGAACTCGAGTCTTCGTTACCTGAAACCTGAACGAAAACCAAAACGACTGATTCTTCATAAACGGTCGAAATTTGAAAGTTTTGAAAGTTACGAACCAAAATTGAACAATTTGTTAAACTTTCAAACTGTCGGACGGTAGTTGATTGAAAATGGTCACACGTGTGTCGTTTATTTATGTTAACTATATTCCAAGCGGTTGTTCTCATTACGCGTTTAGATTTCTTGCCTGTGCAGATGCTAAAGGCGAAGAGAACATGTTCGATGACAAGCTTCGGAATGAAGACACGATATGGAGGCACTCAAAAGATAAAGATGATCGAGTTGTCGTTGACCTAATCATCAACACCACAAGGATCTAAAGAATTGAAGATCAACAGATTCACGAGCATAACTCAAGGGAGAGCTTATGTCAAGGGGGAGTTTGTTAACACACTTCCTAAATGAAATAGGGAGTTTGTTGATACACTTTCTACTCACGACGCGTGAAGACTTTGAAGATCCTCCAACATGGAAGACATGGAAGTTGAACCTCACGAGCAGTATCCAAGGGGGAGTTTGTTGATACACGTAAATGTGGATACGGCTCGTATCGGTTCTGCCCATCTACGAAATGAAGTCCGTGGCTCAATATCCTCCATCAAGCTTTGGAATTTTTGCTGTCATCTGCTGCCGTGATGAAACTTCAGATCTGCTGCTGCGACGAAACTCTCCTTAATGCTGTTGACGAAACTCTGCTATGAAACAAGGTTTCGTCGGTCTTGTGAGTGTGACGAAACACTTGAAGGTTTCGTCACATTGAAGTTTCGTCGAAGTCCATCCTGTTTCGTCGACCTGAACAAGTTTTGTCGACCTTTCTGCTATATATATCAGCAGATGAACACAGAGGACAAAAGGTGATCACAGTGAGACACGAGAGAACCAGAGAGAGTTTACAGAATGTATTTGTAAACATTGTATTGTAACCGTTTCAAGTATTAATACATTATGTGTTAATCGTTGAGTCTCGTGTTTGTCGTTTACGTGTTCGAACTTGGTTTAACTTACTCGTTAGGATTCCGCACTCTCGGGTTTGTCGGAAAACAGGGAATAGAGGTTTAACTCGATCCTCCGGGTGGACCTACAGATGATATTCTCATTTACTCTAAGAATGAAGAGGAACATGCAAAGCATTTGCACGCACTTCTAAGTTTATTAAGAAAAGAAAAGCTTTATGCTAAGTTTTCGAAGTGCGAGTTTTGGTTAGAACAGGTACAGTTTCTTGGACATTTAGTCAATCATGAAGGAATTCATGTGGATCCCAACAAGATCGAGGCGATTACTAAATGGAAAACCCCTGAGTCACCAACTGAGGTTAGAAGTTTCTTAGGATTGGCCGGTTATTATAGAAGGTTTATTTGAGATTTCTCTATAATAGCCATTCCCTTAACTAAGTTAACCTGTAAATCCATTAAGTTTGAATGGGGACCAAGACAAGAAGAAGCATTCAGAATTCTTAAGCAAAGATTAACCCACGCACCCATACTAGTGTTACCAGAAGTAACTGAAGACTTTATAGTCTATTATGACGCTTCTAAGTTAGGCTATGGATGTGTGTTGATGCAACGTCAAGAGGTTATAGCTTATGCATCTAGACAACTTAAGAATCATGAAGAGAATTATTCAACCCATGATCTAGAATTAGGAGCTATAATTTTTGCCCTTAAAATTTGGAGGCATTATCTTTACGGTAGTAAGTTTACCACATTCACCGAACATAAGAGTTTAAGGTATGTTTTTGGGCAAAAGGAATTAAATATGAGACAAAGACGCTGGATGGAGATACTTAGTGATTATGATTGTAATATCCAGTATGATGCAGGAAAAACAAATGTAGTAGCTAATGCTTTAAGTCGGAAGTATCATGAAAAACCAAAAAGAGTGCGCTCTCTTAAATTAAATCTATAAGTAGATTTAAATGAACAGATTAGAAAAGCACAAGAATCAGTAATCAAGGATGATACTGAAAAACTAAAAGGAATGATTAAAGAGTTAGAACAAGGAACAGGTGGAATTTGGAGATTCCATGAGAAAAGGATGTGGATACCTAAATTAGGAAACCTACGCCACCATATATTAGAAGAAGCCCATAAGTCCAAATATAAGATGCATCCTGGAAATGATAAGATGTATCAGGATTTAAGAAAGAATTTTTGGTGGATAGGAATGAAAAAAGGATATAGCTACGTATGTTTCAAAATGTTTAACCTGTTCACATGTCAAAGCTGAACATCAGAGACTCTCAGGTTTGCTGGAGCAATTAGAAATGCCAGTATTGAAATGGGAATTGATCACATTGGATTTTGTTACCAAATTACCCAAAACAAGAAAAGGTAATGATACAATCTCGGTGATTGTAGACAGACTAACCAAGTCAGCTCATTTCCTATCAATGAAGGAAACTTTCAGTATGGAACAATTAGCTAAATTATATGTAAATGAAATAGTTTCATTACATGGAATTCCTTTATCAATTGTTTATGACAGAGATAGTCGTTTTACCTCTCATTTTTGGACAAGTTTCTAAAAAGAAATGGGAACCAAGTTGAATCTAAGCACCGCTTATCATCCTCAAACGGACGGACAAAGTGAAAGGACAATTCAGACAATGGAGGACATGCTTAGAGCCTGTGTGATTGATTTCAGAGGTAATTGGGACGATCACTTGCCATTAATAGAATTATCTTATAATAACAGTTATCACACAAGTATCAATGCCGCACCATTTAAAGCACTTTATGGACAAAAATGCTGAACCCCAGTGTGTTGGGCAGAAATTGGGGAAAAGAAACTATCCGGACCTGAGATAGTGCAATAAACAACCGACAAGAACATTCAAGTCAAGGAACGACTAAAAGCAGCACGTGATCGACAAAAGAGTTATGCAGATAGCAGACGCAAGCCATTGGAATTTCAGGTAGGTGACAAAGTGTTATTAAAAGTCTCTCCTTGGAAAGGAGTAGTCAGATTCATCAAAAGGGGAAAGCTAAGCCCCAGGTATGTTGGACCTTTTGAGATTATTAGAAGAATAGGATATGTAGCCTATCAACTACAACTGCCAGAGGAAATGGCAGGAATACATGATGTATTTCATGTATCTAATCTCAAGAAATGCTTAGCTGATGAATCACTGGTAGTACCTCTTAAGGATATAGAGGTAAATGAACAACTTAAATTTGTGGAAAGACCTCTACAGATTGAAGACAGAAAAGTTAAGAACCTCAAGCACAAGAGATTAGTTCTGGTCAAAGTAAAATGGGACTCCAAAAGAGGACCAGAGTACACATGGGAACTTGAATCAGAAATGAAAAAAAAATATCCACACTTTTTCCAGTAGATCTCGAGGACGAGCTCTAAACCAAGGTGGGGAGGATATAACAACCCTCTAAAATATTTTCTGTTATGGGCGGTTTTCTGAACATATATCCTGACTAATATTCTGGCTTTGATTGTTTATTTGTGATCAGGATACCGGATCGGGATATAGGTAACATCCTGATACGATATCCTGGTAGTGACTGATTTAACAACGTGCAGATTCGAAGGTGCAAGTGTCCAACGTTCAAGTCGACTTCTTCTCCTCAAGACTCAGGCAAATCGGTTGGGTTATAGACGTTGAAGCCAGAAGACGTGGACTACAACGTTCACTTGAGGAATATTCGAAGCATCCCGGTTTAATAGGGTAGTTTGTTTTTTTCATTTTACTATAAATGGATTGATCGGATTAGATAGCAACATAGACAATCCTTCGCACACTCTTTCTCTCTACTTGTAAACACTCACAACGCACTAACACTTGTACTCGAATTGCATTGTAACACTTAGTTTATCCGCATCATATCCTGCACTGTATCATGATATTTGAAGCAATAAGAAGAACAAGGCAGCTGCAATTGTCAGCTCCCGAGGTTTTATGCCAGCGATCTAGATTGATCAAGGGTTTTCCTCGTACATCTCGTGTCACCCTTTACATTTTTGCTCATTGTTTGATCATAGATATAGCTCAATATCCTGAGCTATATCCTGTACCTGTTTTTTGTAAACAACTTAACTAGCATATTTTCAATACATGTTTTTAGCACACTACCTCACTTACCTAATTTGATCACTTAATTGCTTTTGTAATTTTTGACCAAAACAATTTGGCGCCCATCATGGGGCAAGTGGTGCTATTTCTACTAAAAGCTTTTGCAAAATCATTACTTGGTTTTCTATTTTCAAAACTTTTTGCTACACTATTTTCAATGGCCTCGAGATCAAACATGAGCTCTTCCACCGTGTCTTCTACAACCTCTGCAAAAATTGGTTCGGTGCTTCCACCACCTCCTCCGAGAATGCAAGCCTCTTCACAGGGAACTAAAAGCCATGTGGCTCGGGATGTTATCCCCACTCGCAATATCCAGGGATCTGGTCTTGTCTTGGCTTCTAACAAAGAAATTCTAAATTTGTTTGGTAGTGTACAGGAACAAATGAGGCAGCAGCAGGAAACTAATCAGATGCTGATGAGAGAGATATAACTCTTGAAATCCAAACCAAATAGTAGGCATGCTGAAGATACTGTCACTCCCTTGCAACCCAGGGCTTTGAACTTCAGTTCTGCAATTTATACTGAGGATAACCGGGGGAATATTGTGCCCAGCCATTCCCAGAATCATACTCCTGAGATACCTTCTTCAGTAAGAATATCGACTGTGAGAAGCTCAGGATATGCTTCAGGATATGGCCAGAATCCTCAGACTGGTAATGTATCTAATAATAATAATACTCATGCTACTAATGGTGTTGGATCTTTGCAGGATGCAGGTATGACATCAGCCTTTTCCAGGGAGCTTCAAAAACTGAAAGACATGATATCCAGTGTACCTGGGGTGGTCCAGCCAATTCCAGAAGTGTCCCAGGACAGCCACATGATATCATGGTTTGCATATCCTATTTGTGATGCTGAAATCCCAAAAAGATTTCAAACCCCCAACATGAAACTCTATGACGGAACTACGGATCCTGAGGAGCATATTGCCCAATATAGGGAAAGGATGGAAATCAACCCTATCCCTCCAGATCTCAAAGAAGCATGCCTGTGCAAGGGTTTTGGTTCTACCTTAACAGGATCAGCCTTAAAATGGCTCTTAAATGTTCCTCCTCACGCGATTACTTCATTTGCTCATTTGGTTAATTTGTTTAATAGTCAATTTTCTTGCAGCCGAAGTTTTGAGAAACTAACCAGTAATCTTTACAGGATAACTCAAGGACCTTAGGAATCCTTGAGGGATTATGTGAACAAATTTAGCCGGGAATCCTTAGATATCCCGCATCTTGACATTGCAACAACTGTGCAGGCTTTCAAGATGGGATTGCAAAAAGATTCTCAATTTTACCAGGATCTTGTGATGAATCCCTGCAGGAATTTGGACGAAGCTCGTAACAGGGCTTTAAGATACATTCGGCTGGAGGATGACAAAAAGATGCAAGAGAGGATGAATTCGTCAACGACTTATGAGTCAACCAACAGAAAATCAGAATCCTCGTACAAAGCATATCGCTCTAAGCCATATGGCAGAAATGACAGCAAGAAAGTGAATGCTGTTGAAGATGAAGATCCTGAGGAGTATCCTGAGTTGTCTGAATATTTTTTTTCGTTAATATACCTGAACTAATGTATGCTATGTAGGGTTTAGGAGACAAAGCAAGATAGCCTTGGAAAAATCAACAGAAAGCTGATTGGAAGGATAAGTCCAAATGGTGTGCCTTCCACGAAGATTTCAGACATGTTACTAAGGATTGCATCGCTTTAAGGAAAGAAATAAGCTATCTCTTAAGCAAGGGATATCTGAAGGACCTCTTGGGAAGAAAGAAGAATAAGGGTCAGGATCCTGAGCGAGCAACATCACCTCCTACGGATGTGAAAATAATTAACTTTATTTCAGGAGGATCTGACATCTGCGGCACATCATATTCTGCGGCAAAAAGACACGCGAAGGAAGCCAAAGCAGAGAGGGGAGATAAGCCAACCAAGATGTCAACCCTCACGACTGATAAAGTGATCACATTCGATAATGATGACAGGGATATTGTCCAGGATCCTCATCATGATGCTTTAGTAATAACGTTATATGTTGCTAATCATTTTGTGCGCAGGATATTAGTGGATAATGGCAGCTCAGTCAACATAATTCAGCTGGAAACGTTGAAGAGGATGAATGTATCCCCGATGGATATTACTTCGAAGTCCACTGTGCTCGTTGGTTTTAGTGGAGAAACTAGGAATACCGTAGGAGAGATAAAGTTACCCGTGTATGTTCAAGGGGTCAACTCAATGCAGTGCTTTTGTGTCATGGACTCTTTATCCTGCTATAATATTATATTAGGTAGGCCGTGGATCCATGATATGAAAGCTGTTCCGTCAACCTACCATCAATGCATCAAGATCCCTACCCCTTGGGGAGTTGTCAAGGTGGAAAGTGATCAACCGGAAGCAAATGAGTGTTATTCTTCTTCAATGAAACCCTCAACAAAACCTAGTGCAGCATAGTAATTAAAGATGCGAGGCCAGGATATCATGGAGGCTTCAGAGCAGGATGTAAAGAAAATTATCCTGGATCAGGATAATCCGGATATCCCGGTGCTCGTGGGAACCAATATCCCTCAGGATATTGAAGATCAATTGACTAATTTTTTTAAATGTAGGATGTCAACATTCGCGTGGAAGCACAAGGATATGACAGGTATTTCCAAGGATATTATAACACATAAGCTCGGTATTGATAGGTCATTCAAGCCTGTCCAACAAAATAGAAGGAAATTTGCTCCGGAGCAAAATATGATTATTCAGGAAGAAGTAGAAAGGTTATTGAAATCCAAAATGATCAGAGAGGTCAAGTTTCCAAGATGGCTAGCAAATGTAGTGGTGGTGCAAAAGAAAAAAGGGAAATGGAGAGTTTGTGTAGATTACACAGACTTGAACAAAGCTTGTCCCAAAGACCCATTTCCTCTTCCTCGTATTGACTCAATGGTGGATGCTACTGCCGGCCATGAGATGTTAACCTTCATGGATGCATCCTCAGGATTCCAGCAGATCCAAATGGAACCTTCAGACCAGGAGGATACTGCCTTCATGACACCAACATGTATTTATTGTTACACTGCTATGCCCTTTGGTTTGAAAAATGCAGGTGCAACATATCAAAGATTGGTGAACATGATGTTCAAAGAGAAGCTGGGGGACACTATGGAGGTGTACATTGATGACATGGTAGTAAAATCCAAAAAGGCTGATGATCATCTCCAGGATATTAAGGGAGCATTCGATATCCTGGATCAGTATAACATGAAGCTGAATCCTACTAAGTGCCATTTCGGAGTGGGGGCAGGTGTCACACCATGACTTTTGCGGAAGCGTGGTTTATTTGGTGTGACTTCTTAATACCATTACAACAATCATAACAATGCTATATGATAAAAACATGAGATATTCATTCATTAATAAAGTTTAGAAAAAAATCCCATTTTCAACATTCACAAAATAATTTACAAACCTTAACTTGATTTATTTGAGTTCATAAAGACTTAGCAAAAGACTCTAAACAAAACCAGGTTTAGGTATATATAACCCGCCCAGGAAGAGGTTACACCTTCTAAACCCTGAGTGACTTCTTTATTCAAACGCAGCTTGAAAATACGTGCATACCGTGCCAGATCCGTTAGTTTCCTGAAATACATGTAGTTTGAAAACTCAACATAACGTTGAGCGAGTTCATGTGTAAGTGAGTAGGTATAAGCCTTTGTAAAAATGTCTGTATGTATGAAAATCCCTGGTATGTTGCAATTAAGGAAAAAGAGACCACCATTGGGTTGCAAAACCAATGATAAGTGTTAAGTGATGCAGGAAGACTCAAACCTAGAGGATTTGTGCGTCGGGCACTTAGTCATCTCCTGGTCCACTCAGCGGAGTCAGGTACAACGAGGATTGATGGCCTTAAGTGTTGTGCCCACCACTCACATGTTCGCGTAATAAAAACCCTCCTTAAGCTAACCATACCATGTAAATAAATGTCTGTAACATGTATTTCACCCCCGAGGTGTAAAACTGAAAATAGTTAAGAGAAAAGGGGGACATGAACTCACAGTATTGCGTCTTCGGTACTCGTAACCCAAATCTCCTCAGCAAACACGACTACCTACAATGGTCTAACGTCTATTAGACGAACGGGTCGTGCCTTGTCTTAGTATTGATTAGTGCCTTTGAGTTATGTTTTAAAGTGTCGTCAATATTTTTGTAATAATACTTCTCATGCTTGTGTATTCGTATTTCCTTCCCAAGGATGGGATATTTTACATATGTCTGTTCGTATTGGAATTATATTTTTAAGTCCCACTTTAGAGAATACATTTTTAACCATATTCCTGCATAAAACCAACCTCCAATACTCTGTATTTCGTTATAAAAATTATGGCGAGTTTTATGCTTGAAAAACATAGTCTATAATATACTAGTAAACACTTGTCCAGAAAATATTTATTAAGTGTTAGGATTTTCGGAAAATTTCGCCATAGTCTCCTTTGTAAATGGAGGCGTCCATGCTTAATAGCATATCATTTTCTTTTACAAATATCCTGTAGAGTGTTCTCAATAATCAAACCGACATTTTGACCTACAAAGCATTACTTACTTTATTTCAGCTTCATTACCCAAAACTGGACTGTTTTCGAGAATTTTTATAAAATAGTTAGCCTTTTTCAAAAATTCTCAAATTTTTACAGAGTTTCATATATAATTCAATATTTATCGTGTAAAAATATCGCAGCCCAGTTCATTACCAATATTATATAAGAATTTATTTACCCGACTGCAATCAGATTTGTTACTTTCTGATTGCAGTTTACGGAAAAATTCTCTAAAAATTAATCGTAAGTCCGATCGACGAAATTCCAGTTGGAGGATCACGGTAACAACAGTGACCATCTACAGTAAAAATCCTATGAGTTGATTCTACTCAGGTTTCAAGTTACGACTCCGAATACAATACACTTTTTCAGCAGAAAAATCGCAGCTAGAGCTGCTGTCTTAAAACAATTCCTTAAAAATAGTAAACGATCTCGAAAAATTACGATTCCAGTGCCATTTGTTCGGTTGTTCAAAATTACACAATTTAGACTCCAGAAATTCAGTTTTTCGATTAAAAATGACCCAGTTATAGCCTGTTGAAGTTGGCTGGAAATTTCAATCAGCATGTTTATTTCAGGTTTAATGATTCTAAAAACATATTAACAAGTGTCCTAACCTTGATTTGTTAATAACTTAATGATCAAACATTGTGCATGTATTATGCAAACTCAAACCAACCTGATTTTAACCTCATACAAACTTTTTATGTAGGGTTTTTATGTAGAGTTCCATGTTCATGTTTTAGGGTTCTATTTCTTGTGATTTGAACAAACAAACGTCATGCTTCACATTTTGACTAAAATAAGATGGAACAAGGTGTAGAGACTTACTACTAGCACAAGGCTAGGGTAGAAATCTAGTGAAGATGATTTTGAGAAAAAGTATGGTGAAAAGACTAGAACAAAGCTTCCTTAATGTTTCTCAACTTGCAACCTTCATGAACCACCTTCAATGCTTGAATGGAGCTTGAGTATGATGAAGATGAAGGTGATTAAGTGGTGGTGATGGTGAATTCAGCTAGGGGGAGCCGAATGGGAGAGAGAGAGGGTGAGTTTGAGTGAGTGAATGAATGTGGTGAGGTTATAGAGGGCCTTGGAACTCTCATGGCCAACATCTACCAACCTAGGGCAATGATTATATGATTTTTGGCCAATCAAATGAAGATTACAAGGAATAAAAATCTCAACAAAATATTTTGGTAATCATTTGGCTGGAAATTCGGTTGGGGGGGGGGGGGGTAATTTGTAAAATTTGTTAATTAGTAGGTAATTAATTAGGAGGTTAAGGGTAATTTCTAGAATGGTGGGTGCATGTCATGTTTCTATAGTGCGTAGGGGTTTTTGTGACCGTAAATAATTAAGAATGATAAAATAATATTTCTGACAATATTTTGGTGTCCCGGGTAATGTCCGGTTGTTCGGTTACGTATCGTTCCGTTAAAGTGTTAAATTGTACCGTATAGTGTCTTTTATGCATCTTTTTGTAACGAAATCATTCCTGGCACTTAGGGAAGTATACAGGACCACTCTGCCATATTCGTGTATTATACTGGTATAATAAAATGCTGAATTTTATAAGAGAAAGCAGGATTCTGTATTTAAAGTGTGTTTTAGGCATTTCCCGGCACTATATCTATCACCTAATGACGCAGTCTTATGGTCCTCACTTCCCTACACTCCAAACCAGTGTAGTACTCTATCCCTGGCTCATACTGGCCATAAAAACATTGTCTGTCTATGTGCTGGCATTGTCAGCATTATTTCTGAATCAGCCGTTCAGTGTGTAAACTGTGCTGAGTGCATCAAGTATGTCACTAATGTTGGTGTGTAATGAATGGAGTGACTGTCTAAAATATGATGCATGTATATATGATATAGAATCATAGAGCAGTTCAAATTGTCAGTTGTAATCAAGCACAGTCATTAAGCACGTAATTAAGATTAATTAATTTGTACAGTACCTGCAATTTTGAGGATTGTCACATTCTCCCCTCGTTAATAAAATTTCGTCCTCGAAATTTGTACTACCTTAATTCCTTAGGGTTTCGTTATGCATGTATGTATATGAATAGTACCGAGGTAGATAATCTCTAAACCGAATCAAACCTTATTCACATCAAGTGAGTCCAAGAATCTATATACAAAATCACGAATCCAATGGTTAAAAGGTATGTGCTTTTAGCATTTGGTGTCGAGGGTACAAGACGTATCGACGTATAGTCTAGTGTAATCTAGTTACAGGGGTTCCACAATAGAGGAGTCTTGTCTATTAGGATACTTAGATAGTTGGTCACAGTATGCCAACGAGTTTTCACAACCGTAGCATCCGCCATATGAACTCAAAATCAATATCTCAAAAGTAGTAGTAAAGTGATCTGTAAATCTCCCGACTAAATGAACGGCAAGGTTTAGTGTGTTAGCACTCTTAAGTTTCGAGGGTACACCGAATGGAATACAAGCGAATTTGGTGTATCACGGTCTTGATTCGTAGTTGCATCAGAAATGTTTAAATGACAAGTCAACAAAAGATTATGTAGTTTTGGGTGAAACAGTTGACCATGATTAGCACAAGTTAATGACACCACCGGGTGTTGTAATGACGAGATTCAATAATAGTGGTGACTAAACAAGTTTACCGTGCCTGAAATCAAATGAAAGTGTACAAAGACAACCCGAAGGTTTGATTTACACAATGTCGTAAAGTTTCTAGTTGAATAAAGAATATCAAAGAGCCACTGTTTTTGATCGAAGGTGAAAAAGTATTAAATACTGCAAGGTATTCGAGTGACAATGAAAGTATCGTTAGGAGGTACATTTGGCTTATGAAATGAATCTATGTACCGTTGCTTTAACACACAATCGTGTTGAGACTGCTTTAATTATGATAAACGAGATGGATTTAGAGCAATTAAATAATTCAAATCCGTGTGTGAAATGAGTAACCAACTTAGTGCAAGCTCAATTCTGTGAAAATATCACCGCAAGGTATTGAAGTCAATCAAACGATTTAGTGGAGTCGTAGATCAACCGAATCTACTACGACTCGTAATGAAAGAATCTTTGCAAAAATGTTTGAATATGACGCTCCCGATACATCATATGACGTCTTAAACTGAATAGGCGAAATGAATAAGTTCGAGCAATTGAACTTGGTTCTGGCGTAATCCGATAATAAACGTATGCATCAACAAGGGAATCCCGGCACGGTTACGATGATGAACTATGAACGTAACTTGAATGAAAGAAGTTTCAAGAAAGTGTGTTGGCTTGGTAACAAAAGAGTCAACAATAACAATAATGTAAGTTATTTGAATCACAACCCAGTGATAATATTCGAACTTCAATGAAGCGCTTGAAATGAAACCGCACGCGTAGCAGAAGGTGCATGCGTAATATGTGAGTTTTCAAGTAATGATACAATGCGTGTTTGCTAAAATGGAGAAACGACCAAATATTCGAAGCAAAAGGGTGTTCGCTCTCAGCGAAGAAAATCAACGTGATGCAACTACCATTAAGGGGAGTATAGAAGCAAACATCTACACGCTAAAAGTGAAGGTCTCGACAAGAGAAATTTTAGCACTTTCTAGTTGGTTGACTGAAATAGCATGTATGTCAGGCTAATGGTGTTTGCTTGGGTTAAACAAATGTGGTCCCTAGGTAACAACCTTTACGAGTTTGGACCCGGGGTTCCCAAAGGTCCCAAGCATAAGCTTTCTAAATCCCCAGGGTTTCGTATTCTGTGTAATTCTGTTTGTGCATAGTGTAGGAAACACCATTTTTGTGTACGTTTAAAACAAGTTATTGTCCCACAATTTCCACGGTATACTTTCTTCCTGAATTCCCAGCTAAAGATACTCGATCATCGATCAGTCGTGAAATAGTAGTTGGATCCTCACCGTTAGTTACCTAAGTAAGTCGTTAGTCCTTAGCAAAAGTCACCGACTCTCGTGGGTTAGCTCGTTCGGCTCCTGGTTGTTTGATGTTCGTATGAAAGCTATCGTCCTTCTTATTGACGAGCAAAATTGTGGTTACCCAAAAGGGAATCTTGGTCTGTTATCTTCCTTCTCTATCAAATTTTGAGGTTACACTAACAATTCTTGCATCTCCGAAGGTGTAAATTGCTGAGGTGTATTGACTGCAGGCGCGGCGCCTGGAATCAAATCGATGCGAAAATCAACTTGTCGTTGAGGATATAATTCTGGAAAGTCTTCGGGAAAGGCTTCAGGATATTCCCTATCACAGGAATATCTTCGAGTTTTGGTTCTTCGGCTCCCTTGTCCCCGACATGAGCCAAGAAAACAACTCATCCTTTACGCAACAGCTTTCGTGCCCTCCGGGTTCTATTTTGTCGTCTCTAGTTACTGCGTTGGCTTCCACTAGCTTCCCATTAGCTAGTTCTTTCGAGTGCGGATTATCTACTTACTTACTACCAAACCAAGTACACTTTCAAACTCTAAAGCTAAAATTTGTAATAATATCAAGTAGCCCAGATGCATAACATTGATTATTATGGAATGTATGGATAACCTTGTTTGGATTCTGACGTGCTTCCCCAGTTTTGCTGTTAAACTTTCATCCTTGGGCCTGATTCTTCTTAGGGCAGTATCTTCAGAAATGCTTTTTGCTTCCACAGTTAAGGCAACCTTGAGCACGTTTTTGTTTGTCACTCATCCTTCCTTGATAGTTGTCGTTGTTTTCTCCGTGATTCTTACTACCATCTTGGCCCCCATTTCCACTTTCAGTACCTTGCCTACAAGTTTCCTTGGGATGCCCCCTCTTGCCACAGTTATCACATTTTCCGTATTTACATCGCCCGACATGATAACGTAAACAATTGTCGCACTTAGGTAGGATACCCTTGTAATCCTTTCCCTTTTTGGCCTTCTTCTCGTTACTTACCTGAGTAACCTTCTTGAAATTCACGAGTTTTCTCTTGTTATCCCCAGATGACTCTACAGGAGCCTCGTTTTTCTCTTCCGGAGTGGAAAATTTTCCTTGTCTAATCGCTTCTTCAGTGAGCGCCACGCTCATGTCGATTGCTTCGATAATTGTTGAAGGCTTAGATGTTGTTACTAGGCTTAGAATCTGCGGTGCTAGTCCCCTGATGAAAAGTTCGATCTTCCTAGATTCTGGTTCCACCAAACGCGATGCAACTTGTGATAACTCGCCAAATCTCTGCACATATTCAGCTATCTTTGGACCTTCCATTCTCAAGTTCCACAATTCAGTTTCCAACTTCTGGACTTCCGCCCTAGAGCAAAATCTTTTGCGCATTAGTTCCTTCAGTTCGTCCCATGTCATAGCATATGCAGCGGCCTCGCCCATTGCTTGAATTTGAAGGTTCCACCATGACAGAGCCCCATCTACAAATAGCCCCGCTATGTACGTAACCTGATGTTCTGGGGCGCATTTGCTCAATCGTAAGACATAATTCATCTTCTCCACCCAACGCACAAATGCTAAGGCACCCCCAGTGCCTTCAAATTCTCGAGGTTTGTGGTTCAAGAACTGCTCGTAGGTGCAGCCGCTGGGTGGGTTATTTCCTGAGGTACCTCCGCCGTGTTCGGAGTGAAGGGCCTCGAGTTGTGCGATGGCTTGCGAGATGCGCCCTTGCAGTTCTGACTCTGCTGTTGTCGGTAGAGGGTTGTTGGTATCGACGTTCCCTTGTATCGGCATCTTCTGAGAAGAAGATTGGTTAGGTCAGGTCTCCTTCGTTCGGGGAGTGCATATAGTTGTTTAGAGATCGTATGTACACACACATATTAGGTTATCACACCAACCAATTAAGCAATAGTATAATCATAGTATAACCAAGAAATTTGGTAATTATGTTTAATGAGAGCATAGTAAGCAAGCACGTAGCGTTATAATTATTGTACACACATATAGATTAATAACGTGCTTAATGGAGACATAGCGACGGAGATTCATTGGTCTTCGGCTATAAAGTATTGTCGCATGTTTTATAATGATTGGGCCCTCATTATTCCTTGACCACAATTGTATTGCCTTCCAAAATGTATCCCATCAATAGGGACACAGGGTCACCCTACCCTTGTCCATTAAATGTATTAGTGTATCAAAATCACATAGTGTAAAGTGGTCTTTAAAAGTCTCCACAAACCCGGCTTATCAATAATGTCTTTACTTGAAAGCAATGTAATCCGCATAATCCAGAAATCACTATACCAGTGTCCGAGGAGGAGGAAAGAAAAGTAAATTGTTTAACGTGCGTGGACTTCTTCCTTGGGCTTGTATACAAGTCGAAGTAATTATCTGCTCTGCCGCTCGATAGTAAAGAAATGAGCATCAGAATCCTGGGAACGGTGTAATAGTAGCGGTTAAGAGCGCAAAAAGGAACCTTGATAAATGTGGAGGATCAAAGTATACTGGCAATAAATAGGGTGGGGGACTTGGTGTCTTACAATTTTTTTTTCAGACAATATGCTGTCTTGTGATGTAAATACTTAAATCATGCTTTTAGTTATGTAATGCTTGGCATTTGAAGTTACCAAATGTGGCGTCAGCTCAAACTCCAACGTTATGCGACTCATATCCTCAAACTGTAGTTGGTGTTACAGGAGCAACTCATCTCATGTGTGGCCTCCATAATGTGAGGGATGGTAAAGGTCTAAAATTAGCATAGTGTATTATAGGAACTATCAAATCGGCTCGTCCAACGTTGTAGAGGTGAAAGTAGTAAACGGTGCGGCCCGTACGACCGTAGAAAATGTTGCAGCAGTAATAGGGAGCGTTACGCGGGTGCCGACTTGGAGTACCTTTCCGGAGTGCGGGTAAGTCTTGAAAGGAAGCGATAGGCATGTTGGTGCAATGGACGTCGGTCTTTACAAGAGCAACATCAGCGGGTGAAGGTGCAGGTGCAAACGTCTCAACTGATAAGAAGGTCATGATCAAGTAAGGGTGCAGGATCAGTAGGTGCAGCATCGAGATGTCCCAAAGGTGCAGAAGCTAACTCAGGAGCAGGCCCTGGGTCGTGTAACGGTGTGGTGCCTCGAGCAGGTGATAGTGCCGCAGTCATGACGGCGTCGTCGTCTGTGTTAGTAGTAAAAAGTTGTATTCCGGCCATCTATGAGGCTGTAAATGTCACAGACTCAAAGGAGTCTGAAATCGAATGCATGCAAGAATCAGAGGATAGCTTGTTAACAGGGGTCTTAAGAAGTGAAATTAGCAGCAGTGTTCTCGTCTAATTTTCTATCATCATGGGCGTCGGCAGGAGGACCATCGATAAAACATGTCAACGTCATCATAAATTGTTTGTCGAGTATCCAACCTTCAGTAGAAATATCCATATGAGGCGCATCTTCGAGGATCGGAGCCATGGTGTGTTAACCCTCGGGGTGACCAGTGATAGAGTGGTCATGGATTGAGACAAGAGTGACAGAAAGATTCTTGTCAGAGAAACCATCATCAAAGATAAAGTATTACCGAAATCTGGTAGCGCAACCTGTTGGAATTCGTCCTCATCCTTAGTCAGCATATCAGGATCACTCTCCGTGTCTGACGTAAATGTCTCTGGCGCAGATGTAGTCTCACTATCTGTGGCGGTGGTCGTAAGGTTATCAATGTCTGATAACTCGTTTTCTAAATAGAGTGACATGTGTGCCGGTGAGTAGTATGTATATCCAAAGTAATTATTAACAATTAGTGTATGCAATAACCACCACATATGCCCGTTAATAAATAATTAGCAATTAAGCATGTAGGTAGCAATAATAAAAGTATGTAGTCACAGTCAACGCAAGCAAGAAATCCTCCTAGTCTCTAAGACTAAATCTCTGGCCTCTAAGACCAACTCCCTAGTCTCTAAGACTAACTCCCTGGCCTCTAAGACCAAATTTCCTTAATCCCTGGTCTCTAAGACCAAATTTCTCTAGTCTCTATGGCTAAATTTCTGGTCTCTAAGACCATTCCTCCCTCAGCCTCTAAGACTGATCCTCCCTCAGCCTCTAAGACTGATCCTCCCTCAGCCTCTAAGACTGAATTATAAATATAAATTTGGAAATGTGTATTTGTGCCTTTTGTTGATATAAATGTCCGTGCCCTGGATCTGGACGTTTAGTGTATGCAATGTAAAAATGGTTTGAAAACATTTTCGTGAGAGCCCTGATGATCATAGTCTAGACTCGAGAATGAATCCTAGTTCGCTATGATCGAGGCTCTGATACCAAGCTGTCACACCCTGACTTTTGCGGAAGCGTGGTTTATTTGGTGTGACTTCTTAATACCATTACAACAATCATAACAATGCTATATGATAAAAACATGAGATATTCATTCATTAATAAAGTTTAGAAAAAATCCCATTTTCAACAATCACAAAATAATTTACAAACCTTAACTTGATTTATTTGAGTTCATAAAGACTTAGCAAAAGACTCTAAACAAAACCAGGTTTAGGTATATATAACCCGCCCAAGAAGAGGTTACACCTTCTAAACCCTGAGTGACTTCTTTATTCAAACGCAGCTTGAAAATACGTGCATACCGTGCCAGATCCGTTAGTTTCCTGAAATACATGTAGTTTGAAAAGTCAACATAACGTTGAGCGAGTTCATGTGTAAGTGAGTAGGTATAAGCCTTTGTAAAAATGTCTGTATGTATGAAAATCCCTGGTATGTAGCAATTAAGGAAAAAGAGACCACCATTGGGTTGCAAAGCCAATGATAAGTGTGAAGTGATGCAGGAAGACTCAAACCTAGCGGATTTGTGCGTCGGGCACTTAGTCATCTCATGGTCCACTCAGCGGACTCAGGAGTGGGGCTCGCTACACCCAAATAGATCTATCACTAATGTCCCTCGGTCCTACAACGAGGATTGATGGCCTTAAGTGTTGTGCCCACCACTCACATGTTCGCGTAATAAAAACCCTCCTTAAGCTAACCATACCATGTAAATAAATGTCTGTAACATGTATTTCACCCCCGAGGTGTAAAACTGAAAATAGTTAAGAGAAAAGGGGGACATGAACTCACAGTATTGCGTCTTCGGTACTCGTAACCCAAATCTCCTCAGCAAACACGACTACCTACAATGGTCTAACATCTATTAGACGAGCGGGTCGTGCCTTGTCTTAGTATTGATTAGTGCCTTTGAGTTATGTTTTAAAGTGTCGTCAATATTTTTGTAATAATACTTCTCATGCTTGTGTATTCGTATTTCCTTCCCAAGGATGGGATATTTTACACATGTCTGTTCGTATTGGAATTATATTTTTAAGTCCCACTTTAGTGAATACATTTTTAACCATATTCCTGTATAAAACCAACCCCCAATACTCTGTATTTCGTTATAAAAATTATGGCGAGTTTTATGCTTGAAAAACATAGTCTATAATATACTAGTAAACACTTGTCCAGAAAATATTTATTAAGTGTTAGGTTTTTCGGAAAATTTTTGGCCAATCAAATGAAGATTACAAGGAATAAAAATCTCAACAAAATATTTTGGTAATCATTTGGCTGGAAATTCGGTTGGGGGGGGGGGGGGAATTTGTAAAATTTGTTAATTAGTAGGTAATTAATTAGGAGGTTAAGGGTAATTTCTAGAATAGTGGGTGCATGTCATGTTTCTATAGCGCGTAGGGATTTTTGTGACCGTAAATAATTAAGAATGATAAAATAATATTTCTGACAATATTTTGGTGTCCCGGGTAATGTCCGGTTGTTCGGTTACGTATCGTTCCGTTAAAGTGTTAAATTGTACCGTATAGTGTCTTTTATGCATCTTTTTGTAACGAAATCATTCCTGGCACTTAGGGAAGTATACAGGACCACTCTGCCATATTCGTGTATTATACTGGTATAATAAAATGCTGAATTTTATAAGAGAAAGAAGGATTCTGTATTTAAAGTGTGTTTTAGGCATTTCCCGGCACTATATCTATCACCTAATGACGCAGTCTTATGGTCCTCACTTCCCTACACTCCAAACCAGTGTAGTACTCTATCCTTGGCTCATACTGGCCATAAAAACATTGTCTGTCTATGTGCTGGCATTGTCAGCATTATTTCTGAATCAGCCGTTCAGTGTGTAAACTGTGCTGAGTGCATCAAGTATGTCACTAATGTTGGTGTGTAATGAATGGAGTGACTATCTAAAATATGATGCATGTATATATGATATAGAATCATAGAGCAGTTGAAATTGTCAGTTGTAATCAAGCACAGTCATTAAGCACGTAATTAAGATTAATTAATTTGTACAGTACCTGCAATTTTGAGGGTTGTCACAGCAGGAAAGTTTCTAGGATATATGGTGACTAAAAGGGGGATAGAAGCAAGCCCAGAATAGATCAAAGCCATCTTGGATATCAAGTCACCTTCAAATATGAAGGATGTTCAGCGATTAACATGGCGAGTAGCAGCATTAAACAGATTTATTTCAAGGTCCTCGAAAAAATGCAAGGAATTTTATGATATCCTGAAGAAGAATAAGAAGTTCGAATGGGGAGTGAAGCATGAAGCAGCCTTGCAGGATTTGAAGCAGTGTCTTTCAACTGCACCCTTATTGATGAAGCCTGAAAATGGTGAACCATTATCCCTATACCTCGCAGTACCAGGGAATGCTGTAAGTGTTGTCCTTGTAAAGGATCATGAAGGTTAGCAATATCCTGTCTATTATGTTAGCAAAAGTATATTAGATGCTAAAACTAGATATTCTCATTTAGAAAAACTAATATTAGCTCTAGTTATGGCATTAACAAAGCTTAGACATTACTTCGAAACACATAGGATTCATGTTAAAACCAACTATCCTGTAAAAAATGTGCTTAGGAAACCAGAGATGTCAGGTAGGATGGCTAAGTGGTCATTAAAATTAAGTGCATATGATCTAGTGTATGAACCTAGAAACGCCATAAAGTCTCAGGCTTTAGCTGACTTTGTGGCTGATTTCAGTAGTGATATTCAAAGTGAAGTAGACCTAGAAGTACAACAGCTAGGAGAAAACTTAGAATCCTGGACATTATATACTGATGGTGCGTCTAATGTAAGAGGTGTAGGTTTGGGTATACTACTAAAATCACCACAGGGGGACATATTACCCCAGGCTATTAGATGTGAGTTTCCTGCCACTAATAATGAAGTAGAATATGAAGCTTTAATTGCAGGATTAGAATTGGCTAAGAGCATGAATATCAAGAGTTTACAAGTATTTGTTGATTCCTTGTTAATCACTAATCATTTTAATGGGACATATGCATTGAAAGGTGAGAAGTTAATCGAGTATCTCGAAATTCTCAAAAAATTAGCAGGATGGTTCGATATTTTTACACCTGAACAGGTACCAAGAGAGGATAATGCTGAAGCTAATGCCTTGGAAAATCTAGGATCATCAGTCAGGATACCAGAAAGAACCCGAATACCAATATTACATATCCTATATCCTGCGACGGATTCTCAGGATAAGGAAGTAGTAAGTGTTCAGGATCTTGATGATGAGTATCCTGAGGAGGATCCTAAGTCTTGGATGGCTCCAATCATAAGATATATCAAGGAAGGACACATCCCAAAGGATGAAAATCCTAAGGCCTTTAGAATGAAGGTATCATGATTCACTATTATAAATAATATCTTGTACAAAAAATCTCTTGCAGGACCATATCTGAGGTGCTTGGAGGATCCCGAAATTAAAGAGGTGCTTCAGGATATACACGAAGGGGATTGTGGTAACCATACTAGGGGCAGGTCGTTATTCTCAAAGGTATTAAGAACAGGATACTATTGGCCGACGATGAGAAAAGATGCTGCAGAATATGCTCGAAGATGTGATGCGTGTCAAAGACACAGTAATTGTTTTGGTCAAAAATCAGGCTAAGATAATGTAACCAAATCTTTGTTGTGAGGAATGATGCTTGAATCAATGAACAATGTTAAGGATAACTCAGAAATGTAATGAACAAATGACACAAGGATTTATACGAGGAAAAAGCCCTTGATCAAGAGTTGATCTCCGGCATAAAAAACCTCGGGTGATGAAAACTACCGATCACCAACTAAGATTAAACAAAAGAAGTTTACAACTCGGGATGATAACAGGCTTGTTACAAGGATCACTAATGTGCAATGTGCAATAAAATGTATGAAATCGCCAAGTAAACTACCGAGAGCTGTTCGAGTGTTGTTACAAGAGTGTGTGAATGCCAAAATTAGCTAAGTGTTCGACTCAAGCTTGTTATCCCCATTTTAAATTAGAAATAACTAAAATAACAAACTGTACGACAATAATTCAAGCTCCCCACGATCTCCACAACGTCCACAAGAGCCAAGCACGTGCGGAATATTTAGGGAATATGCTCCAGGAATTTCGGTGAGACTTGGTCCATGCCTTCGCTCCTTCAAAACAAGCTTACGTACAAGGTAGACAATTGTTAGTATAAGGATAACAATAAGGATCCTGAATCATGATCCTGCAACACCTGCTGAGGATTCTTAATTCAAACAGAATTAAGGATACATGATCCTGGCAGCACTTGAGGATCCGTGATCCTTAGGATTGGAAAATCCTCCCCTAACAATTGCCCCCAAAATATAAGGAGTAAAGTGTAAATTAACGACTTATATTTTCTTGATCTTATCCGCTATAAACTAACGGATATATAGCCGTTACAATCTGACTATCTGTTGCAATCATACGTCATTGAAGCGACGTCCCTGCAGGATCATCATTATAAATTCAAGTTAGAGATAAGGGTCAATGTGCATTTAAATTCGAGCAATACTTCCTTTAAATCGGCATTCGAAGATCAAGCAGGTATCTCTCTCTTCTCCCGTTCTCTTCATCTTTTTGCTCTGTTCTTCTTTCTCAAAATCTCTAAGTCACGATGAAGTTACGATCATCCACTGCTAAGGATCATCGTAAAGACCGTCCCTTGAAGAGCCAAGGGATCATCAAAGATTCTCCGAAGGAACGTTGCTGCTTCACTGATCCGAAATAGACAGGATTCGTTATTGCTTTCCTGCAAACGCTGTCTTCAAGCCTTTTGACCCTACCACCTTGAGCGATTTCGTTTCTGAAACATGGGTTTCCTTTCCAGTCACCCCATTTTTTATAGGATACTCCTATCCTTTTCCTTCTTTTACCCAGTCTTTCTTCTCTCTTACCGGCATATCCTATATCCAGGCTATGCCAATGATGTGGAGGGTTTTATTTACCCTTGAGAGGATCATTGAGCAGGAGGATATAGATTTGGGAATGTCTGAACTTGCTGAATTGTACAACCTTGTGAGCCACTGTTCACATCGCTTTCTATTCAAACACAAACCTGGTGAGGCACACCCGATCCTGAAGACCACCAAAAACGACACTAAGTGGAAGAAACGATTCTTCTTCGTTAGGAGGGATTCTATCCCGGATTAGAAGGATCTCCCTAGAAAATGGGCCACTCATGGTAGGATAGAGGATCCTTATAGAAGGATCATAGGATAACCCTGTCTCCGCTGAGGATCACTAACCCCTTTGTTTCTATTTTGCAGCTATATCTGTTTCACATATCATTCCATCACCTGCAACCAAAGAAAGGATTGACGCCTTCCGGAATCTTGATCCTGCAGTAAGAACATTTCAAGCAGACACCAAGGATTCTCAAGAAGTATCCTCAGGCTCAGTCACAATGTCAAGTAAGTATCCGAGTTTACATATGATTAAATGTTGAAATACAAATAAAACAAGAATACTTACCTGTTGTTTTGGATTAATAGGTGCTGGAAAATCCTCAAGATCAGCCTCCCGCTTTAGTGTCACCGGTCTTACTAATGTTGCTCCCAGGTCTGGGAAGAAGAAGACTGCTGCTAGCCCGAGTGTTGTGGTTCCAAAGCATGTTACCTCCAAAGGGGGAAAGAAGAGGAAGGCCAGTGAAGCTGATAATCTCGAAGGCTTGCCTCTTATCCGCCACCAGTTCCAAGAATACTTTGCTGAGGTAAGGATCACCAACTTTGCTTCATTACCCTGCCCACTTGAGGATCAAGGATCCTAAACTTTATCTTGTCTATTTGCATAAATTTGCCGAGATTGAGATGCTGTTGGATGCATACGTTGAAGAGGCGGAGCAAAAGCATCAGGAGTTCCAAAAGTTCTTCCTGGCCAAGGATCAAACCATCTCATCCCTTGAAAAGGACCTCAATCTGGCGAAGAAACAGGTGGTCATGGCCCAGATAAATGCTGATCATGAGAAAGTTGAGCTGCTGGAGGATGCTAAAATCTCTACCGCCATCACCATGTATAAGATCAAGCTGCAAATGGCTCAGGAGGTAGAGGATCCTGACTTCGACAGGACCACTTGGGACAAGGAGGGCTGGAAGGCAAAGCTAGCTGAGCTTGAGGATGAGGAGAAGGCTATCGAGGTCTTGGCGATCGAGGCAAGCGGCAGCGGGAAGGATCAAGCTGGTGGTGATGATGCTGGTGGTGACGCATCCAAGGTGTGAGCTGCAGAAATGGGCGATGATGGATATTTCTAGACGCGGCCGGAGCCCAGTTTTTAGGATTTGGTAGTTTTTTGGTTGTGATGTTTTAAACAATGTTGGGTTGTACTTTGAACAATAGTTTCTAGGGTTATGGATCATGGATCCTTAGACAATAGGTAGGATAATAGGTAGTGGAGGGATCCTCTGTTTAGGGGATGAAGCCACTTGTTATCCTGCCATCTTTTATTTCTTGCACTTTTATGACCTGTTAACAATGGACACCCTTTGCCAACCCAAATGGACGGGCCACGTATTGCTGGTAGAAATTTGGGTTGGCAATTTTGACAACCGTAAAAGGGTTTAACCTTTGTGAATGAATAAAATTTTAACTTTTTGGCTACTTCTCGTGTTGTTATCCTTATGAATTCTTTATTTTTCAACTGTTGTTATGTACTTTGTTTGAATTTGTAAGTAAAGGATAAAGGTTTAATAAATCATGTTTAAAAGTTTTAGGATATGATCAAGGATCAAATATCCTATAGTCTACAAGTTCAGAAAAGTTATGTAACTTAAGGATCATTAGTTCTGTTGTCAAAGGATAAGGGTCACTTATATAAATAAAGAATAAAATTAAAGTGTTTTAGGATCATACCTGAGAATCCAAGTTAGGATCTTAACCTTTAACATCTATAATCAGGATAACCAAAAGACAAACCTTAGTAGAAGGTAAGGATCAGGGATCCTTAGCTGTTTAACTTCGAAAGCCTAAAACAGAATACAACTTGGGACTAAGCCAATATAAGAGAAAAGTTAGTAACTGGGGACAAGCCCAAAGGATAACTGGGGACAAGCCCAAAGGATAACTGGGGACAAGCCCAAAGGATAACTAGGGACAAGCCCAAAGGATCTTGTGTAAACTGGAGTATGGCCCTCACTGGCGACTATCCAAATTTAGTGACATGAAAATGCCAAAACCTTAGCTAACGTTAAAATGTTAGAAACCTTAGGAACGGATGTATGGTACGTCTACCATTATACGTAGGATCCCGGATACAGCCAGTACAATGAAATTGTCAGCCCCTAAAGCGAGTACTGGTCCCATTGCCATGAACTGTACCAGGATCATCGTGCGCTACTGGCGATACTGGGGACAGGCCCAAAAACTGGGGACAAGCCCAAACAACTGGGGTCAAGCCCAAATAACTGGGGTCAAGCCCAAATAACTGGATACCTCTGTGGATACTCAATCCTTTGTTAAGGATACCTAAACCTTCTACAAAACTCATAATTAAGTGAAGGGAGGATAAAGGATCCAGGATCCTTATCCTTGTATATAGGATAATTAAAGAATGAAATAGTTTGAGATTAGATCATTACCAAAATGAGGATCTTCTGTCCTGTAAGGATCCTTCGAGGATACTTGTTAGCTAAGGATCATGGATCCTTATTACATGAAGTATTTCTTCAAGTGGACAGCATTCCAAGCTCTTGGTAGCAAATCACCTTCCATTGTTAGCAATCGATATGCCCCCTTTCCTGCCTCGGCTTCAATCAAATAGGGGCCTTCCCACTTTGGTGCTAACTTTCCATCAGCATGATTGGTGGTATTCTGAAATGCTTTCCTTAATACCATATCAACAACTTGGAATTTCCTGATCCTGACATTCTTATTGTAGGCTCCAGCCATCCTTTGTTGATAACTAGCCATCCTTATCCTTGCCAAATCCCTGAGTTCTTCTATAGTATCCAAGTCTTGAACCAAGTTTTCAACATTTTCTTCAGGATCACGGATGCTTGTCCTTGCAGTAGGAACCACCATTTCTGTAGGGATCACTGATTCTGCCCCAAATACCAAAGAAAATGGAGTTTGGCCAGTAGCATTCTTGGGAGTTGTTATGTCAGCCCATAATACATAAGGTAGTTCTTCTGCCCATTTTCCTTTCTTAGATCCAAGCTTCTTCTTCAAATTGTTGATGATGATCTCGTTGGATGATTCTGCCTGACCATTAGCTTGTGGGTGGACTGGTGTTGATGTTATCATCTTAATCCCCCAGCTGTCACAAAAGTTAGTAGTTCTACTCCCAATAAATTGGGATCCATTATCATAAACAATTTTAGAAGGAATACCAAATCTAGTAATAATGTTTCTTTTAATAAAGGATATGACTTCCTTTTCTCTGACTTGAGCAAAGGCTTCAGCCTCTATCCACTTAGAGAAGTAATCAGTCATAGCAAGCATGAATACTTTTCCACCAGGTGCCTTAGGAAGCTTACCAACTATATCCATTCCCCATCTCATAAATGGCCAAGAAGAGGATATAGGATGCAAGGGCTCTGCTGGTTGGTGAAGGATATTACTATGTCTCTGACAAGGATCACACTTTCTGGCATAATCCACAACATCCTTCTTCATAGAAGGCCAATAGTATCATGTCCTCAGGATCCTTGAGAATAATGCCCTGCCCCCAGTGTGGTTTCCACAATCTCCTTCATGAAAATCCTTTAGGACTTCTTGGATTTCAGGATCCTCAATGCATCTTAGATATGGACCTGCAAGAGATCGTTTATATAACATGTTATTCAATATTGTGAATTGAGATACCTTGATTTTGAAAGCCCTTGGGTTTTCTCCTATAGGAATCTCTCCATGTTGTATGTATCTCATGATTGGAAGGATCCATGATCCTGAATGAGATTTTGTATCATCACTAGGGATGATTGCAGAATCCTCTCCTATCTCCATGGCTACATGATCCTCAATAGCGGGGGATAGGATGTGGATAATAGGGATCCTAATATCCTCTGGAATCTTCAAGGATGATCCTAGATTGGCCAATGCATCAGCTTCTGCATTCTCTTCTCTGGGTACCTGTGTCAAACTAAAGGAAACAAAAGAGAGTGCCAATTCTTTGACTATCTCTAAATATTTGATTAGTTTTTCACCTTTAACAGCATAGGATCCATTAAAGTGATTAGTAATTAACAATGAATCTACATGTACCTCAAGATACCTGATCCTCATATGCTTGGCAATTTGCAAACCAGCTATCAAGGCTTCATACTCAGCCTCATTGTTAGTAGTTTGAAACTCACAAGCTATGGAGTGGGGTATTATGTCCCCCTGTGGCGATTTTAGTAGTATTCCGAGTCCTGTTCCTTTGACATTGGAGGCTCCATCAGTGAAGAGTATCCAAGGATCCTTAGTTTCTTCTAGCTGTTGGACTTCTAATTCAGCTTCCTTTTGCAAATCACTATTGAAATCTGCCACAAAGTCAGCTAAAGCTTGGGATTTAATGGCAGTCCTTGGTTCATATCTTATATCATAAGCACTAAGCTTCACTGCCCACTTAGCCATCCTTCCTGACATTTCAGGTTTCCTGAGAACATTCTTAATTGGAAAATTAATCTTAACAATAATGGCATGAGTTTCAAAATAATGTCTTAATTTAGTAGACGCCATAATTAGTGCAAGGATAAGTTTTTCTAAATGTGAATACCTGGATTCAGCATCAAGCAAACTCTTACTTACATAATAGCCAGGATGTTGTGTACCTTCGTGATCCTTAACAAGGACCGCACTTACTGCTTTAGAGGATACCGCCAAATACAAGGATAATATATCCCCTTTTTCCGGTTTCATCAAGGCAGGGGCTGAGGATAGGTAATCCTTAAGAGCTTTGAGAGCATTTTCATGCTTTTCAGTCCACTCAAACTTCTTGTTCTTCCTCAAAATGTCATAGAATTCTTTGCATTTTTCTGAGGATTTGGATATGAACCTGTTCAAGGATGCGATCCTGCCTGGCAATCTTTGCACATCCTTAGCATTGGCATGAGATTTGATATTCACAATAGCCTTTATTTGCTCTGGACTTGCTTCAATGCCTCTTTTTGTCACCATATAGCCTAGGAATTTACCTGCTTTAACACCAAAGTGACACTTGGAAGGATTTAGTTTCATATTAAATTTATCAAGGATATTGAATGCTTCCTCCAAGTCTCTAAGGTGATCCTCAGCTTTCTTGGACTTAACCACCATGTCATCTATATAGACTTCCATAATGTGTCCAATTTGTTCTTTGAACATCATATTGACTAGCCTTTGATAAGTAGCACCTGCATTCCTTAGTCCAAATGGCATAGCAATATAACAACATATACCAGTTGCGGTCATAAAGGTTGTATCCTCTTGATCAGATGGTTCCATCTGAATTTGTTGAAATCCAGATGAAGCATCCATAAAAGTCAACAACTCATGACCCGCGGTAGCATCCACCATGGAGTCAATGTGGGGTAATAGGAAAGGATCCTTGGGACATGCCTTGTTTAAATCAGTAAAATCGACACATACCCTCCACTTTCCATTTTTATTTTGAACAACAACCACATTGGCTAACCACCTTGGATACTTAACCTCTCTTATCATACCTACCCGAAGTAGTTTATCTACCTCTTCCTGGATAATAGCATTCCTTTCAGGTGCAAACTTCCTCCTCTTCTGATGTATAGGCTTGAATGACCTGTCAATGCCAAGCTTATGAGTAATTATATCTTTAGATATACCTGTCATGTCCTCATGCTTCCAGGCAAAGGTAGTTTTCCTCCTCTTGAGGAAGGATACTAGATCCTGTTCAGTGTTGCTGAGGATCCCTGATCCTATGAAGACTATGGATTCAGGATCATGAGGATCCATAAGGATTTCTTTCACATCCTGTTCTCTTGCCTCCAAGACATCTCTTGAAGGATGCTTTAATTGCTATTGCTCCCTTGGTCTTGAGGCTGGCTTCATTGATGATGTGTAACAATTCTTAGCTTCTTGTTGATCACTCTCAATTTTCACCACTCCCCACGGGCTAGGAAGCTTTACACATTGATGATAGGTAGATGGGACTGCCTTCATGTCATGTATCCATGGCCTGCCAAGGATCACATTACAACAGGATAAGCAATCTATAACACAAATTTTTTTATAAGAATGAAGTCCTTTAATATAGATGGGGAGTTTGATGTCCCCCAATGTATTCTTGGTCTCTCCGCTGAATCCCATAAGAACTGAGGATCTTGGGACAATGTCTGATTTAGGAATGTTCATCTTCTTGAGGACATCAAGCTGAATGATGTTTACTAAGCTTCCTCCATCTATCAGGATCCTGCGAACAAAGTGGTTAGAAATAAACAGAGTGATAACAAGACCATCATGATGAGGATCCTGAATGTCAACACGATCATCCTCATCAAAAGTTATAATTTTATCCTTGGTAACAGTGGAGGTCCGGATGGGTCTGTCTCCATTATCCATCTTGGTTTCCTTGGCATGTCTTTTGGCTGCTGAAAAGGAAGTACCACAAATGTCTGATCCACCGGATATGAAGTTTATAACTTGTGCATCTGCTGGAGGAGCAGGAGCCTTTTCCAGGATCCTTTCAGGATCCTGGATCCTTGATTTCTTTCATCCCAAAAGCTCCTTCAAATGCCCCTTGCTTAACAAGTAACCAATTTCTTTTCTTAGTGCAATACACTCTTCAGTGAGATGTCCAAAATCCTCATGATATGTGTTTTGGTCAAAAATCACACAAGGATAATGCAACCAAATCTGATTTTGTGAGGAATGATGCTTGGTTAATTGAATGAACGACAAGTGTATGAAATCAACGATGAACACCGAGATTTATACGAGGAAAAAGCCCTTGATCTTTAGAAGATCTCCGGCATAAAAAACCTCGGGTGATGGAAACTACCGATCACCAAATATATTGCTGAAACAATAGTGATCCTTGTACAACTTCGGAAGAAAACAAGCTCGATACAATGAATTTCTAGTGAAAGTGTGTGTGTTTTGCTAAGTGTTTGCAGAGAATTCGTGTATTGTGTGTATTTTCTGTGGTGTGCACGACTTATGCCTTTTTTGAGCTGTTTTCCCCTTAAAAAGATAAGAAATAAACAACTAACTAACTTCCCGAAAAAGGTGGAAGTCACCCATGACCACCACTAACGGTTATTTCTTCAATATGCACGTGCCTAAAAGCATATTCCACGAGATTCCAGCAAAGAAGTGGTCCACTACGTCCATTACCTGCATTTACACATTAAAAACGTGCAAAACATAAGTTCTGTTAAGGATCCTGATCCTCAGACTCGTGATCCTTAGACGCGTGATCCTCAGACTCGTGATCCTCAGACTCTGGATCCTCAGACTCTCCGCATCATCCATTAAGGATCCGTGATCCATGCCCAGACTCAGGATAGATGATCCTTAGCATAAAAATCATGCCCTAACAATTGCCCCCAATATGGCAGTTGTGATAAGGATTCACAGCTGTCATATTTCCGTCAGAAGCGGACTAGCCGTTGCTGCTGGTATCTAGTCATTACACTGCCTGTCATCACTGATAAGACCTGCTATAATGATCATTGCAAAATATAGAGTTAGAGATAACTCCTCAAGTGCCTTTACAGATCAGAAGATCCTTCCGTTCGTGGAGAATGAATCCTTCTACACCGTTTGCTATTAACCTTCATGCACTTTAATTTCTGCATAGACACTTTAACTGTTAGATAGCCTTATCCGGCCTGGGTGGATGGTCCACGGTTTTGCTGGTGAAATCCAGGCCAGATGATTTAATACATAATGAATGGGTAATAACATTAAACTTTTTTAGCTACATCTATAGTTGTTTCTTCCCTTTTTATTTTTCATGTATGCTTTCTATTTTCAAAAATATCATCACCAAACAACTGGAAAGTTATTGAAAATCTGATGATAATGTAAAACTTTTAACAGAAAACTTGAAGTGTTCGAACAAATGTGGATCAATGATCCCTAACCAAAAAGGATAAGAGACAACTTACAGCTTAGAAAAAGTTAGAATATAACATACCAGAGAATCCAAGTTAGGATTCTATATCCTTGTAAATTATTGCTAAATAAGCAAACTATGAAAAGTAAAGCTTCTAGGATCAAGGATCCTTATCGTCAGAACTTGTATAACTTTAGACAGTAGTTTCTAGGGTGAAGGATCAGGGATCCTTGAACAATAGGCAGGATAATGGGTGGTGGATGGATCCTCTATTTGGGGGATGAAGCCACTCGTTATCCTTCCGTCTTTCATTTTCTGCACTACAAAGACCCGTAAACAATGGACACCCTTTGCCAACCCATGTGGACGGGCCACGTTTTGCTGGTAGAAACGTAGGTTGGCAAATTTGAAAACCGTAAATGGTTTAACCTTTTGTGAATAAAATAACTTGAACTTTTTGGCTTATTTTGTGTTGATATCCTTGTTAATATTTTACTTTCCAACTGTTGTAATGTTCATTTTGTTTAAACTTATCAAGCCTTGAAAAAATTTAAAAAATATCCCCAAAAAGTTTAGGATATGATCAAGGATCACATATCCCATAATCGATAAGTTTTGAAAAGTAATATAGTTCAAGAATCATAAGTTCAGTTGTCAAAGGATAAGGGTTATTCAAAAGAGTAATGAATAAAATCAAAATAGTTAAGGATCATACCTGAGAATCCAAGTTAGGATCCTATCGTTTAACACTTATGATCAGGATAACCCAAAAGACTAACCTTAGTAGAAGGTAAGGATCAAGGATCCTTGGACGTTTAGCTTCAAAAACCTGAAATAGGATACAACTTGGGACTAAGCCAATATAAGATAAAAGTTAGCAACTGGGGACAAGCCCAAAGGATAACTGGGGACAAGCCCAAAAAACTGGGGACAAGCCCAAATAAACTGGGGACAAGCCCAAATAAACGGATGTAAACTGGGGTCAAGCCCATATAAACGGATGTAAACTGGAGTATGGCCCTCACTGGCGACTATCCAAACTTGAGCGACATGAAAATGCCGAAACCTTAGCTAACGTGAAAACGTTAGAAACCTTAGGAACGGATGTATGGTACGTCTACCATTATACGTAGGATCCTAGGCATAGCCAGTACAATGGAATTATCAGCCCCTAAAGCGAGTACTGGTCCCACTGCCTTGAACTATACCAGGATCATCGTGCGCTACTGGCGAAACTGGGGACAGGCCCAAACTGGGGACAAGCCCATAAACTTTGGAGAGTTGGCCAACCACTTTGATCTTCTGTAAAATGATAACAACTCTGCAAAAGCTTAAACTTTGTGAAAATAGATGTTAACTGATTAACATCTTTAACTTATGATAAGTAATAAGTATAAAATGAATGAAAATGAAAGTAATGTGTTACCAAATGTAGAATCATATATCCTTTGAGGATCCTGGATCCTTAATCAGAATACCGGTATCGCTGAGGATCCCTGATCCTTCTTACTTAATGTATTTTTTGAGATGAACAGCATTCCAAGCTCTTGGTAGGAGATCACCATCCATTGTTAACAAATGATATGCCCCCTTTCCTGATTCAGCTTCAATTAGATAGGGGTCTTCCCACTTTGGTGCTAGCTTGCCATCAGAAGGATTTGTAGTGTTCTGGAATGCTTTTCTTAGCACAAAATCACCAACTTGAAATCTTCTAATCCTGACATTCTTGTTGTATGCTCCAGCCATTCTTTGTTGATAACTGGCCATTTCCTTTTTTCTGACTTTGAGCAAAAGCTTCTTCTTAGGATGCAAATGTTATGTTGGTTGGTGTAGAATATTACTGTGTCTTTGATAAGCATCACATTTCTTTGTGTATTCCACAACATACATCTTCATGGTAGGCCAATAATATCCTGTTCTAAGGATCCTTGAGAATAGTGCTCTGCCCCCAGTGTGGTTTCCACAGTCTCCTTGACTTTGAAAGCTTTAGGATTTTGTCCTGTAGGGATCTCTCCATGTTGTATATATCTTAGGATTGGAAGGATCCAGGATCCTGAATTCGACTGTGCAGGATCACCAGGTATGATTGCAGAATCCTCCACTATCCCCATGGCTACGTGATCCTCAATTGCAGGAGTTAAAACATGGGTGATGAGTATTTTTCACGTCTTCTGGCACCTGCTATCAAGGCCTCATACTCTGCCTCATGATTAGTGGTTTGGAATTCACATGCAATGGATTGGGGTATAATGTCCCCCTGTGGCGATTTTAGTAGTGTGCTTTGTCCAGTTCCTTTAACATTTGAAGCTCCATCCGTGAAGAGTGTCCAAGGATCCTTGGTCTTCTCAAGTTGTTGAACTTCTAATTCAGCTTCCCTTTGTAGATCACTACTGAAATCAGCCACAAAGTCAGCTAAAGCTTCGGACTTGATGACAGTCCTAGGTTCATACTTAATGTCATATGCATTAAGCTTGACTATCCACTTTGCCATTCTACCTGCCATTTCAGTTTTCCTGAGAACATTCTTGATAGAAAGGTTAGTTTACACAATAATTGTGTGAGTTTCTAAATAATGTCTATGTTTAGCAGAAGCCATAATTAAATCAAGAATTAATTTCTCCGAATGAGAATACCTGGCCTCAGCATCAAGTTGAATTTTACTTACATAGTATACCGGATGTTGAGAGCCTTCATGATCCTTAACTAGGATCACACTTACTGCTTTAGCTGAAATAGCTAAGTATAAGGATAACGATTCTCCATTTTCTGGTTTCATCAGGGCTGGTGCTGAGGATAGATAATCCTTAAGAACCTTAAGTGCAGCTTCATGCTTATCAGTCCACTCAAACTTGTCTTGAGCAATTTGTCTACCTCTTCTTGGATAATGGCATTCCTTTCAAGTACAAACGTTCTCCTGTCATATCTTCATGTTTCCAAGCGAAGGTAGATTTTCTTCTTTCCAAGAAGGATACTAAATCCTGCTCAGTACTGTCTAGGATCCCGGATCCTACAAAAATTTTGGATTCAGGATCCTCTGGGTTCAACAGGATATCCTTGACGTCTTGCTCCTTGGAGGTTGGCTTCAATGAAGAAGTGTAACAGTTCTTTGCCTCCTGCTGATCACTTTCTATCTTCACCACATCCCATAGAGTTGGGAGCTTGACACATTGATGCTATGTTGAGAGGGACTGCCTTCATATCGTGTATCCATGGCCTGCCAAAGATAACATTACAGCAAGATAAGCAATCAATAACATAGAATTTTTTTTAACATAATTCACTCCCTCTATGTAGATAGGAAGTTTGGTGTCCCCCAATGTAATTTTTGTCTCTCCACTGAATCCCACAAGGACAGATGATCTTTGGACAATATCAGATTCAAGGATGTCCATTCAATTGAGGACATCCAACTGGATTATGTTCACTGAGCTTTTCCCATCAATGAGAATCCTGCGAACAAAATGGTTAGATATAAATAATGTAATAACTACACCGTCGTGATGAGGATCCTGAATGTCCACACAGTTATCCTCATCATATGATATCACTTTTTGCTGGGTAAGGATGGAGGTCCGAACAGGTCTGCCCCCATTCTCCATCTTTGTTTCTTTTGCATGTCTCTTAGCTGCTGAGAACCTCCGGAGATGAAATGGATGATTTGAGCATCAGCTGGTGGAGGAGGAGCTTTTTCAGGAACTTTCTCAGGATCCTTGGTCCTTGACTTTTTCCTTCCAAGCAATTCCTTCAAGTATCCTTTGCTCAAAAGATAACCTATCTCCTTCCTTAATGCTATGCACTCATCTGTGAGATGACCAGAATCCCCATGGTAAGCACACCATTTCGATTCGTCTTTGGTGGCAGGCGGTTTGTCATTCTTCCTTGGCCACCTCACCTTGTCACCTAAACTCTGCATAGAAAGGATTAGTTCATTATTATCAGCAGGAAAACAATATTTAGAAATAGGAGGAAAATCCTCATCATCTTCCTCTTGCACATTCTGGTTGTCATGCTTGGAGTCTTGCTTGGTTCAGTTATCCTTGAGATAGGATCTTTATTTGTCTTGCTTTGAGGATCCTGACAATCTCTCGTGGATCCTTTTGTCATCCTCTAAACGGATGAACCTAAGGGCCCTGTTTCTTTCCTCATCTAAGTTCCTGCAAGGGGTCATGACAAGATCATCATAGAACATTGAATCCCTAAGCAAACCCATTTTAAAGGCTTCTAGAGCTGTAGCAATATCTAAGTTAGGGATTTCTAAGGATTCTTTACTGAATTTAATTATGTAATCTCTAAGTGATTCATTATGACCTTGAGTTACCCTATATAGATCACTAGTTAATCGTTCAAATTTTCTACTACATGAAAATTGGCTATTAAACAGATTAACTAGATTAGCAAATGGAGTAATAGAGTAAGGGGGAAGACTTAGCAGCCATTTAAGAGCAGATCCTGTGAGTGTGGATCCAAAACCCTTGCATAGACATGCTTCTTTTAACCTCTTAGGAATGGGATTGATCTCCATTCTTTCCCTTGTGACTTCCATCTGGAATTTCAGGAATGGGCTTAACCACTCTCGGAACGTTGGATATCATATCTTTGAGTTTCTGCAACTCCTTAGCCATGGCTTGGTTGATACCTGTATCCTGCACAAAGCCATGGTTAGCATTGCAAAAATTATTCAAAGTGTTACCTCTTGAATGATTCAAGTTTGGAATTCCAGATGTGAATCCATGTTGGCGGGATTCTGGCATAACCGAGGGATCAGAGGGAGCAATGGTCTGCATTGGAATGAAGTCTCCTTGATGAACATTTGAACTTCCGGGTTGTTGACTCCCTAAGGATCCTTGATTCTGAAAGATGTTGGATCCTTGATGTGCTGTGAATGGGGGTCTTGGAGGATAATCCATGGATCCGGAAACCTGAGATGAGGATCCTTAAACCTGGAAGGAGGATCCTTGAACCTGAGAGGATCCTTGAACCTGAGAGGATCCTTGAACCTGGGAGGATCCTTAAACCTGAGAGGATCCTTGAACCTGAGAGGATCCTTGAACCTGAGAGGATCCTTGAACCTGTGAGGATCCTTGAACCTGAGTGGATCCTTAAACCTGCGAGGATCCTTGAACCTGTGAGGATCCTTGAACCTGAGAGGATCCTTGAACCTAAGAGGATCCTTGAACCTGCGAGGATCCTTGAACCTGAGAGGATCCTTGAATTGGCTGCGTCCCCATGCATTCTCCTAAACTGGTGAAGAATCCCAGATGCTGAAATGAGGATCCTGAAGGCTGGAAAGAGGATCCTTGAGCCTGAGACATTGCCGATGATCCAGAACGCATTCCTATTGATGCACCCTGGTATTGGACATCTGGAGCTGCAAAGTGCTGGGAAGTTATGACTGGAGTGTCGAAATTCAGCGACCTCGACATCAAAGGGGAGTGATCCTCTGCTGATTTTATCAATTTCGCGAAGGATCCTGCCATTAGTCTTGACCTGCTGCTGCATGTGATCCTTCATCTGCACAATCAAAGCATAAAAATCACTGTTAGTAAGTGTAGAGGAAGAAACAACAATTGGTTTTGTGAAAACGGGGGTTGTCTTCTTCGGAGAATTCTCAGCATTCTTCTGGAATGCAAGGGGGAGATGATGCAAAGGCGGAATGCCCTGTGAAAAAGTGACCGCCGACATAGAACTTGGAGTAGTTTTCCATGAGAAGCCATGTGGTTGAAGGTAATGAACCGAAATGAATGAAATGAACAAAATTTCTCAGAATTGAAGCACCAATTGCCCCACGGTGGGCGCCAAACTGTTTTTGTCAAAAATCACACAAGGATAATGCAACCAAATCTGATTTTGTGAGGAATGATGCTTGGTTAATTGAATGAACGACAAGTGTATGAAATCAACGATGAACACCGAGATTTATACGAGGAAAAAGCCCTTGATCTTTAGAAGATCTCCGGCATAAAAAACCTCAGGTGATGGAAACTACCGATCACCAAATATATTGCTGAAACAATAGTGATCCTTGTACAACTTCGAAAGAAAACAAGCTCGATACAATGAATTTCTAGTGAAAGTGTGTGTTTTTTGCTAAGTGTTTGCAGAGAATTCGTGTATTGTGTGTATTTTCTGTGGTGTGCACGACTTATGCCTTTTTTGAGCTGTTTTCCCCTTAAAAAGATAAGAAATAAACAACTAACTAACTTCCCGAAAAAGGTGGAAGTCACCCATGACCACCACTAACGGTTATTTCTTCAATATGCACGTGCCTAAAAGCATATTCCACGAGATTCCAGCAAAGAAGTGGTCCACTACGTCCATTACCTGCATTTACACATTAAAAACGTGCAAAACATAAGTTCTGTTAAGGATCCTGATCCTCAGACTCGTGATCCTCAGACTCTCCGCATCATCCATTAAGGATCCGTGATCCATGCCCAGACTCAGGATAGATGATCCTTAGCATAAAATTCATGCCCTAACAATATGGACACCACTTGGACTTATCCTTTGTTGCAGCTGGTTTATCACTTTTCCTTGGCCATCTTGCTTTCTCACCTAGATTCTGCATTGCAAGAATTAGTTCATTGTTATCAACAGAAAAAACAGTATTCAGAAATTGGAGGATAATCCTCATCATCCTCTTCTTGTTCTACTGCATGCACATTTTGGTTATCAGACTTGTTGTAGGACTTGAACTTGTTATTCTTGAAGTAGGATCCTTGCTTTTCCTGTTTTGAGGATCTTGCCAATCTCTCCTGGATCCTTTTATCATCCTCTAACCGGATGAATCTAAGGGCCCTGGTTCTTACTTCATCAAGATTCCCGCATGGGGTCATAACAAGATCATCATAGAATAATGAATCCCTAAGTAAACCCATTTTAAAGGCTTCCACAGCCGTAGCTATATCCAGGTTAGGGATATCTAAGGATTCTTTACTAAACTTAGTGATGTAATATCTAAGTGATTCATTTTGACCCTGTGTTACCCTATATAGATCACTAGTTAATCGTTCAAATTTTCTACTACATGAGAATTGACTATTAAACAGATTGACTAGATTAGCAAATGAAGTAATAGAGTAAGGGGGAGACTTAGCAGCCATTTAAGAGCTGATCCTGTGAGTGTGGATCCGAAACCCTTGCATAGACATGCTTCTTTTAACCTCTCTGGGATGGGGTTGATCTCCATCCTCTCTCTATATTGAGCTACATGTTCTTCTGGATCTGTTGAACCATCATACAACTTCATGGTTGGTATTTGGAACCTTTTGGGTATCGCAGCATCACAGATAGGTGGTGCAAAACGAGATATCCTATGGCTCCCATCTGCAATTTCAAGAATGGGCTTAACCACTCCTGGAACGCTGGATATCATATCCTTAAGCTTCTGTAACTCCCTAGCCATAGCTTGATTAATACATGTATCCTGCATAGAGCCATGGTTAGTGTTATAAGAATTATTGAAAGTGTTACCTCCCAGAGGATTCAAGTTAGGAATTGCAGATGTGAATCCATATTGACGGGATTCTGGTATGATTGAAGGACCAGAAGAGGCAATGGTCTGCATTGGAATGAAATCTCCTTGATGAACATCTGTGCTTGGGGGTTGTATACTTCTCAAGAATCCTTGATCCTGAAAGATGTTGGATCCTTGAACCTGAGAGGATCCCTGAGGCTGAGAGGATCGTTGAACCTGAAATGAGGATCCTTGAACCTGAGAGGATCCTTGAACCAGGGAGGATCCTTGGACCCCGGAGGATCCTTGGACCCCAAAGGATCCTTGAACCCCAGAGGATCCTTGAACCCCATAGGATCCTTGAACCTGAGAGGATCCTTGGACTGTGTGCATTCCCAAATATCCTCCTGAGCTGACGAAGGATCCCTGATGCTGGAAAGAGGATCCCAAAGGCTGAAAACAGGATCCTTGAGGCTGGAAGTGAGACCCAAAAGCCTGACTCATAGTTGTTGCTCCATAACGCCTTCCCAATGGTTCACTCTGGTACTGGATGTCTGGAGCTGCAGATTGCAGGGCGGTTACGGCTGGAGTGACAAAATCCAGTGACCTTGGTATAAGAGGAGAGTGGTCCTCTCCTGATCTCTTATGTTTCTTGATGTCACCGATCTCCCAGAGGATCCTTTCGTTGGTTTTGTCCTGCTCCTGTATGTGATCCCTCATCTGCAAAATCAAAGTAAAAAGATCACTAGTAGTAGGATTAGAAGAAACAGAAGAAGTTGGTGGTTTTGGAAAAATGGGGCTTTGTCTCTTTGCAGCATTTTCAGCATTCTTCTGGGATCCAGAAGGTGGTGGAGGCAAAGGAGGAACGCTCTGTGATGAATTCATTGCCGGCATTGAACTTGAAGTGTTCTTCGCAGAAGAAGCCATTTGCTTGGTTGTAATGAACCGAAACGACCACAAAAACAAGAATTTCTTAGGAATGAAGCACCAATTGCCCCACGGTGGGCGCCAAACTGTTTTGGTCAAAAATCAGGCTAAGATAATGTAACCAAATCTTTGTTGTGAGGAATGATGCTTTAATCAATGAACAATGTTAAGGATAACTCATAAATGTAATGAACAAATGACACAAGGATTTATACGAGGAAAAAGCCCTTGATCAAGAGTTAATCTCCGGCATAAAAAACCCCGGGTGATGGAAACTACCGATCACCAACTAAGATTAAACAAAAGAAGTTTACAACTCGGGATGATAACAAGCTTGTTACAAGGATCACTAATGTGCAATAAAATGAATGAAATCGCCAAGTAAACTATCGAGAGCTGTTCGAGTGTTGTTACGAGAGTGTTTGAATGCCAAAATTAGCTAAGTGTTCGACTCAAGCTTGTTATCCCCATTTTAAATTAGAAATAACTAAAATAACAAACTGTCCGACAATTATGCAAGCTCCCCATGATCTTCACAACGTCCACAAGAGCCAAGCAAGTATGGAATATTTAGGGAATATGCTCCAGGAATTTCAGTGAGACTTGGTCCATGCCTTCGCTCCTGCAAAACAAGCTTACGTACAAGGTAGACAATTGTTAGTATAAGGATAACAATAAGGATCCTGAATCATGATCCTGCAACACCTGTTGAGGATCCTTAATTCAAACAGAATTTGTTGGTGCATTCATCTGTCATCTTCGTCTTACGTCGAGTCTCGGGTTCGTTGCATTGCTGAACAAGAGTGATGTCATCATATATGATGATGACATCATATATGTGACATCATCTATTGCATCATGGGCATATGAAGACAAAATAGAACCCTTTAAAAGTCAAAATTAATTGATTTGTTAGAATGTCCGTTTGAATGTATGTTAACCATTTGAAGCATGTCGTGACCGTTTGAAGGGTGCATGTCACTTTCAAACGGTCAGGAGCTCTATCCTATAAATAGCATTTAAACTGTCATCATTTGTAACATTCTAGATTCCGACGCCGAGGTGCTGTCGAGGTGTCTTTGTACTGTAAAGTGCTCAAGATCAATAAACAAGACATTTATTAGTGAATCCAAGCTAAACGAAGACCGAATCAATGAATTCCGCCTCTGATTCGGTCTGAGCACTCTTCTGATCGACTCATCAGGTCGTTTCACGATCCTACATGTGGTATCAGAGCTCAGGAGGAAGAGTTCTTACCGTTTAGCTCGTTTTCGCTAGCAAATTCTGATTTTCTACACCCTCTTTCATAAAATTGATATTTTTCACGGATAAAATCGGCTAAAACTTTCACAATATGTGCGTAATTGTATTTTAACAAACCCTTGAGAGTTTCAGCTCAAAATTTGAAGAAAAAATGGTAAAAATGAACTGAAAATTGCTGACCGTTTGAACGAGACTTGGCTGTAAGTTTGAAACTGGACATGACCGTTTGAATTTGAACCTGACCGTTTGAAAATACATACCTGTCCGTTTGAAAATTGACTTAACCGTTTGAAGCAAGCACCTGTCCGTTTGAAATTGACCGTGACAGTTTGAAACTGCACCTGAAAGTTTGAAATTGCACCTGAACGTTTGAAACGTGACATGACAGTTTGAAAGTTGCCAACATGACCGTTTGAAACATGATTATTGTTTGAAAGTGTTTCAGTCTTCACGTGATTGTACATTGAGTTGTGTGAACCGTTTGAAAAGATTCATTGATTCATGTGATTTGCCAGGACTTGTTAGTCTAAGTTGCATGTGATATTATCGAAAGTGCATCGAATTGTGTGATACTTTAATCGAAAGAGTCAGTTGGTTTTTGTTCAAGAGTTACATGTGATCTTTATTAACAATTGTCGGCCATTATTTGAAAGTCATTTGTGCATCCCATGTGTTAGTGCATGTGCTTTTATCGGTACAAGAGTTGGTTTAATCACAATTAGAATTTTGAGATTATCGATTCAATCAATTTGCATGTGCTTTTGGTGTCCAGCCAATTAATGTTGTTGTCGAGTTAGTGGATTTTGAGGTCAAATTAATTTTGATCTAAATTGGAAAAGAAATCACATGTTTTGTCGGCTTAGTGGATAAATCGACCCAATGTATGTTTGAGATTGTCTGACCCATGTCACGAGAATCCTTTTAAAGCAGCCCAATCATATTCATTTTAATTGAGGTCCAATCATAGTTGTGTCAAAAGATCCGGCCCAATCATATTACAACCGGCTCATTGATTTGTGCGGCCCAACAGAAGTGAATTGTTTGTCTAAATTTCACTCGTCCAACTCTTCGACACGAGTTCTAGATCGATTTAAACGACACACACATTCACATATTCAATTTGTTTAAACTGATTGTTTGTTTGTTTGATTCAGGTATATTTTTGAAAGGTGATCTTGCTTGGACTTGATATTTCGCTTAACGGGACTGTCTTGATAAACGTGTTTCCGTATCATGGATATCAATTTCTTTAAAATGACTAGTGAAACAATTAATAGAATAAATGTATTGGAGAAAGAGTTTGACTTGTTTTCAGGTTGTCCAGGAGAAAGTACAAAGAGTATAATTGAGAGGTATAGCCATCTTGTTCGCTCAATGTCTGAGAAGGGTATTAAGAAAAGTTCAAATGAATGGGTTGAGAAATTAGCCAATGCCTTACCTCAACAAGAGTGGAGTACATTTCTTTTGAATTTAAAAATAACTGGAGAATACTCTGATTTGGCAATTGGTCAATTCATTAAGAAACTTGAAGAACAGATGGAGAGGAATGCTGAGAAGAAGAAAAGTCAAAGTGGAAAATCAATATTAAAGAAGAGCAAGAGTAAAGGTGTTCAAGTGGAAGAGGAATAGACTGAAGAGATTTTAGTTTTGAAAGATGAGAAGAAAGCTGATAAGAAACAGATTTTTGATTTGCAGGAAAATTCTGAGAGGTTGAAATCTGAAAATGACAAACTGTTAAATGATTTGAACAGTTTGACATTAGAAAACAAGATTTTGAAAGAGAAAGAAAAGGATTTTGAAAACAAAAAGAAATTTTCAGAAGATGAAGATTTCTGGATAAAGCTGGAGAACAAAAATCTAAAAGCAAATGAAACAAAATTTCAAGAACAGTTAAAAGTTTTGGAAAATGAAAAATCTGTTCTTGAAAACATTAAAATTGAAAACGAAAAAACAATCAAGTCTCATCTTGAACGAATATCTCAGCTTGAAAATGAAGCTGAGAATTCAAGGAACAAAATTGATGAGCTTGAAAAGAAATTGAAAGGTTTTGTGACTTTATCTGTGTTCCCCTGTCCAAAACCGATCAATTCAGTTCCAATAAGTGACTATGTCACAAACTTTGACAAAGTCAAAGTTGAAGATTGTGATGAGAAAACTGATAATGAAAATGAGGAGTTTTATTCAGCAGACGAGTCTGAGTCAGAGTCTGATGCTGAAAATGAGAAAAAGAAAATATTTTTGAAATTAAAAGAAAAATTTCAAGAAACTGTTCTGCAATCGACTGAAAAGGGTGAATGCTCTACGCAAAAACCTTTGAAGAAGAAAATGGAACAGAAACAAAAAATTAAAAATTCAGAAAATAGTCAAAACAAGAATAAAAGCTCATCAGTTCAATCATCCAATCGCAATAAAAAATTACAAAAAGTAAAAAATGAAAATTCAAAATTTGTTGGTAATAAGTGGTGCAGGTTTGACCACAGTGCTCAAAAGCCAAATCCAGCATACAAGAGGAGCAAGGATTATCACCAAGCCAAACAATGCTTTGATCTGAATGTTTGGGTTGAAAATGGTGATTGGTACGATAACAGAGTGTGTTACAGATGCGGCTATCAAGGACACATTGCTGTTAACTGCCAGAGTTGGAAGTTTGAAACGAGGAGATGCTTTAACTGCAACATCACTGGCCATATTGCTAGAGATTGCCCAAGGAGATCAAATGAAAGATCGAGGGCTAATTCTCAGAAATTGACAAAGAAATCAGTCAATGTCAAGCCCAAAGAACAGAAGGTTCAAGAACCTAAAGTTCAAGAAAAGAAAGTGAAGCTTTCTCAAGGGCAGAAAGACAGACTGAGGAAGAAGAGGAAGATGGCCAGAGAGTATCTGGAGAAGATTTTGTCCTCGGGTTCATCTGTTGGTAAAAATAAGAGTTCTGATAAATCGCTTCCCTCGACTGCAAAGTTAAGTAAGACGAATTCATCAGATACAAATCTGAGGACGAAAGAGGAAAAGAAGAAGAAGAAAGTTTATGGTGATGAATTTGTTTCTTCGGAAACAAAGGAGCCACATGTCGGCGATGAATCTGGCTCATCAAAGTCAGACAAGCCACATTCAGGCAATGATTCTGGTATGGTAAAACCAGAAGAGCCAGTTGTTGAGGTAAAAATTGAGAATTCTGGTCTAACAATGGATGATGCAAATTTTCCACCATTGTTGAACAAGAATTCAAAATCACCCAAGGACCGTCAGGCTTGGGTGAATCTGTTTAAATGAAAAACCTGACTTGCCGGAGTTCCCAGGTTGGTAAGCGTGGAACATGAATCGGCACATTTCTTGAGAAATTCACGAATGTGATATTTCGACTTACAAGTGGTAAATCAGGAACATTAAGTTGTACTTGATTTTCTACAAGTAATGTTTGAGAATTGATCTTAAAAATGTTAGTTTTTACAAGTGGTTGAAAGAACAAAGTGATGAAAGATCCCCGAATTTGTGAAAAGACTCACAAAACTTATTTTCCGGAAAAACCATTTTGATTAAAACAAACTTAAGTGTTTTGAAATCACTATGGGAAAATGTTTTGGTGTCAGGGGGAGTTCTGATTGTTCAAGCCAAGTGAATAGAGAATTGAAGTGATTCTCATCATGTTGTCACATTTCTTGTACGGCTTGTTTTCAAATTTTCCCAGAAAATCAAAATTGAGACATATTTTGATTTTAGGGGGAGTAAAAATTTTAAAAAAATTAGAAAATTTGAAAATGTAAAAAACATTAAAAAATGCAAAAATGAGTTTTGTTGTGAAAAAAAGGAAATGATAGTAGATCAGTTGGACTGTCACAGCATGCTAAAGAAATGGAGAGATAAAATGTGATAAACGATCTTACTAAAGATGTGACGATAGGCTCAGCTAGACTAGTAGATTTGCGATAACGATACAATCCTAAATGAAAAAGCCTAGTTCTAGTGGGAAACATGATTGAAAGCATAGTACTTAGTTTTGTCCTTCTTGATTGTGTGCCTGCTCGGTAATCGCTGATTGTCGAAAGACATAAAACTGGTTAAGTTTGTGAACTTTCACAACTTTGCTGAAAAGTCGCTGTGATTGTGCATTTCATTTTGCAAAGATTTAAACTTGTTTTATTTCTTTATTTTGTTTAAGCATCGGACATCCTCTGCGTATACGTGAGTATCGACCTGGATGTTGTTGCCTAAACGTTCTGCTTTATTTTCTTTGGTGTTTCGTTTAAGCTTTGGACCTCCTCTGCGTATACGGGAGTATCGACCTGGTGGTTAAAGCCTAAACAACTTCAACTTATTTTTATTTTCTTATTTTGTTTAAACATTGGACTTTCTCTGCGTATACGGAAGTATCGACCTGATTGTTAATGTTTAAACATTCTGCTTTGTTTTCGCACATATCACAGTTGATAAAAGTTTAAAGGCATTACTTGAGTCAGTGTATTGCATGATGAGGGGATATGCTGAGATCGTGGGGTCCATAAGAATTTAGTGCTATCTAAATATACCTTAACGTATCAGTAAGCATTTCGAAAGTTTTTAGATTGAGTTTATGTGGATAACAATATCGTCAATCAACGTGAATCGTTTAGAACTTAAAATGTTAAAGCTTAACGGTGCTAGTGATTGGTCACAAAAACTGATATGATCCTCTTACACAAACTCACAAAAATATTGTCTGTAAATATTTCTGTATGTTATTTTATTAAAAATTCAAAAAGATTTTAGTGTGTTTTAGCATAAATTTTGAAAAATCCAAAAAGATTTTCGACAACTGATGATGATGAGCTGTTTTTCAAAATTTCAAGTGCTGAACATGATGAACTGGTTTGGGAGCGTGTGTTTAATAGATTTGAACTTGATGTAACTATTATTAGTAAGTTTTTTCTTATTGATTTAAGTAAAAACTTATGTTGTGATGAGATAATGTGTGCAGGAGATGAGCTGATTAGAGATAAAGCCAGGGATTGATCTCAAGGTGATAGCTAATTCCAGACAGCGATCCCATCATGATGAGAGGGGGAGTCTGACGAGGTTAGAGCCAAAGAGAAGATCCTGGTATATGCAAAGAAAGAAAAAGACTGATAAAGACTGAAGATGCGAAGACTCGACACTTAAGACTCGTCAACATCTGAGGGGGAGTCTGTTGGTGCATTCATCTGTCATCTTCGTCTTACGTCGAGTCTCGGGTTCGTTGCATTGCTGAACAAGAGTGATGTCATCATATATGATGATGACATCATATATGTGACATCATCTATTGCATCATGGGCATATGAAGACAAAATAGAACCCTTTAAAAGTCAAAATTAATTGATTTGTTAGAATGTCCGTTTGAATGTATGTTAACCGTTTGAAGCATGTCGTGACCGTTTGAAGGGTGCATGTCACTTTCAAACGGTCAGGAGCTCTCTCCTATAAATAGCATTCAAACTGTCATCATTTGTAACATTCTAGATTCCGACGCCGAGGTGCTGTCGAGGTGTCTCTGTACTGTAAAGTGTTCAAGATCAATAAACAAGACATTTATTAGTGAATCCAAGCTAAACGAAGACCGAATCAATGAATTCCGCCTCTGATTCGGTCTGAGCACTCTTCTGATCGACTCATCAGGTCGTTTCATGATCCTACAGAATTGAGGATCCATGATCCTGGCAGTACTTAAGGATCCGTGATCCTTAGGATTGGAAAATCCTCCCCTAACAGTAATATATTACATCAACCTGTTGCAGCCACTTTATCCTATCACTTCCCCTTGGCCATTCATGAAGTGGGGAATGGATATAGTAGGAAAATTGCCAAAGGCTCCAGAAGGAAAGGTCTTCATGCTGGCAATGATGGATTATTTCTCTAAGTGGGTCGAAGCTGAGGCATTTGTTCAAGTCAGAGATCAAGAAGTAGTATCCTTCATAAAAAGGAATATCCTGACTAGGTTTGGAGTACCAGCTAAGATAATTTGTGACAATGGATCTCAGTTTATAAGTATGAGGACTACTGACTTTTGCAAGAGTTGGGGAATCAAAATGATCACATCCACACCCGTGCATCCTTAAGCAAATGGACAAGCAGAATCCTCAAACAAGATAATTGTCAATAATTTAAAGAAAAGGCTTGGAGCTAAGAAGGGAAGATAGGCAGAAGAATTACCCTTTATTTTATGGGCTGATAGAACAACGGTAAAAAGTGCAACTGGCCAAACCCCGTTTTCCTTGGTATTTGGAGCAGAAGCGGTGATCCCGACAGAAATGGTGATACCTACGGCGAGATCTGATCTCCGGGATCCTGAGCAGAATCCTGAAGCCCTATGCCAGGAATTGGATACTGTTGAAGAGACAAGAGATGCAGCAAAACTAAGGATGGCAGCATATCAATAGAGGATATCCAGAGCATATAACAAGAATATAAGGACTAGAAGGTTCCAAGTTGGAGATTGGGTGTTAAGAAAAGCTTTTCAGAATACTACCAATCCTGCAGATGGAAAACTTGCTCCAAAGTGGGAAGGACCCTATGAGATTGAATCAGAATCAGGAAAAGGAGCATATCGACTCAAAAATATGGAGGGGGGTATGCTACCAAGATCCAGGAATGCTATGCATCTAAAGCTCTATTTCAAGTGAGTTTTGAATTTAAATTCTAACTCAGGATGGTATGGATTATATCTCTTTTAATATGTTTTAATATTATTTATTCTTTGGAACCCATTACTAACTTAAGCATCAGAGGGGTGTTAGCCAGGCTAACACCGGCTAACACCCACCTTAGTTTACAGTTGTTTTGCAGTATATGCTTCGGGATATAGCTCCAGGATACACACTCAGGATACTTCGAGAGATTAGAGGATTGGCCCCCTCTCTCACGTTTAAGGGATCCTGATCCCTTCACAGGTTTAAAGGTATTCACCTTTCTCTTGAATTGGGTTTAAACACCCCGCCTGGAGCGCAAGTTATCCATGGATAGTTCAAGATAGCGGGACCAGTCCATGTAAAAGTGGCTGACAATTTCGTTATTGTTGGCTATATCCTGGATCCTAAAGGTATATGAGGATTGATCACCCTCTCTCACGGAAGGGTATTTTCATACTCTTTAAGGTTTAAAAGTTATCACATTTCTAAGTCTTGGAGTTTATACACTCCCGCCTGTAGCGCATGAAAATTTGGGATTTTCCCCAGGATACCTATGGGTTTATCCCCAGCATACTAAGGATTTATCTCTAGTATATCTTAGGGTTTATCCCTAGTAACACAAGAACTGTTCAAACGGTTGGAATTGATGTTCAGAAAATTTCTAAGTGTTCAAAGACTTTATGCACAGGGTACATTCCTTCTGAGGCGATTGTGTAAAGCTCAAAGAATCAAACTTGGACCTAGTGTACTAAGAATCTCGGACTGGGGACATCTTAGTGGAAAAAAATTGCAAGAAGACTGAAGCTTGAAAACAAGGTTTCACCCTATTCCTGGTATGATCTTTCCTTTGCAAACCTTATAAGTCATTTGAACTTTTGAAACTATGTTTGGAAAAGGCTTAAATATTCTGATTAAGGTATATACTTAGGATATATTCTCGAAATGTGTTCTCGGAATATGTTTCAGGATGTTTAGTTGGAATGTTTGGATATAATACTTGGGTTAGAAACTAATACTCTGGTTAAACAAGTGTTATCAAAACGAACTTTGTAAAATAAACAGTCCTTTTTCTTTAAAAACTTTATCTGAATTGTTTGAAAAACCCTGTTAGACGAAAGTCTTTGTAGGATATCGCTGAATATACTGACCAGGATATTTTCAAAAAGTAATGGCACTAATTTTGGAGAGTTGAAATTTAAACTAAGCAATGCATAATAAAGAATTGAAAGGCAACAGCAAATAAGTCAAAAGGAGGTTATATTATTAACATGTTAAAAGTTGTGCTTTTGGTTTCACCTCAAACCGAGGCCTATCCACCAAAAGCACTATTAGTTTCTTACCATATTTACACAACGGTTGAAGGTTTCATCTCAAACCGAGACCCATCCGCCTCCAACCGTTGTATTGTTCAAAACAGATTATACTAGTTGATGACCAAGGGCTTCATCCTGAAACCCAGGACCCATCCACCTTTGGCCATCGTATTGTTCTAGTGCAGGAAATATAAATTATTCAAAGACTGGAAAAGTAAATTGTTCAACAAACCACAACGATTAAATCTAAAAAATGGGCTCCGGCCTTGGCACGTATATCCATCATCGCCGACTTCGCTGCTTAAGGAGCAGCACCTTCTTGACCAGCAACATCTTCCCCAGCGCCTGCACCAGCATCGGCTACCTCCTCTGCCTCCTTAGAAGGCTCCTCACCAGCATCCTTTGCAGGATGTTGTAACGCCCCGAAATTCGAATTTTCTAAGTTTGCTAGTGTGACCCCATGTTTAATATAATGGAGTGTTATAACTAGATGATTATACATGGTCAAATGTTTAGCAAAACAAACAAGGGTACAAACTAGAGGGACCAAAGATGAATAAGGGAAAGTTATGTTTATTTACTAAAAACACACACACAAACACACACATCTTGTGTGTGTTCTGGACGATTCGAGCAGGGGCTCTCAAGAGCCCCAAAAAACCCTAGTTCATCAAAGCTTCAAATTAAAGAATGAATCAAGGCCCAAATTCACCACCGAGCATGAATTAGTGATCACCTTTACAAGGGGATCGTAAGGTATGTCTTAAATCAAAGATTGGTGATCATGTGTGAAGTGGGTTATGTTCTAATCCGTAAGATAATGTGAAATTTATCATGTATAAGTGTTAGAATCATCATATAGAACATAGGTTATGTATGGTTTGTGTTAATTTGATGTTTAGAGGTGAAACCCACTTGTTTTGGTAAGGATGATGACTTGAATGATCATCCATGCTCAATTCTTGTTGATTGTTGATGAATTAGGATGGATATGATGAATTCTTGTGAGTTGAATTGAGAGAAATGTGATGGTGTTATGTTGATGTTTATGTGTGAATGTTATATGTTGATTAGTAGTAGAATTTGATGAATTACATATGAACTTAGAAGATTTATGCATAAAATAGTTGTACGTTATGCTTAGAAAGTAGTACGCACACCAAGTGTTCGATGAAATGTCTAAATGACAATACTATGTGAAATTGTATGCAATTAATGGTTAAACATGTATTGAATGTGGTAATAATGAAATTGATGGTAAACCAACATGAGGAATGCATTTTAGATATAATTCATGAGAAGGTTATGTTAGGTTGATGTTGAGTATGCTTTATGCTTGATTGAATTGACTAATGAAAGTCATACATGAGATATGAATTTGATATGATCGTTCATACGTACAATCATATATGCTAACAAGAATGTGAATGTAATGACATGTACGGATAGGAGTCATGTCAACGCGGACACAAGCATGGAAGGGCAACGGGCCAAAGGATAAACACGGAAGCTATGCTTGAACTCGGACGCACGAGGTAAGTGAACTCCGAACTTACTCTTTTGTTTATTAAGGTATTTATGATACATGGTAATTATTGAAGGTAACGTAAGAAGATAGGAATCGATGTTATTACTAAGTTAAGTTTTAATGAAGAATGGGTCGGAAGTGGTTAATAAAGAGATTTGATTAAGTTCGGATAAGAAAGGGAATGTAAATAATGAATTATGCATAAAGATGAGTTATGTGTATTCGAGATCATGTTCATATGAAAAGACGCTTATGATACTAATCGTTTTCTATTGAGAGTTAATGTAAAGTATAGGCATGTTAACAATGAAAGTGAAGGTTAGATGCGCAATCCGATGCTAGTGAAGGAATGGATGCATGAAGGGGCTGGTATAAGAGAAAGCAGGATATGTTGACGCCTTACTATGCATGTGTTAAGATTTATTTTTATTATGTCACCTGTTGCTATTGATTTGATTGAATGTGGTGACTGCAGGCCGTACAGGGTTTTGGACGTTTCATCAAGAAGTGTACGCGGTTGAAGATCAAGTCAATACATGGATTGTACGTGGGTGCGTTGTTGTCACTTAAATTGATATAAGTATGTTAGTTTGTGATTAATTTATAGAAAGGGATTAATGTATTTAATTGAAAGAAAGAATATTATGAAAGAAATTTTAGGTATGTACTTTCCGCTGCGATAAATTGGGTTAAAACGTTTTAGGGCGTCACAGATGTTCCACAGGATTGCCTCCAAGATCCTGTAATTTCACTTCCCAATCCTTGACGTTCCAGGAGGGGCATTCGAAGCCCAAGGCTTTGGCCTCATAGGCCATCATTAACCTAGCTTGGAGAAGGGAAACAACAACGGATCCTTTTAGGCCATCCCGATAGGAACTCATATCCTGCTGGTATTGAAGATGAGCAGCATCCAGCTTAGCTTGAGCATCCTCATTGGCTTTGTGAAGGGCAGCTTGGTGCTCTTGGGTCATCGCCTTGAATTTATCTTCATAATGCTGAGACTTGGCAGCGGCGATCATCCCTTGGTCAGCGATGGTGACTTCAGCTTTCTTGAGCTTGACCTCTAGCATCTTGTTAAGCCCACAGGCTTCTTCATACAAATGCATGAGACGTTCCAGGCCCTACAATAAAAAATACAGGTATCAACATGTATAGGATGTGCAGGATAATGGTTAACATATATGTGCAGGATATCAGATGAGAATTTTTACCTGGTTAAGAAAGCCGGTCATGAAACTGCTGGATTCAAGGAACCCATGGTTTTCAAAGGGGAAGGTCTCCGAAGAGGCTGGAGAGTCGGTCTCCTTTCTCTTGCAGGAACTTGAGGCACGTGGCTTGGTAGAAGGAGAGGGCTTAGGAATAACTGCCGATTTAGAGCTGGATGCTAGCTTAGAAGTGGAGGCAGGTTTGCTGGGTTCTTTCTTCACTTGGACAGGAATGGGGTAGCTATCCAGTTCATCGAGATCGAAAACTTCTGGAACTTTGGCTGGTGATGCTAAACAGGGGAAATATCTAAATCACTATTCTTATTTTTTATTTTTTAATTACAAATATACAAAGATTATGCATTTCTTACCAGACATGCCTGATGAAGAATATTGGCTTGAACTGGGAAGATGCTGTGTAAAGGATCTGTCACAATCAGGCAGCTGGTAGATCCTGTTGATTCTTTCTTGGGATTCTTCAGTAGGAGGAGCCAACTCTTTAAAGTTTGCTGCAAAAGAAAGAAAGACATCAGGATATTAGCACAGGATGCATCACCAGGATATGTTTGGGGATATCTAAAAACCATAAACCCTACCGGAGGTCAACCATTTCACCGGAAGGCTTTTGCCCTCGGGAATGGAGTCCCGTCTAACAAAGAAAAATTTTCTTTGCCATCCATCTTCATTTTTTGAAGCTTTAAGGATGAGAGGGTTGCTAGAGGTTGAGAAAAGTAAAAAGCGACTGTTGCCGTGTGACCGGAGATGGTAAGCATTCAGAAGGTCTTCGATACAGAGATCGGGGACATGAAGGGTTTTGATCTGGTTAAGCATGATAAGTACTCTCCAGACCTTAGGCATTGTCTGAGCAAAACAGAGGCCGGTGACTCGGAAAAAATCCATGATAAATTCCGGAAAGGGATATCGAAGGCCAAGAGAAAATGGGTAAGATGAGAAACAAATCCACTCCTCGGAACAGACATCGGAACGAATACTCCGGTCGAATGGACAGATAATCGATATGTCGGGAAAGGTACTGGAGGTTCTTAACGCAGCAATATCAGCGTTGTCGAAGGAGCACACCTCTTTCTCAGGGTGTTTGAGCAGGTTCTGATTGACAAATGATGAGGTGGACTCGCCGGAGTGAGAACGTGTTCTGGTGGCCATCGGAGGATTTGAGCAAAGAAATTCTAAGAGATAAGAAGAAGAAAGTACCTGAGAAATCTGGGAAGGGTGATCGCTTATCAACGAGGAAGAGAGAAGATATAGGGGCTAAATGGATAGCCATCGAGTAGAAAGCGCGTGGGAAGTTGCACATTGTCATTTCAAGAGTCCTGTCGTATTAATTGCCTCGATCCGGGTGATAAAGTTTAAAATATATCCATTTGAATTCAGAATTCCAACAGATATATTTTGGGGACAATTGTTATGGGCGGTTTTCTGAACATATATCCTGACTAATATTCTGACTTTGAATGTTTATTTGTGATCAGGATACCAGATCGGGATATTGGTAACATCCTGATATGATATCCTAGTAGTGACTGATTTAACCACGTGCAGATTAGAAGGTGCAAGTGTCCAACGTTCAAGTAGACTTCTTCTCCTCAAGACTCGGGCAAATCGGTTGGGTTATAGACGTTGAAGCCGGAAGACGTGGACTACAACGTTCACTTGAGGAATATTCGAAGCATCCCGGTTTAATAGGGTAGTTTGTTATTTTCATTTTACTATAAATGGATTCATCGGATCAGATAGCAACAGAGACAATCCTTCGCACACTCTTTCTCTCTACTTACAAACACTCACAACGCACTAACACTTGTACTCGAATTGCATTGTAACACTTAGTTGATCCGCATCATATCCTGCACTGTATCCTGATATTTGAAGCAATAAGAAGAACAAGGCAGCTGCGATTGTCAGCTCTCGAGGTTTTATGCCGGAGATCTAGATTGATCAAGGGCTTTCCTCGTACATCTCGTGTCACCCTTTACATTTTTGCTCATTGTTTGATCATAGATATAGCTCAATATCCTGAGCTATATATATCATGTACCTGTTTTTTGTAAACAACTTAACTAGCATATTTTCAACACACGTTTTTAGCACACTACCTCACTTAACTAATTTGATCACTTAATTGCTTCGGTAATTTTTGACCAAAACATTTTCGATACCCCTAATATGTTTAAAATATCCCAATATGTCCTAAAATACACCCCATATACGAAAACAGGCCTCGAATACCTTTATTTTTATTAAAATTAAATAAAAACAAGATTTTTACTTCGCTCGCGGGCCGCGTAGCCCATGACTATGTCTTACGCGGGGCGCGACGACCTGGCCACCAGGCTTAACCCGGTGCTGCCACGTGTCTGATACGCGTCGAGGCTACATTGGTGAGCTGACAAAGCTAGGCCCTACAGACCCTATGTCGCGGGCCGCGTAGGCCCTTCCTTCCTTTACGCGGGCCGCGTAAGACTGGTCGACCAGCCCTATATAATGGGAGCTCAGGCTTCAGTTTACAATCGCTCAAATTTCTCGATCTCTCTCTCTCTCAATATTCTGAATAGCAATTATAATAGTGGGAAAAATACCCCCTAAATAACGAAGTTCTGCTCCGTTGTAAGCATCATAACCCCGGTTGCGTATTATATACGCTGCCCAATTGATCCAGGGTTCCGTAACGGCTGTCGTAGTTCTGCCCGACATAGTCGTTGGAATGCCGTCTCGGGGAGGGTATTGCTAATATAAATATTGGGTTATTATACTAACACGTGTGCATTTATGTAATTTATAGATAATCACCAGGAAACCCTTAAAGAAAACCTAAGACAGCAATGTGAGTAATCTTTTTTTTTTTTTTTTTTGCAACTGTTTTTACAAAACCTTAAATGTTTTACAATGCAATAAAGCAGTGATTGAGTCTTTGTAATTCTTCAATTACTGTCGGCATTATGGGGTTTTGTATACATTACTTGATAATCTTCACAATTGGAAAACGGGTTAGCCAATGTGTGATATGACCATAGCCATAGATACGATCGAGTGGCAAGTACTAAATGAGTAATTGTGTAGATATAAACATTGTAATCGGTCCCAATATTGTGTTAATTGATAAAACTCTTCTTGATTAAACTGGGATTCACTCACCAGTATTTCCCACTGACAAAATATTTTTAAACGCGTTTCAGGTAATAAAATGTGAGAGCCAACAAGAAGCCAGCTGGACAGCACTGAAGGCTTGGAGAAAGTGGCTATAAAAGTTACCTAAATAAAAGAAGATGTTTTATTAAATAAAATAGAGTTTATCTCTATAAATCAATTTGTAATAAAAACATGGGTTTTATCCCAATTTGTGTATTTATATAAAATGTGGTGTTTTACTCTGATAAAATGTTTCCTAACTACGGTCCTGATGTAATTTCCGCTGCCAAATTAATAAACACCGATACCACCAACACCGAGTCTCGCGGCCGCCCGTTCCCGGGACAGATAGGGGCGGGGGTTGCGACATCTTCAAACCTACAGGCGCAAGACCTCTAATGAGTCAGACACCATTACGTAATCACACCAAGATTCAGATACAAGGCGCATACCTTTCTTCTTTTCCACCTGAGATACATCCACCTTTGGCATATCTGCTTTCTTGGGCATAGTGGTGGAAGCAGTTACACGCTTCTTTATCTTCGACTCAGGGCCTACGCCTAAATTTATCAATTCACCTAACCAAAAAGATGATACAAGTCATATTGCAATATTACCCAAGCGTAACATCAGCAAAGAGTAATATTGCAGTATTACTCAGACATATAAGGGTAGATACTTACCAACACAAGAAGCAGGTTGCGCCTGCAGGTCTTCATCTTTGGGAAGTGCAAAATTTCCCACAATTCGGTGGTACCATGGCTTCTCACCGGATTCCAACTGAACAGTGGTCATTTTTTATTTCTCTCTTTTATATGCCACCACATACAAGGCAACCCCTGCAAGAGAACAACTGTTAACAATAATTCCATACAACATAAGCAAGAGATTTTTATGACTTACTGGCTTTCTCTTCCATGTATACTGGCTTGTCAAAATGATCTGCTTTCCACAACAAGCTCATCTTCGCAGCAACCAGTGATCTTTCAAGCAATTGGATGGAGGGGATTTCTTTGATGTCTTGATACCATATTTCATCAACTGGAGCTTCCATGGTCTCTAGTGGAATATCATTCGTGCCTCGAAACTCCATCTTCATTGGTATCACCCCCGATTTGATGAAGAAAAAATTTGGCTTCCAGTCATGATATGAATTGGGAGGTGTAAGCAGAATTTTCTTTACCGATGAACGTTGCTGGAATGAGTAAGAGCCCAATGAACAATGCAGTTTATAAAACACCCGGAACCGATCAACCTGTGGTTTGATACCCATCAATTGGCAAATGAATTCGAAATGATGTATACGAACCATGCCCATTGGGTGTAAGTGTGATAAGTGGAAACAAAAATGAAAAAGCACCTCAAGCAAAAACTTTGTAACCGGTAACCGAAAGTTACCATCGGCAATATATTCCCAAAATAGAGTGATATAACCGGCCGGTGCGTGTGCCGTCGTCTGACCCTCTTGAGGGTAGGTAGTACCCCAACTTGGTGGGAACTTGAAATCTGTAACAAGCCCATTGAAGGTCTCTTCTGAACATTTTAATGGTGATAAGGATAAAGACATTTCTTCTGCAAGAGTTTCTTGTTTTTACTAGTTGACATGGGGATTATGATAAGAAATACGATTGTAGATTCGTTTAAAGAAAAAGAACACGACGAAGATGAAAGGGTTTTTGAAGGCAAGTGCTTGGGAACAAGGGGGCAATGGGGTATATATACCCATCGTAATTAAAAACCTGGGTAATCGTACAACCCCTTTTCAAGAAAACACAATAACCAAGGCGACAAAGGGGCGAGTGGTGGAACAGATAGGGGCCTCACGCGCGCGTGACAGTCACGACTAACGAATTCCCATTAATGCTATGACTTCTGACACTGTTGATAGCCTGTCACACAACCATCAGACGTCATCATTTGCACAGTAGCTTTCACCAACTTGCCTGTCACAAGTCAGCTCTTTCAAAATTCAAATCATGAAAACCTTATCTCGAAGGAAAAGAAATATCTTTGTCAAGAAGTTTTATTGGTACCCTGCGCCAAGCAACTTTTTTTACTTCTCAACAGCAAAAGCACACACTCCACTTTTTATAATCCAGTGCTCCACAAACTTGCCATTTGCGCATAAGAGCACCACTGGACTAGGGGGGCTTTAAGGGGTATGGTCCCAAAAACCTTGCACCAGCACAGGGGATCATACCATTATTATACTCCAAGATCATTGTTAGCAGGTCTTGCACGCCTCGCGCAGTCGATTAAACAGATCTAGGAGGCTCAATCCTTAATGACCATGCGTTGGAGATAAGAGAAGACAAATATTCATTTAACACCCTTGCGTGGCCCCGTGCAAGGGTATAGTTAAGCTTGAAGGAATAACAACTAAAGACAAATCTCAAACATATCTGCATGCATGAAGGAATAAAGATTTGAGCAAAAGGAATCTTTTCCGTTATAACAAACTGGACACGTGGCGACTGATCAAGGGCTCACAGCTGTAGATCTTCTAGAAGCATTAAATGGCCATCGTGCATGGCCTCATTTGGTTACAACCGAATATGGCGTGGCAGCATCTAGAGCATTCATCTAAAATCACGATGATGGCACAATTTACATGCAGATCCAGATTAAGTCACTTTCCACATGGCACCCTGTCACACCCCGAATTTCCACGTGTCAACCGGTGGGCCCAGTGGGGAGTATCGTGACGTAGTTGATATCATCATAGTCAAACAACACAATATTTAAATGCACAGCGGAAGCAAAAGATAAATATATTACAATCCGAATATAAAGTAATATCAAAGTATTACAACGGAAAGTAAAGGATCCACAGGCGGATCTTAAAATTTAGCATTGTTCAACAGACTTTAGACGCCTAGAACTTGCAAGATTCCTTATTAACGCCCTGAGCTTCCAGCCAATTACGTTCAGTACCTGTCACTTAACCCTTTTGGAAAATACGTCAGTTTACACTAGTAAATACAATTAACTGACTCTTTTGAAAAGAGTTTAAGAAAATTGGTTTAGATGCACCAGGCACAAAACATTTAGACACATTGATTAAAATGCACAAGGCAAAATTAATCTTTTATAACTTGGGAAAATCTTATTAATAAAAATATTGTATCTGATTTACATGGTTGTCCAACATTTAGGGCCGGTGATTATACAATACAAGCCGGTCAAGATTAATCGACACACCATAAATATAACTCACAAGAAGACATCCTTACGAGTGAGTATATCTTTTACATACGCAACAGGAGGTGTTATGCCTACACCTTGTGCTTAAGTTATGGCCATTCACTTTTTAAATGAGGCAAGGATATCCAGGACACGGTCATTAACCCCCAATGTTATTTGTTATCAACCAATACAGATTAAAACGGGATTATGCAATTTAATCATCTCCGATTAAAAGGTTTCTACACCCGACCAAACGGTATTTTTATAATACCGTATCCCAAGCCCGTATAAGGGAAAATAAGTTAAAAGTATTTACCTGAGCTAGCTCCTGTCTTAAATAGCAAGAATTTAATAACTCAGCCGTATTCACTTAAGTAAGCGTAGGTACCATTTACCGGAAGGCTCTAGTCTGGAACAATGGTATAAATAACCAATTAGAATGCTAACGGGTCTTTAATTAAGCCTAAGCTTGGACCGGTTAGTCTTACCGAAAGATACGGTTCAAACGCATGATTAAGCGAAGACCGGATAGAATGTGATTTAGACCCGACAAGTTCGGAGACTTGCTTAATATGGGTATTTCATACACATTCTGGATTTTGAGATAAAACTGATAGGGTTTGACCGTTTAGGCTAATTTACGTAAACTAGTTACATAAACCGAACCGAACGCGTAATAAGCGTAACGAGTATACATATGAGCCATTTACAGGTTTCCTAAGTTAATATGCTTCATATATGTTGTGACATCAGTAAGATGTCTTTTATTATGCCCGAAACGAATTTAAACACAAACTATGCCCCGTAGGGGTAGTTTGGTCATTTAAAAGGTTATAAAAGAGTTTAAGTACTTATCTGAGTTACAGGTCTGATGTAATCAGCAAAAATACGTATTTTACTAAGTTATAACAGTAGGGTAAAGTATATATGTGAAACTTATCAATTATAACCAAACTATGCACCGTAGGGGCATTTTGGTAATTTCACATAAGCCGTAAAGCTCAAAACCGAAGTCTGAGTTAAACAGCTTTTGCTTACTGTTAAAATATTATAATTTGCCTCAAATATCAGTAGGTATAAACCCTTGTATGTTTAAAATAGTCTTAGTACATACTAGGCGTTAAAAATGCTTAAAAAGGCGATTAGAAGCCATTTCCGGGTTCTATACATAAAGCGGATATTTTTATTATTCCAGAGGCTTAAAATAATTTATTTATCATTTAAAATCAGTAGCAAAAGGTTTGGAGTCAATTGGATGTGTAAAACTCATTTTATAGCCCGTTAGGGCAAAACCGACAATTACCGGGTTAAGCCTACGACTATGAGTTATGCTCAGCCTAAAATTAATTAAAAATCTTCAAAAATCCCAAAATAATATTTTACATCAGTGGGTAAATAATTTGATATCAAAAAGTAGGCTTAACTAGGCTATATGCTGATTACGCCGTTTTATTAACATAAAGCTTCTTAATTACGCTAATGAGCATAACTCTCAATCTACACCTCAAACTGGTGTCAAACTTTGCATACAAGTTTATATATCAGTAGCTAAGGTTTCTACACTTTTACATTTTCACAAATCACGTTTTAAAGTGAAAAGGGCAAAATGGTCAACATATGAGCATTTAACGGAATCATGCGTATTAATTGGTTAACTAATGAACCATGGTGTATAATCACAGAGGGTTATACTAGCATGTAACCTGGTCCAAATGAAGCTCTAAGGTATTTCTAAAACATACCATAACGGGTCAGAACTGAAGTCAAAGCAAAAGTCAAAGCTTTGCGACTTTCGGTTCCGAACCGGGTCTAAACAGGAAATTGTCGGGTTGATCATGTTTAGACATGTTATTACACTAATTACCAAGTTATATTAATGATCAAACAGGTTGTATGTGTTCTACATTGCTAATTATGCATAAATTAGAAACTATGTATCTTGTTGACTTTTTTATCACAAGTTTGACCCGACATTTGACCTAGTTAGAGTGGGAATCAGGGGGAACCCTTTTAAGGGTTTATTACCCACATAATTACCAACTTATAACTACTTTTGATTCGACTAATCACTAGACCATTAGTGATTAATCTTAAAGTCAACCGTTAATTACGACGGTTTGACTTTTAAGCTAAAACTAAGCTAAAACTTAACTAAGAAAGGATTAGCAAACTTACTGAAGTCCTATGCACGAATTATGACCACTTGAGTCTGCTTTGGAGCTCCAAGAATGATCAGAAGTGCAAGAGAAGGTGTGATCACAATGGTTGCACATGAAGCCTTTATATAGTGATCAAGAACACCATAAAATGTTGACACATAGGTCTATAACTTACCACAACTGATCCACAAGTGTCCCTAGATGTTTAGGGGTTGTTTAGGGGTCAAGAGAAATGTGGAAAATCGGTTAAAGGTCAGTTGCAATGTTTAAAACAGCCAACAGCCAACTTTCTACATCTGGGCATACCTTGCGCACCGCAAGGGTGTGGGTGTTGAGGTGCGCAAGCATGTCATCAGGGCCAACAATCTCTTTTTCAGTTTGCATCCTTGGCTCTTGGTCCTCCGAAAGGTCAATTAACTTATTTTCTTGCACTTTGAACCCTCTAAATTGACATATAAGGGCTTTAAGACATTTATCCACTTTGTTTAGTCCCCGGTTAACTTTATTGTCACCCGAAAGGTCCAAACTTTCAACGTTGACGCTTTAAACCCCTCGTACACGAATTTGATCATAACTTTCTCATACGATAACGAAACTTTATGAAATTTTTATCGTGCATTCTAGTGAGCATAAATAATCGTTACAAAGCTTCGGGTTTGCTTAAAAGGTCACTCAGAGGTATACTTTAAACATGTTGACACATACAACCCCTGCAGTTTGTAATCTCTCACTTTCTTTCATATTTAGCTTTGTATGATCCATGATTTATTCGTTTGAAGGTATGAGCATCGTATAGGTTTAATGTACAATATATTTATTCTCTGTTGACATTTCGAACACCTATAATCACATACTTTCCACGTTTGTCAACTTTAGTCCTTCTATACATTCTTTCACACGTTCAAACATATGACACGTGTCAACTTATTATAGGACGTGAATTTTCGAGGTGTTACATCCTCACCCCCTTAAAATAAATCTCGACCTCGAGATTTGCTAAATTATGGAAGTACTTTTCTTTCATCGTGGACTCAACCTCCCACGTATATTCGGGACCTCTTCGGGCATCCCATTTCACCTTTACAATAGGCACATGCTTCCTTCGAAGCTTCTTAACCTGTCGATCTTCAATCGACAATGGTTTTTCTTCACACCATAATTCTGTATATCATTATGTGATAGTGCTTCTTGACTTATTGGCGAAACACATCCTTCAGTCACTGGTGTGCAATGTATTGCGAGCTCCGCCAAGCTCCTTAAATAGGTTTTAGCTTAAAGACTACTTGATCTTGATACATTGGATTTCCTTCGAATGATTCTATATTTTCAGAGCTTAACTAGCCTGAAAATTTAACAATTTGGTACACCCTTCCTGGGTGATATCCTTTATTGAACTTTATTCTTTAACAAAAATTTAGGAGGGTTGCTACTATCATTAATTCTTGATTTTCTGCCGAATACTGGCAACTTACAGATCCTTATAAGTGGGCTTCCCAGAGTCTCGTCCATCCGACGGATGTTTTAATATCTCATCTATACAAGGTCTCCAAGGGAGCAGCCTTGTTGCTTACATATCAACTATTATAGAAAAGCTTATCTCAAGGTGAGATGGTTATTCCAACCACTGCTTAACTAATTTTAAGGAATAGCTAATCCTTGTCGTTAGTCGAACAAATCGACGATCCTGGGCAGCTGATGGCGATTCTCAATCGTTGCCTAATTAGGGTTGCGATAAACAATGCATAAGCAAAATGAACCGTCTTTCATACTTAACTATACCGAATTCTCAGGATATTGAGTTAAGCTATATGAATCTATATCTTAAAATTTACTTAATCAGGGTTTCGGTTATTCCATAATCAACATGGAGTTCTTACAACACTCTAACCCAAAGCGGGATGTTAATCTTAACTCTACTTGCCTTTCAGGAGGTAAACAGGGTAGTCTTAGGAGAAGATAATCAAGATACAAGGAGGTTACAGAGATTTTCCAAATCTCAGGCACCAGTTCATCCATCCTTGCTGGTGTCAAATGAGTGACACATTTATGTTACGAGTCCACGGATTTCTTAATCAGATACACTTACTTAGACAATTCCATTCTGGATATCATCTTTGAATACCATTAGTTGACTTTAATACCGTATGACCATTGGAATATCTTTGTGGTTCCATGCATTAAACCTCCATACTGATCAGGCATGGAAGCAATCTATGGAACATATTAAGATACACCAATCCTCATATGGCGCTTTTGTCATACCATTTGGTATTCGAAATCAATAGTGGTTAAAGAGATATCAATTACATTTGAATGCATTTATCTGGAGAGAGAGCACATTAGAATTTTATGACTGAAGATTTCTGACAAGAACAAAAGAAATGGTTCCTATTACCAAATGAATCATTTACTTAGTTGCGATCCAACAACTGCTATTCATCACCCTGATGACCTTAACATATACTAACCATGGTTTCATTAAACTATACTGGCCAATATGGCACTAACATTCTTAATGAATGTCATTAAAATATCAATATCACTTAGCCTAGGTAACAAAGGACCATCTATGGCATTTAAGGGTTGGACCTAGTCCATCACCTTTTTGACAGGGGATCAAAAAGTCACATCTGTCTTTATTATATTAATGAATTTGGATAGCTTGAAAGTTTGCCATAAGGATATCAGAAAAGGGTGATTCTTAATAGATATAAAATATCGATCTAAGGTTTGTTGGAGTATTCTCTAAAGTATCACCGGTCAATTTCTATCTTGCGTTAAATGACCGGAGTCCTAGTCAGGCGGAGACAACAGTTCTCACCAGTTATCGTTCATTATAGAATCATATGTGCCAGCATCAAATAAATTTCTGCATAAATTGCTTGATAAGGAAAAGTACCTGTTATATAATTATTCTGCATCATCTCCTGGGTGTTCCTCTGGGAGTCTCATGCATTTGTTCCCTTGGCCTCTCCAGGCTTCCTTATAAGTTTTGGGCAGTTGGTTTTGATGTGCCCTTCCTCGTTGCAATTGTAACATGTCGCGTTCTTCAACTCCTTGCAATCTAAAGTTTTGTGACCCTTGGTCTTGCAAATTCCACACAATTTAGCACTTGGGTCAATCGTACATTTTCCAGAATGTTGTTTTCTGCAGTTACTGCATTTGGGCTTGTTATTGAACTGACTCGAGCTTTTCCTAAAATCGGAATCTTTCCTATGCTCAGAGCTTCCCTTCTTCTTCTTGTTAGATTGATGCGAGTTTTCCTCGTCTTCTTTCCTTTTTCCCTCGCTAGAAGTTTTAACAGACTTATTCATGATAGCATCTAAAGTGAGAGATAAGGATAAGTCCACCGCGGACCTATATGTGGTAGGCCTAGATGCTTTAACGTTTCCCTTTATCTCTGGTGCTAGGCCTCCAATGAAACGCACTATGCGTTTAGGTTCAGGGGTGACTAAATAAGGAACTAGGCGGGACATAGTGTTGAAACTTGTCACATATGCCTGACAATCCAAATTCTTCATGACCAGAGTCAAGAAGTCTGATTCTATCCTTTCTACCTCATGCTGAGGGTAATAGTTTTCCTTGACTAATGCAGCAAATTGATCCCAAGATAAGTTGTAGAGTAGGACCTTTCCCGTGGCTTGGAGCAATGATCTCCACCATGCCAACGTTTCTCCTTTGAATGATTGTGAAACAAATTTCACAACATCTTGCTCCGCACAACCACTGATGTCAACAACAATGTCTATCTCATCGAGCCATGTCATGCAGTCGATGGCCCCTTCCTCTCCTGTAAAGTCTCTGGGCTTGCAGGAGACAAAATATTTATATGAACAGGTTTTAACATGTGGCTCTTTGTTAAGCACAACCTGTCTAGACGGAACACTCCTCTGATTTGACGAGTTATGAACATCGTCTTCCTTTGACTCATGTGATTTAGAAGGGGGCTTATTACGAGCCACAGATAGAGTCTTAGAGCGGGTATCATATGATTCATTATACTGTCTGTCAAGAGCTCGAGTAACAGCAGCATCTATTAATGCCTGCAGTTCCGCTCCAGTTATATTAATCCTGGTAGTATCATTGTTCACCTTCAAGTGGTTGTTAACTTCATCTGATCCAGCCATGTAGCTTGATTGCTACATAAATATTGAAAATGATTTACTCAAAGGTTATAATGAAATTATCATTTTTTTGATGATTTATTAACCATGGTAATATAAACCATATGGGTTAATTTGTTAATTTTATTAGTACTTTCATTATAATTTATCCTAGTATAAGACATTAAGGATATTAAAGTGGCACAATGGCCTTGTCACGAGGACAAATTTGAATTTATAAGCCATGATCGTTTGGGATCGAGGTATTTAAGGTTTGAGCATAGTCGGTTACTTTTCTTGACAGAGAGTCGAAGACTACAACTGCCTTATGTCTTTTAGGATAATAGATATAGCCCGTGGGCATTTCCCTTCTGAGGGATGTTTTTGATATAATCATCTTTTCAGATGTTATTAGTCAAGATCGTTTGGATCATACCGACTATTATGCTTGGACATGGTCCAACATTTTTAGGCAGGAGGTCAAAGACCACCACTGTCGTTGTCTTATCGGACAACAAATTTAGCCCGTAGGCACTTCATCACTAATGGATGTTTATAATATGATCATCTTATAGGATGATATAAGCCATGATTTCAGAGAATCGAGGCAAATTTATAAGTTAGTAATAGCACAAAAGGTCTAGTCACGTGGACAAGTTTAATTTATAAGCCATGATTTCAGAGAATCGAGGCGTTAAGGTTTTAATCAAAAGTTCGTTACCTTTTCTTGACAGGGAGTTATAGGCTACCACTGTCTTTAGTCTTAGAGGACATTAACTATAGCCCGTGGGCACTTCCCTTCTAGGGGATGTTTATAATATGATCATCTTATAGGATGATATAAGCCATGATTTCAGAGAATCGAGGCATTAAGGTTTGAATCAAAGTTCATTACATTTTCTTGACAGGGAGTTGTAGGCTACCACTGTCTTTAGTCTCAGAGGACGTTAATTATGGCCCGTAGGCAATTCCCTTCTAAGGGATGTTATTTTCCATTTATTTCATATTTCATGTTTAGAATGAAAACTTAATTTAATCAATCCATTATATGAAAATAAAAGTACAGAGTTGCCCTAAGCGGGTCTTTGAAGGGATAATGTGTCCTCGAAGGGACTGAAAGATAAATATGTCCTTATAAGGACTATTAAGGAAACGATCTTCAGCAAAAAGGAGTTTTCTTCTTCACTTTACTTTTGAAAGTTCTCTCCCTGGATGCTCGTTTCATTCTCGCCGCGGTACGAAGCTCAACATTTCTAGGCTCCGGATGTGGAGGATTTCTAACACAGCTTCTTCGCTTGGCGACATATCCAATATATAAAAATTGGAAGCAAAATTTACAGATTAGGATTGAGAGTATTCCTATGTTTAGTCTAGAATCAAAAGGTCAAGGAATGTGCTACTTGGTCACTGAGATTAAACACCAAAGACTAGTGTTTAATTCACTCAATGTTGCCTCTGATACCAACCTGTCACACCCCGAATTTCCACGTGTCAACCGGTGGGCCCGGTGGGGAGTATTGTGACATAGTTGATATCAACATAGTCAAACAACACAATATTTAAATGCACAGCGGAAGCAAAAGATAAATATATTACAATCCGAATATAAAGTAATATCAAAGTATTACAACGGAAAGTAAAGGATCCACAGGCGGATCTTAAAATATAACATTGTTCAACAGACTTTAGACGCCTAGAACTTGCAAGATTCCTTATTAACGCCCTGAGCTTCCAGCCAATTACGTTCAGTACCTGTCACTTAACCCTTTTGGAAACTACGTCAGTTTACACTGGTAAATACAATTAACTGACTCTTTTGAAAAGAGTTTAAGAAAATTGGTTTAGATGCACCAGGCACAAAACATTTTGACACATCGATTAAAATGCACAAGGCAAAATTAATCTTTTATAACTTTGGAAAATCTTATTAATAAAAATCTTGTATCTGATTTACATGGTTGTCCAACATTTAGGGCCGGTGATTATACTATACAAGCCGGTCAAGATTAATCGACACACCATACATATAACTCACAAGAAGACATCCTTACGAGTGAGTATATCTTTTACATACGCAACAGGAGGTGTTATGCCTACACCTTGTGCTTAAGTTATGGCCATTCACTTTTTAAATGAGCCAAGGATATCCAGGACACGGTCATTAACCCCCAATGTTATTTGTTATCAATCAATACAGATTAAAACGGGATTATGCAATTTAATCATCTCCGATTAAAAGGTTTCTACACCCGACCAAGCGGTATTTTTATAATACCGTATCCCAAGCCCGTATAACGGAAAATAAGTTAAAAGTATTTACCTGAGCTAGCTCCTGTCTTAAATAGCAAGAATTTAATAACTCAGCCGTATTCACTTAAGTAAGCATAGGTACCATTTACCGGAAGGCTCTAGTCTGGAACGATGGTATAAATAACCAATTAGAATGCTAACGGGTCTTTAATTAAGCCTAAGCTTAGACCGGTTAGTCTTACCGAAAGATACGGTTCAAATGCATGATTAAGCGAAGACCGGATAGAATGTGATTTAGACCCGACAAGTTCGGAGACTTTCTTAATATGGGTATTTCATACACATTCTGGATTTTGAGATAAAACCGATAGGGTTTGACCGTTTAGGCTAATTTACGTAAACTAGTTACATAAACCGAACCGAACGCGTAATAAGCGTAACGGGTATACATATGAGCCATTTACAGGTTTCCTAAGTTAATATGCTTCATATATGTTGTGACATCAGTAAGATGTCTTTTATTATGACCGAAACGAATTTAAACACAAACTATGCCCCGTAGGGGTAGTTTGGTCATTTAAAAGGTTATAAAAGAGTTTAAGTATTTATCTGAGTTACAGGTCTGATGTAATCAGCAAAAATACTTATTTTACTAAGCTATAACAGTAGGGTAAAGTATATATGTGAAACTTATCAATTATAACCAAACTATGCACCGTATGGGCATTTTGGTAATTTCACATAAGCCGTAAAGCTCAAAACCGAAGTCTGAGTTAAACAGCTTTTGCTTACTATTAAAATATTATAATTTTCCTCAAATATCAGTAGCTATAAACCCTTGTATGTTTAAAATTGTCTTAGTACATACTAGGCGTTAAAAATGCTTAAAAAGGCGATTAGAAGCCATTTCCGGGTTCTATACATAAAGCTGATATTTTTATTATTCCAGAGGCTTAAAATAATTTATTTATCATTTAAAATCAGTAGCAAAAGGTTTGGAGTCAATTGGATGTGTAAAACTCATTTTATAGCCCGTAAGGGCAAAACCGACAATTATCGGGTTAAGCCTACGACTATGAGTTATGCTCAGCCTAAAATTAATTAAAAATCTTCAAAAATCCCAAAATAATATTTTACATCAGTGGGTAAAGATTTTGATATCAAAAAGTAGGCTTAACTAGGCTATATGCTAATTACGCCGTTTTATGAACATAAAGCTTTTTAATTACGCTAATGAGCATAACTCTCAATCTACACCTCAAACTGATGTCAAACTTTGCATACAAGTTTATATATCAGTAGCTAAGGTTTCTACACTTTTACATTTTCACAAATCACGTTTTAAAGTGAAAAGGGCATAATGGTCAACATATGAGCATTTAACGGAATCATGCGTATTAATTGGTTAACTAATGAACCATGGTGTATAATCATAGAGGGTTATACTAGTATGTAACCTGGTCCAAATGAAGCTCTAAGGTATTTCTAAAACATACCATAACGGGTCAGAACTGAAGTCAAAGTAAAAGTCAAAGCTTTGCGACTTTCGGTTCCGAACCGGGTCTAAACAGGAAATTGTCGGGTTGAACATGTTTAGACATGTTATTACACTAATTACCAAGTTATATTAATGATCAAATAGGTTGTATGTGTTCTACATTGCTAATTATGAATAAATTAGAAACTAAGTATCCTGTTGACTTTTTTATCACAAGTTTGACCCGACATTTGACCTAGTTAGAGTGGGAATCAGGGGGAACCCTTTTAAGGGTTTATTACCCACATAATTACCAACTTATAACTACTTTTGATTCGACTAATCACTGGACCATTAGTGATTAATCTTAAAGTCAACCGTTAATTACGACGGTTTGTGTTTTAAGCTAAAACTTAACTAAGAAAGGATTAGCAAACTTACTGAAGTCCTATGCATGAATTATGACCACTTGAGTCTGCTTTGGAGCTCCAAGAATGATCAGAAGTGCAAGAGAAGGTGTGATCACAATGGATGCACATGAAGCCTTTATATAGTGATCAAGAACACCATAAAATGTTGACACATAGGTCTATAACTTACCACAACTGATCCACAAGTGTCCCTAGATGTTTAGGGGTTGTTTAGGGGTCAAGAGAAATGTGGAAAATCGGTTAAAGGTCAGTTGCAACGTTTAAAACAGCCAACTCTCTGCATCTGGGCATACCTTGCGCACCGCAAGGGTGTGGGTGTTGAGGTGCGCAAGCATGTCATCAGGGCCAACAATTTCTTTTTCAGTTTGCATCCTTGGCTCTTGGTCCTCCGAAAGGTCAATTAACTTATTTTCTTGCACTTTGAACCCTCTAAATTGACATATACGGGCTTTAAGACATTTACCCACTTTGTTTAGGCCCCGGTTAACTTTATTGTCACCCGAAAGGTCCAAACTTTCAACGTTGACGCTTTAAACCCCTCGTACACGAATTTGATCATAACTTTCTCATACGATAATGAAACTTTATGAAATTTTTATCGTGCATTCTAGAGAGCATAATTAATCGTTACAAAGCTTCGGGTTTGCTTAAAAGGTCACTCAGAGGTATACTTTAAACATGTTGACACATTCAACCCCTGCAGTTTGTAATCTCTCACTTTCTTTCATATTTAGCTTCGTATGATCCATGATTTATTCGTTTGAAGGTATGAGCATCGTGTTGGGTTAATGTACAATATATTTATTCACTGTTGACATTTCGAACACGTATAATCACATACTTTCCATGTTTGTCAACTTTAGTCCTTCTATACATTCTTTCACACGTTCAAACATATGACACGTGTCAACTTATTATAGGACGTGAATTTTAGAGGTGTTACACACCTCCTCAGCCATTGATCAACTCATGATCCGTGTGAATGGATGGGGAGATAACCACAAATAGAAAAGAAGATTCTGTTAACTTCTCTGTTACATTTTGAGCGCCAAAACCTTAGCCTATAAATAAGTGACTTTAGGTACAAGTTATGCATTAACTTTCACTTACTTCAATCTTACTACTTCATCTTCTTCTGTTCTTCAGATCACTTAGGGGTGTAAACGAGCCTAGCCGTGCCCGAGCCCGACTAGGCTCGAGCTCGGCTCGTTATGTTTTTATGAAGCCCGAGCTCGAGCTTGGCTCGATTCAAGCCTATTTCTCTAAGATCGATCTCGGCTCACGAGTAAAACCCAAAGCTCGAGCTCGGCTCAACTCGGCTCGAGCTATTTCAAAAACAACCTCAAATGAGCTAAAAGCTCGGCTCGAGCTCGTTTCAACAACGATTAAGCAAGCCAAAACTCGGCTCGATCTTTGCTCACCAATGTTATCATCATCATCATCATTATTATATTATATATATAAAAAAACTAAAATTTTGTTTAGGCTCGTTTGGGATCGCGAGCCTAAACGAGCTTTGTATTTCAGGCTCGAGCTCGATAACTAAACGAGATCTATTTCAGGCTCGAGCTCAGGCTCAGGCTCGTTAAGGCTTGACTCGTTTGAGCTTTTAACCGAGCCGATCACGAGTAGCTCTCGAGCCTCTGGGCTTATTTACACCAGATCACTGTACTGATTCTCACGCCGAAGGGTGGTCAAGGAGAGAACCCCCATTCTCCCCGTGGCGAGGCTAACGGTGTTGTTTGTTTTGCAGTAATTCCGGTGAAGTATTGTCCGACGAGCCATCCGAGGAGATTAACCAATTTATGCAGAAACCATACCTCAGATCTAGATTGATTCCATTCATTTAGATCTGGTGTTTCTTCAGCTGTTGAATCACAGGTTCAGTTTATTCAAATATTACATTGTAACAGATTCTATTTGTTTTAAGTTTACCTTACAGTTGATAATTTTTTGAACATTTTCGCTTCATAGACACATTTAGAATCATCAATTACTCATCACAAGTCTCATATAATGAAGCTAGAGTTGATATAGAGGCTATTAGATAATGACGAATTGAGTCCTGAGCAAGTTAATAACGTTAAGTAATTCATTGATGATTATGTGGAACGAAATCAGGTTTTTCTACCTATTTTTTCTGTGTAGTTTTAAAAAGAGTTCTCTTGTTTTCACAAAGCATTGAAAACTATGGTATTGCTTTTTTGGGTGTTAATTGAAGCAATTATTTTTCTGCAAGAGGATTATTCTACATGTTATATTAAAGACTTGCACCGAAGCTGTAAAGGATTCGCGTGTGCTGGATTTTGGAGGAGCAGCGATTAGCATTCATTAGTGAATAATGGCAATTTTGTAATTTAAATGTGCTTCAAATTTATGTTATTGTTTTTGTTAAATTTATGTTTCGAATCATATTTATCATTATACATTTTTCAGCAGGAAAAAGCAAGTATTTTTTGTTTTTTATATTTATTTTTTAAATATATCCGTAGGAAACACGTAGGAAAAAGAATAACCAGGTTTCGTCACATTCCGTTGGAATTGTGTAGGAAACAAAGATAAATTCGTAGGAAATGTGTGGGAAAAATAATACATTCTGTTGGAATTGTGTAGAAAAAAAACTAATTTTGTAGAAATTGTGTAGGAATCAAGAACACATTTCGTTGGAACTGTGTAGGAAAAAAAATATTTCCATAGGAACTATGTAGAAAAAATGAATACATTCTGTTGGAATTGTGTAGGAAGAAAAAAAATTCTGTAGGAATTGTATAAGAAAATTAAAATATATAAAATATATATAATAGAAATAAATATAATTGATTTAAACACAAAATTTTAAAAAAGTAAAGTTTCGTGGGAAATGCGTTGGAAAATTAAGAAAATTAATTCCCTGAGAAATGTGTAGGAGAATTCTAACGAAACATTTGTGTGGGAAATGAGTAGGAGAATTTGTAGGAAATGCATCAGAAAAAAATTACACGTGAGTAAAATTCCTACAACCCATTTTCGTGGGAAATCCGTGGGTAAACGCAGTTACCCACCAATTTCCCACGGAAATTGACGTAGGAATCGCAGCAGTTTTCTAGCACTGTATGGTGTTTACCCCTTTTTTGAATTTTGAATTTCTAGGCCAATAGGAAAAATAACGTGTGTGTACACGAGGTCAATTCAACTGTCACCATCATTATTGGTACACGTCGTCATTTCCTACAATCTCAAGATATAACAACCCTCCAAAATTATTTCCGACACCCCTAATATATTTATAATATCCCTATACGCTTTAAAATACACCCCGTATACGAAAACCGGTCCCTAATACCTTTAATTTTAGAAAAATAAAATAAAAACAATTTCTGAGTATCGCTCGCGGGCCGCGGAGACCCTCTCTTCGTTCTACGCAGGCAGCTAGTCGCAAGGGCGCATCCTGGTGCTGCCACGTGTCAACCGCGTGTCGAAGCTAGATCAGTGACTGGGCTAGGCTAGGGCCTACCCAGCCTACGTCGCGGGCCGCGAAGAAACCTCAAATCAGCTCCTATAAATTGGGAGCATCGGCAGTTCATTTCGATCGCTCACACAAACTTTCTCTCTCAAATTTCTACATAGTATACATAATTTACGGGCATAATACCACCCTAATTAACGAAGTTCTGCCCCGTTGTAACATTTATAAGCCCGGTTACGTATTAGATACGCTGCCAGATTGATCTAGTACTCCGTAACGGCTGTCGAAGTTCTGCCCGACGTAGTCGTTGGAGTTCTGTCTCGGGGAGGGTATAACTAATGTAAATATTGGGTTATGATACTAACGCATGTGCATTGTTTAAATTATTAGATTATAACCAGGAAACCACCAGGAAAAGTCTAAACTTGCAATGTGAGTAATCTCCTTTTTGTAAACCTTTTTGCAAACTGTTTTACAAAACCTCAATGCTTTACATTTAAATTTCACAGTGATTGAGTATTTGTAATTCTACAATTATCGTCGGTATGTTGGGGTTTTGTATACAAAATTTGTTACTGCACTGTGAGTAGTAACATGACCACAAGTTAGGTTGACAGTACCGTGGATGGTAATTAACGTATAATAAATAAACAAATGTAATTGCTGATTGCCCTCAATATTGTACAAGGATAAAACCTGTCTTGATTAAAATGGGATTCACTCAGCAGTATTTCCCACTAACAAAATGTTTTAAACGCGTTTCATGTAACAAAATATGAAAGCCAAAATAGAAGCCAGCTGGAGAGCACTAAAGGCTTGGAAAAATGTGGCTATAAAAGTTACCTAATAAAGAAAGATGTTTTATTAAATAAAATAGGGTTTATCCCTATAAACAAGTTTGTAATGAAAACTTGGGTTTTACCCATGTGATTATGAATATAAAGTGTGGTATTTTACTCTGATAAAATATTTCCTAACTACGGTCCTGATGAAATTTCCACTGCCAAATAAAGATAAACACCGATACCACCATCTCTAAGTAGGCCGTGGCCGCCCGCCTCCTGAGGCAGGGGTCGGGGGTTGCGACAGAAGGTGGTATCAGAGCTTAGCCACTGATTTTAGCCAAAGAGGTGTTCTGCTGACACTGAAACTATAAAATTTCGTTAGGAAATAATCTACACAATTATGTGCATACGTGTATATTATTATTTTGTGTTATTTGACAATTTGTTATTTTACAGTATAAGTGATCAAGGACCTTCGGAACGAAGGAACCTCTTCGCAGTCTACCCCCTCGGGGTATTCGGCTGATACCGAAGAAGGAATTTTCATGTTCAAGGCACAATCTGAAGAGCCATTCCCTCCCAAGAAGAGAGGATGGTTCAGCAGAGGAGCTCATGAGCATAGAAAGAGGATGAGAAAACTTCTGCATCAGCGAGCTTTAGCAGCCGCGAATAGGGAAATGAATGTTCAAACCCAGGACATACTCAATAGGCAATTAGCTAATTTTCACATATTATCTACCACCGCTGCAGACCCTAATCTATAACAATTCATAGCACCACAACCACTGCAGTTGTACCCAACACAATCCATGGAAGTAGAAATTGACCCAGCTGACCAAAACCCACTACCTGACCTAGACCCAGCTGAAATCCCCAGAAAACCAGCACCCCATCCCCCAGACTACGACCCGTGGTTTGACGACCACAGGGATTACCAGCAGCGTTACCCAATCCCAATAGAGGAGCCCATGCAAGATCTAGTAGGACCCTACCCAGACCTTGACCCTCTAGACCCCTATTATGATAATGACCAATATATCAGAGAGATTCTAGAAAACCCGTACCCTCAGGAAGAACCCATGCCCCAGTTTCCTGAACCAATGCCATCCCCAGCCCCATCCATGAATACTGAGAACCTACAGGAACTCCGAACCTTTGGTGAGGAGATCCTAGAAGGAAGTGAGAGGATAAAACAGATAGGGGAACGACTCATCTGGAAATATGACGAGCGTAACATCACATGCAATATTGGATGAACCCCTATCAGTAATAGTAATAATAATAATAATAATAATAATAATATATACTATATATGTGTGTATGTTTAAAAAAATATTTTTTCCAAACTAGGATAGATAACCTTATTGATGCATACTAGTATTGTATTTTCATTTCCAGTTATGGTTTGTAATAAATATAGATGCATAATATAAAATAGAGTAAAGGTCGCAATGACGACGATGTTGGATCAATGTGTTGTCATGTGATTAATTGCATTCAGTATTACTTTGTGATATTAATACTTGATAAATGTTTAAAATCCAGATTGCCGACAATGCAAATCAGGAAAACCAGACAAATAACAGTGTCATTCGACACATAGTAACCCAGGGAATTAGAGATGCTCTGCCATCTATTATCCAACATGTTAGAGACGCTGATAATAATAAAAGTAATAGTGGAAGTAAGCGAACCCATACTGAACCTGAACACAGCGTAAACAATGGACCCATACTTAAAGTGCCCATTCCAAAAAGAAGAAGAACCATGTCTTATGGTTGTTCTTATAAAGAATTATGGTCCTGTAAACCAATAGAATTCTTGGGCAATGAAGGAGCCATTGTACCTCTACGCTGGTTAGAAAAGACTGAGGCAGTCTTAAAAATAAGCAAATGCGCAGAAGAATATAAGATAATGTTTGCTTCCAATCTGTTTAAGAATGCAGCTCTAGAATGGTGGAACACTATCCTCCAGGCTAGGGGAAGTGATAGAACATATAACATGGAATGGATTGAGTTTAAGAATATGGTGGAAAGGAAATTCTATCCTCCTAATGAAAAGGAGCAGATTGCTAATAAATTATTAAACCTTTGAATGACTAGAGTAGACAGCAAGGGTTACACTACTACATTCTTTGATATGCCAGAATAGTGCCAACCCTAGCATCACCAGAACCAGTATTAATCTCTCGTTACATCTGGGGATTAATTGGTGAAATTAGGCATGTAGTCAAGGCAGCTAGACCACCAACTATAGAAGAAGATGTAGAACTAGCAAACACCTTGACTGATGAATTGGTACGCACACAAGAAGAAAACCAGAAGAGGAACCTAGCCCAAAGACTTACCCAGGAATTTCGCTACAGTAATTCCCACCGTGGGAAGAATATAGGTTCTACCTCTACACCTTACTGTAAAGCCTGTAAGAAGAAGCATTCTGGAAGATGCTCCACCTACTGCAACTACTGCAAGATACCAGGACACAAGGAGGAAGATTGTAGGAAGAAACCTAGTAATGGAGTGTGCTTCAACTGTGGATAAAAATGGCACATCAAGCCAAAGTTTCCAAAACTAGCTCCGGCCACAAACAATAAGTCTACTAAAAATGCTAGAGCATTTGTTCTAACTGCAGAAGAAGCAAAGATAATTCCGGACGTGATTGCCGGTACGTTTTTAGTTAATGATGTTTTTTGCTAAAGTATTATTTGACTCTGGTGCGAACCAAAGTTTTATTAATACTTCATTTTGCAAAATTCTCAACCAACCATTAACTAAACTTCAACAAGAATGTCTACTAGAAACAGCAAATGGAGAAACCATTAAGATTTCTGAAATCTTGATGGGAGCAAGAATAGAAACTCTAAACCATAAGTTTATTGCAAATTTTATCCAATGAATCTCGCAGGATTTGATATTGTATTAGGAATGGATTGGTTAATAGCCAATAAAGCCAGTATTCTATGTGATCAAAAGTCTATACAAGTAAATTCACCAAAGGGCAAAAATATCACAATTAAAGGAGATAAGCCAACTAGACACACAAAATTCATCTCTGTGATGAAAACTGCAAGTTGTGCAAGAAAGGGATCAATAGTGTATATGATTTCCATAATCATTAACACTAAAGGAAAAGAATTAAAAGATATCCCTGTAGTATCCCAATTTTCAGATGTATTCCCAGAAGAATTACCAGGACTACCGCCAGACATGGAAGTCGAATTCAGAATCCATCTTCTACCAGGAATAGCACTAATTGCCAAAGCACCTTATCGTTTGGCACCAGCAGAAATGCAAGAGTTAAAGAAACAGTTAGACGAATTGTTGGAAAAAGGATTCATACAGCCAAGCTCATCGCCATGGGGAGCACCGATCTTGTTCGTAAAAAAGAAAGACGGGTCAATGCGTATATGCATTGATTACTGCAAATTGAATAAGGCCACGATTAAAAATCGGTACCCATTACCGAGAATCGATGATCTATTTGACCAATTGCAAGGAGCTCGATTCTTTTCAAAAATCGATTTACGCTCAGGGTATCATCAATTAAGGGTACAGGAAGAGGACATTCCAAAGACCGCTTTCAGCACAAGGTATGGCCATTATGAATTTACTGTCATGCCATTTGGTTTAACCAATGCCCCAGCCGCATTTATGGACATGATGAACCGAATATATAAGCCATATTTGGATAAATTCATAATTGTCTTTATAGATGATATTCTAATTTACTCTAAGAGTCAAGAGGAGCATGCAGCGCATCTGCATACACTTTTAAATTTACTGAGAAAAGAAAAGCTTTATGCTAAATTTTCGAAATGTGAATTTTGGTTAGAAGAGGTGCAGTTTCTTGGACACTTAGTAAATCATGAAGGAATTCATGTGGATTCCACAAAGATAGAGGCGATTACTAAATGGAAAGTCCATTAATCACCAACAGAGGTTAGAAGTTTTCTAGGACTAGCCGGTTATTATAGAAGATTTATTCGAGATTTTTCTAGAATAGACATTCCCTTGACTAAGCTAACTTGTAAATCTGTTAAGTTTAAATGGGGATCAAAACAAGAAGAAGCCTTTAGAATTCTTAAACAAAGATTAACCAACGCACCCATATTAGCATTACCAAAAGGAAGGGAAGACTTTGAAGTCTATTGTGACGCTTCTAAGTTAGGTTATGGATGTGTGTTGATGCAACGTCAAAAGGTGATAGCCTAGGCTTTCTAGACAACTTAAGAATCATGAAGAAAATTATACAACACATGATTTAGAGTTAGGAGCTATAATTTTGTTAGGATCGGAGGCTCTCATGATTATGTTTGTTTGTATGTTTTGAACAATTTGTGAATATGAAAACATGTAAAGTGCAGCGGAAATGAAAACAAACTTTGTAAACACAATCAAAGGAGAAAATAGTTTGATAAACAATTGCTTCTCATAGAGTCAAAGGATTTACAAATCAAAGCAAAAGATTACAGATATGCTTACAAACTAAACTCCCCCTCAGCCTGATGCCCCAAGGTTGGTTGCACACAAGACGAAAGGATTAGACATGAGGAGAAGAACCCACTCAGTCAATCAAATGTAATAATACAGGGTACTGTTACATTTATAGGCAAACCAAACCACTGAGGTATCTCAGCTGACGTCACCATGAAAGCGACGTCTAACAGCCTAACAACCTGTATCTACTGTCCTTACACAAACACTGCTAACCGAACCACTGACTGTACATAAATAAAACAATTCACTAAACAGTTGCTCTCCCTTTATGTCAGTGCTTTACTCAAGGTTGATCAGTCCTTGACTGGGCAGTGCTTTATCATCAGTAGATAGGACCAGCAGTGTTGGATACTTCAGGGTTTTGATCAGCAGTTGAAGGACCAGCAGTAGTTGTATCTGAACAGCGGATAAAAGACCATCAGTTGTTATAAATCACTTTCAAGGGGAAAGCTTAATGTAAACTACTGCTTATTATGAATCCACTGTTGTGACCTGGTTTTGGCTTTACATTATCTGTTCCTCTGGTAGGGTTCAATCCCAACAATCTCCCCCTGGAACAGATAATGCCAAAACCTGTCATTATTCTGGATCTTTATTCCTCATCAGAAGTTCCCTTGCATGCCTTTTAAATTCTTCTTCAAATTCCTTGGAACTTGTGTCATCTTCATCCCTGCACAGTGTAAGCTCAAGGAGATCTAGTTGATCTTCAACACCCAGGCCTAGTGCTTGATTCCTTGATATATGCCTCACTTCTCCATTGGTTCTGACCAGAGTCAATACATGGGTCTTTTGATCAGAGAGCCACTTTAGTATTTTTAAACCAAATGGGTTTCTTGGGAGAGATTTATTTCCAGATGAGCTGGATGCATTTGGCCTTGAGAAAAACTGTAAAGCAGTATCTTGAAATTCAGACATTCTTTTAAAAGCTTCTTCTATGACTTTGTTTGCTGCAGCTATATCTTCTGCAACTTCTTTGTCAAGCAGCTCTTGTTTCTGTTGTTGATCAAGCTCACTGTCTGTGATATCTGCTGATGATGGTTTGCTTACTACTTTGACCCTTTTGGTAAGGTCTTGTAGTTTTGCTAAGTTTTCTTTATCTGAAGCCAATTTCTTGGTAGCTTCTTCAATCAGATCATCTTCTTTATGCCTTTCTTCTCCAACAGTCAGCATTTCCTTCCTTTCTTTTCTCAACCTTGTAACAAAGGTTTCTGCTTTGCTGATCTGTGTTTCAAAAGTCTTGACCTGTTCCTTTAGCTTTTTGTAGTCAGACTTTTTAGGAGTGTCCCTCCTTTTCTTAAATCTTTCATAAGCTTCGTCTGTTTGCTGCTTGGTCCATTTTGCTATGGCACTTGCAGAATCCACTCTTGCATCTACCAACTCCTGCTTCTTTCTCTTGTATTCAGAAATAAGATCAGCTATGAGCTTCCTGTATTTATTCCAATTTGGAGCTGACTTCTTCTTTCTTGGATCATTTTTAACCTTTTCAATTCTTTTTGCCTCATGCTTTAATGCAACTATTGGCCAATCTTTGAATTTTGTTTCTTCAACAGGATAGAACTTCTCTTTCATTATGTATGCAAGATATTCCTTCCTCAATTCATTTCGTTGATCTGCTTTAGGAGATAGACTTGACATTTCCATGTTCAGATCACTTGCATATTCTTTTATTTGCTTAACCTTGTTGAGCAGGAATTCTCTTCTTTTCAAAATGGCTTCATCGCCTTGATTCTTGCATTCAATTCTGGCTCTTATCCTTGCTTGTCTTACTTTCATTTCAAGATATTCATCCATGTCTTCTGGAATTATGAAACCTATGAGAGAAGGAAATTTCCTTTTTGATGGATCATCTTCAGTATAAAATTGTTTCATCTCATTTTTCACAGCTTCTAATTCCAGTGGATACTTAGCAGCAACAAGATCATACTTTTCATCAGTATCCTGAGTTGTTTCTCTTTTTCGTTTGTGAAGCTTAGGAGGTTGTGATGTAAGATTGGTGGGAACAGTGGAAGATGACTGACTAACAGCTGTTGAAACAACTGATGTCTCAACATCTGTTGTCATTACAACTGCTGATATGTCAGCAGATGTCTTCTGCTTTTGAGCAGGGGATGAAAGAGGTGAGGTAGTTTTTGAGGGTGGTGATGAAGGTGGTGACTCATCATCAGGGGTGAAAATCCTTCTCCTTTTTAATGTAGGAAAGGCTGATGATGTTTTGGGTGGATCAGTGGTTTGTGACAGTGATTGACTGACAGTGGTTGAAACAACTGGTGTTTCAATCACTGTTGTCATTACAGCAGATGTTGTAACATCTGCTGTCTTCTGCTTTATGGCAGGAGGCAGTAATGTTGGTGTGATTGTAGATGATGGTGGTAGAGCAGTAGTTGTGGTGGTGTGTGGTAGAGTGGTGTGTGTTGACAGTGTGTGTGTTGATGACATGGCAACTGTTTGGCTACTGACAGCAGTTTTTGTAACTGCTGCTGTATCAGCTGTTTGGCTAACAGGTTTTGAGACCTGTTTTTCTTTCTCTTTTTCAGGCACAATATGAAGGCCATGTTCTATTCCCTTCTTCTTCATTTGCTTCATTATCTCCCCCTTTTTGGCATTATCTGCTAGGGGGTCATCAAAGAATAGTAAAGTTGAAGGTGCCTTGCCAGTGGTAGTTTGGATACTGGCCTTAATAGCCTTGATATCTGCTTGAGCGTCCTTGAACCTTGATTCCATTTGTATTTGAATAGCGTGCTTATGATCAGCCATTTGTTGCTGTTTTTCAAGCATGGGTTGGAAAATATTCCAAAGTTCATTTGCAGCAGGTGCTTGTTGTGGAGCAAGTGCTTGAGCAGGAACAGCATTGGATTGTGCTTTCTGAGCTTTTAAAATCTCTTGCACCATCTCCTTTATTTCAGAAACTGATTCTTCAAGTTTTTCCACTCTTCCCGTCAATTCCTGATATCTTGAATCATCACCCATTTTACTGGGATCATCTGAATCCCCACCAGCAGTGGTTATATCAATGTGTGACTTAGGAACAGAGTCCCAAAAATCACCCATTGATGCCCCTTGTTCTTGGTACTGGGGACTTCTTTCTTCAGCACTTGATAAACCTTTGATGGTGCCAGTGGTTAGATCCAACTCACTGGTGGTTATCGAAGCTGCCATGGAAGAAATTGCCTTCAAGGGAGTCTGATTTATGAAAGAACTGGCCAACTGGAGACCTGTTGATCCACCAGTTGTAGTTGATGCTCCACTTGAACTACCACCGAGAGTTACTTGTAACTCAGGGGGTGTAACCTCCTCAATTGTTGCTGGGATAGCAGGAGTAGTAGCATCAGACCCAGTCACCTGTGGGGGTATACTCTCAGTGACAGGTGATAGAGAGGAACTGGTTTGTGTCTGAGCTATAGCAGCTGCATGCAACAAGGGTAGCATGGATTGTGGCATTATTATTGGTGAGGGTATGGGGGTTGAAAGAGACATGTCCTTGGGATCAGGACTGAGGAAGATGGATCCGAGTGGATTCAGAGCTTCATATTGTGGTGTCCCTGTGCTTACAACCTGATCCTTTTGTGAGGATGCAGGAGGAGTTTTAGGCATGGGTTGAGATCTTTCTTCCAATTGCTGTGAGGAAGTAGCAGCAGTGGTTTGTTGTGACTTTTGTGTTGTCACAGGCATTTCCTCTGGGATCTCATCTTCCAGAGTTGCCTTTGTTTTGGGTTTGGTGGGTTTTCTGGATGTTTTTCTTTTGGTCTTTTTGGTTATGTCAGGTGTGGGTTTCAAAGCAGTGGTTGTGCTGCTATGATCACCTGGAGCAGTGGGCTCAGCAGCTGATACCTGAGGAGCAGTTGTAACCGCTAAAATCTGCTCAGGTACCCCTGCTTTTGTTTTTATTGGTGCCAACATTCTAGAGAATGTTTCAGGTTTCAAGCTTTTTATTTGAAAATAGACACCTTGTTTAAGTAAATTTTCATTTTTCTTATCAAATTTTTGTAAAAAATAATAACTCAAAAATCGTGGAAACAACAAAAATGCTTTACTTTCAACGTTTTTCACCATGTCATTGAAAATCTCCTGGGAGTAGTTGTAGTCCTTATTATTCAAAATAGCGTAACCCAGACATTGAATTTTTAATGGTATTTCGTTAAAAGATGTTGTTTTATTCGAAGCACACATCAGAAGTGTGTGAAATAAAAATCTGGGTGCAGATGGAAAATAACCCTTTTGTAGGGTATCTACCTTTGACTATTCTGCATAGCCCCTCTTCAGAAAATCAGCTTTTAACTCGTTTTTGTCAAAGGAAGTTTTACCTTTTTGATCATCGAGTTTGAAGATTTCTGATAGTGATTGCGGAGTGATTTGAATCGCCGTACCCTGTATCGAGGAGTTAATGGCTACTACTTTATCATCTTGTTTTTCAAGCGTAGCATTTTTCCAGAACTCTCTCTGGGTTTGCAGATATATGGGGGCGTCTACGGTCAACTAAGTTTTGTACTTTGATGTAGATATGGTGTCGAGAATGGAATCGAAGGTATGATTGTTTGTGGGTTTTGTGAGTAAACCCAAATAGTTGTGAGATTGTTTGTATGGTATTTCGATAGATTCTTCGGACGTTTGAGCGACCTCATTGGAGGGTGGTGGTGATTTAGGTTTTGATTTTGATTTCGACTTTGATTTTGTCATTTTTCGGAGAAGAATGAAGAACGTTTTTTGAAGATTTTGAGAAGAAGGGTTGGAAACTGCTTTGAGAAGAGAATTTTGGAATTCAATTCGACAGTGTAAAACCCTGTTTGGGGTTTAGGGCAGGGTTTTATTTAGAAAAAAAATGATCGCTGATGTGGCAGCGGTTATTACGATCTGAGGGCTAAAAACTGACCACGTGTCAAACACTGATGAGACGGATGAAGTATGGAGAATAGTTGTTTTAAGAGCCACTGACGTATCAAGCATCAGTGGTTACAACGGTAAAAATTGTGGGCAGTGGATGATTTTTACTATCAGTGGATAGCATATCAGTGGATAAGACACTGATTTTGAACATTAGTGCTTTTTAAGAAAATGAGGGATCAGTGGTTAACTTTCAGCAGTGGACAGTGTTTAGAGATCAGACGTTGAAACAAAACAGTGGTTAGGGTAAATGGTACAGATCTTGAAGGACAGGTGTTTCAGCAACAGTTTTGAAGATTTTCATTCAAGGTTTTGCCACATGTCAATTTTGAAAGACAGTGGTTTAGTACCCCAGATGATGAAAACTTTTTGCTAAGGCAACTCATTTTCGTTTAATATTCAATTAAAACATGAGTACCCTAGTAATTCAAGCACAGTTTGCAATCAATTTTTGATGAAAATTTTGGAGCAAACCTGAGTATGACATGATCATGACATATGTACCATTTCCTTTTGACCCATTTATGAGAACACTAATACCATCAAAAATAAGGTATTACATCCTGACAGGAGCTGAAACTATTGCCAACAAAAACAAGCATAAGTTCCAAATATATTATTTCAAAAAAAAATGAATAATATATCCTGGTTATTCGAGAAAATCCTTTGAACACAACAAAAAAAATGGTTAAAGGATTTTCTAAGAATAGTATCAAAAAGATCTGGTATAATTTCAATAGAGAATATAATCACATCACTCACAAGTTTTTGAAAAATGGTCAGTAGTTTGACAACAGTGGTAGGAAACTTTTGGAATACATTTTGACCACTATTTGGTACCATTTTCTTTGTCAGTTGATTGCAAACATGAGGACACATGGATAAAAAAAAATTTTGAACATTTGTCTAGTCCTCTTTGGAGTTCATTCACTGGAATCAAAACCTTTTCCTGAACAGATGAATGCACATAGTTGCTTAATGACCATTATTACCCTAAACTTTGACTCATAAGTGTTTTATGTTTATACTCTTTTCTTTTGACATCAAAAGTTTTGAGATAAACACACTTCTGAGTTTTTGTGAATTTTCTTAATGTATTTTAACATAGTTGATTTTGTCCTTTTGAGGAACTCAACCTGTTTTCAACACATAAGATCTGAATGACTAAAGTTTCAGTTCCCTCTTTATAGAAAATCAAAACACTAATGTCTTATGAATCATAGGTTTTGTTAATCTGAGGTTGATACTTTAGTACTTAATGTAAACATCACAAATATTAAAACAACAGTTGAAATCAATATTGAAAATATAGAACAATCCCATAATTTAACAGATATGTTTACAGATCTGAAAACTATGAGTGACTTCTACATGATATCACTTGTTGTGTGAAATTTGTGTGTCATATGACATCTTGGTTGATTTACAGAGTTTTTGATTAACCACTTAGAACATGATTTACTCGATACTCTGTTTTTCAACTAAATACAACCAACCTTAGTATCAACGAATTTTGAGCCGAACTGTTATGTCAATTTGACTGTTAAATCGAAATTGACTGTCCAGGCTCTGATACCAATTGTTAGGATCGGAGGCTCTCATGATTATGTTTGTTTGTATGTTTTGAACAATTTGTGAATATGAAAACATGTAAAGTGCAGCGGAAATGAAAACAAACTTTGTAAACACAATCAAAGGAGAAAATAGTTTGATAAACAATTGCTTCTCATAGAGTCAAAGGATTTACAAATCAAAGCAAAAGATTACAGATATGCTTACAAACTAAACTCCCCCTCAGCCTGATGCCCCAAGGTTGGTTGCACACAAGACGAAAGGATTAGACATGAGGAGAAGAACCCACTCAGTCAATCAAATGTAACAATACAGGGTACTGTTACATTTATAGGCAAACCAAACCACTGAGGTATCTCAGCTGACGTCACCATGAAAGCGACGTCTAACAGCCTAACAACCTGTATCTACTGTCCTTACACAAACACTGCTAACCTAACCACTGACTATACATAAATAAAACAATTCACTAAACAGCTGCTCTCCCTTTATGTCAGTGCTTTACTCAAGGTTGATCAGTCCTTGACTGGGCAGTGCTTTATCATCAGTGATAGGACCAGCAGTGTTGGATACTTCAGGGTTTTGATCAGCAGTTGAAGGACCAGCAGTAGTTGTATCTGAACAGCGGATAAAAGACCATCAGTTGTTATAAATCACTTTCAAGGGGAAAGCTTAATGTAAACTGCTGCTTATTATGAATCCACTGTTGTGACCTGGTTTTGGCTTTACATTATCTGTTCCAGTGGTAGGGTTCAATCCCAACAAATTTTTGCCTTTAAGATTTAGAGACACCATTTATATGGAAATAAATTCGTTGTCTTCACTGATCATAAGAGTTTAAGGTACATTTTTGGGCAAAAAGAGCTGAATATGAGACAGAGACGATGGATGGAATTTCTTAGTGATTATGATTGTAATATCCAGTATCATGAAGGAAAAGCCAATGTAGTTGCTGATGCTTTAAGTAGAAAGTATCATGAAAAGCCAAGAAGAGTACGTTCTCTTAAATTAAATCTACAAGTAGATTTAAATGACCAGATTAAGGAAGCACAGGAATCAGTAATCAAGGATGATACTGAAAAACTGAAAGGTATGATTAAGGAATTAGATCAAGGAACAGATGGAATTTGGAGATTCCATAAGAAAAGAATGTGGATACCTAAATTAGGAAACATACGCCACATAATATTAGACGAAGCCCATAAGTCTAAGTATACGATACATCCTGGAAGTGATAAGATGTATCAAGATTTAAGAAAAATTTCTGGTGGATAGGAATGAAAAAGGATATAGCAGCCTATGTTGCCAAGTGTCTAATATGTTCAAAGGTCAAAGCTGAACATCAGAAACCTTCAGGATTGCTGCAACAATTGGAAATGCCTGTATGGAAATGGGAATTAATAACAATGGACTTTGTTACCAAATTACTCAAGACAAGAAAAGGTAATGATACAATCTGGGTGATTGTAGATAGATTAACCAAGTCTGCTCATTTCCTACCAATGAAGGAAACATTCGGTATGGAACAATTAGCCAAATTATATGTAAATGAAATAGTTTCATTACATGGAATTCCTTTATCAATTGTTTCTGATAGAGATAGCGGTTTTACTTCTCATTTTTGGACAAGTTTCTAAAAAGCAATGGGAACCAAGCTAAATCTAAGCACCGCTTATCATCCATAAACGGACGGACAAAGCGAAAGGACGATTCAGAAAAGGGAAGATATGCTTAGAGCTTGTGTAATTGATTTCGGAGGAAGTTGGGATGATCATTTACCATTAATAGAATTTTCTTACAATAACAGCTATCATACCAGCATCAATGCTGCACCATTCAAAGCACTTTATGGACGAAAGTGCCGAACTCCATTCTGTTGGGCAGAGATTGGAGAAAAGCAATTGTCTGGACCTGAGATAGTACAAGAAACCACAGACAAGATTATTCAAGTAAAGGAACGACTGAATGTAGCACGCGATCGACAGAAAAGTTATGCCGACAACAGACAAAAACCGTTGGAATGTCAGGTAGGAGACAAGGCCTTGTTAAAAGTCTCTCCTTGGAAAGGAGTGGTAAGATTCATCAAAATAGGAAAGCTAAGCCCTAGGTATGTTGGACCTTTTGAGATTATCCGAAGAATAGGACCAGTAGCTTATCAGGTACAACTGCTAGAGGAATTGGCAGGAATACATGATGTATTTCATGTATGCAATCTCAAAAAGTGCTTAGCCGATGAATCATTGATGGTACCTCTTAAGGATATAGAGGTAAATGAAAAGCTTAAGTTTGTAGAAAAATCTCTACAGATTGAAGACATGAAAGTCAAGAATCTCAAGCATAAGAGATTAGTTCTAGTCAAAGTGAAGTGGGATTCCAAGAGAGGACCAGAGTACACTTGGGAACTTGAATCAGAGATGCAAAGGAAATATCCACACCTGTTCCAGTAGATCTCGAGGACGAGTTCTAAAACAAGGTAGGGAGGATATAACAACCCTCCAAAATTATTTCCGACACCCCTAATATATTTATAATATCCTTATACGCTTTAAAATACACCCCGTATACGAAAACCGGTCCCTAATACCTTTAATTTTAGAAAAATAAGATAAAAACAATTTCTGAGTATCGCTCGCGGGCCGCGGAGACCCTCTCTTGGTTCTACGCGGGCCGAGACAGCAATTTGCCAGGGCGCATCCCGGTGCTGCCACGTGTCAACCGTGTGTCGAAGCTAGATCAGTGACTGGGCCAGGCTAGGGCCAACCCAGCCTACGTCGTGGGCAGCGAAGACCTTTGCTATTTCCTACGTGGGCCGCGAGAAACCCCAAATCAGCTCCTATAAATTGGGAGCATCGGCAGTTCATTTCGATTGCTCACACCAACTTTCTCTCTCAAATTTCTGCATAGTATACATAATTTCCCGGCATAATATCCCCCTAATTAACAAAGTTCTGCCCCGTTGTAAGTATTATAACCCCGGTTACGTATTAGATACTGTAACAACCCTCGGTAAAACCAACATCTTCATTTTCGACACCCTAGTATATTTTAAAATACCCTTATATGTCTTTAAATACACCTCGTATGTTAAAACTGAGCCCGAAATATGTTATAGTATTTAAAATAAATGAAAAACAATAAAAATTAAGCTAAGGCGGGCCGCGTAGGACCTCACCTCAAGCTTACGCGGGCGGTATCAAGGTGGATACCGGATATCGTTGATTTCTTTAGTTCAAACGGGCCGCGTAGACCCCATCTTAATCTAATGCGGGCCGCTAGAGATCATCAAACGCGGAGACGCCCTGAGCTGACACGTGTCGACATCGTGGCGGGTCTAGATCATGACCGGGACAAGCTAGTCGTTGACGCGGGCCGCGTAAGCCTTGTGCTTATCTTACACGGGGCACGTGAGACTCAGATTTCAGCACTATATAAGCAGGCAACAGGTTTTCGTTTTTCGTCGCTCATTCCTTTCATTCTAAATCACAATTTCTGTAGTAGGCTTATAATACTCGGGTATTATATCCCCCTAATTAGCGAGGTTCTGCTTCGTTGTAAGTATTATAACCCCAGTTTCGTAACAGATACGCTGCCCGATTGATTTAGGGTTCCGTAACAACTGTCGTGCTTCTGCCCGACGTAGTTGTTGGAATGCCGTCTCGGGGAGGGTATCATTAATATTTTCAAAGGGTTATGATAATAACCAATGTACAATTGTATAAATTATAGATTATATCCAGGAAACCCTTACGCGAAGTCTAAGATAGCAATGTGAGTAATCTCCTTTTTGTAAACAGTTTTTACAAAACCTTAATTGTTTTACAATGAAATTTAGCAGTGATTGAGTCTTTGTAGTTCTTCAATTACTGCCGGTATGTTGGGGTTTTGTATACAAAATTTACTACACTGTGAGTTGTAAGTCGAGGATGACAGTACGTTACCATTGGACAATGAGTTAGCCAATGTGTAATATGACCCACAAGTCAATGGATTGACAGTACTAAATGGAGTAATTGTGTAGAAATAAACAATGTGATCGCTCTCAATACTGTTCACTGTGACTTTTTATTTAAACTTGATTAAACTGGGATTCACTCACCAGTATTTCCCACTAACAAATGTTTTTAAAACGCGTTTCAGGTAACCCAATGTGACAGCCAATTAATAAAAAGCCAGTTGGAGAGCACTGAAGGCTTGGGAAAATGTGGCTATAAAAGTTACCAAATAAATGATGTTTTAAAATTTAATAAAATAGGGTTTATCCCTATGAATGTAGTGTAATAAGAAACTTGGGTTTTACCCATGTGATTATTAATATTAAATGAGGTGGTTTTACTCTGCTAAACATTTCCTAACTACGATCCTGATGAAAATTTCCGCTGCCAAATTAGACAAATACCACGATACCACCGAAACTGGACCGCGTCCGCCCGTTCCCGGGAATCAGGGATCGGGGGTTGCGACAGAAGGTGGTATCAGAGTCTAGCCACTGGTCGTGTTCTGCTGACACTTAAAATGAAAATTTTGTGTTAGGAAATAACGGAAATAAGTGCATAACTGTATTTATTTGTTATGTGTTATTTGACTATCTGTTAGTTTTCAGTATGAGTGATCAAGGACCCTCGGACATAAATCGTCAGTTGTCTGAATCACCTAGGAGTGAAGGTACCTCTTCACAGCCTGCCCTTTCTGGGTATTCTGCTGATCAGGAAGAAGGAGTGTTTGCTTTTAAAGCACAGTCAGAAGAGCCATTCCGTCATAAGAAACGAGGATGGTTCAGTAAGGAAGCCTTTGCTCGTAGGAAGAGAATGCGAAAGTTGCAACAGCAAAGAGTTTTAGCAGCCGCTAAGCGAAAAACAGATTCCCATACACAGGATATGCTTAATAGAAGCCTAGCCAATTTCCATATCCTAGCTACAACTGCTGCTGACCCGAGTCTGGAACAACTAGTAGCCCCACAACCAAAAAACCCAGACCAACCCATGGAGATAGAAAACCCAGAAAACCAAGTGGAGATGCATGACTTTAACCCAGAAGAAATCCCTAGGATACCTGCACCAAACCCCCTCGACCCAAATTACGACCCCTGGTGGGACGATAATAGGGACTTTGTGCAATGTTACCCTATCCAAGAGGATACAACCATAGGAGCCTACCCAGGTATGGACCCTTTAGATCCCTATTACCATGATAACTACATTAGGGAGATCTTAGAGGATCCTTACCAATTTCAGGAACTTACACCCCCATATCAGGAACCTGCACCCCAGATTCCAAACCCAGTCCTAGAACTTGCACCCCCAATGAGTGCAGAAAACGTGCAAGAACTTAGGACTTTCGGGGAGGAAATTTTAGAAAGCAGTGAGAGAATGCGTCAGGTGGGAGAGCGTCTCGTATGGAAATACGATGAGCGCAATATGGATTTTTGGATGAATCCATACCCGTGAATGTGATGGTAGAAATGGTAATAGTAATAAGAATAATAAAATAAAATAAAAATAAAATAAAATTTTGTGTGTATGGATGCATAATACTATTAGTATAATTTTCTTTCTGTTGGTATTGTAATCTTTATTTCAGTACTAGTGTGTAATAGACGCATAGTATATGAAAATAGAGTACCAGTCGCAATGATCGACGTTTTTGGCTAGATTGCGTGTCATGTAAATTACGATATTATCTATTATCTTGTGATATTAATATGGGATAAATGTTTAAAATTCAGATGGCCGATGAAGGAAATCAAGAAAATCTGAATAATAATAACCAGAGTAACATTAACGTGGTTAATGAGAATCCGAGCATCAATAACAATGGAAACCAAATGGATAATAGTGTCGTTCAACACATAGTGGCACAAGGAATTATAGATGCCATGCCATTTATTATTCAAACTATTCAAGAAGCGAATAATAAAAGTAAACATAGCACTAAGCGACCAATCGAACCAGAAAACAGCGTGAACAATGGACCTGTACTTCAAGTGCCCATTCCTAAAAGAAGAAGAACCATGCCTCATGGTTGTTCTTACAAAGAATTCTGGTCCTGTAAACCAATAGAATTTTCGGGCAATGAAGAACCTATTGCAGCCCTACGTTGGATAGAAAAGACTGAGGCTGTTCTGAAAATAAGTAAATGTGCGGAAGAAGACAAAATCATGTTTGCTTCCAATCTATTCAAAAATTCAGCCTTAGAATGGTGGAACACTATCCTTCAGTCTAGAGGAAGTGATAGGGTTTATAGTATGGATTGGGAAGAATTTAGGAATATGGTAGAAAGGAAATTTTGTCCTCCTAATGAAAAGGAACATATAGCAAACAAATTCCTAAACCTTAGGATGACTGGTGTGGATAGTAAGGGGTACACTAGGTTATTCTTCGAATATGCTAGGATAGTGCCAACTCTTACTTCACCAGAACCAGTATTAATCTCCCGCTATATCTGGGGATTAATTGGAAAGATTAGACATGTAGTCAAGGCAGCTAGACCTCAAACCATAGAAGAAACTGTAGAACTAGCCAATACCTTGACTGATGAATTAATCCGTACTAGAGAAGAAGATCAAAGGAGGAACCTAACCCAAAGACTTACTCAAGAATTCCGTTCTGGAAATTACAATCCTAGGAATATGGGTTCTACCTCTGCACCATACTGCAAGGTCTGCAAGAAAAAGCATCCGGGAAAATGCTCCACTCTTTGCAATTATTGCAAAATGCCAGGGCACAAGGAAGAAAATTGCAGGAAGAAATCCAGTAATGGATTATGTTACAACTCTGGAGAAAAAGGTCATATCAGGCCAAACTATCCTAAATTAGCTCCAGCTACAAACAACAAGAATACCAAAAATGCTAGAGCATTTGTTCTGACTGCAGATGAAGCCAAGATGATCCCAGATGTCATAGCTGGTACGTTTTTAGTTAATGATATTTTTGCTAAAGTATTATTTGACTCTGGTGCAAACCAAAGTTTTATTAATACATCATTTTGCAAAATTCTAAATCAGTCATTAACTAAACTACCACAAGAATATCTAGTAGAGACAGCTAATGGAGAAACTGTTAGGATTTCTGAAATCTTGCAGGGAGCAAGAATAGAAATTTTAAATCAAAAATTTATAGCAAATTTGTATCCCATGAATCTGGCAGGATTTGATGTTGTTTTAGGAATGGATTGGTTGATAGCCAATAAAGCCAGTATTTTATGTGATCAAAAGTCAATTCAAGTAAATTCACCAAAAGGTAAAACGATCACAATTAAAGGAAATAAGCCATTTAGATCCACAAAATTCATCTCTGTGATGAAAACTGCAACTTCTATAAGAAAAGGTTCTATAGTGTATTTGATTTCTATAATCACTAACACTAAAGGAAAAGAACTAAAAGACATTCCAGTAGTGTCTCAGTTTTCAGATGTCTTTCCAGAAGAATTACCAGGACTACCGTCAGACAGAGAAGTTGAATTCAGAATCCATCTACTGCCAGGAACAACACCAATTGCCAAAGCACCTTATCGTTTGGCACCCACCGAAATGCAGGAGCTGAAGAAACAATTAGATGAATTGTTGGAGAAAGGATTTATACAACCCAGTTCGTCGCCATGGGGAGCGCTGATACAGTTTGTTAAAAAGTAGGACGGATCGATGCGTATGTGCATTGACTACCGTAAATTAAACAATGTTACAATTAAGAATCGGTACCCATTACCGAGAATCGATGACCTGTTTGATCAACTACAAGGAGCTCGATTTTTCTCTAAAATCGATTTAAGGTCAGGATATCATCAATTAAAGGTACAGGAAGAGGACATTCCTAAGACCGCATTCAGAACAAGATATGGCCATTATGAATTTATTGTCATGCCATTTGGTTTAACCAATGCCCCAGCTGCATTTATGGACATGATGAACCGAATATGTAAGCCATATTTGGATAAATTCATAATTGTTTTTATAGATGATATTCTCATTTACTCTAAGAGTAAAGAAGATCATGCAAAACATTTGCACGCACTTTTGAGTTTACTACGAAAGGAAAATCTCTATGCAAAGTTTTCTAAGTGCGAGTTTTGGTTAGAACAGGTACAATTTCTTGGACACCTAGTCAACCATGAAGGAATTCATGTTGACCCCACAAAGATCGAGGTAATTACTAAATGGAAAACCCCTGAGTCACCAACCGAGGTTAGAAGTTTCTTAGGATTGGCCGGTTATTATAGAAGATTTATTCAAGATTTCTCTAGAATAGTCATTCCCTTAACTAAATTAACCTGTAAATCCGTTAAGTTTGAATGTGGATTAAAACAAGAAGAAGCCTTTAGAATCCTTAAGCAAAGATTAACTCATACACCCATATTAGCATTACCAGAAGGAACTGAAGACTTTGTAGTCTACTGTGATGCTTCCAAATTAGGTTATGGATGTGTATTGATGCAACGACAAAAGGTTATAGCTTACGCATCAAGACAACTTAAGAATCATGAAGAGAATTATTCAACTCATGATTTAGAATTAGGAGCCATAATTTTTGCCCTTAAAATTTGGAGACATTACCTTTATGGTAGTAAGTTTACCATATTCACTGATCATAAGAGTTTAAGGTATATCTTCAAGCAAAAGGAATTAAATATGAGACAAAGACGATGGATGGAGATGCTTAGTGACTATGATTGTGATATACAGTATCATGAAGGAAAAGCGAATGTAGTAGCAGATGCTTTAAGCCGAAAGTATCATGAAAAACCAAGAAAGGAAATGATACAATCTGGGTGATTGTAGACAGGCTAACCAAGTCAGCTCATTTCCTACCAATGAAAGAAACTTTCAGTATGGAACAATTAGCTAAATTATATGTAAATGAAATTGTTTCTTTACATGGCATTCCTTTATCAATTGTTTCTGATAGAGATAGCCGATTTACCTCTCATTTTTGGTCAAGTTTCCAAAAGGCAATGGGAACCAAGTTAAAACTATGCACAGCTTATCACCCTCAAACGGATGGACAAAGCGAAAGGATAATTCAGACAATGGAAGACATGCTTAGAGCTTGTGTAATTGATTTTGGAGGTAATTGGGACGATCACTTACCTTTAATAGAATTTTCTTATAATAATAGTTATCACACAAGTGTCAATGTTGCACCATTCGAAGCACTTTATGGAAGAAAGTGTCGAACCCCAATCTGTTAGGCAGAAATTGGGGAAAAGCAACTATCTGGACCTGAGATAGTGCAGGAAACAACCGACAAGATTATTCAAGTCAAGGAACGACTGAAAGCAGCACGTGATCGACAAAAGAGTTATGCCGATAACCGACGTAAGCCATTGAAGTTTCAAGTAGGAGATAAAGTATTATTAAAAGTCTCTCCTTGGAAAGGAGTAGTAAGATTCATCAAATGAGGAAAGCTAAGTCCCAGGTATGTTGGACCTTTTAAGATTATTAGAAGAATAGGACCTGTAGCCTATCAGCTACAACTGCCAGAGGAAATGGCAGGTATACATGATGTGTTTCATGTATCTAATCTCAAAAAGTGTTTAGCTGATGAATCACTAATAGTACCTCTTAAGGATATAGAGGTAAATGAACAACTCAAGTTTGTAGAAAGACCTCTACAGATTGAAGACAGGAAAGTTAAGAATCTCAAACATAAGAGGTTAGTTCTAGTCAAAGTGAAGTGGGACTCCAAAAGAGGACCTGAGTACACATGGGAACTTGAATCTGAAATGCAAAGAAAATATCCGCATTTGTTTCAGTAGATCTCGAGGACGAGCTCGAAAACAAGGTGGGGAGAATGTAACAACCCTCGGTAAAACCAACATCTTCATTTCCGACACCCTAGTATATTTTAAAATACCCTTATATGTCTTTAAATACACCTCGTATGTTAAAACTGAACCCGAAATATGTTATAGTATTTAAAATAAATGAAAAACAATAAAAATTAAGCTGAGGCGGGCCGCGTAGGACCTCACCTCAAGCTTACGCGGGCGGTATCACGGTGGATACCGGATATCGTTGATTTCTTTAGTTCAAACGGGCCGCGTAGACCCCATCTTAATCTAATGCGGGCCGCTAGAGATCATCAAACGCGGAGACGCCCTGAGCTGACACGTGTCGACATCGTGGCGGGTCTAGATCATGACTGGGACAAGCTAGTCGTTGACCCAACGTTGACGCGGGCCGCGTAAGCCTTGTGCTTATCTTACGCGGGGCACGTGAGACTCAGATTTCAGCACTATATAAGCAGGCAACGGGTTTTCGTTTTTCGTCGCTCATTCCTTTCATTCTAAATCACAATTTCTGTAGTAGGCTTATAATACGCGGGTATTATATCCCCCTAATTAGCGAGGTTTTGCTTCGTTGTAAGTATTATAACCCCAGTTTCGTAACAGATACGCTGCCCGATTGATTTAGGGTTCCGTAACAACTGTCGTGGTTCTGCCCGACGTAGTTGTTGGAATGCCGTCTCGGGGAGGGTATCATTAATATTTTCAAAGGGTTATGATACTAACCAATGTACAATTGTATAAATTATAGATTATATCCAGGAAACCCTTACGCGAAGTCTAAGATAGCAATGTGAGTAATCTCCTTTTTGTAAACAGTTTTTACAAAACCTTAATTATTTTACAATGAAATTTAGCAGTGATTGAGTCTTTGTAGTTCTTCAATTACTGCCGGTATGTTGGGGTTTTGTATACAAAATTTACTACACTGTGAGTAGTAAGTCGAGGATGACAGTACGTTACCATTGGACAATGAGTTAGCCAATGTGTAATATGACCCACAAGTCAGTGGATTGACAGTACTAAATGGAGTAATTGTGTAGAAATAAACAATGTGATCGCTCTCAATACTGTTCACTGTGACTTTTTATTTAAACTTGATTAAACGGGGATTCACTCACCAGTATTTCCCACTGAAAAATGTTTTTAAAACGCGTTTCAGGTAACCCAATGTGACAGCCAATTAATAAAAAGCCAGCTGGAGAGCACTGAAGGCTTGGGAAAATGTGGGTATAAAAGTTACCAAATAAACGATGTTTTAAAATTTAATAGAATAAGGTTTATCCCTATGAATGAATTGTAATAAGAAACTTGGGTTTTTCCTATGTGATTATTAATATTAAATGAGGTGGTTTTACTCTGATAAACATTTCCTAACTACGATCTTGATGAAAATTTCCGCTGCCAAATTAGACAAATACCACGATACCACCGAAACTGGATCGCGTCTGCCCGTTCCCGGGAATCAGGGATCGGGGGTTGCGACAGATACGCTGTTCGATTGATCTAGTACTCCGTAACAGCTGTCGAGGTTCTGCCTGACGTAGTCGTTGGAGTTCTGTCTCGGGGAGGGTATAACAAATGTAAATATTAGGTTATGATACTAACGCATGTGCATTGTTTAAATTATTAGATTATAACCAGGAAACCACCAGGAAAAGTCTAAACTTGCAGTGTGAGTAATCTCCTTTTTGTAAACTTTTTTGAAACTTTTTTAGAAAACCTCAATGCTTTACACATAAATTTCACACTGATTGAGTATTTGTAATTCTATAATTATCGTTGGTATGTTAGGGTTTTGTATACAAAATTTGTTACTACACTGTGAGTAGTAACATGACCACAAGTCGGGTTGACAGTATCGTGGGTGGTAATTAAGGTAGAATAAATAAACAAATGTAATTGCTGATTGCCCTCAATACTGTACAAGGATAAAAACCTGTCTTGATTAAACAGGAATTCACTCACCAGTATTTCCCACTGAAAAAATCTTTTATACGCGTTTCAGGTAACAAAATATGAAAGCCAAAATAGAAGCCAGCTGGAGAGCACTGAAGGCTTGGAAAAATGTGGCTATAAAAGTTACCTAATAAAGAAAGATGTTTTATTAAATAAAATAAGGTTTATCCCTATAAATATATTTGTAATGAAAACTTGGGTTTTACCCATGTGCTTATGAAGAAACACTGGTTTAATTGACCAGAATCAACTGAACCAGGGGGTTTGAATATGCATAAAAGGGTTGATCTTCCTCGTTCGGTTCGTGGGTAACAGCTCTCCTTCTTCTCCCAATTACTGCAAAATAACCACCGTTAGACTCGCCACGGGGAGAATGGGGGTTCTCTCCATGACCACCCTCCGGTGTGAGAATAAGTACAGGTTTGATGAAGAAGAAGAAGAAGTAGTGAAAGTGAAGTGAATGTAACTTGAGAATTATACCTGAATTATCCTTCTATTTATAGCCGAAGTTTTGGGCGGGAAAACCTGTTGGTGAAATATTGACGGAAAGTGCTATTTCTGTGAGCGGTTATTTTTCCCTATGTTAATCATTAACGAGTGTAAGAGCACACGGGTCGCGATCTTGATCAACGGCTGGGGTACTGCCACGTGAAAGGGGGCAAGTGAAGATCTCTCTTCAATTTCGTGCCATTATCATGGCTTCGAGGGAGCCTGGGATAATGACACGTGGCCATTCGGTTATAACTGTCTGGTGGTGCATGGTGGAGCCTTCTAGAAGGTTACAGCTGTAATCCTGTGTGGCTCTTCTTATTGTTAACTCTGTGGTAATAGAGAGGTGAATAATACCCAAGTCTGGATATTGTTTATGCGGAAGTGTTTATTGGGATTTTTATCCTCATCTGTTATGGAGACTGGCACAAGGATTGCTAGTTTCCTTTTGGCACGCAGGTGTAGGATGTTGTTTTCCTTCTGAGTTCTCTTTGTCGGACCAGTGCGCGGCCGTGCAAGGTCTAAAGAGGGTTAGAAGAATGAGGTTGTGGTATAGTCCCAAGTACTTGAAGCAAGGTTTTTGGGACATTACCCCTTCATGTCCCCCAGTCTAGTGTTTCTCTTATGCAAATAAGTGGAGCACTGGACTATGAGAGAGAGGTGCTTTTGCTGTAGAGATTTTGGCGCGGAAGTGGAGAGTCTTCTTGGAGAATATACTCTTGCTCATTATTCTGATCTTGAAAATCTTGACTTTGGGTATGTGGGAAGGTACTGTAATGACTGTTGATGTGTGACAGGTTGTCACTATCAGTTGTACGTTACTGACCGTGTTTCCCACGCGCGCGTGAACTCGTGTTTGTTGTTCTTTCTCACTTGCCCCTGACACTTGGATAATTATGCCCACCCCGAAAAAGGTGGTGTTGCAGTTACCTAGGGTATTTATGGCGGTGAGTATATAAATCTTCTTAATTGCCTTTTCGCTAATTATTGCTTTCTTGAAAACCCTTTTTCTTCTTCGTCTCCTCTGTCAGTTTTTTGAAAGGATTTGCAATTTCTCTTTCTTATGTCAACCGGAGACCATCACGAAGACTCTGCTGAAGAAATGGTTGCCGAACTTCCACCATTGAAGTGGTCCAGCGCAACTTTTGACGGTTTGATTTGGAATTTTAAATTTCTGGAAAGTTGGGGTGCTCGGTACCCTGACGAGGGTCAAACGGCAGCGGATGCTCCAGCCGGGTATTTAAATTCTCGATTATTTTTTCTTGAAATTCTCGACTATTGGAATGGTTAGGGTTCGTCACTTCGAATTTGTGTGTCGTACCATGCACATTGAACCAACGGTTCCTCGATTTCGAGTGTTCCATCAAGTGCATTGTTCTCAGGGGTTCTATTCCTTTATGCAAAGGGCATCTGCAAAGAAGATTTTGCTTCATCCCCCAAAGTCGTTTCAAGACTGGAAACAAAAGTTCTTCTTTATTAAGGTGGGGGTTATCCTGATGAGGATGACGTTTAGGGGGAAAGAGGGTGTCCCAACTGAGACTCTTCAGACTCCCACTGATGAAAATTGGTACCAGGATTTGAAAGACGTTCCGTCTATTGCTTTGCCGGAGAAAGCCCTTGTTGGTGCTAGCATGAGCCTGAATTGGTGGATGAATCCGAAAGAGAAGCCGGTGTATATGGAAGGCGACAAAAGTAAGATTTGGGGTTTGCCCTGTTTGCTTCCCTTTTTTGTGCCTTTTTTTTATTCTGCTTCTCTTCTTTTGCAGTCGTTTCCTTATACGTTGTTGCTTTTGAGAGAGAAGTTGGGAAGATGGCCACCATTCCCAAGAAACCTGATGAAGAGCTTTGGTATCATCGAATTGTGAGGAATTTTATTCTTCCACGAGATGATGACCTGGCCGCGCAACCTACTGCTGGCGCTGGTAACTTTTTATCATAATGTTGTTTTCTTACTGTCTTTACGCGTTTGAATAAGTCAATATTTGTGCTTTTTCAGTAGGTGAGCTGTCTAACTTGGGCGTAGGCCTTGAAAAGAAAAGATGTGCACCTGCTGCTACTGTTACGCCAAAGAAGAGTGAAGTGGAGAAAACCCAATCTTCAAAGACGAAAAATGTGGGAGGAGAGAAGAAAGGTACGCGCCATTCCTCTGATTCCTGGTGTGATTATGTGGTGGTATTTGATTCTTTGGAGGGTCTTGCGCCTGCAGTTGTGAGGAGACCTAAGCCAGAACCCAGGGATACTGCTGACATTCCTCCATCTAACCCTGATGACCCTATTGATTTAGAGTCAAGTCCTGAGCGCCTGCTGAGGAAAAAAGCAGGAAAAAGAAAACAAACTGGTGTTGATGTCGATGGTCAGCCTGCCAAGAAGGTTCAGAAGAAAATTACCAGAAGAGGCAACCTTGTTGCCTTTATTGCAAAGCCTGTTCTTGGTAGGTATTTCTCTTTGTTTTTCTTTAACTCGCCTTGAATGATTGTAACATATGTGTTTATTTTTACAGAAAAGCCAAAGTCTCCTGTTCAAACGAAACTATCGTCTGTGGTCAATGAGGAGCTTCCGCCCTCTCCCTCTCGCGCCTCTGTTGATGAGCAGTTAAACAACACTGAGACTCTTGAGAATGAGGCGGAGAAGACTACTGAGACAGAGAATCTTGAGGCTGAAAAGCCTGTTGATGCGAAGAAAATTACTAGTTCGGAGGCTGTAGATGTTGGTGCTGGTAATCCACAGACTCCTGAATTTGTTGCTCAAGGGAAAACTACTCAAGAGATCCCTGTAACAACGTACGTCCCCTTCTGCGGCTTCTGGTTTTATGCCTGAGAATGTTGAGAAGAATCTTGGTGGGGACCAAGGTTCTTTTATTCGATCAAATGAAAATTCTCCTATCCGCCCGGATGAAACTCCGGGGGATTATTATTACAGATGCTATTCGGAGAAACAAGCTGATGAAGTTCACATGCCTATGTGGAAGTTGAAGAAAGGTGACACTTTTTCCGATTGGCATGTGTGTCGAGCGTGGTTGCAGGGAACTTTCCGCCTGGGGAAATCAAGTTCCAAGAAGGGCGTCCTCATGAGCAGATTTATCATGCCTACCTTGAAGAGGCTGCTAGCTATGCATCCACTACACACCGCATAGTGCGTGAGTGGCATAGCATGCATAAGGATTGGGTTGTTTTTAAGGCGTCCAAGAAGAAAGCTGCTGAGGATGAGGCCCGAGTTCCCCAGTTGAGGGCTAAGCTAGAAGCTGACCAAGCCAAATTTGAGAATGATCGGAAAACTAAAGAATAGTCCGTTGCGGGTTGGAAGAGAAAGGCGGAAGCCGAAGCTGCCCTTCTTTCCAAAGAGCGTAAAAATTGGAAAGAGATCTGCGAGAAGGATAATGCTGAAAAGATGGGTCTCCGCAATGTTATCAACAACCTTAAAGCGGAAGTTGAGAAGTTGAAGAAACAAGATGCGGAGATCGAAAAATTGAAGAAGGAAAAAGCTGATGCTGAAGCCGCGAGGGATGAAGCGCGTTCTCATAGGGAATGGAGTGAACAACGAGAGGTACATACCTGCGCTACTCTTGCCCTTAGAGATAAGGAGATAGAAGAACTTATCGCTTTACTATCTGAGCAGAAATAACTTAAGGCGGAAGCTGAGGCTGCTAAGAAAGATCTGGAGCTTGCGCGGGCTGAGAAGGCTGACACTTCCCGCCGTCTTATTGAAACCGAAGAAAGTTAGAAATTTCTAAAACTGCGCGGGTGACGGCGGAGAGTGAGCTTGAACCTCTGAAAGGTGATATGTTATGGCTGAAAGAGCGTGGAATCGCAAGTGTAAGTTCTTCTTGCTTTGGTAATTCTTAAAGATGTTGTGCGCGTCTCCTTACTTTGCTTTTCCTTTTTTGTGCAGGTTGCCGAATCAGTCTTGAATTCTGAAGAGCTAGACAAAACTGTGGCGAACTTGTTGGTTGCTGCGCGAAATGATGGATATGCCCAAGGGTATGCGGAATGCTCACACCATGTGGTTAACGCTTTGAAGGTTGACTGGGATACTAGCAAGTCCGCTACCCATGGTGTTAATACAGATGCTGCCCTGGCTGCTGTGAAGACAGAATTTAATAACTTACAGCTCCCGGTTATGGATCTTATCAATGTTGCGTTACAATCTGAGGACCATGTGGCACAATTGAAAGAAATTTTCCCGGATAAAGATGAAGATGAAGACCTTGCTTAGGTTTTCTTTGTGGTTGTATGAACAATTAACTTGTAGTTTTTGGGATGTGGATCCCTGTTTTGTTAATCTGCTGTTGCGCAAGTAACTTTGGTTAATACACTGCCGTGTATATTCATAATATTATGTTAAGACGTGTGGCACGCCGGTAACTGGTATGACGTGTTTTAACTTACAATATTTTGCATAAGTACAATTGCTTTGATTAGGTAAGGCGAATAAAGGTGGTATAAAGCTCATGTGTGAACGTAAGGTCTTGCACGATGTTTGTGATCGCTGACCGCTCATGAGACTTGTATTATATCTACCATAATGTTTTTGCGCTTACCAAAAGGAATTGCATGCACTTTGTAATAAACACAGAAGTAATAGAAACTTTGTTTTGATTCATGATAGGGCACAGAGGCCATGGTACAAAGTCTATTTTAGGATAATTACATGAAACTTAACTTATGCATATTATAGTCCTCGCCATGAATTTATAAGCTATTGAACTTGACCAACCTGCGAGGAGACTATTGTATGCTGCTTAGTTCTTCGCCTTTTTACTCGGGCCCTCCTCGCCATGAGTAATTTGTTTTATATCTTTGCGCACATTCTGTAATAGGTGTGTGATCTCGCCGCCCTTGAGCGCTTTCTCGATCTCAGTGCGCAGGGAGATACAGTTGTTGATAGTGTGACCATGATCTTTATGATAGTCACAGTATTGATTTGGGTCTTGGCCGCGCTTATTTTTCTTTGGCGGAGGCGTCTGGAACTGGTAGTCTTCTGTGCTTAGCACCTCCGCTGGGGTTTTGGTCAGAGATGTCCACTGCCTCTCTCTGTTTTCTTGTTTTGTCTCTCTTTGCGCAGCGAGTTTGTTGATTATGGCTCGCTCATCTTCGGACGAGTAATTTCCAGAATTTGAATCACGCCAATTCTTTTTAAACTTTTTGTTACCGCTGGCGCTCATATCTGTTGGGCGGCTGTGCGGTGGTGGTGGTGGTCTGTTTGTGCTGAGGTTTTTCTCCGTCTAGGCGTACACTTTGGCTGTCGCCATCAGCTTCTCCCAGCTTTTTGGTAACCCCTCCATGCCGGACAAGACCTTGATCATATCGTCACATCGGACGGCATACTTAAACTGTGCTCTGATCAGGTGCTCATGAACATCTCCTATCTCGAGCACTTCTTTGTTGTAGCACGTGATAAAATCTTCTAAGTTCTCGTCGTCACGTCGCCAAATATTCATGACATCAGCCGTATCTCCAATGGACCTCCTCTGTTGGCTGAAGTGTACTAGAAATTTTTCTCGCAGGTCTACCTATGATGTTATCTTCCCAACAGGTAGGTTATCAAACCACAATCGCGCAGCGCCTGTGAGAGTCTGAATGAATAGGTGACACCACATTGGTAGGGTCCATCCCCCTACCAAACAGCACTAGTGAAGACCCGTAGGTGGTCATCTGGGTCCGTCATGCCATTAAACTTTCCAACATTAGATGGCAGTTTTGCTTTCTCCAGGGGAGCCAAGGCGATCTCATTGATGAATTTGGAATTTTCTGCTACCTCCGTCGGGCGGTAAATCAAATTGTAACCGTGTTCTGCTTCAGGATTGTAAGTCGCGCGAGGTTTGCAACTTTTGTAATTTGGTTGCAACCGATTGAACACGCGTGTACTGTCCCCTTCGTGGTATGTTCTGTCGTACTCATTGGTGTGGGTGCCCCAACGTGGGCCCAACCTGGAGTAGACTGACTGCCGTCAGTAAGAATGAGACTAATCGTGATACTCTCTTCGTCGATTTTCAGAGTGAGTATACTCATATCTCGCTGGAGATCTAGAGTAAATTTATGTGTCTTCTACCTGGACTCGTGATGGCGTATCATGATGGGAAACATGAGGCACCGATGGTGCTCGAGTACGGGATACAGGCCTTCGTGATTGAGTGGGAGGAGCAGTCTGTGCACAGAGTTGTGCATACACAGCATTTATTGCTCCTTGGGATCTGACATACCAGGAGATAGGGGTCTCTCTCGGAGGTAGAATTGAGCTTATTGGAATTTCAGGCTGTATTCCTGGAGTGATGGGATCATTTGGATGATTATCAGTGTATTGCACTTCATTATCATACGAAGCTTCTTCCACAATCCTTTCAACTTGGGTATTGTGAGCGAAATTTGGCCGAGGGCCGGTTTGACGGTTCGACGGAGTTTCATCCATTTGAAAAACGGAGATGAAAAAGTGAATAGAAACGAGAAGAAATTGGTAAAACTGAGAAATCGGTGGGCGCCAATGAAGAAACTCTGGTTTAATTGACCTGAATCAACTAAACTAGGGGGTTTGAATCTGCATAAAAGGGTTGATCTCTCCTCGTTTGGTTCATAGGTAACAGCTCTCATTCTTCTCACAATTACTGCAAAACAACCACCGTTAGACTCGCCACGGGGAGAATGGGGGTTCTCTCCGTGACCACCCTCCGGCGTGAGAATAAGTACAAGTTTTATGAAGAAGAAGAAGTAGTGAAAGTGAAGTGAATGTAACTTGAGAATTATACCTGAATTATCCTTCTATTTATAGCCGAAGTTTTGGGCGGAAAAACCTGTTGGTGAAATATTGACGGAAAGTGCTATTTTCGTGAGCGGTTATTTTTCCCTCCGTTAATCATTAACGAGTTTGAGAGCACACGGATCGCGATCTTGATCAACAGCTGGGGTACAACCACGTGGAAAGTGGGCAAGTGAAGATATCTCTTCAATTCCGTGCCATTATCGTGGCTTCGAGGGAGCCTGGGATGATGACACGTGGCCATTCGGTTATAACCGTCTGGTGGTGCATGGTGGAGCCTTCTAGAAGGTTACAGTTGTAATCCTGTGTGGCTCTTCTTATTGTTAATTCTGTGGTAACAGGGAGGTGAATAATACCCAAGTCTGGATACTATTTATGCGGAAGTGTTTATTGGGAATTTTATCCTTATCTGTTATGGAGACTGGCGCAAGGATTGCTAGTTTCCTTTTGGCGCGCAGGTGTAAGGTGTTGTTTTCCTTCTGAGTTCTCTTTGTCGGACCAGTTTGCAGCCGTGCAAGGTATAAAGAGGGTTAGAAGAATGAGGTTGTGGTATAGTCCCAAGTACTTGAAGCAAGGTTTTTGGGACCTTACCCCTTCAGCTTATGAATATAAAGTGTGGTATTTTACTCTGATAAAATATTTCCTAACTACGGTTCTGATGAAATTTCCGCTGCCAAATAATGATAAACACCGATACCACCATCTCTGAGTAGGTCGCGGCCGCCCGCCTCCCGAGGCAGGGGTCGGGGGTTGCGACACAAAATAATATCTCTTTTAGCATCATTACCTATAATGGTTTGGCTTTTCTTTTTTCTTTATAATCCGGTCCCATAAATTACATTAATAACATCGGACTGGGGACATGACGAGGTATGACCCAGCATGGTCAACACCAACCGGTCAAACCTATTTTATATAATAATAAAAATAATAATAATAATAATAATAATAATAATAATATACTGTATTATTCAAGAACATTCCTTTTATGGATAATGATTATTAATCGAATATCCAAAAAGTCTTGAAGATCTACATGATCTCCTATTTTCGGTTGTGTCCCAATGCAACTGTAGCTACCAAAAATGGGAAACCCTAAACCACCAAATAGTAAAGAGAGGAAGCAAAACCTAAGGTACGATCGTCTACTCTCTTAATACTTTCTCTCTATAATAATTTACTAATATACACCAAGACTTATTCTCACGTCGGAGATAGTTACAAGAATTACATTATTCCTGTAATGAGTTCTAATGGTGTCTTGTTTTATAGGTCATCGTTCAGGTTGCCGATGTGGAAATTACCCGATAGAGACTTACCCATCTGATACACATCACCTAATTTGATGTGAAGTTAAAATTATTTCTATAAAGTTTGTGTAATCTCTAGACTCACTTGTATTATATTTTTGTCTCTCTACGTCAACTAAGTTATCTACCAATAAAATGATTATCTTATTGGTACATTCTAAAATCTTAGTGGAACACTCTTTCTCAATCCATCTCTATATATGGATGTGTATACAGAGTAAAAGTGAGAGGGTCTACCAATATGAATTCCCAATAAAATGGTCTCTTTTAAAATAATTATTACTAAAAGCATTGAAGTAGATAAAACTCACATATTTTTAATTGTTAAAGATTACAAAATACAAAGAAAACCACACACATAAACTTAACATCACAAATAAATACAAATACAAATAGATTGTTTGCAAATATAGATATAAAAGGATAATTAATCAAATACCCAATTCGGTTTGCACCTCTAAAATGGTCATAGCAGACTTTTGAAGTTGTTGAGATTCATCTTCGGTTAAATGCAAACTCGTCACTCCCATCACTCCGCTCCTTCCCAACTGTGTCGGCAAGCTAAGGAACACCTCACCCCCGGTGATGCCATAGAACCCTTTAGCTAGTACTGAAACAGGATGCACCTTGCGTTGGTCCCTTAATATGGTCCGAGCTAGGTTAGCAACTGAGTAACCGATGGCCCATGATGTATAACCCTTTAAACCAATCACTTCATATGCACCTTGGACGACTTCTTTGTGTATGTTCTCGAGTGTTTGCTTCTCATAGGCGATTTGTTGTCTATCTAGAAAGCTAAGTATCGGCACTCCACCAACGCTTATGCTTGACCATAGTGCTACAGATGAGTCTCCGTGCTCTCCCATGATATATGCCTTGAGTAAAAAGTTTGATAAAAGATTAATAACTAGTAAGTGACATGTTTACAAAATATTATTGGAATGTACGTTATAGATTTATCATGTTAATAAATGCAAAAAAATAACAGTAATTGATCATTCATATTTTGTTATTTCATGTGTTTACTGATCAAGGATAATCTGTCCATTTCTTTTTATTCTTATTTTCTAATTTTGTTTAAATTTCCGACCAGTTTCTAACAAAATTCTGACAAGAACTAGGGTTAAGTACTTTTCGGCAGTTTTCTAGTAGTGTATGTAAGGACTCATAAAACTTCAAACTAACCTGCACATCATGGGCATTGACATCAAGATGATCCGCAATGAGAAACCGAAAGCGCGAAGAATCCAGATTAGTACCTGACCCGATAACCCGGTTAGCTGGAAGCCCAGATAATTTCCATGCAACATACGTCAAAATATCCACCGGGTTAGACACTATCATCATAACAGCCTCCGGAGACCCGGCTGACAATGGAGGAATTATCTTGCAGAACAAACTCACATTCCTCTGCAACAAATTCAGCCTAGACTCCCCGGGTAACTGGCGGGCACCCGCGGTTACAATCACAAGATCAGAACCAATAGTGCATGAGTGATCAACGGATGCAGAGATAGTGGTACGTGGGAGGAATGCAGCGGCGTGCTGGAGGTCAAGCATCTCACCACGGAGCTTGTCGGGGTTAACGTCGACGAGAGCGATCTCGTCTGCGAGATCTTGTGTCAGAATGGTTTGTGCAATGGCCATACCGACGTTTCCTACGCCAATGACGGAGATTTTGGTGTTGCGGGTGGTGGGTGGTGGTGGTAATGCACCATGGATGGGCTTGAAGAAGGACTGAGCTATGTTTAATCCATCTGGACCAAGAGCTAAAGATGAAGCACTAATTTTCTGCATCTTCTTTGATGTGTTATACTCCAAAAAAGATGTTTGAAATATGGATTGTGATGGAATTGATGTAGATGTGGGAGTTGGTATTTATACTAACAAAGGTCATTATTTTATTAATATAGTATTTAGAGAAGATCTATGATAGATTCAAGATCCATTCGATATCAAAACCGCTGCTTATCTAAAGTAGGATATTTGAGTTTTATATTAATTAAGTAATAACTAGAATTACGACCCGCCGCAATGCGGCGGGGATTCTTTAATTATAACTAAGTCGATTAGGGACCTGCACATTATGTTGAACCTGTCAAATGGGAAAAAATAAACGATGTAAAAACGTTCACCCACACACGCACGTTGCGTCGTGTTAACTCGCAAAATTTAGAACGAAGCGTAAAAACACTAAACCAAAGACGCACGTCACGATGTGCTAAGTCACTAAATTTAGAACGAAGGATAAAGCGAAAAATTTTGTGGAAAATGAAAACTATAAAGAACCAAAGTTGAAAGTAAAAAAAGTTGTGAAGATAGATTGCAAAAGATAAAAAAATTTGGGTTAAAAGTAAAAAAATAAATAGTTTGGAGTTAAAAATAATTTATGAAATAATTTTTGGTGAAAAGTAAAAAATCATTTTTTTTTTTTTGAAAAACCCCCAAAGCCAAGGTTACAACAACCATATGCATAACCATTTTTTATTTGAAAACCCCCCAGGGGCGTAAAACTGTGCCAAATAGCATCAATGCCACATTACCGCAGCGACCACCAACACTGAAGTTGCGGCGTGTTTATGTGAAGAAGTTAGACCGAAACGCTAAACATAGAAGTTAATAACTAAGTCGATCTAAGACCCGCACGTTATGTCGAACTTGTCAAACAGGGAATAATAGACGATGTAAAAACGTTGAACCACACACGCACGTTGCATTGTGTTAACACGCAATGTTTAGAACGAAACATAAAAACGTTACACCACACACGCACGTTGCGATGTGTTAACCCCAAAATTTAGAACGAAGCATAAAGCGAAAAATTTGCGAAAAATGAAAACTATACAGGGCTAAAGTTGAAAGTAAAAAAGTTGTAAGAGTAGATAGTAAAAAATAAAAAGTTTTGGGCTAAAAGTATAAAAAACAAATAGTTTGGGGTTAAAAGAAATTTACCAAATACCTTTGGGTGAAAAGTAAAAAATTCAATTTTTTTTTGGAAAACTCCCAAAGCATTGGGTACAAGACATATGTGCACAAAAAGGTTGCTACTTTATAGTGTTTTAATGAGTATTGATAAGCTACGTAGATAATGCAGCATGATAAAATTTTCTTTTACGGTTTTGAAACCATGGGTAGATTATTATAAAAAATATAAAAAATAGCATTATATAAGAGCATTCTCATTCAATCCATCAAATTATACATACATTCCAGTAAAAAACAACTCTTATATCAATATATTTTCACTAAAAACAAATACTTTTCTCTTTCCTTTTCAATTAAATAATATTATCATTACATTTTTCTCTCTTCTTCACTCACAACCACTTTCAATATATATTAAAAAAATTATACTGGGTGAACAGTGTCCCCCAAATATACAGATGAACAGTAACATTTTCTCTCTCCTCCACTCACAACCAATTTTTATACCCTTTATAATATAAAAACTACCCCTCACATATTTTCATGGTTTAGAAGAGAATGCTCTAAGTAGCAGCATATATATCATATATGACCATGTACATAATATGATATCTAAACCTGGAGAGAAATGCCTTAATACCGAAAGTCATTCTAAAATCAGACAATAGCCCTTAACACCCACTCACTCCCATACACACAATATAAATTTAATATTCTTTTAAGTAATAAACAAGAGATGAATCGTACTGTTGCACAAATTATTTCACACACCACATACTGTAACGTTTTATTGGATTATATGTGCTTTTATAGATAATAGCATATGATTTGAGAGGTGATATATGTACATCTATAATTTATTTATTATCTATTATTTGTCTATTTCTATCTAATAAATAAGAATCTTTAAAATACATATCATGCATGTGGTAAAGTATAAATATATAGTCTCCTAAAAATAGAAAGTCGTGAAAGAATATTAAACTGACTCCGATTGAACTCATTCAAATGGCATCGGAAACGCTTTGTTGAACTCTATTATAAGAGATTTTAGGTTTTCGTTTTTTGGATTTTTAATTAGTTTGGATCATTGTGTCTTTATATTTAGCATTGTATGTTTTTTTTTTATTTGCGTCATTGTGTCTTTTTGCATCTCATTATGCCTTTTTTTGACATTGTGTATATTTCTTGGCATTGTATTGTATTTTACAATTCATTATATTTTTATACCCTTCATAGATTTAGGAGAATTTAAAGGATAACTTTATCGTGGTGTGATTCTATATATGCCTATTCAACTTGTTTTTCCTGTAAAGTAACCTGTTAAACAATGCAACCATAATAACATTAAAAGAATATGTATTTTTAAATATTTTATATAAATTCAGTGATACTTATTATTTAATTATAGATAGTTATTGTAGAATTAACCAGATAAATTTAATATGAAGTTAATTTTGAATAGTTATAATTTCCGATTTTCCTTGTTAGTCTCGAAAGATAAATTTGTATTATGGATAGTTTTTGTCAAATAGTAAAAAAGATCTAAGTTTTAGTTGTGCTAAAATGATATTAAAAAGACTAAGTACACTTTATATAAGTTAACATTTATTGATGACATAAAAAATAATACCCAATTGATCAAAAAAGGTTTTAAAAATTAACTTCATAGAATTTATAAACGTTACATCAGACTTCATTTTTTAACTAGTGTTTAACCCCCCACATTGCGGGTGTGAGGGTCGTAAAACTATACTAAGTAGTAAGCAAACGACGACCAAAACCAAGAAAAATCATAAAACAAAAATACGAAATTATACGTAGGTAAAAGCATTCGCGAACATATACCGCATAAAATGTAAGTAAACTCAAATTTATAAAGAAAACTTTAACTTAAAACCAAAATAAAAAAGAAAACTTTCATATCCAAACATGAAGTATACAAATCTAAGGGACTAAAAATGTAAACTATAGTATAAGACAAAAAAAAAAAAAAAAAAGCATCTATGGTTGTGTGATGAAAAATGAAAACTAAGATGAAAAGTAAAGAAAGAAATGCTTTTGTTGTAAATATGTGAAAAATGAAGGGTTTTAAACCACTCTAGATAAGAACCTACCATAAATGTATTATATAATAACTAGTGGGAAACCCCGCATTACGTGTGGGTTTTTGATCGGTATTGATTTGGTTTGTTACTATATTGATACGAGACAAATACTTGGTATAACAATCAACACGTGTTTTAAATCGATCGAAACCATAAATAAACAAACATTCAGACCAACTTTATTGGAACAATATCTGCTGTGTTCATCACAATATACAAAACGAAATCTTGAAAAATAATTAAACATAGTTGTAAAATCAGATTTTTAAAGTTAACGAATGTAAATAAAAAATAGGCTACACACTAAAAAAATCATATTTTTAACTCTAATACCAGATTATATACGGGTTTTAGATTGAAAGATTTCATGGGGTTTTGGATTTAGAGATTTCATGCGAATTCAACATACGTATGTAATAGATTATTAATAATTTTAAATACCTTTCTGTAGTATAAATTTTATTCAACCAAAATATACTATGAAGTAGAAAACTACGGTTGTTGAGTGCAACCCAGACAGCAAAAGCACCAACAAAGGCGGCCCACTGTAAAACTTGTTGAGTACTGATATCCATAACACAAAATCCTAAAGTATTTCCTCTCTTTTTATCACCACCCCCACTCGGTGACCACCACCACCCTCTCTGCCTCTCATCAAACCACTCTATTTTCTTTGTCTCTCTGAAGCATTGGCCACAGTGCACTTCCTTGAAAATCCGGCCTCCTTTCCGCTACTGACGACCATCGTTGCCCAATTTGTTGACCGAATGATGAAGATCTGGTTGATTTTGCCACATGCAGTGCACTGCCACATTCTTATTCGACACTCCAACAGCTTTCCATCTCTACACTCTCTCTTATCCCTCTAATGTCCGAGTTTTCGTTGGTTGTTCGCGATGGCAGATTCGAAACGTTAATCGAATAAATCGAAAGGAATAAACGACGTCGTTCTATATTTGGTGGTATCCGAATCGGTGGAAGCACTTGTAGAGTTACGATGGGAGAAGCTTGCACCACGTCAATTTCTGGTGGAAACCGAAGAGATGTAAACTTTTAAAAAAGAGGGCAATAATTTTGGAGCAAGGGTAATAACGTAGTTTTGTAGATTTGGACTGAGGGTATAATTGTCATTTGATGGTTACTGTAGACAAGATCTACCGAAAATGTTATATAGTATAATATAATATAATATAATAAATTGATTAAAAAAGGTTTTAAAAATTAACTTAGATAGAATTTATAAATGTCACATCAAACTTCATTTTTTAAAGACAAATTTTGTGGATTTTATATATTAGAGCATTCACATCCAAACCATCAAATTATACATACATTCCACTAAAAACAACTCTTATATAAATATATTTTCACTAAAAACAAATACTTTTTCTCTCTCCTTTCAATTAAATAATAATATCATTACATTTTTCTCTCACTTCCACTCACAACCACTTTCAAAATATATTAAAAAATTATAACGAGTGAACAGTGTCCCCCCAAATATACAGATGAACAGTAACATTTTCTCTCTCCTCTACTCACAACCACTTTTTATACCCTTTATAATATAAAAACCCCTCATGACATAATTTGATGGTTAGAATGTGAATGCTCTTAACATATTATATTTTAAGCAACTGTGTAATACACGGGTATATTAAACCCTTGTAAAACATGTTTGTTTTAGTGGTAATTTTTATTACTAAATATATAATATTACATTCATATAACTTATATAATACAATATACAATTTGTCATATATAGAGATTCTATACCTGATATAACTTATATAATATATGATATTTTAATCTAGTATAATATCAAATTTGTCATATATAGAGATAATACCTGAGTACATTAAGCCAGCCCTTTTAAATTATGTATATTGTGTTTTGGACCGGTTTGTGTAGTTTCAGAAACGGTGAGCTTCTTTTTTCAAACACAGTCTAAAACAAGTGTGCATAGTTTATGTACGCCTTTAACTTTTGGTTTCCTTTTAACATTCTCCTGTTGTCTAATTCCATCTTCAATAATATTTAATCTTTCATTTGTAGAATTTTATTCTCTAAAAGACACCTGCCTTGATTTTAAACTTCTACTCGCTTATTCAGTGTTGTTGGTTCTTCTAAATTTAAACAATATGAACAATATATCATATCTTGACTGGATTCACAAATACTTTATCGAGAGAAACGTTTAAATTTGTAACATACGAGTTGGCGTTACCCGCGCGTTGCGTGGAATGTTGATTATCAAAGTTTTTAGTATCAAATGCAAATATTCTTTTGTATAAGCAAAAACAATTATTTATGCTGGCTTCACTTATCCAAATTAACATACAAATATTCGGCACAACCATTTAAACAAACATTAATAGTCATCTTAAGTATCATTGGCTACACTCGTATATAAACGTATATAAACGATTATTATAATTATGTAATAATACAAATCTATCTATACTTACTATCTATAAAAGGAGCTTAGAGCATGACCTCACTTTGCTTACGTGTCAGCATATTAGGTACGCCACCTAGGATGCCACATAGATTCGGCTGATGTCATTCCGCTGATGTCATAAATCCGATTTTTTTTAAATCATTTTAAATCTCAATGTATATACAAATAAGTATTTCAAATTAGAGGTAATTTGAATTTTAAAAAGACATGGCCCGCCCAATCTCATCACAAACATCAGATCCAGTTTCCCTCTTCCCTTTCCTTCTGGCGATTTTTTACCCTAAATTCCAAAAACTCACTACAAAGTTCTGGATCTGCTCTAACCTACCGATCTGCTCATGCGGCTCTCCATCTCCGATCAGGCCTCCAATCATCTACAAGGTAATCATAATTAACCTAATTTTGTTTCATTATTGATAGTTTATGATTGTTACTATTCGTCCATTCTTCCTCAATTCTTCACTTCCGACAGTTCAATGGCTTCCGACAACTCTACTCCACCTCTCACTGTTGATTCCTTAAACCCTAAGGTTGTTTTCTTATCTGTTTTACTTCTGTAACTTGATTTGATTTTTAGCACCACTTAGGGTTTTGTTGTTTTGGTTTATGTTGATTTCAAGTGTTGATGTTTTGATCGGTGATTTGATAAGATGTGAAATCAGATTGGATTGATACAGTTGATATAATAATAAGTTGATTTAAACGAATGATTGTATGGATGATTTGTGTGTTGATGTTTTTTTTTTTTTTTTGATTTTTAGGTTTTGAAATGTGAGTATGCTGTTCGTGGTGAAATTGTGTCTCTGGCTCAGGTAAGTTTAAAGAAGTTGTAAATTTAGTATATATGTATAGATTGCTAAAGAAGTTATAAATTTAGTTGAATGAATAGTTTTTTTCTATGTGCTTTTGTTTTTTTATAGGTAGAATTACAAACGAACCAAGCCACTTGTGAGCTACTCGAGATCGGCGAGTTAAAAGCTTGAACCGGGCCGAGTTTAGATGAGCTTGAGCTCGAGCTCTTTTATTGTTTATTAAACAAGCCTTGATAAACACTCCTACAGTTATAGGAAGGTATAAGTTTTGATTTGCTGCTCACGTCTTTAAAATATATTTGCAGATAATTTACTTTAACATTGGAAATCCACAGTCTCTTGCTCAGCAGCCAATCACCTTCTTCAGAGAGGTTTGCATTCTGCAATACTTTTTATTGTTGTATTTATATGTTATTGTTGCTTAATGCTGTGTTGCTTAATGCCGTTAATTTAGATTTAATACCTTCACATGTCGGCAACGCTTCAGTTATGGTTTTTCTTATCAGTTTTGTTATTTCTTTTTTGGTAATTAAATTCCAATTTAAGTTCTTTTTCTTTTGTTGTATTTTAGAATTAGAAGAAAGCAAGCAGATGTGGAGTTTTAATTGAACAAAGTTGGTATGTGTTAATTGTTTGATTTTTTTTTCAGTTTAGCTACTGAAATAAAGTTGATTTGTATATTTGTAGGTGGAAGCTGTTAATTTTATAGAATTTAATGTATCCGTCTTTTCTTTTGGTCAAATTCAAAATTCAACAGGTTTGTGTACGTGTGTGTGTGTAGTTTCTATTAATTCTTTTCTTCAATATCAACTCGGTAAATTGATGATGATGATTTCAGTTGAGTTTGTTGGAAAAATAGGGTTAAATCGTGATGATGATGATGATGATTTCAGTATGATGATGAATATGGTTTTATTTCGAATCTCCCCGGTTCAAATCTACTACATCCGTCGATTCTTCTGATTTCGAGTTCTCTCCTGTCATCACAAGGTATGTTACCCGTCTTTTCTTTTGGTCAAATTACAGATCTGAGCCTTAATAATCTTCAAATTACAGATCTGTTTTTGCAGGTTACAAAATTCATTTTGCAGTTAGCAATGGCTAAGGACTCTGAAGCTAGGCATTTCATCGAACTCTGAAGCTGCTTTTTTTAAAAAGTTGGAAGGTCTTCAATCGTGTGAGGTCTCGGAACTCTTAAATGCCTATGAAGAGGATCCCAGTGTCAAGCTGGTAATTATAAAGGTACTTTTCGTTCAAATAAAATCTTCTCAATATAGCTGGGAGTATAATTATAATATATTCTTTTTCCTGTTGTTTGTGGATTCGGTTTTTGTTAACTTATGGCTTATACCAAAATTTGGATGCAGGGTGAAGGAAAGGCCTTTTGTGCTGGTGGTGCTTTATTGCTTATCTAATTATTATTTTTTTTGGTTGTTGTACCAGTTAGCGGGAAAGAAGCTGCAATTCTATTCTCAATCGCATATACATTGGATTATCTTATTGCAACTTATGCAAAAATCCAGGTAAAAGCTCTCAAAAGTCAAAACCAATGTTATCTTTATACCAAGTCGTTTGTTCAGAATGTATGAAAATCTTATGTTGACCACAAATTCATATTTATGTATAATAATTGATAATCATGGAAGGTCAGTCTGTCAAATGGTTGTTGCTGCTAATAACACATGAGTAGGGGGCGTGGTATTCTTTAGGTAATATCACATGACCCGCCCCGAAAGAGTGATGTACATGCTTATATCTCAATTGCCTTTCTTTGTTCAGGTAGAATCAACAGACCACTCTGGTCATCTCCATTTGTTGTGTCTGAAGATATAGGTGGGTCACATGTACAGACCACCCTGCAGTCAAGTGGACCGAAGTGTGCTGGTGCAAAGAGGTACCTTTCGCCTTTATGGTAGTGCTGTAGAGAGGTACCTTTCACCAGGCTTTTAGATATGTTGTTTTGTAGTAAGTAAACTTATTGCATGCCAAATGTTCGATGAAATGCCTAGCTTATAGTTTTACTAACATTGTGTGTTGTGTAGAGATTAAATGAAGTGAGTAACTTTTAGAGAATGGAAAACGAAGATGACACGTGAAAAGGCAGCAGATCGAGAATGCACAAGCATGAAACATCAGCCACAATGTATAAAAATGGCTCAAAATGAAACGGTGTTCAAAAGTCGTGTCGTGTATTCAGGCACAATGGAAGCCTACAGGAAAGCTATTGATTCTCACTTGCAATAGTTTGAGGTAAAAACTGTCAGTTGTAAATTATATAAAAATAAGAAGGAAGTTAAATGAGGAACAAACATAAATTTACTCACTAATAAGATGGCATAAGAATCTGAAACCACCGTAGTGCCATCCACCAAAGCAGGCACATAACCCATTGGGTTAACCTTTAGAAGTTCTGCATTTCAAACCTCACACAATTAAGTTTTCACACTTAATTACTAGATGTGTCAGTTGCCTAGAAACCGTTCTGAAGTATATAATATTTTCTCTTAATACAGTGTCTCTTAAGTGTTTTGCATTACTAAATGCTTTATGTGATTATCTTTGGTATTTTAAAAACCTGATACAATCCTGATATATAGAGAGTTTTTTTTTCAAATAACTATCAAAACTCGAAACTTATTTACGTATTTTGTTTCTTATTAGTATAGTAAGTTAGTAGCTTGAGTTGCCATGCCAATCCCTGATTCTCTATTACATCGAAATTATAGTTCCGCAGTTCAAGACCACTAATTCAAAGAGACATCTGACATATCTTTGAGTCCAGGTTCCTGACTCGCAGATCTGTAACTTAGAAGTTTGGAGAATGGAAAACGAAGATGACTCGTGAAAAGGCAGCAGATCGTGAATGCACAAGCATGAAAAGTAATTGATTCTCACTTGCAATAGTTTGAGGTAAAAGCATGCAAAGTAATTGTACTTTATTACGTTCGATGAATTGCTTTTTATGTGTATTGAGGTTTAGGTTTATTAATGATATTGTTTATTCTCTTTAGAGAACTGGCACTAGCGTGCAAGAGGAAGTGGATACATCTTGCTATGATGTTGTTGCAGGTATTAGTGTTTTATCGACCTGATGTTATAATTATACAAATTAAATTAAAAGTAACTGTATGTTTACTTCAAATGTTTCAAGATAATGCATTCAGAGAGGATGAAGGAGAAACAGATACCTATTACTTGCCAGCCACAATGTATATAAATGGCTAAAAATAAAACGGTGGTCAAAAGTCGTGTCGTGTATTCAGGCGCAATTGAAGCCTACAGGAAAGCTATTGATTTTCACTTGCAATAGCTTAATTACGTTCGATGAATTGTACTTAAAGTATGGTACACACTTTTGACTCTTTTATACAATAACTTGAGTTGTTTTGAACCGAACCAACTTGCATTTTCTACAAACTCTCTGTTGAAGCATGCATGTTATACCAGTGTTTTACCCAATATGTTTTTTAGTATTTGATTCCGATCGTTATTAGAACAAACCCGTGTATTCACACGGGCGTACACCTAGTACTATATAATAAAAGAAACCAATGAGATGACACATGTCATTCATTGAAGCTATCTATTTTTTATATATAATTAATTAATAGTAATTAAAAGATAGTTATAAAATTAAATTTAATATAAATTTAAAAAATTCGTATAGGAGATAATATAATATTTTAAAATATTTATCAGATTTCAAAATTATTTATCCAGAAATTAACAAAAGATATATAATGTAAATGATTTATTTTATTAAACTAAAATAGTTAAGGTTAGAACTATTTTAAAAATGTTTATAAGGGTAAACAAAAATATTAATCAATGTTTATTGGTTCTATACTTTTATTTTCGAGTTCAACTCTCAACTCAAATACGGTAATCATTATGTTTACGTTACGTTTATAAGTACCATCACCGCAATCACTTCATCCATCGTATATTGAGTATATCCGTTAGTTTTTTTAAGATATAAATTTTTATTAGATTCATTCAACCCGTGTAATAAACGAGTTTTTTTAAAGATATAACATTTTTATTTTTTACTATACAAAATTACATTTATGCAACTCGTGTAATCCATAGTGTTTTTAAAAATATAACTTTTTTATTATGTAGTATATAAAATTAGATTTATTCAATCCATATAATACATAGGGTTTATAAAGATATAACTTTTTATTGTTTGGTATATAAAATTACCAAACAATGTAACATTTTTCATCTATCTACTATAATAAAAGAAACCAACTTTTGTACACGTGTCATTCATTGAAGGTATCCTCAAATATATACTTATCTTATAGTAACTAAATAAATAATAAATTAATATTAAATCTTATCATACTTTAATAAAATATAATCCTCAAATCGAAATTGTTAATTTAATATATTTTTAAAACAAATACCTCTCTTTCCTACTTATCTTATATTAAATATATAAATAATAAATTAATATTAAATGTTATCCTAATTTATTAAAAATATAATTTTTTTATTATTTGGTATACAAAATTATATTTATTCAACTCCTGTAAAACGCGGGGGTTTTAAAAATATAATCTATTTTATTATTTTTCTATACAAAGTTACATTTATATAACCCGTGTAATACACGAAGTTTTTAAAGATATAACTTTTTTTATCATTTGCTATGTAAAATTAGATTTATTCGGCACATGTAATACACGAGTTTTTTAAAGATATAATTTTTATTATTTGGTAGATTTTTCAACCCGACTATACGTGGGTTTTTTAAAGATACGACGTTTTTAGTATTTAATATACAAAACTATATTTATTTAATCTGTGTAATACACATGATTTTTAAAGGTATAACTCTTTTTTAGATCTATTCGACACGTGTAATATACGAGGTTTTTAAGGATGAAATTTTTTATTATTTAGTTGATTTATTCAACCTGATTATACACGGATTTTTTAAAGATATGACGTTTTTAGTATTTAGTATACAAAATAACATTTATTTAATCTATGTAACACATGGTTTTTAAAGATATAATTTTTTTTATTATTTGATATATAAAATTATATTTATTTAACCCGTACAATATACGGGGTTCATAAAAATATAACTTTTTTATTATTTAATATATAAAATTACATTTATTCAACCCGTGTAATAAACGGGGTTCTAACCTAGTACCAATATAGGATAATAATAATAATAAGGTGAGAGTATTGATACATCCCCACTTTTTATATGCACATCCCCCTCAGAGGCCGCATATAGGGCAATAAGGGGCGTATACAGTGTGAAAGAATTTATGTGTAAGAAAAAGAGTTTTGATACGCCTCTCATTGCCCTATGAGAGGCGTATAAGATTGTTGTAGTTGAAGCATTAAACCCTATACGCCTCCCATTGAACTATACACGACTTTTAATGAATTTAAGATATAATTACTGACATCCAGTAAGTTCAATCTGAAAAATGTGAAAAGGTAACCCTATAGGTGCTTATTGATCTATACGCCCGTTATCAGAGTTTTTTTTTCCAAAATGGTGTGGGTGGAAAAAGTATTTACCAAAATGATGTTGTATGAAAAATATTTATCAAAATAATGTTTTGAAGATTTTATGTATTTCTCACTCCTAATCTTATTAGATAACTTCAATTCCTTTAAATAATATTTGATTTAATCATAAATTATCATATAACTATATTTTTTCATGAATCATAAATTAAACTTTTTTTTACAAAACTTACTTTGAAAATAATACTTATTTTGAAGAACTGTTTTTAAACATGTGATTATAATCATTTCAGTTATACCCTCGTGATTTTATAATTAATAAAAAAAGTCGTTAAAAAATTAATTAAAAAAGTATGTTCTTTTTATTTTTATAATATCAACAAATGAGGTAAGAATTAGATTCAAATTCAGTTACTAATTACTATTTCTTGTGATTGAACACTAAATACATTAGTTTTCTTCAGGGTTACCACTACAAGAACAGGGCACCTTTAGCGGCGACAGGTGTCGCCGGTATTGACCACTATTGTCGCCGCTATTGAGTTTTAGCGGCGACATGTCGCCGGTAAAGCGTCGTCGGTATTGCTCGGACGGTATTGACCAGTTGTCGCCGGTATTGATCAGTTGTCGCCGGTATTGATATTCCACTTTTAGCGACGACAGATATCGTCGCTAAAAGTGTCGCCGGTAATCCCTATTCGTCGGTAAAGGTTTAAAGGCAATAGCGGCGACACATGTCGCCGCTAAAAGTCTGTTTTTTTTTTAATACAGCAGCTGTATATACAGCTACCCAGCCAGTTTTATGGCCGAAAAAAACAAAACCTGCCTATTTTCAAACAACGCAAGCAAACGCCATGAACATAATCAACATATACTAAAGGTGTTATAATTAAAAACTATGTTTAAGTCGTACATACGTTTAAGGTAATATAATTAAAAACAACGCAAGCAAACACCATTAACGCAAGCTTCACTCATCGTTATCGTTGGGTTCATCGTCGGATTCATTATCGAATAAGTTGTCAGAATCCTAGTCTTTTGACTTTCCTTTTCATTTTCCTTGTGAAGCAAGACAGTTGTTAAGTTGGTTCAAAAATGACGGTGTTTGGAACAAGCTGTTAACAAAATCCTACAATAATAGATAGCAAAACGTATATTAGCATATTAATTAACACTACCAACATATATTTAACAAGGAAACATGCGTTCGTTTGTCATTTTATAAATTGCGTAGTTTACCTCGGAAAAGGGTTCTTGCGTCCGAGCTTGCGAAGACGACATGTTAGATGACGAGTGCGAGGACGTGTTGGAAGAAGGTTTGGGCCCCATCCCGCGGTACCATCCTCGCCGCTCACCCAACGCTTCCTGATACGGGGCAATTGGCGGACCCTCACCGCTCCATTCACTTGTGGCCTGTTGTATGTTCCGCTGTATTTTACGAAGATGATTAAATATATATGTGTATATCTATACTATATAATAAAAGAAACCAGTTTGAGGACACTTGTCATTTATAAAAAAAAAAAGATTCGATAGATAAAATTTAAAATTTAAATTAATTCATAACTAAAAAGAGATTTATATATTATATTAGAAATTTATCTTGAATGAAAATAAAATTCTAATCTATAATTTCCGAATTAGTTTCCGAATTGTATCGTATTTGGTTTGCATGTTACTCTATATTACACGGGGCAATAACCTAGTATATATATATTTGTTATAGAAAATAATACTTAAAAGAAATACTTACGTAATTTTGTTCAGCAACCGGATCAACCCAATTCCCTTGATTGTCCGTGTGGGTTTTAGCATACGTAGGTACCCAATCCATATCCTGTTTAACATTAAACTTAGATTAGACATTAAATAAACAAAAGCTTACACACACGCACACATACATAAAACATTACATTTTTATAGGCGGTGCTACCGTACGACGATGTCCCCCCACGGTATGGGAATTGTTGTTTCTCGCGTACTAGTGTGTTGGCCTCGCTTCTTTTCATATATTTTTCTTCCCGGAAACCTTCGATGGTTCTCAACCAGTTATCATAGGGCATATCCGGGGGATGGAATGCCCTTGCACTCTCAAGATCATTGTAACCTCCCTTGCTCTTAAATAATTTTTTAGCATCGTACTTGCGGTCAGAGTACCGCTTCATAAGCACAGCCCTAATGCCACCCGTCAAGTTTTTGGCCTCTATATCACGTTCCACTTCATCAAAATTGAAATTTTCCTACAAATTAAATAAAAAAAGTTAAAATATCATATATAAATTAGATTTGCATGTGCTTAAATATTTGATAAAATTTTATGCATATAACTTATTTACCCGTAAGTGGTTCATGACGGCATCCTTGTAATGTTGTTCAACGTTATCCCATCCAATTTTATCGAACGGGATGGACCGCCACATATACAGGCCGGCCTCCCGTGAAAACATATCTCTTGTTTTACCAACAGGGGTATACGTGACCTGCCTGTCAAACGTAAGCGATATAGGCCCCCCCGCTTTTACCAGACGCCTTAGTTTCTCGTTTTTTGCTTTCCCCCTAACCCTCTTTGGGGGAACCGCTGCAATTAAAACAAAAATAATTAGTAACAACATTTATAATATAAAAAATATAAGGACTACAAAATAATTTAATAAAAGACTTACCGTCTGTCTCGTGTGTGCCACGAAATCCACCAGGAGGAATCGGTGGATCACCAGCGCCGTCACCCCCATGTCCCCAGGGGGCCACATCAGCCATCAGATACGCGAATATCAACAATATTGAAAACATAATCCCTATAAAGTTACAAATGTTACAGCATGTGTATCTAATACAAATTAAGCGAAAGTACAACAACGGTAACTCAAATTCAAATAAATATTTCAAACAAGTGTTTATCAATTACAAATCAATATAAATTACAATAACTTTTCTTTTAGTCAGACTCCACATAATCGGGATCATCCTCATCATAATCAGCCTCGACCTCATCACAATCAGTCTCGACCTCAAACACTTCATCGACGGTAGCCGTTGGGGGATTAACTTCAATTGAAGGCTCACCCCCAGTAACATGAGAAGATCCAATTTGAAAGTATTGGGTCAAGTCAATGACAAGTGGACAGTCAGATGAAGAGTTGTTGTCGACAATGTCATTATCTTCTAAGCCTTTGTCAACATTTTGAACCTTATTGACGCGGTCATCATCACTTAATGGCCGATCCCAAATTCTTCGATGATTAACATTTTCGACTACCCACCTATGTTTGTTTTTTTGGTTTCGAGACGTTTCTTGGATGAAGAACACTTGTTTGGCTTGCGAAGCAAATATGAGTTGATCGTCTTTGTCCCATTCACGTTCAGTGCTTATACTGGTGATATTATTGTCATGGTTTACACCCCTTCGAGTATCAAACCACTTGCACCGAAATAGGACAGTGGAATAATTATTTGTATAACGCAACTCAATAATTTCTTCTAATTGGCCATAAAATTTCACACCGTTCTCTCCAACCACTTCCACCCCAGAGTTTTGCGTTGTGCATTTTGCATCACGTTCAAGTGTCTTAAACCTAACACCGTTGACTATGCAAGCAGTGTAAGTGTATGCAGTCATTTTCGCACAAATTGAAAGAGCATACAACTCCGGGTGGAATTCTGGAGAATTTTGTGTTTTCATCGAATGTACCTAACAAATATAGAGTAATAATGTTTGTTATATATGTATTACCTAGCAAGTGTAGAGTAATGAGTGTTATATATGTATTATACCTTATGGAGAAACCATCCCGGAAATTTGGTTTTAAGATCATCTTGGGGATGTGTATGTTTGAATTCACTACATTGATGACAAATATAAGAAAGGAATGAAAAATACGAATTAACAGATTATGAAAAGTTAAAGATAGAAGCACTCACTTCATGTACTCCCTAACTTCTGTGCAATTTTCGAGGACAAACCATTCCATCTTGCTTTTTTCGATGAATGATAGATATTTGTCCTTTGTTGCACCAACAGGACGACATTTGGACTCAAACACCCATAACTTTCTTTTTTCAACAACGACATCAGCGTTTCTATCTGGGCGATTGAACTTAGTCTGAACATCTTTAAGGTACATTGAACAAAATGTTAGAGCTTCTTCAAACACATAACGTTCAGCTATACAACCTTCAGGCCTTGCCGGGTTTTTGACATAGTTCTTTAGTTTTTTCATGTACCTTTCAAATGGATACATCCATCTAAAAGCTACTGGACCTCCCGCAATCGCTTCATCAGGTAAATGCACAAGTAAATGAACCATAATGTCAAAAAACGCAGGTGGATAGATCATCTCTAACTTGCATAAGATGGTAACAATGTCATCCTTTGCTTTCTTCATATCATCCACCGATAGTGTTCTAGAGCAAAGTTGCTTAAAGAACATACAAAGGTCTACTATTGGTGTAGATGTATATTTAGTCAAAAGCCCTCTAACCCCAATCGGTATCAAATGTTGCATGAGGATATGACAGTCATGAGATTTCAACCCGGTAATGTTAGCATTGTTATCTGTCATGTAAGACCCTAATTCGTACATGACAAAAGTCGCAGCGGAAAACACGAACCATAAAATTTCTTTCTTTACCAACGTTTTGACTTACTTGAAAGTTCGTTTTGATATGTATCTTCTACAAAAATTAAAGCATAAGTCTTGTTTCCTAATAGTACATACTCAATTATTCCCGTACAATCTATCTTGTGACTCGATCTTCGATCTCTAATCCTTGTTATAATCGCCCGTTATCCATACAACCAGCACTCACCACATACATGCATAAACATTAGCACACATTATACAAACAAGATACATTCGCGTACACTTCACATTTCGTCATCTTTCAAACTTTAAGCATTTCATCTATGTATCCATTTCCTGGTGAGGCTTCAGTAATGTACCTGCATCACTTTTTCATTCTCAAGGTACACCATCAATAACGTTAACACTCAACATATCTAAGTCATACACACATACGTACTTGCATACCTACTAACATACACATCTACATACGTACATACCCTTCCTACAGCATTTCATACATGCATACACTCATACATGTCTTTATACATACACACATACACAACTACCTACGTACATACCTTTTACTACATCTTTACATACATGCCTACACTCATACATATCTTTATACATACATACATACATACACATCTGCATACGTACATACCTTTCTTACAGTATTACATATTCATACATGCATACACTCATACATATCTCTATACTTACATATATACTCATCTGCATACGTACATACCTTTCTTACAGTATTACATATATACATAATTACGCATCTACATACGTGTACAACACCTTGCATACCTCTTCATACTTATACGTTATTTACATGAGGCTTAAACTTTGATTTATAGCCCATAAACTTCTAAGGGTCGATCAAAATCATGTTTAGAAAGTCCGTCGTAGTCCACGGATAACAAACCGAAGCCTACGATACATAAATCGACTTAAATAACAATTTTCAGACTTTTGGACTTAGGGAGGTCGTCGGCGACGACCCTAGGGCCCGTCGGCGACGGCCCGTAGTTTTTCCCGTAGCCAAAACCCCGTAGACAGGAAGATAACCCGTCGGAGAAAAAACTGATTTTCCCTAACCCGTCGACGACGGCCTCCTTGCCCGTCGGCGACGGCCTCTCTAAAGTGCATTTTTTCTGCAGTTTCGTTTCATCGTCCGAACGCACTAAAACGCGCATAACTTTCGAACCGTTTACCCGTTTAACCTCCCGTTTCTTCCTACATGCTTGTAAATTCACATTCTATCATATAAACTTAAAATCCCACATCCGGATTACGGAAATTCTTAACTTACACGCTATCGTCTTATTATTCGTTTATGATTTATTCGACCCGTTCATGCATTCATCAACATAACTTGGTTATTTTACCATAACCTCTTATGAATCTAACAATATCAGTGGCGTCTATCATAAATTACTAAATTCTTGGATGTCTTGCATCCTCTTAACACATTATCGTTCATATGCTTATTTTGACCCGTTAAGGGTATTCGCGCATTAATTGGTCTATGACTAACCAAACCATCATCCCCACTTCCATACTTGTCCAAAACATTACTCTAATCGAATAACTTGTTTCTAAACTACTTTTAAGATCGTTTACCCCAAAATACCCATCAAGGGCATTTTGGTCAACCTTAAACCCATCATTTACGACGAAAGACTTTAACACATATTTGACCTCAAACATCATGTTTAATTCATTACAACACTGTGTTACTTACTTCTACTAAGAAGTGATTACGGAAATCACTTACCTTATGCGTCCGTGCTCGTATCCGATTCCTCGCCTTTTCTTGGCCCGCTATCCTTTCATGTTTGCGTCCGTCTTGACATGATTCCTATACTCTCTTTTCATCAAGATCACGCTCCTATTAGCATATGTATTCGTACATGTTAACATCATATCAATCGCATATTTCACCCTTAACTTTCATTATTCATTTCTAACATACATAACTCATATGATTATATTCATATCCGTTTAAACTCATGTAATTCATCATATAATCACAAACAACGCATATTGACATAACATGTACCATACGAATTCCTATAATCCTGCCTTTACGACCACGTGTCAATTCATGTTTCTTATGCTTAGTTGACTTTTGAAAGTCAACTATATACCATATTTAACCATCGACTTATCATCATATACTCGTAACATCATATTCGATTATACGGATGACACTATATACATTTCATCATACACTTGATGCGAGTACTACCTTTTAAGCATAACGTACAACTAATTCATGCATGAATCTTCTAAACTCATACATAACTCGTCAAATCCTTCTACTAATCATCATATATCATTCCAAATGAACATTAAACATAACATCATCATATTCCTATACTTTCATCTAACAATAATTCATCATACCCACATAATACATCAATCATTCAACAAGACTTAAACATAGGAGGTGATTATAGTCCTCATCTTCACCCTAACTAACGGGTTTCACCTCTAATCATCAAATTAACGCAAATCATACATAACCCATGTTCTATACGAGGATTCTAACCCTTGTACATGATCAATTTCATATTAACTCACGGATTAGAACATAACCCACTTCACCCATGATCACCAATCTTAGATTTAAAACATACCTTATGATCCTCTCGTGTTGGTGATCATTAATCCATGCTCGGTTATGGATTTGGGCCTTGATTCATTCTTCAAATTGAAGCTTTTGAAGAACTAGGGTTTTTGGGGCTCTTGAGAGCCCCTGCTCGATCTTTCCAGAACACACACGTATGTGTGTGTTTGTGTGTGTCAAGTTATTTTATAACTTACTTTCATTTGTTCCACTTTAGCCCCTCGGGTTTACCTTTAAAACATAACTGACACTACCTTCATCATTTAATACTTTTGACCATACCCTTAACTAGGTTAAATAGCCTAGTTATTTATTTCATGACGTGTCACATAAGAACATACGACAATTATTAACATTCAGATTTTGGGGTGTTACAAGTCTACCACCCTTAAACAAGGTTTCGTCCCCGAAACCTTTCTCACTTTCATCGAACACACATCATCTTTTCTTCTAGTCCATCCATACGACCACTAGCCCATACTTTCCTGATCATTCTTTCCTATATCATTTTCATTTTCATTTACTTGACCTGTCAATAACTGGTCAATACACATACTCTTCCGTCCTTTAATATGATCCCTTCTTAATGGATCTAATATCTCCATCTCACCTCTAAAAATTTACATTCTTCTACATACTCTGTATGACATTTAACTTTTGTTTTGTTATCACAACAAAACTATTATTACATAATCACGCCTACGTGCTTAATTCTAACGTTAACCTCATTCTACATTTTCTACAGTTACTTGTATCCTGCATACCTTTACATTTCCCTTAAATCATTTCGTTCATTTCACATTACTATTACTTTTACTTCATGCATTACTTAATTTACACATATACAGGTGTCATACTAGTTCATATCTATACAATCATGAGTTAAATATTTTTACTAACCTCTTTTCATTTCGCAAACCAACGATCCGTAACCCAGATCGATCATCTTCTCCTCGAGTACTAGCCATAATAGGCCAGATTTCATTCATCCGTGTAATGAGTTTCCGCTCGTGCACATCCTTTCACCAATACGATTGGTTTCATCACATCAATAATTCTAACATTATCATCCACAACTTCAGCGGTTAGCATATGTCATTCAATCATTCATTACACTAGGTGATTACCCACCTATACTCTTCTACAATTTCCTACGTACCTACTATAACGTACCACACATTCTATTTCTTACATGCAATCCTTTCATTCTATTAATCAATTCGCCAACTGAAGTACACGCTTGTACTTCCTTCTATTCATGCTTACTTGCAAGGACCTTATTACATTGTCTCAATATTTCTTACCAAACTTACCATTCCCGCCCCTACTTAAATTATTGTTCGGGTCACAGCCCGTCATCATTCCAACTTCTAAGAGTCAATTACTCACATATCTTACACATAACTTATACAAAACTTCGTCTATTATACTATCACTTTTTACTTTATACTTACTTCTATGACCTGTTCGACTCAATCATGGTCAAACTGTCGACATCTTCTTGAGCGGATTAATTTCATCTTTTTATATTTTTGAATCCGTCTCATGGATCCAGATGCATCATTCATACTTTTTCATTCATCGAATCCGCCTTACGGATTCAAACATTACACTCATGCCTTTCATCCGTCTCACGGATCCAGATGCATCATTCATACTTTTTCATTCATTGAATCCGCCTTACGGATTCAAACATTACATTCATGCCTTTCATCCTTGAATCCGTCTCACGGATCCAGATGCATCATTCATACTTTTTCATTCATTGAATCCGCCTTACGGATTCAAACATTACATTCATGCCTTTCATCCTTGAATCCGTCTCACGGATTCAAACATATCATTCATGCCTTTCATCCTTGAATCCGTCTCACGGATCCAGATGCATCATTCATACTTTTTCATTCATTGAATCCGCCTTACGGATTCAAACATTACATTCATGCCTTTCATCCTTGAATCCGTCTCACGGATTCAAACATATCATTCATGCCTTTCATCCTTGAATCCGTCTCACGGATTCAAACATATCATTCATATCTTATTGATCCGTACTTAATTACGGATTCCACATTCTTCATTCTTATCAGGCATGTTTTTCGTACTTTCATAGTACTCTCAATTTCCCGAGAGTCTTACTTCCCATTTCACCCACACGCCCGCCTGCTACCTAACTCTACCGGACATACTTGTAACCATTATCATGTTCTCACGAACGTCCTACGTTTCTCGTGTACTGGCCAGGTACACAATCCACATAGTAGTTTCGTGCCTTCATGTAATTGTCACCTTATGTCCGTAGACTTAGGTTTCGGCGCGTGTATTACTTCCAGTACTTCATTACTATACGATCATTGTCTTTCATTTTAAAATTTTTCCTTCCCTTAATTAATTTTTACCATTACTTACACCCACATATTACATTTACGTACCTGGGCTCATTTGCCTATTTATCTTATTACCTCTTTGCCTGCCTTAGCATTCATCCTAGACTGCATTCACGGATCATCCTCTTCCAACACTTATGCTTACCTTGCACATACAAAACCGTCAGTTTCTTTATACGTATACATAAGTACATACTTTCATTAGCCTTTACCTTTGGATCTTGATCGAGTCTTAGATTATACGGACTTCTTATCTCAAGAGCACACAAGTTTGAGTTCAAGTACTTACCTTCTCGTACTTGATTCCCTCAAACCAGGGCTCTGATACCAACTTGTAAGACCCTAATTCGTACATGACAAAAGTCGCAGCGGAAAACACGAACCATAAAATTTCTTTCTTTACCAACGTTTTGACTTACTTGAAAGTTCGTTTTGATATGTATCTTCTACAAAAATTAAAGCATAAGTCTTGTTTCCTAATAGTACATACTCAATTATTCCCGTACAATCTATCTTGTGACTCGATCTTCGATCTCTAATCCTTGTTATAATCGCCCGTTATCCATACAACCTGCACTCACCACATACATGCATAAACATTAGCACACATTATACAAACAAGATACATTCACGTACACTTCACATTTCGTCATCTTTCAAACTTTAAGCATTTCATCTGCGTATCCATTTCCTGGTGAGGCTTCAGTAATGTACCTGCATCACTTTTTCATTCTCAAGGTACACCATCAATAACGTTAACACTCAATATATCTAAGTCATACATACATACGTACTTGCATACCTACTTACATACACATCTACATACGTACATACCCTTCCTACAGCATTTCATACATGCATACACTCATACATGTCTTTATACATACACACATACACAACTACCTACGTACATACCTTTTACTACATCTTTACATACATGCCTACACTCATACATATCTTTATACATACATACATACACATCTCCATACGTACATACCTTTCTTACAGTATTACATATTCATACATGCATACACTCATACATATCTCTATACTTACATACATACTCATCTGCATACGTACATACCTTTCTTACAGTATTACATATATACATAATTACGCATCTACATACGTGTACAACACCTTGCATACCTCTTCATACTTATACGTTATTTACATGAGGCTTAAACTTTGATTTATAGCCCATAAACTTCTAAGGGTCGATCAAAATCATGTTTAGAAAGTCCGCCGTAGTCCACGGATAACAAACCGAAGCCTACGATACATAAATCGACTTAAATAACAATTTTCAGACTTTTGGACTTAGGGAGGTCGTCGGCGACGGCCCTAGGGCCCGTCGGCGACGGCCCGTAGTTTTTCCCGTAGCCAAAACCCCGTAGACAGGAAGATAACCCGTCGGAGAAAAAACTGATTTTCCCTAACCCGTCGGCGACGGCCTCCTTGCCCGTCGGCGACGGCCTCTCTAAAGTGCATTTTTTCTGCAGTTTCGTTTCATCGTCCGAACGCACTAAAACACGCATAACTTTCGAACCGTTTACCCGTTTAACCTCCCGTTTCTTCCTACATGCTTGTAAATTCACATTCTATCATATAAACTTAAAATCTCACATCCGGATTACAGAAATTCTTAACTTACACGCTATCGTCTTATTATTCGTTTATGATTTATTCGACCCGTTCATACATTCATTAACATAACTTGGTCATTTTACCATAACCTCTTATGAATCTAACAATATTAGTGACGTCTATCATAAATTACTAAATTCTTGGATGTCTTGCATCCTCTTAACACATTATCGTTCATATGCTTATTTTGACCCGTTAAGGGTATTCGCGCATTAATTGGTCTATGACTAACCAAACCATCATCCCCACTTCCATACTTGTCCAAAACATTACTCTAATCGAATAACTTGTTTCTAAACTACTTTTAAGATCGTTTACCCCAAAATACCCATCAAGGGCATTTTGGTCAACCTTAAACCCATCATTTACGACGAAAGACTTTAACACATATTTGACCTCAAACATCATGTTTAATTCATTACAACACTGTATTACTTACTTGTACTAAGAAGTGATTACGGAAATCACTTACCTTATGCGTCCGTGCTCGTATCCGATTCCTCGCCTTTTCTTGACCCGCTATCCTTTCATGTTTGCGTCCGTCTTGACATGATTCCTATACTCTCTTTTCATCAAGATCACGCTCCTATTAGCATATGTATTCGTACATGTTAACATCATATCAATCGCATATTTCACCCTTAACTTTCATTATTCATTTCTAACATACATAACTCATATGATTATATTCATATCCGTTTAAACTTATGTAATTCATCATATAATCACAAACAACGCATATTGACATAACATGTACCATACGAATTCCTATAATCCTGCCTTTACGACCACGTGTCAATTCATGTTTCTTATGCTTAGTTGACTTTTGAAAGTCAACTATATACCATATTTAACCATCGACTTATCATCATATACTCGTAACATCATATTCGATTATACGGATGACACTATATACATTTCATCATACACTTGATGCGAGTACTACCTTTTAAGCATAACGTACAACTAATTCATGCATGAATCTTCTAAACTCATACATAACTCGTCAAATCCTTCTACTAATCATCATATATCATTCCAAATGAACATTAAACATAACATCATCATATTCCTATACTTTCATCTAACAATAATTCATCATACCCACATAATACATCAATCATTCAACAAGACTTAAACATAGGAGGTGATTATAGTCCTCATCTTCACCCTAACTAACGGGTTTCACCTCTAATCATCAAATTAACGCAAATCATACATAACCCATGTTCTATACGAGGATTCTAACCCTTGTACATGATCAATTTCATATTAACTCACGGATTAGAACATAACCCACTTCACCCATGATCACCAATCTTAGATTTAAAACATACCTTATGATCCTCTCGTGTTGGTGATCATTAATCCATGCTCGGTTATGGATTTGGGCCTTGATTCATTCTTCAAATTGAAGCTTTTGAAGAACTAGGGTTTTTGGGGCTCTTGAGAGCCCCTGCTCGATCTTTCCAGAACACACACGTATGTGTGTGTTTGTGTGTGTCAAGTTATTTTATAACTTACTTTCATTTGTTCCACTTTAGCCCCTCGGGTTTACCTTTAAAACATAACTGACACTACCTTCATCATTTAATACTTTTGACCATACCCTTAACTAGGTTAAATAGCCTAGTTATTTATTTCATGACGTGTCACATAAGAACATACGACAATTATTAACATTCAGATTTTGGGGCGTTACATGTCACCCTCTTACTGATATTAGATCCAAACCCATCTGGTAATTTAACATTTTTTATAAACTGACAAAAAAAGTTTTCGATCATCGGACTTGAATGAGTACTTTGGGTGGGGACTTAAGAACTTGCCACCCGATTGTTTCAGCCATTGTGTCGGCCGAATGTTTAGTTTTTCCAAGTCGGACCGCGCATTTGGTGTGTCTTTGCTCTTATCGTTCATTAGAAGAGTACCGAGCAAGCTGTCGCACACATTTTTCTCTATATGCATTACATCTAAGTTATGTTTCAGCTGCAGAGAAGACCAATACTCAAGGTCAAAAAATATGCTTCTTTTGGACCAGTTCAACTCGAAATCTAACCGGGTTATCCTCCCACCTCCAAAATCTGGATGCTTGCCTGGTAGACGATTAATTAAACGACCGAGTTGAGCTTCTATGTCAGCTGGGCTAAACTATCTCGGAGGGTCTCGGGTCTCCTGTTAAAGTCGAGACTTGTTCTCCAAGGATGGTTGGCATCTAAGAACCGGCGATGACCAACATAAGCACATTTACCAGTTACACGTATTGAAGGAGTGTCTTGGTTACAAGTTGGGCATGCCATGTAGCCTTGTCCGCTCCAACCTGATAGACTACTACGGGCTGGAAAGTCATTTATGGTCCATAACAACGCCGCCTTCATTGTGAAGTATGTGTTTGTTGCTGCGTCTTTAGTACGTACACCTGTCTGCCACAATTGCTTAAGCTCATCCACTAACGGTCTAAGGAAAACATCCATGTCTTTCCCCGGTGATTTAGGGCCAGGAATCAACAAGGTCAACATGAATGTGGACTCTCGCATGCATAGCCAGGGAGGCAGATTATATGTGGTGAGTATAACCGGCCACGTGCTATGAGTCGAGGATCCACTACCGTTGATAAAGGGATTAAAACCGTCAGCTGCAAGCCCTAAGCGAACATTTCGTGGCTCCATCGCGAAGTTTGGGTACTTTTTATCAAAGTCTTGCCATGCAGATCCATCAACTGGATGACGCATAGTCCCATCTTCCGATCGTCCGGTACTATGCCATATCATATCTTTCGCTGTGTGCCTTGAACAATACAAACGTCGTAGTCTAGGCGTCAAAGGAAAGTATCGTAACACCTTACGAGCCACCTTCGTGCCTTTTGTGTCTTTATCGACCCATCGACTCTCATTACAAACGGGACAATTTTGCAAGGACTCGTTTTCTTTCCAAAAGAGAGCACAATCATTTGTGCACACATCTATCATCTCATATGCCAAACCAATCTTCTTAAATGTCTTCTTAGCTACATAATACGAAGGGGGAATCTTGTTGCCTTCTGGCATTGACTCTTGCAACAACGAGAGGAGTCGATCTACTCCTTCATTTTGAAAATGGTACGTATCCTTTATATTCAAAAGCTTTGCTAAAAAGTCGATAGAAGAAAACTTGGTACAACCAGGATATAATTATGTTTTAGCTTCCTTTACCTGGTCTTCAAAATCATCAACAACACCGCTACTATCTCCATTCGAGTTCTCTTGGTTAAGGTATGTATCTTCTTCCATACGCTCCCCCCTAATGTCTTCAATAACGTTTACCATACCGTCTTGTGGCGCAACATCGTTTACTTCTGCAATTGGAGTTGTGGCCCCTGTGATAGGTCCACTTCGTGTATTCCTTCCAAAAACTGTTAATACGCAAATGGTATTTCATTTCTGCCATAGTTTTTAAGCCGGAATTTTTACATTTGGTACACGGACATCTAACTTCATCGTGGTTTTTTATCACTCTTTCACACATCTCGATAAATGACTCGAGTCCTTGCTTGTATTGAGGTGAATGACGTGGGGAATCAATCCAACTTTTATCGATAGGCATTATGCAACTGAAAGAAAATCTAATTTAGGATTAACAAGACAAGGGTAGGCTGCTAAACCCACTTTTTGAACACTTTATCTCATATGTGAATGTGTATTACATGATTGTTTGTTTAAGAAAAATTCGGCAGCATTTCCTCTTAGCTCCCAAGTATATATGTAATGATATATATACCCGAGGAGCAAAGAGAAAATGATAACCGAATCCTTCTTAAACAAACAATCATGTAATACACATTCACATCCTAAATGAGATAAAGTATTCAAAAAGCAGTCCCAAGATAAACGGGGACAACCCGAAATTAATTTCTAAATTAATTTCGGGCGGGTATTTCTAAGCTCGCTATGTTTAAAATGATTAATTCAAACACGGGCACAGTTTTTTAAGCTTGTTATGTTCTTAATGATTGTTTTAAATTTTGGGCGGAACGTTATGTTTTAAATCATGATTTCAATTTCGATTGGGTGTTTTCTTAGCTCGTTATGTTTGAAATGATGAATTCAATATCAGACACGATTTTTAAGCTCGTAATGTTCTTCATAATGGTTTATATTTCGGGCGGGTATTTTCATAGCTCCTTACACACACATTTGCATACTTTATACAAACATACATACTAACATACACATTCATTCATACACTTACATACCCACATACAACTTAAATTAAAAATTATACAATTTACATACTAACAATTATACAAACATACATACTAACATACACAATTTACATACCTAAACTAAAAATTATACAATTTCTAAACTTAAAAAAAAAAAAAAAAAAAAAAAAAAAAAAAAAACTAACCATTATACAATTTACATACACATTTTTCAAATACACCTACATTATACAATTTACATACTAACAATTATACAATTTACATACTAACAATTATACAAACATACATTCATTCATACACTTACATACCCACATACAACTTAAACTAAAAATTATACTATTTACATACTAAAAATTATACAAACATACATACTAACATACACAATTTACATACCTAAACTAAAAATTATACAATTTCTAAACTTAAAAAAAAAAAAAAAAAAAAAAAAAAAAACTAACCGGTTTTTCAGGTGGTGACCGTAGAAGTGAAGGTGGTGACCGGAGAAGAGATGGTGGTGATCCGAATTTTCTTCCAAAAACACAAAAATACACAAAAAAGAGCAAAAATTAAAGCCCATAGCATGTATATAACAAATGTAGAGAAGAAATCTAACAAAAACAAAGTGAAACTAACCGATTTGGACGATTTTCGCGAGTTAGCAGCGGTTCTCGGAGGTTTTTTTGGGTGAAAAGTGAAAGAGGATGGAGAAATTGGCGCTGTATAGGGGTCTGGTTCGTTCAACTTTTAGCGGCGACAAGTTGTCGCCGGTATTGCCAACTGTCGCCGGTAATGTCTTTAATGAAGTTGACCAGAGATAAGATTTGTGTGGCTAGGGATTAAAGTTCTGACATTTACTTTTAGCGGAGACCAGCTGTCGCCGCTATTACCCTATTTATGTCGCCGGTAATGAGTTATAAATCCCCAACCGTCAGATCATGATTTTGATCAACGGATGGGGTTTGGTTTGAGAACCTGTGACGCGGATCGACCAATAGCGGCGACATTTGACCTGTCGCCGCTAAAGGTGTCGCCGGTAAAAGTGTGTTATTCTTGTAGTGTACGGTTACAAAATATTTTTCAAAAAAATGTGGCCTTAATATTTTAAATATTTTTTTTAGTAGTTAAACCATAAAATATTGATCGCTGTGTATGTTTATGAATATACATATATCATTCTATATGGATGAATAACTAGATAATAAATTACATTTAGCAAAACATTAAGGTTCGTTCTTGTCGTCTTGAAAAGTTGTTAGCGATTTGAGTAAATTACCATATTTTGAAAACTCGTTAACAAAATACTTAGGTTTTTTTTTTTTAAACACTCATCATCATCATATTCAGTAAATCCCACTAATAGTAAAAACACAATATTTGTTGAATACATATTTTTTTAGGAAAAATTACAAGTTTTGTCATTTATCTTTATACCACTTTTCAGGTGGTGTCCTTTTTAACGAATGTTGACAGGAGGTGTCCTTTACTAGGTATTTTGTTGCAAATTTAGTCCTTTACATCCAACCCAGTTAAAAAACACTGTTAATTGTTGACAGACGGTGTCTTTTACTAGGTATTTTGTTGCTAGTTTAGTCATTTACTTAGGTATTTTGTTGCAAGTTTAGTCATTTACACCCAACAATTAACAGGGTTTTTTAACTGGGTTGGGTGTAAAGGACTAAACTTGCAACAAAATACCTAGTAAAGGACACCGTCTGTCAACATTCGTTAAAAATGACACCGTCTGAAAAGTGGTATAAAGATAAATGACAAAACTTGTAATTTTTCCTTTTTTTAAACACTATATTTGTTAAATACATATTTAATAGGGCATAACATCCCTTCCCCGTGGCCCAGTGGTATTCCCACTTGGGTTTTGTTGGCCGGCTCCTCCTTTGGGAGGTCACCGGTTCGACTCCCACTGTGGTCTTAGGGGGGACGTCCCAATGATAGATCGTATCCTACCGAGGCGTGGTGCGGTCTTGAGGGCAACCCGGTTTTACCCAGCTGTTACCCCAGCGAGTCTCTCGTGTGGGGGCAGTATGGTTTCCGGGCGGAAGTCAGCTTGCGCGGCGGACGGGGCCCGATCGAACATCGCGTCCGAGAGTGCGGGTCTGACGGGGGAATGTCTTCGACATGAACCCGGTGACCAATAGGTCCAGTGCATAGAAAGTCACCTTCCAAAAAAAAAAACATTTTTTAAAGACCGACATAAAATATTGCATAACTAACATTACTAGAACAACATGTTAAATACATATTTTTAAAGCAAGTATTTTTTTAAGAAATATATATCGAAGTATAGAAGCTATGGAATGGGTGACAATTTACACGTCTCGTATTACATAGGGTAGGGCGTTACTAGGTAGTAATAGAACTCCACGAAAAATAATTAATTACAAAAATTAATTAGAGTGTTTTATAATATAAAAACTCTTAATTATCTCACAAGATTTTTTTTTTAATTAATACCATATGAGTCGTATAGGGCAAGGAGACCCGTATACAACTCCTATAAGGTGCTCATTGCCCGACACAACTCCCCTGATGGACACACTATGAGTGTCTCATTGACCAATTCCCCTGGTGGTTTCCAGTTTCATTAAAGGGGGAATAGTTCAACCAGTGGAGGCTTATTGGTCAATAAGACACTCATAGTGTGTCCACAAGGGGAGTTGTATCGGGCAATGAGCACCTTATAGGAGTTGTATACGGGTCTTCTTGCCATATACGACTCATATGGTATTAATTTAAAAAAAAAATCTTGTGAGTTAATTAAGGGTTTTTATATTATAAAACACTCTAATTAATATTTTTTTTATAAAAAGAATGTTGTGTACACTATATTTCACAGATGTTACATCTTTGCCAAGTTAACAAATTCTTTTTCGTGGAGTTCTATTACTGCCTAGTAACACCCTATCTTGTGTAATACGAGACATGTACATTGTCACCCATTTCATAGCTTCTATACTTTAGTGTATATTTCTTATAACGTCATCTTTTTATTGATTTATTATTTTTTCTGTTTGAACCTATAAATAAACATTAAAGGAAATTTATTAAATTAATAAATTTTCTTTAATGTTAAATTAATTTTTCTACCGGTCAAACCTATTTTATATAATAATAATAATAATAATAATAATATACCGTATTATTCCAAAACATTCCTTTATGGATAATGATTATTAATTGAATATCCAAAATGTCTTGAAGATCTACATGATCTCATATTTTCGGTTGTGATCCTAATGCAACTGCAGCTACGAACAAGGGGAAACCCTAAACCACCAAATAGTAAAAATAGAGGAAGCAAAACCTAAGGTATGATCATCCACTCTCTTAATACTCTCTCTACAATAATTTACTCACATACACCAAGATTTATTCTCACGCCGGAGGTAGTTACAAGAATAACATCATTCCTCTAATGAGTTCTAATAGTGTCTTGTTTTGTAGGTCATTGTTCAGGTTGCCGACGTAGAAATTACCCAACAGAGACTTACCAATCTGATACACCTCTCTTCAACACCTAATTTGATGTGAAGTTAAAATTATTTCTATAAATTTTGCGTAATCTCTATACTCACTTGTATTATATTTTTGTCTCTCTATGTCAACTAAGTTATCTACCAATAAAATGATTATCTTATTAGTACATCCTAAAATCTTAGTGGAACACTCTTTCTCACTCTATCTCTATATATGGATGTGAATACAGAGTAAAAGTGAGAGGATCTACCAATATGAATAGGGCTGCAAACGAACCAAACGTTCGGCGAACAGTTCGTGAACCGTTCGGCGGGAAGTTCGTTTTTGTTTGTTCGTTTATTAAACAAACGAACACGAACAAGAAATTTTGTTCGTTTAGTTAAATGAACAAACACGAACAGAGGTCGTGTTCGTTCGTTTATATTCGTGAACGTTCGGTAAAGTGTTCGTTTGTGTTCGATAGTTCATTAGTGTTTTTAGATTTTATATTCATTTAAATACTTCAAAATTCCAATAAATTAAATATCTAATAAGTGTCAGTATATTATATATTCTGTTCATGAACGATTGTTTGTGTTCATAAACATTAGTTTGTGCTCATTTGTGTTCGTCAACGTTCGTTGCCTAAAATTAACAAACGAACACTGTAAGGCCTCCAAATCCAAGATCTCACTCAACAAAGACAACCAACAGGTGTGCGGAATCCACCTGATGATCAACCACTGTAGATGAAACACTAGAATGCAAGATTGATGAGAGAAATCAAGAAAACACAGAGTATTCTTGATGATGAAGATGAATGACGTCACACACACAGTAGCCGCCAGACAAACACACACACAATGATTAGGGTTAGGTGCACAGAATTTCACACAGAATCGCCTCCTTGTCTATTCCACATAAAGGTATATATACAAGGCAAAACCCGGACTTTCAAGACAAATTAGAAAGCCCGGACAAACAAACTACACAAACAAAACTCTGAGCTTTTGCCCTATACAAAACTCAGACAAAAGTTCCTAGCATTAAACCTCTGACCATTGTCCTAGACACAAAACTTGGACAAGAGTCCCTAGGATAAAGTTGGGACAACTTTCCCTAGGATAAACTTGGGACAAACTTTCAACAATGTACAATAAAGACCCTAATAAATGGGAGACATGCACTTATCACCTAAAGTGCATTAACAAACTCCCCCTTGATCAGTGCATGGTCTTCATTGGACTTGAGATCTTCATCCTTTCATTGGTAACTTGGGAGTCATGCACTTATCACCTAAAGTGCATTAACAAACTCCCCCTTGATCATTGCATGGTCTTCATAGTCTTGAGACCTTTATACTTTCTGCGAGAACTTGCTGCCTGGATTTTCACACAGAACTGCACGACTTTGATGTATTGATCAGCTAACGGTTGATCTTCTTCAAAGGAATGCAACGGCAGACGTCTTAGCTTCTTCAAATCTTCCATCTTGAGATGAATGATCCAGATGCACACAGCTTCTGCAAATCTTCCATCTTGGGATGACCGATCCAGACCTGAAACACTTAACCCCGGATTAAGAAACTTAACCCACGAGACACTCGGCCCAAACCTGGATCCCAACACTAAGTTCCAATACCCCAGAAAGAACAATTTAAATATTAAACAACCAATATTTAATAATTTGTATTTCAAAACACAATCATCCAGAACAACTTACTTCAAAACTTATACTTTTGAAAAAATATCACAACTTGGAAGCAGATTTACCGAAACACCTTAAAATGACGTGATTACCCACACACTTAGATGGATCTTGCACGACCGATTTTTATATACAAAAAGACTTATTTTAAGATTACCTAACTTGATGTTTAACACCTTATTAAAGAATGTTCACAACCCTTAGAGGATTTCCAAAATGATAACTCGCACATAGAAACAAGAAAGCAAAATCTTTTTTTTTTTTTTTTTTTTTAACTGAATAAAGAAATTAAACCTACGAACGTATTTACACTAATTATCTTTTTGTGAAATCGGAGCAAAGAGATCATATCGGTTTTTCTGTCAATATCCAACACAAGAACATAGTTTATCAGTTTAAGCTCTTAGAATGATATTAACAGTTCAAGACGTTCAACGGTATTGTGGTCCACTTAAGTTTTAGCACGCTTTCGAACACTGTTTTCGAGATATGCGATTAAGTGTTTTAATAGCTGACTGTAACTATGTTTACCCACCTCAGAATATACTCCCGTATCAAGGTATGCACGAGAGTTCATCTTACTGGTGAGTATACCATTTATCATCTGTTTTGACGTATAAGTAAATGTGAGATACTCACTTATTTGGGATTGAAAACAAGTCCTTTGTGATAGAATCACTTATTGAGGAGGAACTTGAATTTCAGATGCAAAGGGCACAGGAGCAAGTCCGTGAACAGGTTAGTACCATCGTACAGACAAAGAGACGAACTTGACTCCCGCATGATTTTGTGGGACATGTGATTGTTTATCACTTATTGAGGTCGAATGCATCATGTATTAAAGATATTTACACGTATGTATGGTATTATGGAAGATCTAGACTTGCGTCCCCGTTGTTTTCCGGTAAAAGAAGCAACCATGATACCCAGATGATAAACAGCATAAAGACCACGTATCTCAGAACCTCGGCAATCTATCAAACGAAATTACGGTACCAAGACCATATATCCGAGAGATGTACCACACAAGTTACGCAGTTCATTATGTTTATATACCAAAAACAGGTTCTTATTGACGCGTAAAACCTACCGAAGCAACGTATAATGAAGCTGTTACAGTTAACGGTTAATTTTATATATTACTATAATCCTGCACCAGATACGACTAACCGATGTACTATCATTTCCCTTATATCTCAACACGACTTCATTTTACATTTTTCAAATGTTTTTGTATTTTTCTTAAAATTTATCCTACAACTAAGTAAAATATTTTTGGAGTTTTTCAATTTTGGAAAGCGGTAAGAACTATACAGAAAAGATAAAATAAAGTTTCTATGCGAGTCTTAAAAAGCATTTTACTCGGGGTTGATCATGCCAATCATTCGCACCAGATTTTCAAATCTAGCCCGATCGAATGTCTTAGTAAACAGGTCGGCAAGATTATCCAAGGTGTCTACCCTAACCACTTCTATTAAACCCTTCTCAGCACAGTCGCGAATGAAATGATGCCTAACATCTATGTGCTTAGTGCTTGAGTGATTAACAGGATTGTTAGTTATGGAAATGGCAGAGTTGTTATCAACAAGAATAGGAGTTCGAGTAAAATTCAAACCGTAGTCCCTCATTTGCTGCTGAATCCACAAAACCTGAGCACAACAGCTTGAAGCAGCAATGTACTCGGCCTCGCACGTGGATAGAGAAACGGCAACTTGCTTTTTGCATTGCCAAGAGACAAGACGGTTCCCAAGAAGTTGTGCGCCGCCAGAGGTTGACTTTCTGTTCATCTGGCACCCTCCGAAATCTGCGTCAGCATACGCCATCAAATCCAGACCACCTTCAGCTGGATACCACAATCCAAGCTTAGGCGTCCCTTTCAGATATCTGAAAATACGCTTGACTGCTTTCAAGTGAGACTCCTTCGGAGTTGACTGGTACCTAGCACACAAACAAACAGAGAACATAATATCTGGTCGTGAAGCCGTAAGATACATCAATGAACCTATCATTGCTCGATATAGAGTCGGATCCACTTCAGGATCTTTCTCATCATCGGGTAAAAGCTTGAGATTTGTCGGTAGAGGCGTGTCATAGGGTAAGCTATCTTCCAATCCAAATCTTTTGAGAATCTCGTGGACATACTTTGTCTGATGCACGTACGTCCCGGTTTTTTCTTGACTCACTTGAAGACCCAAAAAGAATGATAACTCTCCCATCGCGCTCATTTCAAATTTTGACTTCATCACCGCTTCAAACTCACGACACAATTCTTCATTTGAAGAACCAAAAATTATGTCATCAACGTAAATTTGCACGATCAGAAAATCTCCCCCTTTCTTCAAAATGAACAATGTGGAGTCAATTGCACCACGCGAGAACCCATGCTCCAATAGATGCTTTGACAACGTCTCGTACCATGCTCGAGGAGCCTGATGGAGACCGTAGAGAGCCTTGTCCAACAAATAGACCTTGTTGTCTAACCCTGGAGCTTCGAAACCCGGTGGTTGGGACACATACACAGTTTCATGCAATTTCCCGTAAAGGAACGCGCTTTTCACATCTAACTGATAGACTTTGATACGCATGTGTGCAGCAAAAGCTAGAAACAAACGAATGGCTTCCAGTCTTGCCACCGGTGCATAAACTTCGGTATAATCAATCCCTTCCTCCTGATTGAATCCTTGAACAACCAACCGTGCTTTGTTTCTGACAACGACACCCTTATCGTCTTTCTTGCACTTGAAAACCCATTTCGTGTTGATTGCATGCTGGCCCTTTGGAAGATCGACCAAATTCCACACCATTAACTTGTCGAACTGAGCTAACTCTTCTTGCATCGCCTCACACCAAGAATTATCCTTCAGAGCCATTTGATAGTTCTTCGGCTCTATCTGAGAGATAAAACATTCATGTAGGCTAAGATTGTAGATTTCTTCTTTCTTGATAGCAGAGAACAAACACTGCATCTCAGAAATACTCCTTCGCGTTTGCACTCCCGCATTTGGGTTCCCAATAATATTATCAACAGGATGATGAATATTTGTTCTTGGAACTGGGATTGCCGGAGCTTGAAGATTGTTTCCCAAATTCGATTGAATCTCCCCCTCAACATTTGCATTACTACTAGAAGCTTGATCATTTCCAGAAGACCCATTAACATTTGGATATGCTGAAAAATCAACGTAAAGATCACCACTTGTAGTTTGAACAGCTGCATTGGGGATCTGCTCAGCAACAACATCATTTACGATCGAAGAATCAGCGACTGGAACATTCGAAGACACATTAGTAGGAATACTTGCTCTCCAGCTCGCATCCACTTCATCTTTGTTCACAAGATGTGTGTAGACAACCTCCGAATCTTCTTCTGAAAGATCAGGAAGATCAAATGAATCAAATAGTTTATCATAATCGTAACCGCTTTTAGGACCAAATTCGGACGGTGGAGGATCGTAACTCAAAGGAGTTATGTCAAACACGATCTCCACTATTCGCTTCTTGACGTTATAAACGCGTTTGTTTGGAGTTCCATTGGCATATCCCAAAAAGAACCCAACCTCACCAACTTCCCCCATTTTAGGAGTATCTTTGGTGCGTTTGATAACACACTTGATCCCAAAAGGTTGAAAACCAGATAAGTTCGGTTTCCTATTTTCAAGCAATTCATAACACGTTTTATCTTCTCGTTTGACAGTAAGCACATGATTTAACACATAACATGCAGTGTTTACCGCCTCGGCCCAGAAGAAAATTGGCAATTTTGATTCAGAAAGCATAGTTCGGGCCGCCTCAATCAGGGTACGATTCTTCCGTTCTGCAACTCCGTTCTGTTGAGGAACATATGGAGCGCTGAACTGATGAACTATTCCCATTTCCCGACATAACTCATCCATATAATGATTTTTAAACTCAGTGCCGTTGTCACTTCGGATTTTCTTAATAGGAAGTGAATAATTTTTCTCAAGTTGTTTGAATAAATCTCTTAAAATACCAGCAGTTTGATCCTTTGATTTTAAGAAAAATACCCATGAATAACGTGAGAAATCGTCAGTGACAACTAAGCAATAAGACATCCCACCAATGCTAGCAACATGGATCGGGCCGAACAGATCCATGTGAAGCAATTCAAGTGGTTTTTGGATTGAGTTAACAGTTTTCGGTTTATGAGGCTTTCGTTTGATTTTTCCTTTTTCACAAGATTCACATTTGTTTTGCATATTGAAACTACGTAAAGGAACCCCCAACACTAAGTTGTTTTTCACTAAGTGGTTCATTTTTCGCAGATGCACATGGCCCATTCTCCTATGCCAGAGATACGATTGATCTTCAGTCGCCTTTGAAAGAAGACATGTCACTGGAGCAGACGAGCTAACCAAAGGGCGCATGTCCATGACATATGTGTTATTCACCCTTGGAGCCCTCATAACGATCCAATCTTCAGGGACAACAAATCCCGGACGCAAAACGAAGCAAGCTTTATCAGTGAAGAGCATTGTGTACTTGTTATCACAGATTTGAGAAACCGACATCAAGTTATGCTTCAGTTCTTCAACGTAGTTCACTTTATGCAGCGTGATTTTCCCATTTGACACAGAGCCTTCACCGGTGATGTAGCCACCCTTCTCACCAGCAAAATTTACATAACCACCACGAAATTGTTTAAAATTGTTCAATAACTCTTTATTTCCTGTCATGTGTCTGGAACAGCCACTATCGATATACCAAATATAGATAGCCCTCTTCAGCTGCTCCTACACTCCCCAACAAGAAAGTTTAGTTAGAGTGTGGGACCCAAGCCATGATGGTCTTGGGTCGTCCCGATTCATCAACATAAGAAAACTCTTTGAAATAACCATCATTGCCATTGTTTCCTCCATTTCCATTTCGGAAATTGTTGGAATGACTCCCCGCAAATCGTGGATTATACGGAGTTGACGATCTGTTGGTATAACTAGAGTTTCCATAATCTCGGCTTCCATAGTTTTGGTAACCGTAATTTTGATTTCTGGGAGGCTCAAAATTCCTACCAAATCTAGGAACATCATCATGTCTTGAGAATGATCGTGGATGATTATCCGAATGCTGTCTTTGATTTGGAAATCGGGGGGGTGACGCATTTCGGTCATTCACGAATCTGTTCTGTGCATGAGGTCTAACATTGTTGTTGCTCGAACCTCCAGAACGTTGGTCATTCTCATGTGTTTGGAAAGTAACATGATTTGGTCGTCTGTGAGGGGTTTTCTCACGAGTATCATGTTTTTTAGATGAACTTTCCGGTCCTTTACCACGATTTATAACCACTGGTTTCACCCCATGATCCTGATTTTGTTGTGATTTAACATTTGTTTTGACAACTGGTTTTACTTCTTGTTTAATCACTTTGTTTTTCTCAACCTTCTGATTTTTACCATTTTTCTTATCAACATTAACTGCTTCATTTTTTGGTTTTTCAACAAAAGGTTTCTTTTGATCAGGATCAACAAGAGATTTACCCTTGTCATCTGGACAATCTGCTGCTAAGTGTCCTTTCCCTCGACACTTATAACATTTGCGAACTTTCGCAGCATTCTTTGGACGTTCCTCATGAGTGGTCGAAGATGATGAGTCGTTGGTGGAATTTTTCGAAATTTGGTTCACAAACTGAGAGTTGGAACCTGTTTCGATCTTAACTTCTTCTTTGACTAAATCCTCCCCTTTCACAAACTCAGTTTTAGGGATATTTTTCAAAGCCTTTTTAGATTTTCCACGTGACTTCGGTTTTGAGTTCACATTTTGAACTTGATTAAGCATTTCCAAAATCTTATTGCTTATCAAATTTTCAATGTTTTCAAGATTTACTTCATTTTTCTTTGAAACTCCACTCATCTTCGACTGATCTGAGTCAGTAACTTCATCTGGCTCAGATTCTGACTCACTTTGCGGTTCAACCGTCAGCGGGGTCTTTGGCACAAAATTTGCCAATTCAGGATCAATGCTTGGCATTGATGTATAATTATGGTTTACCGGAGGAGGCACCTTAGTATAACCAATGCCGAACATTTCTTCTTCAGATTCTTTGAGACGTTGGCTGTTAATACAGAAATTCATCACTTCAGATGAATCCCTGAACTTTTCAATTTTTCGTTGCAAATCTAAAATCAGATTATCTTTTTCCAAAATGATTTTGTTCTTTTCCAAAACACAATTTTGATTCATCTCAAGTTCCGATTTTAATTCCTGATTTTTAAGATTTCCCTGAGCCACACGTCTCTCAAATTCAGAGATATCATTTTTCAGCGCTTTTATCTTAATTCGGTGTTCTTTATCCGAATTAGACAAAACAGCAATTAGTTCTCTGGATTTTTCTAAGTCTGCAATTAAGTTTGTGTTATGAAGTGCATATCTATCAATCTTAGTCACAAACTCAACACATCTAGCACATCGCTTATCTACAGAAGATGATTTTACCTCAATGCCAGCCATGAATGCACAAGCCTCGTTTTCAACGGAGTTTTCTTCCAACCTTTTAGCTTCTGCATCCGCAAACTGCTGCATTTCAGCTGTGGAGATGTTGAATTCAAAGCGTTCTCCCTTTTCTCCATCTTCTGTCTTGTTAGACTTCTCAACAGACTCTTCATTCGGGTTATCTTCATTCTCAGAAACATTTCCCGAATTCAACTCTTCCCCAAGAACCTCAGCTACAACTGCAAGTTCCTCAATGCTAGTCTCTTCAACAATCTCTTCACACATTTCTTCAGCTACAACCGCAAATTCCTCAATGCTAGTCTCTTCGACAATCTCTTCACACACTTCTTCGTTAACAATTTCAGCTATAAAGGCTTGTGACACGATAGCTCCTGAAATGTCTTCCAATGCACAACCCCAGTCGTAAGGCTCAGTCACCTTTTGTAAAGATTGGGCCACCATAGCATTGTTTGTTGAAGGTGTAAGATTTTCAGAACCACTTGGACGAGCACTTGAATTGGAAGTAGTTGCTGAATTGTTGTGAGGTCTTGAGTTGTTTCCTTGAGAGTAGTTTTCTCTGTTCGATCTTTCCATCTTCGGCTTCCGACAATCACGTGCGAAATGCCCGTAGATGCCGCAGTTGTGACATTTCACCTTTGACATGTCGACTCCCATTCGAGTCTTTGTATGACCTCCTATGAACTTCCTACCCGTCTTCAACAGAAACTTCTTCGCTCTACGGACTAACAGTGCCATATTGAGTTGTAGATCAAGTTCTTCCATTTCGTCTTGATCTATCTGATCAAAGTCCTCATCGAGACTTGACGGTTCAACGAGCTTTCCAAGACAGAAGTTCTCGTAGGCAGTCATGAAGGACGCCAAAAGGCTCATGTTTTCTTCAATCAACTTTAAACAACTTGCATCTACCTTTGGAATGTTCAAGCTTGTCGCTTGAGATTTCTGAGCTCCACTGGAAGAGAACATTCCTTGATTGGAATTGGTTGTTCCGCTTGAACTAACATTGTTGCTTATAAAGGCGTGTTCACTTGCAGAACCTTCATTCTCCGAATACAAAGCAACACCGACTCCACTATCATTACCCTTCTCCATTGGTTTCGAAGCCTTATATAACTGAGGATCTTGGATCTTCTCGAAATCGGATGCTTGATCTTCCATATTCCAAGCATAACCCTTCAGTTTTTGAACAACTTCTTCCAACGAGAGCTCCTCATAGAGAACACCTTCTCTAATCAAAACGGTGTACATATTCCATTCTCTGGGAAGACAATTCAGAAACTTCTCAACCTTCTCAAATTCAGTGTAGATACCTTCTTGACTTCTATCAAGTTCGCTCAACAAATGATAAAACCGGTTCACTGTATCATCAAATGACTCATTTCTTAAAGCTTTAAACACAACGAATTGAGTCTTCAAACGTTCGAGTCGTCGTTTCTTGTATATTGCATTTCCTTCATAGCGTTCGATCATGCTATCCCACAACTCCTTCGAGGTATTTCTCTTACGGAAAGTATGAAGTATCGATTGTGTCATAGCCATCGTAATCATTGACAAAGCTTTCTCTTCACAATCAAAAAATTTCTTCTGGTCATCAGTAAGTGCCAAATACGTATCAATCGTCAACGTACGTATTGGAGTAGCGCCACTTCCTTTAACGATACACAACCAAATCTTGATGTCTTTTGCTCTAACATACCGTTCGAAACGCTCCTTCCACTCAGGAAAATCAAGCTCGTTTATCAACAACGGAGGTTTGTCGTTACTCCCCACCTCGGCATTGTGCTTGAGGTTTTGCACCATTGCACTCACACTGTTGTTTGCCATTTCAGAAAACAACAGAAGGTTTCCAAGCAAGAACTGTGTCACTGAAAAGACTTTCTAAGTCCAAACTCGGAGAGGAAACACGGAGTGAAGTGTCTGAGCTAAAACCCGGATCTCAAAACCTGAAACAAACACAAACAGAAAACTCGGACAACACTGTTAGAAATCTAAACTCAGACACCCTAAGAGATAATGCGTAAAAAGTCAGACAAGCAAACAGTCGGACAAGCAAGCACAAAGTTCGGACCTAATTATGTGAATAAAAAGATCGGACCTTAACTAAAAATATAAAACTCGGACTCACTAGTAATAAAGATAACTCGGACAAGGTAACAATATAACCTAAGAAACTCGATCTTAATAACTAAAAAAAAAATCGGACTCAAGGGACTATTTAAGAGTCGGACTAAGTAAAACTCAGACTAAGACTTTGGACTCTACCTAAAACTCGGACTCAACAAATACTAGACTAAAACTCGGACTCAACAACAAAAACAAAACAAAACAAACAAAAATAAAATTCGGACTCAACAAGTAAAGATAACTCGGAACTCAACAAAACTCGGACTCAACAAATAGACACTAAGACAATAAAACTCAGACTCACTAGTGCTAAACATCGGACTCTATGTGCTAAACTCAGACAACAAAACAAACCTCAGACAAGAATAAAAGTCGGACACTAAGACAATAAACTCAGACAACAAAACATCGGACACTAAGACAATAAAACTCACTAGTGCTAAACATCGGACACTAAGACAATAAAACTCAGACAACAAAACAAACCTCAGACAAGAATAAAAGGATAAAAGTCGGACTACACTAAAAGATCTAAGCTAAACTATGAAACTCGGACTATAAATAATAATATTAAATCCAAAAAGAACTCAGACTCAATAACAAAGACAAAGTTCGGACCTGGGAACTTTCTTAAAACTTCGGACTCTAAAATTCTGAGAAAGAACTCGGACACTCTTGATAGAAGTCTGACTCAAATATCAATGTAAAAACTCAGACTCAATGTGCTGGAACTCTTACTCAATGGAAAACTCGGACTTAACTAACAATTAAAAGGTCGGACTCTAATTAAAGTTATAAAAACTCAGACTCAAAGAACTAAATAACTCGGACACCACTAAAAGTTATAAAGTTCGGACTTGGGATTTTACTTGAATAACTCGGACTACCTATATAACACTATAAAAGTCGGACTCGGACTCTATTAACTAAAGGTCGGACTAAACTTAAGATAAAACTCGGATACTAATTAACCTAAAAAGGAAAAATCGAACAAATCTAAAGTAAAAACTCAGACACTAAAAACCCAAAAAGGAAAATTTGGACAATGAGTAAAAGTCGGACTGAAAGAATTGAAACTCAGACAAGTCTCAAAACTCAGAAGGAACCAATCTTCGGAGTATCTCCCCAATGTGACTACACACTGGTTCAACAATACCCGGAGACACAAACACAAAGTGTAAACCACGGACCAAGCTTCCAAAGATCAAAACTCAGAATCTTTTTCACCTTCAAAGCTCTGTATGAACAAGAACAAAAAACCCCTGTAAAACCCAGATGAAGAAAACACTAAAAACTCACTAAACTACTCAAAATCCATCATCAAATCACTAGATATGAATGAAGAATCATGAATAAAACACAAAAACTCACTAAAATCTCACTAAACCCAATCAAAATATGAACTTTTCTCACCAAAACCTTCAAACTAAGAAACACCTACAGTAGTATGAGCACACTGCTCTGATACCACTTGTAAGGCCTCCAAATCCAAGATCTCACTCAACAAAGACAACCAACAGGTGTGCGGAATCCACCTGATGATCAACCACTGTAGATGAAACACTAGAATGCAAGATTGATGAGAGAAATCAAGAAAACACAGAGTATTCTTGATGATGAAGATGAATGACGTCACACACACAGTAGCCGCCAGACAAACACACACACAATGATTAGGGTTAGGTGCACAGAATTTCACACAGAATCGCCTCCTTGTCTATTCCACATAAAGGTATATATACAAGGCAAAACCCGGACTTTCAAGACAAATTAGAAAGCCCGGACAAACAAACTACACAAACAAAACTCTGAGCTTTTGCCCTATACAAAACTCAGACAAAAGTTCCTAGCATTAAACCTCTGACCATTGTCCTAGACACAAAACTTGGACAAGAGTCCCTAGGATAAAGTTGGGACAACTTTCCCTAGGATAAACTTGGGACAAACTTTCAACAATGTACAATAAAGACCCTAATAAATGGGAGACATGCACTTATCACCTAAAGTGCATTAACAAACACGAACAAGTTCATTTCCTTAACAAACAAACACGAACATAAAATCTCGTTCGATAAGTGTTCGCGAACACACATATTTCTTAACAAACGAACACGAACAATGTCTTGTTCGTGTTCGTTCGGTTCGTTTGCAGCCCTAAATATGAATACCCAATAAAATGGTCTCTTTTAAAATAATTATTACTAAAAGCATTGAAGTAGATAAAACTCACACATTTTTAATTGTTAAAGATTACAAAATACAAAGAAAACCACACACATAAACTTAACATCACAAATAAATACAAACAGATTGTTTGCTAATATAAATATAAAGAATATTTAATCAAATTCAAATACCCAATTCGTTTTGCACCTCCAAAATGGTTATAGCAGACTTTTGAAGTTGTTGAGATTCATCTTCGGTTAAATGCAAACTCGTCACTCCCATCACTCCGCTCCTTCCCAACTGTGTCGGCAAGCTAAGGAACACCTCACCCCCGTTGATGCCATAGAACCCTTTAGCTAGTACTGAAACAGGATGCACCTTGCGCTGGTCCCTTAATATGGTCCGAGCTAGGTTAGCAACCGAGTAACCAATGGCCCATGATGTATAACCCTTTAACCCAATCACTTCATATGCACCTTGGACGACTTCTTTGTGTATGTTCTCGAGTGTTTGCTTCTCATAGGCGATTTGTTGTCTATCTAGAAAGCTAAGTATCGGCACTCCACCAACGCTTATGCTTGACCATAGTGCTACAGATGAGTCTCCGTGCTCTCCCATGATATATGCCTTGAGTAAAAAGATAGATTAAAGATTAATAACTAGTAAGTGACTTGTTTACAAAATATTATTGGAATGTACGTTATAGATTTAGGGTAAAGTTCTTGTACAAATAATCTTAACATACTAAACATACAAATTGAAGGAAAACTCAAAAAGACAAGGTGGCATTTTTGTAATTATCAATAACTATCAAAGTTACTCTACAAATATACCTAAAAAAACCTAACCACTCCCCCCCCCCCCCACCCCCTAAAAAAAACCTACCCCCCCACCCCCCAAAAACCTAAAAAAACCTAACCCCCCCCCACCCCCCAAAAACCTAAAAAAACCTAACCCCCCCCCCCCCACCCAAGCTAAAATGCTAAAAACTAAACCCCCAAAAAACCTAAAAAAATAAAAAAAACACACAAATTATTTTATTTTATTTTTTTAACATTTTTTATTAAAAAATCGCTACTTTTAGTAGCAGCAAAAAAAAAAAAAATTTTTTTTTTTTTTTTTTTTTTGCTAACGAAATGTAGCGATTTTTTAATAAAAAATGTTTAAAAAAAAATTTGTGTTTTTTTTAGGTATTTTTGGTTGTAACTTTGATAGTTGGTGGTAATTACAAAAATGCCACCTTGTCTTTTTTGGGTTTTCCTTCAATTTGTATGTTTAGTATGTTAAGATTATTTGTATTTGATCTTTTGCCTATAGATTTATCATGTTAATAAATGCAAAAAATAACAGTAATTGATCATTCATATTTTGTTATTTCATGTGTTTACTGATCAAGGATAATCTGTCCATTTCTTTTTATTATTATTTTCTAATGTTGTTTAAATTTCCGACCAATTTCTAACAAAATTCTGACAAGAACTAGGGTTAAGTTTTCCGCAGTTTTCTAGTAGTGTATGTAAGGACTCGTAAAACTTCAAACTAACCTGCACATCATGGGCATTGACATCAAGATGATCCGCAATGAGAAACCGAAAGCGTGAAGAATCCAGATTAGTACCTGACCCGATAACCCGGTTAGCTGGAAGCCCAGATAATTTCCATGCAACATACGTCAAAATATCCACCGGGTTAGACACTATCATCATAACAGCCTCCGGAGACCCGGCTGACAATGGAGGAATTATCTTGGAGAACAAACTCACATTCCTCTGCAACAAATTCAGCCTAGACTCCCCGGGTAACTGGCGGGCACCCGCGGTTACAATCACAAGATCAGAACCAACAGTGCATGAGTGATCAACGGATGCAGAGATAGTGGTACGTGGGAGGAATGCAGCGGCGTGCTGGAGGTCAAGCATCTCACCACGGAGCTTGTCGGGGTTAACGTCGACGAGAGCGATCTCGTCTGCGAGATCTTGTGTCAGAATGGTTTGTGCAATGGCCATACCGACGTTTCCTACGCCAATGACAGAGATTTTGGTGTTGCGGGTGGTGGGTGGTGGTGGTAATGCACCATGGATGGGCTTGAAGAAGGACTGAGCTATGTTTAATCCATCTGGACCAAGAGCTAAAGATGAAGCACTAATTTTCTGCATTTTCTTTGATGTGTTACACTCCAAAAAAGAAGTTTGAAATATGAATTGTGATGGAATTGATGGAGATGTGGGAGTTGGTATTTATACTAACAAGGGTAATTATTTTATTAATATAGTATTTAAAGAAGATCCATGATATATAGATTCAAGATCCATTCGATATGAAAACCGCTGCTTATCTAAGGTAGGATATTTGAGTTTTATATTAAGTAATAATGAGTATTGATAAGCTAAGTAGATAAAGTAGCATGATTAAATTTTCTTTTATGGTTTTAAAACCATGGGTAGATTATTATAAAAAAATTTAAAAAATAGCATTATATAAGTAGCATCATATATAAGGGGAGGGGGTGGTCACTAGTGACCATTTTTCCATCACTCACAATATCCAATCATGTTCCGTCAAGTCAGCAACCATTTTTCCATCACTCACAACCTTTTTAGTGGGGGTGGTCATCACTCACCACCACACCCAACAATTTCCCCCCAACCAACAATTACCCTCACAAATAAAACCATCACGGCGTGGAAAAAATAACGAAATCATGTTTTCGTTATACTATAACGCGTTATAGTTTCTTGTGGGGGTGGGAAAATGGAAGTTCAACGCGTGACCATTTGTTCCGTGATAAAAATAACGTGGGTGCCCCGCCTGACCTAACATATATGACCACGTACATAATATAATAATATAATATGTAAGCCTGGAGACAAATGCCTTAATATCGAAAGTCATTCTATAATCAGACAATAGCCATTAACACCCACTCACCCCCGTACACACAATATAAATTTAATTTTCTTTTTAAGTAATAAACAAGAGATGAAGCGTACGTACTGTTACATAAATTATTTACACACCAACGTTTTATTGGATTATATGTGCTTTTATAGATGTATAATAGCATATGATTTGAGAGGTGATTAGTACATCTATAATTTATTTATTATCTATTAATTTTTATCTTCAAAATACATATCATGCATGTGGTAAAGTATAAATACATAGTTTCCTAAAAATAGAAAGTCGGGGAAGGATATTAAACATACTTCGATTGAACTCATTCAAACGACATTAGAACCGCCTTGTCGAACTCTATTATACGAGATTTTAAGTTTTCATTTTCTGTGTTTGGATTATTGTGTCTTTATATTTAACGTTGTGTCTTTTTTCTATTTGCGCCGTTGTATTTTTTTTGCGTTCTATTGTGCCTTTTTTCGACATTGTGTTATATTTGTCGACACTGTATTATATTTTACGATACATTATATTTTTGTAACCTTCACAAATTTAGGAGAATTTGAAGGATAACTTATCCTGTGTTCTATATATGCCTCTTCTCCTATAACCTGTTAAACAATGCAATCATAAATAACATTAAAGTAATATGTATGTTTAAATATTTAGTATAAATTCAGTTATTGATACTTATACTTATAGATAGTTGTATCATTAACCAGATAAATTTAATATGAAGTTAATTTTGAATAGTTATAATTTTCGATTTTCCTTATTAGTCTCGAAAGATAAATTTGTTTTATGGATGGTTTTTGTCAAATAATAAAAAAGGTCTAAAACATAAGTTTTAGTTCTTATTTTTATATAAATTTATAGACTTAACTATATTTATAATTACAATTTAAGTAAATTTAATTGTACTAAAATGATATTAAAAAGACTAAGTACACTTTAATTAAATTAACATTTATTGATGACAAAAAATAATACCCAATTGATCAAAAAAAGATTTAAAAATTAAATTCACAGAATTTTTAAATGATACATCAAACTTATTTTTTAATTAATCAAAAAAGGTTTTAAAAATTAACTTGATAGAATTTATAAATCTCACATCAAACTTCGTTTATAAAAGACACTAGTTGATTTTTCGCCCGCGCGTTGCAGCGGGGATCCAATTTCTGCATAACGTGTGCTGGCAACAACAAGCAGATACCGAATATCAAAGCATAGATAAAAATTACGTAGTAATGATGTCACAACCCCCGCCCCCTTATCTGTCCCGGGAACGGGCGGCCGCGAACATTCGTTTGTGGTGGTATCATTTATTAATTTGGCAGCGGAAATTTCATCAGGATCGTAGTTAGAAAATATTTTTCAGAGTAAAACCACCGTATTTTATATTAAATACCACATGGGAAAAAACCCAAGTTTCTTATTACAACATATTTATAAGGATAAACCCTACTTTATTGAATTTAAAACATTGTATTTTAGGTAACTTTTATAGCCACATTTTTCCAAGCCGTCAGTGCTCTCGAGATGGCTTTTTCCTAATTGGCTTTCACATTGTGTTACCTGAAACATGTGTTTAAAACATTTTATCAGCAGGAAATACTGGTGAGTGAATCCCAGTTTAATCAAGAAACATTTTATCAATTAACACAGTATTGAGAGCGATCACATTGTTTATTTCTACACAATTTCTCATTCAGTACTGCCAATCCTGACTTGTGGGTCATATTACACATTGGCTAACTTTTCGTCCAATGGTAACATGTTGTCGTCCCGACTTACTACTCACAGTGTAGTAAATTTTGTATACAAAACCCCAACATACCGGCAGTAATTGAAGAACTACAAAGACTCAATCACCGCTTAATCGCATTGTAAAACATTTAAGGTTTTGTAAAATATTACAAAAAGGTTAACAAAAAGAGGATAAACTCACGTTGTTGTCTTAGATTTTCCGTAAGGGTTTCCTGGTGACAATCTATAATTTACACATAAACACACGTGTTAGTATAATAACCCATTTTAACATTAGCAATACCCTCCCCGAGACGGCATTCCAACGACTACGTCGGGCAGAACCACGACAGCCGTTACGGAACCCTAGATCAATCGGGCAGCGTATCTAATACGTATCCAGGGGTTATAATACTTACAACGGAGCAGAACTTCGCTATTTAGGGGGGGTATTATACCCGTGTATAATGCCTACACTTTAGTTTTGAGAGAAAGAAATGAATTCTGAACGAATTTGAATGAAGATCCGATGGCCTGCTTATATAGTGTTTCACCTGGGTTTTCTCGCGGTCCGCGTAAAACAAGGCAAGGCCTTACGCGGCCCGCGTCAACTCTAGTCAACGCGTAGCTGGGTGTGACAACTGTGCTCTGTAATCAATGAACAATACAAAACAATGATGATTATCAATAAAACAATGTCTTTTGGTACTATTATGTGTGTATTTGTGTTTGATGATTTTACGATTCAATTCAACTCCGATTTGAAGCTTTCAATCGCTTTCTGGAAGGTTATACGCGCACTAATGCGTAAATATAACCAGTTTAATGCAACAAACACTCTGGAATAGTGAAATAGGCTTAACATGCCTAAAATAACCTTTACATAAATTAGAAATAAGTTTTGGATGGTTTGGTGTGTTGAAAACAAGTCTATTCGATCGCTGGGACTATTTTTGTCAAACTGCGAAAGTATACCGATTCGTATGGTATCGAAGAGTCCGAAACTTGATCATAAGCTAAACACACCATAAATAACCTAAACATAGCTTAGAAATAGGCTTTGAGTGGTTCGGTGTGCAAAAATATGCTTATTTGATCATACAGGGACTAAAAGTGTCAAAAACGATGTAAGTTTGCATTTTCGAGCATATCTTACGTTCTGACCACATCTGGACATCCAAAATTTTTGTAGACACTAAAATATTTTTATTTTAGTGATCGGCATGCAAAAATACCGTTCGTCGCTTAATTTGGTTCGTTTTCGCGTCCGTTTGAGTTTCGTCGTAATTTAACAAACAACGCGACCGTAGGACCAAACGAGCCGACATCCGAGAGTGTTCCGAGCACATTTTGAGTCCTCTAAACCTTATTGACCTTGTAGAGCCTTGAAAATGGCTTAACGGGGGTCAAAAGGGCCTGAAATGAGCTCAAAACAAGTGCAGGGACCTAAACTGCCAATTTGCAAACTTCTGCTGATCTGGGGAGGCCAGGCGGGCCGCGTAAGCCCCCTAGCTATTCTTATGCGGGCCGTGTAAGTTTCCCAGTGACCAGAAAGTTGATTTTTGCAATCTGTTTCATAATTCAGGGGCTGTTTATGCAATTTCTTTGTGTGGTAGCCAAGTTACCACCTCTCCAAGGCTTTGTACATGCAACAAACAAGTGTATGGATGAGATTTAATGCTTGGAGGTTAGACAAACATGTGTAATGATCTTGTTGAGTTGCAACAACTATAAATAGCCAAGCTCTCTTCCATTTCATTTGCTCATTTCCTTCTCTTCTCTTCTACATCTGATTTGGAGCTCTCTCCCAAGAGTTTGGAGCTTTCTAATCTGATTATTCTTGTAGAAAAGATAGCTAGGACTCTTTGTAAGTCTTCTTTCTTGCATATTCTTTATGTTTAACCAGAAAGTCAAACAAGTTTGGCCAACAGTTTGACTTTCGGTTTTGACCATCAATTGGTCAAGTCAAAGTTCAATTGAACTTTGCAACGTGATTGTAATCACGATAGTTATAATCCTTAGCGATTATACCTACTGATTACCACGTTAACTAGGCATAGTGACGAGTCAAAGTTTCGGTCAAAATGCGTTTTAGCACGCATTTTGCAACGGAACTATTTTCGGGTATCAAAACCCATTGTTTTGATACCAAATCAGTTTTCTAAGTAGGTTAAACATGTTTTGACATGTTTAACTCGTCACTATTAGTATAATGCTTGTTTAAGGTCGTAAGTTAAGCGGTCTAAACAACCGCTTAGACTTTCGAACCCGACCCGTTTGGTCGATCATTAGGATCCGACCAAGCTTAATTAGTGATCATGGTTGCATAGGGAATCTGAGATTATACCTTATGATCACATAAGATTGGTTAGTTATTTGTTAAGAAGCTTGTATGCCCATAGAAAATGACCAAAACGCCCTTTTAAAGCATAAATCTATATTTTACATATGTGAACATGTTTTTGACATATAATCTGATTTAGTAACATGTTTAGGTATAAACGGGCATGTAAGACTTGACATAGCACATAGTTAACCATCCGAACATAGTTTCACGCGAACGACGCGTTAAAGTAGCATAAGCTACCTTAATGAGTCGTAACGGGTCGAAAGCACTTAGGTTAGGTTCCAATTTAGGATGTAGGCTTTGTTAAACCATATCACATGAGTTCCACACTCATTTGGTTTACAAGACCTCATTCTATCTGATCTTCCGATTTAGGTGTCAATTTATTTACTAGTGATCCGATTACTAGGTACTACTTGAATTTTCTTGGTTTGTCTGAGCTTCGCTAAGTTCTTTAGATCAAGGATACCCTTCATTCAATGTGAGTACATAGTTCCCCTATTTTACTGTTTTCAATTGTTTTGGGGTGATTCATATGTGCTAAATGTTTTCAAGTTTTAACAATGGTTTTCAAAATGATTTTCGATATTTAAACGATGGTTTCAAAAGCGTTAAAGATGGTTTATATTAAACTAATAACGATTTCAATAATGTGAACAAACTCGATGGTTGTAATTACATAACAAATGACATTCATTAGCATTGATCAAGCCGACCAGTATTAGGTTATGGTACCATAGGATCTGACAAATCCCGTTATCAGACTACACCCATGGTTATGAGTGGGGGTTATGTAGGTAACGACCGAATTTGATGATTGTTAACTTACTCTTTGGTGGTTTGTTAATACGATAAACGAGGTGGTCGAGTCACGAAGGTTTGAATGTTATTAGCGAGGCAACCAAAAGTAGTTTCACAATTAAAACGAATACGATTTTGGGACGAATTAAACGATTTGGAACGACCTAAACGAAATAAATGATTTGAACGATCGATTGGTTTTGGGTAGTGATTAGATAATGGGACGGGTGTAGTATGATAGAATCATGGTAGATACGCCGCTGGTACATCTTATATATAAGTTCTTCTATCATATTACATTGCGTGTCATTATTTAGTTCACTTGGGAAACGATTTGAAACGATGTCACACAACGAGGTTTTCGAAATGATATAAACCATACGAGTTTTATTAACGAGATGTTTTACGAAGTGGTTTGCTAAATCAAATGTTTTGGGGTTAAGAATCATGGCTACGAGATTTTAAAAACTATAACCATCTTGATTTGAGTTGGTTAATTATGTTGCAATACACTTTTCAAAACAAGGTTTGTACTTTTGACTATTGTAGTCTAACGAGGTGCTGCAACATACAAACGAGCCATGAATCCGATACTCTCACTAAACCTATGTGCTCGCCAGCATTTCTTTGCTGACTTTGTTTTTACATATGTTTCAGGTGATAATGCTTGATGTTGATTGCTAGGAAGCAAGATCACTTAGGATCCGGACGTGGCTTTAGCGACTTAATAACGATAATAGACGATGTTCAATTTGTGTGTTTGGTTTATGACAATGAACAATACTTAATAATTCAATAAAACGAAACACTTAATTACCATGGTTGTGAAACGATGATTCTGTTACAACACTCCCCGACGTTTCCGCCACGGTTTTGTTGTTTTAACGTGGTCGGGGTGTTAAAGAAGAGTTGGTATCAGAGCCAATGGTTATAGGGAATTAGGTTATTAGCATTGCTTTGACCTAGACTATAACTTTCTAGGACCCTAACGCACGTGTTCTTGTGTTTAGATCTTAAATCAATACCGTCACCTATCCTTAGGTGATAACCACAACGAGAACACAATAACAAATCCTCCTCGACAATTAATCATCTATCCTTGGATGATCGATTTCAAGGTTTTGATTCCTCTTAGTTTTCAAAATCTCGTCAAAGTTTGGTTCTAAATAATGTGAACACATGTAAACTGGAAGAGTGAATGCCTGTACCCTGAGTTTTCTGTCTAAGGCTAGAGTGTTCGTACAAATCCGCAGTATCGGACCAGTCACTCTTACCTAGGCACTCTTGGGGTGAGTGTTCACATATAGGCAAGGATGTCTTCAGCGATACATTATTATGATCTATTTACTTTGATTAGTCACCGCGTGTTGTTTGTTTGTTTGAGGTAACAAACAAATGATCGCCTTCCTTGTGTTTTGTCAATGTTTTCAATACCTCTTTTGTTTCTCCAATTGTCGACCTCACTCGCTTCTCATGTTTCCTTGTTAGACAATGCCTCCTCGACGCGATGCTCAAACTTTTACCGCTGAAGAAATCGCAGCCCTTGTTTCTCAGCAAATGGTTGCTGTACTTCCAGGCGTAGTGACCCAAATCCATGAGCTTTACAACAATAATAACAACAATAACACACAGTGTAATTTCAAGAATTTCAATTCTGCGAAGCCGCTTAAGTTTTCTGGGTCACAAGGAGCAACTGCGCTCTTGCAGTGGTTCGAAAGTATCGAGAGCACATTCAGACATGTGCAATGTTCGAATGCGCGTAAGGTTGAATTTGCTTCAAGCGTGTTTGAGAAGCGAGCTCTTACATGGTGGAACGGAGTGATGCGTGATAGGGGTGCCGAAGTGGCATTAGTGCAAACTTGGGAAGAGCTCCAAGCTCTCATGATGAGAGAGTTCTGTCCCCGTCACGAGATTCGAGCTTTGGAAAGAGAATTCGATGAATTGAAACAAGACGGGGGAGAACACCATGCTTATACGGATCGATTTGAGGAGCTTAGTTTGTTATGTCCCACTATGGTTACCCCATTGGAAAAAGCAATCGAGAGGTATATCGATGGTTTACCCGATTCCATTCAGGATATCGTGACTGGCGTTAATCCTACTACCGTCCGTCATGCGATAGAGTTGTCGGCTACCCTGACTGAGTCCCAAGCCAGGAAGGGTAAACTCACCCGTAAGGGTGATAAAAAGAAGTCGACCGATTCAGATAAGGAAAAGGGTAAGGGTAAGAAGGGTGAGTCATCAAAAAGGTCGAGGAAGCGAAAGGGTACTCAGAATTTTGCTGTTACAGCACAAAATCCTCAGAACCCACCGACTCAACCTCCTGCAAAGAAAGCGTATGCTGGTACTGCACCACACTGTGCTCGATGTAATGGTCACCATGTTGCCCAACAGGCCTGTAAACAGTGTGCTACGTGTGGTAGACTTGGGCATTTGGCCAACATTTGTCGTTTTGGTCAAAATCAAGCTGCTCAGGTTCCAGCTCAAGCTCAAGGGAATGCTGCGAGATTCCCACCTGGTTCGTGTTTTAATTGCGGAGAAATGAGTCATTTCCGCAACAATTGCCCGAGATTGGTAAATGCGAATGCAAATCCGAATGCAAACGCGAACGTGAATGTGAATCCCGCTCATGGACGAGCATTCAATCTGAACACAAACGAGGCAAGGGCGGACAATGAGGTTGTTAATGGTACGTTCCTTGTTAACAATCAACTTGCTTCTGTTCTTTTCGATTCTGGTGCTGATAGGAGTTTTGTTTCGTTATCCTTTGAGCCTTTACTTGCGATACCTAGAACTAAACTGAGGAAACCCTTATCTATTGAAGTTGCTACTGGTAGACCCCTTATTCTCGATTCTGTTATTCATGGTTGTCAATTGAACCTCGATAACCATCTTTTTCCCGTTAACCTCGTACCGATGCAACTTGGGAGTTTCGAAATTATCGTGGGGATGGATTGGTTAACCAAACACCATGCTGAGGTGGTTTGTTTCGATCAGATCATTCGTATTCCTCTTTCATCTGGCGATGTCCTAGAGGTTCGTGGCGAAAAACCATCTGGTGGATTGAAACTCATGTCGTGCACGAAAGCTCAAACCTATCTACGAAAAGGATATGTTTCTTTTCTGGCACATGTCACTGAGGAGAAAGGCAAGAGCAAGAGTATTCAGGATATTCCGATTGTTCGGGATTATCCAGAGGTGTTTCCAGATGAACTGCCTGGCTTGCCTCCAGTTCGTCAAGTCGAATTTCATATTGACCTTGTACCCAATGCTAAACCGATTGCGAAAGCACCTTATCGTCTTGCACCGTCTGAGATGCAAGAGTTATCGAAACAGCTTCAAGAGTTATCTGATAAAGGATTCATCCGTCCGAGTTATTCACCTTGGGGCGCTCCTGTCCTCTTTGTGAAAAAGAAAGATGGATCTTTTCGAATGTGTATCGATTATCGTGTGCTTAACAAGCTTACCATCAAGAATCGATATCCCCTACCCCGAATCGATGATCTCTTTGATCAGCTGCAAGGTGCTACCTGTTTTTCCAAGATCGATCTACGTTCTGGGTATCATCAGCTTCGTGTATTCGAAGAAGATATTCCCAAAACTGCTTTCCGCACAAGATATGGGCACTACGAGTTCACTGTCATGCCTTTTGGTTTGACGAATGCTCCTGCTATCTTTATGGACTTAATGAATAGGGTCTGTAAACCTTATTTAGATAAGTTCATCATTGTGTTCATCGACGATATTCTCATTTATTCGAAGTCTCGAGTCAATCACGAGAAGCACCTTCATTTGACTTTGGAACTCCTGAAGAAGGAACAACTTTTTGCTAAATTCTCCAAGTGTGAATTTTGGCTTAAAGAAGTTCAGTTTTTGAGACATATTGTCAACGAGCAAGGTATTCATGTGGATCCATCCAAGATTGCAGAAATCAAGGATTGGAACACACCGACGACTCCTACCGAGATTCGTTCTTTCCATGGTCTCGCTAGATATTATCGTCGTTTTATTTCTAATTTCTCGAAGATTGTGGTTCCACTCACTGCTATGACTCAAAAGAATAAGCCTTTTGAGTGGGGACCCAAGCAAGAAGAAGCGTTTCAAACGCTGAAACGGAAGCTCTGTGATGCTCCTGTTCTATCTTTGCCCGAGGGAAACGATTATTTCATTGTCTACTGTGATGCATCCAACATAGGCCTTGGTTGTGTTCTTATGCAACGAGGTAAAGTTATAGCATATGCATCTAAACAATTGAAAGTTCATGAGAAGAACTACACGACTCACGATCTTGAGTTGGGAGCTGTGGTTTTCGCTCTCAAAATCTGGAGACACTACCTCTATGGAACGAAGTGTGTGGTTTTTACAGACCACAAAAGTCTCCAGCATATTCTTAATCAGAAAGAGCTGAACATGAGGCAATGACGTTGGGTTGAACTCTTAAACGACTATGATTGCGAGATTCGCTACCATCCTGGTAAGGTGAATGTCGTAGCCGATGCACTTAGTCGAAAGGAGCGAGTCAAGCTTCATTCTGTTCGAACTCTATCTGATCTCCAAACTCGAGTTCTTCAAGCTCAGCAATCTTGTGTTTCACAAGATTTGATAGGTAAGGAATTACCACATCAGCTTAAGCTTAAACTCGAAGCGAAGGATAATGGTTTACTCTATTTCATGGATCGTTTGTGGATTCCGAAACAAGACGATCTTCGTACATTAGTGATGGACGAATCTCATAAGTCTCGATATTCTATCCATCCTGGTGCTGATAAAATGTACAAGGATCTTCGTACTAAGTTCTGGTGGCCTGGTATGAAGAAAGATGTTGCCTTGTATGTATCAAAATGCCTAACTTGTCTCAAAGTCAAGGCTGAACATCAACGACCTTCTGGTTTGCTTGTACAACCAGAGATACCGGTTTGGAAGTGGGAGAACATTGCGATGGATCTCATCACTAAATTACCGCGTATATCTAAAGGTCACGATGCTATTTGGGTTGTCATCGATCGATTAACGAAGTCAGCTCATTTTATTGCGATTCGAGAGGATCTATCTGCTGATAAACTTGCAAAGATTTATGTTGATGAGATAGTATCATGACATGGTGTTCCTTTGGATATCATATCTGATCGTGATGCTCGATTTTCATCTCATTTCTGGAAGACCATGCAATCTGCTATGGGAACCCAACTAAATCTAAGCACTGCTTATCATCCCCAAACAGATGGACAATCTGAGAGAACGATTCAAACTTTGGAGGATATGCTTAGAGCATGCGTGATTGACTTTAGTGGTAATTGGGATTCTCATCTGCCATTGATCGAGTTCTCTTACAACAATAGTTATCATGCTAGCATTAAAATGGCACCATTCGAAGCTCTCTACGGTCGAAAATGTCGTTCACCTGTTTGTTGGAACGAGAGCGGTGAAGCTCAGCTTACTGGACCGGAGCTTGTTCTGGAAACAACAGACAAAATCAAGAAAATTCGTGATAATCTTGTGACAGCTAGATGCCGTCAAAAGAGTTATGCGGATTTAGGACGCAAGCCCTTAGAATTTCAAGTCGGAGACCATGTCCTACTCAAGGTGTCACCTTGGAAGGGAGTGGTGAGATTTGGAAAGAAAGGAAAACTTGCACCACGATATGTTGGACCATTTAAGATTGTTGAAAGAGTTGGATAGGTTGCCTACCGACTAGAGCTACCTCCAGAGCTTGGAAATATTCATCCGACTTTTCACGTGTCCAATTTGCGAAAGTGTTTAGCTGGCGCTGATCTTCACATTCCACTCGACGAAATCCAAATCGATGAAACGATGCACTTTGTCGAGAAACCTGTGGAGATAGTGGACCGTACATACAAACAGTTGAAGAATAAACGAATTCATTTGGTCAAGGTTCGCTGGGAATCCAAACGTGGCCCAGAATTTACTTGGGAATGTAGGGACCAAATGAAGGCGAAATATCCGCAATTGTTCTCACAAGTTTCCTCTAGTTAAAATTTCGGGACGAAATTTCCTAAAGTAGGGGAGACTGTGACAACTGTGCTCTGTAATCAATGAACAATACAAAACGATGATGATTATCAATAAAACAATGTGTTTTGGTACTATTATGTGTGTATTTGTGTTTGATGATTTTACTATTCAATTCAATTCCGATTTCAAGCTTTAAATCGCTTTCTGGAAGGTTATACGCGCACTAATGCGTAAATATAACCAGTTTAATGCAACAAACACTCTGGAATAGTGAAATAGGCTTAACATACCTAAAATAACCTTTACATAACTTAGAAATAAGTTTTGGATGGTTTGGTGTGTTGAAAACAAGTCTATTCGATCGCAGGGACTATTTTTGTCAAACTGCGAAACTATACCGATTCGTATGGTATCGAAGAGTCCGGAACTTGATCATAAGCTAAAAACACCATAAATAACCTAAACATAGCTTAAAAATAGGCTTTGAGTGGTTCAGTGTGCAAAAATATGCTTATTTAATCATACAGGGACAAAAAGTGTCAAAAACGACGTAAGTTTGCATTTTCGCGCATATCTTACGTTCTGACCACATCTGGACATCCAAAATTTTTGTAGACACTAAAATATTTTTATTTTAGTGATCGGCATGCAAAATACCGTTCGTCGCTTAATTTGGTTCGTTTTCGCGTCCGTATGAGTTTCGTCGTAATTTAACGAACAACGCGACCGTATGACCAAATGAGCCGACATCCGAGAGTGTTCCGAGCAGATTTTGAGTCCTCTAAACCTTATTGACCTTGTAGAGCCTTGAAAATGGCTTAACGGGGGTCAAAAGGGCCTGAAATGAGCTCAAAACAAGTGCAGGGACGTAAACTGCCAATTTGCAAACTTCTGCTGATCTGGGGAGGCCAGGCGGGCCGCGTAAGCCACCTGCCTATTCTTACACGGGCCGTGTAAGTTGCCCAGCGACCAGAAAGTTGAGTTTTGCAATCTGTTTCATAATTCAGGGGCTGTTTATGCAATTTCTTTGTGTGGTAGCCAAGTTACCACCTCTCCAAGGCTTTGTACAAGCAACAAACAAGTGTATGGATGAGATTTAATGCTTGGAGGTTACACAAACATGTGTAATGATCTTGTTGAGTTGCAACAACTATAAATAGCCAAGCTCTCTTCCATTTCATTTGCTCATTTCCTTCTCTTCTCTTCTATATCTGATTTGGAGCTCTCTCCCAAGAGTTTGGAGCTTTCTAATCTGATTATTCTTGTAGAAAAGATAGCTAGGACTCTTTGTAAGTCTTCTTTCTTGCATATTCTTTATGTTTACGCAGAAAGTCAAACAAGTTTGGCCAACAGTTTGACTTTCGGTTTTGACCATCAATTGGTCAAGTCAAAGTTCAATTGAACTTTGCAACGTGATTGTAATCACGATAGTTATAATCCTTAGCGATTATACATACTGATTACCACGTTAACTAGGCATAGTGACGAGTCAAAGTTTCGGTCAAAATGCGTTTTAGCACGCATTTTGCAACGGAACTATTTTCGGGTATCAAAACCCATTGTTTTGATACCAAATCAGTTTTCTAAGTAGGTTAAACATGTTTTAATATGTTTAACTCGTCACTATTAGTATAGTGCTTGTTTAAGGTCGTAAGTTAAGCGGTCTAAACAACCGCTTAGACTTTCGAACCCGACCCGTTTGGTCGATCATTAGGATCCGACCAAGCTTAATTAGTGATCATGGTTGCATAGGGAATAACCACTGAGGTTATACCTTATGATCACATAAGATTGGTTAGTTATTTGTTAAGAAGCTTGTATGCCCATAGAAAATGACCAAAACGCCCTTTTAAAGCATAAGTCTATATTTTACATATGTGAACATGTTTTTGACATATAATCTGATTTAGTAACATGTTTAGGTATAAACGGGCATGTAAAACTTGACATAGCACATAGTTAACCATCCGAATATAGTTTCACGCGAACGACGCGTTAAAGTAGCATAAGCTACCTTAATGAGTCGTAACGGGTCGAAAGCACTTAGGTTAGGTTCCGATTTAGGATGTAGGCTTTGTTAAACCATATCACAAGAGTTCCACACTCATTTGGTTTACAAGACCTCATTCTATCCGATCTTCCGATTTAGGTGTCAATTTATTTACTAGTGATACGATTACTAGGTACTACTTGAATTTCCTTGGTTTGTCTGAGCTTCGCTAAGTTCTTTAGATCAAGGATACCCTTCATTCAATGTGAGTACATAGTTCCCCTATTTTACTGTTTTCAATTGTTTTGGGGTGATTCATATGTGCTAAATGTTTTCAAGGTTTTAACAATGGTTTTCGAAACGATTTTTGATATTTAAACGATGTTTCAAAAGCGATAAAGATGGTTTATATTAAACTAATAAAGATTTCAATAATGTGAACAAACTCGATGGTTGTAATTACATAACAAATGACATTCATTAACATTGATCAAGCCGACCAGTATTAGGTTATGGTACCATAGGATCTGACAAATCCCGTTATCAGACTACACCCATGGTTATGAGTGGGGGTTATGTAGGTAACGACCGAATCTGATGATTGTTAACTTACTCTTTGGTGGTTTGTTAATACGATAAACGAGGTGGTCGAGTCACGAAGGTTTGAATGTTATTAGCGATGCAACCAAAAGTAGTTTCACAATTAAAACGAATACGATTTTGGGACGAATTAAACGATTTGGAACGACCTAAACGAAATAAATGATTTGAACGATCGATTGGTTTTGGGTAGTGATTAGATAATGGGACGGGTGTAGTATGATAGAATCATGGTAGATACGCCGCTGGTACATCTTATATATAAGTGCTTCTATCATATTACATTACGTGTCATTATTTAGTTCACTTGGGAAACGATTTGAAACGATGTCACACAACGAGGTTTTCGAAATGATATAAGCCATACGAGTTTTATTAACGAGTTTTTAACGAGATGTTTTACGAAGTGGTTTGCTAAATCAAATATTTTGGGGTTAAGAATCATGGCTACGAGATTTTATAAACTATAACCATCTTGATTTGAGTTGGTTAATTATGTTGCAATACACTTTTCAAAACAAGGTTTGTACTTTTGACTATTGTAGTCTAACGAGGTGCTGCAACATACAAACGAGCCATGAATCCGATACTCTCACAAAACCTATGTGCTCGCCAGCATTTCTTTGTTGACTTTGTTTTTACATATGTTTCAGGTGATAATGCTTGATGTTGATTGCTAGGAAGCAAGATCACTTAGGATCCGGACGTGGCTTTAGCGACTTAAAAACGATAATAGATGATGTTCAATTTGTTTGTTTGGTTTATGCCAATGAACAATACTTAATAATTCAATAAAACGTAACACTTAATTACCATGGTTGTGAAACGATGATTCTCTTACAACACTCCCCGACATTTCTGCCACGGTTTTGTTGTTTTAACGTGGTCGGGGTGTGACACTGGGCTGGGTCATCGAGTAGGTTTGCCGGGTGTTGGGGCACGTGGCCGCACCGGGCTTTGCCAGGTTTTTAAGTTGCCGCGGCCCGCGTAAGGGTTAAGGTTCCTTTACGTGGCCCGCCTAAAAACCAAAAACAATGTTTTTAATTAAATTTAATAATATTTAATGTATTTGGGGCCCGTTTTCATGTATGGGGTGTATTTTAGGAAGTGTAGGGTGTCAGAGGTGTTTTAGGAGGGTTGTTATATTTTGGGTATAACTCCTAGGTTATTTAATAAAATATATAGTGCACTCACATTAAGTATAGTAACCTAATTCCACTTTGTCACTACGTCACGAGATAGAACCCCAACGAATTTAGGCAGAGCCTTGACATACGTTACGGGGCCCTACGTCAGTCGGACAGGGTATCAGTGATCTAGGGTTAAAATACTTAAAACGGGGTAGGGCTTGGTAAAGATTTTAGGGGTGATTTACTAAAGAAAAATGAAAGTATATAGGGAGGGTATAGAATGGGACGAGGGCAAGATGGTATGCTGGACATCACTTCCTATTTATACTATGATTCTGAATCTTGTTTGTTAAGTTTCAAAATATTCCTTCTGCTTACAAATACTCCACGTATACATGCATTTATTTCATGCATATTAGAATTTTGATATTGTGTCCACGTAAACATTCATATTTGAATGTTTTAGTTTGATTATTTTATTATATATATATATATATATTATAATTAATTTAACTGCTTCACTCTTTTGACGCTTATAACTTCTAAAATATGACGTTTTATAAAGTAATAAATATGCCATTAGAACGAGAAGAATTTTATCTACATTTTGAACCAAGTTTCATTAAAAGCAGAGTAGGTTCAAATATAATGTATTTTTATAATTTAATTATTAAATGGTTCCTACGCTTGCCCAAAATACCTCATATTTTCATTGGTCAACTTACCCATGATGCATCCTTTTAATAACATAAGTTTTTATATATTTTATATAAATAAAAATTTTGAGAATGTTACATCCTCCCCACCTTGTTTTAAATCTCGTCCTCGAGATTCCCTGAAATATGGATGAATATTTAATTAGTTTAGTTTCTAGGTATATTCTGGTCTTTATTTTGAATTTCACTTTACTTTAACCAGAACTATTCTCTATGAGATTCTTATTCTTGACTGAAATATGTTTAACACAGCTTTTAGTTATAGGTTTCCCAATGTGTTAATAATTGCAAAGGAAAATCTTATACTTTTGATGGCGTCCCAACTTAAAGAGTTCCTGTCGTTCATCTTGTCGCACGAATTTCGAGACGGATGATCAAACTAAATAATGTTTGATATTTGGAATTATAGACGTATACGGGAGATTCCTAATAAATAAGTCTAAAATTATCATTGACACACTTGTTCGTGATTTATTCCTAATTGTCAATCAATATGGTCTCTGGATTTCCTCATAGACATACATATCTATATAATATTTCATATACTGTAATATGCATACTATCCATAATGTCAATGTATTTAACAGATTCACAAGTCAGACATCAGGTCATGGTACTATTTAGGGAATTCCATTATCATAACATATACCCCATCTCACCCGGTCTCGCCGGAGAGGTACCCCCATCTTACCCGGACAAACTGGAGAGTCTACCACTCCATATCCAGTCTTTCCGGAGAGGTAGTTATCATTGTATTTCCCATAAATAGAATTTTCTCAAATAATGATTTCAGAAGTACATCATTTATTATGGCTTGTATCAAGGAATAAGGAAATTAGTATTCTCATGATAGATCATATTCTAGAACCGAGTAGTATTAATAAACAAGAAATAACGGTGGCCAAGTGTTATTGCTTATTTATCATACTGGCACTGTTCTAGTCATAATCCTCACGGGATACCAATAACCATCACACTTTATCTATGCAAGTAATTGGCTTATCTCAAAGTTTTATACTAAGGCATTTTCCTTAGGTTCAAGTCTAAATACTCTCCTGGGTGTTAACCAGTAATTATCAAAATTCTAACTCTTTTATTTATGCATATATATAACCTTAGATTCCGTTGCAATGAATATTTTATTGAGACATATGGTATTTTTAAAACATATTAGGTTTCATGGTTTATAATGACTTCATGTTTTCATATGAATCACCAATGATATTTTCTCTTATGTTTATCTTACAGAAGATATTATATTGGGTATATCATCAAGAAATTTTATTGGGTATATGTGTATAAAATTTCAAATCTCTAGTTAATATTAAACTTACGGAATATATACACACATATATAAAATAATAACTATACATCCGATGGTACCAATCATCAAGCTTATTTTCATGACTTTATTTTATCCTTTTATAAAAGTAGTATATTGAAATAAATTTCTGTCAATTATAATATTTTGAAATTAAAAGTTTAGGGAAATAAATTACTAAAAATATAAATTTTCTAGACTCATAAGAACAATTTCATTTTTTTAACTAATGGGTTAAACTATATCAGACTCACTATTTATATTACCTTAATAATTTCTCCTCAAGTAACCATCTATATATCTATTCCAATTATCACACTCCTACCTTTTCCTTTATAAGAATAAATTATAATATACATTTAAGATTGAGATGCATTATTTAGAAGAATATGTGCATATGCGACCCATGACATTGTATTTATGGGTTACCAAGAGATATATACACTATACATAAATTACTTTCTGTTTGAAAACTTTAGTTATAACAATATAGCGGATATAAGATTAAATATTAACACATAACATTTTTTTTCAAACCTTATGTAGCGTAATTTATCCCATACCATCAAAGTATGTCTATTTTATATTCAAAATATATTTAGTGTTTTGATTTATGTTAAGATTAATATTTTACTTCGTATATATTCAAGATCTATATTCAAGTATTCAATTAAATAGATCTTTTATAGATTCACGTAACCGACTTTATAAAATTTATTTGTGTCACCGGTATATCACTGATATTTTATTACCATAGTTATTTTATGAGAATTTCCATCTCCTTTATTTAACCAATCATAATTCAATCTAATTTCCTTTATCTTCATTATAATCTTTTTAAAGTATGAGAACTTCAAAAATACCTAAGGTAAGTTTAACATCAACTCAACTCAATTACTAATATTGTATTATTTAACGATTATACATCAGCCAGCTGACTCGAATATTTTTCTTTATAATTTAGGATACACAATCCTGTAACTAATATGACTGGTTAATCTGATAATCTTATATTAATTATTCCCAGGCATAAGACCTATTCTGGATATACCTTAATATTAAAGATTTGTAGAAATGCTTTCAACGTTTAGTTAGGCCTTTCTACGTAGTCCAACTAACCCAAATCTCTAAAAAATTTAAATGATTTTATTTAATCATGAATTACCATCATATTCATTTAACCATTTATTTTATCGCTAAGTATTTTAATAGAAATCTTTACAAGTAATCCCAACATCAGTTATTTCATAAAACTATGAAAGTATGAAGTCTTACAGCCAACTGGTTACAAACCAGAAGGGATAAAATGGAGTGGGAAGTACACCTGGGTTTCAAAACTTGCTTTGGCTCGATCCACTAAAGCAATCTTTTTAAATTTTATTAATTCTTAAAATCCTTTCGGTTAATTTAATAGCTTCGGTTTTATTAAATATAAATTATTTTGAAACAATATTATTAAAACCACAAAGGTTTAAAGCTTTATACCATATAAATATGTATTTTAAACCAAAGTAAATGATTGGTTCCAAAAGAGAGTCATAAACATGACTGGTTTGTTAATAACTAACTTAGTTTGATGTATATTATGATATTATTTAAGTAGGTGGTATTAATATCACAGACAAATTTCTAGTACAAACATTTGGGTATAATCATGAAAATAGATTGATAATAAAAAAACGGCGAACATTGCGACTTATATATATATATGTATGTATTTATTACAAACTACAACTGGAATTCAAAATATACTAGTGATTATGCATCCGTAACTTATTTTAGTCTATCTAGGTTATAGGAGTATTATGCTCAACATGCTTTTATATAAGGTTTATTCTATCTCCTGTCTCTACTAAGTTGTTATCTAATGGGCGAAGTTCCTTTAAAGTTTTTAACTCATAGGTGGCATGGGTGCTGGTACTAGTTTGGTCGTTCGACTATTCAATATAAGTTAGCATTTACTGCTGTAGTGGCAAACATATGGAGATTTACCCATTGTCCATCTAATTCATCTTCCCATGGTAGGTTATTGCCTGTTTCCTGAGTTTGTGTATTTATTTCCTTATTGATTATCACTCCCTTTGGTTGTGACTTCTTTATTTTCTCTTGACTTTTTCTAATAATCCAACTTCTCTTCTTAGTGGTAAATGGTTTCTCAGACTGTGCCTTACGAATAAATATTCCTTCCTCAGTATCTGCTGAGTATCCTGAGGGATTTGGTTGAAATGAGGTTCCCTTATCTTTTGGTGAACTATCTAATTGACGATAGATGTCTGAAATTCTTTGCTTACCCATACTGTAGACTAACAAATAGTCAAATAATATAAAATACATAATCATATAAGTTATTTCCTAACACAGAATTTAAAACTTAAGTGTCAGCAAAACACTTCTTTGGCTTGAACCAGTGGCATGGCTCTGATACCACCTTCTGTCACAACCCCCGCCCCCTTATCTGTCCCGGGAACGGGCGGCCGCGAACATTCGTTTGTGGTGGTATCATTTATTAATTTGGCAGCGGAAATTTCATCAGGACCGTAGTTAGGAAATATTTTTCAGAGTAAAACCACCGTATTTTATATTAAATACCACATGGGAAAAAACCCAAGTTTCTTATTACAACATATTTATAGGGATAAACCCAACTTTATTGAATTTAAAACATTGTATTTTAGGTAACTTTTATAGCCACATTTTTCCAAGCCGTCAGTGCTCTCGAGCTGGCTTTTTCCTAATTGGCTTTCACATTGTGTTACCTGAAACATGTGTTTAAAACATTTTATCAGCAGGAAATACTGGTGAGTGAATCCCAGTTTAATCAAGAAACATTTTTATCAATTAACACAGTATTGAGAGCGATCATATTGTTTATTTCTACACAATTTCTCATTCAGTACTGTCAATCCTGACTTGTGGGTCATATTACACATTGGCTAACTCTTCGTCCAATGGTAACGTGTTGTCGTCCCGACTTACTACTCACAGTGTAGTAAATTTTGTATACAAAACCCCAACATACCGGCAGTAATTGAAGAACTACAAAGACTCAATCACCGCTTAATCGCATTGTAAAATATTTAAGGTTTTGTAAAATATTACAAAAAGGTTAACAAAAAGAGGATAAACTCACATTGCTGTCTAAGATTTTCCGTAAGGGTTTCCTGGTGACAATCTATAATTTACACATAAACACAAGTGTTAGTATAATAACCCATTTTAACATTAGTAATACCCTCCCCGAGACGGCATTCCAACGACTACGTCGGGCAGAACCACGACAGCCGTTACGGAACCCTAGATCAATCGGGCAGCGTATCTAATACGTATCCAGGGATTATAATACTTACAACGGAGCAGAACTTCGCTATTTAGGGGGGTATTATACCCGTGTATAATGCCTACACTTTAGTTTTGAGAGAAAGAAATGAATTCTGAACGAATTTGAATGAAGATCCGATGGCCTGCTTATATAGTGCTTCACCTGGGTTTTCTCGCGACCCGTGTAAAACAAGGCAAGGCCTTACGCGGCCCGCGTCAACTCTAGTCAACGAGTAGCTGGGCTGGGTCATCAAGTAGGTTTGCCGGGTGTTGGGCCACGTGGCCGCACCGGGCTTTGCCAGGTTTTTAAGTTGTCGCGGCCCGCGTAAGGGTTAAGGTTCCTTTACGCGGCCCGCCTTAAAACCAAAAACAATGTTTTTAATTAAATTTAATAATATTTAATGTATTTGGGGCCCGTTTTCATGTATGGGGTGTATTTTAGGAAGTGTAGGGTGTCAGGGGTGTTTTAGGATGGTTGTTATATTTTGGGTATAACTCCTGGGTTATTTAATAAAATATATAGTGCACTCACATTAAGTATAGTAACCTGATTACACTTTATCCCTACGTCACGAGGCAGAACCCCAACGAATTTAGGCAGAGCCTTGACATACGTTACGGGGCCCTACGTCAGTCGGACAGGGTATCAGTGATCCAGTGTTAAAATACTTAAAACGGGGTAGGGCTTGGTAAGATTTAGGGGTGATTTACTAAAGAAAAATGGAAGTATATAGGGAGGGTATAGAGGGGACGAGGGCAAGATGGTATGCTGGACATCACTTCCTATTTATACTATGATTCTGAATCTTGTTTGTTAAGTTTCAAAATATTCCTTCTGCTTACAAATACTCCACATATACATGCATTTATTTCATGCATATTAGAATTTTGATATTGTGTCCACGTAAACATTCATATTTGAATGTTTTAGTTTGATTATTTTATTATATATATATATATATATATATATATTATAATTAATTTAACTGCTTCACTCTTTTGACGCTTATAACTTCTAAAATATGACGTTTTATAAAGTAATAAATATATCATTAGAACGAGAATAATATTATCTACATTTTGAACCAAGTTTCATTAAAAACAGAGTATGTTCAAATATGATGTATTTTTATAATTTAATTATTAAATGGTTCCTACGCTTGCCCAAAATACCTCATATTTCCATTGGTCAACTTACCCATGATGCATCCTTTTAATAACATAAGTTTTTATATAAATAAAAATTTTGAGAATGTTACAAATGATAGTCATTCCGTCCTAAAAAAAGTGTTTTTAAATAATCTAATATATAATAGTAGGACACACACGTCCTACATGTTGGAAATTCGGTTGTTTTCAGTTCAGTTATTACGGTACTAACATGTTAAAATATGGATGAGCTCGTAACCAGTAACGGCAACGAAAGTTCTGATCCCAAAAGTCATCGAAATTCCGAAAATGTTCGATACGATATGGTATGGTATTTGAAGGTAAAAATAAATACATGTATGGTGCCAGACCGGTGTCAAACCGAAAGTAACTATTCTGAAAACGCCAAAAGGTTGGTACCAAATTGGTACCAAAAATGATTTGGTATAGTAAATTTGGTACTAATACGATACCGGTTTGATTACAGGATTTGATACCATTTGCTCATCAATAATCTAAATATCCAAGTTAATTTTATATATTACAATTCATTCATTACATAAAAAGACAAAAATGAAAGCAAAAGAAGTTGTTATGTATATAAAACTTTATTTAAACGAAATACAATTTACTTACCACGTGTAAGAAAAGTAATTTAAACGGTGCAATTACTTACGTTGCTACGTGGCATGAGCTCAAAGGTGATGTTAGGGCTGAGCTCGGTACCAACCGATACCGAAAATCCCCAAATGTGGGTGCCGATACCGGTACCGAATATACGTAGTACGGTACGGTTTGATACCGGTATTTGAGGGTGAAAACCGGTAAATACCGGTACAATACCGGATCAGTAATGAAAATGTCAAAAGTCGGCACCGAAATCCGTAAGTGATGTTACTATTCATTGGGTTCTAATTTTAATATATAGGTAATATATAGGTAATATTTTGACAATTTTATATATTAACAATTAACATATTAAAATATATTTTAAGCAACTGTGTAATAAACAAGTTTATTAAAGGGTCGTATTATTGGCACATCTGAATTTTTAAATTCACACCTTCAATACGGGTCGTATAGGTCTATACGGGTGGTATTACTTTTTCAATTTCCAATAAAGACTGATGTGTCAGATTTTGTCTATTTGACTGGACCTATACGGGTCGTATAGGTCTATACGGGTGGTATTGGTTGAGTTTTTTTTTACAATTTTTTTATACATTTGTTTATGGTTTTAACAAAGTTTTCTAAAAAATATTTATTTTTTAAATAAAAACTTCCTTAATTTTTTTTAAGAATACCATCTATAATTTAGTATAGTATAGGTGAGATTAGGGGTGTGCAAAAAACCAAATTAACCAGAACCATAACTGAATTAACCGACAAACCGAACTGAAAAAACCAAATCTAATAAAAAATGGTGGGTCGGTTAATGGTTTTTTTGAAAAGTAGCGGGTCGGTTATGGTTATCATTTTTTCCATACCCACCATAACCGAACCGAACCAGCATGTAATACAATTTGTAGGATTTAGGACTTTTCACCATATTTTTAATATTTGATGTTTTTATTGAAGATTTTTAGTATTTATTGGTTTTCCATATCGTTTTGTGGTTTTGGTTGGATGTTTATTTGAATTTATGGAATGTATCATATCACTTTATTTCAATATTCAATAATAATTGGTATTAATATTATAGAGTATATGTATTTTTTAACTAGGTTTTTACCCGGGATTGCTTCCCGGGCTCGAGAAAATTACTAATATTCTTATTATTTATGATTAATACATACTTATAATGGTAAAAATGTATTGACATATCAATGCATACACGGCCCAGTAATTTTATAACATTAAAGGCCGAATTTTCATTACTTCAACATCATTAGACGTTAAACCGGAACAACACAACATCACCTTCTTGTACAACATATTCTTTCCCCTCGGACCTCAACTGCATATATAAGGATAGACCTTGTGTAAATGAAATTATGATAGAAATTGATATAAATTGTTACTCATTACCCGTCAAATTTGCAAATTTTCCCGTATGTATTAAGCCTTACCCATTTGTTAAGTGGTTAAAAGTCACATGTCTGGATTCTCATTACCCGAAAACCAACGTTTTACTTTGCCCCATAAACCAATTTAAAATATCAAGCTCGACTATTTTTTTAAAACTTTCAAATTTTTTACATATTCAAAATCATATCTTATATAACATACTAAGATATTCGGTTTCTAGTAAACTGGTATAAGATCACTGAATGTATCCCTCAATACCATACCATTTTCAACCCACAAAACTCTTTAAAATTACTGCAAAAAGAATATTATACACAACCCACAAAACTCTTTAAAATTACTGCAAAAAGAATATTATACAATTACAATCTCCATATCATTTTCAACCAACAAAACTCTTTAAAATTACTGCAAAAAGAATATTATACAATAACAATATATTTATTTTGACCCGAATTTTAAAGTCAAAAAAACCATGTCGATAACCGTTCTTGAAACTGCAAGAGGGCACTTTCATCAAGGTACCGTAGAACATCAAACGTTAATTCTCAAAAGGCATTTTGGTCAAATCGACCATCTTTAAGTCCGTCTTTACAGCCAATCCCGAAAGACTGTCAATCATTCCAGGAATAGCTTCTTGTAAACCAGCAGCCAAGGCATGCAAACGAAGGAGTTAGAGAAAATACATCATTAATCAAAACGGTTACCTTCTTAAGGGTTGTACGATGTTGAATTATCATTTTGTCCTCGTCTTTTCTACTCTTTATAACCTCCAAAGGCCATTCGCTAACCAACTTCTCAAGTTCTGCCATTATATCTGGCCTTTTTGCATCTGGTGGTGTCTGTCATCAAGTAATACGTGTAAAAAGACAGTATTGCCCAGAGCAATTATATATTTAAGAAACATAAGAGGATAAAGATGGTAAAAACGATATATGAAGCCAATCATGATTCTTGTAAAATATGTGATATATAAAGCCTAGGGGACGGTGTAAACGAACCAAGCCACAGGTGAGCTCCCAGTAGACGCTCGTATCGATTCGCTGCTGCAATTGACCATATACTTGATTCTTTATTCAATTCGCTGCTGAAATTGACCATATACTTTAAGCATAAAAATATAGAATTATGGTTTTACTATCAAACATTGTATGCCATAAAAAATGCTATTTGCAATGCAGAATTATTCAAATTCTTAAAGATTATAGATCGGTACCTGTATGCCGATGCTAAACTAAAGGCAGTTAGATTCAAGGAAACGGGTCTTTTTCACTTCGCTTACCGAGGCATCGGAATGTGATTGTTGGATCATTCAACTAAAATTTTAATAATTACATCGAAATATTTCAATCTAACATTTTTTTTGTGTTTTGTGAATGCTTATTCCACCTTTTTTTCGTCTTCCGTTAGTCAAAATCTCCAAAACAACCTCCCCGAAGCCGAATACATCATCTTTCAGGTCATGATCCATGAGACCCTTGTATTCACCTGTCATATAAATATGTAGACTTAAGATTTCAAGATCTGTAAAGTTGAATGATTTATAGATTATTACGAATGAGCTGATTCGGGTTGTTTTTTTCTCTAATGTGTTAAACGGGTCGAAAATCATTCATAGTATAGTTTTTAGACATAAACTCACCTAAACGGTCGAAACTCGTTCATTGTTTAGTTTTTAGACATAAACGGGTCGAAACGGGTTATTTTTTTCTCGTTCATGGGTCAAACGTGTCGAAACTCGTTCATTGTATGGTTTTTAGACATAAACGGGTCGAAACAGGTTATTTTTTTCTCGTTCATTGTATTTAATCCTATTAGATGAACTATTTATTTTATTAAAAAAATAAATAATTTTAGTAAATAATTACACAATCAAACTAACCCGTTTCGACTATTACACTTCATCTTTGTTTGGTGCTATTAAAGTAAAAAAAAAAATAGTTATTAAAATCGGGTTTTTAGGTAAGAAAGGACCTCATACCTGTTTCCATTGCAGATATTGTTATAAACCTGAATTCTGCCAAACAGGGCTCCATATATTCAACTTCATCGTTTTAATCGTGTTTCCGTTCGGGATCGAACCAGAAAGATCGTTATAGGACAGATCAAGAAACAGTTGCATCTGTAATCAAGTGCAGATCAAAAAAGGGGTTGAAAATGATGTTAAATAATTATAGCAAATATCAACCATAAATTAAAAAACCTTATGGTTCTTGCAAATTGAAATCAAGTGCGAGAAGGAACATGCATTGTGAACAGGGATGAACCGAAGTTGACCGGAATCTCTTCAATTCAGCCACATAATTCTATGGCTCTGTCTTGTATATGCAGCCAGTAATGTTATCTTGTTGCATCTTATTTTTACTAATTAATATAGCTGATCTCACTGAACAATTTGCCTAGACAGCAGTATATTCATTCAAAATACACATTAAGTAACAATAAAAGTATTCTCAAGACCATTCTCAGCACCCTCGGCTGCAATGAAAATGAAAGTAGTCGGACCCGTGTAAAACAGGGGGGTTTTAGTAACGTTTTATTATATTAATTAGTAAAAATAACTCAACAGTGGTAAAAATAACTAAACAGTGGCTTGAAACACTGTTATATGGTAAAAATAACAGTTATATTACTGATAATAATCCCGCGACGCATATTGTCGACTCCATTTTATGGTAAAGTTAACTCAACAGTGGCTTGAAACACTGTTTTAACCCAACAGTGGTTTCAAACATTGTTTTAACCCAACAGTGGGTTAAAACTCTGTTTTAACCCAAGAGTGCTTTGAAACCACTGTTTTAACAACACTGTTTTGACTCAACAATGTTTTCAAACACTGTTTTTAACCCAACAGTGGCTTGAAACACTGTTTTAACACAACAGTAGTTTCAAACGCTGTTATAACCCAACAGTGGTTTAAAACTCTGTTTTAACCCAAAAGTGGTTTCAAACCACTGTTTTAACATCACTGTTTTGACTCAACAGTGTTTTCAAACATTGTTTTTAACCCAACAGTGGCTTGAAACACTGTTTTAACACAAAAACAGTTTGTACAAATTGAATTCAGAAAGGTTTACAGATGAGTCCATTTGTTGGATTATTCGCTTGAATCGGAAACATTGTTCATCCTTTATCTTGTTAATACAATGAACGGGCTGTGTACGAACTTGATACGCTAAAACTGTTCGGTAGCAAAATATATCCATTTGTAGTTGTCCATTTGCAGAAACTACTGCGTTTGCTGAAATACTTCATTCGCTGAAAACCATTATCATCCGTAATTCAAGTTCATCCGCAAGTTTATCAGCAAGTTTACGAACAGCAGCCATCCGTAGATAACAGGTCCATTTGCGCAGACTTAAAGTACACGTGCAGAATTTTGTTCATTTGCAGTCATCGCGGTCATTCGCCGAGTTTAGTTTCACTGCCTAATCAAGTCCTTTTGCAGAATTTTGTTCATTCGCAGTCATCGCGGACATACCTTCTTGCGTATCAACCTTTGCTAATGCAAAACTTGAGTACAAAATCAATAAGATTGCCAGCATTTTACTCTAAAAATTAATATAATTGTCTAGGCAAGTTTTACATATCCGACATGTTCGTACCTTATTTGCCTCTAATGAAATCCCTGCTATACGATTTTTATATGATAAAGACACCTTCATGTCATAGGGTGATAATTCAGAGCAACTATAGGATTTCCCATCAGGGTATGTTACTTCAACTGGTTCAACCTTGAACTTTTGTTTGCAGTACACGGAGAACTTTGTAACCTGCAGTCGAAATGTTGCATAATCTTATCATTTTGTTGTGGTTTAAATGACTTCAAAGCTTACTGAGAAAATCATGCAAAAAAAATTCGACACTTGACCCCATTGTGTTTAAAACGATCTTGGCCTTGGTCAGATTGGTGGCTGTGCATTCGATGAACAGGTTTTTGGTCTTCAAAGATATAGCCTAGTGTGCTCCGTTAATTATTGGCTGAAGAGACAACACGGTTCTGCAAATATGAATTGGTAGTTTGTACATTAAATGATTATCAAATCGAAAAACAGGCTAAAGTGGGACCATAAATACTGAAAAATCAAAGTAGTATACTTGTTTCGATCATAAATAACAGGGTAAACAGGTGAATCTTTAATTATATGCAAGTATTTCTTCAGTTTCAAATCAGACTGCCATTTTATAAGGCAAACATGGTAAATGAATATAGTTCAGTACTGTAAGTGACTTTATATTTAATATATGATTATATGCATAATTCAAGTTAAATACCGCTCTTTTTACCTGTTTTAGTGGCTTGAACTCTATCTCTGACGGTGGCAAAGCCTGAACAAATTAAAAACAATAATAATAAAGCATTAAGAGATAAAATATACGCCGCACAAATCTGACTACTTAAGAAAATCACGAACCTCATACGTGAATGGGCCGTCTATTGTGTCCAAATCGGCCTTGGTCAGATCGGTGGTTGTGCATTTGATGAACAGGTTTTTGGTCTTCAAAGAGATAGCCTAGTGTGCTCCGTTAATTATTGGCTGAAGAGACAACACGGTTCTGCAAATATGAATTGGTAGTTTGTACATTAAATGATTATCAAATCGAAAAACAGGCTAAAGTGGGACCATAAATACTGAAAAATCAAAGTAGTATACCTGTTTCGATTATAAATAACAGGGTAAACAGGTGAATCTTTAATTATATGCAAGTATTTCTTCAGTTTCAAATCAGACTGTCATTTTATAAGGCAAACATGGTAAATGAATATAGTTCAGTACTGTAAGTGACTTTATATTTAATATATGATTATATGCATAATTCAAGTTAAATACCGCTCTTTTTACCTGTTTTAGTGGCTTGAACTCTATCTCTGACGGTGGCAAAGCCTGAACAAATTAAAAACAATAATAATAAAGCATTAAGAGATAAAATATACGCCGCACAAATCTGACTACTTAAGAAAATCACGAACCTCATACGTGAATGGGCCGTCTATTGTGTCCAAATCATATGTATGGATCCTGCACACTACAATTGGCAACGAAAGTGAAATTCATATATAACCTACATATATTCTGATGAAGCTTATCTTGAAGATCAATAAAGCTGTTATATCTCGCCTCATTGAACTCTATACCTCTCAAAACAGCACAAACAACAAATTGAAGAATCACAGACATCTGTAATAAAATAAACATAACGAAGTTAATTACCAAATATATAATCACTACCACCATCATTCAATCCATACTCGTCCTCTGAATCAGAATCCGAAACTCAATAGAAGACTGTAAGCAACGCCTAAATCTGCAATCACCAACAGCTATATAATTGAATTTAGCATCACAATTCACAAGTTAACGACAAATAGGATAATTAACTAACAATAGGAAGCAGATGTGCTTCTAGCAATAACCAAATCCTTTTATCAGAAACAACAAACTTCACTTTTTTTATCACAAAAATAGAAACATAACGAAAGTGAACTTCATATATAACCTGCATATATTCTGATGAAGCTTATCTTGAAGATCAATAAAGCTGTTATATCTCGCCTCATTGAACTCTATACCTCTCAAAACAGCACAAACAACAAACGGACGAATCACAGACGTCTGTAATAAAATAAACATAACGAAGTTAATTACCAAATATATAATCACTACCACCATCATTCAATCCATACTCGTCCTCTGAATCAGAATCCGAAACTCAATAGAAGACTGTAAGCAACGCCTAAATCTGCAATCACCAACAGCTATATATAATTGAATTTAGCATCACAATTCACAAGTTAACGACAAATAGGATAATGAACTAACAATAGGAAGCAGATGTGCTTCTAGTAATAACCAAATCCTTTAATCAGAAACAACAAACTTCACTTTTATGATCACAAAAATAGAAACATAACGAAAGTGAAATTCATATATAACCTGCATATATTCTGATGAAGCTTATCTTGAAGATCAATAAAGCTGTTACATCTCGCCTCATTGAACTCAATACCTCTCAAAATAGCACAAACAACAAAAGGACGAATCACAGACGTCTGTAATAAAATAAACATAACGAAGTTAATTACCAAATATATAATCACTACCACCATCATTCAATCCATACTCGTCCTCTGAATCAGAATCCGAAACTCAATAGAAGACTGTAAGCAACGCCTAAATCTGCAATCACCAACAGCTATATATAATTGAATTTAGCATCACAATTCACAAGTTAACGACAAATAGGATAATGAACTAACAATAGGAAGCAGATGTGCTTCTAGTAATAACCAAATCCTTTTATCAGAAACAACAAACTTCACTTTTATGATCACAAAAATAGAAACATAACGAAAGTGAAATTCATATATAACCTGCATATATTCTGATGAAGCTTATCTTGAAGATCAATAAAGCTGTTATATCTCGCCTCATTGAACTCTATACCTCTCAAAATAGCACAAACAACAAACGGACGAATCACAGACGTCTGTAATAAAATAAACATAATGAAGTTAATTACCAAATATATAATCACTACCACCATCATTCAATCCATACTCGTCCTCTGAATCAGAATCCGAAACTCAATAGAAGACTGTAAGCAACGCCTAAATCAATCCATCATTCAATCCATACTCGCTTTTGCTTCGACTCGTTATACCAACAGTCCTTCAATGAAACTAAAGCCCTAAATCAAAACATCAATAAAAAAACCCGAGAACCTCTAAATCAAAACATTAAAAAATATATCAACTTCTCGCATACCAGGGTATATGGATCTCCTATTCTGTCATCAACATGGAATATCAACACAGAATATCAAAATTCACATTAGATATCAAAACAGAATATCAAAAATTCACATTAAATATCAAACATTCATCTCTTAACAGTCAAGATTAAAGAAAACTAACAAAATCCACAACGAAATTGGGTTTATTTGTAGGAAACATAAATCAAACAAACCTGATGACGAATGCTACAAGGGAAAGAAGAAGAATCTGTAGGTAGATAAAGCCAAAAACAAAGTTATAAACTGACATTAACATCATCTTTATTCTTGATCTCCATTATAGACGAAATTTCGAAAACCTAATGTCCAAACCGTACAGTAAACTATCAAACATCATAATAAATCTACAACAAACACGAAATCAACAATGAAATTAATGAAAATCTCACCACTGGAGCTACAAACAGCAAGCGGATTTCTATCTTCCGTCATCGAACCGGCGTCACCGACGAACGAACCCTAAAGTTCAGATCTACAAAATTCGGTCAAAAAATCAGATCTGAGCACATATGGAGATTGAGAAGATGAATTATTGTTAGATCCAAGGTTCAAAAGAAGAAGAATTAGTTGTTGTGTACCAAAAAGAAACCAGCGTGAAGGAGAAAAAGAACAGCGGAGGAAGCTCGGAGGAAGCTCTGATCTTTAGGGTTTGTGAAACAAAGAATAATGTAGGTTATATACGTATACGGTTTGAATTTTGAATCTGGAGCCAAGATTTTGAATATTGGCAGTGGTTCATCAGTGGTTTGCAGTTTGTATATGTGGGCAGACCTTTCAAAAAGTAAATGTGGGCCATCTTTTTTTATGAAATCAGTGGTTTGTAAATAAAGGGATGAAATCAGTGGTTTGTAAATAAAGGGAAATAAGAAGGAGAAGGTACTGTTGGGCGGGAAAAGGCATTCAGGGGGCTCTCTGGTGTTGACACGTGGCCCAAATCACCTTTCATTTATTATATACTAGGTTTTTACCCGGGATTGCTTCCCGGGCTCGGGAAAGTTATTTAGATTAATTAATTACAATTTGTTATTAATACGACCACATTACATCAACCATCTTATTCTATTCAACAACATTGTCTTAAAATCACGGAATTAGATCTATTCAACAACAGGACCACATGAATAACATTATTTCCAATTTTACTTCAATGCACTTAAATGATCGGGTGATTTGGGATTTTGTAAAAATGTTTTTTCTTGTACTTCTTAACAAAATAAGATGTTGACCAAAATTCAAACAAATGTTGACCAAAAGTAAATCAGATCAGATGTTCAACATAAACACTGAATCTATAACAACAGACACTACAGACACTGATTATATTCAAACTACTGATACATAAACATTGATTCTTCATTCCACTGTTGTAATCTAAGCACTGATGTTGAGGATCAGTGCTATTTTCAAAGGGTGATCAGACCTTGAATGACAATGCTTTGATCTTCAACAATGCTTGGATCCCATCAGTAGTTTGAGGTTCAATTTTTATGCTTCATCAGTGGTTGGATTCCAATGTATGTAGAAGCTTTGCTGAGCTGTCATCTTCAAGTGCCATTGTCTTGATAGCCTGTTTAAAATATACAGCTTCTTGCTCTTTCTCTTCTGCATCAGTCAACTTTTGCCTCTTTCTTTGGTTTAACATAATGACAGAGGTATCTGATGATGTGAACAGTGGTTCAGAATTGTGGAGCTGCTTCTTTGACATGTTAATAGTTTTGTAATCAGGCTTCTTTGGAAGGCTAGGATCTGTTTCTCCCTTTTTTCTAAGCCTTTCATAAGCTTCATCAGTGTACTGCCTTGTCCATTTTGCTATGGCCTTGGCAGTTGCAACCTTTGCATCAACCAACTCTTGTTTCTTTCTTTTATACTCCAAGGTAAGATCATCAATAGCCTTTTTGTATTTACGCCAATTTGGTGCTGACCTTTTCATGCTTGGATCTCTTTTTACTCTTTCAATTCTATTGAGTTCTGCTTTGAGACCAACAAGTGGCCAATCTTGGAATTGCTCTTCCTTGGCAGGGTAGAACTTCTCACTCATGATCAATGCCAGAATGTCTTTTCTCACATCTTTTTGCAGGCCAGGTTCTGGTGGTAAATTTGACATTTCTTTACTCAAATCTCTAGCATAGTCTTCCATGAGCTTGACTTTGGTGAGTAAAAACTGATAATGACTTGAATACACATTGTCATTTTCTCCTTCGCATTCAACCCTAGCTATTATTTGAGCTTGTCTAGATTTTAGTTTTAGATATTCATCCATGTTTTTTGGATTTCTAAAACCAACCAGAGAAGGGAATTTCCTTTTTGAAGGATCATCAACTGTGTAGAACTGCTTCATTTCATTCTTTACTGCATGGAGTTCCAGTGGATAACTGGCAGCTGCTGGGGTACCATCTGCAGACTCATATCCTTGAAGAGCTATTGGATCTTTGATTGGATTGACCAATTTTGGAGGAATGAAAGATTCAGGTTTGGTGATTTTGTAAGGTACAGATGAAACAGGATCAGGTGCTGGTATATCATCATCATGCACTTGAATATTTTTTCTTCTAGTATACACATTTTCAGGAGGAGGTGTTTCTATTTGAGGTTTTGGAGCAAACAGAATTATGGCTTGGGAAGGATTGTTAAAAGTGGTACGTAATTGACTAACAGTTGTCGAAACAACTGGTGTCTCAACCACTGTTGATGTATCAACAGTTGTCTTTTGCTTTAAGGCAGGTGGTGAGTTTTGTGATGATGGTTTTGTTTGGGGTGTTTGAGTAGTGATGGTGTGTGTTTGACTAACAGTTGTTGAAACAACTGGGGTTTCAACCACTGTTGCCATTACCACGGATGATGTGTCAACTGTTGTCTTCTGCCTTTTAGCAGGTGGTATTGGTGGTGGTGAAGGGATTTTTCGTAATGGAGATAAGACAGTGGATGTAGTGTGTGTTGAAGTGGTAGTGGTGAAAGTTTGGATAACAGATGTTGAAATTACTGAAGAAGCAACAACTGTTGATACAACAGGTGTTTTAACATCTGTTGGTTTCGAAGATTGATGTGTGGAGCTTTTGGAAGGTTTGGGAGTTTGTTTTGTGGATTTGGGAGGTGTGGTTTTGGGTTGTATGACTTTTCTAGTAGACTTTCTTATGGGCTGAGAATTTTCTTGATCCTTTGGCTCAGAAGTACCCTATTCATTCATCTCCATAAAAACTCTCTTCTCCTGTTCAAACCTTCCTTTATCCTTTGCCTCCGTATCCTTTTTCACCCTTGCTTTTGCATCAGCAATGGCATTTAAGGTTACATCAACCTTTTTGGAACCATCTGGCAAAGGGATGTGTGCAAGCATTGTTGAATTATCTGGTGCAATGTACAGACCATCTTCATATCCCTTTTTCTTCAACTGCCTCATTTTCTCCGCCTTTTTGGCATTATTTGGTGGTGGGCTGTCCACAAAGATGATAGAGGGAGGAGCAGTGCCAGTGGTGTTCATAAATTGAGCCTTCAGGGTTTTTATATCTGCCTGAGTGTCTTTGAACCTGGCTTCCATTATATTTCTGATATTTTGAAGCTGAATTTCATGTTTCTGATCAGCATTTGCTCTTTGTTGGTGAAGCAGAGGTTGAAATAAAGCCCAAAGGTCAGTGGGAGCAGGTGGTGCCTGCTGTTTTTGTAACAACTGTTGCAGTATGGTTTTGATTTCTGCAATAGATGTATCCAGTTTGTTAAGCCTCTCCCTCAATTCTCGGTACATTAAACCATCATCCAATTTAATGGGATCATCTGATTTCCCACCAGAGGTGGTTGTAACAGTGGTTGACTGAGGGAGACTTTCCCAAAAGTCATCCCCTGTTGCCCCTTTTTCTTGGAACTGGGGACTTCTTTCCTCAGCAGAGGTTACCAATCTAAGCTCACCAGTGTATACAGGATACACACCAGTATTTAGAAAGGTTCCCATAGAAGAAATTGCCTTCAAGGAAGTCTGATTAATGAAACTACTATCCAAGTGTAAACCAGTGGGTTCAACACTTGTAGTAGCTGCTTCACTTGAACTACTGACAGGAAGTACTTGTACATCCTGCAGTGTAACCTCCTCAGGTGTTGTTGGTGGGTTAGCAATGATAGGGAGCTCAGACACAGTCACTTTCTGTGGCATGCTCTCAGTGATAGGGGGTTGAGAGGAACTGATTGCTATCTGATTTATATCAACTGCATCCAACAAAAGTTTTGTTTGTGGTGGAATTGTAACAGTGAGTACGGGAGTGGAAAGAGGATTTGCCCCGGGCAGTGGGCTGGGGATGATGGATTCAAGTGAGTCCAAAGCAACATAATTTGATGTCCCTATTCTTACAACCTGTTCTTTTTGAAAAGAAACAGGAGGAGTTTGAGGCTCAGGTTGAGATATTTCTACCATCTGCTGTGAGGAAGTAGCAGCAGTGGTTTCTGGTGACTTTTGTGTTTTCACCGGCAGTGGCTCTGGGATCTCATCTTCCAGAGTTGCCTTTGTTTTAGGTTTGAGAGGCTTTTGTGTTTTCTTTTGTCTTGGTCTTTTGGTGGATTTAGGTGTCGGTTTCACAGCAGTTGTTTTGCTGCTGTGATCACCTTGAGCAGTGGGCTCAGCAGCAGGTGCCTGAGGAGCAGTGGTAGCTGCTAAAGTCTGCTCAGGAGCCTGTGCTTGTGTTTTGGACACTTTTAATAGCCTTGTAAATGTTAACGGTGTAAGGCCATTTATTTGAAAAGGTTCACCCTGGATGAGTACATGAGCATCATCCTTTCCAAATTTCTTTTGAAAATAAAAGCTTAGGAACCTTGGAAATAGTAAAAATGATTTGCTATCAACATTTTTTACCAAGTCATTAAAGATCTCCTGTGAATAGTTAAAGTTTTCCCGATGCAAGATAGCATATGTCAGGTATTGGATCTTTAATGGAATGTCATTGAAAGCGGTGGTCTTATTAGAAACACACATTAAGAGGGTATGAAACAAAAACCTTGGGGCAGGGGGAAAACTGCCTTTTTGTAAAGTGTTTTTTTTTTCATTTGCTTTGCATACCCTCTTTCTAAAAAATCTGTTTGATACTCTATTTTAGGGAAAAAAGTCTTACCTTCAAGATCATTGAGTTCAAACACCTCAGAAATGGTTTGTGGTGTGATTTTAACATCAACACCCTTTATCGAGGAATTGATAGCTATGGGTGTTTTATCTTGATATTCAAGTTTTGCATTTTTCCAAAATTCCCTCTGGGTTGCCAAGTAAATCGGAGCATCAGAAGTCAACAAAGTTTTGTATTTTGAAGACGAAAGGGCATCTATGACGGAATTGAACGTTTCAGTGTTACTTGGTTTTGTCAAGAGACCCAAGTAGTTATGGGGAGCTTTGTATCGAATTTGTATGACCTTTTGACTGGATTTCCTTTTAACTGATGAAGACCGTGATTTTGCCATTTGAGGAAGAAGGACGATGAGGAATTTTGAGAGAAATGGAGGATAACTGCTTTGAAAAAGGAAAAATGAATTCGATTCGACAGTTAAAACCCTGATTGGGGGTTTTGATCAGGGTTTTATAGCAGGAAAAGTGAATGCTGACGTGGCAGCGGTTACAAAAGATCTGACGGCTATGAACTGTCCACGAGCCAACCCCTGATGAGTAATGGAACACAGTTGTTTTATGAAGACACTGATGGAATAATAACAGTGGTTGCAATGATTACACTGAAAAACAGTGGGAGACTTTAAGTTATCAGTGGATAGCCTTAAAACATTTTAATGCTTATAATTCATAAAAAAAATTCATTTTAACTATTTTTAAGATGAATTTTGAGATTTTTTAAATAAAGTATTACATATAATCAGTTAGCATGCTGGGGTGATGTGATAAATACCGTTACATATAAACAACCCTATGATATGAAATTTAACAATCTAACAGAGTATAAAATACTGATGTTGAATCCACTATAGATGCTGAAGCACTGCTGCTACTGAGCAATGTTTTTCCTTTCGTTAATCAGGCTTTAGGAACATAAGTGCTTGTCTTTAACATGGCTTTGTCTTCAACAGTGGATAGGCCTCATCAATCTTTAAGAACATCAGTATTTATAAGGAGCAGTGGTTAATTATAACAGTCCTTAGCATGATCAGCTGTTATAACGACTCAAAAACCTCTTTGAGAGGAAGCATTGAAAGTATTAAACCTCTGTTGTCTTATCAAACAGATGTTCAGACACAATTCAACATCAACATAATTTAAATCGTACTCAAACACTAAATAATAAATAAAAATAGAATACAACATAGAAACACTGGTACATAAATACTAAAGTTGAATCCACTATAGATGCTGAAGCTCTGCTGTTACTGAGCAGTGGTTTTCCTTTCGTTGATCAGGCTTTAGGTACATAAGTGCTTGTCTTTAACATGGCTTTGTCTTCAACAGTGGATAGGCCTCATCAGCTTTTAAGAACATCAGTATTTATAAGGAGCAGTGGTTAATTATAACAGTCCTTAGCATGATCAGCTGTTATAACCACAACATAACCCTTTGAGAGGAAGCATTGAAACTATTAAATCTCTGTTGTCTTATGAAACAGATATTCAGACACAATTCAACATCAACATAATTTAAATCGTACTCAAACACTAAATAATAAATAAAAATATAACACAACATAGAAACACTGGTACATCAATACTAAAGTTGAATCCACTATAGATGCTGAAGCACTGCTGCTACTGAGCAGTGGTTTTCCTTTGGTTGATCAGGCTTTAGCTACATAAGTGCTTGTCTTTAACATGGCTTTGTCTTCAACAGTGGATAGGCCTCATCAACCATTAAGAACATCAGTCTTTATAAAGAGCAGTTGTTAACTATAACAGTCCTTAGCATGATCAGCTGTTAAAACCGCAACATAACCCTTTGAGAAGAAGCATTGACACTATTAAACCTCTGTTGTCTTACCAAACAGATGTTCAGACACAATTCAACATCAACATAATTTAAATCTTACTAAAACAGTAAATAATAAAAAAAAAATACAACATAGATTCATAAAATAAAATTTATTAATTTATTCATGACCTTAAAACTAAAATTCCAATAATTACATGACATACTAAACAGTATTAAAGTTCAAATCTAAGAATAACAGCAAGAATTAAGAAACTTTAGTTTCAACTCCATCCATTGCTGAACCTCTAGATGTATGTACTTCAGCATCGCCAAGAACTGCAAGTCTCTATCACCGCACTCTATATTACTGACAACACAAACAAGAAACAAACCTAAAATGCAAAGGTCTCTTCTCAACTGTTGTAGCACATCTAAGTTTTCAAGATATTGCAAGAATCTATCCATACTTTCTATAAAAGAAGAAATCCCAATGACAAACCTGACACAAGAAAACCTGACTTTCGATTTAACGAAAATCGAACAACGCAACTTTTCACGATGTTGCAACAATGATACTGCAACATCCATATTGAAAGGTTGACTTGTGATGGGAATCTTCATTGAAACGACGATGTTGGAACAATGATACTGGAACGATAACATTTTCAACAAACATTCGAACAAAGAAGTGTAATCGGATATTAGCGCCTAAATCACGAGAAAGATGCATTTGAGAGAGAGATATACGCACACATATATGAGCGAGCGAGATTTTAATCTGATAGTAGATAATTATATCTTATTTATAGGATTAGAATATACGGTTTGAATTTTCAATTTTGAATGTGGGAACTGATAATTATTAAATTATCTTATTTATTGGGAACTGATGTTTATTGGGAACTGATGTTTATACGTAATCCACAGTAGTATATATCCTTATCCTCTCTTTATTAAAATATTAAATATTTGAATTGTTATGCAAAGTAGGAAAAAAAAAGAGAGAGAAGGTCAATTTTCATGATGACTTTTCTGTAGTTACTGATGATGATTTGAAAGCAACTGTCATTGTCATGATGACTTTTCTAATTTTTAAAAACATAATAACCGTGAGTTTGAAATTCACATTTTGCATGTTTTAAATGTCCAAAGCTCAAGAAATTAACATTAATTACTGATTTGATTTGCAACAAATAGTTATAAAGAAATTTTTTTATTTTTTAATTTAATTTTAAATTTTATGATCAAAACAATGTTGTTTGAAATCTTACCTCATTGGTATGTAAAGATGAGGTAAAATGGTAATTTTATTGTAATTCTACTTTTTATTTGATAATTTCAATCTATCACTAAACTAAAACAATCAATAACAAAAAAGTGAGCAATTGCCGTTTTTTAGGAAAACCACTGATGGTCAATATCAATAGATCTCAACAATAAAAAAAAGTGAGCAGTGGCTATTTTTCCTATCAGTGGATACCCCACAGTTTTTTAAACACTGATGTTTGGTCAGTCAATGGTCAACAGAAAGATGCATTCGAACAAAGAAGTGTAATCGGAGATTAGCGCCTATATCCTTATATACTCCTTTATTAAAATATTAAATATTAAATATTAAATATTTGAATTTGAATTGTTATGCAAAGTAGGAAAAAAAAAAAAGAGAGAGAACGTCAATTGTCATTATGACTTTTCTGTAATTACTGATATTATCAGTAATTACTGATGATGATTTGAAAGCAACTGTCATTGTCATGATGACTTTTCTAATTTTTAAACCGTGAGTTTGAAATTCACATTTTGCATGTTTTAAATGTCCAAAGCTCAAGAAATTAGCATTAATTACTGATTTGATTTCCAACAAATAGTTATAAAGAATTTTTTAAATTGTATGATCAAAACAATGTTGGAGGAAATCTTACCTCATTGGTATGTAAAGACGAGGTAAAATGGTATTTTCATTGTAATTCTAGTTTTTATTTGATAATTTCAATCTATCACTAATTAACACCATCAATAACAAAAAAGTGAGCAGTGGCTGTTTTTTAGGAAAACAACTGATGGTCAATATCAATAGATGCCAACAATAAAAAAAGTGAGCAGTGGCTATTTTTCCTATCAGTGGATACCCAACAGTTTTTTAAACACTGATGTTTGGTCAGTCAATGGTCAACAGATTTTGAAGAAACATATGTTTCGCCTTAAACAGAAGTTTGCCCATAAACAGAAGTTTGACCATAAACAGGTATTTGCACATAAAGAGATGTTTATCTGGTGGTTTAAAACCACTGTTGGGTCAAACAAATTTCACAACAGGACCAATACTCAAATAGATGTTGACCTTAAACAGATGTTTGGTTTAGAGCCAAACATCTGTTAAACCCCAAACATCTGTTTAACCCTGAACAGATGTTTAAGTTAATAACATCTACTGTTCAACCTAACAGGGGTTTCCATTAACTATTGACCAAATTGCAAACAAATGTTAAAACCACTGTTTGTTATTGTACTTCTTTACAAAATTACATAGAATTCAAGAAAACGAAACAAACACTTAAAGAACTATAATTTAACACATAATCTAATCGGGAAAAGCAATCTATTATCTAAGAATTCACTGATTCTTACAACATGAAACAAACTCATAATGAAATACTAAAGTTACATAAGAACGACTGATAATTAAATACTAAATTTGAATCCGTTGTAGATGCTGAACCACTGCTGATACTAAACAGTCGTTTTCCTTTGATTAATCAAACTCTAGGTACATAAAGTGCAAACAGTCGTTTTCCTGAACAGATGTTTAAGTTAATAACATCTACTGTTTAACCTAACAGGGGTTTCCATTAACTATTGACCAAATTGCAAACAAATGTTAAAACCAATGTTTGTTATTGTACTTCTTTACAAAATTACATAGAATTCAAGAAAACGAAACAATCACTTAAAGAACTATAATTTAACACATAATCTAATCCGGCAAAGCAATCTATTATCTGAGAATTCACTGATTCTTACAACATGAAACAAACTCATAATGAAATACTAAAGTTACATAAGAACCACTGATAATTAAATACTAAATTTGAATCCGTTGTAGATGCTGAACCACTGCTGATACTAAACAGTCGTTTTCCTTTGATTAATCAAACTCTAGGTACATAAAGTGCTTGTCTTTAACAGGACCTTGTCTTCAACAGTGGATAGGCCTCATCAGTCTTTGTTCATAAAGAGCTCCTTTAAAACAAACTGTATGCTTCTTTTAATACAAAAAAGGTGGGAAACACCATTACTCTAGACTCTCTAGTAACATAAAATCTTATCTTACAACAATAGCAGATCCTTTCTTGCGTTTAGTAGGAACTACTGTGGGTTCTACATCATCATCTTCTGCACAAGTCAATTATAATCATCATCATCATTTAGACATAAGCAAAAATTATTTTAACTATAAATTTAATAATCTTTCTTTGTGTTTAATTAAACTTTATGCTTCTTTGAATACAAACCTATAATAACCCGCAGCAGATTGTATGAATTTCAAACAACTGTTATTAGACTGAAATATAAACCGAGAATTAGAGTATATCACTTCAAAATAAAAAAACTCAAAATTGAAAATCAGAGTAGCAAAAAACACATACTTTAAACGATGTTGGAACAATAATACTGGAAACAACCGTGGAACAATCATCATCATTATATGAGAATACCCTTAATTTATGGAACCTGTAGAATGAAATGCTCCACTGTTGGGTTATTAACTTTCAACCTCACTTTCCCTAAATTTATCAATTCTAATTTTCAACAGGATGTAATACAATTATTACCTTAATTAAGATATCTTCAACTGCAAACAACAATAGCAAACAACATCAAACAACAATAGCAAACAACATCAGACAATAATAGCAAACAACATCAAACAATAATAGCAAACACCTGATGTTGAATCCACTGTAGATGCTGAACCACTGCTGTTACAAACAGATAATACCTCGAGAACTGGAAATGAAACTCTAATTTCAGAAAGAATAATGGCTGAACATACTCAAACATCAATAATCAACAGATGTTATACTCATATCATCACCATCTAGAAAAAAACGCTAATTTCAAAACATATTCAAACATACCAGCTTATGGCAGAAATCTATCCGCAGCTAAGCGGATTTCAACTTTGATGACAACAACCCTGGAACCATATGATTAGATTACGAGTATAAATTAGGATTAGTGTAAATAAGAGGAAATCATGAAAGTATTTCAACTAAAAAAAAGAACAAACCTTTTGATGAAGTAATCGAGGAACAAAAGAAGATTTTATGGTGGCGTCTGAAGAAGATTAAGGTTTGGATGGAAAGAATTATCTCAATAATTTGCAGGGTTTGTGAAATTTGAATTTGAATCGCCTGAATATAGAGAGAGAAAGAACCCAAGGTTTGTAAACAAAGATTAGAAGTGAGAAGAGAGATTATATAAGGAAAAGGGGATGGCACTGTTGGGCGGGAAAAGAGAACTGAGGATGCCCTAATCAAGTGACACGTGGCCCAAATAACTTTCATTTATTATATATAATAGATAATAGAATAGATACTATGTAATATACTAATATATATACAAATATGCAATAACAATTTATTCCATGTTAAAAAAATTAAGCTATTTTTAGCTAAGCTAAATACACGGTTAACCACCCACAACCGACCTGCTATAACTATCAAAACCGAATAACCATAACCACCATAACCGATCGGTTATGGTTATGGTTATCCATTAACCGACATTACGGTTATGGTTATGGTTTAAGGTCAAATACCCACCCAAACCGACCTATGCACACCCCTAGCTAGGTGAGGTATAGGTCTCGTATGAGCATATATAGGTGTAGTAACCGGATACTATGCCATAATATGCAATAACACGACACGTATAGACAATCTACACCCTAATACGACACTTACAGACAATAAACATGACAATATCAAACGTCACTGATACGACCCGTACAGACAATATATGCCATAATATGGAACATATTGACAATATACGTTATAATGTGACATTTAACGACAAAATAAGCCAAGTAATGATATCGTACGACGCGTATACATACAACACGACACATTAGAGTACAAGTGGATTCCAAACAAAATTACACGTAATCATAGAATACGATACCACACGGAACCGAACGTCACTGGAAATGACATGTATAGAAGGTATACTTCATAAAAGGGCACGTAATGATAAAATACATCAAAATATGGCTCGTATACGCACCGAAACGGCAAAAACCCAAAATCTAATTTTTTTTAACTTAACCCCTATACGATCGTATAGGTCAAAATCGGGTCGTATAGTAGGCTAATACGGATAGTATAGGTGTATACGATTCGTATAGACCCCCATAATTTATCAATTAACCCCTTGGTTTTATTGAGAATTCAGGGGGTCTATACGGATCGTATTGGTCTATACGATCCGTATTAGCCTACTATACGCCCGGGTTTTGACCTATACGGTCGTATAAGGGTTAAGTAAAAAAAGTAGATTTTGGGTTTTTGTCGTTTCGGTGCGTATACGGTGCCGTATTTTGATGTATAGAATGTATACTTCATAACACGACACGTAATGACAAAATACATGTATAGCGTAGAGTAGCTCAGCGTAGCGTAGTGTAGGTCCCTATACGGATCGTCGGACTACGATGATTTCTTGTTTCGGATGCCGTAATGAGTGTGGAATCTAAGTTACAGCACAACCGAGCGAGAGAGTATAATCAATACGCAAAGATACAATTATTAACGGTTCCTTATATTGATTTCGACAGAGTTTCGGTACAAAATACAACCATATAATAGTTGTGGTAACTCTCTCTCTCTCTCTCTTCTCTCTCTCTCTCTTACAGACTGAATCCTAACCTGCTATATTTATAGGCGATACAGCAGGTGAACACACGAAACATAGACACATCACACAAAACACTACGCGAAACACTACTATCAGACACGAAGTACTTCTTTTGTGACACACGAACCATATTTGTTTCTTGACATTTCGTATCACAATATGTTTCGTGTGCAAACATATATAATTCATATGTTTCTTGTACCATGCACTTTATACATATATTTCGTGTGTGATCATATGTACTCCATACTAGCATGACATCATCATCATAATGTCATCATGATGTCTTTCTCGTTTCGTATCTATCGTCATGATCTTGTACGTCAAGTCGAACCGACGGAGGAACGCAGTCGACTTCGGTGGTGACTTGAACGGTCTCGAATGTCACTAGCGGTATCAACACTAAGTGCATCAACATATAGTATAGTATAATATAGTATAGTATAGTGTAGTATAATGTAGTATATGTGTAGTATAGTATAATAAACTATACTATAAATGTAGTATATCATACGATTATAACATAAATAGTATAGTATAATAAACATATACCAGACCTATACTACATGATAAATTTTTAAAAATGTTTTTTTGTTTAAAAAATAAAAGAACTCTTTTATTAAACTTTGTTAAAACTATGATTAAATGTGTAAAAAAATTGTAAAAAAAAAACCCAATGCAATGCAATTCGTATTATAATACGGTTATAGTATAGTATAGTATAATAAACTATAGTATAAGTATAGTATATAATACGGTTATAACATAGATAGTATAGTATAATAATCATATACCAAACATATACTACATGATCAATTTTTAAAGATGTTTTTTGTTTAAAAAATAAAAGAATTCTTTTATTAAACTTTGTTAAAACTATAACTAAATATATAAAAAAAATTGTAAATAAAAACACTGCAATATGTCCCGTATAGGTCCAGCCAGCCGCCAAACAATGACTGACACATGCAGATTTGACTTTTTACTTTTGAACCTATACGACCCGTATATGCCTATACGACTCGTATTGAAAAAGTAAAGTATGCGGATAAATTGGCTGGTGTACCAATAGAATTCCTCTTATTAAACCCTTGTAAAACATGGATGTTTTAGTGATATAAATTTTTTATTACTAAATATATAATATTACATTTATATAACTTATATGATAAACGAGATTTTAATCTAGTATGATACGCCTTTAGATTTTAATCTAGTAGTTTTAGAAACGGTGAGCTTCTTTTTCAAACGTAGTCTAAAACAAGTGTGCATAGTTTATGTACGCCTTTAGCTTTTTTTTTGCTTTTAACATTCTCATCTTGTCTAATTCCATCTTCAATAATATTTAATCTTTCATTTGTAGAATTTTATTCTCTAAAAGAAACCTACCTTTAATTATTTTAAACTTCTACTCGCTTATTCAGTGTTGTCAGTTCTTCAAAAATTAACGTTTAAATTTGTAACATATGGCAGCTAAAACGAATATGAATATATTCTATTATAACCACGTACTTGGAAAAATTTTGGGTTTATTTGATATAGATAATAAATATGTTTTGATGTTATTTGATTTTGGAGAAGGGATGATTATAAATTTATAATAGTATGCTTATAAGATAACAGACTAAACTATAAACATATTCATACAGCGAATTCTCTAAATACAGTGTTTAAAAGATTTAAAACTATAAACAAATTAAATATATGTACGTCAATAGAGATATATGTCATTTAGTATAAGGTGACTGAAAAACTAACGGTCAACATGAGTGAAATAAGACATTCCAACGTATAGGCCAACGTACTTTGATGGTTTAAGAGCATTCAAATCCAACCCCAAATTATGTGAGGGGGTTTTTATTTTATTAAAAGTGTTTGTAGGTGATTGTGAGTAGAGTAGAGAAAAAATATTACTGTTCATGTGTAAATTTAAGAAGACACTGTTCATCCTTTATATTTTTGAAAATGATTATGAATGAAAGAAAATGTAATGTTAAAGTTATTAAAAAGTATAATTTAATTAAAAAAAGAGAGAAAAATATAGTAATTTTAATGTAAAATAGGATAAAAAATGAGGATTAGATGTGAATACTCTAAATGTTGGTCACTATGATTAATAACTATTCACAGTTTTTTTTTTTTTCTGACGGCAAATAATCCCAAATATTTCAAAATTCTTTCCTTACTCAGGTTTTAACCTGAAACCTTATAGGGGCGTGAAAAGGTCTGATAACGCCTCCAACATTATCCCATTGAACATTATAGGGGCATGAAAAGGGAGGGGACCATTTCTAGTATAATGTCAAATAAAGAGAAAAAAATGGAAAGTAATAATTGAAAGGGTATTAAGGGGCGTTAACTATTAAACATTTGGGTACATTACTTTTTGAGTCCCTTTGTTTTATGGTTTTTACTAGTTGAGTCCAAAATCAAAAAGTTTAAGTCCCCATAAGCATTTTATTTAACCATCCGAGTCCAAATTTCTAACTCCATCCATCAAGTCTGTTAACTATGAGGGTAATTTGGTCATTTACACACAAAGTAGGGCGTTAACGATTAAACATTTGGGTAAATTACTTTTTGAGTTCCTTTGTTTTATGGGTTTTAACTAGTTGAGTCCAAAAGCAAAAACTTTATGTCCGCATAAGCATTTTCTTTAACCACCTGAGTCCAAATTTCTAACTCCATCCATCAAGTATGTTAACTATGAGGGTAATTTGGTCATTTACACACAAAGTACAAGTCTTATTTGCACATAAGTACAAGGAACAAGTCTTTAATGCATAAACTTTTAACATATAATATATATAAACACTACCGCCCCACTGCCACCACCACTGCCACCCCACTGCCACCACCGCCGCCGCCCCACTTTCCCATTCAAGATCTGCATACCCAACAACAAATTTCAAACTAAATTTCTTGTAAATAAAATTGGAGATTTAATTCTCTTGATCAATTAAACTTCCACAAACTATAATTTTAACAAAATACCTTTCATCTTCCATTGAAGCTTATTTCCAACCACTTTTCTTTTCTTTATCTACCAATGGCCACTGTGCCTTGTGCCCTGTGTCCCTGTAGTTATCACCCCTATGTTTTAGTGGTTTTAACCATTTGAGTACAAAATCAAAAAGTTTAACGCCCTGGGTCCCTAACCACTCATTTTATAACGTTTTGAGTCCATTTTTTAACATTTGTACTTTTGATTTTGGACTCAATTGGTTAAAACTACTAAAACACACGGACTCAAAATGTTATAAAATAAGCAGTTGGGGACTCAGGGCGTTAAACTTTTTGATTTTGGACTCAAGTGGTTAAAACCACTAAAACACAAGGACTTAAAAAGTAATTTACTCTTTTTTTAATTATAAATGTATTTTGATCGTTTAACAATACTTAACCAAAAAACTTTAACAGTGTTAGAAATTTGGGCTCAAATGGTTAAAGAAAATGCTTATAGGGACTCAGGTTATTAAACTTTTTGCTTTTGGACTCAAATAGTTAAAACCATAAAATACAGAGTCTCAAAAAGTATTTTACCCTAAACATTTTTTAAAATGGAAGTTATAATTATGATGTGGTGGAAAATGCCCATTAAAATGCATTAACCATATGTGGTCTAAAAGACATGTATCCTATCAACTAAGCTAGCTAGTCCACTTAGCAATTATTCAATAGTTATAAATCCATAGACAGAATATAAATGCATTCAATAGGTATAAATCCATAGAGACAGAGAGAATATAAATGCATACATGTACATGAGTTTATGTTTGTATGTATAACGTATTAATTGGCAATCTGTTTTTTTATCCAGATTTTTTTTTTTTTGAAAAAGGGCGGTTATATTAAAAACTCAAGCAAGGTGCTCGAGCAAACAGTACAAACAAGAAAAGGAAAAGATTAGTACAAGAATCACATTAGAAAGTAAAACTCCTCCATTTCTCCCAATTAATCTCCGAAAGGCCAACCCGATTCTCAATCCAAGAGTGCGAAATAGCTTTGATATCTCCAATCAGCTTTGTCATGGAGACCGGTTTATGTTTGAATATCATATCATTTCTCATTAACCAAATACACCAACATGTGGCCGCCGCTACCGCATATGCAGCCCTCTTTTTGTTCTTTGAGCATGTATGTGAGTGAATAACTTCCAGCAGTTGTACGGCACTCAAAATATAATTTGGAAGAGGTATTTTCAGCCATTGGAAGATCGTGGTCCATACCTGTTGGGCCATTTCACATGTTATCAGGAGATGATCCGCCGATTCCCGTGAACTGTTGCATAGGACACAGATTGTAGAAGGAAGTTGAATATGTCGAGTCTGAAGTGCATCCCTTGTCGCAATTCTATCGAGTACCACGCGCCACATAAAGCAGTTGACCTTCTTAGGAATCCAATGTAACCATCTGAGTACCTTGGTTTCGTTTAGAGTGTCGATATGATCAAGCTCCTCCCTAACCGAACTCACCAGAAAGATATCCACCTTTGAACCCGAACTCCACAACCAAACATCCGATTTCTGTTGAATAGTTACTTTGTTGAGTTCTGTAATGCATTCAACCCATTTCTCTAATTTCTCTGCTCCCGTAAGTGCATTATCGCTGCCCCAGGTCCATTCAGTTCCATTCTGTGATAAATTGTATCGTTCCGAAACCTTGCATCTTTTGTCAGATTCCTGTGCAAAAATATCGGGGTATCGCGTGCTAAGTGGACCGCCACCCACCCAGTTGTCCAACCAGAAGAGAGTCTTGTCACCGTTGCCAATAATCGGAGTAAGTCTTTCTTGTACATTTATTGGCTGGTTTTGAGAGATACGACCCATATTTACGATAGCCTTCCACACCCCGCCATTGGAGTTTTTCATTGGAATATATGATAGACACCTACCACCTCCGTGAACTGCATCGATCACTCTCGCCCACAAAGAATCTGGCTCATTCTTGAAACGCACAGCCCACTTGATCATTAAAGCTTTGTTTGTTGAGGCCAAACTACCAATACCCAAACCCCCGTTGTTTTTTGGTGCTACCACTTTGTACCATGGAACCCAACTAACTTTATTTTTATCTGTACACCCCCCCCCCCACAAGAACTTACGCCTAATCCTTTCAAGATGTTTCAGTACTTGAATCGGTGCACAAAAAAGTGAAAGATAATAAGTGGGGAGGTTACCTAGAACCGCTTCAATGAGTGTTACTCTACCTCCGAATGAAAGTGTACGAGCCTTCCATAAGGTGAGTTTTTCCTCAAATCTATCAATTATCGGTTTCCAGTTTCTGACCAATCCCATGTTCGAGCCAACCGGAAGGCCTAGGTAAACGAAAGGAAGCACACCCGTTTTGCAATTTAAGATAGAGGCCTTTTGTACAACCGCTCTCATGTCTACTCCAATGCCGAATAGCTGACTTTTGTTAAAATTAACCTTGAGACCCGAAGAAAGGTTAAAACATCTCAGTAGTCTTGAAAGGTTTTTAATGTTCGATTCCGACCATTCACCCACAAATAAGACATCATCCGCGTATATTAGGTGGGAAATAGTAGGTCCAGTGTTTGGCGTTTTACACCCTTTGAAGATCCCATTCTCGTTTGCTGTGACCGTAGCCACATGTAACGCTTCCATAGCGAGAATGAATAGCAGAGGAGATAATGGATCTCCTTGGCGTACACCACGCTCAATCTTGAACTCTAATGAAGGAGAACCGTTAACTAGTACCGAGGACCTCGAGGAGGACAAGATACCCATAATCCATTTTCGCCATAAAGCCGGGAACCCCATTTGTGACATTATGGAATTCAGGAAACTCCAACTGACAGAATCGAAGGCCTTTTCAAAATCGAATTTGAACAACATCAACTTGTTTTTTGATTTTTTACTCCAAGAGATAAGCTCATTGATTATTAACGGCCCATCTAGTATACTACGACCTTCGACATACGCAGTTTGCGTGTCACTCACCAAGAAACCAATCACTTTCTTAAGTCTTTTTGCCAGTACCTTTGATATAACCTTTGAGATGCAACCAATGAGATTAATCGGACGGAATTCATTTATGAGCTGTGGATTTGTTGATTTAGGCACCAGAGTGATGAAGCTCGAGTTGCAACCCCGACTTAACTTTCCATGAACATAGAAATATTCTAAAAGTTTGATAAAATCTGCTTCTAGAATATCCCAGAATCGTTTGATGAAACCGAAGGTGAAACCGTCTGGCCCCGGCGCCTTGTCTCCGCCACAGTCCCAAATCGCCTCCTTAATCTCCGCTTTGGAGAATCGTTTTACTAACATGGCTGATTGATCCAGTGAAAGAACCTTAAAGCCATTGTTAATAAAAGATGGCCTGTTGTGTTTATCTTCTTTGAAGAGCTTCTCAAAGTAGGATTTAATTTCCTCCTTAAGAGAATTCGGTTCCGAGACCCATATGTTGTTGAAACTAAGACCATTGATCCTATTTTGCTTTTGATGACTTTTAATAATTCCGTGGAAAAAGGATGAGTTTTCGTCTCCTTCCGTCAACCATTTGACTTTAGCCCTTTGCTTCAGATCCTCCAGGTTGTTATCTTCTATTACCGACAGCGTTTTGACCCATATCTCTCTGTTTGTAATTTCCTCCTCTGTTAAAACTGCTGACTCAGCTTTGATATCTAACTCTTCAATTTTTTTCCAAGATCTCCTCTGATTTTGTCGTCTCGGATTTTTTTCTCCCTACACCACCGTTTTAAAGCCACTTTTACAGCCTTCAATCGATGACTTACTGATTTATCCGGTGGATAAATTTGCTGAGTATCAGTATACGCTTTTGACACAATATTTAGCAAGCCATCTTCGTTTAGCCAGGAATTGAAAAAACGAAAAGGGGGGTCCCATATGATACTTCGGCACATTTTAAAAGTAACGGTCGATGATCTGACCTATACCTCGGCAAACCATTGAGTACAGCAGATGGCCATTTCGAAAGGAAGGATTGACATACCAGAACTCTATCAATTTTGCTTAAACGCTTTCCATCATCCGAACGATGAGTGAAGGAGCACCCAATCATAGTGTATTCTGATAATGCGGCTGAACGGATAAATTGATTGAAGGAGTCAGCAGCTTGGGGATTAAATTTCGAATTTTTTCTTTCCCGTGGTTCTCGTACACAGTTAAAATCACCCAACAGGATCCATGAGCCACTATACAGATCCATTAGGTTGTGTAGTTCCAGCCACAACTCTTTTTTAAGGTTGTTATCATGTGGAGCATAAATATTTACCACGTTTAAATCACCACCCCCGTTCTTTAGTTCTCCCAGTGTGGCCAAATAGAATCTACTTGAAACCGATGTTTTGCGGACAAATATCAATGGGTCCCAAACATTCAACAAACCCCCAGACCTCCCCGAGGCATCCACAAAGTCAGATTCAAGGATAGAACTGCCCCAGAAGGTGTTTACCTGAATTTTTGAGGAGTCTGTATGCTGCGTTTCCTGAATTGCAATGAAGTTGATGTTGTTTTTCCGTTTCAGTTCTTTAATGTGCTCCGCTTTCAAGGGGTTTCCGGCCCCTCTGATGTTTGCTGTAAGAAAATTCATTGGGGAAAGATTGACACCTGTTCGGTAGTGACCTGCTGCCTGATTTCATCTTCTTTACCATTTAGCATGAAACCCAGACATTCACCAACTTCTTTAGTACGATCAGCCTCCAGTTCGATCCCATTAATGTCTCTTCGCTGCTCCGAAGCAATCGAAGGTGATTGCTCTTCAACTGATTTGGATTCCGTTGATTTGTTCCGATGTTTCGAGCCCTCCCCATTTTTTGGAACCCACAGAGTGTCTTTCATCTTCATCGATGGAAACCTATACTTCCCTTTCCTTTGATTGCCCAAGCAGTTCGGTTGTGATGATGATTGTTGAGAGACAGCAGCGATTTGGTTCGGGGGGTTATTAAGATCGATGGTATGCTTTTTTATTTTGACCTGTTGTAACAATTCTCTGAGATTAAAAGGGTCAGGGGAGGCTTCTAGATTCAAGTTATCTTGCTGATTGATCTGGATAAGGGGGTCCGCCACATTAGGCCCATTTGGTGGTGTATCCATGACAGCTTCATCAAAAAGCTTATTTAGGCCCATAGCTGAATCTTTGGCCCAAACGTCATCAGGCTTGTTACGTGGTGGGGGATGAGGGGGGTGTCATATGGGCCCAGTTGTGATTCTTTTGAGTTTGAGGTTGATGAGGCCCACTCTTTGGAACCATTGTTATTGGATTGGGATTTATTGGAACTGTTTATTGTAGCCGCCATATTAACTGCTGGTGAATTGATTATGTCCCCTACCTTTTTATTACCCTCTACCTTTCCAAGGTCCCCATTCTTCGATGCAGACCCTTCAGCTCCCAAGAGGCTTGTGGTTGAGCCTGACTGGACGTAAACAATGTTTTTTCCATCCGTATTTTCCCGATCACCGGACATAGCCGGAGCAAACGGAAAACCAGCACAAATATCTTCCGTAATCAAAATCTCGTGTGGATGCCCATGCCATTCGATTGTCAGCTTACTGTTAACCCTAGCCACATTATTAGTAATAATTCCAATCGAACTAACCGATAAATCCAGGTCTTCATCACTGGCAGAGGACGGCATTACCACCTTGCCTATTAACCCTCCGATTTGATTAAAAATAGACGGACCCCAGAATTGAATAGGAACACCCCTGATCGATATTTTCGCTAATCGTTGAAACGGTATGTGCCTGCCGTCCCAAGCATGAATGTTATTGAACCATTTTTCCCATATTTCTTTCTTATTTTCTAGGAAATCCAAAGCTTCCTTCTGGCTTGGAAAAGTTAACAGTAATCTCAGTCCACCCATGTACCTGATTATGAAACCCTTCAAACCATCTTCTTCTACCAACTGTTTTATGCCTTTGAGATCGTAGGGATTTTTCACTTCAGCCACTAATGAGTCACTTCTCCATCTTTTCGACGTTTCGCTTTCCATCACCGAGATGCTCATAGAGTTTTCTGGTTCACTGGCATGTTTAATTCCAGTAACAACCTCAGCATAGGATCTGTTCACGTTTGCATGACTCAGTTGTTTAATGATGTTACCACCATTTTCATGTTCAACTTCCACCCCGTGAGTATGTTTATTAAGTTGCACCGGTCTGGACTGGTGGTGTTTGTTATGTTTCTTTTCTTCCTCCTTACCAAATTTCGCCGGTTTTACAAACAACTTTTTATGATCAATACTTGCTGTACTCAGATACGCCGCCATGTTTAGAGCATTTTTTACTTCTTCAAACCTCAGAAAACCAAAAGTATTACCTCTTTTGTCTTTTTTCCTAGGTACATATGCATCCGTCATCAAACCAAATTCTCTGAAAACATCCCACAGTAAGAAGCAGGAACAGTCATCTGGTAGGTTGCCAATGTAGAAAGTAGTCTCCTTCGTTTGAGGCCGTCTGTGATTCTTCTCTCCATCAATCAGACGTTTTCCTTTGTACTTTGCCACACGCCATCGTTCTTCTTGAATATAATCATACCTCCGATCTTTTACGTGGCCTCCTCCTCTCTCCATTGTTGTAGTGACAATAGTGTTTTCACCAAGGGAAACACAGCCCCAGCAGCGAATGGAATCAATGAAATATCAAGATAGACCGGAAGGTCAAGTTTGAATCACAACCGATATGCAATTCAGGTCAGACCTCACACCCTATTTCAATACCCACTTCTTCGTCGAGCCACCAGCGGTTTGTTCCCGGTTTACTCCTCGTTACCAATCCCGGACGGCGAATGAGAGTTTCAAAAGTCAGGTTAGAAGTAAAGGTCAAGCCAGGGATAAGCGACCTCGACCGCTAACACAACCTCCTTCCCTCCGTCGAGCCAACCGGCGACGGTCTGTTATCTAGGTCCGGCGACCTTTCAGTTTCTTGAGAGAGAGTTATCCGTAAATAAAATGGTTTGGTTTTTTCTTTTTTTTTTTTTTTTTTATCCAGATATCTTAAGTTTCCAACATTTCATGTCACCCTAAATAATAATAATGACGACGACGATGACGAAGACAATGATAATAGGAACACCTTCTATTTTTACATCTAGGTATTGGTGAAGGAAAATATCCAAGTTTCCAAAATTATGAATATATTAACAGTGTTTATCATAGTCTAGTACTATAGTTTTATAGAGTTTATCATAAAAGTACGTAACGCCATTTATATACTCTTAAATTGTAAGATAAAGTAGCATTTAGGTCCATTTAAAAAAAATAGTATTCACGTGTAATAAACTTGTTGAAAGAAAACTTGTTTACACCCATAACCTATTGATTTGATGGTATAGTATCTCTTCTTACAAATATGAGGTTGTGGATTCAAATTCTTGTAACTACAAGGTAAACATGGAAGTAATGTGTTTAAAGATTGACCATTAAAAAAACCTTGTTTACATGGAAGTAATGTGTTTAAAGATTAACCGTTAAAAAAACCTTGCTTTAAGGGTAGTGCCAGAGCTTGAACGGAAACTCGGCAGGGGCCGGACTCTAAAATCCAAATCGATTGTTGCCGAACACTTAAAAACCAAATCATAAAAAACACTAGTATATTTTCATTATCAAATCCTAACCATTGATTTCCATTTGTGTATACAGTTATGTATTGATAATCAAGAGCTAGGATTAGTTCAATGGTGTTCACAATTAAAGAGGTTGTTCACTAATGAACCTAACCCTATATATATATATATATATATATAGAGAGAGAGAGAGGGGGTAGGGTTCATTTGTGAATAACCCCTTTAATAGTGAACTGCGTGAACTAATCGTGGCCTTTGATTATCAATACACAAGTGTAAATCAATGGTCAGGATTTGTTCACTCAGTTCACAAATGCACTAGTTTTCACTCTAGAACCCCACCATATATATATATATATATATAGGTAAAGGGTAGGATACAAATCTCCTTATCGTACATTACGTACGCTACAATCTCAGCCGTCCGATCATCTGCCCGCATTGAATTCGCATGTTGTTTTTTGTACCACATGCGAAATTGTTACAAAAAAACAACATGCTATTTCATCAAAATTAACACATGCGAAATTGGTACAAAAAACAACATGCGAATTCATAAAAAATTATCACATGCGAAATTGTTATAAAAAAACAACATGCTATTTCATCAAAATTATCACATGCGAAATTGGTACAAAAAAACAACATGCGAATTCATAAAAAATTATCACATGCGAAATTGTTATAAAAAAAAACATGCGATTTTAAAATGCGGGAAGATGATCTGACGGCTGAGATTGTAGCGTACGTAATGTACGATAAGGGCATTTGTATGATAACCGGCCTCTATATATATATATATATATATATAGGGTAAGTATAGGGAGAAAACACTTTATTTTGAGAAAACCTTGAAAACCCATCTAATGGCCTACATGTTGCCACATGTCCCAGCCACCTTCATATCATTTTTAGCTTTTGAGGGCACATTGGTAAATTTACATATTCATACACCACTCCCAAGATATTTTGACCAACCTGATTTGACACTATCACCCATCACATCATTCTCACCCATCATCCTCCATTTTGTTTACTTCATTTCAAATTAACAAGTTTTTTTTTTTCAAAATATCTTAATCTTCTTAAACCACTCATTTCACACTAGATTCGCCATTAATGCACGATGGAGCATCCATCAACAATGGTAGATCTAAAGGAAAATGGAGGATACTTTGATGTGCTCGACCATGAAAACCCAAAACATCTTCATTGACAACGATGATGTGTTCTACAATGAAGATAATGTTCCAGGTTTGTTCTACAATGGTCACGTTTTTATTTTGCTTCATTGGCAACGATGATGTGTTCGACAATGGTTAATGTTTGTATTTAGTCCGTTAACGTGTTTTACACCATCAGAAATGCATATTATAGATTACAAATTACAGTGTTGAATATTTCCAATAGTTAATGTTAAACACGAACAACAAGTCTAATAATGGTCACGTTTTTATCTTGCTTCTTTGCTTCAGTAGTTTATTTTCCTTTTTCAATCGATTATAGAATATAGGTTTTGAAACACGAACACCAATTATAATACTTGTTTGATTCAGTACTTTTTTTTCTTTTCCTACCGTTATTGTGAACCACGAACAACCATTAATGTTCGTATATATTACAAATTATAGAACGTTAATGTTCGTATTTAGTCTGTTAATGTTTAGGTGATTATCTTCATTTGTGTCCTTATTTGATGTTGTTTTCTCATTTTCAGCCGTTACACTTGTTGAATGAAAAAACCATGGTTATGAATGTGTTAATACTTATGTCTGGTTAACGACTTAACGGTTATCTTATCTTTTTGTCATTAGGATGGTGATGGATACAAGAGAAACAAGATCCAATTCTCGGGACCGTTGGTTTCGTCAAACTTGGATCAGATGCTTAAGGATCATGACCATGTTTATGTTACAGCACAACACAAGTAACACGTGTTATAGTTTGAACTTCTGGACATGCATGTGTTATATGTGATATGAAACCCATGTACAACGTAACACGTGTTACGTGTGACATGAAAACACATTTTTATAACTTCCCTCGCATACGCACACCCACATGTTTACAAACCGTTTCAAGACCGACCCAAACAATAAAGCAAGGGTAGCCGCTGAAAAGCTAAGGCAGCAAAGATAGCCGCTGAAAAGCTAAGGCAGACTGTCAAAGGAAGCTCCTACCATGTTCCATAAATGATCGTTACTTGTACATGTGTTACGATCGGTATCCATATTAACGGATATTTAAAACATCAAGATTATAACAAAGGTTAACACACATTATCGATGATTATACACGGGCTTAACACATGTTATTCATGAACACATGTCAGGTTACATCATAATTACCTGTACATGTGTTACCATAAATGGCCCGTTTCATGAATTATGTTACATAATTGCCTGTACATGTGTTACCATAAATGGCCCGTTTCATGAATTATGTTACATGCTAACTTGTACATCTATTACCATACATGTTCCATAAATGATCGTTACTAGTACATGTGTTACCATCGGTATCCATATTATACATGAACACATGTCAGGTTACATCATGGTGTAACTATAAATGGCCCGTTTCATATTGTACGTTCCATGCTAGCTTTGTATTCTCCTTTCTGCATGAACACATGTTAACACACGTTAACATGTCATTCTAACAGTGGCGTAACACATGTTATATATCAACACATGTCAGGTTACAACTTGGTGTTTTCTACTACAGCGTGCACCACTAACACATGTAATACATGTACTAAGAAGCTCCACCATTTTCTCAGTGCTATGTATTTTCATTTACTAATAATATGTAATGTGAGACTCTTATTGTTTTGTCTAGTACATGATGTTAAAACGGCATGGACTTAACACGTTTTGTTGGAGTCACCCGTTTTTGTACATCTGTTGTTATTAAGTTACTATTGGAGTTTATACATCCATTCTGGACGTCGTAACACACGTTATAATAGTGGCTTAACACAGGTATACTCTGATGTTATTAAGTTACTATTGGAGTTTATGCATCCATTCTGGAAGTCTTAACACACGTTATAATAGAGGCTTGACACACGTTATATCAGGTTTACGGGTTTTGGTTTAGTAAACGATCCACCATTTTCTTAGTGCTACATATTTTCGTTTACTAGAAATATGTAATGTGAGACTCTTATTGTTTTGTCTAGTACACGATGTTAAAACGGTATGACTTAACACAGTTTGTGTTAGAGTCGCCCGTTTTTTTACCTTTGTTTTTATTAAGTTACTATTGGAGTTTATGCATCCATTTTGGAAGTCTTAACACACGTTATAATAGAGGCTTAACACACGTTATACATACTACTAGAAAATCCAAAATTTTCTACACCGTTTTTTGTAGGAAATGCGTCATAAATCGCGATTTCTTACGAATTTCTGACAAAACGTATATGTAGGAAAACCCCCCGTAGGAAACTGGTTTGTTACGCATTTCCTAGGCAACTTACGATGCATTTCCGACCAAAATTTAGCGTCGAAAATTCCTACGCATTTTCTACACATTATTACTATTATTATTAATAATAATATAATTGTTATTTTTAGTTTTGTTACGCAATTCCCACACAATTTTCCGACGCATTTCCAACACTCTCCTTTTTGACGGATTTCCGACACTCTCCTTTCTGACGCATTTCTAGCACTCCTTTCGTACGCATTTCTGACAATCCTTTCCTACACATTTCAGTCGACATTAAATAAAATTTAAAAAAATATAGTTATTCGTTTTGCAATTTCCTACGCATTTGTGACGAAAATTTTAAAAAAGAAAAAAAAATTGTGTTTCCAGTTTTATATATTTAAAAACAGATCAAGAATAACAAATCAAACCTCTGAAATTTATTACATTATTCAAATTCAAATTTATAACACAAATCGAAATATATATTGTGTCTAATAGTGTGAACTATGAAATATGAGGCATTCCTAAACCAACTGCATCAGATCCTTTATGATTTCATGCCTCTTGCAAAAACCAATGAATATACTATGTATAGAACAAATTTACTACTGATTAATATGTTTCTTGCATGGTACATGACCACCCTTGTCCCCATAGGTAAGCACATGCTCTGATCCTTGCAATATATTCCGCAACTTGCTTTCACTTGAACTTTCCCTTTTTTTGGAGCTTCGTGTGATCCACATTGACCTTTGCCATGGAAAAAATCACTTTTAATAATCAGGGATGGCTCAAGCGTATTAGAGGCCTAAACCAAAATGATAATTTGGGGCCCTTTCGAATTTCATTGTCATTGATTTTTCGCTTGTTTTACAAAATATCCAATAATATTAATTATTACCATGTCAATTTCATACAACTAGTGGTTTCGATGACGTGCGTTGTGCAAGGGGCATTAGTGTCTTCGCATAACATATGTATGGCAGCTCAATATGGGCGTATTCCCAGACATGTACATGCATATTTTCAGCCCTCTATAGCTCATAACATTAACATATGTAAGCCAGCTCAATCTGGGTGTAGTCTTCGAATATAAGAAAGTAGTGTAAAGATCAATCCTTAAGGAGGAAGCGATGTCTCACCATTTAGTGTCACAGTTCAGACATAGCTTAAGGATAGAAAAGGGCAGATCCCAACCATCTTTTGCTTTATTTATAGCTCATGAGACAGCATTTTCCTCCTTGAATCATGAACATCACTTTTCAAGCCTAAAAATCAGCCAAACTAAACAAGGAACCAATTTTCAAGCCTCACTACAAACTAAACAACAAATCAACCTACGATGTATAGTTTAGTGGATTTTAAGCCTCATTACATTACAAACTAAATAACAAATCAAGTTCCATTACAAACTAAATAAAAAATCAAGCCTCATTCATCTATAATTTGATTGGAATATCTCATTCTATTACTAACACATTACCAGTATTATTATTATTATTTGGGAAATTGGCCTATAATAATCCCACCTAGACCTTATTGGCCATTAATAATCCCACCTCAGAATATTCCCCTCACCATTCCCACCTTTCACATATTTTTCCTACAATGGTCCCTCGTTAAAAAAACTTAACGAGTTAAGCTTTTTTCCAAATTACAAACAAATTTTTTAAGGCTTTTGATTAGAACGACGATGCGAGTCCATTGATGTAAAACTTTCTCGAAACGGTGCTCCAAATGATGAAAACGACGCTTCAATTCGGGTGTTTAAATTTCCAATTAACAAAAATCAAGTCACTTGGAGTACCATTTCGAGGCATGTTTTACATCAATGGACTCGTATCGTCGTTCTGATCAAAAGCCCTAAAAAACTGTTTGTAATTTGGAAAAAAAGCTTAACTTCGTTAAGTTTTTTTAACGGGGGACCATTGTAGGAAAAATAGGTGAAAGGTGGGACTAATGGGGGGAATATTCTGAGGTGGGATTACTAATGGCCAATAAGGTCTAGGTGGGATTATTATACGCCAATTCCCCTTATTATTTTACAAAACAACCCTAATAAAAAATGAAAGTTTTGCTCCTCGAGTGGGTTGTACAGTACCTATACCCCATTTATTTCTTCATCCTCTAATCCACAAAACTCATATCAATATAATTCTTTGATGATTTAGAGAGCCGATAAGCAACCCAAAAAAAATCCAAACACAACATTAATAGAGAAAATGCGAGATGTATGATGAAAAATTATTAACACGACATAAAAAGAAAATAGAGTTACCGATTTCGAGATGGCAGTTAGGGCTTGTTCGACAATGGCCGGAGTTAAATTCCAATCAGATTGTTCGCGTGTGGTTAGCGGTTGTTAGGGCATGTTATTTTAACAATGGAGAAACTTATGAGGTGAAATGGGGAATGAAATTGAGAGGGTGAAGTGAAAAGGGGAAAGTGAAAGAAGATGTGCAGGAGGGAAGATGTCCCGCTTTTTGCTTTAGAGGAGCATGTAAAACAGGAGCCATTGGATCTATTGCATATGGACGGTCAGATTTAATCAGGATTGTGCACACGGATTGACATCATCATCATCACTATTATTATTATTATTATTATTATTATTATTATTATTATGTGCGCATAACACATATTAATACTCGAAATGGCTTAGAAAAATACTCAAAACAGGTCGAGCTTAAACGAGTCTGAGCCTAAAAATAAGTTTGCGGTCGTTTTCGGTGGGGTGAAAAATAGAAATTGACATAAGATTTTATGATTTTAATGTAATTTTATTATCTAATTTGTGTTTTTTTTCTAGTAGATGTTAATTTTAATATATTAATTTGCTGAAAAATAAAAAAAAATTTGGGTTGAACGGGTTGGGTTCGGGTTAGCCTGCGAATATTCGGGTCACGTTCGGGTTCGTATGTATGAAACGATTTTCGGGTTCGGGTCGGGTTCAGGTTAATCTAAAATTTTTGGGTTTGGGTCGGGTTGAACCCGCCAACCCGCGAAAATGACCCGTTTAGCTACCAGAATATAAATTTTATCATAAATGCGTAGGAAATAGCTACCAGCTTCCGACAGATTTCTGACGAAAAATTTTTACATTTCGTCTTTCTAAAGTCCAACATCGTTTTTTCAATCAATCTTTGGTACAACTTTATTATACATGATATACTTTTGTTTTACAAAGTTATACCTATTATACTTATAGATACCTACCAATCCATCTTCCTTTTTAGCAAGTTATATCTATTATCCTATACGTATATGTATATGCACTTCCGAACCCATTACACATAAATATGGCAATCTGTATAAGTACACATATATATATATTTAGTGGCAATTTGTATAAGTACATATATATTTAGTGGTTTATATACACTGTGATACATACTCATATCATACACACAATACACCCATACATATATATGTATATCACTATCCACCATCCACCACCGTCCATCACCACCATCACCGTCCACCACCCATCAACGTCCACCACCCACCACTGTCCTCCAACAACCACCACCGTCCACCACCCACCATCGTCCATCTCCGCCACCATCCTCCACCACCCACCACCACCGTCTACCACCATCACCGTCCACCACCACCACCACCCACCACCACCAGTTTATTTTAGAAGCCTGTATAAGTTAAACAACAAACAGTCTTCTTCTTGCAGACTGCAGACATTTGGTCCACCTCTTCTGCTACAGATGTCTGCAGATGTGGTGCGCAGACTGCAGACATTTTACCTCTTAAGAAACAAACAACACCTAAGTCTACCAAATCTTGCCTAATCCGCTACTCCCAAGTCAATTTCGGCCTGCATATATATAAATACACATACAGATACATTACATACATACATACATGCATACATACATACATGCATGTATACAAATGCACACTTAATAACAAATATAATCACATCCGCATACACATATATATACAAACATGCATATATGTACACATACATACATGCATACATACCTACATACACAAATACATATATACATACTCACATTATACTCATATCCATACGTCCACATAGTTACGTACATTTAATATTTAAAATAAAAATAATTATATAGGTTGTTTCTTACACATTTGTGATAAATCCTTAAATGTCGTAAGAAATGTGTCATAGCTTGCAATGGATTTAAGCATTTTGTTATAAATGCGTAGGAAATTTTATTCATACATGGATTGTTTCCTACGCCTTTGTGACAATTATATTTAAAAATAAGCATTTTGTAATAAATGTATTGGAATATGTTTATTTTATAATTATTATATACTTGTTTTATTATTATTTAACCTTTTGTAGATTATTTGTGACAGATCTGTGACGTAACTGTCAATTAATTAGGATTTTCTTATCTTTTATCAGAAACTTGTCACAAGTTGTGACGGAATTCCGACGGATGGTTTAAGTTATGAATATTTCGTCATAAATGTGTAGGAAACGATATTATTTTCCCTTATTTTTTTGGCTTATATAAATATTTATTCGGTAAAAAATAATAATTAACCTTTTGTAGATTATTTCCTACAGATTTGTGACGCAACTGTCAATTAATTATGGTTTTCTTATTTTTCGTCATAAATGTGTAGGAAACGATATTATTTTTCCTTATTTTTTTGTAGGTTATTTCCGATAGATTTGTTACGCAACTGTCAATTAATTAGGGTTTTCTTATTTTTCGTCATGGATGCATCGAAAATTCGTAACAAAATCTTGAAATTTTTTTTGTATGAAATTAGTCATAAAAGTGTAGTAATCTGTGACGAAAAAAATTGTGTAGGAAATTTCTGTAGGAAATTGTCCCTTTTTCTAGTAGTGACATGTCAGGCGCTTAACACATGTTACAATATGTATATACACATCATGGTGTTTTGGAAACCACTAGCTTATACATGACACCATGTTAGGTTAAACCAAGATTATAACAGAGGCTTAACACATGTTATCCCTGTTATACGGTGTTACGATATTAACTTGTATGTTCCATATTAACTTGTACACGTGTTACGATCAGTATATGCACATCATAGTGTTTTGCAAACCACTTTCATATACATGAATACAAGTCGGGTTACAACAAGATTATAATGGATGCTTAACACATGTTATCATATGTATACAAGTCGGGTTACAACAAGATTACGATATTAACTAAGCTCACCATTAAACCCATCGCCTCCGTCGACTGTTTTCACCCTTATCACATGTTAAGCAACTACATGTTCCAAACAGACAAATTGTAACACATGTTAGATCAGTATATACACATCATGGTGTTTTGTAAACCACTAGCTTATACATGAATACATGTCATGGTGTTTTGAATGAAGATTTCTTTCCCAAAAAATGTGACTTATTCAATGTCCACGCATTAACTTCGCCTACATCCATCCAGCTTGTCAATTGAATATCTTTATGGGTTTGTTTCTGTAAATCAACACACGTTATATAACATTCTAACAGGGGGCTTAACACATGTTATGGGTCTGAGTCTGTGAATCAAGCAACCCAACAAAAAAAACACTTACTCTTCAGATCAAAAACCCAAACAAGCAACCCAAACCAACAAAAAAACAGCTATTGTTAAGATCAAAAGCCCCTAACAAGCAACCAAACCAACAAAAAAACCCGTTCAAAATATCATCCTAAAGTTTTTTGATTTATTCAAGAACACTTACCGGATCTAGAACTGTCCGATGAACACGAAGAAGATCTTCAAACCTTCTTCTCACACACACACTCGTGCGTGTGTCTTTGTGATAAAGATTGTTGTTTCTCTATCTAAAACATCAACTTTCTCTCTCTAAAAACATTCATCTTGTCATCGTTATCTCTCTAAAACAACATACTTCAAACTTCTTATCTCTCACACACTTGTATGTGTGTTCTTGGTGTTATAGATGAACATGATGAAGACCATCAAACTTCTTCTCTCTCACACACTTGCATGCACCAGATCACCATTGAAGGATCACCATTGAAGACCATGAAGCTTTTCTCTTTCACATGATGAAGAAAGAGGAGGGAGATAATAGTGTTTTGAAAGATGTGACTAGAAGAAAGAGGAGAGAGATGATGATACTAGTACTACACAAGTGGGGTTTGTCATTTCCAATGCCAAAAAGTCTTTTTGTTCTACCAGAAATGCCCTTCTTTGATTATATTTAAATCTAATATACACACAAAATAGGAGAGCCATAGATCTTCTTGGATGAAAGACAATCAATGGATGAGAATGGGTTTTCAGGGTTTTCTCAAAAAGATGGGGTTTTCCATATAACCCAACCCTATATATATATATATTAGAGTGGGGATCCTACGGAAAGTGTATTTTTCCTAAAAAGTCATAAAACACAATAATTTCAGGCATAAAACACACCTAAAACTCACAAATAATAGAATGAATATTACTAAAACACCATATTCAAACTCTAAAAGTCCATAAAAACTTCAAACACACCATCGTAGAACTATGAATATAAAACACACAATGCTAAACAACATAAAACACAATAATATTTGTCATTCCACAATCAGAGCCTTAACATCTAAAACACAACACAAAACCCACATACATGATGTTTTAGTAATCTTCATCATATTATTTGTGGGTTTTTGGTGTGTTTTATGGTTGATATTATGGTGTTTTATGACTTTTTACACTTTTTAGGAAATTTGACTTTCTGGCCAACTCCTATCCTATATATTAAACATTTCTAGTCACTCCATACGTTATCATTTTTTTTTTTAAATGGCACCATAACATCACATTTTTTTAGCTTTCATTCGAGTATATTCGAGCGTATTTTTATGACATAAAAAAGATTGAGTAAATTGCTAAAATCGTCCCTGAGGTTTGGGTCATTTTGCCATTTTCATCCAAAAATGAGTTTTTTTGTACCATGTTGCCCTTCACCTTTGCAACTTTTTGCCATTTTCATCCAAATGCCTAATTGGGTTAGAAACAACTGTTTGATGAGGGGTTTTTTTTTTTTTTTTTTTTTTGAAATTTCACAAGTAAAGGGCTTAAAGTGTAATTTCTTTTTAAACCTAAAACCATCACCCATCTGCACCATATTTCCGGCCAACTCTCCGACAGTTTTAAAACCAATCACGGCAACCATTTTCCATATTTTTCGTGTGACAAATCAACTCTACTAAACGCGAATAAATTGGTTCTTTATGTTTTGACTGTAGCTGAACACATTCATAAAATCATCATCCAATTTAATCTGAATTCAAGACCCCTTTTTACCGATTTCGTCAATCATAAACGCACCTCAATGACCTTCGGCGGACCTTTCTAAACATTGAATTGCTCTCCATTTCTTTTCATCTTACCTCTGCAACATCGAATTGATGGGTGATGATTTCTATTCAGATATTAGATCAACACCTAACAAACACAACCACAACAAGACCATCACTGCAACTACCACCATGTACTAACCACCATAACCGCCTCCATCACCAATATCAACCATCACCCCCATCATCAACGCCACTACTAGCCGCCATAATCATAAACCTGTTTAACGATTCAGTGGTGGAGATAGTTGTCAGATCTGATGAAGGGGAGATGCGAGGATGACTTACAATTGTGAAAACGACTATTACCCTTCTCACCTGAAATTGTTCTCAGATCTGGAGGAGTAGACTTATATCTGTTGATAGTTAATGGTGTGGCGTGGGTGACAGTGGTAGAGATGTGGCGGAGGACGTGGTTACATTATGGTGGGTACTGGGAGACGTGGCGGAGATGGGTGACGGTGGTTACACGGTGGATGTGAGTAATGGTGGTGAGTGGTAGTTGATGGTGTTTGTTGTGAAGGTTGTACAAAGAGAAAGCAAAGGGTGATGCTTTTAGGTTTAAAAATAAATTACATTTAAGGCCCTGTACTTGTGAAATTTCAAAAAAAAAAAAAAAAAAAAAAAAAAACCCTCATCAAACGGTTGTTTCTAATCCAGTTAGGCATTTGGATGAAAATGACAAAAAGTTACAAACGTGAGGAGCTATTTGGTACAAAAAAGTCGTTTTGGACGAAAATGACAAACATGGCTAAACCTTATGGATCATTTTGGCAATTAACTCAAAAATATTTGAGTTGTCGTACTTTTTTCAGTAGTACCATTTATTAGGGCTGGCATATCGTGTATACCCGTACCCGATAAGACACGACACGATAAGACACGATACACGAAAGGCTATACACGAACACGACACGATAAGATTTCGTGTCCTATTTTTCAAACACGAACACGACACGAACACGACACGATATACACGAAAATTACCTGTTAATACCTGTTAACTAACACTAAAATAATCACATATTTAGAACCTGTTTAGTGAAACAAAACTCGCCAAAAGTTCACAAACAGCATAAATAATCCACAAAATACCGAATACTTAACAAGTTTAAAACAAAAATCCATAAACGGCAAATCACAAAAGACTTAAATAATTCAATACATCCATTAAAAACAAGTTCAAAGTTTCCAAGTTCCCATGGTTCTCTTCTTAGATCTTTAATTCCAACAATTCAAACCTGCACATAATTGTACTCATATTTAGCATTGACAATTGGACATAAATTGAGTAATTTTAATTTATCAAACATTACGTTAAACATTTGGAGTAAGTACCTTTGATTGTTCATTGTTTTTTAGCAACACTACTCGAAGCATTTGGAGTGGTTACCTTAGAAGTGTTCATTGAGTTTGAAGCATTTGATTCTCCACTAATATCAAGTGACATTATATCTTCAGTGAGCTCATCCAAATTAACTTCATTAGAACCTACAAATACAAACAAACATATACTATTAGTGTGATATTATGTTATAAAAACCTTACAAAACTCAAGGAAAAAGGGACATTACAATAATCTCCATATAACCAATCCTTTGTGCATATTAGAGCCTCAACGGTATCTTTACCAAGTGAGCTTCGATGTTCATTAAGAACTCTTCCACTTGCACTAAATGTGGACTCCGATGCGACGGTAGAAACCGGAATTGTCAAAAAGTCTCTTGCCATCCTTGCAAGTGTGGGATATCTAAACTCATTGGCTTTCCAAAAAGTCAAAATATCTAAGTTCGAGTTCCTATCAACTCTTGACTCATCCAAATACAATTGCAATTCTGTTTTTTTGTTAGCTAGAAAATCTTTACTTTGAAACTGATCAAAATCCTAAAAAAGAATTATAAATAATTAGTAAATGAATACATATAAAAGATTAAAAGACAACAATTAAAAAAAATATATATTAACAAATAAATTACCTTAAGTCTAGCTCTAACTCCAAAGACACTTGTTGAATCATCATCTCCCGTTTCCTCAACTCCTTTGCTAGCATCTGAAGTACTTGCGACATTTGAAGTTGTAGAAGATCCACCATCCATATTTAACTCGACGTATTCATGAAAAGTAGAGTGCAAAACCTCATCAACATATTCATATTCTTTGCTATCACGTCCATAAACTTGTGAATAACTCCACTCGATAAAGTGCAATTTGTATCTAGGATCCAACACCACAGCTATGGCTAAAGTAAGACTAAAATCAGACCAATATTTCTGAAACTTTGTCATCATCAAGTCAGCCATGTTTCTCATATACTCGTCTTCTGAACCCATACCCACTTTCAAAGTCAAGTAAGCCATAAAAACATGTGGGTAATACAAGTTTGCAGTTGGATATTTTGTACCCGAAAAAACATTTGTGATATCATAAAACACTCCAAGAAAAGAACACATCTTTCCAATCTTTTCCCACTCTAATGCATTCGGACAATGCTTATAATTAGAATCACTTAATTCTAAATGGCAAAAGGCACGTCGATAAAAAAAGGGCACTATCAAGCATTAAAAAGGTAGAATTCCACCTAGTAACGACGTCTTGCCTTAACCCCTTTTTCCTTTTCAAAGAAAGCAACTGAACACACTCTATAAACTTTTCCTTCCTTTGTTGCGACCCTTTAACATACTTGATACTCTCTCGCACTTTGTAAATGTAACACCCTAGTTACTGATTAACGATTTTGTATGTAATTACCAACAAAATCATGTATAGTTAAGACTACACATGATATAAAAATACGGGTTTATTAAAACTTTTACAAAACATAAGTTATTCTACATAACGTGATTGAATCCGTTGTTTAAAAATCTACAACGTGACAAAGTGCGGAAGCGTGAATCTATATCGTGTTCGGTTCTTCGTTGAGCTTGACCTTCATCCGGCATCTACTAAGTACCTACATTTCATAAAAACATGAAATGCTTTAGTCATACAGGATTTAAAACGCAATTAAAAGAATCCGGGAATTAAAACCAAATAAAAAAATATATTTTGTTTCTGGGTCCACCGTAATTTACGGTGGGACCGTAAATTACGGTAGCCCCTGAAGATCAATCCTCCCACCGTAAATCAGTGTATAACCACCGTAAATCATATCAGCTCCACCGTAATTTACGGTGGGACCGTAAATTACGGTGGTCCCTGCATCTCAACTTTCTATTTTGCCTTTTTACGATACGAAAACTTTCGTATCTTTCAAACCGCCTGTCCGTTTGACTAACCATTTCTTCCTACGTGCTTGTAATTTGACCCTTCATCATATGGAGTCAAAATTCAACATCCGGATTAACAAATTTTAAGACTTTTAAGTCTTCGGCTTATTACATTTTTACCAAATTTTGACCCATTCGCTATTTTATCAAACAAACACGTTTACTTGATCTATAAACTCAAGAGAATCATAATTTCAATATTTCCTATCAAATAAATCATAAATCATGGGCTTCTTACTTAGTTAGAACCCGTTTATGTTCAAGTGCTTATTTTGACCCATTAAGGTATTTAAGCACTTTAAGCTTAAAATCGCTTTCGTTCATTTCAAGCGTTAATTATAACATTCTAATCAAGAAATCTTCCACCACAACTATAATTGTGGTGGACTTAATGAGGTGATCTATATAATCCGAGTTTTTCTCATCTGAATGCTAATTTACGACAAGACTCATATAGAGTCATTTGACCAAAGATTTACATCTTTCGCTCCTTACATTTATTCCAATTATTATTTGATCATAAAACATCGTTTCAAAACTACCTTTAAAGGTTGTTTATTCGAATTAGCCAACAAGGGCGTTTTAGTCAATTTTAGCCTTTCTTTTACGACGAAGGACTATTAGTGCTTGTTTGAACCCCAAGGTCCGACCTTTTAACCATAATCTTGTTTAGAAACCAATATGTTTATAAACACCACAATCATAACTCGATTTATTCGCTTTACCCAAAAGATAACCGAATATCTTATTTTAACCTTGTCTAACTGTTATAAAACTCCAAATTCTACATGATGAGTTGTATTACTATACATACCTGGCTCGGATCAATATATTGACCCGTTTCAATACTTTTCCTTAGTGGCTACTAAGTGATAGCGATGTAAGCATCCATGTGTTATTTATTTCCTAAATTCATGCAACTTGACAACCCATTAGTCGATATTGTCAAAGGGTGTTAATTTCACCTTTTGACCCGTTTGGTCTATATGACCAATTACCATTATCAAATTGTCAAAATTACCATTTTGCCCTTAATGGTTATTATGATTTAACTTATATGATAACCATTAAAAGTACATGCTTCATTCGTCATAATATGATCAAATTACCGGTTTAACTCATTTTTAGCCATCACCATGTTTTCTTGTCATATTTGATTATCTTATTCCGTACGACCACACGTCGGAACATCATATCTCAATTAGGTATTTTTCTTTTTCGTAACTAATACGACGAAAGAATATTATAAATATAAGACTAGTGTAAGATATACTTACCTTGCATCCGAAATATGCTTTTTCCTTCATTCTGGATTCGTTTGACCCGCTTCCTTCTTCAAGCTTTCACCTAGCTCGTTAAGAGTCAAACTATCATCAAAATTCGTAAGACGGTTAGGTTAGTCATCATTATTATGACTATTTCATCTTACGGATTTTATGTCGAAACTTCTATTCCACTCCATCATTGGTTATTTCGACTTTCTAAAATCAACTACCTTTATTCATATAATATGCACAATCAAGGCAATTCTATCTTATGGTTAGAAACCATTTTATCCCATATCTCGTGTAATTAGTCAAGTTAGCCAATTACGCGTTTCACTTGAATTTAAACACTATAGTTCCCATTTAGGCATTTTAACAAACACCTAATGGGCATGATTCTACACATTTGCTAACTAGTTCATAATTAATCATTTTTACCAAGATTAACATCAAGATTCAACCATTATCATGTATGATCAAACACTCCAACTTGCAATTTGTTCAAGTATCTTGCATCTACTATCACTTATGATGATTTCTAACACAACTATATTATCATCTTTTCTACATAATCAAAACCCACTTGACACATGAGTGTATGATTATGAATTCACAACAATGAACATCAATTCAACAAATACATGGCTAGGGTTTACTACCAGACATAGTTTCATCCCTAATTTCATCCAAACAACATACATGCAAGCTTAGATTCGAATTCTCTAGGTTTGCTCAGAATTTCAACTAGAGATTTACCAAGAAATTTACATACCTCGTGACTCCTTTTTCAATGGAGATCACTAATTTATGCTCGGATTTTGATTTGGACTTGATTTGCTCCTTCAATTTGATGAATCTCTGTGTTTTAGGGTTTGAGCTTGAGAGCTCTTCCTGGCTCCTGTGTTTGTACGACCAGAACACACACACAAGGTGTGTGTTTTGGTGTTTTTAACTTTAATTAATAAAAAACCATTTTCTTACTTTAACCATTTTAATCCCTCAACTTTACCCAAGTTTATAAAGGTTACTACATCAAGTTCCTCACTATTTTAAAACACTAGACTAACTAGGTTGGTATTCCTAGTTATTTAGTGGGTCCCGGGAGTTATAACCCGTAACTCGGGCTCTTATAGACTCAATTTCCTTAAAACTTTGATTTGTTTGTATTTATTATTAGGATTTCTTATTTAAATCCAAATATTCACCTGGTCACTTTTACTACTAACGGTACTTTACCCGTCTTTTAGTATTAATGGAGTTTGATTACCAAACCCATTTTCGGGGTGTTACAGTAAATACACTCATCAATTTGCTTCAACCCATCTTGCACAATCAAATTCAAAATATGTGCACAACATCTCAAGTGAAAAAAATTACCCCTAAAAACAAGTGGTAATTTTTTATTTAGTTGTTCTCTTAAAAGCCCAATGAAAGTGTCATCAGAAGAAGCATTATCTAATGTCATAGAAAATATTTTATTTTCTATGCCCCACTCGGCTAAAATAGAAAACACCTTTTCACACAAAGCAACACCGGTATGAGGTGGGGGCATGAAAGAAAACGATAAAACTCTTTTTTTTGCAAAACCCATTCTTTATCCATAAAGTGAACTGTAATTGCTAAATACCCATCAGTAGCAATAGACGTCCACAAATCTGAAGTTAGGCATAACCTCCCAGGTGATTCCATAAGCATTTCTTTGACCTTTTCCTTTTCTCTCTTATACATTTTCAGTAAATCAGATTTTACAGTATTTCTAGAGATGATATTGACATCAGGTTGCAGATACTTAAATAAATCTCTAAATCCCTTATAATCAACAAATGACAAAGGTAACTCATGCATAACGATAGCAGCTACAAGCATCTCACAGAACGTACTTTGAGAAAACGTAGATGACTTTAATTTCATGTCACTATTTAAAATCATTTGACCAACATCTTTGAAACTAGAACCATAGCAAGATTTTATGTGTTTCGAATGATTCCCCGTACCTTGCTTGCTATCATATATGATAACATGATTACATTTGTTGCACTTGCTTGGAACTTTTCCACCGACTGCTTTCTTTTTAAGTTTAGTGAAGTATTGCCACACAATAGATCTTTCCTTTCGTTGTCTCTTTACTCCTGATTTGTTATCATCACTATCGTTTGTATCATCTACCTCCACAGAGTGAATTTCATCATCTTCCACATCCATATTCATTGAGGTGTCATTTTCTAGATCTACTTTGATAGAATCTGACTCCACCTACAATAGAGAAAACAAATAAAGTTACACAAAAAATAATACCAAACTTGAACCGAAAGCCATAAAAGTTAGATAAACATACATAGGACTTCTTATCCTTCTTCTTTCCCGCCTTCCTTTGAGAATCACTCATTCTTAATCTGCAATAAACATAAACAATAAAAGTTCACAGTCATTTACAGTCATTTACCATAAAAGTTCACAGTTATTTACACTCATTTACAGAAAGTTCACAGATATAAGCAAAACAGCATCAGTTTAACCAAACACTGAAACAGATATAAACGGCATTCACTCAGATATACGGCATTCAGTTTAAGCAAAACGGCATCAGTTTAACCAAAAAGTTCACTCATTTACAGAAAGTTCACAGATATAAGCAAAACAACATTAGTTTAACCAAACACTGAAGCAGATATAAACGGCATAAACGGCATTCACTCAGATATACAACATTCAGTTTAAGCAAAACGGCATCAGTTTAACCAAAAAGTTCACTCATTTACAGAAAGTTCACAGATATAAGCAAAACGGATGTCTGAAACAGATATAAACACTGAACCAGATATATACTGCATAACTCAGAAGATATAACCAAACACTGAAGTCTGAAACATATATAAATGGCATTCACTCAGATTCAGATATACGGCATTCACTGAAACAAATATAAAATTACCTTTAAAGTTTAAATTGCGTCGTGGATGAGCGAGCGGCGGTGGATGACTGACGGTGGATGCAGGCGTGGTGGATGACCGGCGGTGGATGACCGGCACGCTGGATCTGGATGAATGGATGATGTCGGTTGAACTTGAGAGAGTTAGGGTTTCTTTTTTTTTTTTGAACTAAAGAAGACAGGGTCGTTCCAATTCCATCCTTCCATCTATATTTCAAATATAATATTTGAGTAAATGAGGGGTATATTTTTTATTTAATTAAAATTAAAATCTTAACATGTCTTAACAAGTATATAACAGGTAAACAGGTATCTAACCTGTTTAGACACGAAAATTAACAGGTATTTTCGTGTCTACCTGTTTAGTACATGTTACCTGTTAAGGTCATACACGATACATGTTAAGGTCGTGTGGTTCGTGTCGTGTATTCGTGTAAAATTGCCAGCCCTGCCATTTATTACTACACATGTGCCCACAATACAAAAAAAAACCTAAACTCTAAACCCCCACCCCCAAAAACCTACTCCCCCCCCCCCCCCCCCCACACACACACCTAAAAACCGAACCCCTTACCCCTACCCCCAAAAACCTAAATCCACCTCCCCCTAAAAAAACAAAAAATTGAATACCCCACCCCCAAAGCATAATTACACTAATATAATATAGCTAGTATTTTACTTGATTCTCGTGTAAAAAAATTCCGTCACGCATTGCCACGGCGTCGAGACTTAAAACAACTCGAAATTATGCCATTAGATATTTGACTTAACTCGTTTTCGAACAAATATTACGTTAAAACGTATAACAACTGAAAATCCACATGAAAATAAGGACGAAAATTTATTATATTTGGCCTGAGTCATTACCGGGAAAAAATTACATCAAAACGTAGAACAAGTGATCAAAACCCACATGAAAATAAGCACGAAAATTTATTATATTTGACCTGACTCATTACCGAGAAAATTTACGTCAAAACGTAAACCAACTTGGGTTTATAACAAAACGAACCTAAAAATAAGCGCATAAAAATAGTGTTTTCTTACATTAATTAATGGTTCCACGCGTGGCGGCGGAGTCAACACGTAAAGTAACTCGAATGTATACCGTCTAGTGAAAACGTATTATATCTGACCCGAATCGTTTCCGAACAATGCATAGACCAACAATAAATGTACAAAAAAATAAGAACGGAAACGTAATATATTTGACCCACGTACATAAAATAAGCACGTAAAACTATAGGGAGTCAAAATGATTAGAAAGCTAAGCGGGTGTAAGTGATATGCTAAAAGTTAAAGGATTTAATTCAAATATAGAAATAAAACCATTGGATAACATTATTCCATATATAAGTTAGTAACTTTTTTTTGCATTACCACTTGTAACTTGTGCTTGGGGAGTTTTTCAAAAAAAAAACTTAATTTTCCACTTTGAACCTAGAAGTTTTATCTTTTACATTTTAACCCCTTTTAATTTTTTTTACTTTTAACTCAAAGTTTTCCATCTTTTATAATTTAACACAAGACTTTGCTATTTACAACTTTGGTCCCTCATACTTTTTATCTTTCGCAAGTTTTTCGTTTTACATTTCGATCTAAATTTTGCGAGTTAACATGTCGTAGCGTGCATGTGAGGTTCAACGTTTTTGCTCTATTTTTTCATATTTGACAGACCCGTTACAACGCATCCATTTTCCCCTTTTGAAAAGTTCGCCGCAACGGGCGGGTCGTAGATCAACTAAGTTATTATTTCACTACGTTTTACGTTTCTGCTTAATTTCTTCGCATTAAGACATTGTAACGGGTGTGCGTGGTTCAACGATTTTAGTCTCATTTTCGTTCTGTGTAATTTTTACCATTTTATCTATTTTATTTTTACGATGTTGAGAGTCGATGTCGTTGTAGCATTGGTGCTACTTGGCACGCTTTTACGAAAGTTTTTAACCTATTAAATTTTTACTAATATTTTCTTTCGATTTACCCATATTCTTCCTTTACTTAAAAACTATTTTTTATGTGCATATTTATGTACGGGTATGTATAAATATGATTTGTTCTATATTCCGATGTAAACTTTTTTTATAGACGAGTCAAGTCAAATATAATACGTTTTCGTTTAAAGAAACCATTTTTACGTGCATATTTTTACGTACGTTTTGGTATAAATTCAAGTTGTTCTACGTTTTGACGTAAACTTTTTTGGGAAATGATTTAGTTCAAATATAATATGTTTTCGTGTTTATTTTATGTATGTTTCGTAACGTTAGTTTCGAACCGAGTGGAGTCAAATTATGGTTTCTTTTTCTCCCTTTTTTCGAAAGCTCTAATTAATCCCTTTTTGATTACATGTGCATATTTTCCTTCATACCTGTTACGTTTTCTATGTATGAGTTGGGTCACATATAATACGTTATGATTGTTCGATATGAATTCCATTTACTTTACGTTTGATCCAATCACAATGCTTATACAGGTTACACTGAGTTCAACTGGATACGTCGAAATGTGTGTTTTCATATGGTTAATGCATCATAACGTTTGGACTAATCCATTCAATATTTACGATGTACTCGCGCCGCAACGCGGACGGGTCTTAACCCTAGTTTTGGTAAATTTAACAAAAAATAATAATAAAATAATAGAGGTGGTGTCTTAGCCACTATTGTTAAGACGCCCTCTTTTCTTATATACAGTAATACCGAGGTTAAAGTAGTAAATAAATCAGTAAAGTAGAATTTGGAAGAAAAAAAAAACTATATTTTGGTCCGATATAAAACAGACCAGTAGACGGCCGAATAAAATATGGGCAGTTTCAAACATCCTTAAACAGACTAGTTATCTACTTATCTATTCAGTTTTTGATCCCAACCTTATGTTTACTTTTTAAGTTTTTTTAGTGTTTTTTTAGCTACAAATATGGTCTTTTCAAAAAAAAAAGTTACAAATATGGGATCGATGGATATCAATAACTTCTCAATAATGAATGACAAACCCATTCCGAAGGGATTTATATGTGACAGTTAAAACATAACAAATTTAATCTATAGTGTGGAGAAGGGGGAGGGGTGTGGGGAAGGAAGAGAGGGAGAGGAGCCTACGTGGCTTCGGTCCCCATCGGGAAACACTCCCCACCCTTTTTCAGGACCTTTGGTGGATTTCTCCAATTTGATCCGATGTGTTGTTTGTTGAACGTGATGATTGGAAGGGAAGGGGAAGGGGAAGGGGCAGTGGTGGAGTTTGAACGAAAACTCAGTGGAGGCCGGACTCTAAAAATTTAAATTGGTGGGGTTGAACTCTTAAAAAAATCAATATCTTACACTAAAAAACAAATTTTCGATAAGACTAACACTATGCACGAAAAATTAGTGGGGGCCAGGGCACCCCCGAGCCTCCATTATCCTCCCCTAATGGAAGGGGTGAAGGGGAACCATCCCTTCGATGGGATGAAAGTAGGGCTGCAAACGAACCGAACGAACACGAACACGGCCTTGTTTGTGTTCGTTTGTTAAGGATTTCATGTGTTCACGAACATTTACCGAACGAGATTTTTTGTTCGTGTTCGTTTGTTAAGGAAATGAATTTGTTCGTGTTCGTTTGTTAATTAAGGTACCGAACACAAACGAACGTTCATGAACGCACACGGACGCAAACGAACACAAACAAACATTAATGAACATAAACAAACACAAACGAACATGTATTTACTTTCGAAGATGATCTTAACAAAAAAACACTAAGTAGATCCACCCAAAATACACCAAGCTAATTATCCAAACTTGAGTAGCTTAACATATAATTTTTATAAACATAACTAACACAAAGTAGTGTCTCAAAAACTTCATCTTAAACTTCAAGTCTCCATTTAATCCACCAAAATAACCTTGAAATCGTCTATAACCAAAATAAACTTGAATTCGTCCAACCATATTTTTTTTATAATTTTCATTGTAATTTGATTGAATATTATATTTTTTATGACCCAGTAACTTTTTTCTTTGTTTTTCATATGTAAGGTGAAATATGATGATGACATGATATATATATATATATATTCCTATACACAAACGAACACGAACATACAAACGAACATAAACAAACGAACACAAACGAACGTAAACGAACACGTTACCGAACGTTCACGAACACAAATGAACGAACACGGCCTTTGTTCATGTTCGTTCATTTAACTAAACGAACGAAATTTTTTGTTCGTGTTCGTTCATTTATTAAACGAACGAACACAAACGAACTTCCCGCCGAACTGTTCGCTGAAAGTTCAGTTCGTTTGCAGCCCTAGATGATGTAAAAGGGAGGAAAGGGGATCCACAACTCATAGCCTAAGGGTCCCAAGTCCTAACCTATTTCAGTATTATATTGACCAAAATCCAATAAAGCACCATACTTGAATGCTAGGAAACCATGGATGGCTCATTGTAAATATCAATAATAAAAGTATTAGTTACCTAACCTCTTAACTTTAAAGATATCTTATCATCCTTTTAGCTTGGTGCTCTAGTTTTATAGTTATCATATTTAAGCTATCTCGTACTCTTATACAAGCTGACCAATAGTATGCATTTTTTAAGGATTTATTTTAAGTTTTAATATACCTAATTAAAATCCATGATTGTGACTAATGGACACTTAACTAAGTAGTATTCAACATGTTTGTTCAACTAACTCGTGACTCGTAATTTACCCGGAAGTAGCTCGACAAAAGGAACTATATAGCGTTACAAACTCATGCTTGATTTGCGTCCTCATAGATGCTTGTCTAGAGTCCTTATGTAATATTGCAAAATACACATGTAAATACATTATGGGGTTTTGTTGAAACTTTTATCTTTTTTTTGAACGGTGACTTTCTTTTTTAGTGACCCAGTGTCACACCGCCTAATCGGCGGCTCTAGCCAAGTCTGCCCAGACTTACGTTGTCTTAACCGGGCCCGCGCTGGGTTGGCCAGACTTGGTTACGGCGTTCCCCCGGAAACCGTACTGCCTCCACACGAGTTGCCTCGCTGAAGTAACAGCCGGATGAAAACCGGGGTGCGGCTCAGGATCGAACACCCCCCCCCCCCCCCCGGTGGGTTTGTTACCATCATTGCTCAATATCCACCCTAATATCACACAAGTGGGAATGATTTAAAACTTAGCAAAGGAATTTCAGTCATCAATGATAAAGAATCTGTATTTAAAAACGTGCACTAAAAATCATACAAAAAGTATCGTCACTAATATGTCTATTTAGTCGCTATAATGATTTGTCATTGAAATTAAACTATTTGTAAGTAAACTTATAGTATATCCATGAATACAATGCAATCCATGATTGTTTAGCACCACAGAACTTAAATTAACATGTCAAGTAACAACCAACGACTTGATCAATTTATACTTTTCTAAATTGGTACTAGTATTTCACGTTTCACTTCATTTTCAAGTCATGCATGTTTGCCTCTAACGTCCCCGTCTTTGGTAACAACTTTCAGACGTCGATGATAAGACCACGCACTGATCAAATAGAGAGCTTTGTGTACAACACAAAGCCACCATGACAGGATTTATTCATATTACACATGCTTCTACCATATATTCTCTTGTGTTACTCCTCTTGATCTAAGGAATAAAATGATGTCATCTTATAGCCAGACTCATCCTTTGTCCCAAAGTTGTCACTACATGGGTTACACACCTAAACCTGGCAAAACATGTGGGTTGGGTAACGGAAGAAACTAGGTTCGGGTCAAAATGGGCTCTGATCAAAATAAGTTTTATGGGTGGCAAATCCTAAAATGACCCGAACACGATACGAAAAATAAAGTTTTAATTTGAGTCGGCTGACACGACAAGTTTATTAAAAAAAAGTCAACTCAAACATGATCCATATGAAATGGGTTAACTCGAACACCTCACGTTTAATTAGCGGGTTGAACTGTTAACCTATTTAAGGGTTTCTTTTGAAAAAGTTAATATTCTAATTTTTAATTCTTCGTCTAGCTATTATCTTATGAAAGTGAAAATATTTTTTTCCTTTGAATCCTTTCATCAACTTTTCATTTCTAACAGTTCTATCATATTAATTTTAATTTCGAGCTAAATATATATAAACCCAAATTTGTTAATTGCGAACGAGAGATAATGAAACCAAAACAATAAAAAGATCACCAATTACAGAAAAAGACATTTGAATAGTAGTAATTAATTGTTTAAATTATTGCTAAAACACTATTTATTACTCATATTCATAAATGATAAAAAACGGGTTGAATCGAAACACGACTTGAACAAATCATCAACCCGCCAACCAGAAATGACAACCATAAATTTAGTTTGCTTCAAAATAAGCCCTCTAAAAATATCTCATGTTGGTTCGGGTTGTGATATATATAGGCTCAAGTTAAAATGATTAATTAAAAAAAAGGTATTAAATGAATTCACCAACTATATACTTTTTAACGGCGGTCAACTATATACTTTCAATGGCAGTTAGTGGTGACGATGAAAGTGGTGGCGGCCATCGTGAGTGTGGCATCGCAATAACTAAACATAACGTCTCTCATACTCAAAGAGTCAAACAACGCAAAAATGAAAAACTAGTTCAAGATTTGATACCTTTCGACACTAGAAAAATAAAATAAAATAAAATAAGCTGAGGCTACAGAGGGCAAAATGAAATGTAGGACTCCCATAATAATTACGGTCAATATCCCACTAAAGTCTAGGGTGGTGCGTTGGTGGTAGCAACAAGGTGAAGGTTGCGATGACGAGGCTGTATCTACAGAGGCAGAGGCCGCAGGTGGCGTTGCTGATGTAGGCAGTAAAGGTGGCGGCAACGGCAATTTTGGTACCGGTGTACGCAGGTAAGAGTAAGTGGTGACGACAAACAATGATTGTTGGTGGTGCTGACCTATTTTGACCAGCTAAGTTTTCATATTTACAAGAATAATGGTTGTATAATTTGTTTTGACCCGAATTTATGATAGAAAGAAAAACATTATAAGATCATTGAAATCAATTTTCACTTGTAAGTATGAATTTATGTACATGAAAATGATCTATATGTAATAAATATATACTTGCACTCCTATACCCTATCAGAATCAATGTTTTGATGGTGTAAATATTGTTATTAAGGACCAGGAATTTAGAACCAAAACCTGGGCCTATAACCGGGTTTTGCCTTGAACAACACTTTGAATCAGGCTTTCCGGCCCATCAAAGTCCTGTTGACGGGTTCAACCGAACGTAAAGTGACCAGGCTTTTTGGGCTGGGCATAGGCAGGCCCAAAACTGATTAAGCAAATTTAAGATCAAGAGCATAATAACAACTAGCATATGCATCATTTTGGGATTAAAAAACATCAAATCATTAGCAGGAGATTATTAACAAAGATAAAACAGCAGGATTTGGATTATTATTTACAAATTAGTACCGTCTTAGAAAGTTGTTGATGAAAGACATAAACAGGGAAAGTAAATAATGCACTAGTTGTTCCAGCCGAACGTGTTCTCTCCACTGTAAGTAACATAAAGGAAACCATCTTCGTCTTTCTTTTCTTCGTATATAGCAGACATGATTGCCCCTACAATTACAATACAATACAATGGATTAGGATCAAATACAAAGGATCCTAATTGTAAGAAGTGTAAGAAGAATTTATAGAGTGACAAGTGTCCAATAACCTAAAAAAACCCACTACACAAAAAAACCCACTAAAAAAAAAAAAAAAAAAAACTTAAACATCCACCACCACCAAAAACCCCCACCCCCACATCACCCACCCAAAAAAAAAAAAAATTTTTTTTTTTTTGTTGCCGAGGGGGTGGGGGTTTAGTTTTTTTTATATTTTATTTTTAGGTTTTTGGGGGGGGGGGGGGGGGGGGGTGGTGGTGGGGTGGGTGGGTGTTTAGGTTTTTGGTGGTGATGTAGTGGGTTTACGTTTTAGGTTATTGGACACTTGTCACTCTATAAATCCTTCTTACACTTCTTACAATTAGAAGCCTTTGTAGAATAACTTGACCCACAATACAATATCAGGAAAACATTCACAAGCCAATTATCTCAAAATAAAGGTTATTGAGAGAAAGATTTGACTTCTGACTAGGGGTGTTCAAAAAGCTCGCAGCTCGCTCGGAAAAGGCTCGAAAAAAGCTCAGCTTGAAAAAAGCTCGGTTGTAAACGAGCCGGCTAAGCTCATGATCCGGCTCGAATTATTTTATTTTAATGAATTAATTTTGACTTTCAATGTATGAAAATAAAAAATGTGAGAGGGGTTGAAGTGTTAACATTTTAAGTTTAATTCATCAATAACATATAAAAAATATGGGAAAATAAACAAAAAGTACACATATAATACTTTTAATGTCTTTCGGTCTTTAAAATATTAAAAAAATAAAAATAATATGGGAAAATAAACAAAAAGTATACATATAATACTTTTAATGTCTTTCGGTCTTTAAAATATTAAAAAAATAAAAATAATACAAATAAATATATGTGTAATTTTTTTGTTTTTTGAAGTTATCAATATTTGTACAAAAAAGTTTAAAAAATTAACTAGCCGACCCGAGCTAGCTCGTTTAAGTTCTAGCTCTAGCTCAACCTGGCTTGGCTCGACTCAGCTCGGCTCAATTACAGCCCTACTTCTGAGATCAAACAAACTAATTTTCATCTCCATATTGATTCGCGTTTTTTTAATCCTTGAGTTAAATTTTCGTTCGAGTGAAGTGGAGGCGTTACCTGTTGGTGGCAATGCATTATCAACAAATATGAAAATAGCCTTCTCTGCACTTAGCTTAATCCTTTTACGAATTACATACACGAATTGACCTACTGTCAAGTCAGCTGGAACAAGGTACCTGCAACCACAACTCATTGACTTGAATACCAAATTCAACCCACAATTTGTAAACTAAAATGCTATAAGAATGAGCAATATTTCAAATCCAAACTTCACATGACCCTTATCTGTCATGTGTATAAAGAAATTTAAATGAAGTTACAAAGAGGAAAAGAGTAATCTTATTACGTACTTTTTCTTATCGATATTGGGAACATCACTTCTGTCTGCTTTCTCAACGATCACCTTGAAATTAACAAATAGAAACTCAGCGCGATAAAGAAAAGACAATTTTGTGTTTCACAAGCTATGACATTAGTCCGACCTCAAAAAGTCAAAGTTATATCTTTTATTAGTGAATGAATATTGTGAGAGATCCCATTTGAAAGAAATATCTCAAGAACATCAAACTTAAGACTAAAAGAGTGAAAAAGAACAAATTTCTTGAACTATTTACAATCATATTTGTTGTATCTCATGCTCAAGAACATCAAAATTGGAGCAAATAAGTGAAAAAAAACATTTTGTTTGAACTATTTACGATCAAATTGTCAAATCTCATGCTGAAATGCTCACGAACACCAAAGTTGGAGATAATAAGCGAAAAAGAACACTTGTTTGAACTATTTACAATCAGATTGTTGAACCTCATGCTTAATAGCTCAATAACGTCAAACTTGGAGAAAATAAGTGAAAGAAAACTTGTTTGAACTATTTACAATCGAACTGTTGAACCTCTTGATTAATAGCTAAAGAACATCAAACTTGGAAAAAATAAGCGAAAAAGAACACTTGTTTGAACTATTTACGATCAAATTGTCGAACCTCATGCTTAATAGCTCAAGAACATCAAACCTAGAGCTAATAAGCGAAAAAAAAAAAAAGAACACTTGTATTAACTATTTACCATAGTTATTAAAGCGAGCGCCCAGGCGCAAATAAAGCCCCGGGCCCAACAAATCGCCCTGAGTGCGACCTCGCGCCTTTAATAACTATGCTTCAGGTTAGTTCATGTCATAGTTATTAAAGCGAGCGCCCAGGCGCGCCTAAGCGCAAATAAAGCCCCAGGCCCAACAAATCGCCGTGAGTGCGCCTCGCGTCTTTAATAACTATGCTATTTACGATCAAATTGTTAAACCTCATGCTAAATAGCTCAAGAATATCAAACTTGGAGCAAATAAGTAAAAAAGGAACAATTTTTTGTACTATTTACAATCAAATTGTTGAATCTCAGCTAAATGCAACAAATAAGTCATCAGTTCTGTAGAAAAGATCAAAAACTTACCGGAATCCTATCAGGATATTTATCCCTAATTCTAGCAGCCTCGGCCCGTCTCTTCTCTGAAACGAAAAACAAACACATAACTCACAAACCCATCAAGATTAACATCAATACGCAACGTTCTTCCCCTCGCAAAGATATTGTTATATTAAGTAAAAAAACATACATGATATAGCATAAAAATACATACCAAGATCATGTTCTTGCTTAAATAAACTCTTTGCCATCTCACTGCACTTCAAATGAAACCAAAAATTAACTCAGAAAGAAAACAAACAACACCCACAAAATATATAAAGTAATTTATGCTCAATTACTTGTTGATCAAGTCTCACCAACATAATTTTAATAAGTCAAAGTTTTTAAATTCAAGTCTTTTCAAACATGATCAAGTCTCACCTAAACATAAACAATTGTCAAAACCCCAATTTCTATCATCAAAAAATACAACAAGATGATCCACAAATAATAATCAAACAAAAAATCAAGATAATCTAACCCTAACAGTATGATTTTAACTGGTGACAGCCTATAACATCAAATTAGGGGTTAAAAGATTAATTATAAACACATAAAGTTAACAAATTTGGACAAAATGATCGAAAAAATGATGGAATAAATTGAAAAGATTGAACCTTTTTGAAGAAATTGCAGAGGAAAGTCGGATTGGGGTTGTGTGAATTATGGGTTTTGTTTTGTTTTGTTATTCAGCTGTGATAACAAAGCGTGTGTGTATAAAAAGGCGAATGCTTGGAGGACTAAAGTTGCATTGCACTCAAACTAGTTTATCTTTTTGTTGTTTTGAACCTTGTACTATTTGGTTTTGAAAAATGGTCCTCCGAGTATGGGTATTAAATTTAAAGAGTAAACTGCCAAAATGGTCCCTAAGGTTTGGTCACTTTTGCCACTTTAACCCAAAATTCAAACCTTTTTGAATTTGGGTCCCTGTGGTTCCGATTTTGTTGACATTTTCATCCAAAATCAAAATTTGGTCAGAATTTTTAGTTAACATCCAGTTTTTTGTCTTTTTCTTCCCTTTTAATTAAGGGCAAAATGGTCAGATTTTTTTTAATTTGTTATAATAGAACGTTAAAAGACCATTTTGGCCTTCGTTAAAAAGGAGGAAAAAGACAAAAAAATTGGATGTTAACTGAAAAATTTGATCAGATTTTGATTTCGGATAAAAATGGAAACAAAATTGAAACCATTTTTTTTTTTTTTTGAAAGGAAAATTTCATTAAACCGACAAAACCAACTCGAAACCGAGAGGCCAGCCCCAAAACAACCTACATAATTACAAAATTACACCAAATTGAAACCATAAGGACCCAAATTTAAAAGGTTTAAGATTTGGACTAAAGTGACAAAAATAATCAAAATTTTAGAGTTTACTGAAATTTAAAAGATTGTGATGAGTAGCAAACCCATGAGACACGTGGTTGGCACATGTCATCCTTATGTAAGTGCTTTGTTTATTAAATAGCTTTTAATAAAGTTAATTGTTCCTTTTATGGGTAAAGTAATGTATACTTTGCCATCTATGATCCTTAATACCTTATTGATGTAGAATACTTTCGAAAACTGATAAGAATGTATATAGTGTCAAATTTTTGTTATAGGTTATATGTATTATAAATATCAGACACCATTCACCGTATACTTTTGAAAAGTGACTGATGAAAAAACCATAGATCTACAACTTATTGACGACTAAGATATATAGTTTACACTTTTGATCTTATGATTGTTGATTAAGCAAACCTAGCTAATCATTGGAAAAGCATAAAACTTCCTAAAAATATCAGAAACAAATGAGCAATATGATAGGAGTAAAGCTCCGAATATCTGGTTCAAATCAAACGGAAAAATAAAGATAGATCTATGGTTCATTTGTGATACAGATACACCACACAAACAAACGATAGGGCGACGATATCCAACCGGAGATACAGACACATCACTACGGTTAGAGAATCGGGCCTATGAACACCACCCATTTGAATAAAAATGACCCAGGTTTGGCTCACTTTGGTCGACCCACGTATGCCCGATTGCGGGCCGATCGGGTTGCTACAGGTTGGCTATCACAATATACTTAACAAATATATAATTGGGCTATAGGAGAAAAGAAGCTACAGGGATTAAAAGGTATATGTAACACTTTAAGGAACTCAAAGTGCTTTACCCTTTCTTTTGTCTTATCTTACTAGCTTGATTACAGACAAGTATTATGGAGACATTATTCACCTGCATTATTATCAGGGTGGAGGGTATAGGGCTCGGGGCCATGTGCGGGGAATGGATATCACCGAGCGGTGACTATACCGTGGTTTGAAGGTGAGCGGTGACCAAGAGAGAGGCAATAAAAATCGGTGATTGTTCACCGAATTGGGTTGAGTGTGATTAAGAGGAGATGAGAGAGGAAAGAGAGAGGAGAGACCAATCAAGTTTTTTTTTTTTTTTTAATTGAGGGGTGTTTGACTATACCTAGTGATTGAGTGTAAAATGGGAAGTAGAATGGGGAGTTGACATGGCATAATATTATTGGGTAGGATTTCACTCAAACACCCTAGGGTGATTGACTATACCCTCCACCCTCATTGCCTTTTTTACTCTTTTTATCTGTTTTTTTTTCTTTTTGGTGTTAATATTATCAAGTTTTTTTAACATTAGATAAAGTTTGTTATGATTTACTCGATTCACTATGATAGAATCGGTCTCAAGTACTTGATTCACATGTGACTCAATCTCAGATACATGAGGATCAAGTAATCTATGAGATAAATTTACAAGACAAGAAACAATCAAAAATAAGGTTTTATGTCAAAACTTTACGCTACAGAGGATGATCCTCCAAGGGAGGATAATCCGCCACGTCATCGTCACATCACCATCCTTAGGAGGATGGTCCATCCCTGAGAGGATGGTCCATCCCACAAAACTAGTGGAAATGGGAGGATGATCCTAGATGATCCTACCCAACCACTTTTATATTTTTTTAATCTTCCACTTTTTTTAACATTTAACTAATAAATTAAGAAAATATTTTCATTAATATTAAAACACAATACACAAACTTAAAAAAAAACATAAACTTAAAAAAATCCTAATAAATTAAAAAAAACATAAACTTAAAAAAATCAACCACTTTGATGCTTCTTCATGATATCGTTTTGTAGTTTTAGCAAAGTCGAACGTTTCGGCTCGGGATAACTATCGACATCCATCGTTAATATTTCCCATTCCTTGAGCCGAATCTTTTCATCGGACAATCGAATCTTTTCATCGGACAATCGAATCTTTTCTCCCGCCACGCGTAACTTTTCTCCCGCCACGCGAGACTTTTGTTTGATGGTCCGCTCCTTCGCCCTCGCCTTTTGGGTCGTGACCTCGGTGAACGTTTTAAATTGTGTCATAAAGTCGTCCATCTTCGGGTCCACCTTTTGCTTTTCTTTCTCCTTCGCCCGCTCTTTTGATTTGTCCCGGCCCGGGAGACGCTCCGCTTCATGTACGGCGTATTCTTCTTCGACGAACTCGGCGTCATCGTTTAAGTTTATGTGACACCTTGCGTCCGATCCACCGGCGCTAAAACTACCGGATTCCGATGTCCTTTGCCGCTTCACCATCTCCACCTCATTGGGAATCAACGCCCATTTTTGGTGCATTCGCATAATTTCCCACGCGCGAACGTGGTACCCGCGTTCGCCTTGTACATCTCCAACGCCTTTTTAAACACATCCTCGTCGCTCATGCCGCTACGATGCCCACTTGAATATATTTTATTATATTCTTCGCAAAACCTATTGACGAACCCTCTCATTTTTCACCACTTAGATGACACCGAGTCGATATCTTGATACAGGCCTTGGTCCATTAGCTCAAGGAACTTTGGCAAAACCGTCTTCCAAAACCCCTCACCCGTTTGATTATTACCTATAAAATATGTTATAAAAAATACGTTATAAAAAAATAAAAAAACTAATACTACAAAATATAAACTTAAAAAAAGTTATTTTTACGAACCTTTTATCGGGTGTGTAGACGTGCCTATGTAAGCCTTCGCTAAGGTTGGGGTTGACGAGTTGCGTCGGGTTCGGTTCGGGTTGAAAGGGTTAGAGATTAAAAGCACCCCACATCATCAATTGTTGTAGGGCTTGACTTTGTTGCGCAAAATGTTCGGTGAGTGTTGAAATGCGGCAAAGGCGTTTGAGAAATATTGACAGAATTGGTTCGGTTCGATCGTCGGATAGTATCCCGGAACCAAGAAAACATTCGGGATGTTCGTTTGGGTCGGGTTGTTCGGGTTGTTGAAGGGATCCATGGTAAAAATAATTTTATAAAAGTGGAAGATGTCTATAAAAAATGAGAGAGAGAGAGATGAGTTGTGGTAGATGAAAACTGGGAAAAATGGTGTAAAAAATGGGGGTTTTATATAGTTTTAGGGGATATTTTGGTAAAAATTTAAAATGTTACCGTTACTTTTTAAATTGAATTTGGAATTTTTTTTAGACGGTAACTTGTATTTGGGGGGCGTACTTTTTCGTCTTCACATGGCCCGTCTCAAACGTCTAGAGGAGGACGGTCAAGATGAGGACGGTCCAGGCGGCATTGTGTTTGGGGCGGCGCCGTTCCTGGACTATCCGGGGACGGTCCCCATACACAGTAGCCTTAGATATCCATGATATCATCATTCACAATTCAAATTCATGAATTCAAAACTCCCAAAACAGTGTCTAAATATATTTTATTTTATTACTATAAATAAGCAACAAAAATATGCATTGGAATTTGTACATTGTGCTTTCAGATTTAAAAAAAAAAGACTTGATTTTTACTTTTAACCCAAAGGTTTTTACCTTTTACGGTTTTAACCCTACATTATTTGTTTTTTAAAACTTTAACCCAAAACTTTTCATTACTTTTAACCCAAAGGTTTTTACCTTTTACAATTTTTACCCTACATAATTTGCTTTTTTTTTAACTTTAACCCAAAACTCTTCATTATTTGCAATTTAACTTCACAACTTTTGTCACTTATACTTTTAATCTTTGACAAATTTTCGGTTTACGTATTGTACTAAGTTTTTCGAGTTAATACGACGCAACGTACGAGTGTGGCTTAACTTTTTTATGTTTTGTTTCAAATTTTGCAAGTTAACACGGCGCAACGTGCATGTGTTGTTCAACTTTTTTACCTATATTTTTTCATGTTTGACAGGTTCGTCGCAACACGCAGATCCTAGGTCGAGTAAGTGTTGGTGGTCGATAACGGTTGTGTGACATTAGTACTATTTGACACCGTTTTACGCCCCGCCGCAACATGGGATGTGCTTTGGGGGTTTTCCAAAGAAAAAATGGTTATGCATATAGTTGTCGTAACCTTGGCTTTGGGGGTTTTCCAAAAAAAAAATTTCTTTTACTTTTCATCCAAAAGTATTTCATAAATTATTTTTAACCCAAAACTATTTGTTTTTTTACTTTTAACCCAAAACTTTATATCTTTTGCAATCTATCCTCACAACTTTTTTTACTTTCAACTTTGGTCCTTTATAGTTTTCATTTTCCGCAATTTTTTCGCTTTATGTTTGGTTCTAAATTTTGTGACTTAACACATTGCAACGTGCGTCTTTGGTTTAACGTTTTTACGCTTCGTTCTAAATTTTGCGACTTAACACGACGCAACGTGCGTGTGTGGGTGAACATTTTTACATCGTCTATTTTTTCTCCGTTTGACAGGTTTAACATAACGTACGGGTCCTAGATCGACTGCGTCTTTGGTTTAACGTTTTTACGTTTCGTTCTAAATTTTGCGAGGTAACACGACGCAACGTGCGTCTGTGGGTGAACGTTTTTGCATCGTCTATTTCTTCCCCGTTGGACAGGTTTAACATAACGTGCGGATCCTAGATCGACTTAGTTATAACTAAATAGGAAGCATCATATTTAATCTCAACCATTCCATAGAGTAAGCTGCCAAAATGGTCCCTGAGGTTTGCTTACTTTTGCCACATTAGTCCAAAACTCAAACCTTTTGAATCTGGGTCCATGTGGTTTCAATTTTGTTGCAATTTTCATCCAAAATCAAAATCTAGTCAGATTTTTCAGTTAACATCGAACTTTTTTGTCCTTTTCTTCTATTTTAATGAAGGGCAAAATAGTCTTTTAACGTTTTATTATAACAAATTAAAAAAAAAATCTGACCACTTTGCCTTTCATTAAAAGGAGAAAAAAAAAACATAAAAGTTGGATGTTAACTGAAAAATCTGACCAGATTTTGCTTTTGGATGAAAATGACAACAAAATTGAAACCATAGGGACCCAGATTCAAAAGGTTTGAGTTTTATACTAAAGTGAAAAAAATGACCAAATCTAATGGACCATTTTGACAGTTTACTCCATTACATATTATTGCTTCTTAAATTCAATTGGCTACTTTCTCCACAAAATCAAATAAAAGTATAGAATCACATAGCAGTATGTATAAAAATCATGACCCAAAACAAAATAAATCAAATTTATAAGCTATTTAGTGGCGAAATCCATCAAACATCCAATTCAAATTTGGTCAGTATAGTATATGTGATGTGACGTCTATGTGGAAAATAAGCGAAATAAATTCTTCACCAAGAATGCCCAGGAATTAAGAATGTGAAAGAGGAATGAGAGAGAAATGATGATGTGGCTCATTGAGTCATTAGGATTTCTAATGAGTTTGACCATCTATACTCGTTTTGGCTCGTCCCTCCAAATTGAGGGTTTTCATTGACCCAAGATTAATCCACACACACTCCTATACTTCTCCCTTTCACGCTAGGTATACTACTCACACTCAAACCCTTGGCGCCTTCATATGCCGTAATGGTGTTTAACGCCCTTTGAGGCTGACTTGGCAATTGGCATGTGATAAATCCAATAATTTGTTCATATCCTCAATCAAGCTGAGGGCTAATCTTGAAACCTTTAAAACTAAAAAATAACTAATGAAAAAGTAAAAATAACAATAAAAATAGAGTAAATTACGTTTGTGGCCCTGTGGTTATATCACTTTTATTATATTAGCCCAAAATAAGATTTTTTAACATATCTGCTCCTATGGTCTCTATAACTAACCATTTTGGCCCCTAAGTCTAGAGATCATGGGGGCCAAAATGGTTAGTTATAGAGACCACGGGGGCCAAAATGGTTAGACTTAGGGGTCAAAATGGTTAGTTATAAAGACCATAGGGGCAAATATGTTAAAAATTCTTATTTTGAACTAATATAGTAAAATTGATATAACCACATGGGCCAAAAACGTAATTTAATCATAAAAATAAATAGGAAACAAACCGGCCTAATTTCCAGAAAAAAAAAATGGGAACGAGAACAAACTTCTACAAGAACCCTTCTTTCACATACAACAAAGATTTCGATCTCACCTCTGTTCTTCAAAACCTAAAGGGTAACTAAATCTCTAATCTTTATCTTAATTTCCACTTAACCCACAATCATTCTCTCAATTTATGACCTATTTTCATCTTTCTGATCAAATCTCAAAGCTTACAATGCCGCCACCGGAAACCCCACTCCGCCGGAAGAAAAACAAGTCTCCGGCGACCGGAAAGTCTTCTCACAATCCCACCGACGCAAGCGACGGAGGAATTCGCCGGCCCTTGATTCAACAAGACCCCGAGTTGAAGAGACTGAAGGACCCATGTCTCATTATGATTATATTCAGAAAATTAGGTGAATATAATATTAATAAAGGAACAATTTTTATCATATGCTAAAGGTTTTTTTTTTTGGGTTTTTGGTTTTTTTGTGTATGACACAGGAAGGAAGCTAACTCTAGTCAATCTTTTGAACAATTAACTAGTGATGTGTTGGTAAATTCTGTTTCCATTTGTTGGGTTGACTAAACGTACCCTGTATGCCAATGTACTGTTTAGTGATAGCTTATTTAGGGGTACGTTTAGCAGCACCCTTGTTTATTTGGCTGTGTCTTATGGTGAGGTGAAATGTGAAAAAGATTGTTGCGACGATGCGCACTTTTTTTCACCTTTCGCACCGGTAAGGGGTGTTATGGTAATGCGAAATGAGATATTCGGTGGTGGTATATAATACAAAAAAAAAGGAAATAAATGCTTGGCGAAGGGCAGCGCCCCTTCACACCGTGCATGTTATGGTGTTGAGCTTCTTGGGCGTTGACATGGCAAGGGCATAATGCCCCTAACCAAGCCTATAACAGGCAGTCTTAGGGGGTCGGGTACATTTAGTAAAAATAATGGGGGTGGGGTACGTTTAGCATGACCCTATTTGTTTGTTTCATTTGTGATGCTAAGATTTTCGGTTTCTTGATATTAATGTTGCAGGAGAGTTCAACCGCAGGTGGACAATTAGTGGGGTATGATAGTAAGTTCAACATGATGCTGGTGTTAGCCTTTTATATATTCATCTGTTTATAATTCGCTGACTTGCTCCAATGATCCTCTCCCCAATTTTTCAAAATGGAAATAGTGAATCTTATTAACAATCTGTACAGGTGACAAAAGTAGTTCATCGCAAGGTGAAGAGAATCGTGTATCTGGTTCGATCCAGAATGTATATGAAGAAAAGAAGGATCCAATTAATGATGGTTGGTTATTATAAGTTATTTGTCGTTGATGACGTTACTTATATGTATCTTACTTCTGATTCAAATACCTATGTTCCAACTTCATATAGGAAATATAGACACCACCAATCTTGTAAAGGAAAGAAGTCAGCAGCGGTTTCCAGTCCCCGGAGAGCCTGTATGTGTTGTCTGTGGCAAATACGGGGAATATATATGCGATGAGGTGGATTATGTTAATTCTGGCAACTATATACATGTGGTATCACAACTAATCGCTTTTTATTTAATTTTTTATTCCTCTTGATTGTTTTGCAGACTGATGACGATATCTGCAGCATGGATTGCAAAACTGAGCTTTTGGAGAATCTTAAGCTTTCTCAGGTATTGACATTTGTCTCTGACCTTTATATTTAATTCTTAATGATAATTTACCGGATTTCGTAGGGGCCTCGAAGCAACCAACGTATAGTTGAAGCGTCGTGTGGACCTAAAGTCCCATTACAAGTTTTTGAAAGTGGAGGAGACACTTGGGATTTCAATCGTCATCGCTGGTCAACAAGGAGATCCAGCCTATCTACTTATGAATGGTACATTCAGTTGTCAGTTAGTTTACATGAAACAATTCTGTTGACATGTTTTGGAACACAAATCGGTTCATGCTCTCAGAAACAACACTAACAAAGCTTAGACATACACATGTTGTTAAACACTATTGCATATTTGCATGATGTGTCCCACTGCTTTATTTAATCCAAAAATATACTACTGTATGTCTGTTATTTTAGTGTGAAATGTAAAAAGGCTGGTCATCTTGCTGAAGATTGTTTAGTTGCATCTGGTAACCAGGTACTTTGGTATTTTGAATCTAAGACGTTTTCGTCAACCATATGATAACATTATAAACTGCTTAATTTCTATGCAGGCATCTTCAAGTGGATCAAATGTTATACCCAAGGATCTTCTTGAACTATACAAAAGGTTCATTATAATATTATATATTCCTTCTTCACTAGCTCATGTATTTGCTCATGCTTTTTTATCGCTTCGAGATTTGCATTTAACTCTTCTACCCCATTTTTTCAAAGCATACTTTTAAAAAGAATTAAGATTTTGTTACCTTTACTGTAGCATATTTTGACAGTTATACGGCTTTTCCTTATGTACAGATGCCACCAAATCGGCAAGAATTCTGTAGCAGCCAAATGCAACGCCTGCCATAGGGTATCTACTCTGGCAACATGCCTTGATTGTAAAATATCATTTTGTGATAGGTAAGCAACTCCTGTCATATCTCCCACATATATTATATTTACATATATAAAAGCCATATGGTATAAGCGTTTCAGTAACAATGTTCAGTAATAGGTGTATGGAATTGGGTTATTCGATGAACAGTCCCGGACTGGTCGGGTCGGACCAGCCCACAAACAAATTTTCTTAAACAGTTTTATGAAAGACTTCTATAAATAATCAATGTTATTACAATAATAATCTGAACTTGTTCTATATTTCTTATAACAGCATTTGATTTTTTTTGTACAAATACAGTGCAGGACACTTAATGGAGCATATCCAGACACATCCTTCGCATAGAAAGTATTACTCCTTTAAGCTTAACCGTCTTGTAAGTGTTTTTTGCCGCATTTTTGCATATAAATTGTGTTTCTTTTGCCGAAACTCTTCTATATGTTTTGTGGGTTATGGTGATTAATTAGTGACTGTCAAAGGTTAAATGCTGTAAATCAAGTTGTAAGGTGACTGATATCAAAGATCTTGCTTGTCACTTTTGCTTTGATAAAGCCTTTGACAAGTTCTATGACATGTACAACGCAACCTGGTATGTAACTATTTTCATGAAAATATAAAACTCTGTTTTCGGTTCGTAATCGTAAACCAAGAATATGTATGTCTGAACAACTCATAACACGTGTTACTAAATCTTGAATATTCAGGAAAGCCGCAGGAATTTCAATCATCGCGAGCTCTGTTTGTTGTGAAGATCACTTTGCTTGGTATGGTTCACATTTTTCACAATAGTTTTTTATGTTACATATAATTTTATATTGTGAATTAAATTACTAAAATTGTTCCTTTCTTTTAAAGCTCTCCAATATGTTGATTCAATTCATGTACTTTTCAGTAATGTTAGTGGTTTAGCTAATCCAGATGCAATCAAGTAGCCCATTTGAACTTTGTTTATCAGCAGTTGACTTTTTAACTTTGACTTTGATGAAAGTTATTTTGTCTCAAGGGAAAAATTGTTTAAATTCAGTGTAATTTTTTACAAAAAAATAAATGAAAATGTGGAGCTAAATTGCAATCACTATCTACATCAGTCTTGAATAAGCAAAGTCAACTCGAATTATGGGACAAAGTCTTTTCACTATTCTGTGGATGTTCTACGGGCACAGGATGAATTGCTTGAATGCAGGAGTGGAAGATAGCGCTTATATTTTCAACAAACACTCGGTAAATGAGAAACAATCTCAGCTCAGCGATTTCATATTCTAAAAGCATGTTTATGACTAAAAGATTGGTTTTTAATGATCTATTTTTATATTCTTATTATATAAAAAGTTATGCAACATTTTAAACTTACCAATAGCAGAGACTAAAGCTGGTGTTACATGTTAGCTGCAAATATTCATGACACCTTGCAGAAAAGATTTGTGACCTACATTGAGTTTAGTGCTCGTGTCGAACTTTTTCAACATGTACGCAACACTCAAATCTAGTTAGCATACATTTCTAACAATTTGTACCTTCTCAAAGTTAGGTTGAACATGTTCACATGTTTTTGTCTTGTATGTTAAAAAATGTCTACATGTTTCGGTATTAATAATTTTAGCTACTACTGGTCTTGATAATTTCCGAGTAATACGCTCAACTCTCCAAAAATCTACGTAAATCCTTCAAGTTACCGTGTGACATTTGTTAGATGACACATCATACATGTATTCACTAACCTGCATGAGAAATCTTCAGTTCTATCTTGATTGAAACATCAAGTTTATATCAGATCATCAAAACAATTACTTGGCCAGTATATTTCTGCTCGCAAACATATGTCTTGGGTTATTTTGAGTGTTTATATATTTCTTTAAGTTCAAACAATAAGTTATAAAATTGTAATTAGGAAAAAATAAGAAATATAATCAACAACTACAACATTAGGTTGTCCCAAACGTACCTCATCCCATGTGATTTTTTATGCATGTATCCCCGGTCCCTCTAAGGAATCACTACTTTTTCTCACAAACAAATACTCTAGACATAAATGAGGAGTACGCTTAGCCTCACCCTGATAATAAATATATAGTAAATGTATGATATTACAATGGCTTATTTTAAGTTTTTATTCATGACTAACACCGAGTGATATTTCACTTTAACAAAGGTAAAACTATTTTTTCAATGGTGAATACTACGATAACTTTGCTTCTAAATTACACTATTTATACCTAATCTATCTCATATCAAGAATTAAACCTTGGTTCTCTCTAAAAGGCAAGAGTCTCTTCCACAAAACTCCACATCGAACAGCTTTTCCAAGTCCATGGCCTGGCTTCGGTTTCTGCCTCACTTAAAGCGGATCCAGAACCTAAGTTACTTAAAGCGGACGTGGAACCTAAGTCATTTAAAGCGGATTTGGAACCTAAGTCACTTGAAGCAGATTCGGAACCTAAGTCCGACATTAATTTTTTTGAAGGGTTTAGGATATTGTACCTAATTTTGATAGTGGACAAGAGTGGAACTGAATTAGGGGATGAGAAGAGGAAGGAGTTTGAGAGGATGAAGAAAGAGGCGGAGGCGGTGTTGCCGTAGGATGAGAAGTATCGGTTAAGGTATGGAGTGGCTGGAAAAGGTGTGAAGTTACATGGAAAATGTTATGGACTGAATGGGTTGTATGGGCAACCAATGTGAGGTTTATATGCTAAATGGGAAAGGTGTTTATAATGATATTGGTGATGATTGTGATTTGGAGACTTTGAGTAAAGAGTAGTAGAAAGAAGAGTGTAGAGCAGCTTAGGGACCCTAAGAGAGGTTGAAGAGAGAGGAGAGGGAAAAAAGGAAAGGGAACGGGCTTTGCTGCGACACAAGGGGCGAGGGGTGTTGGTTTGGAATTTGGATACATTTTGTTAAATCTTGAAAACTGCGTATGTCAAAGTTAAGCATTTTAAGGGATTTTACACAATCGGATTGTAAGGAAACATATCATGAAAAAAACAATAATCTTCGACTACTGATCAATCTATAAAATTGGCCATAAAGCTGCTCCAACAGGTTTGGGATTGGAAAGAAAAGTTATATATACATAGATATATTAAAAAAACTTGCAGTGACATTTAATTAAAATCATGAAGGCAATTTATTTCTGTTTTGAAAATTTTACAGTACTTAGTGACTCGATGGAATGCTTGGTTTTGGCCTTGGGGAACCCGGGGAGGTGTCTTCAACCTAGTAAATAGCAACTCTTTTTTGTGGTCGCGAGTTTAGTTGGATAAATTCTGCACTTGCTAAAGAAAAGAAGTTGAATGGCTGATGGCTCTAGCATGCTAGGTAGGTAGTCAAAGGCAAACTCAAGGTGCAAAGGGATCCCTTGTCGCCTGGACGCAAGGTGCAAAAAAATGCACACGTTAAAGGGCTAGAAAAGCGCAATAATAAAAAAATATGTAACAGACAATGGCAAAGAAATTAAACAATTTAATACTATTCTACACACGCATATGAAAATCTAATATAACATCCTTTCAGATACAAGTTTAAAAGAAATGAATTTTTCATTGTGGTTTTCATCCTAAATTGTTTCATGTAAAATGTTTTAGCAAGGGTTACGACTATAAGGGTAGTCAAGTCAGAACATGGGGCCATAAGCCTGGTTCAGGTTGTTTTTTGGACGGCCAAAGCCTTTTTTGGCACCTGACTGTACCAAGAAGCTCACCTGACATGCACCTGATGAAGAACATCGCCTTATGTGTGTGTTCCACTTCATGCTTAGTATTAGACCAAGTGGCAGAGTTTAATAAATTGCATCAATACCATGTGTTGAAACAAGAAATAGGTTATTAGTAGATGGTAACATAGTAAAAGCAGAGTTTTTTGTTTTTTTATTGTTGCAAAGATAGGTACTTGATTTACTGGTAGTGATTCAACTACAATGGATGCCTTAACAATACAAGAAACCTTGTTTAATATCTGAAGATTTAGTCTTGTAAACAAGAAGCCGAACTCTCAAGCTGAAATTATAGTAGCTGAAGACTCTCTAGATTTTATTATGTTTTCTGCAACCCATACTGCAGTATATACAGCTTTGCCGGCAAATTGGAATCCCATCTGCCAACACCACAAAAAGAGTGTTAAGTATTAACAATCTTAATAAACAAAAAGTTATTAATCTCGTAAGATCATTGCTAAGAAACAAACATTTCTTGTATCAGTAGCATCACTTGTCTGCATGAAAAAGTTGTGTTTGTTGAATTGCGCTGCGTCAAAGATTTAAGCAAAGGATTCATTAGTATCAAATCAAAATAGACAAATAAAACATAGGGAATATACCTGGATAAACAGTAAGCAAGTGCAAGGACCGTCGATAATGATTTCACAAAAGTTAAGAGCCGACTTTTAACGATCTGGCTAGCCTCTGATGACAGGACGACTGGATCTAATGCTATGCAGAAATGTAAATGCAATTAATATCGTATCAGAGTTAGTTGATTGGCATGAATTGCCTTAAAATTGGTGAACAAATAACCTGCAGATGAGTATTGCTCCAGTCCACAACAGCAATGGCTGAAGGTAAGAGGTCAAAGTTTTGTTCATTTAGCAACCCCATTCTCCTAAAGTGTTTAATCTTAATCGCATTCTCTACAACTTTTTCATACTGCAACTTCAATACACATCTCATATTTAGCAACCAAAAATAAACAATAAGGATGAAGTCAAAGTATCAAACCACACCAAACAGTGTGTCAAGTGTTCGAATTCAACTCTTTCTAACCAGATTTTCTGAAATCGAATCAAATAACAACCTCAAACTTCAATGATGTAAGAAACACAATATGCTATTTCATATCCGTCTAAAAGTAATACGATCAAAACTTGCAGGAGGGTCAATCAAAAGGCTAACCTCTCACAAGATCAAGTATTTCACACATATAATCATTTGTCCTTGTTGTCGTCTTGTGGGAGTTGAAGGCCCATGAGACCAAGCAGATTGGAAGCAGGTCCCGGTAGTCCCTCTTGAGAAGAAAACGAACCAAGAAAGCTCTTCACAAGGTTCAAATCCACATCTACCGGAGTGAATTCGTCATCATCCATCTCTCCAGATGCTTCCTGATATTACATGAAAGTTGATGTGTCAAATAAAACAAAAGTTACGAAAGCCTTAAAGCAGTACTGGGAATTTAACTAACCTCGTCTTTCTTTACGGGTGGTTCATTTGCGTGAACAAAACTTTTGTCGAGGGTAGTGCTCTTGAGTTCCTTAGTCAGAGCATCAGAATATGATTCCATGAAATCAGTTTGTTCATCTTCATCCTCTTCAGTATCACTGTCGTCTGGATCATCTGCCATCAGCTGGGCAGTTAATATCGGCGCTATCTCGGTGATATAGCGGTGCTATATCGGTTATCGGTCTTGGCACATAATATCGGTAGAAATCTCGGTAGCGAGAATATCGGCGATATTTACCGAGATATCGCCGATATTTTCATATTCTTATCTCGGTCATATCGGTGAGAAAATCGGTAGGCCAGATTTTTATGTTTTTCTTTATGGGCTGCCAACAAAATACAAAGCCCAGTTCTTTCCCAGTTCTTTTATGCTTTTTTGGCCCATATATTATAACCTTAATCACACTTCGAACACTTAACACGACAACTGATGATGTCTGCTGAACCCTAATCGTTCCTCCCAAGCTCCTGTGCTTCAATCGGATTTTAGTGTCTTAAGTTATGATAAACAAATGAAGAATCGGGTGCCTTGGTTGATCTTGATGAACACTTCTTTATTTTGCTATTAATATTATATAGGTTCTAGACTTCTAGATATGAATATATATATTTTTATGCATGATATTATAAATTACCGATATCCCAACGATATCTCACCGCGATAAACGATATCTCAGATATCAGTCCTTGACCGATAACCGATATTTTTCCGCATTAACTGCATAGGCCATCAGATGATGTTATGTCACATTAATCGGTAGAAATTAAGATTATACTGATTCAAATAGACTTAGTTATATTAAAGTTAGTCTTAGTAATTATTATAGATGATTCGCATGAAAAAATGATAACACCTGACAGCAAATCGCTTAAGAGTAACAAAAAAACAGCTCGCCTGCAATTTCTAACTGCTTTTCTATTATCTTAATCAAATTTGAACATCACGTCGTTTTATCCTAACCCATATTTATACTAATTAATGTGTTATGATTATAAAAGCTAAAGAGTTAATTATGTTTGTGGTTTGTTGAAAATAACCATTACATTACAATCCATTAGTTTACAAATTGCCAAAACAGTACCAGTACTTTCACTTTTGTTACAATTACAGCCTACCTCCGTTAACCTCATCCAATTTACCGTTAAGTTTTTTGATGAAAAGACTAAGATACCCCTATTTAAAAAAAACTATAAATAGGGAGATAGAGAGAGAGATTTATATAAAATTTTGTTTTTTTATAGTTTTTTTTTAAATAGGGGTATTTTAGCCTTTTCATCCAAAATTTAACGGTAAATTGGATGGGTTAACGGAGGTAGACTGTAATTGTTACAAACGTGACAGTCCTGGTACTGTTTTGGCAACTTTTAAACTAATGGACTGTGATGGTTATTTTCAACAAACCACCGGGACGAACAACGTAATTAACACAGAGCAAAATTATAAAGATAATATTTAAATTTTTAATGGAACACTTTAGAAAGATTTACGCAATTTGAATACAGTTTAAGCAGCATTTGACATCTTTGACCCGTTTCCATCTAAGCAGGTTTTATGCATTTTGAATATTGAGTGAATATGGTTATATAAGATTAATGCTGACCCATGAAAAACTTACCTAAATCCATGTCAGAGGAAAGGTCTTCATCAACATCATAATCTCCATCAGCACGTGCTGCTTTTGTACGCTTCAAAACCGACTCAATCTCTTTCATAAAGCGTTCCACGTCAATATCCACATCTTTTGAATTCCTGAAAAAGACCAAAAACAGGATTAAAACTTTCGTGATAATTTACTAAACCATCAAGTATTTAATCAATAGAAAGATAAACATGCCTGTCTGAAGGAACTTCTGCTCCCTCAAAGCTAGACATCTTGTCAATAAATTCTTGCATAGATTTTGATATATCACCAAGATCATAATTGTCTACGTTTGAGGAAGACGAGGGGCCCACATCCTCCTGCTCTTTCAACTTACTATTCTTTTTACAATTTGTGTTATAACACTCCATCTCTTGTTGCCGCTCGGAAAGAGCAGCATTTAATTCATACTCACCGTTGTAAAGCCACGAATCATCATCCGATGGCAGAATTTCTTGACCCTTAAATTCATCTACCGAAAAAGGTTGAGAAAGTATATCGTCTATACGCCTAACCGGAGCACTCAATATTTCACTACATAAAAAACCACACGTCTCAGCAATGATAAAAGAGCCCAAATAATAAAGATAATATCTTTATAAATTATAATCATACCTTTCTCTATGATGTAAAGAACTTTTTCGGTAATATTCTTGTGCATTCTCCATTAATCTTTTGTACTCCTTTGACCCGGGCAGCAACCCGTCAAAGTACCCGTTTTTCTCTAAACTCTCTTTGTAAACCTCCCAAGTGCCACCTTTCCCTTCCAACCCGTTTCGTTTTTTCATCTGATAAATCATTTCAAACCCGCATGCTATCTTCATTCCCAATTCCGCTGCAGTATAGCCACCGTCACTCCTTGGCGGCATTGGGTAACCCTTTGGGGCTTGAAATGTTTGTTGCATCAACTGTGCATACATTGCGCGTGACATCACCACCGATACTTCAACTATCTCTTCACTACTTTTATTTGGCAAAAACCGTTCCATACGCGCTGCGTATTTCATCGAATCAATGTCTCGGTCATAAAACCCTTCCACTGCTAGTGAAATCAAACACGGTTCGTGTTTCAAGATCTTTGCCACAGATACCGGAGCCCTAACCGTAACACGATGCATATTCTTAACCGCCCTATCAGGATAATCTCCGATTCGGTTTTTGATGGCGAGTTGAACCGAGCTCGGAGCTTTGGTTTTCTCCTCGTGTGTTAATACGTACGAAAGTGGATCGAATAGAATAGGAACCGAGGGGAAGTGAGTTTTCGGAACTATATGTAAATCGCCACCACGGATGAAAATACGGTTCATGCTGGTTTCCGGGTTGAGCCACTTTGGGAGATGGAAAGCCGCTTCGATTAACAGAAACTCGCCGTCTGTATCCCACACACAGATTGAGAGGTTTGGGAATTTGCATGAGGTTTCGAAGAGAAGGAACACAACGAACCATTCGTCTTCAAGATTGTCTCCGTACCTAATACTGTGTTCCAGAGATCCACTTAACAGGGGGAGGGGAGGGAAAATGGGGTTTTTTTTGTCTGAAAATAGTCTTTCCAATTTGGAAAGACATGGAGGGGAGGGGAGGGGAGGGGAGAGATTTTTAACTCGGGAACACACCGTAAGTTTTCCGTGAAGATGTGGGATGTGGTTTGAAGGAGGACAGGTAGCACATGGTGATTGGGTGGAGGCAGAGAGAGTGAAGGGTTCGTGTTGCCATATGTAGTTAGTGGTGTAGGAGGGGAGAGATTGAAGGATTTGAAGGTGGAGAGATTGGAGTTGTGAGAATATAAGAGGGTTTGTTTTAGGAGTTTGGAGTTTAACGTCGGCTGAAAGAGAAAAATTGGGGAATATGGAGAAGAAGACTGTGTCTTCGGGGAGTCGTGAGTTTTTTTGGTGGAAGATGGATGAAGTGTTCGCTTCAGACATTATCTTTGCGGGTTATGATTACAGTCACCAACACTCGAATCACTTCGGGTTCCTGTACTTGAAAAGAGGCAATGCTCTAAGCAAAAGAAAACATAAACACGTATGTCAGCTGTCAGGTCCTGTACCACCACTACCCGGAAGGGCTGACATGTTACTATTGCATAAACCAATACAAAAGCATAATTTTACTATTGCATAAACTATATATAAAGTCATCTTTGAACCCTCAGGCAATCTTCCTGTGAATGTCTTCCCTAGAAGCCCTAATAACTATACCTAGAAAAACGGGCAGGGCAGGGCAGGGGCTGGGCCGTTTCAAAAAAAGATTATTTTGGTTCGGGTCCACGGGTATAGACCTATGCAGTCTATCTCGGCGATATATCGGTGATATATCACTGATATCTCGGTTATCGGACCTTGGCTAGCATATCGGTTTGAAATATCGGTAATAATATCGGTGGCGATAATATCGGCGATATATACCGATATATCACCGATAACTTGTAATTCTGATATCGGTCGTCTCGCTGAGAATATCGATAGGCCCAACTAAGAAGTTAAAATTGAACAAATAAGTTGAAAACAGAAGAAGAAACATACCTATTGGCACCTATCGACAACATATCGACCGTATAGCGAACTCCGGCGGCCAATTCCGACGCCTCTGCCGGAATTTCTGCTGTAAACCAGTGAGAATAGCGAGACAGGAAGACGAAGAAGAAGAAGAAAGTAGCGACTGATGATGCGTGTGTTAGGTTTTTAGGGTTAATTAAGTTTAAGTATTTCAACATTTAACCCCTCTATCTTTCACTAGTTTATATTTAGTCCTTTGAACTTGTAATATTTTACATAAAAAGCATATTATTCTTGGTTTTAAAAAGCGAGAGGCGCACAAAAGCGACGAGGTCTAAAATTGAGGCGCGAAGCGCAAAGCGGTGGGCTTTTCGTACCCGAAGCGCAAGGTGTTTATATAATTTTTTATATATATCCCATACACATCCCATAGGTTTTAGCTTCCTTTAACCAAAATAGCTTCCTTTAACCAAAATATAGCTATAAATAAGGCTTTTATACCATTTTACTTACATGTACAAGTCAAAAAATCCAAGGTACAACATTTTTATGCAGGAAAAACGCCTCAGGTACATAAGGCGCGCGCCTCAGGCCTAAAAGCCCCATGACCTGCGCCTCAGTGCGCCTCGCGCCTAGGCGCGCCTCAGGCGCGCTTTTTTAAACCAAGATATTATTAGTTTGTGTATATAAACATTTAACCCCTCTATCTTCACTAGTTTACATTTGGTCCTTAAACTTACAAATCTATGCATAAAAAGTATAAACTTAACATTATATATATACATTTATATAGGTTCTATATGTATATATACGTGTATATATATATGCACTATATTATAAATTACCGATATCCCACCGCAATAACCGATATCTCAAATATCGGTCCTTGGCCGATATCCGATATTTTTCCGCATTAACTGCATAGGTATAGACAGGTACGGGTCAGAAGGGTCGTTTTTAGAAAAGTGATAACCTCTTTAACTACATATATATCATAACTATGTGATACACTTAAATTCATAGATGGACATCATCATTTCTTAAAGGGGATTTTCATCGAACACTTGGTGATCAGAAAATATACAAAAACAATGACTTTGCTTTCTGTATATTGACTTGTTAATGAAACTTCTTTTTCAAGCATTGTGAGAAATTCACCATGTATCCACTGAATGTGAAGTAGGGTTTTGTTTGAAATTCAAGCATGCAACACAACTACGGGCATGTTTGGCTAAGCTTATTTAAGTTAAAAAGGACTTTTGGGAAAAGGACTTATTGACTTATGACTTTTTGAAAAGGAGTTTTTAAAAAAAAGTGTTTGGATTAGCTTATGGGGTGGGAAAAGCCAATAAGTCAATAAGTTGTTTTTTAAAAAGTGTTTGGCTTAGCTTATTGATGTAAAATGACTAAAAGGGACATTCTTTCATAAGTCAATAAGTTGTTTTTAAAAAGTGTTTGGCTTAGCTTTTTTGTTTCTCTTCCCTTCCTAATAAAAAGTTTAATTTAATAAAAAAAAAAAACCTGCAAAATAAAAATCTGATACATATACAAGATCAAGTGCAAACAGTGAACGAAACGAATTAAACAACGAACTTTACGAACATCTATATCAGTAATGGCACTACTATGATGCGCAAAGATGCATTATAGAACTATAGAAGTCGTGTTCTGTGGACTGTAGGGGCTATTCCTATTAGAAATAGAAAACAGCTGATCAACCTGAACTAGAATATCAATTTCACAGATCTGCAACAATCAACAACATTCAGCATACACTTACATATAGATACAGCACATTTAATTTTGTTTTTACTTCGTTACTGCACCAATCAACAACATTCAGCATGCAATTTGAAACAAATCAAAAGAAATTTATCAAAAATCAATTTCACAGATCTGATATGATGTGAGCAGTTTGATTCTTGTTCAAACGAAACAGCAAACAGATCGAAATCTATTCAAACGAAAGAAACAGCAAACAGATCGAAATCGAACGAAACAGCAAACAGATCGAAATCAGCAGTTTGTGCACTGAACAAGAACTATTTATAAACAGCAAACAGATCGATATTTATAAACATACCTGCGGTGTTGAATTGGAGCCGGAACCGGAAGCCGGAGGTGGAGAATGGGGGAACTGAACGTTCCAGAAGAACAGTAGTGAACGTTCTAGGGCAAACAAATACAACGGGGAGTTAAATCAGGGGTAATTTGGTAAGTTGGTGTTTGAAAAGTTACAATATCAAGAAGTCACAACATGTTAACTTTTAAAAAAAAAAAATTTCTTCTTTTTGATGGGCTCTTTGTTAGCCTCTTAATGACCATTCAGATGCTACCTCTTAATGGTTTAAAACATTTGAATGAATAAAATGTAACATCAAGTCTGAATGGTTAAGAGGTAATATCTAAATGGTAAATCATCACATGTCACATTCTTCTATGTTCTCATTGGTAAAATTCTTAATGGTTCCATTAAGAGGTAACCTTTTAATGACCATTCAGAGGCTACCAATCAGCCCCTAAAACTCCTTTTTTATCTTTTTGATTAAGTTAATAAGTCATAAATTGGGTGTGAAAAGCTTAACCAAACATGCCCTTAGTACACATATATGCGTGGGGACTGATTCCTAAGTATAGTGGGGCTAGGTCGATATTAGGATTTGGGGTTAAGGGTAAAATTTTTAGGTTTACATTTCTTCAAATACAATTTTTAAATAAAGGTAAATGGATAATTTGTAAAAAGGGATTTTTAAATGGATGAAAGTATTTAAATTCGTTTTATTATTCAACATGTACAAAGACAATGCCAGGGAATAGTGTTTCCCTGCCATTGGTCGAAATGGACGGTCACCCCTCCTCTATTGGACCAATCATTTTATTATTTTATATACACTTTAAAATTATGGTTTTGCCCCCAGTTTAAAATTACGCTTTTCTCCCAACTAAAAAATATAATAACCCTTTTGCCAACAGCTAAAATTACGATTTTACCATCGGTTCTAAAATTACGATTTTACCCTTAGCTTTTTATTTTATACCCGCTTTAAAATTACGGTTTTGCCCCCATTTTAAAACTACGTCTTCGCCCCCAGTTCAAAATAAAATTATACTTTTGCCTCCAGCTCAAAATTACGATTTTTCCCTTGATTCAAAATTACGATTTCACCCTCAGTTTAAAATTACTTTTTTGCCCCCAGCTAAAAATAAAGTTATGGTTTTCCCCTACCTTAAAATTACGATTTTACCCTCGGTTCAAAATTATGATTTTCCCCAATTCAAAATAAAAATATGACTTTACACCCAGCTAAATCGAAAATACGATTTTAACCTCGGTAAAAAAATTATGCTTTTACCCTCAGCCAAAATTACGTTTTCGCCCAAGTTCAAAAAAAAAAATTGTTTTTCCTCCGGCTCAAAATTACGATTTTACACAAGTTAATTATTTTATACCCACTTTAAAATTACGGTTTTTTCCGCAGTTTAAAATTACGTCTTTGCCCCCGGTTCAAAATACAATTATGCTTTTGCCCCCAGCTAAAATTTACGATTTTCCCCTCGGTTCAAAATTACGATATCACCCTCAATTCAAAATTACGTTTTTTTTGCCCCCAGTGCAAAATAAAAATATGGTTTACCCCTAGCTAAAAATTAGGATTTTACCCTCGGAAAAAAATTTTGATTTTTCCCGCAAGTAAAAATAAAAATATGACTTTGCCCCCAGCTAAAAATCGTGTTAAGGAGCTGCCTAACACTCTTTTTACTTTTTCTTTCTAGCAAAACTATGGTACTGTTTTTTTAATTGGTTAAGAATTATTCGGTCATCGCCCCGAAACACGGGCGGGGCAACACCTAGTTTGATACAAATGGATTAATAATTGGTACAACATTTTTTGGGCTTGTGATTTTCTGGAAAATATATGGGCTTGTTGTAAAACAACGGCCTACTAGCGACTAGTATATGAACATAATCAAAGAAACACAGAGAGAAAGATAAAATAAAGAATTATTATTCATTGAGATGTCAACATGCAATACATAGAACCTCTATATATACTGTTTTTACATTAATACAAAGGACATGAAGAGACGGGAGTTAGAATGTGGATAGTCACTATAACATAACTTATTTATAACACTCCCCATTGACTATCCATGTGATAAAAGAAAACAATGTATTATACGCTTGGTGATGCTGCCTCGTTAAAAATCTTGCTAGGAAAACCCAGTGGGACAAAACCTCAGCTAAGGGAAAAAGAGTGCAGCGCGCATTCCCCCCTGATACTTTTGGATCAGGTATGTTGCCTCATTAAAAACCTTACTAAGAAAACCCAGTGGGATAAAACTTAGTCAAGGGAAAAAGAGTGCAACTTGAATAAGTCTCCCCCTCATTTTAACACGTATCATTTAAGTGACGTGTGTCCATCTTTCTTGAAAGTCGAATAAAGTCTTTGTAGCGAATGATTTATCGCTTGATTCCTTAATGTGCAATCTTTTATGTTGAGCAATGTTGTATAATCTTCTAACGAGACTTTAGGTGTCTTTTCCAAAAATTATCATATGTCGATGGCTGTGTTTCGTTATATTCCTGCATCTACAAGACTAACCAAACTTGTTTTGATGGGTTAGTAAAATATAATCAAATATCGTTTATACCTGAAATGTTTCTTTGAACTCATTCCAATGTCTCTTCGCTTGACAAAGGTTATGACAATAAGCTCAAGTGAAAGATATTATAACCATACATAGCTAGCAAAACATATTAATGTACTTATGCATTTAACGGTGGTACTTCTAGAATGAGGATCTCTACTTTGATAGGAGATGATAATAGGCATTTCTTATAACAAATGATTTAACAACCTTTAGCATACACTAAGGTTCAACTATGTCCATACCAAAATATCCAAACATCATCTTCTAGATGTACTTGGGGGATTGGTAAAATATAATTACATATATACTCGAACTACAGTTCGAGTAATAGTTAGATCGTGCCAAGGTCATTCAAAAATTTTCCATCTAAAAGTTCGACAATTTCTCTCGATGATGCCTAGACATCATCACTGTAAACTGCGATTATAGTGAACTTTTAAAAGTAGAATGTCGATAAAACATGGCTAATTTAATTAAACTTATATCCCTCTTTAGGCAAATATCTCAAGTTGTATAACACTCGATCTAACTATTTTTGTCCATACATATTCTATGAACTTGATATAGTATGTTCTTGAGGTTTTGACATCATTAATGCTTCTAGCATTATCAATCCATGAGGGAATTCTTTTCATCTTATCCAAATATGCATGTGCATTCACTCTTCATGAGTTTTGCAACATAAACTTACCCATATAACACATAGATATCTATATCATATGCAAAAATGTCATGAACACTTGCTTTTATCTTCAAAATCCATATTGTACCATGTGTGTATACTATGTATTAAGATATCACAATCATTGGGTACAAGTTTCTATGTATGTTTATTGGTGCACAAGAATTACATCATTAAGATGTTTTGATTTACCTTTAGGGAACTCAATTGCTTTAGAAAAGTCATTAGGAGTTCAATCGTAAACAAAAATGAATCTATATACAACGATCATATTGTTCTCCAGAACTTAACTTACATGATTTTGATCATTCAAATCCTTTAGGGACCTTCATGTACTCTTTTAGTATCAAGTGATATATAACATTCTTAGACGCGCATCAATTCTCTCTCTATATTACCAGACTAATAAAATATTGGAAAGTCAATGCATTCACCATTAGAGAATACGTTTCCTCATAATCAATCATAGGACTTTGTGAAAATTCTTGTGCCAATAATTTTGACTTATATCACTTAATTTGATTTTCACATGATTTACATAAAAGACACACTTGTATTCATCATATTTTACAACTTCAGTTGTATGTACTGTTGGTTCAGAAACTTTCCATTTCATTATAGAACTAAACTCTGCCTTATTTGCGTCTTTCTATTTTGGCCAATCATTTTTAATATTCATTCATAGGCAGCTCTTAAATCTTGATCCTCATCATTTAATCATTTTAAGCGCTACATTATATACAAAAGTATAACGACGTTGATTTTTATTTCAATTCCATACATATCTTAGACATGATACAACTTATTGAGATCTCTTTATTTTCAGGTACCTGAGGTTCTTCTTGAACCATCATGTCTATTGTCTCTTTAGGATATCTTATTACTATAACCTCGACTTGACCATCTTAATTACTTGCTCCAATTTTCGAGGAATTTTATTATTGGAATCAACTAGTCTACCACGCTTTAGGCGTGCAATAAACTCATTACAAAAATATGTTATGTCCTCTTGGGACACAAATATAACTGGAGTATAAGCAGTTGATTATGTGACTTACTTAGTCATTCTATTTAGGTCAGTGAACTTATCTGGTAATTTGTTCTTTAATATTGGTAAATGAATTATACTTTAAACTTCTAGTTCATAGTTTATAGTCTGAGGATCAATATGACATGATAATTCATTTCACTTTTCAACTGCTTGTTATCTCCCCCTAATGTTGGGAACATTCATTCATTAAAGTGAAAACCAATGAGCCATAAACGAATTTTTCTCACTAATGGCTTTAAGTATTTAATCATAGACGATTATTTATACCCAACATATTCTCAAACTTTTCATAAGTCCCATCTTTGTGCGGTGTGGTGGATGAGTTTCAATATATGTCGCACAACCAAAATCTTTGATGAGACATCTTTGGTTCCTGACCAAAAACCAACTGTATGGGGAGAACTATAACATATTAGCTTGATGTGAATTGATGGTACTATATATAAAATTACATGTACCTAAATGAACTTTTGATCCTCTCATGATCATTGGCTTTGTAACCAATAGTAATCTGGATTAATATGCTTGCTATCACATTAGCCAAGCCACAATCACACAAGCTTCAGGTTGTGGATTTGATAACCATTTAGACGATGTATCGATTTTAAAACACTAAATGGTATCATGTTTGTATAATTATTTTCACTTTCATTTCCAAAATATTTGGGGATTCACACCCTGCTTTTGTTGATCAATACTTAACTTCACTTGAGAGCAAAGATGACATGTATAATTATCAAGACGAATCTTCTGGTTCTTCAATACTTTTCACATCATCATTAATGACTCGGTATGGTCTGGCCGGTCATGCCAATCATTAAATAATTATGATCATATATACTTTACTTGCACTCATGTTTGTTTAATGCACGATACTAAATACGAGAGGATAATACATTATTATGTTTTTACATCTTTTCCCATTTCATTCATTCTCGTATATTCAATCTCACAGTGCGCTACTTCTTGCTATCAATTTCATTATTAGCATGCTTAATCTCATTATCAACATAGGTATCATTAAACTTTTTTTATGTACATGATCATAACCTTTAAATTGATATTTTCTTCATCACATTCTCTTCAGGGAATGGATTATAACTTTCATGGTCGCATCATTACAATTTCTTTACTATGTACATAATCACGACCATTATACTAATCAGTATATCATCACATTCACTTCAAGGAATGGATTAGAGTCACAAAACTTTCATGGTGACTGTTTCAAACCTTATATATCTAGAGTGCATTTGAGGTTTGATAAGTGGAATTTTTTTCAACCTTCTTATGTATCTCATTAGATGATGTAAATCAAGAAGTAGTTATATGACTGAGACAACAAAATTTGTCGATCGAAAATCTTACGAGCTTCCATAAATTTATAATGAGCTTACGTGAGACCCACACTTCATATGTCATGTCTTTACTTCAATTTATTTCAAATAAACGGGTCTTTTAAGCATGTTTATAAACTTTCATGGGAATGACAATAATACACAGCTTTGGTCTTTATTAGCCTTATTCAATAATATCTATATAAATGATAATCTCCAAATGAAAATCATTAGGCAGCGTCATATATGTTTTTCAATATAATATTTTTTAACATAAAGGAGATAATGGATATAAAATGAAAGGCATCATGAATCATAAATTGCAATTATATATGCATGCATATAGATTGTCACACCCCGATATTTCCACGTATTACCGGTGGGCCAGGTGGGGAGTATCGTGACGTAGTTGATATCATCATAGTCAAACAACACAATTTAAATGCACAGCGGAAGCAAAAGATAATTATATTATAACCGAATGAAAATATCAAAGTATTACAACCGGTATGTAAAGGATCCACAGGCGGATCAATTAAAAGAAAACTGTTCAACAGACTTTAGGCATCTAGAACTTGCAAGATTCCCTATTGACGCCCTGAGCTCCCAGCCAATTACGAACAGAACCTGCCACTTAACCTTTTTGGAAAATACGTCAGTTTACACTGGTAAATACAATTAACTGACTCATTTTGAAAATGTTTAAGAAAATTGATTTGAATGCACAAGGCACAAAAATTCTTTTATAACTTGGGACAATTTTATTAATAAAAATCTTGTATCTGATTTACATGGTTGTCCAACATTTAGGGCCGGTGATAATACAAGCCGGTCAAGATTAATCGACACACCACAAATATAATCTCACAAGAAGACACCCTTACGAGTGAGTATATCTTTTACATACGCAACAGGAGATGTTATGCCTACACCTTGTGCTTAAGTTGTGGCCATTCACTTTTTAAATGAGCAAAGGATATCCAGGACAGGGTCATTAACCCCAATGTTATTTGTTATCAATCAATACAGATTAAAACGGGATTATGCAATTTAATCATCTCCGATTAAAAGGTTTCTACACCCGACCAAGCGGTATTTTTATAATACCGTATCCCAAGCCCGTATAGGAAAATAAGTTAAAAGTATTTACCTAAGCTAGCAATGCAATTTATACTCAGCCGTATATTCTAATCAGCAAGCACAAGTACTTCTACTGGGGCTCTTAATCTGGAACGAAGGTTTTATTAACCTATTAGATTCCTAACGGGTCTTATTTAAGTCGTAACTTAGACCGGTTAGTTTTAAGGAAAGGTTTACGGTTCAAAACGCATGATTAAGCGAAGACCGGAATAGAATGTGATTTAGACCCGACAAGTTTGGAGACTTGTATAATATGGGTAAACTAAACACATTCTGGATTTTGAGGCAAAAATGATAGGGTTTGACCCGTTTTGGTCAATTTATGCAAACTAGTTACATAAACTGATCCGAACGCAAAATATGCGTAACGGGTAACCATAAGAGTCATATACATGTTTCCTAAGTTAATATGCCTTAAACATGTTGTGATATCAGTAAGATACCTTCCGTTATGCCCAAAACGAATTTAAAACCAATTTATACCCCAGAGGGGTATTTTGGTCATTTAAAGGTGATAAAAGAGTTTATATATTAATCTGAGTTTTAGGTCTGATATAATCAGTAAAAATACCTAATTTAATAAGTTATATCAGTATGGTATTACATATATGTGAAATTTATTAATTATAACCAAACTATACACCGAAGGGGCATTTTGGTCATTTCACATAAGCTTTAAAGGTCAAAATTAAAATTCTGAGTTTAAAACTTTTTCCTACTGTTTAATTATGAAAATTTACTTAAAACATCAGTAGGTATCAAACCTTGTATGTTAAAAATAGTTTTAACTTATACTATGCGTTAAAAACGCTTAAAAGGCGATTTGGAGCCATTTCCGGGTTTTCAAAGGAAAGCTGATGTTTTTATTATTCCAGAAGGCTCAAAATAATTTATTTATCATATTGGATCAGTAGAAAAAGGTTTGGGGTCAAAAGGATTTGTAAAACTCATTTTATAGCCAAAAGGGCAAAACCGACAATAACCGAATCAAGCTTAGAACTCTATGTTATGCTCAGCCTAAAAATAAATAAAATTTTTCAAAAATCCCAAAATATTATTTTATATCAGTAGGTAAAAAGTTTGATATCAAAAATTGGGTTTAGATAGGCTATACGCTAATTATGTCGTTTACTTAATAAAAAGCTTTTCATTTACGCTAATGAGCATAACTTCTAATCTAGACCACAAACTGATGTCAAATTTTAGGGACAAGTTTATAATTCAGTAATAAAGGTTTCTATTCTTACATATTTTCAAAAATATCGTTTTAAGGTCAAATGGGCATAATGGTCAACGTTTAAGCATATAACGGGAACATGTAAATGAATAGGATAACTAAGGATCCAAGTTGTATAACCTCAGAGAGTTATACTAACATATAACCTGGTCCTAAAGGAATCCTAAGGCATATCTAAACTAAGCTAAATCGGTCAGAACTGAAAGTCAAAGCAAAAGTCAACTTTTGCGACTTTCGGTTCCGAACCGAGCCTATACTTAGAATTGTCGGGTTGAATCATGCTTAGGCATGTTCAACTAATATTTACCAAGTTATTAAAGTGAGAAAAACTGATTTTATGGTTTCTTATATGAATTTATTTAAAATTAACCCGTTTGACTTTTATTTGACCCGACAATTTAACTAAGTAAACGTGGTAATTAGGAGGTGCCCTTTTGAGGGTGAAACACCTACCTAATTACGGTCACGTAGCCATGTTCGCTGCGAACCATGGCTCAACCGTTTAAAAGTCAAAGCGTTTATCAAGATGCTTGACTTTTCGGCTATAACCGCTAAATAATTAAACTAAGCACGAAAGGACACTTACAAAGGGTCCAAGCAAGGAGGTTTGATCCCAAATTCTCAGGTATGAAGAGCCAGGTCTCCAACTTAGAGAATTCAGAAATCAAGTGTGGGTTTGAAGGAAATGAGGTGGGGTATTTATAGGTTTTTCAAGACCATTAAGGTCGTTCATCGATAAACGAGCTTTGATATGGACCGTACACCTCTTACCCACTGTTTTGGTATATTATGGGCTGCCCAAGGATTGAAGAATACCATGTGCAACACTCACAAACAGCTGGAACAGCTGGAAACAGCTGCAAACAACATTCTGCTGGTCTGGTGAGGCTTTACGGACCGTAAGGGTCCAGCCATACGGTCCGTAAGGACCAGGCCAGCTCACCAGAACTTTCAAATGTTGACAGATTTGGCCCTTGCACTTCCAAATGTCATTTCTGACACATCTAAGACCCGTTAAACCATTTTTAAGGCTCTATAATGATGCCTAAACATAGGGACATGAAACATGCTCAAAAATATGCAGGATGTCGGTTCGTTTGGTCGTACGGGCTGGTAAATCATGTCTTAACAGGTTTCTGACGGCGCGCACAACATAAGTTTCAAACATGATTACGACTCGTTTAACTACTTTCTACCTCATGTTTATAAAACAGTTTTATGTTTTATGTACAAAGATGAATAAATGATAGATCCTAACATTGTAATTTTAATTAATTTAAAAATTAGAAAAGTCAAAGGGTGTATTTTTCAGTCAAACAGGTCTAATCGTGTCTTAACAGGTACCCAATTGCCAGCCTACGATCTCGTTGTTCGGCTAATTACGACGAAACACGGACGGACGCGAAAAACGATCCAAACGACGTGACGAATGGAATTTTATCAAGTCAAACACTAAAATAAAATATTTAGTGCTTACATAAATTTTTGGCTGTCCGGAGATATTCAGAATGTGAGATATGCGCAAAAATGCAAACTTGTGCACTTTTTGACACTTTTAGTCCCTGCATGACGTAAAAGTTTATTTTTGCGCACCAAACACCTCTAAGCCTATATCTAAGCTATATAAAGGATAAATAGGGTATGATTAACTCATGGTCATATTCCGGAAGGTCCGTTACTATACGAATCGGCATACTTTTGTCGTTTGACGCAAATAGTCCTTTAATTGCGCAAAGTAGCGCGAAATGCTGTTTAATGACATCCAAGCCTTCCATGGCCCATAATGGGCATTCCCAAGCATATACTTACATATTACTACACTCTCGTTTGCTTAAATGGTCACCGAAATGCGTAGATTCAAAAGTTGACACTTTAGGTCCCTCTATTGCGCAAACTTGCGCATCTCATCATTTAATAGCATCGAAGCCTCATCTAATCCATATTAGGCATTCTTGAAAGTATTATTAAACATCACGATGCTTCGGGTTTGCTAAAAGGTCATTCAGATGTATGATTAAACATATTGACACTTTTAACCCCTTATATTTGCAAAGTTGCGCGTAACGTCACTTAAAGGTACAAAAGCCTTGGACGGCCAACGATTGGCATTCCCGAGAGTATAATCAAATTTCATGAAGCTCTCGGTTTGGTAAAAGGTCACTCAGAGGTAAGAATTAACATGTTGACGCTTTTAACCCTTTATTGCGCAAACTTTCCAATTATTTACACAAACGGCTACACTTGATCAACAAGTGGCTCATTTGTGAATATAAAACCGTAAATGGTTATTTAGAAACTTATTTTAAGTATGTTAATACTTCCAGTTCTTTCATAATCAATGTTTTTCGATTTTTCGAAAAATTAGTCCCTTAAATTCAAGGTTTGACTTTATTAGGGTTTATTACACGTGTCAACACTTCATTGGACGTGATTTTACGAGGTGTTACATCCTCACCCCCTTAAAAGAAATCTCGACCTTGAGATTTGCTAAAATGATGGAAGTACTTTCTGACGTATCATGGACTTAACTTCCATAGTATATTCGGGCCTCTAAGGGTATCCCAGTTGACCTATACAATAGGTACATACTCTCTTTTGGAGCTTCTAACCCTGTCGATTCTTAGTCTATACAGGTTTCTCATCCAACCATAAAGTTTCATTAATCTGCCTATTATTACGCGATAATGTGTTTCGACTTATTGGCGAAACCTATCCTTAAATCATCAGTGTGGGTCGCATTGCGAGGTCCACTAAGCTCTTTATATAGGTTTTAGCTTATAGGCTATTGACCTTTGTTGCATTCGATTTTTGAATGCTCCTATATATCCAGGACTTAACTTACCCTGCGAAATTTAAATTTAGCACACCCTTCTTAGAGCGATACTTTCGATTGAACCTTATTCCTTATTAAGGACTTAAGAAGGTTGCAACTTTTATCAATCCTAAATTTTTCTGCCGATTACTGGCAACTTTAAGATGATTATAAATTCGAATGCTCTTATTTGTTGTTCCCAATGCAACTTTTAGATCCTGATAATTGGACTTACCACTATATTGTTCTAACAATAGATGTTTAACATTCCATCTATACAAGGTCCCCAAAGGAGTAGCCTTGATACTTACATAATAATTGTTATAGAAAAAAACTTATTTTTATGGTGAGATGGTTATTCCAACCACTGCTTAAAACTAATCTTAAGGAATAGCTAATCCTTACAGCTAGTCGAATAAATCGACGATCCTGGGCAGCTGAGGGTGATTCTTAATTGTTGCCTAAACAGGGTTGCGGTAACCAATGCATAAGCAAAATGAACCGTCTTTCTTATTTAACAATATCAAACTCTCAGAATATTGAGTTAGGCTATATGAATCCTCTATTTTAAAACTTACTTAATCAGGGTTTCGATTATTCCATAATCAACATGGAGTTTTCACAATACTCCAGCCCACAGCGGGATGTTAATCTTAACTCTACTTGCCTTAGGAGGTAAACATGGTAATCTTTTGGAGTAGACAACCTAGTCAGAACGAAGGTTACAGAGATTTTTCCAAATCTCAGGCTCCAGTTCATCCATCATTGTTTGTGTCAGATAAGGGACACATTTATGTTGCGAGTCCACAGATTTCTCAATCAGAGGCACTTACTTGAACAATCCCATTCTAGATATCTTCTTTGAATACCATTAGTTGACTTTAGTACCATATGATTATTAGAATATCTTTGTGGTTCCATGCATTAAACCTCCATACTGATCAGGCATGGAAGCAATCTATGGAACATATTAAGATACACCAATCCTCATATGCCGATTTTTGCCATACCATTTGGTATTCGTAATCAATAGGGATCAAAGAGATATCAATTACATGTGAATGTACTTTATCTGGAGAGAGGGTACATTAGAATTTTATGACTGAAGATTTCTGACAGGAACAGAAGAAATGGTTCCTATGATTTTCGTCTGTAAGTTTTACCTTACACTTAATATCTAGGGTTCTTATGAAAGATTTTAAAAGTTTGCTATACTTATAGTTTATGAAGGATTTATTGGTACCCGAATCAAAACAAAACTCTTAGCATTTATATCACTGATAAATGTTAAGGAATGTACCTGATGCCATTATTTATGAACTAGCTCAGGCATTTTAGGCGCTCTCATTCTTAGGCTTTCCTTCCTTAGCCGCATTTCTTTTGACAGATTTAGGGCACGTAGTCTTGATGTGGCCTTTCTCATTACAGCCGAAACATACTGCATTCTTCATGTCTTTGCAGTCCAACGTTTTATGTCCCTTAGACTTGCAGATCCCACAATGTAGAGGTTGAGACTCAAATCTGCATTTCCCGTAATGGCGCTTCTTGCAAGTCTCGCATACAGGTTTCTGGTTGGACTTTTGCTTGTTCTTTTTCTTAGAATTCTGGGAGTTATCTTCCTCCCTTTTCCTTTTTAGTTCATTCTTTGCATTATAGGTATGAACGAGATCCTTCTCGCGAGTAAGGAAGGGTAGTCTTGAATGAGGTTTGGAGTAAGTAGTATTGGGCTCTTTGAACTTTTTCACAACCTTCTTCACAACTTTTCCAACAGCTGCGTCTATCATAGTTTGAAGAACATCTTTGGAAATTCTAAGGTTTACAATTGTAGCATCATTAGTGTGTGTCGCATCATCAATGGCGCGATTGACTGTTGTCTTATCCGAGTTTGTCATACTCAAGATTTGGTTCCTATCACCAAATAATTCATTTACTTAGTTGCAATTCAACAACTGTTATTCATCACCCTGATGGCTTTAACATATACTAACCATGGTTTCATTAAACCGTACAGGCCAATATAGCACTAACATTCTTAATGAACGTTATTTTAAAAATATATCAATATCACTTAGCCTAGGTCACAAAAGACCATCAATGGCATTTAAGGTTTGGGTCTAGTCCATCACCTTTTTGACAGGGGATCAAAATGTTACATCTGTCTTTATTATATTGATGAATTTGGATAGCTTGAAAGCTTGCCATAAGGATATCAGAAAAGAGTGATTCCTAATAGATATAAAATATCGATCTAAGGTTTGTTGGAGCATTCTCTAAAGTATTATCGGCCAATTTCTATCTCGCGCTAAATGACCGGAGTTCTAATCAGGCAGAGACAACAGTTATCAACATTTATCGTTCATTATAGAATCATATGTGCCAGCATTAGATAAATTTTGCATAAACTTCTTGATAAGGAAAGGTACCTGCTATATAGTTATCATTCTGCACCATCTCCTGGGCGTTTCTCTGGAAGACTCATGCGTTTGTTTTCCTAGCCTCTCCAGGCTTCTTTATAAGTTTTGGGCAGTTGGTTTTGATGTGCCCCTCCTCGTTACAATTGTAACATGTCACGTTCTTCAACTCCTTGCAATCTAAAGTCTTGTGGCCCTTGGTCTTGCAAATTCCACACAGTTTAGCACGTGGGTCAATCGTACATTTTCCAGAATGTTGTTTTATGCAGTTACTGCATTTGGGTCTGTTATTAGACTGACTCGAGTTTTTCCTAAACTCGGAGTCTTTCTTGTTCCTAAAACTTCCCTTTTTCTTCTTGTTAGATTGATGGGAGTTTTCCTCTTCTTCTTTCCTTTTTCCCTCGCCGGAAGTTTTAACAGACTTATTCATGATAGCATCTAAAGTGAGAGATAAGGATAAGTCCACCGCGGACCTATATGTGGTAGGCCTAGATGCTTTAACATTTCCCTTTATCTCTGGTGCTAGGCCTCCAATGAAACGCGTTATGCGTTTAGGTTCAGGGGTGACTAAATAAGGAACTAGGCGGGACATAGTGTTGAAAGTTGTCACATATGCCTGACAATCCAAATTCTTCATGACCAGAGTCAAGAAGTCTGATTCTATCTTTTCTACCTCATGCTGAGGGCAATAGTTTTCCTTGATTAATGCAATAAATTGATCCCAAGATAAGTTGTAGAGTAGGACCTTTCCCGTGGCTTGGAGCAATGATCTCCACCATGCCAACGCTTCTCCTTTGAATGATTGTGAAACAAATTTCACAACATCTTGCTCCGCACAACCGCTGATGTCAACAACAATGTCCATCTCATCGAGCCATGTCATGCAATCGATGGCCCCTTTCTCTCCTGTAAAGTCTCTGGGCTTGCAGGAGACAAAATATTTATATGAGCAGGTCTTAACTGGTGCCTCTTGATGAAGCACAACCTGTCTAGACGGAATACTCCTCTGATTTGATGAGTGATGAACATCGTCCTCCCTTAACTCATGTGATTTAGAAGGGGGCTTACTACGAGCCACAGATAGAGTCTTAGAGTGGGTATCATTTGATTCCTTATACTGTCTGTCAAGAGCTCGAGTAACAGCATTATTTATTAATGCATGCAGTTCCGCTCTAGTTATATTAATTCTGGTAGTATCATTGTTCTCCTTCGGGTGGCTGTTGACCTCCTCTGATCCAGCCATGTAGCTTGATTGCTACAGAAATATTGACAATGATTTATTCAAAGGTTATTACGGAATTATCATTTTTGATGATTCATTAACCATGGTAATATAAACCATATGGGTTAATTTGTTAATTATATTAGTAGTTTCATTATAATTTATCCTAGTATATAAAACATTGAGGATATTAAAGTGGCACAACTGGCCTTGTCAAGAGGACAGTTTTGAATTTATAAGCCATGATTGTTTGGGATCGAGGCATTTAAGGTTTGAGCATAGTTGTTTACTTTACTTGACAGAGAGTTGAAGACTACACGGTCTTTTGTCTTTTAGGACAATAGATATAGCCCGTAGGCATTTCCCTTCTGAGGGATGTTTATGATATGATCATCTTTTCAGACGATATTAGTCGAGATCATATGGATCATACGACTATTATGCTTGGACGTAGCCCAACATCTTTAGACAGGGTCAAAGACCACCACTGTCGTTGTCTTATTGGACAACAAGTTTAGCCCGTAAGCACTTCATCACTAATGGATGTTTATAGTATGATCATCTTATAGGATGATATAAGCCATGATTTCTGGATCATTAGGCTAAATTAGGAAATTTGAAAAATTCCAATATAGGGATGACTATTGTGATTTTCTCGAGTCACTTTTATCAAGAGTGCTAACACGTTCTTAGGCGTTAACAATATGCTCATCTTTATTTGATGATTTAAGCCATGATTTCTGAATCACTAGGCTAGATAAGAAAATTGGAATGGAAGAATCCAATATAAGGATGACTGTTGTGATTTTCTCGAATCACATTGGTCAAGAGTGCTAACACGTTCTTAGGTGTTAACAAGGATCTGAATCTCTTGAATAGGTTTCACCATCTTGGCCATGCCTGAAATGACATGTAGGCTAGGTTTTACCTTTAAGATTCTTTTTAATATTAAGCGCAGAACAACCCTAAATTGAGATGTTAATAAGGATCTGGATCTAATTGAGGAACTACCATCTTGGCCCTGTCTTAAAATGACACGTGGCTAGGTCTTGTCCTTTTTAGATTTTGCCATTTTATTATAACTAGGGTTAAGACCCGTCCGCGTTGCGGCGCGGGTATATCGTAAACATTGAATGGATTAGTCCAAACGTTATATGATGCATTAACCATATGAAAACATACATTTCGACGTATCAAGTTAAACTCAAGGTAACCTGTATAAGCATTGTGATTAGATCAAATGTAAAGTAAATCAAATTCATATCGAACAATCATAACGTATTATATGTGACCCAACTCATACATAGAAAACGTAACGGGTATGAAGAAAAATATGCACATGTAATCAAAAGAGATTAATTAGAGCTTTCGAAAAAAGGGGAGAAAAAGAAACCATAATTTGACTCCACTCGGTTCAAAACAAACTTTACGAAACATACAAAAAATAAACACGAAAATATATTATATTTGACCTGAATCATTTCCCAAAAAAGTTTACGTCGAAACGTAGAACAAATTGAATTTATACCAAAACATACATAAAAATATGCACGTAAAAATGGTTTCTTTAAACGAAAACGTATTATATTTGACCTGACTCGTCTAAAAAAAGTTTACGTCGGAATGTAGAACAAATCATATTTATACATACCCGTACATAAAATATGCATGTAAAAAATAGTTTTTAAGTAAAGGAAGTATAGGGGTAAACCAAAACAAAATATTAGTAAAAAATTTAATAGGTTAAAAACGTTCGTAAAACCGTGCCAAGTAGCACCAATGCCACAACGACATCGACTCTCAACATCGTAAAAATAAAATAGATAAAATGGTAAAAATTACACTGAACGAAAAGCAGACTAAAATCGTTGAACCATGCACACCCGTTACAGTGTGTTAATACGAAGAAATTAATCAGAAACGTAAAACATAGAAAATAATAACTGAGTCGATCTAGGACCCGCCCGTTGCGATGAACTTTTCAAAAGGGAAAAAATGGACGCGTTCCGACGGGTTTGTCAGATATGGAAAAATAGAGCAAAAAACATTGAACCTCACATGCACGCTACGACATGTTAACTCGCAAAATTTAGAACGAAACGTAAAACGAAAAACTTGCGAAAGACAAAAAGTATGGGGGACCAAAGTTGTAAATAATAAAGTGTTGTGTTAAATTACAAAAGATGAAAAAGTTTGAGTTAAAAGTAAGAATTTAAAATGGGTTAAAATGTAAAAGAAAAAACTTTAAGGTTTAAAGTGGTAAATGAAGTTTTTTTGTTTGAAAAAGTCTCAAAGCATGATGTACAAGTCATGATGCACAACAAAGTTGGTAATTTATATATGGAATAATGGTAGATCTTATAAAAGAAATGTTATTTTTCATTTATTTCATTTTTCATGCTTAGAATGAAAATTTAAATTTAATCATTTCATTATAAAATTAAAAATACAAGTTTGCCCTAAACGGGACTTGAAAGGAATAATGTTGTCCTCGAAGGGACTGAAAGATAAATATGTCCTTATAAGGACTATTAAGGAAACGATCTTCAGCAAAAGGAGTTTTCTTCTTCACTTTATTTCTGAATATTTTCTCACTGGATGCACATTTCATCCTAGCCGCGGTACGAAGCTCAGCATTTCAAGGCTCCGGGTGTGGAGAATTTCTAATACGGCTTCTTCGCTTGGCGACGTATCCAATATATATATATATATATATATATATAAAAATTGGAAGCAATAATTTCCAGATTAGGATTAAGAGTATTCCTATGTTAAGTCAAGACTCAGAAAGGTCAAGGAATGTGCTACTGTGTTATTGAGATTAAACACAAAAAGGCTAGTGTTTAATTCACTCAATGTTGGCTCTGATACCAACCTGTCACACCCCGATATTTCCACGTATTACCGGTGGGCCTGGTGGGGAGTATCATGACGTAGTTGATATCATCAGAGTCAAACAACACAATTTAAATGCACAGCGGAAGCAAAAGATAATTATATTATAACCGAATGAAAATATCAAAGTATTACAACCGGTATGTAAAGGATCCACAGGCGGATCAATTAAAAGAAAACTGTTCAACAGACTTTAGGCATCTAGAACTTGCAAGATTCCCTATTGACGCCCTGAGCTCCCAGCCAATTACGAACAGTACCTGCCACTTAACCTTTTTGGAAAATACGTCAGTTTACACTGGTAAATACAATTAACTGACTCATTTTGAAAATGTTTAAGAAAATTGATTTGAATGCACAAGGCACAAAAATTCTTTTATAACTTGGGATAATTTTATTAATAAAAATCTTGTATCCGATTTACATGGTTGTCCAACATTTAGGGCCGATGATAATACAAGCCGGTCAAGATTAATCGACACACCACAAATATAATCTCACATGAAGACACCCTTACGAGTGAGTATATCTTTTACATACGCAACAGGAGGTGTTATGCCTACACCTTGTGCTTAAGTTGTGGCCATTCACTTTTTAAATGAGCCAAGGATATCCAGGACACGGTCATTAACCCCCAATGTTATTTGTTATCAATCAATACAGATTAAAACGAGATTATGCAATTTAATCATCTCCGATTAAAAGGTTTCTACACCCGACCAAACGGTATTTTTATAATACCGTATCCCAAGCCGGTATAGGAAAATAAGTTAAAAGTATTTACCTGAGCTAGCAATGCAATTTATACTCAGCCGTATATTCTAATCAGCAAGCACAAGTACTTCTACTGGGGCTCTTAATCTGGAACGAAAGTTTTATTAACCTATTAGATTCCTAACGGGTCTTATTTAAGTCGTAACTTAGACCGGTTAGTTTTAAGGAAAGGTTTACGGTTCAAAACGCATGATTAAGCGAAGACCGGAATAGAATGTGATTTAGACCCGACAAGTTTGGAGACTTGTATAATATGGGTAAACTAAACACATTCTGGATTTTGAGGCAAAAATGATAGGGTTTGACCTGTTTTGGTCAATTTATGCAAACTAGTTACATAAACCGATCTGAACGCGAAATATGCGTAACGGGTAACCATAAGAGTCATATACATGTTTCCTAAGTTAATATGCCTTAAACATGTTGTGATATCAGTAAGATACCTTCCGTTATGCCCAAAACGAATTTAAAACCAATTTATGCCCCAGAGGGGTATTTTGGTCATTTTAAAGGTGATAAAAGAGTTTATATATTAATTTGAGTTTTAGGTCTGATATAATCAGTAAAAATACTTACTTTAATAAGTTATATCAGTATGGTATTACATATATGTGAAATTTATTAATTATAACCAAACTATGCACCGAAGGGGCATTTTGGTCATTTCACATAAGCTTTAAAGGTCAAAATTAAAATTCTGAGTTTAAAACTTTTGCCTACTATTTAATTATGAAAATTTACTTAAAACATCAGTAGGTATCAAACCTTGTATGTTAAAAATAGTTTTAACTTATACTATGCGTTAAAAACGCTTAAAAGGCGATTTGGAGCCATTTCCGGGTTTTCAAAGGAAAGCTGATGTTTTTATTATTCCAGAAGGCTCAAAATAATTTATTTATCATATTGGATCAGTAGAAAAAGGTTTGGGGTCAAAAGGATTTGTAAAACTCATTTTATAGCCAAAAGGGCAAAACCGACAATAACCGAATCAAGCTTAGAACTCTATGTTATGCTCAGCCTAAAAATAAATAAAAATTTTCAAAAATCCCAAAATATTATTTTATATCAGTAGGTAAAAAGTTTGATATAAAAAATTGTTTAGATAGGCTATACGCTAATTATGCCGTTTACTTAATAAAAAGCTTTTCATTTACGCTAATGAGCATAACTTCTAATCTAGACCACAAACTGATGTCAAATTTTAGGGACAAGTTTATAATTCAGTAATAAAGGTTTCTATTCTTTCATATTTTCAAAAATATCATTTTAAGGTCAAATGGGCATAATGGTCAACATTTAAGCATATAACGGGAACATGTAAATGAATAGGATAACTAAGGATCCAAGTTGTATAACCTCAGAGAGTTATACTAACATATAACCTGGTCCTAAAGGAATCCTAAGGCATATCTAAACAAAGCTAAATCGGGTCAGAACTGAAAGTCAAAGTAAAAGTCAACTTTTGCGACTTTCGGTTCCGAACCGAGCCTATACTTAGAATTGTCGGGTTGAATCATGCTTAGGCATGTTCAACTAATATTTACCAAGTTATTAAAGTGAGAAAAACTGATTTTATGGTTTCTTATATGAATTTATTTAAAATTAACCCGTTTGACTTTTATTTGACCCGACAATTTAACTAAGTAAACGTGGTAATTAGGAGGTGCCCTTTTGAGGGTTAAACACCTACCTAATTACGGTCACGTAGCCATGTTCGTTGCGAACCATGGCTCAACCGTTTAAAAGTCAAAGCGTTTATCAAGATGCTTGACTTTTCGGCTATAACCGCTAAATAATTAAACTAAGCACGGAAGGACACTTACAAAGGGTCCAAGCAAGGAGGTTTGATCCCAAATTCTCAGGTATGAAGAGCCAGGTCTCCAACTTAGAGAATTCAGAAATCAAGTGTGGGTTTGAAGGAAATGAGGTGGGGGTATTTATAGGTTTTTCAAGACCGTTAAGAGCGTTCATCGATAAACGAGCTTTGATCTGGACCGTACACCTCTTACCCACTGTTTTGGTATACTATGGGCTGCCCAAGGATTGAAGAATACCATGTGCAACACTCACAAACAGCTGGAACAGCTGGAAACAGCTGCAAACAACATTCTGCTGGTCTGGTGAGGCTTTACGGACCGTAAGGGTCCAACCATACGGTCCGTAAGGACCAGGCCAGCTCACCAAAACTTTCAAATGTTGACAGATTTGGCCCCTGCACTTCCAAATGCCATTTCTGACACATCTAAGGCCCGTTAAACCATTTTTAAGGCTCTATAATGATTCCTAAAAATAGGGAACATGAAACATGCTCAAAAATATGCCGGATGTCGGTTCGTTTGGTCGTACGGTCTCGTTGTTCGGCTAATTACGACGAAACACGGACGGACGTGAAAAACGATCCAAACGATGCGACGAATGGAATTTTATCAATCCAAACACTAAAATAAAATATTTTAGTGCTTACATAAATTTTTGGGTGTCCGGAGATATTCAGAATGTGAGATATGCGCAAAAATGCAAACTTGTGCACTTTTTTACACTTTTAGTCCCTGCATGACGTAAAAGTTTATTTTTGCGCACCAAACACCTCTAAGCCTATATCTAAGATATATAAAGGATAAATAGGGTATGATTAACTCATCGTCATATTCCAGAAGGTCCGTTACGATACGAATCGGCATACTTTTGTCGTTTGACGCAAATAGTCCTTTAATTGCGCAAAGTAGCGCGAAATGCTGTTTAATGACATCCAAGCCTTCCATGGCCCATAATGGGAATTCCCAAGCATATACTTACATATTACTACACTCTCATTTGCTTAAATGGTCACCGAAAGGCGTAGATTCAAAAGTTGACACTTTAGGTCCCTGATTGCGCAAACTTGCGCATCTCATCATTTAATAGCATCGAAGCCTCATCTAATCCATATTAGGCATTCTTGAAAGTATTATTAAACATCACGATGCTTCGGGTTTGCTAAAAGGTCATTCAGAGGTATGATTAAACATATTGACACTTTTAACCCCTTATATTTGCAAAGTTGCGCGTAACGTCACTTAAAGGTACAAAAGCCTTGGACGACCAACGATTGGCATTCCCGAGAGTATAATCAAATTTTATGAAGCTCTCGGTTTGTTAAAAGGTCACTCAGAGGTAAGAATTAACATGTTGACGCTTTTAACCCTTTATTGCGCAAACTTTCCAATTATTTACACAAACGGCTACACGTGTTCAACAAGTGGCTCATTTGTGAATATAAAACCGTAAATGATTATTTAGAAACTTATTTTAAGTATGTTAATACTTCCAGTTCTTTCATAATCAATGTTTTTCGATTTTTCGAAAAATTAGTCCATTAAATTCAAGGTTTGACTTTATTAGGGTTTATTACACGTGTCAACACTTCTTTGGACGTGATTTTACGAGGTGTTACATAGATTTCATACTGAAATCTCAATTAATTCCTTTTATACATATCAAACTACCACGAATAGAATTGTTCTTTAATGAATCAGAGAACCATAGAAAGCAAATATTATAACTCCAACGTACAATTCTTTAGGTCTGATGGTTCTATTTCTTTTCATAATTATATATTCTATAATATCGTAAGAAAAGAATATGGTGAAACCTTGATGACTAAGTGTTCCCTATGAAATGTGATAATTTTCTAAAATTACATCTTTTATCTAAACATATGACAGAAACTAATATATGTATGAGAATACAACTCCATCTTTATCTAAGCAAAGACCTTTAAAATAATATACTGATTTAATTTTGTATACAATAAATAAATACGTTGCTTAGCTTGATAGCAAGTTCCTATCCCACAATTAAAAGTATAAAGTAATTAAGTTGAAGATAAAGTGTATATTGAAAACAAAATACCGAATTATATCCCATACATAAATAAGTTAATTATATAGACATAAAGCAAGATTCATTCATATTAATAATATAATAAAATTCAATAACTGAAACCTTTCATCGAAACTTTTCATACTAATACTACAATTAAATAAAAAAACTAAGATAATGAATATTCATTTATATGTTGTGATAAATCCAATTTAATAAATATTAATGGTAACTTTTCATCTTCCATATTTTAGATCAAAAGACAACCACATAAGATAACCAAAAATCGATTGCCTAGCCCCAGAAGATTTCCCAATGAGAAAACTTAAAAGATATTTGAGTGGGTTTTAAACCGATCGAAAAATAAATATTCATGGTTGTAAAGAAACCCACATCATATCACTGATCAAAATAACACAATAATAAAAACAATGCAAATTGATATAAATATGCAATTAACCTTAATCTAACTCTAGAAACACAAAAAAACAATGCAAAGGTATGCATATAATTATAAGTTTATCATCAATATACAAACTATTTCCTTCTTTGACGATTCTTATTTGCCCAAATTTTTACTTCAACAACCTATAGCGTTGTCTACACATACTTGATCTGGCACACATACTACATAATTAATAAGTACAATTATTAAAACATTATAAATGAGTCAACATCATTACAAAATAAGCTACATTACCTATGAATTATTAAGTATCATTTTGATTATTATCACATTTTCCAAGCATTTTCAACAAACTGTTACTCACAAAGTCTTCTAATCATTGCATCACAACCAAATTCTAGCAAATATTTTTATGATCACAAATTGTCATATAATACAAAACATAGTTCACCATCATTAACAATTTAATTTCATCAACTCATTATACAAAACATACAATACATTATTTTATAGCCGTTAAAACACAGTTTAACACTTTCATCAGAATATTATTATATATATAGCAAAATTCAGTTATGCACTTGTCAATTATTTTGGTATTATTTAATTTTTAAGAAAGAGTACCAAGAAATCACAACATTTTTTTTAATCGAAATTGCTAAAATTCACTCATAACCAACTTAACACAATTAATACTTTAGAGCGATCACACTTAAGAATACGAATGTGTACAATCGTTTCATACATTAATCGAAAAATAAACAACATACGCACACACAATCAGATAAATATCATAATATTAATAGAGTATACAAAGATTAGTAATTAACCTACATTTTCAGCATATACCTAAACAATGAATATCATACACCACTATATAAATCAATTGGTCGGTCGACTCATATGAAGCAGTTTCTATATTCTAAACCTCAATCTATCTAAAATTGTATGAATTATAATATGGATTCTTTTGAAGATGATAACAATAACAAGTTAATGACATACCTCATGATAATGTGATCCATCATCAAAACCAACTCGTGCTGATAACATGTTGTAAAACAACGACCTACTAGCGACTAGTATATGAACATAATCAAAGGAACACAGAGAGAAAGATAGAATAAAGAATTATTATTCATTGAGATGTCAACATGCAATACAAAGAACCTTTATATATAGTGTTCTTACATTAATACAAAGGACATGAAGAGACGGGAGTTAGAATGTGGATAGTCACCATAATATAACTTATTTATAACAGGGCTCATATTTTAATATTTAACGGGTTAAAAATTTAAGAATAAAATGTTTGGGGTATATAGGTCCGCATTAAAAAACGAGAGGTCGGTGTTTAAAAATCTGTGAGGGCGGTCGAATAAATATACACAAAGTAAGTGAAATGTAAGTGAAACTCTATAATACTAATATTGTGTGATAACATATGTAAACCTTTTAGGAGGAACAAGAAAGAGGACATGTAGCTTCAAGCATCCAGTGCTACCAAAACGAGACGGGTGCATCCGAGAAGGATGCATATGAATCCATCTCACAAAAGATTGAAGATGCATGGAAAGTTATTAATCGAGAATCCCTCATACCTACAAAAATCCCGTTTCATCTACTTATGCCGGTAATTAACCTTGCGTGTGATGTAATTTATAAAGTCAACGATGGCTACACTCATACTGGAGAAGAAATGATGTATTACATTAAGTCACTCTTGGTTCATCCTCTAGTTATTTAAGTTTCAATATCAATTGTTGCGCTTTTATTGGTTTCTTTTCTCCCTTAGTTTCATACTCCAGTGTGTACTCCGGGAAGTACGTAGTAGCACTTCGGCCTCAGCAATATGTTATTGTTATATCTCATGCAAGCTTCTTACCTCTATACCAATATGTCGAGACAAGTAATAAAAAAGAATAATTTATATGGATAAAGAAGGTGATGGCAACAACCTCATGAAACGATGATATCTAATTTGTACAAAATTGCTCAATAAATTTTACATGCCATTTACAATAACACGTGGCGTTTTGACCACTTAGATCTCTAATTCTCCTTAAAGTATAGATAAAAGAAACCAATGGAGTACACGTGGCGTTAGAAGATGCCTTCTTGGAGATATTTTGGCGCCTAAACCAAAACCCCCCTTTTTTCCCTTTTCTCGCGGTTCTAATTGATCCTGGATCCTGCCCATTTTTTTTTGCTTTTTTAACCAACCCATCTAACATTATTGATCTGTTAAATCTTATGTTTCCCTTTTCAATTTTAAACCCTAAATCTTCATTATCCATAAATGATGCCACCACTACTTGCTTCACTTGATTTTGTTCAAGGTAAGTTAAGTGTTTCCTCCCATTTTTTTATATTTGATTGTGTAAGATTTCGATTTACCATTGTTGGTTCAGGCCAAGATCAAACACACTCTAAGAATACAAACACTCGTGTAAAAATGGATGTAATATATAAACTGAATAATGAAAAGAAAAGATAGTGTGCTGCAGAAAGAAAACAAGGAAAAGCTGACATCTTACTCATTAAACAAAAGGCCTTTAAATAGCCAACAATTGCAACGTACACTGACTCAATCAAAGTCTACCACTAAACTCTCCCTAATACCCGAACAAAACTAAGGACCAGTTAAAAACAAACAACCTAATTAAATACTTATTCAAACTTCACGTGCATGGACACTTGAACTCAAAAATCACATGCGAGACTTAAGTTGGGTAATGACCCATTATCAGTTGACCCATTAAACTAAAAGGCTAAAGCTTGTGTTGCTTTCTTTTCATTCGGTTCAGCACCTAACACCCTCGGTTCAACAGTCTCCCATACACCATTTGCATCCATAATGGCCTAAACCTTGACTGCCCACACCGGATAGTTTGTTGGGGGTCAAAACCGCAACTTGAAACGACATCGAACCAGCCTCTTTAACAGGTACTAACGCCATTTTTCATTACTTTTGACAGCTTCAACTCCTTTTCGATCAAACCCGTTCAAGAGCTCTATTCACCCAATCAAGAAAACGAGCTACCGCTTTAACCGTTTCCTTTAACCCGCTAAACGAACAAAATCCAAAACCAACTGTTTTGACGGATCTTTCACGTTCGATTTTCACGCACCTCCATCGGTTAGACTCTTATCATGAACAGGATGATCAAGAGTAGAAGCCACTTCTGTACTCTTTAACTTTTGATCACAACAAGATCACAGCCCCTTCAAAACGACGAAGCTCTGATACCAAGTGTTGGTTCAGGCCAAGATTAAACACACTCCAAGAATACAAACAGTCGTGTAAAAATGGATGTAATATATAAACTGAATAATGAAAAGAAAAGATAGTGTGCTGCAGAAAGAAAACAAGAAAAGCTGACATCTTACTCATTAAACAAAAGGCCTTTAAATAGCCAACAATTGCAACGTACACTGACTCAATCAAAGTCTACCACTAAACTCTCCCTAATACCCGGACAAAACTAAGGACCAGTTAAAAACAAACAACCTAATTAAATACTTATTCAAACTTCACGTGCATGGACTCTTGAACTAAAAAATCACATTCGAGACTTAAGTTGGGTTATGACCCATTATTAGTTGACCTATTAAACTAAAAACATTGCTGACCCAAATAAAGCCCATCAAGATTATCCAACAATCACCCCCATAATCTTGATGTCCATCAGTTTCTTCAAAGCAATGTCGGTTCATCTTCGTCTCGAATCAAATTCGCCTCTTCTTCATTTTTCGGACACTCGTTGTTATAGTGACCATATTCTCCACACTTATAACATTTCACGTGGCTTTTATCCCGGAACCATTCGTTACCATCTCGACCCCTCACGGACCCACGACCTCTTCCCCGGCCACGCCCAAAGCTGTCTCGGTTCGAGCTTCCAACGCCACAATGCTTACACCCGTTCGGTTTTTCATGACTAGCCAACAACAAACCACCTTGAATGTCCTCCGTCTTCTCCTTGGCTTTCAAGCACTCCTTATACGCTTTCAACCTACCAACGGCTTCATCGAATAACATTGTGTCCAAATCAAAACATTGTTCGATTGAAGCCACAAGTTGAAAGAATGGCTCGGCATCGAATCACGTAATCTTTTCACTAAATCAACTTCTTCAAGTTCATAACCTAGAGACCTTGCCTTCGATGCTATGTCGTTCAAATTCACCATGAAATCGTCAACCGCTTCACCCTCTTTCATGCGCATAGTTTCAAGCTCCCTTCTTAATGTTGCAAGTCGAGCCGCTCTTACCCGATCTACACCCAAGTACCGGGTCTTCAGTCCATCCCACACTTGCTTGGGATCGGTGTAGCTAGCCAGTTGCAGCACCATCTCTTCGGGAATAACTTGAAACAAAAAGGCTAAAGGTTGTTTTGCTTTCTTTTCATTCGGCTCAGCACCTAACGCCCTCGGTTCAACAGTCTCCCATACACCATTTGCATCCATAATGGCCTTAACCTTGACTGCCCACACTGGATAGTTTGTTGGGGTCAAAACCATAACTTGAAACGACATCGAACCAGCCTCTTTAACAGGTACTAACGCTATTTTTCTTTACTTTTGACAACTTTAACTCTTTTTTCCAATCAAACCCGTTCAAGAGCTCTATTCACCGGATCAAGAAAATGAGCTACCGCTTTTACCGTTTCCTTTAACCCGCTAAACGAACAAAATCCAAAACCATCTGTTTTGACGGATCTTTCACGTTCGTTTTTCACGCACCTCCATCGGTTAGACTCTTTTCATGAACAGGATGATCAAGAGTAGAAGCCGCTTCTATACTCTTCAAATTTTGATCACAACAAGATCACAGCCCCTTCAAAACGACGAAGCTCTGATACCAAGTGTTAGTTCAGGCCAAGATCAAACATACTCCAAGAATATAAACACTCGTGTAAAAATGGATGTAATATATAAACTGAATAATGAAAAGAAAAGATAGTGTGCTGCAGAAAGAAAACAAGGAAAAGTTGACATCTTACTCATTAAACAAAAGGCCTTTAAATAGCCAACAATTGCAACATACACTGACTCAATCAAAGTCTTAAGTTGGGTTATGACCCGTTAAAAACAAACAACCTGATTAAATACTTATTCAAACTTCACGTGCATGGACTCTTGAACTCAAAAATCACATGTGAGACTTAAGTTGGGTTATGACCCATTAAACTAAAAACATTACTGACCCAAATAAAGCCCATCAAGATTATCCAATAACCATTCCTTTGCTCATCGATTAAGGGCTCTAATGGCAGTTCTTTGTGGGTTTGTTGATATTGTTCGTTGTTCTTAACTGTCAAAACATTAACGATGGTTCTTCACTTTCAGCTTGACTTTTTTCTTTATGGGTTTTGATTTAGTTGGTTTCTTGATGTTTGCAGGGATTCATTTATGTCACAGATGTGAGTGACTTATTCTGAACCAACATTAAAGTGTTACAAGCTAGCGAACCATCAAGAAGATCTGTGGAACGATTGATAGTTACACTACTTTGATTGTTTCAAGTGGTTTCAGAGGATGAACATCACAAGATATAAAGAAAAGACCCCATGTCAAATTTCATGTTTTTTTAGAGAAGTTGTTAACGGTTTTATTAATTGTGTGAAATCTGTTTTTTAGAGTCCTAAGATTGAGAAGAAGAGTGGCGATGGTGGTGGGATGAGGGTAAGTTTGAATGGATCTGAATATGAGTTGTTTTCAGATGCAGTTACCGAACTGAAACAGTGAATCTGCAAACAAAAAACTTGATAGAGATTTTGTTTTTCTTTTTGATAAAATTTTGATTTTTCATTCAGAAATTAATTTGACTATACAAAAACAAAATTGCATTTCTTATGCTTTTGCAAATACACCCTTGGTACAACATGTAGAACTATGAACAAGAGTAGCCTAATAGTTGTGGTTTGAAACCTAAGATTTTTTTATATATGCATTTAGCTACCATACTTCACTATTACTTGAACTATCAAGAAGAGTCTGCCAGGTTAACCTGCAAACACCTTTTGATTATTTTATAAATAGTTAATGCTCTAGGTATAAATTACAATAATAACGTACTTATTTTCTTCAGTTAGACTGTGGGATGTGGGCTTGGGTTGAAGGCGTGGGTAGCCAAGCAACGCTGCTTTAGCCACACCGGGCCAGTGTGGGTAGCGGCGTTGCCCCGCTGGCGTGGCTATGAAGCCTGGCATGGGGCGGGTTGGTGAGATGATGTGGATGGCTAGGATTTGCTAGTTAATTAAATGAAATTTTTAATAAGGCTGGCCATGGCCAGCTAAAAAAAAGCCACGCCACCCCACACCCAAAAAAAGCCACGCCCAGCCAAGCCACACCATGTGGAGCCCACCTCCCCCACATGTTAAACCAAGCCCCCCACACCTTGCAGTCTTGGGGTGAAGATTGTTCATTCAGTTAGTTTATGGTTTGGTCAGTTTACCATGCTTGGTGATGTTTATTAGTGCATTTGAAAGTAAAACTTTTGTTGTCTGTTATGTTAATGTTGTTTGTGTGTGTATGTTTTTGTTAAATTTAGGAATCTCAAGACCATTGCTGAGTTCTTAGCCGATGAGCTTATTAACGCTGCCAAGGGCTCTTCAAACAGGTACCAATGTTGTCTCTAGCCAATGTCACATTGGACCTCTTCTCTTTAATCCCCTAAATGACACCCTTCTTTTAAAAAGGGATATCTAGCTCTCTGCTTCGGAAAATTGAATTGTTTGTTGTGTTGTTGGATTCATTTAACAATTCAGGTTATAAGTGTTCAAATTGTGAAATGTTGGGCGTCTTTATTGTATGCGGCTCAATTTCTACAATTTATAAAATAGTCGTTTTCCACTTGAAGCTGGAGGAGAAGAAACTAGAACAACTGTTTCTTAAGTGGAGTGAGGATGACAAAAGGCTTAACAATATTTTTAATGTTTTCTTTTTATATACAAGTATACAACAGCGTTGGTGTTTTTTCTTCATTTGAATACAAAGAATAAATTAAAGATTACTAATTTGACTAACATGCTATTTCTTAATTTCAGTCCATAAAATATCCATATTCACAATTTGTTAAGACAAGCTTCTTATTATGTTTTCGAGCTGTTGAATGGCCCGAGGATTCCGAAAGTGCAGAATTCAAAATAATAGGTTCTCATATATTCATATTCAAAATTATGTGGAAGCTTGATTTTTTAATGTATATGCATTATAATTGTAATTTTACTTTTACATTAGTTTATATAACATGTAATTACTTTGTATCTTTTTTTACTAATAGACTTATGTTTAAAGTAAATTAAATGGCTCAGCCCGTGTAGTACACGGGGTTTAACCTAGTACTACTATACTTACACCTTGCATGATTGATTTAGTGTACACAATAATACATGATGTATTGACGACTTGACATAACTAATCACTCGTGTGAAGCAATGCAATACGTGTATGATTGGAGATGTGTATAATACAAATGTCGCAACCCCTGACCCCTGCCTCGGGAGGCGGGCGGCCGCGGCCTACTCAGAGATGGTGGCATCGGTGTTTATCAGTTTGGCAGCGGAATTTACATCAGGACCGTAGTTAGGAAATATTTTATCAAAGTAAAATACCACATTTTCATAATAGTAAACACATGGGAAATTTCCAAGTTTTCATTACAACATGTTTATAAGGATAAGCCCTAATTTATTGAATAAAACATCTTTCTTTATTTAGGTAACTTTTATAGCCACATTTTCCAAGCCTTCAGTGCTCTCCAGCTGGCTTCTATTTTGGCTTTCACATTTTGTTACCTGAAACGCGTTTAAAAACATTTTGTCTGTGGGAAATACTAGTGAGTGAATCCTAATTTAATCAAGACAGGTTTTATCAGTTTATAGTATTGAGGGAAATCTAGCAATTACATTTGTTTACCATTCTACTTTAATTACCACCCACGGCACTGTCAATCCTGACTTGTGGTAATGTTACTACTCACAGTGTAGTAACAAATTTTGTACACAAAACCCCAACATACCGATGATAATTATAGAATTACAAATACTAAATCACTGTGAAATATAACTTAAAACATTTGAGGTTTTGTAAAAACAATTTGCAAAAAGGTTTACAAAAAGGAGATTACTCACATTGCTACTTTAGGGTTTTCCTTGGTGTTTTCCTGGTTATAATCTAATAATTTAAACAATGCACACGCGTTAGTATAATAACCCAATATTTACATTAGTTATACCCTCTCCGAGATAGAACTCCAACGACTACGTCGGGCAGAACTTCGACAGCCGTTACGGAGCACTAGATTAATCGGGCAGCGTATCTAACACGTAACCGGGGGTTAAAATACTTACAATGAGGCAAAACTTCACTATATTAGTGGGTATAATGCCCAATATAATTGCTACACTACAGAAATTTGAGAGAGAATTCGTTTGTGAGTGATCGGAGAATGAAGGCCGATGCTCCTAATTTATAGGAGCTGATCTTGGCTTCCTCGCGGCCCGCGAATGATATACAAGGGGGCTTCCGCGCCCCGCGACGTAGGCATAGTAGGGCCTAGCTTAGCCTAGTCATGGGGTAGGTTCAACGGATAGCGAGACACGTGGCAGCACCGGGCTGCGCCATGGTGACCAGCTATCGCGGCCCGCGTAAGATGAATAACAAGTCTTCGCGGCCCGTGAGAGACTATAAAAATTGATTTTTATTTAATTTTTATAAAAATAAAGGTATTTAGGGTCATTTTACGTATACGGGGTGTGTTTTACGCACAACCAGCATGTAATACGTAGAAATGTGAAGCAAGTAAGCTATCGACAATGAAGTATGCAATCGACATGACTGCGAGTTGTAGAATGCGCAACACATTATCACCACTGTGACCATGCGAAGTAAAAGCCTTAACAACCCTTCTCCACGACAGGTGCTAAGTGCAAACTATAGTACTATCGTTGCTAAGGTGTCAGGCAAACAAACACTATGTAAACATAACATACAAGCATTCATCGAGTCACATATAACATGCGGGAGCGGTTAGCGTTAAAAGTGTTTGTGTTGTGTGTTCGATGTGATTTGATATAGGTAACGTAAGTAACACCCAAAGTGCGTTAAAGAAAATGGGTTCGAGTATACTCACAGTATGTGTTTAGTAAATAAACATAGCCTTGGATTGAAGGGAGCGCTTGGAGGTTAGCCTGGGTACAGAACGATAGCATGAGCGTTGAATGAGACGAGTGTCGAATGGTGAGTCGATCGGATGACTATCCGGATGGATGGTCATCCGGGCGGATGACTATTCGGACGGTTGGTCATTCGATCTGAGTGAGTGTGTTTGTAAATCGTTTTGAAACTTTGAAGTTTTTGTTGTAGCATTTTGAAAAACGTGAAGTATTTCTAGATGTCAAGTCATCCGGACGGATGGCCATTCGGTCGGATGGCTATTCATTTGAGCGTGTGATATTTTTGAAGTTTTGATCAAATTGTTTGAGTGTTAAATGTTACAAGGAACAAGTCACCTGGTCGAATAGTCATTCGATCAGATGGTCATCTGATCGGATGGCTAATCTACTGGTAGATATGTTGTTTGAAAAGTTTGTGAAATTTTCTAAGTTAAAAGTTTTAACGGAAACGACATGATGACGTGTCAGACAACGGAAACCCCATCAAGGTCCAGTTCATCCGATCAGATAGGAATCACCCATTCAGTCGTACTCACTGTTCGTTTGATGAAGTTTCATGTTCAACCCGTAAATCGGTCGTCTCTTTGGTGGAAATCCGTTCTCAGACCGTTTCACAACTAGCGAATAAGTAGAGAGCCTGAACGAGTCTAGATTCCATCGGTTTTGAGTGAAAAGTAGAAAAGTTTGAAGAAAAGCATGAAATTAGTTGAAAAGTGTTTATATCTAGTTGAGATTTGTGGTAAACCATGTAGAAATCCTTTAGATCTGGACAAACCTTGATGAGATGAGGTCACACTTCAGTGTTCATAAGAACCCGAGGTGACGTCACCTTTCAGCAGTCTAAATCCGATGATTTCATGGTGAAAGTGTAATATTTAATGGTAGAAATGGTGAGGAAGTATGTATTGATGATATAAGTATAATATTTAGGTAGAAAACTTACGAAAAATAGCCTTGAATCGAAGGTAAAGTGCTTGAGAACGAGCTGAGAGTGAGTTGGGTCTGATAGGGCTGTCACATCAGTGAACAGTTGATGTGATAGGTGAGTATTTATAAGTGAGAGGGGGAAGAGGTGGTGGAGAGTTAAGTAGGTCGGATGGTCAGCCGATCGGATGGCCATCCGATCGGATGGTCATCCGGACGGATGATCATTCGACCGAACGGTCATTCGATCAGGCGACTGGTGCGAGTTATTTTTCTGAATTTCGTTTCATGCGTTGAGAGTTGCGTTTCGTTTAAGCGAGTTGCGAGTAAGCGTTGCGATAGCATTTCACAAGTAGTTACACAAATAACATAACACATAAAAGCATAAAAGTAAATCTGCTTTTCGAGTTGCGAGAAGATTGCGATGTGATAGCGTTGCAATTGCGTTTGCGAATAAAATCCCAAAACATATATAAAGCACACACAAGTAAAGCACATAGTAATACACACATAGAACAATACCCATAATTGCGTTTCGAGTTTGCGATGCATTGTGAAAGCGGTAGTAACATTGCGATAAAGTGCGTTTAAGTAGTATGCGTTTGTAAATAGCGTTTAGGATGCGATAATAAGCGTAATATAGTTAACTAAGCAATAATTAAGCAAGAAAAGACAGATCTGAATAATGACATGTCTTGACTTTGACTTGCAAAGTCGGGTTGTTACAGCCTCCCCTACATTAGGAAATTTCGTCCCGAAATTAAGGCGCATGCGTAACGAAGAGATGTAAATATTTAGCTTTCATATCACTCTCGAGATCCCAAGTGAACTCGACGCCGCGCTTGCCTTCCTAGCGAACCTTTACTATAGGAATGCGAGAGCGTCAGAGTTTCTTGGTCTCTCGGTCCATGATTTCTACTGGCTTTTCCACGAAGTGTAATGTTTCGTCCACTTGCAAAATCCTCGAGAGGGACAAGCAAATTCTCTTCGGCTAGACACTTTTTGAGGTTCGAAACGTGGAAAGTCGGATGTACGTTGCTGAGTTCCTCCGGTAATTCATGTCGGTAGGCCACTTTGCCAATTCTTTCCAGAATCTTAAAGGGTCCAACATATCGAGGCGCTAGCTTTCCTTTCTTGCCGAATCAGACCACCCCCTTCCAAGGTGAAACCTTTAGGAGTACGTGATCACCAACGTCAAATTCAAGGGCTTGCGGCGTTTATCAACGTAACTCTTTTGATGACTCCGAGCTTTCAAGAGATTGTCTCGTATCTGGAGGATCTTGTCAGTCGTTTCTTGCAATAACTCAGGACCGGTAGTTTGCACGTCTCCGATCTCATGCCATATAATAGGCGATCGACATTTTCGTCCATATAATGCCTCAAATGGCGCCATTTGAATGCTAGAGTTATAACCGTTGTTGTACGAGAATTCGACTAAAGGTAAATGTTGTGGGTGATTTTCTGCTCATATATCCTGGATAATATTATGACTATGTTTCTTTTGTTATGATCAGGATACCGGATCAGGATATTGGTAACATCCTGACACAGTATCCTGGTAGTGACTAATTAATTCACGTGCAGATTAATGAAGCAAGTCTATAACGTTCAAGTGGACCTGTTCTCCCAAAGACTCGGGCTAGTATGTTGAAATAGGAACGTTGAAACCGGAAGACGTGGACTACAACGTTCACAAAGGGAATATTCGCTATATCCCGGAATTATAGGCTAGTTAGTTAGTTTCATTTTACTATAAATAGGATTGATCAGATCAGATAAGAACACACACAATTCTTTGTACACTTTTGCTCTCTCTACTAGTTGCAATCACTCACACTTACACTTGTATTCAAATCACGTTCTAACACATAGTTGATCTGCATCATATCCTCACTGTATCCTGATATTTGAAATAATAAGAAGAACAAGGCAACTGCGATTGTCAGCTCCCGAGGTTTTATGCCGGTGATCTAGATTGATCAAGGGCTTTCCTCGTACATCCGGTGTCACCCCTTACCTTTATTGCTCATTGTTTGATTATTGATATAGCTGGGTATCCTCAGCTATATTATGAAACTGTGTTTTGCAATCAACTAAACTAGAATATTTCCAACACACATTGTTAGCACACTACCTCACAAAACTATGCTTAGGTAATTTTTGACCAAAATAATTTGGCGCCCACCATGGGGCAAGTGGTGCTATTTCTACTAAAAACTTTTGCAAAATCATTACTTGGTTTTTTGTTTTCAAAGCTTTTTGCTACACTATTTTCAATGGCCTCAAAATCAAACATGAGCTCTTCTACCGTGTCTGCCACAACTTCTGCAACCATTGGTTTGGTGCTCCCACCACCTCCAAGGACACAAGCCTCTTCACAGCCTCAGGATCTTTCAAAAAGAGCTGAAACTCATCTGGCTCGGGATGTTATCCCCACTCAGAATGTTCAAGGATCTGCTGTCTCAGGGGGTACTCCTATTTTGGCTTCTAATGATGAAACTCTGACTTTGTTTGGAAGCATACAGGATCAGATGAAGCAACAACAGGAGACCAACCAGTTGCTGATAAGAGAGATACAGCTCTTGAAATCCGGCTCGAGCAGGCCTACGTAGGATACCATCACTCCCTTGCAGCCTAGAGCTTTGAACTTCAGTTCGGCAGTGTATAACGAGGATAACAGGGGCAATATTGTGCCAAGTCATACTCAGAATCATACTCCTGAGATACCCTCTTCGGCCAGGGTGTCAACTGTGAGAAGCTCAGGATTTGCTTCAGGACATGGCCAGAATCCTCAGACTGGTAACGTGTCTAATAATACTAGTAGTCTTGTTACTAATGGTCTTGGATCTTTGCAGGATGCAGATATGATATCATCATTTTCTAGGGAGCTTAAAAAATTGAAGGATATGATATCCAGTGTACCTGGGGTGGTCCAGCCAATTCCAGAAGTATCCCAGGATAGCCACAGGATATCCCGGTCTGCATATCCTATTTGTGATGCAGAAATCCCAAAAAGATTTCAAACCCCCAACATGAAGCTCTATGACGGAACCACGGATCCTGAAGAGCATATTGCTCAGTATAGGGAAAGGATGGAAATTAATCCTATCCCTCCGGATCTCAAGGAAGCATGCCTTTGCAAGGGTTTTGACTCTACTCTAACAGGATCAGCCTTAAAATGGTTCCTAAACGTTCCACCTCATTCGATTACATCATTTGCTCACTTAGTGAATTTGTTTAATAGTCAATTTTCTTGCAGTCAAAGTTTTGAAAAACTAACCAGTGATCTCTACAGGATAACTCAAGGACCTTAGGAATCCTTAAGGGATTATGTGAACAAGTTTAGCAGGGAATCTCTGGATATCCCACACCTTGATGTTGCAACAGCTGTGCAGGCATTCAAAATGGGGTTGCAAAAGGATTCCCAATTTTATCAAGATCTTGTGATGAATCCTTGCAGGAACCTGGATGAAGCTCGGAACAGGGCTTTAAGATATATTCGACTGGAAGACGACAAAAAGATGCAAGAGAGGATGAATTCATCCTCAACTTATGAATCAACTAACAGGAAGTCAGAATCCTCATACAAACCATATTACTCTAATCCATATGGCAGGAATGACAGCAAGAAAGTGAATGTTGTTGAAGACGAGGATCCTGAGGAGTATCCTGAGTTGTCAGAATATTATTTTTCTGTTAATATACCTGAACTGATGTATGCTATGCAGGGTTTAGGAGACAAAGCAAGATGGCCTAGGAAGAACCAACAAAAAGCTGATTGGAAGGATAAATCCAAGTGGTGTGCCTTCCATGAGGATTTTGGACATGTTACGGAAGATTGCATTGCCCTGAGGAAGGAAATCAGCTATATGCTGAGCAAAGGGTATCTGAAGGATTTTCTAGGAAGAAACAAGAATAAGGGTCAGGATACTGAGAAGGATCCTGAACGAGCAGCATCACCTCCAGCGGATGCCAAAATAATTAACTTTATTTTAGGAGGATCCGACATTTGTGGAACCTCTTATTCTGTGGCAAAAAGGCATGCAAAGGAGGCTAAGGCAGAGAGAGGAGATAAGCCGACCAGGATGACAACCCTCACAACCGATAAAGTGATCACGTTCGACAGTGATGACAGGGATACGGTCCAGGATCCCCACCATGACGGTTTGGTAATAACTTTATATGTTGCTAATCACTTTGTGTGCAGGATACTGGTGGATAATGGCAACTCTGTCAACATTATTCAGCTAGAAACGCTGAAAAGGATGAATGTTTCCCCAATGGATATCACTTCAAAATCTACTGTACTTGTCGGGTTCAGTGGAGAGGCCAGGAATACTGTGGGAGAAATAAAGCTACCAGTATATGTTGAAGGGGTCAACTCAATGCAACATTTCTGTGTCATTGACTCCTTATCCTGCTACAATATTATATTGGGTAGGCCATGGATCCATGATATGAAGGCTGTGCCGTCAACCTATCATCAGTGTATCAAGATCCCTACCCCTTGGGGGGTTGTCAAGGTGGAAAGTGATCAACAAGAAGCGAAGGAGTGTTATTCTTCTTCAATGAAATCCTCAACAAAGCCTAAAGAAGGATAGCAATTAAAGATGCGAGCCCAAGATATCATGGAGGCTTCAGAGTAGGATGTTAAGAATATTATTCTGGATCAGGATAATCCAGATATCTCGGTGCTCGTAGAAGATCAATTGACTAACTTTTTGAAATGCAGGATGTCAACATTCGCATGGAAACATGAGGATATGACAGGTATTTCCAAGGATATTATAACTTACAAGCTCGGAATTGACAGGTCTTTTAAGCCTATCCAACAGAAATGAATGAAATTTGCTCCTGAACAGAACGCGATCATTCAGGAAGAGGTTGAAAGATTATTAAAGAGCAAGATGATTAGAGAAGTCAAATTTCCCAAATGGCTAGCAATTGTGGTTGTGGTGCAAAAGAAAAATGGGAAATGGAGAGTTTGTATAGATTACACAGATTTGAACAAAGCGTGTCCTAAAGACCCATTCCCTCTGCCTCATATCGACTCAATGGTGGATGCTACTGCTGGTCATGAAATGTTAACCTTCATGGATGCATCCTCAGGATTCCAGCAAATACAAATGGAACCTTCAGACCAGGAGGATACTGCTTTCATGACACCAACAGGTATTTATTGGTATACTGCTATGCCTTTTGGTTTGAAAAATGCAGGTGCAACATACCAGAGATTGATGAACATGATGTTCAAAGACAGACTGGGGGACACCATGGAGGTATACATTGATGACATGGTGGTAAAATCAAAAAAGGCTAAGGATCACCTCCTGGATATTGAAGGAGTGTTTGATATTCTGGACCAGTACAACATGAAACTAAATACTGCCAAATGTCATTTTGGAGCGGGGTAGGAAAGTTTCTAGGATACATGGTGACAAAAAGAGGGATCGAAGCAAGCCCTGAACAGATCAAATCTATCCTGGATATCAAGTCACCTTCAAACATGAAAGATATACAAAGATTAACGGGGCGAGTAGCAGCTTTAAACAGGTTTATATCAAGATCCTCGAAAAAATGCAAGGAATTCTACGATATCCTGAAAAATAATAAGAAATTTGAATGGGGAGAGAAGCATGAAGTAGCCTTGCAGGAATTGAAGCAGTATCTTTCAACAGCACCTCTATTGATGAAGCCCGAGGATGGTGAACCATTATCCCTGTATCTCGCAGTATCAGGGAATGTAGTAAGTGCTGTTCTGGTAAAGGATCATGAAGGTCGGCAATATCCTGAAACTAGATATTCTCATTTAGAAAAACTGATATTGGCCCTAGTTATGGCATCAACGAAGCTTAGACATTATTTTGAGACACATAGGATTCATGTTAAAACTAATTATCCTGTTAAAATTGTGCTTAGGAAACCTGAGGTGTCGGGTAGAATGGCTAAGTGGTCAGTAAAATGTAAAATTAAGTGCCTTTGATCTGGTATATGAACCTAGAAATGCCATAAAGTCTCAGGCTCTAGCTGACTTTGTGGCTGATTTCAGTAGTGATATTCAAAATGAAGTAGACCTAGAAGTACAACAGCTATGAGAAAACTTAGAATCCTGGACATTATATACTGATGGTGCATCTAATGTGAGAGGTGTAAGATTAGGTGTACTACTAAAATCGCCACAGGGGGACATATTACCCCAGGCTATTAGATTTGAATTTCCCGCCACTAATAATGAAGCAGAATATGAAGCTTTAATAGCAGGATTAGAGTTGGCCAGGAATATGAATATTAAAAGTTTGCAAGTATTTGTTGATTCCTTGTTAATTACTAATCATTTTAATGGATCATATGCAGTTAAAGGTGAGAAGTTAGCCGAGTATCTTGAAATTCTCAAAAAATTAGCAGGATATTTCGATGTTTTTACACTTGAACAGGTACCGAGGGAGGATAATGCTGAAGCAGATGCTTTGGCAAATCTAGGATCATCAATCAGGATACCGGAGGGAACTCAAATACCAATACTACATATCCTATATCCCGCGATGGATCTTTTCAAGCCTCAGGATAGGAAAGTAGCAAGTATTCAGGATCCTGATGATGAGTATCCTGAGGAGGATCCCAAGTCCTGGATGGCTCCAATTGTGAGATATATCAAGAAACGACATATTCCAAAAATGAGAATCCTAAGGCTTTTAGGATGAAGGTATCCCGATCCATTATTATAAATAATATTCTATATAAGAAATCTCTTGTAGGACCATACCTGAGGTGCTTGGAGGATCCCGAAACTAAAGAAGTGCTTCAGGATATACATGAAGGGGATTGTGGCAACCATACTGGGGGCAGATCGTTATTCTCAAAGGTGCTGAGAACAGGATATTATTGGCCGACGTTGAGAAAAGATGCTGCAGAATATGCTTGAAGATGTGATGCATGTTAGAGGCACAACAATATACTACATCAACCTGCCGAACCACTGTATCCTGTTGCTTCCCCTTGGCCATTCATGAAGTGGGGGATGGACATAGTGGGAAAATTTCCAAAGGCTCCAGGAGGAAAGGTTTTTTATGCTGGCAATGACGGATTATTTCTCCAAGTGGGTTGAAGCTGAGGCATTTGTTCAAGTCAAAGACCAAGAAGTGGTATCCTTCATAAAAAGGAATATCCTGACTAGGTTTGGGGTACCAGCTGAGATAATTTGTGAAAGTGGCTCTTAGTTTATCAGTAAGAGGACAACCTATTTTTGTAAAAGTTGGGGAATCAAAATGATCACATCCACACTAGTACATCCTCAAGCAAACGGACAAGCTGAATCCTCGAACAAGATAATTGTCAACAATTTGAAGAAGAGACTAGGAGCTAAGAAAGGAAGATGGGCAGAAGAATTACCCTTTGTTTTATGGGCTGATAGGACAATAGTAAAAAGTGCAACTGGGCAAACCCCATTTTCCTTAGTATTTGGAGCAGAAGCAGTAATCCCGACTGAGATGGTGGTACCTACAGCAAGATCCAACCTCCAGGATCCTGAGAAGAATCCTGAAGCTCTATGCCAAGAATTGGATACTATCGATGAGACAAGGGATGCGGAAAAATTGAGAATGACAGCATACCAACAGAGGATATCCAAAGCATATAACAAAAATCTAAGGACGAGAAGGTTTCAAGTTGGAGATTGGGTGTGAAGGAAAGCTTTTCAGAACACTACTAATCCCGCTGATGGAAAGTTAGCTCCTAAGTGGGAAGGACCTTATGAGATTGAATCGGAATCTGGGAAAGGAGCATATCGGCTTAAGTATATGGAGGGGGATATGCTACCAAGATCCTAGAATGCTATACACCTCAAAGCCTATTTCAAGTGAGTTTAGAATTTAATTTCTAACTCAGCATGGTATGAGTTCTGTCTCTTTTTAAATATAATTTTATTTTATTTTATTTGAACCCAATACTGACTTAAGCATCGGAGGGGTGTTAGCCAGGCTAACACCCACCTTAGTTTAAGGTTGTTTTGCAGAATATGCTTCGGGATATGATCTCTGGATATACACTCAGGATAATTCGAAAGATTAGAGGATTGGCCCCCTCTCTCACGTTTAAGGGATCCAGATCCCTTCACAGGTTTAAAGGTATTCATATTTCTCTCGAATTAGGTTTAAACACCCCGCCTGGAGCGCAAGTTATCCAGGGATAGTTCAAGATAGCGGGACCAGCCCATGTAAAAGTGGCCGATAATTTCTTTATTGTTGGCTATATCCTGGATCCTAAAGGTATATGAGGATTGATCCCCTCTCTCGCGAAAGGGTATTTTCATACTCTCTAAGGTTTAAAGGTTTTCACCTTTCTAAGTCTTGGAGTTTATACACTCCCGCCTGTAGCGCACGAAAATTTGGGCTTTTCTCCAGAATACCTATGGGTTTATCCCTAGAATATTGAGGATCTATCTCCAGGATATTTTAGGGTTTATACCCTGTAATACGAAAGTTATACAAACAGTTGCAATTGATTCCTAAGTATTTAAAGACGTTATACACAGGGGACATTCCCGCTAAGGCATTGTGAGAAGTTCCAAGGATCAAGTTTGGGCATAATTTGCTAAGTATCCCAGACTAGGGACATCTTCGGTGGAAAGGTTGCAAAAGGACTGAAACGAAGGGATTGAGGTGTCATCTATTTTTGGTATGATCTTTCCTATTTTGTTCTTTGAAAACCTTATCTAAATTGTCTAAGGGGCTGTTTGGTAGGCTCTTATTAGCCTCTTAATGCCCAATATCTGACTGAGTCAGATATCAGACTGTTTGTTTTATACCTCTTAAAACTTACCCAACCTCTTATTTTTGTCTGACCCGGTCATACATGGTAACATGTCTGACTAAACACTTTTCCACCATAAGACTTCTCTACCCCTTTGTCCCTTTCACTCTCTCAAGACCAGCAAAGCCACCATCATCACTCTCCCTCAAACCTTTATCCTGATGAAGAAACTAAACAAGAAAAGCACAATTTATCCAAGACGTCCACCACCTGCCACCGCCATCGTCGGTGAGGCTACCGTCGCCGGTGCCGCCGCTGATGCAGCTTCTGTTGCCAGAAAAAACGGACCTGCCGCATACGACCACCGTCGCACCCCTCTCTTCGTCTACCGTCGTCGCCGTGCGCTGCCATCATGGTGGTGGCCGACGTTCCTCCTCTCCATGATTCTGGGGTGTGTGTGTGTGTGTTACGGTTCAAGGGGAGAGGGGGTGTGTGATGTTCTGGTACAAGGGGGTGTCGGGGTGTGTGCGCATGACCGGAGAACAGAAGAGAAGGCAGGGGGTTGGGGGCTAGGGTTTTAAGGGAAGAAGATGTTCTCTGGTGGTTGATTGGGATAAAAAATGTGTATATATATATAATAATAAAATGGTTTTTTAATTAAAAGGGGTAAAAATGTCATTTTACACGGTCATTCAGATGTGCAACCAAACAGCACTTTACTGGTTCAGCACTTACTGGTTCAGAGCCTCTTACCCATTCAGACCTCTTATTCATTCAGCACTTATTGATTCAGATGTTGCCAAACAGCCCCTAAGTTTTTGGAAAGTTTTTGAAATCTTATTCGACAAAAATCTGATTGGAATATTTATGAGTATCCTGATCAAGATATATTCTCAGGATATATTTTGGGATATTTGGTCAGAATGTTTGAAATAATACACTAAGATTAAAAATTGAAACTGTATTCGAATCAAACAATAAGCTATGCAAAATAAAAATGAAAAACGGAGGATAAGGCCAAAAGAAAGTTAGTTTATTAACATAGCAAAAGTTTGTGCTTTTGGTTTCATCTCAAATCGAGACCCATCCACCAAAAGCATGATTAGTTTTGTACCGTAACTACTTAACAGTTGAAGGTTTCATCTCAAACCGAGACCCATCCACCTCCAACTATTTTATTGTTCAAAATAAACCATACTAATTGATGACCAATGGCTTCATCCTTAAACTCAGGACCCATCCACCTTTGGCCATCATATGGTCTTAATGCAGGGAATTAAAATTGTTCAACAGACAGGAAAAAGAAATTGTTCAAAGACCACAAACTACCAAATTTAAAAAATGGGCTCCGGCCTCAGCATCAACATCCATCATCGCCCATTTCGCTGCTCTCAAGGGGCAGCACCCTCTTCGGCCATGGCCTCATCAGCACCAGCATCTGCTCCAGTATCCTTAGCAGCATCACCACCAGCATCAGCCACCTTAGCAAGCTCCTCAACAGTAGGCTTCGCAGGATGCTCCACGGGATTGACACCAAGATCCCTCAACTTCGCCTCCCAAGCTTCAATATTCCACGGAGGACATTCAAGGCCCATGGTCTTGGCCTTGTTGGCCATTTTCAACCTGGCTTGGAGGAGAGAAATAACGACGGAACCCTTAAGGCTTTCCCTATAAGAGGCCATGTCCTGTTCATGTTGAACCTGGGCTGCATCATATTTAGCCTGGGCCTCTTGGGTAGCCTTCTTGAGGGCGACTTGATGTTCCTGGATCATCGCCTTGTATTTGTCTTCGTAGTGTTGTGATTTGGCGGCGGCGATTGCTGCTTAATCTGCAACGGTGGCCTCTACTTTCCTCAACCTAGCCTCCAGCATCTTGTTCAGGCCGCATGAATCCTCGTACAGGAACACAAACCGTTCAAGACCTTGCAAACGGGTGAACAAGTATCAGTATGTGTACTCAAAATATATAATCAACATATATGTGCAGGATATAGGACAAGGATGCCTACCTGATTGAGGAAGCCAGTCATGAACTTGCTGGACTCCGAGAATCCGTGATTCTCGAACGGAAAGACGTCTGAGGCAGCAGGGGAGTTTCGCTCCTTCCTCTTACGGGAACCAGAGCTGCGTGGCTTTGAAGCAGTGGAAGGCTTGGGAGCAGTGGCGGCTTTGGAGCTGGTGGGTTTGACGTGACAACTGGTTTAGGATTCGCTTCTTGCTTGACTTGCACAGGACCCGAATAGCTATCCAATTCCTCGAGTTCGAATCCTTCAAGATTTATGACCGGCACTGCGTAAAGGGGAGAAACACTCAGTCTTCATATATATTTTTAGAATATAATTTGTAAGATTATGCTTACCAGACATGTTGGAACTTGATCTTTGGCTTGAGCTTGTGAATAACAGGGTAAAGGTCCTTTCACTTTCCGGGAGCTTGTAGATTTCCTTTATTCTTCCTTCTGATTCAGCACTTGGAGGAGCCAATTCCTTGAAGTTCACTACAAAAAATAAATATAACAGGATATCAGTTCAAGATACAGTCTCAGGATACGACTGGGGATATTCCTAAAACCCTAAATCCTACCCGAAGTCAACCACTCTACTGGCAGGTCAAAACCCTTAGCGATGGAATCCCTTTTTATGAAAAAGAACTTTCTTTGCCACTGATCTTCGTTCTTAGTGGCCTTGAGGATCAGGGAGTTCTTAGAAGTGGAGAAGAGGAGAAAACGGCTGTTACCATGGGACCTTAGACGATATGCCATCGGAGGATCTTCGATGCACAGGTCAGGCACGTGACGAGCTTTAATTTGGTCCAAGGTAACTAGTACACGCCAAACCATAGCCATGATTTGGGCATAACTAAGGCCGGTAAGATAAAAAAAGAGAGATATGAAGGCTGGGAATGGATATCGGAGCCCTATTGAGAAAGGATAAGCGAAAAAGCATACCCACTCGTCAAAACAAAAGTCCGATCGGACCTCTCGGTCAAACGGACGAATGATTGCTCTGGCGGGGAAGGCACCAGAAGTTTGTAAGGCTGCAATATCATCATTATCGAACGAACACACCTCCTTTGAGGGTTCTTTTAACAGGTTCTGTTCACGGAAGGTAGGAACAGAATCTGACGTTTGGGATCTTGTCCGGCTGGCCATGGAGGCGCGCTTAGTAAGGAAAAGACAGAAGAGAAAGGGAAGAAGAATACCTAAAATTTGCTTGGATTGTTATGATCATAAAGCAAACGGTTCGAGTAGATATAGGGGGTGTTGAGTAAATATCGCGTTGGAAGTTGTAGCGAGTCATTTCAATCGACACATCAACTTAATTGCCTCAGGATACGAGATAAGATTTTTAAAATATATCCGTTGGAATTGGTATACCAACAGATATATTTTGGGGACAATTGTTGTGGGTGATTTTCTGCTCATATATCCTGGATAATATTCTGACTATATTTCTTTTGTTGTGATCAAGATACCGGATCAGGATATTGGTAACATCCTGACACAGTATCCTGGTAGTGACTAATTAATTCACGTGCATATTAATAAAGCAAGTCTATAACGTTCAAGTAGACCTGTTCTCCCAAAGACTCGGGCTAGTCAGCTGAAATAGGAAAGTTGAAGCCGGAAGACGTGGACTACAACGTTCACAAAGGGAATATTCGCTATATCCCGGAATTATAGGCTAGTTAGTTAGGTTCATTTTACTATATATAGGATTGATCGGATCAGATAAGAACACACACAATTCTTCGTACACTTTTGCTCTCTCTACTAGCTGCAATCACTCACACTTACACTTGTATTCAAATCACGTTATAACACATAGTTGATCTGCATCATATCCTGCACTATATCCTGATATTTAAAGTAATAAGAAGAACAAGGCAGCTGCGATTGTCAGCTCCCGAGGTTTTATGCCGGCGATCTAGATTAATCAAGGGCTTTCCTCGTACATCCGGTGTCACCCTTTACCTTTTTTGCTCATTGTTTGATTATTGATAAAGCTGGGTCCTCAACTATATTTTGAAACTGTGTTTTGCAATCAACTAAACCAGAATATTTCCAACACACATTGTTAGCACACTACCTCACAAAACTAATTTGATCACTTACTTGCTTAAGTAATTTTTGACCAAAACAGTAAATGCGAATCTCAATTACCACCAAAATCTATCACGCACGAACGAAGCATGTCTTCAAGGGTGCGAATCATGCGTTTAGTCTGACCGTCGGTCTGGGGATGGAAAGCAGCACTAAGATTGAGAGTAGTACCGAGAGCGGATTGAAAAGTTTCCCAGAGACGCGAGGTGAATTGACCACGCGGTCAGAGATGATGTCACGAGGTGTCCCATGTTGACAAATGACTTCGTCGGTTTACATTCGTGCTAATCGTTCAACCTTGTAGTCTTCTCATATTGGCAGAAAGTGGGCGGATTTAGTAAGACGATCAACGATAACCCAAATGTTATCGTGACCTGATGGCGTGCGCGGGAGTTTCGTAATGAAATCCATAGCTATACTCTCCCATTTCCACATAGGGATCTCGGGTTGTTCGCGTAAGCCAGAGGGTCCTTGATGTTCAGCCTTGACCTTGGAACAAGTCAGGCATTTCGACACGTAGAGAGCGAAATCCTTCTTCATTCCTGGCCACCAATACCTGGCACGCAGGTCCTGGTACATCTTGTCAGCACCAGGATGAATGGAATATCAAGACTTGTGGGCTTCATCTAACAGGATCTCCCGGTGGTTATTGCGATTGGGAATCCAAATTTGGTCGAGATAGTGAAAAATACCGTTAGGCTTATTCACTAATTGGTTTTCGATTCCAAGAATTCGTTCTTCCTTCAAAGTGCGTTCGACGAAACAGGCGTGTTGAGCGTCGCGAATAAGAGCTTCGAGGTCATGTTGGGCTTGAACATTATGAATGCTATGTAGATAGCTTCGTCGGCTAAGAGCATTGGCAATGACATTTGCTTTGCCCGGGTGGTAGCGAATCTCACAGTCGTAATCGTTGAGAAGTTTGACCCATCTGTGTTGGCGCTTATTCAACCCTTTCTGGTTTAAGATGTGTTGTAGGCTCTTATGGTTGGTGAAGACAGTACACTTGGTACCATAAAGGTAGTGTCACCAAATCTTTAATGCAAAAACAACTGCACCGAGCTCAAGATCGTGGGTTGTATAGTTCTTCTCATGGACCTTGAGCTGTCGAAATGCGTACGCGATAACCTTGTCCCATTGCATAGGAACGCAACCAAGACATAGGTTAGAGGCATCGCAATAGACCACGAAGTCATCGTTTCCATCGGGTAGCGTGAGTATAGGAGCGTTGTAAAGCATACGCTTAAGGGTTTGAAAACCTTCCTCTTGTTCAATTCCCCAAACAAAAGGCTTGTCTTTATGCATGAGAAAGGTGAGAGGAACGGTGATTTTTGAGAAATCAGCGATAAATCGGAGATAACAACCCGTTAATCCGAGAAAAGAACAAACTTCAGACGGGGTTTTCGGCGTAATCCAACTCTTAACTGCTTCATTCTTCGTGGGATCGACGTGAATACCTTGACTATTGACAATGTGACTGAGAAATTGAACCTCCTTTAGCCAAAATTCACACTTGGAGAACTTGGCGTAGAGGCGATTTCCTTGGAGAAGTTCGAGAACCAAACAAAGATGTTGCGCGTGTTCGGATTTCGATTTTGAATAGATAAGGATATCATCGATAAACACGATGATGAAGCGGTCAAGAAAGGGTTTACACACGCGATTCATTAAATCCATAAAAACTGTGGGTGTATTGGTAAGACCAAAGGGCATAACGACAAACTCATAATTGCCGCAGCGGTGTGAAAAGCAGTTTTAGGGATATCTTCCTCCTGAATTCGTAACTGATGATAACCAGAGCGTAAATCGATCTTAGAAAAACACGTAACACCTTGCAGTTGATCAAACAAATCATCAATTCGAGGTAAGGGATAGCGATTCTTGATAGTCATCTTATTGAGTTCCCTATAGTCGATGCACATTCGGAACTATCCATCCTTCTTTTTAACGAAAAGGACAGGTGCGCCCCATGGAGATGTGCTAGGGCGTATGAAGCCTTTATCGAGTAGTTCTTGGAGTTGACTGGAAAGTTCGCTCATTTCAGACGGAGCCAGACGATAAGGCGCTTTAGCGACAGGGTTAGTTCTAGGAATGAGGTCAATACGAAAATCGATATCGCGAGACGGCGGTAGACCTGGTAAATTGTCAGGAAAGACATTAGGAAAATCACGAACCACGAGCACCTTTTCCATTGCCTTCTCTTTCTTTCCTTCTCCGCTACTACGATGTGTGCCAAGAAAGCCTTGTATTCCTTGCGGAGATGCTTTCTTGGACGCATGACATGAGTTTCAGTTCCTTCGAAGATACTTCGCCATAGACACAGAGTTGATCACCGTTCGAGAGAGAGAAATGGATCATCTTTTCGAAACAAATAACTTCAGCATGATTTTCACGAAGAAAATCCATGCCTACTATGATATCAAAACTACCAAGCTACATCGGAATAAGATCGATCGGGAAAACGTGATTGTTGAGCTTGAGAGTACAATCACGCAGAACAGAACTAACAGTGATGGTTCTTCTGGTGGCAATCTCTATGTCGAACGTCGTTGGGAGGTTAGCACGTTTACGGTTTAGGAGCTTTTCGAATTCAAATGACATAAAACAATTATCAGCTCCCGTATCAAATAAACACGAAGCATAAATACCGTTAATGAGAAACGTACCATTGACAACGTTGTTGTCAGTTTGAGCTTGGCGAGCATTGATGTTGAAAGCTCATCCACGGGCTGCTTGTTACTGTGGCTATTGCTGCTGCTGCTACGGTTGTTGTTGCTGTTGCTGTGGTGGTTGCTGCGGCTCTTGTTTCACCACACGGTTCGGGCAGACATTTGCGAAATGATTAGGATCATCACATGCATAGCAGGCTCGTGCATGAGCAGCAGGAGCATGAGCTGCTTGGTTACCCTGGATAGTAAGTGGTTGAGCTGGCGGGGCAGGAACTTGAACAGCTTGAGCTTATTGATGTAGGCCAGTGCGACAGTTCGCTGGAAAGTGTCCGTAGATGCTGCAGTGGACACAAAAGTGGCAAGCTATCCCAGCTGGGTGGTGGTAAGTACAAGTAGGGCAGTGAGGATGAGGACCAGTGTACGCACGCTTTGCAGGCGGTGTGTTGGTCACGGGAGCTGCGACTTGACGATTCTGGTTCTGGTTGGGTTGGACGGGTATAGCATTGAGAGGAGCGGCGGTTGCAACACAGTTCTTGTTGTTGTTACCCTTGCGTTTGCGATTCTGACGCAACGATTTCGAACCCTGAGATGAGGCGGTGTCGGTAGTGGGAGCGGAAGTAGCGGTTGCTTGATTCAAGCTCTTTGTTGAGGTCTTGAAGTAACCAGCCAAAACTCGCTTATCATTGATCTTGGCAGGGAGCTGGTAAGTCTCCTCAATGGTAGCAGTCTTAGCTGCTTGAACAAAATCGACAAGACAATCTGGTAGAACGCGGATGTATTTCTTGATCGTGATGTCTGGAGTTGATACTTGGCCAGGACAGATGATGCTGAGCTGTTTAAAGCGAGCGGTGAGACCATCATTATCACCTCCCTCTTGCTTCCCTAGAACTCGTTTTCCAGCTTCTGGAGTTCATGTGGGGGACATAATTTTTTCATCATGACTTCCTTCAGTTCCTCCAATGTCAGTCCATAGGCTGCGTCATTTCCGCGCCTGTTGCGCTCTGCCGTTCACCAATCCAGTGCCCTAGACTGGAAGACCCCGGTAGCGTTCATAGTGCGGAGTTCATCAGGGCTTCCGCTTTGATGGAGAGTGACTTCAATTGGGTCGAACCATTGGAACATTGCGCTAGGTCCATCTTCACCAGTGAAGTCTTTAGGACCACAAGCTTTAAACTGCTTGAAGCTGAAGGGCGTTTTTGGCGTGTCGCTCTTCGATTCAATGGATGACGTGCTACTCACCTCATTGATCTCACTGACGATCTGAGGTATGACCTTTGATATTTCCTTGGCAATAAGAGAAGCGATGTGCTTGTCATCTCTACTTCTCTAAGCGTTTCAGCGAGTGTGGGAGCCAAGGGAAGACATTGTCTACAGCAGACATCGTCGTATGATTTAGACGAGGGTTCGATTATATCGGGCTTAAGTAATAGCTTAGCGTATAACCATCATACTATTATTATTACTCCAGAAAGCACAGGAACACATCAATCACTTAGGCACGTAATCACGTAGGCACATAAGCACATAATCTACGTAAGCATGTAAGCACAGAAGCACATTAGCACGTAGTCCATGTAAGCACGTATTTTGCACGTGTTCACCTTCCTATTTTGCACGTATTCACCTTCATATTTTGCACGTATTCACCTATCTTTCACAGTTGCGTAAACTGGTCGAGAGTTGCGAGTGTGAGTAGCGAGAGCGAGTAGTATAAACAACGAATAGCGATGCGAATAGTTCATAGTGTGTCTGCGATTTTTTAGCGTTTTGAGCTAAAGTGAAACGTCGTGAGTTGTGCGTGTCTAATAAAGTGATGAGCGAAAAGCGTAAGTCTCTAAAATCGAAACACATAAGTATAAAAGCGCATAAAATCGATAACTCATAAAATCAGTGATTACGGGCTTGAATCAAAATTTTAGAGTGTCTTGGCTGCGAGACATCGACTACCCAAAGTGATTCGACTATCCTCAATGAGTTCGAGTGCACGCATTGGCGTAATAAACTGTGCTCTCACCGAATATGGCGAACGACACTCATCCTTTCGGCTTCCATGCTACTCGGGTTGTTGGAATCCATCGAGACTTTGGTGAGAGTTTTGTAAAAATACAAGTAGAGAAGGGAACAAGTCATTAAGATGCGGGTTTCACCCCTAACTTAACCACTTTATTCCTATTTTTGTGGCAATTCACGAGACAGAGATGGAGAATTTTGTAGAGATATGGATTTCACTCCTGACTCAACGAAAATTCTCGTGTTAATAGTAAAAAATACGCGTGGAGTGAGCGATTTCATCGAGAGTTATGGGTTCTCACACCTAATCTCGACCAAATCACTTGTTGGTGTAGTGCGAGTGTTTTCAAAAGCGTGTGTGTCATCAGCCTTAGGAAAGGCTGAGTAGTATGCGGTGTTCGTGCAGGGTGTAGTTTTAGCGAGTACAAGCGAGAGTATAAACAGTATGCTCATACAAAACCCCTACCGGGCTTGCACAAGGCGGTCTGTTGGTACTTAGACTATAGTCTAGGTCATTCTAAGACATCAGACCTGGACTAGGTCGTGTCTTTCCTAATTCCCTATAGTTATGACTCTGATACCAATCTGTCACACCCTAACCGATGGCGGAAACATCGGGGTGTGGCACTGAGCGAAACAGATTATTCAAGAGAATCCATAACGACTATTAATGACAATATATTTAACGTTAAAGTCCCATCAATAACATATAAAGTAAAAACAGTTATTACAGACAGAGTTTCTCAAAAACAAGTAAACTGTTTCGACAACTCAAATTTCTTATTTGGTGATTCTAGACCTCCTACTCGAATTCATCAAAGCAAACATAACATCCTATCAACCTGTCACATACGTTAAAATAAAGTCAATACATAAAATGTAAAGGTGAGTACACAAGTTTGCATAGAATATAGTATAGCGAAAGCGTTTTATGCGTAACCAACATGTAATACGTAGAAATGTGAAGCAAGTAAGCTATCGACAATGAAGTATGCAACCGACAGGACTGCGAGTTATAGAATGCACAACACATTATCACCACTGTGACCATGCAAAGTAAAACCCTTAACAACCCCTGTCCACGACATGTGCTGAGTCTAAACTATAGTACTATCGTTGCTAAGGTGTCAGGCAAACAAACACTGTGTAAATATAACATACAAGCATTCATCGAGTCATGTATAACATGCGGGAACGGTTAGTGCTAAAAGTGTTTACGTTGTGTGTTTGATGTGATTTGATATGGGTAATGTATGTAACACCCAAAGTGCGTTAAAGAAAATGGGTTCGAGTATACTCACAGTATGTGTTTAGTAAATAAACACAGCCTTGGATTGAAGGGAGCACTTGGACGTTAGCCTGGGTACAGAACGATAGCGTGAGCGTTGAACAACATATAACAGTGCGTTGAATGAGACGAGTGTCGAATGGTGAGTTGATCAGATGACTATCTGGACGGATGGTCATCCGGGCGGATGACTATTCAGATGGTTGGTCATTCGATCTGAGTGAGTGTGTTTGTAAATCGTTTTGAAACTTTGAAGTTTTCGTTGTAGCATTTTGAAAAATGCGAAGTATTTCTAGATGTCAAGTCATCCGGACGGATGGCCATTCGGTCGGATGGCTATTCGTTTGAGAGTGTGATATTTTTGAAGTTTTGATCAAATTGTTTGAGTGTTGAAATGTTACAAGGAACAAGTCACCTGGTCGAATAGTCATTCGATCGGATGGTCATCCGATCGGATGGCTATTCGATTGGGTGATATGTCGTTTGAAAAGTTTATGAAATTTTCTAAGTTAGAAGTTTTAACGGAGACGGCATGATGACGTGTCAGACAACAGAAACCCCATCAAGGACCAGTTCATCCGATCGGATGTGAATCACCCCATTCAGTTGAACTCACTGTTCTTTTGATGAAGTTTCATGTTCAACCCGTAAATCGGTCGTCTCTTCGGTGGAAATCCGTTCTCAGACTGGTTCACAACTAGCGAATAAGTAGTGAGCCTGAACGAGTCTAGATTCCATCAGTTTTGAGTGAAAAGTAGAGAAGTTTGAAGAAAAGCATGAAATTAGTTGAAAAGTGTTTAGATCTAGTTGAGATTTGTGGTAAACCATGAAGAAATCCGTTAGATCTGGATAAAACCTTGATGAGATGAGGTCACACTTCAGTGTTCATAAGAACCCGAGGTGACGTCACCTTTCAGCAGTCCAAATCCGATGATTTCATGGTGAAAGTGTAAGATTTAATGGTAGATGTCACACCCCCAAAATACCACATGCGAAAGCCTCGCTAGGCGTGTGACGTACTAGGATCTAGCCACCAATCACATTGAACTAATATTAAGATTTAAATAAAAGCTTTCATTTTTTAACATAAAGTGTTACAAAACATTAAATGTAATTCTTCGTGTTCAGCGGAAGCATAAATCATTTGTTAAGTGTTCCATAAACCATATGTACGAAAACCATTAGACTTGTCTTGCATTCCATGTATCTCGACCCATGACCACTCCAGCATACCAGACAGCAAGTTCCACGTTCCACATATCTATAACCTGCGAGCATGCACACAAGTGTATCAACGCTGGTGAGTTCACAGTTTTATGAAAACGTTTGTTTACTAAGTGTTTAATCCAGTTTAATAACAATTTTGAAAGTAATGTTGATAATAACTCGAATACAAGACGTCTCCAGATTTATTTTGCCCTTTCCCCAATGCTCCTATCAAAGCATTGGGCATGACTGAGTCATTAGTTCACACCCGTCCTCTTAGGTACGGGGTGAGGGTGCCAAACCTAGATAGCGCTACCAACTAATACTCCGTTACCTCTCAGGTAACAAACAAGATGGGACTTAATGGTGATAGGATGAGTGTATTATCCAACATTCCCGATTTTACCCACAAGACGTATTCCTCTCAGGAATACCCATTTGATTTACCCAAAAACCTATCCCTCCCAGGGATACCCAATGACTGTCCCACCCACCGGGACGCATGCTCAAGAGGAGTGAACTCACCTTAGATTGCTCGGTATGTTACCTTACATTACCCATTCCAAGTTGGTCAACCATACCCTACCGTGGTTACCAAGAATAGTCAGTTTCGTAAACACATATCCAATTCACGTATACAACAAGTCACACGTAATACCATTATCACATAACACATAGCAAGTGTTTGGATTTCATACACGTTTATAACACAAGTTCATGTTTTCAACAACAGTTGCCAATAACATCAGGTTCATAAAGAAACACGTATTACTCCGGATTGCATTTATCACAAAGATCACCGTACAACATGTAGCACATATGCTATTCTTCTACAAGTACACATCTCTTGTACAAATCACATAACAACATTTACAGTTGTATTGTCTACCCACACAAGTCAAGTCAAGATTAACATTGTTCATCATGCACAGATAGAGTTTTACAAGCACAGGTATCTATCTTCATATACATCATAATCTATTTACTGTTCTATATATTACTCTTATGGCGAAGAACCTCGGCGACGAAGGGCTATCCTTCGTCGGGTTGGAGTATGACGAAGTACCCATTCTTCGTCGGAACTAGGTGTGTGACGAAGTACCATTCTTCGTCGAGACTACTAGTGACGAAATATACATTCTTCGTCGTGATCGGATTGTGACGAACTATCAATGTTTTATCGAGGTTATTCCACGAAACTTAATCACAACATCAGTTACACCTAAGATCAATGGATCAATGACAGTTACCTTGTATAATCTAACAAACCCTAATATGAACAATCATCAAAACAGTTTCCATTTCACACATATAATTCTAATCATTAAAACTCACAACCCTAATTATCAAATAAATCAACAATAGGTTAATCAGTCAACCGAATCAGGCCGAATCAAAACAATGCAAACATTCGTAACAGTAGATCGTTCATTATGCATAATGTAAGGACTCTAAAAAATGTCCCAATTTGACCCGTAAGTGAAAACCCGGACCCCTGAAACCCTAATCCATATCAAAAACCAAGAAATCTAGAAAATGGGTCTTCAGGCGGGCCGCGTAAGGGTTAGCTTAGCCTTACGCGGGCCGCGTCAAAGTGAAGGTTAATCGGATAAGCGTCCAGTTCCACGTGTTGCACGCGTGGCAAGTCTAGTGATGACACCGTAGCCCTAGTCTACGTTTAGCTGCCTTACGCGGGCCGCGTAAGGATTGGCCGAAGGTTCACGCGGGCCGCGTGAACCCAAATTTCTGCTATAAATAGGTTGGACATCGAGCTTTCATTTGGTGTCAAAATCACCTCACAAAAACGAAGTTATACTGTCCAAAAGTCGAAATTTCAATTAACATAGCGAGGCGCTGCTACGATACAGGGTATTAACTCAATCGCTGCTATGATTCAATATCCGATCGATTGAAACTATCCGATGAATCCTAACAGTGATAAATGTCACTACTTGGGGAAAGACCCAATAGTGGTATGACCATCGTCACTAGGTGACACGGCGCCATATAAAAATAAGATAGAAGCCATTGTAATCGCTCTTATGCTGTAATTTATAACTATGTGTCATTTTGTCAAAATGAATGATTCACCAGTATTTCCCCGCTGACAAAATAATTTAAAAACATGTTTCAGGCGACCTGCTGTAAATCAAGGAAAAACGTGCTACGGAGCACTAACAAGCTTGAAGAGGTAGCTCAGTTAAAATAAATAAACATATTTTAATAAATCAGGGAATTTCCTAGTAAAATTCCTCTATTGTAAATAACGGGGTTTATCCCGAATTATGAAATAAAATAATCGGGCATTTCAAGTTTTGAAAGATCCTATTAAAATCTTCCGCTGTCGCATCATAAATACCACAGGTTCCTGTCCCGCGGCTCCTGACTGGGTCAAACCGGGGCTGGGGCCGTGACAGAAAAAGGTGGTATCAGAGCCACTGATTTAAGTCAATTAAGTATTTAAAAAATACTTAATTTTACTAATTGCCATTTTGTGGTTACGTGTTTTATTATTTGAATATTTGTTTACAGTATGGGTAAACAAAGACTTTTGGACATCTATCATAAATTAGATACTTCACCGAAAGAAAAATGAACTTCATCCTCAAAATACCCAACAGATACTGAGGAAGGAATATTTGTCCGTAAGGCACAGTTTGAGAAACCACTTTCTCCTAAGAAAAGAAGTCGGATTATTAGAAAAAGTCAAGAGAAAATAAAGAAGTCACAACCAAAAGAAGTGATGATTCCTAAGGAAACTCAAGAAATAGGCAATAACCCACCATGGGAAGATGAGTTAGATGAAAAATGGGCAGATCTCTATATGTTAGCCACTATAGCAGTAAATGCTAACGTTTAAATACCCTGACCCAGTCCTAGCACCCATATCACCTACAAGTCAGAAACTTTACCCATTAAATAAACAATTTAATAAGAGAAAATAAAATAAATTAGGATTGTGCAACCTTAGTATATTTTGAATTTCATTTTGCAATTTGTATTAGAAAGTCGCAGTATGTGCAATAATATTTGAATAATTATATTAAATGTTCGCCTGTGAAATTTTTGTTATAAAATTTTAACTTAGCATTTTGTGTGCATTTTTGCATATATGCTAAACAGCATGAATGAGTTATCTAAAGCCCTTCAGAATCTCAATCTCTATCCCGTGAAAGTAGAAGTTTCCAAAGATTTTACTCGTTACTTACCCGATGTAGAGGAACCTATGGAATTTCGAGCTCCACCTCCGGAGAAACCAAAGCCTAAGAAAAGGAGAAGATTTGTAGGCTGGAGGCGTGTACGCAGGTAGCAACTAGGAAAGTTCCCAAAATAGAAAATCCCATTGATAAAGGAAAAGGGATCGAGATTGAGGAAAATGCTAGGCAAGTAGAAATGGAAATTGGGGAAAGTTCTAGGCAAGTCGAGGAATTGCCTTTGCAGGAGGAATTAGATCGCATACTTGCAAACTGCGATATCCTTAGACCTATCAATGAAAATCTCTTCCCTTATCCTGCTGAAACCCAACTTCCAATAAACTTAGAACTGACTATTCCAGACCCTCTAATTCACACACAACCTTTAGGAGAAATGGACGAGTGGTGGACCAATGATTGGCAGTTTCAAAACCTCCTCAATAACCCTTACACCTTTTTCCCTCAGTTCGACCCAGAACCTATACCAAACCCACCAATGAGCAATGAAAACTTAGCTGAACTCCGCCATTTTGGTGAGGAATTGATGAATGCAGGGAATAGAATTCAGGAGGTAGGAGAACAGATCTCCTGGAAATACGACGAGAGGGAACGTCGCTTCTAAGGTGCCCAGAGATAGGATGGTTGTGAAGCTGTGATTGTATAATAATAATAATAATAATAATAATAATAATAATAAAATAAGTCTGTAAATAACCTACAAATAAAACTTTTGTAAGATAACGGTGTGTACTGATGCATATTATAATATATAAAAATGGCAGTTGAGAAATCAACAATTTTGACTAAACATGTTTGTGAAATTGTGTGATTAATTGCATATAGCTATTATTTATTTTATGCTAATAATTTATATATATTAAATACCAGATGGAAAATGCTAATAGTGAACCAGTTAATGAAGTTAACCAATCTGAGCAAAACCAGGAAGATCAATTCGTGACTAGGCAAGATATCAAAAATATCGTTGCTCAAGGAATAGCCAATGCTATTCCAGCAATCCTTGCTGCTGCCCAGAAACCTATTGAACCTCAGCAAATTATTCCTAGTAAACGTACTCATGAAGATAACTTCAGTAATAGTGTAAACGGAGGTGGCAATCATACTAACAACGATAATGAGATACGGCAAGCCCCAATTCTCAAAAGAATGAAAGCTGCAACACCTGGTTGCACTTATAAAGAATTTCTTGCTTGTAAACCAGCTGAATTTGCAGGCAACGAAGGGGCGACTGCGGCACTGCGATGGTTGGAGAAAACCGAAGCAGTAATTATGATAAGTAAATGTGCTGAGGAAGACAAGGTCATGTATGCATCACATCTTTTTAAAGAAGGGGCGCTAGAATGGTGGAATACGGTACTTCAAGCCAAAGGAAGAAATATGGCCTATGCCATGAGTTGGGAAGAATTTAAGCAGATAATGGAAAGAAAATTTTGTCCCGAATATGAAAAGGAACAAATGGCGAATAAGTTCCTGAACCATCGGATGATGGGTGTAGATTGTCGAGGATATACTTCGACATTCTTCGAGTATGCGAGAATAGTACCAACCCTGGCTTCGCCAGAACCGGTGCTTATTTCCCGCTATATTTGGGGATTGATTGGCGAAATCCGTAATATCGTTAAAGCTGCGAGACCTCGCACTATTGACGATGCGGTAGAATTAGCTAACACCCTAACTGATGAATTGGTACGCACAAGTGAAGAAAACCGGAAAAAGGAAGTAGCCCGAAAGATTACCCAAGGATTCCATGTGGGTAACCGTAGTAGTTTCAGGAAAAAGGGAACTGGGCAATCTTCCACTGTTCCATTTTGCAATTCCTGCAAAAGAAAGCATTTTGGAAGATGCAAGGGGTATTGCAATTTTTGCAAAATTCCAGGACATAAGGAAGAAGATTGCAGAAAGAAGAAAGCAACAGTTTGCTACAACTGTGGAGAAGCTGGACATTTTAGGCCAGACTGCCCGAAATTGGTCAAACCAGCTGATAACAAAGCCAAACCTGCAGAAGGAACTACCAAGAAGAACGTGAGAGCCTTTCAATTGACTACTCAGGAAGCAGAACTAATTCCTGACGTAATAGCTGGTACGTTCCTAGTTCACAACGTTTATGCAAAAGTATTATTTGACTCTGGTGCAAATCAAAGTTTTATAAATACTTCATTCTGCCAAGCTCTTAATTTACCCTTAACCACCCTTAGACAGATTTTTACAGTCGAAACAGCAGATGGGAATTCTGTTCACATAGAAGGTTTTGCGAGAAGGAAAAATAGAACTCTTAAGTCATAAATTTTCTGCAAAACTGTTACCTATGAATTTAGCCGGATTCGATGTCGTGTTAGGAATGGATTGGTTAGTAACCAACCATGCTCGAATTCTTTGTGATAAAAATGCCATAGAAATTCATACACCCACAGGAGAATTAGTAATGATTACAGGAGATAAGCCACAAAAGCCACTGAAATTAATTTCAGTAATGAAGTTGGCCAGTTATTCAAGAAAACAAGAAATGGTGTATATGATTTCAGTAATCATTAACACGAAAAATAAGGAACTTAAGGAAATTCCAGTAGTATCAGAATACCCAGATGTATTCCCAGAAGAACTCCCGGGATTACCACCCGACAGGGAAGTAGAATTTAGGATTCATCTAATTCTGGGAACTACACCGATAGCCAAGGCACCTTATCGGTTAGCACCCACTGAAATATTAGAACTAAAAAAGCAGTTAAATGAATTATTAAACAAAGGATTTATACAACCTAGTTCATCCCCGTGGGGAGCTCCAGTGTTGTTTGTGAAAAAGAAAGATGGGTCAATGAGAACGTGTATCGATTACAGGGAATTAAATAAGGTTACAATTAAGAATCGATATCCATTACCTAGGATTGATGATCTTTTTTATCAACTCCAGGGAGCTAGATATTTTTCTAAGATCGACTTACGTTCCGGATACCATCAATTGAAAGTACAAAAAGAAGACATACCTAAAACTGCTTTTAGAAATAGGTATGGACATTACGAGTTTACAGTCATGCCCTTCGGACTAACAAATGCTCCCGCAGCATTTATGGACATGATGAATAGGATCTGTAAACCGTATTTGGATAAATTTGTAATTGTCTTTATCGACGATATACTCATTTATTCCAAAAGTCAGGACGAGCACTGTCAGCACTTGCATGCACTCTTAACCTTGTTAAGAAGGGAGAAGCTTTACGCCAAATTCTCAAAATGTGAATTTTGGCTACAGGAGGTGCAATTTTTAGGACACATGGTGAATCATGAAGGTATTCACGTAGAACCCTCCAAAATAGAAGCAATCACCAAATGGAAAGTTCCACAATCAGTTATGGAAATTAGAATCTTTTTAGGATTAGCTGGATACTATAGGCGCTTTATTAAGGATTTTTCTAAAATAGCGGTGCCATTAACTAAGCTAACCTGTAAAGCAGTTAAGTTTGAATGGGGACCTAGGCAAGAAGAAGCTTTTAAGATTTTGAAACAAAAGCTAACAAACGCCCCAATTTTAGCCTTGCCAGAGGGGACAGAAGATTTTGAAGTTTACTGTGATGCTTCAAAGCTAGGATTAGGATGTGTGCTGATGCAACGCAAAAAGGTAATTGTGTATGCATCAAGGCAATTGAAAAAGCACGAGGAAAACTATACGACTCATGACTTAGAATTAGGAGCTATAATTTTTGCCCTTAAGATTTGGAGACATTATCTGTATGGAAGTAAGTTTACTATCTATACGGTTCACAAAAGCTTAAGGTACATATTTGGGCAAAAAGAATTAAACATGAGGCAAAGGAGATGGATGGAGATTCTAAGTGATTACGACTGTGATATTCAATATCACGAAGGAAAGGCCAATGTAGTTGCAGATGCCTTAAGTCGTAAGTTTCATGAAAAGCAAAAGCGAGTTCGTGCCCTTAGATTAAATCTACAATTAGATTTAATGGAACAACTGAAGAATGTTCAAGAAACAGCAATCGAAGATGATGTTGAAGGAATGAAGGGACGAGTAAAAGAATTAGAACAAGGAAATGATGGAATTTGGAGATTCCATAAAAGGATTTGGGTACCTAAGCAAGGAGAATTAAGAGATAAGATTTTAGAAGAAGCTCATAAATCTAGGTATACTGTGCATCCCGGTAACAATAAGATGTACCAAGATTTAAGGAATAATTTCTGGTGGATAGGAATGAAAAAGGACATAGCTAAATATGTTTCTAAGTGTCTTACTTGCTCACAAGTTAAAGCAGAACATCAGAAACCCTCAGGTCTACTACAACAATTAGAAATGCCTGTATGGAAATGGGAACTTATAACTATGGATTTTGTTACTAAGTTACCCAAAACCAGAAAAGGTAATGATGCGATTTAGGTAATTGTGGATCGATTAACCAAATCAGCTCATTTTCTACCCATGAAAGAAACCTTTAGTATGGAAAGGTTAGCCAAGTTGTATGTAGACGAAGTAGTATCTTTACATGGAGTTCCACTCTCCATTGTATCCGATAGGGATAGTCGTTTCACTTCCCATTTCTGGACTAGTTTTCAGGAAGCAATGGGAACCCGACTAAATTTAAGTACTGCATATCATCCACAAACAGACAGACAAAGTGAAAGAACGATACAAACCCTGGAAGACATGCTCCGGGCATGTGTGATAGATTTTGGTGGAAACTGGGACGACCACCTACCTTTAATTGAATTCTCCTATAACAATAGCTATTATTCAAGCATTGAAGCTGCCCCGTTCGAAGCACTGTACGGACGAAAGTGCAGAACTCCAGTTTGTTGGGCAGAAATAGAAGAAAGTCAATTATCAGGTCCTGAAATTGTACAAGAAACTACCGACAAGATCACTCAGATCAAGGAAAGACTGAAAATGGCTCGTGATCGTCAAAAGAGTTATGCCGACAATCGATGCAAGCCACTAGAAGTTCGAGTTGGAGACAAGGTACTCTTGAAAGTTTCTCCTTGGAAAGGAGTAGTTCGATTTGGTAAGAAAGGAAAGCTAAGTCCAAGATATGTGGGACCATTTCCAGTGATCCAACGTATAGGACCAGTTGCTTATCGTTTACAACTACCAGAAGAACTAGCTGGAGTACATGATGTATTTCATGTATCCAACCTCAAGAAGTGTTTGTCGAACGAATCACTGGTAGTACCTCTTCGGGACATAGAGGTAAATGAAAAGTTAAAATTCGTAGAAAAACCATTACAAATAGAAGACCAAAAGATCAAGTTTCTCAAGCACAAGCGATTAGTGCTGGTCAAAGTCAAGTGGGATTCTAAAAGAGGACCTGAATACACTTGGGAACTGGAATCCGAAATGAAGCGAAAGTATCCTCACTTATTTCAGTAAATCTCGAGGACGAGATTTTAAATAAGGTGGGGAGGATGTAAGGACTCTAAAAAATGTCCCAATTTGACCCGTAAGTGAAAACCCGGACCCCTGAAACCCTAATCCATATCAAAAACCAAGAAATCTAGAAAATGGGTCTTCAGGCGGGCCGCGTAAGGGTTAGCTTAGCCTTACGCAGGCCGCGTCAAAGTGAAGGTTGACCGGATAAGCGTCCAGATCCACATGTTGCACGCGTGGAAAGTCTAGTGATGACACCGTAGCCCTAGTCTACGTTTAGCTGCCTCACGCGGGCCGTGTAAGGATTGGCCGAAGGTTCACGCGGGCCGCGTGAACCCCAAATTTCTGCTATAAATAGGTTGGACATCGAGCTTTCATAAGGTTTTAAAAGATCATGTTAAAATCTTCCGCTGTCGCATCATAAATACCACGGGTTCCTGTCCCGCGGCTCCTGACTGGGTCAAACCGGGGCTGGGGCCGTGACACATAACCCCAAATCACCAACCTTTTAAGATAGACATAAACTATGGCTTGTCGATTGTCATGAACCCTAATTTCAATTCCACAAGACTCATGCGATTCATAAAATGTTCATGACTATCACCAACCAATCCACTAAGTAAACATTAAACCTTACATCTTACAAATCCATAACAGTGAGTCAACCAAACACGCATGAACAAGATTCACAAGAAAGTTTACTCTATTCAAGATAACATTACTAACCGTGATACGGGGGATTAGATTACTCGAGATGGAAAAGAAATGCTTCGAGACCCTATGGTTGCCGTCGCACAGAGATTGATAAGGGAGAGGAGACTCTAGGGTTTTATGTTTACGTCTAGCGGTTACAAGGGTTATACATAACATAAACAGTTGGGCCGCGAAATAGATTGGGCCAAGGCCCGTTTCTGACGAAGGACCTTATGCGATGAAGATTCTTTCTTCGTCAAGATAAGAGTGGCGAAGAACCCCTTTCTTCGTTGAAAGGATCTTGTGGCGAAGAACCATATTAATAAACCTTTAATAATTTATATCTAACACTACACATTTATCAACCAATCATTACACATAACACATAAATCATTCAGATAAACTACACACGACACCAAGTAAATCAAATTGTAAAGTCAGTGATGTGCAAAGGAAAGACCTTGGAATCTTGGGTTGTCACATCATCCCCAACTTGAAAGAATTTTCGTCCCGAAATTTGATAAGTAACCCAAAGCAGCAAGATGTTAGATCAGGATGACTGTGAATTTTCCGCAGGTGCCACATCATCCCCAACTTGAAAGGGAATTTCGCCCCGAAATTCACCAGTTGCATCCGATTTAGATTGGTCGGTTGGGAATAAGTGAGGGTACTTGAGCTTCATCTGATCCTCGCGTTCCCACATGAACTCCGGTCCACGTCTTGAGTTCCAACGAACTCTCACAATTGGAATCCGACTATGCTTACAGACCTTGACTTCCCGATCCATAATTTCGATTGGTTCTTCGATAAACTGCAACTTATCGTCAATTTCAGCTCTCGAAATGGTACCACTAGTGTTTCATCAGACAAACACTGCTTTAGATTCGAGCCATAAATGGCATTGTGTACGTTACCCAATTAGTCGGGTAACCCGAGTTTGTAGGCCACGTGACCGATTCTTTCCAGAATTTTGAGTGACCCAACATATCGTAAATTAAGCTTGCCACACTTCTCAAGCGTACCACACCCTCCCTGGGTGAGACTTTCAATCATGACACATTTGCCTGCAGCGAACTCCCATTGTTTCCTAAGCTTATCAATTTTCCTGATAGTCACGCGTTGTCGCCAAACGACTTCCGATCTAAAAAATCTTCCCAAGAGTTTTGTGTACAAGTCCTAGACCTGTGATTAGGTTGTCAACCATCTTAGTCCAACAAGGAGGTTGGCATCATCGTCCATGCAATGCCTCAATAGAGCTGTCTGGATACTAGAATGGTAACTGCTGCAGTAGAACTCAACCATAGGTAGGAGTCCTTCAAATTTTCACTAAAGCCAAACACACACATGTTCGCAGCATGTCTTTGAGTGTCAGGAGGGTTTGTTTACTCTGACCATTTGTCCTACGGTGATAAGTAATGCTCATGTCTAGACGTGAGCCAGGGGTGTTGTGTATTGCCTATCATAAATCAGGTATAGATCAAAATCAGAGGTAACAGGAGTTGGCACCCCGTGCCTAGAGACCGCCCTTCACAGGTAAATACTCACAGGATACGAAGACTTTGTCAGTTTTTCTTGTTTGCAAGAAAGTGCACCGGTGACATGAGACAATTAATGATCGCCCAAGTGATATTGTTTCTGTTTCGTGTTTCAAGAAGGACAGTGACAAAATCCATGGTAGTCTGTTCCCATTTCCATATGGGTGTCTCAGGTTGCTGGCACAAAGCAAAAGGTTTCTGATATTCCACCTTGACTTTCACACAAGTCAAACATCGTTCACATACTCGGCTATGTGGGCCTTCATGCCCGGTCGCAGTACAAGATTTATAAATCCTAGTATCTCCTATCAAGACTCAGACGACTAGAACATCAAGGCCGGTGTGCTTTGCTCCACTCAAGTTCCCTAAGGTTGTCGTATAATGGAAATCATATGCGTTCCATGAAGTAGCGAATATCGTCCAACTTGCCAAAAGCTGTTCCTCCATGCCCCACATGGACCCAACTTGAAAATTCTCTTCCTTTAGTGCTACAGTTTGAACAGGGCGAATCTGATCGGGTAGGCTAGAGTCGATGGTGAGCTGCATGCTCATACGTGTTTAGGTTCCATGGTCGTAACCGCTCGAGAGTTCCATCCAGTGATGCCATCACATGTTTAGCTCTTTCGAAACAAGGGTACACGGGAGGCCCTTGTGATCGGTCTAAGTAGTGCATTTGGTACCGTCCAAGTAATGCCTCCAACTTAAATCCAAAGACCTTGGCTTCCACCGCAGGTTGTGACTCATGCAATTCTCCTTCGTAAATCCACTACGTGCGTCATCATCTTCTCATGTTGCAACGGCGTGTAACTGGGTCTCTGATTTAAACCATCATGGTATACCGCTAGATCACCCGTACCCTCAGGTAAAGACATTGCTTAGTGCATTGTAGAGTTGGATTTCAAAAGCTGAAAAAACGTTCTCCTGTTTTGTCTCCCATAAATTCACAGCACCCGCTGTGCTAAAGAGGTTAAAGCTACGCAACCTTCGAAAGTCCCGCGATGAATATGCGTTAGTATCTAGCGAAACCAAGGAATTGCTGTATCCCCGAAGGGATCTTTGGTGTCGATCAGTTCCTAACAAAATGGATCTTAGCGAGATCCACGTGTATTCCCATTTCGTTAATTACATAACCAAAAATGTACCTCGTGAATCCAGAAGTTACATTCAACAAGGCTTCGCGCGGAGTGGCTCCTCCCTCAGGAGCTCTAAAATAAGGTACAAATGCCGCCCATGATGTTCCTTTCTCCTGGAAATGTTTCAAAACATCATCAAATAACACAGTCGATTCATGTGATCCATAAAGCTGCTGGTGTGTTGATTAACCCAAAGGTCATGGAATACAAAGTTGCAATGGCCGCATAGCGTTCGATATGCCGTTATAGAAACATTATCCCCTTGGACTTCCATCTGATGATAGTTTGTTCGTTAGTCAATCCTTGAATGGGAGCTTGACCCTCGCAACTGGTCGGCAGGTTGTCAATACATGGTCAAGGCAAGCGGTTCTTGACTGTCACTTTGTTGAGTTCTCGATAATCAGTACACATACGAAAAGGCTTATGTTCACGGATATAACTGGGGCTCCCCAAAGAGAAAAACTAGGTCCGATAAAACTCCTGTCCAATGGTTCCTATAGCTGATTAGACAGTTCTTGCAACCTTCCTGGTGCAAAACGGTAAAGAGTACGAGTAATCAGGGCTGCCTCTGGCGTGAGATCGAACTGAGATTCTGCCTAACAGTTGTGGAAGTAAACCTGAAAGTTCCTCGGGTAGCACACCGAGAGAGATCACGAGCAATTGGTGGATCCTGGATCCTTTTTTTCCATAGCCTTAACTTCAGTAATGGTTGCTAACATAGCGGGGTGATCCCTCCGTAGACACTTCTGGGCCTTCATTGCTGAAATGATGCTAACCTGTACACCACTCTGACACTTTAGGTCAGGCGAAGACTCTCCACTAGGGAGAGGGATACACATAATTTTCTCCTCACAAGGTATATCTGCGTGATATCTGAATAACCAATCCACACTAACTACTGCATCGAAACTATCAAGGATAGCAGAAGGAAGGTCGATGTCGAGCACTTGTCCCACAAGGTCGAGTTTGCATCCCAACGAACATATGAGGTTTCAATTGACTTGCCCTCAGCCGATTCCACAACAGGTTCGGTTTCAAGAAGCATCAGGGTTAAATAGAACAGAGACGAAGCGATTTGCTAACCATACAAGCTACCATGTTGCTATTTTGCCTGGCGTCGCTTACGCCAATCCTAAATGCCCTTCCATGAGAATCATTTCCAGCGTTGTTGTTTTTGTTACGAGAATTTCCAGTACTGCCATCATTCCCCTGGGTTGTTGTCGTCTTGATCTAACAATGGCCAATCCACGTCGTTGGCACCTCCATTTCCATACTGTAGGCTATGATTACGAGTACCTTGATGTCACCGTGACTGTTGTCTCTAATGTCGTTGCTTGAAACAAAGCCCTGCAATCCTTCACCAACAGGGTCCATCTTGTCACATTCCGTGTCACGTCCTAAGGCGCTACTCATTGTGCTGGCAGCTACACATTCCACACCATAGTCAATTGTCATCGCTTATGTCCTGATTGATTCGTAAGAGTTAACTCCCATAAGTCTCTGACTAGGGTTAAGGATTCGATTGAAGTCAATTGCTGATGTTCGTTGCTGGTAATCAGGGTCGTTCTAATACTGAGGTCGGTAAGGCACTACACTCATCCTCTTGTCCATCGCTATTGCAAGTTGATTGAGTAATACACAATATGTTGCGAGAGTGTTGCAGAAGTGATCGCACTTTGGAATCTAAGACATCAATACATTGAGTTCCAGCAAACGAAGAGGAGTGAGAAAGGTATAGACCAATCATTCGACGCTGCGACATCCAACTCAGGGACGTTCGTACTAGCACCTAACATTCTACACAGGTCGTTAGATGTTCAGATGAGTGTTCAGGTGATACTCGATAGCATTGAGATTTGCAGGGATTCAAAGAGGAGTGAAAAGATTACGTTCGAGTAGGAGACAATCACTGCTATGACTACTATGGATTTGTTACGTTCCTCATTGGTCGAATAATGGGTCAGAACCCCTTTTTCACTTGTTAAGTCTCACTGGGACTCACATGCACCCCACATTATTATTATTATGTGTGCACCCACAATAATATTGTGATTTGCATGCTCATCTCAGTTCCTCCTAACTCATGTCAAATGGTTCTTCAAACTCAGATATCAAATGTAGGTTATCAAAAGGATAAGATCACACAAATCCAAGGACTATGCCATACTATCAACGCATCATAATGGAAGCAAACAATTCATGTAATCATGCTATAGTGACGAGTGTGTGTTCGTATGCTACATCATAAACAAATGTGTACTAGTCATGTAATGTACGCAGAAGGTGAAAAAAAGAGGAACCTTGCAGTCTAGAGCTGAGTGTCATGGTCGTATTCACGTATTCAGAACTGGTCGGTTATAGTCTGGTTTTATAAAAAAAACATTTTTAAAACCAAGTTCACTATAACCAGTGGATCTGATACCAAACTGTCACACTCCCAAAATACCACATGCGAAAGCCTCGCTAGGCGTGTGACGTACCAGGGTCTAGCCAACAATCACATTGAACTAATATCAAGATTTAAATAAAAGATTTCATTTATTAACATAAAGTGTTACAAACCATTAAATGTAATTCTTCGTGTTCAGCTGTCACACCCCGACCGCGTTAAAACAACGAAACCACGTCGGAAACGTCGGGGAGTGTTGTAACAGAATCATCGTTTCATAACCATGGATACAAAAGTTTTGTTTTGTTGATTCATTAAGTAATTTACATTGTCTTAAACCAAAACAAACAATTTACACATCGTCTATCATTATTATTATGTCGCTAAGGCCTCGTCCAGATCCTATGTGAACATGTATCCTAGCAATCAACATCATGCAACACCACCTGAAACATATGCAAAAACAAAGTCAGCCAAGAAATTGCTAGCGAGCACATAGGTTTTATGAGAGTATCGGATTCATGGCTCGTTTACATGTTGCAGTACCACATTAGACTACAGAAGTAAAAAACAAACCTCGTTTTGAAAAGTATGTAGTATTGCAACATGATTAACCAACTCAAATCAAGTTGGTTATAATTTATAAAATCTCGCAGCCATGATTCTTAACACAAAACATTTGTTTACGTAAACCAAATTGTAAATTGTTCTCGTTACAAAACTCGTATGGTTTATATCATTTTGAAAACATTGTTACGTGACATCGTTTCAAAATCGTTTATCCAAGTGAACTAAATAATGCCATGGAATGTAATATGACAAAAGCACTTATATATAAGAAGTACCAGCGGTGTATCTACCATGCTTTTATCATGTTACACCCGTCCCATTATCTAATCACATCCCAATACCAATCGTTTGTTTAAATCATTTAATTTGTTCAAATCGTTTCCAAAATCGTTTAAATCGTCCCAAAATCGTTCTCGTTTTAATTGTGAAACTACTTTTGGTCGTCTCGTTAATAACATCCAAACCTTCGCAACTCGTCCATCATTAAACTCGTATTAACAAACCACCAAAGGGTAAGTTAACAATCACAGATTCGGTCGTTACCCACATAACCCCCACACATAACCATGGGTGCAGTCTGATAACGGGATTTGTCAGATCCCATGGTACCATAACCTAATACTGGTCGGTTCGGCCAAAATTAATGAATGTTATTCATTATGTAACTACGTCCAACAAGTTCGTTCACATTATCGAAAATCGTTATTTGTTTAATATAAACCATAATAATCGTTTTTGAAATCATCGTTAAAACCTCGAAATCGTTTAACACATATGAATCACCCCAAAACAATTGAAAACAGTAAAATAGGGGATCTATGTACTCACATCAAAGTGAAAAGTATCCTCAATCTAAAGAACCTCAACAAGCTCAAGCAAATCAAGGAAACTCAAGCAGCACCTTGTAATCGAATCACTAGTAAATAAATCGACACTTAAATCGGAAGATCAGACAGAATGAGGTTTCGTAAACCAAATGAGTGTTGGCACTCATGTGATATGTTTTAACAAAGCCTACATTCTAGATCGGAACCTAACCTAAGTGCTTTCGACCCGTTACGACCCATTAAGGTAGCTTAAGCCACTTTAACGCGTCGTTCGCGCAAACGTGCATTCGAGACGTCTAACTAGTCCTATGACAAGTATTATATGCCTAAACATGCTTAAATATGTTGCATAATCAGCTAAGTGACAAAAGTTTAGGTTACATATGCTTAAAATCCAATTATGCATGAAAAGGGCATTTTGGTCATTTACCTAAGGCATATAAACTACCTATCATACAACTACTTAAACTATGTGACCATAAGGTATAACCTCGGAAGGTTATTCCTATGCAACTATGGTCACTAATTATGCTTGGTCGGATCCTAATGATCGACCAAACGGGTCGAGTTCAAAAGTCTAAGTGGTGGTTTAGACCGCTTGGCTTACGACTCTAAACAAGCACTAAACTAAAAGTGACGAGCTAAACATGTTTAACTAAGTTAGAAAACAGGTTTTGATATCAAAACAAAGTGTTTTGATACCCAAGAGTAGTTTGGTTGCAAAATACTCATAAATACGCATTTTGACCGAAACTACGACTCATCACTACGCCTAGTCAACGTGGTAATCAGTAGGTATAGTCACAAGGGACTATAACCATCGTGATTACGCTCACGTTGCAAAGTTCAAACGAACTTTGTGTTGACCAAAGACTGGTAAAGTCAAACAATGTTTGACTTTTATGCTCGAAAAGCAATAAAAGAACGAAAGAAGCTTACAAAGGGTCCAAGCTAGGGAGAACTTGATCTATAACACTCAGGTATGAAGCAAAGGCTTCAACTTAGAGCATTAATCAGATGAAGGGTGCAGAAAATGGAACGAGGGCATGGGTATTTATAGTTTTCAGTAAACTGTTAAGACCATTCCTTGCTAAAGAGGGAACAATCTTGGCCATCCATGTGGGCAAATGGTTTTAGAATACCATGGACATGAAAAACTATCAAAACCCAGCAGATGGTATCCCAAATTAGGTGTTGAAAACCATCAAAACATAAAAAATGGACCAGATTCAAAGTTTATGTCTGGTAGTCTGTCATGCCCCGCGTAAGATGAGACCCTATCTTACGCGGCCCGCCAGAGCTCAGTTTCCAGAAATGTCAAAATTGGTCCCTGCACTTGAAAAACTTGGTTTTCGATGCATATTTGACACGTTTAAGCCCCGTTAACCCCATTTCAAGGCTCTAAAATGAAGTTAAGGTATAGGAAAATTAAAATATGCTCAAAAACATCTCGGATGTCGGTTCGTTTGGTCGTACGATTGCGTTATTCGGGTAATTACGACGGAAGTCGTAACGAACGCAAAAACGATCCAAATTAAGCGACGAATGGAATTTTATGATGCCAATCACTAAAATAAAATATTTTAATGATTACATAAATTTTTGGATGTCCGGATATATTCAGAACGTAAGATATGCGCGAAAATGCAAACTTATGCACTTTTTGACGCTTTTAGTCCCTATTGATCAAATAAGTTTATTTTAGCATACCGAACCCCTCAAAGCCTATTTCTAAGCTATGTAAAGGATATTTAGGGTATGTTTAACTATGATCAAGTTCCAGAATGTTCGTTACTGAACAAATCGGCATACTTTTGCAGTTTGACACAAATAGTCCCTGCGATCGAATAGACTTGTTTTCAACACACCAAACCATCCAAAACTTATTTCTAAGTTATGTGAAGGTTATTCAAGGTATGTTAAGCCCATGTCACTATTTTGGAGTGTTTGTCGTGTTAAACTGACTGCCTTTACGCATCAGTTTGCGTATAACTTTCCAGAAAGCGATTTAAAGCTTGAAATCGGAATCGAATCAAATCGTAAAAGAATCAAACACAAATACACACATAATAACACCAAAACACATTGTTTTATTGATAATTGACATTGTTTTACATTCTACATCGATTACAGAGCACAGTTGTCACAGTCTCCCCTACTTTAGGAAATTCCGTCCCGAAATTTTAACTAGAGGAAACTTGTGAGAACAATTGCGGATATTTCGCCTTCATTTGGTCCTCATGTTCCCAAGTAAACTCTGGGCCACGTTTGGATTCCCAGCGAACCTTGACCAATCAAATCCATTTGTTCTTCAACTGTTAGACAACACGGTCCATTATCTCCACAGGTTTCTCGACAAAGTGCATCGTTTCCTTGATTTGGATTTCGTCGAGTGGAATGTGAAGATTAGCGTCAGCTAAACACTTTCGAAAATTGGACACATGGAAAGTCGGATGAATATTTCCAAGCTCTGGAGGTAGCTCTAGTCGATAGGTAACCTTTCCAATTCTTTCAACAATCTTAAATGGTCCAACATATCGAGGTGCAAGTTTTCCTTTCTTTCCAAATCTTACCACTCCCTTCCAAGGTGACACCTTGAGTAGGACATGGTCTCCGAATTGAAATTCTAGGGGCTTGCGTCACATATCCGCATAACTCTTTTGACGGCTTCTAGCAGTCACAAGATTATCACGAATTTTCTTGATTTTGTCTGTTGTTTCTAGAATGAGCTCAGGTCCAGTAAGCTGAGCTTCACCGATCTCATTCCAACAGACAGGTGAACGACACTTTCGACTGTAGAGAGCTTTGAATGGTGCCATATTGATGCTAGCATGATAACTATTATTGTAAGAGAACTCAATCAACGGCAGATGGGAATCCCAATTACCACCAAAGTCTATCACGCATGCTCTAAGCATATCCTCCGAAGTTTGAATCGTCCTCTCAGATTGTCCATCTGTTTGGGGATGATAACCATAGCAAATTGCATGGTCTTCCAGAAATGAGATGAAAATCGAGCATCACGATCAGATATGATATCCAAAGGGACACCATGTCGAGATACAATCTCATCAACATAAATCTTTGCAAGTTTATCAACAGATATATCCTCGCGAATCGGAATAAAATGAGCTGAATTCGTTAATCGATCGATAACAACCCATATAGCATCGTGACCTTTGGATGTACGCGGTAATTTAGTGATGAGATCCATTGCAATGTTCTCCCACTTCCAAACCGGTATCTCTGGTTGTACAAGCAAACCAGATGGTCGTTGATGTTCAGCCTTGACTTTGAGACAAGTTAGGCATTTTAATACATACAAGGCAATATCCTTCTTCATACCAGGCCAGCAGTACTGAGTACGAGGATCCTTGTACATTTTATCAGCACCAGGATAGATAGAATATCGAGACTTATGAGATTCGTCCATCACTAAAGTGCGAAGATCGTCTTGTTTCAGAATCCATAAACGATCTTTGAAATAGAGTAAACCATCGTCCTTCGCTTCGAGCTTAAGCTCAAGTTGAAGTGGTAGCTCATATTTCAATAAGCCTTTGGTCACACAAGATCGTTGAGCTTGAAGGACACGAGATTGAATAACGGATAGAGTTCGAACAGAATGAAGCTTGACTCGCTCCTTTTGACTAAGCGCATCGGCTACGACATTCGCCTTACCAGGATGGTAGCGAATCTCGCAATCGTAATCACTCAAGAGCTCAACCCATCGTCGTTGCCTCATGTTCAGCTCCTTCTGATTTAGAATGTGTTGGAGACTTTTGTGGTCTGTGAAAACCACACACTTCGTACCATAAAGATAGTGTCTCCAGATTTTGAGTGCGAAAACTACAGCTCCTAACTCAAGATCATGAGTCGTGTAGTTCTTCTCGTGAACTTTCAGTTGTCTTGACTCATACACAATAACCTTACCTCGTTGCATAAGGACACAACCAAGGCCTAGATTTGACGCGTCACAATAGACAACGAAATCATCATTTCCATGGGCAAAGATAGAATAGGAGCATCGCGGAGTTTTCGTTTCAGCGTTTGGAACGCATCTTCTTGTTTGGGTCCCCACTCAAAAGGCTTATTCTTTTGAGTCATAGCAGTGAGTGGAACCACAATCTTAGAGAAATTCGAAATAAATCGATGATAATAACCAGCAAGACCAAGAAAAGAACGAATCTCTGTGGGTGTTGTTGGTTCATTCCAATCCTTAATTGCAGCAATTTTGGATGGATCCACATGAATACCCTGCTCGTTGACTATATGACCCAAGAACTGAACTTCTTTAAGCAAAAATTCACACTTGGATAATTTAGCAAAAAGTTGTTCCTTCTTCAGGAGTTCCAGTGTCAAACGAAGGTGTTGCTCGTGATCGGCTCGATACTTCGAATAAATGAGAATATCGTCAATAAACACAATGATGAACTTGTCTAAATAAGGTTTGTAGACCCTATTCATTAAGTCCATGAAGATAGCTAGGGCATTCATCAAACCAAAAGGCATGGCAGTGAACTTGTAGTGCCCATATCTCGTGCGGAATGCAGTTTTGGGAATATCTTCTTAGGGTACACGAAGTTGATGATACCCAGAACGTAGATCTATCTTGGAAAAACAGGTAGCACCTTGCAGCTGATCAAAGAGATCATCGATTCGAGGTAGGGGATATCGATTCTTGATGGTAAGCTTGTTAAGCTCACGATAATCGATACACATTAAAAAAGATCCATCTTTCTTTTTCACAAACAGGACAGGAGCACCCCAAGGTGAAAAGCTCGGATGGATGAATCCTTTATCAGATAACTCTTGAAGCTATTTCGATAATTCTTGCATCTCCGACGGTGCAAGACGGTAAGGTGCTTTCGCAATCGGGTTGGCATTGGGTACAAGATCAATATGAAATTCGACTTGACGAACTAGAGGCAAACCAGACAGTTCATCAGGAAACACCTCTGGATAATCCCGAACAATCGGGATATCCTAAATACTCTTGTTCTTGCCTTTCTCCTCGGTGACATGTGCCAGAAAAGCAACATATCCTTTTCATAAATAACTTCGGGCTTTCGTACACGACATGAGTTTCAAACCAACAGATGGTTTCTCGCCATGAACCTCTAGGACATCACCAGACGAAAGAGGAATACGAAGGATCTTATTGAAACAAACCACCTCAGCATGATGTTTGGTCAACCAATCCATCCCTACGATGATATCGAAACTCCCAAGTTGCATCGGTGTGAGGTCAATAGGAAAAAGATGGTTATTGAGGTTCAATTGACAACCACGAATAACAGAATCGAGTACAAGAGGTTTACCAATCGCAACTTTAACATATAAGGGTTTCCTCAGTTTAGTTCTAGGTATCGCAAGTAAAGGCTCAAAAGATAACGAAACAAAACTCCTATCGGCACCAGAATAAAAAAGAACAGATGCAAGTTGATTGTTAACAAGAAACACACCGTTAACAACCTCGTTGTCAGCTCGAGCCTCGTTTGTATTCAGATTGTATGCTCGTCCACGAGCGAGATTCACATTCATGTTTGCATTTGCATTTGCATTTGCATTTGCATTTGCATTCGCGTTCACCAACCTTGGGCAGTTATTGCAGAAATGACCCATTTCTCGGCAATTGTAACACGAACCAGGTGAGAATCTCGCAGCATTCCCCTGAGCTTGTGCTGGAACCTGAGCAGCTTGATTCTGACCCAAACGACAAATGTTGGCCAGATGCCCAAGTTTACCACACGTAGTACACTTTTTGCAAGCCTGTTGAGAAACATGATGACCGTTGCATCGAGCACAGTAAGGTGTGGTACAAGCATATTGCTTTTTCGCGGGAGGTAGGGCTGGTGGGTTCTGAGCATTCTGTGCAGTGACTGCAAAGTTCTAGGAAGCCTTGCGCTTCCTCGACTTTTTAGAAGACTCACCCTTCTTCTTACCCTTACTCTTTTCTTGTGCAGAATCAACTGACTTCTTCTTGTCACCCTTGCGGGTTAATTTCCCTTTTCTGACTTGAGACTCGGTCAGAGTAGCAGCCAATTCAATCGCTTGACGAACAATAGTAGGATTACTGCCAGTCACAATGTCTTGCACAGAATCAGGTAAACCATCGATATACCTCCCTATCGCTTTCTCCAATAGGGTAACCATAGTGGGACACAACAAACTCATCTCCTCATAACGATCTGTATACGCACGGTGTTCTCCCCCATCTTGTTTCAAATCATCGAATTCTCGTTCCAAAGCTCGAATCTCATGACGGGGACAGAACTCTCTCATCATGAGAGCTCGGAGCTCTTCCCATGTTTGTGCCATCGCTACATCGGCACCCCTATCACGCATCACACCGTTCCACCATGTAAGAGCATGCTTCTCGAACACATTGGATGCAAATTCAACCTTATGCTCATTCGGACATTGCACATGTCTGAATGTGCTTTCCAAACTTTCGAACCATTGCAGGGGCGCGGTTGCTCCTTGAGACCCAGAAAATTTCAACGGTTTAGCCGAATTGAAATTATTGAAACTACACTGAGCATTATTGTTATTATTGTTGTTGTATAATTGATGGATCTGGGTTACTATGTTCGGAAGCACCGCAGCCATTTGCTGAGTGACAAGGGCTGCGACTTCTTCGTTGGTTAGAGGTTGTGCATCACGTCGAGGAGGCATTGTCTAAAAAGACCAAGGAAACATGAGAAACGAGTGAGGTCGACAATTGGAAAAACAATCGAAGTATTGAAAACATCGATAAAACACAAGGAAGGCGATCATTCGTTTGTTACCTCGAACAAACAAATGACACGCAGTGACTAATCAAAGTAAATGGGTCAATATAATGTATCACTGAAGACATGCTCGCCTATAAGTGAACACTCACCCCAAGAGTTCCCAGGTAAGAGTGACTGGTCCGATACTACGGATTTGTACGAACACTCTAGCCTTAGAAAGAAAACTCAGGGTACAAGCATTCATCCTTCCAGTTTGCATGTGTTCACATTATTTAGACCCAAACTTTGACGAGATTTTGAAAACAAAAAGGGTTCAAAACCTTATAATCAATCACCCAAGAATAGATGATTAATTTTCGAAGCGGATTTGTTATTGTATTCTCGTTGTGGTTGTCACCTAAGGATAGGTGACGGTATTGTTTTAAAATCTAAACGCAAGAAGACTCGCGTTAGGGTCCTAGAAAGATATAGTCTAGGTCAAAGCATTACTAATAACCTAATTCCCTATAACCATTTTCTCTGATACCAACTCTTCTGTCACATCCCGACCGCGTTCAAACAACGAAACCGCGGCGGAAACGTCGGGGAGTGTTGTACCAGAATCATCGTTTCATAACCATGGATACAAAAGTTTTGTTTTATTGATTCATTAAGTAATTTACATTGTCTTAAACCAAAACAAACAAGTTCATGTATCCTAGCAATCAACATCATGCAACACCACCTGAAACATATGTAAAAAAAAGTCAGCAAAGAAATTGCTGGCGAGCATATAGGTTTTATGAGAGTATCGGATTTATGGCTCGTTTACATGTTGCAGTACCTCATTAGACTACAAGAGTAAAAAAAAAACCTCGTTTTGAAAAGTATGTAGTATTGCAACATGATTAACCAACTCAAATCAAGTTGGTTATAGTTTATAAAATCTCGCAGCCATGATTCTTAACCCAAAACATTTATTTAAGTAAACCATATTGTAAATTGTTCTCGTTACAAAACTCGTATGGTTTATATCATTTCAAAAACATTGTTACGTGACATCGTTTCAAAATCGTTTATCCAAGTGAACTAAATAATGCCACGGAATGTAATATGACAAAAGCACTTATATATAAGAAGTACCAGCGGCGTATCTACCATGTTTTTATCATGTTACACCCGTCCCATTATCTAATCACAACCTAAAACCAATCGTTTGTTCAAATCATTTAATTTGTTCAAATCGTTTCCAAAATCGTTTAAATCCTCCCAAAATCGTTCTCGTTTTAATTGTGAAACTACTTTTGGTCGTCTCGTTAATAACATCCAAACCTTCGCAACTCATCCATCGTTAAACTCATATTAACAAACCACCAAAGGGTAAGTTAACAATCACAGATTCGGTCGTTATCCACATAACCCCCACACATAACCATGGGTGTAGTCTGATAACGGGATTTCTCAGATCCTATGGTACCATAACCTAATACTGGTCGGTTCGGCCAAAATTAATGAATGTTATTCGTTATGTAACTACGTCCAACAAGTTCGTTCACATTATCGAAAATCGTTATTTGTTTAATATAAACCATATTAATCGTTTTTGAAATCATCGTAAACCTCGAAATCGTTTAGCACATATGAATCACCCCAAAACAATTGAAAACAGTAAAATAGGGGATCTATGTACTCACATCAAAGTGCAAAGTATCCTCAATCTAAATAACTTCAACAAGCTCAAGCAAATCATGGAAACTCAAGCAACACCTAATAATCGAATCACTAGTAAATAAATCGACACCTAAATTGGAAGATCGGACATAATGAGGTTTCGTAAACCAAATGAGTATTGGAACTCATGTGATATGGTTTAACAAAGCCTACATTCTAGATCGGAACCTAACCTAAGTGCTTTCGACCCGTTACGACCCATTAAGGTAGCTTACGCCACTTTAACGCGTCGTTCGCGCAAACGTGCGTTCGAGACGTCTAACTAGTCCTATGACAAGTATTATATGCCTAAACATGCTTAAATATGTTGCATAATCAGTTAAGTGACAAAAGTTTAGGTTACATATGCTAAAAATCCAATTATGCATAAAAAGGGCATTTTGGTCATTTACCTAAGGCATATAAACTACCTATCATACAACTACTTAAACTATGTGACCATAAGGTATAACCTCGGAAGGTTAATCCCTATGCAACTATGGTCACTAATTATGCTTGGTCGGATCCTAATGATCGACCAAACGGGTCGAGTTCGAAAGTATAAGCAGTGGTTTAGACCGCTTGGCTTACGACTCTAAACAAGCACTAAACTAAAAGTGACGAGCTAAACATGTTGAAACATGTTTAACAAAGTTAGAAAACAGGTTTTGATATCAAAACAAAGTATTTTGATACCCAAGAGTAGTTTGGTTGCAAAATACGCATAAATACGCATTTTGACCGAAACTACGACTCGTCACTACGCCTAGTCAACGTGGTTATCAGTAGGTATAGTCACAAGTGACTATAACCATCGTGATTACGCTCACGTTGCAAAGTTCAAACGAACTTTGTGTTGACCAAAGACTGGTCAAAGCAGAAAGTCAAACACTGTTTGACTATCACGCTCGAAAAGCAATAAAAGAACGAAAGAAGCTTACAAAGGGTCCAAGCTAGGGAGAACTTGATCTATAACACTCAGGTATGAAGCAAAGGCTTCAACTTAGAGCATTAATCAGATCAAGGATGCAGAAAATGGAATAAGGGCATGGGTATTTATAGTTTTTAGTAAACCGTTAAGATCATTCCTTGCTAATGAGGGAACAATCTTGGCCATGAAAAACTATCAAAACCCAGCAGATGGTATCCCAAACCAGGTGTTGAAAACCATCAAAACATCAAAAATTGACCAGATTCAAAGTTTCTGTCTGGTAGTATGTCGCGCCCCGCATAAGATGAGACCCTATCTTACGCGGCCCGCCAGAGCTCAGTTTCCAGAAATGTCAAAATTGGTCCCTACACTTGAAAACCTTGGTTTTCGATGCATATTTGACACGTTTAAGCCCCATTAACCCCATTTCAAGGCTCTAAAATGAAGTTAAAGTATAGGGAACTTAAAAAATGCTCAAAAACATCTCGGATGTCGGTTCGTTTGGTCATACGGTTGCGTTATTCGGGTAATTACGACGGAAGTCGTAACGAACGCAAAAACGATCCAAATTAAGCGACGAATGGAATTTTATGATGCCAATCACTAAAATAAAATATTTTAATGATTACATAAATTTTTGGATGTCCGGATATATTCAGAACGTAAGATATGCGCGAAAATGCAAACTTATGCACTTTTTGACGCTTTTAGTCCCTATTGATCAAATAAGTTTATTTTAGCATACCGAACCCCTCAAAGCCTATTTCTAAGCTATGTAAAGGATATTTAGGGTATGTTTAACTATGATCAAGTTCCAGAATGTTCGTTACTGAACAAATCGGCATACTTTTGCAGTTTGACACAAATAGTCCCTGCGATCGAATAGACTTGTTTTCAACACACCAAACCATCCAAAACTTATTTCTAAGTTATGTGAAGGTTATTCAAGGTATGTTAAGCCCATGACACTATTCCGGAGTGTTTGTCGTGTTAAACAGACTGCGTTTACGCATAAGTTTGCGTATAACTTTCCAGAAAGCGATTTAAAGCTTGAAATCGGAATCGAATCAAATCATAAAATCATCAAACACATATACACACATAATAACACCAAAACACATTGTTTTATTGATAATTGACATTGTTTTACATTGTAAATCGATTACAGAGCACAGTTGTCATATCAGCGGAAGCATAAATCATTTGTTAAGTGTTCCATAAACCATGTGTACGAAAACCATTAGACTTATCTTGCGAGTCCATGAATCTCGACCTATGACCACTCCAGCATCCCAGACAGCAAGTTCCACGTTCCACATATCTATAACCTGCGAGCATGCACACAAGTGTATCAGACAACGCTGGTGAGTTCACAGTTTTATGAAAACGTTTGTTTACCAAGTGTTTAATCCAGTTTAATAACAATTCCGAAAGTAATGTTGATAATAACTCGAATACAAGACGGCTCTAGATTTATTTTGCCCTTTCCCCAATGCTCCTATCAAAGCATTAGGCATGACTGAGTCATTAGTTCACACCCGTCCTCTCAGGTACGGGGTGAGGGTGCCAAACCTAGATAGCGCTACCAACTAATACTCCGTTACCTCTCAGGTAACACACAAGATGGGACTTAATGGTGATAGGATGAGTGCATTATCCAATATTCCCGATTTTACCCACAAGACGTATTCCTCTCAGGAATAACCATTTGATTTACCCAAAAACCTATCCCTCTCAGGGATACCCAATGACTGTCCCACCCACCGGGACGCATGCTCAAGAGGAGCGAACTCACCTCAGATTGCTCGGTATGTTACCTTACATTACCCATTCCAAGTTGGTCAACCATACCCTATCGTGGTTACCAAGAATAGTCAGTTTCGTAAACACATATCCAATTCACGTATACAACAAGTCACACGTAATACCATTGTCACATAACACATAGCAAGTGTTTGGATTTCATACATGTTTATAACACAAGTTCATGTTTCCAACAATAGTTGCCAATAACATCAGGTTCATAAAGAAACACGTATTACTCCGGATTGCATTTATCACAAAGATCACCGTACAACATGTAGCACATATGCTATTCTCCTGCAAGTCCACATCTCATGTGCAAATCACATAACAACATTTACAGTTGTATTGTCTACCCACACAAGTCAAATCAAGATTAACATTGTTCATCATGCACATATAGAGTTTTACAAGCACAGGTATCTATCTTCATATACATCATAATCTATTTACTGTTCTGTATATTACTCTTATGGCGAAGAACCTCGGCGACGAAGGACTATCCTTCGTCGGGTTGGAGTATGACGAAGTACCCATTCTTTGTCAGAACTAGGTGTGTGACGAAGTATCATTCTTCGTCGAGACTACTAGTGACGAAATATACATTCTTCGTCGTGATCGGATTGTGACGAACTATCAATGTTTCATCGAGGTCATTCCACGGAACTTAATCACAACATCAGTTACACATAAGATCAATGGAACAATGATAGTTACCCTGTATAATCTAACAAACCCTAATATGAACAATCATTAAAACAGTTTCCATTTCACACATATAATTCTAATCATTGAAACTCACAACCCTAATTATCAAATAAATCAACAATAGGTTAAGCTGTCAACCGAATCAGGCCGAATCAAAACAATGCAAACATTCATAACAGTAGATCATTCATTATGCATAACCCTAAATCACCAACCTTTTAAGATAGACATAAACTATGGCTTGTCGATTGTCATGAACCCTAATTTCAATTCCATAAGACTCATGCGATTCATAAACTGTTCGTGACTATCACCAACCAATCCACTAAGTAAACATTAAACCTTACATCTTACAAATCCATAACAGTGAGTCAACCAAACACGCATGAACAAGATTCACAAGAAAGTTTACTCTATTCAAGATAACATTACTAACCGTGATCCGGGGGATTAGATTACTCGAGATGGAAAAGAAATGCTTCGAGATCCTATGGTTGCCATCGCACAGAGATTGACAAGGGAGAGGAGACTCTAGGGTTTTATGTTTACGTCCAGCGGTTACAAGGGTTATACATAACATAAACAGTTGGGCCGCGAAATAGATTGGGCCGAGGCCCGTTTCCGACGAAGGACCTTATGCGACAAAGATTCATTCTTCGTCCAGATAAGAGTGGCGAAGAACCCCTTTCTTCGTCGAAGGGATCTTGTGGCAAAGAACCATATTAATAAACCTTAAATAATTTATATCTAACACTACACATTTATCAACCAATCATTACACATAACACATAAATTATTCAGATAAACTACACACAACACCAAGTAAATCAAATTGTAAACTCAGTGATGTGCAAAGGAAAGACCTTGGAATCCTGGGTTGTCACAGTAGAAATGGTGAGGAAGTGTGTATTGATTATAGAAGTACAATATTTAGGTAGAAAACTTACGAAAATAGCCTTGAATCGAAGGAAAAGTGCTTGAGAACAAGCTGGAAGTGTGTTGGATCAGATAGGGCTGTCACATCAGTGAACAGTTGATGTGACAGGTGAGTATTTATAGGTGAGAGGGGGAAGAGGCGGTGGAGAGTTAAGTGGGTCGGATGGTCAGCCGATCGGATGGCCATCCAATCATCCGATCGGCTGGTCATCCGCACTGATGATCATTCGACCGAGCAGTCATTCGATCAAGCGACTGGTGCGAGTTAGTTTTCCGACTTTCATTTCGTGCGTTGAGCGTTGCGTTTCGTTTAAGCGAGTTGCGAGTAAGCGTTGCGGTAGCATTTCACAAGTAGTTACACAAATAACATAACACATAAAAGAATAAAAGTAAATCTACGTTTCGAGTTGTGATGAGATTGCGATGAGATAGAGTTTGCGAATAACATCCCAAAACATATATAAAGCACACACAAGTAAAGCACATAATAATACACACATACAACAATACCCATAACTGCGTTTTGAGTTTGCGATGCGTTGTGAAAGCGGTAGTAACATTGTGATAAAGTGTGTTTAAATAGTATGCGTTGGTAAATAGCGTTTAGCATGCGATAATAAGCGTAATATAGTTAACTAAGCAATAATTAAGCAAGAAAAGACAGGTCTGAATAATGACATGTCTTGACTTTGACTTTGACTTGTACTTTGACTTTGACTTTGACTTGCAAAGTCGGGTTGTTACATCGATCCGGCTTGAGTATCTTTGTGGCAACTCGTCCGCTTCCTTCTACGCCTCAGCTTGTATCACCAGAGTATTCTCTTCAACAGAGATTATTCAAAAATTAAAATAGATTAGTTATAAAAAGTGTGTGATTACAAAATAAATGAAAAAAATGTTGATGATGTGAAAAGATAAGTACTCTTAAGAATGTTTGCATGGTTGTACATAAAATTAATGTTTTAAAAGAATTTGAAAACCAGATATGACAACAGAGGAAGCGTTTGAAAGTACATTTAGCTAGTTGCACTGATGATGGTCTAATTTTATTGTTTGGGTACTATTATTAACGGTATTTACATATTTTTTTATAATTTGTTCCTAAGTAAATTGCATCATCCTACCATCCACAAACATTTTCCTGTTGAAGACCGAAAATTCCATGCAAATCTCTTGCATTTATATATGATGTACAACCCTTAGATACCTAACGTACGAGGTTAATCAAAACTGGCTTTGTAGTTAATATGTATCGATGCATGCACCATGCATGTGTGAATGTAATTCAGACATCTCCAAGGCGTAATAGATGTGGCAAGGATCAAACACAAAGGGCATGTGTGGAATGGTTTGCAAGGAGAACCAATATGAGTTTTAGGTCCGTTCATGGAGTGGTGTTTACGTGTACCAATCTAGAAACTAAGTCATTGTCTCGCGAGGTCTCGCAAAAGGTGAAGTCTGTTACAATCTATTACGGTACATGATTTTTGAAACACCTTGTGATTTTATTTTTGGTTTTGTTGTTTCGCATATAGACTCCTACTGGGTGTTCATAAGATTGGTCAATAATGGCTCGTACTAGTCTTCCATTGTATTTTGAGTCGTTTAAGTTTTTTTTAAACCCATGTGTGAGACCCAACATAAAAAAGATGCACTAGGCGAACATAAAGAAGATGCACTAAGTGACCAATGTCTTGATTTTAATATGTGTGTTGAATGATCGCCCCAAAAGCAAATGAGGTTCGAATCCTTTCTCTCTCTCCTTCTCATCTCAATTTAATTTCCTTTTCTTTATCACTGATATTTGAACTTTACAAATTGTTCCAATATGGTTTCTTTCAATTTCATTATTTATATGGAAATCCCTTTTTTCATCATTTAATAGTTTACCCTACTTTAAAAAAGCATATGAATATTTTGTGTGGTCCAATTATCTTTTCACTGGTTCTACAAATGGTTTGATGATGCACACCTCTTAAAGCTTGGATCAGGCATACTTTTGTTCATTGATGGTGTTTGACGGTGGTTATGAGATATGAGATGAGAGAACAGGGAGCGAATGAGATTAAAGTGAGGGTTTAATCAATAGCGAAGCTGGAGGTGGAGGAGGGTGGTAGATTACATGAGGTCTAAAAGGGTGGTGGTGATATGGTGGTGACTAGATATTTGGCCGAAGACAGAGGGGTTTTGGTGAAAAGACCCATTTTTTTTTATTAAAAATACAATCTTTAACAAAATTTGGGCATGACTCATTCGTACTATGAACACTTCCCTGTTTTAACAATATCATTCAAGATCAAGTTCCACGACACTTTTTCCAAATAACAAAAGTTATGACCATACAAGGTTCACCATAAACGTTTTGTACGAACTACCCAAAAGATTTAAAAATCCAAACTACTTACTAACATACTAGACATAAGTTTAACATCATATCACAAAAATGAATTTTTTTGACCCATTCAAAATAAGCATCTTGAACTGGAAGAGCGTAAAAGTCGACGTTGTGAGTTCGGTCCGAGCGTGCCGCAATCAAGCATGGGATTTACCTATCATCCATAACAACGAAAACATTTATTAGTTTGTAATACATAAACAATTCAAATCCTTTAATTACCTATCATTATTCGACCCGTTAACATGACATGTTACCTTATCAACATCCTTACTTCCATTCGAAAACATCCAACATACCACTTTCCGACCCATTTGAAATGAATCGTTACATACCATACATTTCGAAATACTTACATCATTTGACCCGTTATGAACAAGTCATTTCCTAAACATTCCAATAACTTTTCTACTCATCATTCCAACCCATTTAAACGGGTCATTTCATATTCGTTACAACATCATCTTTTAAACATTTCTCAAATAAACTCTTCACATCGAGTCCATCATAATTCATAATGAAAATTTACACTAAATCCTTGGTGCCAAATATTACCATTCATAAATCTACATATAGAGTAAATAAAGTTCATATGAACTTACCGTGGTCTTGAGTTCCTTGCGATTTGGAGTGACTTGCTCCTTCTTCCTTCTTTGTTCCTATACATCACAACTTCATACATTTATCCTTCGAAAACATTTCATTACTCACATTCCTTGTCATACTATATGATGTTTATGAACCACATAAAATCCCACCATGATCGCATCTCGTCAATTTAGCAAGTATACATATAAAATCACACTAAATTACTTTAGACATTTCATCGAACACATGGTGCGCGTACTATCTACTAAGCATGATGTACAAGTAGTTATAACATATCCATCCTATTTCATAAATGGGTAAATCTAGTCTTTAACAATCAATACCATACCATACCACACATGATTTATATCAAAATTACTAAACTAAGACACATTTTATCACAAAATTTAGCATCAATATCACAAAATTCCTTCATGAACTTCACTAATTTCATTATCTTACATTTACAAGTGGGTTTTACCCCAAACTATCAATATAGTCAAAATTAAGCATGATTGAACCTTTATAAGTTCATATCACATAGCAATCATGTTATATCTTGTACATAATTCACGGATTACACATAACCCGATTCATCAAACACTACCAAGTCATGAAATTAGACTTAGTAGATGTCAAGAACACTTAGATAATCGAAGTTCCTGGCTCATGCATTCGATTAACCTCCATTTTTCCTTTCAATTTGATAGATTTAGGATGTTAGGGTTTGAGTTCTTCTGGCTCTCTCTCCCTCCCTCGTTCGTACGCACCCAGCCAGACACACTGGCCCATTTTTTTGTTTTATTAATTCTCATAACACATTTACATTATTAGTCCCTTGTCTTTTAATACATGTCATGTTCTTTTTCTTCATATTAACTAGATTACCCTTCCTTTGGTTAACTTGGTTACATATATATATATATTTTAAAACTTACTACCATTTTCTCACGGTACCGTTTTTCTGTTATTAGCATCACAAATGTATTAATATTTTATAACATATGAAAGTCGACCATCCTTAAAGAAGGTTTCGTCCCCAAAACCTAAGTACGTACCGAATAATTCTGGGTAGTGCTTCCGCATGTCATCCTCCGCTTCCCACGTAAGATCTGATCACTTTCGGTGTTGCCATTAGACCAACACTTGTCAAATGGACTTGTTGCGGAGTTGCTTCACTTTAGAATCTTTTATTACCACGGGCTTTTCTACATAGTTTAACTTCTCGTCTACTTCAATATCATCCAAGGGCACATACGCCGTTTCATCCACAAGGCACTTCCGCAGTTGCGACACATGAAAAATGTTATGAATTCCATCCAATACGGGTGGTAATTCTAACTGGTACGCCACCGTCCCGACCCGAGCGAGTATTTTGAATGGTCCGATGTATCGGGGACCTAGCTTTCCACGTTTACGAAAACGAATTATTCCTTTCCATGGAGAGACTTTTAGCAACACATAATCTCCCACTTGAAACTCTATTGGTCGCCTTCACCGATCCGCATAAGACTTTTTTCTATCTTACGCAGCCTTTATCCTTGATCTAACCATAGCAATCTTTTCATTCGTTTCGGCTACTACATCCCTTGGCACGAGTTCACGCTGTCCAACTTCCCCCCAACAAACCGGGGTTCTACATTTCCTTCCATAGAACATTTCGTAGGGGGCAATTTTTATGCTGTTATGATAACTATTGTTATATGAAAACTCTACCAAAGGTAGATAATCATCCCAGCTTCCCCCAAAATCCATAACACATGCCCTTAGCATATCCACTAATGTTTGGATAGTTCGTTCCGACTGACCATCGGTTTGTGGATGGTAGGCGGTGCTTATATGTAACTGGGTCCCCAATTCTTCATGAAACTTCCTCCAGTAACGAGATGTGAACCGGGTATCCCGGTCAGAAACTATAGACACCGGAACCCCATGTCGAGATATAATCTCATTTGTATAAACTTCCGCCATCTTTTCTGAATTATATGTCTCCCGAATGGGTAAGAAATGTGCACTTTTGGTTAGTCGATCAACGACTACCCAAATAGCATCGTGCCCCTTCCTTGTCTTAGGAAGTTTAGTCACCAAATCCATCGTGTTAGGATCTGAGTTTGGTTTTGATTGTGTTTTACGTTTGAATTAAGATGAACAATGAATGAGTAGTGCAGCGGAAAATAATGGAAACAAACTTTTCACAATCAAACAGGAGAATTGCTTTCAACACACATTTTCAACAATGAACTGAGTGATTGAATTTATTTCATTCAACGATTACACTTGCATGTATGTAACAAACTCCCCCTCAGCCTGAGCTCACTGTGATTTGTTCGTGCAAGAAGAAGATGGTGAAGAGCTAATAGAACAGTACATGGTACTGTTCTATTTATAGGCACGGACAAACCACTGTGGCATCTTTGCTGACGTCACCATGAAAGTGACATCTAACCTCCTAACAAACTCTAACCTCTGATCTATACAAGTACTTCTATGCTAACAACTGTTATTACAATTCATTACATAAAGACAAACTAAACTACTGCTGAATCCTTCCACTGATGTGAACCCAGCAGCACTTGATATAACCCAGCAGTGCTTGACTCAAGACAGTAGATTGAACAGTAGGGCTTTAGTCTTTATCAGTCTTTTGACTTGATCAGCAGTTGTAGGTCAGCAGTTGTACCGATCAGCAGATAGGAGGTCAGCAGATGTTGAAACCACTTTCAAGGGGAGAGGCTTGTATACATAACATCTGCTTATTCTGGATCCACTGCTCTAATCCAGTTTTGGCTTTAATTATCTGTTCCTCTGATAGGGTTCAATCCCAACAATCTCCCCCTGGAATATATAATGCCAAAACCCTTCATTATTGGTAGATCTTTATTGCCTCATCAACAGTTCCCTTATTTGCCCTTTGAGTTGTAACTCAAAGGCTAAGGCATCTGTGTCATCTTCATCCCTGCATAGTGGAAGATCAAGGAGATCCTGCAAATCTTCAAGACTTAGGCCAAGTGCTTGTTCCCCTGTTATTTTCTTCACCTCTCCACTAGACTTGATCACTGTCAGTACATGGGTCTGTTTGTCAGTTTTCCATTTTAGTACTTTTTAGTCTGGTGGGTTTCTTGGGAGATTTTTATTAGATGAGGAGTATGGTGATGCAGGCCTTGTGATGACTGTTTAAGCAGTGCTTGCAGGTTGATTTAGGCCAAGAGTTTCAACTATCATCTTCTTAAAACCCTCTTTTACAAGGTCATCTCATGCCATTATTTCTTCCACTGTTTCAGCATCCAACTGTTGTTGTTGTCTTCTTTTGTAGATGGCAGCACCAGTTGGAGCAGTGGATATCCTGATTTGCAGCTTTGGTGGTCTTGTTGAAACCTCTGCTTCAGGGTAGTCTGGTTTTTGTGGAACTTTAGGATCTTTCTTCCTTAATTCCTCCAACCTTTTGTAGGTGGTCCTGACTTTGTCTTCTTTCCATCTTGACACTTGATTTTTAGACCCATAATCAGCAGCAACTAATTCCTCTTTCATTCTCTTCAGCTCCAATGTCTTGTCAGGCACATTCTTTTTGTACTTTGACCAATCAGGAGGAGTGTGTTTGACCTTATTTTTGATCATTTCCTGAATCCTGGCTGCTTCTTTTTCAAGCTCAGGAATGGTCCACTCTTTGTACATATATTTTCCCCCTTATACTTCTTGGAAGCCATGATGCTTTCAATGTAGTCTTTTCTCAAAGTTTCATCTGCTCTCTCTGAGATTTGCTGACAAACATTTTTTGCAAACTGCTCTAAGGATCTGACTTGAGTGAATAGAAATTGATAATGCCTTTGAATTTCTTTGTCAGTTTTCCCTTGAGAGCTTCTTTTGGAGATATCCTCTGCCTGTTAAGCCTTAACTTTCAAATACTCTTCAATATTGTTAGGCCTAGGATATCCTTCAACTGATGGCAACTTTCTTTTAGCAGGATCATCCTCATAGTAGAAAGATTTGATCTCTTCTCTGACTGCAATGAGTTCAAGAGGATATTGGAAACCTGCAGGAGTGATGATAGGGATTGGTTGTTGTACTTGAGCTGATGAGAGAGGAACAGGGTTTGGAATAAGTGCAAGGGATTGTGAACATGTTGGTGGTGGTGATGGAGAGTCATCATCAGGTATGAAAATCCTTCTCCTTTTTATTGTAGGAGAGGCTGATGATGTCTTGGGTGGATCAGTGGTGGTGATTTGAGTGGTAGAAGGTGCCTGACTAACAGTTGTTGAAACAATTGGTGTTTCAACCATTGTTGCCATTACAACAGATGTTGTAACATCTGATGTCTTCTGCTTTTTGGCAGGAGGTGATGGTGGTGAGATTGTTTTTAGTAGTGATGGTGGTTTTTGTGGTGAGATGATTTTTGGTGGTGGTGATAAGGCAGTGGTTGTGGTGTGTGTTGAAGTAGTGTGTGTTGAAGTGATAGCAGATGTTGAAACTACTGAAGTACCAGTAGTTGTTGATACAGCAGGAGTTACAACAGCTGTTTGAGTGGAAGTTTGATGTTGGGGACTTTTGGAAAGTGGTTTGGAAGAATGCTTTGTGAGTCTGGATGGTGTGTCCCTCACTTTTCTAGTGGGATTCTTTCTTTTTGGCTCAGGATTTTGAACATCCTTTGGCTCAGAACAACCATGCGCATTCAGCTCCATATAAGCTCTTTTCTCCTCATTCCACCTGGACATATCCTTTGCCTCTCTGTCCCTTTTTATACTTGCTTTTGCTTGTTGGATCTGAGTTTGGTTTTGATTGTATTTTTCGTTTGAAATTAAGATGGAAATGGATGAGTTGTGCAGTGGAATTAATATGGAAACAAACTTTGCATACAATCAAATGAGAGTATTGCTTTGATCAACCATTTTTCACAATGAACCGAAAGATTGAATTTATTTCAAGTACGATTACAATTGCAATGATTGACTACAAACTCCCCCTCAGCCAGAGCTCAGTGTTTGTTCGTGCAAAGAAGACGGTGTTGCAAAGAGCTAATAGAATAGTACATAGCACTGTTCTATTTATAGGCACTAGCAAACCACTAAGCATCTAATGCTGACGTCACCATGAAAGTGACATCTAACCTCCTAACAAACTCTAACCCCTGGTCAATACAAACACTGCTAGACTAACTACTGCTATTACATTATATTACACAAAGACAGAATAAACAACTGCTGCATCCCTCCACTGCTGTGAACCCAGCAGTACTTGTCCGGATCAGCAGTGCTTGACTCAAGGCAGTAGTTTGAACAACAGAGCTTTAGTCTTTCATCAGCCTTTACTTGATCAGCAGTTTGCACGATCAGTAGATAGGAAGTCAGCAGATGTTGAGAACCACTTTCAAGGGGAGAGACTTGTATGCAACATCTGCTTATTCTGGATCCACTGCTCTGATCCAGTTTTGGCTTTTATTATCTGTTCCTCTGGTATGGTTCAATCCCAACAATCTCCCCCTGGAACAGATAATGCCAAAACTCTTCATTATTGTGGAATTTTATTGCCTCATCAACAGTTCCCTTATTTGCCCTTTAAGTTGTAGCTCAAAGGTTAAGGCATCTGTGTCTTCATCATCCTTGCTAAGTGGAAGATCAAGGAGATCCTGCAAATCTTCAAGACTTAGGCCAAGTGCTTGTTCCCTTGATATTTTCTTCACTTCTCCATCAGACCTGAACATAGTCAATACATGGGTCTGTTTGTCAGTTTCCCACTTTAGTACTTTTGAGCTTGATGGGTTTCTTGGGAGATTTTTATTCGATGAGGAGTTTGGTGATGCTGGCCTATTAAAGACTGTCTGAGCAGTACTTGCAGGTTGTTCTAATTCAAGATCTTCTTTTATCATTAATTTAATGCCCTCTTTCACAACAGCATATCCAGCTTTTAGATCTTGAATTGTTTCAGCACCTGACTGGTTTTGACTCCTTCTTTTGTAGATGGCAGCACCAGTTGGAGCAGTGGCTCTCCTGATTTGCAGCTTTGTTGGTCTTTTTGAAACCTCTGCTTCAGGATAGTCAGGATTTTGAGGAACTTTGGGATCTTTCTTTCTTAGTTCCTCCAACCTTTTGTAGGTAGCCCTGACTACATCTTCTTTCCATCTTGCTATTTGTCTTTTGTTCCCATAATCAGCAGCAACCAATTCCTCTTTCATTCTTTTCAGCTCAAGTGTTTTATCAGGCACATTCTTCTTGTACTTTGACCATTTTGGAGGAGTGTGTTGGACCTCATTCTTTATCATTTCTTGAATCCTGGCTGCTTCTTGTTCAAGCTCAGGAATGGTCCACTCCTTGTACATGTGCCTTTCTCCCTTGTATTTCTTTGTTTCCATAATGCTTTCAATGTAGTCTTTTCTCAGAGTCTCATCTGCTCTTTCAGAGATTTGCTGACATACATTTTTTGCAAATTCTTCCAGGGATCTGACTTGTGTGAGCAAGTATTGATAGTTCTGCTGTATTTCCCTATCAGATTTCCCTTTTGTGTTTCTTTTGGAGATATCCTCTGCTTGCTTAGCCTTGATTTTCAAATATTCTTCAATATTGTTAGGCCTGGCATATCCTTTTACTGATGGCAGCTTCCTTTTAGCAGGGTTATCCTCATAGTAGAAAGATTTGATTTCTTCTCTGACTGCTATAAGCTCAAGAGGAAATTGAACACCTGCAGGAGCTAAGGGCTGTTGAACTTGTGCTGATGAAATAGGAATAGGCTTGGGTATTGTGACAAGTTACAAAGATTTTGAAGATGTTGGTGGTGGTGAAGAGTCATCATCTTTGAGAATTAGCCTTCTCCTTTTTGTTTGAGGAGGGACTGATGATGTTTTGGATGGAACAGTGGTGGTGGATTTGGTGGCAGTGGTTTGTGTTTGACTAACAGCAGTTGAAACAACTGGTACTTCAACCACTGTTGTCATTACAGCAGATGTTATAACATCTGCTGTCTTCTGCTTTTTGGCAGGAGGTGATGTTGTTTTTGGTGGTGATGGTGGTAAAGCAGTGGGTGTGGTGTGTGTTGAAGTGGTGTGTGTTGAAGTGAGGACAGATGTTGAAACCACTGAAGTACCAGCAGTAGTTGATACAACAGGAGTTACAACAGCTGTTTTGGATGGTGGTTTTGGAGCAGACTTTGAACGTCTGGTTGGGATGGATTTGGGTTGCCTTACTTTTCTAGTAGGCTTCTTCTTTTCATCAACAGGATTTTCATCATCCTTTGACCCAGAAGTACCCTGATCTGGATAATCCACCCTAGCTTTCTTCTTGGCCTCTCTATCCTTTTTAACACTTGCAAATGCTTCTGCCAGTGCATTTGTGGTCTCATCAATTTTCTTGCTACCATCTGGCAAAGGGATATTTCTGGTCATGGCATCCTTTTCTGGTTCAATGTAAAGACCATCATCTATTCCCTTCTTCTTCCACTCCTGAATTTTGTCCCCCTTTTTGGCATTATCTGGAGGGAGTTGATCAATAAAGAGGACAGTTGGAGGAGCAGTGCCAGTGGTATGCAGGATCTGAGCTTTTAGAGCCTTGAGATCAGCTTGGGTGTTCTTGAACCTAGACTCCAATGTATTTCTCAGCTTTAGTACATGTTTTTCATGTTGCTGATCTGCCATTTGTGCTTGTTGATGGAGAAAAGGTTGAAATAGATTCCAGAGCTCATTTGTAGCAGGTGCCTGTGGTGGAGCAGGTGCTTGAGGTGGAACAGCAGTGGATTGCACCTTTTGTACTTGTAACAACTGCTGCAGCATATCTTTGAGTTCTGCGACAGAGTTATCAAGTTTTTCAACACGATCCGTCAATTTCTGGTACTTTAAACCATCACCCAATTTAATGGGATCATCTGATTTCCCACTAGCAGTGGTTTTATCAGTGGTTGAGGTAGGGAGTGTACTCCAAACATTAACCACTGATGCCCCTTTTTCTTGGTACTGGGGTCTTCTTCCTTCAACACTTGACAACCTTTTGATGTTGCCAGTGGTAAAAATAAATCCACTGGTGGTTGGCAGAGGTGCTATGTAAGGAATTGCCTCCAAGGAAGTCTTATTGATGTAACCACTGTCCAAGTGTAAACCAGTGGGTTCAACATTTGTAGTGGCTGCTTCACTTGGAATACCACCAAGAGTTACTTGTAACTCAAGGGGTGTAACCTCCTCAGGTTGTGTTGGTGGGTTAGCAAGGATTGATATATCAGGCCCAGTCATTTGTTGAGGTATATTCTCATTAATAGGTGATTGAGAAGGACTGGTTAGTGCCTGGTTCAAATCGATTGCATCCAACAGAAGTTTAGTTGGTGGGGGAATTGTGGATGTAATGTTTGGTGTAGAAAGAGGATTTGCCCCGGGCATTGGGCTGTGGATGATGGAAACGAGTGTTTCCAGAGCATCATGATGTGGAGACCCTATTTGTACAACCTGTTCCTTTTGAGAAGAAGCAGGAGGAGTTTCGGTTATGGGTTGAGATATTTGTACAAACTGTTGTGAGGAAGAAGCAACAGTGGATTCTTGTGACTTTTGTGTTATCACAGGCATTTGCTCTGGTATCTCATCCTCCAGAATTGCCTTTTTGATTGGTTTGGGGGGTTTTTGATTTTTCTTTTTCGGTGGCTTTTTGGGTGATTTTAGGTGTGGGTTTCAAAGCAGTTGTGCTGCTACTTTGATCACCTTGAGCAGTGGGCTCAACAGCAGATACCTGAGGAGCAGTGGTAGCTGCTAAATTCTGCTCAGGCATCTCTGCTTGTGTTTTGCAAGGTGTTGACATTCTTGTAAAAGTTTCAGCAGTTAAGCTGTGCATTTGTAAAGAGTCACCTTGGTTTATTGCAGCAATATCATCCTTACTGAATTTCTTTTCAAAATAATAGCTTAAAAATCTGGGAAACAGTAAGAATGCTTATGTTTCAACATTATTAACCAGATCATTAAAGATTTCCTGAGAATAATTAAAATTTTCTTCTTGAAGAATAGCATATCCCAGATTTTGAATCTTTAATGGTATTTCATTAAAAGAAGTGGTTTTGTTTGAAACACACATTAGGAGGGTATGGAATAGAAACCTTGTTGCAGAAGGAAAGAAACCTTTTTGTAAGGTAGCTTTCTTCATCATTGTGTCTGCATACCCTCTCTCAATGAAGTCAATTTTTAACTCATTTTTAGGGAAAGAAGTTTTACCTTGCTGATCCTCGAGTTTAAAGACTTCTGATATAGATTGTGGTGTGATTTGAACAGCTTTACCCCTTAAAAAAGAGTTGATGGCTATTACAGTGTCTCCTTGTTTTTCAAGGGTTGCATTCTTCCAAAACTCTCTTTGGGTTGTCAAATAAATTGGTGCATCGGCTGTTAAAGTTTTGTACTTTGATTTAGCCATTGTGTCAATGATGGAGTCGAAAGCTTCTGTGGTGCCGGGTTTTGTGAGAAGACCCAGAAGATTGTGAGATGGTTTGTGTGGAATTTCAGTGGGATTGGCCTTTTGAGAGGCCGCTTTCGACGGTGATTTGGAGGTGGGTTTTGCAGATTGCTTCGATTTTGTCATTTTGAAGATGATAATCGAAGAAATTTGTGAAGAAATGATATGGAAAAACTGCTTTGAGAAGAGAATTTTTGAGAATTCAATTCGACAGTAAAACCCTGTTTGGATGTGAAGTGGGGGTTTTATAGAAGAAAAGGTGAAGGCTGACGTGGCAGCGGTTACAAAAGTACTGACCACTATGTACTGCCCACATGCCAAACTCTGATGAAATGAAGGACAGTACTTTTATGAAAGTTACTAATGAAGGCAGTGGTTACAACGGTAAAATGGAAGCAGTGGATGATTTTCACTATCAGTGGATAGCATATCAGTGGATAAAACACTGCTTTTAAACAACAGAGTTTATCAAGGAAATGAGAGAACAGAGGATGGCTTTCAGCAGTGGACAGACTTTGTAGTAGAGCAGTCTTTTGAACAAGCAGTGGTTATGGCAGACTTTTAAGGATTTAATGAAAATTTCATATTTAGCTATTTTTAAGGATGGATTTTTGATTTTCTGAAAACATTTTAATGCTTTTATTCATAGAACGACAAGATGTTGCTTGTTATTCCATGTTTAGCATCCCAATTCTAGAGACCAAGCTTTCAAAGGTGGCTGTATCAAGTGCTTTTGTGAGCACATCTGCCAACTGGTCTTTAGTTGGGACATGATGCAGAGAAATCAAACCTTTTTCATAGCAATCCCTCACAAAGTGATGTCTGATGTCGATGTGTTTGGTGGTTGAAGGGGAAACTGGATTTTTGATGATATTTTCTGCTACCTGGCTATCCAACATTAGTGGTGTCTTTAAGGCAGTGATACCAAAATCTTGCAACTGGTTTTGAAGCCACAGGAGTTGGGCTGTACAGCTTGCAGCAGCGATGTATTCAGCTTCAGCAGTGGATGTTGAAATAGCTGCTTGCTTTTTGCTTTGCCATGAACTAAGCAATCATCTAGAAACTGGCACCCTCCTAATGTGGACTTCCTTGTGGTGTTACCACCAGCAAAGTCACTGCCTAAAAATCCCGAAAGCTTGATATTCCCATTAGCTGGATACCAGATACCAAGTGTGGGAGCACTTTTTATGTATCTGAATATCCTTTTTACAGCAATAAGATTGGATTTTCTAGGGGCTGATTGACTTCTTGCACAACCACATGTTGCAAACATGATGTCTGTGTAAGTCCCAAAACAACACAATCGGATATCAAACACTAATCAAGAGCGCGGAATACTGATGAAAAGTGTAGAAGAACAAGAACAAACAATTGATTATAACCAAAGTGCACACGGTTTCTAGAGAACCGTCTGGTACACTTGACAAGAATTCGAAAATACAAATGAAGAACCTCTCAACAAATGACTAGCCTAATAATGAACTAGGTTCACCCTATTTATAGTTACATAGGGTGACCTAGTTACAAGCTGGGCCAAGCCCAAATGCACAATATTACTAACCAAACAAGCCCAAATCACTAATTAGCCCACATGGCTTATTCCATTACTATCTAACCCACTACAAGGCTAAGCCCAATAGCCCATATTTGTGTTTGATAAAGATAGGCGTAAACCTACACCATTATAGGGCCTTACAATATCCCCCTAGGTTTATGCTGTCTTTATCAAACTGTTGTCTTCATCATGAATCTGTGGGAAGATACTTCATCTTTTCATCTTCAAACTTGGGCTCTTTTGTTCTTCTTACTCGTGATCAGCTTTGCTTGAAAATCTTGTTGAAAAGAATGCAAGCGAAGGATTCTCAGCAACTCTTTTCTTTGTCAATGTCTTAAATTTCAAGCAGGTTCACAGGTACTTCTTCAAATGCACTATCACTATCAGATGATGACTTGTATATGGTTCTTCTGACTCAGGCACATCTTGTTGTTGTGATACTTCATGCTTTATCAGCAGCCAACAGCATCTCAATCTTCAACAACCCCTGTTTCTTGACTTGAATTTTAAATTCTGCACATACTCAGAAATTCATAAGCAAACATTTATGTGCAACAGAGGGAAATACCACATGAACACTTGGTACATCCAAGTATTTGTACTCGGATTTTACAATTCAAATTTCTTTCAAATTATGATGATCAATCAAATCTTCAAGAACGGTTAAAAATTTTAATAAAACAAAGAAGCACTCTATTTTTGGATTTTTTATTTTATAAGAACTAACAATTTAAACTAAAACACAAATAAACAAAGAAACTAATATACAATTACAATTTGCAATGGGATCAAATCATAGTGTTTCAGACCAAACTACACTTATCAACACTAATTTACTTTGGGTGATCCGAGCGATTGCCAGTATATTTGTCCACTTAAACTTATCTCCCTAGGCCTTTTTCAAATGACGGTCTGCAACTGATTTATCATGTTTTCATTTTAATTGATATGAACACTCAATTCAATCACGATCAAATCCTGGAATTTTTAATCAGAACACGCTATCATACATGCAGTTTCCCTACCACATATTTCACAAGCCCGTTCTAGGATTCTGAAATCTTGACTGGGACTGGATTGAGAAGAGAAAAGAATAGATCATTTGCAGAGATGGATATAATATACAGATCAAATGAGTTTTCTCAGTTTGATATAGGTTTTTTTTCGGGTTTCTTTTGGGCACTAGAGGGCCTCTTTCGGGTGTATTTGATCTATAGCGCGACAACGTACAGCTAGGTCAGCATGTATCGGGATGCAGCAGAAGCTGTCATTGCCTAGCATCTCCAGGTCTTTGCTCACGCAAAACAGAGGAGATACACGAGTTGGACAGAAAAGATTTCAGAACTAGAATGAAATTTTGTGTATCGGGACGTCACACACGCATTCAAATAGCCATGTCCTAATTCCAAGTGACGTTCTTTCCTGAGGTCATAGAATAATAATAGTGTTCTGCACAGAACCAGTCAAAGAATCCAGCCATCAGGATAAAGCCTACCAACATATCGCTCTAGAGTCAGACCATTTCAATATTGGTCTTACATGAATCAGCCTTAATCCACATACTGAAATTATTTCATTTCCCATTTATGCACAAAATATTTTTGATTTTTTCTGTTTTTCAAATGTTTTTGTATTTTTGATTTTTTTATTTACAGATAACCTAAGATATCCCCTTAAATTTGTGCATAAATCTTATGCGCAAATTTACTTGACAACTAAAACGAATCTACAACGAGAAACACAAAAGAAAATGAAAATATTTTTGTTGTTTTTGTTTAACCGTTCCATCATTAGACTAATCAATATCAAAATTCGAACATGAAATTCAGATTTTGTACCTTTTTGCTGATCCTGTCTTACTTACTTCTCTTATCTCCTCAAACGAAACACATCAACTGTAAAGAAATGTACCTTTTGAAACAGTGAAATGTTACCCGTTATGTCTCTGGAACAACCGCTATCAACATCCAAGGATTGTCAAATGCTCCTCTTGGTTGTCCCTGAAAAGTAAGGAGATTAGTAAGACATTGGTACCCAGGCCATCGTGTTCCTGGGTATTCCAGAAGCATCAACGTAAGACACTTCTCGAAAGCACATGCCCCCTTTAGATTCAAGGATTGGTGATGTCGCTGCTTTGTGTTTTGCCCTCCAAACTTGTTTAGGCTTCTCTAATTTCTTAGGAGCCTTGGGCAAAACATTCTGCTTTTCAACCTTTTTATTTTTCAAAACTTGTTTTGGTTTCAAAGCTTGTTTTCGTTTAGTTTTCGCAGCATTCCAGTCCCCATCAGATGGTTTAACCTTGGGACTCTTATTCATCATTGCCTTGGCTTTTTCAACCTTCAGCTTAGAATAAGATCTGTCCCTTGGTGTAACCTTCTGATGTTGTGTATAATACGGCACGTAGGGACGATGTGTGCAGTTTCTTGCAATGTGACCGGGTATGCCGCAGTTGTAGCAAGTCTGCTTCTTTACATAAGGGGCATATCCCGATCCATTCCATCCAACTGATGCTGGATTTGAGTTATAAGGCTTGTTGGATGATTTGTTTGCAGACTTTTCAACCTTTCTACCCTGCTTCTTATGTCCCTGTCTGCAACAGTTAGCACATTCACTTTTAGGGTTAGCATTTTCATTTCTAACTGTTTGCTTTGGAGGCACATATTTGTTTAAAGGGCCTCTCAAAGCTGGCTCAGAAACAACCTTTCTCACATATGGAGGGGCATCAGCAGACAAATTTGATGTTTTTGAACAAACATCGTTACCCTTTTGGCAAACAACATCATCATCCTCAACCCAATCCTCTATTATTACCTCATCTGCACATGAAGTAGAGGCATCAGTAACATTCACACATTTAAAATCAGGGACTGGCCTTGTTATTTCAACTTCAGATGTTTTGGGCTCAGTCACAGCTTCGCTGCTTGATTCAGCTGAACCACTTGAGTTGCATTCCTTTTGTAGTGGCTCTGCTGAATCTTCTTCTGCTGAGTCAGCTGGTCCAGACGATTCACAGTTAGATTCACAAGATTCAACTGATTCCAATTTCTCAGAATCAGTTGCTTCAGGTGATTCACATTTGGAGTCAGATGGAGCAGGTGGCTCAGATGCTACTATTGTTTGTTCTGATTCAACTATTTCAGGTGATTCGTTACTAGACTCGGCTGAATCAACTAACTCTGACTTTTCACAGTTAGCTGTCTCCAAGGAGTCACATGACGAATCAAATGAAGAAGTCGATTCATTTTGTTTGCGACACCATTTAAAAAACTCATCCAACATAGCAAACTGAAGATTGGTCGATTTAATTTGAGACTCTTCCTTTTTATTTTGCAATTCAGATGGTTTTTGAGAAATTGTTGATTCAGTATTATCTAACACTTGAAAATGCTTATCAACATCAGCATTTTTCTCAAAATTTAAAGTCTCAGTGTGGTTTGAAACTTCAGCAGGTTTCACGAAAGTTTTATCAAACGCCCGTTTTTCTAGAATAATTTCAGTTTTATCTGGCCTTGTGATTTTAACTTTCTTTGGCTTAACAGGCTCAGCCTTCCTATCCCCGGGCTTCCCATATTCCATTTCAGGCAAATCGACTATCTCCTCATCAGTCATGGGAATTGAGGTGTAATTGTGATTGTATGGTGGAGGTATGCATACAAATCCCAATCCTTTATTCCTGACTTCCTTTTTGCTATATTTTAACTGTTGATTAATCATCTTTTCGACCTTTTCACTTGAAACATCAAACTTTTTAAAATTGAATTCTGTATTTTCGAAAGTCGATTTTAAGTTGTTTAATTCAACAGTTAATTTTTCAGATAGCTCCTTGAAGTGGAGATATCGACATTTTGCTTCGCTTAGATCACTATGCAACTTTCGAATATCACGTTTTTGAGCCTCTACCATTTCCTTATACCCATCCAGTTTCTTTTTAACTTCGTAGCTACTGGATTTGGTACATTGAAGTTGCATAGAAAGCGATTGGGCCTGTTCTTTAAACCCTTTTACCTTTTTTCTACATTTTTCAGTACAACAAACATCATCTACACATACCTCAGCCTCAGAAGGAGTGTAGTCATTCATTTGAATATCTTGAGTAGACTGCTTGTCAGCATTGTTATATGACTTGATGAGTGAGATCAGCTCATCCGGCTTCATTTTGTAACAGTAGCAGTCGGTTGTCACAATTATCTCATTAACATTTCTAAACCAACTACAGTTTGCCTGATCTGGAATCCTTTTTAGAACCTCTAGAAGCTTTATGTTGCTCGTGCGATTAGACACCTCAATCTCAGCCTTCTCCATTTCAGAGAGCAGTTCAGCAAACCGGCCTGTAAGTGCTTCTATAGATTCACCATACGAGTATTTGAATCCTTGAAATTCCTGCTTAAGTACTTCTCTCTTAGAAGACATTTTTTAAAATTAACTATGATCCCCCGAAAGTATGATCCCTCAGAAGATGTGATCCCCCAAAAAATGTGCGCCTTTAACTGTTTCCACAACACAAGCCCAAAGCGAGAACCCGTGTACTCGCTAACTCAAACTCTTTTGCCACACACACAAGTCAACTTTCTGTACCGCGCCTTCAAACCTGTCAAAACTTATAACCAACAAACAAACCCTTTTTTTTGTTTAATTTTTAATTAAAAAACCCTTTTTTATTTATATAAAAAACCTTTTAATGTAATTAATTTTAAACTAAAACTAATATTATAATTATATTATTATTAATAATTAGGTAATTATTACCTTATGATTATTAATTATTATTATAAACTAATTTAAAGAAACTAAACAATCAAGACAACTGTCAGTGCGTCTTCTTCGTTTCAACGAACACACACCCAAACCAAAACCCTAGTTTTTTAAAACCACAGCCGCCAAGACTCTTCTTCTTCCCTTAAACAAAACGTCGAACCAAAACCTTAATATGATAAACAAACTTCAGCCGTCATTGGTGTTGATGGTGAACAGGAACGATGATGATGATGATGATGATGATGATGATCGGATTGAGGTGGTTCGAAGTGGTGGCTGTCGGAGTAAAACGGTGGTGATGAACGTCGGAGATGAACAGAATGACGGTTACGGTGTGTTGCAGGTTTATCTGAAGTGGTGGAGGTGGTTGTGAATGATAATGGTGGTTAATGTGAGTAGGTTGAAGGTGACCAGAGAGTTGGACGGAGATGAAGATGATATGGAGCCGATGGTGTGGGGAGTGACCGGATAACTGTGGTCGTCGGTGATAAGGAGGGTGTCGGAGTTTGACGAAAACGGTTGTCAAGGTTGTCGGAGATGGTGAATGGGTACGAGTTTACGACGGTGGTAGAGGATGATGATGATTGATGATAATGAACGGAGATGAAGGTTCGTCGGAGATGGTGACTCGCGGTGATAAACGATGATGATCTGAGGATGAACAACGATGATGATAACTGGTAACAACGTCGGAAGAGATGGCCGGTGGAGGAGGTGGTGGTTAAGATGATGTCTGATCCGATCGCACAAGTTGTTTCAGTAGCACAAGAAGGAACCAAAGATAATCGCACCCGTAGTCGAACAAGACGTAAATTCAGTCGCACAAGATTGAAATTCAGTAGCACAAGTTGAATATGAATTGAAAAAGATGATGACTGTTGCACACTACAAGGCCGATCGCACAAGAAGAAATGTATCCGGCCGACTTAATTCAAATCCCACACTTTGACTTTCCAATCGCACAAGATGTCTATATTTGGAAGAAGCACCAACTGAAATCTCGTAAATCAAGGAAGAATTTAGAAAATCAATCTCTTTGATTTATTTCCACCAATAAACTCAGAATAACATGCAAACACTTTTACTATTTCCCAAAAACAGATCAAACCACCAATTTTTTTTAACTGTTCTTCGCATCTTCAAAAATTTCTTCGCAATCTTCGAATCTTCAAGCGGTTTCTTCGTTCTTCGATCTTCAAAAAATATCCGATTACAACCGAGCCTTCGTGAGACTACTTAGGCTCTGATACCAATTGTAAGTCCCAAAACAACACAATCGGATATCAAACACTAATCAAGAGCGCGGAATACTGATGAAAAGTGTAGAAGAACAAGAACAAACAATCGATTATAACCAAAGTGCACACGGTTTCTAGAGAACCGTCTGGTACACTTGACAAGAATTCGAAAATACAAATGAAGAACCTCTCAACAAATGACTAGCCTAATAATGAACTAGGTTCACCCTATTTATAGTTACATAGGGTGACCTAGTTACAAGCTGGGCCAAGCCCAAATGCACAATATTACTAACCAAACAAGCCCAAATCACTAATTAGCCCACATGGCTTATTCCATTACTATCTAACCCACTACAAGGCTAAGCCCAATAGCCCATATTTGTGTTTGATAAAGATAGGCGTAAACCTACACCATTATAGGGCCTTACAATCGTACATGACCTCAAGAAAGAAAATCACTTGGAATTAGCTCATTTCTATTTGAATGTCTGTATGTTGTCCCGATACACACAATTTTGGTCTGACTCTGAAATCTTCTCTGAAAAAGTCGTGTATCTCCTCTGTTGCATCCAGATATATGCTGACCTGGAGGTGCTAGGCAACGTCAGCTTCTGCTGCATCCAGATACATGCTGACCTAGCTGTACGTTGTCGCGCTGTAGATCAATTAAACACCCGAAAGAGGCCCTCAAGTGCCCAAAAGAAACCCAAGAAACCTATATCAAATTGAGAAAAACTCATTTGATCTGTATATTATACCATCTCTGCTTATGATCTATTATGTTCTCTTCTCAATCTATTCCCAGTTAAGATTTCAGAGATGTGGATTGGACTTGTGAAATATGTGGTAGTGAAGCTACTTGCATGATAGAGTGTGCTGTATATAATTCCAGGATTTGATTAGTATTTGTTTGGGTGTTCATTGTTAAGAAATCAAAACATGATAAAATTTGTTACAGGCAGTTATATGGAAAAGGTCTAGGGAGATGAGTTTAGGTGGATAAATATACTGGCAATCGTCTAGATCTTTCGGTAGTAGATCAGTGTTGACAAGTGTAGTCTAGCCCGAAACTCTGTGATTTGATCCCATTGCAAAGTGTAATTGTATATTAGTTTCTTTGTTTATTTGTGTTTCAGTTTATATTGTTAGTTTTTATAAAATCAAAAAATCCAAAAATAGAGTGATTATTTGTTTTATTAAAAAAAAATATTAACCGTTCTTGAAGATTTGATTGATCATCATAAATTGAATGAAATTTGAATAGTGAAATCCAAGTACAAATACTTGGATGTACCGAGTGTTCATGTGGTACTTTCCTCTGTTGCACATAAATGTTTGCCTATGAATTTCTGAGAATGTGCAGAGTTTGATTCAAATCAAGAAACAGGGGTTGTTGAAGATTGAGATGCTGTTGGCTGTTGACAAAGTATGAAGCATCACAACAACAAGATGTGCCTGAGTCAGAAGAACCAGATACGTGTCATCGTCTGACAGTGATAGTACATTTGAAGAGGTACCTGTGAACCTGCTTGAAAGAGAAGTCATTGACAAAGAAAAGAGTTGCTGAGAATCCTCCGCTTGCATTCTTTTCAACAAGTTTTTCAAGCAAAGCTGATCGTGAAAGAGAAGAACAAAGAGCCCAAGCTTCAGGTTGAAGACATGAAGTATCTTCCCACAGATTCATGATGAAGACAACAGTTTGATAAAGACAGCATAAACCTAGGGGGATATTGTAAGGCCCTATAATGGTGTAGGTTTACGCCTATCTTTATCAAACACAAATATAGGCTATTGGGCTTAGCCTTGTAGTGGGTTAGATAGTAATGGAATAAGCCATGTGGGCTAATTAGTGATTTGGGCTTGTTTAGTTAGTATTAGTTGTGCATGTGGGCCTGGCCCAGTCTGTAACTAGGTCACCCTATGTAACTATAAATAGGGTGAACCTAGTTCATTATTAGGTTAGACATTTTAGAGAGGTTGTTCTGTTTTATTGTTCTTCACTAGTATTTTCGGAATTCTTTGTGGGTGTACCAGACGGTTCTCTAGAAACCGTGTGCACTCTTGTTATAATCGATTGATTGTTCTTGTTCTTAACACTTTTCTCAGTATTCCGCGCTTTGATTAGTGTTTGATATCCGATTGTGTAGTGTTCCTGGACTTACAGTCTGGCCTAGATGCAGTTAGGTACAGCAAAGACCCAATCATGCTTCTATATAGAGTTTGGTCAATCAGCTCATCCTTTTCATCAGACATGACCAGCTTATTTGTTGCCATGGGTGTGCTGCATGGTTTACAATCATTCATATCAAATTTGTTTAAAAGTTCTTTTGCATATTTGCTTTGATGAATGAAAGTACCATTTTGCATTTGCTGAACTTGGAGACCAAGAAAGCATTGCAACTCACCCATTGCACTCATTTCAAACTCAGCTGTCATGAGTTCCCTAAACTCTTCACACATTTTGTTACATGTGCTTCCAAAAATAATGTCATCCACATAAATTTAGACAATCATTAAATCCTTCCCTCTCCATTTTAGAAACAGTGTTTTATCAATGATACCTCTTTTGAAACCATTTGAGAGTAGGAAGTTTGAAAGAGTTTCATACCAGGCTCTAGGTGCTTGTTTCAAGCCATACAAGGCTTTGTTTAGCCTGTAGACATGATCTGGATAAAATGGATCCTCAAAACCTGGAGGTTGACAAACATATACCTCTTCTTGAATTGTACCATAGAGGAAAGCACTTTTGATATCCATTTGGAACACCTTCATGTTGTGGTTGACAGCAAAGGCCAGGAACAGTCTTATAGCTTCTAACTTTCTACAGGGGCAAAAGTTTCATCATAGTCAATCCCCTCTTCCTGTCTGTAACCTTGAACCACAATCCTGGCTTTATTCTTGACAACAATGCCCCTTTCATCAGTTTTGTTCTTGAAGACCTACTTTGTGTCGATGGGGCTAACCTCTTCTGGCAGTGGTACAAGCTCCCATACTTGTTGTATTTTAAACTGTTGGAGCTCCTCTTGCATGGCTTCTACCCAGCTGTTGGCTTTCAGTGCCTCTTGGTACTTGACTGGCTGATGGAGTGATAGAAAACCAGCAAAAAGACAAATGTTTTGGGTTTGGCTTCTTGTGAGCACCCCTTCTTTGATGTTGCCAATGATTTGATCAGGCGGATGAGATCTCAAGAAGATTAAATCTCCTTGGTATGGTATGATGGCATTTTTTTGGTGAAGGCTGCAAATGTGTATCGTCTGAGCTAACCACTGCTGGTGACTTTGATGACCCAGCAGTGGCTTCAAAAGGTGGTGGAATAGGAGGTAATGAAGTGGACACCTGCTGACTTTTATCCACTGTTTGGGGACTTTTGTCAGCAGTGTTTGAGGATGTGGAAGCAGTGGTTAATGGGCTACTTTGGTCAACAACTGTTGAGGTAGCAGTGGTTGAGCTTTGACAGCTGTTTTGAACATCTGATGCTCTTCCCATTCTGACAGACTTTTGAGGAATGATGATTTCATACCCATAGTCTGGTGTTGTATCCTCTGATGGACCTGCACTGTTAGTCTTGACAGCAGTATTTTCAAAAGTGAATTTATCAAGATCAAACAGATCTGCAGGGTTTGCTGGAATTTTCATTGATGAAAGTTCATTGAACTTTACATTCAAAGTCTCCTCCACTGCCTTGGTCCGTGTATTAAACACTTTGTAGGCCTTGGCAGTGGTTGAGTACCCCAGATGATAACCACAATCAATTTTGGCTGCAAATTTTGAAATGGAATCTTTTAAGTTCAAAATAAAGCATGGGCAACCAAACACCTTAAAGTATGAGATCAGTGGTTTGATTTTATACAGAATTTCATAAGCAGTCTTTTTGTGCCTGGGGTTTATTAAAACTCTGTTCTGGACATAGCAAGCAGTGTTTACTGCCTCTGCCCAGAAAGTTAATGGCAAACCTGAATCCGCAAGCATGGTTCTGGCAGCCTCAATCAAAGTTCTGTTCTTTCTTTCAACTACCCCATTTTGCTCTGGTGTTCTAGGAATACTGCACTGCCTTACAATCCCTTTCTTCACACAGAAGGCATCCAACTCCTTATTTTTAAATTCTGTGCCATTGTCACTCCTGAAGCTTTTGACTGGAAGGTCAAATTGCTTTTCAACCTGTGTCACAAAGTCTTGCAAAATGCTTGCAGTCTCATCTTTTGAGTGTAAAAAGAAAGTCCATGTAAACCTAGAAAAGTCATCAACAATAACCAAACAATATCTTTTCTTTTTGAGACTCATGACTTGAACTGGGCCAAACAAATCCATGTGTAGCATTTGCAAACACTGGGTTGTTTTGGACTCTTCAATGGACTTATAAGAACTTTTATGCTGTTTTCCTTTTAAACAGGAAATGCAATGTTCAGGACATGAAAACAATTTTTGTGGTAGGCCTCTTACCAAACCATTTTTTGAAATTTCAGTGATTGTCTTAAGATTTGTGTGCCCCAGTCTTCTGTGCCAAAGTTCTGTCTCTTTGTTAGAGGCAGCTGAGAACAGACAGGCATCAGCTCTGGGACACTCTTTTGACATATCAACAACATAAACATTGCCACTTCTTTGAGCAACAAGTTTTGTTTGACCAGTTTTTATTATTGCTTCAATCTTTTTAACCATTTCTGGTCCAACAATCCTACAACACTCCTTTGTGAAAAATGACCCATACCCCTTGTCACTCATTTGTGAAACACTCAGGAGGTTGAATTTCAGACTGTCTATCAGATTAACATTTTCAAATTTTACATTTCCAGATTGTACTGTACCAGACCCCAGAACTTTCCCTTTACTGTTATTCCCAAAGGATATATCACCCCCTCCATGAATTTTGAAATCTTTGAGTAGAGCTTTACATCCAGTCATGTGCCTGGAGCCTCCACTATCAACATACCAAAGGCTATCTAAACAGGCAGAAGCTCCCTGCACATGAAGTAAAAGGATTAGTTCATTAGGGTTTCCAAAGCCAATAAGGCTTTGGATGGGGTCTCAACAGTGTCTGGGATGGATGCATATTGATGGACAGTGGTTAGGTCAGGGGTTTGGATAGTTTTAGTACTGTTTCTTGCTAACCACTGTTGGGGGTCTTGACCAATCACCTGTTGGTACCCAAAAGGATTCCTGTTCACTTTAGGTTTAGAGGGCCTTTTGTAGGCCTCATAAACGTGTGGAATCCTTTGGTAAGACTATTTTTCCTTGCCTTTTCTGAACTGATTGGCAGGGGGGGCATCGGTAACCTGAACATCTCTTTTGACAGATGTTTGGTTCAGTTGTTTTGTGACAGCTGTTTGAACTGGCACAAACAATGGTTGGTTCTTGGTGAATTTGACAGATGATGTTGATGGACTCAAGGATGTTTTAGCAATGTACTCATTCTTTTTCACATCTAAGTTTTTGAGATACACACATGCTTGAGTTTTGTGGTTTGTTTTACCACAAACAATGCAGCTTTCAGCTGGAACAATGACACTTGTTTTGTTCAAATCATAAGCTTTTAAATGGAAACAGTCTTTTGTTAGATGATTCCTTTTCTCACATAATTCACAAAACAGGTTGTTGATCTTTTCTTTCTTCTTTCTCTTTTCGGACTCCTTTGCAGCAGAGGTTTTAACCTCTGTTGGGATGTCCTTGAGAGGAATGACTTTAGCTTTTGGAGCTTTAACACCATCACCATCAGTTGATGTAAAGTCCATGGGCTTGAAATTTTCAAGAATATCACACTCATCAGACCATTTTGGTTTAAACTGATAATTTTCAAGCTCCTCAAAAGTAGAGGATCCCATTGGCCTGTCAAGTGTGATTTTGTTTCCAAGTTTATCAGTGATTTTCACTTCTTGGCCATTCTTGTTTGTGGGGATGAACTCAGTTGTTATATCAGTGGTTTGAACAGATTTTTCAAAAGCAGTGTTTTCATCATCATGCTTTCTATAACCAACACCAAATTTTACATTGCTTTTAATCTGTTTTTCAGGCATAACCTCATACCCTTTGCATGATTCCACCCATTTTTCACAGGTGATCTGGGTGGACTCTAACTCCTTTTTGAAAACTTGGTATTTTTCTACCATAGTTTGGAGTTGAGTTTTGGTTATACTTTGCTCTTCTTTAAGACTGCTGATCTCTTTCTCTTTTTCAGTCAATTTGTTTTTAAGTTCTTTTAAAGAACTTTCAAATTTGACTTCATCAGTTAAGATTTTATTCCGAAGGTTTTCATTTACCTCTTTGATGTTAGCAAAAGCAATAATGCAATTGTCAGAACACAGTTTTTCAAGAACTTGAGGAGATACCTTGGCAGCAGCCATCATTGCACAATCACATTGATGATTTTCTTCATCATCAGCTCTTACTTCCTTCTCACCTGCTCTCTTTTCTTCCTCTTCTTCTTTGTCCTCTTTGTACCATGGGTCTGTCAGTGGTTCAATCAGGGTTTCTGAATTTTCTCCAAGCAGCAATTCACCAGCAAGTGCATTAACAACTGCTTCAGTCACCTCATCCACTGTTTCATCACTTAGCTGTTCACCTTCAGTTTCAATCCACTCTGGTATTGACTCTAATGCCATCAAACAAAATTCATCATTAGAAGGTTCATTAGAAGCATAGAGTGTAAAATTTTCATCACCAAGCTCATCAGACATGCTGCTCCAGTCAACAAAGCCTTGAGTGAAAAAGCTTTGCTGATCTGGTTGTACCACTACTGGAGCAGCTGTTTGAGGTGCAACAGGTTGCACTTGTGCCTGGGGGATAGGGGTTTAAACATATTGAATCTGTGGAACAGTGGTTTGGACATAATGCACAGGCACAGGGGCAGCAGCATAATGAGCAGTGTTAACATGAGCTGCAGGGGTATATTGGGTATAGTGCACAGTGCTTTGATTTTGAGGTCTAGGGTTTGAGCTAGGATGAGTGATTATAGGACCAGTAGTTTGACTCCTGCATTCCCTAGCGAAATGACCTAGCCTATTGCACTTGTAACACTTGATTTTCGATTTATCCAACCCAACCCTTAGATTCCCATGTAACCCTGGGAACTTTCTCCCTGTTCTTTTGTAGAATTTGCTTGTTCTCACACTAAGCAAAGCCAACTGATGCAAAATGTCCATCTCCTCTATGTTAGTGGGGACAAAATGTTGCAAATCATTGAGTTCAAAGCACAAATTATCTGACATCTGGTTTTCAGTGTTTGCGGTAAAAGCATAATTTGCAGAGTGAGGATCAGGGTTTGTAAAGTTTCCACCAGCTGTTATATCAATGAAATGATCATAACCCTGTTCCTTACTACTGCTACCAGATTCTTCCTGACCAAGAAGAGCTGTGCTACCAAATGAGTAATCATCAGTAGCTTTTCCAGACTCTTGCAACTTCTTCTTCTGGTTCAACTCCCTTTCATAGGTCAGGAGTCTACCATGAAGTTGGGTCAGGGTCAGATCTTTGAACTCAACAGAGTTTCTAGTCACAAATGCAATTGTGTCCCATTTATCAGGTAGCGATCTAAGAAACCTGCTATTTTGTGTTGATTTTGGAAATTCAACCTTAACAAGCCTTAGCTCACTGATGAGACAACTAAAACGCTCAAACTGTTGGGTCAATGTTTCACCCTTAATGTGACAGAAGGTTTCATACTGCTGATTCAGAATTTCCCTATTGTTTTCAATAACTTCTTCAGTTCCCCCAAACTGTTCCTTCAATGCATCCCATAGCTCTTTGGCACTGTTACAATGTAACAATCCAGCATAGATCTCATTTGGTAATGCAGATGCTATGATGCTAAATGCTTTGGCATCGAGTTCGAACTTTTGAAAATCAGTTTCAGTATAGTTTTCATAAGGTTTTCGTACGAACTTCTTTGGATCCTCAGCACTTGGCACCATAGGAACATGGGGACCAAAAACAACAGACCTCCAACATCCAGTGTTCTGTTGAGCAAGGATGTGACCCATCCTTCTCTCCCAGATGTTGTATTCATTACGTTTAAGCATGGGTGGTTTAAAAAGCGAGCCAACATTATTCTTATCATCTTGTGATTGTGACGTCATCCTAGTTGTTTTACAGACACTGATTAATCAACTTTAATGGTGATTAAACCTTGCTCTGTTTTTCAACAATAACGAACAAACTATCGATATCAACGATTTTGAGCTGAACTATTTATGTCAAAATGATTGTTAAATCAAATTTGACTGTCCTAGCTCTGATACCAATTGTTGGATCTGAGTTTGGTTTTGATTGTATTTTTCGTTTAAAATTAAGATGGAAATGGATGAGTTGTGCAGCGGAATTAATATGGAAACAAACTTTGCATACAATCAAACGAGAGTATTGCTTTGATCAACCATTTTTCACAATGAACCGAAAGATTGAATTTATTTTAAGTACGATTACAATTGCAATGATTGACTACAAACTCCCCCTCAGCCAGAGCTCAGTGTTTGTTCATGCAAAGAAGACGGTGTTGCAAAGAGCTAATAGAACAGTACAGAGCACTGTTCTATTTATAGGCACTAGCAAACCACTGAGCATCTAATGCTGACGTCACCATGAAAGTGACATCTAACCTCCTAACAAACTCTAACCTCTGATCAATACAAACACTGCTAGACTAACTACTGCTATTACATTATATTACACAAAGACAAAATAAACAACTGCTGCATCCCTCCACTGCTGTGAACCCAGCAGTACTTTTCCGGATCAGCAGTGCTTGACTCAAGGCAGTAGTTTGAACAGCAGAGCTTTAGTCTTTCATCAGCCTTTACTTGATCAGCAGTTGTGGGTCAGCATTTTGCACGATCAGTAGATAGGAAGTCAGCAGATGTTGAGAACCACTTTCAAGGGGAGAGACTTGTATGCAACATCTGCTTATTCTGGATCCACTGCTCTGATCCAGTTTTGGCTTTTATTATCTGTTCCTCTGGTAGGGTTCAATCCCAACATTGCTTCAGCAAGTTCATTTGTGGTAACATCAATCTTTTTACTGCCATCTGGCAAGGGAATGTTTTTAGTCATATTTTCCTTTTCTGGTTCAATATAGAGACCATCATCAATTCCCTTCTTCTTCCACTGTTTGATTTTCTCCCCCTTTTTGGCATTATCTGGAGGAAGTTTATCAATGAAGAGAACAGTGGGAGGAGCAGTGCCAGTGGTGTTTAGGATGTGGGCCTTTATAGCCTTGATGTCTGCTTGGGTATTTCTAAACCTTGACTCCATCATGTTTCACAGCTCTTGAACATGTATTGCATGCTGCTGATCAGCCATTTGTCTTTGTTGTTGGAGCAGGGGTTGAAATAGATTCCATAACTCATTTACAGCAGGTGCTTGTGGTGGAGCAGGTGCTTGAGCTGGAACAGCAGTGTGTTGCACCTTTTGAACTTTCAACAACTGTTGCAGCATTTCTTTGATTTCTGCAACAGAGGTATCCAGTTTGTCAATTCTATCCGTCAATTCTTGGTACTTTAAACCATCACCCAACTTAATGGGATCATCTGATTTCCCACTAACAGTGGTTTGAACAGTGGTTGACTTAGGGAATGTATTCCAATAGTCATCCACTGATGCCCCTTTTTCTTGGTACTGGGGACTTCTTCCCTCAACACTTGATAACCTTTTGATGGTACCAGTGGTCAAAACAAACTCACTAGTGGTTATCAGAGGTGCTATAGAAGGAATTGCCTCCAAGGAAGTCTTATTGATGTAACCACTGTCCAAATGCAAACCAGTGGGTTCAGCACTTGTAGTGGCTGCTTCACTTGGATTACCACCAAGAGTTACTTGTAACTCAAGGGGTGTAACCTCCTCAGGTCTTGTTGGTGGGTTAGCTATGATTGATACATCAGACCCATACACTTGTTGAAGTATGTTCTCATTGATAGGTGAGTGAGAAGGACTGGTTTGTGCCTGGTTCAGATCAATAGCATCCAATAATAATTTTGTTGGTGGGGGAATTATGGAGGTGAGGTTGGGTGTAGAAAGAGAATTGGCCCCAGGCATTGGGCTGTGGATGATGGAAGCAAGTGATTCCAGAGCATCATATTGTGGTGTCCCTATTTGTACAACCTGTTCTTTTTTATAAGAAGCAGGAGGAGTTTCAGGCATAGGTTGAGATATTTGTACCAACTGCTGTGAGGAAGTAGCAGCAGTGGTTTATTGTGACTTTTGTGTTGTCACTGGCAGTTGTTCTGGTATCTCATCCTCCAGAGTTGCCTTTTTGGTAGGTTTGGGGGGCTTTTGAGATTTTTATTTTGGCCTTTTGGTGATTTTAGGTGTGGGTTTCAAAGCAGTTGCTTTGCTGCTATGATCACCTTGAGCAGTGGGCTCAGCAGCAGATACCTGAGGAGCAGTGGTAGCTGCAAAATTCTGAGCAGGCACCTCTGCTTGTGTTTTGCAAGGTGTTGACATTCTTGTAAAAGTTTCAGCAGTTAAGCTGTTTATTTGAAAATATGCACCTTGTTTTATTGCAGAAGCATCATTCTTACCAAATTTCTTTTCAAAATTGTAACTTAGAAATCTTGGAAAAAGTAAGAATGGCTTTATATCAACATTTTTAACCAAATCATTAAAGATTTCCTGGGAGTAATTGAAATTTTCATCTTGAAGAATAGCATATCCCGGGTTTTGAATCTTTAATGGTATTTCATTAAAAGAAGTGGTTTTGTTTGAAACACACATAAGCAGAGTATGGAACAAAAATCTTGTTGTAGGTGGAAAATTACCTTTTTGTAAGGTATCCTTTTTGATTTGTTCTGCATAACCCCTTTCAAGGAAATCAATTTTTAACTCATTTTTGGGAAAAGAAGTTTTACCTTGCTGATCATTGAGTTCAAAGACCTCCGAGATGGATTGTGGTGTAATTTTGACAGGTCTACCATTAAAGAAGAGTTAATGGCTATGACATCCTCGCCTTGTTTGTCAAGGGTAATATTCTTCCAAAACTCTCTTTGGGTGTCCAAGTAAATTGGAGCATCTGCTGTTAACAAAGTTTTGTACTTTGATGCAGACATGATGTCAATGATGGAATCGAAAGCATCGGTGGTGCCTGGTTTTGTAAGAAGACCCAGATAATTGTGTGGTGATTTGTATGAGATTTCAATAGGTGTAGCCTTTTGAGCGGCCTTTTTACGAGAAGATTTTGAAGTGGGTGTTGCAGATGACTTCGATTTTGTCATTTTGGAGAAGACGATCGAAGAAGGTTGTGAAGGAATTTGAGGAAATGAGATGAGAACTGCTTTGAGAAAGGAATTTTTAAGAATTCAATTCGACAGTAAAACCCTGTTTGGGGTTTTGAAGGGGGTTTTATAGAGAAAAAGTAAATGCTGACGTGGCAGCGGTTACAAAAGGTCTGACCACAATGTACTGTCCACGTGCCAACCCCTGATGAAGAAAAGGATAACTCTTTTTATGAAGACCACTGATGGAACAATATCAGTGGTTGTAACAGTAACAATGAGAACAGTGGGTGATTTTTACTATCAGTGGATAGCATATCAGTGTATAAAACACTGACAGTGCTTATTAAGGAAATGAGAGAGCAGGGGTTGACTTTCAGCAGTGGACAAACTTTTAAGTAGAACAGACTTTTGAACAAATCAGTGGTTATGTCAGACTTTTAAGGATTTTTAATGAAAAATTCATTTTTAGCTATTTTTAAGGATGGATTTTTTATTTTCTGAAAACATTTTAATGCTTTTAATCATAGAAAAACAGGATTTTGCCTGTTATTCCATGTTTAGCATGCCAATCCTAGAGATCAAGTTTTTGAAGGTGGATGTGTCTAATGCTTTGGTTAGCACATCTGCCAGCTGATCCTTAGTTGTAACATGGTGCAGAGAAATCAAACCTTTTTCATAGCAATCCCTCACAAAGTGATGTCTGATGTCAATGTGCTTGGTGGTTGAATGGGAAACTGGATTTTTGATGATATTTTCTGCTGCCTGACTGTCCAACATGAGTGGTGTTTTTAAGGCAGTGATACCAAAATCCAGCAACTGATTTTGAAGCCAGAGCAGTTGGGCTGTACAGCTTGCAGCATCTATATATTCTGCCTCAGCAGTGGATGTGGAAACAGCTGCTTGCTTTTTGCTTTGCCAAGACACTAAGCAATTGCCTAGGAATTGGCACCCTCCTGAAGTGGACTTTCTTGTCTTGTCACATCCAGCAAAGTCACTATCTGAGAAACCTGAAAGCTCAATTTTACCATCAGCTGGATACCAGATACCAAGTGTGGGAGCACCTTTTAGGTATTTGAATATCCTTTTTACAGCAATAAGGTTTGACTTTCTAGGGGCTGATTGGGATCTAGCACAAACACATGTTGCAAACATGATGTCTGGCCTGGATGCAGTTAGGTACAATAAAGACCCAATCATGCTTCTATACAAAGTTTGATCAACCAATTCATCCTTCTCATCAGATATGACTACTTTATTGGTTGCAATGGGTGTACTGTGTGGCTTACAATCATCCATCTCAAATTTCTTCAACAGTTCTTTGGCATATTTGCCTTGATGGATGAAAGTGCCATTTTGCAGTTGCCTTACTTGGAGACCAAGAAAGCACTGGAGTTCACCCATTGCACTCATTTCAAACTCAGCTGTCATGAGTTGCCTAAACTCTTCACACATTTTATTACATGTGCTTCCAAGGATGATGCCATCCACATAAATTTGGACAATCATCAAATCCTTTCCTCTCCATTTTAAAAACAGTGTTTTATCTATTCTACGGGGCTGTTTGGCAACATCTGAACCAATAAGTGCTGAATGAATAAGAGGTCTGAATGGGTAAGAGGGTCTGAATGGGTAAGTGCTGAACCAGTAAAGTGCTGTTTGGTTCCATATCTGAATGACAATGTAAAATGACATTTTTACCCCTCCCCACAAAATAAACCTTTTATAGATTTTTTTTCTATAAAACCCAATCATCATCATCATTCATCAGTATTCATCATCCCCCCACCCCCACCCCCTTCCCCTTTCTCTCCATACCTGCAACACCGCCCCTTATTCTCTACACACACATACACTGAATTTAGAGAGAGAATCAGAGAGAGATAGAGAGAACCAGAGATAGAGAGAGCCGGAGAGGAGGAGGAGGCCGGCCTGGTGGCGCGACACGGCGGCGCACGGAGGTCCGACAACCGCACCCGGTGATGATGATGATCGATGAAGATGAAGATGTTGATGAGATGATGATGATCGATGAAGATGACGACGATGATGTTCGATGATGGGATCGATTAGGGTTTGATTTGGGGGTTTCGGAGATGGTGGAGGTGCAGGTGGCGGAGATGGTGGAGGTGTTGGCGGAGATGGTGGAGGTGGTGGCGTCGGTGACGATGATGATGATGGAGATGGTGTCGGAGGTGGTGTCGGAGTTGATGATGATGATGATGATGGAGATGGTGTCGGAGGTGGTGGAGGTGGTGTCGGAGGTGGAGGTGGTGGCTGTGGAGAACTCGTGAAGAAGAAGGAGCAAAGGGCATACAAGTCCAATTTTCATTCAGAGATGAGAAGTAGCTGAACCATTCAGAGCTGAATGGTTCAGTTCAGAGGTGTTGTTTTTGTGAACCAAACAAGGATACCTCTGTCCGATTCAGAGGTTTACCTCTGAATGAAGCCATTCAGAGGCAACCAAACAGGCCCTACCTCTTGTGAAACCAATGGAGAGTAGAAAGGTGGAAAGAGTTTCATACCAGGCCCTTAGTGCTTGTTTCAGGCCATACAAAGCTTTATTCAGCTTGTAGACATGATTTGGATTAAATGGATCCTCAAAACCTGGAGGTTGACAAACATAAACCTCCTCTTGAATCTTACCATAGAGGAATGCACATTTGATATCCATTTGGTACACCTTGATGTTGTGGTTGACAGCAAAGGCCAGAAATAGTCTGATTACTTCAAATCTTGCTATAGGGGAAAATGTTTCATCATAATCAGTGCCCTCTTCTTGTCTGTACCCTTGAACCACAAGCCTGGCTTTATTTTTGACAACAATACCCCTTTCATCAGTTTTATTTTTGTGCCAATAGGACTTACACCCTCTGGCAATGGAACAAGCTCCCAAACTTGTTGTCTTCTAAACTGTTGGAGCTCCTCTTGCATGGCTTCTACCCAACTGTTGTCTTTTAGTGCCTCTTGGTACTTGACTGGCTGATGGAGAGATAGAAAACCAGCAAAAAGATAAATGTTTTGGGATTGAATTCTTGTGAGCACCCCTTCATTGATGTTGCCAATAATTTGGTCTGGTGGATGAGATTTCAAGAAGATGAGCTCTCCTTGGTATGGAACAATGGCATTAAGTGGGGAGGGCTGTAGATGTGAATCAACTGAGCTAACCACCGCTGGTGACTTTGATGATCCAGCAGTGGCTTCAAAAGGTGGTGGAATAGGAGGTAATGGTGTGGACACATGCTGACTTTGACCCATTGTTTGAGGACTTTTATCAACAGTGTTTGATGATGTGGAAGCAGGGGTTAATGGGCTACTTTGATCAACAACTGTTGAGGTAGCAGTGGTTGAGCTTTGACAGCTGTTTTGAACATATGCTGCTCTTCCCATTGTGACAGACTTTTGTTGAGGAATGATGATCTCATACCCATAGTCTGGAGATGAATCCTCTGATGGACCTGCACTGTTAGTCTTGACAGCAGTATTTTCAAAAGTGAATTTACCAAGATCAAACAAATCTGCAGGGTTTGCTGGGATTTTCATTGATGAAAGTTCATTGAACTTTACATTCAAAGTCTCTTCCACTGTTTTGGTCCTTGTGTTAAACACTTTGTAGGCCTTAGCAGTGGTAGAGTATCCCAGATGATAACCACAATCAATTTTGGCTGCAAACTTAGAAATGGAATCTTTTAAGTTTAAAATGAAGCATGGACATCCAAAAACCTTGATATATGAAATCAATGGCTTTATTTTATACAGCAGTTCATAGGCAGTCTTTTGATGCCTGGGGTTGATTAAAACTCTGTTTTGGACATAGCAAATAGTGTTTACTGCCTCTGCCCAAAAAGTTAATGGCAAACCTGAATCAACAAGCATGGTTCTGGCAGCCTCAATCAAAGTTATGTTCTTTCTTTCAACAACCCCATTTTGTTCTGGTGTTCTTGGAATGCTGTATTGTCTCACAATTACTTTTGACACACAGAAATCATCTAACTCTTTGTTCGTGAACTCTGTGCCATTGTCACTTCTGAAGATTTTTACTGGAAGGTCAAACTGCTTTTCAACCTGTTTCACAAAGTCTTGCAGAATGCCTGCAGTCTCATCTTTTGAATGTAAAAAGTAAGTCCATGTAAACCTAGAAAAGTTATCAACAATAACCAAACAATACCTCTTTTTCTTAAGACTCATGACTTTAACTGGGCCAAACAAATCCATATGAAGCATTTGCAAACATTTGGTTGTTTTGGACTCATCAATGGATTTGTAGGAGCTTTTATGTTGTTTTCCTTTTAGGCAGGAAACACAATGCTCAGGACAGGTGAACAGTTTTTGAGGTAAACCTCTTACTAACCCCTGTTTTGAAATGGCAGTGATTGTCTTGAGATTTGTGTGCCCCAATCTCCTGTGCCATAATTCTGTCTCTTTGTTTGATGCAGCTGAGAACAGACAGGCATCAGTTCTGGGGCTCTCTTTTGACATATCCACCACATAAACATTGCCACTCCTTTGAGGAACAAGTTTGGTTTTTCCAGTTTTTATTATTGCTTCAATCTTTTCAACCATTTCTGGTCCAACAATCCTACAACACTCCTTTGTGAAGAATGATCCATACCCCTTATCACTCATTTCTGATACACTCAGGAGGTTGAATTTTAGATTGTCTATCAGATTGACATTTTCAAATTTTACATTACCAGACTGTACTGTACCAGACCCCAGAACTTTCCCTTTACTATTATTACCAAAGGATATATCACCCCCTCCATGGATTTTGAAATCTTTGAGAAGGGCTTTACATCCTGTCATGTGCCTGGAGCCTCCACTATCTACATACCAAAGGCTATCTAAGCATGCAGAAGCTCCCTGCACATGAAGTAAAAGGATTAGTTCATTAGGGTCTCCAAAGCCAATAAGGCTTTGGATGGGGTCTCAATAGTGTCTGGGATGAGTTCAGATGCATGGGCAGTGGTTAGGTCAGGGGTTTGGACAGTTTTAGAACTATTTCTCTCTAACCACTGTTGTGGGTTTTGACCAATCACCTGCTGATATCCAAAAGGATGCCTGTTCACTCTTGGTTTAGAGGGACTTTTGTAGGTCTCATAAACATGTGGGATCCTTTGGTAAGATGATTGTCCCTTACCTCTTCTGAATTGATTGGCAGGGGGTGCATCAGTCACCTGAACATCTCTTTTGACAGATGTTTGGTTCAGCTGTTTTGTAACAGCTGTTTGGACTGGCACAAACAGTGGTTGGTTCTTGGTGAACTTGACAGATGATGTTGATGAACTTAAGGATGTTTTTGCAGTGTACTCATTCTTTTTTACATCAAAGTTTTTGAGATACACACATTCTTGAGTTTTGTGGTTTGTTTTACCACAGATGGTGCAACTTTCAGCAGGTACAATGACACTTGTTTTGTTTAGATCATATGCTTTTAGATGAAAACAGTCTTTTGTTAGATGATTCCTCTTTTCACAAAAATCACAAAACAGGTTTTTGATCTTTTCTCTTTTCTTCGTTTTCTCAGATTCCTTAGTAACAGAGTTTTGAACCACTGTTGGGATGTCTTTGATAGGAATGACCTTTGCTTTTGGAGCTGTGACACCATCAGTGGTTGTGAAGTCCATAGGCTTGAAATTTTCAAGAATGTCACACTCATCAGACCATGTGGGTTTAAATTGGTATTTCTCAATTTCCTCAAAAGTTGAGAACCCCACAGATGATCTTTCCAGAGTGATTTTGTTACCAAGTTTGTCAGTAATCTTTACTTCTTGGCCATTCTTGTTGGTTGGTATTATTTCAGTTGAACCAGCTTGTTTGACAGCAGTGTTTTCAAGATCATCATATTTTCTATATCCTATACCAAACTTGACATTGCTTTCAAGCTGTTTCTCAAGCATAACCTCATAACCTTTGCAAGATTCCACCCATCTTTCACAAGTTATATGGGTGGATTCCAACTCCTTTTTTCAAACTTGGTATTTTTCTACCATAGTTTGGAGTTGGTTCTTGGTTATGCTTTGCTCTTCTTTGTGACTGCTGATTTCTTTGTCTTTTTCAGCCAATTTGTTTTTAAGTTCTTTTAATGACTTTTCAAATTTGACTTCATCAGTTAAGACTTTATCCCTAAGGTTTTCATTTACCTCTTTAATGCTAGCAAATGCAATAATACATTTGTCTGAACACAGTTTTTCAAGAACTTGAGGTGATACCTTAGCAGCAGCCATCATGGCACAATCACATTGATGATCACCTTCTTCATCAGCTCTAACTTCTTTCTCACCTGCTTGCTTCTCTTCCTTTTCTTCTTTGTCTTCTTTGGACCAAGGGTCAGACAGTGGTTCAATCAGGGTTTCTGAATTTTCTCCCAGCAGTAGTTCACCAGCAACTACAGTAACCACTGCTTCAGCCACTTCATCCACTGTTTTAGCACTTAGCTGTTCACCTTCAGTTTCTACCCCTTCTGGTATTGACTCTAATGCCATCAAACAAAATTCATCATTAAAAGTATCATTAGAAGCATAGAGTGCAAAATTTTCATCACCAAGCTCATCAGGCATGCTGCTCCAGTCAACAAAACCTTGGGTAAAAAAGCTTTGTTGATCTGGTTGTACCACTGTTGGAGCAGCTTGTTGAGGTGCAACAGGTTGCACTTGTGCCTGAGGGACAGGGGCTTAAACATACTGAATTTATGGAACAGTGGTTTGAACATAATGCACAGGCACAGGGGTTGCAGCATAGTGAGCAGTGTTAACATGGGCTGCAGGGGTATATTAGGTATAGTGCACAATGATTTGATGTTGTGGTCTAGGGTTTGAGCTGGGATGAGTTATTATTGGACCAGTGGTTTGACTCCTACATTCCCTAGCAGAATGACCTAGCCTATTGCACTTATAGCACTTAATTTTTTACTTATCCAACCCCACTTTTAAGTTCCCATGTAGCCCTGGGAATTTTCTCCCTGTTCTTTTGTAGAATTTGCTTGTTCTTACACTAAGCAAAGCCAATTGATGCAAAATGTCCATCTCTTCTAAGTCAGTGGGATCAAAGTGTTGCAAATCATTGAGCTCAAAACTCAAGTTGTCTGACATCTGGTTTTCACAATTTGCAGTGAAAGCATAATTTGCAGAGTGAGAATCAGAGTTGTTAAAATTTCCACCAGCAGTTATATCAATAAAATGATCATAACTCTGATCCATACTACTGCTACCAGATTCTTCCTGACCAAAAAGAGCTGTGCTGCCAAATGAATAGTCATCAGCAACTTTGCCAGACTCTTGCAACCTCTTTTTCTGGTTTAACTCCCTTTCATAGGCCAGGAGTCTACCATGAAGTTGGGTCAGGGTCAGATCTTTGAACTCAGCAGAATTTCTAGTAACAAATGCAATGGTATCCCATTTTTCTGGTAGTGATCTAAGAAACCTGCTATTTTGTGTAGAATTTGGAAATGTAACTTTAACAAGTCTTAGCTCACTAATGAGACAACTGAATCGCTCAGACTGCTGAGTCAATGATTCACCCTTGATGTGACAAAATGTTTCATACTGCTGATTAAGAATTTGCCTATTGTTTTCAATAACTTCTTCCGTTCCCCCAAACTGTTCCTTCAGTGCATCCCATAGCTCTTTGGCACTGTTACAATGTAACAGTCCAGTATAGATCTCATTGGGTAATGCAGATGCTATGATGCTAAATGCTTTGGCATCGAGTTCGAACTTTTGAAAGTCAGTTTCAGTATAGTTTTCAGGTTTTTTAGGTTCGAACTTCTTTGTATCCTCAGCACTTGGCACCATAGGAACATGGGGCCTAAAAACAACAGATCTCCAACATCCAGTGTTTTGTTGAGCAAGGATGTGACCCATCCTTCTCTCCCAGATGTTGTATTCATTACGTTTAAGCATGGGTGGTTTGAAAAGAGAGCCAATGTTATTCTTATCATCTTGTGATTGTGACGTCATCCTGATTGTTTTACAGGCACTGATTAATCAACTTTGATGGTGATTAAACCTTGCTCTGTTTTTCAACAAAACGAACAAACTATCAGTATCAACGATTGTGAGCTGAACTATTTATGTCAAAATGATTATTAAATCAAATTTGACTGTCCAAGCTCTGATACCAATTGTTAGGATCTGAGTTTGGTTTTGATTGTGTTTTACGTTTGAATTAAGATGAACAATGAATGAGTAGTGCAGCGGAAAATAATGGAAACAAACTTTTCACAATCAAACAGGAGAATTGCTTTCAACACACATTTTCAACAATGAACCGAATGATTGAATTTATTTCATTCAACGATTACACTTGCATGTATGTAACAAACTCCCCCTCAGCCTGAGCTCACTGTGATTTGTTCGTGCAGGAAGAAGATGGTGAAGAGCTAATAGAACAGTACAGGGTACTGTTCTATTTATAGGCACAGACAAACCACTGTGACATCTTTGCTGACGTCACCATGAAAGTGACATCTAACCTCCTAACAAACTCTAACCTCTGATCTATACAAGTACTGCTATGCTAACAATTGTTATTACAATTCATTACATAAAGACAAACTAAACTACTGCTGAATCCTTCCACTAATGTGAACCTAGCAACACTTGATATAACCCAGCAGTGCTTGACTCAAGGCAGTTGATTGAACAGCAGGGCTTTAGTCTTCATCAGTCTTTGACTTGATCAGCAGTTGTAGGTCAGCAGTTTTACCGATCAGCAGATAGGAGGTCAGCAGATGTTGAAACCACTTTCAAGGGGAGAGGCTTGTATACACAACATCTGCTTATTCTGGATCCACTGCTCTGATCCAGTTTTGGCTTTAATTATCTGTTCCTCTGATCGGGTTCAATCCCAACACATCGTTACATATTCCCACTTCCACACCAGTATCTCCAATGGCTGCAACTTTCCATACGGTCTTTGGTGCTCGACCTTCACTTGAGAACATGTCAAACACTTAGCAACATACTTGACGATGTCTCTTTTCATTCCCGGCCACCAATAATTCATCCTCAAGTCTCGATACATCTTTGTAGCTCCCGGATGAACCGAGTATCGAGACTTGTGAGCCTCATTCAAAAGTAATTCTTTCACATCACATTCTCGAGGTATCTAGATTCGGTCATACCTCGTTCTCATACCATTCGCATTCTCTTCTAATTTGTGAATAAATCCTTTCATTCTTTCCTTCTTTGAGTCATCAGCATTCAAGGATTTAATTTGAGCTTCCCGTATATCTTCAAGGAGTTTAGAAGTGACTACCATCCTCATCGATTTTACCCGAATGGGAGGCGGGTACTCTTTTCGGCTTAGAGCATCCGCTACTACATTAGCCTTCCCGAGGTGATAGTGAATATCACAATCGTAATCCTTGATGAGTTCCAACCATCGTCGTTGCCTCATATTAAGATCTTCCTGCTCGAAAAAGTATTTGAGGCTTTTGTGGTCCGAGTAAATTGTACATTTCACTCCATATAGGTAGTGTTTCCATATCTTCAAGGTGAATACGACCTCCGCCAACTCTAGATCATGAGTTGGGTAATTTTTTTCATGCTGCTTGAGTTATCTTGAAGCATAAGCAATGACTTTACCCCTTTTCATTAATACACATCCTAAACCTTGGTGGGAGGCGTCAGTATATACTACTAAATCATCTGTTCCATCCGGTAATGTCAACACCGGAGAGTTCGAGAGCTTTACCTTCAATGTCTGACATGCTTTTTCTTGTTCTTCGCCCCATAAAAACTTCTCACTCTTCTTTGTTAGCTTCGTCAAAGGCGAGGCTATCTTGGAGAAATCCTGGATAAATCTTCTGTAATACCCAGCCAAGCCCAGAAAACTTCTTATTTCACTTGGGTTCTTCGGGGGTACCCAATTCGTGACTGCATCTACTTTAGACGGGTCCACATGGACACTGTCCGCATCGATTACGTGGCCCAAAAATTGTACTACTCTAAGCCAAAAGGCACATTTCGAGAACTTTGCATATAAATTTTCCTTGCGAAGCGTTTCCAATACATCACGTAAGTGGGAAGCATGCTCTACTTCACTTCGGGAGTATACTAGTATATCATCAATGAAAACGATTACATACTTATCAAGCATAGGGCGGCACACCCGATTCATTTAATCCATAAATGCAGCTGGTGCATTCGTTAACCCAAAGGACATTACTAAAAACTCATAATGTCCGTACCGCATTTGAAACGCAGTCTTCGGCACATCTTCTTCTCGTACACGCAGTTGGTGATAACCCCATCGCAGATCGATCTTCGAAAACCAACTTGCCCCTTGAAGCTGGTCAAATAGGTCATCAATTCTGGGCAACGGGTAACGACTCTTTATCATTAACTTGTTAAACTCTCGATAGTCGATGCACATTCGCATCGAACCATCTTTCTTCTTTACGAATAATACGGGTGCTCCCCATGGTGAAACACTTGGTTTAATAAAACCTTTATCGAGCAACTCTTGGAGTTGCGTCATTAATTCTTTCATTTCAGTCGGGGCCAACCGATAAGGAGCTTTAGCTACCGGTTTTGCGCCCGGGCTGAGCTCTATTTTGAATTCCACTTCCCGCTCAGGCGGAAGCCCCGGTAAATCTTCCGAAAACACATCTGGATATTCACTTGCTACATTCACAGCTTCCAGATTTGGGACACCTCGATTGGTATCAATCACGTACGATAGATACGCCCTACCCCCGTTCTTTACATGTTTGAAGGCCTTGATTATTGAACACAATTTCGACTTGACGACCCTATCTCCTTGAACACTTACCCGTTTTCCCCCTGGGTTACTACATGAATGACTTTCTTTTCACATTGTATTTCAGCATGATTTTGGGCTAACCAATCCATCCCTACAACTACTTTAAATTCCCCCATGCACATTGGGACAATATCTATACTAAATTCCTCATCTTCGATTAAGATCTTACAGTTTCTACAGATGTCATGCAGTAGATAGTTCTTATTATCAGCAACTTCCACTTCTAAGGGTACTAACATCTTTTCAAGCTTAAACGATGGATGAACTAATAATAATTCATTCGAAATAAATGATCTACTAGCCCCGGAATCAAATAAAACATTCATAGGTATAGAATTAACTAAGAATATACCTGAAACCACATCCAGGCTAGTTTTAGCTTCATCTGCGGTTAACTGAAACATCCTTCCACGAGCCTCAGATGGCACCTCTTTCTTTCCTTCCTTCTTCGTTGATTGTTGGAGTTTTGGACATTCCGCCTTAATATGCCCCGTCTGATAACAATTGTAACACGTCTTTGGATTATTGGGACACTTGCAGTACGGGTGTCCCTCTTGCCCACATTTGTAGCATCATTTCTTTCCAAGTAAGCACTCACCCGAGTGGTGTTTCCCACATGTATTGCAAGTCGGGATTCCAATACTTGTTTTCCCTTTCTTAGTTTGATCCTAAAATCTTGATTTCTTTGATGGGTTCGGGTTCGAAGACTTCTCCGCCACCCTTTTCTCTCCCCGTTCAACCTGCCTCTTTAGTTCAATCTCCCTATCTCTTGCCCCATTAATTAATTCATCTAGCGTCTCACACTTGGAGGGATTTAGGAACTCATGATATTCAGCCTTTAACATATCATGGTAACGTAAAATCTTCTTCCTCTCAGTCCCCACTATCTCCCCACAAAACTTCAGCTTGTCAAGGAACGTATTCGTTATCTCGTCTATCGTCTCATCCTTTTGTCAAAGACGTAAGAAGTCTTCTTGAATCCGATCAATCGCTGATTGTGGGCAATGATATTTCACAAATGGTTCCTTGAACTCCTGCCATGTTAACTTTTGTACTTTATCATCCCCTAATTCCTTAGAATACGCATCCCACCAATCCTTTGCTCGAAGTTGGAGAAGACCCGTAGCAAACATCACTTGATCCTCCACTTCGCATCTACTTCTTACAAACACGGCCTCGGTGCTTGAAATCCATCCTTGACAGGCTATCGGATCAATTTCCCCTTTATATGGCAAGGGGTTACATGCCATAAATTCCTTATGCGTGCACCTTCGAGTGCTTTTCTTCGTTTGCAGTTCATTAATCATTTCCTTTAGCTCTTCAACTTTGGACATCACCAACGTGTTAACTATCCCCAATACCTGACCTTCAACTTCTCGAGCTAGTCGAGGAATACTAGCCTCTATTGCCCTTCCTACTTCTTCCACAATTCTTTTGTTTATTGCTTCTTGTTGTGCCGCTACATCATTATTCGCGTTTACATTATCCGCCATCTACATAAAACATTTATCTCATTCATTAGGTTTTTCTTTTCATACATCTCTTTATCATACTTGAACTCATGTTAGCATATTACATTCAATTTATAATGCATACTTTATACATTATCATCTCTGACGATCATGCCGTATCATGTAGATCAAAAAAAAATTATCGCAACGATTTACCTTTTCATCCTTTCATAAATATACATACTTTCCCTCATCTTTCTTAATATCAAATTCATCTTAAACATTGTTTATAAGGCCTTAGAAATTGGTTAAAACAAGTTCCCTATTCAAAACAAACAACTTAAAAAAATTTGCCAGCACTTGAGGGGCTCTCGGGCCGCAAAGGCTTGGCCTCCACCTGGTCGCGGGCCGCGACCACGGTCGCGCTACGCGAAGGTATGACCAGGTAGTGGTCGCGCGACGCGAGGCCCCCTTTTTAACAGAAAGTTTCGTTCTTTTACAACTGCAGATGCCTAGCTCCTAATTTTTCCAATATTCAATCTTTAAAACTTCATATCTTTAGTTCTACTAGTCTGTTTTACTTAATTCTTTTTCCTACGTGTCCGTAATTTAATTGTGGAACCGTTTAGCATTGTCGTTCGCCTTAAAACTCGGTTTTAAAGCGAATAACTTATAAATATCCTTTCTATTTCTAACTACATGCATAATCAGATTTACAATTTACTTACTTGCATAGCGCTTCGGATCGAACACAACTTCATACGAGCTTTCGGTTTAAGTTCAAGCATCTTAACTCTAATACTTGAATCCCTCAAACCTCGACTCTGATACCAACTTGAAAAGACCCATTTTTTTATTAAAACATACAATCTCTAACAAAATTTGGGCATGACTCGTTCATACTATGAACACTTCCCTGTTTTAGCAATATCATTCAATATCAAGTTCCACGACACTTTTTCCAAATAACAAAAGTTATGACCATACAAGGTTCACCATAAACGTTTTGTACGAACTACCCAAAAGATTTAAAAATCCAAACTACTTACTAACATACTAGACATAAGTTTAACATCATATCACAAAAATGAATTTGACCCATTCAAAATAAGCATCTTGAACCGGAAGCGCGTAAAAGTCGACGTTGTGTGTTCGGTCCGATCGATCCGCAATCAAGCATGGGATTTACCTATCATCCATAACAACGAAAACATTTATTAGTTCGTAATACATAAACAATTCAAATCCTTAATTACCTATCATTATTCGACCCGTTAACATGACATGTTACCTTATCAACATCCTTACTTCCATTCGAAAACATCCAACATACCACTTTCCAACCCATTTGAAATGAATCGTTACATACCATACATTGACATACTTACATTTGACCCGTTATAAACAAGTCATTTCCTAAACATTCCAATAACTTTTCTACTCATCATTCCAACCCATTTAAATGATTACAACATCATCTATTAAAAATTTCTCAAAATAAACTCTTCACATCGAGTCCATCATAATTCATAAGGAAAATTTACACTAAATCCTTGGTGCCAAATATTACCATTCATAAATCTACATATAGAGTAAATAAAGTTCATATGAACTTACCGTGCGTGGTCTTGAGTTCCTTGCGATTTGGAGTGACTTGCTCCTTCTTCCTTCTTTGTTCCTATACATCACAACTTCATACATTTAGCCTTCGAAAACATTTCATTACTCACATTCCTTGTCATACTATATGATGTTTATGAACCACATAAAATCCCACCATGATCGCATCTCGTCAATTTAGCAAGTATACATATAAAATCACACTAAATTACTTTAGACATTTCATCGAACACATGATGCGCGTACTATCTACTAAGCATGATGTACAAGTAGTTATAACATATCCATCCTATTTTATAAATGGGTAAATCTAGTCTTTCACAATCAATACCATACCATACCACATATGATTTATATCAAAATTACTAAACTAAGACACCTTCTATCACAAAATTTAGCATCAATATCACAAAATTCCTTCATGAACTTCACTAATTTCATTATCTTACATTTACAAGTGGGTTTTACCCCAAACTATCAATATAGTCAAAATTAAGCATGATTGAACCTTTATAAGTTCATATCACATAGCAATCATGTTATATCTTGTACATAATTCACGGATTACACATAACCCGATTCATCAAACACTACTAAGTCATGAAATTAGACTTAGTAGATGTCAAGAACACTTAGATAATCGAAGTTCCTGGCACATGCATTCGATTAACCTCCATTTTTCCTTTCAATTTGATAGATTTAGGATGTTAGGGTTTGAGTTCTTCTGGCTCTCTCTCCCTCCCTCGTTCGTACACACCCAGCTAGACACACTGGCCCATTTTTTTGTTTTATTAATTCTCATAACACATTTACATTATTAGTCCCTTGTCTTTTAATACATGTCATGTTCTTTTTCTTCATATTAACTAGATTACCCTTCCCTTGGTTAACTTAGTTACATACATATATTTTAAAACTTGCTACTATTTTCTTACGGTACTGTTTTTCTGTTATTAGCATCACAAATATATTACTATTTTATAACATATGAAATTTGGGGTGTTACATTTGGCGAAGGGGTTGTAAATCTTGCAAATTAAGTGTACTTCTTTTATTGTGTGCGCGATGGTTGTATATCCTACACAATGGTTGTATTTCTATTTTGTGGATATATATGGATCTATACTTATATTTAGCAGCCGCCACCCACCCACACACTATTAAATAATAACACTCTTAGTGATTTACATATCTAGTCTCTTAGATGTACATTACAGAATTATCTTTCTACTCAACATAAAAATTTAACAGAGATAGTTTAAGAAACATAAAAGGTTAGAAATTAGAACCATGGTGATTCGATGGTTAAATCACAAAGACGAAATAAAATTTAACAAATGTTCCTATTTCAAAATGATATTAAATTTCCAAAGCTACAAGAAAAAAGTTTAATATAAAACTTACACTAAAATTATATTTTTTTCTTCTTCTAACAGCTAGAGTAAAAAAGGTGAGTGTCTGAGGGGTCATATGAGAACTATAAATATTGCAAGTACGTGTGAGAAACCAATCAAAATAATTATTTTTAAAGAAAAATATATAAATGTAAAATATTAAATGAATGACTTATCATTTTAATTAATTAATTTATCTTTCCTCTCTCTTCGCTAGATTAATACTGACAAGTTTTGTAATTTAAAAATATCCAACATTATATATAAAACAATGATTTTGATTGTTTTTCACGAGTTCTCTCGGTACATATGTATATATGTGTATACATATACATACATACATATATATAGGAGAGATAAAATTAATACTCTAAATATTGCGAGAACCGCGAGAAACAATATAAATCATTATTTATTATGAAAAAAAAGATATAAGATGTTAAATAATTTACCTCTCCGGTTACTTAATTACTCTTAACAAATTTTGTACACATGTATACATCATAAAAAGATCTAATGTTTTTATGGTAAACATATACATGTGTAAATAATTATAACATACAAATACATGAAAGTTAGACATAAAAGTTCATATAACAATGATGTATTTAAATAATAGTGCTAGTACTTTTGATAAAATAATGATTTTGATTGTTTTTCATGACTTGTTCTCACTATATTCGATCCTTGTCATACACACACATACACACACATATATATAGGGGAGGGTTCAGTTAAAAACCACTAATTAAATTAAAAACTTGAAAACTAACTAAAAAAGCCTAAAAAACATGTCAATTTTTTTTACAGATTTTCGTTACTTTTTATATATAAAAAAAAATTTCAAAAAAAAAAAAATTGTACTGCACATGTGCATTATTGCACATCTGCACTACATTTTTTTTTTTGGAAAAAAAGTTGTTTTATATATAAAAAGTAGCGAAAATTTATACAAAATTGTAAAAAAAAAATTGGTATGTTTTTTAGGGTTTTTTAGTTAGTTTTTAAGCTTTCACAATAAAAGGAGTTTTCGCTTGAACCCTCCCCTAGGATTAGGTTCATTTGTGAACAACATCTTCATAGTGAACTGTGTGATCTAATCAAGACCATTGATTTTCTTTTTAGTTGTTAAGGGTAAGATTGTAATTATACAACAAATTAGTTTTAAATCTTTATTTTAATCATTGAATTTCAGTTACACTTTTAATTTTGGTAGTTTTCTTAAATTGCATAATTATTTTGAATGTATATATGATGTTAGGGGTGAGCATACAAAACCGAAACCGAACTGAAAATACAAAAAACCGACTTAACCGATCGGTTACGGCTAATATATGGCTAAAACCGAATCAATCGGTTACGGTTTTCCCTTCTTCCTTAACCGAAATAAACAAAACCGGACCGATAGTTACATATTTGTTAAGTATATCCATGTATTTGAAACATATTTTCACGTATTCCATGTGTTTTCCATGTATTTGAAGTTCATTTTCATGTATTTCATGTGTTTTCATGTATCCATGTATTTGAAGCTGATTTTCATGTATTTCTTATGTATTTCATGTATTTTCATGCATTTGTATGCTTGAAAAAGGTACAAAACACTTGACTAACTTTGTTAAATTCATAAATTTGCACATGTTTTATTTTTAGTAGTTAACCGAACGTAACTGACAAGCCACATATTAACCGAACTAACCGAACCGACTTAACCAATCGGTTTCGGTTATGGTTTTTTCTACCGAACTTTGATTATCGGTTTCGGATATATGTAAAAGCCGAACCGAACTGACATTTGCACGCCCCTATTAACACCTAAATTATAAGGTAATAATAGTTGCTTTGGCATTTTGATATTTATAGATGCATGCAACATGCATATGTGCATGCAAATCAGACATGTCCAAAGCTTAAGAGATATGGCATAGCTCTAACACAGAGAATGTACGTTTGGTAACTGAGATTGGCCATCGGCGAAATGCTTAAGCCACACTAGCTCATATTAATAGCACGGTGCTCCCTCAATCTATAATCACATAAACAATAAGCTCATAGTTTCTGCATGCATGGATTATTTGATTCATTTCATCATCTCCCCTGGTAGTGGCTTTATTTCTCTTAATGGTTGTATTTAAGAACTCTTATCTATGAAAAAATAAATCATCCATCAAAACCTCCCAAAGTGAACAGATGCATAAGATTCTTGCTTTTCTATTTCACTCGTGTGTTTTTCGGTTAGATCGGTCAGATCAGTTGGACTTGGACTGGGTTTAAGGACCGGATGTGTAAGTTTTTTAATTTAATATGTTATATTTCCTCCCTCCTCTCTAGATTAATCCTAAAAAGTTTTGTGAAGTGTGTAAATGGTAAAAACTTACACATGTGTACAATTTTAAAATACATGAATACATGTAAATTTATGCATATAAATTCACATAACAATTTTGTAATTTAATAATAACTAGTATTATAGATAAAATAACGATTTTGATTGTTTTGTACAAGTTCTCGTGATACATATGTGTGTGTGTGATATATAAATCTAATACTCTAAATATTGCAAGAGTTGCTAGAAACCAATCTAAATCATTATTTATTATGAAAAAAGTTTAAAAAATATAAGATGTTAAATAATTTCTCTCTAATTAATTCTTGTTTAACAAATTTTGTGCACGTGTATAAATGTTAAAAAGTTACAATGTCCATATGATAAACATGTGCATGTGTAAATAACTTTAACATGTGTATAAATGTTAAAAAGTTACAATGTCTATATGGTAAACATGTACATGTGTAAATAACTTTAACATAGAAATACATGTATGTTACAGATAAAGTTCACATAACAATGTTGTATTAAAATAATAGTGTTAGTACTTTTGATAAAACATTGATTTTGATTGTTTTTCACGAGTTGTTCTAACGATATTTATGAGTTCGCATGTGGTCCTTGTCACATACACACATATATATATAGTTTCGAATTTTTGTTGTTTAATTTTTATAGTTACCATTTTTAAAAAAAGGAAATAAAAACTAGATTAATTATAAAAAGAGGGTGATTATTAAAATAAATGTAAAAATAGTGATGATGTAAAAATATAAGTACCGGCGAGAATGTTTGTAGGATTACACATAAAATGAGTGTTTTCATAGAATTCGTGAAAATAATATATAACTAATTAGATAGGTTTGTATGTGCATTTAGCTCATTGCACCTATGATAAACTAAGTTTTTTTGTTTCATTATTATTTTTATCGTTATTTCCATATTTTATATAGATCGGGACCAAATCAAAATTTGTTCTTAAGTAAACCGCATCATCCCAGCAACCACAAATATTTTCCTATTACCAAAAATTTTCTAGATGTGCTCTTGCATGTATATATGATGTACAACCTTTTCGTACTTAAAATATAAGTTAATAAAAGTTGCCTTAGCATTTGAAATCTATACATGCATGCAACATGCACCTGTGCATGCAAATCAGACATGTCCAAAGCTTAAGAGATATGGCAAGACTCTAACACGAAGAACAAACACCTGGTGACTAGATTATCCATTTATCGGATGCTTATGCCATACTTGCTCATATCAATAGCACGGTGTTCTTACATACTATAATTACATAAACAATAATCTCATTGTTTCTGAATGCATGGATCATTTGATTCATTTCAGCATCCCCTACTTGTGGCTATATTTCTCTTGATGCTTATATCTAAGCACTTTTATCTATAGAAAAATAAAGCATCGATCAAAACCCCCCGAAAGGAGCATATGCATATGATTCTTGCTTATCTTTTTGTGTTTTTCGGTCAGACCGGTCAAATCGGTCCGACAGGGTTTAAGGGTTGGAGGAAGTCATAAATTACTATAAATAATAAAAATTTAAAATTAACTCTACATTACTTTGTATACAAGTCTAAAATCGTAAAAAAAAAATTATACTTGGTTTAAGAATTACAAAAAATGTAGGATGTATAAAAATAAATAAATTATTGAGACAAGTTAAAAAAAAATAATACCCAACTAGTTTACTTTACAAAATTAGATAATACATACACATAGGCCTTTCATATAAAAAATAAAAAATCCAATCGCCTAAAATTATGCCCATAAAAAAACATAGCTGTGACAACCGTGTTCTGTAAGCATCGTATAATGTAAAACAATGTTGATTATCAATAAAACAATGTGCTTTGGTGTTATTATATGTGTTATTGTGTTTGATGACTTTACAATTTGATTCGATTCCGATTTCAAGCTTTAAATCACTTTCTGGAGGGTTATACGCAAAACTGGTACATAAACGCAATCAGTTTAACACGACGTACACTCCGGAACTATGACGTAAGCTAAACATACCCTGAATATCCTTTACATAACTTAGAAATAAGTTTCGAAGGATTCGGTATGGCAAAAACATGTTTATTTGAACTAAAGAACTATTTACGACAAAACTGCGAAACGAACGTTGGTGACCGCCCGGATAATATTTAAATCCCAAAAATATTCTGTTATGATTAAAATTTTATTTTAATCAGGTTCGTGATGAAAAATAAATTAAAACGCCTAAAAACGTTATTTTTCAAGTTTAAGCGCGTACCGTGTGTTTCTGCGCGACACAGTGCTTCTACAGCAAAACGCAGACAACGCAGCCAAATCTCGACAACTGAAATTTATTTCAGTAATATTTTGGCAAGATTATTTATATAGAATAATAAAAATAATTTAGAACGCCATAAATCGGGATTTAAACGCTAGATAAAATACCCGGTATCCAGTTAAACACTCGTTTTTAGCCTACATATAACACATTTTATAAAAATATGCATATATATACACACATTTCGTGTATATGTGTAAGTAATACAAGTGTCCTTCCTTTCTTGCCACTTCTCTTCTCATTCTTGCCACTTATCTCTACTCCTTGACACTTGTATGTGCATGACACCTTCATATCTTCTATAAATACTTCTATATCTTCACTTAATTTTACAAGATCATTACAACACTCAATCTCTTCCTCTCTCTCTCTCCTCAAAACCGTCCCCCACCTCTCTCTCTCTTCACATCTTCATCTTCTTCAATTACAAGTCCATTCAAAGCTTTGAAGTTCATCCATGGAAGTTGCAAGTTGAAGGGCTTTCAAAGGAGCTTCATTCTAGTCTTCTTCATCATCTTTTCTTCATCTTTGCACTAGAGAATCATCCCTAGCTATAAGCTAGTAGTAAGTCTTATTACACTTTGCTTCATTTTGTTCTTAGTCAAGATATATAGTATGATGAAATTTACAAGAACACTAAAGAGTTTAAACAAGAAATATGAACAAGAAACATGTTGATTTACATTTTCAGCCAACTTCAGCAGGCTGTAACTGGACCATTATAAATCGAAAAATAGATTTTCTGAAGCCTAAATTATGTATTTTTGAACAACCGATCAAATGGCACTGGAATCGTAATTTTTCGAGGCCGTTTACTATTTTTAAAGGACTGTTTTTGGACAGCAGCTCAAGCTGTGTTTTTACTGCAGAAAAAGTGTGTTGTATTCGGAGTCATAACTTTAAACCTGAGTAGAATCAGCCCATGGGATTTGTACTGTAGGTGTTCACTGTTGTCTCCGTGATCCTCCAACTGGAATTTCGTCAATCGGACTTACGATTAATTTTTAGTGAATTATTCCGTAAACTGCAATCAGAAAATAACAAATCTGATTGCAGTCGGGTAAATAAATTTCTATAAAATACTGGTGATGAACTGGACCCCGATATTTTTACATAATAAAATTTGGATCGTGTGAAACATTCTGTAAAAAATTGGGAATTTTTGGAGAAGGTTAACTATTTTATAAAAAAGTCCTCGAAAACAGCCCAGTTTTGATTAGTAAAGCTGAAACAACATAAGTAATGCTTTGCATGTCTAAATGTCGGTTGCTTAATTGAGAACGATCTACGGGATATATGTAAAAGAAAATGATATGCTATTAAGCATGGACACCTCCATTTACAAAGGAGACCATGGCAAAATTTTCCAAAAATCTAACACTTAGTAAATATTTTCAAGACAAGAGTTTACTAGAACATGGAACGGACAAATATCCCAACATGACATATGATTAAGTTAAAACACTAGCTATTTTGACAAATAATTATCACACGGAACAATATAAGAAACGTGACCCAAAATACTAAACTCTAAGCCAAGGCATGGCCCGCTCGTCTAATAGACATTAGTACGTTGTAGGTTGTCGTGTAGCGGACAGAGTTTGAGATTCGATTCAAGACGCACTACAGTGAGTACATAGACCCCTCTTTTACTGTTTTCAAACCGTTTTGGGGTGAAACACATGTGCCTATTTGTTACTTTCATGCTTTCCTGTTTTCACATCATATACTTGCTATGTTCATTAGTACACTTACAGTACATGATTTACATTACATTGTTTTGCTATGTATGTTTACTTGGCATACTTAGTACATTGATTTACATGACTTTTCTGCTTTGTATGTTAACTTAGCATACTTAGTACATTGTTTTCATATAACATGTTTACATTTGGTATAACATTTGGTTTGTACAAACGAGACTTATATACGTTCATTAACATTAGCTACGCCGCTCGGTAGTAAGTAATGGTACCATAGGACTTGAAAAATCCCGTTCCTAAAATCCTAGGTTTGTTTGGATGGATGGAATGACCGAATCCGAAAACATTCTTTTGATAACCTTGACTTAGGGTTATCCGTCTGTCTCAAGGCTTGAATGTATGCGTTAACTTACCACATAAGTGTTTGTATCAATAAAACATGCATTTACTTTGCAAAACATAACTTTTTGATATATTCAAAATACCTTGTTTTGTACATTTTTACATTTGGTTTATGTGACTACACTTTACTTACCATACATAACATTTGTTACACATTACTTGACTACATTTGGACTCTTAACATTTGACATGGTTTATACAAGGACTTTTTGACAATTGGTTTAAACATGGACTTTATACATTGATGGTTTGTCTAAGTGACTTAAGTAACGAGATGTGTGTAGTATGATACAAGCATGTTGGATACGCCGCTGGTACTTGCTATATATAAGTGCTTGTATTGTACTACATGTCATAGCGTTATTTAGATCATTCAATTTGAACTTATACATTTTACACAAACTATATATTTTTCACAAGACTTTGGTTAACAAAACAATTTACAAGGTTCATGACTAACTTTTATTAAACATTTCTTTAAACTCAAGTCATGAATCCTATTTTCATAAAACCTATGTATCTCACATGCATTTTTATGCTGACGTACCTATTTTCACATGTGTTTTCAGGAGCTGTTGCTTAGGATGTTCGTGACACACTAGGGCGGACCTGAGCCTTAGAGACTTAAAAATAAAGATGGAACTAGTTTAATTATGTGATGAACTCTTCGTTTCAGTTGTTTTAAGACAATGTAACTCTCTGTTTGTTGAATAAAACATAACTTTTAATTACCATGGTTGTGGAACAATAATTCTGTTACAACACTCCCCGACGTTTCCGCCACGATTTGTTGTTTTACGTGGTCGGGGTGTGACAGAAGAGTTGGTATCAGAGCCAATGGTTATAGGGAATTAGGTTATTAGTAATGCTTCGACCTAGACTATAACCTTTCTAGAACCCTAACACAAGTTACCTTGTGTTTAGATCTTAAAACAATAATATCACCTATCCTTAGGTGATTACCAAAACAAGTACACAAATCTCAATTCCATTTGAAAATCAATCATCTATCCTTAGATGATTTATTTTTAGGCTTTACGCCTTTAAAGTTTTCAAAATCTCGTCAAAGTTTTGGGTTCTAAATAGTGTGAACACGTGCAAACTGGAAGGGTGAATGCATGTACCCTGGGTTTTCTGTCTAAGGCTAGAGTGTTCGTACAAATCCACATAATCGGACCAGTCACTCTTACCTGGGAACTCTTGGGGTGAGTGTTCACTTATAGGCGAGCATGTCTTCGCGAAGCATTATTTTTTACCCATTTACTTTGATTAGTCACTGTGTGTCGTTTATTTGCTTGTGATACGGACGAATAACCACCATCTTTGCTTTTGTCGATTTTTGTTTCATCTCATTCTTTTCATCTAATCATCTCACTCGTTCCTTTCATGTTTCCTCTTTTAGAATGCCTCCTCGACGCGAAAATCCGCTACCAAATGCTGAACTGGCAGAAATCATCGCACTGCACATGGCTGCTGCATTCCCAAATCTTATTGCTCAATGGAACCAAGCCAACAACAACAACAATGCTCCATGCAATTTCAAGAGTTTTAACTCGGCTAAACCGCTCAAGTTTAGTGGTTCTGAGGGAGCAACTGGGCTTCTTCAATGGTTCGAGAGCATTGAGAATACTTTCCATCATGTTCAGTGTCCTGATAATCGCAAAGTCGAGTTTGCTTCTAGTGTGTTTCAGAAGAGCGCTCTCACGTGGTGGAACGGGGTTATGAGAGACCGTGGTGCAGAAGTTGCTCTAGCACAAACATGGGCTGAACTTAGGACTCTTATGATGAGGGAGTTTTGTCCTCGTCATGAACTGCGAGCTTTGGAAAGGGAGTTTGATGACTTGAAACAGGATAGTGGCGAGCACCGGGCGTATACTGATAGGTATGAGGAGCTGAGCTTGTTATGCCCAACAATGGTTACCCCACTCGATAAGGCTATCGAAAGGTACATCGATGGTCAACCTGACTCAGTGCAAGACATCGTTACTGGTAGTAACCCTACCACAGTCTGTCAGGCGATCGAGTTAGCAGCGACATTGACTGAATCGCAGATTCGGAAGGGAAAGCTGCACAAAAAGGGTGACAAAGGTAAGAAGTAGACGTCTGAAAAAGAGGATGGCAAGAAAGGTAAAAACAAGAAGGGTAAGGATTCTGGTTCCTGGAAGGGTTCTAGGAAGCGAAAGGCTTCCCAAAACTACGCCGTTACTGCACAGTCTCAAGCTGCACCAAATCAGCCTGCGCAACCACTTGCCAAGAGGCCTTATCTTGGCAATGCACCTTTGTGCAACAGGTGTAATGGCCATCACCTACCACATCTCCAATGTCGTCATTGCACTAACTATGGAAGAAATGGTCATCTTGCTGATACATGCCGCATTTCTGCTAATCAGAATCGGGCAGCTCAGAACCCGGCTCAACAAGTTGCTCAGCCTCTTGCTCAATAACAAGGTCAAGCTGCACGACCTCACTACCCACCAGGTTCTTGTTATAACTGTGGGGATCTGACCCACTATCGTAATCAGTGTCCAAAATTGGTGAATGCGAATCCAGCTCAGGTTCAGGCTCGAGGTCGAGTCTTCAACATGAATGCACAAGAGGCGCAAGCAGACAATGAAGTGGTTAACGGTACGTTCTTTGTTAATAATCAACCCGCATCTGTTCTTTTTTATTCTGGTGCCGATAAGAGTTTTGTGTCGTTATCTTTTGAGCCATTACTTCGAGTGTCTAGAACGAAACTAGGTAAGCCTTTGACAGTAGAAGTTGCGAGTGGTGATCCCGTTGTCCTTGATTCTGTTCTTCGCAATTGCCAATTGAACCTTAACAATCATCTTTTTCCTATTAACCTCACACCCATGCAACTTGGAAGCTTCGACATTATTGTGGGTATGGATTGGTTAACCAAGCATCACGCGGAGGTAGTTTGTTTTGAGAAGATTGTTCGGGTGCCGCTTTCGTCAGGTGAAATCCTACAGGTTCGTGGTGAGAAACCTGCTAGTAGTCTCAAGCTCATGTCTTGTACTCAAGCTCGGAAGTATCTGCGAAAGAACTATGTGGCCTTCTTGACACATGTTACAACAGATAAAGGCAAAGGTAAGTCTATTCAAGATATTCCTGTTGTTCGGGATTTTCCGGAGTTGTTTCCTGAAGAGTTACCTGGTCTACCCCCAGCACGCCAAGTCGAGTTCCGTATTGATCTCGTACCTGGTGCAAATCCCATTGCCAGATCTCCATATCATCTTGCACCGTCTGAGATGCAAGAGTTGTCTAAGCAGCTTCAGGAACTATCTGACAAAGGTTTTATTCATCCTAGTTTTTCACCTTGGGGTGCTCTAGTTCTCTTTGTCAAGAAGAAGGATGGATCTTTCAGAATGTGCATCGATTACCGTGAGCTTAACAAGCTTACCATCAAGAATCGATATCCCCTACCTCGCATCGATGATCTCTTTGACCAGTTACAGGATGCTTCTTATTTTTCGAAGATTGATCTTCGTTCTGGGTATCATCAACTTCGTGTGCATGAAGAAGATATTCCCAAGACAGCGCTCCGCACTCGTTATGGGCATTATGAGTTCACAGTTATGCCATTCGGTTTGACTAATGCTCCTGCTGTTTTCATGGACTTGATGAATAGGGTTTGTAAGCCTTATTTAGATAAGTTCATCATCGTTTTTATTGATGACATCTTGATATACTCTAAGACGCAAGCTGATCATGAGCAACATCTTCGTCTTACTTTGGAACTCCTAAAGAAATAGCAACTTTTCGCCAAATTCTCCAAGTGCGAATTTTGGCTTAAGGAGGTTCAATTTTTGGGGCATATTGTCAACGAACAAGGCATTCATGTAGACCCCTTTAAGATCAGCGCGATTAAGGATTGGGATACGCCTACTACCCCTACTGAGGTTCGTTCTTTTCTTGGTCTCGCAGGTTATTACCGCCGCTTCATAGAGAATTTCTCAAAGATTGCAGTTCCTTTAACAGCTCTAACTCAGAAGAACAAATCCTTTGAATGGGGATTTAAGCAAGAGGAAGCGTTTCAGACCTTAAAGCAAAAGCTTTGTGACGCGCCTATTCTGACTTTGTCTGAGGGCAATGATGATTTCGTCATTTATTGCGATCCATCTAAATTGGGTCTTGGCTGTGTTCTGATGCAAAGGAACAAAGTCATAGCCTACGCATCAAGACAATTGAAGGTGCATGAGAAGAACTACACCACTCATGATCTTGAGTTGGGTGCAGTTGTCTTCGCTCTTAAGATCTGAAGACACTATTTGTATGGTACAAAATGTGTGGTTTTCACGGACCACAAAAGTCTTCAGCATATCTTCAATCAGAAAGAACTCAACATGAGGCAACGACATTGGGTTGAGTTTCTAAACGACTATGACTGCGAAATTCGCTACCATCCTGGTAAGGCGAATGTCGTAGCCGATGCTTTGAGTCGTAAGGAATGTACTAAGCTTCATTGTGTTCGTGTTCAATCTGATATTCAAGCTCGATCCGATATTCAAGCCCGCATTTCTCAGGTTCAACATGCTTGTGTTTCACAAGACTTGATGGGTAAGGAATTACCCTATCACATTAAGCCCGATCTTGAACTGAAGGGCGATGGATCATATTATTTCATGGACCGTTTATGGGTCCCAAGCCTAGATGATCTCCGCACTTTGCTTATGGATGAAGCTCATAAGTCTCGTTATTCTATTCATCCTAGCTCAGTTAAGATGTATAAGGATCTTCGTACTCGGTATTGGTGGCCCGGTATGAAGAAAGACATTTCCTTGTATGTTTCAAAATGCCTTACTTGTCTTAAGGTCAAGGCTGAACACCAACATCCTTCTGGTCTTTTGGAGCAACCAGAGATTCCAGTTTGGAAATGGGAAAACATTGCTATGGATCTTATTACCAAACTTCCGCGCACTAAAAAGGGTCATGATGCCATCTGGGTAGTTGTTGATCGTCTTACTAAGTCAGCACATTTCTTGCCAATACGTGAGGATTTTTCTGCTGAAAGGCTGGCTAAAATCTATGTGGATGAAATCGTATCTCGACATGGTGTTCCTTTGAACATTATTTCTGACAGAGATGCTCGCTTCACTTCTCATTTTTGGAGAACCATGCAATCTGCCATGGGGACCCAACTTAATCTGAGCACAGCTTATCATCCACAAACAGATGGCCAAACTGAAAGAACAATCCAGACTTTGGAGGATATGCTTAGAGCTTGTGTGATCGATTTTGGTGGTAGTTGGGATTCACATCTTACATTGATTGAATTCTCCTACAACAACAGTTATCACTCCAGCATCAACATGGCTCCTTTCGAGGCTCTCTATGGTCGAAAATGTCGTTCACCAGTCTGCTGGAATGAGATAGGTGAGGCTCAACTTACTAGACCTGACCTCATTCTAGAGACAACTGATAAGGTCAAGAAAGTTCGTGATAACCTTCAGACAGCTCAAAGCCGTCAAAAGAGTTACGCGGACCAAGGACGCAAGCCCATGGAATTTCAAGTCGGTGATCGTGTATTACTTAAGGTCTCACCTTGGAAAGGTGTGATCAGATTTGGAAAGAAAGGAAAACTTGCACCTAGATACGTTGGACAATTCAAGATCGTCGAAAGAATCGGTAAGGTAGCCTACAGACTCGAGTTACCTCCTCAACTTAGGAATGTTCATCCAACCTTCCACGTATCCAATCTCAAAAAGTGCTTAGCTGACGAGAACCTCCACATACCGCTTGACGAAATTCGTGTTGATAAAACACTGCACTTTATTGAGAAACTTGTGGAGATAGTGGACCGTACATTCAGACAGTTGAAGAACAAACGGATTCATTTGGTCAAAGTTCGCTGGGAATCCAAATATGGCCCCGAGTTTACTTGGGAACGTAAGGACCAGATGAAGGAGAAATATCCGCATTTGTTTTCACAAGTTTCCTCTAAATAAAATTTTGGGACGAAATTTCCTAAAGTAAGGGAGACTGTGACAACTGTGTTCTGTAAGCATCGTATAATGTAAAACAATGTTGATTATCAATAAAACAATGTGCTTTGGTGTTATTATATGTGTTATTGTGTTTGATGACTTTACAATTTGATTCGATTCCGATTTCAAGCTTTAAATCACTTTCTGGAGGGTTATACGCAAAACTGATACATAAACGCAATCAGTTTAACGCGACGTACACTCCGGAACTATGACGTAAGCTAAACATACCCTGAATATCCTTTACATAACTTAGAAATAAGTTTCGAAGGATTCGGTATGGCAAAAACATGTTTATTTGAACTAAAGAACTATTTACGACAAAACTGCGAAACAAACGTTGGTGACCGCCCGGATAATATTTAAATCCCAAAAATATTCCGTTATGATTAAAATTTTATTTTAATCAGGTTCGTGATGAAAAATAAATTAAAACGCCTAAAAACGTTATTTTTCAAGTTTAAGCGCGTACCGTGTGTTTCTGCGCGACACAGTGCTTCTACAGCAAAACGCAGACAACGCAGCCAAATCTCGACAACTGAAATTTATTTCAGTAATATTTTGGCAAGATTATTTTTATAGAATAATAAAAATAATTTAGAACGCCATAAATCGGGATTTAAACGCTAGATAAAATACCCGGTATCCAGTTAAACACCCGTTTTTAGCCTACATATAACACATTTTATAAATATGCATATATATACACACATTTCGTGTATATGTGTAAGTAATACAAGTGTCCTTCCTTTCTTGCCACTTCTCTTCTCATTCTTGCCACTTATCTCTACTCCTTGACACTTGTATGTGCATGACACCTTCATATCTTCTATAAATACTTCTATATCTTCACTTAATTTTACAAGATCATTACAACACTCAATCTCTTCCTCTCTCTCTCTCCTCAAAACCGTCCCCCACCTCTCTCTCTCTTCACATCTTCATCTTCTTCAATTACAAGTCCATTCAAAGCTTTGAAGTTCATCCATGGAAGTTGCAAGTTGAAGGGCTTTCAAAGGAGCTTCATTCTAGTCTTCTTCATCATCTTTTCTTCATCTTTGCACTAGAGAATCATCCCTAGCTATAAGCTAGTAGTAAGTCTTATTACACCTTGCTTCATTTTGTTCTTAGTCAAGATATATAGTATGATGAAATTTACAAGAACACTAAAGAGTTTAAACAAGAAATATGAACAAGAAACATGCTGATTTACATTTTCAGCCGACTTCAGCAGGCTGTAACTGGACCATTATAAATCGAAAAACTGATTTTCTGAAGCCTAAATTATGTATTCTTGAACAACCGATCAAATGGCACTGGAATCGTAATTTTTCGAGGCCGTTTACTATTTTTAAAGGACTGTTTTTGGACAGCAGCTCAAGCTGTGTTTTTACTGCAGAAAAAGTGTGTTGTATTCGGAGTCATAACTTGAAACCTGAGTAGAACCAGGCCATGGAATTTTTACTGTAGGTGGTCACTGTTGTCACCGTGATCCTCCAACTGGAATTTCGTCAATCGGACTTACGATTAATTTTTAGTGAATTATTCCGTAGACTGCAATCAGAAAATAACAAATCTGATTGCAGTCGGGTAAATAAATTTCTATAAAATACTGGTGATGAACTGGACCCCGATATTTTTACGTAATAAAATTTGGATCGTGCGAAACATTCTGTAAAAATTTGGGAATTTTTGGAGAAGGTTAACTATTTTATAAAAAAATCCTCGAAAACAGCCCAGTTTTGATTAGTAAAGCTGAAACAACATAAGTAATGCTTTGCATGTCTAAATGTCGGTTGCTTAATTGAGAACGATCTACGGGATATATGTAAAAGAAAATGATATGCTATTAAGCATGGACACCTCCATTTACAAAGGAGACCATGGCAAAATTTTCCAAAAATCCAACACTTAGTAAATATTTTCTAGACAAGAGTTTACTAGAACATGGAACAGACAAATATCCCAACATGACATATGATTAAGTTAAAACACTAGCTATTTTGACAAATAATTATCACACGGAACAATATAAGAAACGTGACCCAAAATACTAAACTCTAAGCCAAGGCACGTCCCGCTCGTCTAATAGACATTAGTACGTTGTAGGTTGTCGTGTAGCGGACAGAGTTTGAGATTCGACTCAAGATGCACTACAGTGAGTACATAGACCCATCTTTTACTGTTTTCAAACCGTTTTGGGGTGAAACACATGTGCCTATTTGTTACTTTCATGCTTTCCTGTTTTCACATCATATACTTGCTATGTTCATTAGTACACTTATAGTACATGATTTACATTACATTGTTTTGCTATGTATGTTTACTTGGTATACTTAGTACATTGATTTACATGACTTTTCTGCTTTGTATGTTAACTTTGCATACTTAGTACATTGTTTTCATATAACATGTTTACATTTGGTATAACATTTGGTTTGTACAAATGGGACTTATATACGTTCATTAACATTAGCTATGCCCTCGGTAGTAAGTAATGGTACCATAGGACTTGACAAATCTCGTTCCTAAAATCCTAGGTTTGTTTGGATGGATGGAATGACCGAATCCAAAAACATTCTTTTGATAACCTTGACTTAGGGTTATCCGTCTGTCTCAAGGCTTGAATGTGTGCGTTAACTTACCACATAAGTGTTTGTATCAATAAAACATGCATTTACTTTGCAAAACATAACTTTTTGATATATTCAAAATACCTTGTTTTGTACATTTTTACATTTGGTTTATGTGACTACACTTTACTTACCATACATAACATTTGTTACACATTACTTGACTACATTTGGACTCTTAACATTTGACATGGTTTATACAAGGACTTTTTGACAATTGGTTTAAACATGGACTTTATACATTGATGGTTTGTCTAAGTGACTTAAGTAACGATATGTGTGTAGTATGATACAAGCATGTTGGATACGCCGCTGGTACTTGCTATATATAAGTGCTTGTATTGTACTACATGTCATAGCGTTATTTAGATCATTCAATTTGAACTTATACATTTTACACAAACTATATATTTTTCACAAGACTTTGGTTAACAAAACAATTTACAAGGTTCATGACTAACTTTTATTAAACATTTCTTTAAACTCAAGTCATGAATCCTATTTTCATAAAACCTATGTATCTCACAGGCATTTTTATGCTGACGTACCTATTTTCACATGTGTTTTCAGGAGCTGTTGCTTAGGATGTTCGTGACACACTAGGGCGGACCTGAGCCTTAGAGACTTAAAAATAAAGATGGAACTAGTTTAATTATGTGATGAACTCTTCGTTTCATTTGTTTTAAGACAATGTAACTCTCTGTTTGTTGAATAAAACATAACTTTTAATTACCATGGTTGTGGAACAATAATTCTGTTACAACACTCCCCGACGTTCCCGCCACAATTTGTTGTTTTACGTGGTCGGGGTGTGACAATAGCCTCCATTATTTTTGATTTCTTTACTTAATTTATTTTGTCAGCCTTACACCCTTAAGAGTAAAAATCAACGATCATGGTCATTTTTTATGTGTAACTCATTCGTCAAATACTGTCGCTGCACCATTTCTTGCATCTCCCTTCTGTTTGAATCCAAGGTTGTCATCTCCGACTAAAATTGTCGGCTTTGGCGAAGGGTGGATCGAAGAAGAATGACGCACTAAGTCTGAAACACATTCGACCGTGACCCGCTGGTTACCGATTGGACCGCCGACTGTCAAGAACCTACCGATTTTTTTTAAAAACGAGATGCATAGGGATATCCGGGCCACCGTCGGTAATAGTTCCCGGTCTAAGTGTTCCGAATGTCCAGTCCAGTTCGAGTTTCATAACCATTTTTTATTCTATATGTGTGGCCGAAATTCAATTTATTAGCTTTTGAGTTTGCAATTGATCATCCTCATGTGTGTGTACACACACACACATATATATAGAGGGGGGAGGAGAGTGTTTCTTTTGGAACCAATGTTATGTTGAAAGTCGTGGGAATCGTGTAATGCATTTGTACATATTACCTTGAATGTGATAATCAAGATAGTTATGTAACTAATAATGTTTCTCTCTCTCACTATGCCTGATTATCTTTTACACACTACGTATGTACAAATGCATTATGTGGTTTTTGTGATTATTAACATATTGTTTGTTCCGAACCAAACGTGCTAATGTGTACAAGATAGAAAGTTGTATATTTCATAACTAATAATATGTTTAGAACCATAAGAACTAACTTAAAATAGGCATTTACAATACTAAAGTTTGTAGAATCACAATCAGTTGGAGTATGTTACGGGATGCTTAGGAGCAAACTTCCATCCTTATCAAGGTCACAAGTTTGTACAACTCAGTAAACATAAGACATATGAGGGTCTATGGTTAGGGCTGACCAAAAATCCTGTGGCTCAGAGCTCGCTCAGAAAACGCTTTAATTGGATCAATTTGAAATCGAATCGACCCGCGTTGGCTCGGTTTGGAAACGAGCCTAGCCGAGCACGAGCAAGAGCAAAAAGGTAGAATGACTTACTTTGGCTCAAATTCTTTTACTTTTACCTTATATATATAGTGTTGCATTATTGTAAATACTGGGAACTTTAAAACTACCACAAGATCTTTATAATTTATGGCTGAGATTAATGTAGTTGCATTATTGTAAATACTGGGAACTTTAAAACTACCAGGATAGGTAGAATAAAAAGATCCAAATAAGGGTGCACATATAAATCACATGCCTTTTCCCCTATTATAATTAAACGTTCATAACATTTTTTCACGTGATTATTTTTTAAGAAAATCCACCATAAAATTTAGTGTTTTATTATCTTTCCAACAAGTAAACTGCTGATAAAAAATGAAATGGGTTTTTTATGGCATTTTCAACTAGGTTTTTTATAGCGTTTTCAAGTGGGTACTTTATGGCGCTTTTTAAACTGGGTTTTTTACTTTTCCATTCTCAAATAATCCTCCTCCACAGAACCCAAAGATGTATTCTGGAAATTATGGTGGCATCAGTAGTGCAACACCGCAAAGTAAACATAAAATGGCAAGAAATCTGTATGGTTGGATTCCGGATTCAAATGTGGACAATACTTATACGCAAAAGGGTTTAGCACCATCTTGGTTCCAGCCTCCTATACCGTCGAATAACCTTCCACCACCAAAAATCAATCATTGGGCTAAACCTTCTGTCAGTTGTGACCAGACTGTAAAATCGAGAAATGACAGTAAAACAAGAACTGCGTTCTATGCCGACATTGTCAAGAATGTTAGTGATGGTGAATCCTCGCGAAAAGATGATAGTTCCGGACATAGCGATAGTTCCGATGAAGATGGTACAAGTTCAAGCAACGATGGATCCGAAGGTCCATTGAGGGATGTTGTTGATTCTGAGGCAGATGGGTTAATGTCTGAAGGTGAATCCAGTCAGGTAAGTATCGATAACTCTATCTGTACTAAGTGCGTTAAATGTGATAAATGTTCTGAGTTAGGTGTTAAATTGTCTGAATTAGAAAGTAAATTTGACTTGACATTTATCCACAATCAAAAACTGATTATGGATCTCTTAAAATGCACAGAGGTTAATATTGTTCTTAAAATTCATGATAAAGAATTTAAAACCATAATTGAAACTTTAAAGAAAGATCTTTCTGAGCTAAAGAAAACTGTTTCAAGAAAACAAACTGCAATTAACAATTACATTAGCATGCTCGAGGAAACAAAAAAGGAATTGGCATGTGCTAAATGTGAAAATGAGGCGATCCATCTTAAGTTGGATAGCTATTCCAACTCTCCGTATGTATTGGATCAGATCATTGACATACAAAAGGAGAAAAGGGATGTCAAGTGCATTGGGTATCAAAAGTGTCCTCCGCCAATCAGACACAATTGTACCAAGATCCCTGATGAGGAGGATTTGCCTCATTTTGAGCTATCAGTCCCATTGAACTTTGAGGAATTCACAGCTGGGCTCAGATTCAAAAAGGAAATATCTTCCAATCAAGCTTAATCAGCTGATGTCAAGGATTCAACATCCATACAAAATCAGGATCCTCCAATCATTGTTGAGGATTGTGATAGTTCGGATGATAAGTCGAATGAGGACGGACATAAGCAGTCAAACACGGCGACAAAAGAGACAAATATACCTCTCGAGAATCACATTCTATGTGATCCTTCAGCAAAACCGTGTGTGACTGCTCTTATCAAGAGTGTTGAAGCTCATGTTGAAACCTGTGAAAGAGCGAACTTGCTTTATACGTTGATCAATTCTGACAAAGTTTACTCAAACAAATATGTTCCCATTAAAAATGTTAATCAGTCCTTGATTGATAAAGTGTTTGAGGATTCAACCAGTAAGTTTTTGGGAAAGTTAAGCCCAAGAGTTGTAGTAACTCAAAGTGCTCCAATCCCAAAAGCCGAAGTTCGGAAACAATATTGTCACACCCCCAAATTCCACAAGCGGAGTATCACCGCAAGGAGCGTGACTGACCAGGATCTAGCCACCAATCATATTGAATAATATAAATTAAGTAAATAAAAGTCCAAACTAAACAATATAATTGGTGTCAAAACATTTCAACAAAGTTTAAGTTATCAGCGGAAGCATAAAGTTCAAAACCCAAAACATAGTTTAAAAGTTCATAAGTTTAACATAGAACTCAATAGTCCATGTCCCACAACGACCTCGTCCTCCTGTGCAAGCTCCATCTAAGCACCTAACGACCTGCACACTTTAAAATGATTGTAACGAATCAACAACAAAGTTGAGCGAGTTCACAGTTGGTTGTCCATTTTAGTGTTGTTCCAAAAACCATAAGTTGTTTTGAAAACCACGAGTTAAATCAGTTCCTTGTTTCCAAAACCATAACCAGTGGGGGCTTCCCCATGTAATCCACTAGACCCGTTACCATATCGACTACTGACTGTAGTTATGTTTATGTGCCCTGCGTCAATGTCTATCATCATTGACAAAGTGCCCAGATCCATTAGTCCACTCCCATCCTCTGCGGCACGGTGTGAGGCTTGTCAAACCTAATAGCGCTATTTAACTAATGACCCATTTGCCATTGGCCCGGCGATTAAGTCGATATAAAAATGAGGGACTTAATGATAGAGTTTTGTCTAGTTTCAATGTTGTCACCCTTCAGCTAAGAGGGTGGAAGTACGTGTCCTACCCAAAGAGAACAGCAGGTTTCAATGTTGTCACCCTTCACCTAAGAGGGTGTGAGTATGTATTCTACCCAAGGAGAATACGCAGGTTTCCTTATTAAACGTTAACCCTTTCCCAAACCACCGGGAATCGCATGCCTTGTAGAAAGTGTGAACTCACCTTAGGTTAGCTCGGCAGATAAACAAAAGGTCACTTGAGCTATTAGTGGTCAACCACGTCCTAACATGGTTACCATACAAGTCAGGTCTAGGTTTAAGTAGTGCACGTAAGTTTACACATAAACTAATAAGTTACGAACACATAACGATCATGGCATACATGCATCATAATAACTGGTTGATCAACACTTAGCATATTAAACAGTAGCATACAAGTTCACAAATGAAACCCAAATTGTGCGATTCAAGTGATTGGGCTGGTGAGCTTGTGCGAGCCCAATCATCTTGTGTGATTTAATCGGTGAAGCCCAGTAATAGCCCAGCCCATTATGTTGTGCGATCAGCACAATCTTGTGCGATCCACCACATGTTGTGCGATCCAAAATATGCCCCGGCCCATTAATATGCAACCCAGCATCTTGTGCGACCCAATGACAATAACAGTTTTTATATTTGGGCGGCCCAACATGTTGTGCGATCAGCACAACCTTGTGCGACTCACAACATGTTGTGCGATCCTGCAATAACGAGTTGTACAGTGTGCTTTAACAGTTGTACCCCATGACTTGTGCGACTGGCTTGTGCGATTGAGCTCTTGTGCGATCCGTTATATCATTCCATAATTCATGCAAATCAGTTACAAATAATTCAAACAGTTTCCAATTTCCTATCCAGCCGATCAAATCAAGGAATTTCCAAACCATTATCATGAACCCTAATTTACCATAACATTTAATCGCATTACAGATCAATGATTTTTTATTACAATCTACACCCTATCATGCCAACACAACTAATCATCCGAATATAATTACATAACAGCCGGTTAACATGTATTCGGTTCTAGATCAACATTAACATCATACCATCATCAAACCCTATATTGATCTAATTACATTACTCATGTATACCGATTTACTGGAACAACACAACCCACCAATTTACATTATAATCGATTATATATTTCAATCTTGTCAACACATATCATCAATGATTCTATTAACAGGAACCTTAAGTCATTATGCGAGATCACAACTATCACACCATCAATTAGCATACAATCAAGCAATAACCAAAACACTAACCGGATTGAATACTTGGAACGAATAGGGCTTCGGGTGATGAAGGGGGCTGCCGTCGGGTTCCAAAGAGAGGGAGAGAGCTTTAGGGTTTTGTGTGTGTTAAGTGTTTGCAAATAATGAGAAACAAACCCCACACACGGGTGCTTGTATGCATAGAAAAGGAGTGGGCCGAACCCTTCTTGGGCTGCCCTTTGATCTCGAGTACAAGGAGTGTGGGCCGAGAGTGGTGTGTGACAAAAGATAAACTGTACGGCCCATAAGCTTGTGCGATCGGACACATATTGTGCGACTAGACATACATGTACACATTCCATACACATAACACGTAACATAATAAAACATTCCATAAAAATCAACGTATTACATAATCACATATCGTTCAAACAAGTTACAGTCAGAGTACAACGAAAGGTTCTGAAATATGAGTTGTCACATCATCCCCAAGTTGAAAGAAATTTCGTCCCCGAATTTAGCCCGTAGTTACTGAGGAAGCTAGTTAGGTTGCGTGGTGTTGGTGCGTATGTCTGTCGACTTCATCTTGTATCGAGTCATGTATTAAAATAGGATAGACTGGAGCTCGGTTTACGAGAAAATAGGATTTTAGGTGAAACAGACCAGTTCGCACTCACTTCGTGCGAAGTGGGTGTGTCTGATTCGTAAGGAGTGGTGTGCCTATAAATAGAGAGTCCAGGTCTTTCATTTGTAAGAGTTGTGATTCTGATACAAAGCTCTGCCGAAGTGTCTCCAGCCATTGTAAAGTCTTCAAATCAATACAAGAGACAGTTTAAGTGTTTTTAGTGTGTATCCGGCTGAAATAACTTCGATACGTCTGATTCTGCCTTTCACATTGAACGAGATCTCTTCTGAACGACTCGTTTGGTCGTTACAACGATCCTACAAGTGGTATCAGAGCTCAGGAGGAAGAGTTCTTACCATTTCAGCTTGTTTTCACCGAAAATTTCTGATTTCTACTCACTTTCTTCACAATTTTTCAAAATAAACTGAGTTTTCACTAATAAAATGGACTGATTTTGTGATATAATACGTGAAACACTGTTTTAATCAATCCTTAAACGAATCAGACCTAAAATCGACCTAAAATGTGATCTATTTTGACAAAAATCAACCGAAAACACATCAGTTTGTTCGAAGGTCATCAGTTCGCACGAGCTGAACAAGTCCAGCTCGCACGAATTGGATCATGTTCACACGATTTGAACCTATCAGTTCGCACGAGGTCACTTGTTTTGGACCAGATCGTTTGAAAGAGTTCAGTTCGCACGGATTGATATATTCAGATCGCACGACTTGAAGTTTTTGTACCAGGTCGTTTGAAAATCATTCCAGTTCGTATGAAGTCGTTTGAGAATACTTAGGTCGTTTGGAGATTCATCAGTTTGCACGAAGAGGGTAATTCCATATCGCACCAGTTTAATTCGTTTGAGTTGTTCAGGTAGTGAGAAGTCAGTTCGCACGGATTGACATTATACCAGTTCGCACGGAGTGTCAGTTCGTTTGGGGATTCTAGTTCATTTCAAGTCTCCAGTTCGTCTGAACAATCTGATTTTGTGAATTTTTTAAAACCTAAACATGGAAAAACGAATTTTACAACGCATTTGCAACTCCGATCACTATTTCTCAGAACGCGACCTTAGAAAAGGAAATGGGAACCATGCAAAAACCGCCTAAGCTCATGAATATTGAGGAGTATAGTGGATGGGAGGAGCGTTTTGAAAATTGGGTTCAAGCAAATTACTTAGATGCATGGGAATGTGTTGAACAACGATATATTAGACCGACTGATGATGACGGAGAGAATGTTGCTATTAAAGATCTAAGTGATGATCAGAAAAAGAAATACAAAAGTGAAAAGATGATGATAAGTATATTGCAACAAGCCATTAAGGAAGAAATCTTGATTTTATTACAACACAACGGAAGTGCACACTCAATATGGAAAGCACTAAAAACGAAGTTTGTTGGACGTCAAGACATGATCAAGAACAAAAAATCGCTTTTGAAGAAAGAATTTGATCTATTTCGTGGATTAAAAACTGAAAACACCAAGCAGATTATTGAAAGATATTGCAATTTGGTGGTTAACATGAAGAGATTGGACATCAAGAAAGATAAAGAAGAATGGATTGAAAAGTTGGCCGATGCGTTGCCACAAGATGTTTGGGGCACGTATCTTATGATGTTGAAGAATAATGATGAATTTGAAAATCTAACGTTGAGCCAGTTTATTGAAAAACTCGAAGTTCAAGAGATGGAACAACGGAAGATGGCGAGAATGAAAGACTTGAATGGTGAACAAGACATTGGTCTATATTACAAAAGGAGGTACTAGTGATAGGACCAACATTGCACCAAAGATCAAAACTGCATTTAATGCAAAAAGTTCTTCTGGAAGATCATCTCGAGGATCGAACAACAATAATGAATTTTCTTCATATCAATCATTTGATCCAGAGTTTTCAGCAACCAGTTCTAAATCGAAAAGCTCATACGACGGTAAAGGTCAAGTGCTAAACTGTAACATTGCATTACATCTTCAGAACGGTCAGAATTTCTCTGAAGAAGTAGCCAAAGGTCATATGTCTTTGTTGGTAACCGTGTTAGAGTCTTATGAGAGTTTAGTTGCAGGAAGGATCGGAAATCCAATGTTAACAAAAGAGGATTACGATCAGATTGATGCTGAGGAGATGGAACTTATGGATATTAAGTGGTGTTTAGCGAGCGTGTTGAGAAGAGCTGAGAAGTTTAACCAAATCACTGGAAGAGATGGCTTTCGTGATGCTAATGTTTCTACTTTAGGTTTTGATAAATCTAAAGTTACTTGTTTTCGTTGCAGGGAAAAAGGGCATTTCAAGCGAGAATGTACAAATCGCGAAGCAAGTGGAGCTCAAAATCCATTCGGTAACAATGATTATTATCGAAAAGCGATTTATCATCAAGTTGCTCAACAGCCACATCAACAACAACAGCTACAAATCTCACATGCTAAGAAGGAAATGATCGAAGAGTCATCATCAAGAAGAGCTTGTTTTGGTATAATAGATCAAGATGATGAAAGATTGCCAGAAGGTTTTAGTTGGGATAATTACGATCCTAATAGAACTTCAAAAACTAAAGCATTTGTTGCTCAAATTTTTGAAGATACAACTACTAAAGAAGAAATGGCGTATGCTTATTACGAATCTCAGCTATTTAGTCCGAAAAAGAAAGAAGAAGATTCAGTTTCAACAAAAAAGGTTTCAAGAAAAGCACCAATTTTTGAAGAGAGTGATGATGATGCCGAAGAAATTCGAAAACGTAAATATTATCAAAGAAAATTTTCAACTAATAGTGATGATGATGATGATTTGTTTTTTGCAGGTAAAACGGAAAAGATCAAAGAAAAACAAGCTGCGAAAAAGAAGAATCATAAAGCAGCAACTGTTAAAGAAAAAGATGATAGTGATGATGATAATTCGTATTATGCAGGTAAAATGAAAGAGAACAAAGAAATACAAGCTGCGAAAGATGACAGGGATGATGAAAATGTTCGAGTGATAAAGAAGCAGGTTAAAAAACAAGATGACAGTGATGATGAAAATGTTCAAGTGATAAAGAAGCAGGTTAAAAAACAAGATGACAGTGATGATGAAGATGTTCGAGTGATAAAGAAGCAGGTTAAAGAAATTCCAGCTTTCAAGGTTGAAAAGGAAGCTGATGCAGAAAAGATACCTGAGAAATGTGAAAATTGTGATACTGTGAAAAGGCACAACAACAAATTGATTCATAACATGAACAGACTAAAAGAATCTTATGATGTTTTAAACAAAGTTATGAATCAATACAACAAGTCAAGCAGTGAACAAGCGTTAGCTATGAAGACACTCAATGGAGTGTTCATGACAAAGCAGAAAATCATCAATAATTACATTGAGAAATGTGCTGTACTTGAACAAAAATTGGAAACCCAGAGGATAGAAACTGAAAGGGTAAACAGGTTATTGAGAAGTTACTCATGTGCTTCTTATGTGATTGACAGGATTTATCCTACAGTAGAAGGCATGAAAGCGTTTGAAGAAGAGGATACTGAAGTAAAGGATACTGGTAAGAAACATAGTACTGATTATACCAAGTGTCCACCACCGCTTGAAAATGGATATTCTCCACGAAATCCTAATTCAGAAAGAGTAAAAAAGGCAACCAATTTAAAGTGGGAATCTGAACCTTCAGATGGATTGCCAGATAATATTGACGTCACTTTCACATCGTCTGACACTGATCATGAGTCTGAGTTAATAAAGAAAGTGGTCGATCAGGTGTTGGATAAGGATGAGGAGTCAGAGTCAAAGTCTGAGTCTGAAACTTCAAGTTCATCAGTTGACAGTCCGAAATCACCGGTTAAAAGAGTTTACAATAAAGATTTATAGTTATCACAAAATAATGTGAATGAAGAAACATTCAAAGTAGCATATACTTTGAATGATTCTGACAAATTATATTCTGATGAAGAATTTCCAATAAGAGGTTTCAAAACTGAAATGATTAAAAAGGTTTTCAAATTAACAGAAATTACTATTTCTGAAATAAAAGATGTAAATCTTACTGAAAAACCTAAAAAGTACACCTCAAGAGATCAACAAAGATTAAACAAGAAAAAATGTTACAGTTCTGGTTCCGGTTTTCAGAAGAAATCAAACCATAACAGTAATTTCAAAAAGAAGTGATTAGGTTTTATTCCACCCGAAAATCATAAAAATGAGAAAATTTATAAACCAAAAACTAAATTTGTTTCAGGAGCAAGTTCAGAAGAAGAGGAAAAAATATCATTCTGGAAGCAATCGAACAAAGAATTCCTTGCTAAGAAGCAAGAGGGAATGAAGAATGATGAGCAACCTCAGAAAAAGGAGACGAGAACCTGTTATCAATGCAAACTAGTTGGTCGCATTGCCTTGAACTTTCCAAAGGCAACCAACACAAAACAGGGAGTTTCTGAAAAACTGAAAGAAAAGATGGTTGATAATGAACCACCAACCGAACAATTTATAGTATTCAAAAATTCAAAATTTGAGGTTGGTGAGAGTTCAAAAAGTTTTTACAAAAGAAAAGTGAAGCTTAACAACCAAAAGTGGGTTGTTAAGAAATCAGATGTTAGTTCTGGCAATGAATCTGACTCGTCAAAGTCAGAGGAGCCACTTGTTGAGCTAAAAAGAGAAAATTCAGTTCCGCCACTAGATGACGAAAATTTTCCACCATTGCGGGCTGAAAATTTAAAATCAAAAGTAGGAAAAATTGAGATTTCAAATCAATTTTTTTCTGAAAAGAAAGAATTTGATGTTGAAAAAGCCTTTAACCCCAAAGTTCTAAATATTTTTGGAAAAATGGTTAACGGGAAGGTCAAAGGGGTAAAGGAATACTATGAAACGAAGAAGAAAGGAAAGAAACCGAGTAATGATGACTCGGAATCTCCCAAGGACCGTCAGGCTTGGGAGAATCTCTATGAATAAAAATCCTGACTTGCCGGAGCTCCCATGTTGGTAATCGTGGAGCAGGAATCGGCATATTTCTTGAAAAATGTTTTTGTGAAAAACTTACAAGTGGTATTTTTCTTGAGAAATTCAAAACTGTCATATTTCGACTTACAAATGGTATTGTTGAAAAGAACCTACAAGTGGTTAATCAAGGTCATTAAGTTGAACTTGATTTAACTTTCATACAAGTGATAGTTCTAACAAGTGGTAATTTGAAAACAAAGTGATGAATAAATCCCCGATCTTACAAGTGGTTTCAACAAAACTAATTTTCCGGAAAAAACATTTTGATTAAAACAAACTTAAGTGTTTTGAAATCATAATGGGAAAATAGTTTGTTGTCAGGAGGAGTTCTGATTGTTTACGCCAAGTGGATGGCGAATTGAAGCAATTCACATCGGTTTGTCAAATTTTCTTTAATGGTTTTGAATTTTAGGGGGAGTAAGAAATTTCTGAAAATCCAAAAACATTAGAAAATTTGAAAAAGCCAAAAACATGATAAAATTCAAAATGAGTTTTGTTGTGAAAAAGAGGAAATGATAGTACATCAGTAGACAATCACAATACGCTAAAGAATTGGAAAGTCAAAATGTGATAAGCGGTCTCACTGATGATATGCCAGTAGATTTTTACACGCTTAGTAGATTGTTTGTCGAGATATAATGTTAGGATCTGAGGCTCTAATGATTGTGCTTGTTTGTGTGTTTTGAACAAATCAAATAGATATGAAACAGATTTTAAGTGCAGCGGAAATGAACAACAAACTTTGTAAACACAATCAAGGAAGAAAATAGTTTTGATAAACACATGATTTGCATTAGTTGAAAGATTACAAAGTCAATCAAAAGATTACAAATCGTGCTTACAAACTAAGCTCCCCCTCAGCTTGATACCCCATGGTTGGATTGTACAAGATGAAATGATTGAATTGAGGAGAAGAACTCACTCAAGACGATCAAATGTAACAGTACAGGGTACTGTTCCATTTATAGACAAACCAAATCACTGAGGTATCTCAGCTGACATCACCATGAAAGCGACGTCTAACAGCCTAACAACCTGTATCTACTATTCTCATACAAACACTGCTAAACCTAACCACTGACAATTCATAAAACAGATGATATACTAAACTACTGCTCTCTCTATTCATCAGTGCTTTCCTCAAGGTTGATCAGTCCTTGATTGGGTAGTGCTTTGTCATCAGCAGTTTGTACCAGCAGTGCTTAGTTTCCAGCAGTCTTCTAGGCTTCATCAGTAGTTATGCAGAACAGCAGCAATTGTATCCGGACAGTGGATATAAGATCATCAGATGTTATAATCACTTTCAAGGGGATAGACTTGTATGAACATCTGCTTATTCTGGATCTACTGCTCTGATCCAGTTTTGGCTTTAATTATCTGTTCCTCTGGTAGGGTTCAATCCCAACAATCTCCCCCTGGAACAGATAATGCCAAAACTCTTCATTATTGTGGAACTTTATTGCCTCATCAACAGTTCCCTTATTTGCCCTTTAAGTTGTAGCTCAAAGGTTAAGGCATCTGTGTCATCCTCATCCCTGCTAAGTGGAAGATCAAGGAGATCCTGCAAATCTTCAAGACTTAGGCCAAGTGCTTGTTCCCTTGATATTTTCTTCACTTCTCCATCAGACCTGAACATAGTCAGTACATGGGTCTGTTTGTCAGTTTCCCACTTTAGTACTTTTGAGCCTGGTGGGTTTCTTGGGAGATTTTTATTCGATGAGGTGTTTGGAGATGCTGGCCTATTCATGACTGGCTGAGCAGTACTTGCAGATTGTTCCAGTTTAGGATCTTCTTTCATCATTAATCTAATGCCCTCTTTTACAAGGTCATTTCCAGCCTTTAGATCTTGAACTGTTTCAGCACCTGACTGGTTTTGGCTCATTCTTTTGTAGATGGCAGCACCAGCTGGAGCATTGGTTCTTTTGATTTGCAGCTTTGGTGGTCTTTTTGAGACCTCTGCTTTGGAGTAGTCAGGATTTTGTGGAACTGTTGGATCTTTCTTTCTAAGTTCCTCCAACCTTTTGTAGGTAGTCCTGACCACATCTTCTTTCCATCTTGCCACTTGATGTTTAGACCCATAATCAGCAGCAACTAGTTCTTCTCTCATTCTCTTTAGCTCAAATGATTTTTCAGGCACATTCTTCTTGTACTTTGACCATTTTGGAGGAGTGTGTTTGACCTTATTCTTTATCATTTCTTGAATCCTGGCTGCTTCTTGTTCAAACTCAGGAATGGTCCACTCCTTGTACATGTGCTTTTCTCCCTTGTACTTCTTTGTTGCCATGATGCTTTCAATGTAGTCGTTTCTCAAGGTTTCATCTGCTTTCTCTGAGATTTGTTGACATACATTTTTAGCAAACTGTTCCAGGGATCTAACTTGTGTGAGCAAGTATTGAAGGTTCTGCTGTATTTCCCTATCAGATTTCCCTTTTGTGTTTCTTCTTGAGATATCCTCTGCTTGCTTAGCTTTGATTTTCAAATATTCTTCAATATTGTTAGGCCTGGGATATCCTTTTACTGATGGCAGCTTCCTTTTAGCAGGGTCATCCTCATAATAGAAAGATTTGATTTCTTCTCTGACTGCTATGAGCTCAAGAGGAAATTGAACACCTACAGGAGCTAAGGGCTGTTGAACTTGTGCTGATGAAATAGGAATAGGCTTGGGAATTGTGACAAGTGACAAGGAATTTGAAGATGTTGGTGGTGGTGAATATTCATCATCTTTAAGGATTAGCCTTCTCCTTTTTGTTTGAGGAGGGACTGATGATGTTTTGGGTGGAACAGTGGTGGTAGATTGGGTGGCAGTGGTTTGTGATTGATTAACAGCAGTTGAAATAACTGGTGCTTCAACCACTGTTGTCATTACAGCAGATGTTATAACATCTGCTGTCTTCTGCTTTTTGGCAGGAGGTGATGTTGTTTTTGGTGGTGATGGTGATAAAGCAGTGGATGTGGTATGTGTTGAAGTGGTGTGTGTTGTAGTGAGAGCAGATGTTGAAACCACTGAAGTACCAGCAGTAGTTGATACAACAGGAGTTACAACAGCTGTTTTGGATGGTGGTTTTGGAGCAGACTTTGAACGTCTGGTTGGGATGGATTTGGGTTGCCTTACTTTTCTAGTAGGCTTCTTCTTTTCATCAACAGGATTTTCATCATCCTTTGACCCAGAAGTACCCTGATCTGGATAATCCACCCTAGCTTTCTTCTTGGCCTCTCTATCCTTTTTGACACTTGCAACTGCTTCTGCCAGTGCATTTGTGGTCTCATCAATTTTCTTGCTACTATCTGGCAAAGGGATATTTTTAGTCATGTTTTCTCTTTCTGGTTCAATGTAAAGACCATCATCTATTCCCTTCTTCTTCCACTCCTGAATTTTCTCCCCCTTTTTGGCATTATCTGGAGGGAGTTGATCAATAAAGAGGACAGTTGGAGGAGCAGTGCCAGTGGTATGCAGGATCTGAGCTTTTAGAGCCTTGAGATCAGCTTGGGTGTTCTTGAACCTAGACTCCATTGTATTTCTCAGCTTTAGTAGATGTTTTTCATGTTGCTGATCTGCCATTTGTGCTTGTTGATGGAGAAAAGGTTGAAATAAATTCCAGAGCTCATTTGTAGCAGGTGCTTGTGGTGGAGCAGGTGCTTGAGGTGGAACAGCATGGGATTGTACCTTCTGTACTTGTAACAACTGTTGCAGCATATCTTTGAGTTCTGCGACAGAGTTATCAAGTTTTTCAACACGATCCGTCAATTTCTGGTACTTTAAACCATCACCCAATTTAATGGGATCATCTGATTTCCCACTAGCAGTGGTTTTATCAGTGGTTGAGGTAGGGAGTTTACTCCAAACATTAACCACTGATGCCCCTTTTTCTTGGTACTGGGGTCTTCTCCCTTCAACACTTGACAGTCTTTTGATGTTGCCAGAGGTCAAGAAAAGTCCACTGGTGGATGTCAGAGGTGTTATGGAAGGAATTGCCTCCAATGAAGTCTTATTAATTTAACCACTGGCCAAATGTAAACCAGTGGGTTTAACATTTGTAGTGGCTGCTTCACTTGGAATACCACCAAGAGTTACTTGTAACTCAAGGGGTGTAACCTCCTTAGGTTGTGTTGGTGGGTTAGCAAGGATTGATACATCAGACCCAGTCATTTGTTGAGGTATATTCTCATTAATAGGTGATGGAGAAGGACTGGTTGGTGCCTGGTTCAAATCGATTGCATCCAACAGAAGTTGAGTTGGTGGGGGAATTGTGGAAGTGATGTTTGGTGTAGAAAGAGAATGTGCCCCGGGCAGTGGGCTGTGGATGATGGAAATGAGTGTTTCCAGAGCATCATATTGTGGAGTCCCTATTTGTACAACCTGTTCTTTTTGAGAAGAAGCAGGAGGAGTTTCGGTTATGGGTTGAGATATTTGTACCAACTGCTGTGAGGAAGAAGCAGCAGTGGTTTCTTGTGACTTTTGTTGTGTCACAGGCAGTTGCTCTGGTATCTCATCCTCCATAGTTGCCTTTTTGATGAGTTTGGGGGGTTTTTGATTTTTCCTTTTCTGTGGCTTTTTGGTGATTTTAGGTGTGGGTTTCAAAGCAGTTGTGTTGCTACTTTTATCACCTTGAGCAGTGGGCTCAGCAGCAGATACCTTAGGAGCAGTGGTAGCTGCTAAATTCTGCTCAGGCACCTCTGCTTGTGTTTTGCAAGGTGTTGACATTCTTGTAAAAGTTTCAGCAGTTAAGCTGTGCATTTGTAAAGAGTCACCTTGGTTTATTGCAGCAAAATCATCCTTACTGAATTTATTTTCAAATTACAGCTTAAAAATCTGGGAAACAGTAAGAATGATTTTGTTTCAATATTATTAACCAGATCATTAAAGATTTCCTGAGAATAATTAAAAGTTTCTTCTTGAAGAATAGCATATCCCAGATTTTGAATCTTTAATGGTATTTCATTAAAAGAAGTGGTTTTATTTGAAACACACATTAGGAGGGTATGGAATAAAAATCTTGTAGCAGAAGGGAAGTAACCTTTTTGTAAGGTAGCTTTCTTCATCATTGTGTCTGCATACCCTCTCTCAAGAAAGTCAGTTTTTAACTCGTTTTTAGGAAAGAAAGTTTTACCTTGCTGATCCTCGAGTTGAAAGACCTCTGATATGGATTGTGGTGTGATTTTGACATCTTTACCCTATAGAGAAGAGGTAATGGCTATTACAGTGTCTCCTTGTTTTTCAAGGGTTGCATTCTTCCAAAACTCTCTTTGGGTTGTCAAATAAATTGGTGCATCGGCTGTTAACAAAGTTTTGTACTTTGATTTAGCCATTGTGTCGATGATGGAGTCGAAAGCATCTGTGGTGCCGGGTTTTGTGAGAAGACCCAGAAGATTGTGAGATGGTTTGTGTGGAATTTCAGTGGGATTGGCCTTTTGAGAGGCCGCTTTCGACGATGATTTGGAGGTGGGTTTTGCAGATGGCTTCGATTTTGTCATTTTGAAGATGATGATCGAAGAAATTTGTGAAGAAATGAGATGGAAAAACTGCTTTGAGAAGAGAATTTTTGAGAATTCAATTCGACAGTAAACCCTGTTTTGATGTGAAGTGGGGGTTTTATAGAGGAAAAAGTGAAGGCTGACGTGGCAGCGGTTACAAAAGTACTGACCACTATGTACTGCCCACATGCCAAACTCTGATGAAATGAAGGATAGTACTTTTATGAAAGTTACTGATGAAGGCAGTGGTTACAACGGTAAAATGGAAGCAGTGGATGATTTTCACTATCAGTGGATAGCATATCAGTGGATAAGACACTGCTTTTGAACAACAGAGTTTATCAAGGAAATGAGAGAACAGAGGATGGCTTTCAGCAGTGGACAGTAGTTAGAGAGCATATGTTTGAACGAAACAGTGTTTAGGGGTGAGATAATGATAACGATTTGAAAGCCCATTATGTCAGCAACTTTTAAATAAATTTTCATTCAAGTTTTTGCCACATGTCATTTTCACATTTCGAAACTTTTACGAATTTCTGACAGTGGTTTAGTACCCCAGATGGTGAGAACTTTTTACTAAGGCAACTCATTTTTGTTAAAATATTTAAATTAAAACATGAGTGCCCCAGTAGTTTACGCACTGTTTAGCAATCAACCTTTGATTAGTGTTTAAAACAAACCTGAGTATGACATGACCTTGACATATGCACCATTTCCTTTTGACCCATTTATGATGACAATAGCACCAACAAAAATAAGGTACTATATCCTGACAGAAGATTGAAACTATTGCCAACAAAAACAAGCAAAAGTTCAAAATATATTATTCCAAAAAAACGAATAATATATCCTGGTTATTTGAGAAAATCCTTTGTAAAAAATGGTTAAAGGCTTTTCTGAGAACAGCATCAAAAGGATCTGGTATATTTTCAATAAAATACGTAATCATATCATTCTCAAGTTTATAAAAATGGTCAGTGGTTTGACAGCAGTGGTAGGAAATTTTGAATATGTTTTTACCATTGTTTAGTACCATTTTCTTGTCAGTTGATTGCAAACATGAGGACACATGGACACATGAGTTTTGAAGATCCAGTTATAGATCTTGTTACCATGTGATGATTTTGAAGATTTGTCTATTCCTCTTGAAGTTCATTCATCGGAATTTCCATTTTTACCTGAACCTTTTTCTGAACAGATGAATGCACACAGTTGCTTAATGACCATTATTACCCTAAACTTTGACTCTTAAGTGTTTTATGTTTATACTCTTTTCTTTTGACTTCAAAAGTTTTGAGATAAACACACTTTTGAGTTTTGTGAATTATCTTCTTCCCTTTTTACCCTTCCCATTTATAAGCAATGAGATACTTACTGGGAGGTCTTTATTGAAGAAATACTTAATCCAGAATCATTTTGCAGTAATGCTTTAAGAGGTTTAGCCATATTTGTACAAATTTTTTGACCAATCTCACATTACATATGATGCGGACTGTCCTGTTTTCTTAATGTATTTTAACAGCGTTGATTTGTTCCTTTTGAGGATCTCAACCTGTTTTCAACACATAAGTCCTGATGACTAAAGTTTTCATTTCCCTCTTTTTATATTAGCAAAAACACTAATGTTTTTATGAACATAGGCTTTTGTTAAACAGAGGTTCATACTTTAGCATATAATATAATGACATCACAAGTTTCATAACAACAGTTGAAATCAATTTTGAAAATAAGAACTAATCCCATAGTTTAACAGATATGTTTTCAGATCTAAAACCATGAGTATCTTGTGCATGATATCACTTGTTGTGTGAGATTTGTGTGTCTTATGACATCTTGGTTGTTATACAGAGTATTTAAATAGCAACTTTAAGTGTTATCACTCGTTACTCTGTTTTTCAACTAAATACAACCAACCTTAGTATCAATGAATTTTGAGCCGAACTATTATGTCAAATTGATTGTTAGATCGAATTTGACTGTCCAGGCTCTGATACCAATTGTTAGGATCTGAGGCTCTAATGATTGTGCTTGTTTGTGTGTTTTGAACAAATCAAATAGATATGAAACAGATTTTAAGTGCAGCGGAAATGAACAACAAACTTTGTAAACACAATCAAGGAAGAAAATAGTTTTGATAAACACATGATTTGCATTAGTTGAAAGATTACAAAGTCAATCAAAAGATTACAAAGCATGCTTACAAACTAAGCTCCCCCTCAGCTTGATACCCCATGGTTGGATTGTACAAGATGAAAGGATTGAATTGAGGAGAAGAACTCACTCAAGACGATCAAATGTAATAGTACAGGGTACTGTTCCATTTATAGACAAACCAAATCACTGAGGTATCTCAGCTGACGTCACCATGAAAGCGATGTCTAACAGCCTAACAACCTGTATCTACTGTTCTCATACAAACACTGCTAAACCTAACCACTGACAATACATAAAACGGATGATATACTAAACTACTGCTCTCTCTATTCATCAGTGCTTTCCTCAAGGTTGATCAGTCCTTGATTGGGCAGTGCTTTGTCATCAGCAGTTTGTACCAGCAGTGCTTAGTTTCCAGCAGTCTTCTAGGCTTCATCAGTAGTTATGCAGAACAGCAGCAGTTGTATCCGGACAGTGGATATAAGATCATCAGATGTTATAATCACTTTCAAGGGGAGAGACTTGTATGAACATCTGCTTATTCTGGATCCACTGCTCTGATCCAGTTTTGGCTTTAATTATCTGTTCCTCTGGTAGGGTTCAATCCCAACATATAAACCTAAATATCAATACTTACTTATTTCGTGGGGAACATCTCTCGGATATATAGGTAACCCCTGAAATCTTGTTTGAAGGGCTTTCTATTTCTGACATACTAGGTCTTTGTGCGTGGTGATATATGGGTTATTATACCAGGACTTCTGATTTTGCGGGAGCAATAGCCTAGTCCTCGTATAATACTTTGCACAGCTTTAATCATAAAGCCCACCCTCAGCATAAAAAATGATGAAACATTGAAAAATGCTAATCATGTGCTGTTGAAAAGAAGATCCCCAAGGGGGACCCACCTAAAGACGAGCCATCATCTCTCGGATTTTGCGGAAGCAATAGCCTGAGCTCTCATGGTCTCGCATTTAACCCCTTACAGATATCATTAGTGTACATTCACCTGTAAGACTGAATATAGGAGTCTGGATACGGGAGTATATTCTGAGGTGGTACACGCGAATAAGTTAAGTGCTTAAAACACTAATCTCATATCTCGAAACAGTTGAATTTTGTGTGAAAATTTAAGTGGATCAGTATACTGACAATCTACGTGAATCGTTTAGATCTTAAAGTCTAAAAAAGGTCAACGTTGCTAGTGATTTTGTCTCATAGACTGATATGATCTTCTTACACAAACTCACAAAAATATTGTATGTAAATATTTCTTTACTGCTTTTCATTAATGTGTTTTAGCATAAAAGTTTGAAAATCCAAAAAGATTTTACTTCATCTTATTTTCGACAACTGATGTTGAAAAGCTGATTTTCAAAATTCCGAGTGCTAAACATGATGAACAGTGGGTTAGAAGAGTGTGTTTGAAATAAAATTTGAGAAATGTCATAATCTAACAAGTGTTGTTTTGAGATTGATCTAACAAGTGGTAAGCAGAGATTAAATTTGTAAAATTTTTATAAATAGATTTTACCCAAAAGTAAATTTCAAATGAGTTAATCAGTGTTCATAAATGTGAAAATTTTACCTTATGTTTTGGGTAGAGTTTGTGCAGGTAAAAGCAGCTAGGTTTTGACTCCTAAGGATATGCAGATTCTAGCCAGGTTCCAAATCCTGTGGCTACGGAGAGCCAGGAAACGGTCCTGAACCTGTGAAAGCTGCAAAGAGTGAGCAGAGTTTGAGCCAGGTTTCGATTCTAGAATGAGAGATATTCCAGACTGTGATCCCAGCTTATCGAAAAAGGGAGTCTGAAGACATTAAAGCCAGATAGAAGCTGCTGATGCTGATGAGCGAGAGAAAGAAAGAGATTGAAGGATGCTTACAGTGTTAGATAATTTGGAAAGAGCGAGAAGACTGATCAAGACTGAAGACTTGACATGCTGAAGACTCGTACCGAAGACTCGTCAACATCCAAGGGGGAGTTTGTTGGTGCATATGTCTGTCGACTTCGTCTTGTATCAAATCATGTATTAAAATAGGATAGACTGGAGCTCGGTTTACGAGAAAATAGGATTTTAGGTGAAACAAACCAGTTCGCACGAACTGGGATGTCCAGTTCGTACGAAGTGATCACTTCGTACGAAGTGGGTGTGTCTGATTCATGAGGAGTGGCGTGCCTATAAATAGAGAGTCCAGGTCTTTCATTTGTAAGAGTTGTGATTCCGGTAGCAAAGCTCTGCCGAAGTGTCTCCAGCCATTGTAAAGTCTTCAAGTCAATACAAGAGACAGTTTAAGTGTTTTTAGTGTGTATCCAGCTGAAATAACTTCGATACGTCTGATTCCGCCTTTGGTATTGAACGAGATCTCTTCTGAATGACTCGTTTGGTCGTTACAACGATCCTACACGTGGTTTCCTAGGGTGTCACAAATATGGAAATCAAAAACTTCCTGATCAACAAAAGCAAAATCACACTAATCAAGGAAAGAGAAAGGGCAAAAGTGCTCAAAACAAGAAGAAGTTTCAGAAGATAAACTTCGTGAAATCTCAGGGGACTGATAAAATTGAAACCTTTGAAAACAAATCCAACACGGATTTTGTTAAACAAGTTCAAATTTTGAAAAAAAAAACAGTCAGAACAACTACACACAACATACAAATTGTTGTGATGTAGGACTAAGTACCTCGAGATCACGAAGTTCATCATCAAGTTTTTACCGTCATGATACTCCGACGTTTGTTGAGCGGGATCATGCTTTGATTGCGATGAGTATAGACACATTATCATAAATTGTCCATATCTCACCAAGGGAAAAGCAAAAGCTGATGTCCCACGTGGAAACTCTTAATAATCACGATCTGTTTCACCAAAACAAGACTTTCGTATTTAAAAAGAAAGAAAATTGAAACAGAAAAAGAAACAACGAAAAGAAGTTGAAAATGTGTTAAAAACTGTTGGTGTCCAAACACAATATGTTAAAACAAATGTTAAAAATGGAAAACACAAAGGATTTGGAAACCAAAACCAGAACTAGTTTCAGGGGGAGCTCAATCAATCAGAATCATTGGGAAATCGAGGTCATAATTCTTGATGATACTGGACGACCCAAGTCAACTATGGCTTGGGTCCCCCTTTCCAACTGATCTTCAACCGAGTGTGCAGGATGTTCTGGGAGGAACTATTGATAATCGTAGGATTGTTAATATTAGAGCCTCCAGACACCTAATCAGCTACATGAGGCTCTGACACAATGTTAAATCCAGGAGAATAATGTTGCCTTTGATGGAGAGACAAAAAGAAAAGACGAAAATGTCCGGTGAAGGAATGATGATGAAAGAAGTTGAAAACTTCGATAAGATGAAAAATGTGCCAACATTTGATTGTTATGGCTTTGATCGGGTCAAGAGGATAGATTCCAACGAAATGTACGCATTTGTTGCACGTTTGAAGCCTTTGAAAGATTCATGGCTCACTTCCCACAGGAAGTTTAATTCCTACAAGATGATCATGCAGTGTATATTTCTCTATGGTGTGATTGAAGAAAACGTGTTTGTTGAACAAACTAATCGGGTGTGCGGATACCTTGGCGTAGATTGAACAATCGCACACTACTTCTCAAGGAGAAAGACGAAGACCTTTGCTGGTGCAAAAGTATGTGGAAGACATCATGTATGGACCGACCAACGATGATGTGTACATGCTTTCCCACATGCTCACTTGATTCTAACCAGCCGGACCTGGAGGTTTCTGATCTTGTTGCTGTGAGGGGATTTCGAAGTTATTTGAAGTAGCTACAAGATCGACTTTGAAATCCACACTGGGTGGATATCCAGTTTGGGAGGGCACTCAGATTCCTGGCAATGCACGAAGCAGTAGCATGATTATGGTTTTTAATTTCTAATCTCTCCTGTCTTTGTCGATATTTAAGCTGCTTTGCGAATTACTAACATCTCGTACAACACTCCTTGACCAAACACATTGATCACGAATATCACCTCACACGTGATTGTTTCAATATGAAACTCTTCAATGTTGTTTTAGTCCACACCAACTACCAACGTGCCAACTCATCATTTTTTTATTAATTTAATTTTGGTAAATGGCATCGAGGTAAAACATGAGTTACTCCACATCAGGGAAATCGTTTAAGTGAATATTTTTCTTGAGAAAATTCAAAAAAAAATGTTTTTAAAAGTTTAAATTTACTTTTTGAAATAGGAGGGAGTAAATCCAGATCAGAAAAATACAAAAACATTAATAAACGTCAAAAAAGACAAAAACAAGAGAAAAACGAAAATGAGTTTCCTGGCGAGAAAATGATAGTAAATCAGTGGTGTGTCGAAACCTCTTTAAACTTAAAATGAAAAACTATAAGTAGCTCTATTAATGATGTATCGGTAGGCTCACAATCATTTTAAAGTGTGCAGGGTGATATAAACATAACAAACTGAAGACTGTGTGGGAACCGCTCATTGGCATATGGTCTTGGTACCAAAATGTCGTTTAATAGATTGTCGAGGTTCAGAGATACGTGGTCTTTATGTCATTTATCATCTGTAGGCTCACAATCATTTTAAAGTGTGCAAGGTGATATAAACATAATGAACTGAAGACTGTGTGGGAACCGCGCATTGGCATATGGTCTTGGTACCGAAATTTTCTTTTGATAGATTTTTGAGGTTCAGAGATACGTAGTCTTTATGCCGTTTATCATCTGGGTATCATGGTTGTTTCTTTTACCGAAAACCATGGGGACGCAAGTCTAGAACTTCTACGTGTACATACTATACATACATGTATATAATACATACTGCATATGACCATCAATAAGTGATAAAAATATCACAGTTGTCACGGCCCCCGTCCTGGTTTCACCCGTTTCAGGAGCCGCGGAACAGAAATCCCGTGGTATTTAATTAACAGCGGAAGTTTTCATCAGGATCTTTTTAAAACTGAAAATATTTCTCGATTATTTTTATTTCACAACTCGGGATAAAACCCGGTAATTTACAATCTTAAGATTTCACGAAGAAATCTTTTATTTTACAAAACATGTTTCCTTATTTTATTCTGAACCACTTCTTTAAGCTGATAGTGCTTCACGGCACTTTCCTTGGATCACAACAAATCACCTGAAACATGTTTGAAAAAGGTTTTGTCAACGGGAAATACTGAGTGAATCATTCATTTTGCTAAAACGACTCAGTTGTTATAATTTACAGTATTAAGAGTGATTACAACGTTTTTATATCAACCAACTACCCTCGGTATTTGTCACTCGACTCGTTTCTGTGACAGTGGTCATATCACCCATTGGCTAACTCGTTGTCCAATGGTGATGATTATCAAGTAATGTATACAAAACCCCACATACCGGCTGTAATATGGAGATTACAAAGACTTAATCCCTGTAATTATAACTTTTGAAAGTAAACATGCTTTTGAAAGTAATTTGATAAAAAGAGAATGACTCACATTGCAGATTTAATTTGAGCAGAGCCTAGCCTACTGATTAGCCTTTTTAACCTAAATTAATAACAGGCACACAATTAGGTTAGTAACTTAATACAGCATTTACGATAACTCACGAGATTAAACCTTCACATTGAATGACAAAGTGCGATACTTAAACATCCATTGAATTAACAACGAATGACAAAGCATAAACCCTAATGTGGGCAGCACTTAAACATCCATTCGATAGTTTAATCGATCGGACATTGAATCGTATCAGCGATCGAGTTATTACCCTGTTTTGCGGCGTCGATTTGTGAACTGTGTGTGTTTTTGGTAGTATACAGAACGTAACTCGCAGCGTATAAGGAATTTTTACGTCGTTTTAACTCCTGAATTCAAGTCCCAATGCCCTCTATTTATAGGTGAATTTTGACCTTGTCGCGGCCCGCGTAAGACATATGCTAATCTTTACGCGGCCCGCGTAAGACCTATTTTATTCATAGGGTTGCCACGGTTGGGACTAGCCTTGCTAACTTGACAGTTTTCGTAAATTCAATTTCTACAGCACACAATTTAGATAATTGTTACTAGGGTATTACCCCCCCCCCTGAGTTTTAGGGGCCCTAATCCTGATTCTGATAATTCTGAAAATTTTAGGGTTTGTGCAGAATCACTTGGGTCTCTCAATTATGGTTTCCTATTGGATGAATTAAATTAATAATTAAGACTTTTTTATAAGAGTTGTTACATTCTCCCCACCTTAATAAAAATCTCGTCCTCGAGATTTACTGGAATAAGTGAGAATACTTTCGCTTCATTTCAGATTCCAGCTCCCAAGTGTATTCAGGTCCTCGTTTCGAATCCCACTTGACTTTAACTAGCACCAATCTCTTGTGCTTGAGGAATTTGATCTTTCGATCTTCAATTTGAAGAGGTTTCTCAACAAATTTTAGCTTTTCGTTTACTTCTATATCTCGAAGAGGTACTACCAGTGATTCGTCTGATAGGCATTTCTTGAGGTTGGATACATGAAATACATCATGTACTCCAGCTAATTCTTCTGGTAGTTGTAAACGATAAGCAACTGATCCTATACGTTGGATCACTGAAAATGGTCCTACGTATCTGGGACTTAGCTTTCCTTTCTTACCAAATCGGACTACTCCTTTCCAAGGGGAAACTTTCAACAGTACTCTATCTCCAACTTGGAATTCTAACGGCTTACATCTATTGTCTGCATAACTTTTCTGACGATCTCGAGCAGTCTTTAACCTTTCTTTGATCTGAGTTATCTTGTCGGTAGTTTCTTGCACTATCTCGGGACCTGATAATTGACTTTCTCCTATTTCTGCCCAACAAACTGGAGTTCTGCACTTTCTTCCATACAATGCCTCGAATGGAGCAGTTTCAATACTTGAATGATAACTATTGTTATAGGAGAATTCAATTAATGGTAAGTGATCGTCCCAATTGCCACCGAAATCTATTACACATGCTCGGAGCATGTCTTCTAGAGTTTGGATCGTCCTTTCACTTTGCCCGTCTGTTTGTGGATGATATGCCGTGCTTAGGTTTAGTCGAGTTCCCATAGCTTCTTGGAAACTTTTCCAGAAATGAGAAGTAAAACGACTATCCCTATCTGATACAATGGAGAGTGGAACTCCATGTAAGGATACAATTTTATCTACATACAACTTTGCCAATCTTTCCATGCTAAAGGTTTCTTTCATTGGTAGAAAGTGAGCAGATTTGGTTAATCGATCCACAATTACCCAAATCGCATCATTACCTTTTCTGGTTTTGGGTAACTTAGTAACAAAATCCATTGTTATGAGTTCCCATTTCCATACAGGCATTTCTAATTGTTGTAGTAGACCTGAAGGTTTCAGGTGTTCTGCCTTAACTTGTGAACAAGTAAGACACTTAGAGACATATCTAGCTATATCTTTCTTCATTCCTATCCACCAGAAATTATTTCTTAAATCTTGGTACATTTTATTATTTCCAGGGTGTATGGTATACCTAGATTTATGAGCTTCCTCTGGGATCTTATTTCTTAATTCTCCCTGCTTTGGTACCCAAATCCTTTTCTTATGGAATCTCCAAATTCCATCATCTCCTTGTTCTAAATATTTTATTTGTCCTTTCATTCCTTCAGCAACATCCTCTATTGCTGTTTCTTGAAAATGCTTCAGTTGTTCCATTAAATCTAATTGTAGATTTAATCTGAGAGCACGAACTCGCTTTTGCTTTTCATGATACTTACGACTTAAGGCGTCTGCAACTACATTTGCCTTTCCTTCGTGATACTGAATATCACAGTCGTAGTCACTTAGGATTTCCATCCTTCTCCTTTGCCTCATGTTTAACTCTTTTTGCCCAAATATATATCTTAAGCTTTTATGATCCGTATAGACAGTAAATTTACTTCCATACAGATAATGTCTCCAGATTTTCAGGGCAAAAATTACGGCTCCTAATTCTAAATCATGAGTTGTATAGTTTTCTTCGTGCTTTTTCAACTGTCTTGAAGCATACGCAATTACCTTCTTGCGTTGCATTAGCACACATCCAAATCCTAATTTTGAAGCATCACAATATACTTCAAAATCTTCAGTTCCTTCTGATAAGGCTAAGATTGGAGCATTGGTTAACTTTTGCTTTAAAATCCTAAAAGCTTCTTCTTGTTTAGGTCCCCATTCAAACTTAACTGCTTTACAGGTTAACTTAGTTAATGGTACAGCTATTTTGGAAAAAACCTTAATAAACCGTCTATAATAGCCAGCTAAACCTATAAAACTTCTAATTTCCATTGCGGATTGCGGAACCTTCCATTTGGTAATTGCTTCTATCTTAGCAGGATCTACATGAATACCTTCGTGATTCACCATATGCCCTGAAAATTGCACTTCTTGCAACCAAAATTCACATTTTGAGAACTTGGCATACAACTTTTCTTTTCTTAACAAAGTTAAGAGTGCATGCAAGTGCTGACAATGTTCGTCCTGACTTTTGGAATAAATAAGTATATCGTCGATGAAAACAATTACAAATTTATCCAAATACGGTTTACAAATTCTATTCATCATGTCCATGAATGCTGCAGGTGCATTCGTTAATCCGAAAGGCATGACTGTAAACTCGTAATGACCATACCTAGTTCTAAAAGCAGTCTTAGGTATGTCTTCTTCTTGTACCTTCAATTGATCATATCCGGAGCGTAAATCTATTTTAGAAAAATATCTAGCTCCTTGAAGTTGATCGAAAAGATCATCAATCCTAGGTAATGGGTATCGATTCTTAATTGTAACCTTATTCAATTCTCTATAATCAATACACATTCTCATTGAACCATCCTTCTTCTTAACAAACAACACTGGTGCTCCCCACGGGGATGAACTAGGTTGTATGAAATCTTTACTTAGTAATTCATCTAATTGCTTTTTCAGTTCTAACATTTCCGTAGGTGCTAACCGATAAGGTGCCTTGGCTATCGGTATAGTTCCTGGAATTAGATGAATCCTAAATTCTACTTCCCTATCTGGTGGTAATCCTGGTAATTCTTCTGGAAATACATCTGGGTATTCCGAGACTACAGGAATTTCCTTAAGTTCTTTACCCTTAGTACTAATGATTACTGAAATCATATATACTATTCCTTGCTTTCGTTCATAACTAGCAATTTTCATTACTGATATGAACTTCATGGGCTTACGTGGTTTGTCTCCTGTAATTATGATTACTTCTCCATTGGGTGCTTGAATTTCTATGGAATTCTGATCACAAAGAATTCGAGCATGGTTGGGTACTAACCAATCCATTCCTAACACAACATCGAATTCAGCTAATTTCATAGGTAATAGGTTTGCAAAGAATTTATGACCTGAGAGTTCTATATTTTCTTTTTGCAAAACTTTATCTATGCTAACAGAAGTTCCGTCTGCCATTTCGACTGTAAAGATCTGCCTAAGTTTGGTTAAAGGTAAATTAAGAGCTTGGCAGAATGAAGTATTGATAAAACTTTGGTTTGCACCAGAGTCAAATAATACTTTTGCATACACGTTGTGAACTAGGAACGTACCAGCTATCACATCTGGAATCATCTCGGCTTCCTGAGTAGTTAACTGAAAGGCTCCGACATTCTTCTTAGTAGCTCCGTCAGCTGGTTTAGCTTTGTTGTCTGCTGGTTTGATCAATTTAGGACATTCTGGTTTAAAATGTCCCTTTTTCTCCACAGTTATAGCAGATCGTTGTTTTCTTTCTGCAGTCTTCTTCACGATGTCCTACCATTTTACAAAAATTGCAGGTTACCCTACATCTTCCAAAATGTTTCCTTTTGCAATTCCTGCAGAACGGTGGAATTGAAGATTGCCTTGTTCCTCTTCTCTTGAAGCTGTTATTATTATCAATGCGAAACCCTTGGGTAATTTTCTGAGCCAGTTCCTTCTTCCTGTTTTCATCTTGTGTGCGTACCAATTCATCGGTTAGGGTGTTAGCTAATTCCACAGCATCGTCAATAGTACGAGGTCTCGCAGCTTTAACGATATTGCGAATTTCACTAATTAGTCCCCAAATATAGCGAGAAATGAGTACCGGTTCTGGCGAAACCAGTGTTGGTACCACTCTAGCATATTCAAAGAATGTCGAAGTATAACCGCGACAATCTACACCCATCATTCTATGGTTTAAGAACTTATTCGTCATTTGTTCTTTTTCATATTCGGGACAGAATTTTCTTTCTACAATACTTTTAAATTCTTCCCAGTTCATGGCATACGCCACTACTCTTCCTTTGGCTTGTAACACCGTGTTCCACCATTCTAGCGCCCCTTCCTTAAAAAGATTTGATGCATACATGACCTGATCGTCCTTGGCACATTTACTTATGGCAATTACTGCCTCGGTTTTCTCTAACCAACGCAGTGCCGTAGTTGCTCCTTCATTACCTGCAAATTCAGTGGGTTTGCAGGCAAGAAATTCTTTGAAAGTGCACCCAGGCGTTGCAACTTTCATTTTCTTAGGGAGCGGAGCTTGCCGTGGTTCATTATCATGATTAATATGATTATTGCCTCCGTTTACGCTATTACTGAAGTTATCTTCAGAAATACGTTTGCTAGGAACTATTTGTTGTGGTTCAATTGGATTTTTAACAGCAGCAACGATGGCTGGAATAGCATTGGCTATCCCTTGAGCAACGATATTTTCTATATCCTGCCTAGTCATATATTAATCCCCTGGTTGTTGCTCGGATTGATTAACCTCATTTACTGGTTCATTACCAATATTTGCCATCTGGAAATAAATTTTATATAAATAATTAGTATAGATACAAATACTTTAATTATAACAAAACAGTTTGCACATAATCACCTTAATATGTATAACCAAAAGTTATCAGTTTCCCGAGTTTCATTTTTATATATTATATCATGCCTCATACACACTGTTATCATACAACGTTTTATTGTTAAGTTATTACACATACTGGTTTTTATGATTATTTATTAAACAAGTATTCTTGCAACTCCCACTATCCTGTCAGCTGATTTCTTAGAAATGACGCTCCCTCTCATCGTATTTCCAGGTGATTCTTTCTCCAACATCCCTAATCTTATTTCCTGTGTCAATCAGTTCTTCGCCCCAGTGACGAAGTTCAGCCAAATTTTCTGGGCTCGTGGTTGGGTATAGTGGAGGTTCTGGGTCAACTTGTGGGAAAAATGTATCAAGGTTGTTTAAAAGATTCTGAAATTGCCAACCGGTTATCCACCATTCATCTAATTCTACTGGTAGTGGTTGAGGTTGGACAATAGGATCTGGAATAGCAGGTTCCAGATTGATTGGAAGTGGAGCTTCTAGTGGATAGTTAAAAAGATCTTCTTCAGTAAATGTAAGGTTTGGATTAGATGGTTCAAGGTTTCCATCGGCAGGTCCGATGAGGTCACTCATTACTAGTTTATGATCTAAGACTTCCCAAGGTGTCATTTCCTGGTTCTGCCTAGAACTTTCTCCAGTCTCTATCACCTTGCCTTTACCTTTGTCTTTTGAATCTTCAGTTTTGGTAACTTTTCTTGTTGCTGGCTTTTTCCTGCGTACACGCCTCCAGCCCACAAATCTATTTCTTTTCTTGGGTTTAGGTTTCGCTGGTGGTTTGGATTGAAATTCCATGGGTTCTTCTTTATCAGCGAAGTAACCGGTGAATTCCTAGGAAACTTCTATCTTACCGGGATAGAGGTTATGATTTTCTAAAGCTTCGGATATCTCATTCATGCTGTTATGCAAAATACACACAATTACAAATTTTTAAAATTATAATAAAATTTTATAGAAAACCTTTAAATATTATTTCAAACTGGGTAACTACAAAACAATTTAAAACATACGAAGTTTTATTGTAAATTTATTTATTTACTGAAATAAGGTTTCTGGACTGTAGGGAATAAGGTGCTAAAACTTGAGTCAGGGTATTTAAAGATTTGTGTTAACTGCTACTGTGGCTAACATATACACATCTGTCCATTTGTCATCCAACTTGTCTTACCAAGGTGTTTTATTGGTTAATTCCTGGGTTTCCTGTTTATCTTTCTTTTCTCAGGATTTCTTTAATTTCTCCTGACTTTTCTTAATAATCTGACTTCTTCTTTTAGGAGAAAGTGGGTTCTCATATTGTGCCTTTCGCACAAATATCCCTTCTTCAGGAATTACAGAGTGATTTGAGGGTTTGGTTTGGGATGAACTTCCTTTCTCGTTGGATGACTTATTTAATTTAAGATAGATATCTGACAGCTTTTGTTTACCATACTGAAATTAACAATTAATCAGTTAAATAAACATATAATCACATAATGGAAATCAAGAAAATTAAGTATTTCTAAATACTTAATAGGCTTAAATCAGTGGCTTAGTCAGTGGCTCTGATACCACCTTATTTCTGTCACGGCCCCCGTCCTGGTTTGACCCGTTTCAGGAGCCGCGGAACAGAAATCCCGTGGTATTTAATTAACAGCGGAAGTTTTCATCAGGATCTTTTTAAAACTGAAAATATTTCCCGATTATTTTTATTTCACAACTCGGGATAAAACCCGGTAATTTACAATCTTAAGATTTCACGAAGAAATTTTTTATTTTACAAAACATGTTTCCTTATTTTATTCTGAGCCACTTCTTTAAGCTGATAGTGCTTCACGGCACTTTCCTTGGATCACAACAAATCACTTGAAACATGTTTGAAAAAGGTTTTGTCAGCGGGAAATACTGAGTGAATCATTCATTTTGCTAAAACGACTCAGTTGTTATAATTTACAGTATTAAGAGCGATTACAATGTTTTTATATCAACCAACTACCCTCGGTATTTGTCACTCGACTCGTTTCTGTGACAGTGGTCATATCACCCATTGGCTAACTCGTTGTCCAATGGTGATGATTATCAAGTAATGTATACAAAACCCCACATACCGGCTGTAATATGGAGATTACAAAGACTTAATCCTTGTAATTATAACTTTTGAAAGTAAACATGCTTTTGAAAGTAATTTGATAAAAAGAGAATGACTCACATTGCAGATTTAATTTGAGCAGAGCCTAGCCTACTGATTAGCCTTTTTAACCTAAATTAATAACAGGCACACAATTAGGTTAGTAACTTAATACAGCATTTACGATAACTCACGAGATTAAACCTTCACATTGAATGACAAAGTGCGATACTTAAACATCCATTGAATTAACAACGAATGACAAAGCATAAACCCTAATGTGGGCAGCACTTAAACATCCATTGGATTGTTTAATCAATCGGACATTGAATCGTATCAGCGATCGAGTTATTACCCTGTTTTGTGGCGTCGATTTGTGAACTGTGTGTGTTTTTGGTAGTATACAGAACGTAACTCGCAGCGTATAAGGAATTTTTACGTCGTTTTAACTCCTGAATTCAAGTCCCAAGGCCCTCTATTTATAGGTGAATTTTGACCTTGTCGCGGCCCGCGTAAGACCTATTTTATTCATAGGGTTGCCACGGTTGGGACTAGCCTTGCTGACTTGACAGTTTTCGTAAATTCAGTTTCTACAGCACACAATTTAGATAATTGTTACTAGGGTATTACCCCCCCCCCCCCCTGAGTTTTAGGGGCCCTAATCCTGATTCTGATAATTCTGAAAATTTTAGGGTTTGTGCAGAATCACTTGGGTCTTTCAATTATGGTTTCCTATTGGATGAATTAAATTAATAATTAAGACTTTTTGATAAGAGTTGTTACAACAGTCACCCCCAATAAGTGATTCTAAATCACATCTATCATCCGAGAGTCAAGTTCGTCTCTTTGTCGGTGTGATGGTACTAACTTGTTCACGGACTTGCTTTCGTGCCCTGCATGTAGTGAAAATCAAGTTCATCATAAATAAGTGATTTTATCATATAGGGCTTTTCTTCATCTTCAAATAAGTGAGTATCACACGTCATATATGTCAAAACAGATGATAAACGGTATACTCACCAGTAAGATGAACTCTCATGCATGCCTTGATACGGGAATGTGCCGTGAGTGGATGAACACAGGTCGGTAAGCATAAATCATACCTAAACGTATCCCCAAGTCATATGATTACATCTGATTGTTGAGTTTAAGTGGACAACAATATCGATAATCATTATAGGATGCTTATCTAAATACTAACTAATTGAACTATAAGCGTGTTTCGACATGACCGTACACTGATATGACTCTCTTGCCCTCGAAACAAGCAAAAATAATGTATGTAAATATTTATTTATTACTTTCCGTCTTTACATTTGAAAAATGAAAAACACCAAAAAGATTTTAGGTGTATTTTAATATAAACTTTATAAAAAAACCAAAAAGATTTTGCTTCTAACTTATTTTTGATTAACCGATGTTGAAACTCGAATCTACCTACCTCAAAACCTGATTGAAAGCCGGAAAACAATCGCATCTTCATAAATGGTCGAAGTAGACAAGTTTTGAAAGTTAAAGATCTAAAATTGAACAATTTTGAAACTTTTAAAGTGTTGTCGGTTGGTAGTTGAATGAGAGTTGGTCTCATGTGTGTCGTCTGTTAATATTGTTTAAAATCAATCCTTAGTGAGGTTTTCCTTTGAAATTTTCTCTAAGATAGGTCAACACCCTAGCGCTTGTTCTCTTTACGCATTTAGCTCTGTTGTGTGTGCAGATGTGGCATTCAAACAAGCTAAAGGCAAAGAGAACGTGTTAGATGACAAGCTTGGAGTCACGACACGACATGGGTGCAATCAGTGGATCAAGATGATCAAGTTTTAATTGACCACTCTTTAACATCATGAGGATCTGAAGCCTTAAAGATCAAAGATTCACAGGCAACATTCAAGGGGAGCTTGTTGATACGCCTCCTGACTGTGACACATGAACACTTTCAAAGATCCTGCAGCGTGAAGAACGAACCATCACCAGCAACATCCAATGTGGAGTTTGTTGATGCACTTTTGTGTGAATGTGGCTCGGTTCGGTTCAAGACTGACATCGCGACATTCCTCCGTCGTGAGACCCAGAGAACGACACATGAATGACGAAGACACGAGAACGACACGATAGAAGATTGATGACATCATCATGCTGTCCTGATGACATCATTATAACGTATGTCGATAGAATGCATGCATGCTTTATCTTGTATATCGATGTTGCATGTTATACATGTATATTGTCACGAACCCCGACCCTACACTGGACGGGAGCCGCGAGCAATCAAGTGGTACCGGTGATTATTTTAAAAACATTGCAGCGGAAATGTTCATCAGGACCGTGAGTTAGGAAAAATATCAGAGTTTAGAAAACACCGGATTTTATTTATTAAATAGATGGGAAAAAATCATGTTTTGAAAGGTAGCTTTAATATGGGATATACCCGAATACGTAAAACAACGTTTAATTTAATTTAATTTATTTGATAAAATAAGCCACTTCTTTAAGCCTTTCGGTGCCGTCTTGCCACTCTTGTTCCAATCTACTGTAATTACCCGAAACGCGTTTTTAAAAACATTTGGTCAGCAGGAAATACTGGTGAGTTCATTCATTTTTTTTTTGTATAAAAACACATTTGTTATAATTTACAGCATTAAGGGTTTTTATATTTGACCCTATCTTATAATTAGCTGGTTCAGCTGTCACTCGACCGGATCTATGACTATGGACATATCACTAAATTAGGCTCGCCCACCTAAAGTGATAAATCATTAGTAGTAATGTGCACAAAACCCCCACATACTGCCAGTAATTAAAGATTAGCAAAGACTTAATCACTGCAAAGCATAACTGGAAAACATTTAGGGTTTTGTAAAGCAATTTGATAAAAAGAGAATGACTCACCTTGTTAGCATATAGTCTTGATTTAACATGCCTCCTGATTCTAAGTCTTCTGATAACTAAGCATCTATTTTGATTGTAAGTGTATAGTGCAGAGTTTTCTGGTAGTTAAACATTTAGTTTATGTGACAACTGTGTTCTGCAATCGATGTACGATGTAAAACAATGATGTTTATTAATAAAACAAGTGCTTTCATGTTATTATATGTGTTTTGGTGTTTCTATGTGTGTATTTGTGTTGGTGATTTTTCAATTCGATTTGATTCCGATTGCAAGCTTTAAATCGCGTTCTGGAAGGTTATACGCAAACTGGTGCGTAAACGCAGTCAGTATAACGCGAAAAACACTCCAGAATAGTGACATAGGCTTAACATACCTTAAATAACCCCCACATAACTTAGAAATAAGTTTTGAATGGTTTGGTGTGTCGAAATCAACTTTGTTCGATCGCAGGGACTATTTGTGTCAAGCTGCGAAACTATTCCGATTTGAACTATAATGAACATTCCAGAACATGACCATAAGTTAAACATACCCTAAATAACCTTTACATAGCTTATAAATAGACTTTGAGGGGTTCGGTATGCTAAAATAAACTTTATGGTCATTCAGGGACTAAAAGCGTCAAAAAGTGCACAAGTTTGCACTTTCACGCATATCTTACGTTTTGAATACATCCGGACATCCAAAAATTTATGTAAGCATTAAAATATTTTATTTTAGTGTTTGGCATGATAAAATTCCATTCGTCGCTTAATTTGGATCGTTTTTGCGTTCGTTACGACTTCCGTCGTAATTAACCGAACAACGCAATCGTATAATCAAACGAACCGACATCCGAGATATTTTTGAGCACATTTTAAGTTCCCTATACATTAACTTCATTTTAGAGCTTTGAAATGGGGTTAACGGGGCTTAAACGTGTCAAAAATGCATCGAAAACCAAGTTTTGGGACTACAGGGACTAAAACTGCCAAACTGTGAAAGTAGGTCCTTACGGACCGTAAGGGTGAGAACCATACGGTCCGTAAGCATGTCCCAGTTGTTCAGAAACTTCTAAACCAGTTGTTAACAGCTGTTACCCACTCCTAATCTCATTTCCACATGTTGATGCCTGATCATGGGGGGCCATTTTTGGTGTACCATGGTTACCAACAAGTGTATGGATGAGATTAAATCACGGATTACAAGAAACGATCCTAACGGTTGTCCATTTACTATAAATACCCAACCCATTTCCTTACAAAACCCACAAATCTGATCTAAGAATGCTCTAAGTTGAAGCCATTGCTTCATACCTGAGCTACTTGGATCAAGATTAGCTTGCGGGGACCCTTTGTAAGTGTTCCTTCGTTCTTTTATCGCTTTTCGAGTCCGAAAGTCAAACTATGTTTGACTTTCTGCGTTGACCAGTTTATGGTCAACACGAAGTTCGGTTGAACTTCATAACGTGAGCGTAATCACGATGGTTATAGTCCCTTGTGACTATACCTACTGATTACCACGTTATCTAGGCTCAGTGACGAGTCGTAGTTTCGGCCAAAATACGCATTTACGCGTATTTTGTAACCAAACTACTTGTGGGTATCAAAATCGTTTGTTTTGATACCAAACTTGTTTTCTAACTTAGTTAAGCATGTTTTAACATGCTTAGCTCGTCACTTTTTAGTTTAGTGCTTGTGTAGAGTCGTTAGTCAAGCGGACTAAACACCCGCTTAGACTTCCAAACACGACCCGTTTGGTCGATCTTAGGATCCGACCAAACATGGTTAGTGACCATAGTAGTATAGGGAATAACCTTCCGAGGTTATACCTTATGGTCACCTAGTTTAGGTAGTTGTATGATAAGTAGTTTATATGCCTTAGGTAAATTACCAGAATACCCTTTTCATGTATAATTGGTAATTTAGCATATGTAACCTAAACTTTTGTCACATAACTGATTATACAACATGATTAGACTTGTATAGGCATATAATACTTGTCATAGGACTAGTTAGACGTCTCGAACGCGCTTTGCGCGCACGACGCGTTAAAGTAGCGTAAGCTACCTTAGTGGGTCGCGATGGGTCGAAAGCACTTAGGCTAGGTTTCATTTAGGATGTTGGCTTTGTTAAACCATATCACATGAGTACCAACACTCATTTGGTTTGCAAGACCTCATTCTGTCCGATCTTCCGATTTAGGCGTCTATTGTTTGACTAGTGATTCAATTACTAGGTGCTACGTGATTTCTCTGATTTACTCGAGTTTGTTGAAGTACTATTGATTGAGGATACCTTGCACTACATGTGAGTACATAGTTCCCCTATTTTATTGTTTTCAATTGTTTTGGGGTGATTCATATGTACAAAATGTTTTTCAAGGTTTAAACGATGATTTCAAAAACGAATAGAACGATTTATACTAAACTATTAACGATTTCGATAATGTGAACGAACTTGTTGGTTGTAGTTACATAACGAACGACATTCATTAGCATTGATCAAGCCGACCAGTATTAGGTTATGGTACCATAGGATATGACAAATCCCATTATTGCACTATACGCATGGTTATGTGTGGGTGTTGTGGGTAACGACTGAATCTGATGATTGTTAACTTACCCTTTGGAGGTTTGTTAATGCAAGAACGAGTTGAACGATGAACGAGTCACAAAGGTTTGAATGTTATTAACGAGACGACCATATATAAGTTTTCACAATTAAAACGAGGATGATTTAAACGATTTAAATGAGTAAACGATTTGGAAACGATGTTAAACGATCTGGGTAAACGATTGGTTTTTGGCTAGTGTTTAGATAACGGGACGGGTGTAATGTGGTGAAAACATGGTAGATACGCCGCTGGTACTTCTTATATATAAGTGTTTTCAACATATTACATACCATGGCGTTATTTAGTTCACTTGGGTAAACGATATTGAAACGATGTCACTCAACGATGTTTTCGAAACAATATACGAGTTTTATTAATGAGTTTATACGAGATGTTTTACAGGATGGTTTTCTAAAACAAAAAGCTTTTGGATTAAGAATCGTGGCTACGAAATTTTATAAATTATAACCATCTTGATTTGAGTTGGTTAATCATGTTGCAATATTATACACTTTTTAAAAACAAGGTTTTTGAGGTATTGCAATATATGTAAACAAGCCATGATTCCGATACTCCTATAAAACCTATGTACTCGCCAGCATTTCTTTGCTGACTTTGTTTTTACATATGTTTCAGGTGTTGTTGCTTGATTGACGTTCTAGGATGCATGCGTCACATAGGATCTGGACGAGGCCTTAGTGACATAAAACAATGATAGTCGATATAAAACTTGTTTGTCATGTGTTAAAACAATGTTAATGTTTAATATTATCAATAAAACGAAACACTTTTTGTATCCATGGTTATGAAATGATAATTCTGTTACAACACTCCCCGACGTTTCCGCCATGCTTTGTTGTTTTACGTGGTCGGTGTGTGACAGAAGAGTTGGTATCAGAGCCAATGGTTATAGGGAATTAGGTTATTAGTAATGCTTTGACCTAGACTATAACTTCTAGGACCCCAACGCAAGTTTATTTGCGTTTAGATTTTTAAAACAAATCGTCACCTATCTTTAGGTGATAACCACAACGAGAAACACAATTTTCGAATCCGCTTTGAAAATTAATCATCCATTCTAGGATGATTGATTACTAGGTTTTAAACCCTCTGTTGTAAGGTTTTGAACCCTTCCAGTTTAACTCATTTTTGTCTTAGTGCCTTTTGAGTTTTCAAAATCTCATCAAAGTTTGGGTCTAAATAATGTGAACACGTGCAAACTGGAAGAGTGAGTGCCTGTACTCTGAGTTTTCTGTCTAAGGCTAGAGTGTTCGTACAAATCCACATAATCGGACCAGTCACTCTTACCTGGGAACTCTTGGGGTGAGTGTTCACTTATAGGCGAGCATGTCTTCGCGATACATTATTTTTGACCTATTTACTTTGATTAGTCACTGCGTGTCGTCTGTTTGTTCGAGGTAACGAACGAATGATCGCCCCCCTTGTGTTTTTTCGATACCTCTTTTGCTCTTCAACCTCACTCGTTTCTCTTGTTTCCTTATTAGACAATGCCTCCTCGACGTGAAGCACAATCTTTCACTATTGAAGAAATCGCACCCCTGGTCTCTCAGCAAGTGGCTGCTGTGCTTCCCGGTGTTGTGACCCAAGTCCACGAGATATACAACAATAATAATAACAACAATGCGCCGTGTAATTTCAAGAATTTCAATACTGCGAAGCCGCTTAAGTTTTCTGGGTCGCAAGGAGCAACTGCGCTCCTGCAGTGGTTTGAGAGTATCGAGAGCACATTCAGACATGTGCAGTGTTCGAATGCGCGTAAGGTTGAATTTGCTTCGAGCGTGTTTGAGAAGCGAGCGCTTACCTGGTGGAATGGTGTTATGCGCGACAGGGGTGCCGAAGTGGCGTTGGCACAAACATGGGAAGAGCTTCGGGCTCTCATGATGAAGGAGTTTTGTCCCCGTCACGAAACTCGGGCTTTGGAGCGAGAGTTTGACGATTTAAAGCAAGATGGGGCTGAAAACCGTGCTTACACGGATCGTTTTGAGGAACTCAGTCTATTGTGTCCTACCATGGTTACCCCTCTGGAGAAAGCAATCGAGAGATATATTGATGGGTTACCCGATTCTATTCTGGAGATTGTGACCGGTGTTAATCCTCCTACCCTTCTTCAAGCAATCGAGTTGTCTGCTACCCTGACTGAGACTCAAGTCAAGAAAGGTAAACTCACCCGCAAGGGTGATAAAAAGAAGGCGACTGATTCAAGGAAGGACAAGAAAAGGGGGAAGGGTAAGGAAGGTGAGACGTCGAAGAAATCGAGGAAGCGAAAGGGTGCCCAGAATTTTGTTGTTACAGCACAGACTGCTCAGAACCCGCAGAACCCACCTGCCCAACCGCCTGTGAAAAAGGTATATGCTGGTACCGCACCTCATTGTGCACGCTGCAACGGTCATCATGTTGCACAACAAGCTTGCAAACAATGCACAACATGTGGTAAACTTGGGCATTTGGCCAATGTTTGTCGTTTGGGACAGAATCAGGTTGCCTAGGTTCCAGCTCTGGGTCAGGGGAATGCTGTGAGATTCCCACCGGGTTCATGTTTTAATTGTGGATAGTATGGTCACTTCCGTAACAACTGTCCGAGACTGGTTAATGCAAACGCGAATGCTAACGCGAACCCGAATGCGAACGTCAATGTGAATCCCGCTCGTGGGCGAGCTTACAATTTGAATGCAAACGAAGCGAGGGCTGACAACGAGGTGGTCAATGGTACGTTCCTTGTTAACAATCAACCTGCATCTATTCTTTTCGATTCTGGTGCCGATAGAAGTTTTGTTTCATTGACATTTGAGCATTTGCTTGCGATACCTAGAACTAAACTTAGGAAACCCTTATCTGTTGAAGTTGCCACTGGTAAACCTCTTGTTCTCGATTCTGTTATTCGTGATTGCCAGTTGAACCTTGATAACCATCTTTTTCCTATTGACCACACACCGATGCAACTTGGGAGTTTCGATATTATCGTTGGAATGGATTGGTTAACCAAACACCACACTGAGGTGGTTTGTTTCGATAAGATCGTCCGTATTCCTCTTCCTTCTGGTGATGTTCTGGAGGTTCGTGGCGAGAAACCTTCAGGTGGATTGAAGCTTATGTCGTGTACAAAGGCCCAAAGTTATTTGTGAAAAGGATATGTTGCTTTTCTGGCACATGTCACCGAGGAGAAAGACAATAGCAAAAGTATTCAGGATATTCCAATTGTTCGGGATTATCCGGAGGTGTTTCCTGATGAACTGCCTGGTTTGCCTCCAGTTCGTCAAGTCGAGTTTCATATTGACCTTGTGCCCAATGCCAACCCGATTGCAAAAGCACCTTATCGTCTTACACCGGTGGAGATGCAAGAGTTATCGAAACAGCTTCAAGAGTTATCTGATAAAGGATTCATCCGACCGAGCTTTTCACCTTGGGGAGCTCCTGTCCTCTTCGTGAAAAAGAAAGATGGATCTTTTCGAATGTGTATCGATTATCGTGAGCTTAATAAGCTCACCATCAAGAATCGATATCCCCTACCTCGAATTGATGATCTCTTCGACCAGCTGCAGGGTGCTTCATGCTTTTCCAAGATCGATCTGCGTTCTGGGTATCATCAACTTCGTGTTCTCGAAGAAGATATTCCCAAAACTGCTTTCCGCACAAGATATAGGCATTACGAGTTCACTGTCATGCCTTTTGGTTTGATGAATGCTCCAGCCATCTTTATGGACTTAATGAATAGGGTCTGCAAACCTTATTTGGACAAGTTCATTATTGTGTTCATCGACGATATTCTCATTTATTCAAAATCTCGAGCCGAGCACGAGCAACACCTCCGCTTAACATTGGAACTCCTGAAGAAGGAACAACTTTTTGCTAAATTCTCCAAGTGTGAATTCTGGCTTAAAGAAGTTTAATTCTTGGGTCATATAGTCAATGAGCAGGGTATTCATGTGGATCCATCCAAGATTGCTGCTATTAAGGACTGGAATACACCGACGACGCCTACAGAGATTCGATCTTTTCTTGGCCTTGCTGGTTATTATCGTCGATTTATTTCAAATTTCTCGAAGATTGCGGTTCCACTCACTGCTTTGACTCGGAAGAATAAGCCTTTCGAATGGGGACCCAAGCAAGAAGAAGCGTTCCAAACGCTGAAACAGAAGTTATGTAATGCTCCTGTTCTATCTCTGCCCGAGGGAAGCGATGATTTCGTTGTCTATTGCGATGCGTCCAACTTAGGCCTTGGTTGCATCCTTATGCAACGAGGTAAGGTTATTGCATATGCATCTAGACAGCTGAAAGTTCACGAGAAGAACTACACAACTCATGATCTTGAGTTAGGAGCTGTGGTTTTCGCGCTTAAAATCTGGAGACACTACCTCTATGGAACGAAGTGTGTGGTTTTCACAGACCACAAAAGTCTCCAGCATATTCTTAATCAGAAAGAGCTGAACATGAGGCAACGACATTGGGTTGAACTCTTAAACGATTATGACTGCGAGATTCGCTACCACCCTGGTAAGGCGAATGTTGTAACCGATGCGCTTAGTCGAAAGGAGCGAGTCAAGCTTCATTTTGTTCGAACTCTATCTGATCTTCAATCTCGTGTCCTTCAAGCTCAGCAATTTTGTGTTTCACAAAATTTGATGGGTATGGAATTACCACGTCAACTCGAGCTTAAACTCGAAGCGAAAGACGATGATTTGCTCTATTTTAAGGATCGATTGTGGATTCCGAAACAAGATGATCTTCGCACCTTCGTAATGGACGAATCTCATAAGTCTCGATATTCTATCCATCCTGGTGCTGATAAAATGTACAAGGATCTTCGTACTAAGATCTGGTGGCCTGGTATGAAGAAAGATGTTGCCTTGTATGTGTCGAAATGCCTAACTTGTCTCAAATTCAAGGCAGAACATCAACGACCTTCTGGTTTGCTTGTACAACCAGAGATACTAGTTTGGAAGTGGGAGAACATTACCGTGGATCTCATTACTAAGTTACCGCGTACGTCTAAAGGTCACGATGCTATTTAGGTTGTAGTTGATCGTTTGACAAAATCCGCTCACTTCTTACCAATCCGTGAGGATTTCTCTGCTGAGAAGCTTGCCAAGATCTATGTAGACGAGATTGTATCACGACATGGTGTTCCTTTAGATATCATTTCCGATCGTGATGCTCGATTTTCATCTCATTTTTGGAAAGCCATGCAATCTGCTTTGGGAACCCAACTGAATCTAAGCACTGCTTATCATCCCCAAACAGATGGTCAATCTGAGAGAACGATTCAAACTTTGGAGGATATGCTTAGAGCATGCGTGATAGACTTTGGTGGTAATTGGGATTCTCATCTGCCACTGATCGAGTTCTCTTACAACAATAGCTATCATGCTAGCATTAAAATGGCGCCATTCAAAGCTCTCTACGGTCGAAAATGTCGTTCACCTGTCTGTTGGAATGAGACCGGTGAAGCTCAGCTTACTGGACCTGAGCTCGTTCTGGAAACAACAGACAAAATCAAGAAAATCCGCGATAATCTTGTGACAGCTCGAAACCGTCAAAAGAAATATGCGGATTTGCGACGCAAGCCCTTAGAATTTCAAATCGGAGACCGTGTCCTACTCAAGGTGTCACCTTGGAAGGGAGTGGTGAGATTTGGAAAGAAAGGAAAACTTGCACCTCGATATGTAGGACCATTTAAGATTGTGGAAAGAATTGGAAAGGTTGCCTATCGACTAGAGCTACCTCCAGAGCTTGGTCATATTCATCCGACTTTTCACGTGTCCAATCTGCGAAAGTGTTTAGCTGACGCTGATCTACACATTCCTCTCGACGAGATTCGAATTGATGAAACGATGCACTTTGTCGAGAAACCTGTGGAGATAGTGGAACGTACATACAAACAGTTGAAGAACAAACTGATTCATTTGGTCAAGATTCACAGGGAATCCAAACGTGGCCCAGAGTTTACATGGGAACGTGAGGACCAGATGAAGACGAAGTATTCGCATTTTTTTCACAAGCTTCCTCTAGTTAAAATTTCGGGACGAAATTTCCTGAAGTAGGGGAGACTGTGACAACTGTGTTCTGCAATCGATGTACGATGTAAAACAATGATGTTTATTAATAAAACAATGTGCTTTGGTGTTATTATATGTGTTTTGGTGTTTCTAGGTGTGTATTTGTGTTGGTGATTGATGTGTGCTAAACGGACTATAAAAATTAACTAAGTTAGACTCTCTAAACTAGACACTCTAAGTTTTAAATTTATAAAAAAACAGACTCTCTAAAACCTAACCCACACAACCGGCAAGTGTACCGGTCAATGTAGTATAGCCTAAGCAAGTCCGAGTATCGAACCCAAAGACTCTATGTATTACGTAAACTAGACTCTAATAGACTCTGACAGACGCGACTTAAACTGTTTATTTGTTTTGGGGGGGGGGGGTTACGGAAAACTAAGGAAATCTATATTAAACTACTAAATTAACTAGAACTAGACTAAAACGAACGAAGACTGTGAACTTTTCTTATATGAGAACTGGACCACCTAGACAAGAATCCTGGATTGTTTTTAAGAGATTACCAATTAAGTTAAATGCACGAGTTATGGAACCGGGATCGTATGATACTAAACCTATTAAGAACCATCGAGGCCCCTCGACCCTTCTCAAGGAGAAACCTGTGGACCTACCTAGGCCGTTAATCCTACCGGTTATTAGATTTCTTCCCAGTCCTCTAATTATTGTGTAAGTACCCTAATGTTGACCTATTTCTTCCCAGTCCTAGGTCTAGGGTAGTTTGAAGTAATAGATTTGACTTGATAGACTAATAAAACCGACAGGTAAACCAAGACATAACCTTTCCCAAGGCCTATCTAAAGCAATTCGCCGGGTAAGACCTACCAATAGCCCCTCACTTCCCAGGTATTAGGACTAGTAGAACACTAAAACTTAGTAAATTATTACCACTTACTTCTAGAGGTTATCGGCCGATTCTCCCTAAAGAGTGAAGGTTTTCTTATGTGATATAGACACTCACCGAAACCCTAAACCCTAATATGACTCTACGTTGTGATATAGACCGTCACTAAGAATCATATGAAGCAGGTAACAATAACAAACCAAATCAAAGCACGCATACACATCAAACCATTAAATCAAACCTTTTACAAATCACAATCAATCCATAAACAACGTGCAAATAACAAAACCGGTAAAATCTTTATTCAATCCATTCAACTAGTCTAGGTGGTTTAAAGGTTTAGCCAAGCATATTAAAGTATGAAAACAAATCAAAGATAATCAAACTAGAATTCATGGTAACAAGTTTCAAGAAAGAAATCAACTAAACAAGGGATTGAAAAAACCCAAGAAATCTTCGATTCTTTGTCTTGAACTTGATCCAATGATTCCGCGCCTTCAAGATCTCCGATTCAGCTCCCAGACGGCTCCAAACTTGCTCTCTAAGTCTCCAAAATCGTAACTAGCGTTTATGATTGATTATCTTGACTTTTTATATCAAACCCTAGCTGCTAACAAAAATTCACGATCTTCCTACCCGTCGCGTAGCGCGACGGGTCTTCACTTAAGGCTCGCGCTACGCGAGTGAATCAAAAGTCAGCAATTCTTGTATCATACTGTAGCGTAGCGCGACTGGTCATGCTCTCACACTAGCGCTACGCGACTGCCCATTTTTTAACAGAATGTTGCCTCCGAAATTCAGCTTTAACACCCCAAAATTCTTGAAAATAATTCTAACTCTTTGTAACTTGTTCCAGGATGAAATGCTTCACCTTTATAGCCCGTTTCCACTCAATTTCAGCCAATTAACGTATCAAGACCTGGAAAACGAACTTTGATAAATAGTACGTAATTCTAAATAAAACTAAACTAAACATAACGATAAAATATACAAACTATACATGATATAAGTATGTATTTTGCAATACATCAGTGATTTTTCAATTCGATTCGATTCCGATTGCAAGCTTTAAATCGCGTTCTGGAAGGTTATACGCAAACTGGTGCGTAAACGCAGTCAGTATAATGCGACAAACACTCCGGAATAGTGACATAGGCTTAACATACCTTAAATAACCCCCCACGTAACTTAGAAATAAGTTTTGAATGGTTTGGTGTGTCGAAATCAACTTTGTTCGATCGCAGGGACTATTTGTGTCAAGCTGTGAAACTATTCCGATTTGAACTATAACGAACATTCTGGAACATTACCATAATTTAAACATACCCTAAATAACCTTTACATAGCTTAGAAATATACTTTGAGGGGTTCGGTATTCTAAAATAAACTTTATGGTCATTCAGGGACTAAAAGCGTCAAAAAGTGCACAAGTTTGCACTTTCACGCATACCTTACGTTCTGAATACATCCGGACATCCAAAAATTTATGTAAGCATTAAAATATTTTATTTTAGTGTTTGGCATGATAAAATTCCATTCGTCGCTTAATTTGGATCGTTTTTGCGTTCGTTACGACTTCCGTCGTAATTAACCGAACAACGCAATCGTACGATCAAACGAACCAACATCCGAGATATTTTTGAGCACATTTTAAGTTCCCTATACTTTAACTTCGTTTTAGAGCTTTGAAATGGGGTTAACGGGGCTTAAACGTGTCAAAAATGCATCGAAAACCAAGTTTTAGGACTACAGGGACTAAAACTGCCAAACTGTGAAAGTTGGTCCTTACGGACCGTAAGGGTGAGGACCATACGGTCCGTAAGCATGTCCCAGTTGCTCAGAAACTTCTAATCCAGCTGTTAACAGCTGTTACCCACTCCTAATATCATTTCCACATGTTGATACCTGATCATGGGGGGCCATTTTTGGTGTACCATGGTTACCAACAAGTGTATGGATGAGATTAAATCACGGATTACGAGAAACGATCCTAACGGTTGTCCATTTACTATAAATACCCAACCCATTTCCTTACAAAACCCACAAATCTGATCTAAGAATGCTCTAAGTTGAAGCCATTGCTTCATACCTGAGCTACTTGGATCAAGATTAGCTTGCGGGGACCCTTTGTAAGTGTTCCTTCGTTCTTTTATCACTTTTCGAGTCCGAAAGTCAAACTATGTTTGACTTTCTGCGTTGACCAGTTTATGGTCAACACGAAGTTCGGTTGAACTTCATAACGTGAGCGTAATCACGATGGTTATAGTCCCTTGTGACTATACCTACTGATTACCACGTTATCTAGGCTCAGTGACGAGTCGTAGTTTCGGCCAAAATACGCATTTACGCGTATTTTGTAACCAAACTACTTGTGGGTATCAAAACCGTTTGTTTTGATACCAAACTTGTTTTCTAACTTAGTTAAGCATGTTTTAACATGCTTAGCTCGTCACTTTTTAGTTTAGTGCTTGTGTAGAGTCGTAAGTCAAGCGGACTAAACACCCGCTTAGACTTCCAAACACGACCCGTTTGGTCGATCTTAGGATCCGACCAAACATGGTTAGTGACCATAGTAGTATAGGGAATAACCTTCCGAGGTTATACCTTATGGTCACCTAGTTTAGGTAGTTGTATGATAAGTAGTTTATATGCCTTAGGTAAATTACCATAATACCCTTTTCATGTATAATTGGTAATTTAGCATATGTAACCTAAACTTTTGTCACATAACTGATTATACAACATGATTAGACTTGTATAGGCATATAATACTTGTCATAGGACTAGTTAGACGTCTCGAACGCGCTTTGCGCGCACGACGCGTTAAAGTAGCGTAAGCTACCTTAGTGGGTCGCGATGGGTCGAAAGCACTTAGGCTAGGTTTCATTTAGGATGTAGGCTTTGTTAAACCATATCACATGAGTTCCAACACTCATTTGGTTTGCAAGACCTCATTCTGTCCGATCTTCCGATTTAGGCGTCTATTGTTTGACTAGTGATTCAATTACTAGTTGCTACGTGATTTCTCTGATTTATTCGAGTTTGTTGAAGTACTATTGATTGAGGATACCTTGCACTACATGTGAGTACATAGTTCCCCTATTTTATTGTTTTCAATTGTTTTGGGGTGATTCATATGTACAAAATGTTTTTCAAGGTTTAAACGATGATTTCAAAAACGAATAGAACGATTTATACTAAACTATTAACGATTTCGATAATGTGAACGAACTTGTTGGTTGTAGTTACATAACAAACGACATTCATTAGCATTGATCAAGCCGACCAGTATTAGGTTATGGTACCATAGGATATGACAAATCCCGTTATTGCACTATACCCATGGTTATGTGTGGGTGTTGTGGGTAACGACTGAATCTGATGATTGTTAACTTTCCCTTTGGAGGTTTGTTAATGCAAGAACGAGTTGAACGATGAACGAGTCACAAAGGTTTGAATGTTATTAACGATACGACCATATATAAGTTTTCATAATTAAAACGAGGATGATTTAAACGATTTAAACGAGTAAACGATGTTAAACGATCTGGGTAAACGATTGGTTTTTGGCTAGTGTTTAGATAACGGGACGGGTGTAATGTGGTGAAAACATGGTAGATACGCCGCTGGTACTTCTTATATATAAGTGTTTTCAACATATTACATACCGTGGCGTTATTTAGTTCACTTGGGTAAACGATATTGAAACGATGTCACTCAACGATGTTTTCGAAACAATATACGAGTTTTATTAATGAGTTTATACGAGATGTTTTACAGGATGGTTTTCTAAAACAAAAGGCTTTTGGATTAAGAATCATGGCTACGAAATTTTATAAATTATAACCATCTTGATTTGAGTTGGTTAATCATGTTGCAATATTATACACTTTTTAAAAACAAGGTTTTCGAGGTATTGCAATATATATAAACAAGCCATGATTCCAATACTCCTATAAAACCTATGTACTCGCTAGCATTTCTTTGCTGACTTTGTTTTTACATATGTTTCAGGTGTTGTTGCTTGATTGACGTTCTAGGATGCATGCGTCACATAGGATCTGGACGAGGCCTTAGTGACATAAAACAATGATAGTCGATATAAAACTTGTTTGTCATGTGTTAAAACAATGTTAATGTTTAATATTATCCATAAAAAGAAACACTTTTTGTATCCATGGTTATGAAACGATAATTCTGTTACAACACTCCCCGACGTTTCCGCCACGCTTTGTTGTTTTACGTGGTCGGGGTGTGACAGTTTAACAGAGTGGAATACGTATTAGTGTTATACCAAATCAAACCTAACGATGGTCACGAGATCAGAACCTTAACGAAATTCACAAAGTATAGTCATATTTACACAGCACTTTGGCATTCGTTTCAGAATGAAATTCACAAAGTATAGTCTTATTTAGACAGCACTTTGGCATTCGTTAGTTGGTTCCCGAATCGATCGGACAGAATATCACATCAGTGATTATTGGTTAGAACATCAACGTATAGAGAGAAGAATAGAAGAAATGAGCAAAGAAAAATGAATCCTAAGCTTCCTATTTATAGGTAGGAAATATGAAATTTCCAGGAAGTTTCCTATATACTTTTCTAGGAAGTTACCTATACATTTTCTAGGAAGCTTCCTACCCACATATATATCCTCTTACACCTTACTTGCACCTTCCTTTGATATTATCTATCTCATATATATTTATTTTCATGTATATCTATCCAGTTGTTTAATTTACTTAATTAATCTTACTTAGCTTAATTAATCTTGCTTAGCTTAATTAATCTTACTTAGCTTAATTAATCTTACTTAGCTTAATTAATCTTACTTAACTAATTAATTAATCGTACTTAACTGATTAATTTTCCTTAACGGTTTAATCAAGTAATTTACTTAGCCGATTAACAACGTAATTAGCTAATTAATTAACTTACTTAGCTTGCTTAACTGCTAAGTTTCCTTCCCTGTTAAGTTTCCTTAGCTGCTAAGTTTTCTTAACTACTAAGTTTTACATCACCATTAAGTTTACTTAATCATTAAGTTTACTTAATTACTAAGTTTACTTAATTATTAAGTATTCTGGTTTAGCAGCTTCCTGGTTACGAGTTCTAATTTCTAGATATGATGGAACCCGTATTAGTGTATTAACTCAATTCAACTTTAACGATAATCACGAGATCAAAAACTCATAATGAATGACAAAGTATAGCCATATACATGCAGCACTTAAACATCCGTTTGATCAGTTTCAATCAATCGGATATAGTACCGTGTCCGTGATTAGAGTTATTACCTTGATAACGAGCATAGTTTTAGGGTTTAGGGGTGTTGTGCAAAGAAAACGGAGAACGAGAGAGATAGTTCGTCAAAATTGAGCGAACTGGTGCAAAAACTTCAGTCCCACACCGCTGCTTATATACCCACAATTGGGTCTCCCCCGCGTGTCGCGCACGGGTCGGCCTCCCCTGGCGCGTGTCGCGGGGAGGGTCGACCTGGCTTTGGTCGCCATGTGTCCCACGTAAATCTGACACGTGTCGCAGTGTCGTGACGCGTGTCCTTGGTCGCCCTTTTCGTCCAATCATGCATTTTTCCTCGATTTTCGTGCTGATACTGATTGGGTATGTTCGGGTCTTGACCCTAAATGATTCAGTTTATAATTGCGAGTTTAATAAATGTACTTTTGTGCGGGTTGGTTCATCAACCATCAGGTTTTCAAGTTTTATCGTGCACACTTCGGATTTTGTTCATGGATCTTTCCGTGGGTTGTTACATCCTCCCCACCTTGTTTTAAATCTCGTCCTCGAGATTTGCTAGAACAAGTGTGGTTATTTATGTCTTATTTTCGATTCCCAAGTATATTCTTGTCCACGTTTTAAATTTCACTTCACCTTGACCAGAACTAATCTCGTATGCTTTGGAATTCTCATATTTGACTTGTAAGGTCTTTCAATGGACTTAAGGTTGCATTTACCTCTATATCTTGAAGAGGCACAACTAAAGATTTATCAGCCAGGCATTCCTTAAGTTGCATACATGAGGCACATCATGTATTCCTATCATTTCTTCTGGTAATTCTAGCTGATAAGCTACTGATCCAATTTATTTAATGATTCCGACTAGTTCAACAAATCTTGGACTTAACTTTTCTTCTTGCCGTATCGGGCTATTCCTTTTTCACGGAGAAACTTTTAGTATCATTCTTATTCTAGTTCTAATTCCGATCTAATGGCCGGATAGTTGTTTTTCTTTTATTTCTGTCCAACGTACTGGATGGTACTATCATCCATAAGGTGCTAATATTGTAGGAGAATCTTATAAGTGATAAATGATAGTCCTACTTTCACTAATATTTATCACACATGTACTTAGCATGTCTTCCTGCGTTTTGTAGTGTTCCTTCACCCTGTTCAAAATAAGTTGGGTTTCAATGGCTTTTTGAAAATTTTCCCATAAAAGATAAGTGAAATGACTATCTCGATCCCATCCAATAGATAACATGATTCTGTGTAACCAGACTATTTCGTTCACGTACAACTTAACTAAGTGTTTTATTCTAAAGGGTTTCCTTCATTGGTAGTAATTGAGCTGACTTGGTTAGTTGATCCACAATCACCCAGATTGTGTCGTTACAACTTATTGTTTTGGGGATTTTGGTAATAACATTCAATTGTTATCAATCTCATTTCCATACTGGCATGTCTAATCGTTGAGGTAAACCTTAAGGGTTCAAATGTTCAGTATTAGCTTGCTAATTGATTAAATACTTAGAGACATAACTTGCTACATCATTTTTCATTCCTATCTATCAGTAATTCTTATTCAACCCTCGATACCTCATATTATTTACACGATGCAATCAAATACTTAGTGCTATGAGCTTTTTCGAGAATCCTTTCTTGTAGGTTTCCTTGAATAGGTACCTGAATTCTTTATGGAATCTCCAATTTCCATTAGTTCCTTTTTTCTGATTCCTTCATTATCCCTTTTTAATCCTTCAGCATCATCCTTGATTGTTGTTTCTTGGATACTCTTTAATTATTCCATTAAATTTATTCGTAAATTTAATCTAAGGGCACGTACTTGTTTCAGCTTCTTATGAAACTTATGACTTAAAGCATTAACTACTACATTGGTCTTAACTTTGTGATATAACAATCGATGTTGTTCCTAGTCTCAGATAAATTCTGAGTTTCTCCTCCCGATCGGGTGATAGTCCAAGTAGAGGCTCTGGGAAAACGTCGATCGGAATTTCTTTCAGTTTCATGCCTCTAGTGTTAATGAAAACCGAGACCATATACGCTATGTCTTACTTCCGTGTATAACTCGCAGCTTTCCTCACAGAGACGAACTTTGTCGGCTGGTCTGTCTTGTCTCCTTGTGGTCACTTCTCCGGTTGGCTTGCAAATCTCAACCTAATTCAGCAATCACCTCAGGAATCATCGTTGCCATTTGCTCCTTTTTTATGAAGCAGACAGAATTTCCTTTCTGTCAGTTCTTTCCATTTCATGGCATACGTCGTGATCATGTGTTTTGAAGATTGGGTCTTACTATCTTAATATCTAAATTTTGAAGCATACATTACTTCATCCTTGTTAGCATATATACTATTGGTTTGGACAACTTTAGTCTTCTGCAGCTCTTGTATCGTCATAACGGTACTCTTAGTAGGATTATAGATGAAGAGTCTTTGTAAGTGTATCTAGTCGTGGTCACTATTATCTTCACAAGAGTTCTTAAAGAAAGTAGAATTACTCTTATTAGTGTAAGTGTTTAGACGTTTTGTGCCTAGCACTACTTTAGCTACAGGTTTCCTAATGCGTTAAGGTAACGCAAGGGGAATTCTTATACTTTCGATGGTGTCCCAACTTAAAGGGTTTACATCGTTTATCTTGTCGCGCAAGTTATGAGAAGGGTGATTATAATGGAATAATGTTAAATATTGGAACTATAGATGTATACAAGAGATTCCTAATAAAGAAATCTAGAATTATCATTGACACACATGCTTGTGATTTATTATAAATTGCCAATCCTTATGGTTTTTAGATTTCCTTATAGATATACATATCTATATAATCATATTTTTCACATACCGTAATATACATACCATTCATAAGGTCAATGTAATTAACAGATTCATGTTTCCCAAAAACAAGTCAGGTATCAGGTTATGAAACTATTTAGGGAATTTTGTCACTTGTTTGACATATCATATACCCCATCTTACCCGGTTCTCGTCGGAGAGGTAATTATCATTGTATTTCCCATAAATACAATTTTCTCAATTCATGATTTAAAAATGAATCTTTTATTAGAGCTTTTATCAAAGAACGAGGAAATTAGTATTCACGTGACGGATCATATTCTAGAACCAAGTAGTGCCAATAAATAAGAAATAACAGTGGCCATGTGTTATCGCTTATTTACCATACTTGCAACGTTCTAGTCATCATCCTCATGGCATACCAACACCCATCACACTTTATTTACACAAGTAATTAGCTTATCTCGAAGCTTATACTAAGGCATCTTTCTTAAGTTCAAGTCTAAATACTATTCTTGTCGCTACCAAATAACAATTTCCAAACTCTTTTTTTTAAGCTTAGGTATTATTACAACACCTAATTGCTTAAACCAGTGGCTCTGATACCACCTTCTCTCACAACCCACGACACCACACTGGACGGGAGCCGCGAGCAGTCAAGTGGTACCGGTGATTATTTTAAAAACATTGCAGTGGAAATGTTCATCAGGACCGTGAGTTAGGAAAAATATCAGAGTTTAGAAAACACTGGATTTTATTTATTAAATAGATGGGATAAAATCATGTTTTGAAAGGTAGCTTTAATATGGGATATACCCGAATACGTAAAACAACGTTTAATTTAATTTAATTTATTTGATAAAATAAGCCACTTCTTTAAGCCTTTCGGTGCCGTCTTGCCACTCTTGTTCCACTCTACTGTAATTACCTGAAACGCGTTTTTAAAAACATTTGGTCAGCAGGAAATACTGGTGAGTTCATTCATTTTTTTTTTTGTATAAAAACACATTTGTTATAATTTACAGCATTAAGGGTTTTTATATTTGCCCCTATCTTATAATTAGCTGGTTCAGCTGTCACTCGACCGGATCTATGACTGTGGACATATCACTAAATTAGGCACGCCCACCTAAAGTGATAAATCGTTAGTAGTAATGTGCACAAAATCCCCACATACTGCCAGTAATTAAAGATTAGCAAAGACTTAATCACTGCAAAGCATAACTGGAAAACACTTAGGGTTTTGTAAAGCAATTTGATAAAAAGAGAATGACTCACCTTGTTAGCATATAGTCTTGATTTAACATGCCTCCTGATTCTAAGTCTTCTGATAACTAAGCATCTATTTTGATTGTAAGTGTATAGTGCAGAGTTTTCTGGTAGTTAAACATTTAGTTTAACAGAGTGGAATACGTATTAGTGTTATACCAAATCAAACCTAACGATGGTCACGAGATCAGAACCTTAACGAAATTCACAAAGTATAGTCTTATTTAGACAGCACTTTGGCATTCGTTAGTTGGTTCCCGAATCGATCGGACAGAATATCGCATCGGTGATTATTGGTTAGAACACCAACGTATAGAGAGAAGAATAGAAGAAATGAGCAAAGAAAAATGAATCCTAAGCTTCCTATTTATAGGTAGGAAATATGAAATTTCCAGGAAGTTTCCTATATACTTTTCTAGGAAGTTACCTATACATTTTCTAGGAAGCTTCCTACCGACATATATATCCTCTTACACCTTCCTTGCACCTTCCTTTGATATTATCTATCTCATATATATTTATTTTCATGTATATCTATCCAGGTGTTTAATTTACTTAATTAATCTTACTTAGCTTAATTAATCTTGCTTAGCTTAATTAATCTTGCTTAGCTTAATTAATCTTACTTAGCTTAATTAATCTTACTTAACTGATTAATTTTCCTTAACGGTTTAATCAAGTAATTTACTTAGCCGATTAACAACGTAATTAGCTGATTAATTAACTTACTTAGCTTGCTTAACTGCTAAGTTTCCTTAGCTGCTAAGTTTCCTTAGCTGCTAAGTTTTCTTAACTGCTAAGTTTTACATAACTGCTAAGTTTACTTAATTATTAAGTATTCTGGTTTAGCAGCTTCCTGGTTACGAGTTCTAATTTCTAGATATGATGGAACTCGTATTAGTGTATTAACTCAATTCAACTTTAACGATAATCACGAGATAAAAAACTCACAATGATTGACAAAGTATAGCCATATACAGGCAGCACTTTAACATTCGTTTGATCAGTTTCAATCAATCGGATATAGTACCGTGTCCGTGATTAGAGTTATTACCTTGATAACGAGCAGAGTTTTAGGGTTTAGGGGTCTTGTGCAAAGAAAACTGAGAAAGAGAGAGATAGTTCGTCAAAATTGATCGAACTGGTGCAAAAACTTCAGTCCCACACCGCTGCTTATATACCCACAATTGGGTCTCCCCCGCGTGTCGCGCACGGGTAGGCCTCCCCTGGCGCGTGTCGCGGGGAGGGTCGACCTGGCTTTGGTCGCCATGTGTCCCACGTAAATCTGACACGTGTCGCAGTGTCGTGACGCGTGCCCTTGGCCGCCCTTTTCGTCCAATCGTGCATTTTTCTCGATTTTCATGCCGATACTGATTGCGTATATTCGGGTCTTGACCCTAAATGATTCAGTTTATAATTGCGAGTTTAATAAACGTACTTTTGTGCGGGTTGGTTCATCAACCATCAGGTTTTCAAGTTTTATCGTGCACGCTTCGGATTTTGTTCATGGATCTTTCCGTGGGTTGTTACATATATCGATATAGATCACATCGATATAGGATGTTTGTTTCGATACATTATGTAAATTGACATGTATCGATATAGGTGTATCGATATAGCCTATATTAATACATGTTCAAGGTATGTCGATGTGTATCATGTGTTTCAAAGTGTATCGATGTGCTTCGTTATGTGTCGATGTAAGACACTGCTGGTATGAGTATAAATACAAGCAGATGTCTCTCTATTTAGAAAGAGCTTGCAAGAGCTAGAGAGAGAATTCCGGTGAGTGCTTTGTATTTGTCGAATATTGTACCGAAACTCTATCGAAATCAATACATGGAACAGTTTAACGTTGATATCTTTGCGTATTGTACACTTTCTCGCTCGGTTTGTGTCGTAGCTTGGATTCAGCACTCGATACGGCATCCGAAACAAGAAATCATCGTAGTTCGACGATCCGTATTGGGACCTACAGTTTTATTATCTTTCCAACGAGTATACTATTGCTATTAGAAATTAAAAAAATGACATTAACTGGGTGTTCGTGAAAGTTGGTGTTTTTATGGAGATTTCAAAAACGCCATAAAAACACCCATTTAAAAAAAACACCATGAAAAACCAAGTTGAAAACACAATAAAACACTCAGTTTAGAAAAACATCATGAAAAACAAAGTTGAAAACGCCATAAATCCCAACTCATTTTTTAAAGTACATCAATAGTACATCCATTGGAAAAATAAAAAACGCTGGCTTTAGGGTGTATTTTTCTTTAAAGAATCACGTATAAAAAAGTTGTGGAGAGTTCAAATGAGAAGAATTAAAAATTACGAATAAAAAGAATAAAGGATACAAAGGTAATTTGAGCAAATCATTTAATGAGTCTATTGTTTATTTTTGCTATTCAACTTAATGAACTCTAATCATTTAATGAGCCTACCTTATAAAATAGTTGTGCAATTTACACAATAAAAACAATTCTGCACACGATCTTACATTTTTAATGTTTCCTACACCATTAAAACAATATTTTAGTGTATGATACAGAATGAGTAGGACTCAAACACTTTTAAATAATTTTGCGACTCATAATAAAATATGTGTAGGGCACAAAATTTTTAAATAATTTTGTCTCTTCTAATAAAATTTGTGTAGGAGCCAATACATTAATGATGGTGAAGGAGGAATTTATGGTAGCATTAATAAGACTATAGTAACTCTTTAAAATATTTATTAATATTCTACATCAAAATGTCTATACTACCCTTAGTAATTAAAGCATTAATTGAAAGTGGACAAAAATGATATCTTGATTCACAACCATTGATCAAAAAAATATAGGGTCTAAATTAATTCATTTTTTCTTCTTTTAAGAAGATTCTTCTCAAATGAACTTCCCCCTAAAAAAGTTATGGACGTTTAAATATGATGGGAGAAATGGCATATGATTAGCATGTGCACCATTGTTTGGATCTTCCTATTTTACCCCACTTGGTTGTTATAAGGTTCGCGGTATTTAGAAGAATGTTACCGCATCAATCTCAACCACAAATCACAAAGATCTTGTGGCTGAGAATCGTTCCTACCGTTTTTACACTTTTAGACATTTTTAGCCGAACCCAACACTATACATACATACATACACACAAATTCCCTTTATATATATACTTTATATACTTTATATATTTTTATATTTTAGCTGCTAATGAACTTACTTTTTATTGACTCTAATTTGTTTTGTATTTGGTTTAACTTGATATGTATTATGTTAGAACTTGTTTTGCTATGTTTTCTAGTTATTTATGGTAATTTGAATTCTTAACTTGAAATTTGTTTATTAAACTTCCTTTTTAGAAACCAAGCCGATTCGAGCCAACCCAAGCTCGAGCTCAAACTTCCAACTTGATTTCAAATTTGAGCCAGCTCGAATTAATTTCGAGTTAAACCTGAGCTTGCCCTAGCTTGGCTCGGCTCGGCTCGTTAAGAGCCCTATCTATGATCGTAAAAAAGTAGTTTTTCAAGCACTACATGGATCAAACATAGAAGTGATGCTTGGAGTTCTGAAATTAAAACTCCAATAAGTGGCCTCAAGTCACGAAAACGCACGAGAATGGATGAAGAGAAACGTCAGGAATCACTCATTAGACATAATGTCTCATTACATAACCATTGGAAACGAGGTTAAATCCAGGAGCGGACCCACATGGTACGGGTCAGAGTCTACGGACCCCAATGGTTTTTAAAAAATTAGTAGAACCGGTATGTAAAAATTTTTAAGGACCCCATAAAAATAATTAGTTGGACCCCATAGCACTAAAAATAAAGATAGTGTGGTGGTTAATCCCTTTCTATACCAACATATAGATCCCACGTTCAAGTCTTACATGTCATGCTTTTTAGTTTATTTTTTTTTTTTTCAACACAATCACCTATTGATCTTCTAATTTGCTTCTTTAAATTGATAAATTGAATGTCTGAGTAATTTTATTTAACATTTGATTATCAAATAACACTAAGTTTATTTTTTTTCCATTCAAACTAAACTAGTGTTTTAAAAAAGCACAAACACTCATTGATCTTCTAATTTGCTTCTTTAACTTGATAAATTGAATCTTCTAATTTGCTTCAGTTGAACACCTCTGAATGATTTTATTTCATATTTGATTACCAAATAACACTTACAGTGGCATTCATAAATAAAAAAAAAAAAAAACTTAAACAAAACTTTGAAGTTATTTGAAGTAATGTGTTGTTTAGGTAGCTGTTGGTTCCAGGCAACTTATTAATCACCACTATTTGATAACTTGATGCTTAAAAAATGGTTCTTAATAATGTAGTGTATGCATGTCCAGTAAATGCTTCTACATTATTTCCTAGCTCTGACCCGACTACGATAACCGACCCGGAAATTTTAATCTTTGGCTGTGAAAAATTCTTACACCAAAAAAATGGACCCCATTAGAAAAAAAATTCATGGATCCGCCACTGGTTAAACCATTAGATACTACATTGACTCGGCTAGTCCATCCAGGTTTGACTAATATGCACGAAGCAATTGTGTTTCATGGACACAATGAGCAAGTCAAAGTTTCAATTGCGGTTGACACGACTTTGATCGGGCTCAGTTTCCCTATGCCGCAAGGCACCTTTAACGGCGACATTAGGCCTTACATCGATCCCATCATAGGGTTCCTAGTTGACATCAACGCACCATTGCTTCTTAACATCTATAGATATTTTAGGTACATTTCATTGATCATATTCATGGTTATTAACTAGTAAACTTGTTGCCAAATATCCTTCATGTGCCCCTATAGTTAGGCAAATAATCTGCACGATATCTCGATTGCGTATGCTACATTTATATCTCTTGATATCGTATGCTAAATTTGATTTTATTCTAATAAACCACGTTCCTTAATTTTTTTTGTCAACATTTCGATAGTAATTGTAAAAAAAAAAAACATAGTTATTAAAATAAAATATTTCGTTTGCTTCATAAACTATACCGAGCACCAGTACTTCACTAAATCGAATGGATACCGACCACACAACATTGGTACTAATACCGGTATTCGTTTTTATGGTTTCGGTTTTGATAACATGTCATTTATCATTTAATTTGATTTTTCTCTGATAACTTGTGTTCACTAACATGTTCGGTTTTTGTTTTAATAGTTATTTTTTTGGTATCGTAAAGTATACTGAGTACCAATGTTGTACGGCCCGTACCCGACCGATAACAGCTATCGGTGTCTGTATTTATTTCATTTGTATGGTTTTCGATCAATGTAAAACGTACAGTTAATGTTACAACTTTATTTTTTGATTACATAAGGAAGCTTTATTGTAATTAAACATATTACCATTATAAATAAACTTTTCATTTAATGTATGTTTCCTCCGTATCGCGCTGAGCAATTTTCACTAATTCATTTAACGTACTAGTTTTTCTACATCACAATTACAACTCAACGATGTAACATAATGAATAGTTAAATTTTTCCTAAGTATATGATTTCTTCACTGATATAAGTGTATATGGTAAGACTTAAACAGCTAGCCATCATTCTGTGCCACCGAAGTTTAAAAAAAAAAATGCATGATGGCTATTCGGACCATAAGACTATACCTATCCCCTTTTCACTTGTATTTTATCGTAAAAGACGTACATTAATTTAACCAGTAAACCAAATTTATAGTATAGTACAATCAAACGTCCAAACCCATCATTTGTCATTTTGTGAATGTAGAAGTTAACACCACCCTAACATGTGATGCCAATTATTCAGTGTTTTGAAAAACAAAACTTACTGTCAAGCAGCCCTAATTATATTATTTTATATGTTGGGGAATTTCCAGATTACCGGATGATCAGAGAGGCGTATAATCACTCACAGATCAAATTATTTTGGTAGTTCACCCGAATAATTTAATCGGATACAACTCTGATTTTCGATAAACAGAAATAGGGTATGTGTGTATGCGAATTGTCTGAACCAGAAGAAGTTGTGACCAAAAACTGTCCGCGAATTTGAGAGGTCATTAACTACCATTAGGCAGTTATCTCAATTTTAATACAAAAAAACTGCCACCAAAACTGCTAGTTTTTTATATTTCGAAACTGTGGCAATTTCAAAACTGTAATCAGCTCGACCCCAGCCAGAGTCTCTACCCCTTGGACCCCGCCAGGGGCAGCGGCCCCTTGGACCCTGCTCCCAGTGGCGTTGCCCCCTTAGAACCCCCGTAGAGTACGGGTTCCGCCCGTACACTTCGAATTATAATAACTCAAACAAGCGTGCACTCCCACACCTCCTAACTTGCTTGATGTGTATTATTATCCACTTTGATCACCAAGTCAATCTCGATTACACTAAAATATCTAACATTCCTCCCCCATTTTAGTGTAATCCTTGATTAACTTAAATAAATTCACAACAATCAAACTTATGCATAAATGAAATATCGCGACGATTGAATTTCACATTAGTATATTACACATTTCAAATATTCGAATATAGGGGTGTCGCTAAGGATTGAACCATCTCTATTCAATGAATGCATGAAGATAATATACACACAAGTTTACATACTCTAATGTTGTTTCTTGACACTATTTTTACTAGCTTGTATTCCATCCTTCAATGAGCATATCAAAGCCAAGTCCTAGCGTCTTGAAGCGGCTAAACTTCATGCTCATATAGGTAGCTCTTTATTCTTGCACCTGCTTATGCAATTTTTTAAAGAACTATTAAGAAGAAAACATTCAACCTCCTTTGACTTGTAGGTCTGAACACATACCTTGGGATGATGCTACTAATGTGTTCCAATTTCTGGATGTTAAGCTTTCTGCATTGAATTCAGCTTCTAACGTAATATTAGGTGGGAATTGGGTATCTTAACACAAGAAATCTCATGCGGACTTTAATCCCATCCCTACAGCCGCCTTGTGCACAAGATCTTTACATAACTCTTTGGTTAAGTGGTCGGCTAAATTATGTTGAGTTATCACAAACTCCACCGATATCACCCTATTCATGATGAGTTCACGAATCATGCTGTGTCTAACACCTAAGTGTCTAGACTTCCCATTATACACTTGGCTATAAGCCTTAGCCAAGGTAGCAACACTATCACATCTAATAGATATTGGTGATATAGGTTTAGGCCACAATGGAATCTCATAAATTAAGTTTCTTAGCCACTTAGCTTCTTTGCCAGCTGCGGCTAATGCTACAAACTCAGACTCCATTGTCGAATCAGTTATGCAAGTCTGTTTCTTAGATGCCTAAGATATGGCACCTCCTCCAAGCAGAAAAGTTCATCCACTTGTGGAAGAACGATCTTCCTTGTTGTTAATCCATCATGCATCCGAATAACCTTCTAAAACTGAAGGAAATCCAGTATAAGTCAAGCTATATTTCATGGTTCCTTTCAAGTACCTAAATACTAGATTCATTGCTTGCCAATGACTTGCACCTAGATTGCTAGTATACCTACTAAGCTTTCCAACAGCATAAGCTATATCTGGTCTAGTGTTAATCATGGCATACATGAGAGATCCAATGGCCCTGGAATATTCAAGTTGGCTTATAGCTACACCTTCATCAGGTGAGAGCTTAAAAGCTGGATCCATTGGAGTGCTAACCGGAGAACTATCATGAAAATTAAACTTTTTCAATATCGTCTCAATATAAAGAGATTGAGAGATCGATATGCCATTGTTCTCCCGTTTGATCCTTATACCAAGGATCACTTCTGCCTCCCCCATGTCTTTCATGTCAAAACAAGATGACAAAAATTTCTTTGTTCTATCAACTTAATCCTGGTTAGTACCGAAGATCAACATGTTATCTACATATAGACAAATTATGACTCCTTTCCTAGAATCATCAAATTTGCTATATACACACTTATCCGCTTGGTTTAATACAAAACCATTAGACAAAAACCACATCATCAAACTTTTGATGCCACTGTTTGGGTACTTGCTTTAAGCCATACAATGACTTAACTAGCTTACACACCTTATGCTCATTTCCAGGCATAACAAAACCCTCTGGTTGTTTCATATATATCTTCATCCAAATCACCATTCAGGAAAGCAGTTTTCACATCCATTTGGTGAATCACAAGATTGTGTATTGCAGCTAAGGCAACCAACAATCTAATTGTGGATATTCTTGCTACAGGAGCATATGTATCAAAGTAGTCAATTCCTTCCTATTGTCTAAAGCCTTGGATAACCAATCTGGCTTTAAACTTATCAATTGAACCATCTACTTTCATCTTTTTCTTGAAGATCCATTTACAACCAAGTGGTTTACACCCAGGGGTAGATCAGACAGTTTCCAAGTGTTATTCTACATAATAGAGTCCATCTCATCATTTATAGCTTCTTTCCAGAAAGCTACATCCCGAGATGCCATGGCTTCACTATAGGTTATAGGATCTTCCTCAATAATGAAACAATATTGATATTGAATTTTAATTTCATCTCTAGATCCTTCAACCAAATATAGTTGAAAATCATCACCAAATGATTTAGCTTTTCTTGCTCTACCACTCCTCCTAGGTTCCGGAGGAGTATCACTTACTTGATCAACCACTTAAGAGTTACTAGAGCTTGGAACCATGTCCCTAGGCCTAGGTATTGAAGAGAATCTATTCTCATCATAATCTGTAGTTCTTGCCTCAATTACCTTATGCACAGACACGTAGTCATTTGGTTCTATAACATAGAACCTGTGAACAAATGAATGCTCCGCATACCCAATGAAAATGCAGTCTATACCTCTTTCTCCTATGTTCCTTATCTTAGGATCAGTGAGCCTTACCACGGCTCTATGACCCCAAACTCTCAGTTTATGCAGCTCAGGTGGTTTTTTATGCCAAAGCTCAAAAGGGATAGTTTTGTTCCTTTTATTTAGAACCCTGTTTAGCAAATAGTAGGCTAGCCTCACCCCAAAAGCTCTCACTTAGACCCGAATAGGACAACATGGTATTGACCATTTCCTTTAGAGTCTTATTCTTCCTTTCCTCCACACCATTTTTTTCCGGTGTGTAAGGAGGTGCGGTATGGTGTATTATTCCAGTCGATTGGAAATACACCGGATCAAAATACTCACCACCTCTGTCCGTATGTAGGGTTTTGATCAACCCACTCCGATGAAGCTCTACTTCTTATTTATAGATCTTAGACTTTTCAAGAGCTTCATCTTTAGCGTGCAACAAATACACAAAGCAAAATCTAGTAGCATCATCTATGAACGTTACTACATACTTTTTATTACCTAGTGATGGTGTAACATGAAAGTCACATAGATCGCTATCTATCAAATCTAACATTTACTTTCCCTATGAACATGTTGCATGAAAGGCTTTTTAGTTATCTTATTCAACTTGCAAATATGGCATTTATCATTGTTTATGTTAATAGGTGGAATTAAGCTCATTTTAGACATTTCCTTAATCCTTTTATAATGTACATGTACTAGTCTAGCATGCCATAATTCCGAATCAGTCAAGTTGTTACTATTACTAGTTGAAGCTATGTCATTAACATTACTAGTTGAAGCAACACAAACAAATTCATTCATAAAAGAGACATCAACATTCAACATAAACATACCATTACATAGATAACCGAAACCTACAAAGGTACCATGTCTTGACAAGATATACTTGTCACTTTCCAATACTTGTTTGTACCCACAATTATTCAACACAATGCCACTTAACAGATTCTTTCAAATTCCAAGCACATACAAAACATTGTTCAAAAGTAAAGATTTTCCAGAAGTAAAAACAAGATTCACGGTTCCTATTCCTTTGATTGGTTCAGTTGCAACATTTCCTATCTTAATGATAAATTCGTCTTCAATTGGTTGAAAGTCCTTGAACCAACGAAGATCCTTGCATACATGGCTTGTTGCACCCGAATCAACCCACCAAGCAATATGTAACACCTCGTAAAATCACGTCCAATATAATAAAAACACGTGTCATGGACTTTAAACGTGTAATGGATTGTTTTCGAGGGACTAAAATTGTCAAACAATGCAAAGATGTAAGTAAAAGGATCCAAAGTGTCAACATGCCATTCTTGTGCCTCTGATTGACCTCACACGACTTCTGTATTCTTAAACGAATAAATTGTCGAACATAAAAAGTCGTTTGTGTTTAAATTAAGGATTCTACAAAGCATAGGGGTTAAAAGTGTCAACATGTTAAACGTTACCTCTGAATGACCTTTTAACGATCCTGAAAGCATTGTAATAATTGTATATTTTTCTCCCAAGAATATTGGATAGTAATTCTAGGGAGTTTTGAGGAAAACAAGACTTTTCGGGTGATCTTACAACTAACCGGGAGCTTAACGGAGTTAGAATGTGACCCAAGGCCCTTAATAGTTAACTATGGGGGTCATAAGTGCAATAAATGAAAGTTAAATAAACTTAAAATGGACCAGGGACCAAAAATGCAAAGCTGGCAAACTTTTAACCGATTCTACCCATTGTCGCGGGCCGCGTAAGCCGAGATCAATTCTTACGCGGGCCGTGTAGAAGTGCCAGTATCAGAAAGAAAACGACAGCTGCAAGTTCAGTCAGTTCCACCGCCTTTGCATGCTTGTATTCGATACCAGGGACTGAGCAAATGGTTTTTCATGCACTAGGGACACCTGGAAACATCTGAGATCAATATAGGGACATATGGATTGATCACATGAAGTGGAAATTGCTATATAAGGCACTTGTTCTTCACTTGTTCATTTGCACATTTGAAATTTTACTTCACAACTCATTCTCTGAAGTCCCTTGGAGCTCTAGGAAGCTTTCCTCAGTTCAATATGCGTGCTAAGGACCATAGTAAGTGTTCTTAGCTCCCTAAGTTCAAGTTTTATTAGCTTAATGACCAAAAGTCAAAGCTATCGTATTTAAGCTTTGACTTAGTGATTAATCACTAATGGTCCAGCCATTATTCGAATTGAAAGTGGCTATGAGTTGGTAATTATATAGGTAATAAACCCTTAAAAGGGCACCTACTGATTATCACTCTAACTTGGTCAATTGTCGGGTCAAACTTATTAATAAAAAGTCAACAGAATCAGTTTTTGCAAATTAATCAATAAATGATAATGCAGAGGTTATGGAACATGTTTTAACACTAAAATAACTTGGTAAATAATCTAAGAACATGTTTAGGCATGTTCAACCTGACAATTCTGAGTTTAGGCTCGGTTCGCAACCGAAAGTCGCAAAAGTAGACTTTTGCTTTGACTTTCAGTTCTAACCCGATTTAGCTTGTTTTAGACATGCCTTAGGGTTTCTTTAGGACCATATTACATGTTAGTATAACCCTCTGAGATTATACTATATGGTTCCTTAGAAATTTGAATCATTTGCATGTTTCTGTTAAATGCTTAAATGTTGACCATTATGCCCTTTTGATATAATAACGAGATTATTGAAAATGTGAGTAGATAAAAACCTTTATTATTGATATTTAAGTATGTCCTAAAAATTTGACATCAGTTTATGGTCTATGGTCTGAAATGAGAGTTATGCTCAATATCGTAAAATGAAAGCTTTTTTGTTAATTAAATGGCATTTTGATATAAATCCTATTTAAACCCAAATTTTACACCAAACCTTTTACCCACTGATATAATATAATATTTAGGGATTTTTGGAATTTTTTTCGAATTTTATACTGATTATATTATAGAGTTTTAATGTAAATTCGGTATTGACGAAATTACCCTTTTACCTGATAAAATGAGTTTTACATAACATTTTGATACCAAACGTTTTGCTACTGATTTTATACATTAAATAAAATATTTTAAACAGTAAAGGCTGATCAAAATCTCAGATTTCCTTATTTAACCCGAATATCGTCAAATACCGACTTTTATGCGATTTAAACACATAGTATGGGTTAAAACTATATTTGACACTTAAAAACTATTACCTACTGATATTATAAGCAAATTTTTTATACTTTAGCAGTAAGTAAAAGTTTTGAACTCAGATTTCCAAATTTGACCCTTATAACATATGTGAAATGACCAAAATGCCCATACGGTGCATAGTTTGGTCATAATTGATAAAATTCACATATGTGTGATATTTTACTGATGTAACTTATTAAAATAAATATTTTTACAGATTATTTTAGACCAGAACCTTATATTACCATTTAACATCTTTTATGAACTCTAAAAATGACCAAAATACTCCTACGGGGCATAAATTGGTTTTAAATTCGTTTTGGTCATAATGGAAGATATCCTACTGATATCACAACATATTTAAAGCATATTAACTTGTGGAACCTGTACATGATTCATTTGGTTACACGTTATGCGTATACGCGTTCGGTACGGCTTATGTAACTAGTTTGCATAAATTAACCGAAACGGGTCAAACCTTATCATTTTTACTTCAAAATCCAGAATGTGTTTAGTTTACCCATATTATACAAGTCTTCATACTTGTCGGGTCTAAATCACATTCTAATCCGGTCTTCGCTTAATATTGCGTTTTGAACCGTAAACCTTTCATTAAAACTAACCGGTCTATGTTAAGACTTAAATAAGACCCGTTAGGAATCTAATAGGTTATTAAAACCTTCATTCCAGATTAGGAGCCCAGTAAAAGCTACCTGTGTTTGCTGATTGATATACGGGTGAGATTAAAATTTATAATTTTGCTCAGGTAAATACTTTAACTTATTTTCCCTTATACGGGCTTGGGATACGGTATTTAATAATACCGCTTGGTCGGGTATTGAATCTTTAATCGATTAGTGGTTAAATCTTTGAGATAACCCGTTTTAATCTGTTTTGTTTGATCTAAACATTTGGGGGGTTAATGACCGTGTCCTGGATATCCTTGGCTCATTCATTAAAATGGCCACGACTTAAGCACGGGGTGTAGGCATACACCTGACAGTTGCGTATGTAAAAAGATATACCCTCCTGTTGAGAATAACTCGCCGTGGGTTTATATTATGTGGTGTGTCTATTAATCTTGTTCCGGCTTCTATCCCGGATCCTAAAAGTACGACAAACATATAAATCTGTATACAAGATTATTTTAAATAATTGTCCCAAGTTATAAAAGAATATTTGTGCCTTGTGCATTTAAATTAATTTTTATAAACATTTTTCAAAAGAGTCAGTTAATTGTATTTACCAGTGTAAACTGCCGTATTTTTCAAAAAGGTTAAGTGCAAGTACTACGCGTAATGGGCTGGCTACTCCTAGTATCAAATAAAAAGTCTTGCAAGCTTTTGATGCTTAAATCTGTTGAACAATATTTCTTTTTATTTTAGATCCGCCTGTGGATCCACTTACAACCCGTTGTATAATATTTTATTGTACTTTCGAATCAGTTTATAATAATATTACTTTAGACTTCCGCTGTGCATTAAACTGTGATTATTGACCATGATGATATCAACTACGTCACGATACTCCCCACCGGGCCCACCTGTAATACGTGAAAATATCAGGGTGTCACAGGTTGGTATCAGAGCCAACATTGAGTGAATTAAACACTAGCCTTTTGTGTTTAATCTCAATGACACAGTTGCACATTCCTTGACCTCCGTGTCTAGGCTAATGACTTAGGACTAATCCTAATCTTATTGTTTTCTTTTTGTTGTTTCCTTTTGTTTGTTTTGGCAGGAACTAAGACAAAATGCCGCCACGTTTCAGAGGAAGAGGTGGAAGAGGCAAGGCGCCAATCACTGCGAGGAATGACCATGAGGCCGGGCCTTCTCACCGGCGAACTCCTTCAGCAACCATGAGCTCTAGTCCTCAAGAAGACTGGAGAACATATTTGGAACCCGCGAGGCGTTCTGTCTCGCTTAGCTCTTCGCCCTCATATCACCACTACCACACATGGGTTATGATAACCCAATTCCTTCTTACGTCGGTACAGCGGCGTATAACCCTTTTGAGTAGCCAGCTTATCCTTGCTACAACTACTACAATGCCCCTGCCGTCAACCCGTACCTCAAGGCGGCCAACTACAATGCTCTCCACCCAGAAGGACCATTCGCAGCTTCGTACCAGTCTGGGTACCATGCATATGGGTATCAATACCCGCCACCTCCTCAACCTCCTCAGCAGCAGCCGCCACTGATCCAATCACCGCAGCAGCAGGAGATTCTTCAGATGTTGAACCAGGTGGAACGAGAGGTTCAGGAGGAGCGTAGAAGCTGTCGGGGACTACTTAAGGGTTTGGCAGACCTGATAAAGGGGAAGAAGAAGAGGGATTATTAAAATCCTTATTTATTTGTATTGTTGTTTAATTTCAATTAAGTCCCTGCATGGACAATTTTATTTATGTATCCAGTCCCTGCGAGGTCTTGTATTTCTTCTTTTAGTCCCTATGTGGACAAGTTATTTATTTAAAAGTCTCGTTTAGGGCATCTATGTACTCTTTCAATTTATGGAATGTTTTAAATTTAAAATTTTATTTTGTCATTATATATATATGGATATATTGTATGAAATAAATCAAAATATTGTTCCATTTTATAATTGATATGCCATTAATTGTTGAAAGAAAATCTTAAAGGTAAAAACCTAGCCCACATGTCATACTGAGACAGGGCCATAGTGGTAGAACCTTTTTAAGAAATAAATCCTTGTTAACATCTGAAAACATGTTAGCACTCCTGACGACAGTGATACGAAGAAATCACACTTGTCATCTTTACATTGGGATTTTCCAATCCCTTATTAAGCCTAATGATCTATAAATCATGGGTTCAAATAATCAATTAAGATGATCATATATTAAACATCCATTAGAGATGAAGTGCCTACGGGCCATACTTAATGTCTAATAAGACAAAAGACACTTGTAGTCTACGACTCCCTGTCAAGAAAAGGTGATGAACTATGTTCAAACCTTAATGCCTCGATCTTATAAGATCATGGCTTATAATTTTTAAAACTATCCTTATGACTAGGCCTTCTGTGCCACCGATAATATCCTTAATGTTTTATAACTAGGATAAATTATAATGAAATCCTAAATGAATATGATTAACAAATTAACCAAATATGGTCTATGTTTACCATGGTTGATGAATCATCAAAATTAATGATTCCATAATAACGCTCCTGAATAAATTATTGTTATCATTTTTATGTAGCAATCAAGCTACATAGCTGAATCAGAAGAGGTTAACAGTCACCCCAGGGAGAGAAATGATACCACCAGAATAAACGTAGCTGGTGCAGATCTTCAAGCATTGATAGACAATGCTGTTACTAGAGCTCTTGACAGACAATTCAAGGAATCAAGTGGTACGCGCACTAAGACTCAATATGTGGCTCATAGTAAGCCCCCTTGTAAAACGCATGAGTCAAAGAAGGACAATGCTCGTCACTCATCAAATCAAAGAAGTGTTCCATCCAAACAAATTGTGTTTAATCAGGAGCCACGTGCTAATACCTGTTCTTATAAATATTTCATCTCCTGCAAGCCCAGGGACTTCACAGGGGAGAAAGGAGCCATTGATTGTATGACTTGGCTCGATGAGATGGATACTGTGGTTGATATTAGTGGTTGTGCAGAGCAGGACATTGTGAAGTTTGTTTCACAATCTTTTAAAGGTGAAGCTTTGTCTTGGTTAAGATCATTGGTACAAGCCACAGGGAAAATCCCACTTTACAACATGACTTGGGATCAGTTTGTTGCATTAATCAAAGATAATTTTTGTCCCCAGCATGAGGTAGAAAGGATTGAAACTGACTTCTTGACCTTGGTCGTGAAGAACTTGGATTGTCAGGCATACCTTACAAGTTTCAACACCATGTCCCGATTGGTTCCTTACTTGGTCACACCAGAACCAAAACGCATAGCTCGTTTTATTGGAGGTTTAGCTCCGGAAATCAAAGCAAGCGTGAAAGCATCTAGACCTACCACCTTTAGGTCAGTGGTTGATCTGTCCTTATCTCTTACTCTCGATGCGGTTAGGTAGAGATCGCTAAAGAATTCTGATGAAGGGAAAAGGAAACGTGAGGATGAGAACTCACGCCGTTCTGATAAGAAACATAAGGGGAACTCTGAGTACAAGAAGGGTTCCGGGTTTAAAAAGGACAACCAACAGTCGGGTGAGAAACCCAAATGCAAAACCTGCCATAAGCGCCATTTAGGGAAGTGCATGTTAGAATCAAAGTCTCAATCGCAGCCTAGAGTTTGTGGGATCTGCAAATCAAACAAGCATAAGACCTTGGATTGCAAGAAGATGAAGGATGCAACTTGTTACAATTGTAACGAGAAGGGGCATATCAAGACCAACTGCCCCAAATATGCGAAGAAGCCTGAGGAGGCTAAAAAGACCAATGCTCAGGTCTTTCAAATGAATGCCCAGGAGGCCATTCAGAACGACAATGTGATAACAGGTACCTTTCTTATCAATGATGTTTATGCTAGAGTATTGTTTGATTCAAGTGCGGATAAGTCTTTCGTAGACAATAAGTTTTGTAAATTATTAAATCTACCTGTTAAGACTCTAAGCATAAAGTATGAAGTAGAATTGGCCGATGGTACTATAGAGACTGCCTCAACAGTTCTAGGTGGATGTTTTATATCCATTAGGAATCACTCTTTTCCGTTGTCCTTGCTTCCGTTGAAATTGGCAGGATTCGACATAGTGATAGGCATGGATTGGTTATCTCATAACCAAGCCCAAATAGTATGTGATAAAAAGCAAGTGGTTATCAAGACTCCTTATGGTGAACCACTTACAATACAAGGAGATACACAGTACGATTTGCCTAAGCAAGTGTCTATGCTTAAGGCATCAAGGTGTATGAAGAAAGGTTGTGTCATTTACATGGCACAAGTAACTATCGATGAGCCAAAGCCCAAGATTGAAGACATCCCCGTTATTTCTGAATATCCAGACATTTTTCCTGAAGAACTACCTGGCTTTACCTCCAGATAGGCAAGTGGAATTTAGAATCGATATCATTCCTGGAGCAGCACCAATTGCAAGAGCACCTTATCGGTTGGCACCGACTGAGATGAAAGAGTTAAGGGCTCAGTTGGATGATTTGTTGGCAAAGGGTTTTGTTCGACCTAGCTCATCCCCTTGGGGAGCACCGATTCTGTTTGTGAAAAAGAAGGATGGCTCGATGCGTCTATGCATCGATTATCACGAACTAAACAAGGTTACAATCAAGAATAGGTATCCATTGCCCAGGATCGACGATCTATTCGATCAACTGCATGGGGTAAGTTATTTTTCCAAGATTGATTTAAGATCAGGATACCATCAACTGAAGGTCAGAAATGAAGAGGAGCATAAGACTGTATTCAGAAATCGTTATGGTCACTATGAGTTCTTGGTGATGCCTTTCGGGCTCACTAATGCACCTGCAGCATTCATGGATCTCATGAATCGCGTTTGCAAGCCATACTTGGACAAGTTTGTCATTGTCTTCATTGATGACATTCTTATTTACTCGAAGATTCAAGCCGATCATGAAAGACATCTTCGGTGTATCCTTAAACTTCTACAGCAAGAGAAGCTCTATGCCAAATTTTCTAAATGTGAGTTTTGGCTTCGTGAAGTCCAATTTCTTGGACATATGGTGAGCAAGCATGGTATCCAGGTGGATCCCGCTAAGATTGAAGCGATTATGAATTGGCAAGAGCCTAAGACTCCTACAGAGATATGCAGCTTCTTGGGTCTAGCAGGATACTATCGACGATTCATTGAAAACTTTTCAAGGATTGCTGCACCCTTAACATCGTTAACTCGCAAGAATGTCAAGTTTTACTAGCGTCCCAAACAGCAAGAGTCCTTTGATATTCTTAAACAGAAGTTAAGCAATGCACCTGTATTGACATTGCCAGAAGGAATTGAAGAATTTGTGGTTTATTGCGACGCATCGCACACAGGTATGGGATGTGTGCTTATGCAGAAGGGAAAAGTTATCGCATATGCTTCCCGAAAATTAAAGGTGCACGAGAAGAATTACACCACCCACGATTTAGAATTGGGTGCCGTTGTATTTGCACTGAAGCTTTGGAGGCATTATCTTTATGGGACCAAGTGTGTGATCTATTTTGATCATAAGAGCCTTCAGCACCTGTTTAACCAAAAGGATCTTAACATGAGACAGCGTCGATGGATGGAGACACTGAACGATTATGATTGTGAAATCCGATATCATCCAAGCAAGGCGAATGTAGTCGCCGATGCCTTGAGCCGAAAAGAAAGGGTTAAGCCTATTAGAATCAATGCCAAAAGCATTGAGTTGAAGAACAGCTTGAGTAAAAGGTTATTAGCCGCTCAAAAGGAAGCTGTATTAGAAGCTAACTATCCGAATGAGAAGTTAGGAGTAACTGCCGATCAATTGTCCTATGGCAAGGATGGAATCCTAAGATTGAATGGTCGAATATGGGTTCCAATTTATGGAGGACTTCGAGATGTGATTCTTCAAGAAGCTCATAGTTTGAAATATTCAGTCCATCCTGGCAGTGATAAGATGTACCAGGATTTAAAGGCAAATTATTGGTGGATATGTTTGAAGAAATATATAGCCACCTATGTAGCTAAATGTCTGACATGCGCGCAAGTTAAAGCAGAGCATCAGAAACCGTCAGGTTTACTGCAATAGCCTGAACTTCCCACTTGGAAATGGGAAATGATAACTATGGATTTTATTACTAAGTTACCAAAGACAAAATGTGGAAATGATACTATTTGGGTTATAGTCGATAGATTGACCAAGTCAGCCCACTTCTTGCCTATTAAAGAAACCCACAGCTCCGATAAGTTAGCTCAGCTGTATATAGATGAGATAGTATCTCTTCACAGAGTGCCAGTGTCTATTATCTCTGATAGGGATACAAGATATACATCGCATTTTTGGAAAAGCTTTCAGCAATCATTAGGCACTCGATTAAATTTCAGCAATGCTTATCATCCGCAGATGGATGGGCAAAGCGAGCATACAATTCAAATGTTGGAGGATATGTTACGAGCTTGTATTATTGATTTAGGTGGAAGCTGGGATGACTATCTTCCATTAATTGAATTTTCATACAATAATAGCTATCATTCGAGCATCCAAGTAGCACCTTTTGAAGCATTGTACGGAAGGAAGTGTAGAAGGCCCGTTTGTTGGGCGGAAGTTGGAGATGTCCAACTGTCAGGACCTAATATAGTCCTGGAGACGACGGACAAGATTGTCCAAATCTGTGATCGTCTGAAAGCTGCCAGGGACAGGCAGAAAAGTTATGCCGATATGAGGCGCAAACCTTTAAAGTTTGAAGTTGGCGATAAAGTGTTACTTAAGGTGTCACCCTGGAAAGGGGTGATGCGTTTTGGCAAAAAGGGCAAGCTTAGCCCAAGATACATAGGACCATTCGAGACCATCGAATGTATCGGAACTGTAGCTTACAAGCTAAATCTGCCAGAAGAACTCAGTGGAATTCATAATGTATTCCACATCTGCAACTTAAAGAAATGTCTAGCCATTGAGTCACTAGCAATGTCACATAAGGACGTGCAGATAGATGAGAGTTTGAAGTTCGTTGAAAGACCTTTGTCAATCGAGGATTGACAGGTCAAGAAGCTTCGAAGGAAGCATGTGCCAATTGTCAAAGTGAAATGCGATACCCGTAGAGGCCCAGAGTATACGTGGGAAGTAGAATCCACGATAAAACAGAAGTACCCTCATTTATTTCAGTAAATCTCGAGGTCGAGATTTCTTTTAAGGGGGTGAGGATGTAACACCTCGTAAAATCACGTCCAATATAATAAAAACACGTGTCATGGACTTTAAACGTGTAATGGATTGTTTTCGAGGGACTAAAATTGTCAAACAATGCAAAGATGTAAGTAAAAGGATCCAAAGTGTCAACATGCCATTCTTGTGCCTCTGATTGACCTCACACGACGTCTGTATTCTTAAACAAATAAATTGTCGGACATAAAAAGTCGTTTGTGTTTAAATTAAGGATTCTACGAAGCATAGGGGTTAAAAGTGTCAACATGTTAAACGTTACCTCTGAATGACATTTTAAAGATCCCGAAAGCATTGTAATAATTGTATATTTTGCTCCCAAGAATATTGAATAGTAATTCTAGGGAGTTTTGAGGAAAACAAGACTTTTCGGCTGATCCAAGGCCCTTAATAGTTAACTATGGGGGTCATAAGTGCAATAAATGAAAGTTAAATAAACTTAAAATGGACCAGGGACCAAAAATGCAAAGTTAGCAAACTTTTAACCGATTCTACCCATTGTCGCGGGCCGCGTAAGCCGAGACCAATTCTTACGCGGGCCGCGTAGAAGTGCAAGTATCAGAAAGAAAAGGACAGCTGCAAGTTCAGTCAGTTCCACCACATTTGCATGCTTGTATTCGATACCAGGGACTGAGCAAATGGTTTTTCATGCACTAGGGACACCTAGAAACATCTGAGATCAATATAGGGACATATGGATTGATCACATGAAGTGGAAATTGCTATATAAGGCACTTGTTCATTTGCACATTTGAAATTTTACTTCACAACTCATTCTCTGAAGTCCCTTGGAGCTCTAGGAAGCTTTCCTCAGTTCAATATTCGTGCTAAGGACCATAGTAAGTGTTCTTAGCTCCCTAAGTTCAAGTTTTATTAGCTTAATGACCAAAAGTCAAAGTTATCGTATTTAAGCTTTGACTTAGTGATTAATCACTAATGGTCCAGCCATTATTCGAATTGAAAGTGGCTATGAGTTGGTAATTATGTAGGTAATAAACCCTTAAAAGGGCACCAACTGATTATCACTCTAACTTGGTCAATTGTCGGGTCAAACTTATTAATAAAAAGTCAACAGAATCAGTTTTTACAAATTAATCCATAAATGATAATGCAGAGGTTATGGAACATGTTTTAACACTAAAATAACTTGGTAAATAATCTAAGAACATGTTTAGGCATGTTCAACCTGAAAATTCTGAGTTTAGCCTCGGTTCACAACCGAAAGTCGCAAAAGTAGACTTTTACTTTGACTTTCAGTTCTGACCCGATTTAGCTTGTTTTAGACATGCCTTAGGGTTTCTTTAGGACCATACTACATGTTAGTATAACCCTCTTAGATTATACTATATGGTTCCTTTGAAATTTGAATCATTTGCATGTTTCCGTTAAATGCTTAAATGTTGACCATTATGCCCTTTTGATATAAAAACGAGATTATTGAAAATGTGAGTGGACAAAAACCTTTATAATTTATATTTAAGTATGTCCTAAAAATTTGACATGAGTTTATGGTCTGAAATGAGAATTATGCTCAATATCGTAAAATGAAAGCCTTTTTGTTAATTAAATGGCATTTTGACATAAATCCTATTTAAACCCAAATTTTGACACCAAAGCTTTTAACCACTAATATAATATAATATTTAGGGATTTTTGGAAATTTTTGTTGAATTTTATACTGATTATATTATAGAGTTTTAATGTAAATTCGGTATTGACGAAATTACCCTTTTACTTGATAAAATGAGTTTTACATAACATTTTGATACCAAACCTTTTGCTACTGATTTTATACATTAAATAAAATATTTTAAACAGTAAAGGCTGATCAAAATCTCAGATTTTCTTATTTAACCCGAATATCGTCGAATACCGACTTTTATGCGATTTAAACACATAGTATGGGTTAAAACTATATTTGACACTTAAAAACTATTACCTACTGATATTATAAGAAAAAATTTTATACGTTAACAGTAAGTAAAAGTTTTGAACTCAGATTTCCAAATTTGACCCTTATAACATATGTGAAATGACCAAAATGCCCCTACGGTGCATAGTTTGGTCATAATTGATAAAATTCACATATGTGTGATATCTTACTGATGTAACTTATTAAAATAAATATTTTTACAGATTATTTTAGACCAGAACCTTAGATTACCATTTAACCTCTTTTATGAACTCTAAAAATGACCAAAATGCCCCTACGGTGCATAGTTTGGTCATAATTGATAAAATTCACATATGTGTGATATCTTACTGATGTAACTTATTAAAATAAATATTTTTACAGATTATTTTAGACCAGAACCTTAGATTACCATTTAACCTCTTTTATGAACTCTAAAAATGACCAAAATACCCCTACGGGGCATAAATTGGTTTTAAATTCGTTTTGGTCATAATGGAAGATATCCTACTGATATCACAATATATTTAAAGCATATTAACTTGTGGAACCTGTACATGATTCATTTGGTTACACGTTATGCGTATACGCGTTCGGTACGGCTTATGTAACTAGTTTGCATAAATTAACCGAAACGGGTCAAACCTTATCATTTTTACTTCAAAATCCAGAATGTCTTTAGTTTACCCATATTATACAAGTCTTCATACTTGTCGGGTCTAAATCACATTCTAATCCGCTATTCGCTTAATATTGCGTTTTGAACCGTAAACCTTTCATTAAAACTAACCGGTCTAAGTTAAGACTTAAATAAGACCCGTTAGGAATCTAATAGGTTATTAAAACTTTCGTTCCAGATTAGGAGCCCAGTAAAAGCTACCTGTGTTTGCTGATTGATATACGGGTGAGATTAAAATTTATAATTTTGCTCAGGTAAATACTTTAACTTATTTTCCCTTATACGGACTTGGGATACGGTATTTAATAATACCGCTTGGTCGGGTATTGAATCTTTAATTGATTAGTGGTTAAATCATTGAGATAACCCGTTTTAATATATTTTGTGTGATCTAAACCTTTGGGGGGTTAATGACCGTGTCCTGGATATCCTTGGCTCATTCATTAAAATGGTCGCGACTTAAGCACGGGGTGTAGGCATACACCTGACATTTGCGTATGTAAAAAGATATACCCGCCTGTTGAGGATAACTCGCCGTGGGTTTATATTATGTGGTGTGTCTATTAATCTTGTTCCGGCTTCTATCCCGGATTCTGAAAGTACGACAAACATATAAATCTATATACAAGATTATTTTAAATAATTGTCCCAAGTTATAAAAGAATCTTTGTGCCTTGTGCATTTAAATTAATTTTTATAAACATTTTTCAAAAGAGTAAGTTAATTGTATTTACTAGTGTAAACTGACGTATTTTTCAAAAAGGTTAAGTGCAGGTACTACGCGTAATGGGTTGGCTACTCCTAGTATCAAATAAAGAGTCTTGCAAGCTTTTGATGCTTAAATCTGTTGAACAATATTTCTTTTTATTTTAGATCCGCCTGTGGATCCACATACAACCCGTTGTATAATATTTTATTGTACTTTCGAATCGGTTTGTAATAATATTACTTTAGACTTCCGCTGTGCATTGAACTGTGATTATTGACCATGATGATATCAACTACGTCACGATATACTCCCTACCGGGCCCACCGGTAATACGTGGAAATATCGGGGTGTGACACAATATCATCATCCTGCACATAAAATGCTTCAGAAATTAGTGATACATAATTCTGAACCGAATTATTAAATTGTACTAAATTCTGACCTTGCTTGCCCGGGTCCTTGGACCCGCTAGAACCAGCCTCATTCTTGTTCTTTGAACCACACTTGTTGGCATTCTTCAACAATTTACAGTCCCTCTTAAAGTAACCAACCTTACCACACTTCCAGAAAGGGTAATTCGGCTTTTTGTTTTGACCAGAATTGTTGTTCCCTTGAAACTTTCGTTTCCCTTTGAACTCATTGTTTCCTTTTGATGATTCACTCATCTCAACCATGTTTATAGAAGACATTCCAGCCTGTTTCTTTTCATCATTGACCAACAATTTTTCTTGTGCTCTCAAGCCTTCTTCAATTCTGAAATGGCTTCCAAGTTCAACCAAAGTTAACTCTCCTTTCTGATGTTTCAGATTATGTTTAAAATTTTTCTAGGAAGGAGGTAACTTGTCAATGATGCTTGAAACCGAGATGGCTTCATCCATCTTCATGTCATGTTGGGCATACTGCCCCAGAATTCGTAACAATTCATTGTATTGTTCCATGACAGGCCTTGAATCAACCATTTTGTAATTGTTAAAATTACTGACAAGAAACCTCTTACTAGAAGAATTCTTCTGCCATGTATTTGGCTTCCAAAGTGTCCCACGGTAACTTTGCAGTTTCAACATTTTGATAAACATCAAATAAGGGATCAGACATACCATTAAGAATGTGACCAAGACATATGTAATTGCCGTTCTCTCACTTTGACATCTTCCTGATTTGCTACAGATTGCCCTCCTCCAGTATCTCCAGGATTGGAATAGTCAACACGTACACCACCTTCAGCGTTGTGAGAAGAAAGTGCATCTTCTTCTGCCATCTTCAGAAGTCCTGCCCTTCGAACTTCTCCAGTTTGTCAAACTTGCTTGTCATATCCTTCATCAATCTGCTTGCCATCTTCACAGAAAATAATTTGATCTTTGTTGGGGAATTTTCAGATTATCGGATGATCAGAGAGGCGTGTAGTCACTCTTAGATCAAATTATTTCGGTGGTTCACCCGAATAATTTAATCGGATACAACTCTGATTTTCGAGAAATAGTACCAGGGTATGTGTGTATGCGAATTGTCTGAACAAGAAGAAGTTATGACCAAAAATTGTCTACGAATTTGAGAGGTTGGGGGATGATTAACTACCATTAGGCAGTATCTCAATTTTAAGACAAAAAACTGCCACCAAAACTGCCAGTAGATATGTAAATTTCACCGATATTTACATTTAACTTATATAATGTTAGATATTTTAGTGTGATCGGGATTGACTTAGGGATCAAAGTGAATAATAATACACATCAAGCAAGTTAGGAGGTGTAAGAGTGCACGCTTGTTTGAGTTATTATAATTCGAAGTGTACGGGCGAAGCTCGTACTCTACGGGGGTTCCAAGGGGGCAACACCCCCTTGGCGGGGGTCCGGGGCAGCGCCCCTGGGAGCAGGGTCCAAGGGGCGGCGGCTTTTTCGTCTTAAAATTGAGATATTTTATAGTTGAGACTGCCAGTGGTTATTTTTGAAGTTGGGACTGTAGCGGCTAACGGCGAATAGTTGGGATTATTAAAATCCAATATTCCTAATAATAATAATAATAATAATAATAATAATAATAATAATTGTCAATTAAAAGCATACCTTCACATAAATTTTTCAAGACTTTTTGACATACTCTTTCTGACATTCTTAAATACTTGTCCCATGTATCTGTTGTCGTGTCGTGCGCCAGTTGACGAATTGCGGCTGTACACTTTTGCAATCCAAAGAATCCGAGTTTACGTCTAGCATCTTCTCTTTGTTTGAAATATGTATATTCACCTTCTAAATCGCCTGAAATTCTTAAAAAAAAAAAGTTACCCCTCATACAAATGGGACACCAAAACTGGGCATCATCATACATAGGATTTTTAGAAAATTAATAATGTATCAAATGTTGATGAGCACCTAACGGATCTCGTATAAGCACTGGTTGTCTAGTACGTGGTTCTAAGGATTCAACTTCGTCTCTTAAAAGTTGAAATGACTCCTTAGCCGTGGTAATAATCAAGTCGTCAGTCATTCCCGCGTTAGAACGGGATGAGTAGGATGAAGGGTCGAAAGACATTTTTTTATAAAAAGTAGAGAGAATTTAAGAGTTTAGAATGATTTCTAAGTGTGTGATTGATTTGTATGTGATTTAGGTAATTGATATAAAAAGTTTAATTTTTTTTAATTAAAGTGACTATTTTTTAACGGTCAAAAAAATAAAGATTCCAAATTCCCACGTATTGGCGCTCGCCAAGCAACTCACGAACCCAACTATGACGCTCCTATAACGCCCCCGCAATGCTGTTGGGGGCGTAATAGAGCTGATGTGGGCAGGGACGTGAGCCCACACTGCATGGCCTTAGTGACGAAACTTAGTTACAAATTGGATTTTACACAATTTAAAAGAATCTCATTGGAAAATTCTATCAATAAAAATCTTGTTGGAAAATCCCTGTCATTGAAAAAATCTCATTTAAAACAAATTGGACTAAAATGCATTTGGAATTTACCTTCAATGGACCACTGTTATTGACTTATTGGTCCAGATTCTGCCGTTGGATTTAATTTATTTTTTAAAGTTATTTTATTAATCATACAACAACGGATTTAACCAAAATATAATTTTATTTTTTACTTATAGTTTTAGCGACTGAAGAATGAATTAGTTTTTAACTTTTAGTCACACGGCAAATGAATTTATTTTTTAATAATATTAAGAAAGGTTGTCGCTAAAACGTCGCATGCGCTAACCGTTACTAAATATCGAATACAAAATTCTGTAGTAGGGATGTGTATAGCGAGTATTAAGATACTAAATGGAACCGGTTTATCCCAAGAAAAGTTAATATATTGGTTTCGCGTGTGATTTCTGATCGGTTACCTGTTCATTGGAATTTGAGTAACAAAGGTATGGATATTTCTTCTATTTCATGCGCGTCCTCAGACCCTACCTTTGCTTTGCTATTGGTGAGATTTACTGAGTATGATGATGATGTTATGCTCAGCTCAGGCGGAAACAAGAGACCTTTTGTTCGGGGAGTGTGGTGTGGCTATTGGAACTTGGCGAGCTGTGGCTCGATGGTTAGATTTATCTTTACCGGCATCTAAGCTTCCGATTGATATGTTTGATTGGGTGGATTCGGCGGGTTTCAATGAGACAAAAACAATGTTAGTTGAAGCTATTTTTGGTACGGTTTTATGGGTTCTTTGGGGCTTTCGAAATGATCTAGTTCATGGAAACAAGTCTCAAGATAATACTTTTGATTCCATTGTTTCTTTTCGTTTTAGTAGTATGTCAATAGAAATCGGAAGTAAAACTGTAGTTAAGTTTGATGGTTACAAAACCCATTATTATCCTTGTAGTGTTGATATATTGGCTCATCTAGCTCCTTGCTAGTTTTTAAAAATATATATATATATATATATATATATATATATATATATATATATCTGCTGTTCAATAAAAAGATCCTAAAGCTGATGAAAATATCCTTATGTATCTTATAATGTGTATATTATTTTATTTACTAAGAATGTATCAATGGAGTATGGTTCCAATTGAGTTAGGCAAAACATATGATAATATCTCATATATATATGTTATTTTGTTTTCATTTACTAATACTGAGCAGCCTCTATATTTAATTCCATGTTGTGAGTTTTTTTCATATTATATAAAGGGCAAAATGCACATAATTTTACATAAGCAAATACATCTACAAACTACCATGGCTATTCAACTTCTGTTTCTAGGGCTCCTTGCTGCAAGCTTAGACATCACAGGTTCATCTCTACTTCTCCAAACTTCCATTGGTGCAATCAATAACACACACACATATATATATATATATACACATGTGTGTGCATATATTACTCTAAATATGATACAAGACGGTTATGTAACTCATTCTGTTTCTCTATCTCACTGGTCTCGGTTATCTTTTAATTTTATGCACTACGTATGTACAAACGCATTATGTGGTTTTCATGATTATTCGCATCGTATTGGTTCAGAGATAAACATGTATAGCGTGTGTGTATAGACATCAGGGACGGCCCAAAGGGTTCCAGACCCTAGGCCCAGGCCTAGGGCCACCCAAATTAAAAGGCCTCCAAAATTTGGGGTGTTTTCTTTATACCAGTTATTACAAGATAATACACTGAACAGCCCACTAAAAGGCTTGCAATTGAAACAGCCCATACCCAAATTAAAAGGCCTACAATCATTAGCTATTATATCAATCGAAAAAGTTTTTCTTAGAATAACTTGATTACGATAATTTCATCAAACAATTTGCCTCAATTAAAGCTAGAAAAATAATTTTTATTTGAACATATACTATATCTATAAAAAATGCAACTTTAATTTTTTTTAACTACGCCAATTATAATTTTTTTTTGTTTTTAGTTGTCTGTCCCAAGCCCGGGTAAAGAAGGTGAGTTTTGTTAACTAATATGTTGAAAAGGATAATTTTGCAAAATGGCCTCCACTTTATAGTTCGCTTAGGGCCTTCGGAAACGTAGGAACGGCCCTAGTAGACGTGTTCATTTCTGAACCAATAATATGTTGAGAAGTTTGAGTAAAAACTTACAATAAGCATTTAAAAATTTTATGTATGTAGAATCGCAATCAGTTGGAGTATGTTATGGGATGCTAGGGAACAATCTTCCATCCCCATCACAAGTCATAAGCCTATACAACTCACGAAACATAAGACGCATGAGGGTGTATGACCCTAATCAAGATGTTTTCCAAGCACTACAGGGATCAAACATCGAAGTGATGCTTGGAGTTCCAAATTCGGAACTCCAATACGTGGCCTCAAGTCGCGAAAATGCACGAGAATGGGTGAAGAGAAACGTCAGGGATCATTCGCCAGATGTTAGATTTCGTTACATAGCCGTTGGAAACGAGGTTAAACCATCCGATACTACATTGGCTCGACTAGTCCATCCGGCTCTGACTAATGTGCACGAGGCCATTGCATTTCATGGACTCAAAGATCAAGTCAAAGTTTCAACTGCGGTTGATACAACTTTGATCGGGGTCAATTTCCCTCCGTCGCAAGGCGCCTTTAATAGTGATGTTAGGTCATACATCGACCCCATCATCGGTTTCCTAGTAGACATCAAAGCGCCATTGCTTCTTAACATCTATACATACTTTAGGTACATTTCATTTCATTGATCATATTCATGGTACTTACATACTAAACTTGTAATAAAGTATCCTTGGTTTTGTTCATGTAGTTATGCAAATAATCAACGTGATATCTCACTCGCGTATGCTACATTTACATCTCCTGGCACCGTGGTACAAGATGGAGCAAACGGTTACCAAAACCTTTTTGATGCAATGTTAGATGTGGTGTATTCGGCGTTGGAGAAAGCTGGAGGGGCTTCACTTGACATTGTGGTATCAGAAACTGGATGGCCATCAGGTGGAGGATTTGGAGCAACACTTGACAACGCACGCACGTTCTACACGAATGTGGTTAGACATGTCTCGCAAGGTACGCCGAAGAGGCCTGGAAAAGCCATAGAGACATACTTGTTTGCCATGTTTGATGAGAACAACAAAGAACCAGAACTAGAGAAAAACTTTGGAGTGTTTTATCCAACTCAGCAACCAAAGTATCAACTCACTTTTTAGTTGATATACATTAAGTGTCACTTCTTAATTAAATAAAAATGTAATTTTGGTTTAATGAATAAATGTGTCTTGTTTTTCTTTCTTAGTTTGGAGTCAGAAACTCAGAATGCATGGAGATCTTAAATCATAGGTTGGTGTTGGTCAAATGTAATGGGCTAAAAAGAATATGCAAAACAATGGGCTACTGACTTTGGGCTTTTAAATCAAAAACAAAAAGGATGGAAGAAAAATAGGTCAAGGGCTCAAGGGAATGACGGGCAGTGAACAGTTTCTACAAATTACGACGAGAGTCCCATGAACTTTTTAGTAAACCTTGGAAATATAATAATGTCTTTCAGCTCATTTTTTTATAAGAATTGCATCAGCCGAAATTTGAAATCCTGGTAAAATGGGCCGATTGGGTCGCGTGATGAACAAAATGAGTTCGGGTTAAAACGGGTTCTAACCAAAATGGACTCTGGTTGAAATGAGTTGGTTTTGGGAAGGAAAAAAGAAAGTTCGATTTAGGTTTACTGGCTATATTTTCAATTAACATAGTTTACAAGAGTGACACAGTTTGATATGCTGTAAAATTTGATTGTGCCCAAAAAGACTAGTAGTTATTTAATTTGATTTGACTCAAAAGAATTCATATATGCAAAATTCTTTTTAACCAAAATCAAGCGGTTTTCTTAAAGGAGTCAAAATGATCAGTCGTAAAATTAACAAAGTTTTTGCCTTCATCAGAACAACTGTTTTGAAGCAAGGCCAAGAAGGTTTTAGCTGGAATATCAAGAGTTGCAAATAAAAAGATGTAAATTGAATTATGAATTCATAAGATAGTGTAAACCTCCCAATAGTACTATATGCAGAAATTATTGAAACAATGGGAGTGGGGTGTCATGTGACTATTCTTCCATGAGATGTCTCATGAACGTGACAAGTCTATGTTTAAATGATGTGTATATATACTATATGAGTGGTTTGATTATGATTATGCATGTTATATTTTGGTATATGTAAGATTTCTATATAATATGAGGCAACGACTTACAAGCAAGGACACTTCGATCCAACACATCATGGACGTACCACAATTCATTTAGACATTGGCTCCGGAATAAATGAGATAACATAACAGGTTGTTCATCATCCGAACCACATCACAACTTTGAAACGGATTTTACAACTAACTGGGGATCATCTGATTGCAAAAGAGACTGCTCCGAATGGGACCACATTGTCGGTCATGAGAGTCCAAAGGTATAAATACAAGTCACTATGAGAGAAAGGTCCATTGTCTTCACCATGTCCTAACCATGATACTCTATTTATCCTCCAATTGCATAAATATTTGATTCTCACGTCGGATGGTGGTACCATCTTTCTGTATGGAGGCTAACTGGTGTTGTTTTGCAGGTAGAAGACCATTAAGATTTTTTTATAACCTTATTAATTGTCACAACTCACAAGTGGTCACTCCATGCATGTTCATAATCCGCGGTTATTTGAATCTTCGTTGTACAAGTTTGTCATTCTCATCATGTGTAGCCAATGGGGTTGAAAGCTTTGAAGAATAATGCAAGCTATGTTTTGTGTAATATGATATCAGGTTCTTTAAAAATATGAAATCAATCTTATATAAAAAAAAAAGAAAAAAAAAACCCATAGTAGGTGATAGTTAGGATTTTGGATTGTATTAGTTAAAGCGGAGATACTATAAACTATAATGGCGTATAGATTCATCTGTGAAGTGAGGTCTCATCGATATCCATTCCTCGGTAATACTTATTTTCTAGTAGCCAAAACCCAATAAGCATGACATTTTGCCGGCATAACTATTAAGATTCTTGAATGCTTTTGGAATCATTTACATCATTCTTCATGTCTTAGTCAGCTCTATATGTAGTACAATCAAGTTTTTACTAGTTTACATCCCTAAGTTTTTATGGTATTAATTTCAAAGTAATATTATGTGAAGAAATATTTTATCCACATAGCAATAGCCCATTGATGTTAGTGAGTTAGATAGCCTCTAGAATAGGAGAGGTCCCGTGCAAACTTAGCCATTAAAAAATTAGAAAATATTTTCAATGACATTCAAGTACTTCATAATTTTAAATTGAAATGAAATTTTGTAAATGGGAATCTTGAATTTCCTTTTAGGGGTGAGGAGAAAACCAAAATAACTGAACCGTAATCGAAATAACCGATAAAACCGAACCGAAACAAAAAACGACGATTTGGTTTTTGGATTTTTAATAACCGAAAATTTCGGTTCGGTTTTCGGATAACCATTTTCAACAACCAAAAAAACCGAATCGAAACAATAAGTTACAATCCATATATTTTTATGTTTATGTTTAAGTAGTTTAAGTGTTTAACCAAATGCTAGTATAAATTATTAATTTTATTCTTGAATGTTAAGTCTTTATAATAAAAACATTACATGTTTACTTATAATTGAAATGATTTATTTATTACCTACAAGAAATGACAAAATTTAACGTATAAAAATTAAATGATCTTCAAATTATTATAAAAAATGTCTTAATAAAAACCTTGGAGAAACATAAAAAGAGATTAGAATGTTAGATTTATGTAATCAGTATTAATTAAAGAGATTAACTATAATAACTAAAATGTAAACATATAAGAAAGATTCTTATATTTTAAATTATACAATTTATTTTTTGAATCTTGCATAATTTTTTTTCAAAAACCGAAATAATCGAAAAACTGAACCGAACAGATGTAAAAAACCGAAAAAACCGAAAACGAACGGTTTTAAAAAAACCAAAAACCGACATTTCGGATTCGGTTTTGGTTTAGTCCAAAAACCAAACCGAACCGTGAACACACCTATTTCCTTTTATGGGTTTTGTTAAATTTGGAATAACCAAATACGATGTATATTATAAATTTACATAAAATTAAGTGTAAAAATGAATCTTTTAAATCAAATTTTGTTTCACTCTATGCACCAAATCTTTTAGAACTTATTAATTTACATTTATATATATATATATACACACTACTACAAAAATAGGTATTTGCTACGGTCAAATCCATAGCAAATCCGTAGCTAACACCCATTTTGCTACGGATTTGCCACGGATTTGGTCCGTAGCTACAAGTCTCGTCGCGAATTTATTTGCTACGAACTTTCGCTACGAAAAATTATATTTGCGACGGGTTTAGCTACAAAAAGCGACGTCGCTATTTTAGCTACAAATTCGCTACGAAAAAGTTTGCTATGGTTTTTTAGCTACGGAACTTTGCTACCATTTTTTGCTACAGATTATTAGCTACGGAGTCTTTTTGCTATGGATTTTAGCTATGGTTTTTTAGTTACAGAACTTTGCTACCATTTTTTGGCTACGGATTATTAGCTACGGAGCTGTTTTCGCTATGGATGCTAGCTATGCTTTGGCGCTGAAAATTTGCTACGACTTTGCTACTATTTTTGCCACGGATTTGTTGCAATTTAGCTATGAAATTTGCTACATATATGCTAGGGATTGGCTACGGAAATTTGCTATCTTTTGCTACTCATTTTGTTACCGAATTTAGCTACGATTTTCGTTTCAATTTTGCGATGAGTATAGCTATGTGTTTTGCAAGGTTTTTGAAGCAGATTTAGCTACACATTTCGTCTTCAATTTTCCAATTGTATACTACTTTTTGCCACTAAACATTATTATATATATCAATTTACATCGCCACTTTGCGCCAGTGCATTCTTCACTTTTAGGTTTTCGCCATCTTAACTTTCCCCTTTTACAAGTTGACACAACTTACTTCTCTTCAAAACAAACCTGCGCACCATCAAGATCTGCCTTCTCCCCATCTTCTCTCTGGTCTCTCACACCTCCGGTCGACGGAGGAGGGATTGCGGCGCCGGTATACCCGGTCAGGCGAGACGCACACACCCCCAACACTCTTCTCCTTCCTATGAGACCCCCACCGCCTTCGTTCTCTCTCTCGCACACTGTTTTCGGCCGGAGAGCGGCGGAGCGGACGGTGCTCCGGCAACAACGTGTCTTTCTTAACCTTACGAGATTTTCATCAGGTCTTCCCAAACCCTATTCACTTCTACGCCTTCATACGTTCCTAATCTATCCCTCCATCGCCGTCCAAGAAGTTCTTGATTCTCGAAGCTACCGGCAATCCATCATCGAGCTTTTTCTTGATCAAATTCAACGCGAATCCGGCATCCGTACCGGCTGAAAATCGTCTGATCTTGCTTGAAGTTGTGCAACTCACCTCCAGGTACTGTAAGAAGTTTGTAATAAATACTACAAGTGCAGATTGATTCGAATCGAATCGTAATGACTCAAATTGAGGAAAGAGATGCTTACAGATGGTGAAACTGACGGTGAATCTTTGACTTCTAGGGTTTCGCTATCGTCCTCCATGCGAGAATTGAGATGAATAGAACGAACTACGACGGGGTTTGGGTGATTGGTGGATGTTCATTGACCAGAAGAGTTGACTTGTGAGGAGCAATTCATGAATCTTTAGTGTGATGCATGTATGATAGGTTTTTTTTTTCTTTTTTTTATAATGCATATTATTGTTCAGGTTAAGACTACGAATCCGAAGAAGTATTGTGTCCGTCCCAACACCGGAGTTGTTTCACCTAAATCAACATGTGAAATTATAGCTGGCATTTTTTTTTTTTTTTTTGTAATTTAGCTTTTCTATTTGATCTGTGGTTGCTGGAAATTGCTAATTTTAATCCATATGCCACTAAAAGTTGTGTGAAATCACCATTAATGCTATTAGTTGGGGCCACTAGAGACGGATGTTTAGCATGATTGGCTTATTATGAGCAATAATTTGCATTCAAGCATTCTGTATAGGCATGATCAATATGTTGACATGTTGAGTTAACAGATTGACTGGTCATTCAAGTCAGTCTTAAACGCACTGAATTCGAAATACTTTATAAAACTGACTGATTATAATGTCATGGCAAGATATATAATAGTCTTGATTCAATCATGTTGAATAGAAAGTTTTCATAACAAACTGTTTCTGCAGGCAGAGTGATCAAAATCTTGTGATGGCTTCAAAGAGGATATCACGAGGAGTTTGTGGCAGCGTGAGGTCTGGGAAATCGAGCTTTATTTTTTGTATTCTTGGTGAAATCCCGAAAATATCCGGTGAAGTAAGTCGTAACTTCATATGTGTAATTAACTTTTTTAAGTCTTTAATTTATTAATTGTTAACGTCATTTCTTTTGGTTTTAATTACGGTTCAGGTTCAAATTTGTGGTTCAGCAACTTATTCAATCAAATAAGATTGACAAATTGATGTGATGTGCAAGTAGGCTCGCTGATGTGCAAGTTATGTGGAGAGTCAGAGGAGACGTCTGAGCATTTATTTGTTTCTTGCGGGTTGACACACTCCATTTGGGACTTGCGGAGGACCCCCCTGCTTCTTGCAGTGCTGGTTAGTTTCCATCATTTTTGTATTTCTTATATGTTGACATGGCTCTCTTTGGGATGGAAGGAAGTATGTTTATAACATTAGGTTGCTTCTAATTTAGTTGTTTAATATGTATTCATTGATGTATTCTTGTATATATGTATATTGAAATTACAAGTATGACAAGGTTGATATATGAATTGCTACAGATGTCGATGATCCATTGAAGACCACCGATCAATGTCGTCGTCTTGGCTTAATAGACTGGGGTCATATGGATTTTTTCACCCACTGATGGTACAGAGGAGATTGCGAATCCGTTTATCCAACCAGATTGAGCTTAATTCTACGGTTAAGCCCTTAATTTCTAGCCTCTGTTAGCAAGTAAAAACAAACCGTTGCATGTCTCGAGTCATACAGTTAAATTCAGTGTGTGAAATTTGAAACTATTATGATTGGCTTACTATGAGCAATAATTTGCATTCAAGCATTCTGTATAGACAATGATCCATTGAAGACCACCGATCAATGTCGTCGTCTTGGCTTAATAGTATGAATTTCTATTCTCAGCTACATTTATTTATATAATTGAAGTATAAAAATATTGATCATATTTACTAACATGTTTCGAGATGTTAGTGTTATGTCAGCTTAACATATTAACTATTTTTTAATAGACTCTCCCAGTATCTTTTATGATGACTCTCATTTATTGAAATAAATGGCATGATACAAATTTATCGACTTTATCATCTGTATCATATATTTTTGCTACATCATTACCATTACTAAAATATTGTCAATGGTCTGATGAAGTAAATGCTGGATATTATCATATTTTTTAGCCCTTAAATTTTTCAAGAACAGTTTTGATGACGGTCAGCTCAAAACTTGAAAAAGTAAAGTCAAATTAATACAAATATATGTACATTGCAGGTTTGTAGGGGGACTGCGGTCATATGGATTTTTTCACCCACTGATGGTACAGAGGAGATTGCGAATCCGTTTATCCAACCAGATGGAGCTTAATTCTACGGTTAAGCTCTTAATTTCTAGCGTCTGTTAGCAAGTAAAAACAAACCGTTGCATGTCTCGAGTCATACAGTTAAATTCAGTGTGTGAAATTTGAAACTATTATGATTTCTATTAAGCTTTTGGACATTTAATCTTTTCTGTATTCTGCATTTCATTTGCAAAAAAAAAAATGTAGTCTCTCTTAACTCTTAGCTGTGTAAACTTAGCCAAGCACGAGATTATTATGATAGATCGTCATCATACTAGAGCATACTTCACCGCCGCAACGCGGCGGGATATATCCTATAAGTTATAATCAAATCTCAATAAACATAAAAAACTATACCAAAGATTAAAAACTCAAAACCAAATAGAATAACTCAAAGTTTCAAACATAACCAAAGTAAAATCATAAAGATCCAAGTTATCTCAACGCAACAATAAAGATCTAAATTAACCAAAGCAACGATAAAGATCCAAAAGAAATACAATAGAGTTCAACATATCTAAGTTGGTGGCGGGTTTTGTGACAGCAATTGAATTCTCTCATTCATTTCGGCGTACAACCTCGCACTTTCTTCGATTTTCTGCATCACCGCATGCTTCTCTGTCTTATCTTGTTCCAACTCCGCAATTTTTTCCTTCAAACGTTGCACCTATAACATCCAAAGCAAAAATGACCCATTAAAATCCATTATCACGCCTTATAACATGACACATTATATGAAGTTCATTACATCTAAATGGGGGATGTAATAGCACATTACAAACAAACCTAACTCAATATAAGCTAATACATTTAAATAACCTACTATTAGTCTTTTATCACATAAAAATGTAGTTTTATTACTAAAGTATTACGAACCTCGTCACTGTCACTTCTCTCTTGCAGATTTGAACTATGGGTAATCGGCATTGACGATGCTCCCGGAATCACGTTATGAGGGTCAGCAATGTTTCCAATGCCATACAATCTACCCTTTTTATTTCCACCGACCGTTTGTGACCACAATTCCATATCAAATTCAGGGTGTAAACTAGTATCCTCTCCATATTTATCAACAACATATTTATCATATGTGCCCTGCGATAAAAACATAGAACAATTACTACTTTAAATTTTATAATCGTATTAGTAAGCAAGGTTTAAAAGGACGGAAATGAGTTTCAGGCATTTTCCCTTCGCCTCACGAGGCGTAAGCCTCGAGGCGAAACGAGGCGTAAGGCCGAGGCGGTATTAATAAATAAATATACAAATTATATACATACATATATATATATATATATATTATAATAAAAATACGGTAGTTTAAACGGGTTAAATAGCAGTCATTAAACAACTTAAACAGTCAAACAGATTCTATATAACATTACAGCTTAATAGAGCCATTAACAGCAGCAAACATATTCTATACAGCATTAAAATCTGAACTAAGCATCTGATTCAACAAAGAGATTCTCATTAACGGATTTTAATTTTAATCCGATTCTAATTAACAGCAGGTCAGCAGAAATATAGATTTCATAACAGCAGCAAACAGATTCTAATTTCAGTACTAAGCATATGATTCAACAAACAATCTACAACTAATATCAAGTCTACAACTAACTAACCATGATCATTCAACAACCGGTACACAATTTCAACATTAAAACCTAATCGGAACATATATAATGAACTAAGAAGAATAAAATAACTTACCTGGAAGAATAGAAGATCAACAACAAATCAGCAATACAAAATAATCAGCAGAAGATGAGAAGATCAACAGCAAATCAGCAATATAAAAAGATTAAACAACGTTTTTTGGGATTTTGATTGGGATTTTTCTGTTTTTGGGATGCACAGGTAAATACGTAATTGACGGTTGAACAAGATAAAACTCTAAATTAGCTATCAAAAGAAGATCAAGAACAAATCAGCAATACAAAATAATCAGCAGAAGATTAGAAGGTCAACAACAAATCAGCCATAGTTGTCAAAGGCGCGAGGCGCACTCAAGGCGATGTGTTGGGCCCGGGGCCTAGGCGAGAAGCGCAAAAAAAGCGGTGGCCCGAAAAAAAAAAGCGCAAGTAACATAATTATATAAAAATATATCTTAAAACAAAACCAAAGTACCAAATTCATCATATAAAAGCAAATCATTCAAAACATTAACAAAAAAATATATATATATACATATAGAACCTATATAAATTTATATACATAATGTTAAGTTTATACTTTTTATGCATAGATTTGTAAGTTTAAGGACCAAATGTAAACTAATGAAGATAAAGGGGTTAAATGTTTATATACACAAACTAATAATATGCTTTTTATGTAAAAAATTACAAGTTTTAAGGACTAAATATAAACTAGTGAAAGGTAGAGGGGTTAAATGTTGAAATACTTAAACTTATTTAACCCTAAATGTCTACCACATTTATCATCAGCCGCTTTTCTTCTTCCTGCTTGTTTCTTCTTCTGTTTTCAGGTCTTCTTCCTGAAAGTGCAGGTATGTTTCTTCTTTTTCAGCTTTGTTAATGTTTCTTCTTCTGATTATCACATACAACATATTGATTGCGTCAGCCAGTTTTCCGCTGAGCTGTTCAGTATTAGGTTTTCTGTTTTATTTAATTTTTAAAATTTTTTTTTTACATGCGCCTTAAACACCTAGAGACAAAAAGCGCAGTTTTCTCGCCCAGCGCCTTATTTGCGCCTAGGCGAGCGCATTAACAACTATGAAATCAGCAATATAAAGAGATTAAACAACATTTTTTGGGATTTTGATTGGGATTTTATGTTTTTGGGATGCACAGGTAAATAAGTAATTGACGGTTGAACAAGATATAACCCTAAATTAGCTATCAAAAGAGATAAAAAAAGGTCCTGCTACTTCTATTTTTTCCTCCAATACACTTGACTGCCTAAAAATCCCTAATTCTCCCTCCCAAAAAAACACGTACGCCTCTCAATAGACTAACGCCTCGAAACGCCCGCCTCTTACCACTGAGGCGTACGTTTAAACACAAGCAGTGAGGCGCAGCCTCAAGTACGTTTTCTTGTCGTTCCGCCTCAAGGCGTACCCCTCAGCCGTTTTTTAAACCATGTTAGTAAGTGCTAAAAACATATATTTACAAAACAATAAGACTTACTGTCACGGCCCCCGACCCACCCTTGTAGGAATCGGGTGCCGTGTACAGCCCAGTGGTACCGGTGATTATTTTGAAAATGTTGCAGCGGAAATTTCATCAGGACCGTGAGTTAGGAAAAATTTCAGAGTTTAGAAAACACCGGATTTTATTTATTTAATAGATGGGATAAACCCATGTTTTACAATGGTAGCTTTAATAAAGATAAATTTTGAATACATAAAATAATATTTCTTAATTTGATTTAATTAATAAAATAAGCCACTTCTTGATGCCTTTCAGTGCCGTATCCATCTTTTACTCCAATCTACTGTAATTACCTGAAACGCGTTTTAAAAAGGTTTTGTCAGCGGGAAATACTGAGTGAGTTCATTCATTTTGCTAAAACGACTCATTTGTTATAATTTACAGTATTAAGAGCGATTACAATGTTTCTGATATCAAACCAACTACCCACGGTATTTGTCACTCGACCGGATCTGTGACTATGGTCATATCCCCCATTGGCTGCCCCAATGGTGACGATTATCAAGTAATGTATACAAAACCCCACATACCGGCTGTAACTTGGTGATTACAAAGACTTAATCCCCGTAATTATAACTTTGAAAATAACATGCTTTTGAAATCAAATTTGATAAAAAGAGAATGACTCACATTATAATCATGCAGATTCATACGGGCAAAGTTTAGTCTACAGATAAGCCTTGATATATTGCAGATTTATACAGGTAGAGCTTAGCCTATTGATTTAGCCTTGTAACCTAGTGCACACGAACTAGGTAGGTAACTTAATACAGCAATTACGATAACTCACGAGATCAACCCTCACAACGAATGACAAAGTGCTATGCTTAAACATCCATCGAATTAACGACTAATGACAAAGCATCACCCTAATGTGGGCAGCACTTAAACATCCATTGAGTACATTGATCGATCGGACAATGAATCGTAATAGCGATCGAGTTAATACCCGGTATCGTAGCAGAATTCGAGCTAGTGTGTGTTTGGTAGTAATAAAAATATATATTTGTAATTGTGTTAAGTATAATACCCCTAATTCAACCTTATCCCGATGTCCCGAGACAGAACCCCAACGAACTTAGTCGGGCAGAGCCCAGACATGCGATATGGGCTCAGATCAATCGGAAAGGGTAGCGGTGATCGGGAGTTAAAATACTTAAAACGGGCAGGGCTTTATTATTATTATTATTAGAGAAAAGTAAAAGAATATGGAGAGAGAGAGAGTTCGAAAGAGATGGGAACCATTTGAAAGAATTTTGAGCAATTGTAATCTACAGAAGGCGACCCTATTTATGGTTGAAATTACAATTGCTGCTCATCGAAATCTAAGGACACATCTTCGAGAATGGGACACATGTCAACATATGTACCTTCAATTCATCATACACGTCCATCTTTCCAATTGGTAGAATTTTTAGTTATTATTTTATTTTTTTTAATTTGATTCTTTATGTTTATCTCATGACACGTGCATAGGGAATATGACAATTCAAGTTGTAGTTTCTTTTTATTTATTATTATATATATGTAGATAAATAGGACACTAAAATGGAAGAGGACATGACAGGTTTCTTTATTGTGGGATTTCCTCTATTATAATATTATTATTATTATGATTATTATTTATTGAAAATATGGGACCCGAAATATGAACTGAGACATGAAATTAGATTCCTTCAAATTGTAGGATTTCCATTGTTGAGTTTTATTATTATTATTATTATTAATTCAACTTCTTTACTTATTTAGCGTGTATAACTTCTAAAATATGACGTTTATAGAAAATAATAAATATTTATTATTAGAACGAGAATAATTTTATCTATAGTTTGAACTAAGTTTTATTAAAAACAGAGTATGTTAAAATACAATGTATTTTTATAATTTAATTATTATACGGTCACTAGGCCCGTCTAGGTATTTCATATTTGTAATAGTTAACTTACCCGTAGACTACCCGTCTAATAATATAAGTTTTTATTAGACTTTTATTTTATTAGAAAGGTCACTTATTTACAGGCCAATTATTTAGAATAATATTTCGACCAATTATGTTTAAAAACTATTTGGGTTGAATATTTATATTGAAAATAAACTAGTTACTAGTTATTAGTGGTTAATAAATTTAACCAAACCTATAATTCTTATATAAAAATAGGGATGTTACACTTACATAAGCTTCACTCGCCCTTGTGTCAACCCAAGTCGCATTTTGCTGCTGAATGGTGTCTTCCACCTCATCGTCTTCTCCCGAACCATTCTCAACTGACCTGCTACTCCCAACCAATTTTTCTAGGGGTGTCGACCCTTTCTTTGCACGTGTTTGCAACCAGAACTCACCAAATGTAGCACGCCGCTTCAATGTCTTCTCCTATACATCAAAATAAGCATTTAATGAACAGAAATAATATGTCAACTAAGTAATTCCTTTTTAACTGCAGCATTTATAGGACTAATGGCAACTGACTATATCACTAAAATATCAGCCTTTCAAATATATATATATATATATACCAGTTCGTATTATTCACATCCAGGTTCAAATTCTACAGTATTTATAGTGTTTTGTTCTCTGATTTAATATATATCACTATGTGTTTGCTCGAGCTCAAAGAAGTAGGCTCGAACCGAGCCGAGCTCGAGCTTCATAAAACATAACAAGCCGAGCTCGGCCCGGCTCGTTTACACCCCTAAATGTATGAATTTGCAGGAAATATGAATCTGCATAGTGTGTGTATGTTAAAGATGAAAAAAAAACATTTCTTACCATGTTTTTTTCTAACCGTGACATAGCTCTTCGAGCCTAGTGTATGTCTACCGCCAACTGCTTTTCCCCTATTTTCACTATTTTGAGTAGACTTTCTCTTCCACTAATCAGTATTCCAAGCTGCAACTATTGTCTCCCAAGACTCTTGATTGATCCAGAATGGCTTAAACGAAATAATGCGAGTCAGATCATCTCCAACTTCTATACCCTCTTCGCACGCAAGAGCCTTTGCTTTCTCCCGAGCTCTCTTCAACAAATCAGGAAACTTTCATTTGATGCACTTCTCCCAGCAAGAGTAAATTTAGGATTTCCACTGTCTTTCCATTGATAGTATTGCTACATAAGAACACTTATTAATAACGTGTATATTCTCTATTAAGCTATATGTGTTATCATATAAAAATGTGTCATAAGTATATACCTGAAAACGCTCAAACAAGCGTTCACGATGATGAGAATGAACATCTTTCCATCCTTGGCACGGACCTGACCACATAGCCTTCAAATTGGAACCAATGGTCCGGGAAACATCATCATGATTATTAAATCTACAAAATGAAAGCAATTCACCACAATTAACGTTAGTAATGATTAGATATTCACTAGTTTGATGTAGTTGTGACAATATGGGCAAGTTGTGTAAAAGGACAAAACATGTACCCATTGAAACGGGTCAGTTTGTCACAAGTAAAGACCATAACATGTGCCCTAAGATTGGGAAAATAAAGAAAGGAAATCCTTAGATTGACAGAAAAACATATTTTCCGCTCTCATGTCTTTTATACAATTTGTCACAAGTAAATGGGCAAGTTGATGTAAATGGGTCGAGATTATCACCTACAAGTTGTGTAACAGATCAAAACATGTACCCACTTCACGGGTCAGTGGGTTGATCCGAAACACATGTCCAAATTGTATACAACTAATTACCGGTTAGTGTGTCAACTATGATTACAAAAACCAAATATATGTTAATAACCAATAAAGAGAATATAAAAACATATATATACTACTTACTCATTTTTTTCAACCCAAAGTACAATGCGATTTTCAGGTGTTGGTAATGGAACTGGGACAACCGGTCCACGCCCGACAGTAGCGACCCGCTCATCATTATCACCATCATTAGGCTCATCATGCAACTGATATGTCTCCGGAGTTGGTCTACCACCATTTTCTGTATTAAGCGTACCGTTACCTCGCCCACCACTTGACCCCTACCACCACCTTGACCCCTACCACCACCTGCTGTACTGCGTCCCATATTTTCTACAATGAAGAGAAACATATTACTATTCACAAGGATTGTTATGATGAAGCAGTAGAAATCAATAATATTTATACAATTCTTATTTTTTGCAGTGAGTATCGAAGTTAGTTGAGTCATGTATCGCTTTTCGTCACCATCATTAATCTTGGATTTCCATAAATTCACAGTCTACATTAAAGAGGAAATCTTACCACACTCCAAAAAAGAAAAAGAAATAACAACCTCTGACAAGATAAGGGAAACTTTGATTCATGTTTACACTAACTTACACCTAATGTAAGCATTTACACCTCAATAGCTGGCAATGAAACTAATCACATATTTGGTGACCATTGTTATCCAATAAGTAATGCAGCCTTCTATCAGGAACTTAAATGGATAAAAAATTGACCTAATATTCTACAGGTTTTCCATGAGACCAACAACATACTAGGCATTTAACATTAACTCTTTTACCCCTTTCCAGGTTTGGGCTTCTAAATGTAACGAAGAAGCATACGATTACAGAATAAACAAACACTTTTAGTTATAAACTACACATTAATACTTTAAGTGAAGAGGTTGTGCAGAGGTTATCCTATTAGGCCTCAAAATTCCAATTGGAGTAATCAATTCAAGAATCGAACAGATCATACTCAAGTAATTCGAGCATATACAAAACCACAATGTAATTTCGATTCCCACGTAACATAGATAGTAAATGGAAACAACTAATTAACAAAGTTGAATCTTACCAGCAGGTTTGTGCCGAAGTCTTCTTGGAAACCGTTTACAGCAAAAACAACTTGCTATTGCTGAGAGATATACATTGTGCGACAGAGTGGTTGTGCGGGGAACGTGGTCTTGAGGTCCGATCGTCTCGGTGTAGTGCGTAGTGGGTTAATTCTATTCTGTAAGGAGTTGAAGTAGACTAGGGTTTTCCCACATAAACTGGTTCCTCAGATGGGTTCCAAGCCCTTTGTCTATTTAGGGTCAAGAGTTTAATCCACAAGAAAATTTAATAAATATGTTTTTATCATGCGGCGTTTTTATCTTTTTTATTTTAATAAATATGTTTTTATATATTTGTTAAAAGTATCTAAATCTCACAAGATTAATCGTCAAGAAAATTTTCCTTATGAATTTATATGTGTTTTAAAGGTAAACAAAAAGCTATTTTTTTGCAAGAATACTTGGTAAAAACATTTTATTTAATTATTTGTTTTGAAGGGTCCCCAAAGTTTTATTTAGGTCTTGTGCTTATTTGACTTTGAAATTAAAAGAATACCAATCGTTTTTGGTGATTACACCAAATATCTCTAAGCTCTTTTTATCTTTTTTATTTTAATAAAATACCAATTGTATTTTTTTTTTGGTGATTGCACCAAATATCTCTAAGCTCCTTTTTATCTTTTTTATTTTAATAAAATAAAATACTAATCGTTTTTAGGTGATTGCACCAAATATCTCTAAGCTCCTAGTTCCAATGAATGGAGATGTAATAAATACATGTTTAGTGATTCTAAAAAGAAAATATCAGACCATGCGTAGTGGGCAAATATTCACCCTTGGGCGTTTTGCGCCATGTGGCAGCCCAGTCAGCAATGAGGTATTATTGGGCGTTTTCTAAAATGGGTGTAGTGGGGATGGGGCATTATTGGGCAATATGTTTTGTAGTAAAATAAAATTAAAAAAAAACACCTAAAAATCTTATTGGCCAAGCAAATGAAATCTCTAATGTGATTAGCCAACCTTTTCCTCATTCGACGTTTTTCAAACCACGCCAAGGAGCATTTTTTGCAAGATAACGCCCAATAACGCTCAGGTGTAGTGGGGAAGGGGCGTTATTGGGCGTGATTGGGCAATTTAAAAAAAAAACGCCCCACTACGCATGGTCTCAAATCGTTGGTTTTTTTTTACAAAGATAGATCTAAAAATAGAACTATTTCTTCGGAGGATTGGTGTAATTTTGTTTTGATGTAACCGTTTGTTGTGTTGGTTTGGCCGCCCTTGTTCGGGATAGGCGTTTGTTTATTATAATACATACCTTTAAATAAAAACCTAAGATCATGTGTGGTGGGGAAGTGACATAATGCCCTTCCTTAGGCATAAAGTGTCATGTGACATATGGGGGGTGAAGTTAAAAATGAGTGTAATGAAGATTTGTAAAGATATGGGGGAATCTAATTTTTAGTTGGGTAAATTACATTTTTCGTCCTTCATGTATGTAACAGGTGGCAATGGATGACCTTTAACTTCAATAATTACAGCCACAATCCTTTATTTGCAAAACTCATTACACCTTAGGCCCTTTGGCACTGACCAGGTTAATTTTAAACTTTAAATCATGCGCACCTCATGTGACAAAATGGTCGGCGGCGTGACAAAATTTCTCAAGGCGTCAAGACCACGTAGTTTAATAGCCCCACAGATCTGACTGCCGGCTGGGTCCCTAATTTCCACCGCCCACTTGCCCACAAATCTGACCGACGAGTACGGTGGAAGTGGCGGAGCTCACAGATCTAACTAACGCACAATAATCACCCCTCTTTCCCCCAACCACTACCTAAAACTACAGCCGCTCCCATTTTCGATTTCTCTAATTAAACAAGTCCACAAATACAACTTGAAAAATTCATGGGAAATGGAAATAACCAGGTAGGTTCGCTTGGAAGTCGATTAAGCAACTTGTTTCACTCCAAAATTGGTTTGTCAGAAATGATCAGTGGTTGACGGTGTTGGTCGGTGGTATAGGTGGTTGTGGCTTGATGATGGTTGTAGAAGAAGAAGGAGGGAGAAAGAGAGAGTACAGGAGGGAGGGGAGAGAGAAATAGAGAAAAGGGAGTGTTTGATTTATAAATATAAATAAATATTTTTTATGTTCTTTTTAAATATATTTTTAAGTAGATAGGTAAAATTACAAAAGTATCCTTAATTGGTTAGATTTAACTGAAAATTTTAACTTGGTTAGTGCTAAAGGACGAAAGATGTAATGAGTTTTCCGAATAAAGGAGTGTGACTATAATTATTAAACTTAAAGGTTATCCATTGCAAACTTATACAAACATAAAGGACGAAAATTGTAATTTACCATTTTTAGTTTCATTTTTTTAAAGTTAAAAGGGGTATAGTAGAGATTTGTGAAGATGTGGGGGAATATGTTTGGCCATTCAAATTCATTCCGGGGGTGTTTGAGGAAACACCATTAAAAAAGGATACATAATCAATGTGGTGGGCGTTTTTGGGGCAATCCACGCCCAATTCGACCCCCACTACGGGTGGTCTAACTCTTTAACTTTTAGTTAGACTTAAGACAATAATAACATTAATAAGCTAATGTTTAAAAATTAAATAGTAGTGTTTTAGTAAAACCTTTAGCAAAAATCTAGAGCAATCCATAGTTAAACAATCTATCTTGATTCGTTTTTTCTTGAATCTAAAAGAGAATACATATTTGAAAACTCAATTATGAAGTCAAACTTGGATAATCAAAGCCATGCCCCGCGCCCCAACAACGCCGGTGTGTGGTGATTTTCAGCAGTGGCGCCCTGCTGACATGGGACTAATCACGCCCCTTCCATGCCCGATAACACATGCCTTATGACCTATTAAAAGAATACGACTCGTTAAGACATGTATGCCTAAACAAAACTTAGTAATACATCCATCACTCGTGGTTAATCATGGACAATCATGGATATATTTATGGAAAATCATAAATGTATACAAATTATGGACAATAATCATAGATTAAAGGAAATTATGTGAATTAGGATTAATAATGGCTTATAATGATCAATTAAGGTCGTTATTAATTAATTATTTCCAATTAGAACTAATATTGGTCATTGATGATTAATTATTTAATTTGAGTTACATAGTGTGCCTCTATTAGTCAAGTAGGGGCACATAGTGCCAAGTATGAGTAAGTGGCAAGAACTAGGGTCATTGTTAGTGTAACGTCCTACGTCCCTAAACTTTAGGCTATTGGCAATTTTAGTCCCTGAATTATGTAGTCATTAATACTTTTGGTACTTTGTGAATTCTATGCTATATTCTATATACTTGAAATGCCTAATTCTATATACTTGGAATGCCTAATTTTATATGCTTGAAATGCCTAATTCTTGATACTTTGGTGCTTGACTCTTGAGGCTCGTGAAACTTGAGACTTGGTTGAACGAGGGACTAGAGTCTTGTCACTGGCGGAAACTATGAAACTTTGAAATCTTTTGTGTTATGGCTATAATCTAGTTATACTATTACCCAATAAATACGCTACGCAACGCTTGATCTAACGCGAGAAAAGAATCAAAGATAGAAACATGGAAAGGATGGATTGGCGGAGTGGCAATCCGATCGGATGACCACCCGATCGGATGGCCACTCGATCGAGTTGCCATCCGATCCGCTGCACTCCGCCCTAATCTCTCTCCCACACTATAAATAGGCCTGTCACATCAGTCCTTCACTGATGTGACAGCCTCACTCGACCCAGACGCACGCACACCACATTTCTTCGATTTCTCGGCGATTTCGGTACGTTTCACACTAGATTCTTGTACATCTTTGATCTACACATCATTCTCTACGAGATTCTCCTTTGAAATCTCACTTTTCACCGTGAAATCTCTTAGATCTGAGTTCTTAAGGATGATGTCATCATGGTGGTCTGTACAAACTACTATATGATGTCATTCCTGGTAGAATCTAGCTTAGATCTAAGGAATTTCATGCGTTTTACACTAAATCCATGCTATATCTACACTTTTCAAGCTAAAAACCTATGTTTATTTTCATCTCTTTTTAAACTTTTACATAAGACAGTGAGATCCGGATCTGAATGGACTGCAGACTTGATTATTAGTCTGGAGTCGGCTTGGAAAGGGATTGTTACCGGAGAAGATGACCGGAGTACGAATTCTGACATGAACACCATCACGAACGGACGACGGAGCGGACTGGGGTGATTCCCACCCGATTGGATCGGCTGTACACTGAGGGGTTCACCGTTGTCTTAGTACGTACCACGTTGTCGTTGCTTTAAACAGAAACTTAGAGTTTTTACAAAATTAAGAACGAGACAAGCTAACCCGATCGAGTGGCAATTCTATTGGATAGCCATCTAATCGAACAGCCACCCGATCGAGTGACACTTGCCCTTAACCCTAAATACACTTGAAACTTTGAAGTCCTGATCGTCGAGTGGCAGCTCGATTGGATAGCCATCCGATCGAACAGCCATCCGATCGAGACAACCTCGAATCTTGAAGTTGGATCGAGAGGTGACCCGATCAGATAGCCATCCGATCGGACAACCATTCGTTCCCTTCACACTTTTGTCAAATTGAATCGAGTGGCAACCCGATCGGATATCCATCCGATCGGACAGCCATCCGTTCCTTTACACACTTGTCACTCAATCGACTGGCAATCCGATCGGATGGCCATCCGATCGGACAGCCGTCCGATCCAGTGACTAATCCGACACTTGTGCAATCTCGTTGTTTTGTCCGACACTTATTTCGTTACAATCTAATTAGGCTAAACCTAGAGAGCTCCCTTTGATCCAATAACGGTTAATCAGTTAAGCAATCACTGTGAGTATACTCGATCCATTTTTGCTTTAAACTTTGGGATGTAACATGTATTCTACTAAACTACGATACTTGAGACTTTTGCAAACTAAACTCTATCCTACGTGTAAGTGAAACTTGTGATTCTTGTATTCTATTTGTGCTATGTGAACGTTTAATCCAGGGTGTGTAGTTCCGCCTTAACAATAGTAACGCTACAGGAGATGCACCTCCCAATTATTTTCGGGGGTATTGTTAGAAGGATTCTAGTTTTCCTTGATACTTGGGCTATCACTTGTTGGACTGCGAACACTAGCATGGCTGAAACTATTTTATTACTTACATTGTGGATATGAGTTGTTTTAATCCATTACTGTATGTACTCAAACTTGTATACTCGCTAGTACATTTTTGTACTGACCATATTTTAATACATGTTGCAGGCTGATAAGATGCTGTGGAAACAAGTGAATCAAGCTAGGGTGATGCTTAGAAACCCACGTAGTTAATTAATCTTTGAACAATATTTGATATTTGGTGTAATTTGTTACTTGATATGATGGTTATTCATTTTAGACGATGTTAAATCAATTTAATCATTATGAAATTTCTAGTGTTATGGAATCTCATGAGCAATCTGAACGCTTAGTGCTCGCACCCCGATGTTTCCGCCATCGGTTGGGGTGTGACAGTTAGTCTATGTCGACAATTAGGATCAATTACTGTTATTGTTGGACAACGATGGTCAATGAGGGTTAGTATTCATCAAGTATGTTAAATAAGGGCAGGCAAGGTCAATTAGTTTTTAGAGGTAATTAGGGCAAACATGGGTCAAAATTGGTCAACATACACCAATTAGGGTAATCACTATCACTATTGGTCAAGGATTGACTATATTAATCAATAGATTGGTTTGGGTTTTTACCCGAATACCCAACTACCCGATTTAAACAAGGATAGGAACCGAGTTTTAGAAGTGGATTTTTTTCGGGTAGTGTATGTAGGTGAGGTCGGGTATCGCTTTGGGTCGGTTCTTGCTCAGGTTGGGTCGGGTTTTGACTTTTGTTCACCCCTAGAAGAAATAGATTGAAAGAAATTGGAAGTTTACCTGAGTCACAAGAAATTAGACCATGGAAATTAAAGAGGTCGTGATTCTGGTGGAGTGGGCGGCGATGGTCGTGAACGGTGGTGGAGTTGGCGGCGAAGGTCGTGAACGGTGGTGGAGTAACTGGTTGCATATGAGAAAACCCTATTTTGGGGTTTAAGCTTTATTTACATCCAACTTTCTACCAATTTTATTTAATTTTCAAACATTTATTTATGCTACCGATTTTGCTACGTCATTTTTTTATATTTGTTTCCTCAGAATTGCTACGGATGTTGCTACAACTTTTTCTACGCTTGGTTTTAAATATTTTTTTGATAAATTTTGCTAGGCTTTTTATTTAACTATTTTTTTAAATACTTATATTCTCAACTTTGCTGCAGATTTTGCTACTGATTTTATTTAACTGCTTTTTTGTTAATTTATAAGTATGTATTTTATTGGTTTTGCTACGCTATTTTTTTCTATATTGTAACACCTCGTAAAATCACGTCCAATGAAGTATTGACACGTGTAATAAACCATAATAAAGTCAAACCTTGAATTTAAGGGACTAATTTTTCGAAAAATCGAAAACTTTGATTATGAAAAGACTAGAGGTATTAGCATACCTAAAATGAGTTTCTAAATAACCTTTTACGGTTTTATATTCACAAATGAACCACTTGTTGATCAAGTGTGGCCATGTGCGTTATTAATTGAAAGTTTGCGCAATAAAGGGTTAAAAGCGTCAACATGTAAATTATTACCTCTGAGTGACCTTTTAACAAACCGAGAGCCTCATGATATTTGATTATACTCTCGGTAATGCCAATCATTGGACATACAAGGCTTTTATGCCTAAAAGTGAAGTTACGCACAACTTTGCAAGTATAAGGGATTAAAAGTGTCAATATGTTTAATTATACCTCTGAATGGCCTTTTATCGAGCCCGAAGCATTTTGATGTTTAATAATACTTTCAAGAATGCCTAATATGGATTAGGTGAGGCTTCAATGCTATTAAATAATGATTTACGCAAGTTTGCGCATTAGAGGGATCCTAAAGCGACAAACTGCTAAAGTATGCCGATTCGTATGTTATCGGACCTTCCGGATTATGACCATGAGATAAACATGTCTTGTTTATCCCTGATATAGCTTAGATATGGGCTTAGAGGAGTTTGGTACGCGTCAATAAACTTTTAAATCATACAAGGACTAAAAGTGTCAAAAAGCGCACAAGTTTGCACTCACACGCATATCTTACATTCTGGTTATCCCCGGACATCCAAAAATTTATGTAAGCACTAAAATATTTAATTTTAGTGTTTGGCTTGTCAAAAATCCATTCGTCACGCAAGTTGGATCGTTTTTTCGCGCTTATGCGCATGTCGTCATAATTAAGCAAACATCGCGATCGTACGACCAAACGAACCAACGTCCGACATGTTTCTGAGCATGTTTCATATCCACAATGTTTAGGCTTCATATTAGGGCCTTAATGTTGGCTTGACGGGCCTTAATGTTGGCTTGACGGGCCTTAGAAGTGTCGGAAATGAGTTTAAAAACAACAGGGACTGAATCTGCAAGTTTAGAAACAAGAATGCTGATCAGAAGGACCTTGGAGTGACGCCAAGCCCCCTTAGCGTCACGCGAGGCCTCTTCTGACCAGATTCAGTGTTTATTGCAAGCTGTTAATAGCTGTTATGTGCATAAAACCCAATTCCACTTGTTTGTTCCTGAACATGGGGGGGCCAATGTGATGTACATAAGGCTACCAACAAGTGTAGGGATGTGATCATTCCCTCTTCTCCAAGAAACGATCCTAACGGTGGACCATTTCATATAAATACCCACCTTATGTTCACTCATTCACTCACAACTTCTCCTCTGATCATTTCTGGAGCTCAAGGACCATCCTCAAGCATCACAAATCGTTCATAGGACTCTTGTAAGTATGCCTAACCTTCCTTGTTCAAGTTTTGCTTAGATTATAGCATAGAAGTCAAACCGTCGTAATTAACGGTTGACTTAGTGATTAATTATGTTTAGATCAGTGTTTAGTCAAATCAAAGGTAGTTATAAGATGGTAATTATGTGGGTAATAAACCCTTAAAAGGGCACCCTCTGATTCCCGTCCTAGCTAGATCAAATGTCGGATCAAAGATCGTTAGAAAAAGTCAACAGAAGTGAAATCTTTGAATTAACGCATAATTTGAAATATAGAAGGTGTGTAATCTGTTTTGTCATTAATATAACTTTGTAATTAATGTTTAAACATGATTGATCCGACAATTTCCTATTTAAGCTCGATTAGGAACCGAAAGGCGCAAGACTTTGACTTTTGCTTTGACTTCGGTTCTGACCCGATTTAGAAGGATTTAGAAATGCCTTAGGGCTTCCTTAGGACCGGGTTACATGTAGGTATAACCCTCTGTACTTGATTCGTTGATTGCCCCATTCGATTACGCATTTCCGTTAATTGCCTATATGTTGACCATTATGCCCTTTTCACCTTAAAACGTGATTTTTGGAAATGTAAAAGAGTAGAAACTTTAGTCACTGATATATAAACTTGTACCCAAAGTTTGACATCATTTTGAGGTGTAGTTTGAGAGTTATGCTCATTAGCGTAAATTGAAAGCTTTATGTTAATAAAACGGCGTAATTAGCGTATAGCCTATTTAAACCTACTTTTTATATCAAACCTATTACCCACTGATGTAATATATTATTTTGGGATTTTTGAAGATTTTTAATTAATTTTAGGCTGAGCATAACTTATAGTCGTAGGCTTAATCCGGTAATTGTCGGTTTTGCCCTTACGGGCTATAAAATGAGTTTTACATATCTAGTGGACTCCAAACCTTTTGCTACTGATTACATATGATAAATAAATTATTTTAGACCTTCTGGAATAATAAAAAATATCAGCTTTGTATATAGAACCCGGAAACGGCTTTTAATCGCCTTTTTAGCGTTTTTAACGCATAGTATGTAGTAGAACTATTTTAAACATACAAGGGTTGATACCTACTGATATTTTAGGTAAATTATAATATTTTAACAGTAAGCAAAGGTTGTTAAACTCAGACTTCAGTTTTGAGCTTTTCGGCTTATGTGAAATTACCAAAATGCCCATACGGTGCATAGTTTGGTTATAATTGATAAATTTCACATATATGCCATACCATACTGTTATAACTTTTTAAATTGAGTATTTTTGCTGATTACATCAGAGCTGTAACTTAGGTTAATACTTAAACTCTTTTATAAACTGAAAATGACCAAACTACCCCTACGGAGCATAGTTTGTGTTTAAATTCGTTTCGGGCATAATAAAAGACATCTTACTGATGTCACAACATATTTAAGGCATATTAACTTAGGAAACCTGTATATGGCTCTCATGAATACCCGTTACGCTTATTACGCGTTCGGTTCGGCGTATGTAACTAGTTTGCATAATTTAGCTGAAACGGGTCAAACCCTATCGCTTTTATCTCAAAATCCAGAATGTGTTTAGTTTACCCATATTATACAAGTCTTAAAACTTGTCGGGTCTAAATCACATTCTATTCCGGTCTTCGCTTAATCATGCGTTTGAACCGTATCGTTCTTTAAAACTAACCGGTCTAAGTTACGACTTAAATAAGACCCGTTAGAAATCTAATAGGTTAATCAAACCTTCGTTCCAGATTAAGAGCCCCAGTAAAAGCTATCTGTACTTGCTGATTTGATATACGGCTGGGATTGAATTTATATTTAGCTCAGGTAAATACTTTTAACTTATTTTCCCTTATACGGGCTTGGGATACGGTATTATAAAAATACCGCTTGGTCGGGTGTAGAAACCTTTTAATCGAAGATGATTAAATTGCATAATCCCGTTTTAATCTGTATTGATTGATAACAAATAACATTGGGGGTTAATGACCGTGTCCTGGATATCCTTGGCTCATTTAAAAAGTGAATGGCCATGACGTAAGCACAAGGTGTAGGCAAAACACCTCCTGTTGCATATGTAAAACATATACTCACTCGTAAGGGTATCTTCTTGTGAGATCATATATGTGGTGTGTCGATTAATCTTGTCCGGCTTGTATTGTATAATCACCGGCCCTAAATGTTGGACAAACATGTAAATCGGATACAAGATTTTTATTAAAAAAAATTGTCCCAAGTATAAAAGATTAATTTTGCCTCTGTGCATTTTAATCAAATTATAAAAGATATTTGTGCCACGTGCATTCAAATCAATTTTCTTAAACTCTTTGCAAAATGAGTCAGTTAATTGTATTTACCTGTGAAAACTGACGTATTTTCCAAAAAGGTTAAGTGACAGGTACTGAACGTAATTGGCTGGAAGCTCAGGGCGTTAATAAGGAATCTTGCCAGTTCTAGATGCCTGAAGTCTGTTGAACAATGTTTATGTTTATTTGATCCGCCTGTGGATCTTTTACTTTCCGTTGTAATACTCTAATATTACTTTATATTCGGATTGTAATATATTTATCTTTTGTTTCCGCTGTGCATTTATATATTGTGTTGTTTGACTATGATGATATCAACTACGTCACGATACTCCCCACCTTTCCCACCGGTGACACGTGGAAATTCGGGGTGTGACAGGTTGGTATCAGAGCCAACATTGAGTGAATTAAACACTAGCCTTTTTGTGTTTAATCTCAATGACACATTAGCACATTTCTTGACCTTCTGAGTCTAGACTTAACCTAGGAATATTCTCAATCCTAATTTGGAAATTTTGCTCCAAAATTTTTTATACGTCGCCAAACGAAGAAGCCGTAATAGGATTTCTCCACACCCGGAGCCTTGAAATGCTGAGCTTCGTACCGCGGCTAGAATGAAACGAGCATACAAGGAGAAAGCATTAAAAAAAATGAAGAATAAACTCCTTTTACTGAAGATCGTTTCCTTAATAGTCCTCATATGGACATTTTTATCTTTCAGTCCCTCCGAGGACACATTATTTCTTTCAAGTCCCGCTTAGGGCAACTCTGTACTTTTTATGATAATTGGAATGTTAAGTTATAAATTTCATTTTTGCTATTATATGCATAAATATATATGAAATAAATAAATCAAAAATCATTCCATTTTAATAATGATCTGCCTATTAAATATGATTAAGAATCTTAAGAGTGAAACCTAGCCTGAGTGTCATTGTAAAGACCTGGCCAAGATGGTAAGACCTATTTAAAAGATTCAGATTCCTGTTAACATCTGAAAACATGTTAACCCTCCTGGCAGACGTGATTCGTTAAAATCACCCATGTCATTCTTATATTGGATTCTTCAAAAGATCCATAACCCAACTTAATGATCTCTGAATCATGGGTTAAATCATCAATTAAGATGATCATATTTTAACCATACGTGGTAATATAGTGCCTACGGGCCTTGCTCATTTCTATATGAGCCAAAAGACAGTGGTAGCGATGACTCCTTGTCCGAAAAAGGTAATGAACTATGTTCAAACCTTAATGCCTCGATTCTCTGAAATCATGGCTTATAAATTAAACTTGTCTACGCGACTAGGCCATTTGTGCCATTATTAAAACCTTAATGCCTCGATTCTCTGAAATCATGGCCTATATCATCCTATAAGATGATCATATTATAAACATCCATTAGTGATGAAGTGCCTACGGGCTAAACTTGTTGTCTGATAAGACAACGACAGTGGTGGTCTTGACCTCCTGTCTAAAAATATTGGACCATGTCCAAGCATTATAGTCGGTATGATCCATACGATCTCGACTAATAGCATCTGAAAAGATGATCATATCATGAACATCCCTCAGAAGGGAAATGCCCACGGGCTATCTCTATTGTCCTAAAAGACAAAAGACAGTTGTAGTCGTCGACTCTCTGTCAAGAAAAGCAACCAATTATGCTCAAACCTTAAATGCCTCGATCCCAAACGATCATGGCTCGTAAATTTAAAACTGTCCTTGTGACTAGGCCTTTCGTGCCACTTTAATATCCTTAATGTTTTATAACTAGGATAAATTATAATGAAAATACTAATATAATTAACAAATTAACCCATATGGTTTATATTACCAAGGTTAATGAATCATCAAGAATGATAATTTCGTATCAACCTTTGAATAAATCATCGTCAATATTTATGTAGCAATCAAGTTACATGGCTGGAACAAAGGAGGTCAACAGCCACCCGAAAGAGAACAATGATACTACCAGAATTAGTATAACTGAAGCGAAACTACAGACACTAATAGATAGTGCTGTTACTCAAGCTCTTGACAATCAGTGTAATGAATCAATTGATAACCACTCTGAGACTCTATCTGTGGCTCGTAGTAAGCCCCCTCCTAAAACACATGAGTCAAAGGAAGATGATGTTCATAACTCGTCACATGGAAAGAGTGTTCCGTTTAGACAGGTCGTGCTTCACCAAGAGGCACCAATTAAGACCTGCTCATATAAATATTTTGTCTTCTGCAAGCCCAGAGACTTTACAGGAGAAAAAGGAGCCGTCGATTGCATGACATGGCTCGATGAGATGGACGCTGTTGTTGACATCAGCGGTTGTGCGGAGCAAGATGTTGTGAAATTTGTTTCACAATCATTCAAAGGAGAAGCGTTGGCATGGTGGAGATCATTGCTCCAAGCCACGGGAAAGGTTCTACTCTACAACTTATCTTGGGATCAATTTGTTGCATTAGTCAAGGAAAACTATTGCCCTCAGCATGAGGTAGAAAAGATAGAATCAGACTTCTCGACTTTGTTCATGGAGAATTTGGATTGTCAGGCATATGTGACAAGTTTCAACACTATGTCCCGCCTAGTTCCTTATTTAGTCACCCCTGAACCTAAACGCATAGCGCGTTTCATTGGAGGCCTAGCACCTGAGATAAAGGAAATGTTAAAGCATCTAGGCCAACCACATATAGGTCTGCGGTGGACTTATCCTTATCTCTCACCTTAGATGCAATCAGAATTAAGTCTGTTAAGGCTTCTGGCGAGGGAAGAAGAGAAAGAGAGGAGGATAACTCTCATCAATATAACAAGAAGAAGAAGGGAAGCTTTGAGCACGGGAAAGATTCCGAGTTTAGGAAAAACCCGAGTCAGTCTAATAACAGACCCAAATGCAGTAACTGCAGAAAGCAACATTCTGGAAAATGTACAATCGACCCACGTGCTAAATTGTGTGGAATTTGCAAGACCAAGGGTCACAAAACCTTAGATTGCAAGGAGTTGAAGAACGCGACATGTTACAATTGTAACGAGGAAGGGCATATCAAGACTAACTGCCCAAAGATTTTAAAGAAGTCGAGAGAGGCCAGGAAATCAAAAGCATGAGTCTTCCAGAGGAACGCCCATGAGGTGGTACAGAGTGCTAACTATATAGCAGGTACTATTCCTTATCAAGAAGTTTATGCAGAAATTTATTTTTGATGCTGGCACATATAATTCTATAATGAATGATAAATGTTGAGAACTATTGTCTCTGCCTGTTTAGAACTCCGGCCATTTGTCACGAGATAGAAATTGGCCGATGATACCATAGAAAATGCTTCAACAAACCTTAGATCGATATTTTATAGCTATTAGGAATCGCTCTTTTCTGATATCCTTATGGCAAGCTTTCAAGCTATCCAAATTCATCAATATAATAAAGACAGATGTGACATTTGATCCCCTGTCAAAAAGGTGACGGACTAGGTCCATACCTTAAATGCCATTGATGGTCTTTTATCGCCTAGGTTAAGTATAAATAATAATATATATACATATCTAAATAGCGTTCATTAAGAATGTTCGTACTATATTGGCCTGCATGGTTTAATGGTACCATGGATAGTATATGATGAGTTGCCAGGATGACGAATAGTGGTTGTCGGATTGCAATTAAACAATTGTTTTATCAATGATAGGAACCCATATCAAGTATGGCAAACACGGATAAGACAGCCGATGATCGTGCTATGGATAATGCGACACATGCCAATGATACTACAATTGTGAACCTTAGAATTTCCAATGATGTCCTTCAAACTATGATAGACGCAGCTGTTGGAAAAGCTGTGAAGAAGGCCGTGAAAAAGTTCAAGGAGCCCCATGCTACTCACTCCCAATTTTATCTAGGACCACATTTCCTTACTCATAAGGAGGATCTTGTTCATGCCTCAAATGCAAAAGATGAGCTAAAAAGGAAAAGGGAGGAAGATAACTCCCAGAGCTCTAAGATGAAGAACAAACAAAAGTCCAACCAGAAACCAGCATGCAAGACCTGCAAGAAGCGCCATTATGGGAAGTGCAGGTTCGAACAAAAATCCCAATCGCAGCCGAGGGCTTGTGGGATCTGCAAATCAAGGGAACATAAAACGTTGGACTGCAAGGACATGAAGAATGCAGTCTGCTTCGGCTGTAATGAGAAAGGCCACATCAAGACTACGTGCCCTAAATATGTCAAAGGAATTGCGACTAAGAAAGGAAAGCCTAAGAATGAAAGTGCCTAAAATACCCGAGCTAGTTCATAAATAATGGCCTCAGGTACATTTCTTGACAATTATTAATGATTTAAATTCTAAGAGTTTTTATTTTTTTTTCGGATACTAATAAATCCTTCATAAACTATAAGTATAGCAAGATTTTTAAAACTTTTCATAAGAACCCTATATATTAAGTATAAGGTAAAACTTACAGACAATCATAGGAACCATTTCTTCTGTTCCTGTCAGCAATCTGCAATCAAATTCCAGTATACCCTATCTCCGGAAAAAGTGCGTTAGCATATATAATTGATATCTCTTGATCTCTATCAATTAAGAATACCAGATGGTATGACAAAAAGCGCCATGTGAAGGCTGGTGTATCTTAATACGTTCCATAGATTGCTTCCATGCCTGATCAGTATGGAGGTTTAATACATGGGACCACAAAGATATTCCAATAATCATATGGTACTAAAGTTAACTAATGGTATTCAAAGAAGATATCTAAAATGGAATTGTCCAAGTAAGTGTCTATGATTTAGAAATCTGTGGACTCGTAACATAAATGTGTCCTTTATCTGACACAAGCTATGATGGATGAACTAGAGCCGGATATTTGGAAAAATCTCTGTAACCTTCTCTCTGTCTAGGTTGTCTACTCCAAGGATTACCCTGTTTACCTTCTGAGGCTAGTAGAGTTAAGATTAACATCCCGCTGTGGGCTGGAGTATTGTGAAAACTCCATGTTGATTATGGAATAATATAAACCATGATTAAGTAAGTTTTAAAATATAGGTTCATATTTTTCCTGACACAATATTTAGAGGGTTTGTTATTTGTCAAATAAGAAGGACAGATCGTTTTGCTTATGCATTGATTACCGCAACCCTATTTAGGCAACAATTAAGAATCGCTATTAGCTGGCCAGGATCGTCGATCTGTTCGGCTAAGCTGTGAGGATTAGCTATTCCTTGAGATTAGTTTAAGCAGTGGTTGGAATAACCATCTCACCGTAAGATAAGTTTTTATATAATCGTTGTTATATAAGTACTAAGGCTGCTCCTTGGGAGACCTTATATGTACGGAATGTTAAGCCCTGGATATATATATAGGAACCTTCGGGAAATCAAATGCAACAAAGGTCAATAGCCTATGAACTAAAACCTATACAAGGATCTTTGTGGAGCTCGCAATGCGTTATATATACTAATGATTTAAGGACGTGTTCCGCCAATAAGTCAAGAAGCATTATCACATAGTAATATGCAGATTTATGATTGAACGAGAAACCCGTATCGATTTAGAATCGACTGGTAAAGAAACTCCAAAAGGATACATGACCTATTATAGAGGTCATCTGGAGTACCTTAGAGGCCCAAATGTCCTGAGGAAGGCTAAGTTCAATAAAAGACAGAAAGTATTTTCCTTTACTTTAACAAATCTCGAGGTCGAGATTTATTTTAAGGGGGTGAGGATGTAACACCTCGTAAAATCACGTCCAATGAAGTATTGACACGTGTAATAAACCCTAATAAAGTCAAACCTTGAATTTAAGGGACTAATTTTTTGAAAAATCGAAAACTTTGATTATGAAAAGACTAGAGGTATTAGCATACCTAAAATGAGTTTCTAAATAACCTTTTACGGTTTTATATTCACAAATGAACCACTTGTTGATCAAGTGTGGCCATGTGCGTTATTAATTGAAAGTTTGCGCAATAAAGGGTTAAAAGCGTCAACATGTAAATTATTACCTCTGAGTGACCTTTTAACAAACCGAGAGCCTCATGATATTTGATTATACTCTCGGTAATGCCAATCATTGGACATACAAGGCTTTTATGCCTAAAAGTGAAGTTACGCGCAACTTTGCAAGTATAAGGGATTAAAAGTGTCAATATGTTTAATTATACCTCTGAATGACCTTTTATCGAGCCCGAAGCATTTTGATGTTTAATAATACTTTCAAGAATGCCTAATATGGATTAGGTGAGGCTTCAATGCTATTAAATAATGATTTACGCAAGTTTGCGCATTAGAGGGATCCTAAAGCGACAAACTGCTAAAGTATGCCGATTCGTATGTTATCGGACCTTCCGGATTATGACCATGAGATAAACATGTCTTGTTTATCCCTAATATAGCTTAGATATGGGCTTAGAGGAGTTTGGTGCGCGTCAATAAACTTTTAAATCATACAAGGACTAAAAGTGTCAAAAAGCGCACAAGTTTGCACTCACACGCATATCTTACATTCTGATTATCCCCGGACATCCAAAAATTTATGTAAGCACTAAAATATTTAATTTTAGTGTTTGGCTTGTCAAAAATCCATTCGTCGTGCAAGTTGGATCGTTTTTCGCGCTTATGCGCATGTCGTCGTAATTAAGCAAACATCGCGATCGTATGACCAAACGAACCAACATCCGACATGTTTCTGAGCATGTTTCATATCCACAATGTTTAGGCTTCATATTAGGGCCTTAATGTTGGCTTGACGGGCCTTAGAAGTGTCGGAAATGAGTTTAAAAACAACAGGGACTGAATCTGCAAGTTTGGAAACAAGAATGCTGATCAGAAGGACCTTGGCGTGACGCCAAGCCCCCTTAGCGTCACGCGAGGCCTCTTCTGACCAGATTCAGTGTTTATTGCAAGCTGTTAACAGCTGTTATGTGCATAAAACCCAATTCCACTTGTTTGTTCCTGAACATGGGGGGGGGGGCAATGTGATGTACATAAGGCTACCAACAAGTGTAGGGATGTGATCATTCCCTCTTCTCCAAGAAACGATCCTAACGGTGGACCATTTCATATAAATACCCACCTTATGTTCACTCATTCACTCACAACTTCTCCTCTGATCATTTCTGGAGCTCAAGGACCATCCTCAAGCATCACAAATCGTTCATAGGACTCTTGTAAGTATGCCTAACCTTCCTTGTTCAAGTTTTGCTTAGATTATAGCATAGAAGTCAAACCGTCGTAATTAACGGTTGACTTAGTGATTAATTATGTTTAGATCAGTGTTTAGTCAAATCAAAGGTAGTTATAAGATGGTAATTATGTGGGTAATAAACCCTTAAAAGGGCACCCTCTGATTCCCGTCCTAGCTAGATCAAATGTCGGATCAAAGATCGTTAGAAAAAGTCAACAGAAGTGAAATCTTTGAATTAACGCATAATTTGCAATATAGAAGGTGTGTAATCTGTTTTGTCATTAATATAACTTTGTAATTAATTTTTAAACATGATTGATCCGACAATTTCCTATTTAAGCTCGATTCGGAACCGAAAGGCGCAAGACTTTGACTTTTGCTTTGACTTCGGTTCTGACCCGATTTAGAAGGATTTAGAAACGCCTTAGGGCTTCCTTAGGACCGGGTTACATGTAGGTATAACCCTCTGTACTTGATTCGTTGATTGCCCCATTCGATTACGCGTTTCCGTTAATTGCCTATATGTTGACCATTATGCCCTTTTCACCTTAAAACGTGATTTTTGGAAATGTAAAAGAGTAGAAACTTTAGTCACTGATATATAAACTTGTACCCAAAGTTTGACATCAGTTTGAGGTGTAGTTTGAGAGTTATGCTCATTAGCGTAAATTGAAAGCTTTTTGTTAATAAAACGGCGTAATTAGCGTATAGCCTATTTAAACCTACTTTTTGATATCAAACCTATTACCCACTGATGTAATATATTATTTTGGGATTTTTGAAGATTTTTAATTAATTTTAGGCTGAGCATAACTTATAGTCGTAGGCTTAATCCGGTAATTGTCGGTTTTGCCCTTACGGGCTATAAAATGAGTTTTACATATCTAATGGACTCCAAACCTTTTGCTACTGATTACATATGATAAATAAATTATTTTAGACCTTCTGGAATAAGAAAAAATATCAGCTTTGTATATAGAACCCGGAAACGGCTTTTAATCGCCTTTTTAGCGTTTTTAACGCATAGTATGTAGTAGAACTATTTTAAACATACAAGGGTTGATACCTACTGATATTTTAGGTAAATTATAATATTTTAACAGTAAGCAAAGGTTGTTAAACTTAGACTTCAGTTTTGAGCTTTTCGGCTTATGTGAAATTACCAAAATGCCCCTACGGTGCATAGTTTGGTTATAATTGATAAATTTCACATATATGCCATACCATACTGTTATAACTTTTTAAATTGAGTATTTTTGCTGATTACATCAGAGCTGTAACTCAGGTTAATACTTAAACTCTTTTATAAACTGAAAATGACCAAACTACCCCTACGGAGCATAGTTTGTGTTTAAATTCGTTTCGGGCATAATAAAAGACATCTTACTGATGTCACAACATATTTAAGGCATATTAACTTAGGAAACCTGTATATGGCTCTCATGAATAGCCGTTACGCTTATTACGCGTTCGGTTCGGCGTATGTAACTAGTTTGCATAATTTAGCTGAAACGGGTCAAACCCTATCGCTTTTATCTCAAAATCCAGAATGTGTTTAGTTTACCCATATTATACAAGTCTTAAAACTTGTCAGGTCTAAATCACATTCTATTCCGGTCTTCGCTTAATCATGCGTTTGAACCGTATCGTTCTTTAAAACTAACCGGTCTAAGTTACGACTTAAATAAGACCCGTTAGAAATCTAATAGGTTAATCAAACCTTCGTTCCAGATTAAGAGCCCCAGTAAAAGCTATCTGTACTTGCTGATTTGATATACGGCTGGGATTGAATTTATATTTAGCTCAGGTAAATACTTTTAACTTATTTTCCCTTATACGGGCTTGGGATACGGTATTATAAAAATACCGCTTGGTCGGGTGTAGAAACCTTTTAATCGGAGATGATTAAATTGCATAATCCCGTTTTAATCTGTATTGATTGATAACAAATAACATTGGGGGTTAATGACCGTGTCCTGGATATCCTTGGCTCATTTAAAAAGTGAATGGCCATGACGTAAGCACAAGGTGTAGGCAAAACACCTCCTGTTGCATATGTAAAACATATACTCACTCGTAAGGGTATCTTCTTATGAGATCATATTTGTGGTGTGTCGATTAATCTTGTCCGGCTTGTATTGTATAATCACCGGCCCTAAATGTTGGACAAACATGTAAATCGGATACAAGATTTTTATTAAAAAAAATTGTCCCAATTATAAAAGATTAATTTTGCCTCTGTGCATTTAATCAAATTATAAAAGATATTTGTGCCACGTGCATTTAAATCAATTTTCTTAAACTCTTTGCAAAATGAGTCAGTTAATTGTATTTACCAGTGAAAACTGACGTATTTTCCAAAAAGGTTAAGTGACAGGTACTGAACGTAATTGGCTGGAAGCTCAGGGCGTTAATAAGGAATCTTGCCAGTTCTAGATGCCTGAAGTCTGTTGAACAATGTTTATGTTTATTTGATCCGCTTGTAGATCTTTTACTTTCCGTTGTAATACTCTAATATTACTTTATATTCGGATTGTAATATATTTATCTTTTGCTTCCGTTGTGCATTTATATATTGTGTTGTTTGACTATGATGATATCAACTACGTCACGATACTCCCCACCGGGCCCACCGGTGACACGTGAAAATTCGGGGTGTGACATATATTCATTTTCTTAGTTTTGCTATGGAATTTGCTACGGATTTCATTCGCTATGGAATATTCGTAGCAAAATGGTAGCAAAATGTGTCCGTAGCTAATTCGTAGCAAAATTTGCGACCGATTTTGCTACGTTATTTTTTTATATTTATTTCCTCAAAATTGCTACGGATGTTGCTACAACTTTTTCTATGCTTGGTTTTAAATATTTTTTGATAAATTTTGCTACGAATTTTGCTAGGCTTTTTATTTAATTGTTTTTTTAAAAACTTATATTCTCAACTTTGCTACAGATTTTGCTACTGATTTTATTTAACTGCTTTTTAGTTAATTTATAAGTATGTATTTTCTTGGTTTTGCTACGAATTTTGCTACGCTATTTTTTTCTATATCTATTTTCTCACTTTTGCTACGGATTAGCTACGGAATTTGCTACGAATTTCATTCGCGACGGAATATTCGTAGCAAAATGGTTGCAAAATGTGTCCGTAGCTAATCCGTAGTTAATTCGTAGCAAAATTTGCGACTGATTTTCCCCGTAGCAAAACTTCATAGCAAAAGCCTCTTTTTGTAGTGATATACATATATATACATATATACATATATATATATATATATATATATAACAATTAACGTAGTTCGTTAGAGACAATGAGCATGTTTGGCTAAGCTTTTCCAACCAACTTATTGACTTATTGACTTAATAAAAAAGCCAATAAGGAGTTTTAGTGTTTGGCAAATGCAAAAGTCCTTTTCAAAATGACTTTTTGAGAAGGAGAAAAAGTCATTTTTGAAAAGTTAGAATGTTGTGACTTTTTGAACTAACTTATTGACTTATTAGCTTTTAGTCATTTTACATCAATAAGCTAAGCCAAACACTTTTTAAAAAACAACTTATTGACTTATTGGCTTTTCCCACCCCTTAAGCTAATCCAAACCCTTTTTTTAAAAACTCATTTTCAAAAAGTCATAAGTCAATAAGTCTTTTTCCCAGAAGTGCTTTTTAACTTAAATAAGCTTAGCCAAACATGCCCAATATATTGAATGGACGAAAATAGAATGATAATTACAGTTCTGCCATTCCTTTAGAAATTCCGTTCACCCTGTTTCAACCCTCATCTTCTTCACTTTGAAACCACCACCACAGCCTATCGATTCCTTCTGAGATAATGAGATTAGACTTCCAACGAAGATGAAGGACGATTTCGGCCGCTGACTATAGTCTTCGACCGCTGACTACAGCTCCGATTAGGCCTCCAACGAAGGTGAAGGGCGATATTCAACTACTTAATGTTCACAATTGTTCGATTTGTGCTCTTTCGTCTGCGATTAGGGCCCCAACAGGTGCGATTCAGCAATTTAGGGCTCCTTTTTTGTGCTTTTAGGGTTTTTTTTAATTGTTTTGGTGTTTATTAAATTTGTATCTACCTAAAGTGCTCCAGTGGCTTAGCCAATTTGATATTCTGTTTTGGAAATTAGAGTAAGGCAGTAAGCTGAGGTTTATGACATCCTGCACATCTCTTGAGAAACTGTGATGGTTGATTTTGTATGATAACTTAGTTTTTTAAGGTTGTGGGAGATTGGAAGTTTGGAATGGATAACAACAAACACAAATCTGTTGTTTCGTCCCACCATGTATTTCTTTTATAACTCCATTATCTTTCTTTTGTTTAATTGTTTTAGCACCCGTTTTATATTTCATGTTTAATCACCTGTTGCTGTTTATGTTTTGTGTTATCTGCTTGATCATCTGAATTAGCTTATTGTTACCAGGTTTAATCACCTTGTATGCCCAGTTTATTGTTTAATCACCTATTTTCTGGATTTCATAAAACTTTAAGGCTTAAAGGGATTAGCTATAAATAACAAAATACTTGAATTTTCACTAATTTTCGTGGTTACTTTTCTTTATTTGAGTGTCAATAAGCTAGGGCTTAAAAAAATATTCTCAGTGTTTTCATTCAATAATGTGTATCAATAGTGCTGATCCGTTTCGCAAGTAGGACCAGAATAAAGCTTCGTCACATTTTGAGACGAGCATTGTTGGCAAATACCCTTGATACTTGTACTCAGGGTATTAAGGAAGCTAATGGATATTAAGACTTTGATTTTTCATTTGGTATCAAATATGGTAATTTACAAGTATAGCTAGAATAACTCCTACTAAAGATGAATCTCTTTAGATTGATGATTGATCAAGGCAAATTTTGATTCCGAAACTTGATCTATTAATTTTAATAGTAACATATTGCTTTCACAAATATGTGTGTTTGGTTTTTGTAGATATATCTTATGGATGTTTGGATGGAGTACATGGGTTGGCCATCAAATGATGGGGTGCAACTTTGGAGTGTAATGTTTCATGGCAGTTCAATGGTTCGTTGCTTCCTTCTATACAAGTACACATTTAACCACATCTTATCATTCTTTGCTTGGATTTTACAATGTATTCGTAATATAAAGATGATTATTGTCACTTTGTTGTTTCAATCATGCTTCAAGATGTTCTGTATATTTTGAATACAATCAATTTGATGCAACACCAAGATGCACTGATAATACGGTTTTAACCCGCCGCGAAGCGCGGGGCTTTTTACTAGTTAACAATGTAACGTGTTTCATTTAAACTATTTTATTTATTAACTATTTTATTTAAATTAATTACATATACATGCAATAACGATGGGGAAAATAGTAACTGATGATAATTGATGAATAAGGGCACTTGGTGTCACATGACACCCACTAAAGTATTTTTTTTTCCTAACAACAGCATTAGTATGTATACATACGAAGATAAACTCTAACACGAATAATGAAAGTGGTGTGGCGAAAAAGAATGCAGGTTTTAAACCAGAAGACAGAGGTTTCAATTCTAATTGAAGCAATTCGCGTTACTTTTGTTTTTTTGGTAAATTAGAAGTATCTAACTAAAACCCTTAAATTGACGTAAAGACTAAAAGCGTGAAGCCATTAACACCCTTATGATACGGTGTGACTTCAACATACGTAATGTAGTTCTTTAAATTGTATTGTTTTGTTTGGTATTTTCTTTTGTTTTTGTATTATTCTTTGGGTTTTATAGTCTTTGTTGGTCCTTTTCTATAATTCATAGAATTTTTATTTTTTGTATTATTCTTTGGGTTTTACAGTCTTTGTTGGTCCTTTTCCATAATTCATAGAATTTTTATTGTTAAAAAATAAATATATTAAAAAAAATTGCATAAAAAGTAAACAATACCCCTTTTTTTTTCTTTTTGAAAGGCGATAGCTCATAACCAACCAAAGCTAGCAAGAAGCTAGAACAACAAACATACAACAAATGGAAATCAAAACACACAGGTTATACAAAATCGAAATTACTCCATGCTTCATTTTTTTTGGAACGACGATTTTCTTGTATTATGCTACCGCACTCTCTCAATCGGAAAGCCTCGTTGGCCCACTTCGGCCAGGCTATGTTGTCTTAACCGGGCACACACTGGTTTCAGAGTTTGGCTTGGCCGTTCCCCCGGAAAACAATATCGTCGGTTGCCACTTGGTAGTCGTTGTGTCACCACATGAGCATAATTCTCTAGGGGTGGGCTCAGGATAGAGCATGACACCTCTACAAGGAGGCTAGGCATTATCCATCATTGTATAATCCACCAAACTTATGCGGTCTACAAGAAGAAGGTTGTTTGTTTTTAAACGTATATAGACTTTTAAAATAAACTGGTGGTGGTGTACGGACGATGTTGGTGGTGCTGGACGTGGACATGGACAGTGGGTGGTGGTGGATGGGGTGCTGAGTGGTGGTAGTGGTGGTGGTGTTTAATCCTCTGCAGCCTTTAGAAAATTTTAAAAGTGGTTGGGCCAAGTCTGTACCAAGAAGAGCTCGCGCAGACGTTTTTATAATGAAACGTCTTCGGAAAAACAAACAATTTGCAGATGACAATGTTTGCGCGACACAGATAGAAGGACATTGGTGGTGGCAATGATGTTTAGAACTAGGTCTCTCTGGAGGTGGCCAGTTCGAAACCGAGCTAAACCGGGTTTTACCGCAACGGGCTTTCAGGCGGGTGAGTTTTCCCTAAAACTGGTGACTTGGTGGCTCGGGTATGCATCCAACTTTGACTGTTATGAAAGAGGGGGTGTATTTTGCTCGATTGAGAGCATCTCAAAATGGTTATTCGGTGATTTAGTTGACCGTTATAAAATATTTATGAGGTTTAGGTTGAGTGGGGTCGTCCATGACATTATAGCCTAGGGGTGAGCAAAGGTTCCGAACCATCAAGAACCGACCCGGAACCAACCCGACCCAGAACCGAATATCTAACAAATATAAGAACCGGAACCATTTAAGAAGGAAAAGGTTCGGGTCTAAGAAGGGTCTCATGGGTCCTAGACCCTTTTAGAACCTTAAGAACCGTTTGCATACAACTTATTTTTGGGCTGCAACAAATATGAGTTTAGTGACTTCTTTGAAGCTGGTTCCTGACTTCTATGATCCTGATGCATCCATGTAATCTTTGGTACCCTCTTATCGGATATTCTACATTACATCACTGATGTAATGATCTTTGCATATAAAAAATGTACATTTAAATCAAATCCACATGTATTAAATCGGTTTCAATGGAACACTCACACTAGTTTAAAAATATATAATTATACACACATCATACATATATCATTACCTATCACAAATAAACCAAATCAATTTATACATACATTCAAAAAAAAATCGGTATTCCATAAAATCTATTCAATATAAAAACATCACATATAACCAGTAAGAATATTATACCCAAAAATCCACATTTGATAACCAAAAACATTCATGTAGCATATACAACAACAAAACAATCTCATAATACGAATAATTCGGTGTAGGAACTATGTTTACTTTTTATAAAAATATATTACAAAATAAATAATAAATAATAACGAGACTCTCGTTATTTGTGGGAAATTCGATTAGTACAATACCGGTAACAAAAACTAAATAAACGAATATAAAATACAACTAAATTGTACCAATCTTGATTCAAAGCCAATGTCTTTGAAAACTTCAACCGCATCTACGAGATCGAAACTCCGCTGCAAGACAAGCAAAATTGTTGACGGTTTTTGGTTGAGGCACGTGTTCAACACGCTTCCCTTAAAACAGATTCCGCGCCTCCTCTCAGACGGTCTGTCTCCCAGGGTACAACAACCGGAACAGTATGTGTACTGCCGGAGATGGCATTCATGCCCGAGATTACACTGGGTATAATTTGGTGTACATATAATTAGGAAATATGAAGTCGAAGAAAAAGATAATTTAGAGAATACTCTTCTCTAAATTTCTATGGAACAAAATTCTTTTATGTGTGTGTATTACTCATCTTTTCGACAATCTCTAGAATGAAACATCATCCTCTTCTTATACTCACACACATAAAGAAGCCATTAAACCCCATTATTATTGTCATGAATTAGACAATTAATCAAGATCATTAATCTTGTAATAAATGGGTTTAAATCTCTACATAAATGGACTTTAGTGGTTTGGTCAAAAACTGTCATTTCTCTTAATGACTAGAATTAAACGAGTTGAAACAGCTAGTTTGACCAAGTCCAACCAGTTGTTTTGTTTCCGCTGCAAACCTGCGAGCGCTTGAACTGGCCTGCCAGTCCGCGCGCCACGCCATATGGAGTCGCTCGCCACACAGATGCATCTGCGCATACCAGGACGCCACCTGGTCATGCGCCATCTATACTCGCGCGCCACATGGATGCCACTACACATACCAGGACGCCACCTGGTAATGCGCCATCCAAACTCGTGCGCCACTTGCAGTCTTCGCCATAGCCTATGACGTGCACCATGCGCCTAAGGAGCTTACGCCGCATCGACATGAGCCATGCCATGACATCCGCCTACGCCACCCAAGGATACGCCATAAGCGGACCCGCCATGTATCTGACCACGCGTTCATGGGCAAAAATACAAAGGCGGTGTGCGAAGTTCAAAGCGCACCACATTGGGCTTATAGCCCACGTCATGCGCGCATGTGTGCAGGTGTGATGAACCCTTTGGTTCCCCACTAGTGTTTGCCTTTCAAGGAGTGCTCCTCCTTATATACCACTTTAAGTTTTGTCATCCCACCTATGTGGGACAAGTTGACATAACTAATCCATTTTATTCATCTTTGTTTGTTCCAAACATACAACTTCAAGCTTCGATATCCCATTCATCTTAGCTCTATTTGGACATAGGTTGAACACAAACCCATAAATAATTATTTATACAACACATATATAAATATTATTGATGTCCAAATATTTAGTGAAAAACTCATTTTCACTAAATATCCAACAATCCCCCACATGAATGGAGATCGATTAAAACACACAAAATTCCCCGATGAAAACTCGACAGTCGAGTATTGCAGGATAGGTAGGTTTTGCCTTTGAACCTTCCTTTGTGAAGCATAATTAGTCTACTAGGGTTTTGTAGACGTGATGTCCTTGAACAACCCCCCATTTGTGTAAACGACAATATACATTCACACAATACTTTCCCTAGCCGGGCCATCCCCTCACTATCGTGTCCTATAATGGTCATGGAGCACTTTCCTGGTTCTGCGGGAGCTCTAGGAATTATGCCCTAATTCCATTCGAAGCGACCACACTTCTCTCCAACATAGGTGATTTCCCTTTAAATCATTAAAAGCATTATGGTTTACTATGATTTACACAAATCATAAAACCACATATTATGCTTAACCTCACAACAATGTCACTGAATATTATAGGAATGGACTAGGACGTATTTAAACACCCTTTTATAGTTTTAGGGGGATATATCAACATATACACTAGCTTATATATAAACATATATATTAGCTATTCCCCCACAGTGACTACCACTCGGTTCATGATTAAGTTGGCCTATTGAACCTAGATCTTGGGATCTCCAGTCAACTAGGTTAGGTTTCCCTCATGTCCCTTTTTCCATGGCTTTAGTCCCATTCCACAACCTGATCTCTTATCAACCCACTGGTTGTTGGATCCAAAATTATCTTTGACTTCGCTAAGTCACCAACGACAATTGAGATCAGTTGTTCTAACGTGTTCTTGACTCGCTAGTCACCTTTGCCTTTTTGTCAATTCATAAGACTTATAACTCGTGATCTCAACCTGGATCTAGTTATGTACCTTGTCTTTAGAATGACATGAAACTCAATTCTTGGCTAGACACGTTTTCAGCATGCCTTTGGTGTGTCATGACTAACCTCTTACTAGATTGAATCTAACCAATTGGCATTCGAGTCCAATATACTTGATTGACTCCATATAACCATTGTGTACTCCACTTGGTCATGTGTTTGCAATATATGCTAGTCACCCCCACATTTAAGTGTAATTGGATAGCATCCAAATGGGGCGATGAAAGGTTCTCCCTTTCATTTCGAGTTTGAGAAAACTTCTCAACTATCATTTCCACATTCAAATGCAAGTCACCCCCACATTTAAGTGTAATTGGATAGCATCCAAATGGGGTGATGAAAGGTTCTCCCTTTCATTTCGAATTTGAGAAAACTTCTCAACTACCATTTCCACATACCCTAAATGGTTTGTTTCTTAAATGGGATCCTCCCCCCACATTACTTGCATTTTAATGAAGTTATATTTATAGTTTTGTTTAGCACAAAATCCGTTCTTGTGTCATCACATATTTTGAATGTTTAATGTTAATTTAATCTCCGTCGAGCATATAAATTAACAAGTATTAGTCTAGCATGCTTTAGACCACAATACTCTAGCATGTGAACAGAAGATGCATCATTCTGATTCTTCATAGCCTTAAGAGATAACGCACTATCTCTTTCGAACATTCGTTTCTTAGTTTAGACACAATAAATAAATTTTATTTCACCATTCCAAAACCATCAGTTTTTAGGAAGGCCTCAAAACCATAGTTAACTTCATCCATTAGGATCATAACTCGTTTGCCATTTTTTTTTATCTCCAAGGCTTCACCATTGACTTCCTAAAGACTTAAACATAAGTCTTAATCCAAGTCACTTTGATGAAAGATCTTTGTATAAAATCACTTGAGTCTTGAGATATATCCAATTAAATTGACTCTCAACAACAAAGCATTCACGTATGCCTATAGTGATATATACATTTACGTTGTTGTTTCATTAATACCATGTATTGGGGTACTCTCCCAAATTGAGGACCAAGCCTCCACATAGTTTTAACAACATTGATGGTGGTAGAAGCATCTACAAGTCCATCACTATTGTAAATTTCCGTTAATAAATTTGTTAAAATTATTAAAATCATTTACAATAATAACATATATTTCTTTCATATGTTATATTCTTTGAAAACTTACATGTGCATTTCCATGTTGATGCTCTCAACATTAAATGACATATCTTGTTTCCGTGCATTTCATCTCAAACCATGCACCATGTTTCTCACGAACTCGTTATACGTTTGATGTTTGATTTGTGACTTATTACATAAGTCATGATCACAATCCGCTCGTTGTGTCCGTGTGAATTAATTTTTTTACACTTTGTATCAAAATGTGTATCCTTTTGACAACTTAACGGTAGTTAAAATAACGGATACACCAATGATATCTAAACATCAAATCCCAAAGTGTTATTATTTTCAACACACTTTAGAACGAAATAAACGCAATTACATCGTTCTGTCATGTTTTGAGGTACTCCCTCAATGGAACACGTATAACTTGTTTCGTCTTGAAACTCTAAACTTGAATAATCACAAGTTGTCCAAAAATATAAAGTTGTTTACAATTAACTACTCGCAAGTAGTTGAGCAACTTATTATATTTATAACAACATCGAGTTGTTTTTCCCCAAATAGTCTATCCGAGACTTATTATATGGTTGAAGACGTTATACTTCTCGTGAAAGTATCGAATCACTTATAGTTCGCAAAGACATGTTTTATTCGTTCAAAACATTTCTCGTTTTTGCAAGTGTTTTAATATTAAACTATATATTTATGTTTTGATTACAAATCAAGACAATAAACCTTATAATAGTTTAATAAATAAAACAATTTCAAACTCGCTCGTTTGAGAATAAAATGAATACACATCATTTTAATAAATGGTTTATCATATTCAAACCATTTCTAACCGATGTTAGATAATAACGATTATCAATCGTTAAAAGGAGTGGTTTATATGATAACCAATTCTAATATGCTAATTAGAATTTAAATGTTGAACAAACATTCAAAATATTCGGTTTTTATAAAGTAAACCGCTTCTAACGCGCTCGTTAGAAAATATATATAGACGATTACAAATCATCTTAAATAGTTTATCATAGTTAACCTGGTTTTAACCCGCTCATTAGAAATTAACGATTGCAAATCGTTAAATTAGTTGGTTATAAGATAAACTAATTCTAATACGCCCATTAGAAAATTATACGATTATTTATTTCCAAAAGCCGTTTTTGGTTTATATAAAATAAACGTTTTCTAACCCGCTTGTTAGAAATAAACAATTGACAAAGTCGTTAAATCATTTCTAACACGCTCGTTAGAAAATAAACAACTATCAAACTCTTTAAATCGTTTCTAACACGCTCGTTAGAAATAATCGATTACAAAATTTGTTTGGAAGTTTATAAAAAATATAAACTATTTCTAATACGCTCGTTAGAAATAAACAAATAAAATTGTTTAAACATATGTGGAAAAATCCGTTTCTAACTCGCTTGTTAGAAATTTAATAGTTTAGACGAAACCATTACAAGGTTTATTATCCAAAATAATTGTCGCCAACACGCTCGTCGGTAATTATTTGAATTAATAATATTTTCTAACATGCTGGTTAGAAAATCTAAACGTATATTTTCTAGCACGCTCATTAGATATAAAAGATGATATTAAAACTTATTATTCTATAAAATTCTAACACGCTCATTAGAGATATAAAAAGTTTTAATCTTGTTATTCTTTCAACAACGTTTCTAACACGCTCGTTAGAAGATATTAAAACTAGTTATTTTATAAAATAATGAGTTAACTGCCATTTTCGTCCCTGTGGTTTGGTCACTTTGGCCATTTCAGTCCATTTTTCAAAAAATGCGACATTTTCCTCCCCGACGTTCTGGAAAGGTGTTATTTCAGTCCAAAAATCATAACCCAGTTAAGTCGGTTTGTAAATAAGGACTGATTGTGTAAATTTGTAACATAAAGGACTGATTGTGTAAATTTGTAACACCACCACCACTAGCCCTGCCACCACCACCACTCCGCTGCCACCACCACCACCGCCACCACCGCCACCACAGCCACTGCTACCACCACCACTGCCACCACAGCCACTGCCACCACCGCCACTACCGCGACTACGGGATCTTGTGCGATTATCTTTGGCTTGTGCGATCAAGAGTTCATCATCATCGTCAATCATCACGTTGATCATCATCAACAGTTCTTCGAACCACCATTCCATACATAACCCGACCAGCTACCACGTCTTACCACCGGAGATACACCAATCCATCCATCATTGTTCATCAACAGTCACCGTTCATCATCGTCATCATCTCCGTCAACGATCACAACGATCACCAAGCACATCACCACCGCTGTGTTCGGAGTTCTCGAGACCACCGTGCCCGATAACCACCTGAACTTAACCTGAACCTCACTCTGGTCATCGTTCACCACCATTGTTCACCTCCGTTCATCGTCGTCATCCTCTCCGACAACCCTCGTTCACCGCCGACCTCCGTGGTGAACGAGGTGGAGATGGTGGTATGAGATGTTGGTGGCAGATCGGAGTGGTGGTGGTGGCAGTGGCTGTGGTGGCGGTGGTGGCGGTGGTGGCTGTGGTGGCGGTGGTGGTGGTGGTGGCAGTGGCTGTGGTGGCGGTGGTGGCGGTGGTGGTGGTGGTGGCAGCGGAGTGGTGGTGGTGGCAGGGCTAGTGGTGGTGGTGTTACAAATTTACACAATCAGTCCTTTATGTTACAAATTTACACAATCAGTCCTTATTTACAAACCGACTTAACTGGGTTATGATTTTTTGACTGAAATGGCACCTTTCCAGAACGTCGGGGAGGAAAATGGCGCATTTTTGAAAAATGGACTGAAATGGCCAAAGTGACCAAACCACAGGGACGAAAATGGCAGTTAACTCTAAAATAATTATTTTCTAATATGCTAATTAGAAAATAAATATATATCAAGACTTTTAAAACCATCATTAATATATCAATTATGGTTACTGAAAGCTTATTAAAAATATATTAAACGTTACAAACACTTTTCTAAGGGGTTACAAAATAAAGTTTTCTAATACGCTCATTAGAAAATTTAGTATTTCAAAACATATTGAAATACATTTTATTTTGTATATGGTTCGGTTTATCTAAACACGAACACAAGTCATGAGACTCCAAAACTTGAATCAAAACAGTCGTTTTGCAACCCGGTATTCAGATTAAAGATTGTACTCCAATCATAAAATTAATCCGACTCATTGTACTAAATAAATATTTCCCAAAAAACATTTTCAAGATTTTAACAAAAATCTCATTAAATATTTTAACTTTCGTGAACCTAAATCCTCGTAGAGAAGGGATTTAAGATTGTAGCAACAATCTTCACGAAAGTCTGTTTTAAGATTGTGGGAACTAGGTTCACTTTTTATTAAAATATAATACAAAATAAATAATAAATAATAACGAGACTCTCGTTATTTGTGGGAAATTCGATTAGTACAATATCGGTAACAAAAACTAAATAAACGAATATAAAATACAACTAAATTGTACCAATCTTGATTCAAAGCCAATGTCTTTGAAAACTTCAACCGCATCTACGAGATCGAAACTCCGCTGCAAGACAAGCAACATTGTTGATGGTTTTTGGTTTAGGCACGTGTTCAATACGCTTCCCTTAAAACAGATTCCGCGCCTCCTCTCAGACGGTCTGTCTCCCAGGGTACAACAACCGGAACAGTATGTGTACTGTCGGAGATGGCACTCACGCCCGAGATTACACTGGGTATAATTTGGTGTACATATAATTAGGAAATATGAAGTCGAAGAAAAAGATAATTTAGAGAATACTCTTCTCTAAATTTCTATGGAACAAAATTCTTTTATGTGTGTGTATTACTCATCTTTTTGATAATCTCTAGAATGAAACATCATCCTCTTCTTATACTCACACACATAAAGAAGCCATTAAACCCCATTATTATTGTCATGAATTAGACAATTAATCAGGATCATTAATCTTGTAATAAATGGGTTTAAATCTCTACATAAATGGACTTTAGTGGTTTGGTAAAAAACTGTCATTTCTCTTAATGACTAGAATTAAACGAGTTGAAACAGCTAGTTTGACCAAGTCCAACCAGTTGTTTTGTTTCCGCTGCAAACCTGTGAGCGCTTGAACTGGCCTGCCAGTCCGCGCGCCACGCCATATGGAGTCGCTCGCCACACAGATGCATCTGCGCATACCAGGACGCCACCTGGTCATGCGCCATCTATACTCGCGCGCCACATGGATGCCACTACACATACCAGGACGCCACCTGGTAATGCGCCATCCAAACTCGTGCGCCACTTGCAGTCTTCGCCATAGCCTATGACGTGCACCATGCGCCTAAGGAGCTTACGCCACATCGACATGAGCCATGCCATGACATCCGCCTACGCCACCCAAGGATACGCCATAAGCGGACCCGCCATGTATCTGACCACGCGCTCATGGGCAAAAATACGAAGGCGGTGTGCGAAGTTCAAAGCGCACCACATTGGGCTTATAGCCCACGTCACGCGTGCATGTGTGCAGGTGTGATGAACCCTTTGGTTCCCCACTAGTGTTTGCCTTTCAAGGAGTGCTCCTCCTTATATACCACTTTAAGTTTTGTCATCCCACCTATGTGGGACAAGTTGACATAACTAATCCATTTTATTCATCTTTGTTTGTTCCAAACATACAACTTCAAGCTTTGATATCTCATTCATCTTAGCTCTATTTGGACATAGGTTGAAAACAAACCCATAAATAATTATTTATACAACACATATATAAATATTATTGATGTCCAAATATTTAGTGAAAAACTCATTTTCACTAAATTTCCAACATTCGGATGATAGGTTCTTGTGATTTGAATGGGATGATAGGTTCTTGTGAATTGCTTGGAGATGATGATCGAATGATAGGTTCTTGAATCGGATGAGGTCAATGTGAACTAAGCATTATATATATATTAGAAACGGTTCTCATGGTTCTGAATGGTTTTGGACAGGTTGGAACCAGAACCGACCCGGAACCGCATATTCAGGAAATACAAGAACCATGAACCGACCCCTTTTGCTAACACGGTTCTAACATGCGGTTCTAAAGGGTCGGTTTTGTGGTTCTCACGGGTCGGAACCGTTTATTGCTCACCCCTATTATAGCCTACTAACATTTTAGGGGTGTGAAAAGGCTTAGGGACTATAAGGGCCAGGGTTTGATTCCTACAAAGGGGTTTTTCTCAGATTTATTAGGTTTTCTCCTGAGTTTATGTATAAGCATAATTGCCTAATGGAGATGGATATGATCGGGTGATTTCGCTAATGCTACGATAATACTTTATTAGTTAGTCATTGATACAAATTTGTCGTGAAAAAAAAATTGAGTGGGGTCCACAGAAAGCATTACGTAAGTAAAGATTTTGGTTCGTGATGACAGCTGTTTCTTGAGCTTTTCAGCTCCGCCCATCCATCCCGATAAATTTCTTACGTCATACTCTTGGATAATATTTTTTAATATAATTTTAACTTCTATTGCTTTTAAGTTTAAACAACCATTTTTCATATTCATTTTTTTTATCTTAATGCTCTAAAATTAACAAATGCGTATAAAATAACACATTTAAGTTCTAACTTATAATTCTAAAATAAAATACAACTCACTTTAAGTTACGTTTAAACGTATTATATTTTATAAAAAGTTTATAAATATGACGCATTCGTAAACATGTTGGGTTGACCGACACATAATCTATTTAGCAATAAGTGTTCACAAATTTGAGTTAGCTTCTTAAACTCACAATTTTATTAAGTTGGTTTAATGTATTTGTATCACAATTTTGATATTAGCTTCATACCTAGACTACTAGATTGTAATAAAACAAATAAAGGTTTTTAGAAACGAGTCTCATTGAAAACATCTTTATTTTAGGCCGTGCCACGAGTATGTATTTACAAAACATGTTGTCATTGTGGGTTAGCTCACTTGACAGAGACACATACTTGTAAAAGGAGGTCACATATTCAAACCTTGACAAATTAATTTAGAATTATGAATGTAAAGGATTAAAACTAGTCATTCAAAAAAAAATTACAGTAAATGTTTGTTTGTACCGTGTAACACTCCTTACATGAACAATTGCAAAGCGTTGAAAATTCTATTTTGTGGTACAAATATTACCATCTCCACAGTTTAACATGTCCTATATTATTATGATATACATATTGAATCAAGAATGAAAAATTGAATATTTTATATTCCAAGTTGCTTTTCACTAATTCCACTCCACAATCGCTTATTTCTTTACACAAAGTGGCGTGTCAATAGCAAAAAGTGATAAAACCCAACCCATACTGTACAACAATGTACAACGTTACACCATCATTCATCCCCTCACTGCACACGCATATTTACAACTTCCATTAATACCCCGCACGTGTGGTCAACCTCACCAACCCAAAAGTCAACCCACCCTATCCCACAAAGACGCACACTTCCTCCTCGCAAACCCGACCCGTTTCTTCCACAAATCATACACCACTTCCAACCCTTGCTGCTGGTAGTTCCCCAACAACCCGGCCGGCCCACCCGAATCCGGAAAATACCCACCGTTCATCAACATCATACATCCCACCTTCCTTTTCACCCTATCATCATCATCCCCACCGTCCATAAACTCATAAAAATAATTCCTCCTGGGCATCACCACACTCGAATTATTCCCCCCAAAATGCAGCACCAATTGCGGCACCATAACAACTACCCCTTTGGGCTGCTGATCCAAATAATAACATGGGCTGAGCCCGGTCCGATCCTCAACCGACCCAGCCCGTTTCAAACCCGGTTTTAACCTTTTTCCAAATTCCTTTACTATCATGTTATAAAACTTTTCCGGTAACATCGTGTAAGTCGTACCCGAGTCAACCACCATCCCGCCGTTACCTTTTCTGTCAATCTTCTTCATATTCTCCGGCGCCGTTATCCGGTAATTACCAACGGTAACGGCGTCTAACCCCACGTAATAATAGTACGGATGTTTTGGGTTATCAAGCATGTTAGTGTAAGCAAAGTCATCCGGTTCCGGTTCAGCCGAGTCAACTCGTTTCTCTTTGTTTTGATTAACACCTGAGCCAACCGAGTCAACTCGGCCTAAGATGAGTGGACTCGGTTGTCTGACTCGGTCGGTATCAAAAGAATGTGAAACTAAACAATAAGAAAACTGCGAGCCAAGATGAGGAGAAAACTGAGCCAGCTGAGCCGGTAACGACAGCGCGCCGCGCCCGAACCCAGCCACACCAATCGGCTCGCCAAGCGCTTCATGAGCGCAGCCGAATGTGAAATTCTTAACAACCAAAGCCGGCGGCGCCGACATCGGGATTTCAAAGCTGTCTTTGTAGAGCCGAGCCACGAAGCTGCCGTCTCCGTAAGCGTAGTAAAACGGCGGGCATGAATGTTTTTCACACTCCGACATTTCAATCGACTCCAAAGGGCAGCGGGCCGAGGCGCATAAGTCCGAGGTTGTGGCGCCGGAATGGGTAAAAGAGCATGCACGTGACTGGCACGAGACGGGGGAAGCTGATGTGGATAAGTTATGAGGCAACGGCGTCGTTTTGGGGTCGTATTTACCCTCGCACATAATACAAGTGAAGGGTTGACATGGGAGCCAAACGGTGTCGCTTCCGGTGTCCATGTAGACAGTGACTGTTTGTTTAGGGGATGAGCCGAGTGAGAAGGACATGGTGTAGTCGGTTCCGGGTGAGAGTGCGACGGAGACACGGCGGTTGTGGTGGTGGTGGAAGCGGGTGGTGGAGTGGGTGGTTGTGGATTTGAGGAGGTGGTGGGTGGTGGTGAAGTGGGAGGTTGAGAGGGTGTGGGTGAGTGGGAATATAAGAGGCTTGGAATATGATGATGAGTGGGTTGAGAAAATAATGAAAGCAAAGATGAAGGTTAAGAAGAATATTGAGGAATTCATGCCCATTGATGGATTGTTTGTTTGTTTTGAGGGTGGTGGGATGGGGGGTTTTAAAGGAGTAAGGTTATGGTAGGAAGTGATGAAAGGGAAGGTTTATGTGAAACATTTGGTGTGGAATACTATAGTTTAATTTGGTTGTATTAAAGGAGTAAGGTTATGGTAGGAAGTGACAAAAGGGAAGGTTTATGTGAAACATTTGGTGTGGAATACTATAGTTTAATTTGGTTGTAAACTATTATAAAGTATTATGAAAGTTTGAACACCACTTGGTTTAACATTTATTTAGGTGGTTTGGATAGACATTATGTGGTCAAAGTCAACATGTGACAACAAAACTCTTTTGTTATAAAGCTAATGGTTTTGGTTGTAATGTAACTTGGTTACAAATATAACAATTTGTTTAATAATGGTTTGAAAAAAGATAAAGTAATGATTGGATTTCAATTTCAATATTATAAGAAAGTTTTATCATGTTAGACTTGGTGTTACATAATGGGTGACATCGTGTCGATGGGGCATGATGAGGCTGGTCGTAAGCAAAGTAACGTTAGAAGGGGCCGAGGGGGGAGGCGTGAATGGGAGATGACGGGTTTTGTCAATGCAGCTCCGACGTAGGTGGTGGTAACGCCTTGTGCATCAATCATTTACACATAACCTTAGATGATGAAGTTATAGTCATGCTGAAAGACGGATTCTAAGTAACCTTCGAGTGGTTCGACTTGTTTACATGTCGAGTTATGCTATACAAAACTAAGTCATAGTTTAATAGTGGAGGAGATCAAGGTTTTATCCTTTTTATGGATTAAACATAGAGCAAAGTTGAATTGGTTTAGATTGGAACATGTGGTGGAATTTTAATGTTATTTGTAAATTGCAGTTGCCCTTTTATATATGGCCCAGTGTCTTGCTAGTCAACGTTTTCTTTTTTGTTGCTTAATGATATTCCCACGGTTCAAAAAGGTTTAATTTATTGAAAAATTAGTTATATTTTTTTATATAACGTATGTCTAATTATATTAATGTTTGATTACATATGGAAATGTTATCATCTAAACATTTTTGGAGCTTTGTTTCGAGTGATAACATTTTAAAATTGTTTTCTAATAGTGTGTGTTGATTTTAAAAATTGAAATAACCTAAAGAAACTTCAAGCACGAAACTAAAAGGGAAAAAAAAACTTATTTAATATGTGTGTGTTTTGTTCTTATTCTTATAATCTTGAGGTGTTATACATTAGACATAATGATTAAATAAATTAAATATTTACTAAGTCAATTACATTCCTTAATTCTTAGGTGATCAAACACACATATCTATATTAACACGTATAAAGGGGTACTCTTGAAAAAAGGAGACAAGGCTTCAATCTCAATACATTCACGAATTCCTCTTTGACTTGGTTTCTTAGGGTGAGCGGGGCACTCCCCTAAGAGGGGAGTCCCCTCTCTTACGCACACCCAATCCGTTTATGCCACGTCAACTCCCCTCTTAAACTCCCCTCGCACCCCAAATTGATGGCGGCACTCCCCTCTTAGCCTTAGGTGACTTGGTTTTTTATTAAAAAAAAAAAAAAAAAAAAAGAAAGGAAATCATTGGTTGAAATAGCGGCTGGCCCCACCTTCTCCCTCCTTCTTCTTCGGTGACTACCCCCCGGATTTGGTCCCCGATTAGGGTCCCCGCCTGGATGGCGGGGGTGTTCCCGCTCGGCGAAATCGGTCCCCGCACGGGGTCACCGCGAACGCCCCGCTCACCCTTAGGTTAATTGCACTAGATAATTACTTAAAACAGTGTTATATCACATTCCTAGTAGTCATATGATGAGACATCTTTCTTTATTAGTTTTGTTTTTTTATTGATTTGAGCAGAAATAATGTTTTCTTTGCACGATCGTCATAATAATCTTTAATTGTTATCGTTATCATTGTCTGTTTTGATTGCCACCATCAATTTCAGCACAGACCCCGACCTTAGAGGCGGATTCAGCCTTATTTTTTGGGTTTTTAGGAAATTACTCAATTTAGAAAACATGAAAAAAAAATTAGTGAGAATCTTATGATTTGGAAAAAAATAGTAGGAATTAGTGAGAATCTACCATAAAAACCCGTTGAAAAAACTCATGAATTGTGAATGCATATGTCTATCGCTTGCGTCAATCGCGTAACGTAGCTGAAACAAATGAGACAAGATTGGTGCTAAACTGAGAAAAGCATGAAGGCCATTGAAGAAAGATGTCTTGGTTGGAAGGGTACGTTCGAACGAAGCCATGATCATCAAAGTGTACCTTCGTACGAAGGCCTATGGCTTCGTACAAAGCCACTACATGTCTTGTTCGAACCTGCAATGCCTATAAATAGGAGTCTTATGTTAGTTCATTTGTAACTTTTGGACATTCTTGAGGCGAAGCTCTGTCCAACTGATTTCGTGGTTTTGTACTGTTAAAGTCTTAATAGAAATCAGAATTAATTACATCCTCGTGTTCTCATCCGCGTACGTGATTGGATTCCGCGCATATCACGTGTCGGTACGCATTCATCGGTTAGAGATTCGGTCCAGGGAACGAATTCAAAAGTGGTATCAGAGCGGGTGACTGTTTGCAAGGATCAGAAACACGAAGATTGAAGTTTCTACATCAGAATTAGATCAAAATCATCATATCTTCTTCTACACTTCTTCTACTTTTCATTTGACACTTTAAACTCATATTCACGAAGTTTGAACGGTTAAAAACGGCTGATTTTTGAATATGATGTGTGAAAACTGTATTTGAACAATCCTACAAATTTTCAGAACGTAATTAAAAAAAAAATCAAGACCAAATTGGTGAAAAACTATGAAAATCATGAACTTGGTGTCCACAGCTTAGGTTCGAACGAAGCCACGCTCTAGCTTTGAACGAACGCACTTTCGTATCTGTTTTGTGAATTGTTCTAGCTTCGTACGAACGTGCCTTCGCACGAACTCAGGAAGTCTTGATTGTGTGTTATCTGGATTCGTACGAATCCAGAGATTCCAGCCTCGTACGAACGCAAGAGTTTTGTGTTTGATATTTAGATTTAATCAAGTGTTTGATTGTGTTTGCAGGAGATCATGGCTGAGGAGTTTTACAACACGTTCTACAAGGCTTATACTTCAGAGTCTTTAGAAACATCGACTGTCGCTCCAAAAAGCATTTCGAAAACTATAACTGAAAACATTAATCATGATAACTTTTACGGAACTAACTCAAAACAACCTAAACTTGATAGTATTGAATATTATACCTGGTGGAAAGAAAGATTTATTAACTGGGCAAAAGCTTATGCGCATGAGAGTTGGTTTTGTATGGAATTCGGGTATAGTAGACCAGTTGATGATAAAAATGAAGAAATTCCACTTAAAAACTTATCAGTTAAAGACAAAAAGGATTTTTCATATGAACAAAGAATGATTGCCTTAATCCAACAGTCGATTAGAGATGACATTTTTGCATTGCTTAATCATGATGGGTTATCAAAATCAGTGTGGGAAGCGTTATGGGTAAAAGCTAAGGGTGGGAAGCAAATAAAAAAGAACAAAATAGCATTGCTTAAGAAAGAGTTTGATTTATTTGATGGTATAAAAGGTGAATCTATAAGACAAATGATTGAAAGATTTTATCACCTTAAAATTGAACTCGATAGATTTGGAATAACAAAAACCCGTGAAGAAATTATTGATAAAATCATTGAAGCTTTACCACGTGCTGATTAGTGGCAAACATTTGTGTTTATTCTAAAAAATGATGTTATGTATGATACGATTACTTTGGATGCTTTGATAGAGAAGATCGAGTGTCATAAGCTTGAGCTACAAAAGCAAAGCAAAATGAGCAACTCTTCGTATTAGCAGAATGTGGGTCTTTATTACAGAGGCAGTGTACCTTCGGTGTCAGTCAATGAGTCACCAAAGACAGCTTTCAGTGTAGAAAAGTCTAAAGAGTCACAGAAAAGCTCATCTAGCTACAATCCGGGGTATCATTCATCTTCGACAACTTCAAATTCAAAAGAACTCGATGAGATCCTCTGTAACATTGCTTTAAAGTTGAAAAATTCTCCAGCAATGAGCATCAATGCAGCTAAACAACAAATGAGTTTTCTAGCGTCAAATATGGAATCATACGAAAGTTTGGTAGCAGGGAGAATCGGAAATCCTGAGCTGACAAAGGAAGATTACGACCAGATAGATCCGGAGGAGATGGAACTCATTGATATTAGATGGTGTTTGGCTAGTGGCATTCGAAGAGCTCAGCGGTTCATGGAGATAACAGGCAGGCAGGATCTTGGTGGGTTGCTAAGTACAAAGCTCGGTTTCGACAAGTCTTAAGTGACATATTTCTGATGCAAACAAAAGGGTCACTTCAAGAGAGAGTGTATTAATTGAGAAATAGCTGATCATGGTAATCCTTTTAATGATGATTACTACAAAAAGGCAATTTATCATAAAACCGGTGAACATACTTCTGGAGAAAGTCTAAAGTGAATCACTGGAAATTCATCAAAAGAAAAATCACAAGCTTTAGTGATACGTGATCATGTCAAACCCAAGATTGAACATGCCAAACACAGGGTCACTCATGCAGATGAAGGGTTTAATTGGAATGATTATCTTGATGATGATGATGAAACTGCTTTAGTGGCTGAAGTGAAAAAAGAGTGCATTTGTAGCTGTGGTGAAAGAAAGAACGAAAGAAGAAATTCTGAAAGAGAAAACATACAGAGAAAGATGTATTGTTGATTACAGAATTCAAGAAATAGAGAAAGAATATGAAGAAGCTAGGAATTATCGAAGATGGGACAAGAAGCGAGAGTGTTATATCAATAGCAAAGGAGAACCTCTTGTTCATCCAAGCAAAGTGGTGTATAATGACGTTCTTGCAGTAATCCCTCTATCCGGCAAATATTATTCAAATGTTGCGAAAGATAAGGATTATGTTAAAAATCTGGATAAGATCATCAGGGATGTTATGACAGCTAGTCTAAGACAAAGAGATGAAGAGAGGATGAAGAAGAATGTTGAAGATCTGGTGGATGAGTTGAAGAAGGTTGCTGTAGAAGAGAAAATGGAAGTGGAAAAAGAAGAAGCAGCTGGTGAAGAAGAACAAAAATCAGCAGAAGATGTTATTGAAGAACAGCAGAATGAAAAGGATCTGAAGAAGAAAGAGAAAGTTGACGAGAAGCTAAAATGATCTGTTGAAGTGGCTGATGCTGATGATGCTGCTAACGAACAACAGAAGAAAGAAGCAGATAAGAAGCAGACGACAGAAAAAGCCGAGGTGCCAACAACTGAGGTAAACACTTCAACTGAATCTTTTGAAGTTTTAAATAAATCTGCTGAACAAACAAGAAATGCATGGAAATGTGTAGTGCTTGTATTGAAAAAGACAAAAAGCTCAGAACAAAAGATATGGAATTTACTAAAATTGAAAAGGTTTTTAAAGATAAATGTAAAGAATTGTTAGAAAACAAACAAGTTTTGAAAGATAATGATGAAAAGCTGACACAAAAATGTAAAGTTTTAGAAAAAGAAAATGAGATTTTGAAAGAAAAGTGTTCAGCAATGACTGAAGAGTGTTTACAAAAAGACAATACATTTCAAGAAATGAAAAAGGAGTATGATTCTATAAAACTTGCATATCATATTACAAAAGAGTCATATGAAGACGTGAAAAGCCAAATGAAACTTGTTCAATCAAGATTGAAACATTGTTCTGAAACATCAGATACGCTTAAGCGACAGTATGAAATAAAACAACAAGTTGTAAATTCATATATTGAAGATGTTGTTCATCTTAAACGTAAAATAGCTGATTTAGAACAAGATAACAACAAGTTACATAGTTATCACGCTTCATCATATGTTCTTGAACGCATTTTCAATATAAAACCGGATGGTAAAGATTCTGAGCAAAACAAGAAAGGAATTGGCTCAGAATATCATTAGGTTCCACCACCGTTTGAGTAAAATTTCACATTCTATGATGACGAGAAGGTGGAAAAAGCTTTCAACATGGTTGATCAATTGCCAGATAATATTGACATAACCTATTCCAAATCTGATGATACAACTGATTCAGAGGTGGTAGGTAAGGTCGGTTAAAGTGTTTTGGAAGACGTTTCTTCCAAAACTGATAAGTCCGAGTCACAGGATGAAAATGAGGGTAGTTTTCATGAAAGTTATCTGAAAAAATCAAAATTTGAGAAAAATGTGAATGATGATTCAAAAGGATTGGCTTATACCATGATTGAATCGGACAAATTGTTCTCAGATATTGAATTCCCGATTCAGAATGTGATCTTGGAAAAGGTTGACAAGGTTTTTAAATTGGTGGAGATTGAAAAATCAGCTGGAAAGAGCAAGAAAATTTTTTATAACAAACCTGGTTATAAAAAGAAGAATATGAAGGCTGGGTTGGGTTGGGTTATAAGAAGAAACAAAATCAGAAACGATTTGAAAAGACAAATTATCAGAAAAAGACGAACTTTGTTCATAGAACAAGTTCAGAAGAAGAGAAAAAACTCCAATTTAGACGACAGTTTAATGAAGAATTCTATGCTCAGAAAAAGCAACAACAATAGGTCAAAGACGTTTCAAAGAAAACATGTTTCAAATGTAATCAAATTGGACATGTTGGTCGAAAATCTTCTAATTTGAAACCTGTTGATGTTGAACAAAAGAAACAGCAAACTGTGGCTGTTAAACAGAAGTCAACCAAGTTTGAATTACAACAAACTTGGAAACCAAAATCAGAAACACCCAAATTTAGAACAACACAAAGTTGGAAAACAAATGTTGATGCAACAAAACCAAATCAGTTTTGGAAACCAAAAGTTGTTGTTCAAAATCAAAATAATTCACGATTTTATCAAAGAAAAGTTTCAAAAGGTCAAATTTGAGTTGAAAAGAAACAGACTTCTGTGAGTGATAATAAAAATGAAAATGTTTTTGAGAAGAATGATAGAAACTATCCAGTTCTACCTGGAAAGATAAACATTCAATTACCTGAGTCAAAACAGGCTTGAGTTGCTTTGTTCAAGTAATTGAATTAAGTGAATGTGTATGTGCTCTAGTCAGATGATGATTGTCAACTCAAGGAGAGGAGCAGTTTGGCACCAGAGGAGGCTGGTGGACCCTACGTCTAAAAACAGAGAGTTTGGTCTTTTCTGTTCATAAATAAACCATATTCTAAAAACCCTAAAAAACAGAAAAATTTAAAAACCAAAAATATGTTTTTATTTCGTCAAAAATTGAAAAATTAAAAAAATATGTGTTGTTTTTAAATTTGTTAAAAATCAAAAAATTTTAAAAAAAAGTTGTTGATTGAATATGCCGAAACCCTCACGGCTGAACAAACATAATTAATTAATTTCACAAGTGATTGAAAATGGTTTTATCACTGTTAAAAATCAATGTGTTGTAAATCATGGGGGTACTTTCTGCAAAACAGAGCATGTGAAGCAGAGAATGGATGGCGAGACAAAGTTATCTATATCGGTTGTCAAATTTTTTAAATGTTTTGAATTTTAGGGGGAGTAAAAATTTTAGAAAATACAAAAACAGTTGAAAATTTGAAAAAGCCAAAAACAATAGAAATTTCAAAATGAGTTTTTGTGTAAAAAGAGGAAATGATAGTACATCAGTAGACAATCACAGTACGCTAAAGAAATGGAAAGTCAAATGTGATAAACGGTCTCACTGATGATATGCCAGTAGATTTTTACAGCATAGTAGATTGATTTCGAGATATGAATCTAAATATAAATATTTGCTTATCTCGTGGGGAACATCTCTCGGATATATGGGTAACCCCCGAAATCTTGTTTGAGAGATTGCCAGATTCTAAGATACTAGGTTTTTATACTGTTTGATATATGGGATATTATACCTGGTCTTCTGATATTGCTGAAGCAATGACCTAGACCTAGTATAATACTTTGCACGCTTTAAAAGCTTACCCTCTGCATAAAAAAATGATAAAATATCGAAAGATACGAATCAAATGCAGTTGTAGAGAATATCCCTAAGTGGGACACACCTAAAGTCGAGCCTTCATCTCTTTGACTGAATGGTAGTTCATACCTGAGCTCTCAAGGTCTCGCACTAACCCAGAGTACAGATATCATTATGGTATATTGTAACAACTCACAAAAATGCCCTAAAACACTCCGTAAGTGAAAAACCTGACCCATATATTCTTATTATATATAAAAATCAAATAAAAACTAAATTTTTAGTCTATCACGGGCCGCGGCTCACAAGGGGTTGTCTCTCGCGGGGCGCGAGAGACTTGATGATGATCCGGACACGTTGTGTGACACGTGTCATACACATGTCAAGGCTAGGGTATGACACGGAAGTCCTAGCCGTAGCTAGGGTGGCGCTCGCAGGCCGCGAAGGGCTTCCCTGAGCGAGTCGCGGGGCGCGAGGAAGCTACGAAATAGCTATAAATAGAGCCATGCAGGGACCTTTCAACGTTGCTCAGAATTCTCTTCTGTTTCTTTATAATTCTGCTTAAATTATACCCGAAGTACCAACACTCTTCTACGATAACGGGGTAATAACTCGATCACTGCTACGGTACTATATCCGATCGATTAAAACCGATCCGATAGATGTTTAAGTGCTGCCTAAATTGGGCTATACTTTGTCATTCGTCGTGAGGGTTTCGATCTCGCAATTATCGTAAATGTTGTATTAAGTTACTAACCTGATTTCATTTGCATTGTATATTTAATTAGGTTTACCAGCTTAACTAGTAGGCAAACTTTGACAGATTAAACCTACAATGTGAGTCATTCTCTTTTTATCAAATTATTTTCAAAACCTTACTTGTTTTCAAAGCTATAATTACAATGATTAAGTCTTTGTAATCTACAATTACTGCCGGTATGTGGGGTTTTGTATACACTACTTGATAATCTTTACCATTGGACAACGGGTTAGCCAATGTGTGATATGACCATAGTCACAGATCCGGTCGAGTGAAAAATACCGATTTGGGGTACTTGATTGATATAAACATTGTAATAGCTCTTAATACTGTATATTATAACAATGTGTCTTTTGTATAAATTGAATGCACTCGCCAGTATTTTTCCTTGATCAAATATTTTTAAAACATGTTTCAGGTAATTTACTGTGAAGAAAAGGAAAAGTGCCGCGTAGCACTCCAGCTTAAATAAAGTGGCTCAGTAAATAGAAATAAACATGTTTTTCTGTACTTAAAGGATTTCCCCAGTGAAATTCCTTTCCTGTAAATACGGGGTTTACCCCACAGTTAATAATACAATAATTCGGTGTTTTTAAAACTCTGATATTATTTTCCTGACAATCGGTCCTGATGTAAATTCCGCTGCCAATTAATAAACACCGGTACCACGGTTTTCTGTCTCACGACGCCCGAACGGGGGAAACAGATCGGGGGTCGTGATAGAAAAGGTGGTATCAGAGCCACTGGTTTAAGCTAGGGGTGTTAAAAAAACTCGTGGCTCGCAGCTCGCTCGAAACTCGCTCGAAAAAAGCTCGAAGAAAGCTCGGCTCGAAATTGGCTCGGTTGTTAACGAGCCAGCTCGGCTCGGCTCGGTTTGTAAACGAGCCGAGCTCGAGCTTGGTCTGGCTCGGCTCGTGAGCTCGTGAGTTGGCTCGATAAGGTTTACATCCTTCATTTTTTTGTCCCACATCGCTTAGAAAACAAAAACTATGGGAGTATTTCCCCTTTAAAAGAAGGTAAAGAGAATGTACAAAGTGAATTAACTATTTATACTTGCATATTTAGCCATATGGTTAAATTAAATGGCAATTATGGTCCTTAGTCTATGAAAAAATTCATTTTTAAGGGCTTTTTAAGTAGTAAATTTTGCGGTTTTTTGTTAGGTCGAGCTAGATCGAGCCGAGCCGAGCTAGCTCGAATTCTAATCGAGTCGAGCTCGAGCCACAAATCTCAGCTCGATTTGAAATTCGAGCTCGAGCCGAGCCAGCTCGAATCGAGTTCGAGCCGAGCTCGAGTTGGGTCTAGCTCGGCTCGACTCGGCTTGTTTACAGCCCTAGTTTAAGCTAATTAAGTATTTTGAAAATACTTAAAATTTAATAGTTAGAGATTTGGTGCTTCTGTGAAAATTATTTGTAATAGCTAATATTTAATTTTTGGAATTTTGTGTTGTTATTATTTGTGACTAACAATATGAATGAGTTATCGGAGGCTCTTAAGAACTTTTCCATAAATCCCACCGACATGGAGACCAGTGAACAGTCAGGGTACCAAGCAGAACCAGACGAACCAATAATATTTCAAGCCCAAGAGAAACCCAAGCCAAAGAAAAGAAGAAGGATTCTGGACTGGAAGAGGGGAAGAAAGAAGAAACCCACATCTCAAAGGGTCAAGAAAACAGTGGAACCGAAAGGAAAAGAGGTTTTGGGGGAAAGCTCCAAATAGGCTCCGGCTTTACCACCCTGCGAAGAATTAGATAGGAAATTAGCAAACTGCGATCTTTTTGGTCCAGCTGATGAAAATCTCGTGAATATTCCCGTCCAAGCTGAACTTCCTACAAACCTGGAACCCGCCATCCCTGAACCTGTTGTTAACCCACTACCACTTTCTGATCTAATTGAGGAGTGGTGGACGAATGATTGGCATTTCCAGAATCTCATGAATAATCCAAACCCGTACTACCCACAATTTGAACCTGCTCTTGCCACCTTTCCACCTATGAATCCTGAAAATGTTGTTGAGCTGCGCCGCTATGGCGAAGAGTTGATGGACGCGGGAAACAGAATTCGAGCAGTGGGTGAAAATATCTCCTGGAAGTACGATGAACGAGAATTCCACTTTTGAAGCCGGTTAACTATAAATTAGGTGTTTTGTGTAATAATAATATGTGAAAAAATAATATAGTAATAATAAAAGTAAAATATATATAATATAATAATAATAATAATAATATAATATCACCTAAATAAATAAATATCTATAAATATGTGGTTGTGTACGTATGCATAATATATATAAAAATCTAAACGTCACAATGATCGACAATTTTGGCTATATGATCTGACGCAGTCTATGTTTGTGATTGCAATGTTTTGTTTATTTGCTATCTATTTTGTGATATTAATCAGTGTATTATGTCTATAATTCAGACGGCAAATGCAGTAAATCAACCGGCAAACGAAGTAAATCAACCGGAACAGAATAACTCCCTAAATAGAGAAGATATAGAAAACATAGTTGCTCAGGGTATAGCCAATGCTATCCCAGCAATCATAGCAGCCGCTAAAAAATCAGTCGAACCTTACAAAGCCAATAATAGCAAACGCACCTGTGATGATAACTTCAGTCATAGCGTAAATGGAGGCAATGATAGCATTATCAAAGCCCCACTACCAAAAAGTATAACAACCCTCCAAAATTATTTTCGACACCCCTAATATATTTAGAATGCCCGTATATATCTTAAAATACACCCCATATACGATAAATGGCCCGAAATACCTTTAAATAATTAAAAATAAAATAAAAATAAGAATTTGGGGACGCTCGCGGGGAGCGAAGCACCCAGGCAACATAGTCGCGGGGCGCGACATCTGGTCACCAGGGCGAGCCTAAGGTCTACACCCCTGCGTCGTGGGGCGCGAAGACCCCTTAGGGATCCTTCGTGGGCCGCGAGAAACCGGTCGATCAGACCTATAAATAGAGGCCTCAGCAGTCCATTTCAATTCGTTCATCTCTCGATCTTTCTCGCTCAATTCTACATAGCAATTATTATACCGGGCATTATACCCAATAATATAACGAAGTTCTGCCTCGTTGAAGTTCTGCCTCGTTGTAAGTATTTTAACCCCCAGTTACGTATTAGATACGCTGCCCGATTGATCTAGAATTCTGTAACGGCTGTCGGGGCTCTGCCTGACGTAGTCGTTGGAATTCTGTCTCAGGGAGGGTATTACTAATGTAAATATTGGGTTATTATACTAACGCGTGTGCATTGTGTAATTAATAGATAATCACCAGGAAATCCTAAAAGAAAACCCTAAGACAGCAATGTGAGCAATCTCCTTTTTGTAAACCTTTTTGCAAACTGTTTTTACAAAACCTCAATGTTTTAAATTATAATTAAGCAGTGATTGAGTATTTGTATTCTACAATTATCGTCGGTATGTTGGGGTTTTGTATACAAAATTTGTTACTACACTGTGAGTAGTAACATGACCACAAGTCGGGTTGACAGTACCGTGGGTGGTAATGAAAGTAGATGGAAACAAATGTAATTGCGCGACCGCCCTCAATACTGTAAAATGGTTTTACCTGTCTTGATTAAACCGGGATTCACTCACCAGTATTTCCCACTGACAAAATGTTTTTAAACGCGTTTCAGGTAACGAAATGTGAAAGCCAAGTAGAAGCCAGCTGGACAGCACTGAAGGCTTGGAAAAGTGGCTATAAAAGTTACCTAAATAAAGAGATGTTTTATTTAAATAAAATTGGGTTTATCCCTATGAAAATATGTGTATTTGAAACTTAGGATTTTTCCCGTGTGTTTAATATTATAAGAATGTGGTATTTTACTCTGATAAAATATTTCCTAACTACGGTCCTGATGTAAATTCCGCTGCCAAACTGATAATCGCCGATACCACTGAAACTGACTGCGGACGCCCGTTCCCGGGTAGTTAGGGGACGGGGGTTGCGACAGAAGGTGGTATCAGAGCTAAGCCAGTGATTCAGCCACAGAAGTGTTCTGCTGACACCAAAATATTATTCAATATGTTAGGAAATTATTATGGAACGACATGCATATCTGTATATTATTGTTGTGTGTTATTTAACAATTTGTTAGTTTACAGTATGAGCGACCAAGGACCTTCAGACTCTTACCGTCAATTGTCCAACTCACCTAGGGACGAAGGCACCTCTTCATAGCCATCCCTCTCAGGGTATTTGGCTGACAAGGAAGATGGGATATTCGTGTTCGAGGCCCAATCTGAAGAGCCATTCCCTCCCAAGAAGAGAGGATGGTTCAGCAGAGGAACGCATGAACGTAGAAAAAGGATGAAAAAGTTACAACAGCAGCAAGCTTTAGCAGCCGTTAAGAGAGAAACAGATGCCCACACTCAGGATATGCTCAATAGGAGTCTAGCAAATTTTCATATCTTAACAACTACAGCTGCAGACCCTAATCTAGAGCAACTTATAGCTCCCCAGCCATTACCATTGTTTCCCACACAGCCAATGGAAATTGAAGCCAACCCAGAAAACAAAATTCCAATGCCTGACATTGACCCAGCTGAGATACCTAGAATACCAGCACCCCATCCCTCTGACCTAGACTACGACCCGTGGTTTGATGACCATAGGGATTACCAGCAACGCTACCCAATACCAGAAGACGAACCCATGCCAAACCTAGCAGCTTACCCAGACCTGGACCCTCTAGATCCCTACTATGATAATGACCAATACATCAGGGAAATTCTAGAAAACCCTTACCCATACCAAGAACCCATACCCCAATTCCCAAACCCAGTACCAGCCCCTGCACCACACATGAGCGCTGAAAATGTGCAAGAACTCCGAACCTTTGGTGAGGAGATTTTAGAAGGAAGTGAGAGGATGAGGCAAATAGGAGAACGACTCGTCTGGAAGTATGACGAGCGTAATATGGAGTTCTGGATGAACCCATACCAGTAATAATAATAATAATATTAATAATAATAATAATAATAGTAATAGTAATAATAATAATAAAATAATAATATATAATATGTGTGTATGTTTGAAAAAAAAATCTAGACTATAGCTACGGATGCCTAATAGTATTGTAATTTTATATTTCAGTTTCAGTTTTTATTAGACGCATAATATAAAATAGAGTAAGTCGCAATGTTCGACGATTTTGATCAATATGGTTGTTGTGTGATCGTTTGCATTAAATACTATTTTGTGATATTAATATGTGGTAAATGTTTAAAATTCAGATGGACAACGAAGTGAACCAGGAAAACCAGAATAACGATAACCAGAATAACAATAATAATGGAAACCAAGTGGATAACAGTGCCATCCAACACATAGTGGCACAAGGAATTATAGACGCAATACCATATATTATCCAAACGGTTAGGGAAGCTGATAATAAAAGTAACCATGGCAGTAAACGACCTACTGAACCAGAAAACAGCGTAAACAATGGACCCATACTTCAAGTGCCCATTCCTAAAAGAAGAAGAACCATGTCTTACGGTTGTTCTTATAAAGAATTCTGGTCTTGTAAACCATCGGGCAATGAAGGCGCCGTTGCAGCTCTACGCTGGATAGAAAAGACTGAGGCAGTCTTAAAAATAAGCAAGTACGCAGAAGAGGATAAGATAATGTTTGCCTCCAATCTGTTTAAGAATTCGGCTTTAGAATAGTGGAACTCTATCCTCCAATCTAGGGGAAGTGACAGGATTTATAATATGGAATGGGTGTAATTTAAAAACATGGTGGAAAGGAAATTCTGCCCTCCCAATGAAAAGGAACAGATAGCAAATAAGTTCCTAAACTTTAGAATGACTGGAGTGGATAGTAAAGGTTACACTACACTATTCTTCGAATATGCTAGGATAGTGCCGACCCTCGCATCACCAGAACCATTATTAATCTCCCGTTACATATAGGGATTAATCAGCGAGATTAGGCATGTAGTCAAGGCAGCTAGACCTCAAACTATAGAAGAAGCTGTAGAATTAGCAAACACCTTGACAGATGAATTAGTACCTACACGAGAAGAGGACCAGAGGAGGAACCTAGCTCAAACGCTTACCCAGGAATTTCGTTATGGTAATTCCAACCGTGGGAAAAATATAAGTTCTACCTCTACACCCTACTGCAAAGCCTGTAAGAAGAAGCATTCAGGAAAATGCTCCACCTACTGCGACTTTTGCAAGATACCGGGACACAAGGAAGAAAACTGTAGGAAGAAACCCAGCAATGGAGTATGCTTCAATTGTGGAGAAAAAAGGACATATCAGGACGAACTGCCCAAAACAGGCTCCAGCTACAAACAACAAGACTACTAAAAATGCTAGAGCATTTGTTCTGACAGCTGAAGAAGCAAAAATGATTCCGGACGTGTCACACCCCTATTTTCCACGTGTCACTGGTGGGCCCGGTGGGGAGTATCGGACGTAGTTGGTATCATCATAGACAAACAACACAATATATATAAATGCACAGCGGAAGCAAAGATAGATTCATTTCAACTTTAATAAAGTGTAATATTAAATATCACTAATAGTTGAAACGGATCCACAGGCGGATCAAAATAAAATAAGATATTGTTCAACAGTTTATTGTCATCCAAGCTTGCGAGACTTATTGTGGACGCTCTAGAAGACAGCCAGCCTAGTACGAGTAGTACCTGCACTTAACCTTTTGGGAAAAATACGTCAGTTTACACTGGTAAATACAATTTAACTGACTCATTTTGAAAAGGGTTGAAAATTTATTTGAATGCACGTGGCACAACACATTTTATAACTTGGGATAATTATGCAATATAATCTTGTAAGGGATTTACATGTTACTTATGCGTTCAGTAGCCCGATCCGTAGACCGGGTTAAAGATTAATAGACACACCACAAAAATTGAGTTATACACTGACAGGTGTACGCCTACACCTCGTGCTCAGGTCGTGGCCATCTCGTAAGATGATGCCAAGGATATCCGGGACATGGTCATTAACCCCCCAAAGGCTTTAAGCAAACAAAACACATTTAAAACATAGCATATCAATAAATTTAACCACTATTCGATTAAAGAATTCAATGACGGACCAAGCGGTATTTTATATACCGTACCCCAAGCCCGTATAGGGAAAATAAGTTAAAAGTATTTACCTTGGTAAGTATCAATCACAATAAGCAAATTGCAAGTAGCTTTTACTGGTGCTCCAAATCTGGAATGAGGGTTTATAATAACCTATTAGATTTCTAACGGGTCTTTATTTAAGCTTAAGCTTAGACCGGTTAGCTTTAAGGACGATACGGTTCAAACGCACGATTAAGCGAAGACCGGATAGAATGTGATTTAGACCCGACAAGTTTGAATATTTGTATAATATGGGTATACTAAATACATTCTGGATTTTGAGACAAAAATGATAATGTTTGACCCGTCTCGGTCAATTTATGCAAACTAGTTACATAAACCGAACCGAACGCGAAAAGAGCGTTACGGGTAACCGTAAGAGTCATATGCAAGTTCCCTGAGATAATATGCTCTAAATATGTTATAATATCAGTAAGATATCTTCTATTATGCCCAAAATGGATTTAAACACAAATTATGTCTCATAAGGGCATTTTGGTCATTTACAAGATTATAAAAGAGTTAAATTAGAAATCTGATTTACAGGTCTGGTTTATACAGTAATATACTTAATTTAACATGTTATAACAGTAGGGTATGATCTATATGTGAAACTTATCATTTAAAACCAAACTATGCACCTTAGGGGTATTTTGGTAATTTCACAAGGGCTAAAAAGGTCAAAACTGGAAACCTGAGTTCAAAAACTTATACTTTCTGTTATTATATAAAAATATACTAAAAACATCTGTAGGTATCAACCTTATATGTTTAATATGGTTATAGTACATACTATGCGTTAAAAACGCTTAAAAAGGCGATTTAGAGCCGTTTCCGGGTTTTTAAAAGAAAACTGATATTTTTATAATTCCAGAACATTCAAAATATTTTGTTTATCAAATAAAATTAGTAGAAAAAGGTTTGGGGTCAAAAGGATTTGTAAAACTCATTTTATGGCTTAAAAGGGCAAAATCGGTATTTACCGAATTAAACTTAGAGACCTATGTTATGCTCAGCCAAAAATTAAATAAAAATCTTTAAAAATCCCCAAATATTATATTATATCAGTGGGTAAAAAGTTTGGTATCAAAAAGTGGGTTTAAATAGGTTATATGCTAATTACGCCGTTTAAGTAACACAAGGCTTTCAAATTACGATAATGGGCATAACTCTTAATCTAGACCACAAACTGATATCAAATTTTAGGTGCAAGTTTATAAATCAGTAACAAATGTTTCTATTCTTTCACTTTTTCAAAAATCACGTTTTATAGTAAAAAGGGCATAATAGTCAACATTTAAGCATAAATCGGAAACATGCATATGAACCGGATAAGTATTGAACCAAGTTGTATAAACTCAGAGAGTTATACTTATATGAAACCTGGTCCAAAATAAGCTCTAAGGCAGATCTCAAACATGCATAAACGGATCAGAACTGATAGTCAAAGCAAAAGTCAATTTATGCGACTTTCGGTTCCGATTCGGGTTTAAACTGAAAATTGTCGAGTTGATCATGATGGAATACGTTCTTACATTAGTTACAAAGTTATTTTGATGATCAAACAGGTTGCATGTAGCCTACATTGCTAATTATGCTTAATTTTGCAAATAATCATTCTGTTGACTTTTTAAAGTATGCTTTGACTCGACAATTTGCATAGTTAGAGTGGGAATCTGAAAATACCCTTTTAGGGGTTTGTTACCCACATAAATACCAACTTGTAGGTACTTTCAATTTGAGAAATGACTGAGCAAAATTCGTTTAATCACAAAGACAAATTTAAATTACGATGGTTTGACTTTCGGTTAATAAACTAAGCTAGAACGAATTTGAAAGAGTTATGAACACTTACAAGAGTCCTAATTAAGCTTAGAGATCACTAGAAAGTTGGCTTGACATCCAGAGAGCTCCAGAGATGATCTTGTGAATTTTTGAACATGCAAGTGTTGAAGGTTACAAGCTTCAAGACCCTTTTATGCCAACTTTGATCTCACTAGAGGCTGCCACAAGGGTCTAGGATTGTCGTAAGAAGAGTCCAAGTGTCCCTAAATGCATGTACATTCATTGGTGAGGCTCAGGAATCGGATACAGCTGGTTACAACTCGAAACAAACCTGAAACTGGCACCTGTTCGCTGATTTGTCGCTGGCGACTTGTAGGCGGGCCGCGAGACCCTTTACGCGGGCCGCGTACATGTTGGTGACCAGCTTTACAAGTTTTCAACATTTACACTTCAGTCCTTGACCTTTGTAACGTGGTTTTGGCTCCTTTTCTTGCACATTAGACTCTCAAATCTGATTTTTAAGGACCTTGGGACTTTTATAAACATGGTAAAGTCCTTGGTTAACTTTGTGCTTACCCGAAAAGTCTCGAAATTTAACGTTAACGCAATTAACCCTTCGTGCACGGTTTTGATCATAACTTTCTCATACGATAACGAAACTTGATGAAATTTTTATCACATATTCTAGTGAGTATATTTTATCATTACAAAGCTTCGGGTTTGCCAAAAGGTCACTCAGAGGTATACTTTCAACATGTTGACACATTTAGCCCCTGTAGTTTGTAATTCCTCACTTTCTTTCATTTTCCGCTTCGTATGATCCATGATTTATCCGTTTAAGATTATAAACATCATGTAGGGTTATTTTAGAGCCTATTTATCCATTGTTGACACTTTGGACCCTTATATTCACATAGTTTCACTGTTTGTCAACTTTAGTCCCTCTAAAGTATGTTTTCACATATTCAAAGCTTATGACACGTGTCAATACATTATTGGACATAAATTTTTGAGGAGTTACATCCTCACCCCCTTAAAAGAAATCTCGACCTCGAGATTTACTGAAACAAATGAGGGTATTTTTCTTTCATCATGGATTCTACCTCCCAAGTGTATTCGGGACCTCTACGGGCATCCCATTTGACCTTAACAATAGGTACATGCTTCCTTCGAAGCTTCTTTACCTGTCGATCTTCAATCGACGATGGCTTCTCCACGAATTTCAAGCTTTCATCTATATGTACATCTGTATGCGGTATAACTAGCGATTCGTCAGCGAAACACTTCTTCAAATTACAGATGTGGAATACATTATGGATAGCACTAAGCTCTTCAGGCAAGTTTAACTAATAAGCAACTGACCCGACACGTTCGATAACCTCGAAAGTCCTATGTATCTCGGGCTTAGCTTGCCTTTATTACCAAATCGCATCACCCCTTTCCAGGGTGATACTTTAAGCAATACCTTGTCACCTACTTCGAAGTGAAAAGACTTACGCTTTGGATCCGCATAACTTTTCTGCCTATCCCTGGCAGCTTTCAAACGATCGCGAATCTGGACAATCTTGTCCGTTGTTTCAAAAACCAAATCTGGTCCTGACAATTGAACGTCTCCTACTTCTGCCCAACAAATGGGTGTTCTGCATTTTCTACCATATAATGCCTCAAAGGGCGCAGCCTTAATACTAGTATGGTAGCTATTGTTATAGGAGAACTCGACCAATGGCAGATGCTTATCCCAACTGCCACCTAAATCAATCACACATGCACGAAGCATGTCTTCCAATGTTTGGATGGTACGCTCACTCTGTCCGTCTGTCTGTGGGTGGTAAGCCGTACTAAAATTCAAGCGCGTGCCCAAAGACTATTGGAAACTTTTCCAAAAATGAGAGGTGTATCTCGTATCTCTATCAGAGATAATTGACAATGGTACACCATGTAGAGCTACGATCTTATCTACATATAATTGAGCTAACATGTCGGAGCTGTAAGTTTCCTTAATGGGTAGGAAATGTGCTGACTTCGTCAATCTATCCATTATGACCCATATAGTATCATTTCCCTTTCTCGTCTTTGGCAACTTGGTGATGAAATCCATCGTCACCATCTCCCACTTCCATGTGGGAATTTCAGGTTGTTGTAACAAGCCTGACGGCTTCTGATGCTCAGCTTTGACTTGCGCACAAGTCAAACATTTAGCTACATAAGCAGCTACATACTTTTTCAAACCAATCCACCAGTAGTTGGCCTTTAGGTCCTGGTACATCTTATCAGCTCCAGGATGAACGAAATATTTGGAACTGTGGGCTTCCTGGAGAATAACATCTCGAAGTCCTCCATAAACTGGAACCCATATTCGTCCATTCAATCTTAGCATTCCGTCTTTGTCGTAGGATAACTGCTCCTCAGTTACTCCTAGCTTTTCTTCAGGATAGTTAGCTTCCAACACAGCTTCCTTCTGTGCAGTTAACACCCTTTCGTTCAAACTATTCCTGATTTCGATGCGCTTGGCATTGATTCTTATCGGTTTCACTCTTTCTTTTCTGCTTAAGGCATCAGCAACTACATTTGCCTTGCCTGGATGGTATTTGATCTCACAATCATAGTCATTTAGAGTTTCCATCCAGCGTCGCTGCCTCATGTTCAAGTCCTTCTGATTGAACAAGTGTTGAAGGCTCTTGTGATCTGAATAGATCACACACTTGGTTCCATACAAGTAGTGCCTCCATAATTTCAATGCAAATACAACGGCACCCAGCTCCAAGTCGTGGGTGGTGTAGTTCTTCTCGTGCACCTTTAGTTGTCGTGAAGCGTAGGCAATAACCTTGCCTTTCTGCATGAGTACACAGCCCATACCAGTGTGTGATGCATCACAGTACACCACAAATTCTTCTATACCATCAGACAATGTTAACACTGGAGCTTAGGGCCCTAGTCAAACTTAACCTTCTTACGTGTCAACGAAGTTAGGGGCGCAGCAATCCTTGAAAAGTTTTCGATAAAGCGCCTATAATATCCTGCTAAACCCAGAAAACTGCGAATCTCCGTAGGCGTCTTTGGCTCTTGCCAATTCATAACTGCTTCTACCTTAGCGGGATCCACTTGGATACCACGCTCACTTACCACATGTCCAAGGAATTGGACTTCTCGAAGCCAAAACTCGCACTTCGAAAATTTGGCGTAGAGTTTCTCATGTTGTAGAAGTTTGAGAATACAACGAAGGTGTTTCTCGTGATCAGCTTGGCTCTTCGAATAGATGAGAATGTCGTCAATGAAGACGATGACGAATTTATCTAAGTACGGCTTGCAGACGCGATTCATGAGATCCATGAATGCGGCCGGTGCATTAGTGAGCCCAAAAGGCATCACTAGGAACTCGTAATGTCCATAACGAGTCCTAAATGTTGTCTTGTGTACATCTTCATCTTTAACCTTCAACTGATGATAGCCTGATCTCAAATCGATCTTAGAGAAGTAGCTTGCCCCTTGCAATTGATCGAACAGATCGTTGATCCTGGGCAAAGGATACCTATTCTTGATAGTGACTTTATTAAGCTCACGGTAATCGATGCACAGACGCATCGATCCATCCTTTTTCTTGACAAACAAGATCGGCGCTCCCCCAGGAGACGAACTAGGTCTAATAAAACCTTTAGCTAACAGATCATCTAATTGCGTCCATAACTCCTTCATTTCTGTTGGTGCCAACCTATAAGGCGCTCTTGCTACTGGTGCTGCACCCGGGATGATGTCAATTCGGAATTCCACTTGCCTATCTGGTGGTAAACCAGGTAGTTCTTCGGGAAAAACTTCAGGATATTCCGAAATGATAGGGATGTCTTCAATCTTGGGCTTTGGCTCATCAATAGTAACTTGTGCCATATAAATGACACAACCCTTCTGCAGACATCTAGATGCCTTGAGCATGGACACTTGCTCGGGCAGTCCATGCTGAGTATCCCCTTGAATGGTAAGTGACTCACCAGACGGAGTTTTGACTACCACTTGCTTTCTGCTGCACATAATCTGGGCTTGGTTATGCGATAACCAATCCATACCTATAACTATATCAAAGCCGGCTAGCTTAAAGGGAAGTAAGGACAAAGGAAAAGAGTGATTCCTAATGGATATAACACATCCATCTAAAACAATTGAGGCGGTTTCTATGGTTCCATCAGCTAATTCCACTTCATATTTCACACTTAAGGGTTTTACAGGTAATTTTAACAACTCACAAAACTTATTATCCACAAAAGACTTATCTGCTCCAGAATCAAACAATACTCTAGCAAAAACATCATTTACGAGAAAAGTACCTGTGATCACGTTGTCGAAAAGTACCTGTGATCACGTTGTCATCCTGAACAGCTTCCTTAGCGTCCATTTTGAAGACCCTCGCATTGGTCTTCTTCCCATCCTCGGCTTTCTTGGCGCTCTTTGGGCAATTGGACTTAATGTGCCCTTTTTCATTGCAATCGTAACATGTTGCATCTTTCAGCTTCTTACACTCCAAAGTCTTATGATCCGTAGATTTGCAAATTCCACAGGGTCTCGTGTGAGACTGGGATTTCGACTCAAGTCGACATCTCCCAAAATGGTTCTTCTTACAAGTTTTACATTTGGGCTTATCTCCCGATTGTTGCCCATCTTTCTTAAATCCCGACCCTTTCCTGTGGTCGTCATTTCTTCGGTGTCTCTTATCCGATCTTCGTGAAGTATCGTCCTCACGTTTCCTTTTATTCTCTTCTGAATTCCTGAGTGCTCTCAACCTGACTACGTCCAAGGTGAGAGATAGAGATAGATCAGCTGCTGATCTGAAGGTTGCAGGCCTTGATGCCTTAACACTTGCTTTAATCTCTGGGGCTAAACCCCCGATGAAGCGAGCAATCCTCTTTGGCTCTGGGGTTACCAAGTACGGAACCAACCTAGATAAGGTGTTGAAAGTGGTGAGGTAAGCCTGACAGTCCAAATTCTTCATCACCAATGATAGGAAGTCTGATTCGATTCTCTCAACTTCGTGCTGCGGACTGTAATTCTCTTTAATGAGATCAACGAACTGATCCCATGACAAGTTGTAAAGCGTGATCTTTCCAGCAGCTTGGATAAGTGACTTCCACCACGCCAGTGCTTCTCCCTTAAACGATTGGGATACATATTTTACTACGTCCCTTTCAGCACAACCGCTGATGTCTACAACTGTATCCATTTCGTCCAACCAAGTCATACAATCTATTGCTCCTTTCTCTCCGGTGAAGTCCCGGGGTTTGCAAGAAACAAAATACTTGTAAGTACAAGACTTGGTATGAGGTTTGGCATCATACACCTTCCTTTTTGGAGGAACACTGTCATGATTAGATGAATGTCGGTCATCATCCTTCTTGGGCTCATCTTTCTTAGGTTCATCTTTCTTAGAGAGCGGTTTGCTATGAGCCTCCGAGTGTGTCCTTGGCTTGGAATGTGATGCGGATCGGGTCCTACTTCGGGTCCCGCTTGCTTCACTAAATTGCCTATTTAGTGCTTCGACAACAGCATCATTTACTAATGCTTTCAGCTCCGCACCAGTTAATATTTTAGCATTTTCAGGGTTTTCCACTCGACGACTGTTTAATTCTTCAGACTTAGCCATGTAGTCTTAATTGCTACATAAAAATAAGGACAAGGTCTATTTAGAAGCCTAAACAGTATTATCGTTCTTGACGATTTATTAACCATGGTAAATAAAAGCCATATTAGTTAATTTAATAATTTCATTCAGGATTTTTACTAGTAATCTTTTTAGAATGAAATATAATATTGGCATAATAAGCCTAGTCACGTAGACAAATTTCTAAATTACTAATTTAGATCTTATAGGATTAAAGTTTGAATAAATAAGACAAATCAATCCTTTTCTTGGCAGGGAGTTTATAAACTACGGCTGCCTTTCGTTTTATATGACATTAGTTATAACCCGTAGGCATTATGTCACAATCGAATCTATATAAAAATATAAACTTGGATAATTTATTAAAAGGGTGGCATGTGTGGTTTTACGGATCACACTATCCAAGAATGTTAACATGTTTACAGATGTTAACAGAGATTTAAATCTTTTTAAACAGGTTCTACCATATTGGCTAAATTTATGACAACATAACAGCTAGGTTTTACCTTTTTAAGATCCTTATTATATTATTAAAATGGTAAATCAAAATAATAAATGTTATTTTTCATTTATTCATATATTATATTCATGCATATAATTTAAAAATGAAAAACTTAAATTAACCATTTCAATAAAAATTAAACCAGTACGAGTTTGCCCTAAACGGGACTTTTACATAAACAACATGCCCACGCAGGGGCCAACTAACAAAACAAACAAACCCACGCATGGGTCAAATAAAAAGATATGCCCACGCAGGGGCAGAACAGAAAGAAATACCCACGCAGGGGTAGAGTACTGAAATAAATATATGTCCACGCAGGGACATGTGTACCACACTAAGATAACCAAACAAACAAAGGATTCAGTGACCCTTCTTGCTTTTACCCTTGATCAAATCCACCATCTTCTTAAACATCCCCCGGTTGTGTCTCCGATCTTCCCGCAACTCATACCACATTTCTTGTCGCACCTCATGTATCTCATGAAGGATTTCTTGAAATTGTGGCGGTGACATCGCCGGCGCCTGAGGTGGTTGCTGATAATGCGGAGGTTGAGGAGGCTGTGGTTGATAATGCGGAGGTTGAGGAGGCTGTGACTGCTGATACCCATATGATGGGTATCCATAGGTCGAGTGTCCCGCAGTCCAGGGACCTCCATAGGAACCTCCCGGTTGGAGAGAGTTTGCCGCTACCCAGTAGGGATCTTCTGTAAAGTTGTAACCTGTGTGGATCTGCTGCTCGAAGGGATTGAATGCTGCAGTACCAGTGTAAGTGGGAATTGGGTCTCCAAAACCCAATGGTGGCTGTGGCGCGACTGGCGCAGAGACTACTTCAGAGACGGGGTGTGAGGATTCTCCCATCTCTGGCTCTTCGTGAAGTGGCGAGTACCGGCTGCCACTTGAATGTGGAGGGGTGCTGATGCGCACTCCCCCTCGTGCGGATATTCGCGCTGTCGTTCTCCTTCGCCTCGGAGGCGAGGGAGGTTGAAGCTGAGGCGGTGGTGGCGGCGGAGTGACCGCGACAAGTCGGGAATCCTCAGAAGGATTCTGCTGCTGCTGTAGCTGATGCAGGGGAGAGTTGGGCTGAAGCTGGTGCAGGGGAGAGTGATGTGGCTGGTGCAGGGGAGAGTTATGATAACTAGGAGTAAATACCCAGGCATACTGCTTGAAGTTCTCCTCAAAGCTATCGGGACCATTGTAAGGTGATCCCACAAACGGTGACCCATCTGAAATTTCAATGGGTGGTTCGGAGTTCCGGATGGTGGCATTGCAGGATCGGTATCCTCATCGATGTCCATCGGGTTGCCACATGAAAAGTTGTCTTCGGGTCCAAGTGGGTTAAAACCCACTGCCGCTCCTAAGTAGTCGTCATGGTTGAACTGGCCCTGGAAGACGGGTGATGGATGGTCAAAGGGTGAATTGTGTCCTAGTAGAGGAATGTAGGACTGGTGAGAGTTGTGGGGCTCATTTTCCGAATGAGGCCCAAAGGAGTGTGGGATAGACGGGGAGGTACTCAGTGAAACTGAGCGTCTAGCTGGTTCAGTAAGAGACCTCCAAAGATCCCGAGCATCTGTGTTATGGGGATCCGAAGGTGTTCGCCGGTGTGACGGTCCGGCCTCGTGGTCGTTTGGGGCTACATGTGCTCCATTTCCCCTTCCTCTTCCTCTTCCTCTCATACGTGGTGGCATGTTGACAACCTGTCAAAAACAAACAAGTGATACAACAAGAAATATATAAGACAAAGTTAGAAATAAACACCAAAAATTTGGAAAATTCCTAAGTTCCTTGTCTAGACTCGAGAATCGAGGAATGTGCAATTGTGTAACTGAGATTAAACACAGAAGACTAGTGTTTAATTCACTCAGAGTTGGCTCTGATACCAACCTGTCACACCCCTATTAAACTTAGAGACCTATGTTATGCTCGCTTAAAAAGGCGATTTAGAGCCGTTTCCGGGTTTTTAAAAGAAAACTGATATTTTTATAATTCCAGAACGTTCAAAATATTTTGTTTATCAAATAAAATCAGTAGAAAAAGGTTTGGGGTCAAAAGGATTTGTAAAACTCATTTTATGGCTTAAAAGGGCAAAATCGGTATTTACCGAATTAAACTTAGAGACCTATGTTATGCTCAGCCAAAAATTAAATAAAAATATTTAAAAATCCAAAAATATTATATTACATCAGTGGGTAAAAAGTTTGGTATCAAAAAGTGGGTTTAAATAGGTTATATGCTAATTACGCCGTTTAAGTAACATAAGGCTTTCAAATTACGATAATGAGCATAACTCTTAATCTAGACCACAAACTGATATCAAATTTTAGGTGCAAGTTTATAAATCAGTAACAAATGTTTCTATTCTTTCACTTTTTCAAAAATCACGTTTTATAGTAAAAAGGGCATAATAGTCAACATTTAAGCATAAATCGGAAACATGCATATGAACCGGATAAGTATTGAACCAAGTTGTATAAACTCAGAGAGTTATACTTATATGAAACCTGGTCCAAAATAAGCTCTAAGGCAGATCTCAAACATGCATAAACGGATCAGAACTGATAGTCAAAGCAAAAGTCAATTTATGCGACTTTCGGTTCCGATTCGGGTTTAAACTGAAAATTGTCGAGTTGATCATGATGGAATATGTTCTTACATTAGTTACAAAGTTATTTTGATGATCAAACAGGTTGCATGTAGCCTACATTGCTAATTATGCTTAATTTTGCAAATAATCATTCTGTTGACTTTTTAAAGTATGCTTTGACTCGACAATTTGCATAGTTAGAGTGGGAATCTGAAAATACCCTTTTAGGGGTTTGTTACCCACATAAATACCAACTTGTAGGTACTTTCAATTTGAGAAATGACTGAGCAAAATTCGTTTAATCACAAAGTCAAATTTAAATTACGATGGTTTGACTTTCGGTTAATAAACTAAGCTAGAATGAATTTGAAAGAGTTATGAACACTTACAAGAGTCCTAATTAAGCTTAGAGATCACTAGAAAGTTGGCTTGACATCCAGAGAGCTCCAGAGATGATCTTGTGAATTTTTGAACATGTAAGTGTTGAAGGTTACAAGCTTCAAGACCCTTTTATGCCAACTTTGATCTCACTAGAGGCTGCCACAAGGGTCTAGGATTGTTGTAAGAAGAGTCCAAGTGTCCCTAAATGCATGTACATTCATTGGTGAGGCTCAGGAATCGGATACAGCTGGTTACAACTCGGAACAGACCTGAAACTGGCACCTGTTCGCTGATTTGTCGCCGGCGACTTGTAGGCGTGCCGCGAGACCCTTTACGCGGGCCGCGTACATGTTGGTGACCAGCTTTACAAGTTTTCAACATTTACACTTCAGTCCTTGACCTTTGTAACGTGGTTTTGGCTCCTTTTCTTGCACATTAGACTCTCAAATCTGATTTTTAAGGACCTTGGGACTTTTATAAACATGGTAAAGTCCTTGGTTAACTTTGTGCTTACCCGAAAAGTCTCGAAATTTAACGTTAACGCAATTAACCCTTCGTACACGGTTTTGATCATAACTTTCTCATACGATAACGAAACTTGATGAAATTTTTATCACATATTCTAGTGAGTATATTTTATCATTACAAAGCTTCGGGTTTGCCAAAAGGTCACTCAGAGGTATACTTTCAACACGTTGACACATTTAGCCCCTGTAGTTTGTAATTCCTCACTTTCTTTCATTTTCCGCTTCGTATGATCCATGATTTATCCGTTTAAGATTATAAACATCATGTAGGGTTATTTTAGAGCCTATTTATCCATTGTTGACACTTTGGACCCTTATATTCACATAGTTTCACTGTTTGTCAACTTTAGTCCCTCTAAAGTATGTTTTCACATATTCAAAGCTTATGACACGTGTCAATACATTATTGGACGTAAATTTTCGAGGTGTTACAGGACATGATAGCCGGTACGTTTTTAGTTAATGATGTCTTTGCTAAAGTGTTATTTGACTCTGGTGCGAACCAAAGTTTTATTAATACTTCATTTTGCAAACTTCTCAATCGACCATTAACTAAACTCCCATAAGAATGTCGAGTAGAAACAGCAAATGGGGAAACCATTAAGATTTCTGAAATCTTGCAGGAAGCAAGAATAGAATTTTTAAACCAAAAGTTTATTGCAAACCTTTATCCAATGAATCTCGAAGGATTTGATGTTGTATTAGGAATGGATTGGTTAGTATCCAATAAAGCCAGTATTATATGTGATCAAAAGCCAGTCTTTATAGATGATATTCTCATTTACTCACCAATCCATGCACTTATAAGTGCATGCAGATATTCTCATTTATGGACATCTGCATGCACTTATAAGTTTATTGAGAAAGGAAAAGCTTTATGCAAAGTATTCAAAGTACGAGTTTTTGTTAGAAGAAGTGCAGTTTCTTAGGCATTTAGTCAATCATGAAGGGATTCATATGGATCCCACAAAGCTTGAGGCAATTACTAAATGGAAAACCCCTGATTCACCAACCGAGGTTAGAAGTTTCATAGGATTGGCTGGTTATTATAGAAGATTTATCCGAGATTTTTCTAGAATAGCCATTCCCTTAACTAAGTTAACCTGTAAATCTGTTAAGTTTGAATGGGGACCAAAACAAGAAGAAGCCTTTAGAATTCTTAAGCAAAAATTAACTAATGCACCCATATTAGCGTTACCAGAAGGAACAGAAGACTTTGTAGTCTATTGTGACGCTTCCAAATTAGGGTATGGATGTGTGTTAATGCAACACCAAAAGGTTATAGCTTACGCCTCTAGACAACTTAAGAATCATGAAGAGAATTATTCAACCCATGATTTAGAATTAGGACCTATAATTTTTGCCTTGAAAATTTGGAGACATTACCTTTACGGTTGTAAGTTTACCATTTTCACAGATCATAAAAGTTTAAGGTATGTTTTCGGGTAAAAGGAATTAAACATGAGACAGAGACGCTGGATGGAATTTCTTAGCGATTATGATTGTGATATCCAGTACCATGCAGGAAAGGCTAATGTAGTAGCTGATGCCTTAAGTCGAAAGTATCATGAGAAGCCAAAAAGGGTACGTTCTCTTAAATTAAATCTACAAGTAGATTTAAATGAACATATTAGAAAAGCACAAGAATCAGTAATCAAGGACGATACTGAGAAACTGAAATGAATGATTAAGGAATTAGAATAAGGAACAGATGGAATTTGGAGATTCCATAAGAAAAGAATGTGGATACCTAATTTAGGAAACCTACGTCACCATATATTAGAAGAAGCCCATAAGTCCAAGTATACAATGCACCCCGGAAGTGATAAGATGTATCAGGACTTAAGAAAGAATTTTTGGTGGATAGGAATGAAAAAGGACATAGCAGCTTATGTTGCCAAATGTCTAACTTGTTCACAAGTCAAATCCGAACATCAGAAACCCTCAGGATTGCGGCAACAGTTAGAAATGCCAGTATGAAAATGGGAATTGATAACAATGGACTTTGTTACCAAATTACCCAAGACAAGAAAAGGTAATGATACAATCTGGGTAATTGTAGATAGGTTAACTAAGTCAGCTCATTTCCTACCCATGAAGGAGACTTTCAGTATGTAACAATTAGCTAAATTATATGTAAATGAAATAGTTTCATTACATGGAATTCCTTTATCAATTGCATCTGATAGAGATAGCCGTTTTACCTCTCATTTTTAGACAAGTTTCCAAAAAGCAATGGGAACCAAGCTAAATCTAAGCACCGCTTATCATCCTCAAACGGACGGACAAAGCGAAAGGACAATTTAGACAATGGAAGATATGCTTAGAGCTTGTGTAATTGACTTTGGAAGTAATTGGGATGACCACTTACCATTAATTGAATTTTCTTACAATAACAGTTATCATACCAGTATCAGTGTTGCACCATTCGAAGCACTTTATGGACGAAAGTGCCGAACCCCAGTTTGTTGGGCAGAAATTGGAAAAAAGCAATTATCTGGACCAGAGATATTACAAGAAACAACGGAGAAGATTATTCAGGTCAAGGAACGACTGAAAGCAGCACGTGATCGACATAAGAGTTATGCTGATAACAGACGGAAGCCATTGGAATTTCAAGTAGGAAATTAAGTTTTGTTAAAAGTCTCTCCTTGAAAAGGAGTGGTAAGATTCATCAAAAGGGGAAAGTTAAGCCCCAGATATGTTGGACCTTTTGAGATTATTAAAAAGATAGGACCTGTAGCTTATCAGCTACAACTGCCAGAAGGAATGGCAGGAATACGTGATGTATTTCATGAATGCAATCTCAAAAAGTGTTTAGCCGATGAATCGTTAATAATACCTCTTAAAGATATAGAGGTAAATGAAAAACTAAAGTTTGTAGAAAGGCCTCTACAGATTCTGTCACATCCCGATATTTCCACGTATTACCGGTGGGCCCGGTGGGGAATATCGTGACGTAGTTGATATCATTATAGACAATTAATCACAGTTTAATGCACAGCGTAAGTCTAAAATAGTATTACAAACCGAATTTGAAAAGTAACATAAAATATTACACAACGGTTGTAAGTGGATCCACAGGCGGATCTAAAACAGAAAGTAAACATTGTTCAACAGACTTAAAGTATTAAAAGCTTGCAAGACTCTTTAATAATACTCGGGAGTTTCCAACCCATTTCGTATAGTACATGCACTTAATCTTTTGAAAAAATACGTCAGTTTACACTGGTAAATACAATTAACTGACTCTTTTGAAAAGTGTTTATAAAATTAGTTTGAATGCACAAGGCATAAATCTTTTATAACTTGGGACAATTATTAAAAATAATATTGTATACAGATTTATATGTTTGTCGTACGTTCAGGGCCTGATATAGATACCAAGACAAGATTAATAGACACACCACAAGTATAGGCCCACAAGAAGTTTCCTTACGAGTGAGATACCGTTTTTCATACGCAACAGTCAGGTGTATACCTACACCCCGTGCTTAAGACGTGGCCATTTCAAATGAATGAGCCGAGGATATCCAGGACACAGTCATATTAACCCCCAAAGTGTAACACCTCGTAAAATCGTGTCCAATGATGTGTTGACACGTGTAATGAACCCTAATAAAGTCAAACGTTGACTATGAGGGACTAATTTCGTCAAAAATCGAAAACCTTGATTATAGAAGGACTGAAAGTGTCAACATGTCTAAACTAGGCCTCTGAGTGACCTTATACAATGTTCGTGCTCTCAAATGAGCCACTTGTTGGACGAGAGGAGCCATTTGCGTAACTATGTGGAAGTTTGCGCAACGAAGGGTTAAAAGTGTCAACATGTTAATTCTTACCTTTGAGTGACCTTTTAACAAACCGAGAGCTTCATAATGATTGATTATATTCTCTAGAATGCCTAATATTGACCATCCAAAGCTTTTATGCCAATAAGTGAAGTTACGCGCAAGTTTGTAAGTTAGAGGGGTTAAAAGCGTCAACATGTTTAATTATACCTCTGAATGACCTTTTAACAAACCCGAAGCATTACGATGTGCAACCATACTCTCAAGAATGCTTAACATGAGATACATAGGGCTTTGATGCTATTAAACGACGATACACGCAAGTTTACGCGTTAAAGGGACCAAAAGCGTCAACATTGGATAATACACCTTTGAGTGACCTTTTGAGCGAACTGGAGCATCGTAATAATTGAACATACGCTCGGGATGCCTCATATGAGCCATGGAAGGCTTTAGTATCAATGAATGATATTACGTGTCACTTTACGCGTTAAAAAGGACTAAACGCGACAACGGGTGAAACTACGCATTAAAATGCCTTTTAAAGGAACCGGGAACTCCGCAATGATTAATCATACTTACGGGCATGCCTAAGATCTGTCGCTTATGATAATTATACCTTATATTATCATAACACATAATATACATGAAGTTTCGGGCCATTTATGTCACACTTGGAAGTTTAAAAATGATTCAGAAAGAGTCAGGGACTGATGTTGTAAACATCTGAAACATGCTTGGACTGGTTCGGGTCTAGTCTCGGGCTGTGAGCCCAATGGGCTGCATTTTCGTAGGCCAAATCGAACAAACAGCAACATTATATGCTGTTTAAAGGACTTTAGAAAGCACAGGGACCAAAGCATTAAAATTGCAAAGTTGTCGCTGGACTGGCAGCGCTCGCGGGCCGCGTAAATTGGGCCTGGGGCGTACGCGGGCCGCCAGAGCCCGGATCTGCAGATCTGTTTATTTTTTTTATTTTCTTGCTTGCTTGCCACTCAAATCCGATTCTTAATCATTAAGCTCGATTTTCTTGGACCCCAAGCTGATTATACCAGCTGTTAAGACACCTGTGATGATCTAAGGGATTTATTTAACACTTGTCTTGATCCTATGTTTTCCCAAAACCTATATAAAGGATGAAAGTTCATCCATGTAAATTGCCATTTTTCATTCCTTCTTTAAAATCTCTCAATCTGGAGCTTTATGACCTGATGGGAACTTAATTTTAGTAGAAAAGATAGCAAGGACCCATTGTAAGTGTCTTAGCCCACTCTCTAGTTCAGTTTTATATTTTTAAAACCTAAAAGTCAAGTTATCGTAAAATAACTTTGACTTTCGGTTTAAACTCATATGGTCCAGCCACGGTTCGAGACGAATGTGGTTATATGACCATAGTTAGGTAGGTGATTAACCCTTAAAAGGGCACCTCCTAGTTCCTTCGTTTGCTTAGTTAATTGTCGGGTCAAACCATTTAGGTAAAAAGTCAAACTTGGCAGATTTGTAAATAATAATTAAAATTAATAAAACAGAGGTTCTAAGTTATATTTTAACATTCTAATGACTTGGTAACTAGTATTAGAACATGTTTAATCAGGTCTAACCCGACAATTATCAGTCTAAGGTCAGTTTATAACCGAAAGTCCCAAAAGCGTGACTTTTGCTTTGACTTTCAATTCTGACTCGATTAAGCTTGATTCTTCTATGTTTTAAGCTTCCATTAGGACCGTATTATATAGTAGTATAGCCCTCTGAAGTTATATTACTTGGTCCTTAGTAGTTTGAATTATATGCACATGTCCGTTATTATGCTTATAAATGCCCATTTCGCCCTTTTAACATATAAATGATAATTTTGAAAATGTGAGAGGACAAAAAACTTTATTACTGGTATATAAGCTTGTCCCTAAAATTTGACATCAGTTCTTGGTCCCAAATAGGAGTTATGCTCGATATCGTAATTAGAAGCTCTTTATTAATTAAATTGCGATATCTTGCATAAGGCATGTTTAAACTTGGTTTTTGACCCAAAACTCATTACCTACTATTAAGATATTATTATTAGGGATTTTTGGAATTTTTTATCAGATTATAAACTGATCATATCATAGAGTTCTTGTGTAAATTCGGTAAATGACGATAATACCCTTTTCATGCATAAAATGAGATTTACAAATGATTTGAATGCCAAACCTTTTCCTACTGATTTATTACATTAAATAAATTATTTTGAACATTTGAAACTGATTAAAATCTCAGATTTCCATAAAACCCCTTTAATTATCGTTAATTAGCGATTTTACGCTAATTAGGTGCATAGTATGGTTCTTAAACCATATCTAACATCTAAGACTCGTTACCTACTGATTTTATAATTAAATTTTAATATTATTACAGTAGGTATAAGTCGGGAACTCAGACTTCCAAAAATGTCCGTAAAAGCATATGTGAAATGACCAAAATACCCTTTCGGGGAATAGTTTGGCCATAAATGGTAAACCTCACATATGTGTAATATCTTACTGATGTAATATGCTAAAATAAGTACTTTAACTGAATGTTTTAGACCAGAACCTCAGTTTGCTTTAAAACCTCTTTTATAAAAGGTAAAATGACCAAAATGCCCCTGCGGGACTTAATTTGGTTTTAAGTACTTTTTGGGCATATATGTTAACATCTTACTGATGTATTAACATGTTCTAAGCATAGTAACATATGGGACTTGTATATGGTTCATTTGGTTGCCCGTTACGCATCTACGCGTTCGGATCAGTTTATGTAACTAGTTTACGTAAGTTTGCCGAAACGGGTTTAACCTTATCGTTTTTATCTCAAAATGCAGAATGTGTTTAGTTTACCCATAATATACAAGTCACCGTACTTGTTGGGTCTAATTAACATCCTATTCCGGTTATCGCTTAATCTAGCGTATCGTACCGTTTTAGATACTTTAAGCTAGCCGGTCTAAGTCTACGACTTAAATAAGACCATTAGCATTCTGAATTAGTTATATATTACCATCACTCCAGACTAGAGCCACCTGGTAAAAGCTACCTGCATTTAGATAGATTGGATACGACTGAGTTATTATGCTGTGAATCAAGTATTAGCTCAGGTAAATACTTTTAACTTATTTTCCCTTATGCGGGCTTGGGATACGGTATATTAATACCGCTTGGTCGGGTATGAGATCATTTAATCGGATTGTGATTTAATAAATCTGCATAACCCGTTTTAATCTGTGTTGTTTGATAACATAAACATTGGGGGTTAATTCGACCGTGTCCTGGATATCCTCGGCTCATTTAAGTTATTAATGGCCACGACCTATGCACGGGGTGTAGGCATACACCTGACATATGCAAATGCTAAATATTAAATTACCCACAAGTTGGGGATAACTCCTCTGTGGGTTTTATAAGTGGTGAGTCGGTTAATCATGACCGGCTTCCAAACCGGCCCCATATGTATGACAAACATGTAAAACTGCATACAAGATTTTATTAAAGATTGTCCCAAGTTATAAATGGTTTGTGCCTTGTGCACTTAAATCAATTTTCATAAACTCTTTTTAAATGAGTCGGTTAATTGTATTTACCAGTGAAAACTGACGTATTTTCCAAAGACTAAGTGGCAGGTACTACTTGAAATAGGCTGGGGGATTGCTCGGTGTCGAAACAGAGGATCTTGCAAATCCTTAAAGATGCCTTAAAGTCTGCTAAACTTCATTTTATATATTCTGTAAAGATCCTCCTGTGGATTTGATATTACAGACTCGTCTATAATAAATACTTTGATATTTTCAGACATTTGAGTTTGTAATAATATTTTATATTCCAAGACTTCCGCTGTGCTATTCTGTGTATGATTGACCATGATGATATCAACTACGTCACGATACTCCCCAACGGGCCCACCGGTAATATGTGGAAATATCGGGGTGTGACAGGTTGGTATCAGAGCCAACATTGAGTGAATTAAACACTAGTCTTTTGTGTTTAATCTCAATGACACAATAGCATGTTCCTTAGACCTTTTGAGTCTAGACTTAACATAGGAATGCTCTCATCCATATTAAGTAAACATTGTTTTCGATTTTTATGTATTTTGAATTTTGTCGCCAAGCAAGGAAGCCGTTGATGGAGATTCTCCTTATCTGAAGCCAAGGAATGTCAAGCTTCACAATACGGCTAGAATGAGCGTGCGACCGATTGAGAGAAAGACCTTTAAGGACTCATTCCTAAAACCAAACCCATTTTTAATTGCAATCAGACTTCAGAGTCCATACCGGAGGTCCCTGAGGCTCAAATTTTAAAGTCTGTACCAGTGGAGTCCATACCAGGTGGTCCCTGAGGCTCCCGTATTGAAAATAATGCTTGTGAATGCTGATGACCCTTATTTCTTACCTCCAAGTTTTGGAATCCCAGACTTGGATTATATCAGTCAAAACCCAATCCGTGGTCCATATTATTCCTTAACCTTTGAATCCTTGAACTCTACTTCTATAACAGATCCTGATTGGAATATTTATCTTATTCACTGAGGTCTTCAGCGTCTCTACCGTATATGGTAAACAAAGAAGAAAAACAATCAAAATGGAGCAAGGAAGGTGTTAGAAAATCCTTCTTTCATAATATTCTTTGTCTTTTAAGTCCTTATAAGGACCTATCTCTTCTATTTAGTCCCTGTGTGGACATACCTTTCGACAACAAGACCCTATATGGGCACTTACAATTTAGTCCTTTCATGAACATTATATTTCAATATAGTCCCTTGTGGACATGATGTTTTATTATTAGTCCCTTTAAGGACATATTCTTTCTTCAATAAGTCCCTGTGAGGACATCTGTACAGCAAAGCCCTTTTGTGCGCACGCTGTACCAATATAGTCCTTTTATGGACGTGTTATTTCATTAAAATCCCTTTGGGGATACATTATTTCGAAATAGTCCCTTTGAGGACATGATATTTAATTATAACCTCAATATGGACTTATAATATTTATAGTTCTTATACGGACTTATACTTTTCCTCTTAGTCCTCTGTGGACAATTATATTACTAAAAGTCCTGATTAAGGCACTATTGTAAATTCCTAATAACTTGGGAAAGTTTTGAAAATTTTATGTAGGTATTCACTTCGTCCTTTATCAAACAATAGTTCTGAATTTTACTCGAACTTTATCGATCAGCTGGAAATTTTCAAAAGATCCTCTTAATGGTATAACCTAGCCTATATGTCTATGAACATGGCTATGATGGTAAAACCCTCTTAAGATAATTAATCTTGTTAACATCTGAGAACATGTTAACACTCCTGACAATGTAGCGTGAGAAACCACACCAGCTATCAATGTATTGGATTTCGTCCAAGCCTTAAAAGCCTATATGATCAGAATAGATCATGGCAAGTATCATCAATACGATGATCATACCATTTAACGTCCTTTAGTGATGTTTCGCCTACGGGGCATAACACATTGTCCAATTGTGGCAAAGACATTGTGATCCTTACGATCCCCTGTTCAAGGTAGTGAGTTGTACTCAAGCCTAATAGTCTATATGATCAATGCGATCATGACTAAAATCATCAGTACGATGATTAAATTTAACATCCTCAATGAGGTTTTGCCTAAGGGCTATATTATATTGTCCATCTGAGACAAGGCAATTGTAATCTTTTGTGATTCTTTGCCCAAGGGGGGTGAGCCATGCTCAAATCCCATAGTCTATATGATCATTGCGATCCTAACTAGTATCATCAATATGATTATCATAATATTAACATCCCTTGTGATGAAATGCCTACGGGCTACACTTTACTCTATTGTCGATAAGACAAAGTTAGTGGTGGTCTTTAAGATCCCCTGTACAAAGTGGTGGGTTATACCCAACCCTAACAGTCTATATGTGTGATCATGACTAATATCATCAAATGCAATGATGATATATGAACGTCCATTAGTGATGTCAATTGGTTTATCTTTATGCCAAATAACTCGTCTTTAGAGACAGACAGTTGTAGTCTATGACTCCCTGTCCAAAGGTGAAGAACTATGTTCAAACCTGGAAGCCTCTAATCCAATAAGATTACGGTTTATAAACTAATGCCCTTGGTGACAAATCAATAAGTTATGTTTTAAAATCATTCATGACAAGCCAATGTGCTATAATTTGTCATTCGTGACAAGTTAACATATTAAATGTTAACATTCCTAGTCACAGACCTTTTGTGCCAGAATTGATAAATGTCCTTCGTGACAGACCTTAGTGCCATATCTTATAATATCCTTTGCGACGAGGCCTCCGTGCCGTAAAATCATTTATGTCCTTCATGACTAGGCTTTATACCATATCTTTCTACGTCCCTCGCGACGGGATTCTATGCCATATGAATATATATATATATATATATATATAATAAAAGTCATGAAAGGCTAGCCTTTGAGCTATTCATAATCGTCCTTGTTACAAAGACAGTGGTGGCATTATGATCCCCTGTCAAGCAGGTATTGGACTCGCTCCAAACCTTAAATGCCATTGATGTTCCTTTTGTGACCTAGGCTAAATGTAATGGATATACATTCAAATAACATTCATTAGGAATGTTTGGAAAATAATAGCCTATACGGTTTATGGATGCCGTGGTTGATCTATGACAGGTCATCAGGATGATGACCAACAATTGCTTAACGTGGTGGTTAGTACCAAGTTTTGAGTATGGCAAACTCGAATGAGGTGGATAACAGTCGCGATACTATTAAGGCGACAAAAGCTAATAATGCTACAAACGTAAACCTCAATATTAATGGAGTTAATCTCCAAGCTGAGATTGACGCAGCAGTTTGAAAGGCCATGGAAAAGGACATGAAACAGTTCAAAGAGCCGAATGCTTCTCGCTCTAAATTTCATTCAGAACCACATTCAATTGCTCATGAATAGAGCTTTGTTCACACTTCGAATGTGAAGGATGAACGAAAGGAGGAGGACAACTCCCAGAAATCTAAGAAAAAGAACAATTACGGGCTTAATAAGAACCAACATAAGTTCAGTAAAGAGCCTGTATGTAAGACCTGTTATAAAAGGCACTGGGGACAGTGTCGAATAGAACAAAGACCAAAGCAGTGTAGCATCTGCAAAGGAACTGGTCGTCAGTCCCATGAATGTAGGGACATAAAGAATGAAGTCTGTTACAGCTGTGGTGAGTAAGGCCACATCAGAATTAGATGCCATAAAGCTGCCAAAGAAGGTGCAGCTAAGTCTGGAAAGGCTAAAGAAGGAAGTGCCTGAACTCACCTGATGAATGCCAAGAGGCAGTGCATGATGTCATCCAGTACATTTCTTATCATTTTGACAATGATAATTTCTGCTAAGTATCTTGTTCTTAATACAGGCAATAATAAGTCTTTCATAGACCATAAGCTTAGCAAAACTTTGATGATATTCATAAGAACTCCAGATTCTTAGTCAGGTAGAACTTACCAGGGAAACCTGAGAGACCGATTCTCTCCTATTATCGGCGATGATCTTTCTGTAAAATATAAGAGTACTCTTTCTTTGAATAGAGTACGACAATATATGTTATTTTAAATTATTTTCCTCATTGATTTTATCAACTGCGAGTGCCAACTATGTTTGATAAAAGCGCCATATGAGGATTGGCGTAACCTAGTGTGTCCCATAGATTGCTTCCATGCCTAATCATTATGGAGGTTTAATGCATGGAACCACTAAGATATACCAATGGTCATATTGTACTAAAGTCAGCTAGTGGTATTCAAAGAAGATATCCATAAAAAAAATGCCTAAGTAGGCGTCTCTACTTAAGGCATCCGTGCACTCATAAAACAGATATGTCATTTGCATGACACAATCGACGGTAAGTGCACCAAGGTCGAAGATTGAAGCTACCTCTATCATACTTGGATAACTTGATTTCTTCTCAGTTGGAATACCCTGTTTGACCTCTTGAGAGGCAAGGTGGAATTAAGATTTACATCCTGTTAAGAGCTGTATCTATTACAGAAGCTCTATATCGGTCAGCATCAATGGAAAGGGAAGAACTGAGAACTAACTAGATGAGTTTTTGGAGAAAGGCTTGAACAGTCTAGCTCATCATCTTAAGAGCTCTGATTATGGTTGATAAAGGAAAGCACGATGCAATACGCTTATGCATTGATTGCTGTAACCTAGCTAGGAAACGATTAAGAATCGTTATCAGCTTCCCAGGATCATCAATTGGTTCGACTAACCATGAGGGTAGTGAATTCCTTAAGATTTATTCGGATAATGATTGGAATAATCATCTCACCCTGAATAAGTTCTTCTATAACCAATAGCGTTGTATAAGCATAAAGGTTGCTCCATTGGAGACCTTATGTGGAAGAAGTAGTCAACGCCCAATTGTTGGGCAGGAAATTGGGAAAGCCCAATTCTCAGGATCTGAGATTTTTCTTAAGGGTGACGGATAAGATAATATGAATCAATAATTGTTTGAAAACTGCCAGTAATTGGCAGAAGAGCAATGCGAACAAGAGGCGCAAATCTCTTAAAGTTCCAAATGGGGAACAAGACTCTATCGAAAATATCAAATATGAAAGAGTACAATACGTTTCGGTATAAAGGGCAAGTTAAGCCTTGGGTGTATAAATCATTCGAGATCATCGAATGTGATGGCAGTATAGCTCATAAGCTAAACTTGCCTAAGGAGCTCGGTGGAATTCACGATGTGTTCCACATTTCTAACTTAAAGAAATGCCTAGCTGATAAATTGCTAGCAATGTCTTGTAAAGACGTATAGATTGATGAAAGCCTGAGGTTTATTGAAAGACCTATATTGATCAAGGATCAACAGGTTAAGAAGCTCCAAAGAGAAGCATGTACCTAATGAATAGGTCAATTGGGATACCCGTAGAGGTCCCCAATATACTGTGGAAGTTAAGTCAATTACACGACAGAAAGTACTTCCATCTTTTGAGAAAATCTCAGGGTCGAGATTTCTTTTAAGGGGGCGAGGATGTAACACCTCGTAAAATCGTGTCCAATGATGTGTTGACACGTGTAATGAACCCTAATAAAGTCAAACATTGACTATGAGGGACTAATTTCATCAAAAATCGAAAACCTTGATTATAGAAGGACTGAAAGTGTCAACATGTCTAAACTAGGCCTCTGAGTGACCTTATACAATGTCCGTGCTCTCAAATGAGCCACTTGTTGGACGAGAGGAGCCATTTGCGTAACTATGTGGAAGTTTGCGCAACGAAGGGTTAAAAGTGTCAACATGTTAATTCTTACCTCTGAGTGACCTTTTAACAAACCGAGAGCTTCATAATGATTGATTATATTCTCGGGAATTCCTAATATTGACCATCCAAAGCTTTTATGCCAATAAGTGAAGTTACGCGCAAGTTTGTAAGTTAGAGGGGTTAAAAGCTTCAACATGTTTAATTATACCTCTGAATGACCTTTTAACGAACCCGAAGCATTACTATGTGCAACCATACTCTCAAGAATGCTTAACATGAGATACATAGGGCTTTGATGCAATTAAACGACAATACGCGCAAGTTTATGCGTTAAAGGGACCAAAAGCGTCAACATTGGATAATACACCTTTGAGTGACCTTTTGAGCGAACTGGAGCATCGTAATAATTGAACATACACTCGGGATGCCTCATATGATCCATGGAAGGCTTTAGTATCAATGAATGATATTACGTGTCACTTTACACGTTAAAAAGGACTAAACGCGACAACGGGTGAAACTACGCGTTAGAAGGCCTTTTAAAGGAACCGGGAACTCCGCAATGATTAATCGTACTTACAGGCATGCCTAAGATCCATCGCTTATGATAATTATACCTTATATTATCATAACACATAATATACATGAAGTTTCGGGCCATTTATGTCACACTTGGAAGTTTAAAAATGATTCAGAAAGAGTCAGGGACTGATGTTGTAAACATCTAAAACATGCTTGGACTAGTTCGGGTCTAGTCTCGGGCTGTGAGCCGAATCGGCTGCATTTTTGTAGGCCAAATCGAACAAACAGCAACATTATATATTGTTTAAAGGACTTTAGAAAGCACAGGGACCAAAGCAGTAAAATGCCAAAGTTGTCACTGGGCTGGCAGCGCTCGCGGGCCGGGTAAATTGGGCCTGGGGCGTACGCGGGCCGCCAGAGCCCGGATCTGCAGATCTGTTTAATTTTTTTTTATTTTCTTGCTTGCTTGCCACTCAAATCCGATTCTTAATCATTAAGATCGATTTTCTTGGACCCCAAGCTGATTATACCAGCTGTTAAGACACCTGTGATGATCTAAGGGATTCATTTAACACTTGTCTTGATCCTATGTTTTCCCAAAACCTATATAAAGGATGAAAGTTCATCCATGTAAATTGCCATTTTTCATTCCTTCTTTAAAATCTCTCAATCTGGAGCTTTATGACCTGATGGGAACTTAATTTTAGTAGAAAAGATAGCAAGGACCCATTGTAAGTGTCTTGGCCCACTCTCTAGTTCAGTTTTATATTTTTAAAACTGAAAAGTCAAGTTATCGTAAAATAACTTTAACTTTCGGTTTAAACTCATATGGTCCAGCCACGGTTCGAGACGAATGTGGTTATATGACCATAGTTAGGTAGGTGATTAGCCCTTAAAAGGGCACCTCCTAGTTCCTTCGTTTGCTTAGTTAATTGTCAGGTCAAACCATTTAGGTAAAAAGTCAAACTTGGCAGATTTGTAAATAATAATTAAAATTAATAAAACAGAGGTTCTAAGTTATATTTTAACATTCTAATGACTTGGTAACTAGTATTAGAACATGTTTAATCAGGTCTAACCCGACAATTATCAGTCTAAGGTCAGTTTATAACCGAAAGTCCCAAAAGCTTGACTTTTGCTTTGACTTTCAGTTTTGACCCGATTAAGCTTGATTCTTCCATGTTTTAAGCTTCCATTAGGATCGTATTATATAGTAGTATAACCCCCTGAAGTTATATTACTTGGTCCTTAGTAGTTTGAATTATATGCACATGTCCGTTATTATGCTTATAAATGCCCATTTCGCCCTTTTAACATATAAATGAGAATTTTGAAAATGTGAGAGGACAAAAACCTTTATTACTGGTATATAAGCTTGTCCCGAAAATTTGACATCAGTTCTTGGTCCCAAATAGGAGTTATGCTCGATATCGTAATTAGAAGCTCTTTATTAATTAAATTGCGATATCTTGCATAAGGCATGTTTAAACTTGGTTTTTAACCCAAAACTCATTACCTACTATTAAGATATTTTTCTTAGGGATTTTTGGAATTTTTTATCAGATTATAAACTGATCATATCATAGAGTTCTTGTGTAAATTCGGTAAATGACGATAATACCCTTTTCATGCATAAAATGAGATTTACAAATGATTTGAATGCCAAACCTTTTCCTACTGATTTATTACATTAAATACATTATTTTGAACATTTGAAACTGATCAAAATCTCATATTTCCATAAAACCCCTTTAATTATCGTCAATTAGCGATTTTACGCTAATTAGGTGCATAGTATGGTTCTTAAACCATATCTAACATCTAAGACTTGTTACCTACTGATTTTATAATTAAATTTTAATATTATTACAGTAGGTATAAGTCGGGAACTCAGACTTCCAAAAATGTCCGTAAAAGCATATGTGAAATGACCAAAATACCCTTTCGGGGCATAGTTTGGCCATAAATGGTAAACCTCACATATGTGTAATATCTTACTGATGTAATGTGATAAAATAAATACTTTCACTGAATGTTTTAGACCAGAACCTCAGTTTGCTTTAAAACCTCTTTTATAAAAGGTAAAATGACCAAAATGCCCCTGCGGGACTTAATTTGGTTTTAAATACTTTTTGGGCATATATGTTAACATCTTACTGATGTATTAACATGTTCTAAGCATAGTAACATATGGTACTTGTAGATGGTTCATTTGGTTGCCCGTTACGCATCTACGCGTTCGGATCGGTTTATGTAACTAGTTTACGTAAGTTTGCCGAAACGGGTTTAACCTTATCGTTTTTTATCTCAAAATGCAGAATGTGTTTAGTTTACCCATAATATACAAGTCACCGTACTTGTTGGGTCTAATTAACATCCTATTCCGGTTATCGCTTAATCTAGCGTATCGTACCGTTTTAGATACTTTAAGCTAGCCGGTCTAAGTCTACGACTTAAATAAGACCATTAGCATTCTGAATTGGTTATATATTACCATCACTCCAGACTAGAGCCACCCGGTAAAAGCTACCTGCATTTAGATAGATTGGATACGACTGAGTTATTATGCTGTGAATCAAGTATTAGCTCAGGTAAATACTTTTAACTTATTTTCCCTTATGCGGGCTTGGGATACGGTATATTAATACCGCTTGGTCGGGTATGAGATCATTTAATTGGATTGTGATTTAATAAATCTGCATAACCCGTTTTAATCTGTGTTGTTTGATAACATAAACATTGGGGGTTAATTCGACCGTGTCCTGGATATCCTCGGCTCATTTAAGTTATTAATGGCCACGACCTATGCACGGGGTGTAGGCATACACCTGACAGATGCAAATGCTAAATATTAAATTACCCACAAGTTGGGGATAACTCCTCTGTGGGTTTTATAAGTGGTGAGTCGGTTAATCATGACCGGCTTCCAAACCGGCCCCATATGTATGACAAACATGTAAAACTACATACAAGATTTTATTAAAGATTGTCCCAAGTTATAAATGGTTTGTGCCTTGTGCACTTAAATCAATTTTCATAAACTCTTTTTAAATGAGTCGGTTAATTGTATTTACCAGTGAAAACTGACGTATTTTCCAAAGACTAAGTGGTAGGTACTACTCGAAATAGGCTGGGGGATTGCTCGGTGTCAAAACAGAGGATCTTGCAAATCCTTAAAGATGCCTTAAAGTCTGCTAAACTTCATTTTATATATTCTGTAAAGATCCTCCTGTGGATTTGATATTACAGACTCGTCTATAATAAATACTTTGATATTTTCAGACATTTGAGTTTGTAATAATATTTTATATTCCAAGACTTCCGCTGTGCTATTCTGTGTATGATTGACCATGATGATATCAACTACATCACGATACTCCCCACCGGGCCCACCGGTAATATGTGGAAATATCGGGGTGTGACACAAAGGCTTTGTATCAAACAAAACAGATTAAAACGGGTTATCTCAATGATTTAACCACTAATCGATTAAATATTCAATACCCGACCAAGCGGTAATAATTTACCGTATCCCAAGCCCGTATAGGGAAAAAAAAGTTAAAAGTATTTACCTGAGCTAAATGTAATTTATTCTCAGTCGTATTTTCAAATCAACAAGTACAGAGAGCTTTTACTGGGCTCCTAATCTGGAATGAAGGTTTTAATAACCTATTAGATACCTAACGGGTCTTATTTATGTTATAACTTTGACCGGTTAGTTTTAAAGGAAAGTTTACGGTACGAAACGCAAGATTAAGCGATGACCGGATTGGAATGTGATTTAGACCCGACAAGTATGAAGACTTGTATATAATGGGTGAACTAATCACATTCTGGATTTTGAAGTAAAAATGATAAGGTTTGACCCGTTTCGGCTAATTTATGCGTACTAGTTACATAAACCGTACCGAACGCGTATATGCATAATGGGTATTCGAATGAGTCACGTACAAGTTCCATAAGTTATTATGCTTAAAATATGTTGTGATATCAGTAGGATATCTTCCATTATTCCCAAAACGAATTTAAAACCAATTTAAGCCCCGTAAGGGTATTTTGGTCATTTTAAGGTTTATAAAAGAGGTTAAATAATAAACTGAGGTTCTGGTCCAAAAATTATCAGTAAAAACATTTATTTTATCAAGTTAATTCTGCAAGATATCATACATATGTGAGGTTTATCATTTATGGCCAAACTATGCACCTTAGGGGCATTTTGGTCATTTCACATATGCTTTTAAGGTTAAATTTGGAAATCTGAGTTCAAGACTTATACTTACTGTTAAAGTATAAAAATTTGTTTATAACATCAGTAGGTAATAAGTCTTAGACGTTAAATATGGTTTAAACCATACTATGCGCTTAATAAGCGTAAAAGTCGGTATTTGACGATATTTGAAATGTTTATACAATTTTGAAGTCCTGATAAGTTTCTAAAGCTTAAAATATTTTATTTAACATATGAAATCAGTAGGAAAAGGTTTGGTATCAAAATGATATGTAAAACTCATTTTATTATTGAAAAGGGCATTATCGTCAATACCGAATTTACACTAGAACTCTATGTTATGATTAGTATAAAATTTGACAAAAAATTCCAAAAATCCCTAAATATTATATCACCTCAGTGGGTAGCAAGTTTGGTGCCAAAAATTGGGTTTAAATATGATTTATGCCAATAATGCCACTTAATTAATAAAAAGCTTTAGTTTTACGATATCTTGCATAACTTTTATTTTAGACCAGAATCGAATGTCAAATTTTTAGGACATACTTATAAATCAGAAATGAAGATTTTTTGTCCACTCACATTTCCAAAAATCTCGTTTTTATATCAAAAGGGCAAAATGGTCAACTTTAAGCAATTAACGGAACATGCATGTAAATCTCAGTTTTCTAAGGAACCATGTAGTATAACTTCAGAGAGTTATCCTAACATATAATATGGTCCCAAAGGAACCCTAAGGCATAACTAAACTAAGCTAAATCAGGTCAGAATTGAAAGTTAAAGCAAAAGTCTACTTTTGCGACTTTCGGTTACGAACCGAGCTTAAACTCATAATTGTCGGGTTGAACATGCCTAAACATGTTCTTATATTATTTACCAAGTTATTTAAGTGTTAAAACATGTTCCATAACTTCTGCATTATCAGTTATGAATTATTTTGTAAAAACTGACTCGTTTGACTTTTTGTTAAGTAGTTTGACCCGACAATTGACTGAGATAACGTGATAATTAGGAGGTGCCCTTTTAAGGGTTTAACACCTACATAATTACCAACACATAGCCACTTTCAATTCGAATAATGGCTGGACCGTTAGTGATTAATCACAAAGTCAAAGCAGAATTACGCTAACTTTGACTTTCAGTCATTAAACTAATAAAACCTTAACTACAGGAGCAAAGAACGCTTACAATGGTCCTTAGCATGAAAAATTAGACTAAGAGAGTTTCCTTCCAAGTTAGGATGCTCCAGAGAAGGTGTTTGAAAGCTCCAAAGCTTGAGAAAGTTTGAGAGTATGAAAGATTGAACTTGCAAGTGAGAATGCTGCCCAAACTTCACCTATTTATACTACTAGAGGTTATCACCAGATCAATATAGGTGTTAGGGCTCTTCTCTGATGATCACAAGTGTCCCAAGTGGTTTTTAAAACTATCAAATAGTCCCTAGTATCGAGTTAAAGCTGAAATGGGTGAAGAACTTGCAGAACCTGCACTTGTGCATGGAATGCTGATCAGATCACACCGTCGCGTCGCGCGACGGCAGAGAGGTGAGGGTGTGGCGTGACGCCACCAGGTGGTTTACCAACCAAAATAGTTTCAAACTTGACAGTTTCACCCCCTGGACCTTTTAAAACGTAATAACTTTCATTTCAAGCACATTTAACCCATATAATTTATATATTGATGATCCATAAGATATAACCAAACATTGTCAGGTCCGGTTTTGTTAAACGATAACCGAAAACACAAGTTTTGCCTCGTTGACGCTTTTAACCCTCTAATTACGAAAGTTAACGTATTTATCTCAAACGATCTCGAAACCTTGTGAAATTTTCGTCACTTATTCTAGAGAGTATAATTAATCATTACGAAGCTCCGGGATTGATAAAAGGTCACCCAGAGGTATTAATTTAACATGTTGACACATTTAACCCTCGCGTCTTGTAAACTTTCACTTTCTTTTACAAACGGCTTCATACGTTTCACAATTCTTTCGTTTAAGAGTATGAACCTCATATAGGGTTAAATAAGGGTAAAATATTCGAGTGTTGACACTTTAGATCTTTTCACACATATACTTTCTTCATTTGTCGACTTTAGTCCTTCGAAAACAATTCTTTACACGTTTAAAGCTTATGACACGTGTCGATACTATATTGGACATGATTTTCCAAGGTGTTACAGATTGAAGACAGGAAAGTCAAGAATCTCAAACACAAGAGATTGGTGATAGTTAAAGTTAAATGGGACTCCAATAGAGGACCAGAGTACACATGGGAGCTTGAATCAGAGATGCAAAGGTAATATCCACACCTGTTCCAGTAGACCTCGAGGACGAGTTCTAAAACAAGGTGGGGAAGATATAACAACCCACCAAAATTATTTTCGACACCCCTAATATATTTAGAATGCCCTTATATATCTTAAAATACACCCCGTATACGATAAATGGCCCGAAATACCTTTAAATAATTAAAAATAAAATAAAAACAAGAATTTGAGGACGCTCGCGGGGCGCGAAGCACCCAGGTAACTTAGTCGCAGGGTGCGACAGCTGGTTACGAGGGCGAGCCCCCAGGCTGCCACGTGTCACCACTCGTGTCGCACCTATACCGACGAATCAACAAACCTAAGGTCTACACCCGTACGTCATGGGACGTGAAGACCCCTTATGGATCCTTCGCGGGCCGCGAGAAACCGGTCGATCAGACCTATAAATAGAGGCCTCAGCAGTCCATTTCAATTCGTTCATATCTCGATCTTTCTCTCTCAATTCTACATAGCAATTATTATACCGGGCATTATACCCACTAATATAACGAAGTTCTGCCTCGTTGTAAGTATTTTAACCCCCGGTTACGTATTAGATACGCTGCCCGATTGATCTAGAATTCCGTAACGGCTGTCGGGGTTCTGCCCGACGTAGTCGTTGGAATTCTGTCTCGGGGAGGGTATTACTAATGTAAATATTAGGTTATTATACTAACGCATGTGCATTGTGTAATTAATAGATAATCACCAGGAAATCCTAAAGGAAAACCCTAACACATCAATGTGAGTAATCTCCTTTTGGTAAACCTTTTTGCAAACTTTTTTACAAAACCTCAATGTTTTAAATTATAATTAAGCAGTGATTGAGTATTTGTATTCTACAATTATCATCGGTATGTTGGGGTTTTGTATACAAAATTTGTTACTACACTGTGAGTAGTAACATGACCATAAGTCGGGTTGACAGTACCGTGGGTGGTAATTAAAGTAGATGGAAACAAATGTAATTGCGCGACCGCCCTCAATACTGTAAAATGGTTTTACCTGTCTTGATTAAACTGGGATTCACTCACCAGTATTTCCCACTGACAAAATTTTTTAAACGCGTTTCAGGTAACAAAATGTGAAAGCCAAGTAGAAGCCAGCTGGACAGCACTGAATGCTTGGAAAAGTGGCTATAAAAGTTACCTAAATAAAGAGATGTTTTATTTAAATAAAATAGGGTTTATCCCTATGAAAATATGTGTATTTGAAACTTGGGATTTTCCCATGTGTTTAATATTATAAAAATGTGGTATTTTACTCTGATAAAATATTTCCTAACTACGGTCCTGATGTAAATTCCGCTGCCAAACTGATAATCACCGATACCACTGAAACTGGCCGCGGCCGCCCGTTCCCGGGTAGTTAGGGGACGGGGGTTGCCATAAAAAGGATGAAAGTAATAACAACTGGTTGTACTTATAAAGAATTTCTCTCCTGTAAGCCAACCGAATTCGCTAGCAGTGAAAGAGCAACTGCTGCACTACGATGACTTGAAAAGACAAAAGATGTTATCAAAATAAGTAAGTGCGCAGAAGAAGACAAGGTGATGTATGCTTCCAACCTCTTCAAGGAGGAAACATTAGAATGGTGGAATATGGTTCTACAAGCCAAAGGAAGCGACATAGCTTATGCCATGAGTTGGGAAGAATTTAAGGAATTGATAGAAATGAAATTATGTCCTTCCTATGAAAAGGAACAAATGGCAAATCAGTTCCTGAACCACAGAATGGTGGATGTTAAGTGCCATGAGTATACGTCGAAATTCTTCGAGTATGCAAGAATAGTACCGACTCTGGCCTCGCAAGAACCTGTACTTATTTCTCGCTATATTTGGGGATTGATTAGCAAAATCCTCGATATAGTCAAGGCTGCTAGACCTCGAACTATCGAAGACACCTTCGAGTTGGCCAATACTTTGACTGACGGATTAGTACGTACAAGGGATGAGAATAGGAAGAAGGATTTGGCTCAGAAGATTACCCAAGGTGTTCGTTCAGTTAATAATAATAATTACAAGAAAAAGGGAGCCGGGCAGTCTTCCGCACCGCCATTTTGTAGAAACTGTAAAAGGGAACATTTTGGAAAATGTAAGGAATACTGCAATTTCTGCAAAATACCGGGGCAACGAGAGGAAGATTGTAGGAAAAAATCTACGATCTGCTTCAAATGCAGGGAGGCAGGGCATTTTAAGCCAAATTGCCCTAAATTAGCCAAGACACCTGACAACAAAGCTAAAGCGGCCAACGGAACTAACAAGAAGAACATAAGAGCTTTTTAGCTGACAACGCAAGAGGCAGATATGATTCCTGACGTGATAGCCGGTACGTTCCTTATCCATGACGTTTATGCAAAAGTATTATTTGACTCTGGTGCAAACCAAAGTTTTATAAATACTGCATTTTGTCAAGCTCTTAATCAACCTTTAACTAAACTTAGTCAATCTTATACGGTAGAAACGGCCGAAGGAAACCCTATCAATGTATGTGAGGTACTTCAAGAAGGAAAAATAGAACTATTAGGACATAAGTTCTCTGCAAATCTTCTACATATGAATTTAGCAGGATTAGACGTAGTGTTAGGAATGGATTGGTTAGTAGCCAACCATGCTCGAATCCTATGTGATCAGAATTCGGTGGAAATTCGTGCGCCAACAGGAGAGATGATTCTGATTAAAAGAGATAAGCCGAGCAAGCCAATGAAATTCATCTCAGTAATGAAAGTTGCTAGCTACGAACGAAACAAGGCATAGTGTATATGATTTCAGTAATCATTAACACTAAGAGCAAAGAACTTAAGGAAATTCCGATAGTATCAGATTACCCAGATATATTCCCAGAAGATCTACCCGGATTACCACCAGATAGGGAAGTAGAATTTAGAATTCATCTAGTACCAGGAACTGCTCCAATAGCTAAATCACCCTGTCGTTTAGCACCAACGGAGATGGTAGAACTGAAAAAGCAATTAGATGAATTGTTAGGAAAATGATTCATACAACCCAGTTCATCCCCTTGGGGAGCACCTGTGTTGTTTGTGAAAAAGAAAGATGGATCAATGCGAATGTGTATCGATTATAGAGAATTAAATAAGGTTACCATTAAGAATTGATACCCATTACCTAGAATGGATGATCTTTTTGATCAACTTCAAGGAGCTAGGTATTTTTCTAAGATAGATTTGCACTCCGGCTACCATCAACTGAAAGTACAGGAAGAGGACATTCCTAAGACTGCTTTCAGAACTAGGTATGGCCACTACGAGTTTACAGTCATGCCATTTGGATTAACAAATGCTCCTGCAGCATTTATGGACATGATGAATAGAATCTGTAAACCATATTTGGATAAATTTGTAATTATCTTTATTGACGATATACTTATTTATTCCAAAAGCAAGAATGAACATTGTGAACACTTGCATGCACTTTTAACCCTGTTAAGGGAAGAAAACCTTTATGCTAAATTTTCTAAGTGTGAGTTCTGGTTGCAAGAAGTACAATTCCTAGGACACATGGTCAATCATGAAGGAATTCACGTAGATCTTTCAAAGATAGAAGCTATCACAAATTGGAATGTTCCAAAATCAGCTACAGAAGTCAGAAGTTTTCTAGGATTAGCTGGATACTATAGACGTTTTATCCAAGACTTTCTAATATAGCTATCCCATTAACTAAGTTAACATGTAAAACTATTAAGTAGGGGTGAGCAAATTAACCACCATAACCGATAACCGAATCATAACCGACATAACAGAACCACTAATAACCGATAACCAATATAACCAATGGTTATGGTTATGAAACTTTGTATAACCGCTCAATCGGCTATGGTTATGGTTATGAAGCTTTGTTAACCGATATAACCGAAACCGAACCGAACTTGTAATGTTAACTTTATATAATGGATTTGTGTTTTACAAAACCATATAGAGGGTTTTTACTAAGATAAAAGTATGTTAGTAACAAAATGATCTTGATGTAATGCCATTTATTTTGATAAAGAACTAAGGTGTTATGGCCATAATTTTTTTTTGTTTGAGAATTACCTTATTAAAAGAACCCCAAATCGGAAGTTTAACCAAAAAGTTTAGTCTCCGTTATCTTATAAAATAGGCAGCTAAGTTCAAATCGTGCACAACCCTATTTATTTCAAATCTTGCTTGGTTACTTAACCGAAATTAACCAAAACCGAACCATAACCGACTTCATAACCGATTAACCGTAACCGAAGTTTGCTTATGGTTATGGTTACCAAAACTCCATAACCGAACTAGTGGTTATGGTTATGGTTAATAGTAAAAACCGAACCAAACCGACCCATGCACACCCCGACTATTAAGTTTGAATGGGGACCCAAGCAGGAAGACGCCTTTAGAATCTTAAAGCAAAGATTAACAAATGCCCAAATTCTTGCATTACCAAAAGGAACTGAAGATTTTATAGTATATTGTGATGCTTCTAAGCTAGGATTAGGATGCGTGTTAATGCAACGAAAGAAAGTGATCGCTTACGCGTCAAGGCAATTGAAAAAACATGAAGAAAATTACACAACTCATGATCTAGAATTAGGAGCAATAATTTTTGCCCTTAAGATTTGGAGATATTATCTATATGGTAGTAAATTTACTATTTTTACAGATCATAAGAGTTTAAGGTATATTTTTTAGCACAAAGAATTAAACATGAGCCAAAGAAGGTGGATGGAAATCTTAAGTGATTACGACTGTGATATTCAATATCAAGAGGGAAAAGCAAATGTAGTAGCAGATGCCTTAAGTCGAAAGTATCATGAGAAACAAAGACGAGTACGTGCTCTTAGGTTAAATCTGCAGTTAGATTTAATGGAACAACTGAAAAATATCCAAGAAACAGCAATCAAGGATGATGCTGAAGGAATGAAAGGGAGAATAAAGGAATTAGAACAAGGAACTGATGGGATTTGGAGATTCCATAAGAAAAGAATTTGGGTACCTAGACAAGGAAATCTACGAGATAAAATATTAGAGGAAGCATATAAATCTAGGTATACGATGCATCCTGGTAACAACAAGATGTATCAAGACTTGAGGAATAATTTTTGGTGGATAGGAATGAAAAAGGACATAGCTAGTTATGTTTCTAAGTGTTTAACTTGTTCACAAGTTAAAACAGAACATCAGAAACCTTCAGGGTTACTTCAACAATTAGAAATGTCTGTATGGAAATGAGAATTGATAACAATGGATTTTGTTACTAAGCTACCCTAAACAAGAAAAGGTAACGATGTAATCTGGGTGATTGTAGATAGATTAACCAAATCAACTGATTTCCTACCAATAAATGAAAGCTTTAGCATGGAAAAACTAGCTAAGCTATATGTGGATGAGATCGTATCATTACATGGAGTTCCACTCTCCATTGTATCTGACAGAGATAGTCGTTTCACTTCACATTTTCGGAAAAGTTTCCAACAAGCAATGGGGACACGATTAAACTTAAGTACAGCATACCATCCCCAGACAGATGGACAAAGTGAAAGGACAATCCAAACCTTAGAAGACATGCTTAGGGCATGTGTTATAAATTTCGGTGGAAATTGGGACGACCATTTGCCATTAATAGAATTCTACCATAACAATAGTTATCATACAAGCATTAATGCTGCTCCATTCGAAGCACTTTATGGATGAAAGTGCCGGACTCCAGTATGTTGGGCAGAAATAGGAGAAAGTCAGTTATCAGGTCCCGGTATTATGCAAGAAACCACCGACAAGATAGCTCAAATCAAGGAAGAATTAATAACGGCACGAGATCGCCAAAAGAGTTATGCCGACCATCGCCGAAAGCCGTTAGAATTTCAAGTTGGAGACAAAGTACTATTAAAAGTTTCTCCTTGGAAAGGGGTAGTCCGATTCGGTAAGAAAGGAAAGTTAAGTCCAAGATATGTCGGACCTTTTAAAGTTATCCAACAGATATGGCCAGTTGCCTATCAGTTACAACTACCAGGGGAATTAGCCGGTGTACATGATGTATTTCATGTATGTAATCTTTAGAAATGCTTATCTGATGAATCACTGGTAGTACCTCTTCAGGATATAGAGGTAAATGAAAAGTTAAAGTGTGTTGAGAATCCGATTCAAATAGAAGACAGAAAAGTCAAGAATCTCAAACACAAGAGATTAATTCTGGTCAAAGTAAAATGGAATTCAAAGAGAGGACCAGAATACACGTGGGAGCTAGAATCAGAAATGAAAAGATAATATCCTTACTTGTTCCAGTAAATCTCGAGGACGAGATTTTAAACAAGGTGGGGAGGATGTAACAACTCACAAAAAGGCCCTGAAACACTCCGTAAGTGAAAAACCTAACACGTATATTCTTATTATATATAAAATCAAATAAAAACTAAAATTTTAATCTGTCGCGGGCCGAGACCCACAAGGGGATGTCTTTCGCAGGTGATGATGATCCGGACACGTTGTGTGACACGTGTCATACACGTGTCAAGGCTAGGGTATGACACGGAAGCCCTAGCCGTAGCTAGGGTGGCTCTCGCGGGCCGCGAAGGGCTTCCCTGAGCGAGTCACGGGACGCGAGGAAGCTGCGAAACAGCTATAAATAGAGCCATGCAGGGACCTTTCAACGTTGCTCAAAATTCTCTTCTCTTTCTTTATAATTCTTCTTAAATTATACCTGAAGTACCAACACTCTGCTAGGATAACGGGGTTATAACTCGATCACTGCTACGGTACTATATCCGATCAATTAAAACTGATCTGATGGATGTTTAAGTGCTGCCTAAATTGGGCTATACTTTGTCATTCGTCGTGAGGGTTTCGATCTCGTGATTATCGTAAATGTTTTATTAAGTTACCATCCTGATTTCGTTTGCATTGTATATTTAATTAGGTTTACCAGCTTAACCAGTAGGCAAGCTTTGACAGTTTAAACCTGCAATGTGAGTCGTTCTCTTTTTATCAAATTATTTTCAAAACCCTACTTGTTTTCAAAGTTATAATTACAATGATTAAGTCTTTGTAATCTACAATTACTGCCGGTATGTGGGGTTATGTATACACTACTTGATAATCTTCACCATTGGACAAGGGGTTAGCCAATGTGTGATATGACCATAGTCACAGATCCGGTCGAGTGACAAATACCGATTTGGGGTAATTGATTGATATAAACATTGTAATAGCTCTTAATATTGTATATTATAACAATGTGTCTTTTGTATAAATTGAATGCATTCGCTAGTATTTTTCGCTGATCAAATCTTTTTAAAACATGTTTCAGGTAATTTACTGTGAAGAAAAGAAAAAGTGTCGCGTAGCACTCCAGCTTAAATAAAGTGGCTCAGTAAATAGAAATAAACATGTTTTTTCTGTACTTAAAGGATTTCCCTAGTGAAATTCCTTTCATGTAAATACGTGGTTTACCCCAAAGTTAATAATAAAATAATTCGGTGTTTTTAAAACTCTGATATTATTTTCCTAACAATCGGTCCTGATGTAAATTCCGCTGCCTATTAATAAACACCGGTACCATGGTTTTCTATCTCGCGGCGCCCGAATCGGGGAAACAGGTCGGTGGCCGTGACATATATTCACCTGTAAGACTGAATCTAGGGAATCTTGATACGGGAGTATATTCTGAGGTGGGACACACGAATAAGTTAAGTTCCTAAAACACTAATCTCGTATCTCGAATCAGTTGAACTTTGTGTGAAAATTTAAGTGGATCAGTATACTGACAATCTAAGTGAATCGTTTAGAACTTAAAGTGTTTATAGCTCAATGGTGCTAGTGATTTGTCATAAAGTGATATGATCCTCTGACACTAACTCAAACAAAAATAATGTTTGTAAATATTTCTTTACTGCTTTATGTTATAGAAAAAATACAAAAAGATTTTCGGAATGTTTTGGCATAAATTTGGAAAAATTAAAAAAAAAAAAGATTTTGTTTCTATTTTATTTTCGACAACCGATATGTAAGAGTTGAGTTTCAAAATCTGAGTATGCTGAACATGTTTCTACAAAATAAACAAGTTCATTAACTTAAAACTTGAGGTTTAAAATGAAAAATTTTAAAAATAGTCTATGAAATCTCCAAGGTCATTAATTTGGACTTGGAAGATTATCTGTGAGGTTTTTGGAGTCTTAAAATTCTTATATATGATGCTTAGGGTCGAGCTACGATTTATGATTCTAAAATTCTCAAATCTATAGAGCTATTTGATAGGGGGAGTGGTGTCGGGTAATCCTAGATATAACATATTGTTACATTTGTGCCATGTCATAATTCCTGGAGAAGTTCAAAAATTCTCAAACATATTTGTGATTTAAAGCCAGGCAAACGTTCTTGGGAGATTTTAACAAGTTATTGAGGGGGTATGGTCCCAAAAACCTCACGCAAGCGCATTGGGCCATACCACAACCGTATTCCAAGGACATCTTGAATAGGACCCTGCGCGGCCGCGCAGCGGTTCCAAACAAGACTTGGAAAGAAACAGCAATAATAAAAGGAATATGGTCCCGAAAACCTCGCGCAGGCGCATAAGACCATACCATAGTCTTATTCCAATATCATCTTTAACAAGACCGTGCGTGGCTGCACAGCGGTTCTAAACAAGGCACATAAGAAAACAAGTATTCGATAACTACGTGCTGGAAGAAAGGAAAAACAAACATTCAGCTAACACCCTTGCGCAGGCCCACGCAAGGGAACAGTTAAACTTGAAGATAAAATCCTAAACATCTTCCCGCGTCTGAAATCACGGCTTGAACAAAGGCATCTTTTCTGTTACAACAAGAAGGACACATGGCAAGGGCATAACGGTTTACAGCTGTAGATCTTCTAGAAGCCTTAAATGCTCATCGTGCATAGCCATTCGGTTATAACTGAAAGATGACGTGGCATAATCCTGGACACTCATCTGAATCATGATGATGACACTAACTTGGAGAAGTATCTACCCAAAACCATTTTCCACGTGGCAGCTCCCCAACCGTTGATCAAGGCCCACGATCCGTGTGCAAAGATTAACGGAAGGAAAAATAACCACCAAACGGAAAAGCACTTTCCGTTAGTTTCTCCGTCGCACCAATTTCCCGCCAAAACCGGCTATAAATAAAACGTTACAGATATGATCTCACAAGTTACTTTCACTTCATTCTCACTTTTACTACTTCTTATTCTTCATCGAGATCACTGTACTTATTCTCACGCCGGAGGGTGGTCACGGAGAGAACCCCCATTCTCCCCATGGCGAGTCTAACGGCTTTTTGTCTTGCAGTGATCATCGGAGAAGGAATTCAGCTAAACCCACGAATCAACGAGAGGATTAACCCTTTTATGCAGAGAGTAAACCCCTGATCTGATTGATTCCAGTCAATTATGATCGCTATTTCTTCAGTTACTGATTCTGAATATGTGGATTTATAAGCCAGGTCATCGATTCTGGAAAACCAAATCGTTTTCAATGTTATATATAAATTCCAGATTTCTGTGATCAAACGATGTCCTGTGCAGTCACATATTTGAAATGCTCCAGCTTATTCATGTGATATATGTTTAGAGCAAGATTTTTGATTCTTTAATTGTCAAAATTTTATAAATGGTTGAGATGTTTCGGGAAGAAAAGCCAGACTAAGATCCCGAGAGCAGAACTTAAAGGGGAGTCTGAAGACGAGCTCAAAGTAAGGGGGAGCTTGTAGAGCCAGGTGTCAATCCTAGTAGCTGAAAGTACTAAAGCTTAAAGGAAGGGGGAGCCTGAAGATGGAGTTAAGCGAAAGGGGGAGGAGCTAAAGCTGAAAACAGATCCACGGGGATTCTGTTAGATCAAGGGAGAGTCTGTGGTGCTAAAGTTGTCAATTCTTCATAAAGACACAGAGAGACACAAAAGCTACGAGATTGACTGCAGCAATATCCAAGGGGGAGGCTGTGAATGCATATATCTATCGCTTGCGTCAATCGCGTAACGTAGCTGAAACAAATGAGACAATATTGGTGCTAAACTGAGAAAAGCATGAAGGCTATTGAAGAAAGATGTCTTTGTTCGAAGGGTACGTTCGAACGAAGCCATGAAGATCATCAAAGTGTACATTCGTACGAAGGCCTATGGCTTCGTACAAACCCACTACATGTCTTGTTCGAACTTGCAATGCCTATAAACAGGAGTCTTGTGTTAGTTCATTTGTAACTTTTGGACATTCTTGAGGCGAAGCGCTGTCCAATTGATTTCGTGGTTTTGTACTGTTAAAGTCTTAATAGAAATCAGAATTAATTACATCCTCATGTTCTCATCCACGTACGTGATTGGATTCCGTACATATCACGTGTCGGTACACATTCATCAGTTAGAGATTCGGTCTAGGGAACGAATTCACAAGAATCCTTTACCGTCCGACCTTGCCTCCACCCTATCGGTCCATTTCCCTCCTCTCAACTCTCTCACCATTTAGCAATGACTAAGATGTGTCAACTATGTAAAAGAATTTTCAGTTTCATGTGTCTATTTTTTGTTAGACCACACGTTGTGGGCGTGGATCTGCGGCGTTTATGCCCTTCCCCGCCGCCCACACCACCCCGTCATCGGTGTTTTCTACAACGTTGTTGCTTGGGCTTGAACATTTTCGCAAGCGTTGAGATAAAGTGTGGGTCGACGTGACGTTGGATGATTGGTGTGCCTTATAGCCGTTTGACCCCAATAGCACAATTTGAAGAAAAAAAAATCCAATTATAAAAAAATATATTAACCCACCTATATAAAAAAAATCAACCTTTTCCCATTTTTCATCTCACTCTCTTCTACCCAACTCCATTTCAACCTTCATTTTTATAAAACGTCTCAACTGTTTATAAAAAATGCATCCACACAACCGCAACTTCGATTCGAACAACCCCTATGGTGTAGGCGAAATACCGAACACCACTTCTTCTCAAGGGGCTCAACTGGTCCGCAACTTCGATTAGAACATAATGGCGTGCGGCCAACTTCTTGCGAACCTACCTTTTATGTTTCCACATCAAATGCAAGCTCAACAACCACTCACTCCTCTATCCCGAACACCCTCTACACCTGAATCCGTACCGGAAACTCAACCTACACCACCCGAATCCTCTACGCGAAAAAAATAAACCATAAAAAGAAAACCGAGGCCGAGAAGGAAAAAATTAAATACACATTTTATATTTTTAAATAATAAAAATAATAACAAAATTGGGTGCCACGTGTCGATAACGCCCACTCTTCCACACCCCGTGTTTTTGCACCACGCCCCGTTTCTGACGCGCGTTGACGTGTCGTCCACGTGTCAAATAACTCCTACTTTTCAAGCCTCTCCACACTCGATTGTTTTAGATTTAACGTGTAAAATGCCAAAGAACTAAATCTAGAAGCTATTAATCTCATATATCCTTCTATTACGATCATTCTGTTTGTGCATATAAAAATTCCATGCTTAATTTTAGAACTAAATTATAAACCCGTCTATTACACAGTTAAATAAAAGAAATATCTCACATACCTAAAGAGGATAGATACCATATAAAATTGTTTAAAACCACCTATAATCAAGCAAATGTCAATTTCTTTCTTTGAAATCTACATAAAAAGCAGATAATTTTGAAATTAATTTACACAATCTAAGAGAATATTACAGATAATGATTGTTAGTTATCACTAAATACATAAGTTAAAAGTTATAATTTACACAATTTGGATGGATTACAAATAATTTGAAATGAAAAGCTACACATGAAGAATCAACTTTAGTACTCTTATATCTTAAACGTTTGCTTGAACAAAGATTTCATTAATAATTTTTACTTTAATATCATGTTTTCTTTTGTTTGTTTTTCTGTGTGCAAGGAATAGTAAAGTTTAGTTTTTTACGTGTATTGAACGGGTTGAATAAATATAATTTAATCAGTTAACATATATAGTCGTCAATATATGTTTTAAAAAATGATCTTTGACGTACTATTTACTTATTATAATAACACTTATGTATTGTACGAGTTATAACATTTTACTTTTTTTTTACTTTATTTATTATTTGGTTCAAAACTTTATGTATTACATGGAGTTGGATCAATGCCATGTTAAACAATTATTAATAAGCGGAAAAATAAAAGAAATGGTTAAGAAAATAAATATTAAACTAAATAAGAGATAAAGGGGAAATTATGATTTAATAATATTATTTAATACGAGGGATGATTTAATATTATCAAATATGATTGTTATTAATTTTTAAATTAGGTAAAAGTTAATTGCTAATAAGCCTACATCATCAATTGTAATCTATACTATATAATAAAAGAAACCATGTTTGGGACACTTGTCATTATATTAGGCCATCTACTCTATGGATAATTATCATTTAGTTTAATATTTTCTAATTAGTTATAGATAATCTCCAACGAAATATTATTTAATTTAATCTCTTCTACCTAATAGATAACTATTATTTATATCTATACAAATAATAATTAAAATAAAAATATTATACTATTTGAGAATACCATTGAACCGATATGTGATCACAAGTTTGAAAATAAAAAATTCAAATTGAAATAATTATGCAGACAAATGATTAATTAACTTAACATTAACATATAAAAATAAAAAGTAATAAATAAAAAAATCTCAAGTGATCGAATGAAATATGCTTCCCATACAATGAAAAAAATTTCTGAGTTACTTTCCGGTATTTTCATCTTATTTTTATATTTATCTCTTATATTAAATAATAATAATAATAATAATATTTTTAAACAAAATTACATAAAAATAAATATTTGTTTTTGTAGAAATAATATAAACAAATATTTAGGTGAGAATAAACGTTTGTTTTTTATATAATTATAAAGTTACATCCCGAGTTTTTTTTTTTTTTGAACGACCAACAGAATCAATCATGAATACTCTCAGGGCACCCACTGGACCAAATGGAGTACTCCGAGAGTAACCCGAGTCCACAATATACTTTGGAGTTCGGTGATTGAAATTATGGTAAACTAGGAATCAAAGGTTCCCATTTGAAACTGAAATGTTATAATAAGTGAATAGTACACCAAAGTTCATTTTTAAAAGATAAATCCTGACGACTGTAAGTGTTAACATATGATATTATATTTTATTCAACACGTGCTTATTTACTATACAGAGTTACATTTATATAACCCGTGTAATAAACGAAGTTTTTAAAGATATAATTTTTTATCATTTGCTATGTAAAATTAGATTTAATCAACATAAAATTAGATTTAATCAACACGTGTAATACACTGGGTTTTAAGGATATGTTTTTTTTTTTATTATTATTTGGTAGATTTTTCAACCCGACTATACCTGGGTTTTTTAAAGATACGACGTTTTTAGTATCTAATATACGAAATTACATTTATTTATCTGTGTAATACACATGATTTTTAAAGATACAACTCTTTTTAGATCTATTTAACACGTGTAATATATGAGGTTTTTAAGGAAGTAATTTTTTATTATTTGGTAGATTTATTCAACCAGATTATAGACGGGTTTTTTAAAGATACGATGTTTTTAGTATTTAGCATACAAAATTGCATTTATTAAATCTGTGTAATACACATGGTTTTTAAAGATTTAACTTTTTTTATTATTTGATATATAAAATTACATTTATTTAACCCGTACAATATACGGGGTTCATAAAGATCTAACTTTTTATTGTTTAATATATAAAATTACATTTATTCAACCCGTGTAATACACGGGGTTTTAACCTAGTATACTTTAAAATCAATTTGTGTATATTATTTTAACCGGGAATCACGTGATATCAAATATGTTATTTATTATTAACTTTATTTATAATATTAGTTATCTATGTCAATAATATATTTAGTTAATACATAAAAGTAAGTTACTAAATAATATATATATATATATATATATATATATATATATAAATTAATGAAACGTTTATAAGTGTATGTATGTTATTGGAATTTATATAAAATCTATGGGGCTTATATATTAAGAAATAATAAATTAAAGGAAAGAGTGTTCCTTTTATTAGAATTTAGATATTTTATTATTAGCAGTAAGTATAAATGATATTTATATATGAATTAATTATTGAAAAAATTAAAAAGAAATAAAAGTTAAAAAAATTAGGTTAAAGGAGAGAATGCCATATGACATTAATTGAAATTTTTTTAATAAGGATATAGATAAGTGATATCTATATATTAGTTATTAATAATTTAAAAGAAATATATTTAATAAATAAAAATAAAATTTATGAGGTTGAAAGAGAAAATGTTAAGTGACATTATTTGAAATCTTTTATTGTGAGTTAGATTTAAACGACTTTAACATTCACCACCCTAGACTTAAGGACGACATGTTAATGTCCTTTTATCTGATTTTTTAATGCTATTGTATCATTATAGTTTTACGTTTTATCCACACTTTACCAAACATATTTTTTTATGTGTATTTTTTTTACATGTAAGTAAAAATCTTCATACTTTTCTGACTTATTATTTACTTTTTGAGACATTATTATTATTTAGATAGGTAACTTTTTAACTTCAGTGGTACGATTTCTGTGTCACTAACACCATGATTTTTTAGAAGACTCAGTGGTACGGTTTCTCTGTCACTAACACGATGATTTTTTGGAAGGGTCTTGAGTATGACTACTACATACAAAAGTCATAGTATTTGTGTCGTTTTAATAGATTTAGTGTCGTTTCTATTGTTCACAGATGAGTTTTAATCGTGTATTTTGTAAGAATTTTTATATATAAAAGCATAAAAAATAAATAAAACTCGAAGGCCTTTAAAAACATATCCAGTTTGTTATCACGTGAAAAAAGCATCTACCCTTCAATAACATTAAAACGATCCCCAACAAAGGCTATATGTTATAACCATCACTTGTCTCACATCCCTCAGTGTCACCTCAATGCCAAATCACCATCTCATCTATCTTCAACTCAATCACTCAACCTATTTTCTATATTTAAAAGAAAAAATAGAGAAAGAAAGAAAATGATAAAAAGAGAGGTGGGGGTAGCGGCGCAACTTGTTGCCCGTCTATCTGTCATTAGTCTGTAATCGTCACGGTATTAATCGAAAGAAAATGATATTTAACAACTCACCCCACCATTTTCCGTTCATGTAGGTGAATGACTCCTAAAATACGAGATTCTCCAATAGTGAAGAACGGGTCGAACGCCTCCTTGACCTCAAAACGTCTTTCAAAAACGTTATCGGGGAAGCTCCAACTCATATGTATGTGTATAGTCTAAATAGAGGCGATTTTAAAAGCCTGTGTTAGAACCTTGTTAGACTATGGGGAGTGGGGCGTCTCCCCTACCCAAGCCGCCCCAAGATGCCCAACACACCGCCCCCCATCGGCGTTCCCATCGGCGTTCCCCTCCTTGGCGTCTCCCACAGAACGCCCAACCCTTTTCTTTTCCCCATGCCACGTGTCGCAAGACATTGATTTCAGTTTCTACATAAAAAAGACAAAATAAATCAATATCACGTGTCGCAAGACGCCCTAGCCAGCCAAGTTGGTCCACTCCCCTTTTTTTGCCCAAAATCCTCTAATCTGACGTGGCGCCACGTGTCGGAAGACGTCCTCTCAAAAGAATGCCCCACTCCCTTTAGTCTTAGCTCCCTTCTTTTAGTTGCATCTCCTTTTTGTCCATCTCTTTTCCTTTGATTATTGAATTTATCCAAAAAATTCTCTCATTTTAAGTTTTCCAATCATGAAGAAGTACCATCGGGTCCCAAAAAAAACTTTGTGGATGTGAAGATGGATTCCATAAATTATAGATGAGTTTCTTAAATCTTTTGCTGTTCAAAATGAATAAATTCTTAAATATTTTTTATTTCTATAAACGAATACATAGATTGCCCTCAAGTGTGAAATGTCATATACTAGTGTTATGCCCCGCTCACTTTACGGGACGCTAAGCCGAATATATCTTAGTTTCATAACATGTACACGATCTCAATAAAAAATACATCGAGTCAACCAATTAAACTGAAACACTACATAGTTTTGCTAAAAAAAAACCAAAACGATGACAACCCTGTAATTTTTAGCTGGGGCAAAATAGTGATTTGTTAGGACCAATAAGCGAGTGCTAGACAATTGTTTGACAAAAAAATTACATTGAGTCAACCAAGTAAAACAAAAACTACTATAGTTTTGAAAAAAAAAAACTAAAACAATGGCAAGACTACAATTTTTAACTGAGGGCAAAATCGTAATTTTTGAAATGGGGCAAAATCGTAATTTTAAATTGAGGGCGAATTCGTAATTTTAAGCTGGGGGCAAAACCACAATTTTATTTTGAACTGTGGGCAAAATGATAATTTTAAACTTAAGGTAAAATCATAATTTTTAGTTGGGACAAAAGCATAATTTTATTTTGAACTGGGAGCACAAACGTAAATTTGAACTCAAGACGAAATCGTAATTTTTGAAATGGGGACAAAATCATATGTTTGAACTGAGGGCAAAATCGTAATTTTAAGCTAGGGGCAGGAAAACACACTTTTTTGAACTGGGGGCAAAAACGTAACTTTGAACTGAGGACGAAACCGTAATTTTAAATTGAGAAAAAATAGTAAGTTGGTTGGACCAATTGGGAAGTGTCAGGCGCTGCCTGACACTATTCTCTCAACTTCTCTTAGCAGCCCTTCTCCACCAGTAATAAGCAATTACTATTCCCGGCGTTTATTTTTGTCAATTGTCAACATAGGTAATTAATCTTAAAAGATATTACTTTACTAAGAGCATTCACATTCAATCCATCAAATTATACATACATTCCACTAAAAAACAACTCCTATATCAATATATTTCCACTAAAAACAAATATTTTTTCTCTCTCCTTTCAATTAAATAATATTATCATTACATTTTTCTCTCATTTCCACTCACAACCACTTTCAAAATATATTAAAAAATTATAACGGGTGAACAGTGTCCCCCCAAATATACAGATGAACAGTAACATTTTCTCTCTCCTCTACTCACAACCATTTTTTATACCTTTTATAATATAAAAAACCCTCCTCACATAATTTGATGGTTAGGATGTGAATGCTCTAATACTCTTAAAAGACAACGTCGGTGGAAACCCCACTGACTGTGCCTCCCCCTCCTCTCATACTTTCAAGATATTGCAATTTTAGCCCCTTGACTTTGGTACTTTCAAAGTTTCATAAAATGACAAATTTAGTCCCTAAACTACTACTCCATTTTACAAATAGTTTGTCTTTGACACCCAACTTTGTGGTAGTTTCCTTTTCAGCCCCAACTTTGTTATAGTTTCCTTCTTACCCCAAAATTTTATCAAATTTTATCTTTACCCTTTCTTAGCCCTTAAGTTTAGGAAATGCAATTTTTAACCACTTAACTTTTTATGAACTTTGTAAATGTCACTTTAACCCCCTCGAGAGTTTTTGGCTTGACAATATAAATTCGAGTTAGTCGGGTCGCGTATAATACGTTATGATTATACGATATAAATTCGATTTACATTACGTTTTGATCCAATCGCAATACAACTATATGATACATTGAGTTCAATCGGATATGTCAAAACGTGTGTTTTCATATGGTTAACACATCACATAACGATTGGACTACTCCGTTCGATATTTGCGAAATACCCGCACCGCAACGTGCGCGAGCCTTATTACTAGTTGGTTCATATAACTAAACGCGTACATGTGTGTGAAATTTAGTTCTTTTTAAATTTCTTTTGCCGCAAAAATATGAAGGTTTTTGCAAACAATTGTTAAAATTGCATATGTTTGGTCATCATATTTGTGTTAGAATGTGATATTTTGTAAGATATTATCATGAATTTTAACATTTTGATAAAAAAAAAACCAACAGGGTTTGAGAAAATTGAGGTGGTTTATAACTCATTAAAATTACTAGGTACAATCAAGTGTACTACACGTTGGTGTGTTGCTCAATCTAAACTTTAAACTATAAATCACGAAATCCATATTTAATGGTGTGAACCCACACCTGAAAAATTGAATGGAGGGTAGTACAGTACTTGGTTAAATATAAAGTTGGTGGATCATGCGAGTACAATAGTTATTAATAATCTTGAGCTTTCATCCATAGATTACCTTTCATAGAATGAGGTGTGAAAAATGATTCATGGATTGTCTCCGAAGCTTGTAAGGGGCGGGAGGAGTCGGCCGATCCCCCAAACATTTTGCTCAGTAGTGGAGAGTATTTAGTTTTCGTATAAAAATTTTTGGGTGTATACGTTTTCGACCCGCTCAATTTTATAGAAATTTTTAGGTTCGATGACTTACGCCACACGGTCGGAAATCTCAAATTCGCCACTTATCTCCATCATAATTTTCTTAAATCGAAATTCACTCAATCAAGAAACCATATATGTGTTAACATAGTAAGAACACAAATTATTTGTAACTAAAATTGGCAAAACCATGCATACACATGTATCAACCTTATTAATTGATGGGTCATGCTAGCTGCACACGCCCAAAATTATTTTCACACCCCAAAGCGCCGCGCTATGGCCAAAGCGCGGCGCTTCGATCGACAAAACGTGCTTCGATTGACGTTTGAAACATTCGATACTGTTTGACAGACATAAAGCTGATTATGATGTTTTGTCGGTAACCCTAAGCGCCGCGCTTTGGCCATAGCGCGGCGCTTCGACCCCAAATTTCACCCATTTTACCTTTTAAAAGCAACCTCTGAGACAGAAGTGCTTCGACCCTATACATTTTCATTCACAGACACTTCGATATACATTCACCCATCCGTTGTGTTTCTTCAAAATAACGCGCGGTTTTGCTGTATTAGTTACATCTCTTGAAAAAACGATGTCGTGGTTAAACAACTATATTTTCGGTCAATATTCTGACGAGACAGTTGTTCCTGATTCTTACGAGGGGACCGCTATTTCTGACTCGTATGAGAAACCGGTCTCGTCCAACTTGAGGGAGGCAGAGGTTGTATCTGGCATTCATTATCGTGATAACACGGTGACGCTGGATTTGAATACCCCTGTGGAGGACCCTTACGCACAACAAGGTTATTCGAATTTCGGTTACGGTGGCGAGTACAACTTTGTACAGCAGGAGTGTGGTCCAAACGACAGTTACGGTTGTCAACAGAGCTTACAAGGTTATTCGAATTTCGGTTACGGTGGCGAGCACAACTTTGAACATCAAGTATATTCGGACCTCGGTGACGATGGTGAGCCGGGGGATGTGTCTGTTGACGAGGAAGGCTGTTACCCGGTTACGTTTTCGTTTGATACGACGCAGACCTTTTCGTCACGTAAAGAGTTGGTGCGTTGGGTACAAGACACGGCAAAAGACAACGGTTACCTCATTGTGACTAAGAGGTCGAATAAAAGAGGAGAGAATTACAAGATTTGGTTTCAATGTACTTTTGGTGGGGAGCATAAGAGTATAGCTACACAGAGGAAAACGGGTAGCAAGAAAATAGGCTGCCCGTTTGAGATGATCGGGTTTTCGGAATCATCCGGAAGTGTTTGGAGGATCGAGGTGACGAAGGCGAAGCATAACCACACTCCTATTGAAAACTTAGAGGGTCACGCGTATGCGAGAAGGCTTTCTTCGGAGGATACAAAACTGGTTAAGGAGCTGGCAGAGCAAGACATACCCAACCAAAGTATCTGGCGAACGCTGACAAAAAACAATCCGGCTAGAAAGCTTATTCCGAAAGATATACACAACGCTGTTTAGAAGATCAACGCCGAAAAAAATGTCGGTAAGTGTCCGATGCAAAAACTTGAAAGCATTCTTCTCGAAAAAAATTACACTTATTACATGCGCACGAATGAGATATCAAACGAAGTTGAAGATGTCTTCTTTGTTCACGAAAGATCATTCAAGATGTGGTGTGCCTTCCCGCATGTGCTAATTATTGACGCCACCTACAAAACGAACATGTACAACCTGCCATTTGTTCAGGTCGTAGGCATGACGTCGACAAACAAATCGTTTACGGCTGCTTGTGCGGTAATTTCCGCTGAGAAGTCAGAGAACTACCTATGGGTGTTGCAGACAGTTACGATGATGGACAGGCAGACGCTGATGGACAGGCAGACGCTTATCAGTTTCTGGAGGGCCATTTCCAGGGCTCCCTTTGGGAGATCCTAGCAAAAGGCCACCACCATCAAAGACCCCTTGTTCCGATACCTTCACCATGTTATCGCGTCAACTATCGTGCCGCGGGAAAACAGCAGGGAGAAGGTCAACCTCAGTGACCTTTTCTTTCTATACTGTCTACTGCGACGACAGCCCTGCGATCTAGCAGCCAGCCTGGCAGATTACTTTGCCACAGCATACCACCGGCAGCTCCGCGGGTGGGTGCACACTGGCTCATACATCACCGCCATCGCACGCTCGCTCGGGATCGTGCATGAGGGAGATCCGGTGCTGTCCGATCCGGTCCCGTCTACCAGGTTGGGTCGCGCGTCAGTTTCTAGCATGCAGATCACCCGTCGCTTTGATGTTGGTCTGAGGTTTAGGGGCGGAGACGGGCTGATTTGGCAGCCGGAGCCGGTGCCGGAGGTCATCCCGGTTGTTATTGAGTTGAGGCCTGGAGTGTTGGCCCCTCCTGCTGAGCAGGCGGCCGCTCGGCAGGCTCAGCTACAGGCTCTGGGACTCGATCAGTTCCCGGGCCAGCCTCAGGCTGAGGCTCAGGCTCAGGAGGAGCCTCAGGCTCAGGCTCAGGCTCAGCCTCAGGCTCAGCCTGTATTAGAGGATCCGGCTCAGGAGGAGCATATCGAGGAGATCCCGGTACCACCAGTTCAGCCAGCTCCTGAGCCGCCACAGTACCCGCAGCACGTTTACGCTGACCTGCCTCCGGTAGCGCGTGAGGTGGCTCGGGACTTCGACCGGCGCCTCAGACGCCAGGCCGCACGCCAGGACTGGATCACCGAGACGCTCGTTTCTCTACGAGAGTTCGCTGGGTGGCCTCCACTTCCCCTCCCACCGTCCCCACCGCACGAGGATTAGTACCTTAGTTTGTTTGTATAGTGTTTTGTTATGTATTATGTAGTCAGTTGTACCTTTTTGTTTTGTATGTACAAACTGATATATATTTACATCACGTTGGTTTTGGATTGTTTACGTTTAATTCTTATGGCTTTCTGTACAATTTATTTAACGTGTTCGTTTAATTTAACAAAATAAACTAGGTTAACAGTTTATAAAGACGCACTTATATTATATACGTTCTATAAAAATAATGACGTAAAAAAACGTAATTATAAAACTCAAATACAATTTTTTCCTTCAAAAAACACTACCAAACTAACCCACATCCCACCTATTTCAAAAAAAAAACCAACACAACTTCCAGCCAACACTTTTTGTCTTTTTGCACACTCAAAGCGCCCCGCTTTGGCCAAAGCGCCCCGCTATGGCCAAAGCGGGGCGCTTTGAGTGTGCAAATAGACAAAGGCCGTGTGCGAATAGACGAGGCCTTAATTGATACATATGAAAATCTTTTTTATTCTTCCGCTAAGATAACTATTATAGAAAACTTTAAGACGGTTTAGAATTAAAATCAATTATTACATATTTACCAAAGTTTTAAAATCAATTACATTTTTACCCATACTTTAAAATCAATTACATTTATCAAGAGTTGAAAATAAGCTGGCGTTACATCAACCAATCATTTCATTGAGACCTTTTTTTATTGGGGTTTTCTAATGGCACACCTCCTGTCTATCCGCACACTTTTTCAATTACATTTTTACCCATACTTTAAAATCAATTACATTTATCAAGAGTTGAAAATAGGCTTGCGTTACATCAACCAATCATTTCATTGAGACCTTTTTTTATTGGGGTTTTCTAATGGCACACCCCTGTCTATCCGCACACTTTTTCAATTCAATACGCATCGTATGGGCCTATACGATGTGTATTGAAATAAAGTAAAAAACATGGCAGGCTGACAGGTGCAGGTTATCTCTGGCGGCGGGCTTAATACGCATCGTATATGCCTATACGATGCGTATAAAGGCACGGATTTTTTGAAGTTTGTTTTTTGTTGTGTTGTGTCGAATGCGAACCCGAGAAACGAAAGGGATTTCGAGCAGTTGAAAACAGGGATTGTAGGAAACAGGTGTGATTATCAAATGACAAATTTAGGGGTCTAGTCCTAGGTAGTTTCTCACACGTGATACGCATCTAATATGACACATGATAAAAGCGCTTCTTTACACAATCTGGGATTATGTTCCGCAAATTTGGAACCACATATTCGTGTATAAAAAAGCTTGGAAAGATGACCGAATAGAGACATGTATACACCCTTGGAATTACATCTTCAATTGAGACCGCATTATTAATTATAATGAAGCAATGAAGATTGAATGTGCAAATCGCAACTATTTTTTACTACGGAAACGGTGGCTATGGGAAATACAAACCCGACACGTCTTCTATGATGATTTGAAACATTCACGAACCACAAATGGACTCAGACTCATACTACTCTAATATGACACATGATAAAAGCGCTTCTTTAGACAATCTGGGATTATGTTCCATTTTATGACACATGACACGACACGCTTACCTTAATCACATCTTCCATGGAGTCACAGATCCGACAATAGGGCCCACGGATCTTATACCCACCCAAGACCGACCTCTAGATCACACATGATAAAAGCACTTCTTTAGACAATCTGTGATTATGTTCCGTTTTATGACACATGATACGGCATGGTCAAACCTTTCTAAAAGTAGAAAAGCATAAAACAGAAGAAAGTGTTCCTCTTTGTTACCAAGCATGTCATCTGAAACAATTAACAGGACATTGTTAACAGGGGGAATCTATTGGAACACCTGATCCATAGAAACTTCTTCGAGCTAACTGCCGATATCTCATCCTTCTTATCTTGCTATTAAACGAGGTATAATAGCTAATAAAATATGTTTAACTTTTGAAGGTTCTTTATACGCTTCTTTCCTGATGCCCACTCGACGGGCCACTTTTGTGCGTTTTGACCCTCTAGATTGTCTCTTCAAAGTCTCTATCTCCGTTGAGTTTGAAAGATGGATATGGAAAACGATGCTATCTCCGTTGAGTTTGAAAGACGCAATCGTTTGTTAATTTTAATGAAGCAATGAAGATTGAATTTGCAAACGAATAGTACTTCTGGGACGATTCAAATAAGTCCTATGAAGCAAGTGTCTGTCTATTCAATTGAGAGGAATCATTATATGCTTCTTTCCTGATGCATGTCTGTGTCGAACAGTTTCTCCATCGCACGCCATCAGGTCACGACAGCATCTAGGTTGTCATTGACCGTTTGACTAAATCTGCTCATTTTCTGCCGATACGGGAAGACTATAAGGTAGAACGATTAGCTCGAATCTACACCGACGAGATTATCTGTCGACACGGGATGCCTCGTGACATCATCTCTGACCGTGATGGTCGGTTTACCTCGCGTCTTTGGGAAACGTTTCAATCTGCTCTCGGTACTACGCTTAATCTAAGTACCGCCTTTCATCCCCAAACCGACGGTCAGACTGAAAGAACGATTTGTACCCTTGAGGACATGCTTTGCACATGTGTCATAGATTTTGGTGGTAATTGGGACGCGCACTTACCTTTGGTCGAATTCTCGTACAATAACAGTTATCATTCTAGCATACAAATGGCACCATTTGAGGCATTATACGGAAGGAAATGTCGATCGCCGATTGTGTGGCATGAGATCGGAGATGCGTAAATAACCGGTCCTGAGCTGCTACAAGAAACGACGGACAAGATCCTCCAAATTCGAGACAACCTGCTGAAAGCTCGGAGTCGTCAGAAAAGTTACGGCGATAGACGCCGCAAGCCCCTTTAATTTGACGTTGGCAATCACGTACTCCTAAAGGTTTCACCTTGGAAGGGTGTGATCAGATTCGGCAAGAAAGGGAAACTCGCGCTTCGATATGTTGTACCCTTTAAAATTCTGGAAAGGATTGTGAAGGTGGCCTACAGACTCGAACTACCGGAGGAACTTAGCAATGTCCACCCGACTTTCCATGTTTCGAACCTCAGAAAATGCATGGCTGAGCAGAATTTACAAGTTCCACTTGAGGATCTACAAGTGGACGAAACATTACACTTCGTGGAAAAGCCTGTCGAGATAATGGATTGAGAAACCAAGAAGCTCAGACGCTCACGCATTCCCATTGTGAAAGTTCGCTGGAAAGGCAAACGAGGCGCATAGTTCACCTGAGAACTCAAAAGTGACATGAAAGCGAAGTACCTGCAGTTGTTTGTTACACCTATAGCTTAAATTTCGGGACGAATTCCCATAAGTAGGGGAAGCTGTAACAACCCGCGTTCAGAAAGTCAAAGTACAACTCAAAGTCAAAGTCAAATGAAGAAAAGATTGCTAATTGCGATCTGTCACTCCTTGCTTAACTATTGACTTTACATCATTGACTTGTAATCGAATCCTGTATTTTATTTGCTTTAGTTGTATTATGTGGAGTATCTATAATAATCAAGGTTTAACCGATGTTAATCGCTAATCTATTTATTGCTTTATCGGTAATCGCATCGCAATCGCATCTGCAACTTGAATTATAGGTTCTGAATATTGTTTTACGTGTATGTGCTATTTATGTGTTACTTGTGCATGTTTACTTTATGTTTGTGGGATTAATCAAAACGCAATCGCAACTCTATCGCAACGCAACTAAATCGCAAACGCTAAACGCAAGTTATTTAGGTTGATTGTATGTTAGATATAGTATTTGTGTGACTATTATTAATCTATCGCATCGCTAAATCGACACTCGCTTAAACGCATCGCAACGCTCAAAACACTAAACGAAACGTCGAAACCTAACTCGCCGGACCACTTCGATCGAATGACCATTCGATCGACCATCCGATCGAAGTGACATCCGATCCGTTAAACTGCGCAACCTTTCCTCTTTTGGCAACCTATAAATACCCCTGTCACATCACAAACAGTGAAGTGACAGCTCTTTCGTTCGACCAGCGTGCTCAAGCCCACTTTTCTCTCGATTTCTCGCGATTCCTATAAGTTTCCAACTCAAATCTTGTACATCTATCATCTACACGCACTTCTTCATCATTTTCTCCTTTAAATCTTCGCTTTTAACCGTGAAATCAGCGGGTTTGAGGTGTTCTAGGGTGATGTCATCATGGAGTTCTTATGAACTTCAAGGTTTGGCTTCATTCCACCAAGAACAGCTCAGATCTGAAGGTTCCCAACCTGATTTGACACTGTTTTCGCATAGATCTACATATATTCATGATTAAAAGGATTGAAAGATGGTTTCATAACTTTCTTTCAACTCTTTTACACTCAATGCACTCAAAACCGATAGAATCGGAGCTCGTTCAGGCCTTCTACTCGTTTTTAGTGAAGTGTCGGTCTGAGATCTGATTCCTATAAAAAAGACAACCGATTTCGGGTTGAACATGAACAACTGTCACAAACAGTAAACAGATCGGACTGGGGTGATTCCCACTTCGGTCGGAGGACTTCGACTTGGCGAGGTTCCGTTGTTTAGCACGTTGTCATACCGTCTCAATCAAACCGCAAAACTTTCAAAACTTAACAAATTTTTCAAGTTCCAAGACGATCAGGACATCGAACGGATTGCCAACCGATCGGATTACCATCCGATCGAACGACAATCCGATCGGATTGCATAGGAACATCCACGCTTAAACATTTTCAAAAATTTCAAACAAAATGTCTAACGGGTTGTCGTCCGATCGGATTGCTATCCGATCGAACGACAATCCGATCGGTTGACATTTGGGCCTCCAACCCTTAGACTTTTTAAACATTTTCAAAACATATCAATTTCTAACGGATTGCCATCCGATCGGAAGACCATCCGATCAAATGACCATCCTGCTGTGAACTTGTTCTCACAGGAAATGTCTCGCTGATCGGATCGTCGTCCGATCGAACGACCATTCGATCGAACGACCTGAATGGTAGAGATACTTCTCTGATTTTTAAATGCTACAACGAAAACTTAAAATCCATCATACACAAACACATCCATCCCAAACGAATGTCAATCCGACCGAATTGCCATCCAATCGGATGACCATCCGAACGGATTGACATCCGATCGAATGACCATCCGTTCGGATTGTCATCCGACCGGATTACCATTCGTCATTTGGTCACTTCGCACCGTTTATCACGCCGTTAAATCGCTTATGCTATCGTTCTGTAATCAGACTAACCTCCCAGCTAGGGGTGTTCAGAAAAAACCGTAACCAAATAAAAACCGTAAACCAAACCGTAACCGTAACCAAATAAACCGATTCGAATAACGAATTCGGTTTTTGGTTTGGTTTCTAACCGAAACCGAATTGTGAATATGGTTTTTGGTTCAGTTTATGGATCCACATTTTATTTTATTTGGTTTATTCGGTTTATTTGGATAACCGAATAAAGCATTTAACTTAATTAATTATTAAATAAAAATAAAATATTTTATAAATCATATATAATTTATTAGCCCAAAATAGTTATTTTTTATGTAGCCCAAAATACCAAATGTAAATCTAAAAGCCCAACTCAAACCCACTCATTTATATAATAATAGAACTTCAGACCTATAGAAACTAGGGTTTAGGATTTTTACATTTTCTTGGAGAAAGACTCATGTTTGAAGATTATTTATATTTTGTGTCATTATACTTGTTAACTATTTATAGTTTTTATGATCTATGTTTTGAAGCTTTAACTTTGTGGTTGTGTCTACGACTACTTTATGGATATGTTTGTTTTATTTCGCAATGAAACGGTCTTGTATTCATATATTGCTAGGTGTAAATTAGTTGCGATGTTCGAAAGTTAGAACACAAACATAAATATAAATTAGGAAAAAATAGTACTTAGTACAATTTGGTTAGATTTGGTTTATTTGGTTTCTAACCGAAACCAAACCGAATTGAATTTGGTTTGGTTTGGATCGGTTTGCATATTTCTTATTTGGTTTGGTTTGGTTTTTTGTTTGGGGTACAAAATTTTGAAAACCGAATAAACCGAACCGAATAAACCAAATAAACCATAAACCGAACCGATGAACACCCCTACTCCCAGCGCTCCCTTCAATCCAAGAGAGTGTTTATTTACTAAACACAATCTGTGGGTATACTTGAACCCTTTTTGCTTTATGCACTTTTGGGTGTTACATACGTTACTTATTCAAATCACAATCGACACACAACGCAAACACTTTTATACACTGACCGTTATTGCATGTTACGTGTTATTCGATGAATGCTTGTATGTTATGTTTACACAGTGATTGTTGCCTGACACCTTAGCAACGATAGTACTATAGTTTGGACTCAGCACCTGTCGTGGATAGGGGTTGTTAAGGGTTTTCTTCACGTGTCACAGTGGTGATATGTGTTGCGCATTCTACAACTCGCAGCCACGTCTGTGCATATTTCATTGTCGATAACCTACTAGCTTCACTTTGCTACATGTTACATGCTGGTCATTGGTAAACGATTTTCGCTATCTATTATACTATTAAACTTGTATGCTCACCTTTACACTATGGTAGCGTTTGGTATGCAGGAATGAGAGGTGGAATGGAATGGACCATTGTGAGGGAATGGAAAAAAAGAGTGTTTGGTTGGTCTACGGAATGGAATCGTCCATTCCAAAATGCATTCCATTCCCTCAAAATCATTCCATCAGTCTCCCCTATTTTTTTTCCATTCAATTCCCTCTTCAACCTTCATTAACAACACCACAACCCACCATCGTTGCTACCACCACCCACCACCACCGTCATCCGCCGCGGTCACCACTCACCGCCGCCACCACTATCAACCGCCACCACTATCAACCGCCACCACCCACCGCCACCGCTACCTCCTCTGACCACCCCCTCCACCACCATTGCCACCTACCTCCACCGTCATCCACCACCACCACCACCGTTGTCACCATCCGTTGTCGTCTCCACCCACCACCGCTGCCGCTATAACTGACACCTAGCCCCACGCACCATCATCGCTCATCACTAACCACCACCATCTAATTTTTTCCTTCGTCTTTTTTCGCATACCAAACAACAAAAAGTAATTGTTCATTCCATTCACACATGGTAACCAAACAAGACATGAATGGTAATGATCAATTCCATTACCTCGTCCATTCCATTCCCCCGTCTATTCCATTACTCCATACCAAACAAACCCTATATGTATTGACTCTATTTTAACATATGTGACAGGTGCTTAGGATGCTTGCTTGTTATTTGCTGGAATCGAGCTAGGAAGGAGTCTAGAAACAAATCTAATAAAATCTGAGTTGTCGGAACATTTGATCTGTCTTTGAGAAAACAATGTCTGTAATAACTGCTTTTATTTGATATATTATGGTATGGGACATAATGTTAAATATCTGGTAATTTTAGTTGTTATGGATTTCTCCTGGACAATCTGTTTCGCTCAGTGTCGTGCCCCGATGATTCCGCCATCGGTTGGGGTGTGACAGATTGGTATCAGAGACATAACTATAGGGAATTAGGCAAGACTCGACCTAGTCCGGGTCGATGTCTTAGAAACAACCTAGTCTATAGTCTAAGTACCAACTGACCGCCTTGTGCGAACCCATTAGGGGTTCCGCACGAGCCTGTTTCTGTTATTCGATCGACTCGCAATCATGCTATACTATCACACTGCCTTTCCTAAGGCAGCCGCACTGCACACTATTTTCGAAAATGAACGAGTGACTAGATCGAGACTAGGTGTGAAAACCACAAACTCTCGATTGGATCGCTTGTTCGACCCGCATTTTCACTATAAACAAGAGAGCTTGCGTTGAATCAGGAGTGGAATCCGTACTTCGACGCAATTTTTCTCCCTCAATCTCATGATTCTATCACCCAAACAGGAACGTAGTCGCTATGTTAGGGGTGAAACCCGAACCTTGATGACCCGTTCCGTTCTCTATTTTGGTTTTACAAAACTCTCACCAAAGTTTCGACGGACTCCAGCGACTTGAGTCGCGTGAATAACCGAAATGATGCGTGCCATTCACCGTATTCCGGTGATAGAGCACAGTCTATTAGGCCAAAACGTGTACTCGCAGTCCCTGAGAATAGTCGAATCACTTTGGGTAGTCAATGTCTATCAAGCCGAGACAATCTATTTTCGATTTCAAACTCGCAGTCGCTAATTTTATGTGTTTTGATCCTGAGCCCGCAACCGCTGACTCTGTGATTTATTGTGATTTATCGCTTTTATGTGGATTTTATGTGAATTATGTGGTTTTACATGTTTATATGTTTCACTGTTCGCTTTGATCGACACACACAACTTGCACTACACATCTACCTCAAAACGTTAACAAATCGCTTGCTATGTTACTCGCTTTGCCACTCGTTGTATACTCGCTAACCGCAATCGCTATTATCGAACGCGCAAACCTTAAATGATAGGTGAATACGTGCAATATATGTAGGTGAATACGTGCAAAATATAGTGTGTCCTCATGTGTTGCTGTAATCTACGTGCTATGTGTTCTATGTGTTTCTGTGGTTTATGTGCCTACGTGATTACGTGTTTGATGTGTTCCTGAGCTTTAATAGTATTAAGTGTGTCGTGAGGTAACATTTCACATATAGTGTCTGAATCCTGTGGCGATGTCTGTTTGCAGATAATGTCGTCATTTGGATCGCACACTTCCCGCGCAGCCCGAAGAAACTTTGAGGACAAGCGTATCGCCTCTCTAGTCGCCAAGCAGATGGCAAAAGTCATTGCACAAATTGTCAGCGAGCTGAATGAAAACGCTAGCAAGTCCTCTGAAGAGTCTAGGATTGACTCCCCAAAAACTACTTTTAGCTTCAAGCAGTTTAAAGCTTGCGGTCCCAAATAATTCACAGGAGAAGATGGACTTACTGCCATGTTTCAATGGTTTGTTTTTATCGAAGTCACCCTGCGCCAAAGCGGTTGTTCTGAAAACCTTCGAACTATTAACGCCACAGGCATTTTCCAGTCCAGGGCTCTGGACTGGTGGACTGCCGAAAGAAACAAGTGAGGGAATGATGCAGCTTACAGGCTTACTTGGGACGAGTTGAAGGACATCATGATGAAGGAGTTCTGCCCTCCCCACGAGCTTCAAAAGTTGGAGGACGAGTTCTGGCACATCAAACAAGAGGGTGGCGACAACGCTGGTTTAACTGTCCGCTTTAAGCAGCTGAGCATAATCTGTCCGGGCCAAGTTACTACCCCCGAAATCACCATCAAGAAGTATATCCGTGCTCTACCGGATTGCGTGGCTGATTTCATGAAAGCCGCGAAAACGACAACTATTGAGGAAACCTTCCTGCTCGCTGCCGAGATCAATGACAAGCGAGTTCGGGCTGGTTACTTTGATAAAGCCTCCAAGAATCTTCTCCAAGTTACCGCTGCTCCCACCGCTGAAACTGCCGCCACCGCAACTAAAGCTTCAAAGTCCTCCCGTCGCAAGAGAAAGAACAAAAACAACAGTAGCAAAAATTACGATGTCACATCTGCCGCTCCGCTCCAAGCAGTACCTGCTCAACCGCAACCCCAGAACCGCCAAGTAGCGGCCCTGGTGACCCATGCACCGCCAGCCAAGCGTGCATATACTGGTCCTCACCTGCTCTGCCCTACTTGTACCTATCATCATCCCGTGAGGATTACTTGCAGATTTTGTGTTCACTGCAACGTGTACGGCCACTTAACCGCTAACTGCCGTACCGGTCCTCGACAAGCTCCAGCTCCAGCTCAAGGTCAAGCTCCTGCACACCATAAGCTCTCCTTCCTACTCCACAGGGCCAACACGCAGCTCCTGCCCCCGCAGCACACGCAAGAGCTTGCTTTGCATGTAGTGATCCCAACCACTTTGCAAACATATGCCCCAACAGAGTGGTGAAGCAAGAGCCACAGCAGCAGCCACAACAACTGTAAGGACCTGCAAAAATGTCCATAAACGACCCGTAAGTGAAAACCCGGACCCCTGAAACCCTAAAGTTCATGAAAAACCAAGAAAACAAAGAAATTTGGTTTCCACGCGGGCCGCGTAAGCCTTAAGGTAAGGCTACGCGGGCCGCGACAACTTAAAATTCTCCGGATAAGCGTTCAAGCCACGTGTCGCACACGTGGCAGACCTACCTGTGACACGCTAGTCCTACACGTAGACTAGGGGCCCTCGCGGGCTGCGTAAGATCTTGTTAAGATTTACGCGGTCCGCGTAAAACCTAAAATGTTGCTATAAATTTCCTATGCATGGGACTTGCTTCTATGTTTGAAAATTTAGTTTCAAAACGTCCAAATTCTGCATAAAACGAGTATTAAGGGGTCAAGACGCTGCTACGATACAGGGTATTAACTCGATCACTGCTATGATACAATGTTCGATCGATTGAAACCAATCCGATGGATGTTTAAGTGCTGCCCGTATTTGGGCTATACTTTGTCATTCATCGTGAGGGTTTTGATTTCGTGAGTTATCGTAAACGTTGTATTAAGTTACTGACCTAGTTTCGTGTGCATTGTTATTTAAACTAGGTTACAAGGCTAAATCAATAGGCTAAACTCTGCTCAATTAAATCTGCAATGTGAGTCATTCTCTTTTTTCAACAATGTTTTACAATACTCAAATTATTTTCAAAAGTTATAGTTACAGGGATTAAGTCTTGGTTATCTTGAATCACTGGCAAGTGGGGTATTGTGCACATTACTAATTTCTCACGGTTAGGTTTACCAACCTAACAGTGATAATCATCACTACTTGGGTGAAAGGACCCAATAGTGGTATGACCATCGTCACCAGGGTGTGACACGGCGCCAGATAAAAATAAGATAGTAGCCATTGTAATCGCTCTTATGCTGTAATTTATAACTAGGAGTCGTTTTATTTAAAATTGAGTGACTCGCCAGTATTTCCCCGCTGATAAAATATTTTTAAACATGTTTCAGGTGACTTACTATGAATCAAGGAAAAGTGCTACGGAGCACTAACTAGCTTGAAGTGGTGGCTCATTAAAATAAATAAACATGTTTTGTAAAACAAGGGATTTCCTCGTGAAATTCCCTTTACTGTAAATTATGGGGTTTGTCCCAAATTGTGAAATAAAATAATTGGGCATTTTCAAATTTTAAAGATCCTGTTAAACTTCCGCTGTCAAACCAAATAATAAATACCACAGGTTTCTGTCCCGCGGCTCCTGGACCGGGTAACACCGGGACGGGGGCCGTGACAGTAAAAGGCGGTATCAGAGCCACTGATTTAAGCTAATTAAGTATTTAGAAATACTTAATTTCTTTTCAAATTGCTATTTTGTGATTCTATGAAAATTCAACGGGATGAATAAAATATTAACTTAAGTTTGTGTGTGTTCTTCATATATGCTAACAGCATGAATGAGTTGTCTGAAGCTCTTCAGAATCTCACTATCTATTCTGCTGACATGGAAGTTTCCGAGGGTTTTTCCGGTTATTGGGCCGACACTGAGAAACCTATGGAATTCCAAGCCCAGCCTCAGGAGAAACCCAAGTCGAAAAAGAGAAGAAGAATCATAGGCTGGAGACGCGGACGGAGGAAGAAGCCAGCTGCACAGAAGGTTAAAAAGATTTAGGATCCCAAGGATAAAGGCAAAGGAAATGAGATCGAGGAAAGTTAAGGGCAAGCCCAGGAAATCCCACAGTGGGAGGAGCTAGACCGCAAACTGGCAAATAGTGACCTCATCGGACCTGCCGATGAAAACCTCTTCAATTACCCAGTTGAATCACAACTTCCAGTTAATTTGGAACCTGCTATCCCAGATCCTATTATCAACCCCCGACCCCTACAAGGAGAGCTGGAAGAATGGTGGACAACTGACTGGCAATTTCAGAATCTCTTGAATAACCCTAACACCTATTTCCCCCAGTTTGATCCTGATCCTGAGCCTGCACCAAACCCACCTATGAGCACCAAAAATTTGGCTGAACTTCGCCACTATGGTGAGGAACTGGTGGACGCAGGAAATCAAATCCGAGAAGTGGGGGAACAGATCTCATGGAAATACGACGAGAGGGAGCGTCGTTTCTAAAATGCCAGCTGTTGGTGGTTGAATGGTTATGTGTTTAATAATAATAAAATAATTATAAATAATAAAAATATAATCATGTAAAACAACTTAAAATAAAACTTTTGTAATATAACTGGTGTGTACGGATGCCTACTAATATATAAAAATATCAACGTCGCAAAGTCGACAATTTTGGCTATACATACTTATGTGTGATTGCTTTATTATGTTTGGTTGTTATTTACTTTGTGCCAATAACATATATATATTGTTAATTAACAGATGGAACATGCTGTTAATGAACCAGTTAATGAAGTTAACCAATCTGAGCAAAACCATGAAGATCACTTTCTTAATAAGCAAGATATAGAGAATATCGTTGCTTTGGGAATAGCCAATGCTATTCCAGCAATCCTTGCTGCTGCCCGAAATCCAGTTGAACCTCAACCAACTATTCCCAGCAAACGTACTCGCGACGACAATTTCAGTAATAGTGTAAATGGAGGCGGCAACAATAATAATATTGATAATGATGGGATACAAGCCCCATTTCTTAAGAAAATGAAAGCTGCAACGCCTGGTTGCACTTACAAGGAATTTATTGCCTGTAAACCAATCAAATTTGCAGGCAATGAAGGGGCAACTGATGCACTGCGTTGGTTAGAGAAAACCGAAGCAGTAATTAAAATAAGTAAATGTGCCGAGGAAGACAAGGTCATGTACGCGTCGCATCTTTTTAAAGAAGGGGCACTAGAATGGTGGAATACGGTACTACAAGACAAGACAAGACAAGGGAAGCGATGTGGCTTATGCCATGAATTGGGAAGCATTTAAAAGTCTGGTGGAAAGAAAATTATGTCCCGAATATGAAAAGGAACAAATGACAAATAAGTTCCTCAATCACCGAATGGTAGACGTTGATTATCGAGGATATACTTCGAATATGCCAGAATTATGCCAACTCTAGCCTCGCCAGAACCGGTACTTATTTCTCGCTATATTTGGGGTTTGATTAGCGAAATTCGCGATATCGTCAAAGCTGCGAGACCTCGCACAATTTCCGATGCAGTGGAATTAGCCAACACTTTGACGGACGGACGGACTGGTGCGTACGCGAGAAGAAAATAGAAAGAAGGAAGTGGCCCAAAAGATTACCCAAGGATTCCGTGTGGGTAATAGTAATAATTTCAAGAAAAAGGGAACTGGGCAATCTTCCACTGCTCCATTTTGCAGTACTTGTAAAAGAAAGCATTTTGGAAGATGCAAAGGGTATTGCAATTTCTGCAAAATTCCAGGGCATCAAAAAAAAGATTGCAGGAGGAAGAAATCAACAATCTGCTTCAACTGTGGAGAAGCTGGACATTTTAGACCAGACTGCCCCAAATTGGTCAAACCAGCTGACAACCAAGCCAAACCTGCAGAAGGAACTACTAAAAAGAATGCAAGAGTCTTCCAGTTGACTACCCAAGAAGCAGAACTAATCCCTGACGTGATAGCTGGTACGTTCCTAGTTCACGACGTTTATGTAAAAGTGTTATTCGACTCTGGGGTAAACCAAATCTTTATAAATACTTTATTATGCCAAACTCTTAACCTACCTTTAACCAAACTTAGGTAGATTTTTACGGTAGAAACCGCAGATGGTAATTCTGTTCACATAGATAAGTTTTTGCAAAAAGGAAAGATAGAACTCTTATGCCATAAATTTTCAGCAAACCTGTTACCTATGAATTTAGCTGGATTCGATGTGGTGTTAGGAATGGATTGGTTGGTAGCCAACCAAGCTCGAATCCTCTGTGATAAGAATTCCATAGAAATTCATACACCCACAGGAGAAATAGTGGTGATTACAGGAGATAAACCATGTAAGCCAATGAAATTCATTTCAGTAATAAAAATGGCCAGTTATTCAAAAAAACAAGGAATAATGTATATGATTTCAGTAATCATTAACACTAAAGGTAAGGAACTTAAGGAAATTCTAGTAGTATCAGAATACTCAGATATATTCCCAGAAGAACTGTTGGGATTGAACCCTACCAGAGGAACAGATAATAAGAGCCAAAACTGGATCAGAGCAGTGGATCCAGAATAAGCAGATGATAGCATACAAGTCTCTCCCCTTGAAAGTGGTTTTCAACATCTGCTGACCTCCTATCTACTGATCGTGCAAGCTACTGACCGTCAAACTGCTGCTCAAGTAAAGACCTGATGAAAGACTAAAGCTCTGCTGATTCAATCTACTTCCTTGGTTCAAGCACTGCTGATCCGGACAAGTACTGCTGGGTTCACAGCAGTGGAAGGTTGCAGCAGTTGTTTAAGTGTCTTTTATGTAATGAAATGTAATAGCAGTAGTTAGTCTAGCAGTGTTTGTATTGATTAGAGGTTAGAGTTTGTTAGGAGGTTAGATGTCACTTTCATGGTGACGTCAGCATTAGATGCTCAGTGGTTTGCTAGTGCCTATAAATAGAACATTGCTCTGTACTGTTCTATTAACTCTTTGCAACATCGTCTTCTTTGCACGAACAAACACTGAGCTCTGGCTGAGGGGGAGTTTGTATTCAATCATTGCATTGTAATCGTAATTGAAATAAATTCAATCTTTCGGTTCATTGTGAAAAATGTTTGATCAAAGGAATACTCTCGTTTGATTGTATGCAAAGTTTGTTTTCATCTTAATTCCGCTGCACAACTCATTCATTTCCATCTTAATTTCAAACGTAAAATACAATCAAAACCAAACTCAGATCCAACAATTGGTATCAGAGCTAGGACAGTCAAATTTGATTTAACAATCATTTTGACATAAATAGTTCAGCTCAAAATCGTTGATATCGATAGTTTGTTCGTTTTAGTTGAAAAACAGAGCAAGGTTTAATCACCATTAAAGTTGATTAATCAGTGTCTGTAAAACAACCAAGATGATGTCACAATCACAGGATGATAAGAATAATGTTGGCTCGCTTTTTAAACCACCCATGCTTAAACGTAATGAATACAACATCTGGGAGAGAAGGATGGGACACATCCTTGCTCAACAGAACACTGGATGTTGGAGGTCTGTCGTTTTTGGTCCCCATGTTCCTATGGTGCCAAGTGCTGAGGATCCAAAGAAGTTCGTACCAAAACCTTATGAAAACTATACTGAAACTGATTTTCAGAAGTTCGAACTCGATGCCAAGGCATTTAGCATCATAGCATCTGCATTACCAAATGAGATCTATGCTGGACTGTTACATTGTAACAGTGCCAAAGAGCTATGGGATGCATTGAAGGGACAATTTGGGGGAACCGAAGAAGTTATTGAAAACAATAGGGAAATTCTGAATCAGCAGTATGAAACCTTCTGTCACATTAAGGGTGAAACATTGACCCAACAGTTTGAACGTTTTAGCTGTCTCATCAGTGAGCTAAGGCTTGTTAAGGTTGAATTTCCAAAATCAGCCCAAAATAGCAGGTTTCTTAGATCGCTACCTGATAAATGGGACACAATTGTATTTGTGACTAGAAACTCTGTTGAGTTCAAAGATCTGACCCTGACCCAACTTCATGGTAGACTCCTGACCTATGAAAGGGAGTTGAACCAGAAAAAGAAGTTGCAAGAGTCTGGAAAAGCTACTGATGATTACTCATTTGGTAGCACAGCTCTTCTTGGTCAGGGAGAATCTGGTAGCAGTAGTAAGGAACAGGGTTATGATCATTTCATTGATATAACGGCTGGTGGTAATTTTAACAACCCTGATCCTCACTCTGCAAATTATGCTTTTACTACAAACACTGAAAACCAGATGTCAGATAATTTGTGCTTTGAACTCAATGATTTGCAACATTTTGATCCCACTGACTTAGAGGAGATGGATATTTTGCATCAGTTGGCTTTGCTTAGTGTGAGAACAAGCAAATTCTACAAAAGAACATGGAGAAAGTTCCCAGGGTTACATGGGAATCTAAGGGTTGGGTTGGATAAATCGAAAATCAAGTGTTACAAGTGCAATAGGCTAGGTCATTTCACTAGGGAATGCAGGAGTCAAACTACTGGTCCTATAATCACTTATCCTAGCTCAAACCCTAGACCTCAAAATCAAAGCACTGTGCACTATACCCAATATACCCCTGCAGCTCATGTTAACACTGCTCATTATGCTGTTGCCCCTGTGCCTGTGCATTATGTCCAAACCACTGTTCCACAGATTCAATATGTCCAAACCCCTGTCCCCCAGGCACAAGTGCAACCTGTTGCACCTCAAACAGCTGCTCCAGCAGTGGTACAACCAGATCAGCAAAGCTTTTTCACTCAAGGCTTTGTTGACTGGAGCAGCATGCCTGATGAGCTTGGTGATGAAAATTTTGCACTCTATGCTTCTATTGAACCTTCTAACGATGAATTTTGTTTGATGACATTAGAGTCAATACCAGAGGGGATTGAGACTGAAGCAGTTGTTACTGCAGTTGCTGGTGAATTGCTGCTGGGAGAAAATTCAGAAACCCTGATTGAACCACTGACAGACCCATGGTCCAAAGAGGACAAAGAAGAAGAGGAAGAAAAGAGAGCAGGTGAGAAGGAAGTAAGAGCTGATGGTGAAGAAAATCATCAATGTGATTGTGCAATGATGGCTGCTGCCAAGGTATCTCCTCAAGTTCTTGAAAAACTGTGTTCTGACAATTGCATTATTGCTTTTGCTAACATCAAAGAGGTAAATGAAAACCTTCGGAACAAAATCTTAACTGATGAAGTCAAATTTGAAAGTTCTTTAAAAGAACTTAAAAACAAATTGACTGAAAAAGAGAAAGAGATCATCAGTCTTAAAGAAGAGCAAAGCATAACCAAAACTCAACTCCAAACTATGGTAGAAAAATACCAAGTTTGCAAAAAGGAGTTAGAGTCCACCCAGATCACCTGTGAAAAATGGGTGGAATCATGCAAAGGGTATGAGGTTATGCTTGAAAAACAGATTAAAAGCAATGTAAAATTTGGTGTTGGTTATAGAAAACATGATGATGAAAACACTGCTTTTGAAAAATCTGTTCAAACCACTGATGTAACAACTGAGTTCATCCCCACAAACAAGAATGGCCAAGAGGTGAAAATCACTGACAAACTTGGAAACAAAATCACGCTTGACAGACCAATGGGATCCTCTACTTTTGAGGAGCTTGAAAATTATCAGTTTAAACCAAAATGGTCTGATGAGTGTGATATTCTTGAAAACTTCAAGCCAATGGACTTTACATCAACTGATGGTGTTAAAGCTCCAAAAGCTAAAGTCATTCCTCTCAAGGACATCCCAACAGAGGTTAAAACCTCTGCTGCAAAGGAGTCCGAAAAGAGAAAGAAGAAAGAAAAGATCAATAACCTGTTTTGTGAATTCTGTGAGAAAAGGAATCATCTAACAAAAGACTTTTCCATTTAAAAGCTTATGATTTGAACAAAACAAGTGTCATTGTTCCAGCTGAAAGCTGCATTGTTTGTGGTAAATCAAACCACAAAACTCAAGCATGTGTGTATCTCAAAAACTTTGATGTGAAAAAGAATGAGTACATTGCTAAAACATCCTTGAGTCCATCAACATCATCTGTCAGATTCACCAAAAACCAACCACTGTTTGTGCCAGTTCAAACAGCTGTCACAAAATAGCTGAACCAAACATCTGTTAAAAGAGATGTTCAGGTTACTGATGCACCCCCTGCCAACCAGTTTAGAAGAGGTAAGGGACAACCACAACCATCTTACCAAAGGATTCCACACGTTTATGAGACCTACAAAAGGCCCTCTAAACCTAAAGTGAATAGGCATCCTTTTGGTTACCAACAGGTGATTGGTCAAGACCCCCAACAGTGGTTAGCAAGAAACAGTACTAAAACTGTCCAAACCCCTGACCTAACCACTGTCCATCAATGTCCATCCATCCCAGACACTGTTGAGACCCCATCCAAAGCCATATTGGCTTTGGAAACCCTAATGAACTAATCCTTTTACTTCATGTGCAGGGAGCTTCTGCCTGCTTAGATAGTCTGTGGTATGTTGATAGTGGAGGCTCCAGGCACATGACTGGATGTAAAGCCCTACTCAAAGATTTCAAAATTCATGGAGGGGGTGATATATCCTTTGAGAATAACAGTAAATGGAAAGTTCTGGGGTCTGGTACAGTACAATCTGGAAATGTAAAATTTGAAAATGTCAATCTAATAGACAGTCTAAAATTCAACCTCCTGAGTGTCTCACAAATGAGTGACAAGGGTTTTGGGTCATTCTTCACAAAGGAGTGTTGTAGGATTGTTGGACCAGAAATGGTCAAAAAGATTGAAGCAATAATAAACATTGGTCAAAAAAAACTTGTTGCTCAAAGAAGTGGCAATGTTTATGTTGTTGATATGTCAGAAGAGTGTCCCAGAGCCGATGCCTGTCTGTTCTCAGCTGCCTCTAACAAAGAGATAGAACTTTGGCACAGAAGACTGGGGCAAAAAAATCTTAAGACAATCACTGAAATTTCAAAAAATGGTTTGGTAAGAGGCCTACCACAAAAATTGTTTTCATGTTCTGAACATTGCATTTCCTGTTTAAAAGGAAAACAACATAAAAGTTCTTATAAGTCCATTGAAGAGTCCAAAACAACCCAGTGTTTGCAAATGCTACACATGGATTTGTTTGGCCCGGTTCAAGTCATGAGTCTCAAAAAGAAAAGATATTGTCTGGTTATTATTGATGACTTCTCTAGGTTTACATGGACTTTCTTTTTACACTCAAAAGATGAGACTGCAGGCATTTTGCAAGACTTTGTGACACAGGTTGAAAAGCAATTTGACCTTCCAGTGAAAAGCTTCAGGAGTGACAATGGCACAGAATTTAAAAATAAGGAGTTGGATGCCTTCTGTGTGAAGAAAGGGATTGTAAGGCAGTACAGCATCCCTAGAACACCAGAGCAAAATGGGGTAGTAGAAAGAAAGAACAGAACTTTGATTGAGGCTGCCAGAACCATGCTTGCTGATTCAGGTTTGCCATTAACTTTTTGGGCAGAGGCAATAAATACTGCTTGCTATGTCCAGAACAGAGTTTTAATAAACCCCAGGCACAAAAAGACTGCTTATGAAATTCTGTATAAAATCAAACCACTGATCTCTTACTTCGAGGTATTTGGCTGCCCATGCTTTATTTTGAATTTAAAAGACTCCATTTCAAAATTTGCAGCCAAAATTGATTGTGGTTATCATCTGGGATACTCAACCACTGCCAAGGCCTACAAAGTGTTTAATACACGGACCAAGGCAGTGGAAGAGACCTTGAATGTAAAGTTTAATGAACTTTCATCAATGAAAATCCCAGCAAATCCTGCAGATCTGTTTGATCTTGATAAATTCACTTTTGAAAATACTGCCATCAAGACTAACAATGCAGGTCCATCAGAGGATACAACACCAGACTATGGGTATGAAATCATCATTCCTCAAAAGTCTGTCAGAATGGGAAGAGCATCAGATGTTCAAAACAACTGTCAAAGCTCAACCACTGCTACCTCAACAGTTGTTGGCCAAAGTAGCCCATTAACCACTGCTTCCACATCCTCAAACACTGCTGACAAAAGTCCTCAAACAGTGGATAAAAGTCAGCAGGTGTCCACTCCATTACCTCCTATTCCACCACCTTTTGAAGCCACTACTGGGTCATCAAAGTCACCAGCAGTGGTTAGCTCAAATGATACACATTTGCAGCCTTCACCAACAAATGCCATCATTCCATACCAAGGAGATTTAATCTACTTGAGATCTCATCCACCTGATCAAATCATTGGCAACATAAATGAAGGGGTGCTCACAAGAAGCCAAACCCAAAACATTTGTCTTTTTGCTGGTTTTCTATCACTCCATCAGCCAGTCAAGTACCAAGAGGCACTGAAAGGCAACAGCTGGGTAGAAGCCATGCAAGAGGAGCTCCAACAGTTTAAAAGACAACAAGTATGGGAGCTTGTACCACTGCCAGAAGAGGTTAGTCCCATTGGCACAAAGTGGGTCTTCAAGAACAAAACTGATGAAAGGGGTATTGTTGTCAAGAATAAAGCCAGGCTTGTGGTTCAAGGTTACAGACAGGAAGAGGGGATTGACTATGATGAAACTTTTGCCCCTGTAGCAAGATTGGAAGCTATAAGACTGTTCCTGGCCTTTGCTGTCAACCACAACATGAAGGTGTTCCAAATGGATATCAAAAGTGCTTTCCTCTATGGTACAATTCAAGAAGAGGTGTATGTATGTCAACCTCCAGGTTTTGAGGATCTATTTTATCCAGATCATGTCTACAGGCTAAACAAAGCCTTGTATGGCTTGAAACAAGCACCTAGAGCCTGGTATGAAACTCTTTCCAACTTCCTACTCTCAAATGGTTTCAAAAGAGGTACCATTGATAAAACACTGTTTCTAAAATAGAGAGGGAAGGATTTAATGATTGTCCAAATTTATGTGGATGACATTATTTTTGGAAGCACATGTAACAAAATGTGTGAAGAGTTTAGGGAACTCATGACAGCTGAGTTTGAAATGAGTGCAATGGGTGAGTTGCAATGCTTTCTTGGTCTCCAAGTTCAGCAAATGAAAAATGGTACTTTCATTCATCAAAGCAAATATGCAAAAGAACTTTTAAACAAATTTGATATGAATGATTGTAAACCATGCAGCACACCCATGGCAACAAATAAGTTGGTCATGTCTGATGAAAAGGATGAGCTGATTGACCAAACTCTATATAGAAGCATGATTGGGTCTTTGCTGTACCTAACTGCATCTAGGCCAGACATCATGTTTGCAACATGTGTTTGTGCAAGAAGTCAATCAGCCCCTAGAAAATCCAATCTTATTGCTGTAAAAAGGATATTCAGATACATAAAAAGTGCTCCCACACTTGGTATCGGGTATCCAGCTAATGGGAATATCAAGCTTTCAGGATTTTCAGACAGTGACTTTGCTGGATGTAACACCACAAGGAAGCCCACATCAGGAGGGTGCCAGTTTCTAGGTGATTGCTTAGTTTCATGGCAAAGCAAAAAGCAAGCAGCTGTTTCAACATCCACTGCTGAAGCTGAATACATTGCTGCTGCAAGCTGTACAGCCCAACTCCTGTGGCTTCAAAACCAGTTGCTGGATTTTGGTATCACTGCCTTAAAGACACCACTGATGTTGGATAGCCAGGCAGCAGAAAATATCATCAAAAATCCAGTTTCCCATTCAACCACCAAACATATCGACATCAGACATCACTTTGTGAGGGATTGCTATGAAAAAGGTTTGATTTCTCTGCATCATGTCCCAACTAAAGACCAGTTGGCAGATGTGCTCACAAAAGCACTTGATACTGCCACCTTTGAAAGCTTGGTCTCTAGAATTGGGATGCTAAACATGGAATAACAAGCAACATCTTGTCGTTCTATGAATAAAAGCATTAAAATGTTTTCAGAAAATCAAAAATCCATCCTTAAAAATAGCTAAAAATGAAATTTTCATTAAATCCTTAAAAGTCTGCCATAACCACTGCTTGTTCAAAAGACTGCTCTACTACAAAGTTTGTCCACTGCTGAAAGCCATCCTCTGTTCTCTCATTTCCTTGATAAACACTGCTGTTTCAAAAGCAGTGTCTTATCCACTGATATGCTATCCACTAATAGTGAAAATCATCCACTGTTTTCATTTTACCGTTGTAACCACTGCCTTCATCAGTAACTTTCATAAAAGTACTGTCCTTCATTTCTTCAGAGTTTGGCATGTGGGCAGTACATAGTGGTCAGTACTTTTGTAACCGCTGCCACGTCAGCCTTCACTTTTTCCTCTATAAAACCCCCACTTCACATCAAAAACAGGGTTTTTACTGTCGAATTGAATTCTCAAAAATTTTCTTCTCAAAACAGTTTTTCCATCTCATTTCTTCACAAATTTCTTCGATCATCATCTTCAAAATGACAAAATCGAAGCAATCTGCAAAACCCACTTCCAAATCATCGTCGAAAGTGGCCTCTCAAAAGGCCAATCCCACTTAAATTCCACACAAACCATCTCACAATCTTCTGGGTCTTCTCACAAAACCCTACACCACAGAAGCTTTCGACTCCATCATCGCCAAAATGGTTAAATCAAAGTACAAAACTTTGTTAATAGCCGATGCACCAATTTACTTGACAACCCAAATGGAGTTTTGGAAGAATGCAACCCTTGAAACACAAGTAGACGCTGTAATAGCCATTAACTCTACTCTAAAGGGAAAACCTATCAAGATTACACCACAGTCAATTTCAGAGGTCTTTCAACTCGAGGATCAGCAAGGTAAAACTTCTTTCCCTAAAAACGAGTTGAAAATTGACTTCATTGAGAGAGGGTATGCAGACACAATGATGAAGAAAGCTACCTTACAAAAAGGTTTCTTTCCTTCTGCAACAAGATTTTTATTCCATACCCTCCTAATGTGTGTTTCAAACAAAACCACTTCTTTTAATGAAATACCATTAAAGATTCAAAATCTGGGATATGCTATTCTTCAAGAAGAAAATTTTAATTATTCTCGGGAAATCTTTAATGATTTGGTTAATAATGTTGAAATAAAATCATTCCTACTGTTTCCAAGATTTCTAAGTTATTATTTTGAAAAGAAATTCAGTAAGGATGATATTTCTGTAATAAACCAAGGTGATTATATTCAAATAAACAGTTTAACTGCTGAAACTTTTTCAAGAATGTTAACACCTTGCAAAACACAAGCAGAGGTGCCTGAGCAGATTTTAGCAGTTACCACTGCTCCTCAGGTATCTGCTGCTGAGCCCACTGCTCAAGGTGATCAAAGTAGCAACACAACTGCTTTGAAACCCACACCTACAATCACTAAAAAGCCACAGAAAAAGAAAACTCAAAAACCCCCCAAACCCATCAAAAAGGCAACTCTGGAGGATGAGATACCAGAGCAACTGCCTGTGACAACACAAACGTCACAAGAAACCACTGCTGCTTCTTCCTCACAGCAGTTGGTACATATATCTCAACCCATAACCGAAACTCCTCCTGCTTCTTCTAAAAAAGAACAGGTTGTACAAATAGGGTCTCCACCTCATGATGCTCTGGAAACACTCGTTTCCATCATCCACAGCCCAATGCCCGGGGCAAATCCTCTTTCTACACCAAACTTCACATCCACAATTCCTCCACCAACTAAACTTCTGTTAGATGCAATCGATTTGAACCAGGCACCAATCAGTCCTTCTCAATCACCTATTAATGAGAATATACCTCAACAAATGACTGGGCCTGATGTATCAATCCTTGCTAACCCCCCCAACACAACCTGAGGAGGTTACACCCCTTGAGTTACAAGTAACTCTTGGTGGTATTCCAAGTGAAGCAGCCACTACAAATGTTGAACCCACTGGTTTACATTTGGATAGTGGTTACATTAATAAGACTTCCTTGGAGGCAATTCCTTCCATAGCACCTCTGACATCTACCAGTGGACTTTTCTTGACCTCTGGCAACATCAAAAGACTGTCAAGTGTTGAAGGGAGAAGACCCCAGTACCAAGAAAAAAGGGCATCAGTGGTTAATGTTTGGAGTAACCTCCCTACCTCAACCACTGATAAAACCACTACTAGTGGGAAATCAGATGATCCCATTAAATTGGGTGATGGTTTAAAGTACCAGATATTGACGGATCGTGTTGAAAAACTTGACAACTCTGTTGCAGAACTCAAAGATATGCTGCAACAGTTGTTACAAGTACAAAAGGTGCAATCCACTACTATTCCACCACAAGCACCTGCTACAAATGAGCTCTGGAATTTATTTCAACCTTTTCTCCATCAACAAGCACAAATGGCAGATCAGCAACATGAAAAACATGCACTACAGCTGAGAAATACTTTGGAGTCTAGGTTCAAGAACACCCAAGCTGATCTCAAGGCTCTAAAAGCTCAGATCCTGCATACCACTGGCACTGCTCCTCCAACTGTCCTCTTTATTGATCAACTCCCTCCAGATAATGCCAAAAAGGGGGAGAAAATTCAGGAGTGGAAGAAGAAGGGAATAGATGATGGTCTTTTCATTGAACCAGAAAAGGATGCCATGACCAGAAATATCCCTTTCCCAGATGGTAGCAAGAAAATTGATGTGACCACAAATGCACTGGCAGAAGCATTTGCAAGTGTCAAAAAGGATAGAGAGGCCAAGAAGAAAGCTAGGGTGGATTATCCAGATCAGGGTACTTCTGGATCAAAGGATGATGAAAATCCTGTTGATAAAAAGAAGAAGCCTACTAGAAAAGTAAGGCAACCCAAATCCATCCCAACCAGACATTCAAAGTCTGCTCCAAAACCACCATCCAAAACAGCTGTTGTAACTCTTGTTGTATCAACTACTACTGGTACTTCAGTGGTTTCAACATCTGTCCTCACTTCAACACACACCACCTCAACACACACCACATCCACTGCTTTACCACCATCACCACCAAAAACAACATCACCTCCTGCCAAAAGGCAGAAGACAGCAGATGTTATAACATCTGCTGTAATGATAACAGTGGTTGAAGTACCAGTTATTTCAACTGTTGTTAGTCAAACACAAACCACTGCCATCAAATCCACCACCACTGTTCCATCCAAAACATCATCAGTCCCTCCTCAAACAAAAAGGAGAAGGTTAATTCTCAAAGATGATGACTCTTCACCACCACCAACATCTTCAAAATCTTTGCCACTTGTCACAATACCCAAGCCTATTCCTATTTCATCAGCACAAGTTCAACAGCCCTTAGCTCCTGCAGGTGTTAAATTTCCTCTTGAGCTTATAGCAGTCAGAGAAGAAATCAAATCTTTCTACTATGAGGATAATCCTGCTAAAAGGAAGCTGCCATCAGTAAAAGGATATCCCAGGCCTAGCAATATTGAAGAATATTTGAAAATCAAGGCTAAGCAAGCAGAGGATATCTCCAAAAGAAACACAAAAGGGAAATCTGATAGGGAAATACAGCAGAACTATCAATACTTGCTCACATAAGTCAGATCCCTGGAAGAATTTGCAAAAAATGTATGTCAGCAAATCTCTGAAAGAGCAGATGAGACTCTGAGAAAAGACTACACTGAAAGCATTATGGAAACAAAGAAATACAAGGGAGAAAGGTACATGTACAAGGAGTGGACCATTCCTGAGCTTGAACAAGAAGCAGCCAGGATTCAAGAAATGATAAAGAATGAGGTCCAACACACTCCTCCAGAATGGTCAAAGTATAAGAAGAATGTGCCTGATAAAACACTTGAGCTGAAAAGAATGAAAGAGGAATTGGTTGCTGCTGATTATGGGAACAAAAGACAAATAGCAAGATGGAAAGAAGATGTAGTCAGGGCTACCTACAAAAGGTTGGAGGAACTAAGAAAGAAAGATCCTAAAGTTCCTCAAAAGCCTGACTATCCTGAGGCAGAGGTTTCAAAAAGTCCAACAAAGCTGCAAATCAGGAGAGCCACTGCTCCAACTGGTGCTGCCATCTACAAAAGAAGGAGTCAAAACCAGTCAGGTGCTGAAACAATTCAAGATCTAAAAGCTGGATATGCTGTTGTGAAAGAGGGCATTAAATTAATGATAAAAGAAGATCTTGAATTAGAACAACCTGCAAGTACTGCTCAGACAGTCTTTAATAGGCCAGCATCACCAAAATCCTCAGCAAATAAAAATCTCCCAAGAAACCCACCAGGCTCAAAAATACAAAAGTGGGAAACTGACAAACAGACCTACGTATTGACTTTGCTCAGGTCTGGTGGAGAAGTGAAGAAAATATCAAGGGAACAAGCTCTTGGCCTGAGTCTTGAAGATTTGCAGGATCTCCTTGATCTTCCACTTAGCAGGGATGATGAAGACACAGATGCCCTAGACTTTGAACTACAATTTAAAGGTCAGATAAGGGAACTGTTGATGAGGCAATAAAGTTCCACAATAATGAAGAGTTTTGGCATTATCTGTTCCAGGGGGAGATTGTTGGGATTGAACCCTACCAGAGGAACAGATAATAAGAGCCAAAACTGGATCAGAGCAGTGGATCCAGAATAAGCAGATGATATCATACAAGTCTCTCCCCTTGAAAGTGGTTTTCAACATCTGCTGACCTCCTATCTACTGATCGTGCAAGCTACTGACCGTCAAACTGCTGCTCAAGTAAAGACCTGATGAAAGACTAAAGCTCTGCTGATTCAATCTACTGCCTTGGTTCAAGCACTGCTGATCCGGACAAGTACTGCTGGGTTCACAGCAGTGGAAGGTTGCAGCAGTTGTTTAAGTGTCTTTTATGTAATGAAATGTAATAGCAGAAGTTAGTCTAGCAGTGTTTGTATTGATCAGAGGTTAGAGTTTGTTAGGAGGTTAGATGTCACTTTCATGGTGACGTCAGCATTAAATGCTCAGTGGTTTACTAGTGCCTATAAATAGAACAGTGCTCTGTACTGTTCTATTAGCTCTTTGCAACATCGTCTTCTTTGCACGAACAAACACTGAGCTCTGGCTGAGGGGGAGTTTGTATTCAATCATTGCATTGTAATCGTAATTGAAATAAATTCAATCTTTCGGTTCATTGTGAAAAATGTTTGATCAAAGCAATACTCTCGTTTGATTGTATGCAAAGTTTGTTTTCATCTTAATTCCGTTGCACAACTCATTCATTTCCATCTTAATTTCAAACGTAAAATACAATCAAAACCAAACTCAGATCCAACAAGAACTACCTGGATTACCACCTGATAGGGAAGTAGAATTTAGAATTCATCTGATTCCTGGAACTACACCGATAGCCAAGGCACCTTATCGGTTAGCACCCACCGAAATGTTAGAATTGAAAAAGCAGTTAGATGAATTATTAAGCAAAGGATTTATACAACCTAGGTCATCCCCGTGGGGAGCACCAGTGCTGTTTGTGAAAAGGAAAGATGGTTCGATGCGAATGTGCATCGATTACAGGGAATTGAATAAGGTTACAATTAAGAATCGATACCCATTACCTAGGATTGATGATCTTTTCGATCAACTTCAGGGAGCTAGATATTTTTCTAAGATAGATTTACGCTCCGGATACCATCAGTTGAAAGTACAAGAAGAAGACATACCTAAAACTGCTTTCAGAACTAGGTATGGTCATTACGAGTTTACAGTCATGCCCTTTGGGTTAACAAATGCTCCTGCAGCATTTATGGACATGATGAATAGGATCTGTAAACCGTACTTGGATAAATTTGTAATTTTCTTTATCGACGATATACTCATTTATTCCAAAAGTCAGGACGAGCATTGTGACCACCTACGTGCACTCCTAACTTTGTTAAGAAAAGAGAAGCTTTAAGCCAAATTCTCGAAGTGTGAATTTTGGCTACAAGAGGTGCAATTTTTAGGACACATGGTGAATCATGAAGGTATTCACGTAGATCCCTCCAAAATAGAAGCGATCACCAAATGGAAGGTCTCGCAATCAGCTATGGAAGTTAGAAGTTTTCTAGGGTTAGCCGGATACTATAGACGGTTTATTAAAGATTTTTCCAAAATAGCTATGCCATTAACTAAGCTAACCTGTAAAGCAGTGAAGTTTGAATGGGGATATAGACAAGAAGAGGCTTTTAAGATTTTAAAGAAAAGGTTAACAAACGCCCCAATTCTTGCCTTACCAGAAGGGACAGAAGATTTTGAAGTTTATTGTGATGCTTCTAAGCTAGGATTAGGATGTGTGTTAATGCAACACCAAAAGGTAATTGCATATGCATCAAGACAATTGAAGAAGCACGAAGAGAATTATACGACTCACGACTTAGAATTAGGAGCAATAATTTTTGCCCTTAAGATTTGGAGACACTATCTGTATAGAAGTAAGTTTACGGTCTATACGGATCATAAGAGTTTAAGATACATATTTGGGCAAAAAGAATTAAACATGAGGCAAAGAAGATGGATGGAGATTTTAAGTGACTATGACTGTGATATTCAATATCACGGAGGAAAAGCAAATGTAGTAGCAGACGCCTTAAGTCGTAAGTATCATGAGAAACAAAGAAGAATTCGTGCTCATAGATTAAATCTTCAAGTAGATTTAATGGAACAACTAAAGAATGTTCAAAGAACAGCAATCAAGGATGATGCTGAAGGAATGAAAGGAAGAATAAAAGAATTAGAGCAAGGAAATGATGGAATTTGGAGATTCCACAAGAAAAGAATTTGGGTACCTAAGCAGGGAAATTTAAGAAACAAAATTTTAGAGGAAGCCCATAAATCTAGGTATACCATGCATCCTGGTAATAATAAGATGTACCAATATTTAAGAAATAATTTCTGGTGGATAGGAATGAAAAAGGACATACCTAGATATGTATCTAAGTGTCTAACTTGTTCGCAAGTTAAAGCAGAACACCAGAAACCTTCAGGGTTACTCCAACAACTAGAAATGCCTGTTTGGAAATGGGAACTACTAACCATGGATTTCGTTACTAAGTTACCCAAAACCAGAAAAGGTATAACGCAATCTGGGTAATTGTGGATCGATTAACCAAATCAGCTCATTTTCTACCCATGAAGGAAACCTTTAGCATGGAAAGATTAGCCAAGTTATACGTAGATGAAGTAGTATCCTTACATGGAGTCCCACTCTCCATTGTATCGGATAGGGATAGTCGTTTCACTTCATATTTCTGGACCAGTTTCCAGGAAGCAATGGGAACCCGACTAAATTTAAGTACTGCATATCATCCCCAAACAGACGGACAAAGTGAAAGGACGATCCAATCCTTGTAAGACATGCTAAGGGCATGTGTGATAGATTTTGGAGGAAACTGGGACAACCATTTACCTTTAATTGAATTCTCCTATAACAATAGTTATCATTCAAGCATCGAAGCTCCCCCGTTCGAAGCACTATATGGACGAAAGTGTAGAACTCTAGTTTGCTGGGCAGAAATAGGAGAAAGCCAGTTATCAGGTCCTAAAATCGTACAAGAAACCACCGACAAGATAACTCAAATCAAGGAAAGACTAAAGACGGCTCGAGATCATCAGAAGAGTTATGCAGAAATTCGACGCAAGTCGCTGGAATTTCAAATCGGAGACAAGGTACTCTTGAAAGTTTCCCCTTGGAAAGGAGTAGTCCGATTCGGAAAGAAAGGAAAGCTAAGTCCAAGGTATGTAGGACCATTCCCAGTAATCCAGCGAATAGGACCGGTCGCCTATTGCTTACAACTACCAGAAGAGTTAGCCGGGGTACATGACGTATTTCATGTATCCAACCTCAAGAAATGTTTATCTGACGAATCCCTGGTAGTACCTCTTCAAGATATAGAGGTAAATGAAAAGTTAAAATTCGTAGAGAAACCACTTCAGATAGAAGATAGAAAGATTAAATTCCTTAAACACAAAAGATTGGTACTTGTCAAAGTCAAGTGGTATTCGAAAAGAGGACCCGAGTATACCTGGGAGCTGGAATCGGAAATGAAGCGAAAGCATCCTCACTTATTTCTATAAATCTCGAGGACGAGATTTTAAATAAGGTGGGGAGGATGTAAGGACCTGCAAAACTGTCCATAAACGACCCGTAAGTGAAAACCCGGACCCCTGAAACCCTAAAGTTCATGAAAAACCAAGAAAACAAATAAATTTGGTTTCCACGCGGGCCGCGTAAGCCATAAGGTAAGGCTACGCGGGCCGCGACAACTTAAAATTCTCTGGATAAGCGTTCAAGCCACGTGTCGCTCACGTGGCAGACCTACCTATGACACGCAAGCCCTACACGTAGACTAGGGCCCTCGCGGGCCGCGTAAGATCTTGTTAAGATTTACGCGGGCCGCGTAAAACCTAAAATGTTGCTATAAATTGCCTGTGCATGGGACTTGCTTCTGTGTTCGAAAATTTAGTTTCAAAACGTCCAAATTCTGCATAAAACGAGTATTAAGGGGTCAAGACGCTGCTACGATACAGGGTATTAACTCGATCACTGCTACGATACAATGTCCGATCGATTGAAACCAATCCGATAGATGTTTAAGTGCTGCCCGTATTTGGGCTATACTTTGTCATTCATCGTGAGGGTTTTGATTTCGTGAGTTATCGTAAATGTTGTATTAAGTTACTGACCTAGTTTTGTGTGCATTGTTATTTAAACTAGGTTACAAGGCTAAATCAGTAGGCTAAACTCTGCTCAATTAAATCTGCAATGTGAGTCATTCTCTTTTTTTCAACAATGTTTTACAATACTCAAATTATTTTCAAAAGTTATAGTTACAGGGATTAAGTCTTGGTTATCTTGAATCACTGGCAAGTGGGGTATTGTGCACATTACTAATTTCTCACGGTTAGGTTTACCAACCTAACAGTGATAATCATCACTACTTGGGTGAAAGGACCAAATAGTGGTATGACCATCGTCACCAGGGTGTGACACGGCGCCAGATAAAAATAAGATAGTAGCCATTGTAATTGCTCTTATGCTGTAATTTATAACTAGGAGTCGTTTTATTTAAAATTGAGTGACTCGCCAGTATTTCCCCGCTGATAAAATATTTTTAAACATGTTTCAGGTGACTTACTATGAATCAAGGAAAAGTGCTACGGAGCACTAACAAGCTTGAAGTGGTGGCTCATTAAAATAAATAAACATGTTTTGTAAAACAAGGGATTTCCTTGTGAAATTCCCTTTACTATAAATTATGGGGTTTGTCCCAAATTGTGAAATAAAATAATTGGGCATTTTCAAATTTTAAAGATCCTGTTAAACTTCCGCTATCAAACAAATAATAAATACCACGGGTTTCTGTCCCACGGCTCCTGGACCGGGCAACACCGGGACGGGGTTGGTGACAACAACATCGACAGCAGCAGCCTCAGCAGCCAGCAGCGCGCGGACGTGCTTTCAACATCAATGTACGCCAGGCTCAAGCAGACAACAACGTGGTTAATGGTACGTTCCTTGTGAATGGTATATATGCTTCGTGTTTATTTGATACCGGAGGCGATAACTGTTTTATATCGTTTGAATTCGAAAAGCTCCTTAAACGTAAGCGCGCCCATCTCCCCTCGACGTTCGATGTTGAAGATGCCACTGGAAGAACCGTCGCTGTCAATTCTGTCCTACGTGATTGTACTCTCGAACTCAACAATCACGTCTTCCCTATCGATCTCATTCCGATGCAGCTTGGTAGTTTCGATGTCATAGTAGGCATGGCTTTTCTTCGCGAAAATCGTGCGGAAGTCGTTTGCTTCGATAAGATGATTCGTTTCTCGCTCGCTAATGGTGATCAACTTTGGGTGTATGGCGAAACACCTTCTAAGAAACTCCAACTCATGTCGTGTGTCCAGGCTAGCAAGTATCTTTGCAAGGAATACCAAGCTTTCTTGGCGCACATTGTAGTAGCGGAGAAAAAGGAAGTTAAGGAAATTGATAAGGTGCCTGTGGTTAGTGATTTTCCTAACGTTTTTCCAGATGATTTACCTGGTTTACCTCCGAGTCGTGATATTGACTTTCGTATTGATCTCATTCCAGGAGCAAATCATCATCATCATCATCATCGTACTCAGTATATCCCACCTATAGCAAAGCTAAGGTAGGGTCTGAGGAGGGTGGGATGTAGACAGCCTTACCTCTACCCCGTAGGAATAGAGAGGCTGCTTCCAATGAGACCCCCGGCTCGATTGTGGTTTTGCATCAAGCCTTGGACATAAGGCACATAACACTCAGCAATTGAGACAAATGCCAATTGGTGCATGTACCCCCTTGTCTTTCGGCTATCAACGCCACCACATGATGCCTGATTAACGATCCCCTCTTTTTAACGTTATTTTCACGAAATTAGTAAAATCCAGTTGCTAAATCTCCTTATCACCTCGTTCCGTTCGAAATGCGCGAACTCTCGAGTCAACTCCAGGAATTGCTTGACAAAGGTTTCATTCGCCCTAGCACCTTTCCTTGGGGCGCACCAGTTCTTTTTGTCAAAAAGAAGAATGGATCGTTCCGGATGTGCATCGACTATAGGGAGTTGAATAAGCTGACTATCAAGAATCGTTATCCCCTGCCTCAAATCGATGATTTGTTTGATCAACTGCAAGGTGCTAAGTGTTTCTCGAAGATCGATTTACGCTCAGGCTATCACCAGTTACGAATTCAGGAGGAGGATATACCGAAAACCGCTTTCCAAACCAGATACGGCCATTATGAATTCGTTGTAATGCCCTTTGGTTTAACCAATGCGCCTGCGGTTTTCATGGATTTAATGAACCGTGTGTGCAAACCATTTCTTGACCGCTTCGTCATCGTATTCATCGACGACATCCTTATATATTCGAAGTCGAAAGCCGAACACGCGCAGCATCTACGTTTGGTTCTCGAACTACTCCAAGGGAATCGACTCTACGCCAAGTTCTCCAATTGTGAATTTTGGCTGGAGGAGATTCAGTTTTCTCGGTCACATCGTTAATAATCAAGATATTCACGTCGACCCCACGAAGATCGAAGCTGTTAAGAGTTGGGTTACTCCAAAATCACCATCCGATGTCCGTTCGTTCCTCGGATTAGCGGGCTTACCGTCGATTCATCGCTGACTTTTTGAAAATTGCCGTTACGCTTACTTCTCTGACGCATAAAGACAAGCCTTTTGTTTGGGGAACCGAACAAGAGACTGCTTTTCAAACTCTAAAGCATATGCTCTGCAAAGCACCTGTTCTCGCTTTACCTGACGGAAACGATGACTTCGTTGTCTATTGTGATGCCTCGAACCTTGGTCTCGGTTGTGTTCTCATGCAACGGGACAAGGTTATCGCCTACGCCTCTTGTCAACTCAAGATCCATGAGAAGAACTATACAACCCACGACCTCGAGCTAGGCGCAGTTGTTTTTGCATTGAAGATCTGGTGACACTATCTTCATGGTACCAAGTGTACGGTCTTCACAGACCATAAGAGCCTACAACACATCCTCAGCCAAAAGAACTAAATATGCGCCAACGTCGATGGGTTGAACTTCTCAACGATTATGACTGTGAGATTCGTTATCATCCTGGCAAAGCAAATGTCATTGTCGACGCTCTAAGCAGACGAAGCTATTTGCATAGCGTTCGTAATATCCAAGCCCAGCACCATCTCGAAACTCTTATCTGTGACGCTCAACATGCTTGTTTCACCAAACGCACTTTGAAGAAGGAAAGGATTCTCAACGACGGCGCTCAGTTAGTGAATAAATCTAATAGGATATTCCATTTCCTAGACCGAATTTGGATCCCTAAGCGCACCAATTTACGACAAATTCTGCTGGACGAAGCCCACAAGTCTCGATATTCTATTCATCCCGGTGCCGACAAGATGTACCAGGACCTTCACTACAAGTACTGGTGGCTAGGTATGAAGAAAGATATCGCTATCTATGTTTCGAAGCGCCTGACTTGCTCGAAGGTCAAGGCCGAACAGCAAAGACCCTCTGGCTTGCTCGTCCAACCGGAGATCCCTATGTGGAAATGGGAGAGTATAGCTATGGACTTCATAACGAAACTCCCGCGCACGCCATCAAGTCACGACAGCATCTGGGTTGTCATTGACCGTTTGACTAAATCTGCTCATTTTCTGCCGATACAGGAAGACTACAAGGTAGAGCAATTAGCCCGAATCTACACCGACGAGATTATCTGTCGACACGGGACGCCTCGTGACATCATCTCTGACCGTGATGGTCGGTTTGCCTCGCGTCTTTGGGAAACGTTTCAATCTGCTCTCGGTACTACGCTTAATCTAAGTACCGCCTTTCATCCCCAAACCGACGGTCAGACTAAAAGAACTATTCGTACCCTTGAGGACATGCTTCGCTCGTGTGTCATAGATTTTGGTGGTAATTGGGACGCTCACTTACCTTTGGTCGAATTCTCATACAATAACAGTTGTCATTCTAGCATACAAATGGCACCATTTGAGGCATTATACGGAAGGAAATGTCGATCGCCGATTGTGTGGCATGAGATAGGAGATGCGCAAATAACCGGTCCTGAGCTGCTATAAGAAACGACTGACAAGATCCTCCAAATACGAGACAACCTGCTGAAAGCTCGGAGTCGTTAGAAAAGTTACGCCGATAGACGCCGCAAGCCCCTTGAATTTAACGTTGGCCATCACGTACTTCTAAAGGTTTCACCTTGGAAGGGTGTGATCAGATTCGGCAAGAAAGGGAAACTCGCGCCTCGATATGTTGGACCCTTTAAAATTCTGGAAAGGATTGGTAAGGTGGCCTACAGACTCAAACTACCGGAGGAACTTAGCAACGTCCACCCGACTTTCCATGTTTCGAACCTCAGAAAATGCCTGGCTGAGCAAAATTTACAAGTTCCACTTGAGGATCTATAAGTGGACGAAACATTACACTTCGTGGAGAAGCCTGTCGAGATCATGGATCGAGAAACCAAGAAGCTCAGATGCTCACGCATTCCCATTGTGAAAGTTCGCTGGGAAGGCAAACGAGGCGCATAGTTCACCTGGGAACTCAAAAGTGACATGAAGGCGAAGTACCCGCAGTTGTTTGTTACGCCTATCTCCTAAATTTAGGTACGAAAGTCCCTTAAGTAGGGGAGGCTATAACAACCCGCGTTTAGAAAGTCAAAGTACAAGTCAAAGTCAAAGTCAAAGGAAGAAAAGATTGCTAATTGCGATCTGTCACTCCTTGCTTAACTATTGACTTTACTTCATTGACTTGTAATCGAATCCTGCATTTTATTTGCTTTAGTTGTATTATGTGGAGTATCTATAATAATCGAGGGTTAACCGATGTTAATCGCTAATCTTGTCACACCCTGGCTTTTGCGGAAGCGTGGTTTATTTGGTGTGACTTCTTAATACCATAGCAACAATCATAACAATGCTATATGATAAAAAAATACGAGATGTACATCCATTAATTTAAGTGAGAAAATATCACAACATCATTGTATAGAAACATCGACACTTGAAATAAGTTACAAACCATAACTTGTTTAAAACGTTTTCATAAGACACCAAAAGACTTTAGATAAGACGGGGTTTAGAGATATGTAACCCATCCAGGAATAGGTTACACCTCTCAAACTCCACAACTTTGGATGACATCTTTTATTCAACCCAGCTAGACACATGCATACCCTGCCAGATCCGCTAGTTCCCTGAAATACATGTAGTATGAAAAATCAACAAAAAGTTGAGCGAGTTCATGTGTAAGTCTGTGTGTATAAGCCTTTAAAATATGTCTTGTGTGTATAAATGTCCATGGTATGTAGCAATTAAGGAAAAAACAATCACCAATGGGTTGCAAAACCAATGGTATGTGTGCAAAGGTGCAGGAAGTACTCAAACCTAGCAAATTTGTACCGGGCTTCCGGCTGGAAGACATAGTCACCTCTATGGGTCGCCCCGGCCTCATGGGTGTGGGCTTGCTACACCCAAATAGATCTATCACTCATGTCCCTAGGTCCTACGACGAGGATTAATGGCCTTAAGTGTTGTGCCCACCCTTAACAGTCTAGAAGTAAACCTTCCTTAAGCTAACCATATCATGTATAAAAATGTCTATAATAGTTGTAACATGTATTCCACCCCGAAGTATAAAACTGAAAACAGTTAAGAGAAAAGGGGGACATGAACTCACCTTGATTGCGAGTAAGTCCAAACAAGTAAGCAAATGTGAGAGTTCTTGGAAATAAGATTCCACGTCACTCTAATTGATTGAACATGCAACAATATGGAATATGTATCAACCATAATGTTTAATTGGATAATTGGAAATCCTAAATCTATGGGATTCGGTAGTATTTTGTTTAAATGGTAATTATGGGATTTGGATAACCTAGCAAGAGGACTTGGAAAAATGATTATGATGTAAAGGAATTATTTATAAAAAATATTTATTTATCATAAATAATAAAATTGCAAAAATGTACAATTGATTTAATATAAACATTTGTAATAATAAATCAAATATATTTAACTAGTATAATTAAATATAATGATTATTGGCAAAATATTGTACAAGTGATATAATTAATTTATAAAAATTATAAATTAATTTAGATGGTTTAAAATATATATCATTTGATAAATGATAAATATTTTGTTTAAAAGAATTAATATGATAATTACATAACTAATTATCAAAATAATTATATTAAATCTGAATAATTAAAAATAACATTTTTAATTATTAAACTTGATTATCATTGATTTAAATTAATTATTATGGCCTTGGAATCATTTTAAATAAATAAAATGAATTAAAATGGTTAAAGTAACAATAAATAAGTTTATAAAAAAAATGTTGCAGACCCCTGGGTTCGAACTCAGGTCTGTACTGAAGGCAAACACACACACAACCACTGGGCTAGGCCTGGTGGTTTGTGTTTAAGTTTAGTTTATAAAATAAATACAGAGATGAAAAGTGTCATCTTCCCCAAATTTTCAATCAGAGTCAACAGAAAAAGTCAACTCTCAAAATTAACGGGGAAATCTGTGTTATATTCAAATTAACTTTAAGGGATCATTATATAAGCAAAACCGAATGAATTGATCAAATAAAAACTAACCGGTATCGACTGAAACGGGTTAACGGCTAATTCCGATGAGTTTGAACTCCGGCGAATGTTTCCGATTCGGGTTACGTCGAAAATCGAAGTGTTGGTGGATTGTGAAGGGTGTAAGAGATTAGTGGTGATCTAAGGAACTTATATACTGGTTCAATTCGATCTCGGATCCAACATTTCATAGTGGAATCGATCCACTTTAAATTGTTTATAAAAAGTTCGAATTTACAGAAGTTTAGCACGAAAATGTGTCGAATAAGTGCTCAATTGGTTGGCAATGGGGTTGGGGACTCGTGGTTAATGATTAAAGTGAAAAAAATTCGATTTTGGTCGGATTTGGTGGATTTTGGTCGAAATCCGCGACCTGCAGATCTGTATTTATAAATTCAGATCTGTTTTAATGAGTATTTAAATATTATACAATCTAAATTATAACACATCCCAACTGGTAGACCAGTTGGTTTGTGCGCGTACTTGTTTGCGGGAAGGCGCGGGTTCGAGTCCCGTTGTGGCCGGTTTGATTGGGTTTAAAACCCTTTTTAAATTTTTGAATTTAATTAATTAAATATTAAAATTCTAAATAGTGTATAAATGAATTTAAGTTTCATATTCTAACAGCTCCTAGTAAGAGGATAAACTGGTTAAGGCGTTGCGGTTGTACACGAGAGACGCGAGTTCGATCCCCGGCAAGGGCCGGTCCGATACAGAAGGACCCCCTTTTGACCGGTTTTTGCAATATTTACACTTTGGCCCCTCAAGTTTCATTTTTTTACAAAAATAGTCCCTGAACTTTCAAAAAGTTGCAATAAATGGTCCCTGTACTGTTCAGTTAAGTATACTAACTGAGTTAATGTTTAAAGAAGGAAATCTTTATGAAAGGACTAAGACATTTAGGGTTTTCAGTTTATATAAGTTTAAAAATAACAGTTTTGGTCCCTACTTCCCTACACTCCATACTAGTGTAGTACCTTGACTCTGGTTCATATTGGCTTCAACATATTGTTTATCTATGTGCTGGCATTGTCAGCATGTTTTTGAGTTATCCGTTCACTGTGCTAACTGTGTTTTGTGCATCAAGTTTATCACTAAAGTTTGTGTGTAATAAATGGAGTGACAGTATGAATGTGATGCATATGTATGTATGATGCAGAACTCATAAAGCAGTTTAATTCGTCAGTTGTAATTCTAGCACAGTCATTAAGCACAAAGTTAATATTAATTAATTGTACGGATACCTGTAATTGTGAGCGTTGTCACAAATCTATTTATCGCTTTATCGCTAATCGCATCGCAATCGCATTCGCAACTTGAATTATAGGTTCTGAATATTGTTTTACGTGTGTGTGCTATTTATATGTTACTTGTGCATGTTTACTTTATGTTTGTGGGATTAATCAAAACGTAAGCGTAACTCTATCGCAAGGCAACCAAATCGCAAACGCTAAACGCAAGTTATTTAGGTTGATTGTATGTTAGATATAGTATTTGTGTGACTATTATTAATCTATCGCATCGCTAAATCGACACTCTCTTAAACGCATCGCAACGCTCAAAACACTAAACGAAACGTCAAAACCTAACTCGCCGGACCACTTCGATCGAATGGTCATCCGAACGGATGGGCATCCGATCAGAGTGACATCCAATCCGTTACACTGCGCGACCTTTCCTCTTTTGGCAACCTATAAATACCCCTGTCACATCACAAACAGTGAAGTGACAGCTCTCTCGTTCGACCAGCGTGCTCAAGCCCACTTTTCTCTCGATTTCTCGCGATTCTTGTAAGTTTCCAACTCAAATCTTGTACATCTATCATCTACACGCACTTCTTCATCATTTTCTCCTTTAAATCTTCACTTTTAACCGTGAAATCAGCGGGTTTGAGGTGTTCTAGGGTGATGTAATCATGGAGTTCTTATGAACTTCAAGGTTTGGCTTCATTCCACCAAGAACAACTCAGATCTGAAGGTTCCCAACCTGATTTGACACTGTTTTCGCATAGATCTACATATTTTCATGATTAAAAGGATTGAAAGATGGTTTCATAACTTTCTTTCAACTCTTTTACACTCAATGCCCTCAAAACCGATAGAATCGGAGCTCGTTCAGGCCTTCTACTCGTTTCTAGTGAAGTGTCGGTCTGAGATCTGATTCCTATTAAAGAGACAACCGATTTCGGGTTGAACATGAACAACCATCACGAACAGTAAACTGATCGGACTGGGGTGATTCCCACTTCGGTCGGAGGACTTGGACTTGGCGAGGTTCCTTTGTTTAGCACGTTGTCAAACCGTCTCAACCGCAAAACTTTCAAAACTTAACAAAATTTTCAAGTTCCAAGACGATCAGGACATCGAACGGATTGCCGTGAACATCCACACTTAAACATTTTCAAAATTTTCAAACAGAATATCTAACGGATTGCCATCCGATCGAACGACAATCCAATCGGTTGACATTTGGGCCTCCAACCCTTAGACTTTTCAAACATTTTCAAAACATATCAATTTCTAACGGATTGCCATCCGATCGGAAGACCATCCGATCGAATGATCATCCTGCTGTGAACTTGTTCTCACTGGAAATGTCTCGCTGATCGGATCGCCGTCCGATCGAACGACCGTTCGATCGAACCACTTGAAAGGTAGAGATACTTCTCCGATTTTAAAATGCTACAACGAAAACTTCAAAGCCGTTATACACAAACACATCCATCCCAAACGAATGTCAATCCGACCGAATGGCCATCCGATCGGATGACCATCCGAATGGATTGACATCCGATCGAATGACCATCCGTTCGGATTGTCATCTGACCGGATTACCATTCGTCACTTGGTCACTTCGCACCGTTTATCGCGCCGTTCAATCACTTATGCTATCATTCTGTAATCAGACTAACCTCCCAGCGCTCCCTTCAATCCAAGAGAGTGTTTATTTACTAAACACAATCTGTGAGTATACTCGACCCCTTTTTGCCTTATGCGCTTTTGGGTGTTAAATACGTTACTTATTCAAATCACAATCGACACATAATGCAAACACTTTTATACGCTGACCATTATTGCATGTTACGTGTTATTCGATGAATGCTTGTATGTTATGTTTGCACAGTGATTGTTGCCTGACACCTTAGCAACGATAGTACTATAGTTTGGACTCAGCACCTGTCGTGGACAGGGGTTGTTAAGGGTTTTCTTCACGTGTCACAGTGGTGATATGTGTTGCGCATTCTACAACTCGCAGTCACGTCTGTGCATATTTCATTGTCGATAACCTACTAGCTTCACATTGCTACATGTTACATGCTGGTTATGCGTAAACGATTTTCGCTATCTATTATACTATTAAACTTGTATGTTCACCTTTACACTATGTGTATTGACCTCTATTTTAACGTATGTGACAGGTGCTTGGGATGCTTGCTTGTTATTTGCTGGAATCGAGCTAGGATGGAGTCTAGAAACAAATCTAATAAAATCTGAGTTGTCGAAACATTTGATCTGTCTTTGAGAAAACAATGTCTGTAATAACTGCTTTTATTTGATATATTATGGTATGGGACATAATGTTAAATATCTGGTAATTTTAGTTGTTATGGATTTCTCCTGGGCAATCTGTTTCGCTCAGTGCCGCGCCCCGATAATTCCGCCATCGGTTGGGGTGTGACATATGTCTATTCAATTGAAGGAATCATTGCATTACATCCCCGTTGAAAACAAGTGGTTGTAATGATGGAACCCTTGATTTGAAAAACATTTTTGAGAAATTTATTGTTCAATACGCATCGTATAGGCCTATACGATGCGTATTAATCGTTGAATTTACTAAAATACCCCTGTTTTTCTGATAAATTCTGGGGTATTTTTGAGAAAATTGAAAGTTTAATACGCATCGTATAGGTCGATACGATGCGTATTAAGCTGACATACGATACAACATAGGCCTATACGATCGTATAAGGCATTATTTCAAATTTAGTTTTATCGTGTTTCCCTCGGTTCGACGCGTATACGTCTCGTTTTTTGCCGAACTTTCGCATATTTTGTCGTTTTATGACGTATACCTTCAACATAAGTCGTTTCGATGCCGTTCGGTTGCGTGCAAATATCGTATTCTATGATTACGTACAGTTTTGTTTGAAATCCACTTGTGCTCCATAGTGCTGTGTTATATGTATACGTGTGTGGAAATATCGTTAGTCGCGTATTTTGACGTATTCTAACATGTTGTTGCGTATTTAATAGTATTTTTGACGTATTTGAGCGTCTTCTAACGTATTTTAGCTTATTTTAACCTATTTTAGGGTATTTTTACGTATTTTGGCGTATTTTAACGTATTTTAGCGTATTTTAACGTATTTTAACGTATTTTGGCGTATTTTAGCATATTTAACGTATTTTAGCGTATTTTAACGTATTTTAGCGTATGTTAGCGTATTTTAGCGTATTTTAACGTGTTTTAGCGTATTTTAGAGTATTTTAGCGTATTTTAACGTATTCTGGCGTATTTTAGCGTATTTTGACCTATTTTAGCGTATTTTAACGTATTTTTACGTATTTTATCGTATGTTAACGTATTTTAACATATTTTAGCTTATGTTGAAGGATAACGCAAACAAGTTCTGCACAGTTTGTTATTCAGATGTCTATTCGGTCATGTTTCCAAACTACAACACACGATAAGTTTAAACTTTTTAATGTGTGATTTGACCAGGAAAGGATTGGAGGTGGTTTATACTTTTAATAAGCTGTCACAATTGTCAAATTCGTTGCGTGCATTCATATTGTTTAGACAACAACATATAATAAACGAATTGTTGGACTTCTTGTTCCAAATGCACGCCTCAATTCATCTTTTTTACTCTTTTCTTCGATTTCAACAAATCTTTTCCTTTTCCTTCAATTTTGAGAACATTCTCCGTAACATGAAGATGTGTCGGGTTCTTCTACTAGTGGTATTTTAATGAAGTATTGAAGATTGAATGTCCAAACCGCAACCGTTTTTTACTATGAAAACGGTGGCTATGCGAAATACAAACCACAATCGTTTGTGACTATGGGAAACACAAGTTTTCTGTGTGAGCATTGGAAGCCCGACAAACAGTCTTGCAATTATATCGTGTCAAGATGTTTCAGTTTGCACATTCAATATTCACAGTTGCATTTGGAACAAGAAGTCCAACAATCCGTTTATTATCTGTTGTTGTCTAAACAATATGAATGCACGCAACGAATTTGACAACTGTGACAGCTTATCTCTCTGTGTGTGTCACATCCATCCTGTTTTTTACTTTGGGAACGGTGGCTATGGGAAATACAAACCGCAATCGTTTGTGACTATGGGAAACACAAGTTTTCTTTTTGAGCTTGATGGATGTCCGTTATCTCAACACTTCTCCTTACATTACTGATCTGGAATTGGAGAACCGTTGTGTATTTGCTTGCTGATCTGGAATTGGAGAACCGTTGTGTATCTGAATCAGGTTCTCAAACAAACACTACTAAAGATGAGTTGGTATTGAACCAAGAATATGAAGATCACTGTACAGACACGCGGGGAAGCAACCGTAAACTACCATTAGCCCGAGCTGTCGTAACATAATTTAACACATACCCTTATCGTTAGTCAAGACTAATATTAATTCTAATACTAACACACACTCGTACCGTTAGTCATTGTTAATGTTCATCCATCCCGAGACATTAACCCATTCTAAACATTTTCCTTTGAAAACCTTAACTTTCATCATGTTCATAACCGAAGACTTTATACTTTGAACTAATACATGTGTAAGAATATATTTCATATATATATATATATATATATATATATAAGACCGCTAAAATGAAAACCACATTCGGTTGCGAAAACCGTGAGAACCACTTTTCAATCATTGGATCTTTGAAATGGATGGATGAGATTAAAAGTAATTAAAACTAATATTAAATCATTTTTGTCTTATTATGTTTGTAATATATCAATGTCAAAAGGGTAGTTTAGTAAATTTGCTTTTTTTGTCTTATATGTATTTAATGTTTTTTATTACTTTTTTGTCTTATTATATTAATTGTTTTTTGTTAAAAACATATTTTTTTATTAAAAAACATTTTCAAATCAGATTTTTTTACAAAAAAACAATCTTTTTAAAGATTTTTTTACAAAAAAACGTTTTTACGAGCTTTTTTTTTACGCCCCGATTTTTACGCGCCGTTTTACGCCCCTTTTTACGCCCGGTTTTTTTACGCGCCCTTTTTTACGTCACGTTTTTACACGCCGTTTTTACGCCCCGTTTTTACTCACCGTTTTTATACGCGCCGTGTTTTTTTACACCCGTGTGTTTTTTTACTCGCCGTTTTTTTAGGCGCTGTGTTTTTTTACGGACAACTTTTTTTTACGAAAAACTTTTTTTTCGAAAAGTTTTTTTTTTACGAAAGACTTTTTCACGAACAACTTTTTTACGAAAGTAAAAACAAGGCGTAAAAAAGGCTCGTAAAAAACCCGGTGATAAAACGGCGCGTAAATACGGGGCGTAAAAACGGCACGTAAAAAACGACGCGTAAAAAAAGGCAAAAAAACGGCACGCAAAAAACGAGGCGTAAAACGGCCAGTAAAAAAACCGCGCGTAAAAATTGGGCGTAAAAAAAGGCTCGTAAAAACGTTTTTTTGTAAAAAAATCTGATTTTAAAATTTTGTTTAATAAAAAAATTGATTTTTAATAAAAACAGTTAATGTATTGAGACAAAAAAAGTAATAAAAAATAATAAATATAATAAGAAAAAAAACAAATTATGAGAGAAGAGAGAGAAACTGATTGATGTTGTTGATGTGTGATGGAGAGAGAAAGAGAGAAAACTTTAAAAGAGATTTGACATATTGAGTAAACTAGGTTAATGCCCGCGCGATGCGCGGCTTCATCCAAAACCATATTATTTACTTTGAAATATAATATTTTGTACAAACGCATACATTGGAAGAAAATTTGACTGACATTAGCATTTATTAGGATGTTCAAAGTAATAGTGCATACATTAGTATTTGAGTGACTATATTACCCTTTATGTTTTAAAATAATAGTGCATATGTGTCATAGTCTAATTGGTAGAGAGGAGTTCTCGCGGTTCTCCCAACTGGGGATGGTTTTCATTTTAGCGGTCCCCTATATATATATATATATATATTATATATATATATATAAAGAGAGAGAGAGAGTCGGAGTTGGCTAGAAAACCTAAGTTTCCAAGAAAATCTATGAAGCAATAGGGAGGTGACATGTGGCTTTTAGTTTTTTATTCAAAAGGGCATGATGGTTATTTGATTTTTAATTTAATTTTAGAATATTATATATCCTAAACTAACTATCCAGATATTTATGGAAACGTATATCTCTTTGACAATTTCAAATCATTACGATTTCAAAAGGGCAGTTACTTTAAATTACTAAGTTCAAATCATTAACAATTTCTTCACGTTGTGTTTTATCAGTTACTGAGTTTATCACAATGTGTTTTAGCAGTTACTGGTTTCAGTTACTGTTTCATCACAATGTGTTTTAGCAGTTACTGTTTCATCACAATGTGTTTTATCAGTTACTGGTTTCATCACAATGTGTTTTATCAGTTACTGGTTCCAGTTATTGTTTCATCACAATGTGTTTTATCAATTACTGTTTGATATGATTTTGGCATTCTTGATGTTGTGTTTTATCAGTTACTGGTTCACGTTGTTGTGTTTTAGCAGTCAGTCACTAGTTCGTCACACTGTGTTTTATCGCTAAAACACACTACTATGAACACATGTAGATCTGATTTATCGTTTTTTGTATGATTTGGTGTTTTCAAATGTGAAGGATTAGAGAGAGGGAGGAAAAATTACGACATTTTTGAAGGTGGTTTATGATTGGTAGTTATTTCCTTATTTAAAACAACTTAAATGACACATTTACCCCCAATCAATTAAATTAGCCTATTTTAAAGACACGTATATTACCAAAATGCCACCAAAATGATCTCAGCCATTAAACACACTCATCTGATGGCCCAGATCTCTTCCTACACTTTCTAGGAAAAACACACTTTCCGCAGGATCCCCACTCAATAAAAGTTAAAACTCTATTCTAGTTATTGTAATGGTTATATGTCTCAGTCTATGTCACAGTCCCCGACCCCTACCCTGGGAGCGGGAGCCATGAGCCAGTCAGATGGTATCGGTGTTTATTAATTTGGCAGCGGAAATTAAAATCAGGACCGTAGTTAGGAAATATTTATCAGAGTTTAAAATACCATATTTTTATAATAAACAAGTGGGATAAAACCATGTTTTATTTACAATACAAATTATAGGGATAAACCTCAATTATTGAAAATAAAGTCTCCTTTTTATTTAGGTAACTTTTATAGCCACTTTTCTAAGCATTCGGTGCTCTACAACTGGCTTCTAATTGGCTTTCACATTTTGTTACCTGAAACGCGTTTAAAAACATTTTGTCAGTGGGAAATACTGGTGAGTGAATCCCAGTTTAATCAAAACAGGTTTTATCATTGTACAGTATTGAGAGCGATTACAATGTTTATATCTACACAATTACTCATTCAGTACTGTCAATCCTGACTGGTGGGTCATATTACTCATTGGCTATCTCGTTGTCCAATGGTAACGTGTTCCATATTTTGTATACAAAAACCCAACATACCGGCAGTAATTGAAGAATTACAAAGACTCAATCACTGCTATTTATAATTTAAAATAATTAAGGTTTTGTAAAAACAGTTTACAAAAAGGTTTACAAAAAGGAGATTACTCACATTGCTACTTTGAGTATTTTCTTTGTGACTTCCTGGTTATAATCTATTAAGCAATGCACACGCGTTAGTATAATAACCCAATTTACCATAGTTATACCCTCCCCGAGACATAAACTCTAACGACTACGTCGGGTAGAGCCTCGACAGCCGTTACGGAGCACTAGATCAATCGGGCAGCGTATCTAATACGTAACCGGGGGTTATGATACTTACATCAAGGCAGAGCTTCGCTTATTTAGTGGGTATAATACCCGAGCAAAATTTATATTATTTAGATAATTGAGAGAGAAAGTTGATTTGTGAATGGTTTGAAATCGAAGCCAAAGGCCCCTATATATAGGTCTGATCGGGCAGCGGGTCGCGGCTCGCGACGGCTGCTTCTATCTTTCTCGCGGCTGGCGAGAACCTAGGCTAGGTTCTAGCTTGGGTTAGTCACCATTATAGGTCCGCCGGGTGTCGTGCCACGTGGCACCCTGGGGTTCCGCCACTTATCTCTCGATCGCGCCCCGCGAAGCCCAGGGTTAACCCTGTCGCGGCCCGCGAGCACCTCACATAATTTGTTTTATTTGATTTTTAATAAAATAAAGGTATTTCGGGGCCGTTTCTCGTATACGGGGTGTATTTTAGGACTTGTAGGGATGTCAGGGGTGTTTTAGGAGGGTTGTTACATTATTTAATAAAATATGTAATGCACTCGTGTTAAGTATAGTAACCCAATTTAACTTTATCAATATGTCACGAGACAGAACCCCAACGTACTTAGTTTGGCAGAGCCTTGACATGCGTTGGTGGGTCCTAAATCAATCGGACAGGGTATCGACTCAGTGATCAGGGGTTACAATACTTAAAACGAAGCATGACTTTATTATTATTATGGATGAAAATAATAAAAATAAAATAGAATATAGAATTTGAGAGAGAAGAGTGGGAGACGAAAGAAAGAAAAGTATGGAATAATTCTAATAGTCAACTTATCCATGATCTATTCGTTTAATAACATAAATTATTATGCACTTTATTTTAAATTCTATACAATAACATAAATTATTATGTACTTTATTTTAAATTCTATAAATAAAATTTTTAAGAATGTTACAGTCTATTGATTATGTGACTAGTCACTCCCTCCCTCTCTACAGTCCCACACCCAAAATGAGCTTGCTTTAATGCATGCATGTATTTAAGATTACATTTAGGGGTGTTCATCGAATCGAATATCGAATTTTCGAATTATTCGAATCGAATTGTTCGAATAATTTTTATTTTTCCTTGAATTCGTATTCGATTCGATTAAAGCCTACCGAATTCGATTCGAATTCGTATTCGAATAAAAAACCCAATTCGTATTCGATTAAAAATTCGAATCGAATTCGAATAAATTTGATTTAATTCAGATTCTTTAAAAACATGTAAAAAACTTTCAAAATGAAACATAAATTTTAAAGCAGCCATAAAGCACGATATCACATTAAAAAGTTCCAAATAAAGTACCACAAGTCTAAAATTCAAAACGAGAAGTCGGGAATAACCACTCAATATTACAAGTTAATATTTTTATGCTTAGAAATCTATTGATAGATTTGTTACTTAGGTTTTAGTTATGAGTCATGTAGTGGGTTTGGTAATGGGTAATTTTAATACTTGGAAAAAAAAATTGAAAATAATTTATAGTATAGCGTAATAAAAATTATATATGTATTATATATAAAAATAATAAATAAAAATGTATAATTTTTATTCGAATTTCGAATCAAATCGAATCGAATTTGAAATTATAAATTCGTATTCGATTCGTATTCGATTTACTTGATTCGAATTGAATCGAATTCGAATTCTTATAATCGAAACGAATTCTTGATAATCGAATCGAATTTAAACGAATTTCAAATTTTCGAATTCGAAACGAATTCTGCACACCCCTAATTACATTAATAAGAACCTCACATCTTTCATTAAAAAGAAGGCATGACTTATACTATACTATTTTATTAATAAAATTCAAACTAGAGCCTCAATATTCCTTTACCAATAAGATGTCTTCATGTCTATTTTATCTTTAATATGATCTGAATTGCATTGGATTACTCAACCAAAACTATATATATATATATATATATATATATATATATATATATATATATATATATATATTTAGACTTTAATACATAATTGTACTTTGTACACTATAATAAACCAAAGAAGGTTTAACTGTGACACAGTGTTAAAATACACCTGATTAACATGTGGGTGTCAAGTGATATCTACCATTTTTTTTTGTCGTTTTAGTTTCAAGTTATACTCTTTTAAGAACTAATATAAAACAATTCAAGTTATCTAATCTGGTGGAAAGTGGGTTTATACATTAAAAAGAGTGAATCGCAAGTTTTGTTATTTATTTTTTACTTAATTTTAGACGGTGTCCTCTGCCTTTAAAATTAATGGAATTTGCAATTTATGTTTAAAAATCTTGCACGTTACGTCCTTTGACCCCAACTCAGTTAAATTTTTCTGTTAAATCAGATAACATAAGGGTAGTTTAGTCTTTTTAGCCATTTAATTTAAAATATTTTAATAAATAAACAAAAAGTAATTAAAAATTTTAAAACTTATGTATATTTTATAAATATTACATTAAAAAAAATTATTCTCACTTTTTTCACAACCTCTCACCCTCTCTCTATCTTCCCTCCACTTACTAGTTACCATCATCATCAATCACGACCAACCCCACACCACCACCCCTCCACACTACCATCCACCACAACAAACTCGTCGCAGAAGTGGTTATCCTCTACGATAAAAATTTAAACCACCATCAGCCTCAAATCAAGTCTCATTGAATGTTAAGTTATGTAAGTGAAATGACAAAAATACCCTCATGTGCAAGGTACATAACCAGATTTAATTGAAAATTTTAACTGAGTTAGGCTTAAAATATATAACGTGCATGATTTTTAAACATAAAGTACAAATCTCATCAATTTTAAAGATAAAGACATCGCCTGAAATTTAGTATAAAGATAAAGGACAAAACTTCCAATTCACTCTTAAAAGAAATATTACAAGGTATTTTTTATATGAATGTTGAGGAGTTTTATATAAATATTGAAAAATTAAACCAAAAAGCATCACAAGGTAATTTTTATATAGATATTAAAATCAAATTTAAGCAATATTAGGTTTTCTAATTCTATATACTTCTAATTTGTAACAACTTTGTGCATAGGAAGTTGTAACTCTAGCTTTAATGGATTTATGTGCATAAGTAAGGTGTACATTTGCTTAGGTTGATTGTACACTAAAGTTTCTTTTGAAAGTTTTATGTTTCATAGAGTAAATTACGATTTTAGCCCCTGTGGTTATTATTTTTACCCTTTTAGCCCAAAAAATAATTTTTTAACATCTGAGCCCCCAACGTCTTTTTTTATAAATCCTTTTGGCCCCTAACACTAACCTCATCCATTAAATGTTAGGGGCCAAAAGAGTTAGAAAAAAAAAAGACGTTAGGGGCTAAAAGGGTTAGAAAAAAAGACGTTGGGGGCTCAGATGCTAAAAAAAAATTGGGCTAAAAGGGTAAAAGTGATATAATCACAGGGGCCAAAATCGTAATTTACTCTATTTCATATAAATAGAAGAGAGAGACATGAGAGATAGAGATGCCGATTCGTTTCAGAGAGAGCAACGGTGGAAGGACCACCGTTTACGGTGGTTACTAGGCGGCGCACGGCGGCGCTTTTCACTTATGACGCTACACGACTGACACTAAAAGAATCATCGATGGAATCCTGTGAGGCGGTGCAAACTAGGGTTCTGACGAGACTCCGGTTAACTCCTGCAAGAATTCCGGTAAGCCTCGATTTAGTTGTATGTTTATTTTTTTTTAGTTTGATGGGTCTACGTTGTGTACGTTGAAGCTATTTTCGGTGTTACATGAGTCCAGTTAAGCTCCGGTGACTTCTCCGGTTACCGATTGGGGTCTGCATGTTATTAGATCTTAAAGATCAGTGGATGACCCGTATCCGGAAGTCAGCGTGGGTACAAAGGACGAATGGCAACGATGGTTGCTGGAATCTCGCCCGATCTGGTATGGTCGACGCTAGATCTGGTCTGTATCGAGCACCTCGTGGTGTCTCCTGGTGTTAGGTTACCACATTTTGTGTTTGGGGTAACCACAATGATTTGATGGTCTTGACCCTGAGTTGTGTAGCCAAACTTCAAAGGCTATAATGGTCTTTCATGATCCTCTATTATTTGCCTAGAAGCTGTACACCTAAGGTGTTTGAGTAAATGAAAGACGGTGTATTTGTGTGCTTGGTTGTCACGTTTTGTGTTTGGCATTTTAAAACCTCTATTATTTGATATTCTTGAAGCTGTGATGTGTACATGAGCTTCTATGGCTATGATGGTTTTACCTGAGCCTGTCCTGTTTGTCTAGAAAGTGTGCACTTAAGGTGTTCGATGAAATGCTTTCATTGATTCCTTATTTGTTGCGGTCGCCGACTTTTTGATTGTGGATTTGTAGTTGTACGTTTGCCTTTGTTGGTTATTCTTTTTGTGCGCTAATATGGGTTGTTCAATTTCTATGGGATGAGTACGATTATCTCCAATGCGATAATGATATACATATTCTTGGCATGACATCTGAGATGGCTTGAAATAAGCAACTAGATGCAGCCATTTTTCTGAGCATTGAAATTAGAAGTTTAGATTATCAAATGTACCATTTACAACTTTTTTTTTGTAAAGGTTTGTTGTATACAAAACATATCATTTTACCATGTCTCTTCATCTTTCTGTTTTGTTGTCATATAAAAAAGGTTTGGGTTTGGTTAGGTTTTGAGTGATCTGAAAAAGGGGTAATTTATGATCATTTATGATATTATTTAAAGGTTTGGAATCCATTGACTAATTTGGTTATGGTTTTTTATTTTATCTAGGTTTTGAGTGATCTTCAAACAAAGCCCCTTCATCAGCAAGCAACTAAGGGGCCCTTACAACCCCCATAAGAAAAGGAACAACACAAACTATACCCGGACAATTACCTAAATTGACCAGGTTTGAAGGTATAAAAAGGATTAAATGGTAAAGAGATGATTCTTATTAGTAGTCTTAAAATCAAGTGGCCAGAACAGTAAGTATTTGTTGATGTGTTTTTTTTTGGATAAAGCGTGTGATTATGATGTTTATGTGGTGTTATTTGTTGTTGTGTAGGGAAATTTGGTATTGGTTGGACAAAGATGGACGAAACAAAGAGGAGATTGACTTTGATGAGGATGTAGGCGAGGTAAGGTTTTAACTTGCTTTGATTCGCTCACTTTTGTTCTCTTATTTTTCATTAATGAATTCAAGAACGAATGGATACCAATGGAAGTAGAGGTAAGGCATCCTAAACAACCTTTTTTTCTGATTGAGTTCAAATTCTAGGATATTCACTCATACCTAAAGTTGGATTTTGATCTTAACTTTTTTGGTCAAAGGATTCGTCATCAAAGTGCAGCGAGATTTAGGGTTTCTGGGTGAATTATGTAAGTATCATCTTAAATCTTACATAAATTTTGTTGAAACTGAATATAAGAATTATTGAGATGTTTCTTTTTCATTCCTTCCTTTTTACTTTCTCATTTTTCACATACAGAGAGAGAGAGAGAGAGAGAGAGAGAGAAAGAGAGAGAGGATATATAGAGAAAGGATGGCCGATCGGATATACAACTTGGCGGACCCCTGTTTCCGATGATAATGAAATCCGCTGCAAATCCACTATTAATTTGATGCGGCGCATCTTAATGATCAAAACTTTCTGTTTGTTAAAAATGTATTCCTTTAATCATCTATACAACCAAGATTTTGTCCCTACGGCAGAAGGGCTTCATTCATTTAAAGCATTTATATTGCTAAACCAGTAGTTCAGTTTGAAAAAAAAGGTAAAAAAATGAGATGAGTTCAACTAGGCTTCTGCCAAGTGCTGCTGATCTTCAATGCAGCAAGCTGCCAACATTTTCAGTTCTTTCTTTATTTTAAAGAGACGTACATGAATAGTAATTGACCATTTTCATTGAATCAGGTACAACTTTTTACAACAGTTGTGGGGGAGGATGCTTACAAACATCTTGAAGGGGATACATGGCATTAGCTCTCCTTAGACCAACAAAGTGCCCGACATCAGTTTTGCTCTCCAGCTTATGTAATAAACTAAAGCGGTGCGACTCAGTGAGAACTGACTGAATATCAATATAAATCTAGCCCCCGTCACATCGCGGCGGGTTGCATTTCTAGTTCTATATAAATTTTATATAAATATTAAAAATTGAAATTAAAAGTTTATGAAAAATATTAGAATTGTTTAGTGGTTAGTGTTTCCCTACTATGAACCAAACACATTACACATGTAAGAGATCAATTTTATAACTTTTACTACTTGAAATGAGCTAATCTTGATAAAATAGCTCTCTCTAGAATGGTAAAACAACCTAAATTAAAATATTTAGGATGAGTATTTATATATATAACTAGGTAAAAGATCAATTTTATAACTTTTGTAGATTTGGATGGTAGTATTAGGTAATGTTAGTTTAATTACTCAAACCCGACTCACTTCGAAACCGAACATATCAATCTACTATACCATCTTAAAAAATTAAATGTGTAGCATGTTGTGAACTTAAAAATAAAAAATAAAAAACTGGAGGATTGTAAAACTTGTACATGTTACTTAACTAGTGAAATTCCCCGCGCTGCGCGGCGGGGAATTCAAACGTTATCGATTCGTTTTGTAACGGGATAAGCATGATACCCGTTCAGTTCGTTACCTACCGGTGTTTTACCCGTAAATACCGGTACCATACCGGTTGGTTATAAAAATAACAAATTTAGAAGTAGAGAAAACAACGTAAAAGTGAAAAAAGAACGAATAAATCACGGAAAATATTATTAAGAATAATAGATACTTAAACTTTTATTTAGCAGCAGATAATTAAAAATTGTCTTTCTTAAAAAGGCCTCGAACCCGAGACACTCACTATATTTGAATGTTCATACAACCAACTGAATTGCCAAAGTTTTTCTTAATAGTTTCGCACAATAATAACTATAATATATACATAAAGTGGAAAAGGACAAAAAAAGAAAAGACACAGCAAAGCAAAGCAAAGCAAAGCAAAGAAAAACGATGGCAAAAATAAATTTAAAATCAGGGCAAATATGTAATTTGGCTGGAAGGAAAAAAACAAAACTAATTGCAAAACTGTAAATTTAAACGCGGAAAATCGTAATTTTGAACTGAAGGCAAAAATGTAATTTTTAGATATGGGCAAAAGCAAAATTTTAATTTGAACTGGGGGTAAAAACATAATTTTGAACTGATAGCAAAATCGTAATTTTAAAGCGGGGAAAAATCGCAAATTGGTTGGGCCATTGGGGGAGTTTCAGGCAGCTGCCTCGCACCATGCCCCCATCTTGTGTCTGTACATACACTTGGGGCAAAATCGTAATTTGCATGGGAAAGCAAACAAAACCGCTGACAAAGATGTAAATTTAAATTGAGGGCAAAAGCGTAATTTACCTGGGAGAAGGGAAACAAAACTAATGGCAAAATTGTAAATTCAAACGGGGCAAAATCTTTATTTCGAATCGAGGGTAAAATTGTAATTTTCCATCAGGGTAAAAGCGTAACTTTATTTTGAATGGGAGGTAAAAACGTAATTTTAAACTGATGACTAAATCGTAATTTTAAAGCGGGACAAAATCGTAAATTGGGTCCAAAGAGGCAAAAAAAGTCAAAAAGAAAAAAAACACTGTTCATCCGAACTTGCAAATGTTATAGATATATAGATATAATACTTTAAGTCGGCTTTGAAATAAATTCAAGATAGAGTTCCGACATTGGTCATCTCCATGGTAATTTAAAGGGAAAATAGCGAAATTGGCCAAGACTTGGTCAACTTTTCCAAACTAGCCAACTCAAACGTCTCATAGAGACGTTTCACGAATTCCCACACGTCTCAAAGACGTTTCCTCATCAGCCATCCACCGAAAGACACGTGTCCAATCCCATCATTTTTTTTTTGAACAGCGTCCAATCACATCAGCTTTTGCTTTTTGTTTTTTTGTTGTCAGTCAAAGACGTTTCCTTTCTCTCTCTACAAATCCACCCACCCCTCCCCATTCTCTCTCTATGCAGATGCTTCTCTTTCTTTCTTTCTTTCTCTCTCTCATTCGCCATTTTCACCTTCTTTTCCTACCATTTATTAGATTTCTTTTCTTTCTCTTCTTCCATTTGATTATTATTATGCAGATGCTTATGTTCATATGAAACAACAATAACCCATCTAATTTCCCTTTTTTTTTCTCCATTATTTTACTTGGGTTTTCAACAAATTAAACCCCTTTTTTATTTTTGTTTTGGGGATTTCTTGAAATCTTTCTTTCAAATCTTTATTTGAAATCTTTCTTTACCCAGTTGAAGTTTGTTCATCATATTCTTGGTGCCGGTGATGAGATCCAAATCGAGGAGAGATAGAGATCGGAGAGAGTTGGAAGAGAGAGAGGAAGAACGACGGAGAAGGAGCGGCCCCGCCGCTCATGGCGGCGGCCACGGTAATACATCATCCCCGAAATGAGACCTCTTCTCTCTATCTCTCCACCCGCCGCCGAGTCCCAGTCAACTTTTTCCCATCTTCGCCGGAAAACGAGCGGAACAGAAGACGTTTCACGTTCACCTGAGACGTTTCACCTGAGACGTTTCAGGTTCTGAGACTTGAGACGTTTCAGTGTTCTGAGACGTTTCAGCACTTGTGGACACGTGGCTTTCGGTGGATGGCTGATGAGGAAACGTCTTTGAGACGTGTGGGAATTCGTGAAACGTCTCATAGAGACGTTTCAGTTGGCTAGTTTGGAAAAGTTGACCGGGTCTTGGCCAATTTCGCTATTTCCCCTAATTTAAATCATATAAGCAAATAAACTAGTATAATTGACACCCGGGGTTATTACCCACAAACCTAATAAGCAATGAGTAATAGAAAACCGACGGGTATAAAACCGGGTGTGAACCACAATTTTATAATCAAGTATGAATTTAGAATTACCCATTATTCATCCATATAGCAGAGAATAGAAAAGTAACCATATAATAAATGGAAAACATTCAACAACTTTAGAATACGAGACTAGGGGTGCAAACGAGCCGAGCCCGAGCTCGAGCCCGAGTCCGAGCTCGAGCCTGAACTCGAGCTCGTTTAACATATGAAAGCTCGAGCTCGAGCTTGGCTCGATTCGAGCTTTATTTCTGAAGCTCGAGCTCGGCTCGAAGGTAAATTTTCAAGCTCGGGCTCGACTCGTTTAGTATTTATTAATTAATTTATATTAATTATAACCATTATTATACATATAATTTAGTTATTTTTTATATTTATATAAATGGTAATTATTATTATATAAATATATGTTTAATATATTAATAAAAAATATATAAACAGAAAGCTCGATTAGGCTCGCGAGCCGGCTCGTGCTCGATAAGCAAAGCTCGGGCTCGGGCTCGGGCTCGTTTAGTAAACGAGCTTGTTTTTAGGCTTGGGCTCGTTTAAGCTCGGCTCGTTCGAGTTTTTTTTCTAGCCGAACTCGAGTAGCTCACGAGTAGCTCGGCTTGTTTGCACCCCTGTACGAGACCTTTACAATTTTCATCATATAACTGAGAATAAAAAGGTGACCATAGAATAAATGGAAAACATCCGACAAGTTTAGAATACAAGACCTTTACAATTTTCATATACGAGACATTTTTCACTATATAACAAAAATTGTACATAACTATCTATAGCGGGCCGTGTGTTGCGACGAGAGCGTTGAAAATATTCGAAATTTCTATAAAAAAACAAAACCTAAAGTAAACATATGCATTGAAGCTAGGGCGATGATAAGGCTACACGGTATGGGTCCGTCCCCCCATCCGTCCTGGTCCGGCGACGCGGGCTACACCAAACCGCCCCCCCCCCCCCCGGTCACCGTCCTCACCGTCTCTTCTTGGACGTTGGCCACGAACCAAATGTGGGCCCCCTTCCTTCAAAAAGTGACCGTTATTTAAAAAAAAAAATTCCATTTTTCAAAAACAAACAAACGGACAAAAACATTAAATATATATATTTCCATTCCATTTTCACCTCCATTCACAAATTTAACCCCAAAATTTCATCTCTCTCATATAATTTTTATAAATCTTCTTCCACTTTTATAAACCTTATACTCTATCATGGCTTCACCTTCTTCCATTTCTTCAATTTCTTCCATCTCTTCATCATCTTCGTCTTCATGGTATTCATCATCTTCGGAAGAGGATACTATTATGTACGCTTGTATCATCCTTCATAACATGGTCATTGAAGACGAAGGTAGAGCGATATGCGAGTACGACGAAAACGCGTCTACTGGAAATTTTGTTCCAGTTAGTGGGGAACAACAAGATTTGAACATGTTCGCTCTACGTAACGAGTACACACATCATAACCTACAAGCGGACTTGGTGGAGTACATTTGGAACAACGCTCAAAACGAACCCGACCACGACATGGAAGACGAAGACTAGTAGCTTATTTTAATATATTAGGATATTTTTAAGTTTATGTTTTTTTTAAGTTTATGTTTTTGTTAAGTTTATTTTTTTTTAGTTTATGTTTTTTTTAAATTTATTTTTTTTAAGTTTATTTTTTTTATGTTTATGTAATGTTTTTTAATATTAATGAAAATATTTTGTTACTTTATTTGTTAAATGTTAAAAAAAGTAGAAGATTAAAAAAAAACAAAAAAAAAAACATAAAAGTGGTGGAGGACTATGACTAGGACCATCCCCCATACCCTCTAGTTTTGGAGGATGGACCATCCTTGGGAGGACTATGACGTGGCGCCTACGTGGCGGATCATCCTCCAAGGATGGACCATCAGCATACCCACTAGCCTAATATTCGAGCCTTAGTATAAAACATAAAACCATTAATAAATTCACGTCAGCATGTTGATAACAATAATTAGGTCGCAATAATCAATTCTGGTTAAAACCATTCAAAAATTCATGTCGGTATATGACATAATGCTTTTCTTGTAAATTGTAATTGTTGATTCAGAAGTTATAAAGAATCCCTCTTAAATAAATGTCGGTATATGAAATAATGCTTTTCTTGTAAATTGTTGATTCAAAAGTTATAAAGAATCCCTGTTAAATAAAAATAGGGATTCTTACTCACATCAGGCGTTTCCTATTTGTGTGTATATAAGACTGTGGGGTATGGTGGGGTGGGGGTTTAGGGTATGGGTTGATACGTGGTTTGGGTGGGCTTCGCCGGGTTGACCCACATTGAAGACGGTATGGTGGGGTGGGGGTTTGGGGCGTGGCCAGCCCAAACTGCAATATTTATATGTTTAAAACAAAATTAAATTTTTTAATAATGTTTTTTAAATAAAGAAAATTACATAAAAAAATTCATAGTGCTTGTAATATTTTTTTCTTTATCTCTTCTCTCGTCTCCAACATTAGTTCCAACTATTCACCTGATAGGTGATCGATGGGCTGGGCTAGAAATTTCATATCATCTCATTTTTGTTTCAGGTCATCCCTAGCTTCTTTGTTCTTCCTAATTTCGGCCCTTTGTGGTTGGAATACGTTGAATGTATCTAACTTGCATGCAATGTCTTCCAACTGATCGCTGTATACTCCCTTACGCGAGCCCGAACTCCCAACTGAAGGCGATGGAGTACCCGATCTTGATTTTTTAGTGCACCTTTTTGCGGCATCTCTTCCGTATTCTGGTCGGTTTGGCGAATCATCCACAAAGTCCTCAAACTCTTGATCTCGTGCATCCGATTGTGCTTGGGACGAGGGTGTCCTTGACCTTTTGGAAGACGTGTTAGTTTCGCTTCCACTGGGGATATTCGCCCACTTGGGATGGAACTTACAAATGTCCCAACAATGCATGAAACGGAAGTCGCTCCCCACATTCGTTTTGTATGTAACCAATGCATTTGTTACAAAGTCGGCTTCGGTTTCACCACTTTTTGGGTTTTGCTTTGCCTTATGTAAATAACCACTAAATTTGGTGAGTTGCCCGCTTATCTCGGTCCACTTCGAGGATAAGCTATCATTTTCACGATAAAGCTCCCTTTCCATTTCTTCATGGAATGCTTTACTGATCGCGTCCCACAAATGGTTTCTATCTTGAGAATTTCCTATTTAAAAAAAAACAAAATTTAATATATTACAAAGTTATATAAAAAAAACATAAATATTAAAAATATCTAAAGTTGGATTTAGAGATTTCTGAACCCAAGCCCTCGCCAATGCAAATTCTTCTTTAAGGACCCATCTTTGTTGTTTTCGTTTGGCGCTTTCAAGTGCTTTCTCGGCCTCGGTTTTTTTCTTGTGACTTCTCTTCTTGATGGGTTTGGATGCGGAAGGACCATTGATAGGGGGTTGAGTTTCGGGGACGGTTTCGGTTTGGGAAAGATTGATGGACGTTTGTGAAAGGTTGATGGGCGTTTATGGAATCGGGCTAGGTATAGAATCGTCGGTGTGAGGGAAGTTAGTATACACACGATTCGAGAGAAACGATGCGTAACCCGCCATATCGGGCATAGAGGAGTGTATTAAAAATGGAGCAATTGGACGATTGGGTGGTGGGCTAGGATTTTCTTGTAATGCCCACGTGTTGTTCGGGTCAAAATCACGATTATGAGGATTCATTTTTCGTATTGCGGTTGGATAAGAATTTTTTTTTTTAAATAAGATAGAGATGATTATAGAAGAGGGGGAGTAGTTGTGGTAAAAAAAATGAATAGAAATGAGTTTTTATAGTGAAAAAATCAATTTTTTTACACATAGCCGTTGGCCAACGGCTAGCCCAAACGGCTAGTTGTCTTGGCCAATCAGATCCGGCCATGTCACCTTGATAGACCCGCTCAACGCCTGGGCTGAATCCCCCGTCCAAAGGGCCACACCGAACCCAAGCCCCCGGGGTGGTGACTCGGGCGTTTGTGGCCAACCCACGCCCCAACCCCGCCCCATGCCCCATAGTCTAACAGGGATTCTGATGCATCAAGCGTTTCCTATTTGTGTGTATATATAATTTGAGATATATACATATTTGAAAACTACCATTATAGTTTAACCCGTTTTCTTAAATAAATAAAAAAATACAATATATAAACCTTCAAGGTATTCCAAAGAAAAAAAAACACAGACGTTGATTTTTACAATATAACTAGTAATATGACCTGTAGGCGATGCTGTAACAACCCGTACGTTCGTGCGTTGTTACTACTCGTTACGCCTCGCACCAGATATTCGGATCATAATGTAGCTATATCGCTTACATTGCTACTTCGCAGTATATTCGCATATTTCGCATACTTTAGCGCTATAACACATCACATCGCACATACTAACACTCACGATGACATTGAGTGAGGACCTATTCTACCCTCCTCGATAGCCATGATGTGTCGCAACGCAACGCATATTCGAAACGCGTAACTCGATTATCGCAACGCAGACTTTGAAATATGGATATTTATACGACCCTTTGTGACTAATTATAATATATATATATATATATGTGTGTGTGTGTGTGTGGAAATGTGTGAACAAACCATCGCAACGCTCAACGCACAAAACAAAACATCGAAACTCAACTCGCTGGAGACCACCGATCGAACGACCATTCGATCGGATGGTAATGGTCATCCGATCGGATGACCATCCGATCGAGTGACCAACCGATCGGATGGCCATCCGATCCATTGCACTCCATCACCTTCTCTCTTCTTCACCTATAAATAGCACTTGTCACATCACTGTTCAAGTGATGTGATAGCTCTCACTCGACCAGCACGCCTTTGGACTATTTTCTCTCGATTCCTCGCGATTCTTGTAAGTTTATACCCCAAATCTTGTACTTCTATGATCTACACGCACTCCTTCATATTTTCCAACATCAAATCTCACTTTTCACCGTAAAATCCTCTGATTTGGGGCGTTCTAAGGTCATGTCATCATGGAGTTCTAAGGAACAATGAAGTGTGACCCCATCTCATCAAGAACAGTTCAGATCTAATGGATTCCCCGGTGTGTAAGCACTAATCTCACCTAGATCTAAGACGAATCTAAGTATGTCAAGTTTCTTTCACGCTTCCTTAACTTTTACTCAAAACGATAGAATCGGAGCTTGTTGAGGCCTTCTACTCATTCTATAGAGAAGTGTCGGTTTGAGAACTGATCTCTATCGACGAGACGACCGGTTAACGGGTTGAACACGAACAACCGTCAAGCACAATTAACTGATCGGACGGGGTGATTCCCATCCGATCTGATGACTCAGTCTTGGTGGAGTTCCATTGTTTAATACGTTGTCATACCGTCTCGGTCAAACAGCAAACTTTCAAAATAATCAAGTTCAAAACGATCAGATTCGTTGGGATAGATTGCCATCTGATCAGATTGCCATCCGATCGAACTGCAATCCGATCGGATTGCACTTGAGATTCAACACTTAGACATTTTCAAATTTCCAAAACAAAATGAACGTCGAATGGATTGCCATCCGATCGGATTGCCATCCGATCGAACGACAATCCGATCGGTTGACATTTGGATCTCCAACACTTAAACTTTTCAACACTTTTCAAATACATAACAGTTCCATCGAATGGCCATCCGATCGGATTGCTATCCGATCGAATGACCATCCTGCTGTGAACTGCTCTCAACTGAAATGTCTCGCCAATCGGATTGCTATTCGATCGAACGACCGTTTGATCGATCGACCTGAAAAGTAGAAGATACTACTCTGATTTTAAAATGCTACAATGAAAACTTCAAAGCCATCATACTCAAACACATCCATCTCAAACGACTGTCAATCCGACCGAATGCCCATCTGATCGGATTGTCATCCGATCGGATTACCACTCGACACTTAATCGCCTTGCACCGTTCAATGCTTACGCTATTAATCTGTAATCAGGCTAATCTCAAACGCGCTCCTTTCAGTCCAATTAAGTTGAGTTACTGGTTGAACACCCACTGTGAGTATACTCGAACCCCTTTTATCGCATTTTGGGTGTAACATACGTTCCTATCAAATCGAATTCATCAAAACGAATTATTCAATTACACTGTTTATCACTTGCGAATGACTGTTATGCATATTTACACGTGATGCTAGTTACATATGTGTTAGGACTTTTACTCGCGAGGTCCCGCCTTAACTAGTATAGTACTATAGCACCCGACAGGGTCTAGTTAGGATGAATAGCAATCGCAATCGCAGCTCAAGAGACTTAGCTGGTAGTATCTGTCTAATATATGTGTTGAGGTATCTCGTTTATGTATGTGGTAATTCGCAGCACTTTTGTCTATTTACGCTATTCCATCAAAACTTGTATACTCGCCAATACTTTTATATTGACGTTGTTTTAACGTATGTTGCAGGTTTAGTCGCAGTCTACATCAAATCAAGCTAGGAAGTCTAGAAACACACCTAAAAGCTAGGTTGTCGGACTTGTATTGTTTGAGAGCACATGAAATTCGTGACAACTTATGTGATTGTATTTGTTTATTAGTATGGGATAATGAACGCGTTAAATATTGTCGCAATTTAGTTGTTATGGATTCTCTTGAGCAATCTGATTCGTCTAGTGCCGCGCCCCGATGATTCCGCCATCGGTTGGGGTGTGACAGATTGGTATCAGAGCCATAACTATAGGGAATTAGGCCAGACTTGACCTAGTCTGGGTCGATGTCTTAGAAATGACCTAGTCTATAGTCTAAGTACCAACGGGCCGACTCGTGCGAACCCAGTAGGATTTGCACGGGCCTACTTGATACTCTCGTTCGAATCCGCTAAAACTACAACTTCGCATGAACACCACATACTACAACTTCACACGAAGAGCCTTTCCTAAGGCTGGAATATTACTTAGCCTTTCCTAAGGCCAACACAATACACATATTTTTGAAAATACTCGCGTAACACAACCGAGTGGTCCAGTCGAGATCAGGCATGAAAACCAAGAACTCTCGATAAGATCGCTCACTCAGCGCATTTTTTTAGCACGAGAACTTTCCGTTGAGCTAGGAGTGACATCCACATCTCAGAGAAAGTCTCCATTTCGAAATCTAGTAGAACTCCCGAATTTATTCGATGAGCACAACCACAGCTAGGAACAAAGTTATTAAGTCAGGGGTGAAACCCGTATATTAATAAACCATTCCACTCTCTATAAAATGGTTTTCAAAAGCTCTCACCATGGACTTGACTATAACAATGACTCGAGCCGCGCGATGACTAGGAGGACAAATGTCATGAGCTGCATCCCAGTGGAAGCATAGTCTTCTAGGGCAACGCACGTGCACGAACTTGTTAAGTATAGTTGGGTTATCTTGGGTAGTCCACGCCTAAACAGCCGAGGCACTCTGATTTTTACGCTTTATGGGACTTATTTACGCTTATGTGTTTACAATTTAAAACCTTACTCACTCTCTCTCTCTCTGCATCGCGTCCTCACACTATATATATAAGCATAAAGGTGTAGTTTATACGAATCTATATATGCATATACAAACAAATCAATTGTGCTAAGAACTTAGGGATTTCGTGTCTCCTATGTGGCTCCTATGTGAAATATACTATATTACCCGCAACAAGTTTTGATCGCGCTCAATCTCATCACGAAACTCAAAAATCATTATGATCGAATCTCACTCCAAATCTCTCTCTGTCCAGATGTCTTCAAACGACTCTACCTCGAGACAAACAGCTAGGAGAAGGGCCAAACGAAGCGTCGAGAAGAGGATTGCCTCGCTTGTGGACAAGGAAGTGGCCAAGGTCATTCCTCAAATTGTCGCTCAAGTGCACTCTCTCAGCAACTCTCGAACCTCAGAAGATTCTAAGACGGAAGCGCCGCAATCTGCTTTCCTCTACCAACACTTCAAGGCCTGTGACTCGATGGAGTTCACGGGTGAAGGAGGTGTGTCCCAGCTACTCCAGTGGTTCGATTCTATCGAAGTTACCCTTCGTCAGAGTGGGTGTCCTGATAGTTTCCCTACTACTTGCGCAACCGGAGTATCTCAATCGCGAGCGCTCGACAGGTGGGCTGCCGAACGTAACAAACGTGGGATCTCCGCAGCTTATGCTCTCTCTTGGGACGAACTGAAAGAGCTCATGAAGAAAGAGTATTGCCCTCCCCACGAAGTCCGGAAGCTAGAAGACGAATTTTGGGAAATCAAGCAAGTCGAAAGTGACAATACTGGCTACACCGCAAGGTTCAAACAGCTTAGCATAATCTGCCCAAGTCAAGTCAACACTTCAGAAAAAGCCATCACGAAGTACATTCGCGGCTTGCCTGAATGTGTGGGCGATTTTGTCGAAGCCGCAAGACCTGCTACCATCGAAGAAACCTGCCGCTTGGCCGCAGAAATCAACGACAAACGAGTCTCGGACGGATTCTTCTCCAAGAATCCAGTCAAACAAGCTCATCAAGCAATCGTCATCGATTCTTCTTACGATTCTCCCGAAGATTCTTCTGACGATCCTGCCGACGATTCTTCAGGTAAGTCCTCAGACGAATCCTCTGATGACAACGCACCCCTTCAAGGAGCTCAGCCCAACCGCAAACGAAAGACCTCGAGCTCAAACTCTTCAACAACTGGAGTGTCGCAACCCGAACCTCTCAAAGCAGTTCCGGTTCACTCGAAGCGCGCCTACGACGGAACTCACCCCCTGTGTCTCACGTGCACGTATCATCACCCGCCAGAAGCTAACTGTCGCTATTGCGCAAATTGCAACTGGTATGGTCATCTTACCCAACATTGTCGTACGGGACCGCAGATTTGAGGAATTTCAGCAACAACCGCAGTCTCCACAGAAGTCCTCTACAACAACATCAATGATGCTCCTAATGTTGTTGTAATGATAGGATTTTCACCGTTAATTCCTTTTATGTGTTGAACTTGTTCTATTTCTCGACGCAACGTGGACTCTATTTTATCTCTCATTCTCTCGCACTCGCGCACGGATTATCATTATATAATAACACTATATACCAGATAATGTGTTCACCCCTACTATGCATCCTTGAAACAAGGTACGATAAACGTGCAAGGATCAAATTAATCACGGGGGCACACGGGATTACTATGGTTAGTGCACGGAGATCATAATAAGTTTCAATGATGCCATAACGTTAAAAGCATGGTTAAGCGTGGTGGATACGCCGCTGGTACTTCCTATATATAAGCGTCTTGACCATGTCGACACAGTGTGACACTTATTCACATGGCAGAGGCGTGTGGTTGAAGCATGGTGGATACGCCGCTGGTACTTCCTATATATAAGTGCTTCGCCATGCCAACCAATGTCTTGTAAAGAAAATGCCATACAAGCTGAACGTTATTAGACCAAGTATACTATTGAATCTATTTTCGATGCACTACACTACATCGCAAGGCGTAACAATCTCAATCACAACTCAAAGCGTCTCATCGCTAGACTTTTCGTAAGTCAAACGCGCTCACAATCTCATTATCGCTGGAATCTATCTCGCAACTCTCAATCGCTTATTGAGTGTTTCGCTCAATCGCTTATTATGAGTATCGCGCTATCACTTATCGTGTGTATCGCTCTATCGCTTTATGTATTGCTCTATCGTTCATCGTGTATCGCTTAACATTTATCGCTATCGCTATCGCTTACCGTTATCCGTGTTATCTGTGCTATCTGTGTTATGTTAGCACACATGACCTCGCTGCACGAGACAAAATTGATAGGGTTAAAACATGGTGGATACGCCGCTAGTACTTCCTATATATAAGTGTTTTAGCCATATCAGCAGACTTTCGTGGAAAAAGGCCATGTACGGCTTAATGTTAGTTAAAATTGGTAGTGTTGTTTAATCTAATCAAATCGCATGTTCCCATCGCTTGCAACGCAACGACCGTCGCTTATCGCTCGACGGATGTCCCTATCGCTCGTCGCTTATTGATTATCGTGTACCGCTTATCGCTCATCACACTAGCTCATGTCGCTAAACTGAGTTCGAAAACGACTTCATCACTCAGTTTGCTCAAAACTTGGTCCAACCATTCTTCGCTTGAACCGAGGAAATCAAAATCTACCAGTACTATGTCAACACACATGACACTGCTTCACGGAACGGAATCCATATGGCTAAAACATGGTGGATACGCCGCTGGTACTTCCTATATATAAGTGTTTTAGCCATATTGTCGAACTTTCATGGAAAAGTGCCATGCGGGGCCGACTTTAAATTTAAAATTTTGATATTATCAAAAACCTCTGCGTAAGCAAAGCTTTTTCTTACAAAACTTTTCTAAAATTTAATCAAAACCTTTGTACAAAACGAGACTTTATTGTAACGTTGGTGTGACAATCGACTCAAGTTAATGCCGCGTGACGAGAAAATTTCGTAAAACGAGTTTTAATTACCCAAAAAATCTTTTAGTAACCTAACAAAACTTCTCATGGCGCTGGTGTGAACATCGATACAGTTAAACGTCGCACCGTGGGAAGATTTTCATAAACAAGTTTCCTTCAAAACCTTCTCAAAATTAATCAACTTTTCGAGAATTCAAAACACTTTTGGATCGCCTTTTGCCAACTTTTGTTATACGAATCGTCTTACTCACCGCCATCGCCCAGTCCTCGCGAAGCCCTCACTCATCGAATTTCAATTGATCGCTCGCTTATTTTTGACGTTTTATCCCTACTCTCACTCGCTCGCTTCTATGCTCGCAACCCTTCTTGTGGATTAATTTGGGGACGAAATTTCCTAAAGCATGGGAGACTGTAATAACCCGCACGTTCGTGCGTTGTTACTACTCGTTACACTCGTTACACCTCGCACCAGAGATTCGGATCATAATATAGCTATATCGCTTACATCGCTACTTCGCAGTATATTCGCATATTTCGCATACTTTATCACTATAAGACATCACATCGCATATACTAACACTCACGATGACATTGAGTGAGGACCTATTCTACCCTCCTCGATAGCCGTGATGTGTCGCAACGCATATTCGAAACACGCAACTCGATTATCGCAACACAGACTTTGAAATATGGATATTTATACGACCCTTTGTGACTAGTTATAATATATATATATATATGTATATATATATATATATGGAAATGTGTGAACAAACCATCGCAACGCTCAACGCACAAAACAAAACATCGAAACACAACTCGCCGGAGACCACTGATAGAACACTAATCTCACCTAGATCTAAGACGAATCTACGTATTTCAAGTTTCTTTCAAGCTTCCTTAACTTTTACTCAAAACCGATAGCATCGGAGCTTGTTCAGGCCTTCTTCTCATTCTATAGAGAAGTGTCGGTTTGAGAACTGATTTCTATCAAAGAGACGACCGGTTAACGTGTTGAACACGAACAACCGTCAAGGACAGTTAACTGATCGGACGGGGTGATTCCCATCCGATCTGATGACTCAGCCTTGGTGGAGTTCCATTGTTTAATACATTGTCAGACCATCTCGGTCAAACTGCAAACTTTCAAAATAATCAAGTTCAAAACGATCAGATTCGTTGGGACGGATTGTCGTCCGATCGAACTGCAATCCGATTGGATTGCACCTGAGATTCAACACTTAGACATTTTCAAATTTCCAAAACAAAATGAACGTCGAACGGATTGCCATCCGATCGAAAGACAATCCGATCGGTTGACATTTGGATCTCCAACACTTAAACTTTTCAACACTTTTCAAATACATAACAGTTCCATCGAATGGCCATCCGATCGGACTGTTATCCGATCGAATGACCATCCTGCTGTGAACTGCTCTCAACTGATGTGACAGCTCTCACTCGACCAACACGCCTTTGGACTATTTTCTCTTAAGTCCTCGTGATTCTTGTAAGTTTCTAACTCAAATCTTGTACTTCTATGATCTACACGCACTCCTTCATCTTTTCCAACACCAAATCTCACTTTTTCACCATAAAATCCTATGATTTGGGGCGTTCTAAGGAACAATGAAGTGTCACCTCATCTCATCAAGAACAATTAAGATCTAATGGATTCCCCAATGTCTCGCCAATCGGATTGCTATCCGATCGAACGACCGTTCGATCGATCGACCTGAAAGGTAGAAGATACTACTCTGATTTTAAAATGCTACAATGAAAACTTCAAAGCCATCATACTCAAACACATCCATCTCAAACGAGTGTCAATCCGACCGAATGCCCATCTGATCGGATGACCATCCGAACGGATTGACATCCGATCGAATGACCATCTGATCGGATTGTCATCCGATCAGATTACCACTCGACACTTAATCGCCTTGCACCGTTCAATGCTTACGCTATTAATCTGTAATCAGGCTAATCTCAGACGCGCTCCCTTCAGTCCAATTAAGTTGAATTACTGGTTGAACACCCACTGTGAGTATACTTGAACCCCTTTTATCGCATTTTGGGTGTAACATATGTTCCTATCAAATCGAATTCATCAAAACGAATTATTCAATTAAACTATTTATCACTTGCGAATGACTGTTATGCATATTTACACGTGATGCTAGTTACATATGTGTTAGGACTTTTACTCGCGAGGTCCCGCCTTAACTAGTATAGTACTATAGCACCCGACGGGGTCTAGTTAGGATGAATAGCAATCGCATTCGCAGCTCGAGAGACTTAGCTGGTAGTATCTGTCTAATATATGTGTTGAGGTATCTCGTTTATGTATGTGGTACTTCGCAGCACTTTTGTCTTTTTACGCTATTCCATCAAAACTTGTATACTCGCCAATACTTTTATATTGATGTTGTTTTAACGTATGTTGCAGGTTTAGTCGCAGTCTACATCAAATCAAGCTAGGAAGTCTAGAAACACACCTAAAATCTAGGTTGTCGGATTTGTATTATTTGAGAGCACATGAAATTCGTGACAGCTTATGTGATTGTATTTGTTTATTAGTATGGGATAATGAACGCGTTAAATATTGTCTCAATTTAGTTGTTATGGATTCTCTTGAGCAATCTGATTCGCCTAGTGCTGCGCCCCGATGATTCCGCCATCGGTTGGGGTGTGACAGATTGGTATCAGAGCCATAACTATAGGGAATTAGGCCAGACTTGACCTAGTCTGGGTCGATGTCTTAGAAATGACCTAGTCTATAGTCTAAGTACCAACGGGCCGACTCGTGCGAACCCAGTAGGATTTGCACGGGCCTATTTGATACTCTCGTTCGAATTCGCTAAAACTACAACTTTGCATGAACACCGCATACTACAACTTCACACGAAGAGCCTTTCCTAAGGCTGGAATATTACTTAGCCTTTCCAAAGGCCAACACAATACACATATTTTCGAAAATACTCGCGTAACACAACCGAGTGGTCCAGTCGAGATCAAGCGTGAAAACCGAGAACTCTCGATAAGATCGCTCACTCAGCGCATTTTTCTAGCACGGAAACTTTCCGTTGAGCTAGGAGTGACATCCACATCTCAGCGAAAGTCTCCATTTCGAAATCTAGTGGAACTCCCGAATTTATTCGATGAGCACAACCACAGCTAGGAACAAAGATATTAAGTCAGGGGTGAAACCCGTATATTAATAAACCATTCCACTCTCTATAAAATGGTTTTCAAAAGCTCTCACCAAGGACTTGACTATAACAATGACTCGAGCCGCGCGATGACTAGGAGGACGAATGCCATGAGCTGCATCCCAGTGGAAGCATAGTCTTCTAGGGCAACGCGCGTGCACGAACTTGTTGAGTATAGTTGGGTTAGCTTGGGCAGTCGACGCCTAAACAACCAAGGCACTCTGATTTTTACGCTTTATGGGACTTATTTACGCTTATGTGTTTACAATTTAAAACCTTACGCTTTATCGATTTCTCGATTTATCAATTTTCGCTCCCTGCTTTATAAACGCATAACTCGCACAGCCATCGCAATCTAAAACGAAAACCGAATGATCGCAACGAAACTAATGTCTAATTACTTGCTCTCTCTCTCTCTCTACATCGCGTCCTCACGCTATATATATAAGCATAAAGGTGTAGTTTATACGAATCTATATATGCATATACAAACAAATCAATTGTGTGAAGAACTTAGGGATTTCGTATCTCCTATGTGGCTCCTATGTGAAATATACTATATTACCCGCAACAAGTTTTGATCGCGCTCAATCGCATCGCAAAACTCAAAAATCATTATGATCGAATCTCACTCCAAATCTCTCTCTGTCCAGATGTCTTCAAACGACTCTACCTCGAGACAAACAGCTAGGAGAAGGGCCAAATGAAGCGCCGAGAAGAGGATTGCCTCGCTTGTGGCCAAGGAAGTGGCCAAGGTCATTCCTCAAATTGTCACTCAAGTTCACTCTCTCAACAACTCTCGAACCTCGGAAGATTCTAAGACGGAAGCGCCGCAATCTGCTTTCCTCTACCAACACTTCAAGGCCTGTGACTCGATGGAGTTCACGGGTGAAGGAGGTGTGTCCCAGCTACTCCAGTGGTTCGATTCTATCGAAGTTACCCTTCGTCAGAGTGGGTGTCCTGATAGTTTCCCTACTACTTGCGCAACCGGAGTATCTCAATCGCGAGCGCTCGACAGGTGGGCAGCCGAACGTAACAAACGTGGGATCTCCGCAGCTTATGCTCTCTCTTGGGACGAACTGAAAGAGCTCATGAAGAAAGAGTATTGCCCTCCCCACGAAGTCCGGAAGCTAGAAGACGAATTTTGGGAAATCAAGCAAGTCGAAAGTGACAATACTGGCTACACCGCTAGGTTCAAACAGCTTAGCATAATCTGCCCAAGTCAAGTCAACACTTCAGAAAAAGCCATCATGAAGTACATTCGCGCCTTTCCTGAATGTGTGGGCGATTTTTTCGAAGCTGCAAGACCTGCTACCATCGAAGAAACCTGCCGCTTGGCCGCAGAAATCAACGACAAACGAGTCTCGGACGGATTCTTCTCGAAGAATCCAGTCAAACAAGCTCATCAAGCAATCGTCATCGATTCTTCTGACGATTCTCCCGAAGATTCTTCTGATGATCCTGCCGACGATTCTTCAGGTAAGTCCTCAGACGAATCCTCTGATGACAACGCACCCCTTCAGGGAGCTCAGCCCAGCCGCAAACGAAAGACCTCGAGCTCAAACTCTTCAACAACTGGACTGTCGCAACCCGAACCTCTCAAAGCAGTTCCGGTTCACTCGAAGTGCGCCTACGACGGAACTCACCCCCTGTGTCTCACGTGCACGTATCATCACCCGCCAGAAGCTAACTGTCGCTATTGCACAAATTGCAACTGGTATGGTCATCTTACCCAGCACTGCCGTACGGGACCGCAGATTTGAGGAATTTCAGCAACAACCGCAGTTTCCACAGAAGTCCTCTACAACAACATCAATGATGCTTCTAATGTTGTTGTAATGATATGATTTTCGCCGTTAATTCCTTTTATGTGTTGAACTTGTTCTATTTCTCGATGCAACGTGGACTCTATTTTATCTCTCATTCTCTCGCACTCGCGCACGGATTATTACCAGATAATGTGTTCACCCTTGCTATGCACCCTTGAAACAAGGTGTGATAAACGTGCAAGGATCAAATTTAACACGGGTGCACACGGGATTACTATGGTTAGTGCACAGAGATCGTAATAAGTTTCAATGATGCCATAACGTTAAAAGCATGGTTAAGCGTGGTGGATACGCCGCTGGTACTTCCTATATATAAGCGTCTTGACCATGTCGACACAGTGTGACACTTATTCACAGCGCAGAGGCATGTGGTTGAAGCATGGTGGATACGCCGCTGGTACTTCCTATATAAGTGCTTCGCCATGCCAACCAATGTCTTGTAAAGAAAATGCCATACAAGCTGAACGTTATTAGACCAAGTATACTATTGAATCTATTTTCGACGCACTACACTACATCGCAAGGCGTAACAATCTCAATCACAACTCAAAGCGTGTCATCGCTAGACTTTTCGTAAGTCAAACGCGCTCACAATCTCATTATCGCTGGAATCTATCTCGCAACTCTCAATCGCTTATTGAGTGTTTCGCTCAATCACTTATTATGAGTATCACGCTATCACTTATCGTGTGTATCGCTCTATCGCTTTGTGTATTGCTCTATCGCTTTGTGTATTGCTCTATCGTTCATCGTGTATCGCTTAACGTTTATCGCTATCGCTATCGCTTACCGTTATCCGTGTTATCTGTGCTATCTGTGTTATGTTAGCACACATGACCTCGCTGTACGAGACAAAACTGATAGGGTTAAAACATGGTGGATACGCCGTTGGTACTTCCTATATATAAGTGTTTTAGCCATATCAGCAGACTTTCGTGGAAAAAGGCCATGTAGGGCTTAATGTTAGTTAAAATTGGTGGTGTTGTTTAATCTAATCAAATCGCATGTTCCCATCGCTTGCAACGCAACGACCGTCGCTTATCGCTCGACGGATGTAGCTATCGCTCGTCGCTTATCGATTATCGTGTACCGCTTATCGCTCATCACACTATCTCGTGTCGCTAAACTGAGTTCGAAAACGACTTCATCACTCAGTTTGCTCAAAACTTGGTCTAACCATTCTTCGCTTAGATCGAGGAAATCAAAATCTACCAGTACTATGTCGACACACATGACACTGCTTCACGGAACGGAAGCCATATGGCTAAAACATGGTGGATACGCCACTGGTACTTCCTATATATAAGTGTTTTAGCCATATTGTCGAACTTTCATGGAAAAGTGCCATGCGGGGCCGACTTTAAATTTAAAATTTTGATATTATTAAAAACCTTTGTGTAAACAAAGTTTTTTCTTACAAAACTTTTCTAAAATTTAATCAAAACCTTTGTACAAAATGAGACTTTGTTGTAACGTTGGTGTGACAATCGACTCAAGTTAATGCCGCGTGACGAGAAAATTTCGCAAAACGAGTTTTAATTACCCAATAAATCTTTTAGTAACCTAACAAAACTTCTCATGGCGCTGGTGTGAACATCGATACAGTTTAACATCGCACCGTGGGAAGATTTTCATAAACAAGTTTCCTTCAAAACCTTCTCAAAATTAATCAACTTTTCGAGAATTCAAAACACTTTTGGATCGCCTTTTGCCAACTTTTGTTATATGAATCGTCTTACTCGCCACCATCGCCCAGTCCTCGCGAAGCCCTCACTCGTCGTTTTTTCAATTGATCGCACGCTTATTTTTGACGTTTTATCCTTACTCTCACTCGCTTCTATGCTCGCAACCGTTCTGGTGGATTAATTTCGGGTCGAAATTTCCTAAAGCAGGGGAGACTGTAACAACCCGCATGTTCGTGCGTTGTTACTACTCGTTACACCTCGCACCAGAGATTCGGATCATATTGTAGCTATATCGCTTACATCGCTACTTCGCAGTATATTCGCATATTTCGCATACTTTATCGCTATAACACATCACATCGCACATACTAACACTCACGATGACATTGAGTGAGGACCTATTCTACCCTCCTCGATAGCCGTGATGTGTCGCAACGCAACGCATATTCAAAACGTGCAACTCGATTATCGCAACGCAGACTTTGAAATATGGATATTTATACGACCCTTTGTGACTAGTTAATATATATATATATGAAAATGTGTGAACAAACCATCGCAACGCTCAACGCACAAAACAAAACATCGAAACACAACTCGCCGGAGACCACCGATCGAACACTAATCTCACCTAGATCTAAGACGAATCTAAGTATTTCAAGTTTCTTTCAAGCTTCCTTAACTTTTACTCAAAACCGATAGAATCGGAGCTTGTTCAGGCCTTCTTCTCATTCTATAGAGAAGTGTCGGTTTGAGAACTGATTTCTATCAACGAGACGACCGGTTAACGGGTAGAACACGAACAACCGTCAAGAACAGTTAACTGATCGGACGGGGTGATTCCCATCCAATCTGATGACTCAGCCTTGGTGGAGTTCCATTATTTAATACGTTGTCATATCGTCTCGGTCAAACCGCAAACTTTCAAAATAAACAAGTTCAAAACGATCAGATTCGTTGGGTCGGATTTTCGTTCGATCGAACTGCAATCCGATCGGATTGCACTTGAGATTCAACACTTAGACATTTTCAAATTTCCAAAACAAAATGAACATCGAACGGATTGCCATCCGATCGAACGACAATCCGATCGGTTGACATTTGGATCTCCAACACTTAAACTTTTCAACACTTTTCAAATACATAACAGTTCCATCGCATGGCCATCTGATCGGATTGTTATCTGATCGAATGACCATCCTGCTGTGAACTGCTCTCAACTGATGTAACAACTCTCACTCGAACAACACGCCTTTGGACTATTTTCTCTTGATTCCTTACGATTCTTGTAAGTTTCTAACTCAAATCTTGTACTTCTATGATCTACACGCACTCCTTCATCTTTTCCAACATCAAATCTCACTTTTTCACCGTAAAATCCTCTGATTTGGGGCGTTGTAAGGAACAATGAAGTGTGACCTCATCTCATCAAGAACAGTTCAGATCTAATGGATTCCCCAATGTCTCGCCAATCGGATTGGTATCCGATCGAACGACCGTTCGATCGATCGACCTGAAAGGTAGAAGATACTACTCTGATTTTAAAATGCTACAACGAAAACTTCAAAACCATCATACTCAAACACATCCATCTCAAACGAGTAGCAATATGACCGAATGGCCATCCGATCGGATTACCACTCGACACTTAATCAGCTTGCTCCGTTCAACGCTTACGCTATTAATCTGTAATCAGGCTAATCTCAGACGTGCTCCCTTCAGTCCAATTAAGTTGAGTTACTGGTTGAACACCCACTGTGAGTATACTTGAACCCCTTTTATCGCATTTTGGGTGTAACATACGTTCCTATCAAATCAAATTCATCAAAACAAATTATTCAATTAAACTGTTTATCACTTGCGAATGATTGCTATGCATATTTACACGTGATGCTAGTTACATATGTGTTAGGTCTTTTACTCGCGAGGTCCCGCCTTAACTAGAATAGTACTATAGCACCCGCCGGGGTCTAGTTAGGATGAATAGCAATCACAATTGCAACTAGAGAGACATAGCTGGTAGTATCTGTCTAATATATGTGTTGAGGTATCTCGTTTATGTATGTGGTAATTCGCAGCACTTTTGTCTATTTACGCTATTCCATCAAAACTTGTATACTCGCCAATACTTTTGTATTGACGTTGTTTTAACGTATGTTGCAGGTTTAGTCGCAGTCTACATCAAATCAAGCTAGGAACGCAATGTAACATGTATCTCATAAACACATAGGTACATAATCACAGATTCACATAAACACAGAAGCACATAAACACGTAGGGCGCAGAATCACAGAAGCACATAAGCACGTAGGGCACAGGATCACAGAAGCACATAAGCACGTAGGACACATCACCTGGAAACATATAGGCGTGTAACTTGTCTAGATGCACACAGAGGCGGTCAGAATACAGAAACCTATCATTCCAAGTTCGTGAGCATTCGAATATAGCGATCGTGTTTAGCATATCGGGTAGTATAGTGTAAGCGTATACGTAGCATGAGGTCGTCCATAATTTAGCGATTTGTCAGCGTCTTGAGATAGAAATGCAGTGCGTGTCGATCGAAGTGAAAGCAAAAACCGGATAAGTCTCCAAAATTTAAACACATCAACAGGTAAATTCACGTAAAACACATAAAATCAACGAATCATCAGAGTCAGCAGTTGCGGGCTCAGAATCGAAACACATAAAATCGAGAAATAGATCGTATGCGGCTATTAGACATTGACTATCTAAAGCGATTCGACTATTCTCAAGGACTTGTCGTACACACTTTGACTTTCAGGACTGTGCTTCTGCCTCGATTCTTGGGCGTTGGGCACGCATCCCATTAGTCATACCGTGACTTCAGGTCGTTGGAGTCCGTCGAGACTTTGGTGAGAGTTTTGTAAATCCAAGTAAAAGTCGGAATCAAGTCGTCAAGGTTAGGGTTTCACCCCTAGCTTAACAACCTCGTTCCTGTTTTGATAAAATAAGAGAGAATTATGCGTCAAAGTATGGATTTCACTCCTGATTCAACGCAAATTCTTGTGTTTATAGATAAAAATATGGGTTGGTCAAGCAATTTAGTCAAGAGTTTGCGGTTTTCACACCTAATCTCGACTTAATCGCTACCCAAAATTGAAAATTCGAATGCAGTGATAGTGTAGCGTAAGCGAGGATGGCGAGAAATAGCAGGTAAGCTCATACATAATCCCTACTGGATATGTATAAGTTGGTCTGTGGGTTCCTAACTATAGACTAGGTATCTAAGACATCGACCCGGACTAGGTCGAGTCTTGCCTAGTTCCCTATAGTTATGGCTCTGATACCAATCTGTCACACCCCAACCGATGGCGGAAACATCGGGGTATGGCACTGAGCGAAACAGATTGTCCAGAAGTTTCCATAACAATTATCACTACCGATTAATTTAAAGTAACATGTCTTAAAAGGCAAACAAATTATTACAGACAAATCTAGTCAAGTAGTTATGTTCCGACAACTCAGATTTATACAGAGATAGTTTATTTATTAGTTTCTAGGACCTCCTTTCCTAGCTTCGATTTCATCACAGCACAGGGAGCATCCTAGACCTTTCCTAGCCTCAAGTTCACAGCAGGCTAAGCATGTAAACATCCTAAGCTCCTGTCACATACGTTAAAGTAAAAGTCAATACACATAGTGTAAAGGTGAGCATACAAGATTGGTAATAGCATATAGGGTTCGAAAGCGTTACGCATAACCAGCACGTACACAGAGTGAAATGAGGCAAACCTATCGATACCAATGACTGTGGGTTGACTGCCCAAGGCAGTTCGTAATACATGATCACCACTGTAATCCATGCAAATAATTGTCCTTAACAACCCCCGCGTGAGCGGGTGCTGAGTCCAAACCATAGTACTATCGTTGCTAAGGCAGGTAGACAGTATTCCATGTGTAAACATAACAAACAAGCATTCATTAAGTCACGTATAAAATGCGGTAACTGTTAGTGTTAAAAGTATTGAGTAGTGTGTTCGATGTGATTTAGAATAAGTAACGTATGTAACACCCAAAAGTGCGTAAAGCAAAAAGGGATCGAGTATACTCACAGCGATGGATGGATTGAAGGGAGCGCTAGAGAGTAGGGTTAGCCTGATCAGAACGATAACATAACGATAAGTGAAGCGCAAAACGATGCAAAGTACAAGTGGTTCGATCGGTCAGCCAGTCGTGCGGGTGGTTGTCCGTTCGGACGGTCGTCCGATCCGATGACTGTTCGAGTGGATTGTTTCTTCCTTTAGGAAGGATGTGTTTGTGTATGATGGCTTGACTTTTGAAGTTTTCGTTGTAGTATTTTTAAAACATTGAAGTACCTCTACCTTTCAGGCCGGTTGATCGGACGGTCGTTCGATCGGACGGTAACCCGTTCGGTTGGCACTTCAGTGAGAACAACTTCACAGCAGGGTGTCACTCGCTCGGACGGTTGTTCGATCGGGTGGCATCCTTTGTGCATTGAACATGTTGAAAATTGTTTAAGTGTTGAAGCTTAAATGTCTCATGGTTCGATTGGCAGTTCGATCGGATCGTAGTCCTATCGTACAGTAACTCGTTCAACATTTAGACTTCAAGTGTTGGCAGAAATGATTAAGTGTGGGACCAAGGTGCAAGTCGTACGGGCGACCAGTCGTGCGGTTCGGCTGTCCGTTCGGACGGCACTCCATCCTGGTTGACCTGTTCGTCTTACACTTGGTTGTTTTGATAGTTTGTTGTTTTATCGAGATGCGTTGATATCGTGCTACAACAGAACTCCATCCTAAGCTCTAGTGACCCGATCGAACAGGAATCACCCTAGTTCAGTCAGTCCACCGGTTTTAAGACGATTGTTCTTGGTTAACCCGGAATCGATAATCTCGTGGATAGGATACGGATCTTGAACCAACACAACCACAATAAGTAGTAGTAAGCCGGCACAAGTTCCAATTCTATCGGTTTTGAGTGCATTGAGTGTAAAAGAGTTGAAAGAAAGTTGAAAAAAAAACATCTTTCAATCCTTTTTCTTGTGAATATGTCCAGATCTATGAAAGATCTTTGTTAGTTTATGTGGAAATCGGTTAGATCTAAGTTGTTCTTGGTGGATTGAGGCCAAAACATGAAGTTCTTCAAGAACACATGATGACGTCATCCTAGAACACCTTAAACCTCGATGATTTCACGGTTAAAAGTTAAGATTCAAAAGATAGAAAGGTGTAGGAGTGCGTGTAGATTAAGGAAGTACAAGACTTAGGACGAGATCTTTCCGGAATCGTGAGAAATCTGAAGAAAAGTGAGGAAAGCGAGCTGGTCGGACGTCACTTGCCAAAAGTAGAAAGTTTGAAAGTGACAAGGGGAATTTATAGGGTTACCTAAGGAGGAAAGGGCTGGTCGATCGGCTAGGCAGCCCGTGCGGACAGCCTGTCCGATCGGACAGCAGTCCGATCGGTCGGCTGGTCGCCTGGTCGATCAGTCACCTCGTTCGAGTGTTCGGCGCGATGAGTTTTGATATTTCGATTGCGATTGCGAGCGTTGCGATGCGATTGAGTTTCCTAGTCAAATTACTTTTAATCCCAACTACTCATATCTCGCACTATCTCTTCTCTACCAATTATCATGCTGTTTCGATTGCGATTGAGTTCGATTGCGTTTGAGTTTCGATTGCGATTCGATTGATTACCACACATAACATAATTTAAACATGCACAAGTAACACATAAGGCACACACACTCACGTATACAATAACCAAAATGCGTAAATTGCGTTACGAGTGCGATAGCAATAGCGATAAAGCGATTAAACATGCGATATATAGCGATTATTAATAGATACTCCACATAATACAACTAAAGCAAAACTAAATAGACAAATTGCAAGTCAACGAAGTCATAACAGGAATTGAGCAAGGAGAGACAGATCGCAATTAGCAATCTTGTCTTCCTTTGACTTCAATCTTGACTTTTACTTTGACTTTCGAAACACGGGGTGTTACAGCCTCCCCTAGTTGAGGGAATTTCATCCTGAAATTAGGTCGAAGCCGTAAGAAACAACTGCCGGTACTTCGCCTTCATGTCGCTTTCGAGTTCCCAAGTGAACTCTGCGCCTCGTTTGCCTTCCCATCGGACTTTCACAATAGGAATGCGCGAGCGTCTGAGCTGCTTGGTTTGGCGATCCATGATTTCGACGGGCTTCTCCACGAAGTGTAGTGTTTCGTTTACTTGAAGGTCATCGAGGGGTACAATTAAATCATGCTCAGCCAGGCACTTTCGGAGGTTTGACACATGGAAAGTCGGGTGGACGTTACTAAGTTCCTCCGGTAGTTCGAGTATGTAGGAGACTTTTCCAATCCTTTCCAGAATCTTAAAAGGTCCAACATATCGAGGCGCTAGTTTCCCTTTCTTGCCGAATCTGACCACACCCTTCCAAGGTGATACCTTTAGGAGTACGTAGTCGCCAACGTCAAATTCAAGGGGTTTGCGTCGTCTATCGGCGTAACTTTTCTGTCGACTTCGAGCTTTCAACAAGTTGTCTCGAATTTGGAGGACTTTGTCAGTTGTTTCTTGCAATAGCTCGGGACCGGTTAGTTGCGAGTGACCGATCTCGTGCCACACAATAGGTGATCGACATTTTCTTCCGTATAAAGCCTCGAATGGTGCCATTTAAATGCTGGAATGATAACTGTTGTTATACGAGAATTCGACTAACGGCAGGTAAGCATCCCAATTACCACCGAAATCTATGACACACGAACGGAGCATGTCTTCAAGAGTACGATACATTCTTTCAGTCTGACCGTCGGTTTGAGGGTGGAATACGATACTAAAGTTAAGCGTAGTACCGAGAGCCGCTTGAAACATTTCCCACAGTCGCGAGGTAAACCGAGCATCACGGTCAGAGATGATGTCGCGAGGTGTCCCATGATTACAAATGATCTCGTTGGTGTAGATTCGGGCTAATCGTTCTACCTTGTAGTCTTCCCGTATTGGCAAAAAGTGAGCAGATTTGGTTAACTGGTCAACAACAACCCAGATGCTGTGGTGACCTGATGACGTGTGTGGAAGCTTTGTTATGAAGTCCATAGCTATACTCTCCCACTTCCACATAGGGATCGACGGTTGTTCGAGTAAGCCAGAGGGTCTTTGGTGTTCAGTTTTGACCCTTGCACAAGTCAGGCACTTTCCAACGTAGAGGGCAATATCCCTTTTCATGCCCGGCCACCAGTACTTGTAGCGAAGGTCCTGGTACATTTTGTCGGCACCGGGATGAATAGAATACCGGGATTTGTGGGCTTCGTTCATCAGAATCTGTCGCAAATTGGTCCGTTTAGGGATCCAAATTCGGTCCAGAAAGTGGAATATCCCATTCGGCTTATTCACAAGCTGGGCTCCATCGTGATAGATTCGTTCCTTCTTCAGAGTGCGTTCATTAAAACATGCATGCTGAGCTTCGCGGATGAGAGTTTCGAGATCATATTGGGCTTGAGTATTACGAATGCTGAGCAAATAGCTCCGTCTGCTGAGAGCGTTGGCAACAACATTTGCTTTACCTGGGTGATAACGAATCTCACAGTCGTAATCGTTGAGAAGTTCTACCCATCGGCGTTGACGCATATTAAGTTCTTTCTAATCAAAGATATGTTGTAGGCTCCTATGATCGGTGAAGATCATACACTTTGTACCATATAGGTAGTGTCGCCAAATCTTTAACGCAAAAACAACTGCGCCTAGCTCGAGATCATGGGTTGTATAGTTCTTCTCATGGATTTTGAGTTGACGAGACGCGTAAGCTATAACCTTGTCTCGCTGCATAAGAACACAACCAAGACCAAGGTTGGAGACATCACAATAGACAATGAAATCGTCGTTTCCGTCGGGCAATGTGAGAACAGGAGCATTGCAAAGCATGTGCTTGAGAGTTTGGAAAGCAGACTCTTGTTCAGTTCCCCAAACAAAAGGCTTGTCTTTATGCGTGAGAGCGGTAAGCGGCACAGCGATCTTTGAGAATCCCTCGATAAATCGTCGATAATAGCCCGCTAATCCGAGAAAAGAACGGACTTCAGACGGGTTCTTAGGTGTAATCCAACTCTTAACTGCTTCAATCTTCGCCGGATCGACGTGAATACCCTGACTCTTGACAATGTGACCCAGAAACTGAACTTCCTCCAGCCAAAATTCACACTTGGAGAACTTGGCATAGAGTCGATTCCCATGGAGTAGCTCGAGAACCAAACGTAAATGTTGCGCGTGTTCGGCTTTCGATTTGGAATAGATCAAGACATCGTCGATGAACACGATGACGAAACGGTCGAGATATGGTTTACACACGCGATTCATCAGATCCATGAAAACCGCGGGTGCATTGGTTAAACCAAAAGGCATAACAACGAATTCGTAGTGGCCGTATCGAGTGCAGAACGCAGTTTTGGGTATATCTTCCTCTTGAATGCATAGTTGGTGATAGCCTGAGCGTAGATCGATCTTCGAGAAACACGTAGCACCTTGTAGCTGATCAAACAAATCATCAATGCGAGGCAGAGGATAGCGGTTCTTGATAGTTAACTTATTCAATTCCCGATAGTCGATGCACATCCTGAACGACCCATCCTTCTTTTTGACAAAAAAGACTGGCGCGCCCCAAGGAGAGGTGCTCGGGCAAATGAAGCCTTTCTCAAGTAATTCCTGGAGTTGGTTTGATAGTTCACGCATTTCGGACGGCGCGAGTCGGTAAGGAGTTTTGGCAACATGGTTGGCTCCAGGAATAAGGTCGATACGAAAGTCGATATCATGACTTGGCGGTAATCCGGGAAGATCGTCAGGGAACACATTAGGAAATTCACGAACCACAGGAACGTCTTTCACTTCTGTCTTTCCTTTCTTTTCCTTCTCCACGACTACAATGTTAGCCAAGAAAGCTATGTATTCCTTGCGGAGATACTTGCTAGCTTGGACACATGACATGAGTTTGAGACCCTTTGAAGCAGTTTCACCATAGACACACAATAAATCACCATTCGCGAGTGAGAATCGAATCATCTTATCGAAGCACACAACTTCAGCATGGTTTTCGAGAAGAAAGTCCATGCCTACTATGACGTCAAAACTTCCGAGTTGCATCGGAATAAGGTCGATCAGGAAGATGTGATTGTTGAGCTCGAGAGTATAATCACGAAGAACAGAATTATCGGCGACAGTTCTTCCAGTGGCAACTTTAACATCGAACGTCGAGGGGAGATGGGAGCATTTACGACTAAGAAGCTTCTCGAATTCGAACGACACAAAGCAATTATCGGCTCCAGTATCAAACAAACATAAAGCATAAATACCATTCACAAGGAACGTACCATTGACCATGTTGTTGTCAGCCTGGGCTTGGCGCACATTGATGTTGAAAGTTCTAGCGCGTGCGGCTTGTTGCTGCTGCGGAGGCTGTTGCTGCTGGGGCTCTTGTTTCACAACCCTGTTCGGGCACATGTTCGCAAAGTGGTTGGGATCACCACATGCGAAGCAGACTTGGGCGTTGATCGCGGGTGCCTGAGCCGCTTGTTGGCCTTGTGGGGCTGAGAGCAGAGCTTGATGAGCAGTGGCTTGAGCTGGGGCTTGACGAGGACCAGTACGACAGTTAGCGGTGAAGTGGTCGTACATGTTGACGTGAGCGCAGAAACGACAGGCGAGACCCACTGGGTGATGATAAGAACATGTTGGGCAAGCTGGGTGGGGGCCTGTGTATGCACGCTTTGCAGGCGGTGCATAAGTAACTGGTGCTGGTCGGTGGTGCTTCTGCGGCTGGGCCGGTACGGCTTGGAGTGGAGCAGCAGTGGTAGTGACAGCACAGTTCTTGTTGCTGGAGCTGTTGTTGTTGTTCTTCTTCTTTCGGTTTGAGGACTTGATGGTTGAGCGGTGGCGGTATCGGCAGTTGGTGCGGTGGTGGCTTGATGCAGGCTCTTTGAAGCTTTATCCCAAACACCAGCTTTTACCCGCTTGTCGTTTATTTCAGCAGCAAGCAAGTAAGTTTCTTCAATCGTTGTGGTCTTTGCGGCATGTACAAAATCCACAACACAGTCGGGTAGGGCTCGGATGTACTTCTTGATCGCCATGTCGGGCGTCTTCACTTGGTCGGGGCAGATGATGCTGAGCTGCTTAAAGCGAGCAGTCAGGGCAGCGTTGTCACCTTCCTTCTGCTTAATGTTCCAGAACTCGTCCTCTAGCTTTTGGCGTTCATGGGGAGGACATAACTCATCCATCATGATGGCCTTCAACTTTTCCCACGTCATCTCATAAGCTGCATCGTTCCCGCGTTTGTTCCTCTCGGCCATCCACCAGTCTAATGCGCGGGACTGGAAGACGCCGGTAGCATTTAGAGTGCGGAGATTTTCCGGACAACCACTCTGGTGCAGAGTGACTTCGATGGAATCGAACCATTGAAACATAGCCGTCGGGCCATCTTCTCCAGTGAATTCCTTCGGACCACATGCCTTGAACTGCTTGAAGCTGAAAGCAGTCTTGGTAGCAACTTTAGGAGCTTCGGTTCTCGACTCCTCAGACGATTTGCTGACGTTCTCGTAAATCTCACTCACGATCTGAGGTACAACCTTGGCCTCTGTTCTTGACGAGAGAGTCGTGGGCGACGGGATCCTGATGATGGTCCAGTTGACATTGTCTGCAACAGACATCGTCATAGGTCTCAGACACATCATAATCGAATCTCACCTCACACGTCTAATACTTACTAAAGCTCAGGAACGCAATGTAACATGTATCTCATAAACACATAGGTACATAATCACAGATTCACATAAACACAGAAGCACATAAACACGTAGGGCACAGAATCACAGAAGCACATAAACACGTAGGGCACAGAATCACAGAAGCACATAAGCACGTAGGACACATCACCTGGAAACATATAAGCGTGTAACTTGTCTAGATGCACACAGAGGCGGTCAGAATACAGAAACCTATCATTCAAAGTTCGTGAGCGTTCGAATATAGCGATCGTGTTTAGCATATAGGGTAGTATAGTGTAAGCGTATACGTAGCATGAGGTCATCCATAATTTAGCGATTTGTCAGCGTCTTGAGATAGAAATGCAGTGCGAGTCGTGCGTGTCGATCGAAGTGAAAGCAAAAACCGGATAAGTCTCCAAAATTTAAACACATCAACAGGTAAATTCACGTAAAACACATAAAATCAACTAATCATCAGAGTCAGCAGTTGCGGGCTCAGAATCGAAACACATAAAAATCGAGAAATAGATCGTCTGCGGCTATTAGACATTGACTATCCAAAGCGATTCGACTATTCTCAAGGACTTGTCGTACACACATTGACTTTCAGGACTGTGCTTCTACCTCGATTCTTGGGCGTTGGGCATGCATCCCGTTAGTCATACCGTGACTTCAGGTCGTTGGAGTCCGTCGAGACTTTGGTGAGAGTTTTGTAAATCCAAGTAAAAGTCGGAATCAAGTCGTCAAGGTTAGGGTTTCACCCGTAGCTTAACAACCTCGTTCCTGTTTTGATAAAATAGGAGAGAATTATGCGTCAAAGTATGGATTTCACCCCTGATTCAACGCAAATTCTCGTGTTTATAGATAAAAATATGGGTTGGTCAAGCAATTTAGTCGAGAGTTTGCGGTTTTCACACCTAATCTTGACTTAATCGCTCCCCAAAATTGAAAATTCGAATGCAGTGATAGTGTAGCGTAAGCGAGGATGGCGAGAAATAGCAGGTAAGCTCATACATAATCCCTACTGGATATGCATAAGTTGGTCTGTGGGTTTCTACCTATAGACTAGGTATCTAAGACATCGACCCGGACTAGGTCGAGTCTTGCCTAATTCCCTATAGTTATGGCTCTGATACCAATCTGTCACACCCCAACCGATGGCGGAAACATCGGGGTATGGCACTGAGCGAAACAGATTGTCCAGAAGTTTCCATAACAATTATCATTACCGATTAATTTAAAGTAACATGTCTTAAAAGGCAAACAAATTATTACAGACAAATCTAGTTAACTAGTTCTGTTCCGACAACTCAGATTTATACAGAGATAGTTTATTTATTGGTTTCTAGGAACTCCTTTCCTAGCTTCGATTTCATCACAGCACAGAGAGCATCCTAGACCTTTCCTAGCCTCAAGTTCACAGCAGGCTAAGCATGTAAACATCCTAAGCTCCTCTCACATACGTTAAAGTAAAAGTCAATACACATAGTGTAAAGGTGAGCATACAAGTTTGATAATATCATATAGGGTTCGAAAGCGTTACGCATAACGAGCACGTACACAGAGTGAAATGAGGCATGTTAGTTATCGACATGAACCTATCGATACCAATGACTGCGGGTTGACTGCCCAAGGCAGTTCGTAATACATGATCACCACTGTAATCCATGCAAATAATTGTCCTTAACAACCCCCTCGTGAGCGGGTGCTGAGTCCAAACTATAGTACTATCATTGCTAAGGCAGGTAAACAGTATTCCATGTGTAAACATAACAAACAAGCATTCATTAAGTCACGTATAACATGCGGTAACGGTTAGCGTTAAAAGTATTGAGTAGTGTGTTCGATGTGATTTAGAATAAGTAACGTATGTAACACCCAAAAGTGCGTAAAGCAAAAAGGGATCGAGTATACTCACAGCGATGGATGGATTGAAGGGAGCGCTAGAGAGTAGGGTTAGCCTGATCAGAACGATAGCATAACAATAAGTGAAGCGCAAAACGATGCAAAGTACAAGTGGTTCGGACAGCAGTCCGTTAGGATGGTAGTCCGATCGGTCAGCCAGTCGTGCGGGTGGTTGTCCGTTCGGACGGTCGTCCGATCGGATGACTGTTTGAGGGGATTGTTTCTTCCTTTAGGAAGGATGTGTTTGTGTATGATGGCTTGACTTTTGAAGTTTTCGTTGTAGTATTTTTAAAACATTGAAGTACCTCTACCTTTCAGGCCGTTCGATCGGACGGTAACCCGTTCGGTTGGCACTTCAGTGAGAACAACTTCACAGGAGGGTGTCACTCGCTCGGACGGTTGTTCGATCGGGTGGCATCCTTTGTGCATTGAACATGTTGAAAATTGTTTAAGTGTTGAAGCTTAAATGTCTCATGGTTCGATTGGCAGTTCGATCGGATGGTAGTCCGATCGGATAGTAATTCGTTCAACATTCAGACTTCAAGTGTTGGCAGAAATGATTAAGTGTGGGACCAAGGTGCAAGTCGTACAGGCGGCCAGTCGTGCGGTTTGGCTGTCCGTTCGGACGGCACTCCGTCCTGGTTGACCTGTTCGTCTTACACTTGGTTGTTTTGATAGTTTGTTGTTTTATCGAGATGCGTTGCTATCGTGCTAACCAACAGAACTCCATCCTAAGCTCTAGTGACCCGATCAAACAGGAATCACCCTAGTTCGGTTAGTCCACCGGTTTTAAGACGATTGTTCTTGGTTAACCCGGAATCGATAATCTCGTGGATAGGATACGGATCTTGAACCAACACAACCACAATAAGTAGTAGTAAGCCGGCACAAGTTCCAATTCTATCGGTTTTGAGTGCATTGAGTGTAAAAGAATTGAAAGAAAGTTGAAAAAAAAAACATCTTGCAATCCTTTTTCTTGTGAATATGTCTAGATCTATGAAAGATCTTTGTTAGTTTATGTGGAAATCGGTTAGATCTAAGTTGTTCTTGGTGGATTGAGGCCAAAACATGAAGTTCTTCAAGAACACATGATGACGTCATCCTAGAACACCTTAAATCTAGATGATTTCACGGTTAAAAGTTAAGATTCAAAAGATAGAAAGGTGTTGGAGTGCATGTAGATTAAGGAAGCACAAGACTTAGGACGAGATCTTACCGGAATCGTGAGAAATCTGAAGAAAAGTGAGGAAAGCGAGCTGGTCGGACGTCACTTGCCAAAAGTAGAAAGTTTGAAAGTGACAAGGGTATTTATAGGGTTACCCAAAGAGGAAAGGGCTGTTCGATCGGCTAGGAAGCCCGTGCGGACAGCCTGTCCGATCGGACAGCAGTCCGATCGGTCGGCTGGTCGAGCGGCTGGTCGCCTGGTCGATCAGTCACCTTGTTCGAGTGTTCGGCGCGACGAGTTTTGATGTTTCGATTGCGATTGCGAGCGTTGTGATGCGATTGAGTTTCCTAGTCAAATTACTTTTAATCCCAACTACTCATATCTCGCACTATCTCTTCTCTACCAATTATCATGCTGTTTCGATTGCGATTGAGTTCGATTGCGTTTGAGTATCGATTGCGATTCGATTGATTACCACACATAACATAATTTAAACATGCACAAGTAACACATAAGGCACACACACACGTATACAATAACCAAAATGCGTAAATTGAGTTGCGAGTGCGATTGCGATAGCGATAAAGCGATTAAACATGCGATAAATAGCGATTAATATGCGATTATTAATAGATACTCCACATAATACAACTAAAGCGAAAATAAATAGACAAATTGCAAGTCAAAGAAGTCAAAACAGGAATTGAGCAAGGAGAGACAGATCGCAATTAGCAATCTTGTCTTCCTTTGACTTCAATCTTGACTTTGACTTTGACTTCTGAAACACGGGGTGTTACATCTAGGTTGTCGGATTTGTATTGTTTGAGAGCACATGAAATTCGTGACAGCTTATGTGATTGTATTTGTTTATTAGTATGGGATAATGAACGCGTTAAATATTGTCGCAATTTAGTTGTTATGGATTCTCTTGAGCAATCTGATTCGCCTAGTGTCGCGCCCCGATGATTCCGCCATCGGTTGGGGTGTGACAGATGCGCCGCATACCTATTGCAAACATTAAATGGATTAGCCTAAACTTTATGTAATGCGTTAACCATATGAAAATTCATGTTTTTACGTACTCGGTTCAGCTCAATGTAACATATATTGAATCAAAACGTTAAGTAATCGAGTTTATAGAATTTAGAGTAAATTGCCAAAATCCTCCCTGAGGTTTGGACATGTTTGCCATTTTCATCCAAACAACTTTTTTTGTACAATATAGTCCATCACGTTTGAGATTTTTTGTCATTTTCATCCAAAAATCTAATTTGCTTTATTTTTTCTATCAAATATTTGGATGAAAATGGCAAAAAAAATCCCAAATCTCAGGGACGATTTTGTCAAAAAAAGTCAGAAATTTGGATAAAAATCTCAAAAGTAAAGGACTATATGGTATAAAAAAGTTGTTTTGGATGAAAATGACAAACATACCCAAACCTTAGGGACGATTTTGGCAATTTACTCTAGAATTTATATTGTACAGTTATAACAATCGAATTTATAGAAAGTATATTGTACAGTTATAACGTAATGTGCCAAAAAAACATAAAGTGTGTATAGAGAAATAACTGACATGTGTAATCAGAAGGGGCTTATTATAGCTTTCAAAAAACAGAAACCACAAAAGAAAAAAAGAAAACACATTCACATCACGGGGCAAACTATAAGTATTATGCAAAGTGAAAGGACCAAAGTTGGAGGTGTAAACATCAGCGACTATGGTTTTAGTATAGATATACAATAATCATATAATTGTAATTTTACTTGTCTTGCATTGCTAACGGTCGAAATGTAGAGTAACTCGAATTTTAACCATTGAATGATTGAAAATGTATCATATTTAACCATGCTCGGTTTGGTACATTTACGTGAAACGTGGATCAACTGGAAACGTACATGAAATAAGCACGAAAACATATTATATTTGAGCGGACTCATTTAAAAAAAAAAAAGTTTACGTCTAAGCGTAAGCCAACTCGAATTTATAACGACGTGTTCATAAAATTATGCACGTAAAAACTTAGTTTTTTAGAGTAAAGCAATCAAAGGGGTAAAGTCGAAACTTTAGAAACTCAAGGAGGTCAATGACAAATTAGTTTTTTAAAAAGAAATCAGCAAATGAAAATTATTGAAGAAAATAATAGGTTAAAAACGTATATTATAGATGGTATAAGAGTAAAGTTGAAACATTAGAAACTTGAATGATTAATTTGTATAACTTGTAATATGAAGTAGTAGTCTAAGGACTAAACTAGTTATTTTATGCAACTATGAGGGTAGAAAAAACAATAAACTTAAATTATAATATGGTGAAAGGTTAGAGGTGGTCTGTTGGAAAATGCACCAACTTTGCAATTTCTTACCCAAAGCACATTATCGGTGTACCTAAGAAACAAAAAAGGGATTTTGTTTGATTATTGGTTCAATCGATCAATATTTAAATATGTTAATTTTCAAAATAAATTTGTTAGGTGACATAACGTATAGACAAGATGGAGTTGACAAGTTAGCTAATATTGTTTGAACTTGGTTTTCTCTAAGGAGCCGATTTAGATTAAGAGTATTATTGGTGAAGTCAAATCGGTATTTTTTTTTCCTTTAGATCAATATGTCACACCCCGACCGCGTAAAACAACAAACCGCGACGGAAACGTCGGGGAGTCGTGTGATAGAATTATTGTTTCAAAACACATGATAATTAAAGTTAAGTTTTACAAGCTTCAATTATTACATTGTCTTAGTTCAAACAAAACACTTAACATAAAAGATGATAACTTTCTTGATTTTAGATTTGCTAAGGCCCAAGTCGCCCTAAGTGAAGCTCGCTCACATCAAACAATCGCGCCTGAAACATATGTGAAAGTAAATACGTCAGCATAAAAATGCCTGTGAGTAACATAGGTTTAGTGTTGAAGATTCATGACTTTAAAGGTTAAAAGAAATGTTTAACGAAAAGTAGTCATGAACCTTATAAAAAATGCATTCTTTTATAAAATCATATGAAAATCAAATGTTATAAAAGAATGATATATGGTTAATTTAATAACCAAATAAAAATAATATGTATAAAATGTGTCATGTCTTGTTTTTGTTGAGGTGATTTAGATAACGCCACGATATGCAATATAATAAAAACACTTATATATAGGAAGTACCAGCGGCGTATCCACCATGCTTTTTATCATATTATACACGTCTCGTTATTTAAATCACTTATTAATAACCATGAAATAATGTCTTGTTTAAATGTCAATGTCACGTGTAACCAATGTCAAATGTCCAGTATAAACCATGTCATGTATGAATAAATGTCTTATGCAATCAAATGTCATGTACAAAACAAAGTCTTTGAATAAACAAAAGTTTAAAACAAAATTTATGTTTTGAAAACCACTGCTTTTATCGATATGAACATTTATACGGTTTGTCTATCGCATACACTCAAGCCTTGAGACTGTCGGATAAACCCTTATCAGGATCAAGGTTTATCAAAAATGAATTCGGATTCTGTCATTCCCCTTCCGAAATTCCTAGAAAGCGGGAACGGGATTTGTCAAGTCCTATAGCGCTATTACATACTACCGAGCGGCGTAATCAATGTTAATGAATGTACTACTCCGTTAAACATACCAAATGTTTTTTTCAATGTAAGCATGTCATAAAAATGTCTTTGTAAAACCATGTAATAGGCGTACTAAGTCAATATGCCAAGTAAAATGTCTTTGAAATAATGTATTATATGTAATATGTAACAAAACATGTATAATGTCATAAAAACGGAAAGTAAAGTTATGCACATATGCTTCACCCCAAAACATTTGGAAAACGTAAAATAGGAGAACTATGTACTCACCTTTGGGTGCGTTTTTATATGTTAACGCAATCCCTCAAATTGTTTATTCGTCCTAAATTAAATAAGAACGATTTAATAATCAAGAACTCACAAAAATACCTAAGTTTCTCCGATACTTAGAATTTTCACATAACTTCGAGATTTTCTCGAAAAGTTATTATTTTTGATTATGTTGGTGTGAATATATATATATATATATGCGTTCACATATACATTTAAGAACTTTGCGACTTGAACGACTTTATTGGTGACTCTCATCATGTTATAAGCAATATATCTACGATTTGCGCGTCGTAATATATATACTTATTGTGACATAAAATAAATATCGTAATACACATAATCTTGTCAACTATAAACATGTCATCATACACATATTATAAATCACATAACATCTTGTAACACATAAAACTTACCCATGAACAACTCATTCTAGTGTACATTGAAAAACGTTTATTTTAGCGATTCGGTAACGTTTTTGGGCGTCGGAAGTCACGTATGACTAACCAAACACCAAGTAAACTTAATATAAGTTAAAATACTTATTTTTATATCAAAAATATCAGTTTACTTATTGATCTAAAACAGTTTTATAAAAATCCTCCGAAAAGCCGATTTTTAACCGTTTTACCGCATAGTTTTGCATCAAACGTTACCCTAACCATCCCAAATCGTAACGACTTGATATTTTAACATAACCCATGTTATTTACTGAATAAAATAGTGGTTATACTCATGATAGTGCAGGTGTCACATAAAGCACATAAATCATGCAAATTTCACATATTTTACCACTTTCCAAGCTATATGTACAACATGCAAAGCTATCAAACCTATGACAAAGTTTCATGCCATTATAATATACCAAATAATGTTATTTTTAGTGTTTATAATCTGTTCTAAAACATTTTTGTCATACAATCATTTTTTTATCATTTCTTGAGCTTTAAATCAACATGTATTCTTATGTACAAGTGTCTAAAGCACACTATCATATCATCATCATTTCATATGAATTTAAATGCATCAAACATGTAATTTATTCATGTTTACTTACTGATTTAATTGAACATTCATCATATCATGCACAAATTATCAAACACTTGCATTTTAACTATCATTCACGAACAAGCAACAACTTAAAAATTCTCAAATATGTCTAATAAATTTTTGGCCATTTACATGTCAAAATACTAACATTATTTCAAATTATAACTCATGATTCAATCACTCCTTTATATCTCTAACATATTTGCACATAATCTTGTTCATGCAAGCAAACATCCTAAACAAGTATTTATAAAAAAAAACTCAAATCTCACACACACACACACACACACACATATATATATATATATACGGTTATATACACATGCATATATACTACCATTTTTATTTTGTATCAAGACCCATTTCTTTTTAGATTTCAAGTTTGTGAAAAATTCCAAGATTCAAGAGAAACTTCCAATCATCAAGAACAACCAAGAATCAAGTGTATGATTTAAACATAAACTTTATACCTTCAAGATTCGAGTGAGTTTTTGATGAGATTTTGATGATATGGAGCTTGGAATCACTTGAAAACACATTGGAAACTCCTTTGGATCTTCACACCAACTTGAAACTAGCTTGGAATGGAGTTTGTTCTTCAAGAACAAGATTGAAAGATTAAAATGGTGATGGTGGTGGGGTGTTACGGTTTGGGAGAGAGAGAGAGAGAGGAAGAGAATGGAGTGTAGTGTGGGGTGTTGAAGATCTTATGAATCCAAGTGCCTTACTTATAGATCTTCCACCAATATCTTGTCCATAAAATCAAGCAAAATCCAAATAAAATAAGAAACAAATCTAGGAGATATGGTGTGATCTTGGTGGGGTCCTTGTGACCGTATATCAAGGGGGGGGGGGTAAATGTAAATTTTTGAATGGTAAATATAGATAATAGTTGGAGGTTAAGTGTAATGTCTAGCGTTTTAATCCTGGTTTATGGCGTTTTATATTATTTTTATTATTCTATAAAAATAAACTCGCCAAAATATTACTGAAATAAATATCAGTTGCCGAGACTGGCTGCGTTGTCTGCATTTTGCAGTAGAAACACTGTGTTACGCAGTAACACGCGGCACGCGCTTAAACTTTGAAAAATAACGTTTTTAAGCGTTTTAATTTATTTTTCAACACGAACATGATTAAAAATAAAATTTTAATCATAACAGAATATTTTTGGAATTTAAATATTATCCGGGCGGTCACCAACGTTCGTTTCGCAGTTTTGTCGCAATTTGTTCTTAAGTTCGAATAAACATGTTTTTGCCATACCGAATCCTTCGAAACTTATTTCTAAGTTATGTGAAGGGTATTTAGGTTATGTTTGGCTTATGTTATTGTTCCAGAGTGTACGTCGCGTTAAACTGATTACGTTCACGTAACGGTTTACGATATCACTTCCAGAACAGGTTTGAGAGTTCGGAATTGAACAATGATTGAAAACGTGCTAATGTCACAAATAATTAAACAAATATTGAAATTAAAACACCATATTTTATTAAATACAAAGTTGTTCGAAATAGTACAAGGATTAAAATACACAGATGTCACACAATAACTGTTCAAAGACTTTTGAGTCTAGAGTGGTCAAAATGGAGAAATTGATGTATAATGTCCTAGTTTTTCTGTTTTCTTGTTTTAGTTGTTTTGCCTTTACCAGCTAGTTAAACCACACGGTGTGGGTATGGAATAGTGGTGTGAAAGCCATTTCACATCGAGCACACCATCCCGGATACGACGTGGAGGCCAGTGTTGTTGAAGGGGCAACAAGAATTCCACCGGTGTGGAGGGTATAGTGGGAGAGAACGTGGCTGTGTGTGACTGGATGCAATTAATATTAATGTTTTTTATTTAATATAATAGATTTTATATAATTTTTAAGAAAAAAATGTGTGCCACGTGTCGAATAACGCCGCTCTTCCACACGCCGTCCCACACCTCCCGATTTGCACCACGCCCTATTGTTGATCGGTTCTGTTTAAACGTAAGGGAAAACATGAAAACATACCTGTCACAGCAGACAGTGCAGTGGAGAATCCAGTGATGGAAGAAGCCATGGAGTTCGACATCTTTTTCAAAGTGATCTGGTTCCTCCTTAGGGTGCTGACTGATGATGGTGATGATTGAACCGAATAAAGGATTCGGTATGGAGAAGAGGTCGATGATGTTATGATTATTAGGTTATGTCTAAGTGTGTAACTGTGTAACCCTTTAACCTCTACATAAGTCTCCTTATATAAGCACCCAGGAGGAAACCTAATTAGTTAATAAGGGTAATATGGTCCATCAATAATTACCAACTAATTATTTAATAGGTTGTTATATATTTTGATCTATATTATGTAAATGATTATAATGGCTACTAGATTAAATATTAATACATAATATATTTAATCTTACATTCTCCCACTTAGCCGAGTAATCATTTACTATGTGTATTAGATAAGCCTGATTAGGAGTTAACATTCATTTTAGCCTTAAACAAGTACTATAGCAGAGAAATACAGCCGTTGAGTCATTATGCGACTCAGGACCCCTATTAGTCATACTATAGCCTTAATTTAAAACCCAATCGTTATGATCAAAATACGCATAAGCCCTTTGTTTGATTTGTAACTTTATTTGTCTATATGCCATTATACCGGTTGAACATATTCTAAGAGACATACAAAATCAAACTGAGGAAATTTCATTAATCATAAAACATAAGCTAGTATAATATGCTTAAATAAGGTCTTTACTAAATCCCATATTCCGAACATGTTCTTCGTAAACCTTAGGAGGGATACCTTTAGTCATCGGATCCGCAAGCATATCTTTAGTACTAATATACTCGATACTAAGATTATTTTCCTCAACTCGTTCACTTACGAACAGATATTTTGTATCGAGATATAAACCAGCTCCAGTCGAACTGTTACTGTTCGAGAAACTAACGGCAGCTGAATTATCATAGTAAAGCTTCAATGGTCTAGAAATGGAATTAACGATTTTGAGTCCAGTAATTAGATTTCTAAGCAACATTCCATGACAGTTTGCATTATAAACAGCAATGTACTCTGCCATCATTGTGGAAGTTGTGGTCAACTGTTGTTTATGACTCTTCCATGAGATAGGGCCGCCTGCTAACATAAAGATATAGCCCGAAGTGGATTTCTTGTCATCTTTGCATTTGGCAAAGTCAGAATCAGAATAGCCCACCACTTCTAAATGATCACTTCTTCTATAAGTCAGTTTATAGTCTTTCGTCCCTTGCAGATATCGAAGTACCTTCTTACCTGCTTTCCAGTGATCTAGGCCAGGATTAGTCTAATAACGGCCTAGCATTCCAGCAATATAAGCGATATCTGGGCGAGTACAGACTTGAGCATACACCAAGCTCCCGACTACTGACGCGTAAGGTATCTGGCTCATTTGCTCCTTCTCAACCTCTGTTGTCGGACACTGGAATGAACCGAAAACATCTCCCTTAACTACTGGAGTGACGGAGGGTTTGCACTGTTGCATGTTGTAACGTGTAAGGACACGATCTATGTAAGCCTTTTGAGACAATCCTAAGATCACTTTGCGTCTATCTCGGTGAATTTCGATGCCAATGACGTAAGAAGCATCTTCGAGATCCTTCATGTCGAAGTTATGCGAGAGTAACCGCTTCGACTCATGCAACATGTCTAAACTATTACTTGCCAATAGAATATCATCTACGTAAAGGACAAGTAGAGTAAAGTTGCTCCCACTCATCTTGAGGTAGGTGCATTGATCCACTTGATTCTTCATAAAACCTTGTTTCTTCATGACTTCATCAAACTTGAGGTACCACTGACGTGATGCTTGTTTTAACCCGTAAATGGATTTCTTCAACTTACAGACTAGATGCTCCTGACCTTCAGGTTGTTTCATGTAAACATCTTCGTCTAATTCTCCGTTAAGGAAAGCAGTTTTAACGTCCATCTGATGCAACTCTAAATCAAAATGAGCTACTAGGGCCATGACGATCCTTAATGAATCTTTACGAGAGACAGGTGAAAACGTCTCTTGATAATTAATTCCCTCTTTCTGAGTGAAGCCCTTTGCAACCAATCTCGCTTTGTAGCGTTCAACGTTCCCATTCGGATCCAGTTTTGTTTTGAACACCCATTTACATCCTACTGGTTTGACACCGTTGGGTAATTCTACCAGATCCCAATCATCATTTTTCTTCATGGATTCAAGCTCATCAATCATTGCTTTATTCCATTTAGAAGACTGATCACTGCTAATGGCTTCATTATAAGAGATAGGATCATTGAGCTTTCCAGGATCCATTTCAGTCAGGTAGGTAACATAATCATCCCAATTAGTAGGCATTCTTTGCCTAGATAACCTCCTGAGTGGATTATCGGGTTCAGCGTTGTCTTGGTTTGAGCGTTTGATGTGCCTTCGTCATGAGGTATAATGGGTTCTGATTATAGAGGTAAATTTGGAGTTGGTGCAGTAGCTTCAGGTACAGCAGTTGCATTGGGTACAACAGGAGTAATCGGAGTAATGGTAAGCGAGGAGTCTCTCCCCCCCGTGTCTTGTACTTCTTGCAATTCTTCGTAAGGGTTGGTACTGCTCCCACTGACCTTGAAATCCTCCAGGAACGCAGCACGCTTGGTTTCAACAATACGGGTGACATGAGAAGGACAATAGATATGATAACCCTTTGAGTTATTAGGATACCCGATAAAGAAACAGGCAACTGTTTTAGGGTCAAGTTTCCTTAGGAAAGGATTGTAAAGTTTTGCTTCAGCAATGCAGCCCCATACTTTCATATATTTAAGACTTGGTTTCCTTCCTGTCCAAAGTTCATAAGGAGTTTTAGGGACAGACTTAGAAGGAACTCTATTGAGTATATGAACAGCTATTTTTAACGCTTCAGTCCAGAGGAATAATGGTAAATTAGTGTTGGCTAACATACTGCGCACCATGTTCATAAGGGTACGGTTTCTTCGTTCAGCGACACCATTCTGCTGAGGTGTACTAGGCATGGTATATTGGTTCACAATCCCCTGGCCCTTACAAAACTCATAAAATGGACCAGGAGCTTGACCCACATCAGTATGTCTTCCATAATATTCACCGCCTCTATCTGATCTCACTACTTTAATCTGACGATTTAATTGCTTTTCAACTTCAGCCTTATAATCTTTAAAAGTTGTAAGAGATTCAGACTTTTTCTTAATAAGATACAAGTACATGTAACGAGAATAATCATTAATGAAAGTGATAAATGAAGTATGTCCTATTATGCCAGCGATTTGGTAGGGACCACTAACGTCAGTGTGAATGAGTTCTAATAAATTAGAGCTCCTAGTTGCACATTTCTTGTTCGCTAATGTCATTTTACCTTTAATACATTTGACACATGTTCCAAAATCAGAGAAATCGAGAGGAGGTAAGACTTCATCCTTTACGAGACGATTTAATCGTTCTCTTGAGATGTGGCCTAAATGTTGATGCCACAACATGGACGAAGTCTCTAAGTCTCGTTTCTCTTTCATCTTTGTGAGTGATTCATTAATGTTATATGACAACAAAGATTTGGAAAAATTATCATCTAGTTCTAATCTATAGAGAACACCATCCAGAATACCAGTACCAAAAAGAACAGAATTATAGAGGATAGAGAGTTTGCGATGACCATGGGAAACAATAAAACCGTCCATGTCTAACTTTGGTCCTGATACAAGGTTCCGAGTTACCTCAGGAACATATAAGGTATCATAAAGTTTAATACATAAACCAGTTTTCATAAATAATTGTAATGTTCCAATGGCATTCACTTCTAATTCTCGATCATCCCCAACCTTAAGCGTTCTTTGGTTTCTTTCCAGCTTCCGGATTGTAAGGAATCCCTGAGTTGAATTGGTAACATGAACCATAGAACCAGAATCAAACCACCAAGAATTAGCAGGAACATTTAAATTATAGGACTCAAGTATCATAAAATAATCGTTACATTTCTTAGCCACCCACTCCTTAAAGTCAGGGCATTCCTTCTGCATATGTCCTGTCTTTTTACAGAACTTGCAGTGGATTCTGCCTAAGGAGTTCTTAGAGCTGGAAGGTGCACTTGTATTAGGATTAGGCCTTTGGACTTTTGAAGCATCCTTCCTCTAATGCTTCTTCTTCCTTTTCTTAGAGTTGGAGGTGGTGAAGTTAGCAACATCAGTAGTGCGATCCATCCTCATACGCTCTTCCTCCTGTACGCACATGGCGACCAGCTCACTCATCGTCCATTTGTCCTTCTGAGTGTTGTAATTAATCTTGAATGCTTCAAAGGACGAAGGAAGCGAAGTAATGATGAAATGAACGAGAAAACCATCACCGATTTCCATTTCCAGCCCCTTCAGCTTATTGGCCATGTCATTCATCATCATGATGTGCTCGCGAATGCCGCTCCTCCCATCATACTTAGTTGTCACCAGCTTGAGGATAAGGGTACTAGCGTGTGCTTTAGACGTCCCCTTGAATTGCGCCTCCACAGAAGCCAAGTAGGTTTTAGCATCTTCAGAATCAGGAATGGCTCCTCTGATTGCATTGTTGATGGACTGCTTCATGAACATGAGAGACATGCGGTTACATCTAGTCCACTTTTCATGAGTCAACTGCTCAGCAGCAGTACTTTGAGTAGCAAGATCCGCTGGCTTATTCTCTCTTAAAGCATAATCAAAATCCAGCAGCCCAAGAGTAAGCATGAGAGCATCCTTCCATGCAGCAAAGTTATCACCAGTCAAAGGTGGAATCCCGCAATTGGGTGCTGATAGTGGAAATGAGATGAGCAAGTTATGATACTAAGAAAGAAGTTCTAATGTGATCTAAGAGCACGTAATACTAAGGCAGGCATAAATAATGACCATTTTAATTATGAAGCTGTGACATTGTCTATTACTAACATCAAAATAATAGACTTAGTTAAAATTCTACTTAAATGAAGACAAATCAGCTTTGGCCAGAAGTGTAATCATTTAAGCATGTGTGCAAAATGATTGTAACAAATCAGCTTTGGCCAGAAATTGAGACAATCACTTTAGTTATGCACTTGTTAAGTATGCTATCTATAAAGGAATTAAATCAGCTTTGGCCAGATATTAAGACATTCATGTTTATGATGCACACTTAACATAGCTTTCGTAATACTTGAATGATAAGTAGATGTATCAAATCATCTTTGGCCAGAAATGATACATCAAAAGCTCATTCAAGTTAAGCCATTTTGGTTTTGTAAAAAACATTATCTGATTCTGATTAATTAACTAAGTATTTACAAAACCAATCATTTAATAGCAAACCACCTGTTAGCGCGGATCGAACACTTATGATTTCGGATAAGTCTTGGCACTTTATGAACACTCATGATTTCGAATGAATCATGTCTTGGATTCATCTGAGATGAATGATTTCGAATGAATCATGTCTTGGATTCATCTGAGATGAATGATTTCGAATGATCTCGGATGTGTCCAAAACGCGTAATTCGGATGATTTCGGATGATTTCGGACGTGTCCAAGACGAATGATTTCGGATGAATTATGTCTTGTATTCATCCGAAATGGTGATGCTTAGTCCGAAATGATTCGTGATGGTCGGAAATGACCAGGCAGTTATTCATCCGTAATGGACGCTTAGTCCGAAATGATCCGTGACGGTCCGAAATGATCAGGCAGTTATTGATCCGTGATGGACGCTTAGTCCGAAATGAGGTCCGAAATCATCATCCGAAATGTGTTCCCCAAGCTGTAAAATCCTTAATTTAGGCAGTTAATAATTGATAAGGTTTAAATCCGAAATTTCAGAGATTATGGTATTAAGTTTCCTGTTTAATTGCTAATTATATTTATCTGTTGATTTCGAAATTATATCCATTAATAAAATAACAGATTTCGAAAATTCTAATTAGATAAAAATAAATCAAACAGGAACAAACACCCAAAAATCTTAAATTCATTCCAAAACTAAGGGAATTTTTCGAATTTAATCATGAACTTATGATGAACCCTAAATCAAAATATTCAAACATTCATCCGAAATCTGGAAATTATTACACATTTAAACATGTTTCTCAAACTGTTGATTTCGGAATAGTTATAACGAATGAATATATGATCCGAGATGGATCCGAGATGATATTTTAGATGACAGAAAACGGATTTTATTATGGTTTTCAATTCTGTTTTCTAGTTTTATTCCAGATTTCGGATGCAAAACAGAACCGACTAATCAACATATGCTCTGATACCACATGTTGATCGGTTCTGTTTAAACGTAAGGGAAAACATGAAAACATACATGTCACAGCAGATAGTGCAGTGGAGAATCCAGTGATGGAAGAAGCCATAGAGTTCGACATCTTTGTCAAAGTGATCTGGTTCCTCCTTAGGGTGCTGACTGATGATGGTGATGATTGAACCGAATAGGGGATTCGGTATAGAGAAGAGGTCGATGATGTTATGATTATTAGGTTATGTCTAAGTGTGTAACTGTGTAACCCTTTAACCTCTACATAAGTCTTCTTATATAAGCACACAGGAGGAAACCTAATTAGTTAATAAGGGTAATATGGTCCATCAACAATTACCAACTAATTATTTAATAGGTTGTTATATATTTTGATCTATATTATGTAAATTATTATAATGGCTACTAGATTAAATATTAATACATAATATATTTAATCTTACACCTATTTCTGACGCGTGCTTATGTGCTGTCTACGTGTCGCATAACGCCCCATTTTCAAGCCCCTCCACACCGTATGATCTTACTTGTAGGGTGTTTCTAGTGAAAGCTGTTGTTCGAAGAAAAAACAGCTAATATTATTTGATTCACAGTAAAAATGTTATAAAACATCAACTTCTAAATTGTTTGTACCATTATTTTGCAATGACGAGCAATAACAAAAGGATTACCTCAAATGCATGATTAATTAGGATAAATAAATACATAAAAGAAACGGTTAATTGCGAATGGTTTTATAGCCTGGTGGCATTTTGAGGGTGAGATATGCTTTGGACCAATAAGTCCTGGGTTCGATTCTTACAAGAGGGTTTTTCCCATATTTATTGGCACGATGATACTCTAGTGGTCCGTCAGTAATCCAAATTTGACGTTAAAAAAAGTGATGAAAATAAATAAATAAATTTACAACAACAAAACGACACTCGACGCTATTATACACGTAGGTTGGTTAGACAAATACTAAAGAGGAGTTGTTATTTGCTCCTTAACAAAGTAACAACCAATCATTAAAATTTTTATTTTATATATTACTAGGTTATAACCCGTGAATACTCACGGGTTGTTAATCTATCTTTCTAAACAAATAAATATATACATATATATTAATAAACGATAAATTGTATGATGAATAGGGTGTATGAATAAATGATAAAACGGTTTGTGGCTGATTATATGAATGTATATCATAACAAAAACTGCATTGTAAGTCGAAACAATTATCGATAAAGTTTGAACAGTGAATAATGTGAAAATTGTGTTATCCATTAAAAGAAACACTAATAGTAAACTAACATATGATAAGATGTAATAACTTAAAATTCAAAACCATTAAACATTGTTAAAAACTTGTTAATGGTATTATTCGCAACAAATGATAACATTAAAAAGAAAAAAAATACCTTGAAGAACTTTCAGCCATATTAAAACCTACAAACACATGTAACGTAAACAAAACAATTAAGATTATCTCTTATGAATTTTCAAATTAATTAAATTAATTATCAATTTTAGTTATAATATATGCTGATTTTTTTTTAAACATATATGAAATAAAATCAACTAAAAACACATAACGAATCCTTATCAACCATGTGATAATATAAGCTTATTAGTATAAAAACATGTTACATAATCCATGCTGATTAGTTACATAAACAAAAATGTGATGGAGATGTTATAATAACAGTTTGTAATACATTAATAGGTTTCATAAACATTCGGTTTCATAAACATACAGAATGTAAGAAACGTACCTTGTAGATTTGCTTTACGATCAAGAACAGGTAACTTGATTTTGATTCGGAAAACTTAGATATATAAAAAAACTGTTTGGTTATCATACAGAAAACCGAATTGCAGAATATATATATAAACAGGTGACATATACTAAGATAGAACAAAGCAATGTTATTACAAATCTTGTAAAAATTTATATAATAACTAACGATACATATTTCCAAATATGTATTGATAGAAATCAATTTTAATTGTTTCCTTATAATTTGTTACAATTATGTGGAACATTCCAAAAATATCATATCAATACGAAAATAAAACCATTCTTGAAGAATGATAATAAAAGTCAAATGTTAATTAATTTTAAAAATTAGAGAAAACTTTCAAAATCGACAATATATTTACTTTTTATTTATTAATTAATTTATTTATTATTTAGGTTATATGGTAACAAAAACTGCATTTCACACTAACCACATCATAAGCATATCAACAACATATACATATTAGAAAAATACTTGTCTAACAAACCATCAGTACTATCCCAAAGTTTCAAAACAAACCAACCATAAAACCACATTTAATATTCATGCTTAACCATCTAAAATAAACATAATAACCAACATTCACGAACCGCCTCTTTTCTTTGTGATCTTGGGTATGACTTTGGTCAACATCAAACGCTGAGAAGACTTGACGTACGTAAAGAAAAGGGTGGAGCCGATCTCAATAAGCCATTTACCAAAAACTGCGTGTATGGCTAATGAGATAAATCTATATGATAACAAAAACTGCATTTGACGTCGAAACAATTAACAACCAAGTTTTGACAGTAAATAATGTCAAAGTTGTGTTATCCATTAACATGAACACTAAGACTAAAGTATCAACTTTCATACAATAGAGTGTTATTTACTTACTATTTGTTCAAAAGGTAAACAAAACACACTAACCACATCATCAGCATATAACCAACATATACATACTACCAAAAGAGTTTACTAACCAACCATCCGTACTATCCTCAAGTAACAAAACAAACCAACCAAAAACCATATTTAATATTAATGCTTAACCATCTAACATAAACATAATAACCAACATTCAGGCACGACGTCTTTTCTTTGTGATCTTGTGTACAACTTTCATCAACATCAAACGCTGAGAAGATTTGACGTACGAAAAGAAAAGAGTGGCGTCGAACTTGATGTGATTCAATTTCAAGAAAGCTGGCCACTTTTTAAAACCATACCTGAACCCCTTCCCAGACTTCTCGGCTCTAGTGCACAACTTAGTGAGTTCAAATTTTTCGTTCTGAACTGTAACATGGTGCAAGTTGTCAATAGAAAGACACAGATGGCTTGAAACATCAGTCGGTAAACGCTGAGAAAAAAAAAACAAAAGGATTAATTATCTGATTCATTAATAAGTTATGTATCTTGTATTATAAAATTTTAAGGAAAAAATCATATTATAAAGTTTACCAGTCTGCTTCCTGCTTTCTTTGTGAACTCAATTACAGCAGTTTTCTTGAACTTTTTCGATGTAGAGCATTTACGGTCAACATCATGAGCTTTGGAAGTCAAGGAACTGAATGCCTTACGCTTTGGTTTAGCCTAAAGAATTTCATAGAAAACAATAAGTGTAAAAATTATATAGATATGTAAACTTTTGTTATATAAAATATATTAATAAGAAAAAAGTGTACAACAATACGATACATGGTTGTTTAAATAATCAGAGATAATTTAATGGTAGAATACTTACATGTTTGTTTTCAGCAAAACTGATTTCCTGAAGGACCATACAATCATCAACTTTCAGAAACTTAGAACGTGTACCATAAGGCATATGAGACGTGGATGTCAAGGATCTGGATACCTTACCCTTTGGTTTAGCCTAAATAATTAAAAACAACCAATAAGTGTAAAAATTTTACAGAAATGTAAAGTCTTGATGTATAAAGTTTAAGTCAACATTATATGTAATCGTATAAATGACACGATAAAGTTTATAAAAAAATGAATATTGAAAACAAACATTAAATAAGTATTAAATTAACATATTAAAATGAAAAATATATTTATTCATTAAAAGGATTATATATTTGTAAAGTCAGTTAGTATAGAGGAAATAAATTTTTTGATATAAAAAAAATATGGAAAACAAAGACACCTAATAGAATAAAAAGTATATTATATGTATTGAAAATAAGTATTAAATTAAGTTAGTATATAACAAACCACCATTGGAGATACAGTCTCGTGACCAAATACAATCTTTGCCTTCCCTTTTGGGTCATTCTACATAAAAGTGAATAATAAGCATATACATATACAACCAACTAATTAAAAGCGTTATATAATATATAAGGAACGTTGTGAACACTTAGATGAGACCGATAGGCATCACAGGAAGATGAAAGTCGCATATAGTCTCCAACTACATCACCAGCAACATCTTCATCAACATCACTTTCATTTGTAATCACATTCTCTTTGTGTTCCCACTAAAAAAACATAATATTCAAAAATTTAGACATTCTTAACTTGAACATTAACCAATAAGTTCGTATTAGATAAATATTTAACTATAAGCGTAATAACACTAACCGCAAGGAGTAGATCAAATCCGTCATCACCGTAAATAGGATCATCCAACACAACAACGTCCACCTTCTTGAAATACATTTTAATACCAGTTTCATGATAAAAAACCGACAACTCAAAAGTCTCATATCCAGCCATTGTAAAAATAAAATTACACCGGGTATCTAATGAAAGATCACTAATAAGCTTAGACCATCCACCAGTGAAAACACAATTGTTGGACAACACATCCATCCTCACATTCCAAAACCTATCACCCACATAAAGACTTGCTAATCCACCTTTATAACAGCTGCCGTAAAACTGTCCCCAGAATTTATCCGCCATGACCTGTAAAGTTCTTACATAATTAACTTAAAGAAAATATGGAGAAAAAAATTGGCAAAAAAAAAAGGATTATTTGATATATAGTACTTACAATGAAATCATCATCAGCTCTAATGGAAGTGATAAAAGAGTTATCCAAAACACATGACTTAAAGACATCAAGATACCATGTAAATGGTCCAAGACAGTTGAACAACAGATAATCATTTTTTGTAAACCACTGTCCCTAACGACTTTAACAAAACCATCACCTAAAACAGGGCCCAACACATCTTTTTCAATTTTGACAACCCATAAGTTGTCAACAGCAAATATTTTAACACAGTCACCATACGACAATTGTTCTCCCCACAATAATGTTGCAAAATCATAGGGTATTACCTATAATTTCAAACAAAAGAAACATAAGTATCAACATATTTATTAGTAAACATAAAAAAAAAATACCACTTTTGTAGGATCATGAACATCGAATAACTTCAAGAAACAACAACTGTTGCTATTGGGATCCATGTCTGCAAAAGTAATATAAACCATTATTTACAACTAAAAATAAAATAATAATACCACAATCAATTAACTTCAAGAAAGAACAACTCTTGCCATTACAATTGTTAAAAAAGATTGAACAAACCTGTTTTAGTAGACAAACAATCCAACTCCAATTATGACAAAAGATTGAGGGTTGACATTATTAAAAGTTCTAACACCTACTTTTCTTAACAAACCAATCATTAAATGTATTGTAATCAAGAATAGTGAGTGGTTAACATTATCGGATCTTTAAAGCTTACTTGTAGAAACATAAAGTACTAGAGGTAACAACATAAACATGTCGGGTAATGAAACAAACTAGGACATATCATACAACTTAATAAATACAATCCATCATTGATATAGTAACACTTATTTGTGACAAGTGTAGTTGCTGAATATTAAAAACATATAGGTGTTGTTTCTCTTTTCTGAAAAGTTATGCGCAAGCTCTTCTGTCTGCGCCGCGCAGACTGTTTGTTTTTTCGAAGACTTTTCATTAAAAAACGTATGCGCGAGCTCTTCTTGGTGCAGACTTGACCCAATCACTTCTAAGATCTTTTAAGGCATGCAGATAGTTAAACACCATCACTCACCACCACCGCCCATCACCACCACCACCACCGTCCACCACCCACTACCGTCCATAACCACCAGCACCGTCCACCGTCCATCACCACCAGCACCGTCCACCACCCACTCTCGTCTATCACCACCACCGTCCACCACCCACCACCACCGTCTACCACCATCACCGTCCAGCACCACCAGTTTATTTTAGAAGTCTGCATACGTCAAAAAACAAACAACCTTCTTTTTACAGACTGTAGAGGTTTGGTCTATCTCTTCTTTTACATATGTCTGCAGATGTGGTACGCAGACTGCAGACATTTACCTCTTCAAAACAAACAGCAACATAGTGTGTTCAATAGAAGTGAAACTCATTTTATCTTAAATATAGCTCTAGTCAGGCCAGTTCTTACCTTTTGGAGACTCAAAGCGAAATGAAATTTTGAGACTCTTTTTCCTTCTTTGATTGTTATAAACGGTACTCCTTTATCCGTGTTTGGAACCAAACAAAAATTTAACACAACTATAACAGAGAATAGTTTGTTTATATAAGAAATCAAACAAATCTAAAACAATATTTTTGCACTAATATTAATTAGTTAGCATATTAATTTTCTTTGAAGTGGAGGCCCTATTTTTTTCGAAGGTCCTAGATCCAAGTCTCGATTACGTGTACTATAGGCTGACCCTGATTCCAGCCCCCAAATTCATAGTGATTGATTTAAGAATGTAAAGTTCAAATAATGATTTAGTACATTCGAGATAAATCCAAGTTATATCATTCATCATTGATTCAATATAAAACATCATAATCACTAGGGCATATTTCCCGAAAGTCGGCATGGATCGATAAGACCATGTGTTATGCAATCATGCTCTTAGTCATATGAGGTATTTTGATTGGCCGTTGCATTTATTTCATATACATATCCACACGTAGCGGATCAACAGTCGTGACCACACTTGTAACCTAACAAAGTTGATAAGGTTACAAATACATGAACGCAGTGGTAGACTCATGATTTTTTTTATTGGGGTCCATTTTTTGTGTTAGGATTTTTCACAACCACACATTAAAATTTTCGGATCGGTCACCGTAGTCGGGTCCGGGGCTAGGAAATAATGTAGAGGCATTTAGTGGACATGAAACCACTACATTATATGTTGGAAGTTTTATTTGGTAATCGAGTGTAAAATAAAATCGGCATTCAAATTATCATTTTAAAGAAGCAAATTAGAGGGTCAATGGGTGGTTGTGCTGTTTTAAAATACCAGTTTAATTTTGATGGAAAAAAATAAACTATAAAAACAAGGCATGTAAGACATGAACTTGGGATCTATTTACTGGAACACAAGAGGATTTACCACCATATCATCTTTGCTTTTAATACTATGGGGTTCAATTAATTTATTTTATAGAGTCCTTGAAAAATTTAACATACCAGTTCTACTATTTTCTAAAAAAAATATTGGGGTCCGTATACCCCGACCAGGACCATATGGGTCGGCCCCTGCATGAACGCCTAAAACATGAAAATTACAATTTAATTTCCCAATAGCAATTAGCTAGTAAACTTTATTGTGAATTACATAATACACTTAAATATGAGAAATGAATTTGAACCCGTTAGGTAAACTCAATATATATATCGGACGGGTATTTAGGTATGAGATTAGTTTTTAAGATAATTCGCTGATATTAGTCGTGTATGAACCATACATGTAACAACTTCCTTTTTCTTCAAAAAACTAGCATGGGTAAAACTATATTTCCGATTTTTCTGGATGATACAACTATATAGAAATTAAAATGGTATGAAAAAAATTCTCATGGGTAATTTTAATAAACTAGTGGATGCCTCGCCCGCGTTGCGGGGCGATGGCCGAATAATGAGCGAGTGTTAGGCATCTTGTTGACACGAAAAACAATTAAATCGAGTCAAACAATTAAAACAAAACACTTTTATAGTTTTGATTAAAAAAAATAAAACAATGGCAACATTATAATTTTTAACTGAGGGAAAGTTGTATTTTTTGAACTGGAGGCGAAGACGTAATTTTAAACTGGGGGCAAAACCGTAATTTTAAAGTGGATATAAAATAATCAACTGGTGTAAAATCGTAATTTTGAGCGGGGGGGGGGGGGGGGGGGGGCAAATTTTATTTTGAACTGGGGCGAAAACGTGGGGGCAAAAACGTAATTTTGAATTGAGGGTGATATCGTAATTTTGAATCGAGAGGAAAATCGTAAATTTTAGCTGGGGGCAAAAGTATAATTTTATTTTGAACCGGAGGCAAAGACGTAATTTTAAACTGGGGGCAAAACCGTAATTTTAAAGTGGGTATAAAATAATCAACTGGTGTAAATCGTAATTTTGAGGGGGGGACAAATTTTATTTTGAACTGGGGCGAAAACGTAATTTTTGCTGAGGGTAAAAGCGTTATTTTTTTTACCAAGGGCAAATTCGTATTTTTTAGATCGGGGCAAAAGAGTTAATGTATTTTGAAGTTGGGTCATAACCGTGTTTTTTAACTAAGGGCAAAAACGTAATTTTAAAGTGGATAAAAAATATTAAACTGGTTGGTCCAATGGGTATTGCCCTCCGCCCATTTGAACCAATGGCAAAGAAAAACTATTCAGGGGCAAAGACGTAATTTTAAAGCGGGTAAAAAATAATAAACTGGTTTGTTCAATGGTGTATTGTCGGCCGCCCATTTCGACCAATGGCAGAGAAACACTATTCTCTATTATGGTAAATGTAGATATCCCTTTTTTAGTTATAGATAACTATCATATGCTAAACTAAAAAAAAAACTACACCATGTTATTGCCGTCATTTTTGGCCAATAACCGAAGAAAACTATTACCTTCCATGTAAATGTATATGTAGGAAATGTTTGATGTTTGATTTAGGGTGTTAATATTCCCACACCCCTCAACTCTATCTCTCTCTATATATACATAGATAGATTTAGAGAGAGAGTGAAAACTATGTGGGAATAAGACACCCCTTGATTTAATACAGTTAATAGAAATGAATAATATTTTTTAGACTAACTAAGATATAATATATTGGAAATGACTAGGGCTGTAAACGAACCGAACGAACACGAACAAGGTCATGTTCGTGTTCGTTCGTTAAGGAAATTAACATGTTCGCGAACTGTTCACGAACGCATACCGAACATAAGTTTATGTTCGTGTTCGTTCGTTAAGAAAATTCAGTTGTTCACGAACAGTTCGTGAACATTGGTCTCAAACACAAACGAACACAAGTAAATAAAAACGAACGAAAACGAACATTTAACTTGAAAATAAAAAATAAAAACATTGATATCGTTAAACATTATATAAGTAGTTAAACACAACCATCAAATGATAAATCAAAACACAAGAAGTCTACTACACTACCAAACAATTAATCAAGTTTAACTAACTTAGACATAACTATCCCAAAAAATGGTTTAGAATGTCCAAATTTTAGCTAACTTAGAAAAAATAGGCTTTCTGGTTTTCAATAGATAAAAGGTTTATTATTTATTATTTTTTTAATATAATCAAACGAACACGAACGAATATGAACGAACGTAACCGAACATATTACTGAACGTTCACGAACGCAGTCGAACGAACGAGGCTTGTGTTCGTGTTCGTTCGCTAAGCTAACCGAACAGAATTTTTTGTTCGTGTTCGTTCGTTAAGCTAATCGAACGAACATAAACGAACTTCCCGCCGAACGGTTCACGAACTGTTCGCTGAACGTTCGGTTCGTTTACAGCCCTAGAAATGACACCTACCAAAGAAATGCATGTCACGTATTTTCATGTCATACCAAAAAAACACAGCTGTATATGAACTAACTCCCAAATAAAACAAAAGAAAGAAGAAACAAAATACATTCATTAGATGAAAGGATATGCGACCTATATATTATGTAGTGTCGTTGTTGTGTTTGGCCTTCCGGTTTTCGAGTTGGTGACGTTTTTTTATAGAAGTTTACATTTCAAAAAGAAAAAAAGAAAAACCGCTATTGTGTGAAATATATTGGATGGATAGTTTGAAATATTTTCCTTCACATAAAACGAATGAAGCGTTGCTTTATTTTTACTAACTAGTTGATTTTCCGCCCGCGCGTTGCGGCGGAGACTCAATGACTGCAAAACGCGTGCCAGCAACGGCAAGCAGATACCGAATATCAAAACATAAATAAAAATGACGTGGTAATGATAGTCACTCCGTCCTAAAAAAAAACAATTTTAAATAACCTAATATATAATAATAGGACCCACACGTCCTACACATTGGAAACTCGGTTGTTTTCAGTTCAGTTATTACGGTGCTAACACGTTAAAATATGGATGAGCTCGGTACCGGTAACGGACCGAAAGTACCGATCTGGAAAATCATCGAATTTAGGTAACGGCACCGAAAATGCTCGGTACAATACGGTATGATATTTGAAGGTAAAAATCAATAAATACAAGTAAGATGCTAGATTGGTGTCGAACCGAAAGTAACGATTCTGAAAACGCCAAAAGGTGGGTACCAAATTGGTACCGAAAATGATTTGGTATAGTAAATTTGGTACCGATACAATACCGGCTTGATTACAGGATTTGATACGATTTGCTCATCAATAATCTAAATATCCAAGTCAATTTTACATGCTACGATTCATTCATTATAGAAAAAGACAAAAAAGAAAGCAAAATAAGTTGTGTATATAAAACCTCATTTAAACGAAATACAGTTTACTTACTGTGTGTATGAAAAGTACTATAAACGGGGCAATTACTTGCATTGCTACGTTGATACAGTATTTGATGAGCTCGGTACCAACCGGTACCGAAAATACCATTACCGAAATCCCCAAAAGTGGGTACCAGTACCGAATATACCTAGTACGGTACGGTACGGTTCGGTACCGGTCGGTACTGGTATGACACCGGTATTTGAGGGTAAAAACCGGTGAATACCGGAGCTGAAACGGTACCGAAAATATACCCGGTTTGATAAATTTGATACAGGTACCGGTACCCGATACCATTTACTCATCCCCTAAGGGGAGTGAAATGGTACTAACTTTAACGTTATTTTACTAATTTCGTGAAAATAACGTTAAAAGCGGTGGATGGTTAATCATGCATCATGTGGTAGCGTTGATAGCTAAAAGACACGAGGGTACATGCACCAATTGGTCTTTGTCCCGATTGTTATGTGCCTTTGGTCAAAGGCTTGATACAAAACTACAATCGAGCCAGGGGTCTTACTGGAAGCAACCTCTCTATTCCTACGGGGTAGAGGTAAGACTCTCTACATATACCCTACTCAGACCCTACCTTAGCTTAGCTATTGGTGGGATTTACTGAGTATGATGATGATGATCTATCGCCGACCTTTGAATTCCAATGCCAAAAAGGTCTGCGGCAGGGGGACCCCATCTCGCCATTCCTCTTTATCATGGTGATGGAGATGCTCTCGTGTATGATCGATAAAGCCAGAAGCGTTGATGCTTTTTCGGCAGTACAAATTCCCAACGGTCTGTGTGTGTCTCACCTATTGTATGCGGATGATGTTATCATACTTGGGGAATGGTCTCCTTCTAATATTAAAAATGTGGTTCGTATTCTCCGAGTGTTCCATATTTGTTCGGGTCTTAAAATAAATATTGATAAGTCTAATATTTATGCTACTGGGGTGCGATCGGTTGAGCTTACCAATATGAATGTGGATGTTGGATGTCAAGCAGATAGTTTTCCCTTCAAATATCTTAGTCTTATGGTGGGGGCTAACATGAATCGGGTGATTAATTTGAAACCGGTGTACGATATATTTGACGCTCGTCTTGCTAAATGGAAGGCGACTTTACTATCAATCGGTGGTAGAATAACGTTAATCAAAGCTGTTTTGGAAAGACTCTCCAACTATTACTTCTAAGGCGGCGGCTTAAGTGATTAAGGAATTGGAAGCGAAAATGAGGAATTTCCTATGGGGTGGGGACGGTTCGGTGAAAAAGCTCCATTGGGTCGCTTGGGAGAGGGTGTCGCTTCTTAAAAAGAACGGAGGGCTCGGTTTAAGTAAGTTAAAAAGCATTAATACTTCTTTGCTGACTAAGTGGGGATGGAGATTTTTAACGAACAAAAACAAGTTGTGGAATAAAACGATCGAGGCTTTACATACTAATAGAAACATGGGGAATTTATTCCGGTAAAAAAGACTCTTAGGTGGTGTTTGGTACAGCATTGTGCAAGTTTTAAACAAAACAACGATTGGCGGGATTCAATTAAGGAAATTTTTTTAAAGCTTCGGTTGGCAGTAGTGAGAACACTGCATTCTGGTTGGACCCGTGGATCTGCAACAGGCCTCTTAAAGAGATTTTTCCAAACTTGTTTAAGCTTGAGGAGGATAAAGGCTGTAGGGTTAGTGTTCGCTTGAGCAACCGGAACAACGATTATCGATATAACAGGAGGTGGATGAAGCCGCTATCGGCTGAAGTGGAAATTAATGAACTTGTGAATATGTGCACGATGCTGTTACATGTTCACTTGAACCAAAACTGTGACGAGTGGAAGTGGATTGGCGCAGATGATAGAGAATTCAGTACGAACGTGATTAAGAGGCTTCTCGACAAAAGTAGGATCAGTTCGGATGTGTATGTTCCAGAGGGGTGTAAGTGGATTCCAAGCAAATGTAATATTTTCATATGGAGGGCGGAAATGGGCAAGATTGCAACTCTGGTTGAACTAAAAAAGAGAAACATTGGGGATGGTAACACGACATGCGGGTTATGTGAAGAAGGAGAGGAGAGTGTTGATCATATGTTCACGTCCTGCTACTTTGCTTCGATGCTTTGGTCGTTCGTCGGTAACTGGTGCAAATGTCAGAATTTGGTGGTGTTCTCGTTTAGAGACCTCATTGAAGTCCATGATCATGTGGGGCTTGAATGGGCAGAAAAAAGAGGTGCTAAAGGGCCTTATTAGGATCGGGTGCTGGACGATTTGGAGAACGAGAAATGAGTCTGGGTTCAAGAATAAAACGGTTAAATTAGATTATAATAATCGGTGAGGTTAAAAAGATTGGTTTTTTTGTGGTATATATCTAGATCTAAAGGAACGTCTACTTCTTGGGCAGATTGATGTAAATTTGTAATATTGTTTTCGGTTGCCTCGGTTTGAGGAAGCTTGTGTTTTAATGAAATTTACCTTTAAAGAAAAATCTATCCTTTCATTTAATGTCTATACTACTTAGACGAATTCAATGAACTATTGGAAAAGTTGATCACACTTGAATGAGGGAAAGCCTTTCTTTTTCACAAGCTCCACCCAAAAACTTGATCAATAATGCTTTTAGCGACATGCATTTAACTCCTCTAATGTAAGCTTTGGTAACTATATGCCAAATAAGTTTTAAGAGTCCTAAGGGACATGGTGTCACCAGTAGTAAGATGTCTCTCCTCCATCTAACAAGTGCAGGGTTCAAATCCTTCAAGCTTCAGCTAGGGATGAGCCTGGTACTGAATCGGTACTGAAAGTACCGATAATATCGTCCAAAAATGATACCGGTACCAAAGTGCTCGGTAAGGTACGGTACCGTTATCGGTACGGTATCTGAAGGTAAAAAATGTGCAAACTACCGTACAGTACCAAACCGATACCGAGTACCGATCCCAACAAATTCCAAAAATGGATATTGAATTGGTATCAAAATTCGATTGGTATGGTGTAAGGGATTGATTGAATCCAAAAAATGGGGTGGGGTGGGGCATATATCTGAAAGTTGTTGGGGGGGTCTCCATGCATTAACACCGATCCTTTTCATGCCCTGCTGGCAAAACCACCCGAACTAGTCAATCATTTGGTGGTACATACATGCCCTTCCCTAAATCTATATTTTTTTCTATCATCAACCTTCCTCCTAATCATTCTTCACCTAACACAAAATACAATACGTCAAACCTTTTTCTAAATTGCATTTTATATGGTTAGCAATATGATATATACAATAGTATAATATACAGATAGATCAATACACCAACAGTTTAACTAAACAATTACGAGAAACACACAAAATGTAAGATCCTCTCTCTAATACCAACTAATATTATCCGCTTTGTTCCATACAATTTATAGATTTTTTTTTGTTGTCTAGGTGTAGACTGGAGACTTCCAAGGAGGACACTAGTGGCGGAGCTAGCACAAAAATTCAGGGGTTGAGGGTAGCCCGGGCAACACCTCCTTATACATTGCCTCCGCCACTGGAGGACACCATCCTCAGATAAGGATTACCCCATCTACGTTTAACTTTAGAGCTCTTATCTCATGCTGTCATTCTTATATCATGCTGTCATGTGCAACTATTGCGCCCAAATCATGTTGGTGATATTTGAGATGGGGTATTATCTGTGACTCAACATCTCATATGTGAACTAAACAGAGCAATGTGAGACTCAGCCGAGGTGTCACATGAATAATTATACATATTGATTTAAGCGTGATGCACAAGACACCCTTTCTATCTCCCACTACATGTTGTGTTCCACACACTATGTATAACTGTATAAGTTCTTATGTGGTTCTCACAAAAATCTACTTAAAATTAGTTTTGTATTAAATGCGATCTTGTATATATAATAATAAAATTGTTATTCAAATCAAAGGGCGTACATTCCTTTTTAAGGGTCGTTTTCGACTCAATGGTGGCTTCATTTCCAGTCGTTTCTACCAAAGCCTACGCCAAATGATAACACATAATACAAAGTGACAAAACTCATGTCCCTCCTGCTATATATGACTTTCTGCCACCGTTCAAAAAAATACGACTTTCTGCCAAACGTTTGTTGGACCCATACATTCGATTTGTCTTTTAAATGGAGTCCACATACATAAGCAAAGTTGTTGCAAATATCATACTTCCTTATTCTGCCATCGTAGATCCCTTGTACAGGGCCGTCTCCGAAAATCACAAAAAAAATTTTGGCCCTGTTCGAGATAAAAAATTTGGGCCCTATTCGCAAATCTTCATAACATAAACTCATCAATCATGTTTTTATAATTACAACTCTTTGATTACAACTTTATGATTTGGGCCCTATTTGCATACATGATAACTTTATGATTACAACTTTATGACATTTATACATATGTTATTTTCACCCTTCATGTTTTTATCTGGAAGCCTAGCTAGAGTGTATCACTTAGATTCTCAACTTGTTATAGTTTATATGAACCTTCGTATTTATAAAGAATTCCAAACCACACATATATATGTGACTTTTTCCTAAAGAGGTATTATTCAAATGGAGTAAGATTAAAACAACAGTAAGATACCTCGACTCGATCACTCGACGTTTGATTTCCTGCAGTCTATATCAGTCTAAACTGTAAAATCTAAAAAAAAAACAATTCACAAATCACATCATTCATTCAATCATTCATAACACTATAACAGTCTAAATCGTTAAACTCGAAATACGACTCGAAATCAGGATATAACAACAATTCAACAAACAAAATACCTCGAGTCTCGACGATTGATTTCCTGAAATCCTGTACCTCAGCACCTGCAGGCTGCAGCGATTGATTTCCTGCACCTCTGCGACTCTGCGAGATTGCGAGAATGATTAATTGATTATGATGCTGACTATTATAGTATTATCAGATGCTGACCTGCGATTCCGTGTTAATGCGATCTGGATTCTGGGCCTCTGGCTGGCTGGTTGTTCGATCAGATATCTGAAATCCCTAGTGCAGAACTAAAGATCAAGAACCGCGACTTTTGATTTCTCCAGCGGCAATTAGATATTTGACAAAGGTTGGGCCTGAAATCAGTTAAGGGATTGGGCCTTGTAATCAGTAAGAAATTTGGGCTATGTATATATAAAGAAAACTTAAAAATTTTTGGGCCCCTTAAATATTTGGGCCCTGTTCTCAAGACCCTCCTGCACTTGCTTATAACCGGGCCTGCCCTTGTATAATAAAAATTAATGAGAAGAATTACGTAATCTAAGATTAAAACTTGCTCATTCGATGGATCCCTAAACGATATTTGCACTTGGATTCTTTTGGGGAGCATGCAGTCCATTGCAAAGAATTACCAGGCTTTAAATATGGACATGATTTAGTTCGAGATGTGCTTCATGATGTTCTTAAGCGGGCAAGGATCTCGGCAAAAAAGGAAGCCCCGGTGAACTTCTTGACCGATCTATTAGAAGGGAGATCTACCCTACAGCCCACTAACATTCTTGTTTTTGGATGGGAAGGAGGGAAACACACATGCGTCGATTTGACAGGTGTGTCCCCCAAGGGCGGAACTAAAGGTATTGGTGGGTGGGCGGGCGCACCCCTTGAAAAAAAAATTTTAGTGTATTTTATAGGCTAAAATCCTGATCGCACCCTTTGAAAATATGGTTGAACCCCTCATTCGCACCCCCAACAAATAATTCCTGGGTCCGCCACTGGTGTCCCCCCTCGTTGGGCTAAAGGACCACGGGTTTGTGGCGGGCCAGGTGATAACCAAGGCGGAGGAGGGCAAAGTAGCTAAGCACGAAAAAACTTGCATCAAGAATCAGCACGTGTTTGTCCCGTTCGCTTTCGATACCTTTGGCGCTCTTGCCCCTGACGCGGTGCGGTTCCTTAAGCGGGTTCAGCAGGTGGTAAGCAGTAACACCGTGCATGTTAAGGGGCAAAATTTTGTGTTTAGCAAGGTAGGGTTTCAGAAGGGGGTAGCGGCGCAGCTTGTTGCCCGTCTATCTGTCATTAGTCTGTAATCGTCTTTGTTTTAATAAAACACTTCTTTGGTTGATTTAAAAAAAAATTAAAAATTTTACCTAAAAAAAAACCTTGATTACTTGTAGACGGGATTCACATTTAAAGTGATGTACTATTGATTTATTGTTTCGTATAATATGCATATTCTATCATGGGGTCTAGACATGAGGTGGGGTATGGTTCGCATAATTTTGTTCAAGAAATTGATTGATATTTAAAAGAGTTCAAATTCGAATTGAAATTTTATGTCAAAATAACTGTATTTTAGCAAAAGAACTGGAATTGATATTAAAATTTGTCGAATGAATTGAAACTTATTTGTAATTGTTTTACAAAATAATCATGTTTGGTTTGTAAATTTGTTGAAGATATAGAAAAATGATGGTGGCTGTGGGTTATGACAGTGGTGCTGGTGTTATGAAAGGTGGATTCTAGTTCTTTTAGATGAGTGCAATCACAATATGAGGGACTTCATAAAATTAAACTAGTGTTGAATTCTTATATACTTGGAAGAATTCAATTCCAAAAGCATCATTGTTCAACCAAACATGATTTTTTGTTGATTTCCAAAGTTCCAATTTCAAATGCCCTTAATGTTTAGCTAACAAAATTCTTTTTGAAGCAACTTGAATAATTTAAATGAATTAGATTTGAAATTTTCTTCATATGAAGTAGGAACCGCAAGAAATCCGGAATGTTTCAAAAGAATTAGAATGTGTAATGCACTTGGTTGAGAAAATAATCATGTTTGGTTAAGAAATTTGTTTAAGCAGTTGGAATATGGTGGCGGTAGCACTTGTGGCGATGATAGTGGAGTTGGTGGTAGCATCAGCGCCAGGGAAAGTGGAGTGGTTATGGCAGTGGTGTAATGATGGTGGGCATGTAAGTAGGGGTGCAGGTGGCATGACAGTTGCGGGCCTGTTGGTGGCAATGGTGATAACCACGGTCGTGGTGACAAAGGGGACGGTGGCAGCGATAAAGGTATGGATTTCCGACAGGACACAACACGGAAACATGATGTGAACCTAACATGGAATTTGTTGTTAAAAAGGTCCGGGTCATTGAGGGTCCAACCTACAAACCCCATTAGCTAAATGGGTTGTGTTTGTGAGGGCGGGTTGATCCGTTTAGTTTTTGAAGAAATATTCAACGTAGATTGTGTCAATATTTAAAGTTGTGTGTGTTTTATGTTAAAAGTAAATGTGTAAAAATGGGCGACTAAAATAGTAAAATATGGTAGATAAATTTTCAAGTGTAATGGGCTAGTGGTCCGAAAGAGAGAGAATCTAAAACACGCGAATCGACTTCATTTTATTTTATTTTCTTCGTGACCCATTCATGTATAGTATGCCAATCCAACTCGTCTACAACCCTAATCCAGTTCATCTCTTATCAAATTAGCCATTGACCAGATAGAATATCTTCCGTGCACCCGTGATAGATCAATGGATTATGTTCTTGTTAGCCTTTTCTTTTGTTGTAAAAGTTTGAAGTTTATGTTAAATAATCGTTTACATATCACGTAGAATCTCATCTTTTTACGATATACAACGGTTCACAAGTAAGAGTGCGTGTCAAATACATCAAGGGTTCACAAATAAGAAAATTAAGTTTGGAACATGTCTAGGGTAAATCTTCTCTTCATTATAAAAAGATATTATGGTTCAAGATATTTCTACAAGGTTGAATTCTACATAGAATATGCTTTCAAGTGATTTTTATCATCAACTTCTTTTCACTATTTAGTATGCGAAAACTCATTTGTATTTGATCTTTACTCTTCAATCTTGTATCTGATGTAGCTGTGATATATAATCCTCGATACAAATTGCATATTTTAGAACTAGCCAATAACAAACTATATGGTGAAGAATCCAAAGAAACGGTAAAAAACACTCTTTGGTACTTTCATGAATATTTGGAAAAAAAGGTCAACACAAGAGGCTATATGGAAACAACTTAGGTATAGCGTCGGTTTGGTTTCCAGTTTCAATAGAATAAACCAGATAACCATTACTTGTTATTGGATTGGGTCGGGCGTAAATTGTAATTGGATTGGGCTAAATGACAAAACTTAAATAAGAATTATTTGTTATTGGGTTTGAAGTGAATTCAGAGTTATGAAACCGAAAACCCAATTCAGTTTTGGTTTAAAACCCAATCAAGAATTGAATATATGATCGGTTTTGAACAGTTTCAATTTGGTTTTAAAAAAGTTACGGTTCGTATTAATCGAATATTGAACGTAGCTAAATTTACTAGTGAGAGGTGTGTACTTCTAAAAAATGCAGGCCTTATTATAGTATTAGTAATAGTAATGTGCAATTCGTGAAGTATTCCTATAAATTATTTTGTACATTTCAATTCTTATTGTTAAACCCTTATTTGGAATAAATTGTTAAATCTTTGTTTGTAGAAATTTGTGCATTCTTTTTCACTTCAAATTTCCAATCAAATGCTAAATTTACATTTTTACATACCATATAAGAGTTACAAGTATCCAAGCAAATAAGAACCAACACTTTTGTGACCAAAGAATACCTTGCATTAGCCGGTATGAGCTGTACTTTTGTGCATATACACACCAACATATGAAATTAAAGTTGGAAGAACACAACCCTACCACACAATGCATGACAAAGAATTGCTAAGACCAAAGCCTCCACATATTATTTGTGCATGCATACAAACAAAAGCGAAAATGATCACGATTTAAAGACCAAAAAAGAAGAAACTAGGATGTGTACCACATATGGTAACTCATTGATGGTAACATTAATAAAGCTACATAAACATCATTATCTGTAGTACAACATTAAATTCTGCATGAGCTGTCCATAGGTGCAGTGCAACACACACTATACATGTGAAGCTTTCTGGTGTTTGGATTGGACTAACCTAAGCCTAACCCCATATATAGTAATAAATGATACCTGGATATGGTTTCTAATGAGGGTGGGTTGATACTTGATTATGATTTATGGCTTTAATCTATCCAACAGTTTATGGGCTTCGATAAATCCACCTAGCGGTCCCAACGATGAGTATTTCACCCTTTTCCACCTGAATTTAGTATTTAAAAGGTTAAATTAGTTGTTTTCAGTTTTTTTTTTTTAAATTGGGGGGGGGGGGGGGGGGGGGGGTTATAAACAATCGGAAAGAAGAACAAAGTATTCACACCTGGGTATATATGGAAGTGCCAAGCAGTGAAGGTGGAGATGGTTGACGCTGTTGAAGGGAGGCTGATGAAACCCGAATCTGAGTCAAGGGAAAATAACTTGACATTATTTGTCTCATTATGTTCTCAAGCCTTAAACCTACGTGACATTCGGACAGTGGCGGATCCAGCCGGAGAAATCACTGGGTTCCTTTTTCCAAATCATACAAGGTTTACACTACAAAAAAACGTTTTTTTTCCAAATCATACAAGATTTACACTAAAAAAAAACGTTTTTTTCCAAAAACACTGGGTTCCTGGGAACCCGGTGTTTGTATACTGGATCCGCCCCTGCATTCGGATAGTCCGTTCATAAGTGCGGTTATAACTTGTAAACTGTTGTGGTTATCACTTATCAGGTTCTCTAGGGCTTCGGTAATTTGTAGTGTATGAAGTAAATCACACATATTTGTTGGGAAATAATTACCTGTAATTAATGGAATCAGGTGCATCTCGGCTTAGCAACATCTGCCCCACGTTTAACATGTGACTGACTGGACAAAGAAGATAAACTAGACTCAAAACACTAGAAGAAAAAAAAGGAATCAAAATATATTTGGAAAATTGGGTAAAAAACTTTATTGATTTCTATATTAAAAGAAAAATACCCAAAGCATAGTCTTGTGTCCTCCTTTGGAGGTCCTTGACTGTTGCAATGTGCTCCACAGGAATTACTAAGTAATGCCTATACAAGTATCCAGACATATATAAAATCAACAAAATCAACGGTGTATCATGGTGGGTGAGACACAGTCCCGCGTAAGTTAAAAAGATAATCTCCAAATCAATAAATAAGATTGATGGTATACTGTTGATGTGGAAAAAATAGCAAGCTTAACACATTTGCATGTTATCAATTTACCAAAACACTTATTGGTTGTTATTTGGTAGATTAAATTTACTCAAGGAAAACAATTGTCCACCTAAGTAATATTGAACTGCATAGTCTCTCACTATCTTTACAGAGTCCTCTGCTTTCTACTTCAATCTTATAAGCGAGATTTTTTTCTGACAGAACAAGTAATACAATGGATAAGGCCATAAAAAATCTGTTCGCCAACAGTAGAACAGTTCAAGAAACAGCAACTGGCATGCCAAAAGCATTAATGTGGTTTCCAAAGGATACGATTATCATAAGAGTAAAAACACAAAGCTATGGAAACAACACATAAAAACCAAACATGGTATGCATCATATGAAAGTCCTTTGTCACTTAACCCAGGGGGTTTTGGGGTCATCTAATTGGTGTGTGTGTGTGTTTGGGCCAGCAATTATACGGCCTCTTGGTTGCAGTGTGTGCGCTTGGTGTGAGTTATATGGGGATCATCGCGAATTGTCTCTTGTGTTATAGTCATATAGTGTTGACGCTATAATTCTGTTCTTCTTCGTGTGGTGTGCGTTTCGATTCGTGTTGTGTTGTGTTGTGCTCTCTTATCTGGTTCACGGCTCCTTGCGCAAGGTGTGTCTTGCCGATTATTATAATCAGAATTATGAAGGTTCCAAGCTTCAGCTTAGGGTGTAGAAGTCTATCATCATTCAAGACGCTACTCCTGGGCCTTTCATGGGTAACGTTTGTTGGAAAATCAGGCCCTTCGATCAAACACACAGACATGATTTGAACGAACTTGTTCGACTCTTTTATTATTTATCAATGAAAGCACACCAATACAATAACCATAACCATCTATTTATACTAGACTCATACTAATCCTAACCAAACTCAAACTATATTTAATTAATAAAATAACCAACTAGATAAACCTATCTAATTCGAACTAACAATTATCCCAATTAAAAAAAATACTCAATAAATAATTCACCAAGAATCATCTATAACCGTTTAATAAATTATCTCATGAATTCAAGATTAATGTCTTCATCGTTCATCCAACTTGGAGAGGTTGCTAATCGATACCACCAGATCTCGGTTCAATTAATAAGTGGATCTTATCTCTCTATATAAAAAAGGCCAACTCTCTGCTGCTCAATTGGTATGCTAGGCTTCATGATCAAGCTCTAAGACAACATAAAGCCATAAAGGCTTCTAATCGTGGCTCCTTTCTCCATCCTCTAATCACATTGATCAGGCATAGGGTATCTTGGTTCTTTAAAGGCCATCTCTCGGCTCCATTCAGATCTGGTACTCGTTAATTCAAGTCTCAGTTTATCCGAATCACAGTCACAGGGGTGGGACACATCTCTTCTGCAGGCCAGCTCTCTGATTCTCTTGTGATAGTATGATAGATCACACAGGCAGGCTTAAAGCAGGACTAGAGCTGGTGAAGTTCATATCATGGCATCATTTTTAACTGCCTTCTCATGCATTAGTATAATGACTCATTGGATGCTTCCTTTTGGTTTTGATTCAATTTATCAAAGTAGCAGGTTCAAAGTCTTGGTGAGAAAGAGTTTGTTTTTGGCACAAATCTTGGCTGCTCCTCATCAATGGGCTTTTAGGGTATTTGGGGTAATTTTAATCTAAACAGGCCCATTCTAGTTTGATTGAGTTTGTTTCTAGCTTGATTATGGGGTTGTATCATTTTGTATTCTACTTGGGTTTCTCCCAGAGTCCCAGCTCCTCGTTGGTGCGTTGTATCTTGTGTTGTGTGGTGTTTAATACCTTCTTGCCGTTCAAAAAAAACTTAACCCACTTTCACAAAGAATGATTCATTTGATTCTGAATGACCATCTAAGTTCAAGGTGTTGAGGAAATTGGAATTACATGGTAAAGATAATCAACAAAAATTGTTGATAAATTCCTTGAATCGTGTATAAGTCCGCTTTCCAAAACAAGTATTTTGACCCATTATTGCATTAGATTGCAAGAATTCAACTTTGGGATGATTCAAGGAATAGTATTCAAGTGTAGGCACAAACTTTGAGCAAAACACAGAAAATATCCAAGTAATATTTGTATGTGAGTTTAACTGCAAAAGATTCCAAAAACTGTTATTCATCCTGTCTTTCCATGTACATCATATATACATATATATAGGGGTTGGTACTTAACATACAATATGTGTTAACGTACGATGCGTACAAGATTGAGTTACAACATGCGATTTTTTGCTCATAACATGCGGTTTTTTTTATACAACATGCGATTTTTTCATTTTCAACATGCGCTTTTTTTTTAACTTGCGGGTTTTAAAACTTTATAACATGCGGGATTTTTTTTTTGGAGTTTATAACGTGCGGACTTCAAATCTCGTACGATAAGGCATATTGTACATTACACTTTCACTATATACACACACACACTAATTGAAGTACCTTACTCGAAAAGTCAGTTACCCTTTACATGTACACTTTTAACTAGGGCTGTAAACGAACCGAACGAACACGAACAAGGCTATGTTCTTGTCCATTCGTTAAGGAAATTTGGATGTTCGTGAACTGTTCGCGAACACATGACGAACAGAAGTTTGTGTTCGTGTTCGTTAGTTAAGGAATTTTGGTTGTTCGCGAACAGTTTATGAACACTAACCACGAACGCAAACGAACACAAATGAACTTTAATTTTGAAAATTAAAAAAGGCACCGTTAATCTTAAACATTGTACACAAAGAAAGTAGTTAAATATAATCATTTAAAGATTGAAGGGATGGATGATATCGGGTTCAATCGATTGGAGATATGCTGAAAGAAGGAGCGTGATATCAAAGAGGGAGAGGGCGAGAGAGAGGGAAATAATACATATGGGGAAAAGTAAAAAAAACATTAAAAACTTTTAGAAAAATAAACATAAAAAATCGAACACGAACTGACATAAACGAACGAACATGAACGAACATAAACGAACATATTACCGAACGTTCACGAACGCAGTCGAACGAACGAGACCTTTGTTTGTGTTCGTTTGTTAAGCTTATCGAACGAAATTTTTTGTTCGTGTTCGTTCGTTAAGCTTGTCGAACGAACATAAACGAACTTCCCGCCGAACGGTTCACGAAACTGTTTGCTGAACGTTCGGTTCATTTACAGCCCTACTTTTAACTAACTCACATCTTTTGTTTCAGAGGGAAAAGCAGTTGAGACATGCAAAACGGACACAATGACCAATTCATGCATACTGGTTCACAAGTAATTGTTTAACTGAAGTCCTATCAAAGCTCCCTTTCTAAATATATTCAAACTGCCAACGAGCTTTTACCAGTCTAACGCTTTACACTTATACCAAGTTCAAATCAAAACTCCATCTCAACCTTTTTCAGTCCTGTCAGTCGAAATTATCACAAGGTCTCTGGTACATCACAGAAGTTAAGAGTTCTGATAGCTGATTCAAGTGGATCCCATGCAGACTTGAAGAGCGTACACATCTAGCTTTCTACACATGTAACACATTTTATATCTATTTGTGTAAATTTATTTCTACTACTACTATATTTATTTATTTATTTCATCTTTTTAGTTGGTTTTTCCCACTTTCCTAAATGTTAGCAATGGTTGGGTTGTTTCTTTGAAATTTCCTCTTCTTGTTACGTTTCGGATGTATGGGAAAGGGCAGTGAGTTTATGAATGAAATTTTGGTTAAATTATCTCATTGGATTTTCCATTGCTAGTTCAAGTGTGGCAAACTTGAAAGGTGTTCTTAATATAAATTTGGATTGAGTGTTGCAACTGTATCTCAATTTTAGTTTGGAATTTGCTCAATGATTCATTTGACCGTTGCCTATCCGTTTCATTTAATTTCAAAAACCCTATTTGTTACCGTAAACCGCGGGCATCTATCAAGTTCTGCCTAACATAGTTCAAAGTCTAGATGACTACAAGATTGCTAAAGAAACTGAAACTTTAGTATAGCGAGTCATCCATAACCATAACTCCTTACCTCAGTACTGTAGTTAGAAATTAAAAGTGCTTACAAAACCTAGCTTTCAAATGAAGCAAAATCGCTAACAATATATACAGAATTGAGAAATTAATGCAACAACATGCGATTTGATTTGAATCATCTGATGAGCAACATAAAATTTCAAAGTAATGAGAAGAATTAGAATTAGAATTAGAATTAGAATTAGAATTGAGTACCTGAAGGCTGAAGGATTAATGTCACGAAACGCAACAACCTTGTCATCCTGCAAAATCAATCAAAATACAAGTAAATAGGAAGCATAAATGTGGATATATGAAAATGAAAACTGTGTGATAGTGAGAGAGAGCGGACGGAGTGGAGGAGGGTGGTGGTGGTGGTGGTGGAAGAGCGGGCGATCTGGCAGAAGATGCACGAAGAAGGGGAGGGTGCCGCCATAATCTGCCACTTCACGCGATGGGTAAACCCGAAACCCGAAACATTTGGGACGGGTTTGGGGTCGGTTAATCGGGTTTGGGACGTGTTTGGGATTTAGTGATATACCCGTTTACCGGACCCAATTATCCGATAAAGTGTACCCGTTTACCCGATCATATACCCGATATAATTTCTTTTATATTATTAAATATGTATATATATATATATATGATACATCCATTTTTTACACATATAGGTATTCTATTCCGTATACGTTATAGTTATTTGATATATATTTTTATATTGACAATACAAAATGTAACCGATTAGTAGTTACCTGATAGATACCCAATGAGTTTTGAGATGAGTATACCCAACGCGTAATCTTTTTAAATTAACGGGTTTACCCGAAACCCGTGGGAATACCCGATACCCGATGGGTATTTACCCGCTAGAAACCCGACGGGTTTTGGGACGGGTTTGTGACAAGCTTATCTAACCGGGTTTGGGTTTGAGATTACCTAAACCCGACCCATTGCCATCCCTATTCCCACGGATCGGAATAACCGAATAATCGGATACTCCTATCACCTTTGTACAATATCACCCCCCATGAATTTATATAATACCAAATTTTAACCTTGTACCGTTCAAAGCTACTTTTTTTCCTATGAATAAGCTGGTTTGTCAATATTTCACCTTTAGCTCATAATTTTTTATTAAGAGTCAAGTCCTTTTTGAGTTCCTATGCTTTGTGCATTTTAACTATTTGAATCCAAAAATCAAACTTGTCTTGATTTGAGTCCTTGTGGTTTGTATTTTTAACGCTTTGAATCCAAAATGAAACCTCATCCCACCCTTTGAGTCCCTGTGGTTTGTATTTTTAACCATTTGAATCCAACCCTTTTAGTCCATGATTTGGATGAGGTTTGCGTTTTGGATTCAAAGGGTTAAAAATACAAACACATAGACTCAAATCAAGACAAGTTTGATTTTTGGATTCAAATAGTTAAAATGCACAAACCACACGGACTCAAAAAGGACTTTACACTTTTTTTAAAGAGTTAATTACTGTTTTCGTCCTTGTGGTTTGTCAAAAATCACTATTTCAGTCCATTAGTTTAAAATTTGCGATTTCAGTCCCTGTGGTTTCACTTTCGTAACCATTTCAGTCCACCTCTGTTAACCCCATTCATTTATTTTGTTAAGTACACGTGAATTGCATTCTAGGACCCACTTGTTAAAACACAACCACACGCTACCCCACCCCACTCCATCCCTACTCTCATTTCCGGCAAAAGTCTTAGGTCATCTTCTCCGGCATCGCAACCCCACCCTCTTAATGTCCGATGACCCATTACCCCACCCCAATTAATATCTTTCTAGCAGCATCAATTAACATAATAACTTTGAAAGATAATGCTTACTTGGACATTTTCTCATTCTAAAATCCAAAATCAAAATTCTTGAACCATATATGTAAAAATAGTGCCAGACTTCTACTTCTACGGAAGCCATGGTGGGTCGAACCCTACAATTCAATTTAAGTCCATATGTCATAAAACAATAAAATCATATAAATCCAATAATAAAATCATATAAGTCCATATTTAATTAACACAAGGGTAATTTAGGTATTTCATTAAAAACTTAATGGTAAAATAGACGGTGTGAGGAGACTGGACTGAAATGGTTACAAAAGTGAAACCACATGGACTGAAATAGTGATTTTTGACAAACCACAGGGACGAAAACAGTAATTAACTCTTTTTTAAATTACATGTATCTTCGTTGTGATTTGATTAGATTTGTTACAAGGATAGACCCCCGACTGATGGATGTTAGCTTGTTTAGTTAAGTGAGTGTAAAATGACTAAATTACCTTTTTGAGTTAATAGCCAAAATGGTCCCTGAGGTTTGCTCACTTTTGCCACTTTAGTCCAAAATTTTTAAATCTGGGTCCCTGAGTTTTGCATTTTTTTTTTGTCATTTTAGTCCAAAATCCAAAAACCCCCTTTTTTAGTGTTGAAACCAACCTATTTTGTCCTTTTATGCAGGGGTATTTTGGTCATTTTTATTAGTTATTATAAAAACTCAGATCAAGAACCCATATCTCAAAGCAGACCAAGAACCAGATCAGCTCTCTCTCTTCTCTCTCTATCTATTGCACCACCGCCACCTCCTCCCCCTTCTCACCACCGCCACTCCGGCGTCGTCCCATCCAACAGTCACACCCACACCTCCTTCCTCGTTTACCGGCGACCATTGCCGTTTTCCGGTGACAGCCGACACTCCGACTTCAGGCCTACACACACGTATGTTCAGGAGAGCAGAGAGAGAGAGAGATGAGAGAGAAAGGAACTCCGATGATGAATCGCTGAAGTTGTTGATGATGAAGATGAACAGCTGATTGATTGATGCTGATGAAGGAGGTTCGAAGTTTTGGCAGCGGTTGTAGTGATGAAGATGACTTTGATCGATTTGATTTAATTGCAGGCTGCTGTTAGGGTTTTTTTGATCGATTTGATTGAAGACGATGTTAGGGTTTTTTTTTTTTTTTTTTGATCGATTTGATTTAATTGCAGACTTGCAGGTTGTGTGAAGCTTGTATGAAGGCTGCTGAGAATCAAGTCCCTTTTTTGTCAAGCCTGCTGTTAGGGTTTTTTTGGGGATGACGATGGCTAAGTTGCAGGTGTTGATGTTCATTGCAGACTTGCAGGTTGTGTGTTGTTGGGTGTTTCGTTCACGATGGCTAAGTTGGGGACGACAGAACATTGTTGCTCACTACCCGGATCTGTGTAGAGAGAGAGAACTGAGAGAGAGTGTGTTTATCTGTGTTTTAGTGAGAGAGAGAGAGAGAGAGAGAGAGAGGAGGTGCATAGAGGTGGCGGCGGTGGTGGTGATAGAGAGAGAGAGAGTTTATATGCTTTGAAAGATGATCTGGGTTTGTTTTTTATATGGGTTTGTTATAATAAAATTAAAATGACCAAAATGCCCCTGCACAAAAGGACAAAACAATCAGGTTTCAACACTCAAAAACGGGGTTTTTGAAATTTGGACTAAAATGGCAACAAAATGCAAACCTCAGGGACTCAGATTTAAAAATTTTGGATTTTGGACTAAAGTGGCAAAAGTGAGCAAACCTCAGGGACCATTTTGGCTATTAACTCTACCTTTTTTTTAAAAACTGTAATTAAAACATTAAAAAAATATATAATTAAGTGTGCTTATGAACACTTACCGAACGAGATTTTATGTTTGTGTTCGTTCATTAAGAAAATGAATGTGTTCATGAGCGATTCACGAACACAAATAAAATTGGCGAAAGCGACTGAGGCTAGAGGTGGACAACGGAGGAAGCTGTGCTAGAATTTGAATCCATACTCGTGGAAAGGATGTCAATAGTATTCGTCGATGTGAAAAATCAGGAAGGAAATAAGAACGATACATAATCCATTTATTAAACAAACGAAAATAAATGAACGAACCTTTGTTTATATTTACAAATTATTTTATTAAGAAAATATTTATATGATTCATGGAATTCTTCTTATATAAAATTAAAGAATCATAAGCTATAACTGAGGTGGCAAAATGGGTGGGTTGGGTAGGTTTGGATATGGGTTAGGATGAGTTTTTTAAGAAAAAGGTCAATATGGGTTTAGGTCACAATGAGTTTCGGTTATGATAGGCTAAAAAAAAAAAAAAAAAAAAATCAAAAAAAAAAAAAAATCAGAAAAATTAAAAAGTAAAAAAAAATAAAAAAAAAAATCAGAAAAAATCAAAAAAATAAGAAAACCTAAAAAATAAAAAAATAATAAAAAAATCAAAAAAATTAAAAAATAAGAAAAATTAAAAAAACCAGAAAAACTAAAAACTTCATACTCATCTTCCGCAACCTTGTGGGAACACAAATCACTGCCCAAAATTCAACAAACGAATTAAATGCATTTATAAGCAAAAGAAAAGCACAGTCACAAGTTATGGTGATAGGAAATATATCAAACAGTTGGTGGGCATGTTGTTGGTAAATACATAATTCATAATTTCTCTCCCAACCTTTTAGTTTTTAACAACGCAACAGAAACATAAAGTGTAATGAGACATACAACATTCTGACCTAATGCGAGTTTTAGAAACAAAATAACATATGGATTAAAGAATGTGGCAAATAAAAAAACACAATTCTTAAAATGTGAAACATACTAGTAGCGAAAGAAAGGAAGAAACAATCTATAGGCGTAATAGGAGGAGACGAGCATCCGGTTTGGAACCTATGGCCGCATGTTACTGAATCATCACAGTCAGTTCTTGCAGTCGGCTGCCTAACGTTTATGAATCATCGCAATGGGTTCTTGCAATTCGCATGATTGGCGATTGGATCGAGTGGGGGTAAACCCTAGTTCGTAGTTAGAATAAGAAGAAGGTTACCGATGAGGACATGGTTGTTGATTGTTTGACAATTGGGAGGATGCTTTAACGTCATGAAGTCTGATGCGTTTTAGGGTTAGATAGTTAAAAACCCATCCTGACCCATGTTAAAATTTAGATGGGTATTTAAAACTCATCCTAACCCATCTTGACTAAATCCCTAGCTCGTTCTAACTTATTTCTTTTTTAAAGAGGTCTAAAATAACCCAAAATATCATGGCTAGGCTTTTGTTGCCACCCCTAGCTATAAGTATATACCTAATGATTTGAAAACTGAACCGTTTATGAAATTGGTGATAGAGACTTTTCTTCCATCCCGAATTCTATACATGATAGAATTCATTTTTAAAAACCAGTCGTTATGTTATAAACATGCAATTATCTCTTCCATTTCTTACCAACATTGATACAAACAACAATGTTCATATCTCATTGGGGATTTCTTCCCATTTCCAGGCTTTCGACATCTTAACCTTTACAAAAAAAAAAAAAAAAAAATATGGTCTTTTGGTTTAAATGAAAAAACGAGAAACTATATGGTTTAATCATTAGTGTCTAACCCAATCCAATTCTCAAAAGGGTATTTGGCGTAACATTATCTAGTTGTGCAAAAAGACCCACTCCTTAAGACTTAAGAGGGCAATGGTCAAATGCAAATTTCCAACTTTACCCACAAAACGGGTCAACATGAACCCGGATCTATAAACCCGAGTTCAAAACTAGTAAAACCCTCGGTGCAAAAAAAAACCCGCCGGTAGGAATGCGCAGTCACTTCCAAACCCTAACTCGCACCGTCTCCGTCGTCCGTACACTCACCGGCGGCTTCCGTCCGTCACCAAAAGCCATAACTCGCACAATGAGCACCAACTCTACCGGTCTTATGTTCCAACTCAAGCTCAATCCGATCACCGGTAACTCCGAGTGGATAGTTATCGAAGAAGAACTCGATGACGCATCGCCTAAACCAATGTTAGCGACCACATCTTACCTCGATATGCTCAACGATTCACCGAGAAACAGAGCATATCGTAACGCAATCGATAAAACTGTTACGAAACAATGTCATGTGCTGGATATTGGGTACGTAATCTCATTAGATTGTAAATTATATCATTTTATATAATAATATATGGCCACTAGTCTGTTTGTGAACCCTAATTTAGTGTGCTTTTTGTGAAATTTTAGAACAGAACAGGATTTTTTTTTATCATAAGGCATTCATTGTTAAGTATTATATGCCACGTGTACAAAGTTTGTTTAGCTGTTAATAGTTAGTTAAGTTGGTTTGTGTAGAGCTGGAACTGGTTTGTTGTCCATGATGGCGGCTAGGGCTATGGGCGTTGACGACGACAACTCATCATCGTCTAAAGGGATGGTGACAGCGTGTGAATCGTACCTGCCTATGGTGAAACTGATGAAGAAGGTTTTGCGTGCTAATGATATGAATAGTAAGATACGTGTGTTAAATAAGAGATCAGACGAAGTAGAAGTTGGCGTTGACGTTGCTTCTCGTGCTGATGTTCTTGTGAGTTTAGTTCGTAGCCTCTAGTTTAGTAGAATCTTGCTTCTAGTTTGGTAAATGAAGGTAAGAATAATTGATTAATTTATTTCAAATGTAGGTTAGCGAAATACTGGATTCGGAACTGCTGGGTGAAGGTCTGATCCCTAGTCTTCAGCATGCACATGATAAGCTACTGGTCGAAAATTACAAGACGGTTCCTTACAGAGCGACTACTTATGGCCAGTTAGTGGAAAGCACATATCTATGGGAGCAGCATGATCTATACAACAATGAAGCAAATGTAGCAGACGGGATTCATCTTGTTCCAAAAGGAAAGGAGAGTATTTTACGAGTCAAACCACAACAGTTTGCGATGCATTGTGATGCGATTGGTGAAGACCTTCGACTGGTATCTTATAAACATGTTTTTTTCTTTAACTTTTTTCGGTGAAGTTTGTTTCTCTGCTGAGTGTAGTTTATTTATCCAGCTTTCAGAACCTTTCAAAATTTTCGAATTTGACTTCTGGAAACGTCCAGACAGTCATGGAGAAACTCAAGTACATATAAAGGCGACTAATGATGGTACGGTTCATGCTGTTATCTCATGGTATGTTACATTTGCGAGTCGACGCGTGTTTCTTTGTTCTCTTTTTTATTCCTTCTTCTTTTTTACTTATCATTATGTTTTTAGGTGGGTACTTCAGCTTGACGAGGAAGGAAATATCTTTTATTCTACGTCCCCTAAATGGATAAATAGTCCATCCACAAATAACGTATTATCCTCTACGTATACTGGTAACTTTACTTATTTTTTAAATTATTGTACACGATGATCAAATAGATCATCTTTTTCATATATTTGGAGTCTATATTAGTTGTAGTGGTACCTTTGTAGGAACCCGGGATTGGTGTGATCATTGGAAACAGTGTGTGTGGTTTACAAAAGGAAAAGGTTTACCAGTGCGTAAAGATGAGGATGTTTGTATGGATGCTACTCATACGGATATTAGCATCTCATATGAATTTAACGCTCAGTCACAAACGTCGGTGGTAGATCACAGTCAAGACTCGCACTTAACTCTCTCCCCTGAAAGAATTGCAATCTATGGAGATAACAACTGGAGACAATTCATGTTAAAAGCCATAAACTATGCTGTACTCTCTCTCTCTCTCTATATATATATATGTGTGTGTGTGTGTGTGTGTACGCATGGGTATGCTAATTAGATTTTATGTCATTGCAGTTGAAAGGGAAAGAGTCTCCTTTGTGTGTTATTGCAGATGATAGTGTTTTCTTATCAGTTGCCGTTGCTCATATATCTAAGTCGTCACACATAATAGCGATGTTTCCTGGTCTCGGGGATAAGGGTCGCCAATACTTGCAAGCTGTCGCTGATGAAAATGGTTACACTATGGATCGAATACAAGTTATAAACACGAGGAAACAACTGACCATGAATGATACTAATCAAAACAAGGTTGCTCTTTGCTTTTGCTTCTTCACTTTCATAAATTGTGCTTCTGTTGAGCGTCCAGCTCATCAATAGTTTACACTTGTTAGTATTTCTTTACTCTTCAAAGAACGATTCAACAGTACCTTTTGATATCTTGTCTCATGTACAGGTTGATCTGTTGATAGCAGAGCCATTTTACTTTGGTGCCGAGGGGATGCTTCCTTGGCAAGGCCTGCAGTTTTGGTAATGGATTAATATTATAGGTACTTATATATTAAAAGGATTTAACATTATTTTCAAATGGTTATAGGAGCAAAAGAACAATGATTGATTCCATGTTAGCGGAAGATGTGTGCATAATGCCTTGCAAAGGAATTTTAAAAGCTTGTGCAATGTCTCTCCCGGTAAGTGAGTACAAAATGTAGTTTGTATCTTTATAAAGTAATTATAAATAATTTGTACTTTTGAGCTCCATTATTTGATGAAAGTGAAAGTATAGGATCTTTGGAGAAGTCGTTGTGCCTTAGAGAATATTGAAGGCTTTGACCACACAATGGTCAACACTACCTTAGGAGCGTGCGGACCGTCAAGTGAAAGCCCATGTTTACCCTTTTTTATTTGGCAATGTGGAGAGACTCAGGTTATTCATCTTCTTCATTAAGCATATGCTACTTTTATACCTAAAACTTAATCAATCATTCTTTCATCTTTTTTTGAGTTGAATTATATTTCAGAAACTCAGTGATACATACACCATTATGGAGTTTGACTTCTTGAAACCGTTGAGTTCATGTCACGGGAAAGCCAAGGTAGCAAATTCTCTCTATTTAGCTCTCGATATATTCACATTAACATCAACATTAACATTGACGATTGTAATTGTAATACGAAAAGATTGCTATTACAGGTTGAGTTCATTGAAGCAGGAGTGTGTCATGGTTTTGCGCTTTGGATTGATTGGGTTATGGATTCAACTAACGACATTGTGATGTCAACGGGACCAGGTTGTCCAACCAAACAATCCTTTTGATGAATATGAATAATGTTTAGCAAATATGAAACATATTTTTATAATATGATTTGTGGCGTTTTGATTAGATCAACGGTACTGGAAGCAAGGTGTGAAGCTTCTGGCAGAGCCATTAAAAATAGGACCTGGAATATGTACAACAGTTATTGAAGCACATTTTGATTTAACGTTATTTTACTAATTTCGTGAAAATAACATTAATAGAGGGGGATGGTTAATCATGCATCATGTGGTGGCGTTGATAGCCGAAAGACAAGGGGGTACATGCACTAATCGGCAGTTGTCTCAATTGCTGAGTGTTATGTGCCTTATGTCCAAGGCTTGATGCAAAACTACTATCGAGCCGGGGGTCTCACTGGAAGCAGCCTCTCTATTCCTACGGGGTAGAGGTAAGGCTGTCTACATCTTACCCTCCTCAGACCCTACCTTAGCTTTGCTATTGGTGTGATTTACTGAGTATGATGATGATGATGATGATGATGAAGTGGTGAGCTTTCTGTCAACAACAGATAGACTATCGTAGGATACTGTTCACCGTCACTCTGGTTCACAACAACCTGGTATACCGGAATTTCATGTCCATGGTTCGTACCTCCCTCAGCTCCCTGTTGGTGATACACACGTACAATACAGCAGAAAGCTTATGAACGGAAAATCTGGAAATCGCTAGTGAAAACTGAGAGCAGTTGGAACTGTATGCTGGAAATTCTTGTATGAATACGTATAAGAATGATTTATGCCTAAGATAAATGACAAATTAACAATCAAAATATTTGGGTAAACTATTAAAACAAGAAAAGTCAAGAAGGATAGCCCATAAATAGGGATGGATCCGAACACAATTTGGGACTGGTATTTGGGTATGAGACGGTGTATGATATTAATTTAAATTATTTTATGGGTTTGAGACGGATTTGGGATTAGGTGACACCTACCTGATTATCTGAACACGTTTACCTGAATATATTAATATATTTTGTAATCTTAAACAAAATATCAATAGTGTGTTTAATATATTTCAAATAGGCCTAAAAGATTTCAATATCGGATACACAATGCGTAGACGTAGACAAGATAAGTTTCGAAAATCCATATATGTATTGTAAATTGTAATTTGTAATATGTCTTGTAGGAAACAGAATAAGCCATGAGGTATGGCCAAATAATGACCCATAAAGAACATTATCGGTTATTAGGTATCGACAAACAAAAGATTGTCAGTATTCCAATAATCTTATCACTCATTGAAACAAAACTTACCGTCTTTGTCCAATCAAAATGTAATAACTTTCATTGTTATATTCAATTACAGTTTATTGAGATAAATCAAATTCGGAAAGGATGAGGATGTTTAAAATCATTTTCAATTTTTTGCCGGTTTGCATGATTAAATAGTGTAAATTAAATAAACAGGCCAGATAATTGTTAGATACTGACCTTATGATAACTCTAATATAAAATAAAATGAAATATTGGATTTTAATAATCCCAACTATTCGCCATTAGTCGCCAACAGTCTCAACTTCAAAAATAACAACTGACAGTCCCAACTATTGACATATTATATTGGCCACCAATGGACCCTGACTAATAGAACCCTAACGCCGTTTAGATGATACACTATACACTGAACTATTTAACGCACTTTATTGCTATGAATGTATAGATGTGTCTATTTCAAGACATTTAGATAATCTATCTATATACATACATATAATAAACAGTAAGTCATACGGGGGACAAATAGCGCTCTATGAGGTGATCTCAACTATTTTTCCCCGCATAAATAAATAGATATAGATAACATTTGTTAATAAGATTTAAATAAAAAATATATATTATTTTAATCCATAAATTTTACGTTTTTATCTTTTACCCTAAACAAATAGATATAGATAATATTTGTTAATAAGATTCAAATAAAGAATATATTATTTTAATCTATGAATTTTATCTTCTACTATTTTTTTTCCATTTATATTTATCATGTCTTTACTTTATAATAGGGATTAATAAAATTGAATTATAATAAAATAAGCATGGATAACTCATGGCTTCTACTAATGTTTTAGATTTTTAATGTAAAAATATAAATGAAAATACAAGTAATAATTTTATCTTTTTATCTTTTACTGATTTGTTTTCCATTTATATTTATCCATTTTATTATTTGGTATATAAAATTAAATTTATTCAACCCGTGCAATACACGTGGCTTTTTTTAATTTTTTTTTATTATTTAGTATATGAAATTACATTTATTCAAACCGTGCAAGACACATGCTTTTAAAGATGTAACTTTGTTATTTTTTGATATCTAAAATTTCATTTATTCAACCCGTATAATCCAAATGATTCTTTAAGATATAACTTTTTTTATTATTTAATATATAAAATTACATTTATTCAACCCGTGTAATACACGAGACTTTTTAAAGATATATTTTTTTATTATTATTTGCTATAAAAAATTATATTTATTCAATCTCTGTAATACACGTTGTTTTTAAAGATATAACATTTTTATTATTTGGTATATAAAATCAGATTTATTCAACATGTACCATACATGGGGGATTTTTTAATGATATAACTTTTTTATTATTTAATATACAAAATTACATTTATTCAACCTGTATAATACATAGAGTTTTTAAAGATATAATTTTTTTTATTATTTGGTATATAAAATTACATTTATTAAACCCGTACAATACACGTGGTTATATAATAAAAGAAATAAAATGGGGACATTTCGCATTGGGTTGAGATGCATGTATTGATACCAAGACTTTTCTTTTCAATAAGTAACGCACACAAAGTAGTAAAAGTGAGTAAAAAAAATCAAAATAGTTGCATGTTTCTTTAGGGAATATTGGATTTCAATAATATCAACTATTCGTCGTTGGCCACCAACAGTCCTAACTTAAAAAATAACCATTGGCAGTCCTAACTATTAACATATTGGCCTCGAATGGACCCTAACTAACAGAACCCTAACGCCGTTAGTCTCCGGTCATCAGAAAAGCGTTTTTGGCCGGAAAACTCATTTTTTTTTGTCTCAAACCTCTTTGTAACCTTATTACTTACTTTAGGAACATTTTTTTCTACTAAAAGCCCCAATTATTGAGGTCGCCGTAAATTCTTTCATCGCCGGAAAACTTCTTTTTGTCCGAAAAACTCAAGTTTTTGGCCAGAAAACTCAACATTTCCGTCCCAAACCTTTTTTGTAACCTTAGATATTAGAGGTTTGTCCTATGAAATTCAATGTTATTAATGACAACTTATGAATTTATCATGTATTTTCAATCAAAACTATCAAGAATTGATTAAAAATAATAAGTATTTACAAATAATAAATTATATCGTTTTCATTAATCAAAACACGGGACCATAACCTAGTAAACTATATACTGAAATATTTAATGAAATTTATGGCTATGAATGTATAGTTTAATATGAGATATTTACTACTCTAGACTTGTACCCAAAGATATTCATTTTTGTGGCTACTTATAAAAACTAACAATTGTAATTAGTAAGCAGGGTAGACTTATGCTCCCTAATCCCTATATTAACTGTTTGTAGTTGATAACCAAAGAATACCAATTATTATTCGAATTATCAATCAATTATTAAATATGCACAAAAAGGTGTCCATAAGGGGTTCTGAGATGTGTGATATATGTCTTTTTGTGTGTGTATACTGTATATACATACACATACATATATGTGTCTATGTACATATACTTTAATCAACACTACCTATCAAGCATCCATATATTTTCTCTCACTCCAAAGCAAAAGCAAAAGCAAAAGCAATGGGGTTACACTTACTCATAGGGTTTTGTAAGCTTCATGGTGTTGGTGCTCCATTTTTGGCCACCTTAGCATGGCCATTCTTTATAAAAGTGTGTATGAGTTTGACACCATTTAAAAATGTTATCATGAACATGGCGCAAGATTCAAGGCTTTTGGTGTTTCAGTTGAGTCAGATAATTGTTTTTCAAGAGGATGAAGGTGGCACAAGGAGAAGATGTGACCGGATTATCCAACTAGTGCATCAACGGTTGCCTAATATTATTGGCCAATCAATGCCTTTCTCCAACTATGACCAAAGCTTACAAGCTCTCTCCATTGCAGCCTTCTAAATTCGTCTTCAAACTTTTTTTTTGAACGGCCAACAGAAGACGGTGAAATTATCAGTAAAACCCGTTTAGTTCAAGGGTACAACCCAGGTTTTCCTGAGTCTCCTATCAATACCTACCAGTGTCTCACTCTACACCAAGTGGGAGTTAAACTTACATCTCTTAAGAGAAATGTAAGCATTCCAGCACTTGATCTAGAAATCATTCTCATTCGTCTTCAAACTATATTTCATCTTTAAATGTAGAGGAAAAAACTTCAAATTAAAAAATGATTATAGCACTTTTTTTTATCTTCAACCATCTACTTTAGAACTCACCTGTGTAGTTTTATGTGATAAGATTATTCAATCATTTTTATGTATTTCTTTTACTTCATTGGTTGATTTTATTTATTCGGTAAATAAATAAACAATTTATAAATACTATATCCAATTCATGAGTTTTTTTTTTGTGCTTGTAATTTTCTTTAATTAGTTTGTAATTGTACATTTGTAAGTCTGGTTGATGTGAAATAAAACATCATTGTTAGTTAAAATGTCACGTCATCGTAGCCTCGCCCTTAACGACCATGGCGAAGCTTAAAGCCACACCAATCATTTCCCAATTAATTATTTTTTTTTTGTTTTTTTTATATTTTAAACCATCAAAAATGTTAGGGAATTTTCAGAAAACTAGACGATCAGAGAGGCGTGTAATCACTCTCAGATCAAATTATTTCGGTGGTTCTCCTGAATAATTTAATCGGATACAACTCTGATTTTCGAGAAATTGAACAAGTGTATGTGTGTATAGAATTCATCTGAACCAGGAGAATTTAAATTGGAAATTCCTAAAATAGCCCTGGTTAAAAATGGGGTTTTTAGACGGAGTTAGGGTATGTGATCAAAATGGCAACAAAAGGGAAAAGTCAGGGAACCATAGGAGAAAAAAAAACTATTTGGACTAAAATGACAAATTTGGACAAACCTCAGGGACTAAAATGTCAATTTACTCATTTTAAATAAAATTGCCACTAAACTGCCATTATTTTCATGTTTCGAAAATATGGTATTTTCCAGAAAATAAAATTTTCTAGAAAATAAAATTTTCTGATGCAAGTTTAGCTCTACCTTGCCAGGGGCTCTGCCCCCTGAACCCTGCTCCCAGGGGCGCTGCCTCCGGACCCCCGCCAAGGGGGCGTTGCGCCCTTGGAACCCCGTACATTTCGAATCATAATAACTCAAACAAGCTGCAAAGGAGGCTACTTGGATGAAGAAATTCATAACCAACCTTGATGTGGTTTCAAATATTAAGAAACCCATCGAGATATTATGTGATAACACAGGTGCTATTGCTCAAGCCAAAGAGCACATATCTCATCACAGGGCCAAGCACATTCTAAGAAAGTTCCACTATATACGGGAAATTGTGGAACGTGAAGACATCGTGATAAGCAAAGTGAACACAGATCAAAACCTAGCAGACCCATTTACTAAGCCCATGACTCAGGACAAGCATGATCAGCCAGTGGCGGACCTAGAAGAAAAATTGAGGGGTATCCTTAGTTTTTTTACTTGTGGTTGTTCTTGAGAATTAAAAAGCCTGTGCGGGTAGTAAAAATGAGCCCTTAGTTTTATTTTTTTATTTTAATCTGGGTCTGTCCTCTGAGAATTCAAGAGCCCTTAGGGGACCTGGGCGGCTAGTAAAAATGAGTCTTAATATATGTAATTACACATCTGTGTATTACACGAGTTGAAATTATGTATTGTTAGGTGTAGATACATTTATAGTGAAACTATTTTTGAAAACAAAATCGTTAATTAATTCTTTATAATCCATACTCTATAATAGAGTGTTACTCTCTACTAAAAGGTGAGAACAAAAACTATTGACTTGCAAGATCCGAAAATAATTTTATTTCTATATACGTTGATTATCATTTTTTACTAATGAGTGTATGAAACACACACTAGAAGGTTATAAATTATTTTTATAAAACTTTAAATGTTATTAAGAAGTTTTATAGATATAATTTGTAATAAAAATATATTCAACAACAAAAAGAATCAAAAATTAAAAAAAAAAAGTAAATCTAATATTTTTTTTTTGAACGGCAAATTTGGATCACTGACGGACCACTGGAGTATCATCGTACCATCAGCGGAACCACCCGATCATATCTATCTCCACTAGGCACAATATACTTAATAAAAAGGATAAACAAAGAAATAAGAAAAAAAGACAAACAGATAATGTTTACGGTAACAAATTAAATATACTAAATGGTTAGATATTAATTAAAGTAAATTGTTTTTTTTCTTGGTAAATTGTTTTTTTTTCTTGGTAAATATTTGCTTACAACATTTTGTGGTTTTATTAATACTGGCCTTTAAGAAAAAATGAGTAAATGGTTAAATGAAATAGTTTGACTATTGACTTGAATATAATTTCTGACATTCCAACTTGCTTTGCTTTTTATGTTTTCAATGCTCCTCACTCTTATTATTTATTATACTTCATCTTCTCCATCTTAAACAATTTTTTTACAGGTCGACCGGAAACGTTTCCATCGATGGAAAATTTTGATTTCATTTCATCTTCACCTATCTTCACCTTAGGTAGTTGTTTAGGGGTGTCCTCGTAGTTGTTTAGGGGTGTCCTTAGTATAAAAATCGAAAAAAATAAAAAATTTACACTACCGGAAAAAAGTTGAGCCGTAGCCCGTGCTACGTCTGGACCTACACTAGGTCCGCCCCTGTGATCAGCACATGGATGCTATCAGCCTTAGATTAGCTAGCTGTATGTTTTGATTTAGTATTCGGATGTATGAAGCTTTAACAGTTTTACTTTTGAATTCTTTTTTTGATTTACTAGTTAACGCCCCACCAATTATTTCTCAATCATTTTTTTTTGTTTTTTTTTATATTTAAAAACATCAAAAATCCATTGGGAGAAGTTGTAAGGCTAAAGTTGCATTCTAATGTTTTTTTAATAAGAAAATACACTGAATGAAGTTTTAGTATATGCTCATCAAAACTTGAATGATATGATGTTAACCCAAATAATTTAGAGGTGACTATCTCTGACACTATACAAAACATGTCACGTAACAACACTTTTATAAGTACTTTAAAATTCATGCGAGTGCATACTGCGTACAATCAGCAACTCATTGTGATATGCATATACATACCCCTTTAAAAAACTCTTAGTCAACATGAAACTCCTTGTAATACTTTATGAAGTGGTCCGCTATATATATTATCACAAACAAAAAGATCATGTGAAATTTGACCACGACATTTTTACACATAAAAAAAAAAAATTAAAATTCTCCTTGTGCGTTTTTAATATTCCTCACAACTCAGTCATTCTAGAATACCTAGGATAAATTTCAACAACTAACATGCAAAGAGGAAAGTTTAATGAAAAAGAAAATCCTGATCATGTAACCACTTCTTGATACCAACACACACTTGAGATTTTCGACTGGAGATCGAATAGAGGGGGGGGGGGGGGGGGGGGGGGTAAAAAACGTATATACCCAAACATTTCTATACAAAAACTACATACTCTTCACTACTGAGCGAAAAGTTTGGGGGGTCGGCCGCCCCCTCCCGCCCCCACTAAGCTACGCCAATGCCAAGACACCTGTTACATATTTTAGTGTAATCGAGATTGACTTGGTGACCAAAGTGAATTATAATACACATGGAACAAGTTAGGAGGCGTGAGAGTGCACACTTATTCGAGTTATTATAATTCAAGGTGTTGGGTGATATGTATATTATGCTTCAACCTTTATATACTATAAAATTCATAATTTGTTCTATATTTACACATATATAACTCTTTCATGAGCAAGTTTTTAAATATTTAATCAGCCTTTAAATACCTGATGCATATTAGTATGTGTCCGAGGCGATATATCCTGACGGTTAAACCGTTAAAGTGTGTGTCTCATAATCAAAAGTTTGAGAGTTTAAATCCAGCAAAATACACGATGTGATGCACTTATCCTAAAAATCTGGGAATTGCTGTTAAAAAAAAAAAAATCAACTATGTTATAATAGTGTATAAATTAGTAAAACACTACGTATGACTTATTACAAGAGTACGTCCAACTTAATCGTCTAACTTTCAACTTCCACGTCTGATTAGCTGTTTTAATTTTTGTATTTATAAGCATATACATTTTCCTATTACAACAATGCATCTAATTTTGCTATATTGTTGATAAAATATGTTTAGTTAAATTGATACAAATACCCTTCTCCTATATTTCAAAAAAAATTTGGTCACTGTGTGTCTAACATGTAGATAGACTATTGATGAGCTCAGCACCATACCAGTTCGGTACAGAAAATAGCGAAACAGAAAACAACAAATAACATGTACCGATTATCGTACTGATTTTGTTGGTTCGGTACTGGTATGGTACTTGCTACTTTACCGTTTTGGTACCACGTACTTTCGTTATTTTCTTTTGCTTTACTTGAAATGTTCAATTCGCCAATCTAGTCGAATGCGATATGGTCCTAATCGGTACAAGAAGGAATTTAGAAGAAATAAAGAGATAAATGAAGTTTTCTGGTAATTAATTCATATAACTTTTCATACCTAGACTCAACACACAAGCTCATATATAGGCTTAGAAACTGAAGAGAAAATGGAAAATAAGTAAATAACCAAGACTTGAACTTAAAACACTGGGTAGTAGGAAAACATTCATCGATACTCAAAGAGGGAATACAGAATAAAGCCGTACGGGTACCATGCTCATCCTATTATGCACCATTAGAGATAAACATTTCGTTTTTTTTTCAGGTTTCTAGATTGGCCGATTCTTGGTCAAACCGGTTTCGGTTCGCAAACCAGTTCTTATGCTCACTTATTTTAACACCCATTTCATGTCATCGGCTAAATCATTTGTTTCGTTGGAGATTAACTTAGGATCAAGAAGTTTTGATGTAAATTATTTCATTACTTAACTAGTTTAATACGTTGAACAACGTAACAAACAAAGCTAATCTATATTAAGTGTATATGAAGAAACACGTAACTAATCCTATGGTTAATTAGTTTGGTTTATGTCTCTATCATAGTGGTTAATCTTCTTATGGCTTTCTGAGCTCCGTAATGATCCGTTAATCCTGCAAAACAGAACACCGTTACTCGTTAAGAGGGGAATACAGGGGTTTCCCTCTTAACCGGGCTCCTGCGTGAGAATAAGCGACTGTTTGAGGAGATAAGTGTGAATTAAGAGTGAGAGTAGAGGGAACAGAATGTTTAACCTGTGAACTGAGGTCTCTATTTATAGCCGGAGAGGTGTAAGAGGATGTGGGCTGATGGGCCTTGGGCCGGAAGGCGACAACATAGAGGATATGCTCATTGTCTCACTGGTGTCGACCGTTAGTGGCTTCTAGAAGTTCTCTGGTGCTGGCGCACCGTGATTGGAGCCACGTGTCACAGTTGTCGGCCTGGCCGTCCTTCTGCCATCAGCAGGTAAGTGGAGATCGTGGGGCAGGTGTCTCTGCCCTGTGATTGGTTCCACGTAGGCATCCTTAAGTACTCTCTGTCTCCTGCACGTCAGACGATCGTGGAGCACGATTGAGCAGAACCTGGAGGACGCGGATTGGCCCTTTTTCTGCCACTTGTACCTTGTGTGCCTTCTGAAGTAGCCCTGCGCCATAGCCCTGCGCGACTCTTGCTGAACACGTAACTATCCCGCGCAGGGTATGGGTGGTTGAAGGCTCTTATTCAGAATGCTAAGTGTTGAATGTGGTGTTTTTTCTTGTTGAGACCTCGCGCTAGATCAATACATGATAATGTAACCCGCGTGAGGTTGACAGTAAACAACTTGATGAATAATGAGTATTGTCCTGCGCGCGACCTGAATGAGGTCTGCGCGGCCTTTTTGGGACCATACACCTTCAAGTCCCCCAGTCCAGTGATGCACCATGCGCGGGGCAAGTGGTTGGACTTAGAAAAAGAAAAGTGCTTAAAATGCTTGCTTTGTGTTGGGTAGGCGCGCACGTGTAAATGTTTGACAGTTGCTACGGCGCGACTACTATGCCTGGCTGTTGGTGATTCTTTGCTTCCCATTGTAAGCGCACAGGTTCGTTTGGTAACCATGAATACTGCGCGGCCTGCGTGACTTCTGCATGAAGCTTTTGATAATTTTGGGCGGCAAAATCCTCGAATTTTGAATTCTGACAGGTTGGTAAGCAATGTCGTCGATTGCGACGTTTGAGTTGACCGCTGACATGGCCGTCATCAAGTTGTCCTTGACGGTTCGGCTTTCCATCAGGAGAGTGAGGTCCACGCGCGCGTGGTAACCGTCACTCCGGGATTTGCGATCGACGTGGCAGTTGCTGATTGGGTACGCGCGCGGTGAATCCGACACGTTCATCGCATTAAATGTGATGAGTATAAATATTCATGGAGATGAGAGGAGAGATCATTCTCTCTTCCACTGTTGCTATCTTCTCTCTCTCTCTTCTTCAAAACTTCAAATCTTCAAGTGATTTTTGGCAAATCTTCAAGATCTTTATCAAATCTTCAAGTTTTTCCAGAAAATTCAGAGTTTATACTCGGTATCCATGGCTGAAGAACATCAAGAAGAAAATCCTGGAGAAGAAGGACCCGTTCCTGTCCTTAAATAGGACTTATGGTTGTTCGAGCAGATTACACGAAGTATCCGGTTTCCACCGGAATGGGATGCACGATACCCCGGTCAGAATCAAATGGCTGCCGATGCACCGCCGGGGTAAATCACGTTGTTTGAAGATTTCTTTTTGCAAGGCAACTTCCGGTTGCCGGCGACGGAGTTCTTGGCCCATATCCTACATTTTTATGGGTTTCACATTTCTCAGATGAGCCCACCCGGTATGGTAAGGGTGCGGCACTTCGAGTTCTTATGCCGATCCGATGACGTAGAGCCCACAGTTGAAAGATTCAGGGTATTTTACCAATTAATTCGAAATATGGGTTTTTACTCCTTTGTTAGCCGGGGGTCTGCTAAAAAGATCTTGTTGAATCCACCCAAGAGTTTCCATGATTGGAAACAAAAGTTTTTCTTCATTCGCGAGGAGGTGATACCTATTGCCATGACCTTCCGTCCATGGACCGAAGTGATCGAGAAGGAGGAGCTGGCGATTCCCAAGAAGGAAGATTGGTATGTGAAGCTTACCGCCACTCCTAATCGAGTGTTTGGTGAAAATGTTCTGGTTGCTGCGCAGATGAGTGACCAGTGGCCGCAGGATAGTGAAGAGGTGCCAGTATTGAAGTTTCAGGATAGAGGTTAGTTGCTTCCTTTATTTTCTGTTTAATTTCGCTTCATTTAACTGTTGAATTTTGACTGTAGAGGCACGCCTTTACCAAGCTGCCTTTCCCACTTTCGGTGGATCTATGGGCGTGCGCCCGCTGAGGTCAGGGGAGCAGTATGGTATGATACGATCAAGCCGCACTTCATGTACCCTGTTGTTGGAGCTTTCGCCAATCCTCCTACCGCAACTGAAGGTGCGCATATACCTAACCCCAGGCCCTTGCGAGCTGTGACTTCCGCTGGGAAAGAGATTCACTATCTTTCCAGCGAGGAGTCTGTAGGGTCTTCAAATGGGGAGCTAAGTTTGTGGTCTAACATCTTTGCAGGTGTGTTGCGCGACTTGGGGATTGACCCTGAGGAGAAGAAGAAAAAACCCAACAAGCGAAAAAGGGTGATCACCTTAGACGCTGAGGTGACCAGCAAGAAGGGCGGGAGTAGCCGCGCGACTGCTGGTGCTGCTGACAAAGGTACTCTACGCTTTCGTCAGAGTAACTTGGAGGATTACGTTATTATCCGTGACTCATTTGAAGGTTTGTCGCGTATAGGCGAGAAAAAGACTGGAGCTGTTGGCTCAAGGAGTTTAGGGAGCGCGGGTTCTCGAAACCCAGATGCTGGAGCCACTCCGTCTTCTATCGCTCTCGATGAAGAGGAGGAAGAAGAAGAAGAAGATGAGGAGCCTGCTGCAAAGTTGGTCAGCAGAAAAAGAAGTAGGGAAGAGAATACGGCTGGTGTGTCTGTCGCGCCGAAGGCTGGAGAGGTTCCCTTGATCGGAAAGCAGAGCAATTTGCGCTCTCTTTATATATTTTCTCCTGGTTAGTTTCTTGATTACCTTGCTTTCTTTGCTGTTTTATTTTTATTTAACACTCCGTTTTTGCAGAGGCCAAAAAGAAGACCCCTGAAAAGAAGGGTGTTGTTATTAAAGACCCTCAGGAGCCGGCGCAGAAAAGGCCCAAGGTTACCATCAAACCCTTCAAGACTGCTGGGGTAGTTACGTGTTCAGCAAGAGTCGCGCAGGGCTATGGCGCAGGGCTACTTCAGAAGGCACACAAGGTACAAGTGGCAGCAAAAAGGGCCAATCCGCATCCTCCATGTTCTGCTCAATCGTGCTCCACGATCGTCTGACGTGCAGCAGACAGAGAGTACTTAAGGACGCATACGTGGCACTAATCACAGGGCAGAGACACCTACCCCACGATCTCCACTTACCTGCTGATAGTAGAAGAACGGCCAGGCCGACAACTGTGACACGTGGCTCCAATCACGGTGCACCAGCACCGGAGAACTTCTAGAAGCCACTAACGGTCGACACCAGTGAGACAAGGAGCATATCCTCTATGTTGTCGCCTTCCGGCCCAAGGCCCATCAGCCCACATCCTCTTACACCTCTCCGGCCATAAATAGAGAGCTCAGTTCACAGGTTAAACATTCTCCCTCTACTCTCACTCTTAATTCACACTTATCTCCTTAAACAGTCGCTTAATCTCACGTCGGAGCCCGGTTAAGAGGGAAACCCCCGTATTCCCCTCCTAACGAGTAACGGTGTTCTGTTTTGTAGGATTAACGGATCATTACAGAGCTCAGAAAGCCATAAGAAGATTAACCACTATGATAACCTGCTGCTCTTGCCATGAAGGTTCGTAAGGGCGTTTGCCTTTTTCTCTAGCGCTGTATCTTGGTCCGTTGACCATATGGGTTTCCAGGCGCCGGACCTTCTTGTGGTTCCCATCATCGTGGCGCTGGATCTGTCGTGTTTCTTTGCGCACGTTTTTCACCAGTGGCTTAACTTTCCGCTTTTTAGCGCTTTCTCGATCTTTTGTCGTAAACTGATACAGTCATCTGTCAGATGACCTGTATCCTTGTGGAAATCGCAGTACAGGTTCGGGTCTAGCCCCTTCTTGTTCGTCATAGGCCTTGGAGCCTTGAAGTCGTGGTTCTCCATCATTAGCACTTCTTTTGGTGTTTTTGTGAGCAGAGTCCAGTGCTTCTCTCGGTTATCATCCCTGACTGCTTTCCGATACCCAATTCTGTCAATTTTCTCCCGCGCATCTTCTCTGTAGCGCGGTCTCTCCTCTTGACCCCTTGTTCTTCCGGATTTCCAGTCCTGACCTTTGCTCTTGTTGCGCTTGTCATGGTCACGCGAGCTCTTCTTGGAAAAGCAATCGTCGGTGTATGAGCTCTTGGCTCCAGCTAGCGACTCTTTGGTTTGCTCTACTATTTTTGCAGCTTCCATCACCTTGTCCCATTCTTTGGGCATGCCATCCTTGCCAGTGATAGTTCTGATGAGGCTATCACAACGAATGGCTTTCTTGAAGTGGGCGCGCATGAGCTGCTCGCCTACACCACCAATTTCCAGACATTCTTTGTTAAAACGTGTAATGAAGTCCTCCAGACCTTTATTTTCCCTGCGCCAGATATCAGTTACTTCAGACGTATCTCGCTGATAGCGTCTCTGCTGGCTGAAGTGGTTTACGAATTGCGTTCTGAAATCACCCATGAACTGATTTTTCCAGGCGGGAGGCTGTCGAACCAAGCGCGAGCAGCCCCAGTAAGCGTCTGGATAAACAAATGACACCACATTGGCATATTCCATCCTCCCATACAACCAACACTTGTGAATACTCTGACATGATCGTGAGGATCGGTTAAACCATTGAATTTTCCCACTGTTGGGGGTAACTTCTCTCTTGAGAGTGGTGCCAAGGCAATCTTCGGGATAAACTTTGAGTGTTCTGTAGCCTCAGCTGGTCTATAGGCGAGGCTGAAGTCTCGCTCTGCCTCTTCGCTATACGCAATGCACTGCCTTGGCCTGTAAATTTCTTGATTCCGCTGCAAGCGGTTGAAAACTGAGGATCCTTCGTCATCTTGCCAGGTTGGGTCATTCGGGTCTGTGTCATCCCACTCGTTATTCATATTGCGTGGCCCAAGCCGGCTTTGAAGTGGACCCCTTTGAACGTTTGACGGATGGTCATAATAGCTTTCTGTTTCTCCCCGTGTGTCACGCGTGTCGTACACGCTTGGTCTTCTTAGGGGAGGAGGTTTGTTAACTCTTCCTTGGGGGTTTTGCTGTGGGGGTATCTGGCGCGGTCCCTGACTAGGACCATGAGGTGTAACCAAGGATGGTTCTGCTTGTAAGACTGCTTGCTGTGCGCTCCAAGATTGATACGCCTCATTTATAGTAGCAATTTGTTTGGCATACCAAGAGGCTGAAGTTTTGCCTTCCGGCAGCCCTAATAGCGCCGAAATATTCTGAGGTGGAGCTGGATTCGAAGGACCAGCGACGTGATTCACTGGGGTTACCGTTTGAGTGATGCGAGTGGCACTCGCGCGGGGTCCCCCAGTGTTGGTTACTTCGATTTCACTGATTTCTTCAACATGTTGGACTTGAACGTTTCGATTGTCCTCCCCCAACACTGCATTAGAGTTTGTTTCGAAACCAAAATCGGGAATGATTCCTTGACCAACCATGATCGAAGGAAAAAATAGCTTAGAAAACTCAGAAAAAGAAGATGAAAGTGATTTGTAAAGAACCGGTGGGCGCCAATGAAGAAACACGTAACTAATCCTATGGTTAATTAGTTTGGTTTATGTCTCTATCATAGTGGTTAATCTTCTTATGGCTTTCTGAGCTTCGTAATGATCCGTTAATCCTGCAAAACAGAACACCGTTACTCGTTAAGAGGGGAATACGGGGGGTTTCCCTCTTAACCGGGCTCCGGCGTGAGAATAAGCGTCTGTTTGAGGAGATAAGTGTGAATTAAGAGTGAGAGTAGAGGGAACAAAATGTTTAACCTGTGAACTGAGGTCTCTATTTATAGCCGGAGAGGTGTAAGAGGATGTGGGCTGATGGGCCTTAAGCCGGAAGGCGACAACATAGAGGATATGCTCATTGTCTCACTGGTGTCGACCGTTAGTGGCTTCTAGAAGTTCTCCTGTGCTGGCGCACCGTGATTGGAGCCACGTGTCACAGTTGTCGGCCTGGCCGTCCTTCTGCCATCAGCAGGTAAGTGGAGATCGTGGGGCAGGTGTCTCTGCCCTGTGATTGGTGCCACGTAGGCGTCCTTAAGTACTCTCTGTCTCCTGCACGTCAGACGATCGTGGAGCACGATTGAGCAGAACCTGGAGGACGCGGATTGGCCCTTTTCTTCTGCCACTTGTACCTTGTGTGCCTTCTGAAGTAGCCCTGAGCCATAGCCCTGCGCGACTCTTGCTGAACACGTAACTATCCTGCGCAGGGTATGGGTGGTTGAAGGCTCTTATTCAGAATGCTAAGTGTTGAATGTGGTGTTTTTTCTTGTTGAGACCTCGCGCTAGATCAATACATGATGATGTAACTCGCGCGAGGTTGACAGTAAACAACTTGATGAATAAGGAGTATGGTCATGCGCGCGACCTGAATGAGGTCTGCGCGGCCTTTTTGGGACCATACACCTTCAGTATACAAATTTAAACATTACAAATAAAAGTACCACTCTTTAATTTATAAAAGCAAAACAAATGTCAACGGTTTATACAACCACAAAATGATAGAGAATAAAGCTGATAGAGTACTAAAACATGAAATGGTGTCATTTAAATGCAAAAGTAAAAGTTGGGCAAATTTAAAATATATGAATCTAGAATGTATGTTGTTGGCATAGTCACACCGTGGGACCCACGACCCACCCAAAGAACACAATAAAGATCTCCAACATATTCTTCCTCCTACAAAGAACCTACATGACAAAAGATGTAAATCTGCAAACCATCGAGACTAAGTTAATACCAGTAGCTAAACATCAAGATTATTTATAGGAGTTTCAAATATATATTATATTCAATACATAAAGTTAGGGGTGTTTATCAGTAGAGGTGAGCAAAAGGAAAAACCCGACCCTACCCGACAATTACCCGACCCGACCCGAGAACCGATCAAACATAAAATACAGAACCAATTCACTACCCTAAATATAGGGTCGGTTCCTGTCCATAGGTCCAAGTCGGGTTTCACCATGAAAAGAACCGAGAACCGACCCGGCCCGACCCTATTTTATATGAAAAAATAGAACCGATCTAAATACCTAGGTACTTGGGTTCTGTCACACCCCGATTTCCACGAGTCACCGGTGGGCCCGGTAGGGGAGTATCGTGACGTAGTAGATATCATCATAGTCATACAACACAATATTTAATATGCACAGCGGAAGCAAAAGATAAATATATTACAATCCGAATATAAAGTAATATCAAGTATTACAACGGAAAGTAAAGGATCCACAGGCGGATCTCAAAACATAAACATTATTCAACAGACTTTAGGCGCCTGGAACTTGCGAGATTCCTTATAAACGCCCTGAGCTTCCAGCCAATTACGTATAGTACCTGTCACTTAACCCTTTTGGAAAATACGTCAGTTTTCACTGGTAAATACACTCAACCGACTCATTTTGAAAAGGTTTAATAAAAATTGGTTTGAATGCACGTGGCATAAACATTTTATAACTTGGGAGAATTATTTAAATATATAATCTTGTGAACGAATTACATGTTCCTTATGCGTTCAGTAGCCCGGATCGTGTCCGGGTTAAAGATCAATAGACACACCACATTATTCTTTTGTGCACTGACGGGTGTACGCCTACACCCCGCGCTTAAGTCGTGGCCATTTCGTAAAATGATGCCAAGGATATCCGGGACATGGTCATTAATCCCCAAAGGCTTTAAGTAAACAAGACTGTTTAAACGAGCCGATCAAATTATTCAATTAACCACCCAACGATGGAAGATTTGATGCCCGATCAAGCGGTATTCTATATACCGTAACCCAAGCCCGTATAGGGAAAATAAGTTAAAAGTATTTACCTGAGCTAGCTCCTGTCTTAAATAGCAAGAATTTAATAACTCAGCCGTATTCACTTAAGTAAGCGTAGGTACCATTTACCGGAAGGCTCTAGTCTGGAATGATGGTATAAATAACCAATTAGAATGCTAACAGGTCTTTAATTAAGCCTAAGCTTAGACCGGTTAGTTTTGCAGAAAGATACGGTTCAAACGCAAGATTAAGTGAAGACCGGAATAGAACGTGTTTTAGACCCGACAAGTTTGAATACTTGTATAATATGGTTAATCTAAACACCTTCTGGATTTTGAGATAAAACCGATAAGGTTTGACCCGTTTCGGCTAATTTATGCAAACTAGTTACATAAACCGAACCGAACGCGTAATAAGCGTAACGGGTATTCATGAGAGCCATTTACAGGTTTCCTAAGTTAATATGCCTCAAATATGTTGTGACATCAGTAGGATGTCTTTTATTATGCCCGAAACGAATTTAAACACAAACTATGCCCCGTAGGGGTAATTTGGAAATTTATAAGGTTATAAAGGAGTTTAAGTGTTTACATGAGTTACAGGTCTGATGTAATCAGCAAACATACTCAATTTAATAAGTTATAACAGTAGGGTAAAGTATATATGTGAAATTTATCAATTATAACCAAACTATGCACCGTAGGGGCATTTTGGTAATTTCACATAAGCCGAAAAGCTCAAAACTGAAGTCTGAGTTTTACAACCTTTACTTACTGTTAAAATATTATAATTTGCCTAAAATATCAGTAGGTATCAACCCTTGTATGTTTAAAATAGTTCTAGTACATACTATGCTTTAAAAACGCTTAAAAAGGCGATTAAAAGCCATTTAAGGGTTCTATACGTAAAGCTGATATTTTTATTATTCCAGAAGGCTTAAAATAATTTATTTATCATATGAAATCAGTAGCAAAAGGTTTGGAGTCAATTAGATATGTAAAACTCATTTTATAGCCCGTAAGGGCAAAACCGACATTTACCGGATTAAGCCTACGACTATAAGTTATGCTCAGCCTAAAATTAATTAAAAATATTCAAAAATCCCAAAATAATATATTACATCAGTGGGTAATAAGTTTGATATCAAAAAGTATGTTTAAATAGGCTATACGCTAATTACGCCGTTTAATTAACATAAGGCTTTCAATTTACGCTAATGAGCATAACTCTCAAACTACACCTCAAACTGATGTCAAACTTTGCATACAAGTTTATATATCAGTGACTAAGGTTTCTACTCTTTTATATTTTCAAAAATCACGTTTTATGGTGAAAAGGGCATAATGGTCAACATATGAGCAATTAACGGAATCATGCGTATGAATTGGTTAACTAATGAACCATGGAGTATAATCACAGAGGGTTATACTAGCATGTAACCTGGTCCAAATAGAGCTCTAAGGTATTTCTAAATCATACCAAAGCAGGTCAGAACTGAAGTCAAAGCAAAAGTCAAAGCTTTGCGACTTTCGGTTCCGAACCGGGTCTAAGCAGTAAATTGCCGGGTTGAACATGTTTAGATATGTTCTTACACTAATTACCAAGTTATATTAATGATCCAACAGGTTGTATGTGTTCTACATTGCTAATTATGCATAAATTAGAAATTACACATTCTGTTGACTTTTTAATAGTAAGTTTGACCCGACATTTGACCTAGTTAGAGTGGGAATCAGGGGGAACCCTCTTAAGGGTTTATTACCCACATAATTACCAACTTATAACTACTTTCAATTCGACTAATCACTGGACCATTAGCGATTAATCGTTAAGTCAACCGTTAATTACGACGGTTTGACTTTTAAGCTAAAACTAAGCAAAAACTTAACTAAGAAAGGTTAAGCAAACTTACCAAGGTCCTAAGCACGATTAGTGATCACTTGAGAGAAGTCTTGAGCTCCAGAAATGATCAGGAATGCAAGAGAAAGGTGTGAAGAACTTGTTGCAACTTAAGGGCTTTATATAGTGCTCACAATCTCATAGATTGTTGACAACAAGTCCTACAACTGATGTTTGATCACTAACAAGTGTCCCTAAATGTCTAGGGGTTGTTTAGGGGTCGTCCAATATGAGGAAAATCGATTATAAGGCGGTTACAAGAGCTATGGCAGACAAGAATCCAATAAAATCGGACCAGACAGGCCCTCGCGTGACGCTAAGACCCCCCCCTAGGCCTCGCGTCGCGCTAAGCCCTTCTGCACCAAATCTGAATTTTCTGATTTTTGCGGTTTGATCCTTGGCTCTTCAAAACTTTGCTAAGACTTTATTTCTTGCACTTTGAACCCTCCAAATTGACATATAATGGCTCTAAGACATATACCCACTTTGTTTAGTCCTCGGTTAACTTTATTGTTACCCGAAAAAGTCCTAAACTTCAACGTTGACGCTTTTAACCCCTCACATACGAATTTGATCACAACTTGCTCATACGATAACGAAACTTTATGAAATTTATATCATGTATTCTAGTGAGCATAATTAACCGTTACAAAGCTTCGGTTTTGTTAAAAGGTCACTCAGAGGTATAACTTAAACATGTTGACACATTTAACCCCTGTAGTTTATAATCTCTCACTTTCTTTCATATTTAGCTTCGTATGATCCATGTCTTATTCGTTTGAAGGTATGAGCATCATGTAGGGTTAATGTACAATATATTTATTCACTGTTGACATTTAGAACTCGTATATTCACATACTTTCTATGATTGTCAACTTTAGTCCTTTCAGAACATTCTTTCACACGTTTAAATTTATGACACGTGTCAACACATTATAGGACGTGAATTTTCGAGGTGTTACATCCTCACCCCCTTAAAAGAAATCTCGACCTCAAGATTTGTTAAAGTAAAGGAAGTATTTTCTACCTTATATTGACTTAATCTTCCCCAGTACCTTTGAGCCTCTAAGGCACTCCAATTGACCTTTATAGTAGGTACATTTATCTTTTTGGAGCTTCTAATCCCGTCGATCCTCAATCGACGTAGGTTGCTCATACCATCGTAGATCTACATATCATTATGTGATAGTGCTTTTTCGGCTTATTGGCGAAACACATCCTTCAGTCACTAGTGTGTAATGTACTGCGAGCTCCGCCAAGCTCCTTAAATAGGTTTTATCTTATAAGCTACTTGATCTTGATACATTCGATTTCCTTCGAATGATTCTATATATTCAGAGCTTAACTAGCCTGATAATTTAACAAATCCGGCACACCCTTCCTCGGTGATTTCTTTTGTTGAACCTTATTCTTTAACGAGAATTTTGGAGGGTTGCTACTTTCATAAATCCTTGATTTCCTGTCGTATACTGGCAACTTACAATCGATTATGGATTTGTATGATCTTATTTGTTGTTTCCCAGGCAACTTTCAGATCTTGATAATTGGACTTACCAATTCTCTATCTAACAATAGATGTTTAACATTCCATCTATACAAGGTCTCCAAAGGAGTAGCCTTAATACTTACATGTCAATTATTATAGAAAAGCTTATCTTAAGGTGGGATGGTTATCCCAACCATTGCTTAAAACTAATCTTAAGGAGTAGCTAATCTTTATAGCTAGTTGAATAACTCAACGATCCTGGGTAGTTGGTGGCGATTCTTAATCGTTGTTAAAATAGGGTTGCGGTAATGAGTGCATAAGCAAAATGAACCGTCTTTCTTATCTAACAATATCAAACTCTCGGAATATCGAGTTAGGCTATATGAACCCTCTATTTTAAAGCTTAGTTAATCAGGGTTTCGATTCTTCCAATGATGGTACTAGCCGTCTTGGAGATTTCATAATAATACAACCTTAAATGGGATATAAATCTTAATTCTACCTGCCTTTCAGGGGTAAACAGGGTAATCTTAGGAGAAGATAATCAAGATACAAGGAGGTTACAGAGATTTCCATATCTCAGGCTCCAGTTCACCCATCATTGCTTGTGTCAAATAAGTGACACCTTTATGTTACTAGTCCACGAATTTCTTAATCGGAACATTTACTTGGACAATTCCATTCAGGATATCTCCTTTGAATACCATTAGTTGACTTTAGTACCATATGACCTCTCGGAATATCTTTGTGGTCCCATGCATTAAACCTCCATACTGATCAGGCATGGAAGCAATCTATGGAACTTATTAAGATACACCAATCCTCATATGGCGCTTTTATCATACCATCTGGGATTCGGAATCCATAGAGATTAAAGAGATATCAACTATATATGCTGACACACTTCCTCTTAGAGAGAGGACATTTCGAGAACTCTACGACTGAAGGTTTCTGATAGGAACAAAAGAAATGATTCTTCCGATTTCGTCTGTAACTTTTACCTTACACTTAATATCTGGGGTTTTTATGGGAAAATTTCTAAAAGTTTGCTAAGCTTAAGATCTTATGAGAGACTTAGCAGCATCTTAACCCAAACGTATCTCCTTGAGTGGTCAAAGGCTCACCATAAGGAGTTTTGATAACTACTTGCTCCTTATCATCTACAATATGGGCTTGGCTACCAGACGACCAACCCATTCTTATCACTATATCGAGTCCTTTATTATATAAATGAAAATGAGGACAGCAGAAAAGAATGATTCTTAATGGATATACAACATCCATCTAATATTGCTGAAGCAGTCTCTGAGGTACCATCGGTCAATTTTTACTTTACATTTAACGCTTAGAGCTTTAGCAGGCAGACTTAATGATTTACAAAATCTATTGTCTACGGAAGACTTATCTGTACCTGAATCAATTAATACTCTAGCATGAGCGTTATTGATAAAGAAAATACCTGTTGTGACATTGTCATCCTGAATAGCCTCCTGAGCGCCCATTTGAGAGCTTCCAGCTTCGGTCTTCTTAGCCTCCCCAGGCTTCTTGGTTTTATTTGGGCAATTTGTCTTGATGTGCCCTATTTCATTGCAACCATAGCAAGTTGCGTCTCCCAATCTCTTGCAATCCAAGGTCTTATGTTCCTTGGCTTTGCAGATTCCACAGGGTAGAGGCTGAGATTCACATCTGCATTTCCCGAGGTGGTATTTCCTACAGGTTTTGCACCTGGTCTTTTCACTGGACTGCTGTTTGTCCTTCAAATCCTTCCCAGACTTAGTTGCTCCTTCCTTGGCCGCCTTAGGGCAATTAGTACTGATGTGGCCCTTTTCGCCGCAGCTGAAACAGTTTGCATTCTTTGTGTCCCTACATTCGTGGGACTGGTGGCCAGCTCTATTACAGATGCCACATTGCTTTATCTTTTGATTTGATCGACACTGTCCCCAGTGTCTTCTTTTGCAGGTTTTACATTCGGGTTTTGCCTCCTTTGGTTTGGACTGGTTATAGGTTGAACCGGTCTTACCCTTTTTGTAACTCCTGTTTGGGGTTTTATTGCACTTTCGCTTATGATCCTTCAACACATGGTCCACAGCGTTGTTTACGGCTGTATTTATCATAGCCTGAAACTCGGTGCTTGTTAAGTTCAGTCTTGCATCATCATTCTGATCAACTGGATGATTGTGAGCTTCAGAGGAGTCAGCCATGGTGAAGCTTTGGGGGCTACAAACCAAGTAGTAATAATTTGTTTAATCATATAGCGAATTATCGAATTTGATGAATAAATAGCCATGGTGCAATTAAACCATATAGGCCAATAGATAGTATTTAAATTTATTTGATTATGCTTGGCCTAGGTTTTTAGATAAACCATCTTTGGCGTTTAAACGGGATATAATCCTTCATATTTATCAGACAAGGGACATAAGTCAAGACTGTCAATCTCGTACCGACATTTTATATAGCATAAGGGCTTGTCTCAAGGACTTTTTGATGGCACAGAGGGCTTGTCACTAGGGAAATTTTAAAACATAATCAATGATTCCTTTGGATCGGAAAATTTCATAATTCATTGTCTTGGCAAGAAGTTATGAAATAAAACTATCTTTTCATGCATACATCTTTGCCCGTAGGTATACATCGCAATGGATGTTTTGATGTGTTCATCAAGTTCAACGTTTATTAGCCATGATTCCTCTTGATCATTTACGCTAAAATAAGGGGTTCGGAAAAATTTCCTAATATAAAGATGACAAGTGTGATTTTATCGCATCATTGTTGCCAGGAGTGTTAACATATTTACAATGTTACAAGGATTTGAATCCTTTGAATAGGTTCTACCATCTTGGCCTCGTCTGGAATGACATACAGGCTAGGTCGTACCTTTAAAATTCTTTTTAATATATATACTGGCAGGAAAGGGAAAGATATTTATTTTATTCAGGATTTTTATCACAAATCCTAATTTTACAAGTTAATAATAGCACAAATGGCCTAGTCGCGTAGACAAGTTTAATTTATAAGCCATGATTTCAGAGAATCGATGCATTAAGGTTTGAATCAAAGTTCATTACCTTTTCTTGATAGGGAGTTGTAGGCTACCACTGTTTTTAGTCTCAGAGGACATTAACTATAGCCCTTAGGCACTTCCCTTCTAAGGGATGTTTATAATATGATCATCTTATAGGATGATATAAGCCATGATTTCAGAGAATCGAGGCATTAAGGTTTGAATCAAAGTTCATTACCTTTTCTTGACAGGGAGTTGTAGGCTACCACTGTCTTTAGTCTCAGAGGACGTTAATTATAGCCCGTGGGCACTTCACCCTTAAGGGATGATTATTTCAAATAAGGGAATTTAGATTAACCCCCTTTTTTTTAAAGATGGCCTGTGTGACTTTAACGATTCACAGTTTGCCAAAAATGTTTACATACTTACAGATGTTAACAGGGATTGGAATCTTTTGGATAGGTTTTACAGTCTTGGCCATGTCTGCAATGACATTTAGGCTAGGTTTTACCATCTTGGCCATGTCTGCATTGACATTTAGGCTAGGTTTTACCATCTTGGCCATGTCTGCATTGACATTTAGGCTAGGTTTTACCTTTAAGATTCTTTTATTATTTAACGCAGAACAATCCTAATTTGAGGTGTTAACAAGGATCTGAATCTAATTGTGGAACTACCGTCTTGTCTTAAAATGACACATGAGCTAGGTCTTGTCCTATTTAGATATTGCTATTTTATTATAATGGTAGATCTTATAATATAGGAATGATATTTTAAATATAATCGTTCCATTAAAATTTAAACAAGTATATGGTTTCCCTAAACGGAACTTCTAACAGAAAATGACTTGCCCATGCAAGGACTAATCGGAAAATAACAAAAGAACCAAATAAGGACAAAATAAAACGAATTAGAATTTGTCCTATGTTCTTGTCTAGACTCAAGAATGTGCAACTGTGTAACTGAGATTAAACACAAAAGGCTAGCGTTTAATTCACTCAGTGTTGGCTCTGATACCAACCTGTCACACCCCGATTTCCACGAGTCACCGGTGGGCCCGGTAGGGGAGTATCATGACGTAGTTGATATCATCATAGTCATACAACACAATATTTAATATGCACAGCGGAAGAAAAAGATAAATATATTACAATCCGAATATAAAGTAATATCAAGTATTACAACGGAAAGTAAAGGATCCACAGGCGGATCTCAAAACATAAACATTATTCAACAGACTTTAGGCGCCTGGAACTTGCTAGATTCCTTATAAACGCCCTGAGCTTCCAGCCAATTACGTACAGTACCTGTCACTTAACCCTTTTGGAAAATACGTCAGTTTTCACTGGTAAATACACTCAACCGACTCATTTTGAAAAGGTTGAATAAAAATTGGTTTGAATGCACGTGGCATAAACATTTTATAACTTGGGAGAATTATTTAAATATATAATCTTGTGAACGAATTACATGTTCCTTATGCGTTCAGTAGCCCGGATCGTGTCCGGGTTAAAGATCAATAGACACACCACATTATTCTTTTGTGCACTGACGGGTGTACGCCTACACCCTGCGCTTAAGTCGTGGCCATTTCGTAAAATGATGCCAAGGATATCCGGGACATGGTCATTAACCCCCCAAAGGCTTTAAGTAAACAAGACTGTTTAAACGAGCCGATCAAATTATTCAATTAACCACCCAACGATGGAAGATTTGATGCCCGATCAAGCGGTATTCTATATACCGTAACCCAAGCCCGTATAGGGAAAATAAGTTAAAAGTATTTACCTGAGCTAGCTCCTGTCTTAAATAGCAAGAATTTAATAACTCAGCCGTATTCACTTAAGTAAGCGTAGGTACCATTTACCGGAAGGCTCTAGTCTGGAATGATGGTATAAATAACTAATTAGAATGCTAACGGGTCTTTAATTAAGCCTAAGCTTAGACCGGTTAGTCTTGCAGAAAGATACGGTTCAAACGCAAGATTAAGCGAAGACCGGAATAGAATGTGTTTTAGACCCGACAAGTTTGAAGACTTGTATAATATGGGTAATCTAAACACCTTCTGGATTTTGAGATAAAACCGGTAAGGTTTGACCCGTTTCGGCTAATATATGCAAACTAGTTACATAAACGAACCGAACGCGTAATAAGCGTAACGGGTATTCATGAGAGGCATTTACAGGTTTCCTAAGTTAATATGCCTCAAATATGTTGTGACATCAGTAGGATGTCTTTTATTATGCCCGAAACGAATTTAAACACAAACTATGCCCCGTAGGGGTAATTTGGTCATTTATAAGGTTATAAAGGAGTTTAAGTGTTTACCTGAGTTACAGGTCTGGTGTAATCAGAAAACATACTCAATTTAATAAGTTATAACAGTAGGGTAAAGTATATATGTGAAATTTATCAATTATAACCAAACTATGCACCGTAGGGGCATTTTGGTAATTTCACATAAGCCGAAAAGCTCAAAACTGAAGTCTGAGTTTAACAACCTTTACTTACTGTTAAAATATTATAATTTTCCTAAAATATCAGTAGGTATCAACCCTTGTATGTTTAAAATAGTTCTAGTACATGCTATGCTTTAAAAACGCTTAAAAAGGCGATTAAAAGCCATTTACGGGTTCTATACGTAAAGCTGATATTTTTATTATTCCAGAAGGCTTAAAATAATTTATTTATCATATGAAATCAGTAGCAAAAGGTTTGGAGTCAATTAGATATGTAAAACTCATTTTATAGCCCGTAAGGGCAAAACCGACATTTACTGGATTAAGCCTACGACTATAAGTTATGCTCAGCCTAAAATTAATTAAAAATCTTCAAAAATACCAAAATAATATATTACATCAGTGGGTAATACATTTGATATCAAAAAGTATGTTTAAATAGGCTATACGCTAATTACGCCGTTTAATTAACAAAAGGCTTTCAATTTACGCTAATGAACATAACTCTCAAACTACACCTCAAACTGATGTCAAACTTTGCATACAAGTTTATATATCAGTGACTAAGGTTTCTACTCTTTTACATTTTCAAAAATCATGTTTTATGGTGAAAAGGGCATAATGGTCAACATATGAGCAATTAACGGAATCATGCGTATTAATTGGTTAACTAATGAACCATGGTGTATAATCACAGAGGGTTATACTAGCATGTAACCTGGTCCAAATAGAGCTCTAAGGTATTTCTAAATCATACCAAAGCGGGTCAGAACTGAAGTCAAAGCAAAAGTCAAAGCTTTGCGACTTTCGGTTCCGAACCGGGTCTAAGCAGTAAATTGCCGGGTTGAACATGTTTAGACATGTTCTTACACTAATTACCAAGTTATATTAATGATCCAACAGGTTGTATGTGTTCTACATTGCTAATTATGCATAAATTAGAAATTACACATTCTGTTGACTTTTTAATAGTAAGTTTGACCCGACATTTGACCTAGTTAGAGTGGGAATCAGGGGGAACCCTCTTAAGGGTTTATTACCCACATAATTACCAACTTATAACTACTTTCAATTTGACTAATCACTGGACCATTAGCGATTAATCGTTAAGTCAACCGTTAATTACGACGGTTTGACTTTTAAGCTAAAACTAAGCAAAAACTTAACTAAGAAAGGTTAAGCAAACTTACCAAGGTCCTAAGCACGATTAGTGATCACTTGAGAGAAGTCTTGAGCTCCAGAAATGATCAGGAATGCAAGAGAAAGGTGTGAAGAACTTGTTGCAACTTAAGGGCTTTATATAGTGCTCACAATCTCATAGATTGTTGACAACAAGTCCTACAACTGATGTTTGATCACTAACAAGTGTCCCTAAATGTCTAGGGGTTGTTTAGGGGTCGTCCAATATGAGGAAAATCGATTATAAGGCGGTTACAAGAGCTATGGCAGACAAGAATCCAATAAAATCGGACCAGACAGGCCCTCGCGTGACGCTAAGACCCCCCCCCCCTGGGCCTCGCGTCGCGCTAAGCCCTTCTGCACCAAATCTGAATTTTCTGATTTTTACGGTTTGATCCTTGGCTCTTCAAAACTTTGCTAAGACTTCATTTCTTGCACTTTGAACCCTCCAAATTGACATATAAGGGCTCTAAGACATATACCCACCTTGTTTAGTCCTCGGTTAACTTTATTGTTACCCGAAAAAGTCCTAAACTGCAACGTTGACGCTTTTAACCCCTCGCATACGAATTTGATCACAACTTGCTCATACGATAACGAAACTTTATGAAATTTATATCGTGTATTCTAGTGAGCATAATTAACCGTTACAAAGCTTCAGTTTTGTTAAAAGGTCACTCAGAGGTATAACTTAAACATGTTGACACATTTAACCCCTGTAGTTTGTAATCTCTCACTTTCTTTCATATTTAGCTTCGTATGATCCATGTCTTATTCGTTTGAAGGTATGAGCATCATGTAGGGTTAATGTACAATATATTTATTCACTGTTGACATTTAGAACTCGTATATTCACATACTTTCTATGATTGTCAACTTTAGTCCTTTCAGAACATTCTTTCACACGTTTAAATTTATGACACGTGTCAACACATTATAGGACGTGAATTTTCGAGGTGTTACAGGTTCGGGTTGGGTTGGGTATATTTTTGGTTCGGTTCTCGGTTATTTTCAGTCCGGACCTAAACTTGCTCACCCCTATTTATCATGTATTTTTAATCGGTGTTTCGGGTTAGTCAGGTTTTGGTGGCTCGACACTTCAACCGAGTACCAACTCAAATAAGTTCAGTTATTCGATATTCAGGTTATGAAAGGGTCTGTTAAAGAAATTATGGCTGCTAAATGCATCATATTATATCTACTCTTTGACACATTCTATATGCATATAGTTAGTACAATTATCAACCTTATTAAAAAAAGGATATATAGATCTCCACTTCAGGTTTCATCAAAATTGTAAGGTATTATGAGATAACTCAATATAGCATACACTACTAACCTTTTCATTTCAAGCAAAATGCATGTTTTTCTTTGGATGAACAACCTATTGCCTTCATGTATTTCGTTCATATATAAGGCTTTTATGGGACCAACAATCATCTCGCCTGCAAACAACTATTCAAGTTAAATTATATATGCAAGAAGATAGCACTTTCAATTGCACGGGATGAGCATTTGGTACCGGTACCCAATTTTTGGCATTTTCGGTACCGGTACCGTACCAAACATTTTTGGTACTGGTACCCAGTTTTGACTAATTTCGGTACCGGTATTTTCGGTATCGGTACCGGTTCGCCTTCGGTATGATACCAGTACCACGCTCATCCCTAATTGCACTCATTGACATTGTATGCTAAATTTAGGCAATGAAGGTCAGTAAATAGGGCTTATGTATTGATGTTTCTAACAGTTAAGCAAATGCAAAAGTCAATCTTTTCTTTTAACAACCAGAGCCTCTGCTTATTTCACCTTGGGGTAAATCCATAATTTTGCATTTACGAAAAATAAGCTGTTAGAAATCAGCAAATTTGAATTGCTAACTAAAAACAACTTATTAACTTATTCATATAAATAAAAGAGAACGTGTTCGTATTTGAACCATACCCATTTCATATGAAATGGTGTTAGAGAATAAACACCCCTATTGATAAACACAAAATGATAGAGAATAAAGCTGATAGAGTACTAAAACATGAAATGGTGTCATTTAAATGCAAAAGTAAAAGTTGGGCAAATTTAAAATATATGAATCTAGAATGTATGTTGTTGGCATAGTCACACCGTGGGACCCACGACCCACCCAAAGAGAACGTGTTCGTATTTGAACCATACCCGGACTAAAATTGTTTTTGACCCGTTATCCAACTTGTATCCAAACTAAAACGATAATGTAATGTTTTAATACCCATCAATACTCATGATTCATATTATAAAGGGACTAAAACAGAGAATCTAGAAGTAAAAGATTGACCTTGAAAGTTAAAAGGCTCATTATCAGTTCAAAATTATATTGCAAATTTGTAAAATCTATCAAAATATCGATATAAAAGTATTAACTTATAAAATCTACCAACATTCAGTAATATAAACCAACATAAAACTGATAAAAATCATGCCAAATGATTAAATAGAAAAAATAATATAGCTAGAGAGTGATAAACATGTGTGCGTCTCCCTCTTTACATAAAGAAAATGTTGATATCAACGTTTTTACAAACTGTTTAATTTTTTTTTTATCAATATTCATGTTTTTAAAAGATCAATTTAGAACTCTATCGGTGGCTCAAAATCATTTTTAGCATGTTAAATAGTTAAAGTGCCTGATATAATGTGATAAAATATAATGATAATTTAATCACAAAGAGTTCGAAAGCTTTCGTATCCACCCTAGTTTCACCCTAAAATAGGAAGCAAAAGCAGCCTCTAGACCCTCTCTAACAACTATAAAATTCTTGATTTGATTTAAGCAGTAAATTCTGAAGGGACATGGTCCAAATATTACCCGTATTCGTACCGAAATATCACGTCCGGATCTGACTCACCACATGCCAAGCCATGGAGCACGGTGAGACAGCGGTCACTCTTCATGTATTGTGGTTATTCCTCACATCCAAGAGTCGCGTTGTGCCTTGGATAGCAGTATACATATCTGACGCTGAAGAGGTAAAAGTTAGAACGTCCATCATGTTTTTACCTGTGCACTATCACTCTTAATTAAATAGTAGACGAGCAACATAATAGATATAAAAATCTTACTGTGCTACCCCATTAATCCTTTAGATTAACTTCCACACATCCTTTCACTAGAAACTCGGCAACATCACACAACCCTTGCATACTAGGTATATGTAAAAACAGATCATTCGGTGCACATACATATGGTGTTTACTGTTGTTGCATCAATGCTTCCGTTATATTTCAATTTCATCTTTTTATATATAACAAACAAAAGGAATTTTTTGCATTTCTTAGTACAAGGAGAGTATAAGGCTAACAAAATGCAAAATTCATTGGATGCTTGATCACATCATGAAAATCAGAACTTCAACAAAATGAATCAAATGACAATAAGAATGGAGAGCAACTCAAAGCTAACTCCTCATGGTCAACTTACTATGAACCTGTGATCATTACCCAACCTAGTGAAATCTAAAAGACCAAAACCAATAAGCTTCATATCAGAATCTTTACTTTTGGACATGAAAAGGAGGTTCTGAGACAAGAAATTCAACAGAGGGCCAATAAATATTAAGAGAAACATGACTAATAATTATATCTTGAAACTTAACTGATTTGAAAAAATAAAAAAAAAATAAAAAGAAATTTCTAAAAAAGGCATGCATTTATAACCTCAGGCTTTAGGTCATGGTGCCCTACGCCTTGAAGATGGCAAAAGGTAAGCTTTGTATCTGAACAATTATCAACTTCGCATCTGTTTTTTTATGTCTTCCACCTCTGTCTGCATTTGAAACAAAGTTTGACTAAAGTCAACTCATCACTCAACAAATGACATAAAGCACAAACTAACTAACCAACAATAGTCACCAATTCACCTCATTAAGGCATTGCAAATTCCTAAACCCTAAAATCCTCAAACTGAACAATAATCACAGCACATTAGTATACAATGACAAATATAAAAATTAACCTGAGAGGGAGGATAAGCAACCGAAAACCCAAGATCGCCAGCGATGGAGAGGGCATCGAGCATACTGACGAATGAGTTGAGGCCAATTGTCGATTGAATAGGGTCCCTTGAACAACAGCAGCAAACATGAGCGAGAGAGAGGAAAGTCAGTAACTGAATTTGGAAGACAGGGTGAGTTATATGGGTGAAAAGAAACTGACGGAACCCTAGAATCAAGGGGAAGTTATCAGGGTCGTGGGGAAGAGGTTGAGGAACCGTAAAACTGCATAGAACTGCCACAATAGCAGTTAAAAATGTGAGTTTAAATGGTCAGGATTTGATTTCAGCCAGTGGCGAAGCTTGCCCTCGAAAACAGGGGGCGAAAACGTATATACCCAAAAATTTCTATAGAACCGGGGGGGGGGGGGGGGCGTATATACCCAAAAATTTCTATACGAAAACTACATATATAACACTACTGAGCGAAAAATTCGGGGGGGGGGGGGGCTCCCGCCCCACTTATCCTGCGCCCTTGATTTCAGCAAGATCCAATGGTAGAGATTCATTTGAAGGGTAGTTAGACTTAATGGGTTTATATATATATATATATATATATAATTGGCTAACGATGTGAAATAATTAACAAGTTTCCTAAGGAATTGATTATTATGACGAGAGTTGTTAACCACTATAGAAACAGGTTAAGTACGGATTACAAGCAAGAAATTGCAAGGTTGTAGGAGGATTATCAGGTACATCTACTTATCTCATTGTGTTCTGCAAACAAACAACTTTTATTATTTAACTAGGTTGATCCACCCGCGCCGTGCGCGGGTCTCATTTATGTAAAGATTTTAAAATTTTGGCCGGTGGGTCTTGCTGGTATACCGGCTTACCATATATATGCCGGTGGGTCTGGCTGGTGGGTCGCGGTTAAGGTATCATAGCTATTTTTATATTAAACATTGCCTTCTCAGCGTCTTGCTAGTGGGTCACAGTATAGTCTCTCTAACAACACATATCTATAGAGCTTCTAAATACAGTTCAAATGTTGTGCCAATGTGCCAGCAATGAAACTGTGTACAACACTTAACTTATACAAATAAAAAGTGTATGATAAATTGATAAGCATAGAGCGATAGTTGACCCGAAACATAGTTGAGCAATGCATGACAATTAGTTGTAAACCATGTAAAATGAGCAAAGAAGCAAAGATTATCAATGGAGTTAGCCAATAAAGCAGAGATAATCAATACAACTTTAAATACAGTGTAACACCCCGAAAACGGGTTTGGTAATCAAACTCCGTTAATACTAAAAGACGGGTAAAGTACCATTAGTAGTAAAAATAACCCGGTAAATATTTGGATTTAAATAAGAAATCCTAATATTAAATACAAACGAATCAAAGTTTTAAGGAATTAAGTTTATAAGAGCCTGAGTTAACGGGACTTAAAATAAAACGGGTTATAACTCCCGGAACCCACTAAATAACTAGGAATATCAACCTAGTTAGTCTAGTGTTTTAAAAACAATGAGGGAACTTGATGTAGTAACCTTTATAAACCTGGGTAAAGTTGAGGGACTAAAATGGTTAAAATGAGAAAATGGGTTTTATTAATTAAAACTAAAAACACCAAAACACACACCTTTGTGTGTGTTCTGGTCGCACAAAACACAGGAGCCAAGAAGGGCTCTCTAGCTCAAACCCTAGCAAGCATAAAATCACCAAATTGAAGGTCAATCCAAGACCCAAATCGATGCATGAACGCGTAGAAACGATCACCAAGTCAAGGAGATTGTAAGGTATGTCGAATTTTGCAATTTGGTGATGTTTTAAAATTATGATGAACAATCATAATCTAAATTCTGGAATGAATGATGAATCTATGAACATAGTTGTGATGAAATTCATGTTTAGAAACAAACCTTAGTTAAAAACTTGATGAATTAGTGTTGAAAACTAGGGATTTGATGATTACCCATATGGGTGCTAAGTGGGGTTTATGACAAGAAGATGAACACTTGAATTAGAGTGTTAAATTGATGAATATTGATGTTATGATACTAGAACTAGGTGTAGTTCAAGAACACTAGACATGGAGGTTGGAATTTTGATGTTAACCTTGGTAAAAATAACTAGTTATGAACTAGTTTGTAAATGTGTAAAAGTATGCCCACTAGGTGGTTGTTAAAATGCCTAAACGAAGCTAAAATGTTGAAATTCCATGTGAAGTGTGCATTTGGATATGTCGATAGATCAATAGACTTTTAGGAAGTCAAACTAACCAATGATTTAATCGAGTGATAAAGTCGACATAAGACCCGTTAGATGGAGTAGTCATAATTGATAATGACTAATCTAACCATCTTATGAATTATGATGATAGTTTGACCCTTAACGAGCTTGGTGGAAGCTTGACGAGTGAGCGGGTCAAACGAATCAAGTGAGAAGAAAGGCGTATTCGGGATGCGAGGTAAGTTAAAACTTACACCTTTTATTTAATATCTATTGGTTTTATAGATTTTGAATAATCAAAAGTCACATTTGACTTATGATGTTTCGACCCGACGTGCGAGGTTCGGAACAAAAGACAATAATGATAAACCATGTTGAATGATTAAAAGAGCTAATAAGGTCATTTAGTCATGTAATGACTAATAAATAACGAGTTTTGAATGATTTACCTTATAAGGTAAATCATTCAAAACTCGTTAAGGGTAAAACGGCAATGTGGTCACTTGTTGACGATAACCGTTAGTTTTGAAGGACACTTTATGGCGTAAGATATAAATGGGTCAAAATAATCAAGAAATAGATTTATAAGTAAATTGACCGTACGGTGTAAACCGGTACAAGTCATGTAGACGAGATGATAATAAATCCATCTCGTAAAAGTAAACGGTCATATAGACCAAACGGGTCAAAAGGTGAAAATATCACCCTTTGACAATATCGGCTAATGTTTTGTCGAGTTGCATGATTACAGGAATAAATATCGATTGATTGTTGACATCGCTATTACTTAGCGTCACTAAGGCAATGTATCGTAACGGGTCAATACATTGATCCGAGCCAGGTTTGTGTAATGATTCAACTTATCATGTAGAAAGTGAAGTTTTCTAAGAGTTAAACAAGGTCAAATTGGATATTTGGTTATCCTAAAGATAAACCGAATAATTCAAGTTATAATTGTAGTGTTTTAGAAACATAATGGTTTCTAAACAAGGTTATAGTTAAAAGACCAAATTTTTGGGTCAAACAAGTATCTGAAAGTCCTTCATCGTACAAGAAGGACCAAAATTGACCAAAACGCCTTTGTAGGCTAAATTGAACAAACAACCCTTAAAGGTTGTTTGGAAACGAATTTCATGATTAGATGAATACTTAGAATAAGTATAGAAGTGAAAGATGTAATAAGTTAGTCAAATGGCTCTAATTGAGTCTTTGCCGTAAAATAATAATCCGAGGGGTAAAACTCGGAGCATATTAATATCCACATTAAATCCAACACACATATAGTTGTAGTGGAAGATTACTTGATAAGAAATGTAGGAATAAGATGCTAGAAAAGAATGAAAGCGATTCCAAGCTTTTAAGTGCTTAAATACCCTTAACGGGTCAAAATAAGCATACGAGCGAAAACGGGTTTAAATTGTGTAATAAACCTGTGATTAGAACCTAAAATGGTAGATAACAATAATTTGAAGAAGTGTATGTGATATAGGAATCAAATAAACATATTGGTGTGGTAAAATCATGAATGGGTCAATATTTGGTAAAAAGGGTAGTAAGCCGAAGACTTAAAAGTCTGAGATTTTGTTAATCCGGATGTCGGATTTTAACTCCATAAGATGGAGAATTAAATTACGGACGTGTAGGAAAAAGAATCGGGTAAAACGGATCAATAACGAAGAAGTTATGGCCGTTTCCGTGAAATCGGGTTGAGCTGGGTATGTACAGCAACTGATTAAGCATCAGTCTGTGAAAAAGGGGGCCTAGCGTCACGCGACGCCCCTTGGCGTCACGCGACGCCCCCTGTTCCGGAAATAAATTTGTTTTGTTGTTGTTTGACCCATGTAACTTGTTTACACTTATTATTTAACTATCAAAACTAACTTTTAAGTTGGTTTTGATTATAGGTGATAGCCAAGAGTGCCCGGATAAAGATCAAGCTCGATGAGAAACCGAACACGATAAAATACAAGCTTCCGCGCGACGTTTCGTCGTATCTTTTAAACGACGAATTCAATTACATTAAGTTGTATATTTTTGAAATGTTGTAAACATGTTGGAATGTTAGTATGAAAAGTTTTTGTAAAGTCACATTTTAGCATTAAAATGTGTATTTATTTAATAAAATCTTGATATATAAGACGGGCGTTACATACAGGCTAGAAAGTATTAAAACATTATGCCAAAACACTTATGGACAATCTATTTAAAGGTATACAAATTGGGGTAGTCAAATAAAACTAAGAAAGCAGATTCAAGACAGGTTAATGTCTACACAAAATAACCCTTCCCCTCATTTATACAAACCTCAAAGGCGACCAGAAGGGAGGCGAGCGAAGTGTGAAGCCACTTTATAGTCCAGAATTTCATAGAGACAAACGACTCAGCCTCTTTCTATGCCTTTAGAGGATTAAATTTGCTAAGTTCCTCACCTCTATTTCGATGCGTCTAGGCACAATTCTAGGTTTCTTGAAATCCTTTGTAGTGTTCCTATCTGATTCAAGAACCTGTCAAAAATTGACCTCATGATTACAATTTCAGGAAAAAAATGAAACCACAAACTTATAATACGAATGAATCAAAGATACATACACGTAGATAACGAATCGAGGAAATAAGAAATTGCCTCAGGGGAAAATGATAACTATCCATGCCTCACAAATCCAAATAAGAATTTTGTTCCCTAGCATTCAAACCCCTTCCTCGTAATCAAAGCCACAGATCTAATCACCACGTCAATGGATTCCATTTATCGTGTTTTTGCCCAAATCTCCATCAATCAGCCTATCAATTTTTGGTGTTTCCTCATCGCCATACCTCCGCCACTGCCAAAAACCCCCAGCTGCGATGGTATTGTTGGAAATTTAGAGGAAAATATTTTATTACTTTATAGATAGATACCCCTTTATTAATCTTCCATGCTTCTAATTTTATTCACAGTCATGTTGCATTCAAATTGTATGAAAATTTAACATATTTTTCAACTTAAACCCACATCTAAATACCCATCTAAACACAATTTGTTTACTTATAAACAAAATCCTGTTGCAAACAAATCACTAATCATACAAAAACACATGACCAAAATACCAAATCAAATTTCATCAAACAAGAAACAGAATTTCTTACTCCCAAACAGAAACCTTAGAAAAATATTATGACCAATTCAGATCAAGTTAAAAAAAACCAATAAAGTAATTGTAAAACTCACCGGTGCAGCTACCGAAACGATTCGTAGAGAGCAACAAGAATGCAATGATCATTTTTCCACACAAACGGTTCTTAAGCCTCTGGTGGTTCAAGTCGTCTAGTCACCGAGAACCACCGTCACAGTCCCTTATCAAGATCAAATATACGAAAACTGAGTATCACTAATTTGATCTAAACATCTAATCAGAATTATAGTGCACGTGTAGACGAACCTAACCTTAACAATCGAGGATTGCCTCAAATAGGCTCACCCTTCGTCGGAGAAACCATCACTTGGACCTCAGACGTCAACCTATGAACCCTAGCCGACGGTGTGTGGTGTCAATCGAACCATAATCGGTTGAACAAACACCACCGATACCAGCGTTATTATCCCCCTCGAGTTATGAACCCTAGCCAACGGTGTGATGTCGATTGAACCAACACGCTTTACAATCAGGGAAACACACATCACCACGAGGATCGCCATCCTCTGTACCGTCTATTGATGCGTTTCATAACCCAGATACGTTACCGGAGCCTCGATGGAGGCAATCTTCCTCTCTCTATCTCGTAACTGATATTCTTCTGCTGCCTTTCTCTAGCATCATCAGCTGTCTACATAAGTAAATACCTAAAGTGCCCCTTGGCACTGTACATAAGAACCTACCGCAAATGTTATATAGAAGAATAATTCGTGTAAGAGACAGGACTATAACCTAGTTATTTTATTCTTATAAAGAAGCAAGTTAAATATGCATACATGTGTTGTAACATGTGCTTAGAGAGTTTTTCAAAAAAAAAAAAAAAAAAACTAGAATTTTCCTTTTTAACCTTCAACTTTTAATCTCTAACAATTTAAGTTTTAAGTTTAATCTTTGTTTCCTTTTTAACCCTAAACTTTTAATCTTTGATAATTTAAGTTTAAAGTTTTAATCTTTGGTAATTTAACCCTTTTGATTAATTTGATTTTTCCCTTCTAATTCAAAAGTTTCTATCTTATACGATTTAACCCCTTTGATTAATTTATTTTTCACTTCTAATTCAAAAGTTTTCATCTTTTGCAATTTAACCACTTTGATTTTTTTTACTTATGTGTGGTAATCTTGGCCTTGGGGGTTTTTCAAACAAAAAATGGTTATGCATATGGTTGTTAAAACGTTGGCTTTTGGGGGGTTTTTAAAAAAAATTGATTTTTTTACTTTTCACCCAAAAGTATTTCATAAATTACTTTTAACCCAAAACTATTTGTTTTTTTTTTTTACTTTTAACACAAAACTTTTTATCTTTTGCAATCCATCCTCACAATTTTTTTTTTACTTTCAGCTTTGGTCCTTTATAGCTTTTGTTTTCCGCAAATTTTTCGCTTTATGCTTCGGTCTAAATTTTGTGACTTAACACATCGCAACGTGCGTCTTTGGTTTAACGTTTTTACGTTTCGTCTATTTTTTTCCCGTTTGACAGGTTCAACATAACGTGCGCGTCATAAATCGACTTAGTTATAACTAAAGAATCCCCGCCGCATTGCGGCGGGTCGTAATTCTAGTTAATATAAACCATAATAATTACTAATTGGAAAACAAAAGGCGTGAACATATTACCATAGAAAATATAGAGGGCCACAATGGTCGTAGGTGCATGAAACCAGGCTTTGAAAGCGGTTTTGTAAAATAGCCAAACGAAATCTATATATAGTATCTTAAACCTACGCATTCTCAAAATCATTCCATTCACTATCATCATTTTTTAAATCTAACAATCATGTCTTGCTACAAGGGAAAGTACGCTGGTATCATCTTCATTCTCCCCTTTATATTCTTTGATTTTTTTTTCAACCGTTATTTGTCGTTTGATTTTTTATTATCATCATGATCTACGTTTTGGCAATTGTTATGGTGTAATATGCAGGAATTTGTTTGTTTTGTTGGTTGTTTTTGGGTTAATTTTCTATTTCTAAGCATAGTGATTAAGCCTTAGCGATTAGTTTCATCCATGGTTCACACGCCGGCCTGAAGGAGGGAAGGGTGGGCGACCGCACAGACCGTTATCTCCAAGAGCTAAAAAAGGATATATAATTTTAAATTTATTTATATTTTGTTAAATAAATACTTTTGGGGGCACTACCCCGGATTTTCGGGGGAGGGCCCTGTGCCCATGGGTGATCATTAACCGTCGAAACCGATCGAACAGTCCAAACCGTAAAAAGTCAGCCTGTTTGAAATACACATAGAGTTGTTTGACAATTTATGGTTTGAAACTTGATACCAGCTGTGTAATCCAAACCAGCGGTTTAACATTTATTTTATTATTTTTCATTTCAGGAATAAAAGTTATGATTATGTATTTTATTCATAAACGATCCTCATTTTTATTTTTTTAAATATAACACAATACAATATTGTGATTTGAAAAAAAAATATTATTTAGTCTATAACCATCATCATAGACGGTAAATCCCAACAATAACAAAGCTAAGGTAGGGCCTGAGGAGGGTAAGATGTAGACAGCCTTACCGCTACCACTTAGGAATAAAGATGCTGCTTCCAGTGAGACCCCCGACTCTATGGTAGTTTTGAATCAAACCTTGGATACAAGGCACATAACACTCAGCAGGACAAAGGCCGATTAGTGCATGTACCCCCTTTTCTTTCGGCTATCAACGGCACCACATGATGCATGATTAACCATCCCCCGCTTTTAACGTTATTTTCACGAAATTAGTAAAATAACGTTAAAATTAGTGCACTTTCACTTTTGTCCCCCCCCCCCCCCTCCCGAGGGCGCACACATATATACATTATATGTGCATACCGCAAGCGGGGCGTATTTAGTCTATAACCGTCGATACCAAACTGTCAAACCGTGAAAACGGGCCTGTTCAGTTTGTCATTTTCCAAAACCATTAGTGGTTCAGCCCAAAAATTGGCTAAAACCAGCCCGAACAGGTCTGTGGGCTTCTCTTGTATCATGGACGTGCTTGCCATAGATCTGATTTTATACATAATCTGGCTTAGTTTTTATCTTTTGATGTTTGTTTATCATTCTGATTCACTTGATCTAGTGTTCTTTATTGAAATTAATCAAGAGATTGGTTACAGTTTAATAATCATAGATCATATTTAGTATGCAAATTCATATGCAAATAAACCATAGATCAAGGTGGTTTGGATCCACCAATGATTTTGAAACCAATATGTAATGAACTAATGGTTGTTGATCAGATGAGCTTATTGCCAATGCTGCCTACATTGGTACACCTGGCAAGGGTATTCTTGCTGCTGATGAGTCCACTGCCACGATCGGAAAGCGCCTTTCCAGCATCAATGTCGAGAACAACGAGTCAAACAGGCGAGCCCTACGTGAGCTTCTTTTCTGCACTCCTGGTGCCCTTCAATACATCAGTGGAATCATCCTCTTTGAGGAGACTCTCTACCAGAAGACTGCTGCAGGTAATTTAACATTCACATATGTTACATACATCAAATCGACAACGTATTTTTTTAACGGGTCATAACGCGTTCTCAGAAAATGAGTTCGAGTCAAAATGGGTCGCTCTAAAAAATAACAATTTGGTTCGAGTCAAAATGGGTTCTTACCAATAGAATCAATCACAGGTTGAATTGAGTCGTTTTAGAAAAAGAAAAGTATCAAAATAAGTTCACGCTATATTATTTTACGACAGCTAGTCAACAAGTTTTATGATAATAACCCGTTGTCTTTGAATGCGACCTAGATATTATTCTAACCTTGATGATATTATTACAGGTAAGCCGTTTGTTGAGCTAATGAAGGAGGCTAAGGTCCTTCCTGGAATCAAGGTTGACAAGGGTGTTGTCGAGCTTGCTGGAACCAACGGCGAGACGACGACCACAGGTCTTGATGGTCTTGGCCAGCGGTGCGCTCAGTACTATGAAGCCGGTGCTAGGTTCGCCAAGTGGCGTGCCGTTCTCAAGATTGGTGCCAACGAGCCATCCCCGCTTTCCATTATGGAAAATGCTTATGGGTTGGCCCGATATGCGATCATATGCCAAGAGAACGGTCTAGTCCCCATTGTCGAGCCAGAGATCCTTGTTGATGGACCTCATGACATCAACAAGTGTGCTGATGTAACTGAACGCGTCCTGGCTGCATGCTACAAGGCTCTTAATGACCATAAAGTGCTTCTTGAGGGTACCCTTTTGAAACCCAACATGGTCACCCCTGGATCTGAGGCCAAGAAGGTTGCGCCTGAGGTGGTGGGTGAGTACACTGTCCGTGCCCTTCAACGAACCATGCCTGCAGCGGTCCCAGCCGTTGTGTTCTTGTCTGGTGGTCAAAGCGAGGAGGAGGCCTCGGTCAACCTCAATGCCATTAACCAGTACAAGGGTAAGAAGCCATGGAGCCTAACCTTCTCGTATGGACGGGCCCTACAGCAGAGCACCCTCAAGGCCTGGGCCGGTAAGGAAGAGAATGTGAAGAAGGCGCAGGAGGTGTTCCTTGGTCGTTGCAAGGCCAATTCTGAGGCGAGTGAAGGGAAATACAAGGGTGGTGCTGCTGGCGAGGGTGCTAACGAGAGCCTTCACGTGAAGGACTACAAGTACTGATTTGTCACGGTACAAACATATCTGATATCCCGTGGGCTTAAGCCTCGGGTCATATACGTTTTGTTTTTTTATTTGAGTCTAGTGTTAGTAACGATGCCTAAAAATAAGCCCGAAAAGTGTTGGGCATTGGTCGAGGATAATGATAACCCGACCCGTTTTAAACTTCTTTTTTATTTTTTTTCTTTTTATGGTCTGTACATATTCACAAATTGTTCACCCAACCATGTAATCACAACTTTTTGTGAATTATTGATATCCAAAAGAATTTATTAACAAACCAGAATGTTATGTTAGCTCGTGTCATGTCATGTTGGATTCTTATAATCACATAAAACAGAGAGTCCAATAGCATACCACATTTCAAGGCCCATACACTTTTGGGCCTTCAACTAAAAAGCCCAATATCACTTGCAAGTTACAAGGACCAATTAATGCAGAAGTTATACTTTTATGTTGACATTTGTTACTTGTTAGTGTAGAAATTATAGTTTTGTAAGTATTGGATGTTTGATGTTACCTCAATGACTAGTGTGGTTATTAGCAAAACAGCAAGTTTCCACCACAAATTTATGTTTTGGGATTGAGTGACACTAAATATATTTGGGATTTTGGGTAATGTGTTTTATGTGGAAAATAAAAAAAGATGAAATGCAGCTTCGCAACCTAACGACCAAAAGTCTAGAACTCACTTGAATTATTATTCGAATATTCGCAGGGGCGGCCGGGGTGGGGGAGGAGGACCACTGGCCAAGGCCCGTGAATCTGAAGGGCATATTTTTTAAGGGCGGAACTGCAGTGTATTTGCCTGAATTTTCTTGATCTGTTCACGATGAGACCTGCAAGAATGAGAAGCTGAGTGTATGGTGTGAAGAAGATGATTATATGAGAGTAAATGAAGGGTAATTTTGTCATTAAACAATCCAATAAAAAATTCTAAAAGTTGATATTTGCCGGTAAGTACGCCGTAGGCCAATACAAACTTTCTTTCAAATGGTTTAATTTGTTTTTCAAATATAATAATAAGTTAACACATGTCTTTCGTTTAGCTACATTTTGCACTTTTTATTAGTTTTCACTATTTCGTTTAGCAACATTTTACCCTTTTTTATTAGACGATGGGGTGTGGTTTGGGTAGTCTCTTTGGAAACTATCCGCCAGGTCACATGGGGTGGAGGACCATCCCCTTAGGGACTACCCAAGGGTGTGGAAGATGGACCATCCCCTTATTTTTTATATATAAAACTAGCTTTGAGGGACCCACTTTATCACACAACAATACACACAATTAATGGGGTGGCCCACATTTTGCCCAGTCTCAAACAGCATGGAGAAGCCGTAAGCGCCGCGACAAACCCCAACGGGGAGGTGTGGGACGGAGGGGGACGAGCAAAGCCGTGTGGGGACGTTCCCCACACCCTTCGGTCTTAGTTTTCACTATAATGTCATGGTAACTAAATTTGTTAAAAAAAATTTTGAACTTTTTTAAAAGTTTACATCATTAAAGTAAATATTATTACATGTTAGTGGATGATATATATATACGTGTGTAAAATATAAAACCGAAAAAAGTACCTTGCCCTCTATATAAAATATGAACACCTCAAAACTTATTGGATCCTCTTTTTCAGGCATTAAAATAAAACCACATAACTTATTAGTTGAAGTTAGGAGAGGTGATCAAACAATTTGCTATCAAGAATCTTAAAAGGGCTTCATGAGTCATTGGTTAACTATAACAATATGTCATCTAATACTTTGATTTTGTAATGTTTATCACTATAGCGATAATCGTTGCTTAAAAAGTAGTTTATATAATTCGTTAGGGTCTAAGGGCCTTTTTTCGGGCTTGTACAGGGTACTTAAGGCCGGCCCTGGTTATTCGTGACATTAAATATATATGAAAACAATGTTTTCGATAGTAGAGTTCAGCACCATATGCTCTTGATCCAGTTCTTAGACGTTGATGTCCTCGTGTTGTGCTTTAGTGGTAAGGAGCTGTGAAGACATTTTCTAGCTGGCAATAATTTTTGGAATTACCAACCGATCATCCAAGAAGCTGGCTGGTATGATTCAATTTAGAGGTGCACAAACCGGTTAATTTTAATAACCGGTTCGGTTAACCGGTTATACCGGTTAATTTGACTTTTTGAATTTAACCGGTTAATGCTTTAACCGGTTATTACTTTAACCGGTTATTTTTTTAACTGGTCCGGTTAATTACTTTAACCGGTTCGGTTAATTAACCGGTTATTTTCGGTTATTAACCGGTTTTTTTGCCTTTTTTTTGAATTTTCCGGTTATTTTTTCGGTTAACCGGTCTATCGGTTAAAAAACCGGTTTAAAAAAACCGGTTACTATACTAAATACTTATAACCGGTTACTAACCTACGGTTAAATAACCTATTGAACCGGTTATTCCTAAATCGGTTATTAACCGGTTACGGTTTCGGTTAATAACCGGTTACGGTTAATTAACCGGTTATTTTGTGCACCTCATTCTATCTCTAGATTGTCATTTTCTTTTTCTCTTCACTTCCTAAGCCAATAATGGACTTGTGTGTTTCAGTTCCCAGAAAACTCTCACATTATCTCTATATTTCTTATAAATTCTTACCATTCGAATTGAACTTTTCAAGTAAAACAAAAAAAGCAGTACAAAAACGATAAAGTACCGAGAAACCCCAGTACTGATACCAAACTCATCTGTAGTCTATCTACGCGTCAGAGACCAAAACTTTTTGAGATTTAGGAGAATGGTATTTTGTATCAATTTAACTATACATTTTTAAACAACAATATAGCAAAATTAGGCGCAGCTTTGTAATGGACTAATGGGGAAAATGTACATGGACACAATATTACAATGGATTAGGTGCACATTGTAATCAAACACGCAATGAATCGAAACAGGAAAGTTGGACGCACTTCTATAATAAAGTCAATTTATTTTAACAACAATTCCTAGATTTTTAACGATAAACATATCACAACTAGGATTTAAAGTTAAACTCTCAACTTTTTTATTATGAGACGCACACCTTAACCAGATGTCCACTAGAGAACACATAGGAGTTGTTTGACACCCTCTGAATCAGTAAGCGTTAAACCAGTAAGAGGTCTTCAATATCCACCTCAACATAATTAATTATTGAATGGGCTCTCACCTGCGGAAATGAAGGGACGAAAGCGACGAGACGCGCCTGGGGGCGGTGTGGACTACCCGCGATGGCCCGGTTCGGTCCCACCCACACCCAGCAGCCTTCAAACGACCACCAATCACACACGTGGATTCTCATGATAAGTCACATGAGAATGCACCCTCTAATTTTATGAAAAAACTTTATGAAAGAGAGCATGATGAGTTGATGACATTGCACCCTCTAAGGATACATATAATTACATGAACACATGTTTCTAACAATAAAGATAGATTTATTAGTTGTTCAACTTTTTTTTATATATTAAAGAGTACCACAAATACTATCACACATCTTATCATACAATTGGTTTTAATTCAATATAATACAAACTTACATAACCGTGAAAATGTCTAGTTGCACTAAGACTCGCCAGTTTCAATAGTTCATAGAGATATACCATTAGACCAAACCCTTTCCAAACTTGTCGCGATAGTCTCTCGGGCTCAAACAGTTGTAAGGTTCCGCATCAGTGAGCATCTTGACAACCTCCCTCATGCTCGGCCTTAGATTCGGAAGCTTCGTGGTGCAAAGCAAAGCAATCTTCAACACCCTTTTCATGTCATCGGCTAAATCATTTGTTTCGTCGGAGATTAACTTGGGATCGAGAAGTTTAAGGATGTTTTCACTGTTGTTAAGGTTGGACAAGGCCCAATACACTATGTCCTTTCCTTCACCGTACTCCTCCTCTATCGCTCTTTTTCCCGTCACCAGTTCTAGTAACACCACTCCAAAACTGTAAACATCGCTCTTTTCAGTCACTTTTAGCGTGTATGCCAACTCTATAAGACAAAAGGAAGTGTAATATGTTAGTAACTTCAAATTTTAAATAAACTAATAAATGACAATATTAACTCACCGGGGGCGATATAACCATGAGTGCCCACAAAACAGTTGGAGTCCGACCCTAAACATTCCTCGTCCGCGATCCTCGCAGCCCCAAAATCGGCAATCTTTGCCTCAAAATCTTTATCGAGCAAAATGTTACTCGACTTGATATCGCGATGCAAAATAGCAGGAGTACAATCATGGTGCAAGTAAGCAATCCCTTTTGCAGCCCCGCATGCGATCTTGTACCTTTGAACCCAATCTAACTCGGGCTGCTCGTTCTTCACAACTCGACCCAACGCCTCGTATAGGTTCCCATTAACCATATGCTCGAAAACCAAAAAGCTCGAACTCCCTTTCATCAAACAAGCGTAAAGTTTCAGTATATTGCGATGACGAATCTTCCCAAGGATCCCGATTTCGGCTGTCATAACTTGCAGCTTGTTCCCCTTCCCGATCTGCTTAACCGCGACCGTTAGCCCGGACCTTTTCGAGTCGACCCGGTACACTTTCCCGGTACCTCCAACTCCAATCAACTTCCCTTCATCCAAATCGCATAGTTCATCCACATCAAATTCGATCTGATGGAAATTTTCGAGTTTCCATTTCGGGTTTCCAGTCCCTTTCTCCTCATCAAACCCGTGTTTGGTGTCGCCCTTTTCGCGACGCGTCTGAAGGTTCTTGTAACTAGCATACATTAACCCTCCTAACACTACCATCAAACTAAAGAGCAAGATACAAAACAAAAGCAGTTTGCTTTTGTCGATTTCGCGACGGTGATGTTCACCGTCACAAATGTCGAGTCCTGAACTCACTCTCCGCCCCGAATCCTCTTTCGCACAAAGCTTATCGTTACCGGCGAATGCAGCATCTCCTCCTATGCTTAAAAGATCAGACGGAACGCTTCCAGACAACCGATTAACCGAAAGATCAATCGAGCTTAACCTTAACCGCCTGAGCTTATCCGGGATCCCACCCGTTAACTGATTTTGCGACAAGTTAAGCGCATTTAACGACGAAACATCCGCCAAACTAGAGGGAATGTTTCCGGTTAAAACATTTCCCGCCAAATTCAAATCAACCAGCTTCTCGCATTCACCAATCTCATCCGGAATCGAACCCGAAAACAATTTATGCTCAAGATGCAAGTATGATAACTGCTTTAGATCCCGAATTTGCAATGGGATTTCACCGGAAAACTTGTTATTCGACAAAGCAACCTTCTCAAGGTGTGTTAATTCCCCGATTTCCGTTGGAACCGAACCCGAAAACCCATTATTGAACAGTAACAACTGTCTCAAACTGATGGAAACTCCGATGACCGGAGAAATTTCTCCGGTGAATTTATTACCACTAACATCAATCATCTCTACCAAAGGCAAAGCCCATAACTGATCAGGAACATTTCCAGATAACTGATTCTGATTAACTCGAAACCTCAATAAAGACTTACATTTACCATAACTTTCCGGCAGCTGACCGGAAAAATTATTATCAATAGCCAACAGTTTCTGAAGCTTCCCGGATGCACATAAATACTCCGGCAACCCACCGGAGAATTTATTTTCCGATATATCGATGTCAACCAATGGAGCAAACTTCGCGAAATTCTCCGGGAACTCACCGGAGAAATTATTCTGGTAAATTGAAAACCCCTTTAGATATTTCATATCTCCAAATCCCACCGGAAGTTCACCGGAGAAATAATTCGTATTACATTGAAACACAGTCAAATTCTGCAAATTCCCCATCTCCAACGGAAACTCTCCATGCATTTCGTTCTTCGAAATATCGAATTCTTGTAACAGGTTTAGATTCCCAATCTCCGGCGGGATTACTCCGGTCAACTGGTTTTCAAACAGCTCTATTTTCAAGAGATTTCTCATTCTTGTGATCCCCACCGGAAACTCGCCGGAAATTTTATTTCCGGCGAGATCTAGCGTTCCTAAATTATTCAAATCGAATATGGAATCGGGTATTTCTCCGGTCAATTGACTACCTCGTAAATAAAGGAAATTTAAATTCTTCAAATTCCCAATATTTTCCGGTATACCACTCGGTTCAAAATTATTATCTCCAAGACTGAGTGCGGTTAACCCGGTCAAATTTCCGGTCCAATTCGGAAACTCTCCGGTGAAGTAGTTATCGGAAATATCCAGAATCTCCAGATTTGTTAACTTCGAAAGATCGGGTACCTCACCGGTAATATTATTCGAACTCACATTCAAAACTCTAAGATCCGTACAGTAGGCAATTGTCGCCGGAAGCTCGCCGGAGATGAAATTTGACGGGATCACGAGCGATTTTAAACTCCGAAGAGCCGAAATCGCCGGAGAGATTTTTCCTGTGAGTGATTTGTAATTCAGGGAAATGTCGGTGACCCGACCCGTTTCGTTGTTACAGATGACACCGTAAAATTGGCATGGGGAATCAGTGATCTTCCATGATTTTAAGTAATTAAACGGGTCTTCGAAGTGGTTTTTGAAGTCAAGCAGTGCGTTGACTTCAGGGTTTGACGATGAACCGGAAGTTGGCCGGAAAAAGATTCCGGCGAGTGAGATTATGAAGATGATTGTGATTTGGCGGGAAGAGGGTGTTAAGGGTAGTTTAGTCATTTTGATGTGTAAGGGTAAAGTGGTCATTTGGAAAGATGAGTTTTGTTTAGTAGCTGGCGAGTTGCATTATTGGCCGTATAGGTTGTAATGTTCTGAAAAAAAAAAAAACATTAAAAAAGCATGGTTATCATTTCATGTAGGATATGATATTTGAATTATTAAAAGAAAATAAAAAAGAATGTTTCGTTACCGACATGAATTGAATTGTTTAACAAGGAATTCATGGTTAAGAAAAGCATGCATCAATTCAAATTTAATCCACTATTATCAAAAGAATAGACAATGGTTTAACTAACATACCTTAAGTAAATTATACTAGTTTTTAACATTAACTATTTCCGATGAGCCGAGTTGGCTAGAAGCTCGACTCATTTGAACTTATAAAGCTTTGGACTTAACTTGTTTCAATGTCTATGTATGTTTAAAGATTAATATCAGCACACGATTTACCTTGGGATAGCTTTGTTTATGATTTATTGTTTTATTTTTGCATAAGTGCGTATAAATTGTTTTTTATACACAATATAGTATTTATTTATCTTATTTTAATTATATATCGTAATATATGTTTATTTAGATTCAAAGGTCTAGTCAAACACACTCAATATATAGAGCTTAAGTTCAAATTTGGTTTTTTAAGTTCAGCTTGATTCAAACTTTTTATCTCAAATAGCTTGATTGTTTACACCATTTTAGTTATAACGTATGCATAAAAGTTAAATTTTGACGTACTAGATTTGTTATGTGTTATTGAATAATGACCTTTATTTATACCAACTATTAAGATTTATTAATAATTAAAGTTTTAAAATTTAGTTAGGTTGTGTCTGTGAGAGAGAGATGATGATGGCATTGAGGGGTCCATTTATTATTATTATTATTATTATTATTATTATTATTATTATTATTATTATTATTATTATTATTATTATTATTATTATTATTATTTTTTTTTTTTTTTTTGGGGGGGGGGGGGGGGGGGGGGGGGGGTATGTGTATAGTATATATTACATTATATACTATAGGACAATGTAGATTGTGACGTTGAGGGGTCAAATTGGATCTAGTAGTGGACTCCATAGTGAGACGAGAAAATGAAAGATATCTACTTCAGAATTTGTGCATATCTTGTGTGGGACTTCAATCATAAGAATTTTAAGAAAAAAAAAAAATAAACCTATTTGACGTATTTTATTATTTACTTAATTCAATTATTTTGTATAAGCTATATAAAAGAAAAGGAAATTATGTTTTTATTTTGATGGCATTTTCCTTATTCATGTTTCATTCATCATATATTAATTGTCTTTTGTACTTCCATTTGTATTATATTTATGCTCCTGATGGTGATATAACATGTCATAATAAGTTAATTAAATACTTAATTCTATTGATTAAATATTAATTAACTATGATAATAAATCTTGAAAAGCTAGTTATTGTTTTGTAACTATATAATAATATTTTGTAGTTGGCCATGTTGAAATTCAAATGTTAAGAAGCAGGAAAACGATAAACATACCGTCTACGGTTTCGATTAGGATGGCTTTGATGATTATTAAACAATAATTTAAGATTAGATGGTTGTTGTTTCTAGATGATTAGTAGCTAATATATATATAATAATTTAAGCATGAAAATAATTAAAGTTCACTTTTTTTTTTAACAAAAACCTAAAAGTAAAAGGGGCTTTTTTTACGAATATAATTAGAAATGAGAACACTTCTTAGGCTGGAGGGTGTGAGATGGAGCCCTTGGGGGTTATAAATGCCACCTCAGCGCCACGTAGGCGCTACGTCAGCCAAGTGGGCTTTATAACGCCCCCTTTAATATGGTGGGTGTGGGGTATAGCGCCCCGGGCGCTATAGAGAAAAAAAAATAAAAAAAAATAAAAATTTTGATTGGTTTAACTAAATGGGCCCCACCTGATAACCCTCCTTCTTCAAGTTAACATGATGGCGCCCCCTTCTATAGCGCCCCCTTTAATTTGGTGGGTGTGGGGGTATAGCGCCCCGGGCGCTATAGGTGATGACATGGCGGGGGTGGCGCCCCCCACACCCTCCGGCCTTGGTAGATTAGTAGACACAAGCTGGCCCTAAGAATTCGTGTACTCTGTTCAATCTCGAAAAAACGTGTCCTTAGACCTTAACGAAATTGGGTATTGGGCTCACTAAAGGTCTAAACTTAATGTCAATGGGCTAATAACTAATCTAAACCACAATAATAGTTTTGTAAGTAGGTCTATATTGGTGTTTGTATAGGTAAACTCTATTAAAAAATTTGTTTAGATATACATATTGGGTTTTTTTTAAATAACGTGCCATTCGAATTGGACTTCCCCGCCCAACCCCAGGGCCGCCCCTGAGTAGACACTCGCTTAAAACTATCACTAAAAATATATATTTTAAAGCTACACGAACTAATAAAAACCCTTGTATAACGACTTAAAAACATTGATGGTATTGTTTATCAAGTAGAAGATTATGGAAAACAATGGTATTATAAGGATCTTGTCATGATATCACCCTAAAATATATTAGGTTACACGGTGTGAGTAACGTCACCAGCCACCTTAGCTAGCTAGCACCCCCACACCGCCTCGGCTCCGCCAAAAAGAGGCGCCATCAATGCCATCGTCAAGCCCTTAACGGGTGCTAGAGGGAGACTTTATTGGGGGCCATGTATATATACCAATAAATTTTTTTTCTCTTTTTTCCTTTTTCTATCAAGTTAAAAGGCTTTGTTTTATTCCACGCAATGCTAATTAAGGGTGTGGACTTTAAAGTCCCTCTGTCTTCGTGATGTCTTAAAACCTCTAGGGGCTTTATTCTATACCGTCCATCCTTAGTTAGAATCTCTAACAAACCAACACAAAACTTCACCTTTAACATTGTAATTATATCAATTTGAAGCGATTTTGTCGCACTCGCTAATTACATGCATATGTACATGCCATTTTCTTCGTTCGAATATAAATTTGAAGTGATTTTGTTGGTCTTGTAAATTCAATGCATATGTGTAGGTTGTATGTTCGTTACTTTAGATGTAAAATATTCATGTGTTTTATTTTATGTGCATGCTTATGCTAGTGCGTATTGTGTCGTAAATCAAACTTTTTCACCTTGTATTTGCATTAATAAATATTCGTTTGTGCAATATGCACGTTTCAAACTCTAAAGAAAGAAGAATGCATATATTCTTCATCTTATTTTCAACCTTATAATTATTTATGTAATTAAAGGTGTAAACGAGTCAAGCAAAAAAGTTTTAGCTCAATTTCAACTCGTGTTATTAAAGGTGTGAACGAGTCAAGCAGAAAAGTTTTAGCTCAATTTGAACTCGTAAATAGTTTTATCAAGCACAAATTAACTTGACTAGGCCTAAGATTGCAAAGAATCGAACGTTCAGCGGATAGATTGTGAACTGTTCGGCGGAAAGTTCGTTTGTGTTCATTCGTTTAATAAATTAATGAACACGAACATGAAATTTTGTTTGTTTAGTTAAAGGAACGAATATGAACAGATGTCGCGTTTGTTCATTTATATTCAAGAACATTCGGTAACATGTTTGCTTCAGTTCGTTCGTATTCGATAGTTCATTAGTATTTTTATTTTTTATATTTTATATAAATACTTCAAAACTTTCACTGATAAAACATTTATCAAATATTCGTATATTACGTACCTTTTAATATATGTTTATTTGTGTTGATGAACAATTGTTTGTGTTCATTTCTGTTTATGACGTTTCTTTTTCATTCGTTTGTGTTCTTTACCTAAAATTGATGAACGAACATGAACACGTTCATTTACATAATGAACAAACACGAATATTAAATCCTGTTCGGTAAGTATTCGTGAATAGTTCGTAAACACGTTTACTTCTTAACGAACTAACACGAACGTCTTATTCGTGTTCGTTTGGTTTGTTTGCCGCCCCATGACTACACTCTACTTGTTTATTATTTACTTAATCGTAATTGTTATAAAACATGATATACTAATTGTTTTATTTATCATAATGCATAAATCATTTTTTACTTAATTTATTAAGTTATTATATATCAGTATATTATTTCTAAAAAAAAATGAATAACAAGTATTAGCAACATAGTAAACAAGTACAGATGAGATCAACTTTTGACAATTAAGAAAACATGTTAGTTAATCTCCGATTTTTCTATAAACATTCTTAACAACTTACACTTACCACACCTATAATTATTAAAAATACATAGCACTATTCCTCTACTTATAAAAGAAAATAATAATAATTTATGCTGAATTTTTATCATAAGATAATAATTCTCATAATTAGTGATGTGTTACCAAATTACCTTTAACGCACTAGCATTAGCAATCATTTAAATTCATGCTTCGTGTCAACTCCACATATTCAAAAATTAAAAACTCAAAAAAACAAAAAAGAAATAAACAAAATTTGAAGCAAAAACAGAAGAAACTTTTCACCTGGAAAGCAGAATTCAGAAGCTTATTGACTCCTTAATGGCTTTGTAAATCTTCAATTTGAAATGAACCCAATTGAAATCTACTTAGGAAGAAGATGATAATCATTTATGGGAATTGAAGAATGTCGGTTTGAAGATAAAAAAGATGATTATTGGGATGGAAGAGATCAAGTGGATTTCTTGAAAAACAGAGAGAGGGAGGGAGGGAGAGAGAAAAGATATTATTATTATTAGTTTATGAATGGGAAAGAAAGATTGTGGGTTGGGGGCAGGCCTACTAAGGATTGAAGTGAAAGAGAAGGGATGAAATGAGAATGAAAGAAAAGACAAACAAAGGGGTACTAATAATTTGTTGTTTGAGATTCTTGTGTATCAATGGATTTAGACAGGTGCTTCTTCATTCATTTAACTCCTTTTATTTTTAGAGGGGATGTTTTTTTGTTATCAATTTGTGGTTTTTTTTACATGAAGAAAATCATGTTAAACTACATGAACTAGGATTCAAGGTATTTATAACATAGACGGACCGTTAATAATTATTACATATTTACAATACGATCGAACATATAAACACTTTGATATAAAATGTCATATAATGTAAACTAATAAACTTGTTTGTTTACATATAACAAAGACTATTACAACTATAAGCATACTACTTTTACAAAAAATATGAAACCTAATTGAAATTTTTGTGTACTATCAAAGCACGAGGATCATAGTGTTGTGGCAGCGTCTTTTTTACACAACTGCTTCCATCCTGTTGCAGGTACATCATATACAGGAGCTTGATTCTTGGTTACGTTCATCGGTTGATACAATAAAAAACAACGGTTGTCTTAGAATTGCGTGTGCCGGTTCACCTACAAAATTAGTAATTCATTATATGTGAACATAACAAAAGGCATGTAATAAATAAAACGATAGGTAGTATGTCACACCTCAACCGATGACGGAAACATTGAAGTAAGACGAAAACAAAATTGCTTGACACATCATAACACTAATTGTGACAATAATTAAATAAGTTCCAATCGCATAAATACTAACATGAAATACATTGTTTCAAACCAAATACATCAATTGTATCAAACATGAATCATGAAACAAAATAAAAGTTTATTCTTAAGGTGTGTATCTAAATCCACCCTAATTATGTTCTTCGTCATATCAACTAGCGACCTGCAACAAGTATAAAATAATGGTCAACAAAAAGTTGACGAGTATACAAGTTTGATAACATAGCATAATAGTGAAAAGTTTAATGGTGCTCATGTCCAACATGATAAAATGTATATCCTGTTACTAACATACTACACAAGTGTAAGCTATATGTCAAACCAGAGTTTAACGCAATCGTGATTACCAAACAACGTCGAAACGAAGATGGTGTAACATAGTTTACTTAACAATACCACTAGTCCTATAGCGCTATAATTGTTAAGATAGGCTTGCAAAGTTAATGAACATATAGACACGTGTAAACGTAGCATGCGAGATTAACAAGAATAAACAAGTCTCATGTTTAATAGTGGATAGAGTGTGATTTGTAACAAGTTTAATAATGTTGCGTGTTTTGTATAATTGTACATGTTGCACCCAAAGTGTATAAAATAGAAAATGGGATCGAGTACACTCACGGTTTTGCGTAGATTCCACTAAACCGAGAGCTGATTGGATGAGGGTTGGTACACCGAGGTTACCCTGAAATGGGTAAAAGAAGGTGTGAGTATTCTGATGTGATAAGGGTTCAGATCAGACTTTAAAATACAGAAAAATGTATGAAAAATCAAGTAACAGACCCTTCGTGCGAATGGGAAGCCATTCGTGCGACTAGTCTATTTATGCGTGTATGTATTGTAACGCCCTAATCTCCACATTTTTTACTTAAGTAACTATAAAAAATTATTTTAGAAAATTCGGCATGACCCGTTCGTATGATAAACATATCCCTGTTTTTACAACTCAATATCAAGTGGACCTTGGACACTTTCAAAAGACTAAACAAAACCATTGCATAGATTTTTAAATAACTACCAACGTCTAGAAATTTTTAAAAGATCCAACAAGTTAACTACGAAAGTTTAGCTACTAAACCAAAACTAGTTACAACAAAAACACTTTTTGACCATAAACATTGATACTATAAGTAGCGGAAGCGCATAAAGGCAAGCTTCATATGTGTGTTCGCTCCACGTCGCCGAGCCGTCTAAGTTGAGGATTTACCTACATTAAACAACAAAACTCAAGAATTAGTCTCGTTAACTATTTTACTTTTAATCTAAAAATTTCTGGTTCCATCCCTTTATATGTTTTCCTTCCACTTGTACATTCACCTACCCGTTAAACGGGTCAAGCATATACTTTCATAAATGAGATAAGTCATACCATTCATAATCCGTTAACATCAGGTTATTTACTTTCAACATACCACATACATTCAACCCGTATAATGGATTGAATATCATCCATTCAACATTCATACTTTCATTCAAAACCACCCATACATACGGGTCAGATAATTCTTTTTCACTTGACTTGTTCAATACGAACCGGTCAATTTACATAACTTATCATAACCTTTATATACATAACCCAATCCACAAAAGATTGGCTATCTACTTATTAATTACCGTAAACAAAAGTACCTAAGATTTGTATTTTGCGAACATTAGAATATCAAAGTAAAATTTGTATGCACCATAGAACATACCTCGATCTTGTGCGCCTTCCATTTTCCTAGTGTTTGTACTTTCTTCCTTCACGCCTACATTAACACATTCGTTCACTCATTTAGTTCAACCCATTCAATCTGTCATTTCCATATTACACATATATTCTTTTCTTAAGCATTTCATCAAACACTTGGTAGACATCATATTTAAAACATAAGGTACAAGTATACAAGACACATCTCTACTACTTCATCTTCACATCACATTTACAATCATTCTATTTTGCATAATTATTTCATCCTACATCAATTTTATTCATTATTCATGTATCACAAACAAGCTTATACATCTAAAATTTAGACATGTGATTTTACTTAATCATCCTACTTATCCTAACTTCTAAACAAGTGGGTTCTTGCTACAATCTTACCAAACCACCAAATCAAACATAAATCCTGCCCTATTTCATCATCCTAACCTCCAATTACACAAGGTTTTTCATAATTTCATGATTTGGATGAAACCCAATTCCTACAATTCATCAAAAACACCAAATTGAACTTACCACTTTATTGAGTGTGTTAGGTTAATCGAAAATTTGATAACATTCAACCAATTAACATTGAATTTCCTTGTTAATTGATGAATCTTGCAAGAACAAGGGTAAACCCTTGTTTCTCCTGCTCTGATCAACCCAAAACACGCACCAGTGTGGTGTTTTTGGTTTGAGCCTTATTAATCCCTAACTAATTATAACTTTTCCCATTACCCCCTCCAAGATCGTTAAGTGTTTAATTTAAGCACTTCCCATAATTTAACTTATCCTTTATCATAATTCACCATCTAAGTTAAGTTTTACTCATTTTTACTTATTTTCGCATTAAAATGATTTTCGGGGTGTTACAAGTCTACCCCCCTTAAAAGAGGTTTTGTCCCCAAAACCTGAGCACTTAACAAATTTAATATTTACATACCAAAGAGAAAAGCATAGTGCCTCCGCATTTCATCTTTCGCTTCCCATGTAAGTTCCGATCCCTTTTGGTGTTGCCATTGAACCAATACTTGTTTAATGGCTTTTTGCTCAGATTCTTTACCTTAACGTCTTTAATAGCTATCAGTCTTTCGACATAATTTAACCCCTCGTCCAATTCAATGTCGTCAACGGGCACAAACGCTGTTTCATCTGCAAGGCACTTTCACAATTGCGACACGTGGAAGGTATTGTGAATCCCGTCTAGGGTAGACGACAATTCTAAACGATATGCAACCTTTCCGACTCGAGCCAAAATTTTAAACGGTCCGATATATCGAGGACCTAACTTACCCCGTTTACGAAAACGGATTACGCCTTTCCACGGGGATACTTTTAGCAAAACATAATCCCCAACTTGAAATTCAATGGGACGTCTTCTTTTATCCGCATAGGACTTTTGACGATCCTGGGCCGCTTTCAGTCGAGCTCTAATCAAGTCAATCTTTTCATTTGTCATTGCTATTAGATCATTTGGCGCAAGCTCCCTTTGCCCTACTTCACCCCAACATACGGGTGTTCTACATTTCCTCCCGTACAGTAATTCATAAGGAGCCATTTGGATACCACTATGGTAACAATTGTTATAAGAAAATTCCACTAGTGGTAAATGGTTATCCCAATTTCCCCCAAAATCCAAGACACAAGCTCTTAACATATCAACAAGCGTTTGGATGGTTCGTTCTGATTGACCGTCAGTCTGAAGGTGATAGGCGGTGCTTATGTGTAGCTTCGTGCCCATACTTTCATGAAACTTTTGCCAATAACGAGAGGTGAATCTCGTATCCCGATCTGAGACGATTGACACGGGCACCCCGTGTCGAGAAATTATTTCATTCATGTAAACTTCCGCCATTCTTTCCGAAGAGTAAGCCTCTCGAATAGGTAAAAATTGGGCACTTTTTGTGAGTCGGTCTACGATTACCCATATTGTATCGTGCCCCTTTTTCGTTCTAGGAAGCTTGGTTACCAGATCCATAGTTATCTCCTCCTATTTCCACACCGGAATTTCCAAAGGTTGTAACTGTGACAACCCGAGATTTCAAGTCCTTTCATCTACTTACCACTTGTTTAGTAACCCTGTTTTGACTATTTGTTTTATGTTATGTAATGCGTAATTGTTTGAAGGATTAGAATATTCTAGTGATTGGGTGATTTAATGTTTAAGGTTTAAGGTTAGTGATTAATGAAAACAAAACGTGATATATGAGCTCGACAAAAAATGTATTTCGTCACCCACATGCACGACGAAGGATGTATTTCGTCGAAGTGGGTGTTTCGCCATTAGGGCCTCTCGGCCCAAGTCGTCCAGGCCCAGTACATGAGATGTATAACTTATGTAAATTGTAACGTAACCATTACAAAAACCCTAGAGTCCTCCTCCTTCCTTTCTACGGCAATCCCCTCTACTTCGAGGCCCTTCCTTCGTAATGATCCGAGTATCGTCAGTATATTTCGAGGTTAGTGTAATGATTCTAAGTTAACTTGGATCCTTGTTGTTGACAAATTTGATTAACACCCGTGTAGCTGAGGCTTTGGCAGCCTACCAAGCTGGTACGAAATGTGCCAATTACTCCTTATTCTTGTGTCAAGTATCCAACTCTTACCCTTATGTTGAATTTTCTTTCATCCATTAGGTCAGCAAGCGAATCAGAATCAAAACCATCCGCCTGCTTGCACTTTCAGGACATTCATGGATTGTAAACCACAGACATTCAGTGGGACTGAAGGGGCTGTGGGGTTACTACGTTGGTTTGAGAAGGCTGAGTCAGTGTTCTCTATGTGTAACTGTCCCGAGGGGGACCGGGTGAAGTATGCTACAGGCACCTTGGAGGACGGTGCCTTAACTTGGTGGAATGCCCAGGTGCAGATGTTGGGCATTGAGATGGCTAATGCAACGACTTAGGATGATTTCAATGAGTTGATGTGGGAGGAGTACTGTCCTCGTGACAAGATTCAGAAGCTCGAGAACGAGTACAACAATCTGAAAATGGAGGGGTCTGAGATCGAGGCTTCAACGAAACGATCTCATGAGCTAGCAAATATGTGCCCTAATTTGTCTCGACCTCCACCTCGAAGAATTGAGTTGTACATCAAAGGCCTGGCACCAGCAATAAAGAGTTTGGTCACTGCTGCAAACCTTAACAATCTGCCTCAGATTATCCGTTTAGAACACAAGATTACTGATCAAGAGGTCGAACGTGGATCGTTACCGCCCCGTGTTTCTGCTACTACCCCTGCTGCTACAGCTACCGCACCTACTAGTGATAACAAGCGTAAATGAAACGATGCTGACAAAGTAATCAGTGCAAGTCAATGTCAGAAAAGGCCTGACATGTCACACCCCAATATTTCCACGTATTACCGGTGGGTCCGGTGGGGGAGTATCGTGACGTAGTTGATATCGTTATAGTCAAACAACACAATATATAAATGCACAGCGAAAGAAAAAGATAGATTCATTTCAACAGAATGAAATTGTAATATTAAGTATCACAAAATAGTTGAAAATAATCCACAGGTGGATCAAATAAAAAGAAACTTTGTTCAACAGACTGAAATGCATCCAAGCTTGCGAGACTCTTATTGATGCTAAGGAGAAAGCCAGCCTATTTCGAGTAGTACCTGAACTTAATCTTTTTGGGAAAATACGTCAGTTTACACTGGTAAATACAATCAACTGACTCATTTTAAAAAGGTTTAGAAAGTTGATTTAAATGCACGAGGCACAAACATTTTATAACTTGGGATAATTATTTGAATATAATCTTGTAAAAGAATTACATGTTCTTATGCGTTCAGTAGCACGGGTTGACACCGGGTTAAAGCTTAATAGACACACCACATGATATAGTCCCGCGGCGGTTTATTTCCGAAACCGGCGGTTATACCTTATTATTTATTTATTCATGCACCGTCGGGTGTACGCCTACACCTCGTGCTTAGGTCATGGCCATTTCGTAAAATGATGCCAAGGATATCCGGGACATGGTCATTAACCCCCCAAAGGCTTTAAGCAACAAAACAATTTAAACGAGTCATTTCAATGAATTAACCTCCATTCGATTAAAGATTCAATGCCTGACCAAGCGTTATTTTATATACCATACCCCAAGCCCGTATAGGGAAAATAAGTTAAAAGTATTTACCTTTGCAAGTAATAATCACAACAAGCAAGTGCACGTAGCTTTTACCGGGTCTCCTATTCTGGAACGAAGGTTTATAATAACCTATTAGAATCCTAACAGGTCTTTAATTAAGCCTAAACTTAGACCGGTTAGTTTTAAAGGAAGATACGGTTCGAACGCATGATTAAGCGAAGACCGGAATAGAATGTGATTTAGACCTGACAAGTTTGAAGACTTGTATAATATGGGTAAATTAAACACATTCTGGATTTTGAGATAAAAATGATAAGGTTCGACCCGTTTTGGCTAATTTATGCAAACAAGGTGGCCATTTCGTAAAATGATGCCAAGGATATCCGGGACATGGTCATTTACCCCCAAAGGCTTTAAGCAACAAAACAATTTAAACGGGTCATTTCAATGAATTAACCTCCATTCTATTAAAGATTCAATGCCCGACCAAGCCGTATTTTATATACCATACCCCAAGCCCGTATAGGGAAAATAAGTTAAAAGTATTTACCTTTGCAAGTAATAATCACAACAAGCAAGTGCACGTAGCTTTTACCGGGTCTCCTATTCTGGAACGAAGGTTTATAATAACTTATTAGAATCCTAACGGGTCTTTAATTAAGCCTAAACTTAGACCGGTTAGTTTTAAAGGAAGATACGGTTCGAACGCATGATTAAGCGAAGACCGGAATAGAATGTGATTTAGACCCGACAAGTTTGAAGACTTGTATAATATGGGTAAATTAAACACATTCTGGATTTTGAGATAAAAATGATAAGGTTCGACCCGTTTTGGCTAATTTATGCAAACTAGTTACATAAACCGAACCGAACGCGAATAACGCATAACGGGTAACCGAATGAGTCACAAACAGGTTTCCTAAGTTAATATGCTTTAAATATGTTGTGACATCAGTAGGATACCTTCCATTATGCCCAAAACGAGTTTGATCTCAATTTAAGCCCCGTAGGGGTATTTTGGTCATTTTAAAGATTATAAAAGAGATTAAATATACTTCTGAGATACAGGTCTGAAATAATCAGTAAAACAACTTAATTTAATAGGATATATCAGTTGGTGATAAGTCTTATATGACAAAATGGTTTTAAACCCATACTATGTGTTTAATACGCGTAAAAAGCCGTTTTAAGCGATTTCTGGGTTATAACTGGAAATCTGAGTTTTCTGATCAGTTTATTAAGTTCAACATACTTCATTTATCACATAAAATCAGTAGCCAAAGGTTTGGTGTCTAAATGTTATGTAAAACTCATTTTATAAGCAAAAAGGGTATAATCGGTATTTACCGAATCAAGGCAATAACCTTAGGTTATGATCAGTTTAAAAATAATTAAAAATCTTCAAAAATCCCAAAATATTATATTACATCAGTGGGTAAAAGGTTTGGTGTCAAAAATTGGGTTTAGATAGGCTTTACGCTAATTATGTCGTTTAATTAACGAAAAGCTTTCTAATTACGCTATTGAGCATAACTCCTAATCTAGACCTCCAACTGATGTGAAATTTTAGGGACATGTTCATAAATCAGTAAAAAAGATTATTTTCCTCTCACATTTCCAAAATTCTCATCTTCAGGTCAAATGGGCATATTGGTCAACATTAGGCATTTAACGGAAACGTAGGACAATCAACGAGTCGAGTAGTATAAACGCAGAGGGTTATACTATCATACAAGCTGGTCCTAACGGAGCTCTAAGGCATTTCAAAATCCATCTAAATTGGGTCAGAACTAAAGTCAAAACAAAAGTCAAAGTTTTGCGACTTTCGGTTCCGAACCGATCCAAATTAGAAAATTGTCGGATCAAACAAGCTTAGACCAGTTCTTATACTAATTACCAAGTTGTATGAGTGATAAAATAGGTTGCACGCCTTCTACATTGCTAATTATGTGTTAATTTGAAAATTATGTTTCTGTTGACTTTTTATAACAAACTTTGACCCGACAAATGATCTAGTTAGAGCGGGAATCAGAGGGTGCCCTTTTAAGGGTTTATTGCCCACATAATTACCAACTTATAACTACCTTAAGTTTGACTAATCACTGGACCATTAGTGATTAATCGATAAATCAAACCTTAATTACGACGGTTTGACTTTAAGCTAAATAACTAAGTAAAACACGACTAAGGAAGGTTAAGGAAGCTTACCAAGGTCCTATGCACGACTAATGACGCTTAGGAAGTGGTCTTGTGCTCCAAGAAGTTCCAGAAATGAAGTTTGAATGAATGATCAAAAGTTGTAACAATGTGGGTCTTTATATAGTGATCTTGATTGATCAAGATGGTGCCAAGCAAGTCTAGGATGGATCCCTGATCAACACAAGTGTCCCTAATGCCTAAAAATATGCTAGTGCAGCCCATGGTATTGAAAACAAGTGATATAAGTCGGTTAAACGGGCTGGAAAGGCACTTGCCATATTTTTCTGCATCAGAGGACCCCTCGCGTGACGCGTAGGTCCCCTAAGGACCCTACGCGTCGCGCGACGCCCCTTCTGACCGGATTTTCAACTTTCTTAATTTGCTGTTTTGGTCCCCGGTCCTTCTAAAAGTTGTTTTAACCTTTTGTTTTGCACTTTGAGCCACCTAAATTGATTTCTAAGGACTCCAAGACATAGCCAATCTTTGTGAAGCCCTTGGTCAACTTTATGGTCACTCGAAAAGCCTTAATTATCAATGTCGACGCTTTTAACCCCTAGCATACGAATGATAGCATAACTTTCTCATACGGAATCAAAACCTTGTGAAATTTTTGTCACTTATTCTAGTGAGCATAATTAATCGTTACAAAGCTTTGGGTTTGCTAAAGGGTCACTCAGAGGTACACTTTAAACATGTTGACACATTTAGCCCCTGTAGTTTGTAATTCCTCACTTTCTTTCACAATTAGCTTCGTATGATCCATGATTCTTTCGTTTAAGGGTATAAACATTATGTAGGGTTATTGTAAAGTATATTTATCCATTGTTGACATTTTGAACCCTTATATTCACATACTTTCCTTGTTTGTCAACTTTAGTCCTTCTACAATAATCCTTTACACGTTTAAAGTTCATGATACGTGTCGATATTATATTGGACATAAAATTACGAGGTGTTACATCCTCACCCCCTTAAAAGAAATCTTGACCTCGAGATTTACTGAAACAAATGAGGGTACTTTTCTTTCATTGTGGATTCTACCTCCCACGTGTACTCGGGACCTCTACGGGCATCCCATTTAACTTTTACGATCGGTAAATGTTTCCTTCGAAGCTTCTTAACCTGTCGATCCTCAATCGACACAGGTTTTTCCACAAATTTCAAGCTCTCATCTATATGCACATCCGTATGTGGTATGACTAGCGATTCATCCGTTAGACATTTCTTCAGATTGCAGATGTGGAATACGTTATGAATACCACTGAGCTCCTCAGGCAACCTTAACTTATAAGCCACTGATCTGACACATTCGATGATCTCGAATGGTCCTATGTATCTGGGGCTTAACTTGCCTTTCTTGCCAAAACGCATTACCCCTTTCCAGGGTGATACCTTAAGTAGTACCTTGTCACCTACCTCGAATTTCAGAGGTTTACGCCTTAAATCCGCGTAGCTTTTCTGCCTATCCCTGGAAGCTTTGAGACGATCGCGTATCTGCACAACCTTATCTGTCGTCTCCAGGACTATTTTAGGTCCTGTCAGTTGGACATCCCCAACTTCCGCCCAATAAACGGGCGTTCTGCACTTTCTATCGTACAAGGCTTCGAAAGGCGCAGCCTTAATACTTGTATGGTAGCTATTGTTATAGGAAAACTTGATTAATGGCGGGTGGTTATCCCAACTACCACCTAAGTCAATCACACATGCACGAAGCATGTCTTCCAAAGTTTGGATTGTACGCTCACTCTGCCCGTCCGTCTGAGGATGGTAAGCCGTACTAAAATTTAAGCGCGTGCCCAAAGATTGTTGGAAACTTTTCCAAAAATGTGATGTGTATCTAGTATCTCTGTCAGAGATAATAGACACTGGTACGCCATGCAGAGATACAATCTTATCTACGTACAATTGGGCTAACATGTCGGAGCTATAGGTCTCCTTAATGGGTAGGAAATGTGCTGTCTTAGTCAGTCTATCTACTATATCCCATATAGTATCATTTCCTTTCTTTGTCCTTGTCAACTTGGTGATGAAATCCATTGTTACCATTTCCCACTTCCACGTGGGAAGTTCAGGTTGTTGTAGCAAACCTGACGGCTTCTGATGTTCAGCTTTGACTTGCGCACACGTCAAACATTTAGCTACATAGGCAGCTATAGACTTTTTCAAGCCTATCCACCAAAAATTTGCTTTCAGATCCTGGTACATCTTATCAGCTCTAGGATGAACGGAGTATTTAGAACTGTGGGTTTCCTGGAGGATAACATCTCGGAGTCCTCCATAAACTGGAACCCATATTCGTCCATTTAACCTCAGAATTCCGTCCTTGCCATAGGATAACTGTTCTTCAGTTACTCCTAGCTTTTCATCAAGATAGTTAGCTTCCAATACAGCCTCCTTCTGCACAGCTAACAACCTTTCATTCAAACTATTCTTTTTCTCAATGCTCTTGGCAGTGATTCTTATAGGCTTCACTCTTTCCTTCCGACTTAAGGCATCGGCGACTACATTCGCCTTGCCAGGATGGTATCTTATCTCACAATCATAATCGTTCAAAGTTTCCATCCTACGTCGTTGCCTCATGTTCAATTCCTTTTGGTTAAACAGGTGCTGGAGGCTCTTGTGATCAGAATAGATCACACACTTGATACCATATAAATAGTGCCTCCAGAGCTTTAGTGCAAATACAACGGCACCCAACTCCAAGTCATGGGTGGTGTAATTCTTTTCATGCACCTTTAACTGACGTGAAGCATAGGCAATACCTTTGCCTTTCTGCATAAGCACACATCCCATCCCGGTGTGTGATGCATCACAATATACCACAAATTCTTCTATTCCATCAGGCAATGTCAACACAGGTGCATTGCTTAGCTTCTGCTTAAGGATATCAAAGGATTCTTGTTGCTTCGGACCCCAGTCGAACTTAATATTCTTCCTAGTCAAAGAAGTTAGGGGTGCAACAATCCTTGAAAATTTTTCAATAAAACGCCTGTAATATCCTGCGAATCTCTGTGGGCATCTTCGGCTCTTGCCAATTCATGACAGCTTAAACCTTAGCGGGATCTACCTGGATTCTGCGTTCACTAACCACATGTCCAAGAAATTGGACTTCACGAAGCCAAAATTCACACTTAGAGAATTTGGCGTAAAGCTTTTCTCGATGAAGCAGTTTCAGAATGCAATGGAGGTGCTTCTCATGGTCAGCTTGACTCTTTGAGTAAATAAGAATATCATCGATGAAGACGATGATAAATTTATCCATGTAGGGCTTGCAGACGCGGTTCATGAGGTCCATGAATGTGGCTGGTGCATTAGTGAGTCCAAAAGGCATCACTAAGAACTCGTAATGACCATAACGAGTCCTAAATGCAGTCTTATGTACATCTTCATGCTTGACCTTCAGTTGATGATATCCTTACCTTAAGTCAATCTTGGAAAAGTAACTTGCTCCTTGAAGTTAATCGAACAAGTCGTCGATCCTGGGTAATGGATACCTATTCTTGATAGTAACTTTGTTAAGTTCTCGATAATCGATGCACAGACGCATCGACCCATCCTTTTTCTTCACAAACAGGATTGGTGCTCCCCAAGGAGATGAGCTAGGTCTAATAAATCCTTTGCTTAACAAATCATCCATTTGAGTTCTCAACTCTTTTATCTCCGTTGGTGCCAATCTGTAAGGCGCTCTTGCAACGGGTGCTGCTCCATGAATAATGTCAATCCTGAACTCCACTTGCCTATCTGGGGGTAAACCAGGTAGTTCTTCAGGGAATACTTCTGGATATTCAGAGATAATGGGTATGTCTTCGATCTTAGGCTTTGGTTCATCTATAGTTACTTGTGCCATGTAGATAACACAACCCTTCGTCAAACACCTTGATGCCTTGAGCATGGACACTTGCTCAGACATTCCGTACTTAGTATCTCCTTGGATTGTCAAATGCTCGCCATGAGGAGCTCTGACAACCACTTGCTTCTTAGCACAAATGATCTGGGCTTGGTTGCGAGACAACCAATCCATGCCTATTACTATATCAAAACCGGCTAACTTCAAAGGAAGTAAGGATAATGGAAAAGAGTGGTTCCTAATGGATATGAAACATCCATCTAACACGGTTGAGGCAGTTTCTAAGGTACCATCAGCTAATTCCACCTCATATTTCATACTTAGGGTTTTAACAGGTAAATTCAGTAACTTACAAAACTTATTATCTACGAATGATTTATCAGCTCCTGAATCGAATAGCACTCTTGCATAAACATCCTTTATGAGGAAGGTACCTGTGATCACATTGTCGTCCTGAATAGCTTCCTTTGCATCCATCCGGAAGACCCTTGCATTGGTCTTTTTCCCATCCTCAGTCTTTTTTGGAAGCTTTGGGCAGTTGGACTTGATATGCCCTTTTTCATTGCAGCTATAGCACGTAGCATCCTTGATTTTCTTAGGGTCTTGTGCTAAGAGGACTTGCAAATCCCACATGCCCTTGGCTGTGACTGGGATTTCGACTCATATCTGCACTTCCCGAAGTGCTGTTTCTTACAGATCTTACAATTGGGTTTATCACCCGATTGATGACCATCTTTCTTAGATCCAGAACCCCTTTTGTGGTCATTGTTTCCCTTATGTCTCTTATCCGATCGTCGTGAGCTATCATCCTCACGCTTCCTTTTCTCAGCATCAGTGTTTCTCAGCGATCTCTGCCTGACCACGTCCAGAGTAAGAGATAATGCTATATCAGCTGCAGACCGGAAAGTAGCTGGTCTAGAGGCTTTCACACTGGCCTTAACTTCTGGGGCTAAACCCCCGATGAATCGAGCTATCCTCTTGGGTTCCGGTGTCACAAGATAAGGAGCCAACCTTGACATGGTGTTGAAGCTTGTAAGGTAGGCTTGACAATCCAGGTTTTTCATAACCAGAGACTAGAAATCAACTTCAATCTTCTCAACCTCATGCTGAGGGCAGTAGTTCTCCTTGATCAATGACACAAACTGTTCCCAAGTCATATTGTACAATGGGATTTTCCCTGTAGCTTGGATCAAAGACCTCCACCAAGCTAATGCCTCACCCTTGAATGACTAAGACACGAATTTCACCACCTCCTTATTAGCGCAACCACTGATATCTACCACAGTGTCCATTTCATCCAACCAAGTCATGCAGTCTATAGCTCTTTTTTCCCCCGTGAAATCCCTGGGTTTGCATGAAATAAAATACCTATAGGAGCAACCCTTATCAGGGGGTTCCTGATTCGGTACGATCCTTTGAGATGGAACACTCCTTTGGTTTGATGAGTGATGGGAATTACTGTTGTGAGCAGTGTGAGTTTTAGAGGGTGGTTTAGAGTGTGGTACAGATTGGGTCCTTTCATGGGTACCACTGGATTCATGGAACTATCTATCCAAAGCTCGAGTAATGGCATTGTCTATCATTGCCTGCAGTTCTGCACCCGCTACGTTAATTCGGGTATTATCATGATTCTCCCTTGGGTGACTGTTGATCTCATCCGAGTCAGCCATGTAGTTTGCACTGTTACACAAGATATTGACAATAATTTATTTGGGTGTTTATTATGGAATTGTCTTTTATGGCAATTCATTAACCATGGTAAACATAGACCATATTTGGTTAATTTGTTAATCATATTTATTTAGGATTTTTATTATAATTTATCCTAATTATAAAACAATAACAGTATTATTAGTGGCACAAAAGGCCTAGTCACAGGGACATTCTAAATCATAAGCCATGATTTCAGAGAATCAAGGCATTAAGGTTGGAACATAGTTCTTTACCTTTTTCTGACAGGGAGTCGTAGACTACTACTGTCTTTTGTCTTATATGACAATGAGTATGGCCCGTAGGCACTACATTACCTATGGATGTTTAATATATGGTCATCTTAATTGATGGTTTAAACCCATGATTTATAGATCATCAGGTTAGGATAGGAATCTTTTGAAGAATCCTATTATAAGAATGACGTGTGTGATTTTTAACGAATCACGTCTGCCAGGATTGTTAACATGTTTTCAGATGTTAACAGGGATTTGAATCTTTTTAAATAGGTCTTACCATTTTGGCCAAGTCTTTTAATGGTATGCAGGCTAGGTTACACCTTTAAGATTCTTATTCAATATTTAATAGGCAGATTATTTTTAAAAGGAATGATTTTTAATTTATTTATTTCATGTGCAATATATTATGCATATAATGATAAAAATGAAATTTTTAAACTTAACATTCCATTAAACATTAAAAGGAGTACACATTGCCCTAAACGGGACTTTTAACAGAAATAACTTGCCCACGCAGGGGCTAAACTGATAATACAAGTCCTCGCAGGGACTGATTACTAAGATAAATGTCCACGCAGGGACTTGATTGAAATAAGGAAATACAACAATACATATAGGGATTCAATGATCCCTCTTCTTCTTTCCTTTTAACAAGCTTGCCAAGCCTTTGAGAAATCCCCGGTTGTTCCTACGTTCTTCCTGAAACTCTCGTTCCACCCTGTTTAGCCTGTGGAGGATTTCCTCCTGTTCCGGTGGGGAAAACCGTGGTGGCTGCGGCTGGTGCTGAACCGGTGGTCGAGCAGGTATTTGATACCCATGAGTTGGGTATCCCACTCCCCAAGGGGCTCCGTATGGTCCTTCAGGATGAAGGGCGTTGTAGTTTGCTGCTACAAGATATGGGTCGGCTTCAGCATAGTTGTAATGAGTGTGAGCCGGCTGCTCAAATGGATCGTACGCCGTTGAACCGGCGTATGTAGGAATCGGGTTACCAAATCCCAATGGTGGCGGTGGTGGTGCAACTGGTGCAGAATTCACCTCTGAAACTGGGTTTGAAGGCCCACCCATTTGTGGGTCTTCATGCAGTGGCAGATAGTGGCTGTCACTTGAGTGTTGGGGGGTGCTAAAGTGAAAACCCCTTTCTCGCACGGACATTCGTGCGCCTGTTCTTCTACTCCTCGGTGGTTCTGGAGGTGCTAGTTGTACTGGCGGCGGTGGTGGCGGTGGCGTGACGGCCACGAAACGCGAATCCTCGGAGGGATCCTGCTGCTGCTGCTCATGAGGTGATGAATGGTGAGAGGGTGTAAAGTACCATTCATACTGGTTAAATCTCGCCTGGTAGCTGTCTGGGCCACGGTTAGGTGATCCATGGAAGGATGACCCATCAGAGATCTCGATGGGGTGTGTAGGTGTCCCAGAAGGTGGTTCAACAGGATCCGTGTATTCATCTATATCCATTGCATGGTCTCCTGAGAAATGGTCTTCAGGTCCTAGTGGGTTAAAACCCACTTGTTCTTCGATATAGTTTTCCGGGTTGAACCGGCCCTGGAAAACAGGAGTGGGTCGCCAAAGGAATGGTGCGAAAGGGATCGCTGCAATGGCAAGAAGGAGTGGCGTGAGTCTTCGGGCTCGTTCTCTGATTGCGGCCCAAAGGAATGGTGGTAAGGAGGCGTTGAGCTAAACGAAGTAGATCGCCTAGCGGGCTCTGAATGGATCCTCCAGTCTCCTTGAGGACCGGCACTCATGGTAGCAGAAGGAGTTTGCCGGTGTGAAGGCCCGGCCTCGAGATCGTTGGGGGCGTGGATTGGCCCCTTGCCTCGTCCTCCTCTTCGGAACTTCAATGGCATACTTCCTGTCAAACAATTAAAAGATACAACAAGGAAATATAAAGGACAAAGTTAGAATTAAAAACAAATTTGGATTTGTCCTAAGTTCTTTGTCTAGACTCGAAAATTTAGGAATGTGCAATCGTGTAACTGAGATTAAACACAAAAGGCTAGTGTTTAATTCACTCAGTGTTGGCTCTGATACCAACCTGTCACACCCTGATATTTCCACGTATTACCAGTGGGTCCGGTGGGGGAGTATCGTGACGTAGTTGATATCGTTATAGTCAAACAACACAATATATAAATACACAGCGGAAGCAAAAGATAGATTCATTTCAACCGAATGAAATTGTAATATTAAGTATCACAAAATAGTTGAAAATAATCCACAGGTGGATCAAATAAAAAGAAACTTTGTTCAACAGACTGAAATGCATCCAAGCTTGCGTGACTCTTATTGATGCTAAGGAGAAAGCCAGCCTATTTCGAGTAGTACCTGCACTTAATTTTTTTGGGAAAATACGTCAGTTTACACTGGTAAATACATTCAACTGACTCATTTTGAAAAGGTTTAGAAAGTTGATTTAAATGCATGAGGCACAAACATTTTATAACTTGGGATAATTATTTGAATATAATCTTGTAAAAGAATTACATGTTCTTATGCGTTCAGTAGCCCGGGTTGACACCGGGTTAGAGCTTAATAGACACACCACATGATATAGTCCCGCGACGGTTTATTTCCGCAACCGGCGGTTATACCTTATTATTTATTTATTCATGCACCGTCAGGTGTACGCCTACACCTCGTGCTTAGGTCGTGGCCATTTCGTAAAATGATGCCAAGGATATCCGGGACATGGTCATTAACCCCCAAAGGCTTTAAGCAACAAAACAATTTAAACGGGTCATTTCAATGAATTAACCTCCATTCTATTAAAGATTCAATGCCCGACCAAGCCGTATTTTATATACCATACCCCAAGCCCGTATAGGGAAAATAAGTTAAAAGTATTTACCTTTGCAAGTAATAATCACAACAAGCAAGTGCACGTAGCTTTTACCGGGTCTCCTATTCTAGAACGAAGGTTTATAATAACCTATTAGAATCCTAACGGGTCTTTAATTAAGCCTAAACTTAGACCGGTTAGTTTTAAAGGAAGATACGGTTCGAACGCATGATTAAGCGAAGACCGGAATAGAATGTGATTTAGACCCGACAAGTTTGAAGACTTGTATAATATGGGTAAATTAAACACATTCTGGATTTTGAGATAAAAATGATAAGGTTCGACCCGTTTTGGCTAATTTATGCAAACAAGGTGGCCATTTCGTAAAATGATGCCAAGGATATCCGGGACATGGTCATTAACCCCCAAAGGCTTTAAGCAACAAAACAATTTAAACGGGTCATTTCAATGAATTAACCTCCATTCTATTAAAGATTCAATGCCCGACCAAGCCGTATTTTATATACCATACCCCAAGCCCGTATAGGGAAAATAAGTTAAAAGTATTTACCTTTGCAAGTAATAATCACAACAAGCAAGTGCACGTAGCTTTTACCGGGTCTCCTATTCTGGAACGAAGGTTTATAATAACTTATTAGAATCCTAACGGGTCTTTAATTAAGCCTAAACTTAGACCGGTTAGTTTTAAAGGAAGATACGGTTCGAACGCATGATTAAGCGAAGACCGGAATAGAATGTGATTTAGACCCGACAAGTTTGAAGACTTGTATAATATGGGTAAATTAAACACATTCTGGATTTTGAGATAAAAATGATAAGGTTCGACCCGTTTTGGCTAATTTATGCAAACTAGTTACATAAACCGAACCGAACGCGAATAACGCATAACGGGTAACCGAATGAGTCACAAACAGGTTTCCTAAGTTAATATGCTTTAAATATGTTGTGACATCAGTAGGATACCTTCCATTATGCCCAAAACGAGTTTGATCTCAATTTAAGCCCCGTAGGGGTATTTTGGTCATTTTAAAGATTATAAAAGAGATTAAATATACTTCTGAGATACAGGTCTGAAATAATCAGTAAAACAACTTAATTTAATAGGATATATCAGTTGGTGATAAGTCTTATATGACAAAATGGTTTTAAACCCATACTATGTGTTTAATACGCGTAAAAAGCCGTTTTAAGCGATTTCTGGGTTATAACTGGAAATCTGAGTTTTCTGATCAGTTTATTAAGTTCAACATACTTCATTTATCACATAAAATCAGTAGCCAAAGGTTTGGTGTCTAAATGTTATGTAAAACTCATTTTATAAGCAAAAAGGGTATAATCGGTATTTACCGAATCAAGGCAATAACCTTAGGTTATGATCAGTTTAAAAATAATTTAAAATCTTCAAAAATCCCAAAATATTATATTACATCAGTGGGTAAAAGGTTTGGTGTCAAAAATTGGGTTTAGATAGGCTTTACGCTAATTATGCCGTTTAATTAACGAAAAGCTTTCTAATTACGCTATTGAGCATAACTCCTAATCTAGACCTCCAACTGATGTGAAATTTTAGGGACATGTTTATAAATCAGTAACAAAGATTATTGTCCTCTCACATTTCCAAAATTCTCATTTTCAAGTCAAATGGGCATATTGGTCAACATTAGGCATTTAATGGAAACGTCGGACAGTCAACGAGTCGAGTAGTATAAACGCAGAGGGTTATACTATCATACAAGCTGGTCCTAACGGAGCTCTAAGGCATTTCTAAATCCATCTAAATCGGGTCAGAACTGAAGTTAAAACAAAAGTCAAAGTTTTGCGACTTTCGGTTCCGAACCGATCCAAAACAGAAAATTGTCGGATCAAACAAGCTTAGACCAGTTCTTATACTAATTACCAAGTTATATGAGTGATAAAATAGGTTGCACGCCTTCTACATTGCTAATTATGTGTTAATTTGAAAGTTTTGTTTCTCTTGACTTTTTATAACAAACTTTGACCCGACAAATGATCTAGTTAGAGCGGGAATCAGAGGGTGCCCTTTTAAGGGTTTATTGCCCACATAATTACCAACTTATAACTACCTTAAGTTTGACTAATCACTGGACCATTAGTGATTAATCGATAAGTCAAACCTTAATTACGACGGTTTGACTTTAAGCTAAATAACTAAGTAAAACACGACTAAGGAAGGTTAAGGAAGCTTACCAAGGTCCTATGCACGACTAATGACGCTTAGGAAGTGGTCTTGTGCTCCAAGAAGTTCCAGAAATGAAGTTTGAATGAATGATCAAAAGTTGTAACAATGTGGGTCTTTATATAGTGATCTTGATTGATCAAGATGGTGCCAAGCAAGTCTAGGATGGATCCCTGATCAACACAAGTGTCCCTAATGCCTAAAAATATGCTAGTGCAGCCCATGGTATTGAAAACAAGTGATATAAGTCGGTTAAACGGGCTGGAAAGGCACTTGCCATATTTTTCTGCATCAGAGGACCCCTCGCGTGACGCGTAGGTCCCCTAAGGACCCTACGCGTCGCGCGACGCCCCTTCTGACCGGATTTTCAACTTTCTTAATTTGCTGTTTTGGTCCCCGGTCCTTCTAAAAGTTGTTTTAACCTTTTGTTTTGCACTTTGAGCCACCTAAATTGATTTCTAAGGACTCCAAGACATAGCCAATCTTTGTGAAGCCCTTGGTCAACTTTATGGTCACTCGAAAAGCCTTAATTATCAATGTCGACGCTTTTAACCCCTAGCATACGAATGATAGCATAACTTTCTCATACGGAATCGAAACCTTGTGAAATTTTTATCACTTATTCTAGTGAGCATAATTAATCACTACAAAGCTTCGGGTTTGCTAAAGGGTCACTCAGAGGTACACTTTAAACATGTTGACACATTTAGCCCCTGTAGTTTGTAATTCCTCACTTTCTTTCACAATTAGCTTCGTATGATCCATGATTCATTCGTTTAAGGGTATAAACATTATGTAGGGTTATTGTAAAGTATATTTATCCATTGTTGACATTTTGAACCCTTATATTCACATGCTTTCCTTGTTTGTCAATTTTAGTCATTCTATAGTAATCCTTTACACGTTTAAAGTTCATGATACGTGTCGATATTATATTGGACATAAAATTAAAAGGTGTTACATGAAAACAGCAATAACCATAGTTTCAGTCAGTCATCCTCAGTTAACCAAGGCCAGGGCAGCAATTAGAGTCAAGGCTCCTATGTTTGTAGGAAGCCAAAGTGCAACAAGTATGGGTATCATCATCATGGACCGTGTGTCCGAGCTTGCCACCGGTGTGATAAGATGGATCATATGGCAAAAGAATGTAGAGCCCCATACCCAAAACAGCAGCAGCAAAACCCGCAGTAGAATCAGCAGCATCAACAACAGCAACGGCAGTAGCCCCATCAGAACCAAGGCTTTAAGAAGGGGTGTTTCCAGTGTGGGGATGAGGGTCATATTAAACGGGATTGCCCTCAGCTGAATCAGAGTGCCAACGATAACAACAACCGTCAGAACAACAACAACAATGCTGGGAACAACAATAATGGCAACAATAGGGGAAATGGTGCTCGTGGAAGGGTATTTACGATTGGTGTTGGTGATGCTAGGAACGACGGCAATGTCGTGACTGGTACGCTTTCTGTGAACAATCTCTTTGCTTCTGTATTATTTGATTCCGGTGCCGATTGCAGTTATGTGTCCCTAGAGTTCAGTCAACAATTAGGGTTAACTCCAACACCTTTAGAAGCTAAGCATGTAGTAGAATTAGCTGATGGTAAAACTATTGAAGCTTCGCATGTCCTTTTCGGGTGTAAATTAGATCTTGTGGGTCAAGTGCTTGACATTGACCTCCTTCCTGTTACCCTTGGTAGTTTTGATGTAGTGGTTGGTATGGATTGGTTGTCTAAGCATCAAGCTGAAATTCTCTGTAAAGAGAAGATCGTATGTATTCCTCTCCCCAACGGAGAATCTTTATCGGTTCAAGGGCATCGTAGTGGAGCGATGGTTGGTATCATCTCAGCTATGCAAGCGCAAAAGTGTCTACGAAAGGGGTATCCTGCTATTCTAGCACTTGTTACTGATATTCCGTCTGAAGAAAGAAAGATCGAAGACCTGCCAGTTGTTCGTGAATTTCCTGATGTATTTCCTGAGGAACTACCTGGTCTACCTCCTCACCGTCAAGTGGAATTTCAGATTGATCTTGCACCAGGAGCAGCTGCGATTGCTCGTGCTCCTTATCGTCTTGCACCTAGAGAGTTGCAAGAGCTATCTAACCAACTTCAAGAACTGTTGGATAGAGGTTCCATCCGACCCAGGTCTTCGCCTTGGGGAGCCCCAGTTCTGTTTGTGAAGAAGAAAGATGGGTCCTTTCGTATGTGCATAGATTATCGGGAACTCAACAAGGTGATTGTCAAGAACCGCTATCCTTTGCTACGCATCAACGACTTGTTTGACCAGTTGCAGTGGTCAAGTTTTTACTCAAATATCGATTTAAGATCGGGCTATCATGAGATGAGAGTCCGAGAGGAGGATGTTCCTAAAACGGCTTTTCGAATGTGGTATGGGCACTATGAGTTCTTAGTTATGCCGTTTGGGTTGACAAACGCACCAGCGGTCTTCATGGACCTCATGAACCGTGTATGCAAACCGTATCTTGATGACTTTGTTATTGTGTTTATCGACGACATTCTGATCTATTCAAAGAGCAAGGAAGATCACGAGCGACATCTGCGTCTCATTTTGGAGCTTCTAAGGAAAGAATAGCTTTACGCGAAATTTTCTAAATGTGACTTATGGATTCGAGAGATACATTTCCTTGGCTACATTGTGAATGAAACGGGAATACACGTGGATCCTGCAAAGATTGAAGCTATTATAAATTGGGCAGCACCAAAGAATCCTTCGGAAGTGTGACAATTTCTCGGTCTCGCTGGGTACTATCGGAGATTTATTAAAGACTTCTCGAAGATTGTTCAACCTCTTACTTCGTTGACACAGAAAGGCGTTGCATACATATGGGGAACAAAACAAGAGGATGCTTTCCAGTTGTTGAAACAAAAGCTCTGCAGCGCACCGATCTTATCTTTACCTGAAGATACAGAGGATTTTGTGGTATATTGTGATGTTTCCATTCAGGGTCTCGGTTGCGCGTTGATGCAACGTGAGAAGGTGATAGCCTACACCTCTCGACTGTTGAAGGTTCACGAGAGGAACTACAAGACACACGACTTAGAGTTGGGGGCTGTGGTTTTCGCGTTGAAAATCTGGAGGCATTATCTGTACGATACCAAATGCACCATCTACACCGATCACAGGAGCCTCCAGCATATTTTTTACCAGAAGGAGTTGAATATGCGACAGCGTCGCTGGGTAGAACTCTTAAACGATTACGATTGTGCCATCAAGTATCACCCGGGTAAGGCTAACATTGTAGCTGATGCACTCAGTTGAAAGGAATCGAAACCTAAATGTGTCCGCGCCTTGCAGCTCACCATCCATTCTAACTTACCTGACCAGATCCGTTCGGCTCAAGCTGAGGCGTTGAAAGAGGAAAACATTGAAGCAGAGTATTTAAGGGGCATGGAAAAACGACTTGTAGAGAGATCAGATGGTATTCTCTATTGCATGGAACGAATATGGATTCCTTTGTTTGGTAATCTTAGATAACTTGTGATGGACGAAGCGCACAAGTCTCGATACTCTGTTCATCTGGGTTCGGATAAAATGTATCAGTATCTCAAGGTTTTGTACTGGTGGCCGAAGATGAAGGCTCACATCGCGACTTACGTGAGTAAGTGTCTGACTTGTGCTAAAGTTAAGGTGGAATATCAGAAACCCTCGTGTCTACTTCAGCAACCAGAAATACCCATGTGAAAATGGGAACAAATTGCAATGGATTTCGTCACAGGTTTACCGAGAACTCAAAACGGAAACGATACCATCTGGGTGATCGTCGATCGCCTCACGAAGTCAGCACATTTCCTAGCAATCAAGGAAACGGATAAATTCTCACAACTTGCCGCTGTTTATCTTAAAGAGGTGGTTTCTAGGCACGGGGTGCCGACCTCTATTATCTCTGATTGTGACCCGCGTTTCATTTCGGATTTGTGGCAGTCGATGCACAAATCGTTCGGCTCGCGTCTCGACATGAGCACTGCTTATCACCCACAAACGGATGGTCAAAGTGAGCGAACCATCCAGACACTTGAAGACATGCTTCGAGCGTGCATGATTGATTTTGGCAAGGGTTGGGAGAAACACCTGCCTTTGATAGAGTTTTCTTATAACAATAGCTACCATACCAGTATCCAGGTAGCTCCATTCGAAGCATTGTACGGGTGAAAATATCGTTCACCTCTTTGTTGGGCTAAGGTGGGTGACAGTCAGATCACAGGCCCGGAGCTTGTATTCGAAACTTCAGAAAAGATCGTTCAGATTAGAAGTCGTAAGGCGGCAGCGCGCGACCGTCAGAAAAGCTACGCTGACAAGCGTAGAAACTATAACAATCCTTAAGAAAACCGACACCCTCGAATTATTTCCGCCACCCTAATATATTTTAAAATATCCCAATATGTCCCAAAATATAGCCCATACGTGAAAACGGGCCCCGAATACCTTAAATACTATTAAATTTAGTTAAAAATCTGATTTTTTGAGTTGAGGCGTGCCGCGTAAACCCCACCCCAACTCTTACGCGAGCCGCGTTAACTTAAAACCTGGCACGACCCTAGGCTGCCACGTGGCCCAACACACGGCGAGTCTAGTTGCTGACCCGGACAAGCTAGTCCGTTGACCAGCTTTGACGTGGGCCACGTAGAACCCAAACTCAGCACCTATATATAGAAGCCATCGGATCTTCAGTCGAAATCGCTCAGAAACGTTTTCTTTCTCTAAATTCTGAATTATAGGCATAATCTACGGGTATAATACCCCCCTAAATAGCGAAGTTCTGCTTCGTTGTAAGTATTATAATCCCTGGATACGTATTAGATACGCTGCCCGATTGATCTAGGGTTCCGTAACGGCTGTCGTGGTTCTGCCCGACGTAGTCGTTGGAATGCCGTCTCGGGGAGGGTATTACTAATGTTAAAATGGGTTATTATACTAACGCGTGTGCATTTGTGTAAATTATAGATTGTCACCAGGAAACCCTACAGGATAATCTAAGACAACAATGTGAGTTGATCCACTTTTTGTAAACCTTTTGTTAACTGTTTTTACAAAACCTCATACAATTAAATGTATATTAAGCAGTTATTGAGTATTTTTGTAAGAATACAATTATCATGAGTATGTTGGGGTTTTGTATACAAAATTTGTTACCACCTGGTCAAGGAGTAACATTTCCACAAGTCGGGTCTGATAGTACAATAGTTTTTATATAAACTTGATTAAACTGGGATTCACTCACCAGTATTTCCCACTGACAAATATTTTTAAAACGCGTTTCAGGTAACAAACTGTGAAAGCCAAATAGAAGCCAGCTGGAGAGCACTGAAGGATTGGAAAAGTGGCAATAAAGTTACCTAAAATAAAATAGATGTTTTTATTAAATAAAATAGGATTTATTCCTATGAAAACGTGTGTACTGCGAACTTGGGTTTATCCCATGTGTTTAATGTTATGAAAATGTGGTATTTTACTCTGATCAAATATTTCCTAACTACGGTCCTGGTGAAAATTTCCGCTGCCAAATTAGACAATACGCGATACCACCAAAACTGGCTCGCGGTCGCCCGTTCCCGGGGATTAGGGATCGGGGGTTGCGACAGAAGGTGGTATCAGAGCAAAGCCACTGATTCAGCCATAGAAGTGTTCTGCTGACATCAAAATTCAATCTGTTAGGAAATAAATTACGGAAATACGTGCATAATTGTATTTTAATGTTATGTGTTATTTGACTATTTGTTAGTTTACAGTATGAGCGACCAAGGACCATCTGACGCGTATCGTCAATTGTCTGGTTCGCCTATAAGCGAAGGCACCTCCTCTTCTCAGCCTGCCCTCTCAGGGTACTCTGCTGATACGGAAAAAGGAATCTTTGTGTTTAAGGCTCAGTCCGAGGAGCCATTTCCTCAGAAAAAGAGGGGATGGTTCAGTCGAGGGGCACACGAGCATAGGAAGCGTATGAAAAAGTTACAAGAACAGAGAGTACTAGCAGCAGCCAAAAGAGAAACTGATGCCTATGCCCAGGATATGATTAATAGGGGTATAGCCAACATCCACATCTTAGCAACCACTGCAGCTGATCCTAACTTGGAGCAAATAATAGCACCCCAACCACAACCACCAATTCCTGACCAACCAATGGAAATAGAAAACCCTGAAAACCAAGTAGAAATGCATGACTTCAATCTGGAGGAAATACCTAGGGTACCAGCACCAAACCCCCTAGACCCAAATTACGACCCCTGGTGGGATGACGTTAGGGACTATGTGCAACGCTACCCGATACATGAAGACACACCCATGCAGAACTTAGGAGCCTACTCATGTTTGGATCCTTTAGATCCCTATTACCACGACGAATACATTAGTGAGATTTTAGAAGATCCTTACCGATTCCAGGCCCCTACACCCCCATATCAAGAACCCGCACCCCAGATTCCAAACCCAGTCCTAGAACCTGCACCCCCAATGAGTGCAGAAAACATACAAGAACTTAGGACATTTGGTGAGGAAATTTTAGAAAGTAGTGAACGAATGCGACAGGTGGGAGAGCGACTCGTCTGGAAGTATGACGAGCGCAATATGGATTTTTGGATGAATCCATACCCGTGAATGTGATGGTAGAGACGGTAATAGTAATAATAATAATAATAAAATAATATAATATGTGTGTATCTGTATGGAAAAAAAAACTACGGATGCCTACTACTACTAGTGTAATTTTATTTCAATTGGTATTGTAATTTTTATTTCAGTACTGGTGTGTAATAGATGCATAGTATATGAATAGAGTAAGTCGCAATGATCGACACTTTTGACCAAAATGCGTGTCATGTGATTGACTATATTAAATATTATTTTGTGATATTAATACGGGGTAATTGTTTAAAATTCAGATGGCCGACGAAGGAAATCAAGAAAATCTGAATAATGATAACCAGAGTAACATTAACGTGGTTAATGAGAATCCAAGCATCAATAACAATGGAAATCAAATGGATAATAGTGCCGTTCAACACATAGTGGCACAAGGAATTATAGATGCAATGCCATTTATTATTCAAACGGTTCAAGAAGCGAATAATAAAAGTAAACATAGCAGTAAGCGACCAATTGAACCAGAAAACAGCGTGAACAATGGACCCGTACTTCAAGTGCCCATTCCCAAAAGAAGAAGAACCATGCCTTATGGTTGTTCTTACAAAGAATTCTGGTCCTGCAAACCAATAGAATTCTCGGGCAATGAAGGACCCATTGCAGCTCTACGTTGGATAGAAAAGACTGAGGCTGTTTTAAAAATAAGCAAGTGTGCTGAAGAAGACAAGATAATGTTTGCTTCAAATCTATTTAAGAACTCAGCCTTAGAATGGTGGAATACTATCCTCCACTCAAAAGAAAGTGATAGGGTATACAACATGGAATGGGGGGAATTTAAAAATATGGTAGAAAGGAAATTCTGCCATCCCAATGAAAAGGAACAGATAGCTAATAAGTTTCCAAACTTAAGAATGACCGGGGTAGATAGTAAGGGTTATACTACCACATTCTTTGAATATGCTAGAATAGTACCAACACTTGCATCACCTAAACCACTGTTAATCTCCCGTTACATCTGGGGATTAATTGGAGAGATTAGACATGTAGTCAAGGCTGCTAGACCTCAAACCATATAAGAAGCTGTAGAACTAGCAAATACCTTGACAGATGAATTAATCCGTACTAGGGAAGAAGACCAGAGGAGAAACCTAACTCAAAAACTTACCCAAGAATTTCGTTCTGGGAATTACAATCGTAGGAATATGGGTTCTACCTCTGCACCATTCTGCAAGGTCTGCAAGAAAAAGCATTTGGGAAAATGCTCCACTCTTTGCAATTTCTGCAAGATGCCAGGACACAAGGAAGAAGATTGCAGGAGAAAATCCAGTAATGGACTGTGCTTCAACTGTGGAGAAAAAGGTCACATCAAGCCGAACTATCCGAAATTGGCTCCAGCTGCGAATAACAAGAACACTAAAAATGCTAGAGCATTCGTTCTAACTGCAGATGAAGCCAAGATGATTCCAGACGTGATAGCTGGTATGTTTTTAATTAATGATGTTTTTGCTAAGGTATTATTTGACTCTGGTGCCAACCAAAGTTTTATTAATACTTCATTTTGCAAACTTCTAAATCAGTCATTAACTAAACTACCATAAGAATGTCTAGTAGAGACAGCAAATGGAGAAACTGTTAGGATTTCTGAAATCTTGCAGGGAGAAAGAATAGAAATTTTAAATCAAAAGTTTATGGCAAACCTTTATCCTATGAATCTGGCAGGATTTGATATTGTATTAGGAATGGATTGGTTAATAGCCAATAAAGCCAGTATTTTATGTGATCAAAAGTCAATTCAAGTAAATTCACCAAAGGGTGAAAAGATCACAATTAACGGTGATAAGCCATCTAGATCCACGAAATTCATCTCTGTGATGAAAACTGCAAGTTATATAAGTAAAAGGATCTATAGTGTATTTGATTTCTATAATCACTAACACTAAAGGAAAGGAATTAAAAGACATTCCAGTAGTGTCTCAGTTTTCAGATGTGTTTCCAGAAGAATTACCAGGACTACCACCAGACAGAGAAGTCGAATTCAGAATCCATCTACTACCTGGAACAGCACCGATTGCCAAAGCACCTTACCGTTTGGCACCCGCAGAAATGCAGGAATTAAAGAAACAATTAGATGAATTATTAAAGAAAAGATTCATACAGCCAAGTTCATCGCTATGGGGAGCGCCGATTTTATTCGTTAAAAAGAAGGACGGATCAATGCGTATGTGCATTGACTACCGTGAATTGAACAAGGTCACAATTAAGAATCGGTACCCATTACCGAGGATCGATGATCAGTTCGATCAACTGCAAGGAGTTCGATCAACTGCAAGGAGTTCGATTTTTCTCAAAAATCGATTTAAGGTCAGGATATCATCAATTAAAGGTACAGGAAGAGAATAGTCCTAAGACCGCTTTCAGAACAAGGTATGGCCATTATGAATTTACTGTCATGCCATTTGGTTTAACCAATGCCCCAGCCGCATTTATGGACATGATGAACCGAATATGTAAGCCATATTTGGATAAATTCATAATTGTCTTCATAGATGATATCCTAATTTACTCTAAGAGTAAAGAGGATCATGCAAAGCATTTGCACGCACTTTTAAGTCTATTAAGAAAGGAAAAGCTTTATGCTAAATTTTCAAAGTGCGGATTTTGGTTAGAATAGGTACAGTTTCTTGGACATTTACTGAACCGTGAAGGGATTCATGTGGATCCAACAAAAATCGAGGCAATTACTAAATGGAAAACCCCTGAGTCACCAACCGAGGTTAGAAATTTATTAGGATTGGCCGGTTATTATAGAAGATTTATTCGAGATTTCTCTAGAATAGCCATTCCTTTAACTAAGTTAACCTGTAAATCCATTAAGTTTGAATGGGGACCAAAACAAGAAGAAGCATTTAGAATTCTTAAGCAAAGATTAACCCATACACCCATACTAGCGTTACCAGAAGGAACTGAAGACTTTATAGTCTATTGTAACGCTTCCAAACTAGGTTATGGATGTGTGTTGATGCAACGCCAAAAGGTTATAGCATATGCATCTAGACAACTTAAGAATCATGAAGAAAATTATTCAACCCATGATCTAGAATTAGGAGCTATAATTTTTGCCCTCAAGATTTGGAGACATTACCTTTATGGTAGTAAGTTTACCATATTCACTGATCATAAGAGTTTAAGGTGGGTCTTTGGGCAAAAGGAATTGAATATGAGACAAAGAAACTGGATGGAGATGCTTAGTGATTATGATTGTGATATCCAGTATCATGAAGGAAAAGCGAATGTAGTGGCAGATACTTTAAGCCGAAAGTATCACGAAAAGCCAAAAAGAGTACGTTCTCTTAAATTAAATCTACAAGTAGATTTAAATGATCAAATTAGAAAAGCACAAGGATCAGTAATCAAGGATGATACTGAAAAACTAAAAGGTATGATTAAAGAATTAGAACAAGGAACAGACGGAATTTGGAGATTCCATAAAAAGAGAATGTGAATACCTAAATTAGGAAACCTACGTCATCATATATTAGAAGAAGCCCATAAGTCTAAGTATACGATGCACCCAGGAAGTGATAAAATGTACCAAGATTTAAGGAAGAATTTCTGGTGGATAGGAATGAAAAAGGACATACTAAATGTTTAACCTGTTCACAAGTCAAAGCTGAACACCAAAAACCCTCAGGTTTGTTACAACAACTAGAAATGCCAGTGTGGAAATGGAAACTAATAACAATGGATTTTGTTACCAAATTACCCAAAACAAGAAAAGGAAATGATACAATCCGGGTGCTTGTAGATAGGCTAACCAAGTCAGCTCATTTCCTACCAATGAAAGAAACTTTCAGTATGGAACAGTTAGCTAAATTATATGTAAATGAAATCGTTTCTTTACATGGAATACCTTTATCAATTGTTTCTGACAGAGATAGTCGGTTTACCTCACATTTTTTGTCAAGTTTCCAAAAGGCAATGGGAACCAAGTTAAATCTGAACACAGCTTATCATCCTCAAACGGACGGACAAAGCGAAAGGACAATTCAGACGATGGAAGACATGCTTAGAGCTTGTGTAATTGATTTTGGAGGTAATTGGCACGATCACTTACCTTTAATAGAATTTTCTTATAATAATAGTTATCACACAAGTATCAATGCTGCAGCATTCGAAGCACTTTATGGACGAAAATGCCGAACCCCAGTCTGTTGGGCAGAAATTGGGGAAAAGCAACTATCTGGACCTGAGATAGTACAAGAAACAACTGACAAGATCATTCAAGTCAAGGAATGACTAAAAGCAGCACGTGATCGACAGAAGAGCTATGCTGATAACCGACGCAAACCATTGGAATTTCAAGTAGGAGATAAAGTAGTGTTGAAAGTCTCTCATTGGAAAGGAGTAGTAAGATTCATCAAAAGAGGAAAGCTAAGTCCCAGGTATATTGGACCTTTTGAGATTATTAGAAGAATATGACCTGTAGCCTATCAGCTACAATTGCCAGAGGAAATGGCAGGAATACATGATGTATTTCATGTATCTAATCTCAAAAAGTGTTTAGTTGATGAATCACTAGTAGTACCTCTTAAGGATATAGAGGTAAATGAACAACTTAAGTTTATAGAAAGGCCTCTACAGATTGAAGACAGGAAAGTCAAGAATCTCAAGCATAAGAGACTAGTTCTGGTCAAACTGAAGTGGGACTCTAAAAGAGGACCTGAGTACACACGGGAGCTTGAATCAGAAATGCAAAGGAAATATCCACACTTGTTCCAGTAGATCTCGAGGACGAGCTCTAAAACAAGGTGGGGAGGATATAACAATCCTCAAGAAAACCGACACCCTCAAATTATTTCCGACACCCTAATATATTTTAAAATATCCCAATATGTCCCAAAATACACCCCATACGTGAAAACGGGCCCCGAATACCTTAAATATTATTAAATTTAATTAAAAATCTGATTTTTTGAGTTGAGGCAGGCCGCGTAAACCCCACCCCAACTCTTACGCGGGCCGCGTTAACTTAAAACCTGGCACGACCCTAGGCCGCCACGTGGCCCAACACACGGCGAGTCTAGTTGCTGACCCGGACAAGCTAGTCCGTTGACCAGCTTTGACGCGGGCCGCGTAGCCCCTTGGCTACATTTACGCGGGCCGCGTAGAACCCAAACTCAACACCTATATATAGAAGCCATCGGATCTTCAGTTGAAATCGCTCAGAAACGTTTTCTTTCTCTAAATTCTGAATTGTAGGCATAATCTACGGGTATAATACCCCCCTAAATAGCGAAGTTCTGCTCCGTTGTAAGTATTATAACCCCTGGATACGTATTAGATACGCTGCCCGATTGATCTAGGGTTCCGTAACGGCTGTCGTGGTTCTGCCCAACGTAGTCGTTGGAATGCCGTCTCGGGGAGGGTATTACTAATGTTAAAATGGGTTATTATACTAACGCGTGTGCATTTGTGTAAATTATAGATTGTCACCAGGAAACCCTAAAGGATAATCTAAGACAACAATGTGAGTTGATCCGCTTTTTGTAAACCTTTTGTTAACTGTTTTTACAAAACCTCATACAATTAAATGTATATTAAGCAGTTATTGAGTATTTGTAAGAATACAATTATCATGAGTATGTTGCGGTTTTGTATACAAAATTTGTTACCACCTGGTCAAGGAGTAACATTTCCACAAGTCGGGTCTGACAGTACCATGGATGTTAATTGATATAACTTGGAAACAAATGTAATTGCGAGATCGCCCTCAATACTGTACAATGGTTTTTATTTAAAGTTGATTAAACTGGGATTCACTCACCAGTATTTCCCACTGATAAATGTTTTTAAAACGCGTTTCAGGTAACAAACTGTGAAAGCCAAATAGAAGCCAGCTGGACAGCACTGAAGGCTTGGAAAAGTAGCAATAAAGTTACCTAAAATAAAATATATGTTTTTATTAAATAAAATAGGATTTATTCCTATGAAAACGTGTGTACTGCGAACTTGGGTTTATCCCATGTGTTTAATGTTATGAAAATGTGGTATTTTACTCTGATCAAATATTTCCTAACTACGGTCCTGATGAAAATTTCCGCTGCCAAATTAGACAATACGCGATACCACCAAAACTGGCTCGCGGCCGCCCGTTCCCGCGGATTAGGGATCGGGGGTTGCGACAGAAACCCTTGGAGTTCGTAGTTGGTGATCGTGTCATGTTGAAAGTCTCACCCTGGAAGGGTGTGGTGCGTTTTGGAAAATGCAGCAAGCTTAATCCACGTTATGTTGGGCCATTCAAAATTCTGGAGCGAGTTGGTAAAGTGGTCTACAAGTTAGAGTTACCTGCTGAGTTGGGTAATGTCCATGATGTCTTTCATGTCTCTCAGCTAAAGATGTGTTTGTCCGATGAAACACTTGTGGTACCGTTTCAAGAGCTGAAAATCGACGACAAGCTGCAGTTCGTCGAAGAACCGATAGAGATTATGGATCGGGAAGTCAAGGTCCGTAAGCATAGTCAAATTCCGATCGTGAGGGTTTGTTGGAACTCAAGACGGGGACCGGAGTTCACATGGGAACGCGAGGATCAGATGAAGCTCAAGTACCCTCACTTATTCCCAGCTGACAAATCTAAATCTCATGCAACTAGTAAATTTCGGGATGAAATTCCCATTCAAGTTGGGGATAATGTGGCACCCACGGAAAATATACAGTCATCCTGAGCTAACGCCGTGCTATTGTGGATTGTTTATCAAATTTCGGGATGAAATTTCTTTCAAGTTGGGGATGATGTGACAACCTGAGATTTCAAGTCCTTTCATCTACTTACCACTTGTTTAGTAATCCTGTTTTGACTATTTGTTTTATGTTATGTACTGCGTAATTGTTTGAAGGATTAGAATATTCTAATGATTGGGTGATTTAATGTTTAAGGTTTAAGTTTAGTGATTAATGAAAACAAAACGTGATATATGAGCTCGACGAAAAATGTATTTCGTCACCCACATGCACGACGAAGGATGTATTTTGTCGAAGTGGGTGTTTCGCCATTAGGGCCTCTCGGCCCAAGTCGTCCAGACCCAGAACATGAGACGTATAACTTATGTAAATTGTAACGTAACCATGACAAAAACCCTAGAGTCCTCCTCCTTCCTTTCTATGGCAATCCCCTCTACTTCGAGGCCCTTCCTTCGTAACGATCCGAGTATCGTCAGTATATTTCGAGGTTAGTGTAATGATTCTAAGTTAACTTGGATCCTTGTTGTTGTCTGGTTTGATTTCGTGATCTGTGGGCTTGATGATCTTGTGTTGTTAAGGTTATGTGAATGATAATTTGTGTTCATGAGTAATGCTTGGTAATATGTGTGAATGTAATCATCTGTTTAAGATCATGTATTAATTGTTTAGAACCTCGACTTTAAGGAATGAATGGCTGCATAGTTCAAACAATTGGATTTCAATGTGTATGTAAATGATTGGCCTGTTAGATGGATAATCATGAGAATAGTTATGATACATGAGTTATTGTTGAAAGGTTGAGGACTGTACACGAATTGGGGTGTGTAATTCTTGATTAAAACTGCTGTATGGTCAGATTGAAAACTTTCAAATCCATTAACATATGTTACGGCAAAAGTCAGGGACTGGTAACCGTCTGTTAGGGTTAGCGACGAAAAATCTTTGACGAATAATCAGTGTCAACGAAGGTCCCATTCTTCGTCGACATACCTGTTGACTAACCTTGGATCTTTCGTCACCCTTGAACCCGACGAAAGATGGGTCTTTCGTCATGATTGGACCCCGACGAAAGATGGTTCTTTGTCACATGGGTAACAAGTTGAACAGGGAGTGGGTTATGTTGTGCATGCTATCTAACAATTGTGATTGTTGCATGAGGTTAAGGCTATCTAGAAATAAGGAACCTGTATAGACTGATATGTGTTGTCTAATGTAAATTGTCTGATATGAATAGCCGAGGCAACTGTGAATGTTATTGCGTCATATACACAGGGATGTGGATTGTTGTGTGAAATGTAAACTGTGTAATTACATAAAGTAACTTATTTCGAAACTTATATTGATTGGTAACCTCAGTAGGGTTGGTTGATTAACTGGAACGGGTAACTTGTTAAATACCGAGCAAAGCTAAGGTGAGTTCACTGCTCTTTTTCCAAGCATGCGTCCCGGGGAGGGACATCTGGTAAAACGTTTCGGGGAGGAATGTCGGGTTATTGGGTTTGACTGGAATGTTAAACTCGGGATGTTGGTTAATACACTCATATCTATCAATTAAGTCCCTTCTACCGATTTGTTGCCGGGGAGGGAACGGGGTATTAGTTAATAGCGCTATTTAGGTTTGGCACCCTCACACCGTACCGGGGAGGACTGGCGTGAACTAATGACCCCTGACGTGTGCGCGTATATACATATTTTTATAATGAATAAACACACGATTCGGTTTTAAATTTATAAAAGTGATTTATACTTCAACATCAAAACACACACGAAAGAGGCAAGTGTACCTCGTCATATATGTAGTAAAGTATCGGTAAGAACCAAGTATCGATCCAAGGAAATGGGCGGAGGAATAATACTAGAACTTTGTCACCAAATTAACGGAAGAAAGATAAGTTGTTTGATTTTCTAAACACTAAAATAAGCATAATCAAATACTATAAAAACATAATAGATTTCAAATATGAAAATAGATAAATAGCCTTGCTTAATACACAACCAAAGCATATCAACTAAGTCGGTTTTGGCACTAGAAACATTCGATCAATTCTTCATTTTCAAGACAATTAGTATCCCTTTCGGGAATCCTAACATGACAAACATTCGGAAAGCTAAAACGATAAACACACTTTAACCACCTAAAATTGTTCTTTAACGTGCAATTGATAATTGTCTATAAAAATCTCTTATAAACAACTTAGTCATCCGTTAGGAGTTTTCTAACCTCACTTAATCAAGGAAAGTAACACCGATAAACACAATGCAACCACCGAGACAAGCATAAACTAGATTAAATCACAACCGAGATCATTTTATGAATGTTGCATATAAATTCACCAAGATAGAAATTTTGGCCTAAACTACTAACTAAGTTAACAATTCATGGCAAGAATTCAAAACAACACCATTTAACCCGTTAAGGTCCTTAGGTGACGAAAAGCTTTCTTGATTAACAATAATTACATTTTATTAAACCACTAACCATTTCTAGTATTATGGTGCACACATTTTAGCCAAGCTAAACTAGTTAACCAAGTTTAAAGTTTACTAATACATGATTAATTAAGCTTCATTTTTCAACTATATCAACTAACCAAATACCAATCATCCAACATAATTACTTATAATCAAGAAATCAACAACAATAACAAGGTTGCAAACTAATCATCAAAGATTAACATAGAAAATACTTCCAAGTGTCATTACAAACAAAATTAACATACTAATGGTTATAATTAAGCAAGGGATTGTAGTGTTTTTGCCCAAAGGCTACAATAATACATAAAAATTAATCTAAATGCTTGAAACATTAACAAAATTATGGAAAGATTAGAAAACCAAACCATAAACAAGCACTAGATTAAGAATCCGGAAGATAACGGAGCTAATCGGCACAATGTGGCTTGAATCCGGGTGAAAGCTAACGCCTCCGGAGCCTGAAAATCGCCAGAATCGCTCCCAAAATATCTAGAGTTACGAGCAGAATGTTTCTGCATGTTTTTTTATAACATTTTGAATTCGCACGGTCGTGCCAATAAAGTGCACGACCGTTCACTTTTTGCATTATTGGAGTTACTGTTCACCATACCGCATGACATCATCAGATCTTGACCAGTCTTCGATCACGCACGACCATTCTGTTGGTGGCACGATCGTGTGTCTCCGGGTTCTTGTTGCACGGACTCTTGAATGGGCAGTGAAGTGCCGGGCTTTTGCTGGATATCGGATCCGCACGGGGTGCAACCATCCGCATGACCGTTCGTCTCTGGGATTTGCGTGCACTCCGGATCGCACCGTCGTTCACTGCCGGGCTGGTCTATATTGTCGGAAATGCACGGTCGTTCCACTCATTGCATGACCGTGCCAATCGCCCAGGTCAGAATCTTCACAGAATGTTCGCAACTTTGTCGTTTCGTCCGGAAAGTCCTCGTTTTCACTATCATCTTGTCTAGCATGCTGTTTTAGGCCTGTAAACAAAAGTATACTAGATTAAGTATCCAAATGACGGTTTTACGGCCGAAAACGCATAAAATGGGGGACTAAAATATGTGTAACTTGGTGAATATCAACCCCAGTTTTGACCATTGCTTTGATAGAGGCATTGGGGAATAGGGCAAATAATCTGGAGCCATCGGTGGTAATCGAGTTATTAACGACATCAAATCTTTAAAGTGTTTTATACTTATATCTAGTAACTAAAACGTGATAACAAACTTGAACTCACCAGCGTCGTCTGACACACTTGTCTGCATGCATGCAGGTCGTTAGATTCATGGATGGAACTTGCTATCTGGGAGTGCTGGAGTGGTCATGGGTCGTAGCTCTTGGATATTTATTCTTGGTTTAGCACAATGTTTTGAAACACTTGAACAACGAATAATCTTATGCTTCCGCTGAAAGTTCACTTTGGTTTTAGCTTATGACTTAGAATTATATTATCAAATGAATGGAATGTTTTACTTAAATATTTGTTATAGTTCAATGTGATTGGTGGCTGGATCCTGGTATGTCACACGTCCTGCGGTGTTTCCGCAAGTGGTATTTTGGGGGTGTGACAGTAACTCTCCGTACGGTTTTTGATGCTCTGCTTTCACTTGGGAGCATGTTAAGCATTTCGCGACATACTTAACAATATCACGTTTCATACCCGGCCACCAATAATTTGTCTTCAAGTCCCGGTACATTTTTGTTGCCCCGGGATGGACCGAATATCGTGACTTATGAGCTTCCTCGAGTAACGCGGTCTTGGCTTCGCAAAACCATGGTATCCAAATTTGACCGAAACTCGTTTTGACCCCGATCGGGTTTTCTTCCAATTTTTCGACTATACCTTTCATTCTTTCCTTCTTTGGGTCTCCTGCCTCTTGCGACTTTATTTGAGCGTCTCGAATCATATCAAGAAGACGAGATGTAACTATCATCCTCATGGACTTTATTTGGATCGGAGGTGGATACTCTTTTCGACTTAATGCATCCTCTACGACATTTGGATTTCCCGGGTGATAAAGGATATCGCAGTCGTAGTCTTTAATAAGTTCCAGCCATCTCCGATGCCTCATATTCAAATCTTTCTATTTGAAGAAATACTTGAGGCTTTTATGATCCGAGTATATTGTACATCTCGTGCCATATTGTAAGAACATGCAAAAATGTCCCAAAACGACTCGTAAGTGAAAACCCGGACCCCTGAAACCCTAATGTGCATGAAAAACCAAGAAAACAAGAATTTTGAGTTTCACGCGGGCCGCGTAAAACGTAAGCTTAGGCTTACGCGGGCCGCGTTAAAGCAAGGTTGACCGGACAAGCGTTCCAGGCCACGTGTCGCACACGTGGCAGACCTACCAGTGACACGGTAGCCCTAGTTGTAGACTAGGTGGCCCTCGCGGGCCGCGTAAGTTCTTGTAAGGGTTTACGCGGGCAGCGTAAAACCCAAAAAGTTGCTATAAATTCTTGGTGCATGAGCAGTTCATCTGTGTTCGAAAATTTTGTTCAAAAATGAAGTCTACTGCTCAAAATCGAAATTCTAAGTAGGGAAACGCTGCTACGATTACAGGGTATTAACTCGATCACTGCTACGATACAATGTCCGATCGATTGAAACCGATCCGATGGATGTTTAAGTGCTGCCCGTATTTGGGCTATACTTTGTCATTCGTTGTGAGGGTTTTGATTTCGTGAGTTTATCATAAATGTTGTATTAAGTTACTGACCTAGTTTCGTATGCATTGTTATTCTAACTAGGTTACACGGCTAAATCAGTAGGCTAAACTCTGCCCGTCTAAACTTGCAATGTGAGTCATTCTCTTTTTATTAATTATGTTTCACAATACTCAAATTGTTTTCAAAAGTTATACTTACAGGGATTAAGTCTTGGTTATCTTGAATCACTGGCAAGTGGGGTATTGTGCACATTACTAATTTCTCATGGTTAGGTTCATCAACCTAACAGTGATAATCATCACTACTTGGGTGAAAGGACCCAATAGTGGTATGACCATCGCCACCAGGGTGTGACACGACGCCAGATAAAAATAAGATAGTAGCCATTGTAATCGCTCTTATGCTGTAATTTATAACTAAGAGTCATTTTATCAAAATTGAGTGACTCGCCAGTATTTCCCCGTTGATAAAATATTTTTAAACATGTTTCAGGTGACTTACTGTGAACCAAGGAAAACGTGCTATGGAGCACTAACAAGCTTGAAGTGGTGGCTCAGTAAAATAAATAAACATGTTTTGTAAAACAGGGAATTTCCTTGTGAAATTCCTCTATTGTAAATTACGGGGTTTGTCCCAAATTATGAAATAAAATAATCGGGCATTTTCAAGTTTTAAAAGATCCTGTTAAACTTCCGCTGTCAACTCAAATAAATAAATACCACGGGTTTCTACCCGTGGCTCCTGGACCGGCTCACACCAGGACGGGGGCCGTGACACATATAGATAGTGTCTCCAAATCTTTAAGGCGAACACTACCGCTGCCAATTCTAAATCGTGTGTTGGGTAGTTTACTTCATGTGGTTTTAATTGTCGTGAAGCATAGGCGATTACCTTTCCTCTTTGCATCAAAACACACACTTAGGGGCTGTTTGGCAACATCTGAACCAATAAGTGCTGAATGAATAAGAGGTCTGAATGGATAAGAGGCTCTGAACCAGTAAGTGCTGAACCAGTAAAGTGTTGTTTGGTTGCACATCTGAATGACTATGTAAAATGACATTTTTACCCCTAATTTATATCAACAAAAGGACAAAAAAATTTATGTATCCGTGACTTATTCAAAGCTCATCCTATCCTACTTTATATCAAACACATATTTGATCTCTTTTATCTTCTCTCCCCACCTGAACTCATTTCAATCTCAAATTCATGGCAAAATCTGATGATCGTGAGTCACTTAATAAACCATCAGAGTCAAACAACAAGAAGCATGAAGAAGATTGTGATGCACGATGGGAATGGGCGGATGGACGGTGGCAGTGTGGAGGAGGCCGGCGACGACGCTGTGGAGGAACAGAGGAGGAGGAGGAAACGGCGTTGTGGAGTTGCAGAGGAGGAGACGGCGGCGCTGTGGAGAAGCAGAGGAAGGGGAGATGACAACGATGTCGAGGAGCAGTGGAGGGGGAGACGAAGGCTGTGGAGGAGGAGACGGTGGAGGAGCAGTGGAGGGGGAGGAGGAGCTGTGGAGGAGATGGGAGGGAAGATGAGAACGTGATGGGAGGGGCACGTATGTGAAGTATTTCATTCAGCGATTTTTAAGATCTGAATGGAATCATTAAGAGGTAAGGGTTTTGTGAACCAAACAACCCAGCCTTTGACCGATTCAGAGGTAAGCTCTGAATGGATCCATTCAGATGTAAACAAACAGCCCCTAAACCCTATTGTGAGGCATCTAAATAAACAACCAGGTCCTCTGTCCCATCCGGTAGCGTTAAGACCGGGGGACTCGACAGTTTTTCCTTTAACATTCGAAAGGCTTCTTCCTGTTCTTCACCCCACACAAACTTCTCTTTCTTCCTTGTCAGTTTTGTTAAGGGTAACGCTATCTTTGATAAATCATGTATGAACCTTCTATAATACCCCGCGAGGCCTAGAAAACTTCTTATTTCAGTTGGATTTTTCGGGGAGACCCACTTCATTACGGCCTCAATTTTGTCGGATCAACTAAAATACCTTTCGAATTTACCACGTGACCCATAAACTGCACCTCTCTGAGCCAAAAGGCGCACTTTGAGAATTTTGCATAAAGTTTTTCTTTACGGAGAATTTCAAGCACTTCCCGCAAGTGCCTCGCATGCTCAGCCTTGCTCTGCGAATAGACTAGAATATCATCTATGAACACGATCACGGATTTATCTAGCATGGATCGACATACCCGGTTCATAAGATCCATAAATGATGCTGGTGCGTTCGTTAACCCAAAGGACATAACTAGAAACTCGTAATGTCCATATCGGGCTCTAAATGCAGTCTTTGCAATGTCTTCTCCTCGTACCCTGACTTGATGATATCCCGATCGCAAGTCTATCTTTGAGAACCAATTCGCCCCTTGTAACTGATCGAAAAGATCATCAATTCTGGGTAAGGGGTAGCGGTTCTTTATGGTTATTTTGTTCAGTTCCCTATAGTCAACACACATGCGCATCGACCCATCCTTCTTTTTTACAAATAAGACGGGTGCTCCCCACGGCGACACACTAGGGCGTTTGAAGCCCTTATCAAAAAGATCTTGTAACTGTGTCATTAACTCCCGCATCTCAGTGGGGGCCAGTCTATAAGGGGCTTTCGCTACCGGTTTTGCACCCGGATTTAGTTCGATGCGGAACTCTACTTCACGTTCGGGAGGGAGTCCCGGTAATTCCTCCGGAAATACGTCTGGAAATTCTTTCACAATCTCAACATCTTCAAGCTTCGGGGAACCTTGTTGAGCATCTACCACATAAGCTAGATATGCCCTACTCCCATTAAGTACATACTTGACGGCTTGAACGAGGGTACAGAGTTTCGCTTCCACATTTCTCTCGCCTTGTATACTTAATCGCTTTCCACTTGGAGATTGAACAAGTATTGTTTTAGTTTCACAATTAATCTCCGCATGGTGTCGGGCCATTATATCCATACCCACTATCATTTTAAATTCCCCCAAAACCATAGGTATGAGGTCGATATCAAATTCTTCATCCTCTATAGTGAATTTGCAATTTCTACAAATCTCGTGTAACAAATAATTCTTACTATCGGCTATTTCTACCTCTAAGGGTACCGACATTCGTTCAATCTTAAACAAGGGATGATTTACTATTTCAATTGAAATAAACGACATGGTAGCTCTGGTATCGAACAAAACGTAAATTGGCATAGAGTTTAATAAAAAGATACCTGAAACTACATTCGGATGAACCATAGCTTCTTCGGATGTGATTTGGAACTTCCTCCCTTTCGCCCTAGAACCCTCTTCCTTCTTTTCCTCTTTCTTTGATCCTTGCTGAAGTTTAGGGCACTCCAATTTAATATGCCCTTTTTGAAAACAATTGTAACAAGTCTTCGGGTTGTTGGGGCATTTGTAGGACGAATGTCCCTCCTCACCACACTTATAGCACCTATTCTTGCCTAAAAGGCACTCCCAAGTATGAAGTTTCCCACATGTCTTACAAGGGGTAATACCACCCTTTGACTTATCCTTCCTACCGTGCTCTTGAAACTTCGCCTTCTTAGACGGGCTTGAATAGGTCCCTTTTTCCGCCGATCTCTTTTCACCACGCTCCTCTTGTCTTTTGAGTTCAAGTTCTCTATCCCGAGCCAGATAGATAAGCTCATCGAGAGTTTCACATTTTGAGGGAGTGACAAACTCCCTATATTCTTCCTTTAATATGCCATGATAACGATTTATTTTCTTTCTTTCTGTCTTCACAAAATCTCCACAGAACTTCATCTTATCCAGAAAGGTGTTTGTAATCTTGTTGATTGTTTCGTTCTTCTGTCGAAGGTGTAAGAATTGCTCCTGTATCTTATCAATGGCTGACTGAGGACAATGGTATCTCAGAAAAGGCTCCTTGAACTCCTGCCAAGTCATCGCTTGAAGCTTATCTTCACCTATTTCCTTGCAATACGAGTCCCACCAATCTTTCGCTTGAAAGGTGAGTTGCCCAGTAGTGAACATCACTTGGTCTTCCTTATCACATCGACTTCGTATGAACACTGCCTCTATGTTTGAGATCCATCGTTGACATGCTATCGGATCAATCTTGCCATCATAAGTTGTGGGGTTGCACGACATGAAATCCTTGTACGTGCACCTTCGTTCCTTGCCCTTACTTCTAGACCTCTCAATCATCTCTTTTAATTCCTCAATTTTACTAGTCATCATAGCATCTACCACTCCTAAGACACGGCTTTCGACTTATTGAGCTAACTGGGGAAGGTTAGTATGTATAACCTTTTCTGCCGCTTCCATGACTTTATTATCGAATGCTTCCTGTCACGCTACTCCAGCATCGTCCACATTTCCTGTATCCGCCATCTACATAAAACATTCATCCTATTAATTTGGAGTTCTTTTTATACTTCTACTCCATCATATTTGAACTCAAGTTAGCATATTACATTCAATTTACAATGCATACTTATACATTATCGTCTTGACAATCATGCCGTATCGTGTAGATCAAAAGCTTTGATCACAACAATTTACATTTTAATCCTTTCATAATATGTATACTTTTCCTCATATTTCTTAATATCAAAATTTCCCTTAAACGTTGATTACGAGGCTTTAAAAATCGTTTAAAACAAGTCCCGTATTTAAAACAAAAAAAATAAAAAAAATGCCAGCATTAGAGGTCATCGCGGGCCGCGACGGATAGCATTCTGGCTATCGCGGGCCGCGACCGATGTCGCGCGACGCGAAGACGAATCTGGTTGGGTGTCGCGCAACGCGACGCCCTCTTTTTCACAGACTGTTCGATCTGAGTTGCTGCATATGCCCAGCTCTAACCTTTTCTCAAAATACTTACTTTAAAACTCCGTATCTATAGTTCTACTAGCCCGTTTTACTCGATTCTTTTTCCTACGTGTCCGGAATTTAAATACGGACCCGTTTAACGTCATCATATCCTTTAAAACTTCGTTTATAAGCAATTTATCTAAAATTCTCCTTTTTACCTCAACTACAAATTTAATTGAAATTTACAATTTACTTACTTGCACGACGCTTCGGGACGAACACACACTTGCACGAGCTTTCGGTTTGAGTTCAAGCATTTTAACTCTAATTCTTGAATCCCTCAAACCTTGGTTCTGATACCAACTTCTAACGCCCTAATCTCCACATTTTTTACTTAAGTAACTATAAACAATTATTTTAGAAAATTCGGCATGACCCGTTCGTATGATAAACATATCCCTGTTTTTACAAATCAATATCAAGTGGACCTTGGACACTTTCAAAAGACTAAACAAAACCATTGCATAGATTTTTAAATAACTACCAACGTCTAGAAATGTTTAAAAGATCCAACAAGTTAACTACGAAAGTTTAGCTACTAAACCAAAACTAGTTACAACAAAAACACTTTTTGACCATAAACATTGATACTATAAGTAGCGGAAGCGCATAAAGGCAAGCTTCATATGTGTGTTCGCTCCACGTCGCCGAGCCGTCTAAGTTGAGGATTTACCTACATTAAACAACAAGACTCAAGAAATTAGTCTCGTTAACTATTTTACTTTTAATCTAAAAATTTCTGGTTCTATTCATTTATATGTTTTCCTTCCACTTGTACATTCATCTACCCGTTAAACGGGTCAAGCGTATACTTTCATAAATGAGATAAGTCATACCATTCATAATCCGTTAACATCGGGTTATTTACTTTCAACATACCACATACATTCAACCCGTATAACGGATTGAATATCATCCATTCAACATTCGTACTTTCATTCAAAACCACCTATACATAACGGGTCGGATAATTCTTTTTCACTTGACTTGTTCAATACGAACCGGTCAATTTATATAACTTATCATAACCTTTATATACATAACCCAATCCACAAAAGATTAGCTATCTACTTATTAATTACCGTAAACAAAAGTACCTAAGATTTGTATTTTGAGAACATTAGAATATCAAAGTAAAATTTGTATGCACAATAGAACATACCTCGATCTTGTGCGCCTTCCGTTTTCCTAGTGTTTGTACCTTCTTCCTTCACGCCTACATTAACACATTCGTTCACTCATTTAGTTCAACCCATTCAATCTATCATTTCCATATTACACACATATTCTTTTCTTAAGCATTTCATCAAACACTTGGTAGGCATCGTAGTTAAAACATAAGGTACAAGTATACAAGGCACATCTCTACTAGTTCATCTTCACATCACATTTACAATCATTCTATTTTGCATAATTATTTCATCCTGCATCAATTTTATTCATTATTCATGTATCTCAAACAAGCTTATACATCTAAAATTTAGACATATGATTTTACTTAATCATCCTACTTATCCTAACTTCTAAACAAGTGGGTTCTTGCTATAATCTTACCAAACCACCAAATCAAACATAAATCTTGCCCTATTTCATCATCCTAACCTCCAATTACACAAGGTTTTTCATAATTTCATGATTTGGGTGAAACCCAATTCCTACAATTCATCAAAAACACCAAATTGAACTTATCACTTTATTGAGTGTGTTAGGTTAATCGAAAATTTGATAACATGCAACCGATTAACATTGAATTTCCTTGTTAATTGATGAATCTTGCAAGAACAAGGGTAAACCCTTGTTTCTCCTGCTCTAATCGGCCCAAAACATGCACCATTGTGTGTGCTTTTGGTTTGAGCCTTATTAATCCCTAACTAATTATAACTTTTCACATTACCCCCTCCAAGATTGTTAAGTGTTTAATTTAAGCACTTCCCATAATTTAACTTATCCTTTATCATAATTCACCATCTAAGTTAAGTTTTACTCATTTTTACTTATTTTCGCATTAAAATGATTTTCGGGGTGTTACATGTATGCATAAAACTCATTGTAAACCGATTTAATGTTGTACAGTAGTAATAATTGTTATACAAAGTGAGAACAGTAAATAAAGTAGCCAAACAGTCAAATAAGGACAACCCAGGCATGTCATACCCAACATGGCAAATGTTGGAGGCGAGGCGAGGTTAACTTACTTTGTGACTAGCAAACTCTTTGGTGTTCATTCGTGTGGTACGCAAATGAGGTGGTGGAACTAGATTGGAAAGTCAAGGCTACCAGTTCACACTTCGTCAAAACTCAGATCATCCATATTGAGGATGGTGAATCTGATATGACTTCAACACTTGACGTACTGATGAACTTGAATCGAATCAGAAAGAAATCGAAAACATAAATATGTAAAACGGTCCCTTCGTGAGAAGGGGACTGAAAATATTAAAAACCAAAATTTTTTGTTCCACTGAGGTCCCTTGCGAAGCATGGGGTATTCAAATATTTAGCGCGCTAAAAGTCTTTGTGGACCGTATGGGGTATCCTTTGCGGTCCACAAGGAGTCCCCAGACAGTTAGAAAATTGTTGGAAGCCGATCTTTTGTTGCATTTTTGACACATAATCTCGCCATTGCCACCTTTCTATCCGGTTGTGCCACCTCATTGACACTAATCCACCTTTAAGGACCTCAAGGGACACTTTTCTAGACTTCATAAGCTCACGTTGGCTATAAGTACCAAGCTTGGGTCTCATTTTTACTCACACCAAAAACTCAAAACGCTTAAAGTCTTGAGTGAGTTCATTTTTTCTGCTTTCAAGCCTCTCTTTGGGTTATTTTAAGAAGTCCTTTGAAGCAGGTAAGTTGTCCTTCCTTAGCTCTTTCCATAGAAGTCAGTTTCATAGTTTAGTTTTGTCCGAAAGTCCAGAATTGTCAACAGTTTGACTTTTCCAGTTGACTTTCGATTCTGACCACTTTGGTCAAGTGAATTTCAAATTAAATTCACCCAAGTGATTATCACAATGTAGGGTATAATACCCTGCATTTATATCACATGATCATCACATCTAAATGGGTCAAAATGGCAACTCAAATGAATTTATAAAAAGTCAAATTGTGCTTTATGCAAATATCAAAGAATGGACTTTTTTAAGTTATGTGAAGTAATATTTGACATCAAAGCAGATTTTACAACATAAAAAATATGTTCTAACATATTTGACTTGCCGCAAACCCATTTGACCATCCGAATGCAGACTTACGCGCACGACTCGTTAAAATGGCATAAACCATATAAACGAGTCGTAATTGGTCAAAACCCTTTTCAAACATTTTCAATCAGAATGTAGGGTTAGATAAACCATATTACACGAGACTCTTCACTCGTATGGTTATAAACCAAATTATATTCGGTCAACGCTTAATCTAGCGGAACCGAGCTTAAATCCATGTTAACCGCTCAAGTCCAAAGGACTCATTGTGACCAGTAAACAATTCTAATGGAATACGTGAGTGTCATACATTCGCTACGAACTATGACAAGCATGTAAATTATTGTAAACATCAGTAGTTTGATTCCTTAATGCTTTCAAATATAAATCTTCCATGATAATTCGTCAAATTGTTCATAGAATATATATATATTTTATGTATTCAGGCATGGTGGTGTCTGTGTAGCAAGTGGATGTCATTGCTCACTAAGGTGCTTGCATAGTTTTGTTTTTCATTATTTATATGTGCCCTCACTAAGGTGCTTATAATTAAAACCTATTTAATTATCATTTAATTTGTTTTTTTCTGTGATGACTTATGTTTGTTACCATTCTTAACAATAATTGAATACGTGAGTGTCTTTAATTTTGTTTATCGGCGCCCCGGTATAAGTTTTGTTGTACACGGAGTTGTATAAAAGACTATACTTTGGCTTCGTAATCTACAGCGAATGACAGTACCGTACCTTTATCGTGACGCACCGAACCAATACCGACGTCGGTACCGGTATCAGGTATTAATGAAACTGGTACCAATATTCCTATTTATAGTTTTCGATCGATGTAAAATACCTATCGATATTTATTGGGCATATTACAACTTTATTTTTCGGTTTTCATACCAAGTATTGATATCGTAACGTACCGAATCAATACCGGGTTTCCGCCGCATCACGCGGAAGAAGCCCCCTAGTTAGTATTAATTGTACATTTGACAATGAGAAGTTAGTTTGTGTTAAAGAGTAGGGGTGTTAAAATATGTTAATAATCATAACATGGAAACCAATTGTAAGTATAGAAAGTCTACATTTATGTGTAATTTATTAAAACAAATATATTTATAAGAAATATTTCCTTTATAAACCCCTTGTAACACATGAGAACTTAAACTAGTACATATATACATAAGAAACATGTAAATCTATTATAATGCATTTTATGTGTACTATGAAGGCAAATTGTTCATAAGACCTTTTGATACCTAAACCTGCCCATTATCGACGATGTTCGATTTAACTCAAAGTAATCAACTTTGTTTGTGATCAAATGACAAATTAAAACCACTTATATATCGACATTCAAAAGAAACCCTACTTATATATAGATGAAGTAAATATACATCTACATATATTTTTAAACCAAAACCATAGGGTATAATTTTAGAAATATTTCACCTATAATAATGTTTTTCCATAGTATATGAAGTTCATTCAACTTTTGTTAACTACACAAACCATCAAAGTTACAATTTTTATTGATTTTTTATAAATATTAAAATAGCATTAATATATGAATAGCTTTTTTGACATGTCTATTTTATTTTTTTTTAAATATGAACTTCATAAGAAAACAACGACCAACCCGAAAACCGGGAGGCACCACAACACACAGAAACTTACATAATTACAAATTTACACAATTTTTCTCACGTCAACTCTTTAAACTTAGATCTATGCCTAGCCCACAAAAACCCAAACGACTTCACCTCGCTAACCACTTTCTCAACTCTGAAACTATTATTTTTGAATCTGACTTCGTTCCTGGCCTTCCAAATACACCAACACGCTATGATAATAACTCCTTGCAGAATGGATTTTTCTGGATCCTTTAGCCCACAAAACTCGTGCACCTTCATAAGGTCTTGAAATGAGAAGGCATAAATATGCGGCACCTTACACCAACTACTGATCGCGCTCCAAACAAAATTTGCAGCATGACATTCCGTGAACAAGTGCGAAACTGAATCTTCACCATCGTTGCAGAGACCGCACCTCGACTCTGAAATAATAATGTTCCTTCTCCGAAGGGCTTCCACAGTGGGAATTCTTCCTAAGTTCGCCCGCCACGCAAACACATTGCACTTAGCAGGGATCCAATTACACCAAGAAAAACAGGGACTGTTCTCCGGACCACTACCTCTGACAAGGACCTTTTTCATCGCACCAACGCTGAACTCCTCCGACCCGTTCCCTAACCAAACCCACTTATCCATATTACCTGAAACCGAGAAGGCATCGAGAAGACTAGACAAATGCGATAGGTCGTCCTTCTCCATGTCTGACTCGAGCGGTCTTTTCCAGTTCCACGAAAATCTGTTTTGGCCGAAACCATCCAGAATGCGGTCACAAATTTTAACTCTTCTATCAACCTCCAATTGAAACAATCTAGGAAACACGTTTTTAAGTGGATCGCTAGAAACCCACGGGTCAAGCCAGAAGGCAATCCGATCTCCTTTGCCTGGAACACCTCTAAAAAAGCTTCTCAACGGAACATCATCCACAGTTGTCCTAGCTATCCATTTCACTAATTTACCCCAAGGGCCACCCAAGTTCTTTCTAACAGGCAAGAAATCACAATTCCGAGCACCACAGTGAATAGCATTAATCACTCTACGCCACAAGCAGTTCTTCTCCGCCTTAAACCTCCCACACCACTTAGATAAAAGGGCAAAATTAATATCTCTAAGATTACACAACCCGAGCCCACCGAATTCTTTAGGGACCGAAACCGAATCCCAAGCTACCCAATGATTTTTTTGTCCCACATGGGACCCTCCCCAGAGGAAGCGTTTAATCATACTTTCAAGGTCCTTAATAACCTTGACAGGGGCTTTGTAGATGGAGAAGTAATAGGTAGGAAGGCTTTCAAGAACGGACTTAATCAGCACAAGCCTACCACCAATCGAGAGAGTTTCCGCCTTCCATTTTGAAAGCCTAGCTTCAAAAACATCATACACCGGTTTCCAACTGTTAATATTACTCATGTTAGCACCAACCATTAACCCCAAATACCGAAACGGGAGCATATCCGCTTTACACCCGACCCTAGCCGCTTGCTCCTCGACATCTAACCCTTCCACCCCAACAGCATACATATTAGACTTAGACAAGTTTATTTTGAGACCCGAGCAAATGTAGAAGACCCGAAGGATTCTCACAACATTCTTAACATTTTCTGGCGACCACTCCCCCAGAATAATCGCGTCATCCGCATACAGAAGATGGGAAACACACGTGCCACCGTTAGGGATACTTATACCTTGAAAGATACCTTCCTCTATAGCCTTATCCATCATACAAGATAGGGCTTCCATGACCAACAAAAAAATAAACGGGGAGATAGGGTCACCTTGCCTCATCCCTTTTTCACACTTGAACTCGAACGTAGGCGACCCATTCACCAAGACGGAAGATCTCGCGGAGCTAAGAATCCCCAATATCCACTGACACCGTAAATCCGGGAATCCCATTTGTTGCATAATATTAATGACAAAAAGCCAATTAACATTGTCATATGCCTTCTCGAAATCTATTTTCAGCATAAACATCCTTTTCTTGTTCCTTTTGCACCAATCAATTACCTCGTTGACAATTAACGGCCCATCAAGAATAAACTTGCTTTTTCGGAAAGCCGATTGCGAGTCCGACACCACTTTCCCAATAACCATCTTCAGACGGTTCGCTAAAATTTTTGAAATCACCTTACTAATAACCCCCACCAAATTAATCGGTCTATAATTATTAAGCTCCACCGGGTCATTAATTTTTGGAACAAGAGTAATGAAGGACGAGCTACAACCCACATTGATTATGCCTTCCTTAAAAAAGAACTCCATTAACCTTTTGAAATCAGATTCGAAACGTCCCAGAAATGTTTGAAGAATTTCAGGCTGAACCCATCTGGCCAGGGGGCCCGATCGCCACCGCATTCGAAAACAGCCTCCTTAATTTCCATAGACGAAAAAGGTTTCACAAGAAACTCCCGATCCGGATCAGCAAGGGACTTGATGCCACTACACATAAGCATCGGTCTATCTTTGAACTTCTCGAGAAATCTAAGTCTAAAAAAGAGAAAATCTCCTTCTTGACCTTAGACGGTTTGGACACCCAGTTACCGTTGATAGATAGCCCAGGAATAGAGTTAGAAGCTTTCCGCTTATTAATCACCCCATGAAAGAATTTCGAGTTTTCGTCTCCGTTAATAGCCCACTTAATCCTAGACCTTTGCTTTAAGTCTTCTCCCCTCCTAAAGCTGAAATCTTTTAACACTTTGTTACATTCCGCAAATGTCCATTCCTCTTCTTCGGATAAGCCCCTCGATTCCATCAGCTCTTCTAATCTTTCCAACTCGGCTCTCGCTAGACTTTCTACTTCTCCTTCTTTTTTGATCATCTCATCTCTCCATATCTTGATCTTAGCACGGATGGAGGCGAGTTTCTTAGAAAGGCACAAATCACGGTCACCATTATAAACAAATGAAGTCGCTGCAGATTTAACCACCTCCTCCAACCCTTCCTTCCCCAACCAAGAATTAAAAAATCTAAAGGGTTTATGACCGAAATTCTCCAAACTAGTTGTCAATAAAAGCGGCCTATGATCAGAATGAAGGTTGTGTAAAACCCTCACACTCGCCTCCGGCCATTTGTTAAAAAAATTGGGACACACCAGCATTCTATCGATTTTACTAAGTTTCCTGCCATTATCTCTAATACAGGTAAACTGTTTTCCAACCAAATTGTATTCCAAGAGGCCCGAAGTATGAATGAATTCATTAAAATTTCTAGCACACACTGGCTTGAAGGCACTGTTCTTTCTCTCTTCTCTAGTTCTCGCAGCATTAAAATCCCCTGCTAATAACCAAAACCCAGAATCGATCACTAACTCAGCTTGTAAGTCAGCCCATACAGCCAATTTGGCGCTGATGCTTTGCGGGGCATACACGTTAACAACGTTCAGATCCACATTAAAACCTTTCAGCCTACCCTTAATAATGATATAGTTCCTCTTTTTAACCGAATCCTTATACTCGAACAGGGAAGGATCCCACATGCATAGTAACCCTCCAGATTGGCCAACCGAACCCACCGAATCAGACCCAAAAACTCTATTTCCCCAGACTTTCGAGAGATCAAAACCAGACATATCCCCAATTTTCGTTTCTTGAATACAAATAAAATTAATCTTATGCAAGGAAACCAATTGCTTAACCCACGAAGCCTTTTCTTTACCCCCCAACCCTCTCACATTCAACGAAAGAAAATTCATTGTAAAACCACATTATTACCTTCACCTGAAATAACTTCCTTAACCAGAAGCTCGTGGTTCCCGAGAGCTGCACCCAATTTCGCTCCGACTTGAACAGTAGCTTCGAACTCCGAATCATAGTTACTTAGCTTTAAGAAATTACACATCTGATTCAAGTTATTCACTCTTGGATAACTAAATGTAGTGGTATTCAACGAATTGAATAACGGATTCTTGAATTAATCGAATGTATATTACCTAGATTCGAATTCAAAGGTCATACCCAATTAAAAATTTGATTTGATTCGTATTTGAAACTTGAATTCTAAAAGCCACATGGAACTATAAAATCAAATAGGAAACCAATCTGTGAAGTAAACCCTTTTCATGGAATTAAACTATTATCATTTATCGTGAACTCGTGAAGAACCTGCACCTAGCGATGATTATTTAGATTTTGGCCCAAAATCAGAAGCTTTTGCATATATATAAAAATAAATAATAATATTAATAATAATAATAATAACAACAACAATAATAATAATAATATGTATACTTTGAATTCGAGTTTCGAATCAAATTGAAAATCATAAATTCGTATTCGATTACTGAACTCAATTCGAATTCTTAACAACCGAATTCAAACCTTGATAATCTACTTCGAATCGAGTCGAATTTTGAATTTTTTTAATCCAATTTGAATACTGAACACCCCTAACCAAATGTGTAATTTCTCATGTTTAAGGACTGAATCTATAAATCAGACATATCATAGGGACTATTTGAGTAACTTTTTTTTATCGAAATTAAGTGGCATAAATGAAAAGGATATAAAATTTGATTAGCCCATGACTTCATAGATCCTAGGTTCGATTCTCACAATGGGGTTTTTTTCTTATATTTATTGGGTTTCCTTCTCAATTGGTGTATAAGCATTATGGCTAGTGGAGATGGATATGATCAGATGGTTCCGCTGGTGACACAATAATACTCCAGTGATCCGTCAGTGATTCAAATTTGTTGTCAAAAAAATAAATAAATAAATAAAAATAAAAAACTTGATTAAGGACAAAAGTTACTAAATAATAACCAAGTTTCATAAATGTTATACCTAGATCACTCACTTTAAACCATTCTAAATAATGGAACAATATTAAAACTGTTGGAAATTTGGTGAATGGATATTAAATATATTTATAATTGAATGAAATTATAAATATTAATTAGAATATTCATGTGGTAATTAAAAGAGTAACTCTTGAGTATTTAATTAGTTTTATTAGAGTTTTAAGTCTCTAATTAAATGTCTAATTAAGTGAATAATTAAGTGAATCCTTTCACTAGTCTTGTTCAAATAGTAGGCTATGTGCCTTTCTTTTTGTTACAACAAGAATAGGGTATTGCTTGATACATGAAGAATACTAGAAGTAGTATGAACACTTGAACACCAACTAGAGAGATGAGTACTCTCTACTTGTTTCCACCACATGAGTTCAAACACTACAATTACCGGATGTAACCTTGGGCCGGTGAGCCATCTCCGGCAGTACAGACTGCTTCGGCTGTTGTACCCTGGGAGACAGACGCGTCATCTTTAGTAGAGGCGCGAAATCTGTTTTAAGGGAAGCGTGTTGAACACGTGCCTCAACCAAAATCGTCAACGTTTTAGTGCGCTCTTTGTTGCAGTCAAGGGGTAATTTTCAAGACTCAAGATGATGAATAATCGAGTCTAGGATGCTATCAAGTGCGCGTGAAGGACCCACCAGAGATGCGGCTTGAATCAAGATTGGTATATATAATTATATTTATATTCTTTTTATTTAGTTATTGCAACCGGTATTGTACTATGATATTCTCTAATAAAATCTCTAATTATATTTTTCAAAGGTGAACCTATTTCCTACAAACTTAAAACAGATTTAGTGAGATTGTTGGTACAATCTTAAAAACCTTATTTATAAGGATTTTGGGTTTACGAAAGGATTTATAATAGAATAAAAAATATTTTTAGAGGTTATGATCTTATAAATATTTTTTGGGAAATATGTATGTAGTACAACTTGTTGTATTTGGATTTTTTGAGATTGAGATAAAATCTTAAATCCTATACCGTGGTACAAACGAATTGTTTCGGTTCCAACGTTTGGTTTTTGAAACGATTTTGGGAATCGTTAATTTTTCTAACTTTTGTGTTAGATCGGATTTATTGGTGTAAACCATACGTTTTTTGTAAACGTTAAATTCTCTTCAGTAGAGTTTTTATGTCTTTAAATAAGAGTTTTATGTTACTTGATTAGAGTTTTATGTCTCTAATTAAGTCTCTATTTAAAGTAGACTTTTCATCCACCAATGGATTGATATGAACAAATAAGTCTTATAATGATTTTTGTAATCATTTGTCTTCTAACATGTGTGTTAGAAACGTTCATGAAACGCGTTAGTTTGGAAGCAATTTTTAATTGTTTAGTTTCTAACGTGGGTATTAGAAATGACTTATTTATTTGAACCATATATGTGCTTTTAGCAAGTCGAATTAACATTTTGTGAAAATGTTAATATTTCTAACGTGCGCGTTAGAATTTCTTAAATTTTAACATGATTGTTAAAAATGGTTAAAATACAAATGCTTTGAAATGTTTTATGTAGACATTTTATATAAGCAATTTGTTGTAGCATTGTTTTAATGCTTTGTATGGTTTAGAAATAAAATGTCATACATTGAAGTTGATGTTTGATTGGCTTCAAGGAATTAAATCACCATAAAGTGATGGTGTGGTATTTATATGAATTTAATGAAATTAAAATCATTTAGTAGACTCTTCATATGGAAGATAAACTCTTAAGGAGAGTTTCAAGTCAATTTATTAGTTTTTATTAGAGTTTTTTTTTTTCTCTAATAAAATCTCTAATAAAGTGAGACTTTTAGTAGAGTATTTATGTCAATTTATTAGTTTTTATTAGAGTTTATGTCTCTAATAAAATCTCTAATATGGTGAAACTCTTGAGTAGAGTTTTAATGATGACATTTGATGAGTTTTATTAGAGTTTAAATTTATAATTATTGAGACTCTTAACTCTTCATATGGTGAAACTCTTGAGTAGAGTTTTAATGATGACATTTGATGAGTTTTAATGATGATATTTAATGCTCTAATTTGGTCATGTTTGGTACATATAAAATGACTTAAATTTTCTAACACGTGTGTTAGAAAATGTGTATCAATAATACGAGGTTAGAGATTGTTCATAATGAACAAAAATGTTTTATGTAAACATTTAATTGCCTATGTGAGCATTAAAGATGATGAGAAATGGTTTATTTTATAAACTATATATTTGGAAAACGTTTTATGTAAACGTTCGATTCTATAATGTGCTTGTTATAACGTTTTTTTTAACATGCGTGTTAGAAAATGTTATTTGGTGAAAAACAACTTGGTGTTGTTGTGAACAAATTTAATTGTTCAAGTTTACTACTTAAATGTAGTATTTGTAACAACTTGGTGTTGTTTTGAGCATAATTGTCCAAGTTTAAAGTTTAAACATGAAATAGGAAACTTGTACTTACAAGTGCATGGAGTCTTATTGAGGGAGTACCTCAAGACATGCCATGAGACGATATTGTTGAGAAGATTTCGGTCAGATTTTAAAGTGTTGAAAATAAAAGCACTTTACTATTTGATGTCTACAAATTGTCTATGTTTCGTTTAAATTTCAAAAGTGATTGGCACTTATGATTTAGTTTCCAATGTATTTTATTGTTTTGTGTTCAATATCTTCGGATAACACATGCAATTTTTACAAGGAAATAAATCACTAATGGTTGTGACGTATAAATTATTTTTGTGGAAAATAATTATAACGTCGGTTATACATTGTTTAAAAGAATATGGTTTTAAACGGATAGTACATGAAAATACTTGGACATAAATAACTTGAGAGTTGTTACATTGACTAAAAGTCCAAAACAAAACATCAAATGTATAACCACATCATGAGTGAGTAATGAAAGAACGTAGTGAGTGTATTGAGATGAAATACACTAAGGACATTCATGTCAACATACTTCATTAGAAGTCGTTGGAAAATTCACAAGTGTGAATTCTAACATATGAAAGTAAAGTACTATATGTTATTGTATACCTTTAATAAATCTTGCGAGATTTATAAGTAGATGCGTCTACCACTTGATCATTGTTAGATCCATATGGAGATTTTACCTTCATTTAGGAGAGCATCCTAAATATATATATCTCCTAATGAATAACAATAGATGTGTGCAAATCACTTATGGCAAATTATGAATGTCATGTTGTTGAGTGTCGATCTAGTTGACTCTATCTCATACATAATAGTGATTGTAGACGAGAAACATTCATCTTGTTGGTGATGAATGTGTTTACCAAGTGACTTGGATTAAGACTTATGTTTAAGTACTTATGAGTCAGTGGTAGAATGTTGGAGATCAAAGGTAAACAAGTTATGTTCCTTAAATGAATGATGAAATTTAGCTATGTGCTATATACAATAATTTGTGAGACTTTCCTAAATATTGATGTTTTAAGATTATGAATAAGTCTCATTATTTTGTCTTAACAAGGGATGAATGTTGCAAAGTGATATTATGATATCCTTAGGGCTGTGAAGAATCAGAATGATGCATCTTCTGTTCACATGCTAAAGTATTATAGTCTAAAGCATGCTAGACGAGTACTTGGTTAATTATGGGTCTTGACTGAGACTAATTAACTCTAAACATTCAAATGTGTATGAACACAAAAAGAATTTGTGTATAGACAAAGTTGAGAGAGGATTTTTCATTCATTATAAGGAAAAGACATGTAACTTTTAAGAGTTTGTTCGAAAAGCTAATGAGGAGAACTCATTGTCTAAGCTTATTCTAGATGTTAAATTAGAATTATTATAAGTTGGTGACAAACTTATGACAATGGCAAGAGTTTCTTTGGTTAGCTCAGAAGCTTATGTAAGCTAATGCAGTATGAGTTGAATTCACTGATACAATTAGGTTGATCTTGTTCAATCATATGTGTATAAATGTCGTCATAAGTGAAATTACGGAAATGTTAATCAAATGGCAAGAAATGTGGGGGATGATCCATTTAGAAACAACCCTATAAGGGTATGTAGAAATGGTTTTCATTACCCCATCTGGATGATATCCTATAACACTTAAATGTGGGGGTGTCTTGCATTTGTATCATAAAAGTTTGGCAATAAGGATTTTGTGATCCAATCTAACATTGCAAACAGACGACTATGTGGAGGACACAAAGGTCGCAGTGCATAATGGAGATGTGTTTGCCTTAAATGATAAGCGTATCTTACAAAGACATATATTATAACCAGATTCAGATGGCCACTGAGGTTATAGTCTTAGAAGTTGACAATAGGCAAAATTAACTTATGAGTTAATAACACATCATGACAACTGATCTCAAATACGCAAAGGTATTTGCTAATGTTATGGATCCAACAACCTGAGGGTTTATTAGAGATCAAGTTGTGGAATGGAACTGAAGCCCTTGAAAAATGAAGTTCATATGATGGAAACCTAACTCAGTAGACTGGAGATCCCAAGAATTGAGTTCAATAGGAAAACCTAATTGTATGAATAAGCGAGGTCACTATGGGGGAATAACCCTACGCATTTAATAAGGTAGTTTATTATAAAGATTAATAAACTTCCTAGTCCATTCCTAAAAGTGACAAGTGTGAGGCTAAGCATAATATGTGGTAAATGATTTGGATAGATCATGATAACCACAATGCTTTTAATGATCTAAGGAGAATCACCTATGTTAGAGAGAAGTGGGGTCGCTTCGAATGGAATTGAGGGCACAATTCCTAGAGCTCTCGCAGAACCAGGAAAGTGTTCCACGACCATTATTGGACACGACTATGAGGAGATGACCCGGCTAGGGAGAGTCTTGTGTGAAGTGTATTGTCGTCTACACAAATGGCAGGCGAGTTCAAAGACATCGAGATCTACTCAGAGCTAGTGGGCTAAGTGCATTTCATGAGCGAAGGTTCAAAGGGTAACACCTACCTATCGTATGCAAAACTCAACTGTCGAGGTTACATTGGAAATTTTAAGTGTTTTGAATGATCTCCATTCATGTGGGGGATTGTTGGAAATTTGGTGAATGGATATTAAATATATTTATAATTGAATGAAATTATAAATATTAATTAGAATATTCATGTGGTAATTAAAAGAGTAACTCTTGAGTATTTAATTAGTTTTATTAGAGTTTTAAGTCTCTAATTAAATGCCTAATTAAGTGAATAATTAAGTGAATCCTTTCACTAGTCTTGTTCAAATAGTAGGCTATGTGCCTTTTTTTTTGTTACAACAAGAATAGGGTATTGCTTGATACATGAAGAATAATAGAAGTAGTATGAACACTTGAACACCAACTAGAGAGATGAGTACTCTCTACTTGTTTCCACCACATGAGTTCAAACACTACAATTACCGGATGTAACCTTGGGCCGGTGAGCCATCTCCGGCAGTACAGACTGCTTCGGCTGTTGTACCCTGGGAGACAGACGCGTCATCTTTAGTAGAGGCGCGAAATCTGTTTTAAGGGAAGCGTGTTGAACACGTGCCTCAACCAAAACCGTCAACGTTTTAGTGCGCTCTTTGTTGCAGTCAAGGGGTAATTTTCAAGACTCAAGATGATGAATAATCGAGTCTAGGATGCTATCAAGTGCGCGTGAAGGACCCACCAGAGATGCGGCTTGAATCAAGATTGGTATATATAATTATATTTATATTCTTTTTATTTAGTTATTGCAACCGGTATTGTACTATGATATTCTCTAATAAAATCTCTAATTATATTTTTCAAAGGTGAACCTATTTCCTACAAAAACTTGATTGGTATTTATAAAAAAATATGTTTGGAAGAATTTAATAAAAAAAATAACAACTTACTATTTCACTAATTTATCTGTTTTAACCCATTCTAAATAATGGAACAATATTAAAACTTGATTGGTATTTAAAAAAAAGAGTTAAATGCTTGGTTGGTCCCTGTGGTTTGCAAAAATTGCAGACTTGGTCCCAATGGTTTACTAATTACACGCGTGGTCCCCAAACTTGTCAAAAATGCACTCGGTTGGTCCCTAGCCCTAACATCAGTTAAATTTCTCAGTTAAGTCCATGTTAAATGACCAAAATACCCTTGCCTATTAATAAATTCAAGTCTAGTCTTCATCTTCATCATCATCACCAGTCTAGTCTCTCTCTCTCTCTCTCTCTGAAGACAACACCACCACCGTACAACACCAGCCACCACAACCACCTCACCTGTAGGCTACAACCATGCACCACCTGCTCTAATCGTTGATTTCGACGGCCAACGGAGGTGAACGAAGATGATTTCGAGAGTGAAGAACCTCTGGTAGATCCGGTGGTGGTTCAGGGCGTCGCGACGGTGGTGGTTCAGGGGTGACACGACGGTGGTGGTTCAGGGGTGACGCGAGAGGTGTCTCACCCCCACTTCTTCTTCCCCAATCTCTCTCTCTCTTGTACCAGGTCCTCTCTCTCTCTCTCTCTTCAAATCTGAATCCAACCAAATTGCAGGAGTGGGTGGAGATTTTGTTTGAGGCCGATTACTCCGGAATCGACGGTGGTGGTTCAGGTCAGTTCGGATCAACTGGGGTGGGTGGAGATTTTGTTGTAAAATAGTTTAGAAATTGGGTATGGATTTTGCTATATGAAACCGAAGAGGATCTTTGGTTATGGTCGTCACAATCGTCGATGGTTGATAATGGTGGATTTGGTTTGAGGCCGATTACTGTTAACAAGTTCCAGAAACATGTTAACATGTTGATGGTGATTGGATGATTGGGTGGTTGATAATGGTGGATTTGGATGACTGAATTGTGAATTTAGTTTGTGTTTTTTGATAATGGTGGGTTGAAGGTAACAGTGGTGGTGGTGGGTTGATGGTGGTAGTGGTGGTGGGTGGGTGGTGAAAGCCTGAAAGGGGGAAGAAGATGAGGCGTTTTTGTTTTTAGTTCAAGGGCAATCTAGTCATTTTACACCCACTTAACTGAGAAAATTAACATGGATTAGTGCTAGGGACCAACCGAGTGCATTTTTGACAAGTTTGGGGACCACGCGTGTAATTAGTAAACCATTGGGACCAAGTCTGCAATTTTTGCAAACCACAGGGACCAACCAAGCATTTAACTCTTAAAAAAAATATGTTTGGGAGAATTTAATAAAAAAATAACAAATTACTATTTCACTAATTTATCTGTTTTAAACCATTCTAAATAATGGAACAATATTAAAACTTGATTGGTATTTAAAAAAAATATGCTTGGAAGAATTTAATAAAAAAATAACAAATTACTATTTCACTAATTTATCTGTTTAAATTTTCAAAACCATCACAAGGGTCTTTTTCACGTAGCCTTCCATGGTCACAAGAAAAGGTTGATACGGAGTGTCGAAAAATCCAATTAATCCATGTCATGTTTTGTTATCACAATGTCACTTAACAAAGAAACAAAAAAGATTAGCATACGTGGATGTTTATAAGTAGCAATATTATTGGAATGTCACTCAACACAACTTTAATATTAGTATTATATTATGAATATTATCTTCAAAATAACTTACAATTCTGAAAGTCAATTTAATTATTTGTTTATTAAAAACTATTATCTGGAATTGGTAGTGGACTCGGGTTACTCTCGGAGTACTCCATTTGTCCAGTGGGTGCCCCGAGAGTGCTCGGGATTGATTCTGTTGGCCGTTAACAAAAAAAAAAAAAAAAAAAAACTATTATCTGTATAGGGGTGAATAAACATGAGAGATCACTGTCCATAAAAAGATTTACAATCACCACCTTCTCTTTGGTCTTGATAAATATCATCAACTGCAGTTTTTTTTAGTACAACTAACTCAAACATCAATTCATCTTGTTTCTAAATCTACACTATTCGTTACAAGACTAAAACCTTTAACCTCATAGAAAAAAACATCGTTGTACCACTAGGCTATACACCTTTTGGTACCAATTATAACTTCTTATAGTACTTGTAGATGTTATACATATACTTACTCTAAAATCTAACTGATAGCTTTTGTAACGGTGTGAAAAAACATTTGTAAAATGACATTTGACCGATTTAACTAAAAAAGTCTTTTAAGTTCGTAAAAGTTATTTACTCAAGACATGTAAGGCCTATTGAAGTATCTTCAAAGTGTTTACCATTTAACCAAAATACAGTATATCTTTCAATTATGGTTTGTCACCCATTTTATATGTAAAGGTGGAATTACTTTATAAAAGTAACTTTTTTTTATAAAAATATTGAATTTTATCATTTTAGTGCTATTGGTTATATTAAACTCAGGTTAATTGCTCGTGGCTTGAATGTCTTTTGAATGTTTATGAGGTGTACATGTAAGTTTTAGCTATATATTTTTTTTTTCAAACTTGGAGTGGTTGATCCACCAATCTTTTGTCGTAATGTTCTTCGACATTTAATTGTTAAGAGTATCAATAGAGTCGACCATACTTGTTGGAGTTGACCAAACCTTCATGATCGATTCACAATCTTACCACGCATCAATCGCATGTTTTCTTGTCGAATTTTCATTACTTGGAGTTAAGCATGGTTAGGGGCTGTTTGACAACTTCTGAATGGTTAAGTTTTGAATCAGTAAGACGTCTGAACCATTAAGTGCTGAACTAGTAAGAGGTCACAACCATTAAGAGGTAGTATAATACTTAACCGTTCAGAGACAAATGTCTGACCAATTCAGATTAGAGGTCTTAACCATTCGGACTAGATAGGTCTTAACCATTCAGACTCAGTATAGTGCTTAACCATTCAGAGGCAAATGTCTGAACCATTCAGACATTTGCTCGTGAAACAAACAATCTGAACCATTAAATGTTAAACTAGTAAGAGGTCTGAACCATTAAGAGGTAAACAAACAACATCTTGGTCATGAAACGGAATTAGAATTCTCACGGTTGACTTGTGATCGGATATGCATGCATACTTTTATAAGATGCAATATTCTAAGAGTTGTGTTTTATGCTTTTAACTTGATTAAGAGTGGATTATGAATATGATCTTATATAATTATCACTTCTATCCAACATTAATAATTTTTTATTATTACAAGAAGATATCACTTAATACGATAGGGGAATGTTCAAATGAAAACCACTAGTTATTGTGAAAAACTCGAAAACTAATTAAAAAAGCCAAAAAAACATACAATTTTTTTTTTTTGCATACCAATTTTCGCAGCTTTTTATATATATAAAAAAAATTGTAGTGCACATGTGTACTATTACACATGTGTACTACAACAATTTTTTTTTTTTTGAAAATTTTTTTTATATAAAAAAACTTGCGATTTTTATAAAAAAATTGAAAAAAAAATAAAAAAATTTTGTGTGTTTTTTAGGCTTTTTTAAGTTAGTTTTCGAGTTTTCACAATAAAAGTGGTTTTCATTTGAACCTATACGATAATATCTATATGTATCAATAATATTATCCTTGTAAGAACTTTCTAAAACGAGCACATGGTCATACTATCAATATCATACATACGTTAAATATACGCAACTCTCTAAATATGTGTTGTTGGACCAAAAAATACGGGTGTATGAATTATCCACTATTGTCGTAAATTGAGTACTCACTTTAAACGTCATAAACTCCTTTAATATAATAATAATATAAGTGTGCTCTTACACAAATAAATTCATGATAAATATTCATCTGACACAATCATATTAATCTTAGAGTTCGTTTTGTTATGGGTGATGGTATCTACACATCCCCTAAAATTTTTGTACATCCCTCAATAGAAACCATATAGGTCAATACGCTTCCCATAGGTTTTGAAGCATTAAATGCGACACCAATAGAAAGCGTATTGGGCAATACGGTTCCTATTGGTACAATATTCTCTGAAGCGCACGCAGTTCAAAACTATACAGGTTTGAAAAGTGACCCAATAGGAAGCGTATTGCCCAATACGATTCCCATAAGTTTAATAGGAAGCGTATAGGGCAATACACTTCACATAGGGCTTGGGTTGGTGAACGCATTAAATCAATAGGAAGCGTATGGGGCAATATGGTTCCCCTAGACCCAAAGTATAGGAAGCGTATGGGGCAATGTGGTTCCCCTAGACCCAAAGTATAGGAAGCGTATAGGGCAATATGGTTCCCCTAGAGCCAATGTATAGGAAGCGTATGGGGCAATATGGTTCCCCTGGTTCCCTAATCTGAATCCTTTTTATAAAAATGTGTCAAAAAAACGTTTATACATTATTTGTATAACTTAAATTCTTTTCATTTTAAATTTGCAGATATGGCGTCAGACGATGAGATGGATGGCGCGGGAGATTTCGATCCATGGGAAGGTGACGATTGTTCACGATATCCATATATGATATACCCTTCCCAAACGTATGAAGCGAAACGGTTCAATAAACTTAGGGAGATGAAGGTGGGGTGCATGAGAGGGATACATTGGGATTCGTTAGAGACATGTGGGGTGGCGGACACTGTTCGACAGGTTATCGGGCAGGATAGGCCGTGGGATCGTTTATTTCGAATAGGAGCCGCACCATCTTATCGGCCGTTGATGGTGGAGTTTCTCTCCACATTCCGCTATAGACCTCGACCGAATGACCGGCCGAACTCGGATTTTGATGATCCGAACTTGCCGGCCCCATCACCCGAGATCACATTCCGTCTGCTCGGCTATCGATCTTATGCCCGAGGATGAGTTGATTGCCTGGTGGCCCACCATCGGTGAAGGTCCATACACCAAGGTGGATGAGGTCCGATAGGTATCCACCGCCGGCTCCCTGCAAATATTTGGACATGAGGTCGATGACAGGGATGAAAGTGGCGACCAACATTCCTAATGTTGATTATAGGTTTGTCGGGACGAACCGTCAGGTTTGGGCATGGCAGCTGTTGGTACATCACCCGCGTTTGGAGGCCGAGGAAGTTCAGATGCCTCAGATGGCTGAGCAGGATGACGGGCATGATGATGTTGAGGTCCCGCCCAGCATGAACAGGGGGATCATCAGCATCCACATAGAGCTTATCGCGCGGTTAGGTTGCCTCGGTCAACCAACCGTCTTCTCGATAGGATTTTGCGTAACCAAGATGAGCAAATGCGACTTCTAACACTGCATGGTCATGAGATAACATCCCACGGTCGCCAGATGGATCAGATGCATGATGACATAGGGTGGCTGATGACTGGCATGGGTGAAATGTATAAGTACATGTGTATATCAGTTCCACCCCGTCCACCACCATGAGTTTATCCGGACAAGGGCCCGTTCTTTACGCAGCAGCCTGACCCGTCCATGCCATCCTTTACCCAGCCCCTCCCGTCCATGCAGGTATATTATCTTATTTTTATTTCATTTATCTACGAGCAATTTAATGTTATGTAATGGGTATTTTGTTTAAATTCTTATAGCCTTACGACCCGTCCTATACTCAGCCCGACCTTTCCTTGTCACATTTTCCTCGGTCCGGCCAGACCATGCCGCTCTTTCCTCTGTCCGACCTTTCCATGCAGGTATGTTATTTTGTTTTATTTCATTTTCTACGAACAATTTTAATGTTATGTAATGAGTATTTTGTTTGATTTTTTTATAGGCTCCAGGCACGTCCTATACACGGCACAGCCCGTCACCCTCTACTAGGCGTGGCCCGAACTTTACAGAGGAGGAGCTCGCTGAGTCTGACGAGGAGTCTGACGAGTATTGATGATGATAGTGGTTTTTATTATCATATTATGTAGTACTGTACGAACAATTGAATTTAATTTCAAGTATTTGTAATATTTGTTTAATTTGGATATGTTTAATTTGTTTGGATTGCTTAATTTCACTACGTCTTTTATAAAATTTATAACAAAAAAACTAACATCATTTTATAACAAAAAAACAACTTAATTAATGTTTAAAAAAATAAAGTTCAAAAAGATACTAATAACAATATGCTGTTCTTGCAAAAAAAATTCCTCCAGGGAACGTATGGCCCTATATGATTCCTCGTCTTTTGAAAAAAAAAAAACATTAAGGGAGGGTATGGCCCTATACACTTTCTTTTAGCTGACCATCTTTTGAAAAGTTTGGTACACATATAGGAAGTGTATTGCTTAATACGCTTGGACCCAGAGGAACCGTATTGCCCTATACGCTTCCTCTGGTCCCCTAATCATTAGCTGACCATCTTCTGAAAAGTTTGTACTTCAAGTACACATATAGGAAGTGTATTGCTCAATATGCTTGGACCCAGAGGAACCGTATTGCCCTATACACTTCTTATAGGGTTCAAGGGATGTGCAAATAACCAAGAGAGATGTGTGAATAACCAAGCCCTTTGTTATACGTCAGATGTATTGTTGTAATTAGTTTGGGCATACCGTTATAACTAGTTTAAACACAATATTTTGATTAGACAAATTAGATGCACCGTTGTGTCTAGTTTAAATTATAAATAACAGGGCATCAATTTTTTTAAAAATAATTAACTTTTTTCTTAAAATACTATACTCAAATTAAAAATCATAATATTTTTTATTTGTGGGAAAAAAAATTAATATTGTAATGTAAAAAAATTATTTGACTTATTTTGTTCCTAATCCTATAAACCTAGATTTAAATTACAAAATGTCAAAATTGATAAATCATACATATTTTGCCCCGTTTTAACTTTTTTAATTAATCCATAATATTTTTAATATCGATATAATATTCAAGATAATCATCAAATTTTATTAAATATATGTAAATATAGATGCATGGCAAGACGGCTGGATTTAGAAACCTGAACATTCAATTTCGATCCACCTTCTTATCCTTTTGTTTTAGGAAAACGTTAAATGAATTTATAATATTTTAATTTAATATGTTCTATTTACCATTTAATTTAACAAGACAAGATGAAAGACATGGTGGCATGGTGACATGGTGTCAATATAGATAGACTAAAAATATTAATAACTACATGACAAACTATAGTATAATGCATGTCTTGATCATTAAAGATATAAAAAAGATGAGATATACGTACACTACTACACTATGCAATGTATGTACCAGAAAGAAACACTAGTGCATTTCACTCGTCATTTTCTTGATTTCTTCTTTCCACTATATATTATCCTCTTTACCATGGGCGGTGATGAGGATGTGCAGGTACGACCATAGCGCAGGGTCCGTGATTTTGAGGGGCACGTGTTTTTTTATAAAAAAGTCTGATATATATGTTAATTTTTTTAAATAGTATACGTATAGCAACTCCAAAATATGCTCATTTACAAAACAATTTTTATGGTTTGGAAGTTAGACCATTGGCATTAGTTTTAGTGAGTCCAATACCTATTTGATTTTAAAATTAAATAATAATAATAATAATAAAACATTACCGAAGGACACATTTTTTCGAGTTCGAACAAAGTACATGAATTCTCAGAGACGTCCCTGCACTTTACAATTTGTATTTCTCAAGGTGCTTAATTCCAATATAGCATGTCACACACGTGTACGTACGTTCTTAAACAATTATTATATATGATTTTCGAAGGTTAAGAAAGTTGGGATTCCTTCTTATATACGTTGCTGTCATTTTCGATTCGTAATCTTCTAGATACTCGTGCAATCGAATGGGTTCATTCTCCACATAAAAGTTTTATGTCTGATTTAGTTGTACATAAAAGGCTGATTAAAATTATAAGGTCGAAACCAGTAGGTGGTAGAATTGGTTGCTAATTTGCTAATAAGATAGATTAACAAGCCCATATTTTTAAATAGGGGTGCTAAACGGGTCGGGTTCGCGGGTTCAACCCGACCCAAACCCGAAAATCTTGTCATACATATGAACCCGAATATTAGCGGGTTGACCCGAACCTGACCCGTTCAACCCGAATTTTGAATTTTTAAACTTTTTTTTTTTCGCAAATTAATATGTTAAAATTAAAATTTTACTACAAAATACACAAACATATATGTATAATTGCATTTAATTATAAAACATTATGTCAATATCTCTTTTTAAGTTATACTTGTATATAAAATACACACCCAAATTGATTTATGACATAAAACATATTATAAAAAATATAATATAATATAAATGGGTTAAACGGGTCAATCTGTTAACCCGACCGGGTTGACCCAACGCCGACCCGTTTAGCTAAACGGGTTCGCGGGTTCAACCTGAAACTGACCCGAACTCGTTTAGACTAAACCTAAACCCGTGAATTTCGTGTTAGGTTCGTGTCGTGTTTTCGAGTCGTGTCAGAAATTCACACCCCTATTTTTAAAACAAAGGAGTTAGACATATATAACTTAGAAAAAATTACATTGTTGGTCATTTTGGTTTGTGTCTAATTTCAAAGTCGGATACTAATAGATTTTTGTTGAAAAATCGGGTATTAACATTCTAATTTGTCACAATGCTGAGTACTAAAGCTAAACTTTGTCACAATGTTGAGTACTAAGGCAAACCTTGTTAACTTTTTGTTAGGCCTTACTAAATGAATAAAATGCCTTTTAATAATTAAAGTTTTTAGTTATTTTGTAAAATTTAGAAACCGTAGAGACTATATGTGTTAAATAATCAAACTTCTTATATCAAACAAAAACAAAGCCCTCCTTTCAGGTTGTCTTCTCCGGCAAAGTCGCCGAATTCCAGCCATATCGGATCCGTAAAAATTTTCCATTTAATTCGTTTTTTTCACTAATGTTTATCTCCATCATAATCAAAGCTCACAACTCATTTGTGTCAAGTATAAACTGCAATTTTTGCTTATCCGCTAACCCATTTAACTCCGCAATTCCTATCATCCTCTCGATCAGTTATATCTTCAATTCGAATATAAATATACGCCTCTTGACGCGATGCGACCTCAATCCCACACAATTTTACTGTCAATTTTGCCTCTACAACTGATCGGAGCCGCGTTGGCATAACGGAACTCCGGCGATGCAATTCTTGTAAATAACATCGCAAACTGGTACAAATATTACATGCTATTTATCTTTTCTATCATACAAAACCAAAGCCCTATATTTATTTCAACTTACAAAACTGTTATATTCCTATATCAGAAAATTGTTTTAGTTATTTTTATAAATCTTAACTTGCTTTATTATTTAGATCAAGTTAAAAAGTTTATTCTACTAGCATATTATTTATATACTCAAAGTTTATAAATAATAAACTTCAAATCCATTTAATTTTATAAAAAAATATAAATAAAACAAAAAACATTACTTTAAATTATTTTAGTCAAATATAATTACTTAAAAATAGACCATCTAGTTATTTTTATAAATCTTAACTTGCTTTATTATTTAGTCATTTTAGTAAGATTTAACAAAAAAAGTTAATAATATTTGGCCTTAGTACTCAACATTGTGACAAATTAGAATGTTAATACCTGAAATTGCAACAAAATACTATTAGTACCCGACATTGAAATTTAGCAGAAATCATAAGAACCAACGGTGTAATTTTTTCTATAACTTATATGTGAAACCAATTAAAATTAAAAATATATCGTATTAATGAAATTAAATTAAATATTTCTATTTTATTGGAGTTTCAGATACCGGTAATAAGATTCATATTGGATTGCATAAAGCCAAGGAGAAAAGGAGTATTGCATATTGATGAAACACTGGTTAACACAAGGTTATCCTAACTGAACTGTCTCGTGTATGAATGGTTCAATCTCTTCCTCCACTCGCCGTTAGCTGATATCCTGCAAAACAGAACACCGGTGACTCGCCACAAGGAGGGGAATAGGGGGTTCTCCTTGTGACCACTCTCCGACGTGAGAATAAGTACTGTTCTGATGAGGAAAAGTGTGTGTTAAGAGTAAATAGTGAGAGAGCAGAATCCCTAAACCTGGAGGAGGAGTCCCCTATTTATAGCCAAATGATGAAAGAGGAGGAGGAGACCTGCCAGCTAGCCAGTGGGCGCTAGCTGTCCGACCAAGGGGAATATCCTCTTTGTCCCCTCTGCTGTTGCCAGAGTAGTGGATGACGTGGCGCGCCCTTATTCGTCCAGCTAGGTGATTTCTTGCAGTGGTTGTCGGTCTGTCCTCCGGATATCTTGCAGGTCCAGTTGGCGTCCAACCATATGTGACACGTGTCGTCCTTTATGTCTGGAGGAGCATCTTCTTTGTCACCTGCGATTTCTTTTAGAAGATTCTGAAAGCTTCTGGATGCGCTTTGCTAATGTAGATGCCAAGCTGGAAAAAAGTGGTGTGATCCCTGCCATGTGTGCACTAATTTGGGATGATACATGTTCGGCATATGAAAAGGATAATAAAATATCATGTAAGAATATTGGATATGAGAAATCCCAACTAGGACTTTCTCTCTCTGCAATTGATTTAAAGAATGACTTAAACCAGCTTTTGTTTAACTGAGTTTAATCACAATTTAAAAAGAAGTGGCTAAATTGACGGAGAATAAACTAACAAAAAGAATAAATTAAAATGTAAGTTGGATTTCATCAAAACACGCATACAAACAACTTGCATGCCAACAACACGGTATTCATTTCCTCTTTCTAAAACTTTTATATAATGAAATTAAATTTTATATATAATCTGAAATTGGAGTATATAAGTCGAATCAGACCAAAAATACATAAATTAGAATTTAATTCGAACTTCAAAATATGAATTCGAAGTGTTCGCTAATTAGGTTTGAAAATTCGAAAACCAAATTTGAAATTGGAATTCGAATTCAGTTTGATTCGAACTTTTTCTAGCTTGGTTGAGCACTAACACACCTAGGTAGCATTTGGTATGTAGGAATGAAAGATTGAATGAAATGGACCAGTGTGAGGAAATGAAAAAAATAGCGTTTGGTTGGTAGATAAAATGGATTCGCCAATTCCAAAATGCATTCAATTCCCCCAAAATCATTTCATCCATCCATCCATCGTGTTTTGTTTTCCTTTCTGTTCCATTCGCTCTTCACCATTCATTAACAACACCACAAGCCACCACTGTTGCCACCACTGTCATCCACCACCGTCGTCCGCCGTCGGCACCCACCTCAGCCTCTACTGCCACATACCGATGACACCACCACTACCTCCGCAACCATCGCCACCACCCACACCACCGTCCCCACCGCCGTCTCCGCCACCCACTGTTGCTATTTCCACAATTGCAAATGATCATTTTTATAGCAGTGGCGGATCAAGGAGGGTTCCTGGGTTCACATGAACCCCGTCGGTTTGGAAAATTTAGTGTAAACCTTGTATGATTTGGAAATAATTAGTAAGAATTATTGAGAATCTATCAAAAGGAAAAAAAATTCTGGATACGCCGCCACTGGCCGAACAAGGGTAGTTCACTAGTTCATCTCGTCTATCCCTTCTAATTCTAGCCATAAACCCGAATCTAAATAATGATTTTGAATCCGAATCAGTTTCCATGCATGGGTTTGGTTCGGCTTTTTGGTCTGGATCATGGGATCCTCAAATTCAGTTGTCTGGTGGGACTAATAACTTTTCATGAACCTTATTTCTTACTTAATCTTATGCATGTTGTTGGTCTTAAACAACCCTATAGTAATATGTTTGGGAGTGTATTCCGGAGCTACCACCAACATGACATCTCAGCTCTCCTTTCTTTCATGGCCCTACTCCAGCTGTGAAAAATAATGCATCTCTTATCAATTATCCTCTATTGATTAGTGAAGTGCTTTCGTGGTCTAAAAAATCTGGATCGGAGCTGTTTTTGTTTAAAATAGATTTTGCAAAAGCCTACGATAATGTTAACTGGGCTTTTTTAATTTCGGTTATGAGGCAGATGGGATTTCCAGAGATATGGTGTCTTTGGATAGATGGAATTCTCAAGTCGGCTCGGTCGTCGGTTTTGGTGAATGGGTCTCCGACTTTTGAATTTAGTTGTGGGAAGGGCATTCGTCAGGGTGACCCGCTATCTCCGTTTTTATTTATTATAGTGATGGAGGCTTTTTCGGGGCTAATAAAAAAAGCTTGTGATGTCGGAGCATTCTGTGGTATTGGGTTTGATAGCGGTGGTATTGTGGTTTCTCATTTATTATATGCTGATGATGCTATGGTGATGGGGGAGTGGTCAGATAGCAATTTGGTGTGTTTGAGGCGTATACTCCGTATTTTTCATATGTGTTCAGGCTTACGGATTAACATCCAAAAGTCTACACTATACAGTGTGGGTAAAAGTGTAGAAGAGGTGGGTTTGAAGGCGAGTGAGTTGGGTTGCCAAGCGGGGGTAGCTCCTTTTACTTATCTTGGGATAAAGGTTGGGGCAAACATGAATAAAGTTAGTAGTTGGGAGCCGGTGGTAAATGTGTTTAAGAGTAGATTGACACGGTGGAAGTCAAAGGTGCTGTCGATTGGAGGTAGATTGACTCTTATTAAATCTGTTCTGGTTAGTCTTCCTTCGTATTATTTCTCTCTTTTCAAGGCTCCTGTTGGGGTGATAAATGTGTTGGAAGGGTTAATCAAAAAATTCCTATGGGGAGGTAATGTTGACGTGAGAAAGTTACATTGGGTGGGTTGGGTTGTAGTTACAAAGCCGGTTAAATATGGTGGGTTGGGAATTCGCAAGTTAGGAGATTGTAACAAAGCCTTTTTGGTTAAGTGGTTATGGAGGTATCGTCACGAAAGAAACGCTTTATGGAGAAGAGTGGTGGAAGCTATTCATGGGTCACAACGTAAGTTAGATGCATATCCGCATAATTCTAGAATTAATGGTACATGGTCTAAGATAGTTACTTGTGGGTTACGGCTGAAAGTTGGAGATCGAAGCAGCCTAAAGAGTCTTTTTCCGGATCTATTTCGTTTGGAGAGTGCAAAGTTTTGTAAAATTAGTGAACGAATTAGGGGTGGAGAGAGTGGAATGAATGTGTGTCACACCCCGATATTTCCACACTTTACCGGTGGGCCCGGTAGGGGAGTAACGTGACGTGGTTGGTAACAACATGGTCAAACAACACAATATATAGATGCACAGCGGAAGCAAAAGATAAAATATATTACATTCCGAATATAAAGTAATATCAAAGTATTACAACGGAAAGTAAAGGATCCACAGGCGGATCAAATAAAAGAAAACGGTTCAACAGACTTCAGGCATCTAGAACTTGCAAGATTCCTTATTAACGCCCTGAGCTTCCAGCCAATTTCGTTCAGTACCTGTCACTTAACCTTTTTGGAAAAATACGTCAGTTTACACTGGTAAATACAATTAACTGACTCGTTTTGAAAATGTTTAAAAAATTTGGTTTAAATGCACAAGGCACAAACATTCTTTTATAACCTGGGACAACTTTATTAATAAAAATCTTGTATCCGATTTACATGGTTGTCCAACATTTAGGGCCGGTGATTATACAATACAAGCCGGTCAAGATTAATCGACACACCATAAATATAACTCACAAGAAGACATCCTTACGAGTGAGTATATCTTTTACATACGCAACAGGAGGTGTTATGCCTACACCTTGTGCTTAAGTTATGGCCATTCACTTTTTAAATGAGCCAAGGATATCCAGGACACAGTTATTAACCCCCAATGTTATTTGTTATCAATCAATACAGATTAAAACGGGATTATGCAATTTAATCATCTCCGATTAAAAGGTTTCTACACCCGACCAAGCGGTATTTTTATAATACCGTATCCCAAGCCCGTATAAGGAAAATAAGTTAAAAGTATTTACCTGAGCTAGCAAAAGCAAATTTTATACTCAGACGTATATTCTAATCAGCAAGCACAAGTACATCTACTGGGGCTCTCAATCTGGAACGAAGGTTTTATTAACCTATTAGATTTCTAACGGGTCTTATTTAAGTCGTAACTTAGACCGGTTAGTTTTAAGGAAGGTTTACGGTTTAAACGCATGATTAAGCGAAGACCGGAATAGAATGTGATTTAGACCCGACAAGTTTGAAGACTTGTATAATATGGGTAAACTAAACACATTCTGGATTTTGAGATAAAAACGATACGGTTCGACCCGTTTAGGCTAATTTATGCAAACTAGTTACATAAACCGAACCGAACGCGCAAGAAGCGTAACGGGTAACCATAGGAGTCATATACAGGTTTCCTAAGTTAATATGCCTTAAATATGTTGTGATATCAGTAGGATACCTTCCATTATGCCCAAAACAAGTTTAATTACAATTTAAGCCCCGTAGGGGTATTTTGGTCATTTTAAAGATTATGAAAGAGATTATTTAAGTTTCTGAGATTCGGGTCTGAATACATCAGTAAAATAATTTATTTTAATAGGTCTTATCAGTTGATAATATGTCTTATATGACAAAATGGTTTTAAACCCTTACTATGCGTTTAATACGCGTATAACGTCGTTTTAAGCGATTTACGGGTTAAAATAGGAATCTGAGTTTCCAGGTCAGTTCATAAGGTTCAAAACACTTCATTTATTATTTAAAATCAGTAGCAATTGGATTGGTGTCAAAAGGATTTGTAAAACTCATTTTATGGCCTAAAAGGGTATATTCGGTATTTACCGAATCAAGGCGGTAATCTTAGCTTATCATCAGTTTAAAAAAAATTAAAAATCTTCAAAAATCCCAAAATATTATATTACATCAGTGGGTAAAAGGTTTGGTGTCAAAAATTGGGTTTAGATAGGCTTTACGCTAATGACGCCGTTTAATTACTAAGAAGCGTTCTAATTACGTCATTAAGCATAACTCCTAATCTAGACTTCCAACTGATGTGAAAATTTAGGGATATGTTTAATAATCAGTAACAAAGATCATTGTACTTTCATATTTCCAAAATTCTTGTTTTATGGTCATAAGGGCATTATGGTCAACGTTTAGGCAATTAACGGAAACGTGTAAACGAATCGGATAATCAATGAACCAACCACAGAGGGTTATGCTAACATGTAGCCTGGTCCTAAGGAAGCTCTAGGGCTTTTCCAAATCATACTAAATCGGGTCAGAACTGAAGTCAAAGCAAAAGTCAAACTATGCGCCTTTCGGTTCCGAATCGATCCTAAGCTGAAAATTGTCGGATCAAACATGTTTAGACATGTTCTTACATTGATTACTAAGTTATATGAGTGTTAAAACAGGTTACACGCCTTCTACAATGTTAATTATGTATTAATTCGAAAAATGCATTTCTGTTGACTTTTTCGGATTACGTTTGACCCGACATTTGCCCTAGTTAGAAAGGGAAACAGAGGGTGCCCTTTTAAGGGTTTATTACCCATTTAACTACCAACTTATAACAACCCTAAGTTTGACAAATCGCTGGACCATTATCGATAAATCAATAAGTTAACCGTTAATTACGACGGTTTGAATTTAAGGCTATAAACTAAGCAGGATGCTCATCACATCATAAATCTGCATATCATTATGTGATATTGCTTCTTGACTTATTGGCGGAATACATCCTTCAGTCACTACTGTGCAATGTATTGCGAGCTCCGTCAAGCTCCTTAAATAGGTTTTAGCTAATAAGCTACTTGATCTTGATACATTCGAATTTCCTTTGAATGATTCTATATATTCAGAGCTTAACTAGCCTGATAATTTAACAAATTTGGCACACCCTTCCTGGGTGATATCTTTTGTTGAACCTTATTCTTTAACAAGAACTTAGGAGGTTTGCTATTTTCATTAATCCTTGATTTTTCTGCCGAATACTGGCATCTTACTGATGATTATGAATTTGTGTGATCTTATTTGTTGTTTCCAATACAATTTTCAGATTCTGATAAATGGACTTGCCAGTCTATTGTCCTAACAATAGATGTTTAACATTCCATCTATACAAGGTCTCCAAAGGAGCAGCCTTGATGCTTATATATCAACTTTTATAGAAAAGCTTATCTTAAGGTGAGATGGTTATTCCAACCATTGCTCAAAACTAATCTTAAGGAGTAGGTAATCCTTGCAGTTAGTCGAACAAATCGACGATCCTGGGCAGCTGATAGCGATTCTTAATCGTTGCCTAATTAGGGTTGCGGTAAACAATACCTAAGCAAAATGAACCGTCTTTCATAATTAACTATACCGAATTCTCAGGATATTGAGTTAGACTATATGAACCCTTTATTTTAAAAACTTAGTTAATCAGGGTTTCGATTCTCCCAATGATGGTACTAGCCGTCTTGGAAATTCCATAATAATACAGCCTTAAATGGGATATAAACCTGAACTCTACCTGCCTCTCAGGGGTAAACAGTGTAATATTAGGAGAAGATAATCAAGGTATAAGGAGGTTACAGAGATTTTTCCAAATCTCAGGCTCCAGTTAATCCATCCTCGCTTGTGTCAAATGAGTGACACACTTATGCTATGAGTCCACGAATTCCTTTACCAGGAACGTTTATTTGGAAATTCTATTTTCTAGATATCTTCCTTGAATTCCATTAGTTGACTTTAGTACCATATGATCATTGGGATATCTTTGTGGTTCCATGCATTAAACCTCCATACTGATCAGGCATGGAAGCAATCTATGGAACTTATTAAGATACATCAATTCTCATACGACGTTTTTGTCATACCATTTGGTATTCGTAATCAATAGGGATTAAGGAGATATCAATTATAAGCGAATGTACTTTATCTGTAGAGAGGGTACATTAGAATTTTATGACTGAAGATTTCTGACAGGAATAGAAGAAATAGTTCCTGTGAATTTTCTACCTGTAAGTTTTACCTTATACATATTATATATAGGGTTCTTATGAATGGTTTTAAAAGCTTGTTATACTTATAGTTTATGAAGGATTTATTGGTATCCGAACCAAAAAAATAAAAAATAAAAACTTTTAGTATTTAAATCACTGATAAAATGTCAAGGAATGTACCTGATGCCATTATTTATGGACTAGCTCAGGCATTTTAGGCGCTTCCATTTTCTTTAGGCTTCCCTTCCTTAGCCGCATTTCCTTTGACAGATTTAGGGCACGTAGTCTTGATGTGGCCTTTCTCATTACAGCCGAAGCAGACTGCATTCTTCATGTCCTTACAGTCCAACGTTTTATGTCCCTTAGACTTGCAGATCCCACAAGCCCTGGGCTGCGATTTGGATTTTGGTTCGAACTTGCATTTCCCATAATGGCGCTTCTTGCAGGTCTCACATACTGGTTTCTGGTCGGACTTTTGTTTGTTCTTTTTCTTAGAACTCTGGGAGTTATCTACCTCCCTTTTCCTTTTTAGTTCATCCTTTGCATCAGAGGCATGAACGAGATCCTCCTTAAGAGTAAGGAAATGTGGTCCTAAATAAAATTTGGACCGAGCAGCATGGGGCTCCTTGAACTTTTTCACAGCCTTCTTCACAGCTTTTCCAACAGCTGCGTCTATCATAGTTTGAAGAACATCTTTGGAAATTCTAAGGTTCACAATTTCAGCATCATTAGCATGCGTCGCGTCATCAATGGCGCGATTGACTGTTGTCTTATCCGAGTTTTCCATACTCGATATTGGTTCCTAACACCAATAAAACAATTTCTTAGTTGCAATCCAACAACTGCTATTCCTCATCCTGATGGCCTTAATATATACTAACCATGGTATCAATAATCTATACAGGCTAATATAGCACTAACATTCTTAATGAACGTCAATTAAAATATATATTAATATTACTTAGCCTAGGTCGCAAAAGACCATCAATGGCATTTAAGGTTTGGACCTAATTCATCACTTTTATGACAGAGGATCAAAACGTCACATCTGTCTTTATTATAGTGAAGAATTTCGGTAGCTGGAAAGCTTTGCCATAGGGATATCAGAAAAGAGTGATTCCTAATAGATATAAAATATCCATCTAAGATTTGTTGGAGTATTCTCTAAAGTATCATCGGCCAATTTCTATCTCGCGCTAAATGACCGGAGTCCCAGTCAGGCGGAGACAACAGATCTCAACATTTATCGTTAATCATAGCATCATATGTGCCAGCATCAAGTAAATTTCTGCATAAATCTTTTGATAAGGAAGGTACCTGCTATATTGTCGTCATTCTGCACTATCTCCTGGGTGTTCCTCTGGACGACTCACGCGTTTGTTCCCTTGGCCTCTCCAGGCTTCTTTATAAGTTTTGGGCAGTTGGTTTTGATGTGCCCATCCTCGTCACAGTTGTAACAGGTCGCATTCTTCAACTCCTTACAATCTAAAGTCTTGTGACCCTTGGTCTTGCAAATTCCACATAATTTAGCTCGTGGGTCGATTGTACATTTTCCAGAATGTTGCTTCCTGCAGTTACCGCATTTGGGTTTGTTATTAGACTGACTCGAGTTCTTCCTAAATTCGGAATCCTTCCCGCGCTCAGAGCTTCCCTTCTTCTTCTTGTTATATTGATGAGAGTTTTCATCCTCTCTTTCTCTTCTTCCCTCGCCAGAAGCGTTAACATATTAAAATTGCTATTGCAGAGAACAATTCCTTTGGTTTATTATTTTCTGATGCTTAAACAATAAGAGTACATTGGAATAAATAGGTCCTATCAATAACTAAGAAAGGAAACCGTATAACATAAACATGGAAATAGGATCGGTGGTTGGCAGACAATAAGGAGGAAGACATGGTATGATTTTGAATTCCAATACTCCCCCTCAAGATGGAGCATGAAGATCTTTAATGCCCATCTTGCTGATTAACGAGTGAAGCTGCTGAGATTCGAGACCTTTTGTGAGCACGTTTGCAAGTTGAAGTTTGCTGTCGATAGACATGGGGATAATTTCTTTCGAGTCCACACGCTCCCGAACAAAAAAACAATCCATTTCAACGTGTTTTGTACATTCACGAAACACTGGGTTGTTGGCAATGTGACGAGCGGCTTGATTGTCACAGAACAACGGGATTGGACCAGTAATGTGAACCTGCAAATCCTTCAGCAACCATCTAACCCAAAGAATCTCACTGACTGTCGATGCCATTGCCCTGTACTCAGCTTCTGCTGATGAACGGGACATGACAGATTGTTTCTTCGTTTTCCATGAGATGGCACTTCCCCCAAGCAGAAGTAAATAACCCGTTCTAGATCGCCTCGTGAAAGGACATCCTAGCCAATCGGAATCCGAATATGCTGTTAGTTGTAAAGGTCCTTTTCGTGAGAGTAGGATACCTTGTCCAGGAGTTCCTTTAAGGTATCTTAGCACCCGATTTGCAGCTTCTAAGTGGTTTTGTCGTGGGTCGGCAACAAATTGGCTCAGAACATTAACAGAGTAGGTAATGTCTGGTCTAGTAGCTTGCAAATAAAGTAACCGACCCACTAGTCGTCGATACTGTGTGGCATTAACCCGAGTTTCATCTTCACCTTTATCAAGCTTGATTCCTTGGTCGAACGGGGTAGCACACGGACGGCAGCCCAACATGCCACTGTCCTCTAAAATGTCCAAAGTATATTTCCTTTGGCTCAAGACCAAACCATCCTAGGTTTTTTCCACTTCGATGCCAAGGAAATATTTTAAGGAACCAAGGTCCTTGATGCTGAATTCTTCATCGAGTCTTCTCTTTGCTTGTTGAATATGCTCAATATTGTTTCCTACGATGATAACATTGTCTACGTAAATGAGAATAGCCGTGTAAATTCCTTTCTTTTGGAACGTAAACAAGGAATGATCGGCCATGGATTGGCGGAATTGTAACCCAAGAAGGAACTTTGTAAACTTGTGGTACCAATTCCTGGAAGCCTGCTTGAGACCGTAGAGGGACTTTCGAAGACGACAAACCCTCGTTTCATTTTCATTTGAGAAGCCTTTCGGGATTTTCATATAAACTTCCTCATGCAGATCCCCATGAAGGAAAGCGTTGTTCACATCTAATTGGTGGATGCACCAGTCTTTCTTGACGGCGACCGCCAAAAGGGTTCGGACGGTAATGAGTTTAGCCAACGGAGCAAAAGTTTCGTGATAATCCACTCCTTCCATTTGAGTGAAACCTTTAGCTACAAGCCTTGCCTTGAATCTTTCAACTTCACCGTTGGACTTGTACTTTGTTTTGTAAACCCACTTGGAGTCAATGGCTTTCTTTCCTTCGGGCAAATCTTCCAAAGTCCATGTTCCATTCTTTTCAAGAGCCTTGATCTCTTGTTGCATGGCCTCTCTCCATCGCTTATCCTGTGTGGCTTGTTCAAAACATCTTGGCTCATCATTAGAGTCAATGGTGGTCAAAAAAGCTTTATGCAATGTTGAAAAATTGTCATACGAAATAAAATTTGAGAGAGGGTGTACCGTAGAGGGATCTTGATCGGAGGCGGATTGTGAATGGTCGACCGAGGGGGGGAGCTTTACAATGTAGTCGTTGAAACGAGAGGGCTGACTTCGATTTCTTTTACTTCGGGACTGTGTGGTAGGAGCTGGACTTGGAGCATCGGTGGTGTTGGGCTCGGTATTGGGCTCACTGTAATTAGGGGGCTGTTCATTCGTATCAGGCCCATTAGGAACAGCGGGCTCCTCATCAATGGGGGCCGTGGGCTTTTGGTTCTGTTCTGGGCCCTCTTCAACATCAAAAATATCTTCTGATCTTTCTTCAGCCATATGCATCTCAATAGGATCATCATATTTAGCTTCACTTAGGATCTTAAAAGGTTCATCATGATGAGTGTCAATTTCCTTAACCGTCTTAAACGGGAGGTTATTTTCACAAAACAAAACATCTCTACTCACAACGATCCTTTTACTTTCAATATCATAAACCTTGTATCCCTTTGTACCAAAATGATATCCTAAAAAAACTCCAGGTCTCCCCCTTTCTTCAAACTTATCCCCCTTCGTGTTGTGATTTTTATAATATGCTAGGCAACCAAAGACTCTTAGGTGATCGTATTTGGGTTTTTGATTCCAAACTAACTCATAAGGCATCTTATTTTTAATAACCTTGGAGGGCAGTCTGTTTATTAAATACGCAGCGGTCAGGATACATTCCCCCCAAAACCTTTTTGGGACATTTGCTTCAAACCTTAAAGCACGAGCCGTTTCAAGGAGATGCCTATGTTTCCTTTCAACGACCCCGTTTTGTTGGGGTGTGTGAGGGCAAGTAGTTTCCAATAGGATCCCATTTTTATTGTAAAAATCAATCATAGAGTTTGAAGTAAACTCTCCTCCGTTATCACATCGAACCCTTTTAATTTGTTTTCCAAATTGAACTTCAATTAACTTTTGAAAATTTATCAGACAATCGCTGGCTTGACTTTTGTGTTTTAAGAGGAAAACCCACACTGATCTACTAAAATCATCAACTATGGTGAGGAAAAATTTTGCCCGTGTGTAGGATGGCATCCTATACCCACCCCAAATGTCACAATGGACAAGTTCAAAACAATCATTGGTTTTAATAAAACTAGAAGGAAACGAGGTTCGGGCATGTTTTGCCTTGATACAGGAATCACAAAAATCATTACTAGGTTTAATAGAATTACTTTTGAGAAAGTCTATATTTGAGAGCTTTTCCTTTGAAGCATGACCCAATCTCTTATGCCACGTGTCTACCGTAGTCATCATAGCTTTTCTGGTTTCCCCGGTCATCTTCAAGTGATACAATCCCCCTCGGCATTCACCCGCTCCAATCACGCTCCTCGTACGCAACCCCTGTATGACAAAAAAATCAGGAAAGAAGGTTACAGCACTTTGTAATTCTTTACTCAACCGACTTACTGAGAGAAGATTGCATTTAAAGTTTGGAACATAAAGAACCCCTTTTATTTTAATTCCTCCTGTAATGATAGATTCGCCTCTTCCCTCGACGGGAATTGCGTCTCCGTTCGGAATCACAACCGGAGTTTCACAAGAGATTTTCTTGGGATTATTAATAAGTTCTGGTTGATGGGTTATGTACTCGGTGCAACCCGAATCCATTACCCGCGAACCGCTTTTTATACCTGCCATGTTGGCCTCTGGTTTCACATTTTCTCCATTGCTACTCCCTGAAAAAAAATCCACAAAAGATTTGTATTGATCATCGGTTAGGCCAGGAATGGGACACGCTCCTGCCTCTACACACCCAGCCTTTGGTTTGGTTTTCTCTTCTTTCTTCCCAGGCCACCAGTCTGGATACCCGACAAGCTTGAAACACCCCTCTCGTTTGTGGCCATTCTTTTCGCAGAAGGTGCAGTAGAGATTTTCTTTGATCTCCTTCGGCTGCCGACTTACTCCCTTTTCTTTTGATTGCCCAGATCCTCCGTCGCGTCTTTGGAAGGCTTTGAACGCAGCCTGTTCAGGCACGGTTCGGCTTTCGTTTGATATTGCCCTTTGTCTCTCGTCTTCCGCCACCATGTGGTAAGCCACTCCTAGGGTGGGAGTTGGTTTGGTGGCCAAGATCTGGGTCCTAATCACAGCAAATTCATTGTCCAGTCCCATGAGAAATTCATAGAGTTTCTCCTTCTCAAGGTGTTGTGTGATCTTTTTGCCTAGTTCACAGGTGCACTTGTTACAGGAACAACGTGGGAAGGATTGCGTTGCCTCGTCCCACAACGAACGTAGCCGCGCGAAGTAGGCGGAAACCGTGGTCCCATCTTGTCTGGTACCCGCTATCTTTTGTTTTAGTTCGTAGCCTCTGGGTGCACTTTCTTTTCCGAATCTCTCCTGTAGATCCAACCATATCTCTGCTGCGGTAGCGGCATATTTCACGCTGTCACGTATATTCTTCTCCATGGCTGTGGTGAGCCATCCCTTTATCATAGCATCGCATCACATCCATGGTTTGTATTAAGATGCGGTGCTTTCCGGTTTTGCAATGGTGCCATCAACAAAATCGATTTTGTTTTTGGCAAAGAGAAAGTTGGTCATCTCTTGTAGCCAATCGGCAAAGTTGCTGTCCGTGAGGACGCCATTGACATGGAGCTGTTTGGGAACGTCGGAGGGGTGAAGGTAGTAATGTGAGTCATGGTCGATGGTGGTAGTTTTTTGTTCTTTTCCGGTCATTGTAGGTCGATGGGTTTAGGTTTTCAAAATGGCTCTGATACCATATTAAAATTGGTATTGCAGAGAACAATTCCTTTGGTTTATTATTTTCTGATGCTTAAACAATAAGAGTACATTGGAATAAATAGGTCCTATCAATAACTAAGAAAGGAAACCGTATAACATAAACATGGAAATAGGATCGGTGGTTGGCAGACAATAAGGAGGAAGACATGGTATGATTTTGAATTCCAATATAACAGACTTAATTCTGATGGCATCTAAGGTGAGAGATAAGGATAAGTCCACCGCGGACCTATATGTGGTTGGCCTAGATGCTTTAACACTTCCTTTTATCTCTGGTGCTAGGCCTACAATGAAACGCGCTATGCGTTTAGGTTCAGGGGTGACTAAATAAGGAACTAGGTGGGACATAGTGTTGAAACTTGTCACATATACCTGACAATCCAAATTCTCCATGACCAGAGTCAAGAAGTCTGATTCTATCTTTTCTACCTCATGCTGAGGGCAATAGTTTTCCTTGACTAATGCAACAAATTGCTCCCAAGATAAGTTGTAGAGTTGAACCTTTCCCGTGGCTTGGAGCAATGATCTCCACCATGCCAACGCTTCTCCTTTGAATGATTGTGAAACAAATTTCACAAAATCTTGCTCCGCATAACCGCTGATGTCCACAACAGCGTCCATCTCATCGAGCCATGTCATGCAATCAATGGCCCCTTTTTCTCCTGTAAAGTCTCTGGGCTTGCAGGAGACAAAATATTTATATGAGCAGGTCTTAACTGGTGCCTCTTGATGAAACACAACCTGTCTAGACGGAATACTCCTTTGATTTGACAAGTCATGAACATCGTCCTCCCTCAACTCATGTGTGTTAGAAGGGGGCTTACTACGAGTCACTGATAGAGTCTTAGAGTGGGTATCATTTGACTCATCATACTGTCTGTCAAGAGATCGAGTAACAGCATAATCTATTATTGCCTGCAGTTCTGCTCCAGTTACATTGATTCTGGTAGCATCATTGTCCTCCTTCATGTGGCTGTTAACTTCATCTAATCCAGCCATGTAGCTTGATGGCTACATAAACATTGACAATGATTTATTCAGAGGTTATTATGAAATTATCATTTTTGATAATTTATTAACCATGGTAATATAAACCATATGGGTTAATTTGTTAATTTTAATAGTATTTTTCATTATAATTTATCCTAGTTATAAAACATTAAGGATAGTTAAAGTGGCGCAAAAAGGCCTAGTCACAAGGACAGTTTTAAATTTTATAAGCCATGATTTCAGAGAATCGAGGCATTAAGGTTTGAACATAGTTGGTTACCTTTTCTTGACAGAGAGCCAAAGACTTCAACTGTCTATTGTCTTTTAGGACAATAGATATAGCCCGTGGGCATTTCCCTTCTGAGGGATGGTTATAATATGATCATCTTCTCAGATGCTATTAGTCGAGATCGTATGGATCATACCGACTATTATGCTTGGACCTGGTCCAACAATTTTAGACAGGAGGTCAAAGACCACCACTGTCGTTGTCTTATCGGACAACAAGTTTAGCCCGTAGGCACTTCATCAATAACGGATGTTTATAATATGATCATCTTATAGGATGACATAAGCCATGATTTCTAAATCACTAGGCTAGATAAGAAAATTGGAAGAATCCAATATAAGGATGACTGTTGTGATTTCCTCGAATCACATTTGTCAAGAGTGCTAACACGTTCTTAGGTGTTAACAAGGATTTGAATCTCTTGAATATGTTTTACCATCTTGGCCATGTCTAAAATGACACGTGGCTAGGTCTTGTCTTTTTTTTTTTAAATTTTTGCCATTTTATTATAATGGTAGATCTTATATAAGGAATGTTATTTTCCATTTATTTAATATTTCAAGTTTAGAATGACAATTTAATCTTAATCATTCCACTATATAAAAATAAAAGTACAGAGTTGCCCTAAGCGGGACTTGAAAGGAATAATGTTGCCCTAGAAGGGACTGAAAGATAAATATGTCCTTATAAGGACTATTAAAGAAACGAGCTTTAGCAAAAAGGGGTTTTCTTCATCACTTTACTTTCGAATGTTCCCTCCCTGGATGCTCGTTTCATTCTAGCCGCGGTACGAAGCTCAGCATTTCAAGGCTCCGGATGTGGAGAATTTCTAATACAGCTTCTTCGCTTGGCGACATGTCCAATATATAAAAATTGGAAGCAAAATTTACAGATTTGGATTGAGTGTAATCCTATGTTAAGTCTAGACTCAGAAGGTCAAGGAATGTGCTAATGTGTCATTGAGATTAAACACAAAAAGGCTAGTGTTTAATTCACTCAATGTTGGCTCTGATACCAACCTGTCACACCCCGATATTTCCACACTTTACCGGTGGGCCCGGTAGGGGAGTAACGTGACGTGGTTGGTAACATCATGGTCAAACAACACAATATATAGATGCACAGCGGAAGCAAAAGATAAAATATATTACATTTCGAATATAAAGTAATATCAAAGTATTACAACGGAAAGTAAAGGATCCACAGGCGGATCAAATAAAAGAAAACTGTTCAACAGACTTCAGGCATCTAGAACTTGCAAGATTCCTTATTAACGCCCTGAGCTTCCAGCCAATTTCGTTCAGTACCTGTCACTTAACCTTTTTGGAAAAATACGTCAGTTTACACTGGTAAATACAATTAACTGACTCGTTTTGAAAATGTTTAAAAAATTTGGTTTGAATGCACAAGGCACAAACATTCTTTTATAACCTGGGACAATTTTATTAATAAAAATCTTGTATCCGATTTACATGGTTGTCCAACACTTAGGGCCGGTGATTATACAATACAAGCCGGGCAAGATTAATCGACACACCATAAATATAACTCACAAGAAGACATCCTTACGAGTGAGTATATCTTTTACATACGCAACAGGAGGTGTTATGCCTACACCTTGTGCATAAGTTATGGCCATTCACTTTTTAAATGAGCCAAGGATATCCAGGACACGGTCATTAACCCCCAATGTTATTTGTTATCAATCAATACAGATTAAAACGGGATTATGCAATTTAATCATCTCCGATTAAAAGGTTTCTACACCCGACCAAGCGGTATTTTTATAATACCGTATCCCAAGCCCGTATAAGGAAAATAAGTTAAAATTATTTACCTGAGCTAGCAAAAGCGAATTTTATACTCAGCCGTATATTCTAATCAGCAAGCACAAGTACTTCTACTGGGGCTCTCAATCTGGAACGAAGGTTTTATTAACCTATTAGATTTCTAACGGGTCTTATTTAAGTCGTAACTTAGACTGGTTAGTTTTAAGGAAGGTTTACGGTTTAAACGCATGATTAAGCGAAGACCGGAATAGAATGTGATTTAGACCCGACAAGTTTGAAGACTTGTATAATATGGGTAAACTAAACACATTCTGGATTTTGAGATAAAAACGATAGGGTTCGACCCGTTTAGGCTAATTTATGCAAACTAGTTACATAAACCGAACCGAACGCGCAAGAAGCGTAACGGGTAACCATAGGAGTCATATATAGGTTTCCTAAGTTAATATGCCTTAAATATGTTGTGATATCAGTAGGATACCTTCCATTATGCCCAAAACAAGTTTAATTACAATTTAAGCCCCGTAGGGGTATTTTGGTCATTTTAAAGATTATGAAAGAGATTATTTAAGTTTCTGAGATTCGGGTCTGAATAAATCAGTAAAATAATTTATTTTAATAGGTCTTATCAGTTGATAATATGTCTTATATGACAAAATGGTTTTAAACCCTTACTATGCGTTTAATACGCGTATAACGTCGTTTTAAGCGATTTACGGGTTAAAATAGGAATCTGAGTTTCCAGGTCAGTTTATAAGGTTCAAAACACTTCATTTATTATTTAAAATCAGTAGCAATTGGATTGGTGTCAAAAGGATTTGTAAAACTCATTTTATGGCCTAAAAGGGTATATTCGGTATTTACCGAATCAAGGCGGTAATCCTAGCTTATCATCAGTTTAAAAATAATTAAAAATATTCAAAAATCCCAAAATATTATATTACATCAGTGGGTAAAAGGTTTGGTGTCAAAAATTGGGTTTAGATAGGCTTTACGCTAATGACGCCGTTTAATTACTAAGAAGCGTTCTAATTACGTCATTAAGCATAACTCCTAATCTAGACTTCCAACTGATGTGAAAATTTAGGGATATGTTTAATAATCAGTAACAAAGATCATTGTACTTTCATATTTCCAAAATTCTCGTTTTATGGTCATAAGGGCATTATGGTCAACATTTAGGCAATTAACGGAAACGTGTAAACGAATCGGATAATCAATGAACCAACCACAGAGGGTTATGCTAACATGTAGCCTAGTCCTAAGGAAGCTCTAAGGCATTTCCAAATCATACTAAATCGGGTCAGAACTGAAGTCAAAGCAAAAGTCAAACTATGCGCCTTTCGGTTCCGAATCGATCCTAAGCTGAAAATTGTCGGATCAAACATGTTTAGACATGTTCTTACATTGATTACTAAGTTATATGAGTGTTAAAACAGGTTACACGCCTTCTACAATGTTAATTATGTATTAATTCGAAAAATGCATTTATGTTGACTTTTTCGGATTACGTTTGACCCGACATTTGCCCTAGTTAGAAAGGGAAACAGAGGGTGCCCTTTTAAGGGTTTATTACCAAGTGTTAATTACGACGGTAAATCAATAAGTCAACCGTTAATTACGACGGTTTGACTTTAAGGCTATAAACTAAGCAAAACTTAATTAAGGAAGGTTAATAATACTTACCAAGTGTCACACCCCGATATTTCCACGTTTGACCGGTGGGCCCGGTGGGGAGTATCGTGACGTAGTTGATATCATCATAGTCAAACAACACAATATATAAATGCACAGCGGAAGCAAAAGATAAATATATTACAATCCGAATCTAAAGTAATATCCAGTATTACAACGGAAAGTAAAAGATCCACAGGCGGATCAAAAAACCAAATAGAAATTATAGTTCAACAGGCTTTGACATCTAGAGCTTGCGAGACTTGACTAATGATGCCTGGAGTAGCCAGCCTATTTCGTCTAGTACCTACACTTAGCCTTTTGGAAAATACGTCAGTTTACACTGGTAAATACAACTTAACTGACTCATTTTGAAAAGAGTTTGAAAATTGATTTGAATGCACTTCGGCAAAATATCTTTATAACTTGGGACAATTATTTATATATAATCTTGTATACAGTTTTACTCATTTGCCGTCCATTAGCACCGGTTAGAAGAGCCGGTTTAAGTTAACTGACACGCCACAGGTATAGTGCCCACAAGGTTGATTCCTTTAGTGGATTACCAGTTTTTACATAATGCATCTGTCAGGTGTACGCCTACACCCCGTGCTTAGGTCGTGGCCATTTCGTAAAATGATGCCAAGGATATCCGGGACATGGTCATTTAACCCCCAAGGGCCATACATCAAATAATACAGAACAAAGCGGGTTATGTAAATACATTAATCACAATCCGATTTAAATGACTACATACCCGACCAAGCGGTACTTTTATAGTACCGTATCCCAAGCCCGTATAGGGAAAATAAGTTAAGAGTATTTACCTGAGCAAAGTATCAATCAAATACAACAAATGCAAGTACTTTTACTGGGCTCCTAATCTGGAACGAAGGTTTATAATAACCTATTAGATTTCTAACGGGTCCTTAATTAAGCCTTAGCCTAGACCGGTTAGTTTCAATGATACGGTTCGTACGCACTATTAAGCGAAGACCGGATAGAATGTGATTTAGACCCGACAAGTTCGGAGACTTGCTTAATATGGGTATTTCATACACACTCTGGATTTTGAGATAAAACCTATAAGGTTTGACCCGTTTAGGCTAATTTATGTAAACTAGTTACATAAACCGAACCGAACGCGTAATAAGCGTAACGGGTATTCATGAGAGCTATTTACAGGTTTCCTAAGTTAATATGCTTCATATATGTTGTGACATCAGTAATATGTCTTTTATTATGCCCGAATCGAATTTAAACACAAACTATGCCCCGTAGGGGTAGTTTGGTCATTTAAAAGATTATAAAAGAGTTTAAATATTCACCTGAGTTACAGGTCTGATGTAATCATCAAAAATACTTATTTTACTAAGTTATAACAGTAGGATAAAGTATATATGTGAAATTTAGTAATTATAACCAAACTATGCCCCGTAGGGTATTTTGGTAATTTCACATAAGCCGAAAAGCCCAAAACTGAAATCTGAGTTTATCAACCTTTGCTTACTGTTAAAACATTATAATTTGCCTCAAATATCAGTAGGTATCAACCCTTGTATGTTTATTATAGTTATAGCACATACTATGCGTTAAAAACGCTTAAAAGGCGATTAGAGGCCATTTCCGGGTTTGATACATAAATCTGTTTTTTTATATTTCCAGAAAGGCTTAAAATAATTTATTTATCATATGTGATCAGTAGCAAAAGGTTTGGAGTCGTTTAGATATGTAAAACTCATTTTATAGCCCGTAAGGGCAAAACCGACAAGTACCGGATTAAGCCTACGACTATAAGTTATGCTCAGCCTAAAATTAATTAAAAATATTTAAAAATCCCAAAATAATATATTACATCAGTGGGTAATAAATTTGATATCAAAAAGTAGGTGTAATTAGGCTATACGCTAATTACGCCGTTTAGTTAACATAAAGCTTTCATTTTACGCTAACGAGCATAACTCTTAATCTACACCTCAAACCGATGTCAAATTTTGTATGCAAGTTTAAATATCAGTAACTAAGGTTTCTACTCTTTTACATTTTCAAAAATCACGTTTTAAGGTGAAAAGGGCATAATGGTCAACATATGAGCAATTAACGGAAGCATGCATATTAATTGGATAACTAATGATCCGAGGTGTATAATCACAGAGGGTTATACTAGCATGTAACCTGGTCCAAATGAAGCTCTTAGGTATTTCTAAATTATACCATAACGGGTCAGAACTGAAAGTCAAAGTGAAAGTCAAACTATGCGACTTTCGGTTCCGAACCGGGTCTTTACTGAAAGTTGTCGGGTCGAACATGTTTAGACATGTTCTTACACTTATTACTAAGTTATATTACTGATCAAACAGGTTGTATATGTTCTACATTGCTAATTATGCATAAATTAGAATTTAAGGATCCTGTTGACTTTTTATTAACAAGTTTGACCCGACTTTTGACCTAGTTAGAGTGGGAATCAGGGGGAACCCATTTGAGGGTTTATTACCCACATAATTACCAACTTATAACTACTTTTGATTCGACTAATCACTGGACCATTAGTGATTAATCTTGAAGTCAACCGTTAATTACGACGGTTTGACTTTTAAGCTAAAACTTAATTAAGAAAGGATTAGCAAACTTACTGAAGTCCTATGCTTGATTAGGAAGGTCTTGTGTCTGCTCTTAAGCTCCCAAAGGCTCCAGAATTGCACAAGAGATGAATGATCAAATGGTTGCAACTTCATGCCCTTTTATAGTGATTTAATCACCATAAAATGTTGACAAGTAAGTCTACCACTGACCACAACTTATTAACAAGTGTCCCTAGTGTTTAGGGGTTGTTTAGGGGCCAAGCAAGATGAGGAAAATCGTTTAAAGATCAGTTGCAACGTTTAAAACAGCCAACAGCCAACTTGCTGTATCTGGGCATGCCTTGCGCACCGCAAGAGTGTGGGTGTTGAGGTGCGCAAGCATGTCATCAGGGCCAAACATCTCTTTTTCAGTTTGCATCCTTGGCTCTTGGTCCTCCGAAAGGTCAATTAACTTATTTTCTTGCACTTTGAACCCTCTAAATTGACATATAAGGGCTTTAAGACATTTACCCACTTTTTTTAGTCCCCGGTTAACTTTATTGTCACCCGAAAGGTCCAAACTTTCAACGTTGACGCTTTAACCCCTCACATACGAATTTGATCATAACTTTCTCATACGATAACGAAACTTTATGAAATTTTAATCGTGCATTCTAGTGAGCATAATTAACCGTTACAAAGCTTCGGGTTTGTCAAAAGGTCACTCAGAGGTATAACTTGAACATGTTGACACATTTGACCCCTGTAGTTTGTAATCTCTCACTTTTAGCTTCGTATGATCCATGATTTATTCGTTTGGTGATATAAACATCATGTAGGGTTAATGTACCATATATTTATTCACTGTTTAAATTTAGAACTCGTATTTTCATATAATTTTCATGTTTGACAACTTCAGTCCTTTCAAAACATTCTTTCACACGTTCAAACATATGACACGTGTCAACACTTTATAGGACGTGAATTTTCGAGGTGTTACATCCTCACCCCCTTAAAATAAATCTCGACCCGAGATTTACTGAAACAAATGAGGGTACTTTTCTTTCATCGTGGATTCAACTTCCCACGTATACTCGGGACCTCTACGGGCATCCCATTTGACCTTAACAATAGGTACATGCTTCCTTCGAAGCTTCTTTACCTGTCGATCTTCAATCGATAAAGGTTTTTCCACAAATTTTAAGCTCTCATCTATATGCACATCTGAATGCGGTATTACCAGTGATTCATCAGCGAAGCACTTCTTCAGATTGCAGATGTGGAACACATTGTGAATGCCACTGAGCTCTTCTGGTAAGTTTAACTTATAGGCAACTGACCCGACACGTTCGATAACCTCGAAAGGTCCTATGTATCTCGGGCTTAGCTTGCCTTTCTTACCAAATCGCATCACCCCCTTCCAGGGTGATACTTTTAGCAACACTTTGTCACCTACTTCGAAGTGAAAAGCTTTACGCTTCGGATCTGCGTAGCTCTTCTGCCTATCTCGGGCAGCTTTGAGACGGTCATGAATCTGGACAATCTTGTCCATCGTTTCAAAGACTATCTCTGGTCCTGATAATTGGACATCTCCAACTTCCGCCCAACAAACTGGCGTTCTACACTTTCTACCATATAATGCCTCAAAAGGCGCAGCCTTAATGCTGGTATGGTAGCTATTGTTGTAGGAGAATTCGATTAACGGTAGGTTCTTATCCCAACTACCACCCAAATCGATCGCACATGCACGTAGCATGTCTTCTAGCGTTTGAATAGTACGCTCACTCTGACCGTCAGTCTGAGGATGATAAGCCGTACTAAAATTCAAACGTGTGCCCAAAGATTGTTGGAAACTCTTCCAAAAATGTGACGTGTATCTAGTATCTCTGTCAGAGATAATAGACACAGGTATGCCATGTAAAGCTACAATCTTATCAACGTATAACTGGGCTAACATATCGGAGCTATAAGTCTCCTTGATGGGTAAGAAATGTGCTGACTTAGTCAGTCTGTCAACGATAACCCATATTGTATCATTTCCTTTCCTTGTCTTAGGTAATTTGGTGATAAAATCCATGGTTACCATTTCCCACTTCCACATAGGAAGTTCAGGTTGTTGTAGCAAGCCTGACGGCTTTTGATGCTCGGCTTTGACTTGCGCACATGTCAAGCATTTAGCTACATAGGTGGCTACAGACTTTTTAAAGCCTATCCACCAATAATTTGCCTTTAGATCCTGGTACATCTTATCAGCTCCAGGATGAACGGAGTATTTGGAACTATGGGCTTCCTGGAGGATGACATCTCGAAGTCCTCCATAAATTGGAACCCATATTCGTCCATTTAATCGTAAAATTCCGTCCTTGCTAAGAGTTAACTGCTCCTCAGTTACTCCTAGCTTTTCGTTAGGATAGTTAGCTTCCAACACAGCTTCCTTCTGTGCAGCTAACAACCTTTCAATCAAATTGTTCTTTATCTCCATGCGCTTGGCATTGATTCGGATGGGTTTTACCTTCTCCTTTCTACTCAAGGCATCAGCGACTACATTCACCTTGCCGGGATGATATCTGATTTCACAATCATAATCATTTAAAGTCTCCATCCAACGGCGTTGCCTCATATTTAAATCCTTCTGATTGAACAGGTGCTGGAGGCTCTTGTGATCATAATAGATTACACATTTGATTCCATAAAGATAATGCCTCCACAGTTTTAGTGCGAATACAACGGCACCCAATTCCAAGTCGTGGGTGGTGTAATTCTTTTCATGCACTTTTAACTGTCGTGATGCATAGGCAATAACTTTGCCTTTCTGCATAAGCACACACCCCATGCCAGTGTGTGATGCATCACAATAAATTACAAATTCTTCGATTCCATCTGGCAATGTCAGTACTGGAGCGTTGCTCAACTTCTGCTTTAGGATATCAAAGGATTCTTGCTGCTTAGGGCCCCAAATGAACTTTACTTTCTTCTTAGTCAAGGAAGTTAGGGGTGCAGCAATCCTTGAAAAATTTTCGATGAAACGCCTGTAATATCCTGCCAATCCCAGGAAGCTACGAATCTCTGTAGGCGTCTTTGGTTCTTGCCAGTTGATAACTGCTTCAACCTTAGCGGGATCCACTTGGATACCACGCTCACTGACCACATGTCCAAGGAATTGGACTTCACGAAGCCAAAATTCACACTTGGAGAATTTGGCATAGAGCTTCTCCTGATGTAGAAGTTTGAGAATACAGCGAAGGTGTTTCTCATGGTCAGCTTGGTTCTTCGAATAAATAAGAATGTCATCGATGAAAACGATGACGAATTTATCTAAGTATGGCTTGCAAACGCGATTCATGAGATCCATGAACGCGGCAGGTGCATTAGTGAGCCCAAAAGGCATCACTAGGAACTCGTAATGACCATAACGAGTCCTAAATGCAGTTTTATGTACGTCTTCATCTCTAACCTTCAGTTGATGGTAGCCTGACCTCAAGTCAATCTTCGAGAAATAACTTGCCCCTTGCAATTGATCGAACAAATCGTCGATCCTGGGCAATGGATACCTATTCTTTATTGTGACCTTATTAAGTTCTCGATAATCGATGCACAGACACATCGACCCATCCTTCTTCTTGACAAATAGGATTGGCGCTCCCCAAGGAGACGAACTAGGTTTAATGAAACCTTTAGCTAACAATTCATCCAGTTGTGTCCTCAACTCCTTCATTTTCGTTGGTGCTAACCTGTAAGGTGCTCTAGCAACAGGTGCTGCTCCAGGGATGATGTCAATTCTGAATTCTACTTGCCTATCTGGTGGTAAACTAGGTAGTTCTTCAGGAAAAACTTCTGGGTATTCAGAAATGACTGGGATGTCTTCTATCTTCGGTTTAGGCTCATCAATAATCACTTGTGCCATGTAGATGACACAACCCTTCTTTAAACACTTTGAAGCCTTGAGCATAGTCACTTGCTCAGGCAATCCATACTGGGTATCTCCCCGAATGGTAAGTGATTCACCAGACGGAGTCTTTATCACCACTTGCTTTCTGTTGCAGACGATTTGGGCCTGGTTATGAGATAACCAGTCCATACCCAATACTATGTCAAAACCGGCCAATTTAAAAGGAAGTAGAGATAGAGGAAAAGAGTGGTTCTTAATGGATATCACACATCCATCTAACACAGTGGAGACGGTTTCTATGGTGCCATCTGCTAACTCTACCTCATAATTTATACTCAAGGTTTTGACAGGTAAATTCAGCAATTTGCAAAATTTATGATCTACGAAAGACTTATCAGCGCCTGAATAAAAAAGTACTCTTGCATAGACATCATTTACAAGGAAAGTACCTGTAATCACATTGTCATCTAGAATCGCTTCTTTGGCATCCAATCGAAAGACTCTAGCATTTGTCTTCTTGACCTCTTCAGGCTTCTTGTCATACTTAGGGCAGTTGGTTTTGATATGCCCTTTCTCATTGCAGTTGTAGCATGTGGCATCTTTTATCTTCTTGCACTCTATCGACTTGTGCTCTCTAGACTTGCATATTCCACATGCAGGTGCTCCTGAATTAGAATTGGACTCAAGTCTGCACTTTCCAAAGTGGCGTTTCTGGCAAGTCGTGCACTTTGGCTTTTCCTCTGTTCGCTGACTGTTCCTTCCAGGCCCATACTTCTTAGAATCAGTGTTTCCCTTGTGCTTCTTCTCTGACCCTCGTGAGTTATCATCCTCACGCTTCCTCTTACTTTCTTCAGATTTCTTTAGCGATCTCAACCTGACCGCATCTAAAGTAAGGGACAATGAGAGATCAGCTGCTGACCTAAATGTAGCAGGTCTTGAAGCCTTTACACTGGCTTTGATTTCTGGGGCTAAACCCCCAATGAAGCGAGCAATTCGCTTGGGCTCTGGTGTTACAAGGTAAGGAACCAGTCTGGACAGGGTATTGAAACTGGTGAGGTAAGCTTGACAATCTAAGTTTGTCATCACCAGTGATAAGAAATCAGATTCAATTCTTTCGACCTCATGTTGAGGGCAGTAGTTTTCCATAACGAGGGTAACAAACTGCTCCCATGACATGTTGTAAAGCAGGATCTTCCCAGCAGCTTGAATGAGAGACCTCCACCATGCCAGTGCCTCTCCTTTGAACGATTGGGATACATACTTTACTACATCCCTTTCAGCACAACCGCTGATGTCCACCACCGTGTCCATTTCATCCAACCAGGTCATACAATCTACTGCTCCTTTTTCCCCAGTGAAATCTCGGGGTTTACAGGAAACAAAGTACTTATAGGTACAAGACTTGGTACGTGGTTCATTATCGAACGCTATCTTCTTGGATGGAACACTATGTTCATTTGATGAAAGACGATCATCATCCTTCTTTGGCTCCTCTTTCTTAGAGGGCGGCTTGTTATGAGGCTCTGAATGAGTTTTAGGAACAGACTTAGAGTGGGGTATAGATGAGGCTCGACTATGCGTCCCACTATACTCCTTAAATTGTTCTTCTACAGCTTTAGATACAGCTGTGTCAATCAGTGAACGAAGCTCTCCTTTGGTTATATTAATCCGATCATTATCATCGCGGTTTTCCAAAGGATGACTGTTTATCTCGTCAGAGTCAGCCATGTAGTCTTAGTTGCTACAAAAAGAAGATAAGGGCAAGGTTTATTTAGAAGCCCTTTCAGTACTATCGTTCTTAAACGATTTATTAACCATGCTTTTAATACACATTTTAGTTAATTTGTTAAATATAAAATTGTTCAGGATCTTTATCATAATCCTAAATTATAAGTTAATAATTTCCACGTTTGACCGGTGGGCCCGGTGGGGAGTATCGTGACGTAGTTGATATCATCATAGTCAAACAACACAATATATAAATGCACAGCGGAAGCAAAAGATAAATATATTACAATCCGAATCTAAAGTAATATCCAGTATTACAACGGAAAGTAAAAGATCCACAGGCGGATCAAAAAAACAAATAGAAATTATTGTTCAACAGACTTTGACATCTAGAGCTTGCGAGACTTGAGTAATGATGCCTGGAGTAGCCAGCCTATTTCGTCTAGTACCTGCACTTAGCCTTTTGGAAAATACGTCAGTTTACACTGGTAAATACAACTTAACTGACTCATTTTGAAAAGAGTTTGAAAATTGATTTTAATGCACTTCGGCAAAATATCTTTATAACTTGGGACAATTATTTGTATATAATCTTGTATACAGTTTTACTCATTTGCCGTCCATTAGCACCGGTTAGAAGAGCCGGTTTAAGTTAACTGACACGCCACAGGTATAGTGCCCACAAGGTTGATTCCTTTAGTGGATTACCAGTTTTTACATAATGCATCTGTCAGGTGTACGCCTACACCCCGTGCTTAGGTCGTGGCCATTTCGTAAAATGATGCCAAGGATATCCGGGACATGGTCATTTAACCCCCAAGGGCCATACATCAAATAATACAGAACAAAGCGGGTTATGTAAATACATTAATCACAATCCGATTTAAATGACTACATACCCGACCAAGCGGTACTTTTATAGTACCGTATCCCAAGCCCGTATAGGGAAAATAAGTTAAGAGTATTTACCTAAGCAAAGTATCAATCAAATACAGCAAATGCAAGTACTTTTACTGGGCTCCTAATCTGGAACGAAGGTTTATAATAACCTATTAGATTTCTAACGGGTCCTTAATTAAGCCTTAGCCTAGACCGGTTAGTTTCAATGATACGGTTCGTACGCACTATTAAGCGAAGACCGGATAGAATGTGATTTAGACCCGACAAGTTCGGAGACTTGCTTAATATGGGTATTTCATACACACTCTGGATTTTGAGATAAAACCTATAAGGTTTGACCCGTTTAGGCTAATTTATGTAAACTAGTTACATAAACCGAACCGAACGCGTAATAAGCGTAACGGGTATTCATGAGAGCTATTTACAGGTTTCCTAAGTTAATATGCTTCATATATGTTGTGACATCAGTAATATGTCTTTTATTATGCCCGAATCAAATTTAAACACAAACTATGCCCCGTAGGGGTAGTTTGGTCATTTAAAAGATTATAAAAGAGTTTAAATATTCACCTGAGTTACAGGTCTGATGTAATCATCAAAAATACTTATTTTACTAAGTTATAACAGTAGGATAAAGTATATATGTGAAATTTAGTAATTATAACCAAACTATGCCCCGTAGGGTATTTTGGTAATTTCACATAAGCCGAAAAGCCCAAAACTGAAGTCTGAGTTTATCAACCTTTGCTTACTGTTAAAACATTATAATTTGCCTCAAATATCAGTAGGTATCAACCCTTGTATGTTTATTATAGTTATAGCACATACTATGCGTTAAAAACGCTTAAAAGGCGATTAGAGGCCATTTCCGGGTTTGATACATAAATCTGATATTTTTATATTTCCAGAAGGCTTAAAATAATTTATTTATCATATGTGATCAGTAGCAAAAGGTTTGGAGTCGTTTAGATATGTAAAACTCATTTTATAGCCCGTAAGGGCAAAACCGACAAGTACCGGATTAAGCCTACGACTATAAGTTATGCTCAACCTAAAATTAATTAAAAATCTTTAAAAATCCCAAAATAATATATTACATCAGTGGGTAATAAATTTGATATCAAAAAGTAGGTGTAATTAGGCTATACGCTAATTACGCCGTTTAGTTAACATAAAGCTTTCATTTTACGCTAACGAGCATAAATCTTAATCTACACCTCAAACCGATGTCAAATTTTGTATGCAAGTTTAAATATCAGTAACTAAGGTTTCTACTCTTTTACATTTTCAAAAATCACGTTTTAAGGTGAAAAGGGCATAATGGTCAACATATGAGCAATTAACGGGAGCATGCATATTAATTGGATAACTAATGATCCGAGGTGTATAATCACAGAGGGTTATACTAGCATGTAACCTGGTCCAAATGAAGCTCTTAGGTATTTCTAAATCATACCATAACGGGTCAGAACTGAAAGTCAAAGTGAAAGTCAAACTATGCGACTTTCGGTTCCGAACCGGGTCTTTACTGAAAGTTGTCGGGTCGAACATGTTTAGACATGTTCTTACACTTATTACTAAGTTATATTACTGATCAAACAGGTTGTATATGTTCTACATTGCTAATTATGCATAAATTAGAATTTAAGGATCCTGTTGCATTTTTATTAACAAGTTTGACCCGACTTTTGACCTAGTTAGAGTGGGAATCAGGGGGAACCCATTTGAGGGTTTATTACCCACATAATTACCAACTTATAACTACTTTTGATTCGACTAATCACTGGACCATTGGTGATTAATCTTGAAGTCAACCGTTAATTACGACGGTTTGACTTTTAAGCTAAAACTTAATTAAGAAAGGATTAGCAAACTTACTGAAGTCCTATGCTTGATTAGGAAGGTCTTGTGTCTGCTCTTAAGCTCCCAAAGGCTCCAGAATTGCACAAGAGATGAATGATCAAATGGTTGCAACTTCATGCCCTTTTATAGTGATTTAATCACCATAAAATGTTGACAAGTAAGTCTACCACTGACCACAACTTATTAACAAGTGTCCCTAGTGTTTAGGGGTTGTTTAGGGGCCAAGCAAGATGAGGAAAATCGTTTAAAGATCAGTTGCAACGTTTAAAATAGCCAACAGCCAACTTGCTGTATCTGGGCATGCCTTGCGCACCGCAAGAGTGTGGGTGTTGAGGTGCGCAAGCATGTCATCAGGGCCAAACATCTCTTTTTCAGTTTGCATCCTTGGCTCTTGGTCCTCCGAAAGGTCAATTAACTTATTTTCTTGCACTTTGAACCCTCTAAATTGACATATAAGGGCTTTAAGACATTTACCCACTTTGTTTAGTCCCCGGTTAACTTTATTGTCACCCGAAAGGTCCAAACTTTCAACGTTGACGCTTTAACCCCTCACATACGAATTTGATCATAACTTTCTCATACGATAACGAAACTTTATGAAATTTTAATCGTGCATTCTAGTGAGCATAATTAACCGTTACAAAGCTTCGGGTTTGTCAAAAGGTCACTCAGAGGTATAACTTGAACATGTTGACACATTTGACCCCTGTAGTTTGTAATCTCTCACTTTTAGCTTCGTATGATCCATGATTTATTCGTTTGGTGATATAAACATCATGTAGGGTTAATGTACCATATATTTATTCACTGTTGACATTTAGAACTTGTATTTTCATATACTTTTCATGTTTGTCAACTTCAGTCCTTTCAAAACATTCTTTCACACGTTCAAACATATGACACGTGTCAACACTTTATAGGACGTGAATTTTCGAGGTGTTACACCAAGGTCCTAATGATGATTAGAGATGCTTAGGAAGTGGCCTTGAGTTCCAGAAATCCTCAGATGTGAAGTTTGGAATGAATGATCAAATGGTGCAACAAGGTGGGTTCTTATATAGTGTTCTTGATGCCTTTAGATCATTACAAACAAGTCTACAAGTGTTATGGGATCATTCCAAATGTCCCTAGGGCCTAATAATGCATTAAACAAGTCCCTAAAATCAGTAATTGGCAAAATGAGGCGGTGGAACGGGCCGGAACAGGCAGCTGTGGGTTTTTCTGCATATGGGACATGCTTGCGCACCTCAACGTTCTGGGTGTTGAGGTCCGTAAGCATGCTTGCGCACCTCAACGTTCTGAGTGTTGAGGTCCGTAAGCTAGTCATCAGGTTTCTCATTTTTGCACTTTTGGTCCCTGGTCCTTCCAAACATCGTTTTCACACTATTTCTTGCATTATGAGGCTTTTGAATTGACATTTAGGGGCTTTAAGACTTATACCCACTTTGTGAAGTCCTTGGTTAACTTTTGATTACCCGAAAAGTCATAGATTTCAACGTTGACGCTTTTAACCCCTCGCACACGAATTTTATCATAACTTTCTCATACGATAACGAAACTTGGTGAAATTTTTATCACACATTCTAGTGAGCATAATTAATCGTTACAAAGCTTCGGGTTTGCTAAAAGGTCACTCAGAGGTATACTTTAAACATGTTGACATATTTAACCCTTGTCGTTTGTAATTCCTCACTTTCTTTCACGATTAGCTTCGCATGATCCATGATTTATTCGTGTAAGGGTATGAGCATCATGTAGGGTTACTGTAAAGTATATTTATCCCTTGTTGACATTTTGGAACCCTTATATTCACATACTTTCCATGTTTGTCAACTTTCGTCCCTCTAGAGTATACTTTCACACGTTCAAGATTATGACACGTGTCAATACATTATAGGACGTAAATTTTTCGGGGTGTTACAATGTGGTTTGGCAGTGGAGGAGAAGTCCTCAATCGGATTTAGAGGTCCAACAACTACAAGCTTGCTGTGATTTAGTGGCGGCTCAAAGTTTGGGTGAAGCAATGATACTTGGTTTTGGGATAATGGCTCGCAAGATGGTTTCTCTGTCCAAGAAGTGAAGAAATGGTTGGATAGTGATCGCTTTACTCAGTCGGATACGATCTACAAATGGTGCAAATGGACCCCGCTTAAATGTAATATTTTTATGTGGAGAATGTTACTTGACAGGATCCCTACAAAGAAAGCGTTACAAAGGCGGAATATTGATTGTGGAAATCTATTGTGTAATTTCTGTGAGGATCAGGAAGAGAGTGTGGATCATTTATTCACCGGGTGTGGATTGGCGAATGGTGTTTGGTACGGTATAGCTAGCTGGATGAAATTGCTTCCGTTCTTTTTCTTTTCGAGACAAGATATTATGCAGGTTTACTTGGATTCTTCTTGGCCGGCGAGAAAGAAGTTGGTATTGCACGGGATTATGGTCATTACTTGTTGGCGGATTTGGAAGGCTAGAAATGAAAAGATATTCCAAGATGATAACCGGAATGTGGTTCAACTTGTAGCAGATATAAAAGCTTTGGGTTATGTTTGATTTTCTAGTAGAAGTAAAAATGGTGTTATGGGGTGGAAGGATTGGCAAAGTTTTGATTTTGATGTAATGTAAACGTTTTTGGTTGTAGGGGGTCTCCGTCTTGGAGATTGCCCGGTTGTGTTTGTGTGTTATTGAAATTTGCCTTTCAAAAAAATCACACATTCAGGGTGCACCTATTAAGGACCCCTGAACTTTTCGCTCAGGAGTGTAATATATGTGATTTTCGTATAGAAATTTTTGGGTATATCCGTTTTCGACCCCCTGGTTCTACAGAAATTTTTGGATATATACGTTTTCGACCACCCGTCGGAAATCTCAACCTTCACCACTGCACACATTCACACATATTGGTAATTAATGTCATGTTTTCTCTTTCACATACTAAACTAAACTTTTGCTTAAAAGCATTCTAGTATTTCATTTTCTCACCAAGAACTTATTTTTATCACACGACTTTTTTTGTAGATCATGTATTTTTAATAACTTTTCGTACCTTGGTTTTTTTTATTCATACTTTCACAAAACACCCTCCATACATCTTGTCTCGGTTTGCAACAACTTTGTTCTAATGTTCTTTATTTTTATTATCATAATTTATTCTCATAATGTGTGACCTTGTTGATTGGACACCCATCAATTTATGTTTTTTTGTAATCTATGCTGTTTAAATGCTAGCAAATAATTATTTCTATACTATCTTTTAAAGTATAACATGTGATAAGATCGTAATTTACACTCCACTTTAAGACACTTAGTGTTAATTTTGCTACGTATGATACAAGTCCTCTATACAATAGTTCCTAATAATTTGCTCCCACTCGGTATTGATATTTAACAAGACTTCACTACATTTAGCTAACTACATAAAGTATTATCTTATTGATAATACTTTAAATGAAGATTTAAATTAACATTTACTATTTATATTTTTATAACTAAATACTATTCAAATTAGACATTATCTTCTTTAAATACTTAAATATATAGGGGAAGGTTCATTTGAGAAGAAAATTTAATTGAGAATAAAAAGAACAAATGGTAATTTTGTAAAACATTAAATAGTTTTTTAACTTATCTCATTTATTATCATTTTTTGACTAATTAATTAGTCATAAAGAATATTATCCTCCACACTAACTTGTTTTGCCTACACACATCAAAAGTTATCCTACATATTTCGAAATTCATCCTACACGTTGAAATTTATCCTACACAACTCGTAATTTATCCTACACTTTAAATTATTTTATTTTTTTGAAAAAATATATATTTTGAAGATAAGTTACAAAAAATTTAATGTAATTAGCTATTAAAGAGGAAAACTACAAATTAATGACCTATGTAGATTTACCAATGTACCCTTATAGTAAAATTAAATACTTATATTAAATGAAGTAAAATAAAACATTCTCATTGGTTGAAATTTCTTCTTTTTTCTTCTTACAAAAAATTTCTTCTCATTTGAACTCTCCACTAAATATATAATCACTAAATATTTACATAGCTTACACTCTTCAAAAGAGACTCGATAACGTACGGAAAATCCACTAGTATTTTAGAAAAGTAAAACACTAAAACCACAGGTTTTCAAACACTCCTTCGAAGACTAAGATTTCTACATCAAAAAAGATATTGAGTTATAAACAGTTAAAAAATATTTATGCATCACATAAAAGAGTATTCAACCACATTTTGAATCCCCTTGTCACTGGCGGATCCAGGAATTTTTCCATGGGGGTGCGGAAAAAAAAAAAAAAAATAGGCTTCTAGATATATACATAAAAAATTTGGTTTGGGTCGGGTCGGAATGGTTCGGGTCAGGTCATGTAAAAAAAGAACATCAAACTAAAATTTATATAATCATAAAAAACACGTCAAACGTTGTTACAAACATATTTAAAATGTCACCCTACGGGTTTTCATTTTTTGAAATCTATCCAAAACATTATCTAGAGTACTTTCTTAAGCAAGTTTTTCTCTATATAACATATACAACTATCACTTAAATTCTCATCGCCAATCCGATTACGCAAGTCGGTCTTCACATTCTTCATTGCCGAAAAACATATTTCAACGGTTGCGGTTGCGACGGGTAATACGAGAACAAGCTTCAATAAACGATATACCAATGTAAAATTTACGTGAATATTTGTTGAAACCATTAATCTTACAAGACTTGACAAACCATCCAAGTTGGCGAATTGTTTATCTTTTTTCACAAAGTCAATGTAGTTTCCGAGTTGAACCGGAAGCCTTCGTTTTTCGGCTTCATCGAACTCATGTGGATACTTTTCGGCTAGTTTAGTATATTTGGAATGTCAAACACACTAAAATTATCACACGGACCAGTGGCGGAACTAGAACATTAACTCAGGGGTATCCCAATTTTTTTTTTTACCGTGCAATCATACAATATTAAAAAAAAACAACAATAAATAAAGAAAGTAAAACAAATACCTAATAGATTTGTCCTCTTCTTTTTTTCATAGCTTAAAATCGTTCTATCACATCGTCGTCTTTTACTTCACGTAAAAAATCCTTTTCGACCGCACAAACCAAGCATTGTTCAAAAATTCCGGGCCGATTCGATTGCGTAAATCCATCTTGACAAGCTTCAATTTCGAAAAACATCTTTCAACGGTTGCGGTTGCGGTTGCAACTGGTAAAAGCAAAGCTAGCTTAACTATCCGATAAACGGAAGGACAAGAACTATGCGTTCCCGTTTCAACCATAACAAGCGCAAAATCACTTATTCCATTCAAGTTTTCAAAGTTATCATCATCGCTTATTGTGTGACGAAGTGACTCAATATCGCCCAAAATAGTCCATATTTCTTGTGTAGTAAAATCATCCGGGTACATCTTAGCAAACGACAATATCTTCGATGGATCAAACTTAGAAAAAAACTGTTAGAAGGATTTAAACCCGGCATATTTTTTTTATCAAACTAGTTGTTACCTCACTAAATTGATTTCCTAATTCTTGAATTTGCATGTCCAAAACCTCATTAAAAATGTCAACTTCAAAATGATGTCGATTTGTAATGACATTCTTTCGGTTTCTTGGATTACCATTCAATCTAATGTATTACTATTGGGCTATTATTTGGTTATTTGGGCTAATCTAATGTGCTATTATTTAGTTATTTGGGCTTATTATTTGGGTTTGTATCATCATTACCAACTGGGCTTATTATTGGTTTGTAAAAATATTTTTGAGGAGTGTCCTCGTAGTTGTTTAGGGGTGTCCTTAGTATAAAAATCGAAAAAATAAAATAAAATTTACACTACCGAAAAAAGTTGAGCCGTAGCCCGTGCTACGCCTAGACCTTCTTTAGGTCCGCCCCTGACATGGACTCAAACAACTCATACAAAGAAGTAGTTCCGATGTTACCTCGTTAAAACGGTTCCCAAATTCTTGAATTTGCAAATCTAGAACCGCATTGAAACAATCATACTTGTAATAATGCCGATTTGAGATTTTCGTCTTTCTTCTTGGCCATCTTGGGTTAATATATTCATTATTAAATGTTTAACAGTTAAAGCTGTGTTCAACAACAACCTTATTCATCTTTATATTCAAACAGTAGAAGCAATTTCTATAACAGAAGCTGATCCAAGGGACAACAGCCTTATTTAGATTTTTGAAGAATGAAATCAAGGTACCTCTACAAAATCAAGAGTGCGGTGTGCGGTACTGTGCGGCGAGATTTGTAGGTTGTGGCTGATCGATCGAACAGAGTCTGCACTGATGTTTCTGTTTCTTGGTCGCTGGCAACAGAGAGAGGAGGGCAGGAGGAGATGAATGGTCGATTGGGTTATTTGGGTTATGTTTTGTTTAATTGATTTAGTTATTTGGGTTGGGCTTTAACATAAACTTATATAATTGGGCTTGATATTGGGTTATAGGAATACAAGTTCTATACTTTTATTTAAAGAGATTAGTGGGCTAATTTGTTTACATAATTGGGTCGGGTTTAAATCCGTGTTCACAATTTTTTTATATAAATTCCTAACATTTTTTTTCTAAGGGGTGCGGTCAGAATTTTCCAAGGGGTGCGGTCGAAATTTTTCGCGAAAAATAACACTAAATTTTTTTTTTCAAGAAGTGCGGCCGCCCACCCACGGGCTAAGGTGGGTCCGCACCTACCCCTTGTATTGTTCTCATCTAGGACTAATTACAATACCTTTACTGAAAAACCTAAAACTTGTATGTGTCGTTGTCAATAGTTAAAAGCAGAGACAGAGTTAAACTATTTATATTAGACAGAGATGGTAATGTGCCAAATAAAATAACAAATGTTGTATACAAAGAAATATTTAGCGCGTTTTGAGTTAGTTTTACTTTTTCATATTTATAAGTTTTAATCTTAATTACTATTGCATTTCTTTTTTATTTAATGTTGTATGTACTTTCATTTAAAACTTATATTTACAAAGAAATCAGTTATATCTTAACTTGCATCCAAGTTGAAATGCCACCATTGATGGGAATTGAGGTTAGTATAGAAAATTTGGATCAAGGGTATCTGATGCATTAGCATCATAGTATGCGGGACTAATTCAATCTCTTAACATTTTTAGAACTAAAATAAAATTGAACTCCTTTGTATGTGTTTGATGACTTTACAAGTGATTGTTGGCACTAAGTTGTGGGATGGTGTGACCGTTGGTTGCACATGGTGGGCGTTGGTAGTTTAAGACAACTAAAAAAGGTTATAAACGCGTGTTTTGACAATTTGATCCGCACTAATTTTTGTCAAAACTCATTCTAACATAAACAATAATAACCATTCTAACTCGAACCGGCCTCTACAACTTTCTGCATCGACTTTGTGTCCTCGAGCCGCCGACCAAAACATCAAGAGGGCACTGCCTTGGTAACTGTGCCCTTGGCCGATGAGACCTCAACGGCTAATCCTGTTTTTCTCTTTTAATTAATTCTCAGGTTCATGATGTTTTATAAGGGTAGCCCAATATAGTCGGCCCAATATTTCTTTTTCCGTTTGTTTCAGTCAGCGACCCAATATCAAGAGGATTCTTGGCCCAATTAATCAATTTAATCCAGTTTAATTTAATATAATGACTAACAAGTAACAAGTCCCACCTAAACATGTCTCACTCAAATTAGCACCCAATGACTAAACAAGTTCTTCACTAATAGACCATGCATTCAACAGAAATAGAAGATTTCAATAAAACATAAAGACAAACGATTCTATGAACCAACATACAATTAATATTATAAAAATAAAATGTATTTTTGGTAGAAATGAAGAAGTCTAGTGTTTACCATATTATATTTGTAGTAACTTCATGACTATGTAGCACAATGGTAATCAGGGTCGGCCCAAGCCTTTTGAAGGCCCTAAATTAAGTCAAAAATTGGGCCCTCGAGTCTTACTTTTTCTGCCTTTCTAAATTATCTTCACAACTTTGGATTTTAAATTGAAACTAGGATTTTTACCCCGCGAGTTGCGGCGAGAATCTGGCTGATATCAGATCGTTTTATTGCGGTACCAACACTCGATATAGAAAGTGGAACAGATAAAAACGGATATTGGTACTGGTGTCGATATTAAACCTTGACGCAAAACCCAAGAGATGTGACAGGGACGTTGATATCGTCTGATACGTTACATAAAAATCCCTTAAAATTTTCATTACTTCAGAAAAAAAGATTTGTAAAAAGAAATGGAAATAACTCACAACCTACAGAAAAAAAAATGGAAACGTGTAGGCAGTTTCAAAGGCTTGTGTATTCGTATTTAATTACTTATCTATATCACATCAACTCAGCAACTTTAAAGGCATTTTACATTTAAATTGGGTAGAAGATTATTCGATTTATATGCTTGTGTTGCTCAATACATCTCTATGCTTGTATATTTGTGTTGCTCAATACATCTTTATGCTTGAACCCTCTCAAATCTTTGTGTTGCTCAATACATCTCTATGCTTGTATATTTTATTTTAACCTAAATTGCATTACAAAAAGAAATAGGGGCCCTTAAAACATAGTGAGATAGAGAGGTGCCCTACTCAAATAAAATAAAATAAATTATACATAACAATTATCAACTTGGATTATACAGTTTCGTTTAAAAAGTCGCGTCAGTTAGAAAAGTTACAATTACCAACTGGGGGTTTGCCCTTTCGTTTAAAAGTTGCATCGGTTAGAAAAGTTATATAAAATCACCAACTTAGGTTATACCCTTTCGGTTAAAGGTCGTGTCGGTTAGAAACGTTATATACAATTACCAACTTGGGTTATACCCTTTCGTTTATATTATAAATATACACACACACAATTAGCAATTGTGCTCGATTATCACGTTTTATGTATAATAATTAAAATACGTTTTATATGTAAAGGCACACCGCTTTATGGCATTTGAAGTGTCTTTTATATGTAAGATCCTAACACGCTTTAACTGAAAAGACGCAGCGGAAATATGTACCATAAAATTTCTTTCTTTATAAACGTCTTGACATACTTGAAAGTTCATTTTAAAAATGACTAATTTACAATAAATGCATCATTCGTACTCATTTAAGAAATAAAAGCATAGCTTATGTTTACTAAATTACATAATCAAGCATTCCCATACAATCTATCTTGTGACTCGGTCTTCGATCGCTTACACCTCGTGTTGATGATCCGTTATTCTGTAGAACCTGCGCTCACCACATACATTCGTAACATTAGCACATATTATATATAAACATGATTCATAATTATGGAGTCTCGTTCCGTTCTATCCTCATATACTTTCCATTCCGTTATCTTTCTAAATTCACGCATTTCATATGGGTGTCTAATTCTTGGTGAGACTTCAGTAATGTAACTGTATTACATTTCAATCTTAAGGCACATTATTAGTAATCGTCAATACTCAAACGTATTGAAACCATGTATACATACATACACATATACATACTTCGTGCATACGTACATTCACACGTACATTCATACACACATACATAGCTACATACATAAATGCGTCTATACATACATACATACTTACATACGTACATACATACAATTCTTGATTAACTTACCGACGTTCGATCATCATACTCATATACTAAATTACATGGTGCTTAGACTTGGATTTAACCCAAAAACAACAAAGAAACAATCAAAATTGAGTTTGGGAGGCCCGCTGTAGACCACGGTTGGTATACCGAAGCTTACGGTACACAAAACAACTTAAATAACAAATTTCAGCATTTTAAACATGGGGAGGGCGTCGGCGACGCCTCTTAGTTCTTCGCGTCGGCAAACAACCCGTAGGCAGTGAAATAAGGCATCAGCAAAAACGGGAGCCAGGCATGGCGTCGACGATGCCTATACACGGCGTCGGCGACGCCCCTTCTTTTTGCCATTTTTCAGTTGTATTGATTTCATCGTTCGTACGCGTTAAAACTCACATAACTTTTAAACCGTTTAACCTCAAGTTTCTTTCTACGTGATCGTAATTTGGTCTTGTATTATATGGACTCAAAATCTAATATCCGGACTAAGGGAATTCTTAACTTATAAGTTTTTGGCTTATTATTCATTTATGAATTATTCGACCCGTTCATGTTTTCATCAAACAAACTCATTTGTTTATTCTCAAAACTCACTTGAACATTATAACTATAAAAAGTTTTACATTATCCGGAGTTCAGTACATGGGGTTTATGCACCCGATACTCGGTACACGTTAAACTTATTCGTTTCATTCAATTATACGTAACTGAACCTTGTTAGTACATTTTCTATACACGAAATTGTTTATCCATTTAATCATGACTCACAACCGAGTCTTTTTACTATTAACCAGCGTCCCCGCTTCCCGGTTAGTGATCTTATATGCAATTCTACCTGTTTTGGTAAAAAAATTAACGAAGCAATTAAGTGATCAAATTAGTTAAGTGAGGTAGTGTGCTAAAAATGTGTATTGAAAATATGCTGATTAAGTTGTTTAACAAAAACAATTTTCAGGATACGGCTCAGGATATCGAGCTGTATCAATAATCAAACAATGAGCAAAAAAGGTAAAGGGTGACACGGGATGTACAAGGAAAGCCCTTGATCAATCTAGATCGCCGGCACAAAATCTCGGGAGCTGACAATCGCAGCTGCCTTGTTCTTCTTATTGCTTCAAATATCAGGATACAGTGCAGGATATGATGCGGATCGACTAGGTGTTACAATGTGATTTGAATACAAGTGTAAGTGTATTGTGAGTGTTTTCAGCTAGAGAGCAAGAATGTGCGAGAGATTGTGTGTGTTCTTACCTGATCCGATCAATCCTATTTATAGTAAAACAAAGCTAACTAACAAGCCTATAAATCTGGGATAAAACGAATATTCCCTTTGTGAACGTTGTAGTCCACGTCTTCCGGCTTCAACGTTCCTATTCCAACAGATTGACCCGAGTCTTTGGGAGAAGAAGTCCACTTGAACGTTATAAACTTGCTTCATTAATCTGCACGTGAATTAATTAGTCACTACCAGGATACTGCATCAGGATGCTACCAATATCCTGATCCGATATCCTGATCACAACAAAAGGAACAAAGTCAGAATATTATTCAGGACATATGATATTCGTTAATTTACACATATTTTAGTCCCCCGTTTTACCCCTATTTTATGCGTTTTTGGCCGTAAAACCGTCATTCGGATACTTAATTATCTACACTTTTGTTTACAGGCCTAAAACAGCATACCAGACAAGATGATAGCGAAAACGAGGACTTTCCGGACAAAACGACGAAGCTGCGGACATTCTGTTAAGGAAACTGACCTGGGCCTGTGGAACGGTCGTGCGACCCGATGCACGACCGTGCATCTCCGACAAATGCTGATCAACCCGGCATTGAACGAGGGTGCGACTAGGCGTGTAAGACATTTAAGGTCAGCTCGGTGATGCACGGACGTGCCATCTGAAGAACGACCGTGCGTCTACGATGATCCAGCCTGATCTCGGTGATGAACGCCCGACCCAGCAGCTCGTGCAACAAGAACCCGGAACCGAACGACCGTTCCATCTGAAGAACGGTCGTGCGATATCGTATCTGGTCAAAGATCTGATGACGTATGCAGTATGGTGCCCCATCCCTAATAATTGCTTAAAGTGCACGGTCGTGCCATCTGAAGAACGACCGTGCGACAGCGAAAAAATATAAAAACAGAACAGAAACATTCTGTTCGAAATTCTGGAATTTTGGGAGCTTCACAGGCGATTTTACAGGCTCCGGAGGCTATGCTTTTGACCCGGATTCAAGCCACATCGTGCCGTTTAGCTCCATTACTATCCGGATTCTTAGTCTAGTGCTTGTTTATGGTTTGGTTTTCTAATCTTTCCATGATTTTGTTAATCTTTCAAGTACCTAGATTAATGTTTATGTATTATTGTAGCCTTTGGGCAAAAACACAACAATCCCTTGCTTGATTATAGCCATTAGTATGTTAATCTTTGTTTGTAATGGCACTTTGAAGTATTTTCTTTGTTAATCTTTGATGATTAGTTTGCAACCTTGTTATTGATATTGATTTCTTGATTATAAGTAATTATGTTGGATGATTGATGCTTGGTTAGTTAAGATAGTTGAAAAATGAAGCTTAATTAATCTTGTATTAGTAAACTTTGAACTTGGTTAACTAGTTTAGCTTGGTTTAAATGTGTGCATCATGATACTAGAAATGGTTAGTGATTTAATAAAATGTAATTATTGTTAATCAAGAGAGCTTGCCGTCACGTAAGGACCTTAACGGGTTAGATGGTGTCGTTATAAATTCTTGCCATGATTTGTTAGCTTAGTTAGTAGTTTAGGCCAAAATTGCTATCTTAGTGAATTATTGTGCAAGATTTGTAAAATGAACTCGGTTGTGATTTAATCTAGTTTATGCTTGTCTCGGTGGTTGCATTGTGTTTATCGGTGTCTCTTTCCTTGATTAAGTGCGGTTAGAAAACTCCTAACGGATGACTAACTTATGTTTAAGAGATTTTCATAGACATTTATCAATTGCACGTTAAAGAACAATTTTAGGTGGTTAAAGTGTGTTTATCGTTTTAGCTTTCCGAATGATTGTCATGTTAGGATTCCCGAAAGGGATACTAATTGTCTTAAATTGGAATATTGACCGAATGCTTCTAGTGCCAAAACCGACTTAGTTGACATGCTTTGGTTGTGTATTAAGCAAGGCTTTTTTATCTATTATCTATTATGTTTTTATTATGTATTTGTTTACGCTTACTTTAGTTTAATTAAAATCAAACAAAACCTATGTTTTTACCGGTAGCTTAGTGACAAAGGTCTAGTACTATTTCTCCGCCCATTTCCTTGGATCGATATTTGGTTCTTACCGATACTTTATTACATATGTGACGGGGTACACTTGCCTCTTTCGTGTGTGTTTTGATGTAAAAGTAATAATCACTTTTATAAATTTAAAACCAAATCGTGTGTAGATTCATTGCAAAATTATGTATATATACGCACACGTCAAGTTTTTGGCGCCGTTGCCGGGGAAATGGCGAGCTTTAGGAACGACCCGAGTCATTATGTTATCGGTGTATATACTTGTTAATATTTGTGTATAATTTCTTGATTATTTATTTGTTTATTTATTTGTTAATATTTCTTGTTTTTATTTCATTTATTCGTTTTCCAAGTCATTTTTTTTGTACACTTGTAAATTTTTGTTCCATTTATTTATTCGATCCGGATTTATTTATTTATTTATTTATTTATTCTTTGAGTTTTCGGCTTCGGGTATCCATTTTTACTTTAGCCGATTCTATTATTTTTATTGTGTTGATTTTTATAAAATTTCGGGCCTATTTTCAGATTTTTATAAAATTTTCAGCCCATCTTTAATAATATTCTGCTTCTATTCAGCTGAAAAAAAACGGGCAGCATTATTATATTAATAAAATATTCATTGTGTCAAATTTTCGTTTGCAGGTTAATGTCCTATACCCCCGCTCCCAATCCTATTGAGCCGTCAGACGAACCCGAGCGTGATCTGAGGAGACGTCTTCGTGAGAAATCTCGTGCAGTTGGGCTGATACTCGCATCCGGTGAGCAGGAGCAGGTGGTACCCGCTGAAACCGAGGGCTCAGGGGCAGCAGGAAACGCAACCATGGCAGACGATGACAGACCTTTGAATGAAACAAACCAGCCCGGGGGAGAAGGTTTGCTACCGAGCATCACTCGACCGACGGTAGCAGCACCGAGTTTTGAGATAAAATCCAGTATCATTAATATGATACAAAACTCGGTGCAGTTTGACGGGAAGGATCACGATGATCCGGGTCGGCACATCGCAAAGTTTCTCGAGGTGTGCTCGACTTTCAAGATAAGAGATGTTTCTGAGGACGCGATCCGTTTGCGGCTCTTTCCGTTTTCATTGCGAGACAAAGCCAGTGCTTGGCTTTTGTCACTTCCGGCAGGATCTATTACCACTTGGGCCGAGATGGCAGAACAATTTGTGCAAAAATATTTTCCTCCGGAAAAGACGACTAAATTGAGGAACCGTATCATGACGTTCAAGCAAGACGAGGGGGAATCTCTACACGCAGCTTGGGAGAGGTTTAAAGATCTCTTAATTGATGTCCCACATCACGGGTTGTCCAAAAGGCAACTAGTACTGACCTTTTATCAGGGACTCAATTATGATTTGCAGGAGCGTTTAGACGTGTATGTAGGAGGCGATCTTGGAACCAAGACACCAACTGAAGCTTACGCGATCATAGAGAAAGCTGCGTTGAAGTCAAGTTCTCGCCACGGTGGAGCGCGGAATAAGACATCATCCACTTTCGGAGTTCATGCCGTGGATACATATACGGCTCTTACTGCACAAATTGGAGCCTTGGCAACAAGAATTGATCAGTCTCAGAATGTCTCGCGAATTCAATCGCCATCTTGTGATCAGTGCGGAGTTGCACACGTGCCAGGTACGTGTGAGCAGGGTGTTATGTTTACAGGTCAAGAGGAGGTGAACTACATGGGCAATCAAATCAGGCCCCAAAATAACCCCTACAGCAACATGTACAATCCCGGGTGGAGGAATCACCCAAACTTTGGGTGGAAATCTGGTTCTGGGAACCAGAACACACACGGATTTGCTCAACATGCTCCCGCGCCACAACACTCTCAAGGTCAGTCCTTCCAGCCACAGTATCATAATCAAGGCTCAGGAAGCAATTCTCAGCCTCACGCCTCTCAAAGCAACGCAAAGCTAGAGGAAATGATGGCACAACTGCTGAACAACTCCAACAATGCTAATCAAATGGCTGAGAAGCGATATCAGCAGCATGAGGAGCGGTTCATGGTCAACGAAGGAGAAATGCGGAGTCAAAAGGCTTCCATTCAGACCATCGAGAATCAAGTGGGCCAGTTGGCGAAAATGATGTCGGAGAGACCTCCAGGTGGTCTTCCGGGCAATACCGAGCAGAATCCAAAGGGGCGTGGTAATGGCCCGCACTTGTAACAAGTGTGGGGACATGAGTCTTGCTATCGACTCGCCGACAAAAATTTAGCATGGAGTCTTGCTATCGACTCGCCGAAAAAAAATTTAGCATGGAGTCTTGCTATCGACTCGCCGACAAAAATTTAGCATGAGTCTACGCTACTGACTCGCCGACAAAAATGTAGCAGGAGCGTCTTTGGCGCTATAAGGGTAAAATAGTCCACTTTTATGTTTTTGTAGTTTTAGCGTAATTTAAGTTAGTTAGGTAGTTTACGTTAGTTTGTTTAGTTTTCGTACGTGCCGAGCGAAGGTTCTGTATTGCAATATTGTTAGAACAGTTGGTGTGTCGAAAAAATGGTGAAAAACGGCCGAAACAGTTGCTGGAAATAGCTTCTGCGGAAAAATTCTGATCTGCACCTGATGCACGACCGTTCCTCGGGTTGCACGACCGTGCATTTCCGAGGGACGACACGGTGGATCGCACCCCCGGTGCATTTCCGAGCAAAGTTGCTAGGGTTTGGGAGATGTCGGTGACGCACGACCGTGCCACACGGAGAACGACCGTGCGTCAGGCTGAGGGCAGTTTTGTCATTTGGCACTATAAATACCCTCATCTGCAGCCCCCTTTCATAACTCGCGAAACCCTAGTCGCTGCAGGCCGTTCCAGAGCGATACTTCATCAAATCGCACGATTTTTCGCACGATCTCACACCCTTCTTCGCACGGTACGTTCCTAGTTGTAGATTTCTTGTTTCCTTGCTTTCTAGGGTAGATTTCTTCCGATTCTTCAAGGAAATTGTTAGGGTTCTCTTCATAAACAAATCGAAACCCTAACCCTTGTTGAATCGTAGTATCGTGAACATCTGGTGCATTTTTCTGACCCCTGTTTATGTAAAAACTTGTTGATTTGTGAAAAAATCGGGCTACTTAGAGCCTGGGTCAGAATCTGCAGAAAACGAAGTCGCACGGACGTTCCTTGTATGGAACGGTCGTGCCTCGCCGATTGATTCACGATAGTTGGTTGTTGGTCGGTGTTGCACGGTGGTGCCGTTGGATGCACGCCGTGCAGTTCCGACATATTTGGGCTTGGTCTGTTAGTTCTCGGAGACGCACGACCGTGCGTCTCGAAGAACGACCGTGCCATATGCCCAGATCAGTTTGACAGTTTCTTCATAATAGGCTGCTCGGCTGTTTTCGATTCGAATTTTTCCTGTTTCCATCTCTCTAATGTTTTTCCTCATACAGATGAACCATCCTTTCCTTCAATTTGACCCCAACGATGAGCGAGAAGCTTTGTGCATCCCGAAACGAGACGCATTGTGGGCAAGACGGGGGCAGTTTGGAGTCCCCCGATGGTTGGATTGGGAAGTCATGCGTGAACTCAATCAGTATGACAGACTAGACGACATGATGAGTCGCCCGCTTGCAAATCTGGTCGGTTGCAACCGACCCGTTTACCGGGAGCTGACTATAGAGTTCTTTGCATCCTATGCCTATGAAAAGCCGGCTGCTAATAGACGACCCAAATTTCGCTACAAGAATCGTGTAACTTTCAGGTTATGTGGGGAATGGCATACGTGGTCGGTTGGTCGTTTGGGAAGGAGGCTCGGGATCTATACAAGGGATGACATGGATGATCCCGATGTCTTCACTAAGCATTTCACCTTCCCTTCTGATGCAGCACGGGATGCATTTTGGGCTGAAAATGCCGTTGGGGACCCCTACAACCCGAGGATGTCGAAGGCCTCGCGACTCAGAGACCCTTTGGTGCGAGTGATGCACCATGTGTTTAGCCATATGATATGCGGTCGCATGGACAGTCTTGGTAACTGTCCAACACCAGATTTGCTATTTCTTTATGCGTTGGTTGACAAAGCACCAATCAACCTAGCCGCTCGAATGGCTGAGTACTTCGTCAAGAGCTCAGGGCGACATGCGAACAGTGAGATACATGGCGGTCAGTATGTGACCGAAATAGCCTACAATGAAGGCTATATGACTGAGGAGGTTCTCCAGGGTCTCACTTTGATTACTAAGGGGGTTCATGTCGATATCAGGTCACTGAAGGCCATGGGGGTGATTATAGAGCTTGATAGGGGGGATAGGTTGAGGGGATTGAACAACGAGGTCTGGGACCCGTTGCCTCCAGATGAGGAGGAAGATGAGGATGTTGAGATGGGAGAGCAGGGTCCGCAGCAGCAGCACCAGCACCAGCCACCGACACCACCACACTCGCCGCAGCACCATGCATTTCATCAGCATGAGGACTGACCCGCGTTCTACCAGCAGTTCCAGGATATGCGTGTGACGCAGGAGCATCATGGTACCTACTTCGACGAGATTAGATCTAGCCAGGACCAGATCCGGGCTAACCAGGACGAGATTCGGGCCAGTCAGGCTCAGATTCGGGCCACACATGACCAGCTTCGGCAGAGCCAGGATACTTTATATCAGGGGGTCAGTGCGGGATTCTCATATCTTTTCGGGGAGATGCATCACGCATACCCTGACTACTTTCAGCACCCTCCGCAGTTCCCACCATGGAACACCCCTGGTTATGGCGATGCCGGCCCGTCCCATACGAGAGACGATGATGATGGAGACGAGTAGTTGGCGGTGGTGATAGCAGTTGGTGGTGTTTTCTATTTCAGTACTTTATTCATATTTGGGTGTTTATTTTGACTGTTATTTTCAAACACCCCGGTTATGTATTTCAGACAATTTACTTTGTGTTTTGTTTGGATTGTAGTATTTACATTTATGTATATTATGGTTGTTTTGTGATTTTTCTGTTTCTGTTATGTTTTGGGTGCACATGTGACATACTCGCAGGTTTTAGCTATCGGATCTTGGACCGGAGCACGTACCAGTTACAGCTTCGGAAGTCTCGTGGCATCACCATCATCTTGAGGGGAGTATTTTTATCCCTTTCTCTATATTTCGGGTCTCGCATTGGGGACAATGCGAAGTTCAAGTGTGGGGAGGGGGTTAACTTTGTTTGTCCTCTTATAAAAAAAAATCAGAAAATCAGGAAAATCATTCAAAAAATACTTGTGTTTGGTATATATGTTGGTAAATAAACCGGTTGGTTGTGTTTTAGAAAACTTCGGACTTGATAAAAACTCGACAAGCAAAATATTTTTGAAAAAGGAAACCGGAAAGCGTGACAAACAAAGAAAGACTTACATGATAGTTTTCACACTTTTACCCATTCCTTCCGTTACGTGAGCATATTTGAGCCTTGATTGTTATATATTTGTTCATTTCGGATATAGGAGTGAGCCGGATGTTATGTGCAATTTAGAACTTGTCACTAGTATGCTTGTTAAGACCATGAACTTGTGAATTTGTGTAAAAATGATAGAGGCACTTAGATTACCCCTTTGTTGTGTACTTGTTCTTTGTGTTGTGCTTCCCGTTCACCTTATATTACCCTTTAGGATTAACCATGTCGAGCCTTCCCGTTCACCTTTGTTTACGTACATTATCGCCCACTTAACCAAATTTAGCCTTTTTATGTTTTAAACCTTTATAGTGTTGAAACTCGGTCAAAATAATAGTTTAACTAGCTTGTTATTGTTTATATTTCATTGTATTAGTTTTGTAAAAAAAAAAAAAAAACAGAAAATAAAACACCCTAAAATAGGGTGAAGTTGATAGAAATCGAGCAATTTTGAATGCTTAAATGTTAAAATTTCGTTGATAAGCTCGATTGCGCTTTAGTCGCCTTTTTAAGGCGTTTGTATGTATAGTTGTATTATTTTCTTGCTAGTTAAACGCTACTACCGAGTTTTAACCATTTTCGCCACTTTAAATGTCCACTTCCATACCCTTCGCCCTAGCCTAACGTTACAACCCGTAAAGACCTCTTCATTTACACTTGTTCGCATGTTAGTTGGTGGAGACGAGATCTTATGACAAGCTTATGATATTGCACATTTCATTGACTAGGCATTGAGTGTTTGCACATACACATTTTATGTATGTTTCACAAATAAAACCGAGTGTGTGTGAACATTGTGAGTCGTGTGAAGATTAACATGTGAGTCAATTAAATGTGAAGTCACGGCTTTTTGGTTGTCGCTTTATAATTGCATACGCTTGTTGGGTTTGAGTCTTTTGATGTTGTCTTTCGACAAACCGGCTAACCGTTTATAGTAGTTTTCAATAAAATAGTGTGTAAATTATCGTTCTTGTTTGTTTATGTATTTTATTGCTTTTTAGTTTAGCTTGCTTGAGGACAAGCAAGGTTCAAGTGTGGGGAGATTTGATATTCGTTAATTTACACATATTTTAGTCCCCCGTTTTACCCCTATTTTATGCGTTTTTGGCCGTAAAACCGTCATTCGGATACTTAATTATCTACACTTTTGTTTACAGGCCTAAAACAGCATACCAGACAAGATGATAGCGAAAACGAGGACTTTCCGGACAAAACGACGAAGCTGCGGACATTCTGTTAAGGAAACTGACCTGGGCCTGTGGAACGGTCGTGCGACCCGATGCACGACCGTGCATCTCCGACAAATGCTGATCAACCCGGCATTGAACGAGGGTGCGACTAGGCGTGCAATACATTTAAGGTCAGCTCGGTGATGCACGGACGTGCCATCTGAAGAACGACCGTGCGTCTACGATGATCCAGCCTGATCTCGGTGATGAACGCCCGGCCCAGCAGCTCGTGCAACAAGAACCCGGAACCAAACGACCGTTCCATCTGAAGAACGGTCGTGCGATATCGTATCTGGTCAAAGATCTGATGACGTATGCAGTATGGTGCCCCATCCCTAATAATTGCTTAAAGTGCACGGTCGTGCCATCTGAAGAACGACCGTGCGACAGCGAAAAAATATAAAAATAGAACAGAAACATTCTGTTCGAAATTCTGGAATTTTGGGAGCTTCACGGGCGATTTTACAGGCTCCGGAGGCTATGCTTTTGACCCGGATTCAAGCCACATCGTGCCGTTTAGCTCCATTACTATCCGGATTCTTAGTCTAGTGCTTGTTTATGGTTTGGTTTTCTAATCTTTCCATGATTTTGTTAATCTTTCAAGTACTTAGATTAATGTTTATGTATTATTGTAGCCTTTGGGCAAAAACACAACAATCCCTTGCTTGATTATAGCCATTAGTATGTTAATCTTTGTTTGTAATGACACTTTGAAGTATTTTCTTTGTTAATCTTTGATGATTAGTTTGCAACCTTGTTATTGATATTGATTTCTTGATTATAAGTAATTATGTTGGATGATTGATGCTTGGTTAGTTAAGATAGTTGAAAAATGAAGCTTAATTAATCTTGTAATAGTAAACTTTGAACTTGGTTAACTAGTTTAGCTTGGTTTAAATGTGTGTATCATGATACTAGAAAAGGTTAGTGATTTAATAAAATGTAATTATTGTTAATCAAGAGAGCTTGCCGTCACGTAAGGACCTTAACGGGTTAGATGGTGTCGTTATAAATTCTTGCCATGATTTGTTAGCTTAGCTAGTAGTTTAGGCCAAAATTGCTATCTTAGTGAATTATTGTGCAAGATTTGTAAAATGAACTCGGTTGTGATTTAATCTAGTTTATGCTTGTCTCGGTGGTTGCATTGTGTTTATCGGTGTCTCTTTCCTTGATTAAGTGCGGTTAGAAAACTCCTAACGGATGACTAACTTATGTTTAAGAGATTTTCATAGACATTTATCAATTGCACGTTAAAGAACAATTTTAGGTGGTTAAAGTGTGTTTATCGTTTTAGCTTTCCGAATGATTGTCATGTTAGGATTCCCGAAAGGGATACTAATTGTCTTAAATTGGAATATTGACCGAATGCTTCTAGTGCCAAAACCGACTTAGTTGACATGCTTTGGTTGTGTATTAAGCAAGGCTTTTTATCTATTATCTATTATGTTTTTATTATGTATTTGTTTACGCTTACTTTAGTTTAATTAAAATCAAACAAAACCTATGTTTTTACCGGTAGCTTAGTGACAAAGGTCTAGTACTATTTCTCAGCCCATTTCCTTGGATCGATACTTGGTTCTTACCGATACTTTATTACATATGTGACGGGGTACACTTGCCTCTTTCGTGTGTGTTTTGATGTAAAAGTAATAATCACTTTTATAAATTTAAAACCAAATCGTGTGTAGATTCATTGCAAAATTGTATATATATACGCACACGTCAACATATAAGCGGAAAATCACCCATAACAATTGTCCCCAAAATATATCTGTTGTTAAGGATGGATTTTCTAGTGTATGGATCACGGATCCTCAAGTGCAGCCAGGATCACGGATCCTCAGTTCTACTTGAATTAAGGATCCTCAGAAGACGTTGCAGGTTTAAGGATCCAGGATCCTCATTATTATCCTTACACTAACGGTTGTTTCCACTATATTTGAACTTGTTTTGTAGGAACATACGAATGGGACTTGGTCTTGCTGAGATTCCAAGAGAATATGCTCCATTATTCTGCACGTGCATGGCTTGTATGACCGTTATGGAAGTCGTGGGAAGCTTACATGATTCGCAGATTGTTTGTTAGTTAGACTATTTCCATTTTTATAAGGGGATAACAAGCTTGATTAGATAGAGAAAGTTAGCAAACACACATACTCGAGAACTCTCTGCAACATATTGGCGATTTCACATTTTTTTTGCACACTAGTGATCTTTGTAACAAGCTTGTTGTCATCCCGAATTGTACACATTGTTTGTTTAATATAGTTGGTGATCGGTAGTTTCCATCACCCGAGGTTTTTTGTGCCGGAGATCATATATTGATCAAGGGCTTTTCCTCGTATAAATCCTCATGGCCAACATTCGTTACATTCATACTTTGTTCATTCATTTGTTCTTATAATCAAGCATCACACCTCACAAAATAAGATTTGGTTACATTATCCTTGTCTGATTTTTGACCAAAATAGTTTGGCGCCCACCGTGGGGCAATTGGTGCTTCATTTCTGAGAAATTTTGTTCATTTCGTTCGTTTCGGTTCATTACCTCCAACCACATGGCTTCTCAAATGAAGAACACTTCAAGTTCCATGCCGGCGATCACTTCTTCATAGGGCATTCCGCCTTTGCCTCCAGCACCTTTTGGATCCCAGAAGAATTATGAAAATGCTGCGAAGAATCAAACCTCCGTTTTCCAAAAACCAACTTCTACTACTTCTTCTGGTCCTACTAACAATGATCTTTATTCTTTGATTTTGCAGATGAGGGACTACATGCAACAGCAGGACAAAACTAACGACAGGATCCTTCGAGAAATCGATGACATCAAAAAATTGAAAAGACCAGCGGAGGATCACTCTCCTTTGATGACGAGATCACTGAATTTCGACACTCCAGTCATAACGGCCTAACACTCTGCAGCATCTGATGTCAAGTACCAAGATGGATCATTGGGAATGTGTTTTGGATCATCGGCAGTGACACAGGCTCAAGGATCCTACTTTCAGCCTTCAGGATCAACGTTTCAGCATCAGGGATCCTTTTTCAGTTCTGGAGGATATATGGGAGCGCAGACGGTTCAAGGATCCTCATTCCAGGGTCAAGGATCCTCCTCCCAGGGTCAGGGATCCTTTCAGGTTCAAGGTTCCTCCTCCCAGGGTCAGGGATCCTTTCATGTTCAAGGATCCTCCTCTAAGAGACAGGGATCCTCTCAGGTTCAAGGATCCTCCTCTCAGGTTCAGAGATCCTCATCTCAGGTTTACGGATCCATGGAGTATCCTCCAAGACCCCCAGTCTCGGTGCATCAGGGATCCAACATCTTTCAGGATCAGGGACCCTTAAGGAATGTTCAACCCGGAAGTTCAGATATTCACTTGGGAGACTTCATCCCAATGCAGACTGTTGCTTCATCTGGTCCCTCAATTATACCAGAATCTTGCCAATATGGATTTACATCTGTAATTCCAAACTTGAATCCTCCAGGAGGTAACACTTTGAATAATTCTTATAATACTAACCATGGCTTTGTGCAAGATATAGGTATCAATCAAGCTATGGCCAGAGAGTTGCAGAAACTTAAGGATATGATATCCAGCGTTCCAGGAGTGGTTAAGCCCATTCCTAAAATACCAGACGGAAGCAACAAGGTATCTCATTTTGCACCACCCATTTGTGATGCAGAGATACCGAAGAGATTTCAAATACCAACCATGAAGCTATATGATGGCTCAACGGATCCAGAAGAGCATGCAGCTCAATACAGAGAAAGGATGGAGATCAACCCCATCCCTGAGAGGTTCAAAGAAGCATGTCTATGCAAGCGTTTCGGATCCACAATGACAGGATCAGCTCTTAAATGGCTGCTAAGTCTTCCCCTTACTCTATTACTTCATGTATCTAGTTAACTTGTTTAATAGCTAATTCTCATGTAGTAGGAAATTTGAACGTTTAACTAGTGATCTGTATAGGGTAACACAAGGTCAAAATGAATCACTTAGAGATTATATCACTAAATCCAGTAAAGAATCCTTAGATATTCCTAATTTGGATATTGCTACGGCTGTAGAAGCCTTCAAAATGGGTTTACTTCGGTATTCATTATTTTATGATGATCTTGTCATGACCCCTTGCAGGAATCTCGATGAAGTGAGAACCAGGGCCCTTAGATTCATCCGACTAGAGGATGATAAACGGATCCAGGAAAGACTGGCAGGATCCTCAAAGCAGGAAAAACAAGGACCCTACTTCAGGAACAACAAGTCCAAATCCTACAACAAGTCTGAAAACCAGAATGTGCATGCAGTGGAGCAAGAAGAGGATGATGAGGATTATCCGCCCATTTCTGAATATTTCTTTTCTGTTGATAACAATGAACTAATCCTTGCAATGCAGAATTTAGGTGAAAAGGCAAGATGGCCTAGAAAGAGTGATAAGCTAGCTGCAACAAAAGACAAATCCAAATGGTGTGCATATCATGAAGATTTCGGTCATCTTACTGAAGAATGCATTGCACTCAGAAAAAAGATTAGTTACTTGTTAAGCAAAGGCAATTTGAAGGAGCTGTTGGGAAGAAAAAAGTCAAGGATCCAGGATCCTGAAAACGTTCCAGAAAGAGCTCCTGCTCCTCCTGCTGATGCACAGATTATCAACTTCATATCTGGTGGATCAGACATATGCGACACTTCCTTTTCAGCAGCCAAAAGGCATGCCAAAGAGACCAAGATGGATAATGGGGATAGACCCTCGATCCTTACACAGGAGAAAGTTATAACCTTTGATGAGGATGATCGTGTGGATATTCAGGATCCTCATCATGATGGCCTTGTTATTACTTTGTTTATATCTAATCATTTTGTTCGCAGGATTCTCATAGATGGAGGAAGCTCAGTGAACATCATTCAACTTGATGTCCTCAAAAAGATGAATATCCCTGAATCAGAAATCATCCCAAGATCATCAGTTCTTGTGGGATTTAGTGGGGAAACCAAAAACACATTGGGGGACATTAAGCTTCCCATCTACATTGAGGGAGTTAATTCTTTTAAAAAATTTTGTGTTATAGATTGCTTATCCTGTTGCAATGTTATCCTTGGCAGGCCATGGATACATGACATGAAAGCAGTCCCATCTACGTACCACCAATGTGTGAAACTGCCAACTCCATGGGGGGTGGTGAAGATTGAAAGTGACCAACAAGAAGCTAAGAATTGCTATACTTCATCCATGAAGCCAACCTCAAGATCCAGGGAGCAATAGCAATTAAAGCATCCTCCAAGAGATGTCCTGGAGGCTAGAGAACAAGATGTCAAGGATATCCTGATGGATCCTCAGGATCCTGAATCCAAAATTTTTATAGGATCCAGGATCCGGGATCCTCAGCAGTATCGAACAGGATCTAGTATCCTTCCTTAAGAAGAGAAAAACTACCTTTGCCTAGAAGCATGAAGATATGACAGGTATTTCTAAAGACATTATTACTCATAAGCTTGACATTGACAGGTCATTCAAACCCATACATCAAAAGAGGACAAACTTTGCACCTGAGAGGAATGCCATTATCCAGGAGGAGGTAGACAAGCTGCTCAGAGCATGTATGATTAGGGAGGTTAAGTATCCAAGATGGTTAGCCAATGTGGTTGTTGTCCAAAAGAAAAATGGAAAGTGGAGGGTATGTGTCGATTTTACTGATTTAAATAAGGCATGTCCCAAGGATCCTTTCCCATTACCCCACATTGACTCCATGGTGGATGCTACTGCGGGTCATGAGTTGTTGACTTTTATGGATGCATCATCTGGATTTCAGCAAATTCAGATGGAACCATCTGATCAAGAGGATACAGCCTTTATGACCCCAACTGGTATCTATTGTTATATTGCTATGCCATTTGGACTAAGAAATGCAGGTGCTACCTATCAAAGGCTAGTCAATATGATGTTTAAGGAACAAACAGGACACACTATTGAAGTCTATATAGACGACATGGTGGTTAAGTCCAAAAGAGTTGAGGATCACCTAAGAGATTTGGAGGAAGCATTTGATATCCTTGATAAATTCAATATGAAATTGAATCCTTCCAAGTGTCATTTTGGTGTAAAAGCAGGCAAGTTCCTAGGATACATGGTGACAAAAAGAGGCATAGAGGCAAGTCTAGAGCAAATCAAGGCGATTGTGAATATTAAATCTCCTGCCAATGCCAAGGATGTGCAAAGATTGACAGGGAGGATCGCGGCCTTGAACAGGTTCATCTCAAAGTCATCAGAAAAGTGCAAGGAATTCTATGACATCCTGAGAAAGAACATGAAATTTGAATGGACTAAAAAGCATGAGAATGCTCTCAAAGCCCTTAAGGATTACCTATCCTCAGCTCCAGCCTTGATGAAACCACAAAAAGGAGATATATTATCCTTATATTTGGCAATATCTTCTAAGGCAGTAAGTGCAGTCCTTGTAAAGGATCATGAAGGTACACAACATCCTGTATATTATGTAAGTAATTGTTTGCTTGATGCTGAATCCAGGTATTCACATTTAGAAAAACTTATCCTTGTTTTGATTATGGCATCTACTAAATTACGAAATTATTTTGAAACTCATGCCATTGTTGTTAAAACTAACTTTCCAATTAAGAATGTTCTCAGGAAACCTAAAATGTCAGGAAGGATGGCCAAATGGGCAGTGAAGCTTAGTGCTTATGATATAAGATATGAGCCAAGAACTACCATTAAATCCCAAGCCTTAGCTGACTTTGTGGCTGATTTCAGTAGTGATCTACAAAGGGAAGCTGAGTTAGAAGTTCAATAGCTTGAAGAGACTAAGGATCCTTGGATACTCTTCACAGATGGGGCTTCAAACATCAAGGGAACTCGACTAGGAATACTACTAAAATCACCACAGGGGGACATTATACCCCACTCCATTGCTTGTGAGTTTCAAACTACTAATAATGAGGCTGAATATGAAGCCTTGATAGCTGGTTTGTAAATTGCCAAGCATATGAGGATCATGTATCTTGAGGTACATGTAGATTCATTGTTAATTACTAATCACTTTAATGGATCCTATGCTGTTAAAGGTGAAAAACTAATCAAATACTTAGAGATAGTCAAGAAATTGGCAGACTCTTTTGTTTCTTTTAGTTTGACACAGGTACCCAGAGAAGAAAATGCAAAAGCTGATGCTTTGGCCAACCTAGGATCATCATTGAAGATTCCAGAGGATATTAAAATTCCCATAATCCACATTTTAACTCCTGCTATTGAGGATCACACAACTATGGAAATAGTAGAGGATTCTGCAATCATACCTAGTGATGGTGCACAATCACACTCAGGATCTTGGATCCTTCCAATCATGAGATATATACAACATGGAGAGATTCCTACAGGAGAAAATCCTAGAGCTTTCAAAGTCAAGGTATCTCAATTTACAATATTAAATAACATGTTATATAAACGATCTCTTGCAGGACCATATCTAAGGTGCATTGATGATCCTAAAATTCAAGAAGTGCTAAAGGATTTTCATGAAGGAGATTGTGGAAACCACACTGGGGGCATAGCACTGTTCTCAAGGATCCTTAGGACAGGATACTATTGGCCTACTATGAAGAAGGATGTTATGGATTATGCCAAGAGATGTGATGCTTGTCAAAGACATAGCAATATCCTTCATCAACCAGCAGAGCTCCTGCATCCTATATCCTCTTCTTGGCCATTCATGAGATGGGGAATGGATATAGTTGGTAAACTTCCCAAGGCACCTGGAGGAAAAGTGTTCATGCTTGCTATGACTGATTACTTCTCCAAGTGGATAGAAGCTGAAGCCTTTGCTCAAGTCAGAGAAAAAGAAGTGATATCCTTTATTAAAAGAAACATTATTACCAGATTTGGTATTCCTTCTGAAATTGTTTGTGATAATGGATCCCAATTTATTGGGAGTAGAACTACTAACTTTTGTGACAGTTGGGGGATTAAGATGATAACATCAACACCATTCCACCCACAAGCTAATGGTCAAGCAGAATCATCCAACAAGATCATCATCAATAACCTGAAGAAGAAACTTGGATCTAAGAAAGGAAAGTGGGCAGAAGAGCTACCTTATGTATTATGGGCTGATAGAACAACTCCCAATAATGCCACTGGCCAGACTCCATTCTCTCTAGTGTTTGGAGTAGAATCAGTGATCCCTGCAGAGATGGTAGTTCCTACTGCTAGAACAAGCATCTGTGATCCTGAAGGAAATGCTGAAAACTTGGTTCAAGACTTGGATACCATAGAAGAACTCAGGGATTCGACAAGGATAAGATTGGCTAGCTATCAACAAAGGATGGCCGGAGCTTACAACAAGAATGTCAGGATCAGAAAGTTCCAAGTTGGTGACATGGTGTTGAGGAAAGCATTCCAAAACACCACAAATCCTGCTGATGGCAAGTTAGCACCAAAGTGGGAAGGCCCCTATCTTATTGAAGCTGAGGCAGGAAAGGGGGCATATCGTTTATTGACAATGGAAGGTGATTTACTACCAAGAGCTTGGAATGATGTCCATTTGAAGAAGTATTTCATGTAGGAAGGATCACGGATCCTTGATCATTTTCATGCCTGTTATACATGAAGGATCCTTAGAGGATATATGATCCTCACTCTGGTAATGATCTGATCCTAGTTTACTTAATCCTTACTTTATTTAATAACCAGGGAAAGGATCCATGATCCTTTATCCTTTCTTCACTAAAGTTCTAAGTTTTGCAGAAGTTGGTACATCCTTTACAAAGGATCATGTATCCATAGAGATCTCCTAAGTTAAATGGGCTTGTCCCCAGATTTATGGGTCTATCCCCAGGTTTATGGGTTTATCCCCAGTTTTTTGGGCTTGTCCCCAGTTTCAGGTTCTAATACCTTCGCCAGTAGCGCACGATTATCCTGGTGCAGTTAAAGCCAATGGGACCAGTACCCGCTTTAGGGGCTGATAATTTCATTGTACCGACTGTATTCAGGATCCTAAGTATAATGGTAGACGTACCATACATCCGTTCCTAAGGTTTCTAACATTTTCACGTTAGCTAAGGTTTTGGCATTTTCATGTCACTAAGTTTGGATAGTCGCCAGTGAGGGCCATACTCCAGTTTACACAAGATCGTTTGGGCTTGTCCCCAGTTTTTTGGGCTTGTCCCCAGTTTTTGGGCTTGTCCCCAGTTTTTTGGGCTTGTCCCCAGTATATTGGGCGTGTCCCCAGATTGTTGGGCTTGTCCCCAGTTACTAACCTTTCTTTTATATTGGCTTAGTCCTAAGTTATGTTCTATTTCAGGTTTCCAAAGTTAAACATTTAAGGATCCTGGATCCTAACCTTTTACTAGGGTTTGTCATTTGGTTATCTCAATTGTAAATACTAAAAATTTAGGATCCTAACTTGGATTCTCAGGTATGATCCTTATTTACCTTCACTTTATTCTTAATTTATTTAAGTTACCCTTATTTTTGACAACAGGATATATGATCCTAAGATTACACCATTTTTTGAACTTTTCAATTATAGGATATTTGGTCCTTGATCATATCCTAAACTTTTTGACATAATCTAACATATTCTCATTCTTAACTTGTGAATTCAAAGAATTGGTACCATAAATATTGAAAGGTAAATATGCACAGAATGAACAATATAAGATAGCCCAAAAGATTAAAGTTTTATTTATTTATCAAAAGTTAAACCCTTCAAAGGTTGTCAAAATTGCCTACCCCAAGCATCTACCAGCAAAACGTGGCCCGTTCGCTGGGGTAGGCAAAGGGTGTCCATAGTTAACAGTTCTTAAAGTGTAGGAATAAAAGGGCGGAAGGATAACAGTGGTTTCATCCCCCAAACAGAGGATCCATCCACCATATATTATCCTACCTATTGTTTGAAGGATCCATGATCCTTAAACCTAAATACTACTGTTTAAGTACAGACCAACATTGTTCACCATCAAAACATCAACAAACAAAAAAACTACCAAACCATAAAAAATGGGCTCCGGCTACGTCTAGAAATTTCCATCATCGCCCATTTCTGCAGCTTACACCTTCGATGCATCACCACCAGTCGCTGCCTCCTCAATCGGATCCTTCAACCCGCTGCTGCCAGCCTCCAATACCAAGAACTCCTCAGCCTCCTCTTCATCGTCCGCTCCGCCAGCTTGAGCTTCCAGCCTTCTTGATCCCAGGCAGACCTGTCGAAAGAAGGATCCTCAGCCTCCTTTGCCATTTGAAGTTTGATCTTGAGCATGGCGATTATAGCAGAAAGCTTGGCTCCTTCCATCACCTCCTCCTTCTCCTGCTGAGCTTTGATATGGGTTAGGACAAGCTCCTTCTTCACCAGGTTAATGTCCTTCTCAAGGGAGGAGATCGTTTTGTCTTTGGCCAAGAACAGCTGCTGGAAGTCAAGGTGCTTTTGCTCAGCCTCTTCAGCATGTGAATCCAGGAGCATCTGGATCTCAGCAAATTTCTGCAAGAAAGAAGCATATGTCAGGATCCGTTATCCTTAGTATGGGAAGATAAGACTTAAGGATCCGAGATCCTTACCTCAGAGACATACTCCTCGAACTGGTTTTGGTTGAGTGGGAGGCCTTCAAGAGTCTCAGTAGTTTTCCTTTTCTTGCCACCCTTGCCCTTCGTGCTGGCACCCTTAGGATTTGGAACTCTGGGACTAGCAGCAAGCTTTTTCTTAATGGACTTGGAGGAAGCAAACGCGTCAAGGTCATTGACACTGAATCTAGAAGCTGATCTTGAGGATTTTCCAGCGCCTACAAATGCCACATAATAGATAAGTGTTCATATTTTTCAATCATTTTAACAATTATTCGTTTATACATATATTCGAATACTTACTTGACATTGTGAAGGAACCGGAGGATGCTTCTTCTGAATCCTTTGCTTTGGCTTGAAATGTCCTTACAGCAGAGTCAAGCTTCCAGAAAGCAGCAACTCTCTCTTTTGTTGCAGGTGTTTCTTGAAGATGAGAAAGTGAGATGGCTGCAAAAACAATAAAAAGGATTAGTTATCCTCAACAGAAACAGAGTCTTACTATGATCCTTGGATAAGGATCCCATATCCTACCCTGGGTGATCCACTTTTTGGGGAGATTTTTCCCATCTGGGATTGAATCCCTCCTCACAAAGAAGAACCCGTTCTTCCAGTGGGTGTCGTTTTTGGTGGTTTTGAGGATTGGGCGAGGCTGACCAGATTTATGCTTAAACAAGAAACGGTGTGATCCATGGCTTACAAGGTTGTAAAGCTGACTCAACTCAGACATCCCTATTTCTATACCCTCCTGCTCGATGATGTTCTCTATGGTATAAAGAACTCTCCACATCATTGGCATGGCATGTATGTAGCACATGCATGTGAGTGTGAAGAAAGATTGTGTGAAGGCAGGAAAAGGATAAGAGAATCCTATCAAGAAGGGGGTGGCCGGAAAAGTGACCCAGGTGTCGGAAATACAGTCACTCTTCATAGAAGAGTCGAAGGATCTGAAAAGGGCCTCCGCCGGAAAGCAATGGCGAGTTCGGTCAATTTCTGGATCAGTGAAGCGGCAGAGTTCCGACGAAGGATTTTTTATGACGCCTTGGCTTTTCAAGGGACTATCCTTCTTAGGATCCTTGGCAGGAGAGGATCGTAGCTTCATTTTGGCTTTGAGATTTTGAAGAAACAGAAAATCAGAATAAGAAAATGTAGAGAGAAGGAAGAAGAGAGATACCTGTTCAATCTCTGGATGGTGATTTAAAGGAGAGTAACGCTCGAATTTAAATGCAATTTGATCCTTATCTCTAACCTATATATAATGATGATTCTGCAGGTAGTCTTATCGCTGACGTCATATTCGTAACGGCTAGTTTTTCGCTAACCAAGTTGTTCCGGATTGAATAGAAACTATGACTCATCTAGTTACAATTAATTCCTCATATTTTGGGGGCAATTGTTAGGGATGGATCACGGATCCTCAAGTGCAGCCAGGATCACGGATCCTCAAGTGTAGCCAGGATCACGGATCCTTAGTTCTGTTTGAATTAAGGATCCTCAGAAGACGTTGCAGGTTTAAGGATCCAGGATCCTCATTATTATCCTTACACTAACGGTTGTTTCCACTATATTTGAACTTGTTTTGCAGGAACATACGAATGGGACTTGGTCTTGCCGAGATTCCAGGAGAATATGCTCCATTATTCTGCACGTGCATGGCTTGTATGACCGTTATGGAAGTCGTGGGAAGCTAGGATGATTTACGGATTGTTTGTTAGTTAGATTATTTCCATTTTTATAAGGGGATAACAAGCTTGATTAGATAGAGAAAGTTAGCAAACACACACACTCGAGAACTCTCTGCAACATATTGGCGATTTCACATTTTTTTTTTGCACACTAGTGATCTTTGTAACAAGCTTGTTGTCATCCCGAATTGTACACATTGTTTGTTTAATATAGTTGGTGATTGGTAGTTTCCATCACCCGAGGTTTTTTGTGCCGGAGGTCATATATTGATCAAGGGCTTTTTCCTCGTATAAATCCTCATAGCCAACATTCATTACATTCATACTTTGTTCATTCATTTGTTCATATAATCAAGCATCACACCTCACAAAATAAGATTTGGTTACATTATCCTTGCCTGATTTTTGACCAAAACATCTGTTGGTATACCAATTCCAACGGATATATATTGTAAAACTTATCTCGTGAATCGAGGTTATTTTGTCGAAATGACGGTTGAAGTGACAAGCTGCAACTCCCAACGCGTTACTTACTCATCACCCCCTATGTTTAGCTTATATATATATTCAAGCCTTTAACGCCATAATTATTCCATTCCAGGCTCATTCCAGGTAATTCCTTCTTCTTTCCTCTCTATTTTCTTTTGTTTTCTTCCATTTTTCAATTGAAATTCCCCATGGCTTCACGAACAAGATCCACACAAACGAATCAACCCCGACCCTTGAAAGTCAAAATCTTCTCTTAGAACCCGAAAAAGAGATTTGCTCTTTCAATAACGCCGACATTGCCGCCTTAAAAGATTCTGGCTCCTTTCCCGCCGAGGTAATCATCCGTCCCTTCGACCGGGAAGTTTGATCAGACGCAGTATCAAACAAATGGGTGTGCTTCTTAGCCTATCCTTTCTCCTTGGGACTCTGGTATCCTTTTCCAGCCTTCATTTTGCGCTTTTTTGAACTCACCGGCCTAAGTTATGCCCAAACCATGCCAATGGTTTGGCGAGTTTTAACGGTCATAGACCAAATTAAATCTCGTCATGTCCCTGATCTTTGTATCGAAGATCTCCCTATGGCATATCGTCTAAGGTCCCATGGAAATAGTCGTTTCCTGCTTTTCTCTACTTCTAAGAATCCCCTGATCCTCAAGGCCAGTAAGAACGAAGATCAATGGCAAAGAAAGTTCTTTTTCGTAAAGAGTGATTCCATTGCTAAGGTTTTGACCTGCCAGAAGAGTGGTTGACTTCGGGTAGGATTTAGGGTTTTAGGATTATCCCCAAATATATCCTGAAACTTCATCCTAAACTGATATTCTTATGTTTTTATGCAGCAAACTTCAAGGAATTGGCTCCGCCTACTGAAAAATCCCAAGAAAGAATCAAGAGAATCTATCGACTGCCTGATAGTGATAGATCTTTTTCATCGCATCTTCCAAGTTCAAGCCAGTACTCATCATCCGAAATGTCTAGTAAGGATCAAAATTTTCCACACACATATATATTTAGTTAAATAAAATACGAGTAGAGGTTTAGATTCTCCCTGTTATACAGCATCAGTCAAGGTTCCAGAGACCTTTGAGCTTGAGGAGTTGGACAGCTATTCCACTCCTGTCAATGTCAAGAAGGAAACTCGTGCCACCACCAGTTCCAAGCCGGTCCCGGTTCCTAAGCCCAACCCAAGAACTCGTGCCTCTATTGCCAAGAAGAGGAAAGGTTCCGAGGTCAGCACTCCAGGCTCTGAAGGGTTCTCTTATGAAGAACTTAGCTTTACTGACTCCTTAGAGCCGATGACATCCTTTCTTAACAAGGTAATATCCTGGTACCATATCCTGCGTACACATCCTAACAGAATATCCCGGTTAGCAAGTTTTGATTTATACCTGAATTTTGACTTGCAGGGTCTCCAGCATCTGCTCCACCTTTACACCAACGCCTGTAGTACAACCAAGTTTCAAGAAGCCAGAATCAAGCAGCTTGAGACCACTGTTGCTGATCAGGGCTCTATTGCTGAAGCCAAATCCCGGCACTACGAGGATAAACTGAAGAAAGTTACTCAGGACGCCGAAGTAAAGCTGGCAGCCGTCTAAGTTGAGCACTAACAGGCCATGGTATCTTTCAGGGAAGGAATCAAAAATTCGGCTGTTGTCTCCCTGCTACAAACTCGCATCAAGATGGCTTATGAGGCCAAGGAGACAGGTCTTGAATGCCCATCCTGGCCGGTTGATTCCTGGGTGGCAAAGCTGATGGAGCTTGGAGGCAAACCTGTGCCATATCCTGCTAAAGTTGGGGCTGGTGAAACTTCCAAATCAGCAGAGGTGGCGGACAAGGCTGGAGAGAAGGAGGATGCTGGGATGGATGCTGGTGAGGATTCTGCTCAGGATGCTAAAGCTGAGAAGATGGAGAAGGCTGGTGATGATGCAGCTGTGTGAGGGCATTCAAGTGGGCGATGATGGATATTGATGCCTAGGCCGGAGCCCATTTTTTTAAATTTGAATGTTGGTATGTAATCTCAAAACAATTTACTTTTCCTGCACTTTACTTTTCTTGCACTCGAACAATTTACATTTCCTGCATGCTTTTTGAACAATATAACAGTTGGAGGCGGATGGGTTTCGGTTTGAGATGAAACCTTCAACTGTTAAGTAAGTATGGTAGAAAACTAACTGTGCTTTTGGTGGATGGGTCTCAGTTTGAGATGAAACCAAAAGCACAATCTTTTGATATGTTAATAATATAACTTTTATGACCTTATCTTTCATTGTCCTTTTTCAATTCTTGTTATGCATTGCTTAGTTTGAATACAATTTCAATGTTCCAAACTTAGTGTAATATTTCAAATGTCCTAACCAAATATCATGAAAATGTCTTGATCAGGATACTCGCAAATATCCTATTAAAACGTTTGTCAAATAGGGTTTTTACAACTCAAACAATTTAGATAAAGTTTTCAAAGAAAAAGCTTGTTGTTTGATTTGAATATAGTTTCAATTTTCACTCTAAGTGTCATATCTCAAGCATTCCAACTGAATATCCTGAAGTATATCCTGAGAATATATCTTGAGAATATATCTTGAGAACATATCCTGATCACGATACTCATAAATATTATATCCAAGGTTTTGTTAAACGCAGTGTCAAAAATTTATACAATTTAGATAAGGTTAAAAGGAAAAAGGAAAGATCATACCAGAAATAGAGTACAACCCTATTCTTAAACTTTAATCCTCTTACAACTTTTCCTCCGAAGATGTCCCCAGGCTGGGATGCTTTGTGAACTAAGCCCAAGCTTGATCCTCTGAGTTTTTCACTATGCCTTAGTAGGAATGTCCCCTGTGTATGATATCTTTGAATACTTAGGAATTTTCTGGACATCAACTGCAACAGTTTGTATAACTTTCGTATTACAGGGGATAAACCCTAAAGTATCCTGGAGATAAATCCTTAAAACTCTGGGGATAAACCCATAGGTATTCCGGGGATAAACCCTTGAGTATCCTCGGGAAAATCCAAAGTTTTCGTGCACTACAGGAGGGAGTGTATAAACTCCAAGACTTAGAAAGGTGAAAACCTTTAAACCTTAGAGAGTATGAAAATACCCTTTCGCGAGAGAGGGTGATCAATCCTTATATACCTTTAGGATCCAGGATATAGCCAACAATAATGAAATTGTCAGCCACTTTTACATGGACTGGTCCCGCTATCTTGAACTATCCCTGGATAGCTTGCTCTCCAGGCTGGGTGTTTAAACCCAATTCGAGAGAAATACCTTTAAACCTGTGAAGGGATCAGGATCCGTTAAACGTGAGAGAAGGGGCCAATCCTCTAATCTTCTGAATTATCCTGAGTGTATATCCTGGAGTCATATCCCAAAGCATATTCTACAAAACAACCATAAACTAAGGTGGGTGTTAGCCTGGCTAACACCCCTCCGATGCTTAAGTCAACGTTGGGTTTAGAATAAATAAATTCAAACATATTAAAAGAGATAGAATTCATACCATTCTGAGTTAAAAATTAAACTCTAAACTCACTTGAAATAGAGCTTTAGGTGTATGGCATTCCAAGATCTTGGTAGCATATCCCCTTCCATATTCTTAAGCCGGTATGCTCCTTTCCCAGATTCCTATTCAATCTCATAGGGTCCTTCCCATTTCGAAGCTAATTTTCCATCAGCAGGATTGGTAGTGTTCTGAAAAGCCTTCCTTAATACCCAATCTCCAACTTGAAACCTTCTAGTCCTTATATTCTTGTTATATGCTCTGGATATCCTCTATTGATATGTTGCCATCCTTAGCTTTGCCGCATCTCTTGTCTCATCAATTGTATCCAATTCTTGGCATAGGGCTTCAGGATTCTGCTAAGGATCCCGGAGGTTGGATCTTACTGTAGGTATTACCATCTCTGTCGGGATTACTGCCTCTGCTCCAAATACTAAGGAAAATGGGGTCTGCCCAGTTGCACTTTTCACTGTCGTTCTATCAGCCCACAAAACAAAGGGTAATTATTTTGCCATCTTCCTTTCTTAGCTCCAAGTCTTTTCTGCAAATTGTTGACAATTATCTTGTTCGAGGATTCTGCTTGTCCATTTGCTTGAGGATGTACTGGAGTAGATGTGATCATTTTGATTCCCCAACTCTTACAAAAATCGGCTGTCCTCTTACTGATAAACTGAGAACCATTGTCACAAATTATCTCAGCTGGTACCCCAAACCTAGTCAGGATATTCCTTTTTATGAAGAATACTACTTCTTGGTCTCTAACTTGAACAAATGCTTCAGCTTCAACCCATTTAGAGAAATAATCAGTCATGGCCAGCATAAAGACTTTTCCTCCTGGAGCTTTTGGCAATTTCCCCACTATGTCCATTCCCCATTTCATGAATGGCCAAGGGGAAGCAATAGGATACAGTGGTTCAGCAGGCTGATGTAATATATTACTGTGCCTTTGACATGCATCACATCTTCGAGTATATTCTACTGCATCTTGCCTCATCGTCGGCCAATAGTATCTTGTTCTTAATACCTTTGAGAATAACGATATGCCCCCAGTATGGTTACCACAATCCCCTTCGTGTATATCCTGAAGCACTTCCTTGGTTTCGGGATCCTCCAAGCACCTCAGGTATGGTCCTGCAAGAGATTTCTTATACAAAACATCATTTATAATAGTGAATCGTGATACCTTCATCCTAAAGGCCTTAGGATTCTCATCCTTTGGGATGTGTCCTTTCTTGAGATATCTCATGATTGGAGCCGTCCAGGACTTAGGATCCTCCTAGGGATACTCATCATCAGTATCCTGGATACTTACTACTCCCTTATCTTGAGATTTGAGAAGATCCATCGCAGGATACATGATATGTAGTATTGGTATTTGGGTTCCATGCGGTATCCTAACTGATGATCCTAGATTTGCCAAAGCATCTGCTTCAGCATTATCCTCCCTCGGTACCTGTTCAAGTGTAAAAACATCGAAATATCCTGCTAATTTTTTGAGGATTTCAAGATATTCGATTAACTTCTCACCTTTAACTATATAGGATCCATTAAAGTGATTAGTAATTAACAAGGAATCAACAAATACTTGTAAGCTTTTAATATTCATATTCCTGGCCAACTCTAATCCTGCAATCAAAGCTTCATATTCTGCTTCATTATTAGTGGCAGGAAATTCACACCTAATAGCCTGGGGTATTATGTCCCCCTGTTGCGATTTTAGTAGTATACCCAATCCTACGCCTCTAACATTAGATGCACCATCAGTATATAATGTCCAGGATTCTAAGGTTTCTCCTAGTTGTTGTACTTCTAGGTCTACTTCATTTTGAATATCACTACTGAAATCAGCCACAAAGTCAGCTAGAGCCTGAGACTTTATGGCATTCCTAGGTTCATATACTAGATCATAGGCACTTAATTTTACTGACCACTTAGCCATTCTCCCCGACATCTCAGGTTTCCTAAGCACATTTTTAACAGGATAATTAGTTTTAACATGAATCCTATGTGTCTCAAAGTAATGTCTAAGCTTCATTGATGCAATAACTAGAGCCAATATTAATTTTTCTAAATGAGAATATCTAGTTTCAGCATCTAATAAACTTTTGCTAACATAATAAACAGGATACTGCTGACCTTCGTGATCCTTTACCAGGACAGCACTTACTGCATTCCCTGATACTGCAAGATACAGGGATAATGGTGCACCATCCTCGAGTTTCATCAATAGGGGTGCAGTTGAAAGATACTGCTTCAATTCCTACAAGGATGCTTCATGCTTCTCTCCCCCATTCGAATTTCTTATTCTTCTTCTTCTTCAGGATATTGTAGAATTCCTTGCATTTTTTCGAGGATCTTGATATAAACCTGTTTAATGCTGCTACTCGCCCTGTTAATCTTTGTACATCTTTCATGGTCAAAGGTGACTTGATATCCAGGATAGCTTTGATCTGTTTCGGGCTTGCTTCAATCCCCCTTTTAGTCACCATGTATCCCAAAAACTTTCCTGCCCCCACTCCGAAATGGCATTTGGCAGGATTCAGCTTCATATTGTACTGGTCCAGGATATCGAATGCTCCTTCAATATCCCAGAGATGATCCTCAGCTTTCTTGGACTTTACCATCATATCATCAAGGTATACCTCCATGGTGTCCCCCAGTTTATCTTTAAACGTCATGTTTACCAATCTCTGGTATGTTGCACCTGCATTTTTCAAACCAAAAGGCATAGCAGTGTAACAATAAATACATGTTGGTGTCATGAAAGCGGTATCCTCCTAGTCCGAAGGTTCCATTTGTATTTGCTGGAATCCTGAGGATGCATCCATGAAGGTTAACATTTCATGACCTGCAGTAGCATCCACCATTGAGTCGATATGAGGCAGAGGGAATGGATCTTTAGGACATGCTTTGTTCAAGTCTGTGTAATCTACACAAACTCTCCATTTCCCATTTTTCTTTTGTACCACAACTACATTTGCTAGCCATTTGGGAAATTTAACTTCCCTAATCATCTTGCTCTTTAATAATCTTTCAACCTCTTCCTGAATGATCGCGTTCCGTTCATGAGCAAACTTCCTTCGTTTCTGTTGGACAGGCTTGAAAGACCTATCAATTACAAGCTTGTGAGTTATAATATCCTTGGAAATACCTGTCATATCCTCATGTTTCCATGCGAATGTTGACATCCTGCATTTCAAAAAGTTAGTTAATCGACTTTCAATATCCTGAGGGATATTGGTTCCTACGAGCACCGAGATATCTGGATTATCCTGATCTAGGACAATTTTCTTAACATCCTACTCTGAAGCCTCTACGATATCCTGGGCTCGCATCTTTAATTGCTATGCTGCGTTGGGCTTTGTTGAGGATTTCATCGAAGAAGAATAACACTCCTTCGCTTCTTGTTGATCACTTTCTACTTTGACAACCCCCCAAGGGGTAGGTATCTTGATGCACTGGTGATAGGTAGATGACACAACTTTCATATCATGGATCCATGGCCTACCCAATATAATATTGTAGCAGGATAAGGAGTCCATGACACAGAAGCGTTGCATTAAGTTGACCCCTTCAACATACACAGGCAACTTTATTTCTCCCACGGTATTCCTGGCTTCTCGACTGAACCCAACAAGCACAATGGATTTCGAGGTAATATCCATTGGAGATACATTCATCCTCTTCAGTGTTTCCAGCTGAATTATGTTGACGGAGCTGCCATTATCCACCAGTATCCTGCGCACAAAATGATTAGCAACATATAAAGTTATTACCAAAGCATCATGGTGAGGATCCTGGACAGTATCCCTGTCATCACTGTCGAACGTGATCACTTTGTCAGTTGTGAGGGTTGACATCCTGGTTGGCTTATCTCCCCTTTCTGCCTTAGCCTCCTTTGCATGTCTTTTTGCTGCAGAATAAGAGGTCCCACAGATATCGGATCCTCCTAAAATAAAGTTAATTATCTTGGCATCCGTAGGAGGTGATGCTGCTCGTTCAGGATCCTTCTCAGTATCCTGACCCTTATTCTTCTTTCTTCCCAGGAGATCCTTCAGATATCCTTTGCTCAGCAGATAGCTTATTTCTTTCCTCAGGGCAATGCAATCTTCTGTAACATGTCCAAAATCCTCATGGAAGGCACACCACTTGGATTTATCCTTCCAATCAGCTTTCTGTTGGTTCTTCCTAAGCCACCTTGCTTTGTCTCCTAAACCTTGCATAGCATACATCAGCTCAGGTATATTAACAGAAAAACAATATTCAGATAACTCAGGATACTCCTCAGGATCCTCGTCTTCAACAGCATTCACTTTCTTGCTGTCATTCCTGCCATATGGCTTAAAGCGGTATGGCTTGTACGAGGATTCTGACTTCCTGTTGGTTGATTCGTAGGATGAAGATGAATTCATCCTCTCTTGCATCTTCTTGTCATCTTCCAGCCAAATATATCTTAAAGCCCTGTTCTGAGCTTCATCCAGGTTCCTGCAGGGATTCATTACAAGATCCTGGTAAAATTGGGAATCCTTTTGCAAACCCATTTTGAATGCTTGCACAACTGTTGCAACATCAAGGTGTGGGATGTCCAAAGATTCCCTGCTAAACTTGTTCACATAGTCTCTCAAGGATTCCTGAGGTCCTTGAGTTATCCTGTAGAGATCACTGGTTAGCTTTTCGAAACTTCAGCTGTAAGAAAATTGACTAAATGAGCAAATGATGTAATTGAATGAGGAGGAACGTTTAAGAGCCATTTTAAGGCTGATCCTGTTAAGGTAGAACCAAAACCCTTGCAGAGGCATGCTTCCTTAAGATCTGGGGGAATAGGATTAATTTCCATCCTTTCCCTATATTGAGCAATATGCTCTTCGGGATCCGTAGTTCCGTCGTAGAGCTTCATGTTGGGGGTTTGAAATCTTTTTGGGATTTCAGCATCACAAATAGGATATGCAAACTGAGATATCCTGTGGCTATCCTGGGACACTTCCGGAATTGGTTGGACCACCCCAGGTACACTGGATATCATGTCCTTCAATTTCTGAAGCTCCCTAGAAAATGTTGATGTCATACCTGCATCCTGCAAAGATCCAAGACCGTTAGTAACAAGGGTATTAGCATTATTAGACACGTTACCAGTCTGAGGATTCTGGCCATATCCTGAAGCATATCCTGAACTTCTCACAGTTGACACCCTAACTGAAGAGGGTATCTCAGGAGTATGATCCTGGGAATGACTGGGCACAATATTGCCCCTATCATCCTCGGTGTACACTGCTGAACTGAAGTTCAATACTCTTGGCTGCAGGGGAGTGACAATATCCTCAGCAGGCCTACTCGGACCGGACTTCAAGAGCTGTATTTCTCTTATTAGCATTTGATTTGTGTCCTGCTGCTGCTTCATCTGATCCTGTATACTGCCAAACAAAGTCAGAATTTCATCATTAGAAGCCAAAATAGGAGTACCCTCTGACAGGGCAGTCTCTGAAAATATTAAAAAAGGTTTAGGCCCTGTGCGAGATAAAAGCCGAGCCCTACCCACTCTAGTAAAACAAGAATTTTGGACCGTTGTTGCGTCACTCAACAATTCGACCAAACCGTATTATGGGCACTAAAGCAACCCGAATAGACGCGGGTCAGTTTGAATAATTTATTAAAAGAATAATTTTTGAAGTTAAGAGAAAAACAAATTATGTTTATAATTAATAATAATACTACTAAAACAATAAAAGAATTTAGTTGTTAAAAAACAGGAAAAAAGATAACTTAAGTGAATAAATGAAAGGGTGGTAGATCTGCAGCATTAAAGAGTTCATCACTAAAGACTTGCAGCATTAAAAGAGAATTCAAAAAAGCTAAAAGCAAGTCTCGAACACTAGACTATAGGCTTAAAATGCATGGCGACTACCACTACACTGCAGTGCTAGCATGTTACAAACATGGAGTTTTACTTATATATATAAAATATGTATATGTGTAATATGTTAAAAAAATTATTTACGGGCCCTTTTACGTTTTTGGCCCTGAGCCGGCGCCCACCCGGCACATGCTCAGGGCCGGCCTTGCCCCCTGAGACAGCAGATCCTTGAACATTTCGGGTGGGGATAACATCCCGAGCCACATGAGTTTATGTTCCTCTTGAAAGATCCTGAGGCTGTGAAGAGGCTTGCATCGTCGGAGGTGGTGGAAGCACCGAACCAATGGTTACAGAAGTTGTGGCAGACACGGTAGAAGAGCTCATGTTTGATCTTGAAGCCATTGAAAATAGTGTAGCAAAAGGTTTTAAAAATAGAAAACCAAGTAATGATTTTGCAAAAGCTTTTAGTAGAAATGGCACCACTTGCCCCACGGTGGGCGCCAAATTTTTTTGATAAAAAATTACCGAAGCAATTAAGTGATCAAGTTAGTTAAGTGAGGTAGTGTGCTAAAAATGTGTATTGAAAATATGCTGATTAAGTTGTTTAACAAAAACATTTTTCAGGATACGGCGCAGGATATCGAGCTGTATCAATAATCAAACAATGAGCAAAAAAGGTAAAGGGTGACACGGGATGTACGAGGAAAGCCTTTGATCAATCTAGATCGCCGGCACAAAACCTCGGGAGCTGACAATCGCAGCTGCCTTGCTCTTCTTATTGCTTCAAATATCAGGATACAATGTAGGATATGATGCGGATCGACTAGGTGTTACAATGTGATTTGAATACAAGTGTAAGTGTATTGTGAGTGTTTTTAGCTAGAGAGCAAGAGTTTGCGAGAGATTGTGTGTGTTCTTATCTGATCCGATCAATCCTATTTATAGTAAAACAAAGCTAACTAACTAGCCTATAAATACGGGATAAAACGAATATTCCCTTTGTGAACGTTGTAGTCCACGTCTTCTGGCTTCAACGTTCCTATTCCAACAAATTGCCCCGAGTCTTTGGGAGAAGAAGTCCACTTGAACGGTATAAACTTGCTTCATTAATCTGCATGTGAATTAATTAGTCACTACCAGGATACTGCATCAGGATGTTACCAATATCCTGATCCGGTATCCTAATCACAACAAAAGGAACATAGTCAGAATATTATTCAGGATATATAAGCGGAAAATCACCCATAACACTACCCATTACCCGGTTATAATACCGTAGTCATTACTTATGCAACCGTTCCGGTGTAGTAATAAGACCCCATTCTGACCCATTTGGTCTACTTAGCGAAAATCATCGATTTCATACAACCAAACCTTATTTGACTTCAACTATCATGCTTAAATAACAAGTAAATAACTTTACTTAAACAAACTAAGAAGTGATTCCATAAATCACTTACCTTAAGCGTCCGTATACGCATCCGCTTCCTTGGCTCCTTCCGGCACGTTAGCCTTTCGTGCTTGAGGCCATCTCGACATGATCCTATACTTTCATGTCATTCAATCACATTCTTGTTAGCATACATAGTTGTACATGTTAACGATCATATCAATTGCATATTTCTCATTTGACTCTCATTCTGTAAGGTCTAAACTTTTGGAAGAAACTAACTAGCTTCATTTGACAAATACCAGACGGGTCGAATAATTCATAAGTAAAAACTCTGCATTTAACTTCGTGATAACCAACGAAATAGTTACAAAAGAGTTTACAACCCAAAAATTTCATAAGCAATTAACATAGTCTTTAACTACAAGTTCAATATCTAACATCTACCAGGTTAAGTTACTTACAAAAGACCCATTTTTACAAACCATTTAACAAAAGTTTAAACCATAACTAGAAGCTTCGCGGAAGCGTGCGTTATGAGTGTGTTCGATCCAAGTAGCGCCATCCGTCAAGTTGCTTTACCTACATTCAACTGACCAATTTAACATTTAAACCGTAAGTACTTATGACTTGAAAATTTATTAATCAAACAACAAGAAAACTTCTTAAAAGCTTTATTCAAATATAGACTTCCCAACTTGGTGTAATATTTCGTCTACTCATTCGTCCTATGCTCCTAACACGTCTTCAAAAATTACACTATTCCATTACACATATAAAGATTCAAAACTTGGAATAAAATCAACCATCACAATCTTACAAAAGACTAGTACTTAGTAAGCAAAGGAACTTACCTTTATCGTGTTTTGATTGCGCTCCGGAGTGACTCGCGTCTTCCTCTTTCACTCCTACAATTCATAATCGACATAATTCAATCTCATGTCTTTATTTCTCATTCTTGTCCTAGACAAACCAAGTTATCACATACAATTTCCCAATTTTAGTTGTCTAGCATCCTATTCACATGAGATTGTCTTTTTCACATAAAACTCTTCAATCAAGCATTTTAATAAACACTTGGTGTGCATAACACCAACAAAGCATATTGTACAAGTAGTATATGCATACTCTTCCTATTTCTCTACATAATCCCTTGTAATCAATTTACTTCATACGAACAACATCTCATATCAAATATTTACTAGTATTCTAACACATGTAAATCCTTGCATCAACATAGCATGAAGTTGGTCTAACAAGATCACCCTATTTTACTACATTTCTAACCTTCAAAGTGGGTTTTTCATAATTCTTTAAATTAATCAGAATTCAAGCATGATTTATCCTCCATAAAGTGAATTTAGCATATATTCATAATCAATTTCAAAGAAATTTCATGTTTCATTCAAGACCCACTTATGAAGAATTTCCAAATCATAAAATTCGACTTACCATTCGATTGTCTAACTCAGATAAACGTTTCTATGTGTTCATGCAGTAATTCAAGCCATGGATTCCCTTTTAATTTGTTGATTTTGTGATATTTGAGGGTTTTGGGTCTGTGCTTTCTTGTTCCAGGCGACACACACACACCCACTGAAGTGGGTGATGTGTGTTGTTATTTTCTTTTAATTAAACAACTTCCCTTACTTCCCCCTTTTGGTCCCTCATGTTCCTACAATTGTTTTAGTTGACTAAACTTGCCCCCTTTCTAAGTTAATCTTTCAAATTACATTCTAACTAGGTTCTCATTTTAAATAACAAATATAATAAGCATGCTTATAAATTTTGGGGTGTTACAAGTCCACCCCCCTTAAAGAAGGTTTCGTCCCCGAAACCAGATTTAACATACCGAATAAAGACGGGTAGAACTTCCTCATCTCGTCCTCTGGTTCCCAAGTGAAATCAGATCCCTTTCGGTGTTGCCATTGGACTAACACTTTCTTGATTTCTTTATTGCGAAGAGTCTTCACCTTGGTATCCTTTATAGCTACCGGTCTTTCTATGTAATTCATTCTCTCGTCTACCTCAATGTCTTCAAGAGGTACATGCGTCGTTTCATCCGCAAGACACTTTCGTAATTGTGACACATGGAAGGTGTTGTGAATTCCTTCTAATGTTGAGGGCAGTTCTAATCGGTAGGCTACATTTCCAACTCGAGCTAAAATCTTGAATGGTCCGATATATCGAGGACCCAATTTTCCTCGCTTACAAAATCGAATTATGCCTTTCCACGGGGACACCTTCAGGAATACTCGATCTCCTACTTGGAACTCAATAGGGCGCCTTCTTTTGTCTGCATAAGACTTTTGTCGGTCTTGCACTGCTTTCAATCGGGCACGTACCATGTCTATCTTTTCATTAGTCGTTGCTACTACATCTTTGGGAGCAAGTTCTCTTTGTCCCACTTCTCCCCAACAAACGGGGGTTCTACACTTTCTTCCATACAACATTTCATACGGCGCCATTTGTATGCTACTTTGGTAGCTGTTATTATACAAGAACTCCACTAATGGCAAATGTTCATCCCAATTTCCCCCGAAATCCATAACACATGCTCTCAACATGTCTACTAGAGTTTGAATGGCCTTTCGGATTGACCATCCGTTTGAGGGTGATATGCGGTACTTACATGCAATTGGGTACCCATTTCTTCATGAAATTTCTTCCAGTAGCGGGAGGTAAATCGCGTATCCCGGTCCGACACAATAGACACTGGTACACCGTGGGGGGAAACAATCTTGCCCCCTTTCTAAGTTAATCTTTCAAATTACATTCTAACTAGGTTCTCATTTTAAATAACAAATATAATAAGCATGCTTATAAATTTTGGGGTGTTACAAGTCCACCCCCCTTAATGAAGGTTTCGTCCCCGAAACCAGATTTAACATACCGAATAAAGACGGGTAGAACTTCCTCATCTCGTCCTCCGGTTCCCAAGTGAAATCAGATCCCTTTCTGTGTTGCCATTGGACTAACACTTTCTTGATTTCTTTGTTGCGAAGAGTCTTCACCTTGGTATCCTTTATAGCTACCGGTCTTTCTATGTACTTCATTCTCTCGTCTACCTCAATGTCTTCAAGAGGTACATGCGTCGTTTCATCCGCAAGACACTTTCGTAATTGTGACACATGGAAGGTGTTGTGAATTCCTTCTAATGTTGAGGGCAGTTCTAATCGGTAGGCTACATTTCCAACGCGAGCTAAAATCTTGAATGGTCCGATATATCGAGGACCCAATTTTCCTCACTTACAAAATCGAATTATGCCTTTCCACGGGGACACCTTTAGGAATACTGGATCTCCTACTTGGAACTCAATAGGGCGCCTTCTTTTGTCTGCATTAGACTTTTGTCGGTCTTGCGCTGCTTTCAATCGGGCACGTACCATGTCTATCTTTTCATTAGTTGTTGCTACTACATCTTTGGGAGCAAGTTCTCTTTGTCCCACTTCTCCCCTACAAACGGGGGTTCTACACTTTCTTCCATACAACATTTCATACGGCGCCATTTGTATGCTACTTTGGTAGCTGTTATTATACAAGAACTCCACTAATGGCAAATGTTCATCCCAATTTCCCCCGAAATCCATAACACATGCTCTCAACATGTCTACTAGAGTTTGAATGGCCTTTCGGATTGACCATCCGTTTGAGGGTGATATGCGGTACTTACATGCAATTGGGTACCCATTTCTTCATGAAATTTCTTCCATTAGCGGGAGGTAAATCGCGTATCCCGGTCCGACACAATAGACACTGGTACACCGTGGCGGGAAACAATCTCATTCACATAAATTTCCGCTAACCTTTCAGAGGAATAAGTCTCCCGAATGGGTAGGAAATGGGCAGTTTTGGTAAGGCGGTCAATGATGACCCGTATCGCGTCATGCCCCTTTCTCGTCCTAGGAAGTTTGGTCACAAAGTCCATAGTTACATCCTCCCATTTCCATACTGGGATTTCTAAAGGTTGCAATTTCCCGTACGGTTTTTGATGTTCCGCCTTAACTTGGGAACACGTCAAGCATTTAGATACATACTTAGCAATGTCGCGTTTCATTCCCGGCCACCAATAATTTTCCCTCAAATCTCGATACATTTTAGTGGCTCCCGGATGAATCGAGTAACGGGACTTATGTGCTTCTTCCAATAATAAAGTCTTGGCTTCACAATGTCGCGGTATCCAAACCCGCCCAAACCTCATTTTTAAACCACTTGCGTTTACTTCAAGTTTATTTTCAAACCCTTTCGCCCTTTTACTTTTCGGATTACCTACATTCAAGGACTCATCTTGCGCCTTTCGTATTGTTTCGAGAAAGTTTGACGTGACTATCATTCTCATCGATTTTTCCTTCCGGCTTAGTGCGTCCGCCACAACATTAGCTTTACCCGGATGGTAAAGGATGTCGCCGTCGTAATCCTTGATCAATTCTAGCCACCTTCGTTGCCTCATATTAAGGTCTTTCTGCTCGAAGAAGTATTTAAGGCTTTTGTGGTCTGAATAAATTGTACACTTTGTTCCATACAAATAATGCCTCCAGATTTTTAAGGCAAAAACTACCGCTGCCAGTTCTAGATCGTGGGTTGGGTAGTTAGTTTCATGCTGTTTTAGTTGTCTTGAAGCGTAGGCAATAACCTTGCCTCGTTGCATCAAGACACACCCCAACCCCTGATGAGATGCATCCGCATATACCACTAAGTCGTCTGTTCCCTCTGGTAGGGTTAATATGGGAGAGCTCGACAATTTCTCTTTTAACATTTGGAAAGCTTTCTGTTGATTATCACCCCATTCAAACTTTTCTTCTTTCTTTGTCAATTTGGTTAAAGGAAGGGCTATTTTGGAGAAATCTTGGACGAATCTTCGATAATACCCGGCTAGACCGAGGAAACTTCTTACTTCACTAACATTCTTTGGGGGTACCCACCTTACCACAGCTTCCACCTTAGAGGGATCCACCAAAATCCCTTTCTCGTTAATTACATGGCCTAAGAACTGCACTTCCCTGAGGCAAAACTCACACTTAGAAAACTTAGCATATAACTTTTCCTTTCGAAGTGTTTCAAGTACCTGACGTAGATGACTCGCATGTTCAGACTCGCTACGAGAGTATACTAAAATATCATCAATAAATACTATGACAAACTGATCTAGCATATTTCGGCATACCCTATTCATTAGATTCATAAAAGCGGTCGGAGCGTTAGTTAACCCGAATGACATTACTAGAAATTCATAATGTCCGTAACGGGTTCTGAACGCGGTCTTAGGTACGTCCTCTTCCCTTACTCATACTTGGTGGTAACCCGATTGCAAGTCGATTTTTGAGAACCAACTAGCCCCTTGTAGTTGATCGAAACGATCATCTATTCTCGGAAGAGGATATCGGTTCTTTATCGTGAGTTTGTTGAGCTCAAGATAGTCAATGCACATTCTCATCGACCCATCCTTCTTTTTAACGAACAAAACGGGCGCTCCCCACGGGGACACGCTAGGGCGTATGAAACCCTTGTCAAGAAATTCTTGTAATTGGACCATTAATTCCCATACTTCTACGGGTGCCAACCGGTAAGGGGCTCTGGCTACCTGTTTGGCATTTGGTTCCAACTCGATAAGGAATTCGACTTCCCACTCGGGTGGAAATCCTGACAATTCATCCGGAAACACATCCGGATATTCACTCACTATCTTAGTATCTTCAATTCTTAAAGCACCTAATTTCGTATCGACAACATAAGCTAAGAATGCCTTACTTCCATTCTTCACATACTTAACCGCTTCTAAGATAGTACATAATTTGCCTCTACCTCCCTTTCCCCATGAATACTTACCCGCCTTCCCTTAGGAGATGTCACATGAATAATTTTGCTTTCGCATAAGATTTCTGCGTGATAGCGGGATAACCAATCCATACCTACTACTACCTTAAATTCTCCCAAGACCATAGGAATCAAATCAATGTCATAATCCTCATCCTTGATGGTAATTTTACAATTTCTACATATCACATGTAAAAGGTAACTCTTACAGTCGGCTATTTATACTTCCAAAGATATAGGCATTCTTTCTATTGTAAACAAAGGGGATTGTATAAACTCGCTCGAAATGAATGATCTACTAGCTCCGGTATCAAACAACACATATGTAGGTATAGAGTTTATCATAAATATACCTGACACCACATTCGGGTGAGCTCTAGCTTCTTCCGTAGAAATATGGAACATTCTTCCTTTAGCTTTAGCGGGTTCTTCCTTCCTTCCTTCTTTCTTTCTTCGTCCCTTGTTTAAGTTTTGGGCGTTCGGCCTTCACATGACCCGATTCATTACAGTTGTAGCACACCCTCTTGGGATTTGGGCAATTATAGTATGGATGCCCTTCTTGTCCGCAGTTGTAACATCCTCTCCTTCCCAATAAACATTCTCCCGAATGGGGTTTTCCACACATTTTACATCGTGGAAACCCTCCTTTAGAAGCTTCTTTCCTTCCTTGATAGTGTGTCTTAGGTTTCTTAGAAGAACCTTGTGTTGATCCTTTCTCAACTTGTCTTTTCTCCCCGCGTTCAGCCTGTCTCTTCAACTCAATTTCCCTATCCCTTGCCAAATCGATAATCTCGTCCAAAGTTTCACATTTAGAAGGAGTTATGAACTCCCGATATTCAGCCTTTAGCATGCCATGATAACGGATAATCTTCTTCCTCTCCGTTCCGACTATTTCTCCGCAAAACTTCAGCTGGTCAAGGAAAGTATTTGTGATCTCATCAATTGATTCATCCTTTTGTCGGAGTCGGAGAAAATCTTCATAGATTCGATCCACGGCTAATTGTGGACAGTGGTATTTGATAAAAAGGTTGCTTGAATTCTTGCCAAGTCAAAGTTTGAACTTTATCCTCGCCGATCTCTTTACTATACACATCCCACCAATCTTTAGCCCTTCGTAAAAGTTGCCCCGTGGCAAACATGACTTGATCTTCTTTATCGCAATGACTACGAATGAACACTCCCTCCATATTGGCTATCCATCTTTGACATTCAATGGGATCAATTTCTCCATTATAAGTTGCAGGCTTACATGCCATGAAATCCTTATATGTGCACCGTCGTGCTTCCTTCTTGCCTTGAATCCCGGTTATCATTTCCTTCAACTCATCTACCTTACTTGTTACCATAGTCTCCACCCTACTTAACACTTGGCTCTCCACTTCTTGTGCTAGCTTCAAAACATTTGCATCAAACGCCTTCACTACTTCATCCGAAATTATCTTGTTTAACTCGTTTCGAGTTATCCGTTCTGTGGAATCCGTTTTTCCTCCACTTGCCATCTACAATTAAATACTCATGTTAAACATCATTACATTCATCCTCCCCATCTTTCTATACATCAATCATTCTTAATAATTCTTTCTCGCAAGTCATATACCCATCCAATCTTTCTTTACAAACATTCTAGTCACATTAATTACTTTATACATTCATTCGTATCCTTCGTTTCCCACACATTCTCATTAATCATCATACTACATTTGGCATTTATTAGAAACCATTAAGATTTCGGGGCTTCATTATTTTAAGTTTCCAGTCGCTTCTTGACCTCCACCGTAAGCTACGGTTACCTCACCGTAGCTTACGGTATAAATTTTTGCATCTGGGTGCCTACCGTAAGCTACGGTAGCCACCGTAGCTTACGGTAGAGGTAAAACAGTTACGGTGTAACTCTACTGCCTTACGGCAGCTATATGTCCCCCAGTACCTACCGTAGCTTACGGTAGCTACCGTAAGCTACGGTAGCGCCCAGCTCATGATGGCTAATTTTTTCATTTGCAGCCCTTTTATTTCGTTTTCGGGTACGGCTTCAATCAAGATGGTTCCCGAAATTTTCTAATATACTTTAAGCTACCATTTCTATGTATTCGTTTCACTCTAGCCTTTCCGTAACATTACCAAATCATAATATAATTTACTAAAGAATTCTTAAGGAAAAGTTACCTCTCCTTGCGTCTTGGAGCGAACACACTCTTGCTTGCGACCTCTCGGTTTGAGTCCGAGCACCATGGCGTGCTCGAATCTCTCAAACCTAGGCTCTGATACCAACTTGTAAGGTCTAAACTTTTGGAAGAAACTAACTAGCTTCATTTGAAAAATACCAGACGGGTCGAATAATTCATAAGTAAAAATTATGCATTTAACTTCGTGATAACCAACGAAATAGTTACAAAAGAGTTTACAACCCAAACATTTCATAAGCAATTAACATAGTCTTTAACTACAAGTTCAATATCTAACATCTACCGGGTTAAGTTACTTACAAAAGACCCGTTTTTACAAACCATTTAACAAAAGTTTAAACCATAACTAGAAGCTTCGCGGAAGCGTGCGTTATGAGTGTGTTCGATCCAAGTAGCACCATCCGTCAAGTTGCTTTACCTACATTCAACTGACCAATTTAACATTTAAACCGTAAGTACTTATGACTTGAAAATTTATTAATCAAACAACAAGAAAACTTCTTAAAAGCTTCATTCACATATAGACTTCCCAACTTGGCGTAATATTTCGTCTAGTCATTCGTCTTATGCTCCTAACACGTCTTCAAAAATTACACTATTCCATTACACATATAAAGATTCAAAACTTGGAATAACATCAACCATCACAATCTTACAAAAGACTAGTACTTAGTAAGCAAAGGAACTTACCTTTATCGTGTTTTGATTGCGCTCCGGAGTGACTCGCGTCTTCCTCTTTCACTCCTACAATTCATAATCGACATAATTCAATCTCATGTCTTTATTTCTCATTCTTGTCCTAGACAAACCAAGTTATCACATACAATTTCCCAATTTTAGTTGTCTAGCATCCTATTCACATGAGATTGTCTTTTTCACATAAAACTCTTCAATCAAGCATTTTAACAAACACTTGGTGTGCATAACACCAACAAAGCATATTGTACAAGTAGTCTATGCATACTCTTCCTATTTCTCTACATAATCCCTTGTAATCAATTTACTTCAGATGAACAACATCTTATATCAAATATTTACTAGTATTCTAACACATGTAAATCCTTGCATCAACATAGCATGAAGTTGGTCTAACAAGATCACCCTATTTTACTACCTTTCTAACCTTCAAAGTGGGTTTTTCACAATTCTTTAAATTAATCAGAATTCAAGCATGATTTATCCTCCATAAAGTGAATTTAGCATATATTCATAATCAATTTCAAAGAAATTTCATGTTTCATTCAAGACCCACTTATGAAGAATTACCAAATCATAAAATTCGACTTACCATTCGTTTGTCTAACTCAGATAAACGTTTCTATGTGTTCATGCAGTAATTCAAGCCATGGATTCCCTTTCAATTTGTTGATTTTGTGATATTTGAGGGTTTTGGGTCTGTGCTTTCTTGGTCCAGGCGACACACACACACCCACTGAAGTGGTTGATGTGTGTTGTTATTTTCTTTTAATTAAACAACTTCCCTTACTTCCCCCTTTTGGTCCCTCATGTTCCTACAATTGTTTTAGTTGACTAAACTTGCCCCCTTTCTAAGTTAATCTTTCAAATTACATTCTAACTAGGTTCTCATTTTAAATAACAAATATAATAAGCATTCTTATAAATTTTGGGGTGTTACACATTCGTCAATTCTAACAAGCGTAAGACATATACTCAAATTCACATCCATTCAAACTAGGGCTGTAAACGAACCAAACGTTCGGCAAACAGTTCGTGAATCGTTCGACGGGAAGTTCGTTTGTGTTCGTTTGTTTATTAAACAAATGAACACGAACAAGAAATTTCGTTCGATTAGTTAAACGAATAAACATGAACATAGGTCACGTTCGTTCGTTTATGTTCGTGAACGTTCGGTAACGTGTTCGTTTATGTTCGATAGATCATTAATGTTTTTAGTTTTTATATTTATTTAAATACTTCAGACAAATTAAATATTTAATAAGTGTCAGTGTATTATATATTTTGTTCATGAACGACTATTTGTCTTCGTTTGTTTCCATTTGTGTTCATGAACATTAGTTTGCGCACATTTGTGTTCATCAACGTTTGTTTTTGTTCGTTGCCTAAAATTAACAAACAAACACAAACGAACACGAACAAGTTCATTTCTTTAACAAACGAACACGAACATAAAATCTCGTTCGATAAGTGTTCGTGGACGGTTCGCGAACACATATATGTTCTAACAAACGAACACGAACAAAGACTTGTTCGTGTTCGTTCGGTTCGTTTACAGCCCTAATTCAAACTCATATAATTCATCATGTCATTGCATATAACGCGTATTGATATAACACGTACCATATAACTTTCAATAATCTTACATTTACGACAATAAGTCTAGTCATGCTTCTTATGCATATTTGACTTTAAGAAGTCAATGGTTTATCATATGAACTCTCGACTTATCCTTATATATATCTGTACATCATATTAGGCTATACAAATGACACCATATACATTTCCCACTCACGATGCAAATGTGTTTACAATCACATGATCACCTAGTGATATATCATGGATATGTACAACCAAATCAATACAAACTAAAGCTCTCATGATCCTACAATTGTCAACCACATTCAAAGCTAGTAATTTAACATAGTCTCAACATCATTCTTTGCTAGTAAGTCCACAAGCTATCCATTTAGTGCACATCCATTGTTTAGCATACAATTTGACATACTAGCTTTACTAAGCATTTCATCAAACACTTGGTGTGCGTACACCATTTAATGCACAATGTGCAACTAATTTATGCTTGATCTTCCAAGCTCTTACATAGTTCATCAAATCTTCTTACTAATCAACAAGTATCATTCACACATAGACATCAAACAAATCAAACACCACATTTCTTTCAATTCATCTAACAAGAATCCATCATACATAACATGATACATCAATATTGAACAAGGATTGGACATGGATGATATATCCATTTCACCATCTTCACCATAACAGTTGGGTTTCACCCTAAAACATCATATTAATCAAAATCATGCATAATTCATGTTCTATATGGTGATTCTAACACCTATAATGATCAATTTTATACCAATTCGGGAATTAAACATAACCCACTTCATACAAGATCACCAATCTAAGTTTTGAGACATACCTCATGATCCCCTTGTGTAGGTGATCATTAATTCATGTTCATTAATAGGTTTGAGCTTCGATTCACCCTTCAATTTGAAGATCTTTGATAACTAGGGTTTGGCTCCCCTTGTGTTCTTCTGAACATTCCAGACACACGCACACACGATGTGTGTTGTGTGTTAAATTCATGTTTCATAAAACATGGGTTTTCCCATGTTACAATTTAGTCCCTCTAGTTGGTCATCTTATCTCTTCTTCCATAACTTTGTTCCTTACTCTTAAAAGTTAACATTGCGTTTAACTCTGTTGTTTGTTCCTAGTTATCCAACATCATGTTAAATTATTTAAACACACGTTTTGGTCAATAAAGGGATTTTGGGGCATTACATTATATTAAATCTTCACATATATATTAAATCAACCAACATGTCGGTTTATGTGATGTGTCACATGAATGGCAAGGAAACACATTGGTTCAAATGTAGGAATGAGTGCGTTGAATTCAAATATCCTATTTTATGTTATTATTTTTTTTTTATTATATTTTTATTATTGTTAAATTTTTTAAAGAACTAATAATATCTTTTAAGTTTTGCTATAAACATAAAGAATTTTCATATCTTATATACATTACAATTCATAAGTCTCTAAGTCAATCCAACATTTTCAACCCGCATTAAAAGTACCAATTTTGACCCGACTCTTGGCAAAAACCTTACCCCTTCTTCTCCCTCAAAAGTGTACGGGAAACCTTCATGTGTTGAAATGGGTGCTACATATTCATGATCATCTACTGATGATGGTTTGTAAGAATGACTATTAGAAGATTCAAAACAGATATAATGATGGGATATGTTGGTTGCCTTTTACTCATCCTGAAAACAATAATATCAACTGTTTTGGTCAAAAATCACACAAGGATAATGCAACCAAATCCGATTTTGTGAGGTGTGATGCTTGATTATATGAACAAATGCATGAACTATGAATGAATGAAATGAATGTTGAACATGAGGATTTATACGAGGAAAAAGCCCTTGATCAATATATGATCTTCGGCACAAAAAACCTCGGGTGATGAAAACTACCGATCATCAACTATATTAAACAAATGATGTTTACAAATCGGGATGATAACAAGCTTGGTACAAGGTTAACTATAGTGCAAGAATGTATGTAATCGCCGAGAGTTGTTGAGAGCTCGAGTGTAGTGTGTGTTGCTAATAATTCTTATGTCTCTAACTAGCTTGTTATCCCCATTTAAAAATAGAAATAAGCTAACTAACTAACAATCCGAAAAAGGTGCTAGCTTCCCACGATCTCCACAACGGTCACGAAGGCCATGCACGTGGAGAATAATGGAGCATATTCCCCTAGAATCTTGGTTAGACCAAGTCCCATTCGAATACTCCTGCAAAACAAATTCAAATACAATGGAAACAATTGTTAGTATTAGGATAATAATGAGGATCCTGGATCCTTAATCCTGCAACGTCTTCTAAGGATTCTTAATTCAAACTGAACTGAGGATCTGTGATCCTGGCTGCACTTGAGGATCCGTGATCCACATGCTTAGAAAATCCATCCCTAACAATTGCCCCCAAAATATGAGGAATTAATTGTAACTAGATGACTCATATTTTCTGCTTGATCCAGAACAAGTTGGTTAGCGAAAAACTAGTCGTTGCCATCGGACTAGCCGTTGTGAATATGACGTCAGCGACAAGACTTCCCTGCACAATCATCATTATATATACAGGGTTAGAGATAAGGATCAATTTGCATTTAAATTCGAGCGTTTCTCTCCTTTAAATCTTCATTCAGAGACTCCAACAGGTATCTCTCTAATCCTTCTCTCTAAGATTTCTTCTTCTTCAAATTTTCTATTTCTTCAAAATCTCAAAGCCAAGATGAAGCTACGATCCTCTCCTGCCAAGGATCCTAAGAAGGACAGCCCTCTGAAAAGCCAGGGTGTCACCAAAAATCCTTCGCTGGAACTCTGTCGTTTCACCGATCCTGAAATTGATCGGATACGCCATTGCTTCCCAGCAGGAGCCGTCTTCAGAGCCTTTGACTCTTCAACGAAGAGTGACTGTATTTCTGATGCTTGGATCACTTTTCCGGCAACCCCTTTTCTGATAGGGTTTTCTTATCCCTTCCCTGCTCTATCTCAATCATTCTTCACACTCACTGGCATGTGCTATATACAAGCCATGCCAATGATGTGGAGAGTTCTTTACACTCTTGAAAACATCATTGAGCAGGAAGGTGTTGAAATAGGTATATCCGAGTTGAGTCAGTTATACAACCTTGTCAGCCATGGTTCTCATCGCCTTCTGTTCAAGCATAAACCCGGTCAGCCTCACCCAATCCTCAAAACCACCAAAAATGATTCCCACTGGAGAAACCAATCCTTTTTTTGTAAGGAGGGACTCCATCCCAGTTGGAAAAGATCTCCCCAAAAAGTGGATCACCCAGGGTAGGATATGGGATCCTTAGGCCAGGACCAAAGTAGGATTCTTTTTCTGTTAAGGATAACTGATCCTTCTTTTTGTTTCTGTTGTACAACTATCTCGCTCACTCATATTCAAGAAACTCCTACCACAAAAGAAAGAATTGCTGCTTTTTGGAAGCTTAACCCTGCAATTAGAACTTTTCAAGCCAAGACACAGGATTCACAAGAAGTCTCTTCTGGTTCCTACACAATGTCAAGTAAGTATCCATTTCTTTGAATAAATAAATGTTTAAATAAACATAAAATATGAACACTTATCTGTTTTTGTATTTGTAGGCGCTGGAAAATCCTCTAACTCAGCTTCCAGGTTTAGCGTCAGTGATCTTGATGCATTCGCTTCCTCAAAGTACATCAAAAAGGAGCTGGCTGCAAGCCCAAGCATCCCAAACCCTAAGGGCATGAGCACACGGGGCAAGGGTGCTAAAAAGAGAAAGATCGCTGAGCCCACTAAAGGCCTCCCTCTCATCCAACACCAGTTTGAGGAATATGTCTCCGAGGTAAGGATCCTATATCCTTAGGTCTGAACTCCCCTTTCTGAGGATAACGGATCCTGACTATATACTTCTTTTATGCAGAAATTTATCGAGATCCAAATGCTCCTTGATCACAATCTGGCAGAGGCTGAGCAGAAAAACCTGGACTTCTAGCAATTGTTCCTGGCCAAAGACAATAAAATCTCTTCCCTTGAGAAGGATGTGAACCTGCTGCAGAAAGAGGTGGTCTTGGCTCAGATCAAAGCCTAGCAGGAGAAGGCAGAGGTCATGGAAGGAGCTAAGCTTTCTACCACCATTGCTATGCTGAAGATCAAGCTACAAATGGCCAAGGAGGCTGAGGATCCTGCTTTTGACAGGTCTGCCTGGGACCAGGAGGCTTGGAGGCAGAGGTTGGCTGAGCTGGATGATGAGGATGAAGCGGAGGAGGCAGCAGCTGATGGAGCCAAGAGCAGCGGGGTGAAGGATCCAGTGGAAGAGGCAGCTGGTGGTGATGATGCAGCGAAGGTTTAGGCTGCAACAATGGGCGATGTTGGATTTATCTAGACGCGGCCGGAGCCCATTTTTTATGGTTTTATGTTTTTTTGGTTGTGATGTTTTAAACAATGCTGGTCTGTAACTAAACAATAATATTTAGGTTTAAGGATCACGGATCCTTGGGACAATAGGGGGTAGCAAAGGTGGTTGGGTCCTTCTGTTTGTGGAGGATGAAGCCTTTGATACCCCTCATCTTTTAATTTCCTGCATGACTTAGAACTTTTTAGTATGGACACCCTTTACCTACCCCAGCGGACGAGCCACGTATTGCTGTTAGATGCTTGGGGTAAGTAATTTTGACAACCTTTGAAGGGTTTAATTATGATAAATAAATAAAACTTTAACCTTTTGACTATCTTGTGTTGTTCACTTTGTCTCTATTTACCTTTCAATTGTTATTGTACAATTTTTGGATTTACAAGTTATTAGTGAAGGTGTAAAAATTAATTTATGTCAAAAGGTTAGGATATGGTCAAGGATCAAACATCCTTTAATCAAAAAGTTTTAAAAAGCAAGTTAACTTTAGGATCACATATCCTGTTGTCAAAGAATAAGGGTAACATTGATAAACCAAGAATAAAGATAATGTAAATAAGGATCATACCAGAGAATCCAAGTTAGGATCCTATATCCTTAATGAATATTATTGCAACAATCATAAGACAAACCCTTGTGGAAAGTTAGGATCCTAGATCCTTAACTGTTTAGCTTTAGAATCCTGAAATGAGAAATAACTTGGGACTAAGCCAATCTGTCAAAGAAAGAAAGAGTTAGCATTTGGGGACAAACCCAACAATCTGGGGACAAGCCCAATAAACCGGGGACAAGCCCAAAAAAAACTGGGGACAAGCCCAAAGGATCTTGTGTAAACTGGAGTATGGCCCTTACTGGCGACTATCCAAACTTAGTGACATGAAGATGCCAAAACCTTAGCTAACGTGAAAACGTTAGAAACCTTAGGAATGGATGTATGGTACGTCTACCAGTATACTTAGGATCCTAAATACAGCCTATACAATGAAATTGTCAGCCCCTGAAGCGGGTACTGGTCCCATTTCCTTTAACTGCACCAGGATAATCGTGCGCTACTGGCAAAGGTGTTAGAACCTGATTCGTAGAAGGTAGTGGATACCTTAAACTGGGGATAAGCCCAAAACCTGGGGATAAACCCAAAAACTGGGGTGTTTTGGTCAAAAATCAAGCAATGATAATGCAACCAAACTTTCTGTTGTGAGGTATGATGCTTGAATCAATGAACAACACTAAGGATCACTCAGAAATGAAATGAATAATTGACACAAAGATTTATACGAGGAAAAAGCCCTTGATCAGTGAATGATCTCCGGCATAAAAAACCTCGGGTGATGGAAACTACCGATCACCAACTCAGATTAAACAAGAAAATGTATTACAATTTCGGATGATAGCGAGCTAATTACAAGGATCACTATAGTGTAATGTGCAAAAAAGTGTGTAATCGCCAAGTGAATTGTCAAGAGCTGGTGAGAGCGGTTGCGAGTGTGTGTGTTAAGCTAAAAATAGCCAAGTGTTTTCTATTTAGCTCGCTATCCCTTTTAAAAATGAAAAATATCTAAGCTAACAAACATTCCGCATTTGGTGCAAGTCCTCCACGAACTCCATAACGTCCACTTCAGTCATGCACGTGCGGAATAAATATGGAATATGCTCCAGGAATATCGCCAAGACCAAGTCCAAGCTCGTACTCCTGCAAAACAACTTCATATTCAAAGTAGACAATCGTTAGTATAAGGATCCTTATGATGATCCATGATCCTGATCCTGCAATACTTCTGAGGATCACTAATTCAAACAGAAGTGAGGATCACCAAAACCCAACAGTAAATGAGGATCACTGATCATTGGAAAATCCTTCCCTAACCAAGTTTTCAGCATTTTCTTCAGGATCACGAATGCTTGTTCTTGCAGTTGGAACCACCATCTCTGTAGGGGTCACTGATTCTGCCCCAAATACCAAAGAAAATGGAGTTTGGCAAGTAGCATTCTTGGGAGTTGTCCTATCAGCCCAAAGCACATAAGGTAGTTCTTCTGCCCATTTTCCTTTCTTGGATCCAAGCTTCTTCTTCAAATTGTTGATGATGATCTTGTTGGATGATTCTGCCTGACCATTAGCTTGTGGGTGGACTGGTGTTGATGTTATCATCTTAATCCCCCAGCTGTCACAAAAGTTAGTAGTTCTATTCCCAATAAATTGGGATCCATTATCACAAACAATTTCAGAAGGAATACCCAATCTAGTAATAATGTTTCTTTTAATAAAGGATATAACTTCCTTTTCTCTGACTTGAGCAAAGGCTTCAGCCTCTATCCACTTGGAGAAGTAATCAGTCATAGCAAGCATGAATACTTTTCCACCAGGTGCTTTAGGAAGCTTACCCACTATATCCATTCCCCATCTCATAAATGGCCAAGAAGAGGATATAGGATGCAAAACCTCTGCTGGTTGGTGAAGGATATTACTATATCTCTGACAAGGATCACACTTCTTGGCATACTCCACAACATCCTTCTTCATAGTAGGCCAATAGTATCCTGTCCTCAGGATCCTTGAGAACAATGCTCTGCCCCCAGTGTGGTTTCCACAATCTCCTTCATGGAAATCCTTTAGGACTTCTTGGATTTTAGGATCCTCAATGCATCTTAGATATGGACCTGCAAGAGATCGTTTATACAACATATTATTCAATATTGTAAATTGAGATACCTTAATTTTGAAAGCCCTAGGGTTTTCTCCTATAGGAATCTCTCCATGTTGTATGTATCTCATGATTGGGAGGATCCATGATCCTGAATGAGACTGAGTATCATCACTAGGGATGATTGCAGAATCCTCTCCTATTTCCATAGCTAGATGATCCTCGATAGCAGGGGTCAGGATATGGAGAATAGGGATCTTGATATCCTCGGGGAACTTCAAGGATGATCCTAGATTGGCTAATGCATCAGCCTCTGCATTCTCTTCCCTTGGTACCTGTGTCAAACTAAAGGAAACAAAAGAGAGTGCCAATTCTTTGACTATCTCTAAATATTTGATTAGCTTTTCACCTTTAACAGCATAGGATCCATTAAAGTGATTAGTGATTAATAATGAATCTACATGTACCTCAAGATACCTGATCCTCATATGCTTAGCAATTTGCAAACCAGCTATAAAGGCTTCATACTCAGCCTCATTGTTGGTAATTTGAAATTCACAAGCTATAGAGTGGGGTATTATGTCCCCATGTGGCGATTTTAGTAGTATTCCCAGCCCTGTTCCTTTTACATTAGAGGCTCCATCAGTGAAGAGTATCCAAGGATCCTTAGTTTCTTCAAGCTGTTGGACTTCTAACTCAGCCTCCTTTTGCAAATCACTACTAAAATCTGCCACAAACTCAGCTAAGGCTTGGGATTTGATGGCAGTCCTTGGTTCATATCTTATATCATATGCACTAAGCTTCACTGCCCACTTAGCCATCCTTCCTGACATTTCAGGTTTCCTGAGAACATTCTTAATTGGAAAATTAGTCTTAACAATAATGGCATGAGTCTCAAAATACTGTCTTAATTTAGTAGATGCCATAATTAATGCAAGGATAAGTTTCTCTAAGTGTGAATACCTGGATTCAGCATCAAGTAAACTCTTACTTACATAATAAACAGGATGTTGTGTACCTTGGTGATCCTTAACAAGGACCGCACTTACTGCTTTTGAGGATACTGCTAAGTATAAGGATAATACATCCCCCTTTTCTGGTTTCATCAAGGAAGGGGCTGAGGATAGGTAATCCTTAAGAGCTTTGAGGGCACTTTCATGCTTCTCAGTCCATTCAAATTTCTTGTTCTTCCTCAGGATGTCATAGAATTCCTTGCACTTTTCTGAGGATTTGGATATGAACCTGTTCAAGGCTGCGATCCTACCTGTCAATCTTTGCACATCCTTAGCATTGGCAGGAGATTTGATATTCACAATAGCCTTTATTTGCTCTGGACTTGCTTCAATGCCCCTCTTTGTCACCATATAGCCTAAGAATTTACCTGCCTTAACACCAAAATGACACTTGGAAGGATTTAGTTTCATGTTAAATTTATCAAGGATATTGAATGCTTCCTCCAAGTATTTAAGGTGATCCTCAGCTTTCTTGGACTTAACCACCATGTCATCAATATAGACTTCCATAGTGTGTCCAATTTGTTCCTTGAACATCATATTGACTAGCCTTTGATAAGTAGCACCTGCATTCCTTAGTCCAAATGGCATAGCAATATAACAATATATACCAGTTGGGGTCATAAAGGCTGTATCCTCTTGATCAGATGGTTCCATCTGAATTTGTTGAAATCCAGATGAAGCATCCATAAAAGTCAACAACTCATGACCCGCGGTAGCATCCACCATGGAGTCAATGTGGGGTAATGGGAAAGGATCCTTGGGACATGCCTTGTTTAAATCAGTAAAATTGACACATACCCTCCACTTTCCATTTTTCTTTTGAACAACAACCACATTGGCTAACCATCTTGGATACTTAACCTCTCTTATCATACCTGCCCGAAGTAGTTTATCTACTTCTTCCTGGATAATAGCATTCCTTTCAGGTGCAAACTTCCTCCTCTTTTGATGAATTGGCTTGAATGACCTGTCAATGCCAAGTTTATGAGTAATTATATCTTTAGATATACCTGTCATATCCTCACGTTTCCAGGCAAAGGTAGTTTTCCTTCTTTTAAGGAAGGATACTAGCTCCTGTTCAATGTCGCTAAGGATCCCTGATCCTATGAAGATCTTGGATTCAGGATCATCAGGATCCATGAGGATTTCTTTCAAATCCTGTTCTCTTTCCTCCAAGACATCTCTTGAAGGATACTTTAATTGCTATTGCTCCCTTGGTCTTGAGGCTGGCTTCATTGATGATGTATAACAATTCTTAGCCTCTTGTTGATCACTCTCAATTTTCACCACTCCCCATTGACTTGGAAGCTTTACACACTGATGATAGGTGGACGGGACTGCCTTCATATCATGTATCCATGGCCTGCCAAGGATAACATTACAACAAGATAAGCAATCTATAACACAAAATTTCTGATAAGAATGGAGTCCTTCAATATAAATAGGGAGTTTGATGTCCCCCAATGTGTTTTTGGTTTCCCCACTAAATCCCACAAGTACTGAGGATCTTGGGACAATATCAGACTCCGGTATATTCATCTTCTTAAGGACATCAAGCTGAATGATGTTCACAGAGCTTCCTCCATCTATAAGGATCCTGCGAACAAAGTGGTTAGAAATAAACAATGTAATTACAAGACCATCATGATGAGGATCCTGGACATCAACACGATCATCCTCATCAAAGGTTATGACTTTATCCTGGGTAACAACGGAGGTCCGGACGGGTCTATCTCCATTATCCATCTTGGTTTCCTTAGCATGTATTTTTGCTGCTGAAAAGGAGGTACCACAAATGTCTGATCCACCGGATATGAAGTTTATAACTTGTGCATCTGCTGGAGGAGCAGGGGCCCTTTCCGGGATCCTTTCAGGATCCTGGATCCTTGACTTCTTCCGTCCCAAAAGTTCCTTCAAATGCCCCTTGCTCAACAAGTAACCAATCTCCTTTCTTAGTGCAATACACTCTTCAGTGAGATGCCCGAAATCCTCATGATATGCATACCACTTGGACTTATCCTTTGTAGCAGCTGGTTTATCACTTTTTCTCGGCCATCTAGCTTTCTCATCTAGATTCTGCATTGCAAGGATTAGTTCATTGTTATCAACAGAAAAACAGTATTCAGAAATAGGAGGATAACCCTCATCATCCTCTTCTTGTTCCACCGCATGCACATTCTGGTTATCAGACTTGTTGTAGGACTTGGATTTGTTGTTCCTGAAGTAGGATCCTTGTTTCTCTTGTTTTGAGGATCCTGTCAACCTATCCTAGATCCTTTTGTCGTCCTCTAGACGGATGAACCTAAGGGCCCTGGTTCTTACTTCATCAAGATTCCTACAAGGTGTCATAACAAGATCATCATAGAATAATGAATCCCTAAGCAATCCCATTTTAAAGGCTTCTACAGCCGTAGCAATATCCAAATTAGGAATATCTAAGGATTCTTTACTAAACTTAGTGATATAATCTCTAAGTGATTCATTTTGACCTTGTGTTACCCTATATAGATCACTAGTTAATCGTTCAAATTTTCTACTACAAGAGAATTGACTATTAAACAAATTAACTAGATTTGCAAATGAAGTAATAGAATAAGGGGGAAGACTTAGCAGCCATTTAAGAGCAGATCCTGTGAGTGTGGATCCGAATCCCTTGCATAGACATGCTTCTTTTAACCTCTCAGGAATTGGATTGATCTCCATCCTCTCCCTATACTGAGCTACATGCTCTTCTGGATCTGTTGAACCATCATACAACTTCATAGACGGTATTTGGAACCTTTTGGGTATCTCAGCATCACATAAGGGTGGTGCAAAACGAGATATCCTATGGCTACCATCTGCAATTTCAGGAATGGGTTTAACCACTCCTGGTACACTGGATGTCATATCCTTAAGCTTCTGTAGCTCCCTAGCCATAACTTGATTGATACCTGTATCCTACATTGAGCCATGGTTAGTGTTATACAAATTATTAAAAGTGTTACCTCCCGGAGGATTCATGTTTGGAATTACGGATGTGAATCCATATTGACGGGATTCTGGTATGATCGAAGGACAAGATGAAGCGATGGTCTGCATTGGTATGAAGTCTCCTTGATGAACATCCGAGCTTGGAGGCTGCATACTCCTTAAGAATCCTTGATCCTGGAAGATGTTGGATCCTTGAGGCTGAGAGGATCCTTGAAGCTGGAAGGATCCTGGAACAATAGAGAATCCTTGGACCTGGGAGGATCCTTGGATCTAGGAGGATCCTTGGACCTGGGGGATCCTTGGACATGGGAGGATCCTTGGACCTGGGAGGATCCTTGGATCTCGTGCTTTCCCGAATATCCTCCTGAGCTGAAGGATCCTTGAGGCTGGAAGTGAGAGCCAAATGCCTGACTCATAGTTTCCGTTCCATAACGCCTTTCTGATGGACCACTTTGATACTGGATGCCAGGAATCGCTGATTGTAAGGTAGTTACAACTGGAGTGTCAAAGTTCAAGGACCTTGGCATCAAAGGAGAATGATCCTCCACTGATTTCTTCTGTTTCTTGATATCACCAATCTCTTGGAGGATCCGTTCATTGGTTTTATCCTGCTCTTTCATGCGATCCCTCATCTTCAAAATCAGATTAAAAAGATCATTAGTAGTAGGATTAGTGGAAACAGAAGAAGTTGGTGGTTTTTGGAAGATGGGGGTTTTTTCTCTTCGCAGCATTTTCAGCATTCTTCTGGGATCCAGAAGGTGGTGGAGGCAAAGGAGGAACGCCTTGTGAAGAACTGATTGCCGACATTGAACTTGATGTATTCTTTGTTGAGGAAGCCATCTGTTTGGTTGTAATGAACCGAAATGACCACAAAAGTATGAATCTTCTTAGGAATGAAGCACCAATTGCCCCACGGTGGGCGCCAAACTGTTTTGGTAAAAAATCAAGCAATGATAATGCAACCAAACTTTCTGTTGTGAGGTATGATGCTTGAATCAATGAACAACCCTAAGGATCACTCAGAAATGAAATGAATAAGTGACACAAAGATTTATACGAGGAAAAAGCCCTTGATCAATGAATGATCTCCGGCATAAAAAACCTCGGGTGATGGAAACTACCGATCACCAACTCAGATTAAACAAGAAAATGTATTACAATTTCGGATGATAGCGAGCTAATTACAAGGATCGCTATAGTATAATGTGCAAAAAAGTGTGTAATTGCCAAGTGAATTGTCAAGAGCTGGTGAGAGCGGTTGCGAGTGTATGTGTTAAGCTAAAAATAGCCAAGTGTTTTCTATTTAGCTCGCTATCCCTTTTAAAAATGGAAAATATCTAAGCTAACAAACATTCCGCATTTGGTGCAAGTCCTCCACGAACTCCATAACGTCCACTTCAGTCATGCACGTGCAGAATAAATATGGAATATGCTCCAGGAATATCGCCAAGACCAAGTCCAAGCTCGTACTCCTGCAAAACAACTTCATATTCAAAGTAGACAATCGTTAGTATAAGGATCCTTATGATGATCCATGATCCTGATCCTGCAATACTTCTTAGGATCACTAATTCAAACAGAAGTGAGGATCACTAAACCCAACAGTAAATGAGGATCACTGATCATTGGAAAATCCTTCCCTAACATGGGGATAAACCCAAAAACTAGGGATAAACCCATAAAACTTAGGACACTTCTGTGGATACTTGATCCTTTGTTAGGGATGCATGAACTTCTGTAAAACTCAGAACTTTAGTGAAAACGGATGTAGGATCATGGATCCTTCTCCTTGTAATTAAATAAATTAAAGGATAAGGTAAATTAGAATCAAATCATTACCAGAATGAGGATCATAAATCCTCTAAGGATCCTTAATGTATACCAGATATGAAGATGGCCAAGGATCCTGGATCCTTTTACATGAAGTATCTCTTCAAATGGACAACATTCCAAGCTCTTGGTAGCAAATCACCTTCCATTGTTAATAAGCGATATGCCCCTTTTCCTGCCTCAGCTTCAATAAGATATGGGCCTTCCCACTTTGGTGCTAACTTGCCATCGGCAGGATTTGTGGTATTTTGGAATGCTTTCCTTAACACCATGTCACCAACTTGAAACTTTCTGATCCTGATATTCTTGTTATAAGCTCCAGCCATCCTTTGTTGATAACTAGCCAATCTTATCCTTGCCAAATCCCTGAGTTATTCTATGGTATCCAAGTCTTGAACCAAATTTTCAACATTCCCTTCAGGATCACGGATGCTTATTCTTGCAGTAGGTACTACCATCTCTGTAGGGATCACTGATTCATCTCCAAACACTAAAGAAAATGGAGTTTGGCCAGTAGCACTCTTGGGAGTTGTTCTATCAGCCCATGGTACATATGGTAGCTCTTCTGCCCATTTCCCCTTTTTGGATCCAAGCTTTTTCTTCAAGTTGTTGATGATGATCTTGTTGGATGATTCTGCTTGACCATTAGCTTGTGGATGGACTGGTGTTGTTGTTATCATCTTAATCCCCCAGCTGTCACAAAAGTTAGTAGTTCTACTCCCAATAAATTGGGATCCATTATCACAAACAATTTCAGAAGGAATACCAAATCTGGTAATAATATTTCTTTTAATAAAGGATATCACTTCTTTTTCTCTGACTTGAGCAAATGCTTCAGCTTCTATCCATTTGGAAAAGTAATCAGTCATGGCAAGCATAAACATTTTTCCTCCTGGTGCTTTTGGAAGTTTGTCAACTATATCCATTCCCCATCTCATGAATGGCCAAGAAAAGGATATAGGATGTAGAAGCTCTGCTGGTTGATGAAGGATATTGCTATGTCTTTGACAAGCATCACATTTCTTGGCATAATCCACAACATCCTTCTTCATAGTAGGCCAATAGTATCCTGTCCTAAGGATCCTTGAAAACAGAGCTCTGCCCCCAGTGTGGTTTCCACAATCTCCTTCATGAAAATCCTTAAGAACTTCTTGGATTTCAGGATCCTCGATGAACCTTAGATATGGACCTGCAAGAGATCGTTTATATAACACGTTATTTAATATTGTAAATTGAGATACCTTCACTTTGAAAGCTCTAGTATTTTCTCCGGTAGGGATCTCTCCGTGTTGTATATATCTTAGGATTGGAAGGATCCATGATCCTGAATTTGACTGTGCACCATCACTAGGTGTGATTGCATAATCCTCCAGTATTTCCATGGTTGTATGATCCTCAATAGCTGGAGCCAAAATATGGATGATGGGAATTTTAATATCCTCTGGAATCTTCAATGATGATCCAAGGCTGGCTAAAGCATCAGCTTCTGTATTTTCTTCCCTGGGTATCAGTGTCAAACTAAAAGAAGCAAAAGAGTCTGCCAATTTCTTGACTATCTCTAGATATTTGATTAGTCTTTAACCTTTAACAGCATAAGAACCATTAAAGTGGTTAGTGATTAATAAAGAATCTACATGTACCTCAAGATACCTGATCCTCATATGCTTGGCAATTTGCAAACCAGCTATTAAGGTTTCATATTCAGCCTCATTGTTAGTAGCTTGAAACTCACAAGCAATTGAGTGGGGTATTATGTTCCCCTGTGGCGATTTTAGTAGTATGCCTAGTCTAGTTCCTTTGACATTAGAGGTTCCATATGTGAAGAGTATCCAAGGATCCTTAGTCTCTTCAAGCTGTTAAACTTCTAATTCAGCTTCCCTTTGTAGATCACTACTGAAATCAGCCACAAAGTCAGCCAAGACCTAAGATTTAATGGCAGTTCTTGGTTCATATCTGATATCATAAGCACTAAGCTTGACTGCCCATTTTGCCATCCTTCCTGACATTTCGGGTTTCCTGAGAACATTCTTAATTGGAAAGTTAGTTTTAACAATAATAGCATGTGTTTCAAAATAATGGCGTAGTTTAGTAGATGCCATAATTAAAGCAAGGATAAGTTTTTTTCTAAATGAGAATACCTGGATTCTGCATCAAGCAAACTTTTACTTACATAATATACAGGATGTTGTGTACCTTCATGATCCTTAACAAGGATTGCACTTACTGCCTTAGAAGATACTGCCAAATATAAGGATAATATATCCTCTTTTTCTGGTTTCATTAATGACAGGTAATCCTTAAGGGCCTTGAGAGCATTTTCATGTTTTTCAGTCCACTCAAATTTCTTGTTCTTTCTCAGAATGTCATAGAATTCTTTGCATTTCTCTGACGATTTTGAGATGAACCTATTCAAGGCTGCGATCCTTCCTGTCAATCTTTGCACATCCTTGGCATTTGCAGGAGACTTGATGTTCACAATTGTCTTGATTTGCTCTGTACTTGCTGTTAGGGGAGGAATTTCTAACAATTAGTGATCCTTATTCATTATCCTAATTAGTGATCCTTACTTCTGTGACAGGTGGTGATCCTCAGAAGGGCTTTAGGATCAGGATCATGGATCACTTTAAGGATCCTCGTACTGACGATTGTTTACTTATGTTTTGTAGTATCTCGCAGGTATAACAAGCTTGACCAAGTTTTGGCGACATTCCTGGAGAATATTCCCAAACTATTCTGCACGTGCTTGACCAAAAATAGACGTTGTGGAGAACGTGGAGGCATGGCACGAAAGTCGGATAGTTAGTTTGGTAGTTAGATTTCTATTTTAAAAAGGGGTAACGAGCTAGTAGAAAAACACTTAGCCATTTTTTGCAGCTACACACACTCGTATACTCGCACACTCGAAGCTCTCGACGAACACACATTCATTTTCACTCATTTATACACATTTCACGATAGTGATCCTTGTACCTAGCTCGTTACTATCCGAAGTTGTAAACATTTAATCATTTATTTGAGCTTGGTGATCGGTAGTTTCCATCACCCGGGGTTTTTTGTGCCGGAGATCAACTCTTGATCAAGGGCTTTTTCCCCGTATAAATCCTTGTGTTGTTTGTGCAAATCTACATTGAAGTGATCCTCATCGCTATTACACATTCTAAGCATCATTCCCCGAAACAGAGAGTTTGGTTGTATATCATAAACATAATTTTTGACCAAAACAGTTTGGCGCCCACCGTGGGGCAATTGGTGCTTCGTCCTTAGAAAAATTCGCATTTCTGTGCTCATTTCGGTTCACTACAACCAAGCAAATGGCTTCCTCAGCGAAGAATACTTCAAACTTGATGCCTTCATTCACTTCTTCACAAGGCGTCCCTCCTTTGCCTCCACCACCTTCTGGATCCCAGAAGAATACTGAGAATGCCGCGAAGAAACCAACTCCCATTTTCTCAAAACCACCTACTTCTTCTGTTTCAACTAATCCTACTACTAATGATCTCTATGCCTTGATTTTGCAGATGAGGAATCATGCACAAGAGCAGGATAAGACCAACGAAAGGATCCTCCGGGAGATTGACGAAATCAAGAAACAGAAGAAAACGGCAGAGGATCGTTCCCCCCTGATGCCCAGATCTTTGAATTTTGATACTCCGGTGATTACTTCTCAGCCATCAGTGGTTCCAGACATTCAATATGTGGGTGGACCGAAAGGAGTGCACTATGGAACAACAACAATGACCCAGGCATCAGGTTCATATTTCCAGCCAGCGGGATCCTATCCTCAGCATATGGGATCCCTCACAAGTTCAGGAGGATATTCAGGAATGCAGCAGTTTCAAGGATCCTCCTTCGTTCCAGGATCATCCCAGGTTCAAGGAACCTCCTTCGTTCCAGGATCATCCCAGGTTCAAGGATCCTCCTTCGTTCCAGGATCATCCCGGGTTCAAGGATCCTCCTTCGTTCCAGGATCATCCCAGGTTCAAGGATCCTCCTTCGTTCCAGGATCATCCCAGGTTCAAGGTTCCTCCTTCGTTCCAGGATCATCCCAGGTTCAAGGATCCTCCTTCGTTCCAGGATCATCCCAGGTTCAAGGATCCTCCTTCGTTCCAGGATCATCCCAGGTTCAAGGATCCTCCTTCGTTCCAGGATCGTCCCAGTTTCAGGGATCCTTCCAGATGCCAGGATCCTTGAGGAATTTGCAAACAGGAAGTTCAGATGTCCATCAGGGAGATTTTATTCCGATGCAGACCAATGCCTCTACTGGTCCCTCGATCATTCCAGAGCCTCAACAATATGGATTAACATCCATTCTTCCTAATTTGAATCCAATGGGAGGTAACACTTTTAATAATTCTCATACTACTAACCATGGTCTTATGCAGGATCCAGGTATCAATCATGCCATGGCTAGAGAATTGCAAAAGCTAAAGGATATGATATCAAGTGTTCCGGGAGTAGTTAAACCTATCCCAGAGATTGCAGATGGGAGCCACAAGATATCTCGTTTTGCACCACCAATCTGTGATGCTGAGATACCCAAGAGATTCCATGTGCCAACAATGAAGTTGTATGATGGTTCAACGGATCCTGAAGAACACATAGCACAATACAGGGAGAGGATGGAAATCAATCCAATTCCAGAAAGGTTAAAAGAAGCATGTCTGTGCAAGGGATTCGGATCCACTCTTACTGGATCGGCTCTCAAATGGCTGCTAAGTCTTCCTCCCTATTCTATTACCTCATTTGCTAACCTAGTTAACTTGTTTAATAATCAGTTTTCTTGTAGTAGAAAATTTGAACGATTAACTAGTGATTTATATAGGATAACCCAGGGTCATAATGAATCATTAAGGGATTACATTACCAAATTCAGTAAAGAATCCTTAGACATTCCCAACTTAGATATAGCTACGGCTGTTGAGGCCTTCAAAATGGGATTGCTTAGGGATTCGTCCTTCTACGATGATCTTGTTATGACACCATGCAGGAACTTAGATGAGGTAAGAACCCGAGCACTTAGGTTCATTCGGCTAGAGGATGACAAGAGGATCCAGGAGAGGTTAGCAGGATCCTCAAAGCAGGATAAGCAAGGATCCTCATTCAGGAACAACAAATTCAGATCCTACAACAGATCTGATAATCAGAACGTGCACTCTGTTGATCAAGAAGAGGATGATGAGGATTATCCTCCAATTTCTGAATATTGCTTTAGTGTTGATAACAATGAACTAATCCTTGCTATGCAGAACCTAGGTGATAAAGCTAGATGGCCGAGAAAGAATGATAGGCCGGCTGCAACTAAGGATAAATCAAAGTGGTGTGCATATCATGAAGATTTTGGGCACCTCACAGAAGAATGCATTGCATTAAGAAAGGAAATTGGATACTTGTTGAGCAAGGGGCATCTAAAAGAGTTGTTGGGAAGAAAAAAGTCAAGGACTCAGGATCCCGAAAGGATCCCTGAGAAGGCTCCAGCTCCTCCAGCAGATGCACAAGTGATAAACTTTATTTCTGGAGGATCCGACATTTGTGGCACATCCTTCTCAGCAGCTAAAAGGCATGCAAAGGAAACTAAAATGGATAATGGAGAAAGACCAGTTCGAACATCAAGTGTCTCCGAAGGAAAAGTCATAACCTTTGATGAAGAGGATCGTGTTGATATCCAGGATCCTCATCATGATGGTTTAGTTATTACTCTTTTCATATCTAACCATTTTGTCCGCAGGATCCTTATAGACGGAGGAAGTTCAGTGAACATTATCCAGCTTGATGTTCTAAAGAAGATGGGTATCCCTGAATCAGAGATCATACCAAGATCCTCCGTGCTCGTGGGATTTAGTGGCGAAACTAAGAACACCCTGGGGGACATTAAACTCCCAATATATATTGAAGGCTTACACTCTTATCAAAAAATTTGTGTTATTGACTGTTTATCTTGTTGTAATGTTATCCTTGGCAGGCCCTGGATACACGATATGAAAGCAGTCCCATCTACTTACCATCAATGTGTGAAGCTCCCTAGTCCTTGGGGAATAGTAAAGATTGATAGTGATCAGCAGGAGGCTAAGAATTGCTACACTTCATCGATGAAACCAGCCTCGAAGTCAAGGGAGCAATAGCAATCAAGGTATCCTCCAAGGAATGTCTTGGAGGCCAGAGAGCAGGATGTGGTAGAAATCCTCATGGATCCCGATGATCCTGAATCCAAAATCTATATCGAATCAGGGATCCTTGGCGAAATGAAAGAAGACCTCGTATCCTTCCTCAAAAGGAGAAAGACTACCTTTGCATGGAAACACGAAGACATGACTGGTATATCCAAAGATGTTATCACCCATAAACTCGGCATTGACAGATCCTTCAAACCAATCCATCAAAGGAGAAGAAAGTTTGCACCGGAAAGGAATGTCATTATCCAAGAAGAGGTAGAGAAATTGCTCCGGGCAGGTATGATTAGAGAGGTCAAGTATCCAAGATGGTTGGCCAATGTGGTTGTTGTTCAAAAGAAAAACGGAAAGTGGAGGGTATGTGTCGATTTTACCGATTTAAATAAGGCATGTCCCAAGGATCCTTTCCCTTTACCCCACATTGACTCCATGGTGGATGCAACTGCGGGTCATGAACTGTTAACTTTTATGGATGCTTCATCTGGATTCCAACAAATCCAAATGGAACCATCCGACCAAGAGGATACAGCCTTCATGACTCCAACTGGTATATACTGCTATATTGCTATGCCGTTCGGGTTAAGAAATGCAGGTGCAACATATCAAAGGCTGGTGAATATGATGTTCAAGGATCAGATTGGACAAACTATGGAGGTCTACATAGATGATATGGTGGTAAAATCCTTAAAAGCTGAGGATCACCTAAGAGACTTGGAGGAAGCATTCGATATCCTTGACAAATATAACATGAAACTTAATCCTTCAAAATGTCACTTTGGTGTTAAAGCAGGTAAATTCTTAGGATATATGGTGACAAAGAGAGGCATTGAAGCTAGCCCGGAACAAATCAAAGCAATAGTGAACATCAAATCTCCGGCCAATGCTAAGGATGTTCAAAGGCTAACAGGAAGGATAGCAGCCTTGAACAGATTTATATCCAAGTCCTCCGAGAAGTGTAAAGAATTCTATGATATCCTAAGGAAGAACAAGAAATTTGAGTGGACGGAGAAGCATGAAAATGCTTTAAAAGCCCTCAAAGATTACCTATCCTCGGCCCCGGCTTTGATGAAACCAGAAAAAGGTGATGTGTTATCCTTGTATCTTGCAGTATCCTCAAAAGCAGTAAGTGCGGTCCTTGTTAAGGATCATCAAGGTACACAACATCCTGTCTATTATGTAAGTAAAAGTTTACTTGATGCCGAATCCCGGTACTCACACCTTGAAAAGCTTATTCTTGCATTAATTATGGCATCTACCAAGTTAAGACATTATTTTGAAACTCATGTTATAATTGTTAAAACTAATTTTCCAATTAAGAATGTCCTCAGGAAACCAGAGATGTCAGGAAGGATGGCTAAGTGGGCAGTGAAGCTGAGTGCATATGATATAAGATATGAGCCTAGGACAGCCATCAAATCCCAATCATTAGCTGACTTTGTGGCTGATTTCAGTAGTGATTTACAAGAAGAAGCTGAACTAGAAGTCCAGCAGCTAGAAGAGACCAAGGATCCTTGGATACTTTATACTGATGGATCCTCAAATGTCAAAGGCACAGGGCTTGGAATACTACTAAAATCGCCACAGGGGGACATAATACCCCATTCTATAGCTTGTGAGTTCCAAACCACTAACAATGAGGCTGAGTATGAAGCCTTAATTGCTGGTTTGCAAATTGCAAAGCATATGGGGATCAGGTATCTTGAGGTACACGTAGATTCTTTGTTGATTACAAACCACTTTAATGGATCATATGTTGTTAAAGGTGAAAAGCTAACCAAGTATTTGGAGATAGTCAAAAGTTTGGCACTCTCTTTTGTTTCCTTTAGTTTGTCACAGGTACCAAGGGAAGAAAATACAGAGGCTGATGCATTGGCTAATTTAGGATCATCCTTGAAGATCCCGGAGGATATCAAGATCCCTATTATCCATATCCTGACCCCGGCTATTGAGGATCATGCGGCTATGGAGATAGGGAATGATTCTGAAATGATCCCTAGTGAGGATACTCGATCCCATTCAGGATCAGGATCATGGATCTCACCAATTATGAGATACTTACAACATGGAGAGATTCCTACAGGAGAAAACCCTAGGGCTTTCAAATTTAAGGTATCTCAATTCACAATTTTAAATAATATGTTGTATAGACGATCTCTTGCAGGACCATACTTGAGATGTATTGAGGATCCTGAAATCCAAGAAGTTTTAAAAGACTTCCATGAAGGAGATTGTGGAAACCACACTGGGGGCAGGGCATTATTCTCAAGGATCCTGAGGACAGGATACTACTGGCCAACCATGAAGAAAGATGCTGTGGAGTATGCTAAAAGATGTGATCCTTGTCAGAGGCACAGCAATATCCTTCATCAACCAGCTGAATTATTACATCCTATATCCTCCTCTTGGCCATTTATGAGATGGGGTATGGATATAGTTGGTAAGCTCCCTAAGGCACCTGGTGGAAAAGTATTCATGCTAGCTATGACTGATTACTTCTCCAAATGGATAGAGGCTGAAGCCTTTGCCCAAGTCAGAGAAAAGGAAGTTATATCCTTCATTAAAAGAAATATTATAACTAGATTTGGAATTCCTTCTGAGATTATATGTGATAACGGTTCCCAATTTATTGGGGGCAGAACCACTAACTTTTGTGACAGCTGGGGGATTAAGATGATAACATCAACACCAGTCCACCCACAAGCTAATGGCCAAGCAGAATCATCCAACAAGATCATCATCAACAATTTGAAGAAGAAGCTTGGATCCAAGAAAGGGAAATGGGCAGAAGAACTACCTTATGTGCTTTGGGCTGACAGGACAACCCCTAAGAATGCAACTGGTCAAACACCATTCTCTTTGGTGTTTGGGGCAGAATCAGTGATCCAACAGAAATGGTGGTTCCAACTGCTAGAACAAGTACTCGTGATCCTGAGAAGAATAATGAAAACTTGGTTCAAGACCTGGATACTATTGAAGAAATCAGGGATATGGCTAGGATAAGGATGGCCAGTTATCAGCAAAGAATGGCTGGTGCTTACAACAAAAATGTCAGGATTAGGAGGTTTCAAGTTGGAGACATGGTACTAAGGAAAGCATTTCAGAATACCACCAATCCTGCTGATGGGAAGTTAGCTCCAAAATGGGAAGGCCCTTATTTGATTGAAGCTGAAGCAGGAAAGGGGGCATATAGATTGCTAACCATGGAAGGTGATTTGCTACCAAGAGCTTGGAATGCTGTCCACTTGAAGAAATATTTCATGTGAGCAGGATCCTCATGGCACAGATGATCCTCACGATTGGGATATCCTTAAAGGATCCTCGAAGTATTGGTGATCCTTACTTAGGTAATATCCTAAACTTGAACTATTTCGTTTCTTTATTTTCTCATATAAGGATAAGGATCATGTATCCTTTATCCATCTCTCATGTGAGTTTAAGTTTTGAAAGTTCAGGTATCCTTAGCTTAACATTGGTTATCTGCTGAAGCAATCCGTTCCTTGGGTTTAACCTCAGTTATTTGGGCTTGACCCCAGTTCCGCCTGTAGCGCACGATGATCCTGGTATAGTTCAAGGCTTTGGGACCAGTACTCGTTTTAGGGGTTGATAATTCCATTGTTCTGGCTATGCTTAGGATCCTACGTATAATGGTTGACGTACCATACATCCATTCCTAAGGTTTCTAACGTTTTCACGTTAGCTAAGGTTTCTAACGTTTTCACGTTAGCTAAGGTTTCTAACGTTTTCACGTTAGCTAAGGTTTTGGCATTTTCATGCCACTAAGTTTGGATAGTCGCCAGTTAGGGCCATACTCCAGTTTACATACGATCCTTGGGCTTGTCCCCAGTTTTCCTTGGGCTTGTCCCCAGTTTTCCTTGGGCTTGTCCCCAGTTGCTAATTCTTATTTTATATTGGCTTAGTCCCAAGTGATGCTCTATTTCAGGTTCTTGAAGATAGGCAACTAGGGATCCTTGATCCTCACTTTATTCTAAGGTTTATCTTATAGTTATCCTTATTAAGGTTAGGATCCTAACTTGGATCCTCAAGTATGATCCTTAACCATTTTTAATTCTATTCATTATTTAATTGAACAACCCTTATATTTGACAACTGAACTTATGATTCTTAAACCATATCGCTTTTTAGAACTTATCGGTTATGGGATATGTGATCCTTGATCATGTCCTAAGCTTTCTGTATATCTTTTCTGATTTTTTAAGGCTTGATAAGTATAAACAAAATAAATTTTACAACAGTTGGAAAGTAAGACATTATAAAGGATAACAATACAAGATAAGCGACAAAAGGTTAAGTTTTATTTATTAACAAAAAGACTAACCCCTTAAGGTTGTCAAAATTGCCAACCCACATTTCTACCAGCAAAATGTGGCCCGTCCACATGGGTTGGCAAAGGGTGTCCATTGTTTACGGGTCTTTGTAGTGCAGAAAATAAAAGACGGAAGGATAACGAGTGGCTTCATCCCCCAAACAGAGGATCCATCCACCACCCATTATCCTGCCTATTGTTCACAGGATCATACATGCTCCTTAATCCTAAAACCTACTGTTCAAGTACAACCCATCATTGTTCAACAAAAAACACCATAACCAAAACAAACTATCAAACTTAGAAAATTGGGCTCCGGCTGCGTCTAGAAATGTCCTTCATCGCCCAATCCTGCAGCCTAAACCTTCGCTGCATTGTCACCTCCAGCTCCACTTGTTTCACCACCTTCACCTTTGCCTCCAGCTTCAATTGTCAGGATCTCTTCAACCTCCTCAGCCTCTTCATCGTCCAGTTCAGCAAGCCTTGCCTTCCAACCTTCAATATCCCAGGTGCTCTTGTCAAAAGCAGGATCCTGAGCTTCCAAGGCCATTTGAAGCTTGGTCTTGTACATTGTAATGGCGGCAGAGATTTTGGCATCTTCGGTGATCTCACTCTTCTCATAGTCAACATTGACCAGCACCTTGGCCATCTGCTGTTTGGTATCCCGAACTTCTTTCTGAAGATCAGCAATTGTGAGATCCTTTAACACCGCAACCTGCTGGAGATCGGCAATCTTCCTATCCTGATCCTCAACGTGGCCCACATAGTCCTCAATCTCTGCGAATTTCTGCAAAAAGAAAAAGGTCAGGATCATGTAATCAGCAGGATATACCAGCAGGATATATCAACAGGATATATGAGCAAAGACAGTGATCCTCACCTCATTAAAGTACTCAAGGAATTGATGACGGATCAGAGGCAGACCCTGCATATCCCCAGCTTCAGAGGCTTTTCTCTTCTTGATTGCCTTCCCTTTGAGGGGTGCTTTGGGGACCGAAGCTGTCGGACTAGTGGGAGCTTTCCTCTTGGAAGATCTGACAATGGTGAGATCAGCAACGTTGAACTTGGAAGCGGACTTGGTAGATTTTCCGGCACCTACACAATCAAAATAAGATAAGTATCTTTTATTAATTCATATTTCACTATATATTTAAATTTTAGACAAGGATACTTACTTGACATTGTGACAGAGCCTGAGGATACCTCCTGTGAATCTTGGGTTGTTGTCTTGAAAGTTCTTGTCTCAGGGTCAAGTTTCTTGAAGGCAAGGAGCCTTTCCTTAGCAGCAGGGGACAGTTTGAGGTGTGAGACGGTGATAGCTGCATAAAAAGAAAGCAAAAATATGAGTTATCCTTACATCAAAAGAAAGTTCCTGGTGATCCTTCTCAGGATCCTCCATCCTACCATGGGTAGCCCATTTTTTAGGAAGATCCTTTCCATCCTCAATGGAATCTCTCTTGACAAAAAAGAAACGCCGCTTCCAATTAGCATCATTCTTGGTGGCTTTGAAGATCGGGTGTTCCTCACCGGGTTTACGTTTGAACAAATAACGGTGAGAGCCAAAGGTGGTAAGATCATACAGTTCTCCCAGCTCCGCCATTCCTAGATCTATTCCCTCCTGATCGATGATCCTTTCAAGGGTGTATAAAACCCTCCAAATCATCGGCATGGCTTGAACATAAGAGATGCCGGTTAGTGAAAAGAAAGATTGGGTGAAGGTTGGAAAAGGATAAGAATAGCCTATGGTGAACGGAGTGACGGGGAAAGCAACCCACTTATCGGAGATATGATCGCTCAAGGCATTGGGATCAAAAGGCCTAAATTCGGTGTTCGCCGGGAAGCAGTGGCGGATCCTATCTATCTGAGCATCATTGAAGAAACAACGTTCTTTAATGGAGTCTTCAATAATCCCCTGGCTTTTCGGAGGACTGTTCTTTGGGTGATCCTTGGCCGGTGAACTTCGGAGCAACATTTTCGAAGAGACGGAGATAAAGAAAGAAAAACAGAGTAAGAGAGGAAGAAAGAGGAGAAAGAAATACCTGATTGATCGTCGATTGAGAATATAAAGGGAGTTTCTTTCGAATTTGAATGCATAATGATCCTATCTATATCTCTATTTATAATTATGATTCTGCAGGATTGTCACTTCCGTGACATCATCATCGCAACGGCTAGTTCTATTTTAACGGCTATATATCCGTTAGTTAGTTGCGGATAAGATCAAGAAAATATAACTCGTTAATTTTACAAATTACTCCTTATATTTTGGGGGCAATTGTTAGGGGAGGAATTTCTAACAATTAGTGATCCTTATTCATTATCCTAATTAGTGATCCTTACTTCTGTGACAGGTGGTGATCCTCAGAAGGGCTTTAGGATCAGGATCATGGATCACTTTAAGGATCCTCGTACTGACGATTGTTTACTTATGTTTTGTAGTATCTCGCAGGTATAACAAGCTTGACCAAGTCTTGGCGACATTCCTGGAGAATATTCCCAAACTATTCTGCACGTGCTTGACCAAAAATAGACGTTGTGGAGAACGTGGAGGCATGGCACGAAAGTCGGATAGTTAGTTTGGTAGTTAGATTTCTATTTTAAAAAGGGGTAACGAGCTAGTAGAAAAACACTTAGCCATTTTTTGCAGCTACACACACTCGTATACTCGCACACTCGAAGCTCTCGACGAACACACATTCATTTTCACTCATTTATACACATTTCACGATAGTGATCCTTGTACCTAGCTCGTTACTATCCGAAGTTGTAAACATTTAATCATTTATTTGAGCTTGGTAATCGGTAGTTTCCATCACCCGGGGTTTTTTGTGCCGGAGATCAACTCTTGATCAAGGGCTTTTTCCCCGTATAAATCCTTGTGTTGTTTGTGCAAATCTACATTGAAGTGATCCTCATCGCTATTACACATTCTAAGCATCATTCCCCGAAACAGAGAGTTTGGTTGTATATCATAAACATAATTTTTGACCAAAACACTTGCCTCTATGCCTCTTTTTGTCACCATATACCCTAGAAACTTGCCAGCTTTTACACCAAAGTGGCACTTGGAAGGATTCAATTTCATATTGTATCTATCAAGGATATCAAATGCTTCCTCCAAATCCCTAAGGTGATCCTCAGCTTTCTTGGACTTAACCACCATGTCATCTATATAGACTTCCATTGTGTATCCAATTTGTTCTTTAAACATCATATTTACTAGCCTTTGGTAGGTTGCATCTGTATTTCTTAGTCCAAATGGCATAGCAATATAACAATAGATACCAGTAGGGGTCATAAAGGCTGTATCCTCTTGATCGGATGGTTCCATCTGAATTTGTTGAAATCCAGATGAAGCATCCATGAAAGTCAACAACTCATGACCTGCGGTAGCATCCACCATGGAGTCAATGTGGGGTAATGGGAAAGGATCCTTGGGACATGCCTTGTTTAAATCAGTAAAATCGACACATACCCTCCACTTTCCATTTTTCATTTGAACAACAACCACATTGGCTAACCATCTTGGATACTTAACCTCTCTAATCATACCTGCTCTGAGTAGTTTATCTACCTCCTCCTGGATGATGGCATTCCTCTCAGGTGCAAACTTTCTCCTCTTTTGATGTATAGGTTTGAATGACCTGTCAATGCCAAGTTTATGAGTAATTATATCTTTAGAAATACCTGTCATATCTTCGTGCTTCCAGGAAAAGGTAGCTTTTCTTCTCTTTAGGAAGGATACTAGATCCTCTTCAATATTATTGAGGATCCCAGATCCTATAAAAATTTTGGATTCAGGATCCTGAGGATTCATCAGGATATCTTTGACATCTTGTTCTCTTGCCTCCAGGACATCTCTTGGAGGACACTTTAATTGCTATTGCTCCCTAGGTCTTGAGGCTGGTTTCATTGATGAAGTGTAACAATTTTTAGCTTCCTGTTGGTCACTTTCTATCTTCACCACACCCCATGGAGTAGGGAGTTTGACACATTGATGATAGGTAGATGGAACTGCTTTCATGTTATGTATCCATGGCCTGCCAAGGATAACATTGCAACATGATAAGCAATCTATAACACAAAATTTTTTAAAAGAATTAACTCCCTCAATGTAAATGGGAAGTTTAATGTCCCCCAATGTGTTCTTGGTTTCTCCGTTGAATCCCACTAAAACTGAAGATCTTGGGATAATCTCTGATTCAGGGATGTTCATCTTTTTGAGGACATCAAGTTGACTGATGTTCACTGAGCTTCCTCCATCTATGAGAATCCTGTGAGCAAAATGGTTAGATATAAACAAAGTAATAACAAGACCATCATGATGATGATCCTGAATATCGACACGATCATCCTCATCAAAGGATATAACTTTCTCATGTGTAAGGATAAAGGTTCGAATGGGTTTGTCCCCATTATCCATCTTCGTTTCTTTAGCATGCCTCTTGGCTGCTGAAAAGGAAGTGCCACATATGTTTGATCCACCAGATATGAAGTTGATAATTTGTGCATCAGCAGGAGGAGCTGGAGCTCTTTCTAGGACCTTTTCAGGATCCTAGATCCTTGAATTTTTCCTTCCAAACAGCTCCTTCAAGTGCCCTTTGCTCAAAAAATAACCAATCTCTTTCCTTAGTGCTATGCATTCATCAGTGAGATGACCGAAATCTTCATGATAGGCACACCATTTAGATTTGTCTTTTGTGGCAGCTGGCTTATCATTCTTTCTAGGCCATCTTGCCTTTTCACCTAGATTCTGCATTGCAAGGATTAGTTCATTGTTATCAACAGAAAAGCAATATTCAGAAATGGGAGGATAATCCTCATCATCCTCTTCTTGCTCTACTGCATGCACGTTCTGATTATCAGACTTGTTGTATGATTTGGACTCGTTGTTTCTGAAATAGGATCCTTGCTTTTCCTTCTTTGAGGATCCTGATGTTATGGGCGAAATTCTAAACTCATATCCTGGATAATATCTTAAATTATATCTTGCTTATCTGATATATGTTCATATCCGGGATGCTGATTCAGGATATTGGTAATATCCTGGATGGTATCCTGAGGATTACTAACGGATTGTGTGCAGGAGTACGAGTCCAGATTCCCAACGTTCACGAAGACTCCTTCTCCGAAAGACTCGGTCCAAGTCATTCGAATAAAGACGTTGAAGCCGCTTTGCTCGGTCCACAACGTTAATAATGGAATATTCGGGAGCATCCCACATTTATAGGAATTTTAGTTTGTGTTTCGTAACTATAAATAGATGGATAAATCAGATCAATAGGACACAACAACTACACTCGCTACTCACTCACACTCACTCTCTCGCAACTTTCACAAAAATCATTGTAACACTTAGCGATCTGATCAATATCCTGCACTGTATCCTGACGTTTAAAGCAATAAGAAGAACAAGGCAGCTGTGATTGTCAGCTCCCGAGGTTTTATGCCGGCGATCTAGATTAATCAAGGGCTTTCCTCGTATATCTCGTGTCACCCCTTTTACTTTTTGCTCATAGTTTGATCATAGATACAGCTCAATATCCTGAGCCGTATCCTGAAAACTGTTTTCGTAAACAACATAACCAGCATATTTCCAACACACTTTTTAGCACACTACCTCACTTAACTAATTTGATCACTTAATTGCATCGGTAATTTTTGACCAAAACAATTTGGCGTCCACCGTGGGGCAAGTGGTGCTATCTTTACTAAAAATCTTTGTGAAATCGTTAATTGGTTTCATATTTTCAAAACTTTTTGCCACATTATTTACAATGGCCTCAAGATCAAACATGAGCTCCTCCACCGTGTCTGCTACAGCTTCTGCTACTACTGGTTCGGTGCTTCCACCACCTCCTCCAAGGATGCAAGCTTCTTCACAACTGTCACACCCCGACCGCGTAAAACAACAGATCGCGGCGGAAACATCGAGGCGTGTTGCAACAGAATTAATGTTTCATAACCATGGATACCAAAAAGTGTTTCGTTTTATTAATCATTGAATAATTACATTGTCTGGAAATCTAAATACACAATTTTAAACATAGTCTATCATTGTTATTGAGTCACTAAGGCCTCGTCCAATCCTATGTGAGCATGCATCTTATCAATCGATAACATTCAACAATACCTGAAACATATGTGAAAACGAGGTCAGCAAAGAAATGCTGGCGAGTACATAGGTTTTGTAGGAGTGTCGAAATCATGGCTAGTTTAGATGTTGCAATACTTTATTTAAAAACCTTGTTTTGAAAAGAGTATAATATTGCAACTCAATTAACCAACTCAAATCAAGCGGGTTATAATTTGTAAAACCTCGTAGCCATGACTCTTAACCCAAAAACATTTGTTTTAGTAAATTATTTGGAAAAACAATGATAAGTTCAGGTGATATGTATAAATAAGAAAATAAAGCATGATTAAATGAATAACCATGTAATATGAGTTTGTATAAGATAAGTTGTTTGTAAATAAATGTCTTGTGAAAAGTATGTTACTTGTATAAAATGTTCTATGTCTCGAGCTGAAATGATTCAAATAACACTACAATATGTAATACCATACAAACACTTATATATAGGAAGTACCAGCGGCGTATCCACCATGCTTGTATCATATTCCACACGCATTGTTACTTAATCATTTAATCCAAACCAAACCACCAAAGTAATTGTTAAAACATCGTGTGAAAACCCAATCGTTACCCAATCGTTAAAACATCGTGTGAAAACCCAATCGTTACCCAATCGTTACCCAATCGTTAAAACATCGTGTGAAACCCAATCGTTAATTGTTTAATTCGTTTTAGGTCGTGAAACTACTTATATGGTCGTCTCGCTAATAACATCCAAACCTTCGTGACTCATCACTCGTAGCTTCTCGTTTTCGCATTAACAAACCTCCATAGGGTAAGTTAATGTTTCAGATTCAGTCGCTACCTACCATTGCCCACACATAACCACGGGAGTAGTAAATAACGGGATTTGTCAGATCCTATGGTACCATAACCTAATACTGGTCGGCTTGATCATTGCTAATGAATGTCATTTGTTATGTAAACACAACCAACAAGTTTGTTCACTTTATTGAAATCGTTATTAGTTTTGTATAAATCGTCTTAATTGTTTTTGAAACCATCGTTATAACATCGAAAACATTTAGCACATATGAGTCACCCCAAAACAATTGAAAGCAGTAAAATAGGGGAATAATGTACTCGCCTGAGAATGCTTGGAGGTCTTGAACAACAACCAAACAAAGCTTGAGGGAGCACGGAATCAATCGGCAATCTAAAACTATATAAATAAACCGGATCTAAATCGGGAGACCGGATAGGATGAGGCTTGGTAAACCAAACGAGTTTTGGAACTCATATGATATGGTTTAACAAGACCTACATACTACAATGAAACCAAACCTAAGTGCTATCGACCCATCGCGGCCCATTACGACCCGTTTAGGTAGCTTATGCTACTTTAACGCGTCGTTCGCGTGAAACGCGTTCAGACCGTCTAACTAGTCCTATGACAAGTGTTATATGCCTAAACATGTTACATAATCAGTTATGTGACAAAAGTTTAGGTTACATATGCTTAATTACCAATTATACATGAAAAGGGTATTCTGGTAATTTACCTAAGGCATATAAACTACCTATCATACAACTACTTAAACGATGTGACCATAGGGTATATGTGACAACTCGAATTTCCGACGTTTCACTCTCGCATTTATTGCACGTTGATTGTTTGACTATTTGCTAACTGTAAAACAGTGATTGTTTGTATGTTGGATGTATGGGACACGATTGTATGATTGATACTTAACACGTGATAATACTTAGATGAAACAAGAACCTGAATGACGAATCACAACCATAGCGACGAAACAGAACTTGTTTCGCCATATTCTGTTTCGCCATAAACCACTCGACGAAACAGATGTGTTTCGCCGAGCCCAGTTTCACCGAAGCCCAGTTAGGGCCCAGTAGGTTATGTATAGATTTTTATTGAGTTACACCATTCTATTCGCCACACTTTAGCAAAACAGAAACCCTAGAGTTCCCTCTACCCTGTTTACGGCGATCTTGTGTTCCCGAAGCCCCGAATCGATCCTACGACTATTCTGTTCATCGTGGTTAGTGATTAATTCTTGTGTGACTACTTGATTTTACTATCGTTAACTGTTTTAGCTCAAGTTCATTAGGATCGATGATAGATACTATTGTGTTCATGAAAAATTTATAAATCGAATGAATGGAATCTATGTTTGGTTACGGTTTTCATATGACGGATTTGATTGTGTGAATCGGGAAAACGGTTTTGCTTGTATGTTACTGATACAAACTGAATATGCTAACATAGTCCTCGATGTGATGTAATATGGTTATTGTTTTGGGGTACTCATGAACTAGGGATGTTGACAGATGTTAGTACGATGATGAATTCTTGATGGTTAGATGATGATTTCCATGTTAATGATTTCTGTATGATCATGTATGTTGATGTGAAGGCAGAATTAGGGTTTTCATGACGTAACTGCTGTGTGACGAATCAAACTGCTATTGACGAAACAGAGGTAACGACGAAACAAGATGTGTTTCGTCGAGACCTCTGCGACGAATCAAGGTGACGACGAAACAGGTGTTTCGTCGAAGGGATTTACGACGAAACAGGGGTGTTTCGCCAAGTGGGTAATCAGCAACAGTAACCTGTTTATATTCTGTTTAAGTGTTAACCTGGTTAGTTAACTGCAGTTAAGTGTAACCATCTTGTGTATGATCTGAAATACGTGCTACGTGCTACTTGCTTACCAACTGTGTGTCTATACTTGAACACAAACTGATTTCACATACGTGCATACTTTAGGACGTGATTGATTACTTGCGAGCATTCACTTAGCATACCGAGCAAAACAAGGTGAGTTCACACCCTTACTAAGGCATGGGATTCCCAGGGTTTGGGGAATGGGATGGAAGGAATAAGGTTGAATAGATTCGTACATACACTGATACTAGACTACCATACCATTGTCCTCGGTTGTGAAGGACACATACGTAAAACCTACGTATACTTATGCTACTCGCTATCCTCGGTTGTGAAGGATACTCACGTAAAACCTACGTGAACTTATACTCAACACTATCCTCGGTTGTGAAGGATACTCACGTAAAACCTACGTGAACTTATACTCAATACTATCCTCGGTTGTGAAGGATACTCACGTAAAACCTACGTGAACTTATACTCAATACTATCCTCGGTTGTGAAGGATACTCACGTAAAACCTACGTGAACTTATACTCAATACTGTCCTCGGTTGTGAAGGACACTTACGTAAAGCCTACGTAAACTATGTACGTACTACTGTTCTCGGTTGTGAAGAACACTTATGGTTACAAATAGTCTAGCGTATATGCAACATGGGAAGCCCCCACTAATAGAACATATGATCGGCCTAGTAGCGCCACATGTTACGAAACAAACTTACAATTACGAACTTATTTACTGTGAACTCGCTCAACTAGTTGTTGATTCTCTGTTACATGCCTTGCAGGACCTTAGGTACATATGGAGCTTGCACAGGAAGGAGCAGGTCGTTGTGGGATACGGATCGTAGACGATATTTGAACTTATAACTTATGTTGGGTTTACATTAAATGCTTCCGCTGCACACTTGTTTATATTTGGTTATGGAAACACCTATCGTATTGTTGTATGACTTTTACTATCTTACTTATGTTCAATATGATTGGTGGCTTGATCCTGTTCATGTCGCGCCTCCAAGCGGTGGTACTCCGCGGGTGGATTTTGGGGGTGTGACAGTATAACCTCGGAAGGTTATTCCCTACCTACTATGGTCACCTAATGTATTTGGTCGGATCCTAATGATCGACCAAATGGGTCGAGTTCGAAGGTATAGGCGATTTATTAGATCGCCTACCCTACGACTCTAGACAACGTGGTAATCAGTGGGCATAGTCCCAAGGGACTATGACCAACGTGATTACACTCACGTTGCGAAGTTCAAACGAACTTCGCATTGACCATTACTGGTCAACGCTGAAAGTCAAACAAAGTTTGACTTTCTGACTCTAAAAGCAATAAAATAAGGAAAAGAACGAAAGAATACTTACCCAGGGTCCCCGAATGCTAATCCCGACTTCAAGAACTCAGGTATGAAACAATGGTTTCAACTTAGAGCTCTCAAAATCAGAATTCTTGTAAGAAATAGCAATGGGGGGCATGGGGTATATATAGATTTCGGGTAACCGCTAGGATCGTTTCTTGAATATCGTGCCACGATCCAAGCCGAACACTTGTCACAATGTTGTGGTGGCTAAAATGTTGTTCTTATCCGCTGACTAGACGATAGGAAACGTGTGGACACGAATCAATTCAGTTGCAAGTTGCAAAACAAACATTGAATCTGGTCAGAAGGGCTAATGCGGCCCGCTTTAGATTTAGGCAAACACAATGCGGGCCGCTTGGGGCCTCTGATCTGCACATATGTTTCAGAAATGACAGTTTAGGTCCCTGCACGTGTTTAAGGCCATTTCCGACACTTCTAAGGCCCGTAAAGCCAACTTTAAGGCCCTAAAATGTTGCCTAAACATTGTGGACATGAAACATGCTCAGAAATATGTCGGATGATGGTTCGTTTGGTCGTACGAACGCGATGTTCGCTTAATTACGACGGAATGCGCATAAGCGCGAAAAACGATCCAAATGACGCAACGAATGGATTTTTCTTAAGGCGAACACTAAAATATAATATAGTCATGCTTACATAAATTTTTGGATGTCCGGATGTATTCAGAACGTAAGTTATGCGCGAAAATGCAAACTTGTGCACTTTTTGACACTTTTAGTCCCTGAATGACCCAAAAGTTTATTTTAGCACACCGAACCCCTCAAAGCCTATTTCTAAGCTATGTGAAGGATATTTATGGTATGTTTAACTTATGGTCATGCTCCGGAAGGTCTGTTACAGTTCAAATTGGCATACTTTCGCAGTTTGTCAACTTTAGTCCCTGTAAGCGATTTAACTTTGATTTCACCACACCAAACCTTCCAAAACTTATATCTAAGTTATGTAAAGGTTATTTAAGGTATGTTAAGCCTATTTCACTATTTCGGAGTGTTCGTTGGATTAAACTGGTTATATCTACGCATCAGTGCGCGTATAACCTTCCAGAAAGCGATTTAGAGCTTGAAATCGAACAAGAATAGATATGTGCAAAAGATACACATATTTTTACAAATCCCAAGTATGAAATACAATATTTCATTGGTTTGGAATTTGTTTGATGTCTGTGGAGGCATAGGTGTTACAGTCTCCCCTAGTTTAGGAAATTTCGTCCCGAAATTTATTTAGAGGAAACTTGTGAGAGCTTGAAAATATGAAGTTGAAAAGATCAAACAACATTGGTTAGGGTTCTGAACTTCTAGTAACCTTTGATAACATCATGATTGCAATGTAAGAGGGATACTTATATACAAGTATATGAAGCGTCATTGGTGCGTCCACCGTACCTCTATTACATCGTCCTCATTTTGTTATTGTTGTCACTATCGATTCTTACACATAATAAATCTTACTGGGTTTACCGTGCACTGAATCTCATAATTATGTGCGCTTCCATAATTAGACAATTCCTTGCATAGTTCATACAGTGTATTCAATAGTGTGCAGGGGAAAACCAAATGAACAATCCTGTGATGAGTGTGACTAGACCGCCATAGAGTCCCGTAGACTAAATCAATAAATGATCTAAATAGACTATCAAGGAGTCTGTCCAGCTACATCACTAGATGTCATTCTTTAACCAAATTGTGAATCAATCCTTTAGACTAGACCACTAAAAAGGGTCTGGAGTGGTACTATATAATCCAAGGGTCTTAACTACAACGTAGAAACCCACAAAGATTAAGGTAGTACCTTTTGAATATCCTACTATGAATCCCTCATATGAAGATATGAAAGATTCTGCGAGGATTTGAAAATCGGATCACACAAAAATCATAGAGGAGAACACATAAACACATATCACATAACCACAAAATTGTTCGTTAATTTGTCTTGTAAATTGCGTACATGCATTTAAAGCACACTTGGAATCCATTCCGTGGATTTCATTTGGTACTTTAAACGTTATCAAGAATCCAACTATAAAGATAGAAAGATTCAAAAAGAAAATTCGATTTCGATTATTAGGAACCGAAGTGTTCGAATTAAGGTACATAAAGAATCCAATTAAGGACTCTGATTTGAATGATGATCATCCACAAGGATCTAATTGTAAAGATAAAAAGATCCCATATGAATTTTAGAAGTTGAAGATGTTTTGAAATCTTGCACGGGATGTGCTTAAGTCAAAACATGAAGTTGAAATGCTTATGAAGTTGAGATGCTAGATATGTCAAGGCGACATATGAAGCAGAATTGAAGGTTATGTAAATGTACAAGGAAAATATTTTTGAAAACTGTGCATGGGGTTCTTTTAAGAAAAATGTGTTTAACGTTTTTGAAACCTTATATATAATACTTTTTGAAATCATAAAGTAGGTGTATTAGATAGATATTTTTACAAAAATATTTTAAAATCATGCGAGATGAATTTTGAAATTATGTATAAGGTTTTTGAAAGACATGAATGATGCTTTTCGAAATCATGCACTTGATCAGAAAATGTATTGTGTTAATATTGTCTTTAGACTATATGAAATATTTTGAAATTAGAAAGGTTGGTTTTGATAACATGGCCAATGTTTTTGAAATAACACAGACAATGCATCTAAAAAAATTGTTTTCAAACTATATGAAATGTTTTGAGATCATGAAGATTGTTTTGAAATACTGGTACTGTGTATGTTGAAAAAAATCAAAACGTAATGGGTATGAGATTTGAAAATACCCTTAGTTATCTAACCAAGGATTTAAAGGCACAGATGTGCGAAAAGCACGATTACTCATAATGTCACTTAATTTTCTGTACTTTGTTTCTTAGAGTGAAACGAGTACTTAAAATTTTCGAGGGAATCATGAGCAATCATTTGAAAGAGAGAAATCACAAGAGTAGTTTGTAAGGTACATAGTTCCTTGATGTAGGTATCATAGGAAAAGCCATACACACCTAGCAGGGGGTTGAGCTGGTTGGTTGGGGACTGCTTTACCATTGTGAGCGACCATGGCGAAGTTCTGAGAAGCCTTTCGCTTCTTTGACTTCTTAGGGGATCGTTCATCCATGGTCTTTGATTCCTCGATTGGTTTCTTGGCTGATGGTGTTGTCGCCTGACTAGGTCCTGCCTGTCTTGGTGACTCTTGAGTGGCTTCATCCTGGAGATGATACATGGCAGTAGCTAATTCAACAGTCTTCAGGACTACTTCGCCTATTCGCTGAGCGAATTTTTGGCTGCTTGCTCAGATATCTGGGCGTCATTGTGATGAAGAGACATTCTTGAAGAAAAAGAAAGGCATAGGGAGAAACAAGTGAAAGGTTTATTGGATAACCAATACAGAATGGTAACGAATGAAAATTGTGATCATTTGTTTGTTACCTAAGGCAAACAAATGAGATGGTGACAATTCAAAGTAAATGGGTCAAAAATAATGTATCGCGAAGACATGCTCGCCTATAAGTGAACACTCATCCCAAGAATTCCCAGGTAAGCACAACTGGTCTCGCGTCTGATGAGATGTATACGAAGTGCTTGCCTAGCCAGAAAACCCAGAATACAGGCATTCACCCTTCCAGTTTGCACGTGTTTACATTATTTAAAACCCAAAACCTTGACGAAGTTTTGAAAACTCAAAGGGGTTCAAAACCATATAATAGAGAGTTCAAAACCTAGTAATCAATCATCCTAGAACAGATGATTAGTTTTCAAAGCGGTTTTGAAATTTATGTTCTTGTTGTGGTTGTCACCTAAGGATAGGTGACAGTATTGTTTTATGACTAAACGCAAGTAAACTCGCGTTAGGGTCCTAAGAAGGTTATAGACTAGGTCAAAGCATTACTAATAACCTAATTCCCTATAACCATTGGCTCTGATACCATCTTTTCTGTCACACCCCGACCGCGTAAAACAACAGATCGCGGCGGAAACATCGAGGCGTGTTGCAACAGAATTAATGTTTCATAACCATGGATACCAAAAAGTGTTTCGTTTTATTAATCATTGAATAATTACATTGTCTGGAAATCTAAATACACAATTTTAAACATAGTCTATCATTGTTATTGAGTCACTAAGGCCTCGTCCAATCCTATGTGAGCATGCATCTTATCAATCGATAACATTCAACAATACCTGAAACATATGTGAAAACGAGGTCAGCAAAGAAATGCTGGCGAGTACATAGGTTTTGTAGGAGTGTCGAAATCATGGCTAGTTTAGATGTTGCAATACTTTATTTAAAAACCTTGTTTTGAAAAGAGTATAATATTGCAACTCAATTAACCAACTCAAATCAAGCGGGTTATAATTTGTAAAACCTCGTAGCCATGACTCTTAACCCAAAAACATTTGTTTTAGTAAATTATTTGGAAAAACAATGATAAGTTCAGGTGATATGTATAAATAAGAAAATAAAGCATGATTAAATGAATAACCATGTAATATGAGTTTGTATAAGATAAGTTGTTTGTAAATAAATGTCTTGTGAAAAGTATGTTACTTGTATAAAATGTTCTATGTCTCGAGCTGAAATGATTCAAATAACACTACAATATGTAATACCATACAAACACTTATATATAGGAAGTACCAGCGGCGTATCCACCATGCTTGTATCATATTCCACACGCATTGTTACTTAATCATTTAATCCAAACCAAACCACCAAAGTAATTGTTAAAACATCGTGTGAAAACCCAATCGTTACCCAATCGTTAAAACATCGTGTGAAAACCCAATCGTTACCCAATCGTTACCCAATCGTTAAAACATCGTGTGAAACCCAATCGTTAATTGTTTAATTCGTTTTAGGTCGTGAAACTACTTATATGGTCGTCTCGCTAATAACATCCAAACCTTCGTGACTCATCACTCGTAGCTTCTCGTTTTCGCATTAACAAACCTCCATAGGGTAAGTTAATGTTTCAGATTCAGTCGCTACCTACCATTGCCCACACATAACCACGGGAGTAGTAAATAACGGGATTTGTCAGATCCTATGGTACCATAACCTAATACTGGTCGGCTTGATCATTGCTAATGAATGTCATTTGTTATGTAAACACAACCAACAAGTTTGTTCACTTTATTGAAATCGTTATTAGTTTTGTATAAATCGTCTTAATTGTTTTTGAAACCATCGTTATAACATCGAAAACATTTAGCACATATGAGTCACCCCAAAACAATTGAAAGCAGTAAAATAGGGGAATAATGTACTCGCCTGAGAATGCTTGGAGGTCTTGAACAACAACCAAACAAAGCTTGAGGGAGCACGGAATCAATCGGCAATCTAAAACTATATAAATAAACCGGATCTAAATCGGGAGATCGGATAGGATGAGGCTTGGTAAACCAAACGAGTTTTGGAACTCATATGATATGGTTTAACAAGACCTACATACTACAATGAAACCAAACCTAAGTGCTATCGACCCATCGCGGCCCATTACGACCCGTTTAGGTAGCTTATGCTACTTTAACGCGTCGTTCGCGTGAAACGCGTTCAGACCGTCTAACTAGTCCTATGACAAGTGTTATATGCCTAAACATGTTACATAATCAGTTATGTGACAAAAGTTTAGGTTACATATGCTTAATTACCAATTATACATGAAAAGGGTATTCTGGTAATTTACCTAAGGCATATAAACTACCTATCATACAACTACTTAAACGATGTGACCATAGGGTATAACCTCGGAAGGTTATTCCCTACCTACTATGGTCACCTAATGTATTTGGTCGGATCCTAATGATCGACCAAATGGGTCGAGTTCGAAGGTATAGGCGATTTATTAGATCGCCTACCCTACGACTCTAGACAACGTGGTAATCAGTGGGCATAGTCCCAAGGGACTATGACCAACGTGATTACACTCACGTTGCGAAGTTCAAACGAACTTCGCATTGACCATTACTGGTCAACGCTGAAAGTCAAACAAAGTTTGACTTTCTGACTCTAAAAGCAATAAAATAAGGAAAAGAACGAAAGAATACTTACCCAGGGTCCCCGAATGCTAATCCCGACTTCAAGAACTCAGGTATGAAACAATGGTTTCAACTTAGAGCTCTCAAAATCAGAATTCTTGTAAGAAATAGCAATGGGGGGCATGGGGTATATATAGATTTCGGGTAACCGCTAGGATCGTTTCTTGAATATCGTGCCACGATCCAAGCCGAACACTTGTCACAATGTTGTGGTGGCTAAAATGTTGTTCTTATCCGCTGACTAGACGATAGGAAACGTGTGGACACGAATCAATTCAGTTGCAAGTTGCAAAACAAACATTGAATCTGGTCAGAAGGGCTAATGCGGCCCGCTTTAGATTTAGGCAAACACAATGCGGGCCGCTTGGGGCCTCTGATCTGCACATATGTTTCAGAAATGACAGTTTAGGTCCCTGCACGTGTTTAAGGCCATTTCCGACACTTCTAAGGCCCGTAAAGCCAACTTTAAGGCCCTAAAATGTTGCCTAAACATTGTGGACATGAAACATGCTTAGAAATATGTCGGATGATGGTTCGTTTGGTCGTACGAACGCGATGTTCGCTTAATTACGACGGAATGCGCATAAGCGCGAAAAACGATCCAAATGACGCAACGAATGGATTTTTCTTAAGGCGAACACTAAAATATAATATAGTCATGCTTACATAAATTTTTGGATGTCCGGATGTATTCAGAACGTAAGTTATGCGCGAAAATGCAAACTTGTGCACTTTTTGACACTTTTAGTCCCTGAATGACCCAAAAGTTTATTTTAGCACACCGAACCCCTCAAAGCCTATTTCTAAGCTATGTGAAGGATATTTATGGTATGTTTAACTTATGGTCATGCTCCGGAAGGTCTGTTACAGTTCAAATTGGCATACTTTCGCAGTTTGTCAACTTTAGTCCCTGTAAGCGATTTAACTTTGATTTCACCACACCAAACCTTCCAAAACTTATATCTAAGTTATGTAAAGGTTATTTAAGGTATGTTAAGCCTATTTCACTATTCCGGAGTGTTCGTTGGATTAAACTGGTTATATCTACGCATCAGTGCGCGTATAACCTTCCAGAAAGCGATTTAGAGCTTGAAATCGAACAAGAATAGATATGTGCAAAAGATACACATATTTTTACAAATCCCAAGTATGAAATACAATATTTCATTGGTTTGGCATTTGTTTGATGTCCGTGGAGGCACAGGTGTTACAACAACCTTAGGATATTATCCCTACTCAGAGTATTCAAGGATCTGCTCCCGTTTTGGCTTCTAATGATGAAATTCTAACCTTATTTAGAAGTGTGCAGGAGCAAATGAGGCAGCAACAGGAAACAAACCAAATGCTGATGAGAAAAATACAACTATTGAAATCTAGCTCAAGCAGACCCGTTGAGGCTATCGTCACTCCTTTACAACCCAGAGCTTTGAACTTCAGTTCGGCTATGTATACTGAGGATAACAGGGGAAATATTGTGCCTAGCCATCCTCAGAATCATACTCCTGAAATACCCTCCTCGATCACCATGTCAACTGTGAGGAGCTCAGGATATGGCCGGAATCCCCAGACTGGTAACGTGTCAAATAGTAATATTCTTGCTACTAACACTAATGGATCTTTGCAGGATGCAGGTATGACGTCAACATTTACTAGGGAGCTTCAGAAATTGAAGGACATGATATCCAGTGTACCTGGGGTGGTCCAGCCAATTCCGGAAGTATCCCAAGACAGCCACAGGGAAGCGTGCCTATGCAAGGGTTTTGGTTCTACCTTAACAGGATCGGCCTTGAAATGGCTCTTAAATGTTCCTCCTCATTCGATTACATCATTTGCTCACCTAGTGAATTTGTTTAATAGTCAATTTTCTTGTAGTCGAAGTTTTGAAAAACTAACAAGTGATCTCTACAGGATAACTCAAGGACCTCAGGAATCCTTAAGAGATTATGTGAACAAGTTTAGCCCAGAATCCTTAGACATTCCACATCTTGATGTAGCGATAGCTGTGCAGGCTTTCAAGATGGGGCTACAAAAAGATTCTCAATTTTACCAAGATCTTGTAATGAACCCATGCAGGAACTTGGATGAAGCTCGAAACAGGGCCCTAAGATATATTCGACTGGAGGATGACAAAAAGATGCAAGAGAGAATGAACTCGTCCACCACTTATGAGTCAACTAATAGGAAGACAGAATCCTCATTTAAACCATATCGCTCTAAACCGTATGGCAGAAATGACAACAAGAAAGTGAATGCTGTAGAAGACGAGGATCCTGAAGAATATCCTGAATTATCTGAATATTGCTTTTCTGTTAACATACCTGAATTAATGTATGCTATGCAGGGTTTAGGAGACAAAGCTAGGTGGCCTCGAAAGAATCAACAAAAAGCTGATTGGAAGGATAAGTCCAAATGGTGTGCCTTCCATGAGGATTTCGGACATGTAACTGAGGATTGCATTGCACTAAGAAAAGAAATAAGTTATCTTCTAAGCAAGGGGTATCTGAAGGATCTCATAGGAAGAAAGAAGAATAAGGGTCAGGATACTGAGAAGGATCCTGAACGAGCAGCATCACCTCCTGCGGATGCCAAGATAATCAACTTTATTTCAGGAGGATCCGACATTTGTGGGACTTCGTATTTTGCGGCCAAGAGACATGCAAAGGAGGCTAAGGCCGAAAGGGGAGACAAACCAGCCAGGATGACTACCCTCACGACTGATAAAATGATCACTTTCGACAGTGATGATAGGGATACTGTCCAGGATCCTCACCATGATGCTCTGGTAATAACATTATATGTAGTTAACCATTTTGTACGCAGGATATTGGTGGACAATGGAAGCTCCGTCAACATAATCCAACTAGAAACTTTGAAGAGAATGAATGTATCTCCAATGGATATCACTTCGAAATCCACCATGCTTGTTGGGTTCAGCGGAGAGGCTAGGAACACAGTGGGAGAGATAAAGTTACCAGTATATGTTGAAGGGGTCAACTCGATACAACGTTTCTGTGTGATGGACTCCCTATCCTACTATAACATCATACTGGGCAGGCCATGGATCCATGATATGAAGGTTGTGCCATCAACTTATCATCAATGCATCAAGATTCCTACCCCTTGGGGGGTTGTCAAGGTTGATAGTGATCAGCAGGAGGCGAAAGAATGTTACTCATCCTCAATGAAATCCTCAACCAAGCCTAATACAGCATAGCAATTAAAGATGTGGGCCCAGGATATCGTGGAGGCTTCAGAGCAGGATATGAAGAAAATTATCCTGGATCAGGATAATCCTGATATCTCGGTGCTCGTAAGAACCAATATCCCTCAGGATATTGAAGAACAGTTAACTAACTTTTTGAAGTGCAGGATGTCAACATTTGCATGGAAGCATGAGGATATGACAGGTATATCCAAAGACATTATCACTCACAAGCTTGGAATTGACAAGTCGTTCAAGCCTATTCAGCAAAAGAGAAGGAAGTTTGCTCCTGAACAAAATACAATTATCCAAGAGGGAGTTGAAAGATTGTTGAAGTCCAAAATGATCAGGGAAGTCAAGTTTCCAAGATGGCTGGTAAATGTAGTCGTGGTACAGAAGAAAAATGGGAAATGGAGAGTTTGTGTAGATTACACAGACTTGAATAAGGCTTGTCCTAAAGACCCATTTCCTCTTCCTCATATTGATGCAATGGTGGATGCTACTGCCGGGCATGAGATGTTAACCTTCATGGATGCATCCTCAGGATTTCAGCAGATTCAAATGGAGCCTTCAGACCAGGAGGATACTGCCTTCATGACACCAACAGGTATTTATTGTTATACTGCTATGCCTTTTGGTTTGAAAAATGCAGGTGCAACCTACCAAAGATTGGTGAACATGATGTTCAAAGATAAGTTGGGGGACACAATGGAGGTATACATCGATGATATGGTGGTAAAATCTAAAAAGGCTGAGGATCACCTCCAGGATATTAAGGAAGCATTTGATATCTTGGATCAGTATAACATGAAACTAAATCCTGCTAAGTGCCATTTCGGAGTGGGGGCAAGAAAGTTTTTAGGATATATGGTAACCAAAAGAGGAATAGAGGCAAGCCTGGAGCAGATTAAAGCCATCTTTGATATCAAATCACCTTCAAATATGAAGGATGTTCAACGGTTAACAGGGCGAGTTGCAGCATTGAACAGATGTATATCAAGATCCTCCGAGAAATGCAAGGAATTTTATGATATCCTGAAGAAAAACAAGAAGTTCGAATGGGGAGAGAAGCATGAAGCAGCCTTGCAGGATTTGAAGCAGTATCTTTCAACTGCACCTCTATTGATGAAGCCTGAGAATGGTGAACCACTGTCCCTATACCTCGCAGTATCGGGGAATGCTGTAAGTGTCGTCCTTATAAAGGATCATGAAGGTCAGCAATATCCTGTCTATTATGTTAGTAAAAGTTTGTTAGATGCTGAAACTAGATATTCACATTTAGAAAAGTTAATATTGGCTCTAGTTATGGCATCAACAAAGCTTAGACATTATTTTGAGACACATAGGATTCATGTTAAAACAAATTATCCTGTTAAAAATGTACTTAGGAAACCCGAGATGTCAGGCAGGATGGCCAAGTGGTCAGTGAAGCTGAGTGCTTATGACTTAGTGTATGAACCTAGGAATGCCATAAAATCACAGGCTCTAGCTGACTTTGTGGCTGATTTCAGTAGTGACATTCAGGATGAGGTAGACCTAGAAGTCCAACAATTAGGAGAATCCTCAGGATCCTGGACATTGTACACTGATGGAGCATCTAATGTTAGAGGAGTAGGATTGGGAATACTACTAAAATCGCCACAGGGGGACATATTACCCCAGGCTATTAGGTGTGAATTTCCTGCTACTAATAACGAAGCAGAATATGAGGCTTTAATTGCAGGATTAGAACTAGCTAAAAATATGAATATGAATATTAAGAATTTGCAAGTATATGTGGATTCCTTGTTAATTACTAATCATTTTAATGGATCCTATGCAGCTAAAGGTGAGAAGTTAATTGAATATCTTGATATTCTCAAAAAAATTAGCAGGATATTTCGACGTTTTTACACTTAAACAGGTACCAAGGGAGGATAATGCTGAAGCAGATGCCTTAGCAAATCTGGGATCATCGGTCAAGATACCAGAAGGGACCCAAATACCAATATTGCATATCTTGTATCCTGCCACGAATCCTCAGGATAAAGAAGTAGTAAGTATTTAGGACCCTGGAGCTGAGTATCCTGAGGAGGATCCTAAATCCTGGACGGCTCCAATCATAAGATATCTCAAGGAAGGACACATCCCTAAAGACGAAAATCCCAAGGCATTTAGGATGAAGGTATCACGATTCACTATTATAAATAATGTTTTGTATAAAAAATATCTTGCAGGACCATATTTGAGATGCTTGGAAGATCCTGAAGCCAAAGAAGTACTTCAGGATATACATGGAGGGGATTGCGGTAACCACACTGGGGGCAGGTCGTTATTCTCAAAGGTATTGAGAACAGGATACTATTGGCCGACAATGAAGAAAGATACTGCAGAATATGCTCGAAGATGTGATGCATGTCAAAGACACAGTAACATACTACATCAACCAGCTGAACCACTATATCCTATAGCTTCCCCTTGGCCGTTCATGAAATGGGGGATGGACATAGTAGGGAAATTACCAAAAGCTCCAGGAGGAAAAGTCTTTATGCTGGCAATGACTGATTATTTCTCAAAGTGGATTGAAGCTGAAGCATTTGTTCAAGTTAGAGACCAAGAAGTAGTATCCTTCATAAAGAGGAATATCTTGACCAGGTTTGGAGTACCAGCTGAAATCATTTGTGACAATGGATCCCAGTTTATAAGCAAGAGGACTACTGACTTTTGCAAGAGTTGGGGAATCAAAATGATCACATCCACTCCGGTACATCCTCAAGCAAATGGACAAGCTGAATCCTCAAACAAGATAATTGTCAACAACTTAAAGAAGAGACTAGGGGCTAAAAAAGGAAGATGGGCAGAAGAATTACCCTTTGTTTTGTGGGCTGATAGAACAACGGTAAAAAATGCAACTGGCCAAACCCCGTTTTCCTTGGTATTTGGAGCAGAAGCAGTGATCCCAATGGAAATGGTGATACCTACGGCAAGATCTATCCTCCGGGATCCTGAGCAGAATCCTGAAGCTTTGTGTCAAGATTTGGATACTGTAGACGAAACAAGAGATGCAGCAAGGCTAAGGATGGCAGCATATCAACAGAGGATATCTAAAGCATATAACAAGAATATAAGGACTAGGAGATTTCAAGTTGGAGATTGGGTATTAAGAAAGGCTTTTCAGAATACTACTTGTTTTGGTCAAAAATCAAGCAATGATAATGCAACCAAACTTTCTGTTGTGAGGTATGATGCTTGAATTGATGAACAACAATAAGGATCACTATGAAATATAATGAACAAGTGACACGAAGATTTATACGAGGAAAAATCCCTTGATCAATGAATGATCACCGGCATAAAAAACCTCGGGTGATGGAAAATACCGATCACCAACTCAAATTAAACAAGAAAATGTAATACAACTTCGGATGATAGCGAGCTAAGTACAAGGATCACTATAGTGTATTGTGTAAAAAAGTGTGTAATCGCCAAGTGAGTTAACGAGAGCTGGTGAGAGCAGTTGTAAGAGTGTGTGTGTAGCCAAAAATAGCCAAGTGTTTTCTAATTAGCTCGCTACCCCTTTAAAAATGAAAAATATCTACACTAACTAACATTCCGCAAATGGTGCAAGTTCTCCACGACTCCATAACGTCCAATTTTGGCCAGGCACGTGCGGAATAAACATAGAATATACTCCAGGAATATCGCCAAGACCAAGTCCAAGCTGGTACTCCTGCAAAACAGTTTCGAATTCAAAGTAGACAACCGTTAGTACAAGGATCCTTATGATGATCCATGATCCTGATCCTGCAACACCTCTGAGGATCACTACTTCAGACAGAATTGAGGATCACTAAACCCAACAGTAAATGAGGATCACTGATCATTTAGAAATCCACCCCTAACAATTGCCCCCAAAATATAAGTGTTAGGGGTGGATTTCTAAATGACTCGTGATCCTCAAATATTATCCTGTTTGGTGATCCTTACTTCTGTGTCAGTTAGTGATCCTCAGAAGTGCTTCAGGATCAGGATCATGGATCATCCTAAGGATCCTTATACTAATGATTGTTCACTTTGAATTGGTAACTGTTTTGCAGGAATATCAAATGGGACTTGGTCTTGGCGATATTTCTGGAGAATATTCTAACTCTATTCCGCACGTGCTTGGTCAGAAATGGACGTTGTGGAGTCGTGGAGGACTTGCACCATTTGCGGATAGTTTGTTACTTAGATTTTTATTAGATTTAAATGGGGTAGCGAGCTAATTAGACAACACTTATGCTATTTTTGGCTACACGCACTCTGAAAACCGCTCACACCAGCTCTCGTTCATTCACTTAGCGATTTCATACACTTTTTACACATTACACTATAGTGATCCTTGTATTTAGCTCGCTATCATCCGAAGTTGTAACACATTACTTGTTTAATTTGAGTTGGTGATCGGTAGTTTCAATCACCCGGGGTTTTTGGTGCCGGAGATCAACTCTTGATCAAGGGCTTTTTCCCCGTATAAACCTTGTGTCACTTGTTATTTATCTTTCATAGTGATCCTTATTGCTATAAATCAATTCAAGCATCATACCCCTTAACAGAGAGTTTGGTTGCATTATCCTCATCAGATTTTTTGACCAAAACAGTTTGGCGCCCACCGTGGGGCAATTGGTGCTTCATTTCTAAGAAATTCTCATCTTTGTGATCATTCCGGTTCATTGCATACGAGCAAATGGCTTCATCAACAAAGAATACCTCTAGTGCGATGTCTGCAGTCAATTCATCCCAGGGCATTCCACCTTTGCCTCCACCACCTTCTGGACCTCAGAAAAATGCCGAGAAGAAACCAACTCCCATTTTCTCAAAACCTCCAACTTCTTCTGCTTCTTATACTCCTACTACTAGTGACTTGTTTACTCTGATTTTGCAGATGAAGGAGCATATCCAGCAGCAGGACAAGACCAATGAAAGAATCCTTAGGGAAATTGGAGACATCAAGAAACAAAAGAGATCGGCAGAGGATCATTCCCCACTAATGCCCAGATCTTTGAATTTTGATACTCCGGTTATAACTTCTCAGCCTTCGCTGGTTCCAGACGTTCAATATGTTGGAGGACCAAAAGGAGTGCATTACGGGTCGTCAGCAATGACTCAGGCTTCAGGGTTACACTTTCAACCATCAGGATCCCATCCTCAGCATATAGGATCCTTTGCAAGCTCAGGAGGATACTCGGGAGCGCAGCAGATTCAAGGGTACTGGCCATTTCAAGGATCCTCCCAGGTTCAAGGATCCTCCCAGGTTCAAGGATCCTCCTATGTTCAAGGATCCTCCTATGTTCAAGGATCCTCCCATGTTCAAGGATCCTCCTATGTTCCAGGATCCTCCCAGGTCCAAGGATACTCACAGTTTCAAGGATCCTTCCAGATTCCAGGATCCTTAAGGAGTTTGCAATCAGGAAGTTCCGACATCCATCAGGGAGATTTCATTCCAATGCAAACCATTGCTTCTACGGGTCCATCGGCCATTCCAGAATCCCAACAATATGGATTAACATCCACTCTTCCTAATTTGAATCCAATGGGAGGTAACACTTTTAATAATTCTTATACTACTAACCATGGCCTTATGCAGGATCCAGGTATCAATCATGCCATGGCCAGAGAATTGCAAAAGTTAAAGGATATGATATCAAGTGTCCCAGGAGTGGTCAAGCCTATCCCAGAGATTGCGGATGGGAGCCACAAGATATCTTGTTTTGCACCACCAATCTGTGATGCTGAGATACCCAAGAGGTTCCATGTACCTACCATGAAGTTGTATGATGGTTCAACGGCTCCTGAGGAACACATAGCTCAATACAGGGAAAGGATGGAGATCAATCCCATCCCAGAAAGGTTAAAGGAAGCATGTCTGTGCAAGGGATTTGGATCCACTCTTACTGGATCGGCTCTTAAATGGCTGCTAAGTCTTCCCCCCTACTCTATTACCTCATTTGCTAATCTAGTTAATCTATTTAATAATCAGTTTTCTTGTAGTAGAAAATTTGAGCGTTTAACTAGTGATCTATATAGGATAACCCAGGGTCATAATGAATCATTAAGGGATTGTATCACTAAATTTAGTAAAGAATCCTTGGATATTCCTAACTTGGATATAGCTACGGCTGTTGAAGCCTTTAAAATGGGATTGCTTAGGGATTCGTTATTCTATGATGATCTTGTTATGACACCATGCAGGAACCTAGATGAGGTAAGGACCCGGGCCCTTAGGTTCATCCGGCTAGAGGATGACAAAAGGATCCAGGAGAGGTTAGCAGGATCCTCAAAGCAAGAGAAGCAAGGATCCTCATTCAAGAACAACAAGTTCAGATCCTTTAATAGATCTGACAACCAGAATGTGCATGCTGTTGAACAAGAAGAGGATGATGAGGATTATCCTCCAATCTCTGAATATTGTTTTTCTGTTGATAACAATGAACTAATCCTTGCGATGCAGAATTTAGGTGATAAAGCTAGATGGCCCAGAAAAAATGATAGACCAACTGCAACTAAAGATAAATCAAAGTGGTGTGCATACCATGAAGATTTTGGGCATCTCACAGAAGAATGCATCGCATTAAGAAAAGAAATTGGATACTTGTTGAGCAAGGGGCACTTGAAAGAATTATTGGGGAGAAAGAAGTCAAGGACTCAGGATCCTGAAAGGCTCCCAGAGAAAGCTCCAGCCCCTCCAGCAGATGCACAAATTATAAACTTTATATCTGGAGGATCAGACATTTGTGGAACATCCTTCTCCGCAGCCAAAAGACATGCGAAGGAAACCAAGATGGATAATGGAGATAGACCCACTCGAACATCCAGTGTCTCCAAAGGAAAGTTATAACTTTTGATGAGGATGATCGTGTTGACATCCAGGATCCTCATCATGATGGTTTGGTTATCACTCTTTTTATTTCTAACCATTTTGTTCGCAGGATCCTTATAGATGGAGGAAGCTCTGTGAATATTATCCAGCTAGATGTTCTCAAGAAGATGAACATCCCTGAATCCGAAATCATACCAAGATCCTCTGTGCTCGTGGGATTCAGTGGCGAGACCAAGAATACTCTGGGGGACATTAAACTCCCAATCTATATCGAAGGCCTACATTCTTACCAAAAGTTTTGTGTTATTGACTGTTTATCTTGTTGTAATGTGATCCTTGGCAGGCCTTGGATACACGATATGAAGGCAGTCCCATCCACTTATCATCAATGTGTGAAGCTTCCTAGCCCTTGGGGAATAGTGAAGATTGATAGTGATCAGCAAGAGGCTAAGAACTGCTACACCTCATCAATGAAACCAGCATCAAAGTCTAGGGAGCAATAGCAATCAAAGTATCCTCCAAGGGATGTCTTGGAGGCAAGAGAACAGGATATAGTAGAAATCCTTTTGGATCCTGATGATCCTGAATCTATAGTTTATATAGGATCAGGGATCCTTGGCGAAATGAAGGAAGACCTCATATCCTTCCTCAAAAGGAGAAAGACTATCTTTGCATGGAAACACGAAGACATGACAGGCATATCTAAAGATGTAATCACTCACAAACTTGGCATCGATAGGTCCTTCAAACCAATCCATCAAAGGAGAAGGAAATTTGCACCAGAAAGAAATGCCATTATCCAGGAGGAGGTAGAGAAATTACTCCGAGCAGGTATGATTAGAGAGGTCAAGTATCCAAGATGGTTGGCCAATGTGGTTGTTGTTCAAAAGAAAAACGGAAAGTGGAGGGTATGTGTCGATTTTACCGATTTAAATAAGGCATGTCCCAAGGATCCTTTCCCATTACCCCACATTGACTCCATGGTGGATGCAACTGCGGGTCATGAACTGTTAACTTTTATGGATGCTTCATCTGGATTTCAACAAATCCAAATGGAACCATCCGATCAAGAGGATACAGCCTTCATGACTCCAACTGGTATATACTGCTATATTGCTATGCCATTCGGACTAAGAAATGCAGGTGCAACTTATCAAAGGCTAGTGAATATGATGTTCAAGGATCAGATTGGACAAACTATGGAGGTTTACATAGATGATATGGTGGTAAAATCAATAAAGGCTGAGGATCACCTAAGAGACTTGGAGGAAGCATTCAATATCCTTGATAAATACAATATGAAGCTTAATCCTTCAAAATGTCACTTTGGTGTTAAAGCAGGTAAATTCTTAGGATATATGGTGACAAAGAGAGGCATTGAAGCCAGTCCAGAACAAATCAAAGCAATAGTGAACATCAAGTCCCCTACCAATGCTAAGGATGTTCAGAGATTAACAGGCAGGATTGCAGCTTTAAACAGATTCATATCCAAATCCTCAGAAAAGTGCAAGGAATTCTATGATATCCTAAGGAAGAACAAGAAATTCGAGTGGACTGAGAAGCATGAAAGTGCCTTAAGAGCTCTTAAGGATTACCTATCCTCGGCCCCGGCTTTAATGAAACCAGAAAAAGGAGATGTGTTATCCTTATATCTTGCGGTATCCTCAAAAGCAGTAAGTATCGTCCTTGTTAAGGATCACGAAGGTACACAACATCCTGTCTATTATGTAAGTAAGAGTTTACTTGATGCTGAATCCAGGTATTCACACTTAGAAAAACTTATCCTTGCATTAATTATGGCATCTACCAAATTAAGACATTATTTTGAAACTCATGTTATTATCGTTAAAACTAATTTTCCAATCAAGAATGTCCTCAAGAAACCTGAAATGTCAGGAAGGATGGCTAAGTGGGCAGTGAAGCTTAGTGCATATGATATAAGATATGATCCCAGGACAGCCATTAAATCCCAAGCATTAGCTGACTTTGTGGCAGATTTCAGTAGTGATTTACAAAAGGAAGCTGAATTAGAAGTCCAGCAGCTAGAAGAGACCAAGGATCCTTGGATACTCTACACTGATGGATCCTCAAACATCAAGGGAACAGGGATTGGAATACTACTAAAATCGCCACAGGGGGACATAATACCCCACTCTATAGCTTGTGAGTTCCAAACCACTAACAATGAGGCGGAATATGAAGCCTTGATAGTTGGCTTGCAAATCGCTAAGCATATGAGGATCAGGTATCTTGAGGTACATGTAGATTCTTTGTTAATCACTAATCACTTTAATGGATCCTATGCTGTTAAAGGTGAAAAGCTAATCAAATATCTGGAGTTAGTCAAAGAATTGGCACTCTCTTTTGTATCCTTTAGTTTGACACAGGTACCAAGGGAAGAGAATGCAGAGGGAGATGCACTAGCCAATTTAGGATCATCCTTGAAGATCCCGGAGGATATCAAGATCCCTATTATCCATATCCTGACCCCGGCTATCGAGGATCATGTGGCTATGGAGATAGGAGAGAATTCTGCAATTATCCCTAGTGAGGATACTCAAACTCATTCAGGATCATGGATCCTCCCAATCATGAGATACTTACAACATGGAGAGATTCCTACAGGAGAAAACCCTAGGGCTTTCAAAATTAAGGTATCTCAATTCACAATTTTAAATAATATGTTGTATAGACGATCTCTTGCAGGACCATACTTAAGATGCATTGAGGATCCTGAAATCCAAGAAGTTTTAAAAGACTTTCATGAAGGAGATTGTGGAAACCACACTGGGGGCAGTGTGTTATTCTCGAGGATCCTGAGGACAGGATACTACTGGCCAACCATGAAGAGAGATGTTGTGGAGTATGCTAAGAGATGTGATCCTTGTCAGAGACACAGCAATATCCTTCATCAACCAGCTCAATTTTTGCATCCTATATCCTCCTCTTGGCCATTTATGAGATGGGGTATGGATATAGTTGGTAAGCTCCCTAAGGCACCTGGTGGAAAAGTATTCATGCTCGCTATGACTGATTACTTCTCCAAGTGGATAGAGGCTGAAGCTTTTGCCCAAGTCAGAGAAAAGGAAGTTCACTAACTTTTGTGACAGCTGGGGGATTAAGATGATAACATCAACACCAGTCCACCCACAAGCTAATGGACAGGCAGAATCCTCCAATAAGATCATCATCAACAATTTGAAGAAGAAGCTTGGATCCAAGAAAGGGAAATGGGCAGAAGAATTACCTTATGTGCTTTGGGCTGATAGGACAACTCCTAAGAATGCTACAGGCCAAACTCCATTCTCTTTGGTATTTGGGGCAGAATCAGTGATCCCTACAGAAATGGTGATTCCACCTGCTAGAACCAGTATTCGTGACCCTGAGGAAAATGATGAGAACTTGGTTCAAGACCTGGATACTATAGAAGAAATCAGAGAGTTGGCAAGGATAAGGATGGCCAGTTATCAGCAAAGAATGGCCGGTGCATACAACAAAAATGTGAGGATCAGGAAATTCCAAATTGGTGATATGGTACTAAGGAAAGCATTTCAGAATACCACCAATCCTGCTGATGGAAAGTTGGCACCAAAATGGGAAGGCCCTTACTTGATTGAAGCTGAGGCTGGAAAGGGGGCATATCGATTGCTAACAATGGAAGGTGACTTACTACCATGAGCTTGGAATGCTGTCCATTTGAAGAGATATTTCATGTGATAAGGATCCATGATCCTCACATGATAAATATCCTTAAAGGGTCCTTAAAGCACAGATGGTCCTCATTTTTGGTAACATTCTAATCTTAAACTATTTCATTTCCTTACTTTTTCACATAAGGATAAGGATCTTGCATCCTTTATCCCCATTTCACGAGATTTTGAGTTTTGAAGGTTCAGGTACTCTTAGCAAAAGCATGATTATCCACACAAGCAACCAGTTACTTGGGTTTGACCCCAGTTATCCTTGGGTTTGACCCCAGTTCCGCCAGTAGCGCACGATGATCCTGGTATAGTTCATGGCAGTGGGACCAGTACTCGTTTTAGGGGCTGATAATTCCATTGTACTGGCTATACCTAGGATCCTACGTATAATGGTAGACGTACCATACATCCGTTCTTAAGGTTTCTAGCGTTTTCACGCTAGCTAAGGTTTTGGCATTTTCATGCCACTAAGTTTGGATAGTCGCCAGTTAGGGCCATACTCCAGTTAACATACGATCCTTGGGCTTGTCCCCAGTTATCCTTTGGGCTTGTCCCCAGTTATCCTTTGGGCTTGTCCCCAGTTGCTAACCTTTATCTTATAATGGCTTAGTCCCAAGTTATGTTTTATTTCAGGTTTTCGAAGTTAAACAACCAAGGATCCTTGATCCTTACCTTTTACTAAGGTTTGTTGTGTGATTATCCTGGTTATAATAATATTAGGAGTTAGGATCCTAACTTGGATCCTCAGGTATGATCCTTAACTATTTTGATTTTATTCATTGATTATTTGAATAACCCTAATACTTTGACAACTGAACTCATGATCCTTAAAATATACCACTTTTTGGAAATTTTCAACTATAGGATATTTGATCCTGCATTATATCCTAAATTTTTTATCTAAGTTGTTCAACTTTTCTTACTCAGACAAGTGTAAATCAAAACAATTGAAAAATAAAACAACAAGGATATCAACACAAGATAAGCCAAAAAAAGATTAAGGTTATTTTATTAACAAAAGTTTAACCCTCAAAGGTTGTCAAAATTACCTACCCCGAGCATCTACCAGCAATACGTGGCCCGTCCGCTGGGGTAGGTAAAGGGTGTCCATTATCTAAAGGTCTTAGTAGTGCAGGAATTAAAAAGGTGGCAGGATCACAATGGCTTCATCCCCCAAACAGAGGATCCCTCCACCAGTTGTAATCCTACCTATTGTCCAAAGGATCATTCATGATCCTTAACCCTAATAGCTATTGTTTAGTTATTACAGACCATCATTGTTTTAAAAACATCACAACCACAAAAAACTACTACCAAATTTAAAAATTGGGCTCCGGCTGCGTCTAGGAATGTCCATCATTGCCCAATTGTGCAGCCTACACCTTCGCTGCATCCTTGTCCCCTCCAGCTTTGGTATCCTTAACCTGATCCTTCCCACTGCCTCCAGCCTCGATCGCCAAAACCTCCTCAGTATCTTCATCATCTTCAAGATCAGCCAACCTTGCTTTCCAGCCCTCAACATCCCAGCTTCTTCTGTCGAAGTTAGGATCTTGAGCTTCCTGGGCCATCTTTAGTTTTGTCTGATACATTGTGATGGCAGCAGAGACCTTTGTACCTTCTATGAGATCATGCTTCTCATAGTCAATGTCGATCAGGATTTTAGCCGTCTTAGTCTTGGCATCTTGAAGGGCCTTTTCAAGATCGGCAATCTTGAGATCCTTAAGTACTGCAACTTGTTGAAGGTCAGCAATCTTCTTATCCTGCTCCTCGACGCGTCCCACATAATCTTCAATCTCAGCAAATTTCTGCAAAGAAAAAGACAAAGCAATTCAAGATCAGGTGATCCTCAAATGAGTAGGATACCTAGGCAGAATTGATGATCCTCACCTCATTGAAGTATTCAAGGAACTGGTGGCGGATCAGTGGTAGGCCTTGTAGGTCCTCGGTGTCAGAAGTTTTCCTCTTCTTGCCACCCCTTCCTTTAGTGGGTGCCTTGGGAATGGAGATGCTAGGACTGGTAGTGGCCCTCTTCTTCCTGGATCGAACAACATCAAGGTCGGCCGTGTTGAATTGGGAGGCAGGCTTGGAAGATTTTCCGGCACCTACATATTTAAAGCAAGATAAGTATCCTTATCCTATTTCAATATAACTATTTATTTTAATATTCAACTATGCAAAAAGCAGGATACTTACTTGACATGGTGATGGAACCTGAGGATACTTCTTGTGAGTCTTGGGTGTCTATCTTGAATGACCTTATTTCAGGATCAAGCTTCCAAAAAGCAGCAAGCCTATCCTTGGTTGCGGGTGTTATGATGAGGTGCGAAACAGAAATAGCTGCATAACACAAGACAAAAAAGGGTTAGTAATCCTTTCACAAGAGCCAGATTACCTGATGATCCTTCTCAGGATCCTCTGTCCTACCATTGGTGGACCACTTCCTGGGTAAATGCTTTCCGTTTGGAATGGTATCCCTCCTGACGAAGAAGAAGCGTCGTTTCTAATTTGTGTCATTCTTGGTGGCTTTAAAAATGGGGTGTTCCTCACCGGGTTTTCGCTTAAACAGATATCGATGTGATCCAAACGTCGTGAGATCATACATCTGTGTCAGCTCTGACATTCCTAAATCAATCCCTTCCTGCTCTATGATCCTCTCCAGGGTATACAAGACCCTCCAAATTCATCGGCATAGCTTGGATGTAAGAGATGCCGGTAAGAGAAAAGAAGGATTCTGTAAAGTCTGGAAAAGGATAGGTGTATCCTATGGTGAATGGAGTAAGTGGAAAGGCAACCCATGTTTCAGAAACATAGTCGCTCAGAATAGTGGGATCGAAGGGTTTGAAAAAGGTGTTCGCCGGAAAGCAGAGACGGATCTTATCTATTTGAGCATCGTTAAAGCAACACCTCTCATGTATTGAGTCTTTGATAATCCCTTGACTCTTCAAGGGGCTATCCTTCTGGTGATCCTTGGCGGGGGAGGACCGGAGCATCATTGATGTTGGTAAAGAAAGAAAAACAGAGTAAGAGAAGGAGAGATAAGAGAAGAGATACCTGATTGATCTTCGACTGAGAATTTAAAGGGAGTTTCTTTGAATTTAAATGCATATTGATCCTATCTCTAACTCCTATTTATAATGATGATTTGCAGGATTGTCACTTCAGTGACGTCAGCTTTGCAACGGCTAGTCCGTCTCCAACGGCTAGTTATCCGTTAGTTTGTTGGGGATAAGATCGAAAAAATATAACTTGTTTATTTACGATATAACTCCTTATATTTTGGGGGCAATTGTTAGGGGTGGATTTCTAAATGACCCGTGATCCTCAAATATTATCCTGTTTGGTGATCCTTACTTCTGTGTCAGTTAGTGATCCTCAGAAGTGCTTCAGGATCAGGATCATGGATCATCCTAAGGATCCTTATACTAATGATTGTTCACTTTGAATTCGTAACTGTTTTGCAGGAATATCAAATGGGACTTGGTCTTGGCGATATTTCTGGAGAATATTCTAACTCTATTCCGCACGTGCTTGGTCAGAAATGGACGTTGTGGAGTCGTGGAGGACTTGCACCATTTGCGGATAGTTTGTTACTTAGATTTTTATTAGATTTAAATGGGGTAGCGAGCTAATTAGACAACACTTATGCTATTTTTGGCTACACACACTCTGAAAACCGCTCACACCAGCTCTCGTTCATTCACTTAGCGATTTCATACACTTTTTACACATTACACTATAGTGATCCTTGTATTTAGCTCGCTATCATCCGAAGTTGTAACACATTACTTGTTTAATTTGAGTTGGTGATCGGTAGTTTCCATCACCCGGGGTTTTTTGTGCCGGAGATTAACTCTTGATCAAGGGCTTTTTCCCCGTATAAACCTTGTGTCACTTGTTATTTATCTTTCATAGTGATCCTTATTGCTATAAATCAATTCAAGCATCATACCCCTTAACAGAGAGTTTGGTTGCATTATCCTCATCAGATTTTTTGACCAAAACAATAAGGAGTAATTATGTAAATAAACGAGTTGTATTTTGTTCTTATCCGCAATTAACCAACGGATAACTAGCCGTTATAATCGGACTAGCCGTTACGAACATGACGTCACTGAGGTGACTATCCTGCAAAATCATCATTATAAATAGGAGTTAGAGATAGGGATCAATCTGCATTTAAATTCAAGAGAAACTCCCTTTAAATTTATATCCGAAGATCAAACAGGTATCTCTCTTTCTCTTCTTCCTTTACGTTTTCTTTCTCTGCTCCTTCTCTCTTCACCTTCTTCATAATCAAGATGATGTTAAGATCCTCTCCTGCTAAGGATCACAAGAAGGACAATCCTCTTAAGAGCCAGGGGATCATCAAAGATTCAGCGAATGAAAGGTGCTGCTTCACTGATCCGCAAATAGACAGAATCCAGCATTGCTTTCCGGCGAACACCTATTTCAAACCGTTTGATCCTACCATTCTAAGTGATTACGTTTCTGAAACTTGAGTAGCTTTCCCGGTCACTCCTTTCACAATAGGATACTCGTATCCTTTCCCTGAATTCACCCAGTCTTTCTTCTCCCTCACCGGCATCTCCTATATTCAAGCTATGCCAATGATCTGGAGGGTCTTATATACCCTTGAGAGGATCATTGAGCAGGAAGGAATTGCCCTAGGAATGTCGGAGTTGGCAGAGATGTATGATCTCACCACATTTGGATCCCACTGATATCTATTCAAGCGTAAACCCGGTGAAGAACATCCCATCTTCAAAGCCACTAAGAATGATACAAACTGGAAACGGCGATTCTTCTTTGTCAGAAGGGATTCTATCCCGGATGGAAAGAATCTGCCAAGGAAGTGGAGCACCCATGGTAGGATATAGGATCCTGAGAAGGATCACCAGATAATCTTGTTTTTGTATAAGGATCCCTAACACCCTTTTGTTTCTGTTGTACAGCTATCTCTGTTTCGCACCTTATACCATCACCTGCCACCAAGGAAAGGCTCGCTGCTTTCAGAAGACTTGATCCTGCAACAAGGTCATTCAAAACAAACACCCAGGACTCACAAGAAGTATCCTCAGGTTCTGTCACTATGTCAAGTAATTATCCTGTTCTTTGTATAGTTAAATGCTTAAATAAATAGTTAAATAGAAATAGAATAAGGATACTTATCTGTTTTGAATGTGTAGGCGCCGGTAAATCCTCAAAATCTGCCTCCAAGTTCAACATCACGGATCTTGACAATGTCAGATCCTCCAAGAAAAAGTCTGCTGCTAGCCCCTCCGTTGTAATCCCCAAGGCTGCCACTTCAAGGGGAAGAGGTGGAAAGAAAAGAAAGACCTCTGAAGCTGACAACCTTCAAGGCTTACCTCTGATCCGTCATCAATTCCTTGAATACTTTAATGATGTAAGGATCACTGACTTAACTTGATTATCCTGCCCATTTGAGGATCACTTGATCCTGATCTTTGCATTGTCTTCATTGTAGAAATTTGCGGAGATCGAGGACTATGTTGGGAATGTTGAAGAGTGATGGGTGGTCCATTGGACAACCCTTAATCATGTTAAAAGACGAAATAATCATTCACTTAATCGTGTAATTATCTTGAATTAGATAACTACTAGTGCATATGTTTCAGGTGCGGTTCGGGAGCTTAAAGTGGATAAAACGCAGCTTTGGAGAGTATTGGAGTGGAACGGGTCGTGTGCGGAACAAAATATGAAGCAAAGAAGAAATTTCCAGCCACCACCGTAAATTACGGTCTCACCGTAATTTACGGTGGACCTGATGATGACTTGAAGCTGCCGTAAATCAGTCTTGCAACACCGTAACACTTTTATGTCCACCGTAATTTACGGTGGAGCCGTAAATTACGGTGGTATCAGCGATCCAAACCGTAACTGCCTCTTTAAATCAGTTTTTATGATGTCTTTTCAAGTGTTCTTATCATTGGACGGTTATTGGAGACACTAGGGGCGATTTTGCTTGATCTTGCTTGGTTTGGAACAATTTCTAACATTCGGTTTGTGTTTATGATTCCTATGAACATTAGATTTGTTAGTATGATGATTCACCAAACTATGTCCGGCTAAACTTTTCGGTGATCATCTTAGGTGAAGGTTTCTATTGAACTTTTGTGTGTTTATTTCCGAATTTCTAGAATGATAACTTGCGTTGCTTGAATATCATGGTGTATGTTTAATTGCTTGTAACTTGTTAATTGATATTGCAATTTCTAGTCTCAATCGTACGTTCTTGGTGCCGTTGGCAATCGAGATATCACGGGAAGGGTTAGGGTTGGTTATTGATTAATTGGTCATCGGGAAACAACCTCGCGTTTATATAATCCGAGTACTTTGTTCCCTTTTATCACTTCAATTATCTATACACGAGTTATGTCTATGTAACTCTTTCTAGTTGGAATTACACACAATTGTTTAAAGAAACTGGAACCTAGGATGGTCATTGTTCTCTCCTAATCTGTTTTAAAACCTACATTTGATTTGCCATTAGTTTAATTTAGTTTTCTCAAACAACAATCCAAGTCATTGATTTTAATTTTCTGCAAATTAGGATAATTGTAGTACAATTGCAAGGCTATATAATTGACATATTTTCCACATACTCCCTGAGTTCGATACCCTATTACCGCTATCTATAGTTGTATTTGGGATTAAATTTGCGTGACCCACGACAGTCACGTCAAAGAGCTAGAGGAGAAACACTCTGACCTCCAAAAAGTAGCAATGCTCAAAGACCTCAAGATCGCTTCCCTTGAAAAGGATCTCAAGGGTTCTCGGCTGATGACAACAAATTGGTCATCGGGATGGTCATCGGGAACACTGCTATGACTCGATTTGCAACACTCTTGGGAGTCAAGGGTTCTCGGCTGATGACATCAAATTGGTATTATTCCAATTTTCTTTGGAAGATAAGGCGAAGAAATGGTTCTACACGTTACCTTCGACATCCATATATACATGGGGGGAGATGCAACAAACTTTCTTGGATGAGTTTTATACCGCCCAAAAGACCAATGATGCAAGAAAGGGGTTGAGAAGCTTCCAACAACAACATGGTGAGATGTTTCATGAGGCATTCGAGCGTTTCAATATGATGATTAAAAATTGCCCTCATCATGGAATTGAATTGTGGGAGTTGATGAATGCCTTTCACGAGGGGTTGAGTGCCGAAGATGCACGTGACTTGATGTCTATTACCGGTGGGACTTTTGGAACAAATTATGAAAATGATGATTGGGAGTTCTTGGAAAGCATGGCAACTACATCAAAGAGGAAAGCTCAAGCCTCAAGAAGAGCTCGACCGGCCATTGCCCGACCTCAAGTGCACGCCATAGATGATGGTAATGTTCAAACCACTAACCAAATTTATGATGTTTGTGCTTTGTGTAATGAAATAGGTCATGCGGCTGAGAATTGCCAAGGTATGGTGGAAGGGCAATATGAAGAGGTGCATGCTATTCAAGGTCAAGGTCAAGGAGGGGGTGGTAGAAACTACAACAACATGAATTCAAATACATACCACCCCGGGTTGAGGAACCACCCAAATTTTCGATATGGGAACCCCTCAAATCAATCAAACCCGAACTTTCAAGGTAGCCAAGGAAACTATGGTTCGCGCCAACCTTATAACAATCAAGGTGGATATAGAAGTGGGAACAACCAAGGGTACCAAAGGCAAACGGGTCAAGAACAAGGGGGTTCTTCGGGTGGAAACGAGATGATGGAGATGCTAAAGAGCATGCAAACGGAGATGCAAAAACGGAACCAACTCGATGAAGTACGAATGCAAAAAGACGAGGTTCGTGACAAAAGCATCCAATCACTAACAACCCAAATGGGTCAATTGGCAACCGATGTGGCAGAATTGAAGAAAAACAAGGGTCAACTTCCTAGTGACACCAAGGTAAATCCATCACACGGTTCGTCAAGAGGTAATGTAAATGTTCATCAGGTTAGTGTTTTGAGAAGTGGGAAAGAGTTTAAAGCTAATTTGTCACCCGAATTAGTTGAGGGGGTAGTTGAGGACATCACGGGTAATGATAGTGATGATGATGTTTCGCCGGTTAAACCAAAAGAATTAAATGTTAATAAACCGGGTTTGGGTGAAAATGAAAATGAAAAGAATGAGAAAGTTGAGGGTGAACCGAGTCAAGTCCCGTTTCCATCGGCTTTACTTGACCCGGGTAAGAAAAATTTTATTGCATCGAGAGGTCCCCAAAAAGAAGAATTGTGGGACATGTTTAAACAAGTCAAAATTAACCTTCCACTTCTTGATGCAATAAAGCAAGTACCCGCTTACGCAAAATTTCTAAAAGAATTGTGTACACAAAAGAGGCAAAACAAAAAGAAAATGCCTAAGCGGGTAGACTTAACCGGGCAAGTGAGTGCGGTTTTGAACGGGGAGCTTCCTCCTAAGCTCCAAGATCCGGGTACGCCATTGATTAACATCCAAGTTGGTAATTTTCAAATGGCTAAGGCGTTGCTAGATCTTGGAGCCGGAGTTAGCATTTTACCGGGGGGCTTATATGACCAATATGATTTTGGTCCGTTATCACGGGTGGAGACAACGGTTGTTTTGGCCGACTTGTCTCATAAGTTACCTCGGGGGATGGTTCAAAATGTTATTGTTAAAATTGATGAATTTTATTACCCGGTTGACTTTTTAGTCTTAGACTACTCATCGGCGGACCCTAAGCAACAACAAAATGTAATTTTGGGTCGGCCATTTTTAAGCACCGCACATGCAGTCATCGATTGTAGATTTGGTACAGTCGATGTGACTTTTGGAAATTGGAAAATGCGTTTGAATGTTTTTACTAACAATTCTAATGCTAATGGTGTTGATGAGTGTTTCATGGCAGATATAGTTGACGGATGCAACCCGCATGAGTATGAGGAGGATGGTTTGGATGTTTGCCTGTGTGATTTTTCTGAACAGGTACATGCTTATGCACTCCGGGTTGAAGAGGAAAAGCAAGATGCAATGGCATTTAAAGTACGTGTTTTTAGGGGATAATGACACTTTACCGGTCATTATTGCCTCTAATTTGGAGTTGGCCCAAGAGCAAGCATTGTTGGAAGTCTTGAAGGAAAACAAGGGAGCTATCGGATGGACAATTGCCGATCTCAAAGGGATTAGTCCATCAATTGTCATGCACAAAATCATTACAACCGAAGATGCCAAACCGACACGAGAAGCTCAAAGGCGGTTGAATCCGAACCTACGGGAGGTAGTCAAAAAGGAGGTAATTAAATGGTTGGATGCGGGAATTATCTATCCGATTTCGGATAGTGCTTGGGTGAGTCCCACTCAAGTTGTGCCTAAGAAGGCCGGCATTCAAGTAGTCAAGGATGAAAGTGGTGAACAAATTGCCACCCGACCGGTTACCGGGTGGCGTGTGTGTATTGACTACCGAAAATTGAATGCCGCCACTTCTAAGGACCATTTCCCGCTACCTTTCATTGACCAAATTATTGAAAAATTATCGGGTAAAAAATATTACTGCTTTTTAGATGGGTACTCGGGTTACAATCAAATAGCAATACACCCGGATGACCAACACAAGACCACCTTCACTTGTCCATATGGCACCTTTGCCTTTCGGCGAATGCCATTTGGCTTGTGCAATGCTCCGGCAACTTTCCAACGATGTATGATGAGTATCTTCTCGGACATGGTTGGAGAGTCGCTTGAAGTATTTATGGATGACTTTTCCATTTTTGGCACTACTTTTGATGCTTGTCTCAATGAATTACAAAAGGTTTTAAAAAGGTGCGTTGAGAAAAATCTAGTGCTAAGTTGGGAGAAAAGTCATTTCATGGTGCAAGAAGGCATTGTGTTGGGTCATGTAATTTCTGAAAGAGGGATGGAGGTGGATAAGGCAAAAATAAGGGTAATAGCATCTTTGCCACCTCCTAAAAATGTTAAGGGTGTAAGGTCATTCTTGGGACATGCGGGTTTCTATAGACGTTTCATAAAGGGTTTTAGTGTTATCACCAAACCCTTATGCAACTTATTATTAAAAGATGTCCCATTTGATTTTACTAATGAGTGTATGCAAGCTTTCACTGTTTTGAAGGAACATTTGGTCAAAGCTCCTATCTTGCAACCACCGGATTGGTCAAAGCCGTTCGAGATAATGTGTGATGCAAGCGACACCACTATTGGTGCAGTTTTGGGTCAACGGGTTGATAGAAAGCCGGTGGTGATTTACTATGCGAGCAAAACTTTATCCGAAGCGCAACTCAATTACACCACAACCGAAAAGGAGTTACTAGCGGTGGTGTATGCTTTGGATAAGTTTCGTGCTTATATTTGGGGGAGCAAAGTGGTGGTTTACTCGGATCATAGTGCGGTCCGATACTTGATGGAGAAGAAAGACGCGAAGCCTCGGTTGATTCGGTGGGTATTATTGTTACAAGAATTTGATCTAGAAATCCGAGACAAAAAGGGAAGTGAGAACGTAGTGGCGGATCACTTATCTCGGATTCCGGTGGAAGGGATTGATGATGTAAGTGAAATCAATGAAAGTTTTCCCGATGAGCAATTACTAGCCATTTCCACCTTTGTTGCACCGTGGTATGCTCACTATGTCAACTACTTAGCCACGGGTGCCATCCCAAGTCATTGGACCAAGAAGCGCCGACAACAATTTATGGTCCAAGTGAAGCAATACATTTGGGATGAACCGGATCTTTTCAAGATTGGACCGGATCAAGTTATAAGAAGGTGTGTGCCCGAGACAGAAGTATTGGAAATTTTGACCCATGCTCATTCGTCCGCATGTGGGGGTCATTTTAGTGGGCACAAAACAGGCTATCGGGTACTTTCATGTGGGTTTTATTGGCCCACAATTTTCAAGGATGCTTGTGAATTTGCTAGAAACTGCATAAATTGTCAAAAGATGGGAAGTATATCGAAGAGGGATGAGATGCCATTACAACCAATCTTGGTTGTCGAGATATTTGATGTATGGGGTATAGACTTTATGGGTCCTTTTCCGAATTCGAATGGCTTTCTATACATTTTGGTAGCGGTGGATTATGTCTCGAAGTGGATTGAAGCTATTGCAACACGAACAAACGACCATTCGGTTGTTTGTAAATTTGTTCAATCCAACATCTTTTCTCGTTTCGGCATCCCGCGGGTCATTATAAGCGATGGTGGTTCGCATTTCAAGAACTTCAACTTTGGGAAATTATTGAAGAGGTATAGCGTGAATCACCGGATTGCCACACCTTACCATCCGTAAACGAGTGGACAAGTCGAAGTGTCCAACCGTCAAATCAAAGAAATTCTCATGAAGACGGTAAGAACGGATAGGAAGGATTGGTCAAGTAAGTTAGATGATGCGTTGTGGGCATACCGAACGGCCTACAAGACTCCTATTGGCACAACGCCTTACCGGATGGTGTATGGTAAGGGTTGTCACTTGCCAATGGAGTTGGCGCATAAAGCACATTGGGAAATTAAGACGGTTAATGCGGATTATGACGAGGCGGGGAAGTTGAGGAAGTTGCAACTAAGCGAGATCGAAGAGATTCGAGATGAGGCATATGAATGTGCATCGGCGTATAAAGATAAACTCAAGAAGGTGCATGATGCAAAATTACGAAAGAAAACGTTCGAAGTGGGTCAAAAAGTTTGGTTGTATAACTCAAGGCTAAAGATGTTCGCGGGCAAGCTCAAAAGTAAATGGATGGGTCCGTATGTCATTCGGAGAGTTGGTAGATTTGGTGATGTAGACATCCAAGACGAGCAAACATTGAAGCAACAAACGGTGAACGGTCACCGGTTAAAGCCGTATTTGGATGGGAATGACATCAACACTTTGGAGCTTGACAAAGCGGGCTACATCTTGCGCCCGGTCGATGAAGAACAACCATGAGAGGCCCAGGTTTGGTAGTGTAAATAGTAGTGTTTTATTTTGTTTGTTTGTTTTGTATAGTTGCACAATTACCGTATTTCTTTGAAACCCGTGTTTGAAACAAGTGTGGGGATATTCGGGTCACGAATTACTCTAACATTGTGTTGAGGACAACACGGGACTTTCGAGGGGGTAGGGTGATTTTTACTTGTTTTTGCAAAATTGCAAAAATTTAAAAACATAAAAAATCGAAAAAATTAAAAAATTAAAAAATAAAAAAAAAATGGACCTTAAAAATCAAATTTTCAGCAAATAAGAAATGCCCAGTTCTGACCGTAATTTACGGTATTACCGTAAATTACGGTGGGCAATGAAAATAATTAGTATTTACGGTACAGATCTACTGATTTACGGTGGTTATTCAAGTTCAGCATGTACCGTAATTTACGGTTATACCGTAAATTACGGTGAGCATTGAAAAGTTTTGGGTTTTACGGTGTAATGCTCCTGATTTACGGTGAAGATTTGTGATCCATGTCTCACCGTAAATTACGGTTTGACCGTAATTTACGGTACGCATTGAAATCTGATCCTTAGGTCCGGTTCTTGTATGTGTATAAAAAAAAATCAATATTACGTGACATAACCCTATCCACACATCTCTTTCTTCTTCTATCAACATCATCTTCTTCACAAGAGCCCACAAGACCCCATAGCTTCTTCAACCTTAAATCTTCCATAATCTCCTCAATTCTTGCCCAAACTAAGTGAAATCGGAGTCTATTTTGACTAATTTTTCACGAAGATTCTGATTTTGTCAAGAAACTTAAGAGAAAACGCAGATTGAGGGTCCGAATTCTAAACCCTAATTCGAAAATTTTTGGGGTTTTTTGGAGCTTTTGTTTCACAAGCACTTTTGCATCTTCAAGTAAAGGTATGAAAGCTTATTTGCTGTATTTTGATGCTACATTGTGAAAAGTAAGGTTATTTCGGTTGCTTGCCCATACCCACTTGCTTGTTCTTAGATATGATTATGAAATGGATTATTTGAACATGGTTATGGTTGTAGATGTAGGATTTGTGGTTAAAGTAGTGAACTTTTGGGGATCTCTACATTGTAGAGACACCATGCCCAATTTTTGAAAAATTTTTGATAGACTTTTGGTTCACTAGCATCTACAGCCATGATAACAAGCAAGTGTGGGGATGTTTTGAAAAAGGGGTTTGATTTTGTTTCTTTGGTTGTGTTGTTTACTCTAATGTGTGTAGGAATGGCACGAACTAAAGAAAAGACGGGAGCTGGTTCGTCTTCGTCTTCAAAAGGAAAGGGTAAACAGCCGGAACAACAACCAAAGAAGAGACAATATTTGGGTAGAGTGGATGAAAGTGAAAGCGAAGAAGAGATGGAATTGGACCCGGCAGAGAAACCGAAATGGGACTCGGGTCCTTTGGATGAACAACCAGAGGCATGGCAGCCAACATTATATAATGATTGCATGAATAGGTTGAAGAATAAGGCAGCGGCCTTCATATGTGAAAGGGATGTTCGAGAAGCTGAGTTTGGGCAGTTTGGGGTATTTGATAAGTTCCAGGCTCTAGGTTGGGAGTCGGCACTTACTTGTTTTGACAAAGACAAAAACAACTTGTTTATCACTGAAATTCAAGAGTGGATGGCAACGCTTAAGGTCAACACGTATGACAGGCCATCGAATATGAAGCTGACGGGTGTTGTGAATGGAGTGCCGGTAGAAATGTCTTTTGATACCTTGAAGAAGCTCGGAAAATATGACAGTTTGCCAGCCCGCGATTATATGATACCGACTTTGGATGATCTTCTTGTGAAGCCGGAGAAACATCAGCGATGGAATGACATGTTGGCAGCATTGTTCTAGCCCGGTAGATACAGTGGTATCCTATACCGGAAGAATTTGAAAATTGAAGCTAAATTGTTGCATACAATCTGTCTTCTTAATGTTATTCCAAGGAGGGGAGATAAAGAACAGGTGAGGTTTCCTGAAGTGCCTGTTCTTTATTCGTTGATGCACGGGGGTCCGCGTTTTCCTATACGTTATCTTATTATGAACCATTTATGGATCTGTCGGAACAAGTATGGAAGAGACATCGTCCCGTACTATCGAATGATTACGGGGTTGATGAAACAACAGAAGGCGATTACTTCCGAAGATCGAGGAGCAACCAAAAGGCACCAGCCTTTTACGTTGGATAAGTTGGGGAATGTTTGGACGTATACTCAGTCGGAGCGGTATCACAAGTTGAAGTCGGAAGGGCAACGGTGGAGGGCACTAAAGTTGGGTGCACGAGATTTGTTACCGGGAGAGCCGGATGAGCCAGAGAGCGATGAAGAAGTAGTTCCGAGTGGAGATGAAGACTATGCGGACGCGCCGCATGGTGTTGAAAATGTTGGTCAAGGTTGTTTTGGTAGTGGTCATGGTGGGGTGTTTTATGATTATACGCAGCAATCGTATGTACCGGGTTGGGCCTATGAAGGTACCATGCAAGAGGTGATTGCTAATCAACGTCCTCCGGCGTCCGTGTTTGATACGTGGTCGGGGTCGGAGAGGACATTGTTTGATCAAAACACAAGAAATAGTGCGAGTATAGAGCGGGCCTTGAAACATAGCTTGGATCGTCATGAGTTATGGAATCGCACACATGTGTATTCCCGGGAAGTGGAAATAAATAACAATTATTTTGATGATCAAGAAAGGCGATTGCATGCGGATTATCATGCCGGGCGGCCGGTGGTTGTGGATCCACAACATGTGGATTATGCGTCTCTACCACCATATGATGGTAGTATGTCGTATCCAACCCCGCCGATCCACCACTCGCAATGGATTGACCCGAGGCAACGAGAGGGAGCGCAACAACAAGAAGGAGGAAGTAGTAGCGGTTCGTTCGCGTTCGGTGAATGGAATGACGTGATGTCTTCCGTTTTTGGACCTCCGGGACCGCGCTATTATTAGTAAGGTTGTGTTTCTCCTTTTGTATATTTTTGTGCATATTTGATAGCTTGTTTGTTTAAGGATTGGGAGGTTGGGTGGTGTTGTGATACGTTGTGTTTGGGTTGGTGATTGAGTGGTGGTGTCTTATGTTAAAAAGAAGAAAAACATAAAAAAAATTATAAAATGAAAAATCCAAAAAGAAATTTGGGGTTTGAGTGAAGAAGCGTTTTTGTTGATGTTGAAAAAGTTTTAGTGGTCAAAGCCTCTCAAAACCATACATTGGGGTCAATGTATCCCAAGTGTGGGGATGGGGGGGATTTTTTGAAGATTTTGAAAAATTTTGAGCCAAGTGAAACGATGTGAAAATTTGAACACCCTAGATTAACCCCAAGTTGGTGCACCGGCAACCCTTGATACCTTTTTCTTTCTTGGTGAGAGTTGTAGCCACATTTGTACATAAATAATGATTGTCTTTGATGAGAGTGGCTACGGGTGGGGGTGCATTAGAACTTGTGCTTGAATGCGATTTGAGTCCTTAGTTAGATATAAATGCAAAAAGGATAAGGGCATTTAGGTAGCCTCGTCGTTGGTGTGAGTGAGTGTGGGATTTGGGGGGTTGGACCTCATAAGTTATATATATGAGCATGGTAGTGAGAGGGGCGGGGGTTTGGACATTTAGTTGCCCATTTTGTGCCTTAAAAGCCTATCAATTGTTACCCCTAGCTACTTACTTAAAAATCTACCCAAATTTGACCCGGTCTTATAGTGTTGGTGATAGTATTAGTAGTTTTAGTAGTTTGAAGTAGATATGTTTGATGCGTTATTGTATTTTCGTATAAAAAAAAATCAGAAAAATTAGAAAAAAAAAAGAGAAAAAGCAATGAAAAATGAAAAAAAAAAAGAAGTGATGTTAGTTATCTTGTGTATAATAGTCAAGTTTGATAGTTGTTTGTTTGTTTATTTGTGTAATAAAAGACCGGGTCAAGTTTTCGCTACTTCATATATATTCCATTTCCTACCCATACGCCTAGCCACGTTATAACCTTGAAAGTCCCTTTGATTTGCATTTATGTTTGACACATTTTAGGAGAATGATTGATTTAGGTACAAGCTTATGATTGTGCAACCACCCGTTTGCCTAGTGTGTGTCTAGCTTATCTTTGCTAGTTTTCACTTGTAGCCGAGAGGAGAGATTTAGAGAGGGGTGCATTGGTTGGGTGTTAAAAAGGGGTTAGTAAAAAGATTGCTTGTTTTTGCTTGGTTTAATTTGATCACTTATTTTGAAACTGATTTGATGAGTTGCTTGGGACAAGCAACGGTTAAGTGTGGGGATGTGACGGGTGGTCCATTGGACAACCCTTAATCATGTTAAAAGACGAAATAATCATTCACTTAATCGTGTAATTATCTTGAATTAGATAACTACTAGTGCATATGTTTCAGGTGCGGTTCGGGAGCTTAAAGTGGATAAAACGCAGCTTTGGAGAGTATTGGAGTGGAACGGGTCGTGTGCGGAACAAAATATGAAGCAAAGAAGAAATTTCCAGCCACCACCGTAAATTACGGTCTCACCGTAATTTACGGTGGACCTGATGATGACTTGAAGCTGCCGTAAATCAGTCTTGCAACACCGTAACACTTTTATGTCCACCGTAATTTACGGTGGAGCCGTAAATTACGGTGGTATCAGCGATCCAAACCGTAACTGCCTCTTTAAATCAGTTTTTATGATGTCTTTTCAAGTGTTCTTATCATTGGACGGTTATTGGAGACACTAGGGGCGATTTTGCTTGATCTTGCTTGGTTTGGAACAATTTCTAACATTCGGTTTGTGTTTATGATTCCTATGAACATTAGATTTGTTAGTATGATGATTCACCAAACTATGTCCGGCTAAACTTTTCGGTGATCATCTTAGGTGAAGGTTTCTATTGAACTTTTGTGTGTTTATTTCCGAATTTCTAGAATGATAACTTGCGTTGCTTGAATATCATGGTGTATGTTTAATTGCTTGTAACTTGTTAATTGATATTGCAATTTCTAGTCTCAATCGTACGTTCTTGGTGCCGTTGGCAATCGAGATATCACGGGAAGGGTTAGGGTTGGTTATTGATTAATTGGTCATCGGGAAACAACCTCGCGTTTATATAATCCGAGTACTTTGTTCCCTTTTATCACTTCAATTATCTATACACGAGTTATGTCTATGTAACTCTTTCTAGTTGGAATTACACACAATTGTTTAAAGAAACTGGAACCTAGGATGGTCATTGTTCTCTCCTAATCTGTTTTAAAACCTACATTTGATTTGCCATTAGTTTAATTTAGTTTTCTCAAACAACAATCCAAGTCATTGATTTTAATTTTCTGCAAATTAGGATAATTGTAGTACAATTGCAAGGCTATATAATTGACATATTTTCCACATACTCCCTGAGTTCGATACCCTATTACCGCTATCTATAGTTGTATTTGGGATTAAATTTGCGTGACCCACGACAGTCACGTCAAAGAGCTAGAGGAGAAACACTCTGACCTCCAAAAAGTAGCAATGCTCAAAGACCTCAAGATCGCTTCCCTTGAAAAGGATCTCAACGATGCCAAAGCTCAAACAGCTGCCATTCTGATCAATTTTGATTATGAGAAGAGCGAGATCACGGAGGATGCTAAGGTCTCTGCTGCCATTGCCATGTACAAGACCAAGCTACAGATGGCTCAAGAAGCTCAGGATCCCGCCTTTGATAGGAGCTGCTGGGACATGGAAGGCTGGAAGGCCAGGCTGGCTGAGTTGGAGGATGAGGATGAGGCTGACGAGGTCCTAGCAATCGAGGCTAGTGGTAGTGGCAAGGATCAGGCGAAGGATACTGGAGCTGGAGGGGATGATGATGCAGCGAAGGTGTAAGCTGCATGAATAGGCGATGAAGGACATTTCTAGACGTAGCTGGAGCCCATTTTTTAAGTTTGGTTATTTGGTTATGGTGTTTTTTTTTTTTTTTGTTGAACAATTATGGGTTGTACTTAAGACAATAGTAATTAGGGTTATGGATCATGGATCCTTTGAACAATAGGTAGGATTACAAATGGTGGAGGGGTCCTCTGTTTGGGGGATGAAGCCATTGTGATCCTGCCGTCTTTTGATTCCTGCACTACCAAGACCCTTAGACAATGGACACCCTTTACCTACCCCAGCGGACGGGCCACTTATTGCTGGTAGATGCTCGGGGTAGGTAATTTTGACAACCTTAAGGGGTTTAATCTTTTGTGAATAAAATAACTTTAACTTTTTGGCTTATCCTGTGTTGATATCCTTGTTGATATTTTACTTTCCAACTGTTGTGATGTTTATTTTGTTTAAACTTATCAAGTAGAGAAAAAATTTAAGAAATATCCCCAAAAAGTTTAGGATATGATCAAGGATCACATATTCCATAGCCGATTAGTTTTGAAAAGTTATATAGTTTAAGGATCACAAGTTCAGTTGTCAAAAGATAAGGGTTACTCAAATAAATAATGAATAGAATCAAAATAGTTAAGGATCATACATGAGAATCCAAGTTAGGATCCTAACCTTTAACAGTTGTAAACAGGATAATCCAAAAGACAAACCTTAATAAAAGGTAAGGATCAAGGATCCTTGGTCATTTATCTCCAAAAACCTGAAATAAGGTACAACTTGGGACTAAGCCAACATAGGATAAGAGTTAGTAACTGGGGACAAGCCCAACAATTCTGGGGACAAGCCCAATATACTGGGGACAAGCCCAAAGGATAACTGGGGACAAGCCCAAAGGATAACTAGGGACAAGCCCAAAGGATAACTGGGGACAAGCCCAAAGGATAACTGTGGACAAGCCCAAAGGATAACTGTGGACAAGCCCAAAGGATAACTGGGGACAAGTCCAAAGGATAACTGGGGACAAGCCCAAAGGATCGTATGTAAACTGGAGTATGGCCCTCACTGGCGACTATCCAAACTTAGTGACATGAAAATGCCAAAACCTTAGCTAACGTGAAAACGTTAGAAACCTTAGGGACGGATGTATGGTACGTCTACCATTATACGTAGGATCCTGAATATAGCCAGCACAATGAAATTGTCAGCCCCTAAAGCGAGTACTGGTCCCATTGCCATGAACTATACCAGGATCATCGTGCGCTACTGGCGAAACTGGGGACAGGCCCAAACTGGGGACTAGCCCAAATAACTGGGGTCAAGCCCAAATAACTGGATACTTCTGTGGATACTCAATCCTTAGTTAAGGATACCTGAACCTTCAAAACTCAGAATCAAGTGAAAGGAGGATAAAGGATGCATGATCCTTATCCCTATATAAGAGAATAAAAGAATGAAATAGTTTGAGATTAGAAGATTACCAAGATGAGGATCATCGTTCTGTAAGGATCCTTTAAGGATACTGGTCAGGTAAGGATCATGGATCCTTGTCACATAAAGTATTTCTTCAAATGGACAGCATTCCAAGCCCTTGGTAGCAAATCACCTTCCATTATTAGCAATCGATATGCCCCCTTTCCTGCTTCAGCTTCAATCAAATAGGGCCTTCCCACTTTGGTGCTAGCTTTCCATCAGCGGGATTGGTGGTATTCTGAAATGCTTTCCTTAACACCATATCACCAACTTGGAATTTCCTGATCCTGACATTTTTGTTGTAAGCTCCAGCCATCCTTTGTTGATAACTGGCCATCCTTATCCTTGCCAAGTCCCTGATTTCTTCTATAGTATCCAGATCTTGAACCAAGTTTTCAGCATTTTCTTCAGGATCACGAATGCTTGTTCTTGCAGTTGGAACCACCATCTCTGTAGGGATCACTGATTCTGCCCCAAATACCAAAGAAAATGAAGTTTGGCCTGTAGCATTCTTGGGAGTTGTCCTATCAGCCCAAAGCACATAAGGTAGTTCTTCTGCCCATTTTCCTTTCTTGGATCCAAGCTTCTTCTTCAAATTGTTGATGATGATCTTGTTGGATGATTCTGCCTGACCATTAGCTTGTGGGTGGACTGGTGTTGATGTTATCATCTTAATCCCCCAACTGTCACAAAAGTTAGTGGTTCTATTCCCAATAAATTGGGATCCATTATCACAAATAATCTCAGAAGGGATACCAAATCTAGTAATAATGTTTCTTTTAATAAAGGATATAACTTCCTTTTCTCTGACTTGAGCAAAGGCTTCAGCCTCGATCCACTTAGAGAAGTAATCAGTCATAGCAAGCATGAACACTTTTCCACCAGGTGCCTTAGGAAGCTTTCCAACTATATCCATTCCCCATCTCATGAATGGCCAGGAAGAGGATATAGGATGCAAGAGCTCTGCTGGTTGGTGAAGGATATTGTTATGCCTCTGACAAGGATCACACTTCTTGGCATACTCTACAGCATCCTTCTTCATAGTGGGCCAATAGTATCCTGTTCTCAGGATCCTTGAGATCTGCCCCCAGTGTGGTTTCCACAATCTCCTTCATGGAAATCCTTTAGGACTTCTTGGATTTCAGGATCCTCAATGCATCTTAAATATGGTCCTGCAAGAGATCGTTTGTACAACATATTATTCAATATTGTAAATTGAGATACCTTGATTTTGAAAGCCCTAGGGTTTTCTCCTGTATGAATCTCTCCATGTTGTATGTATCTCATGATTGGAAGGATCCATGATCCTGAATGAGATTGAGTATCATCACTAGGGATGATTGCAGAATCCTCTCCTATCTCCATAGCTACATGATCCTCGATAGCCGGGGTCAGGATATGGATAATAGGGATCTTGATATCCTCCGGGATCTTCAAGGATGATCCTAAATTGGCTAACGCATCTGCCTCTGCATTATCTTCCCTTGGTACCTGTGTCAAACTAAAGGATACAAAAGAGAGTGCCAATTCTTTGACTATCTCCAAATATTTGATTAGCTTTTCACCTTTAACAGCATAGGATCCATTAAAGTGATTAGTGATCAGTAAAGAATCTACATGTACCTCAAGATACCTGATCCTCATATGCTTTGCAATTTGCAAGCCAGCTATCAAGGCTTCATACTCAGCCTCATTGTTGGTAGTTTGAAATTCACAAACTATAGAGTGGGGTATTATGTCCCCCTGTGGTGATTTTAGTAGTATTTCAAGTCCTGTTCCTTTTACATTGGAGGCTCCATCCGTGAAGAGAATCCAAGGATCCTTAGTCTCTTCAAGTTGTTAGACTTCTAATTCAGCTTCCTCTTGCAAGTCACTACTAAAATCTGCCACAAAGTCAACTAAAGCTTGGGATTTGATGGCAGTCCTTGGTTCATATCTTATATCATATTCACTTAGCTTCACTGCCCACTTAGCCATCCTTCCTGACATTTCAGGTTTCCTGAGAACATTCTTAATTGGAAAATTAGTCTTAACAATAATGGCATGAGTCTCAAAATAATGTCTTAATTTAGTGGATGCCATAATTAATGCAAGGATAAGTTTTTCTAAATGTGAATACCTGGATTCAGCATCAAGTAAGCTCTTACTTACATAATAAACAGGATGTTGTGTACCTTGGTGATCCTTAACAAGGACCGCACTTACTGCTTTTGAGGATACTGCTAGGTACAAGGATAATACATCCCCTTTTTCTGGTTTCATCAAGGTTGGGGCTAAGGATAGGTAATCTTTAAGAGCTTTGAGGGCACCTTCATGCTTCTCAGTCCATTCAAATTTCTTGTTCTTCCTCAGGATATCATAGAGTTCCTTACACTTTTCTGAGGATTTGGATATGAATCTGTTCAAGGCTGCGATCCTGCCTGTCAATCTTTGCACATCCTTAGCATTGGCAGGAGATTTGATATTCACTATAGCCTTGATTTGCTCTGGACTTGCTTCAATGCCCCTCTTTGTTACCATATATCCTAAGAATTTACCTGCCTTCACACCAAAATGACACTTGGAAGGATTAAGTTTCATATTATATTTATCAAGGATATTGAATGCTTCCTCCAAGTCTTTAAGGTGATCCTCAGCTTTCTTGGACTTAACCACCATGTCATCAATATAGACTTCCATAGTGTGTCCAATTTGTTCCTTGAACATCATATTGACTAGCCTTTGATAAGTAGCACTTGCATTCCTTAGTCCAAATGGCATAGCAATATAACAATATATACCAGTTTGGGTCATAAAGGCTGTATCCTCTTGATCAGATGGTTCCATCTGAATTTGTTGAAATCCAGATGAAGCATCCATAAAAGTCAACAACTCATGACCCGCGGTAGCATCCACCATGGAGTCAATATGGGGTAATGGGAAAGGATCCTTGGGACATGCCTTGTTTAAATCAGTAAAATCGACACATACTCTCCACTTTCCATTTTTCTTTTGAACAACAACCACATTGGCTAACCACCTTGGATACTTAACCTCTCTTATCATACCTGCTCGAAGTAGCTTATCTACCTCTTCCTGGATAATAGCATTTCTTTCAGGTGCAAACTTTATCCTCTTTTGATGTATAGGCTTGAATGACCTGTCAATGCCAAGTTTATGAGTAATTATATCCTTAGATATACCTGTCATGTCTTCATGTTTCCAGGCAAAGGTGGTTTTCCTTCTTTTGAGGAAGGATATTAGCTCCTGTTCAATATCGCTAAGGATCCCTGATCCTATGAAGATCTTGGATTCAGGATCATCAGGATCCATGAGGATTTCTTTCAAATCCTGTTCTCTTGCCTCCAAGACATCTCTTGAAGGATACTTTAATTGCTATTGCTCCCTTGGTCTTGAGGCTGGTTTCATTGATGAGGTATAGCAATTTTTAGCCTCCTGTTGATCACTCTCAATTTTCACCACTCCCCAAGGACTTAGAAGCTTTACACATTAATGATAGGTGGACGGGACTGCCTTCATATCATGTATCCATGGCCTGCCAAGGATAACATTGCAACATGACAAGCAATCTATAACACAAAATTTTTGGTAAGAATGCAATCCTTCAATATAGATTGGGAGTTTGATGTTCCCCAATGTATTCTTAGTTTCTCCACTGAATCCCACAAGTACTGAGGATCTTGGGATAATATCAGACTCTGGGATATTCATCTTCTTGAGAACATCAAGCTGAATGATGTTCACGGAACTTCCTCCATCTATAAGGATCCTGCGAACAAAGTGGTTAGAAATAAACAACGTAATTACAAGACCATCATGATGAGGATCCTGCACATCAAGACGATCGTCCTCATCAAAAGTTATGATCTTATCCTTGGTGACAGTGGACGTCCGAATGGGTCTATCTCCATTATCCATCTTGGTTTCCTTGGCATGTCTCTTGGCTGCTGAAAAGGAAGTACCACAAATGTCTGATCCACCGGATATGAAGTTTATGACTTGTGCATCTGCTGGAGGAGCAGGAGCCTTTTCCGGGATCCTTTCAGGATCCTGGATCCTTGACTTCTTCCGCCCCAAGAGTTCCTTCAAATGCCCCTTGCTCAACAAGTAACCAATTTCCTTTCTTAGTGCAATACACTCTTCAGTGAGATGCCCAAAATCCTCATGGTATGCACACCATTTGGACTTATCCTTTGTAGCAGTTGGTTTATCACTTTTCCTTGGCCACCTAGCTTTCTCACCTAGATTCTGCATTGCAAGGATTAGTTCGTTGTTATCAACAGAAAAACAATATTCAGAAATAGGAGGATAATCCTCATCATCCTCTTCTTGTTCCACTGAATGCACGTTCTGATTGTCAGACTTATTGTAGAACTTGGATTTGTTGTTCCTGAAGTAAGATCCTTGTTTCTCCTGTTTTGAGGATCCTGCTAATCTATCCTGGATCCTTTTGTCATCCTCTAGGCGGATGAACCTAAGGGCCCTGGTTCTTACTTCATCAAGATTCCTGCAAGGTGTCATAACAAGATCATCATAGAATAATGAATCCCTAAGCAATCCCATTTTAAAGGCTTCTACAGCCGTAGCAATATCCAAATTAGGAATATCTAAGGATTCTTTACTAAACTTAGTGATATAATCTCTAAGTGATTCATTTTGACCTTGTGTTACCCTATATAGATCGCTAGTTAATCGTTCAAATTTTCTACTACAAGAGAATTGACTATTAAACAAATTAACTAGGTTAGCAAATGAAGTAATAGAGTAAGGGGGAAGACTTAGCAGCCATTTAAGAGCAGATCCTGTAAGTGTGGATCCAAATCCCTTGCATAGACATGCTTCTTTTAACCTTTCAGGAATTGGATTGATCTCCATCCTCTCCCTGTATTGAGCTACATGCTCCTCTGGATCCGTCGAACCATCATACAGCTTCATAGATGGTATCTGGAATCTTTTAGGTATCTCAGCATCACATAAGGGTGGTGCAAAACGAGATATCCTATGGCTACCATCTGCAATTTCAGGAATGGGTTTAACCACTCCCGGTACCCTGGATATCATATCCTTAAGCTTCTGTAGCTCTCTAGCCATAGCCTGATTAATACATGTATCCTGCATTAAGCCATGGTTAGTGTTATATGAATTATTAAAAGTGTTACCTCCCACAGGGTTCGTGTTTGGAATTGCGGATGTGAATCCGTATTGTCGAGACTCTGGCATGATTGAAGGACCAGAGGGAGCAATGGTCTGCATTGGTATGAAGTCTCCTTGATGAACGTCCGAGCTCTGAGGCTGCATACTTCTCAAGAGTCCTTGATCCTGAAGGACATTGGATGCTTGAGGTTGAGATGATCCTTGAACCTGAAAGGATCCTGGAACCAGAGAGGATCCTGGGACAAGGGAGGATCCTTGGACCGGGAAGGATCCTTGGACCTGGGACGATCCCTGGACCTGGGAGGATCCCTGGACCTGGGAGGATCCCTGGACCTGGGAGGATCCCTGTACTGCATGCATTCCCGAATATCCTCCTGACGTGTAGTATCCCTGATGCTGAGAAGAGGATCCTGACGGTTGAGAAGAGAATCCTTGAGGCTGGAAGTGAGAGCCAAACGCCTGACTCATAGTTGCTGTTCCATAACGCCTTCCTGGTAATTCACCCAAGTATTGCACGTCCGGAACCGCTGAGTGTTGGGAAGTTATGACTGGAGTGTCAAAGTTTAGCGATCTTGGCATCAGAGGGGAGTGATCCTCCACTGATTTATTCTGTTTTTTTATCTCATCAATCTCCCGGAGGATCCTTTCGTTGGTTTTGTCCTGCTCTTGTGCATGATTCCTCATCTGCAAAATCAGAGCATAAAGATCATTAGTAGTAGGATTAGTTGAAACAGAAGAAGTTGGTGGTTTCTGGAAAATGGGGGTTGGTTTCTTCGTAGCATTCTCAGCATTCTTCTGGGATCCAGAAGGTGGTGGAGGCAAAGGAGGAACGCCTTGTGAAGAACTGAATGACGGCATCAAGTTTGAAGTATTTTTCGCTGAGGAAGCCATCTGCTTGGTTGTAACGAACCGAAATGAGCACGAAAATACGAATCTTTCTAGGAATGAAGCACCAATTGCCCCACGGTGGGCGCCAAACTGTTTTGGTCAAAAATCAAGCAATGATAATGCAACCAAACTTTCTGTTGTGAGGTATGATGCTTGAATTGATGAACAACAATAAGGATCACTATGAAATATAATGAACAAGTGACACGAAGATTTATACGAGGAAAAAGCCCTTGATCAATGAATGATCTCCGGCATAAAAAACCTCGGGTGATGGAAACTACCGATCACCAACTCAAATTAAACAAGAAAATGTAATACAACTTCGGATGATAGCGAGCTAAGTACAAGGATCACTATAGTGTATTGTGTAAAAAAGTGTGTAATCGCCAAGTGAGTTAACGAGAGCCGGTGAGAGCAGTTGTAAGAGTGTGTGTGTAGCCAAAAATAGCCAAGTGTTTTCTAATTAGCTCGCTACCCCTTTAAAAATGGAAAATATCTACACTAACTAACATTCCGCAAATGGTGCAAGTTCTCCACGACTCCATAACGTCCACTTTTGGCCAGGCACGTGCGGAATAAACATAGAATATACTCCAGGAATATCGCCAAGACCAAGTCCAAGCTGGTACTCCTGCAAAACAGTTTCGAATTCAAAGTAGACAGCCGTTAGTACAAGAATCCTTATGATGATCCATGATCCTGATCCTGCAACACCTCTGAGGATCACTACTTCAGACAGAATTGAGGATCACTAAACCCAATAGTAAATGAGGATCACTGATCATTTAGAAATCCACCCCTAACACTACTAATCCTGCTGATGGAAAGCTGGCTCCAAAATGGGAAGGACCATATGAGGTTGAATCAGAATCAGGAAAAGGAGCATACCGACTCAGGAGTATGGAGGGGGATATGCTACCAAGATCCTGGAATGCTATACACTTAAAGCTCTATTTCAAGTAAGAATAGAATTTAATTTCTATCTCAGAATGGTATGTATTCTATCTCTCTTAAATATATTTGAATTAGTTTATTATCTTGAACCCAATACTGACTTAGGCATCAGAGGGGTGTTAGCCAAGCTAACACCCACCTTAGTTTAAGGTTGTTTTGCAGAATATGCCTCAGGATATAGCTCCAGGATACACGCTCAGGATATCTCGAAGGATTAGAGGATTGGCCTCCTCTCTCATGGTTAAGGGATCCTGATCCCTTCAAAGGTTTAAAGGTATTCACCTTTCTCTCGAGTTGGGTTTGAACACCCCGCCTGGAACGCAAGTTATCTAGGGATAGTTCAAGATAACGGGACCAGTTCATGTAAAAGTGGCTGACAATTTCGTTACTATTGGCTATATCCTGGATCCTGAAGGTATATGAGGATTGATCACCCTCTCTCACGAAAGGGTATTTTCGTACCCTCTAAGGTTTAAAGGTTTTCACCTTTCTAAGTTTTGGAGTTTATACACTCTCGCCTGTAGCGCATGGATATCAGGGTTTATCCCCAGGATGTTAAGGGTTTATCCCCAGGATATTCAAGGATTATGCAGTAAAACTAAAGTATGGCTATGTTAAACACAGGGGACATACATCATACAATTTAAAGGATGGATTTAAACTTATGCACTGGGGACATCCCTGTGATTGAAGGTTGGAATTGACTCTATGGGAGTATTTGGTATGATCTCTCCTTTTTATAACTTAAGTTTTATAAATTACGAGGCAGTATCCTGAGTAGGATATCTCTCAGGATATTCTTACAATGTGTTCCCAAGATTGTCCAAATTTAACTGTTTTCATAAGTAAAATTTAAGCACTAAGATAGTAACAACGGGAATAAAGCCAAAAGAAAGTTATATTATTAACGTACCAAAAGATGTGCTCTTGGTTTCACCTCAAACCAAGGTCCATCCACCAAGAGCACGGATAGTCCCATACCATATTTACTAAACAGTTGAAGGTTTTGTCTCAAACCGAGACCTATCCACCTCCAACTATTATATTGTTCAAAAGAAAAGACATATTAACGTTGATGACCAAGGGCTTCGTCCTGAAACTCAGGATCCCTCCACCTTTGGCCATCATATTGTTCAAATGCAGGAAAGTTAAAATGCAGGAAAAGTAAATTGTTTTGGGGTTACAAACCAACGATCAAATTTAAAAAAGTGGGCTCCGGCCTTGGCACATACATCCATCATCGCCCACCTGAATGCCCTCACACAGCGGCATCTTCTCCAGCCTTCTCCGTCTTCTCAGCCTCAGCATCCTGAGCAGTATCCTCGCCAGCATCCGTCCCAGCATCCTTCTTATCTCCAGCCTTGTCCACCACCTCTGCTGATTTAGAGGATTCACCAGCTTCAGCAGGAAGGGGCACAGCCTTGCCTCCAAGCTCCTTCAGCTTTGCCACCCAGGATTCAACCGGCCAGGATGAGCACTCAAGGCCCGTCTCCTTGGCCTCATAAGCCATCTTAATGCGAGCTTGTAGCAGAGAGACGATGGCAGAGGCCTTGATTCCTTCCCGGAAAGAAACCATGGCCTGTTCATGCTCCATTTGAACGGTGGCCAGTTTGATCTCAGCATCCTGGATGACCTTCTTCAGCTTATCCTCATAATGCCGGGTCTTCACCACGGCAATGGCTCCTTGGTCAGCGACAGTGGTTTCGAGCTGTTTGATCCTGGCCTCTTGGAAAGCGTTCGTGCTGTAAGCATCGGTGTAAAGGTGGAGCAGATGCTGGAGGCCCTGCACGTCAAATTTCAGGTATAAGTCAAAGTACATTAACCAGGATATCCTGACAGGATATCCTATCAGGATGTATGTGCAGGATATAGTCACAGGATATTACCTTGTTGAGGAAGGATGTCATTGGCTCCAAGGAGTCAGAAAAGCTGAGTTCTTCATAGGAGAACCCTTCAGAGCCTGGGGCACTAACTTCAGAACCTTTCCTCTTTTTTGCGGTGGAAGCACGAGTCCTCGGATTAGCCTTAGGAGTTGGGAGCGGCTTGGAGCTGGTGGCAGCGGGGGTCTCTTTCTTGACCATGACTGGAGTGGGGTAACTGTCAAGCTCGTCGAGATCAAGGAGGATTGGAACTTTGCTGGAGTCTGCATACAGGGAGTAAAATTCTTTCCTAAATATGCCAAATAAAAATATGTATGCAGGATATTGTGCAGGATCCTTACCAGACATGTTTGCACTAGAAAGAGGGCTTGGAGATGGTGGAGACGGATTAAAACTTCTTTCAGCCTCTGAGAGGAGTCTGATAGCGTCAATTCTCTTCTGTGAATCGGCTAGGGGAGGCGCAAGCTTCCTAAAATCAGCTGTGTACAAAACAATAAAAAGAAGTTGATCAGCTCAGGATATGAAACAGAATATAAGGCAGGATCATCCTTAAACCCTAAATCCTACCCTTTCTCAACCACTTCACCGGATATTCCGTTCCACCAGGGATGAAGTCACTTTTTACAAAGAAGAACTTGGATTGCCATTTCTCCTCGTTCCTGGTGGCACGAAGTATCAGCGGATCGCCGGAGGTGGAATAAAACAAAATCTACAAGATCCTTGGCATCTAAGCCGATATGCTAGGGGGAGGTCGTGAACGGAAAGGTCAGTAATGTGATTCCTCTTGATCTGATCAAGAACAGACAAGACTCGCCAGAGCATCGGCATTGTTTGGCTAAAACAGATTTTCGTAATTTTGAAAAACTCAGTGATAAAGTCTGGAAAGGGAAACTGTAATCCTAAGGTAAAGGGAAAGGCATTAAAGCACAACCACTCGTCGGAAACCATGTCTGATCGGATTTACCGGTCAAACGGCCGGAATACCGTCCCCTCCGGGAAGATACCGGAGGATTTGAGAGCCGACAAGTGGGCACTGTCAAAGGTGCATATTTCCTTCTCCGGTTCTTGGAGAAGATTCTGTTGGATGAATGAAGGGGCGGAGTCGCTGGAGCTTGATCGTGTTTGCCTTGTCATATTCTCGCCGGGATATTGAACAGAATGTGAGAAGAAGATGAAGATCAGAGAGAAAATGTTTACCTTTTTCCTTATCAGTAATAGTTAAAAAAGGATGAGGATGAGAAGTTATAGGGAGGTAATAAGTAAATATAGGCTGTGCAGTTACAAGCGGTCACATCATGGGTCTAATCTCTTAATTGCCTCGTTATTCGTAAAAAATATAACCGTTAGTGCCAGGATACTAAACGGTAACATTTTTTGGGGACAATTGTTATGGGCGAAATTCTGAGCTCATATCCTGGATAATATCTTAAATTATATCTTGCTTATCTGATATATGTTCATATCCGGGATGCTGATTCAGGATATTGGTAATATCCTGGATGGTATCCTGAGGATTACTAACGGATTGTGTGCAGGAGTACGAGTCCAGATTCCCAACGTTCACGAAGACTCCTTCTCCGGAAGACTCGGTCCAAGTCGTTCGATTAAAGACGTTGAAGCCGCTTTACTCGGTCCACAACGTTAATAATGGAATATTCGAGAGCATCCCACATTTATAGGAATTTTAGTTTGTGTTTCGTAACTATAAATAGATGGATAAATCAGATCAATAGGACACAACAACTACACTCGCTACTCACTCACACTCACTCTCTCGCAACTTTCACAAAAAGCATTGTAACACTTAGTGATCTGATCAATATCCTGCACCGTATCCTGACGTTTAAAGCAATAAGAAGAACAAGGCAGCTGCGATTGTCAGCTCCCGAGGTTTTATGCCGGCGATCTAGATTGATCAAGGGCTTTCCTCGTATATCTCGTGTCACCCCTTTTACTTTTTGCTCATAGTTTGATCATAGATACAGCTCAATATCCTGAGCCGTATCCTGAAAACTGTTTTCGTAAACAACATAACCAGCATATTTCCAACACACTTTTTAGCACACTACCTCACTTAACTAATTTGATCACTTAATTGTTTCGGTAATTTTTGACCAAAACACCTGACAGCCTTTCTTGGATCCTTTTATCATTCTCTAATCGGATGAATCTAAGGGTCCTGGTTCTTACTTCATCAAGGTTCCTGCAAGGGGTCATAACAAAATCATCATAGAACTGTGAATCCTTAAGTAATCCCATTTTAAAAGCTTCTGCAGCTATAGCTATATCCAAATTAGGAATTTCTAAGGATTCTCTACTGAATTTGATGATATAATCTCTAAGTGATTCATTTTGACCTTGTGTTACTCTATATAGATCACTAGTTAATCGCTCAAATCTTCCACTACAGGAGAATTGGCTATTAAACAAATTAACTAGATTAGAAAATGAAGTAATAGAGAAAGGAGGAAGACTTAGCAGCCATTTAAGAGTTGATCCTGTCAGTGTGGATCCGAAACCCTTGCATAGACATGCTTCTTTTAACCTTTCGGAAATGGGGTTGATCTCCATTCTCTCCCTGTATTGAGCTATATGCTCTTCCGGATCAGTTGTACCATCGTAGAGCTTCATGCGGTATTTGAAACCTCTTTGGTATCTCTGCATCACAAATAGGTGGTGCAAAGTGAGATATCTTGTGACTTCCATCTGGAATTTCAGGAATGGGCTTAACCACTCCTGGAACGCTGGATATCATATCCTTAAGCTTTTGTAACTCTCTAGTCATAACTTGGTTGATTCCTGTATCTTGTACAAAGCCATGGTTAGTATTATAACTAGTATTTAAAGTGTTACCTCCTGATGGATTCAAGGGTGGAATTCCTGATGTGAATCCATATTGATGTGACTCTGGCACGACTGAGGGACCGGACGAGGCAATAGTTTGCATAGGGATGAAGTCTCCCAAGTGAATTTCTGAACTTCTAGGTTGTACATTCCTTAATGATCCTTGATCCTAAAAGATGTTGGATCCTTGATACACCGAAGCTGGGGGTCTTGGAGGATAATCCATGGATCCGTGAACTTGAGATGAGGATCCTTGAACCTGAGAGGAGGATCCTTAAACCTGAGAGGAGGATCCTTGACCCTGAGATGAGGATCCTTGAACCGTCTGCGTTCCTATATATCCTCCAGAACTGAAGAAGGATCATTGATGCTGGGAGGAGGATCCTTGAGGCTGGAGAGAGGATCCTGAGGGCTGAAAATAGGATCCTTGAGCCAGTGTCATTGCCGATGATCCATAGCGTATACTCGATGATCCACCCTGGTACTGGACACCTGATGCTGCAGAGTGCTGGGCAGTTGTGGCTGGAGTGTCGAAATTCAGTGATCTCGGCACCAGTGGAGAGTGATCCTCCCCTGATCTCTTCAATTTCTTGATCTCATCAATTTCTCGAAGGATCCTGTCATTGGTTTTGTCCTGCTGCTGCATGTAATCCTTCATCTGCAAAATCAAAGAATAAAGTTCATTGTTAGTAGGTCCAGAAGAAGCAGCAGTAGTTGGTTTTGAGAAAACGGGGGTTTGTCTCTTCGCAGCATTCTCAGCATTCTTCTGGGATCCAGAAGGTGCAGGAGGCAAAGGTGGAATGCCCTGTGAAGAGGTGATCGCCGGCATGGAACTTGAAGTGTTCTTCGCTTGAGAAGCCATGTAGTTGGAGGTAATGAAGAGAAATGAATAAAATGAACAAAATTTCTCAGAATTGAAGCACCAATTGCCCCACGGTGGGCGCCAAACTGTTTTGGTCAAAAATCACACAAGGATAATGCAACCAAATCCGATTTTGTGAGGTGTGATGCTTGATTATATGAACAAATGTATGAACTATGAATGAATGAAATGAATGTTGAACACGAGGATTTATACGAGGAAAAAGCCCTTGATCAATATATGATCTACGGCACAAAAAACCTCGGTAATGAAAACTACCGATCACCAACTATATTAAACAAATGATGTTTACAAATCGGGATGATAACAAGCTTGGTACAAGGTTAACTATAGTGCAAAAATGTATGTAATCGCCGAGAGTTGTTGAGAGCTCGAGTGTAGTGTGTGTTGCTAATAATTCTTATGTCTCTAACTAGCTTGTTATCCCCATTTAAAAATAGAAATAAGCTAACTAACTAACAATCTGAAAAAGGTGCTAGCTTCCCACGATCTCCACAACGGTCACAAAGGCCATGCACGTGCAGAATAATGGAGCATATTCCCCTAGAATCTCGGTTAGACCAAGTCCTATTCGAATACTCCTGCAAAACAAATTCAAATACAATGGAAACAATTGTTAGTATTAGGATAATAATGAGGATCCTGGATCCTTAATCCTGCAACGTCTTCTAAGGATCCTTAATTTAAACTGAACTGATGATCCGTGATCCTGGCTGCACTTGAGGATCTGTGATCCACATGCTTAGAAAATCCATCCCTAACATCAACTAAATCAACATTTTTTTTTATTTCCAATACACATAGTGTTAGTAATCTGAAATGAAAGTAAAAATTTGTTAAATAATTTAAAGTACAATAATGATAAATGACACAATTATCAGTTAATTCCATATAATCCTTTTAGTTTTAAGCAAATGAAATAGAAAATTGAGGGTTTTGTTGACATTATTAATCTTAAGCTATTATTGGTCAATTTAAAAAGAAATAAAAAACCCATACTTCTACCTGAAATACCAGCAACACAAATTAAGTTATTATCATATTTCAATTAAAGTTGCAACCTAAAACAAAATATAAGTCAACAGTTTACCCTGAAATTGAAACATATCAACAAAAAAAAAAGATTAATAACAACTGAGAAATGTGTATATGGGTAGATAACAACTGAGGAAGATGTATATGAGTTAATGTGTATATGAGTTGATAACAACTGAGGAAGATGTATATGGGTAGATAACAACTGAGGATAAAACTTTATCCACTTATATTAAGATGAGGCTAAAACTAATAAAGAAACATAATCATACAAAATAAAAAATATATATAAGAGATGCATTTAAAATCGCATTTATTAGTAAGATTTTTTTATGCTAATCTATGAGACATTATATAATCAATTTTAAGATAAAATTTATATCAGTTTGTAAACAACAACGCGGAGAAGAAGAAAAAAAAATACACGTATAGCCCATAAATGGATGTTCCAGCTAGTATCAATTAACAGTTGACTTCTGATAAATAGAAACAAAATAATTTTAAAATTTGCGTTTATCAAAGATTAATGGAAAACATCGTTTTATACTATAATTAGCAAACACTATTATATTATTAACTTCTATCCCGAGACTCACTAGCCAAGGAAAAGTAAAACATTAGACGGAGATTGTTCTTACTTAAATTATTACCACATCTGATTATGATACAAAAATGAAAAATATCTTAAAAAAGTAATTCAATTCATATCTTTGCGTATACATATATACATACATTACAATAATAAAATTGTAGAGTAAATTGCCAAAATGTTCCCTAAGGTTTGGTCACTTTTGTCATTTTAGTCCAAAATTCAAACCTTTTGAATCTGGATCCATGTGGTTTTAATTTTGTTGTCATTTTCATCTAAAAGCAAAATCTGTTTAGATTTTTCAATTAACCTCCAGTTTTTTTTATCAATTTCCTCTCTTTTAATGAAGGACAAATGGTCATATTTTTTTAATTTGTAATAATAAAACATTAAAATACCATTTTGTTCTTCATTAAACGGGAGGGAAAAGACAGAAAAGTTGGATGTTAACTTGAAAACTTGACCAGATTTTGATTTTGGATGAAAATGGCAACAAAATTGAAACCACAGGTACCCAGATTCAAAAGGTTTGAGTTTTGGATTAAAGTGGCAAAAAAAACCAAACCTTAGGGACCATTTTAGCAGTTTACTCTAAAATTGTATATATATATTGTATAACAAATCTTAATATTTAAAATCAATATTCCCGGCCTTATTTAGCTCTCCAACCATCCACCTCCTCTCCAACGTTTCACACAGGTTTACTCTTCCTCTTTTCCTCACCGGCGGATTATCTGCTGCTAAATGCACGATCGGTCCATGAAACGTTGTAACCTACGACAAAGAATGGTGTCAGGGAAATCTTTAAAGTCTTTGTTCTGGCTGTTGTCGATAATCTGTTTGGATTTGAATGGAGTTAGGGCTGACGTCAGTCACAAAAACGCATACGCGACGATGATGTATATGGGGACACCAAGAGATTACGAGTTTTACATTGCGATTAGAGTTATGTTACGATCTTTATCGAAGCTTCGAGTCGATGCGGATCTTGTTGTGATTGCTTCTGTTGATGTCCCTGCTCGTTGGATGCATACGCTGTACGTTTACTTCTTTTTTATTTGAAAAAAATGAAAAGTTTTGTTGCTTTGCTACGGTACGCTCGCTGGATGGCGTATGTTAGCAGCTTTTTTAAACTTTCTATGAAAGGCACATGTATATATTTTTTCTTTAAATCACAAATTTGACATTATGGTTTGTGAAATTGTGATACTTGGCATTGAATCTACGATATGTATATAAGTTATAATGATATTGAAAAAAATGATTATAACTTACGATATGTGATACTTCTTTTTTATTTGAAAAAAATGAAAAGTTTTGTTGCTTTGCTACGGTACGCTCGCTGGATGGCGTATGTTAGCAGCTTTTTTAAACTTTCTATGAAAGGCACATGTATATATTTTTTCTTTAAATCACAAATTTGACATTATGGTTTGTGAAATTGTGATACTTGGCATTGAATCTACGATATGTATATAAGTTATAATGAAAAGTTTTGTTGCTTTGCTACAGTACGCTCGCTGGATGGCGTATGTTAGCAGCTTTTTTAAACTTTCTATGAAAGGCACATGTATATATTTTTTCTTTAAATCACAAATTTGACATTATGGTTTGTGAAATTGTGATACTTGGCATTGAATCTACGATATGTATATAAGTTATAATGATATTGCTATATAGTATTATTTGTTTCTATGCTTGTATAGTGACTAGCTGCAACAAAATAGTTTAATGTTTAATTGGTCATTTTTAGTTGTAATGTTTTATATATGTTCTTTATGGGGCGTTTCTTAACTGGGCGTGTCTTAATGGGTCATAACAAGTCTTAATGGGTTATTACGAGAATTGGGAAAATTGCAAAAATAAGCATTGACGAAACAAAGGTGTTAAAATAGACAAAACGCTGACTAAGCCGGCTTGTTATGTTCACAAATTTCCAGTTGTTGGGTTAATCGGGTTCGTTTACGGTCACGGTTTGGGTTAGTAGCTATTGGGTTACATGTCCGGTTCACGTAGTAGTTACATGGCTGGAAGATTGAAGATATTTATGATTTTATATGCTTTGTTTTATTTAATATTAGTTAGAATTGGTATTAGTTTGACTAGATCTCAACAAAGTGTACGTTAGTGGAAGTGCATGTTTAGAAGAGTTGGTCATAGCCCATAGGTTATACCGGTTCAATATTACTTAGAATTGGTATTAGTTTGACTAGATCTCAACAAAGTGTACGTTAGTGGAAGTGCATGTTTAGAAGAGTTGGTCATAGGTTATACCGGTTCTTTAGGATTTTGTTAGTCCCACGTTTTTATATGTAGGCTATATAAAGCCTCATTTATGTTGTAAATAAAGAACCACTTCTTTTCATTCTTTTCTTCTGCATATTTCACATACATAGTGAGTATTAGTGTGTGGAGTGGGGCCTGTAACCAACAGCTTAGCCCACAAATTTCCCGGCTAATGTCTATTTTGATAATTTTATTTGGTCAATGATTATTTTTTCCATTTTCCCGAGAATTAGTGCGTCATATCGTGTCTTAGTGGGTTGGGATGGTTCTGAATGATATGATGTAACAGGGAAGAGGAAGATGGTGCGAAGGTTGTGCGAGTTGAGAATCTAAACAACCCATACATAAGTGCTGCTAGCCATGATAGATTTAAATTAACGCTAAACAAATTGTACGCGTGGAGCTTAGTAGAATACGAAAGGGTCGTCATGCTTGATGCTGATAATCTTTTTCTTCAAAAGACCGATGAACTGTTTCAATGTGGCCAATTTTGTGCAGTCTTTATTAACCCTTGCATTTTCCATACGGGCCTCTTTGTATTGGAGGTATATATGTCTATCTGCAAGCTGCATTTTTTTTCTTTCATTAAATGAAGTATGATCTGAAGCCGAGTTTGTCTTGAGTAATGGTTTTAATTTGACATTATTTGCAGCCGTCATCGAAGGTGTTTAAGGATATGTTAAGTGATTTAGATAGCAGGAGAGATAATCCAGATGGAGCTGATCAAGGTTTTATTGGAGGTTACTTTCCTGATCTTCTTGATCAGCCCATGTTTTATCCACCCTCTGATGGAACCAAACTTGATGGTACATTCAGACTTCCTTTGGGTTACCAAATGGATGCTTCTTATTATTGTAAGTCATTCAAACATGCTTGTACCTTTGTAGTACTATAGCTATGCTTCTTTTGACACTAAAGATCAGAACAATAAAATTTGTTGTTTTTTGAATTTTGAATGTGTTGAAGATCTAAGATTAAGGTGGAGTGTACCATGTGGACCAAACAGTGTGATCACATTTCCTGGTGCATCATGGTTAAAGCCTTGGTATTGGTGGTCATGGCCCGTTTTACCGCTAGGCATCCAATGGCATGAACAACGGCGTGAAACTATAGGGTATGGCATGTACATTATTTTTAATAATATTATAGTATTTGTTATTCATGTTATATTCAACATATTTAGTACTGTTTCGGTTCAACATTTTTTATTCGTGACAGGTACGATTCAGAGATGCCTTTCGTGCTAATCCAAACTATAATTTACTTATGCATTATAGCGGTCACGCGCTTGGCTCGTCCAACTCTAACAAAGTTATGCTATCACGGTGCAGACAAGAATTTAACCATAATCCAAACAAGCCTTAAAGCTATAGCCATATTATCCATCATCATATCATATATGCTCCCATTCATGCTAGTCCCTCATACAATCCATCCGATTTTAGGGTGGACCATGTACTTATTAGGGTCCTTTGCTCTCTCATGTATCACCATAAATGTTTTTCTTCTCCCGTTACTACCGGTTTTGACCCCTTGGTTGGGGATCATAGGAGTCCTTTTAGTCATGGCTTGCCCATGGTATACAGATGGTGTTGTGAGGGCTTTATCGGTCTTCGCATATGCGTTTTGTGTTTCACCGGTTCTATGGATTTCAATGGGGAAAATTAGATCATCTCTTCATATTTCACTCGAGAGGGAAGGTTTTCTGCCCAGCCGACTCACTGATTCAACTCAGTCTAATGGTTTTAATAAGTTATATTGACATAAAAATTATAAATATATCTGTAGAAAATGAATGGATTTATGATCATGCTTTTTTTAGATGAATAGGGATTGTTAATGTATGCAGAATTTTGATGAAATGTGAACATATTTTTAAACAGAAGTGACTGAATCGAAAGGTTGAGTTGAAAGGGTTGTTAAGTTATTGACCAATGAGCTAGCTTATTGAGCTATTGGCCTACGAAATTTTTGTCACCAATTAACAAATTTTATTTTTGCATATTATAGCAAAATTACAACAGAATAGATTGGTTTAAACATGTAGCATAAATATTAGCTTGTAAGAAAATACTTAAACATTATGACTGAATGTATGTTTGTTAAACAATATAGTTGTAAATGAGCAAGGTTACTTAAATAAAAAACATTTAGTTGTTTTAATAAACTTAAAAAAATACAAAAAGATTACATATACACCAAAGGGCCTATAGCCTAGTAGTACCAACGTTGTAGTAAATAAGGTTTTTATCTATTTGTTTATATTTTAAACGGTCAAGGATCAATATTATAACCACAAAGACTTCCATAGCAAAGGGATAAGGAAAGTCACATATACAAGCCAAGTACAATAATGAAACAACAAAACTCATGGTTACATATATCAGACCATAGTTCAGTTTTGTACAGCTGTTGTGCTTCTGTGTTTTTTTTTTTTTTTTTCTGTTTTGTTTGGCTGCAGTGCTTCTCTCTTTTGGTCCTTTGGAGAGTGGTTGTCTGTGCTGTTGTTTGTTGGTTTAATAAAGTTTATCTTTCAAAAAAAATTAATTTTAAAAATGAGTGATTTTTTAGCTTGTGACCTTAGTGAAACAATGTAAAAATGTACTATTAGGTGAAATATATACAAAAGAATTTTATTAAACACCATTTGAAAGTCAACAAAATCATTGCAAAGTGCAAACTTCTAGTGCTTACGATATTGACAATAAAATTAGACCACTATCATATATTGACATATATCATATTATAATTTATAACAATAAGATTACGTATCTTGTTATAGATACCAATTAATGTTCATTTTGTAGTATATAGTGACTTGTAAGATGCTAAATACCAGTTGATATACTTAAAGGAAACATGAATTTCATGTTTCACCTAATTTTCTTCCTCACAATGCTATCAATTTGCTTGGCTTCGGATCCAAACACCATTTATAAATTAAGAATGTATGTTACCAACGCCATTGGAGACAATATTGTAGTACATGTCTCTGGCAGCGAAGATCTAGGAAATCGCACGCTAGCTTTCAATCAAGAGTTTGATTGGAGATTTGGGGTAAAACTCGGCACCTACTATTTAGGAGAATTTTGGTGGGGATCAAAGCATGCATCCGTTAGTCTTTTTAATTTTCACATTTCTCGTACTTGTTTTAATGGAAAAGTTTTTAGTATTCAAAGATGTTACTGGTTAGTAAAACCGGATGGATTCTGGTATCATGAAAAGAATGACACATTTCCTGGTGAGTGGACGAGGCGAGCAACTTGGTAGGACATGTAGTTAATATAAACTATTTGAACAAATAAAGATGCTATTTATATAAGTCGAATTCTTGATTTTCATGTTTAGAGTTTTATTTAATTGTATATGTTTTAATGTTTGAATGCTTGATTTTCCTTTGTATTCTTGGTTTGATTTTGAATGGAATAGTGATTTGCAAAAGAAAATTAAATAAAAATGAGAGTTCAATTGAAACAACCTTAAAATTCAGATGATGGCGTCATACGGTGGTGAGGTGGCATATATATTTTGAGTTCATCTGCTTAAAATTCATCAAGAAAAAAAAAACTATAAATGACATCAAACTAATACAAGTTAATAAAAGTTAATCGAAATAAATAATTAAAAGGATAAATTTCATAAAGCATCATAGAGTCGTAGTAGAGCATACTCATTCAGTTCTACATTTCAAGCTTATCACTATAATTTGAAGAAAAATGTATGGTTTTCACCTAAGTAAGCATTCAATCTCATTCTCTAAAATGTGGATTCAATCTCATTCTCTAAAATGTGGATGAAATGTAGGGATCTACTTCCTATCCACTCTCAATATTTAGAGACTCCTATTTATTCTTAACATTCCTCCTAAGTATTTTCCATCTTTTAAGTGAAAGAAAAAGAAAAATAATAAAGATTATCAATTAATTGAATAGAGATGGAGAGAGAAATAAGATGTAGAAGGTTTGTAGAAGATGAACATAAGATAAATAGGATTTTAAATTGAATTACAGGGATGAAGATGAGGACAACATCATGCTCTTAATGAGATAAATTTGATTACAAATGATAGATGAATTCAAATATAAAAATTAAATAATTTCTGTTAGTCAATTAATATTTTGATACAAAAATACATTTTAAGTGGGGTAAAATGTATGTGGAAACATCGAATATACCAAACCACGATTGTCATAAAGAACTCGTGTCCAAGCTATTCTTGTCACTACTCACTATACAAATGATATATATATTAAAATGTTGTTATACACTACTAGAAAACATGGGTTTCATTCCTTCAAATATAAGATTAAATATTTATTTATATGTATTTAATCTAATAGCCATCATTATCATTTATATAATATAAATCAAAATATATTAAAACCTATAATATAATTAGTTGGTAATTGTTGATAGACCATATTACCCTTATTAACTAATTGGGTTTCCCCTTGGGTGTATATAAGGAGATTACTAGAGAGTGATTAGAGTTAGACTCTCATACCATCAACACAAAAAAATTGTCCCCTCCTCTCTCTCCATTACTACGAGTTCTTCAACCCTAAAGAACTTCGTACTACCATCAAGAACATATATCCTAAAGGGGGACTGAATCAAGCTGACTATCATGTCGAACACAATGGCTGCGTCTCTGACTGGATTCTCCATTGGCATGTTTGCTGTATCAGGTATTATTTACATGTTTTCCATTATGTTTAAAACAGAACTGATCAACATCAAATTTCTACCGGCGGTAACAGTAATCATCAACAAGAATTTATCAGTAATGCTTCGTTAGAATAATGGACGTGGGTGATTATTTCCGATTGAACATCGATAGATATCATCGGTGGTTCACTGATGAACAACTTACCGACTACCCTTCACCAGCTAGAGTTTGACCCTTTACCAATCAATTACTAATGGACCTTTCTTCGGCAAATAAAATTGATTATCGACGGTATGGCCATCCATAATACGTTAGTAACTGTATTTTTTTACATATTTTTTTTTGTTTCCTACACTGTAATGTATATTTACTAAATGTAAAAATAAATAAACAAATAAACCATAAATTATAAGTATCTATTTATAATAAAATGAAATACAATATATGTCTTTTACAAACATAAACGATCAAAATAGCTAAACGAGATCATCAAGACGAGTTGTTGCATGATGTTAGCTAAACGAGCTCATCATGACAAGTTGTTGCATCATGCAATGACACGCCATCGACTTCTCCATGGCATCATGCTAGTTCGGCAAACAAGTGAGGCGTAAGGTCCTTGAGTTCGGCAACCCGCCGCTTGAGTGGCTGCGAAGGAGAGGCATTTGATCTCCCAGTGATAGATGGCATCTCGGCCTCACTCGTAAGGGTATAATGGAGATTGATGGTAGTCACAACCTTAAAGATATGACTCTTCTTCTAGCATCCGGAACTCTCTACCCACATTGGTGACCTCATCAATCAACCTGTGTCCGAAGACTAGGGTGAACAGTCGATTTAGACCCAACAAAATCGACCTGGAACCCACCCTTACCCCCGTCTAGGCTTGTAAACAAACTGAACATTCAGTGAAGTGTTTGTGAACCGTTTGACGAGAAGTTCGTTTATGCCCATTCATTTATTTAATAAGTGAGCGAACATAAACACATTTTTTTGTTTATTTAATTAAATGAACGAATATGAAAACTTTTTCTATTCGTTCATTTACGTTCGTTCGTTTATGTTCATTCATTTATATACGGTTATGTTCATTCATTTTACTTTTGTTTAAATGCAAAGTATTTATTACTGATATTAATTATAAATCATATTATATCCGTTAAAAGCCCAACCGTAGAAACAACCTTAATGGTATGTTTAAATATTAACTAGTAGATACCCCGCGCTTCGCGGCGGGTGTCGGCTGACATACTACACATGTATATAAACCCATAGATGCACATTAGTAATAGGGGAAAGATAAGGAATGACTTAATATTAAATAGGCACACAATACACATACTGAATTTAGGAAGGCCTTGGAAGCACCATTGCCATGAGCACAGACAAGAGGAAGATTGTTTAGCCAAATGCACTTTTTCAACTCCAGCTATAAAGAAATAGGCATCATTGTGGTTATTTGAACTCTGCCAAAATAACATACTTGCCATTCTACAAATTGTAGATCGTTTAAGTACAACACTATAATGTAAAGTAATGTTTATGGTCACAATAATGTAAAGCTTTGAAGCCTGATCTATATATATTGCCAACATGATGCTTAAAATTTGTATTTAAAAGAGAAAAATTATATACAAACTAAGCATTGGCTTTGCATTTAATCCTTATTGTTTTTACTCTATGGCCGGAGGCTCCATTTGTCTTTTTTTTTCTAAAGAGGGAATATGTTGAATTGTTTTCCATGATGATATATGTTTGATCTCCTATTCTCATTGAGCATCCTTACCAAAAGTTATGAACTCTTTATAATATTTCAAAGATTATAAAGATGAACTAGATGTTTAAGATTAAAAAAAAAAAAAGATAAACATAGTTTCTACATTATGTAGTTGCCACTTAAGTACTTAACCCATACAACACCTTCGAAAATGTATTAAAGAAAGAGGCATACATGAAATTTCGAATTAAAAAAATAAGACTTTTTGAAATCAAATGTTTATATATCTTTTTAAGCTCAGCTGTGAACACAATACTTTTCTATTTGTTGTGTTGAATACTTGAATTATATAAAAATTATCATGTTACTTAAGGTCTCTACAAAATAAAAAAAAAAATCTAACTGTTGTTGAGGCTAGAAACCAACAGTCTGATCATAATGGTCCAAAAATGCTTGAATTGAAACAAAATGGGTGTTGTATATGAATAATCAAACATAGCATATGAATACAATTTATAGAACAGAACAATGAATTTCTCCTCTTTCAGAATATGGAAAACAACTTTAATTTAAAAAAAAATCAAAATAGTTAACAAATTTACTCCAAAGACCCTTAGTGATACATGTTCATATTCAAGTCGCAAACTGTAACATGATCCTCCCATGAGATCACAACTATGCGTCTTTTTACTAATAAATTAAGAAAACAGTAAGAACATGCAATGCTAAAGAGTTTCTGAAGATAGTCACTAATTTAAGGCTTGGTATCTCCATACTAATATTACCAAAATAACAAACCTAATTTATAAAAATCATAAAATCTGGAGCAAAATTGAATCCTAAATTACTTTTCCATAAGTGTATAAGATCAGAAAGTAATTTCAAACCAGAATAGAATCAACAATACTTCAACATCAATGAAGATAAGTTTGGTAAACTATAAAAAAAACCATAATGTACCTGATGAAAACAACGGAGACTGAAGTGAAAATAAACAGGAGGAATGATAGCGATGACTGCACCACGACAATCCTACAACACCAAAACTGACGATTGTCGCCGCCCCTACCCACCAACAGCCCCTCTCCTACCATATCTGCCCGCGCAAGCAACCAATTCCACTCCCATCTTCTCCGCCGTGAAACCACCACCACCATCATCGAATCGGTTATCGGTCGCTGTGAAATCCCCAAACGCACCACTGTTGCCTACGCTGACCAGCACCCACTCCCATCGACCCATCATCGACACTCCGACGCACTCAAGCAAGACCACCGGCATCCTCCACCCCCCCCCCCCCGGTCGGCGTCAGTAAGGTGCTGGACACACAGAACTGAATCCAAAAATTCATATAAGCTGATTTCAAAGAAAATCTTCATAAACATAATTATTAGCTTTTAATTATGATATTTACACCAAAATAATATGGGCTGTGACATGCGAACCTGAATCGGGTTACCGGAATCTCGCCGGAACCCTAGCCGACTTCGTTTGGAAGACAATCCGCCGTTCCTTGATACACCGATCATGCAACCATAACCTTCATCACCGCCTATTCTACTCCAAAACATCGCTATCTCCGCCAGCCGCTGCTGTCGGAGGCATGGATTCAACCGGCTGCCTTTATTCTAGAAGCCACAGCCGGCAGGTCTGGTTTCAAGTGACCAGGGAAAACGACCACCACCGCCTTCTACGTTATCAGCCGTGGCGCTCCGCCGGTGGTCCACCGACCCCACTTCCAGATTCTCTTCTTTATCTACCGGGTCTGTCTCTCTATTCTTTCGCTTACTTCTGTAAAAGAGAGATGGGTCTATGTGCTGAGGGAAAAAATCAAAGAAAAAAAACCTCAGTGGCGAAAAGCCAAAAGTCGATAAGATGCCTGGCGCAATCCAACGATAGTAATTGATATATATAATAATTTGGATATTCATTTTTACTTTTATTAATTTTAGTTAGTGTCCATTTGTGTGTGTTTGCTTATGTGTATTTATATTTGTTTGTTTATGTTCGTTAATCGTTCGTGTATACTATTAACGAATGAACATAAACGAACATTAACATGTTCATTTCTTAAGAAAAGAACATGAACAAGAAAATCCATTCTTGTGGTGTTTGTGTTCGCTTGTTCGGTTAAAGTTAAATGAATGAAACGAACATGCCCCTTAGTGTTCGATCGTTTTTTAATTCATCCTTTATCATCACTTGAGTGGTTAGAATTATAAAAAAGAAACAAAATAAGAAAAAAGAGTAAATTGCCATTTTAGTCCTTGAGGTTTGGTCTAATCTGTCATTTTAGTCCAAATAGTTTTTTTCTCTTCTGGGTCCCTGACTTTTCCATTTTCTTGTCATTTTGATCACATTGCCTAACTCGGTCTAAAAATCTGGTTATAACCAGGGGTATTTTTGGCATAACTGTTGTGTAGTGATAACCAGGGGTAGTTTACAACATAATTTATAAACCTCTTAATAATTAAATGCCAAAAATACCCCTGATTATAACCTGGTTTTTAGACTAAGTTAGGCAATGTGATCAAAATGGCAAGAAAAATGAAAAGTCATGGACCCAAAGAAGAAAAAAAATTATTTGAACTAAAATGACAATTTTGACAAAAACTTAGGGACTAAAATGGCAATTTACTCAAGAAAAAAACAAGAACAAACATACGCATACATGTATAAAACTCAAAACTCTAAATTATATATTATTATTTAATTAGTTTATGTTGATTACATGTTCTACCAAGTTGCAAACTTGTTCCAGTTACCAGGAAATGTGTCATTCTTGATATGATACCAAAATCCATCTGGCTTTACTAACCAGTAACATCTTTGAACACGAAAAATGTCTCCATCGAAACAATGAATTCGGTCATTAAAGAGGCTGATAGACTGAAATTTTGATCCCCACCAAAATTCACCTTTGTAGTAGGTGCCTATTTTTACCCCAAACCTCCAATCGAACTCTGAATTGAAAGCTAGCGTGCGGTTTCCCTGGTCTCCGCCTTGACCAATGACATGAACTACAATGTTGTCTTCAATGGCGTTGGTGACATATATCCTCATGTTATAAACGGTGTTTGGGCTCGAAGCAATAAAAATGATAGCATTGTGAGGATGAGAACTCCATAAAACATCAAATTCATGTTTCCTTTTTATTGACTAGTATAGTGCATTTTACAAGTATATATACACTATCAAGTAAGCATTTATTGGTATGGGGAAGGATCCACTAAAAAGTGGAGCATAAGAAGGATTGTGATGATGACATGTGGCACTCCTAATAAGTGGGAATGAACGGCATTTTGGTCCTTATAAATAGAAGTGAAAATGACATGTGGCACTCCTTTTGTTTTTTAAAAATACAACAAAAAAATTAGTACAACAAAATATAGCACAAAAAATGTAGTACAACAAAATATAGCACAAAAAAATTTAGTACAAAAAAGTATAGCACGAAAAAAATTTAGCAAAAAAATGTAGTACAAAAAAATCCAGCACAAAAAATTGAGAAAAAAAAAATTAAGACAAAAAAAATTCAGCACAAAAATATAGTACAAAAATTCAGCACAAAAAATTGTTATATAACATAGAAATACAAAACATTTTAGTGGGTTTTTTTAGTCTTCATATTTTATATAGCAATATGGTACTCAAATTAAAGATAAAAAGACACTCGATTTTACGGTGAAATTTTTATGAAAAAATAAGGTCGTATAAAAAGTTATAAACGTTTAAAAAATGAGGGTGAAATATGCATGTGCCTTGCATGTGGAGAGAGAAATTCCATAAATAAGATTTTCCCAAGATACCTTTGCACTCCTCCTTTCTCATACACTTTCATCTTAACCATTGATTTGAAAAATGAATGATTAAGATTCCTTCTTACCCTACTTAGGCAAAATAAACTTTTTATTTGATTTTAACCCTTATTGGCATAATAGGATTTCATCTTATTGATATTTCAGCATGTTATTGCTATAATGTAATTTATGTCAATGTGATAATTAATGGTCCAATTTTATCATTGATATTTCATCATGTTAGTGCAATAATAATTTATTTTTGTTGGAATAATTAGTTGTTTAAATTGTTACTAAGTTATCACGTAATAATCATATTCACAAACGAATATTAAACGAGTATACATATGATTCTAAATTATAAATTCATGTTTGCTTGTATAATTCAACCACTTCTGGTGGAAAAATAAAATTCAATGTGCATTTCTTTATCCGACATGTACACAACCACAATTGACTTTTAAATTTCTATGAGAGACAAGACTTGCGAGAAGGGGTGGAGCTGCTCAAATGTTGTGGAAACGAGAGAGATCATGATGAGAGTCGAAGCTGATTTTGAGAGGCGAGGGGCCGATGTGAATTAACGAATAGCGATTTTTCTTTTTAGGGTTTGTCGGAACTTAAGAGACGAGATGGATTATGGATCAAGAATCCTGGCTAAATTAACGTGGAGTTGGGCTAACATAACATGGAGCTAGGCTAAGAAAAAACATGGACTAATTCAAAAAATCAAGTAACATAATTAGTTTTATAAAATTGAAAAATAAAAAATTAAAATGGGTGAATCGATCAATTCGGGTTAACCAAATTACACGAATAAAATAACTTGTTAAATCGAAAACCGAACTGAATAATCGAATATGAATTTGGTTATGGTTACAAACCAAACCGAATAACCAAATTCATATTTTGTTCGGTTTTATTTTTAGTTTCAGATTCGGTTATGATCGGACAATAAACACCCCTAGAGGGATTAAGGTGCTTTTCCCAACTAATCGAGGTTTTTAGCCATATGATGGATAAATGTGTAGATTTAGACGTAAGTTCCAAGGGTGTGAGTCAACTAATCTAGAAAAAAGAAGTAAATTAAAAAGATGGTCCTTGTGATTTAGCGTAGATTATCAATTTCGTTCATATAATTTTAAAAGGGTTATATTAAATGTACCCTCTTACTTACTTTTCATACCCCCCTTCTTAAAATGTCAAATTAAAACTTGTCATATTCCTCCTTATAATTTTTTTTAAAGATAAAAATAATTTAGGTCAGGAAAATTACAAACGTTTTTGTATAAAATAAAAAATAAACTTTTTCTCTAAATAAAAATACATTTATACAAAATTTTAAAATTATATAGAAACTTATAATGAAAAATCTTTATAAATACATAAAACAAGTTACCTAAATGCCGGTTCAAAAATTTGAATGCAAAATTTAAGAAAAAAAGGTCTAGGATATCGAAAAGAAAAACTGTTAAAAGGTCCAGGGGTATCGAAAAGAAAAACTGTTAGGTCATGCGTAATGGACATTACAGGCGCATGAAAGAGTTTGATAACGTCCCTATCACCATCCCCTGGGCGTTATAAGGGCAAGAAGAGGAAAAGACATTTTTAGAATAATGCCCAAAGAAAAGAAAAAATGGAAAGTATTGAATGAAATAGGCATTAACTGTTACACATTTTTTGAAGTGGCGTTATAATGCTGATGTGACAAAAAATGCCCCTTGGGAGCATTAACAATTACATATGGTCTTAGCACAATGTTAGTAAATACGGGTGGCCTATTTTATTTAAAAGGAAAGGCAGTAGCAAAATCTGAACGCAACAAAATAAATTGAATCAACATTAACCATTAATCAAATTGTTTAGTTCAGGTTTATGCGATCGATTTTGAGTATAAACCATAAACCAGATCGTTTGTTACGGTTTGAAAAATTTGCAGCCAACCAATCATAGATTAAAAGAAAAACTGACTGCAAAATCAAAACGATAACCCCTTTTGGTGTCGTGAATGTTCATTTATGCATGTCCATTTATATTTTTAATATTCATTTATCTTTGCACGATTTTTTATTATTCATTTATATTTGCCCGAATTTCTAATATTCATTTATATTTGCACGTATGTGAAAGCTGGGCGCCAAAAGGAGGAGCGCCAGGACATTAATAGGCGTGAAAGGGTATGAAGATGGGATTCACCCCAATCAACCAATCATAATTTTTTTTCTAAATAAAATTGTAGTTTCACAACATTAGTGTTTTATTTATTCCATTTAATAAATTGTAGTTTCACACCTTTTTTTCTTCCATTTAATTATTATTTTTAGTTAAACCACAATACCATTTAATAACAACTAGATTTTGCCCCGCCCGCGTTGCGGGGCAATAAGCCGAATATTTCTCTCTCATAGCATGTACGTCTGTGTTTCGATTATTTGTACATACTACTCATAACACGATCTCAAAAAAATTACATTGAGTCAACCAATTAAATTAAAACACTATCATACTTTTGCATAAGAAAACAAAAACGATAGAAAAACACTAATTTTAAACTGGGGGTAAAATTGTATTTTTTTAGGATAAATGAGTGTGTGCAAGCAGCCGCCTGGCACGAATAAAAGTTACACCGAGTCAAACAACTAAAACAAAACAATACTATAGTTTTGTCAAAAAAAAAAAACTAAAACGATAGCATGACTGTAATTTTACACATGGGGTAAAATCGTAATTTAACTGGGAAAGCAAAGGAAAACGATGGCAAAAATGTAAATTTAAATTGAGGGGCAAAACCGTAATTTGGCTGGGTGGGGAAAAAACAAAACTAATGGCAAAACTGTACATTTAAATGGGTCAAAATCGTAATTTTGAACCGAGGGCAAAATGGTAATTTTTAGTTGGGGGCAAAACCATAATTTTATTTTGAATTGGGGGTAAAAACATAATTTTGAAATTATGGGAAAATCGTAATTTTAAAGCAGGGATAAAATCGTAAATTGGTTGGGCCAATGGGGGAGTGCCAGGCAGCTTCCTGGCACTATTCCCCCATCTTGTGTCTATAGTTATATATTGGGGGCAAAATCGTAATTTTACTGGGAAAACAAACAAAAACGATGACAAAAATGTAAATTTAAATTGAGAGCAAAATCGTAATTTAGCTTGGAGAAACAAACAAAACAAAACTAATGGCGAAACTGTAAATTTAAACGGGGCAACATCGTAATTTTGAACCGAGGGCAAAATTGTAATTTTTAACTGGGGGCAAAAGCATAATTTTATTTTGAACCGGAGGTAAGAACGTAATTTTAAACTGATAGCAAAATTGTAATTTTTAACTGGGGACAAAATCGTAAATTGATTTGGCCCAAATGAGGTGAACTACTGTTCACCAAATTTCATAAATGTTATAAAGTAAATACATGTTAAAAATAATGATTTAAGTATATATAATATAATATAATACTATGAAATCAATTAAGTAATAAAATAATGAAATAATGGAAAGTATAAATAATATTAAAAAAATTTTGAGTACTAGTAGGGAGACTTGGTATTCATTTGTGTCACTTTGGTGGATAAGATAATTATGGACAGAGTCTAGCCTCTTTGCAGATGTATCAAACTCTATCTTGAGCCCACACGGGTTTTTGTCCCAACGTGTGTTACGCCAGATAATTATGCTATTGTGGTGGTACAACCACTGTCAAGTGGTAGCCGGCAGTTTGGTTTTTCAGGGAATGTCCAAGCCAAACTTTGAAGCCAGCGTGTGCCTAGTTAAGACAACATAGTCTGACCGGAGTGGGCCAACATGACTCTCCAATTTAGGAAGTACGGTAGCCTAATACAAGAAAATCGTTTACGGTTTAGTTAAATCCTTGCAATTTACATTACATTAACATATAAGAGTGTTATGTTCTTTTAGTTAACCCAGAACCCATAAATAAAGAAAAGAAAAGAAAAGTAAATTAATATACACACCGTATGATAGAACCCTGAGTTTACACTATATTCCCGAGTCATTTAACAGGGGGAGGTGAGGGGAGGGGAAGAAAAATTTTCTCTCCTAATCTCTCCAATTTGGGGAGGATGAATATATGGTCATATTTTCTTCGCTTTTCCCTCCCCTCCCCCTGTTAAATGAAACTCGGGAACATGGTTTTTCATATTTTCATCTCTTTTCCCTCGCCTCCCCCTGTTAAATGAGTCCTGGGAACAGAGTGTAAAGTGTCTTGTTTAGGGTATTTCAAAGAAATTGCGGCCCGTACTTAAAATACCGACTTGCTGCTATCGGCCCTTTCGTTGTTGCCAAAATTCAGTTTTTTAGTTCCTAAACCCTAGCAACCACCCTATAGTCACTCAATCTTGTTTCCTTATAGCAAAAACCGTGTTTGACGACCTTTTTCGTAATTAAAATCGAATTATTTTGGAATCTATTTACTACTGCAAAAGAGTTAGACAATGGTGCAGCACAAGGCCCAGTTGAAGAAGCAGCAAAAGCGCGGTGTAGACTTCAAAGTAAGTATTCAAGAATGAGTTTTCAAAGTTACAATCTTTTTACTGAATGTGCTTTTGTAATTTGCAGAAAATAAGAAGAAAGGTTGGAAGAAAATTGCCCCCACCAAAGAATACTACCAACACTGAAGTTAAATCAAAAGGTAATCTTTATAAATTGAATTTGTTCTATAGTTTAATTAATTAGACATAGTTTCTTGATTTTTTTTTCTGTTTTTTTAGTGTATGTGTGTAAAATGTTATGTTGCTCTTAAGAAACCATAGTTGTCAATAGCCGAATATAGCGATGATTCATGTTTAGTGGTAAAGTAGATAAACCGAAAAATACACGTTATCGAGCAGTGGAGATGAGGAAAATACAGAAAAATACATGTTATAAGACCAAACCTTAGGTATTGAGCAGTGGAGATAAGAAAAAAAAAAGAATAAAAAATAAATAAAAATGCCGCTTTTTATCGCTAATTCGCTATATAATATATAGCGGCATATGACCTATACGCTATGTAGCGCGCTATAGCCGCTATCGACAACTATGGAAGAAACAAACAATAATTCACTGTTTTGTATAAAAAAACTGGATTTTTTATCAAGTATGCAGGGTTGAAGATGTAAGCAAGATCATCTTTGCCACAAAATGTGATGTTTGTATGTATTTCAATGAGGCAACTGACAAAGTGATTACTTACTTTATAGTTGCATACTTATGTACTAACTAATATAAATCATCATGATCAATTAAGAAGTTAAGATGATAACGGCATCTGTTAGATTGTTTTTAGCTCATGATTTTATGGAAATTGACCTAATGAACAAAAATTTCATGAAACTGGTATGACTGAAAATATAAATTTGTGCTTGATAAATAATACTGGGTGAGGTATGTAAAAATAATAAAAGAAACATGAAAGTGGTATACTTTACTAAACATGATTATGTGCAGCAATTATATTACCGGAACAAAGTTTGGCATCTGAGAAGGCCGGGTTAGCCGTGAGCAAGAAAGGTTTGACTTTAAAAGAGCTGCTTCAGCAGACGTCTCATCACAATGCAAAAGTTCGCAGAGGTAACGTTTCTTTCGTAACATATAGGATTGCCAAATTAGTCGTTAACTTGTTGAGAAGGCAAGTGAACACGAACAGAAAACAAATAATACCAAGATGTTTAAACTTTAAATATAGTATACTAATAATAAAAAATGTTCAGAGTTACCGGTTTCTACATTCTTAGGTCTCCAACTATATGTTTTATTTGAAGTTATGGCTTAAAAGTTAAACCATTAAAATTTGATATTAACAATTGCTTTTTTTTGAAGATGCATTGATCGGTATTAGGGATATCTTCTCGAATCATCCAGGAGAACTGAAAATGCACAGACTCACTGTTATCGAAAAACTGCGTGAGCGCATGAGTGACGACGACAAAATTGTGCGTGAAACCCTATATCAACTTCTAAAGGCAGTCGTATTTCCCGCCTGTAAAGAGGTGCTCTCTCTCTCTCTCTCTCTCTCAAATTTTTAGATTACGCTTGTTTTTTGCTAGTGCCATCAGCTTTGCGTATTTATGTTCTTTTTTTAACTTTTCCAGGATAACCAGGGAACTTTTATATCTTTGATGATGGCATACGTATTCAACGCAATGACCCATCTGTCAATCGATGTCCGTTTGATGGCTTTTAAGTTTTTTGATCTGGTTGTCCAGCATTACCCATTGTCGTTCTCTATGTATGCCGATAAGGTATTTTTTTTATATATTTTAACATGGGTAAATATTTCTGGTTGCGTATTTATGTACTTACAGAAAGTTGTTTTCATGCATAGATCATCCAACATTACAAAGAGATATTGCAGAAAAACCAGTTTAATATGCATGACAAGGGAAAACTTAAGAGTGTTCTTGCTGGTTTGGCGCACTGTCTCTCTCTGTTGCCGTGTAATAATAGCTCGTCAGCTGATAATAATGTACTTTCTAACCCTTTAGCATCACTTAATACCCTTTACGAGCTAAGTAGTTAATGAGGTAAAAAATCTGATATCGGTCAAGGACCGATATTTGAGATATCGGTAATCGCTGTGGTATATCGGTAATTTTAATATCATGCTGAATTTATATATATATCAATTTAACACTAACAATTCAGGATACTCTCCTACCATTAACAAATTAACCTTTTGCAACTTGCAAAACACTAACAATTAAGTAGGAACTGATTAAGACTTATCACACTAACAATTAACAATTAAGACTTAAAACACTAATAACTGAAAGACGAATGCTAGAACCAAGAAGAAAGGTACTGGCATCGTGAAAATTGGTGATATATCTGTCATAGTTGTCAATAGCGAGCGTAGCAATCGCTATAGCGCGCTACGTAGCGTATAGGTCTAGGATCGCTATTAGGGTTGTAGCGATAGATAGCGATAATAGCGACAATTTATTTATTATTATTTTTTTAATTTAAATAGCAATTAAATATAGCTATAAAGTAGCTAGATTTTAGGTTTTTGTTAAATATACATGTAAATTAGCATATATACCAGGGTATTTTGATATAATATACATATAATTTTTTTTCTTGTGTATCGCTATTTATAAAATAGCCGCCCGCTATTTATCGCTATTCGCTATGTAGCATATAGGTACCTTAGCACTATTTGTCGCTATTGGCCATTAACAACTATGATATCGGCTTGGTTTTAAAAAGCGAGAGGCGCACGAAAGCGACGAGGTCTAAAATTTGAGGCGCGAAGCGTAAAGCGCAAAAGCGGTGGGCTTTTTGTACCCGAGGCGCAAGATGTTTATATAATTTTTTTTATATATCCCATACATATCCCATAGGTTTTTAGCTTCCTTTAACCAAAATATAGCTATAAGTAAGGCCTTTATACCATTTTAATTACATGTACAAGTCAAAAAACCCAAGGTACAACATTTTTATGCAGTAAAACGCCTAAGTTACATGAGGCGCACGCCTCAGGCCAAAAAGCCCACAAAAAAACATCAAAAAATGCGCCTTTTGGTCGCTTCCTGTAATTACACAAGGCGAGAAGCAAAAAAGCCCCAGGCCCTGCGCCTTGTTGCGCCTAGGCGCGCCTAGGGCGCGCTTTTTAAAACCAAGGATATCGGTCCAATATTGGTCAATATCGCCGATAATATTGGTACCGATGTTATGACCGATATTTTGCACCGATATCTCACCAAGGGACCGATAACTGATATTATCACCGATACATAGTATATGAGCCCTATCCTCGACGCGTTGGTTGTTCAGTTATAATATTGTATTCCAGTTGCTCATTCACCTTTTCTCTCTTGCCAATAGGCCATTGCTGATCGAAGAATTTTGCATGCTTTCGAGTCTCAAGTGCACGAAGATCGTTCCGGTAAGTGAAATAACTTGGGATTTGATATTTTTTTTTGTTCTGTAGATTGTTTGTGTCTTTTATGTGTAAGATTTATAATGTTCTTTCATGAATTATCATAACACTGAATACTATCACAATCAAAGACAACCTGTAGCGTAATGTGAACAAAAATATCAATTTATTTCGAGTACTTCAAAATCAAATTTTCAATTTTTCTACCCTTTTGCTTTATATAGGGTTTTCAGTGACTGCAATTGAACTGAAGGGCCTTTTGCCTATTTTAGTTAGCGGTCTTCAGGATTTTATGCCTTCGGTTCTGACAATGGAAGCACAATCATATGATTGTGTTCTTTCTATATTGAAAAGTATCGACGTTGTTGTCAAATTCTTCGTTTATGGGAAGGGCACCAGAACTGATCAAGACGTGTTGCAAACGCTTTTGAAGAAGTTATTTGGTGTCTTTCCCCTTCACCCCACACATCAGTCATCCGAGAAGGTATACAACGTACCTTGTTTTAATTTCAGGATTTTATATCAAGGGGTGTGAATTTCTGACACGATCAGAAAACACGACACGAACCTAACACCAAATTCGCGGATTTGGGTTTAGTCTAAACGGGTTCGGGTCAGACCGTCAGTTTCAGGTTGAACTCACGAACCCGTTTAGCTAAACGGGTCTGGTTTGACGGGTTGACCCGTTTAACCCATTTATATTATATTATAGTTTTTTATAATACAATTTATGTCATGAATTAAATTTGGTGTGTATTTTACGTCATAATTATAACTTAAAAAGTGAAATTGATATAAGATATTATAATTTAGAACTGCATTATACACATTTGTGTTTTTTTGTAGTAAATTTTAATTTTAATATATTAATAACCTGCAAAAAAAAAATCGGGTTGAACGGGTCGTGTTCGAGTCAACCCGCGAATATTTGGGTCATGTTCGGGTTCGTATGTATGACACGATTTCCGTGTTCGGTCGTCTAAAATTTTCGGGTTCGGATCGGGTTGAACACGCCAACCCACGAACACAACCCGTTTAGCACCCCTTTGTGTTCTTTTGTTTCTTCATTATTTGTTGGTATCTTTGAGAACCATCTAATTTTATCGCTTGAACTTTGTGTGTGCTTTGCAGGGTGATAATAGGTACTTTATCTTGAACGTCATAATATCGGAGATCTTTTTTTGCTTAGTTGACTGGTCAGCTCCCCCGTCTGCCTTTCTGGATAAATTTCTGGTGTTCGTCGTAGACGCGTTGTCTGAACGGGTCTGTACATTAAATCATGTTATTTATGATGTCATATACCTTTGTGGCTACTCGTTTATAAATAGATCACTAGATGCCTTTTATTCATTCCACTGCAATTCCTTAATAATACATTTCATTCAACACTTGTAATATAATTAAAATTTACCGTATAATTTGCAGGTAGGACACTCTGGTAAATCATCGTTCCAGAAGCATTCACTTTCACTCATTCCTTTCATTCCAAAACTTATCATGCAAGTGGACAACACATGGAAACCACATATTCTTCAGGTGGTTTTTTTACTTGTTTATTCTGATATTCTCACATTGTAGATCGGCGTAAGATCTAATTTCCAAATGATGCGTATATCACAGGCTTTTACAGAGGCTTTCAAGAAGTGTGACCCGGAGTCTCCAATGAAACTAGTTTGTCTTTCGGTGATCGAAGAGATATTATTTCCCGTAAGCTCTTTTGCCTTTGTGTTTACCGTGAACCCCGTGCTTTTTGTTCATTTGTTTCCCGTTTGACATCGTATTTAATTTACAGAAGAACTGTTCGGTATCTCTAAATACAAGTGATTTAGAAATTGCCGACTTCCAAATTAGCTGGATTCGAGAAATTCCTTTGTTGCTAACCCTCTTGGGTGATAAAAACACATCGGCATCCAAGGTATACATACGCGTTGTGTCTATATATACACACATATATATATGCTTATATATTCTCTGCAGGCTGTATTGCTTCTTCAACTTCACTTGGGGCAACGTGGAACGTTCTCCGAGGAGCTTGACAACATGCAGTACTCGTTGAGAGAATTTTACAGTACTCGCCCTCTCCAATACGGTAGGAAATATTATTACCGCATTCTACTACATGTTACTGATTATTATTTTATTGTGCGGTAATATTTTCTTTTTTGGCAGGGAATATTTCTTACGGTCCTTTTATGAAGCTTGATAGAGAGATTCAGGAACTTTCTATTTGTTGCCTTTATTACTTCTCGTTCCTGGACCGGTCTCTGCTTCAGTCCCTAGCTGCTTGTTGCTTGTGTGAGTAGTAGTTTAGATTTTCTTTTATTTGGTAAATAATATCTGTAGGGTCTGTTTTCCTCATTCACTATTTTAGTCAAAAACTATGCAGTTAATGCAGTCAAAAATCAAATATCGGTCTAGGGCCAATATTTGAGATGTAGGTTATCTTGGTGGGATATCGGTAATTTTAATATCATGCGGAATTTATACACACACACACACACATATATAAAACGTATATAATATTAAAAGTCACTCAAAAGTGCCAATATTTGAAACATGATCTAATCGTAAGCCATAAAATCCTCCTCCGAGTCCACATCAAACAAGGCATCCAATTATCCAAAATAACGGTCAATATCGCCGATAATATCGGAACCTATATTCCGGACCGATATTTGACACCGATATTTTGAAGAGGGCTGATAACCGATATCCCACCGATACTACCTGCACAGGTAAAAATTTAAATGAAAATATTATTCAACTATTTGGACTCCGTAGTGATTCATTGCTATGTCATCGTAAACGCACACAGGCCATGATCTGGAGCCGTCTCTCTTGTTTCGCATATTAGAAGTTACGAATAGTGCTTTTAGAGCTGGACATATCCAGATTGCCGACTATCTTAGTTTTCTCATCACATTACTTTCGCGATATCAAGTTTCTTCCGGTAAGCAATTTTCACTTGATTTCGTCAACATTTGTCACCGAAATACGCTCTCCGTCATGACTTCTGCAACGCATCACAATTATGCCACATTGCCGCCTAAATGTTACATTTTATGACTTTTTATCAGAAAGCAATTCACCCGCTGTTGACAAAGGCGGGAAGTCAAACGTGGGATTGTTTCGGTCCGTCACTAGTATGGTTTGCTCTTGTCTGCCTCAGATTGGAGATGATCATCTTGTGCTAAAGATGCTAGAGGGAGCGGTTATTGATCAGATCGTAAGTTGGCCATAATCATATTATTTATTAATTCGATGATTCACATGATTTTATTTTAACTCTTTTTTCTCACTTTCAGGCAAATAAACCACCCTTGGCCTTGGAGAACATGTGCGCATTGCTCAGAATGATCGTCACACTTGATTCGAAGCCCACTAAACTTTCTGCACCGAGTGTTTCCAAACTAGCGAATGTCCTTCCAAGATACCTTATCCATGTTTCTGTAAGTGCTACACACCAATCGGCTATTTCTGATGTCAGTATCTAGTCCATATCTAATTTTAGTTTGATCTCATTTCTAATTATACTTTATCACATGGATTGTATATGTATTTTTAACATCATATGGATTGCTATTTATATGCAGCGTATGCTTGATGAAAGAATAATCAGTTACCAACTTACTAAATACTTATGATAAAATATTGAAGCCTGGCAAGTTTCTTGGTCATACATAGTATGCTTTAGGTTTAGGGTTTAGGGGTTGTGTGGTTATGTATATTTAACTTTTGGTTTATTAGTTTGATTTAAGGCTGCAAACAAACCAAACGTTTAGTGAAGAGTTCATGAACCGTTTGGCGGGAAGTTCGTTTGTGTTCGTTTGGTTAATAAATGAATGGACATGAATGGAGGTCGCATTCATTCATTTATGTTCATGAACGTTCGGTAACGCGTTCGTTTATGTTTGATAGTTCATTAGGGTTTTTAACTTCTATTTTTTATTTAAGTACTTCAAAATTACCACTAATACATTATTTAATAAACATTAGTGTAGTATTACTTCACTTATTTTGAATCCTTTTATGTCTATGATGAAAGATGCCGATTTATTCGAAATTTAATATGTTTGTATGTGTTTGTTTTTGTTCATGAACGGTTGTTTGTGCTCGTTTGTGTTCATGAACGTTCATTTGTGTTTGTTTGCGTTCACTTTTGTGCGGTACCTAAAATTAACGAACAAACACAAACAAACACGAACACGTTTATTTCCTTAATGAACGAACACAAACAGAAAATCTTAATCTTGTTTGGTAAGTATTCTTAAACAGTTTGTGAACACATTTTTTCCTTAACAAACAAACATGAACAAGGCCTTGTCTGTGTTCGTTCGGTTCGTTTGCAACCCTAGTACTTTGATTTGTTTGAACTTTACTGGACTTCTTACCAGTTTTTGTTGAACACAGAGTCTTGGAGAAAAAGATATTGGGTCTGGTAACGCCATTCGTACCAGCAGGAATCGTTACTATACATTGCCGTGTTTTCTGTTGTTTCATAGAAGTGAAAAGATTTTATATGACGTGTTAAATGTGATGTCATCTTTCATCTCGGGGCTATCTTTTGATGGTCAAAACGACCATGATATGAACAACCATTCAATCAGGATAGTTGCAGCTGTTAATATTATACTTCTAATGCATGAGGATGTTAGAGTTCGGGAAATATTATTGCGTTACAAGAAAGAGATCGGTAGCATACTGCAGAATATTGTTAGAGTAATGGTAAGCCTTCGTGTTATCTTTTTACGTTGACTAACCGTCCCATGAAAATTGCAACACCTGTTCTAAGATATTATATCTTATGTTTAATGTTTGTGCAATGTTGTTAATAGTCTGATGAAGGATACAAGTTGAAGATCGAAGAGAAGCACAAAATACAATGCGCCTACGATCGATTAAAGACCGTCACTACTTGATGAATTTAATACTGGTGGTATGTTGTATGATGCCCATTATATGCAGGTTGGTAAGTTGCAAGACCACCTGTAGGCTGGAAATGGACCAATGCCTGTTTGAGTTTCTTTCGGTTAAATTGACTTACAAAATTCGGAAACTTGAAGCGTCATATTGATCATCAAAGAGGCTTACAAGTGGAGGTGGAGGTGGAGGCGAAGGTAGAGTGGTTTGATTATTGTGGCTACTCAAAAAAAGAACCTGTTAACTTTAGTTGTCATAGATATCAGTTATACTCTACACTATTTACCTACTAACTTGTAAGTTATCCAATTTTGTATAATTCTTTTGATGCTTCTCCGAAACATTGCCAGTTTTTCAGTTTCGAAACAGAAACCGGCACATCACATGCATATTGATATGATGACTAAGATCACCAATTTCGTACACTGATACTGAAGTATGCCGAAAATAAATCCTAGAGGGAGATTGAATTGGTAAAGATATTATAATCTCATTGACACCCCATTCCAGGCATAATGATTGCCGTGTTGTAGCAAGCGTATAGGTGGACCAATCCTGCAATAACGTGTTAACATTGATATATGCCCGACTCCCTGGAAACAAAAACAAGTGCCAACCCAGGCTGACCCCTAACTCAGTTTCTCGGTTAAACTGGAACACTTGAAAACCGGACTGGCTCGAATAAGAGTGGTTCATACCTTCCAACCTGGGACAGGTGGTGTACCTGCCTGGTTCTCGGTAAGACCAGCCAGTTTGATTGGGTAGTGAAAAGCATGCTTGTAAGTTTGTCACCTTTCTATCAACCTCTAATACATATTGTGTCCTTGGGCTTTATCATGCCACGTAAGCGGGGGGCTTTATTGTTAACTTGCATGGTGTATGTAAAGCGCCCCCTTTGGCTATGGCGGGGTGGTGTTGGGGCGCCACCCAGCGGAGGTGGCGGGGGTGTTGCCCCACACCATTCGGCTTTAACAAGCCATGATGTCGAGCGTTATGGAGAAGCACATAGGGTAGCTCAATCTTAAATGTCAAGGCACGTTGATCAATGGTTCAGATTTCTCCGTACTTTTTAAGGTTTTCAACCGTTTTATTGGTTCTTTTTTATTTTATGTACATAGGCGCACATCTAATACCTAGCCATATTTAAGTAGAAAACTACAAAAAAACCTCATAATGTACTTGTACATAATGCTGAATAGATATGATGGGAGTTGGAAAAAAAAAAAGGCAATGTGAACACTTACGTAACCATCTTATGCATCATAAATAAAAGTACAAATAGTTCTCTACTTGATTATTGAAAATCTCTGTTTATACAAGTAATGTTCTTTTAAGTACCTCATTTTTTCCGGTAAGAACTTAAACAATCATATGATTGATCAATGGTTATAATTTGTCAATGGTACAACTGTAAGTAAATAGAAAGTTATTTTAGTCATTATTATTAAGGGTAGTACAGAAAAAAAAACACTATTTTATTTATTTTGAAACAACATCATAAGCCATAAGGCCAGGGAGTGTGGTATACCGCCCCTGGCCACATCACCAACTTTAGCGCCCTTTAGCTCCCTGAAGCCACCCCCTAGGCGCCATAGCACCTTCGCCAGCCCAGCAATGCACGTTAATGCGCTTTGTTCGAGAAATTTGGTCAACATGACCGTTGGGCAACAGTCTTTTATAAAAAAAAACCAATTAAATATCTAATATATACATATATATTTACACAAACCAATCACAAACTCAAAAACACACCAATCACTAAAACACACACATTCTCTAATCTGAGCGAAGATACGTGACAGGGACACACACCTTAACCTTGAGCTATTCTGACCGTGCACCTATGGTTTGATCGTGAACAAGGAGGAGACGGCGAGTGATGATGTGTATTTTTAATTTAACCTAGTTCAACTTTTAAAGCATTGTATTTTTTTAGTGACATATTTTTTTATTTAAATTATGAGTGTTATATTTTTTATTGTTATTTAAATTTAAATTAATATATCAAAATTAAATAATGTTTAAATTTAAATAAAAATAATAATTAGGTAATGATGATAGGAGCTTTAAACCATTGCATGTAAGTTAAAGGAATGAGCTTTAATGCCCCTATGTGACATGACGTTGATGTGACGTGATAAAACCCCTACCACATCTAAGGAGAATCCTGAAAATTTCTCCTCATTCTCTCATTTAGCATTTCTTCTATATATCAAATCATTTATAAAAAACATTTGTTTACATATATGTAATTGGTTAATTTAAACATGTAGAACAAGGTTATTTTTTTAAATTACCTATATGTGGTAGGGGCGGACCTAGGTAAAGGGTTGGGTGGGCAGACACCTCTTGAAAAAAAAAAATTAGTGTATTTTATAGGGAAAAATCATGATCGTACCCCTTGAAAATTTGGTTAAACCCCTTGTTCGCACCCCCTATTAATATTTCCTGGGTCCGCCTCCGATATGTGGTAGATCAACCAAAGATGCAGGATTGACTATATACATATAATTGATGATGGTGTCAAAGAACTTCCTAATCAGGCACTCGGTTTCTTCGACACCATCAACAATTATATGTATATGGTCAATACTGCATGTTTGGTTGATATACTACATTATATATAATTTAAAACCATACGCATGTGTAACAATGTATATAACCTTGTTCTACATGTTTAAATTAACCAATTACATATAATTGATGATGGTGTCAAATAACTTGAGACTTGAGAGCATCATTAGGATTTAGATAAAGAAATTGGCCAAACAAAAGGTCATTGGATTTATAGAAAAGGTTATCATCGGCAAATTTCCTACATATACAAAAATCAAATGGGGGAATAGTGCCTGGCACTCCCCCATTTGACCAACACGTTTATTGTTTTATCTTCATTTTAAAATTACGTTTTTGCCCATAGCTCAAAATAAAATTACGCTTTTTGTCCTAGTCTCAAAATTACGACCTTGCCCTCAATTCAAAATTACGACTTAGCCTGGCACTCTCTCATTGGACCAACCAGTTTATTATTTTATATCCATTCTAAAATCACGTTTTTGTCCCTCTTTAAAATTACAGTTTTGCCCCCAGCTCAAAATAAAATTACGCTTTTGTACCCAGCTCAAAATTACGATTTTTCCCTCCATTCAAAATAAAATTGTGATTTTGCCCTCAGCTCAGAATTACCTTTTCGCCCCCAGTTCAAAATTAAATTTTGTTTTTGCCCCCACTTAAAAATTACGATTTTGCCCTCTGTTCAAAAATGTGATTTTTTCCCGTTTAAAAATTGTGATTTCGCCCTCAATTCAAAATTACGTTTTTTCCCCGGTTCAAAATAAAATTATGTTTTTGCCCCCAACTCAAAATTACGATTTTGCCCTCGGTTCAAAATAAAATTGTGCTTTTGCCTCAAGCTTAAAATTATGATTGTGCCATTAGTTCAAATTTATATTACGTTGTTACCCCAAGTTAAAAATTACGAATTTGCCCCTGTGAAAATTTACAATTTTGCCCCAGGTTCAAATTTACAGTACTGCCATTACTTTAGCTTTTGTCAAATTACGATTTTACCCCAGTCAAAAAATATAAATTTCCCTCAGTTAAAAATTACAATATTGCAATTGTTTTGGTTTTTTTTATCAAAACTATAAAAGTGTTTTGTTTTAATTGGTTGACTCGATTTAATTGTTTTCCGTGTCAATGAGCTGACTAACACTCGCTCATTATTCGGCCTTCGCCCCGCAACGCGGATGGGGCATCAACTAGTTGTATATACACTTAAAAAGAAAGGTCGGTGGCTGTCACAGCCACCACCTTTCTTTTCAATATAATAAATTGTTTGGCAATTTTAAAATAAATGTCAATGTGTCTAGGTGGTTAAGTGCATTTATTCCTAAGCCAGGTCATGGTTTCGAACCGTGTGCTACTCATAATTTTTTTATTGGACGCCGTTCTACAAAATTCCACTTTTAGGTAGTTCCACAAAATGCCACTTTTATTATTTTTTAACGGTAAATTTGGATCTGACAAACCACTGGAGTATCATCGTGCCATCAGCGGAACCAGTCAATCATATTCATCTCCACTAAGCATAATGCCTATACACCAATTCAGGATGAAAACTGATAAATATGGGAAAAACACCGTAGTAGGAATAAAACCCAAGACCTATTAGTCACAAAACTTTATTCTACCCGCAAGATGCCACTAGGTTATAAAGTCATGGGCAAATGCCACTTTTACCTCCTGATTGAAATTAAGTGTTTCCACTTTTCAGTTATAATACGATCAATATATTCGTATATAAATACTAATTTTATTATTAGTCAACTTGATAACTAATGTTTTTTTGATGGACGACCTTTCTACACCAAAATTTCACTTATCTATGAACTCACACCATTATATCGTGAGCTAAACATCATACTACTAGACCATAAGTGTTTTTTTTAATTATTTAACTAACTAAATTTTTAATTGTTAAAGTCATTTAATTCTTTTAGTTAAATAATAAAAAACCAACGAATCGAATACATGTCAATATTAGTTTTGGCACATTACGATTTTATTTTGTAGGTTTTCTCTTTCGGTTGCTATAACGATTGTTGGTACCGATCCGATACCTTACCATTACTATAACAAATCAAGTCAATATCGAATTAGTAAAAGACAAGAAACCACCCCAATCTTTCTTAATTGACAAAAACAACCACTAGCTTTTAAAATCTTTCTCAAAAGTTTATAAATTATCATTTTCACCCCTTTGTTCTAACTTTTGAAATTTACCCTACCCTTCGGTACTTTAATCTTTAGAAGATCTTTCAATTCCATCAGAGGTTTTTATTATTATTATTATTTTTTTTATTTTTTTAACATGGATGTCTTTCTTGGATGTTATAGTATAATAAGTTCAATGTAAATTCTTATGCTTTGATGTCAAAAGACTACAATTCATCAGTTTTTAATAGAATATCATCATACATTAATAAATTCAAAAGTATGTACTTTGGTATATATGTATGCGTAAATTCTTAAACTTTGATATCAAAAGATTACAAATGTGTTCATGTTGAAATGACTCGGTTTAGAAACTTAGGTGATGCCGCCGCAACGCGCGGCATATGGCACCATTCTAGTACACACTTGAATTACAATTAAACTTATTGAATAGGCAAAACAAAAGGTCATTGGATTTATAGAAAAGGTTATCATCGGCAAATACACACTTGAATTACAATTAAACTTATTGAATAAAATGGCAAAATCCCATTAACCGATCATATGCTTGATTTTTGGTTCGATCGATTTGGTTTACCATTTGCTTGCAACGATTGTTTGGTTCAATCTATTTGGTTCACGCAATTTCATTCACTATTTGCTTGCAACGAGGGTATATGGTTTTTCTCCTTCGCCTTCATCAATAGATTGGTATAAAGGTTGTTCGAGATTGTTTTGCTATTGTTTAACGATGATGAATTAAAACGATTTAAGGTTTAATTGATTTGATTCGCCATTTACTTAGAATTTTGAGTTATCTTGAGAATTGAAGAAGTCACTAAACTTGAAGTAATGAATTTGGGAGGGAGAAGCATTGGGTTCAAGTCTCACACACGACATGAACTAAAAGAAATTTGCCGTAAAAAAACTAATCAGAGGGGGGGGGGGGGGGGGGGGGGCATTGGTTGACGTGGCGTAATGTGGCCGAGATGGCACATTAAAGCCTAACAAGTTATTCAATTCTAGAATAAAATAGTTTTCTTTAAGAAAAATTGACCTTTAACAATTGAGCTTTTCTTTCTCAAAATAACCATCACGTAAGCAGCAAATGCAATGCAAGAGTCTCCATACTAACTTTTAAGTTTTCAATAGTTGCAAGTTTTTCAATATTTTTTTAAATAAGCTTTAACGGGTAACCGTCCTTGACGGGAACCCGGTGACCAATGGTCCATGTACATATTGAAAGTCACCCTTCAAAAAAAAATTACTTCAAGTTTTCAAATGTTGAAAAAATAAAAGATTTAAAATATTTTGTTAAATCTTTTTTAATACTTATTAAGGTTTTTAAATATTTGAAAAAAAAATGTAATAGTTTGAAGTTTTTCCATGTCTTTATATTTAATTTTAAGTTTTCGAATATTTTTAAAAGCTAAGTTTTAATAATTCGTAGAGCTAATTATTATTTTTTTAACAAGCACAAAATATCAAAGATTATCTTTGTAATTTATTTTTTTAAATCTTTTACTTGAAAAAATAATAGTTCATAACCGAGCATAAGAATGTGATTTTCTCAAAAAGAATTGATTTCTTTTAATTTATACCTTGACACAAGATTCCCATTGATCATTGTTTTTTAAGGTTGGTTGTAGTGCTCTAGCGCCCATGCCAAGTCACCCTCAAAGGGCGTTAAACACTTTTACGGGGCGCCAAGGGTTTGAGCATGAGTAGGATAACAAGCATGGGAGCATGTAGACTAATTTTACGGCCAATGAAAACCCTCAAATATTTGAGGGGCGTCAAAAGAGTACACATGGTCTAATACCAGCCGATGTGACGCAAGATTTGACTTTTTAGACACTTGCCATTTTATCATTTTATAGACACTTGCCATTTTATCATTTTATTGCACCTAATACATGGCATTCGAACAATAACTTTTTTCTAAGAAAATCTCTCATGGATCAATCTGTGTTTTGCACCTCAACACAAGTTTCACAAAGATTCCTATGCAGTCTTAGAATCTCCACCCCATCCGAAAATGGCATAAATTTTAATAGCAAAAACCATTGATAGCATTAGCTCAATGCAAGTTATGCAACAAAAACTAGGTATCACCAATAGAGATTTCAATGGCATACAGGTGGCTAGCTAGTAACAAAATAAGACAAAACATCACAAAAATATAATATGAACATCTTCTACAAAGCTAAAACATGATTCCTCTAAAATATTAAGGTACCCCGAAAGCTGTTCCTCTGCTTAATTATACACATCTTCTTTGCTTAAGAAGTGCCATGACTGGTGCTCCCTGTACAAAATTAAGTGAGAATTACAATCACATTTTCAATTACACAAATAAGAATTATAATCACATTTATCATTTACATAAACAGATCCTTGAAATAGTTAAACGACTTTATACAAATAGAGCCTGACGTTCATGAACATTGACACGATTACTTGGCATGTAGGTAATTATTTGACTATTACCGCCGACAAATAAAAATAATTTCCCCAAAATCTTGTTGAGAAAAGGTATTGCGTAAACTTATTTGTAATAGGTTTAGAACGAAAACATGGCAAAGAAAGTACATTTACCTTTCGATGCAACGTTTCTTCGAACTGCATGCGAAACAGAAGGTATCTTCGAGACGGTAAGTGAGCTTTGTAGCCCTTCCAATAGCTGAGGCCACAAAAAGTTGAAAATGGTCAGTTTTGAAAATTATTTACAAAAGTAATAAATGTAAAGCTTCCTTATAGACAGATGACAATTAATGCATCATATGTATTAAAACAAAAGACTCTTCTCACCCTTGACGTTGGCTGGATTTTACGGTTTGATCTACGAGGCTCGTTAACTTGAGATATTGACGTGTTCTTCACCTCTACTTTGGGTGCTACTTGTAGTTTTCCTCTGTTAAACTGCTCAGATTTAGGCTTTGATGTGAAAGTAAAAGCTTTCTTTGGAGGGGGGCCTTTTGCTGGATCTCTCCTCTTGTTAGAAGACGACCCAACTTGCGTCCGGTTTTGGCGACTTGAGGTGTTTTCAACAGAATCCGCATCTGACAGTTCAGAATCACGACTAGTTGTGGTTCTGAAACTAGGAACTGGCGGTTTTCTAGACTTGAGGAGTCTGGATTTGGTTTCAATCGCTTGATTTTCCATGGCATCGTTTTTCGATCCACGGGCACCAGGTGGCTTTGAAAACTTTAATGAACCATTTGTCGTATTGTTTTTGTCGCTTCTGCCATCAACGTATTGTGTGCTGACCGCCATAAATTTCTGTTTCTTTCCAGGTTTAGGGACACCAAAAACGACTCTTGCCTTATCCTTCTGGATTGTTCTAAGATTGCCGCTAGGTTTGTCGGTGCTTTTACCGACATTGAAACAACTTTCTTTCGCAGATAATATCGGTAATAGTGTTCCTTTTTCTTCATGCATTCCCACCTCTGCAATCATTGGCAATTTGTCCTTTCTTGTATCGTTGACAGCAGGACTACCGAGTTTCATTCGTTTTTCCTTTGGTGCCTCGCCCTGTAAAGAAATATACAAACTCGTTAAAACTAAATAGTAAACAAAACATGTTTTTAAACAAGAAATTAAGATAAACCTGAGAAGCATGGCCTCCATTCCATTCAATCCACTTTCTATCCTTCCAGATAAGAGTTGGCCGGACATGCCATGATCGAACAATTGACGTCTCTCCTTGCGCTGCAGCAAAAAGTAGATAAAACAAAGACCATAATAAGTCATAATATTTATAAAGAGTAAAATGCCATTTTCGTCCTTGAGGTTTGGCTAGTTTTGAGATTTTCGTCCGAATGTTTGTTTTTTCGCATCTGGATCCAAAAGGTTTGAAATTTTGCCATTTTATCCGGCTCGTTAACTCCATCCATTTTTCTCCGTTAAGTCAAGGGGATTTCCGTCTTTTTTGTTAACTTAAAGAGCAATTCGGTCTTTTTCACTTTATGTAAGCATTTAGCATAATGTATACATATTTTTTAAGATAAAATTGCCCTTTAAGTTAACAAAAAAGACGAAAATACCCCTGACTTAACGGAGAAAAATGGATGGAGTTAACGAGCCAAATGAAAATGACAGGATTTCAAACCTTTTGGATCCAGATGCGAAAAAAAAAACCTTTGGACGAAAGTTGCAAAACTGGCCAAACCTCAGGGACGAAAATGGCATTTTACTCTATTATAAAACAAAAGATACCAAAAATTCCAACACTGTGCGTCCAATCAGATAACTTATACAACAACCAAGGAGACTATCACATACCTGGAAATTGAACAGTTAGGAAAGTTACATCGATCTTGTTTGGCTCCACAACAATTGCCTCGCGCCAACTACAAAACGGTTTAAGTTTATCATACAACAAAGGTAAAGATATACATACATGTCTCAAACCCAACACATAAACAAAGGAAAGGATAATCACACTAACCAATCTTGCATCCAAACATCAACTCTGTCTCCCTTTGACCAAGCGTAATCCGTGACAGCTGTTCTGCGTCTCTTTCTTGACCCCTCGAACCGCATGGTAGTCATAGGATGAGCAATCCGTATCCTAGGTACCTCCTCGCTGCCTTCTACTTCAAACGCCACCCATTCCTTTACGTTCTCTGACCCTTCAAAACAATATAATATTGGTGAAAAATCACAATTATGTTATATTCATTATTCAAGTGGCAGATATTAAACATTGATGATATCCAGACGTCTTACCTTCATCTGAAGATTGGATATTAGTGTAACAGACCAACGCCTTTTCATCCTTCAAACTTAATACATTAGCTGCCAACCAGGCACCTTTACACTTACCATTTTCCTTGTATACCTAAAACACAAACAGGTGGAAATGAGCAAGTGAAGTACAAAAAAATAAGAAAATTTTACACTCGGTTACCTCAACGAGGCAACCCTCCTTAATGTTATGCTCTTCCCAAATTCCTGAAATATGTTGCGGAATGCGGTGTCCAGCATAGGTATAAGGTGATCGTGTATTTGTTGCTGTAGAAACACTAACAGCTTTAGTATCCTCTTCATTGAACACATCAGGAATGTTGTTTTTACCACCCTGGTGCTGCTCATATGCTAACGGTGATATCTTCCAGAAACCTTCGGGACCCGCTTCTGCCAACTTTCTCAAAGCTGATGAATCACTCATCGCAACGATTTTTCCCACTTGTGATACAGCTTCTGCTGCTAATTCAGCAGCCTTCACAATTGCATCCAGATTTTCCGCATGCTTCGAAGCAGCTGAAGCAGCTTCGATTCTCCGCCGAGCAGCTTCTCTGGCAGCAGAAATAATTGAATTAGGATGGCTGTCGGTTGTTTCGTGAGTTTTGTCCACACTCTTCAAAATAGAAGCAGGTATAGCTTTGTTGACGACACTCGGATGTGAAACATGACTAAAAGTTTCACTTTTGCCGGATTGGAATACTTCATCCGCCATCAACTTAGCTTGTTCGGCAACATTCGATGCGATTTTAGCAGCCGCTGATGCCATCTTAGCAACAGTAGTAGCAGCGGATAATGAAGACATTAACTTAGCTTCAGCATCTGAAACCACACCAGAATTGTTTTCGCTATCGAGTCCGCTCCATACATCCTGGCAGTTACTGACTTCAGCAGCGGCAAGCAGAGCAGCATTCTCCGCTTGTAGCTTTGACTCCTTGACTTTGCTCAACGTCTCTTCTACAGCTAGAGCATTCTCCACGTTTCGATACCCAGGTGTTGACATGGCAACTGATGTAGGAAACGGAGTACAAAAAGCAGGAGCAGGTACTGAAATCGTCCGATTTTGAGCGAGTAATGAAATCTCAGAAGCTTGTGTTGAAACAGGGGTCTGGTTGACGGACGCACTGGTGGGAACCTTTGTTCTTTTTGTACTTCTTGGGGTACTAGAAGGCTGTCGTGTTTTGGTTGCATTCACATCTGCTTCTTGCACATTAGCCTCTTCAACTTTTCTGTTACTTTTAGAAGCAGGTGGTGTTGATACAGTAACCGAAGTAGAAAAAATACTAGTAACAACAGGAGTGGTAACTGAATCTGTCTGGTTTTCAACCAGAAACGGAATATAAGGATGAGCACTAGGAGTCATCACAGTACTAACATCAGCAGTAACCTTCTTCCTCTTTCTGCTTTTTGATTCACCGAAAGCGTTTTTCCCATCGGTAGATTGGGAAGAAAACAAAGCACTATGAACAACAGGAACAGAATATGTATGTGGGCCACAACCAGAAAACTTGACTGGTGTCAACTTTACTGCCTCGGTTATGGGTAATCCGGAAAAACGAGCGGCAGTAGAAGCTGGTGAAGAAGCAACGCCCCATTGTCCAAAAAAAGGACTCTGAGATAGCCACAGAGGGTTGGGTGGAGTGTGATAAGTAGGAGGATGTATAGGAGCAAACGGTTGTTGAAAAGCGGCGCTTCTTGACGGGAAACCAACAGAAGATGGGGTAGACATGTTCCAAAGAGGCGACGGAACAGGAATCAATGGACTGACAGCTGGCGGACTACTATGTTTGATTCCTAGATCCGGAGTTCTGTGGCCAAGATCTTTCAAGTCTGAAATGAAAATTCAAACGTTATGGAACCTGCAATACGTGAAAAATGACAACTGATGCAAAGTTTACCTGATCGTGGGGTGTTGGCATGGGATTTCTGACCGTTATCTCTATTCAGACAAGCGTGCCAAGCATCCTTCCATGTCTTGCTTTCAGCATCTGAATATACAATACGATTATGTGTAAGTATTTAGATATCGGAATGCCAGCGCAACTTCAAAGACAACTAAGAACGGTAAACTCACCAGACTGTCCAAATGCAGCAATCATGTGGGGCTCTTCAGGCGGCATCCCTGATCTGCAACCACAATTTGACACATTCAGCCAAGAAATTCATTGATATAGAAAAAATATATATATATCTAATTTGACAATACAACAAAAGTATAAAATACCAACTCCGGTATATACAACATACTAAGATGCCTGCCCAAATTATGTAATCATGTGGGGCTCTATTAAACCACATATGCATAATGCATGTACGTGTGATTGGTTCAGAGAATCAAGGTAAAAAGAGTGTTTGACCAACAATTGTTGAACTATCAATAAAACTCTGTTTTTGCTAAATAAAATTTAAAATTTCCTTTTTTCTGTATTAAAAGAGGCCAGTTACTTGGAAACAAACACAGATATACCAATATAAGAGGTAGAGTATAAATAACCACCCCATTAAATATGTTAGGCCTGATTCTTGTACCTGCTTGCATGCTACTGATCTCACAGAACAAAAAGATAACATCAACACCAATCTATCTACCTGTATTTGTGTTTGAGAAGTAAAAGTACTCACATCAGTGATCCATATACCAGTATTTGTGCTCGCAGTTGAACTTGTTGATTATCAGTAAAAGGCTGGTGAAATATACAGGTTGCATTATTCAAATCAGGCAGAGGAGATGATTTCTCTTTGGACCCCAACTCTTGAAACTGAATAGCATGACCAGCTGCCACTGCTGCTGGTGATTGTGGGGTGGTTACCGTCAGAGGAGATGATTTCTTTACTCTTCCCTGTCGTATAGTAGTTGTTTCCTTACTTTTCGTCGCACTTTCTTTACCGACTGACTTTCGCCTTGTTTTACGCTCTTTACCTCCTGTAATAACGGTCCCACTTCCAGGTGTTTGAAGAGTAACAGCAGGAGCTTCGTTTGGTTTGTTAGAATCAATACAAGGCACTTCTGTCGTCTACACGGCATGGATTAGCATTTAGCAACGATATCCAAAGTTAAAAGAAACTGAGATTCGAAGGAAATCAAGAAATGAATGTAAAAAGTATTACCGTTGACAAATTAGAAGATTGAGAAGCAGGAAATAACTGCAGACCCTTGCATGTTTCTGTAAGTCCAGCAGTTCCACTGACCTCAAAAGTAAAACTATTATCTGTTTTCATATCACTGTTTAAAGAAATTGATTGTTCTTTTCCCTGCACATCTTCTGTTGCCTCTGGAAGCGAGGCAGTCTCGTTAATCGCACCCTCACTGGGCCCCACCCTTGTACTCTGAGAAAGCTCAGTGTTGTTTGTATCTAAAAGAGGAGAAACAGATTGAAGTTTTCCTTCCTCATGCCTCACATGACTATCATCGCATTCTGATATACGCACCACATCTTCTGCCTCTGGAAGCGTGGTATTCTCGATAATGGCACCATCACCAGAGTTTACTCGTGTACTCTGAGAAGGTTCAGTATTGTTTGTATTTAAAAGAGGAGAAACAGATTGAAGTTTATCCACAGAGACAGAACTATCTTCCTTGTGACTATCATCGCCCTCTGAGGTAAGCACCACATCTGGAACTGGAAGTGAGTTATTCTCATTAATGGCAACATCATTGGGTTCAACTCTTGCACTTTGAGATGGTTCAGTATTGTTTGTATATAAAAGAGGAGAAACAGAACTATCTTCCTCGTTCCTCCTATGACTATCATCACATTCTGTGGTAAGCACATTGTCTGCTGCATCTGGAAGTGGGGTATTCTCATTAACAGCACCATCACTGGATTTAATGCTTGTATTTGGAGATAGTTCAGTATTGTTTGTGTTTAAAAGAGGAGAAACAGATTGGAGTTTATCCATATGACCATAATTGCATTCTGAGGTAAGCACCACATCTTCTGCAGCCTTTGGAAGTGAGGTATTCTCGTTAATGCCAACCGCATTGTGTGTTTTTCCTGTACTCCGAGAAAGTTCAGTATCGTTTGCGTTTAATAGAAGAGATACAGATTGAAGTTTATCCTCAAAGATAGAACCATCTTCCTCATGCCTCATATGACCATCGTCACATTCTGAGGTAAGCACCACGTCTTCTGTTGCCCCTGGAAGTGTGGTATTCTCATCAATGGCACCCTCACTGAGCGTTACTCTTGTATTCTCAGAAAGTTCAGTATTGTCCGTGTCTGATAGAGGAGAAACAGATTGAAGTTTATCCATAGAAACAGAACTATCTTCATCACGCCTCATTTGACTATCATTGCATTCTGAGGTAAGAGCCACGTCTTCTGCTGCCTCCGGAAGTGGGGTATTCTCATTTATGGCACCCTCACCGGTTGCATTTAAAACAGAAGAAACAGATTGAAGTTTATCTATATAGACAGAACTATCATTGCATTCTGCGGTAAGAACCATATCTTCTGTTACCTCTGGAAGTGAGGTATTATCACTAATGGCACCCTCACTGGGCTCTACTCTTGTACTCTGAGAAAGTTCAGCATCGTTTGTGTTTATAAGAGGGGAAACAGATTCAATTTTATCCATAGAGACAGAACCGTCTTTCTCATGCCTCGTATGACTATCATCGTATTCCGAGGTAAGCCCCACATCAGTAGAAGTATGCTGCTCAATTGACATATTAACTGCAAAATCCAGTTTAAGTAATCAGAAACAGAAGCAAATACGCATTTCAACATATATAGATAAACTTAGAGGTGTCTTAGTTCTTACCCTGATGCCCTGAGATAGATTCCTGCATACCATAGCCTGCCTCAACGTTATCACACACTTTTGCTGATGAATCACAAGGGACGGGATCTACAGTCTCTTCTGCTAGATCATTCATGTTTGCATTTATGTTTTCAACAGATGTTTCTAGTACACCGTCCCCGGCACGGTCAGGGGATGCGCCTGTTTCAACCGAGGATAATGAAGCACAATCTACCATACTACCTACAGCTTTGAGAGACTCATATTCACAGGTTCCGTCACCGACAAATCCTTCTTCCTTTTTTTCCTCATTATAATGGTGAACTGAACTCGCAACATTTTCAGAATGTAAGTGAACTCTATCTTTAGTGTCAGAAGATGACACCATATCAGATTTCACAGCGGCAACTGATGATGCAAAAAAAATCACAATGAGTTGCACATGGCGTGAGTGTTTATATTTACATCCTACATTTGAAACTTGAAAGCGAGAGCTGAACAATCTATGATCATAATTTTAATATTCTTGGTTCAGCTCCTTTCATTAACAAGCAATATATATACACACACACACACACATATATAGGATTAGGTTCAAGTGTGAACACTAGTGTATTTGCGAACTGAGCGAACTAATCCTGGTCATACACGTGTGTAAATCAATGGCCATGATTTGATGATGAAATACACTAGTGTATTTTACGATTTGATGATGAAATCCTAGCCATACAAGTGTGTAAATCAATGGCCAGGGTTTGTGCACTCAGTTCGCAAATATATATATATAGGGTAAGGATCATTTCAGAACTCTAAATAATTACAGAACTTACAAAACTCCTAATATATATATGTAGGGGCCAGTTAACGTACAATGTTCCTTAACGTACATTGGGTACGAGATGAAATTACACACGTTATAAACACACAAAACCCTAATCACGCGTGTTGAAAAAACATAAATCACGCATATCATGCAAACATAAACTAGGAACACTTGATTCTCCGGATATCATAAACTCGGAATCTTCATTTAGACTTCACAAGCTCGGAATCTTCATTCTTTCACAAACTCGAAATCTTCTTTCTTTCAACATGCGTAATTATGTTTTCAACATGCGTAATTTCATCTCGTACCCAATGTACGTTAAGTGATATTGTATTTTACACTTTCAATATATATATATATATATAGAGAGAGAGAGAGAGAGAGAGAAAGCGTATTGTACAATATCCCTTAACGTACAATGCGTACGCGATCAGAATATAACATGCGGATTGAGTGATATAACATGTGGATTTTGTACAGTTCTTCCGAGTTTGTGAAGTCCGAGTTTGTGAACATGCGGGTTTGATAGATATACCATGCGGGTTTTCGTCTTTTGAGGTTTATAACATGCGGATTTCTAATCGTGTACGCATCGTACGTTAAGGCCAATTGTACGTTAACTGGCCCCTATATATATATATATGGATTAGTTAAAATGAGAAGAGAACTCCCCCTGAGTTGCCAGTACTTCAGAACTCCATGAAAAAAAAAGGTTTCTTTTAATTTTTTTTCTAAAATATTTTATAAATATGTAACTTTTTCAGAAATAAAAAAAATATCGTATGCGAAAATTTACATCAGTGTAAAAACAATTTACATAAGCGTAACCCGCGCAAAAAAAAAAAATCTACGCTTTTTAAATTTCATTTACACTAGGGTAAGCGATTAAAAAACTAGTGTAAATGACCGCTCGGCATTTTTTTACAGATTTCTTAGTTAGATAGTCATCTATGTTTGTGGAAAAAATGGTTAAAAAGTCACACGGGAAGTAGGATTTCCATCGGAGTTCTCAAGTGTGTGTGTGTGTGTGTGTGTAGAGAGAGAGAGATACCTGGTTCAGCCAAAATGGTGATATCAGCTTCAGATCCTTGAGTCTTACAGCCTTCAGGAGACAAGACTGATTCAACATTTTGTTGGCTATCAAGTGCAGCAACGTCAATATCAAGAGGCAAACTTGCATTTCCTTCTTCGTGGAAAGTTATATTACGATCGATACACATACCACCATCTTGCTCAGATGATTGTATCTCATCATTTACCTGTTGTGCTACTGAACCAGAAAGCTTAGCAGCTGGGTTGTGGTCCTTGTTTGAATTCTCACTGTGAACTTTTGGACTTGCTACAAGATCCGTGTTTTCAGTAATCACTTCAGGTGATGACCACGTGTTTGTCATATCAATACCCACATCAACACTGCTTCCTTCACAAAACAACTCAGATGGGTCACATACACTGTCTGGTTTTTCAGATTCCTCAACATACCGACTCTGTAAATCCGACACCACATTCGATTTTGCATAAGCAGGATTCTCTGATTTAGTCTTGTCATCGTCCTTAACAGCAACTGCAGGTGAGTCCTCATGCATAAGATCATTATTAAGTTCAGGTTCTGCAGAAAAAGCAGTGACTGCACACTTGCTATCGCGAGAAACTTCAGCACAAGCTTCTGTCATCAGCAAATCACTGTTTGTACAATTTTCATCATTGTTTGTACAATTTTCATCATTGGTTGTACAATTTTCATGTGCAGTTTGACTGCCTATTGAATCATCCATGTTCTCGGTACTACAATCACACTCGTTGCTAGAGGAACACCTTTTCAAATTGCATTCGTTACTTGCATCCAGATTCCCACATTCTATTTTGGAAGTAGAATGTTCTTGCAGATTGTTTTCAGATAATTCAACTACTATATCTCTAGCCTCATGATTTACATCATCACATATACCATCATCTTTTTCCTCAGATAAATCACATTTGTTACCTATAACATCTGAATCTAACTCTCCACCAGAAACTTTAGCCTCCTCTTGATCCTGAGGCTTATTTAATATCATCGCTTCATGGGCATGATTGTTTCCATCATCTTGCTTCAAATCACGATCCACGTCTGTATCTAAATCACAAGGATCGTCACTTGCATCTATTTCTTCATTCACCAAGGCCCCCACTTCTTTGCTCATCACCCTTGCTTCGTGGGCATGGCCGTTTCCATCATCTTGCTTCAAATTAGGATCCATGTCATCACCGACATCCAATTGTTCAGTTACCAAGGCCCCATCTTCTTCCTCTTTTGTTACTATTGCTTCTTGGGTATGATTATTTTCATCCTCTTGCTTCAAATTAGGGTCCGGATTTATAGATACACTACAAGGTTCATCGATAACGTCCGGTTCTTCAGTCGCCAAGGCCCCCTCGTCTTCCTTGTCAGTTACCATAGCTTCTTGGGCATGATTACTTTCTTCGTCTTGCTTCAAATTACGATCCATATTTGTAGGTTCATCACTTGATACGGTCACCAAGGTCCCTTGACCAACTGATTTTAAAAGCATTTCAACGGATTCTGAAGAAGCGGCTTCAGACCATACATTGTCACGTCTAGATTCCACCACACTTGAACTAGTACCACGTGAGTACTCCTCGATCCACTGATTGTCTTCCTGACCTGTGATACCAAGAAAAACCTCGTTCTCAACCAAACTATCGAAGCTTAAATGTCCCCCGTCATCAAAGTCATATGGACGCAAAACAGGTGAGACTGTGGAGCTCCCTTCTTCTGTTAAATCGACATTATGGATACTGAATTCATTGTCATCATAGTCCATTGGTGTATCCCTGCATTTCAACACTTCAACTCAACTCTTTTAGGCACAAGTAATTGGACAACTTATCATTCAGTACATATTACGAAGCCCATATAATCAATATGATAAAAATCATCTCACTTAGAATATCAACACGACCCATTTAGGGGTTTCTTGTTTGTCAAATAGCTATAGCTATGCCCTACTTTTGAAGCAACAAAATATATGTCTGTCACACACACACATAAAATCCTCTCACTTATCAACAAAAGGCAAGATGAACTGCCATTGTAATCCATGATTGTTTTAATAAAGGTTTTCCTAGGGCACTACCCATCTCCCGGTAATTCAAGACTAACATTATACTGTCAAAGAATCTTTTACTTTTAACATGTCTTCGTCACATGCTAGCACCTAACATCAGGCCTCTAATAAAATAAAAAGAAACCGGTTCATTCCATGGTGTCCGGAACCATTGATCACACGTAGTACATCAAGTCAGCTGCTCTACTTTATGTGTAACATTGTGTGTATGCTAAAAATGTGTTTATATATCAATAGGCATCCAGCATTCAACAAAAATGAAAAATTTGAATTGTGAATAGATAAACTAGCTACTACAAAAGTGAGGCACATAATCTGAGAAAAAGCAAAAGCTTCCCAGAAAACAATAAAAAAAGAAAGCCATCGAACCTAGCTGTTTTATAACTCATACCATAAACAACTTGGCAACCCCTTAGCTTATTACTTTACATTTGAACTCTAAGTAAACAACTTGTTCTAAAGGGGCTAGAAAACAGGAAACTAAAAATATTAATCTTTAACATTAGTGCTGGAAGAATATAATCAAACAGCTTGAGAGTCCTTCGACATCCCATACTCCTTTTTTACCGGGAACCCTTTTAGCAGAAAGCAGCCAAGTAACGGCAAAAACTTATAATTCGACATAATAGTTAATAACTTAATCCTCCCCTCTTGCTCAAACTTACAGGCACAAAATTCCATGTTAACATATCCTCACACCACACATACAATATATCAACAGACCGAAAAGCTAGTAATCACACAGGCAAACAGCAATTGCTTTACAACTTCTCTTTCTATACTCTTTCACTACTTAAACAAACACAAGTATCTGAAATACTTGCTAGCATCACAAATAACTTTTGAACAAGCATTTCTAACATTTTATAAGTTATTACTAAAATCAAAATACCCTAACTTTCTATCATTTTCAAACCTAAATACACATCAAAATAATGTAAACTGATGAGTAAGTAGATGTGGAAAAGAGAAGGTACTACTACCTCCCTCCATTCAGTGGCGAAATCCTGACCGTTGGATCAATGTTGCTCCAAAAACTCCACTATCGAACAGCCAATACAAACCCTAATTTCTACACGAGATTAGTGCCACACAACTGCTCACTGATTTTGTTCAAAAATGTATGATACAATCTGGACGGTTTTGAAGATGAGTGGAAGATGTGTTGAAGAAAACCTAGAGAGAGAAAGTTAGAGAGAGAGAATGAATGTGTGTGAGAGAGGGGGGGTTTCTTTTTCAGTGTTGGAGGTGATGGCGAACGAATCTCATTTTTGAAACTGTGAGGGAAGGGGTGTTTTGGTAAATATGATGGGAACATTTGTGGACACGTGGGTGTATGTGATTGGATGTCGTAACAATGATTTTGTAACAAAAATCGTCACTTGAATTTTGATAATTTCAATTTCAAATCTATACGTATAATAAAAGAAACAACTTTGAGGACACTTGTCATCATATTAGGTCATGTCTTATGGATAATTATAATTTTAGGTTAATCTCTTCTAATTAATTATTATAGATAATTAATCATCCTACAAAATATTTATTTAGTTTAATTATTACTTTTTATTAGTTATCTAATTTGATATTAGGGTAAATTACGATTTTGGCCCCTGTGTTTGTATCACTTTTACATTTTTAGCTCAAAAAGAATTTTTTTAACATCTAAACCCTCAACATCTTTTTTTCTAACCCTTTTGGACCCCAACGTCTTTTTTTCTAAGCCTTTTGGTAGGCGTCAAATATATAAAATTACATTTATTCAACCCGTGTAATAAATGAGGTTTCTTAAAGATGTATTATTTTATTATTTGGTAAACAATATTACATTTATTCAACTCATGTAAAACAAACGGTTTTAAAGATATAACTTTTTTATTTGGTATATAAAATTATATTTATTCAACCCGTACAATATGGTTCTTATAGATATAACTTTTTATTACTTAATATATAAAATTATATTTATTCAACACATGCAATAAAACAGGTTTCTAAAGATATATTGTTTTATTATTTAGTATATAAAATTTATTTATTCGACCCGTGTAATACACGGGGTTATAACCTAGTGTGTAGATATACAAAACCCGTCCGTTTGTTAAATTATCATGTGTGAATCAACTCAACAACGCAAAAAAAAAACTTAATTTTTCACTTTCAACCTATAAGTTTTTTATCTTTTACATTTTAACCTTTTTGAATTTTTTTTACTTTTAACCTTAAAACTTTACATCTTTTACAATTTAACACAAACACTTTTTTCTGTTCAACTTTAGTCCCTCATACTTTTATCTTTCACGAGTTTTTCGTTTTATTGCGAGTCAACACGCCGCAACGTACATGGGGGTTCAATGTTTTTTCGTCTATTTTTTTTAGTTTGACAGGCCCCGTCGCAACGCGTCTATTTTTCTCCGTTTGACAAGTTTATCGCAACACGGAGGTCCCAGATGGACTTAGTTATTCTTTTCTACGTTTTACGTTACGTCTAACTTTTGCATTACCATGACGCAATGGGTGTGCGTGGTTCAACAATTTTACGCCTGTTTTTCGTTCGATGTTATTTATTCCTTTTTATTTATTTTATTTTTACGAGCTTTTCTGATGTTGGTGGTTGCTGATAATGGTGTGGCATTAGTGCTACTTGGCATGATTTTACGAACGTATTTAACCTATTAAGTTTTCTATTAATAATTTGTTTCGAGTTTACCCCTATACCTCCTTTACTTAAAAAAAATATTTTTACGTGCATATTTTCATGTATGTGTTGGTATGAATTCAATTTGCTCTACGTTTCGACGTAATTTTTTTCTGAAAACGAGCTAGGTCAAATATAATATGTTTTCCTATAAGAAAACCATTTTTAGGTGCATATTTTTATGTACGTTTCGGTATAAATTCAAGTTGGTGTATCTTTTGACGTAAACTATTTTGGAAAACGAGTCAGGTCAAATATAATATGTTTTCGTGCTTATTTTATGAATGTTTTGTAAAATTTGTTTCGAATCGAGTGGAGTCAAATCAGAGTTTATTTTTTTCCGTTTTTTTTCAAAAGCTCTAATTAATCTCTTTTAATTATACGTGTCAACTTTTCCGTTACATGTGTTACGTTTTCTATGTATGAGTCGGGTCACATATAATACGTTATGATTGTACGGTATAAATTTGATTTACTTTATGTTTGGATCCAATCACAATGCTTATATAGTTACATTGAGTTCAATCGGAAATGTCGAAACACGCGTTTTCATATGATTAACGCATCACATAACGTTTGGACTAACCCATTCGATGTTTGCGACGTACCCGCGCGGCAACGCGTGCGGGTGTTATTCCTAGTTAAAATAACCATGAAACTTATTTATATTTTACCATAATTATTTTTGGAAATTTTACAGCAAAATGTAAATCAATCTGAATTTATTCTCACGCGTACATAAATATAAATACGTAAAACTCGATTATAAAGTCTTTAAAAAGTTTAAAGGGTTATAAGACCATGTGTAGTGGTTTAGCCAAATAATGCCCCCACCATGGGGCATTATTCGACACGTGGCAGTCCAGTCAGCATGGGCGTTATTGCAAAAGTGGCGTAGTGGGAATAATGCCCAAATAATGCCCCTTCCAATCATTAAACAAAAAAAACAAACTAGTTTCTCATTGGCCAGTCAACCCTTCTACAATCCATTTTAGGCGTTTTCTTAATCACGCCAATACAAATTTTTTTCAAAAATAACCCCCCAAAACGCCCTATGTAATGGAGGGGGGCGTTTTTTTTTAAATAATGCCCAAAAACGTCCCACTACGGGTGGTCTAAGACTATGGGGTATGGTTCCCCTTCCCCCATAGCCACATCATCTCCACCTCACCTCCACATCATCACCTTCTTCTTCCTCTTCCTCTTCCCCCAACCCTAGGAAATGGTTTCCACATCCATCCTCATCAATCTCCATCTAATCAAAGCTAGAGAGAGAGAGAGAAATTCAAAAGAGAGATTCAAAAGATAGATAGAGAGAATGAAGAGAGAGAGCTCGGGACAACCGGGAGTGGAGTCCCGAAGGCATCGATTCCCGCTCGCGTGGGGGGGGTTGTATTCCCGTCGGGGGAGGAGCTCCACATCAGCTCCCCAATGCCGTCTCCCGAACCACACTCTGGCGCCTAAGTGTTAATGCTGAAATTTGAGAGGTAAAAGTATTAAAAAAAAACAAAAGACAAAAAGAAAAAAAATTACTAAAAGACAAAAAGAAAAGTTAAAACACGAAAAGCTTCAAGTTCGAGAATTGAATTCAAGACAAAGATTATTATAGTCTAAAATTTTGAGAATTTATGGACATTTTTATATGTGTTAAAACTCATATAACGTATGAAGAATATTGTCGCGGTATGGCCCGACCCGGTCAACTTGGGTCGGTCAAACCGATAAGTTCAAATATACCACAAGTTATTCTAGAATGTTCTAATAGAAGATATGAACAACATAACTAACCGAATCTCTCGAATGTTGGGAAGATCCGCACGATCTTCCGATCATGGGCCCACCCCATGCAAACGGTGACACCTAATAAGGGGGAAATCATAGATGAACCAAACAGTATAAATAGATGAAGACATTAAGGTATATTCATTCACTCTCGCCATACCCTTATCATACTTTGTACTCCAACCCATACTTATTCCCGTATGATGGTTACAGAAATACCCTCATTCCTGTAACGAGTCCTAACAGTGTTCTCTTTTGCAGATTCGGGTTCAGATCATGGCCAATAGGAGTAAGCATAGTAACATACATTCAACAAATCACTTATAGCATGCGGGAGCGGTTAGCATTTATAAAGTGTTTGCGTTGTGTGTTGTGTTTTGATATAGAACGTATGTAACACCCAAAAGTGCGTTAAACGAAAATGGATTCGAGTATACTCACCGTGTGTGTTTAGCAAGTAAACACAGTCTGGATTCGATTGAAGGGAGCGCGTTGAGTTAGCCTGTGCACGGAAACAGAATCATAAGTCTTCCTCAGGACTGGACAGAGTGTTGAACGGGTTAAGTGTTCACCTAGCTATCCGAGCGGATGGGTCCCATCTGAACGGATGGTCATCCGAGTTGATGGCCATTCGGACGAATGGCCATTCGAATAGATGGTGGTTGTTCGTGAACCGTTAAAATTTGTAGTTTAGTTAAAAGCATTTAAACAATGGAAGTTATCAGGGTCAGGTCATCCGAACGGATGGTCATCCGGACGGATGGCCATTCGGGCGGATGAATTGTGGTTGAAGTTTTTGTATGAATTTTCCAAGTAAAACTTTTTAAGTTAATGGTGACGGCGTGACGACGTGTCAAACAACGGAATATACCAAAACCAGTTCATTCGGTCGGATGGGTCCCGCCCATTCGGACAAACGCGTTGTTCTTGATGAAGATTCATGTTTGACCCGTTAATCGGTCCATTTCTTTGGTTGAAATCTGTTTTCAAGTCGGCTTTCGACTGAGGAACGAGTCTAGAGTCTGATTGAGTCCAGATTCCATCAAACTTTGTGTAAAAACCGAAGAAAAGTTCAAATCAAGTTGAAAAAGTGTGGAAATCTTTCATAACCTAGTTGGAAAGTGTGAAATCCTTTAGATCTGGAACCAATCTTGATTAAATGGCGCTCCACCACAGTCTGCCTATGCAAAACGAGTGGAAACCACCTTCAAGAGGTCCAAATCAGATGATTTCGAGAAAAAGTTTAAGTGTGTGTGTGATTTTGATGAAGAAGATGGAGTAGAAGTGATTAGAGATGAAGATTAGCGAAGATTTGAGAGAAAAAAGCTCACAAAAAGGCCTTGAATTGCGACAGAGAATTGGGAGCGGATGAGAGTGCCAAAGTCTCAGAATGAAGGTGTACGACGGTGTTTATAGAGGAAGGGCGAATGGTTAAGTCGGTGGCGAGGGGCAGCGTTCGGATGGCTCCATCCGGTCGGATGGTCATCCGGACGGATGGTCATCCGGGCGGATGTCCATTCGGACGGAAGGCCATTCGAACGGCCGAGTTGCGCGAGTTAGTTTTCCAACTTTGGTTTGTTTGTTAAGTGTTGCGTTGCGTTTAATCGAGTTGCGCGTGAGCGTATAAGCGTTGCGTTGATAACCACATAACATTCAAACAATTAATCACACATAATATAATTAAACCCGTGTTTCGAGTATGCGTTGAGTTTGCGTTGCGATAACGTTTAGTCTAAATAAACGATGTAAAATACGTTTAAGTGATAAGCGTTACAAATAGCGTTGTTGTAACAACCTGACCTTTCGGGTCATTACTCAGATCTGTCATTTATTGCTTAGTTGACTTGTACTCTCGAGATCTCGGTTATCGCAAAAAGGGTTTAAACGATATTTTAAAACTATGTTCTACAACGCGTTCACAACGCTCATTTCACACACAATTATCACATTTAACGCAGTTTACAACGCATACTACTTAAACACAATTTATCGCATATCACATCACTTGTTTATACTAAACGCTATCGCAATGCAATCACAACACAACTCGAAACACAGATTTACTTTTATGCAATTATGTGTTATGTGTATTATTTGTGTGATTACTTGTTTAATGTTATGTGGTTATCTCAACGCAACGCAACGCATACTCGCAACTCGCTTAAACACAACGCAACGCTTATCGCATGAAACGAAAGTCGGAAAACTAACTCGCACAACTCGGTCGATCGAATGACCACTCGATTGAATGGACATCCGTTCGGATGACCATCTAATCGGATGGCCATCCGACCGGACATCCATCTGACCCAAACACCACTTACTTGCAACGCCTTATCTTTCCTCTCAGTCTATAAATAGTGCCCGTACACGCTACTGTTCACTGATGTGACAACTCTATCCGACCAACTCGCTCCCAAGTCACTTTCAAGCACTAATTCTCTCAATTCAAGGCTATTTCGTAAGTGTTTCTCCTCAAACCTTGTACAATCATCATCACTACACACTTCTCCATCATCTTCTCCATTAAAATCACGGGTTTTCACCTTGAAATCACCTGATTTGGACCCCTTGAAGGTGACATCATCTCAGTTGCTTATGCAATCGGTTGTGTGACGTCATCTCATCACGTTTGGTTCAGATCTAAAGGATTTCCACACATTTGAACACAAATCTCCACAAGATTTCAACATTTTTCATCTCTTTTCAAACTTTCCTTCAACATTCTACATAAAACCGATGGAATCCTTGCTCATTCAGACTCTCCACTCATTCTCTAGTTGAGAGCCGGCTTGAAAACGGATTTCCACCGGTGAGGTGACCGATTTACGGGTTGAACATGAAACTTCATCAAAAGAACAGTGAGTACGATCAAACGGGGTGATTCCCATCCGATCGAATGAGCCGAATCTTGGTGGGTTTCCATTGTTCGACACGTTGTCACGCCGTCTCTGTTAAATCGCAAACTTTTAACTTAGGAAGTTTTACAAGTTTTCAAACAAACAGGACACCCACTCGACTGGCCATCCGATGGGATGACCATCCGATCAAATGGTTATCCGTTGAGTGACATGTCCCTTGTTATCATTTCCAACAATTAATAATTTTCCAAAACACACACACTCAATCGAATCGTCCGGATGACCATCCGACCGGATGACTTGGCATCTATGCTACAACGAAAACTTCAAAAGTTTCAAAACGATTTACAAACACCCACACTCATTCAAATGGCTATCCGTTCGAATGGTCATCCGTCCGGATGACCATCCAATAGAATGGGTTATCCAACACTCAACATATTTGACTCTCTGTTAACTCGTTGTTCAATGCTTACGCAACTGTTCTATGCTCAGGCTAACTCCAACGCGCTCCCTTCAATCCAATTCAAGGTTGTGTTTATTTATTAAACACATACTGTGAGTATACTCGAACCCTTTTTCGCTTAACGCACTTTTGGGTGTTACGTTCTATATCAACACACAACGCACACAATACTCAAACTCTTTTATAAATGATAACCGCTCTCGCATGTTATACGTTATTCGATGAATGCTTGTATGTTATGTTTACACAGTGACTGTTTTGCCTGACACCTTAGCAACGATAGTACTATAGTTTGGACTCGGCACCTGATTATTTAGGGGTTGTTAAGGGTCTTACTTCACATGGCCAGAGTGGTGATAATGTGTTACGCATTCTACAACTCGTAGTCATGTCGGTTGCATGTGTCATTGTCGATAGCTTACTTGATTCACATTTCTACGTGTTACATGCTGGTTATGCGTAAACGCTTTCGTTATACTTTATGCAATTCAAACTTGTGTACTCACCTTTACATTATATGTATTGACTTTATTTTAATGTATGTAACAGGTTGATAGGATGCTTTGCTTGCTGTGATGAAACGAAGTAGGAAGTCTAGAAACCACAACAAAACCTGAGTTGTCGGAACAATGTTTTGTTTTTGAGACTTATATCTGTGATAACTGTTTCTGCTTTATAAGTTAATGGTATGGGACATTAATGTTAAATATATTGTCATTAATAGTTGTTATGGATTCTCTTGGACAATCTGTTTCACTCAGTGCCACGCCCCGATGATTCCCCCATCGGTTGGCGTGTGACAGTTGTAATATGCGTTTAAAATGCGTTAAAAATATAGTTCAAACCCATTGCGTTAATCGAATCCCAATAGTACAAGCGTTTACGAATGAAATGACAGCGATAGGTAACGATCCGAAAGGTCGGGTTGTTACAGCCTCCCTTACTTTAGGAAATTTCGTCCCGAAATTAAGGAGCAGGCGTAACAAAGAGTTGTGGATATTTAGTTTTCATAACACTTTCGAGTTCCCAAGTGAACTCGGCGCCGCGTTTGCCTTCCCAGCAAACCTTCACTATAGGAATGCGAGAGCGCCGAAGTTTCTTGGTCTCTTAGTCCATGATTTCTACTGGCTTTTCCACAAAGTGCAGAGTCTCGTTCACTTGTAAATCCTCGAGCGGTATGTGAAGATTTTCCTCCGCTAGGCACTTTTTGAGGTTCGAGACGTGGAAAGTCGGATGTATGTTGCTGAGTTCCTCCGGTAATTCGAGTCGGTATGCCACTTTGCCAATTCTTTCCAGAATCTTAAAGGACCCACGTATCGTGGCGCTAGCTTTCCTTTATTGCCGAATCAGATCACCCCCTTCCAAGGTGAAACCTTTAGGAGTACGTGATCACCAGCTTAAAACTCAAGGGGCTTGCAGCGTTTATTGGCGTAACTCTTCTGACTACTCCGAGCTTTCAAGAGATTGTCTCGTATTTGGAGGATCTTGTCAGTCGTTTCTTGTAATAACTCAGGATCAGTGATTTGAGCGTCTCTGATCTCGTGCCATACAATAGGCGATCAACATTTTCTACCATATAATGCCTCAAAGGGTGCCATTTGAATACTAGCGTGATAACTGTTATTGTACGAGAATTCTACCAAAGGTAAATTCGAATCCCAATTACCACCAAAATCTATGACGCACGAACGAAGCATGTCTTCAAGGGTGCGGATCGTGCACTCAGTCTGACCGTCGGTCTGGGGATGTGTAACCACCTCGATTTTTCAAACATGTACTTGTTTGATGCACATAATAGCAGTTATCGTATATTGAAATGCAATTTGTTTGATACATGCTTTGTTTCATGCTTTTACATGATTTACCGGCACAAACACGTGAATATTTGCAAATTTGATTGAGTTTCATACTTACAAACAAGGCTACATTAGTTACAAGGGCCTAATATGTTATTATGTGAAAGTATAAGTTAAGGGACCTTTTTGTCATTCCTTAAAACTTGTCCAAAAACTTTGATTTTAAGTCCGAGGACTAAAACCGTCACTTTTAGAAAGTACAAAAGTCTGCGGACTAAGTTGTCATTTTTGAAACCTTATAAGTTTCGGGTTAAAAATGTAATTTTTGAAAACTATAAGTTTAGGGGCCTTAGTGTCGTTTTTGAAACTTTTTTTTAACCAAAAAGTCTAACCGGGTTATCCTTTAAATAAGAAATGCTTATTGAGAACTAACTAAGTTAACATGTTTTAACTAAATAAGGGGCCATTATGTCATGTTACGAAACTTGTATTTCAGGGACTAAAACAGACGTTTTTGAAACTGTTTTAACCATATAATCCTAACCGGGTTAAATGTTATGAAAAGGATTCTTATTTAAAAAACTAACCTAGTTAGCTATTAAACTAACAATTACAGGGACCATTTGTGCATATTCTGGAAACGCAGGGACTAAAGTGTAACATTTAAAAACAAAACAAAAAAATAGCAAAAACCGGTCACGGGGGGGATCGAACTCGGGACCTTTCGTATAACAAGTGACTTTGTGACCGGTCGGCTATAAGCCTCGTCCGGTAATATCTTGGATTTACATTATATATATACACGCATTGGAAATTAAATAATATTATTATTCAAACCTGCAAACCGCCTGTGTCGCCGGATTTAAACCAAAACCACTACGATAGTGGGTTATCTGTCCCAAGACAAGCACACGCGAATCTCCGGTGCATTTCCAACGCACCCACGCGTTTATTCGACCAAGATTCGTGCCTGACACTCCACTTCCGGTTTCATTTTTATAAAAAATTTTAGTGGATTAGTCCACTGTTAATTGTCGAGTTTTAGATCGAATTGAAGTGTTATAAATATTCACTGTGATCCCACGAACCTCCTACACCCCTAAAAATTCACATACACATCGAATTCGACCTCCTGTTCGTCTCTGATACCTCGCCGGAATTACAGTCGCCGGATTTAGTCGGCACGCCGATCAGATCGATGCCGGTTCGATTTTTTTTCACTCAATCAGTTTGTTTTTGCTTATACATTGTGTCCTTTGATTTAATTTGAATATAATCATGTATTGATCAAGAATTAGGCCTGTTGACTTTCGGTTTGACTAAATTGGGGAAGAAGATGATGATTTGTTTATTTATTAAAAACAGTTTAAATTTTGTTTATTCATATTAAATCGAAATTAATTAATTAAAATCTAAAAAAATTCAGATTAATTAGTGTTAATATAAATCCTTCTAAAAATAATATATTCACTGATTATTTTATACAAAAACAAAATTTTATATTATTAAAACAGTTTAATATTTAAAAATTCATAATAAATCCAATTTTTAGAAATAAATACTGAAATTTTGTGATAATCATTTTAAATGACAACCTTTACAGAAATAATATTGTCACTATTATTTTATATAATTTTGATATTTATACAAATAAATCAGTATTTACACTTTAAAAGTTTAGTTTAATTTAATATACTTAGATTATATAACTATATAATTTTTGTTCGAAATTATTTTTATGACATTATGTATATTATTCTGAGATTATATAAATTTAGTTAGTGTTTGATTATTTACAGATTATTTTACATAATTTAAATCAGTTAAATCACTTAATTAAACTTAACTGTTTTAATTATATAATTATATAATTTCTGCTAAAAAAATTTTTCATGACAAAATACACATGTTTCTGAGTTTATAAAAAGTCAGAAACTGTTTTGGGCATTTTCAGAATAATTGTAATAATTAAACTTTATAAACCTAAATACTGATATTTTAACCATTTTAATCCCATTTATTTATATAAAATTATTCAAAGGCCCTAATAATTACTGTAAATTAGTAATATTTCATGTTCATAATTAAAAATGTTATTTTTAATTATTCTGAATTAAACTAATCATTTAGACAATTATCATATAATTATCATATTTTTAAACCAAATATTTATTATTTAACAAATCATATATATTTTAACCATCTAAATTAATTTATAATTTTTATAAATTAATTATATCACTTGTACAATATTTTACCAATAATCATTTTATTTATTTATGGTATTTAGTTATACTAATTAATTATATTTGATTTATTATTACAAATGTTATATTAAATCAATTATATAAACTTGCAATTATATTATTTATGTTAAAAATATATTTTTCATAAATAATTCCTTTACATCATATTCATTTTCCGAGTCCTCTTGTTAGGTTACCCAAACCACATAATTACCATTTAAACAAAACACTACCGAATCCTATAGATTTAGGATTTCCAATTATCCAATTAAACATTATTGTTGATACATATTCCATATTGTTGCATGTTCTATCAATTAGAGTGACGTGGAATCTTATTTCCAAGAACTCTCACACTTTGCATACTTGTTTGGACTTACCCAAAATCAAGGTGAGTTCATAGTTCCCATTTTCTTTTCACAATATTTTCGGGATAAAACATATGAAATAATGTGATACAAACAAATTTGCATTTTGTGGCTATCTTGATTGTTTCTTGCAATTGCTTGATACTTGTTGCTTACACCTACATTCATTAACTCCGTACAAGCCCAGCGGTAATATTATAGCGCTATAGGTGTGACGCCCTATCCTAACTTCCAGTTCACCATTTGTTGTTGTTGATGTTGCTGTTCACATTTTGCAATTCGGAAGTTTGGATGATAGATCCGTGTTTACGTCTACAAGGTTTGAATGTTCCACCTAGCATACTTGTATTACTCATTTTGCTAAGATATATCAAATGCCACATTGTTAAACATTTCATTTTATTATCACATTATTTATTTATTACCAAACTAACCAAAACCTATGAATTCACTCAACCGTTGTTGACCCAAATTGTTTTTAACATATGTTTCAGGTGAAAATGTTTGAAGTTAGCTTTTGCAAGGATCACATAGGATTGCTCAAGACAAGTGCCTTAGCTTAAATAAAAACAAAGACTTTTGTGAACAATGTGTTGTATTTGTTTCGTACTAGTTTGGATGTGAATGCAATCCTATCAACCAACTTAATTATATTTCAACTTTAATTTAATCACCATGTGCTTATATGCATTCTACCAAGTTTCGTGATGCCCTCGACGTTCCGCCTCTGGTCAGGGTGTCACAGGATGGAATGCGGTACTGAGATTGAGAGTCGTACCGAGAGTGGCTTGGAATGTCTCCAAGAGACGCGAGGTAAATCGACCATCGTGGTCAGAGATGATGTCACGAGGTGTCCCATGTCGACAAATGACTTCGTCGGTATAGATTTATGCTAATCGTTCTACCTTGAAGTCTTCTCGTATCGGTATTGTTAGGATCGGAGGCTCTCATGATTGTGTTTGTTTGTAATAAATTAACAGTTAATAAACATGATTCAATGAGTTATGCAGCGGAAATGAAACACAAACTTTGTAAACACAATCAAAGAGGAAAATAGTTTTGATAAACACATGCTTTTCATCAGTCTAAAGGTTACAAAGCAAATCAAAAGATTTCAAAGCAAGCTTACAAACTAAACTCCCCCTCAGCCTGATGCTCCAAGGTTGATTGCACACAAGATGAAAGGATTGGGCTAGAGGAGAAGAACTCGCTCCGTCAATCAAATGTAACAGTACAGAGTACTGCTCCATTTATAGGCAAACCAAACCACTGAGGCATCTCAGCTGACGTCACCATGAAAGTGATGTATAACAACCTAACAACCTGTAACCACTGTTCCTATACTGACACTGCTAATCTAAACCACTGACTTTATACAAGACAAGTGACACACTAAACTACTGCCTTCCCTTTACATCAGTGCTTTCCTCAAGGTTGATCAGTCCTTGATTGGGCAGTGCTTTGTCATCAGTAGATTGAACCAGCAGTGATTACTTCTTAGCAGTCTTCAGGGCTTCATCAGTAGTTAGAAGAACAACAGCTGTTGTATACGGACAGTGGATAGAGGACCATCAGATGTTATAATCACTTTCAAGGGAGAAGTCTAGCATAAACAGCTGTTTATTATGAATCCACTGTTGTGAACCAGTTTTGGCTTTCATTATCTGTTCCTCTGGTAGGGTTCAATCCCAACAATCTCCCCCTGGAACAGATAATGCCAAAACACTTCATTATTTTGGATCTTTATTCCTCATCAGAAGTTCACTAGCTTGTCTTTTAAATTCTGCTTCAAATTCTTTGGAACTTAAGTCATCCTCATCCCTGCACAATGAAAGTTCAAGGAGATCTTGTAGATCTTCAACACCAAGGCTTAGTGCTTGTTTCCTTGATATGTACTTCATTTCACCATTGGATCTGATCAGGGTCAATACATGGGTCTTTTGATTAGATAGCCACTTTAGTATTTTTAAACCCAACGGGTTTCTTGGGAGAGATTTATTTACTGATGAGCTTAGAGATTCTGGCCTTGTGAAGATTTGTAGAGCAGTATCCTGAGCTTCAGACATTTGTTTGAAAGCCTTTTCTATGACTTCATTTACTGCAGCTATGTCTTCTGCAACTTCTTTGTCAATCTGTTCTTGTCTCTTTTGTTGATCCAGCTCAATGTCTGAGATATCTGCTGATGTGTTAGGTGATGATGATTTGTTCAGAACCTTTTTGGCAAGGTCTTGAAGCTTTGCTGATCTGTCTTTATTCAATGCCATTTTATTGATGGCTTCTTTAAAGTACTCAGCTTCCTTTTCTTTTGCTTCTTCACTGGTCAACAGTTTTCCTTTTTCTTGTTTTTTCACAAGGACAGGGTTATCTGCTGATGTGATCAGTGGTTTAAGAGCACTAATCTGCTGTTCTAGCCTTTTGTAGCCAGACTTCTTTGGAGTGTCTGAGACTGTTATCCTCCTTTTCTCAAGTCTTTCATAAGCCTCGTCTGTATATTGCTTTGTCCATTTTGCTATGGATTCAGCATCTCCAACGTTTGCATCCACCAGCTCCTGTTTCTTTTTCTTGTATTCAGAGGTAATATCAGCAATGAGCTTTTTGTATTTTCTCCAGTTTGGAGCATTCCTCTTCTTGGTTGGATCATTTTTAATTCTTTCAATTTTGTTTGCCTCATGCTTTAATGCAACTATTGGCCATTCTTCAAACTGTTTTTCTTCAGCTGGATAGAATTTTTCTTTCATGATGTATGCAATATATTCTTTTCTCATTTCTTTTCGTAGATCTGCTTTGGGTGGTAAATCTGACATTTCTTTGCTCAGATCTCTTGCATAATCTTCCATCTGTTTGACTTTAGTGAGCAAGAATTCCATTTTTTCTGAAATGGCTTCGTCACCTTGGTCTTTGCATTCAATTTTGGCTCTTATCTTAGCCTGCCTTGCTTTGAGCTCGAGATATTCATCCATATTTTCTGGGATTATGAAGCCTATGAAAGAAGGAAATCTTCTTTTTGAAGGATCATTCTCAGTGTAGAATTGTCTCATCTCATTTTTTACAGCTTCAGGTTCCAGTGGATATTTTGCAGCAATAGGATCATATTTGTCATCACCTGCCTGAGTTGTTTGTCTTTTTCTGGTGTAAATTTTCACCAGTGAAGGAGTGCTTTTTGGTGATTTGTTTAGTGAAGTGAGGGTAGTGGTGGATGGTGACTGACTAACAGTTGTTGAAGCAACTGGTGTTTCAACTGCTGTTGTCATTACAACAGATGTTGTAACATCTGATGTCTTTTGCTTTTTCACGGGAGGTGATGGTGGTGATGTGACATTGATGAGAGCAGTGGTGGATGACTGGCTAACAGCTGTTGAAACAACTGGTGTTTCTACCTCTGTTATCATTACAACTACTGATGTGTCAGTAGATGTCTTTTGCTTTTGAGCAGGTGGTAATTTGGTGGGTGGTGGTGTAGTTTTAGATTGTGATGATAGGGCAGTGGTTGTAGTGTGTGTTGTAGTGGTGTGTGTTGAAGAAATGACAACTGTTTGGCTAGCAGTTTTTGAAACTACTGATATATCAACTGTTTGGATAGAAGTTTGAGATTTTGTGATTTTGTGATTTGAGGTTTGGAGCCTTTGGGAGGTGGTTTAGATGTCTGTTTTTCTTGTTCTGGTTCAACATACAGGCCATCTTCTATTCCCTTCTTTTTCAACTTTATCTTCTCCCCCTTTTTGGCATTATCTGGCAAGGGGTTATTCATGAAGAGAATAGTGGAAGGAACTTTGCCAGTGGTGCTTTGGATATGAGCCTTGATAGCTTTGATGTCTGCTTGAGTATCTTTAAATCTTGATTCCATCATGTTTGTCAGCATTTGTACATGTATTGCATGCTGCTGATCAGCCATTTGTTTTTGTTTTTCAAGCAGGGGTTGAAATACATTCCATAGCTCATTTGCAGCAGGTGCAGGTTGTGCAGGTGCTTGAGCTGGAGCAACAGTGGATTGTGCTTTTTGAGCTTTTAACAGCTGTTGCACCATATCCTTTATTTCAGCAACTGATGTTTCAAGTTTTTCAACTCTGCCCGTCAATTCCTGATATTTTGAATCATCATCCAATTTAATGGAATCATCTGTTTCCCCACCAGCAGTGGTTGTACCAATGTGTGACTTAGGACATGAAGCCCAGAAATCATCCATTGATGCCCCTTGTTCTTGGTACTGGGGACTTCTTTCTTCAGCACTTGATAACCTTTCGATGGTACCAGTGGTTAAAGAACTCACTGGTGGTTACCGGAGGTGCTATAGAAGAAATTGCCTTCAAGGGAGTCTTACTAATGAAACAACTGTCCAAATGTAGATCTGTTGATCCATCACTTGTAGTTGCTGCTCCACTTGAACTACCACCAAGAGTTACTTGTAACTCAAGGGGTGTAACCTCCTCAGTTGTTGCTGGGATAACAGGGGTAGTAGCATCAGACCCAGTCACTTGTGGAAGTGTACTCTTAGTGATAAGTGATAGAGAGGAACTGGTTTGTGTCTGAGCTATAGCAACTGCATGCAACAAGGGTATTATTGATTGTGGTAATGTGATTGGTGAGGGTATGGGTGTTGAAAGAGACATGTCCTTAGGATAAGGACCGAGAAAGATGGAACCAATCGGATCCAGAGCTTCATAATGTGGGGTCCCTGTGCTTACAACCTGATCCTTTTGTGAGGATGCAGGAGGAGTTTGAGGTAATGGTGGAGATCTTTCTTACATATGCTGTGAGGAAGTAACAGCAGTGGTTGTAAGTGACATTTGTGTTGTCACTGGCAGTAGCTCTGGGATCTCATCTTCCAGAGTTGCCTTTGTTTTAGGTTTGGAGGGCTTTCTAGATGTTTTCTTTTTGGTCTTTTTGGTAATGACATGTGTGGGTTTCAAAGCAGTGGTTGTGCTACTATGATCACCTGGAGCAGTGGGCTCAGCAGCTGATACCTGAGGAGCAGCGGTAATTGCTAAATTCTGCTCATGCACCTCTGCTTTTGTTTTTAAAGGTGTTAACATTCTAGTGAATGTTTCAGGTGTTAAACCGTTTATTTGAAAATAAACACATTGTTCGAGCAAATTTTCATTTTCTTTTCCAAATTTTTGTTTAAAATAGTAGCTTAGAAACCTTGGAAAAAGTAGAAATGTTTTGCTATCAACATTTTTCGCCAAATCATCAAAGATCTCCTGGGAATAATTATAATTTTTATTATTTAAAATAGCGTAACCCAGACATTGGATCTTCAATGGTACTTCGTTAAAAGCAGTTGTTTTATTTGAAACACACATTAAAAGTGTATGAAATAAAAACCTAGGTGCAGAAGGGAAATAGCCTTTTTGTAGGGTATCCCTTTTTGTTTGTTCTGCATACCCTCTTTTCAGAAAATCAGTTTTCAACTCGTTTTTGGGAAAAGATGTATTACCTTTCTGATCATCGAGTTTAAAGACTTCTGAGATGGATTGAGGAGTAATTTGAATCGCTTTACCCTGTATGGAGGAGTTGATGGCTATGACTTTATCGTCTTGTTTTTCAAGAGTAGCATTTTTCCAAAACTCTCTCTGGGTTTGTTGGTAGATTGGGACATCTGCTGTTAGCAAAGTTTTATACTTTGATGCAGTCATGGTGTCAATGATGGAATCGAAGGTATGGTTGTTGGTGGGTTTTGTGAGTAGAGCCAAATAGTTATGTGGGGATTTGTATGGGATTTCAACGGGTTCAGCAGCCATTTGAGTGTCCGTTTTGGGAGATGAGGATGATTTTGATTTTGATTTCGTCATTTTGATGAAGAGGAGCGAAGAATGATTTGGAATGAAGATTTGAAAACTGCTTTGAGAAGAGAATTTTGGAATTCAATTCGACAGTGTAAAAACCCTGTTTGGGGTTTTGATCAGGGTTTTATTTAGGGAAAAAGTGAATGCTGACGTGGCAGCGGTTATAGACGATCTGAAGGCTAAAAACTGACCACGTGTCAACCGTTGATGAAGAGATGTTTTATGGAGAACAGTTGTTTTGGAGGACCACTGATGAAGCAAATATCAGTGGTGACAACGGTAATAATGTGATAACAGTGGATGATTTTTACTATCAGTGGATAAGACACTGATTTTAAGCATCAGTGCTTGCCAAGAAAATGAAGGAACATGGGTTGACTTTCAGCAGTGGACAATATTTAGGAAGCAGACGTTTGAGCACAGCAGTGGTTAGGGGTATTGGTAAAGATTTGAAAGACTAGTATATCAGCAATTGTTAGTGCATCAGTGGATAAGCTTTTGACACGTATTTTGAGCATCTGCTTTTCTGATGAAGGGAATGATTTTATCTTGTGAAATCACAATATCATCTCTAACATTTGTTGATGTTGATTCTGAAATGTCTGCAAGATTGCTGTCCTCAACAAAATACATTTTAGACGCAAATTGTCAAGTTCAACATGTCAGCAGCTTTTATGAGAATTTGCATTCAAAGTTTGCCACATGTCAATTGTACGTTTTGAAGCTTTTATAGATCCCTGACAGTGGTTTAGTATCCCAGATGACTAAAACCCTTTTACTACGGCTACTCATTTTGTGTCATAATATTTTAATTAGAACATGAGTACCCAAGTATTTTAGGGTCTGTTGGCAATCAATCTTTTAATCAGTGTTAAAAACAAACTTGAGTTTGACATGACCTTGACACTTGTACCATTCCCTTTTGATCTGTTTTTAAGGATAATATTACCAACAAAAATAAAGGTTTTATATCCTGACAGGAGGTTGAAACTTTTACTATAAAAAACAAGTAAAAGTACAAAATATATCATTCTAATGAAAAATGAAGAATAATATATCTGTTTTATTGAGAAAAACCTTTTTTAAGAAATAATTGAGGTTTTTCTGAAAACATCATCAAAAAGGAATTTGGTATATTTTCCAATTAAACTCATGATTACATCATTCTCAAGTTTTAGGAAAATGGTCAATGATTTGAAATACATTGTAATAACAACTGTTTGGGACCATTTCCTTGTCAATTGATTGCAAAAATGAGGAAGCATGTACACATAGGTTTTGAGAGTCTTGACATAGACTTTACCATGTGATGACACTGAAAAATTTGTCTAGTCCTCTTTTAAGTTTATTTACAGGAGATACTATTTTATTTGAACTTTCCTGAACCAATGAATGCACACAGTTGCTTGATAACCATTGTTTGCCCAATTTTGGACTCTTAAGTGTTTTGTATTTATGCTCTTTTCTTTTGACTTCAAAAGTTTTTTGAGATAAACACACTTTTGAGTTTTTGTAATTTTCTTCTTCCCTTTTTACCCATCCCATACATAAGTACTGAAATACTCGCTGGGAGGTATTTATTGAAGAAATACTTATTCCATAATCATTTTGCAACAATGTTTTGAGAGATTTGTTCATTTCTGCACATGCTTATGCCAAATCTCACATTACCCATGATCTGGACATGATGGAAACAACAAAAACTTCATAACAACAATTAACATCAATTTTCATAAATAATTTTTACCATAGTTACCAGACCTATTTTCAGATCTGAAAACTATAGGTGGTTTATGTATGACATTACTTGTTATATGAAGTTTGTGTATCCTATGACATCTTGGTTGTTTTACAGAGCTTTTGAGTAGTCACTTTGAACATGATTTCTCGTTACTCTGTTTTTTTTTCAACTAAATGCAATCAACCTTAGTATCAATGATTTTTGAGCTGAACTGTTATGTCAAATTGACTGTTAGATCGAATTTGACTGTCCAAGCTCTGATACCAATTGTTAGGATCAGAGGCTCTCATGATTGTGTTTGTTTGTAATAAATTAACAGTTAATAAACATGATTCAATGAGTTATGCAGCGGAAATGAAACACAAACTTTGTAAACACAATCAAAGAGGAAAATAGTTTTGATAAACACTTGCTTTTCATCAGTCTAAAGGTTACAAAGCAAATCAAAAGATTTCAAAGCAAGCTTACAAACTAAACTCCCCCTCAGCCTGATGCTCCAAGGTTAATTGCACACAAGATGAAAGGATTGGACTAGAGGAGAAGAACTCGCTCAGTCAATCAAATGTAACAGTACAGAGTACTGCTCCATTTATAGGCAAACCAAACCACTGAGGCATCTCAGCTGACGTCACCATGAAAGTGACGTCTAACAACCTAATAACCTATAACCACTGTTCCTATACAGACACTGCTAATCTAAACCACTGACTTTATACAAGACAAGTGACACACTAAGCTACTGCCTTCCCTTTACATCAGTGCTTTCCTCAAGGTTGACCAGTCCTTGATTGGGCAGTGCTTTGTCATCAGTAGATTGAACCAGCAATGTTTACTACTTAGCAGTCTTCAGGGCTTCATCAGTAGTTAGAAGAACAGCAGCTGTTGTTTACGGACAGTGGATAGAGGACCATCAGATGTTATAATCACTTTCAAGGGAGAAGTCTAGCATAAATAGTTGTTTATTATGAATCCATTGTTGTGAACCAGTTTTGGCTTTCATTATCTGTTCCTCTGGTAGGGTTCAATCCCAACAGGTATAAAGTGAGCGGATTTTGTAAGACGATCAACGATAACCCAAATGCTATCGTGACCTGACGACGTGCGAGGGAGTTTCATAATGAAGTCCATAGCTATACTCTCTCATTTCCACATCGGGATCTCGGGTTGTTCGAGTAAGCCAGATGGTCGTTGGTGTTCGGCCTTAACTTCTGAGCAAGTTAGGCATTTCAAAACGTATAGAGCGATATCCGTTTTCATTCCCGACCACCAATACCTGGAGCGAAGGGCCTGGTACATCTTAACGGCACCAGGGTGAATGGACTATCGGGATTTATGGGCTTCAGTCAGCAAAATCTATCGAAGATTATTGAGACTAGGGATCCAAATGCGATTGAGGTAGTGAAAAATACCATTTGGTTTATTCACTAGTTGGATTTTGGTTCCACAAATTCTTTCTTCCTTCAAAGTGTTCTCGAGAAAACAAGCGTGTTGAGCATCGCGAATGAGGGCTTCAAGGTTATGTTGGGCTTGAACATTACGAACACTATGTAAATAGCTTCGCCGGCTAAGAGGATCAGCAACGACGTTTACCTTGCCTGGGTGGTAGCGTATCTCACAATCTTAGTCGTTGAGAAGTTCAACCCATCTGCATTGGTGCATGTTCAGTTCTTTCTGGTTCAAGATGTGTTGTAGGCTCTTATGGTCGGTGAAGACTGTACACTTGGTACCATAAAGGTAGTGTCGCCATATCTTTAACGCAAAAACAACTGTATCGAGTTCGAGATCGTGGGTTGTGTAGTTCTTCTCATGGACCTTGAGTTGGCGAGATGCGTACGTGATAACCTTATCTCGTTGCATAAGAACGCAACCAAGACCTAGGTTGGAGGCATCGCAATAGATAACAAAGTCGTCGTTTCCATCGGGAAGCGCGAGTACGGGAGCGTTGCAAAGCATACGCTTTAGAGATTGAAAGGCATCCTCTTGTTCGGTTCCCCAAACAAAAGTCTTGTCTTTCCCTCGGGAACCACGTCACCTACCTGAAATTCAATCGGTTTTCGTCTTTTGTCGGCATAAGACTTTTGTCTGTCTTGGGCCGCTTTCAAGTGAGCTCGAACCACGTCAATTTTCTCGTTAGTGGCTTGGACAACATCTTTATGGGCCAGTTCTCGTGGACCTGTAGGATTGAATCGTGACCCAAATGAGTAGTTCAGAAGAGTTCCTGTCTATACGAAAGGCGGAAACAGACGTATAGACTGTGAAACAGCTTGATTATCACTTTAAACGTCTTGTATATTGATATAACACTGTTTACAATCAGTAGACAAACCGGCAGCACCTCGGTATCACTATGTAATTCCGTTACAAATGACAAACATGAACCACCTATTTATATGAAAGTAATTCCGCATGGAATTACCTATGACTGTCCATGCGAAATTACCCCATGACAATACAAACAAAATTATAAAACCTCCTTTCACACGAAATTACATGAATACCTATTTTAATGCAAAATTATAATTCTGTTTCATGTGTGCATGTGATTTCATGTGATGCTATCATTCCATGATGCAAGAGTGATATCATATATATGATGTCATCATTAAGAATGATGACATCATTCTTGTTCAGATCCGCAACCAAACCAAGACTCGATATAAGATGAAGTCGACAGATGTATGCACCAACAGACTCCCCCTCAGATGTTGACGAGTCTTAAGTGTCGAGTCTTTACAATCTTCAGTATTTATCAGTCTTTGTGTTCTTTCCATAATCTTGATCTGATTCTTGCCTCACTCTAATATTCTTCAACTAATCTCCTCCTCGGATGATGTAACTCTCTCTTGTATTCTTCAGGATCAACAACTGGCTCTAGCAACTTCCGACTTTCTTTCTCTAACAGACTCCCCCTCAACTTGTACTGGGATCGTATTCTGGCTTTCACAGGATCAGGATTGCAACCTGGCTCTATACACTCAATCAGAATCCAGGCTATCCTGCACATTCTCTACCCAAAACATAAGCTTCATAAAAATAAGATATAACAAATTTAAAAACCTTGCTAACCACTTGAAGACACAACCAGAACACATCATTTTCAAATATCATGCAAACTGATTAAACATTTTAATTTCTGATGAACCACTTGAAAGTATATCATTTTTCAAATCACACACACTCCCAAACCTGTTCGTCATGTTCAACACTTGGAATTTTGAAAATCAGCTTTCCAACATCAGTTGTCTTAAAATCTTTTTGAATTTTTCGAAATTTATGCTAAAACACTCCGAAAATCTTTTTGGATTTTTGAATATAACAAAAATGAAATGCAGTAAAGAAATATTTACATACAATTTTTTTTTTGTGAGTTTGTGTAAGAGGATTATATCATTTTCTGAAACAAATCACCAACACCGTTAAGCTTTAAACATTTTAAGTTCTAAACGATTCACTTAGATTGTCAGTATACTGATCCACTTAAATCTTCACACAAAGTTCAACTGTTTCGAGATACGATATTAATGTTTTAAGCACTTAAACTTATTCGCGTGTCCCACCTCAGAATATACTCCCGTATCCAGATCCCAATATTCAGTCTTACAGGTGAGTATACCTAGATGATATCTGTAAGGGGTTAATTACGAAACCGTGAGAGCTCAGGTCAGAACTTCCGTTCAGCAGAGAGATGACGGTTCGACTTTTGGTGGGTCCCCTTTAGAGGATCTTTTTTCAACAGTATAGACTGTGAAACAGCTTGATTCACACTTTAAACGTCTTGTATATTGATATTACACTGTTTACAATCAGTAGACAAACCGGCAGCACCTCGGTATCACTATGTAATTCCGTTACAAATGAAAAGCCCACAAGCCTATATATAGGCTACTTAATATCGTTTGAACCATAACATGATATGTTCAAACGAAATTAGCTGTTGACTTTCATGCGAAATTACCATGACACTACAAATGAAATTACACACTCCTTTCACACGAAATTAACTTTTGTCTTATGTGTGCATTCAATATCATGTACTGTTGCACATGATGATGTCATCGTTGAATATGATGACATCATGCTTGATCAGATCCGCAACAAATCCAAGACTCGATATACGACGAAGTCGACAGATGTATGCACCAACAAGACCCACTTCACACCAACACACCGGGGTCCTACATTTCCTACCATATAGCATCCTATACGGGGCCATGCCAATGCTGGCATGATAGCTGTTGTTAGAAGAGAATTCTGCTAACGGCAAATACACATCGCAACTGCCCCCGAAGTCAATAATACACGCCCTCAGCATGTCTTCTAGTGTTTGGATTGTTCTCTTACTCTGTCCATCCGTCTAAGGATGGTACGCTATACTGATAAAAAGCTTTGTTCCCATCTGTTCTTGGAAATCTCGCCAGAAGTGTGAAGTAAACCGGGTATCCCTGTCCGACACAATAGATACCGGTACCCCATGACGTGCCACTATCTCGTTTGTATATACTTCCTACATCTTTTCCGAAGTATAAGTCTCACGTATAGGAATAAAGTAAGCACTATTCGTCAATCTGTCCACGACCACCCAAATACCATCGAATCCTCGGTTCATCCTGGGTAGTTTGGTCAACAGGTCCATAGTGATATGTTCCCATTTCCAAACTGGGATTTCTAATGGTTGTAGTTTTCCATATGGCTTTTGGTGTTCTGCCTTGACTTGTAAACAAGTCAAGCACTTCTCTACATACTTTACAACGTCCCTCTTCATTCTGGGCCACCAATAGTTTTTTTTAGATCGTTATACATCTTGGTTGCACCCGGATGAATAGAATAACGAGATTTATGAGCTTCATCGAGTAAAAGCGTCTTGACTCCACATGAATTTGGGACCCATATTCTTCCGAATCGAGTCTTCAACCCGTTGTTACCATCCGCCAAGTGTAACACCTCGCAAAATCATGTCCAATATAGCATCGACACGTGTCATGAACTTTAAACGTGTAACGGATTGATTACAAGGGACTAAAGTTGACAAACGAAGAAATTATATGTATATAAGGATACAAAGTGTCAACATTTGATAATTTTGCCTTTTAACAACCCTACATGATGTTTATACCCTAAAACGAATGTATCATGAAGCGTGTGAAACCGTTTGTGAAAGAAAGTGAAAGTTTACAAGACGCGAGGGTTAAATGTGTCAACATGTTTAAGTTATACCTCTGAGTGACCTTTTAGCGAACTCGGAGCCTTGTAATGATTAATTATACTCCCAAGAATAAGTGGTAAAAATTTCACAAGGTTTCGATACCGTATGGGAAAGATATGCTAACTTTCGTAATTAAGGGGTTAAAAGCGTCAACGAGGAAAAACTTGTGTTTTTGGTTATCGTTTAACGAAACCGGACCTAATGATAATTGGTTATATCTCATGGATCATAGAAATATAAATTTCATAGGTTAAAAGTGCTTAAAATGGAAGGAATTGCGCTTTAGAAAGTCCAGGGGGTGAAAGTGTCACATTTAAAAACATGTTGCTGGTCCCCCTACCTGCTGGCGTCGCGCCAGCACTGAAGCACATCCCCGTGGCGCGGCGCGACGGACTACCAGATCAGCAAACTTTTGATTAACGTGGCAGCTTGCATGTGTGCTCGATTTCGCGAGTTTGCCACCCTCTAGCTCCTTGAAACACGTCCCTAGGCACTTGTCTTCATCCCTGGAGTTGCCATAACACTTGTGTCCATCTCCTTGATCCTCCTTGGCTATATATAGAGCCCTTTGTTGCAACTTATGAAGACACATTGAGCACTTCACTTGGAAATCTTCCAAACTCTTGTTCTGAAGATTTCTGGAGCTTAAGAGCACTTCTCAAGGATTCTTAGTCGTGCATAGGACTTCAGTAAGTGTCCTTAACCTTTCTTAATTCAGTTTTACTTAGTTAATTAGCCTAAAGTCAAACCGTCGTAATTAAGGTTTGACTTCGTGATTAATTAAAATTTGTCTAGTCAAATCTCGAATTGAAAGTAGTTTTGAGTTGGTATTTATGTGGGTAATAAACCCTTAAAAGGACACCCACTGATTCCCACTCTAACTAGGTCAATTGTCGGGTCAAAGTTAATTTTAAAAAGTCAACAGAAAGCTAATTTTCGCATAAACACATAATTAACAATATAGAAGCTATGAAACCTGTTTTTATCACTTGTATAACTTGGTAATTAATGTAAGAACATGTCTAGGCATGTTCAACCCGACAATTTTCAGTTTAAGCACGGTTCGAAACCGAAAGGCGCATAAGTGGACTTTTGCTTTGTCACACCCTGGCTTTGCGGAAGCGTGGGTTTATTTGGTGTGACTTCTTAATACCATAGCAACAATCATAACAATGCTATATGATAAAAAAACATGAGATATTCATCCATTAATAAAGTTTAGAAAAATCCCATTTTCAACAATCTCAAAATAAGTTACAAACCTTAACTTGATTTGATTGAGTTCATAAAGACTTAGCAAAAGACTTTAAACAATACTAGGTTTAGGGATATGTAACCCGTCCAGGAAGGGGTTACACCTTCTAAACCCTGGATGACTTCTTTATTCAAACGCAGCTTGAAAATATGCATACCGTGCCAGATCCATTAGTTTCCTGAAATACATGTAGTTTGAAAAATCAACATAAAGTTGAGCGAGTTCATGTGTAAGTGAGTATGTATAAACCTTTGTAACATGTCTGTATGAATGTATGTTCTTGGTATGTAGTAATAAGGAAAAAGAGATCAATTAATGTGTAGCTAATACATTAATAAGTGACATGGCCTAGGAAGCACTCAAACATGTAACGCGGATTTCATACCGGTCCTTCCGGCGGAACGACATAGTCACCACATGCAGCCACACGCTGGCCCATGTGTGGGGCTCGCAACACCCGATAGATCTATCACTCATGCCTCTCGGTCCTTATAAAAGGATTAATGGTCTTACGATAATAGCCTATCCATTCACGTGATCTAGCAGTAAGTTCCTTAGCTAATCATACCGTGTATAAAATGTCTGTAGTAAATGTAACATGTATTTCACCCCCGAAGTGTAAAAACCGAAAACAGTTAAGAGAAAAGGGGGACATGAACTCACAGTATTGCGTCTTCGTATTCGTAACCCAAATCTCTGCGGCAAACACGACTACCTACAATGGTCTAATGTCTATTAGACGAACGGGTAGTGCCTTTTCTTAGTTTGAATGTTTTTGAGTTACGATTCTGGTATTATTCCAAGTAATAATAATTGTATTTAGTTTTGGAATAATTATTTATTCAACATTTCTGTATTAGTACTTCTCAAGTCTTAGTATTCGTGTTCCCTTCCAAAGGATGGGGGTTTTTAAATGCATGTATGCTTTATATTTCCGAAAATATATTTTAAGTCTCACTTAGCAAATATACTTTAAATCACTTGTCCAAAATATACATATTTTTCCCAAAAATATTATATTTTACTCCATACCTTTTTCCAAACTAATACTTATCAAAATATACGTGTAAGAGTATTTTCTGAAAATACGCGCGTTACATTTTAGAGTTCGCGTTGTAAAAAAAATACCGATGTAACTTAAATATTTATTTGTGAGGGCGTTGGTATTATTTTGGAGTCGTATTTTCATGATATTTCAAGTAATATTATCTTTACTCTAAAAATAATATATCTCTTGTTCACAAAATAATCACGTAAGCACACAAGCGTTTTATTATGGAATATATATTCTCAATATATATTTAACAAGTTTCATTTACGAAAATCTATCTCCGACACTTGGTTATTTTGTAATAAAAATCATGGCGAAATTTATATTTTGGAAAACAACTTAAAAATATATTTATAACACTTGTCACCAAAAACATTTCTAAGTGTTATATTTTCTGGAAAAAATTCGCCAGAGTTTCCTCTGTAAACGGAGGTGTCCACGCTTACTAGCGTATCATTTTCTTTTGTAAAATCATTCAATCAGTTCTCAATTAACCAACCCGACATTTAGACATGCAAAACACCACTTATATCGTTTCAGTTTTAATATACAAAACTGGGCCGTTTTCGAGTATCTTATTCCAAAAATTCCCAATTTTTTATAGAATGTCTTATACGAACCAAAAACTATTGTGTAAAAATATTGGGGTCCAAATCATCACCAATATTTTATAGAAAATCATTTTCCGGACCGAAATCAGATTTATCTTTTTCTGACCACAGTCCACGGAATAATTTATTTAAAATTCATCGGGAGTCCGATTTACGAAATTCCAGTGAGAGAGTTACAAATACATCGGTGTTCATCTACAATATAAATTTTATGATCTGACTCTACACAGAAATCAAGTTATGACTAAAAATATTACTCTCCTTTAGTGCTGTAAAAATGCAGCTTTAGCTGCTGTTACATAATGGCACTTTAAAAATAGTAAACGGGGTCCAAAAATTATGATTCCAGTGCCATTAGAACCGTATTTCATAATACATAAACCTAGACTTCAGAAAATACATTTTTCGTTAAGTTATGACCTGTTTACAGCCTGTTAAAGTCGGCTGAAAAAGGCAATCAGCATGTTGTTTAAAGGTTAAATGTTACTAAATCGCACTCACACGTTCGCCATACTTTCTAATATGTTTAACATCAGACCATAAGTTGTTTACAGCAGATTTTTGTTTGTATTACTCAGATTTATCATGATTACTTCATTATCTTAACAATACTTCATTACTTTAACCATTCTTCATCTTTTATGTTCCAAGACTTGTTCGAGTTCTTTAGAGTTCTTATGTTGTTGATCTCTAAACATCTTTAACCACTTAAATAACAAGTAAAATGCAAGGATCTAAATTCTTACCACTAGCACAAGGCTAGGAGAGTTCAAGTGAAGAAATGTGGTGGTTAAAAGAAAACGAGGGAGGTCCTTGAGCTTCCGAACACACCAAGCTTGCTTGAATGATCTTTAGCACACTTGTATGTAAGTAAAATAGCTTGATCGAAACTTGAAGGTGGGTGTGTAGTGATGATGGTTTCAGCCGAACTCAACAAAGAGGGAAATAGAGAGATCAATTTTGTTAAGTGTGGAAATGAATGATTATGGTGAACCAAGGGTTTTTCTTATAGACCAAAAATCTCTATTAACCAACATGCACTATGCTCCCAAGATATTAGACATCCTTGATTAAAATAATCACAAATGGGTGGGGTGTGTCCCCTTAGGGGACCGTTCGGTTAAGGGGGGTTTATAGTTAGATTTCAACCATGTAGTTAGTATCTAGTTATGTTTAGTTAGGAATTAAAATTAGTTACTAGTGTGTTATGTATTATAACGGGTGTTAGGGTGTTCGGGGACCCTAACTAGCTCAGAAAAAGAAAAACAATGTCATTGACATTATTTTTATGTTACGGGTAAAGTCCGGTTGTTCGGTTGGATACTGATCCGTTAAAGTGTTAAATAAGCATTTAAAGTGTCGTTAATATTAGTTTTAGTGACACAATGAATTCCCGACACTTTGGAAAGTGTCTAGTATTATTTTTCCGTGTTTTTGCACTTTACCTGTTAGCTTAAATGCTGAATTTTGTAATAAAGTGCAGGATTTTGTAGTTAAAGCATGTTTTAGGCACATCCGGTCACTATAACTATCTCCTAGTGACGCAGTTTAACAATTCTCACCTCCCTACACTCCCTACTAGTGTAGAAATCTATTCCTGGCTCATACTGGCCTTAGAGACAATATCTGTCTAGTGCTGGCAATGTCAGCATGTTTACTGGGTTATCCGTATAGTGTGCTCACTGTGCTTTTGTGCATCAAGGTTGTTACTGATGTTTGTGTGTAAATAATAGAGTGACAATATAAAAGGTGATGCATGAGTATGTATATATCAGAAATCAAGGAGCAGTTTAACCATAGTTGTAAGCAAGCACAGTAATTAAGCATTAATTAAATATTAACTAATTCGTACGGATACCTGGTTTGTCAACTTTAGTCCTTTTATAACATTCTTTCACACGTTCAAACATATGACACGTGTCTACTCATTATAGGACGTGAATTTTCGAGGTGTTACACCATTCGGACGGATGGCCATTCGAATAGATGGTGGTTGTTTGTGAACCGTTAAAATTTGTAGTTTAGTTAAAAGCGTTTAAACAATGGAAGTTGTCAGGGCCAGGTCATCCGAACGGATGATCATCCTGACGGATGGCCATTCGGGCGGATGATATGTGGTTGAAGTTTTTGTAAAATTTTCCAAGTAAAACTTTTTAAGTTAATGGCGACGGCGTGATGACGTGTCAAACAACGGAATATACCAAAACTAGTTCATTCGGCCGGATGGGTCCCGCCCATTCGGACAAACGCGCTGTTCTTGATGAAGATTCATGTTTGACCCGTTAATCGGTCCATCTCTTTGGTGGAAATCAGTTTTCAAGTCGGCTTTCGACTGAGGAACGAGTCGAGAGTCTGATTGAGTCCAGATTCCATCAAACTTTGTGTAAAAACCGAAGAAAAGTTCAAATCAAGTTGAAAAAGTGTGGAAATCTTTCATAACCTAGTTGAAAAGTGTGAAATCCTTTAGATCTGGAACCAATCTTGATTAAATGGCGCTCCACCATAGTCTGCCTAAGCAAAAACGAGTGGAAACCACCTTCAAGAGGTCCAAATCATACGATTTCGAGAAAAAGTTTAAGTGTATGTGTGATTTTGATGAAGAAGATGGAGTAGAAGTGATTAGAGATGAAGATTAGCGAAGATTTGAGAGAAAAAGCTTACAAAAAGGCCTTGAATCGCGACAGAGACTTGGGAGCGGATGAGAGTGTCAAAGTCTTAGAATAGAGGTGTACGGTGGTATTTATAGAGGAAGGGCGAAGGGTTAAGTCGGCTGCGAGGGGCAGCGTTTGGATGGCTCCATCCGTTCGGATGGTCATCCGGATGGATGGTCATCCGGGTGGATGTCCATTCGGACGGAAGGCCATTCGAACGGCCGAGTTGCGCGAGTTAGTTTTCCAACTTTGGTTCGTTTGTTAAGCGTTGTGTTGCGTTTAATTGAGTTGCGAGTGAGCGTAAAAGCGTTGCGTTGATAACCACATAACATTCAAATAATTAATCACACAAATAACACACATAATATAATTAAATCCGCGTTTCGAGTCTGCATTGTGATAGCGTTTAGTCTAAATAAGCGATGTAAAATCCGATAAAATGTGTTTAAGTGATAAGCGTTACAAGTAGATTTGTAATACGCGTTTAAAATGCGTTAAAAAATATAGTTCAACCCATTGCATTAATCGAATCCCAAGAGTACAAGCGTTTACGAATGAAATGACAGCGACATGTAACGATCCGAAAGGTCGGGTTGTTACATAGTAGGCTTAGATGATCAAGAAATCACTAACATGCATGAGTAATAGCCATGATTAGGGCTTCAATTAACTGGATTTGTGTGATTAGAAGGGTTTCCCCTTCCTTCTCTGGCTCTGGGCGTCGAATACACACACACCTGATGTGTGTGTGTTTTATTTTTGTTTTCATTTTATTATTCTAACTTTCTTAACATGTCACCTTTAGCCCCTTAAGTTTAGTGTTCATACTTTATTGCAAGTTTCTTTCTTAACTTGATTAAATTTCATTTACATACATAACCGAGTTCATAATTAGTAATTATCATCCTATTAGTAATAATCATTTCTATACCTAGTCTTATTTTTTACATGAACACACATATGTTATTATGTGCGTTATAACTTACTTGAATGTATTATATTAACATAAAGATGTGTGTTATTAAAATTTGGGGCGTTACAAATATCCAGTCTGAAAAATGAGGAGCATAAACCATGAGGGAATGTCAACACGTAGAGGGTGTTATCTTTAAGATGGACCCATCATGCGTTTGATTGTATGAGCAAAGCGAGTGTGTGTGCAATGGCGGCAAGGACGAAAGAGGTGTCTTGTGAGGAGGAAGCGCACATAAGATCAACAGAAATCCGTGATGCCATTATGCAAGGAATTAGCTCCTAAAGGTAGAGATAATGTGGATGCCAACGACATAGAAAGATAAGAATCACCCAATGAAGACGACATGTGCAAGACAAGAACAACAATGCCTTGAGTTGGAAGCCACTCGTAGAACGAATGAAATATAATTGGAGGTTGACATTAAGAGCAATATCCGGAATGTCTAAGATAAGTCCCACGGATAAACCGAGGACATAGTTAAAAGGTTGATCCTAAGGGAATTTTATTCATGGAGACAATGGTAAATGAGATAACGAAAAAAGCCTTACTCAGTATAGGATAAGCAAAGACTTTGTCTCGAGGGATAAAACTACAAGACCTAGCTCAAAATGACCAAAAAAAGACACTATGTGGATCAAGGTTGCTAATAAGCATACCAAATGTAACACCTGTGCCTCCACGGCCATCAAACAAATACCAAACCAATGAAATATTATATTTCATACTTGGGATTTGTAAAAATATGTGTATCATTTGCACATATCAATTCTTGTTCAATTTCAAACCCTAAATCGCTTTCTGGAAGGTTATACGCGCACCGATGCGTAAATATAACCAGTTTAATGCAACAAACACTCCGGAATAGTGACATAGGCTTAACATACCTTAAATAACCTTTACATAACTTAGAAATAAGTTTTGAAGGCTTTGGTATGGCAAAATCAAGTTAAACCGCTTACAGGGACTAAAGTTGACAAACTGTGAAAGTATGCCAATTTGAACTGTAACAGACATTCCAGAACATGACCATTAGTTAAACATACCATAAATATCGTTTACATAGCTTAGAAATAAGCTTTGAGGTGTTCGGTGTGCTAAAATAAACTTTTGGGTCATTCAGGGACTAAAAGTGTCAAAAAGTGCACAAGTTTGCACTTTCGCGCATAACTTACGTTCTGAATACATCCGGACATCCAAAAATTTATGTAAGCATGACTATATTATGCTTTAGTGTTTGGCTTAAGAAAAATCCATTCGTCGCATCATTTGGATAGTTTTTCGTGCTTATGCGCATTCCGTCGTAATTAAGCGAACATCGCGTTCGTACGACCAAACGAACCATCATCAGACATATTTTTGAGCATGTTTCATGTCCACAATGTTTAGGCAACATTTTAGGGCCTTAAAGTTGGCTTTACGGGCTTTAGAAGTGTCGAAAATGGCTTAAAACATCAACAGGGACTGAAACTGTATTTCTGCAAACTTGTTTCTGATCTGCAACTCCCAGGCGGCCCGCCTGAGAGTCTGCATATGCTGAAGCGGGCCGCGTCCGACTTCTGGACCAGATTAAGCGCATTTAACATCAGTTTGCTGCTGTTTGATCCACCACCACATGTTCTAAATTGCTTAGTCAGATGATAAGCATCAATTTTAGCCACCATGAGTTTCCGACAAGTGTACGCCTTGGATCATGGCACGTTTTCCATGAAACGATCCTAACGGTTACCCGAAAACTATAAATACCCCATCACCCCAACCTCATTTCTTACAAGAATTCTGATTTGAGAGCTCTAAGTTGAAACCATTGTTTCATACCTGAGTTCTTGGATCGGGATTAGCATTCGGGGACCCTTCGTAAGTATTCTTTCGTTCTTTTATTGCTTTTCGAGTCTTTCGAGTCTGAAAGTCAAACTTTGTTTGACTTTCTACATTGACCAGTTATGGTCAATGCGAAGTTCGTTTGAACTTCGCAACGTGAGTGTAATCACGTTGGTTATAGTCCCTTGGGACTATGCCTACTGATTACCACGTTGTCTAGGGTCGTAGGGTAAGCGATCTAATAAATCGCTTATACCTCGAACCCGACCCATTTGGTCGATCATTAGGATCCGACCAAATACATTAGGTGACCATAGTAGGTAGGGAATAACCTTCCGAGGTTGTACCCTATGGTCACATCGTTTGAATAGTTGTATGATAGGTAGTTTATATGCCTTAGGTAAATTACCAGAATACCCTTTTCATGTATAATCGGTAATTAAGCATATGTAACCTAAACTTTTGTCACATAACTGATTATGTAACATGTTTAGGCATATAACACTTGTCATAGGACTAGTTAGACGGTCCGAACGCGTTTCACGCGCACGACGCGTTAAAGTAGCATAAGCTACCTTAATGGGTCGCGATGGGTCGAAAGCACTTAGGTTTGGTTTCATTGTAGTATGTAGGCCTTGTTAAACCATATCATATGAGTTCCAACACTCATTTGGTTTACCAAGCCTCATCCTATCCGATCTTCCGATTTAAGTCCGGTTTATTTATATAGTTTTAGATTGCCGACTGATTCCGTGCTCCCTCTAGCTTTGTTTGGTTGTTGTTCAAGACCTCTAAGCATTCTCAGGCGAGTACATTATTCCCCTATTTTACTGCTTTCAATTGTTTTGGGGTGACTCATATGTGCTAAATGTTTTCAAGGTTTTTAACGATGGTATCAAAACGATTTCGATATTATAACGATGGTTTCAAAAACGATTTAAGACGATTTATACAAAACTAATAACGATTTCGATAAGGTGAATGAACTTGTTGGTTGGGTTACATAACAAATGACATTCATTAGCAATGATCAAGCCGACCAGTATTAGGTTATGGTACCATAGGATCTGACAAGTCCCGTTATTTACTACACCCGTAGTTATGTGTGGGTGTTGTGAGTAGCGACTGAATCTGTAATTGTTAATTTACTCTTTGGTAAGGGTTTATTAATGCGAGATGTTAATCTATCCTTTGGTAAGGGTTTATTAATGCGAATTGTTAATCTATCCTTTGGTAAGGGTTTATTAATGCGAGTCAAGAAGGTTTGAATGTTATTAGCGAGACGACCATATAAGTAGTTTCACGACCTAAAACGAATTTAACGATTGGGTAAACAATTGGTTTTCACACGATGTTTTAACGATTGGGTAAACGATTGGCTTCAAAGCGATATACGATTGGGTTTTGGTTATACATATTACATAATTTACATTGGGCATGAACATTACTTTGGTGGTTTGGTTTGACTAAGTGATTAAGTAACAATGCGTGTGGAATATGATACAAGCATGGTGGATACGCCGCTGGTACTTCCTATATATAAGTGTTTGTATGGTATTACATATTGTAGCGTTATTTGAATCATTTCAGTTTGAGACATAGAACATTTTATACAAGTAACATACTTTTCACAAGACAATTATTTACAAACAACTTATCTTATACAAACTCATTTTTACATGGTTATTCATTTAATCATGCATTATTCTCTTATTTATACATATTACTTGAACTTATTATTTTTCAAATGATTTACGAAGACAAAGCAAATTACAAGGTTCATGACTAAACATTTTCTTAAAACAGAAGTCATGAATCTTATTTTCACAAAACCTATGTACTCGCCAGCATTTCTTTGCTGACCTCGTTTTCACATATGTTTCAGGTATTGCTGAATGATATCGATTGATAAGATGCATGCTCACATAGGACTGGACAAGGCCTTAGTGACTCAATAACAATGATAGATTTTGTTTTAATTGTGTATTTAGATTTCCAAACGATGAAATTATTCAATGTTTAATAAAACGAAACACTTTTGATATCCATGGTTATGAAACATTAATTCTGTTGCAACACGCCCCGATGTTTCCGCCGCGATTTGTTGTTTTACGCGGTCGGGGTGTGACAGAAAATATGGTATCAGAGCCAATGGTTATAGGGAATTAGGTTATTAGTAATGCTTTGACCTAGTCTATAACCTTTCTAGGACCCTAACGCGAGTTTACTTGCGTTTAGTCATAAAACAATACCGTCACCTATCCTTAGGCGACGACCACAACAGGAACATAAATTTCAAAACCGCTTTGAAAACTAATCATCTGTTCTAGGATGATTGATTACAAGGTTTTGAACCCTCTGTTATATGGTTTTGAACCCCTTTGAATTTTCAAAATCTCGACAAAGTTTTGGGTTTTAAATAATGTGAACACGTGCAAACTGGAAGGGTGAATGCCTGTATTCTGAGTTTTCTGTCTAGGCAAGCACTTCGTATACATCTCATCAGACGCGAGACCAGTTGTGCTTACCTGGGAATTCTTGGGATGAGTGTTCACTTATAGGCGAGCATGTCTTCGCGATACATTATTTTTGACTCATTTACTTTGATTAGTCACTGTGTGTCGCTTGTTACTTTGTAGTAACAAACAAATGACCACTATCCTTGCTTTCATCAGATTTATTCATCTCATTCTTTTCGTCTAATTCTCTCACTCGTTCATTTCATGTTTCCTCTTTTAGACAATGCCTCCTCGACGCGATGCTCAAACCGATGCTCGGACTTTCACTATTGAAGAACTCGCAGCCCTGATCTCTCAGCAGGTGGCTGCTGTGCTTCCCGGGGTTGTAACCCAAGTCCACGAGATATACAACAACGGCAATAATAACAACAACAATAACGCACAGTGTAAATACAAGGATTTTAACCAGGCTAAACCACTCAAGTTTAGTGGTTCTGAAGGAGCGACTGGGCTTCTTCAATGGTTCGAGAGCATTGAGAATACTTTCCGCCACGTGCAGTGTCCTGACAATCGCAGGGTCGAGTTTTCTTCGAGTGTGTTTCAGAAGAGGGCTCTCACATGGTGGAACGGGGTTATGAGGGATCGTGGTGCAGAAGTTGCTCTAGCACAGACGTAGGCTAAACTTAGGGCCCTTATGATGAGGGAATTTTGTCCTCGTCATGAGCAGCGAGCTTTGGAGAAGGAATTTGATGAGTTGAAGCAAGATAGTGGTGAGCACAGGGCGTATACTGATAGGTTTGAGGAGTTGAGTCTGCTTTGCCCGACAATGGTTAACCCACTCGACAAGGCTATCGAAAGGTACATTGACGGCCTACCTGACACGGTACAAGACATCCTTACTGGTAGTAGCCCTACCACACTCCGTCAGGCGATCGAGTTAGCTGCGACATTGACTGAGTCGCAGATTCGGAAGAATAAGTTACACAGAAAGGGTGACAAGGGTAAGAAGCAGGAGTCTGACAAGGAGGATAGCAAGAAAGGTCAAAACAAGAAGGATAAGGAAGTTGAGACTTCGAAGAAATCAAAGAAGCGGAAGGGTGCCCAAAATTTTGCTGTTACAGCACAGACTGCTCAGAACTTGCAAAACCCACCGGCACAGCCAGCTGCAAAGAAGGCATATGCTGGTACCGCACCACATTGTGCCCGTTGCAATGGTCATCACGTTGCACAACAAGATTGCAAGAAATGCACAACGTGTGGTAGACTTGGGCATTTGGCCAATATTTGTCGTCTGGGACAAAATCAGGCTGCTCAGGTTCAAGCTCAGGTTCAAGGGAATGCTGCGAGATTCCCACTGGGTTCATGTTTCAATTGCGGAGAGATTGGTCATTTCCGCCACAACTGCCCAAGATTGGTGAATGCAAATGCTAACGCAAACCCGAATGCGAACGTCAACGTCAATGTAAATCCAGCACGTGGACGAGTGTATAACATCAATGAGGCAATCAATGATGAAGAACAAGTAGAATTTTGAAATTTCTCTGGTTGTTATCTTGTAACATTTAAAGACAATGCGGTTGTTAAATAAATAAAAATTTGTGGTTTTTATTTTCAACTAATGCAATTGTATGAATGTTTGATCCAACCTTATGATGTCATCACAAAGACGAAACTACTCGTATGGTTCTGTCATTTTTATGATCACTTGTGATCTCCCTAAGAACCTCAAACACTAGTTTCTCTTAAATCTAAAGTATCTTATCATCTTGCACCGTACGAGATGCAAGAATTATCAAAACAGCTTCACGAGTTGTCTGATAAAGGATTCATCCGTCCGAACTTTTCACGTTGGAGAAACTCCTGTCCTCCTTGTGAAAAGAAAAATGGATCTTTTCGAATGTATATCGATTAACGTAAGCCTAGTAAGCTTATCATCAAGAATCGATATCCCCTACCTTAAATCAACGATTTCTCCGATCAACTGCATAGCGTTTCATATTTTCCGAGATCGATTTGCGTTTTGGGTATCATCAACTTTGTATTCTCGAAGAAGATATTCCCAAAACGGTTTTCTACACGAAGTATGGCCATTAAGAGTTTACAGTCATGCCTTTTGGGTTGACAAATGCTCCAGCCATCTTCAAAGACTTAATAAATAGAGTCTGCAAGCCTTATTTGGATCAGTTCGTCATTGTTATTAATGGCATCTTGATCTATTCATATCACGAGCCGATCCCGATCAACACCTTCGTTGACATTGGAACCCTTAAAGAAGGAACAAACTTTTCACTAAATCCCCCAAGAGGAAATTTTGGCTTAAAGGAGTTCAGTTTTTGGGTCATGTAGTCAACAAGCAGGGTATTCATGTGGATCCATCCAAATTGATGCAATTAAGAATTGATTCCTTGTATGCATTAAATACCCGTGTCCAAAGATAACAAATTTAAAAAGTTTAATTTAAACAATTATGCGAGTATACGATTATGCGATTATGTGATATGTGTTTATGTGTTCTCCTCTATGTTTTTGTGTGGTAAACGATTTTCAAATCCTCATAGAATCTTTTATATCTTCATATGAGGGATTCATAGTAGGATATTAAAAAGGTACTACCTTAAATCCTTATGGGCTTCTAAGTGGTAGTTAAGACCCTTGGGTTATATAGTACCATTCCAGGATTCGATGATAGACCCTTGAGTGGTCTAGTCTAAAAGATTGATTCACAATTTGGTTAAAGAACGACATCTAGTGATGTAGCTGAACAGACTCCTTGATAGTCTATTTAGATCATTTATTGATTTAATTAAAAGGACTCTATGGCGGTCTAGTTACACGCATCACAGGATTGTTCATTTGGTTTTACCCTACACATTATAAAATAGACTGTGTAAACTGTGCAAGGAATTGTCTAATTATGGACGCGTACATAATTATGAAATTTAGTGCACAGAAACCCAGTAGGATTTATTATGTGTAAGAACCGATAGTGACAACAATAACAAAATGAGAACGATGTAATGGAGGTACGGTGGACGCACCAATGATGCTTCATATACTTGTATATAAGTATCCCTCTTACATTGCAAGCATGATGTTATTAAAGTTACTAGAAGTTCAGAACCCTAACCAATGTTGTTCGGTCTTTTCAACTTCATGTTTTAAACTCTCACAAGTTTCCTCTAAATAAATTTCGGGACGAAATTTCCTAAAGTAGGGGAGACTGTAACACCTGTGCCTCCACGGCCATCAAATAAATACCAAACCAATGAAATATTATATTTCATACTTGGGATTTGTAAAAATATGTGTATCATTTGCACATATCAATTCTTGTTCAATTTCAAACCCTAAATCGCTTTCGGAAAGGTTATACGCGCACCGATGCGTAAATATAACCAGTTTACTGCAACAAACACTCCGGAATAGTGACATAGGCTTAACATACCTTAAATAACCTTTACATAACTTAGAAATAAGTTTTGAAGGCTTTGGTATGGCAAAATCAAGTTAAACCGCTTACAGGGACTAAAGTTGACAAACTACGAAAGTATGCCAATTTGAACTGTAACAGACATTCCGGAACATGACCATAAGTTAAACATACCATAAATATCCTTTACATAGCTTAGAAATAAGCTTTGAGGTGTTCGGTGTGCTAAAATAAACTTTTGGGTCATTCAGGGACTAAAAGTGTCAAAAAGTGCACAAGTTTGCACTTTCGCGCATAACTTACGTTCTGAATACATCCGGACATCCAAAAATTTATGTAAGCATGACTATATTATGCTTTAGTGTTTGGCTTAAGAAAAATCCATTCGTCGCATCATTTGGATAGTTTTTCGTGCTTATGCGCATTCCGTCGTAATTAAGCGAACATCGCGTTCGTACGACCAAACGAACCATCATCAGACATATTTTTGAGCATGTTTCATGTCCACAATGTTTAGGCAACATTTTAGGGCCTTAAAGTTGGCTTTACGGGCTTTAGAAGTGTCGAAAATGGCTTAAAACATCAACAGGGACTGAAACTGTATTTCTGCAAACTTGTTTCTGATCTGCAACTCCCAGGCGGCCCGCCTGAGAGTCTGCATATGCTGAAGCGGGCCGCGTCCGACTTCTGGACCAGATTAAGTGCATTTAACATCAGTTTGCTGCTGTTTGATCCACCACCACATGTTCTAAATTGCTTAGTCAGATGATAAGCATCAATTTTAGCCACCATGAGTTTCCGACAAGTGTACGCCTTGGATCATGGCACGTTTTCCATGAAACGATCCTAACGGTTACCCGAAAACTATAAATACCCCATCACCCCAACCTCATTTCTTACAAGAATTCTGATTTGAGAGCTCTAAGTTGAAACCATTGTTTCATACCTGAGTTCTTGGATCGGGATTAGCATTCGGGGACCCTTCGTAAGTATTCTTTCGTTCTTTTATTGCTTTTCGAGTCTTTCGAGTCAGAAAGTCAAACTTTGTTTGACTTTCTACATTGACCAGTTATGGTCAATGCGAAGTTCGTTTGAACTTCGCAACGTGAGTGTAATCACGTTGGTTATAGTCCCTTGGGACTATGCCTACTGATTACCACGTTGTCTAGGGTCGTAGGGTAAGCGATCTAATAAATCGCTTATACCTCGAACCCGACCCATTTGGTCAATCATTAGGATCCGACCAAATACATTAGGTGACCATAGTAGGTAGGGAATAACCTTCCGAGGTTGTACCCTATGGTCACATCGTTTGAATAGTTGTATGATAGGTAGTTTATATGCCTTAGGTAAATTACCAGAATACCCTTTTCATGTATAATTGGTAATTAAGCATATGTAACCTAAACTTTTGTCACATAACTGATTATGTAACATGTTTAGGCATATAACACTTGTCATAGGACTAGTTAGACGGTCCGAATGCGTTTCACGCGCACGACGCGTTAAAGTAGCATAAGCTACCTTAATGGGTCGCGATGGGTCGAAAGCACTTAGGTTTGGTTTCATTGTAGTATGTAGGCCTTGTTAAACCATATCATATGAGTTCCAACACTCATTTGGTTTACCAAGCCTCATCCTATCCGATCTCCCGATTTAAGTCCGGTTTATTTATATAGTTTTAGATTGCCGACTGATTCCGTGCTCCCTCTAGCTTTGTTTGGTTGTTGTTCAAGACCTCTAAGCATTCTCAGGCGAGTACATTATTCCCCTATTTTACTGCTTTCAATTGTTTTGGGGTGACTCATATGTGCTAAATGTTTTCAAGGTTTTTAACGATGGTATCAAAACGATTTCGATATTATAACGATGGTTTCAAAAACGATTTAAGACGATTTATACAAAACTAATAACGATTTCGATAAGGTGAATGAACTTGTTGGTTGGGTTACATAACAAATGACATTCATTAGCAATGATCAAGCCGACCAGTATTAGGTTATGGTACCATAGGATCTGACAAGTCCCGTTATTTACTACACCCGTAGTTATGTGTGGGTGTTGTGAGTAGCGACTGAATCTGTAATTGTTAATTTACTCTTTGGTAAGGGTTTATTAATGCGAGATGTTAATCTATCCTTTGGTAAGGGTTTATTAATGCGAATTGTTAATCTATCCTTTGGTAAGGGTTTATTAATGCGAGTCAAGAAGGTTTGAATGTTATTAGCGAGACGACCATATAAGTAGTTTCACGACTTAAAACGAATTTAACGATTGGGTAAACAATTGGTTTTCACACGATGTTTTAACGATTGGGTAAACGATTGGCTTCAAAGCGATATACGATTGGGTTTTGGTTATACATATTACATAATTTACATTGGGCATGAACATTACTTTGGTGGTTTGGTTTGACTAAGTGATTAAGTAACAATGCGTGTGGAATGTGATACAAGCATGGTGGATACGCCGCTGGTACTTCCTATATATAAGTGTTTGTATGGTATTACATATTGTAGCGTTATTTGAATCATTTCAGTTTGAGACATAGAACATTTTATACAAGTAACATACTTTTCACAAGACAATTATTTACAAACAACTTATCTTATACAAACTCATTTTTACGTGGTTATTCATTTAATCATGCATTATTCTCTTATTTATACATATTACTTGAACTTATTATTTTTCAAATGATTTACGAAGACAAAGCAAATTACAAGGTTCATGACTAAACATTTTCTTAAAACAGAAGTCATGAATCTTATTTTCACAAAACCTATGTACTCGCCAGCATTTCTTTGCTGACCATATTTTCACATATTTTTCAAATTTTTTTTCATTTTCAAAACTTTCCTTTCAAAACCTTGATCATTGTAGGTTCTGGTTCGAATTCGTTTTGATTGCGATCCGACTCGTACGACGTGTGGAATCCGTGAACGATCGTGACCAAACACACAAGAACGTACAATTGACGTGATTCTATTGATTTGGTTCCGGTTTGATCCGTTTCGATTGCGATTCGACTCGTACGACGCGCGGAATCCGTGCGCGAGTGAGATCGAACTGATGAAAACGTACAATTTTTAGCGTGATACGCTAGATTCATATGACGCGTACAAGCTTTCTCTCTCTAACCTTAACACTTTTATTTATAGGCAAGGATTATAAGGGATTTCTCCTCATTTACATATATGCCACCTTGCCTTTCTTAGCTGGACGTTACTCCTTCGTTAAACAGCTGTGGATACTTTGCCTTCATGCCGCTTTCTAGTTCCCATGTGAACTCCGCGCCTTGTTTGCCTTCCCACCGGACTTTCACAATAGGAATGCGTGAGCGCCTGAGTTCTTTGGTTTGGCGATCCATGATTTCGACAGGCTTTTCCACGAAGTGTAATGTTTCGTTCACTCGTAAATCGTCTAGAGGAACATGTAAGTCTGGTTCGTAGATGCTGTTTCGGAGGTTTGACACGTGGAAGATCGGATGGACATTGCTAAGTTCTTCCGGTAATTCGAGTCTGTAGGCGACTTTTCCGATCCTTTCCAGAATCTTAAAAGGTCCCACATATCGAGGCGCAAGTTTCCCCTTTTTGCCGAATCGGACTACACCCCTCCAAGGTGATACCTTTAGGAGTACGTAGTCACCAACGCCATACTCGCGGTGCTTGCGCTTTTTATCGGCGAGAAGCTTCTGTCTATCTCGAGCCTTCGCTAGATTGTCCCGAATTTGGAAAATTTTGTCTGTCGTTTCTTGTAGCAGCTCCGGACCGGTTAGTTGCGAGTGACCGATCTCGTGCCACACAATAGGCGATCGACATCTCCTTCCGTATAAGGCCTCGAAAGGTGCCATCTGGATGCTAGCCTGGTAGCTGTTGTTGTACGAGAATTCGACTAACGGAAGGTGTCTATCCCAACTACCACCGAAGTCTAGAACACACGAACGGAGCATGTCTTCAAGCGTACGAATCGTTCTTTCAGTCTGACCGTCGGTTTGTGGGTGGAACGCAGTACTTAGATTAAGCGTTGTACCGAGTGCCGTTTGAAACGTTCCCCACAACCGTGAAGTGAATCGAGCATCGCGATCAGAGATGATGTCACGAGGCGTCCCATGTCGACAAATGATCTCATCGGTGTAGATTCGGGCTAATCGTTCCACCTTGTAGTCTTCTCGTATCGGCAGGAAGTGGGCTGATTTAGTCAAACGGTCAATAACAACCCAAATGCTGTCGTGACCTGATGACGTGGTTGGAAGCTTGGTTACGAAATCCATAGCTATGCTCTCCCACTTCCACATGGGGATTGGAGGTTGTTCGAGCAAGCCAGAGGGTCGTTGATGTTCGGCCTTGACTCTAGCACAGGTTAAGCATTTTCCGACGTAGAGAGCGATATCCCGTTTCATGCCCGGCCACCAGTACCTATATCGAAGGTCATGGTACATTTTGTCAGCACCAGGATGAATAGAGTATCGGGATTTATGGGCTTCGTCCATGATGATCTGTCGTAGGTTGGTTCGTTTGGGGATCCAGATTTTGTCTAAGAAGTGGAATATCCCGTTTGATTTGCTCACAAGTTGGGCTCCATCGTGGTAGATCCTTTCTTTCTTCAAGGTGCGCTCGTTAAAACATGCATGCTGGGCGTCGCGAATGAGAGCTTCGAGATTGTGCTGGGCTTGAACATTTCGGGTGCTAAGCAAATAACTTCGTCTGCTAAGCGCGTCGGCAACAACATTTGCCTTGCCTGGGTGATAACGAATCTCGCAGTCGTAGTCGTTGAGAAGCTCTACCCATCGGCGTTGACGCATATTTAGTTCCCTCTGATTAAAGATGTGTTGTAGGCTCTTATGATCGGTGAAGATCGTACACTTGGTACCATACAGGTAGTGTCGCCAAATCTTTAATGCAAAAACAACTGCGCACAGCTCGAGATCGTGGGTTGTATAGTTCTTCTCGTGGATTTTGAGCTGACGAGATGCGTAAGCAATAACCTTGTCTCGTTGCATTAAGACACAACCGAGACCAAGGTTAGAAGCATCACAGTAGACAATGAAATTATCCTTTCCGTCGGGTAGCGTGAGAACAGGAGCATTGCAAAGCATGTACTTGAGGGTTCGAAAGGCAGACTCTTGTCTGGTTCCCCAGAAAAAGGGCTGATCCTTATGAGTGAGAGAGGTAAGTGGTACAACAATCTTCGAGAATCCTTCAATGAATCGTCGATAATAGCCCGCTAGCCCGAGAAAGGAGCGGACTTCAGTCGGGTTCTTAGGCGTAACCCAGCTCTTAACAGCTTCTATCTTCGCCGGATCGACGTGAATACCCTGACTATTTACGATGTGTCCCAGAAACTGAACCTCCTCCAGCCAAAACTCGCACTTGGAGAATTTGGCGTAGAGTTGGTTCCCCTGGAGTAACTCGAGAACCAAACGTAGATGTTGCGCGTGTTCGGCTCTCGTTTTGGAATAGATCAAGACATCGTCGATGAACACGATGACGAATCGGTCAAGATACGGTTTACACACTCGATTCATCAGATCCATGAAAACTGCTGGTGCATTGGTTAGGCCAAAAGGCATGACAACGAATTCGTAATGGCCGTAACGAGTGCGAAACGCAGTTTTGGGTATATCCTCCTCTTGTATACGCAGCTGATGGTATCCGGAACGTAGATCGATCTTCGAGAAACACGTAGCGCCTTGTAGCTGATCAAACAAATCGTCAATTCGAGGCAGAGGATAGCGGTTCTTGATAGTCAACTTATTCAATTCCCGGTAGTCGATGCACATCCGGAACGTCCCATCCTTCTTTTTGACGAAAAGGATTGGTGCGCCCCACGGAGAGGTGCTCAGGCGAATAAAGCCTTTTTCAAGCAATTCCTGGAGTTGGGTTGAGAGTTCGCGCATTTCGGACGGCGCAACTCGGTAGGGAGCTCTGGCGATAGGATTTTCTCCGGGAATAAGATCAATGCGGAAATCGATATCACGCTTTGGAGGTAGTCCGGGAAGATCCTCTGGAAAGACTCGAGGAAATTCTCGAACCACTGGAACGTCCTTCACTTTCTTCTTCTCTTTCTTTTCCTTCTCCGCTGCTACGACATGAGCCAAGAAAGCCCTGTATTCCTTACGGAGATACTTGCTGGCTTGTAGGCATGATATAAGCTTGAGCCCCTTTGAAGTAGTATCACCATATACGCACAATGAATCTCCGTTGGCGAGCGAAAAACGAATCATTTTATCGAAGCACACGACTTCGGCATGGTTTTCGCGAAGAAAGTCCATGCCTATTATGACATCGAAGCTTCCTAGTTGCATTGGAATGAGATCGACTGAGAAGATGTGATTGTTGAGTTCGAGAGTGCAATCACGAATAACAGAGTTTACAGCGACGGTTCTTCCGGTAGCGACTTCGACTTCGAATGCAGAGGAGAGTCGAGAACGTTTACGACTAAGTAGTTTCTCAAATTCGAGTGACACAAAACAATTATCGGCTCCAGTATCGAACAAACATGAAGCATAAATACCATTCACAAGGAACGTACCATTGACCACGTTGTTGTCGGCCTGGGCTTGACGCACGTTGAGATTGAAAGTTCTGGCTCGTGCGACCTGTTGCTGCTGCTGTTGTTGCTGCTGTGGTTGCTGCTGTGGCTGCTGCTGTGGCTGCTGGGGTTCTTGTTTCACCACCCTGTTTGGGCACATGTTGGCGAAATGGTTCGGGTCGCCGCATGTGAAGCAGGCTCTGGCTTTGACTGCGGGTGCCGGAGGAGCTTGTTGACCCTGTGGGGCAGCGAGTAGAGCTTGATTGGCAGGAGTTTGACGAATACGGCAGTTGGTAGTAAAGTGGCCGTAGACGTTGCAATGAGCACAGAAGCGGCATTGAATAGCAGTCGGGTGATGATAGGTGCAAGTAGGGCAGAGTGGGTGTGGTCCCGTATATGCACGCTTTGCAGGCGGTGCATTGGCCACAGGCGCCACTACTTGACACTGTTGAGCAGGTACAGCTTGGATCGGTGCAGCAGTAATCGCACAGTTTTTGTTGGTGGAGTTGTTCTTTCTCTTGTTCTTTCTCTTGTTGCTTGATGACGTGGGTTCAGCAGTTGGTGTAGCAGTAGTGGCTTGATGCAGATGCTTGGAGGTCTTATCCCACATCCCAGCCTTGACCCTTTTGTCATTGATCTCAGCGGCCAGCAGATAGGTTTCTTCGATCGTGGTAGTCTTAGCCGCTTGCACGAAATCAGCAACGCAGTCGGGTAGGGCTCGGATGTACTTTTTGATGGTCATCTCAGGGGTCTTGACCTGGTCAGGACAGATAATGCTGAGCTGTTTGAAGCGTGCTGTGAGACCAGCATTGTCTCCATCCTTCTGATGTATGTGCCAGAATTCATCTTCAAGCTTTTGACGCTCGTGAGGAGGGCGGAATTCCTCTAGCATGACTTCCTTAAGTTCATCCCACGACAAACCGTAACCTGCATCATTCCCTCTCTTGTTCCTCTCGGCCGTCCACCAGTCCAAGGCACGAGACTGAAAGACGCCGGTAGCGTTCAGAGTTCGAAGGTCATCAGGGCAACCACTTTGTCGCAGAGTAACCTCGATAGAGTCAAACCAGTGGAATAGAGCAGTAGGACCTCCTTCGCCTGTGAATTCTTTCGGCCCACATGACTTGAACTGTTTGAAACTGAAAGGTCTCGCGGTAGCTTTAGGACCTTCAGTCCTCGATTCCTCGGATGATTTGCTGGCATTCTCGCAGACATCGCTCACAGCCTTTGCTACTGCTTTCGCGACGATGGAAGCAAGGCGTCTGTCCCTCTTTTCCTGACGAGAGAGTTGATGACGGGATCCAGACGACATTGTCTGCAATAGACATCGCCATGGAACTCAACATATGTATTCGAATCTCACCTCACACGTCAAGGACTACTAAAGCTCAGTAACACGTACCATGTAACGCATATAGTCACAACTTCACAGAATCGCACAAAACCACGTAGACATATAGTGCACATAATCACAGTATTTCTAATCACATAAGCACAATCAGCAAGAAACACATAAACTTAGTCACTAAAAGCACCTACGAGCGTACAAAGCATCCTAATTGTTCCTATTGTTGGGTTGCTAGCGAGGAATGGTGTGGATTTCGTGTTTTAGCAGAAGCAATCGTGTTGGGTCGAAACCAATAATATCTCAAAACGTTAACAAATAACAGGAAAGCATAAAATTTTCATAAAGATCGATAATCGAAGGTAGGTTGTCTGCGGCTAATAGACTTCGACTGACCAAAGTAGCTCGACTATTCTCAAGGGTTCTGCACAACGACCTCCAGGACTACGCCTTTGCCTCGATTCTTGGGCGTTGGCGCAATTCCCTTTGGTTAGGTTGTGTTTTTAGACCATTGGAGTTCATCGAGCTTTGGTGGAGTTTTGTACAAAAGCGGGGCGAGTCGTCAAGGTTAGGGTTTCACCCCTATCTTGCAACTCCCGCCCTCGTTTCTGATAAAAATTGAGGAGATTATTCATCAAAATATGGATTTCACTCCTGATTTGGTATAATTCTCCTCGTTTGTAGCTAAAAACGCAAGCTGACTAGGCAACTTAGTCGAGAGTTTGCGGTTTTCACACCTATTCTCGGCCTCACTGCCTGTTCCTAACTTGAAAATTTTGAGTGCAATGATAGAAAAGAGTGAGTGATAGTGGCGAAATTTCGCATACGCGTGAGTTGGTCTGTTGGTTCTTAACTTTAGTCTAGGTCTCTAGGACTTCGACCCGGACTAGGTCGAGTCTTGCCTAATTCCCTATAGTTATGGCTCTGATACCAATCTGTCACACCCCAACCGATGGCGGAATCATCGGGGCGCGGCACTGAGCGAAACAGATTGTCCAGAAGTTTCCATAACAACTATCATTACCATTCAATTTAAGTTAACATGTCCCATACCATGTCTCAAATAGTAAAACAAGTTATTACAGACAAAAACTAAACAAATATTCTGTTCCGACAACTCAGATTTAAACATAACAATTTATTCGTTGGTTTCTAGGACTCTAGTTCCTAGCTTCAATTTCATCACAGCCCGAGAAGCATATAAACAACCTAGGCACCTGTCACATACGTTAAAATAATGTCAATACATAAAATGTAAAGGTGAGCATACAAGTTTGATAATAGCATATAGAGTTCGAATTCGTTTACGCATAACCAGCACGTACACATAGTGAAATGAAGCACGTTAGTTATCGACATAGATCCATCGATACCAATGACTGCGGGTTGACTGCCCGAGGCAGTTCGCAATACATGATTACCACTGTAATCAATGCAAGTAAAAGATCCTTAACAACCCCCGTGAGAACGGGTGCTGAGTCCAAACTATAGTACTATCGTTGCTAAGGCAGGTAGACAGCATTCCATGTGTAAACATAACAAACAAGCATTCATAAGACACGTATAACATGCATTAGTGGTTAAGCGTTTAAAATAGCTTGAGTAGTGTGATAGTTGTAGTTTGAATAGTTGTAACGTATGTAACACCCAAAAGTACTAAAGCAAAAAGGGTTCGAGTATACTCACAGTGATATGGATTGAAGGGAGCGCTTTACAGCGAGTACGATTAACCTGAATAGATTCGATAACGTAACGATAAGTGATGCGTAAAACAGTACAAGTGAGAGTGGTTAGGATGGCGGGTCGTGCGGATGAGTGATCCGTGAATAGAAGTCATCCATGCGCATGACCTATCCGTACAGATGGTGATGCGTGCGGATGGTGATGCGTGCGGACGGCGTTCCGTCCGGATAGGTCATCCGTGCGTGTGACTGTCCGTGCGGACTAGTTATACGTGCGGACGACTTACCCGTATGGTTAGATTGCTTGTGTGGATAAATGTTCAAGTGGATTGTTTCTTCCTAAGATGTGTTTGTGTATGATGGCTTGTGCTTTGAAGTTTTCGTTGTAGCATTTAGAAAACACCAAAGTGTTTCTACCTTTCAAGCCGGCCGCGCGGATGGCGGTCCGTGCGTATGGTAGTCTGTGCAGGCAGCCTGTGCGCGCGGGCAGAGACAATCCGTCCGTATAGCCTGTCCGTGCGTACGGCTTGGCCGTACGGATGAAGTTTGGTTGATTTTCATTTTAAGGCCTTAGTATCTCATGATCCGAAGAGTAATCCATTCAGAGGTCGCCCATTCGGATTGCTCGTTCGTCGATACCCAAACCCTTGTTGGAAAGTGGGTCCCAAGGGTAGTCCGTGCGGATGACAACCCGTGCGTATGACCTGTACGTGCGTATGGGGTGTACGTGCGTATGGCTCGTCCGTGCGGACAGCTAGTCCGTGCGGGTAGCTTGTCCGTGCGGACAACTGGTCTGGTTGTCCCGTTCGTCTACACTTGGTCTCTGTTGTCGTTTATCGAGACGTTCTGATCACGTGGCAACCACTTGGAGTTGTGTTCCTACCCGTGTGACTAGGCCGGTCAGGAACCACCCTAACTAGGCCTGTCGGCGAACTTAGAACGGTCGTCCCGGTTAACCCCGGAATCAGTTGTCTATGGGTAGAATTCCAGATCTGGAACTAGGGCACCACTATTGACGAGTAGAACACTAGGACTGATCGGATTCGTACCAGTTTTAAGAGTAGAAGAAGAGAACTTAGGTTTATTTCTTTCAACTCTTTTATCCTTAGAAAAGTTTAGATCTAGGTGAAATTATTGCAAAAACTTGTAGAAATCGTTTAGATCTGGGATATTCTTGGTGGAATGAGGCCAAGCATGAAGTTCTTATGAACTTCATGATGACGTCACCCGTGAATACCTCAAATCCGGATGATTTCATGGTTAAAATCGAAGATTCGAAAGATAGAAGTGTGTAGAATCGTGTAGTGATTAAAGATGTACAAGGATTGGTGCGAGATCTTACCTGGATTGAGAGAAATCTGAGAAAAGGTGAAGAATGCGTGTGGTTCGAACGTCACTTGCCAAAAGTGGAAAAAGTGGAGAGTGACCCGTGTATTTATAGGATGCCAAAAAGGGAAAGGGTGAGCCATGCACATGGCACGCACCCGGGCAGGCTATCCGCGCGGACTGGCCATCCTTGCGGACTGCCCATCCGTGCGGGTTGGCCATCCGTGCGGATGCCACCTCTTTGGGTGAGCTCGATGCGATGTCGTTCCGGCTTTGATTGCGAGCGGTTTGATAGGGTTTCCTAATTCAAATTACTTTCAGTCCCATCTACTTCTTATAGGGTTCGAATCGGAATTCGGGTTCGGGTTCGCTTTATATTCGAGTTAGATGTCGAGTTCGATTGAGTTCGCTTGATCATCACAACATAAAATAACGTAAAATAAACATGCACAGGTAACACGTAAGGCACACACACACGTATAACGACAAGTAAGGTACACAGCTTGAGTTACGATTTGATGTCGATTGATTAGCATAGCTTGATTAACTCTATCACATTGTTACTTACTATCGTTCACAGTCGTAGGTCGATTGAAATACGGTTAGCATGATTCGATTATTGCAATGTACGACATTTACTCCACATAATCTAAATATCATACAAACAATTCTACTAGTCATGTCGCGCGAAATCGGTCGTTGACTTTGATCTTGACTTTGACTTTCACTCGTGAAAACACGGGGTGTTACAGCCTCCCCTTGTTTAGGAAATTTCGTCCCGAAATTAAGCTGGAAGCTGTAACTAGTTCGTGAATCACGTGTGAGAGTCCTTTGTTTGAATCATTGAAAATCGCCAAATTAACCAGGATTTTACGGTTAAAGTCGTTTGAGAGAAATCTTTTTCAATTTTTTTTTCATTTTCAAAACTTTCCTTTCAAAACCTTGATCATTGTAGGTTCTGGTTCGAATTCGTTTTGATTGCGATCTGACTCGTACGACGTGTGGAATCCGTGAACGATCGTGACCAAACACACAAGAACGTACAATTGACGTGATTCTATTGATTTGGTTCCGGTTTGATCCGTTTCGATTGCGATTCGACTCGTACGACGCGCGGAATCCGTGCGCGAGTGAGATCGAACAGATGAAAACGTACAATTTTTAGCGTGATACGCTAGATTCATATGACGCGTACAAGCTTTCTCTCTCTAACCTTAACACTTTTATTTATAGGCAAGGATTATAAGGGATTTCTCCTCATTTACATATATGCCACCTTGCCTTTCTTAGCTGGACGTTACTCCTTCGTTAAACAGCTGTGGATACTTTGCCTTCATGCCGCTTTCTAGTTCCCATGTGAACTCCGCGCCTTGTTTGCCTTCCCACCGGACTTTCACAATAGGAATGCGTGAGCGCCTGAGTTCTTTGGTTTGGCGATCCATGATTTCGACAGGCTTTTCCACGAAGTGTAATGTTTCGTTCACTCGTAAATCGTCTAGAGGAACATGTAAGTCTGGTTCGTAGATGCTGTTTCGGAGGTTTGACACGTGGAAGATCGGATGGACATTGCTAAGTTCTTCCGGTAATTCGAGTCTGTAGGCGACTTTTCCGATCCTTTCCAGAATCTTAAAAGGTCCCACATATCGAGGCGCAAGTTTCCCCTTTTTGCCGAATCGGACTACACCCCTCCAAGGTGATACCTTTAGGAGTACGTAGTCACCAACGCCATACTCGCGGTGCTTGCGCTTTTTATCGGCGAGAAGCTTCTGTCTATCTCGAGCCTTCGCTAGATTGTCCCGAATTTGGAAAATTTTGTCTGTCGTTTCTTGTAGCAGCTCCGGACCGGTTAGTTGCGAGTGACCGATCTCGTGCCACACAATAGGCGATCGACATCTCCTTCCGTATAAGGCCTCGAAAGGTGCCATCTGGATGCTAGCCTGGTAGCTGTTGTTGTACGAGAATTCGACTAACGGAAGGTGTCTATCCCAACTACCACCGAAGTCTAGAACACACGAACGGAGCATGTCTTCAAGCGTACGAATCGTTCTTTCAGTCTGACCGTCGGTTTGTGGGTGGAACGCAGTACTTAGATTAAGCGTTGTACCGAGTGCCGTTTGAAACGTTCCCCACAACCGTGAAGTGAATCGAGCATCGCGATCAGAGATGATGTCACGAGGCGTCCCATGTCGACAAATGATCTCATCGGTGTAGATTCGGGCTAATCGTTCCACCTTGTAGTCTTCTCGTATCGGCAGGAAGTGGGCTGATTTAGTCAAACGGTCAATAACAACCCAAATGCTGTCGTGACCTGATGACGTGGTTGGAAGCTTGGTTACGAAATCCATAGCTATGCTCTCCCACTTCCACATGGGGATTGGAGGTTGTTCGAGCAAGCCAGAGGGTCGTTGATGTTCGGCCTTGACTCTAGCACAGGTTAAGCATTTTCTGACGTAGAGAGCGATATCCCGTTTCATGCCCGGCCACCAGTACCTATATCGAAGGTCATGGTACATTTTGTCAGCACCAGGATGAATAGAGTATTGGGATTTGTGGGCTTCGTCCATGATGATCTGTCGTAGGTTGGTTCGTTTGGGGATCCAGATTTTGTCTAAGAAGTGGAATATCCCGTTTGATTTGCTCACAAGTTGGGCTCCATCGTGGTAGATCCTTTCTTTCTTCAAGGTGCGCTCGTTAAAACATGCATGCTGGGCGTCGCGAATGAGAGCTTCGAGATTGTGCTGGGCTTGAACATTTCGGGTGCTAAGCAAATAACTTCGTCTGCTAAGCGCGTCGGCAACAACATTTGCCTTGCCTGGGTGATAACGAATCTCGCAGTCGTAGTCGTTGAGAAGCTCTACCCATCGGCGTTGACGCATATTTAGTTCCCTCTGATTAAAGATGTGTTGTAGGCTCTTATGATCGGTGAAGATCGTACACTTGGTACCATACAGGTAGTGTCGCCAAATCTTTAATGCAAAAACAACTGCGCACAGCTCGAGATCGTGGGTTGTATAGTTCTTCTCGTGGATTTTGAGCTGACGAGATGCGTAAGCAATAACCTTGTCTCGTTGCATTAAGACACAACCGAGACCAAGGTTAGAAGCATCACAGTAGACAATGAAATTATCCTTTCCGTCGGGTAGCGTGAGAACAGGAGCATTGCAAAGCATGTACTTGAGGGTTCGAAAGGCAGACTCTTGTCTGGTTCCCCAGAAAAAGGGCTGATCCTTATGAGTGAGAGAGGTAAGTGGTACAGCAATCTTCGAGAATCCTTCAATGAATCGTCGATAATAGCCCGCTAGCCCGAGAAAGGAGCGGACTTCAGTCGGGTTCTTAGGCGTAACCCAGCTCTTAACAGCTTCTATCTTCGCCGGATCGACGTGAATACCCTGACTATTTACGATGTGTCCCAGAAACTGAACCGCCTCCAGCCAAAACTCGCACTTGGAGAATTTGGCGTAGAGTTGGTTCCCCTGGAGTAACTCGAGAAACAAACGTAGATGTTGCGCGTGTTCGGCTCTCGTTTTGGAATAGATCAAGACATCGTCGATGAACATGATGACGAATCGGTCAAGATACGGTTTACACACTCGATTCATCAGATCCATGAAAACTGCTGGTGCATTGGTTAGGCCAAAAGGCATGACAACGAATTCGTAATGGCCGTAACGAGTGCGAAACGCAGTTTTGGGTATATCCTCCTCTTGTATACGCAGCTGATGGTATCCGGAACGTAGATCAATCTTCGAGAAACACGTAGCGCCTTGTAGCTGATCAAACAAATCGTCAATTCGAGGCAGAGGATAGCGGTTCTTGATAGTCAACTTATTCAATTCCCAGTAGTCGATGCACATCCGGAACGTCCCATCCTTCTTTTTGACGAAAAGGACTGGTGCGCCCCACGGAGAGGTGCTCGGGCGAATAAAGCCTTTTTCAAGCAATTCCTGGAGTTGGGTTGAGAGTTCGCGCATTTCGGACGGCGCAACTCGGTAGGGAGCTCTGGCGATAGGATTTGCTCCGGGAATAAGATCAATGCGGAAATCGATATCACGCTTTGGAGGTAGTCCGGGAAGATCCTCTGGAAAGACTCGAGGAAATTCTCGAACCACTGGAACGTCCTTCACTTTCTTCTTCTCTTTCTTTTCCTTCTCCGCTGCTACGACATGAGCCAAGAAAGCCCTGTATTCCTTACGGAGATACTTGCTGGCTTGTAGGCATGATATAAGCTTGAGCCCCTTTGAAGTAGTATCACCATATACGCACAATGAATCTCCGTTGGCGAGCGAAAAACGAATCATTTTATCGAAGCACACGACTTCGGCATGGTTTTCGCGAAGAAAGTCCATGCCTATTATGACATCGAAGCTTCCTAGTTGCATTGGAATGAGATCGACTGAGAAGATGTGATTGTTGAGTTCGAGAGTGCAATCACGAATAACAGAGTTTACAGCGACGGTTCTTCCGGTAGCGACTTCGACTTCGAATGCAGAGGAGAGTCGAGAACGTTTACGACTAAGTAGTTTCTCAAATTCGAGTGACACAAAACAATTATCGGCTCCAGTATCGAACAAACATGAAGCATAAATACCATTCACAAGGAACGTACCATTGACCACGTTGTTGTCGGCCTGGGCTTGACGCACGTTGAGATTGAAAGTTCTGGCTCGTGCGACCTGTTGCTGCTGCTGTTGTTGCTGCTGTGGCTGCTGCTGTGGCTGCTGGGGTTCTTGTTTCACCACCCTGTTTGGGCACATGTTGGCGAAATGGTTCGGGTCGCCGCATGTGAAGCAGGCTCTGGCTTTGACTGCGGGTGCCGGAGGAGCTTGTTGACCCTGTGGGGCAGCGAGTAGAGCTTGATTGGCAGGAGTTTGACGAATACGGCAGTTGGTAGTAAAGTGGCCGTAGACGTTGCAATGAGCACAGAAGCGGCATTGAATAGCAGTCGGGTGATGATAGGTGCAAGTAGGGCAGAGTGGGTGTGGTCCCGTATATGCACGCTTTGCAGGCGGTGCATTGGCCACAGGCGCCACTACTTGACACTGTTGAGCAGGTACAGCTTGGATCGGTGCAGCAGTAATCGCACAGTTTTTGTTGGTGGAGTTGTTCTTTCTCTTGTTCTTTCTCTTGTTGCTTGATGACGTGGGTTCAGCAGTTGGTGTAGCAGTAGTGGCTTGATGCAGATGCTTGGAGGTCTTATCCCACATCCCAGCCTTGACCCTTTTGTCATTGATCTCAGCGGCCAGCAGATAGGTTTCTTCGATCGTGGTAGTCTTAGCCGCTTGCACGAAATCAGCAACGCAGTCGGGTAGGGCTCGGATGTACTTTTTGATGGTCATCTCAGGGGTCTTGACCTGGTCAGGACAGATAATGCTGAGCTGTTTGAAGCGTGCTGTGAGACCAGCATTGTCTCCATCCTTCTGATGTATGTGCCAGAATTCATCTTCAAGCTTTTGACGCTCGTGAGGAGGGCGGAATTCCTCTAGCATGACTTCCTTAAGTTCATCCCACGACAAACCGTAACCTGCATCATTCCCTCTCTTGTTCCTCTCGGCCGTCCACCAGTCCAAGGCACGAGACTGAAAGACGCCGGTAGCGTTCAGAGTTCGAAGGTCATCAGGGCAACCACTTTGTCGCAGAGTAACCTCGATAGAGTCAAACCAGTGGAATAGAGCAGTAGGACCTCCTTCGCCTGTGAATTCTTTCGGCCCACATGACTTGAACTGTTTGAAACTGAAAGGTCTCGCGGTAGCTTTAGGACCTTCAGTCCTCGATTCCTCGGATGATTTGCTGGCATTCTCGCAGACATCGCTCACAGCCTTTGCTACTGCTTTCGCGACGATGGAAGCAAGGCGTCTGTCCCTCTTTTCCTGACGAGAGAGTTGATGACGGGATCCAGACGACATTGTCTGCAATAGACATCGCCATGGAACTCAACATATGTATTCGAATCTCACCTCACACGTCAAGGACTACTAAAGCTCAGTAACACGTACCATGTAACACATATAGTCATAACTTCACAGAATCGCACAAAACCACGTAGACATATAGTGCACATAATCACAGTATTTCTAATCACATAAGCACAATCAGCAAGAAACACATAAACTTAGTCACTAAAAGCACCTACGAGCGTACAAAGCATCCTAATTGTTCCTATTGTTGGGTTGCTAGCGAGGAATGGTGTGGATTTCGTGTTTTAGCAGAAGCAATCGTGTTGGGTCGAAACCAATAATATCTCAAAACGTTAACAAATAACAGGAAAGCATAAAATTTTCATAAAGATCGATAATCGAAGGTAGGTTGTCTGCGGCTAATAGACTTCGACTGACCAAAGTAGCTCGACTATTCTCAAGGGTTCTGCACAACGACCTCCAGGACTACGCCTTTGCCTCGATTCTTGGGCGTTGGCGCAATTCCCTTTGGTTAGGTTGTGTTTTTAGACCATTGGAGTTCATCGAGCTTTGGTGGAGTTTTGTACAAAAGCGGGGCGAGTCGTCAAGGTTAGGGTTTCACCCCTATCTTGCAACTCCCGCCCTCGTTTCTGATAAAAATTGAGGAGATTATTCATCAAAATATGGATTTCACTCCTGATTTGGTATAATTCTCCTCGTTTGTAGCTAAAAACGCAAGCTGACTAGGCAACTTAGTCGAGAGTTTGCGGTTTTCACACCTATTCTCGGCCTCACTGCCTGTTCCTAACTTGAAAATTTTGAGTGCAATGATAGAAAAGAGTGAGTGATAGTGGCGAAATTTCGCATACGCGTGAGTTGGTCTGTTGGTTCTTAACTTTAGTCTAGGTCTCTAGGACTTCGACCCGGACTAGGTCGAGTCTTGCCTAATTCCCTATAGTTATGGCTCTGATACCAATCTGTCACACCCCAACCGATGGCGGAATCATCAGGGCGCGGCACTGAGCGAAACAGATTGTCCAGAAGTTTCCATAACAACTATCATTACCATTCAATTTAAGTTAACATGTCCCATACCATGTCTCAAATAGTAAAACAAGTTATTACAGACAAAAACTAAACAAATATTCTGTTCCGACAACTCAGATTTAAACATAACAATTTATTCGTTGGTTTCTAGGACTCTAGTTCCTAGCTTCAATTTCATCACAGCCCGAGAAGCATATAAACAACCTAGGCACCTGTCACATACGTTAAAATAATGTCAATACATAAAATGTAAAGGTGAGCATACAAGTTTGATAATAGCATATAGAGTTCGAATTCGTTTACGCATAACCAGCACGTACACATAGTGAAATGAAGCACGTTAGTTATCGACATAGATCCATCGATACCAATGACTGCGGGTTGACTGCCCGAGGCAGTTCGCAATACATGATTACCACTGTAATCAATGCAAGTAAAAGATCCTTAACAACCCCCGTGAGAACGGGTGCTGAGTCCAAACTATAGTACTATCGTTGCTAAGGCAGGTAGACAACATTCCATGTGTAAACATAACAAACAAGCATTCATAAGCCACGTATAACATGCATTAGTGGTTAAGCGTTTAAAATAGCTTGAGTAGTGTGATAGTTGTAGTTTGAATAGTTGTAACGTATGTAACACCCAAAAGTGCTAAAGCAAAAAGGGTTCGAGTATACTCACAGTGATATGGATTGAAGGGAGCGCTTTACAGTGAGTACGATTAGCCTGAATAGATTCGATAACGTAACGATAAGTGATGCGTAAAACAGTACAAGTGAGAGTGGTTAGGATGGCGGGTCGTGCGGATGAGTGATCCGTGAATAGAAGTCATCCGTGCGCATGACCTATCCGTACGGATGGTGATGCGTGCGGATGGTGATGCGTGCGGACGGCGTTCCGTCCGGATAGGTCATCCGTGCGTGTGACTGTCCGTGCGGGTGGTAACCCGTGCGGACTAGTTATACGTGCGGACGACTTACCCGTATGGTTAGATTGCTTGTGTGGATAAATGTTCAAGTGGATTGTTTCTTCCTAAGATGTGTTTGTGTATGATGGCTTGTGCTTTGAAGTTTTCGTTGTAGCATTTAGAAAACACCAAAGTGTTTCTACCTTTCAAGCCGGCCGCGCGGATGGCGGTCCGTGCGTATGGTAGTCCGTGCGGGCAGCCTGTGCGCGCGGGCAGAGACAATCCATCCGGATAGCCTGTCCGTGCATACGGCTTGGCCGTGCGGATGAAGTTTGGTTGATTTTCATTTTAAGGCCTTAGTATCTCATGATCCGAAGAGTAATCCATTCAGAGGTCGCCCATTTGGATTGCTCGTTCGTCGATACCCAAACCCTTGTTGGAAAGTGGGTCCCAAGGGTAGTCCGTGCGGATGACAACCCGTGCGTATGACCTGTACGTGCGTATGGGCTGTACGTGCGTATGGCTCGTCCGTGCGGACAGCTAGTCCGTGCGGGTAGCTTGTCCGTGCGGACAACTGGTCTGGTTGTCCCGTTCGTCTACACTTGGTCTCTGTTGTCGTTTATCGAGACGTTCTGATCACGTGGCAACCACTTGGAGTTGTGTTCCTACCCGCGTGACTAGGCCGGTCAGGAACCACCCTAACTCGGCCTGTCGGCGAACTTAGAACGGTCGTCCCGGTTAACCCCGGAATCAGTTGTCTATGGGTAGAATTCCAGATCTGGAACTAGGGCACCACTATTGACTAGTAGAACACTAGGACTGATCGGATTCGTACCAGTTTTAAGAGTAGAAGAAGAGAACTTAGGTTGATTTCTTTCAACTCTTTTATCCTTAGAAAAGTTTAGATCTAGGTGAAATTATTGCAAAAACTTGTAGAAATCGTTTAGATCTGGGATATTCTTGGTGGAATGAGGCCAAGCATGAAGTTCTTATGAACTTCATGATGACGTCACCCGTGAATACCTCAAATCCGGATGATTTCATGGTTAAAATCGAAGATTCGAAAGATAGAAGTGTGTAGAATCGTGTAGTGATTAAAGATGTACAAGGATTGGTGCGAGATCTTACCTGGATTGAGAGAAATCTGAGAAAAGGTGAAGAATGCGTGTGGTTCGGACGTCACTTGCCAAAAGTGGAAAAAGTGGAGAGTGACCCGTGTATTTATAGGATGCCAAAAAGGGAAAGGGTGAGCCGTGCACATGGCACGCACCCGGGCAGGCTATCCGCGCGGACTGGCCATCCTTGCGGACTGGCAATCCGTGCGGATTGCCCATCCGTGCGGGTTGGCCATCCGTGCGGATGCCACCTCTTTGGGTGAGCTCGATGCGATGTCGTTCCGGCTTTGATTGCGAGCGGTTTGATAGGGTTTCCTAATTCAAATTACTTTCAGTCCCATCTACTTCTTATAGGGTTCGACTCGGAATTCGGGTTCGGGTTCGCTTTATATTCGAGTTAGATGTCGAGTTCGATTGAGTTCGCTTGATCATCACAACATAAAATAACGTAAAATAAACATGCACAGGTAACACGTAAGGCACACACACACGTATAACGACAAGTAAGGTACACAGCTTGAGTTACGATTTGATGTCGATTGATTAGCATAGCTTGATTAACTTTATCGCATTGTTACTTCCTATCGTTCACAGTCGTAGGTCGATTGAAATACGGTTAGCATGATTCGATTATTGCAATGTACGACATTTACTCCACATAATCTAAATATTATACAAACAATTCTACTAGTCATGTCGCGCGAAATCGGTCGTTGACTTTGACCTTGACTTTGACTTTCACTCGTGAAAACACGGGGTGTTACATGCATGCTCACATAGGACTGGACAAGGCCTTAGTGACTCAATAACAATGATAGATTTTGTTTAAATTGTGTATTTAGATTTCCAAACGATGAAATTATTCAATGTTTAATAAAACGAAACACTTTTGATATCCATGGTTATGAAACATTAATTCTGTTGCAACACGCCCCGATGTTTCCGCCGCGATTTGATGTTTTACGCGGTCGGGGTGTGACACCAAACCAGTTAATGGGTGTCACGAGGCATAGAAGCTAGGATTTGAAAGTAGGAAGCTGAGTTAGACTTATCATTGATTCTCGTTGACGACTTCAAGTTCATACAAGGGATGTATATTTTTTAAATAAAATACATGCCTTTTTTATAAAGTTTACCAAACACTTTGTGCATAGCAAAAATAATGTTAATAAGATGACATATATGTAACTCAATTTCATATTCAACACATAGAAATCGAACACGGACAATGAATCAACTCACGAACAGACGTCCAGTAAGACCAAGTCATCCTTGAAAAGTGTAAGGGTGCAATGAGGACTTAACCAAGCAGTGTGTATATGATGGCAGTTATAAGAGTGACAGGTGTATGAAGTTGTGACATCAAGTGTCACAAAGAAGAAAACACAATGTTGACGTTGTGGATTTAGGAGTTTGTGAGAATTAGACACTTTCTTAAGATGAGTCAAAAGGTTTAGGAGTTCATTAATGTTTTAGCTTAAGATGAGTCAAAAGGTTTAGGAGTTTGTTAATGTTTTAGATTAGTCTAACAAAAAAGGAGTATTTGATTAAAACTCTAGAGTTTTCCATGATAGTTGTATGAAAAATACATAAAAGTTGTGAAAACTTCTTTAAAAAAAATGTGAAAACTTCATAGAATGTATCAAGGAACCACTGAAAGAACCTAGAATAATGTAAATATGTCCAGTATAGAAAAAGAAATATTTATAAATAGTACAAAATACATGAAGAGTAGCATAAATACATGTCTCTCATTTTAAACAAATCACCTTTTGAACCTTTAAAAGTAGTTTGAACACAAGTTGTTAAACTATTTTATAAGTGTCTCCAAACCAATGCAAATTGTTTCCGCTTAAATAGTATATCTTTATTTAGTTGTGTGAGTTCATTGATGGTTAGAGCTAGAATCTACCAAGTGTTGCGAAGAAACTAGAACTATTAGTTTATGACACTTACGAGCGGACAACTCTTATTCACATACTACTCTATTTTGACGTTTTTGTTTTTCCTATTATCAAAATATCACTGTAATGCTTCACTTAGTTAATGATTTCTTAATTGTTTTCAACTTAATATATACGAGTATACTAACTAAACGGGATAACTTTATATTAGATATGGTTAAAGTTTTTATAAAGTATGTTTATTTTATAAAAATACAAGTTTTTAAGAAAAAAACTTTTTCATTAAAAAACAAGTCTCGCGGAGCGAACAAACTTTGTATACTTAATCGACGTCCGAAACATACATCAATAATTTCCTCATATATAAATATTTCTTTTCTTTTGTGATATTCGATATTGGCTTATTTGGAATCTTTTTACATCGGTAGTGGTTTGTTCATATCTATACATATGGATCGTGTATCAACCGTCCAACTGTTTACAAGCCTTCCTATTTTCTTAATGTTTAAGCTCTTAGACTTTGGTTGCCAAGTGTTTAGAAGTGCACACAATGAATATATGAGCATTTGTATGTAGCACATTCATGTGTGTAGTGCGTGATAGATTTTTATGTATATTTTAAGCCCTTTTTAACACTTTAGTCAAGTTTTAAATTTATAAAACACGACATTTTACTAATACTAAACACACATATGGGCAAGTGCACCCATCGTGAGCGTAGTATAGTGTTGGTAAGATACCGAGGTCGTCCAAGGACACAAGAGCTTTTAATACCGGTTTATCCTCAACGTCTAATCAAATCAAAATTTTAGAAAAAGTTTTAAACATGAAAATAAAAACTAAAAATGCTGAAAATAAAAATAGATAGACAAGATATCTCTTAACCCCCGACCAGGTAGCCAACATATCTCTATATAGACCGTAGAGATATGAATGGTGTAAATCTTTTATTTTATATAGACAGTAAAATAATGCCAAAACACCACGGACAAATGATAAGAAAGTTTCACCTTCAACATAGAAACTAGTTATTAAAGTCATTAATACAAAACCAAATAAAAAGTGCGAAAAGATTAAAAATCAAAAGTATTATACTAAATGCTTGTCTTCACCAAGTGATGTAAGAGACTTAGGCAAACATGACCTTTGATTGTCAAGAACTCTTACTATCAATCTTGGATCCCGAGACTACTACACACACTCTATGATGGATGATGGATGATGGATGATGGTGGTGGATGTGGGTTGTAGTGGTGGTGGAGTGTGGGTGAAGTGAGAGAGAGGTGATTTGGCAAGAGATGCCTTTGAAGTGAACCAAGCACCTCTATTTATAGCCTGCACAGAAGCCCGGACACGGCCCTGTGTCCATTGTGCACGGCCCCGTGTCCATCCACTTTCTCTTTCTTCATTAATTGCAATTTGTCTGCATTAGCTCCACACGCCCCCGTGTCTGCTGGGCACGACCTCGTGTGCAGAAGCGTATCTGTACTATCAAGATTTGCTTGGATTTTGCGAATCTTAGCGTTGACCACGGCCGTGTTGAGCTGGGCACGCCCCCATGTCGGGAATAGAAGCTTCTAAAGCTTTGTCCTTTCTGCAGACAACTGGCCACGCCCCCGTGTCCGCTGGGCACGGGGCCGTGGTCAGCCTTCTGTTTTCTTGTTTTTGCTTGGGAAGATGCTATCGAGGGGTCGGGAATGCCACGTTTGTTCCTTTTCTTGTAATTATGTTAGATTTTGCTGCATATTTGCTCCTTTTGTTCATTTACGCTCATTTAATCCTGAAAATACAAAAGGAAGACAAAAGCACATTTTTTCCAACATTAGTACTAAAAAAGGGTTAGTTTTATGCGTCATTTGATGTAATTTATATGTTGCATTTTACACACATCAAATACTCCCACACTTGAATCTTTGCTTGTCCTCAAGCAAAACTCTTTATAATGTGGCTTACACTCCCAAATGGAATGGGTAGAACAGAAGTTTTGGGCTTGTCTTGAGTGTCGGGAATCCAAGATCTTTATTAGGCTTTATTTTTATGTTATTTACAATCCTATTCGTTGTGATTTATTTAAAACATTTCATAAGAGAAATTACTTATTTGGGCATAACATGCTTTTTTAAAATTTCTTTTATATACAAGTTCACATACCTCACGGGAGATCACTCATCACTCGGCCGAAAATGTATTTTTGTGAAACCCTCGGGACCGGCATGGAACTTACTTCTACCATATGCTTGCCAAACAATCAATCCTCCTCTTTTTTAACTATACACTTTTGTAAATATCAAGAGGACTTGGGGAAGGGTTAGGCTTGGGTTAAAGGTAGGTGGTTTTGGGTTAGTAGTTAGTAAAAAGGCGAAAAGCGTAAAAAGCGTCGGTTGTCGTAAAAATTTTTGTTTTTGTGACTTTTATTCAAACAAAGCATTTTCAAACAAAGTTTCTTTTGAGGAACTTGTTTGTTTATTGCTATACTTCAAATATATTTTTTTATAAGGAATGTCACATGAAAACCGAGCTTTTTACTAAAATAAAGGGTTAAAAATTAAAAAAAAGGGTTTTTGGTGGGTAAAGGTTGTTTGTTTTGTAGGTTTTAGAAACGAAAAGGTGTAGGCTCAAAGGGGTTAACTAGGGGGATTTTGGGTAGGTGATAAAAAAATTGAAAATAATGGTGTTGAAGAAAAAGGGTTAGTCCTAATGCCTCCATCATTTACTTACTTGGGTTTAAGTTGGTAAAGACCGGGAATGTATCGTCTTGGCAAGTTCTAGAGTCGTAAGAAACCAAACGGTTATTCACACAAGAAACGAAAGATGAGCATTTAATTTAAAGATGTATGCTTTTATGCTCAATAAAGGCTCAAAATTTACTTTTTATGGGAATGAGTTTTTAATGTGATCAGGTATATATAATTAAATTTTAACTAGATTTGTCATGCCGTTTCATAATTTTCTTATGTTGGTTCTTTTTATCACGACGCTATCGGTTGTAAATTTGTAAAAATATAACCTTTTTAGAACTTGTTATTCCCAATTTAAACCAAGACAAGTAAAAAAAAATGAAAAGTTTTTGAAAAAAATTGGTTGGGGTGATTAGCGGTTCCAATAGAGTTTTGTGTAAGGCTTGTTATTAGGACTTGCAAAATTCAAGGTTTTAGCACCCCCCCCCCCACACTTAAATTACACATTGTCCTCAATGTGTCCCAAAAATAAGTTTTTAGCTTGATTGAATGTGTAAAAAAAGTGTTTAAAAACAAAAAATTATGTTACTGGACGTCTGGACACGGGGCCGTGTTGATCCGGGCACGGCCCCGTGTTTAGATTGCCAGTATCATTGCTTAACAGAAGGCGGGGCACGAGGGCGTGTTCAGTGAACACGACCCCGTGTCCAGTTACATGAACTGGGCATTTTCTGCAGACCATTGAGCACGGGGCATGTGGGCTGAGCACGACCCCGTGCTGAACTTGCTGTAATGAAGAAAAATTATCTGGAGGCTCTGTTTTTGTGCATGGGGGTGTGGGTTCAAGTTTCCTTTAGTAACCTCCATCATCCCGAGTGTGTTTTATTCTATCACAACATCATCCAAACACCATTTAATACTTAAAAACCATCATTCATTAAAGAGTGAATTGCATAAGATCATAGAAACTTAAAAATAAAGCTAGAAATGAAAAACTAAAAGTTCCTAAGATAGATAGGTCAAGTAATTCAGAAAATTATTCCAAGGAGTTCTACCCTTATTGTAGGAATATAAAAAACCCGGAAATAGCTTTCCGGTATTTAAATGCGTTGTAGAACTTGTAACCAAAGGATGTCATTTAGATGTCGTTGAGCCATTCCTCTATCTCCCTTGGGAGGAAGAAAGCGGACTCATTTTCCACAACGTCTTGTGGAGGAGGTGCGTTGGCAACCGGGACCCCATGTAATATGTCTTGAGGGGGTTCCGGGTGCATGACATACCATTCAGCCGGAATAATGACTTCTGGGACTACATTCCATCCCCTTTGTGTAATGATTGGTACCAAAGGAGGGGAAGCGAGAATATTCAACCTTTGGTGCAAAAGGTTAACTTCTCGAAGACATCCTTCTAGTCCCACCGACAAATAATTTATATGGTCGACCAAAGCTTCCTCTACTCCCGTCATTTCATCAATGGTCTCCCTTAAGGCATACTCGTAGTTTACCAGATAGTATTCTACTGATGACCTTCTTCCTTGTCGGTTGTATGATGAAGATGTTCCGCTATTTCTGCTTGACATTCTAAGAAAACAAACCGAAAAGAGTTCAATTTTATGAAAACAGTACCTCGGACACGGTCCCGTGCTCGCTGAGCACGGCCCCGTGTTCACCTCTCTACAGGTTCTTGAAACAAGGAATCTTGTAACTTCAAATTATTTTTATGACTTTTGAAGAATTTTTAAGCAGAAATAACTTAAAACAATGTTGTAAAACTTATTTTTGACAAGATTCCTTGAATAAAAACCTAACAAATATCACAATAAAGCTTGAAACTATGGAGATTTCAAACTCTAATGGAGGTTTTGAGGAGAAAATGAAGAAGAAGGCAAATGACAAAAGTAGAAAAGACAAGATGGTTGTTGAGAACCTTCTTTAGGATATACCTAGTATGGTATATGTGAAGATCCCACCAGATCTTTGTCTTTGTAATGGGTCCAAGAGTGCAGGAATCTTGTTGCATTTATAGAAAACGACAGCACGCTGGACACGGCTCCGTGTCGGCTGGACACGGCCCCGTGTCGGCTGGACACGGCCACATGTGCAGACAAAATTCTGACACTTTTTGTCTGTATTCTGACCAAAAGTCAGAAAGGAATCTTTGGGTGGACACGGGGGCGTGCTGACCTGGACACGGCCCCGTGGCTATAAGTTTTTATGAAGTTTTGTCTATTTTAAGGAGTTTATCCGGATCAGGTGGTTCCTTACTGGACGGAACAACACCGAAGTGCCTGAGATACCTAAGTTGCCCTAGTTTTAGACAAGAACGCAAGAGGTTATCGAAAAGGGTGATTCCTAAGCTAAGTACCGATGGGCAAAACCAACCTTTATTTCCCTTATCCGGGCTCTCGTTAAAGAAGGTATATGTCGAATCGCTCAGGTCTATGTATGCATCGGTGGGAGCCGATGGGGAGTCTTTCACGGCACAATCGACACAGGGGCGACTATCGCTCACGTCCTCGCAAGAGTTAGAGGTGATTTCGGGAGCAACGATGTTGTTATAATCCGAATGCGATCTCAATAATTCTCCTTGATTGTCGTTTTGAGATGAATTAATTATATCCATCTCAAGTTCTTTTATCCATCGGAGAATTAGTTCTTCCAATTGAAATCATTCTTCAAGAATCATTTCATCTAGAAGGGATGATTGAGAGCATTCGAGGGAGAGATAGGGATTATTTTTACTTTCGCCATCTTAAGGCTGCAGGAAAACAATGGGTCTATATAGTGGGGAGTATAATTTAAAAAATAACATTTTAAATCTTCATGAGTTCCTCCACATATTTGACACCACGTACCATAAGAGGATCTAAAGTAAAAAAGATCAGTATCGCTCATGTTTCTGTCAGAAATTACCAGCCGTCGCGATCTTACGGCTCTGTTTTCAATATCTGAAACTTGCGCACGGGGGCGTGTTTAGTGGGCACGGCCCCATGTTCAGCTACTGTCTGATTTAAAACAGGATTGTCAGTACCAAAGATTGGGCACGGGGGCGTGTTCAGCGGGCACGGCCCCGTGCTGAGCTTCTGCAGAAACTGAAAAATCTAGAAAAAAACCTAAAAAAACAGAAAAATAAGAAAAACGATTAGGCCGTTGATTCCTAACTTTCTTAAAATCCTTGTGTCCCCTGAAGCGACGCCAAAAACTTGATGCGTGTAGTGCGTGATAGGTTTTTATGTATATTTTAAGCCCTTTTTAACACCTTAGTCAAGTTTTAAATTTATAAAACACGATATTTTACTAACACTAAACACACATATGTGCAAGTGCACCCATCGTGAGCGTAGTATAGCGTTGGTAAGATACCGAGGTCGTCCAAGGACACAAGAGCTTTTAATACCGGTTTATCCTCAACGTCTAATCAAATCAAAATTTTAGAAAAAGTTATAAACATGAAAATAAAAACTAAAAATGCTGAAAATAAAAATAAAAACAGATAGATAAGATGAATCACTTGGATCCGACTCGCCTTTAGTATAACATTTGATGATTTCTGCACTTTTGCACTTTTTAAGAGATTACATTAGTTATAGTAGTAGGCCCCTCTTTTGAAGGTGACGTTACCCTCAACCCAGTGGTTTGAGTCAGCAAGGATACAATCCTAAAGGGTCGGAATATTGAAAGATAATTAATTAAGTTATTAATGCGTAATGTGGTAGGCCCCTCTTTTGAAGGTGACGTTACCCTCGGCTAAGTTGTTTGAGTCAGCAGGGATACAATCCCAAGTAGCGGGTTAATGTATTAATAGTAGTTTACATATGAGGGGATCAAGCCATTCGCACCCCCGCCATCCAATACCAGTGGGTATTGAAGGAGGTCCTAGTAAGCTTGACCCAGGTCCTTGGAGGATCTATACACTGAACAAGGCAAGAATCTTACCAAACCATTCCCTTAACCCCCGATCAGGTAGCCAACATATCTCTATATAGACCGTAGAGATATGAATGGTGTAAATCTTTTATTTTATATAGACAGTAAAATAACGCCAAGACACCACGAACAAATGATAAGAAAGTTTCACCTTCAACATAAGAAACTAGTTATTAAAGTCATTAATATAAAACCAAATAAAAAGTGCGAAAAGATTAAAAATCAAAAGTATTATACTAAATGCTTGTCTTCACCAAGTGATGTAAGAGACTTAGACAAACATGGCATTTGATTGTTAAGAACTCTTACTATCAATCTTGGATCCCGAGACTACTACACACACTCTATGATGGATGGTGGTGGATGTGGGTTGTAGTGGTGGTGGAGTGTGGGTGAAGTGAGAGAAGGGTGGTTTGCCAAGGGATGTCTTTGAAGTGAACCAAACACCTCTATTTATAGCCTGCACAGAAGCCCGGACACGGCCCCGTGTCCATTGGGCACGGTCCCGTGTCCATCCACTTTCTCTTTCTTCATTAATTGCAATTTGTCTGCATTAGCTCCACACGCCCCTGTGTGCAGAAGCGTATCTGTACTATCAAGATTTGCTTGGATTTTGCGAATGTTAGTGTTGACCACGACCGTGTTGAGCTGGGCACGCCCCCATGTCGGGAATAGAAGCTTCTAAAGCTTTGTCCTTTCTGCAGACAACTGGCCACGCCCCCGTGTCCGCTGGGCACGGGGCCGTGGTCAGCCTTCTGTTTTCTTGTTTTTGCTTGGGAAGATGCTGTCGAGAGGTCGGGCATGCCACGTTTGTTCATTTTCTTGTAATTATGTTAGATTTTGCTGCATCTTTGTTCATTTTGTTCATTTACGCTCATTTAATCCTAAAAATACAAGAGGAAGACAAAAACACTCTTTTTCCAACTACTAAAAAAGGGTTAGTTTTATGTGTCATTTGATGTAATTTATATGTTGCATTTTACACACATCACACATCCAGTATGATTGTTTATGACGACGGGCCAGTGGGCAGGCCCACTCTACCCGCTTTGGACTGCCTTTAAGAATCCCAAATTATATAAAAAGCCCATCAGAAGGGACTACCTTGTCCACTAAGTTTATTTCCCTTTCGTCGCGGGCGGGAAATAACAGCTAAGCAAAAGTACTGGCCTCATTTAATGAGCGATTGGAATGGGATCTCGCCGGAGAATACTGTACTTCTCCGGCCGAAGCATTAAATGAGGAAGGCATCTCACCGCTGGGGGTCAGACACGTGTCTGCACCTCCCGATAACCTCTAGAAACCGTTGGATCACATGGGAAAAATATCTAATGTGATAAGGCTGAGTTGTTATATAAGAGCAAACAAAGAGAGAACAAAAAAAAAGGTATGATCTCCGGTTTCATTCTCATTTACTACATCCTCATTTACTCCACACGCATTAACTTCCGACCATTATTCTACCGCATTTAATACACACCAATAAGATTCACACCATAAGAGGAAACCTTCCGGTGACTGCACTCATCGGGAGAAGCTCCTTTCTTTTCCGGCAAGTTTACTTACTCTCACGCCGGAGCTTGGTCACGGATCCCCCTCCCGGGGTCCCCCGTGACGAGGCTAACGGTTTATTATTTTGTAGCAAGCAAGGATAGGAGCTCTTGACGTCACCGAAGATCCATCCAACGTCAGCCGAAGGTTGGGTATTCGACATTGGCGCCATCCGTGGGACATCAGCCTGCCCGGTGTTCCCACACAAACACTCGACGTCCAGAGAGCAGCTTATCCTGCTAAAAACAGCATGACAACCCCGCATAGCTCACGTGTCACTCAGACGGCACAAGACGACTTGGATAAAGTCACTATAGAAGATATTACTCATGAAGAAGATGATGAGAATCAGGGAGGAAATCCGAGGGAAACGGAACATATCACTCCCGATTTTGTGGCCATGCACAGGGAAAGGTTAACCAAATGTCTTGAAGACCTAAAGAGACAGGACAGACTCGACAACCTCAGAGCTAGACTCTCTTTTGACACACCCTCCAACCAGGAAGGAACGAACCTTCAGAACAAGAACAACAGTGGTGACCAGCTAGAAACATTCATGTCTGCCCTAAGGCAGATGTCCTCTGAAGAAAGGGAGGACCTGATCACAGGCCAGAAATCCAAGGGGAAAGAAAAAGGGAGAGACGACTCCGATAACAGCGGTTTGGACCAACCATACTTACCACGAGATTTGGCTGAAGTTTCAAAATTCACAAGAAGAATCTCAGAAGCACCTATGCCTCCCAAGACAAAACTACCACCAGGTTTTGATCGATATGATGGAACGAGGGATCCGGAAGATCACCTGCATGCCTTCAGAGGAGCAGGGCAACTAGGAAGATGGCCAATGCCGGTATGGTGCCACATGTTTGTACAAACCCTAACGGAAGGAGCCCGACTTTGGTTCGACAGCCTGCCCCCAGGGAGCATAGACAGCTATGAAGAACTGAGTGAGAAATTTCTCAGGAACTTTGGCCAACAGAGGAAAGTGGTCAAAAATCCAAACGAAATCCTTCACATCAGGCAAAGAGATAACGAGCGAATAGACCAATACATGGAGAGGTTTGTTAAAGAGAGTATGAACATCAAGGACGTCCCAGAAGTCATGAAGATTAGTGGTTTCATAAATGGGATGAAACACGCACAGCTATGTGAAAAGCTGGGGGAGGAGTTTCCACCCTCCTTTGACAATCTTATGGACAGAGTCCGGGCCTTTGTCCGGGGAAAGGACACGGTCAGCAAAGCAAAGGAAACGGACGTCACACCTCGGAGGATTGCCCCGGCTGCAAGACCCCCTGACAAAGGTACACCCTATTCCCGGAAACCTTCTTTTGATAGAATGTTACATGATAGGGCAAGGCCCTCATACTCTCCCTATAGACCCCGAGGGAGAGGTCCCCCCTTACCCCGATAGCTTCACCCCTCTCATTAAGACCCCAAGTGAGATACTAGCCACGAAGAGGGTAAAGAATTCCTTCCCAAGGCCACCCCCATAAAACCGGGACCAAAAGCACAACCAAACGAATACTGTGAATTCCATAAAGGTTTTGGGCACAAAACCGATGACTGTATGTACCTCAAAAGAGAAATAGAGGCTGCGGTGAAAACGGGGAGACTGGCCCATTTGGTCAAGGAAATCAAGGAAGGGGGAGGGGATCGCAAGGGAAGAGATGCACGGGAGCCGGGGAGGGCAGACGTTGATATGATTAGAAGGAGAAATGAGTTTGATACCACCCGAAGTGTAAAGGCCAGAATCCTAGGCTCCCCAAACTGCATGAAAGCTCCCATCCTCATGCCATATTTAGAAGAAAGTGAGGTGCAACGACTCCCGCTGAACATCTCAGCAGTGATAGCGGGACACAAGGTGTCCAGGATACATGTGGACGGAGGGTCAGGTGTTGAAGTAATATACGAACACTGCTTCCTTAGGTTCGACATGGACATAAGGGATAGGTTGGAGGAAGATTCAATCCCATTGGTAGGATTCAACAACAGTGTGTCACATCCCCTGGGAAAAATCAGGCTCCCATTCACAGTCGGCGTAGGGGATCGGGTCCGGACAATAGATCTGACCTTTACGGTAGTCAGGGCACCCTCTAAGTACAATGCAATCTTGGGAAGACCTGGAATTGGTGATCTGCAGGCACAAGCCTCTACCCCCCACGGAGCTTTGGTATTCCAAACGCCAAAAGGTCTCGCATGGGTTAAGTCCGCCTACGAGGTAGTTTCCTCCGTATCCAAAGAAAAAGAGCCAAGAAAGTCCCAGGAAAAGAAGGTGGAAGAGTGGGTCCTCTGTGATAAGTTCCCAGAACAGACAGTCAAGGTGGGGAGTCACTTGAGTGACAAATGTAAGAGTGCCCTGAAGGAGTTGCTCCTCCATAACATAGAGGTGTTTGCATTCCAACATGGAGACATGACGGGGTCCCAAGGAGCCTTACGGAGCACCGACTTAACACATTTACATGGGCAAAACCAGTAAAACAAAAGATGCGGAGTATGGGACCCAATAAAAGAAGGGCTGCTTGTGAAGAAACTCGGAAGTTGCTTAGAGCGGGGATAGTCAGGGAAGTCAAATACCCGTCCTGGGTTGCCAACCCTGTAATGGTTCAGAAAAAAGACGGAGGATGGAGGATGTGCATCGATTTCCAAGACCTCAACAAAGCATGTCCCAAGGACTGTTATCCTCTTCCGGAGATAGACACCCAAGTGGACTCCTTGTCTCAATACCCCCTGAAGTGTTTCCTAGACGCCTACAAAGGGTACCACCAAATTCAAATGTCAATAGAAGACGAAGAGAAAACCGCCTTCATCACAGACGAAGGGACATTCTGTTACACCAAGATGCTCTTCGGCCTCAAGAACGCTGGGGCCACATACCAGAGGTTTATGAACTGTCTGTTTAGGGAGCAACGAGGAAGGAACTTAGAGGTGTACGTCGACGATATTGTCATCAAAAGCTTAACGGAGACGGCCTTGATAAACGATGTAGCTGAGACTCTCCACACTATGCAGGACGTAAACATGAAGTTAAACCCTGGGAAGTGCTGTTTTGGAGTAGAGGAGGGGAATTTCCTGGGGGTAGTGGTCACCAAGGGCGGGATCAAGGCAAACCCGGAGAAAACCTAGGCGGTGGCAGAGATGCGATCCCCCAGGTCCCTAAAGGACATTCAGCAACTAAACGGAAGGCTAATAGCGTTAAACCATTTTTTATCAAAGGTGGCTGACAAGACTCTCCCCTTTATGAAAGTGTTGAAAGACTGCCTTCAAACAAGCAAGTTTAAATGGACAACGGAGGCTGAAACAGCCTTCCAAGAGATGAAAGCATACATCTGTCAGCTCCCGATGCTAGCCACCCCAGTACCCGGGGATCCACTGCTCCTATATCTATCCGCCTCAAAAACGACCATAAGTGCGGTCATGATGGTAGAGCGGGAGGGGAAACAGATCCCCATATATTTCATCAGCAGGACGCTTAAAGGGCCTGAAGAACGATACATGCCCCTGGAAGAGCTCACATTAGATCTTGTCTTCGCATCCCGAAGACTCAGGAGGTATTTCCATGAACACAAGATTACCTTAATGACCGATCAACCCCTCCAGAAGGTACTCAGGATGCCAGAACTGTCCGGACGGTTAGCCAAATGGGCTGTGGAGCTAGGAGAACACTCCCTGGAGTTTAAGCCCAGGACAGCCATGAAGGGACAAATACTAGCCGACTTCTTAGCAGAAGTCCCGGAGGACGAAGAGAAGGAACTGTTAAAATGGGAAGCCTTGGAGAAAGAAGAAAAAGAGAAGGAAGATAAGGCGGTGTGGAAGTTGCTCACTGATGGAGCATCCAGTGAAGAAGGAAATGGAGCTGGAATCACACTGATTAGTCCCGAGGGGGTTGAGCTGACATATGTCGTAAGGCTGGATTTTGAGAACACAAACAATACCGCAGAATACGAGGCCCTCCTGGCGGGGATGAGACTGGCACAAAAAATGAAGGCAAAGCACGTAGAAGCCAACACTGATTCACAGCTAGTAGTAAAACAATACCAAGGAGAATATGAGGCTAAGGATAACATCATGGCTCGATACGTGGAGAAAGTTAAGGAGACAGCTAAGGCGTTCAAAACTTTCAAGCTGGAATACATCCCCCGGGGAAGGAACAGGAAATCTGATGCGCTTAGCAAGTTAGCCTCGGTAGCATTCGATCATCTAGCGAAGGAAGTTAAAGTAGAGGTCCTGACATCCTCCTCCCTCAACACTGTGGAAGTGGCCACAATTGAAAGCCCCCAGGAAACATGGATGACCCCAATAGTCAGATTTCTCCAAGACGGAATTCTACCCGAGGGGGAATGGGCGGCCCGGAAGATAAGGGTCAAGGCCCTACAGTATGAACTGGTCGAAGGAGAGCTATACCGGAGGTCATATCTGGGACCATCCCTGAAGTGTGTTGACATGGAAGAAGCCGAATATGTAATTAGGGAGATGCATGAAGGGATTTGCGGAATGCACTCGGGACCAAGAACAATAGTGAGAAGAGCAATGAATGCAGGGTTTTACTGGCCGCGGATGTACGAAATGGCATCTGAAGAAATCAAGAAGTGTGACAACTGCCAAGTGCATGCACCAATGACTCACCAACACAAACACCCCATGGTACCAGTTTCGACGTCATGGCCATTCCAGAAATGGGCCATTGACATAATTGGACCTTTCCCTGAGGGTCCGGGAGGGGTCAAATACGTGGTGGTAGCCATTGATTATTTTACTAAGTGGATTGAAGCGAAGCCCTTGGCAAAGATTACTGGAGACCAAATGAGAAGGTTCGTACTGGATAACATCATATGTAGATATGGGGTTCCGAGGGAGTTAGTAAGTGACAACGGGGTCCAATTTGCTGGAAGGCCCTTCAAACCATGGTGCGAACAGATGCGGATCCAGCAAGTGTTTACTTTCGTTACCTATGCCCAGAGTAACGGGTTAGTGGAGAGAGCCAACCAAAGCGTCATCAAGGGAATGAAGGGTAGGCTGGGGAGAAAACAGAAAGGCTGGCTGGAAGAACTTCCATTTGTGTTGTGGGCATACAGAACCACCCCCAAAAGTTGCAACGGGGAAACCCTGTTCAGCCTTACCTATGGGACGGAGGCTGTCATCCCCGCTGAGATCGGATCCCCAACTGCCCGGATGAAGCTCCGGGATGAAGAAAATGAGCAGGACCTCAGAATGAACCTAAATTTGTTGGAGGAAAGAAGGGAAATAGCAGCAGTTAAGGAGGCCCAATACAAAAAGCTCCTAGGGAGCTATTACAATGCCAGGATGAAGAAGCTCAACATCGTCCCTGGGGACCTAGTCCTCAGGGCCAACGAGGCTAGTCTGCAAGAAAGCACCGGAAAACTAGGCCCCAACTGGGAAGGACCTTATAGAGTCACGTGGGCAAATGGCAAAGGGACTTGCAAGTTGGAAACATTAGAAGGCAAGGAGGTTCCCAGGACCTGGAACCTCATGCAACTCAGGAAATATTACATGTAAGGGGTGTACCCCCAAGAAAAACGGCCAAGAGCCACTTTTGTAATAGATAACTATATGTACGGGGACCTCCCCCCAAAAGGATGGACCTTTTGTAAACAATCTATGATGGGAGATATAAGCCCCCAGGGATTAAATGAACGACGGACGAAAACGTCCCATTTTGAGAAAACAATGGACAGTTACACCTGGGCAGACGTGCCTAAGGACACCATTAAATCTAAAACTAGAGCGAACAAACACACGTGTATAAGGCATTCAAAACATGTCCAAAAGCCCGGCCGTGGGGCTAGTAAAGGTCTAGCTAACCTAAAACGGACAAAACAAGTTAAAAACATAGCACCACGTTATAAACTTGTCCACCAATTGGCCTCGAACAGACAATCACAGTTTAACGAAGCAAACAACAAAAACAAATAATGCAAACACACCCGCATGTACAAAACTACGAAAGGGAGCCTGCTTTATTTACTACGAAATACATATACAAAGAAAAGCCTTAACAACTTGGGCAAGAATTAGCAATATACAAAGATTGCAAACACAGCAAGGTAAAACAAAAACATAGCTCCTTGCTAAAATAGCCTAAAAATCCCAGGAAATCACCAAACTAGCCTCCGGAAAAAACCCCTGCAAAAGCAAAACAAGCAAGAAACAGGCTACAAAACAAAAAGGCCATACATAACTATGAGCCATATGGTTAAAGGTCAAAGTGGTCCCCAACACAAAGGACCACCCACGACAGTCAAGCAAAACACATAAGTATCCTAGAGTAAGTTAAAGTTATTACAACCATATCGAAGTGTATCAAATGTCTGGAATTCATTGGGGATCACCCCCGGAAAGAGATGGCGGAGACAAGGGACCGGCAGAGGAGAACAGGGTCTTCAATTCATCAATAGAGATCAGGGGATGCTCCAGGATTTTGGCAAGAATAGCTGGGGTCTTGTGCCCAAACTCCTCATTCAGCTTGGACAGCTTCTTCTTAACCTTGGAATCATACAGAGGAGTTTCCTTCCTATCCAAGCCTTGAGCGGAGTATTTGTAGCCATCCTTCAATCCCGACTGGTACCCAACATCCCTGTAGGCCCTATACACCTGCTCCAAACCGCTCTTAAAATCCTCCGACTGAGCAACAGCAGCAAGAAAGGCCCCAAAACCTTCAGTAATTAGCCAATGCTTATCCCCCGCTAATCGTTGATTATCATCAGAAGTTACCCCATAGTCTGCATAAATGGCCTTGAGCTGCTCCTGGGAAACGGAGCCAACCTCCTTCAAATGCCTCAGCTCAGCAGCAAGCTCCTCCTTCTCCTCAACCAACGATGCCATTTCCCGCTCCCAAGCTCGTTCCTTCCTCTCAAGCATAGCTCCAGCTCCCTAAACAAAGAATCAGTGAGTATATATAAAAAAAAGAAAAAAAAAGGGGGGGAGAAGACTACGCACCTTCTCCTCCTGTAACCTCCTCTCAACATCAACCACCCGGCTCCTAAGCCCAGCAACAGCCGACTGGGAAGCCTTAAGCTCAGCCTTAAGCCCTTCGTTCGCCTTCCTCAGATCATCAACCCTTTGAAGCATCCCAGCACCCCTAAAAAAGCTTTCACATAGAGACATACTGTATTGATCTTCAAAGAGATCATCCCTCAGGGCAGAGTTTACAAATTTATGTGAGGGAGGAACAGCATGGTTCAGAAAGTCCCTAGCAGCTTCAGGAGTCCCTATAACGGAAGAATCAGTTACCTTCCACTAAGGGACATAAGTAAAGGGAAGGGCGTCGGCAAATAAAGGGGCAAGAGGGGATCGATGAACAGGGCCTTCAAGAGTAATGGGCTTGCTAGTCCCAGTGGCATGTGGAGGAGAAAGTTCGAAAGCCGAGGAAAAACGAGCCACTCCCACCTCAGAGGCCTTGTCCCGGATACGGGAAGGAGAGGGACCAGTAGGAATTTCTATAGGCTCCAAGGAACTCCCCTAAGAAGTAAGAAAAGAAGCAATCAGGAACTACACAGAAATACAAAGAAAAAACGGGAGAAAAGAAAGCTTACCAACAAAGGAGCACTCACTAAGCTTGAGGACTTCAAATGCTTAGACAAGGAACCCTTGACTCCAGCAAGAGGAAGATCAGAAACGGCTCTAGAGGGAGGGGGAAGCTTCTGACCACTGGCACTACGAAGCCTCTGGCGGATGCTACGAGGTACAGGATCCGGTTGGGGACTAGCAGACCTCCTCTTACGAACCAACTTTATCTCCACATCTTCGTCATCGCTTTGACCAGAAGGATGAACAGGAGGAAAGTCAGGAGAACTTTCCTCCTCCCCAGAAGGATTCTCCTCATCACCACCTAGGGTGGCAGAACCTCCTGCCTGGATGGATCCCCCGGTAACCTGCGCTCCCACATTCAGCCTGGGATCAACCTCATTATCAACCACATACTTTACGTCCTTGGAATCACCCTGAAGAAGTCTCCACAAAGTTATCTCTGCACAAAAAGAAGGCACAAAAGATGACTACGGAATTTTCAAAAATGTAAAGGAGGAATGAATGTAAGAGGCAAACCAAGAACAAAGAGGTACCTTTCTTGCCGAAAAAAGCCCTCGGACGGACAGAATAAGAGGGACTCAGCCCCCCCATAGCCAGAGTTCCTTCTGAAAAGGTGAATGCCCTCGTCGGATTGTCACACATCCGTTTCCACTGAAGGGTTTCGGCTGCGGAAAGAGTAGGAACAACGTCTTCGATTGCGGCATCAAGGTCCCTCGGCAACGGAGAATCCGGCAACATGGTGGCAGAAACAAAGATAAATCGGCTTTTCCAATCTTTTGGATAAGTGGAGGTAGGCATAAAATTATAGCAAGGTCTCGAGACACCGTTCGACCGTTTTGCAAAAGTAAACCAATCCCCGTTCGAAATTAGTCTGTAGAACATGCAGAACAAAGGGACAGAGGGCTCCCATGAGACTGCTGCACAAGCTAATTCAAAGTGGACTACCCGCATAAACCCTAGAGGGTGAATCTGTGATAAGTGAACGCCGAAGTGACGGAGCAGAGAAACCTTGAAAGCGGAGAGAGGATATCGGACCCCACAGGAAGAAAAGGCAAGGGTGTAAATAGGTATCCTGTCCGGCGTACATTCCGCCGACTCATTAGGGCCAGGCAAGGAGGGAGAAAAGCGATCCGGGATGTTATACGCCTCAACGAAGGATCTCAAGTCCTTCGCCGTCAACACAGATCTTATCGAAGACCGGCCACCGCGACTCATGGTTGCAAGGAATAGTAATATAAGAGAGAAGTTGCAGAGGAGAAGAGAAAGCTAGAAAGTCTGGATAAAAAATCGGAAAGGCCAAAAAGGGGTTTTAAAGAGACGCCGCTGACATGCAAGTAACCGTCACATCAGAGATCTCTTCAAAATTTAAAAAATGGGCACGTGTTGCTAAAAGATTAACTCCCGCTAACAATTATTCGGCGGTGTCATCATTATTGGGAACGGCCGGCGATAACTGACCCGGGGTGGGCCCATCAAAGAAAAAACCACCTTTCTCAAGCAGTTATGATTCAGCCCCGGATCATGAGCCTCGGGTCTCAGAACCAGGGACTAAAGATGACTTGACGACGGGCCAGTGGGCAGGCCCACTCTACCCGCTTTGGACTGCCTTTAAGAAGCCCAAATTATATAAAAAGCCCATCAGAAGGGACTACCTTGTCCACTAAGTTTATTTCCCTTTCGTCGCGGGCGGGAAATAACAGCTAAGCAAAAGTACTGGCCTCATTTAATGAGCGATTGGAATGGGATCTCGCCTGAGAATACTGTACTTCTCCGGCCGAAGCATTAAATGAGGAAGGCATCTCACCGCTGGGGGTCAGACACGTGTCTGCACCTCCCGATAACCTCTAGAAACCGTTGGATCACATGGGAAAAATATCTAATGTGATAAGGCTGAGTTGTTATATAAGAGCAAACAAAGAGAGAACAAAAAAAAAAGGTATGATCTCCGGTTTCATTCTCATTTACTACATCCTCATTTACTCCACACGCATTAACTTCCGACCATTATTCTACCGCATTTAATACACACCAATAAGATTCACACCATAAGAGGAAACCTTCCGGTGACTGCACTCATCGGGAGAAGCTCCTTTCTTTTCCGGCAAGTTTACTTACTCTCACGCCGGAGCTTGGTCACGGATCCCCCTCCCGGGGTCCCCCGTGACGAGGCTAACGGTTTATTCTTTTGTAGCAAGCAAGGATAGGAGCTCTTGACGTCACCGAAGATCCATCCAACGTCAGCCGAAGGTTGGGTATTCGGCAGTTTAGATAGCTCGTAGATCGACTGAAAAGCTCGCTCAAACAGTATACGGTAACAACTCTCAAATATGTAGATAATCCAATCACATCAGCCACGACCCATGGTTAACACATTTTGACAAAAGGCAAGATGCACACACATTGTAATCCAAGACTGGTTTAATGAAGGTTTTCCCAAGACACTACCCCTCTCCCGGGAATCCATTACTATACGAGTTAGCAAAGCTTTACTTTTCGCATGTCTTTGCTCCATGCTAGTACTCAACACCAGGCCTTTATTGGAATAAACAAGATATTGGTTCATTCTATGGTGTCTGAAACCATAGATCACACGCACTACATCCCAACTGCCAGTCTACTTTACGCGTAACTTAAAAAAATACGTGTACATCAATAAGGCATCCCACATTCAACATAATGAAAAAAAATCTTGAATTGTAGTACAACTCCATTAACATGAGATTCAAACCCCCCTTCAAAACACGCAGACGCTTTGGGTTCTAAGAGTTTTAGGGTTTCACATCCGCCCTTTTTTTCCTCATATCTTTAAACACTAATTTATATCTCGCTCTCTTTTTCTCTAAATCTGAGACTTGGTGATGGAGATTGAGGAATCAAATGCTGAGACCCCTTGGCTGTTTTGAGTTCATTGATTTCCTTAATCGATGTTGCTAGAAAGCTAGTCTCCTTCGCTATTACGAGTTATTCATAGGTGAGTATTTCCTTCATTTCTTACTTTTTGATTCTTTCATTCATACGTTTATTTCTTGATTTATTAAATCCAGATGTAGTTTAATGTTTGATTGTTGTAATTTGTTAAAATTAGCCTTTGTTGTTCGATGATTTAGATTTTCTAGGTCCGTTTGGTCTCTTGTTTTTCTGCTTGTTTATACACTTATTTATGTTGATATTACTGCTGACAATGATTTTTAATATGTTTTTAGTTAATGATTACTGTCAGTTGATCATTGGTTTATATCTAAATTGTTGGAAATAGCATAAAAATGGTTTTGATAAGTGACATTTTATATTGAATCAGGCATTTGGAAATAATATTGACAAAAGGTTATTTGAGAATGAGATGGATTGCAACCCATGTATGAATAATAAAAAATGATACAAAGCAAGTGCATTGGCTATATGTGAATTATTGTATAATTGTTACTTTGATCATGATTTGTTAAAATTTTTTTGCTGAATCTTTCTTGGGGTCCGACTGTTCTAATAATTTGTAATTTTGGCAATTTGCAGGGCTACCATGTGTCTTTTTATTCCTTTTGCTCACATAATTCGTTAATTTTGGGTGTGCATTTGACGAGCGTGGGAAGACATGGGTGTTGCGGTTGGACATTTTTTCGCCATTGGACCTAATCGCGTTTTGAGATTTGGTCTTTTTTTCGTTTGCTAGATTATTATTTTTTACTATAAATTTTGTTGGACATTTGATTAGTTTTGTCATGGTGCGGTCATCACTTTTTCCCGGATTTCCTTTCATCCTATCGATGTTTTACCTCAAGAGGAAGTTAGACTAAAGGGTATGGGGGTCGGCCGAGGCCAGGCTAGGACCGGCGCCGATCCCCCACACCACCCCCTGAGGCTCGGCTCGGCACAACCGGCACCCCACAGCCGGGTAAGACGGGGCTCCACTTGAAGATTATAGCCGTTGCTTTCTCTCTCTCTCTCTTCTTTCTCTGTCCTCTCTCTTTCTCTCTCCTCTCTATCTCTTTCTCTCTCTAAATAATCAAATAAATTAAACTTTTAATTGTTTTTTTAAATTATGTGGAGCCCCATCCTCCATCCCCCTCAAATGTGAAGGAGGCTCATCCCCCACGAGCCGGTGATGTGGCGCCTACGTGGCGGCCCATCCTCGTGGGGATGAGCCTCACCATACCCTTTAGTTTTATAAGAAAAGAAAATCACAGTCAATGTCGTTGCATAAGTAAACATTTATGATTTCAATCTCTGGGATTTTCCATGTTTTAATCGTTCACGAAACCATAATAACTATGTGTATTTCATTCCTTTAAATAACAATTTTTGTTAGTTTATTTTGCTCCATCCTAACTATATTTGAATCAATGAAACCACTTTAGGCTCAGGCCCAATACTTCTGACAAAATGTAATGGACCCAGACGAGGAAGCCCAACAGATAACCCTCGTCGTCAAATCCAACTATATAAAGTGGAACCTTTTAATTTAATAATTTCTAACCAATCATTTTTTATGATTATAAGTCTTCAGATATCAACATATTTTATACGATACAAAATATTTTCTATTCGAATTCTTTGTAGATAGAAAATAAAATACACAAAAGGGTCTTTGGCCTAACACTCTCATGATATGAAAAATGATGCCATCTCTATGAAGTTGAGAGTTCGAATCCTATGGTGATCGTGACTCAGTGACGTAAAACTAGAAGTACGTTGTTTAAAGAAAGAATGAGATACAAAATATTTTCTATTCAATTTCTTGTAGTTGTTTAAAATATTAGAATATCGTCGCATACCACTTTTCTCACATGTTGATTAATAGTCAAAGCATTCGTGTTGTACTTGAATTTATAAAATTTGTAAACACTTGGATTTTGCATTTGAAAATTGAAACTCATGTGATTGGTTTTTCAGGAACGGAAAGCGGTCTTCTCAAGACCAACTAAAACACCGACAACTACTTGGCTGGCCCCCTTACACATAACACAATGAGTGAGTAGATCTCACACATATTTACTTCCTTCAAATGGATAACAATGTTTATACGATTTTATTATTTGGTAATAAAAAATAATCATCATGTGTTTTAGCTTTTTTTCAGATTTATTCTGGACTCATCATTATCGAGTAAATAACATTTCAAAAATCACATGTCTTTTACCTTTAATTTTAACATGACTTAGGGTGTCCGGATTGGGGGCGGCAAACCCACCCGGCACCGATCGGCAAACCCACGGCAACCAATGCCAACACCTTTGCCGCATGGGTGTTTGACGAAATGGGCACAGATTCGGTGAGGCATAACCGACGCGAGGAAGGGAGGAAGGAGAGAGAGGGGGGGGGGGTGTGGGTGGGGTCCATTCCAATCTCAACCAATCACATCTTTTTCCTTTTTTTTTATTTAAAAAGTTTACCACTTCACCAAATATCTAAACCATTGCCAACACTTTTCACCAAAGTTTAAACATTTTTCACCGATTGACGTTGCGCACTCTGATTGGTCGATTTTTTAGTTTGCCACTCTCAAGTGTTTAACCACTCCTAACACCGTTAGTAGCATTGGAATAATATCATTTTTAATATGCACCTTGTTAAGCATTCCTCAATAGTAATCAACGCGATTAATATTTTTTGTATTTAAAATACATAATTTCACTTAAATTATATCACTAGTTATTACTAGTATTTGAAGAATATTTAAGTAAAAATCACTATATCCTGATCATCACTCGAAATTCACTCACTAGTCCAGTGGTGAAGTTTGCCCATTAATTTAGGGGTATCAAAAAAAAAAAAATTACTGTTCAACGGAGTAGCAACAAGGTTGCTGGGAGTCTGGGATGATCGCAATTCTGTGACGTTCTGTTTCTTACGTTGCCGCCCATACACAAACAAAAGGATGTTTTATTGTTTTGAGGCTCAATTGGGACTCTTTCAATTATATTATATTTAATTTGGGTTAACTCTATCATTTTTGTCTAATTATTATACAAGTTTGGTGTGTAAAAGGTTTGGACTTATAAAAGTTTAGAATTTTACAAATTAAAGTATCTTATTTTTTTGGGGTATTCCTGCCCGTATTTGTTCAAGACTATCCTTTATATAAAGCCAAAAAAAATTACATTACAAATACGGGGTTGAACCGTAGCCTGTGATCACCTCCTTATACTGTTCCTCCGCCGTTGCACTAGTCACCAGCAGGGGCGGACCTACCCTTTGGCCAGGGTGGGCGGCCGCACCCCTTGAAAAAAAAAAATAGTGTATATTTTAGGCAAAAAAAACCCGACAACACCCCTTGAAAATATGGTTAAACACATTATCCGTAACCCTAACAAATAATAGTCCGTCATTGTTCACCGGCCTAACTATCTACTCTCTTTGCCCTCTCTTGCTTGCTCTATTCGCTCTCTTTACCCAACAGTAACCCTAAAATAAATTCTTAGCTATACACTCTCTAGTTTGTCTGATAAAAAGATCTCTATTTACCGTCAAGCCATTGTCGTCAAAACACAAACAATTGTGAGACATTGTGGTTGTGGCAGTGGTGTGGTGTGGTGTGATACGTGGTGATGGGGTGATGGGCCTTGGCGGATTCAGGAAATTTTTTCGGTGGGTTCATTTTGATGGATTCTCACTATTTTTTTTTTAATAATACAAAGTTTTCACTATTTTTTTTTTTCAATTTTTTTGTAAAAGCAAGTGGGTTCATATGAACCGACAAAATAAGACTGGATCCACCACTGGTGATGAGGTGATGGCTGCTGGTGGCTTTAGTGCGATAGAGAGCAAGAATAGAGTAAAAAAGAGAAGTGTAAGTGATGAAACAATGGTTAACCGGGTGGGGTTAACTCACTGGTCTCGTCAAGTAGGGTTAATCCCTTCTTTCCGAGGATCGCTGGCTAGATCGTCCGCTAGTTGATTTCCTGCACAAGGAAACAAGCCGTGACTCGTAACAAGGAGGATGGGGTGGGGGGTGCTCCTTGTTACAACTCTCCGACGTGAGAATCAGTAATTTGCTTGGGAAGCAAAGTGTGATAGTAGTAGTAGTGAGAGAGTTCCGAAGTGATACCTCAAACCTGGTTTGGGATGAGTATTTATAGCCGAGGAGTGAAGGAGGGTAGTTGAGTAGCTAGTCTGACATCGCACAGTCTCTTGCAGGTGTGTCAGACCTGTCGGTTACGGTGGTGATGCTACGTCCTGCTGTGGTGTCAGACTATTGCACACATATGGGTTGATAGGCGACTGTTCACGGTGCCACTTGCACTGTGGTGTCAGACCCACTTGCCTTGTAGGCAGGATGCGGTGCCAGGCCGCATCACTGCTTGCGGTAACTAATGTTGTTCCCACGTTCTTTGTTCTGGCCAAGATGCTTTGCGGGATGCGGTGCCATGCCGCATTGCCACTTGGTGACTGTTGTCCAGATCCCTTGTCGTGACGAAAATGTTCATAGGATGCGGTGCCAGGCCGCATCGCTATGCGTAACATTTGTTTCCGTACTTAGGGTAAGTCTTCTCATCACTGGACAGATTGGACCGCTGTGTTCGCGCGTGTCCGCACGGACACAGGTACGCTCCTGCTGGTGGGGGTTTTTGATAAGGGTAATGGTCACTCGCAGTCGTGCTGTCGCGAGATCTGGGACCATACCCTTTCAGTAAGGATCTTGCATATATTTATATTAATAGTTTTATTTTAATGATTTTTGTTTATTCATAGTTTGATATATATATTTTTAGTATTTGCAAGTAGTTTCATTAAATTATTATTAATTTTTTGTTTGTTAGTAAGTGCATTTTGTCCATTTAAAAAAATGTTAATAGATAAGGACTAAAGAAATTAGTCAAGTGGACACAAATGGCAAAAAACACAAACCGCAGCATGCCTAAAATAAGAAAAGTGACAATTTTTATCAACCAAAACAAACGAAAATTGGACAACTCTTCTATGAAACTAAAATAAAGATAATATTTGGGTTATTGTTGTATTTTCTAGATATTAAGTGATGATGGGGTAGCTCGAACCTCAATAAAATGACTAAAAATACATGACAGCTTGAAGGGTTAAAAGATTCAAAGGTTTAAAGCCCGAGAACTGAGTTAAGGCAGCACGTGTACAGTAATCAGTCATGTCGCTGATTACTTGAACAACTCTCCCAACCGTAAAAGTAGAACGAGTACACAGAGTGTAGTCTTTTATCCGCAGGTCCAAACGCTTCAACCCCTAAAAGGGTAAGTCCTCTACTGCAAGCATGGTTTACTTGTCCAAGGTTTCCTCTTTGAGCGATACATTCCTCTATAAAATGACACTTCATTTAGTGCTGAAAAACATTCCGATCAGTTCTGATTCCATTGGGATCTCTGGTCTTCCTCTCGAGTACTTGTTCCATGCAAGTCTCTTTTCTTCACATTCAACACACACTTTTCTACTGCTCATGCATCCGAAGCTGAACACACTTCAGTTGAGGATCTTGGACAAGTAACAAAATATAACTAGTAAACCTCTCTCCACGTCTTGCAAACGTGGGGGGACCCCACGACCTGCGTTAGGCAAACCGGAACCCTCCAAGACTTTTGCCTAACCAGCCTAGCTACTATCATCGGTTTAGTATTTGTTGCATCAAGTTGGCGCCCACCGTGGGGCTACGTCGCTAATTCTCTACAAAAGACCTAGTAGTCTAGCTCCATTTTCTCAAAAAAATCATAATGTCGGAAAGTGAATCTTCGGGAAAAGTAAATCAAGTTCCACATACCTCTACCCCAAGCACTAGCCAGACTCATGTGGCTATACCAACGTCCTTCTCAACACCGGGGAGCACTCCTACTGGAGTAACATACCCCGAATTCCTCACTTTCCAAACACCGACTCCGTCTAGATCAGGGGTTCAATCCCCTAACGTCGGTGCCTCTAACACACCCTCACGTGTTGACCTTACCCCTGAAGGGGTCGTCAACAACTTCCTAGAGTTGAGGTCTCTCCTCAATCAATACGTGAGTAGGGAAAGAGACAAATGGGTAAGGATCCGGTTGGACTATGATGAGCCAGAGCCTTCGTTGTCTCCTGAACCTCCAGCTCTTCCTTTCACAAGCTCACAACCAACCCTGTCCAGGAATGAGGCCGGTCCCAGTCATCCTCCTCCAAATCCTAACCCATACATATACACGAGGCCAGATCCGACAACGTTTCCTCTCTTTTCCTCCCAACCAGCTGCAACCGGTGCTCCATTGGGACACGAGCTAACTCTGGATCAGCTATTACAATCTTTTGTTGCAAGCCTTCCACCCCCAGTCACATCTACGTGGGAACAAGCTTTGTCCGTACTCCCCTTGGTACGAAGTGCCGTTATGAGTGCCCCTTTGGGGATAAATTGCTTAGTTGCACCTGGAAGCCTTCAACCTTATGCCTCAAATGATGGCTCAGATGGTGGCCTCCTTCCCTTGGCAGCATTTTATTAATTAGGTGTTGGCCACACAAGGGAATCACAACAACAACACAGGTGCAAGGGTGGAAGAAGATTTGGCCAAGCCATACAAACTGAGTAATCTCTCGTGCTTCTCACAGCAAATAGCCGATTATGATTTTCAAACCAAGATCAAAATGCCATCCCATATCAAGTCGTATGACAAAACCGAGGATCCAGAAGATCACCTTCAGATCTTCACTAGTGCTGCTAGAATTGAGAAATGGCCAAATGCTAAATGCTGCCTAATGTTTATGCAGACCCTCGTAGGATCAGCCAGAATATGGTTCAACGATTTACCGGCCAAAAGCATTCGAAGCTTCGATGATCTGAGCAAAGGGTTTCTAGCCAATTTCTCACAACAAAGACGGTACGTTAAAAATGTCACGGTAATTTTCCAGATAAAACAAAGGGATGATGAAAGCCTTCGAGAGTTCATCAGAAAGGTATAAAAAGGAGGGGCTAACATATGTGGGGGCGGATGAAAAGATGAGAGTAGCCGGTTTCATGAATGCAATCACCTCCAAATACCTCACTAGGGATTTCAACAAGTCCCTGCCAAAAACCTTAGAAGAAGCTCTCGAAAGGGCCGAAGCCCACATTAGAGGTGAGGAGGTTGTAGACATAAAAGAGCAAAGAAAAGGGGATCTAGCTGGCAAGGCAACAGTCCAGCTAGAAAAAAAGGGAAATTTCCATTCCTATGACAGACACCAAAGGGGTTCAGAACAACGAAGGTCTGAAGGCCGGAACCCTCCAAGCAGGGAGAAGGCCATGAACTTCACACCCCTTACCAAAACCCCTCAAGAGATTCTATCTACAGAGGAAGTGAAACAAAGCTTCTGACCTCCCAGACCTCTCCCTAAAAGCAAAAGGAATGAAAATTCCACCCAGTTTTGTGAATTTCATGAAGAGAAAGGTCACCATACTAATGATTGCTTTCAACTCAAAAAGAGGATTGAGCAGGCCGTCAAGTCCAGAGAGCTTGCCCACTGATGTGCGTTAGGTGTATATATAGGTTTAAGTATATTTTAAGCCCTTTTACACTTTCTTTAGCCAAGTTTTAAATTTATAAAACACGATATTTACTAACACTAAACACACATATGGGCAAGTGCACCCATCGTGAGCGTAGTATAGTGTTGGTAAGATACCGAGGTCGTCCAAGGACACAAGAGCTTTTAGTACCGGTTTATCCTCAACGTCTAATCAAATCAAAAAGTTTAGAAAAAGGTTTTAAACTAAGAAAAATAAAAACTAACTAAAATGCTGAAAATAAAAATAAAAATAAAACAGATAGACAAGATGAATCACTTGGCTCCGACTCGTGTTTAGTGTAACCTTTGATTATTTCCGAACTTTTGCACTTTTTAAGAGATTATCTTAGTTATTGTAGTAGGCCCCTCTTTTGAAGGCGACGTTACCCTCAACCCAGTAGTTTGAGTCAGCAAGGATACAATCCTAAAGGGTCGGATTATTGAAAGATAATTAATTAAGTTATTAATTCATATTATGGTAGGCCCCTCTTTTGAAGGTGACGTTACCCTTGGCTAAGTAGTCTGAGTCAGCAGGGATACAGTCCTAAGTAGCCGGATTAAAGTATTAATAGTAGCTTACATATGAGGGGATCAAAGAGTTTGGACCCCCGCCATCCAATACCGTTAAGTATTGAAGGAGGTCCTACTAAATTTGGCCCAGGTCCTTGCAGGATCTATACACTGAACAAGGCAAGACTTTTACCAAACCGTTCCCTTAACCCCCGACCAGGTAGCCAACATACCTCCATATAGACCGTGGAGATATGAATGGTGAAAATCTTTTATTTTATATAGACAGTAAAATAATGCCAAGACACCACGGACAAACGATAAGGAAAAATCACCTTCAACATAAGAAACTAGTTATTAAAGTCATTAATACATAACCAAGTAAAAAGTGCGAAAAGATTAAAAATAAAAAGTATTACACTAGACACTTTGTCTTCACCAAGTGATGTAAGAGACTTAGGCAAACATGGCCTTGATTGTCAATAACTCTTACGATCAATCTTGGATCCCGAGACGACTCACACACTCTATGATGGACAATGGATGATGGTGGTGGATGATGGTGTTATGGTGGTGGTGGGTGGTGGGTGAAGTGTGAGAGAGGTGGTGTGCCAAGGGATGGTTTGAGCTTGAGCCAATCACTCCTATTTATAGGCTGAACAGAAGCTCGGGCATGGCCCCGTGTCCAGTGGGCACGGCCCCGTGTCCACATCCTTCTCTGTCTTCATTAATTGCTCTTGTCTGTATTAGTTGACCACGGCCCCGTGTCCGCTGGGCACGACCCCGTGTGCAGAAGCATATCTGTACTATCAAGATTTGCCTGGATTCTGCGAATCTTATAGTTTACCACGGCCCCGTATCCGCTGAGCACGGCCCCGTGGTGGGCGATGGAAGCTTCTGCAACTTTGTCTTTTATGCTGACACTTGGGCACGCCCCCGTGCTCATTGAGCACAGGGCGTGTTCAGCCTTCTGTTCTCTTGTTTTGCTTGGGAAGATGCTGTCGTGGGGTCGGGCATGTCACGTTTGTTCCTTTTCTTGTATTTATGTTAGATTTAGCTGCCTTTTTGCTTCTTTTGTTAATTTGAGCTCATTTAATCCTGAAAATACAAAAGGAAGACAAAAGCACACTTTTTCCAACATTAGTACTAAAAAAGGGTTAGTTTTATGCCACAATTGATGTAATTTATATGTTGCATTTTGCACACATCAAATACCCCCACACTTGAATCTTTGCTTGTCCTCAAGCAAAACTCTTTATAATGTGGCTTTACACTCCCAAATGGAATGGGTAGATGAGAAGGTTTTTGGGCTTGTCATAGAGTGTCGGGATTTCCAAGATTCTTTATTTAGTTTTATTTTTATTTTTATTTATTTACGATCCTATTCGTCATGATTTATTTAAAACTTTTCATAAGATAAATTACTTATTAGGGCATAACATGCCTCTTTAAAATTTCATTTATATACAAGTTCACATACCTCACGGGGGATCACTCAACACTCGGCCGAAGATGTATTTTAGTGAATCACTCGAGAGCGGCATAGAACTTACTCCTACCATAGGCTTGCCAAGCAATCAATCATCCTCCTTTTAACTATATTCCTTTGTAAATATCAAGAGGACTTTGGGGTGAAGGGTTAGGCTTGGGTTAAAGGTAGGTGGTTGGGTTAGTGGTTAGTGAAAGGGCGAAAAGTGTAACAAGCGTCGGTTTTCGTAAGACTTTCTATTATTTTTGCAACTTTTTATTTTGATGAAGCTTTTATTCAAACAAAGTTATTTTTGATAAACTTGTTTGTTTATTTCTCTTTTGCTTCATCATCAACATTTTTTTTGAGTCATACGAAAAACCGGGCTTATTACTAAAATAAAAAGTTAAAAATAAAAAAAGGGTTTTGGTGGGTGAAAGGGTATTTGGTTTGGGTTATGAAATGAAAAGGTTTAGGCTCAAAGGGGCTAACTAGGGGGATTTTGGGTAGGTGGTAAAAAAAAGAAAATAATGGTGTAGAAATAAAAAAGGGTTAGTCCTAATGCCTCCATCATTTACTTACTTGGATTTAAGTTGGTAAGGACCGGGAATGCATCGTCGTGGCAAGTTCTAGAGTCGTATGAACCAAGCGGCTATTCACACAAGAAACGAAAAATGAGCATTTAGTTTAATGATATGTATTTGTATGCTCAATAAAGTCTCAAAACTCACTTTTGTGGGAATGAGTTTTTTTTTGTGATCAAGTATATATAATCAAATTTTAACTAAGCTTGTCATGATGTTTCATATTTTTCTTATGTTGGTTCTTTTTATCACGACGCTATCGGTTGTAAATTTGTAAAAATATAACCTTTTTAGAATTTGAAACTCCCAAGTTAAACCTAGACAAGTAAAAAAAATAAAATTAAAAAAAAATTTGAAAAAAATTGGGGTGATTAGCGGTTCCAATAGAGTTTTTGTTAGTGCATTTATGTCTATAGCCTTCGTCAATCGGAGCCGTAGCAAGAAACAGAAGAAAATGAGTCGTTATATTAGTGATAGCTAGACAAAAAGGCAAGGTGGCATAATTGTAATAATGAGAAATCTCATTAAAAGCCAAGGCCTATAAATAGGAGCTTTATGTTTAGATTAGAGACTTTTGGCTCATTTGTCATTTGGAGCTTTCTAGATCTAGAGATAGAATCTAGAGAGAGAAAGTGATTCAAGGTGCTTGTTCTTGTTAGATTTCTAATAGAATCACGTTTATATTACGTCACATGTATTAGATCGCGTTCGTGTACGGATTCCGCACGTCGAACGTTCGTTACGCAATCGTACGGTGTCAAAACCGATCTTTCAAGTGGTATCAGAGCAGGAGCTCGATTGCACTGATCTATCACACATTTCCGCGCATAAAATCATCAGATTTCAGATCCGAATTGCATCACTTCTTCATCTTTTTCATATTTTTCACTGATTTTCGTCAAATTGAACGGGCTTTTACGGTCCAAATCGTCTGATTTTTTGATATGTTGTGCGAAAACACCTGATCTATAACCCTACCAAGTTTCAGATCCTAATTCCTAGCCGTTTAGGAGAAATTCGAGTTTTTAGGTCCGTTTGAAGCAGTCCTGACCTTTTGAAGCAGTCCTGACCGTTTGAAGCAGACCTGTCCGTTTGAAACTGACACCATCCCGTTTGAAAAATTGCATGAGCGTTTGAAATCTGGTGTGACCGTTTGAAAATGCATGTGACCGTTTGAGGGTGTGACAGTTTGAGGGTGTGACAGTTTGAGGGTGTGACCGTTTGAGAGTGTGACAGTTTGAGGGTGTGACCGTTTGAAGGTGTGATTGTTTGAAGGTGTGACCGTTTGAGAGTACTGTTTGAAACACGATTCCCGTTTGAAATTGGTTCAGTTGATCACGTGATTAAAGTTGGACGGTTCAATCATAATGTTGTCGGCTATTTGAATTGAACAATTAAAGTTGTCCGCTAGTGTAAATGGAGGTCCAATGAGAATTCGTTTAAAAGAAATAGTTTGAACCGGTTTGCATGCAAAGAATAAAGTTGTCGGCCACATTTAATTAGAAGATTCAATTAAAATCGAGTCTTGATATAAGTGCTTGCATGTGAAAGATATTAAAGGGATAGTCAGAAAGTATCTCGGACTTTTGATTGACAATTAAAGTGTACACATTGTTTCATCATTAGAATTGTCGGATAAATACAGTTGTGGATATCCAGAAAGCATGTACTGCCCATATTATTAGTTTACGGCCCAATCATATTATATCGATACTTGTTTTTGTCGGCTATTATCAAGCCCATTCATTATAAAATTGTGTCAACCCACTGTTTACATCGGCCCAATCTCAAAGTTCAAATCTTAATGGTTAGTTCATTACCAAGTCTGCACAGTTTGGAGTTCAAAGGTCTCAAAGGTTCAGGTCGTTTGAATTAGATCCGAGTCATAGCAATCTGCACAGTTTGTCAACCTTCAGTTCGCACAGAATATTCACCAGTTCGAGAATTATTTTGATTCAGTTATTTGATAGTGTTTAAACTGATAAGTGTTTGTTTGTTTGTTGATTCAAGGTTATTCAAAGATCAAACCATGGCTGAAGAATTCTACAATACGTTTTTCAATGCATTCACATCTGAATCTTTCGAGATTGCAAATGTTACACCAAAAACCATCACGAAAGCAATCAATGAGAACATCACGCATGATAATTTCTACGGAACACATTCAAAGCCACCAACTCTGGAGAGCATTGAAGATTATACATGGTGGAAAGAACGTTTTCTCAATTGGGCGAAAGCGTATGCTCACGAAAGCTGGTTCTGCTTAGAATTTGGATACGAAAGGCCAAAAGATGATAAAGGCGAAGAACTTACATTCAAGAAGTTATCAAGAGAAGATAAATCTGAGTTTGCTGCCGAACAAAGAATGATTGCTTTGATCCAGACAGCAATTAGAAATGATATTTTTGCATTACTGAATCATGATGGGTCATCTAAATCAGTTTGGGAAGCTTTACGTGTTAAAGCTGAGGGGGGTAAACAGATAAAAAAGAACAAAATTGTTTTACTTAAAAAAAAATTGATCTGTTTGATAGCCTAAAAGGAGAGACAGTGAGACAAATGATTGAGAGATTTTGTCATCTTAAAATTGAACTTGAGAGATTTGAGATAGTGAAAACAAGAGAGGAACTTATAGATAAAGTGATTGAAGCGTTACCACGAGCTGATCAGTGGCAAACGTTTGTGTTTATTTTGAAAAATGATGCTTTATATGATACAATTTCTCTTGATGTATTGTTTGAAAAGATAGAGAGTCATGATCTGGAACTGCAAAAGCAAAGCAAGATGACTGGTTCTTCACATCAACAGAATGTTGGTCTATATTATAAAGGCAGTGTACCTTCGGAGAAAGGTGTTGGTTCACCAAAGACAGCATTCAGTGGTGAGAAGATGAAAGAACCTCAAACAACTTCAACAAGTCATCATTTTGGATATCATTCATCTTCAAAATCAAATTCTGATGAAGCTGAGGAGATTCTATGCAACATCGCTCTTAAGTTGAAAAATTCTCTGGCAATGAGCATTAATGCAGCTAAACAACAAATGAGTTTCCTTGCATCTGTTTTGGAATCGTATGAAGGTCTTGTAGCTGGAAAAATTGGAAACTCCGAATTAACCAAAGAAGACTACGACCAGATTGATCCGGAAGAGATGGAGCTCATTGACATTCGTTGGTGTTTAGCTAGTTGCATCCGAAGAGCACAGAGATATATGGAAATTACTGGAAAACAATCTCTTGGAAGTGCATCAACTAAGCTTGGATTTGACAAATCCAAAGTGACCTGCTTCAAATGTAAGCAGAAAGGTCATTTCAAGAGAGAATGCACTAATTCTGCAGTTGGTGGAAATGAACATCCGTTCAATGATGATTAGTACCGAAAGGCAATCTACCATCGTAGCAGAGAAGAGCCTAAGATGATTGAAGATAAACCTAAATCGAGAGCTTGTTTTGTAATTCAAGATGATGAAGGTTTTGATTGGTCCAAGATATGTCCAGAAGAAGATCGTTTGGAGAATGTTCGAAAAATAGCTCATGGGAAAGCTATAACAGAGGAAAGAAAGTTTGTTTTTGTTGCTGAAATTCATGAAGAAAACAATGAAGAAAAAGATAAAGTTGAGATCAAAGAGAAGACTTGAGAAGAGATTTTGAGTGAGAAAACTTATAGAGAAAGAAACATTGTTTACAACAGAATGGATGAGATGCAGGAAGAATATGAGATTGCTGTCAGTAGCAAAAGATGGGATAAGAAGAGAGAATGTTACTTCAACAGAGAAGGAGAACCAGTTGTTCCAAAGAAAGACATAATCTTTGATGATGTTCTTCTCATAATTCCTTTGAGAGCTGAATACTATAGAAATGTATTGAAAGATGACACATATGCTAAAAGGCAAGAAAAGGAGATCAGATATGCTATGACATCTTGTTTAAGAAAAAGGGATGAAGAGAGAATGAAAAAGAGTGTTGAAGAGATGGTGAACAATCTGAAGAAAGATGCTGAAGAGGTTAAAGCAGAAGCTGTTGAAGTTGTGGTGAATGTAGAAGTTGAGAAAGTTGTTACTGAAGAGCAACAAGTTGAAGAAACTAAGAAGAAAGAAGAAGTGAAGAATGAGAATTTGGAAACTAGTGATGTTGGTGAAGAAGTTGGTGTTGAAGGAAAGAAGAATGATGCTGATCAGACAGATGAAGCAAACACCGAAGTGCCAATCACTGAGGTAAATTCTAACTCTGAAATCTTAAAAACGGTTGAACAGTGCAAGAAATGCATGGAACAGTGCAGAGCTTGTACTGAAAAAGATGAGCAATTCAGAACAAGAGATCTTGAATTTACTAAAATTGAAAACATTTTTAAACAAAAATGCAAAGAAATGCTAGAAAAAGAAAAAGTTTTAAAAGAAAATGATGAAAAACTTTCAGAAAAATGTAAAAAGTTAGAAACAGAAAATGAAGTTTTGAAAGAAAATGTTTCTAAATTGACAGAAGAATGTTCTAAAAAAGAAATTGCTTGTCAAGAAATGAAGAAAGAATATGACTCAATGAAATTAGCATATCATATTACGAAAGAGTCATACGAAAAAGTAAAAGATGAAATGAAATATGCTCAATCACGAATGAATTATCTTTCTGAAACAACTAAAGAACTTAAACGAATGTATTCCATAAAACAAGATGTTGTTAATTCTTATATTGAGGATGTTGCTAAGCTAAAGCAACAGATTGCTGATCTAGAACAGGATAACAACAAGTTAAAGAGTTATCACGTGTCATCATATGTGCTTGAACGAATTTTCAATATAAAACTGGGAGATGGTGAGTCTGAGCAAAACAAGAAAGGCATTGGCTCAGAGTTTCATCAAGTTCCACCACCGGGAAAATTTGCATTTTATGATGAGGAAAAGGTCGAAAAAGCTTTCAACATGGTAGATCAATTGCCAGACAACATTGGCATAACATATTCCAAATTTGACGATTCTCATGATTCAGAGGTGGTAGGTAAAGTCGTTGAAAGTGTGTTGAAAGAAGAGTTGGTTGATACAGGTAAATCTGAATCACAGGATGAAGATGAAGGAAATCTTCATGATAGTTATTTGAAAAACACAAAATCCGAGAAAAGTTTGAATGGTGATTCAAAAGGATTGGTTTATACCATGATTGGATCGGACAAATTGTTCTTAGATGTTGTATTCCCGATTCAGAATGTGATTTCAGAAAAGGTTGATAAAGTTTTCAAAATGGTTGAGATTGAAAAGTCTGAGATTTCAAAGTTTGTTGGTAAGAGTCATAGAGGTTCGTATAACAAACCTAGTTTTAAGAAGAAAAACATGAAGGCTGGCTTGGGTTATAAGAAGAAACAAAGTTGGAAAAGAAATGAAACTCCGAATTTTCAGACAAAAATGAGTTTTGTTCAAGGAAATAGTTTAGCAGAAGAAAAAGAACTCAAATTGAGACAGCCTAATGATGAGTTCTTTGCTAAAAAGAAAAAGCAACAACCACAGGTTAAAGATGTTTCCATGAGAACATGTTTTAAATGTGATAAAAAAGGACATCTTGCTCGCAAGTGTCCAAATATGAAACCTGTGGATGTTGATAAAAAGTAGATTGATGCTGAGAAACAAAAATCTGAGAATGTGAGACAAAGGTCAACCAGATTTGATTCAAAACAAACTTGGAGGTACAACACAAACAAGTTTGCTTCGAATCAAAATTGGAAATCAAACCTGAACAGGTTCGATTTAAGACAGACCTGGAATTCTCACACACCCAGAGTCAGAACAACTCAAAGTTGGAAAACAACTGTTGATATGACAAAACCTCAAGAGTTTTGGAAACCAAAAGTTGTTGATAAAAAACAAAATGTTCAAAAGGAGTCACATTTTTACAAACGTGGTACTCCTAAAGGTCAAAAATGGAGTGTAAAGAAACAGGTGATTCTTGAAAAAGATGAAAAAGTTGAAGTAAAAGTTGAAAAGATTTTTGTGAAAGATGACAAAGATTTTTCGAAATTGAATGAAAATTATTGTGTTGAAATGCCTAAGGTTCAACAGACCTGGGCTAAATTGTTCAAGTAATCAAGTAGTCTAAATGTGCAGGTGCTCAACAAAACCAAAGATTGTGAGAATGGAGGTTGGAGCAGTCTGGCACAACGAGGAGAGGAGGCTGCTGGATCCTGTGTTGGTTGAAACAGGAAGTTTATTTTCATTCTGTAAATAAATAAAAAATATTTCAAAAACCCTAAAAATTGAAAAACTTGAAAAACCAAAAATTTGTTTGTTTTTAGTTTTTGTCAAAAATAGAAAATTACAAAAATATGTGTTGATTGAATATGCCGAAACCCTCACGGCTGAACAAACATGATTATTTTCACAAGATTGAAAAACGGTTTTCAAACTGTAAATATCATTGTGTTGTAAATCATGGGGGTATGTTAGATTTTCTGCAAATCAGTGCACTTGAAGCAGAAAATGGATGGCGAGACAAAGCTATCAGTATTGGTTGTCAAATTTTTTTAAATGGTTTTGCATTTTAGGGGGAGTATTGTTGTTAGAAAATACAAAAAACATTTGAAAATTTGAAAAAGACAAAAACATGATAAAATTCAAAAATTGAGTTTTTGTGTAAAAAGAGGAAATGATAGTACATCAGTAGACCGTTACAGTATGCTAAAGAAATGTAATGTTTAAATAGTGTTAAACGATCTCACCGTGGATGTGTCTGTAGGTTTTTATACATTTAGTAAACTTTTTCGGGATATAAACCTAAATTCAAACTTGCTTATTTCGTGGGGAACACTACTTGGATATATAGGTAACCCCTGAAATCTTGTTTGAAAGGTCCCTCTTTCTGAGATACTAGGTCTTTATGCTTAGTGATATCTGGGGTATTATTCCGGGACTTCTGCTGAATGGAAGTTCTGACGTAGTCTCCGAATAATACTTTTCGCATTGCTTGAAAAATAGCGCAGCCCTCAGCAAATTGATGAAACAATAAAATTGATAGTCATTGCTGTTGTAATACAAAAGATCCTCTAAAGGGGACACACCAAAAGTCGAGCCGTCATCTCTCTGCTGAACGGAAGTTCTGACCTGAGCTCTCACGGTTTCGTACTATAATTTATTCCCCTTACAGATATCATCTAGGTATACTCACCTGTAAGACTGAATAGTGGGATCTGGATACGGGAGTATATTCAAGAGGTGGGACACATGAATGAGTTTAAGTTTTTAAAACACCTAATTCGTATCCTGAATCAGTTGAACTTTGTATGAAAATTTAAGTGGATCAGTATATCGACAATCTAAGTGAATTGTTTAATTCTTAATGTGTAACTAAGCTCAATGGTACTGGTGACTTGTCAAAAACTGATATGATCCTCTGATGCAAACTCAAACAAAAATATTGTTTGTAAATATGTTTGTACATATTTCTTTACTGCTTTATATTTTCAAAAAATACAAAAAGATTTTTGATTCTGCTTTATTTTCGACAACCGATGTCTGAAATGCTGAGTTTCAAAATCTAAGTATGCTGATTGTGTTTCTGAAAATAAACAAGTTCATTAATTTGAAACTTTCAATTTTAAAAATCAAAAATAAAAAACAGTTTGTGACATCTCCAAGGTCATTAGTTTGGACTTGGATGATTAACTGTGAGGGATTTTGGATACTTAACACTGCCAAATTCATGAAAATTGTTTGTTTAGAATGTTTGAGTGAGTCAGGTTACATTTCCTGGATAGCTGAAATTTGAAATGCTGTTACTTATAAATGTTTGAGTGAGTGCAGATGAGATTCCAGACTACGATCCCGGAAGCTGAGTCTAAGGGGGAGTCTGAAGACGAGGTCAAAGCAAGGGGGAGCTTGTAACCGAAAAGTAAGTTGTCGATCCCTAAAGCACGGAAGCTTGACGAAAGGGGGAGCCTGATGAAGAAAAGAGTTTATAGAAAGGAGAAGAAGCTGAAGCTGGAGATAGATCCACCGGGTTTCTGTTCAAGAAGACTAAAAGAGAAAGAGAAGACGCTACGAGTTTGACTCAATGATTGAGATTGACTGTGGCAATATCCAAGGGGGAGTCTGTTAGTGCATTTATGTCTATAGCCTTCGTCAATCCGAGCCGTAGCAAGAAACAGAAGAAAATGAGTCGTTATATTAGTGATAGCTAGACAAAAAGGCAAGGTGACATAATTGTAATAATGAGAAATCTCATTAAAAGCCAAGGCCTATAAATAGGAGCTTTATGTTTAGATTAGAGACTTTTGGCTCATTTGTCATTTGGAGCTTTCTAGATCTAGAGATAGAATCTAGAGAGAGAAAGTGATTCAAGGTGCTTGTTCTTGTTAGATTTCTAATAGAATCACGTTTATATTACGTCACATGTGTTAGATCGCGTTCGTGTACGGATTCCGCACGTCGAACGTTCGTTACGCAATTGTACGGTGTCAAAACCGATCTTTCAGTTTTGTGTAAGGCTTGTTATTAGGACTTGCAAGATTCAAGGTTTTAGCATCCCCCCACACTTAAATTACACATTGTCCTCAATGTGTCCCAAAATAAGTTTTTAGGTTGATTGAATGTGTAACATGGTGTGAAAAAGCAAAAATTTGTGTTACTGGGCGCCTGGACACGGCCCCGTGTTCGTTGGACACGACCCCGTGTTCAGTTGCCAGTAACGAAAACTTACAGAAGGTGGACACGGGGGTGTGTCGGCTGGACACGACCCCGTGTCTGGCAAAAGTCTGCAGATTTAGACAAACAACAGGTTGAAAAACAGGTTTCTGGCTCTTGTTTTCCTGTCCCGCCTATAGTAGCACTAAGGTTTAGTGCTCTAAGCCTCGTATGTACCTGTTTTAGCAATAAACACTACACCAAACCATAGCAAACATCCAAACTTACAAAGTTCAACATCCATGTCACAAAGTTAAAAAGAAAAAGAAATGCAGAAAATAAAAAAAAAAGTTAAAAGGAAGTAAATTGTTCAGCACTCGGCACGCAGGCCGGAAATTGTTCAAGAAAAAAAGGGGGTTAACCTGTGGGATCACCAAACAACCGCTTCCGCCTCTACTCCTCCCGCCTAGTCCATGTCCTCGTCCTTATCATCATCATCTCCACCATGCCCCGCAATGTACTCCTGGATATTTCCAATATCATTTTGGATATCAGATATGTTTCTCTCGATTGCTCCAACCCTATTGTACATGTTGATCGCCATGTAATAGGTGTTCCTGGTGCACATGAGGTTTTCCTGCAATAAATCATGTAAACTTGGGAAGTTAGGAAAACCGCCTCCTGAGGAGGATTGGCCCGGATCACCGTGGGGCTGGTACTGGTACTGATGATGTTGTGGAGCGTGAAGGACAAGTGCCTCTTGCGGGTTCCATGCATGCCCCTGCATCCTTTGGAAGCTAACCGTCCCGTCTTCAGCCTCATAAATTAGGTTCATTGAGCGGCAAATGTGTATGTCTACCCTCCCTGACCATGGGCTCCTTTCAAATGACCTAGGTATGTTGGTGAAGTGCTTGAAGAGACGGTATACCCATCCTCCAAAGAAGATAGGGGTTGGTGAAGTAGCAAGTCGGTTCAAATGCATGTTTCGGAGCAGGAGGAACGGAACATCAAGGTGTCTGCGGTTATGGATGCAGTGGAGGACAACCAAATCTCTCAACCCAACAACGCCACCGCTGTCATGCCTTTGGCTAAGAGAGTAGCCGAGGAGCCTATGGATGTATCGGTAGAGCGGGTCCCTTAACTTAGTGCTCTTAGTACTGCTCGGATTGTAGTGCCCTTCACCAATCTGAGCCCACGCGGCTTGGCGATCGTTCTCATCGATCTCTCGCATCCCTCCGGTATTCTCCTCGTTACCCGCATCTTCCTCCGCAAACAGCCCGAAAATCGACCCAAATTGTGCCATTGAAATCGATTACCTAGTTCCACCACATCGGAATGCTACCCCATCATTGTCAAATGAGTCGCACCTTGAATTGAACGTGAAGGTGCTATAGAATTCCAAAGTGCACTCGTGGACGGAACGAAGTCGAGTTGTTAAGGCGACTCTTAGTGGGCCGGTGACAAGGTTGTTGAAGCGGTCAAGTTGGTTCACCAATGCTAACAAATCCATGCATGCTTGTCTTGGGTATTCTTCCGGTCTTGTTTGAAGTACTTCGTATCTAGCCCTAGCATCGAGCTCATTTGCGTTAAACCTCGTGAACTTCCTTGCCATCTGAAAGAATACACCAAAAGTTAGCACGAAACAGTAGAATTTTCGGACAAAACTGCAAACAGCGTGCTGGACACGACCCCGTGTTCAGCGGACACGGCCCCGTGTCCAGGCGTCTGTTACACCAAAATTCCATTTTTCGTCCCGGTTTCGAAAACTTGAAAATTTTTGGTCCATTAGGTGCCGTTTACCCTGAAAATGAAACCCCAAGTGTCGTTTTTCCCAAAACAACCCGTTTACCCATTCAATTTTATCTTTTTTTCGGTTTAAAAACAAGGGTTTGGGGTTTTTGTGAGAAATCGGGTGAATCTATGAATAATACAAGTGGATTTACTTCCTAAAACATTAATCTAACTAAATGCTAACAGATTAAGGCAAAAAATTTAAGTTCAATCCGGATGGAGTTCATGAACCCTAGATTTTTTCCCAAATTTGAAGTTTTAACTACATGCAAGTGCTAAATCTAACTACTAATAATGATAGAATCATACCTTGATGTTGTTAGAACTAGAGGAGACGTTGAAAATCTGCGGAAAATCGCCTTGAACCAGAGCGTTTTTGGGGAAACGGGGCGTGTGGAATGATGTAACTGTTATGAAAAAGGGGATATATCCCGACAGTAGCGCGGACACGGCCTCGTGCCAAGCAAAGTTTTGGAATTTTTTTTTGTGCTCGTGTGAAGGCCCTGTTTCCCAAAAATTTTGGTTAGAAGACTTACCGATTTAGATGTCGTCCCAATTGTTCGTAACTTACCAGGTATGATGTTGATGCTTTCATTCGTCGACCGTCTGAAGCGAGATCTCCTCCTCTTCATCCTCAATGAATCCTTGATAGAGTTTCAGCCGTTGGCCATTGACTTTTAATGGAATTCCATTCCGAGATTTAATTTCTACTGCACCGTGTGGGAAAATATGGGTGATGGAAAAAGGTCCTGACCACCTAGACTTTAATTTACCAAGAAACAATCGAAGTCGTGAATTAAACAAAAGAACTTGATCTCCCACTCGAAATTCATTAGGTTTAATATGTTTGTCATGCAAGTTTTTCATTCTTTCCTTATAAATTTCCGAGTTTGAGTATGCATAATTCCTAAGCTCGTCTAATTCATTTAATTGACAAAATCGATTTTTACCAGCAAATTCTAAATCTAAGTTTACATTTTTAATTGCCCAGTAGGCTTTGTGTGCAATTTCTACTGGGAAGTGACAACTTTTTCCATATACTAGCTTATATGGGGTTGTACCTATTGTTGTTTTATAAGCAGTTCGAAAAGCCCATAAAGCATCATCTAATTTATCTGTCCATTCCTTTTTATTTAACCCTACGGTTTTTTCAAGTATTCAATTTAAACCTCTATTAGTCACTTCGGCTTGTCCGTTAGTTTGAGGGTGATATGCTGTTGAGACCCGGTGATAGACCCCATATCTTGTTAAAAAAATTTCAAGTTGATGGTTGCAAAAATGGGTACCTCTATCACTTATTAATGCTTTAGGTGTGCCAAAACGAGAGAATAGTTTTTTCAGAAATCTTACCACTACTCTTCCATCATTTGTTGGAAGTGCCTCGGCCTCGGCCCATTTAGACAAGTAATCTACTGCCACAAGTATATATTTGTTTCCTTTGGACGGTGGGAAAGGTCCCATAAAGTCGAGTCCCCACACATCAAAAATTTCACAAACAAGAATGTCATTTTGTGGCATTTCGTTTTTGGAAGAAATATTACCTGTTCTTTGTCAAGCATCGCAAGTCTTGACAAGACTTTGGGCGTCTTTGTAAATGGTTGGCCAATAAAATCCTGAATCAAATACCTTTCGTGCGGTACTCGCAGCACCATGATGTCCTCCGTATGGACCTTCGTGTCAATGGCGGAGAATTCTTCGTGCTTCGCTACCATGTACGCATCGTCGGATGAGTAGGTCGGCACACATTTTGAAAAGATATGGATCTTCCCAAAAATAATGTTTCACATTGGCAAAGAATTTTTTTCTTTGATGAGGTGGCCAACCTTTTGCGACTATACCGCTAGCTAGGTAGTTAGCATAGTCGGCGTACCATGGTTCTTCCTTGTATTCCACCATTTCTAGGGACTCCGTTGGAAATTTTTCGTTGATTTACTCGTCCCTGGTTGCCTCCAAAGCTGGGTCTTCTAAGCGCGAAAGATGATCTGCCGCGGTATTTTCTGCTCCTCTTTTGTCTTTGATTTCAATATCAAATTCTTGGAGGAGTAGAATTCACCGAATCAAACATGGTTTTGCGTCCTGCTTTTTGAAGAGATATCGAATGGCTGCATGATCTGTATAGACTATATTTTTAGAAAGAACAAGATAAGAACGAAATTTATCAAAAGCAAATACCACAGCTAGTAATTCCTTTTCAGTTGTTGTGTAATTTTCTTGTGCATCGTTTAGTGTTTTACTAGCATAATAAATTGGGTGGAAATGCTTTTCTTTTCTTTGTCCCAAGACAACTCCAACTGCAAAGTCACTTGCATCACACATGATTTCGAAAGGAAATTTCCAATCAGGTGCTATCATGATAGGTGCATTGACTAGCATTTCCTTTAGGGTTAGGAATGCTTGATTGCAATCCTTGTCAAAGATGAAAGGGGCATCTTTTTCAAATAAATTTTGTTAGAGGCCTTGAGATTTTAGAAAAGTCTTTGATAAATCGCCTATAGAATCCGGCATGTCCTAGGAAACTTCTGATAGCTCTAACGGAGGATGGGGGTGGTAGTCTAGAAATGGTGTCTATTTTGGCTCGATCCACCTCCATTCCTTCGCTTTAGATTTTGTGACCGAGTACTATTCCCTCCGTTACCATGAAATGACATTTTTCCCAGTTAAGGGTGAGGTTAGTTTCCTCACATCGGGATAGCATTCATTCAAGGTTATCAAGGCATTGGTCGTATGAATCCCCAAAGATAGAAAAGTCATCCATGAAGACTTCCATTGTCTTTTCTATCATGTCGTGGAAGATGGCTACCATGCAACGTTGGAATGTTACGGGGGCATTACATAGACCAAACGGCATGCGTCGATAAGCAAAAGTTTCATATGGACATGTGAAGGTTGTCTTTTCTTGGTCTTCGGGTGCTATCGGGATTTGAAAGTAACCTGAAAAACCATCCAAGAAACAATAAAATTTATGACCGGATAATCTTTCTAACATTTGATCAATGAAGGGCAAAGGAAAGTGATCTTTCCTTGTTGCTTCATTTAATCGTCTATAATCTATACATACTCTCCATCATGTGACGGTTCTCGTTGGTATTAATTCATTCTTTTCGTTAGTTATTACCGTCATACCTCCTTTCTTTGGAACTACTTGGACGGGACTTACCCAAGGACTATCGGAGATAGGGTAAATAACTCCGGCGTCAAGCAATTTGATTACTTCATTTTTAACCACTTCTTGAACATTTGGATTTACTCGACGTTGTGGTTGTATTACTGATTTGTAATCATCATTCATTAAAATTTTGTGCGTGCACATGGAAGGACTTATTCCTTTAATGTCTACAAGTTTCCAAGCGATCGCATTTTTGTGTTTTTTCAAAAGGTTAATTAATTTTTCTTTTTCTAAACTACCTAATTTAGATGAAATAATTACAGGTAATTTACCATCTTTGTCTAGAAAAGCATATTCCAAACCTTTTGGAAGTTCTTTGAGCTCAAGAGGTGGGTCTTTAGGAGACTCCTTATTTAGTTGTTCATTTTGATCAAGAACTTTAAAAGTTTGTTCTATGGCGACCTCTTCTTCAACAAAGTGGTCAAACTTTTCACTTGTATCGGGTGGTTCATCCTCATCTTCAATTAGGGGGTCATTATTGTCGAATGGATATTTCATTGACCGCTCAAGATCGACACTCTTTTTAAATGCCCCTAATTGAAGAGGTAGATTGTTGTACTTCCGGTTTTTCAAAGCTTCGTGAGTTTTTACAAATGGTCGTCCCAACACTAGAGGAGCGTCATCGAGGATGACAAAGTCGGTGGGGACTACCATTTGATTTGTTTGAACCAAGACATCCTCAACTACACCGATTGATTTTATTACCTTTCGATTGGATAAGAAAATGGGTATTTGAAGTGGAGAAAAATCACTAATACTTAATTTTTCGAAAATGTAGTTAGGCATTATGTTAACACAAAGATCTTTATCGATTGTGACATTACTAATAAATGAATTTTGAAATAAACATGGAACCGGTGTAATGTTAATTTCAAATGGATCTTCTTTTATTAGCGAGGTTTGATCATTAGTTAACTTAACACTTAACGTTTCGTCAATTTTAGTGTTATTGTTTAATTCTTTCAAAAACTTAGCATGAGTGGGAACTAAACAATGATTTTCAAAAGAAGGTGACAAGAGATTAATTTTTTTCAAAATTAGACTCTTCTTGAATTTTAACGTTGTCGGACTCACCTTTTTCGTTGTTTAACTCATGTGTTGGTTTTTCACTTATTTGTTCTTCCATTTTCACACTTTTAGTTATATCTTCTTTATTTAATTGTGCTCTTGCGCGGGACTCCTCTTCCCTTGAGCAAGATTCTTTTATATAGCAATCGATAACTTTAAGGTGTTCTAATATCCTATCGGTTACTTCGGTTATAGAAAAAGGATCGGGATTTTCAGAGCTTGAATCCAGTTGTTCGATCCTTTGTTCCTCACAATACCCATATGAAGTAGGTGGTTCACACCATTGTTCTTTATTGTAAGCATATGATGGATAAGGGTCGTAATTTTGTTCTTCATAATACTCATACGAGGTGGGTTGTTCACGCCATGGGTCCTCATAATAAGCATATGAAGGTAGTGGCTCATATCTTGGTTCCTCAAAGTATGAGTAAGAAGGCTCATACCTTGGTTCATCAAAATATGAGTATGAGGGAGGAGGTTCATACCTTTAGTCTTCATAGGATGTGTATGAAGTTGATGGCTCATACCTAGGTTCCTCATAGTAAGTGTATGAAGTGGATGGTTGATACAAGTTACAATATTGAACTGAGTGTGGGTCACCACAATTAGTGCAATAGTTACTCCTATAATCATCCTCCTCATAGGTGTAGTTGTAACCTCCTGAGTATTGATCCATAAGAATCACTCAACAGACCACAACCGAGTCTCGAGACCAGAAAACAAAAATAAATACGGAAACAGAGGCTGGAAACGGCCCCGTGTTCAGTGGACACGGCCCCGTGTTCAGGATCTGTATCTGGGCGTTTTAATTAAAGTTACTGACTTTGTTGAGCACGGGGGCGTGTTCAATGAGCACGACCCCGTGTTCAGCTTCTGTTACTGGGTATTTTATGAAAAATGTGCAGCACGGCCCCGTGTTCAGTGAGCACGGCCCGCGTTCAACCAACTGTAAATGCAAAATTAAACTAAAATGCAGAAAAATGTGCGCGCGTTTTAAAAAGGTTTTAAAAACTTATTAGGCCATCGATTTTAAGCTTTCTTAAAATCCTTGTGTCCCCGGCAACGGCGCCAAAAACTTGATGTGCGTTAGGTGTATATATAGGTTTAAGTATATTTTAAGCCCTTTTACACTTTCTTTAGCCAAGTTTTAAATTTATAAAACACGATATTTACTAACACTAAACACACATATGGGCAAGTGCACCCATCGTGAGCGTAGTATAGTGTTGGTAAGATACCGAGGTCGTCCAAGGACACAAGAGCTTTTAGTACCGGTTTATCCTCAACGTCTAATCAAATCAAAAAGTTTAGAAAAAGGTTTTAAACTAAGAAAAATAAAAACTAACTAAAATGCTGAAAATAAAAATAAAAATAAAACAGATAGACAAGATGAATCACTTGGCTCCGACTCGTGTTTAGTGTAACCTTTGATTATTTCCGCACTTCTGCACTTTTTAAGAGATTATCTTAGTTATTGTAGTAGGCCCCTCTTTTGAAGGCGACGTTACCCTCAACCCAGTAGTTTGAGTCAGCAAGGATACAATCCTAAAGGGTCGGATTATTGAAAGATAATTAATTAAGTTATTAATTCATATTATGGTAGGCCCCTCTTTTGAAGGTGACGTTACCCTCGGCTAAGAAGTCTGAGTCAGCAGGGATAAAGTCCTAAGTAGCCGGATTAAAGTATTAATAGTAGCTTACATATGAGGGGATCAAAGAGTTATGCTAGTACACTATAGCGATGTCTTTGCTTGGTGCCCGGAAGACATGACGGGTATCCCTCAAAGCATTGCTGAACATGAGCTGAAAATACCACCCGATGTCAAGCCTGTTGTCCAAAAGAAGCGAAGTCTAGGACCCGAAAGAAGCTTGGCAACATGCCAAGAGGTTGAAAAGCTTGTCTCAGCTGGAATTCTCCGGGAAGTCAAATATCAATCCTGGGTTACAAACCCAGTCATGGTTCGAAAGCCCGATAATTCTTGGAGAATGTGCATCGACTTCAAGGACTCGAACAAGCCTTGTCCCAAAGATTGTTACCCGTTGCCAGAAATCGATCTCAAGGTGGATTCCCTCACTGGTTACCCTTTCAAGTGTTTTCTAGATGCTTACAAGGGTTACCACCAAATTCTTATGAAAGAAGAGGATGAAGAAAAGACCGCCTTTCACACAGATAAGGGTATCTTTTGCTATCAAAAGATGCCTTTTGGCCTAAAAAATGCGGGTGCAACTTACCAACGCCTAGTTGACAAAGCTTTTGCTAATCAAATTGGTAGAAACATGGAAGCATATGTTGACGATTTGGTAATCAAAAGCAAAACGGAGTACTAAATGCTTGATGACATACAAGAAACCTTCAAGAACCTAAGGAAGGTCAACATGAAACTCAACCCTGAGAAATGTTCATTTGGGTTTGAAGAAGGTAAATTTCTGGGGCATATTGTGGGAAAACAAAGTATAAAGGACAACCCGAACAAAGTCAAAGCTGTTCTCGAAACCAAACCACCACAGAGCAAAAAGGAGGTAGAAAGCCTGAATGGAAAGCTTGCAGCCGCGAAGCGTTTTACCTCAAAATTGGCTGAAAAGTTTTTGCCTTTCGTTAAAACGCTCAAGGGGTGCTCTGACAAAAAAAGATTTCAAGTGGACTAAGAGGCTGAGGAAGCCTTCAACCAGATGAAGCAACACTTAGCTTCACTTCCAGATACCACAGCCCCAAAAACAGGAGAACTGATCTCTGTATACCTTTCGGTTGCCGAAGAAGCAATAAGTGCGGTTCTAACCATCGAACGAGACAAAGTTCAGGTACCCGTTTATTTCTTCAGCAAAACTCTAAAACTGGCAGAGATCAAGTATGCTCCTTCGGAAAAACTTGCTCTAGCCCTAGTCCAAACGGCTAGAAGGTTTCGAAGGTATTTCCAAGCATACCTTATACAAGTGGTCACCGACCAACCCATTAAGAGTGTGCTTGAAAAACCGGAAAATTCAGGGCGATTAGCCAAATGGGCCGTGGAACTAGGTGAACACAAAATCACCTATGTTCCAAGAAAGGCCATCAAAGCCCAAGTCTTGGCTGATTTCATTGTGGAAATCCCAAACCAAGCCATCACAGAAGTTAACACAACTACCACTGAACTCTTTGACCTCGAAGCCTGGAAGCTTTTTACCAATGGGGATTCAAGCGTTGAAGGGTCAGGGGCTGGGCTCATTCTGATCAACCCTGAAGGGTTAGAATTTACATATGCTCTTGGATTTGAATTTCAGACCACCAACAATGAAGCCGAATACGAAGCATTGATAACCGGCTTAAGGTTAGCCAAGGAAATGAAGGCTCAAAAGCTTCAAGTCTTCACACACTCTTTGCTGGTGTCAAGTCAAGTGAATGACAGTTATGTTGCAAAGGAGCCCAACATGAAGAAATACAAAGAAAAATCTAAAGAGCTAATGAACACATTCCAAACATGTACCATCAAGCAAATCCCAAGGTCTCAAAACAAGAAAGCTGATGCTTTGAGTAAACTTGCTTCTCTCACCTTTGCCCACCTTACCAAAAAGGTATTAGTGGAGGTGTTGAAAACTCCTTCGATTGAAGAATTTGAGGTTCAAGATGTAATCACCGAAGAAGGCCCCAATTGGATGACTCCTATTAAAAAATTCCTTAAAAATGGTGAGTTACCTGCTGATCAAACAGAGGTTGAAAGGGTTAAAATCAAATCTAGGCAGTATATGTTGCAAGGTGAAATCCTCTACAAGAAGGGTTACCTTGCACCCTTACTGAGATGTGTCATGTCACACCCCAACAGATGGCGGAATCATCGGGGCACGGCACTGAGCGAAACAGATTGTCCATGAGTATCCATAACAACTAATAATTACCAGATATTTAAACAACATGTCCCATACCATAACATATCAAGATAAAACAATCATTACAAATAATTGTCTCACAAACAAGTACTGATCCGACAACTCAGATTTCAAAATAAACATTTTATTTATTTATTTCTAGGACTCTTTCCTAACCTCGATTTCATCACACAGCAAACAAGGCGTCCTAGCATCTTATGCACATGCCATATACGTTAAAGTAAAAGTCAATACACATAGTGTAAAGGTGAGCATACAAGTTTAATAATAGCATATAGGGTTCGAAATCGATTACGCATAACCAGCACGTACGACATGTGACGTGAAGCACGTTAGTTATCGACATGATCCTATCGATACCAATGACTGAGGGTTGACTGCCCAAGGCAGTTCGTAACACATATTCACCACTTTGAACCATGTGATTAGTTGTCCTTATTAATCCCTGAGAGAACAGGTGCTGAGTCCAAACTATAGTACTATCGTTGCTAAGGCAGGTAGACAACAATCTATTTGTAAACATAACAAACAAGCATTCATCGAGTCACGTATAACATACAGTAGCGGTTAGCGTTAAAGTATTGCGTAGTGTGTTTGATGTGATTTAGAATAAGTAACGTATGTAACACCCAAAAGTGCGTAAAGCAAAAAGGGTTCGAGTATACTCACAGCGATTGAGTTTGTAGATTGAAGGGAGCGCTAGGGCGGAGTTAGCCTTAACAGTTAACGATAGCATAAATGATAAGCGGCGCGTAAAACGATACTAGTGTACCAAGGATCGGATGGCCATTCGATTGGATCGACACCTCGCTTGGTGAGGATGTGTTTGTGTATGATGGTTTTACTTTTGAAGTTTTCATTGTAGCATTTTGAAGATAGAGAAGTATCTCTACCCTTCAGGTCGGTCGATCGATCGGTCGGTCGATCGGACGGCGATCCGATTGGCGAGGTTTCTCAGTGTGAGAACAAGTTCACAGCAGGACGGTCACTCGATCGGATAGCAATCCGATTGGGTGGCAACCCATATGTATTAAACATGTTGAAAATTGTTTAAGTACCAAAGTCCTAGACGCTACACGATCGGACGGTTGCTCGATCGGATGGCAATCCGATCGGACGGTAATCCGTTCAACGTCCAAGTCCTTGAATAGTTTGAATAAAAGTTTAAGCGTGGAACCAATGTGCAACCCGATCGGATGGCCGGTCGATCGGATGGCAATCGGATCGGACGACAATCCGTCCCAACGGTCAGATCGTCTTGTCACTTTATTCTGTTTAAAGTTTTGTAGTCTTTGAACGAGACGTTTTGATACGTTGCTTGAACAACAGAACCCTTATCTCGACCCAAGTGACCCGACCGAACAGGAATCACCCAAGTCCGACCGGTTCACGGTTCGAGTCGGTAGTTCATGTTCAAACCCGAAATCAATATCTCTCGGATATAATTTAGATCCGGAACTAATACATCACTAAGAATGAGTAGAAGATTAGAACAAGCTCCAATTCTATCAGTTTTGAGTGCATTGAGTGTAAAAGAGTTGAAAGAAAGTTGGAAAACCACCTTTCGATCTTTTTCACCATGAATATGTTCAGATCTGTGCAAGATCTTGGTTTATTAATGTGGAAATCGTCCAGATCTAAGTTGTTCTTGGTGGATTGAAGCCAAAACATGAAGTTCATAAGAACACCATGATGACATCATCCTAGAACACCTCAAATCCACTGATTTCACGGTTAAAAGTTGAGATTTGAAAGATAGAAAGGTGTAGGAGTGCGTGTAGATCAAGAAAGTACAAGATTTAGGTTGAAAACTTACAAGAATTGAGAGAAATCGGGAGAAATGAGCATGAGTACGGCTGAGTCGAGCAAGGGAGCTGTCACCATAAAAGAGGTTGACAAATGAGGGGTATTTATAGGGTTTCCCAAAATGGAAAGTGGGGAAAAAGGCTGGTCGATCGGGTGGCAGTCCGATCGGGTGGCAGCCCGATCGGGTGGCAACTCGGTCGGATGGCAACCCGATCGGGTGGTAATCCGATCGGTCGGTCACTCGATCGGTTGACCACTCGACCCATGAGTTCGGCGCAATGAGTTTTGTCGTTTCAATTCGAGTGTTGAGCTTTGCGATGCGATTTGAGTAGGCAAGGCGATGGAATTTCTTATTAAATTACTTTTAATCCCAACTACTATATTTAATATACAATCACTATAATCATTGCGTTTGGCGTTTTGATTCGATTTCGATGCCATAGATTGCGATTTCGATTGCGATTATCACCTCAACATAAACATAACATGCACAAATAACACATAAATTGCACACACACGTAAAACAATATCCAAAACGTGTAATTCGAGTTGCGATTGCGATTAGGTCGATATGCGATAATTAGCGATTAACCTCGATTATTAACAAGTACTCCACATAATACAACTAATGCGATAACATAAATAGATTATCTACAAGTCAAAGAAGTCAAAACAGTAGTTAAGCAAGGAGTGGCAGATCGCAATTAGCAATCTTTTCTTCCTTTGACTTTAATCTTGACTTTGACTTCCGAAACACGGGGTGTTACAGCCTCCCCTACTTAAGGGAATTTCATTCCGAAATTAGGCCGAAACCCTAACAAACAACTGTGGGTACTTTGCCTTCATGTCGCTTTCGAGTTCCCAAGTGAACTTTGCTCCTCGTTTTCCTTCCCAGTGAACTTTCACAATGGGAATGCGTGAGCGCCTTAGCTGCTTGGTTTGTCGGTCCATGATCTCGACAGGCTTTTCCACGAAGTGTAATGTTTCGTTCACTTGAAGATCCACAAGTGGTACGTGTAAATCATGCTCAGCTAGACACTTTCTAAGGTTCGAAACGTGGAAAGTCGGGTGAACGTTGCTAAGTTCCTCCGGTAGTTCGAGTCTGTAAGGCACTTTTCCGATCCTTTCCAGAATCTTAAAGGGTCCCACATATCGAGGCGCGAGCTTTCCTCTCTTTCCGAATCTGACCACACCCTTCCAAGGTGATACCTTTAGGAGTACATGGTCGCCAACGTCAAATTCAAGGGGCTTGCGTCGTCTATCGGCGTAACTTTTCTGAAGACTCTGAGCTTTCAGTAGATTGTCTCGAATTTGGAGGATTTTGTCAGTCGTTTCTTGAAATAGCTCAGGACCGGTTAATTGCGAGTGCCCGATCTCGTGCCATACAATTCGACATCTTCTTCCATATAATGCCTCAAATGGTGCCATTTGAATGCTGGAATGATAACTGTTATTGTACGAGAATTCGACTAAGGGTAAATATGCGTCCTAATTACCACCAAAATCTATGACACACGAACGGAACATGTCTTCAAGGGTATGGATCGTTCTTTCAGTCTGACCTTCGGTTTGGGGATGGAAAGCGGTACTTAGATTAAGCGTAGTACCGAGAGCAGATTGAAAAGTTTCCCAAAGACGCGAGGTAAACCGAGCATCGCGGTCAGAGATGATGTCGCGAGGCGTCCCATGTCGACAAATAATCTCATTGGTGTAGATTCGGGCTAATCTTTCTACCTTACAGTTTTCTCGTATTGGCAGAAAATGAGCAGATTTGGTCAAGCAGTCAACGACAACCCAGATGCTGTCTTGACTTGATGGCGTGCGCGGAAGTTTCGTTATAAAGTCCATAGCTATACTCTCCCATTTCCATATAGGAATCCCGGGTTAGACGAGTAAGCCAGAGGGTCTTTGACGTTCAGCCTTGACTTTCGAGCAAGTCAGGCACTTCGAAACATAGAGGGCGATATCTCTCTTCATGCCCGGCCACCAGTACTTGTAGCGCAGGTCCTGGTACATTTTGTCGGCACCGGGATGAATAGAATATCGGGATTTGTGGGATTCGTCCATCAATATCTGTCGTAAATCAGTCCGCTTAGGGATCCAGATTCGGTCCAGATAATGGAATATCCCGTTTGACTTATTCACTACTTGGGCTCCATCGTTGACAATCCTTTCCTTCTTCAAAGTGCGTTCGGTGAAACAAGCATGTTGGGCTTCGCGGATAAGGGTTTCGAGATCATATTGGGCTTGGATATTACGGGCGCTATGCAAATAGCTCTGTCTGCTGAGAGCGTCGGCAACGACATTTTCTTTGCCAGGATGGTAACGAATTTCACAGTCATAATCGTTGAGAAGTTCTACCCACCGGTGTTGACGCATACTTAGCTCCTTCTGGTCAAAGATATGTTGTAGGCTCCTATGATCGGTGAAGATCGTACACTTGGTACCATAAAGGTAGTGTCACCAAATCTTTAATGCAAAAACAACTGCGCCTAGCTCGAGGCCGTGGGTTGTATAGTTCTTCTCGTGGATCTTGAGCTGACGAGATGCGCAAGCAATACCCTTGTCTCGTTGCATGAGAACACAACCAAGGCCAAGGTTCGAGGCATTACAATAGACGATAAAGTCATCGTTTTCGTCGGGTAGAGTGAGAACATGAGCATTGCAAAGCATATACTTGAGGGTTTGAAAGGCAGTCTCTTGTCCAGTTCCCCAAACAAAAGGCTTGTCTTTGTGCATGAGAGAGGTAAGCGGCACAATGATTTTTGAGAATCCTTCGATAAATCGGCGATAATAGCCCGCTATCCCGAGAAAAGAACGGACTTCAGACGGGTTCTTAGGTGTAACCCAACTCTTGACAGCTTCAATCTTCACGGGATCGACGTGAATACCTTGACTATTTACAATGTGACCGAGGAATTGCACCTTCTCTAGCCAGAATTCACACATGGAGAACTTGGCATAGAGTCGATTTCCCTGGAGTTGCTCGAGAACCAAACGCAGATGTTGCGCGTGTTCGGTTTTCGACTTGGAATAGATCAGGTTAACATCAATGAACACGATGACGAAGCGGTCGAGAAAAGGTTTACACACGTGATTCATCAGATCCATGAAAACCGCGGGTGCGTTGGTTAGACCGAAAGGCATAACAACGAACTCATAGTGACCGTATCGAGTGCGAAAAGCGGTTTTGGGTATATCCTCCTCTTGAATGCGTAACTGGTGGTAGCCTGAGTGCAAATCGATCTTGGAGAAACACGTAGCACCTTGTAACTGGTCAAACAAATCATCGATGCGAGGTAGAGGATAGCGATTCTTGTTTGTCAGCTTATTCAGCTCCCGATAGTCGATGCACATCCGGAACGACCCATCCTTCTTTTTGACGAAAAGGACTGGTGCGCCCCAAGGAGAGGTGCTAGGGCGAATGAAGCCTTTATTAAGTAATTCCTAGAGCTGACTCGATAGTTCACACATCTCAGACAGCGCGAGTCGATAAGGAGCTCTTGCAACAGGATTTGCTCCAGGAATGAGGTGGATGCGAAAGTCGATATCACGACTTGGTGGTAACCCTGGAAGATCATCAGGAAAAACGTTAGGGAATTCACGAACAACAGGAATGTCTTTCACTTCTATCTTTCCTTTCTTTTCCTACTCCGCTACTACAATGTTAGCAAAGAAAGATCTGTATTCCTTGCGGAGATACTTGCTAGCTTGGATACATGACATGAGTTGGAGTTTCTTTGATGCGACTTCACCATAAACACACAGTTGATCACCATTAGCGAGCGAGAATCGAATCATCTTGTCGAGGCAAACAACTTCAACATGGTTTTCGCGAAGAAAGTCCATGCCTACTATGACATCAAAACTACCGAGCTGCATTGGAATAAGATCGATAGGAAAGATGTGATTGTTGAGTTCGAGGGTACAATCACGAAGAACAGAGTTGACAGCGACGGTTCTTCCGGTGGCAACTTCAACATCGAACGTCGAGGGGAGATGGGCGCGCTTACGATTTAGTAGCTTTTCGAACTCAAACGATACAAAACAGTTATCGGCTCCAGTATCAAACAAACACGAAGCATGAATACCATTCACAAGGAACGTACCATTGACCACGTTGTTGTCGGCTTGAGCTTGGCACACATTAATGTTGAAAGTTCGAGCGCGTGCTGCTTGCTTGTGTTGTTGTTGTTGTTGTTGTTGTTGCTGCTGTTGCTGGGGCTGCTGCTGCTGCTGCTGAGGCTCTTGCTTCACAACCCGATTGGGGCACATGTTTGTGAAGTGGTTGGGATCACCACACGCGAAGCAGACTCTACCATTGATCGCGGGTGCCTGAACCGCTTGCTGGCCTTGAAGAGCAGGAAGTAGAGCTTGATGAGTAGTAGCTAGAGCTTGACGAGGACCAGTACGGCAGTTAGGGGTGAAGTGGCCATACATGTTGCAATGCACACAAAATCTGCAGGCAATTCCAACTGGGTGGTGATAGGTACAAGTCGGGCAGGCTGGGTGAGGACCCGTATAAGCACGCTTGGCCGGCGGTGCTTGGGTTACCGGTGCCGCGACCTAGCGGTGTTGCATTTGTTGCTGAGCTGGTACAGCCTGGAGTGGGGCAGCAGTGGTTACAGCACAGTTCTTGTTGCTAGAGTTGTTGTTGTTCTTCCTCTTGCGGCGAGAGGACTTTGAAGACTGAGGGGTAGCGGTGGTTTCAGCGGTTGGTGCGGTGGTAGCTTGATGCAGATTCTTGGGAGCTTTATCCCAGGTACCAGATTTGACTCGCTTGTCGTTGATTTCAGCGGCAAGCAGGTAAGTTTCCTCGATTGTTGCTGGCTTTGAAGCTTGCACAAAATCTGCGACACAATCCAGCAAAGCTCGGATATACTTCTTGATTGCCATATCAGAAGTCTTGACTTGATCAGGACAGATAATACTCAACTGCTTGAAGCGAGCAGTTAAAGCAGCGTTGTCACCGTCCTTCTGCTTGATATGCCATAATTCGTCCTCCAACTTTTGGCGCTCGTGGGGAGGGCAGAACTCTTCCAACATGACGTTCTTCAACTCGTCCCACGTCAAACCGTAAGCTGCATCATTTCCGCGTTTGTTTCTCTCGGTCGTTCACCAGTCTAAAGCGCGGGACTGGAAGATGTTGGTCGCGTTGAGAGTGCAGAGATCATCGGGACAGCCACTCTGGCGCAGGGTGACCTCGATCGAATCAAACCATTGAAATAAGGCCGTAGGGCCATCTTCGCCAGTAAATTCTTTCGGTCCGCAAGCTTTAAACTGCTTGAAGCTAAAAGCTGCCTTGGGAGTAGCTTTAGGAGTTTCAGTCCTGGACTCTTCAGAAGACTTGCTAGCGTTCTCTTGTAGGTCGTTAATGACCTGAGGAATGACTTTTGCTATCTGCCTAGCGACGAGTGCAGCAAGGCGTTTGTCTCTCTGTTCTCGGCGAGCAGTTCGAGAGTGACGGGGTCCAGATGACGACATTGTCTGCAACGGACATCGTCATAGGACTCAGACACAATATAATCGAATCTCACCTCACACGCCTAATACTACTAAAGCTCAGGAACACGATCATGTATCACATAAACACAGATTCACAGAATCATATAATCACAGAAGCACATAAGCACGTAAGACATAGTAACACAAGAGGCAGTCAGAATACACAAACCTATCAGTCAAAATTCGCGCGCGACATAGCGAGTAGCATAGCGAGTGGTATAGTATAAGTAACATCATAGCATGCGATCATTTCACAGGTAGTAGCGATGCGTTAGCGGTGTGGAGATGTGTTGTGCGTGTCGAGCGGGAACAAAAGCGTCAAATCGAAACCAGTAGTACCTCAATACGCCAACAATTAAACATATAAGGCCACATAAAACACATACAATCCACATAAAACGACATATATCAGAGTCAACAGTTGCGGGCTCAGAATCGAAACACATAAAAATCGAGAATAGACTCTCTGCGGCTCGATAGACATTGACTACCCAAAGTGTTTCGACTATTCACAAGGACCTTCAGTGCACACTTTGGCCTTCTAGACTGTGCTCTTGCCTCGGTTTCGGGCAGTCGGCATGCATCCTTCCAGTTGTAGTGTGACTTCAAGTCGTCGGAGTCGATCGAGACTTGGTGAGAGTTTTGTTAAAACATAATAGAACACGGGACAAGTCATCAAGATCCGGGTTTCACCCCTGACTTAGTAACTTTGATCCTAGTTTGATAAAATAGAGAGGAAAATCTGCGTTAAAGTACGGATTTCACTCCTGATTTAACGCAAGTTCTCCCATTTGTAGATAAAATGCCGGTCGAACAAGCGATTTAGTCGAGAGTTTGCGGTTTTCACACCTATTCTTGACCAAATTACTCGTTCGTCCTCATAAATTAGAGTGCATTGATAGTGTTGTGTGAGCAAGAATAGTGAGATATAACAAATAAACTTGCACAAGAACCCCTACAGGTTACGCACAAGTCGGTCTGTTGGTACTTAACTATAGACTAGGTCATTTCTAACACATCGACCTGGACTAGGTCGAGTCTCGCCTAATTCCCTATAGTTATGGCTCTGATACCAATTTGTCACACCCTAACCGATGGCGGAATCATCGAGGCGCGGCACTGAGCGAAACAGATTGTCCATGAGTATCCATAACAACTAATAATTACCAGATATTTAAACATCATGTCCCATACCATAACATATCAAGATAAAACAGTCATTACAAATAATTGTCTCACAAACAAGTACTGATCCGACAACTCAGATTTCAAAATAGACATTTTATTTATTTGTTTCTATGACTCTTTCCTAGCCTCGATTTCATCACACAGCAAACAAGGCGTCCTAGCATCTTATGCACCTGCCACATACGTTAAAGTAAAAGTCAACACACATAGTGTAAAGGTGAGCATACAAGTTTAATAATAACATATAGGGTTCGAAATCGATTACGCATAACCAGCACGTACGACGTGTGACGTGAAGCACGTTAGTTATCGACATGATCCTATCGATACCAATGACTGCGAGTTGACTGCCCAAGGCAGTTCGTAACACATATTCGCCACTGTGAACCATGTGATTAGTTGTCCTTAACAACCCCTGAGTGAACAGGTGCTGAGTCCAAACCATAGTACTATCGTTGCTAAGGCAGGTAGACAACAATCTATGTGTAAACATATCAAACAAGCATTCATCGAGTCACGTATAACATACAGTAGCGATTAGCGTTAAAGTATTGCGTAAAGTGTTTGATGTGATTTAGAATAAGTAACGTATGTAACACCCAAAAACGCATAAAGCAAAAAGGGTTCGATTATACTCACAGCGATTGAGTTTGTGGATTGAAGGGAGCGCTAGGGCGGAGTTAGCCTGAACAGTTAACGATATCATAAACGATAAGCGGCGCATAAAACGATACTAGTGTACCAAGGATCGGATGGTAATCCGATCGGATGGCAATCCGATCCGATGGCCATTCGATTGGATCGACACCTCGCTTGGTGAGGATGTGTTTGTGTATGATGGTTTGACTTTTGAAGTTTTCGTTGTAGCATTTTGAAGATAGAGAAGTATCTCTTCCCTTCAGGTCGGTCGATCGATTGTTCGTTCAATCGGACGGCGATCCGATTGGCGAGGCTTCTCAGTGTGAGAACAAGTTCACAGCAGGACGGTCACTCAATCGGATAGCAATCCGATCAGGTGGCAACCCATGTGTATTGAACATGTTGAAAATTGTTTAAGTACCAAAGTCCTAGACGTCACACGATCGGACGGTCGCTCGATCGGATGGCAATCCGATCGGACGGTAATCCGTTCAACGTCCAAGTCCTTGAATAGTTTGAATAAAAGTTTAAGCGTGGAACCAATGTGCAACCCGATCAGATGGCCGGTCGATCGGATGGCCGGTCGATCGGATGGCAATCCGATCGGATGGCAATCCGTCCCAACGGTCAGATCGTCTTGTCACTTTATTCTGTTTAAAGTTTTGTAGTCTTTGAACGAGACGTTTTGATACCTTGCTTGAACAACAGAACTCTTATCTCGACCCAAGTGACTCGACCGAACAGGAATCACCCAAGTCCGACCGGTTCACGGTTCGAGTCGGTAGTTCATGTTCAAACCCGAAATCAATATCACTCGTATAGAATTCAGATCTGGAACTAATACATCACTAAGAATGAGTAGAAGAGTTGAAAGAAAGTTGGAAAACCACCTTTCAATCCTTTTCACCATGAATATGTTCAGATCTGTGCAAGATCTTGGTTTATTTATGTGGAAATCGTCCAGATCTAAGTTGTTCTTGGTGGATTGAAGCCAAAACATGAACTTCATTAGAACACCATGATGACATCATCCAAGAACACCTCAAATCCACTGATTTCACGGTTAAAAGTTGAGATTTGAAAGATAGAAAGGGGTAGGAGTGCGTGTAGATCAAGAAAGTACAAGATTTAGGTTGAAAACTTACAAGAATTGAGAGAAATCGGGAGAAATGAGCTTGAGTGCGGCTGAGTCGAGCAAGGGAGCTGTCACCATCAAAGAGGTGACAAATGGGGGGGGGGGTATTTATAGGGTTTCCCAAAATGGAAAGTGTGGAAAAAGTCTGGTAGATCGGGTGGCAGTCCGATCGGGTGGCAACTCGGTCGGATGGCAACCCGGCAATCCGATCGGTCGGCCACTCGATTGGTTGGCCACTCGACCCATGAGTTCGGCGCGATGAATTTTGTCGTTTCGATTCGAGTGTTGAGCTTTGCGATGCGATTTGAGTGGGCGAGGCGATGGAATTGCTTATTAAATTACTTTTAATCCCAACTACTATATCTAACATACAATCACTATAATCACTGCGTTTGGCGTTTTGATTCGATTGCGATTTCGATTGCGATTATCACCTCAACATAAACATAACATGCACAAATAACACATAAATAGCACACACACGTAAAACAATATCCAAAACGTGTAATTCGAGTTGCGATTGCAATTAGGTCGATATGCGATATTTAGCGATTAACCTCGATTATTAACAAGTACTCCACATAATACAACAAATGCGATAACATAAATAGATTATCTACAAGTCAAAGAAGTCAAAACAGTAGTTAAGCAAGGAGTGGCAGATCACAATTAGCAATCTTTTCTTCCTTTGACTTTAATCTTGACTTTGACTTTGACTTCCGAAACACGGGGTGTTACATGTCGGTCCTGAACAAAGCCAGTATTTGGTCAAAGAGGTTCATGAAGGGATATGCGGAGCTCATTTCGGAGCAAGAACGATGGTTGCTAAGCTAATGAATCTTAGGTATTTTTGGCCTTCCATGCACCGAGACACCACTGAACAACTGAGAAAATGTGATTCTTGTCAAATTCATGCACCGGTCCCAAAGAGCCCCAAGCATGACCTTGTCCTGATATCTTCAGCTTGGCCATTTTATAAATGGGGAATGGACATTGTCGGCCCATTCCCACCAGCTAAAGGTGGAGTAAAGTTTTTATTGGTGGCCATAGACTACTTTACCAAGTGGCCTGAGGTCAAACCACTTGCAAAAATCACTGGCAAACAGGTCATCGACTTCGTTTGGGAAAACATCATTTGTCGCTATGGGTTGCCGGGAGTGCTAGTCACTGATAATGGGAAACAATTCGCTGAGAAGCCTTTTAGCACTTGGTGCAAAGAATTCAGAATAGCTCAGGTTTTCAGCTTAGTTGCATACCCACAATCAAACGGCCAAGTTGAAAAGATGAATCGAAGCATAGTTGAAGGAATCAAAACCCTATTGGGAAGGCATGCAAGCAATTGGCTCGAAGAGTTGCCTAATGTTCTATGGGCTATAAGAACAACGGAAAAAACAAGCCACAAAAGAACACCTTACAGCTTGGTGTTCGGATCCGAAGCCGTGATTCCAGCTGAAGTAGGAGTTGTGACTCAAAGAACACTCAACATGGATCCCGAAGCAAACAACAAAGAGACCATGTTGAACTTGCAACTCCTCGAGGAAACACGAGACCAAGCTGCAATTCAAGAGGCCAAGTACAAACAAAAGATGGAAGCTTATTACAACAAAAGAGTCAAGCATGAACGCTTCTAGCTAGGAGACCTGGTGCTTAGAAACAATGAGGCTAGTAAAAAAGAGAACCAAGGAAAACTTGGCCCAAAATGGGAAGGGCCATATACAATCCTTGAAGCACATAAGGGTGGATCCTATAAACTTGCCGACGCAGAAGGTAAAAAGCTTCCCAGACACTGGAATGGCAGGACCCTTAAAAGGTTCCATGTCTGATCAAGAAAGTTTAGTTTGTATTTCCCAAGTTGTATTTCAAGAGTTATCTCATGCTCACTTTTTGTAAAACAATATCTCTTAAACGAATGATGATGTTTTATCAAATTTGTCTTTCTATCCTAAAATCAAGTTGAGAACCTAGCAAAAAAACTCCATGGCATGGGCCATGAAAGGGGATGAGCTCCCAGGCCACATCGTTCAATAGGTTCAAGGGTTGAATGAACCTATATAAGGGGTGAGTTCCTAAATCAATACAACTCCATGAGACATATGAAATTTTGAAAAATAAAATTGTCTCATAGACGGGTCTGAACAGCCTACTCCAAATGTTCCTTAAGCCTTGTAAAAATTCTAGAAAATAAATTATTATCAACAGGCTTACGAACCAAAATCAAACAAAGAAAAATAATAAATAGGATAGGTGCTATGTCTTCTTGTTAAAAATACCAAGGCTAAGTGACTGCAGCACTGAACCCTTTAAGGTGTAAAAAACATAAAAACAACACAAACCCAACAAAGACAAGGCCACAAACATAAAAAGGGACAACACAACAAAGATTGCATACAAAAATCAGAGATACAAACCAAGGCAAAATACCAACCGGAAGCCTTGAAGGCTTCAAGCCACAAACATCAAACAAAACCACAACACAAGGCAGGTAATCAAAGTTAATAGCATAAGGAGCTTTAAAGACTCCAAAAGATTCAAATAAGTTATAACAAACCTTAACGGTTTGTAAATATAGATATTGTCCAAACGGCCACTAAGGCCAACCACAAACCACAAAACATCAACCCTAAAGGTTTCTACAAAACCTAAAATTGTTTAAAGTAACATACAAACCATTAAATTGTTTAGGGGTGCTAAGAAAGCTACGAATATTGTTCAAACATCAGAAGAAGGCTTAGAAGCCCCAGACCATTACCTTTGGCCTTCTTGGCCTTCTTCGACTTATTCACTTTTGAACCGCCATTATCACCAACTGCTGAACCTTCGAGGCTTGCATCCTTGGAAGCATCAGGTTCTCCTGAAAAGGTCTCCTCACTATCCCCTGAATGAGAACGCTTCCTCGAAAGGGAGTCAAGCACTTCAATACAAACCTTTTCGTTAAGCCCATCCGGCTTCAGCTCCTGCAAAACAGAAAGGGGTTTGCCAAAACAAGCTGCAACCTGACTTACATAGGGGTAAGTCAACCTCTCCATCTGCTGAACGGAACATTTGAAAACCTCAGAAGCTTCAGGGCGATACAGGGGAGACTGCTCCAAGGATCGAAAATAAAATGGAATTTTATAGTTCAACAGACTTTAGGCATCTTAAGCTTGCGAGACTTCTATTGATGCTAAGGAGAAATCCCAGCCAATTACGCTTAGTACCTGCATTTAATCTTTTTGAGAAAATACGTCAGTTTACACTGGTAAATACAATCAACTGACTCGTTTTGGAAAATGATTGAAAATTGATTTGGATGCACGTGGCATAAACATTTTATTTAACTCGGGAGAATTATTTAAAATATATAATCTTGTGAACGAATTACATGTTACTTGTGCGTTCAGTAGCCCGGATCGTGTCCGGGTTAAAGATCAATAGACACACCACATTATTCTTTTGTGCACTGACGGGTGTACGCCTACACCCCGCGCTTAAGTCGTGGCCATTTCGTAAAATGATGCCAAGGATATCCGGGACATGGTCATTAACCCCCCAAAGGCTTTAAGTAAACAAGACTGTTTAAACGAGCCGATCAAATTATTCAATTAACCACCCAACGATGGAAGATTTGATGCCTGATCAAGCGGTATTCTATATACCGTAACCCAAGCCCGTATAGGGAAAATAAGTTAAAAGTATTTACCTGAGCAAAGTATAAATCACAACAAGCAAATGCGAGTAGCTTTTACTGGTACTCCTAATCTGGAACGAAGGTTTATAATAACCTATTAGAATCCTAACGGGTCTTTAGTTAAGCTTAAGCTTAGACTGGTTAGTTTCAAAGACACGGTTCGTACGCACGATTAAGCGAAGACCGGATAGAATGTGATTTAGACCCGACAAGTTCAGAGACTTGTTTAATATGGGTATTTCATACACATTCTGGATTTTGAGATAAAACCGATAAGGTTTGACCACCCGTTTCGGCTAATTTATGTAAACTTGTTACATAAACCGAACCGAACGCGTAAACAGCATAACGGGTAATAATGAGAGCCATTTATAGGTTTCCTAAGTTAATATGCTCCATATATGTTGTGACATCAGTAATATATCATTTATTACGCCCGAAATGAATTTAAACACAAACTATGCCCCGTAGGGGTAGTTTGGTCATTTATAAGGTGATAAAAGAGTTTAAGTAGTATCATGAGTTACAGGTCTGATGTAATCAGCAAATATAATCAATTTGCTAAGTTATATCAGTAGGGTATTGTATATATGTGAAATTTATCAATTATAACCAAACTATGCACCGTAGGGGCATTTTGGTAATTTCACATAAGCCGAAAAGCTCAAAACTGAAGTCTGAGTTTAATAACTTTTGCTTACTGTTAAAATATTATAATTTTCCTCAAATATCAGTAGGTATCACCCTTGGTATGTTTAAAACGGTTTTAGTACATCCTATGCGTTAAAAACGCTTAATTAGGCGATTAGAAGCCGTTTCCGGATTCTATATAGAAATATGATATTTTTATTATTCCAGAAGGCTTAAAATAATTTATTTATCATTTAAGATCAGTAGCAAAAGGTTTGGAGTCGATTAGATATGTAAAACTCATTTTATGGCCCGTAAGGGCAAAACCGACAATTACCGGATTAAGCCTACGACTATTAGTTATGCTCAGCCTAAAATTAATTAAAAATATTCAAAATCCCAAAATAATATATTACATCAGTGGGTAATAAGTTTGATATCAAAAAGTAGGCTTAACTAGGCTATACGCTAATTACGCCGTTTAATTAAAATAAGGCTTTCATTTTACGCTAACGAGCATAACTCTTAATCTACACCTCAAATTGATGTCAAACTTTGCATACAAGTTTATATATCAGTAATTAAAGTTTCTACTCTTTTACATTTCCAAAAATCACGTTTTAAGGTAATAAGGGCATAATGGTCAACATATGAGCAATTAACGGAATCATGCGTATTAATTGGTTAACTAATGAACCATGGTGTATAATCACGGAGGGTTATACTAGCATGTAACCTGGTCCAAAAAAAGCTCTAAGGTATTTCTAAAACATACCAAAACGGGTCAGAACTGAAGTCAAAGCTTTGCGACTTTCGGTTCCGAACCGGGTCTAAGCAGTAAATTGTCGGGTTGAACATGTTTAGACATGTTCTTGCACTAATTACCAAGTTATATTAATGATCAAACAGGTTATATGTGTTCTACATTGCTAATCATGCATAAATTAGAATTTAAGTATCCTGTTGACTTTTTATTAGTAAGTTTGACCCGACATTTGACCTAGTTAGAGTGGGAATCAGGGGGAACCCTTTTAAGGGTTTATTACCCACATAATTACCAACTTATAACTACTTTTGATTCGACTAATCACTGGACCATTAGTGATTAATCTTAAAGTCAACCGTTAATTACGACGGTTTGACTTTTAAGCTATAACTAAGCAAAACTTAACTAAGGAAGGATTAGCAAACTTACTGAAGTCCTAAGCTTGATTAGTGATCACTTGGAAGAAGACTTGAGCTCCAGAAATGATCAGAAAGCTGAATGGAGGTGTGAAGAACAATGGTTGCAACTCATGGCCCTTTTATAGTGAATTTTTCACCACAAATTGTTGACAAGCAGGTCTACCCCTGACCACAACTCACCAACATGTGTCCCTAAGTGCCTAGGACTGTTTAGGGGTCACCCATGTTGCAATAATATCTGTTAAAGGTCGGTTTAGCGCGTTTGTAGGCTGTTGTTCGAACTTTCTGCATCTGGGCGGTTAACGCGGCCCGCGTAAAAGACCTTAAGGTCTTATGCGGCCCGCCTGGACCCTGTTATCAGCTTTCACATTTTCCATTTTCCGCATAATTGTCTCTTGGCCTTTCGAAAGGGCAACTAAGCTTATTTTTTGCACTTTGACCCCTCCTTATTCATCTACAAGGGTCTTAAGACTTGTACCCACTTTGCCAAGTCCCCGGACATTTCTGGTTAACCCGAAAAGTCATAACTTTCATCGTTAACGCTTTAACCCCTCGCATACGAATTTGATCATAACTTTCTCATACGATAACGAAACTTTATGAAATTTATATCGTGCTTTCTAGTGAGCATAATTAACCGTTACAAAGCTTCGGGTTTGTCAAAAAGGTCACTCAGAGGTATAACTTAAACATGTTGACACATTTAACCCCTGTAGTTTGTAATCTCTCACTTTTAGCTTCGCATGATCCATGATTCATTCGTTTGATTCTATAAACATCATGTAGGGTTAATGTACAATATATTTATTCACTGTTGACATTTCGAACACGTATATTCACATACTTTCCATGTTTGTCAACTTTAGTCCTTCTATAACATTCTTTCACACGTTCAAACATATGACACGTGTCAACCCATTATAGGACGTGAATTTTCGAGGTGTTACATCCTCACCCCCTTAAAACAAATCTCGACCCGAGATTTACTGAAATAAATAGGGGTATTTTTCTTTCATCGTGGATTCGATCTCCCACGTGAATTCGGGACCTCTACGAGCATCCCATTTGACCTTTACAATAGGCACATGCTTCCTTCGAAGCTTCTTAACCTATCGATCTTCAATTGACAATGGTTTTTCCACAAATTTTAAGCTCTCATCTATATGCACATTTGTATGTGGTATAACCAGTGATTCGTCAGCGAAGCACTTCTTCAGATTGCAGATGTGGAACACATTGTGAATTCCACTGAGCTCTTCTGGTAAGTTTAACTTATAGGCAACTGACCCGACACGTTCGATAACCTCGAAAGGTCCTATGTATCTCGGGCTTAGCTTGCCTTTCTTACCAAATCGCATCACCCCCTTCCAGGGTGATACTTTAAGCAACACCTTGTCACCTACTTCGAAGTGAAAAGCTTTACGCTTTGGATCTGCGTAACTCGTCTGCCTATCACGGGCAGCTTTGAGACGGTCACGAATCTGGACAATCTTGTCTGTCGTTTCGAACACTATCTCTGGTCCTGATAATTGGACATCTCCAACTTCCGCCCAACAAACTGGCGTTCTACACTTTCTACCATATAAGGCCTCAAAAGGCGCAGCCTTTATGCTGGTGTGGTAGCTATTGTTGTAGGAGAACTCAATCAAGGGTAGGTGGTTATCCCAACTACCACCCAAATCGATCACACATGCACGTAGCATGTCTTCCAAAGTTTGAATAGTACGCTCACTCTGACCGTCTGTGTGAGGATGGTAAGCCGTACTAAAATTCAAACGCGTGCCCAAAGATTGTTGGAAGCTTTTCAAAAAATGCGACGTGTATCTAGTATCTCTGTCAGAGATAATAGACACAGGTATGCCATGTAAGGCTACAATCCTATCCACGTATAATTGGGCTAACATGTCGGAGCTATAAGTCTCCTTGATGGGTAAGAAATGTGCTGACTTAGTTAGTCTATCAACTATAACCCATATTGTATCATTTCCTTTCCTTGTCTTAGGTAACTTGGTGATAAAATCCATAGTTACCATTTCCCACTTCCACGTAGGAAGTTCAGGCTGTGTAGCAAGCCTGACGGCTTTTGATGTTCTGCCTTGACTTGCGCACAAGTCAAGCACTTTGCTACATAGGCAGCTACAGACTTTTTCAAGCCTATCCACCAATAGTTCGCCCTTAGATCCTGGTACATCTTATCAGCTCCAGGATGAACGGAGTATTTGGAACTATGGGCTTCCTGGAGGATGACATCTCGAAGTCCTCCATAAATTGGAACCCATATTCGTCCATTTAATCTTAGAATTCCGTCCTTGCTAAGAGTTAACTGCTCCTCAGTTACCCCTAGCTTTTCGTTAGGATAGTTAGCTTCCAACACAACTTCCTTCTGTGCAGCTAACAACCTTTCAGTCAAACTGTTCTTTATCTCCATGCGCTTGGCATTGATTCGGATGGGTTTCACCCTCTCCTTTCGACTCAAGGCATCAGCGACTACATTCGCCTTATCGGGATGGTATCTGATTTCACAATCATAATCATTCAACGTCTCCATCCATCGGCGCTGCCTCATGTTTAAATCCTTCTAATTAAACAGATGCTGGAGGCTCTTGTGATCAGAATAGATCACACACTTGATACCATACAAATAATGCCTCCACAGTTTTAGTGCGAATACAACGGCACCCAACTCCAAGTCGTGGGTGGGGTAATTCTTTTCATGCACCTTTAACTGTCGTGATGCATATGCAATAACCTTGCCTTTCTGCATAAGCACACACCCCATGCCAGTGTGTGATGCATCGCAGTAAACCACAAATTCTTCTATTCCATCTGGCAATGTCAGTACTGGGACGTTGCTCAACTTTTGTTTTAGGATATCAAAGGATTCTTGCTGTTTAGGACCCCAAATGAACTTTACTTTCTTCTTGGTCAAGGAAGTTAGGGGTGTAGCAATCCTTGAAAAATTTTCGATGAAATGCCTGTAATATCCTGCCAATCCCAGGAAGCTACGAATCTCTGTAGGCGTCTTTGGCTCTTGCCAGTTTATTACTGCTTCAACCTTAGCGGGATCCACTTGGATACCACGCTCTCTAACCACATGTCCAAGAAATTGGACTTCTCGAAGCCAAAACTCACACTTGGAAAATTTGGCGTAGAGTTTCTCATGATGTAGAAGCTTGAGAATACAGCGAAGGTGTTTCTCATGGTCAGCTTGGTTCTTCGAATAGATAAGAATGTCGTCGATGAAAACGATGACGAATTTATCTAAGTAAGGCTTGCAAACGCGATTCATGAGATCCATGAACGCGGCTGGTGCATTAGTGAGCCCAAAAGGCATCACTAGGAACTCGTAATGACCATAACAAGTCCTAAATGTTGTTTTGTGCACGTCTTCATCTCTAACCTTCAGTTGATGGTAGCCTGGCCTTAAGTCAATCTTCAAGAAATAACTTGCCCCTTGCAATTGATCGAACAAAACGTCGATCCTGGGCAAAGGATACCTATTCTTGATCGTGACCTTATTAAGCTCACGATAATCGATGCACAGACGCATCGATCCATCCTTCTTTTTGACAAACAAGACTGGTGCTCCCCATGGAGACGAACTAGGTTTAATGAAACCTTTAGCTAGCAATTCATCCAATTGCGTCCTTAATTCCCTCATCTCCATGGGCGCCAACCTATAAGGTGCTCTAGCAACTGGTGCTGCTCCAGGGATGATATCAATTCTGAATTCCACTTGCCTATCTGGTGGCAAACCAGGTAGTTCTTCCGGAAAAACTTCAGGGTATTCAGAAATGACGGGGATGTCTTCGATCTTTGGTTTAGGCTCATCAATAATCACTTGTGCCATGTAGATGACACAACCCTTCTTTAAACACTTGGAAGCCTTGAGCATAGTCACTTGCTCAGGCAATCCATATTGGGTATCTCCCCGAATGGTAAGTGATTCACCAGACGGAGTCTTAATTACCACTTGCTTTCTTTTGCAGACAATTTGGGCCTGGTTATGAGATAACCAGTCCATACCCAAGACTATCTCAAAACCGGCCAATTTAAAGGGAAGTAGGGACAGAGGAAAAGAGTGGTTCTTAATGGATATAACACATCCATCTAACACAGTAGAGACGGTTTCTATGGTGCCATCTGCTAGCTCTACCTCATAATTTATACTCAAGGTTTTGACAGGTAAATTCAGCAATTTGCAAAACTTATGATCTACAAACGACTTATCAGCGCCTGAATCAAATAGTACTCTTGCATAGACATCATTTACAAGGAAAGTACCTGTAATCACATTGTCATCTTGTACTGCTTCCTTTGCGTCCATTCTAAAGACTCTAGCATTAGTCTTCTTGGCCTCTTCAGGCTTCTTGGCGTATTTAGGGCAGTTGGTTTTAATGTGCCCCTTGTAGGAACGATTTGCGACCCAAACGAGTCGTTCAGAAGAGATTTTATCTGTTTCAGAGGCGGAAACTAAGAAACAGACGTCGAAACAGCTTGCGTATCACTTTAAACACTGATTATATTGATTTACTATCGATTACAATCAGTCTTCACACCGGCAGCACCTCGGTATGGAATTCACGAACTCTTCTCTCTCTCCAAGAGGTTTAGCTTGAATGCCTATTTATAGGTGAGGTGGTTTAGCCCGAAAGTGTTATGTCACTTTCAAGAGAAACCAGGTTTAGCTTGAAACTGTCACACGCCACTTTCAATGGAAACCTCTCTTGTAGGTTTAGCTTGAAACTGACATGTGTCACTTTAAAGGGAAACCTCTTCATTCAAGCTAAATTATCTTAAACAAACTCTAACAATTAAGCCCTGTACTAACAATTCTAATACAAGACTCGATACAAGACGAAGTCGACAGACGTATGCACTAACAGACTCCCCCTCGGATGTTGACGAGTCTGAAGTATCGAGTCTTCTCATTCTTCAGTCTTTACCGGTCTTCGGACTCTTTCACAATCTGAGACTCGAACGAAGATGAAGTCAACAGACAACTGCACCAACAGACTCCCCCTTGAATTTTGACGGAATCTTCAGTGAGAGTCTTCAACATGACGACTCTTCAATCTTGATCGGTCTTCTTTCTTTCTTAGCATGTACCAGGATCTTCTCTTTGGCTCTAACCTCGTCAGACTCCCCCTCTCATCATGATGGGATCGCTGTCTGGAATTAGCTATTACCTTGAGATCACATCCTGGCTTTATCTCTGATCAGCTCATTTCCTGCACACATTTTCTCATCACAACATAAGTTTTTACTTAAAACAATAAGAAAAACTTACTGGAAATAGTTATATCAAGTTCAAATTAATGACCTTGATTAACTAATCTAACTTTCTTTATCAAAATCAGTTTTTTCTTTTAAACGCACGTTTCCAAACCAGTTCATCATGTTCAGCACTTGAAATTTTGAAAATCAGCTATCCAACATCCGTTGTCGAAAATCTTTTTGTATTTTCCAAAATTTATGCTAAAACACACTAAAATCTTTTTGGATTTTTGAATGTAACGAAAATGCAGTAAAGAAATATTTACAAACAATATTTTTGTGAGCTTGTGTAAGAGGATCATATCCGTTTATGTGACAAATCACTAGCACCGTTAAGCTTTAAACATTTTCAGCTCTAAACTATTCACGTTGATTGACGATATTGTTGTCCACATAAACTCAATCTAAAAACTTTCAATCTGCTTACCGATACGTTAAGGTATATTAATATTGCACTAAGTTCTTATAGACCCCACGAGCTCAGCATATCCCCTCATCATGTAATACACTATCTCAAGCAATGCCTTTAAACTTTTATCAACTGTGATTTGTGCGAAAACAAAGCAGAATGTTTAAACATTAACAATCAGGTCGATACTTCCGTATACGCAGAGAAAGTCCAATGTTTAAACAAAATAAGAAAAATAAAACAAGTTGAAGTTGTTTAGGCTTTAACCACCAGGTCGATACTTCCGTATACGCAGAGGTGATCCAAAGCTTAAACGAAACACCAAAAAAAAAAATAAAGCAGAACGTTTAGGCAACAACATCCAGTTCGATACTCACGTATACACAGAGGATGTCCGATGCTTAAACAAAATAAAGAAATAAAACAAGTTTAAATATTTGCAAAATAAAATGCACAATCACAGCGACTTTTTAGCAAAGTTGTGAAAGTTCACAAACTTAACCAGTTTTATGTCTTTCGACAATTAGCGATTACTGAGTAGGCACACAATCAAGAAGGACAAAACTAAGTACTATGCTTTTGACCATGTTTTCCACTAGAACTAGGCTTTTTCATTTAGGTTTGTATCGTTATCGCAAATCTACTAGTCTAGCTGAGCCTACCGTCACATCTTTAGTAAGATCGCTTATCACATTTTATCTTTCCATTTCTTTAGCATGCTGTGACAGTCCAACTGATCTACTATCATTTCCTCTTTTTACAACAAAACTCATTTTTGCATTTTTCAATGTTTTTGACATTTTCAAATTTTCTAATTTTTTAAAATTTTTACTCCCCCTAAAATCAAAATATGTCTCAATTTTGATTTTCTGGGAAAATTTGAAAACCAACTGTACAAGATAAATTGACAACATGATGAGAATTACTTCAATTCTCCATTCACTTGGCTTGAACAATCAGAACTCCCCCTGACAACAAAACATTTTTCCATAATGATTTCAAAACACTTAAGTTTGTTATAATCAAAATGGTTTTTCCAGAAAATAAGTTTAGTGTGTCATTTCTCAAACATGGGGATCTTTCATCGCCTTGTTTTCTTTAACCACTTGTAAGATTTAACATTTTTAAGATCAATTCACAAACATCATTTGTATAAAATCAAGTACAGCTTAATGTCCCTGATTTACTACTTGTAAGACGAAATATCACTTTCGTGAATTTCTCAAAAAATGTGCCGATTCCTGTTCCACGCTTACCAACCTGGGAACTCCGGCAAGTCAGGTTTTTTATTTAAACAGATTCACCCAAGCCTGACGGTCCTTGGGTGATTTCGAATTCTTGTTCAACAATGGTGGAAAATTTGCATCATCCATTGTTAAATCAGAATTCTCAATTTTTACCTCAACCAAAGGCTCTTCTGGCTTTGACGAACCAGAATCATTGCCTGTACATGGCTTGTCTGACTTTGAGGAGCCAGATTCATCGCCTGAAGATGACTTGTCTGACTTCGACACGTCAGATTCATCGCCGACCATTTTCTTCTTCTTTTCTTCTTTCGTCCTCAGATTTGTATCTGATGAATTCGTCTTGCTTGACTTTGCAATCGAGGGAGTCGATTCATCAGAACTCTTATTTTTAACATATGAACCCGAGGACAAAATCTTTTCGAGGTACTCTCTTGCCTTCTTCATCTTCTTCCTTAGTCTGTCTTTCTGCCCCTGTGAAAGTTTAACTTTCTTTTCTTGAATTGTCTGTTCTTGAACTTTAGGTTTTAGAACCTTCTGTTCATGGAGCTTGACATTTACTGGAATCTTCGCCAATTTTTGAGAATTAGCCCTCAATCTGTCATTCGATCTCCTTGGGCAATCTCTGGCAATGTGACCTCTGATGTTGCAATTAAAGCATCTTCTCGTCTCATAATTCCAACCTTGGCAGTTAACAGCAATATGTCCTTGATAACCACATCGGTAACACACTCTGTTATCGTACCAATCACCATTTTCACACCAAACGCTCAGATCAAAGCACTGTTTGGCTTGGTGATACTCTTTCCTTTTCTTGATTGCTGGATTTGACTTTTGAGCACTGTGGTCCGACCTGCACCACTTATTACCAACAATTTTAGATTTTTCATTTTTCGATTTTTGTAATTTTTCATTGCGATTGGATGATCGATCTGATGAGCTTTTATTATCTTTTTGAACATTTTTCTCATTTTTAATTTTTTGTTTCTGTTCCACTTTCTTCTTCAAAGGTTTTTGCTTAGAGCATTCTCCCTTTTTAGTTGATTGTGGAACAGTTTCTTGAAATTTTTCTTTTAACTTCAAAAATAAATTCTTTTTCTTCATTTTTTCATTTTCATCATCAGATTTCTCATCACAATCTTGAACTTTGACATTGTCAAAGTTTGTGACATTGTCACTTATTGGATCAGAATTGATTGGTTTTGGACAGGGGAACTCAGATGAAGTCACAAAACCGTTCAATTTCTTTTCAAGTTCATCAATTTTGTTCCTTGAATTCTCAGCTTCATTTTCAAGCTGAGATATTCTCTCAAAATGAGACTTGATTGTCTTTTCATTCTCAATCTTAATGTTTTCAAGAGCAGACTTTTCATTTTCCAAAGCTTTTATCTGTTCTTGAAATTTTGTTTCATTTGCTTTCAAATTTTTATTCTCAAGTTTTATCCAGAAATCTTCATCTTCTGAAGATTTCTTTTTGCTTTCAAAATCCTTTTCTTTCTCTTTCAAAATCTTGTTTTCTAATGTCAAACTGTTCAAATTTCTTAACAGTTTAACATTTTCAACTTTTAGCTTCTCACAATTTCCTTGTAAATCCAGAATCTTTTTTATATCAGTTTGCTTCTCATCCTTCAACTTTTTTACTTCCAATGTCAAACTTTCCACATCTTTCAAGAGTTTGTCATTGTCAGCTTCAAGTTTATCACATTTAGAGCACACTGATGCAGAACTTGAAGATTTATTCTTCACAAATTCTTCATTTTTTGGAACTTCCTTTGTTCTTGTCTTGAATGATCCTGCACAAAAAATTTTAACAACATCAAGAGGATTCATATTATCATCAATATAACAACCCCTCTTAATATCATAGTTCATAACATTTTTTGCTGCAAGACATACACAAACTCTTTTGTCAATTTCAACAATTACATCCAAACTCATTTTATCTAGATTTCCTTTTATTTTATCAATCAATTCTCTTTTTTTCTTTTAGTTTTCATAATCATGTTCTTTGAGCTTTTTGATAAAATCTTTTGGATGTAATTTTGAGAACCCAGAAAATCCAGAATCTCTTTTAAGATTTTTCAAACAATCATCCCATTCTGCACGTAATGCATCTGCAAGCTTTGATATTTTTTCAGCATCTGTCAACCTTATCTCATATATTTTCAGTTTGTCCAGTAAATAGTTGAATCTGCTTTCCAACTCCTCCACTGTTTCATTCTTTTTACACATAAAATTTTCAAGTCGCATAATCCAAATCCTTTTATCATCTTGTTCATAACTACTATACCAACCATATCCATCATTTAATCGTTTAATACGATCATTTTCTTTTTCATCAAAAATTTCTGCCATTTTTCAAACAATCCCGACAAATTTCACTCAAACCACACTTTCAAGAGAAACCTGATGATTTCAAACGAAACCCAGACCAGTTTCAATAGAAATCTCTGATTTCAAACGAAACCCAGACCAGTTTCAATAGAAACCTCTGATTTCAAGCGAAACCCAGACCAGTTTCAATAGAAACCTCTGATTTCAAACGAAACCTGTCAATTTCAAACGAAACCTGTCAATTTCAAAAGAAAGCCAGATGATGTCAGCAAATGTCGAACAAATTTCAATATAAACCTCCAAAAAAATCAAGTTTTAGATCGATTTTAATGATGAAACTTTCCAGAATTCGTTAAAACATGAATACGCATAATATGTGTGAATTTGAACCAATTTTATCCGTGAAAAATTTTTAATTTTGAAAAGAATGGTGTAGAAATCAGAAAAAGTGACGAAAACAGGCTGTTTTGGCAAGATCTCTTCCTCCTGAGCTCTGATACCACTTGTAGGAACGATTTGCGACCCAAACGAGTCGTTCAGAAGAGATTTTATCTGTTTCAGAGGCGGAAACTAAGAAACAGACGTCGAAACAGCTTGCGTATCACTTTAAACACTGATTATATTGATTTACTATCGATTACAATCAGTCTTCACACCGGCAGCACCTCGGTATGGAATTCATGAACTCTTCTCTCTTTCTAATAGGTTTAGCTTGAATGCCTATTTATAGGTGAGGAGGTTTAGCTTGAAAGTGTTATGTCACTTTCAAGAGAAACCAGGTTTAGCTTGAAACTGTCACACGCCACTTTCAATGGAAACCTCTCTTGTAGGTTTAGCTTGAAACTGACATGTGTCACTTTCAAGGGAAACCTCTTCATTCAAGCTAAATTATCTTAAACAAACTCTAACAATTAAGCCCTGTACTAACAATTCTAATACAAGACTCGATACAAGACGAAGTCGACAGACGTATGCACTAACACCCCTTCTCATTGCAACGGTAGCACGTTGCGTCTTTCAGCTGTTTGCAATCCAAGGTCTTGTGATCCTTGGACTTGCATATCCCGCAAGCAAAAGTTCTTTGCGAGTTCGAATCGAGTCTGCACTTTCCAAAGTGCTGTTTCTTGCAAATCTTGCACTTGGGCTTCTCACCAGAGTGATGCCCATCTTTCCTTGACTCAGATCCTTTCTTGTTATCACCGTTCCCACGGTGCTTCTTGTTCGACCTCCTTGAACTATCATCTTCACGTTTTCTCTTCTCAGTATCCTTATTCCTCAGCGATCTTTGCCTGACCGCATCCAAGGTGAGGGACAAAGATATGTCAGCTACAGATCTAAAAGTAGCTGGCCGAGAAGCCTTCACGCTTGCCTTTATCTCGGGGGCTAAACCACCGATAAAACGAGCTATTCTTTTTGGTTCCGGGGTCACCAGATATGGAACCAACTGGGACATTGTGTTGAAGCTCGTGAGGTAAGCTTGACAGTCAAGGTTTGTCATAACCAATGATAGAAATCAGACTCTATCTTCTCAACCTCATGCTGGGGGCAGTAATTTTCCCTGATGAGGGCAACAAATTGATCCCACGACATATTGTACAATGGGATTTTCCCGGTGGCTTGAATCAGAGATCTCCACCAGGCTAAAGCTTCCCCCTTAAAAGATTGCGACACATATTTGACCACATCCTTCTCAGCGCATCCGCTGATATCCACAACTGTATCAATCTCATCTAGCCACGTCATACAGTCAATGGCCCCTTTCTCCCCAGTGAAATTCCGGGGTTTGCATGAAACGAAGTATTTATAGGAACAACCCTTGTCCTGGGTCCCCTGTTTTGGTACGATCTGCAGAGATGGAGCACTGTTGTGGTTTGAGGAGAGTCTATCATCATCCTTTTTGGGTTCATCCTTCTTGGAAGGTGGCTTCGAATGCGGAGTAGATAGGGTCCTACTCCGAGTTCCACTATACTCTTCGTACTGCCGCTCCAACGCCTTAGTAACAGCGTCGTCAACCAACGCTTTTAATTCAGCACCCGTTAAATGAACTCGGGCGTTGTCAATATTCTCCACTGGATGGCTATTAATTTCGTCTGAGTTAGCCATTTTAATTGAATTGTTACAGAAAACAAGGACAATAGTTTATTTGGGAGTTTATTATGGAATTGCCCCTTAGGGTAATTCATTAACCATGGTAAACAGAGACCATATTTGGTTAATTTATTAATCGCATTTAATTAGGATCTCAATTATAATTTATCCTAATTATAGACAATAACAATATATATTAGCACATAAGGCCTAGTCACAAGGTCATTTTAAATTTTAAGCTATGATTTCAGAGAATCAAGGCTTTTAAGGTATATTGGCACAACAGGCCTAGTCACAAGGACATTTATAAATCATATGCTATGATTTCAGAGAATCAAAGCATGAAGGTTTGAACCTAGTTCATTACCTTTATCTGACAGGGAGTCATCGCTACCACTGTCTTTTGGCTCATATGGAAATGAGCAGGGCCCGTAGGCACTATATTACCACGTATGGTCAAAATATGATCATCTCAATTGATGATCTAAACCCATGATTCAGAGATCGTTAAATTAGGCTAGGAATCTTTTGAAGAATCCAATAATAAGAATGGCGTGTGTAATTTTAACAAATCACATCTGCCAGGAGTGTTAACATGTTTACAGATGTTAACAGGGATTTGAATCTTTTAAACAGGTCTTACCATCATGGTCGGGTCTTATACTGACACGCAGGCTAGGTTTCACTCTTAAGATTCTTATTCAATATTTAAATAGGTAGATTTATTATCAACAAGGAATGATTTTGATTTATTTATTTCATGTAATATATTTATGCAAGTAAAAGCAAAAATGAAATTTATAAACATACCACTCCATTAATTATTAAAATATTACACATCGCCCTAAACGAGACTTTTTAATACACAAACTTACCCTCGCAGGGGTTTAAACAAGGACTTACCCACGCAGGGGCTTAACAACAATCATCATAATAGTCCACGCAGGGACTTATACAAATAACATAATAGTCCACGCAGGGACTTTAAACAATAACATACCCTCGTAGGGGTTAACAAAAAGATAGACCCACGCAAGGGTCAAAACAAACAAGCATACCCACGCAGGGGTTTACACTGCAAGACTTGCCCACGCAGGGGCTCAACAACAATTGGAAGGATTCAGTGGTCCTTCTTGCTCTTCCCTTTGATCAAACTTTTCAATCCTTGGAAGAAGCTCTGTCTCTCCCTGCGTTCGCGGTGAAAGTCTCGTTCAACCTGATCCAGCCTCTGAAGAATTTCCTCCCGTTCTGGGGGAGAAAACCGTGGCGGCTGCGATTGCGTCCGTATAATTGGTCTGGCAGGTATCTGGTACCCATGAGTTGGGTACCCAACTCCCCAAGGAGCGCCATAGGGTCCTTCTGGGTTAAAGGCGTTGTAATTCGCCGCTACCATGTAGGGGTCGGCCTCTGCGTACCCATAGTTGTGGTGAGTCGGCGGTTCAAACGGGTTGTATGCCATAGAACCCGTGTATGCTGGAATTAGGTTGTCAAAACCCATCGGTGGTGGCTGTGGTACAGCTGGGTTAAAAGGTCCACCCATTTGTGGGTCCTCCTGATGTGGCGGATAGTGACTGCCACTGGATTGACGTGGGGAGCTAAAATGAAAATCCCCTGCTCGTGCAGACATACGTGCACCGGTTCTCCTACGCCTTGGCGGTTGTGGAGGTGTTGGCTGCTCTGGCGGTGGTGGAGGCGGTGGCGTGACTGCCACAAATCTTGAATCCACAGAGGGATCCTGCTGCTGCTGAGGCGGTGAATGGTGGGGAGGTGTATAATACCATTCGTTCCTGGTAAACAAAGCTTGAAAGCTGTCTGGACCACCATAGGGTGATCCGTGGAAAGAAGATCCATCCGAGATCTCGATGGGATGGTTCGGCGTACCACTCGTTGGCTCGACGGGGTCCGTGTCCTCGTCCATATCCATAGCGTTGTCTCCCGAGAAGTGGTCCTCCGGTCCCAATGGGTTAAAACCCACTGGTTCTTGTATATAATTCGCCGGGTTAAACCGGCCCCTAAAAGCAGGTGTAGGGTCACCAAAAGAATTATGCGATAAAGATCGTTGTAAAGGTATGTAGGAGGGTTGAGGGTTGTTGGGCTCATACTCCGGCTGTGGCCCATAAGGGTTTTGGACAGGAGGTGTAGAGCTATGCGAGACCGACCATCTAGCCGGCTCGAAGAGGTTCCTCCGGTTTTGTCGGGGATCGTCGCTCTCGGTGGTGGAAGGAGCTCGCACTAGGGCCGTTCAAATCGCTCACCGCTCGTCGCACGCTTGACGCTCGTTCGGAAATTGCTCGGAAAATGCCCGTTCGATTTGACGCTCGGTTGTAAACGAGCCGCTCCGCTCGGTTCGGTTTGTAAACGAGCCAAGCATGAGCAAAGGTGCGCTCGGCTCGGTTCGGCTCGAATTCTTATTTTTAATTAGTATACATATACATATACACATACACATACATATATAAACATGTATATACACATGCATATACACAAATGTAAATTATACATATACACATACACCTATATATATACACACATTACACATACATATATACTTAAATATAAATTAAATTTATAGTTTTATATAGACCACTATATTAAATTTATAGTTTTAGATTTTGCTCGAACTTCGCTCGACGCTCGCTCGGAATATTTACTGCTCGAAAAACGCTCGCTTGATTTGATGCTCGGTTTTAAATGAGCCGCTCCGCTCGGTTCGGTTTGTAAACGAGCCAAGCATGAGCAAAGGTCCGCTCGGTTCGGCTCGGCTCGTGAACAGCCCTAGCTCGCACATTTGAAGGTCCTGCCTCGTTGTCATTGGGGGCGGTGATTGGCCCCTTTCCTCGTCCTCTTCTTCGGAAGAATCTTGGCGGCATTTTTATCCTTTCAATATAGCATGAGATAACAACAACAATATATATAAAGTAAAGGACAAAACAAAAACCAAACAAGGTAGAATTTGTCCTATGTTATTTGTCTAGACTCAAAAGTTTAGATATGTGCAATTGTGTAACTGAGATTAAACACAAAAGGCTAGTGTTTAATTCACTCAGTGTTGGCTCTGATACCAACATGTCACACCCCGACTTTCCACGTGTCACCGGTGGGCCCGGTGGGGAAGTATCGTGACGTGGTTGGCAACATAATAGTCAAACAACACAATATTTAATATGCACAGCGGAAGCAATATAAAAGATAAGTTTCAACCGAATTTAATATTGTAATATCAAATGTCACAATATTCGGAAGTTTATCCACAGACGGATCGAAAATAAAATGGAATTTTATAGTTCAACAGACTTTAGGCATCTTAAGCTTGCGAGACTTCTATTGATGCTAAGGAGAAATCCCAGCCAATTACGCTTAGTACCTGCATTTAATATTTTTGGGAAAATACGTCAGTTTACACTGGTAAATACAATCAACTGACTCGTTTTGGAAAATGATTGAAAATTGATTTGGATGCATGTGGCATAAACATTTTATTTAACTTGGGAGAATTATTTAAAATATATAATCTTGTGAACGAATTACATGTTACTTGTGCGTTCAGTAGCCCGGATCGTGTCCGGGTTAAAGATCAATAGACACACCACATTATTCTTTTGTGCACTGACGGGTGTACGCCTACACCCCACGCTTAAGTCGTGGCCATTTCGTAAAATGATGCCAAGGATATCCGGGACATGGTCATTAACCCCCCAAAGGCTTTAAGTAAACAAGACTGTTTAAACGAGCCGATCAAATTATTCAATTAACCACCCAACGATGGAAGATTTGATGCCCGATCAAGCGGTATTCTATATACCGTAACCCAAGCCCGTATAGGGAAAATAAGTTAAAAGTATTTACCTGAGCAAAGTATAAATCACAACAAGCAAACGCAAGTAGCTTTTACTGGTACTCCTAATCTGGAACGAAGGTTTATAATAACCTATTAGAATCCTAACGGGTCTTTAGTTAAGCTTAAGCTTAGACCGGTTAGTTTCAAAGACACGGTTCGTACGCACGATTAAGCGAAGACCGGATAGAATGTGATTTAGACCCGACAAGTTCAGAGACTTGTTTAATATGGGTATTTCATACACATTCTGGATTTTGAGATAAAACCGATAAGGTTTGACCACCCGTTTCGGCTAATTTATGTAAACTTATTACATAAACCGAACCGAACGCGTAAACAGCATAACGGGTAATAATGAGAGCCATTTACAGGTTTCCTAAGTTAATATGCTCCATATATGTTGTGACATCAGTAAGATATCATTTATTATGCCCGAAATGAATTTAAACACAAACTATGCCTCGTAGGGGTAGTTTGGTCATTTATAAGGTGATAAAAGAGTTTAAGTAGTATCCTGAGTTACAGGTCTGATGTAATCAGCAAATATAATCAATTTGCTAAGTTATATCAATAGGGTATTGTATATATGTGAAATTTATCAATTATAACCAAACTAAGCACCGTAGGGGCATTTTGGTAATTTCACATAAGCCGAAAAGCTCAAAACTGAAGTCTGAGTTTAATAACTTTTGCTTACTGTTAAAATATTATAATTTGCCTCAAATATCAGTAGGTATCACCCTTGGTATGTTTAAAACAGTTTTAGTACATACTATGCGTTAAAAACGCTTAATTAGGCGATTAGAAGCCGTTTCCGGGTTCTATATAGAAATCTGATATTTTTATTTTTCCAGAAGGCTTAAAATAATTTATTTATCATTTAAGATCAGTAGCAAAAGGTTTGGAGTCGATTAGATATGTAAAACTCATTTTATGGCCCGTAAGGGCAAAACCGACAATTACCGGATTAAGCCTACGACTATTAGTTATGCCCAGCCTAAAATTAATTAAAAATATTCAAAATCCCAAAATAATATATTACATCAGTGGGTAATAAGTTTGATATCAAAAAGTAGGCTTAACTAGGCTATACGCTAATTACGCCGTTTAATTAACATAAGGCTTTCATTTTACGCTAACGAGCATAACTCTTAATCTACACCTCAAACTGATGTCAAACTTTGCATACAAGTTTATATATCAGTAATTAAAGTTTCTACTCTTTTACATTTCCAAAAATCACGTTTTAAGGTAATAAGGGCATAATGGTCAACATATGAGCAATTAACGGAATCATGCGTATTAATTGGTTAACTAATGAACCATGGTGTATAATCACAGAGGGTTATACTAGCATGTAACCTGGTCCAAATAAAGCTCTAAGGTATTTCTAAAACATACCAAAACGGGTCAGAACTGAAGTCAAAGCAAAAGTCAAAGCTTTGCGACTTTCGGTTCCGAACCGGGTCTAAACAGTAAATTGTCGGGTTGAACATGTTTAGACATGTTCTTACACTAATTACCAAGTTATATTAATGATCAAACAGGTTGTATGTGTTCTACATTGCTAATCATGCATAAATTAGAATTTAAGTATCCTGTTGACTTTTTATTAGTAAGTTTGACCCGACATTTGACCTAGTTAGAGTGGGAATCAGGGGGAACCCTTTTAAGGGTTTATTACCCACATAATTACCAACTTATAACTACTTTTGATTCGACTAATCACTGGACCATTAGTGATTAATCTTAAAGTCAACCGTTAATTACGACGGTTTGACTTTTAAGCTATAACTAAGCAAAACTTAACTAAGGAAGGATTAGCAAACTTACTGAAGTCCTAAGCTTGATTAGTGATCACTTGGAAGAAGACTTGAGCTCCAGAAATGATCAGAAAGCTGAATGGAGGTGTGAAGAACAATGGTTGCAACTCATGGCCCTTTTATAGTGAATTTTTCACCACAAATTGTTGACAAGCAGGTGTACCCCTGACCACAACTCACCAACATGTGTCCCTAAGTGCCTAGGACTGTTTAGGGGTCGCCCATGTTGCAATAATATCTGTTAAAGGTCGGTTTAGCGCGTTTGCAGGCTGCTGTTCGAACTTTCTGCATCTGGGCGGTTAACGTGGCCCGCGTAAAAGACCTTAAGGTCTTATGCGGCCCGCCTGGACCCTGTTATCAGCTTTCACATTTTCCATTTTCCGCATAATTGTCTCTTGGCCTTTCGAAAGGGCAACTAAGCTTATTTTTTGCACTTTGACCCCTCCTTATTTATCTACAAGGGTCTTAAGACTTGTACCCACTTTGCCAAGTCCCCGGACATTTCTGGTTAACCCGAAAAGTCATAACTTTCACCGTTAACGCTTTAACCCCTCGCATACGAATTTGATCATAACTTTCTCATACGATAACGAAACTTTATGAAATTTATATCGTGCTTTCTAGTGAGCATAATTAACCGTTACAAAGCTTCGGGTTTGTCAAAAAGGTCACTCAGAGGTATAACTTAAACATGTTGACACATTTAACCCCTGTAGTTTGTAATCTCTCACTTTTAGCTTCGCATGATCCATGATTCATTCGTTTGATGCTATAAACATCATGTAGGGTTAATGTACAATATATTTATTCACTATTGACATTTCGAACACGTATATTCACATACTTTCCATGTTTGTCAACTTTAGTCCTTCTATAACATTCTTTCACATGTTCAAACATATGACACGTGTCAACCCATTATAGGACGTGAATTTTCGAGGTGTTACACTCTGCTGAACATCCAAGGCTTCCCTATCAGCCTTCAGTTTCAATCGATCAGCCTCAAAACTTTTCTTAAGATCGTTCATCTCAATCTCGTGTCTCTTTTTCAACTCTCCAACCTTCTTCACCCAAGCCTCCTCTTTCTTAGAGAACCCTTCAACCTCACTTTTCATTGCAGCCATAGAGGCTTTCATCTTATCCTTCTTATTGGAATCTTCTTCGTACTCCTGCATACCCTTTGTAAAACGGGTAACACCTTCAGCCAACAGGGCCAAAAGGTTGCAGGAGCTTAACATCAATCTTAAAATAAAGTGATCAGCTTCCATCTCAGAAATTGCACTCCGAACACCAAGAGGAGCAAAATGGGCTAGTACCTCAGCACAAACAGCTGGATCCTTGACGTTATCCCCAACCTTAACATCCCAGTTGGGAACATAAACCTCTTCAGCTTCTGGACCCTCCAAGCTTTCAACACTCTTGCCCGATGAACCCTGGATGGTAGGAGTGGAACATTTCTTAACCAGTTTCTTCTTTTTCTCAGAAACAACTAACTCTTTTTGCTTACCCTTTCCCACATCAACCTCAAGAACTTGTTCTGTAGATACCTCAATATCATCACTAACATCAATAGCCTCTAAGCCAAAAGGTTGGTCAGCACCTTTCAAGCGGCGATTCGAGCGACGAACAGAAACCTTGGAACCCGGAGCCTTCGTAAAACCTTTAACATTGGGAACGTTAACATAACCAGAACCCTCGAACCTATGCTCAGACCCCTTAACAGCCGCATCTTCACTCGGAGTAGCAGCAGTATCCCCGAAAGTAACATCAGAAGTATCATCACTCTTGATAAAATCAAGCCCAGACATAACTACAAAATAAACAAAAAATAAAATATATAAGCAAGCAAAAATAAGAACATAAGGGCACAACAAAACAAATGCATACCCTGCCCATCTCTCATAAGCACCGGACCTCGATTACGTTTATCCCATAACTTACTGAGACCCAACAACACCGGTAAGTAATCGGGAAATGGACGAAGCCTGGAAGGGCACTCCCTAAGAGTTTCAAGAAAACAGGTATTTATCTCAGAAGCGGAATGTTCAGGCTCATTTAAAACGGCATCCGGATGCCTCCAAACAAGCTTAAAAGGAACAGTTTCATCAGAAACCCAGAAAAGCCGGTCTTTCCAAACACCAAGACTAGAAACCATAGATGAAATTAAACAAGTATCAACCTGAGATGTCTCGAACGTAAACCAGTCACCATTTTTGGCCAACCGGAAAAAGCGACGGAAAGATAAAAGAGTAGGGTCATATCCGGAAGCCCGACACATAACTTCAAAGTGCAAAACCCTAGCCAGACCCTGAGGGTGAATCTGGCCAAAGGATACGCAATAATACTCTAAGACGCTCAAAACAAAGTTGGAAAAAAGGTAACGATGGTTCGAAAACTCAAAATGGCGATAATAAAGGGCAATGGAACTAGGGGGACACCTATCAATCGAAACATCACAAGCCGGGGCAACCGGTTTAAATTTCATCCCAATCCCCCATTCCATACAAAAATTTTCTACTTTCTCATGAGTTAGTCGAGAAAACGATTTCGCTAGATCTTTACGAGCACCCATGCTATAAGAAAATAACCAGAAAATATGAAATCGGAACTAACCTGGACGGAGAAAAGGAAAGAAAACTTGAGAAGAAAATGTGCAAATGATAGTTCTCTTCTAAAAATTAATGTAAATTAATGAGAAGGAAATGTTATAATTACACAAAGGACATTTAAAACCACCGCCTGACAAAAAGAAAACCATCAGAGGTCATATCAACTGTCTTGTCAAAACTCAAAAATCAAAAAGCTCAACCGTTTTCAACATTTCAAGCTTCGAAGCCTTGAAGCCTTCAAGCAAAATAAAACGCATGTACAAAAATTCAGAAGTATTCGTGCTTACACTTACACCCAAAAACCTCTGACTTGGGGGGCTTATGACGGGGGTAGCTCGAACCTCAATAAAATGACTAAGAATACATGACAGCTTGAAGGGTTCAAAGGTTTAAAGCCCGGGAACTGAGTTAAGGCAGCACGTGTACAGTAATCAGTCATGTCGTTGATTACTTGAACAACTCTCCCAGCCGTAAAAGTAGAACGAGTACACAGAGTGTAGTCTTTTATCAGCAGGTCCAAACGCTTCAACCCCTAAAAGGGTAAGTCCTCCACTGCAAGCATGGTTTACTAGTCCAAGGTTTCCTCTTTAAGCGATACTTTCCTCTATAAAATGACACTTCATTTAGTGCTGAAAAATATTCCGATCAGTTCTGATTCCATTGGGATCTCTGATCTTCCTCTCGAGTACTTGTTCCATGCAAGTCTCTTTTTTTCACATTCAACACACACTTTTCTACTGCTCGTGCATCCGAAGCTGAACACACTTCAGTTGAGGATCTTGGACAAGTAACAAAATATAACTAGTAAACCTCTCTCCACGTCTTGCAAACATGGGGGGACCCCACGACCTGCGTTAGGCAAACCGGAACCCTCCAAGGCTTTTGCCTAACCAACCTAGCTACTATCATCGGTTTAGTATTTGTTGCATCAACATTAAGTAATATCTTTTAAGTTATACTTCATTCTAAAGGAGATCATCCATATGAAAGACGCAATATATCAAAATAGCCTTTTTCATCCTTTCTTAAATCTGTTTATTCGGCACCCTTATATACACGATTTTCACTTTTGGTGGGATTTTGGTTTTTAGACCCAGAATTCACAATTTCTCCTCTAGGTAGGCTCTTCAGATTGTGCGAAAAGTCGAAAACATGCAAAGGTTACAAGTTGTGAATTTTTTTAGAATTTATATGATTTTTTAGATTTTTTTTTATTTTTAGAATTTTTTGATTTTTTAGAATTTTTTTGATTTTGTAGAATTTTTTGATTTTTGATTTTTTTATGATTTTTTGGATTTTTTTTAGAATTTTTTTATTTTTTATGATTTTTTTGATTTTTTAGAATTTTGTTGATTTTTTAGAATTTTTTGGAATTTTTAGAATTTTTATGATTTTTTTTATTTTTTAGAATTTTTTGAATTTTTATGATTTTTTAGATTTTTTATTTTTTTTACAATTTTTTTATTTTTTTTAATTTTTAAACGAAGAACGACAGGAGAATACTACGGGAGATATCTACGGGCATGGTTGTAAAACAAGGTTTCCAAGGCCGAGTACTCCCCGAGTAGTCGCTACAAGGTAGGTTGCCGATGCGACTTTCTTCGACTCCGCTTAATTACTCGAAATCGGTCAAACACGGTCAACCTTGGCCATAATTGGATTTAGTAGGTCAACTCGGGCCTAGTTTGACTTAAATAATAGTAAAACATAATTTCTATGCCTATCTGTTAAGGAATGAATATCATTTTCACATATTTTGTTATAAATATTAGTAAATTTATGTTATTTGACATATATTTAACCTCTAAAAAGTAATTTCTTTATAATTTAACATGTCCGAGTACTCCCCGAGTACTCTCAACTCCCCGGTCGACCGACTAGGGAGCGCCTAGCGACTTTTGCAACCATGTCTACGGGTAGTGATTAGTTTAGTGATTTTATCTTATACCCATCTTGACCAGTTTGGGTTTTATCTGATACTCATTCTGACCTACTCTTTTTTTTTTATCCACCACTTCATAACCAGGGGCGGACCTAGGTTATGCCCAAGGTGGGCGGGCGCACCCCTTGAAAAAAAAAATTAGTGTATATTTTAGGCAAAAAAACCCGACCGCACCCCTTGAAAATATGCTTGAGCCACTCATCCGCACCCCTAGCAAATAATTCCTGGGTCCGCCACTGTTCATAACCCATTCTAACCTAATGACTAATTTTGTTTGACCCATATATTAACCCATCTTAAATTTAAAATACCCTTATCAACCCAAAATAGAATGGATAAGATTGTTTTGTCAGGTCAGTTACAACCGTATGAAATTAAACAACGGAGAGATTTGGATCACCTGAAAAGATATAGTAAAATAAAATAGTAAAACACCTACGTGATTTTTAAAACAAAATTATGTAATGTTGTGATATGTGCCTTATTTTGTTGCCTTCAAACAAGCTAAATTATTGTTCGGGTTTGTTCAAAACAATAATCATTTCAATCTTTCATATATATCTTCACAATATGCTTGTAATTTATAATATAGGGAAATGATCAAATAGGAAGTTTATTTTGGCTAGGAAGTGTAGGAAGCAATATGATTAAGACATGTGGCAACATTTAAAATAAAGAAAAAAGGGTATTTTAGTCAATCCAACCATTTCTTTTTCCTTTTCAAAACCCAGTAGCTTCAAAACTCACCATTTTCAAAACCCACCATCTTCAACCATTTCTTCGCTTTCTATCTCAATAATCACTACATGATAGTGCGATTTTCATCACCAATCAATGATTCAAACACCCGATCAACGTGTTCTTCAGCGTTTTTGAAGAAAACTCAGTTTAATTTCATACAAAATCTCGTTTTTTCCGGTGATTTTGAAGATAATCACTCGATCCGTTCGATTCGAGCGCTGATAAGTGTTTCAATCATTCAAAATTCGTCAATTGTTGAAGATATCACTTCGATCCATGTAAGAAATTCTTTAATTTCATTTTTACGATCTGGGTTTTTGATTTAGTCATTGCGTTTTACGATCTTGGCGGGGGTCCGGGGGCAGCGCCCCTGGTAGCGAAGGTCCCAGGGGCGGCAGCCCCTGGCGGGGTCCAAGGGGCAGAGCCCCTGGCTGGGGTTGAGCTGCCAGGTCAGCTCGGAAATTGCCTCTGGAAACTGCATTCGTAAACTGCATTGGTTCAGACAGTTCACAGCACAGATAATTCACAGCACAGACAAAACTATTGTCATGGTTCAATGCGTTTTAGAGAGAACACTTTCTTTGGTGCTTTTATGGCATTGCGTTTTAAAACTAAGACATTTTTATGCGTTTTCGGGTCATTGCGTTTTAGAAAAACACATTTTTGAAGTGTTTTTAGTCATTGCGTTTTAGGTAAAACACTTTTTTAGGTGTTTTCAGTCCATTGCGTTTTACAGAGAACACTTTCTTTTGTTTTTTTAGGCCATTGCATTTTAGAAATGAGACATTTTTAAATGTTTTCTGGCCATTGCGTTTTATAAATAAGACATTTCTTTGTGTTTTTGGTGCATTGCGTTTTAGGTAAAACACATTTTTATGTGTTTTCAGTCCATTGCGTTTTACAGAGAACACTTTCTTTTGTTTTTTAGGCCATTGCGTTTTAGAAATGAGACATTTTTAAGTGTTTTCTAGCCATTGCGTTTTATAAATAAGACATTTCTTTGTGTTTTTTGTGCATTGCGTTTTAGGTAAAACACATTTTTATGTGTTTTCAGTCCATTGCGTTTTAGAAAACAGACATTTTAAGTGTTTTCTGGCCATTGCGTTTTAGAAACTACACTTTCTTTTGAGTTTTTAGGATATTGCATTTTAGAAATAACACATTTCTTTGTGTTTTCTGGCCATTGCGTTTTACAAATAAGACATTTCTTTATGTTTTTGGTGCATTGCGTTTTAGAAAAATGTCATTTTTAGGGGGTTTTTTTCCATTGCGTTTTACGCAACTGGGTTTTTAAAAAAAATTCAAAAATATAGCAATAGTATACTCGTTTTAAAGATAAAAAAAAGCTCGTTTTTTTGTGCAATTTTTATAAAAAAAATAATGTCGTATGAAAGAGTTATTAACGTTTAAAAAATGGGAGAGAATTGGAGGAGAGAGAAAATATTGTCTTGGATTGACTAGAATGTCCCTAAAAAACTCACGCGCCTATTTTCTTTCCTTCAATTTCCATCATTTAATCTTAGCCTTGATTAACTAAATGGATGGTCAAGATCACTTCCTAGCCTTCCTAGCCAAATAAACTTCCTATTGTATCTCCACCCATATAATGCCATGTTAATAGCCATTTGACAGTCACAACATTGAAAAAACTCAACCAAACTAATATTGAAAACCTGTGATAAAATCATCATACTTTTAGAAAACCGCATAATATAATGCCAAGAAAAACACAATTTTTGTGTTTTTTAAAAAGATTATGTTCACATTTTCCTTGTAAAAAATTAATACATAATTTGACATATTATTAGTCAACGAGGTGGTGGTGGAGTGATGGGAGATTAGGCGAATAGGTGGAGATCGCTAGTTCGATCCTTGAACTGAGCGGGTTTTACCTCACTGCCTTCGGGCGAGTGTTCACGGGCTTCGGCCCTAGGTGAGGGTTTTGCCCGGTTCGAAGGCGAGTGTATCCCGATGTGGTGAATTTCACCAGTAGCCCATTTGAAAGATTCGTTGAGCGTTCAAAAAAAATTGATATATTATTATTGTAATTATTTTATTAAACCTTAATTTAAGAGGTCGGCAGTAATATGCATTTGATAGAGACCAGGAGATTGCTGGAGAATTTGGGAACAGCTTGCACAAAAGACCAGGAGAAGTGTTTTCCTAAATTCAAATGAAATGTTTATTTTATAAAAATATTTCAAACCAAGTTATATTCATTAAAAAATTCTATATTTTATTTTATAAATATATAAAAATTAGTTTAGTGTATAAGCCATTAAAATCTTCATATTCCCAACAAAAACATATGTTCTAAAAGCCCATAATAAAACATAATAATTAAAATAAGACCATCTGTAACCAGAAGCGTCCGAAAACCTCATTGTCGGACTATCTTGGGGCTTACCCCCGAACTTCACTTCCTTTCTCTCCTCTCCATGGACCACACACCTTTTCTATCTCCTATACTCACAAAATATGGGGTCGCTGGACCCTGTTAGATGCCGTAAGATCAAATAATAGAATCTTGACGATAAAGTAACAATTTAATAGTCTAAATCTAATGTTACTCCTTAATTTGCTTTTAAGCTTGTACTTGTGCTCATCTTTATAGGGACAAACTCAACAGACCTTTGTTTTAACTTTTGGGGTGGCCACAAATAAGCCACCTTAATTTGTGGGAGACAAGAAGTTACAAGCACAAGACTCAAGTCATATGTTTATGCTAACCATCATTTCTCTCTGTTGACTGGCCCCACTCCTAACACATATATAAACACTTATCACTTTTATCTAAAGACTTCAAGATTTCTCTGTTGCAGCATATGCATCTTTCTAAGAGTGAAAAATGTTGGTTATCTTAGGTGTACCCACAAGCCCAAGAACATAGCTTTGTTTCAAACCATCAAAAGGGTATCTCAAAAACTCAAAAAAAAAAGATCTTTTTTTCTTCCATACATGTAACCATGATCGCGCATAACCGATGAGTCGACTTTCTTGATTTTGTTTCAGGATCAGGATTGAGATGAATACAGAAATGAAGATTTGAATTAGCAAAGATGGAGGGTGGGAATATGTGGAAAAGCAATTCATACCCATGTGAAAGTTCAGGAGATAAAAGGTACATAGAATTTAATATGATCCCACAGCCACAAACACCAATGGAGCCCATGGAGTTCTTGTCAAGATCATGGAGTGTTTCGGCTGCCGAAATTTCTAAAGCCTTTGCGGCTGCTCAAAAACCACAGATCGAAAAAAAGATTGTTTGTCCAGTTACTCCAGTACACGAGTCATTCATCGCACCTCAACCCGTGAGTAACATAATTCAAAGCATAGTTCAAAACTAATAGACCAACTTGAACATTTTGGTTTTTTATTGAATGTTCAATAATTATTTCCACTTTGCAGCAAGAGAAGGTATCAAGGGTCAGGGCTAGAGGGAAATGGTTTAATAACAACAGGGATGGTGTTACGAGGAAGAAAGATAAAGTCCGGAGAGAAAAGGCGCAGGCGCATGCCGCCTTGTGTGTGGCAGGGTTGGCAACCGCTTTGGCTTCCATTACTGCAGCCGCAGATGCCACCGCTAGAAGCTTGGCGTTGGATGATTCGAGAATGACCACTGCACTTGCCTCGGCTACGGAGTTGTTGGCAACCCATTGTTCAGAGTTGGCTGAATCGGCTGGCGTTGATCATCATCTTGTGGTTTCTGTTGTCCAGTCAGCAACTAATATCCAAAGTCCAACCCATCTAATGACTCTCACTGCTGCAGCTGCTACAGGTTAATTCATTCATCATTTAATCTGCATTGCATTCATGTTAGCCACTGCAAGAATATAATTACTGTATGTATATCGGGTGAGGTTCATTTTAGAGCACTAAATTATTGTGATAACAAAAAATTTACAAACTTAAATCATTTAATTTTTTGATCAATGGTTCATATTTATAAATTTTGTACTTCTTACATACAAATGTGTATGTTATGTATATACAAAACCATCAAAATAATTTGTTCATATTTAATTTTTATAAACTGTGTATTCATCGGTGAATCTAAACTGTTATCGTTTCAATTAATAGCTTTGCGAGGCGAAGCAGCAATGAAGGCAAGATTTCCAAAAGAAGCAAAGAAGAACGCCACAGTAATTCCATTTGAAAAGGGAATGGGGGGTCATCATATGCTTACTAGTGAAACAACAAAATGGGAGCCTCAAGGCATGCTGCAACAAGTACACAAAGGTTAGATTATAGATTACAATACGAGTCAACACGATTAAAATACCGTCATATTTTAATAATACATCGTATACGAAAGCTTGACCTTTTGACTGAACTTAACTGACTAAATGATTATCCGATTGTCGGTCCAGGAGGGTTACACTGGAAGCAAGTATCAATCTACATAAACAAGAAGTCCCAGGTAGATTTTATATAGTTTAGTACAAATCGAAAGCAACTGTTCCGGTTTTGAGTTTTGATCAAAGCATAAACTATGGCAGGTTATTATTAAGCTCAAAAGCAATTATGTTGGAGGGGCTTTTTCCACAAAGAATAAAGGCAAGTTTTGACTTCATTCCACCAAACTTAATACATAAACATCATTATATTTGCTAAAATTCTAAAGTGAAAGGAACCCATAATCACATCTTCATTTCTGCTGACATATCATGAGTAGGACCTACAATCATAATCTTTATTAATTATTAACTTCATATTCTTCTGGTAACACAGGTGTTGTATATGGTGTCTGCAACGAGAAAGCCTCTTGGCCATTTTGCAAAGAAAGGGACAATGCAGATGTTTATTTTGGGGTCAAAACAGCAAAGGGTCTTTTGGAGTTCAAGTGCAAGAGCAAGGTCCACAAACAGAAATGGGTTGATACAATTCAACATCTACTACAGCGAACCAGCAACGTTGACAACATTAGGCATTCTATGAACATGTTAACCTGCATAGAGTGATGGAAATGTGATGGTGTGTGCATCTGTTATGGTTTTGTGTTTCTGTCGTGTGATTTGTAACGCTCGTGTGATATCTGAAGGCGTGAGCCACTAACCACTTGTTTTTTCGCTTTATTTGTTGGATAGATACTTTTTGTTTAGTGTTTATATCTTGTTTTTAGACTTTTAAGTTCCATTTGTACATAACATTAGTGAGATGAAAAGCAACAAACGTTTTTTCCTTTCAAAAGGCTATCTTAAGATTGTGCATAGGGTTCTTTCTTTCTTTGTGTGCACTTCTAACCTCTCTTTAAAAACCCAAGTATTGCAACCATTGATTTTGCTCAATGGCCAACTTCATTATAAAAAAGTCAAAACAAATTGACCAGGAGAGGTGATAGATTTATGAACAATGGAGCAAATGAATACCAAAATTTCATGCCAAAAAACAAGCAAACTTAATCACCATAAAACTTTGTACGGTTTGTATAGAAGGGGTCCTTCCACACAAACATCAAGTTGATTGTATATGGATATTATTCACTGAACCAGTGAACCGAACACTCATAGACAAAGATTAGGATAATGGGTTGGACCCTTATGAATCTTAGCATGGTTTTTCAATAGGTTACCTAAACTTGGGGATCAAGTTAGTCCTCGGTTACGTAAACTTGGGGATCAAGTTAGAACGTATCTAGCTTTTTTTGCTTCCGTAAACTTGGGGATCAAGTTAATCCCCATAATCTCAAAAAGACTTGATATTTAGAAATCTTTTAGATTCAAAGAGACTCTTTCATATGGCAAAACTATCATTCTGATCAACACAAAAGGATTATGCCTTTTCATCTATCCTCGAGAAATTCCAACAACATGGGTAGGTCTTTAGGTATGCGGTATTATGTTTCCATTAAACGAAAGAGACATACGTCACACGTCGGTAAACAACAAAGATGAAACGAGCACAAAATAAGCGAGAAAGCAAAAGATGACTATCTGCATGAACAACTTTGGATTGTTCGGAGACGTAACCGTCCTGCAAACCACCAGTCACAAAAAGATATCAATCAGCACTTTCTGGTGAGAAAATAATATCTTGTTTTAGATATTCCATCATCCTTCATCTTTGTATACAAATAATCGAAATGAAAATGAGGAATTATTTACCTAGCTATGAGTTGAGAAAGACGAGGGAATGGCAGACTCTGAATAAAGACGATTCCCGGTCCCGTCACCATCGCGGTTACCAAATTATCGCCCTGTGTAAACCACCAACAGTTAAAAAAGACAAAGATCATATGTTAACAATGACAAAGTATCTAAAACAAAGTACCCCAAAGACCGCCCTTCTCATTGGACCGTTATATTTGATTTGCACATTCAATGTAGATGAGAGAGCGATGACACTAGAGATGTCCACTGAAAGCGTCTCGCCAACCTCGAGATTCTTCTGCACAACTAACACCACATGTAAACGAAACAAGTAGGTCAGTTACGGAATCGTTACTTAGAACAGAAGCAAAGAAGTTAACATACCAGATCCACCCCCAACAACGAATGCCAGCCCTTGTCCAGATAGTTTTTGTCTCAAGAAACCCTACAAACACCATACCAATGATTGGTATAAAGAATTAACTAGAATCACAAGTAAGAGACGTAAAAACAAAACGCACATCTCACCTCAACTCCGGCAACAACATTGCGTGCCCTCTGATCAAATGTGTTACTGACCTTCACATCACCGATGGAACAAAGAAATGAATCCGGCTACATAACAATATTATTAACAAATTCAGATCAACATTTTCTCAGGATAAAACAAACAGGCAATGAATCAGATGTGCTAACCTGGCATAATATTTCACCGCCAAACTTTGCCAAGTCAATCTAAAGGATAAAAATTAGAACAGAATCAAGCAACAAGAAACCGAAAACTGACAAGAAAACGAACCGGGAGAATTCTTCCTAAAGAAGGAGCAGCAATGCCGACAAACCCATCAGTTGAACCACCATTTAGAAAATATGTTTTAGTCACATTCTTCCCAAAAAGCCACTGCCACATTCCCACTTCATTTTCTGGGGCGTAAACGTTTTCCATTTGAATGGAACCAGACATATAGCACATGCAACCTGTGAATAATTCACATTGTATGAAACACAGCGTAAGTTAAACCCAATTCAAGTAACACATCTAATATTACTATGTCTATGTGCACAGTACCTCTATAAAGTCTGTAATACAACCTACAACTAGAAGTAATATCTAACTAAACAACTTCTGCAGCCCTCATGAAGTGAGAGATATAAAGATAGCAGTGAAACATACAAATTTAATGGCGATTACCTGGTTTTGCACTGACCTTGTCTTCTGGCTTCAACATAATCTGGCAAGGACAAATCAGGAATGTAAAGGTGCATTTTCTTGAACAAATTCCCAACACTGTAAATAATACTAAAAGGTACCTGAACTATCTGAGCTTCACCACCCAAAATCTGAAAAGATGTAACAGCATCTTCTGGACTCTATTGCACATTAACCACCGTCAGTAATTGAGTGATAAAAATGGTAAGCAAAATTCTAAGAGGTGCTTAGACCATGTGTAGTGGTAATGTGTTATAATGCCCCCACCATGGGGCATTATCCGACACGTGGCATCCCAGTCAGCATGGGGCATTATAGCATAAAGTGGTGTAGTGGGGCATTATTCCAATAACGCCCATATTATTTTTATAATGAAAAAAAAAAAAAGCACACGAAAAAAAAAAGCACACGAAATGTAGTGGGGCATTGTCAGAGACATGTGGGTAAAGTCAAACTCTCCTCCACTCTCATTGGCCACTTCAAATGTGGCAAAGCGTTTTAATTAAAACGCCGGTTTGATTTTTTTTCGAAAATAACGCCCGGAAACGTCGGGTGTAATGGGGTGGGGGGCGTTATCCGGCGTTTTTTTTGAATTTTTTTTAAAAAAAACGCCCCACTACGGGTGGTCTTAAGATCCGTATTATATACTAGAGGTTACTCCCCGTTCTAATAATGCTTACTATTATAAATAAAAGCATGAGCTAGTCTGCTAGCTAGAAATAATTATTCTACTTTTGCTATCCTCCTTATACTATAGCATTGCCTATAAACATAATCATAGTCCAACACAGTATTTCAAATGTCTAATCCAAATGCACATCCTCTGTGCCACTCAAATGAGTTGCCCACATTTAAGTCTTGAAGCAGGCTACTACTTGTGAGGGGGCATGTTGTTAACAAAGTATTCCTACAATAGAAAGTAAAACTTATTTAGCTACTACACTAAATATGTTATTTAGACGCATTCATTTACAGGACAGACAAGTGATCTTATGGGAACAAGGTCATTAACACAAATTAAGTGCACTAACTTTCACTTCAAATTCAAACCTTCAGCTAATCACTAACAAAAATCAACTTTAATCAGCCACAGGATCCAATCAAACACCATACAGTCACACACCAATCTCACCCGACCACACAACCCTCACCGCTCCATTTCCACCTCAAATAAACAAAGAACAATACACTCGACACGCAAACTCAGCCCGATCACCATCGTATCGTCACCAGAACCATATCAATTAAAAACCACAAGCAATCACTTTCATTAAACTTCCACTTCATTCCCTATCTCACCTTCATTAACCCTCAATTCAACTACACATCACACAGCATACACCTAATCATCAATCTATATATAAAAAAAGTTCAAAACCTAACGAATCACAAAAACCTAATTCTGAATTTAATAATACACATACTCAAAGAAAAAACGTAAACGAATTACAAATTCCTTCATCAATAACGAAAACCTAAAGCTGAAATTCGAGTATTCACATAAAACCTAGATCATATACCTGATAAACGAAGGGTTGAAAAGGCGTCGAAAAGAACGGAGCCGCCATAAACACACACAGTGGCTTAAATTCAACCGTAGATCAAACAACTGCTGAAATCAACAAAAAATGGCAGATCGATCGGTCAATTTCGTGTTCGTTGTTGGGGTTTAACGGATTTCAGAGCAAATTCTAAAGTTATTGCTTTAAATTGTCAGTCTTTTGACTATTGCGAGTCTGTGTTGAGGAGGGGTATTTTTGGTAATTTAGGTGGTTTTGAAATTAGTTTAAGTTTCCACACGGAAGAAGATGAGTTTGGAACTTTTGGCTGACGTGGAGGATGACATGTAAGCGGTTAAAGGTTGTGGTGTTGTAAAGATGACGTGGCGTGATTTTAGTGGTGGTGGTTAACGTGGATGGTGACATGTCAGCGTTTGAGAAAGGTGTTAGGTGGATGGAGTTTGAGCGGATCAGATTAAAATTACTAAATTAGCCCTTTTATTGTTTTTATGCCATAGGTATTTTTAAAACTTTCGGTTATGGTTTGTATACAAGTACTCATGCGTTTTATTATTTCGGTTTAATAAATAAGTAGTATTTAGGACCCGCTTTATGCGGTGGGAACGCTAAACTAAACAAAAAGTGAACATAAAAACGTTAAACAATGTTTGTGTGTTGTGGCGTGTTAACTTGCAAAAATTAAACAGAAACGTAAAATGTATAAATCAAATAACAAAGTCGGCTTAGAACCCTTGAGTTGTGATGGAGCCGTTAAACTGACAAAAATAGATGTATAAACGTTGAACAACACATGTGCGTTGCAGCATGTTTACTCGCGAGTTTTAGACCGAAATGTAAAACAACATGTGTTTGTAAAAGATGAAAATTATAGCGGACCAAAGTTGAAAATAGAAAAGTGTTAGGTATATAAGTTAATATAAGCTCACGCCGGGGACATTTAAGCCTCAGATCAACACATCTAGAACCATAACTTCCAACCGCTATAAGCACATCTGCTTTTGGGTTACACAAAACACTTCCGGACACATAAGACCCATACGCCTATATAACATTATAACCACAGCTAAAAAGATATGACATGACCTAACAATTGTAACCGGAAGACAAAGATGATTTAAACCTTGAAAGCTACTATTGATAAACACCAAGTGGTGTCGCCCCCGTCCTTGCCTTCCAACCCTTTGGCCCAACCCACTCTTGTTATTGATGGGGAGTGTGTGCTCAAATGTATCCGATCCTTTTCTAAAGGGGCGTCTTGTGGTAGGGACGAGATGCGGGCCCAACACCTATTAGATGCTATTGGTAGCAAGGGCTCGGTGACTTCCTCGGGTTTGTTTACGAGCATCACTAAAGTTGTCAACTTATGGCTTAGGGGATCTTGCCCTAAGGTGCTTGCTGAGTTTGTTGCCTCGGCCCCTTACCCCCTTATTGAAGGCTGATAAAGGAATTCAGCTTATTTCTGTTTGGGGTATTTGGAGAAGGTTGGTTTTCTAGGTGGCGATTAAGAAGGTCGGGAAAGACATGGCCAGTACTTGGGGGACTTCCAGTTTGGGGTGGGGACGCCAAATGGGGCAGAGGCGGTGCTTCACAGTGCGAACAAGTTTCTCAACTCCTTTCATGCAGATGGTTCCTTGGCCTTGCCTATTGTGGACTTCACAAATGCTTTCAACACGGTCGACCACACAGCCTTCCTCCAAGAGGTTCATCAGCTTTGCCCGTCAATCTATCGGTCCAATTCCTTTACGCCCAGCCTGCTAGGTTGTATGTTGGTAACAAGTGTATTGGGGCTACTACAGGAGTGCAACAAGGAGATCCCTTAGGGCCCCTTCTCTTTGCCCTTACCTTACACCCCCCCTTATTCTCCGAGTTCAGGATCGCTGTAACCACCTGTTTCATGCTCGTTACTTGGATGATGGGACAATTATCGGCAACGCGTCTGAAGTTGATAAGGCCTTAGACATTATCAACGAGGAAGGGCTATCTCTAGGGCTTTATCTCAACATTAAAAAAAACAGAGGCTTTTTGGCCGACATGCGATGGGCGGAAAGTTCAAGACGGGCTTTTTCCCGAGAGGGTTTTGTAGACCAGAGAGGGGGTTAAGCTCCTTGGTGGAGCTGTTAGCCGTGATCCTAGCTTTATTGGGGAGTTGGTAGGGCGGCGGGCCTCGGGAGCGGTTGACCTCATGAAACTCTTGCCCTGCCTTAGGGATCCCCAATGTGAACTCCTTCTATTAAGGTCGTGCATGGGGTAGAGGTGTACAAAAAAACGGTTTTAAAACCGTAACCGGAAAAAAAACCGAAATCGGTTTTAGAACCGAACCGAACCGGCGGTTTGTGACCGGTTACTATTCCTGATCTGAAAAACCGGTTAATAACCGAAATAGGTTTAAAAAAAACCGTTTTTTTTGGCAAAATCGGTTAAAAACCGGTCCCAATCGGTTACACCGGTTACTGTTTTGGACTTGAAAAACCAGTTAGTAACCGAAACCGGTTATTAAAAAAACTGGTTTTTATTTTGGATGAAAAAAACCGGTTCGGTTAAAAACCGGACCGGTTAAAAAAAAAACGATTTGTACACCTCTAGCATGGGGGTTGCTAAGTTACTTTTTGGATTGCGGATTTACCAACCCCATTTGATGGTGGATGCGGTATCTCGGTTCGATTAACCGGACCGGTTTTTCAAAAAAAAAACGATTTGTACAACTCTAGCATGGGGGTTGCTAAGTTACTTTTTGGGTTGCGGATTTGCCAACGCCATTTGATGGTGGATGCGGTATCTCAGTTCGATGATGGCCTCCGGGAGGCTATAAAGACATAGTAGTGGGTGGCGGCCCCTTATGGCCTTATTTGGTGACCTCCAGTGGCGTATGGCATATCTGCTAATGCGTCTTGGTGGTTTGGGCCTCCTCTCAGCTCGAGAAGTTGGGCCTTATGCCTTTGTGGCCTCTAGAGCTCAGTCTTAGGAACTACAGGATCATATCTTTCGAAACAGTGGGGTCGTCGGGCTTGACTCGGACTATCAGCAGGCGCTTGAACGCTTAAATGTTGTCACGGCCCCCAACCCGGTTTTACCCGTTTCAGGAGCCGCGGGACAGAAACCCGTGGTAATTATTATGTTGGCAGCGGAATTTTAACAGGATCTTTTAAAACTTGAAAATGCCCAATTATTTTATTTCATAATTTGGGACAAACCCCGTAATTTAAAATAAGGGAAATTTCACTAGGAAATCCCTGAAACATGTTTTAAAAATATTTTATCAGCGGGGAAATACTGGCGAGTCACTCAAATTTGATAAAATGACACATAGCTATGAATTACAGCATAAGAGCGATTAAAATGGCTACTATCTTATTTTTATCTGGAGCCGTGTCACAGCCTTGTGACGATGGTCATACCACTATTGGGTCCTTGCACCCAAGTAGTGATGATTATCACTGTTAGGTTGGTGAACCTAACCGTGAGAAATTAGTAATGTGCACAATACCCCACTTGCCAGTGATTCAAGATAACCAAGACTTAATCCCTGTAATTATAACTTTTGAAAACAATTTGAGTATTGTAAAACATAGTTAATAAAAGAGAATGACTCACATTGCAAGTTTAGTTGGGCAGAGTTTAGCCTACTAATAAGCCTAATAACCTAATTTAAACAACAATGCATACGAAACTAGGTCAGTAACTTAATACAACATTTACGATAAGCTCACGAAATCAAAACCCTCACGACGAATGACAACGTATAGCCTGGATTCGGGCAGCACTTAAACATCCATCGGATCGGTTTCAATCAATCGGACATTGTATCGTAGCAGTGATCGAGTTATTACCCTGTTGTCGCAGCAGAGATCCGTGCTCGTGTGTGTTTTTGAACGAAACAGAGGATATCTCAGTGTAGGAAACGAATTTTTACGTCGAAACAACTGTGCCATGCAAGTGCCAACCCCTGGAATTTATACTGAAAATTGGTCCCTGTCGCGTGGCGCGACGGCGCCCTTTTTAGAGTAGGGTAGCCACGTTTCCATTATAGCCTTGGTGAGTCAAAAATCGATGAAATTCGATTTTTACAGCGAGATATAAGGATAATCGTCAATTAGGGGATACCCCCCCCTGAGTTTTAGGGGCCCTGATCCTAGTTCCAAATGTTCTGAAAATTTTAGGGGTCATGCAATATTACTTGGGGGTCTCAATTAGGGTTTCCTATTGGACCTAATAATATAAGAAATAATAATTTTAATGAGAGTTGTTACATCTTCCCCACCTTATGAAAATCTCGTCCTCGAGATTTACTGGAACAAGTAGGGATGTTTTCGCTTCATCTCTGATTCTAGTTCCCATGTATATTCCGGTCCTCTCTTTAAATCCCACTTGACTTTGACCAGCACTAGTCGGTGTGCTTGAGAAACTTGACCTTTCTGTCTTCTATCTGTAGTGGTTTCTCCACAAATTTTAACTTCTCATTTACCTCTATATCTTGAAGAGGTACTACCAGGGATTCGTCAGATAAACATTTCTTGAGGTTGGATACATGAAACACGTCATGTACCCCAGCCAGTTCTTCTGGTAGTTGTAAGTGATAAGCAACTAGTCCTATTCGCTGGATTACTGGGAATGGTCCTACGTACCTTGGACTTAGTTTTCCCTTCTTACCGAATCGAACTACTCCTTTCCAAGGAGAAACTTTTAAAAGTACCTTGTCTCCAACTTGAAATTCTAGCGGCTTGCGTCTATTGTCTGCATAACTCTTCTGACGATCTCGAGCCGTCTTCAGTCTTTCCTTGATTTGAGTGATCTTGTGGGTGGTTTCTTGTACGATTTCAGGGCCTGATAACTGGCGTTCTCCTATTTCTGCCCAATAAACTGGAGTTCTACACTTCCGTCAATACAGTGCTTCGAACGGGGCAGCTTTGATACTTGAATGGTAACTATTATTATAGGATAATTCAATTAAAGGTAAATGGTTATCCCAGTTTCCTCCAAAATCTATTACGCATGCCCCGGGCATGTCTTCCAGGGTTTGGATCGTCCTTTCACTTTGTCCATCTATTTGAGGATGGTATGCAGTACTTAAATTTAGTCGGGTTCCCATTGCTTCCTGGAAACTAGTCCAGAAATGGGAAGTGAAACGACTATCCCTATCCGATACAATGGAGAGTGGGACTCCATGTAAGGATACTACCTCGTCTATGTATAATTTGGCTAATCTTTCCATGCTAAAGGTTTCCTTCATGGGTAGAAAATGAGCTGATTTGGTTAATCGATCCACAATTACCCAAATCGTGTCATTACCCTTTCTGGTTTTGGGCAACTTAGTAACAAAATCCATGGTTATTAGTTCCCATTTCCAGACAGGCATTTCTAATTGTTGGAGTAACCCTGAAGGTTTCTGGTGTTCTGCCTTAACTTGTGAACAAGTTAGACACTTAGATACATATCTAACTGTATCCTTTTTCATTCCTATCCACCAGAAATTATTTCTTAAATCTTGGTACATCTTATTATTACCAGGATGCATGGTATACCTAGATTTGTGGGCTTCCTCTAAAATCTTATTTCTTAAGTCTCCTTGCTTAGGTACCCAAATCCTTTTCTTGTGGAATCTCCAAATTCCATCAATCCCTTGCTCTAAGTCTTTTATTCTTCCTTTCATTCCTTCAGCATCATCCTTGATTGCTATTTCTTGAATGTTTTTCAGTTGTTCCATTAAATCTAACTATAGATTTAATCTAAGAGCACGAACTCGCTTTTGCTTTTCATGATACTTACTACTTAGGGCATCTGCGACTACATTTGCTTTTCCTTCGTGATATTGAATATCACAGTCGTAATCACTCAAAATTTCCATCCATCTTCTTTGCCTCATGTTTAATTCTTTCTGCCCAAATATATATCTTAAGCTCTTATGATCTGTATAGACTATAAACTTACTTTCATACAGATAATGTCTCCAAATCTTAAGGGAAAAAATTATTGCTCCAAATTCTAAGTCATGAGTCATATAATTTTCTTCGTGCTTTTTCAATTGCCTTGAGGCATACGCAATTACCTTTTTGCGTTGCATTAGCACACATCCTAATCCTAGCTTAGAAGCATCACAATAAACTTCAAAATTTTCTATCCCTTCTGGTAAGGCAAGAATTGGGGCGTTCGTTAACCTTTGCTTTAAAATCTTAAAAGTCTCTTCTTGCCTAGATCCCCATTCAAAATTCACTGCTTTACAGGTTAGCTTAGTTAATGGCACAGCTATCTTAGAAAAATCTTTAATGAAGCGCCTATAGTATCCAGCTAATCCTAGAAAACTTCTAACTTCTGTAGCTGATTGCGGGACCTTCCATTTGGTGATCGCTTCTATCTTGGAGGGATCGACATGAATACCTTCGTGATTCACCAGGTGTCCTAAAAATTGCACCTCCTGTAGCCAAAATTCACACTTTGAGAATTTGGCGTAAAGCTTCTCCTTTCTTAACAAAGTTAAGAGTGCATGTAGATGCTCACAATGCTCGTCCTGACTTTTGGAATAAATAAGTATATCGTCAATGAAGACAATTACAAATTTATCCAAGTACGGTTTACAGATCCGATTCATCATGTCCATAAATGTTGCCGGAGCATTTGTTAGTCCAAAAGGCATAACTGTAAACTCGTAGTGACCATACCTAGTTCTGAAAGCAGTTTTAGGTATGTCTTCTTCTTGTACCTTCAATTGATGATATCCGGAGCGTAAATCTATCTTAGAAAAATATCTATCCCCCTGTAGTTGATCGAAAAGATCATCAATCCTAGGCAATGGGTATCGACTCTTAATTGTAACCTTATTCAGTTCCCTATAATCGATACACATTCTCATCGAACCATCTTTCTTTTTCACAAACAACACTGGTGCTCCCCAAGGGGATGAACAAGGTTGTATGAATCCTTTATTGAGCAATTCATCTAATTGCTTTTTCAGTTCTAACATTTCAGTGGGTGCTAATCGGTAGGGTGCTTTAGCTACGGGTGTAGTTCCAGGAATCAAATGAATTCTAAATTCTACCTCCCTATCTGGTGGTAATCCTGGTAGTTCTTCTGGGAATACATCCGAGTATTCTGATACTACAGGAATTTCCTTAAGTTCCTTAACCTTAGTGCTAATGATTACCGAAATCATATACACTATTCCTTGCTTTCTTTCATTACTGAAATGAACTTCATTAGTTTAGGCGGCTTATCCCCTGTAATCATAATTACTTCTCCTGTGGGTGCACGGATTTCTATGGAATTCTTATCACAGAGGATTCGAGCATGGTTGGCTACTAACCAATCCATTCCTAATACGACATCGAATCTAGCTAAATTCATGGGTAATAGGTTTGCAGAAAATTTATGACCTGAAAGTTCTATATTTTCTTTTTGCAAAACCGTATCTATGTTAACAGAGTTTCCGTCTGCCGTTTCTACTATATAAATTTACCTAAGTTTGGTTAAGGGTAGCTTAAAAGCTTGGCAGAATGAAGTATTTATAAAAATTTGGTTTGCACCAGAGTCAAATAATACTTTTGCATAAACGTCATGAACTAGGAACGTACCAGCTATCACATCAGGGATTAGCTCTGCTTCTTGGGTAGTTAACTGGAATGCTCTTGCATTCTTTTTGGTAGTTCCTTCTGCTGGTTTGACCAGTTTAGGGCAGTCTGGTCTAAAATGTCCAGCTTCTCCACAGTTGAAGCAGATTGTTGATTTCTTCCTCCTGCAATCTTCTTCTTGATGCCCCGGAATTTTGCAAAAATTGCAATACCCTTTGCATTTTCCAAAATGCTTTCTTTTACAGGTACTGCAGAATGAAGCAGTGGAAGGTTGCCCGGTTCCCTTTTTCTTAAAATTACTGCTATTACCCACACGGAATCCTTGGGTAATATTTTGGGCCACTTCCTTCTTCCGGTTTTCTTCTCTTGTGCGTACCAGCCCGTCGGTCAAAGTGTTGGCTAATTCCACAGCATCGTCAATAGTGCGGGGTCTCGCAGCTTTGACGATATCCCGAATCTCGCTAATCAGACCCCAAATATAGCGAGAAATAAGAACCGGTTCTGGCGAAGCCAGGGTAGGTACAATTCTAGCATATTCGAAGAATGTCAAAGTATATCCTCGACAATCAACGTCTATCATCCGGTGATTGAGGAACTTATTTGTCATTTGTTCCTTTTCATATTCAGGACATAATTTTCTTTCCACCAATCTTTTAAATTCTTCCCAATTCATGGCATAAGCCACATCACTCCCCTTGGCTTGTAATACTGTGTTCCACCATTCTAGTGCCCCTTCTTTAGAAAGATGCGACGCATACATGACCTTGTCTTCCTCGGCACATTTACTTATTTTAATTACTGCTTCGGTTTTCTCTAACCAACGCAGTGCTGCAGTTGCCCATTCATTGCCTGCAAATTTGATTGGTTTACAGGCAAGGAATTCCTTATAAGTGCAACCAGGCGTTTCAACTTTCATTCTTTTAAGAAATGGGGCTTGCATTACATCATCGTTATTATTGTTACCGCCTCCATTTACACTATTACTAAAGTTGTCATCGCGGGTACGATTACTGAGAGTAGGCGGTGGAGGTTCAACTGGATTTCGGGCAGCGCAAGGATTGCTGGAATAGCATTGGCTATTCCTTGAGCAACAATATTTTCTATGTCTTGCCAATTAAGAAAGTGATCTTAATTGTTTTGCTCGGATTGGTTAACCTCGTTAACTGGTTCATTACCAGCGTGTTCCATCTGGTAATTAATATATATAAATTATTAGCACAAGATAAATAACAACCAAACACAATAAAATAATCGCACATAATCACATCAACACGTATAGCCAAAATTGTCTACTTTGCGACTTCCATATTTTATATATTTTAGTATGCCTCCGTACACACCAGTTATCTTACAAAAGTTTTATTTTAAGTTATTTTACATGATTATATTTTTATTATTTATTATTATTTTTAAACACAGAACCACACCATCACACCATCACTGTCAGCTGGCATATCAGAAACAACGTTCCCTCTCGTCGTACTTCCAGGAGATCTGTTCTCCCACTTCCCGGATTCGATTCCCTGCATCCACCAGTTCCTCGCCATAGTGGCGGAGTTCAGCCATGTTCTCATTGCTCATAGGTGGGTTTGGTGCCGGCTCAGGGTCAAACTGGGGGGAAAAGGTGTTAGTGTTATTCAAGAGATTCTAAAATTGCCAGTCGTTGGTCCACCATTCTTCCAGTTCTCCTAGAGGTCGGGGGTTGACAATGGGATCTGGGATAGCTGGTTCCAAATTAACTGGGAGTTGGGATTCAATAGGATAATTGAAGAGGTTTTCATTAGCGGGTATAATGAGATCACAATTTGCCAGTTTGCGATTCAGCTCCTCCCATAGTGGCATTTCCTGGGATTGCCCGGAACTTTCCCCGATCTCTTTTCCTTTGCCTTTATCCTTCAGAGCCTCAGTCTTTGTAACTTTCTGTGTCGCTGGTTTCTTCCTACGCATACGCCTCCAGCCCACGAGTCTTCTTCTCTTTTTCGGCTTGGGTTTCTCCTGAGGTTGGGCTTGGAATTCCATAGGTTCCTCAGTGTCGGCCCAATAACCGGAAAAGTCCCCGGAAACTTCCATGTCAGCATAATGGATAGTGATATTCTGAAGAGCTTCAGACAACTCATTCATGTTGTTAGCATATGTGAAAAACATACACAAACTTAAGTTAAAATTTTGTAAATTAAATTTTCACAGAATCACAGAATGGCAATCAGAAAAATTAAGTATTTCTAAATACTTAATTGGCTTAAATCAGTGGCTCTGATACCACATTTTTCTGTCATGGCCCCCAACCCGGTTTTACCCGTTTCAGGAGCCACGGGACAGAAACCCGTGGTAATTATTATGTTGGCAGCGGAATTTTAACAGGATCTTTTAAAACTTGAAAATGCCCAATTATTTTATTTCATAATTTGGGACAAACCCCGTAATTTAAAATAAGGGAAATTTCACTGGGAAATCCCTGTTTTACAAAACATGTTTATTTATTTTACTGAGCCATCACTTCATGCTTGTTAGTGCTCCGTAGCACTTTTCCTTGATTCACAGTAAGTCACCTGAAACATGTTTTAAAAATATTTTATCAGTGGGGAAATACTGGCGAGTCACTCAAATTTGATAAAACGACACATAGCTATGAATTACAGCATAAGAGCGATTACAATGGCTACTATCTTATTTTTATCTGGCGTCGTGTCACAGCCTTGTGACGATGGTCATACCACTATTGGGTCCTTGCACCCAAGTAGTGATGATTATCACTGTTAGGTTGGTGAACCTAACCGTGAGAAATTAGTAATGTGCACAATACCCCACTTGCCAGTGATTCAAGATAACCAAGACTTAATCCCTGTAATTATAACTTTTGAAAACAATTTGAGTATTGTAAAACATAGTTAATAAAAGAGAATGACTCACATTGCAAGTTTAGTTGGGCAGAGTTTAGCCTACTGATAAGCCTGATAACCTAATTTAAACAACAATGCATACGAAACTAGGTCAGTAACTTAATACAACATTTACGATAAGCTCACGAAATCAAAACCCTCACGACGAATGACAAAGTATAGCCCGGATTCGGGCAGCACTTAAACATCCATCGAATCGGTTTCAATCAATCAGACATTGTATCGTAGCAGTGATCGAGTTATTACCCTGTTGTCACAGCAGAGATTCGTGCTCGTGTGTGTTTTTGAACGAAATAGAGGATATCTAAGTGTAGGAAACGATTTTTTTACGTCGAAACAGCTGTGCCATGCAAGTGCCAACCCCTGGAATTTATACTGAAAATTGGTCCCTGTCGCGTGGCGCGACGGCGCCCTTTTTAGGGTAGGGTAGCCACGTTTCCATTATAGCCTTGGTGAGTCAAAAATCAATGAAATTCGATTTTTACAGTGAGATATAAGGATAATCGTCAATTAGGGGATACCCTCCCCCCCCCCTCCCCCATGAGTTTTAGGGGCTCTGATCCTAGTTCCAAATGTTCTGAAAATTTTAGGGGTCATGCAATATTACTTGGGGGTCTCAATTAGGGTTTCCTATTGGACCTAATAAAATAAGAAATAATAATTTTGATGAGAGTTGTTACAAATGTCTCTCTCATAGACTTTGATATTGGCGGTTTCTCTAATAAGGACACCGTTCCTCGAAGCCACAAAAAACTTTGGCGAATGCTCTATTTTGCAAAATCACTCAAAGTCTGGGAGAAGTTTTTGATTTGTCATCCTGTCAGAAGGCGGTGTTTGAGTGCTTGAAGGGTCCCCATGCTCAGGATTTTTTTACCGTTATCCCAATTGAGGGGTTGGGACAATGCATGTCTGCAGTAGAATACATAGTCATTCTCAAATACCAGTTGGTGATCCCTATGTACCCAGAAGATAAAACATGCCCGATATGCCGTAAAGCTTGTATGGATAAATACGAGGAGCATGTCGTTCATTGTAAAGAACTCACTGGGTTTAAATATCGGCATGACTGGGTGCGGGATGTTTTGTGGGACATCCTGAGAAGAGCTGAGATTTCTGCTAAGAAACAAGCCTCTGTGAATTTCCTCTCGGACCATATGGATGATGGTTAGGATCCGTGAGGAAATTCAGAAAAGGGATGACCAGGGGGGTAAGGGTTTGTATTTAGAAGGTTAGGGTTTGCAATTCAGAAAAGGGATGACGGTAAGCCACAAGTACTCAATCAACTAGCCAATAAAATTATGACATCTCAATTAACTTAATTCGATCCAAATGTACTCAATTTGGAGGGGGCATCCACCTAGTTCAACTTAGGGGGTAGGGGCGCTCCACTACTGATGGAATTCTATCACTCACAACATCCAATCAAGTTTCGCCCGTCATCGAGCTTTATTCTATCACTAGTGATAGATTTTAGTGGAAATGCCCATCACCTTTATTTTCTTTCTTCAAATTATCCAAATCAACGGCTCCTCATCCCACACAGTAACTTCATAACGCGTGAAGACGACAACGCGTCATATCCTCCACGGGTGGAACAAGGAGTTGGCGGCGGTGTTTCACGGCCCATAACTCGTTGAATTCTGGCCATCACGTGGCGCCCCGGGTGCTCTTACTATCCAAACTTTTTTTTATTAAAAATTAAATATCATCTACAAACACATACTTGCTCTCCGGCGACAGATTCCAGCTGGTCGTCGTTAGTAAATCAAGAAATTCGTCGGAACCATCATCAAATCGGACACACACCTGCTCTCCAGTATCGGAATTATCATCAAATTGGTGAATCCAAAACGGAATTTGTTGATTTTGTTCGCGAATTTTGAGTTTCAATGAATATCAATTGAAAACAAAGAAATGAAGGAGGGTGAAGATGAATGTAGGGATGAGCAAAAGGTACCGGATACTAAACTGGTACTGGTACCGAATTTACCGAACCGGGTATATTTTTGGTACCGATTCGGTACCGACTTTTGACATTTTCGGTACCGGTTCGATACCGGTTTTTAACTTCAAATACCGGTACCGAACCGTACCGGGTATATTCGGTACCGGTACTCACTTTTGGGGATTTTCGGTACCGGTTGGTACCGAGCTCATTCCTAGATGTGTGTATGCGGTTAAAGAGTGAAGGTGAAGATACTTGTTCGAGTTCACAACCTGCCCCACTTGCAGCCATTACCCCTCCTATCTAACTCTACTCGATTGAACTTGGGGGTGTCCGAGCTTGATGCCCAGGGCCGGCTCAAGGAAGAGTGAAATAAAGCAAGCACTTTGGGCCACCACTTCCATAGGGCCTCAAATTCTAAAAAAAAAATATTATATGTAGGTGATCTTGGATTTAAGATTATTGATATTGAGATTTATGATGTATAATTATGTATACAAAGAGATTATATATGAATAATAGGATCTAAAACAATTTTTTCTTTTATTTTTTTATAAAAAGAGCCTCAATTTTTTATCCGCTTTAGACCTACACTATTTCCTACACTATTTTGAGCCAGCTCTGTTGACCTAGGATCCTACTATGGTTAGGAAGCATTAAAGAGTGAAGCTTCATCCCAAGATTATTTGTAGCAATAAATAACATCGTTAAAACAAGGTAAACGAAAAATAAAGATTACCATTGTAAAAAGAGTGATCTTTTAAATAATAAGAATGCTAAATATTATTTTTAAATAAATGTATTATCTAATTAATATCATAGCAGAGCAAATTGTACAAACAAAACCCACTAGCAGCAGCAGAAACCACCAAATCCATGAACTTATAACTTGGGACTCCATCCTAAACACAATGGATTAATTTAAAACCAATCTTGAACCCTAAACCTTAAGCCATAAGAAACTTCACATCCGGCCGGCCAATGTTTTTAACCATATTTGTAATCTGATGCAACACAACCTTGAAGGTTGTGTTCTTCCCCATGTTTCTCTCTATTCCACGACACGAGAAAACATTAGAACATGTAACGTAACAAAAGCATGGCTTTGATCATCATTTCCTCGAGAGATTGATACGATACCTGGCGCCTTCAGCGAGAAAAAAGATGCTTGGAATACATTTTCATCTGTCATTGAGGAAGTACACCCTAACATGAACACCAACAACCAACTTCATTATAAGTTAGACGCAATACTTATAAAGATTTCATTGACATCATTGTGCCAATCCAAGATCACCCCCTACAATTACAAACAGAAGCATCCTGTCTGCAGATAACAATCATCATGTTCATACCAAAAGTAAAAAAGAAAATACATTGGTCACAGAATAATAATAAAATCACAACCAAAATTATAACCATGAAATGAAAGATAAACATTAGTAGTAAAAAAAAGCGCTATAGAAAGTTCAAAATGTCAAATAATATTAGCCCGAGAATTCCAGCAAGCCACCATATCCCTTGTTGAAAAATGAAACGAACTTCATGAAAGATAACTTTCTGCAACTGTTACAACACGATACGAAGAGTTAAGATGTGAGTCTGAACATCCAACAAGTTGAGGTAAGCAGCTAAGAGCTCCAGTAAACCTCGAGCCTGCCAAATAATATAGAAGCATAAACAACAAAATGGTTATCAACTTAGGTGCATCATCATGTGCCATGGCATCTCAGCGTCAGTGACATATATACCATTATAAACAAATATACAAGCAGCATACCATGTATATATATGTAAAGCTTTTGTAGAGGACTATGCTATAATTGTAAGACAACTACTACAACATGTGTCAAAGTTAAAATAGGCACCACCCATCAAGTAAGGTAAATTTCTCCTCCAGTATTTACAATGGATTGACAAAGTTAAAATTTTAATTCCAAAAAAGCTCTTAACCTTGATCCAACCGAAGGTCAAAAAGCAGTGTCAAGTTTAAAATGTCCCAAGTCCCAACTTGTAACTCTTGCAAGGATACAAAAGATAACTTGTCTTACCGTTTTTACTGTCTTCCATTTTCCAAATCCCTAGGTAGTCAAAGGCGCAAAAAAGTGTTTGCCCAAAACAAAAAAAAATGACATAATAAAAAATATGTGTGTGTGTATTTATAGCAATAAAAAATTAATACTACCCCTAAATAAAATAAAAAAACATGATATAATGCGGCTGCGTAAAGGAAAGAAGCAAACTGCCGCCTGCTTAGAAGAAAGAAGAAAAAAGAAGCAGAAAACTGCCAACTTCGAGTGCCAGGTGACTGCCTCACTGCATCTGGACTAAAGTGTGTCGGGCATACGATCAACGCACCAAGGCCCTGCCTTGCCGAGCGCCATAGTCGTTAATGGCGAATAGCGACAAATAGCGATAAGGTACCTATATGCTACATAGCGAATAGCGATAAATAACGGGTGGCTATTTTACAAATAGCGATACACTAGAATTTTTTTTATTTATTTTATGTGTATATTATATCCAAATACCCTGGTATATATACTATTTTACATGTATATTTAACAAAAACCTAAAATCCAGCTATTTATAGCTATATTTAATTGCTATTTATATTAAAAAAAAACAAAACATAAAAATAAAATGTAGCTATTATCGGCTCGCTACAACCCTAATAGCGAGCGTAGACCTATACGCTACGTAGCGCGCTATAGCGATCGTTACGCTCGCCATTGACAACTATGCTGAGCGCGACTAGGCATGCACCTACTCGTTTTTGACTACATAATCCAAATCAATCACATTTTTGCACATTAAATTGTATGTATTTTTTTTCTTATCCAAATTTTGGGTGTTCAATAGTTATTAACGTAGCAACTAGTAAATATAATCTAGAATTTAATTTATAAATATTATACAAATGCATGGCCTCTTGCGTATGTGAAATTCTCGCCTCGTGCCTAAAACTTCAGGACCTAAACACCTCGAAGCGCCCCCACACTTCACAAGTGCAACCAAGTCAAACAGTATTTAGAAAAATAATGGTTTGCGACAACTTAACTCAAATTAATTAGCAAATCAGTTGATGCCTCCTATTGCCACGGAAGTCCAACCAGAACAACATGCTAGATTTAAGTTTGCTAATTGGATCTGCCATTGACGGCACTCCAGCCCCAACAACATGCTAGATTTAAGTTAAGAATCAGAAATGCAGAATGTTATGCATTACAGTTTTTACAAACCAAGCCTTCTTGAGTAACTAAAATAGTTGTCTAGACTCTTAACCTTAATCTTGTATACTATTCTTCTTAGAAGTCACTTCTATACATGAACACAGCACACAGATAATTTACTGTCAAGCAAGTCTTAGGAGGTAATTGATAGCTCTAGCTTTCACGGTTGCTGGCAGCCTACCTCTGTGCCAAATCAAGTTTCACTTCAGAATGTGCCTTTAAATGCTTCTTAAACTACAAAATTATGACAACTTTTTTTGACACAATGTGAGTCAGAGCTTATACCACAGTTTAGAAAATTTGGATACATTTAATAGAACAAGATCCACCTTAAGCTATGTGAAAAACACGAGCTAGACACATAAATTGGGAAGCAAGAAGTGCAATCAGTCAAGATCCTTAATTTTCCGGAAAGCAATATAGCAGACTTAAAAATGACATATAAACGACCCCAGTACCCCACCCCCCTTAAAAACCTAACGTAATAAGAAGAATTTTATAGTAACACTGTAGATGCAGTGAGAAGACACTGTCACACTTGTCATTAGTGACTACCAAATCTAATAGACCAAATGTAACTATACTATATATATTGGTGAACGATACAAAACATTATGTTGGTGAATGGTACAGAACTTATAAAATTAAAAATAAACCCCTCCATTTTGGTAATTCATGGATGGTAATTACTATCTTGCCCTCAAGTATCAACCAAAAAATAGTCTAAAGTGGCCTATTAAAAAATTGTTGACTATCGTTTTACGTCTGCGACAAGCCAAAAGCACAGCAGAACATATGTAGTTATGTACGAAACATGGTTCTAAAGAACTATGGATCCAAGAGAAAGCCCACCCGAGCCTATGACCTGGCAAATAAATCCACAAGATCACCAAGCAAATCACCAGCTCTTCACAATTCTGAATTATTAGGCTACAGCAGATGGTCCAAAGAGTTGCAGCTTACGGGATTCAACCTTAGGACCTCCTTTAGAAAATCCCAAACCCTTACCCAACTCAGCCACCCCCTTGGTGTTTACTTCTCAAAATTTTACTAAAAACTTACATCCTAACCAACCATATGAACAAGCAGATAAAGTGACAAAAACATGGTACATACTTACAATAAGAGCACACGTAGAACCAACACCGAATCGCCTCATTTCATCTCAGCCATAAACTTTTCATACTCCGACTCTGCACCATAAGCGGTTTGTTGAGTTTGCTCTGCAGAAGAAACGGGCGGGTTTGAAGACCATGGTGCCCTAGCAAAACTTGGCTGCTCAGTCGCAGGGGGTGGGGGAGGAGGTACACTGTAATAAGAAGAGTAACCCATGGACGCCGAAGGATATGCACTTTGCGGGTTTGGCGTCGTCCCAACCATCGAACTGCCATAAACATTACTAGCAGGCGATTGTGCAGGAGCCGTACTCTGAGAATGCAATCCACTTGAGTAGCTTTGCTGGGTTTCAGTGGATGAACTGTTCGGAGGTGGATATTGAACACCATAAGACGGTATATGTGGACCTGGGTAGGATGAATACACGTTTGATCCAGGTGGTGGTGGAGGAGGAGGTTGACCATAAGAAGCGTAAGGTGGAGGTGGTGGGCCTGGTGGCGGAGGTCCCCAAGGAACCGGTGCAGTGATATAGCTACCAGGAGGTCCAGCACTCCCAACGGGTCCGACTGACGCCACCTGCTGAGACGGGTATCCGCCAGCACCAGCATAAGCTGGCACAGGTGCTGCAGGAGCCAGAGTAGGAGGACCAGGGGGTACTGTAGGTTGCGGTGGCTTCCCCGCAACTCTTACCGCAATTACTCTTCCGTCTAAACGATAACCGTTCATGCTCGCAATTGCTTGATTCGCCTGAGCTACATCGGAATACTTTACAAAGCCATACCCTTTGCTCAGGCCAGTGATCTTATCTTTAATCACCTTTGCCATTACTATTTCCCCAAAAGGAGAAAACAATCTGATCAAAGCCTCATCTTCAAAAGTCGGAGGGAGGTACCCAATGTACAGATTCGTATCATCTATTTCTTTACCAAATCCAAGACCAAATCCTGTTCCAATTTTCGCTGCGGTGCTACCAAGACCAGGGTGTGCCGAAACACCGGTGCTGCTTCCATTTGAACTGCTACCGGCTGCCCATGGAGGATTGCTCCCGGAAGCACCCATAATAGCCAACGGTGTGCTTTGCCTACTAACACCCTCCGGAAGCGTCCCACCAAGCTCCGCCAAAAAATTCTGATACTCATCATCCATTTTCTTCCCACCAGTCCCTTTCATCGGACAGTCAATAGTCGGATGCCCCCCATCACCACATATCTTACACAAAACATCACTCTTAAAAGTCGACAACTTCGACGGACAAGCAAACTGCCGATGCCCCGGCTCCCCACACAACCTACAATACTCATCATCCCTAATCGTCCCATTCAACGCAGCAAGCTCCCTCAACTGCTGCCGTTTATGCTCATTCAACCCTTCATCAACCGGATGCAACAACTTCTCCACCATCCCAGCCGCCGCATCCAACCCCTCCTGCGTCTCCGCCTCCACAAGCACATGCAAATCCTCATTCTCCGACGGGTCAAACTTCAAATCCCGTTTCTGCCCAAACCTCCCTTCCTTCACCGAACCTTTCCCACGTATCACAATTTTCGCACCCGTCTCTTTCTCCATCCGTTTCTGCGTATTCCCCCTCGGCCCAATAATAAGCCCGATAAAATTATACCCGGGATACTCCTTCATCGGAATATACAACTTTTTTTGAAGCTTAGGCGGTCGATAATCCGCAGGCGGTTTAAACGCCGGGTTTCGTTTAATAATCTGGGAAATAATCTCCTGTCTCTCTCTATTCAACCTTTCTCTAGCCCTATACTCTCGTGTATTTATTCTAGTTCCCATATTATCATAAACCGGGTCGGGTGAGGGTGACCTAGCACCTTCGGGTCGGTCATCTAACTGTTGACCGGATTGTAAAATTCTACTAATTTCCATTAACCTAGCATTAAGCGCTTGAATTTCAGGGTCCATATCCATACCTCCGGTGAAATCCTTCATGAAATCCGGTAACTGGAAGACGGGTTTGGGCTCATCGTCGGCCCAACGAGACTTACGCTTTTTGACGCCGTTGTTGTCGGAGTCTCCGTCGGCGGGTGGTGGGTCCCAGCGGCTACGACGGCGTCTCCGGCTTGTGGTGTCGGAGGGGTCTGCTGCAGCGGTGTTGCCGTTGTTGGTGGGTTGATCTGGGTGTGGATCGGACGGTGGTGGTGCGGGATCGGTGGTGTGTGGGGTTAGGGTTTCGGATTGGAGAGAATCCATGATGGAACCAGAAGGTTTGGCGGCCGTGTGTGTGTGTGAGAGAGGTGGAGAATTTAATGTGTGTATTTAGTTCGGATGATATGTTTTTGGTGTTGTAATCATACCTTTTTTTTTTTTTTTTTTTTAAGGGGACTTTCTATGTACTGGACCAGTGGTTACCGGGTTCATGTCAAAGACATTCCTCCGTCAGCCCCGCACTTTCGGACATGATGTTCGATCGGGCCCCGGCCGGCGCGCAAGCTGACTTCCGCCCGGAAACCATACTGCCCCCACACGAGAGACTCGCTGGGGTAACAGCTGGGTAAAACCGGGTTGCCCTCAAGACCGCATCATGCCTCGGTAGGATACGATCCATCATTGGGACGTCCCCCCCTAATGCCACAAGTGGGAGTCGAACCGGTGACCTCCCAAAGGAGGAACCGGCCGACTTAATCACATGGGAGTAAACCACTTGGGCCACGAGAGGGGATATGTGTTGTAATCATACCTAAACAGGAGTTTTTTTTTTCCTTTAACTTTTGGATTTTATTTGTTAGTGTTGTTTGATGAATTTTCAATTTGAAAATAAAAAAAGTATGAGTCAAAAGTTTTTGATAAAGTAAAAAAGTTTATTGTAAAGTGAATGTGTGCAACTATGGCAATACCAATTTCATCCAGCCAATTGAATATCCATAGGGGTGTAAACAAGCCCAGAGGCTCGAGAGCTACTCGTGATCGGCTCGGTTAAAAGCTCGAACGAGCCGAGCCTTAACGAGCCCGAGCCCGAGCTCGAGCCTGAAATAGAGCTCGTTTTGTTATCGAGCCCGAGCTCGAGCCTGAAATACAAAGCTTGTTTAGGCTCGCGAGCCTAAACGAGCCCAAACAAAATTTTAATTTTTTTTATATATATTATATTAATAATGATGATAACATTGATGAGTCGAGCTAGAGCCGAGCTTTGGCTCGTTTGAGCGATGTTGAAGTGAGCTCGAGCCGAGCTTTTAGCTCGTTTATGGTTGTTCTCACAATAGTTCGAGCCGAGCTCGAGCTTTGGGTTTTACTCGCGAGCCGAGCTCGAGCTAAAAGAAGTAGGCTCGAACCGAGCCGAGCTCGAGCCCGAGCTTCATAAAAACCTAACGAGCCGAGCTCAAGCCTGGTCGAGCTCGGGCTCGGCCCGGCTCGTTTACACCCCTAAATATCCATATCTACAGCTAGGGTGGTGGAGGCGTGTTACTCGGAAGGGTGTGGGTTGTTTCGGTTTGGGTGGGTATACCATTGCAACTAACCCAAGTCGGGTAAGCGAGTTGGTGGAGCAAGTACTACAACTCGTTTGAAGATTCTGAGAGGAGAGTGGGTAGTTGGTAGTGTAGTTGGTTGAGCTAGGTGGTTTCCCTTGCTCTTTGGGTTAAATGGTGTGGCACAATGATATTTGATGGTGATGTGGGTACTTGTGATGTTTTACCGACTAACGCCCCTAGTGACTAGACGTTAGTCGGCGTTAAACATTGCCCCAAAAGGAGTTAGAGCCAGTTAATTTAGGTTCACCGTTGTTCAGACCATGGCTTAAGGAAAGGAAGAACCATTTGGGGTTTGGGTCCCCATCCCTTAAACGACTATGTTGTATTTAATAAAAAATGAAATTAACCATATATATAACATCATTTCATTTTTACACATACTCTCTCACATATCTCAATATTTCTAAAATCTTTCCTTCATTTTTTAAAATATGAATCTACCAGTCGACGCATCTCTCATCTCATTTAGATTGGAAGAACAAATCATAGTTTCTGCTAGGGATGTTCACGGTTTGGTTTCAATTGAATAGTTAATATATATCATTCAAGTGGCGCCCATATTTTATATTTCAAACCTAAAATATCCCCTGCACCCTCCTCCCCATAACCGAACCTCCACCCCCCTCAACCACCGCCTCCACCCAACACCACATCCAACCACCACCTAAAGTAACCCAATTTCGTATATACATACACCAATACCATCGCAAACAGGCTTAATTCTACTCTTTCCACTTTCCGATCACATCAAATTTTCAAAACTTGTCACTGGGATTTCATCTCTGATGAACAATGAGTAACCAATCTATGTTCCCGCCAAATTTCTACATTTTCGTCACTAACCTTTTCTGATGAAGACATCTCATCCGAGCAATATTCGTCAGAATATTTTTCTTCCTTGCAAGACAAGTCTACCTCTCCACCACCACCGACGCCACCGAAATCCCGAAACTCGTTCGAACTCGAACTCGACACTCAACTCGTCAATGCTACTCCATCGTCTTCCAAAACCTTGTTCCTGGCGGATTCCTCACCCTCCACTCCAAAACCCTCACCGTTAGTATCCCGATTCTTGAACACTGGTTTGTATCTGAAGCAAACAGTATGGTTCAAACGAGTCACCTTCGAACTAGGATAATTTCACATATTCATGCCTAGCTTAGTAAAATCTTATATAATCTTAAAAGAAAAATACGGGGCACTTTCGAACTGGTGTAATTTCACATATTCATCCCTAACTTAGTAAAATAAAATAAGTGGTTCCTGGAACCACCTGTTTTCATTTAAACTTGGCCGGGAACTGAATTAACCTCATTATATTCAATCATCCATAACTTAGTTAAAAAAAATAAGTGGTTCCTAGAACCACCTGTTTTCATTAAAACTTGGCCGGGAACAAAATTAACCTCATTTGAACACTGGTTTGTATCTGAAGCAAACGGTACGGTTCAAACGGGTCACTTTCGAACTGGTGTAATTTCACATTTTCTTCCCTAACTTAGTAAAAGTTTATATCATCTTAAAATGAAAATATTAATACATGATTTTCAATATTGTTAAAACATGATATGAAAAATATAGATACCAAAAGGATTATTTATATAATTTACTGTTAACTAAAAAAATATGATTGTGTATCCGTGATTTTAACTACATAGTCAAGTTGTGTGCACACATTTGTGACTTATGAGATATCTGTTTAAATATAGCCACATATAGAGGTTTGTGGAACAACCATTACAGGGAATATGTTAAGGGGTTCTACATATTAAAACATTCAAACAAAGGTATTTCACTTTCCAATACAAATCATCGTATTAGGGAAAAATTTGCATCTGAGATACGGTGTCACACCCCGATATTTTCACGTATTACCGGTGGGCCCGGTGGGGAGTATCGTGACGTAGTTGATATCATCATAGTCAAACAACACAATTTTAAATGCACAGCGGAAGCAAAAGATAGATTTATTTCAACCAAATAAATTGTAACATTAAGTATCACAAAATAGTTGAAACAGATCCACAGGCGGATCAAATAAAAAGGAAGCATAGTTCATCAGACTTAAAATGCATCCAAGCTTGCGAGACTCTTATTGATGCTAAGGAGAGGCCAGCCTATTTCGAGTAGTACCTGCACTTAAACTTTTTGGGAAAATACGTCAGTTTACACTAGTAAATACAATTAACTGACTCATTTTGAAAAGGTTTAGAAAATTGGTTTGAATGCACAAGGCACAAAACGTTTTATAACATGGGATAATTATTTATATATAAACTTGTAAAAGAATTACATGTTCGTTATACGTTCAGTAGCCCGGATTGACGCCGGGTTAAAAACTAATTGACACACCACATGATATAGTCCCGCGGCGGGTTATTCCCGAAACCGGCGGTTATACCTTATTATTTATTTATGCACTGTCGGGTGTACGCCTACACCCCGTGCTTAGGTCGTGGCCATTTCGTAAAATGATGCCAAGGATATCCGGGACATGGTCATTAACCCCCCAAAGGCTTTAAGCAAACAAAACAATTTAAACGGGACATTTCAATAAATTAATCTTCATACAATTAAAAATTCAATGCCCGACCAAGCGGTATTTTATATACCGTACCCTAAGCCCGTATAAGGAAAATAAGTTAAAAGTATTTACCTTTGCAAGTATTAATCACAAATAGCGAGTGCACGTAGCTTTTACCGGGTCTCCTATTCTGGAACAAAGGTTTTTAATAACCTATTAGATTCCTAACGGGTCTTTAATTAAGCCTAAACTTAGACCGGTTAGTTTTAAAGGAAGATACGGTTCAAACGCACGATTAAGCGAAGACCGGAATAGAATGTGATTTAGACCCGACAAGTTTGGAGACTTGTGTAATATGGGTAAATTAAACACATTCTGGATTTTGAGACAAAAATGATAAGGTTTGACCCGTTTCGGTCAATTTATGCAAACTAGTTACATAAACCGAACGCGAAAGATGCGTAACGGGTAACCATATGAGTCATATACAGGTTTCCTAAGTTAATATGCCTTAAATATGTTGTGACATCAGTAAGATATCTTTTATTATGCCCAAAACTATTTTAAACTCAAACTATGCCCCGTAGGGGCATTTTGGTCATTTTAAAGGTTATAAAAGAGATTAAATAATAATCTGAGTTACAGGTCTGATATAATCAGTAAAAATACTTAATTTAATAAGTTATAACAGTAGGGTATTACATATATGTGAAATTTATCATATATAACCAAACTATGCACCTTAGGGGCATTTTGGTAATTTCACAAAGGCTTAAAAGGTCAAAACTGAAAATCTGAGTTTAAAACTTTTTCTTACTGTTAAAATATAAAAATTTACTGAAAACATCAGTAGGCATCAAACCTTTCATGTTTAAAATAGTTTTAATACATACTATGCGTTAAAAACGCTTAAAAAGGCGATTTTGAGCTATTTTCCGGGTTTTTAAAGGAAAGCTGATATTTTTATTATTCCAGAAGGCTCAAAATGTTTTATTTATCATATTAGATCAGTAGAAAAAGGTTTGGTATCAAAAGGATTTGTAAAACTCATTTTATAGCCCAAAAGGGCAAAACCGACAATAACCGAATCAAGCTTAGAGCTCTATGTTATGTTCAGCCTAAAATTAAATAAAATCTCCAAAAATCCCAAAATATTATTTTATATCAGTAGGTAAAAAGTTTGGTATCAAAAATTAGGTTTAGATAGGCTATATGCTAATTACGCCGTTTAATTAATAAAAAGCTTTCTAATTACGCTATTGAGCATAACTCTTAATCTAGACCTCCAATTGATGTGAAAATTTAGGGACATGTTTATAAATCAGTAATAAAGATTATTGTCCTCTCACACTTTCAAAATTCTTGTTTTAAGGTCAAAAGGGCATATTGGTCGACATTTAGGCATATAACGGAAACTTGCATATGAATCGGATAACTAATGAACCAAGTTGTATAACCTCAGAGGGTTACACTAGTCAATAACCTGGTCCTAATAGAGCTCTAAGGCAATTCTAAAACATGTTCTAATGGGTCAGAACTGAAAGTCAAAGTAAAAGTCTACTTTTGCGACTTTCGGTTCCGAACCGAGCTTAAACAGAAAATTGTCGGGTTGAACATGCCTAGACATGTTCTTACATTGATTACCAAGTTAAATGAGTAATAAAACAGGTTTCATAGCTTATATATTGTTAATTATGTGTTTATGCGAAAATTAGCTTTCTGTTGACTTTTTAAAATTAACTTTGACCCGACAATTGACCTAGTTAGAGTGGGAATCAGAGGGTGCCCTTTTAAGGGTTTATTACCCACATAATTACTAACTCAAAGCTACTATCAATTCGTGATTTGACTGGACAAATATTAACTAATCATGAAGTCAAACCTTAATTACGACGGTTTGACTTTAGGCTAATAAACTAAGTAAAACGAATTAAGAAAGGTTAAGGACACTTACTGAAGTCCTAAGCACGACTAGGGATCCTTGAGAAGTGCCCTTGAGCTCCAGAAATCCTCAGAACAAGAGTTTGGAAGCTTTCCAAGTGAATGCTCAAAAGTGAGTTCATAAGTTGCAACAATTGGTCCTATATATAGCCAAGGGAAGTCATGGAGATTGATCCAGGTGTTAAGGGAACTTCCAGAGGTGATAACAAGTGTCTAGGGACGTGTTTCAATGAGCTAGAGGGTGGCAAACTCGCTGAATCGCGTAAACATGCAAGCTGACACGTTTAACTGACTTTGTTGATACTGGTAGTCCGTCGCGTAGCACCACAGGAAAGGGCATCAGTGCTGGCGCTACGCCAGCAGGTAGGGGGACCAGCCAAAAGTTTCAAAAAGTGACACTTTCACCCCCTGGACTTTTTAATGCGCAATTTCTTCCATTTTAGGCACTTTTAACCCTTGAAATTTATATTTCTATGATCCATGAGATAAAACCAATCATCAATAGGCCGGTTTCATTAAACAATAACCGAAAACACAAGTTTTGCCTCGTTGACGCTTTTAACCCCTCGTACACGAATATTATCATAACTTTCTCATACTTTATCGAAACCTTATGAAATTTTTATCACTTATTCTCGTGAGCATAATTAATCGTTACAAAGCTTCGGGTTTGCTAAAAGGTCACTCAGAGGTATACTTTAAACATGTTGACAGGTTTAACCCCTGTAGTTTGCAATCTCTCACTTTCTTCCACAATTAGCTTCGTATGATCCATAATTTATTCGTTTAAGGGTATAAACATCGTGTAGGGTAATTGTAAGGCATATTTATCCGTTGTTGACATTTTGAACCCTTTTACACGCATAGATTCCTTGTTTGTCAACTTTAGTCCCTCTAAGTAATTCTTTACACGTTTTAAAGTCCATGACACGTGTCGATACATTATTGGACATAAATTTTCGAGGTGTTACATACGGGGATTCTGGTTGTAGGCCTATGAAGACATTGAAGAATTCCGACATCAATGAAACATGATTAAGGGTCTTCTGTAAGACAATCAACACTAAGTAACATAGAAATAAAAATCAACAAAAAAAACCCTAATCGAGTAAATGAAAAAAAATTTGGATAAGCGATTAAAGTTAAAAAAAAAAGTATTAGCAAAACATACTCATTGTCAAACATAAGTAGCAAAACTCGAGAATCTGAACAGCTTCCATGCCGGAATCGTCTCCCATGGTAGCGGTTATTGTGGCGTAGGGGTGGTGGATGAGAGTGACGAAGGAGAATAATGAGATTTGAAGTGGTTTTCGTAGAGATTTCGGGGATGGGGGATTTGGACTGGTATGAAGGCGAGACGCTTCATTTGTAGGTTTTAATAGCATCAAATCCCATTCAATGGATGAAAACCCTAGAATGCCCCCTCAAACAGGGGTGAACTATAGAAGGGGCGGATGGGGGTGCCCGACCCCACCGAACTTTTTGCTCAGTAGTGTTATATATGTAGTTTTTGTATAGAAATTTTTGGGTATATACGTTTTCGACCCTCCGGTTCTATTGAAAATTTTGTGTATATACGTTTTCGACCCCCCCCCCGTCATTCGGGTCAAGCTTCGGCACTGCCCTCAAGCGTCTTAAAACTTTAATTCTACCCCCTCATAAATGGCCTAGAGTACCTTGTACACATACATTCAAAAATTGTACATAGGTAAAATTACCAAAAGTGTAAAAAACCCAGTTTGCTTAATAAGGTATTATAGATTATAGATTATAGATATGATGAACGAACACACAGTATCAAGTCCCACTGCCCTCTATTTATACCCAAAATTCGTCCCCCTCGCGCCACGCGAAAGATCCCCTTGTGCGCGTCGCGTGGCGCGAGAGACCCTATTCTACCCTAGGGTTGCTTCGTGTCCAGGTAGCTCAGCTGAGTTGGTTGCTCGTTAAATTTCAATTTCGCCAACAAACTGTGTGGATATTACCAACTAGGGTTTACCCCCCCTGAGTTTTAGGGGCCCTGATCCTGATTCCGATTATTCTGAAAATTTTAGGGTTTATGCAGAATCACTTGGGTGTCTTAATTAGGGTTTCCTATTGGACAAATTAATTTAATAATTATGACTTTTGATGAGAGTTGTTACACCTTTGATCTCTAGCGGCCCGCGTAAGATCCCTAAGGGGTCTACGCGGCCCGCGACAAACCCAAAAATTGATTTTTTAATTATTTTTAATAATATTTAAGGTATTCGGGGCCCGTTTTCACGTATGGGGTGTATTTTAGGACATATTGTGATGTTTTAAATATTTTTAGGGTGTCGGAAATAATTCGAGGGTGTCGGTTTTCTTTAGGGTTGTTATATCCTCCCCATCTTATTTTAGAGCTCGTCCTCGAGATCTACTGGAATAGGTGTGGATATTTCCTTTGCATTTCCGATTCAAGCTCCCATGTATACTCAGGTCCTCTTTTGGAGTCCCACTTCACTTTGACCAGAACTAATCTCTTATACTTAAGGTTCTTGACTTTTCTGTCTTCAATCTGTAGAGACCTTTCTACAAACTTGAGTTGTTCATTTACCTCTATATCCTTAAGAGGCACTACTAGTGATTCATCAGCTAAACACTTTTTGGGATTAGATACAAGAAATACATCATGTATTCCTGCCATTTCCTCTGGCAGTTGTAGCTGATAGGCTACAGGTCCTATTCTTCTAATAATCTCAAAAGGTCCAATATACCTGGGACTTAGCTTTCCTCTTTTGATGAATCTTACCACTCCTTTCCAAGGAGAAACTTTTAACAATACTTTATCTCCTACTTGAAATCCCAATGGTTTGCGTCGGTTATCAGCATAGCTCTTCTGTCGATCACGTGCTGCTTTCAGTCGTTCCTTGACTTGAATAATCTTGTCAGTTGTTTCTTGTACTATCTCAGGTACAGATAATTGCTTTTCCCCAATTTCTGCCCAACAGACTAGGGTTCGGCACTTTCGTCCATAAAGTGCTTCGAATGGTGCAGCATTGATACTTGTGTGATAACTATTATTATAAGAAAATTCTATTAAAGGTAAGTGATCATCCCAATTACCTCCAAAATCAATTACACAAGCTCTAAGCATGTCTTCCATTGTCTGAATTGTCCTTTCGCTTTGTTCGTCCGTTTGAGGATGATAAGCTGTGCTCAGATTTAACTTGGTTCCCATGGCCTTTTGGAAACTTGACCAAAAATGAGAGGTAAAACGGCTATCCCTATCAGAAACAATTAATAAAGGTATTCCATGTAAAGAAACGATTTCAATTGCATATAATTTAGCTAGTTGTTCCATACCGAAAGTTTCTTTCATTGGTAGGAAATGAGCTGACTTGGTTAGTCTATCTACAATCACCCAGATTGTATCATTACCTTTTCTTGTTTTGGGTAATTTAGTAACAAAATTCATTGTTATCAATTCTCATTTCCACACTGGCATTTCTAGCTGCTGTAACAAACCTGAGGGTTTCTGGTGTTCAGCTTTAACTTGTGAACATGTTAAACATTTAGAAACATAGGCTGCTATGTCCTTTTTCATTCCTATCCACCAGAAATTCTTTCTTAAATCCTGGTACATTTTATCATTTCCTGGATGCATTGTATACTTAGATTTATGGGCTTCTTCTAATATATGATGACGTAGGTTTCCTAGTTTAGGTATCCACATTCTCTTTTCATGGAATCTCCAAATTCCATCTGTTCTTTGTTCTAATTCCTTAATCATACCTTTTAATTTTTCAGTATCCTCCTTGATTACTGACTCTTGTGCTTCTCTTATCTGATCATTTAAATCTACTTGCAGTTTTAATTTAAGAGAACGTACCCTTTTTGGCTTTTCGTGATACTTTCGGCTTAAAGCATCAGCAACTACATTTGCTTTTCCTTCATGATACTGAATATCACAATCATAATCACTAAGCATCTCCATCCAGCGTCTTTGTCTCATATTCAATTCTTTTTGCCCAAAAACATATCTTAAACTTTTATGATCAGTAAATATGGTAAACTTACTACCATAGATGTAATGTCTCCAAATTTTAAGGGCAAAAATTATAGCTCCTAATTCAAGATCATGGGTTGAATAATTCTCTTCATGATTCTTAAGTTATCTAGATACATATGCTATAACCTTTAACACACATCCATAACCTAACTTAGAAGCGTCACAATATACTACAAAATCTTCAGTTCCTTCTGGTAACGCTAGTATGGGTGTATTAGTTAATCTTTGCTTAAGAATTCTAAAGGCTTCTTCTTGTTTTGGTCCCCATTCAAACTTAATGGATTTACAGGTTAACTTAGTTAAAGGAATGGCTATTCTAGAGAAATCTCGAATAAATCTTCTATAATAACTGGCCAATCCTAAGAAACTTCTAACCTCGGTTGGTGACTCAGGGGTTTTCCATTTGGTAATTGCCTCGATTTTTGTTGGATCCACATGAATTCCTTCATGATTGACTAAGTGTCCAAGAAACTGTACCTGTTCTAACCAAAACTCACATTTGGAAAATTTAGCGTAAAGTTTTTCCTTTCTTAATAGACTTAGAAGTGCGTGCAAATGCTTTGCATGTTCCTCTTTACTTTTAGAGTAAATGAGAATATCATCTATAAAGACAATTATGAATTTATCCAAATATGGCTTACATATTCGGTTCATCATGTCCATAAATGCGGCTGGGGCATTGGTTAAACCAAATGGCATGACAGTAAATTCATAATGGCCATACCTTATTCTAAAGGCGGTCTTAGGAATATCCTCTTCCTGTACCTTTAATTGATGATATCCTGATCTTAAATCGATTTTAGAGAAAAATCGAGCTCCTTGCAGTTGATCGAACAAATCATCGATTCTCGGTAATGGGTACCGGTTCTTAATCGTGACCTTGTTTAATTCACGGTAGTCAATGCACATACGCATTGATCCGTCCTTCTTTTAACGAATAAAATTGGCGCTCCACATGGCGATGAGCTTGGCTGTATGAATCCTTTTTCCAGCAATTCGTCTAATTGTTTCTTCAGTTCCTGCATTTCTGCGGGTGCCAAACGGTAAGGGGTTTTGGCAATCGGTGCTGTTCCTGGTAGTAGATGAATTCTAAATTCGACTTCTCTGTCTGGCGGTAGTCCAGGTAATTCTTCTGGAAATACATCTGAAAACTGGGACACTACTGGAATGTCTTTTAGTTCTTTTCCTTTAGTGTTAGTGATTATGGAAATCAAATATACTATAGACCCTTTTCTTATATAACTTGCAATTTTCATCACAGAGATGAATTTCGTGGATCTAGATGGCTTATCTCCTTTAATTGTGATCTTTTCACCCTTTGGTGAATTTACTTGAATTGACTTTTGATCACATAAAATACTGGCTTTATTAGCTATTAACCAATCCATTTCTAAAACGACATCAAATCCTGCCAGATTCATTGGGTAAAGATTTGCAATAAACTTTTTGTTTAAAAATTCTATTCTTGCTCCCTGCAAGATTTCAGAAATCCTAACCGTTTCTCCATTCGCTGTCTCGACTAGACATTCTTGTGAGAGTTTAGTTAATGGTTGATTAAGAAGTTTGCAAAATGAAGTATTAATAAAACTTTGGTTTGCACCAGAGTCAAATAACACTTTAGCAAAAACATACCGGCTATGACGTCCGAAATCATTTTGGCTTCATCTGCAGTTAAAACAAATGCTCTAGCATTTTTAGTATTCTTGGTGTTCGCAGCTGGAGCCAATTTTGGACAGTTCGGCTTGATATGACCTTTTTCTCCACAGTTGAAGCATAGTCCATTACTGGATTTTCTCCTGCAATCTTCTTCCTTGTGTCCTGGTGCCTTGCAGAAATTGCAGTGAGTGGAGCATTTTCCCGAATGCTTTTTCTTGCAGATTTTGCAGTATGGTGCAGAGGTAGAACCTATATTCCTACGGCTGGAATTCCCATAACGGAATTCTTGGGTAAGCCTTTGGGCTAGGTTTCTCCTCTGGTCTTCTTCTCTAGTACGGATTAACTCATCCGTCAAGGTATTTGCTAGTTCTACAACTTCTTCTATAGTTTGGGGTCTAGCTGCCTTGACTACATGTCTAATCTCTCCAATTAATCCCCAGATGTAACGGGAGATTGATACCGGTTCAGGTGATGCAAGGGTTGGTACTATTCTAGCATATTCAAAGAATGTGGTAGTATAACCCTTATTATCTACCCCGGTCATTCTTAAGTTCAGAAACTTATTTGCTATATGTTCCTTTTCATTGGGATGGCAGAATTTCCTTTCTACCATATTTTTAAATTCCTCCCATTCCATATTATAAACCCTATCACTTCCTCTTGACTGGAGGATAGTGTTCCACCATTCTAAGGCTGAGTTTTTAAACAGATTAGAATCAAACATTATCTTGTCTTCTTCAGCACACTTACTTATTTTTAAAACAGCCTCAGTCTTTTCTATCCAGCGTATAGCTGCAATGGGTCCTTCATTGCCCGAGAATTCTATTGGTTTGCAGGACCAGAATTCTTTATAAGAACAACCATAAGGCATGGTTCTTCTTCTTTTGGGAATGGGTACTTGGAGTATGGGTCCATTGTTCACGCTGTGTTCTGGTTCAATTGGTCGCTTACTGCTTTGTTTACTTTTATTATCAGCATCCTTAACAGTTTGAAGAATAAATGGCATTGCATCTATAATTCCTTGTGCCACTATGTGTTGGATGGCACTATTATCCACTTGGTTTCCGTTGTTATTGATGCTCAGATTCTCATTAACCAAGTTAATGTTACTCTGGTTATCGTTATTCAGATTTTCTTGATTTCCTTCGTCGGCCATCTGAATTTTAAACATTTACCACGTATTAATATCACAAATTAATATTTTTAATATAGCCACTCACATGACACGCATTTTGGTCAAAAGCGTCGATCATCGCGACTTACTCTATTCATATATTAGGCATCTATTACATACCAGTACTGAAATTAAAAATTACAATACCAACTGAAATAAAATTACACTAATAATAGTAGGCATCCGCAGTTTTTTTTATACACATACACACATATTATATTATTTTATTATTATTATTACTACTACCGTCTCTACCATCACACTCATGGATATGGATTCATCCAGAAATCCATATTGCGCTCGTCATACTTCCAGACGAGTCGCTCTCCCACCTGTCTCATTCGTTCACTACTCTCTAAAATTTCCTCACCAAATGTCCTAAGTTCTTGTACGTTGTCTGCACTCATTGGGGGTGCAGGTTCTAGGACTGGGTTCAGAATCTGGGGTGCGGGTTCTTGGTATGGGGGTGTAGATGCCTGGAATTGGTAAGGATCTTCTAAAATCTCCCTAATGTATTAATCGTGGTAATAGGGATCTAAAGGATCCAAACCTGGGTAGGCTCCTATGTTTGGCATGGGTATGTCTTCATGTATCGGGTAACGTTGCACATAGTCCCTATTATCGTCCCACCAGGGGTCGTAATTTAGGTCTAAGGGGTTTGGTGCAGGTACCCTAGGTATTTCTTCCGGATTGAAGTCATGCATTTCTACTTGATTTTCAGAGTTTTCTATTTCCATTGGTTGGTCAGGGATTGGTGATTGTGGTTGGGGTGCAATCATTTGTTCCAGGTTAGGGTCAGTTGCAGTGGTTGCTAAGATGTGAATGTTGGCTATACCCCTATTAATCATATCCTGGGCATATGCATCGGTTTCTCTTTTAGCTGCTGCTAGTGCTCTCTGGTCTTGTAACTTTTTCATACACTTCCTACGCTCGTGTGCCCCTCGACTGAACCATCCTCTCTTTTTCTGAGGGAATGACTCTTCAGACTGAGCCTTAAACACGAATATTCCTTCTTCCGTATCAGCAGAGTACCCTGAGAGGGCAGGCTGAGAAGAGGCACCTTCGCTTCTAGGCGAATCAGACAATTGACGGTACACGTAATTTATTTCCTAACAGATTGAATTTTTTATGTCAGCAGAACACTTCTGTGGCTGAATCAGTGACTTAGCTCTGATACCACCTTCTGTCGCAACCCCCGATCCCTAATCCTCGGGAACGGGAGGCCGCGAGCTAGTTTCGGTGGTATCGTGTATTGTCTAAATTGGCAGCGGAAATTTTCATCAGGACCGTAGTTAGGAATTATACGATCAGAGTAAAATACCACATTTTCATAATATTAAACACATGGGATAAACCAAGTTTGCGGTACACACATTTTCATAGGAATAAATCCTATTTTATTTAATAAAAACATCTATTTTATTTTAGGTAACTCTATTGCCACTTTTCCAAGCCTTCAGTGCTGTCCAGCTGGCTTCTATTTGGCTTTCACATTTTGTTACCTGAAATGCGTTTAAAAATATTTGTCAGTGGGAAATACTGGTGAGTGAATCCCAGTTTAATCAAGTTTAAATAAAAACTGTTGTACAGTATTGAGGGTGATCTCGCAATTATATTTGTTTCCAAGTCATATCAATTATCACCCGTGGTACTGCCAGACCCGACTTGTGGAAATGTTACCCCTCCAGTAACAAATTTTGTATACAAAACCCCAACATATCCACGATAATTGTATCCTTACAAATACTCAATAACTGTTTAATATATAATTAATCGTATGAGGTTTTGTAAAAACAGTTAACAAAAAGTTTACAAAAAGCGGATCAACTTACATTGCTGTCTTAGATTATCCTTTAGGGTTTCCTGGTGACAATCTATAAATTACACAAATGCACGCGTGTTAGTATAATAACCCATTTTAACATTAGTAATACCCTCCCCGAGACGGCATTCCAACGACTACGTCGGGCAGAACCACGACAGCCGTTACGGAACCCTAGATCAATCGGATAGAGTATCTAATACGTATCCAGGGGTTATGATACTTACAACGGAGCAGAACTTCGCTATTTAGGGGGTATTAGACCCGAGTATTATGCCTACTGTGAGAGATTTACGTTTAGAAAGAAAGAAATGAACGAGTTTTGCTAAAACCTGATGCCTGCTACTTATAGTGCCACATCTCGACTTTTACGCGGCCCGCGTAAGATTTAACAAAGGGCTACGCGGCCCGCGTCAACGCTGATCAACAGCGTAGCTGATCCGGGTCAGCATATAGGTTAAACACGAGCCGGACACGTGTCAACACCGGGCTGCGCCACACCTTTGATCTCTAGCGGCCCGCGTAAGATCCCTAAGGGGTCTACGCGGCCCGCGACAAACCCAAAAATTGATTTTTAATTATTTTTAATAATATTTAAGGTATTCGGGGCCCGTTTTCACGTATGGGGTGTATTTTAGGACATATTGTGATATTTTAAATATTTTTAGGGTGTCGGAAATAATTCGAGGGTGTCGGTTTTCTTTAGGGTTGTTATAGTATGTGTATTTTTTAATTAAGATGCATGGTATAATACTGATGGTATTATTTTTCCAATAAGTTAACCTTACCCTATTTATAATACATATGCGATTTTTTTTAATTAAGAAACATGGCATAATACTGATGGTACTTTTTTTTTTACATTTTTGTATTGAGTAAACTTCTATTTTGCTCCCTATGGTTTGGTCACTTTAATGGTTTTGCCCCAAACCTTTAAAAATATCCATTTTCCTCCAATAGTTTGCTATGCTTTTTCCATTTTGTTCCCCGCCTCTAACTCCATCCAAATTGTTTTTAACTAAAAGGGCCTTTCAGTAATTTTGTAAATGTAAGTATTAATTTATTAAACAAACCACACATATCGATGCTGGCTTCTTTTTCACATCTTAATCTTTCTACATTGAAACTCCATGAAACCTATAACTTCAACTTATCATATCTCCCACAATTCTTAATGGAATCGAGCAGTTCTTGGGTGCAAATTGCATGATTTTTCGAGACGAACAAAACCCATCCTGTAGAATCTCAAAATTCATCATGGTTTTTGTGTTTTTTTGGACATTTTTAGTCCGAAAATTTGAGTTTTTTTTTTTGGAATTTCGCAAGCTTTCATCTTGAGTGTTTAGGGTTGAAGATGAAGATGGTGGGTTCAACAAGAAATTGAACCAGACCCATTGGATTTCATGTTAGGTCCACTTGGTTCTTGGGACACTTACATACCACTAGTCGTTAGGCGAAAACCCATGTTAACTTCTATTTTCATTTTCTAATGAGAGATTTAAAGAGAGACCTGAGTCTGCTGGTGGGATGTGTATCATTTTCATTGTAGAGCTCGGTAGGATTAGGCATCGGTTGTTAATGGACTCCCTTTGGGTGGGTCACGATCGTAATATGGCCATCCTGTAAAGAACAAAAGTGTTGCCACCAGTGAACAAATAGCCGAAATCCCAAACCAAAGCTTCCACGACCTTACATATGGAAGCCCAATACCTCCTGCCATTATAACAATCATCACCATAATCAAACCCGGTATTTGCAAATGAAGATGATGGGTTTGGGGGTTTTAAGGTATAGGGTTGCAGATGTTTGGGCTCAAGATCTACGATGAAGATGGAGGATTTGGGGGTTTTAAGGTATAGGGTTGCAGATGAAGATGATGGGTGGCCGACGTTTGTGGTTGTTAGTTTAGGGTTGAAGATGAAGATGGTGGGTTCCGATTTGGGATTTAGGGTTGGATTCCGATGCCCGGTGGTGCTGGTTTGGGTGATGGTGAAGAGAGAGGGAAACATGTAGAGAGAGAGATGCGAGAGAGTATTGTGTTTGTATGGTTTGGTAATGTATATATAAATCTAATAAATAATTAAATTTTATCTTTAAAATTACTAAAATACCCTTTTAGATAACAGACAATTTGGATGGAGTTAGAAGCGAGGAGCAAAATGGAAAAACCAGCAAACTATTGGATGAAAATGACTATTTTTAAAGATTTGGGGCAAAACCGTTAAAGTGACCAAACCACAGGGAGCAAACCGGAAGTTTACCCAAAAGCTTCGGCACTGCCCTCAAGCGTCTTAAAACTTTAATTCTACCCCATCATAAATGGCTTAGAGTACCTTGTACACATACCTTCAAAACTTGTACATAGGTAAAATTACCAAAAGGGTAAAAAACCTAGTTTGCTTAATAAGGTATTATAGATTATAGATTATAAAGTAAACTTCTGTTTTGCTCCCTGTGGTTTGGTCACTTTAACGGTTTTGCCTCAAACCTTTCAAAATAGCCATTTTACTCCCTGATCTATGAAGGCCTTCATGATTTTGCTCCCTGCCCCTAAACGTCATCCATTTTAACAGTTAGGGTTTTAAGCTGGAATTGTAAAGGGAGGGTTGGGAAAAGACATAATTGCCCCTCAGGTGTTTTGCACGTGATAGACTTTAACTGTTAAAGTGGATGACGTTTAGGGGCGGGGGAGCAAAATTATGAAGGCCTTCATAGATCAGAGAGTAAAATGGCTATTTTGAAAGGTTTGGGGCAAAACCGTTAAAGTGACCAAACCACAGGGAGCAAAACGGAAGTTCACTCTAGATTATAAATATGATGAAAAGAGGGCTTGTTGTTTGGTTGAACGAAGTCTAACATTCCCGGACCCAAAGATAAGTTGCAACACGTACAAAAGATGTTTCAAGGCGAATTGATGTGGAGTAGGGGTGTGAATTTGTGACACGAAACAAACCTAAAACAAAATATGTGGCTTAGACTATACAGATCCGGGTCATTTTTAGGTTGAACCCACAAAATTAATGAAGTGAGTAATTATTTAAAAAAAATCTGATCCACTAATAGTTAAAAGGTTAAACGGTATAACTTTTTTTTTTTTTTTTTTGCAGCAAGTTAGTCTTACCCTATTTATATATTATACGTATGTGTATGTGTATTTTTTTAATTAAGATGCATGGTATAATACTTTTCCAATAAGTTAATCTTACCCTATTTATAATACGTATGCGAATTTTTTTATTAAGAAACATGATGGTACTTTTTTTTTTTTACATTTTTGTATTTTAACTCTAGCTCCAGCCTCAAAGTGGATAACAAATTAACAATACTTTATGTGTCAACCAACCGAGGCTTCGATTTAAATACAGTGAAATTGACAAGAAGCAGCCCAAGAATGGCCCAAAAGCTGGCCTAATTAGCCCTGTTCGAGACGGCTAAAAGTGGACGTTTATCATCAAATCAAATTCGATTCTCGCATTCATGTATGTGTGTACGAATAAGGTAGTGTTTGGTATGCAGGAATTGAAGGTGAAATGAAATCAACTATTGCGAGGGAATGAAAAAAAAGCCTGTTTGGTTGGTCAATGTAATGGAATCACCCATTACATAAGTCATTTCATTCCCTCAAATTCATTCCATCCACTCCCTCCACTCCCCCTGTTTTTTTCCATTCCATTCCCTCTCTCAGCCTACTACGTCACAAATACCGCCCATCACCTCCACCATTTGCCGCCACCACCACCTGCCGTCGTCACCACCCGCCACCAACCTCCACCGACCACCACCACCACCGTCCTCCGTCGCCCGCCGCCGCCACCGCCATTGACTACCATCGCCGCCACCCGTCATCGTAAACCACCGCCACCCTCCGCCGACCACCACCACCATCCTCCGTTGCCACCACCCACCGTTTTTGTCGCCACCACCATCGACCACCATCGCCGCCACCTGCCACCTCCGACCACCGCAACCCCAACGACAACCGCCATCCTCTGCGGCCACCTCCCGCTACCATCGACCACCACCACCCACCGTCGTCATCGCCACCACATCGACCACCATCGCCGCCACCCGCCATCACCGACCACCGCCACCCCGACCACTACCGCCACCCGCAGACCACCGCCAACCCCGACCATCGCCGCCACCACCGCTAACAACTGTCACCCACCGACCACCGCCACCCATCACCGCTACCACCGACCACCACCACCCATCGCTGCCACCGCCACTAGCCGCCACCGATCACCGCCACCACCCATAGCTGATTTAATTCATTCCTCTTTTCTTACCTACTAAACAACACAAGGCCTGTATGGTAACCAAACAAGACTATGGAATGTAATGATCCATTTCATTCCTTTGTCCATTCCATTAACATATCAAATTCATTAACATATCTAGAAATACTAATGAATTGAACATCAAAAATGACAAAACTCTAATTCACTTAATTAAACAACAATTACTTCAATGCGGATTTATATAGCGGCTACCTTCTGAAGAGATTCAGAGACAAAATCACAAAATAAACACCCTAATGAATGAAGTTTAATCTCATCACACTTAGTTATAAAGACTCTTGAAGACTCAATTTGTAGAAGATGGATAGCTGTAATATGTAGTATACTTTTGTTGAGCACGACAAAAGGTTATCGATTTGCAAGGTTCCCGTTAAGAGAGATTTTTAGGTAGGGCTCTCGATCGTGGCTCGAAGCTCACTCGGAATTAGCGTTTAAATAAATGAGTTGAGTTGGCTCACTTAATATTTAAGTCGAGCTCAAGTCGAGGTGAGCTCGCTAATGTTAAGTAGGTCATTTAAAAGCCCAACTTTTATAGAGAAAAAACCCACACACACTTTTGTTAGTTGTTATATTTATCAACTTTTATAGAGAAAAAACCCACACACACTTTTGTTAGTTGTTATATTTATCAACATGTGCAAGATTTTTTTTGTTGTTAAAATCCATTCATGTTTGCAAGCACAGTAGAAACTCGATAAATTAATACTCGATTATTTAATAAACTCTCTAAGATAATATTTTTTGCGTCCCGACTCGGGGATAGGGTGCTAAATTAATAATTCGCTAAAATTATAAGATAATACATTTTTGATAATTTCTTTAGACCCCATATAAAATATAAATTAATAATTCCTTATATATAGCATATTACATGAATGATTTTATGAAGGTTTCTTGAAAAATGACTCAATTGTCTTTTGTTTTTTTGTTGAAATCAATTTATCCTTGAATCTCGTCTCTAATTTTCCTTAGCATGGTAAGAACTTCTGGTGTTGTTTTCTCATAGCTCAACAAGAAATTGTTCAATGTGATTGCCGCTTTAATAGCTTCGTTTCGCGAAGGGGGCTCCATTGTAGAACTTTCATCATCTTCTTGTTCAATGTGATTGCCGCTTTAATAGCATAATAAGGTGGGAGATTGAAAGTTTCTTTCAAATTGGGCCGTTCATTTGATATACATGCATTGTATACAATAATTAAGTGGAAGCTTGAAATGTGTTTGTAAACTAAGTATTCTACTATAAATTAATAAAATATTAATTAATATATAAATTAATAATTATTAATTTATCGATTAATTAATAACTCTTTTAATTAATAAATTTTGGTGGTCCCAAGTGTATTATTTTATAGAGTTTCTACTGTAATATGATACTTAAAAAATATACAAGATGGCTCGTCGAGATCCGAACTAGCTTGAGCTTTATTCGAGTCGACTGTCGAGCCTAGCTAGCTCGCTTTACTATGTGCCCAAGGCCGAGCTGAAGCTTGAGCTTGAGCTTTATCTGAGCCATGTCAAGCAATCACATGACACCACTCCTGACCAAGTAGGTCAAACACATGTGTGTGCGTGTGATAAACGAGCTAGTCTAAGCCAAATTCATGCCTATAAAATTACAGAGGTGAGCTCGAGCTTCTAAAATCAGATTCAAAATATTACTTTAAGCATACTTAGTGGAGACTGCTTGCTCGTTAGCACTTATTTCTTAAGTCGAAGAATGGTTTAGAATAGTACTTACGTAAAGCGCTTAAGTCGAAGAATGGTTTAGAATTGTACTTATCTTAAGCACTAAATTAAATATACGAAGCAACGGTTTCCTACATTAAAGTCAGAAAAAACTCAAGTTTTACTACAGCTGATGAGTGTGTTTAGATCATTTATCTAAGTTTCACATATCTACTAAAGGCACTGGATTAGATCTCGTATGTATCATGTATGGTCATTAATTTCAGTACGTACTTGTTATAATTGAGAATACAAAAGTTGTAGGACCTTAATGCTTAGACTTGTTTCTTTCTTTCCTAGAAGCTTACAGAATTTTCATAATGTACACTTTTAACTTTTAATACCAACAATTTTGGCATATTGTTCACATTCACATTCTTCTTTTTCCAATAATTATTTATTTTTGTTACAATTATGAGTATTGCATCATTTTTCTTTAACGGGGATTATTATTATTGTTACATGGTTTTAGCACTTTCAATTCATATTTCCAACTTCTTTAGATTTCTTTAAAAATTAGGCAAATTGAAAATAAATAATCCCACCTTTTTAACTTTGGCCGATAATAATCCCAAGTCAGTTATTAGCCGATAATAATCCGAACTCGTCCATTTTTTTTTGTAAAATAGTCCGCCGTTAAAATAACTTAACGGAGTTAACTTTTTTTTCCGAATTACAAACCGATGTTTTAGGGCTTTTGATCAGAACGAGGATACGAGTCGACTGATGTAAAACTTACCTCGAAATTATGCTCGAAATGACTTGATTTTTGTTAATTGGAATTTAAACACCCGAATTGAAGCACCGTTTTTGTGGGTTGGGGGCAGTATTTTGAGGTAAGTTTTATATTAATCGACTCGTATCCTCGTTCTGATCAAAAACTCTAAAACATCAGTTTGTAATTCGGGAAAAAACTTAACTCCGTTAAGCTATTTTAACGGCTGACTATTTTACAAAAAAATTGACTAGTTCGGATTGTTATCGGCTAATAGCTGACTTGTGATTATCATTGACTAAATTGAGAAAGTTGGGATTATTTATTTCCAATTTGCCTAAAAATTAATATAGTTGTCCAAACACAACCAACAACTCTTTCAAAACTTTATGTTTTCAAATCTTATATCAAGTAACTAGTAATGATAAAAGTTATCCTATACTTGTAGCTCTAGCGATCAAAACTTTATTTACGCTAGCATATCATCATTCCATAAAACTTACGATACGTGTTTTGAATCCTAGTGTGGTATAAGTGACTCATAGATTGTTTAGTCTTAAATGTTTTGGATCCTATGATAGAATAAGTGACTCTTCACTAAAACAAACACACATGTGACATGACCGAACGTTGGACAAGAAAAACAGGATATGAACTTTGCAAATTTGTTGGTATCTAGAAACCCTCATCATTGTGATGGTTATGGTGAGGATACAATTATTTTTAATGGTCCAAAAAGAGTGTCAATTTATGTTGCTTTGTACCTTGGGCACATGCCTATATGTGGAGAGGACTGAGGAAGATGGTCCTTTCTTGTCTATAGGAGTTCTTCAAATTAATTCTTGTCCTTTCCTTTTATACATTCAACTAGATTTTTGTCCTTACTTTTTATATTCCAATAAAATCTTTAATATGTTATAAAAGGTATATTAATTATATATGGATTTTTTAAATAAGTTTTTTTAAAAATATCCTTTTGTGGGTTGATACTTGAGAGGTAAAAATGTAATAATATCAAAAGATACAAAGATACGAGAGATTTCGAGAATTTTATATGTTAAAGACTTTATCAGTACTTAGGTGTTTGTTCTTAATCGATAGTCATTCATTGATTGTTGCAAACGTCTTGTGTAACAATATCATTCTATTAAGAGTTAATTACACATATAGATCTTGTGGTTTTTTGAAAATAACACATTTGAATACTAACTATTTTTTTCTATAACAGGTTCTATGGTTTCGAGTTTGTAACACCTTTGAGTATTAAGGCAAACTGTCGTTAATTTTTCTGTTAAACCAGTGTAAAATAACTAAAATACCCTTATATAGTAAAAGGGGCCATTTATATAGTACTAGGTTAGAACCTCGTGTATTACACGGGTTGACTAAATGTAATTTTTTATACTAAATAATAAAAAATATATTTTTAAAAACCTTGTTTATTACACGGTTTGAATAAATATAATTTTGTATAATTAAATAATAAAAAAGTTATATCTTTAAAAACATCGTGTATTGTACGTGTTGAATAAATGTAATTTTATATACCAAATAATAAAAAAGTCGAATAAATATAATTTTGTATACTAAATACTAAAAATCTCTCCTACTTAATTATAGATAATTATTATTTAGTTTTAATTATTATTTAGTTTAAATTTAATACACTATTTATAAAACTAAAATGTATTTGTAAACATAAAGTGAAGACAAGAAAAGCATATACCTAATACTCACGCATAAATTAAGAAAAAGAAAACAAAAATAGGCTAGGCTTGTACATTCTAACATGTACAAACATAAGGTAAATGCACAAAATAATTTCACATATAACATATTTCATAAATGGTGGCGTTAGATAAAATGTTATCTGTCTATTTTTTTCATTCAATAAGCATAGTATATGTTTAAAGACATATAGTTGAATTAATATTTATCAATAAATAGAAAAAGTTAATATACGGTTGAGAAAAAACAAATATGTTTTAAAATTAACTTAACAGGATTTATAAATGTCATATCAAAGTTAATTTTTAAAGACATGTATTGACGACTCAATGTGTTAATAGATAACATAAATTTATTTTACCTTGTATAATAAATGGTTTTATTTAGTTCATGCAATACACATTTTTTTAAAGCATAATTTCTTTTTTATAACCTAATAAATATTTACAGAAATATAGGGGAGGAGTTCGGTGACTTCAAGAGAAAAAGGAGGATAAAAGATCTAAATTTTAGGATGGTTTATTTAAATTAGTGTAGAAGATGTAATAAAAGATATGTCTGATAGTTTAAAAAAAATTAAAACAATATATATGAGATTGCTCCATAGAATGTTGTGTCCTTCATATGGTTTCTTTTATTATATAGTACTAGCGGTAAGACCTGTGTGCAAACACGGGTGGTTTCTTAGAAAACCATGCATAACACATATTAATAGAAAATATAGATAGGTATATAGATATTGTACCAAAACATATTATCTATTTTAGCTAAAAGACAACTATAAACATAGATTATCGGTTAATATATCAGTTACATACGATTATTTCCATTCTCTTATCCAAAATAGCGCGTATAATCTATATCAGTTACATAGATTATCGGTTTCAAACCACCGTTTTACATTATAAATTATCCATTACATCTACAATACGTTATCACCCATTGACAATGTAAACTGTTTACCCAAAAACACAATATAAACTTGTGAGCCTTTTGTGGAGACCATCTGTTTCTGTCTATCTTCAGTTGCTTGAAGCTTTTGGTTAACTGCTTCCATATATTGATGGGTCCCGCGTTGCTGATCTAGCAGATCGATAACTTCACGCATCATTTCAATTCTTTCTTTTTGTAGTCTGTCCAAAGATATATACACTAAATTAAAGGTTTAGTCGGGTCAGATACACAATCCCTAAACAGTAAACACAATAAACCTTTTATCAAATACTTTAGATAACGTATTGTAGATGTAATGGATAATTTGTAATGTAAAACGGTGGTTTGAAACCACTGTTGGTCGAAGTTTATCCGAAGAAGATTATAGTGTTGGAGATTCTGCTATAGAGTTATCGTTAAAACAGTGTTTTTGTGGAGAAACAGTGGTTGAAACTACTGTTTTAACTCAACAGTGGTTTCAAACCACCGTTTTAACCCAATTGTTTTAACCCAACAGTGGTTTGAAACCACCGTTTTAACCCAACAGTGGTTTCAACCACTGTTTTTAACGATAACTCTGTAGCACAATCCCCAACACTATAATCTTCTTCGGGTGGCAGTCTCTTGCTCGATATTCGACCCGAGTCTCTAAAGATCCATTACCGATGCTAGCTCTAACTTTCTTCTTCAGATCAGAAACGGAGAAACACTTAAACGATGCCATTTGACAATCGACCGGCGAGTTAGCCAAAAGCTTAACGCGTTCTCTACTCAACTGTTGCGAGTTTCCGTCAGACGAAACCGACGATTCTTCACATCTGGCAACTCATCCATCGTACTGTCTTTGCTCCTCTTCAACTCCTCCACATGATCCTCCATCAAAATCAAATCAATTCAACAAACTAAATCAATCACAAACAGTCAATCAACAACTAAAACAAACAAAAATCAACTGTATTGAAGGTTTTAGGGTTTTACCGATATAATCAACTGTATTGATATGGCTGAGGAGATGACAGATGTCTTCGGACTCTGTTCTCGGTGGCGTTTGTGGCTGGTTGCCGTCGGTGAAGGTATCGTTTGACTTTTTCTGAAGTTTTGAAAATAATTGTGAATAATTGTTTCAGTAATCTACTAATCTACAAGCTAACTTGGTCAGAAACCGCTGAGTCATGACTCATTTTACTTTTTTAAAGTGAAGAATTGTAAATGATTGTTTAGAGTAATCTACAAGCTAATCAGTGAATGATCATCGAAATTAATGAAATTGAAAAATTAGTTGATGAAATTTTTACCTCCATTGACCTTCTTTATCGGAGTGTTTACCGATGCTAGTTCTAACTTTCTTCTTCAGATCGGAAACGGAGAAACACTTAAACGACACCGTTTCACAATCGTCCAGCGAGTTAGCTAAAAGCTTAACGCGTTCTCTACTCAACTGTTGTGAGTTTCCGTCAGACGAAACCGACGATTCTTCACATCTGGCAACTCCTCCATCGTACTGTCTTTGCTCCTCTTCAACTCCTCCACATAATCCTCCATCAAAATCAAATCAATTCAACATATTAAATCAATCACAAACAGTTTATCAACAACTAAAACAAACAAAAATCAACTGTATTGAAGATTTTAGGGTTTTACCGATATAATCACCTGTATTGATGTGGCTGAGGAGATGACAGATGTCTTCGGACTCTGTTCTCGGTGGCGTTTGTGGCTGGTTGCCGTCGGTGAAGGTGTCGTTTGACTTTTTCTGAAGTTTTGAAAATAATTGTGAATAATTGTTTCAGTAATCTACAAGCTAACTCAGTCAGAAACCGCTGAGTCATGACTCGTTTTACTTTATTAAAGTGAAGAATTGTAAATGATTGTTTAGAGTAATCTACAAGCTAATCAGTTAATGATCATCGATATTAATGAAATTGAAAAGTTAGTTAATGAAATTTTTACCTCCATTGACCTTCTTTATCGGAGTGTTTACCGATGCTAGCTCTAACTTTCTTCTTCAGATCGGAAACGGAGAAACACTTAAAACGACGTCGTTTCACAATCGTCCGGCAAGTTAGCCAAAAGCTTAACGCGTTCTCTACTCAACTGTTGCGAGTTTCCGTCAGACGAAACCGACGATTCTTCGCATCTGGCAACTCCTCCATCGTACTGTCTTTGCTCCTCTTCAACTCCTCCACATGATCCTCCATCAAAATCAAATCAATTCAACCAAAATCTAATAATCTGTAACTTAAAATTTTCATAAATCTGAACACAATTCAAGAATACTACAAACAGTACTATAATTAACTAATTATAACAATAACTGCATTTCTAGCAACAAAGTATCAAAATTTAGCAAATTTTAGATCAGATTACCAACATTCAAGCATGAAAAACTTTGGATTTTAATTCAGATTCTAGAAAATCAAGAATCTGTACGATGATTGTAATCTCCATCTTCTCGTTTTCTATACCTTTCCATGCATACCTTTTTTTTGTTTTTTCTCTTCGGAATCAGTCATGCCACTTTGAAGTTGCATTAACGACGGATTTATGATACCTAGCTTCAACAGAGCAGAGGTACTGGCTTCAATCACAACATCATCAAAACGGAGCAGAGGTACTGGCTTATCATACACCAAACACAAAATCGAGGAGAGGTACTGGCTTTTCTGATTTTCTTGAATCAAGGAGATGTACTGGCTTAACTGATTGTAGAGAATTTTGTACTAATGATGATGAATTATCTGATTGTCTTGAATCTATTCAGACGCCCTGCATTATCATGCACCAAACACACATACAAATACCAATATCATCAAAACAATCCTGCAAAAAGAGCATCTTCAATCCTGACTGTAACACATTGTAGATATAACCTCAAAATATATATCTTTTCTACAGTAATAGGATTTAGGAGCTCATTTTGTTGGTGTCAACTGTCAACCTCACACTTTCACAATAGATATAATCCATATACATACACACACACATACACATACAAAATAGTAAAATTGAGATTTTTATAATCCAAAGTTCAGAGATTAATTTTATAATCCATATACATACACATACACTGTCAACCTCACACTTTCGCAACGACCAGGAGAGTCTCCAGAAAAAATTTGGTGATTGACAATTTTTTCGGGTTTTTAACGACCAAGCTGGGTTGTTCAGGGACATCGTCGGGGGCTTCAGTGAACATATTTGATGATGCGATCACGGATTGTGGAAATTAGTGGGGTAGTCATGATACTAGTGCTGAAAGTTTATCTTCCAGGGTATCTGACTATTTATGGGCCAAAAGGAAAAATCCGCAATGTTGAAAAACTGACGTTTTGAGAAAAATTGTCATATTTTCGGCATAGTCAAGTTTTTCACAGATAAAAGAGGACCGAATTGCTCATTTTGAGGGGGAATTCAGTAATAGAGACGTCAGAATTTGCAAAAATGAGGGGGAATAAAAATTTCGATATCATATGTTGAAATTCCAGCATTTTTGAAATTCGTGACACTGCAACAGTATTCGGGTGGTTTTCGACTTTAGATTGTCAGGGGGAATGTGAATCTGATCTTGGGTGAAAGCTTCCGAGATCAAGATGATCCGAGGTGTTGATATCTGATCATGGATGAGAGCATCGGAGATCTGAGAGTGATCGTGGATGATAGCTTCTGAGATCAAGATTATCCGAGGAGATGAATCTGATTGTGGACGAATGCTTCAAGATCGGATTACATTACCAGATGATTTGTTTTCCGATAAAGATTTGCTGATTGTGGAGAATACCGTTTACACGGATCTGTCATTCTTACGATGCGTTAATGTGGATCACGGTAAACGGGATATCAGATCTTCAGGGGGAATCACGGATTTGAAGTTAACCAGTGGGGTATTCGAAGTTACTATCAATTGCCGGTTGAGTTTTTGTACATTCTTAGATCGAGCAAGAGGAATGCGAGATCGTGGTGCTTACAATGACATATCAAAAACTGAGCTCGGATGCGGTTAACGTTGAAATAGAGGATGCTGCAGTGATTAGTTTCAAGTTGGTGATTGTTCGTGAAGGTTGTAGTTTAGCAAATCAGAGGAGAGTCGTAAACTGTGCAAAAGACCTGAAGATTCATTCAAGGGGGAATTAGTACTTTATACTGATAAAAGCAAACCCGAATCATCAATCGAGGGGGAATCTATTGTCAGATTTCAAGATACCTGATTGAAGTTGCAGAAAAGTTGAAGATTACAGTTTATTCAAACACGGCTCAAGCTTCTCAAAGCGTTAAAGACGATTCGACAGTGACAGCCGAGGGGGAATCTGTTGGTGCATATTTCGTACGTCTGCCACTGTGCGAATAGTTAGTTAGAGCGTGTGTTGAATATTGTATAGAATAGGAGAAAAGTTGGGCACAGTTCGTTAAATGTCAAGGTCCATCCGGACGGATGGACATAGTGGATATTTGTCTATAAATAGGGAAGTGGGGTTCCCATTTGGACAAGCTTTTGGTCCCTGAGGGGAGATGCTGTCCAACTGGTCTCGTGGTGCTATAACGTTGAATAATCAATATAGACCAGATTGAAATTGATGCTCGGTGTTATATTCCATTTCTACTCTTTTCTTAGTCGTAATAAACGCACCGAACACGTCGGATCAGGACCTAAGCTCCGTCAAACTCGCTGGTTCCTGGATTAGCAAATTGTTAACTTCTTACAGCGTATTAGCGTGTTGAAGATCTGCTTCAAGAACTTTGAGAGAATCCTTGAAATATTTTATCATCGATCCCTAATTTGGGGATTTGTTATAAACCTAAATACAACATTTCTCTCTCACTTAGTAATAAACTAATAATCAACACATATGAACTGAATAATTAAGCACACGATGGTTTGGTCTGGATTTGAGAGAGAAAGAAAGTGAGTTTTAGAGAGAGAGAGAGAGAGTTGAGAGAGAAATGGATTGAATTTTGAAAGTGAAGCCCAGATTTTGAATTTTTGATTAGTGAACTCAGTTTATATATGTATATGTTTTGAATTTTGAATCTTGAGCAAAGATTTTGAATATGGGCAGTGGTTTTGATTGCAGAGGTTTGAATCTATACTTTCTTGGAGATGGGCAGTGGTTTGCCCTTTTGAATGTGGGCCAGACCTTTGACATTTGAATTTAGGACAGTGGTTTGAAATAAAATTTATTTTAAAGTGATTTATATATTCTGATTTATGATGCAGTAATGACATAAGAAATGCCTTGTTGGACAGCCTCTATGGGTGCCAACTAAGCTTTTCTTATGTCACTCCATTTTCTCCTTTTTTAGAAAAGATAGATAGATTCTATATTTTAATATGAGGGGTCCATTTGTGTAACTTCTAAAACTTTCAATTAAGACCCAACCATCCCTTGTCTCGTATCGATGTCACCACCACCATCCCTTCCGGTGCAGCCGCCACCACCGCCTCCTCAACCCTAGAACATCATCGGTCACGCTTTATCCATTCACAGCCACCACCCTAAGGTTTACACAAATGGCCCCTAAGTTTGAAATATAGTATATTACATAAATGACCCCCCCCCCCTTAAGTTTATAAAGGTATTTTAGTCATTTTATACTAATTTAACCAGAAAAATTAACGGTTATTAGGCTTAATACTCAAACATGTAACAAAATTGAAACCATACCTGAACCTGTCAGGAAAAAATTAGTACTCAAAGGTGTTACTTTCAATAAACTATAAGGACTATTTGTGTAATTAACTTTTCAATTAACAATATACATGTATATTTATAGATGTGTGGTATATATAAATAAGAGTAAACTACAGTTTGAGTCCCGGTGGCATGGGGCGATTGACACTTTGTGTCCCTATTTATAAGAAAACATAGGGTTGAGTCCCAAGGGTTTCCAAAAGCCATCAATGTCCCCCCTCCCCCTCCATCAAGTCAACGTCAGTTTGATCGTCCACGAGTGGGTGAAAAGTCCTTTATACCATTGATCCTTATTGTATTATTTGTAAAACCCCAACCGATGGCGGAAACATCGGGATGAGACGAACAAATTGCTCAAATCATCATAACACTATGTGACAATATAATTTAATTTAAATTTCATAGCAAGGCTAAAAATGTCATACAAAATTAAAATAAGAACAACATTGTTTCAAAACATAACATCAAATAAACTTTTAATCTAAGTGTGTTTCTAAGTCCACCTAAATCTCGTTTCTTCACTTAGCATCATCTCGTCAATCAACCTGCAACATGTATTAAAATATGATCAACAAAAGTTGGTGAGTATACAAGTTTTCATACATCGCATAATATAGAATAAAAATGTTTAACGGGCTCATATCCAAAATGAATAACAATATGCAAGTTACTAATATGCTAAAATGGTGTACCATATGTTCAAACCCAAGTATACAATGCAAATTTGCCTATCCCAAGAGATTATCGGGAGGTTAACTTGTTTGACATAACAATACCCCAAGACTAATGGGTGGTTCGTTAATTCTATAGCGCTATAATTATTAAGGTAGGCTAGCAAAGTTAATGAGCATATATCAACACAAAAGTTTACATAGCATACAAGTCTAACAAGCATCATATAGTTTCATGTTTAAGCTAGGATAGAGTGTGATTAAAATAGTTTCAAGTGTTGTGTTTTGTATAACATACAAGTTGCACCCAAAGTGTTAAAAAGTAAAATGGGATCGAGTATACTCACGATATTGCAAGCTTTCCACTTGGTAATTCCGCGAGTGTTTGTTGGGTAATTAGTGTGGAGCACCAAGTCCTTATACATGAAGAAACATAGGTGTATGAGTATTGGAAGTTAACGGAGGATTTAGAATTTGGAGTTTAAAAGTACATGAAAGTAGACATATGAGAAAATAATCATCTAGTACATAATACTTGTTTGAAACTATGAAACCAAAAAGGGTTAGAATGTTTTCATGGGTTAAAATACCCATTAGAATCATAACAAGTTATTAAGGTCTTTAGATGATGTAACTTAACACTTGACAAATGACCACTAGGTCATCATCAAAGGTTTGGTTACTTGGATATTATATAGGTTATATAGTTTATATTATAAGTTACTAGTCCAATAATTCAACAAGAACATCATATAAGTCATGCATGAGGTAGGAAGATAAATCTTCCATTTAGGAACCTCTTTGATATTCACCACTACACATGTTGTCATAGACAACAAGGAGGGACATGAACATACATTAAGGAATGAAATACATACTATCTAATTAAAAAAATATCAAGTGATGTGTGGATTTAAAGGTAGGATAGCCCAAGCTAACCATATAATCACACAACTTCAAGTCTAAGACTTGTTCATCACTTGTGAGTTAAAACTCTGTTAAAACAAAAAGTTTTTGAGGATTGAACCTCTGGATTTACATGTCACAACCTTGTTTTTAAGCTCACATAATCATGGTCTTGATTAGTGGCATAAGGACATAGGAATGTGTTGAGAAAATCTCAAGTTTAAGCAAGTTTAACAAGTGTTTAATCAAAACAGAAAGTTTCCTTGCACTTTGGACCTCATTTGGTTGATGTTACAGCCTTGGTTTTCCATGGAAAACCTGTGGAAACACACCTAAGGTTGTTCCAAGTGCAAAGAAAGAAGAATCAATGAAAAAGATGAAGTAGAAGTGAACTTATGCTCACTTTAGTAACTTGTATTGAATCTGATTATCTTCTGATTTCCAGCTGAATTAGAGTGTTTGAGAATGAGTTTAGTGAGTTTGGAAAGTGAAAAATGTATGGAGGAGGCTGGGGTTTTATAGGGGATGAATTAGGGTCAAGTTTGGTGCCATTAAATGCAAGAAACACAAGAGAAAACACACCAAAAGTGCCAAATCGCGAAGCTGGAAAAAGGCTGTCTACGGATCCGACTAGGTCGCGGGGTGCGACTCGGCTGAGTCATGGGGTCGCGGGCCTCGAGCCTATCTTTAGTTGATTTTTGTTGTTATTTTGACACATTCAACCCTTGTACTTTCATAGTTCAATGTTTTTAGTTGTTTTAAGGTATTATCAGTAAAAAGGACCTTATATAAGGGTTTGTATTGTAATTATATCATAAAACAAAGATAAAGCAAGTATAAACAATCATGTATGTCGAGAATAAGTATCGAATTTGCATCACTTGAACATGTGAGTCATGTGTTTGTAAGTTTAACGTATTTTGCACGAATCATGATTAAAGTATCATATGTTTAATCAATCCAAGTGTATGAACAAGTATGAAATGTGTATAACATGAATGTAAAGAATATGAATTTCATTATGATCCAAGTCTTGGATTTTACAATGATTACAATGAAAGGACGAATACAAGAACACATGACTTCAAAAAATAGAAATACAAACCACGCTTTCTAATTATGGAAAGTACGAAAAAGCAGGGTGTTACAGTCTCCCCTCCTTTAGGAAATTTCGTCCCAAAATTTAGGAAGAAGTAACAAAAAGTTGTGGATACTTGGTCTTCATATCACTTTCGAGTTCCCAAGTAAATTCAGTGCCACGTTTTCCTTCCCATCGAACCTTAACGATAGGAATTTGACTACGCCTCAATTTCTTGACTCCTCGGTCCATGATTTCAACGAGTTTTTCCACGAAATGCAAAGTCTCATTGATTTGAATATCTTCGAGTAGGACTTGAAGTCCTTCTTCAGCTAGACACTTCTTGAGGTTCGAGACGTGAAATGTTGGATGAACGTTGTTGAGTTCTTGATGTAAATCGAGTCGATAAGCCACCTTGCAATCCTCTCGTGTATCTTGAAAGGACCAACATAGCGAGGGGCAAGTTTTCCCTTTTTACCAAAACGAACTACTCCTTTCCAAGGAGATACTTTGAGTAGGACGTGGTCTCCAACATTGAATTTAAAGGGTTTATGTCTTTTGTCAGCATAGCTCTTTTGTCGACTTCTAGCCTTGAGTAAGTTGTCACGGATTTGAAGAATTTTATCCGTTGTCTCTTGTATGAGCTCAGGGCCAGTAAATTATTTATCACCAATCTCATGCCAGCTGATAGGAGATCGTCACTTGCGACCATACAATGCCTCGAAAGAAGCCATTTGAATACTGGAGTGGTAGCTATCAATGTAGGAGAACTCCATCAATGGTAAATGCACATCCCAACTACAACCAAAGTCGATGACACAAGAACTAAGCATGTCCTCTAGGGTTTGGATAGTACGTTCAGTCTGTCCATCCGTTTGAGGATGAAATGTCGTACTGAGATTTAAGTGAGAACCCATAGCGGACTGGAAAGTTTGCCAAAGACGTGAAGTGAAACGACCATCGCGGTCAGAGATGATGTCAAGAGGAATACCATGACGGCATATGATTTCATCAGTGTAGACTCGAGCAAGTTTCTAAACCTTCAAGTCTTCACGAATAGGAAGGAAATGAGCTGATTTGGTCAAACGATCGATGATTACCCAAATACTATCGTGACCAGAAGGTGTGCGAGGAAGTTTGGTTATGAAGTCCATAGCAATGCTATCCCATTTTCAAAAGCAACCCAGATGGACGGTGATGCTCAGCTTTGACCTTTGAGCAAGTGAGGTATTTCGAAACGTAGATGGCAATGTCCTTCTTCATACCAGGCCACCAATAGGATGTACGTAGATCATGATACATCTTATCAGCACCAGGATGAATAGAGTATCGGGACTTGTGTGCCTCATTCAAAATGAGTTCACGAAAATTGTCACGATCTGGCACCCAGATGCGATCAAAGTAGTATTGAAGTCCATCTGATTTGGTCACAAGTTGGTCTATAGAAGTACCTCGTATTTCGACGATTAGACTACCTTCGTTGGTTGACGAATATTGAGCTTCACGAATGCAAGTGTGAAGGTCACTAGAGATTTGAAAACAAGGAATGCTAATAACATGAGTCTTACGACTAAGTGCATCGGCCACGACATTCGCTTTGCCAGGATGGTAGCGAATCTCACAGTCGTAGTCGTTAAGCAATTCCACCTAACGACGCTGACGCATGTTTAGCTCTTTTTGGTTAAAGATGTGTTGTAGGCTCTTATGGTCAGTGAAAACCACACACTTCGTACCATACAGTTAGTGTCGCCAAATCTTTAACGCAAAAATAACTGCGCCAAGCTCGAGATCGTGGGTAGTGTAGTTTTTCTCATGTATTTTGAGCTGTCAAGAAGCATAAGCGATGACCTTGTCTCGTTGCATGAGAACACAACCAAGACCACGGTTTGAGGCATCGCAATATACCACGAAATCATCATTCCCATCGGGAAGAGCAAGGATCGGAGCGTTGCAAAGCAAGTTCTTGTGAGTTTGAAAAGATTCCTCTTGCTCAGGACCCCAAGCAAAAGGTTTCTCTTTTTGAGTCAACAAGGTGAGAGGAACAGCGATCTTCGAGAAGTTCGAGATGAATCGGCGGTAATAACCTGTCACGGCCCCTCGACCCACCCTGGACGGAATCGGGAGTCGTGAACAGCCCGGTGGTACCGGTGATTATTTTGAAAAATATTGCAGCGGAAATTTCATCAGGACCGTGAGTTAGGAAAAATATCAGAGTTTAGAAAACACCGGATTTTATTTATTAAATAGATGGGATAAACCCATGGTTTACAATGGTAGCTTTAATAAAGATAAATTTGATTACATAAAACAATATTTCTTAATTTGATTTAATTAATAAAATAAGCCACTTCTTGATGCCTTTCAGTGCCGTATCCATCCCTTACTCCAATCTACTGTAATTACCTGAAACGCGTTTTAAAAAGGTTTTGTCAGCAGGAAATACTGGTGAGTTCATTCATTTTACTTAAAACATATTTGTTATAATTTACAGCATTAAGAGTTTTTACATTTGCTTCTTAAAGATTGGCAAAGACTTAATCACTGCAAAGTATAACTAGAAAATAATGTTATAAATTACAGTATTAAGAGAGATTACAATGTTTCAGATATCAAACCAACTACCCACAGTACTTGTCACTCGAACATCCATCGGTAGCCTCTTCGCCCGATGGTGTCTGTGACTATGGTCATATCACTCATTGGCTAACTCGTTGTCCAATAGTGACAGTTATCAAGTAATGTATACAAAACCCCACATACCGGCTGTAATTTGGTGACTACAAAGACTTAATCCCTGTAATTATAACTTCTGAAAACATTTAAGAATTTATAAAGCACTTTGATAAAAAGAGAATGACTCACATTATAACATGCAGATTCATATGGGCAGAGTTTAGTCTACAGATAAGCCTTGATATATTGCAGATTTATACAGGCAGAGCTTAGCCTATTGATTAGTCTTGTAACCTAGTGCACACGAACTAGGCAGGTAACTTAATTCAGCATTTACGATAACTCACGAGATTAAAACCCTCACAACGAATGACAAAGTGCAATCACTTAAACATCCATCGGATTCACAACGAATGACAGAGTATTCCCCGAATTCGGGTGGTACTCAAACATCCTGTCGGAATCACAACTAATGACAAAGGATAGTACTAAAACATCCATCGGATAGTTTCCATCGATCGGACATTGAATCGTAGCAGCGATTGAGTTAATACCCTGTATCGTAGCAGCACCCTGCTATACTAATTAGTGATTTTGATAGTAATCAGAACGTAACTCAGTGTGTATTACGAGTTTTTATGACGTTCAATCGCCCAAATTCCAGTCCCAAAGTCTGCTATTTATACACGATTTTTGACAGGCTTACGGACCGTAAGACAAATCCCTTACGGTCCGTAAGGGTCACTTTTTCACTATAGGCTGGCCACGTGTGGGTGTAGGCTAGCTGAGTCGACGAAATTATTAAATTCAATTTTTATAACAACTTATAAGGATAATCGTTGAGTAGGGAATACCCCCCCTGAGTTTTAGGGGCCCTGATCCTGATTCTGATTGTTCTGAAATTTTTAGGGTTTGTGCAGAATCACTTGGGTGTCTCAATTAGGGTTTCCTATTGGATAAAATAATAAAATAAATAGGACTTTTAATGAGGGTTGTTACATTCTCCCCACCTTAATAAAAATCTCTTCCTCGAGATTTACTGGAATAAGTATGAATACTTTTTCTTCATCTCAGATTCCAGCTCCCAAGTGTATTTGGGTTATGATATTTCTTTTAGATTTATGTCATATTTTAGTCAACAAAATGACACGGATTTAAATATCAAATTTTGTGAATATGAGTTATACTATAAGTAGGATTCAATGGTTCAACTGAATTAGTTAAGAAATTAATGATAAATGAATGAGATGAAATGATATAATTTCCAAGATGACTAGGTTCAAGCCAAAAGATATATGATCAATAGATTTTTAAAATGAATGTGAAGGACTTTTAGAATCAATAAAATTCTTTTTCAAAGAAAGCTTACTTTGATTGGCAACTGAGGAAGACTTAGAATTGACAGGTTCTAAATGAAATAAAGGCATGAAAAATGATTTGTCAAAAATTATGATATGAGAAAATCAATATGCTGATATGAGTAAATTGCAAAAATACACTAAAAGACAATAAAGTTAGTGTATCACTGTTTAAAGTTCCAAGTTGTTTTAATTGTGAAACAATGTGATAGTACCCTATTAGTGATCATATTTTTCATACTATGTCCTAGAGATCGAAATATAATAAGAACAAGTTGTTTTGGCATGACCAACCATTATATTATATTTGTAAAGTAAATGTAATATATTTTATTTATGTCCCTGTCTGAACCGTATCTTACATATCAAATATAAATACTATGTAATATATATTATTTGTTACGCATTTTTACTATATGTAAATGGTCACCACTTTGAAATAAATAGTATTTTAGTATTTTACTATACTATGTAAAATAACTTATATTTACTATGTAATATATATTACAAAACACTGCAATGAAATAATTACTTTACAAAATATTTTAGTATTATTATTTTGTAAAAGAAATCACTATTATTTATAACATTAAATGAAAGTTGTAAATAAAGATGTAAAAATATTTATTATACAAAAGTATTTGTAAAATATTTTGTAAATATATAATACTTAATGGGTCAATTCTATGTGGTTACTTATTTTCATTTTGAGATCATATAACGTTGTGAATGTATTTAAAAATGTTATAAATAAGTGAAAATGGAGTATAATGTTCCCTTAACCCAACTTAATTTGATAATTACCATATTATTCTTATATGGTTATTTCCTTACCAAAGCGTTACAGTACATAGTTACCACAAAACATGTAATTTATATATAATTTTATTCGCCCCTCTAATTCTTGTATTGTTTTATGAAAATATGTCTTCTCCTTACAGTACAAAGTAAAATATTTTTATATATAATTTTAAAATTTGCTAAATAAGTATGATGACTTAATTTGTATATATTAACTAGTCATTATCATGGTGGATATTGGTTAGTGCTGCCTTATTTAAGCATAGGTGGCCAGTCCATGCCTAACTAAGGCTAGGCTATTCAATATCTGCCTTTGACAATAACCCTAGTATTTTAAAATAATACTAACACTATTACTATTAATATTTTATTACTAATAATAAAACCGATATTAGTAATAAATATCTAAACATATACTTAAATGATAGTATAACTCAAACATAATATAAATTCTTCACCTCAATGATTTAATAAGAATATAGTAATACTATTTTGTAAATTAGGTAATCACTTATGTAAGTTTCCATATATAATTAATTTTATATAATGTTTTTCGATTGAAGATGTTAAAGCAATAATTATCACGAAAGGCTCGATTGATGTTGTAAGAATCATTAAGAGATACACTGAAATATGACAAGAATTTGTGTATCATTATCTTAGCACACGATTTGTGTTAAGATGGCTTTTATCAACAAAGCAATTTTTAATATATAATTAAATAAATAATTAAAATCGTATATGATATATATAAATGAGATTAGTGTAATGCTTTAAATTTTGTGAAAATGTCAGTACAAGGTGATCATGATCAAAGAAATGATTCAATGAAGTCGAAGACTAAACAAGCCTATTATGGTTCAAAACAAATGAAGTGCTTGTTGAGACTATTTTGAATATGATAGCTCCCATCCATCATATGGGATCTTGAAATGAGTATGTAATGTGAGCAAGTCAAATAATTTGAACTTGATTTAAACAAAACAAGTTTTAATAAGAAAGTTCGGACATGATCACTATAGAAACTATGTATGCTAAAGAAAATTAAAATTTTCAAGAAATTCATTGACTCGATATCAAGGAGTTATTGTTTTGCAATAATGCGGTTCACAGTACAAAAAGCGGAATGATATTTGAGTTTGGATAAAATAACAAATCGGAATGAAGCCCTCCAGTGGTCTTTATAAATCAAATGAACCAAATGCATAACAAACAGTGCATGTGTAACGTGTGGATTTGCTAAGAAAATGAAATAGATCAATATTTACTACTATGAAAGAAATCTTCATGGTATGATGACTATTAGGGGAAGTAGAAATGCAAAATTCTATTTGCAGGGTCAGAATTTTAACAAAAGAATTTTATCTAGAATTTGGTGTGCTAATCGTTGTTAAGTGACCTTACCAGTGTGACTCCTTTTGCAGTGATAATAGTTATGACTCTGATTAGACTGTGCACCGATAGTTGTAAAATCTTGTTACAACGTACCTCAACGATATTCAGGTTGTTTGTAGGATCGCGTGGTAAAGTGTTTCCTTTTAATTCTTCTACTGACGGAATTTAGCATTGGTGTTGTTGTGCCCAATTATATTTTCCAAAGGTCTTGACTTGGAAATTGTGTGTGACATACTTTGACATCTATGGACGTATAATTTAAGTTTCATGTGTTTTCTTGTGTACTAGTAAAATTTTACATGCTTCTTACTTGCGTTAATAGTTTATGGTAACGCGTTAGAAATTCTTTTGATGACGTTTTAACTTAAAGAGTTTCCATTGTTTATTTTATCACACGAGCTATGAGACAGATGATCAAACTAAATAATGTTTGATATCGGAAAAGAGATTCCTAATAAAGAAATCTAGACACATATGCTTGTGCTTTATGCCTAATTGACTTTTGGAAATTTTCTTATATATATATATATATATATATATATATATATATATATATATATATCTATATAATCATATATTTCACATGCTGAAATAAACATACCATCTATCAGGTCAATGTATTTAACAAATATATATTTCCAAAACCAGTCAGATATCTGATCATGATACTATTTAGGGAATTCTTGTCACTTGTTTGACATATTATATACCCCGTCTTACCCGGTTCGCGCCGGAGAGGTAACCTCAGTATATCCGGACAAACTGGAGAGTCTGCTACACCATACCCAGTCTTGCCGGAGAAAATTTCCCATAAATAGTATTTTTAAAAGTGCCTCTTTTATTAGGCTTTTATCCAGAATCAAGGAAATTTGTATTCCCGTAACATATCTTATTCTAGACCAAGTAATATCAATAAGTAAGGATTAATAGCAATTAAATGTTATTACTTATTTATCGTATCTTGCAATATTCTAATTACCATTCTTATGGCATACAAAAACCCATCATAATTTATTCACATAAGTACTTAGCTTATCTTGAAGCTGATACTAAGGCATCTTTTCTTAAGTTCAAGTCTAAATACTATCATGTATGCTACCAGTTAACAGCAATCTCCTAACTCTTTTATATAATCTTAGGTATTATTAACACAACACCTATAGGCTTAAAGCAGTGGCTCTGATACCACCTTCTGTCACGGCCCCTCGACCCACCCTGGACGGAATCGGGAGTCGTGAACAGCCCGGTGGTACCGGTGATTATTTTGAAAAATATTGCAGCGGAAATTTCATCAGGACCGTGAGTTAGGAAAAATATCAGAGTTTAGAAAACACCGGATTTTATTTATTAAATAGATGGGATAAACCCATGGTTTACAATGGTAGCTTTAATAAAGATAAATTTGATTACATAAAACAATATTTCTTAATTTGATTTAATTAATAAAATAAGCCACTTCTTGATGCCTTTCAGTGCCGTATCCATCCCTTACTCCAATCTACTGTAATTACCTGAAATGCGTTTTAAAAAGGTTTTGTCAGCAGGAAATACTAGTGAGTTCATTCATTTTACTTAAAACATATTTGTTATAATTTACAGCATTAAGAGTTTTTACATTTGCTTCTTAAAGATTGGTAAAGACTTAATCACTGCAAAGTATAACTAGAAAATAGTGTTATAAATTACAGTATTAAGAGAGATTACAATGTTTCAGATATCAAACCAACTACCCACAGTACTTGTCACTCGAACATCCATTGGTAGCCTCTTCGCCTGATGGTGTCTGTGACTATGGTCATATCACTCATTGGCTAACTCGTTGTCCAATAGTGACGGTTATCAAGTAATGTATACAAAACCCCACATACCGGCTGTAATTTGGTGACTACAAAGACTTAATCCCTGTAATTATAACTTCTGAAAACATTTAAGAATTTATAAAGCACTTTGATAAAAAGAGAATGACTCACATTATAACATGCAGATTCATATGGGCAGAGTTTAGTCTACAGATAAGCCTTGATATATTGCAGATTTATACAGGCAGAGCTTAGCCTATTGATTAGTCTTGTAACCTAGTGCACACGAACTAGGTAGGTAACTTAATTCAGCATTTACGATAACTCACGAGATTAAAACCCTCACAACGAATGACAATGTGCAATCACTTAAACATCCATCGGATTCACAACGAATGACAGAGTATTCCCCGAATTCGGGTGGTACTCAAACATCCTGTCGGAATCACAACTAATGACAAAGGATAGTACTAAAACATCCATCGGATAGTTTCCATCGATCGGACATTGAATCGTAGCAGCGATTGAGTTAATACCCTGTATCGTAGCAGCACCCCGCTATACTAATTAATGATTTTGATAGTAATCAGAACGTAACTCAGTGTGTATTACGAGTTTTTACGTCGTTCAATCGCCCAAATTCCAGTCCCAAAGTCTGCTATTTATAGACGATTTTTGACAGGCTTACGGACCGTAAGACAAATCCCTTACGGTCCGTAAGGGTCACCTTTTTCACTATAGACTGGCCACGTGTGGGTGTAGGCTAGCTGAGTCGACGAAATTATTAAATTCGATTTTTATAACAACTTATAAGGATAATCGTTGAGTAGGGAATACCCCCCCTGAGTTTTAGGGGCCCTGATCCTGATTCTGATTGTTCTGAAATTTTTAGGGTTTGTGCAGAATCACTTGGGTGTCTCAATTAGGGTTTCCTATTGGATAAAATAATAAAATAAATAGGACTTTTAATGAGGGTTGTTACATAACCCGCCAATCCTAGGAAGGAACGGATTTCAGAAGGGGTTTTAGGCGCGGTCCATGCTTTCAAGGCTTTTCAGCTAAAACTCATGCTTTCCTTCATCTATTCTTAAAACTTTACTTAAAACGATGGAATCCGGATCTAAACGGACTGTAGACTTAATGATTAGTTTGGAGACGGCTTAGAAATGGATCATCGCCGGAGTACTGTTGGTGCACCTAGTGTCTGTTAACTTCGTCTTAATCGAGTCTTATGTCTAGATAGGATGAACGAGTGCACAACTGGATAGAAATTAGGATTTGTACATGTGTTAGTAGGTAATTTCGCTTGAGAGTGACATGGACATGTTCAAGCGAAATCAACACATGTGATTTCGCTTGAACAGGGCTGTGACAACCTCAAGCGAAATCTCCAAGTCTATATATAGGTGTGTGCTGTTTCATTTCAAGCGGAACCTGGTCTTGTGTATTGAGTCAAGGTGCTGCCGAATTTTTGTCAGAAATCTTTGTAAAGGCTCAGAAAATCAGTAATAGAAAAGAATTGAAAAGAAACAAGCTGTTTGACATTGTTTGCATTGATTCCGCCTTTGTAAATGATGATGAACTACTCAACATGACTGTTTAGGGTCACCGGATCGATCCAACAAGTACGGATTCCGACATAAACTCCATCAAGAGCAGACGCACGATCGGACTGGGGTGGTTCCCATCCGACCAGACCGGCTGAATAATGACGCGTTTACCGTTGTCTCAATACGTACTGTTCCGTCACCGTTAAACTTGAAACTTGGAAACTTTACAAGGTTTGTGAAATGGGGCAAGGTCCTCTCAATCGAATGGTTATCCGATTGGACTGCCGTCTGATTGAATGGCTATCTGATCGAGGTGGCATGTGTCTTTCAAACCTTCTATGTTTAAACTATTTTTTTAATCAGAAACGTGGAATCTTGAAACTTTCACAACGAAGGGTCATTCGACCAAACGGTCATCCGATCGAAGTGACCTGATATGAACACTTTGTTAATCATTTTTGGGAAAGCTCACATTGGATCGATTGGCCATCCATATGGATGACCATCCGATCGGGTGGCGATCCATCCAAGCACACATATGTCATTCGACCGGATGACCATCCGATCGGATGGCCATCCGATCAAGTGACTAATCCGACACTTTGCGCAATCTTGTTATTCTGTCTGACGCTTATCTATTGTAATCTAATCAGGGTAAACCTAAAGAGCTCCCTTTGATCCGATAACAGTTAAACTGTTAAGCAATCACTGTGAGTATACTCGATCCCTTTTTGTTTTAAACTTTTGGGATGCAACATGTATTCTATGAAACTTGATACTTTTTGAATCTAAACTCTATCCTATGTGAATGTGAAACTTGTGATTCTTGATTCTTTATGCTATGTGGACGTTTAATCCCTGTGTGTAGTTCCGCCTTAACAATAGTAGCGCTATAGGAAGATGCACCTCCCCGTTATTCTTGGGGGTATTGTTAAGAGGATTCTAGTTTTCCTTGAGTCTTGGGAAAACACCTAAAGCATCGGGACACTTGGGCTATCACTTGGACTGCGAACACTAGCATGGCTGAAACTATTTTTTATCGTTTACACGATGGATACGATTTCTTTTAATCTACCATGCTATATACTCAAACTTGTATACTCGCCAGTACGTTTTTATACTGACTTTATTTTAATACATGTTGCCGGCTGATAGGATGCTGATTCTCAAGAAATAAGCTAGAATTGATGCTTAGAAACTCGCCTAGTTAATCTAGAAACTTGAAACAATGTTTTATTGTTGTGACTGGTATTTTGGTTCTGTGATTGATGCTTTAGACAATTATTATGCAATGAATTTAATCTATATTGAAATATCTAGTGTTATGGAATCTCATGAGCAATCTGAACGCTTAGTGCCGCACCCCGATGTTTCCGCCATCGGTTGGGTTGTGACAGTTACCACTCGATTGTTGGGTGATTTGGTTGGCTGATTTTGAAGAAACAGGGGTTGCTGCTTGTTTGTCGCAAATGCGATTGTTGTTTAGAGAAGCTGCCAGACAGTATACGGCTTCGATGTTGTCAAGCTTGGCTGCCTCGATGGTATCGCGCATGGCAGAAGGTAAACCATTGATATATTTCCTGATCATGCGGCCGGTGGTCAACACTAGGTGTGGTACAATGAAACTGAGTTGCTTAAAACGGGTGGTGTAGGCCAAGTTGTCGTCGCCAATTTGCTTGAGCGCCCAGAATTCTTCCTCGAGTTTTTATTGCTCATGCGGAGGACAAAATTCTTCCATCATGAGTTGCTTAACTTCCTCCCAAGGTAGCTTATAAGCTACTTCGTTCGAGCGAAGGTTTCTTTCGTTGGTCCACAATTCCAAAGCTCTGGCTTGGAAGACCCCAGTAGCGCTATGAGTTTTAAGCTCTTCAGGATGTTCACTATTGATGAACGTGACCTCTATGCTGTCGAACCACTCTAGCATAGCAGTCAGCCCATCGTTGCCAGTGAACGGCTTAGGGTTGCAAGACGAGAAGTGCTTGAAGTTGAACGACACAGGCTTGCGCACATCAATCTTTGAATCGATAGAGGAGTTTGGGGTAGAGGTAGCTTAGATTTCGGTGACGATCTTGGGGGCGATACGCGCAATTTGATTGACCATGAATGCCATCATCTTCTTTTGAGTGCTGGTCTTAGACTTCTTGGTTGAGTTGGAGAATTGGCTTAAAGACATCTAAGATTCAAAAGAACGAATAGGTGAGACTTGATCATAATGTTTGTTTAAAGAAATTTTTTTCATGAATGCGACACATAGCATATAAAATGTTCAAATTATTTCACATAACACAATCATGAATTCCACATCGCATAACATAGATAATGAAAGCATCGTAAATTTAGTTTGTTCACAAGTGATTATTATTGTTTTTGATTGCGAGAGACGTGCGAATTGTATAACGGTTTTGAAATGAACAAGGTAACAAGTATAAAATCACATATAAATTGAGATAACATAAAAGAGAGGCTCATAAAACATTGGATTGTTTCGTGTAGAGAAACGTCGACTATTCTAAAGTGGGTCGAGAGTCCTTTAGAATTAGAGAAATGTGCTTTGGCCTATAGGTAAGATACTCTCGTCGAGAAGCGATTAACGGTATCTTACCCTTCCAGTTACTACACGTCTCTAATCGATTGAAACAATCGGGACTTTGGCGAGATTGAAAATCTAGGAATGAGACTTAATCGTCGAGATGCGGGTTTCACCCCTAACTTGACGATTTCGTACCCTAAAGTGGTTGGTACTCGTCGGGTCAAAATTAAATTTCGACACTTTGACGAGGGTCCACTAGAGTTTGAATTGGAAATTTACCATTAAGATGTGGATTTTGCTCCTAACTTAATGGTGAAATTTCGTGCAAAATAGAATTAAGCGGAATGAGAGTCATTTACCAAATTGTGGGTTTCACGCCTATTTTGGTAAACTCGTCTCGTTTGTGTTACGAGTGTCTTCAAGTCTTCAAAAATGTATTGTGTTAGCCTTAGGAAAGGCATGCATGTTTAAAAGACCAAAAGAGAATATATAAGAAGCAAATAAGGTAGAATACATGTAATTTTAAACGAAAAATAAGAATCAAAGTTCCTAAACTATAGACTAGGCAAAAATCATTCCTACTTTTCCTAATTCCCTATAGTTATGGCTCTAATACCAATCTGTCACACCCCAACCGATTGCGGAAACATCGGAATGGGACAAACAAATTGCTCAAAACATCATAACACTATGTGACAATATAATTTAATTTAAATTTCATAGCAAGGCTAAAAATGTCATACAAAATTCAAATAAGAACAACATTATTTCAAAACATAACATCAAATAAACTTTTAATCTAAGTGTGTTTCTAAGTCCACCTAAATCTCGTTTCTTCACTTAGCATCATCTCGTCTATCAACCTGCAACATGTATTAAAATATGATCAACAAAAGTTGGCGAGTATACAAGTTTTCATACATAGCATAATATAAAATAAAAATGTTTAACGGGCTCATATCCAACATGAATAACAATATGTAAGTTACTAATATGCTGAAACGGTGTACTATATGTTCAGACCCAAGTATACAACGCAAATTTACCTACCCCAAGAGATTAGCGGGAGGTTAACATGTTTGACTTAACAATACTGTAAGGACTCTCAAAATTGTCCCCAAACTGACCCACAAGTGAAAACCCGGACCCCTGAAACCATACTGTGCACTATACATTAAGAAAACAAGAAATATGGTTTTCAGGCGGGCCGCGTAAGCTTTGGCTGTGACAACTGGCACCAAACCGGTAATTTCCGTACACTTTAATCATTATATATTGACTGCAATTATGTGCTTAATTGTCAGCAATGTCTGAACACGTGATTAAACAAGTGAATTCATGCACGTTGTATACTACAAAATATTGCTTTATGCATAAACGAGAGCGTTGCGTCAGAAATACTAGTAAACTCACCGGTAAGATACACTGTGTCAACAGAACTGCAGAAAGCAGTCAGACATTAAAATTGAGGCCTAGGTGTAGGTCCAACAACAAGAATACATTAAAACCCAAGAATACATACAAGGGTTTACATATATACCATCCGGAAGCAGAAATAAGCACTAAAAAGCACCTGAAACGCACTTTAAGTGCAGAATTTATATAATTCAGCAATAATTCAGCATTTAAACATATAAATATTATGCAGAAATTTTGTTTGATTATCCAGAATACTTCCCTAAGTGTTGGGAATTGAAAGGATACAAAAAGGTACTTATAAGACACTAAAAAGTGCAATTTAGCGCTTTAACGAACCGGTATATAACCGAACAACCGGATATTACCCGGAACGCCAAAATAATGCTAGAAGCATTGTTTTTATTTTTCTAAGCTAGTTAGGGTCCCCAAATACCCTAACACACTATATATTTCTTAATATACTTATATCACTAATTAAATCACCTAAACTTCTAACTAGTTTAAGTAAATAACAATTAGAATCCAACCAATACCCCCCCCCCCCCCATAGTTGGGCCGGTTACATGAGGGTCCTATTTAGGGGTCTTCTTGCAATTTTTATGTAATATGTATGTGGATATTGAGACATAGAAACCAAGGGATAAATGGATGTTGGGAGGTCTTCCTTATAAACCACAAGTTCAAGGCCATTCCCACTCATCACCAACTTCACAAAACACTCCCTTCCACCCTTCCTTATTCTCGGCTCAACCAAGCACCACCACCACCCTCACTTTCAAGCATCATCTATCCATTCCAAGGTGATATTGAGGTGTAAGAAGGTCGCTAACGAGGCTCGGTGCTCACGGAACTTGAAGGACCTTCACCATTTGCTTTTATCCACCTCATTTGCACTCTTGAACTTCCCTAGCCTCGAGCTAGTAGTAAGTGACTCTAAACACCTTCTTGATCTTGTCTAGAGTGGTTAATAAGAGTTTTGTCGGATGAAAATCATGAACACTAAAGATCACCAACTAAAAGTCTTGTAAAATGATGAACTTGATGGATAAAAGGAAAGTGATGGTGTAAAACTTGTTAAACTTGTTTTGTTATGATTATTTAGTGTTGTTTTATGCTAGTAGTAGTTCGGATCGTCATCTAACCCGGCTAGGTCATGTTCATAGAACATGAACTAGTGTATGTTAAAAATATGAAAAGGACTAGATGATGAACACTACTACATAATAACATGAACTTGTGTAAAAGTATTTTTTCTTGTAAAATGAAGTTCTAAACTAGTAGATCTAAAGATCTACAAGTGGTATTTTCGAAGAACCAACTGTAAGACGAAACCATGTTTTAAAACCGGATCTTTCATGAACTAGAGGTGTTTTTGTGAACAAACAAGTGTGTGGACACTTGTGTATCAAAAGTTTTAACAAAGAAATAATTTTCGTAAAAACCGACTAGAAGTTGTGAAACTTCATATTCTTTAAAAATAAAGTTTTTAAGAAATTAAACTTATTTTTAAAGATAACAAGACTTACTAAATGTGCTAGTAAGTTACTACACATTTTTGTAAATATTCAAGTTCATGAAATGGAGAAATTAGTGATTATTGTTGATGATTATTGTTGATAATTGTTGTTGATGATTGTTGACGATTTAAAAGAAAATAAACACATGTTTTGAAAACATGGGAAACCTCCATTTTTAGGGGAAACTCTGTCAAAATTTTTATAAATTTTGACACTTAGAAAAATATAAGTTTTTGAGAAACTTATTCCCTAAAAATGTATTTAAAAGTATTACCAAGGTTTCCCTAATTTTTGGTGATAAGAAATGAGGATTTCTTCAAGAATAAAAATGGATATAAGTATGTATATTTTGAGAGAAAAATATATATTATTTTATCACCAGCTTTCGTGCTAAGTGTATATAGTATGTGTTATACGTGCTAGTGTATTAAGACTTAAAAATACACTAAATACTCATGAGGAGTATAAACATAAAAATACACATACAAAATACAAGATACATAATTCGGGTGCAAAGTGCAAAACACAAAAGACTTATATTTATTTTTGAGAAAATAATATAAGTAAGACACTTAGTTAAAAATATAGAATATTTTTAACACAACAATACAAATACAAAAGAGAGTGACTGTACTTGTGCGACGCAAGTCTAGTGACTAACGTTAAGAAAACGCGTATAGGTCACGACGATAATTAAGCAAATCCGGTGAAGTTTACGACGCTAGGAACGCAAAGTTGTGAGTTCATGCTCCCCCTTTTCTTTTAACTGTTTTCAGTTTTATAACTTCGGGGGTGAAATACATGTACAAATGTACAATATTTATAATTGGTATGATATAAACATAAGAAGCACACTTGGTGAGAACGAGAACCAAGCGTGATGAAATATAAGAATACAAGAAGTACACTTGGTGAGAACGAGAACCAAGTGTGATGAAATATAAGAATACAAGAAGTACACTTGGTGAGAACGAGAACCAAGTGTGACGAAATAATAGAATATGAGAAACGCACTTGGTGAGAACGAGAACCAAGTATGAGGCGTTATGAGAAATGATGCGAGAAATCGTGTCACGAATAGGGTACAGAAGCACCATTAATCAACAATATACCTAGACCGCAGAACAAAAGGTTAGATCTAACGGGTGCCGGGCAGCCACACTCTCGGTGAGGGCGAGAATCGAGTAGTGCTTTTGTGTCTCAGAATATACCAATTAAATGCCTAAGGTTTGGTGACTTCCTATGTCGTGTCACATGTTAATGGCTTTGCAACCCATTAACAATCCTGATACTTACAGGAATACTTTATTTACATAAAAGTCATACCATACTAAAAATTGATGAATACTTGAGTACGTGGGGTACTCAAGAAAAGATTGAATTATACTTGAAGTACGTGGGGTACTCAAGAAAATGGGAATTATACTTGAGTACGTGGGGTACTCAAGAAGAAATTGAATTATACATGAGTACGTGGTGTACACATGAAACTGGATTTATATATGAAAACTTGATTTATTCACAAACTATGTTTTCATACAAAGTATACAAACGTGAAATACAAAACTGCATGAATTCACACCAACATTATGTTGACGTTTTTCCAAAACTCACATGTATTTCAGGTAACTAGGATGGATGTGCGTGCGGTCTCGCTTATGCTTGTGGATGTCGCTTATGTTTATCTTTAAATAAAGTTGTAAACTTTTTAAGACAATGTTTTATGCGACTTAGCGATGTAAACGCTAAACTTATGTTTTCAAATTATGGTATTCGATGTTTTTACGAGCATATAGCATGTTTACCTTTCGTATCCAATGAGAACCTTTCATGATCACACCTCGTGCTTCCGCCGCAGAAAGGGGTGTGACAGATTGGTATCAGAGCTGCGATTGTAGTGAACCAGGATTCCTTATCGAGTCTAGTTTACAATCTCTAGGATCCATTCACGAAAACAATTTTCAAAGAGTTTTCATTGCATAAAACGTCCCGCGACATCCACTGCCTGAAACTGTCTACATGAGTCTAGAAAAAGACACTACGAGACTTAGAGTGCACTTGAGTAGCATTTGTCGTTGACTAGAAATTACTTGCAATTATGTGTGATAATTAGCATGTACTAGAAGTAGAATGTCACAAGTATACGTGACTTTACCTGGAAGCGATGGCCCATCTGAAGGAAGAAATACGAGGATGAAACGAACTGTGCGGACTGTGCAAGGAGTTACGTAATTATGGATGCATACATAATTATGGAATTCAGTGCACAAAAATCACAGCAAGTCTTGTCACGTATAGATTCCCTCAGTGCAAGCCTACTAAGTACTCTGCTAGAGTAATAATTGTTTGATGTCACTTATGTGGTATATATACCTGTGAATATATATGATACCACTGTCTAGTGTGACGATATCAAACAAATGTCTAACCCTGTTGTGTTATGTTCTGTCAGAACATGGCACCCAGGAAAGCTGTGAATGCTCGCAATGACGATCAACCTCCTCCTCCCCCACTGCCAAGAACTGCTGAAGAGCTGAACGCTCTACTGGAGGAAAGGATCTCCGCTGCTATCGCCCAATACGAGGCGAACCGTACTCAAGACAGTGGAGGACCAAGCAATGCTAGGCGTAACGGGCATGGAGATTCGTCTGGAGGAAACGCAGCTCAAGGTAACCTTAAAACAATTTACTAAGCATGAAGGAATTTATGAACGGTCCTTGTTTCATTATTTCTCCGATTGCTCATAAGTGAATTGGTTGGGTTAATTCCAGGCTGCACTTTCAAGCAGTTCCTCGACTGCAAGCCGATGAACTATGATGGCACAGGAGGTGCAGTAGCATTTGTGCGCTGGACGGAGAAGACTGAAGCTACTATCCGCATGAGCAAGTGTACCGCGGATCAACAAGTCACCTTTGCTACTGGGTTGTTTGTCGATGAAGCTCTGACTTGGTGGAACCTGCAAGCCCAAACTTTGGGTGATGATGCCGCTTATGGCTTAACTTGGGAGGAACTGAAGGAAAGAATGAGAGAGAAGTATTGCTCTCGCGCTGAACTCCAAAGGCTGGAAACGGAGTTCTGGCACTTGACCATGGTAGGTGCTGACATTAATGGTTATACTCGAAGGTTCCACGATCTGTCAAGAGTGCTCCCCTACATGGTGACTCCCGAATTCAAGCGCGTTGAACGCTACATTTGGGGACTGGCCCCAGAGTTTCATGGCATGGTGACGTCGGCCAAACCACAAACAATCACTGAGGCTGTAACTCTGGCTGTTAGCCTGACCGAAGATTGTGTTCGTATGAAGAAGTTATCACTGAACCCAACAGAGAAGACCGAGACACATGCTGAGTCGTCCGGTGACAAGAAGAGAAAACATTCGAACCTGAACCAAGCAACTCGCAACAACAAGGGTTTCAACAAGAAGCGCGACACTAATCCGCCTCAGGAGACGAAGACCCTTGCAACCAAAGCATACCAAGGCTCCATGCCTAGATGCCAAAAATGTAAGTATCATCATGATGGAGCTTGTCGCATTCCAAGGTGCGACAAATGTGGTAAATTGGGTCATCAAACGGAAGACTGTTGGGGAAAAGGAAAGAACCGAAATGGAAATGGTACTGGTAACAAGAATGGTAACGGGAAAGGGCAGAGCCAAGGATGCTTCAAGTGTGGAAGCAATGATCATTTCATGAAGAACTGCCCAGAGAGAAACAATGCTCAGGCTAGAGCATTTGTGATTGGAGCAAAGAACGCACGCGAGGACCCTAACGTGGTCACCGGTACGTTCCTCATTAACAATCATTTTGCATCCATATTATTTGACACTGGCGCCGATTATAGCTTCATGTCTGTGGAATTTAAACGCATACTCGGAATAGAATCTAGTAGATTAGAAATTCCTTATTCCATAGAACTAGCCAATGGTAAACTCGTTGAATCGGGCTAAGTTGTTAGAGGCTGCACACTAGAACTTGGTGAACGAAGATTTAGCATCGACCTCCTACCTATTCAATTGGGTAGCTTCGATGTAGTAGTCGGGATGGACTGGTTGTCCAAGAACAAAGCTGAAGTTATATGTCATGAGAAAATCATTCGCATCCCTTTAGCGAATGGTGAAACTCTCATCGTGCATGGAGAAAAACGAGACGCACCTCTTCGAATCATCAGTTGCATAAAGGCACGGAAGTGCTTAAGGAAAGGATGTGTCGCTTTCCTAGCACACGTTATAGACAAGAAGGCTGTGGAGCCAAAACTTGAAGACATTCCTGTGGTGAAGGAATTTCCTGATGTGTTCCCTGAAGATCTGCCAGGACTACCTCCGCAACGACAAGTCGAATTCTGTATAGACTTGGTTCCAGGAGCTGCTCCTGTATCCAAGGCACCCTATCGACTTGCGCCATCCGAAATGCAAGAATTATCTACACAACTCCAGGAGTTGTTGGATAAGGGATTTATAAGGCCAAGCTTCTCACCCTGGGGAGCTCCGGTATTATTCGTGAAGAAGAAGGATGGAACACTGCGGATGTGTATCGATTACAGGGAACTGAACAAACTCACGATCAAGAATCGGTATCCGCTACCAAGGATTGATGACTTATTTGATCAATTGCAAGGATCAAGCTACTATTCCAAGATCGACCTTCGATCTGGATACCATCAGCTGAGAATCCAAGAGGAAAGCGTACCAAAGACTGCATTCAGAACGCGATATGGGCACTACGAATTTCTTGTGATGCCGTTTGGGCTGACGAATGCACCAGCGGTCTTTATGGATCTGATGAACCGCGTATGCAAACCATATCTCCATAAATTCATGATTGTATTTATCGATGATATCCTGATTTATTCGTGAACGAAAGAAGAACACGAGCAACATCTCAGAACCATCTTGGAACTACTGAAGAAAGAGAAGCTTTATGCAAAGTTCTCCAAATGCGAATTCTGGATTCGCGAAGTACAATTTCTTGGTCACGTTGTGAATGAAAAGGGCATTCATGTAGACCCGTCCAAGATAGAAGCAATAAAGAATTGGGAAGCTCCCAAGACCCCAACTGAAGTTCGACAATTTTTGGGCTTAGCGGGCTATTATCGGCGATTCATCGAGAATTTCTCAAAGATAGCTCAACCGCTAACGACCCTTACACAGAAAGACAAGAAGTACGACTGGGGTCACAAACAAGAAGAAGCCTTTCAGCTACTTAAAAACAAGCTCTGCGATGCACCGATACTATCATTACCCAAAGGCACTGAAGACTTCGTGGTATACTGCGACGCCTCACGACAAGGCTTGGGTTGCATGCTCATGCAACGCCAAAAAGTGATCGCTTACGCTTCAAGACAACTGAAGGTTCACGAGAGAAATTACACCATGCACGACTTGGAACTAGGTGCAGTGGTATTCGCCTTGAAGATTTGGCGACATTATTTATATGGTACTCGATGTACAATCTTCACAGATTACAAAAGCTTACAACACATATTTGATCAGAAGGAATTGAATATGCGCCAACGACGTTGGGTCAAGCTGCTGAATGATTACGACTGTGAGATTAAGTACCATCCTGGAAAGGCAAACGTCGTAGCGGACGCGTTGAGCCGAAAAGAAAGGGTTAAGACCCTAAGGGTTCGAGCATTGGAAATGACGATTCGAACGAACCTCACTGCACGCATTCGGGATGCACAACAAGAAGCTCTTAAAGAAGAGAACCGTAAAGCTGAATACCTACAGGGTATGCTGAAATACATGGTGCCAAACGAAGAGGGAGCCTTATACTTCAAGAAGCGTATTTGGGTTCCACTCTATGGTGGCATACGAGAAGTCATCCTTAATGAAGCCCACAAATCGAGATATTCGATCCATCCCGGATCGGACAAAATGTATCAAGACTTAAAGGAATACTACTGGTGGCCGAGACTTAAAAGCGACGTTGCTGTTTATGTTGGAAAATGCCTAATCTGTGCCAAGGTTAAGGCCGAATATCAGAAACCGTCCGGCCTACTACAGCAACCAGAGATTCCCGTGTGGAAGTGGGAACAAATCTCGATGGACTTCATAACGAAATTACCCAGGACCCCGAGAGGGCACGATATGATATGGGTAATTGTTGATCGATTAACGAAGTCTGCGCACTTCCTACCGATCCGAGAAAAATATAGCACTGGAAAGCTTGCTGAAATATACTTAAGAGAAATTGTGGCACGTCATGGAGTGCCAATCTCAATCATTTCAGACAGAGATGGACGCTTTGTCTCAAGAATCTGGAAATCATTTCAGGAAGCCTTTGGATCTCAGTTAGATCTGAGCACGGCATTCCATCCGCAAACAGACGGCCAGAGCGAACGGACTATACAAACATTAGAAGATATGCTTCGCGCATGTGTTATGGACCTAGGCGGCAGCTGGGATACTCATCTACCGTTAATTGAGTTCTCCTACAATAACAGTTATCATACAAGCATAAAAGCCGCGCCGTTCGAAGCTCTGTATGGCCGCAAATTCCGATCGCCCTTATGTTGGGCAGATGCTGGAGATAAACGTATGGTTGGTCCTGAACTTGTACAAGAGACAACCGACAAGATTGCGCAGATCCGAGAGCGCATTAAGGTGGCTCAAGATCGACAAAAGAGCTACGCCGATCCGAAGAGAAAATCAGTAGAATTCAAGGTGGGAGACAAAGTGTTGTTAAAAGTCTCACCATGGAAAGGCGTAGTCAGATTTGGAAAGCGTGGAAAGCTGAATCCACGATACATCGGACCATTCAGAATATTGAAAAGAATTGGTACCGTGGCATACAAGTTGGAGTTACCGGAAGAACTTAATGGAGTACATGATACGTTTCATGTATCCAACCTGAAGAAGAGTCCAACACAAGAAAACGTGATCATCCCGATGGATGAAGTGCATATTGATGAAGCCCTCCAATTTACAGAACAACCTGTTGAGGTTACCGACTGGAAAGTCAACAAGACCAGGAGGAGCAGTGTGAAACTCGTCAAAGTACGTTGGAGCTCTAAGCACGGACCCGAGTACACATGGGAACGTGAAGACCAGTTCAAAGAAAAGTATCCCCACCTATTCAAGAAGACTCCAGCGAGAGTTAGTTCAGCCTGAATTTCGGGACGAAATTCTTTTAACGGGGGGAGACTGTGACAACTGGCACCAAACCGGTAATTTCCGTACACTTTAATCATTATATATTGACTGCAATTATGTGCTTAATTGTCAGCAATGTCTGAACACGTGATTAAACAAGTGAATTCATGCACGTTGTATACTACAAAATATTGCTTTATGCATAAACGAGAGCGTTGCGTCAGAAATACTAGTAAACTCACCGGTAAGATACACTGTGTCAACAGAACTGCAGAAAGCAGTCAGACATTAAAATTGAGGCCTAGGTGTAGGTCCAACAACAAGAATACATTAAAACCCAAGAATACATACAAGGGTTTACATATATACCATCCGGAAGCAGAAATAAGCACTAAAAAGCACCCGAAACGCACTTTAAGTGCAGAATTTATATAATTCAGCAATAATTCAGCATTTAAACATATAAATATTATGCAGAAATTTTGTTTGATTATCCAGAATACTTCCCTAAGTGTTGGGAATTGAAAGGATACAAAAAGGTACTTATAAGACACTAAAAAGTGCAATTTAGCGCTTTAACGAACCGGTATATAACCGAACAACCGGATATTACCCGGAACGCCAAAATAATGCTAGAAGCATTGTTTTTATTTTTCTAAGCTAGTTAGGGTCCCCAAATACCCTAACACACTATATATTTCTTAATATACTTATATCACTAATTAAATCACCTAAACTTCTAACTAGTTTAAGTAAATAACAATTAGAATCCAACCAATACCCCCCCCCCCCCCATAGTTGGGCCGGTTACATGAGGGTCCTATTTAGGGGTCTTCTTGCAATTTTTATGTAATATGTATGTGGATATTGAGACATAGAAACCAAGGGATAAATGGATGTTGGGAGGTCTTCCTTATAAACCACAAGTTCAAGGCCATTCCCACTCATCACCAACTTCACAAAACACTCCCTTCCACCCTTCCTTATTCTCGGCTCAACCAAGCACCACCACCACCCTCACTTTCAAGCATCATCTATCCATTCCAAGGTGATATTGAGGTGTAAGAAGGTCGCTAACGAGGCTCGGTGCTCACGGAACTTGAAGGACCTTCACCATTTGCTTTTATCCACCTCATTTGCACTCTTGAACTTCCCTAGCCTCGAGCTAGTAGTAAGTGACTCTAAACACCTTCTTGATCTTGTCTAGAGTGGTTAATAAGAGTTTTGTCGGATGAAAATCATGAACACTAAAGATCACCAACTAAAAGTCTTGTAAAATGATGAACTTGATGGATAAAAGGAAAGTGATGGTGTAAAACTTGTTAAACTTGTTTTGTTATGATTATTTAGTGTTGTTTTATGCTAGTAGTAGTTCGGATCGTCATCTAACCCGGCTAGGTCATGTTCATAGAACATGAACTAGTGTATGTTAAAAATATGCAAAGGACTAGATGATGAACACTACTACATAATAACATGAACTTGTGTAAAAGTAAATTTTCTTGTAAAATGAAGTTCTAAACTAGTAGATCTAAAGATCTACAAGTGGTATTTTCGAAGAACCAACTGTAAGACGAAACCATGTTTTAAAACCGGATCTTTCATGAACTAGAGGTGTTTTTGTGAACAAACAAGTGTGTGGACACTTGTGTATCAAAAGTTTTAACAAAGAAATAATTTTCGTAAAAACCGACTAGAAGTTGTGAAACTTCATATTCTTTAAAAATAAAGTTTTTAAGAAATTAAACTTATTTTTAAAGATAACAAGACTTACTAAATGTGCTAGTAAGTTACTACACATTTTTGTAAATATTCAAGTTCATGAAATGGAGAAATTAGTGATTATTGTTGATGATTATTGTTGATAATTGTTGTTGATGATTGTTGACGATTTAAAAGAAAATAAACACATGTTTTGAAAACATGGGAAACCTCCATTTTTAGGGGAAACTCTGTCAAAATTTTTATAAATTTTGACACTTAGAAAAATATAAGTTTTTGAGAAACTTATTCCCTAAAAATGTATTTAAAAGTATTACCAAGGTTTCCCTAATTTTTGGTGATAAGAAATGAGGATTTCTTCAAGAATAAAAATGGATATAAGTATGTATATTTTGAGAGAAAATTATATATTATTTTATCACCAGCTTTCGTGCTAAGTGTATATAGTATGTGTTATACGTGCTAGTGTATTAAGACTTAAAAATACACTAAATACTCATGAGGAGTATAAACATAAAAATACACATACAAAATACAAGATACATAATTCGGGTGCAAAGTGCAAAACACAAAAGACTTATATTTATTTTTGAGAAAATAATATAAGTAAGACACTTAGTTAAAAATATAGAATATTTTTAACACAACAATACAAATACAAAAGAGAGTGACTGTACTTGTGCGACGCAAGTCTAGTGACTAACGTTAAGAAAACGCGTATAGGTCACGACGATAATTAAGCAAATCCGGTGAAGTTTACGACGCTAGGAACGCAAAGTTGTGAGTTCATGCTCCCCCTTTTCTTTTAACTGTTTTCAGTTTTATAACTTCGGGGGTGAAATACATGTACAAATGTACAATATTTATAATTGGTATGATATAAACATAAGAAGCACACTTGGTGAGAACGAAAACCAAGCGTGATGAAATATAAGAATACAAGAAGTACACTTGGTGAGAACGAGAACCAAGTGTGATGAAATATAAGAATACAAGAAGTACACTTGGTGAGAACGAGAACCAAGTGTGACGAAATAATAGAATATGAGAAACGCACTTGGTGAGAACGAGAACCAAGTATGAGGCGTTATGAGAAATGATGCGAGAAATCGTGTCACGAATAGGGTACAGAAGCACCATTAATCAACAATATACCTAGACCGCAGAACAAAAGGTTAGATCTATCGGGTGCCGGGCAGCCACACTCTCGGTGAGGGCGAGAATCGAGTAGTGCTTTTGTGTCTCAGAATATACCAATTAAATGCCTAAGGTTTGGTGACTTCCTATGTCGTGTCACATGTTAATGGCTTTGCAACCCATTAACAATCCTGATACTTACAGGAATACTTTATTTACATAAAAGTCATACCATACTAAAAATTGATGAATACTTGAGTACGTGGGGTACTCAAGAAAAGATTGAATTATACTTGAAGTACGTGGGGTACTCAAGAAAATGGGAATTATACTTGAGTACGTGGGGTACTCAAGAAGAAATTGAATTATACATGAGTACGTGGTGTACACATGAAACTGGATTTATATATGAAAACTTGATTTATTCACAAACTATGTTTTTATACAAAGTATACAAACGTGAAATACAAAACTGCATGAATTCACACCAACATTATGTTGACGTTTTTCCAAAACTCACATGTATTTCAGGTAACTAGGATGGATGTGCGCGCGGTCTCGCTTATGCTTGTGGATGTCGCTTATGTTTATCTTTAAATAAAGTTGTAAACTTTTTAAGACAATGTTTTATGCGACTTAGCGATGTAAACGCTAAACTTATGTTTTCAAATTATGGTATTCGATGTTTTTACGAGCATATAGAATGTTTACCTTTCGTATGCAATGAGAACCTTTCATGATCACACCTCGTGCTTCCGCCGCAGAAAGGGGTGTGACAGATTGGTATCAGAGCTGCGATTGTAGTGAACCAGGATTCCTTATCGAGTCTAGTCTACAATCTCTAGGATCCATTCACGAAAACAATTTTCAAAGAGTTTTCATTGCATAAAACGTCCCGCGACATCCACTGCCTGAAACTGTCTACATGAGTCTAGAAAAGACACTACGAGACTTAGAGTTAGAATGTTTTCATGAGTTAAAGGGTTAGAATGTTTTCATCACGTACATAATACTTGTTTGACACTATGAAACCCAAAAGGGTTAGAATGTTTTCATGAGTTAAAATACCCATTAGAATCATAACAAGTTATTAAGGTCTTTAGATGATGTAACTTAACACTTGACTAATGACCACTAGGTCATCATCAAAGGTTTGGTTACCTTGATATTATATAGGTTATATAGTTTATATTGTAAGTTACTAGTCCAATAATTCAACAAGAACATCATATAAGTCATGCATGAGGTAGGAAGATAAATCTTCCATTTAGGAACCTCTTTGGTATTCACCACTACACATGTTGTCATAGACAACAAGGTGGGTCACGAACATACATTAAGGAATGAAATACATACTATCTAACTAAAAAAACATCAAGTGATGTGTGGATTTGAAGGTAGGATAGCCCAAGCTAACCATATAATCACACAACTTCAAGTTTAAGACTTATTCATCACTTGTGAGTTAAAACAGAAAGTTTTTGAGGATTGAACCTATGGATTTACATGTCACAACCTTGTTTTTAAGCTCACATAATCATGGTCTTGATTAGTGGCATAAGGACATAGGAATGTGTTGAGAAAATCTCAAGTTTAAGCAAGTTTAACAAGTGTTTAATCAAAACAAAAAGTTTTCTTACACTTTGGACCTCATTTGGTTGATGTTCCAGCCTTAGTTTTCCATAGAAAACCTGTGGAAACACACCTAAGGTTGTTCCAAGTGCAAAGAAAGAAGAATCAATGAAAAAGATGAAGTAGAAGTGAACTTATGCTCACTTTAGTAACTTGTATCGAATCTGATTATCTTCTGATTTCCAGCTGAATTAGAGTGTTTGAGAGTGAGTTTAGTGAGTTTGCAAAGTGAAAAATGTGTGGAGGAGGCTTGGGTTTTATAGGGGATGAATTAGGGTTGGGTTTGGTGCCATTAAATGCAAGAAACACAAGAGAAAACACACCAAAAGTGCCCAATCACGAAGCTGGAAAAGGGCTGTCTACGGATCCGACTATGTCGCGGGGCACGACTCGGCTGGGTCATGGGGTCGTGGGCTGCGAGCCTATGTCTAGTCGATTTTTGCTGTTATTTTGACACTTTCAACCCTTGTACTTTCATAGTTCAATGTTTTTAGTTGTTTTAAGGTATTATAAGTAAAAAGGAGCATATATAAGGGTTTGTAATGTAATTATATAATAAAACAAACATAAAGCAAGTATAAATAATCATGTATGTCGAGAATAAGTATCGAATTTGCATCAGTTGAACATGTGAGTCACGTGTTTGTAAGTTTAACGTATTTTGCATGAATCATGATTAAAGTATCATATGTTTAATCAATCCAAGTGTATGAACAAGTATGAAATGTGTATAACATGAATGTATAGAATATGAATTTCATTATGATCCAAGTCTTGGATTTTATAACGATTACAACGAAAGGACGAATACAAGAACACAAGAATTCCAAAAATAGAAATATAAACCATGCTTTCTAATTATGGAAAGTACGAAAAAGCAGGGTGTTACATTATTATTCCTAATCATGCTAAATTCCATACATTCATTTGGGTTTAAAAATTCACCCTCAATTCCTGTAATGACTAAACCCTTTCTGGGTTTCAAAATGATGAAACCCTTGAGCGAGCTTGCTAGGTATGGCCTACCATTCTTATCAAAACAAATAGTACAAGTTCCACATCAAAATATGCTTTATCAGAACCATGTGAATTCAAGTATCACAATTATCCAAAGATTTGTTTCAAATCAACAAGTTCAGATTAATTTACATCTTTTGGGTTAAGCCACTAGTCGATATATAAGTATCACATATCTGAATTGCATGTGTTCTTCCCACTCGTCGAATATAAACGCGAACAACGATTTAAATTCTAACAAACATGATAAAAAGAAAAAAAACATAAAGGAGCCCAAAATATTTTCTTAAAGTTGCAAATTCAACTCCATCTCCTTAATCCCATCTTCTCGTAAACTTCCAATCAAATTCAAAAGCCCAACAATTCCACTCTTATCCTCACCATTCCCGACCATGACGTTACCCCTAACCAACCTTTCAACTTCGACGGATTTGGTCCGAACCAGACAAGATCCATTTACTCCAGGGCCTCCTCAATTCTTCCTCTCGATGTTACTCCTTCCCTAAAGATCTCAGCACTTTTTACGAACAATTCACTCATGAAATGTCCCAACCCTATTCCAAATCCCAACTCTCGGTGGGGTGAAATCTTAATCCAGGAGTGAGCAAAGAAGTGGCAGGTGGTGTTGGTGATGTGGAATTAACTAGTTCTTTGAAACCAAGGTCTAATTTGGTTCCAAATTTGGCAAATCCTGCATCACCTTGGATTGATTTGTTGTTGCTAATGTCTAGAGAGAGATATATATGGGATAAAGGGAGAAAGGTTGTTGTTAATGTGTAGAGAGAGATAGAGAGGGAGAGAGAAAGAAAGAGGGAAAGAGATAGATAACAAAGATATGGATGAAGTTTTGGTGGTTTACAAAAATACTCTTCTCATTAACGGTTAAACTGACGTTAACTTGAAGGATGGGGGTATATTAATGGCTTTTGGAAAGCCTGGGGACTCAACCTTACGTTTTCTTAGAAATAGGGGACTCAAATTGTCGATCACCCTATAACACAAGGACTCAAACTGCAGTTTACTCTATAAATAATATTTCATTGGTTACACTCAACTTGGTTGGGGGTACAAATATATTTATGTGTCTAAATCAGATCTATCATGAATGAGATATAATTTCCCAAAGTGAGGCATCTGAAATGAAAGTAGTATGAGTTTTATGGCTGCCTCGAATAGAAGAAAGAATAAATTTGGTATAAATTTATAAGTAAGAAAGTCGTAAAGTATGACAAGTTTTAGAACATGATTTTTTAGTTGTCTTTTACTCAAATGCCTATACATGCATGGAGGTGTAAATCATATGTCCAAATGGCTTTAAACCATTATTCGTATAAACTTGCGTCTTGTAAACATGAATGTCGCTCGAAATTGCAAACTCGCAGAGGTCGAGTTTGGAACCAATTCCTAGTTTTAGACCTAACTTTAACCTCTAAAGTAGTTAAGTTCGCTAAAATACATGTGTGTGTAGTATATCTAATATACCATATTAAACATCTTCCTAGGCATAAATATTGAATAGTAAGGTAGTATAAATTAATTGAAGGCCGAAAGGAATGGATCATTCCGAGAGAATAAAAGAAAACATCAAAAGTCATTGTTTTCATTGATCAACTAATTCTAAAGCTATCAACTTTTATTTGGTTGGGAGAGTTATTTAAAAAACCAACTTTGATTCCTTTGATTTTAAACTATTATGAGAGAAAGCTCTATCTTCGGGTTATGAAGGGAATCGAATAACCTAGTTTGTTACCAATTTGAAATCACATAGACATGATTTGTTAACATGCTTGTTTTAATAATAAATAAAAGATAGTTTATTTGGTCACAATGGTCCATGAGAGAAACCCAAAAATTTGATGCAACTAAACAATATTCTACTTAATTACCAATTCAAGGTTAAAGGTAAAAGAAACAATGACAACTTTGAATTTAATCCCAATTGTTGATGAACAAAACCACATAATTGATGAAAACGATTTTATGTTTATAATCCTACAACTATTTAATCAAAACAAAAACACATGTAGATTCAACTAACCGAATGATTAGAATGAAATCTAAATCCAAAAGTAGGTACATACTAGTAAACTCGATTACTAACATAAACCTTACGCCTCGAGATGATCACGGATGGTTTAGCTGCCCATATTCGTCATTGGATCTTCAATTGATTTTACGGATCTTGATTGCAATATATAATTGAAGGGACTAAGATTTGGATCTTTAAAATTCATCCTTGGGAAGTAAAAAATGGCTAGGATTGATGATATCTTCGTTTCGGGGAATGTTAATCTTTAAATAGGGTAAAACCCCTAAATTCGTGAATCAGACTGATCTGGGGCTCCCCATGCGCCACCCCTAGTGGACTTGCGCTAGGACTCATTTCTCCCCTGAAGCGCACTGAAACTGGTGACCCTTTGTGTAACGTTCCATATTTTTGTAACTTTCGTTTTACTGTAATTCATAATTCAACTTCAACCCTTTAAATTTTGTGACTTTGATCATAATGGAAATCACATTTTATATATTTTTGCCTAATTATACTTGCACAGTATGTAAACATTCACAAATACGCGTTTTATACAAAACCGAGCCATACATCGAGACTATATTATCTTTAGAATTTTATCTATAGATGCTATTATCATTTACATGCTTACGCGCAACTTAAAACCCTAAAAACATGCCTAACTATGAGTTTATTTCATAAAATAACAAACCACACAAGTGCAAGGAGCAAAAAATGAAATTTCCTTCCTCCCAACTCCCAATCAACTCATTTAAAACCCCCAACAACTTATCCCACTTATAAATACAACCCTTCCCCAACTCCTAAACACTTTTCATACTCCAAACACTCTCAAAACACCCAAAGTTCTAAGTTTGGGTAGATTCATACAAGTTTCAAATCAGTGAGTTTGAACTTGTTTCTTCAACTTCTTTTTCATATTTTCTTGCTTCTACTTCCTTGGATAACCTCTAGGAGTGTTACCACATGTTTACCAAGGTAAACAAAGATGGTACATCACCATTTTGAGATCCAAGTTAGGATTTTTCTTGAGTTTTGTTAAAACTTTCAAACATGTTTATCTTGTTTTATCCTTGGAACATCTTCAATTTTCTAACAAATTCCTATGTTGGATAGGTTTGGATTGAAGTTTTGTTCCAGTAATATTAGTTATATTAGTTTACGTTTCATACAACCTAAGTCACCAAATAGCTTCCAAGCAAACAAAGTGAACAAACTACACCAAGTCTCCAACTATAATAATGTTGGAAGTACTCGTCTAGTTAAACTCACTTGGTTATTTGGTGAATTAGATAATTTATTTATGTTATTCATATTTGTATCATGACCATCCTGTCACACCCCGACCGCGTTAAAACAACAAAACCACGGCGGAAACATCGGGGAGTGTTGTAACAGAATCATTGTTTCACAACACATGGATGAAGTTTCGTTTTATTGAATTGAATTTATTACATTGTATTGAAATTAGAAGCAAAACATGAACATATTGTCTTTCATTGTTATTGAGTCACTAAGGCCTCGTCCATTCCTATGTCAGCATGCATCATAAACATCATCATATAACAGTACCAGAAACATATGTGAAAATAAGTCAGCATAAAAATGCCGGCGAGTACATAGGTTTTGTGAGTGTGTCAGATTCATGGCTTTGAGTTCATATTGCAATACCTCATCCAACTACGAGAGTTGTCGAGTGTGTACCTTGAAATCAAAAGTGTTTGATATTGCAGTATGTTTTATCAACTTTACAAGTTGATATATGTGTAAACCAAAACCATTGTAGCCATGAATCTTGACTGAAAGCATTTGTCTTTGTAAACCAAGTGGTAAATCGTCATTGAGAGTAAACATTGTATGGTTTATATCTTTAAGTAAACCTTTTCGTGTAACTTCGTTTTGAAAACATTTGTCCAAGTGATCTAAATAACGCAACGACATGTAATGTGTTAAAAGCACTTATATATAGGAAGTACCATTTTAAAAGCACTTATATATAGGAAGTACCAGCGGCGTATCCACCATGCTTTTATCACATTACACCCGCCCCGTTACCTAATCACTCACCATAACCCAATCGTTCAATTCGTTCAAATCATTCACAGAGTTCAAATCGTTCCAATCATTCAACTAGTTCAAATCGTTCACATAGTTCAAATAGTTCCAATGGTTCAAATAGTTCAAATCGTTCACATAGTTCAAATAGTTCCAATCGTTCAAATAGTTCAAATTGTTCACATAGTTTAAATAGTTCCAATCGTTCAAATAGTTCAAATTGTTCACATAGTTTAAATAGTTCCAATCGTTCAAATAGTTTAAATTGTTCACATAGTTTAAATAGTTCCAATGGTTCCAATCGTTCGTGTTTTAATTGTGAAAACTAACTTTTGGTCGTCTCGTTGAACACATTCAAACCTTTGTGACTCGTCCCTCGTTCCATTGTATTAACAAACCACCAAAGGGTTCGTTAACATTCATCAGGTTCTGTCGTTACCCACATTAACCCCATAACCATGGTGATAGTCCAATAACGGGATTTGTCAGATCCTATGGTACCATAACATACTATTGGTCGGTTTAATCATAGTTAATGAATGTCATTCAATTGTCTTTCGACCAATTCCCCCAACAAGTTCGTTCACATTATTGAAATCGTTGTGTTTAATATAAACCATAGCATTCGTTTTAGAAAATTCAAAATCGTTTAGCATATATGCATCACCCCAAAATATTTGAAAGCATAAAAAGAGGGGAATTATGTACTCACTTGAGATTGCAAGGTATCCTTGATTTAAGTGAACTAACAAAGCTCGACAATCAACGAATTAAGTGGCACCTAGTATCGGATCAAATGTTAATAAATCAGCACTTAAATCGGAAGATCGGGTAGGATGAGGTCTCGTAAACCAAATGAGTATTAGAACTCATATGACATGGTTTAACAAAGCCTACATTCTGAATCGAAACCTATCCTAAGTGCTTATGACCCGTTAAGGTAGTCTAAGCTATTTTAACGTGTCGTTTGCGCAAAAGCGCAGACGAATAGCCTAACTAGTCCTATGACAAGTATTTATATGCCCTAACATGTTTAATAAAATTGCATAATCAGTTTAAGTGTCAAAAATTAAGTTACATATGCTTAAATTCAAATTATGCATGAAAAGGGTATTTTGGTCATTTTCCTAAGGCATATAAACTACCTATCATAACAACTAATTAAACTAAGTGACCATAAGATATAACCTCGGAAGGTTATTCCCTATACAACTATGGTCACAAAATATGTTTGGTCGGATCCTAAAGATCGACCAAACAGGTCGGGTTGGAAAGTCTAAGCGGTTGTCAAGACCGCTTATCTTACGACCCTATACAAGCACTAAACTAAAAGTGATGAGTTAAACATGTTAAAACATGTTTAACTAAGTTAGAAAACTGATTTGATATCAAAACAAAGTGTTTTGATACCCGAAAATAGTTTCGTCGCAAAATGCACATAATCGTGCATTTTGACCGAAACTTTGACTCGTCACTTCGACTAATCAACGTGGTAATCAGTAGGTATAGTCACAAGGGACTATAAGCATCGTGATTACGCTCACGTTGCAAAGTTCAAACAAACTTTGTCTTGACCAATTCATGGTCAAAGCGGAAAGTCAAACATTGTTTGACTTTCTTGCTTGAATAAATAACCAAGCATGAAAGAACACTTACAAGAGTCCAAGCTTGGAAAATAGAACTAAGAAAACCAAGCAGGAGGCCTTTAACAAGTGTGAGAGCCTCCAATTGAGCAGATGAAGAAGAAAAAAAAATGAATGAGCAAGTTGAAGTTGAAATTGAGCTTGCTATTTATAGGAAACCATGAACGACGAATGGTATTTTTGCATTCCTATCACTAAAATACAATATTCTAGTGATTACAAAAATTTGTGGATGTCCGGATATGGTCAGAACGCGAGATATGCACGTTTATGCAACTTTCGCAGTTTTGACGCTTTTAGCCCCTATGATCAAATAAGCGTATTTTCGCATACCGAACCCCTCAAAACTTATTTCTAAGCTATGTAAAGGGTATTTAGGGTATGTTTAGCTTATGATCTTATTCCAGAGTGTATGTTGCTATACGAATTGGCAGACTTTTGCAGTTTGTCACAAATAGTCCCTACGATCGAATAAACTTGTTTTTGACACACCAAACCCTTCAAAACTTATTTCTAACTTATGTAAAGGTTATTTAAGGTATGTTAAGCATATGTCACTATTTTGGAGTGTTTTTCGCATTAAACTGATTACGTTTACGTAACAGTTTGCGTATAACTTTCCAGAAAGCGATTAAAAGCTTGAAATCGAACAAGAATTGATATGTGTGAATGTCACATGAAATTGTACAAATCCCGAGAATGAAACATAGGATTTCATTGGATTTGTATTCGTATGATGGTCGTAAGGGCACAGATGTCACACATCCAAATTTCCTTGTGGTGATTTTGTGCAATGGTGAACATCATGAAGTTAGTGGATTAGCCTACCTCTAATACATGAGAAATACATGACTATAATATCTAGTAATATACCTATATAATACTTCCAAAACCAAATCATAATATCAACCGAAACCATTTTTGAATGTTATGTGTTAAGGTGGATATTATATTAGTTTTAGACTCCTTACTTTGGACTTATAATGGGTGACTCAGTACCCATGAAAAACACTAACTAAAATAGTGTCCTAATAAGTATCTAAGGAAGATATATTTTTATGTATTTTCATACTTATAACTTCCCGAATACATTCCAACATTAACCTCCGTAAACTCATACACCTTTGTTTATCCTTTTAGGGTAACTTGGTGATTCCATCCCCCAAACCGTTCACTAGCATTTGTGGAACTTATCTTCGCAAACCATGAGTACACTTGGCCCATTTTCCATTTTAATCACTATTTGGGTTATAACATGTACTAAATTCACATACACACACACAAACAATCTTATACAAACACTCAATCTGTATACATGCTAAATTGATATGCTTATTATGAATCCATGTTTGAAAATTCATGCTTACTATTACATCATTAACCTTGCAAGCCTCCCTTAACATGTATAACACTATAGGATTAGCACACCAACCCATTTGCTTGGTCATTGTTAAGTATTCAATCTTTACGGTCTTATTCACTTCAGTGATAAGGTTACGCTAGTGGAAACTTTGGGTTGATTTTTAGCTATTGCATGCTAGTATGATTACATGATTTACTATACAATAAACATGTGGATTTTAAACTCATTCCTATCACACCCCAACCGATGGTGGAAACATTGGAGTGAGATTAACGAAATTGCTCAAAACTATCACAACGTACTATTTGTGATGATATTTTAATAAACGAATTTCATTTCATCTCATTCATAATTCTGTCACACCCCGATATTTCCACATATTACGGGTGGGCCCGGCAGGGAGTATCGTGACATAGTTGATATCATCATAGTCAATTATACACAGATCATTGCACAGCGGAAGTCTTGGTAGAAAATACTATTACAAACCGAAACGTAAAGTACGAATAAAATTATATACAGACGGTTGTAAGATAGGATCCACAGGCGGATCTAAAATATAATACAAAAACTTGTTCAACAGATTTAAGGCATACGAACTTGCAAGATTCATTATCTATGCCCCGAAGCTCCCGGCCAATTATGGAAAGTACCTGCCACTTAACCTTTTTGAAAATACGTCAGTTTTCACTGGTAAATACAATTAACCGACTCTTTTGAAAACATTTATGAAAATTGATTTGAATGCACAAGGAACAATATTCTTTTATAACTTGGGACAATTATGTTAAAAATGATCTTGTATCAGATTTACATGTTTGTCCAACATTTTGGGTCGGGATAAAAACCGAACAAGATTAACCGACACACCACAAATATAAACCCACGGCGGGTCACCCCAGCAAGTGAGTATATCTTTTACATACGCAACTGTCATGTGTATGCCTACACCCCGTGCTTAAGTCATGGCCATTTACGATTTTAAATGAGCCGAGGATATCCAGAACACGGTCGTTAACCCCCAATGTTATTTGTTATCAAGCAATACTGATTAAAACGGGATTATGTAATTTAACCATATTAGATTAAAAGTTTCTACACCCGACCAAGCGGTAATATTTTACCATATCTCAAGCCCGTATAAGGGAAAATAAGTTAAAAGTATTTACCTGAGCTTAAAAATGCAAGTTTTGTATACTCAGCCGTATATTCTACTCAAGAAAGTGCAAGTAACTTCTACTGGGCTCCTAATCTAGAACGAATGTTATATTAACCTATGAGATTACTAACAGGTCTTATTTTAGTAGTAAACTTAGACCGGCTAGTTTAAGGAAAGGTTTATGGTACAAAATGCTAGATTAAGCGATGACCGGATCGGAATGTAATTTAGACCCGACAAGCATGGAGACTTTTATTATATGGGTAAACTAAATACAATCTGGAATTTGAAATTAAAATGATAAGTTTTGACCCATTTCGGCTAGTTTATGTAAACTAGTTACATAAACCGCACCGTACGCGTATAAGCATAAACGGGTAACTGGACGAGTCATATACTAGTCTCACAAGTTATTATGCTTAAAATATGTTGTGATATCAGCAATTATGCCCAAAATTTTTTTTAAACCAATTTAAGTCCCGTAAGGGCATTTTGGTCATTTCCCATATGCTTTTAAGGACAAAACTGGAAGCTTGAGTTCATGACTTATACCTAATGTAAAAGTATTAAAATTTATTTAAAAATTCAGTAGGTAACAAGTCTTAGATGTTAAATATGGTTTTAAACCATACTATGCACCTATTTAGTGTAAAAATCGATAATTGACGATATTTGAGAGATTTATGTGATTCTAAGGTTTTGACCAGCCTTGAAAGGTTAAAATATTTATTTTATATATAACATCAGTAGAAAAAGGTTTGACATGTTAATTGTATGTAAATCACATTTTATTAGCAAAAAGGGCATAACCGTCAATTATAGAATTTATACAAGAACTCTATGTTATGGTCAGTTTATAATCTGACCCAACATTCCAAAAATCCCTAAAAATAATATCATAACAGTAGGTAATGAGTTTGGTGCCAAAAATTAGGGTTAAACATGTTTTATGCACAAAAGCGTAAATTAATTAATAAAAGTTCCATTTTACGATATCTTGCATAACTTTGTTTTCAGACCAGAAAATAATGTCAAAATAATTTTCCCATGATTATATATCAGTAACAAAACTATTTTCATGCTTACATATTCAAAAATATCGTTTTTACATTATAAGGGCATAATGGTCAAAGTTTAAGCGTAATAACGGTAACAAGCAAATAACTCGGATTACTAAAGGACCATGTAGTATAACCTCAGAGGGTTATACTAACATATAACATGGTCACATAGGAACCTTAATGCATAAATAAACTAAGCCAATTCGGGTCAGAACTGAATGTCAAAGCAAAAGTCAACTTTTGCGACTTTCGGTTGCGAACCGAGCCTAAACTCAGAATTGTCTGGTTGAACATGCCTAGACATGTTCTATTAATATTTACCAAGTTATTTAGGTGACAAAACATGATTCATAACTTCTACATTATCAGTTTTAATTATTATTTGAAAATTTGACTATTTTGACTTTTTGACTAGTTACTTTGACCCGACAATTGACTGAGTAAACGTGATAATTAGGAGGTTCCCTTTTGAGGGATTATTACCTACTTAATTACCAACACATAGCCACTTTCATTTTGAATAATGGCTGGACCGAAAAAGATTAAACTGAAAGTCAAAGTGTAATTACGATAACTTTGACTTTCGGTTCTAAAACATGAAAAACTTGAACTACTGAAGCTAAGAACACTTACACCAGGTCCTAGCTTGAAGTTTTAACTGATGGGAGGCTCCTTTAGATCCAGGAAGCTCCAGAGAAGAAGTTGTGAGTGAAATTGAGAGTGCAAGTTCTTATGAGCAAACAAAGGCCCTATTAATAGAGATTTGAAGGCTCATTAGATCATTCCAGCTGTTGTGGGGAGTTACCAGATGTTTACAAGTGTTCCCATAGCAGTAAAAAACCATTAACCAGCCCCTAGTATCGCTCAGAAGCCATGCAATGGCGGTGGACAACCTGCAAAATGCAGCTGCCAGTCTTTTGGACACTGGCAGGTCTCTCACGGGCCGCGTACGAGTCAAGGGGTAGCTTACGCGCCCCGCGACTCTCCTAATTTCCGGTAAAAAGGTTTCCAATCTTGGAAATTTCAGTCCCTGGTCCTTTTTAACATGAAATAACTTTCATTTATTGCATTTTTGACCCCCAAAGTTAACTTTTAAGTATCTTGGGACATATTTAAACATCGTTAGGCTCCCGGTTAGTTACGAGATCACCCGAAAGGTACTAGTTTCTCTTGTTGTCGCATTTAATCCTTATTTATTGAAATCTTGCACAACTTTTAAATAATAATACCGAAACCATATGTATTTATCATTTGGCATTTTCGAAAGCATAATTGGACATTACGAAGTTCCGGGTTCGTTAAAGGGTCACTCAGAGGTAAGAATTAACATGTTGACACATTTAACCCCTTTTCCTTACAAGTTTCACTTGTTTATCGCAAATGGCTTCCTATGCCCAATAATTTAATCGTTTAAGAATACGAACATTGTGCGAAGTTATTTAAAGGCATAGTTTTCATATGTTGACACTTTTAGTCCCTCTGAATTCACCTTTTCACTATTTGTCAACTTTAATCCCTCAATTGTCAACTTGTTACATATCTAGGGCTCATGACACGTGTCTTTACTTTATTGGTCATGGTTTTTGCGAGGTGTTACATCCTCACCCCCTGAAAAGAAATCTCGACCTCGAGATTTACTGAAACAAATAGGGGTACTTTTGATGCATCGTGGATTCAACTTCCCACGTGTATTCTGGGCCTCTACGGGCATCCCATTTCACCTTCACAATTGGCACATGTTTCCGATGAAGCTTTTTAACTTGTCGATCCTCGATCGATAAAGGTTTCTCAATGAACTTCAAGCTTTCGTTTATCAGCACATCCTTATGCGACATTGCTAGCGATTCATCAGCTAGACATTTCTTTAAATTGGAGATGTGGAACACATTGTGTATTCCGCTAAGTTATTCAGGTAGATTTAGCTTGTAGGCCACGCTCCCAACACATTTGATGATTTCGAATGGCTCAATATATCTTGGGCTCAGCTTGCCCTTTTTACCAGATCTCATCACACCTTTCCAGGGTGACACTTTAAGTAGTACCTTATCACCTACTTCAAATTTTAGAGGTTTATGCCTCTTATCAGTGTAGCTCTTCTGCCTATCCCTGGTAGCTTTCAAACAGTCACAGATTTGAACAATTTTATCCGTCGTTTCCAGAACTATTCCTGGTCTTGATAGTTGGGTTTCCCCAACTTCCGCCCAACAAACAGGCGTTCTACACTTCCTTCCATACAAGGCCTCAAAAGGAGCGGCTTGGATGCTCGTATGATAACTGTTGTTGTATGAAAATTCAATCAAAGGAAGGTGGTCATCCCAACTTCCACCTAAGTCGATAACACAAGCCTGGAGCATGTCTTCCAGCATTTGAATAGTACGCTCACTCTGTCCATCCGTCTGAGGATGATAAGCAGTACTGAAATTCAAACGAGTGCCTAGGGATTGCTGGAAAATTTTCCAGAAGTGTGAAGTATATCTTGTATCCCTATCAGATATGATAGATACTGGCACTCCGTGGAGAGATACAATCTCATCCACATACAGTTGGGCTAGTTTATCGGAGCTGTGCGTTTCTTTGATGGGCAAGAAATGAGCAGACTTAGTCAGCCTGTCGACTATAACCCATATCGTATCATTCCCATGTCTCGTCTTGGGTAACTTGGTTATGAAGTCCATAGTTACCATTTCCCACTTCCAAGTAGGGAGTTCAGGTTGTTGCAGCAAACCTAACGGCTTTTGATGCTCGGCCTTAACCTGTGAGCACGTCAGACATTTAGCTACATGTGTGGCTATGGATTTCTTCAAACCCATCCACCAGTAGTGTGCCTTCAAATCCTGATACATTTTATCACTCCCCGGATGAACTGAATACTTGGAATTATGTGCCTTCTGGAGGATGACATCTCGAAGTCCTCCATGAATTGGAACCCAGATTCGACCATTAAATCTGAGGATTCCATCATTCCCAGGTGTCAACTGATCAGCAATTTCACCTAATCTTTCTTCAGGAAAATTATCTTCCATTATGGCTTCTTTTTTAGCAGACAACAATTTCTCGTTTAAACTGTTCCTTAGTTTAATGCTTTTAGCATGGATCCTTATTGGTTTAATCCTTTCCTTCCTGCTCAATGCATCAGCGACCACATTTTCCTTGCCAAGGTGGTAGCGTATTTCACAATCATAATCGTTTAATGTTTCCATCCAGCGTTGCTGCCTCATGTTGAGATCTTTCTGGTTAAACAAGTGTTGGAGGCTTTTGTGGTCGGAGTAAATCACACACTTGGTTCCATATAAGTAATGCCTCCACAACTTTAGTGCAAATAAAACAACACCCAACTCCAAGTCATGGGTGGTGTAATACTTTTCGTGCACCTTCAGCTGTCGCGATGCATAGCCAATCACATAACCTTTTTGCATAAGCACACAACCCATACCAGTGTGCGATGCATCGCAATAAACAACAAACTCATCTATCCCTTCAGGTAACATGAAAACAGGAGCATTGCTTAATTTCTGTTTGAGGATCTCAAAGGATTCTTGTTGTTTGGGTCCCCAGTCAAACTTCACATTTTTGCGAGTTAACGAAGTTAAAGGTGCAGCTATCCTTGAAAATTTTTAAAATGAAACGCCTGTAGTAACCTGCCAGACCCAAGAAATTGCGAATATCTGTAGGTGTTTTGGGGGCTTCCCAATTCATAATTGCCTCTATTTTAGCGGGATCCACCTGGATACCACGCTCGCTTACCACGTGTCCAAGGAATTGGACTTCTCGAAGCCAAAATTCACATTTTGAGAACTTTGCATAAAGCTTTTCCTACTGCAGAAGTTTGAGAATACATCAGAGGTGTTCCTCATGATCAGCTTGGCTCTTGGAGTAAATGAGTATGTCATCAATAAAAACAATGACAAACTTGTCTAGATATGGCTTGCAGACTCGATTCATGAGATCCATGAATGCTGCAGGCGCGTTGGTGAGCCCAAAAGGCATCACTAAGAACTTGTAGTGACCATATCTTGTCCTAAATGCAGTCTTGTGTGCATCTTTCGTCCTGACCTTTAATTGATGGTATCCCGACCTTAGATCGATCTTCGAGAAGAAACTTGCCCCTTGCAGCTGATCGAACAGATCGTCGATCCTGGGCAATGGATATCGGTTCTTGATTGTAACTTTGTTCAGCTCACGATAATCAATGCATAAACGCATTGAACCATCTTTCCTCTTCACAAATAGGATAGGCGGTCCCCAAGGAGACGGGCTTGGTTGAATAAAACCTTTCTCCAATAATTCATCCAACTGGGTCCTTAATTCTTTCATTTCAGTGGGTGCCAAACGATAAGGAGCTCGGGTGACTGGTGCTGCTCCAGGTATAATATCAATTCTGAATTCCACTTGCCTGTCAGGAGGTAAACCAGGTAGCTCTTCAGGGAAAACGTTTGTGTACTCCGAAATAACAGGGATATCTTCAATTTTGGGCTTTGGCGTATCTACAGTCACTTATGCCATGTAAATGACACAACCGTTCTTCAAACATTTTGTCGCAACCCCCGTCCCTTAACGACCCGGGAACGGGCGACCGCGGCCAGTTTTGGTGCCATTCAGATGTTTATCATTTTGGCAGCGGAAATTACATCAGGACCGTAGTTAGGAAATATTTTATCAGAGTAAAATACCACATTTTCATAATATTTAAATACGTGAGAATAATCCCAAGTTTTAAGTACACACATTTTCATAGGGATAAACCCTATTTTATTTAAATAAAACATCTCTTTATTTTAGGTAACTTTATAGTCACTTTTCCTAGCCTTTAGTGCTGTCCAGCTGGCTTCTACTTGGCTTTCACAATTTGTTACCTGAAACGCGTTTAAAACATTTTGTCAGTGGGAAATACTGGTGAGTGAATCCCAGTTTAATCAAGTTTAGTAAAGACCATTGTACTGTATTGAGGGCGATCTCGCAATTACATTTGTTTCCATCTACTTTAATTACCACCCACGGTACTGTCAACCCAACTTGTGGTCATGTTACTACTCACAATGTAGTAACAAATTTTGTATACAAAACCCCAACATACCGACGATAATTGTAGAATACAAATACTCAATTACTGTTTAGTATATCATTAATTAAGTGAGGTTTTGTAAAAACAATTTGCAAAAAGGTTCACAAAAAGGAGATTACTCACTTTGCTGTCTTAGGGTTTCCTTTAAGGATTTCCTGGTGATTATCTATAATTTACACAAATGCACACGTATTAGTATAATAACCCAATATTTACATTAGTAATACCCTCCCCGAGACGACATTCCAACGACTACGTCGGGCAGAACCACGACAGCCGTTACAGAATCCTGGATCAATCGGGCAGCGTATCTAATATGTAACCGGGGTTATAATACTTACAATGAGGTAGAACTTCGTTATTTTAGGGAGGGTATTATGCCCGAGATTATAATAGCTATGCAGAATATTGAGAGAGAGATCGAGAAAATGAGCGAGTTGAGACTGAAGCTGAATGCCTCTATATATAGTGCCTCTTCGTCTTCCGTCACGCCCCGCGTAAACCTCCTCCAGGGCCTTCGCGACACGCGAGGCCAGCTAGGGTAGGCCCTAGCTTGGCTGACTCGCCACTAGGCTCGACACGAATGGTGACACGTGGCAGCATCGGGTTTCTCCTGGTGGCCTATCTGTCGCGGCCCGCGTAAGACCAAGGGGTGGTCTTCGCGGCCTGCCTAGGACTAATAAAAATTGTTTTTCATTAATTTTAATAAAAATAGAGGTATTCGAGGCCCGTTTTCGCATACGGGGTGTATTTTAAGACATATAGGGACACTTTAAATATTTTAGGGGTGTCGAAAATTATTTAGGAGGGTTGTTATATCCTCCCCACCTTGTTTTAGAGCTTGTCCTCGAGATCTACTGGAATAGGTGTGGATATTTCTTTTGCATTTCTAACTCAAGCTCCCAAGTGTACTCTGGTCCTCTTTTGGAGTCCCATTTCACTTTGACAAGAACTAATTTCTTGTGCTTGAGATTCTTGACTTTCATGTCTTTAATCTGTAGAGGTCTTTCTACAAATTTTAACTGTTCATTTACCTCTATATCCTTAAGAGGTACTACTAGTGATTCATTCGCTAAGCATTTCTTGAGATTAGATACATGAAATTTATCATGTATTCCATCTATTTCCTCTGGTAGTTGTAGTTGATAAGCTACAGGTCCTATTCTTCTAATAATCTCAAAAGGTCCAACATACATGGGGCTTAGCTTTCCCCTTTTGATGAATCTTACCACTCCTTTCCAAGGAGAGACTTTCAATAACACTTTGTCTTCTACCTGAAATTCCAATGGCTTTCGTCTGTTATCTGCATAACTCTTATGTCGATCATGTGCTGCTTTCAATCGTTCCTTGACTTGAATGATCTTGTCGGTTGTTTCTTGTACTATCTCAGGTCTGGATAGTTGCTTTTCTCCAATTTCTGCCCAACAGACTGGCGTTCGGCACTTTCGTCCATAAAGTGCTTCGAATGGTGCAGTATTAATACTTGTGTGATAACTGTTATTATAAGAAAATTCTATCAATGGTAAGTAATCGTCCCAATTACCTCCGAAATCAATTACACAAGCTCTAAGCATGTCCTCCATTGTTTGAATTGTCCTTTCACTTTGTCCATCCGTTTGAGGATGATAGGCGGTGCTTAGATTCAACTTGGTTCCCATTGCTTTTTGGAAACTTGTCCAAAAATGAGAGGTAAAACGGCTATCCCTATCAGAAACAATTGATAAAGGAATTCCATATAATGAAACTATTTCATTTACATACAGTTTAGCAAATTGTTCCATACTGAAAGTTTCCTTCATAGGTAGGAAATGAGCTGACTTGGTTAGTCTGTCTACAATCACCCAGATTGTATCATTACATTTTCTTGTTTTGGGTAGTTTGGTAACAAAATCCATTGTTATCAATTTCCATTTCCATACAGGCATTTCTAACGGTTGCAACAATCCTGAGGGTTTCTGATGTTCAGCTTTAACTTGTGAACAGGTTAAACACTTGGCGACATATGCTGCAATATCCTTTTTCATTCCTATCCACCAGAAATTCTTTCTTAAGTCTTGATACATCTTATCACTTCCAGGATGCATCGTATACTTAGACTTATGAGCTTCTTCTAATATACGGTGGCGTAGGTTTCCTAATTTAGGTATCCACATTCTTTTCTTATGGAATCTCCAAATTCCATCTGTTCCTTGTTCTAGTTCCTTAATCATTCCTTTCAATTTTTCAGTATCTTCCTTGATTACTGATTCTTGTGCTTTCCTGATTTGTTCATTTAAATCTACTTGCAGATTTAGTTTAAGTGAACGTACTCTCTTTGGTTTTTCGTGATACTTTCGACTTAAAGCATCAGCTACTACGTTTGCCTTTCCTGCATGGTACTGGATATTGCAATCATAATCGCTAAGTATCTCCATCTAGCGTCTTTGTCTCATATTCAACTCCTTTTGCCCGAAAACATACCTTAAACTCTTATGATCGGTGAAAATGGTAAACTTACTACCGTAAAGGTAATGTCTCCAAATCTTAAGGGCAAAAATTATAGCTCCCAATTCTTGATCATGGGTTGAATAATTTTCTTCATGATTCTTAAGTTGTCTAGATGCATAGGCTATAACCTTTTGACTTTGCATTAACACACATCCATAGCCTAACTTAGAAGCGTCACAATAGACTATAAAGTCTTCAGTTCCTTCTGGTAACGCTAATATGGGTGCATTGGTTAGTCTTTGCTTAAGAATTCTAAAGGCTTCTTCTTGTTTTGGTCCCCATTCAAACTTAACGGATTTACAGGTTAACTTAGTTAAGGGAATGGCTATTCTAGAAAAATCTTGAATAAATCTTCTATAATAACCGGCCAATCCTAAGAAACTTCTAACCTCGGTTGGTGACTCAGGGGTTTTCCATTTAGTAATTGCCTCGATCTTGGTGGGATCCACATGAATTCCATCATGATTAACTAAGTGTCCAAGAAACTGTACCTGTTCTAACCAAAACTCACACTTCGAAAATTTAGCATAAAGCTTTTCTTTTCTCAATAAACTTAGAAGTGCGTGCAAATGCTTTGCATGCTCCTCCTTACTCTTAGAGTAAATGAGAATATCATCTATAAAGACAATTATGAATTTATCCAAATATGGCTTACATATTCGGTTCATCATATCCATAAATGCAGCTGGGGCATTAGTTAAACCAAATGGCATGACAGTAAATCCATAATGGCCATACCTTGTTCTGAAAGCGGTCTTAGGAATGTCCTCTTCCTGCACCTTTAATTGATGATATCCTGATCGTAAATCGATTTTTGAGAAAAATCAAGCTCCTTGTAATTGATCAAACAAATCATCGATTCTTGGTAATGGGTACCGATTTTTTATCGTGACTTTGTTCAATTCGCGGTAATCAATGCACATACGCATTGATCCGTCCTTCTTTTTGACGAATAAGATTGGTGCTCCCCAAGGTGATGAACTTCGTTGTATAAATCCTTTTTCCAACAATTTTTCTAACTGTTTCTTCAGTTCCTGCATTTCTGCGGGTGCCAAACGGTAAGGTGCCTTAGCAATTGGTGTTGTTCCTGGTAGCAGGTGGATTTTGAATTCAACTTCCCTGTCTGGTGGTAGCCCTGGTAATTCTACTGGAAATATATCTGAAAATTGAGATACTACACGGATATCTTTTAATTCTTTTCCTTTAGTGTTAATGATTATAGAAATCAAATACACTAATGATCCTTTTCTTACATAACTGGTTGTTTTCATTACAGAGATGAATTTTGTGGATCTAGAGGGTTTATATCCTTTAATTGTGATCTTTTCACCCCTTGGTGAATTTACTTGGATTGACTTTTGATCACATAGAATACTGGCTTTATTGGCTATTAACCAATCCATTCCTAATACAACATCAAATCCTGCCAGATTCATTGGGTAAAGGTTTGCAATAAATTTTTGATTTAAAAATTCTATTCTTACTCCCTGCAAGATTTCAGAAATCTTAATGGTTTCTCCATTTGCTGTCTCTACTAGGCATTTTTGTGGGAGTTTAGTTAATGGTTGATTGAGAAGTTTACAAAATGAAGTATTAATAAAACTTTGGTTTGCACCAGAGTCAAATAATACTTTAGCAAAAACATCATTAGCTAAAAACGTACCGGCGATCACGTCCGGGATCATCTTTGCTTCTTCTGCGGTCAGAACAAATGCTCTAGCATTTTTAGTATTCTTGTTGTTCGTGGCTGGAGCTAGTTTTGGACAGTCCGGCTTAATGTGACCCTTTTCACCACAGTTGAAGCACATTCCATTGTTCGGTTTCCTTCTACAGTCTTCCTCCTTGTGTCCCGGTATCTTGCAAAAATTGCAGTAGGTGGAGCATTTTCCCAAATGCTTTTTCTTGCAGGCTTTACAGTAGGGTGCAGAGGTAGAACCTACATTTTTCCCACGGTTGGAATTGCCATAGAGAAATTCCTGGGTAAGCCTTTGGGCCAGGTTCCTCCTCTGGTCTTCTTCTCGTGTACGCACTAATTCATCAGTCAAGGTGTTTGCTATTTCTACAACTTCTTCTATAGTTTGAGGTCTAGCTGCCTTGACTACATGCCTAATTTCACTGATTAATCCCCAGATATAATGGGAGATTAATAGAGGTTCAGGTGATGCAAGGGTGGGCACTATTCTAGCATATTCGAAGAATAAAGTAGCGTAACCCTTACTATCTACTCCAGTCATCCTAAGGTTTAGGAACTTATTTGCTATCTGTTCCTTTTCATTGGGAGGGCAGAATTTTCTTTCTACCATACTCTTAAATTCCTCCCATTCCATATTGTAGATTCTATCGCTTCCCCTAGACTGGAGGATAGTGTTCCACCATTCTAGTGCTGAATTCTTAAACAGATTGGAAGCAAACATTATCTTATCCTCTTTAGCACACTTGCTTAATTTTAAGACTGCCTCAGTCTTTTCTATCCAGCGTAGAGCTGCAACGGACCCTTCATTGCCCGAGAATTCCATTGGTTTACAAGACCAGAATTCTTTATAAGAACAACCATAAGACATCGTTCTTCTTCTTTTGGGAATGGGCACTTGAAGTATGGGTCCGTTGTTTACGCTGTGTTCAGGTTCAGTTGGTCGCTTACTGCCATTGTTACTTTTATTATCTGCTTCCCTAACTATTTTGATAATATATGGCATTGCGTCTATAATCCCTTGTGCCACTATGTGTTGAATGGCACTGTTATCCACTTGGTTTCCATTATTATCATTGTTCGGGTTATCGTTGTTATTCTTGTTTTCATTATTCTGGTTTTCCTGGTTCACTTCCTTGTCCATCTGAATTTTAAACATTTGCCACATATTAATATCACAAGTTAATATTTAATCAATCACACAACACACATATTGATCAAAATCGTCGAACATTGCGACTTACTCTTTTTTATATAGTATGCATCTAATACAAACTGATACTGGAATTTATAATTGTAATACTATTATGCATCCATAACTACTATCTAGATTTTTTTCAAACATACACACATATTATATATTATTATTAGTTTATTATTATTATTACTACCACCATTACTGATTTGGGTTCATCCTGAACTCCATATTACGCTCGTCATACTTCCACACGAGTCGTTCTCCGACCTGCCTCATCCTCTCGCTACTTTCTAGAATCTCCTCACCAAAGGTTCGGAGTTCTTGCACATTCTCTGCACTCATTGGGGGTGCAGGTGCTGGTACTGGATCTGGGTACTGTGGCATGGGTTCTTCCTGGGGATATGGATTCTCAAGGATTTCCCTAATGTATTCATCATTATCATAATAGGGATCGAGAGGGTCCAGACCTGGGTAAGCAGCTAGGTTTGGCATGGGTTCTTCTAATATTGGGTAGCGTTGCTGAAAATCCCTATGATCGTAAAACCACGGGTCATAGTCTGGGTCTAAGGGATTGGGTGCGGGTACTCTAGGTATCTCAGTTGGGTCAAAGGCTGGTGCTGGGATTTGGTTTTCTGGATTAACTTCAATCTCCATTGGTTATGTGGGAAACAAGGGTAATGGTTGGGGTGCTATAAGTTGCTCCAGGTTTGGGTTGGCAGCTGGGGTTGCTAGAATATGGAAGTTTGCTAAACTCCTATTAAGCATATCTTGGGTGTGAGCATCTGTTTCTCTCTTAGCAGCTGCTAAAAATCGCTGTTGTTGTAACTTTTTCATTCTCTTCCTACGTTCATGTGCTCTCCTACTGAACCATCCTCTCTTTTTAGGAGGGAATGGCTCTTCAGACTGAGCCTTAAACACGAATATCCCATCTTCAATGTCAGCTGAATACCCTGAGAGGGTAGGCTGTGAAGAGGTGCCTTCGCTCCTAGGTGAGCTGGACAACTGACGATAGGCATCGGAGGGTCCTTGATCACTCATACTGTAAACTAACAAATAGTCAAATAACACACAACAATAAAATACAGATATGCATGTATTTCTGTAGATAATTTCCTAACATTTTAAATAATATCTTGGTGTCAGCAGAACACTTCTGTGGCTGAATCAGTGGCTTAGCTCTGATACCACCTTCTGTCGCAACCCCCGTCCCTTAACAACCCGAGAACGGGCGGCCGCGGCCAGTTTCGGTGGTATTCAGATGTTTATCATTTTGGCAGCGGAAATTACATCAGGACCGTAGTTAGGAAATATTTTATCAGAGTAAAATACCACATTTTCATAATATTTAAAATATGTGGGAATAATCCCAAGTTTTAAGTACACACATTTTCATAGGGATAAACCCTATTTTATTTAAATAAAACATCTCTTTATTTTAGGTAACTTTATAGCCACTTTTCCAAGCCTTCAGTGCTGTCCAGCAGGCTTCTACTTGGCTTTCACAATTTGTTACCTGAAACGAGTTTAATGTTTTCATCCAGCGTTGCTGCCTCATGTTGAGATCTTTCTGGTTAAACAAGTGTTGGAGGCTTTTGTGGTCGGAGTAAATCACACACTTGGTTCCATATAAGTAATGCCTCTGCAACTTTAGTGCAAATAAAATAGCACCCAACTCCAAGTCATGGGTGGTGTAATACTTTTCGTGCACCTTCAGCTGTCGCGATGCGTAGGCAATCACTTTACCTTTTTGCATAAGCACACAACCCATACCAGTGTGCGATGCATCGCAATAAACAACAAACTCATCTATCCCTTCAGGTAACATCAAAACAGGAGCATTGCTTAATTTCTGTTTGAGGATCTCAAAGGATTCTTGTTGTTTGGGTCCCCAGTCAAACTTCACATTTTTACGAGTTAACGAAGTTAAAGGTGCAGCTATCCTTGAAAAGTTTTAAAATGAAACGCCTGTAGTAACCTGCCAGACCCAAGAAACTGTGAATCTCTGTAGGTGTTTTGGGGGCTTCCCAATTCATAATTGCCTCTATTTTAGCGGGATCCACCAGGATACCACGCTCGCTTACCACGTGTCCAAGGAATTGGATTTCTCGAAGCCAAAATTCACATTTGGAGAACTTCGCATAAAGCTTTTCCTACTGCAGAAGTTTGAGAATACATCGGAGGTGTTCCTCATGATCAGCTTGGCTCTTGGAGTAAATGAGTATGTCATCAATAAAAACAATGACAAACTTGTCTAGATATGGCTTGCAGACTCGATTCATGAGATCCATGAATGCTGCAGGCGCATTGGTGAGCCCAAAAGGCATCACTAAGAACTCGTAGTGACCATATCTTGTCCTAAATGCAGTCTTGTGTACATCTTCCGTCCTGACTTTTAATTGATGGTATCCCGACCTTAGATCGATCTTTGAGAAGAAACTTGCCCCTTCCAGCTGATCGAACAGATCGTCGATCCTGGGCAATGGATATCAGTTCTTGATTGTAACTTTGTTCAGCTCACTATAATCAATGCATAAACGCATTTAACTATCTTACCTCTTCACAAATAGGATAGGCGCTCCCCAAGGAGACGGGCTTGGTTGAATAAAACCTTTCTCCAATAATTCATCCAACTGGGTCCTTAATTCTTTCATTTCAGTGGGTGCCAAATGATAAGGAGCTCGGGTGACTGGTGCTGCTCCAGGTATAATATAAATTCTGAATTCCACTTGCCTGTCAGGAGGTAAACCAGGTAGCTCTTCAGGGAAAACGTTTGTGTACTCCGAAATAACAGGGATATCTTCAATTTTGGGCTTTGGCGTATCTACAGTCACTTATGCCATGTAAATGACCCAACCGTTCTTCAAACATTTTGTCGCAACCCCCGTCCCTTAACAACCCGAAAACGGGCGGCCGCGGCCAGTTTCGGTGCCATTCAGATGTTTATCATTTTGGCAGCGGAAATTACATCAGGACCGTAGTTAGGAAATATTTTATCAGAGTAAAATACCACATTTTCATAATATTTAAATACGTGGGAATAATCCCAAGTTTTAAGTACACACATTTTCATAGGGATAAACCCTATTTTATTTAAATAAAACATCTCTTTATTTTAGGTAACTTTATAGCCACTTTTCCAAGCCTTTAGTGCTGTCCAGCTGGCTTCTACTTGGCTTTCACAATTTGTTACCTGAAACGCGTTTAAAACATTTTGTCAGTGGGAAATACTGGTGAGTGAATCCCAGTTTAATCAAGTTTAGTAAAGACCATTGTACAGTATTGAGGGCGATCTCGCAATTACATTTGTTTCCATCTACTTTAATTACCACCCACGGTACTGACAACCCGATTTGTGGTCATGTTACTACTCACAATGTAGTAACAAATTTTGTATACAAAACCCCAACATACCGACGATAATTGTAGAATACAAATACTCAATTACTGTTTAATATATCATTAATTAAGTGAGGTTTTGTAAAAACAATTTGCAAAAAGGTTCACAAAAAGGAGATTACTCACTTTGATGTCTTAGGGTTTCCTTTAAGGATTTCCTGGTGATTATCTATAATTTACACAAATGCACACGCGTTAGTATAATAACCCAATATTTACATTAGTAATACCCTCCCCGAGACGGCATTCCAACGACTACGTCGGGCAGAACCACGACAGCCGTTACGAAATCCTGGATCAATCGGGCAGCGTATCTAATATGTAACCGGGGTTATGATACTTACAACGAGGCAGAACTTCGTTATTTTAGGGGGGTATTATGCCCGAGATTATAATAGCTATGCAGAATATTGAGAGAGAGATCGAGAAAATGAGCGAGTTGAGATTGAAGCTGAATGCCTCTATATATAGTGCCTCTTCGTCTTCCGTCGCGCCCCGCGTAAACCTCCTCCAGGGCCTTCACGGCCCGCGAGGCCAGTTAGGGCATGCCCTAGCTTGGCTAACTCCCCACTAGGCTCGACACGAATGGTGACACATGGCAGCACCGGGTTTCTCCTGGTGCCCTATTTGTCGCGGCCCGTGTAAGACCAAGGGGTGGTCTTCGCGGCCCGCCAAGGACTAATAAAAATTGTTTTTAATGAATTTTAATAAAAATAGAGGTATTCGAGGCCCGTTTTCGCATACGGGGTGTATTTTAAGACATATAGAGACACTTTAAATATTTTAGGGGTGTCGAAAATTATTTAGGAGGGTTGTTATACATTTGGATGCCTTAAGCATAGCTACTTAATTTGACAGTCCATGGTGTTTATCTCCTTGAACAATAATTGATTCTCCCGATGGGGTCTTAATGATAACTTGCTTCTTGGCACAGGCAATTTGGGCTTGGTTCAAAGATAACCAATCCATGCCTATAACTACATCGAATCCTGCCAATTTCATCGGTAACAAAGACAACGGAAAAAAAGTGGTTCCTAATGGATATGAAACATCCATCTAGAATTGTTGAGGCAGTTTCTAAGGTACCATCGGCCAATTCTACCTCATATTTTATGTCTAGAGTTTTTATAGGCAGATTTAACAGTTTACAAAATTTATTGTCTACAAAGGACTTATCCATGCTAGAATCAAACAAAACTCTAGCATAAATATCGTTTATGAGGAAGTACCTGTTATAACATTATCATTCTGCACTGCCTCCCTTGCATTCATCTGGAACACTCGTGCGTTGGTCTTCTTGGCCTCTTCAGGCTTCTTCACATTCTTCGGACAGTTGGACCAGATGTGTCCCTTCTCGTTACACCCATAGCAAGTCGCATTCTTTAATTCCTTGCACTCTTAGGTAGTGTTTGGTATGAAGGAATGCGAGGTGGAATGGAATGGATGATTACGAGGGAATGAAGAAAATGGTGTTTGGTTGATTAATGGAATGGAATCACCCATTCCAAAAGGCATTCCATTCCCTCAAAATCATTCCTTCAACCCCCCATGTTTTTTTTTCCATTCCATCCCCTCTTGCATCATTCATCAACAACACCAAAACCCACCACCTTCGCCACAACCCACCACCACCACCACACAGCACCAACGCCATCGCCGCCACCCGCCACCACCACACCTCGACAGCCACCGTCGCCTGCGCCACCCACTCGCCACCGTTATCAGCACAACCATGACCAACCGCCAACGCCATTTGCTGCCGCCGCCCACCACCATCGTCGATGTGACAACACGTACTTCGAAATCTATCTTTGTGCTTTGATGTAACGTATGTGAACGTGATGTGATTATATAAACTAGATTGATTAAATGAATGTTGTGTTTATTATGCGCTTTGTGTAATGTATGTATGTATATAAACAGCCCAAACGCACAACACGAACCAATCGCACAAGCCCATTCGGGCTACACACGTTATACTCAGATCAAGGGCAGCCCATGGTGGTTCGGCCCACTCTCTCTTTTACACGCATAACATTAGGAGAAAGGGTATACTTCTCATTTGGTTGCTAAACACTTTACACACACAAACCCTAGTGCTCTCTTCCTTCTCTCTAGAACTCGACGACAACAACCTTCCATATCTCTCGAAGCTTTATCTTTCGGATCAACTCTCGTTCCATTATTTATCCGGTTAGTGTTTTAGTGTTTTTGTTGTTACTTGACTTTATGTTGATCGATGTTTGTGTATTGCCATATGTTGATCGAATCCGGTTAGGGTTCCTGTTTATAGAATCATTAATATTAGGTTGCATGATGTTATGATCTATATGGTGATTTAATGATATCTTATGATTGAATGTGATAGAAACTATTAACGGTTAATGTTCATATAATCGGCTTACATGGGTATGTTTGGATCATGATACGAATTAGTAATCAAACAATGATAAACGATGATTAGAATCGAAGGTAGGTAAGCCGGCTGTGCTATATTTGAACTCGGATGATATGTGATGATCATATTGTTAGATCCGATTGAATGTTATGATATGTTGTGTTCTTGAAACATGATTAGGGTTCATAAAGAGTTGATGTTAAAACACTTATTTGATCGACTAAATGCATGGTTGGAAATTGTTAGTGAGGATTTGATTGAATAGAGGAGAATTAGGAAACTGTTGAATGAATTGCATGATTTTAGGAAATTCACTTAACTGATCGAACAAGTTAGTCAGTCGCACAAGACTGAACGCACAAGTCTTGTTCAGTCGCACAAGATGATCCAATCGCACAAGGTGTCCCCAGTCGCACAAGACTATTGGATCGCACAAGTTGTAATGTTTGTTTTAACTATTGGGCCGGGTATATGTTGGGCCGGACTAGTTCCAATCGCACAAGAGATTCCAGACCGCACAAGAAACCTACGTTTAAATTAATTGGGCCGTTTACTTACTGGACTGTTATGTTAATTGGGCCGGGCTTTCTGAATCGCACAACCCATTGTGGATCGCACAAGTATGCTGATCGCACAATAGGTTGGGCCGTTGTTTTATTGGGCTTCATCTTTCGGGTCGCACAAGTTTAGACATTTCGTGTTTAACTGTTTTGCTTGACATGTATTATGTGTTTGCCATGATCAACACGTGTTCACAACTTGTTAAATTATGTGTAATCATACGTGCACCTAGACCTGACTTGTATGGTAACCATGTTAGGACGTGGTTGACCCCTAGCAGCTCGATTAATCTTTCGTTTATCTGCCGAGCTAATCTAAGGTGAGTTCACACTATCTACAAAGCATGGGATTCCCAGGGGTTGGGAATGGGGTTAAGGAACATGGATTCCTCGTCCTTTCTTGGGTACGACAGTACTGGTTCAGGAATATAATTCCTCGTCCTCACGGACAGTTAACTTTTACTAGACCAAAACTCTATCATGAAGTCCCTCCTTTTTATATCGACTTAATCGTCGGGCCAATGGCGAGCGGGTCATTAGTTAGATAGCGCTATTTAGGTTTGATAAACCACACACCGTGCCGCAGAGGACGGGCGTGAACTAATGGACTATGGCACGTCGGTGATGATAGACACCGACGCTAAGGGCACATAAACATGACTACAGTCAGCAGTCGGTATGGTAATGAGTCTAGTAGTATACATGGGGTAGCCCCCACGGCCGAAAAGCCAGATAACTAAACATGGGGTAGCCCCCACGGCTGGATTGCTAGAGTTAATGGGTTAAACAAATCACTTTTTCAACTATGGGGTAACCCCCACGGCAGGTATGCCAATTAAAGGAACTGTTTTTGGAACAACTTAAAACGAACACCCAACTGTGAACTCGCTCAACATTATTGTTGACTCGTTACTACATGCTTTGCCGGTCAATAGGTACTTAGCTGGAGCCTGCATGGGGAAGAGTCGTTGTGGGACATGGACAGCTGTGTGCCATGTTAAACTTGGAAACATTTAAACTTAAGTTTTGGTTTTAAACATTATGCTTCCGCTTTGCAACTTAAACTATGTTTGTTTGGACACCAATTGTATTGGTTGGACTTTTATAATTATTTACTTGCTTGTTCAATATAATTGGTGGCTTGATCCTGGTCAGTCACGCCTCCAAGCGGTGATACTCCGCGTGTGGATTTTGGGGGTGTGACAGATTGGTATCAGAGCCATTGGTTATAGAGAACTTGGTTTTAATAAGGGGAAAATGTTTTTATTAAAACCAGACTATAACCTGTACAGTGCTCTACGATCCACAATGACGCTTCACTCCACATGCAAGACTCGACATTCTAGGTGATATGGTTTATGTTTTATTGCCTACTTGCTAGACTACATAGAACTTTGCTTTTGGTATGCTTAGATAAACGTAGCAACTGTTAATTGAAAACACCTGTGTGCTTATACTCTTCTGTCATCGCACTTTCGCGAACCCCTCTCACTCATGTTTCTCTTTATATGAAGATCATGTCTGGACGCGTTAACATGACACAAGCCCAGTTGACGGCTCTGATTAACCAACAAGTTGCTGCGGTACTTGCAGCAGCACAGGCAGGAGGTCAACCTGCACAACCTCCTGTGTGCACCTTCAAAACTTTTATGGACGGCCAACCCACTACTTTCAGCGGCACTGACGGAGCCGTAGGTCTCCTCCACTGGTTTGAAAAACTTGAATCTGTGTTCGAGATGTGTGAATGCCCTGAGGCTCGTAGGGTGAAGTATGCTACCGGTACTCTAGAGGGTTTAGCGCTCACGTGGTGGAACGCTCAGGTTCAAATGCTGGGGTTGGTTACTGCTAATGCCACCCCATGGAACAACTTTAAGGAAATGATCAAAGAGGAGTATTGCAATCGTGATGAAATTCACAAACTGGAAGTCGAGTTCTTCAACCTCAAGATGACGGGGTCAGAGATTGAAGCGTTTACGAAAAGATCGAATGAGCTTGCTATTCTGTGCCCTACTATGGTGGACCCTCCAATTAAACGCATCGAACTATACCTTAAGGGCTTAGTGCCAGAGATCCAAAGTCATGTGACTTCAGCTAACCTCGCCACTATCCAGCAGGTTGTTCAGTTGGCTCACCGTCTCACTGATCAGGCGGTGGAGCAGAACAGGTTACCCAAGCGCATTGGTTCTACAGCTACTTCAGATGCTCCTAGTGACAACAAACGGAAATGGGATGGAGCTTCAAGCAAGGGTTCAACTTCTGTTCAATCTCAGTCTCAACAGAGAAGGACTGACGACTACAAGAGCCCTAGTCAGCAATCATCTGGTGGTCAAAGTCATGGTGTATACAAGGGAAACCACCCCAAATGCAATCGCTGTAACCTACACCACAGCGGACCATGCACCAGGGGTAACTGTCATCGGTGCAACAAGCCAGGTCACGCCACAAGGGATTGCAGGAGTTTATACCCCGCAAACCAGAATCGTCAGCAACAGCAAGTCCAACAGAATCAACGCCAGCAGCAGCAGCAGCAAGGTAACAACAAAGGGTGCTTTCAGTGTGGAGCTGAAGGCCACTTCAAGAAAGATTGTCCACAACTGAACAGGAACCAGAACAACAACAACAACAATAACAACAACCAGGGGAATGGAAACAACGGGGGTAACAACGGCAATGGTGCAAGGGGTCGTGTGTTCGTTATTGGCCAGGGAGAAGCGAGGAATGATCCCAACGTGGTGACGGGTAAGTTCCTTCTCGACGACTTTTACATTACTGTCTTATTTGATTCGGGTGCCGATACTAGCTACGTGTCCTTAAAAGTTAGTCAAATGCTTAAAAGTACCCAACACTATTGAACACCAAGCACACTGTAGAGTTAGCTAATGGTAAAAGTTTAGAGGTCACCCACATAGTCAAGGGTTGTAATCTTGTTCTTGCTGGTCACATTTTCTCTATCGACCTCCTTCCTATCACTCTGGGTAGTTTGGACGTTGTCATTGGGATGGACTGGTTATCTCAACACCAAGCAGAGATTCTTTGCAACGAAAAGATTGTCTGTATTCCTCGTTCAGGTGATGAACCTCTCATGATTCGTGGCGACAAGAGTGGTGCTGTTGTGAGCATCATCTCTTTCCTTAAGGCCCAGAAGTGTTTGAGAAAGGGCCACACTGCTATTCTGGCTCTCGTTACTGACACCTCGAAGAAAGAGAAGAAGATAGAAGATTTTCCGATTGTACGCGACTATCCTGAGATATTCCCTGAGGAGTTACCGGGTCTTCCGCCTCATCGTCAGGTCGAGTTTCAAATCGAGCTAGCTCCTGGAGCAGCACCTATAGCTCGTTTACCTTATCACCTAGCTCCATCAGAGTTGGAAGAACTCTCTACGCAACTACAAGAACTCTTGGATAAAGGTTTTATTCGTCCTAGCTCTTCGCCCTGGGGAGCTCCAGTCTTGTTTGTGAAGAAGAAGAAGGACGGTACCTTCCGTATGTGTATCGACTATCGAGAACTCAACAAGGTGACTGTGAAGAATCGCTATCCTCTTCCACGCATCGACGACCTATTCGACCAACTGCAAGGGTCGAGCTACTATTCAAAGATTGATTTGAGATCAGGATATCACCAACTGAGAGTCCGAGAAGAGGACGTCTCCAAAACAGCCTTTAGAACTCGTTATGGACACTATGAATTTTTGGTCATGCTTTTTGGGCTGACAAACGCACCTGCGGTTTTCATTGACCTTATGAATCGAGTGTGCAAGCCTTACCTCGACAAGTTCATCATAGTTTTTATCGACGACATCCTGATCTATTCTAAGAGTCAGGAAGAACACGAGCAGCATCTACGACTTATTTTGGAACTCCTACGAACAGAACAGCTTTATGCTAAGTTCTCAAAATGCGACTTCTGGCTTCGTGAAGTCCATTTCCTAGGCCACGTGGTAAACAAGGATGGGATCCATGTTGATCCATCCAAGGTAGACTCGATCAGGAACTGGCCTGCACCTAGAACACCAACGGAAATACGCCAATTCTTGGGCTTGGCAGGATACTACAGGCGGTTCATTAAGGATTTTTCCAATATTGCACAGACTCTCACCTTACTAACGCAGAAAGGCGTTGTTTATCGATGGGGAAATGCACAGGAATTAGCGTTTCAACACTTAAAGGATAGACTTTGCAGCGCACCTATCCTTTCATTGCCAGAGGGCACAGATGACTTTGTGGTTTACTGCGACGCATCAATTTAGCGTCTTGGTTGTGTATTGATGCAACGGGATAAAGTTATAGCCTACGCCTCACGCCAACTCAAAGTTCATGAAAAGAACTACACTACACACGATTTAGAGCTGGGAGCTGTTGTTTTTGCACTTAAGATATGGAGGCACTACCTGTACGGTACCAAGTGCGCCATCTACACCGATCACAGGAGTCTCGAGCATATTTTCAAACAGAAGGAACTGAATATGCGACAACGACGATGGGTCGAGTTACTGAATGACTACGAATGCTCGATCAGGTACCACCCAGGCAAGGCCAATGTTGTGGCTGACGCCCTCAGTCGAAAGGACTCTACGCCTAAGCGCGTACGAGCTTTACAGCTCACTATACAGTCTAGTCTTCCTTCCCAGATACGAGATGCTCAGGTAGAAGCATTGAAACCAGAAAACATCAGGGCTGAAGCCCTACGCGGCTCAAGGCAACGATTAGAACAAAAGGAAGACGGTGCTTACTACGTAACGGGACGCATTTGGGTCCCACTCTATGGCAACCTATGAGAGCTTGTGATGGATGAGGCACACAAGTCTCGCTACTCAGTACATCCTGGTTCGGATAAGATGTACCACGATCTCCGAACTACGTATTGGTGGCCTAGCATGAAGGCACACATAGCAACTTGTGTTAGCAAGTGCTTGACTTGTGCGAGAGTCAAGACTGAATACCAGAAACCATCAGGCCTACTACAGCAACCAGAGATACCACAATGGAAATGGGAACAAATTTCCATGGATTTTGTTACTGGCCTGCCTAGATCTCAACGTGGTAACGATACTATTTGGGTGATCGTGGATCGACTCACAAAGTCTGCACACTTCTTGGCTATCAAGGAAACGGATAAGTTCTCCACTTTAGCAGACGTATATCTTAAGGAAGTTGTCTCGAGGCACGGGGTGCCCACCTCTATTATCTCGGATCGTGATGCACGTTTTACTTCTGAACTGTGGCAAGCTATGCACAAATCCTTTGGCTCACGATTAGACATGAGCACAGCGTATCACCCTCCGACGGATGGGCAGTCTGAGCGCACTATTCAAACTTTAGAAGACATGCTTCGGGCGTGTGTAATTGACTTTGGCAACGACTGGGAAAAGCACCTGCCACTTGTGGAATTTTCGTACAATAACAGCTACCACACCAGCATTAAAGCTGCTCCGTTTGAGGCATTGTACGGGCGTAAATGCCGGTCACCTCTTTGTTGGGCAGAGGTGGGGGATAGTCAGATCACTGGCCCAGAACTTGTGGTAGACACAACAGAACGAATTGCTCAGATACGACAACGAATGGCGTCAGCTCGTGACCGTCAGAAAAGCTACACTGATAAGGGCAGGAAACCACTCGAGCTCCAGGTTGGGGAGCGGGTACTACTCAAAGTCTCACCCTGGAAGGGTGTGGTTCGTTTTGGTAAACGAGGCAAACTTAATCCACGATACGTCGGACCTTTTGAAATCATAGAGAAAATAGGCAAGGTGGCCTACAAACTGAACCTACCAGCAGAACTCAGTGCAGTTCACAACGTTTTCCACGTGTCGAATCTGAAGAAGTGTCTGTCAGATGAGACCCTTGTAGTTCCCTTGAAGGAGCTCACTATCGATGAACAGTTACAATTCGTCGAGGAACCAGTTGAAATCACGGACCGGGATGTTAAGGTCCTCAAGCGCACTAGAATACCTCTTGTTCGAGTTCGTTGGAACTCACGTCGCGGCCCAGAGTTCACCTGGGAACGCGAAGATCAAATGAAACAAAAGTATCCCCAACTATTCGCAAACAATACAACCACTACTGAGGCTGAAGCTACGGAATTTCGGGACGAAATTCCAGATCAACGGGGGGAGGATGTGACACCCCAGGAAAACCATGCAACTTAACTAGCTTCCTCAGTGAGTACGTGCTCAATTTCGGGACGAAATTTCTTTCAACTTGGGGATAATGTGACAACTCGTACTTCGAAATCTATCTTTGTGCTTTGATGTAACGTATGTGAACGTGATGTGATTATATAAACTAGATTGATTAAATGAATGTTGTGTTTATTATGCGCTTTGTGTAATGTATGTATGTATATAAACAGCCCAAACGCACAACACGAACCAATCGCACAAGCCCATTCGGGCTACACTCGTTATACTCGGATCAAGGGCAGCCCATGGTGGTTCGGCCCACTCTCTCTTCTACACGCATAACATTAGGAGAAAGGGTATACTTCTCATTTGGTTGCTAAACACTTTACACACACAAACCCTAGTGCTCTCTTCCTTCTCTCTAGAACTCGACGGCATGTATTATGTGTTTGCCATGATCAACACGTGTTCACAACTTGTTAAATTATGTGTAATCATACGTGCACCTAGACCTGACTTGTATGGTAACCATGTTAGGACGTGGTTGACCCCTAGCAGCTCGATTAATCTTTCATTTATCTGCCGAGCTAATCTAAGGTGAGTTCACACTATCTACAAAGCATGGGATTCCCAGGGGTTGGGAATGGGGTTAAGGAACATGGATTCCTCGTCCTTTCTTGGGTAGGACAGTACTGGTTCAGGAATATAATTCCTCGTCCTCACGGACAGTTAACTTTTACTAGACCAAAACTCTATCATGAAGTCCCTCCTTTTTATATCGACTTAATCGCCGGGCCAATGGCGAGCGGGTCATTAGTTAGATAGCGCTATTTAGGTTTGACAAACCTCACACCGTGCCGCAGAGGACAGGCGTGAACTAATGGACTATGGCACGTCGGTGATGATAGACACCGACGCTAAGGGCACATAAACATGACTACAGTCAGCAGTCAGTATGGTAACGAGTCTAGTAGTATACATGGGGTAGCCCCCACGGCCGAAAAGCCAGATAACTAAACATGGGGTAGCCCCCACGGCTGGATTGCCAGAGTTAATGGGTTAAACAAATCACGTTTTCAACTATGGGGTAACCCCCACGGCAGGTATGCCAGTTAAAGGAACTGTTTTTGGAACAACTTAAAACGAACACCCAACTGTGAACTCGCTCAACATTATTATTGACTCGTTACTACATGCTTTGCCGGTCAATAGGTACTTAGCTGGAGCCTGCATGGGGAAGAGTCGTTGTGGGACATGGACAGCTGTGTGCCATGTTAAACTTAAAAACATTTAAACTTAAGTTTTGGTTTTAAACATTATGCTTCCGCTTTGCAACTTAAACTATGTTTGTTTGGACACCAATTGTATTGGTTGGACTTTTATAATTATTTACTTGCTTGTTCAATATGATTGGTGGCTTGATCCTGGTCAGTCACGCCTCCAAGCGGTGATACTCCGCGTGTGGATTTTGGGGGTGTGACAGTCGACGCCACCACCACAGCCACCACCACCGCCACCACCGCCACCGCCACCACCAACCGCCGCTGTCGCCCACCGCCACCTCTGCTGCCACCCACCACCAACGGCCACCTTGCCGCCACCACCACTTGCCGTCACCGCCGCACCACCACTTGCCGCCACCACCACCCATCGCCGTCGCAGACACCCACCACTGCTACCTATAACCACCCACATTCACTACCACCGACCACCACCACCACTCACCGCTAATTTTATTACTCTGTTTTTCTTGTTTACCAAACAATATATAATAATAATTCATTCCATTCATACATGGTAACCAAACAAGACATGGAATGGTAATGATCCATTGCATTCCCTCGTCCATTCCATTACCTCGTTCATTCCATTCCTTCGTCCATTCCATTACCCCATACCAAACAGACCCTTAAGTTTTATGACCCTTTGTTTTACAAATTCCACAGAGTTTAGCCTGCGGGTCAATTATGCATTTACCAGGGTGGTGCTTCCTACGGTTCTTACACACGGGTCTGTCACCCGACTGACTTGAGTTTTTCTTAAACTCAGAACTTTTCTTGTGCTCGAAATTACCTTTCTTCTTCTTATCAGAGCGATGTGAGCTCTCGTCTTCCCTCTTTCTCTTTCCCTCATCAGAAGCCTTATTAGACCTATTCCTAACTGCATCAAGCGTGAGCGATAAAGACAGATCCACCACTGACCTATAGGTAGTAGGCCTGGAAGCTTTGACATTTCCTTTAATTTCTGGGGCCAGGCCTCCAATGAAGCACGCTATGCGCTTAGGTTCAGGTGTAACCAAGTAGGGGACAAGTCGGGACATGGTGTTGAAACTTGTAACATATGCCTGGCAATTTAGATTCTTCATGACCAAGGTCAAGAAGTCAGTTTCGATCTTTTCCACTTCATGCTGAGGGCAAAAATTTTCTTTAATCAGTGTCACAAATTCCGCCCATGACAAGTTATAGAGTGGAATTTTCCCCATGGCTTGGATCAATGACTTCCACCAAGCCAATCCCTCACCTTTAAACGACTGCGATACGAATTTCACAACATCCTGCTCAGCGCATCCACTGATATCCACAACAGTATCCATTTCATCAAGCCATGTCATACAGTCTATGGTGCCTTTTTCACCTGTAAAATCCCTTGGTTTACAGGAGACGAAGTATTTATAAGAGCAAGTCTTGGCATGCGGTTCCTGATCGAACACTATTTTCTCAGATGGCTGACTTTTCTGATTTGACGAGTGCTGACAATATTCTTTCTTGGATTCATGTGTTTTAGAAGGGGGCTTAGTATGAGCCACAGATTGGGTCTTTGTGCGAGCAGCACTTGAATCTTTAAACATTCTACCAACGGCTTTGGTTATAGCATTGTCTATCAATGCTTGCAGATCTGCACCTGTTACGTTCATTTAGGTATTATCATTCCTTTCATTGGGATGACTATTAACTTCTTCTGATTCAGCCATGGTGAAGCTTGATTGCTATAAACAATTGACAACAACTTGTTTAGTGGTTTATTATGGAGTCACCATTTTCGGTGATTCATTGACCATGGTATAAATAGACCATATTGGTTAATTTGTTAATCAGATTTATTTAAATTTTTCATTATATTTATTCTCAGTTATACAAACATTAAGAGTATTAGGGTGGCACAAAAGGCCTTGTCACAAGGACAGTTTTAATTTATAAGCCATGATCTTCTTGGATCGAGGCGTTAAGGGTTGAACATAGTTCTTCACCTTTCTTGACAGGGAGTCATAGACTACTACTGTCGTTTGTTATGTAGTTGGAATCAGTTTAGCCCTGAAGGTGAAATAATGGCATCACATAGTGAATGCTTTAATATAATCATCTTATTTGATGATATCAGCCATGATTTTCTAGATCATTTGGCTAAATAAGGAATTGGAAGAATCCAATATTAGGATGACTAGTGTGATTTTCTCGAATCACATTTGCCAAGAGTGCTAACACGTTCTTAGGTGTTAACAAGGATTTGTTATCTTAAAAAGGCTTTACCATCATGGCCATGTGGCTAGGTTATATCTTTAAGATTGTCTTTTGAGATTTAAGGCAGATCAATTATAAATTGAAAGGATAATTTAATTTGTGATATAATGTATATGTATATGTAACGACAAATATAATTTCAAAAGGAAACTTTTCATAAGTGGTCCTAAGAAGTACAATAGTTGCCTTAAACGGGACTTTAAACAAATAAACTTGTCCACACAGGGACGAAATAAGAAAACATGTCCACGCAGGGACTAAATACTCAAATAAAATGTCCACGCAGGGACTTAATTGAAATGAAAATTACAAATTAATAAATAAGGGTTCTTCAACGGTCTTTCTTCTTTTTCCCTTGATGAGGTTTGCTAAACCCTTAAGAAAACTGTTGTGCTTCTTGTCATGCTCTTCCACCTTACTTTCCACCTCATGCAACCTTTGGAGAATTTCTTGTTGTTGCGGTTAATGAAATGAAGGTTGCGGTGGCTGTTGCTGCTGAGGTGGTGGAGGTGGCGGGTATTGATACCCATATGTAGGGTACCCAGTTGGGTACGCGGGTGGAAAGGGAGAGGGGTAGAGAGCATTAAAGTTTGCTGCCTCTAAGTATGGGTCGATAGCAGGTTCATGGTATTGATAACCCGAGTAAGCTTGCTACTTATACGGGTTGTACCCAGCTGCATCTGGGTAAGCAGGGATCGGGTTTTCATAACCCATGGGTGGTGGTGGTGGTGCAGGTGCGACCGGTGCAGAGTCGACCTCTGAAATAGCATTTGAAGGCCCACCCAGTTGTGGGTCTTCAAAGATGGGTGGATAGTTGCTGGAGTGTCGGGGGTGCTGAAATGAAAACCCCCACGCACGGACATCCGTGCACTTCTTCTTCGCCTCGATGGTTCTGGAGGCGGTGGCTGCTCTGGCGCTAGTGGTGGCGGTGGTGTAACCGCCTGAAAGTGTGGTTCCTCAGAGGGAACCTGCTGGTGAGGAGGTAAGTCGTGATGTGGGGGAGTAAACTCCCACTTGTATGTGCTCCACCTTTTGGCCCATTTGTCGGGGCCTCTGTATGGCGACCCTGCGAATGAAGAGCCGCTGGAAATCTCGATGGGATGCGTCGGCGTCCTAGATGGTGGCATAGCGGGATCCGGATCGTTGTCCAGATCCATGTCCTGGTACTCAGGATAGTGGTCTGCGGGTCCCAGTGGGTTATGACCCACTGGTTCGTCAACTTGGTTCATTGGGTTGAAACGGCTTTGAAAGTAAGGTATGGGGTTCTGAAAGGAGTGGTGAGAGTCGGAACGCAGCAAGGGAATGTATGAGTGGTGTGAGTCATGGGGCTCGTCTTCCTGGTGTGGCCCGAAGGAGTTGGGGTATGAGGGCGAGGAGCTAAGCGAGACAGAGCGCCTCGCTGGTTCGAGATAGGTTCTCCAGTCTTCATGCGGGCTGGAGCCGAAGGACGCTGAGGGTGTTCGCCTGTGTGACGGCCCAGCTTCATGATCGTTTATTCCCCTCATCGGGGCCTTGCCTCTGCTTCCACGTCCGCGTACTCTTGGTGGCATGATTAAGTAACCTGTCAAAACAAAGTACAAACAAAAGATATAAACCAAATAAGATTAAGATTAATCCTAGGTCATTTGCCTAGACTTGGAGGTCAAGGAATGTGCTACTGTGTCATTGAGATTAAACACAAAAGGCTAATGTTTAATTCACTCAATGTTGGATCTGATACCAACCTGTCACACCCCGATATTTCCACATATTACCGGTGGGCCCGGCGGGGAGTATCGTGACGTAGTTGATATCATCATAGTCAATTATACACAGATCATTGCACAGCGGAAGTCTTGGTAGAAAATACTATTACAAACCGAAATGTAAAGTACGAATAAAATAATATACAGACTGTTGTAAGATAGGATCCACAGGCGGATCTAAAATATAATACAAAGACTTGTTCAACAGATTTAAGGCATACGAACTTGCAAGATTCACTATCTATGCCCCGAAGCTCCCGACCAATTATGGAAAGTACCTGCCACTTAACCTTTTTGAAAATACGTCAGTTTTCACTGGTAAATACAATTAACCGACTCTTTTGAAAATATTTATGAAAATTGATTTGACTGCACAAGGCACAATATTCTTTTATAACTTGGGACAATTATGTTAAAAATAATCTTGTATCAGATTTACATGTTTGTCCAACATTTTGGGTCGGGATAAAAACCGAACAAGATTAACCGACACACCACAAATATAAAGCCACGGCGGGTCACCCCAGCAAGTGAGTATATCTTTTACATACACAACTGTCATGTGTATGCCTACACACCGTGCTTAAGTCGTGGCCATTTACGATTTTAAATGAGCCGAGGATATCCAGAACACGGTCGTTAACCCCCAGTGTTATTTGTTATCAAGCAATATTGATTAAAATGGGATTATGTAATTTAACCATATTCGATTAAAATGTTTCTACACCCGACCAAGCGGTAATATTTTACCGTATCCCAAGCCCGTATAAAGGAAAATAAGTTAAAAGTATTTACCTGAGCTTAAAAATGCAAGTTTTGTATACTCAGCCGTATATTCTACTCAAGCAAGTGCAAGTAACTTCTACTGGGCTCCTAATCTAGAACGAAGGTTATATTAACCTATGAGATTACTAAAGGGTCTTATTTTAGTAGTAAACTTAGACCGACTAGTTTAAGGAAAGGTTTATGGTACGAAACGCTAGATTAAGCGATGACCGAATCGGAATGTAATTTAGACCTGACAAGCATGGAGACTTGTATTATATGGGTAAACTAAATACATTCTGGAATTTGAAATTAAAATGATAAGTTTTGACCCATTTCGGCTAGTTTATATAAACTAGTTACATAAACCGCACCGTAGGCGTATAAGCATAAACGGGTAACTGGATGAGTCATATACTAGTCCCACAAGTTATTATGCTTAAAATATGTTGTGATATCAGTTGGATATCAGCAATTATGCCCAAAAAGATTTTTAAACCAATTTAAGTCCCGTAAGGGCATTTTGGTCATTTCACATATGCTTTTAAGGACAAAATTTGAAGTCTGAGTTCATGAATTGTACCTACTATAAAAGTATTAAAATTTATTTAAAAATTCAGTAGGTAAAAAGTCTTAGATGTTAAATATGGTTTTAAACCATACTATGCACCTATTTAGCGTAAAAATCGATAATTGACGATATTTGCGAGGTTTATGTGATTATGAGGTTTTGACCAGCCTTGAAAGGTTAAAATATTTTATTTTATATATAACATCAATAGAAAAAGGTTTGACATGTTAATTGTATGTAAATAACATTTTATTAGCAAAAAGGGCATAACCGTCAATTATAGAATTTATACAAGAACTCTATGTTATGATCAGTTTATAATCTGACCCAACATTCCAAAAATCCCTAAAAATAATATCAAAATAGTAGGTAATGAGTTTGGTGCCAAAAATTAGGTTTAAACATGTTTTATGCACAAAGCGTAAATTAATTAATAAAAGTTCCATTTTACGATATCTTGCATAACTTTGTTTTGAGACCAGAAAATAATGTCAAAATAATTTTGACATGATTATATATCAGTAACAAAACTATTTTCATGCTTACATATTCAAAAATCTCATTTTTACATTATAAGGGCATAATGGTCAAAGTTTAAGCGTAATAACGGTAACAAGCAAATAACTCGGATTACTAAAGGACCATGTAGTATAACCTTAGAGAGTTATACTAACATATAACATGGTCACATAGGAACCTTAATGCATAAATAAACTAAGCTAATTCGGGTCAGAACTGAAAGTCAAAGCAAAAGTCAACTTTTGCGACTTTCGGTTGCGAACCGAGCCTAAACTCAGAATTTTCGGGTTGAACATGCCTAGACATGTTCTATTAATATTTAGCAAGTTATTTAGATGACAAAACATGATTCATAACTTATACATTATCAGTTTTAATTATTATTTGAAAAAATTGACTATTTTGACTAGTTACTTTGACCCGACAATTGACTGAGTAAACATGATAATTAGGAGGTGCCCTTTTGAAGGATTATCACCTACTTAATTACCAACATATAGCCACTTTCGTTTCGAATAATGGCTGGACCGAAAAAGATTAAACTGAGAGTCAAAGTGTAATTACGATAACTTTGACTTTCGGTTCTAAAACATGAAAAACTTGAACTACTGAAGCTAAGAACACTTACACCAGGTCCTAGCTTGAAGTTTTAACTGATGGGAGTCTCCTTTAGATCCAGGAAGCTCCAGAGAAGAAGTTGTGAGTGAAAATTGAGAGTGCAAGTTCTTATGAGCAAACAAAGGCCCTATTTATAGAGATTTGAAGGCTCATTAGATCATTCCAGCTGTTGTGGGGAGTTACCAGATGTTTACAAGTGTTCCCATGGCAGTAAAAACCATTAACCATCCCCTGGTATCGCTCAGAAGCCATGCAATGGCGGTGGACAGCCTGCAACATGCAGCTGCCAGTCTTTTGGACGCTGGCAGGTCTCTTGTGGGCCGCATACGAGTCAAGGGGTAGCTTACGCGCCCCGCGACTCTCCTAATTTCCGGTAAAAAGGTTTCCAATCTTGGCAGTTTCAGTCCCTGGTCCTTTTTAACATGAAATAACTTTCATTTATTGCACTTTTGACCCCCAAAGTTAACTTTTAAGTATCTTGGGACATATTTAAACATCGTTAGGCTCCCGGTTAGTTACGAGATCACCTGAAAGGTACTAGTTTCTCTTGTTGTCGCATTTAATCCTTATTTCTTTAAATAATAATACCGAAACCATATATATTTATCATTTGGCGTTTTCGGAAGCATAATTGGACATTACGAAGTTCCGGATTCGTTAAAGGGTCACTCAGATGTAAGAATAAACATGTTGACACATTTAACCCCTTTGCCTTACAAGTTTCACTTGTTTATCACAAATGTCTTCCTATGCCTAATAATTTAATCGTTTAAGAATACGAACATTGTGCGAAGTTATTTAAAGGCATAGTTTTCATATGTTGACACTTTTAGTCCCTCTGAATTCACCTTTTCACTATTTGTCAACTTTAATCCCTCAATTGTCAACTTGTTACATATCTAGGGCTCATGACACGTGTCTTTACTTTATTGGTCATGGTTTTTGCGAGGTGTTACAAATTCCAAGGATACATTGTTTCGAAAGGAAATACAACATTCAAATCTAACATAACCAAATAAGCAAAAGATTACATAAAAAAATGTGGGTGCGTTTCTAGTCCACCCTAAGTAGATTTCTCGAGATTTCATCATCAATTTCCTGCAACATGTATTAAAGTATATGTCAACACAAAAGGTCGGTGAGAATACAAGTTTGATTTACATATCATACGTATAAAAAATCTCAAATACAATATGGCGATTTTTACTCTAAGTTTTATAACATACTAGCATGCAAAATCTATAGGTCAAACCAAAGTGTCCACTAGCGTAATCTCGTCACCGAAGTGAACAAGACCGTTATGATAGAATACTTAACAATGTACTATTCTTATAGCGCTATACATGCTAAGGCATGCTTGCGAAGTTAATGATAAATATGTTGCATGAATGTATTCTAGCATGTATAAACGTAAAGTATGACAAGTAGCATGTTTATGGATTGAGTGTTTGCATCAGATTGATTGTGTGTGTTTAGTGAGTTTAATATGTTATACATGTTACACCCAAAAATGGTTTAAAACAGAAAGAGGGTCAAATATACTGATGGTTTGCAAATGCTTTCCACAAAGTGAGCTTGAACGATTTGAAGGATGGATCGCCGAGGTTATCATGAAATAGATAAACAAGGTGTATGAGTTTATGGAGTCGATGATTGGAATAAATTCAGAATTTACAAATATAAAATACAAAGTATATATCTTGCTTTAGGTACTCATTTGGGCACCATTTCTAGTTAGTGTTCTTCATGAGTGTTGCACTCATTGGAAGTCCAAAATGAGGAGGCCAAAACTAAAACAAGTCCTACCTTACCACAACCTTCAAACATTATTTTGGTTGGTATCATGATTTTGTTGGGTTAGATAGTATGTGTGTATATATATATATATAGTCATATATTCATATTATAGTCTAGTATATGGTCATGTATTGTCAAGTCATGGATTGTCATTCATGGTTAGGATGAATCCTTTAACCCTTTAGTTCACCTATGCAGAAATCATCACACGGATGATTTGGATGGTCATAAATATAAGTACAAGAAACTAATAACTTATCTAATTTACCAAGCAACTAAGTGGGTTTAACTAGACGAGTGCTTCCAACATGGTAATGGTTGAAGACTTGGTGTAGTTTGTCCACTTTGATTACTTGAAAGATACTTGGTGACTTAGATTATTTGAAATGTGAACTTAAAAGTACAATATTTCTGGAATAAATCTTCAATCCAAACCTATCCAACATAGGGATTTGTTGACAACTTGAAGATGTCCCAAAGTTTAAAGTAATGAACATGCATGAAAGTAGAGGTTATCCTAAATAAGGAGAAGCAAGAATCCATGAAGAAGAGAAGAAGAAAGTGAATTCAAACTCATTTTTGTACTTGGAACAAATCTTCCCAAAGTTGCAAATCTGAATGTTTGAGAGAGTTTAGAGAGTGATTAGGGAGTGTGAAAAGTGAAATGGAGGTATTAGAGGCTTGGTTTTTACAGTAGAGGATTAGAGTTAGTGTTGTTATTGAGTTGTTTAGTGATTGGGGGTTGAAGGAGGTGGAGAAACAAGCCAATCTCATAACAGGAATAACTTTCTACGAATTATGGCTCCTTGCGTTGCGTGAGGGGAGGAGGGCACAACCCTCGTGTCGCGCGAGAGTGTGTTTTTCCAAACTTCGTGAGTTTTGTTCAAGTTCAACCCCTGGACTTGATTTTGATGCTATTTTGGGCTAGAAACTTATGTTTTAACATGTTTTTGTGTATTTAGGGTATACTACAAGTATGTATAATGTGTGAGTATGTATGATCAATGTTCTAATGATAATGTAAGCATAAAGTATGCCTCGGTTTCGTCTAAAAAATGATTTTCGTGATTGATTACGTATTGTGGTTGTATGAATAAACAAATATGAATAAAATGTGATTTCCATTAATCAAACGTCTTGGATTACAATGATTGAAACGGAATACGATTACAAGTTTCTAGAAATAGAAAGTACGAAAAATACAGAACATTACAATTCTTACTTATGCTATGTAAACAAACTATTATGCTCACCGACATAATTTGTGTTGACGGATATCTTATACATGTTGCAGGAAATATTTGATGATGTTTTTGCAAGGAAAGACTTAGGGTAGATTTAGATACTCACCTAGTTTTAATCTATGTGTCTTAATATTATTAGTTTTGAATTTCCAATTGTCGTACTTTCCATTTTCATGAACAATGTAATGCTTGATTTAGTGAAATGAAATGGAATTTTGAATTTTAATTTCTCGTCGCAAATTTAGTATTATGTTGTCTTTGAGAAATTTATTACGTCTCCCCTCAATGTTTCCGCCATCGGTTGGGGTGTGACATTTTGTGCCACCAAGACCTAACGCCTGACACTGTCACACCCTAACCGATGTCCGAAACATTGGAGTGAGACGAAACGAGATTGCAAGAGTCTTCATAACGACTATTTGTGACAATATTTAGAAAATTCAACTCTCATTGATACTAAATTGGAAATACATTGTCTTGGAAAGGAAAGTACAACAAGTTGCAAAATAACGTAACAACATGAAACAAATTCATAAGTTTAAAATCTAGGCATGTTTCTAAACCACCCTAAGTACGTTTCTTCAATCATCATCAACTAGTATCCTACAACATGTATTAAAATAAAGATCAACAAAATTTGGCGAGTATACAAGTTTGATTACATAGTATAATTGTGAATAAAAGTTGTTTCATATCCAACATGGTAATTTTCATACATTATTCGTTATCATAAGAACATGTGTTAACTATAAGTCAAACCAAAGTGTACCACAATCGTGCATACAGTTGTAGCCGAAACGACAAGGTTGTAAAATAGTTTACTTAACAATACCACAAGAATACGAGCGGTGCGGTAATCCTATAGGGCTATAATTGTTAAGGTATGCTTGCAAAGTTAATGAGCATATAGAACACAAGTATACATAGCATGCGATAATAAGAATAATACAAGTATCATATTATTAACTGTAGAGTATATTTGTAAACAAGTTTATTGTGATTTGTATAAAGTGTACATGTTGCACCCAAAGTGTATAAAACGGAAAATGGGATCGAGTATACTCACGGTTTTACGTAGAAATCCCTCGTACATGAGTGAAAGCGTAAGGGAGTGGAGAACACCGAAGTTACCCTACATTGGGAAAATGAAGGTGTGTCAGTTTATGGAATTTGCAGAGAGTTTGGATTCAGAATTTAATAATAAAAGTATGTATGTAACGGAAATATGTCTTGTCTAAATTCTCGTTTGGACACTAAGTTTGTACGTGTTTTTATGGTTCCGAATTTGCCCATTAGAATCACAAACGGGGAGTTTAGAACGAAGATAATATAACCTAAGTTCATGACATCTAACCATAATCCGATTAGTATCAAGAATCCTGTTAAATATATGTTATATTTTATATAGTATAGTATAGTCCATCATGTATAATCATATAAATCATGTAAGTCAAGCATGGAGGTAAGATTAACCTCTTTGTATGATTCACCAAAGCACAAGTTTATCAACGTAGTTGATAAACTGGTTGGTCGTGAATGAAAAATAAAAAAATATAACTAACTAGTTCGTCAAGTAGCCAAGTAAGGATAACCCGGGCGTGTCATACCCAACATGACAAATGTTGGAGTGTTACTTTGATTCTTAGAAGCTACTTTATGTCATTATTCAAAAAAGTGTTAACAAGTGAGATTTTGTGGAACTAACTCGGATAGCCAAAGCTTCCATGGTTCACACATAACTCATGCATAAGCCTTTCAACATGGAAGGTTGAAGCTTGGATGGTTTTCAATCACTTAGAACATATATGGGCAGAATTTAAAGAAGGTTTTAAGTTTGTTTCTTGGTGGAAATCAACCACAACACAAACCCACAACTATGAGTTTAGTTGGGAGCAAGGTGGGTACAAGATTCCACTAAGTTTTAAGCATTATATATAAGAAACAAAAAGATAAATTAGAGCAGAACTTTATGCTACTTTGGACCTCAAATATGGTGAGGTTCCACCTTAGTTTACCATGGCAAACTTTTGGAAACCTTCCTAGAGGTTTACCAAGTAGTTTGAAAGAAGATTAGAAGAAGAAAGGTGAACAAAGGTGAGTGAAAACTCACTTAGAACACTTGGAAGTATTCTTCCTTGCATGGAATTCTTGAGAGGATTAGAGAGTTTGGAAGTAGATTAGTGTGTGGAAAGTGTTTAGGAGGCGGTGGAGGCTTGTATTTATAAGTGGGGATTAGGGTTTGGGAGTTAATGAAGGTGGAAGGTGATTGGAGGAGAAAGGACGTGGAGAAGGGTGAAATATGATTGGCTAAAGAAGGGGTGGAAGGTGATTGGAGGAGAAAGGAGGTGGAAAATGGTGAAATCTAATTGGCTAAAGAAGGGGTGGAAGGTGATTGGAGGAGAAAGGAAGTGGAAAAGGGTGAAATCTAATTGGCTAAAGAAGGATGAAAGGTGATTGGAGGAGAAAGGAGGTGGAAAAGCTTTTGGTTTTTCTCACTTTTACTCCCTGCACTTTGTAACTAGGTTATTTTGTGTCGTTGTCTTGTATTTTAACTTGTTTTTAGGTATCCAAAGTGTATTTTAAGTCTCAGTTTTGTGTATAAACACGTATTTAAAGATTGATTGCGTATATAACACAAATATGAAAGGTAACATGTATATGTATAAAATAAATTTCCATTATGATCAAAGCCTCAGATTAAAAGATTGGAAATGAACGACGAATACGACATGATTATAAGTTTCTAAAAATAGAAATGCGAATACAACTTTCTAAATATGGAATGTATGAAAATGCGAACCGTTACAGACACCGGCGCACAATGCTCTGGCTTTCAGACTTTCTCATTTCTTTTGCATTTTCAACTTCCTTCTTGTATACCACACTTCCCATGCTTCGTGTAGAACCAGAAACCTTCCATTAAGCTTTGAAAAGCCATCCATTAAGCTCAAAGTACTTGCAAATCAGAGCAACTCAAAGTAAATCGTTTTCATACAAATAACCATGTAAAACCTCATAGTTAAACACATTAAAGCACAATTAAATACCCTCACATCATTGTTGTTGATGAGGCATTAGATATTTTTTTCACTTTTAGTGAATTGTATTCCATTCCTTTGTGTTTTTCCACGTATCAAACAGCACAAAATAATGATCTATTCTACTTTTATAAGGGTAACCAAACAAGACAATACAATAATAATGATCCATTTCTTTTCATTGTTCATTTCACCCCTTGTTCATTTCACTATTAACATATACTAATTATCTCGTCCATTTCATTGCCTCATGCCAAACATACCCTAAGGGTCAGTTTGGTATTTGGCAATAAGATGGACGAGGGAAAAGAACGAACAAGGTAATGAAATCGATCATTACCATTCCATGTCTTGTTTGGTTACCATGTGGTAAAGGAATGAATAATTTCTTAGTATTGTTTGGTAGGCAGGAAAAGACGAATGAATAAAATCGGTGATGAGTGCGGTGGCGGAGGCGATGGTGGAGGTGGCGGAGGCCATAGTAGAGGTGGTGGCGGCGGTACGCGGTGGTGGATGGAGGCGACAGTGGTGGGTTGTGGGTGATGCGTTGTGATGTTAATAAACGGTGAAAAGGGAATGGAATGCAAAAAAACAAAGGGGGGGGGGGGTGGCGAAATCATTTTGTGGGAATGGAATGCTTTGTGTCATGTATGTTTCCATTCTATTGACTAACCAAACACTTTTTTTTTCATTTCATCACACTTGTCTATTCCATTCTAGATCTCATTCCTGCATACCAAACACTACCTAAAAAATTTATTCCTTTAAGAAACATGAAAACATAGAAAGTTAACTAAGTTTTATGTAAAGCAACCAATAGTTTAAAGTTTCTACCTTTAAAATTTGAATAATATTTATCTAAGTAATAATTAGTTATCATAAGGAATTAAATCTTTTGAAAAAACCCAACAAAACTTTTACTTATCTTATTCTCATAAAAAGTCGGAGGACTTTAATCAACGACAAAATCTAGTGCTTAGCGGTTAGGACTCGGTAACCTGTTAGTGACATTTGTGAGAAATATGATATGGGTAAAGACTTTACTGGCATATCAACGACGTATATTACTGACAAATCATTTAGGGCTACCTCATTAACCGGTATCTTTGTCAGTATTCCATCAACGATATTTCATAAAAAAAAACTAGGATGGTAAACCTTTGCCGTAACTGATAGTTTTCGTCTATCAAAGTCTTAGCTAGTCACTCTTGTAATTACCATTTGGTTTGTAGGCTAGCGGTATTAAAGTGCGTTGTGAAGAAGTTTCACTCTAAGTGGTTGAGAGTTTTAATCCCATAATGAACATTGGTGTGCGTTTAGGAATAGATTTCATTAGCATATGAGTTAGAAGTTCTAAGAAAAATTATTATTGTAACTACTTCATCACCCTATACTTTGAAAACAATAAGTGCATATATTAACAACCCAAACTTCAAAATTAGATTTGACGAATCACACAAAAAAAAATATAAGATAAATGAAACAATTCAACCTAATAAAAATTAGAGTAAACTTCTGTTTTGCTCCCTGTGGTTTGGTCATTTTAACGGTTTTGCTCCAATAGTTTAAAAATAGCTATTTTCCTCCCTGATCTTTCGAGTTTGTCGCCAGTTTGCTCCCTAATCTTTCGAGTTTGTCGCCAGTTTCCTCCCTGATGGAGTTAGAGGCTGGGAGCAAAATGAAGATAAGTTAGAAAAATCAGGGAGGAAAATAATTATTTTTAAACTATTTGAGCAAAACCGTTAAAATGACCAAACCAAAGGGAGCAAAACGGAAGTTTACTCTAAAAATTATCAAGCACCATGTTTCATCAAAAGTTTATCTTTTAGTTTCCCCAATTAGTTATTCCTCTTCACTAATCGTCAAATTAACAGGTACATCATAAAACTTTAAATATATAATAAGTTTTTATATTTATTGGTAATAATAATAAGAATAATAAATGTTTTATCCTTTTTTACTTTAAAAGAAATTAAAAATGAAACTACACCAAAAATCTCCGTAGAACTAAACCTAAGATTTATCCTCTTAAGTGTAAGATTTATCCCCTAATCTTTACCATTGAGCTACATCCCAATTCTTCACCGTTGCATATTGACTATTGAGGAGCGAACAATCTCAATTCTTCACCGTTGCTTATATTTTCGTTAATAAAGTATCTTATTTACTAATTGTTAAAACAACAAGAGAATGGCAGCGAGAAGGTCCAGGATCCACCTCAAAAGACAGCTTCTTGATAAGAATCTGCAATCAAAGAACACAGTTAGCCTTAACGCGAGAGGGGGCCTCTCGCGTTTGGACTCCGGCGTGAGAATCAATGGACTGATATTTAAGAGTCTAAGCAAAAGAAAGGATAAGAGTTTAGAGTGAGAGAATGAGTGAATGGTCTAACCTTTGGCTGGGATAAGACTATTCTTATATAGGCAGACTGGTCTGTCCAATGAGCCTTATGCCAGTTGTACACCTTCTAGTCCAGGTAAGCTTATCCATCTTGAGGTTGCTTGCAGGTTTGGTCTTTACCTCTTTAGGTATGTTTCAGGTTTTATGTGTCTCGATGATACTTTATGCTTTATAGAAGTTTGTCCTTTCGTCTTGACTTGTTCAATTCAAATCCCAAGGTTACACGGTAACTTTGGCTTCCCGTCATCAACTATAGGCACATCAGCTCCTGATCAGGAGCTTCAAGCTTCTGACTTTCAGCTTCTTGCTTTGTGTTTCATCATTGCTTATTTATTTATTTATTTATTTTTATTATTACTGTTGACTTTGACATTGCTGACTGGAATCTCCAAGTACCTATGTCATCACTAATGCTATACTAAATTCATCACCCCTAAACTCGAAAACGTTAAGCGGATGAATAAGCTATAAAACATATAGAATGTCGTCAAAATCTTAAAATTTATCAAGCACCATTTTCCATTCTAGTTTAAACATTCAAAATATTACAATATTTTCTGAAAATCGTTAAATTCCCCCAATTACAATTAACCAAAACAATACAACTCTTTAATGTATTATAACTGTCTATTGGTTAAAATAGTGTAATAGTATTTTTTTTTAATTAATTTATTTAAAAAGGATTTTAAAAAATGAAAACTAACATGTGGTGTATCCGTGTATATTTTCCTTTACAACATTTACTTCGTTCCATAAATAGCCCCTCTTTCACGGGAGTAAATTGTAGTATTGTACACCATTAGGGGGTAGGGGTGGTTCACTAGTGATGGGTTCTAGTGATGGGAGCACCCAATCAAATCATGCCATGTCAGCACCCAATATTCTAGTGATAGTGATAGAAATGTAGTGGGGGTGGTATCACTAGTGATGGGGATTCCAATGTACAAGTATTAATGCACAATGTACAAGTCATACCCTATCAAAACTCAAAGTTCAACGCGTGACCACCATAACTCGTTATACTTCCACGAGTGATAGAAAGCACCGGCGGCGGTGTTCCGTGGCCATTCAACGCGTTGTACAATGCCATCACGGGACCGCCCCGTGTGGCCTTATTACTAGTTATATACCCCATTTTTAAATTTTATATTTTGTGCGCTGAAATATCAATATCAATATCAATGTAGTATTATTATATAGTTACAAAAGTACTTTAATGTTTGTACTCTGACTAGTTTTACTTGATGTCGCGCGTTGCGGCGAAATCGAGCAAATGATAATGTAAAACAAACGTGATTTGAAAATAAAACATATTGTTTAGAAAGCAAACCATTAGAACAGTTTAGTTTATCATCGTACAATTTTATAATACCAAATAAATACTTTATTTTGGCTACAACTTTGTTTTTAACAAAACTTATAATGTAATGTCAGGGAAAAATCAAGCACAACTACATACTTAAGTTTTTAGAAAAAAAGTTATTAACATAAATTATTAGAGAAGTATCAAATTAATCGATAAATTAATATATGTTCTAAACAAAGAAAAGGGAATTATTAAAAAATGACAAAGGATAAATATGGTTTTAAAAAGGTAAAAATATTAAATATATATTATTAAAGGAAATATAATAATAAACTATTATAATATATTAAATAAAAAATAATAAAAAACTATATATTATTATAAAAACAAAGTTACTATTCATCATCCTTTATCAACAATATATATATATATATATATAAAACTAGTTAATGCCCCGCCCGCGTTGCGGGGCGATGGCCGAATAATTCTCAATCAATTAAAAAAACACTACTATAATTTTGCTAGGAAAAAATCTAAAATGATGATAAGAACGTCTTTTTCGGATCAGGGTAAAACTGTAATTTTTCAGGACTAACGAGCAAGTGTTAGGCAGCTCCTTGACACGGGAAAAAATTAAATCGAGTCAACCAATTAAAAATAAAGTTTTATACTTTTGCAAAAAAAAAAAAAAAAAAAAAAAAAACTAAAACGATGGGAAAAACGTAATTTTGAACTGACAGCGAAATCATAATATTTTTTCAGGGATAAAATCGTAAATTAAATGGACCAATGGGGGAGTGCCAGGCATCTGCCGGCATGACTGTAATTTTACACTAGGGGCAAATTTGTAATTTAACCAGGGAAAAAAACCAATGGAGAAAATGTAAATTTAATTTGAGGGCAAAATCGTAACTTCGCTGTGAGAAAAAAAAAACTAATGGCAAAAGTGTAAATTTAAGCGGGGCAAAATCGTAATTTTGAACCGATGGCAAAACTGACATTTTTAGCTGGGAGCAAAGACATAAATTTATTTTTAAATCGGGGAAAAATATAACTTTTAACTGATGGCAAAATCCTTATTATAATGAGAAAAAAACAAATGGCAAAACTGTAAATTTAAACGGGGTAAAGACGTAATTTTGAGCGTAGGGCAAAAATGAATTTTTTAGCTGGGAGCAAAAGCGTAAATTTGTTTTTAAGGGTGGAGATACAATAGGAAGTTTATTTGGCTAAGAAGGCTAGGAAGTGATCTTGACCATCCATTTAGTTAATCAAGGGCTAAGATTAACTGATGGAAATTGAAGGGAAGAAAAGAGGCGCGTGAGTTTGTTTAGGGGCATTCTAGTCAATCCAAGGCAATAGTTGTCACACCCTGGCTTTGCGGAAGCGAGGGTTTATTTAGTGTGACTTCTTAATACCATAGCAACAATCATAACAATGCTATATGATAAAAACATGAGATATTCATCCATTAATAAAGTTTAGAAAAAGCCCATTTTCAGCAATCTCAAAATAAGTTACAAACCTTAACTTGATTTAATTGAGTTCATAAAGACTTAGCAAAAGACTTTAAACAATACTGGGCTTAGAGATATGTAACCCGTCCAGGAAGGGGTTACGCCTTCTAAACCCTGAATGACTTCTTTATTCAAACGCAGCTTGAAAATACGTGCATACCGTGCCAGATCCGTTAGTTTCCTGAAATACATGTAGTTTGAAAAATCAACATAAAGTTGAGCGAGTTCATGTGTAGGTGAGTTTGTATAAACCCTTGTAAAAATGTCAGTATGTATGAAAATCCCTGGTATGTAGCAAATAAGGAAAAAGAGATCGATTAATGTGTAGCTAATACATTAATAAGTGACATGGCCTAGGAAGCACTCAAACCTGTAACGCGGATTTCGTACCGGTCCTTCCGGCGGAACGACATAGTCACCACATGCAGCCACACGCTGGCCCATGTGTGGGGCTCGCAACACCCGATAGATCTATCACTCATGCCTCTCGGTCCTTATACAAGGATTAATGGTCTTACGATAATAGCCTATCCAGTCACGTGATCTAGCAGTAGGTTCCTTAGCTAATCATACCGTGTATAAAACGTTTGTAGTAAATGTAACATGTATTTCACCCCCGCAGTTTAAAAACTGAAAACAGTTAAGAGAAAATGGGGAGCATGAACTCACAGTATTGCGTCTTCAGTACTCGTAACTCGTAACCCAAATCTCCTTAGCAAATACGACTACCTACAATGGTCTAACGCCTATTAGACGAACGGGTAGTGCCTTGTCTTAGTATGTATGTTTTTGAGTTACGATCCTGGTATTATTCCAAGTGATAATAATTGTATTTAGTTTTGGAATAATTGTTTATTCAACATTTCTGTATTAGTACTTCTCAAGTCTTAGTATTCGTGTTCCCTTCCCAAGGATGGGGGTTTTAAAATGCATGTGCGTTTATATAATTCCAAAACATATTATTAAGTCTCACTTAATGTAGTATATTTTATTTCATTTGCCCAAAATACTTTATTCCCAAAATATAAATATTTTTCCCAAAAATATTATATTTTATTCCATATAATTTTCCAAAATAATATCCTTGTCAAAATACACACTTATGAGTATTTTCTGAAAAAACGTAAGTTACGTTGTAAGGTTCGGGTGGTATAAACAATACCGGTGTAACTTAAATATTTATTGTGAAGGCGTTCGTATTATTTTGGAGCCGTGAATATTCAGTGTATTCTAGTAATATTATTTTTACCCTAAAAATAATATTTGTATAGTTCACAAAATAATCATAAAAATTCACACAAGTGCTATTATGAAAAATATATACTAAATATATATTTTAACAAGTTTTATTTATGAAAATCCCGCCTCCGACACTTGGAGATTTTGTAATAACAATTCATGGCGAAGTTTGTTTGGAAAAAAAAACAAGTCGAAAATATATTCATAACACTTGTCGTAAAAATATTTTCCAAGTGTTATATTTCTGGAAAAATTTCGCCAGAGTTTCCTCTGTAACTGGAGGTGGCCACGCTTTCAAGCGTATCATTTTCTTTTATAAATTCAACCAACAATGTTCCCAACATCAACAAACAATATTTCAACACTAAACTAGTCAAAAATATACGTAAGTCGCACACACATGAACTTGTGGGTTATGTAAAAGTGTGTAGTAACCTTCCGGTGTGTTTAGTAGATCTTTCTATTTTTATAAATGAAATCGGCTTCTTAAAAATCTTACTTTTAAAGAAAATGTAAGTTTACAACTTCTTGTCAAAAATCTCAAAAATAATTCTTTGTTAAAACCTTTCGTTACACAAGTGTCTATACACTTGTTTGTTCACAAAAACACCTTTAGTTTAGGAAAGATCCGGTTTTAAAATATGGTTTTTTCTTACAGTTGCTTCTTCGAAAATACCACTTGTAGATCTTTAGATCTACTAGTTTAGAACCCCATTTCATAAGAAAAATTGTTTTTACACAAGTTCATGTTTATGTTTGAAAGGGTTCGTCATCTAATAACTTTACGACTTAACATAGGGCTAGTTCATGTTCCATGAACACGATCTAGCGGGGTTTGATGACGATCCATTCCAACACTAGTAATCAACAACAATAAATGATCATAACAAAACTAGTTTCAAAAGTTTTACACTAACATTCATTCATTAACCACCATGTTTATTATTTTTAGTAGACTTTTAGTTTTGGTCTCTAGTGTTCATGATTTTTATCCGACAAATTTCTTATTAACCACTTTAGATATGAACAATAGGATGTTTAGAGTCGCTTACTACTAGCTCGAGGCTAGGGAAGAAACTAGACGAAAAATGGGTGGTTAATAGCGTGGCGAAGAGGTCCTTGGCAATCCGTAAGCACCGAGCCTCCTTATACGTGATCCTTCACCTTTGTATGTTAATAAAATGCCTTACTCTAAACTTGAAAATGGATGTGGGGTGTTGTTAGGGGGGTTCGGCCGAGAGTGTTAAGTGAGGGAGAGAAGAAAGAAATTTTTTTTTTTTTTTGTTTAGTGATGATGAATGTAATGTGATTACCCATTAAGCCTATTTATAATCCATTCATTTCTATTAACCCTTATACAACATGTAGCCAAGATTTTAGACAAGTATGAATAAAAACCGTTTGGTTACAAAGGGGGGTCATGGTTTGGTTCTACCTAGTTAATTAGTTACTAGTTAAGTTTAGTTAGGAGGTTTATTTAGTGTATTATGTGTGTAGTAATTTATAACGAGTGTTAGGGTACTCGGGGACCCTAACTGGCTCATAAAAGAAAAATAGTGTCATTGACATTATTTTTATGTTCCGGGTTAAGTTTGGTTGTACTGTTGGATATTTCTCCGTTAAAGTGCTAAATAAGTATTTAAAGTGTCGTTAATATTATTTTTAGTGACACAATAAATTCCTGACACTTTGGAAAGTGTCTAGTAATATTTTTCTCATGTTTTTGCACTTTACTAGTTAATTTAAATGCTGAATTTTTTATTTAAAGTGCAGAATTTTTGTACTTAAAGTACGTTTTAGGCACATCCGGTCACTATAACAATCACCTAGTGACGCAGTTCTACAGTCCTCACCTCCCTACACTCCCTACTAGTGTAGTAATCTATTCCCGGCTCATACTGGCCTTAGAGACAGTGTCTGTCTTATGCTGGCTTTGTCAGCATGTTTACTGGGTTATCCGTATAGTGTGCTCACTGTGCTTTTGTGCATCAAGGTTGTCACTGATGTTTGCGTGTAAATAATGGAGTGACAGTAATAAAGTATGATGCATGTACATGTATGTATCAGAAATCAAGAAACAGTTTAACCACAATTGTAAGCAAGCACAGTAATTAAGCATTAATTAAATATTAATTAATTGTACGGATTCCTGGTTTTGTGAGGGTTGTCACAATAGTTTCTCTCTCTTCCAATTCCCCCCCCCCTCATTTTTTAAACGTTAATAACTCTTTTATACGACATTATTTTTTTATAAAAATTGCACCAAAAAAACGAGCGTTTTTTTATCTTTAAAACGAGTATACTATTGCTATATTTTCGAAAAATAATTTCGAAAACCCAGTTGCGTAAAACGCAATGGAAAAAACCCAGTTGCGTAAAACGTAACGGAAAAAAAAACCTAAAAAATGACATTCTTCTAAAACAAAATGGAACAAAAATACAAAGAAATGTCTTATTTGTAATACGCAATGGCCAGAAAACACAAAGAAATGTCTTATTTCTAAAACGCAATGGCCTAAAAACACAAAAGAAAGTGTTATTTCTAAAACGCAATGGACTGAAAACACATAAAAATGTGTTTTACCTAAAACGCAATGGACTAAAAACACTTCAAAATGTATTTTTCTAAAACGCAATGGACCAAAAAACACATAAACATGTCTTTTTCCTAAAACGCAATAGCCTAAAACACAAAATAAAATGTTCTTTCTAAAACGCAATGGACTGAAAACACATAAAAATATGTTTTACCTAAAACGCAATAGACTAAAAACACTTCAAAATGTATTTTTTCTAAAACGCAATGACCTAAAAACACAAAAGAAAGTGTTTTTTCCTAAAACGCAATGAAAAAAACATAACAAAACGCAATGAATTAATGTTTTTATATAATACAATATTGCATTTTATATATACCCAAGAATCAACCCCCTTTTCATAGCTAAAAACAAAAAAAATGTTGACTTTTGACAATATTGCGTTTTACAACTAGTGTAGGCTGTCACCATTTTTATATATGTAAAACTGGGTAAATGCTTTTTTTGGAAAGCAAAAGTTGGTCAAATATTTGATAGGTTGGAACAATCATTTACCCAGTTATTTGTAAAACGCAACAACCATTCTATTTCCTTATTCTTTCTCTTTCTCTCTCTCACAATTAAACAACAAAACCCTAAGAATCCCTCATTCTGTTTAGCCGCAAACTATATATCTCACACTCAAACTCAAACACTAACACAAATCTTTTTCTTTCTCTAAAACGCAATAAACAAATTCAGCCACAAATATTTCTTTTCTTCTTTCTACGATTCAAAACAAAAACCATTAAAGCAACAATTAAACCTGGAAGATCATTGAAGTGAAGATCGCTTTAGCACTTTTTCCGTCATTGGAACCTGTAAATGGTGTTCGAAGTGAACAATCCGACGGTTGACAGAATAGATCGGACGGAAATCACTGAGGTGGAGCGACGGCGGTGAGCGATGGGGTGGTGGTGGTGGTGGGGTGAGAGATGAAAGATAGTGGTGGTGGTGGTGTGGGGTGAGAGATGAAAGATGGAAGCTGAAACTCCATTTTTTTGTGCTTGAAAAATGACAGGGAATGTGAAATTGTGTTTGGACCAATATACCCTCACGCACCCTAAATCAAAAAATTATACGTGGATGGCAAAGATTACTTCCTACCCTTCCTAGCAAGATCAAACTTCCTATTTGATCCTTACCCTTGTTTTTAAATGGTGGTAAAAACATAATTTTGAACTGATGGCAAAATCATAGTTTTAAAGCGCAATAAAAACGTAAATTTGTTGGGCCAATAGGGGAGTGCCAGGCAGCTACCTGGCACTATTCCTTTGCCGCCCATGTGACCCAATGAAGGGGCGGAACTATTCCCGTCGACATTTTAGTTTGTAGTAGTTGAAAATGTCAAACACTATTACTTTTATTGTGATGTTATTACACTTAGGGGTTATTTGGCAACTTCTGAATGGTTAGGTGCTGAACCAGTTAGAGGTCTGAACCATTAAGAGCCAATATAATACTTAACCATTCAGACTTTGTATAATACTTAACCATTTAGAGGCAAATGTCTAAACCATTCAGACATCTACTCGCGAAAAAAACAGACTGAACCATTAAGTGTTGAACCAGTAAGAGGTCTGAATCATTAAGAGGCTCGTTAAAAGGTAAACAAACAGCCCCTTCAATAGTAGAGGATATCTTTTGTAATAAGTTTTTTTTTCTTTTCTAAATTACTTATAGTTAGCGTAACAACAAGCCTTATTAACAAATAATTTAAATGTTCTGATGGACGACAAATCAACTCTAGTTGTACCCTGAAGGGGTATGGTCCCAAATCTCGCGTCTGCATGACCGCGAATGACCATTACCCTTATCAAAAACCCCCACCAGCAATAACTCACCTATGTCTGCGTGGGCACACGCGAACACAGCGGTCCTGCAAATAGCTGTGCGATGTCAGGCTAGCTACTCAACTACCCTCCTTCACTCCTCGGCTATAAATACTCACCCCAAACCAGGTTTGAGGTATCTCTTCTCAACTCTCTCACTACTACTACTATCACACTTTGCTTCCCAAGCAAACTACTGATTCTCACGCCGGAGAGTGGTAACAAGGAGCACCCCCCACCCCATCCTCCTTGTTACGAGTCACGGCTTGTTTCCTTGTGCAGGAAACCCACCACCAGACGATCCAGCCAGCGATCCTCGGAAAGAAGGGATTAACCCTCTTGACGAGACCATTGAGTTAACCCACCTGGTTAACCATTGTTTCATCATTGGCGCCCACCGCTACTCTTAGCACTTTTTTCCAACCATCCCTCTCTCCAAAGACCATGTCTGATCGTCAAAACAACACTACCGGGGATAACCTAAACCCCGTAAACACAGGGCCTACGGGGACTGCCCCTCCAGCCCCAAACATTGAACATATTGGCACATCAACGCAAGGGGGTGCATCCCTTACGTTCGGCCATGATCTATCACAGTACGCTTCTGTGATACCTCCAGGCATGAACCTCAATACCTGGTACGACCAGCAACAAGCTTTGCTGGCCGCAGCATACAACAGGGCCTGCGCAGATGCGCAAGTATCTGCGGGACCTACCCCAGCACCACATACCCCTGCGGGTCGTACTCTACAATACGACGGCAGGGCCCCAACACATCCGGCCTCCAGAAGCAGGCACGAAGACCGCGGTTCCTCATACTGCGATGTCCGCACGCTGGATGCGGATGATTCCACATATGGGTCCCGCCGCAGGGACCCTATACATAGCCGCCTTGGCCCCCATGGCGAGGATAGGCGACAGTCTACAGCCCACCACGGCCTAGGCGTTCATAGCCGACTGGGACCCCAGTCCCACCGTGAAGGGCAAGGCCATACCGATCCAGACGATGGTACATACCGTGCGGAATCCCATGCCACCAGCAGCAGACCGGGAGGACGCAACTACGTTCCTCCCACTCACCCCCGCACTACATACCTCCGCGCTGCAAAGCATCACCGCGGCCAACCCTACAGGCCGAAATCTGCGGCCGAAAACTCCAAGTTCGTCCCGGAAATCGCACACGCCGATGTCACCACCACAAAATTCCCATTAAACTTTGGGAAATACAACGGTTCGACCGACCCAGATGATCACAATAACATCTTCGTCGGCGCCGGTTGCAACGGTAGGTGGGATGAACCCACCTGGTGCCATTTTTTTCCACAGACCCTAACAGGTCTGGCCAGGGCATGGTTCGATTCCCTACCACCAGGGTCACTGACCTCATTCGAGGACTTACAAGAAAAGTTCCTCGCGCACTTTAGCCAACAACGACGCCATGAACGTGATTCCATGGACGTCATGAACATCTGGCGCAGGGATAACGAATCACTTGAAGCGTTCGTTGTCCGTTACAATAAAGAATGCCTAGAGATAGGCGATGTCGCCGACCAAATGGCACGTAACCATTTCATTGTTGCCGTTAAAGACGAGCAAATGGTTATGAATATCTCTGGCAAAGATGGTTTGCCTAAAAAGTGGGAAGATGTCATGGCTGCGGTCAAGACATACGCCCAGACTCAGCGGTCCCTCAGACCGCACATGTCAAAGGCACAACCCCAAGCGGAAGGCCAGTCTTCCCGCCAAGAGCCAAAGCGCAGCAATAAGCGCAACCGGGACACATGGAATCGTGGCAGCGATTCCAGGCCATATGTCCCACGAAACAACCAGCCCGACGCAAGGGCTACAATCAACGCCCAGCGTGAAAACCGGGCGTCAAAAAAGGAGTCTCGGGACCGCAGCTGGACCGAGATCAACCAGTCACCAAGCGACGTCCTCCTTACGGACGCGCAATTCCTACGACCGGCCCAACCGATGAAGTCCAAAAAGAACCAGGATCTCGCACTCTACTGCGAGTATCACAAGGACAATGGCCACACAACAAACAGCTGCATCAGTCTCCGACTGGAGATTGAGCGAGCCCTAAAAGAGGGGAAACTACAACACCTGTTGACAGGCGCACAAAAAGCTACCAAGCGCATCACTCCCCACAACGAGGGCACCTCCACGGGTAAAAGGACCATGTACGTGGCCTCAACCCACATGATCAATGGAGGGCGAGGAAGGCCGCGCAAGGCGGTAAGAAGACCGGACAATGACTGGAAAGACGAACAAGTTGTCTTTCCAAAACTCCGAGGCGGACCGCGCGACAGGCGCGCCGTGGTTATCACGGGCCACCTGGCTCACTACTGCACCGAGCGATTATTCATCGACCCGGGTAGTACATCCGATATTATATACGAGCAGTGCTTCAATCAATTCGAACAAGAAGACAAAGATCAGTTGCAGCCGGTGGACTACCCGTTGGCCGGGTTTGCAGGGGAAACCGTATTCCCCTTGGGCCAAATTACTTTTAGTGTGCGCCTCACCAACGGGAGGCACACAAGAACGGAGGAGGTAAACTTCATGGTTTTAACTCACACCTCCAAATACAACGTACTTCTCGGAAGAGAGTCCCAGGGAGACTTCAACATGATCACATCCGTCCCCCACTCCGCCATCGGTTTCCCAACCGCAACGGGGGTCGCGATAATATACGCCCGAAGAGATGTTATGTCTACGGACGAGCTACGTCCAGCCAAGGTAGCAAGGCCTACCCCCAACACTCAACCTGAAAAATGGGTTCTTAACGCAAGACACCCGGAACAAACAGTTACGTAGGGCCACGCCTTGTCCCCTACCATCAAAGCGCGCCTGAAGCAACTCCTCTTCAGGAACCAAGATATTTTTGCATGGACACCCGCACACATGACAGGGGTGCCACGCGAAATCGTGCAACATTTCTTGAATACCATGCCAGGTATCAAGCCGGTGATCCAAGGCCAACGCCACCTTGGATCATCAAAAAACGCGGCGATGGAAGAGCAGGTACAGGAACTGCTCTCCGCAGGCATCCTGCGGGAAGTCAAATACCAGACTTGGTTGTCCAACCCAGTCATGGTAGAAAAACCAAGCGGGGGCTGGCGCATGTGTGTCGATTACAAAGACCTCAATAAGGCCTGCCCCAAGGATTGTTACGCACTTCCAGAGATCGACGAGAAGGTCGATAACCTCGCACCATTTCGATGGAAGTGCTTCCTCGATTGTTACAAAGGCTACCACCAGGTACAGATGGAAATCGAAGATGAAGACAAAATGGCATTCCGCACTCCTACCGGGAACTACTGCTATACCAAAATGCCGTTCGGGTTGCGCAACGCGGGCGCAACCTATCAAAAGTTGATGAACGACACTTTTCGCAGTCAAATCAGCAAAAGTGTCGAAATCTATATGGACGACCTGGTCGTCATGAGCATGGAGGAAGACACCATGCTCAACGATATCGAAAGAACATTCCAAACTCTGTGAAGCGTCAACATGAAGCTTAATCCAGGGAAATGCTCGTTTGGAATGGAAGAAGGCAAATTCCTCAGATTCATCGTAACCAAAGATGGATTCAAGGTAAACCCGGAAAAAGTTCAGGCGATCGAACTCATGCCATCGCCCTCTACGATGAAAGAAATGCAACGACTAGCCGGCAGGCTAGCCGCACTAAACAGATTCTTAGCCAACCACGCAGCTAAGTCATACCCTTTCATCAAAACCCTGCGTAGCTGCCTAAAAAAGGAACAATTCCAATGGACCGCAGAGGCCGAAAAAGCTTTCCGGGAGATGAAAGAGTGTTTGATCCAACTCCCAACTTTAACCGCACCACGAAAAGATGAGCCACTTATTTTATACCTGTCTGCCGCGAACAACGCGGTAGGCGCGGTACTCATAGTGGAACGAGAAGGAGTCCAAACACCCATCTACTACATCAGCAAAATGCTCAACGACCCAGAGACAAGGTACTCCATCATGGAGAAATTGGTACTGGCACTAGTGCACGCATCGAGACGTTTACGACGTTACTTCGCAAACCACGTCATCACAGTGTTAACCAACTACAGGATCGGCCCGATCCTATCCAAACCTGACATCTCTGGGAGGTTAGCAAAATGAGCAATCGAGCTGGGCGCACTTTCACTTAACTATAAGCCGCGCCCCGCAATCAAAGGCCAGGTCTTGGCTGATTTCGTTGCTGAAGTACCAGCAAACCGCATTCAAGAATGCGAAGAAGAACAAAACCCTACATCACCACCATCCTCCGCAGAAACCTGGGCACTATATACAGATGGTGCATCCAACGAAGATGGTGCTGGCGCAGGTCTGCGACTTGTCAGCCCCGATGGCCAAGAGCTAACCTACGCAATCCGCCTCGATTTCAAAAGCACGAATAACGAAGCGGAGTATGAGGCTCTACTGGCAGGGCTGCGTTTGGCAGTCAAACTCGACGTCAAACATTTGGAAGCACACGTCGACTCACTACTGGTTGCAGGGCAGATACGCGGTGACTATGCCGCAAAAGGAGATATCATGATCCTCTACCTCGAACAAGCCCTGCAACTGAAATCAAGGTTCACCTCCTTCAATATTCGCCATATCAACAGGAGTGATAACAAACCCGCGGATGCACTATCAAAACTTGCATCCACCAGCTTCCAACACCTGGCAAAAGAGGTACGCATCGAGATTCTGCAAAATCCTTCAGTACCCCTGCGCCAAGTCAATGTCATCCAGTACGGTACAACATCCTGGATGACACCGATAATTGCATACTTACAATCAGGTGTTACTCCCGAAAGCAAGGCAGAAGCACGCAAGCTACAATACAAAGCGTGTCATTACCAAATGGGAGACGGTATCTTATACCGTAAATCATACCTAGGGCCACTCCTACGATGCGTCAACCCCCAAGATGCCACATACCTTATCAAAGAAATTCACGAGGGAATATGTGGCATACACGCAGGCCCTCGCATGGTCGTGGGTACTATTGGCCCGGCATGCACCTGGACGCAGTCAAAGTCTTACGCAAGTGTTTCAATTGTCAGCGACATGCTCCCAAGACCTTGCGTCCCAAGAACAACCTGATAACCGTCACCACCGCATGGCCATTCCAGAAATGGGCAATCGATGTGGTGGGACCATTTCCAGACGCATCAGGTGCAGTGAAATTTATCATAGTGGCTGTTGATTACTTCACAAAATGGGTAGAGGCAAAGCCACTTGCATCAACCACCGCTATGATAACAAGGAAATTCGTGTGGGAACATATCATCTGCCGTTTCGGTCTACCAATGTGCATCGTCACCGATAACGGTACCAACTTCGCCGCCGATGACTTTCAAAAATGGCTAAAGGAGCTAAACATTGAACACATATTCTCCTCAGTGGCGCATCCGCAAGGGAACGGCCAAGTCGAGAGTATCAATAAAAGCTTAGTCGAAGGCATCAAAGCACGGTTGGGAATAGCCAGACGCGGCTGGGTTGATGAACTCCCAAGTATTTTATGGGCTCACAGAACAAGCCCAAAAACAAGCAACGGTGAGACACCCTTCAGCCTGGTCTATGGCACTGAAGCGATGATCCCCGCGGAAGTAGGCCTCCCCTCACCTAGAATGTTGGCTATCAACAAGATAGACAACAATGAGGAACGCAGGGTTGACTTGGACCTCTTGGAAGAAAGGCGCGAAAACGCTGCCATCAACGAGGCCAAATACAAAACCAAACTTGAAAAGTACTACAACGCACGCGTTCGCATTTGTACTTTCAACCCGGGAGACTACGTCCTTCGTGACAATGAAGCATCTAACGCGGAACGCCCAGGGAAACTTGCCCCCAAGTGGGAAGGACCCTACCTCATCCAAGAGGTCCTGGGCAAAGGCGCGTACAAACTGCAAACATTAGAAGGCAAAACTATCGCACGTACATGGAACGCACAACAGCTTAGACGCTGCTACATGTAAGCCATGTTTTTTACATTCACCATGTAACCTATCGGGCCGCAGGCCAGTCGCAAATAAATAAATAAACGATTCAATGCAATATTGTTTATTTTCTTCTAATACAAATGTGTGTTCCACTCTGCGGTATCTACAAAAACAGATTGGCAAAATCTTCATTCATGATACCCACACAGAGTGGTGAACACACGCAACTATTGCAATAGGCTGACAATAGCAAACCATCAACTGCCTATCCGGCTGGATATGCAAAAACGGTTTTCACAAAACTTAGACAATTCCTAAACCCTACAGGAGTTGACTAATACTCATACGACAAAGGTATTCATACCCGCATATCATCTAGATATGCAAAAGGCAAACACAGACTCGGTGTTATTCACAATAACATTTACAAGTTCAGTCAGGCAAGTAGTAAAAACACTTGTACAAATTGAACAAAACGATTCTTTATATTCAAAAAAAAAAATTCCTACACCTACGCGGTGCACAAGGAATTTACATAAAGTTTTGACATTTACATGAGGAAACAAAAAAGGCACGCAGGCCAGCCTAGTCTTTCTTTGTCCCGCTGGAACCCGCACCATCAGTACCCTCAATAGCAGGCTTCTCCTCATCTTCTTCATCAGCATATAACACTCGCAAGCGGTCCACATAGTCCTCCGCTTCTAGACACTTTTCAAGCTCCTCCAGACCGGAAAGGGTTGTTTCGTTAAACGCCGTAACCGCTGCATCAAGAAGCGCTTCTGTATCCACACCGTGGAACCCGGATCGCTCATCAGTATATCGGCCCTGGGCCATAACATTCATATGACCAATGCAACGATTATAGCCAGCTTTAAAACCAGCATCCCGGGCACGCTCCTTAATCTCATTAACACCTGATACATTCTCAGGTGCGTCAAGGATGGCCGTAACAATCTGCGAAACAAGAATACAAAGGTTATCAAAGGCAAACCTACAACAAAAATAATGAAGGCAACGGATACTTACATGCCCGATCCCGCGCATACGCATCCATTCACGGTCAGCCTTGAGCAGCTCAAGTGACGAAGCAAGGCTATCTCTAGCCTCTTCAGCCTCTCTTGCCCGCGCTTCAACTTCCGCAGCACGGGCAGAGACTTCCTCAATAGTAGCCCCCCGGGTCCCCACTTCACCCTTTTTTCAAGAACAACACAAGTATACAAATATTATCAACATACTAGTGACACATACGCAAAATCAATGGCAAAAAAGACTTGTACCTGAAGGCCCAAGATAGTTTTCGATAAGTTGGTACGATCAACATTTGCCCCTTCAAGAGCCTTTGCAGCGCGGGCCCCTCCTCCTTGGCCTCTTCAAGAGCCTTTGCAACGCGGGCCCCTGCCTCCTTGGCCTCTTCAAGAGCCTTTGCAAGGCGAGCTTCCGCCTCTTTGGCCTCTTGGCCAGCCGCAACAGCTGCTGCCTTCTCTTTAACCAGCGCAGCATTTGCTGCCTTAGCATTGACAAGCTCCTGGCGAACATGAAAGAGAGTTTCATTCTGTTTGGCCCAAGAGTCTTTCCAAGCCTTGCGCTCATTAGAAAGTGTCTCGCGCTCATTAGAAAGAGATTCTTTCCATCTCTTGCGCTCAGTGGAAAGCAGTTTTGCAAGGGTATGAACCTGTTTAAGCTCAGCAGTTGCAGCTCACTCTTCAGTCTGCTTACGCTTTTCAAACGCAGCCCTATCCCTTTCAAGCTGCTCTGCACCCTCACATGCAGCCTTCACCAACTCCTCAGCCTCGGCACGCAAGCGCACATTCTCCTCCTCCCTGCGCCCCAACACCTTGTACTTTTCCATAATGGCATTGGCCATTACGGAACTCCCAACAAGCATGGAGGAGAGTTGGTTAATCTGGGCCTCACTTGACAGAGAACGGGCCCGGTTGACTTCAAAAGGGGTGCCCAAACCACCCAAAATCTCCCTACTCGCGGAGGGGTCAACAGTAATATCATCCCCTTGCAGTACGGTCCAGGGGGGCGGTGATAAGTCACGGCCCGATCTTCCGTATAGGTGCGGTAATAATACTCCAATTCAGACTCTTCAGGCTGAATGGGAGTCTCTGTAAAACCCGCGCCCCCGGAAGCGGAACCAGAAGCCTTCTCAGCAGCAGGAGATTTCTTGCTTTCAGTATAAGCAAATTTCAGGCCCAGATCATCAGCATCCTCTGGGGTAATGACATTATCATGGGAATCCACCGTGTCATAGATCTGGGCCGCAGGCCCCTTCCCAGTATCCTCCTCCCGCACAGAGGGCTCAGGCGTAACAACCTTATGAACCCCCACATCCGCTGCAGTGTCATGCGGGGGAGGAGGAGGAGCATCAAAGATGGAGAACCCTTCATCTTGGGGTTCTGCAATCAAAGCAAAAATACGTTAAACTACAAGTACAAACACAAAATACTTGTCCAAGTTACGCATTACGTACCAGGAACAACAACAGGCTTCTTTTGTCCCACAAAAGCCCCGCGTCTAGTTTTGAAACTTCGGCTTCTTTTTCTCACCAGCATCAACAGCTTTCCCTGCTTTTCTTTTCTTCTCATCAGCAGGCTTAGAACCCGCAGTGGTTCCACCTGTGGCCGCACCAGCACCTGGAACACCCAAGCCCTCAAGGGTGTCAGATACTAACTACCACGTAATCGGTATATCTGCGGAAATGAGAACGAGAGATACCTGCTGCATGCGGAACCAAAGGCGGAACAACAGGAGCCTCAGTTTTCTTCTTGCCGCAACCCCGCACGGGTTTATCCACTTGCTTCTTCTCTGCATGCTTTTTGGGAACACCCTTTGACTCAAACTTACCAAGGGCCCCAAGAGTACCTGCATGTAAAATATCAGCAACATGAAACTTACAAGGCAAAAAAAAAGGCTATGAATTATACCTTTGCCCTGCGGCAGGGGTGCTTTCATTGCCTCGCGTGTAGGAACGCGGAAGTTATGGAGAATGGTCAAATTAAAACCTGCACCTTCCGCAGTCTTGACAATATCAACCTTGCCAGTAAAGGTTGGATCAAATATCTTCCACAGCTCAACAACAACTTCTGACAATACACGTTCAAATTAATAACAAACAAGGGAATAATGAAACCACACAAGAGTAAGAACACTTACCACCAGTTTTCTCCCGCACAACGGGCTTTGCATGCTTATCAGCCCTAGTCAATAACATCCGCAGCATCCACAATTCATTGTTCTCCAACGGCCTATGCTCAATAGTCCTCAACCTTGGGAACCACTCCGCATTCTCCGCATTAGGAATGGCAAGATCCTCCGCAGGGATAGCTCATTAACATTCCACAAAGTCATGTTGAGAACAACCGCGACAGCTTTAACATAGAAGAACTTGCTCTTCCACTTTGTAATACCCTTGGGAGGGGTCATCAACTTGGTACTTCCGTACCGTTCTCTGAAAGAGAAAAACCCAGTGTTCACCGTCAACTGATAAAACCCCCGGAAATTATCAACGGTAACCGGCAAACCAAGAGCACGAAAAGTTGATTCAAAGTGTCTAATACGAATAAACCCAAAAGGACTCATCTGGGAGATATGGACCTTGTAATACTCCAACAAATCAGCAACAAAAACGGTCAATGGTAAACGAAGGTTACCATCGATGAAAGAATCGGCCCACATGGTCACATAACCGGCTGGAGCACAAGCACCGGTGTCACCATCTTGGGGATAAACAGCCCCAAACTCGGGGGGCATCTGTGTACTGGTCATCAGTTGGTCGAACGATGCTTTCGACCACTTCAAGGGTGGCAAGCCACCACCAGGGGCACTACCACCATCATCTTCTTCTTCCCCGGCCACCGTAGAAGAAGTTTCAGGGTTTTCACCCTCCACATTGTGTGGGTTAGATGGTTCAGCCATCAGAAATACAAAGACGAGAAGGATTAAGTTGCACAAAAACTCTGAAAATCGTCGGAAATACAGACAGATTGATCGGAGAAGACAAAGATAACACACTCTTTTCACCGGAGAAATTTTTTGAATTTTGAACAAAGTGAGGAGAAATCAAACGGTTTCCCCTTATATACTCATCGCAATTAATGCGATGCAGTAAACCGACTTACCACGTTCAAAAAGGGCCACTGACGTGTCGCCACGTGTTCAGCGACTTTTCAGCTGACGGTTATCACGCGCGCGTGGCCGCCCACGCGCCTGACAGAAAAGACCTTTACACTACTTGCTACAGTGCAGTTATGACCTCGGTCAGTGCAAACGTCCTTTCAGATCATCACGTGTCAGAATCCTACCAACTTTCAACAACCCACACGTGCCATCAGCCATGTAGACAACACAAAAGCGACAAACATTATCCAAACTTAAGCGGCATGCGGTTTCTCTGGTTTACCGCACCATAACCCATACCGCATGTCGTTTTTTACATACCCCTCAAAAATGGCAAAAATATATATCTTTAAATTATATAAAGGGGTATAAACAATAAACCGCACATACCCACGAGCACACGTGGAATATGCGGAGATGACGCACACAAACCCGCACGGGTGCGTCAGATACTCAGAACCAGCGTCGTTCCTTGAAATACGAAAACCGGCTCTCAGGATGCGGTTCTTCAGGTTTCAAATCCCTCGTATCCGGTTCACAACCACGGAGGGAACGCAAACAGCTTCTCCTTAAGGAAAAGGACAAGTATGCTGAGCAACCGCACATCAGCAACCCTGTCTCCTGAACCTTCATGAGCTGCATCCAGGCTACAAGACTTCTAGAAGCGAGTTCTTTGCGGCAAACCACAACCACTCGTGAGTAGCTACTACAAACCGCAACTATGCGAACGGTAGCTACGGAAGAGCCACAACTAAACCACCACGCAGAGGAGCAAAGCTACTTCAAGAAAAACTGCTTTTCAACTAAGCATGAAGGAAAGTGGCTACAAAACGAATGCGGAAGAGTTTCAACCAACTTCCCAAATATCTAAGGTGATCTCCTCCAGCAACACTACTTAAAGAAAAGATACTTTCCACGAAAGCGTGAAGGAAAGTAGGTCCAGAACAGTGGTAACAAGTCTGCTTATGACTAGTTACCCACCTATGGACCGCATAGAATAAACAATGGTGGGCACAACCCTGCCTATGACCATGTTTATCTGCCCATAGTCCAGATTCACATTGTTCGACCAAACACGGCCAACAATGGCGCAACTACCCCACGTTTCTCAAACAAACATGGCCAACAAGGTTCGGCAACGAGGTAACCGCAAAGGACGTGCGGTTACTAGAGAGCTAGACCTCAGAGGACGTGCAGTTACTTGAGAGATAAACCGCAGAGGACGTGCGGTTACTAGAGAGCTAAACTGGAGAACACCAACACCCCACAAAATAGGGATCATCGTAGGATATCCAGTTGAACATAGAGCTTGAGCAAAGCGCTTACAAACATTGCATAAGCTAACATAGAGTTGCGGCAACGGACACCTTCCGTCACCATCTCAAAGGTTGGCTCGAACCCGGCGGAACACTCTTCCGTCAATATCTCAAAGGTTGGTTCGAAACCTGCTAACAACATCAGTCACCGTTTCAAAGGTTGGTTCGAAACACCAACAGGTGGCTGATGACATCAGAAAAAGGTAGACCAAGAGTCAAGTCCTTGGCTAAGAATTCCGCATCAGACGGAACTTGCTCACCGGACATCCTTCTCAAAGGAAGAAACAATCCACTCGAAAGGCCTACCGACCAAACGAACGGTCAACAAACTTGAAGGAGGAGCCATCAAAATGGCCCATATTCTACCTTCTAGACACCTAAGTCCAGCATTCCTCCCACATGCAACTTGCATAAGGAAGAAACACTAGACTGGGGGGACTTGAAGGGGTATGGTCCCAAATCTCGCGTCTGCATGACCGCGAATGACCATTACCCTTATCAAAAACCCCCACCAGCAATAACTCACCTATGTCTGCGTGGGCACACGCGAACACAGCGGTCCAATCTGTCCAGTGATGAAAAGACTTACCTTAAGGACGGAAACCAATGTTACGCATAGCGATGCGGCCCCGCACCGCATCCTATGAACATTTTCGTCACGACAAGGGATCTGGACAACAGTAACAGTCACTAAGCGGCGATGCGGCATGACACCGCATCCCGCATAAATCATGGATGAAACAACCAACGCGGGAACAACATCAAATGACCGCATGCAGCGATGCGGCCCGGCACCGCATCCTGCCTACAAGGCAAGTGGGTTTGACACCACAGTGCAAGTGGCACTGGGAACAGTCACCTACCGGCCCACGTGTATACAACAGTCTAACACCACAGCAGGACGTGGCATCACCACCGTAACCGACAGGTCTGACATACCTGCAAATAGCTGTGCGATGTCAGGCTAGCTACTCAACTACCCTCCTTCACTCCTCGGCTATAAATACTCACCCCAAACCAGGTTTGAGGTATCTCTTCTCAACTCTCTCACTACTACTACTATCACACTTTGCTTCCCAAGCAAACTACTGATTCTCACGCCGGAGAGTGGTAACAAGGAGCACCCCCCACCCCATCCTCCTTGTTACGAGTCACGGCTTGTTTCCTTGTGCAGGAAACCCACCACCAGACGATCCAGCCAGCGATCCTCGGAAAGAAGGGATTAACCCTCTTGACGAGACCAGTGAGTTAACCCACCTGGTTAACCATTGTTTCATCATACCCATATTTATTTGGATTCCTATACACTAAAAATTCCTTAAAGGTAGGCTTGTTTCGAGTAGGATAACATCGTTGGTTGCAGATTTTGAAACCGGGCATGATGGAACCGTCACAAATTCTATTAAATATAAACGCAAATAAATAAAAATAAGTCATGGTCGCAAAAACAATAATCGCGTTGGGCATTGTTTAGTTGTAAATTGGTGTAACAGTTATAGGTATAAATGTATAATGTTGAGAAAGTAGTATTAAGCCATGCAACGAGGGACATTAAAACGGGCCAAGTAGCACCAATGCCACACCATTGTCAACAACCACCAACACCGGAAAAACTCGTAAAAACAAAATAAAAAAAAATAACATCGAATGAAAAGCAGACGTAAAATCGTTGAATCACGCACGCCCGTTGCGGCGTATTAATGAGAAAGATTTAGAACGAAACATAAATATATAAAAGAATAATTAGGTCGATCTAGGACTCGTACGTTGCGACTAACCTGTCAAACATTGAAATATAGACGCACTGCGACAGGGCTGTCAAATGAGAAAAATTATACGAAAAACATTGAACTCCACATGCAAATTGCGGCGTGTTAACTCGCAAAATTTAGATCGAAACGTAAAACTAATAACTTGCGAAAGATGAAAAGGACGAGGGACCAAATTTAAAAATAAAAGTATGGGGCTAAATTGCAAAAGATGAAAAACTTTGAGTTAAAAGTAAAAGAGTAAACTGCCATTTTGGTCCTTGAGGTTTGGGCAGTTTTGCCACTTTAGTCCAAATTTGAAACTTTTTGCATCTGGGTTCCTGTGGTTTCAGTTTTATTGCCATTTTGGTCCAAAAGCGAAATCATGTCATATTTCTAAAAAAAACCCTGTTATTTTGTCTTTTTTCTCAGGGGCAAAATGGTCATTTTCAAAAAAAAACCTTGTCTCTCTCTCTATCTGCAGATCATCACCACCACCACCACTTCTACAGAGCCACCATCATGAGCTCCACCACCGCCACCATATCTCCCTTTCTCCTCTCTACCGCCACAAGCACCACCGCCACAAGCACCACCGCCACCTCCTCCCCCTTCTCCGCCAATAATTAGAAACTAGCACACCTTACTAATTCAGGAATACACACAACACATCCTCTATCTCTCTCTCTCTTCACTCTCTCTCACACATACAAACACACACACTTGCTGGAATCCCTAAAACCATCACCGGCGATCACTCGTCCACCGCCCAAATCACCATTCCACTCACACATGCTTTCTCTCCCTACTCTCTCTCTCTCTCTCTAACAAACCCCCAAAATGTCAATATACGATAAAGCATTCATGAACAGCGAACTCTCAAAACCTACTTCAATATTCGGCCTCCGTCTATGGGTGGTCGTCGGAATCATCGTCCTCTTAGTATTCCTCATCTCCGTCTGCATCACCTCCCGCCGTTGCAACTCCAAAAACCCTAACCCTAACCCCCGCAGTATCAAAAGAGATACAAGAAATCGTCCACCACGAGTCCTCCGATCACCGGATGGCGTTGCCGGCAGAGAGGAGAGAGGGGGAGAGAGAAAGAGAGGGGGAGTAGGTGGCGATGGTGCTTGTGGCGGCAGAGAGGAGAGAGGGAGAGAGACAAAGAGAGAGAGGGAAAGCGAGTAACGAGAGAAAGAATGAGAGAGTAATTTATATATATAATGCTTAAATGACCATTTTACCCCTGAGGAAAAGGACAAAATAGCAGGGTTTTTTTTTTTTTTTTGAGAAATCTGACCTAATTTCGCTTTTGGACCAAAATGAAAATAAAACTGAAACCACAGGGACACAGATGCAAAAAGTTTCAAATTTGGACTAAAGTGGCAAAACTGCCCAAACCTCAGGGACCAAAATGGCAGTTTACTCTAAAAGTAGAAAATCAAAGGGATTAAAATGTAAAAGATGAAAATCTTTGAATTAGAAGTGAAAATTTTATTTTTTATTTTTTGAAAAATCTTCCATAAATAGGGTACAACACCACACCTTGAAGCAATAAAATGTTGAGTAGTATGTAAAGCTGCTTAGGCTTTGGCCTAGTGGTGAATTTCCACATGCTATACTAAATTTCCCTTTTTTGAACAGCTAAACTTATTTTCTACATGCTATACTACATTACACATCTTTCAAGGATAGTCTCCTCATAATTCATAAGAGTTAATTCCTCTTGACCAATTGGCCAAAGCCCAAGTGGTTGAGAAGAATTTCCTCTTGTGGACAGAACAAGGTTCACTTCTTGAGAGGTGCAATTTAGTATAGTATTTATGGAGGAAAAAAGTTTATTTGTTCGAAAAAAAATATCATGTAAATATGATGGAAACTGAAGTGATAAAATTTTGTAAATTTGTAAAATTATCTGAATTGTAAATTTAGAATGGCATAAAAAGTTGTATATGTTATTGGGATCGAAAATGACAATTGCAAAGCTTGTCGCCAATTTGCAATCAAACATGGTTGTTAAGAGCACTCACAATGGAGTCCTCCAAGTTTCCGTCAGGCCTCGGTCTCAGTTCAATGCGTTAGATTGCTGATCCATGCTATGAGGCTTAAGCGCTTAAGAGACAAAGAAATCCTGTTCTCCAAACCTAAATGGTCGCAGAAAGAACATGTAGTTAATATGGTCGGTCATTAATTGGTTCCTCCATAAAGAGGTTTGATCGCAAATTCATTCACTATTTTGACAAGGAACCTTCCTTTGGTAAACTTGAAAAATAAAAATAGTAGTAACAATAAATTGCGATGACTGTTTAGTGACCGTAAAAAACGATTGAAAACCGTCAAAAATCCAAAGGTGTAGTTGAGAGAAAAAGAAAGCACCTTTGATTGCAAAGGTGTAGTTGAGGTAGGGGCACTAATAAGCTTTTATTTTTAGTGATTTAAAACGAATATCTTTTTGTTTTTATGTTATAGGGTAAATTACTTTTTGAGTCCCTGTGTTTTATGGGTTTTAACTAGTTGAGTCCAAAAGCAAAAAGTTTAACGACCTGAGTCCCTATAAGCATTTTCTTTAACCATTTGAGTCCAAATTTCTAACTCCATCCATCAAATCTGTTAACTACAAGGGTAATTTAGTCATTTACACACAAAGTACAACTCTAATATGCATAAGAGTAAAATGAACAAGTCTCTAATGCACATGAATAAAATGTTATATATTATACTGCACCTTCTCTCTCTCCGAAGACCCTACCACCACCACCCTCCATCACCGCACCACCACCATCCCCGCCACCATCCCCACCACTGCACCTCGATCATCCCCACCACTATGTAATATAATTCTTCCATCCTAAATGATGATAATGCATATATACATGTAGAGAACCGATTTAGTATAAAACTGCAAATTAGACATTATTACAACCCAAAACTCTGAATCATGCCAATCAAGCAGCACAATCAGACATTATTACAACCCAAATTCCTCAACAATAACAAAAGATATTATTCCAACCTAAATTCCTCAACAATAACAGAAAAGATTTTATTACAACCTAGAGATAAAGCTAACAATTTATAGAAATTTACCTCAAAAATAACAGAAAAAACAACTAAATTTCTGGCAGTTCTTCTCCACCTCAAAGATCTCCTTTTCAACCTAGAATGCAGAGTAGCTTCTTCTTTAGATATATACTGCAACCTCTTCTCAAAATCATCACCACGTAATCCAAACACTGCATTCCAAATCCGAGACAAAATCCCCTTCTTCTTCGTTTTCTTCTTATCCATGTCATCCTTCTTCTCCTCCACTACTTCCTTCACCTCTTTCTCATCAGCCATTAGGGTTTATTATCAACTAACAAAACCAAAACTCAACCAATAACAGATCCAGATCGGTGATGGTAAACCCAACTGATGAAGTTTAGAACCAATCTGATGAAGATGAGAACCCTAGATCGAGTTTTAGTGAGAACCCATCTTTTTTTCTGATTGCTCTGCTTCAACTTCACGGCTAACCCTCATAAAAGAAACACTCATAATCCATTTCAGTGATGGCGGAGTTAGGGTTTCGTGCAGTGGTGGAGGTGCAGTGGTGATGGTGGTGGTGGTGCGGTGGTGGTGGTGCCGGAGATGAGTGCGGCAGCGGTGATGGTGGTGTTAGGGTTTGTGGTGTGGCAGTGATGGTGATTATGGTGTTACGGTTGAGAGAAAGAAGGAAGAGAGAGTTGAGGAAGAAAGAGGGGACAAATCAGTATGTATGTGAGTAAGATAATAATAATAATAGTAATAATAATAATAATAATAATAATAATAATAGGAATAATAATATAATAATATACAGGGGCATTTTAGTCTTTTAATGAAAAACTAACAAAAAATTCAAACAGAGTTAAAAAATTGGACTCAAATGGTTAAAGAAAATGCTTATAGGGACTCAGGTCGTTAAATTTTTTGCTTTTGGACTCAACTAGTTAAAACCCATAAAACACAGGGACTCAAAAAGTAATTTACCCTATGTTATATAAATAGCCAAATTTTATAAATAGCTTTCACCATACTTAGGGGCTCTTTGATAGCAAACATATTTTTAATTAATAGTTCATGGAACCTTTGAAAAAGTAAGTTTTAGAAATATACCAACCTTTTTAATTGGCCAGGCTTCTTAATGACTCAGTACAATGTTGCTAAACAACTCTCGAGTTAATTATGAGACAACATAGTCGATCAAAAATATTAAACCAAACAAAACTTGAACCTTGGTATCATGCGAATTCCAGCAAATGTATCAACATTTCTTTCTGATTTTTTTTTAGTAATTTTATTATGGTTGTGATTTCAAAAATCCTTTAAAATCATCTACATATTATTTTATCAATAAGAAAAATACTAAATAAATTATCAGAAAATTAAATAATTAAGAAAACTTACTAGCTACTCCACTAAAAGCATGCAAACCAAAAGTGGCCATAAATCAACTTACTTAATTTACAAAAATGAGCAAAAAAACAATATAGATTTCAATCTCACAAATAATAAAATTTAAGTTTCTAGACGTAACAACAATATAATATTATTATTATTATTTTAGCATGAAAACATTTTTAGCTATAGCTCCACAAGAAATGATCTTCTGGCCAGAATTCATTGTTACCGGTAATCTTCTCTGACAATGTGTTGAAAATCCGGTACCCGAGGTCCATATAAAGATCCGGCAAATCAAGAAACGGGTCATCCGTTATAACACTTTGAGGTGAACATGAAGATGAAGAACATGGAAGTTGATCAATCCCAATCCTGGTCGGCTCGGATTGATCATCTTTATCGGAATTAAGGCTTCGAAGGACCAACGTGGCGGCTTTAAGAGCCGCGGCTTGGATGTCTCTAGGGGAGTTTGAAGCCGGCTTGGGGAGCTGGTGAGCCAGCTCAGGGAAGTTGAGGATAGCTGAGTGACCTTTGATGGCGACCGCAGCTACATCATGGGCCCGGGCCGCCATCTCTGGGGTGTCAAAAGTCCCGAGCCATATTCTTGATTTTTTCTTTGGCTCGCGGATTTCTGACACCCATTTTCCCCAACTCCGCCTGCGTACACCGCGGTATACGGGGTGGTTTATTTGATCAATGTCGGTTTTCTTTGTTTTTTTTGTAACTTCATCGTTGAGGCCTCCGGGTTTGGGGCGTTTGGTGGTGGTGGCGGTGGCGATGTTGTGATTCATGTTATTATTATTATTATTATTATTATTATTGAGTGATGGTGGTAGGTAAAGATAAGAGAGCTTGTGAGGAAGTAAGCATAGAATTGAATTAGAGTATTGTCTTGTGTACAGGAATATATGAGAAGTGTCGTTCTTATATACAACCATTTCTTTCTTTCTCTTGTCTTCTTTTACTTTTCCTTTTTCTTTCCCTTTTTAATCGAATTATTGATAAATTTTAGTAATTTTGTTTTTTCCTCATATATATTTAAAAGAAAAAATTGTAAGCACCAAGTAATTTTAATGTTTACATTATCAGCACGTTGCACATATAACATATATAAATGGATGTTTAATACAGGATATCAATTTAAATAAAAAACTACAAAAGTTGTAATAAATATATCTACATATCTATGTAGTCAATTTTAAACTATATGGTAGTGTTTGGTATGCAGGAATGAGAGGTGTAATTGAAATAATGATTACGAGGAAATGAAGAAAAGAGTGTTTGGTTGGTCAATGAAATGGAATCATCCATTCCAAAAGGCATTTCATTCCCTCAAAATCATTCCTTCTACCCCTATGTTTTTTTTTTCATTTCATCCCCTCTTGCACCATTTATCAACAACACCACAACCCACCACCTTCGCCACAACCCATCACCACCACCACCACCCACCACCGACACCATCGCTGCCACCAGCCACCACCTCACCCCAACAGCCACCGCCGCCACCGCCACCTCCACCCACTCGCCACCGCCACCCACTTGCCACCGTTATCACCCACAGTTGCGACCAATCGCCAACGCCACTCGGTGCCGCCACCCACCACCATCGTCAACGCCACCACCAGCTGTCGTCGCCGCCACTAACCGCCACCTTTGCTGCCACCCACCACCAACGGCCACCTTGCCGCCACCACCACTCGTCGTCACCGCCGCGCCGCCACTCGCTGCCACCACCACCACCCATCGCCGCGGCCGTCACCCACCACCGCCACCTATAACCACCCACAATCATTACCACCTACCACCACCACTCACCGCTGATTTTATTACTCCGTTTTTCTTGCCTACCGAACAATACACAATAATAATTCATTTCATTCACACATGGTAACCAAACAAGACATGAAATGGTAATGATCCATTGCATTCTCTCGTCCATTCCATTCCCTCGTCCATTCCATTCCTTCGATCATTCCATTACCCCATACCAAACAGGTGTATATTACGAAAAGCTTAGGGAAAATGTGTAATTAAGAACTTTTTTCAAGTTTCTTAATTAGACTAGTGTTTTTCACACGATCCTAACCCTAATATTTAAAATCGGGTAAATTACTTTTTGAGTCCCTATGTTTTATTGATTTTAACTAGTTGAGTCTAAAAGCAAAAAGTTTAACGACCTGAGTCCTATAAGCATTTTCTTTAACCATTTGAGTCCTTTTGAGTCCAAATTTTAACATTTTGAGTCCAAATTTTTGGACTCAAATCGTTATAAAATGAACAAAATTGGACTCAAAACGTTAAAAAATAAATAGCTAAAGACTCAGGGCGTTAAACTTTTTGATTTTGGACTCAAGTGGTTAAAACCACTAAAACACAGGGACTCAAAAAGTAATTTACGCATTTAAATAAAATATATATAGATTTAGGTGAGGTTTTTTTTTCAGTATTTACAAATTACACAAAACTAGGAAGCACGTTTAAATTAGGCCCAAAAAATGAGTGGAATAAAGTGTAAAAGAGATGGTGAAAAGAAAAGGCTTACAATCTTGAGATGAATGACTATTGAGGGCAACTCCTTAGAGAAAGAAGATTAAACTAGTGGCTTAACTACTTGTACGTGGTACAATAAAAGTCGTACGTTCTCCTTAAATTTGGCCATTTCTTTACCTCGACAAAAGTCTTGGCTTATTTCCGAAGACTCATTTGCCAAAATCATCTTTCTTTTTACAAAGACTTGTAGTCCAATTTTTATTAGTTAATAAGTTCAACTTGGTTATTTTAGTTTTCTAATAGAGTTAATTGCTAAAATCGTCCCTGATGTTTGGGCAGGTTTGCCACTTTCGTCCAAAATGACACTTTTGTACCAAATTGCCCCCAACGTTTGTAACTTTTTTGTCATTTTAATTCAAACCACTAACTTAGTTTATTTTTTTTGTTAAGTTGATGATATTTGGATTAAACTGGCAAATATAAAACCACATGGACGATTTTGGCAATTTACTCAAATTCTTTTAAATTTCTTTTACGTAATTAGTTTTGTTACATATATAATAAAAAAGAATATACATGCAATTTTTATATGAAAATGACAAATTAATTTGGTACAAAAGTGTCATTTTAGACGAAAATGACAAACGTACCCAAACCTTAGGGACGATTTTGGCAATTAACTCTTTCTAATATACATACACACATACATACATATGTATACCATGGACGGTCTTTTTATAACTACTAAAACTAATAAATATAATATGTTTAAAGTTGCAAGAACTACTTTAGCTATTGTATTATTTATTTAAATTGACTGGATGCTCTTAATATTATTAAGAAAATTGACTAGACGATCTTAATATTGTTAAGATCTAGTTGGAAAAAAATATTTGGTATTCACGATGTTGTCTAAATGCAGGTAAACTATATGCACATTTTTTTTATTTAAATAAATCAAGAGAGAAGGTAAAATGAGAGAAAGACTAATGAGCTAAATAATAATATATTTTTTTTATATATGAATTTGATTTTTTTTCTGGCATGAGTAAAATTTGATATAATTTAAGAGTAGTGTTATGTAACATTTGTCGTTCAAAAAAAAAATTTAAAAAAACGTGCCCCTATGGGTGTTCCGTTTACTATATCTACATAAATCATGAGGGGGAATAGTGCCATGTCTGACACCCTCTTATTGGTCGATTCTTTTTATATTTAACTTTCAAACCTTCATGTTTTGCTAATATACGTGTTTAGCCCCTCAGTTTAAAAAAAAGTTTCATTTTTATTGGTTAACTTTGTTTATATGTGTGTTTAGTCCATCTATTTTAACTTTGATAGTGTACATGTTTAATCCTTTTACTTTTATTCCTAGAGCTGACATAACGGGTCAACCCGATCTGTTAAGACACGAACCCGAAACATGTAAACACGAACACGATACGAAATCTTATCGTGTCAGATTTTCGAAACACGAACACGAACCTGTTATAAACAGGTTACACGAAAAAATTACCAACGTATCATACGACATGTTTAAGACACGAACACAACCTGTTAAGACACGAACATGACATGTTTAAGACACAAACACGACATGTTTAAGACATGAACACAACCTGTTAAGACACGAACACGACCTGTTTAAGACACGACTGAATTGGGGAAGCTTGAATCGAATTGGGAATGGTGGTGTTTGTGAGGATGATTTAAAAATTAGGGTTTGGATTGTGAAAAAGAATCGCGTGTGTTTGTGTTTAATTCATCCCAGGTCCCACGACTGATGACCCCATATCCACACCCACATATAATATATATATATATATATATATATATATATATATTTAATTATTAACATGTACTTAACGGGTCTTAATAGGTTAACGGGTTTTCGAAACCTGTTAAGGTCTTATCGTGTCGACCTGTTTTAGACACGAAAGTTGTTAAGGTCAAACACGAAACATGATAACTTTGTGTAGGTGTCACACCCTGACTTTTACGGAAGCGTATTATGTGTGACTGGTTTAATATCATTGCATTCAATCGTAATAAACAACTACATGATCAAAATGATGTTCATCCATTCATAAAATTTGAGTATTACATACACTGGTTATTTAAGTTTTAAAACACAACCTTCGACTAGGTTACAAACCAACAAAAGTGGATGACATCTAAACTTGAAGTCTACTTCTAGTTATGACACCCGCGCCCAAGATCCATCATGTCACCTGAAATACATGTAATTTTCGAAAACATCAACAAAAGTTGAGCGAGTTCATGCGTTTTGTGTGAGTACTGCAATCTTGTAAATCTTTGAGAGACTCCTTTGTAAACAGGTATGAAAAGCGTGTATGAACATAATTGTTTTACAAGGACTTTAAGGCATGTGAGGACATAGGGAGCACTCATAATGAGTAGGCTTATACCCTTGTCGATTTTCCTCGACTGTGTCGATTAACCCCGACTGTGTCAATTTACCTTGACGATGTCAATTTCCCTCGACCGTGTCGATTACCCTCGACCGTGTAGATTACCCTCGACCGTGTCGATTAACCTCGACTGGGACTCCGAAGCACTGCTTGGTACTAGTTGTGACCACGAGTGGGGTTCAGCCGTACCCGTTAGATCTAACCCTCGTCCCTAATTAAGTATTAATGGCATTTCAATATTAACTCTATGCTCACATGATCTAGTATTTCATAGGCATTTCATACCGTTTAAGCATTCGTACATGTATTCCACCCCCGAGAGTTATAAAACAAAAAACAGTTAAGAGAAAAGGGGGAGCATTAACTCACTGTTTTGCGTCTTCGGTACTCGTAACTCAAATCTCGTCAGCAACACGACTACCTACAATGTGTTAGGGTCTATTAGACGAGCGGGCTGTGCCTTGCCTTAGTATTCATGTTTTGAGTTACGTTTCTTTTATGTCTCAAATATTATTCCAAGGTTTCATGACAATACTTCTCAAATATTTATTTTAGTATTTCCTTCCCAAGGATGGGAGTATTTCATACATGTGTATTCGTATTCTCGTATTTGTAGTTTCCCAAAATAATATATTTTCAAGTCTTACTTTTGAAAATATATTTAAACTTGTTTTGTCCCAATAATGTATTTCAAGAAAGTATAATTTAACTTCCGAAAATAATATATTTTCTACTTGTCGAAAATATGATACACTTTGTAATGATAATAAAATCATACTTTCATTTCTTTTGTATCCAAAACAATGTTTACCAAAAATATATTTGTAATGGTATTTTCCAGAATATTTTGTAAGTTACGTTCTTGCGTTTGATTTCACAACACTGAGTGTGTAACTTATATATTTATTCCTTGTGATTTTTGGTATTATTTTGGATTGTAAATTCTTGGTATTTGTTGAGTTATATTATTTTATCCTAAAATAATATAACTATTTCACATAATCACACACAATGTCTTTAATGTAAATATATATTCTAAATACATATTTACCCATTTTTTTTACTTGTAAAAACCAACCTCCAATACTTGTATTTTTGTAACAAAATCTATGGCAAGCTTTATATTGAGAATCATAGTTACATCGCACTTGTAAATATTTGTTAGAAAATATTTTTCTAAGTGTTTATACTTTTTAGAAAATTTTGCCATAGTTTCCTTTGAAAATGAAGGTGTCCATGCTATTTAGCATATCATTTTCTTTTCAAAATTTAACACACAATAATCAATAATCAACTCTAAACAATATTATACTTACCAAGTGTAAAAACAAGCTATCCACACAAAGATCATGAACTTGAGTTTTCGTAAAAACTTGTGGTAACTTGGTAAAGTGTTTAGTGGGTCTAGTTACCCTTTTAAAGTGTGTTTACTTCTTTTAAAATCTCATTCTTGAAAAGATTTAATGTTTACAACTTGTAAACATGTTTTACAAAAATGTTTATTTATAACATCTTCTTGTTTCTCTAGTGTTTTTACACTTATTTCATCACCAAAAATAGTGTAAGTTTAAGTAAAAATCCTGATCTAATAAAAATCACATTTTGATTTTGGTTTTCTTGGAAAATCATTCACAAATCTTGGATCTACAAGATTATTAACTCACTTTGTTTATTACTTTTCAAGAAATCATTTTGTTTTCAAGTTCATGTTTAATCAAGAAGATGATCATTTTATGTTGTTACATAATCATCCTTCCACTTGCTAGATTATGTGTTTAATCACACTCTAGCAAGTTCCATATGATGATCAACATCATATTACCAAGAAATCAACAAGCAAGCATCATACATATTCTAAACAACATCATTTTATCCATATTTCATCATATGTAAAGCTTTATGTTCAAGATTCAAGTTTATGTTCTTTAGTGTTCTAGTTATTTTCATCATACTACATCTTTTAACCACTAAAAATAGAAGTAACAAAGGTTAATAAGGATCTTACTATTAGCTTCAAGCTAGGGAAGAACAATGATGAAAATGGAGTGGATAAAAGCAAACGGGTGAGGTCCTTCAAGATCCGAGAGTTCCACACTTCCTTAGACACCTTGTAACACCTTGAGATAACCTTGGATTGTATGAATGATGATCGAAAATGGTGGTGGTGTGGAGATAGGGGGTCGGCCGAGAGCTTTATGAGGGAGAGAGTGAGAGTTGTGTTGTGAAGATGATGGTGATCTTGTGTACTTATAATCCTTAATCTCTTATGTCCAAAGGGTATTATGTCTCTCCAAGTACAAACCAATCTCATCAAATCCAAGAGAAGGATTATGGAAAGATTTAGAGGGGATTATGCAATCTTGGAGTGGGGCCACTCTTTGGGCCGTAAACATCAAAGGGGGGAGGGGGTCCATGTGTAATTTGATGGTAAGTGGGTAATTAGTAGGGTGTTAAGTGTAAAGTCTAGTGTTTTGTGTGTATCTTGCATTATGTAGTATGTTAGGGTGTTCGGAAACCATAGCTAGCTCAGAAAAGTAAAATAATGCTTATAGCAATATTTTAGTGTTCCGGGTAATGTCCGGTTGTTTGGTTAGATACTGGTTCGTTAAAGTGTCAAGTTATTCTGTATAGTGTTCTTTAAGTACCCTTTTGTGACACTTTTAATTCCCGACACTTAGGAAAGCATACAGGACCATTTTGCCATATTTTTGCATGTTACTAGCATGTTAAAATGCTGATTTTTGATGATTAATGCAGAATTCTGCACTTTGAGTGGGTTTTAGGCACTTTCCGGCACTTAAACTATCACCTAGTGACGCAGTTTTATGGTCCTTACTTCCATACACTCCATACTAGTGTAATACGTCGTCTCTGGCTCATACTGGGCCTCAAAATATTGTCTGTTTGTGTATTGAACATCGTCAGCATTTTAGTTTGTCTGATAATGGTGCTAATTATGTTCTGTGCATTATTAGAACTATATCGTGTTGCATGTAGCAACAATAAAAGTCTTGAAACATGAAATGCCATTGTATGTATATAACAGCAATCAGAAATTCATTTGTCTTGTAAATTAGATCATGCACAGTTATTAAAGCACAGTTTACTGTTCAATTAGTGTACGGAATGTACGAAAAAGTGACAATTGTCACAGTAGGTTCGTGTCGTGTTATCGTGTTCTTGTTAGAATTGCCAGCCCTATTTATTCCTTTTAGTATTTCATCTTTTAGCCTTATTCTCTTGTTGTCGTAATGAATCAACCTAGGGGAATAGTGACCGTTAGCTATTGGTGGGTACCGCTACTACTATTGGACTTTAATAATGTTACTTTATATTCCTAAACTTTATTAAAACAAAAAGTATTTTAAAAGGGTATTTTTATCTATGTATCGATTTAATTTTTATTGAGATCGTATTATGAGTAGTATGTACAAGTAGATATTTATATGTATTACATTCACCATGGAGAGGAATAATGCCAGGCAATTGTCTGGCACTTCCCCATTGGTCCAGCCAAATTACGATTTCCCCTTTTAAATTTACAGTTTTACCATTGGTTTTTTTGTCTCCCAGCCAAATTACGATTTTTGGCCTCAGTTCAAATTTACAGTCTTGCCATCGTTATTTTTTCCTATCAAATTACGATTTTGCCCTAGTGTAAAATTACAGTCATACTATCCTTTTACTTTTTTACAAAACTATGGTAGTGTTTTATTTTAATTGGTTGACTCGATGTAATTTTTATTCGTGTCAGGCGGCTGCCTGGCACACGCTCATTAGGCCTGAAAAATTACAATTTTTCCCCCGGTTAAAATTATAGCATTTCTATCGCTAGGGCCGTCTCCGAAAATCATAAACAAAATTTTGACCCTGTGCGAGATAAAAAATTTGGGCCCTATTCGAAAATATCAAATTAATATAAACTCATCAGTCACTAAAATTTATGTGGATGTAATTTTAATTAATTATTTTTAGCTAAGTTTAAGAAGTACTTAATTAATTAAAGGGAAAAGCCTAGTTGACAAAATTAAGCATTAAATGCCACTAACAACAACAAAAAAAAAAAAAAAAAGCTAAAATAAAGAATTTGGAGATGCTTGGATTAGAACCTAGGTCTCCTTGTTGTTCAACCGTCTCCTTGTTGTTCAACCAAGACAGTAACCACTAGTACAAGTGCTCATTTATGCTATCTATTGATTCAGTGCATATATATTATATCTTGTACAACGTAAATTTCATACAAAATTAAAAGATTTGGGCCCTCGGAGGGTTTGAGCCTTGTGTCGTGGCTCACCTCGCACCCCCTACGGGCCGGCCCTGTCTATCGTTTTAGTTTTTTTTAGCAAGAGTATGACAGTGTTTTGTTTTAATTGGTTGAATCAATTTATTTTTTTTTGAGATCATGATATGAGTAGTATATACAAGTAACTAAAACTCAAACGTACATATTATAGGAGAGAAATACTCGATTTAGTGTCCCTCAACGACAAAAACTAGTTAGTGTACATTCTTGAACATTGTTCTTACTAGGATACCAAATTTGAACATTGTTCTTACTATAATACAAAATTAATCATATATACCAAATAGTTAATTATGTAAATACTATAAATTAATTATAATATAATATTCTGTTATTCATAAATAAAAAGTGTAAAAGTTTTGTTACCTTTGGCGTGTTCTAATTATATTTGCTTAATTTGTAAAAAAAAAAACAAATCTTAATTTGTAAAAAAATAAAAAAATAAAACATAAACAAATCTTAATTTGTAAAAAAATAAAAAAATAAAACATAAACAAATCAATGTGTTGCTTAATTTGTAAAAAAATAAAAAAACAAAAACAAATCAACATGCTGTGAAAGTAGATACATGTAACATGTTGACATTTTTACCCCACCAATAAATTAATCAAAAACGTCGACTAAATAAAAAAAATCGTTAATTATATTTTAAATACCGTCTTTTTAAATAAGATAAATTAAGTCTTGCACTAATTCAATTTTCTAAGACTTAAAAAACCACATGGTCAAATTTTGTTTGTCCTGATAACTTTGAACTCCAAATGTTAAAGTTGACTCATATAGATATTACTAATTAGGGCTTTAGGGATATTCATAAACTAATAAAACAATCTAATCGTACAAATCAGTTGCTTCAGCTGGTTTAACGGTTTAACAATTCATTCAGTTATTTGGTTTTGATGAATCAACGGTTTAATGGTTTGATCAGAGGTTTATAATCATTTTTATTTTTAAACAATTTACTAAAGAATTATAATTAAAATACGGTTTACAATATTAAAACCAAATCATTGTGGTCAGTCCGACTAACACGACCAATCTAATGAGTTTGCTTTATTGTTTTCCAAAACTATAATTAACAATTCCGTCTAAAATTTCTCATAAGAACATGTGGAAACTAACCATATATATAACCCATATAACATACTTAGTGGTGATTATGATGATGTTGTGTATTTAAATGAATTAAGTATAAGAAATATGTTGCAACTTTAATACGACTAGAAGAGTATATTATTCGAGGTATTTTATGTAACAAATATAAGTTTGCCAAGTGTTCTCATATCATTATCAACTTTTGTGTATATAATCTTTTTTCATGGACACATGTATCACAAACTTAACTTGTAATCAAAGAATTTTGTATATCGGAAACATATTATAAGTTTTAGGATTTAATATTGTATTTTAAGAAGAAGAACAAATTAGAAATCATATTTCCAACGGTGAATTACATTTTTCGTCCTTTATGTTTGTATCGAATTGCAGTGGATAACCTTTAACTTCAATAATTACAGTCACAATCCTTTATTTGGAAAACCCAGTACATCTTTCGTCATTTAGCACTAACAAAGTTACAATTTTCAGTTAAGTCTATTCACTTAAGGGCAATTTAGTCTTTTTACCAATTTAATTAAACTAAAATTTAGAACAAAGCTTAATATTTACCCTCACATCCCCTCTTTTTATATCTATCTTAGTTCTTTTTATATCTATCTTAGTTCTCTTTCTCTCTCTTCAACCTGTTTCATTTCTTCTTCCCTTAAAATACAAACATGAACCCTAATAAATTGTCACTCATATTTAAGAAGTATTTAGGCAAAATGAGTGTAGTTCATGGAGATTTCGATACGTACAATCGCTAGATATTTGAAACCATAATAAACAGTCGCCGTTGCTAAACCCTAATAACTTGCAACATCACGAGATTTCGCCCCCTCCATCTCTCTTTCTCTCTCTCTCTCTCTCTCTCAACCCTAATAACCTGCAACGTCGCCGTCGCTAGATATTTGAAACCCTATCGCCGTCGGAGTTGTTGAATATTTGAGGGTTAGGGTTTCATTCGAAGACGAATGCCATGCTGATGGTTGTCGGGTCAGGTGTGGGTGGCGTAATGGTTGTCGGATTTGTGAGTCAGATTTGGGGGTGTTTGGTGGTGGTTACAGATGGTGGTTGTCGGACCTGAGCTAAATTTGGTGGTGTTTGGTAGTGGTTGTCGGTTTTGGATATGTCAGCTAGATTTGGTGGTGGTCAGAGGGGGTGGTTTTATTTCCAGAGGATTTAAAGATGGTTGAGGGGGAGAGTGTGAGTTGAGAGAGAGATGGAGGGGGTGAGGGTAAATATTAAAGCTTTGTTCTAAATTTTAACTTACTTAAATTAGTAAAAAGACTCAACTACCCTTATGTGATAGGATTTAACTGAAAATTTTAACCAAGTTAGTAGTAAAGGACGTAGGGTGTAATGTGTTTTCCAAATAAAGGATTGTAACTGTAATTATTGAAATTAAAGACTATTTATTGTAATTCGATACAAACATAAAGGACGAAAAGTGTAATTTACCCTATTTCTAACTGTTTAATCAGTTAGCCATGTAATTTTACTGATTGTGTGTCATTTATGGTTTTTTATTATAACATATTATGTTTATGTTTTTTACTTTTATAACACGAAATTTCATTTATCTTTATTTAACGGGTTCATAAACCCATTGCTGTTTTTCATATTATATATATTTATATATAAAATATTTTGTAATATGGTAGATTTATAAATAAAACTTATATTACATAATAATAAAAGATATTATGCAATACACAAGAGACATCACGATAAGGTACTTTGCCTTTCCTATCCACAGTCCACACATACCGCAAGTACACCATATCCTCTCTGTCCTATCGACGGTGTTAGTAACTAGTAAATTTTCTCGTGCGTTGCGGCATGTTTGAAATATAAAGTAACTCAAATTTGTACCGTCTAATAAAAACATATTATATTTGACCCAGCTTATTTCTGAACAAAAGTTACGTCAAAATGTAGAGAAAATAAAAACGTACATAAGAATAAGCACGAAATCGTATTATATTTGATCCCACTTATTTGCGAAAGTAATTTACGTTGAAACGTTAACCATTTTTAGCTTATACCGACACATACGTAAAAATAAGTACGTAAGAATTTTTTTTAAGTTAAAGAATGGTAAAAAGAAAACGTTGAAAACTTATGTCAAAATGTAAACCAACTAAAAAACTTCTATTTGTAAGTATATACAATGGTCTGTGGGGGATCTTTTGAAAAGCAGACATGATGAGGGGAGAGGAATTATGGCGTATGTGGCTTCGAACGATCTATGAAAGCAGTGGCAAGATTTTTCTCATGGGGGTGCGGAATATTTTTAAAGATTTTAGACCCTTAGGTATATGAAAAAAAAATCAGTTCATGTCGAGCCGTATCGAGTCATGTAAACCAAAAGAATATCAAGCTAAAATTTATATAATCATTAAAAACACGTCAAACGTCGTTACAAAAAAATTTAAAATGTCGTCCTACGGGTTTTTATTTTTTAAAATCGATACAAACATCATTTAGAGCTACTTTTCTAAGCAAGTCTTTCTCTATATAATATATACAACTAATTTTAACACTAAACACTTAAACAATCATCAGCAGACTTCATAATTTTTAACTTTTAAAATCAAGCCCTAGTTTTAATTGTTGATTCCTTGTAACTAACAAGTTAAACACACTAAACTTTAACTAAAACAATAAAATCAGCCAACTAAAGTTTCAAAAAACAACAAAACAACTAAAATTTCAAACATTTTTAACAATTTTATTTCTTCTAAAAATCCAAATAAAACAAGAAAACAACAAAATAATTGAACCATACCCAGAAAGAGTGATGAAGATGTTGTTTTCGTGTGTTTGGTGGCCAAAATTTAATATTCTCCGGCGGAATCCGAAGCTGTTGCTGCTGCCTGATGAAGACCTGTTGTCCGCTGGTGTTGGTGTCGGTGTCGTGGGCCTGGGATCACAAAAGAAAGAGCGGGACAAGAGAATGGGAAAGAGCGGTGAATTGGGTTATTATATTTTAGTTCAAATTATATTATTAATTGGGTTGGGCTTGGGTTATGGAGTGTGTATTAGGCTAAAGGTAAGAGAAAGTTATTTGGGTTAGGTGAAAGTTAATTAATTAAGTGGAAAGTTAATTAGGTTGTATTTTAACAAAAAACTTCAAGCGGTGCGGTCGAGATTTTCCAAGGGGTGCTGTAACCCTTGTGCAAAATTTCGGGCTTTCAAAAAACTTTTTCTTTGAAAGCAATTCGATATCCGATGCTTAAACGCTATCCGTTTAATGCAACGTACACACCAGGGCGATGACACAAGCTATACGTGCCCTAAATACCCTTTACGTAACTTAGAAATAAGTTTCGAAGGGTTAGGGACGACAAAAACAAGTTTATTCGATCACAAGGACTATTTGCGACAAACTGCAAAAGTCTGCCGATTCGCATAGCGACGGACAGTCCGGAACAAGATCATAAGCCAAACATGCCCTAAATACCCTTAATATAACTTAGAAATAAGTTTTGAGGGGTTCGGTATGCGAAAATGCGCTTATTTGATCTTCGGGAGTAAAAGCGTCAAAACTGCAAAAGTTTGCATACGCGTGCATATCTTGCGTTCTGACCACATCTGGACATCCAAAAATTTCTGTAATCACTAAAATACCATTCGTCGCGCAATTTGGATCGTTTTCGCGTTCGTTACGACTTCCGTCTTAATTAACCGCAAAACGCGACAGTACGACCGAACGAACCGACATCCATGATATTTCCAAACATATTTCAAGTTCCATATGCTTTAACGTCCTTGTAGAGCCTTGAAAATGGGTTAACAGGGGTTAAAAGCGTTGAAAACAAGTTTAATTACGTGCAGGGACCATTTATATCATTTTTGAAACTTGCAGGTGAGCCCTCGCGTCATCTGACGCCTGATGGCATTTGCTATCGCGCGACGCGACGCCTACATCTGGGCAGAATCAAGTTTCCAGCAACAGCAGCTGGTTTGCACTTGATTTCTTTGATATTTTAATGAACTTAGTTACCAAGTTAAGTGATTTCCAAGCCAAAATCTGATCATTGAACACTTGTAATGATTTTGTTTAATGCTTGGGCAATACACATCACTTGGCATGATCCTACACCTCATGAACAACTATAAATAGCCAACATCTTCACTTCATCCATTGCTCATTCCTCATTTCTTCTCTCTATAACTCTAAGTGAAGGCTACCATCTTTGGATGCCTTCTACCTGAGTTTCTAGTTCATTTTTCCAGCCTTAGAACATTTTGTAAGTGTTCGTTCATGGCTAGTTTATTTATTTTCAGCAATTAAAAGTTGAAAGTCAAACAGTTTGACTACCGTTTGACTTTCGGTTTTGACCATGAATTGGTCAAGTCAAAGTTCAATTGAACTTTGCAACGTGATCGTAATCATGACGGTTATAATCCGCCGTGATTATACCTACAGATTACCACGTTAACTAGTCGAAGTGACGAGTCAAAGTTTCGGTCAAAATGCACGCTTATGTGCATTTTACGACGAAACTATTTTCAGGTATCAAAACACTTTGTTTTGATACCAAATCAGTTTTCTAACTTAGTTAAACATGTTTTAACATGTTTAACTCGTCACTTCTAGTTTAGTGCTTATTTAGGATCGTAAGTCAAGCGGTCTCGACAACCGCTTAGACTTTCGAACCCGACCCGTTTGGTCGATCATTAGGATTCGACCAAACACATTATGTGACCATAGTTGTATAGGGAATAACTTTCCGAGGTTATACCTTATGGTCACTTCGTTTAATTAGTTGTATGATAGGTAGATTATATGCCTTAGGAAAATGACCAAAATGCCCTTTTTGCACATAATTTAAATTTAAGCATATGTAACCAAGTTTTTGGCACCTAAACTGATTTTACAACTTTATTAAATATGTTAGGGCATATAATACTTATCATAAGGCTAGTTAGACCATCCGAGTGCGCTTTTGAGCAAATGACGCGTTAAAGTAGCGTAAACTACCTTAACGGGTAATAACAGGTCAAAATCACTTAGGTTAAGTTTCGAATCAGAATGTAGGCTTGTTTAAACCATATCATATGAGTTCTAACACTCATTTGGTTTACGAGACCTCATTCTACCCGATCTTCCGATTTATGTCCCGTTACACTAACATAGTATCTGATACACTAGGAACCACTTCAACACTTGAACTTTTGGTCCTTTGAGCTTTGTTATATCATTTGAACAAGATCTATACGCAATCCCAAGTGAGTACATAGTTCCCCTCTTTTAATGTTTTCAAATGTTTTGGGGTGATTCATATGTGTAACCAATTTGTTTTCCAATGTATGGCATATATGCGTTTACTAAGTGCTTTTATGTGTATTATTCCGATTATGCAAACACAATGGTTATCCAAATCCTTATAGGATCTATCTATCTTCATAGTTAGATTCTTGTAGGACATTTGAAGTACAGTCTTAGATCTTTCTATCTTCATAGTGAGATTTTTAAGAAGTACTTAAAAGACGATGGTTATGGTTTATGTGTAGAGATTGTTGGTGATTTAGATAACGAAACTAGAGTAATACAATAAGGACATGGTGGATACGCCGCTGGTACTTCCTATATATAAGTGTGCTTATTGTATTACCCTTCGTGGCGTTATCCCGAATCACCATTAGGATTTAGGATGTTATTATTCAATGATTCAATGTGACAGAAACCAAATCCTTATAGCATCTATCTATCTTCATAGATTGATTCTTATAGGATGTTTAAAGTACTAATATTGGAGTCCTTGTTTGGATTCATTGTGTACTTTAATGCGTATGTGACTAGACAATGTGACAGAAACCATATCCTTATAGCATCTATCTAACTTCATAGATTGATTCTTGTAGGATGTTTAAAGTACTAATATTGGAGCCCTTGTTTGGATTCATTGTGTACTTTAATGCGTATGTGACTAGACAATGTGACAGAAACCATATCCTTATAGCATCTATCTATCTTCATAGATTGATTATTGTAGGATGTTTAAAGTACTAATATTGGAGTCCTTGTTTGGATTCATTGTGTACTTTAATGCGTGTTTACAAGTTGGTGACAAGTTGACATTTTATGTGATTATGTGGTAGTTGTGATTTAGATAACGAAATGAATGTAATAAAATAAGAACATGGTGGATACGCAACTGGTACTTCCTATATATAAGTGTTCTTATTTTATTACTCTTGTAGCGTTATCCGAATCACATTAGGATTTATGTGTTCAATTGATTCAATGTTCAAGTATTCAGATCCTTGTAGAATCTTTCATATCTTTATATGTTAGATTCTTAGAAGGATATCCAAAGAATTGTTACAAATCATTGACCTGATTTTAATAATACTCACACAAGTTTTGACATATTTCAAAACAGTTATTACTAATCCTTGATTGGATTTCTAATAACACATTTACAAGTTTTATGATGATTTCAACAAGATTATAAAGTACAATTTCAATGGCATAAAAATTACTTAGTAATAATCATATTTCCATATACAAAAACTCTTTGTCACAAGTTTTTCATAATCAAGATAATGTATTACAATACTAAACTTTTGTCATTCTTTAGGTTCAAGATTTCATTTTCAATCGACAACTCTCGTACTTGTCAAAATATTTGCAATACCAAACTTTTTGCCATTTATTGTCACACCCCTTTCTGCGGCGGAAGCACGAGGTGTGATCATGAAAGGTTCTCATTGCATACGAAAGGTAAACATACTACATGCTCGTAAAAATATCTTCAAATACCAAACACTTCATAATTTGAAAACTTAAGTTAGCGTTTACATCGTGAGATAGCATAAAACATTGTCTTAAAAAGTTTACAACTTTATTTAAAGATAAACATAAGCGACATCCACAAGCATGAGTAAGGCCGCGCGCACATCCACTTCTAGTTACCTGAAATACATGTGAGTTTTGGAAAAACGTCAACATAATGTTGGTGTGAATTCATGCAGTTCTTGTATTGAACGTTTGTATACTTTGTATGAAAAACATGGTATGTATCTTGTGAAAATCAAGTTTCCATGTATAAATCAAGTATTCATGTATGTATCAAGTGTTCATGTATGTATCGAATTGTTAATGGGTTGCAAGGCCATTAACATGTGACACGACATAGGAAGCAACCAAACCTTAGGCATTTTTCTAGTTGGCATATTCTGAGACACAAAAGCACTGCTTGGTACTCGTTCTCACCAAGAGTGTGGTTGCCCGACACCCGTTAGACCTAACCTTTTGTTCTGCGGTCTAGGTATATTGTTGATTAATGGTGCTTATGGTACCCTATTCGTGACACGATTTCTCGTATCATTTCTCAAAACACATCATACTTGGTACTCGTTCTCACCAAGAGTGCTTCTTGTATTCTTGTATTCTCATAACGCATCATACTTGGTACTCGTTCTCACCAAGGGTGCTTCTTATTTTTGTATCATACCGTTTATAAACATTGTAACATTTGTACATGTATTTCACACCCGAAGTTATAAAACTGAAAACAGTTAAAAGAAAAGGGGGAGCATGAACTCACAACTTTGCGTTCCTTGCGTCGTAAACTTCACCGGATTTGCTTAATTAACGTCGTGACCTATACGTGTTTTCTTAACGTTAGTCACTAGACTTGTATCGCACAAGTACAAGTCACTATCTTTTATGTATATATTCTTGTGTTAAAAATATTTTATTTTTTTAACTAAGTGTCTTACTTATATTATTTTCTCAAAAAATAAATATAAGCTTTTTTTATTTTGCACCCAAATTATGTATCTTGTATGTTGTATGTGTATTTTTGTGTTTTTACTTCTCATGAGTATTTAGTGTATTTTCAAGTCCTAATACACTATCACGTATAGTACATACTACATACACTTAGCACAAAGTTTGGTGACAAATAAATACATATATTTTCCTAAAAAAATATACATACTTAATATAAATTTTAAGTCTTGAAGAAATTATCATTTATTGTCACCAAAAATTAGGGAAACCTTGGTAATATTTTTAGATACATTTTTAGGGGATAAGTTTCTCAAAACTTATATTTTATTCTAAGTGTCAAAATTTATAAAAATTTTAACAGAGTTTCCCCTAAAAATGGAGGTTTCCCATGTTTTCAAAACATGTGTTTATTTTCTTTTAAAATCATCATCCATCAATTTCAACAACAATCATCAACAACATATACTAATTTCTCTATTTCATGAACTTGATAATTTATAAAAATGCGTAGTAACTTACTAGTGTATTTAGTAAGTCTTGTTACCCTTAAAAGTGTGATTGCTTCTTTAAAAACTTTATTTTTAAAGAGTTTAAGTATTCACAACTTCTAGTCATATTTTCTAAAAATATTTCTTTGTGAAATTTCTTCTTACACAAGTGTTTCTACACTTGTTTACCCACTAAAAATGTGTTAGGTTTATGTAAGATCCAAGTTTTAACGAAACTCACACTTTTCACTTGGTTCTTTCGAAAAACCAGTCATGGATCTTTAGATCTATAAGTTTATAACTTACTTTGATCTTTTATTTTCCAAGAAAACACTTATTTATCCAAGTTCATAGTTTATGTGTGGATGATTTCATCATCCTACACATCTCTAGCTTTCACATCTTGCTAGTTCATGTCTTTAAACATGATCTAGCAAGTCCATGTGATGAACCATACCATTTTTACTAACAAACAACATTCAACAAGCATAACAACACAAGAATAACATGATTTCATCATTACTTTAACCATACTTCATCACTAGTTAGTTTATGTTCCAAGACTTTGATTATGTTCTTAGAGTTTCTTAATATTTCACCATTCTTTTTAGTATTAACCATCAAAAATATGAAGAGGATGAAGATCTAAGAAACTTACTACTAGCACAAGGCTAGGGGAGTTCAAGAGTATAGATGTGGTGGATAAAAGAAAACGAGAAAGGTCCTTGAGCTTCCTAACACACCAAGCTTACTTGTAGGATCTCTAACACCTTTGAATGCCTTTAGAATGGTTGAAGATGAGCAAATGATGGTGGTGCTAGTGGTGGTTGGGGTCGGCCGAGAGCCAAAGAATGAGAAGAAGGAAAGATGAGGTGTGGTGTGTTGAAAGATATGAAGCTCATGGTTAACTTATAAGTCCATATTAAGGGTTTCTCCATTGGTTAATATGCTTAATTCAAGGGGACAATATCAATTAAACAAATAAAAGAAATCAAGGGTGTGTACCCCCTTGTCTAGAACCGCGCATGGGGGAGGGGGGGTGTTAGTTTGATTCTAATGGGAAGTTACAAGTTCTAGTTTCATTTCAAGTGTTAAATCTAGTGTTAAGTGTGTTATTAAATATATAGTGTGTTAGGGTGTTTGGGGACCCTAACTAGCTCAGAAAAATAAAAACAATGCTTCTAGCATTATTTTGGTGTTCCGGGTATTGTCCGGTTGTTCGGTTGGATACCGATTCGTTAAAGTGCTAAATTGCACCGTTTAGTGTCTTTTAAGTATCTTTTTGTACCCCTTTTAATTCCCAACACTTGGGGAAGTATTCTGGATAATAAAACGTAATTTCTGCAGGATATTTATATGTTTAAAAGCTGAATTTATTAAAATTCTGCACTTAAAGTGCGTTTCGGGTGATTTTTAGTGCTTATTTTAGCTTTCGGAAGGTCTATATGTCAACCCTTGTATGTACTCTAGGGTTTTAATGTATTCTCATTGTTGGACCTACATCTAGGCTCCAGTTCTATTGTCTAACTGCTTTCTGCAGCTTTGTTGACACAAAGTGTCTTACCGGTGAGTTTACTAGTATTTCTGACGCAACGCTCTCGTTTATGCATAAAGCAATATTTTGTAGTATAAAACGTGCATGAATTTACAAGTATAGTATGTAATCAGACTATGTTGACATTTAAGCACATAATTGCAGTCATTAAATAATGATTAAAGTGTACGGAAATTACCGGTTTGTGCCAGTTGTCACAGTCTCCCCCGTTAAAATAATTTCGTCCCGAAATTCAGGCTGAACTAACTCTCGCAGGAGTCTTCTTGAATAGGTGGGGATACTTTTCTTTGAACTGGTCTTCACGTTCCCACGTGTACTCGGGTCCGTGCTTAGAGTTCCAACGTACTTTGATAAGTTTAACAGTGCTCCTCCTGGTCTTGTTGACTTTCCAGTCGGTAACCTCAACGGGTTGTTCTGTAAATCCGAGGGCATCATCAATATGCACTTCATCCGCAGGGATGATCACGTTTTCTTGTGTTGGACTCTTCTTGAGGTTGGATACATGAAACGTATCATGTACTCCATTAAGTTCTTCCGGTAATTCCAACTTGTATGCCACGGTACCAATCTTTTCCAAGATTCTGAATGGTCCGATGTATCGTGGATTCAGCTTTCCATGCTTTCCAAATCTTATTACGCCCTTCCAAGGTGAGACCTTCAACAAAACTTTGTCTCCCACCTCGAATTCTAATGGTTTTCGTCTTCGATTGGCGTAGCATTTTTATCGATCTCGAGCCGCCTTAATGCGCTCTCAGATCTGTACGATCTTGTCGGTTGTCTCTTGTACAAGTTCAGGACCAACCATACGTTTATCTCCAGCGTCTGCCCAACATAAGGGCGATCGGCACTTGCGGCCATACAGAGCTTCGAACGGTGCGGCTTTTATGCTTGTATGATAACTGTTATTGTAGGAAAACTCAACTAAAGGTAGATGAGTATCCCAGCTACCGCCTAGGTCCATGACACATGCGCGAAGCATATCTTCTAACATTTGTATAGTCCGTTCGCTCTGGCCGTCTGTTTGTGGATGGAATACCGTGCTTAGATCTAGCTGAGATCCAAAGGCTTCCTGAAAGGATTGCCAGATTCTTGAGACAAAGCGTCCATCTCTGTCTGAAATAATTGAGATAGGTACTCCATGCCGTGCCACAATTTCCTTTAAATATATCTCAGCAAGCTTTCCAGTGCTGTCTTTTTCTCGTATCGGTAGGAAATGCGCATATTTCGTCAATCGATCAACTATCACCCATATCATATCGTGCCCTCTCGGGGTCCAGGGTAATTTTGTTATGAAGTCTATTGAGATTTGCTCCCACTTCCATATGGGTATCTCTGGTTGTTGCAGTAGGCCGGACGGTTTCTGATATTCAGCCTTAACCTTAGCACAGGTTAGGCATTTTCCAACATAAACAGCAACATCGCTCTTGAGTCTCGGCCACCAATAGTATTCTTTTAAGTCTTGATACATTTTGTCTGATCCTGGATGGATCGAGTATCTTGATTTATGCGCTTCATTAAAGATGACTTCTCGAATACCGCCATAGAGCGGAACCCAAATACGCTTCTTAAAGTATAAGGCTCCCTCTTCATTTGGCACCATATATTTCAATATACCCCGGAGGTATTCAGCTTTACGGTTTTCTATCTTAAGAGCTTCTTGTTGTGCATCACGAATGCGTGCAGTGAGGTTCGTTCGAATAGTCATTTCTAACGCTCGAACCCTTAGGGTCTTAACCCTTTCTTTTCGACTTAGCGCATCTGCTACAACGTTAGCCTTTCCAGGATGGTACTTAATCTCACAGTCATAGTCATTCAGCAGCTCGACCCATCGTCGTTGTCGCATGTTTAATTCTTTCTGATCAAATATGTGTTGTAGACTTTTGTGATCTGTGAAGATTGTACATCGAGTACCATATAGATAGTGTCGCCAGATCTTCAGGGCGAATACCACTGCGCCCAGCTCCAGGTCTTGAGTGGTATAGTTTCATTCATGAACCTTCAATTGTCTTGAAGAGTAAGCGATGAATTTTTGGCGCTGCATAAGCACGCAACCCAAACCTTGTCGTGAAGCGTCGCAGTATACCACAAAGTCTTCAGTGCCTTCGGGTAATGATAGTATCGGTGCATCGCATAGCTTGTTTTTAAGTAGTTGGAAGGCTTCTTCTTGTTTGTAACCCCAGTCGTATTTCTTGTCTTTCTGAGTAAGGGTTGTTAGCGGTTGAGCTATCCTTGAGAAATTCTCGATGAATCGCCGATAATAGCCCGCTAAGCCCAAAAATTATCGAACTTCAGTTGGGGTTTTGGGGGCTTCCCAATTCTTTATTGCTTCGATCTTGGATGGGTCTACATGAATGCCCTTTTCGTTCACAACATGACCAAGAAATTGTACTTCGCGAATCCAGAATTCACATTTTGAGAACTTTGCATAAAGCTTCTCTTTCTTCAGAAGTTCCAGAATAGTTCTGACGTGTTGCTCATGTTCTTCTTTCGTTGTGAGTAAATCAGCATATCATCGATAAATACAATCACGAATTTATCGAGATATGGTTTGCATACGCGGTTCATCAGATCCATAAATACCGCTGGTGCGTTTGTCAGTCCGAATGGCATCACAAGAAACTCGTAGTGCCCATAACGCGTTCTGAATGCAGTCTTTGGTACGCTTTCCTCTTGTATCCTTAACTGATGGTATCCAGATCGAAGATCGATCTTGGAATAGTAGCTTGATCCTTGCAACTGATCAAATAAGTCATCAATCCTCGGTAGTGGATACCGATTCTTGATTGTGAGCTTGTTCAGTTCTCTGTAATCGATACACATCCGCAGAGTTCCATCCTTTTTCTTCACGAACAATACCGGAGCTCCCCAAGGTGAGAAGCTTGGCCTTATGTCACGGCCCCCGACCCACCCTGGACGGAATCGGGAGTCGCGAACAGCCACGTGGTACCGGTGATTAATTTTAAAAACGTTGCACCGGAAATTTCATCAGGACCGTGAGTTAGAAAAAATATCAGAGTTTAGAAACACCGGATTTTATTTATTAAATAGATGGGATAAACCCATGTTTTACAATGGTAGCTTTAATAAAGATTTTATTACATAAAACAATATTTCTTAACTTGATTTAATTAATAAAATAAGCTACTTCTTGAAGCCTTTCAGTGCCATATCCATCTCTTACTCCAATCTACTGTAATTACCTGAAACACGGTTTAAAAAGGTTTTGTCAGCAGGAAATACTGGTGAATCATTCTATTTACTAAAAAGACACGTTTGTTATAATTTACAGTATTAAGAGAGATTACAATGTTTCTGATATCAACCAAATACCCACAGTATTTTGTCACTCGACCCATTGGCCCATTCGTCCAATGGTGTCTGTGACTATGGTCATATCACCCCTTGGCTGCCCCAATGGTGAAGATTATCAAGTAATGTATACAAAACCCCATATACCGGCTGTAACTTGGTGATTACATAAACTTAATCACTGTAATTATAACTTTGAAAATAACATGCTTTTGTAAACAAATTTGATAAAAAGAGAATGACTCACATTATAAGCATACAGATTCATATGGCCAAAGTTTAGTCTACAGATAATCCTTGATATATTGCAGATTTATACAGGCAGAGCTTAGCCTATTGATTTAGCCTTGTAACCTAGTGCACACAAACTAGGTAGGTAACTTAATACAACATTTACGATAACTCACGAGATTAAAACCCTCACAACGAATGACAAAGTGAAATCACTTAAACATCCATCGGATTCACAACGAATGACAGAGTATTCCCCGAATTCGGGTGGTACTCAAACATCTGGTCGGAATCACGACTAATGACAAAGGATAGCACTTAAACATCCATCGGATAGTTTCTATCGATCGGACATTGAATCGTAGCAGCGATTGAGTTAATACCCGGTATCGTAGTAGCACCCCGCTATACTAATTAGTGATTTTGAGACTGTTTCGACTATAACTCGACATACAGATTGAATTTGATCGTCGAACGAACGACAGAAATCAAGTGCCAATGCCTGCTATTTATACACGAATTTTGACTAGCTTACGGACCGTAAGACTCCTCCCTTACGGTCCGTAAGGGTTGCATTTTCACTATAGGCTTGCCACGTGTTGGTGTAGGCCTGCTGAGTCGACGGAATCGAGAAATTCAATTTTGACAGCGTTTTATAAAGATAATCGTCGAGTAGGGAATACCCCCCTGAGTTTTAGGGGCCCTGATCCTGATTCTGATTATTCTAAAAATTTTAGGGTTTGTGTAGAATCACTTGGGTGTCTCATTTAGGGTTTCTTATTGGATAAAATAATAAAATAAATAGGACTTTTAATGAGGGTTGTTACATTCTCCCCACCTTAATAAAAATCTCGTCCTCGAGATTTGGGTTATGATATTTCTTTTAGACTTATGTTACAAATAAAAACAATTTTTAAGGTAGATGACATAGAATTAAAATATCAAATTTTGTGAATACGAGTTGTACAATAAGTAGGATTCAATGGTTCAACTGAATTAGTTTAAGAAATCGATGACAAATGAGAGGAAATGATATAATTTCCAAAGGGACTAGGTTCAGGCCAAAAGATATATGATTAATAGATATTTAAAATGAATGTGAAGGACTTTTAGAATCAATAAAAATTCTTTGTTAAAAGAAAGCTTACTTTGACTGGCAATTGAGGAAAACTTAGAATTGATAGGTTCAAATTGAAATAAAAGCATGAAAAATGATTTGTCAAATATTTATGATATGAGAAATAAAAGTGTTGAGATGAGTGAATTGCAAAGATACACCAAAAGACATTAAAGTTAGTGTATTACTTATTTTCATTTTGAAACCATATAACGTTGTGAATGTATTTACAATTGTTGTAAATAAGTGAAAACGGAGACTATTCTTATATATATTATAATGTTCCCCTAACTCAACGTAGTTGATGACTACCATATTATTCTTATATGGTTACTTTCTTACTAGAGTGTTACAGTACATAGTTACCCCAAAACATGTGATAGACAATTATTTATATAATTTTATTCGTCCCTCTAATTCTTGTATTGTTTTATGAAAATATGTCTTCTCCTTACAATACAGAGTAAAATATTTTTATATATAATTAAAATTTACTAACTAAGTATGATGACTTAATTTATATATATATTAACTAGTTATTATCATGGTTGGATATTGGTTAGTGCTGCCTTGTTTAAGCATAGGTGGCCAGTCCATGCCTAACTAAGGCTAGGCTATTCAATACCTGCCCCTGACAATAACCCTAGTATTTTAAAATAATACTAACACTTCTGTTATTAATTTATTATTATTAATAATAAAACTAATATTAATTATCAATAATAAATAACTGAACGTAAACTTAAATGAGAGTATACTTCAACATAAATTTTATATATATATATATATATATATATATATATATAAATTCTTTACCTTAATGGTTTAATAAGAATATAGTAATACTATTTTGTAAATTATGTAATCGCTTATGTAAGTTTCCATATATAATAAATTTTATATAATGTTTTTCGATTGAAGATTTGTTAAAGCAATAATTATCACGAAAAACTAGATTGATGTTGTAAGAATCATTAAGAGATACACTGAAATATGACAAGAATTTGTGTATCATTATCTTAGCACACGATTTATGTTAAGATGGCTTTTATAAATATATAAATAATTAAATCCGTATATGATATATATAAACGAAATTAATGCAAGCTTTAAATTTTGTGAAAATGTCAGTACAAGGTGATCATGATCAAAGAAATGATTCAATGGAGTCGAAGATTTAAACAAGCCTATTATGGTTCAAAACAAATGAAGTGCTTGTTGGGACTATTTTGAATATGATAGCTTCCATCCATCATATGGGATCTTGAAATGAATATGTAATGTGAGCAAGTCAAATAATTTGAACTTGATTTAAACAAAACAAGTTTTAATAAGAAAGTTCGGACATGGTTACTATAGAAACTATGTATGCCAAAGAAAATTAAGTTTTTCAAGAAATTTATTGACTCGATATCAAGGAGTTATTGTTTTGCAATAATGCGGTTCACCGTACAAAAAGCGGAATGATATTTGAGTTTGGATAAAATAACAAATCGGAATGAAGCCCTCCAGTGGTCTTTATAAATCAAATGAATCACATGCGCAACAAACAGTGCATGTGTAATGGGTGAATTTACCAGGAAATAAAATAGATCAATATTCGCTACTATGGAAGAAATCCTCATGGTATAATGACCTTTAGGGGAAGTAGAAGTACGAAAGTCAACTCTTTATATGCAGAAGTCAGAATTTCAATGAAAGAAATTTAAAACTTTATCTGGAATTTCTTGTGATAACCGTTGTTAAGTGACATTACCAGGAAATGTTGAATAAAATAAAATAGGGAATTTGCAAAGGTATATGACTCCTTTTGCAGTGATAATAATTGTGACTCCGATTAGACTGTGCACGGATGTTTGTGAAATCCTGTTCTAGCGTACCTTAGCGAAATTTATGTTGTTTGTAGGATTAAGTGGCAAAGTGTTTCTTTTTTATTAGTAGTTTTTCTACTGACGGAATTAGCATTGGTGTCATCGTGCCCAATTTATATTTTCCAAAGGTCTTGCCTTGAAAGTTGTGTGTGATATACTTCAACTTCTGTGGACTTATAATTAAATTTTTCATGTGTTTTCTTGTGCACTAGCACAACTTTACATGCTTCTTACTTACGTTAATAGTTTATGGTAACGCATTGGAAATTCTTTATACTTTTGATGGTGTCCCAACTTTAAAGGGTTCTCATTGTACGAGTTACGAGGTAAATGATCAAATGAAATAATGTTTGATATCAGAAAAGAGATTCCAAATAAAGAAATCTAGACACATATACTTGTGCTTTATTCCTATTTGGCTTTTTGGAATTTCTTATAGATATATATATCTATATAATCCTATATTTCACATGCTGAAATAAACATACCATCTATCAGGTCAATGTATTTAACAGATATATATTTCCAAAAACCAGCCAGATATCTGATCTTGATACTATTTAGGGAATTTTGTCACTTGCTGACATATTATATACCTTCTTACTCGGTTCTCGCCGGAGAGGTAACTTCAGTATATCCGGACAAACTGGAGAGTCTGCTACACCATACCCAGTCTTGCCGGATAAAATGTTCTATTTTCCATAAATAGTATCTTTTCAAGATTTTAAAAGTGCCTTTTTCATTAGGGCTTTTATCCAGAATCGAGGAAATTTGTATTCCCGTAACATATCTTATTCTAGACCAAGTAATATCAGATAAGCAATAATTACTATTAATTCTTGCTTATTTATCATATCTTGCAATATTCTAATTACCATTCTTATGGCATACAAAAACCCATCATAATTTATTCACATAACTACTTAGCTTATCTTGAAGTTTATACTAAGGCATCTTTTCTTAAGTTCAAGTCTAAATGCTATCATGTGCGCTACCAGTTAACAGCAATCTCCTAACTCTTTTATACAAACTTAGGTATTATTGTCACAACACCTAAAGGCTTAAATCAGTGGCTCTGATACCACCTTCTGTCACGGCCCCCGACCCACCCTGGACGGAATCGGGAGTCGCGAACAGCCACGTGGTACCGGTGATTAATTTTAAAAACGTTGCAGCGGAAATTTCATCAGGACCGTGAGTTAGGAAAAATATCAGAGTTTAGAAACACCGGATTTTATTTATTAAATAGATGGGATAAACCCATGTTTTACAATGGTAGCTTTAATAAAGATTTTATTACATAAAACAATATTTCTTAACTTGATTTAATTAATAAAATAAGCCACTTCTTGAAGCCTTTCAGTGCCATATCCATCTCTTACTCCAATCTACTGTAATTACCTGAAACGCGTTTTAAAAAGGTTTTGTCAGCAGGAAATACTGGTGAATCATTCTATTTACTAAAAAGACACGTTTGTTATAATTTACAGTATTAAGAGAGATTACAATGTTTCTGATATCAACCAAATACCCACAGTATTTTGTCACTCGACCCATTGGCCCATTCGTCCAATGGTGTCTGTGACTATGGTCATATCACCCCTTGGCTGCCCCAATGGTGAAGATTATCAAGTAATGTATACAAAACCCCACATACCGGCTGTAACTTGGTGATTACATAAACTTAATCACTGTAATTATAACTTTGAAAATAACATGCTTTTGTAAACAAATTTGATAAAAAGAGAATGACTCACATTATAAGCATGCAGATTCATATGGCCAAAGTTTAGTCTACAGATAATCCTTGATATATTGCAGATTTATATAGGCAGAGCTTAGCCTATTGATTTAGCCTTGTAACCTAGTGCACACAAACTAGGTAGGTAACTTAATACAGCATTTACGATAACTCACGAGATTAAAACCCTCACAACGAATGACAAAGTGAAATCACTTAAACATCCATCGGATTCACAACGAATGACAGAGTATTCCCCGAATTCGGGTGGTACTCAAACATCCGGTCGGAATCATGACTAATGACAAAGGATAGCACTTAAACATCCATCGGATAGTTTCTATCGATCGGACATTGAATCGTAGCAGCGATTGAGTTAATACCCGGTATCGTAGCAGCACCCCGCTATATACTAATTAGTGATTTTGAGACTGTTTCGACTATAACTCGACATACATATTGAATTTGATCGTCGAACGAACGACAGAAATCAAGTGCCAATGCCTGCTATTTATACACGAATTTTGACTAGCTTACGGACCGTAAGACTCCTCCCTTACGGTCCGTAAGGGTTGCATTTTCACTATAGGCTTGCCACGTGTTGGTGTAGGCCTGCTGAGTCGACGGAATCGAGAAATTCAATTTTGACAGCGTTTTATAAAGATAATCGTCGAGTAGGGAATACCCCCCCTGAGTTTTAGGGGCCCTGATCCTGATTCTGATTATTCTGAAAATTTTAGGGTTTGTGTAGAATCACTTGGGTGTCTCATTTAGGGTTTCTTATTGGATAAAATAATAAAATAAATAGGACTTTTAATGAGGGTTGTTACACCTTATGAATCCTTTATCCAACAACTCCTGGAGTTGTGTGGATAATTCCTGCATTTCGGATGGTGCAAGCCGATAGGGTGCCTTGGCTACAGGAGCAGCTCCTGGAACCAAGTCTATACGGAATTCGACTTGTCGTTGCGGAGGTAGTCCTGGCAGATCTTCGGGAAAAACATCTGGGAATTCCTTCACCACAGGAATGTCCTCGAGTTTCGGCTCCTCAGCCTTCTTGTCTACAACATGAGCTAGGAAAGTAACACATCCTTTCCTTAAGCACTTTTGTGCCTTCATGCAGCTGATGATTCGTAGAGGCGCATCTCGTTTTTCTCCGTGTACAATGAGAGTTTCACCATTCGCTAAAGGGATGTGAATGATTTTCTCGTGACAAATAACTTCAGCTTTGTTCTTGGACAACCAGTCCATTTCGACTACTACATCGAAGCTACCCAATTGAATAGGTAAGAGGTCGATGCTAAATCTTCGTTCACCAAGTTCTAGTGTGCAGCCTCTAACAACTTCGCCCGATTCAACAAGTTTACCATTGGCCAGTTCTATGGAATAAGGAATTTCTAATCTACTAGACTCTATTCCAAGCAGACGTTTAAATTCCACAGACATGAAGCTATAATCGGCGCCAGTGTCAAATAATATGGATGCAAAGTGATTGTTAATGAGAAACGTACCGGTGACCACATTAGGGTCCTCGCGTGCATTCTTTGCTCCAATCACAAATGCTCGAGCTTGAGCATTGTTTCCCTTTGGGCAGTCCTTCATGAAATGATCATTGCTTCCACAACTGAAGCATCCTTGGTTCCGCCCCTTCCCGTTACCATTCTTGTTACCAGCACCATTACCATTCCAGTTCTTTCCTTTACCCCAACAGTCTTCTGTTTGATGACCCAACCTACCACATTTGTCGCACCTTGGAATGCGACAAGCTCCTTCATGATGATACTTACATTTTTGGCATTTAGGCATGGTGCCTTGGTATCCTTTGGTTGCAAGGGTTTTCGTCTCCTGAGGCGGGTTAGTGTCGCGCTTCTTGCTGAAACCCTTGTTGTTGCGAGTTGCTTGATTCAAGTTTGCATGTTTCCTTTTCTTGTCGCCGGACGACTCAGCATGCGTCTCGGTCTTTTATGTTGGGTTCAGTGATAGCTTCTTCATACGAACACAATCTTCAGTAAGGCTGACCGCCAGAGTTACAGCCTCGGTGATTGTTTGAGGTTTGGCCGAAGTTACCATGCCACGGAATTCTGAGGCCAATCCCCAAATGTAGCGTTCAACGCGCTTGAATTCGGGAGTCACCATGTAGGGAAGCACTCTAGACAGATCGTGGAACCTTCGAGTATAACCATTAATATCAGCACCTTCCATAGTCAAGTGCCAGAACTCCGTTTCCAGTCTTTGGAGTTCAGCACGAGAGCAATACTTCTCTCGCATTCTTTCCTTCAGTTCATCCCAAGTTAGGCCATACGCAGCATCATCGCCCAAGGTTTGGACTTGCAAGTTCCACCAAGTCAGAGCTTCATCGACAAACAACCCAGTAGCAAAAGTGACTTGTTGATCCGCGGTACACTTGCTCATGCGGATAGTAGCTTCAGTCTTCTCCGTCCAGCGTACAAATGCTACTGCACCTCCTGTGCCGTCGTAGTTCATCGGCTTGCAGTCAAGGAACTGCTTGAAAATGCAGCCTGGAATTGATTCAACCAATTCACACATGAGCAATCGAAGAAATAATGAGACAAGGACCGTTCATAAATTTCTCCATGCTTACTATATTGTCTTAAGGTTACCTTGAGCTGCGTTGCCTCCAGATGAATCTCCGTTCCCATTATGTCTAGCGTTGCTTGGGCCGCCATTGTCTTGAGTTCGGTTTGCCTCGTATTGGGCGATAGCAGCGGAGATCCTTTCTTCCAGCAGAGCGTTAAGCTCTTCAGCAGTTCTTGGCAGTGGGGGAGGAGGAGGTTGATCATCATTGCGAGCATTCATAGCTTTCCTGGGTGCCATGTTCTAACATAACATAACACAACAGGGTTAAACATTTGTTTGATATCGTCATACTAGACAGTAGTAGCATATATATTCACAGGTATATACCACATAAGTGACATCAAACGATTTTTACTCTAGCAGAGTACTTAGTAGGCTTGCACTGAGGGAATCTACACGTGACAAGACTTGCTGTGGTTTCTGTGCACTGAATTCCATAATTATATATGCATCCATAATTACGTAACTCCTTGCACAGTCCTCACAGTTCGTTTCATCCTCGTATCTCTTCCTTCAGATGGGCCATCGCTTTCAGGTAAAGTCACGTATACTTGTGACATTCTACTTCTAGTATGTGTATATAGGCTAATTATCACGCATAATTGCAAGTAATTTCTAGTCAACGACAAGTGCTATCCATGTGCACCCTAAGTCTCGTAGTGTCTTTTCTTGACTCTTTGTAAACAGTTTCAGGTAGTGGATGTCGCGGGACGTTTTTGGCAATGAAAACTCTTTGAAAAATTGTTTTCGTGAAAGGATCCTAGAGATTGTAGACTAGACTCGAGAAGGAATCCTGGTTCACTACAATCGCAGCTCTGATACCAATCTGTCACACCCCTTTCTGCGGCGGAAGCACGAGGTGTGATCATGAAAGGTTCTCATTGCATACGAAAGGTAAACATACTACATGCTCGTAAAATATCTTCAAATACCAAACACTTCATAATTTGAAAACATAAGTTAGTGTTTACATCGCGAGATAGCATAAAACATTGTCTTAAAAAGTTTACAACTTTATTTAAAGATAAACATAAGCGACATCCACAAGCATGAGTAAGGCCGCGCGCACATCCACTTCTAGTTACCTGAAATACATGTGAGTTTTGGAAAAACGTCAACATAATGTTGGTGTGAATTCATGCAGTTCTTGTATTGAACGTTTGTATACTTTGTATGAAAAACATGGTATGTATCTTGTGAAAATCATGTTTCCATGTATAAATCAAGTATTCATGTATGTATCAAGTGTTCATGTATGTATCGAATTGTTAATGGGTTGCAAGGCCATTAACATGTGACACGACATAGGAAGCAACCAAACCTTAGGCATTTTTCTAGTTGGCATATTCTGAGACACAAAAGCACTGCTTGGTTCTCGTTCTCACCAAGAGTGTGGCTGCCCGACACCCGTTAGATCTAACCTTTTGTTCTGCGGTCTAGGTATATTGTTGATTAATGGTGCTTATGGTACCCTATTCGTGACATGATTTCTCGTATCATTTCTCAAAACGCATCATACTTGGTACTCGTTCTCACAATGAGTGCTTCTTGTATTCTTGTATTCTCATAACGCATCATACTTGGTACTCGTTCTCACCAAGGGTTCTTATTGTTTTTGTATCATACCGTTTATAAACATTGTAACATTTGTACATGTATTTCACCCCCGAAGTTATAAAACTGAAAACAGTTAAAAGAAAAGGGGGAGCATGAACTCACAACTTTGCGTTCCTTGCGTCGTAAACTTCACCGGATTTGCTTAATTAACGTCGTGACCTATACGTGTTTTCTTAGCGTTAGTCACTAGACTTGTATCGCACAAGTACAAGTCACTATCTTTTATGTATATATTCTTGTGTTAAAAATATTTTATTTTGTTAACTAAGTGTCTTACTTATATTATTTTCTCGAAAAATAAATATAAGCTTTTTGTATTTTGCACCCAAATTATGTATCTTGTATGTTGTATGTGTATTTTTGTGTTTTTACTTCTCATGAGTATTTAGTGTATTTTCAAGTCCTAATACACTATCACGTATAGTACATACTACATACACTTAGCACAAAGTTTGGTGACAAATAAATACATATATTTTCCTAAAAAATATACATACTTAATATAAATTTTAAGTCTTGAAGAAATCATCATTTCTTGTCACCAAAAATTAGGGAAACCTTGGTAATATTTTTAGATACATTTTTAGGGGATAAGTTTCTCAAAACTTATATTTTTTTTTCTAAGTGTCAAAATTTATAAAAATTTTGACAGAGTTTCCCCTAAAAATGGAGGTTTCCCATGTTTTCAAAACATGTGTTTATTTTCTTTTAAAATCATCATCCATCAATTTCAACAACAATCATCAACAACATATACTAATTTCTCTATTTCATGAACTTGATAATTTATAAAAATGCGTAGTAACTTACTAGTGTATTTAGTAAGTCTTGTTACCCTTAAAAGTGTGATTGCTTCTTTAAAAACTTTATTTTTAAAGAGTTTAAGTACTCACAACTTCTAGTCATATTTTCTAAAAATATTTCTTTGTAAAATTTCTTCTTACACAAGTGTTTCTACACTTGTTTACCCACTAAAAATGTGTTAGGTTTATGTAAGATCCAAGTTTTAACGAAACTCACACTTTTCACTTGGTTCTTTCGAAAAACCACTCATGGATCTTTAGATCTACAAGTTTATAACTTACTTTGATCTTTTATTTTCCAAGAAAACACTTATTTATCCAAGTTCATAGTTTATGTGTGGATGATTTCATCATCCTACACATCTCTAGCTTTCACATCTTGCTAGTTCATGTCTTTAAACATGATCTAGCAAGTCCATGTGATGAACCATACCATTTTTACTAACAAACAACATTCAACAAGCATAACAACACAAGAATAACATGATTTCATCATTACTTTAACCATACTTCATCACTAGTTAGTTTATGTTCCAAGACTTTGATTATGTTCTTAGAGTTTCTTAATATTTCACCATTCTTTTTACTATTAACCATCAAAAATATGAAGAGGATGAAGATCTAAGAAACTTACTACTAGCACAAGGCTAGGGGAGTTCAAGAGTATATATGTGGTGGATAAAAGAAAACGAGAGAGGTCCTTGAGCTTCCGAACACACCAAGCTTACTTGTAGGATCTCTAACACCTTTGAATGCCTTTAGAATGGTTGAAGATGAGCAAATGATGGTGGTGCTAGTGGTGGTTGGGGTCGGCCGAGAGCCAAAGAAGGAGAAGAAGGAAAGATGAGGTGTGGTGTGTTGAAAGATATGAAGCTCTTGGTTAACTTATAAGTCCATATTAAGGGTTTCTCCATTGGTTAATATGCTTAATTCAAGGGGACAAGATCAATTAAACAAATAAAAGAAATCAAGGGTGTGTACCCCCTTGTCTAGAACCGGTCATGGGGGGGGGGGGGGTGTTAGTTTGATTCTAATGGGAAGTTACAAGTTCTAGTTTCATTTCAAGTGTTAATCTAGTGTTAAGTGTGTTATTAAATATATAGTGTGTTAGGGTGTTCGGGGACCCTAACTAGCTCAAAAAAATAAAAACAATGCTTCTAGCATTATTTTGGTGCTCCGGGTATTGTCCGGTTGTTCGGTTGGATACCGATTCGTTAAAGTGCTAAATTGCACCGTTTAGTGTCTTTTAAGTATCTTTTTGTACCCCTTTTAATTCCTAACACTTGGGGAAGTATCCTGGATAATAAAATGTAATTTCTGTAGGATATTTATATGTTTAAAAGCTGATTTGAGCTGAATTTATTAAAATTCTGCACTTAAAGTGCGTTTCGGGTTCTTTTTAGTGCTTATTTTAGCTTTCGGAAGGTCTATATGTCAACCCTTGTATGTACTCTAGGGTTTTAATGTATTCTCGTTGTTGGACCTACATCTAGGCTCCAGTTCTATTGTCTAACTGCTTTCTGTAGCTTTGTTGACACAAAGTGTCTTACCGGTGAGTTTACTAGTATTTCTGACGCAACGCTCTCGTTTATGCATAAAGCAATATTTTGTAGTATAAAACGTGCATGAATTCACAAGTATAGTATGTAACCAGACCTATGTTGACATTTAAGCACATAATTGCAGTCATTAAATAATGATTAAAGTGTACGGAAATTACCGGTTTGTGCCAGTTGTCACATTTATTTGGCAAACAAAACCTATGTACTCGCCGACATTTTTATGCTGACTAATTTTCACATATGTTTCAGGGTTTCAATTATTCGAGCATGCAACGCATAGGACTGCATCCGGGCTTTAGACTTCTTAAATCAAAAGACAATTACATGTGTTCTTTGTTTTTAAAACAATGATAACAATAATGAAACAATTTAGTATCAGTAGTTGTGAGCAATTTGTAACATGACTCCCTGATATTTCCGCCGCGTGTTGTTGTATTACGCGATTGGGGTGTTACAGATTGGTATCAGAGCACTGGTTATAGGGAATTAGGGTATTAGTATGCCTTTAATCTAGTCTATAACCTTCTTAGGGACCCAAACATGAGTAGACTTAGGAATCTCTATCCTAATCCTCATCCTTATTCGTGCCACAACTACTCTATGATTTATCCTAAACCCTTAGGCTTTAAGCCTTAAGGTATTCCTCAAAATGTTTTTCTCAAAACATTTTCATTGAAATATTTCTCAAAATGTTTTCTTAAACGTTTTTGTCAAAATATTTCACAACATGTTTATCTCAAACAATTTGTATCAAAAGATTTCTCAAATGTTTTTTTTTTCTCAAACATTTTTCATCGAAATCTTTGGTTTTAATAATGTGAACATATACAATCTGGAAGGGTGGATGCCTGTACCCCGAGTTTTCTGTCTAAGGCTAGAGTGTTCATACAAATCCGCATTATCGGACCAGTCACTCTTACATGGGAACTCTTAGGGTGAGTGTCCACTTATAAGCTAAAGCATGTCTTCTCGAAACATTATAAAAACCTATCCACCTTGACCATGTCGAACGACTTCTAGACACTACAACCTTTGTGACATTACTAATCCATGTTACCATCGGTAATATGTTTGTTATTCACAACAATCGAAACAAATTTCCCTCTTACAATACTATTCCATCATATTACCTTCGGTGATATGTTGTATTTGAGACATCTAAAATGAATTTCATTTCGTTTCACGACACTATGTAATCCTATTTCATTTTCAAAGCACTACCTTTTGTCTTTCAAAATTTTTATCATTTGGATGAGAATTTCAAAATTTTAAACACAAAGTTTCTTTATTTTAAAATTTTTAATTTAAAAACATTTTATCCTAAAAACAATAATTTTTTTAAAGGGTAAAGAATTTATATCAAAAACCATTAACTTGGTTTGCATTATCTCATCCAAAATTATTACAAAAGTTTAATTTTCAAACAATCCTTGTTTCAAAACAAAAATCCACAGCACTATATTTTCTAAGTACAAGAACAAGACTTTTAAACAAGATTTTACTAAGTCAAGATTTTCACTACACAATGACGTTTCAAACTCATGACAATTCGATGGAGCTCACTTATTTAATTTTCACTACGGCTATATCTTCAAGATGCCTCCCCATCGCGACGTCACTTGGAACGCTGAAATGGCAGCATGGATTTCTCAGCATCTAGCTGCTTTACTCCCAAACATTATGACCCAAGTTAACCAAATCCAGAACAATAACAACAACAACAATGTTATCACACCTTGCAACTACAAACTATTCATTTCAGCTAAACCACTCCAATTTAATGGGTCTTAAGGAGCAACTGGGCTCCTATAATGGTTTGAGAGTATAGAAAGCACATTCCGCCATGTTCAGTGTCCCAGTGAGCGCAAGGTGGAGTTTGCCACAAGTGTTTTCCCAAGGAGAGCACTCAATTGGTGGAACGGTATCATGAGAGACCGAGGTGCCGATATAGCAATGACACAAACGTGGGAAGAATTTAAAAATCTTATGAAGAAAGAATTCTGTCCAAGAAGCGAAATGAGGGCACTCGAAAACGAATTCTATTACTTAAAACAAGATAGTGGGGAAAACCATGCCTACACTGACCGGTTTGAAGAGTTAAGCCGACTCTGCCCTACCATGTTTACACTTTTGGATCAGGCCATTGAAAAATACATTGATGGCCTACCTAATCCAGTCCAAGACATTATCACTGGCAGCAAACCTGCAACGCTTAAGGATGCTAAGGAATTAGCCGCCACCCTAACCAACTCCCAGGTTAGAAAAGGGAAACTTTTTCGAAAGGGAGACAAGAAACAGAATGTTGAAACTTCTAAGGAGAAACCAAGGGAAACCAATGCTAAATCTTCTAAAAATTCTAAGAAACGTAAGACTTCAAAGAATTATGCAATACCAGCACCGGTTCCACTAAACTCAGTACCCTTTAAGGGATCATATCGTGGAAAAAAACCTCGGTGCAATCATTGCAACTATCATCACGCAGCAAATTCTCCTTGCCGCCAGTGTACAATCTGTGGTCTATTTGGACATCTAGCTGCGACCTATCGTGTCCAGAACCGAGCAGCCCCTACTTAGACTCGCCCTCAAGCATGTTTCAATTGTGGTGATTTAAATCATTTCAAGCGAAACTGCCCTAAACTTGCCAATGCTAATGGGCGAGTGTTCAATGTCAATGAGGCTCAAGCTGATGATCAAGCACTTATGATCATTTGAACCTCTACATTTTTGTTTATTTTTGAATGGACATATTTCAACTATGTTTGTAATGACAATATAAATTTCAAGAAGTCTTTCTTTATTCTTGTTATTCGTATTTAAATTACAAATTCCAGTGTGATTACAACTACATGCCAACTTTGAGGATTTCGTTCCTTAGGAACTAAATCTTGTAATTTAGCATACTATGATTGCACTCAAGTGCATTCATACGAACTTGGCAACACGATCGCTACAAATACTATGTGACTACTACTATTTTGTGATCATGACATTACATACACGATTTGTTTATCTAGTATGTATAGTACATGATTACAAATACAATTTGCTTCGTATGTTGACTTAACATACTTAGTATACAATTTTCAAATACATGTTGCTTAGTATGTTGAATTAGCATACCTAGCACATGATTTGAAAACATTTTCTCGATATGCTTACATTATGATGACAATGCATGCTTAGTATATGTTGCATTCTACCAGTTTGGTTAGTATGAAACATGATTGACATTTGTACTAGAATGAAATATCTGCTACTAATTTTGTTGTATGCAAAACAAGTAGTGTTATCATTGCTAGTATGAAACACGATTCGATTTGATAGATGTTGTGGTGTGACGATGTTTATTTGATTTAGATAATAGTTCGACCTTATTATTTGTTTACCCTCGCTTAACAAGAGGAGCTATGTGGACCATGCGACAAAATGAGTAATTATGGGTGCACATTTAATTATGAGGTTCGACGCATGAGAATCAAAGTAAGCATTGTTAAGTATGGTGGCATAAAATCATTAAGGTAACGGGAGGAGTATGATGCAATAAGAATATGGTGGATACGCCGAGTGTTCTTATTGTGTTATTCTTCAGAACGTTACTAAGATCACTTGGTGATTTTATGTTATCTTGGACCATTATGTGATTATGTGCTTATTTGTTATTTGTGTGATTATTTGCAATGTTCATGACGAGTACATTCATTAACTCTAATCGAGCCGTCCGGGAGTATATTATGGTGTTAAAGGTGACGATCTTGATGCCATAGGTATGGTGACCCGTCTCCTATGCATGAGATGCTCATGGTACATGGGATGTACCTCGTGGGAAGTTAGAAACCGTGTACGTATGGACAAGGCTTGAATGTACACCCCTTTGTTTGCTAGGATTTACACTAAGAACCTAGTATAACATAGTGCCATACCAAACAATTTTTGTATACTGGTTTACACTTTTAAAGATTCACAAGTTCCAAAGGTTTGAATACCTTGAGATACTTTGAATATCCTGAAACACATTTTGAATCCCCCAAAATTTCCAACACCAAACGATGCTCCGCATCTTTGGGATCTAGCAATTTGCTTATCCTTCAGTTGTTTCAATTACACTCTACTGTCTCCTTCGAATAAATTTCTGGACGAAATTTCCTAAAGTAGGGGAGACTGTAACCCTTGTGCAAAATTTTGGGCTTTCAAAAAACTTTTTCTTTGAAAGCAATTCGATATCCGATGCTTAAACGTTATCCGTTTAACACAACGTACACACCAGGATGAGGATACGAGCTATACGTACCCTAAATACCCTTTACGTAACTTAGAAATAAGCTTCGAAGGGTTAGGGACGACAAAAACAAGTTTATTCGATCACAGGGACTATTTGCGACAAACTACAAAAGTCTGCCGATTCGCATAGCGACGAACACTCCGGAACAAGATCATAAGCAAAACATGCCCTAAATACCCTTAACATAGCTTAGAAATAAGTTTTGAGGGGTTCGGTATGCGAAAATGCGCTTATTTGATCTCAGGGACTAAAAGCGTCAAAACTGTGAAAGTTTGCATACGCGCGCATATCTTGCGTTCTGACAACATCCGGACATCCAAAAATTTTTGTAATCACTAAAATATTTTATTTTAGTGATGGGAATGCAAAAATACCATTCGTCGCGCAATTTGGATCGTTTTCGCGTTCGTTACGACTTCTGTTGTAATTAACCGCAAAACGCGGCCGTACGACCGAACGAACCGACATCCATGATATTTTCAAACTTTTTAAGTTCCCTAAGCTTTAAAGTTCTTGTAGAGCCTTGAAAATGGGTTAACGGGGGTTAAAAGCGTTGAAAACAAGTTTAATTACGTGCAGGGACCATTTATGTCATTTTTGAAACTTGCTGGTGAGCCCTCGCGTCACGCGACGCCTGATGGCATTTGCTGTCGCGCAACGCGACGCCTACATCTGGGCAGAATCAAGTTTCCAGCAACAGCAGCTGGTTTGCACCTGATTTCTTTGATATTTTAATGAACTTGGTCACCAAGTTAAGTGATTTCCAAGACAAAATCTGATCATTGAACACTTGTAATGATCTTGTTTAATGCTTGGGCAATACACATCCACTTGGCATGATCCTACACCTCATGAACAACTATAAATAGCCAACATCTTCACTTCATCCATTGCTCATTCCTCATTTCTTCTCTCTACAACTCTAAGTGAAGGCTACCATATTTGGATGCCTTCTACCTGAGTTTCTAGTTCTTTTTTCTATCCTTAGAACATTTTGTAAGTGTTCTTTCATGGCTAGTTTATTTATTTTCAGCAATTAAAAGCTGAAAGTCAAACAGTTTGACTACCGTATGACTTTCGGTTTTGACCATTAATTGGTCAAGTCAAAGTTCAATTGAACTTTGCAACATGATTGTAATCACGATGGTTATAATCCGCTGTGATTATACCTACAGATTACCACATTGACTAGTCGAAGTGACGAGTCAAAGTTTCGGTTAAAATGCACGCTTATGTGCATTTTACGACAAAACTATTTTCGGGTATCAAAACACTTTGTTTTAATACCAAATTAGTTTTCTAACTTAGTTAAACATGTTTTAACATGTTTAACTCGTCACTTCCAGTTTAGTGCTTATTTAGGGTCGTAAGTCAAGCGGTTTTGACAACCGCTTAGACTTTCGAACCCGACCCGTTTAGTCGATCATTAGGATTCGACCAAACACATTATGTGACCGTAGTTGTATAGGGAATAATCTTCCGAGGTTATACCTTATGGTCACTTCGTTTAATTAGTTGTATGATAGGTAGATTATATGCCTTAGGAAAATGACCAAAATGCCCTTTTTGCACATAATTTAAAGGGTAAATTACACTTTTCGTCCTTTATGTTTGTACCGGATTACAATGGATAGCCTTTAACTTTAATAATTACAGTCATAATCCTTTATTTGCAAAACCTATTACACATTTCGTCCTTTTACACTAACCAAGTTAAAATTTTATGTTAACTTTAATCAAGTAAGGGAAATTAGGTCTTTTATTAATTTATTTAACTTTCACTCCTCCTCTCTAAATCTAAAAAGCCACCTGCTCTTTAGATCTGAAAAAAGCCCATCTCCTTCTCTCTCTCTAAAATCTCAAAGAGCTCTCTTAACGGAACAAAAACAAAATCAATGATAAAATATTTGAAATCTTGTGATGAAAATTTGATAGAGAAGAATCAAAGTGTGTTTTCGGTTAAGGATTCGGATACATCGATGTTGGAAGTGACTTGGAACACAAAAAGAAGCAGAAAGAAGAGAAGTCGGCCATGGAATGTCACACCCTGGCTTTTGCGGAAGCGTGGGTTTATTATGGTGTGACTTCTTAATACCATAGCTAATCACAACAAAGCTATATGCAAATAAAACCATGAAGATCATCCATTGATTAAAGTTTTAAAACATAATACCACAACATTGTTTAAAGTTGACACATGCAACGAGTTACAACCCAACAAAATAGAAACATTATTCGAAGGACACAACCACAAACATAAAATAAACACCGTTTAAGACTTGCGACTCGTCCAGGTAAAAGTCACAATCCCTAAACGTGGATGACCTCGTAACTCTTACGCAGCTTAATACCCTTGCATACTTAGCCAGATCCGTTAATTTCCTGAAATACATGTAAGTTGAAAAATCAACATAAAGTTGAGCGAGTTCATGTGAAAGTGAGTATGTAAAACCTTTAAAGTACGTCCCAATGTAAAAATGTTTAAGTACGTCCCGATGTAAAAATGTTTAAGTACGTCCCGATGTAAAAATGTCCCTGGTATGTAGCAATAAGGAAAAAGAGATCACCATTGGGTTGCAAAGCCAATGATATGTGTGAAGTGATGCAGGAAGACTCAACCCTAGCGGATTTGTGCGTCGGGCACTTAGTCACCACCTGGTCCACCCTGCGGACTCAGGAGTGGGGCTCGCTACACCCAAATAGATCTATCACTAATGTCCCTCGGTCCTACAACGAGGATTAATGGCCTTTAGTTCCACCTACCCACTCATATGATCTGTACGTCCTAACCCTCCTTAAGCTAACCATACCGTGTATAAAAATGTCCTTAATAATTGTAACATGTATTTCACCCCCGAAGTATAAAAACTGAAAACAGTTAAGAGAAAAGGGGGGACATGAACTCACCGAAGTGCGTCTCTAACTAGTAATCTCCCAGTCAACCTGCTGTGTGAAGGCCTACACGTACTAACTTCTATTAGACGGACGGCCGTGCCTTGGCTTAAGGTTTAACGTTTTTGAGAAATAGTTAGGCAACTATTTCGTATTTACACCTCTTAATTATCTATAGTTATATTCCTTCCCAAGGATGGGGGTATTAATACATGTGCGTTTTTATATCCTCGAAATATATTATTAAGTCTCACTTAAAAATATATTTTTATTCATTCGTCTAAAATATTCTACTTTCAAAATATACATATTTTTCCCAAAAATATTATATTTTATTCCATACGATTTCCAAAATAATATTTTGTCAAAATATACGTTTAAGAGTATTTTCCGAAAAATACGTAAGTTACATTTTACAGTTCGCGTGGTAATAAAAATACCGGTGTAACTTAAATATTTATTGTGAAGGCGTTAGTATTATATTGGGGTCGTTAATACTCAGTATGTTCCAGTAATATTATTTTTACTCTAAAAATAATATTTATGTAGTTCACAAAATAATCATAAAACTCACACAAGTGTTATGATGAAAAATATATATTCTAAATATATATTTTAACAAGTTTTATTTATGAAAATCCCACATCCGACACTTGGAGATTTTGTAATAAAAATCCATGGCGAATTTTTATTTGGAAAACAAGTTAAAAAATATATTTATAACACTTGTCCCAAAAATGTTTTCTAAGTGTTATTTTCTGGAGAAATTTCGTCAGAGTTTCCTCTGTAACTGGAGGTGGCCACGCTTACTAGCGTATCATTTTCTTTTAAAAATTCAACCAATCAATTTTCCATCATCAACAAACAATATTCAAACCTGTCAAAAGTATACATAAATCTCAAACACACGAACTTGCAAGTTGTGTAAAAATACGTAGTAACTTTCCAATATTTTTAGTAGATCTTGTTATCTTTAAAAAAATAACTTTGTTTTCTTAAAAACTTTACTTTTAAGGAATTTGAAGTTTTACAACTTCTAGTCGAAATCTACGAAAATATTTCTTTGTTAAATCTTTTGTTACACAAGTGTTTTACACACTTGTTTAGTTACTAAAATACTTTTAGTTTATGAAAGACTCGTCTTTTAAAACATGATTTGCATTTTACACTTGGTTCTTCGAAAATACCACTCGTAGATCTATAGATCTACTAGTTTTGAACTCCATTTCACAAGAAAAACCACTTTTACACAAGTTCATGTTCACAAGTAGTAGAGTTCATCATCTTACCATTTTTACACTTTACATAACACTAGTTCATGTTTCATGAACATGACCTAGTCCGATTAGATGACGAAATATTTCTACTACTAGCATCAAACAGCATAAATTAATCATAACAAAACAAGTTTCATAAGTTTTACACTACTAGTTTCTTTTTATCCATCAATTTTATCATTCTTACAAGACTTTTAATTTTGTTCTTGTATGTTCTTGGAATTTAACCAACAAATCTCTTATTAACCACTAAAAGCAAGATCAAGAGGGTGATTTAGAACACTTACAACTAGCTCGAGGCTAGGGAAGAAACTAGACAAAAATGGGTGGTTAATAGCGTCGTAGAGAGGTCCTTGTGATTCCGTAAGCACCGGGTCTCCTCGTATGAGCTCTAACACACTTGTAAGTATGTAAAATAGCAAGAACCAAATTTGAAATGGATGGTGGGTGGCTTGTGGTTCTCGGCCGTAAGCAAGACAAGGGAGAAAGAAAGTGAAATTTTGTTGTGTGATTTGTTGAATGAATGATAATGGTGGACCTCTAAACCTTTTTAATAACCACCAAACTCAATTAACCATGGGATAAAGTGTCATTTAGATATTTGACAAAGACAATATAATAATCAAGAAAAGAAAATGTGTGTTCCCTTGGAGGAAACCGATCGGATTCATGGGGTGGGTTAATAGTTGGATTTTGATGACAAGGTTAAGCACTAGTTTGACTAATTAGGGACTTTACACAATTTATTAGTGTGTTATTTGGTATAACGGGTGTTAGGGTGTTCGGGTACCCTAACTAGCTCAGAAAAAGAAAAATAGTGTCATTGACAATATTTTTAGGTTCCGGGTAGAGTCCGGTTGTTCGGTTGGATATTAATCCGTTAAATTGCTAAATAATCATTTAAAGTGTCGTTAATATTATTTTTAGTGACACAATGAATTCCCGACACTTTGGAAAGTGTCTAGTATTATTTTCCCATGTTTTTGCACTTTACTAGTTAGCTAAAAAGCTGAATTTTTGTATAAAAGTGCAGGATTTTGTAATTAACACATGTTTTAGGCACATCCGGTCACAATAACTATCACCTAGTGACGCAGTTCTACAATCCTCACCTCCCTACACTCCCTACTAGTGTAGTAAACTATTCCCGGCTCATACTGGCCTCAGAGACAGTGCCTGTCTGATGCTGGCTATGTCAGCATGTATACTGGGTTATCCGTTCATTGTGCTACTGTGCTTTCGTGCATCAAGGTTGTCACTAATGTTCTGTGTGTGAATAATGGAGTGACAGTAATAAAGTATGATGCATGTATATGTACTTATCAGAAATCAAGTAGCAGTTTAATCACAACTGTAAGCAAGCACAGTAATTAAGCATTAATTAAATATAAATTAATTCGTACGGATACATGGTTTGGTGAGGGTTGTCACATGGAAGAAGAAATGGAAACTTTGAGAAGACAACAAGCAGAAGCTGAGGCTAGAAATAAGGCCAAGGAGATGGAGAAGAGGAAAAAGCAGCAACAAACAATCTCCATGCCTGGATTAAAGCAAGGTTCTTCCACCTATTTGAGAACTAAAATACTGGGTTTGTGAAATTAAAAAATATTTATATTCTGATTATACAACTACCTGATTATGATGGATGTTGTACACACTCACTTTAACGTTGAGTATATGTAAGAGATAGAGATATTATTTTTCGGAGGTTTAATCTATGTGCAATCCCATAAAGATTACTTCACTTTGGATTTGCAGATATGTTTGATTTTGATTTTATTTTGGTGTTTGTGAATTTCATTTTCAAATGATTCTGTCCCTCACCACATCTACCCCAAGCTCCGTCCCAGCCGAGCATTGACCGGTTTGCTGGTCAAGCTGCTTTGCCAACACCGGTTGCTCGGAAAATCAATGATAAACGATTTGATATTGTTTGGCGATAGGGGGAGTAGCAGGGGTTGGTGGCTGGATTTGGTGGTTGGTTGGAGAAGAGTAAGAGAGAGAGCTAGTTGAGATAGATAGGGTAAAATGACATAAATGCCCTCACATGAGGTGCACATGATCTGACTTAACATGAAATTTTAACTTGGTTAGTGCATAAGGACGAAATGTGTAATGGGTTTTGCAAATAAAGGATTATGACTGTAATTATTAAAGTTAAAGGCTATCCATTGCAATCCGGTACAAACATAAAGGACGAAAAGTGTAATTTACCCTAATTTAAATTTAAGCATATGTAACCAAGTTTTTGACACCTAAACTGATTTTGCCACTTTATTAAACATGTTAGGGCATATAATACTTATAATAAGGCTATTTAGACCACCCGAATGCGCTTTTGCGCAAAATGACGCGTTAAAGTAGCGTAAACTACCTTAACGGGTCAAAAGCACTTAGGTTAAGTTTCAAATCAGAATGTAGGCTTGTTTAAACCATATCATATGAGTTATAACACTCATTTGGTTTACGAGACCTCATTCTACTCGATCTTCCGATTTATGTCCCGTTACACTAACATTGTATCCGATACACTAGGAACCACTTCAACACTTGAACTCTTGGTCCTTTGAGCTTTGTTATATCATTTGAACAAGATCTATACGCAATCCCAAGTGAGCACATAGTTCCCCTCTTTTACCGTTTTCAAATGTTTTGGGGTGATTCATATGTGTAACCAATTTGTTTTCCAATGTATGGCATATATGCGTTTACTAAGTGCTTTTATATGTATTATTCCGATTATGCAAACACAATGGTTATCCAAATCCTTATAGGACCTATCTATCTTCATAGTTAGATTCTTGTAGGACATTTGAAGTACAGTCTTAGATCTTTCTATCTTCATAGTGAGATTTTTAAGAAGTACTTACAAGACGATGGTTATGGTTTATGTGTAGAGATTGTTGGTGATTTAGATAATGAAACTAGAGTAATACAATAAGGACATGGTGGGTACGCCACTGGTACTTCCTATATATAAGTGTGCTTATTGTATTACCCTTCGTGGCGTTATCCCGAATCACCATTAGGATTTAGGATGTTATTATTCAATGATTCAATGTGACATAAACCAAATCCTTATAGCATCTATCTATCTTCATAGATTGATTCTTGGATGTTTAAAGTACTAATATTGGAGTCCTTATTTGGATTCATTGTGTACTTTAATGCGTATGTGACTAGACAATGTGACAGAAACCATATCCTTATAGCATCTATCTAACTTCATAGATCGATTCTTGTAGGATGTTTAAAGTACTAATATTGGAGTCCTTGTTTGGATTCATTGTATACTTTAATGCGTATGTGACTAGATAATGTGACAGAAACCATATCCTTATAGCATCTATCTATCTTCATAGATTGATTCTTGTAGGATGTTTAAAGTACTAATATTGGAGTCCTTGTTTGGATTCATTGTGTACTTTAATGCGTGTTTACAAGTTGGTGACAAGTTGACAATTTATGTGATTATGTGGTAGTTGTGATTTAGATAACGAAACGGGTGTAATAAAATAAGAACATGGTGGATACGCCGCTGGTACTTCCTATATATACGTGTTCTTAATTTATTACTCTTGTAGCGTTATCCGAATCACATTAAGTTTTATGTGTTCAATTGATTCAATGTTCAAGTATTCAGATCCTTGTAGAATCTTTCATATCTTTATATGTTAGATTCTTAGAAGTATATCCAAAGTATTGCTATAAATCATTGACCTGATTTTAATAATACTCACACAAGTTTTGACAGATTTCAAAACATTTATTACTAATCCTTGATTGGATTTCTAATAACACATTTACAAGTTTTATGATGATTTCAACAAGATTACAAAGTACAATTTCAATGGCATAAAAATTACTTAGTAATAATCATATCGCCATATACAAAAACTCTTTGTCATAAGTTTTTCATAATCAAGATAATGTATTACAATACTAAACTTTTGCCATTCTTTGGATTCAAGATTTCATTTTCAATCGACAACTCTCGTAGTTGTTAAAGTATTGCAATACCAAACTTTTTGCCATTTATTTGGCAAACAAAACCTATGTGCTCGTCGACATTTTTATGCTGACTATTTTTCACATATGTTTTAGGGTTTTAATTATTCGAGCATGCAACGCATAGGTTAGCATCCAGGCCTTAGACTTCTTAAATCAAAAGACAATTACATGTGTTCTTTGTTTGTAAAACAATGATAACAATAGTGAAACAATTTAGTATCAGTAGTTGTGAGCAATTTGTAACGTGACTCTTCGATATTTCCGCTGCGTGTTGTTGTATTACGCGATTGGGGTGTTACAGGTGCAGACGAAAATTTTCAAGGGATACGGTCGAGATTTTACCGGGAATTTAGCACTTAATCTTTTTCTTTCAAGGGCTGCGCCCGCCCACCTTGGGAATAAGGTAGGTACACCCCTGTGTGGAAGAGTCTAGGTTTTTTTTAAAGGGGTAAGAGAGAGAAGAGATGGGACACTTTACCGAGGTTGTTAATAGCCTAATTAATTTGTGAAGAAAGTGGAAAAAACAATGGTGTGTGGTAATCTTTCAGAAAGAAAGCAATCAACACTTTACCGAGGTTTTTTTTGAATGGCTAACTGCTTTTCACGTGTAAACTTACCCTTTCGGAGCTATGTCCAAAGGCCGACTACTCGACCACCGCTAGAAAGCGTAGCACACCCCAGATACACGGAAACCCCGTTGAATAGGTAAAACCGCGCCCCCCTCGGACTCGAACCCAGGTAAAACCCCGGGCCAAGCCCTCACCGAGATGTCCAATACCCAGCACCAGTCGAGGATCGAACCGACGCCTCCAATAGAGACAACCGGCCAACCAACCAACTGAATTGGGGTAATGGACCTTTACCGAGGTTGTTAATAACCTAAACCATAGGCATAAAAGATAAAAGAGTTAAAAGCTATTTTAGTCTGTGTGGTTTGTGCCATTTTGTCAGTTTAGTCCAAATGTTTTATTTTTCTCCTATGTGTCCAAAAAGGTTTCACTGTTGCCATTTTAGTCCACTGGGTTAACTTCATCCATTTTTTCTGTCAACCAGAAGGGCAATTCGGTCATTTTATATGTAATTCTGTTAACTAGAAAGACAATTCGGCCACATCAAATGACTGAATCGCCCTTCTCGTTAACAGAAATAATTGATCAAGTTAACCCATTGTACTGAAATGGCAATGGTGAAATCTTTTTGGACCCACAGGCGAAAAATGATACATTTGAATTAAACTGACAAAATGACTTAAATCACAGAGACTAAAATGACATTTAACTCAAGATAAAAAGTGATATAGTTATAGTTAAATTCATGAACTGGTTTAAACCCGTGTAATCGTCTAAATTTGTAAATAATTTAGTCATGTCATTACCTTTTTAAAAGTTTTTGATCGACCAACTTATAAATGTTGTACGGTAGGTTTGATTTATGGTTTAGACATAACAACCAACGTGAACAGAATCGGTAATTTTTATAGAATTGTTTTCAAAATATTTTTTACGTTGATATTTTTTTGTTCCCTATTCTTAAATCTTAATACATTTTATTCATAATGGGCTTTACAATCGGGGGTTGTGCCCTAAACACTAGCATGCAAAAGATATGGGAGTGGGCCTTTGTCTTTACTTGGGGCCTTTTTTGCCCCAACCTATTTCTGAGATGGGAAATTCGAATTTGTTTTCAAACTTTCTTTTGGGCTCATTAACTCAAAACAACAATATTTAATTCTTGGGTCACTCTCAACAAGACAACAACCCACTTAGCATGCCCATTTTCATTATCACATTATGTATGCATTTTGTTATTTGTTTTCGGATATTATTTTCAAACTAAATGCCAGACGTTTTTAAATTATAAATGAAACTTAAAAAGAGTATAATATGAAAATAACAATTAGTTAAATGTTTGGGCAGTTAGTTAACAAGTTAGTTGTATGAACTAGTATAAATACCAAGTCAACGTCGTATAAAATTTGAAACTCATAGACATAATTTTCAATTTTATATGTCTATTATGGTTATGAAATATTTAATGAGACACACGATAAAAGAGATATTGGGTTCGTTGGGATAAAGGGCTCGTCAATTGCTGCCAATTTGTAAAATGGGTTCCAATTAAGTGTAATATATTTGTTTGGTAAGCGGAAATGAACCAACTTTTTACGTTGTTGGCTTTAAATAGAAAATAGAAGATATCCATATGAAGTGACAAAGTTGTTCGTTGTGTATCTCAAATCGAGTAACATTGGACCACATATTATCAACTTATATGGTGGCCTCCTTGATGTGGCAAGCTATTAGTTATTGGTGTCGGGCTCCTCAGATTTTTGCTTCTTGGTTATAGACTTGTTGGAGCTCCATGATCATGTCAGTTTGGCTGATAGAGAGAAGGAAGTATTTCATGGTATATTGGTATCGTCATCATTTCTTGTTGGCGGATAATGGACGGCTCTGAATGATTTTTTTTCTTTAACAAGGAGACCAGGGTTGAGGAGATTGTTGACAATGTGAAAGTCTTTAGTTTTTTTTTTTGTGGTCGTTATGTAGTCTTTTTTGTTGTTTGCTACCCTGTTGTTTTTTTAATGGGGTGATTGTTCTAATGAAATTAGTCTTTAGATTTTTTTTACCAAATTTATAAAAATAGAGACGCCAAAGTATTTGGGGGGGGGGGGGGGGGGGGGGGGGTATGAGAGATAAAAATTATCTATGACCTAAGGGGGTACTTTTGAGAGACTGTATTTATGACGTAAAATCTTGTGTATGTACGAGACCTAAGAATTATCCTAAAAATGTTGTGTATGTACCAGACCTAAAAATTATATTATATCGGTTTTAGCATCAAAATAATTTAATAAACAAATATATATTGTTCCTTAAATATAAAATATTGTTAGCTTTATATCTTTATGATCAAATACTTGTTTTCTTGCTTTTTGACCGCACTTGTCTCCAAATATACCATTTTATCAAATGGAATTTTGTTAGCTTGCTTATGTAATTCAAGGGCTGGTCAGCACTACATGCTATGCATCAAATTTTTGAATCAATTAATATCACAACTGAGATAAATCTAAAATAACATAGATATTATCGTTTTTTACTAGCGATCTCACACACCCTTTTGTTTTACTCCTAAATCAATACCTTTGTCTACCACATGACTTGAACGCTCAATCTCATGAAAATGACCATCTTATCCTCACACCTTATTACCTTAAAACCGCTACGTCGTAACCCCTAAGATCATATTATCGTTGCATAGCAAACTGATTTTGAATAATACAAACATCTTCACATACCATTTAAACTATGATATATAAAACAGTTATATAACCAAAGCGTTTCTTTCTCAACTACATCTACGTCGTTTATTAACGCTAAAAAATAACCGTGCCCAAACTAAAACGACGCAAAAACAAACAATAGTTTATAACTTTATATCATAGGATCAACCAATAAAAAGTTAAAACCCATGTAATCATACAAAGTGATTATGATCTTTAAAATCTTTAAAAACAATAACAACAACACTTAACCTCACCTCACCTTGGTCCATTTTGTGTAGTTGATTTCCTAATTGAAGCTATTCTCTGCAGCCTAATTTGCTCTCTGAACTTTGCAATAAACTCATCAGCTTTCTTGTCAACATCTGGCCCATTATCACTCTCCACCGTCTCTTCATCCTTTACATAACCCCCTTCTTCTTCTTTCTCACTATCCCCTGTTTCTTCCACCATTTCTTCCACCATTTCTTTCTCCTCTGTTTTTGCATACTCCTATCTTCTTCCATAAATTTCTTCCTCTGACTCCCTTTTCTTTCAATAAACCTTTCAATTTCCCTATCATGTGATAAATACTCATCCAATTCAGCTTCTTTTGGTGTTCTCAACGAATTATTACTTCGAATTCTTCTGTGCTCTGTTTCTGTTCCTATTCTTCCCCTGTTTTGAAATTGTTCTGGCACGCTTCTTGAGTTTCGTTTTAATTCTCTGTTGGGGTAGAAATTGGTTGTGTTGTGGGTGTGATTCACGGTTGCGGGACGGTGGGGTGGCGGCGGAGGTGGCGGCGGCGGTGGTGGAGGTGGGATTTGTGAGAAATTTGCTCTGTTTGTGGTCTTTTTCCAGGTAACGTCTTCGATTGAGTGGATTTCTGAACGGAATGTTGGAGATGAAGGGTGGGGTTTGTGTTCTGGTGATGGGTTTGATCTGGGTTTTGAAGACTTTAAAGATTGGTACCGGAAAGATGGTGATTCGATTGGATTATTGGTGTCAGAAGTATCATGCACAGAAGGTGTTTGTGAAAAGTCCTCTTTGACTTCCATTCTTCCTGATCTTGATCTCCATGGTATTGGTGACCGTAGAACAATATTCTGTTCGGGTTCTGATTCCTCTGGAGTCAATCTACTCAAATTTCTCGAAATGCGCCTCGAATTCGACCTGTTAAACGGTTTGGAATCGGGTACAGATGATTCAGAAACGCGTGTTTTCAGGCTGCGAACGGGTAAAAGCAGAGGTTTTTCGACGGTTGTGGTGTCATCGGATTCTTTAGCAACGACTACGATTGGTTCGCCTCGGTAATATTGAGAGTTCCATGTTTGAACCTTGTCGGGTGACCCGGATGCAGACGGGTTATCCGTATCATCATCAAAAACAGATGATACTTGAAGCAGTCTAGCCACGTAAGACTGCGCGTTATCGGGCTTAAACGGGCCCTCTTCTTTCGGGGTTTCGTCGTTTCGTTTGCTGAAAAGGCCGTAAGAGACCGCGATCCCGACAAAGACAAGTTGTAGGAACTCCCAACTTGTGGTGTTTATTGTTTTGTTACTGATGAAGTCAGGGGCTTGAGATGGGAATAAGGGAAGAAGTAAGAGGAAAAGAGAGACAAAAATGGCTTTGTACAAGAAGTGAGTGTAGAATTTGGTTGGGTTTGGAGGGAGTTGTGGGTTGTTGATTGTGGTTTCTTCCATTGATTAAATGAAATATGTTGATTTAGAGAATTGAAGATGATGATGGTCGATGGATGATGTTGTGAGATAAATCTTGAATGCTAAGGAAAATGGTAAAGAGTTTGGAGGATGGAGTTGGCTTGAAGCTATATATGCTTTTCTAGCTTGCTTTTTTCTACATGTTCCCATATATTATTTTTCTCATTATATATATATATATATTCCCTTAGATTATTTTGTTTTTCAAATTAGATTTATCTGAATTATAAGCCGTTAGTCGATAATAATCTTATACCTGATAAATGGCAAACGAAAGTTTCACTTTCGTTGTCAAGGATAACGTCACTCTAACAAAAAAAATAACTTTATGTGTCACTGATGAACGATTACGGATTGTCTGATTATTATCTAAATCAGTTGTAACTTGTTTAAAAATGACATAAATAAAAGTTAAGGAGTAGACAAAGTCATTTCCTTGTTAAAGTAAAATTGTTCTTGACAACAAAAGCGAAAGATATTAATGCGGGTTATAGTTTTGATTATTATAATCTGGTTTGCATTTTTATTTTTATGTACTTTTTGATATATGCAAGGGTTGGCTATTATAATCGAGTTTGTATTTTTATTTTGAGTTAAATGCCATTTTAGTCCCTGTGGTTTGGGCCATTTTGCCAGTTTAGTCCAAATGTTTCATTTTTAACCTGTGGATCCAAAAAAGTTTCACAGTTGCCATTTTAGTCCACTGGGTTAACTTCATCCATTTTTTCTGTTAACGAGAAGGCCAATTCGGTCATTTTATATGGCTGAATTGCCCTTTTAGTTAACAAAATTACATACAAAATGACCAAATTGGCCTTCTCGTTAACAGAAAAAATGGATGAAGTTAACCAAGTGGATTAAATGGCAACTGTGAAACCTTTTTGAACCCACAAGTTAAAAATGAAACCTTTGGACTAAACTGGCAAAATGGCCCAAACCACAGGGACTAAATGGCATTCAACTCTTTATTTTTATGTACTTTTTGATGATACATGCAAGGGGAATGTGGGGGTACTTTGGTAATTCGGAATGTGGGGGGATGCAAGTAGGTTGCTTGAATGTGTTGGTGATTCTTGTTTTGAGATGCCAACGCTAGCTTTTTTATTAAAAAGAAAAAAATCAAACATTAATAAAAGAAAAAGAAAAAGGGAAGAATGTGGATAGATTAGTGGGTATGCTTTTCTTCACTCTTGATATCATTCCTTTACGTCTTTAGGAGGTCATCACAACATAAAATCACTTCAATTAATTTGTGTTTTATATTGTCTTATCAATTGCTAGTGATTTAATTAAGATTTTAAGTTTGCTCTTTTGTTATTTATTTAATAATCTATATCTTAAACAACTACTGTCGCCGATGTTTTTTTTAATATTTAAAAAAAATAAATAATAAGTATTAGTTTGACTATATATCCATACAACCATCCATTTCTACAATAAGACATGGTTACAAAAACGCACCAAATGCATTGCATAGAAGCATCTAACCATTAATTTATTAATTGTGTATATGCATATGGAAGCCGACTCTTTATATATAATTGTTATTGAGTAAATTACATACATAGTCCATGTGTTGGTCAAAACTAATACCTTAAAGGTCTAACTTCAAACGTTATATGTTTGAGATCTATGGTTGTTATTTTGTAACATCTTTTTTGTGGTCTAACACTAACAACCGTCAAAATATTTATTAGATTTTTTAAAATGACAGATTAACTCTGTCCCCATTTCCTAATTAGACATACTTTTCCCTCTCTCATTATGCACTTATGCTTTTACATATATGTGTATGTCGGATACATACATAATACATTGACTTGACCATCGAAGATCCCTAAGGCTATGGCCTTGGGGTCACTCTAACGTGTTGTTCACGATGCTTACATCCTCTTTCCCATCTCGTGAAGATGAAGAATGCCACAACACAACCACCGAGATTGCTTCAAACCAGAAGAGTCTCGCCCTTCTTGCACTTCTACACGGCGGCTCTTGTACCCGCTACTCTTATTCATGTGGCAAGAGGAACCATGTTAAACACAAATCTAGACCAAATTAATTATTTGCTTGTATTTACCTTCTTCTCCATCTTCTCTTTAATTCATATACATAACTTCTTGGTGTATCTATACCTTATCAATTATTTATGGACACTATTATAGTATTATTCTTACAAAAAAACAAGTCAAAGAGAGAAAATGTATATCTTTGAGAAAATAGATTTGTAATGAATTAATAAGAGAAAATTGGTATATAGTTTTAATGTTTATATCATCTAGAGAAATCTAACCTCATTCAAGAACATCATATATGCGATATGTATTGCTTCATGGCAAGAATTAGGGGAATGGATGGTGGAGAGAGAGATGCTAAGGAAATGGTTCTTGAAGCATCTTCACTTATTGACCTCTACATACCTTTCAAATTTGAACCAATTCCATAGCTTTTCACATTCTCGTTTCAACCTATCAACAAATTCACATATTCTTTTTGTCATGTTAAAGTATTTTTTTTTTAACATTTTATTGCTAATCAAATGTGTTTCACATACTTCTGTTTTTCGATTTTTCACAAAGCGAGTCGAGGGGAAGAGGTACAAGAAAGAATAAATGCATTATCTAGCAATTCTCGTTGTAGGATATATAGGGGGTGTTTGTTTTTACGTTTTTGACTACCGGATAGGTATTTGGGAATCGGGCGGTATAATTACTGAATAGTATGACTTATAATCAATTAATCATCACCATGTAGCTTCCGAACATAGGGGATGTAAGGATAATTAATGAACAAAATTTATAACTTTTTTTTTTAATTTCGGACTCGAATGGAGAATCGGCCCTGGGCGGTCGCCCACCTCTCCCACGCCCAGGGTCGGCCTGGCTGACTTGAAATATGGCCATATTACAGGGGCATCCGATTAATTTACTATATACATTACTTTCAAGATCACATGTCTATTGAGAGGCACACCTCAAATATATCTAGAAATAGATCTTTGAATCAATTCCAACATTATTGATTCTCTTTTCTTCCTTCTTTGAATCAATCGAATATGTCTAAAGACTCGTGACTAAAAGTTCCCACGCTATCATATTATTGCGAGAGTACATCTATTTTCCTTCCACCTTAAAAAACTAGTTAAAAAAGATACTATTTGTTCATAAAGCCAAAATATGTGGAATTTATGTCTAAAACCTGACACAGCAAGATTTTAATAAATCAGATGGCATTAAGTCTTTAATTGGGTCATTGAACACTAATGCATAAGTGTATTCATAGTCGAGTGAAATGAAAATGTCAAGTAACAATTATCAATTATCGGAAAGTCAACACAACCGAGCGTATCTCTGCATATCGTCCAATTTCAAGCCGTAGTATCATGTCAGGGTTTTCGGTAAACCTTAATAGATACCCTGGCATTGGAAAAAAAACTTCGGCAGTCAGTCGGGGATCAGTTCCAACAAAACCGGCAATTATTGAGTAGAAAAGATTTTGGGAACAATAGTTAGGAGAGTGCATGATTTGAAACCACTAAAAGGGCTTGAAAACTGGTAAAGGGGATATATGAAGTCCATCCCACATCGACAGAATAGAGAAGTTATAGGAATAAATCCTCTATTCAAGGCAAGCAGGTGGGAAATTGAAAAGCACGCAGCCATGCAGTGAGCACAGAGCGAACTATTCTTTCGCCTTTTACTAAAGAATACCGTGTGCTCGCTGCCCAAAGTGGCATATGCCTATTTTTGGAGAGTCTCTTTTTTTATAGAAGGGCTCCAACCAATGTTTTCAGCTTAAGTTTTTTTAACTTTTAAGCAACTCTTAATTTTATGATAAAAATCTGGTAAACAAAATCAAGTAAATAGAAGAAATTTAGGCTGTAGTGTGTTGGTGTTGGAAGAGGAGGGTAGACATGTTTCTTGTTTCTTTTTTTCAGTTAAAAAATCAGTTCTTAACTCTTTTTGCTGAAGAGTTGTGAACCCATATGAAGGCTTGCAAATCAATCAGTATGTTCATAAAACATGATGTGAACCGTCTATATAGTGCAGTCCAGTTCGTCTGTTAATTGATTTGCGGATTTTCCCACAGGGACTGCTTAGAGAAAGCAATAGGTGTGAAAAATGAACGTATACATGTGATATTCATAACCCATTGTCGAGTAACCAAACCAACACAACTTTTGACTTTGTGGTTACTGCCTACTGGACGCATGAATTTCGTTTTTGGTTGACTATCTTGTTGTCATGGGGAACAAAATGACCAACTACCAGTGAAGCAGCAGCCATGATCTTATTTTAAGGAGGTATTCTTCATCATAACTTCAATATTCTAAAGCTATGTAGAATCTATTCATAGTTTATGAGTATGCATTTTGAGAGTAGAATGGTTACAGGTGTTGTAGGATAAGTAATTTTCTTTGCCACCCAAACCATACTAGAATTAGAGTGCATAGAGGATGAATTAGTAAGGGCCCGGAGGCTTGAAAATTGGGAAAAATAGTATTTGGTATTTGTCCCACATCGACAGAATAGAAAGATCATTCATATGAAATCCAGTATTTAAAGCAAGCAGGTGCGATGTTTGAAAGGCACGCAGCCACGCAGTGAATACAAAGCGAACTATTCTTTCGCCTTTTACTAAAGAATACCGTGTATTCGCTGCATCAAAGTGGCATACGCCTATTTTTGGAGAGACCCTTCAATAACTGAAGGGCTCCAACCAATGTTTTCAGTTTCAAGTTTTTTTAAGCATCCCTTACTTTTATGATAAAAAAAAACCGTGGCAGAATGGTAAACAAAACTAGTGCTGTAGTGTTTGGTGTTAAAAGAGGGTTTGTGGGTTTATAGCCGTAGATGATGATCACATGGGACTCACTGAATTCACAGGATGTGTTATATGCACTTAGTTCACTCTGTTTTTAATCAAACTGCATGTATAGGAAAAATGTTTAAACAAATACTTGCAACTAGAGTTATATATTGAAGATGAGTCAAGCAATAGATGATTGATGGAGAGTGTTTTTGATATAAAGGGGAAGAATGATTAATTATGAAAACCACTGTATTAGATGATGTAAAATGAGAAAGTAGTTGTAAAAAACGAAAGTGTCAAAGTGTAATATTTTGTAAAACTAGTAAAAGTTCAAGGACTAGAACTTGTTCACTTAGGGTATGTTTGGCAAAATTAACTGGTGGCTGTAAGCTGTTAGCTGGTGGCTGGTAGCTAGTAGCAGTAACTTTTTAGATATATTTGGTGTTTGACAGAGTATCTGGAGCTTTTAATAAAATGTATAAAATGACCAAAATGAACATAACTAAAAATTTAAAAAACTTGTGCATTAAAATGTTCAGTATTTTTAGAGGTTAAATTAGGTATTTTTTCCCTAAAAGCTTGTAGCTCCTTCTAAACGCTACTAGTAGGAGCGTTCAACCAAAAGCTTCAAGCTTCTAATCTAAAAGCTTCAAGCTCCTTTAACCAAACAAGACTTTTTATTGAGTAGGAGTTTTTTCTTAAAAGCTTAAGGGTATGTTTGGCATGGAGCTTTTAGAAGCTTTTAGGAGCTTCTAGCTTTAAGCTTTTAAGAAAAAACTCATACTCAATAAAAAGCCTTGTTTGGTTGAAGGAGCTTGAAGCTTTTGGTTGAACGCTACTACTAGTAGCGTTTAGAAGGAGCTACAAGCTTTTAGGGAAAACTGACTATTTTAACCTCTAAAAATAATAAACTTTTTACTGCACAAGTTTTTTAAATTTTTAATTAATTTTGGTTATTTTATACATTTTATTAAAAGCTCAAGCTACTCTGCAAACACCAAATATATCTAAAAAGCTACAGCTACTAGCTTTCAGCTTCCAGCCACCAGCTAGCAGCTTCCAGCTTACAGCCACCAGCTACTTTTACCAAACATACCCTTAAAACTAGAAGCTCCTAAAAGCTCCATACCAAACATACCCTTAGTCAAGTTGATGGCAGGCAAACATGATGGCTAAAGATGAGAAGGTGTTTCTTAACAATATTAAGGTTGGGAGGGATAAGATAACTAACTTTTGGATAGGGAAAGTGGAAAACTAAACTCCGGTAAGATTCCTTTCTTTGAAAACCCGATCACATGTTTTGATTTGTAGATGCAAAGCCAAAGAAAATGTAGCATCAATACGACAACGAAACCTACACCTACTTGCGCTTGAAACTTCGTATACCCATTACAACTTATTTTGAGATTCAAACTGGTTATCGGCAGGGGTGGATCTAGGCCACTTTTGTGGGTTCACAGGAACCCATTCAGTTTAGAAAAAATGGGAAAAATTAATGAAAACCTCGTATGATTTGAAAAAAAATAGTGATAATTAGTGAGAATCTACCAAAAGGAACCTAGTAAAAAGAGTTTTTAGATCCGCCACTGGTTACCGGAGATCATGTTCATACCGTATAGTCAAATTGGATTAATTTGTTCGTATATGCATATTTACGTAATTAGGGGGTGTTTGGCCTAGCTTTTATTTTTTTGGCTTATGCTTGTATTCTAAAGGAGCTTATGCTTATTTTTTTTTTCATTTGATAAGCTCTTTTTAAGTGTTTGGATTAGCTTATATTCTACAAGTTAATAAGCTCTTTTTAAGTGTTTGTGTTAGCTTTTTTTATTTAACTTATGTTAGTAAAATGACCAAAAGGGGCATGGTTACATATTATCACATAACTTATATTTTATATGTATCTACTTTGTTTTTATGGGTTATATCATCATTTTTTGATAAATTTATGTCGAGGATGCCGTAAAACTTCTACAAAAATACATTAATATTCAATAAACATTCATATTGGTTTGGTTAGATCTCCTGCAATCATATCTCTAACTGCACTCATGTATAAATCATCTATTCTACGTTGTGTACTTGTGTCTTCATTTACTTCATTAATGTCATTAGATCATTGACCATTATATCTCTAAGTGCACTCATGTATATCTCTAACTGAGCTTTAAATTCATATATTCTGACATCAGCAATTAGTATATGATGCGTTACTTGTTTGCATGTATAACAGAGCTTTAAATTCATATAGCCAAAATAAGAGTTTTTTTTAACAATAATCTGACATAAGCAATTAGCAATTAGGACTTATAGCCAAAATAAGATTTTTTTAACAATAATGAAACGGATTAAATGGTTTTTCATAACGACAGTAAATAATGCGTTTTCATTTGTATAAACCCGTGTGGATAATAAGTAACGACGGTAAATGATGCGTCTTAATAAGTTGTTAAATTCACCATTCTTCAATATTATCCATCACCATTTGAGGGCAAATGAGTAACTTACACCCTACATAAATAAGCTTCTTCAAAATAAGCTAAATAACCATCATCACACAAGCTTCTTCAAATTAGCTTATATAAGCTAATAAGCATAAGCTTAAAAAACTAAACCAAACACCAAGTTAAGCTTTTAGCTTAAAAAACTAAACCAAACACCAAGTTAAGCTTTTTTTTTTTTATAAAAAAAAGCTAAAAAAGCTATAAGCTTGGTTAAAAAAGCTAGGCCAAACACCCCCTTAGTGAATTATGTTTTGTCAAAACTAACACCTACGAGGTCAAAATATAAAAGTTGTTTGTTTGAGATCAGTAGTTGTTATTTGAGTTAATTATTGTTTTCGTCTCTGTGGTTTGTCAAAAATCACTATTTCAGTCAATTAGTTTAAAAATTATGATTTCAGTCCCTGTGGTTTCACTTTCGTAACCATTTCAGTTCCTATGGTTTCACTTTCGTAATCATTTCAATCCATTATTATGGAGTTAACTGCCATTTTCGTCCCTGTGGTTTGGTCACTTTGGCAATTTCAGTCCATTTTTCAAAAATGCGCCATTTTCCTCCATGACGTTCTGGAAAGGTGCCATTTCAGTCCAAAAATCATAACCCAGTTAAGTCGGTTTGTAAATAAGGACTGATTGTGTAAATTTGTAACATAAAGGACCATTTAAGTAAAATGTATAAATATTAATATAATTATAAAATATATAATATATATATATATATATATATATATAGAGGAAGAGTAGAATACAAAACCCTTAATCGTACATTACGTACGCTATCACATCAACCCTACACGTGTCCCTGGATTAGTTTTAATAGATAAGGGTAAAACAGAGATTTCATTCAATCAGCGGATTGTGAAGTCGGTTACACCACGATCCCGGTAATTATGAATCGTATCACAGTTTCAAAATACCATAAAATTTTAAAATTATAAATTTGCGGTTGTCATTTTATAGAAATGTCAGAACAAGACCACGAATAAAGCCAGTGTAAATTTATTTACATTATTACATGCGATGCCATGCGATTTCCATTAACATGTGATGTTAATGTTTTGCAACAGAAATATTCTTTAACAAAAAAACAGTCACTGAAATATTATAAAATAAAAATAAGTTAACAAATAAAAGTTAGTGCAGCCATCATAATTGACTAAAAGCACAATGACTTATAGAAATGAAGACTTTTTGCAGGTATATTCACTTTTCACAACACATGCGATTTTATTTTCTATTACATGCGATTTTATATTCACTTTCCATTATACATGCGATTTTATTTGCTATTACATGCGATTTAGATTAAACAAATCGCATATGATTCGAAAACGAATTCGCACACTTTAAGAAACCACAGACAACTTCACTTTTTTAAATCGCATGTGTGTAAAAATAGAATTCGCACACTATAAACATTATTAATTTTTTTAGAATCGCATGTGTAAAAACAAGAATTCGCACACGATAAGAAATCTGCAACATTTTTATAATTTTCATCCTGCATCATCTTCTTCGATAGGTGGTCTATCGATTTGTTTCAGTTATAAACTTCCAAAATCATCATATATGAAATCGCAGAAGGAGATTGGTTAATAAGAATCTTACGCTGTTGTATTTGATGTTATGGATCGAATTTTGATTAATGGTTCGATTTTCGAATACGATTTTGAAATTGAGATTCAAATCTCCGTCGGTTACAGAGACTAAGATATCGTAATGACGATTTTAACCTTTTTTTCAATATTTGAATAGATTAATTTGGCTAATTTAAATGAGATGATCTGACGGTTGTGGTGAAAGCGTACGTAATGTACGATTAGACCTATTGTACGATAACCGGCCTCTATATATATATATATATATATATATATATAATGTATACACACCACCGCCGCCGGAACCGGAGCTCCGGTGGTCACCACCGCCGCCGGAACCGGAGCTCCGGTGGTCACCACCGCCGCCGCCGGAACCACCACTCTCTCTCTACTCTCTCTCTATGCTCTGCAATCACCACCACCATCACCGCCGCCGCCGGAACCACCACTCTCTCTCTCTATGCTCTGCAATCACCACCACCATCAACGTCATCATCATCATCCCAGTGGTCACCACCGCCGCCGCCGGAACCACCACTCTCTCTCTACTCTCTCTCTATGCTCTGCAATCACCACCACCATCAACGTCATCATCATCATCCCAGGGGCTACTATTTCTGTTATCAACGACTGTGACTTCACTGTTTGGCCTGCAACAAAGGGCAACCCTGATCTGAATATCACCGGATTCGAGCTAGCAGAGGGGAATAGGCACACCTTACACACTCCAAAAGAGTGGCAGGGCCAAATTTGGGGTAGAACCGGTTGCACCTTCAATGAGTCAGGTCATCTGTCATGTAAAACAGGCGACTGTGGCTCCGGTGAACTGGAGTGCAACGGAAGTTCAGCAACCCCACCTGTTACGCTTGCGCAGTTCGACATCAACACATTCGATGATTGTTCTGAGGCCAGTCTCTTCAGTGGCTCTAACATGTGCATGCCAACTCTTTCTTTCACAGAAGTATTTGTACACAGAAGAGTGGTGGTGCAAGCGGACAGCATACACTCAGTTGTTTATATCAGAGCATAGAGATAGAGTAGAGAGAGAGTGGGATGATGATGATGACGTTGATGGTGGTGGTGATTGCAGAGCATAGAGAGAGAGTAGAGAGAGAGTGGTGGTTCCGGCGGCGGCGGTGGTGACCACTGGGATGATGATGATGACGTTGATGGTGGTGGTGATTGCAGAGCATAGAGAGAGAGAGTAGAGAGAGAGTGGTGGTTCCGGCGGCGGTGGTGGGAACTAGGTGACGGTGGTGGGAACTAGGTGGCGGTGGTGGAGAGTGTAGAGATAGAACAGGTGGTGGCGGTGGTGGGAACTGGTGCGGCGACGGTGGAGGTGAAGGTGATGGTGGTGGTGGTGGTTTAGAGAGAGAGACGAACTGGTGCCATTTTCGTCCCTGTGGTTTGGTCACTTTGGCCATTTCAGTCCATTTTTCAAAAATGCGCCATTTTCCTTAAATGGTCCTTTATGTTACAAATTTACACAATCAGTCCTTATTTACAAACTGACTTAACTGGGTTATGATTTTTGGACTGAAATGGCACCTTTCCAGAACGTCGGGGAGGAAAATGGCGCATTTTTGAAAAATGGACTGAAATGGCCAAAGTGACCAAACCACAGGGACGAAAATGGCAGTTAACTCCATTATTATGTTAAGTATAGAGACTGAAATGGTTACGAAAGTAAAACCACAGAGACTGAAATCACAATTTTTAAACTAATGGATTGAAATATTGATTTTTAACAAACTATTGGGACAAAAACAGTAATTAACTCTTGTTATTTTTGTGGTCCAACACCGACTTATTTTTAATGACAAGTTTATCCTTTTTGTCTACATGGCTGGCTCTTTTACCCGACCGACCAAGCTATGGTGTTTGTTCATCCTTTTTGTCTAAGATGATCACCGTCTTGAATATTTGGTGGGAGGGAGATTAAAGCTAATTAAAAGGGAATCTTACAATTAAATTCTGTTCTGTTCATACCTTTGAGAAAATTAAATCTGTATTAATTGAATTAATAAGAGAAGAATGATATATATATATATATATATAGTTTTAATATTTATTGTATCATCTAGAGAAATCTAATATGTAATATGTATTGCAAAGGATTTGGCCAAGAATTAGGGGAATGAATTGTGGATAGAGAGAGAGAGAGAGAGAGAGAGAAATATGCTAATGAAATGATGGTTCTTGAAGCATCTTCATTCTTCACTTCTTGACCTCAATATGCCTTTCAAATTTGAACCAAATTCCATAGCTTTTCACATTCTCGTTTCAACCCATCAACCAATTCACAATTTCACACATTCTATTTGTCATGTTCAAGAAACTTTAACATTTTATAGCAAATCAAATGTGTTTTTGAATATTTCTATTTTTCTTTTTCTTTTTCACAAAGCGAGTCAGTAGGAAGAGTGATGAAACACTGGTTAATACTGATGATTTAAGCAGCTGGATTGTCTCTTCTGTGGGTTCAATATCCTCTTCTACTCGCTGAATGACTAAAGGTCCTGCAAAACAGCAACACCGTTAGCTCGTTAAGAGGGGAATATGGGGGGTTTCCCTCTTAACCGGGCTCCGACGTAAGAATAAGTATTGCTTTGAGTAAGAAAACAATGTGTGTTGAGAGTGAGAGAGTGGAGAATATAATAGAATAATCTGGATGATGAATGGTCCTATTTATAGCCGGAGGGTGAAGGAGGGAGGAGCAACCTAGCCAGCTGTTATCGGGCGCCAGCTGTCCGACCAAGGGGAATATCCTCTTGGTCTCCTCTGTCACGTCCAGGATAGTGGTCCACGTGGCGCGCCGATATTTGTCCACGTTGGAGGAATTGTACCGCTGTTGTCAGTCTGCTCCCAGATTTGTTGCAGGTCTACATGGCGCTCGGTGACTGGTGACACGTGTTGTCCTTTCTGTCGGAAGGAGCATCTTTGGTGCTACCTTGACGTCTTCCAGAAGATTCTAGAAGCTTCCGGATTTATTTGCTGATGTAGGGTCCATGTAGATGGAAAAGTGGTGTGGTCCCTACCATGTAGATGTGGAATTGGGACCATACCTCTTCAAGTCCCCCTAGTCCAGTATGCCTTCTAGTTGAGTTGATCGGCTAGGAGGGATTCTGGACTTATAGCGGTAGTGGCTGTTGTTGTTTAACGCATGTTGGTTACTTTGCGCGGTTGAGCCGAGTGGACGCATGGCGCATGGCGTGCAGTGGTGACTGCAAAGTTGAGCCAAGTGGACGCATGGCGCATGACGTATAATGGTGACTCTGCAAAGTTGAGCCAAGTGGACGCGTGGCGCATGGCGTGCAATGGTGGCTGCAAAGTTGAGCCAAGTTGACGCATGGCGTATAATGGTGACTCTGCAAAGTTGAACCAAGTGGACGCGTGGCGCATGGCGTGTAATGGTTCTGCAAAGTTGAGCCAAGTGGACGCGTGGCGCATGGCGTGATGGTGACTCTGCCAAGTTGAGCCAAGTGGACGCGTGGAGCATGGTGGTTCCTTCTGAAAGAAGTTTCCTTTCTTGGAATGAAGACAACTGATGTAACTGTCTGGTGTCCCTGTTTTGTCGGAGATGAACAGGCGCCTTTTCAGATGTGTCAGTCGCTTTTTCTCCACGTTGTCAGTTGTGCGTCGCCTACTTTTCCGAAAAAAGAGGTGACGGTTTCTCTCCCCTATGACGTGTCCTTTCCCTGTTGGTTGTCCACCTGTATTCCTAACGGCCCACTACCCATCGCATTTAATGCGATGGGTATAAATAGGTGGCGGTTTCCCCGTTTTCTTTATTTTTTCAAAATTCAAACACTCTTTTCCTCTCATCTTCTTCTTCCTCTCTCTTCTTTTTCCAAGTTCATCCTCTTGTGATCATGTCAACTGTGGCGAATCCTTCCACTAAGAAGAGGAAATACAAACCTAGGAATCCTCCCGGTCCTGATCGTGCTGAGATTAATTGGAAAGAAGAAGAATTTCAGAATATGGTTAGGGAGATGGGTTTTCGTCCCGAGTGGGATGCTCAGTTTCCAACCCCCAATTCCACTGCTTTGGACGCCCCCTGGTTATATAGCGTTGTATGCGGCCTTCTTCCGGAAAGGTAACTTCCGTTTCCCTATGACGAAGTTTACTGCTGAAGTTTTGACAAATTATGGGATGAATATTTCTCAAATCAACGCCTTGGGGCTTCCTCCTCTTACACATTTCGAATTTATATGCAAGGCCAACCGTATGGAGCCAACCTTTGAGATGTTTAACGTTTTCTACAACGTGAGTTACACCGGTGGTTTCTACTCCTTCAACCAACGCACTAGTGGTGTGAGTCCTTGCCGTTCCAACCCACCGAAGAGTCTGCATGATTGGAAGCAGAAGTTTTTCTATATCCGTCGTGGAGCCATTCCGGTCGATATGCATTACCGGGGCAGAGGGTGAAGGGATTCCCAAGATAGATGTCTCTATAAATTTTGTTGAGCAAGAATGGTACAAGACGTTGACGCGGAAAGCCACTTCTATTTCCCAACTAGAGGAGAGGGCGTTGGTGGGGGCTGGTATAAGCATGCTGTGGGTCCCGAAGAACCCTATGGGTATCCATGTTTATGGCTATAAGGGGAAAGGTATTAGTTTTTCCCATTTTCGTTTGTGTTTCTCATTGACTTCGTTATGCTCCTCCTCATGTTCTTGTATTTTACAGTTGGGTATAGTTTGTTGAACGTCCTTGACCCGAAGGCTGCTGGTGCCATGGTCGAAGCGATACTACCTGAGGGGAGGCCTGTGTGGTTGGATCAGATCCGTGACCGTTTCTTGCATCCTACCAGCGATAGTTTTGCTGCTTATGCCAATACTATCTTAGGTGAAGATGATGGTGATGAGCTTGATGATACTATTGACCCTACTCGAGAGGAAGTTATTGTCCTCTCGAGTGAGGGTTCTGACAGATCACGTGAAGGCCTAATTCCTCATTCCCCGCGTGTAGGTCCCGCGCAAGGGGCTGTGAACGAGCCCGTGAATGAGCCTGTTGATGTTGATGCTGATCCTCCGGTGGAAACTGCTGAGCAGTTAGAAACCAGGAAGAAAAAGAAGTTGGATAAGTCTGAAAAGAGGGAGAAGAAGGTTGAGGAAAATGTTGCTGAAGCCCCACGTAAGCAACCTTCGAACCATCTTTTCTTGGACTATGTTGTCGTTTCTGATACGCTCACTGGTTTAGGCGCAGGAGAGAAGCGCCCTGAGCGTGATCCCGATGACGATGAGACTCTGACGGAGATCATGAAGAAGAGAAAGACCCTTGAAGACAAGAAGAAAGAGCTTGATGACCAAGCTGCTGCTGCTTTTGCTGCCAAAAAGTCTAAGCTTCAAAAGGAAACTCCTCCTGCACCCTCAGAGTCAGATGTTGACCTGGGCGTTTTTAGTGCAAAGCGTGGTAATCTTATGGAGAAGATATATATTGCTTCTGGTTCTCGGGGTAAAGATGTGCTTCTCGTTTGTTACTTCTCTTCCTCATTTTTGTTTTATTTACTTGACTGTCTTGATTGCTTCATAGCATGTGTTAAGTCGGGAAAAGCTCCTCGCAAGGTTGATATTTCAAAAATTACACCCCCCACATCTCCACCTTTGAGGACTTTTGATCTGTCTCCTCCGCATGTTGATCGGGGGAAAAGGAACGAAGATGAGGTGGATGTTGAACAGGTTGAGGAGGTTGGTGGCAATGCTGGTGGTGCGGGTGATGCGGGTGATGCGGGTGATGCCGGTGCTGGTGGTGGGGGTAACGCTGTCTTAGAGGAGTCTAGTGAGACCACTCCCCATCATACCGTTTACACCAAAGTCGTTCGAGATTCAGGCCGGGGAGGTGCTTCTGGGACCCACCATGACCCTGAATATGAACACGTAAAAGGTGGGTCCTGGGATACTCACAACCCTGCATGTGCCGATCTTCCACACGCCCCCCGGTGGAACCTGACCCAAGGTTAATGGATGTCTGAGCTTGCTAATTGCCGTGAGTTCTTTTCTTTTTCTCTCCCCCCTGGTGAGAGATTATTTCAAAAAAGACGCAACCGGCTGGATCTCTTGGATGATCATATCCATTCTGGGTCAACTTTTTCGCCACTTCCCAAGAGATCGCCCAGGAATGGCAGCTGATGGGGGAGGATACTCTGGAATTTGAAACCGCGAAGAAGGCATTCGCTGAAGAAAGAGAAATTTAATGCGGAAAAGAAGGGTTTGGCGTGGAGGGTTTCCGATGCAGAAGAAAAACTTTCCAAGCAAAAACAACTCAACGTTGACAAACAAAAGGATTGGGAAGCTGCGTGTGAACGGAAAAACAAGGAGCTGCAGGCCCAGCGTGATGCCATCGTGAGGTTGTCAGGAGAGAAGAAGAAAATTAGTGACGAGGCTGAGCAAGAGCGTGCTGCGTCCCAGAAAAGGGAACAAGAATACATACAACGCATCGCTAAGTTGGAGAAGTTTGTTGAGGAAAAAGTTGCTGAGATCAAAGCCTCCGAAATCTTGGTTGGAGAAACCACTGCTGACTGCCGATGGCTGCTTGCTCGGGCTGTGCCTCTGGTAATTTTCATTACGTTCGTTTTTTTTGTTAGTCGTTGTCGCTTCCCTCATAGATGTATTATTTTCGCAGATTGCTGAGCGTATCGCCGGATCCGAAGAGTTAGCCAAGTATATGTACGATCTCGGTGAAGCTGCGTATGCTCACGGTCGTAAGGAAGGCTATGCTGAGGGGAGGGCAGCCGCTGAGGCAAAGGAGCCGTTGAAAAACTTTGAATTGTACAAGACTGACTGTGCGGCTCGTTATGCTGAGGTGCGACAAGAGTTCGAATCCCTTGAATTTGGTGTTGTCAAGGCTACTGGGAAGTTATCCCGGAAACCAGACGGGATCGCATTGTTGAAAAAGGCACTTAGTGAGGACGATCGCGAAGCTGGGGGTGCTGGTACTAGCCACTAGGAATGAAGGTTTCTGGCCTGCGTGCCGTGTATGGGCTTGATAGCCTTGTAATCATCTGACAATTTACCTTAATAATCAACTCTATGGTCTGTGCACATTCTTACTTTCTGTTGCTTTGTCTGTTAACATTTTGGTACATTCGATATATTTCATGTTAGGGCTTTGCTTTTTGTGAATTTTGCTATCGTTACAATATGTGCATGTGTAATTACTTTGATTAGGTATCACGAATGAATGATGGCTTTGACAGGTTATGCTGTGTTAGTTATCCTAGCATTACACATTGTTGTGTGATACTTTGGAAAAACTTTACAACGTTTGTTCTGTCGTTTAAGCACATAGTTTGATTCGTGTGTACGAAGTGATCATTTTACATGTTATTGTGTTGACCCAGCTGTGCTCAGCTTTGGGGGCCTTACAATGTTTGTTTACCATGTTTTCGATGCTTTCGTGTTTACGTGGGCACGAAGTATTATTTGGCGTTTTAGGCTTTAGTTGTGTTTTTGACCCGGCTGTGCACTTGGTTGTGAACTACCTTGGAGGTCTACAACGTTTCCTCTTTTTGAGCCATTGATGTTTTCGTGTATGCCCGAAGTATTATATGCAGTTGTAACAAAAATTCGCATGAGATAAGATGGCCAACACTTCTTGTATTATAATTAAATGTGTTGGCGCGCAACCATTACAAGTACTGATAAAAACTGCGACTGTCTATATGTAACATTTTCTCAATTGCTGGGCATTCCAGGTTCTTGGGACCTCTTTGTTCTCAAGTGTGCGTAGCTTGTACGCTCCCTTGCCGAGGACTTCATCCACAACGTAAGGTCCCTCCCACTTGGGAGCTAATTTTCCCGGCTTCTCGGCATTGGACGCCTCATTGTCCTTTAGGACGTAGTCTCCGGGGTTAAAGGTACAAATTCGGACCTTACTGTTATAGTATTTTTCCAATTTGGTCTTGTATTTCGCCTCATTGATCGCCGCCATTTCTCTCCTTTCTTCCAGAAGGTCTAGATCCAACCTTCTTTCTTCCTCATTGTTGATCATCTTCATGGAGAGCATTCTTGGAGATGGCAGGCCAATCTCTGCTGGTATCACGGCTTCGGACCCATAGACTAGACTGAACGGTGTTTCTCCGTTACTCGTCTTTGGCATCGTCCTATGGGTCCATAGTATGCCGGGTAGCTCGTCAACCCAACCTCTTCGTTGCGTCCCCAACCGTGCCTTGATACCGTCTACAATGCTTTTGTTCACAGGTTCAACCTGGCCATTTCCCTGCGGGTGTGCAACCGAGGAAAAGGTATGCTCTATGTGCAGCTCCTTGAACCAATTTTTGAGATCATCGGCAGCAAAATTTGTTCCATTATCGGTGATGATTCTCAGGGGCAGCCCGAACCGACAGATTATTTGCTCCCAAATGAAGCGCCGCACTACTGTAGATGTGGTTGAGGCCAGCGCCTTTGCTTCCACCCATTTTGTGAAATAGTCTACCGTGACTATGATGAACTTCACTGCTCCTGGGGCTTCCGGAAAAGGACCTGGGGCTTCCGGAAAAGGACCAACCATATCTATCCCCCATTGTTGGAACGGCCATGCCGTTGTTACAGGGACCAGCTCATTTTTTGGGCGCGTCGTTTTCGGGGCGTGCCTCTGACAACCGCTGCATTTCCTCAAAACCTTGACTGCGTCTAGATGCATTCTGGGCCAGTAGTACCCGGCATTCATTACTTTCGCTACTACCATTCTTGGACCGGCGTGAATGCTGCAGATGCCCTCATGTACTTCGCGTATCAGGTAGTTTGCATCTTCTGGATCGACACATCTCAATAACGGCCCGAGGTACGATTTCCTGTACAATATCCCATCAACCATCTGGTAATGCTCGGATTTGTACTGTATTTTCCTTGCTTCGGCTTTGTTTTCCGGTAGTATTCTGGACTGGAGATACATGATTATCGGAGTCATCCAAGACGTTGCTCCCAATTGGATAACACTTACTTGCCTTAGTGGTACCGATGTGTTGCTTAGAACTTCAATGCGCACATCCTTGGCCAGGTGTTGGAAACTGGTGGATGCGAGTTTGCTTAGTGCATCTGCTGGTTTATTCTCGCTTCGATTGATATGGTGCACTTTGTAGGAATTGAAATTCTGTAGCAATGTTTTTGCTTTGTCTAGGTATAGCGCCATCACATCTCCTTTGGCATCGTACTGGCCATTAATCTGCCCTGCTACTAACATGCAGTCCAAATGCGCCTCAATGTTTTTGACTCCCATCTTGATTGCTAACCTCAGACCAGCAAGAAAGGCTTCATACTCGGCTTCATTGTTCGTGCTCTTGAAGTCTAACCGGATGGCGTACGTGAATTCATGTTTTTCTGGACTTACCAGCCTAAGTCCTGCGCCTGCGCCGTCTTCATTGGATGCGCCATCGGTATACAGTAGCCATGGTTCTTCCGAATGTTGCCTTTCAGCTCTTTCCATTGCCTTACATTCTCTGTCTTTATCGTCAGGCACTTCTGTTATGAAATCGGCCAACACCTGAGCTTTAATTGCTGGCCTTGGTCTAAAAACCACGTTGTGGCCTCCCAGTTCTATGGCCCATTTCGCCAGTCTTCCAGATATCTCGGGTCTTGCGAGGATGTTACCGATGTTGTAATTTGTCAAGATGTGAATGACGTGGTTAGCAAAATATATGCGCAGTCGTCTGGACGCGTGGACCAATGCAAGGACCAGCTTTTCCATTATTGCGTATCTTGTTTCTGGGTCATTCAAAGTGCGAGATACGTAATAAACTGGCGTTTTTACCCCTTGTCGATCTACCAATAAGACTGCCCCCACTGCTTTATCTGACGCTGATAGGTACATTACCAGGGGTTCTCCTTTCATTGGAGCTGTCAACGTTGGCAATCTTATGAGGCAATCTTTCATTTCTCGGAATGCATGCTCGGCTTCTGGGGTCCACAGAAACTGATTCTTCTTCACGCAATTGCGGAGGGTTTTGATGAATGGGAAAGATTTAGCTGCATGGTTAGCGAGGAAATGGTTGAGTGCTGTTAACCGTCCAGCCAGCTTCTGCATTTCTTTTATTGTCGATGGTGAAGGCATTCGCTCGATCGCTTGCACCTTTTCAGGATTGACTTTAAACCCATCCTTTGTGACGATGAAACCCAGGAACTTTCCTTCCTCCATCCCGAAGGAACACTTCGCTGGGTTTAGCTTGATATTCACTCCGCGCAATGTGTCGAATGTTTTTTGGATGTTTACCAGCATCATGCTCTCTTCTTTACTCATTATGACCAGGTCATCCATGTATACTTCAATATTGTCACACCCCGATATTTCCATGTATTACCGGTGGGCCCTGTTGTAACACCTCGAAAATTCACGTCCTATAATGTATTGACACGTGTCATAAGCTCAAATGTGTGAAAGTATACTCTAGAGGGACTAAAGTTGACAAACATGGAATGTATGTGAATATAAGGGTTCAAAAGGTCAACAAGGGATAAATATACTTTACAGTAACCCTACATGATGCTCATACTCTTAAACGAATGAATCATGGATCATACGAAGCTAATTGTGAAAGAAAGTGAGAGATTACAAACTACAGGGGTTAAATGTGTCAACATGTTTAAGGTATACCTCTGAGTGACCTTTTAGCAAACCCGAAGCTTTGTAACGATTAAATATGCTCACTAGAATACATGATAAAAATTTCACCAAGTTTCGTTATCGTATGAGAAAGTTATGATAAAATTCGTATACGAGGGGTTAAAGCGTCAACGTTGAAAATTATGACCTTTCGGGTAAACATAATGTGACCAAGGACTTAACAAAGTGGGTATAAGACTTGAAGCCCTTATAAGTCAATTAGAGGGGCTCAAAATGCAAGATATAAAGATGGGATGACCTTTCGAAGGACCAAGAGCCAAGGGTGCAAACTGAAAAAGTTTTTGAACCTGAAAACATACCTTAGGCGGGCCGCGTAAGACATGTTAAGATCTTATGCGGGCCGCGTCAGACCCCCAGATGCAGAAAAACATGAAAGTTGGCTGTTCAGCCTTGGAACCGACTTAAGAAGATATTTTCTCATCCATGGGCGACCCCTAAATATTCCTAGGCACTTAGGGACACTTGTGGGTGATCCATGATCAGTTGTAGCCTTAGTTGTCAACAATCTAATGAGATTTAAGCACTATAAAAGGCCCTTATGTTGCAACCATTTGATCACACCTTCCATCTGCTTTCTTGAAGACTTCTGGAGCTCCAAAGCAGAACCAAGTCATCCCTAGTCGTGCATAGGACTTTGGTAAGTACCCTTGACCTTTCTTAATTGAGTTTTACTTAGTTGTTAGCGTAAAAGTCAAACCGTCGTAATTAACGTTTGACTTAGCGATTAATCATTAATGGTCCAGTGATTAGTCGAATTGAAGGTAGTTATAAGTTGGTATTTATGTGGGTAATAAACCCTTAGAAGGGCACCAGCTGATTCCCGTTCTAACTAGATCAAATGTCGGGTCAATGCTGCTTATAAAAAGTCAACAGAACTATAAATTGCAAATTTACTTGTAATTAGCAATGTAGAAGGCATGTAACCTATTTTATCACTCATATAACTTGGTAATAAGTATAAGAACTGGTCTAAGCTTGTTTGATCCGACAATTTTCTGTTTAGACCCGGTTCGGAACCGAAAGTCGCAAAACTTTGACTTTTGCTTTGACTTCAGTTTTGACCCGTTTTGGTATGATTTAGAAATGCCTTAGGACTTCCTTAGGACCAGATTACATGTTGGTATAACCCTCTGTGATTGGTTCGTTGATTGTCCGACCCATATGCACGTTTCCGTTAATTGCCTAATGTTGACCAATATGCCCTTTTGACCATAAAACGAGAATTTTAGAAATGTGAAAGGACAATAATCTTTACTACTGATTTATAAACATGTCCCTAAAATTTCACATCAGTTGGAGGTCTAGATTAGGAGTTATGCTCATTAGCGTAATTATAACGCCTTTTAGTAATTAAACGGCGCAATTAGCATAAAGCCTAACTAAACCCAATTTTTGACACCAAACCTTTTACCCACTAATGTAATATAATATTTTGGGATTTTTAAAGATTTTTAATTATTTTTAACCTGCTCATAACCTAAGGTTATGGCGTTGATTCGGTAAATACCGATTATACCCTTTTTGGTCATAAAATGAGTTCTACATAATATTTTGACACCAATCCAATTGCTACTGATTTTATATAATAAATAAAGTATTTTGAACTTTATAACCTGATCAGAAAACTCAGATTTCCGGTATAACCCGAAAATCGCTTAAAATGACTTTTTACGCGTATTAAACGCATAGTTTGGGTTTAAAACCATTTTGTCACATAAGACTTATCATCAACTGATGTAACCTGTTAAAATAAGTTATTTTACTGATGTAATCGGACCCGAACCTCCGAATCATATTTAGTCTCTTTTATAATCTTTAACATGACCAAAATACCCCTATGAGGCTTAAATTGAGATTAAACTCGTTTTGGGCATAATGGAAGGTATCCTACTGATATCACAACATATTTAAGGCATATTAACTTAGGAAACCTGTATAGGACTCTTTTGGTTACTCGTTACGCACTTGTCACGTTCGGATCGGCTTATGTGACTAGTTTGCATATATTAGCCGAAACGGGTCAAACCATATTATCTTTATCTCAGAATCCAGAATGTGTTCAAGTTACCCATATTAAACAAGCATACAAGCTTGTCGGGTCAAAACCACATTCTAAACCGGTCTTCGCTTTATCATGCGTTGATCCGTGTCTTCCTTTTGAAAACTAACCGGTCTAAGCTTAATTAAAGACCCGTTAGGATTCTAATAGGTTATTAAAAACCTTCGTTCCAGATTAGGAGCCCAGTAAAAGCTACGTGCACTTACTGTATCGGACTTATACTTTGCTCATGTAAATACTCTTAACTTATTTTCCCTATACGGGCTTGGGATACGGTACTATAAAAGTACCGCTTGGTCGGGTGTGTGTAGTCATTTAAATCGGATTGTGATTAATGTATTTGCATGACCCGTTTAATATGTATTAATTGGTGTATGGCTTTTGGGGGTTAAATGACCATGTCCCGGATATCCTTGGCATCATTTTACGAAATGGCCACGACCTCACAGGGTGTAGGCGTACACCTGACAGATGCATTATGTAAAAACTGGTAATCCACTAAAGGAATCAACCTTGTGGGCATTATACCTGTGGCGTGTCAGTTAATCTAGACCGGCCCTACAAACCGGCTCTGATGGACGACAAATAAGTAAAACTGTATACATGATTATTTAATAATTGTCCCAAGTTATAAAAGATATTTTTGCCGAAGTGCATCCAAATCAATTTTCAAACTCTTTTCAAAATGAGTCAGTTAAGTTGTATTTACCAGTGTAAACTGACGTATTTTCCAAAAAGGCTAAGTGCAGGTGCTAGACGAAATAGGCTGGCTACTCCAGGCATCATTACTCAAGTCTCGCAAGCTCTAGCTGTCAAAGTCTATTGAACAGTTTTTCCTTTTAGTTGATCTGCCTGTGGATCCTTTACGTTCCGTTGTAATACTTTGACATTACTTTATATTCAGAATGTAATAGAATTATCTTTTGCTTCCGCTGTGCATTTATATATATTGTGTTGTTTGACTATGATGATATCAACTACGTCACAATACTCCCCACCGGGCCCACCAGTGAAACGTGGAAATATCGGGGTGTGACAGGTTGGTATCAGAGCCAACACTGAGTGAATTAAACGCTAGCCTTTTGTGTTTAATCTCAGTTACACAGTTGCACATTCTTGAGTCTAGACAAGAACATAGGACTAATCCTAATTCGTTTTATTTTATCATTATTTGGTTCCTTTGTCATTTTTCTGATTAGCCCTTGCATGGGCAAGTCATTTTTCTATTAGAAGTCCCGGTTTAGGGCAACCATGCACTTGTTTAAATTTTAATGAAACGATTATATTTAAAAATATCATTCCTATATTATAAGATCTACCATTATAATAAAATGGCAAAATCTAAAAAGGACAAGACCTAGCCATATGTCACCTTAAGACAGGGCTAAGACGGTAGTTCCACAATTAGATTCAGATCCTTGTTAACATTTCAATTTAGGATTGTTCTGCGTTAAATATTAAAAAGAGTCTAAAGGGTAAAACCTAGCCTAAATGTCATTACAGACATGGCCAAGATGGTAAAACTTATTCAAAAAGATTCAAATCCTTGTTAAACATCTGAAAGCATATTAACATGCTTGACAAAAGGTGATACGATGAAATCACATAAGTCATTTTTAATTGGGTTATTCTAAATTCCCTTATTTATTTAATCATCCCTTAAGGATGAAGTGCCCTCGGGCTATACTTAACGTCCTCTGGACTAAAGACAGTGGTAGCATACAACTCCCTGTCAAGAAAAGGTAATGAACTTTGATTCAAACCTTAATGCCTCGATTCCATAAAATCAAGGCCTATAAATTAAACTTGTCTACGTGACTAGGCCTTTTGTGCTGTTATTAACTTATAATTTAGGATTATGATAAAGATCCTGAACAATTATATATTTACCAAAATAACTAAAATGTGTATTAAAAACATGGTTAATAAATCGTTTAAAACGATAAAACTGTATGGGCTTCTAAATAAACCTTGCCCTTATTTTCTTTTTGTAGTAATTAAGACTACATGGCTGACTCTGACGAGATGAACAGTCATCCTCTGGAAAACCACGATGATGATAAGATTAATATAACCAGAGGAGAACTTCGTACACTGATTGATACAGCTGTATCTAAAGCTGTAGAGGAGCAATTCAGGGAGCATAGTGGGACTCATAGTAAAGCCTCATCTGTACCCCACTCTAAATCTGTCCCTAAAACTCATTCAGAACCTCATAGCAAGCCGCCCTCTAGGAAAGAGGAACCAAAGAAGGATGATGATCGACATTCATCTAATCAACACAGTGTTCCATCTAAGAGGTTAGTGTTCGATAATGAACCACGTACCAAGTTCTGTACCTATAAATACTTTGTTTCCTGCAAACCCCGTGATTTCACTGGGGAGAAAGGGGCAATTGTTTGTATCACCTGGTTGGATGAAATGGACACAGTTGTCGATATCAGCGGTTGTGCCAAAAAGGATGTAGTGAAGTATGTATCCCAATCGTTCAAGGGAGAGGCACTAGCATGGTGGAAGTCTCTCATTCAAGTTGCTGGGAAGATCCCACTCTACAACATGTCATGGGAGCAGTTTGTTGCTCTCATTATGGAGAACTACTGCCCTCAACACGAGGTCGAGAGGATCGAGTCAGATTTCTTATCGTTGGTTATGACAAACTTAGATTGTCAAGCTTACCTCACCAGTTTCAATACCCTGTCCAGACTAGTTCCTTACCTAGTAACACCAGAACCCAAGAGAATTGCTCGCTTCATTGGGGGTTTAGCCCCAGAAATCAAAGCCAGTGTTAAGGCTTCAAGACCTGCTACGTTTAGGTCAGCAGCTGATTTCTCTCTGTCCCTTACTTTAGATGCGGTCAGGTTGAGATCGCTAAAGAATTCTGAAGAAAGTAAGAGGAAGCGTGAGGATGATAACTCACGAGGGTCAGAGAAGAAGCACAAGGGAAACACTGATTCTAAGAAGTTTGGGTCTGGAAAGAATAGTCAGCGAACAGAGGAAAAGCCAAAGTGCACGACTTGCCAAAAACGCCACTTTGGAAAGTGCAGACTTGAGTCCAATTCTAAGACAGGATCACCTGCATGTGGGTTATGCTAGTCTAAGGAGCACAAGACTGTTGATTGCAAGAAGATTAAAGATGCCACATGCAACAACTGCAATGAGAGAGGGCACATTAAAACCAACTGCCCTAAATACGCCAAGAAGCCTGAAGAGGTCAAGAAGACCAATGCAAGGGTCTTCAGGATGGATGCAAAGGAAGTCGTCCAAGACGACAATGTGATCACAGGTACCTTCCTCATAAATGATGTATATGCAAGAGTACTTCAGGCGCTGATAAGTCGTTCGTAGATAATAAGTTTTGTGAACTGTTGAAATTGCCTGTTAAAACCTTAAGTGTAAAGTATGAGGTGGAATTAGCTGCTGGAACCATAGAAACCGTCTCAAATGTGTTAGATGGATGTGTTATATCCATTAGGAACCACTCATTTCCTTTGTCCCTGCTTCCTCTGAAGTTAGCCGATTTCGACATAGTTATAGGCATGGATTGGTTATCTCGTAACCAAGCCCAGATAGTGTGCAATAAGAAGCAAGTGGTGATCAAGACTCCGTCTGGCGAGCCACTTACCATTCAGGGAGATACCCAGTATGGACTGCCTGAGCAAGTGTCTATGCTCAAGGCCTCTAGATGTTTGAAGAAGGGTTGTGTCATTTATATGGCACAGGTAACTATTGATGAGCCGAAACCTAAGATGGAAGATATCCCCGTCATTTCTGAATACCCTGAAGTTTTTCCTGAAGATCTACCTGGTTTACCACCGGATAGGCAAGTAGAATTCAGAATTGACATCATCCCCGGAGCAGCACCTGTTGCGAGAGCACCTTATAGATTGGCACCAACAGAGATGAAGGAATTGAGAACACAACTAGATGAATTGCTAGCCAAAGGTTTCATTAGGCCTAGTTCATCTCCTTGGGGAGCGCCAATCCTGTTTGTCAAGAAGAAGGATGGATCGATGCGTCTGTGCATCGATTACCGTGAGCTTAATAAGGTCACTATCAAGAATAGGTATCCATTGCCCAGGATCGACGATCTATTCGATCAACTTCAAGGAGCAAGTTACTTCTCTAAGATTGACTTAAGGTCAGGCTATCATCAACTGAAGGTTAGAGATGAGGACGTACACAAGACTGCATTTAGGACTCGTTATGGTCATTACGAGTCCCTAGTGATGCCTTTTGGGCTCACCAATGCACCCGCGGCATTCATGGATCTCATGAACGGTGTCTGCAAACCATACTTGGACAAATTTGTTATCGTCTTCATTGACGACATTCTGATTTATTCCAAGAGTCAGGCCGACCATGAGAAATATCTTCGATGTATTCTTTCACTACTTCAGCAGGAGAAGCTCTATGCCAAATTCTCTAAATGTGAATTTTGGCTTCGTGAAGTCCAATTTCTTAGACACATGGTTAGTGAACGCGGAATCCAGGTGGATCCCGCTAAGGTTGAAGCTGTCATGAATTGGCAAGGGCCAAAGACGCCCACAGAAATTTGCAGTTTCTTGGGATTGGCAGGATATTACAGGCGTTTCATCGAAAAATTTTCAAGGATTGCTACGCCCCTAACTTCTTTGACTAGGAAGGATATTAAGTTCAACTGGGGACCCAAGCAACAAGAATCCTTTGATATCCTTAAGCAGAAGCTAAGCAATGCTCCTGTACTGACATTGCCTGAAGGTACTGAAGAATTCATGGTTTATTGTGATGCATCACACACTGGCATGGGATGTGTGCTTATACAGAAAGGCAAGGTTATTGCCTATGCTTCACGTCAGTTAAAAGTGCATGAAAAGAATTACACCACCCATGACTTGGAGTTGGGTGCCGTTGTATTTGCACTAAAGCTATGGAGGCACTATTTATATGGTATCAAGTGTGTGATCTATTCTGATCACAAGAGCCTCCAGCACTTGTTTAATCAAAAGGAATTGAACATGAGGCAACGCCGTTGGATGGAAACTTTGAATGATTATGATTGTGAGATAAGATACCATCCTGGCAAGGCGAATGTAGTCGCCGATGCCTTGAGTTGGAAGGAAAGGGTGAAACCCATCAGAATCAATGCCAAGAGCATTGAGATAAAGAATAGTTTGAATGAAAGGTTGTTAGCTGCACAGAAGGAAGCTGTGTTGGAAGCTAACTATCCTAATGAAAAGCTAGGGGTAACCGAGGAACAGTTATCTCTTAGCAAGGATGGAATTCTGAGATTGAATGGACAAATATGGGTTCCAGTGTATGGAGGACTTCGAGATGTCATCCTCCAGGAAGCCCACAATTCTAAATACTCCGTTCATCCTGGAGCTGACAAGATGTACCAGGATCTGAAAGCAAACTTTTGGTGGATAGGCTTGAAGAAGTCTATAGCTACCTATGTAGCTAAATGTCTGACATGTGTGCAAGTCAAAGCTGAACATCAGAAGCCGTCAGGTTTGCTACAACAACCTGAACTTCCCACCTGGAAGTGGGAAATGGTGACAATGGATTTCATCACCAAGTTGCCAAAGACAAGGAAAGGAAATGATACGATATGGGTAATAGTGGATAGACTGACTAAGTCAGCACATTTCCTACCCATTAAGGAGACTTATAGCTCCGACATGTTAGCCCAATTATACGTCGATAAGATTGTAGCTCTACATGGTGTACCAGTGTCTATTATCTCTGATAGGGATACTAGATACACGTTACATTTTTGGAAGAGTTTCCAACAATCTTTGGGCACGCGCTTAAATTTCAGTATGGCTTACCATCCTCAGACAGACGGCCAGAGTGAGCGTACTATCCAAACTTTGGAAGACATGCTTCGTGCATGTGTGATTAACTTAGGTGGTAGTTGGGATAACCACCTGCCATTAATCGAGTTCTCATATAACAATAGCTACCATACGAGCATTAAAGCTGTGCCCTTCGAGGCCTTATACGGTAGAAAGTGCAGAACGCCCGTTTGTTGGGCGGAAGTTGGAGATGTCCAACTGTCAGGACCCGAAATAGTCTTTGAAACGACGGACAAGATTTTCCAGATTCATGACCGCCTGAAAGCTGCCAGGGATAGGCAGAAAAGCTACGCAGATCTAAAGCGTAAACCTCTGAAATTCGAGGTAGGTGAGAAAGTGTTGCTTAAAGTATCACCCTGGAAGGGAGTGATGCGATTTGGTAAGAAAGGTAAGTTAAGCCCGAGATACATAGGACCATTCGGGGTCATCGAATGTGTCGGATCAGTTGCTTATAAGTTAAACTTACCTGAAGAGCTCAGTGGTATTCATAACGTATTCCACATCTGCAATCTGAAGAAGTGTTTCGCTGATGAATCACTAGTCATACCACATACAGATGTGCACATAGAAGAGAGCTTGAAGTTTGTTGAAAAACCGGTGTCGATCGAGGATCGACAGGTTAAGAAGCTTCGAAGGAAGCATGTACCGATTGTAAAGGTTAAATGGGATGCCCGTAGAGGTCCCGAGTACACATGGGGAGGTTGAATCCACAATGAAAGAAAAGTACCCTTATTTATTTCAGTAAATCCCGAGGTCGAGATTTCTTTTAAGGGGGTGAGGATGTAACACCTCGAAAATTCATGTCCTATAATGTATTGACACGTGTCATAAGCTCAAACGTGTGCAAGTATACTCTAGAGGGACTAAAGTTGACAAACATGGAATGTATGTGAATATAAGGGTTCAAAAGGTCAACAAGGGATAAATATACTTTACAGTAACCCTACATGATGCTCATACTCTTAAACGAATGAATCATGGATCATACGAAGCTAATTGTGAAAGAAAGTGAGAGATTACAAACTACAGGGGTTAAATGTGTCAACATGTTTAAGGTATACCTCTGAGTGACCTTTTAGCAAACCCGAAGCTTTGTAACGATTAAATATGCTCACTAGAATACATGATAAAAATTTCACCAAGTTTCGTTATCGTATGAGAAAGTTATGATAAAATTCGTATACGAGGGGTTAAAGTGTCAACGTTGAAAATTATGACCTTTCGGGTAAACATAATGTGACCAAGGACTTAACAAAGTGGGTATAAAACTTGAAGCCCTTATAAGTCAATTAGAGGGGCTCAAAATGCAAGATATAAAGATGGGATGACCTTTCGAAGGACCAAGAGCCAAGGGTGCAAACTGAAAAAGTTTTTGAACCAAAAGTTTTTGACAACTAAGGCTACAACTGATCATGGATCACCCACAAGTGTCCCTAAGTGCCTAGGAATATTTAGGGGTCACCCATGGATGAGAAAATATCTTCTTAAGTCGGTTCCAAGGCTGAACAGCCAACTTTCACATTTTTCTGCATCTGGGGGTCTGCATCTAGGAATGTTTTCAGGTTCAAAAACTTTTTCAGTTTGCACCCTTGGCTCTTGGTCCTTCGAAAGGTCATCCCATCTTTATATCTTGCATTTTGAGCCCCTCTAATTGACTTATAAGGGCTTCAAGTCTTATACCCACTTTGTTAAGTCCTTGGTCACATTATATTTACCCGAAAGGTCATAATTTTCAACGTTGACGCTTTAACCCCTCGTATACGAATTTTATCATAACTTTCTCATACGATATCGAAACCTTGTGAAATTTTTACCACTTATTCTCGGGAGCATAATTAATCGTTACAAAGCTTCGGGTTCGTTAAAAGGTCACTCAGAGGTATAATTTAAACATGTTGACACATTTAACCCTTGCGTCTTGTAAACTTTCACTTTCTTCCACAAACGGTTTCATACGATTCATGATTTATTCGTTTAAGGGTATAAACATCATGTAGGGTCGTTGAAAGGAAAAATTTTCATATGTTAACACTTTGGATCCTCTTACACACATATTTTCTTCGTTTGACAACTTTAGTCCCTCGTAATCAATCCGTTAAACGTTTAAAGTCCATGACACGTGTCGATACTATATTGGACATGATTTTGCGAGGTGTTACATCCTCACCCCCTTAAAAGAAATCTCGACCTCGAGATTTACTGAAATAAATGAGGGTACTTCTGTTTCATTGAGGATTCAACTTCCCACGTGTATTCGGGACCTCTACGGGCATCCCACTTAACCTTCACAATCGGTACGTGCTTCTTTCGAAGTTTCTTAACCTGTCGATCCTCAATCGACAAGGGTTTTCAACAAATTTCAAGCTCTCATCTATATGCACATCCGTATGTGGCATGACTAGTGATTCATCAGCTAGACATTTCTTCAGATTGCAGATGTGAAACACATTATGAATCCCACTGAGCTCTTCAGACATGTTTAACTTGTAAGCCACTGTTCCGACACATTCGATGATCTCGAATGGTCCTATGTATCTTGGGCTTAACTTGCCTTTCTTGCCAAATCGCATTACCCCTTTCCAGGGTGATACCTTAAGTAGAACTTTGTCACCTACCTCAAATTTTAGAGGTTTACGCCTTTTATCTGAGTAGCTTTTCTGCCTATCCCTGGCAGCTTTGAGACGATCACGTATCTGCACAATCTTGTCTGTCGTCTCCAGGACTATATCAGGTCCTGTTAGTTGGACATCTCCAACTTCTGCCCAACAAACGGGCGTCCTGCACTTCCTTCCATACAAAGCTTAAAAAGGTGCAGCTTGAATACTCGAATGATAACTATTATTGTATGAAAATTTAATCAATGGAAGGTGATAATCCCAACTTCCACCTAAATCAATAACACAAGCCCTTAACATATCCTCCAGTGTTTGAATTGTGCGCTCGCTTTGCCCATCCGTCTGAGGATGATATGCAGTGCTGAAGTTTAATCGAGTGCCTAGGGATTGCTGAAAGCTTTTCCAAAAATGCGACGTGTACCTCGTATCCCTATCAGAGATGATAGACACTGGCACTCCATGAAGAGATACAATCTTGTCCACGTACAGCTGTGCTAACTTATCAGAGCTGTGTGTTTCCTTAATAGGTAAGAAGTGGGCTGACTTAGTCAACCTGTCAACTATAACCCAAATAGTATCATTTCCTTGCTTTGTCTTTGGTAACTTTGTGATGAAATCCATAGTTACCATTTCCCACTTCCAGGTGGGAAGTTCAGGCTATTGTAGCAAACCTGACGGCTTCTGGTGTTCTGCTTTAACTTGAGCACACGTCAGACATTTGGCCACATAAGTGGCTATAGATTTCTTCAAACCTATCCACCAGTAGTTTGCCTTTAAATCCTGGTACAACTTGTCACTTCCAGGATGAAAAGAATATTTGGAGCTATGGGCTTCTTGAAGGATAACGTCCCTGAGTCCTCCATAAATTGGAACCCATATTCGTCCGTTCAATCTCAGAATTCCATCCTTGCCATATGATAACTGCTTGGCAGTTACTCCCAACTTTTCATTCTGATAGTTGGCTTCTAATACAGCTTCCTTCTGAACGGCTAACAATCTTTCATTCAAACTGTTCTTCAATTCAATGCTCTTGGCATTGATTATAATGGGCTTAACCCTTTCCTTTCTGCTCAAAGCATCGGCGACCACATTCGCCTTACCTGGATGGTATCGGATTTCACAATCATAATCATTTAGTGTCTCCATCCATCGACGCTGTCTCATGTTCAGATCCTTCTGGTTGAACAAGTGTTGAAGGCTTTTATGATCAGAATAGATCACACACTTGGTACCATATAAATAATGCCTCCAAAGTTTTAGTGCAAACACAACTGCACCCAATTCCAAATCGTGGGTGGTGTAATTCTTTTCGTACACTTTTAATTGTCGAGAAGCATAGGCAATAACTTTGCCTTTCTGCATGAGCACACATCCCATACCTGTGTGTGATGCGTCGTAGTATACCACAAACTCTTCTATTCCCTCAGGCAATGTTAACATGGGAGCATTGCTCAACTTCTGCTTAAGAATCTCAAAGGATTCTTGTTGCTTAGGACCCCAATCAAACTTGATATTCTTCCTAGTCAACGAAGTTAGGGGTGCAGCAATCCTTGAGAAATTTTCAATAAAACGCCTGTAGTATCTTGCCAGACCCAAGAAGCTGCGAATCTCTGTGGACGTCTTCGGCTCTTGCCAATTCATGATAGCTTCAATCTTAGCGGGATCCACCTGGATACCACGCTCACTAACCACATGTCCAAGGAATTGGACTTCGCGAAGCCAAAATTCACACTTTGAAAACTTGGCGTAGAGCTTTTCTTGTTGAAGAAGTTTAAGAATACAACGAAGATACTTCTCATGATCAGCCTGATTCTTCGAATAAATAAGAATGTTATCAATGAAGACGATGACAAACTTGTCCAAGTAGTGTTTGCAAACGCGATTCATGAGATCCATGAACGCTGCTGGTGCATTAATGAGTCCGAACGGCATCACTAAGAACTCGTAGTGACCATAGCGAGTTCTGAATGCAGTCTTGTGCACATCTTCATCTCTAACCTTCAGCTGATGATATCCTGATCTCAAGTCGATCTTGGAGAAGTAACTGGCTCCTTAAAGCTGATCGAATAGATCGTGATCTTTCCTCCATATATTTAAGCAATCAGCTGGGTCTCTAGTATGGCTGCGCTGTTGTGAAAAGTGCGCGAGGAACTTGTCTCGAAAGTCGATCCATGACTTGATTCTTCCTGTCGGCAGGCTGTCAAACCAGACGCGCGCCGCGCCGACAAAGGTTTGTGCGAAAAGATGACACTAAGTTGGCAATGTCCAACCACCTGTGGTCCCTGCGCCGTTAAAGACTTGGAGGTGGTCGTCAGGGTCTGTTAAGCCATTGTATTTACCCACATTGTGTGGTAGTTTTGTCTTGTTGATATCAGCTGTTGCAATCTCTTTGATGAACTTGGAATTTTTAGCTATGCCTTCTGGGCGATAGCTCAATGAGTAATCATGTTCTGCATTTGGATTGTACCCCACGCACTTGTGGGGCTTGTACGCTTCATGTTCTGGTGGTAATCTGCTGAATACCGTGCTTTCTTTCTTGTATGTAGGATCATCTTCTTCATTGTAGCTATTCCACTCATCGTTTATGTTGCGCGGACCTAAACGACTGTGCACTGACTTTTTCTACTGATGAGTATGTTGCACATAATTGCTTTCTGTTTTGCCATAAGTGTCACGTGTATCGTGTACACTTTGCCTTCTTACATTGAGTGGTCTCTCAGGGTGTAGGTTCCACGCATTGGTCTGCTGAGGCGTATGGGTGCTCAGAGGCCTTTGCGGTGGAGTAACAAAAGCAGACTGATTGGCTTGCGCTTGGAGGATAGCTTGCTGCGCGTTGAGTTGTGTATACACAAGGTTCAAAGACGCCATTTGCTCGGCATACCAGGAAGCCAGAGTTTTTCCTTAGGGTAGCCCTAAAAGTGCCGAGAAGTTCAACTGTGTTTGGCCCGATGGAGCTGAGGGGCCAGCTCCATGGTTTGGTGTTGGAACTTCTGGAGGTGTTTGATTAACTCCTGCTGGTAGAGTTTGGAAAGTTGCTCCGTTTGTTGTCTGATGGATAACTCTGGAAGTGGTTCCAAAGATATCAGGAAAATCATTGCTTACTCGCCCTTCTCGGATGGTCTCGTTCCCTTGGACTCTTTGAACGTGAGCAGTGTTCAAAATCAGTTCAAAGGAAGAGACTTCTCCGTCCACTTGAGGGGAAGGGTGTGGTTCAGTCATTCTAGAGAGTTTTTTGGAGAAAAAGGAGATGAGAGTGGTTTGCAAAAGATGCGGTGGGCGCCAATGATGAAACACTGGTTAATACTGATGATTTAAGCAGCTGGATTGTCTCTTCTGTGGGTTCAATCTCCCCTTCTACTCACTGAATGACTAAAGGTCCTGCAAAACAGCAACACCGTTAGCTCGTTAAGAGGGGAATATGGGGGTTTCCCTCTTAACCGGGCTCCGGCGTGAGAATAAGTATTGCTTTGAGGAAGAAAACAGTGTGTGTTGAGAGTGAGAGAGTGGATAATAGAATAGAATAACCTGGATGATGAAGGGTCATATTTATAGCCGGAGGGTGAAGGAGGAAGGAGCAACCTAGCCAGCTGTTATCGGGCGCCAGCTGTCCGACCAAGGGGAATATCCTCTTGGTCTCCTCTGTTACGTCCAGGATAGTGGTCCACGTGGCGCGCCGATATTTGTCCATGCTGGAGGAATTGTACCGCTGTTGTCGGTCTGCTCCCAGATTTGTTGCAGGTCTACATGGCGCTCGGTGACTGGTGACACGTGTTGTCCTTTCTGTCGGAAGGAGCATCTTTGGTGCCACCTTGACGTCTTCCAGAAGCTTCTAGAAGCTTCCGGATTTATTTGCTGATGTAGGTGCCATGTAGACGGAAAAGTGGTGGGGTCCCTGCCATGTAGATGTGGAATTGGGACCATACCTCGTCAAAGAGGTACTTGAAAGATTAAACGCATTATCTTATAATTCTGGTTGAAGCTATAATCAAGTTGAGCCACTTATAAGCTATTCGATATCGGTTTGAAAACAAACCTTGAATCAAGTCAAGCTTTGTAGGACATGGGTCACAATTATAATTAAAAAAAAAATTCAAAGGCCTGCAAAGTAAAAACAAAGGGTGAGAATTTCTTAATATATTTTAATCTAGACTATATGCATTGGATCTAAATCTATTCATCAGAACCCATGTATAAGATCAAACTTTTAGATTACAAACTTTATTTTAACCAAATGGCTATGGAAATTTTATATATTTTGGTGAAATAGATGCAAATCGGCATGTAAATAAGAATTTTGCAATTATTTAGCAAACATCAATCTCCGCAGACTACAATTATTTATTTTAACCCACACCAACATATCTAAGATTAAAATGCAGATAAATTGACATCATCACACTAGTTCAGAACTATGCAACCATAATACTAAAAACATGCATTTGCAAAAGAAGATGAAAAATTACTCCCACCCAACAAGTCCAATTGTTTTTTAAGATCCACCCCCCCCCCCCCCCCTATAAAAATCGCTAAATCTACAATCCCAGCAAAATTAGGCTAAATTAAGCTTATGAAGATAAAATGTGAAATTATGTTAATTAAATTTGCTAAAAATGATGTGCACATAATTAAATATATATATTTTCACAACATTTAAAACTCATTTTAAATGATGTCTTCTTAAAATATTAGTAAATTAGTTCTAAATTTGTTTACTTTTGATTTTAATGATAATCAGGCCGCAAAATGACAAAAGAAGCGAAAAACAAAGAAAATTTAAAAAATGTCAAGCTGCAGTTCAAGACACGAGTCGTGCATGCAAGGCACACCATGTACCCGATCCTCAAGTTTAGACAAAATAGTTTGCTCCTCAAGAAAACACAAAGTGGTGGTCCCCTTAGCCAACTAAAAGACAATGGTGTGGCGAGAAAAGCCAAAACTTCACAGATGCATATCTTGGCTTGGAAATGAGTTACGGGGACCAGACTATATGAATCTTAATTATCTCGACGAGATGAAGCTAAAAATGGGGTTTATGGTTAAAATTGAAAGGCACAGGCTGTGCCTATGACAAAAAAAGACAAAAATACTCATCCTGATCTAAAACGCCGCAGGAACGGGTTATTCCACTCGGAAACGAAAAAAGGACGACAATGAGATGACAACATGCATAGATTCAAAAAGATTTGGAGTTTACCAAGGGTCATTCCCGGTCACCAGATACAACCTATAAATTCAGCTCTCCTCCTTACATTTCAATTGCTTAATTCTTTTCTTTCTCTCTAGATTACACTCTAATTGTACCCCTTTCTACTTTGGTTTTGTTATCCAAGATTGTAAGAACATTTAAATATATTTTCAATATGATATCTATCTTTAAAGCCATTAATGGCTAAGTTTTTATGGTCACTTGGGGGAAAACAAACCCTTGATGGGTAGTTAACTAAAAAGATTATGGATAACCTTAAGGTGTGTGTAAATGACTTTAAGTAACTCATTAACATATTGAAAATGAACTTTTTGAACTTTTAAAAACATATCATTAACCTTGTGTTTCGTTGAGTCAAACATTGTTTTCTATGTCTATGTAGTAAATAGGATGTTAATTGCTTGAAAAGGGGGTAGAGGTTGTGGTTTGGACTTCGGGTTTGGTAATTCTTGTCTCAACACGGAGGCAAAATCTAAGCGTTGAGGAGTTGGTCTTTTTTCATCTCCATTACTCTTGAGGAGATAGCACCAAATCAAGAGGTCCATAGTGGTTGGTGGACTAGACCCTTTATGAGTAGGTTTTACATAAAACTAAACCCTAACAATGCGTAAGTATCGCGTCGAAGGAGTTCGGAGTTCCGCAGTAATTATTTTCATTGTTGTGGGTTTGATTACGAAATTACGAATGGTTGGCCTGCTACTTCTTTCCAACATTGTTGAGGTTTAACGATGCCCATAAAATGAGGTCCTACGACTTTATGGCATTAACACACACATCTTCTACATTCTTCAAAGAATGACTTTAGGTGGTTGTTTCACAGAGTACTCGGAACAACTTTCCGAAGAGGCGTATGATTTTGTAACCTTAATAGGAGCCATTTCTATTTTCATTCGCAATCTTTTGGAAGTCCATAATTTTTAAGTTAACGGTAACATTAAGGGGGAGTTAAAAGCCCAAGTGACACTTTTTAAAATTGTTTTCAAAAACATATATCTTTATTTATTTACTTTTATGACTTTTTAGAAAACCACAAAAATCAACAAAAACCTCTCTTTTTATGGATTTTACTAGACGTCAATAATATTTCGGTACTAAAAGCGTTGTATCCTTTGACCATCTCTGTATCTTGCCATCACTATATTATGGCAGCAATGGGTGCATTTGCCCTTACATATTGTTTTAAGTGATGGTATCGTATCGTGTTTACAAATTTAAGACTTTATTTCGTACAAAAACCAGCTAAAACTTATTAATACTTATATTCACACCAACATACGTCATAAAACAAAGCTAATCAAAGAGACATGTACTTAGGGTTACAGATTTGGGAATATACTGTTAAGATATGATTAAAAGAAATAGAATAGATTGAATATCACAAATGCAAGTACACACGCACAGGTGCCGGTAACCACCGGAGTATGTTAGCCGAAGGTTCATCGTTTTCAACTTCGCCGCAAAGTTCGCTTGTAAAGCGTGTGCTTGTTAAATTGCAGAGCTAGAGAAGTTTCTAACGAGTCAAGTTCACTTGTAAACCGTTGAGTAAATAATTATGAATCCAAAAAGGAGAGGAATATAAATTAATCAAATGAAAATATAACAAGTAATTTTCATATAAAAAAACAATTTTTAGGACCAGACCGGATGTCGAACCAGTCTTGTTACCAGTCCACTGGTTTTGGCCAGTCGGGCCGGATGTAAGAATCGGGTGATGCCGTAAATATTGTTAATATAGATATGGTTAAATTGAAAAATTTTAATCAAAATCTGCTTCAACCCCGAAAAAATCCAATTCAACCCCTTATTTTCCAGTCCCACCGCTAGTTCTCAGTCCAATCAGCCGTTTCAATTCAAACCGGGTCTGATAGGGTGAACCGGACCATCCAAACCTCTGGTTCTAGTTTTTAAAACACGGATAAAAAGTATTAAACAAAAGTCTCAATTGAAATAAACTATTGAATCAATTGGAGTGATTTTGAATTTTGAAAATGTAAGTATATAGTTGATTTTGAATTTTGAAAATGTAAGTATATAGTTGGAGACAAAATGTTGCAAAAAATGGAAAGATAGCAACCATGCTTTAACCCATGCATAACATTTTAATACCATCTAGTATAGAACCATAAATCAAACATACGAAACCTTAATTCTAAAACTTAACGGAATGATCAAGTAGATAACATACATAAATCGCTAAATCTACAATCCCAGCAAAGCTAGGCAAATGAAGACAAAATGTGAAATTATGTTGATGAAATTTGCAAAAACAAAGCTATTCAAAGAAACAATTAGTTAGGGTTACAAATTTGGGAATATTGTTTAATATGATTGACAGATATATAAAAGATTGAACCCCATAATCGCAAGTGGTCTGACGAAGTAATTCCAGATATGCTTCTCAGTAGTTGCGAAACCTCATCGGACGTAGATGTATTAGGCGGAGCATCGGAGTTTCCGGTAGTTGCAACGAACATCAACCTCTTAGGAGTACTTAGAATTATTAAACAAAATTTGTGATTGAACCAAACTAGTTGATTATCAATTGGAGGTACTTTGAATTTGTAAGAATAAATAAATAATATATTTATTTATATATGGCCATTATAATCATTTATATAATAATAGATCAAAATATATAACAACCTATTAAATAATTAGTTGGTAATTGTTGATGGGCCTTATTACCATTATTAACTAATTAGGGTTTCCTCTTGGGTGCATATATAAGGAGATAATGTAGAGGTTCTAAGGTTAGACACATAACCTAATTACTCATAACATCAAATCGCCTCCTCTCCTATACTGATTACCCTTTATCGGTTCTTATCACCATCATTAGATTGCACCATAAGGAGAAACTAGACCAAGCTGACAATCATGTCAAACACTATTGCTGCGTCTCCATCTGGATTCTCTGCTGGCTTGTACTGATGCAATCAGGTATGTTATTCATGTTTTCCATTATGCCTAAAATAGAACTGATCAACATGTGGTATCAGAGCATATGTTGATAATTCAGTTCTGTTTTTGTATCCATTATTCTGGGATTGAAATCTGGAAAACAGAGTTTTGAAAACTTAATAAAATTTAAAAGTCTGTTTCGAGACCAAGTATCTCGAAATCACTGTTTCGGGAAAAACATAAATTTGAAACCCTGTTTCGAGTTTTTTTTTCCTTCATAAACAATTTCGGATCTTATGTTTTGATGTCTTATAACTGTTCCGAAATTATAACATATTAATTCACCTTTCCGAAATCATTAAAATAACAGATTTCGGATTCCAGAATTATGTTTTTTAATTTTATGGTTCATCTTATGTTCTTATGAGAAATTCGAAAATTCCCTAAGTTTTGGAATTAAATGTAGATTATTGGGTGTTTTTCCTAGTTTTGATCTAAATTTTATCTCTTAAAATTTTGAAATCTGTTATAAAATTAAATGGATATTATTTTGAAATATTTTGATAAATTTAGATTAGCATTAAAATACGAAACTACATCCCATAATCCCTAAAAAATTCGAATTTCAAACTTATCACAACTAACAACTTTTAATCAGTAGATTTCGAGACTTGGAGAATAAGTTTCGAAATTATGTGGTTTCGACTAAGGTTGCGACTCGAAACCATAAGGTTCATGACTCGAGACCAAGATCTCGACTCGAAATCATAAAGGTTTCAGTCTTCATGACTCGAGACCATAAGGTTCCGACTCGAGACCATAAGATTCCGACTCGAGACCATAAGGTTGCGACTCGAGACCATGAGGTTTCAGTCTTCATAACTCGAGACTAAGGTTCCGACTAAGGTTCCGAATCGATACCATAAGATCCTCACTCGAGACCTCATAACTGAGTCGAGATCTCATAACTGGGTCGAGATCTCACTCGAAATCTCATAAGTCACTCACTCGAAATCTCGTTACTTTATTAAGCTATTAATGTGAACTAAAATACTTGGTTTTGTAAACACTTAATTACTTAATCAGAATCCAGATAATGTTTTACAAAACCAAAATAGCTTTACTTGAATGAGCTTCTGATGTATCACTTCTGGCCAAAGCTGATTTGATGCATCTATTTATTGTTCAAGTATTACGAAAGCTATGTTGAGTATGCATTACAAACATGAATGTCTTAATTTCTGGCCAAAGCTGATTTAATTCATTCATGTCTAGCATACTTAACAAGTGCATAACTAAAGTGATTGTCTCATTTCTGGCCAAAGCTGATTTGTCACGATTACTTTGCACACATGCTTAAATGATTACACTTCTGGCCAAAGCTGATTTGTCTTCATTTAAGTAGAACTTTAACTAAGTCTATTATTTCGATGTTAGTAATAGACATATCACAACTTCTTCATATAATGATCCTCATATTAATGATCATTCATTAATCTTATGATAATCTTTTTGTCTGCCTTAATTTTTTTAAGTACCCATAACTTTACTCACTGTAATTTTCTTCAATAATTTAGTATCTCATCCACTCTAATTCCTAAACCTAATATGTTTTGTTTTATTTAAAGTTTCTATAAGATTAGCTCTTAAATTAAATCCTTGATTATCCCTTAAGACACGATAATCTTACCGCTCTCTTCTGATAAAAGTACTACAGAAGAAAATTAGAGCATGATGAACAGGATAAATCGAACGTGATGTCTCTTATGATAATCAAGAACTCTCTAACATAATTGCTATCACTAAAGTTATTCCAGATTATGTCTTTACTAAGACTAATCTATTATTTGTGGAATAATCATAAGAACTCCTAAGATGCATGCCTTCATTTAAAATTATAAACTATAAAGTTAAGTGATATATGTGAATACATAATAATGTGCAATACCATGACCCATAAAGTTAAGGGCTTACGTATGGAAATAAGTACATTTTTCTAGTACATTACATACTAAGATTTTCACTTGTACAATTTTGATGCCTTATAAATCAACTATAACACTCAAAAGTACCAAAGTATAATGAGTGTGTTGATAAGCAACATATGTACAAAGAAATAAATGTTTGAAGCTGGAAAATAAGTTGTTACTCACCTTACAATCACTTAAACTTTAAAAGAGGATTGTTCTAAGGTCCATAGACAAAATACAAGTAAAAAATTCCAACTCTAAGGTTCTTCAAGGGAGAATCTCACTGCATAATTATGCCATTAGACTAGGCATAAGCAACGAGACTATCCATTATTCAGAAGAATAGTTGGATAAGTTAATTAGGTAGTCACTTCCTAATGATATCTAAGTCTGCTAATTTTTAATATTCCAATTAACACATGATTAGTTGACTCTAGTTCTAAACGTTTCCTTACCAGAAGTCAACAAATAACGAACATGAGAGTTAGTGAGAAAATTAAATGTTCAGGCTATAAGAACCATAATAAGCAGTCTTCTAACAACGTTTTTCGATACCATATATATATTCTGAAGATTAGTCAGAATATGGTATCATAATTAAGCAATGTTATGAAGGTTGTGAGGTTTGCATAGTCAACATAAAGTCACACTTACCTTAAACTCTCATCTTATTTGTTCTCAATATCTGGATAGAAACATTACTAAGATGAAACTAGATGATACCTTACATTTTCACAAATTTTGTTATCATGCAAATGAGAATTTGACAAAAGGAAAATGAGACCTATAAATTTCATTCATTACAACCGAAATTCATGAGAAATCATGACATGGTTAATAAGGATGATTATGCAACTAATCTCATTCTAAGTGATTTTAAATCATGACGTTAAAGCCCTAAAATATGACTTGGCTTAAGGAATAAGTATGGGTCCATCATAAGTCATTCATTGACATTCGTGGAACTTAGAATATTCAGACAGAATTCATTTATCATTTAAAGACTATCTACTTGTATCTAAATTTTGTCGCATATGGCCCACGGTCTTAGAAGAAATCTATTCATATATACACTTAATAAGATTTCTATTAAATAGGTCCATAAGTTTCTTATATCTGGACATTAAGGAAATCTAATAAAGTCTAACATATATATGATAGGTTCCCACGTCACATACCTCAATGAAACTTCTCTTGTAGCATTTTGAGATATCACAGATCAGTGGGAGCATTAAGTGTCTTAATAATAACTTGCAATAGTTGCAAGAGGTGGGGGAGTGAAAACTTTATATTACTTCAGTTAACACCTCTTGTACAAGACACTGCTCCATCTTGACATTGTTCTATCAAAACTTGTCTCCTTAAAATATAATGTTACACTTACAAAAGTTTCATTGTTGCTTAATTGTGGGCACACTCAGATTTCTTACCTAAACTAACACAATCCTCAACATGAGAAACTACAACGACTAACGTCATTAATTTGTTTTCTCTATTAGAATTTGTTGGTCGTTAAATATTGACCCTAAGCATGTTGAGTTCCTAAAGATTTCTAAGGTCAGTGGGAGCAGTCAAATCCTTATTATGACTTGCAAGGAATACAAGAGGCGGGGGGAAGAGTGTAATTAAATTTCACTCCGAATTTAACTCCGAATACACCTCTTGTACACCATACTGCACCAACTCTTACAAACTTAGAATGAAAATGATAGCAACCTAACCAAGAGCTAATCCATAAAACTGAAACTTCTAGTAAACCCAATAAGCAACTCAGGAGGTCATCTAGGTTTAAAAGCCTACTAACTTTGATGATTACATAACCTCCCTAACTGAAGTTGAAATGGATTTTGGAAAAGTTTACTGATCCTATCTCTTCTAATTAAGCCATTAGCGTCAATCAATCATCTAAATGGAATAAAACAGTTTTCTAGTAAAACTGTTTTTATGTATTCGTATAACGTTTGGGATTCGATTGAATTACCTAAGAGTGTTTATTACTAAACCAAATCCTGATATAAGCGTTAAGACACGAAGAAGCATGATTGAGTGTCAAAGGTCATACTCAGGAAGAGATAAATTGTCAAAGAATCATTCTTACCTATCTTAAAGAAGATTTCTTTGAGAATCATCACTGTTCTAGTAGCTTATAATAGTTTAAAGCTGCATTAGATGAACACTAAAAACAATTTTCCCTAATAACTGGCTGACATATTTACATGTTCATTAGATAACAACCTGAAAGTTCTGAACTTAAGGTTATAGAACAGTCTGTCTATAAGCCAATTAAATCCATGTATGGGTTAATGCAAACATCATAATGTGATGAAATCTTAACGCAATTATTTTCATCAAGAATCAAGTGGATTAATGTACCTACCTCAAAATGAGTGGGAGCAACTAAGATAAACTTGTCTATATAGATGATATTCTTTTGACAAGTATATGTTACATAAGTCAAAGCATTGTTAACACAAACTTTGATATAATAGATCTAATAGATATCTCTTAAGTGATAGATATCATAACATACCGAGATATATCCAATGGGACATTAGTTTCGTTCCATAAGTTTAACCTTAAATGGGTCCTTACACATGTAACAAACAATATTGCTTTCCTTTAGAGGATAATAGGATAAATCAGATTATTTATTTACGCTTCATTAATTAGAAGCCTTATGTAAGTTCAAGTCTATACTCGTTTAGATATTACTCACATTGCAACATACTAGATATGTCTAGATTAATGTGAAGCATCTAATGGAGTATTACAATATCTTTAAAAGAAACGAGAGACTATAATTTAAAGAAAAAGTGAGAACTCAAACCGGTTGATTACTCTAACTTTGTGATATTCAAAGATGATAAAAATGTAATTTCGGGTATATCCTTATGTCAATAGACAAAACCTATCTCATGGAGGAGTCATAATAAACTGATACAACCTAAGTTATAAAGACAAAATATAGTCACTAAATGTTGTTGGAAATTTATCAGTGGACTCATAAGTTTATTAACTCCATATAATTAATGTATTTTGAAGACTTAGTGTGATAAAGTCAGCTACCATGACTCCTTGAACAGTAACAGTTCGAGAGGTGTTGCATTAAATTTCGATACGCAATTAATTATTCGTTTATGAACGAATTGAGGAAACTAAGTCTTTGTATCGAAAACATTCATGATATACTTAAGGATCCTATAACTGAAGGACTATTACCCATAAGTCTTATTAAGAGAGCTCATAGACGGGTATTAATTAATGGTTGTGCGCAACTGCATATCGTACTATGAATGACTAAGTATTAGTTAATTTTCCTCATCAATTTGATTTTGTATGCCTCTAAGAATATGTTAAACCGGTATAATGGCATATAGACAAATAAAGTTACAAATCAAACAAAGGGCTTATGCGTATTTTGATCATAACGATTAGGTTTTAAATTAAGGCTATAGTATGACTAATGGGGGTCCTGAGCCGCATAATGATTCAACGGCTGTATTTCTCTGCTATAGTTCTTGTTTAAGGCTAAAATGAGTGTTAACTCCTGATCATGCTTATCTAATGCTCATAATAAATGATTACTCGGCCAAGTGAGAGAATGTAAGAATAAATAAATAATATATTTATTTATATATGGCCATTATAATCATTTATATAATAATAGATCAAAATATATAACAACCTATTAAATAATTAGTTGGTAATTGTTGATGGGCCTTATTACCATTATTAACTAATTAGGGTTTCCTCTTGGGTGCATATATAAGGAGATAATGTAGAGGTTCTAAGGTTAGACACATAACCTAATTACTCATAACATCAAATCGCCTCCTCTCCTATACCGATTACCCTTTATCGGTTCTTTTCACCATCATTAGATTGCACCCTAAGGAGGAACCAGACCAAGCTGATAATCATGTCAAAAACTGTTGCTGCGTCTCCATCTGGATTCTCTGCTGGCCTGTACTGATGCAATCAGGTATGTTATTCATGTTTTCCATTATGCCTAAAACAGAACTGATCAACAGAATTTTGAAATTGTAAGTAGTTAATTGGTTTCTTTTCATTTAAGGCATGTTTCCATAGTTTGGAGACAGAGTGTTGCGAAAAATGGAACGAAAGCAACCATACTTCGTGAACCAAAATAAAATAACTAAAGAGCCTGTTTCGAATTAGAATTGGAGACTGTGAAAAACTGCCGTCAAGCAGTTAATTTTATTTTAATTTAAAATGCTTCAAAATTGGAGCCTGCCTGCTAGGGGTTTAGGGGTGTTCATGAGCCGAACTGAACCGAACGGAGGTATGCTCGTGCTCGGTTCATTTTGAAACCGAGCCGCTCGGTTCGGTTCGGATTTAGGAAATTGAGCGGAAATCTTATGCTCGTGCTCGGTTCGTTCGCTTTTGCTCAGTTTTATTTAGCATTCCTACACAGCCATTCATTCACCAAAATTCACCAACTTATATATCTCCCACACACTTTAACAAAATACAAACATAAAAAGTCCAACAAAAATAAACACAAAATGTCATCCAAATGTTTAATGTTTAAGAACATCTAAAATGCAAAATAACTTCAAAAACACGCGTTGAAGTCATTCCAGACATCTTCAATCAAAAATTGAATTCAAAACATAAAATTTGATACAGTAACATCAATTCAAACCCATAAAACATCCCTCTTTTTTTTGAATTGAAGAGTTGAGAGAGATTGGGATTTTTTTTTTTTGAACTGAAGATATGAAGATATGAGGATTCTAGGGGCTGGATATGTTACATGTTTATTATATTTAATAATATATATAATAATAAAAATAAATTCGATCGAAACCAATCGAGCGACGAGCGAGCGTACCTATGCTCGTGTTCGGTTCGTTTTTAAACCGAACCGAGCTGCTCGGCTCGGTTTTAACCGAGCAAGGAATCGAACGAGCAAATTTCTGAGCTTTTACGAACGATCGTCGAACGATCTTCGAGCGCCGAGCTGTTTGGACACTCCTATAGGGGTTGTCGCCCCTTGGACCCTGGGCCTCCTTGGAAACCCCATTGCTTAGGGGTTCGCCCCGAAAACTGATTAGGTTCAAAGAGATGTCAAGTATTGCGTACATATTCTTGTTCATGTGTAAAACAAAAACCACATAATGATTTTTTTTTTTTTTTTGTATTTTTGTTATAAGTTCATACTCTGTTAAGCAAGACCAAAAATCACACATACAAAATTCAGATGACCACACATGACACACTAGATTATTTATATGTTAGTTGAAACTAGAAAATATATCATTCTTTACAAAATTTTATGATATTTAGAAAGAAAAATAAATTCACATCATAATCATTTAGGGGTTGTCATCTTTGGACAGGACATAAAACTGACATGAAAACATTTCGGTTTTAGATTGATCCGTTAGTCTAACTTCATGTTAGGGTTGGTTTGTTTCAAAACGATGTGTCAATGATAACGAACCAGAAAAAAAAAAACCAAAAAATTGATTTAAACTTGTGACATTTTCCTACAAAGATATTCAGGCCTTCAATGAATGAAAGAAATTCAATCTGCAAGGGATATTAAGATTTAGATATAAATATATACATACAGTAATGATCATCTGTACATTTATGGCTGAATATACATGTCATGTCCAAGCCTCTTTCTAGTATGTAAACACATACAGATAAAACATGTGTATATATCTTTGATACATTGAATCAAGTTGAGCAAGAATCATGCAAACAACCATCAAACTTTTGATCGTCAACAACGTTATAATACAAGGAAGATAGTCTGTTGTCAAACTTGGAAACGACTTTATGAACAGCTAATCCACAGTAGCGCTTCCCGATCCTAGCAATGCACATATCTATGATCTTCTTGAACATGTTGTCTCCTTTGATTAATGGTTGTTCAACAAACTCAGTCAAAGCCATCCACTACACAACAAAAAATATATTAGATATTTGATTCTTGTGTCTGCTTGTGCAGATATTTTATTCATAGACAAAATTCGGGGTATCAAACTATCAATTCGTGTTGCGTTGAATAGTTGAACCTGAATATGACTCATGTATTTATTCGTGTCAAAGATGCCAGCCCTAACCTAGGCACATTTAAAATCATGTAACCCAAACAGGACCCATATATTTAAACGAGTCAAACAGGTTGACATGTAGTAATCAAGTTGTAAACAGGTTAAAAGGCTTGGCGGGTTGACGTGTTATAATTAAATACGTCAACCAAAATACGACCCGTTTATTAAACGTGTTAGATATGATAGCCCAAACCTGACTATTTTCGTGCCGTGTCAAAAATCAACACCTCTAGACAAAATCTACCGTTTTACCTTGGCTGCTTGAACTTCAAGATCATCGGTCTTGATCTCACTTGAAACTGGTCTCAACATGCAGATGAAGAACAGGTCCGATTTTTCAAAAGCCACATTGTGCGCGTGCCTAAAAGCTATAACTTCCAAGAATTCGGTATCAATCTGAAAAACAATATGCAGCGAAAAAGGTTAGACTTTGATTCAGCTGATACTACAATACATCATCGATTCATCATTAATCATGGATTCTTACCCCCGTCTCCTCTTTCACTTCTCTTATAGCACCTGTGAAAATCTCCTCTGACTGGTCAACACCAAAACGAAAATTTTTATAAATATGTTGTATGGGTTGTGTAGAAATTAAATCAGATTAGTTATACCAATGCAAACCTCAAGAATGAAGCCCGTTGGTAGCTTCCAAAGCCCGGCAAGCTCGGGTGCACAGTGTTTCTCTTGAACCACAAGAACCTGCACACCGACATTTTTTTTTTCTTAAAAAAACTTGTACAAATTCATGAGTAGAAACATGTAATTATATATATATACACCTCGTTCTTGTCATTCATCACGAAACCACCGACTCCTACTTGATGGGAAGCATTGGCAGGAAGCATACATGGTTCATTAGGAATCCAATATGTCATCATAACGTATCCTGTTTCAGCATGATGGTATTGAAACCCTTCCTATAACAAATATATCGCTCGTTTAATTCAATTTAAAAACAAAAATAAGAATTATAATCAAAGAACATCTAAGCATCAAGACTAATAAAAGGCAGAAGCTATACCCTTACTGCTATAGGAACAAGATCACATTTTTCTACAGGCAACTTTAGCCAAATTCCCTTTTTACCCTGCAATTAGAATAAAAAAACATAATAATTTCCTGTGACAAAAGGATATCTTGGAAATAAGTTGTATCAGCAAAACATTAGCAATTTAGCATTAGTATATGAACAAACTTCACCTCTGTCCTCCAAACCGAAACAGACGACCGAAGGATAGACGCAAACACATTAGCCTCAAACGGTAGCTTCTCCGGATTCACAACAACACCACCATACTCATCATCAAATGCATCAAGAACTCGTTTTTCGGTAAACAAACTCGGGTTCGAGCTTGACCCATCATATCTATATGAACAATCTCCCACCTCATATGCATCTTGCCCAACAAAACTAACACCCCCTTGAGAATTACCTATAAAACAAATCATTTCAACAATCAATGCCCAATTCACCAAATCACCAATTCAATTTCCCATCACAAGATTTAATAAAATCCTAAAAATGCACACAATCTTTCAAACTTCAACAAATTAATCAACATTTAACAATATGTTCAAAGATAAACATTGCAGCAAAATGATACCTTTGTAAACCTTAAGAGCACCAATCTTGCAGTTGGGAGTGGAGAAAGACAACATGGGACCAATCAAATTTGACACAAGAACTGATTTTGTATAAAGCATTTTCAAATCCATGACTGAATTTCAAAGTATTATTCCAATCTACACCACAAAACAAGCCCCCAAAACCCTACTTATACCCAGAAATATGTCACACTAAATAATCTTAAAAAAATAAAGTGAGAATCTTGATGAAAACAATGGGAGTTCTTGGGGATTATCAATATCGGAGGAAACTAAAGATTGTGTACAGATAATTAATCGGCAAGTAGTGTAAATCAACCAGTGAAGAAACAAGAATATGGGTTTATAAAAATCAGTTCTTTTTTTTAGTTAAAAAGGAAGTTGCTTGAATGGGATTTATGTGAAAATGACAAGAAATGGGAAATTGTTATAAGGGTTTGATTTGAATTTGGAGAAATTGTGAATCAAGATTGATGATATGAAAGTGTTGAATCAAAAGCAGATCATGGTTGTACTTGTATATGTATAACTTTTATATTTTACATACAAGTGGAGACATGAATGAAATCATTTTATCCATCCATAATTTGTGGGTTTGTTGGGCACGCATTACACGTGCAACTTCTCACATCACATAAAAAAAAATATCTATGATAATAAAATAAAAATCTTTGGACAAATATCTATCATATATCATAAATTGACCAAAAATTAGGAAACAGTCATTTGATTAAACTTATTTGAATACATCATTGATATTTGTGAAGCAGTCATATGTCTCAAGATTATAAAATATGTAATGCGGCGTAAAACTCTTATAGTTTTGTGTTAATTGGCGTAAATATAAACACGTGGCAAGATCCTTTTATAAGACGAGTTGAAAAATGATTTTCCTACAGGTGTAAATTTTGTTGTTTTGTGATAAGTGTCAGGTGTTCGGTTACGCTTGATGTTAAAAGGTAGCAGCAATCCATTAGCAAACTTAAGTTGAGCTTTGTGCTTTTGTGTGATAACTTGAAATATTTTTTGATACTTATGTTTAGATAAATAAGTTGCTTGTTATTTTTTTCGGTCTAGAACAAATGATGAAGGTGTATTGTGTGTCCTTGGATGGAAACTTGAGGTCGTTGCTAATAAAGATAAGGTGATGGGTTCTTGTGCAGTTTGGGTAACACTATAGTGACGGTATCTGATTAAAAGTGTGCATATTCGTTTTTCTTTGATTTGTTGTGTCTCAACTCTTACATGTCTTCGTTCCAAGGTCTCTCTATTGCTATCATCTTTTCCCTAGTCGAGTATGGATATTTCTTAGGGTTTGTTCTTTGTAATAGCGGTAGTCTATCAAGTCTTTTGTGTTGTAACGCTTTACACCCTTTAGATGTAAGGTTTGTCTTTGTATTTTGTTCTGTAAAACAACTTGGGATAAATAACAAGAGCTTTTGGGTAAATGTTCACTTGGTTTTCATGTGTTTGATACTTAAATTAACCTCGTATTCAAAAGAATCTTTTTTTGTATGTGAGTGTAAATATACTAACATGTGAAGTTAGCAAGTTTATTCCGGTGGCAACCCTTGTCTATTTAAAATTATAAATAAATTGGCTACACTAGGTGGATTTTAAACGGATAATGTTATATCCTTTTTTCCTAATTGGCTGTCATCTGTCTGTTTGTTATTTGTCCTAGTTCAATGACGACCAATACATTCTATGACACCTCATAAGAATATAAATTATGTGTTTTTCTATTCTTGAACCCTTAAAGAAAACTATCCATATGCATATATTATTTGTACAAGCCTCATTATTCTTTGTTTTTTAATTGTAGATGGTATACTTAATTTGGGTAGACAAATTTAGCTCATGTCCACTAATGATTAACCTATTAATTAAGGGCTTTAATTTTGGGGTATATGGGTTCTCCCTTCTATCTAATAGGATATTAGGTACATTTCTTAGATGTTGATTAGAAATCTTTCAGAAAAAGATTAGTCTATTAATGTAAGAATCGTTTGCATATAAAATAAAGGCAAATTGGATTTAAATAATCCTAACTTTCTCAATTTGACCGATAATAATCACAGCTCAGTTATTGGCCGATAATAATCCGAACTGGTCCATTTTTGGCCGATAATAGTCCGCCGTTAAAAATAGCTTAACACAGTTAGGTTTTTTTCCGAATTACAAACCAATGTTTTATGGATTTTGATCAGAATGAGGATACGAGTCGATTTATGTAAAACTTACCTCGAAACGGTGCTTCAAACAACTTGATTTTTGTTAATTGAAGTTTAAACATCCGAATTGAAGCACCATTTCGGTCGTTTGGAGCAGTATTTCGAGGTAACTTTTACATCAATCAACTTGTATCCTTGTTCTAATCAAAAGCCCTAAAACATCGATTTGTAATTCAGAAAAAAAAACTTAACTCCGTTAAGCTATATTTAACGCAGACTATTATCGGCCAAAAGTGGACCAGTTCGGATTATTATCGGCCGATAACTGAGTTAGGATTATTATCGGCCAAATTGAGAAAGTTGAGATTATTTAAATCTAATTTACCTAAAATAAATAAAGTACACTTTTATTCAAAAAAAGCACAATAAAAAATTGAGAGGAAAACAATAAATTACAAAACTATTATAACTTATGTAAGTATAAGAATAGTAAGAAAAGAAAACTAAACAAAAAAAAAGTATAAGCATAAAAACAATAAGAAAAGAAAATTAAACAAAAAAAGTTACTGGATGAGGATCGTGTTAGACACGGGCTTAAAACAAATTTCAAGTCTTCCGGATGAACTTGTTTGTTTCCATGATACAACACTCCAAGCAGTTCAACTGTCGTAAAAGACCACGAAAACCAAAGATATACCTGAAAAAATACGTATAAGATAGAGAGTTGGAATGCTTTTTGTTTCGCTATGTGTTTCAAGGTGTGTTTAGACTTTAGATACTAAGACCAAGGGGTATGGGGCTCGTCCCCGGGCCGTCCCCCCCCCCCCCCCCTTTTGGGCCGTCGCACACCTCCCCCAAGGGCCCGTCTCGGCACTTCCGGCGGAAAAGAGACGTTGGAGACGGGGAGATTTTTTGAATGGGTGGGCCCCCCTAACGGTAACTTTCAACATTTATAAAAAAAAAATTCACCCTACCACTATAAATTAAACTACTTTTCACCCCACTTTTTTACCAAATACTTCCACTTTTCTCCCAATTTTATAAAAAATCCTCTCCCAACCTTAAAAAAATTATGGATCCCTACAACCTAAATAATCCCAACTCAAGTTCACACCCGTTTTCGTCACCCGGCTACACACCTGTAATGGACAACTCTTTTGCGGGTTACCAACAAATGCCCAACGCTTTCAACCAACGAAACCAATACCCGTTCAACCCAATGCAAATGCAATAACCCAACAAGCCGTTCAACCCATATCAAACGCAGCAACTAATGCAAAACCCGCTAAATATGACATATCAACCACCACCACAAGCACATCCAACACAAATCGAGGAACAAGATGATGACGTAGAGGTTGTGCCAGAAACGCAACCTGAACCTTCAAAAAAGAAAAATACAAAGGGAAAGGGTAAAAAAGAAGACGCCGCCGCCAAACAACAACAAAATTGGACAAAAATTGAGGAAGAGGCGTTGGCGAAGGCATATATTAACTCTTCAACGTCTCCTATAATCGGTAAAATATTATTTGTGATAAGAAATTATGGGAAAATGAATTGTAATTTGGAAGAAGTTCTCATCTCATCATTCAATACAATAATATATACTTATGTGTAACTGACAAAACGGTTATGGTGGGAGTTATGTATATGAGTATATCTGATTTTATAACACTCCCCCTCAGATATACATCACTATTCATTATACACAAATTAACAACATGCGTCAGGATGATGTTAAATCGGTACTTCAGGACCTATGAGATAAACTGATACTGCTGGACCAGTTATGCTGCCTCGTTAAAAACGTTACTAAGAAAACCCAATGGGACAAAACTTAGTCAAGGAAAAGAGTACAACGTGTATAATTCTCCCCCTAAATTCAACAAACATCTTTCAATCTACGGAGACCGATCTTGTGTGATAGTTGCTCGAAACTGTTTCTTGGTAAAGATTTTGTGAATAGGTCAGCTAAATTTTCACTTGACTTGATTTGGCAAACATCAATTTCCCCTTCTTTCTGCAAGTCATATGTTGAGAAGAATTTTGGTGAAATGTGCTTTGTTCGATCACCCTTGATGTAACCTTCTTTGATCTGAGCTATGCAAGCAGCATTGTCTTCATAAATAATCGCCGGCTCCTTCTTGATCTGTTCTAATCCACATGCTTCTTGTATGTGAGTAGTCATTGATCTCAACCACACGCATTCTCGACCAGCTTCATATAGTGCAATTAGTTCGGCATGATTTGATGACGTTGCTGTAAGTGTTTGCTTAGTTGACTTCCAAGAAATTGTTGTGCCACCATATGTGAATACATAACCTGTTTGAGATTTTGCTTTATGTGGATCTGATAGATATCCGGCATCAGCATACCCAACAAGCTGGGACTTTTGACCTTTCTGGTAGAAAAGACCTAAGTCTTGTGTCCCGCAAATATATCGGAATATGTGTTTTATTCCATTCTAGTGTCTACGTGTTGGGTTTGAACTATATCTTGCTAGTACATGTACCGAGAATGCAATATCGGGTCTCGTGTTATTTGCAAGATACATAAGAGCACCGATCACACTTAAGTATGGTACTTCTGGACCAAGTACTTCTTCGCCTTCTTCTTGAGGGCGGTAAGGATCCTTTTGAGGATCTAGCGGTCGGACAACCATGGGTATGCTAAACGGATGAGCTTTGTCCATATTAAAACGTACTAACATCTTCTGGATGTAGTTTGACTGATGGACGAATGTATCGTTTCGTAAATGCTCAAACTGCAGGCCGAGACATAATTTTGTTGTGCCAAGGTCTTTCATCTCAAATTCTCTCTTTAATATATTAGCAGTTTTTTCTATCTCTTCAGGAGCTCCGATGATGTTTATATCATCAACGTAGACTGCTACAATAGTGAATTTTGAGAGTGATCTTTTTTATAAAAACACAAGGACTGATTACATCAGACTTGTATCCTTCTTTTTCGAGATATTCACTGAGCCGATTGTACCACATGCGGCCAGATTGTTTAAGACCATATAAAGATCTTTTTAGCTTTATAGCACACATGTCTTGAGGTATTGATTTTAATGCTTCGGGCATTTTTAATCCTTTAGGGATTTTCATGTAGATGTCATTTTCTAGTGTCCCGTACAAGTATGCGGTGACGACATCCATAAGTCTCATTTGAAGTCCTTCTGAGATTGCAAGGCCAATTAGAAATCTAAGGGTTATCGCATCCACTACAGGGGAATACGTTTCCTCATAATCAACTCCTGGGATTTGGGAAAACCCTTGTGCTACAAGACGTGCCTTGTATCGTACAATCTCATTCTTTTCATTTCTTTTTATAGCAAACACCCATTTATAACCTATTGGGTTGACGTCTATGAGTGTTCGGACTACAGGTCCAAAAACATTTCGCTTTTCAAGCGAATCTAACTCAGCCTTTACGGCCTCTTGCCCTTTTGGCCAATCAATTCTGTGCATGCACTCTTCTAGAGTTTCAGGTATGTAATCATTTTCATTGATTACATCTGTTGTTATAGCATATGCAAATATATCATTAACACGTGTTTCATTTCGGTTCCATATTGTACTATTTTGTACATAATTGATAGAGATCTCATTTTCGTTTGGTACCAGTGTGTCTTCTTGATTTTTATTTTCCTCTGGAATTATATTTGTCTCTTCTGGGACATTTACCTCTTCTAGGGTTTCATTTACTAAATTTTCACCAACTGATTTATTCTGCTCTTTTCGCTTACGTGGGTTCTTATCTTTGGAACCTATTGGTCTCCCACGTTTTCTTTGTATGGTAATCGCTTCTGGGATTGCTTCAATTCGAGCATGTGCATTTGATGCTGGTATATGTGACTTTCTCACCCTATTTGTGTCTGTGAATGCATCTGGTAATTCATTTGCGATTCTTTGCAAATGTATAATCTTTTGGACTTCAGATTCACATTGACCACTTCGGGGGTCGAGATTCGATAATAATGATGCATTCCATGTTAACTCTTGTGTTACCAGTCTTTCTTTAGTCTTATCTCCCCCTAAGACTGGGAATACTGTCTCATTAAACTGACAGTCAGCAAAGCGTGCTGTAAACATGTCACCCGTTAATGGTTCTAAATATTTAATAATAGAAGGGGAATTAAAACCAATGTAAATGCCCAGTCTTCTCTGTGGTCCCATTATGGTACGTTGTGGTGGCGATATCGGTACATATACCGCACAACCAAATATTTTGAGGTGGGACATATTTGATTCTCTTCCGGAGACCAGTTGTAATGGGGAATATTCATGATCGGCAGTTGGTCTTAATCAGATTAGTGCAGCAGTGTGTAAAATAGCATGTCCCCATGCAGAAGATGGCAATTTCCATCTCATCAAGAGAGGTCTAGCGATTATTTGTAATCGTTTAATTAATGATTCAGCTAAACAATTTTGTGTATGAACATGAGCTACTGGATGTTCAACCTTTATCCCAATCGACATACAATAATCGTTAAAAGCTTGGGATGTGAATTCTCCTGCATTATCCACTCGTATGGTTTTAATTGGATTTTCAGGGAAATGAGCTCTCAACTGTGTGATTTGCGCTAATAGTCGGGCCAACGCTACATTTCGGGTAGCTAAAAGACTCACGTGTGACAATCGCGATGAGGCGTCAATTAAGACTAAGAAATAGCGGAATGGACTACAAGGAGGATGTATTGGCCCACAGATATCCCCTTGGATTCTTTCCAAAAATGAGGGGTTTTCTTGTGTCAACTTAGTTTGTGAGGGTCGAGTAATGAGTTTACCTAGAGAGCATGCCGCACATGATAAATCTTGTGATAACAAGACTTTTAAATTCTTAAGAGGGTGCCCATTTGCACTTTTAATTATTCGCCTCATCATTATGTTACCAGGGTGACCTAGTCGGTCATGCCATATTGTGAATGTCTCTTTATCTAGTACCTTATGGTTGCTCAACACCATGTATGATTCAATAGGAGTAATATTAGTACAATATAATCCAGAGGATAAAGCTTTTAGCTTTTCTACAATGGTATCTTTGCCCTTTTCATTTGAAGTAATTTGTAAGTATTCATTATTATTTTCGGATGTTGTTTTGAGGTGGTAACCATTTTGTCGAATACTTTTAAAACTAAGTAAATTTCTTCTTGATTTACTAGAGTATAATGCATCATTTATAATTAGTTTAGTACCCGATGGTAATATGATGCTTGCTCTTTCAGAGCCTTCTATAAGATCACACACACCGGAAATAGTACCTACAAGTGACTCTGCAGGAGACAACTCAGAGAAAAAATTCTTATGTTTTAGAATAGTGTTGGTGGTACCACTATCTACGAGACATTCATCACCAATGATAGCTTTATTGGAGCTTGTAAACATATTTTTTCTGGTAATAATAAAATAAATTAATATAACGAACTACTTGCTTGAGTATGAAGAAAAAAAATCACATTACGCAAATATGAATCAACATCACAAAGATTTTAAATGAAACCATAACAATAGTTCAAACATAAAATACCATAAGAGTTTAAACAAGATTTTGACATTTTTATCTACGAAGTAAAAATTCATGCATTTAAAACGAGCCAATGCATAATATATGAGAACTTCAGGTTCATTTTTAGTTAGAACTTCAAGTATCGATGTTATATATATATATATATATATATATATATATATATATATATATATATATATATATATATATATATATATATATATATATATAAAAGTGTGAAAGAAATATTAAAATTTCAAATTTGTTTGGTGAGGAAAAATAGAGAAAACATATGGAATCTCGTTTCTTATAAAAATTTCTGGTATACTAATAAAAAGTTGTAAGATCTTTATACAATTTCTTGTTTCAAAATAATATATATAATAATAAAATATAAGTTTGCCCATTGAAAACAAAACCATGCCCCTGGTATTTTACAATCCCCAAAGCCCTTTATTAATATGTATGGCACGAGATGCCATAGAAAATTGAGTTTCTTTGGTTGTATCACAAGATTATATTAGATAATATATATTATTATACTAACGATACATATAGTATAAAAGATAGACGTAGAAGATATGACAATAGACCTCACAAATTATGCATGGACTATTTCAATGATCACTTGTTAGATTGGCCAAATATATATTTTACAGAAATACCTTTTATAATATTCTAATTAGTGTGTATAACATATTGTGTATATCGGTCAAAGTTACTAAAAAAAAAAGGTAAAGTTGTCATATATATATATTTTTTTTTTGATAAATTGGTGCCGTAATTTGGGGTATTTACGAATATGACACTATGAGCCATGAGGTATTAAATAACTTTGACTAATATGTGGACCCTAAAGAGAGAGAAGAAAAATCAACCCTTTTTTTTACGGCTTTAAATTATTTCCACTAATTAACTGCAATCTTCTATTTCTATTTCACAATCCTGTCGATCCCTATTAAGCAACTGACGAACGAAGTCAGATGAGCGGCGGTAAAACGTTGTAGAACCAGATACAGAGGAGATCGGAGGAACCGCAACCATTGGTAAAACGTTCCGACCCACCGGATTTCTGGCGACTCCATCATCGTCGGGTAGAGTGTTCCGGTTGTTCCAAACTCCAAATCGGACTTCATGAACGACGGTTTGTCTCGATGTGGTGGAGGAGTTGTTTCGAATCCAAAAAAAAACTTCAACGATGTAAAAGGTTTTAGTTTGATTTTCTCAAAGGTTTGTTGTATTTCTCGACACTGTATATTCGATTCTTAAAGACGTTAAGGGATTGTGATATGTTCGATTTCGTGATTATTGATTTCGTTTCATGATGTTCATGGTGGCAGTTGCCGATGTGGCAGTTGCTGATGTGAATATTGTCCCTGTTAGTGCATAAGGAAAAACCCTATACTTTGGTTCTAAAGTGCAGTAAAATAATTATTCGTCTAAAACTCTCCAAGATTCAGATTTAAATAAACCGATGCTAGGTAGGTTTATCCAAATAAAAAAATAAAAAAAATCACATATGTGTTGTTCCAAAGAATAAAATCTACGATCCAGTTTGAAAAATATTTGTAAAAGGCTTGTATCCTTTCTGTGAAAAATTAATAACGTAGAAATCATATGAGAAAAAAAACTTTTCTTTGGTACCATATTTAAATTCGCCAATGTGTGATTTATCTTTGGATACACATATTATACACATATGTATACTGTAATAAAAATAAGAAGACATATTACAGTGTGAGATATGGTGGTGTGTACCAGGATGCGATGAATGATAAATTCCTGTTGAATCTGTCTTGTTGAAGATTGCCAGAAAACTTAGTTGGTTAGAGCTTCGTGCTGATAACGTGATAAGAAATTATGGGAAAATGAATTGTAATTTGGAAGAAGTTCTCATCTCATCATTCAATACAATAATATATACTTATGTGTAACTGACAAAACGGTTATGGTGGGAGTTATGTATATGAGTATATCTGATTTTATAACAATTTGTACATTATATTATTATTGTTATTAAATATTTATTTGTACACTATATACAAAGGGAAAGGGAAAGGGTAAAAAAGAAGACGCAACCGCCAAACAACAACAAAATTGGACAAAAATTGAGGAAGAGGCGTTGGCGAAGCCATATATTAACTCTTCAACGTCTCCTATAATCGGTAAAATATTATTTGTACATTATATTATTATTGTTATTAAATATTTATTTGTACACTATATTTTTCTAACAAAATATTATTATTATTGTTACTAACTTGTAGGTAACAATCAACAAAGCGATGGGTTTTGGCAAGAAGCCCTTGATATATTCCACGCGCTTATTGAACAAGGCGAGTACAGAACCATTGATTCTATCAGCTCCAAGTGGCGCAAGATGAATACGTTGATCCAACGCTTTTGTGGGTTTTATAACACAACGCTCGCCAACAAACCGAGTGGGTGGAACCACGAAAATGTTTTCAATGAAGCGTTGCGTTTATACGAAAATGAGAACAAAACTTCTTTCCCACATGTCCGTGCTTGGCAAGTTGTAAAGGATCAACCAAAATGGAAGGGAACTCGAAATGAGGTTGCAAGAGTGAAACGAGCAACGAAACGGTCTAAAACTTCCGAGTCAGGAAGTTATAGCGTTGGAGGCTCAACCGGTCGTTGCCAAATAAATATCAACGACGAGCCCGACTATGAGGAGGAGCCGATTGAAGATGGAGAACGTCCCCCAGGAAGGGACAAAAGTAAAAAAGATAGCGGCTGAAAAAAAGAAACAAGCCGCATCAAGAAGTGGTGGTGGTTCGAAGTTGGAAGGTATTATGGCCGAGTTGAAAGCATTCAACCAAACCTTTACCGAGACGCAAACCGAGAAGGTAAAGATGAAAAAAAACTAGCCGAGGAGAAGCAAAAGAAGCAACAAGAAGCGCAGGAGTTGGAGGAATGGAAAATAATGACCACCGACCTTAGCGAATATCCACCGAAATACCGTCTCATTTTACAAATGATGAAGGAAAAAATTAGGAAAAAATGGAGTGGGGGAGTGTAGTTTTTTTTAAATGTAACTTTAGGTTTTTTTAAGTGTGTTTTTTTTTAATTTAAATGTAACTTTATGTTGTTTTTTTAGGTTTTATTTAAATGTAACTTTTTTATTTTTATTTACTTTGTTTTCATTAATTAATTAAATCCAATAAATAATAATAAAAAAATGGAGGAGGAGCATCAACCACACCCTTGGGTAGTCTCCAAGAGGATGCTCCTCCACCAATGCTTATGTGGCGCCTATGTGGCGGATAGTCTCTTTGGAGACTATTCTCCCCATACCCCATGGTCTAAGGAACACTTCGTATTTACACATGAAATCAAGATGAAATATGTATGCAAGGTTTAAACAAAAAACTAAATGTCATTAAATGCCTTCAATATAATTTCTTGTGCTTTAAAGACCTTTAACCAGAGAGTGTTGTCTGTTTCAGTTTAAACAAATAAACAACTAGCCAATGATCTCTTGTGAGATGCATGTTCGACTCCCACTTGATGCAGAGTGAGGCACTAGTGGGCAATGATAGGAGACCCAGGGAAACCTGGGTTGGATCCTTGAGCCAAACGAGTTTTACCGGTAATTTCACCGTCGTGCCTACGGGCGGGTGGGTTACCAGATTTTCCCCGGAATTGGTGGTGGACTCGGGTTACTTTCGGAGTACTCCGTTTGTCCAGTGGGTGCCCCGAGAGTGCTCAGGATTGAGTTTGTTGGCCGTTAAAAAAACAACTAAACAACTGGATTAAAATGATTGGTGTGGAACTGTTGGTCAATAAAACAACTGATGGAAAGTGGGTCGGGCCAATTTGCTAGTTAGGAGACAACTGATGGCTCAAACCAAAAATTGTTGTGGCTTGAACCATTGTTAGCTTGAACCGGCAAGTGTTTGAGTTTGACCTGAACCATTGCTGACCTAGTTAGCTGTTGATGATGTCAGCAAGTGTTGTTGCTGACATCATCAATGGTTTGTGACCCAGTTCACGGACCTGACCCACGCACCTAACCAGACCCATGTCACTCGAACTAGCGTTAAAAAAATACAAAGGCGGCTCGTGGCGTTCATACACATGTCTGCTAGTGCGAGTTAAGGGTTCGCGAATCCACTCGAATGGGGTTCTACGAAACAATAAGGAATGAGCATTCACGCATGTATACCACTCTATTTTTGTTTATTCCTCATTCCTCATATGTGGGACAAGTTCCTACATTTTTACATCTTTCCTATGTTCAAATCCCAATTTTGAGTATAAATATCTCATTCATCTTAACTTCAATTTACACATGCCAATGACCTCTAGCTCAAGTGGTAGGAGTGCTTGAGTTCTTCTTTGAAGACTCAAGTTCAATTCCCATTTGGTGCAAAAATGGAGTGAGGCACTGGTGGGCAGTGATAGGAGACCCAGGAAAATCTGGGTTCAATCCTTTAGCCAAACGGGTTTTACTGGTAATTTACCGTCGTGCCTACGGGCGGGTGGGTTACCAGGTTTTCCCCGGATTTGGTGGTAGACGACTCGGGTTAATCTTGAAGTACTCCGTTTGTCCAATGGGTGCCCCGAGAGTACTTGGGATTGATTTGTTGGTCGTTCAAAAAAAAAAAACTTCAATTTACGCATAGTTTGGTTCGTTGTAAAGCACTCATAACATACGACACAAACCCATAAAAAGTACTTATATTAACCAAGGTTAATATAAATATATTTGTCCAAACTTTCAAAAAATTACACATAACACTTTAATAAAAATAATCACATTTTCACTAATTTTTTGAAGGGATATTGGATTTTAATAATCCTAAGTTTCACTTGTTGGCCGATAATAATCCCAACTTTAAAAATTCCCTCCAATAATCTCAACTTGTAAAAGTTTGGCCGCCATTGATGTCCGCGCCCACAGTCAAACCAAGGTACTTAAACGGGAAACTTCCCGCCTGACATCCCACAATCGAGGCCCTATTATTAACCTCCGTCGAGCCCACTCCGATTACGTATAAGTTAGACTTCATCATGTTTATTTTGAGCCCAGAGCATTTGTGAAATACCCAGAGAATGCGAACCACGTTATTAATATTTGATCCAGAGCACTCCCCCAAGATGATAGCATCATTCGCATAAAATAAATGAGAAACACACGGACCATTATTAGGCGTTTGGATACCCGAAATAGCACCCACACTCCTAGCTTTCTCAAGCATACACGGGAGCGCTTCCATAACTAAAATAAGATGAAGCGGCGAAATAGGATCCCCTTTCCTTAACCCCTTGAAGCATTGGAACTCAAAAGTAGTGGATTCGTTAACCAAAACCGATGATATCGCTGATCAGGGATCCCCATTATCCAAGAACACCATTTCAACGAAAACCCTATTTGATCCATGATGGAAGTCAGAAAGTTCCAATTCATGTTATCGAAAGCCTTTTCAAAATCTATCTTCAAGTAAGACACTAACGAGGTATGACCCGGATCGGCTAACCCGACCCGCTCATCACCTATCATTTTATTATAAATAATCAATTATAACCACGTTTATTCTAGAATGTTCCATTCTGTATGGATAAACCAAGTAACCGAATCTCCAATATTTTGGGAAGATCATGCAAATCCCTAACTTATCGGATTATCTCCTAGCTTATGGTAAACCCTAATCGTAAACTATAAATAGAGGTAATTATCAAAGGTATGGACATTCTGCTCTTACCTACTCTCTCTCTCTACATACTTTCTTACTCCCAAATACCGAGACTTATTCTCACGCCGGAGGGTGGTTACAGGAATAACCCCATTCCTGTAACGAGTCCTAACGGTGTCCTGTTTTATAGCCAGCTGTTCGGATCACCAAAGAGTTGAAGTTCTAGCCGGAGCCTTACCGTTCAGGTCAGTGTTTCTTCATTGGCGCCATCCGTGGGACCAACGGTAGCACCAGTTAACTTAGACCCAATGGCAAGCGATCAGAACACGGCAACTACACCAAGTCAGGCAGTGACAACCAGTCATCCGCCATCAACGACAATCTCTGCAGTTACTGCTACTCCAGCATCACCAGCAATAACCAGGTCTCTTGACTTGGAGTTCGAAGCCGAAGCCCCGCCTGGGTTTCAGGGAGCTCCGGCCGGGTCGGTGTCTGAAAACCCTTTATACACTTCATGGCAACTACGACAGGTGGCTTCGACCGCGATAACCTCCACCATTTCTGCTCCAGTATCAATTACAATCGCACGGACCATACGTCACAGCACCAGGCCAATGATAACATCCGCGGCTCCAGGAAACGTCACCCAGCAGATGAGTATGGCCCAATACTATCAGCCACCTCTCACTTACTCTATGTCGCCGCTGTAATCTGCAACGGTTACAGCGGCACTATCTACGCCACCCCATCAGCCGGTGGCAATGCCAGCTGGAGTTATGAATGCTCTAATCACGCCCGGGAACCAAGCTTATTTTCCGGGCTACTACTATTCACCCCCTTACGGGTACATGCCATCGTACCCTAATCAGACATATTCTCCTTAGATGACAGCACATAGTTATACGCAGCAGTCGCCATACGCGGCCTACATGCCTACTTGGTGGTCGTTCCCTACCCCACAGCAGACTTATGGTCAGGCCCTGCCTATAGCGGAGCCCGTTTACAACAAGGGAAATACTTCATGGCCTCGCTTTTCCCCTAATGAAGGACCAAGCACTCAGCCAAACCTTACAACGTCCCAGGCTCCAGTCACTCAAGGGAGAAATCTGGATGGGGCGTATCAACATATACAACCCATTAACATAGAAGACGATGACCTTACCAGACCTTACAAACTGGCAGATGCTACATTCTAGTCTAAATTCACGCGAAGAATCGCCGAAGCTCCAATTAAGGAAAAACCTAAGATGCCTCAAACAGTGGGTAAGTACGATGGTTTGAGTGACCCTAACGACCATCGAAACTTGTTCAAAAGTGTTGGGGAGGTAGCATGCTGGTTAATGCCTCTTTGGTGCAAGATGTTCGTCCAAACGTTGGTAGGGGCAGCATGCGTTTGGTGGGACGGCCTACCTGTTGGGGAAATTGACAGCTTTGAGGATCTCGTATCCAAGTTTCAGCTACAATTCAGCCAACTTAGACGCCATACAAAAGACAGAAACGAACTCCTCCACATCCGTCGGCGAGATAACGAGACGGTGGAAAGCTTCATAGTCAGGTTTACCAAAGAAAGCATGGCGATCCCAGGTATAACCAACGACTTGGCTTGTGGCGCTTTCTTACGGGGGTAAATGATGACGAGTTGTTGAGAACGCTGTATGGAAGGGATGGTGTACCCTTAACAATAGATGAGATCTTAAGAATAGCCAACATAAGAAAAAACGGTGGCAGCCAGTCACACTGCTAATAGGAAAAAGGAAGCACACAAGAGCCAGGAGGATAGGGAACAGCGGAACTCTAAAGGTAAAAACAGAGGGGATAGGTTCCAAAAGAGCAATCGGGTGGACTCACGGTACGAAAGGTCCAGGAGCTCTTTTTTCGAGAAACGAATCATCTTCAAGACCAAGGTCCGACTACCCCAACTTGAGTAAAACGCCTGTAGAGATCCTTGCTTCTGAAAACTTAAAACTCAACCCTCCAAAGCCACTGAATGATTCGCTCAACCGAGACACGAGCAAGTACTGTGAGTATCACAAAGGCAATGGCCAAGACACTAACGACTGCTACCAGTTAAAGAAGCAGATTGAATATTACGTGAAAACCAGGAAGTTGGCTCACCTGGTTCAAGATATAAAGCAGGGCCCGCCCCCCAACAAGGATGACGCAGAGAAGGGGGCGGGCAAAAAGGCAGCGGGAACTAAACATGGTATACGCCGATAAAGGGAAATGGGTTAAATAGAATTTCTCCACACTTGAGCCGTGGATGTTGGCAACTATGACGGTCGAACTGCGTGTTGAGGATCTAAACCTCACCACTGACCCCCTCATCATATCAGCTGTGGTGGGCGATTATAACATGAGGCAAATACTGGTTGACACCAGAAGCTCAGAAGATATAATATATGAACACTTCTACAAAAGGATGCAACCCGAAGACAAAAAGCTGCTTGAACCAGTGCACGCCCCCATAAAGGGATTCACATGAGAGAAAGTCGACCCAATCGGCCAAATTACTTTCCCGGTAACTTATGGGCTAGCTCCTCGTGAAAGGACCATATTTCTTACCTTCCTCGTTGTTCATGCCGAATCATACCACAATGTCATTATTGGAAGATATACCTTGGGAGAACTAGACGCCGTAGTATCCACAACACGAGGGTTCATGAAATTCCCCACACCAAGAGGAATGGCTACGGTCCATCGGGACAAGATAGGCTAGGTTTTGGACACCAAAAGATGTCGGCAGGGACCCACCGGAGCAATCGGTCCAGAAAGATGGGTGCTGAGCACACGCCATCCTGAGCAGACGACCACAATCGGAGATATTCTATCTCCTGAAACCAAGAACAGTTTGAAACAATTGCTGAAAAGAAACGCTGACATTTTTGCTTTTGAGCATTCTTATATGAACGGGATACCTCGGGATAACGCGGAACACAAGCTGGCTACCCTTCCAGGAATCAAACTGATGGCCAGGGGAAACGCAGCATGGCCCCTGACCGAAGAGAAGCTGTAATAAAAGAAGTGCAAAAGTTGGTCGAGGCAGGAATCCTACGTGAAACAAAATATCATACATGGGTATCAAACCCCGTGATGGTCAAAAATCCTGACGGCACATGGCGGATGTGCATCGACTTCAAAGATTTAAACAGGGCCTGTCCAAAAGACGCATACCCATTGCCTGAAATGGATTTCAAAGTCGATTCCTTAGTCCCTTTCCGGTACAAGTGTTTCCTAGATGCTTACAAGGGTTACCATCAGATCAAGATGTCAAGAAAGGACGAAGAAAAAAATAGCGTTTCACACCGATATAGGTATTTTCTTTTACACCAAAATACCTTTCGGTCTGCGCAATGCCGGGGCCACTTATCAGCAACTCATGGACAAGGCCTTCGAAAAGCAAATTGGCCAAAATCAGGAAGTATACGTCGACGACCTGGTCATCAAAAGCATGGAAGAGAAACATATGCTCGAAGACATCGAAGAAACCTTTCGTCAGTTAAGAGAATACAACATCAAGTTGAACCCCAAGAAGTGTTCATTCTGGGTGGAAGAGGGCAAGTTCCTGGGGGTGGTAGTCACCCGGGATGGCTTCAGAGCCAACCTGGAGAAAGTAACAGCAATAACGCGAATGCCCTCACCCAGGACTTTAAAAGAAGCATAGGCTAAATGGGCGATTGGTTGCTATTAACAGATTCCTAGCGAGACACGCTGAAAGATATTTATCGTTCATAAAGACATTGAAAGGCTGTCTCAATAAAAACAACTTCAAATGGACCAGCGAAGCAGAAGAAGCCTTGCAAGACTTGAAGCAGTTTATCAAGAAGTTACCCACGTTAAGAACACCACACCCAAAGGAAGTCTTGAAGATGTACTTAGCAGCAGCCCATAACGCCATGAGCGCAGTACTGATGGTCGAAAGAAATGGAAAACAAATGCCCAAATACTACATCGGCCGGGTACTAGCAGGTCCTGAAACACGGTACCCAACGCTGGAAAAACTGGTACCGGCACTGGTTCACGCCACCCGGTGCCTCAGAAGATACTTCCAGGGTCACCGGGTACAAATCCTAACGAACTATCCCCTACAGCAAATCCTCCAAAAACCAGAAATTTCAGGAAGACTAGCTAAACGGGCAATCGAGTTAGGGGCCCTAGACATCGAGTATCGGAAACGAACAACAATCAAAGGGCAGGTGATCGCCGATTTCTTAGCAGGAATACCTGATGGAGAAGTGATCCAAGACCCAGTAGTCAACGACATGGCAGAGTCCAGTATATCCAGGCAAACCTGGAAATTGTACACAGATGGATCCTAAAGCGGAAAAGGGGCAGACGCAGGCCTCATGCTAATAAGCCCAGATGAAGTTAAGCTGATGTATGCTTTGTGATTCAACTTTAATGCTCCAATAACGAATACGAAGCACTACTGGCGGGTCTAAGGATGGCTCAATCTATGGGGGCGACAAGGGTGGACGCATATGTTGACTCCCTGCTAGTCAACAATCAAGTAAACGAGACATATGAAGCCAAAGATGAAACAATGGTGAAATACCAGGCCAAAATCAAGGAACTCATCACCTCGGTCGACAGTGTCACACTCAATCATGTTCACCGCGGAAGAAACCAAATAGTTGATGCCTTGAGCAAGTTAGCTACATCTGGAATGGAAAAGGAGGTGAAGGTTGAAACGCTCCAGTCACCGTTAATAGAACATCGAGAGGTATCTGCGGTCATAGCGGAAGAACCCTGTTGGTATACCCCAATCGTGAAGTTTCTCACAAAAGAAGAACTGCCATCCGCCAGGGGCGACGCCAAGAAAATACAGACGAAGGCCTTACAATACGAGGTGCAGAACGGCATCTTATATAGAAAATCATACCTGGGACTGCTATTACGATGCGTGTCGCCTTCAGAAGCCACATACCTGATCAAAGAGATACACACCGACATATGTGGAATTCACGCCGGCCCTCGGGCAATTGTTGCAAAAATACACAGCGCTGGGTACTATTCGCCTGGAATGTATGAAGATGCGGTAGTTGAACTCAGAAAATGCCACAGTTGTCAAAAATAGGCACCACAAACACTCTACCCCAAGAACAACTTGATCCACGTAACAGCGGCATGGCCATTTCAAAAATGGGTGATAGACATCGTGGGGCCATTCCCGCTGGCCCCTGGAAGCTAAAGTACTTGATCGTAGCGATCGACTATTTTACTAAGTGGATCGAGGCAAAACCATTGGCCAAGATAACTGCAGAAAACGCCAAAAAATTTCTATGGGAACACGTTGTCTGCCGATTCAGACTCCCGCTGTACCTTGTAAGTGACAACGGAACACAATTCACAGACAAAGTCCTACAAGACAGGTGTGCAGAGCTACAGATCCAACAAATTTTCACGTTGGTTGCACATCCACAAGGAAACGGTCAAGTGGAAAGGGCAAACAGAAGTCTATTGTACGGGATCAAAAGAAGGCTAGGCTATGAGGGAAGTTCTTGGGTGGAAGAATTGCTAAATGTCCTCTGGGCACACCGAACTATGCCTAAGACAAGCAACAATGAAACCCCATTTAGCCTCACTTATGGTATGGAGGCAATGATACCGGCAGAAGTAGGGCTACCTTCTCTAAGACGCTTAACAGCTGATGATGATAATGATAGGCTCTTGCGGGAAGGCCTGGATCTGGTGGAAGAACAGCGCGAAGCAGCCGCCATCAGCGAGGTAAAGTACAAGAAAGCCTTAGAGAAATATTATAAACAGCGTGTGGCTAATCAAACCTTCAAGGAGGGCAATTATGTCATACGAGATAATGAGGCAAGTAGGAAGGAACCCACGGGCAAGCTGGGGCCCAACTGGGAAGGTCCTTACATCGTCAAAGAGGATCTAGGCAAGGGAGCATACCGCCTATCCAGACTGGATGGTACGATAGTGCCACGCAGCTGGAACGCTGCTCAATTAAAGAAGTGTTACATGTAGACTCCCGCCCCTAACGGCGGAATAGACAATTTCTCTTTTTTACAAGTGTAATCCATCATATACGATGTCTCTTTCTTTTATCAGTCATTAATCAATAAAAGTTTCCTTTTATATTCTTTTGACATCTACATGCACACAAAATATTACCACCGCATTTAAACTGCACATTATAGTATAAAATATTACCACCGCATTTGAATTGCATATCACGTAAAAAACAACTCTGACACGAAATACTTTTTCATAATAATAAAGTCAGATGATCAAATTAACAGCGCTAAAAGTGGGTATCTTGGTAATAGTTACATCAACCACTACAAAAGATAGGTATTTTGGTAATAAATACATACGACTATCAAACAAAACCATGTACTTGTCCCTGTTGTCAAAAGCCAACATACGGGAATACCAAAAAACGAACATGTTCTAATAAATTAAAAGTCGGGGAACATTGCTAACACTTCTGCAGGGGTGTGCAATGCTTCACTGTACCACTCCAAAGGGTGAGGATCGATGTAACAACCAGCACTTTCGTGCGTTGTTACTACTCGTTATACTCGTTACGCCTAGCACCAGAGATTCGGATCATAATGTAACTATATCGCATACATCGCTACATCGCAATATTTTCGCATATTATCGCATATTCTATCACTATCACAACACATTGCAGTTGCTGACAGCCATGAAGATGTCGAGTGAGGACCAATTCTACCCTCCTTGATAACCGTGATATGTCGCAATGCAACTCATTTCTTACAAACACACATTAACGTTCACGATGACATTGAGAGAGGACCTATTCTACCCTCCTCAATGACCGTGAAGCGTCGCAAAAAAATCGCATACTCGAATCAAGACCCGGTTATTGTATCGCAACTTTGGATAATTAAATATATAATATAAATACGTATATACGGCCCCTTATGAATAATTAAATATATAATAAATACATATATAACTATATGAACCAGTGTAACAAAATCATCGCAACGCGCAACGCACAAGATCCAAATGCAGAGACACAACCCGCCGGAGGTGTCCAACCGATCGGACGAGACACGTCCAACCGATCGGACAGACATGTCAGCCGATCGAACAGACATGCCAACCGATCAGACAGAGATGTCAGCCGATCGGATAGGCCTTTGACCCCCATCAACTCACCCTCTCCTCCTCTCTTGCCTATAAATAGCCTAGTCACTTCACTTGAACAGTGAAGTGACACCTCTCAACCGACCAGGACACTCCTGGCCCTTTTTCTCTCGATTCCTCGCGATTCTTGTAAGTTTTCAACTAAAACCTTGTACTTCTTTGATCTACACGCACTCCTCGACCTTTCTATCTTTCGAATCTCAACTTTTAACCGTGAAATCAATGGATTTGAGGTGTTCTAGGATGATGTCATCATGGAGTTCTTATGAACTTCAAACTTTAGCCTCATTCCACCAAGAACAACTCAGATCTGAAGAATTTCCATATGATTAGACAATGTACTCGCATAAGAATTACACGTAATCATGGTTAAAAGGATTGAAATATGGTTTTCCAGCTTTCTTTCAACTCTTTTACACTTAATGCACTCAAAACCAATAGAATCGGAGCTTGAACCGACCTTCTACTCATACTTAGCGTTGCGCTGGTTCAAGATCTGGTTTCTATCAAAATAGACGACCGATTTCGGATTAACCCAGAACGACCATCATGAACCAGTAAACCGGTCAGATTTGGGTGATTCCTGCCCGATCGGGTCACTTGGTTCGAGATGGGGTTTCTGTTATCTAGCACGTCATAACACCGTCTCGATCATAACTGTAAAACCTTCAAAAATAATCAGGTGCCAAAGACGACCAGATCGTTGGGACGGATTGCCGTCCGATCGGACAGCCATCCTATCCTATCGATCGGACGGCTGTCCATCGGACAACCATCCTATCCTATCGATCAGATAGCCATCCTATCCTGTCGGACAGCCATTCGATCAGATTACCAATCGACACCTGTTTCCCCGTCACCGTTTAATGCATTGTTCGGCGCTTACGTTATCAATCTGTAACCAGGCTAATCTCAGACGCGCTCCCTTCAATCCAACCAAGTTGTGCTTACTTGCCCAACACCGACTGTGAGTATACTCGAACCCCTTTTAATCGCATTTTTGGGTGTGACATACGTTCCTAATAAATCGAACTTATCAAACGAATTATTCAATCAAACTATTTCTCACTTGCGAATAACTGTTATGCATATTTATACGTGATGCTAGTTACATACGCGTTAGGACTCATACTCGCGAGGTCCCGCCTTAACTAGTATAGTACTATAGCACCCGACGGGGTCTAGTTAGGATGAATAGCAATCGCGGTCGAAGCTCGAGTGACTTAGCTGGTAGTATCTATCTTTTTGCATGTATGTTGAGGTGTCCTGTTTATGTATTTGGTAATTCGTAGCACTTTTTACTATTTTTACGATACTCTATCAAAACTTGTATACTCGCCAATACTTTTTGTATTGACGTTGTTTTAACGTATGTTGCAGGTTAGATTGCTCTCTACATCAAATCAAGCTAGGAATTCTAGAAACTCACCTAAAATCTAGGTTGTCAGATTTGTATTGTTCGAGAGGACAAGAAATCTGTGATAACTTATGTGATTGTATTATTTGTTAGTATGGGATAACGAATGTAATAAATATTATTGCAGTATAGTTGTTATGGATTCTCTTGAGCAATCTGATTCGCCTAGTGCCGCGCCCCGATGATTCCGCCATCGGTTGGGGTGTGACAGATTGGTATCAGAGCCATAACTATAGGGAATTAGGCAAGAATTGACCTAGTCCTGGTCGATGTCTTAGAAACGACCTAGTCTATAGTCTAAATACCAACGGGCCGACTCGTGCGAACCTAGTAGGAATTGCACGGGCCTACTTGATACTCTCATTAGAATTTGATAAAAACTACAACTTTGTGTGAACACCGCGTACTAGAGCTTCACACGAACAAGCCTTTCCTAAGGCTGAAATTCTACTTAGCCTTTCCTAAGGCTGACACAATACACATGTTTTCAAAAATACTCGCATATCACAACCGAGCAATCTAGTCGAGACCTCTCGATAGGATTGCTCACTCAGCGCATTCTTTTAGCACGAGGACCTTTCATTGAGTTAGGAGTGACATCCACATCTCGACGAAAGCCTCCATTTCGAAATTCTAGTGGAACTCTCGGATTTATCCGATGGGCACAACCACAATTGGGAACGAAGCTGTTAAGTCAGGGGTGAAACCCGTACCTTAATAAACCGTTCCACTCTCTAAAATGGTTTTCGAAAAGCTCTCACCAAAGGACTCGACCATAACAATGACTCGAGCCAAGCAATGACTAGGAAGACGAATGCCATGAGCTGCATCCCAGTGGAAGCATAAGTCTTCTAGGTCAACGCGTGTGCTCGAACTTGTTGAGTATAGTTGGGTTACCTTGAGTAGTCGATGCCTAAACACCCGAGGCACTCCGATTATTTTACTAAGCCTACGATTCCCCGGCTTTACACTTTATGTGTTTGTTTTACAATTTATCAATTTTCGCTCCCTATTTTACAAAAACGCACAACTCGCACGACCATCGCAATCTAAAACGAAGACCGAATGTTCGCAACAAAACTAATGCCTAAATTACTCGCTTACGCTCTCGCTCTCTACCTCTCATCGCGTCCTCGCATATTCTACATCGATATGTGTGTATAGGTGTAAACTACAACTATCTATACCTAAATACAAACAAATCATTGTGTGAGAACCTAGGAATGTCGTGTCTCCTATGTGGCTCCTATGTGAAATCTATTTATATTGCACGCTACAAGTTTTGATCGCGCTCAATCGCATCGCAAACTCAAAAATCGTTATGATTGAATCTGACTCCTAATCTCTCTCTGTCTAGATGCCTTCCAAAGACTCTACCTCGAGACGAAAAGCTAGGAGAAGAGCCAAACGAAGCGCCGAGAAGCAGATTGCCTCGCTTGTGACCAAGGAAGTGGCCAAGCTCATTCCTCAAATTGTCACTCAAGTGCACTCTCTCAGCAACTCTCGAGCCTCGGAAGACTCTAAGACGGAAGCGCCGCAATCTGCTTTCCTCTACAAACACTTCAAGGCCTGTGACCCGATGGAATTCACGGGTGAATGAGGTGTGACTCAACTACTCCAGTGGTTCGATTCTATTGAAGTTACCATTCGTCAAAGTGGGTGTCCCGATAGTTTCCGTACTACTTGCGCTACCGGAGTATTTCAATCACGAGCACTCGACTGGTGGACCGCCGAGCATAACAAACGTGGGATCTCCGCAGCCACGCTCTCTCTTGGGATGAGCTGAAAGAGCTCATGAAGAAAGAGTACTGCCCTCTCCACGAAGTTCAGAAGCTAGAAAATGAATTTTGGGAAATCAAGCAAGACGGAAGTGACAATGCTGGCTACACCGCAAGGTTCAAACAGCTTAGCGTAATCTGCCCAAGTCAAGTCAACACTTTAGAAAAAGCCATCCCAAAGTACATTCGCGGCTTGCCTGAGTGTGTGGGTGATTTCGTCGAAGCTGCAAGACCTGCTACAATCGAAGAGACCTACCGTTTAGCCGCCGAGATCAACGACAAACGAGTCTTGGATGGATTCTTCTCTAAGAATCATGTCAAACAAGTGCATCAGGCAATCATCATCGATTCATCCGACAATTCTTCCGGTGATTCTACCGATGATTGTTCTAAAGATTCCTCCGACGATGTATCCAGCAAATCATCAGACGAATCCGCCGACGACACTGCATCATCTCAGGAAGCTCAGCCCAGCCGTAAACGAAAGACCATAAGCCCAGACTCTTCAACAACTGGACTGTCGCAACCAGAACCTCTCCGAGCAGCTCCAGTTCACTTGAAGCGCGTCTACAACGGAACTCATCCCCAGTGTTTCACGTGCACGTATCATCACCCGCCAGGAGCTAACTGCCGCTACTGCGCAAATTGCAACTGGTATGGTGATCTTACGCAGCACTACCGCACGGGACCGCAACCTTGAGGAATTTCCAGCAACAACCGCAGTCCCGCAGAAGTCCTCCACAGCAACGTTATTTTGATTTTGATGTTGTTGTAATAATGCGACTTATCGCCGTCGATCTCTTTTATGTGTGGAACTTATTCTATCTCTCGACGCATGTGGATTCTATTTCTCTCTTATATACTCGCACACAATCTAAATGCTAGCACTATGTACTCTATAATGTATTTACCCCTATTATGCGTTCTTGAGATAAGGTGCGATAGACGTGCAAGAATCAAATTAATCACGGGTGCACACGGGATTATTTTGGTTAGTGTACGGAGATCGTAGTGAGTTTCAATAATGCCTTAACGTTCAGGGCATAGTTAAGCGTGGTGGATACATCGCTGGTACTTCCTATATATAAGCGTCTTGACCATGTCTGACGAAGTGTGACACCTATTCACGGAACAGAGGCGCATGGTTGAAACATGACGGTGTTTCGCTGTGCCAACCGAAGTTTTGTGAAGAAAGTGCCATGTGGAGTTGGAACGTAGACCTATTATACTATTGTGGTTATTTTCGACACACTAAACTATACATCGCAAGGCGTAACAACCACAATCGCAAACCAAAGCGTGTACTCGCAAGGCTTTTCGTAAGTCAACACGCTCACAATCGCATTATCGCATGGAATTTATCTCGCAAATCGTAATCATATTATGTGTCTCGCGCTATCGCTTTTGGTGTATCGCTTAAGTGTGTGTGGCACTTTTTATACATCACTTATTACGCGTGTATCGCCCTATCGCTTACCGCTACTGTGTATCGCTTGCTGAGAATCGCGTATCGTGAATCGCTTGACGAGCATCGCACGTCACTCGTCGCTTTTCGCCGTAACGCTTCTCACACCTATCTCATCGCTTCGATATTTTCATCGCTTATCGCCATCGCCATTTGTATTATCTGTGTTATCTGCGTTATGTTAGCACTCACGACCTTGTTTCACGGGACGAAACTAATAGGGCTAAAACATGGTGGTGTTTTAGCCGTATCAGCAGACTTTCGTGGAAAAAGGCTATGTGGGCTAGTGTAATTTAAAATTGTGGTGTTATTAAATCTAATCGAATCGCATGTCTCCAACGCTTGCAACGCATCGACTGTCACTTATCACTCGACGGTTGTCGCTACTACTTGACGCTATCTCTCATCGCTTTTCGCTTGTCGCTTATCGATTTTCGCTTATAGCCGCCATCTTCACTCGCTATGCTTAGGGTTTGATGTTTGTACTATCACTCATCGCGTACCACTCGTCGCTTATCGCACTCGCTCGTCACTAAAACTGAGTTCGAAAACGACTTCATCGCTCAGCTCGCCCTTTCAAGAATTGATCCAACCCTTCTCGTTTGGACCAAGTCATCGCAACTCGGTCTATACTATGTCGACACGTATGACACTGCCTCACGAGACAGAAGCCATATGAGTAAAGCATGGTGGATACGCCGCTGGTACTTCCTATATATAAGTGTTTTAGTCATATTGTAGAACTTTCGTGGGAAAGTGCCATGCGGGGCCGACCAAAAAATTTAAATTTCTGATATAACTAAAAGGCTTGTTTACTCAAATTTTAAACTGATCCTTTCTTACAAAACTTTTTCTAGAAACTAATCAAAACCTTTGTACAAAGCGAGATTTTTCTTGAGACACTGGTGTGACAATCGACTCAAGTCAACGTCGTGTGGCGAGAAAAATTTCGTAAAACTAGCTTTGATCACTTAAAATCTTTTAGTAACCTAACAAAACACTTCTCATCGTGCTGGTGTGAACGCCGCTACAGTTAACGCCGCACCGTGAGAAGATTTTCATAAACAAGTTTTCCAAATTAATCGACTTTTCGAAAAGTCAAAACGCCTTGGAATCGCATTCTTGTGTCTGCTATCACCCTTAATCATGCGGATCGCTTTAACTCGTCGCTCTCGCTTAGTCTTAGCAAAGCTCTCGTGCGTTAATTTTAATCGATCGCTCGCTTATCTAGACGCTTTTAAATCGCTACTCTCATTCGCATCAACTCTTGAAACACTACTGGTGGATTAATTTCGGGACGAAATTTCCTAAAGCAGGGGAGACTGTAACAACACCCACTTTTGTGCGTTGTTACTACTCATTATACTCGTTACGCCTAGCACCAGAGATTCGGATCATAATGTAACTATATCGCATACATCGCTACATCGCAATATTTTCGCATATTATCGCATATTCTATCACTACCACAACACATTGCACTTGCTGACAGCCACGAAGATGTCGAGTGAGGACCAATTCTACCCTCCTTGATAACCGTGATGTGTCGCAGTGCAACTCATTTCTTAAAAACACACATTAACGTTCACGATGACATTGAGAGAGGACCTATTCTACCCTCCTCAATGACCGTGAAGCGTCACAAAAAATCGCATACTCGAATCAAGACCCGGTTATTGTATCGCAACTTTGGATAATTAAATATATAATATAAATACGTACATACGGCCCCTTATGAATAATTAAATATATAATAAATACATATATAACTATACGAACCAGTGTAACAAAATCATCGCAACGCGCAACGCCCAAGATCCAAATGCTGAGACACAACCCGCCGGAGGTGTCCAACCGATCGGACAAGACATGTCCAACCGATCGGACAGACATGCCAACCGATCGGACGAGACACGTCCAACCGATCGGACAGACATGTCAGCCGATCGAACAGACATGCCAACCGATCGGACATACATGTCAGCCGACCGGACAGGCCTCTGACCCCCATCAACTCACCCTCTCCTCCTCTCTTGCCTATAAATAGCCTAGTCACTTCACTTGAACAATGAAGTGACAACTCTCAACCGACCAGGACACTCCTGGCCCTTTTTCTCTCGATTCCTCGCGATTCTTGTAAGTTTTCAACTAAAACCTTGTACTTCTTTGATCTACACGCACTCCTCCACCTTTCTATCTTTCAAATCTCAACTTTTAACCGTGAAATCAATGGATTTGAGGTGTTCTAGGATGATGTCATCATGGAGTTCTTATGAACTTCAAACTTTGGCCTCATTCCACCAAGAACAACTCAAATCTGAAGAATTTCCACATGATTAGACAATGTACTCGCAAAAGAATTACACGTAATCATGGTTAAAAGGATTGAAATATGGTTTTCCAGCTTTCTTTCAACTCTTTTACACTTAATGCACTCAAAACCAATAGAATCAGAGCTTGAACCGACCTTCTACTCATACTTAGCGTTGCGGTGGTTCAAGATCTGGTTTCTATCAAAATAGATGATCGATTACGGGTTAACCCAGAACGACCATCATGAACCAGTAAACCGGTCAGATTTGGGTGATTCCTGCCCGATCGGGTCACTTGGTTCGAGATGGGGTTTCTGTTGTCTAGCACGTCATAACACCGTCTCGATCAAAACTGTAAAACCTTCAAAAATAATCATCTGCCAAAGAGGACCAGATCGTTGGGACGGATTGCCGTCCGATCGGACAGCCGTCCGATCGGACAGCCGTCCGATCGGACAGCCGTCCTATCCTATCGATCGGACAGCCGTGCTATCCTATCGATCGGACAGCCGTCCTATCGGACAGCCATCCTATCGGATAGCAGTCCTATCTTGTCGGACAGCCATTCGATCAGATTACCAATCGACACTTGTTTCCCCGTCACCGTTTAACGCATTGTTTGGCGCTCACGCTGTCAATCTGTAACTAGGCTAATCTCAGACGCGCTCCCTTCGATCCAACCAAATTGTGCTTACTTGCCGAACACCGACTGTGAGTATACTCGAACCCCTTTTAATCGCATTTTTGGGTGTGACGTACGTTCCTAATAAATCGAACTTATCAAACGAATTATTCAATCAAACTATTTCTCACTTGCGAATGACTGTTATGCATATTTATACGTGATGCTAGTTACACACGCGTTAGGACTCATACTCGCGAGGTCCCGCCTTAACTAGTATAGTACTATAGCACCCGACGGGGTCTAGTTAGGATGAATAGCAATCGCGGTCGAAGCTCGAGTGACTTAGCTGGTAGTATCTGTCTTTATGCATGTATGTTGAGGTATCCCGTTTATGTATTTGGTAATTCGGATCACTTTTTACTATTTTTACGATACTCTATCAAAACTTATATACTCGCCAATACTTTTTGTATTGACGTTGTTTTAACATATGTTGCAGGTTGGATTGCTATCTGCATCAAATCAAGCTAGGAAGTCTAGAAAGTCGCCTAAAATCTAGGTTGTCGGATTTGTATTGTTCGAGAGGACAAGAAATCTGTGATAACTTATGTGATTGTATTATTTGTTAGTATGGGATAACGAATGTAATAAATATTATCGCAGTATAGTTGTTATGGATTCTCTTGAGCAATCTGATTCGCCTAGTGCCGCGCCCCAATGATTACGCCATCGGTTGGGGTGTGACAATCGACGATCAAGTCGTCACCATTCCCCTCACCAATCGGAGCAACCGTCGCCCTAAGAGTACCAACCGGGTTTATACACCGACGACCACCTTGGCGTCGTTCGTATACCATCCTACACCGACGTAGCCGGTCAGGTGGAAAAACTTGCATCAGGACGTCTGCTGTCAAAGACACAACACCTGCATCAGCATAGATTCCGGCAACGGAAGGGCCATCATCCTTGATACCCTTGTTGGACAAATGTATACGCGGTACAGTGTTGGGGGAGTTGATCATATCAAACTCCCCACACTCCGTTGTTTTATCCTGCACTTTATCCCGGAGACGAACCATGGCTTTAGCAACGTCAAGGGTCTGTAGAATGTCGGAAACTTTCCGAAGACGATATTTACGGCTCATTTTACACTTACCAAATTTGGTAAAAAGGAGTGGTCAATATATAAAGAGTAAAACAAGCTGACAGTCATGACGATAGCAAAATTAATAAGAAGTCATGATTATACGTCTAATCGCCACCTTTTAAAACGGCGAGGCTACCGTAATTATGGATTTCATTAATTGTTCCTGACAAACATCAAGGGCTAACACGCACCCCAATAAAATATAGTTTTTTACAAAATATCTAAGGAACAGTTCAAAAAGCAAATAAGCAAACACCTATTCTTTTCCTGAGTCATCCGTCACCTCCAGCATATGGTGTAACGATTTCACGCCATCTTCAGCCACTTTGTTGGTCAAATCAGCATACGCCGGTAGCGAATCATTGTAAACCGCCTCCAGAGCATCGGCCATATATGCTGTTAGCTTGCCTCCCTCCTCTTGGAATTCAGGGGTAACCTTATTCGTTTGATGGCAGCTTACATAACCTTCATAAATGCCATTATGCTGGCCTGATTTGTAAGCAGCGGTGGACAAACGATCCAGGAGGGCAACAAAGGGTTCATACTAGCATAAGTATTCAAAAGCACCAACCAAGCCCTAGGATATTAGCCAGTTCCTGTCACCCTGTAGACCAGCCAAACGACTGGTCAAGCTTTCCACCTCAGTATTAGATTGGTCCAAAGCACTTTCCGACTCTTTAAGACGAGCCTGCTGGGTGGAAAAGGTTTGAAGAAGTTGGTTCTTTTCAGAGACAAGGGCGTCACAAATTTGTTGAAGCTCTCTAAGTTTCTCTTCACGCTCCTCGAGCTCAACCTGTTTTGCCCGGGCCTTGGCCTCAGACGCCTCCAGCTCAAGGGTCAAACCCCGGTATCTCTCCTGCACCTGATAAACAAAATCGGTGTCAATACGATATCTTGCCACCTCAGCAGATAACTCAGATCTCACCTTACGGGCTTCGCTAACAGCCTTGCGTTCTAACTCCTCTTGAACGACTTTAGCACGAGAAATTATACGCTCTTTTTTCGCCATATCACGGGCCCAGGCTACCCTCTCTTCAGCAAGATTGGCAGTTACCCATTTTAGGTCATCTTCAGCTCTATTTTTCTCTAACAAGAACCGGCTCTCCCTGACACCGGCAGCGTGGAGTTGACTTTCCAAACGGCTCTTTTCATCCACCAACTCTTGGATGGTCATCCGTGCTTGGCATAGTTCATTGTTGTCGTGCATCCACCGACGCCTGATCTCAGCCAACCTCCTGGGGCCATGATTCGCGTGTGGTGTCGTATATATATATATATATATATATATATATATATATATATATATATATATATATATATATATATATATATTATATATTTATCCCTTTTTACACGTTAGTCAAGTTTTAAATTTATAAAACACGATATTTTACTAACACCAAACACACATATGGGCAAGTGCACCCATCGTGAGTGTAGTATAGTGTTGGTAAGATACCGAGGTCGTCCAAGGACACAAGAGCTTTTAATACTGGTTTATCCTCAATGTCTAATCAAATCAAAAATTTAGAAAAATTGTTAAACTAGAAAATAAAAACTAAAAATGCTGAAAAATAAAAATAAAAATAAAAGTAAAAATAGATAGACAAGATGAATCACTTGGATCCGACTCGTGTTTAGTGTAACCTTTGATTATTTCCGCACTTTTGCACTTTTTAAGAGATTATCTTAGTTATTGTAGTAGGCCCTCTTTTGAAGGTGACGTTACCCTCAACCCAGTAGTTTGAGTCAGCAAGGATACAATCCTAAAGGGTTGGATTATTGAAAGATAATTAATTAAGTTATTAATGCATAATGTGGTAGGCCCATCTTTTGAAAGTGACGTTACCCTCGGCTAAGTAGTCTGAGTCAGCAGGGATACAATCCTAAGTAGCCGGGTTAAAGTTTTAATAGTAGCTTACATATGAGGGGATCAAAGAGTTTGGACCCCGTCATCCAATACCGGTGGGTATTGAAGGAGGTCCTACTAAATTTGACCCAGGTCCTTGCAGGATCTATACACTGAACAAGGCAAGACTCTTACCAAACCATTCCCTTAACCCCTGACCAGGTAGCCAACATATCTCTATATAGACCGTGGAGATATGAATGGTGAAAATCTTTTATTTTATATAGACAGTAAAATAATGCCAAGACACCACGGACAAATGATAAGGAAGAATCACCTTCAACATAAGAAACTAGTTATTAAAGTCATTAATACATAACCAAATAAAAAGTGCGAAAAGATTAAAAATAAAAAGTATTACACTAGACACTTGTCTTCACCAAGTGATGTAAGAGACTTAGGCAAACATAGCCTTTGATTGTCTCTTACGATCAATCTTGGATCCCGAGACGACTCACACACTCTATGATGGATGATGGATGATGGTGGTGGATGATGGTGTTGTGATGGTGGTGGTGGGTGGGTGAAGTGTGAGAGAGGTGGTGTGCCAAGGGATGGTTTGCAAATGAGCCAAGCACCCCTATTTATAGCCTGAACAGCTGCTCGGGCATGGCCCCGTGTCCATTGGGCACGTCCCCGTGTCCATCCTCCTTCTCTTTATTCATTAATTGCAGTTTGTCTGCATTAGTTGACCACGCCCCCGTGTCCGTTGGGCACGACCCCGTGTGCAGAAGCGTATCTGTACTATCAAGATTTCCTCAGATTTTGCGAATCTTAGAGTTGACCACGGCCCCGTGTCCGCTGGGCACGCCCCCGTGGTGGGTGATAGAAGCTTCTACAGCTTTGTCTTTTATGCAGACACTTGGGCACGCACCCGTGCTCACTGAGCACGGGGCGTGTTCAGCCTTCTGTTTTCTTGTTTTGCTTTGGGAAGATGCTGTCGAGGGGTCGGGCATGCCACGTTTGTTCATTTTCTTGTATTTATGCTGGATTTGGCTGTATTTTTGCTTCTTTTGTTCACTTAAGCTCTTTTAACCCTGAAAATACAAAAGGAAGACAAAAGCATACTTTTTCCAACATTAGTACTAAAAAGGGTTAGTTTTATGCCTCATTTGATGTAATTTATATGTTGCATTTTGCATACATCAGGCCACTAACAGCATCCACCATGGTTGTGTTCATTAGATACTCATTGTCCAGCCCCTCAACATAAGTAGACTCAGCAGGAGGATATGCCCGCTCTACCCAATGATGCACAACTGGGGGGAAAACAAGCCTAGATGATTCCGTGATCTTCCACTTAGGCTGATAACGTTTATATTGGATAGTCGGATCCCAACATACAGTGGGGAGATAGAGATCGTTGAACAAACATACCCCATCATCAGCAAAATTACCACTGGATCCCCCAGTGTCACTAACGGTTGTTTCTTTGGCACTCGTTGACTCACCCCCGGTGGAAAGGGTAGATATCTCTTTCCATGACACAGGGAAGTCACCCATTGGAGAATCAAACATCGACGCGGGGGTGGAGCTTGAAAACAATGGCATTGAAACAGGACTGGTTGTAATCATAACGGATGCAGTGAACACGGGCGGCGGCATAGAAGAGCTAACAGGGAGCACACTCACCTGGGATATATGCTCAGCAAGGGAGACACTCTGACCGCCAATGGCGGAAGCACCAATTTCCACAGAAGTCAAAGGAATTGAGGATCCACCTTCAACTTGGGCTCCAACGAGAGTATCTGTATCAAAGCAAACATTTAGAGAACACACGAATAAACAGAGTCCTACAGAGACAAAAACAACCACATACCAGCGTGCAATAATTGGGCAGTCTTGGTTGCTTGAAAAGTTGATAAAGACGGTATTGTCCTACGCCTCTTAGGCGCAGGGCGGGGACTAATAATAGTAGGGGCGGAAGTAACAGCCACACCCTTCGGGGCCGTAGGCACGCTAGCCGCCACGGGCGAGGCGCTCACCTCAATAGTGGCACTTTTCTTCCCGGTTATCTTTATACAGGTTGTTTTCTTGGTTCCTCCCAGGGATGCTTCACCCCCACCGCTGGGGGCAGATTAATAAGTTGAGCAGATGAATCCGCTGTGATAGTAGGAAGAAGGAAATTCTTAATGTGAATCTTCAGCACACTAGCTTCTTGCTCCCCAACCACGCGATCAGCGGACCTCAAAGCAGCATTCCGGGGAGGATCCACAAAGTCAAACAAAGACCAATCACCTGTTTTCACCCAAACAATCAATAACAAATTCAACATCGCTTACAAGTCAATAACCAAATGGGTACTTACCATTGTCAACCCTCTCAAAGGCTGGGTACAATCGGCTATCAGCCTATTGCAAACTCATTCCAACTAACACGAGTGCACCCTCAGGTATCACTTGACACTCGGAAGGATGCTGGAAAAGCCTCTTAAACAACGCATTCTCCAAATACGCATCAGCGGGTGGACCGTCATCTTTAAAATTCTCCGTAGGAGCCATCTCTCTCCAGTGCATCTCCCCGGGGATGACACTAGCGTCTATATAGAAGAATTTCTTCTTCCAATCCTTGTCCCTAGAGCTGGAAGGAACGCTTCTCGGGCAAGAAACACCGATATCCCGGTGATCAAAGGTGAAAAAGGGGGATTTCCAAACAAGCATGAAAAAAGCCCAAAAAACCAAGATCTCATGGATATGACCCAACCCTAAGCAGGAAAACTCGAAGTGACGGAGTTTCGCCAATCCAAGGGGATGTACATGGCAGATATGAATCTGATATTCATCAAGAACATACTTACAGAACTTGGTAATGGGAAGCCGAAAATTGCAAAATTTGAAAAAATCACGAAACAAAGTGATTTTCCCCTGCTTCAAGGGAAACCCCGTGTCCTTGTCTGATGACAACACCAAATGCCACTCCGGCTTTATATCATACTCTTGAAGAAGATTATTGAACGATATCGTTTCTCACTTACAGTAAAAACTTCGGAACTTGTTTGTATTGAGGAAGATTCACCGATTTTTGAAGACATTGTACACAATTAAGAAATTATCGGCGACGGAAGAAACAAATGAAATGATATGAACCCCTATTGGGATGACTATTTATGGAAAAGGTAAACAACCTTTCAAATTCAAAAAGAAACACAAACGAGATGACGACACGTGGCTATTCAGGGCATGTACAACTGTCATCCTAGTGATGACCTAACTGACACACCTTTTCACATCCCCGCCATAATTCAAAAAAGTGTTGTACTTTCACTTGAGAAATATGTGCCCAGGGTGTATTTTGACTTTTTCTTCTTCTTAGTCCGATCTCATGAATTTCATTTCATAACTTCGGACTGGGGGGACATGACGAGGTATGACCCGGATCGACTAACCCGACCCGGTCATCACCTATCATTTTATTATAAATAATCAATTATAACCACGTTTATTCTAGAATGTTCCATTCTGTATGGATAAACCAAGTAACCGAATCTCCAATATTTTGGGAAGATCATGCAAATCCCTAACTTATCGGATTATCTCCTAGTTTATGGTAAACCCTAATCTTAAACTATAAATAGAGGTAAACATCAAAGGTATGGACATTCTGCTCTTACCTACTCTCTCTCTACATACTTTCTTACTCCCAAATACCGAGACTTATTCTCACGCCGGAGGGTGGTTACAGGAATAACCCCATTCCTGTAACGAGTCCTAATAGTTTCCTATTTTGCAGACAGCTGTTCGGATCACCAAAGAGTTGAAGTTCTAACCGGAGCCTTACCGTTCAGGTCAGTGTTTCTTCAAACACCTTCTTCTTAAGCCTTTTCCCCAGATAGCGATTTCATTTATTAAGAGTGGGCCATCTAGAATATATGTACCTTTAACAAATGCCGACTGAGATTCGGACATCACCGAGCCTATCACCCTTTTAAGCCGATTCGCCAGAACTTTCAAGACAACTTTGCTAATGATACCGATTAGGTTAATGTGCCGATGGTTATTAAGCGTAATAGGATCATTCATCTTTGGAACAAGCATTATGAATGATGAACTGCAACCAGTATTAATCACCCCGTGTTCAAAAAAGTTATGATGGATATCTTTGAAATCGGATTTGAAAACTTCCCATAATCGTTTTATAATATTCATCCCGTCAAGCCTAGGGGCCTTATCGTCCCCACAATCGTTAATGGCCTACTAGATTTCCAACGATGAGAACGACTCGATCAAAAATCCTTTATCCAAATCTGATAATTTTTTGAGACCATCACAAACCAGAAATTGTCTTACCCGGGCTTCTTCCTTGAATCTGTCCTTGAAAAAACACATAACTTCCTTTTTGACCTTCAACAGCATCGTTATCCACTTACCACCAATGCTCAATCTCGGGATCTGGTTTGAAGCCCTCCTAATGTTAACATGAGTATTAAAAAATTGGTATTTTCGTCTCCCTTAAGGGCCCACCTCGGTCTCGATCTTTGCCTCATGTCCGTACATTTTTTACTTTCAACTTCTACCGGGACTTTTATGTTTTCATAATAGACCCACTCTTCTTCTTCATTTAAGTTGCACTCCTCCATGACTTCATCAAGCACTTCGAGCTCCTCCTCAGCCTTATTAAACAACTCTCCTTCTTTTTTATAGTCTCATCCCTCCATTCTTATAGAATTTTCCGATAGATGCGAACTTTTTAACCAACCTAACATTTGGAGGCCCGATATCGACCGGTTGGGTAATCGTCTTTTCCACCGCTTTCCGAAACCCAGGCAACCCAAGCCATGAGTTGAAGACCCTGAACAAGTTGGCACCATAGTTCATCTTGCAAACCGAAAGGATTAAAGGGAAGTGATCTGAGTACATAGTAAGTAAAGCTTTCAAAACAGCGTCGGGTCATTTGAAAAATACTTCAGACATACAAAAACCTGACAGTTTTGCTTAGTTTTCTCCCCTATCCCTGACGCAAGTAAACCGTCTGCCTTTCATATCGTATTCTACCAAACCCGCGTAGCTAATGAACTCGTTAAAGTTCCTAGTACACACATTTTTAAAGTTGAAAACTTTCCGTTTGTTCGGGGATCTGACAACATTAAAATCCCCAGCCACAACCCATATACCCTCGAAACCCTCCATCAACGATCTAATCTCGCACCACAGGGCCTGTTTTGCTATCGCTCTTTGGGGAGCATACACCTTTACAAAATTTATCTCTTCCAGTGAATCGTTTATCCGTCTGTTAATGAGCAAAAAGTTCTTATTTTTCACGGAGCACATCATATCAAAAACTACCTTGTTGCAAATACACAGAATACCTCCAAACTGCCCTGAAGCCTCCACGAACTCAAAATCGAACTCATTATTACCCCAGAAATTAATGAAGTTAAACCATAACAGATCCTCATATTTAGTTTCTTGAATCATGATAAAATCGATCTTATGTTTCTTCTTTAAACCCCTGATCCAACCATCTTTAATCGAAACCCTGATCCCTCTAGCATTAACTGAAAGGAAATTCATTGTCTAACCTCATTGGTGGCTTCTTTTATAATTGTCTCCTTTACCAGGTGACTATGACTTCTTAGATCTGCACCTACAATGTTCCCCATTTGAACCTTGGATTCAATTTCATTAGGAACCGACCCTTCTTCCACATTCATGTCTTGTGTGTCTTCAACAAAAGTCTCCTTGGAGGAGCTTGCACTACCTTCGCTGCTAGAATTCACCGTCACATTTAGAACTATAGTTGAGTTACCTGCTTATGAGGCGAGTTCTGTAGTAACTTCCTGAATCTTATCATCTCTGATGCTATTAGTAGCCAGGCACAAAATATTATTAACATTGAATTGGTCTTCCAAGTCCGCCCTAGAACGTTTTTTGGGCCTATCACAACTAATTGGGCTTATCCAATTTGGGCTTATTTTCGTGTTTCTCTTTTATGATGTCAAAAGGCTTCTTTTTTGGCACATGGGCGTGTATCTTGGTAGAGAAGAAATAATTTTGTCCACCTAACTCTTGGTACGCGTTCATTCCTTTTGGCCCTACCCCATTTAATGCATTATTTAATTCCAACGTCTCAGCAAACTTTTCCCCATGCAAGCCAGACTTTTCGACTACTCCAATATGACCATTCGAATTCCTAGGGGAGTTTATCTCCGTGACCTGTCTTCATCTTCTTCGGTAACAACCTCTGACGCCTCTTAGATAATCACACTCCGGGACCCAATCGCTTTGTTCTTCCGTAATCCAAACTTTAAACTTTTTACCTTTCAAACATAAAGTGACCAAGTCAGAGATCAGCTCCCCATGATCCACCAAAACTCCTACCCGGTTGACAGAAAGATCCCTGACTTCTGGGGATAACTGAGATGGATGAACCACCTTGGCAAAAGTTCATGCCATCTCGTCAAACACCGAGTTTTCGGCGAGGTGTAGCAGGACACCGATGAACTTAATCCAGACGATTCTCTCGAAGGGCATAGACGTACCAACCCACATGTCTAATGATGAAAACCACTCATTCCAAATCTCCTTGTTGTTAAAGAACTCTGTTGCTTCATAGTCTTCCCAAAAAACGATTAGCAGACTTAAATCTCCCACATAGTACACTTTTGTTCCTGATATACTTGCCTTAGCCAGGTGCACATTCTAACGGCCTCAAAGGAAAGTATAAGAAACGGTACCATAATTGACAACAAATAAACTTTTAACATGCCAAACAAAACAATTTAAAGCCCGTTGTCTATAACCTTGATTTTATTTAGTGACATATACAACTTTCAATGTTGGTTTAAATGTCGTTGGTGAAACACAGGTTAACACTTGGGTTAATCTGTGGGGTTCTTCCTTCTATGGGTTCAATCTCCTTTCTTACTCGTGAAAATGGCTTGGATCCTACAAAACAGCAACACCGTTAGTCTCGTTAAGAGGGGAATGTGGGGGTTTCCCTCTTAACCAGGATCAGGCGTGAGAATAAGTACTGTTCTGAGGAAGAAAAAACAGTGTGTGTTGAGTGTGAGAGTATAGAGAGCAAGATGATTCAACCTGGGTGATGAAGGGTCCTATTTATAGCCGGAGGGTGAAGAAGGGGGGAGCAGCAGTGCCAGCTGTGGATGCGCGCCAGCTGTCCGACCAAGGGGAATATCCCTTTGGTCTCCTCTGCTGTGGTCAGTGTAGTGGTACACGTGGCGCGCTCACATTTGCCTAGTTTGGAGACGTCGTACTGGTGTTGTCGGACTGCTCCTTGATCCGTTGCATGCCTACTTTGTGACACCCCAGGAAAATCAGGAAAAACAACGCAACTTAACTTGCTTCCTCAGTAACCACGTGCTAAATTTCGGGACAAAATTCTCTTAACAGGGGGAGAATGTGACAACCCTCAATTTACATGTATTCCGTACAATTAATTAGTGATAATGAAAGTGCTTGATGACTGTGCTGAATCATTTAATTGCTCTCTGATTTCTGTGTTATACTTACATGTGCGTGTTAACATACTAGAAGTATACAGAAAAGTTACTGAATAGTCCGGTATATTTTCCTGAGTGTTAGGAATTAACCGTGTTACGAAAATATATATACAAGACGCCTTACGGAACAATTAAACAATTTAACGGAACAGTATCCGACCGTACAACCGGACATTACCCGGGACACCAAATATTTGTCAAACACATTACTTAATTATTTTTGGCTAGTCATGATCCCCGTATACCATAACACCCGCTAAAATACCTACTAACTAACATATGTAAATAATACTTGGGAACTAACTAATGTTTACCTATTAGTTGCAAAATGTTACATAAACCCCCCCCCCCCCCCAACCGATGTTTTGTCCCAAGTAGGACCCACAAATCATCCACACCATACTTCACTACTTACATTCTTGATTTGTTTTATATTTTATTTGATGTTGCTTGATCTTGTAAACAATATATGTAAGATAATCTTTCACAAGTATGGCCAACATCTATACAAAATCATTCCAAAGATCACTCTCTCTCCTCAACTCTCTCTCTCTCATTTCGGTCATCACCACAACCGAAACCACCACCCTCACTTAAACATCTTCATCTTCTTCACATTATGTGCCATTCAAAGCTTCAAGGTTGAATCAATGGAGGTTGCAACTTGAGGGGATTTCAAAGGAACTTGTTTCTAGCTTTTCACCATCTTTTTCGCCACATTTCTTCACTAGATTCGTCCCTAGCTAGAGGCTAGTAGTAAGTCTCATTTTACCTTGGTTCATCTTGTTCAAAGTTATGATTTATAGTAAGATGTGTTGTTGTTTAAATCACTAAAGATCAAAAAGACTAAAAGATGTTAAACAATAGTAAAGAATATAAAAGTTTACTTGTGTCTGAAATATGAAGCGGAATCTTGTTGGTTTGAGGGTTGGTTAAATCATACTTGATAATTGATTTTTGGTTTCTTGTTAAATCCATTGTTCGGACACTCGTTGATGCGATTTAGTAATGTTTAAACAGCGAAATAACATGCTGATGTACTTTTTCAGCCGTCTTCAACAGGCTGTAAACAGACTTTAATAAATCGAAAAACGGAATTTCTGAAGCCTAAATTGTGTCTTTTCGAAAAACGAAGAAAATGGCACTGGAATCACATTTTTTAAGGTCATTTACTATTTTAAAAGTCTGCTTTCATGACAGCAGCTAAGGCTGAGTTTTACTGCAGTAAAATGGGCTGTACGTTTTCGGTCGTAACTTAAAACCTGAATTGAACCAGCCCCAAAAATTCATACCATAGATGGTCACTGATGTACTTGTGACTCTCGAATTGGAATTTGTCAAACGGACTTCTGAGGAATATTAGACGAATTATTCCGTAAACTGCAATCAGAATGTAGTAAATCTGATTGCAGTCCGGTAAACAATTTTCTATAAATCACTGATAACGAACTGGACCCCGATATTTTTACACAATAACTTTTGGTTCGTTTAATACATCCTGTAAAAATTTTCGAATTTTTGGAATAATTTAACTATTTTATTAAAATATCCGAAAACAGCCGGTTTTGAATATAAATGCTGAAAAGACATAAGTTGTGACTCGCGTGTCTAAATGTCGAGTGTGCTATCTGTGAATGATCTAACATGTTATATATGTTATGTGCATTATCGTATGTTTGATTTTGAGTGGGGAATGGATGGGAAGTATATATGGGCATAAACCGTTAAAGTGATGCATGTTATGTGATAGATACGTGTAGGAACTTTGTGTTCTATTTGAAGTCACTAATAAACTAAGTGGTAATCGTACTAGGACGTGATTGACCGACCTTGACTGTTAGCTACTTTTGAGAGTCAAACCGAGCAACCGAGGTGAGTTCACACTCTTAAGGCATGGGATTCCCGGTGGGTTGGGAATGGGATTGAATAACTACTCGTACTATCATTACTATTAAACTACTTTTCACCGTCCTCGGATTGAAGGGCACGTACGTAAAACCTACGTACACTCACACTCGCTACGGTCCTTGGATCAAGAAGGGCACGTACAAACACGACTAGTCGACACATGGGAAGCCCCCACTAATCTTCGCACACATGTTTGGGAAACCGCGATACGGCCACTAATCATCGCACACATGTTTTGGAAACCGCGATCCGGCCACTAATCATCGCAAACATGTTTGGGAAACCGCGATACAGATAACTAAGATACTTGGTTTACGAAATGAACAAATGATTCACGAACACTATAACTACACATCCAACTGTGAATTCACTCAACTTTGTTGTTGACTCGTTGTTACATGCCTTGCAGGTCGTTAGGTATCTATGGAGCTTGCATCGGAGTGGGAAGAGTCGTTGTGGGACATGGACAACTGTGTACCATGCTAAACATTTGAAACGTTTAAACTTATGATTTGGTTTCAAACCTTATGCTTCCGCTTGTAACTTAAACTATGTTTTGTTTAGACACCAATTGTATTGTGTTGGATTTTACAAACTACTTACATGCTTGTTCAATATGATTGGTGGCTTGATCCTGGTCACGTCACGCCTCCAAGCGGTGGTACTCCGCATGGTGGATTTTGGGGGTGTGACAGATTGGTATCAGAGCCATTGGTTATAGTGAACTTGGTTTTAATATGGGAAAAACTTTTTGTTAAAACCAGACTATAACATGTACAGTGTTCAACAATCCACAACGACGCTTCGCTCCACGTGCAAGACTCAACATTATAGGTAATATGGTTTATGTTTGTATTACCTACCTGCTAGTAGCACATTTGATCATAGTATGCATTAGCTAGTGTAATAACTGCTATTTGAACCTTGTGTGCTTACTCTCTTCTGTCATCCCACACTTACGCACCTTGCGACACCTTCTTACGTGTGTTCCTTCTATATGAAGATCATGAGTGAACGTCTCGACATGACCCAGGGTCAGCTGACGGCCTTGATTAACGAACAGATTGCTGAAGCCTTAGCAACCCAAACAGGGAGTCAACCCATGCACCTTCAAACACGCATGGGCACCTTCAAGGCGTTCCTGGAATGCAAACCTCCCACTTTTGACGGCACTGAAGGGACAATCGGCCTTCTACACTGGATCCGAAGAATCGAATTTACATTCGAAGAAAGTGAAAGCCCTACCAACAAACGAGTGGAGTACGCTACTGGCATGTTGCAAGGGAAAGCGTATTCTTGGTGGAATGCACAGGTTCATATGCTCGGGTTGGCAGACGCGAATGCCACCCTCTGGAGCGACTTCAAGGATTGGATTAAGGAAGAGTTCTGCCACCTGGATGACATACTGAAACTTGAGATAGAGTATTATGGTTTGAAGATGGAAGGATCAGAGATCGAGGCATACACAAAGAGGTCCAACGACTTGGCTGCCTTATGTCCTAACATGTCACAACCCATATCTAGGCGAATCAAGCTATACCTCAGAGGCTTAGTCCCGGAAATCCAAGGGTCTGTAAGTGCGGCCAACCTTCCCACAATCCAGCAAGCCATTCGTTTGGCACACCAGCTCACCGATCAAGCGGTGGAAGAGGGCAAGCTGCCCAAGCGTATTAACGCTACTACTACTGATACTCCCAGTAACAACAAGCGCAAGTGGGATGGAAATTCGGGCGAGGGTTCTACTCCAGTTCAGTCTCAGTCCCAGCAACAAAAGACAGATGAACACAGGAACCCTAGTCAGCAGCCTTTTGGAAATCAAGGTCAGGGTAGATACAGGGGAAATCACCCAAAGTGCAATCGATGTAGTTTGCAGCACAGCAGGCCGTGCAACAAGGGTCGTTGTCAGAGATGTAGCAAGTTGGGACATGAAGCCAAAGATTGCCGAAGCTTACGTCCTGCGAAGCAGAACCGACAACAGCGGCCACAAACTCCCCAAAACCAACAGCAACACCAGCAAGGTAATAAGGGATGCTTCCAGTGCGGTGCTGAGGGTCACTTCAAGAGGCACTGTCCTCAGCTGAATCAGAATCAGAACAACAACCAAGGAAATGAGAACAACAATGGAGGCAAAAACGGGGGTAACAATAACGGCAAAGGTCGCACCTTCGTGATTGGTCGGGCTGGCGCAAGGAACGATCCCAACGTTGTGATGGGTAAGTTTCTTCTAGATGATTTCTTTGTTACTGTTTTATTCGATTCGGGTGCCGATACTAGTTATGTGTCCTTAAAAGTTAGTCAAATGCTTAAGCGCACCCCAACACTTTTGACCGCCAAACACACGGTAGAGCTAGCAAACGGTAAAAGTCTCGAGGCCACACACATAGTTAAAGGTTGTAACCTCGTCTTAGCTGGTCAGACTTTCTCTATCGATCTCATCCCTATCACACTTGGTAGTATCGACGTCGTTATTGGGATGGATTGGCTATCTCATCATCAAGCGGAGATTGTTTGCAAGGAGAAAATCGTCCGCATTCCTCGTTCTGGTGAAGAACCTCTGGTGATTCAGGGCGATAAGAGTGGTGCTGTTGTAGGCATTATCTCTTTCCTTAAAGGCCCAGAAGTGTTTGCATAAGGGCCACACTGCCATTCTAACGCTCGTTACTGACACATTAACGGAAGAGAAGAAAATTTAAGACATTCCTATAGTGCGCGATTTTCTTGAGGTATTTCCTGAGGAATTACCTGGTCTTCCGCCTCATCGACGAGTCGAATTCCAAATCGAGCTAGCTCCTGGAGCAGTGCCCATAGCTCAAGCACCTCATCGCTTAGCCCCAACCGAACTGGAAGAACTGTCCAAGCAATTACAAGAACTTGGGAAAAAGGTTTTATTCATCCTAGCTCTTCGCCCTGGGGAGCTTCAGTGTTATTCGTAAGGAAGAAAGACGGTACCTTCAGAATGTGCATCGACTACCGTGAACTCAATAAGGTGACCGTAAAGAATCGTTATCCTCTCCCGCGCATTGATGACTTATTCGACCAGTTGCAAGGGTCGAGCTATTACTCCAAGATTGATTTGAGATCGGGATACCATCAGCTGAGAGTCCGAGAGGAAGACGTCTCCAAAACAGCATTCAGAACTCGCTACGGCCATTACGAGTTTCTGGTCATGCCTTTCGGGTTGACGAATGCACCAGCGGTTTTCATGGATCTCATGAACCGAGTATGCATACCTTACCTGGATAAGCTCGTTATTGTGTTCATCGACGATATCCTGATCTATTCTAAGAGTCAGGAGGAACACGAGCAGCATCTACGACTTATGCTGGAACTTCTTCGAAAAGAGCAGTTGTATGCCAAGTTTTCGAAATGTGACATCTGGCTTCGCGAAGTCCACTTTCTAGGCCATGTGGTAAACAAGGATGGAATTCATGTGGATCCATCTAAGGTTGAATCGATCAAGAATTGGCCTGCACCCCGCACACCAACAGAGATTCGCCAATTCTTGGGTTTGGCAGGATATTACAGAAGGTTTATCAAATATTTCTCCAAGATTGCCCAACCTCTCACTTCACTGACTCAGAAGGGTGTCACCTATCGTTGGGGTGATGCACAGGAGTCCGCATTTCAGCACTTGAAGGATAGACTTTGTAGCGCGCCTATCCTCTCATTGCCTGAGGGCACAGATGATTTTGTGGTTTACTGCGATGTTTCCATCCAAGGACTTGGTTGCGTATTGATGTAACGTGACAAGGTCATTGCCTACGCATCGCGCCAACTTAAAGTTCACGAAAGAAACTACACTACTCACGATCTGGAGCTGGGAGCAGTTGTTTTCGCGCTTAAGATATGGAGACATTACCTGTACGGTACCAAGTGCACCATTTACACCGATCACAGGAGTCTCGAGCATATCTTCAAGCAAAAGGAGTTAAACATGCGACAACGCCGATGGGTCGAGCTCTTAAATGATTACGAATGCGCGATCAAGTACCATCCAGGCAAGGCCAATGTTGTGGCCGACGCCCTCAGTCGAAAGAATAGTATACCTAAGCGTGTACGCGCGTTACAGCTTACCATCCAATCTAGTCTTCCTGCTCAGATTCGCGATGCTCAGGTTGAAGCATTGAAAGCAGAGAACATCAGAGCTGAATCCTTACGAGGATCGAGGCAGCGCCTGGAACAAAAGGAAGACGGTGCCTACTATGTTAACGAACGCATATGGGTTCCACTGTATGGAGACCTACGCGAGCTTGTAATGGATGAAGCACATAAGTCTCGTTATTCGGTACATCCTGGTTCGGATAAAATGTACCACGACCTCAAGACTACGTATTGGTGGCCTGGTATGAAAGCCCACATAGCAACCTACGTCAGTAAGTGCTTGACTTGTGCGAGAGTCAAGACTGAATATCAGAAACCATCAGGCCTACTTCAACAACCAGAGATCCCTAAATGGAAATGGGGGCAAATTTCCATGGATTTCGTTACCGGCCTGCCTAGATCTCAACACGGAAACGACACCATTTGGGTGATCGTAGATCGACTGACCAAGTCTGCACATTTTCTAGCTATCAAAGAAACGGATAAGTTTTCTACTCTTGCAGACATTTACCTAAAGGAAGTGGTATCAAGGCACGGAGTGCCAACCTCCATCATTTCTGATCGTGACGCGCGTTTTACGTCTGAACTGTGGCAAGCAATGCACAAGTCCTTTGGCTCACGTTTAGATATGAGCACCGCTTATCACCCACAGACGGATGGGCAATCTGAACGCACCATCCAAACCCTTGAAGACATGCTTAGGGCATGTGTGATCGATTTTGGTAATGGCTGGGAAAAGCACCTCCCGTTAGTGGAGTTTTCATATAACAACAGCTACCACACCAACATTCAGGCCGCTCCATTTGAGGCATTACACGGACGCAAATGCCGATCACCTCTCTGTTGGGCAGAAGTTGGTGACAGCCAAATCACTGGCCCAGAACTTGTGGTAGATACCACCGAGAGAATTGCGCAGATACGACAGTGAATGGCGGCAGCTTGTGACCGTCAGAAAAGCTATGCTGATAAGGAAAGAAAGCCACTCGAGTTCCAGGTTGGGGACCGGGTGCTACTCAAAGTCTCACCTTGGAAAGGTGTAGTCCGTTTTGGCAAAAGGGGCAAACTCAATCCGCGATATGTCGGACCGTTCGAAATCATAGAGAAAATAGGCAAAGTGGCCTACAAACTGGATCTACCAACAGAACTCAGTGCAGTTCACAACGTATTCCACGTGTCAAATCTGAAAAAGTGTCTGTCAGATGAGACCCTCATAGTTCCTCTCAAGGAACTCACAATCAACGACCAGCTGCGATTAGTCGAGGAACCAGTAGAGATTACGGATCGAGATGTTAAGATCCTCAAGCATACCAGGATACCTCTGGTCCGAGTTCGTTGGAATGCTCATCGTGGCCCAGAGTATACCTGGGAACGAGAAGACCAAATGAAACTCAAGTACCCCCAGCCGTTTAAGAAAAGCGCAACCACTACCAAGGCTGAAGCTAATGTAGAATTTCGGGACGAAATTCCAAATCAACGGGGGGATGATGTGACACCCCAGGAAAATCAGGAAAAACAACGCAACTTAACTAGCTTCCTCAGTAACCACGCGCTAAATTTCGGGACAAAATTCTCTTAACAGGGGGAGAATGTGACAACCCTCAATTTACATGTATTCCGTACAATTAATTAGTGATAATGAAAGTGCTTGATGACTGTGCTGAATCATTTAATTGCTCTCTGATTTCTGTGTTATACTTACATGTGCGTGTTAACATACTAGAAGTATACAGAAAAGTTACTGAATAGTCCGGTATATTTTCCTGAGTGTTAGGAATTAACCGTGTTACGAAAATATATATACAAGACGCCTTACGGAACAATTAAACAATTTAACGGAACAGTATCCGACCGTACAACCGGACATTACCCGGGACACCAAATATTTGTCAAACACATTACTTAATTATTTTTGGCTAGTCATGATCCCCGTATACCATAACACCCGCTAAAATACCTACTAACTAACATATGTAAATAATACTTGGGAACTAACTAATGTTTACCTATTAGTTGCAAAATGTTACATAAACCCCCCCCCCCCCCAACCGATTTTTTGTCCCAAGTAGGACCCACAAATCATCCACACCATACTTCACTACTTACATTCTTGATTTGTTTTATATTTTATTTGATGTTGCTTGATCTTGTAAACAATATATGTAAGATAATCTTTCACAAGTATGGCCAACATCTATACAAAATCATTCCAAAGATCACTCTCTCTCCTCAACTCTCTCTCATTTCGGTCATCACCACAACCAAAACCACCACCCTCACTTAAACATCTTCATCTTCTTCACATTATGTGCCATTCAAAGCTTCAAGGTTGAATCAATGGAGGTTGCAACTTGAGGGGATTTCAAAGGAACTTGTTTCTAGCTTTTCACCATCTTTTTCGCCACATTTCTTCACTAGATTCGTCCCTAGCTAGAGGCTACTAGTAAGTCTCATTTTACCTTGGTTCATCTTGTTCAAAGTTATGATTTATAGTAAGATGTGTTGTTTAAATCACTAAAGATCAAAAAGACTAGAAGATGTTAAACAATAGTAAAGAATATAAAAGTTTACTTGTGTCTGAAATATGAAGCGGAATCTTGTTGGTTTGAGGGTTGGTTAAATCATACTTGATAATTGATTTTTGGTTTCTTGTTAAATCCATTGTTCGGACACTTGTTGATGCGATTTAGTAATGTTTAAACAGCGAAATAACATGCTGATGTACTTTTTCAGCCGTTTTCAACAGGCTGTAAACAGACTTTAATAAATCGAAAAACGGAATTTCTGAAGCCTAAATTGTGTCTTTTCGAAAAACGAAGAAAATGACGCTGGAATCACATTTTTTTAAGGTCGTTTACTATTTTAAAAGTCTGCTTTCATGACAGCAGCTAAGGCTGAGTTTTACTGCAGTAAAATGGGCTGTACGTTTTCGGTCGTAACTTAAAACCTGAATTGAACCAGCCCCAAAAATTCATACCATAGATGGTCACTGATGTACTTGTGACTCTCGAATTGGAATTTTGTCAAACGGACTTCCGAGGAATTTTAGACGAATTATTCCGTAAACTGCAATCAGAATGTAGTAAATCTGATTGCAGTCCGGTAAACAATTTTCTATAAATCACTGATAACGAACTGGACCCCGATATTTTTACACAATAACTTTTTGTTCGTTTAATACATCCTGTAAAAATTTGGGAATTTTTGGAATAATTTAACTATTTTATTAAAATATCCGAAAACAGCCGGTTTTGAATATAAATGCTGAAAAGACATAAGTTGTGACTCGCGTGTCTAAATGTCGAGTGTGCTATCTGTGAATGATCTAACATGTTATATATGTTATGTGCATTATCGTATGTTTGATTTTGAGTGGGGAATGGATGGGAAGTATATATGGGCATAAACCGTCAAAGTGATGCATGTTATGTGATAGATACGTGTAGGAACTTTGTGTTCTATTTGAAGTCACTAATAAACTAAGTGGTAATCGTACTAGGATGTGATTGACTGACCTTGACTGTTACCTACTTTTGAGAGTCAAACCGAGCAACCGAGGTGAGTTCACACTCTTAAGGCATGGGATTCCCGGTGGGTTGGGAATGGGATTGAATAACTACTCGTACTATCATTACTATTAAACTACTTTTCACCGTCTTCGGATTGACGGGCACGTACGTAAAACCTACGTACACTCACACTCACACTCGCTACGGTCCTTGGATCAAGAAGGGCACGTACAAACACGACTAGTCGACACATGGGAAGCCCCCACTAATCTTCGCACACATGTTTGGGAAATCGCGATACGGCCACTAATCATCGCACACATGTTTTGGAAACCGCGATCCGGCCACTAATCATCGCAAACATGTTTGGGAAACCGCGATACAGATAACTAAGATACTTGGTTTACGAAATGAACAAATGATTCACGAACACTATAACTACACATCCAACTGTGAATTCACTCAACTTTGTTGTTGACTCGTTGTTACATGCCTTGCAGGTCGTTAGGTATCTATGGAGCTTGCATCGGAGTGGGAAGAGTCGTTGTGGGACATGGACAACTGTGTACCATGCTAAACATTTGAAACGTTTAAACTTATGATTTGGTTTCAAACCTTATGCTTCCGCTTGTAACTTAAACTATGTTTTGTTTAGACACCAATTGTATTGTGTTGGATTTTACAAACTACTTACATGCTTGTTCAATATGATTGGTGGCTTGATCCTGGTCACGTCACGCCTCCAAGCGGTGGTACTCCGTATGGTGGATTTTGGGGGTGTGACATACTTGGCACTTGATGACTGGTGACACGTGTTGTCCTTTATGTCGGATGGAGCATCTTTGGTGCCACCTTGATATTTTCCAGAAGCTTCTGGAAGCTTCTGGATGGTCTCGTTGACGTCAGCGCCACATAGGATGGAAAAGGTGGTGTGGCCCTTCCCATGTGGGCAAGGAATTGGGACCATACCTCTTCAAGTCCCCCCAGTCCAGTGTGCCTTCTAGTTGAGTTGATCGTCTAGGAGGGATTCTGGACTTATGAAGGTAGTGTTTATTATGGCGTGCGTTTGTTATGGGAGACCTAAGATATTTGCACTTGATGGTGCGCATGGCGCATGGTTTTTTGCAGTTGTGAAAGTTGAGCCAAATGGGCGCATGGGGCGTGGGTTTGGCTACTTGTAAAAGTTGAGCCAAAAGGACGTATGGCGCATGGGTTTGGCTACTTCTGAAAGTTGAGCCAAATGGACGCATGGCGCATGGCGCGTGGGTTTTGGCTACTTCTGAAAGTTGAGCCAAATGGACGCATGGCGCATGGGTTTTGGCTACTTCTGAAAGTTGAGCCAAATGGACGCATGGTGCATGGCGCAATGGCACTTTGCTGTTGTCTTCAGGAGGAAGTTTTGTTTGTCTTGGGAAGGAGTGACTGATGTGACTGTTGCGTGTCCCTCTGTCTTATCAATGGTGAACAGGCGCCTTTTTAGTCGTTGTCAGTTACTTTTCGGCGAGGTGTCAGGCTTCTGTTCACCTGCTCCCGAAAAAAGAGGTGCCGCCTTCTCTCTCTTCTGACGTGTCTCTCCCATATTGGCTGCTTTTTCAGATCCTGACGGCCCACTACCCATCGCATTAAATGCGATGGGTATAATTATATGGTGGTTTCCTCCATTTTCTTCACTTTTCAAATTTTGAATTCCGGTTTTCTCTCTTCTTCCTTTATCTTTGTTCCTCTTTTCTGGAGTTCATCTACATTATTTGTTCGTTTTTTCACAATGTCTGCTGCAACTCTGTCGTCAAGGAAGAAGAGGAATAAAGGGAAAGCTCCTCCGGGTCCTGACCAGGCAATCATAGGGTGGAAGGAAGAGGAGTTTCACAATCTTGTGAGGGAGATGGGTTTCTTACCGGAATGGGGGGCTCAGTATCTGATCGCCGGTTCGACTGCTATGGGTGCACCCCCTGGTTATATGACCTTGTATGCTGCGTTCTTTCGAGAGGGCAATTTCCGGCTTCCAATTACCAAATTCACCGCCGACGTCTTGAGAAACTACGGGCTCCATCTTTCTCAAATTAATGCTATTGGGCTTCCTCGTATTACCCACTTTGAGTTTGTTTGCATGGCTAACCGCTTGGATCCAAAGTTTGAGATGTTCAACGTCTTTTTCACTGTTACGTACACTAGCGGATTTTATTCTTTTAATGCCCGGACCGGCGTTGCTCCAGTTTGTTCTGTGCCTTTGAAGAGTCTTCATGACTGGAAATCAAATTTTTTCTATATTCGTAGAGGGGTCATCCCGGTGGATATGCATTACCGGGCGGGGAGTGAAGGGATCCCCAAGGTTGATGTGGTTGCAAATTTTTCCGAACAAGACTGGTATACAAAGTTGACTCGTAAAGCCACTCCGATCCTTCAGCTTGAGGAGATGGCGTTGGTGGGTGCCGGTATGAGCATGAAGTGGATTCCTAAGCATCCGTTGGGCGTTCCGGTTTATGGATATGGGGGTAAATGTGAGTGATGTTCCATAACCTTTTGTCTTTTCTTTGTATATATTTTGTATTACTTTTGTCGTTGCTCCTCATCTTCGTGTTTTTGCAGTGGGTTACACCTTGCTGAATGTACTGGACCCGAGAGCCGGCGGTGCCATGGTGGACGCGATCCAAAAGCCTGAGAAACGACCCTGGTTGGATCAGATTCGTGGTCGTTTCCTGCATCCGACCAATGAGAGTTTTACTGCTTATGCCAACATTGGTTTAGGTGAAGATAGTGAGGATGATGATGATGCTTTTGATTTTGTTCGAGAGGAAGTTATTGTTCTCTCGAGTGATGGGTCTGGCAGATCTCTTGAAGACCTAACTTCTCGTTCCCCGCGTGCAGGTCTGGCGCAGGGGGTGGTGCATGAGCCGGTGAACGAGCCTGTTGATGATGATGTAGAGATGCCGGTTGAGACTGCTTAGCAATTGGAGACGAGGAGAAAAGCGAAAGATGACAAACCGGAAGGGAAGGGGAAAAAAGCTGAGGAAACTACCACTGAAACTCCTCGTAAGCGACCTCGTATTCTCCCTGTGCTAGATTACGTTGTAGTTTCTGATACGTTGTCCGGTTTAGGGACCGGAGAGAAGCATCCTGGGTCGGACCCTGAAGATCACGCTACTCTAACAGAGATGATGCAGAAAAAGGCTTTTGAGGATAGGAAACGAAAGCTTGATGAGCAGGCTGCTGCTATGCTCGCATCAAAAAAGATTAAACTCCAAAAGGAGGATCCTCTTTCCCCTTATGAGTCGGAGGTTGACATGGGTATTTTTACAGAGAAAACTGGGGATTTGTTGGAGAAGATTTTTGAGGCTTCTGGTATTCGTTTTATCAGTTTCCAGTTTGCCTTTTTATTATTTCTTACTTTCTCTTCCTTTCTCTGAATGTGTTGCTCGTTTTGGAGCAGGTGCCAAACCAGCCAAGACTGCACACAAGATTGATATTTCCAAAATTACTCCCCTTGCCTCTCTTCCTTCGAGGGCATTTGGGTTGTCTCCCCCTCACGAAACCTCTGGTGAGAAGAGGAAAGAAGGTGTTGTGAATGTTGAGCAGGTTGGGGAGGGTGGTGGTGATACAGGTGGTGCTGGCGGTGGTGATCGTGGTAAGAATATTGAAGTTGAGGTGGAGAAAAGTGAGACCACTCCGCGTCAAACGATATATACCAAACGCCCACCGGGTGGTGGTGGTGGTGCAACTTCCGGAGCGGTTCGGAGTCCTGATTTTGAGTATGCTCGGGGTGGGTCCTGGGATACCCACAACTTAGCCTGTGATGATTTGCCCCATGCTCCTCGCTGGCGTTTGACCCAGGGCTCCCGGATGAATGATCTTGACAATTGTCATGAGTTTTTCTCTCTGTCTCTTCCCCCGGCTGAAAGGTTATTTCAGAAGAGGCGCCGCCGGTTAGAACTTTTGGATGAGCATGTTCAATCTGGGGTTAACTTCTGGTCCACTTCTCAGGAGATCGTCCATGAGTGGAAGCTGATGGGGGAGGACACTCTTGAGTTTGAAAATGAGAAGAAGTAATTTGCGGAAGAGAGAGGAAAATTCAATGCTGAGAAGAAAGGGTTGGTGTGGAGGTTATTTGATGCAGAGGAGAAACTCGCCCAAGAGAAGCAAGTCAATGCTGACAAGCAGAAAAATTGGGAGGCTGCATGCGAGCATACGAATGCGGAGCTGAAAACTCAACGTGACGCTATTGTACGTTTGTCTGGTGAGAAGACAAAGATTGCTGAGGAAGCTGATCAGGCACGTGTCGCGTTTGAGAAGAAAGAAAAGGAGTATATTGATCGTATTGCTAAACTGGAAGACCTTGCGAGACAGTATGAGGTTGTTGAACGTCTTCTTCAGGAGAAAACTGTTGAATGCAAGGCCTCTGAAGTCCTTGCTGAGGAAACATCGGCCGATTGCAAGTGGTTGCTTTCGCGCGCGGTGCCCCTGGTAACTTACTTTATTTTATTTTGTGATTTTCGTTGGCTGTTTCTCTTATTTGTGTGTTTCTCGCAGATTGCTGATCGCATAGTGAACTCCCACGAACTTGCCAACTATTTGTTTGAGTTGGGGCAAGCTGGTTATAATAGCGGGCGGAAGGATGGTTATAATGAGGGCAGAGCTGCGGCTCTCCGTAAAGAGAAGGAGCATTACTTCAAGTTATGGAAAGAGGATTGTGGTGCTGCTTATACCGCGAAAAGGCAAGAGTTCTCGTCTTTAGAGTTTGCTGTTGTTAAGGCTGCTCAAAAATTGGCTCGACGGTCTGATGGTGTCGCTTTGTTAAGAAAAGCTCTTGGAGATGAGGATCGTGCGGCTGGAGGTGCTGGTTCCAGTCATCCGGAATGAAGGCTTCCGGCCTGCGTGCCCCGTATGGCCTTGGATGGCCTTGTAATCATTTGACAAGTTTGTGAACAATTTTAATTTTTGCTTATCTATCGTGCTTCTGAACAATTTAGTATTTTTGACGTTTGATATGTTAGTATATGCCTTCGTATTATTGCGAATTTTGTTGACGTCATAATATGTGCATGTATAATTACTTTGCTTCAGGTATCACGAATGAATGATGGCGCTGACAGGTTGTGTTGTGTTTATTACAACGTTCTATTCTATCGTTTATAGGCGCAGGTTGGTTCGTGAATACGAAGTGATCGAATTACAGGTAATTGTGTGGACCCAGCTGTGCTCAGCCTTGGGGGTGCTTACAATGTTTGTTTTGTCCTGTGTTCGATGCTTTCGTGTTTATGTGGGCACGAAGTATTTATTTGCCGTTTGTTAGGCCTTAGTTATGTATTCGACCCGGCTGTGCACTTTGTTTGTGACATGCCTTGGAGGTCTACAACGTTTACTAATGGTCGAGCCATGGATGTTTTCGTGTATGCCCAAAGTAATTTATGCAGTTGTGACAAGAAATTTGCATGATATAGAGATAGCCAAACACTTCTTGTATTAATATAAATGTGTTGGCGATTTGCCTGTTACGATTACATAACCTTTCTACATATAACATTTTCTCAGCTGTTGAGCGTTCCAAGTTCTTGGAACCTCCTTGTTGTCAATGGTGCGTAGCTTGTAGGCTCCTTTTCCGAGTACTGCGTCTACGACATATGGACCCTCGCCAATTTTCCAGGTTTTTCAGCATTTGAGGCTTCGTTGTCTCTGAGGACGTACTCTCTCGGGTTGAAGGTGCAGACTCGGACCTTGGAGTTGTAATACTTTTCCAGCTTCGTTTTGTACTTCGCTTCATTTATTGCCGCCATTTCTTTCCTTTCTTCTAGGAGGTCAAGGTCGATCCTCCTCTCTTCATCGTTGTTGATCAGGTTCATTGAGAGCATTTGTGGTGACGACAATCCTATCTCCGCTGGTATTACTGCCTCGGACCCGTAAACTAAGCTAAACGGTGTTTCTCCGTTGCTTGTCTTGGGCATCGTCCTGTGGGCCCACAAGATGCTGGGCAGTTCGTCTACCCAACCTCTTCTCTTTTCTCCCAACCTTGCCTTGATTCCATCGACAATACTCTTGTTGACGGCTTCAACTTGACCATTCCCCTGCGGGTGCGCGACCGAGGAGCATGTGTGCTCAATGTGTAATTCTTTAAACCACTGTTGAAGATTGTCTTCGGCAAAGTTCGTTCCGTTGTTTGTGATGATCTTGAGTGGTAATCCAAAACGGCATATGATTTGTTCCCAAATGAATTTTTTGACAACAGTGGTTGTGGTCGATGCGAGTGCCTTTGCCTCTACCCATTTGGTGAAATAGTCGACTGCGACTATTATGAATTTGACAGCTCCTGGGGCTTCGGGGAAAGGTCCGACCATATCTATTCCCCACTGTTGAAAGGGCCACGCCGTTGTAACTGGCACCAATTCATTCTTGGGACGCATCGTTTTGGGAGCGTGTCTTTGGCACCCACTGCATTTCCTTAATTCTTTAACCGCATCTAAATGCATCCCGGGCCAATAATACCCCGCATTCATGACCTTTGCCACCACCATTCTTGGTCCGGCGTGTATACCACAAATTCCCTCGTGCACTTCTCTGATCAGATAGCTTGCGTCTTCGGGATCGACGCATCTTAACAGTGGCCCAAGGTATGACTTTCGATATAAGATTCCATCAACCATCTGATAATGTTCAGCTTTGTATTGGATTTTCCTCGCCTCAGCTTTGTTCTCGGGGAGTATTCCATATTGAAGGTACGCGATTATCGGAGTCATCCAAGATGTTGTTCCTAGTTGAACAACGTTTACTTCTCTTAGTGGCACTGACGGGTTGCTTAAAACTTCTATGCGCACATCTTTCGCCAGGTGTTGGAAACTTGTAGACGCGAGTTTACTCAGCGCGTCTGCTGGTTTATTCTCGCTTCTATTAATGTGGTGCACCTTGTAGGAATAGAAAGTTTGTAGCAACGTCTTTGCTTGACTCAGGTAGAGGGCCATTGTATCTCCCTTGGCTTCATATTGCCCGTTGATTTGTCCGGCCACTAACATGGAGTCCACATGCGCATCGATGTGTCGAACTCCCATTTTGATTGCCAACCTTAAGCCAGCGAGGAAAGCTTCATATTCAGCTTCATTGTCCGTGCTCTTAAAATCCAGACGTATGGCGTAGGTGAATTCATGTTTGTCAAGGCTCACTAGCCGAAGCCCAGCACCTGCGCCGTCTTCATTAGACGCGCCGTCTGTGTATAACAACCATGGTTCTTCTACTTGCTGTTTTTCGGCTTTTTCCATTGCTTTACATTCCCGATCTCTGTCAACCGGTACCTCTGTCATGAAGTCTGCAAGTACTTGGCCCTTGATTGCCGGTCTTGGTCTGAAAACCACATTATGACCCCCGAGCTCTATCGCCCACTTTGCTAGTCTCCCTGAAATCTCTGGCCTTGCGAGGATGTTGCCAATATTGTAGTTTGTTAGCACGTGGATGACGTGGTTGGCAAAGTACCTGCGCAGCCGTCTTGATGCGTGGATCAGTGCGAGTACTAGTTTCTCCATGATTGCATACCGGGTTTCTGGGTCAGTCAAGGTTCGCGACACATAGTAAACTGGTGTTTGAACGCCTTGTCGATCAACAAGTAATACTACTCCTACTGCTCTGTCGGAGGCTGATAAGTAGAGCACCAGGGGCTCCCCCTTGACTGGTGCAGTTAATGTTGGCAACTTGATGAGGCAATCTTTCATCTCACGGAATGCGCTCTCGGCTTCCGAAGTCCACTAAAATTGGCTTTTCTTCATGCAATTTCGGAGAGTTTTGATAAACGGGAAAGATTTGGCTGCGTGATTGGCCAGGAAACGGTTAAGTGCAGCCAACCGCCCTGCCAATTTTTGCATCTCCTTGATCGTCGAAGGTGAAGGCATGCGTTCAATTGCTTGTATTTTGTCAGGATTCACTTTGAAGCCATCTTTTGTGACGATGAAACCCAGGAATTTCCCCTCTTCCATGCCGAAAGAGCATTTCGCTGGGTTTAGCTTGATGCTTACTCCGCGTAAGGTGTCGAACGTTTTTTGGATGTTCATCAGCATTGTGTTTTCTTCTTTGCTCATAATGACTAGATCGTCCATATACATTTCGATGTACTTGCCGATAGCATCGTGGAAGGTTTCATTCAAGAGCCTCTGATAAGTCGCGCCCGCATTCTTTAAACCGAAAGGCATCTTGGTGTAGCAGTATAGCCCTGTCGGTGTGCGGAACGCGGTTTTGTCTTCGTCTTGCACAGCCATCTGTACCTGGTGGTACCCCTTGTAACAATCAAGGAAACATTTCCATCGGAATGTTGCTAGTGAATCAATCTTTTCATCAATGTCTGGTAAGGCGTAACAGTCGCGTGGATATGCCTTATTCAGATCCTTGTAATCTACGCACATTCTCCAGCTACCGTTGTTCTTTTGGACCATTACTGGGCTTGCTACCCATGTTTGGTATCTGACTTGTCTGATGATTCCCGCATTTAACAATTCTATCACCTGCTCTTTCATAGCGTCGTGCTTTATGTCTCCCAAGTGGCGCTTGGCATGCACCACCGGCTTTGCATCTTCTGAGACGTTTAATCGATGTTCAGCTATGTGCCGTGGAACACCCACCATGTCTGCTGGTGTCCAGGCGAACACATCCATGTTCTGGAACAACAGTTTCTTTAGCGCCGCGCGCGTTAGGTCGGACATTGCAGGTCCCAAGGTAACTGTCTATTCCGGGTATGCGCTGTTCAACACCCATTTTTCTGCTTCCGCACGAGGTGCTGGTTTACTTGCTTTTGCAGGTCGGAGCTCATCTGTTGCTAATACTTCTTTGCTTGCATATATTATCGCTACCCCCGTCTCTGTTGGGAATCCCACAGCTGAGTGTGGACCGGAGCAAATCATACTGAAGTCTCCTTGGGACTCTCTTCCCAAGAGTATGTCGTGTCTTGAATGCGCGGGTAGCACCATGAATGTAACCTCTTCTGTTCTTGAATTCCTTCCATCCGAGAGTAACACTGGGAACGATATTTGCCCAAGGGGAAAAACGGCTTCATTGCAGAAACCAGTGAGTGGGTAATCAACTGGTTCTAAGCGCGCCTTATCCTCCTGATCGAATTGGTTGAAACATTGTTCATATATGATATCCGCAGTGCTCCCTGGATCGATGAAAATGTAATCGGTTTGGTAATGCCCGATCACGCCCGAGATGACTATGGGTCGCCTTTCTCTTGGGCCTCCTCTTACAACCGGAAAAACAACCTGCCTTTCGCGCCACGAATCGTCCTGTGCGCGCTTGTTGTAGTTTTTCTTTGGTCTTCGCTGACCTCCTTGAATCATATGGGTTTCAAGTTTTTGGAGTTTTTTGTTATCTGGTCCTTCGTCTCTTCTTTGTATTTGGCGGTAGTCGCACTTTCCGCCCTTTACCAAATGAGTGAGTTTTCCATCTCTTAAGGACCTTTCTATTTCTTGCTTTAAACTGAAACAGTCGTCAGTTAAGTGCCATGTGACTTTGTGGAACTCGCAGAAAAGGTTGGGATCTTGACCCATCTTGTTTTGCATTTGTAGAGGTGGCTTGAACTGGTGATTTTCAGTGGCCAAGACCTCGGAAGGGGTCTTTGTTAGTGGTGTCCACTGTTTCTCCCTGTTTTCTCTTTTCACCTCTTTCCGGTGAGCTATCTGATTGATCGTGTGGCGCACATCCTCTCTTACTGGGCTTCTTTCTCTGTGACCGGATGCTTTCCATGGTTGGCTTCTGCCTTTCGTGTTATGCCGGTCGATATGGTTGTACCCGCGCTGACGGTGATCGTCACCGGTCAGCTGTCTGTCAGACTGCACAATGGTTTTGGCCGCTTCAATGAAGGTTTCCCAATCTTTGGGTCCCCCGTCTCTTCCTTTCACACGTTTGATTAGATCATCGCACTTGACTGCCCTCATGAAGTGTGCGCGCATCATCTTCTCGCCCACATCGCCAATCTCCAAACATTCTTTGTTATATCTTGTAATGAAATCTTCCACGCTCTCGTGGTCTTTGCGCCATATGTTTAAACAATCAGCTGGGTCTCTGGTGTGTCTACATTGCTGAGAGAAGTGTGCAAGGAACTTCTCTCGGAAATCGACCCATGATTTGATTTTTCCTGCTGGTAGGCTGTCAAACCAAACGCGCGCTGCGCCGACGAAGGTTTGAGCGAAGAGACGACACCAAGTTGGTAAATTCCATCCGCCTGTAGCTCCTGCACCATTAAACACTTGAAGGTGATCATCTGGGTCTGTCAACCCGTTGTATTTGCCCACGTTGTGTGGCAATTTCGTTTTATCGATAGCAGCCGTGGCAATCTCTCTAATGAATTTTGAATTCTCAGCCATGTCGTCTGGACGATATCTCAAAGTGTAATCGTGCTCTGCTTTTGGGTTATAACCTGCGCGCTTGCGAGGTTTGTATGCTTCATGCTCTGGCGGCAACCTACTGAACACTGTACTTTCTTTGTACGTCTCGTCATCTTCTTCATAGTTATCGAGCTCGTCGTTTATGTTGCGCGGACCTAAACGACTTTGTATTGGCTTCTTTGGTTGATGAGAGTACTGCACGTAGTTGCTTTCCGTTTCGCCGTAAGTGTCGCGCGTGTCGTGCGCGCTTGGCCTTCTGATGTGTGGTGGAGGTATTGACTCAGGGCGCAAAGTGAATGCATTGGTCTGTTGAGGCATGGGGGCGCTCAAAGGCCTTTGCAGTGGAGTGACAAATGTGGACTGGTTGGCTTGTGCTTGAAGCAGAGCTTGCTGCGCACTGAGCTGTGTGTAAACAAGGTTTATAGACGCCACTTGTTCGGCATACCAAGAAGCCAGAGTTTTTCCCTCGGGTAGCCCTAGTAGTGCAGAGAAATTCAGTTGTGTTTGGTCCGATGGAGCTGAGGGACCAGCTCCATGGCTCTGTGTTTGCACTGGTGGTGGTGTTTGTTGGACTACCTCTGACGGAGGTTGGAAAGTGGCCCCGTTTGTAGTTTGGTTGATGATCCTAGGTGGGGTTTGAAAAGTAGCACCAGCTGTGTTCTAAGTAACAACCCTGGATGCACTCCCGAAGATACTAGGAAAATCGTTGTTCATCGGCCCTTCTTGGATAATTTCGTTCCTTTGACCCCTTTGGACGTGTACGTTGTCCGAGACGAGTTCAAAAGAAGAAACGTCTCCATCTACCGGGTGAGAAGGGTTTTGTTCAGCCATTTTGACGGGTGTTTTTCGAAAAGAAAAAGAGATGAGAGTGGTTTTTGCTAAAAGCGGATGGCGCCAATGGTGAAACACAGGTTAACACTTGGGTTAATCTGTGGGGTTCTTCCTTCTATGGGTTCAATCTCCTTTCTTACTCGTGAAAATGGCTTGGATCCTGCAAAACAGCAACACCGTTAGTCTCGTTAAGAGGGGAATGTGGGGGTTTCCGTCTTAACCAGGCTCCGGCGTGAGAATAAGTACTGTTCCGAGGAAGAATAAACAGTGTGTGTTGAGTGTGAGAGTATAGAGAGCAAGATGATTCAACCTGGGTGATGAAGGGTCCTATTTATAGCCGGAGGGTGAAGAAGGGGGGAGCAGCAGTGCCAGCTGTGGATGCGCGCCAGCTGTCCGACCAAGGGGAATATCCCTTTGGTCTCCTCTGCTGTGGTCAGTGTAGTGGTACACGTGGCGCGCTCACATTTGCCTATTTTGGAGACGTCGTACTGGTGTTGTCGGACTGCTCCTTGATCCGTTGCAGGCCTACTTGGCACTTGATGACTGGTGACACGTGTTGTCCTTTATGTCGGATGGAGCATCTTTGGTGCCACCTTGATATTTTCCAGAAGCTTCTGGAAGCTTCTGGATGGTCTCGTTGACGTCAGCGCCACATAGGATGGAAAAGGTGGTGTGGTCATTGCCATGTGGGCAAGGAATTGTGACCTTCTTCTAATTGGTGTCAACTCCTAGTTTCGGAACAGAACAGGATACGAGGTAGATATAATACAACCAACTGTCTAGTTTCAAAGTTGGCATTCTATCTTTCCTGATTGGTATGAAGTATAAAAAAACTAAAGGTAACCCAGTGGCGGAGCCACACTTTGAACAACGGTGTCGCCCGACACCATTGAATTTTGTGTAGCAAATACAACGTATAATAAGAAAAGTTCGAGCGACACCATTGTTTTTTTAAAGCGACACCATTGTCTTTTTACAATTAACACCATTGTTTTGTCTTCTTCTAAAAGAATTAGATAATAAACAAATTTATAGTTCAAAAATTAAGCCAAGTTATTTGAATATAATTAGTATACTTTAAATCATTGGAAGTCTATACTTAATTTTTTTTTCTAATCTAGTAAGCATTATAGGCCCATGTCTAATTGGTTTTGTTTCAATTGTTTAGTAAGCTTTATAGGCACATGTCTAATTGGTTTTGTTTCAATTGTTTAACCTAACCAGAACCAGATGTTTGATGATCATCTGAATGATGCTTGCACTTGTTTGTTATAATGAAAATGATATATATATATATATATATATATATATATATATATATATATATATATATATATATATATATATATATATATTTGCAACTTGCCATTCTACACTATAACAATTCAAAACGTGAATAATAATAAATCTATGTTTGGTCATTTAATAGTTTAATTCATTATTATAAGGCTATAATATTATTGTCTTTTTTTATAATTAATTTACGTTTCTAACCCTGAACATTAATAAATTTATCACAAAACCTCTAAACTATAATAATTTTTTGATAAATGATTTACATATACCCTTGAACTTTAATAGATTTACCATAGGTAAGTTTATTGATAATTATATTTTTTTATAAGCGATTTATGTTTCGACCCCCAAACTTTAATAGAGTTATCATACGGTCTTTAAAGTTTAATAAAGTTAATAAACTTATTTTTTTCTTTTTTTTAACAAATATATGTTCTTTTATCCTTTTTATAGGTTAAGTTCTTTTTTGTTTTACTTATTATAATTAAAGGTAACTTTTAACTCTAGACATGGTTATTTAATCATGTTGCTTTTTAACCCTTCAATCTAAAATATACAAGATAACAAATATTATCATTTTTTTTATTTACCTTATTATAGTTAAATAGAACTTTTAACTCTAAATTGTTTACTTAACTGTGTTGATTCCTTAATTTTACCGTCATCAAATATATACATCCTCTCCATCAACCTTTACGACCTCGCCGCGACGCGTGAGCTCCAATCTTCACCATCAACCTCCTACGACCCGCCGCGAAGCGCATGCTCGAATACCAGTTGAAAACATTATGAATCGTTTTTCAAACATGAAAATACGTACAGAGCAACTATTAAATGAAAATTTTTATATATTTCAAATGACTTTGTAATTTTATTATGTGTTTTATTGACATTGTACTTTTACTGTGATATTTGCTTTTATTACGTGATTTGACCCGACTAGATCTGAACCGATCCAAAAAGTTCGACTCTGGGTTACTATAAACCAGGGTATCCATAAAAAATGACACCATAAGAAAAAGTTTCTGGCTCCGCCACTGAGGTAACCTATACATACGTGTCAACCAAACAGACACTTTAATCTCATGCAAGCTCTCTCCATCGGACACCAATACCTCACTCTCACCACGTACGTGCACCACCACCCCGTCCTTTAAAACACACCCTAATCTCCTCACTTGTTCTCAAAAAAAAAAACATGGCTCACAACCAACAATACTATCAACAACATCAACACCTCCAGCCACACCAAGTGGTCAAGACCGCAACAGCAGTCACCTTGGGTGGGTCCCTCATGGTCCTATCAGGGATTCAGGACTCACACTGGCAGCCACAGTGATTGGTCTTGTGGTGGCAACGCCTTTGCTGGTTATATTCAGCCCGGTATTGGTCCCGGCACTGATCACACTTTCATTGATATTTGGTGGGTTTTTAGCGTCTGGGGGGTTGGGTGCAACGGCGTCGTTTGTGTTTTACTGGATGTACCGGTATGTAACCGGGAAACACCCGGTGGGGTCTCGGCAGCTGGATATGGCTCGGAATAAGATCGTGGGTGCGGCGATGGAGGCGAGGCATAAGGCGGAGCAGTTGGGTCATCAGACCGGGAGGACTACTGCTGGTGGTGGTGTTGGTCAAGGTCATCAGATTAGAGTGGAGCATCAGGCTGCGTAGTGTGTGTGGGTAAATTTGAATATTTGATGCATGTAATGTGATGGTATGGTATGATTAATAAATGTCTTCTTACTTTCGAGTTACATTGGAAAAACACGAGAATAGACATTTTTGCTATTTCTTTTTTATTTTTCCAAAAGATGTTGCTTTTTTTTTCTACGTACTGAACATATACAAAAAGTAAGTAACAAGTAAACGTCACATGAAAAAGATAATATATAGAAGTAACTAAGCCCAATTTGGGCTATATAGCAGGCATATATCAGACTTCCAGTTATATATAGACGTCATAGTATCATTTATTTATAAATGTAGTAGTATATCCTTTGTTGTTTGGGCGTTCTGTATGCGGCAAAATGTGATCCAGCCTTGTACACAGCCCCAAGGGGCGCTATCATCGGGTGTGGGGGCGTTGCCAATGCCAGCCTCACCTCACATATCATGAAGAAGGTGAATATTGGTGAGCTCATCTGCTTCAACCAATCAATTTTAAGTTTACTAGATTTATATATTATTTTAATGAGTAAACTGTCATTTTGGTCCCTGTGGTTTGGCCAGTTTTGCCACTTTAGTCCAAATCTCAAACTTATTACATCTGGGTCCCTGTGGTTTGCATTTTGTTGCCATTTTGGTCCAAATTTCAATTTTGGTCAGATTCCCCACCAATGACCATGATATTTTGTCTTTACCCTCAGGGGTATTTTAGTCATTTTGCAATTATTATAACTCAATATATATATATATATATATATACCCTAAAAGTCTAAAACCATTAATATATATATACACACATACGGATAGAGACTATGCGCTCTCTCTCTCTCTCAACTACCACCACCACACCATCACCACCCCCACCACCGGATCTGCAGCCCGCCGCCACCACCACCACTCTGCCGCCACATGCACCACCTCTCTCTCTCTCTACACCACCGCCACACCTCATCTCTCTCTTCTCTCTCTAAATCGATTAGTTAACTGAAATGACATAAGAGATCTAATGTGCCGCCTATTATTAAAGATTCGGTCCAATTTCTTCCTGAAGAAACCATCACAGGTAACAAATCGTTCTAAGAGATCTGATGTGCCGCCTATTATTGGAGGTGTAAGAAAACATAAAGCAGAGGTTCGATTTTGGGGTTTTATTGTGATTTATATGAGGTGATAGTTTGAGATCTGATGTTGTTTGATTGTTTTTGATGATTTATCCAAGTTGAAGAGCATATTATTGTACGGCTACAGTGGTTAAGATTGTTGAAGAAGATAGTAGGAATGCTTTGAGTTTCAGATCTGAATCGAAATCAGAAATATTTTGATCTGATTGTTTGTGATAGAGTAGTGTAAATCGAAAGAAGAGGAAAAAGAATATTGTTGCTCATCTGTCGTAGAAGAAGAAAATGAGATCTGATGTTGTTTGATTGTTTTTGAGATCTGATGTTGTTTGAGGGGGATTAGATAGTGGTGGGGGTTAGAGATCAGAGAGATTGGTGGTGGCGGTGGTTATGGTGGTGGCGGTGAAAGAATGAAGCAGAAGCTCCGGCGGCTATGCGTCTTTTTTGGATGGTTTTAGAGAGAGGGCGGGTGGTGGGGCGGTGGCGGGTGGAGGAGTGGTGGCAGGTGTGTGTGGTGGCTAGGATAGAAAGAGGGGAGAGGAGTGATGGTGGTGGCACTGCAGATGGTTCTGAGAGAGAAAGATGAATTATATATAATTAGTTTAGTTTATTAATTATTGAAATATTATAATAAATTAAGATGGACGAAAATACCCCTGCATAAAAGGACAAAATAATCAGCATTCAACAGTCAAGATATGGGTTTTTTGGATTTTGGACTAAAACGGCAATAGATGTAATAAGTTTGAGATTTGGACTAAAATGGCAAAAATGGCCAAACCACAGGGACCAAAATGGCAGTTTACTCTATTTTAATTATAGGGTACTGAGTAGTGAAAAGTTCTAAATCCATTAGACCTACGGGGCGTTTTTAAAAAAAAATTTGCCCAAAAACGCCTCGGAGCCACCCTGGGCGTGATCGAGCGTTTTTTCGCTTTTCATGGCGTTATCGAGTTTACCGTTCAACGGTAACTTTATTTAATGTTTTTTTTAATTCCCATTTAATACTATAAAAACCTCACTTTACATCCACATTACCTATATATTACCTATATATTGATTTTAGAAGTGAATGAACAGTAACTTCGTTAAGGGATGAACAAATAGTATTGGGTACCGGTTATGAACAAATAGTATTGGGTACCGGTACCCGGTTTTACCAAATCAGGTGTATTTTCGGTACAGGTTCGGCACCGGTATTCATCGATTTTTACCCTCAAATACCGGTGTCGTACCAGTACCGACCGGTACCGAGCTGTACTGTACCATACCAGGTATATTCGGTACCAGTACACACTTTTAGGGATTTCGGTAACGCTATTTTCGGTACCGGTTGGTATCGAGCTCATCAAATCCTGCTAGCAACGTAGCAATGAAAGTAATTGCATCGTGTAGATTACTTTTCATACACACAGTAAGTAAACTGTATTTCGTTTGAATGAGTTTTTATATACACAACAACTTATTTCGCTTTTTTTTTTTTTTGTCTTTTTTCTGTAATGAATGAATTGTAGCATGTAAAATTAACTTGGATATTTAGATTATTGATGAGCAAATCGTATCAAATCCTGTAATCAAACCGGTATCGTATCGGTACCAAATTTACTATTACCAAATCATTTTCGTTACCAGTTTGGTACCCACCTTTTGGCGTTTTCAGAATCGTTACTTTCGGTTCGACACCGGTCTAGCACCATACCTGTATTTATTGATTTTTACCTTCAAATACCATACCGTATTGTACCAAGCATTTTTGGTGCCGGTACCTAATTTCGATGATTTTCTGGATCGGTACTTTCGGTGCTTTTACCGGTACCGAGCTCATCCATATTTTAACGTGTTAGCACCGTAATAACTAAATTGAAAATAACCGAATTTTCAACGTGTAGGACGTGTGGGTCCTATTATTATATATTAGGTTATTTAAAATCGCTTTTTTAGGACGGAGTGACCATCCTTACCACGTCATTTTTATTTATGTTTTGATATTCGGTATCTGCTGCTGACACGCGTTTTATAGACATTGGGTCCCCGTCGCAACGCGCGGGCGGAAAATCTACTAGTTTTTATAAAAAAAACTCACCTTCAATCAAAATTTGTCTCTACTTCTTTTACATTTTATAAAAGTATGAACCCATTCCGACCTCCATTTGGTGTTCCCTCAAGACCCGGGAACCCGAACACCACCCAACCGCAACAAAGCTTTAGTCTTCAAGACATGGACCCGAACATGTTATCGTACGCGTTGATCGTTGCGCAAATGCATCGCCAAAAACTTCGAGAAAAATACGGGCTTTAGATCATCATCTTTTTTTTATGTTTATCTTTTTTTTATTTCCGTTTTTTTATTCGGGTTTTTTTTTTTTATTTCTAGTATTGTAATTTTTTTTAAATGAATGAAGTATTTTAAGTTTTAAGTTTTAAATTTAAAAAAAATAAATAATTGTGTAATGATTGGATGTGCGTTATTAGGCATTATTCCACTACGCCACTTTTGTAATAATGCTCAATAATGCCCACATGCTGACTGGACTGTCACATGGCAGAAAACGCCCCAGGATGATGGCATTATTCAAGTAACGACTACCCATCGTCTTACACACGAAAAGTGAAAAGCAACGAATAATAAATTTATGCCTGTGTGACAGGAATTTTGTGAAATAATCGAAAATCATATTTTAAGTTATTGAGTAGCGAAAAATTTTTAATCTATTTTTACGATGTGAGAGTGAAATAACGTAAAACCATAACATGTAGCTTAAGTTACAACTTTTCTCCAAGTCAGTCGTCTTATAAACAAAGCTTAGGGTGGAGGGTATAATAAGCGGGGAGTTGAGTTGTGACTATAAGTCACTGATCGGTGACTATACCGAGTGATTGAGGGTGTTCGGTGAGTTGGAGAGAGGGTGGGGAAATCGGTGAGTGTTTACCGAAAAGGGGGGGAGAGTGATTGATGTGATTTTTGACCGTTTCCCCATTTTTTGAACGTTATTTTTTTGACTGTTTGATTTTTTTTATATAAAACCCATATTTTTAATCAATTTAAAACACACAACTGTTCTCCATCCAACTCTATTTTTAAAAAAAATTCACTTCTTCTATTTTTTCAATGGATGATATAGCACCGCTATTCCTTCCAATTGATATTAGTTGTAACACCTCGAAAATTCACGTCCTATAATGTATTGACACGTGTCATAAGCTTGAACGTGTGAAAGTATACTCTAGAGGGACTAAAGTTGACAAACATGGAAAGTATGTGAATATAAGGGTTTAAAATGTCATTAAGGGATAAATATAATTTACAGTAACCCTACATGATGCTCATACCCTTACACGAATAAATCATGGATCATGCGAAGCTAATTGTGAATGAAAGTGAGAGATTACAAACTACGGGGGTTAAATGTGTCAACATGTTTAAGTTATACCTCTGAGTGACCTTTTAGCAAACCCGAAGCTTTGTAACGGTTAATTATGCTCACTAGAATGCACGATATAAATTTCATAAAGTTTCGTTACCGTATGAGAAAGTTATGATCAAATTCGTATACAAGGGGTTAAAGCGTCAACGTTGAAAGTTAGGACTTTTCGGGTAACAATAAAGTTAAACGAGGACTAAAACAAAGTGGGTATATGTCTTGAAGCCCTTATACATCAATTACGAGGGCTCAAAATGCAAGAAATTGAGGTCTAAACAAAGTTTGAAGAGCCAAGGACCAAAACTGCAATTAAAGAAAAATATGTTGGCTGACCCTACATGCTCGCGTAGCGCGAGCCTTACATCCCTTGCCGTCGCGCTACGCGACGGCCTCATCTGATCAGCTTTTTGATTTTGTTTGATCTCTTGTCTGCCATAGCCTTGCAAATGCCATTAAATCGATTTGCCTCTTCATGCTTGGCCCCTAAACAACCCCTAAACATCTAGGGACACTTGTTAGTAAGTTGTGGTAAGTGGTAGACTTGTGTGTTTTTTGTGGTGATTAAACCACTATATAAAGGCCACTAAGTTGCAAACATGCTTCACACATTCATTCTTGAAAATCTGATCATTTGTCGAGCACAAGAGCACCTTCCAAGCCTTCCTAGTCGACCATTAGACACTTGTAAGTATGCTTAACCTTCCTTAGTTGAGTTTTTACTTAGTTTTAGCTTAAAAGTCAAACCGTCGTAATTAACGGTTGACTTAACGATTAATCACTAATGGCTCAGTGATTAGTCGAATTGAAAGTAGTTATAAGTTGGTAATTATGTGGGTAATAAACCCTTAAAAGGGTTCCCCCTGATTCCCAATCTAACTAGGTCAAATGTCGGGTCAAACTTGTTAATAAAAAGTCAACAGGATGCTTAATTTCTAATTTATGCATAATTAGCAATGTATAACATATACAACCTGTTTGATCATTATTATAACTTGGTAATAAGTGTAAGAACATGTCTAAACATGTTCAACCCGACAATTTACTGTTTAGACCCGGTTCGGAACCGAAAGTCGCAAAGCTTTGACTTTTGCTTTGACTTCAGTTCTGACCCGTTTTAGTATGATTTAGAAATACCTAAGAGCTTCATTTGGACCAGGTTACATGCTAGTATAACCCTCTGTGATTATACACCATGGTTCATTAGTTAACCGATTAATACGCATGATTCCGTTAATTGCCCATATGTTGACCATTATGCCCTTTTCACCTTAAAATGTGATTTTTGAAAATGTAAAAGAGTAGAAACCTTAGTTACTGATATATAAACTTGTATGCAAAGTTTGACATCAGTTTGAGGTGTAGATTGAGAGTTATGCTCATTAGCGTAATTAAGAAGCTTTATGTTAATTACACGGCGTAATTAGCGTATAGCCTAGTTAAGCCTACTTTTTAATATCAAAATCTTTACCCACTGATGTAATATATTATTTTGAGATTTTTGAAGGTTTTTAATTAATTTTAGGCTGAGCATAACTCATAGTCGTAGGCTTAATCCGGTAATTGTCGGTTTTGCCCTAACGGGCCATAAAATGAGTTTTACATATCTAATTGACTCCAAACCTTTTGCTACTGATCACATATGATAAATAAATTATTTTAAGCCTTCTAGAATAATAAAAATATCAGCCTTATGTATCGAACCCGGAAATGGCCTCTAATCGCCTTATTAAGCGTTTTTAGCACATAGTATGTACTAAGACTATTTTTAAACATACAAGGGTGATACCTACTGATATTTTTGGCAAATTATAATATTTTAACAGTAACCAAAGGTTGATAAACCCAGACTTCAGTTTTGAGCTTTTCGGCTTATGTGAAATTACCAAAATGCCCATACGGTGCATAGTTTGGTTATAATTAATAAGTTTCACATATATACTTTACCCTACTGTTATAACTTAGTAAAATAAGTATTTTTACTGATTATATCAGACCTGTAACTCAGGTAAATACTTAAACTCTTTTATAACCTTTTAAATGACCAAACTACCCCTACGGAGCATAGTTTGCGTTTAAATTCGTTTCGGGCATAATAAAAGACATCTTACTGATGTCACAACATATTTGGAGCATATTAACTTAGGAAACCTGTAAATGACTCTCATTATTACCCGTTACGCTTATTACGCGTTCGGTTCAGTTTATGTAACTAGTTTACATAAATTAGCCGAAACGGGTCAAACCTTATCGGTTTTATCTCAAAATCCAGAATGAGTATAATATACCCATATTAAACAAGTCTTCATACTTGTCGGGTCTAAAACACATTCTATCCGGTCATCGCTCAATCATGCGTACGAACTGTATCTTTGAAACTAACCGGTCTAAGCTTTAGCTTAATTAAAGACCCGTTAGAATCCTAATAGGTTATTATAAACCTTCGTTCCAGATTAGGAGCCCAGTAAAAGTACTTGCATTTGCTGTATTTGATTGATACTTTGCTCAGGTAAATACTCTTAACTTATTTTTCCTATACGGGCTTGGGGTACGGTACTATAAAAGTACCGCTTGGTCGGGTATGTAGTCATGTCACACCCCGACTTTCCACGTATCACCGGTGGGCCCGGTGGGGGAGTATCGTGACGTGGTTGGCAACATAATAGTCAAACAACACAATTATATAAATGCACAGCGGAAGCAAAAGGTAAATATATTACAATCCGAATATAAAGTAATATCCAAGTATTACAACGGAAAGTAAAGGATCCACAGGCGGATCATTTAAAAAAAACTGTTCAACAGACTTTGACATCTAGAGCTTGCGAGACTTGAGTAATGATACCTGGAGTAGCCAGCCTATTTCGTCTAGCACCTGCACTTAACCTTTTTGGAAAATACGTCAGTTTACAGTGGTAAATACAACTCAACTGACTCGTTTTGAAAAGAGTTTGTAAATTGATTTGAATGCACTTCGGCACAAAATATCTTTATAACTTGGGACAATTATTTGTATATAATCTTGTATACAGTTTTACTTATTTGCCGTCCATTAGCACCGGTTAGAAGAGCCGGTTTAAGTTAACTGACACGCCACAGGTATAGTGCCCACAAGGTTGATTCCTTTAGTGGATTACCAGTTTTTACATAATGCATCTATCAGGTGTACGCCTACACCCCGTGCTTAGGTCGTGGCCATTTCGTAAAATGATGCCAAGGATATCCGGGACATGGTCATTTAACCCCCAAGGGCCATACATCAAATAATACAGAATAAAGCGGGTTATGCAAATACATTAATCACAATCCGATTTAAATGACTACATACCCGACCAAGCGGTACTTTTATAGTACCGTATCCCAAGCCCGTATAGGGAAAATAAGTTAAGAGTATTTACCTGAGCAAAGTATAAATCCAATACACTAAATGCAAGTACTTTTACTGGGCTCCTAATCTGGAACGAAGGTTTATAATAACCTATTAGATTTCTAACGGGTCTTTAATTAAGCCTTAGCTTAGACCGGTTAGTTTCAATGATACGGTTCGTACGCACGAAGAAGCGAAGACCGGATAGAATGTGATTTAGACCCGACAAGTTTGAAGACTTTTTTAATATGGGTATTTCACACACATTCTGGATTTTGAGATAAAACCGATAAGGTTTGACCCGTTTCGGCTAATTTATGTAAACTTGTTACATAAACCGAACCGAACGCGTAATAAGCGTAACGGGTATCCGTAAGAGCCATATACAGGTTTCCTACGTTAATATGCTCCAAATATGTTGTGACATCAGTAAGATGTCTTGTATTATGCCCGAAATGAATTTAAACACAAACTATGCCCCGTAAGGGTAGTTTGGTCATTTTCAAGGTTATAAAAGAGTCTAAGTATTTACCTAAGTTACAGGTCTGATATAATCAGTAAAAATACTCATTTTACTAAGTTATATCAGTAGGGTAAAGTATATATGTGAAATTTATTAATTATAACCAAACTATGCACCGTAGGGGCATTTTGGTAATTTCACATAAGCCGAAAAGCTCAAAACTGAAGTCTGAGTTTAACAAACTTTGCTTACTGTTAAAATATTATAATTTATCTAAAATATCAGTAGGTATCACCCTTGTATGTTTAAAAATAGTCTTAGTGCATACTATGCGCTAAAAACGCTTAAAAAGGCGATTAGAAGCCATTTCCGGGTTCGATACATAAAGCTGATATTTTTATTATTCCAGAAGGCTTAAAATAATTTATTTATCATTTAGAATCAGTAGCAAAAGGTTTGGAGTCATTTAGATATGTAAAACTCATTTTATGGCCCGTAAGGGCAAAACCGACAATTACCGGATTAAGCCTACGACTATGAGTTATGCTCAGCCTAAAATTAATTAAAAATCTTCAAAAATCCCAAAATAATATATTACATCAGTGGGTAATAAGTTTGATATCAAAAAGTAGGTTTAAATAGGCTATACGTTAATTACGCCGTTTAATTAACATAAAGCTTTCATTTTACGCTTACGAGCATAACTCTTAATCTACACCTCAAACTGATGTCAAACTTTGGGTACAAGTATATATATCAGTAATTAAGGTTTCTAATCTTTTACATTTTCAAAAATCACATTTTAAGGTGAAAAGGGCATAATGGTCAACATATGAGCAATTAACGGAATCATGCGTATTAATCGGTTAACTAATGAACCATGGTGTATAATCACAGAGGGTTATACTAGCATGTAACCTAGTCCAAATAAGGCTCTAAGGTATTTCTAAAACATACCATAACGGGTCAGAACTGAAGTCAAAACAAAAGTCAAAGCTTTGCGACTTTCGGTTCCGAACCGGGTCTAAATAGTAAATTGTCGGGTTGAACATGTTTAGACATGTTCTTACATTCATTACCAAGTTATACTAATGATCAAACAGGTTGTATGTGTTCTACATTGCTAATCATGCATAAATTGTAATTTAAACATTCTGTTGACTTTTTAATTACAAGTTTGACCCGACATTTGACCTAGTTAGAGTGGGAATCAGGGGGAACCCTTTTGAGGGTTTATTACCCACATAATTACCAACTTATAACTACTTTTGATTTGACTAATCACTGGACCATTAGTGATTAATCTTGAAGTCAACCGTTAATTACGACGGTTTGACTTTTAAGCTAAAACTAAGCTAAAACTTAACTAAGAAAGGATTAGCAAACTTACTGATGTCCTAAGCTTGATTAGTGATCACTTGAGAGAAGTCTTGAGCTCTAGGAATGATCCAAAGTGCAGATGAAGGTGTGATTGCAATGTTGCAACTTAGGGGCTTTATATAGTGATCAAATCACCACAAAATGTTGACATCTAAGTCTACCACTGACCACAACTCACTAACAAGTGTCCCTAGATGTTTAGGGGTTGTTTAGGGGCCAAGCAAGATGAGGAAAATTGGATAAAGGTCAGTTGAAACGTTTAAAATAGCCAACAGCCAACTTTCTGCATCTGGGCATACCTTGCGCACCGCAAGAGTGTGGGTGTTGAGGTGCGCAAGCATGTCATCAGGGTCAACAATCTCTTTTTCAGTTTGCATCCTTGGCTCTTGGTCCTCCGAAAGGTCAATTAACTTATTTTCTTGCACTTTGAACCCTCTAAATTGACATATAAGGGCTTTAAGACATTTACCCACTTTGTTTAGTCCCCGGTTAACTTTATTGTCACCCGAAAGGTCCAAACTTTCAACGTTGACGCTTTAACCCCTCGTACACGAATTTGATCATAACTTTCTGATACGATAACGAAACTTTATGAAATTTTTATCGTGCATTCTAGTGAGCATAATTAATCGTTACAAAGCTTCGGGTTTGCTTAAAAGGTCACTCAGAGGTATAACTTAAACATGTTGACACATTTAACCCCTGTAGTTTGTAATCTCTCACTTTTAGCTTCGTATGATCCATGATTTATTCGTTTGAAGGTATGAGCATTATGTAGGGTTAATGTACAATATATTTATTCACTGTTGACATTTAGAACTCGTATATTCACATACTTTCCATGATTGTCAACTTTAGTCCTTTCAGAACATTCTTTCACACGTTCAAACATGTGACACGTGTCAACTTATTATAGGACGTGAATTTTCGAGGTGTTACATCCTCACCCCCTTAAAATAAATCTCGACCCGAGATTTACTGAAATAAATAAGGGTACTTTTCTTTCATTGTGGACTCAACCTCCCACGTATACTCGGGACCTCTACGGGCATCCCATTTGACCTTTACAATAGGCACATGCTTCCTTCGAAGCTTCTTAACCTGTCGATCTTCAATCGACAATGGCTTTTCCAAAAATTTTAAGCTCTGATCGATATGCACATCTGTATGTGGTATAATCAGTGATTCATCAGCGAAGCACTTCTTCAGATTGCAGATGTGGAACACATTGTGAATTCCACTGAGCTCTTCAGGTAAGTTTAACTTATAGGCAACTGACCCGACACGTTCGATAACCTCGAAAGGTCCTATGTATCTCGGGCTTAACTTGCCTTTCTTACCAAATCGCATCACCCCCTTCCAGGGTGATACTTTAAGCAACACTTTGTCACCTACTTCGAAGTGAAAAGCTTTACGCTTTGGATCTGCGTAACTCTTCTGCCTATCCCGGGCAGCTTTGAGACGGTCACGAATCTGGACAATCTTGTCCGTCGTTTCAAAGACTATCTCTGGTCCTGATAATTGGACATCTCCAACTTCCGCCCAACAAACTGGCGTTCTACACTTTCTACCATATAAGGCCTCAAAAGACGCAGCCTTTATGCTGGTGTGGTAGCTATTGTTGTAGGAGAATTCGATTAACGGTAGGTGGTTATCCCAACTACCACCTAAATCAATTACACATGCACGTAGCATGTCTTCCAAAGTTTGAATAGTACGCTCACTCTGACCGTCTATCTGAGGATGGTAAGCCGTACTAAAATTCAAACGCATGCCCAAAGATTGTTGGAAGCTTTTCCAAAAATGTGACGTGTATCTAGTATCTCTGTCAAAGATAATAGACACAGGTATGCCATGTAAAGCTACAATCTTATCAACGTATAACTGGGCTAACATGTCGGAGCTATAAGTCTCCTTGATGGGTAAGAAATGTGCTGACTTAGTCAGTCTATCAACTATAACCCATATTGTATCATTTCCTTTCCTTGTTTTAGGTAACTTGGTGATAAAATCCATAGTTACCATTTCCCACTTCCACGTAGGAAGTTCAGGCTGTTGTAGCAAGCCCGACGGCTTTTGATGCTCGGCTTTGACTTGCGCACATGTCAAGCATTTAGCTACATAGGCAGCTACAGACTTTTTCAAGCCTATCCACCAATAGTTTGCCCTTAGATCCTGGTACATCTTATCAGCTCCAGGATGAACGGAATATTTAGAACTATGGGCTTCCTGAAGGATAACATCTCGAAGTCCTCCATAAATTGGAACCCATATTCGTCCATTCAATCTCAGAATTCCGTCTTTGCCAAGAGATAACTGCTCCTCAGTTACTCCTAGCTTTTCGTTAGGATAGTTAGCTTCCAACACAGCTTCCTTCTGTGCAGCTAACAACCTTTCAATCAAACTGTTCTTTATCTCCATGCGCTTGGCATTGATTCGGATGGGTTTCACCCTTTCCTTTCGACTCAAGGCATCGTCGACTACATTCGCTTTGCCGGGATGGTATCTGATTTCACAATCATAATCATTTAAAGTTTCCATCCAACGGCGTTGCCTCATGTTTAGATCCCTCTGATTAAATAGGTGCTGGAGGCTCTTGTGATCAGAATAGATCACACACTTGATCCCATATAAATAATGCCTCCACAGTTTTAGTGCGAATACAACGGCACCCAACTCCAAGTCATGGGTGGTGTAGTTCTTTTCGTGCACCTTTAACTGTCTTGAAGCATAGGCAATAACTTTGCCTTTCTGCATAAGCACACACCCCATGCCAGTGTGCGATGCATCGCAGTAAACCACAAATTCTTCTATTCCATCTGGCAATGTCAGTACTGGGGCGTTGCTCAACTTTTGCTTCAGAATATCAAAGGACTCTTGCTGCTTGGGGCCCCAAACGAACTTTACTTTCTTCTTGGTCAAGGAAGTTAGGGGTGCAGCAATCCTTGAAATTTTTTTGATGAAACGCCTGTAATATCCTGCCAATCCCAGGAAGCTACGAATCTCTGTAGGCGTCTTTGGCTCTTGCCAGTTCATAACTGCTTCAACCTTAGCGGGATCCACATGGATACCACGCTCACTCACCACATGTCCAAGGAATTGGACTTCTCGAAGCCAAAACTCGCACTTAGAGAATTTGGCATAGAGCTTCTCCTGATGTAGGAGTTTGAGAATACATCGGAGGTGTTTCTCATGGTCAGCTTGATTCTTCGAGTATATAAGAATGTCGTCGATGAAAATGATGATGAATTTATCTAAGTACGGCTTGCAAACGCGATTCATGAGATCCATGAACGCGGCCGGTGCATTAGTGAGCCCAAAAGGCATCACTAGGAACTCGTAATGACCATAACGAGTCCTAAATGCAGTTTTATGTACGTCTTCATCTCTAACCTTCAGTTGATGGTAGCCTGACCTCAAGTCAATCTTCGAGAAATAACTTGCCCCTTGTAATTGATCGAACAAATCGTCGATCCTTGGCAATGGATATCTATTCTTTATCGTGACCTTATTAAGTTCACGATAATCGATGCACAGACGCATCGATCCATCCTTCTTCTTGACAAACAAGACTGGTGCTCCCCATGGAGACGAACTAGGTTTAATGAAACCTTTAGCTAGCAATTCATCCAGTTGCGTTCTTAATTCCTTCATCTCCGTTGGCGCCAACCTGTAAGGTGCTCTAGCAACTGGAGCTGCTCCAGGGATGATATCAATCCTGAATTCCACTTGCCTATCTGGTGGCAAACCAGGTAGTTCTTCTGGAAAAACTTCAGGGTATTCAGAAATGACAGGGATGTCTTCTATCTTCGGTTTAGGCTCATCAATAATCACTTGTGCCATGTAGATGACACAACCCTTCTTTAAACACTTTGAAGCCTTGAGCATAGTCACTTGCTCAGGCAGCCCATACTGGGTATCTCCCCGAATGGTAAGTGATTCACCAGACGGAGTCTTTATCACCACCTGCTTTTTGTTGCAGACAATTTGGGCCTGCTATGAGATAACCAGTCCATACCCAATACTATGTCAAAACCTGCTAACTTAAATGGAAGTAGGGACAGAGGAAAAGAGTGGTTCTTAATGGATATAACACATCCATTTAACACAGTTGAGACGGTTTCTATGGTGCCATCTGCTAACTCTACCTCATAATTTATACTCAAGGTTTTGACAGGTAAATTCAGCAATTTGCAAAATTTATGATCTACGAAAGACTTATTAGCGTCTGAATCAATGAGTGCTCTTGCATAGAGATCATTTACAAGGAAAGTACCTGTGATTACGTTGTCATCCTGGACTGCTACCTTTGCATCCATTCGAAAGACCCTTGCATTGGTCTTCTTGACCTCTTCAGGCTTCTTGGCGTACTTAGGGCAGTTGGTTTTGATATGCCCTTTCTCATTGCAGTTGTAGCATGTGGCATCTCTTATCTTCTTGCACTCTATCGTCTTGTGCTCTTTAGACTTGCATATCCCACATGCAGGTGCTCCTGACTTAGAATTGGACTAAAGTCTGCACTTTCCAAAGTGGCGTTTCTGGCAAGTCGTGCACTTTGGCTTTTCCTCTGTTCGCTGACTATTCCTTCCAGACCCAAACTTCTTAGAATCGGTGTTTCCCTTGTGCTTCTTCTCTGACCCTCGTGAGGTATCATCCTCACGCTTCCTCTTACTTTCTTCAGATTTCTTTAGCGATCTCAACCTGACCACATCTAAAGTAAGGGACAAAGAGAGATCAGCTGCTGATCTAAATGTAGCAGGTCTTGAAGCCTTAACACTGGCTTTGATTTCTGGGGCTAAACCCCCAATGAAGCGAGCAATTCGCTTGGGCTCTGGGGTTACTAGGTAAGGAACCAGTCTGGACAGGGTATTAAAACTGGTGAGGTAAGCTTGACAATCTAAGTTTGTCATCACCAATGATAAGAAATCAGATTCAATTCTTTCGACCTCATGTTGAGGGCAGTAGTTTTCCATAATGAGGGTAACAACTGCTCCCATGACATGTTGTAGAGCGGGATCTTCCCAGCAGCTTGAATGAGAGACCTCCACCATGCCAGTGCCTCTCCTTTGAATGATTGGGATACATACTTTACTACATCCCTTTCAGCACAACCGCTGATGTCCACCACCGTGTCCATTTCATCCAACCAGGTTATACAATCTACTGCTCCTTTCTCCCCAGTGAAATCTCGGGGTTTACAGGAAACAAAGTACTTATAGGTACAAGACTTGGTACGTGGTTCATTATCGAACACTAGCTTCTTGGATGGAACACTGTGTTCATTTGATGAATGTCGATCATCATCCTTCTTTGGCTCCTCTTTCTTAGAGGGCGGCTTGTTATGAGGCTCTGAACGAGTTTTAGGGACAGACTTAGAGTGGGGTACAGATGAGGCTCGACTATGCGTCCCACTATACTCCTTAAATTGTTCTTCTACAGCTTTAGATACAGCTGTGTCAATCAGTGAACGAAGCTCTCCTTTGGTTATATTAATCCTATCATTATCATCGCGGTTTTCCAAAGGATGACTGTTTATCTCGTCAGAGTCAGCCATGTAGTCTTAGTTGCTACAAAAAGAAAATAAGGGCAAGGTTTATTTAGAAGCCCATACAGTACTATCGTTCTTAAACGATTTATTAACCATGCTTTTAATACACATTTTAGTTAATTTGTTAAATATAAAAATTGTTCAGGATCTTTATCATAATCCTAAATTATAAGTTAATAATAGCACAAAAGGCCTAGTCACGTAGACAAGTTTAATTTATAAGCCATGATTTCAGAGAATCGAGGCATTAAGGTTTGAATCAAAGTTCATTACCTTTTCTTGACAGGGAGTCGTAAGCTCCCACTGTCTTTAGTCTCAGAGGACGTTAGTTATAGCCCGTGGGCACTTCATCCATAAGGGATGATTATATAAATAAGGGGATTTAGAATAACCCAATTAAAAATGACTTATGTGATTTTTATTGTATCACACTTTGTCAAGCATGATAATAAGCTTTCAAATGTTTAACAAGGATTTGAATCTCTCGAATAGGTTCTACCATCTTGGCCTTGTCTGCAGTGATACTTAAGCTAGGTTTTACCCTTTAGAATTCTATTTAATAATTAACGCAGAACAATTTTCTAAATTGAACTGTTAACAAGGATCTAAATCTAATTATGGAACTACCATCTTGGCCCTGTCTTAATATGACACGAGGCTAGGTCTTGTCCCTTTTTAGATTTTGTCATTTTATTATAGTGGTAGATCTTATAATATAGGAATGATATTTTAAACATAATCGTTCCTTTAAAATTTAAACAAGTATATGGTTGCCCTAAACGGGACTTCTTAAGAAAATGACTCGCCCATGCAAGGGCTAATCAGAAAAATAACAAAGAAGTAATTAAAAGACAATGAAACGAATTTGGATTAGTCCTATGTTCTTGTCTAGACTCAAGAATGTGCAACTGTGTAACTGAGGTTAAACACAAAGGCTAGTGTTTAATTCACTCAGTGTTGGCTCTGATACCAACCTGTCACACCCCGACTTTCCACGTGTCACCGGTGGGCCCGGTGGGGGAGTATCGTGATGTGGTTGGCAACATAATAGTCAAACAACACAATTATATAAATGCACAACGGAAGCAAAAGGTAAATATATTACAATCCGAATATAAAGTAATATCCAAGTATTACAACGGAAAGTAAAGGATCCACAGGCGGATCAAATAAGAAGAAAACTGTTCAACAGACTTTGACATCTAGAGCTTGCGAGACTTGAGTAATGATACCTGGAGTAGCCAGCCTATTTCGTCTAGCACCTGCACTTAACCTTTTTGGAAAATACGTCAGTTTACACTGGTAAATACAACTCAACTGACTCGTTTTGAAAAGAGTTTGTAAATTGATTTGAATGCACTTCGGCACAAAATATCTTTATAACTTGGGACAATTATTTGTATATAATCTTGTATACAGTTTTACTTATTTGCCGTCCATTAGCACCGGTTAGAAGAGCCGGTCTAAGTTAACTGACACGCCACATGTATAGTTCCCACAAGGTTGATTCCTTTAGTGGATTACCAGTTTTTACATAATGCATCTGTCAGGTGTATGCCTACACCCCGTGCTTAGGTCGTGGCCATTTCGTAAAATGATGCCAAGGATATCCGGGACATGGTCATTTAACCCCCAAGGGCCATACATCAAATAATACAGAATAAAGCGGGTTATGCAAATACATTAATCACAATCCGATTTAAATGACTACATACCCGACCAAGCGGTACTTTTATAGTACCGTATCCCAAGCCCGTATAGGGAAAATAAGTTAAGAGTATTTACCTGAGCAAAGTATAAATCCAATACAGTAAATGCAAGTACTTTTACTGGGCTCCTAATCTGGAACGAAGGTTTATAATAACCTATTAGATTTCTAACGGGTCTTTAATTAAGCCTTAGCTTAGACCGGTTAGTTTCAATGATACGGTTCGTACGCACGAAGAAGTGAAGACCGGATAGAATGTGATTTAGACCCGACAAGTTTGAAGACTTGTTTAATATGGGTATTTCACACACATTCTGGATTTTGAGATAAAACTGATAAGGTTTGACCCGTTTCGGTTAATTTATGTAAACTTGTTACATAAACCGAACCGAACGCATAATAAGCGTAACGGGTATCCGTAAGAGCCATATACAGGTTTCCTAAGTTAATATGCTCCAAATATGTTGTGACATCAGTAAGATGTCTTGTATTATGCCCGAAATGAATTTAAACACAAACTATGCCCCGTAAGGGTAGTTTGGTCATTTTCAAGGTTATAAAAGAGTCTAAGTATTTACCTGAGTTACAGGTCTGATATAATCAGTAAAAATACTCATTTTACTAAGTTATATCAGTAGGGTAAAGTATATATGTGAAATTTATTAATTATAACCAAACTATGCACCATAGGGGCATTTTGGTAATTTCACATAAGCCGAAAAGCTCAAAACTGAAGTCTGAGTTTAACAACCTTTGATTACTGTTAAAATATTATAATTTATCTAAAATATCAGTAGGTATCACCCTTGTATGTTTAAAAATAATCTTAGTGCATACTATGCGCTAAAAACGCTTAAAAAGGCGATTAGAAGCCATTTCCGGGTTTGATACATAAAGCTGATATTTTTATTATTCCAGAAGGCTTAAAATAATTTATTTATCATTTAGAATCAGTAGCAAAAGGTTTGGAGTCGTTTAGATATGTAAAACTCATTTTATGGCCCGTAAGGGCAAAACCGACAATTACCGGATTAAGCCTACGACTATGAGTTATGCTCAGCCTAAAATTAATTAAAAATCTTCAAAAATCTCAAAATAATATATTACATCAGTGGGTAATAAGTTTGATATCAAAAAGTAGGTTTAAATAGGCTATACGTTAATTACGCCGTTTAATTAACATAAAGCTTTCATTTTATGCTTACGAGCATAACTCTTAATCTACACCTCAAACTAATTTCAAACTTTGGGTACAAGTCTATATATCAGTAATTAAGGTTTCTAATCTTTTACATTTTCAAAAATCACATTTTAAGGTGAAAAGGGCATAATGGTCAACATATGAGCAATTAACGGAATCATGCGTATTAATCGGTTAACTAATGAACCATGGTGTATAATCACAGAGGGTTATACTAGCATGTAACCTGGTCCAAATAAGGCTCTAATGTATTTCTAAAACATACCATAACGGGTCAGAACTGAAGTCAAAGCAAAAGTCAAAGCTTTGCGACTTTCGGTTCCGAACCGGGTCTAAATAGTAAATTATCGGGTTGAACATGTTTAGACATGTTCTTACATTCATTACCAAGTTATATTAATGATCAAACAGGTTGTATGTGTTCTACATTGCTAATCATGCATAAATTGTAATTTAAACATTATGTTGACTTTTTAATTACAAGTTTGACCCGACATTTGACCTAGTTAGAGTGGGAATCAGGGGGAACCCTTTTGAGGGTTTATTACCCACATAATTACCAACTTATAACTACTTTTGATTTGACTAATCACTGGACCATTAGTGATTAATCTTGAAGTCAACCGTTAATTACGATGGTTTGACTTTTAAGCTAAACTAAGCTAAAACTTAACTAAGAAAGGATTAGCAAACTTACTGAAGTCCTAAGCTTGATTAGTGATCACTTGAGAGAAGTCTTGAGCTCTAGGAATGATCCAAAGTGCAGATGAAGGTGTGATTGCAATGTTGCAACTTAGGGGCTTTATATAGTGATCAAATCACCACAAAATGTTGACATCTAAGTCTACCACTGACCACAACTCACTAACAAATGTCCCTAGATGTTTAGGGGTTGTTTAGGGGCCAAGCAAGATGAGGAAAATCGGATAAAGGTCAGTTGCAACGTTTAAAACAGCCAACAGCCAACTTTCTGCATCTGGGCATACCTTGCGCACCGCAAGAGTGTGGGTGTTGAGGTGCGCAAGCATGTCATCAGGGCCAACAATCTCTTTTTCAGTTTGCATCCTTGGCTCTTGGTCCTCCGAAAGGTCAATTAACTTATTTTCTTGCACTTTGAACCCTCTAAATTGACATATAAGGGCTTTAAGACATTTACCCACTTTGTTTAGTCCCCGGTTAACTTTATTGTCACCCGAAAGGTCCAAACTTTCAACGTTGATGCTTTAACCCCTCGTACACGAATTTGATCATAACTTTCTGATACGATAACGAAACTTTATGAAATTTTTATCGTGCATTCTAGTGAGCATAATTAATCGTTACAAAGCTTCGGGTTTGCTTAAAAGGTCACTCAGAGGTATAACTTAAACATGTTGACACATTTAACCCCTGTAGTTTGTAATCTCTCACTTCTAGCTTCGTATATGATTTATTCGTTTGAAGGTATGAGCATCATGTAGGGTTAATGTACAATATATTTATTCACTGTTGACATTTAGAACTGTTGGTGCATCCGTCTGTCGTCTACGTCTTTTATCGAGTCTCAGTCTCGTTACGGATCTGAAAGATGATGATGTCAACATCTTGAATGATGACATCATACTAGTGATGTCATCATTACATCATCTCACAAAAGACAAAGATTTAGAATGTGAAGATTAGAGTTCGGTCAAAATGTTTCATGGTAATTGGACCGCTCATATGTCTAGATGAGGTTCGCTTTTATGTCATTTTGTCAGGTTCGCTTATTTGGTCACAAGATGAGGTCCGCTTATATGTCAAAAGTGAGGTCCACTTATGTGAACACGTATGTAAAAGCGGACCTGATCTCCTATATATAGTATCATAAGCGATCCTCACACATAGAGTTCTAGTTGTTGTCTTCCGGTGAGCCACGAAGTGCTGCCGAAGTGTCGACAGGTTGTAAACGTCATCTATATCAATAATATCGACAGTTTAATGTGTATATGTGCTGAATTACATCAAAACACTTGTTTCCGCCTCTTGTTTTGATGAAAAACTCTTCTACACGACTCGTTTAGGTCCGAATTCGATCCTACAATTGGTATCAGAGCCGGTGAAGAAGAGTTCTATACGATTTCAGCCGATAATTTCTGTTTCTACTCCATTCTTCACGATTTTTCAAAATTTAAACAAGATTTTCTGGATGAAATGGAATGATTTTGAAATATAACGTTCGGAACAGTAGTTTAATCAATCTGTGAAAGTTTCAGATATTAAAACAAAGTAAATCTTGATCAATTTCTCAAAAAATTCGGTCAGATCGTTTGAGCGATATTCAATTCACACGAACAGAATTTTGAACTCAGATCTACAACGTTTTAGTGGACGTTTTTGAACAAAAAACACTTCATTGTGCTCGGTTTTTGTTATAGAACAATCCTTGAAAGTTTCAAAGCTTGAATCGATCTAAAACCTTGGATTTTTGAAGATTCGCTCATACGAACTCGTGATATTGATGATGTCATCAGCTGGTTCGCTTATTAGGTCCGTTATTTCGCTCATCTGGTCCGCTTATCCAGACATCATCTGATCCGCTCATCTGGTTCGCTTATCCGGACATCATCTGATCCGCTCTTGTGGTCCGCTTATTTGAACAATCAAGTCTGCTCATTTGAACATACAGGGTTCGCTTTTGTGACAAATAGAGTCTCATTCTTGTGACACTCAGTCATCGAACAGGGTCATCACGTGTTATGTTGTCAGTAATTGGAAAAGAAAATCACGAGTTAGTGTGTCAGTTGATAACATGTGATATCAGTGAAGCATTGTCGAACAAATTAAATGATGTCTTAATCAAAGTCTGCGGTCCAATCAGTTATTCTTGAAAAAATTGAATTGTATCAGTCAATTACATAAGTTGCGGCCAATCAGTTTCATACTCAATTAGAATTGTCGGATAGTGAATTATTGGGTCCAATAGTTGAGGAGTATTGTCTGATGGTTTGCATGTGATTTTGTTTTGTAAGTCAAGCTTTTTCACGAGATTTCATATAGTCGGTACAGTTAAATCAAATTGGAGGTCTAATAGTTGAGGTACACATGTATTAACTGATCATTATATACAAACGGTCTAATAAGAATTAGGGGAATTCAAATTGTCAACTCACATAAGCTACGGCCCAATCAAAGTGTTTGGTTCATGTGAATAAGTTGGTTAAGTCAAAGATTCTCAGCCCATTGTGATTTTGGTTGTTGATGTTGATTTTCTTATATAAGCCCAAGTTGTGTGTAACTCATTTCAATTCTACGGCCCAAGTACATCGGTTGAATTTTAATTGTTGAAGTGTTATTGTGCGACCCAGTATCATACCAATTCATAGTTTACTTCGCGTGTATTGTTCACGAGTTCGTACCAAGGATCCATTGTGCACTAAAATCCAGTTTGTGTTAAAGTCACAAGGTTTGGAATTTTGTCGGTTCGCATGGTTTGATCAGAGTACGTTTGACAGTCAGGTCGTTTTGTGTGATCAAGTCGCATATTAAATTTATCGACTTGCTTGAAAGTGTCGTACAGTTTGGAGTTCAAAGGTTTCATAGGGTGTGATCGTTTTGAGTTTGATCCGGGTCATAGCAGTCCGTACAGTGTGTCAACCGTCAGTCTGTACAGAAAATTCATCAGCTCGAGTACCAGTCTTATTCAGTCAATTGATAAGAGTTTAAACTGATTGTTTTTGTTTGTTTGTCGACATGTAATCGACAGGAATTTTTACGAAGTGATAAAGCTCATTTGAAAATTCGAAGAAAAATGGACGAAGATTTTTACAACGCATTTGCTACCCCGGCTACCCCGATCAGTATTACACAGAACACATTGATGGAAAACGAAACAGGGACGATGCAAAAACCGCCCAAACTAATGAACATCGAAGAATATAAGGGTTGGGAAGGCCGTTTCGAGAATTGGGTACAAGCTAACTACTTGGATGCGTGGGAATGTGTTGAGACAAAATACATTCGACCAATGAATGATGATGAAGAAGTGGTTCCGATTAAAGATCTAAGCGCCGATGCTAGAAAGAAATACAAAGATGAGAAAATGATGCTGAGTCTTCTACAACAAGCTGTGAAAGAAGACATCTTGGTGTTATTACAACATAATGGAACTTCCTACTCGATTTGGAAAGCGTTAAGATCAAAGTTTGTTGGTAGTCAAGAAATGATAAAGAACAAGAAGTCACTTCTGAAGAAAGAGTTCGATTTGTTTCGTGGTTTGAAGAATGAAAGCACAAAGCAGATTATTGAAAGATATTGCAATCTGCTAGCAAACATGAAGAGATTGAGCATCGAGAAAGACAATGAAGAGTTGATCGAAAAGCTTGCTGATTCATTGCCACACGAGACTTGGGGAACATATCTCATGATGCTTAGAAACAAGAAAGGTTTTAGCAGTTTGACACTCAGCAAGTTCATTGAGAAGCTGGAAGCTCAAGAGATGGAGCAACGAAAGATTATTCGAATGAAAGACTTCGATGGTGAACAAGATATTGGATTGTATTATAAAGCAGGAATGAATGAAAAGTCTTCAAATCTATCTCCGAAAATAGAAACTGCTTACAATGTCAAGAATTCTTCTGAAAGTTCATCATCAGGATCAAACAGCAAAACAAGTTTTACATCATTTTCATCATTTGATCCAAATGTGTCAACAACAAGAAATGGCAAAAAGATTCAATGCAACATTGTGTTGAACATTGAAAATGATCAAGAATTTTCTGAAGAGTTAGCAAAAAGCCATATGTCTTTATTGGGAACTGTTCTTGAATCTTATGGTAGTTTTGTTGCAGGTCGAATCGGGAATCCAATGTTGACAAAGGAAGATTACGACCAGATTGATGCTGAAGAGATGGAGCTGATGGACATAAAATGGTGTTTGGCCAGCGTGTTGAGGAGAGCTGAGAAATTCAAGCAAATCACTGGAAGAGATGATCTACGTGAAGCTAATACTTCTACTTTAGGTTTTGACAAATCTAAAGTCACTTGTTTTCGTTGCAGGGAGAAAGGTCACTTCAAGAGGGAGTGCACCAATCGCAAAGCAAGTGGAGCTCAGAATCCTTTCAATAACAACAATGATTATTATCGAAAGGCCATCTACCATCAAGTTGCTCAACAACCGTCTCAACAACATCAACATCAAGCACAAACTGCACATGGAATGCAAATTATTGAAGACTCTGGAAAGAGAGCTTGTGCAGTGAATCAAGATTCTTTAAAGAGAGTTAATGGTAGTGCCTTGATAATAGATCAAGATGACGAAAAATTACCTGAGGGTTTTAGCTGGGAGAATTTTACTTGGGATAACTATATTCCTGATCAAGCTAAAGCTCACACAGCTTTTGTAGCTCGAGTTGAAGAGGACAGTGATGATGATACTGAATATTGGAAGAGAAAATTCGAAGCTGATATGAAACTGATTGCTGAAAGTGACAGTGAAGATGAAAAGGTTAAAAAGAAGAAGAAAAAGGTCAAGACTCCAGTGAGCAGTGATGACGAAGAAATTCCAGTGATCAAAAGGAAAGTAAAGGTTGAAGTTGAAAAGTTCAAAGTTGACGAAGAAGTTGATGCAAAGAAGATTCCAGTGAAGTGTGAAAACTGTGAAGCTGTGAAGAAGCAGAACAGTATACTGATCTATAACTTGAATAGTTTGAAGGAATCTTACGATGTATTGAACAAAGCAATGAATCAGTATAATCAGACAAGTGAAGAACAAGCTACAGCAATGAAGACACTTCAGGGTGTTTTTATGACGAAACAAAAAGTGGTGAACAACTACATCGAGAAGTGTGCTGTGCTTGAGCAGAAACTTGAAACTCAGAGAATTGAAACTGAAAGAGTTAATCGATTGTTGAAAAGTTACTCATGTACTTCTTATGTCATTGACAGGATTTATCCAACTGTTGAAGGCATGAAGGCATTTGAAGAGGATGAAGTAACCGAAGAAAAGAATGCTGAAAAAGTGAATGACGAAAAGACTCCAGAAAAGAAGAACAAGAAGAAGAGTGACTCAAAGAAAAAGACTGATAAAAAGGATTCTGGTAAGAAACAAAATGTTGGTTACAACAAGTGTCCACCCCCGTTAGAAAATGGATATTTGCCCAGGAATCCAAATCAGGAAAGAGTCGAAAAAGCAACAAATTTACAGTGGGAGTCGGAGTCGTCAGTCAATTTGCCAGAAAATATTGATGTCGTGTTTACATCATCTGACACTGATCATGAGTCTGAGTTAATAAAGAAAGTCGTCGATCAGGTGTTGGATAAAGATGAAAATGAGGAGTCAAAGTTGGAGTCAAACTCAGAGTCAAAGTCAAAGTCGGAGTCAAAGTCTGGTTCTGAAAGTTTGAGTTCGACAGTCAACAGTCAAAATTCTTCGGTTAAAAGGGTTTATAATAAAGAATTTCTGTTATCAAAATCTAATTTGAGTGACGAAACGTTTAAAGTTGCATATACTTTGAATGATTCTGACAAATTATATTCTGATGAGGAATTTCCAATAAGAGGTGTCAAAACTGAATTGATCAAAAAGGTTTTCAAACTAACAGAAATTAATATTTCTGAAATAAAAGATTTAAATCTTAATGGTAAACCTAAACCTTACACCTAAAGAGTTCAACAACGTTTAAACAAGAAAAGGGGTTACCGTTCTGGTTCTGGTTTTCATAAGAAACCAAACCCTAACCGTAATTTCAAAAAGAAAGGTCTTGGATTTATTCCAACAGAAAAACAGAAAAATGAAAAATATGTTCGTGATTTTAAATCAAAGATGACATTTGTTTCAGGTACTTCATCAGAAGAAGAAGAAAAGAAAGAATTCTGGAGACAATCGAACAAAGAATTCCTTGCGAAGAAGCAAGAAGAGATGAAAGAAACGAGAACCTGTTTCAAATGCAGCAATGTTGGACATATTGCCAGAGATTGTTTTAAGGCAATACCATCAAAACAGGGAGTATCTCGTAAACTCAAAGAGAAAGTGGTTGAGTTTGAACCACCAATTGATAGAACAAAATTGTTTAAAAATTCTATTTTTGAAATTGGTGAATGTTCAAACAGATTTTACAAGAAAAGAGCTAAATCTGATAACCAAAAATGGGTTGTTAAGAAAGTTGCTGAAAGCTCTAGCAATGATTCTGATAGGTCTAAATCAGAGGAGCTATCTTCTGGTGATGAATCTGATTCTACAAAATCAGAGGAGTCACAGGTTGAGGTAAAAAGTGAAAAATCAGTTCTGACAGTGGATGATGAAAATTTTCCATCACTTAGGGCTGAAAATTATAAAAAGAAAATTGGTAAAGTTGAGATATCAAATCAATTTTATGATGACAAAAAGGAATTTGATGTTGAAAAGGCTTTTAACCCCGCGGTGAAACACATTTTTGGTAAAATGATTGATCGAAAAGTCAAAGGGGTTAAAGAGTTCTATGAGAAGAAGATGCAGAAAGATAAAGTTGAACCATCCCTGGTTTGTGACTGGGATGGTACATACTATGAACAGTAAGTCTGTGGACTTGCCGGAGATCCCAAGTTGGTAATCGTGGATCAGGAATCGGCATTATTCTTTGTATTTGTTTGTGTTTTTAGTACAAGTGGTAAATCAGGGACATTAATTTGTACTTGATTTTCTACAAGTGGTTGAAGACATAATGATGAACCACATCCCCAACTTTACAAGTGGTAAAAACAAATTTATTTTCCGGAAAAATCATTTTGATTAAAATAAACTTAAGTGTTTTGAAATCTTAATGAGAAAATGGTTTGTTGAAAGGGGGAGTTCTGATTGTTTATGCCAAGTGAATGGCGAATTGAGGTGATTCGATATTAGTTGTCACTTTATTGTACAGCTTATTTTCAAATTTCCTAAAATGTGTTTGCATTTTAGGGGGAGTAAGAATTTTCAGAAAATCCAAAAACATTAGAAAATTTGAAAAATCCAAAAACATGATAAAATGAAAATGAGTTTTGTTGTATAAAAGAGGAAATGATAGTACATCAGTGGACGATCACAACATGCTAAAGAATTGGTAAGATAAAAAGTGATAAACGGTCTCACTGATGATGTGCCAGTAGATTTTTGCACATTTAGTAAATTGTGACGAGATATAAATCTAAATTTCAAACTTGCTTATATCGTGGGGAAACATCTCTCGGATATATGGGTAACCCCCGAAATCTCGTTTGAAAGGTCTCATAATCTGATATACTAGGTTTTTTATACTCAATGATGTCTGGGGTATTATTCCAGGACTTCTGCTGAACGGTAGTTCTGACCTAGTCCTCGAATAATACTTTCTGCAAATGCTTGAAACATAGCATCACCCTCAGGATATATGATAAGACAATAAAATTGCTTAGCAATGCTGTTGTAAAAAAGATCCTCTAAAGGGGACACACCCACAAGATGAGTCATGATCTCTCTGCTGAACGGTAGTTCTGACCTGAGCTCTCATGATTCTTCATAATTTATTTACCCCTACAGATATCATTTGTGTCATAATTACCTGTAAGACTGATTATTGGGATCTGGATACGGGAGTATATTCTGAGGTGGGACACGCGATTGAGTTTAAGTGCTTAAGACATTAATATTGTATCTCGAAGCAGTTGAACTTTGTGTGAGAATTTAAGTGGATAAGTATACTGACAATCTAAGTGAATCGTTTAGAACTTAAAATGAAATGAAGCTTAACGGTGTTGGTGATTTGTCTCATAAACTGATATGATCCTCTTACACAAACTCACAAAAATATTGTTTGTAAATATTTCTTTACTGCATTTCATTCTATTCCAAAAAGATTTTCAGTGTGTTTTAGCATAAATTTTGAAAAATTAAAAAAAAAAAATTGACAACTGGTGTTGGAGAGCTAATTTTCAAAATTCCGAGTGCTAGACATGATGAACAGATGGTTTGGGAGAGTGCGTTGTTTTGAAAATGAAAATGATAAGTCCTGCAAGTGGTTCATCTGAGACTATAAATGTTGAATCATTTTAAAATTTGCTCAACAAGTGGTCATCAGAAAATTTATTTTTGGGTAGAGCATGTGCAGGTATAGCCAGGTTTCGATTTTAAACTTGAAGATAGAGTGTCAGGTTCCGATACCTGATGACTCTGTGTTTTCATCAAGCCAGACTGCGATCCCAGCATATCGAAAGGGGGAGTCTGAAGATTCTTTAAGGAAGGAGTATGTTGGTGATGAAAAGAGAAGAGAAGATAGAGATTGAGGATACTTACAATGTCAGACACTTCAAAGAGTTAGAGAGGACTGATAAAGACTAAAGATGCAAAGACTCGACACTGAAGACTCCGTCAACATCCGAGGGGGAGTTTGTTGGTGCATCCGTCTGTCGTCTACGTCTTTTATCGAGTCTCAGTCTCGTTACGGATCTGAAAGATGATGATGTCAACATCTTGAATGATGACATCATACTAGTGATGTCATCATTACATCATCTCACAAAAGACAAAGATTTAGAATGTGAAGATTAGAGTTCGGTCAAAATGTTTCATGGTAATTGGACCGCTCATATGTCTAGATGAGGTTCGCTTTTATGTCATTTTGTCAGGTTCGCTTATTTGGTCACAAGATGAGGTCCGCTTATGTGAACACGTATGTAAAAGCGGACCTGATCTCCTATATATAGTATCATAAGCGATCCTCACACATAGAGTTCTAGGTGTTGTCTTCCGGTGAGCCACGAAGTGCTGCCGAAGTGTCGACAGGTTGTAAACGTCATCTATATCAATAATATCGACAGTTTAATGTGTATATGTGCTGAATTACATCGAAACACTTGTTTCCGCCTCTTGTTTTGATGAAAAACTCTTCTACACGACTCGTTTAGGTCCGAATTCGATCCTACAAGAACTCGTATATTCACATACTTTCCATTATTGTCAACTTTAGTCCTTTCAGAACATTCTTTCACACGTTCAAACATGTGACACGTGTCAACTTATTATAGGACGTGAATTTTCGAGGTGTTACAAGTCATTTAAATCGTATTGTGATTAATGTATTTACATAACCCGCTTTGTTCTGTATTATTTGATGTATGGCCCTTGGGGGTTAAATGACCATGTCCCGGATATCCTTGGCATCATTTTACGAAATGGCCACGACCTAAGCACGGGGTGTAGGCGTACACCTGACAGATGCATTACGTAAAAACTGGTAATCCACTAAAGGAATCAACCTTGTGGGCACTATACCTGTGGCGTGTCAGTTAACTTAAACCGGCTCTTCTAACCGGTGCTAATGGACGGCAAATAAGTAAAACTGTATACAAGATTATATACAAATAATTGTCCCAAGTTATAAAGATATTTTGTGCCGAAGTGCATTCAAATCAATTTACAAACTCTTTTCAAAACGAGTCAGTTGAGTTGTATTTACCAGTGTAAACTGACGTATTTTCCAAAAAGGTTAAGTGCAGGTGCTAGACGAAATAGGCTGGCTACTCCAGGCATCATTACTAAAGTTGAAAGCTCTAGATGTCAAAGTCTGTTGAATAGTTTTCTTTTTATTTGATCCGCCTGTGGATCCTTTACTTTCCGTTGTAATACTTGGATATTACTTTATATTCGGATTGTAATATATATTTACCTTTTGCTTCCGCTGTGCATTTATATAATTGTGTTGTTTGACTATTATGTTGCCAACCACGTCACGATACTCCCCCACCGGGCCCACCGGACAGTGGAAATCGGGGTGTGACATTAGTGAAGACGATGATTCTTCCTCGAGCGATAGTAGTTTAATTTTTTTCCAAAATCTTATTAACGAAGCCGCTCAACTGGAAGACACAGGCACTTCTAGAAAAAGGAAATTTGTCCATCGAGATCGAGTGAAATGTCACGAAAACCTTATAAGAGATTATTTTGTTGAGGAGCCCGTATTCAACGAAGAGGTTTTTCGTCAAAGGTTTCGTATGTCCAAAAGGTTGTTTTTTAAAATTTTGAGTGACGTGCATGCGAATAACTCGTGGTTTCAAGACGCACCGGATGCTAGTGGTAGGAAGAGTTTTACATCGATTCAAAAAGTTACTTCGACGATTAAGCAACTAGCAACCGGTAACGCTCCAGACGAGTTCGACGAGTATTTAAATATGTCCACAAGGACTTCCCGAGAAAGTCTAGAATATTTTTGCGAAACGGTATGTAATTTATACGCTTCCGAGTTTTTACGTAGACCTACTAGCCACGACGTTGCGCTCTTGTACCAAGCTCATGAGGAGAAACATCACCTTCCTGGGATGTTGGGTAGTCTTGATTGTACACATTTTGTTTGGAGAATGTGTCCAACGGAGTTGCGGGGTCAATATATGAGGGGGATCACAGTCACCCGACAGTTATGCTCGAGGCGGTGGCCTCTCAGGATTTATGGATTTGGCATGCTTTTTGTGGTCCAGCAGGTTCACAAAACGACATCAACGTGCTCCAACAATCTCCGTTATTTCTTACTGAGCGAAATGGAACTGCACCAAAATGCCCATTTTACGTGAACAACCACTTGTACAAGCGTGGATACTATCTTACCGATGGAATCTACCCTACTTGGTCCGTGTTTGTGAAATCATTTCCGTATCCTCACATTGTGAAAGAAAAGAAGTTCAAGAGGCAACACGAGGTGGCAAAAAAAGACGTGGAGCGGGCTTTTGGTGTTTTAAAGGCATAATGGCATATATTTTATCGCCCGATGCGTGCTACGAGTGTTAAAAAAATTAGGATGGTCGTATATGCATGCATTATTATGCATAATATGATTCTAAAAGACGACGGAAACGCGATTGCACCGGTACATATTCGGGATCCTCCAGTCGAGCCCGTTTTCGAAGACACTGCTTATAACGAGCTCATTGATGAAGATACACATTATAGACTAAAATATGATCTTGTGGAGCATCTTGGAGAACAAGATTTACCCCACATTTTAGCGGATTCCGACGACGAATAGTTAAATTAGGTTTTTTTTTTAATTTATTTTTATATTTTAAATTAGGTTTTTTTTTTAAATTTATTTTTATATTTTAAATTAGGTTTTTTTTATGTAATGCGTTTTTTTAATTAAAAGTACCTTTATTTACATTAAAATATGTTTTGTTTATTTATGAATAATTTCTAGAAAATCTATATAATCTATAAGAAGAGATGAGAGGATGATGTAAATCTGCCTACGTGTCAACTCCTAAGCTATGCCACATGTACATGCTGATGTCATAAATTACAAATTAAAATGTTAATATATACTTTAAATACTTCTCTTTCTCTACCTTAAATCCGGAAGCACTTTCAAAATTCAAACCAAAACTTCTTTTCAAAATTCAAAATTCAAAATAAAGACACTTTTTCAAAGAATGGATTTTTGAGGAGAGGGAGATTCAAAATTCAAAATCAAATCTCCACATATATCTGCACATCAAGGGAGGGGGGAGATTAAAAATTCAAAATCAAATCTCCAACCCTAGGATTTCTCCCCTGCGTCGACACCCCTGCTCCTTCAAAAACTCCGATCTACTCCCACCGTAATCCGATCTACTTCCATCGTCACAGATAGAGATAGAGAACCAGACCGGCATCTAGGGTTTCATCAGTGATGAAGAACATCACTCCATTCACTGATGTAGATTCAACCCTATATCACCACAATTTCTGCTCTTACATCTTTCTCTCGATCTAGGGTTCAGACCAGTGATGGAGGCCAACCAAACTACGGTTTCGACCATTGATCTATTTCTGCACATATGGTCTTCAGACAATCAAGGTAAGATTCATTCATTTTGAGTTCGTAATTCCGGTGGTTTTGTGGCTTAAGGGACAGATCTAGAAAAGGAAGATTTGTATTTTTTGGGTTTTAAGATTGTTGAGGATTAACGAGGTGATTCCAGTGGATGGTAAGGTTGAGAAGTAATTTATATCCTGTTTGAGGTCATGGGGTGTAGAGAAGTAACTTATATGTTCACAAAAAAAGAATAGCAATTTGATAATTTTTTTAACGCAATTTGATTATACAATTTTCAGATAAGTTTGTCAAAAATGTGGTTGGATTTTTGTGACTTTTAGATCAGACAGAAGTTACAAAGTTTACTCTATTGAGAAAGTGGAAGTGTAGGCGAGTAGCTAAAGGCTCTGAACTAAACTAGATGTAGCCAAAATTGGTTGTCAAGATTGGTAGTTTGGTGTTACAAATGTGATGGACTAGCGGCTTTGGCTGGTCACCAAACTACATATCTTCATATTATATCTTTTAAACATTTAATATGAATAAAAGGGTATTTGATGTGGTATTATAATTTGGTACTTATAATTTTGGGTTCGTATTTAACTATTACAATTAGTATTAGTCGAATACATTCTTCTAACATATGTATTCAGCCGGTTATGTTTGTTTTTTTTGGCACATCTTACTGTTTATATCATCAGGGCAATTAGGGTGACCTGGGGGGTTGCTGCAAATTTACAACAAAGGCAAAATTTGCACAAGCTGCAGGCGCATCAACAACTTATTATAAACAACTTATTATGAAAATATAGTTTCTGGGCAGATGAGCTTCTTATTCTTGCATCAGCTTGTCAGTAGGTTACCATGAACTTATTTGTCTCTGCTTATTTAGCATATAAATCATTCAAGTTATTTTGTCAGAATAGGTATTCAGTTTCTCTATGCTCAAATATACATAATAATGAATTTATATGAACCACCAACAATGCAAGGTGGGTTTATGTTTATTTCATCATTCAAGATATAATTCTATAAGATTTTTGTAAATTCAGGTTGTTGGTGTACGAATATATCAACAATGGAATTTAGAATAATGGCTTCACGGAGTTATGCGCTATCATGGATATATATCTTACCTCGAAGGCTTGGATAAAGGTTCTTCTTGGGACAGCAATGGCGTAAGTCTATAATATGCTTTATCTGTCCTACAGCTTTTTTTATGTCTAAATTGTATAACATCTTTTCCAATTTTTTAATCTATGTATAGTGTGTTAAGTATGTTCAGAGAAACTTAGTTTACTACAACGATTTTTCTTTTCATTTAAACAAAGTGATGTAAGAGGCTTTATGCATTTGAGTGCACTTTGGATGGTTTTTGACCCACTTCATTAGTTCATTTTTCGTTAAATTATTATAATATTACATTATCGTTTATTGATTGATAGATTATGAGGTTTATGCTCTATTTGTGGATGTGGTTTTTATTATAGGGAATTGATATTTAATGATTTCCTGTATTTTTATTTTTTTCGTCATTTTCTCATATTTGTTGTGGGGACTATGAACAACTTTTTATATATCTATCATCATCTTTATTTATATATTTGTTGTCGTTATTGAACTTACCACCTAGATTAAGGGATCATGTTTCTGAAGTAACAATGGCTGTTAATTATCTGGTTATTTATTTATAGTTTGTTGAATTGCTGCATTTGTTAGGAAGGACAGTTAAGTATTTGGATCAGCAATTTGTGCCCAACGACTTGTGATCATTTTAAGAATGAGGGAATTACTATTTTCAAAGATAGTTTAGTTAATATGTATGGAGCCTGGAGTTAAAAGGTGTCGGGCGCACTAAGGCGATAGGGTCTCGAGCCGAGATGCAAGGCGCAAGAGTATGTTGCTTTTCTTAGGCAAGACGCAATAGCATGTTGACATTTATAAAACTTATATGATACTTGTATAGCTTTATCATTTTATTTGTAGTGAATATGTTTATAATATTATTAATGTTTTTCATTGCATTATCCATATTTTTTTGTGCCATGCAAATATTACTGAAGAGCTTAACTGAAAATCTTGATTCCTTGGCTCACCTGGTGAATTATTTTTTTTAATCTCTACTCAAGTTAATATATTATTTTGAAACTTTCTGCATGCTTATGTTTCTTCCCTTGGTTTGCTTGGGAGGTCGTTATTATTATTTACCAAAAGAGATAGGCAAAATGAGATTTAGGTGACCTGTGATCATTCACTTGCAATTTGCATGTGCTTTAATGCTTTATGGTTAACTCTTTTTATTATTCTAAATCTTGTATGGTTTATATATTGACACACTTTCTCTTATTTGTAACTTTTTTTTAAAACTCAATCGTCACTGCAAGTGCTATTGAAGGAGCTACTTATTTCATTCGTGTACCAACAAAGGTATTTCATATATACTGCTAGAAGTGCATAAGTTATATGATGTCAAAGAAAAATTTAAATAAACATGAATTTTTTTTCCACCCCTCCATATTATAAAGGGCTTTTTGTTGTATGCGATTTAATAGTAGTAGATGGGCTGGTTGAGCTAATAGTAGTAGATGGGCTGGTTGAGCAACGAGTCAAAGAGGTCGGGTTGAATTCACCTTAAATTCTTTTGTTAAAATATTATCATTTTTACTAAATTGTGAAGTGTGTTTAATTAACCCATTGATAGGTAGATTTGGGCCGGGAAACAACCAACAGGTCAAAAGGGGTAAAATTGTCATTTTACATAAGTGGACTGAGTTTTTACCCTTGAGATTTCACACAAATGGTCATTTTACAGAAGTTTAAAAAGAAAAGAAAAATAATCTATGTAAAATGACCATTTTAACCTGAGCTAACTGAGTTTTTTAACTGGGGTTAGTTTTTTGGACTAAAATGGCACGTTTTGAGAATGTTAGGGAGAAAAATGGTATAATTTTGAAATGGCATAAGTGGACAAACCACAGGGACGAAAATGGTAGTTAACTCAAAATATGATGTTTTCCATGAAATTCTATATTTTATGTTGTTTTATTTTTATAGGAACTACAAAGAGGAAAGAGTAACATGGGACGATGCCGATTCGAGCCGTATCCGGAACTTGGGGCGATAACCATGATGGATACTATTAGAGAATTCCACTGTTTTTTGTTGACATACACGTTATGTATCGTCCATCAAATTTTGATATCTTACTTTTATTTTTGTTATATATCTTACGTATACTAATTAGAGAGATGCAATCCAGGCAGTACGAAACTGGGAATACTTAAATGAGGTGTTACATTATTTAGTCGGGCATCTGATTTTGGACTGTTAAAGTTTTATAACATGGGTAAATTTGTCCAAATTGCTGAAACCGAAAGGCTAAGGTTTGCGTGCTATGGTAAGAATACATCATGTAAATTTGCACCACTGATGATTCTAATGCATGTGTATATGTATTGAATATATGTTAGTTAAGGTTTGCAATATTGTATGGATTAGTCATAGTTATATTGATTACAAGTTATTTGTTGAAATGACAGGTGATATTTTTGCATTTGGTTCCACTTCACCTTCCTATCTATAACAATGGGCATATCTGTTTAATGATGGGACTCACAAAGATAACCTTCGATTTGAACTTAAAATATAGGCATGACTTTGGTATGATTCATCTTTTTAACACTATATTCTAAAAATTAAATTTCTGCTTCTTCTGTAATAGCTTATAAATATCTAATTTTGGTATTACAGGTCTAGAGAAAGAGAAGTCATGTTCACTATGTTAACGGTATAGTCAACCTGCTTCAGGTATACTTACAAAGTCTATCCTTAAAAGGAAGCTAGCAAATTTGTTGGGCGTGTCGCATTTAACCAAAAAAAAAAAGTGGAGCGCCATTGCACAACAAGGTTGCGGTAGGTGTTTATTTTCCATTAAATTGTCACTTGAATTCAGATTTTTAATGCCTTAATTATTAAATCTTTCTTGATTTCTTTTTAATGAGTATGTTTTCTTCCTATAGGATCGAGGGATAAATTTCGTGAGTCTCATAGTCATGCTTTTTCAAACGGAGATAAATGTTGGAATGGGCCTTAGAGAAGCTTAATCGCATCTAACTTTAAGAATGAGTGTGGTTTGGTATTGTTTGATGTCACTTTGAAGGTACCTAAATTTCACGTTTTCATTTTTCCAATAAATGATGATGTTATATGAAATAAAGGTTGAGTACAAGTGATGATGCCGAGAGTACATGCTTATTCTATATATGGCCAAGATCAAGTGGGAGTGCTTTCCATAGGTCATGTTGGTTTAACCTAAGGTCGATGTAGGACCACAACACATCATTCCTTTTCTTATACTTTTAAATTCACTAATTACATTAGGGAATGTTGCGTATACATTGTATTTCTTCTTTCTGATTTTTTTACAAGTTTATTACACTGTTCACTGTTCGAACTATTTGAACCAAATGCGCCATAGCCACATGCTTTAATGTTTTGAAAATCTATATTTATTATTGTTTTTTTTGTTACAGATATAATGTTGTCGGTTGGGCTGATTTGATCAAGTCTTGGGAACTTCCATGGAGTAAGATGGTTGTTTCTAGATGGTCAGCTAGCAAAGGGAAGCTTCTGCTTGCAATAGGTGAAGAAGAATTATGTTAGTTCAAAACAATTATTTTATCAATTTCATGTTTTCATAACATTCTTATCTTATTTTCAATATTGTCGTATTTTGATTATTTTAGTAATTGAACATTATGAATTGTGAGTTTTTATTGTTTAGATTATATTATTTGAAATCGTTTTAAAATTTTACACACTATTTTCATGTTGTTTGTTGGGTCTATTTAACGAAATCGTTTTAATACTCTTTTATCTTTATTTTTATTTAAAAATTATATCGCATATCAATATATTTCTCTACTCGGGTTTCTACACGTCCACCGGACGGGTGTCCACCTAGAGTCATTAATGATTTCAGTTTGAACGATGAAATTATGTCCTAACACATACTGTCTTTAACATTATTTTATAAAGATATGTAACTAAACGCAAACAATTTAAATGATATATTATAATCTGTTTTTTAGTATTTGATTTCGATCGTTATTAAACCTTACTCGTGTGTTCACACGGGTCTTACTACTAGTAAAAAATATATAACTCAAACACCCTAGGGTGATTGACCATACCCCCTGATTGAATGCAAAATGAGGAGTGGAATGGGGAGTTGACATGGCATAATATTATTGGGTAGGATTTCACTCAAACACCCTAGGGTGATTGACTATATCCTACACCCTTAGTTATTTTCCCCACTATTATTTATCAAATTTAAGTCTCCTCAAAAGTTACTGTTCATTTTTTGTTGCTTTTAATTGGTTATCACTCACCATCTTCATTAACTATTGGTCCATCTCATCTCATGTGTCTCTGCTTTCTTTCTCTCACTCTCTCCCTCCTGACCACTGCCCCATGTTTCTCTTCTTCTCTCATTAGAAAATTGGTCTTCATTGTAGTAGAGAATTTCTTAAGGCGTGAAGATGACTACGGACATCAAACAACCGGAAAAAATGAGATCTACGCCAGGTAGCTTCTCACCCACCACCGTCTCCTCATTTACAGCGGTGTAGTGGTAGCGGTTAGGTGGTGGCGGGAAGGTGGTTATGTATGAAGAATTAGAAATAACCAAATGCAGCTCCGGTTATGGTGAAGCCATGGTACTCTTCTATGGATTTTGTCGCGTGAGATGCGATTGTGTTCCTTTTGATCACCGGTGATGACAGCGGTGAGAAGATCTCTGCTAGAACATAAAAGGCAAAGGTGGGGGATGGTGGTGATGTAGAGAGAGAGTATAGACTATGGAGAAGGGGTTGAAAAGAGAAGGCTTGAAATGGTTCAAGTTTTCAGTTTCTTACATCTGAAAAGATACACACATAGAGTGTTGTAGGATTGGTTTTGACTTCTAATTTTGTTTTATTTTCACGGTTTAATTTTTGTTATTCAACAAGCAACATGGCTATATATATTTTTTAACGGCACCTCTGTCTTTTATAATTTTGTACTAGTAGCACACAGGTAGGTTTCATAACCATCGAAATCAAACACTAAAAACCAAATTATAATATATCATTTAAATTGTTTGCGTTTAGTTACATATCTTTATAAAACAATGTTAAAGACAGTATGTGTTAGGACATAAAAATTTCATTACTATCTTACGAAAAAATTATTAGTTCAGGTTTGATATAGAAGTAAGCTAAGTAATTGATAATATGTTGTCTAAATTAATAGGGAATTAATAGTAATTGATAATATGACTGGTTTTCTTTAATTTGGTTATCTAGTGTTTCATATAACCTAACATAATTTACATTTATTTGTTTATAACTAAATTATTTATTAAATATAATAAACACAGCTTAATTATGTTTCATGTAACCTAACATATTTTACATTTATTTGTTTATAACTAAACTATTTATTAAATATAATAAACTTTTTAGTTTTTAATATCACAAAACAAATACAAATAGGGACGACTCAAAACCTGAACTTAATAGGTAAATCTGAAACTCGACACATTTGGGACAAATATGGGTGAGTAACCAGGTATGGCCTATGGGACCGAGTTTGGGATTAATTTTTATTTTCATAGGTTTGGGATTTGGTGATATACTCGTTTGTCCGATCGATCACCTGATCGATAAAGTGTACCCGTTTACTTTATGATATAATTTATTTTCTCTTTTTAAATAGGGATATTGGATTTAAATACATCAACTTTCATCATCTGGCTGATAACACTCCCAATTTACGAATTGTACCACGCCACTCCCAACTTTCAATTTATTTTCCTCTAGCATTCCCAAACTAACTGAACGCTAACTAGTTTGGGAGTGTCAGAGAAAAATAAGTTGCAAGTTGAGAGTGGAGTGGTACAATTTGTAAGTTGAGAGCGTTATCGTCCAAATGGTGAAAGTTAGGGTTATTTAAATCCAATGTCCCTTTTTAAATATGTATGTATATGATATATTAATTATTGGCATATATTATTTTTGTCATCTAAATTGGAAGAAAACCGAGCCCCGAGACGTGTACGGTTGGTTGATCGAACTATCAAACAAAGCAAAAAACAAGAAAAAGCATTATGTTGCGTCACGCGACAGGGGAAGAGAAGCCCCCTAGCGTCGCGCGAGGGGTGATTGTTGACCGACTTTGACTTTGATGTCTCGCGTCATGCGAGAGAGTAGGGTAACACCCGTCGCGTCACGCGATGGGCTTGTTTTCGTAGAATTATTCGAGTTGAGCTTGGATTCAGCATGTTTTACCCTAATAAGGCTTCATAATTGAACATAACTTATCTTGGACGAAAATTCATCATCCTAGAGACGAATTTGCATCTTTTGAAGGTGATTTTTGAGTTGAAAGCCAAAAGGTTGAAGCTTTAAGGCGTTTGGATCGAGGATTTCCGGGTTACATATTTCGGTTTTTTGTGTCTACGTTTTATTGAAGCACACCATGTCTTTTGACTTGTTTATGCTTTTGTCTCTGTTTTTGACATCATGTTAGGCTAAACACTTTATCGCTGCCTAGGTTGATTGATGAATACCATGATTGGATACTTTGTTTTATCAGTTCATGGATTATTTGTGGATTTATTAATAATGTAAAAGACTTTGGTTTTAATGATTAGATGTTTATGCGTATTTAATCTTGTTTAAACCTTTGAAGGGGTAAGGTCCCAAAAACCCCACAATAAACACTTGGGACCATACCACAACCTTGCTTTTCGACCTTTTAACCTTGCGCGGTCGCGCACTGGTCATACAAAAGGAAGGATCAAGAAACAGACAACAGTCAACATTCACGCGCCCAAAGGAAATCATAAATCCTTGCGCCTTTCCCATAAACAAAGGATGAAAATCCCGAAATAAACACTTCAGCTTAAATACCCAGGCTTGGGATCTATTTATTCAGCTGTCTCCACACCACAAGGTGCCACACCCGATTACAGCAGTAATCTTCTAGAAGAAATACAATCGTGCACCACCAAGACGGTTATAACCGTCTGGACACGTGTCGTCACCTCAGGCACCCCTGAAATCATAACGAAAGCATGTAATTGGAGAGTAATCTCCACTTAGTCACTTTACACGTGGCAAATCCCCAGCCATCGATCTAAACCACAATCCGTGTGCTCTCACGCCGGATCAAGGAGCTGGAAGGAAGGAAATGCAACCGCTTACGGGGTTAGCATCTTCCGTCAACTTTTCATTAATGGGTTTTCCCGCCCAAAGACTCCCGGCTATAAATATGAGAACTATTCAGGTATGAAGGGTAAGTTACACACACTTCTCAAATTCATCTTCTTCTTCATAATCCATACTTATTCTCACACCGGAGTCGGGTCAAGGAGAGAACCCTTTTTCTCCCCTTGGCGAGGCTAATGGTGCTTCTTTTTTGCAGAGTTATCGGAAAAGGAGATCAGTTGTAACCGAATCAGACGAGAGGAAACCCACCTTTTTATGCGGATTCAAACCCCCTAGATATCTCGGTTCCGGCCATTTATCTAGTGTTTCTTCATTGGCGCCCACCGATTCCTCTGTCTTATCAGTTTTCATCTCGTTTCGATTCAGTTATTTTCCTTCTCTGTTTTAACATGGCAGAAAATTCATCATCCCATCGACAAACCGGTCTTCGGCCGAACGTCGGAAACAATGTTCAAGTAGAAGGAATCCCAGAGGATGCCTCGGATGACAACGAGGTTCAATCCAATCGAGCAAACGACCCTGTTACCCCAGGAGAGTTACCAGCAAACCCTGCTCAGTCAATTTTGCCACCAGGAGAAACTCCAATATCCTGGTACGTCAGGTCTCAAGGGGCACTAAACGCAGTATACACACAGCTGTGTGCTCAGACTGCTCCCTTAACTCAGTCACGGAGACCAGGATCTCGTGCAAACGCTTCCCAACGGGAGGATTCAACTTACGAGAATACAGAAGTTTATGCCAGATCCACATCGAAACGTGAGTACACTCAGTCAGGAAGTCACCATAGAGAACATCATGGTGAACCACATCCTCACCGAAGGCAATCAGTTCATGATAGGTTGGGTTCCCAACGGAACACCCACACCGATGAGTCTGATCCAACATACCGTTTAAGTGCAAACACCAGTGTGTTCAACCGATTGCAGCCAAATTACAATAAATGCAGGCCTCGTGCGGTTTATAACCCTGAGGCAGAACACAACTATGATTTGATTTACCGCCCTGTGGAAGCAGCGGAAAATTCAAAATTCATCATGGAAATAGCTTTGGCTCCGTTGGAGAAGGCTAAACTACCATCCAATGTGGGTAAGTTTAACGGGCTCACTGACCCCGATGACCACTTGAGAGTATTTACCAGCGCTGGATTGGTTGGGGGTTGGACCCTCCCGCTATGGTGCCATCTGTTCGTACAGACCCTAACCGGCCCAGCGCGAATCTGGTTCGATAACTTACCAATTGGACAGATCGAATCTTGGAAAGACCTGCGCGAAAAGTTTTTAACACATTTTAGCCAACAACGACGTTCCATTCGCGATACATCTGACGTTATGAACATTTGGCGCCGAGATGACGAAAATCTGGAGGATTTCATCACCAGATACAATAAAGAGGTGTTAGAGATCGGCGGAGTTCATGAGCAACTAATCCGCGCTCAATTCAAGTACGCGGTTAGATGCGATGACATGATTAAGGTCTTATCTGGGACAGAGGGCCTTCCAAAAAGTTGGGAGAAGATAATGGCGGCGGCCAAGGTTTACGCGCAAACTGAGAAAAACCTTACCACAAATAGGCCACCGCCACCACACAATAGGCCCGCGGACTTAAGCTCAACTGGCGAAAGGAGGTTTAAGAAATCATGGCGTGAGTCTGGATCAGGAAGTCGTTCCTCTGAAGATGCTCGCGCAACAATCAACAAACTCACCACGCAGAGGGAGAACAAACAGGAGAATAGGGAGAGACAATGGACTCCCCTAACAAAGACCCCGACGGAGGTTTTGAGTACTGAAGACTATCAATTCAAACCTCTGATCCCAATGAAAAATAAGCGTGGACAAGACCCGGCACAATACTGCGAATATCACAAAGACAACGGGCATACCACTAACAACTGCATCTCTCTACCCACAGAAATAGAGAAAGCCCTCAAGAGCGGCGAACTCACACATTTACTCCAAAATGTGCGCAAAGAGATTAAGCAGATAACCCGGGGTGAGGAGGGCCCAAGCAAGCGGGCGAAAACTTAAAAGACAACTCTATGAATTTCCCGTGGAAAAACATGATCCATCAAGCGAAGCGGAAATGTTAGAGAGTAAGTTAAGTTTCACATAATTATATTAGCAAAACTTTGTAAAAGCCTTTGTGCTCTATCCTTAAATAAAAGTGCAAAGTTTCTATTATTTCTGTGATTACAAAGTGCATGCAATTTCTTTTAGTAAGCGCAAAAACATTATGGTAGTTATAAAACAAGCTTCATGAACGGTCAGTGATCACGTCACAAACGACCATAAGTTTAAGCATGAGCTTTATACCAACTTCATTCGCCTTACTCAACAAAAAGTAATCGTACTCATGCAAAATATTGTAAACAAACAAATAGAAACATCATGCTATTCTCAGCGTACAGATACGCCCTAAAAAACTTTCAAACACGGCAGTGTTTAAGTTACTTGCGCAACAGCGCACCAACAAAAATAGGGATTTGCATCCCAAATATTACAAGAAAATTGTTCAATACATCTTTCAACCTACGCCAAATCTTCACCCTCATCCGGAAAGATTTCCCTTAGTTGCGCTACGTGATCATCAGATTGCAGTGCAACATTTATCAGATCCATAACCGGAAGTTGCAAGTTGTTAAACTCTGTCTTCAAGGCAGCAAGCGCGACACCAGTATTCACGCCGAAAGTTGCAGATTTACTATCATCCCAGTCAACCTTTAAAGCACTTTTCACATGGTGGGAGCATTCAGCATATCCTTGTGCATACCCATCTCTTCGCGCAGCAACCACTAAACGAGCAACAGTTTTATCTAACTCTTCAGAGTTCAACACAGACTCAGCAACCTATGAAAGCAAGGAAAGATGAATAAACAAGAAAGCGCATAAACAGTTCCACAACAAAAAGGAGAAAAAGAAACTTACACAGGCAATACCGCGAACTTTTAACCAGGCCATATCATTCTTCAAAGGTTCAAGCTCGCTTTCCGCTGTAACCCGCGCCGTTTCTGAATTTTCCAACTTCTCTTCAACTTCAGTCAAACGGCGGGAGGTTTCAGTATTCTCGGAATGCGCAAGCTCCAGATCCTTCTTAAGTTGTTCCTGACCAGAAAGCAAAGCAGTAAGTTCTTCTAACTCTTTATCTCTAAGGGCAAGAGTGGCGAAAGCTTGTACCTCTCGTTGCTCACTGCGCTCCCTATGAGAACGCGCCTCCGCCAGCGCAGCTTCTGCATCAGCTTTCTCTTTCTTTAACCTTTCTACTTCCGCATCCTGGTTTTTCAGTTTTTCAACCTCGGCCTTGAGGTTATTAATGACATTACGAAGGTTTGCCTTCTCAGCATTATCTTTTTCGCAAATCCTCCTCCAGTTCTTTCGTTCCTCGGAAAGGAGAGCAGCTTCAGCTTCCGCTTTCCTCTTCCAACCTGCAACAGACCACTCCTCGGTCTTGCGCTCAGCTTCAAACCTGGCCTGATCAGCTTCCAATTTAGCCTTCAGCTGAGTTAAGCGTCTCTCGTCTTTGGCAAACTTCTTCTGAGACACCTTAAAGGTTTCCCAGTCCTTATGCATATTATACCACTCACGCACTATGCGATGAGTGGTAGACACATGAGAAGCAGTCTCTTCAAGGTAAGCTTGATAGGTTTGATCATAAGACCGGCCTTCTTGAAACTTGATCTCCCCCGGCGGAAGTATCCCCTGCAGCCAATCTTGGCACACGCGCCAATCCGAGAAAGTGTCACCTTTCTTCAAATTCCAAACAGGGGCGTGGGGCTCAGAGGCATCTTTCTCCGTATAGGTCCGGTAGTAGTAATCCCCCAAAGTTTCTTCTGGGCGGATTGGAGAATGTTTTCCAACACCAGCAGATGAACCCTGCTCCTCAGCTGTCACCTTCTCAACACGTTCAGGCATAGCATCAGAAGGTTTAGGGGAAGGAGTTGAAGTTTTTTCAGCAGTTTGTTCTTTCTCCACGTTTTGAGCAGTAGTTTCAGGGGTTCGTGAATCACCAGCACCACCCACAACCCCTGGATTAACAACTTTTTCAGTTTCTACAGCAATATCAGCAGGCTTCTCAACCTTAGCAGTCTTATCTACACCACCATCAACAACCTCCGTAGGCTCTAACTGGTCAAATAAAGGGGCACGCGGAGAGGTGGGTGGAAACTCTTCATTAACCACAGAGTGCAGCCCTGTGGAAACAGGGGAAACAGGAACCTCTGGGAAAGCAACAAAGTCTGTAAAGATTTAACACGCGTAAAGGAAACAAGAAAAGGCAACACTTACCAGGAACAGATTCCGGAATAAAAGCATCTAGATTCCCTTTTCTGGTAATTTTCTTCTTCTGAATTTTCTTAGAAGGCTGACCCTCAGCATCAGTATCAGCTTGCTTCCTTTTACCAGCTTTCCTATGCACCAAGTGTTCAGGGCTTGAATCTAAGTCAATAGGTTCATTTGGGTTAGATGGAGGGATATCAACAGAATCCCTCGGTTCAGGTTTCGGTTCCCGTACAGTTACTGCAGGAGTAAGACCCTCCAAAGAATCAGAAACCACCACATAATCACACCTGGAGTCAGAGGAACGGCGCGTACCTTTCTTCTCTCCAACATTTTTTGTCCTCAAAGTATGAGTTTTATCAGCCCCACTTTTCTTCGGCGTAGAGGTAGAAGTCACCGCGCGTTTTTTCCTTTCAGGGCCTATGCCCAAATTTGACAACTCACCTACAAAAGCGCAAAAAGAACAATTTACCCACAAGCGCAAAAAGAAAAAAACAGAAACAAATATAGCTCACCAGCACCAGCAGCAGGTTGAATAGACAAATCCGCATCCCGCGGAAGAGCAAAGTTCTTTACAATCCTATGGTACCAAAGCTCTTCTTCAGGTTTCTTCTTGATGGTACCCATCTTCCCGCCTTCCCTCTTAAAGGCAACAACATACAGCGAAACAACTGCAAGCAAGGAATAGCAAGTCAAAAAAAAAAAAAAAGAGGGAAAAACCCCAAACTTACTATGACCATCCTCCGTATATACTGGTTTATCATCACGATCCATCTTCCAATTCAGGCTCATGCTGGCTCCGACAAGAGCTTTCTCCGGCAAGGCAATATTCGGAACGTCCTTTAGATCCTGATACCAGTTCTCATCAACAGGGGTCTGAATCGTTTCAATCAGAACATCTTCCTTCCCCCTTAAAACCATCCTCACCGGAATCACTCCGGCCTTGATAAAGAAGAATTTTTGTTTCCAATCGTGAAAGGATTTTGGGGGTTGCTGTAGAATCTTCTTTGCAGACGCCCTCTGAATAAACGAGTAAAACCCTTGGGAACAGTGCATCTGGTGAAAAACCCTAAATCGGGAAACAGTTGGCTCAATATGCATTGTCCGACACACAAATTCAAAATGTCGAACCCTAACCATGCCAATAGGGTGAAGTTGGGAGATATGCAACTTATAGTACCCAAGGAATTCAAGAAAAAATTTAGTAACAGGCAAACGAAAGTTGCCTTCACAGAAAAAATCCCAAAGAAGGGTAATATACCCAGCCGGAGCATCTGCTGCAGTCTGCCCCTCTTCAGGGTACAGAGCACCCCAGTTCTCCGGAAATCTGAAATTCCGAACCAAACCATCGAAGGTCGCTCTAGGACACTTTAATGATGGAAGTTCAGTCGACATTTCTTCAGAAAGATCTTCTTGATGTTCTCCGGTTGACATAAGAAGAAGGAATGATAATTTTTTTCTTAGAAGAAAGGAACAGGGAAAGTTTCAACAAAACAATGATTACACAGAGGAGGTTACTCAAACGTTATATATACTCACCGCAATAAATAGCATCGATAACCGCCACAACACCTTTTTCGGATATCACAGTTCTCCAAGCAGCAGAGAGAGTGAAAACCAAACGCGTTTACACGCGCGCGACACGAGCAGTAAAAAACAACTGACAGTGACAGACTGTCACCCAGGATTACTGTACCAGTCTCATTCAAAGTCAAAGATTTTCAAAAATCTTTACAATAATCAAAATGAATCTTCTTCGGGAAGTTTTCTTATTTTCGTGCCCAAAAGCTTTCCCTTTCATAAGTCCAGTGCTCCACTTATTTGCATAAGTACAACACTAGACCGGGGGGACTTGAAGGGGTAAGGTCCCAAAAACCCCACAATAAACACTTGGGACCATACCACAACCTTGCTTTTCGACCTTTTAACCTTGCGCGGTCGCGCACTGGTCATACAAAAGGAAGGATCAAGAAACAGACAACAGTCAACATTCACGCGCCCAAAGGAAATCATAAATCCTTGCGCCTTTCCCCATAAACAAAGGATGAAAATCCTGAAATAAACACTTCAGCTTAAATACCCAGGCTTGGGATCTATTTATTCAGCTGTCTCCACACCACAAGGTGCCACACCCGATTACAGCAGTAATCTTCTAGAAGAAATACAATCGTGCACCACCAAGACGGTTATAACCGTCTGGACACGTGTTGTCACCTCAGGCACCCCTGAAATCATAACGAAAGCATGTAATTGGAGAGTAATCTCCACTTGGTCACTTTACACGTGGCAAATCCCCAGCCATCGATCTAAACCACGATCCGTGTGCTCTCATGTCGGATCAAGGAGCTGGAAGGAAGGAAATGCAACCGCTTACGGGGTTAGCATCTTCCGTCAACTTTTCATTAACGGGTTTTCCCACCCAAAGATTCCCTGCTATAAATATGAGAACTATTCAGGTATGAAGGGCAAGTTACACACACTTCTCAAATTCATCTTCTTCTTCATAATCCATACTTATTCTCACACCGGATTCGAGTCAAGGAGAGAACCCTTTTTCTCCCCTTGGCGAGGCTAACGGTGCTTCTTTTTTGCAGAGTTATCGAAGAAGGAGATCAATTGTAACCGAATCAGACGAGAGGAAACCCACCTTTTTATGCGGATTCAAACCCCCTAGATATCTCGGTTCTGGCCATTTATCTAGTGTTTCTTCAACCTTATTATATGTTTCACTTGCGTTTTTTGTGGATGTCTTCTATGTAAGAATGCAAGTTAGGTCGTGGACTATGTGTTAGCAAGTAGTTTACCGTTAATTATGCATGATTTCAGTAGGAACTGTGATTGAGTCTTTGAATAGGATTAGGTATTCTACTAATCTCGATAGCTGTGAGGTGAGAGGTTGTCGGCCTGTCTTTAGTGTTATATTGTTAGGATTAGATACTTTGTGAGAAGATCCCCTTAATTTCCCTTCCACTATTTGCTCACCGAGTCTAATCAGGAATCCTTAGTTACCTGTGACTTTCACGTTGTGAGGTAGATTGTCTTGAGGGTACTTTATTAATACAGTAGGAAAGCCCGTGAGGGAATCCTCTAAACTGGTAGTTTAGCGGCTTATAGGTTTCTATAGGTTTCTTCTCGAGAAGGGTCGAGGGTCCTTTAGGTTATCCTTTAAGTTTAGTAGTTGAAGATCTCATTTTTCACAATATGTCCCTAACCGATAGAAAGCGTCGATCATGTGTAGGAGTCTAACCTAGGTAGTGTCTTCCCATAAACTGATCACATCCTCAGTTAATTCGTGTCTTTGTTAGTTTTAGTTAACTTTAGTTAATTTTAGTAGTTTGTTAGAAACCCCCCCCCCCCCAAACAACAAAACAAATTAGTTGAGTTAATTTAGTAGTTAGTAATCAAGTCTAGTGAACGTAATTAGTAGAGTCTCGTGGGTTCGATACTCAGACTTACTTTAGCTGTACTACATTGACCGATACACTTGTCCGTTGTGTGGTCTAAGTTTTAGAGAGTGTTAATTAATTTAAGACTTAGAGTGTCTAGTTTAGGATTAAAATTTGTTAGTTTTAATTGACCACTGCGAGCACATCACGCGGGGAGGGGGGTTGATAAAAGAAAAAAATATAAACAAAGGAAAAAGACAAAAATGCCGCTCCGCATGAATTACAGTGCGCGCCATGTGTTGACGCAAGAGATGTTTCACCGTTTTCATACTTTGAACCGTTTTCTCCAGAACCCGTTTCAATATAGAGTTTTTATATTTTGTTATATATATATATATATATAATCGTTTTTTTACTTTAGTTATTTAATCGTCTTATATTTTATATTTAAAAATAAATACTTATTTTAGGGATGTAAATAGATTGATATCATTTTGAACATGTTTTTTCGGTTGTTATATCATATGTCAGAATCATATTGATACTTCAACGAACCGATTAAGCCAAAAAAGGTTGGTTTTTGTTTCTTTGTGTGGCGAGCGGAAATGGAAAGGCTTCCAACGAGATCAGCGTTAGCAGCTAGAAACATTAATGTTAATTCGGACAGATGTATGTTGTGTGGGGATTATGCCGAAACAAGTGAACGCGTGTTTGTGTCATGTCAGTTTGCACAAATTATCTGGTTGTTTGTTACCCAATGATGCAAGGTTCCTTTGTTTTTTGCCTTTAGTCTTAAGGATGTCCTTGACTTGCATTTGGGGAATGTGGGATCTTAGAAGAAAAAGAAGATCTCCCATGGCATTGTTCATGTTACCATTTGGAGCTTGAGGAATGAGATAGTCTTTAACGGTTTTATCATGCGGTGCACAAGGTAATCAAGGAAATAAAATCTATGAGTTTTTTTGGTTTAGGTACCGCGTAAAGGATCCGACAATAAATTGGGAATCATGGAGGTGGTTTGAGTGATTCATTGATTCTACTAAGCTCTGTGTTGTTTTCCTCTTGTTGTATGCATAGGTGTGTTTGGTGTGCCTGTTATGGCTTTTTTTTTTAATTTTGATGTAGCTTCTTGCTGATTGAATAAAAGCGTTTGTTGGCCGTTAAAAAATACCAGAAAACAAAAGTGACATCACTTCACGTTCGTATATAAAAATATGGGTTAAGTTATTCTATAAAGGCTCCTAAAAATAATAAGTGTACAAAGACACAATGGATCACACAAGATGACACAATGTTGAGTAAAATAGAATACAATGCCGAAAAATATAACACAATGTCGAGGAAAAAAAACACAATGAATCGCAAAAAAGACACAATAACGCAAATATAGAAAAGACACAATGATATATAAAAGACACAATAATAATCAACAAAAATTCTAAAACCTACAATCTATAAATCCAAAAGTGAAAACCTAAAATCTAACATTATAGAGTTCGATAATACGGTTTTAATGCCACTTGAACGAGATCAATTGAAGTCTCTTTAATACCCTTTATCTTTTGGATGATTTTATACTTGATCCTAAACCATAAAAATAATTAAAATATAGAGTAAACTGCAATTTTACCCCCTGGGGTTTGGGGTGATTGGCATGTCTACCCCCCTAAGGAAATAAATGCAATTTTACCCCCCAACGTTTGCTCTTATGTCACAACTTTACCCCCCGGTGTTAGTTTGGCTAACTGATCTGTTAGATTTAATATGAAATGACTATTTTACCCTTTTATTTTACCCCCCAACATTCCTGTTATGTTGCATAATTACCCCCTACAGGTAAATTACTAAAATTCCCTTTCTTATTCCCCCTATACTTTCTGTTAAGAAGCAATTTTACCCCCTGAGACATCTAAATCCCTTCCCGCCACCACCCAGATTCAATTCATTTGCAACATATTGAATAACTTAATAATCGAAACCAATTGATTCAATTCATTGCTCACATATGCATATTGATGCAATTAATAACCTCTGCTCTTATAAACCCCTGCTCTTAATCAACCCATTTATTCAATTCATTGCTCACATATTGAATCAATTCATTTGCAGCAACTGTATACACATTTTAGCATCAGTATTTATTCAAGCATCAGTATACATTTTAGCATCAGTATACATCACATGATTCAATTCAATTCATTCAAGCATCAGTATACACATGAAAGGCACATACAACAACTTTATACACATTTTAGCATCAGTATACACATTCAATTCATTGCTCACATATTGATTCAATTCATTTTAGTCTATCTGTAATGCAAATGCACATGAAAGGTACATACCTGACCCAAACTGTCATTTTAACATCAGTATCCATTGTGGACTTATGCCCAAACTGTCATCTGCATATTATGCCCCAACTGTAATGCAAATGCACATGAAAGGCACATACCTGACCCAAACTGTCTGCTGATCAATCTGATTAACTGGACTTATGCCCCTAGCATCTGTATGATCATATGGCTAGACAACAGATTAAATGAGTGAAAAATGGGTCAGTGTGTGTTATTTACATGTCAAGAAACAATGAGTGTGCTGCCCATTTTGATCAATCTGCTGATCAAGCTACCAACATTGACCTATATTAGCTAAGTACTTGGTAACCAAGCTAACAACATACCCAAAATCATCATTTTACACAAAATGCATAAAGGATTCCAACAACACTGCATAAAGGTAACCAAGCTAACAACATACCCAAAATCATCATCATCATTTTAGACAAAAGCTAAATAAGTTAAGTTAAGTTAACCTACATAGTACACAAAAGTTTCGATTAAGTTAAGTTAACCTACATATTACACAAAAGCTAAATAACTACTAGGTATAAACATCCGCTCAACTTTCCGGTGGATAATGGAAGTTGAGGACATGCCTCCCAAACACAGAGACCACCAGGTGGACCACCAATGATGAGCTTGATAAGCTCATCGTCAGGTCAACTGTAAAAAAACCAACAGTGAACCAAATCAGACCCTAACCCTGTTTATAACATGATAATGACTAAATCTGACCCTAGTTAACTAACATTGGTCGATTATACATGCGGTGTGGCGGATGAGATAGCGGATTAGCCAACAAACAACCGGCATTTTGTAGAGAAGACTGATCGGAGGAGATCCCTGATCGCCGGAGAATCACTGATCGCCGGAGGAGAAGCCTGTCGCCGGAGAAGAAGACTGATCGCCGGAGGAGAAGCCTGTCGCCGGAGAATCACTTGCTTTGTTATGTTACTTATAGGGGGTTTGTAGAGAAGAAGCTTCACATTAATAGCAAAATGACATATTTACCCTTTGACCATTAGCTTCTTATGTTGACTGTTAAGCTAAACTAACGCCGGGGGGTAAAGTTGCGACATAAGAGCAAACGTTGGGGGGGGTTAAAATTGCATTTATTTCCTTAGGGGGTAGACATGTCAATCACCCCAAACCCCAGGGGGTAAAATTGGAGTTTACCGTAAAATATATCATGATTTTTAGTCAAAAGTCAAAACTGGAGCCTGAACCTACAGATGAAGCCAAAAAATCCCGAGGGTTGAAACTTGAAACTTCGGATCCAGAATGCACCGGTCTTCGAGCGCCGCTAAGGTCTCCGGCGATGATCCACCGCCACAGAATCATAGAGCAACTTCCGACGAGACCAGTGACGAATTACCTACTTACAATCCCCAGTCATACATAGCAATCAAAGAGCAAAATCAGATTAGATCTGCTGAGGCGGCTGTTCATCTCATCCCTTGTCTGTTGGTTATTTGTGCTATCATCCTCTGGTTCTTCTCAGACTCAGGTTATTCCTCAACTCATCCCTCACTAAATTCATTTTCATCCTCCAATTGTTACTGTCAAACCATTTCTGCAATGGAATTGGGTATGATTATAACCTGTAAGCAATGTTGTAAGAATTGCTAGGCGCTAGTCGGTCGGTCAGTTAGGTACCGACTAGCGATTAATCGGGATTAATCGGATTGGGATTTTCATATGTAATTTTTAGTTATATATACAAACACATTTTTATATGTGTTTTTTTAAAGTAGACATATTTTAACCCGTCAGCCCTTTTTTAAGTAATTGGCAAGAATTTATATGGTTTGGTCAAAACTTGGCCAGAATAGGATCGTTATTGACCGCCTAGCGATTAATCGGTGAACCTCTTATTAGTAATTAATCGGAGACTAGTCGGGATTTTTACAACCATGCCTGTAAATGTCTAACTTATTAGTTTTGAACTTCAAATATAGAAGAATAATATTGTTTGATGTTGTAGAAAGTTAAATTTTACACAATCACAATTGACCTTATTGGATGGGGTACCTATTAACTGTTCTGAGTTTTCTTAAGAAGAAATCTAGAGGTAACTTTGATGATGGACATAGAATTCTCTCATTTACCAAAAGAACAAAACCACTTCATGTTATGATGTCAAATGATCTAACATTAGACGGTGAATGTAACATCTTTTAAGTTTAACTCTCCTCTTGCAACAATAATTGCGCTCAAAACGTGTTGGTGATGGCATTCCTCGTGGCCCTGTTTCTCTCATGTGGACAGAACAAAACGATGTGGGATTTGCTTAAGGTGTTACAATGAAACTGATTGGAGAGAAATGTTAACGTAATCTTAGAAATGCTAGACATATATAGAAACAATGTGATGCTAGGTACTATAAGTTTTAACAAATTTTAACTTTAGATAATAGGAGTCGAAGAACTACATCAAAGTTTGTTTAGGTACTATAAGATTTTAACTCTTATGTGTCATAAGGCATGGACTCTGTTAAAAAAAAAGAACATGCGCGTATTATATAAAAATGCAGAATTACCGACTAATTTTGTTGCTGGTGGATGAACTTGAGGTCCGGAAGGGACATACATTGGTTTTTCTTAGTTCTGTGACTAAGAATGTTTTGATTATCGACATTGTCAATACCAACACAACAACATGAAAGCACGATGAATTTGTTTGAACTTTTAAAGGTTAAGGTTACAGATTTATTAGTTTGTTCTTTTTACTTGCAAGCCATTAGTTTAGCTGTTTAGTTAAGTATTGCAACAAGCATCTGCAGGTGGATATGGTGAATAAGTTTGATTCTTATTGTTGGCAGGCCCGAGGATGCATTAACAACAAGTTGCAGGCAGCATTGTCTTTGCTTAAAGTTTAAACAAGTTGACAGTGATACGCATTTCACGAAGTAAACTCCACTCGACTAGCATGTCTGGTAATATGTTCAACCATGTTTTTATCGTGATACTTGATAGCCATACTTGTATAATCTTGTCAGTTTGTTGATTATTACATACGCGTTTGAATCCTTGTATCATATGACACAAAATCAGGCTGTACCATGATATTCAATATTCATTTACTCTTATACACATTACCTTCTGTTAATTCAACTTTTATAACTACTGTCTTATTTGCTATATGGTTGCCTAAATTCAAATAGACCGCTCGGTCAACCGAACATTTTTTTCAAGTTTAGCTCAATGAACTGATAGATGCTTCTAAGCTCGGCTTGAATTGAATTGGTTTATTCGTATCAATTTGAACAGTGTACGTACTAGACTAATCGACAACTAAAGTGGGTGATTTGTCATTGTATATGAAAACCATAAGTTACATAATAGTGACAAAACAATATATGAATGGTTTGTATTCGCAAGCAAACATTAAGATGATAAATAGATGTACTCAATCACTATTAAGTAACTGTTGCTGTCGCGACCTCCTTTAACAAGGACTATACTCATACCGAGATTCTTTTTTTCGCATGACAATAACAAGAGAATGAAATATTGAGGATGATAACAAGGAAAGCGTTAGGTGAACACTGATTGCTAGGTGTATCACCAAATCAATTAAACTAATAGCAGAAGGTGTATGTGTGTGTATATAACTGTACACGAATTCGAACACGACAATGGCAGTTCGTAAGTTGCAAATAGAATCTATTCAAATAGTACCACCTTCTAGGCCGAGTGAGCGGAACTCTCAGAGTTTTGGTGGCAAAAGATGTGCGAGGAGCAGTATTTTCTCAAGACGGTTTCATGTCATCCTCTATTAAATAAGGCATCGGAAGATGATTCAGGATGAGTGACCGCGGGTTGGATGAAGGAGACATTGGGATGGGCATTGATGGTCAGCTGCACGCTACGGATCGGATGATCATCATGAGTGCATGGAGATTGTGTCCAATGATAGGGGTGTTAGGCTCTATGAGGCCAGGGCTCGTAGTATGAGTTTGTCGGAACTACTACTTGAGAGGGTTAATAATGACTTAGAAGCTGAGCTTGTTGTTTGGGAAGACATTAACCAACAAAATCCACAATCTTTTATGATGGATTAATTTCAAACAAAATCCCTATTTCAGGCGTGTGAATTTTTGACAAGACACCACTTTAACATATTCTTGAGTTTAAGTTTGTTTTAAATGGGTTTGGGTCAGTTTTGGTGAACTCCCGAACACGTTTCATGTTCGATTGTTGACCAGTTTAGTTTTAAAAAAAGTTAGAGTAAACTGCAATTTTACCCCCTGGGGTTTGGGGTGATTGGCACCCTTACCCCCCCTAACGAAATAATTGCAATTTTACCCCCCAACATTCGCTGTTATGTCGCAACCTTACCCCCCGGCCTCAAATTTGTTGACCGGTCAACTAAACAATGGGAGGGTCAAAGGGTAATCCTGTAATTTCACCAAAAATAGTACCTTATATATTATAATAACCCCTAAATATAACATTCTATATCAACCTTACCCCCTAATATTTCACCCACTCCTTCTTCTTCACCCCCCCCCCCCCCAAACCGGCGACGCTCCCCCACCGGCGATCGAGACTCCACTATAACAAGACAATTTAGCTTGGAACTGAATAACACCAAAAGGAAACCCTAACTGAATTCAATCTTTTGGTGTCTCGTTTCTCAGATCCAGTTCACCGCCATGGTTTCATCGGCCAAGATCAAATCTGTTGATTTCTACAGGTGTTAATTCGATCAATTTCAGCTTAAATTGTTGTAAAATGATGCTCACATGTGTTAATTAGTTAATGTTAATGTTTATGCTTCAGCTGTTGTGAATTTTGTAAGTTTGAATATATGCGTTTGTTGTAGATGCCTGCTTGTGATGTTAAGTGTTTATTTTGTGTTTGATTACTGTTTGCAATGGTTTTGTGTGTATATATGCGTTATGTTTGATGAATGTGACCAGATTTGATTGATGTGCGTGTGAATTTGTTTCTGCTTCTAGTGAAGTTGTTATTAGGCATAGAATTTGTATATAGTCAGTTGATTTGTGTAGTTGATGTTAGGGAACATGAGGTTTAGATCTCGAACTGGAAGTCTGGAATTATAGGTTAGTTGCTTCCGCATTTGAACCGATTTCTCATTCCGATTGCGATATGAAGTTGTAGCGATAGAGCTCCCAAATTTAACCTAATTAGATATACTAGTGTTTTTTTTTCTAATAGGAGACTTGAAACTGTTGAATTTCTATTGTTATTGATGTTTTTATCAGAGTGTTATCAGGGTAATAGAGTGGTGAGAAGAGTGAATGATTATTTTTAATCAGATATTCATGAAAACCAGACTTACAGAAAAAAGAGATAAGAACACTTTGTATTCAGTTATGAGGAATAACAGCAAGCTAAATTGTCTTGTTATAGTGGATTCTATATCTGTGCACCGATTAGAATCAAGATGCCTATATTTATAGATAAAACTAAAAAATAACATTGGGTTTATAATGGGTTTATCAATGGGTTTATAATAATCGAATATGGGTGGTGGAATCGAATATGTGGCATGATGATGCATCATAAGTTATCAATGGGTTTATAATAATCGAATATGGGTGGTGGAATCGAATATGGGTGGTGGCGGGAAAGGTTTTGGAAGTTGCAGGGGGTAATATTGCTTCGTAACACAAAGTATAGGGGGTAATAAGAAAGGGCATTTTAGTAATTTACCCCAAGTCAACAGATCAGTCAACAAATTTGATGCCAGGGGGTAAACTTGCGACATAACAGCGAACATTGGGGGGTAAAATAAAAGGGTAAAATAGTCATTTCAGCCCCAAGTCAACAGATCAGTCAACAAGTTTGAGGCCGGGGGGTAAGGTTGCGACATAACAGCGAACGTTGGGGGGTAAAATTGTAATTATTTCGTTAGGGGGGGGGGGGGGTAAGGGTGCCAATCACCCCAAACCCCAGGGAGTAAAATTGCAGTTTACTCAAAAAGTTAATAATATGTTTTGCATGTTACAATTAAACCGAATAGGTATTTTATGATAAAAAGGAAATGTAACATCCGGTTTTATTGCTTAACACAATTATATTATGAGGAAATAGCCAAGACTTGGTCAAAGTTTCAAAAATAGCCAATTCAAACGGCTCTTTAAGACTTTTCCTCAAACCTGAAACGTCTCAACCAGCAACCAATCCATGAAAGCCACGTGTCCACACAAAAGAAACGTGCACATGATGATGACAGTCTTGGGAAATACCATTTAACTTTTACCCCTCTCTCTTTCTCCTGTCAGTTATCCCACTCTTAAGACGTTTCCACCCACCCCTCCCCTTTCTCTCTCTACAACCCCAACCCCACTCTCTTTCTCTCTCTACAACCCATTTTTTTGCCGTCAACACCTTCAACATCATCATCACCGACTCATCATCTTCATCACGTCGATTCATCATCATCATCATCGATTATCACCGGAAAACAAAAGAAAATGTGACATTTTGATAACATCTTCGATCTGATACTACTCTATTCATCACTCTTATTCTCAACATAACATCTTCATCACTCTTATTCTCAACATAACATCTTTGATCTGAAATAGAGATGAGTGGATGTGTGTTTACCAGATTGAAACTCGGGTTCCGGCTGCCGGAGTCGTCGCCGGCGAGGGGCGTCAGCCCTCCTTCTCTCCCTCGTCGTTCTATCTCTCTTGCCTCTCTCTCCCTCTCTCGTTCGTTCACCGCCGGGGCTCACCGTCGTCGCCTCCCACGGCGGCGGCGCCTTTCCGACGAGCATTGGTGGAAAACAACCACCCTCATCTCTCTGTTTCAAGACCTGAGCTACGATGGTGGTGACTGGTCTTAGGGTTTCAGCTGATGCAAACGACAATGGTGGTGGCTAATCTTGAATTTGTGAAGATAGGGAATAAAAAAGCAATTATTCCTAGAAACAGAACAAATAACAAATAACAAGATTCAAGAAGCAAAGCAGAAAGCAGAGAGCTTTCTCTCTTTATGTTTATATATCTATATGTAGGTGTGGAAGTGTAGATACAAGATATGTATCTATGTCCCCGTGTCTCTCTCTCTCCTCACTTTCTCTCTCTACCGGATATAAATGTCTCTGCAAGTTAAAAATATTTGGGAAACGTCTCTGCTTGGGAAACGTCTCAGCAGGGGTTTTTGCAGAGTTCTGAAATGTCTCTGCTGTTTCCAAAGTTCTGAAACGTCTCAGCATCACTTGTGGACACGTGGCTTTCGGTGGGTGGCTATTCTTTGAGACGTTTCAGGCTTGAGGAAAAGTCTTATGGAGCCGTTTGAATTGGCTATTCTTGAAACTTTGACCAAGTCTTGGCTATTTTGACCATTTCCCCTTATATTATATACATTTGTATTTTCTCTTTGTAAATTAGTAATTTTAAAGTTTTTTTTTCTTTACAAACTATTATTTATTTGTACAATCTGTATAATTTATGTAAAAAAAATACTTTATTTAACATATATGTTATAAAAATAAAATAAATATGTTATAATGAACAGGTTTGCTAACATTGCATGTTTATTAAAAATATCAATCTGTACATAACTGATTAAATAAATAAGTTAACTGAAAGACAATCTGGTTAACTTGTTAACCCGTTTAAAAGTTTTTATAAAGTTCATATTTAAATAAATAAATTAATTAACTGAAAGACAATTCATTAAATAAATTGGTTAACTTGTTAACCCGTTTAAAAGTTTTTATAAAGTTCACATTTAAATTTTAGATATGAAAAGTATATTAAAGTTTAAAGTTAGATATGTTAAATTTTAATTTTTCTTACTAACTGTTGTGAAATTACATCTTATTGAACTCTCTCCGACTCTTCATTTTCAACATTTGTTTTCGTTAGCTTTAATGATATTTAGGCCTGTAAATCAATCGAACGTTCATGAACTGTTTGTGAACTTGTTCAGCAGGAAGTTCGTTTATTTAATAAAGGGTTAATGGATTTAAACACCCTCAACTATGGCCATTTGGCCGATGGCACTCTCAACTTTGACTTTGGCTCCCACCACTCCCAACGTAACACTTGGGTTGTCATGGCACCCCCTCGTTAAATAAACACTAACCTAGTTAGTTTTGTTGTCCTACGTGGCTAATTTTAGATGATGTGGCCTTTTTTTATGCACTAAAATAAACACTTATATATATATATATATATATATATATATATATATAAATCAGTTTATATTCACTTAACACCACCACTTTGACCGCTCATCTCATCTCACCATTAGGGTTTCATCATCCCCACTCCATCTCATCTCATCCGCCACCTAATCGGAACCACTGCTCGCCGTTTTTCCGATCTCCGATGGACGCGGCCGCTAGTAACATGAGATTGAGCCGTTTTTCCGATCTCCGACGAACACACGCCTCTGCCCTGCCCCCTCTCTCCGGTGAACACACGCCTCTGCCCTGCCCCTTTATTGCCGTTGATTTGGTTGTTGGGTGGCGGCGGTAGAGTAGAGGTGACGGTGGTGGTGGTTTTTTTTTGGTCCGGAGGATGATGGTGGTTGTTGATTTAGGGAGGGTTGGTTGATGGTGGCGGCGGCGGTGGTGGGGTGATGATGGCGGCTGTGGAATGGAGGTGACGGTGGTGGTTTTTAGTGAGAGAGCAGAAAGATAAATATAGATAGAGCAGAGAGATATTTGGGGTTGAAGATGATGGTTGTTAATGGGACGACTGTGAAAATCCCTGATGTTGCGTTGACCTCCGATGCTGCTGTTATGGCCCTCAATCAGCCGATTTCGAGTCCTGGTAAGTGTTCCGACTCCCACCAGGTGTATTGATTTTGACATGGTTGATAGCAATTTGGAGGTCAACGCTCAGACTGTTGTTACCGCAGTTGAAGGAAATAGTGGGGTTAGGGCTGATGGTGAAGGTGGGTGGGTGTGGTGGTGAAGGTGGAGCTTGTTTTGAGTGTTTTGCCTGATTTGGGGTTCAATTTAATGATTTGGGGATTGATTTAGGTTTTATAGGTGGGTGGGTGTGGTGGTGAAGGTGGAGCTGTGGTGGTGACGGTGGGTGCAACGGTTGTGGTGATGAAGGTGGTGACGGCGGGTTCAAATTGGTGGAGCCTGATTTCTTTAAAACCTGGTGGAGCCTGATTTCGTTAAATATATATTCAATTTTTGGATCAGATTTGAAGTTGAAGGTGGAGCTTGATTTGGGGTTCAAATTCTGGATCAGATTAAAAATAAATAACAATACACATCATGTTATCTCATAAAAACAGGCCATGTCAGCATGCCACATCAGATAAAATTGCCACATAGGCTAAATTTACTAACCTGGTTAGTGAATATTTAACGAGGGGGTGCCATGACAACCCATGTGTTAAGTTGGGAGTAGTGTGAGCCAAAGTCAAAGTTGAGAGTGCCATCGGCCAAATGGCCATAGTTGGGGGTGTTTAAATCCATTAACCCTTTAATAAACGATCGAACACGAACAAAAATTTTGTTCATTTAAGTAAATGAAGGAACATGAACACATGTTGTGTTCGTTCATTAATATTTATGTTCGTGAACGTTCGTTTAAATTTTAGTAAATACATAAATAGTTATATTTATATGAATATTAGGTTTTCTAACTACTTATATAAATATAACTAATTAGTAATTGAGTTTCTAGTAAAAAAATGAGATTTTAAAATTTTTCTTAGATCGTAACTGATCACTTACTTAATATTTATATAAAAAAGTAGTTAATTTTAGCATCTATGAACGCTAATTTAGATGTGTTTTCAGTTAATTTTTTTTATGTTCGTTTATGTTTGTGAACTGTTTGTTTAGGCTTTAAATGAACACGAACATGCCCGATTTCTTAATGAACAAACACGAACAAAAAAATGTATTCGATTATATGTTCGTGTTCGCGTTCGGTTAAAGTTAAATGAACAAACACGAACATGCATATGTTCGTGTTAGTTCGGTTCGTTTATAGACATTGATATTGAACTCTCTTCGACTCTTCATTTTCAACATTTGTTCATTAGCTTTAATGATATCATTTCTATTTGCCTAAATATATATAATCAAGTTTGCTGATTACGAGTGAGGATAAGAAACAAAAATAATTAAAAAAAATACACCAATTACAAAAAAAAAATGTTTGTTTGACCTTGAATTATAGGTTAATTAAATTGTTACCAAGCCACTAGGTGTTATTCATTTTCAAAAATGAATGTTAAAACTTATCAAACAAAACACGGGTCAAGTTATTCTACAAAGACTTCTAATTGGACACTTGTCACTCTATAAATCCTTCTTACACTTCTTACAATTAGGATCCTTTGTATTTGATCCTAATCCCAAAACACGGTACAAACACACCTGATTTTTAAGTCTTTCCGACACAAACACACCCGATTTTAAGTGCGTCAATAAGAACTCGACACAAATAAGTATACGAGGCGGGTTCAGCCAGTCGGTTTCACTTATTCCATCCGTTAACAATCGGCTGTTTCCTTAAAAAAAAAAAAAAAAAAAAAAAGATTAGCAAATGGGCCGGTTCAAATTGGCCCTATCCATCTAATATCATCCGGTTACCCTCATTAGTCAAAACCCCAACCAAGTTTCTGAAATTTGTGCATTTCACGGAAATCGAGTAATCACGGAAATTGATTTACTCTTAAGATGAAGAAATTGATAGAATTTGGGAAGAAAGCGATGTTCTACGCTAGGGTTTTATCGGGCTACGAAGAACGTCGTATCAGATCTTATCGTCTTGACCTCCAAAAACGTATTACTGAGGTAAACCACCCTTCACGCTCTACTGCTTTTCAATCTACAATTGTGCCATCTTTATCTACTATTAACACCCACACTGATCGAAATTTTATGATATTTTAATCCTTGATTATATTATATTATTGAAAACAAAATTTATTATTGTTACTTGTAATGAATATGTTGTTGATTTTAGTGTATAAATATGCTGGCTGGGTAGTTATGGAATAGTTGGGATCTGATGTAAAGACTGTAAAACAGTTATAATAGAATAGAAACATAACTATCATATTTTATGATTGAAGGATCATGTAACTGCCCGTTTCATCAACAGATGAAATGTTTCATGAAAGCTGCATTAGGTAAGTATTTATATAATTGTAACCGAGCATCTTAAGTTTTCGTATATTATCCCAAAGTTGATTTTGTGATACCCATCCGTGTATTTATATAGGATCGACAGAATATAATAATTAGCGAAATGGATAAGCGAATACATAGTTTCTTAGGTTTGTTTGCCTAAAGAATGCCCATGATACTATTGTATCGTATTAAATCTCTCGAACGCATTTAACATAACATGAATAAATCATAACACTCTAGAATGGCTGAACCCCTTCAAGCATCATTTTTAGCTTCACACCCTTGATGGCTCTTGCTTGCTTAACTTGATGAATACATTCTACTGGATGGTTATAACTTTGTGGTTTGGTTCCCCTATTTACATACTGAACACACATCAAGTAAATATTGCTACGTGTAAAGAGCATTTGTCAACATGTATGTATGCCAGATTTGTTAGAAAGCAACTTTGATCTTTCTCTTTTTTCCTCTTTCCCTTTGAAGTCATTCAGTATCATCTATTGAAGCTTATTCACACAAACTCCTCTGCACAACAAGAAAAAAAAACAGGATAAAGAAACAAACAATATTTTGCAACTTTGAATTATACGATATTACGATTACAAAAATGTGGTTTAAAACCTACAAAATTACTTGAAAACCAGGCATAGAAGTGTATTGACGTTTTATTTAGCACTGAGACCTGGGATAGGGCTGTAACGAGTCTTTGCCCAAGACTTGAACTTGGACAGGCTTTGCTCAGCTCAGACTTTAACCTGACATTTGGTGACTCAAAAAAGTTCACCGGGTTAACCCAGGATCAGGCTGACCTGTCATTGCTGGGCAGTGGTCAAGGCTCTGGTCTTGGTCTGTTTGTGAACCACCAGTTGGTGATGAATAATAATCTGAGACATCAGAAAAGATGGAGGCTGTGGAAGGTCTTGCTTCTGTGTGAAGTTTGGGCTTAGAAACACTTAATCGGTATTCGTTTTAACTAGTTATTGCTTAACAAAAAAATCTTAGCTTCCTCTTTGTGAATGTGGCCTACTCATGTTAAGAGTATAAGAGGAATATGATTTTTGGGTTATATGCCTGATGAGGGTCCCCCCCCCCCCCCCCCCCCCCCCTACAAATAATTTATGAGTATAATGTATTGGTATTAGTTAATGGGTATAGAGTAGAAAAATGGCATATGTTTTTGGTTCTTTGGGGGGATAACATGAGCAACTAACAGAGTCAATGTGAAGACTGAGGGACTAAAAAAAACAACTGGCTGGTTAGTAAATGGATCAATGGGAACAAGGATTTGTGTGGAAAGTGTGTCAACATCGAAAGGTCACAATTTTGATTACGAGACCTAGTGATCTACTACTCGTTCACGTCCCACTAAAAGGTCTTGACGAGCTGGATACATCAGCAAACGCTCCATCATGGTTTGACCCATCCATCTGCCATAGTTGTTAATAGCGGCTATAGCGACCGCTATAGCGCGCTATGTAGCCATGCGACCAAGTGTCGCTATATGGGTCTTAGCGATAAATAGCGAACTTAGCGACAGTTAGGTTTTTTTTTTTTTTATGTTAATATCAATTAGATATAGCTATAAAATAGCTGGATTTATAGGTTGTTAAATATACATGTAAAATAGCATATATACAAGGGTATTTTGATGTAATATTCATATAAAAAATTTCAAAATTCTTTTTCAAGTGTAATCACTATTTATAAAATAGCCGTCGCTATTTGTCGCTATTCGCTACGTAGCTATAGGTGCCTTGTTGCTATTTGTCACTATTCGCTATCGACAACTATGCCATCAGCCAAAATCCATACATGGGTTCTGAATTTGAAATTTCCCAAATTTGTTGGTTTTTGTTTTATTTCATGTATTTATGTAAATTATGTGAAATCAGGGATTCACATCGACCACACTATCTTAGGAAATCGTTTTTAGACATTTAGGGTTTGCTTACAAGTTTCAAGCTTTTTGTCGAACCTGCTTAGAAAGAATTGTCCTATATGAAGGACCCATTTCATTAGCTAACTTGCTTTTGTGTTTTTGTCCCCTAAATGTTTTTGTCCCTAATATGCATCAAAACTTGTGAAATTGTTCTTTGTTATTTTCTAATATGTTTTTTTGGTAATTGCTAATATCAATCTAAAGTTTGCTAGTTTCATACTGATGTGACATCATTTTCATTGTGGACTTTTGTGTAACATTCGTTAACTTTGCCCTCTGCATCGTCCTGAATGTGACTAATGTCTTCAATTATTTTCATCATCAGCAATGGCGTGGTTGCAAATGCTATGCAATCTCACATTTGAACTAGTTGCTATGGCTTATATGACGAGCAACACCTATAAAACATATCTTGATACCATGATGAAAGAAACACCCCATTAGCAATATATTTTCTAATTGTTGGACTCAGATTCATGTGATGCTGTTTCTTCATCTTTTTCCCTTGAACTTGTTGTAGGCAGAACGGAAGAAAGCGGAGATTAGAAAGATCCCGGAACAACTTATCCTATCTGAGGTGCGACAAATGGTGGAAGAGATGCAAGCTGTGAATAAGCAGTTAGAGGACACAGTGGGTCCCACTCTACTACCTAAATAGCGACAGTTAGATGAGTTATAAGTAATGCGTTGTGGGTTCATCTTTTGTAACTTATGTTTGAGTGGTTGGGTGTTTGGTTGCAGGAGGCCGCCATTAATGAATACTTCAAGCCAGTTGATAAGCAAGCGCAGATGATAGTTGAAAAGAAGCTTCAAGAAGAGGAGAAAACGATGAAGCAGATGATGCAAGCCATGAAAGCACAAGCGTTGCTTGATAACCAAGAAGCCGAGAATAATGCAAATCTCAATATCCGCAAAGATGAGGCAGCGTCAAGATGATTAAGAAATGTATTCTGCTGTTCGCCTTTTTGATGGTAATGTATTTGCCAGGTCTCGTTTCTCATGTTGTTTTGAGTAATAATATATAAGCGCTTTTAATTATGAAATTGAGATCTCATGTTATTGATGCATGCTTGTTCAATCATAGGAGCCTTTTGTTGATTGTCGTTCATCGTCTTCTTGAGATATAAAATTTTATGAACTATCTAACATTTTACAGATTTATGCTTAATGTTACAAAGTAGTTTCCCCCCTTCTGATCAAAACGAATTCTATTTTTGTTTTCAAGACCAAAACATGTGACTACAATGATCAAAGAGAATTCACAAAGAAGTGAAGAACCACTTTTGTGATCATACCCCTTTATACAATAATCTTGTTCCTTGATTACCCAAAATTGGGTTTTGATCTAACTTTTGCTTCACTAAGCGAGAGGCTGTTCCAAAAATAACCCATCGTTGACAGGAAAATAAAACTATATCCAACACTATAATACTCTTATTGCCAGTAAAATAAAATAAAAATTATTAGTTCGTTATATTGTAAAAGTAGATGCCTCATGTTTTACAATATTTCCAATTGGAAAATAAACCAAAAAAGAGGGAAACATATCGTTGACAATATTTGTGCCTTTGGGGTGTGGTATTGTGGTTGATGAAATGTGCTAGAATTTGAAACATCTTCCGTACGAAGTATAATTTGTAACATCCCATTTTGGGATTTATATTAGACAGGAAAATAGAAGTTATAGTTTGGGTCCGTAATGGCAAAGATCTGACTATAAGGATTATTTGTGTAATTTAACCCCTTTGGTTACATGCTTATGTGAACACAAGGGTAAAGTCATAATACGGTTAGTGGAAACTAACAACGTTAGCAAGTTGTAAGAAAGTGAAAGTTTTGGCTAATAGTGGAAAATACCCAACTACGGGGACTAAAGTTGTAATTATGCCTAACTTAGTTAAATGCCTACAAGTTGTAAGAAAGTGAAAGTTTTAGCTAATAGTTGGAAATACCCAACTACGGGGACTAAAGTTGTAAAATGCCTAACTTAGTTAAATGCCTACAAGTTTACATTGAGGGGATTAGGGTTAAGGATTCTTTAGAAGGATGGTATGACTTTGTCTTAGGATCTTGCCTTAGGAGCTTAGCTCTGTAGTTTCTATATGTGGCCTTAGCTTGTTATCGTTGATTTACGTGTCCACGTGTTATTTGTCTCTGTTATGCGTTCTTAGACTCTGTTTTTCAGATGTGCGACTGTTGGGTACTTGATGTTCAAAAGGTTTACATAAGTGGACGTATATATTCAGGGGCGGACCCACATGGTACGGGTTGGGGTCCACGGACCCCAATGTTTTTTAGAAAAATAGAACCGGTATGCTAAATTTTTTAAGAACCCCATAAAATAAATTAGTTGGACCCCATAGCAATAAAAACAAAAAGATGGTGTGGTGGTAAATCCCCTTGTGTTCCAACAAATAGATCTCAAGTTCAAGTCTTTCATGATTTCATCTCCTCTTTTTAGTAGGGCTGGCAATTGGGTACCTGTTAAGACACGATTAGACCTGTTTGACTGAAAAATACACCCTTTGACTTTTTTAATTTTTAAAAAAATTAAAATTACAATGTTAGGATCTATCATTTATTAATCTTTGTACATAAAACATAAAACTGTTTTATAAACATGAGGTAGAAAGTAGTTAAACGAGTCGTAATCATGTTTGAAACTTATGTTGTGCACGCCGTCAGAAACCTATTAAACCTGTTAAGACACGATTTGCCAGCCTTACTTTTTAGTTTATTTTTTCATCAAAATTAAACTAGTGCTTTAAAACAACACAACCATCCATTGACCCTCTAATTTGCTTCTTTAAAGTGATAAATTTTAATGTTTTTTGTGAAATTTTTTATATAAAAAAATGGATCCCAATGGAAAAAAATCCTGGGTCCGTCACTGTATATATTGGTCGGCAGTCCTAGGCTGACTTGGATCATCAGTGGACGTATTTATTCGTTGGTGTATACGTTTGTAAGGTCTGACATTTTTATACTCATGTTGTTTGTAACCTGTACATTGACTTCTGCACAGATATTTGGATATCATGTGACTTTAGTAAAACCATTACAGAAATGTAACCATTCAACATAGTACTGAAAACGCTCGATTCTTTAATCTCATATGGAGTAATCAATCACATAGCATGAGGTACATATGGAATTCAAATTTTTAATCCAAATTGTCTGCAGGTGTGTATAATATCATATGCATCCATAACAAAAATAACAAGACACATAACAAAGTATAACTAAATCAACAAAACAACATAATGAATTCCTTCGAAACGAAGGTAACTTAGCCTATGGTGATACTGATACCGATCGCGACAAGTAGAATGGTAATGACTCCAAAGTAGATCATGGTGTGGACACAAATAGAGACTCCGCTGGTTTGCATATTGTTAAACTCTACGCCTCGACTCTTTGCAGGCAGCTGAAACAATAACCCCGGTGTCAATAGCACAAACAGTAACACGCCTATAATAACCGGTGCCCAATCTCCCATTCCTTAGTTTATCACAACTCAGAAATCTCAAAGAAAAAGTATATGATATGGAGTAAGATGCCATATATAATCCAACAACATTAGAACACAAATCCAAAGTTTTAATTAGTCAGAAACAAACATTGGGAACATCGTACAGCTATGTGAAGCCGGCCAGTGTAAATTTTGGGTAAATTTTACATTTGTACGTAGTCTTTTTTTTTTTTTTTCTTTTTTCTGAACGGTCAACATAATCATCCCGAGCACTCTCGGGGCACCCACTGGACAAACGGAGTACTCCAAGAGTAACCCGAGTCCACCACCAATTCCGGGGAAAACCCAGTAACCCACTCGCCAGTAGGCACGACAATGAAATTACCAGTAAAACCCGTTTAGCTCAAGGATTCAACCCAGGTTTCTCTGGGTCTCATATCATTGCCTACCCGTGCCTCACTCTGCACCAAGTGGGAGTTGAACCTGCGTCTCTCAAGAGAAATGAAAGTCTTCCACCACTTGATCTAGAGATCATTAACTGTATATGTAGTTTCTCTTGGTTAATTTGTTCTATATATATTGTGTGAACATATGGTGATGTTTGTATTATATGAACGAAATTTGGGGTTTAGATTAACCATACCCATGACCCGTTTTTTACATCTTTAAACACTTCTTTTTTTTTTACTTTTGTTCTCATTATACAATAAATGAAGCAATTAAACTTATAGTCTATTGAAAATTTTCAGTTTATGTTGATTTTTTATTGTTGTAATAAAATGTCTTCAACTTACAAACAATATAATTTACATTTACAAATTATATATTTATTTAAATAGTCACGAATTTTTTTTTATACTTATCAATTTAACCATTTAACCTTCGAAAGTAACTACATTCAATCAAAATACACCTGTGTGGATCTAACATGGGTTTACCCACTTGTGGGCTTAGGGGGTAGTGGTTTCACGGTGGGTCAGGTTGCTTCGGGTAAAGTGACCAAACATGAGAAAGCGTGTCTTGACAACAAGTACGTGTTTAACCCATTTGCTTTTGATACTTTTGGTTTTATGGCGCCAGAGGCTGTGGACCTACTTAGTCGAGTTCAAAGAGTCATGCATAGTAATGTTATGACCCCGAGATCTAGGGACGTAGTTTTTAAAAGACTTGGTTTTGCTATTCAAAAAGGGGTAGCGGCACAGCTTGTTACCCGTTTACCAACTATCTCGATATAAATTCATTCTTGAATTAATGATTTATAAATTATATAAAAAAGTAGATGCCTCATGTTTTACAATATTTCCAAATGGAAAATAAACTAAAAAAGAGGGAAACATATCGTTGACAATATTTGTGCCTTTGGGGTGTGGTATTGTGGTTGATGAAATGTGATAGAATTTGAAACATCTTCCGCACGAATATGACGGTATAATTTGTAACATCTTATTTTGGGATTTACATTAGACAGGAAAATAGAAGTTATAGTTTGGGTCCGTAATATCAAAGATCAAACTATAAGGATTATTTGTGCAATTGTGCAATTTAACCCCTTTGGTTACAAGCTTATGTGAACACAAGGGTAAAGTCATAATACGGTTAGTGGAAACTAACAACGTTAGCAAGCTGTAAGAAAGTGAAAGTTTTGGCTAATAGTGGAAAACACCCAACTACGAGGACTAAAGTTGTAATTATGCCTAACTTAGTTAAATGACTGCAAGTTTACGTTGAGGGGAGTTGGGTTGTCACATGGTGAAAGTATGGTTGCAATTGACAAAAAACTCATACTAGAGGGACCAAAGGTAACAAATGGGAAAAGTTGATTAAAAAATTGCATTTAAAGGATGGAAAGAACCATAATTTTGTGGTTTAGTGTGTGTGTCGCATATGGAGAAGAAAAGAGGGAAGAAGAGGACAATCCAACAATTCATGAAGTGTTAGAAGATTTCTACTATCTAGAGATATCTAAACCTAAAGTATGTTGGATGGGTTTATTTTGGTGGTAGAAACCTGTATGAACCGAAGCATGTGCTATGTGAATTCATGTAGAATTCTTGTTGTAATGGTGATACTAACTTAAATATAGGTGGAATTCATGAAATTTGGTGATTTGGGTGGAAGAATGTTAGATTATTCTATGTTGGAAATAATGAACGGATGATACTTGAGCTTAGTAAGAAAACATGGTATATGATGCTATGAGGTAGGTAGTTAATTATGAAATACTTGTACATTGTGCTTTATGTATGGTATGTGCGTCAAGTGTTTGATAAAATGTCTAAATGACAATAATACGTGAATTGTAGGAAAATAACAGATGAATATGTATAGAATGTCATAATGATGTAGTTGGTAGTAAACTAACATGAGGAATGTGTTTTAGATGGACTATATGTGGGAATTTAGTTTGATTGTATGATTTGGTAAGATGTATGTGTTGGATATTTATGTCTGGTTCGATAAGTCAACGCTGCCGACCGGGTCTTGACTCGTAAGAGTTACACCGTGGGCAACGAACTAAAATCCACTTAACTAATTTAACTGGTGATTACGAACGATAAGCGGATATTATACTGAGAGACGGGTACATGGACCGGGTGAGACAAGAGCACTCTTCTACGCCACTTGTCGCGCATGCACTCTTGCATGGCCACTTGTTGCGCACCTAGATCTCGGCCAATGGCATTACATGCACTATGCAAGGAACCTCCACCACTTGACCTACATGCAAAAAACCTCCAACACTTGGCATGCATGCAAGGATCTCCAAGTCTTATATAATGGAGTGTTGGGTCTTGCATTTGAGGGTTGGAAAAACAAGCAAAGTTCTCATAACACACACACACACCGTCGGCCAGAACCGTCGTCGGCCAAAACCGTCGGGTGTCGCCGCCGCCAGAACCGCCGGCCACCTCCGCCGCTACCTGACCCATTCCCGTGTTTCGATAGTTCGTATTGTCACACCCAACCGATGGCGGAATCATCAGGGCGCGACACTAAGTGAATCATATTGCTCAAGAGAATCCATAACAACTATTCATTACCAACATTTTAAAGGTTCATCATCCCATACTAACGAATAAATATTCAACAAACAGTCATTACAGATAACCAGTTCTCATGAACAAAACATGATCCGACAACCTAGTGTAACGCTTCGCTTTTTCGTAACTTTCCTTAATTAGAAAGTTGTCTTGTAATTCTATTTTTGTAAACTTGCATTCCTTGTAATCGTATTTCGTTTTGAAACCTTGTAATCCGAGACACCGATCATAATGAAAGTCATATTTATATCAATTATATTCCATTTATACTTGTAATCGCATGCAACGAACCCTAATTCGAAACTATGTGACGATACGTGCAAATAACCGACTTTCAACGCTTTTACGTACAATACTTGTGATTAACCAACAATTAATGATTCCAATACTTATTATAAATCATAATACATCATATTATACTTGTAACACCTTCGACAAATTAATTATACTTGCAATTATGTGTTATAGATCGTAAATCGCCTATACTTGCATTTTGTGCGATAACCGACAACTATGTGTTACAACTACCGATACTTGTTTTACATAATTTCACATACATAGACATACTTGACATCACTATTGTTTTGGTCAAAAATCACACAAGGATAATGCAACCAAATCTGATTTTGTGAGGTATGATGCTTGGTTAATTGAATGAACAAAAAGTATATGAAATCAATGATGAACACCGAGATTTATACGAGGAAAAAGCCCTTGATCTTTAGAAGATCTCCGGCATAAAAAACCTCGGGTGATGGAAACTACCGATCACCAACTATATTGCAAAAACAGCAGTGATCCTTGTACAACTTCGGAAGAAAACAAGCTCAATACAATGAATTTCTAGTGAAAGTGTGTGTTTTTTGCTAAGTGTTTGCAGAGAATTCGAGTGTTGTGTGGTGTGTACGAGTTGTGCCTTCATTGAGCTCGTTTTCCCCTTAAAATGATAAGAAAAATCAAGTAACTAACTTCCCGATAAAGGTGGAAGTCACCCCATGACCACCACTAACGGTTATTTCTTCAATATGCACGTGCCTAAAAGCATATTCCACGAGATTCCAGCAAAGGAGTGGTCCACTACGTCCATTACCTGCATTTACACATTAAAAACGTGCAAAATATAAAGGATCCTGATCCTCAGACTCGTGATCCTCGGACGCGTGATCCTCAGACTCTGGATCCTCAGACTCTCTGCATCAGCCATTAAGCATCCGTGATCCATGCCTAGTCTCAGGATAGATAATCCTTAGCATAAAATTCATGCCCTAACAATTGCCCCCAATATGGCAGTTGTGATAAGGATTCACAGCTGTCATATTTCCGTCAGAAGCGGACTAGCTGTTGCTGCTGGTAACTAGTTGTTATACTGCCCGTCGTCACTGATAAGACCTGCTATAATGATCATTGCAAAACATAGAGTTAGAGATAACTCCTCAAGTGCCTTTACAGATCAGAAGATCCTTCCATTCGTGGAGAATGAATCCTTCTACACAGTTTGCTATTAACCTTCCTGCACTTTAATTTCTGCATAGACACTTTAACTGTTAGAAAGCCTTATCCGGCCTGGGTGGATGGTCCACGGTTTTGCTGGTGAAATCCAGGCCAGATGATTTGATACATAATGAATGGGTAATAACATTAAACTTTTTAAGCTACATCTATTGTTGTTTCTTCCCTTTTTATTTTTCATGTATGCTTTCTATTTTCAAAAGTATCATCACCAAACAACTAGAAAGTTATTGAAAATCTGATGATAATGTTACACTTTTAACAGAAAACTTGAAGTGTTCATATAAATGTGGATCAATGATCCTTAACCAAAAAGGATAAGAGACAACTTACAGCTTCGAAAAAGTTAGAATATAACATACCAGAGAATCCAAGTTAGGATTCTATATCCTTGTAAATTATTGCTGAATAAGCAAACTATGAAAAGTAAAGCTTCTAGGATCAAGGATCCTTATCGTCAGAACTTGTATAACTTTAGACAGTAGTTTCTAGGGTGAAGGATCATGGATCCTTGAACAATAGGCAGGATAATGGGTGGTGGATGGATCCTCTGTTTGGGGGATGAAGCCACTCGTTATCCTTCCGTCTTTTATTTTCTGCACTACAAAGACCCGTAAACAATGGACACCATTTGCCAACCCATGTGGACGGGCCATGTTTTGCTGGTAGAAACGTGGGTTGGGAATTTTGACAACCTTAAAAGGTTTAATGTTTTGTGAATAAAATAATTTTAACTTTTTGGCTATCTCCCGTGTTGCTATCCTTATGTAACCCTCAGTTTTCAATTGTTGTGATATACATTTGTTTGAATAAGAAAAGTTAAACAAATTAAGTTTAAGAATTTTAGGATATGATCCAGGATCAAATATCCTATAGTTGAAAAGTTCCGAAAAGTAGTATATTTTAAGGATCATAAGTTCAGTTGTCAAAGTATAAGGGTTATTCAAATGAATAATGAATAAAATCAAAATAGTTAAGGATTATACCTGAGAATCCAAGTTAGGATCCTAACCTTTATCATTATAAACAGGATAACCATAAGACAAACCTTAATGGAAGGTAAGGATCAAGGATCCTTGGTCGTTTGTCTCTAAAAACCTGAAATAGGATACACCATGGGACTAAGCCAATATAAGATAAGAGTTAGTAACTGGGGACAAGCCCAACAAACTGGGGACAAGCCCAAATAAACTGGGGACAAGCCCAAATAAACGGATGTAAACTGGGGTCAAGCCCATATAAACGGATGTAAACTGGGGTCAAGCCCATATAGACGGATGTAAACTGGGGTCAAGCCCATATAGACGGATGTAAACTGGAGTATGGCCCTCACTGGCGACTATCCAAACTTGCGCGACATGAAAATGCCGAAATCTTAGCTAACGTGAAAACGTTAGAAACCTTAGCTAACGTGAAAACGTTAGAAACCTTAGGAACGGATGTATGGTACGTCTACCATTATACGTAGGATCCTAAGCATAGCCAGAACAATGGAATTATCAGCCCCTAAAACGAGTACTGGTCCCAAAGCCTTGAACTACACCAGGATCATCGTGCGCTACAGGCGGGACTGGGGACAGGCCCAAACTGGGGACAAGCCCAAAACTTTGGAGGGTTGGCCAACCACTTTGATCTTCTGTAAAATGATAACAACTCTGCAAAAGCTTAAACTTTGTGAAAATAGATGTTAACTGATTAACATCTTTAACTTATGATAAGTAATAAGTATAAAATGAATGAAAATGAAAATAATGTGTTACCAAATGTAGAATCATGTATCCTTTGAGGATCCTGGATCCTTAATCAGAATACCGGTATCGCTGAGGATCCTTGATCCTTCTTACTTAAAGTATTTTTTGAGATGAACAACATTCCAAGCTCTTGGTAGGAGATCATCATCCATTGTTAACAAGTGATATGCCCCCTTTCCTGATTCAGCATCAATTAGATAGGGGTCTTCCCACTTTGGTGCTAGCTTGCCATCAGAAGGATTTGTAGTGTTCTGGAATGCTTTTCTTAGCGCAAAATCACCAACTTGAAATCTTCTAATCCTGACATTCTTGTTGTATGCTCCAGCCATTCTTTGTTGATAACTGGCCATTTCCTTTTTTCTGACTTTGAGCAAAAGCTTCTTCTTAGGATGCAGATGTTATGTTGGTTGGTGTAGAATATTACTGTGTCTTTGACAAGCATCACATTTCTTTGTGTATTCCACAGCATACATCTTCATGGTAGGCCAATAGTATCCTGTTCTAAGGATCCTTGAGAATAGTGCTCTGCCCCCAGTGTGGTTTCCACAGTCTCCTTGACTTTGAAAGCTTTAGGATTTTGTCCTGTAGGGATCTCTCCATGTTGTATATATCTTAGGATTGGAAGGATCCAGGATCCTGAATTCGACTGTGCAGGATCACCAGGTAGGATTGCAGAATCCTCCACTATCTCCATGGCTACGTGATCCTCAATTGCAGGAGTTAAAACATGGGTGATGAGTATTTTTCACATCTTCTGGCATCTTTAGGAATGATCCAAGGTTAGTTAAAGCGTCTGCTTCTGCATTCTCTTCTCTGGATACCTGTGTTAGACTGAAAAAAGCAAAAGAATCTGCCAATTTCTTGACTATTTCTAAGTACTCGATTAGTATTTCACCTTTAATAGCATAAGAACCATTAAAGTAGTTAGTAATTAATAGGGAATCTACGAATACTTGAAGATACCGGATCCTCATATTGCTAGCTAATTGCAAACCTGCTATCAAGGCCTCCTACTCTGCCTCATGATTAGTGGTTTGGAATTCACATGCAATGGATTGGGGTATAATGTCCCCCTGTGGCGATTTTAGTAGTGTGCCTTGTCAAGTTCCTTTAACATTTGAAGCTCCATCCGTGAAGAGTGTCCAAGGATCCTTTGTCTTCTCAAGTTGTTGAACTTCTAATTCAGCTTTCCTTTGTAGATCACTACTGAAATCAGCCACAAAGTCAGCTAAGGCTTGGGACTTAATGGCAGTCCTGGGTTCATACTCAATGCTTGACTATCCACTTTGCCATTCTACCTGCCATTTCAGTTTTTCTGGGAACATTCTTAATAGGAAAGTTAGCTTTCATAATAATAGTGTGAGTTTCTAAATAATGTCTATGTTTAGCAGAAGCCATAATTAAATCAAGAATTAATTTCTCTAAATGAGAATACCTGGCCTCAGCATCAAGTAGAATTTTACTTACATAGTATACCGGATGTTGAGAGTCTTCATGATCCTTAACTAGGATCACACTTACTGCTTTAACTGAAATAGCTAAGTATAAGGATAACGATTCTCCATTTTCTGGTTTCATCAGGGCTGGTGCTGAGGATAGATAATCCTTAAGAACCTTGAGTGCAGCTTCATGCTTATCAGTCCACTCAAACTTGCCTTGAGCAATTTGTCTACCTCTTCTTGGACAATGACATTCCTTTCAAGTGTAAACTTTCTCCTTTTTTGGGGTATTGGCTTGAAAGACCTGTCAATACCAAGTTTGTGAGTAATAACATTCTTAGATATACCTATCATATCTTCATGTTTCCAAGCAAAGGTAGATTTTCTTCTTTCCAAGAAGGATACTAAATCCTGCTCAATACTGTCTAGGATCCCAGATTCTATAAAAATTTTGGATTCAGGATCCTCTGAGTTCAACATAATATCCTTGACATCTGGCTCTCTTGCCTCCATGACGTCTCGCTCCTTGGAGGCTAGCTTCATTGAAGAAGTGTAATAGTTCTTTGCCTCCTGCTGATCAATTTCTATCTTCACCATATCTCATAGAGTTGGGAGCTTGACACATGGATGATATGTTGAGGGGGGCTGCCTTCATATCGTGTATCTATGGCCTGCCACAGATAACATTACGGCAAGATAAGCAGTCAATAACATAGAATTTTTAAACAGAATTCACTCCCTATATATATAAATTGGAAGTTTGATGTCCCCCAATGTAATCTTTATCTCTCCACTGAATCCCACAAGGACAGATGATCTTTGGACAATATCAGATTCAAGGATGTCCATTCTATTGAGGACATCCAACTGGATTATGTTCACTGAGCTTTTCCCATCAATGAGAATCCTGCGAACAAAATGGTTAGATATAAATAATGTAATAACTACACCGTCGTGATGAGGATCCTGAATGTCCGCACAGTTATCCTCATCATATGATATCACTTTCTGCTGGGTAAGGATGGATGTCCGAACAGGTCTGCCCCCATTCTCCATCTTTTTTTCCTTTGCACGTCTCTTAGCTGCTGAGAACCTCCGAAGATGAAATAGATGATTTGAGCATCGGATGGTGGAAGAGGAACTTTTTCAGGAACTTTCTCAGGATACTTGATCCTTGACTTTTTCCTTCCAAGCAATTCCTTCAAGTTTCCTTTGCTCAAAAGATAACCTATCTCCTTCCTTAATGCTATGCACTCATCTGTGAGATGACCAGAATCCCCATAGTAAGCACACCATTTTGATTCGTCTTTGGTGGTAGGCGGTTTGTCATTCTTCCTTGGCCACCTAACCTTGTCACCTAAACTCTGCATAGAAAGGATTAGTTCATTATTATCAGCAGAAAAACAATATTCAGAAATAGGAGGATAATCCTGATCATCTTCATCTTGTTCCACAACATGCACACTCTGGTTGCCATGCTTGGAGTGTTGCTTGGATCAGTTATCCTTGAGATAGGATCCTTATTTGTCTTGCTTTGAGGATCCTGACAACCTCTCGTGGATCCTTTTGTCATCCTCTAAACGGATGAACCTAAGGGCCCTGTTTCTTTTTTCATCTAAGTTCCTGCAAGGGGTCATGACAAGATCATCATAGAACATTGAATCCCTAAGCAAACCCATTTTAAAGGCTTCTAGAGCTGTAGCAATATCTAAGTTAGGGATTTCTAAGGATTCTTTACTAAATCTAGTGATGTAATCTCTAAGTGATTCATTTTGACCTTGTGTTACCCTATATAGATCACTAGTTAATCGTTCAAATTTTCTACTACATGAAAATTGGCTATTAAACAAATTAACTAGATTAGCAAATGAAGTAATAGAGTAAGGAGGAAGACTTAGCAGCCATTTTAATGTTGATCCGGTAAGTGTGGATCCAAAGCCCTTGTACAAGCAACCAGATTTGGTGTCTGAAACCTCTTCGGTATCTCTCCTGAATGATTCAAGTTTGGAATTCCAGATGTGAATCCATGTTGGCGGGATTCTGGCATAACCGAGGGACCAGAGGAAGCAATGGTCTGCATTGGTATGAAGTCTCCTAGATAAACATCTGAACTTCTGGGTTGCACACTCCTTAAGTATCCTAGATCCTGGAAGGAGGATCCTTGAACCTGAGAGGATCCTTGAACCTGAGAGGGTCCTTGAAACTGGGAGGATCCTTGAACCTGCGAGGATCCTTGAACCTGAGAGGATCCTTGAACCTGAGAGGATCCTTGAACCTGAGAGGATCCTTGAATCTAAGAGGATCCTTGAACCTGCGAGGATCCTCGAACCTGAGAGGATCCTTGAATCTGCGAGGATCCTTGAACCTGAGAGGATCCTTAAACCTGCGAGGATCCTTGAACCTGCGAGGATCCTTGAACCTGAGAGGATCCTTGAATCGGCTGCGTCCCCATGCATCCTCCTAAACTGGTGAAGAATCCCTGATGCTGAAATGAGGATCCTGAAGGCTGGAAAGAGGATCCTCGAGCCTGAGACATTATCGATGATCCAGAACGTATTCCTATTGATGCACCCTGGTATTGGACATCTGGAGCTGCAAAGTGCTGGGAAGTTATGACTGGAGTGTCGAAATTCAGCGACCTCGACATCAAAGGGGAGTGATCCTCTGCTGATTTTATCAATTTCGCAAAGGATCCTGCCATTAGTTTTGACCTGCTGCATGTGATCCTTCATCTGCACAATCAAAGCATAAAAATCACTGTTAGTAAGTGTAGAGGAAGAAACAATAGTTGGTTTTGTGAAAACGGGGGTTGTCTTTTTCGGAGAATTCTCAGCATTCTTCTGGAATGCAAGGGGGAGATGATGCAAAGGCGGAATGCCCTGTGAAAAAGTGACCGCCGACATAGAACTTGGAGTAGTTTTCCCTGAGAAGCCATGTGGTTGAAGGTAATGAACCGAAACGAATGGAATGAACAAAATTTCTCAGAATTGAAGCACCAATTGCCCCACGGTGGGCGCCAAACTGTTTTGGTCAAAAATCACACAAGGATAATGCAACCAAATCTGATTTTGTGAGGTATGATGCTTGGTTAATTGAATGAACAACAAGTATATGAAATCAATGATGAACACCGAGATTTATACGAGGAAAAAGCCCTTGATCTTTAGAAGATCTCCGGCATAAAAAACCTCGGGTGATGGAAACTACCGATCACCAACTATATTGCAAAAACAGCAGTGATCCTTGTACAACTTCGGAAGAAAACAAGCTCAATACAATGAATTTCTAGTGAAAGTGTGTGTTTTTTGCTAAGTGTTTGCAGAGAATTCGAGTGTTGTGTGGTGTGTACGAGTTGTGCCTTCATTGAGCTCGTTTTCCCCTTAAAATGATAAGAAAAATCAAGTAACTAACTTCCCGATAAAGGTGGAAGTCACCCCATGACCACCACTAACGGTTATTTCTTCAATATGCACGTGCCTAAAAGCATATTCCACGAGATTCCAGCAAAGGAGTGGTCCACTACGTCCATTACCTGCATTTACACATTAAAAACGTGCAAAATATAAAGGATCCTGATCCTCAGACTCGTGATCCTCGGACGCGTGATCCTCAGACTCTGGATCCTCAGACTCTCTGCATCAGCCATTAAGCATCCGTGATCCATGCCTAGTCTCAGGATAGATAATCCTTAGCATAAAATTCATGCCCTAACAACTATTAAGTTTACGGTACTTGTATGCTTGTTACACGCAAGAAACTACGCGAAAAGCACTCGAAAACACCCTAAAACCTAACTTTGGGGCCCTAGTTGCGTACTTATTAAACTTGAGGGACCATTTGTGACAAAAATCCAAACCTCCACTGAAACCCACGTTTTGAATCTGCCTTTTTGGCTCCAACCTCCACCCTAACATATAAATTTTGAATCTTGTATTTATGGCTCCAACCTCAACCTCCATTCTCCATCAATGGGCTTCTAAACCTCATTAAACACACACCTAACCTCACTCAACTATAAAACCAAGCCTCCCAACACTCATTTTCATTTTTCCAACTCATTTACACTCTCAAAACACTCTAATCTCAGCTGAAAATGCAAGTTTTAGACAAATTATTCTAAGTGCTAAATGAGCACTTTTCTTCACATTTCTTCCATCTTTTTCACTTCTTCTTCCACTACAAAGTGTGGAACACCTCTAGGATTTTTCTCACAAGGTTTTCCATGGAAAACCAAGGTGAAACATCACCAAAATGAGGTCCAACTTTCTGTTTTGGAAGAAAAATTTGTTAAACATACTTTAACTTATGATTTCTCAACACATTCCTATGTCCTTATGCCACTAATCAAGACCATGATTATGTAAGCTTAAAAAAAGGTTGTGACATGTAAATCCAAATGTTTAATCCTCAAAAACTTTCTGTTTTAAAAGGGTTTTAACCCACAAGTAATGAACAAGTATTGAACTTGTGAAAGTGTGATTATTTGGATAGCTTGGGCTATCCTACTTACAAATCCACACATCACTTGATGTTTTTCCTTGTTAGCTAGTGCATATTTCATTTCTATAATAATAATAATCTATTCATGATCATCCTTGTTGTCTATGACAACTTGTGCATTGGTGAATATTAAAGAGGTTCCAAAATGGAAGATTTATCTTCCTACCTCATGCATGACTTCTATGATACTACTTGTACATTATTGGACTAAACTTATGATATATATACTATATGAAATAGATAATACTTATAGTAACCGAACATTTGATGATAATCTTATGGTTATTTGTCAAAATATTAAGTTACATCATCTAAGAACATGGTACTCGTTACGATTCTAATGGGTACTTTAACCCATGAAAACATTCAAACCCTTATGGGTTTCATAGTGTCAAAAATGAGTATTATGTGCTAGATGGCTATTTTCTCATATATATTTGCTTTCCATATACTTTTAATTCTGAACATAATCACTCCTTAAACTCTAATCCGAATACATTCAACCTCCTAATCTCATACACTCGCCAACACTTGGATAATCGTAAGACTTAGCAATTTTGTGAGTATACTTGAACCCCCTTTTTGTTTACCACCTTTTGGGGTGTAACATGTTAAACTATAAACTTACACTTAAACTTTATTCTTAAATGCACAAACATTCCTTATACATGCATGCATACTTGTTACTTGACACTTTAAACTTGGGGTTATACGTTTTGTGTTAGACTTATCATTAACTTCGTACGAGCCTATCCTTGACATATATAGCGCTATAGGATTAACACACCGCTTGTAAACTCTGGTTTATGTTAAGAGCTTATTGCGTTTCATCATTGGTTTGATTAGTTAAACACATGCCAATTTTATTGTTTATCTTGTTTCAATAGCTTGCCATGTGGAATTGTTTAAAACTTATCTTTTTTATGCTATGTATGAAAACATGTATACTCGCCAATACATGTTTGTATTGAACTATACTTTTAACATGTTACAGGTTGATGATGACAATACTATGAAACTGAAGTAGTGATGATGCCTAGATACACATTTAGACATTTTAGGTTTTAGTACGTTGTATAACTTTCGTACTTGTTTTTTGTATTGTTTTCTTGTATTGAACATGTTGTATTTCAAGTTCCATGTATTGCAACATTTTGTTATGAATGAAATCAATTTATTATTAATTCTATTGTCACAATTAGCGTTATGTGTGATGAGCAATCTATCTTCGTCTCACTCTGATGTTTCCGCCATCGGTTGGGGTATGACACCTAGATTTTTATTGTGGGTTTCTATACTTCCTATCTTGTTGCAGCATAACAATCCATCAACCTGTCACATACGTTAAAATAAAAGTCAATACATAAAGTAAAGGTGAGTACACAAGTTTGCATAGATATAGTATAAAAAGCGTTTACGCATAACCAACATGTAACACGTAACGGGCGAAGCATGTAAACTATCAAATATGATTCATCCTAACCACGTGACTGCGAGTAGAGTATGCGCGACACATGTTCCCTGAAGCGAACACGTGAAGTAAAGTATGTGATCCTTAGCAACCCCTGACAAATCAGGTGCTGAGTCCAAACTATAGTACTATCGTTGCTAAAGGCGGTCGGGAAAGTAATCACTGTATAAGCATAGCAACAAGCATTTAACTAATCACGTATAGCATGCGGGAGCGGTTAGCGTTAAAAGTGTGTTTGCGTTGTGTGTTGTGTTTTGATAGTGAACGTATGTAACACCCAAAAGTGCGTTAAACGAAAATGGGTTCAGGTATACTCACAGTGCGTGTTTAACAGCTAAACACAATTGGGATTGGATTGAAGGGAGCGCCGGATCAGCCTGCGTACGGGAACAGAAGCATAAGTCTTCTAAGTGCTGACAAGGTCGAAATCAGAGTGTCGGGTGGAACTGGATGTTCCACAGTCCAATCGGACGGATGGACGCTTAGTCCATTCGGACGGATGGGCATGGTCCATTCGGACGGATGGGCTACCTTGTTGGAGTGAAAACGATCTGACGTATCACTGTTGTTTTAACAATAGAAAGAAAAAGATTCGGAGTGTAGTACAGTCTATCCGGACGGATGGACATGGTCCATTCAGATGGATGGACTGTGATTGTTTGTGAACCGTCAAAATCGTTGAAGTTTTGTTTTAAAATGTTTTAACAGATGTGATAACAGAATCAAATCAATCAAGAAACATCAAGCCCAGTCCACTCGGACGGATGGGCATAGCCCACTCAAACGAAAGTGCTGTTCTTGACCGGGATTCATGTTTGACCCGTTAGTCGGACCATCTCCTTGGTGGAAATCAACCCCAGAGCCGGCTCTTCGACAATGAGAGGTGTCGCGAGCCTAACGGGTTCATGATTCCACCAATATTGCATAAAAATCAAAAGAAAGTTCATAGACAAGTTGTAAAGTGTGATTTTCTTTGAAAACCTGATTAAATCTCGATTGAGTGATGCTCCACAGCAGTTTGTCTAAGCAAAACGAGTGGAAACCATCTTCGAGATGTCTAAAATCAATGATTTTAAGTAAAGTTGAAGGATGTGTACGTGTGTTTGTGATTATAATGCAAGAAGATTAAGTAGGGGTGGAATGGAGCTTGAAATCGGAGGAGAATGCTTACAAGAAGTCTTGAATCGCAGCTGGAATCTCTGGGAGCGGATGAGAGGATGAGAAGAGTTGAAATAAAGACACAAGGCCAAAATTTATAGTTGAGGGTGAGGTCTTGCTCTTGTACGGATGAGGTATATCCGGATGGGCTCCATCCTGGCGGATGGCCCATTCGGACGACTGAGTTTGGCATTTTAATAATTTCCAACTTTAAGTGTTGCGTTGCGTTTTGGCGTGATAAATCGAGTTGTGCAAGTAGCGTTTGAGCGTTTCAAGCGAGCAAACAATACATATAATAAGCACACACAAATAAAGCATATAAGAACACACAGCATAACATTACTACTATTAACAGCGTTTGTGATTTAGCGATTAGTGCGATAAGCGGGTGCGAAGGCGAGAGTGGTTACCGAACAAACAAACACACTCGGCAAATAAAGTAGCATGATTCTCTGTAATTCATGTTGCGTTGGTGTTGAGCATTTGCGATATAAAGCGTTTAAGCGTGCAGTGGTGTTGTGTGATGAAAATGTATTTAGTATAAATAACCCTTTATTTATATCGAATCTCAGAGTACAAGATGGTTACAAATCGAAGCAAGTAGTAAACAGATAACAATCCGAAAAGTTGGGTTGTTACACGTATAACTAGCACTTGTTCGTTGAACCTCGGTGTCTCAACCGGTTTATTACTAACCGAAGGTATATCTAAACCCCCTATGGTTTGAGTTTTTATTTTGTGTTTGCATGTCGGTGACCTTGTTCCATAACGGGTGTCCCTTTGTATAAAAGTGTTCATGTTATTTTGCTACATACGCTTCCGTTTCTTAAAAATGTGTATATAATTTTTTTTAAATAACATATATATACATGTACTCTTTCTTGTCAAAAGTGTTTTGACTAATCTTTGTAACAAATAAACACATACATATATGAACCGGGTTCATAAAATGAAAAATAAAATTATACCACGGACATCCTTCAGTGGTATTAGAGCCGATGCTCACCACATGCAGATCGAAACCGGTCTTTTTCACTGCAATAATAAGTCACAAACTTTAAAAGTCTAAAGTTTTTGATTTATTTTATTTTGGGCAATATATGTATCTTGGTCATATTTTTAATTGTTAATATTTGGTTGACCAAAACTTGCCCAAAGAAACTTTTGGTTATGTTGAATATGTAAATCGGGCCCGACCTTGTGGTTGTGTTTATGTTTGGTTTTGTTCATGGTTTTGGCCCACTTTGCGGCTCAAAGTTGTAATAGACTAGTTTATGGTTTTGGCCCATTTTGTGGTTCAAGGTTGTAATAGATAGGGTTTTGTCTTTGTTATATTTACTTGTTAAATATTGTTGATACGAAGACCCGAAGCAAATCCGAATGCCAAGAGGAGTCTTGGAGTTAGTGGGAGTTGCTCAAGACAACAAGATGCACTCAAGTCCATCCTTGTGGTTGTTTTGTGTGTTGTGACCGTGACCCCTTTGATCTTGCTACTTGGCTCTAGCAAGATCATAATCATGCCCATATGATTTACATATTCATTTTTGCTATTATGGTTGTCTTTTAATAAATGTTATTACACTTCAACCTAATACCAAAACGCATTCTTAATTTTTTTTAAATGAAATCGGGAAAAAGCAAGTTCTAGTAACTTGCATATTTTTATAACCACTAGAGTTTTATAACATGTTTTTTCTCACATCTTTAAAACTCATAAACTTAATAGTATTCACTATTAACTTTAATTGGTTATTCCAAGTCGCGACAAACTTAGTTTTATAGGTTATCTAAAACTAATTGTCCCAAGAGTTGAAAGGGTCTTTTGGTTATGTCGCAAATTTAATATCTAAATTAAAACCGACTATAACAACCATATTTGGTAAAAATTAAAATCAATGGTCTATGCCATCCTACTACTAGTAACACTTGGGGCAAAATGCGAACCATCAGTGTTAAAGCCACAGCATGACACTTGGTGTCTAGTTTATCCTTCCAAGGTGCAAGGGTTTCGTCGACACATCCGGCCCTTCCACATGTGACCGTTTTAGGACGACTATTACTTTTCTTCTCGTGTTACGTGCCCCAGCCGTCTCGAGAACAAAAGTGGCATAGATGAGGCCAAACGTATCAATGCAAGGACAAAGGTTGTCCTCGCAGCCTTATAAACCCCGGGAGTTATGCTTTTCTCACAATTGACAATCGTTGTCAGTCCGCTTAAACCTCTTGCTAATGTTGCATGCCCCAGCTGCTTTTAGAAAGAGCTTCTAACCGGATTCTCGTTCCTTATCGTCTCACCTCACTAAATAAGGAAAATACATTAAAAATACTAATTAAAAAATTTTTGCTTAACAGATGTCATCTGAAAATAACTCCTCTTTTGCTCTCAAGTCCATACTTGAGAAGGACAAACTAAATAACACCAATTTTCTTAAGTGGCACCGCAACTTGAGAACCGTTCTCAAAATGGCAAAAAGGCTTTATGTTTTGGAAACCCCGATCCCAACCGCACCCGAGAACAATACTGTGGTTGCGAAGAAGGCTTTCGACAAACATAGAGAATATGCCATGGAAGTTGCTTGCCTCATGAAAGCCACCATGTCTCCAGATCTTCAGAAGAATATGGAAGACATGAATGCCTTCGACATGATTGAGCAACTCAAAGGCATGTTTCAGAAACAAGCCCGCCAGGAACGCTATGACACCATGAAATATCTCATAAGCTGTAGAATGCATGAGGGTTCCTCAGTTAGTGCTCATGTCCTCAAGATGAAAGGCTACATCGACCAATTAAACAAACTTGGTTATCCTCTCTAAGATGAGATGGCTATTGACTTCATTCTCAACTCTCTTTCCAGTTACTATGATCAATTTGTTATGAATTTTAACATGAATGACTAGGTAAAGACAGTGCCAGAGCTACATGGGATGCTCAAAAGGGCGGAGATGAACATTTCCAACAAAGTAAACCAAGTGTTAATGGTTCGATCTGGTGGTGTTAAAAAGCCCAAAACAAAGAAGAAGAGTTATAACAACAAAAGCAAAGGAAAGGCTCCTGTTGCTGCCAAACTTGCCACCAACAAGAGCAAACAAGCTGTGAAAGCCCCTCTTCCAGAAGAGCGGCAATGCTATGAGTGTAACAAGATGGGGCACAGGAAACGTAACTGCCCCGAGTATCTTGCCAAGCTCAAAGTGAAGAAGGCACTTCTTCAGGTATTCTAATATATTTTATCGAACTTTTCACTGTTTCAAGCAACACATGGGTATTTGATACCGAGTGTGGTTATCACATCATTAATGTCTTGCAGGAGCCTGAGAAGTGGAAGAAACTGAAGCCGGGAGACATGGAGCTCATTGTTGGCGATGGGAAAAGAGTCCCAGTTCTGGCAACTGGCACATTTAATCTTACACGTCCTTTTGGTCTTGTTGTTGTTTTCAACAATTGTCTTTTTACACATGGTTTGACCAGGAACATCATTTCAGTTTCGTTGCTTTTTGAATAAGGATTTAGATATGTTTTTAATGGTGTTGCTAATTCTGCTTATCTAAATGGTATTTACTATTTTGAGACTAAACCTCGAAACGGTATCTATGAAATTGATGTTCAACCTAACAGTAACATATATCACCTTTCTAAATGTCAGAAAAATGGTACTAGTGATTCATTCCTATGGCATTGTAGACTTGGCCTTATAAGCAAGGCACGCGTAAAATGGCTCCAATCTGAGGGGATTCTTGAATCCACAGGAACAGACTCATTTGATTATTGCGAGTCTTGCTTAGCTGGCAAACTCACCAAGGATCCCTTCACCCATGTTGGTGAACGAGCTAGTGATCTACTAGGACTCATACACTCAGATGTATGTGGTCCTTTTAGAACCATGACTAGGAATCACGAGAGATACTTCGTTACGTTCATCGACGACTATAGTCGATATGCTTATGTCTATCTCATGAAGCATAAGCATGAAACCTTTGAAAAGTTCAAAGAGTTTCAGAACGAAGTTGAAAACCAACTTAATAGAAAGATTAAAATGCTTCGATCAGATCGAGGCGGTGAATACCTCAGCTTAGAATTTCTCGATCATCTAAAGGAACGTGGAATAGTTTTACAACCCACTCCACCAGGCACACCCCAACTTAATGGTGTGTGTGAATGGAGAAATCGAACCCTACTAAATATGATTCCACCGATGATGTGTAGAACAAATTTGCCTCACTACTTTTGGGGTTTTGCTCTTTTGACTGCTGCTCGACTCGTAAATCTAGCGCCGACCAAAAAGGTAAATAAAACTCCATATGAGATATGGCATGGGCATAAGCCGAATTTGAGTTACCTAAGAGTATGGGGGTGTGATGCTTACATCACAAGTAATTCTGATGACAAGCTCGACCCTCGAGGCGAAAAGGTTGTTTTCGTCGGATACTATAACCAATGCGGTTATTACTTCTACCATCCTGATGCAAATACGATTTCCATCGAAAGGAAGGCTAAAAGATTCCTTGAAGATGAACTTCTTAGTCGAGGAACTGGAAGTAACTTAGTGGATCTTGAAGAAGTTCAAGGACTACAAACAACCGTTAAAGAGGTTGGAACGTCTGAACCACAACAAATTGTTGATACTGAATCAGACCTGAACACAAGCCTTCGCAGGAGCATCAGGACTCGTAAAGAACCCAATAGATACCTTTGGCATGTTGAGGGTTCTGAAGTCCTGACAGTAGCCGAGTATGATGACAAGCCTACTAGTTTCAAATCTGCTATTTCTAATCCAGATTCTACGAAATGGCTAGAGGCCATGGAAGTCGAGATGCAATCCATGCATGACAATAAATCTGGGACTTGGTTGAGCTACCCCCTGAATCTCGGGTAGTAGGGAGCAAATGGGTTTTCAAAAGAAAAACCGACATGCATGGAAATATACAAACCTATAAAGCACAGCTAGTAGCGAAAGGTTTCACTCAAACTCAAGGTGTTGACTATGATGAAACCTTCTCGCCCGTTGCTATGATCAAATCGATCAGGATATTACTTTCCATAGCTGCGTACTATGATTACTAAATTTGGCAAATGGATGTTAAAACCGCCTTTCTTAATGGACATCTTTCCGAAGATGTTTATATGGTTCAACCTGACGGTTTTATCGATGCAAAATATCCTAATAGGGTATGTAAGCTACACAAGTCCATTTATGGACTCAAGCAAGCGTCTTGGAACTGGAATCTTCGTTTTGACCAGAAAGTCAAAGAGTTTGGTTTTGTCAAGAATGAAGATGAACCTTGTGTTTACAGATAGGCTAGTGGGAGTGCTATATCATTTCTCATCTTGTATGTAGATGATATATTGATCATTGGAAACAACATCCCCATGCTTAAGGAAGTTAAATATTGGTTGGGATCTTGCTTCGCAATGAAGGATCTTGGAGAAGCCGCTTACATTTTAGGAATCAAGATCTATAGGAATAGATCTAAGTGACTTCTTGGGCTTACTCAGAGCACATACATAGATCAAGTAATGAGACGCTCCAAGATGGAAAACTCCAAGAAAGGAGGTGTTCCAATGACTAAAGGAACCGTCTTGAACAAATCACAAGCTCCCTCCGAGGACCATGAAATAAAGCAAATGGAAACAGTTCCATATGCTTCCGCGATTGGTTCTATCATGTATGCTATGGTATGTACTCGACCAGACGTCTCGTATGCTTTGAGCATGACCAGCCGTTACCAGCAGAGCCCTGGGATTGCCCACTGGACTGCAGTTAAGAACATCCTTAAGTACTCGGGAAGGACAAAAGATATGTTCTTGATATATGGAGGAGTCAATGAGGAGCTCACTGTAAAATGTTACACTGATGCTAGTTTTCAAACTGATCGAGACACCTCTCGCTCACAAATGGATTTCGTGTTCACTCTCAACGGAGGAGCTGTCTCATGGAAAAGCTCCAAGCAGAGTGTTGTGGCTGATTCCACCACGGAATCTGAGTATATTGCCGCATCGGATGCCGCAAAGGAAGCTGCTTGGATAAAGAAGTTCATAACCGATCTCGATGTGGTTCCAAGTATCATGAAATCCATCCAGATATTTTGTGATAACATAGGTGCTATTGCGCAAGCCAAGGAGCCTAGATCACATCACAAAGCCAAGCATATTTTGAGAAAGTTTTACTACATACGTGAGATTGTGGAACGTGGAGGCATCGTTATAAGCAAAATTGACACAGATCAAAACCTATTTGACCCGTTTACTAAGCCAATGACTCAAGAAAGACATGACCGTCACGTGGACGCTATTGGGCTTAGATTAGCTAGTGATATGTTTTGATTTAGTATTTGGATGTACGAACATCAAACAGTTGTACTCTTCATTCATTTTGATTTACTAGTTAAATGCAATTTTTTGAATCCTACAACTGTGTTCAAATTTGATACGTTTAATCCATGAATCTTGTATTCTAAATTATCCGTAGTCGGTTAGACTCGTGGGAACGACTTTGAATTAAGACTATTCTGATTTTTGGACTCAAGTGGTTAACTTCCAAAATCACTGGCCTCATTGTGAATGACGCTGGAAGTAACTCGCATAAAATCATCTTCATGGATCTTAGTCATAGATGCTTTGATTTAGGCATACTCATTTAGTATCCGCTGGCCTAAGATACATACTAGAACTTTCGTTTACTAAAGACTATTCTTTGATTAGTGTCAACCGCTGTCGCGTAACTGCCAGTCAGAAAGGCATTGGTTGGGAGTAGCTCTGAAGTTCAGTGGGAGTTATATGTAGTCAATATGGAATTCTGTACTCTTACGTTATATCTAACAACTAGACGTTGGGGCGCCCTCGTTGATTCAAACTGGTGAAGTGTAAGGCCTTTACCCAAACTTATTGTGTGTTTGATTGGACCACTTTGATTCTTGAACGAGAACGATAATGATTGAATGCCATATGAGATTGAATCTGATCCATGTCTCATTGTTCAATTGATGTCTTTTACAGAAAGGTTAGATGACAACGATTGCCATAAGTCTATTGCCTTCAAGTAGCAAGCCGTTGCTAAAGGGAAGATACCTTGGTTAGTGACTTTAAAGTGTCATGACCTGTTGGGGGCAACTATGTGTAGCTAGAGCACCGCTGGCTGTCTGTGTTGAGATCTTATCAGAGACCGTCCAAGTGGGAGTTGTTGGATATTTATTTCCGGTTCGATAAGTCAACGCTGCCGACCGGGTCTTGACCCGTAAGAGTTACACCGTGGGAAACGAACTAAAATCCACTTAACTAATTTAACTGGTGATTACGAACGATACGCGGGTATTAAACTGAGAGATGGGTACACGGACCGATTGAGACAAGAGCACTCTTCTACGCCACTTGTCGCGCATGCACTTTTGCATGGCCACTTGTTGCGCACCTAGATCTCGGCCAATGGCATTACATGCACTATGTAAGGAACCTCCACCATTTGGCCTACATGCAAAGAACCTCCAACACTTGGCAAGCATGCAAGGATCTCCAAGTCTTATATAATGGAGTGTTGGGTCTTGCATTTGAGGGTTTGAAAAACAAGCAAAGTTCTCATAACACACACACACACACACCGCCGGCCAGAACCGTCGCTGGCCAAAACCGCCGCCGGCCAGAACCGCCGGGTGTCGCCGCCGCCAGAACCGCCGGCCACCTCCGCCGCTACCCGACCCATTCCCACGTTTCAATAGTTCGTATAACTAGCACTTGTTCGTTGAACCTCGGTGTCTCAACCGGTTTATTACTAACCGAAGGTATATCTAACCCCCTATGGTTTGAGTTTTTATTTTGTGTTTGCATGTAGGTGACCTTGTTCCATTACGGGTGTTCCTTGGTATAAAAGTGTTCATGTTATTTTGCTACATACGCTTCCGTTGCTTAAAAATGTGTCTATAATTTTTTTAAATAACATATATATACATGTACTCTTACTTGTCAAAAGTGTTTTGACTAATCTTTGTAACAAATAAACACATACATATATGAATCGGGTTCATAAAATGAAAAATAAAATTATACCACAGACATCCTTCAGTATGCACTAGTAGCTTGTACTCTATGCTTGAATGGTTTGATGCACACCATGTGTTCGATTGATTACAGTTGCGTTGATTGTGGAGCATATGAAATTACGATCAAGTCTTAAGGTTGGAATTATGTTAAATCGGTTAACTTGGATTGTGGTGTCAATTGTAGAATCATGGAAACACTAGTATGTGTAGAATTGATTATGTCTCTATATATATGTTTAACCACCTAAGAAATCGTAAGGTTATACGTATCCTAAAATATGTGAATACAATGCATACGGTGCAATTGATATGATCTAGTAGATCAATACGAATGTATGTTCCTAAGTTGAAAGCTTGTATGCTGATAGTTGACTTTCTTAAAAGTCAACGAATGTGGGAATAACATGGTTAGGCTTCCTAACACGGTTGCAAGGTTAGGGAAATCACGTGATATGTGCTGGATCATTTAAGTGTTATACATGATTTTTTTTGAACGGCCAACAGAATTAATCCCGAGCACTCTCAGGGCACCCACTAGACAAACGGAGTACTCCGAGAGTAACCCGAGTCCACCACCACTTCCGGGGAAAACCCGGTAACCCACCCGCCCGTAGGCACGACAGTGAAATTACCGGTAAAATCCGTTTGGCTCAAGGATCCCACCCAGGTTTCCCTGGGTCTCCTATCATTGCCCACCAGTGCCTCACTCTGCACCAAGTGGGAGTTAAACATGCATCTCTCAAGAGAAATGCAAGCCTTCCACCACTTGATCTAGAGATCATTGGCAAGTGTTATACATGATGATAAATTGAATTGTGTGGATTTGGAACAATGTGATTATTAATCTATCTCTTATGTATGTTGTAGGTTATTTATATACTATAAATTTTAAAGATTATGGTGCATTAGAAGTTGTACTCTGAGCATATATTCTTGGACAATGATTTTTTTATAAAACAACTGGTTGGTGTGGGTTATTGTTTTGGGCCAACTATCTTTAATTATGATGCTTTTTTCAGTTTCCTCATTTTGATGTTTTGGTTTTGAAACACACACAACAATCAAATTAAAGCCGTGAATTGCAATTTTTGTCATTTATCTTTATACACTTTTGCAGGCGGTGTCATATGTGTAGTTTTATACTTTATTTTTAAAATCTTACACGTTATGTCCTTTAGACCTAACCCGGTTAATTTTTACAGTTAAATCTGATCATGTGCATATGAGAACAATTTTGTCATTTTACCTTTTAGAGACTAATTATATAAATAAGTAACCATTTTATTATTAAAACACATTAAAATCAAAGATTAATTATTTTGGGTGGGTGGGTTAATTTTTACAGTTAAATCTGATCATGTGCACATGAGGACAATTTTATCATTTTACCTTTTAGAGACTAATTATATAAATTAAGTAACCATTTTATTATAAAAACACATTAAAATCAAAGATTATTTTTTTTTGGTTGGGTGGGTGGGTGGGGTGGGGGGGGGGGGGTTAGGTTTTTGGGTGGTGGTAGGTGTTTAGTTTTTTTTTTTTTTTTTTTTTTTTTTTTTTTTTTTTTGTAATGGGTTTATTTTTAGGAGCCTTTGTACACTTCTTATTTTTAGAAGCATTTGTATTTGATCCTAATCCATATGTTCAAATCCCAAAACCATATAGTTTAATAGAGTTTTTTTTTTTTTTTCCAAACTAGTGTTAGTGGAGAAAGTATTTACCATTTTTGTGTTCCTTGAAAACTATTTACCAAATGAAAACTATTTACCAAAATAGTTTGTATTTACCTTTCCTTGAAAACTATTTACCCTTGTGTTTGTTTGTTATATCTTTATTTTTTTTTTGTCGAATAGAAAGTTTAACATATTTAAATTAATTTGTAATATATGGCGCATAAGGATTATGTTGGGGCCATTTATCTCAGGATCTGTTCGAGTAGAACGTGGCTGGATCGATCAGAATCAAGGTGCGGAATCCATTGACAATGTCACAGAATCAACAACGACAAGTTCAACGTTTAACGCATCTGAATTCTATTTAAAGATGGTGAAAATACAGAGGATCCGGTAGAACTCCAGACTAGCAGAGCTTCGCTACAAGTTCAGCAAAAAGTGTAAATGATCTAACACTAGCAAGCTATATATAGGCAACCAGGGAGGGATAAGTGTCATCCGATCGGGTGGTGATCCGATCGGATGACATTCGTCATCCGACGGATTTCACTTTTACATGTACGCACCGTTCCCTGAGTTGTCCCGACACAAACATACATACACATACATATACAAAAGTACATACACAGCACAAAATATACAAGACTCGATGCAGTCGGAAGCTACAGACATATGTACTAACAGACTCCCCCTTGGATGTAGCTGTAGTTCCTTCCTGCATAGTCTTTAATCCTTCCTGCTGCGTCTTCTTTCCTTAGCTCTCTGTCGTCTCTTTTCCTCTCTTTCTTCCAACATCTTTTGCCTAAGAGGCCTACCAACTTCAAGCCACCATTTTTTGTATTCAGGATCACCGTCACGATTTCTTTCCCATCTAGGTATCTTGTTTTCTTCCTTTTCGATCGGTGTCTGATCTATTGGTTGAGGTCTCATTAGCTTGTACCTTCCAAGCCTTGCAGCTTTCTCAGCAATCTCTTTGAATTTCTGACTGCGCTTGTACTTCTTCAATAATTCATCAATCTCTAAGTCTCTCCACTTTTATTTCCAGTATCTCCCAGAGTTGATATCTTTTGCGTAGCACAGATCCACTAACTTCTGATATTGCATAGCTTGGACTTTATCTGGCATTTTGTAGACAATCTTGTTATAGAATAAGCAGTCTATATCCTTCTTGGAACAGTTAACAAGCCACATAGGATCCAACACACTGATCCTTCTTGATTTACCAGTAGACTTGTCCTACTGAGAGATCACCGCTTCTGCTGTGCTTTGGTTGTACAACCAACCTTGAAATTCTTCATAAAAGTCTTGTTCCATTGCACGTAGCGGCATATTCTTCAAACATCTTGGCGGCTTTATATCCAATGTAAATATCTTTCTCCCTTGACTCCAGAATAGTGACAATCTGTTTTGGAAACTGCGACTTCCAATATGGAAATCTTTCTTTCGCTTGCTGCTTTACGTAATCCCACAAGTGTTGATCATGTTGCTTTACATCCAAGCCATAATAAAACTGCTTGATATTTTTTGTTTGCACCAATTCTTCAACATCCACCATGGGAGGGTTTTAATGTCTGACAGAAATTTGAAGTACTGAACCCCTTTCTCCTTTCTGATTGCATACACTTGTAAGTCTTCCAAGTAACCAACATAAGATATCTCCCCACGATATATCAGCATCATGCGTGAAGTATTGTAGAGGTCTTATGAACTTTCTTTCTTTTGGCATTACCTTGAACCATTTGTTTCTTTCTTCAACTAGATTTTCTCGCGGAATAGTTCTTGGAATACCTTCAGTAATGATCTTCTCCACCACTTTGCTTCTAACCTCCTCTTCATTCTGTTCTTTAAACATTTCAGCAAGTGACGGAAACGATTCATCAACACCAGCATAATGAAATACCGTCTATTCTTCAGAACTATTAGAATAATCTTCAACTATAACATCATTGTACTTATCAGCTTCATAAGCATATTTGAACTCATATTCTCTCTCTGGTGAGGAAGGAATTTCATCTTCTATATCAAACTTATACTTTTCGTCATCAAGCCCCAATTCCTTTAGCATTTCAGCCCTTGACCTAGGCACCTCTATCTCCCCCTCTACTCGAGCATTCAAATAAATAACAGTTGGTTGCGTGAGGAATACCTGGTCAGCATGTTTCTTTCCAGAAGAAGAAGACTCCTGGTGATGATCCTCTTCCTGCTCGTTGATCTCGTCGTTCAGAAAATCTTCTAACTTTTGTTGAGCAGAAGGATTGACAATAAATAACCCTGTTGATCCTTGGTCTTTATCATCATCTTTGTCTATAAAAGCATCCCATGAAGGATCATAGTTTTCAATCGCATCAAGATCATCTTCTAACTCTTCATCTTCTTTTTCTTTTTCTTCTTTCTCTTTGTCTTTCCAACATAACAGCTTCATCTCAGGTACTCTAGCTTTTCGTTTACGTTGCTCTACTTGTACCAGACGAATAATATCTTCAAAGTTGTAAGACAGAGAAGTAGAGTCACCAATAAGCACAAACCCTTTAGCTTGATCAACTTCAGCGTCTACCATCTCAAGATCACCTTGACTTGAAGAACCACCAACCTCAGGTTGACTTGAAGCCCAAGTGTTTCTTCTGTATCAACAACCAATCCTTTTCTTCTCTGAGTTGCTTCTTGAGCCAACTCTCTTTCCCTCTGAGCCCTTCGCTCTTCAACTCTTTTGATCTCTATGTTGTTGTAGATGGATTGAACATCGATGCCCAGATGATGTTCCATAACAGTATATAACATATTAAGTTGTTCATCCTTCACTGCTTTATCAGCTCTCAGAGCTTCCATCTCAAGCTTCATCGCTTTCACTTCATTCGCAGTCGCTTCATGAAGTTCACTTATCAACTGATTTAATGTCTTATTTATATCATTCAACTTCACATTCTTCAGATGCAGATCAAAAATCTCTGCTGATAGTAGCTCAAACAGCTTTGCATTATCATCAACATTACCTTCCATTTTCTTTATCTTCTTCGCATGTTTGATTAGAACAGAGTTTATCTCTTCATTCACTTTCGTCAACTCTTCAAGCTGCTTCTTTAGTTCATCACGATCAGCTTCAGCTTTAGCTTTCTCCTTCTCTAGAATACTTACTTTTTCTTTCAGCTTTTTGACAGATGCATCATGGAACATAGCATATTCTTTGTCTAGAAGAATATCATCAGTAAATTCCCCTTGAACAGTAGGAAAAACTTCAAGAATATCAGGAAGAACAGCATATTTTGGAATTGACGTCTTAGTATCCTTTAAAATAGATTGATTTTCTGGTGGTGGTGGTGGTGTAGACACTCTTGCTTCGGTAATCACAACATCATCATCACTTGCTCCTGCTTTCTTTTGAACTTCAGGCTTTTCAACCCTTTGCACCTCTGGTTCTTTAGGAACTTCAACATGTTGTTCTTTTTCAGCTTCAGGACTCTTTGGAGTTGTTACGTGCTTCTCACTCTTTCCACCTTGATCTTCAGGCACAGAAGCAGATCCTTTCTTTGCCCTGACGTTCCTGGGAATAACTCCAGATTGAACTGCCTTGCACTTTATCCTCAGCTTCTTTTTCTCTTCAGCTGATGGCATATAAGTAGAATCATCATCATCAGATCCTTTCTTCTTCTTTTTCTGAGGTTTCTTCTTTAAAGTAACCTTCCCAACTCATATTCTTTCAATTTCTGACTCTGTTTCTGTAGACTCATCATTAGCATCATCTGAATCATCATGAACAACACCTTCAGGTTGCTTTTCTTTCACACTTTCTGATTGAATGCTTGAAATTTGATCCTTTTGGGCAGTTGCTTCCCCATTCTTCTTTAGAAATCCTTCAAGAGTTTCCTTTAATAGACCGACGCCTTGCTGAAGAACTTCTGATGGATCAATCACTGGCTCATCAACTAATCTTGGAGGTGATTGCTTTGAAGGCCCTGCAAAACAAGCATTGAATGTTCATTAGAAAAATATAACATTATTAATTCTAACTTTTCTTATGACTCCCCCTTTCACTGTACCCTTAACAACTATCTTCGGTGTCACTTTTGAAGTAGATACAGCTGGGGAAACCTTCGGTGTTCTCTTTCTTTTCCCGTCTTTCACAAACCAATATCTGAGCTTTTTCTCAGTCATCTCCCTCATCTTGTCACCTTCATTCTCTAAAATGTTGTTATCATGTCTCCATGCATCGTTTTCAGGAGCAACATATCCTGGATTATCAATCTTGCAAAACATTCTCCTTGCCCTTTGTTCAGAACCTTTAGATAATCTGCTCAAAGTATCAGCTGTCATGTTTCGTACACCTAATATATCAGCAGGATCCTTTGGAACATCTTTAACTTGATTATCTATCATCATTTGCATGAATCGTGGATACATTATGTACTTATCACTCTTGATGTTGTCCACCAAATGATCAAATATCACTTGAGATACATTGTATGGCCTGTTTAGCACCAAACAAGTGATAATGTTCATGATATAATCTGATGTTTCGTCATACGCTCCTTTTCTATGAGATAAAGCATGCACTACACAGTGAATTAAGAACTTATGATCAAATATCACTTGAGATACATTGTATGGCCTGTTCAGCACCAAACAAGTGATAATGTTCATGATATAATCTGATGTTTCGTCATACGCTCCTTTTCTATGAGATAAAGCATGCACTACACAGTGAATTAAGAACTTATAAGGAGTACTAAACATAGTCTTAAGATATTTTCCATTCAAATGTCCTGAAAATCCCATTCTGTACCACAATCCTTTGCATAATCGTTCAGGAATAATGATAGGATCATCTGAATCTCCTAACTCCAAAACTCGTCTTAAGTCACCAACGTTAAACTTAATCTCTATATCTACATCTTGATCATTCTCATCCTTCTTTCTAACTGCAGAATAAATCATCCTTTCCTTTTCCTCATACCTCACCGAAATCCAAAACCTTCTGACATGTGATTCATATACAATTGTTCTATCGGTTAAGGCCTTATTGATCTTACTCTCCCTCAAAAACTTTGCAATGACTTTAAACGGAGTTGTGTCTGTATAGTGTGCATCCAACAGACAGTATATATTGTGTGATTTATCCCAATCTGATGCTCTTGCCTGCAATAATACACAACATTAGCATTTGCACGAAATTCGAGACAAAAAGTGACAAATATCAAAAAATTTTGAAAATTTCAAAATTTTATAACTCTGCAACTCACGCTATGCAGTACTGAGGATCGGATGGTCATCCGATTCCGATCCGATGAACCATCATCATTAAAGAACAAGCAATCAAGACATGTGTATATGGCTTGGATGGCCATCCGATCGGATTGTCATCCGATCGGATTGCCACTCGATCATTGACAAGTAAAGCATTCAAATGCAAGTGTGCTTTATATCGGATGGCCATCCGATCGGATTCCCATCCGATCGAGATGCCATCTTTTCAAAACAACTGATTAAACATGAAGTCACATATATCTAGGCAAACACTTAGAAAAATATTAAACAAATAAGAGCATTGGATCGGATGGCCATCCGATTGGATTTCCATCCGATCATGATGCCATACTTTCCAAATACCAACGTCTTAACAGTTAAGGCACAAAAATCAAGGAAACACTTAGAAAATATTTTAATCATGAAATGTAATGGATCGGATGGCTATCCGATCGGATTGCCATTCGATCGAGTTGCCACTCGATTCAACTGACAGTGATGAACTCTTTGAACAAATTATGAACACCAAAAATTTCTAAGTAAATCTCAAAATTCAAAACAGATTCACGTAGAGATTTTGCCGATGATTAAAACCCTATGTTCATTTTTCTCTAACTCTTAGCCATTTGGATTTAATTTCACTTATAGTGCACCGAAAGCCGAATGTCTCTAATCATCAAATCTCTAGATCTAACATGTTTTTGTACAAATTGAGACGGTAAATCTATAGATCTAAAGCCCGTGAACAAAACCCTATGTTTGGTTTCTATCAAAAATCACTATATGAGCCTAGATCTAAGAATCTTGGTCCGAACAGTCGCCGTCATCAAGATCTCTTTCAAAAACATCAATTTAACAGTTAAAATTAACAAACTTACCTTTCCCATTGCGAAGGTTGAGTGTGCCAACAATCCAATGTGATGTGGAAAGCAAGAATGTGAAAATCAGATCAAGAAAGTAAAAGTATTTGAGAGAGTATCGAGTGGTCGTTCAATCGAGTAAAGGTTTGACTAAATGTGATTGACCACTATTTATAGACATACACAAGTGTCGGATGGCCATCCGATCAGATTGCCATTCGATCGGATCGTAATCCGATCCAAACACCACTCATTTGACTTTGATGTGTTTTGAACTTTTGACTTTTCCCGTTTTATCAGATTTGGTCAGTTTTAGAAATCCACTTAAGTATCTAGGTCCAAGTTAATGACCCTAGGCACTTAATTTGTCTACCAAGTCCAAATTAATGACCTTGGTTGACCCGAAACGAAACAAAACTGACAATTTGTTCAGACTTTTTCAAACATATTTCCTCAAAACATTTACAAGTGTCAAATTAATGAACTTGTTTTGACTTTGAATTATCAATCCTTTCAAGATTAGCTCCCATCCCTGTTGTCCAATTCAGAAACTTCCTGCTTTGCTTCATGACTGCGAGTCTGAAGATCAGCTTTCTACCTTGGTTTGTTGGAAAGCTAAAGTAGAAATGTAAAATCTTTTTGGGTTTAAGAATGCTAAAATGAAATGAAATGCAGTAAATGTTGGGATTGAACCCTATCAGAGGAATAGATAATTAGAGCCAAAACTGGTTCACAACAGTGGATTCATCATAAGCAGTATTTTACACCAGGCTTTCCCCTTGAAAGTGTTTATAACATCTGATGTCCTCTATCCACTGTCCGTATACAACAGCTGTTGTCCTTCAAACTGCTGATGAAGCCCTGAAGACTGCTAAGGATTAAACACTGCTGGTTCAATCTACTGATGCTATCTAAGTAGTGATCAACTTTGAGGAAAACACTGATAGTCAAACATCAGTGCTGATGGAAGGAGAAAGCAGTAGTTTATTTTGTCACTTATATTGTATAGAATTAGTGGTTAAGTTACCAGTGTTTGTATTAGAACAGTGGTTAAAGGTTGTTAGGTTGTTAGATGTCACTTTCATGGTGACGTCAGCTTAGATGCTTCAGTGGTTTGATTTGCCTATAAATGGAATAGTACCCTGTACTGTTACATTTGATTGACTGAGTGAGTCTATGTAACACCACGTAAAAACGTGTCCAATAATGTAAAGACACGTGTCCTAAACTCTAAAGGTGTGAAAGATTGAGTTTGAAGGACCAAAGTTGTCAAACAGTGAAACTATGAAACCACAGGGACTAAAAGTGTCAACATGCCAAACTTGTGCCTCTGAATGACCATACATGACTAATATATTCTTAAACGAGTGATTGATTGGATATAAGAAGCCGTTTATAAAAATAATCGGAAGATTATTAAATTATAAGGGTTAAACATGTCAACATGTTGATTCTGACCTCTGAGTGACCTTTTAACGAAACCGAGGCTTCGAAACATCCAAATATACTCTTAAGAATAAGTGGTATAAATTTCACGTGGTTTCGAGATCGTTAAGATAGTTTACAAGACTTTGGGCTATAAGTGTCAACTTGACGAAACTTGCTTTCATAGAGATATTTAACGAACCTGAGCCTAACGAAGTTTGTTTATTCCTCTTTGAGCTTCATCAAACTAACTACAAGGGCCTTATGTGTCAACAATCGTGTTAAAAAGGGTTTAAAAGCATCAGGGACTAAAACTGCCAACATTGAAACTTGTTTTACCAGTTCAGACGGTCCACGCGGCCCGCGTAAGCCCCCCCCCTATGGCTTACGTGGCCCGCCTCAGCATGCTAGTAACAGAAAAATGTTGCCAAGTGTGGGTTTTGGCTGTTCCACCGCCTTAGCCTAGTTTGTAACGACCTAAGGAGCTATATGTCGGTTATTTCTTCAACTAGGACACCTGGGGTGATCTTAGGATGCCCCCATAACAGGTGTGGATGATCTATGATCTTGCAATTCACTATATAAAGGGACTTGCTATTGTGTTCATAAGCACATTTGCAACCATCTTCCATTCTACTACTTCTGGAGCTTGCTTAGGACAAGGAGAAGACTTTGAAGTGTAGAAAAGACTTCTAGGACCTTTAGTAAGCCTCTAATTTATTGTTTAGTCGTTTTAATTAGCTTAATTACTCTAAAGTCAAACTTATCGTAAATTTAGTTTGACTTTCGTTTTAATTACATATGGTTTAACCACTGATCAAATTGAAAGTGGTTATAGAACCACATTAGTGTAGGTGATTAACCCTTAAAAGGGCACCTCCTAATTATCTCGTTTGACTGGTCAATTGTCGGGTCAAAGTAGTTTGACAAAAAGTCAAACTGGACAGAATATTTGAAAATGACTAAAATTTATAAACCAGAGGTTCTAAATTATATTTTAACATTCTAATGACTTGGTAATTAATATTAAAACATGTTTTATCAGTCCTAACCCGGCAATTAATAGTCTAAGGTCAGTTTATAACCGAAAGTCGCAAAAGCTTGACTTTTGCTTTGACTTTCAGTTCTGACCCGTTTAAGCTTAATTCTCCCATGTTTTAAGCTTCCATTAGGACCACATTACTTAGTAGTATAACCCTCTGGAGTTATATTGCATGGTGACTAGTGGTTTGAATTATATGCACTTGATCGTAATTTTGCTTAATAATGCCATAAATGCCCTTTTGACATACAACTGAGATTTTTAACAATGTGGATGGACTAACACCTTTGCTACTGATATTTAGACATGTTCCGAAAATTTGACATCAGTTTGAGGTCTATAATAGGAGTTATGCTCAATAGCGTAATTAAGGAGCTTTTTATTATTTAAATGGCGTAATTAACATAAAGCTTATCTAAACCCGATTTTTAATACCAAACTTTTTACCTACTGATGTAAAATAATATTTTGGGATTTTTGAATATTTTTATTTATTTTTAGGCTGAGCATAACATAGGATTATAGCTTGAATTCGGTAATTGTCGGTTTTACCCTTTTCATGCATAAAATGAGTTTTACATAACATTTTGATGTCAAACTTTTTGCTACTGATTTTATATGATAAATAAAATATTTTGAACTTTATAAATTGATCAAAAAATCAGATTTCCTATTTTAACCCAAATATCCCTTAAAACCGACTTTTAAGCGTTTTTAGCATATGGTTTGAGTTAAAACTATATTTGATACATAAAACTTATTACCCACTAATGTTTTAAGCTAATTTATATAATTATACAGTAAACCAAAGTTTTTAAACTCAGAAGTCTATTTTGACCTTTAAAGTCTATGTGAAATTACCAAAATGCCCCTACGGTGCATAGTTTGGTTATATAAGATAAATTTCACATATATAAAATATCCTACTGAAATAACTCGTAAAAATACATATTTTTATTAATTAAATCAGACCTGGAACTCAGTTTCATATTTAAACTCTTTTATGGGCATTAAAATTTACCAAAATGCCCTTATGGGACTTATTTTGGTTTAAATTACTTTTTGGGCATATACGTTAACATCTTATTGATGTATTAACATAATTTGAGCATAATAATGATTAAGATCTGTATATAATTTATTGGGTTACCTGTTACGCGTTTACACGTTCGGATCGACTTATGTGACTAGTTTACATAAAATAGTCGAAACGGGTCAAACCTTATCATTAAATCCTCAATTTCCAGAATGTGTTTTGTTTACCCATATCATACAAGTATCCAAGCTTGTCGGGTCTAAACCACATTCTATTCCGGTCTCCGCTTAATCTAGCATTTAGAACCGTAAGGTTTCCTTCTAGCTAGCCGGTCTAAGTCCTTGACTAAATTAAAGACCCGTTAGCATCCTAATAGGTTAATAAACCTTCTATACAGATTAAATAGCTTCCGGTAGAAGGTGCATTCGAAAAGCTTTAGGATTTTACTGCTAGCATCAGGTAAATACTTTTAACTTATTTTCCCTTATACGGGCTTGGGATATGGTATTATAATAATACCACTTGGTCGGGTATGAAATCATTTAATCGGATTATGATTAATAAATTTACATAACCCGTTTTAATTTGTCTTGTTTGATAACATAAGCATTGGGGGTTAATACGACCATGTCCTGGATATCCTCGGCTCAATTAATTTGAAAATGGCCACGACCTATGCACGGGGTGTAGGCATACACCTGACAGATGCAAATGCTAAAATATAAACCCACATGTTGGGGATAACTCCTTTGTGGATTCTATAAGTGGTGAGTCGGTTAATCACGACCGGCTTCCAACCGGCCCCAATTGTAAGACAAACATGTAAATCTGTATACAAGATTATATTTAAATAATTGTCCCAAGTTATAAAAGATTTGTGCCATGTGCACTTAAATCAATTTTCATAAATGTTTTCAAAAGAGTCAGTTAATTGTATTTACCAGTGTAAACTGATGTATTTTCTTAAAGACTGATCTGACAGGTACCTCTCGTAATAGGCTGGAGCTATTAGGTGTCATAAGAGAATCTTGCAAATCCATAGATGCCTGAAGTCTGTTATTTTGTTTCTTTATATTTGTTTATGATCCGCCTGTGGATCTTATTACATTCTAGTCTGTATATTCTTTCACTCGAACACTCAGACATTATGGTTTGTAATAGTTTATTCACAAAGCCTTCCGCTGTGCTATTATATTGTGTGTATTGACTATGATGATATCAACTACGTCACGATACTCCCCGCCGGGCCCACCGGTAATATGTGGAAATATAGGGGTGTGACAGGTTGGTATCAGAGCCAACACTGAGTGAATTAAACACTAACCTTTTGTGTTTAATCTCAATGACACAATAAGCACATTCCTTAGATTCTCGAGTCTAGGCAAATGACCTAGGATTTTACTCTTAACTTTTCCTCTTATTGTTTTTATTATAGTTACTTGTTTGACAGGTGTTACCACTTGGAAAAAAAATTGCCACCAAGAGTAAGAGGAAGAGGCAAAGGACCAATGCGTGGAGGACCGTCTGGCAGCACGGGACCCTCCCACTGACGTACACCATCCGATTCACTTTCTGGCTCCGACTCAAGGGGTAATTGAAGCCATAGCTTTGAACCAGCAAGACATTCTGTCTCGCTTGGATCCTCACCATCTGATCCTCCTTACTTTGAGTTGCCCGTTCCTATTGAACCCCAACATTCTCATCATTCGCTGGAATCTCATCACTCAAACCAATCACACCACTCGTTTCAATCTCATCCTTTTCATCACTCAGACTCTACTTACTCTCCCGCACAATTTAGTCCAAATGAATATGTTAACGACTTTTTGGGCTACAACCCTTTGGGTCCTGAGGATCACTTTTCTCAGGAAATGGAGATGAACGAGGAACCGGACCCAGAATTGCAAACAGGAACACCAGGCCACCCAATAAGCATCTCAAGCGGCTCCCCATTTCAGGGATCACCGTACCATGGGCCCGATTCATTTCAATAGAGGATGGCTCAGTATGACTGGTTCTTTACACTTTTATACCATAACTCCCCAGCCCAACCTCCCTTGGTTGAACCTCAGCTCCAAGTTGTTACCCCACCACCGTTACCAGTTGAGGAACCACCTCAACAGCCTCCTAAGCCACCAAGGCGAATGAGAAATGCTAGAATGTCTGTACGTGGGGGACCACGGTTTGCATCTCCTAATGGCTCAAGTTCTTACCCTACTATCCCAGAGGACCCACAGTTGGGTGGACCCTCACACACGGTGCCGGAAGTCAACCCTCCACCAGTTTCTCACGCACTACTGCAGCCACCGTTGGGTTTCGACAATCCAATCCTGACATACCCAGGTTCATCCGGGTATAACCCATCGGGATATCCATCGGATTATGGAACCCATGATCCGTACCTTACAGCTGCACAATATCATCATCTTTACCCTTCTTCTTCTTACCCTCCAGTTTATCCAACTGGATACCCAGGGCAGGGTTATCAATAACCGCCATACCAGCAACCTCCTTCTTTTCAGCAGCAGTAAACTAAAGAAATTCTAGAGAGGTTAGATCGGGTTGAACATGAAGCCCATGAAACTAAGAAGAAGCACTATGGTTTTGTCAAAGGTCTTATGAACATCCTTAAGGGAAAGAAGAAGTAGGAAACTGTTGTTTCATGTTGTATTCCAATAAGTCCCTGCGAGGACGTTTATTTTATTTTCTTGTACCAAGTCTCTGCGTGGACTTACTTTCTGTTTCAGTAGCCCCTGCGTGGGCAGTTTGTGTTGTTTTTCTCAAGTCCCTTTTTGGGCAATGTTGTACTCGTTTCGTAGTTTAATGAAGTTATTTTCGACTTTAATTATGTATTTTATTACATCATGCTATATCATTTCAAATTTATTGATCTGCCAACAAATTTCTTAAAGGTATAACCTAGCCAAAATAGTAAATGGCTATGATGGTACAACCCTTTTAATATAATAACTCTCTGTTAACATCTGAAAACATGTTAACAATCCTGAATTGTGCGGTATGAGAAACCACACAATCTTCCTATGTACTTGGACTTTTCCAAGTCACTATTATAGCCTATATGATCAACATGAATCATGGCTAATAAACATCAATATGATGTAAACACCAGAACATCCATCAGAGGTGTATGCTTAGAAGCAAAGGTGTAATAAAGACAATGAAGGTTTTATTTTTATAAACTTCTTGTCAAAAAGGTGATGAATTTTGTTCGACCCTTAAAGAGATTATTGATCCAAGAGATCAATAATTATAATCGTCCTTGTGACAAGGCCTTGTGCCATCTAAATGTCCTTCGAGACGAGCCTAATGTTAAATAAAATGTCTTTTAAGACATTGACAGTTGTGAATTATAAATCCCCCTGTCTAATAGATATATGAGAATATTATATTCTATTGATTTGATTAATTTATTAAAATGGTCTATATGGTTTAATAATACCATGACCATTTGATCATTAATACGATAAAATACTATATAATTTAAATATCATTATTGTTTGATATAGTACTCAAAAATGGCTGGCTCGGATGAAGCAAACAGTCATCCCGCAGAAGGAAACAACACCAGGATTAATATCACTGGTGCCGAACTGCAAGTAATGATAACCGCTGCAGTCTCTCAGGCTGTAGATGCTAAATTTAAAGAGCCAAGTATTGTTCGGTCTCAAACTCATTCTAGATCCCATTCTCAACCCCATACTCATAAGAAAAGTGAGTCTCAGCACTCATCTAATCAGGGTAGTGAGCCAAAGAGGCAGGTTGTCCTCGAACCGACTCCCAGGTACACCAAGGGTTGTACCTACAAGTAATTTGTCTCCTGTAAAACCGAGAGATTTTATAGGAGAAAAAGGTGCAATCGATTGCATGAAATGGTTGGACGAGATGGAGACTGTGATAGACATCAGCGGATGTGCTAAAGAAGATATAGTAAAGTTTGTATCACAATCTTTCAAGGGCGATGCCCTTACTTGGTGGAAAGCATTAGTGCAAGCCACTGGAAAGATTCCTTTGTACAATCTTTCATGGAATAAGTTTGTTGAGTTGGTTAAGGAAACCTATTGCCCTCAGCATGAGGTCGAGCGGATAGAAACTGATTTCCTCACCTTAGTGATGAAGGATCTGGATTGTAGACCCTATGTGACTAGCTTCAATTCAATGTCAAGGCTAGTACCATATTTAGTCACTCCAGAACCCAAACGCATTGCGCGTTTCATTGGTGGTTTGGCTCCTGAAGTAAAAGGGAATGTTAAGGCCTCTAAGCCAACCACTTATAGGTCTGCTGTGGATCTATCTTTGTCCCTCACTCTTGATGTTGTGAGGAGTAGGGCAAAGAAAACCACTGAGGATGGGAAGAGGAAGAGAGAGGAAGATAAGTCTCCTCAATCAAACAAGAAAGGAAAAGGGAACTTTAATTCCAAGAAGGGGCAGTCAAGTGATAAGCCCAGATGCAAAACCTGCAATAAGAGGCACTTTGGGAAGTGCAACCAGGACCCACAAGCCAAACCATGTGGGATCTGCAAAAAGAAAGGGCACAAATCTGTAGAGTGCCAGAATATTAAGGATGCAACCTGTTACAGTTGCAATGAAAAGGGGCACATCAAAACCAATTGCCCCAAGAATGCTAAGAAGCCCGAGGAGGCAAAGAAAACCAATGCAAGGGTTTTCCAAATGAATGCTAGGGAAGCGGTGAACGACGAGAACGTCATAACAGGTACCTTCCTCATTAATAATAATTATGCTAGAGTCTTATTTGATTCAGGTGCTGATAAGTCTTTTGTAGACCATAAGTTTTGTAAGTCACTGAATTTGCCTATTAAGACTCTAGACATAAAATATGAGGTAGAACTTGCCGATGGTACCTTAGAAACAGCTTTAACTTTGCTTGATGGATGCTTTATATCCATCAAGAATCATTCTATCCCGCTATCCCTCTTGCCAATGAAGTTGGCTGGGTTTGATATAGTTTTGGGCATGGATTGGTTGTCACATAACCAAGCCCAAATTGCCTGTGATAAAAAGCTAGTTATTATCAAAACCCCTTCTGGTGAATCTGACACTATTCAAGGAGATACACAATACGGGTTGCCCAGCAATGTGTCTATTCTCAAGGTATCACAGTGTTTAAAGAGCGGATGTGTCATTTACATGGCACAAGTGACTGTGAATGATCCGAAACCTAAGATTGAAGACATCCCAATCATCTCTGAGTATCCTGATGTCTTTCCTGACGAGTTACCTGGATTACCTCCTGAGAGGCAAGTAGAGTTCAGGATAGACATTCTTCCAGGAGCCGCACCTATTGCACGAGCTCCTTATTGCCTAGCACCTACTGAAATGAAGGAACTTAGAACTCAATTAGATGACTTATTGGAAAAGGGTTTTATACAACCTAGTTCTTCACCTTGGGGAGCTCCAATATTATTTGTGAAAAAGAAGGACGGATCAATGCGTCTATGCATTGATTATCGTGAGCTAAACAAAGTAACGATTAAGAATCGTTATCCTTTACCCAGGATCGACGACTTATTTGATCAACTCCAAGGAGCGAGCTTCTTCTCAAAGATTGATTTGAGATCTGGGTATCATCAACTCAAGGTTAGGACTGAAGATGTGCCTAAGTCGGCATTCAGAACAAGATATGGACATTTCAAGTTTTTAGTGATGCCTTTTGGGCTCACTAATGCACCGGCAGCATTCATGGACCTCATGAATAGAGTCTGCAAACCATACTTAGATAAGTTTGTCATCGTCTTCATAGATGACATACTTATCTATTCTCGAAATCAAGATGATCATGAGAAGCACCTTTGATGCATCTTAGGATTACTGCAGCAAGAGAAACTGTATGCTAAATTCTCCAAATGTGAATTCTGGCTTCGTGAAGTCCAATTCCTTGGACATGTTGTCAGTGAGCGAGGTATCCAAGTAGATCCCGCTAAGGTAGAAGCCGTAATGAATTGGGAAGCACCAAAGACTCCAACCGAAATTCACAGCTTTCTAGGTTTAGCTGGATATTATAGAAGATTCATTGAGAACTTCTCAAGAATAGCTGCACCATTAACTTCTTTAACCCGTAAGAATGTTAAGTTTGATTGGGGTCCGAAACAACAAGAATCCTTTGAGATACTTAAGCAGAAATTAAGCAATGCTCCAGTATTAACCTTACCTGATGGAATTGAAGAATTTGTCGTATACTGTGATGCTTCACACACCGGTATGGGTTGTGTGCTTATGCAGCGAGGCAAGGTGATTGCTTATGCATCACGACAATTAAAAGTGCACGAGAAAAATTACACCACCCACGATTTGGAGTTGGGTGCTGTTGTATTCGCACTAAAACTATGGAGACATTATTTGTATGGAACTAAATGTGTGATCTTTTCTGATCACAAAAGTCTCCAACATTTGTTCAATAAAAAAAAGCTCAATATGAGACAGCGTCGCTGGATGGAAACCTTAAATGACTATGATTGCGAAATTCGCTACCATCCTGGTAAAGCGAATGTGGTCGCAGATGCTCTAAGCCAAAAGGAAAGAGTTAAACCAATTAGGATCAATGCCAAGCGCATTGAGTTGAAGAATAGTCTGAATGAAAGACTATTAGCTGCACAGAAGGATGCTGTGTTGGAAGTTAATCTTCCAAATGAAAAGTTAGGTATAACTACTGAACAGTTAGCACCTGGGAAGGATGGAATTCTCCGAATGAACGGAAGAATTTGGGTTCCTATTCAAGGAGGACTTCGAGATGTAATCCTCCAGGAAGCCCACAACTCCAAATACTCAGTTCACCCTGGAGGTGACAAAATGTATCAAGATTTGAAGCCTAGTTATTGGTGGATAGGTTTGAAGAAACCTATTGCCACACATGTAGCTAAGTGCCTGACACATGTGCTCAGATTAAAGTTGAACATCAAAAGCCACCAGGCCTGTTACAACAGCCAGAACTTCCCACATGGAAGTGGGAAATGGTAACTATGGACTTTATAACCAAGTTACCTAAAACAAGGCATGGGAATGATACCATATGGGTTATTGTTGATAGACTGACTAAGTCAGCACATTTCTTACCCATTAAGGAGACTCATAGCTCCGATAAATTAGCCCAGTTGTATGTAGATAAGATTGTAGCTCTTCATAGCATACCGGTATCTATTATCTCTGATAGGGATACTAGATATACCTCTCATTTTTGGAAAAGTTTCCAACAATCTTTGGGCACGCGGTTGAATTTTAGTACTGCTTACTATCCTCAGACTGATGGACAGAGTGAGCGTACAATTCAAACTTTGGAAGACATGCTTCGAGCATGTGTTATTGATTTAGGAGGTAGTTGGGATGACCATCTACCCTTAATCGAGTTCTCCTATAATAATAGCTACCATACGAGCATTCAGGCTGCGCCTTTTGAGGCATTATATGGTAGGAAATGCAGAACGCCTGTCTGTTGGGCAGAAGTAGGGGAAGCTCAGTTATCAGGACCTGATATAGTCCTTGAAATGACGGACAAGATTATCCAGATTCGTGAACACCTGAAAGCTGCCAGGGATAGGTAGAAAAGTTATGCTGACAAGAGGCGAAAACCTCTAAAGTTTGAGATAGGCGATAAAGTTCTACTAAAAGTATCACCCTGGAAGGGTGTGATGCATTTTGGTAAAAAGGGCAAGTTGAGCCCTAGATATATTGGACCCTTCGAGATTATTGAATGTGTCGGCAATGTAGCTTATAAGCTAAACTTTCCAGAGGAGCTAAGTGGGATTCATAATGTGTGTCACATTTGTAATCTCAAGAAATGCCTAGCCGATGAATCTCTAGCTATGTCTCATAAAGACGTACAGATTGATGAAAGCTTGAGATTCGTTGAAAGACCTATATCGATTGAGGATCGACATGTTAAAAAGCTCCGAAGGAAGCATGTACCTATAGTAAAGGTCAAATGGGACGCCCGTAGAGGTCCCGAATATACGTGGGAAGTTGAGTCCACTATGCGACAAAAGTACCCTCACTTATTCCAGTAAATCTCGGGGTTGAGATTTCTTTTAAGGGGGTGAGGATGTAACACCACGTAAAAACGTGTCCAATAATGTAAAGACACGTGTCCTAAACTCTAAAGGTGTGAAATATTGAGTTTGAAGGACCAAAGTTGTCATACAGTGAAACTATGAAGCCACAGGGACTAAAAGTGTCAACATGCCAAACTTGTGCCTCTGAATGACCATACATGACTAATATATTCTTAAACGAGTGATTGATTGGATATAAGAAGCCGTTTATAAAAATAATCGGAAGATTATTAAATTATAAGGGTTAAACGTGTCAACATGTCGATTCTAACCTCTGAGTGACCTTTTAACGAAACCGAGGCTTCGAAACATCCAAATATACTCTTAAGAATAAGTGGTATAAATTTCACGTGGTTACGAGATCGTTAAGATAGTTTACAAGACTTTGGGCTATAAGTGTCAACTTTACGAAACTTGCTTTCATAGAGATATTTAACGAACCTGAGCCTAACGAAGTTTGTTTATTCCTCTTTGAGCTTCATTAAACTAACTACAAGGGCCTTATGTGTCAACAATCGTGTTAAAAAGGGTTTAAAAGCATCAGGGACTAAAACTACCAACATTGAAACTTGTTTTACCAGTTCAGACGGTCCATGCGGCCCGCGTAAGCCCCCCCTATGGCTTACGCGGCCCGCCTCAGCATGCCAGTAACAGAAAAATGTTGCCAGGTGCGGGTTTTGGCTGTTCCACCGCCTTAGCCTAGTTTGTAACGACCTAAGGAGCTATATGTCGGTTATTTCTTCAACTAGGACACCTGGGGTGATCCTAGGATGCCCCCATAATAGGTGTGGATGATCTATGATCTTGCAATTCACTATATAAAGGGACTTGCTATTGTGTTCATAAGCACATTTGCAACCATCTTCCATTCTACTACTTCTGGAGCTTGCTTAGGACAAGGAGAAGACTTTGAAGTGTAGAAAAGACTGCTAGGACCTTTAGTAAGCCTCTAATTTCTTGTTTAGTCGTTTTAATTAGCTTAATTACTCTAAAGTCAAACTTATCGTAAATTTAGTTTGACTTTCGTTTTAATTACATATGGTTTAACCACTGATCAAGTTGAAAGTGGTTATAGAACCACATTAGTGTAGGTGATTAACCCTTAAAAGGGCACCTCCTAATTATCTCGTTTGACTGGTCAATTGTCGGGTCAAAGTAGTTTGAAAAAAAGTCAAACTAGACAGAATATTTGAAAATGACTAAAATTAATAAACCAGAGGTTCTAAATTATATTTTAACATTCTAATGACTTGGTAATTAATATTAAAACATGTTTTATCAGTCCTAACCCGGCAATTAATAGTCTAAGGTCAGTTTATAACCGAAAGTCGCAAAAGCTTGACTTTTGCTTTGACTTTCAGTTCTGACCCGTTTAAGCTTAATTCTCCCATGTTTTAAGCTTCCATTAGGACCACATTACTTAGTAGTATAACCCTCTGGAGTTAAGTTGCATGGTGACTAGTGGTTTGAATTATATGCACTTGATCGTAATTATGCTTAATAATGCCATAAATGCCCTTTTGACATACAACTGAGATTTTTAACAATGTGGATGGACTAACACCTTTGCTACTGATATTTAGACATGTCCCGAAAATTTGACATCAGTTTGAGGTCTAGAATAGGAGTTATGCTCAATAGCGTAATTAAGGAGCTTTTTATTATTTAAATGGCGTAATTAACATAAAGCTTATCTAAACCCGATTTTTAATACCAAACTTTTTACCTACTGATGTAAAATAATATTTTGGTATTTTTGAATATTTTTATTTATTTTTAGGCTGAGCATAACATAGGATTATAGCTTGAATTCGGTAATTGTCGGTTTTACCCTTTTCATGCATAAAATGAGTTTTACATAACATTTTGATGTCAAACTTTTTGCTACTGATTTTATATGATAAATAAAATATTTTGAACTTTATAAATTGATCAAAAAATCAGATTTCCTATTTTAACCCAAATATCCCTTAAAACCGACTTTTAAGCGTTTTTAGCATATGGTTTGAGTTAAAACTATATTTGATACATAAAACTTATTACCCACTAATGTTTTAAGCTAATTTATATAATTATACAGTAAACCAAAGTTTTTAAACTCAGAAGTCTATTTTGACCTTTAAAGTCTATGTGAAATTACCAAAATGCCCATACGGTGCATAGTTTGGTTATATAAGATAAATTTCACATATATAAAATATCCTACTGATATAACTCATAAAAATACATATTTTTATTAATTAAATCAGACCTGGAACTCAGTTTCATATTTAAACTCTTTTATGGGCATTAAAATTTACCAAAATGCCCTTATGGGACTAATTTTGGTTTAAATTACTTTTTGGGCATATATGTTAACATCTTATTGATGTATTAACATAATTTGAGCATAATAATGATTAAGACATGTATATAATTTATTGGGTTACCCGTTACGCGTTTACGCGTTCGGATCGACTTATGTGACGAGTTTACATAAAATAGCCGAAACGGGTCAAACCTTATCATTAAATCCTCAATTTCCAGAATGTGTTTGGTTTACCCATATCATACAAGTATCCAAGCTTGTCGGGTCTAAACCATATTCTATTCCGGTCTCCGCTTAATCTAGCGTTTAGAACCGTAAGGTTTCCTTCTAGCTAGCCGGTCTAAGTCCTTGACTAAATTAAAGACCCGTTAGCATCCTAATAGGTTAATAAACCTTCTATACAGATTAAATAGCTTCCGGTAGAAGGTGCCTTCGAAAAGCTTTAGGATTTTACTGCTAGCATCAGGTAAATACTTTTAACTTATTTTCCCTTATACGGGCTTGGGATATGGTATTATAATAATACCACTTGGTCGGGTATGAAATCATTTAATCGGATTGTGATTAATAAATTTACATAACCCGTTTTAATCTGTCTTGTTTGATAACATAAGCATTGGGGGTTAATACGACCGTGTCCTGGATATCCTCGGCTCATTTCATTTGAAAATGGCCACGACCTATGCACGGGGTGTAGGCATACACCTGACAGATGCAAATGCTAAAATATAAACCCACATGTTGGGGATAACTCCTTTGTGGGTTCTATAAGTGGTGAGTCGATTAATCACGACCGGCTTCAAACCAGCCCCAATTGTAAGACAAACATGTAAATCTGTATACAAGATTATATTTAAATAATTGTCCCAAGTTATAAAAGATTTGTGCCATGTGCACTTCAATCAATTTTCATAAATGTTTTCAAAAGAGTCAGTTAATTGTATTTACCAGTGTAAACTGACGTATTTTCTTAAAGACTGATTTGACAGGTACATCTCGTAATAGGCTGGAGCTATTAGGTGTCATAAGAGGATCTTGCAAATCCATAGATGCCTGAAGTCTGTTATTTTGTTTCTTTATATTTGTTTATGATCCGCATGTGGATCTTATTACATTCCAGTCTGTATATTCTTTCACTCGAACACTCAGACATTATGGTTTGTAATAGTTTATTCACCAAGCCTTCTGCTGTGCTATTATATTGTGTGTATTGACTATGATGATATCAACTACGTCACGATACTCCCCGCCGGGCCCACCGGTAATATGTGGAAATATCGGGGTGTGACAGTCTATCTCCTCCAATCCTTTCATCTTGTGTAATCAACCAGGGAGCATCAGGCTGAGGGGGAGTTTTGTTGTAAGCATGCATTGAAATCTTTTGATTTTATTTGTAATCTTTTGACCTAATGAAAAGCATGTGTTTATCAAAACTATTATCCCTTTTGATTGTGTTTATAAAGTTTGTTTCCATTTCCGCTGCACTTTACATTATTTCATATTCATTCATTGTTCAAATTATACAAACAAACACAATCATGAGAGCCTCCGATCCTAACAATTGGTATCAGAGCTTGGACAGTCAATTTCGATCTAACAATCAGTTTGACGTAACAGTTCAGCTCAAAATTCATTGATGCTAAGGTTGATCGTATTTAGTTGAAAAACAGAGTAACGAGTGATCACGTTCAAAGTTGCTATTCAAAAACTCTGTAAAACAACCAAGATGTCATAAGACACACAAACTTCACATAACAAGTGATGTTATACATAAAACACCTATAGTTTTCAGATCTGAAAATATGTTTGATAACTAGGGTATAATTATTTTCTTTACAAAATTGATTTCAATTGTTGTTATGAAGTTTGTGCTGTTTCCATCATGATTGCTGCTAAGGCATGTACCTCAGGACAACAAAAACCTATGTTCGTAAAAACATTAGTGTTTTTGTTAACATAAAAGGAGTGAAATTAAAGCCTTAGTTATTAAATCTTATGTGTTGAAAAACAGGTTGAGAATCCTGTTAAAAAGGACCAAATCAACTTTGTCAAAAATACATTAAGAAAATCAGGTGTTAAAATAGTCCAAATCATATGTAATGTGAGATTTAATATAAGCATGTACAAATATGGGCAGATCTCTTAAAACATTGCTGCAAAATGATTCTGGATTAAGTATTCCTTCAATAAAAACCTCCTAGTGAGTATTTCAGTACTTACAGATGGGTAGGGTAGAATTGAAAAGAAGAAAAATCACAAATACTCAAAAGTGTGTTTATCTCAAAGCTTTTTGAAGTCAAAAGAAAAGAGTATAAATATAAAACACTTAAGAGTCCAAAATTGGGTGAACAATGGTCAACAAGCAACTGTGTGCATTCATTGACTCAGGAAAGTTAGGTAACAATAGTATCACCAGTGATTAAACTTACAAGAGGACTAGACAAGTTTTTTAGAGCCATCACATGGTAACAAAGTCTATAACCGGACTTTCAAAACTTATGTGAACATGTCTCCTCATTTTTGCAATCAATCAACAAGAAAATGGTCTCAAACAGTGGTTATTACAATTTCAAATCACTGACCATTTTCATAAATCTTGAGAGTGATGTGATTATGAGTTTAATTAGAAAATATACCAGATCCTGTTTGATGCTGTTTTCAGAAAAACCTTTAATTATTTTTCTTGAAAAAGTTTTCCTCAAATAAAACAGGATATATTATTCTTTATTTTTCTTCAAGAGTGATATATTTTGTACTTTTACTTGTTTTTGATAGCAAAAGTTTCAAACACCTGTCAGGATATAGAACCCTTATTTTTGGTGATATTATCCTTGAAAAATAGGTCAAAAGGAAATGGTACAAGTGTCAAGGTCATGTCAAACTCAAGTTTGTTTTAACACAGATCAGAGATTGATTGCTTACAGACCTTAAAATACTTGGTACTCATGTTCTAATTTAAATATTATGACACAAAATGAGTAGCCATAGTAAAAAGGTTTCCATCATCTGGGGTACTAAACCACTGTCAGTGATCTATAAATGTTGGTACACATCTGTCGTCTTCGTCTTATATCGAGTCTCGGGTTTGTTGCGGTTCGGAACAAGGATTATGTCATCATCATTGATGATGACATCATATAGATGACATCATCATATGCATCATCACATGAAGACAAAACAAGATTTTAGATGTAACCGTTTGAATGTGTCATTCGTTTGAACATGTATGTCCGTTTGAAGGTGTCCGTTTGAAGGATGTCATGTCACCTTCAAACGGAATGGCCTAGCCTATAAATATGGGTCATGTTCATTTCATTTGTAACTTTCCGGCTTGTGCAACGAAGTGCTGCCGAAGTGTTGTCAGGTTGTAAAATGTTACGAAATCAATCATACAACAGTTTAAAGAGTAAATCTAGCTGAATTGAACTCTACACGTCTGTTTCCGCCTTTCGTTTAGAGATAAACTCTTCTGATCGACTCGTTCGGGTTTGAAAACGATCCTACAAGTGGTATCAGAGCTCAGGAGGAAGAGTTCATACCAATTCAGCCGCTAATTCTGATTTTCTACACCTTCTTTCAAATTTGAACAATTTTTACAGTTAAAATCGGCTAAAATTTTCACAATGTGTGTGTAATTGTGTTTTAACAAACCCTTGAGAATATCAGTTCAAAATTCGAAGGAAAAGTGGTAAAAATGGCCTGAAAACTGGGTTCCGTTTGAACGAAGCATTTGTGGTCCGTTTGAAATCTGACCCTATCGTTTGAATCTGACCCCATTCCGTTTGAATCTGACCTATTCCGTTTGAAATTGATCCATCCCGTTTGAAAGCAGCCATCCCGTTTGAGGTTGTCGTTTGAAACTGATCTATCCCGTTTGAAACATCCATCTCTTTTGAAAAGTGTGAACCGTTTGAAAAGTGGATCGATTTGTGTTGAATATTTTAACGTTTGTCGGACATCAACTCAGAATGCATGTGTAGTACTTTAAGAGTTGTCAGAAACTCCATCATTAATAGCATACTCTTGTAGCGAAAGTTTGTTGTCGGCCATTTTCAAATTGCTTGATATCTCATAGGAGGATGTCATAAAATGTCATGAGTTAAGTGCATGTGATCATCAGCCCATGTGATTTCTTGAAGTTGTAAATTTGGTAGTTTATTTGGTCCAATCACATTTGGAGGTCAAGAAGCATTACTGTTGAATTCACTAAAGTCATTTGTGATCGGCCCAAGACAGTTAGCGGCCCAATCAGAATTGAAGTGTTATTTTGAAGTTGTCGGCCACATGTGTTGAAAATTAACCAAAGTTGTTTGATCCATGTGTTGAATAGTAACTGCTCAAATCATAGTTTTTATCACATTGTTGTGGGTTTAGTGGATTATTTGGTCCAATCAAAGAAGTTTTGATAGTTAAAAGGTGTTGGCATTTAAAATTGAATATGTTGACTAAGTAAAGTGGTTGTCTCGAAACTACAAACCACGTGATCAAGTCTAATCACCGGTCTATTCATACATCAATTCTATTCAATTGAGTTTTGGCAGTTCATGTGATCATCTTTGAAAACTGTCGGCAAAAGTGTTTGGTTGTATCAACAATATTTTCGGTCAACTAGTCAAAAGATGATAAGGGTATAATGTGAAAAGTTGTTTTGTTCGATCAAATAGAATTGTTTTAAGTATCAACATTTTCAGGCCCAGTCATTCAGTAATCTCACTTCAACATCATTGAAACGAGTCTGCGAATTTTTGACACGAGTTCTAGATCGATTCAATCATCACACACTTTTACGTATTAAGTTCATTTAAACTGATCATTTGTTTGTTGTCAGGTGTTCTACAAGGTGAACCAGTTAGTTTGAAAGCTTGTTTGAGAAATTTTTCGATACCGAAACATGGATTCTGAATTCTACAACGCATTTGCTTCAACCCCGATTACTCCGACTACCATTGCCCAGAATATGAACTCGGAAAATGAGACTGGAACTACACAAAAACCCCCGAAACTTATGGGAATTGAAGAGTATCATGGATGGAAAAATCATTTTGAGAATTGGGTTCAGGCAAACCATCTAAGAGCTTGGGAAAGTATTGAAACAGCATACATCAGACCACAGACTGCTATGAATGTTGATAAAATTATCTCAGAGTTTTCAGACCAAGAGAGAGAGTTATAAAGGAGAGAAAATGATGATAAGTCTGTTGCAGCAAGCTATCAAAGAGGATATATTTGTTTTGCTCTAGCATGATGGAAATGCATATTCGATCTGGAAAGCTCTTGAGAAGAAATTTGAAGGAAGTACAGAGATGTTACAGAGTAAAGCAGCGTTACTAAAAAAGGAGTTTGAGTTGTTTACTAGCATGCCTGGTGAAACTACAAAGACTCTCATTGAGAGATACTGCCATCTTGTGCGCACCGTGTCTCAGTTGAAGATTACTAAAACTCCAGCAGAATGGGTTGAAAAGCTTGCTGATGCTTTACCACAAAAGGAATGGGGTACATATCTCATGATTCTGAAGAATTCTGGACAGTTTAGCAGATTGTCGATTGGTTAGTTTATTGAAAAACTGGAGGCACATGATCTTGAACAGCAGAAAATTGCTAGAATGAACAGTTCAAGCCATCAACAAGACATCAAATTGTACTACAAGGGAAATGTTCAAACTGTTGAAGCAAGTCCAAAGATCTAAACTGCATTTAGTGCAGGAAATCAATCTGGAACAGGCATTCAAAGTTCAGTTAACACTAGTGGGTTTTCAAGTGTTAATCCTCCAAGTGTTCAAAGTGCGAGTGTTGGTAATGGGCATATGATTCAGTGCAATGTAGCTTTACATCTTCAAAATGGTCAAAATTTTTCTGAAGAAGTGGTAAAAAATCATATGGGTTTACTAGTTACTGCATTGGAATCTTATGAAGGATTGATTGCTGGAAAGATCGGAAATCCGATGCTAACTAAGGAAGATTATGACCAGATCGATGCAGAAGAATTAGAGCTCATGGACATCAAATGGTGTCTAGCTAGTGTCCTGAGAAGAGCTGAAAAGTTCAAAATGATTACAGGACGACATGATTTTTTGGATGCTCATCTTTCAGCTTTAGGTTTTGATAAATCTAAAGTTACTTGTTTTAAATGCAGGGAGAAAGGTCATTTCAAGAGAGAGTGCAAGAACCAAGAAACAAGTGGAGCAAAGAATCCTTTTGGAAAAGATGATTACTATAGAAAGTCTATATATCAACAAATCACTGTTCAACCACATCAACAAAAGGATTCACAAACAGCTCATGGAAAAATGATCGAAGATGCAAACAGGAAAGCTTACTATGGCATCATTGATCAAGATGACGAGAAAGTGGCTCAAGGTTTTAGCTGGGACAAGTACATTCCAGCTGATCCTAATGTTAAAGCTTTTATTGCTCAGATTGTTCAAAAGCCAGAGTTGATAAAAGAATGGATGGCTGTATTATCTGATGATGAAGAGAAAGATGAAGAATCTGTTTCATCTAAAAACAGTTCAACAGATAACAGTGATGATGAAGAGCTTGAACAGATAAACCTTGGAAAAACACATTTATCTTCTGACAGATTTGAATTTTATTTTGCAGATAAATTGAAGAAACTCAAAGAGAGAAAAGCTGCAAAAGAATTGAAGGAAGTCAAAGTGATTGAGAAGATAGTGGAAGTGGAAAAGGTAGTTGAAGTTGAGAAGATTGTGGAGGTAGAAAAAATTGTTGAAGTCACAAAACCATGTCTTACATGTTCAGTATCTTGCAAACAATGTGAGGAAAAAGACAAGAGTTTTAGTGAATCAGAGAAGATGAAAGAAAAGTTGTTGTTTGATGTGAAAAATTTGAAAGAATCATACGATGTATTAAGCAGAACAGTGAATAGTTTGCAGAAAACTAATTCAGAAAGAGAAGCTTCTTTGAAGATGTTGAATGCAACAATGATGTCGAAGCAGAAAGAGATAAATTTTTACATCGAAGAATGTGCTAAATGGAAGCAAGAGTTGGATGGTGAAAAAGTTGAAAATGAAAGAATCAGAAGATTACTAAGAAGTTATACAAGTTGTGATTACATAATTGATAGAATTTATCCTACTGTTGCAGGTTTTGAGGCGTTTAAAGACGAAGACAAGAAGTCAAAGAAGAAAACGGATACTGGTAAGAAACAGAGTGTCTGTTATAATAAGTGTCCGCCTCCAATTTGGGAAGGGTATTCGCCTAGAAAACCGAATGAGGAACAAGTCCAAAAGGCAGTTAATCTAAAGTTAGAGTCCGAGTTAACCGATGTATTACCAGACAACATTGACGTCACGTTCACAGCGTCCGACACAGATCATGAGTCCGAATTAATAAAAAGAATGGTCGATCAGGTGTTGGATAAGGATAAGGAGTCAGAGTCAAAGTCCGAGTCCGAAAGTTCGTGTTTGTCGGTCGGGAGTTCGAGTTCGTCTGAAAAGAGTTCAAAATCGTCGGGAAAACGGGTTTATAGTAAAGAATTTTTGTTGTCAAAATCTAATTTGAATGACGAAACATTTGAAGTTGCCTATACTTTGAGTGATTCTGACAAATTATATTTTGATAAAGAGTTTCCAATAAGAAGTGTTCGTTTTGACATGATCAAAAAGGTTTTCAAAATGACAGAAATTAATATTTCTGAAATAAAAGATTTAAATATTACTGTAAAACCTAAGAAATACACTTCAAGAGTTCAACAAAGATTGAACAAGAAAAAAGGGTACAGTTCTGGTTTTCAAAAGATATCAAACCATAACGGTAATTTCAAAAGAAAAGGTTTAGGTTTTAATTCACCTGAAAACTATAAAAATGAAATTTTTTCTAAAACATATACAAAATTTGTTTCAGGTCCGTCTGCTGAAGAAGAGAAGAAAAGCTCATTCTGGAGACAATCAAATCAAGAGTTTCTTGCTGAAAAGATGAAGAATGGAGTTTTTCAAAGAAAGGAGACTAGAACCTATTACAGATGCAATGAAGTTGGTCATATTGCATGGAACTGTCCTCAAGCAACAAAAACAAAACAGGGAGTCTCAGAAAAACTTAAAGAAATAGTTGTTGACAAAATTGAACCACCAACTGAAAAATATAAAATTTTCAAAAACTCAACATATGAAGTTGGTGAGTGTTCAAAAAGGTTTTCCAAGAAAAGGGGAAATCTTGATAGCCAAGCTTGGGTTGTTAAGAAAGCAGAGGTAAAATCTGGCAATGAATCTGATTCCACAAAATCAGAGGAGCCACAATTTGATGAGAGTTATTAAAAATCAGTGCCTCAAATGGATGATGAGAACTTTCCACCATTGAGGACTGAAAATTTTAAGAAAAAAATTGGGAAAATTGAAATCTCAAATCAGTTTTATTCTGAGAAGGATAATTTTGATGTTGAGAAAGCATTTAATGGAAATGTGAAGAAATTTTTTGGAAAGATGGTTGATAGGAAAGTTAAAGGGGTTAAAGACTTTTATGCTACAAAGAAAGCAACTTATATCCCAACTGAATCTGAATTGAAAACACCCAAGGCTGGTCAGGCTTGGGTGGACATTTTCTTTACTTGAAAAATCTGACTTGCCGGAGATCCCAAGTTTGTAATCGTGGATCAGGAATCGGCATCCTTCTTGATAATTGATTTTGTAAATGAATTTTATAATGGTTAAATTTTTACAGGTTAAGTGTGACTTGCCGGAGCTTCCAAGTTGGTAAGTGCGAAGCAGGAATCGGCATCTTGATTGGTAAAATGGTTTGTGTAGATGATTTATTCCTACATGTAGTTAAATGTTTTGATCATACTTACAAGTGGAAAGAGGTTGGATATTACAAAGTGATTCGTCAAGGTCATTAGTTTGAACTTGATGTAATCCTGATACGTATGATTGAATGAACAATATGATGAACCAATCCCTACAAGTGGTTTTTATCAAACCTACAAGTGGTAAAAACAAACTTATTTTCCGGAAAAATCATTTTGGTTAAAGCAAACTTAAGTGTTTTGAAATCATAATGAGAAAATAGTTTGTTGTAAGGGGGAGTTCTGATTGTTTATGCCAAGTGGATGGCTAATTAAGGTGATTTGATATCAGTTGTCACTTTCTGTATAGTTTGTTTTCAAATTCTTCTTTAAATGTGTTTGCATTTTAGGGGGAGTAGAAAATTTCAGAAAATCCAAAAACATTAGAAAATTTGAAAAAGGCAAAAACATGATAAAATTCAAAAATGAGTTTTGGTGTCAAAGAAGAGGAAATGATAGTACATCAGTAGACAGTTACAGTATGCTAAAGAAATGTAATGTTTAAATGGCGTTAAACGATCTCACTGATGATATGCCGATAGGTTTTTACACATTTAGTAAGCTTTTTCGGGATATAAACTTAAATTCAAACTTGCTTATTTCGTGGGGAACACTACTTGGATATATAGGTAACCCCTGAAATCTCGTTTGAAAGGTCCCTCTTTCTGAGATACTAGGTCTTTATGCTCAGTGATATCTGGGGTATTATCCCGGGACTTCTGATTTTGCGGAAGCAATGGCCTAGTCTCCAGAGAATACTTTACGCTTGCTTGAAACATAGCGCCGCCCTCAGCAAATTGATGAAACAATAAAATTGATAGTCATTGCTGTTGTAAAAAAGATCCTCTAAAGGGGACACACCAAAAGTCGAGTCATGATCTCTCTGCTGAACGGTAGTTCTGACCTGAGCTCTCATGATTCTTCATAATTTATAACCCCTTACAGATATCATCTGTGGTATACTCACCTGTAAGACTGAATATTAGGATCTGGATACGGGAGTATATTCAAGAGGTGGGACACATGAACGAGTTCAAGTCCTTAAAACACCTAATTCATATCCTGAATCAGTTGAAATTTGTGTGAGAATTTAAGTGGATCAGTATATCGGCAATCTAAGTGAATTGTTTAATTCTTAATGTGTATCTAAGCTCAACGGTACTTGTGACTTGTCAAAAACTGATATGATCCTACACAAACTCACAAAAATATTGGATGTAAATATTTCTTTACTGTATTTCATTCTATTCAAAAATCCAAAAAGATTTTCAGTGTGTTTTAGCATAAATTTTGAAAAATACAAAAAGATTTTCGACAACTGGTGTTGGAGAGCTAATTTTCAAAATTCCGAGTGCTAAACAAGATGAACAGATGGTTTGGGAGAGTGTGTTGTTTTTTAAAATAAAAATGATATATCTTCAAGTGATTCATCAAAGATTAACATTGTAAAATTATTCTTTGATTGTATAATTCCTGCAAGTGGTTCATTAGCTGGTGAGATTGTCTTTTACAAGTTATTATTAGAAAATTTATTGTGAGGTAGAGGATGTGCAGGTTTCTAAGTGATAGAGAGCCAGGTTCCGATACCTGAAGACTTTGTGATTTCAACATGCCAGACTGCGATCCCAGCATATCGAAAGGGGGAGTCTGAAGACATCCGAGTAGAGATTGTTCGTGGGGAGTCTGTTGATGATGATAAAAAGAGAAGAGTAAGATTTGAGGATGCTTACACTGTGAGATATTTCAGAGAGTGTTCAGACTGATAAAGACTGAAGACGTTGAAGACGTTGAAGACTCGACACTTAAAACTCGTCAACATCTTAGGGGGAGTCTGTTGGTACATACATCTGTCGTCTTCGTCTTATATCGAGTCTCGGGTTCGTTGCGGTTCGGAACAAGGATTATGTCATCATCATTGATGATGACATTAAATAGATGACATCATCATATGCATCATCACATGAATACAAAACAAGATTTTAGATGTAACCGTTTGAATGTGTCATTCGTTTGAACATGTATGTCCGTTTGAAGGATGTCATGTCACCTTCAAACGGAATGGCCTAGCCTATAAATATGGGTCATGTTCATTTCATTTGTAACTTTCCGGCTTGTGCAACGAAGTTCTGCCGAAGTGTTGTCAGGTTGTAAAACGTTACGAAATCAATCATACAACAGTTTAAAGAGTAAATCTAGCTGAATTGAACTCTACACGTCTGTTTCCGCCTTTCGTTTAGAGATAAACTCTTCTGATCGACTCGTTCGGGTCTGAAAACGATCCTACAATAAATGCTTCAAAACTTGTAATAGACATGTGGCAAAACCTTGATTGCAAATTCCTGTAAAAAACTGCTGACATATTAAACTTGACAATTTGCATCTAAAATGTATTTTGTTGAAGATAGCAATCTTGTAGATATTTCATAATCACCATCAACAGATGTTGAACATGATATTGTGGTTTCACAAGACAAAATCATTTCTTTCATCAAAGCAGCAAATGTTTCAAAACAGTTGTCAAAAGCTTATCCACTGTTGCACTAACAGTTGCTGACATAATATCCCTCAAATCCTTACCATTACCTTACTCCTAATCACTGTCCACTGCTGAAAGCCAACCCCTGTTCTTTCATTTTCTTGGTAATCACTGTTGTTCAAAATCAGTGTTTTATCCACTGATAAAGCTATCCACTGATAGTTAAAATCATCCACTGTCTTCACTTTGACCGTTGCAACCACTGATATTTGCTTCATCAGTGGTTCCCTAAAGCAACTGTCCTCCATTTTTCATCTTTCCATCAGAGGTTAGCACATGGTCAGTTCTGAGCCATCAGATCTTTGTAACCGCTGCCACATCAGCATTCACTTTTTCTCTTATAAAACCCTGATCAAAACCGCCAAACAGGGTTTTACACTGTCGAATTGAATTCCAAAATTCTTTTCTCAAAAGCAGTTTCCATCCTTCCGTCTCAAATCATTCTTCGTTCTTCTTCATCAAAATGACTAAATCAAAATCAAAATCATCCTCATCCTCTAAAAAGGCCGCTCAAAAGGCCGCTGAACCCATTGAAATCCCATACAAAGCACCTCACAACTACTTGGGTCTACTCACAAAACCCACTACCACCAGAATCTTCGATTCCATCATTGACACCCTTGCAGCTTCTAAGTACAAAACATTGTTGACTGTTGATGCTCCTATTTACGAACAAACCCAGAGAGAATTTTGGAAAAATACCACACTTGAGTATCAAGGTGACACAGTTATAGCCATTAATTCTTCCATAAGGGGCAAAAAGATCCAAATCACTCCACAATCAATTTCAGAAGTCTTTGCACTTAATGATGAGGAAGGTAAAACTTCTTTTCCCAAAAACGAGTTAAAAACAGATTTTCTGGAAAGAGGGTATGGTGCGGAAATGAAAAGGGACACCTTACAAAAAGGCTTCTTCCCTTCTGCACCAAGGTTTTTATTCCATACCCTTTTGATGTGTGTCTCAAATAAAACAACTGCTTTTAATGAAATACCATCAAAGATCCAAAACCTGGGCTTTGCTATCTTACACAATGAAAATTTTAACTATTCCCAGGAGATCTTTGATGATTTGGTAAAAAATTTTGATAGCAAATCATTTCTACTTTTTCCAAGGTTCTTAAGGTACTATTTTAAACAAAAATTTGGAAAGGAGAATGAAAATTTGCTCATTCAAGGTGAATCTTTTCAAATACATGGTTTAACATCTGAAACATTCACTAGAATGTTAACACTTGTGAAAACACAAGCAGAGGTGCCAGAGCAGACTTTAGTAGTTACTACTGCTCCTCAGGTATCTGCTGCTGAGCGCACTGCTCCAGGTGATCATAGTAGCACATCCACTGCTATGAAACCCACACCTGCCATTACCAAAAAGCCTAAAAGGAAATCATCCAAAAAGCCCCCCCCAAACCCACTAAAAGGCAACTCTGGAAGATGAGATCCCAGAGCCACTGCCAGTGACAACACAAATGTCACCAAAAGCCACTGCTGCTACTTTCTCACAGCAGATGGAAGAAAGATCTCCACCCTTGCCTCAAACTCCTCCTGCATCCTCACAAAAGGATCAGGTTGTAAGCATAGGGACTCCACATTATGAAGCTTTGGATCCAATTGGATCCATCTTCCTCAGTCCTGATCCCAAGGACATGTCTCTTACAACACCCATATCTTCACCCCTCTCATTACCACAATCCATACTACCCTTGTTGCATGCAGTTGCTATAGCTCAGACACAAACCAGTTCCTCTCAATCACCTGTCACTGAGAGTACACTCCCACAAGTGACTGGGTCTGATGCTTATACCTCTGCTATCCCAGCAACAATTGAGGAGGTTACACTGCAGGAGTTACAAGTAATTCCTGTCAGTAGTTCAAGTGGAGCATCAACTACAAGTGTTGGATCAACAGATCTACATTTGGCCAGTTGTTTCATCAATCAGACTCCCTTGAAGGCAATTCCTTCTATAGCACCTCTGATAACCTCTAGTGAGTTTTTTTTGACCACTGGTACCATCAAAAAGTTATCAAGTGTTGAAGGAAGAAGACCCCAGTACCGAGAATAAGGGGCATCAATGGATTATTTTTGGGATTCGTTTCCTAAGTCACACATTGATACAACCACTGCTGGTGGGGAATCAGATGATCCCATTAACTTGGGTGATGATTTGAAATATCAGGAATTGACGGAGAGGGTAGACGGAATTGACTCATCTGTTACAGACATCAAGAAAATGCTGCAACAGTTGTTAAATTCACAAAAGTCCACACCCACTGCTGCACCACCACATGTTCCATCTACATCCACTGCTCCATCCCCTTATGCTCTTTGGGAGCTGTTTCAACCACTGCTCATCCATCAAAACCAAGTAGCTGATCAGAAACATGAAATACAGGTTCAAAAGATCGGAAATACTATGGAAGCAAGATTTAGAGATACTCAGGCAGATATCAAGGCAATAAAAACCCATTTGAAAAACACCACTGGCACTGCTCCTCCCACCGTTTTCTTCATTGATAACCCCCCTCCAGATAATGCCAAAAAGGGGGAGAAAATCAAGCAGTGGAAGAAGAAGGGAATAGAAGATGGCCTCTATATTGAACCACTAAAAGATGCTATGACTAAAGATATTCACTTGCCAGATGGTAGTAAAAAGATTGATGTTACCACAAATGCACTTGCCAAAGCAAAAGAAAGTGTAAAAAGGGACAGAGAGGCAAAGGATATCTCCAGGTGGAATGAGGAGAAAAGAGCTTATATGGAGCTGAATGCGCAGGGTTGTTCTGAGCCAAAGGATGTTAAAAATCATGAGCCTAAAAGAAAGAATCCCACTAGAAAAGTGAGGGAACCCAAATCCACACCATCCAGACTCACAAAGCATACTCCCAAACCACCTTCCAAAAGCCCCCAACATCAATCTTCCACCCAAATAGTTGCTGCAACATCTGTTGTATCAACAACTACTGATACTTCAGTAGTTTCAGCAATTGTTAGGATCGGAGGCTCTCATGATTGTGTTTGTTTGATAATTTGAACAATGAATGAATATGAAATAATGTAAAGTGCAGCGGAAATGGAAACAAACTTTATAAACACAATCAAAAGGGATAATAGTTTTGATAAACACATGCTTTTCATTAGGTCAAAAGATTACAAATCAAATCAAAAGATTACAATGCATGCTTACAACAAAACTCCCCCTCAGCCTGATGCTCCCTGATTGATCGTACAAGATGAAAGGATTGGAGGAGATAGACTCACTCAGTCAATCAAATAATGGACAAAGCAATATACAGATGAGGCTTATGAAAGGCTAAGGAAAAGAAGGATGACAGATCCTAACATCCCAAAGAGGCCTGACTACAAAAAGCCAGAACAGCAGATCAATACTTCTGAACCACTGTTCACATCAGCAGATGTCTCAGTCATTGAGCTAGATCAAAGAAAGAGACAAGAGCAGATTGAAAAAGAAACTGCAGAAGACATAGCTGCAACAAATGACATCATAAAATTGGCTTTCAAACAAATGTCTGCTGAAAATTCTGAACTAGCAAAAGCTCAGGGTACTGCTCAACAAATTTTCACAAGGCCCCAATCTCCCAACTCATCAGTAAATAAACCTCTCCCAAGAAACCCATTGGGCTCAAAAATACTAAAATGGATGTCTGATCAAAAGACCCATGTATTGACATTGTTCAGAGCCAATGGAGAAGTAAAGCACATATCAAGGGAACAAGCACTGGGCCTGGGTGTTGAAGATCTACAAGATCTCCTTGAGCTTATACTGTGTAGGGATGAGGATGATACAAGTTCTATGGATTTTGAACTGCAATTTAAAGGACAAGTTAGGGAACTTCTGATGAGACAATAAAGATCCAGAATAATGAAGGGTTTTGGCATTATCTATTCCAGGGGGAGATTGTTAGGATTGAACCCTATCAGAGGAACAGATAATTAGAGCCAAAACTGGTTCACAACAGTGGATTCATCATAAGCAATAGTTTACACCAGGCTTTCCCCTTGAAAGTGTTTATAACATCTGATGTCCTCTATCCACTGTCCGTATACAACAGCTGCTGTCCTTCAAACTGCTGATGAAGCCCTGAAGACTGTTAAGGATTAAACACTGCTGGTTCAATCTACTGATGCTATCTAAGTACTGATCAACTTTGAGGAAAGCATTGATAGTCAAACATCAGTGCTGATGGAAGGAGAAAGCAGTAGTTTAGTTTGTCACTTATATTGTATAAAATAAGTGGTTAAGTTAGCAGTGTTTGTATTAGAATAGTGGTTAAAGGTTGTTAGGTTGTTAGATGTCACTTTCATGGTGACGTCAACTTAGATGCTTCGGTGGTTTGATTTGCCTATAAATGGAATAGTACCTTGTACTGTTACATTTGATTGACTAAGTGAGTCTATCTCCTCCAATCCTTTAATCTTGTGCAATCAACCATGGAGCATCAGGCTGAGGGGGAGTTTTGTTGTAAGCATGCATTGAAATCTTTTGATTTGATTTGTAATCTTTTGACCTAATGAAAAGCATGTGTTTATCAAAACTATTCTCCCTTTTGATTGTGTTTATAAAGTTTGTTTCCATTTCCGCTGCACTTTACATTATTTCATATTCATTCATTGTTCAAATTATACAAACAAACACAATCATGAGAGCCTCCGATCCTAACAGTAAAAGTAAACTATTTACAAACATATTTTTGGTGAGCGTGTCAGAGGATCATATCAGCTACTTGACAAGTTACAAGTACCGTTGAGCTTGATTACAAACTAAGTATTAAACAATTCACTTAGATTTCCGATATACTGATCCTTTTAAATTCTCACACAAAGTTCAACTTATTCAGGATACGATTTAAGTGTTTTAAGGACTTAAACTTATACGTGTGTCTCACCTCAGAATATACTCTCGTATCCAGAATCCCACATATTCAGTCTTACAGGTGAATATACTATAATGATATCTGTATAAGGGTAGTGCGAGATCATGAGAGCTCAGGTTAGAACTTCCGTTCAGACAAGGAGATGATGGCTCGACTTTAAGGTGTGTCCCACTTAGGGATCTTCTCTTCAACAGCACATGATTTGCATTTTGCAATGTTTATCATTTTTTATGCCGAGGGGAGGCTTTAAGAATAAAGCGTGCAGAGTATTATACGAGGACTAGGTCTTTGCTGACGCAAAATCAGAAGTCCCAGTATAATACCCCAGATATCACTAAGTATAAAGACCTAGTATCTCAGAAATGGGCAATCTTTCAAACAAGATTTCAGGGGTTACCTATATATCCGAGAGATGTTCCCCACGTAATAAGCAAGTTATGATTTTAAGTTTATATCCTGAAAAGGTCTACTAAATGTGTAAAAACCTATTGGCATATCATTAGTGAGACTGATTAATGCTTTTTAAACATTCCATATCTTTAGCATACCGTAACTGTCTAGCTGATTTACTATCATTTCCTCTTTTTACACAAGCTCTTTTGGGTTTTCTATTGTTTTTGGATTTTGAAAATATCTCATGTTTTTGGATTTTGCATTTTTTATTGTTTTTGTATTTTCTGAAAATATATCTATCTCCCCCTAAATACCAAAACAACTAAAAATACGACAAACCAGTGCAGTCGGCTTCTCAACATCATCTGCAGTGGTTTTCTCATCAACGCCAACTATCTCCTCCGCATCCGACAACAACTTCATACCATTCAATTTTAAAAGATATTGAAAACGAGTTTTATCAAAAGCTTTGGTATGTAAGTCTGTCTTTTGTTCGTCGGTGTGGATTTTGTCTATTCGTATCAACTTCTTTTCATAACAATCGCGTATGAAGTGATGACAAATTTCTATATGTTTAGTTTTAGGGTGATGTACCGGATTCTTTGTTATGTTGATTGCAGCCTCGTTATCAACAAAAATAGGAGAGGTAAGAAATTGCAAACCGTAATGGCGCATCTGTTGCTGAATCCACAGGATCTGCGAGCAGCAGCTGCTAGCAGACACATACTCGGCTTCATATGTTGATAAAGCAACTGAGGTTTGCTTCGAACCAAATTTGGAGACACATACTTGGCTTCACATGTGGAGGCATTGTATAGCTTTGACATTCAACGTGTTGTGCTTCGATGATCCTTTTGAGACTTGGAACAAAGACTCTTCTTAGTGGACTGGCATATCCCATAAAAATACCTTCTATGCTCTTTGAACCAAATTTGCCATCGGGATCTAGAACAGTGCAGGGAGACCCGAACAGCTCTAAATACTAGAGATTAGGCTTGCTATTGTTGATCAACTCGAAACATGTCTTGTTATACTTCTTCACAGTAAGTACCCTGTTGAGTGTATAGCAAGCGGCTGATACTGCTTCTGCCCAGAAATTTATCGGTAACTTGGAATCAGCAAGCATCGTTCTCGCCGTTTCAATCAGCGTTCTGTTCTTTCTTTCTGCGACTCCATTTTGTTGCGGAGTATAAGGTGCGCTTAATTCTTGCAGTATACCTCGTCGATCACAGAATTCCTCCATTCTGTTGTTCTTGAATTCCGTACCGTTGTCGCTTCGTAATCTGCGAATTCGTGCTCAGTACAAATTTTCAATCTTCCTGAATAACCTCAGCAAACTCTCAAATGTCTCGTCTTTTGACTTCAGGAATGTCACCCACGAGAATCTCGAATAGTCATCGGTGACTACGAGGCAATATAGATCACCCGTAATACTTTTGACATTCACAGGACCAAAGAAATCCATATGAAGTCTCTCCAGTGGCTTCGAGACAGAGTTCATCTTTTTGCCAGGATGGGATTTCTTTCATTGCTTCCCTTTTATACAACTGATACACTCCCCCTCAAGATGAAAACTCTTCAAGTGAACACCTTTCACTAAATCATTATGCACCAGGTAGTTCATCTTGCGTAGGTGAATGTGACCCATCTTCTGGTGCCACAACTCTGACTCCTTTTGAGTAGCTTTTGACATGAAGCAATGAGTTTGACCCGTGGTAGTCGTAGCAATGCTCATATCCAACACGTACAGATCATTAACTCGTGGTGCTCTCATGACGATCCACTCCTCGGGGATGACAAACCTCGGCTTCAAGATCAAACATTCCTTGTCAGTGAAATGTGTTGAATACATTCTATCACAAATTTGAGAAATGCTAAGAAGATTGTTCTCCTGCTCTGCTATATAGTTGACTCTTTCAAACGTGATAACACCATTTGATAATGTTCCTTCACCAATAATACGTCCTCCTTGATTTCCTGCAAAACTTACGTATCCACCATTGAATCCTCTAACATCATATAACAATGTCTTTCTCCCTGTCATGTGCCAAGAAGCTCCACTATCCATAATCCACCGTGAGATAGATCTCGGGAGCTCCTACACAAATCAAAATATGATTAGTTGAAATAAGCTTCCCAAGCCTCATCAGACTTGGGTAGCTTGACTTCATCATCATACTTCACAGACGACTTAAGTGGTGGAAAATTTTCATCATTTATTTCCAGCTTGCTTTCAATTTCCTCTTTTGTTTCAATTTTTGACACATTTGTTGGAGGAACATATGTTTTCGGATCAGATTTCTCAAAATGAGTTGGAGTTTGTCCCTTTTTGCATTCATTTTAAATTATCTTTTTAGGAACATACTTCATCTCTGGTGCAGTTGAAGTTTGTTTCTTAAATTTTTCAAAAGGTACATTCATATTTACCGATTTGGTTGAAGATGATTGTTTTTCAGAATCATAAACCTTTTGTTTTTGAACATTCGATGTCTTAGCCTCAGATTTTGGCTTCCAAGTTTGCTGTGAAGAAGCGACCCGTTTGTAAAATTTATCAGTTTTAGTTACCGACTGCTTTACAGGTTCAGTTTTGACTTTGATGTTTTCATTTTTCAAAATCTTCTTCTCAACAAACATTGGAGCTTTCCCTTTGACATCGTTCTTATTTCTCGTATTCTCAATAACCACAGACTTAGGCTTCGAGTTGATGTACTTTCTTGCAATGTGTCCAACTTTATTGCATTTAAAGCATGTGCGGGTGTCAACTTCCCGACTTCTGCCTTCAGTCTGAGGCTGTGAGGCCTTATTCTCAAAAAATTCTTCATTTGTTTTCAAAAAGATTTCAGATTCTTGCTCGGAATGTGAGCTTGAACTATTAACAAACACTTTATTTTCGACAAACCTTTTGTTTTGAAAGTTCCTCTTTTGATTGTTCTTACCACCCAGATAACCACCCGACCATCTATTTTGGTTGTTGTTATTAAAACGTGGTGGTATAACAGGTTTCTTATAGTAAGATTTATCCTTTTCAAAATTCAAAGCCCTTTTGGAACTTTTCAATCCTTCAATTTCAGAAATCTCAATTTCAACCAGTTTGAAAAACTTGCTTCAACTTGTCAACATTCACATTCTCAAGTGGAAATTCAATATCCGAATACAACTTATCAGAACCCGACATCTTGTACATGACAAGAGTAGGTTCATCATTTGAGTTGTTTTTTTATTTTGATTTTGGAATGTAGTTATTCAGAAAACACTCTTCGTCTTCAGTCGAATCACTATCAGATTTTAAAACATTTTCAACCACATTTTTTACGACTTCAGACTGAACACTGTCTTCATCAGACGATGAAGTGAATGTGACATCAATTGTTTCTGGAAGTTTTACATCATTTGATTTCTCATTTGTTTCATTTTCATTATCCAACGCAGACTTTTTCTTTGAAAAATTGTTTAACACAGGCGGTAGAACTTGATGATAACCCACCCCTGTTCCATCTGAGTACACATCTTAACCACCATTGTTCTTCCCAATTGGTTTGGGAACTATGTGTTGAAGAACAAAGCTAGCGGAGCTGTAACTGTTTAGTTTCAGATTGATTCTTTCATTCTCAATCTTAGCTTCTTGGAACTGAAGCTTAAGATTTGCGATCTCATCCAAGTGCTGGTTGATTTGTCTTTCTTTTGCCTGAAGAACTCCAGACAATTGAAAATTTTCTTTAGAAGTTTTCGCATTTCGCTCATCAGAATCTTTCACAGTTCTTTTCAATTTTTCATAATTTTCATAAATTTGTCTGTTTTCATGAATTAATTTCTCATTTTCTTTCTTAAAACGTTCAACATCAGTTGTATCTTTTTCAATCTTTTCTGCTCATTCTTTTATTATCTCATTTGAAGCTCTAAGAAGTTTATCTCGATCTAGAAAACCTTTTTCAGTCGTTTCAACTTTGTCAACCAGTTCTTGGGTCTTTCTCATTGTGAGATACGCATAACTGCTGCAAACTTTGCATTCTTTCATGCAATTTTTGCAATCACTATCTGTTTTAGCACCATCAGTCTTACCTGACTCATTTGTTGAATCACTACTACTGACCTTGCTTGTTGACTCAGACGCAGATTTGGAATCTACCTCTAGTACTTTTTCTGCAAGCACTTTGTCAGCCATTTTTGTAAGATTCTCTGCGGTCATTTCTTTTGTTGTGTCGACTTTTCTTGACTTTAGCTCTTTCTCTTCGGCTTTCTTTGCCGCATCTCTCTCTCTCTCTTTGTTCATCCTCTTGCTTTATGGATTCTATGAGAGTTTCAACTATGAGTGATGATGGTTCTGCAATTATGTTGCCTTTCGGATCCAAATAGCACTCACGATTAGGATCCCATCTTTTTGCCTTCTTGGCTTCTTTCCAAGCTCGATAGTTTCTTTCTTTCATAGTTTGAGTTACCAACTTTTGATAAGTGTATTTTTGCTCTTCAGTTCGTTTATCTTTATATGGTTCAGTTTTTGCCATGAATGCAAAACCTACAACATTATCTTATGGTAAAAACTCTCTCCAATCGAAACCCTCGTCATCTTGAATCACAGCTAAGGCTCTTGACTTCTCCTTAGGAGTCTCTTCGATTTGCTTCATTCTTGGCGGCTCTTCGCGATTTCGGTGATATATAGCCTTTTTGTAGTAATCGTCATGAAACGGATTAGCTGTATCATCCGCTGCTGAGTTCTTGCATTCTCTCTTGAAGTGCCCCTTTTGTTTGCACTTAAAGCACGTCACTTTCGATTTATCAAAACCCAACTTCGTCGAAGGCCCACCAATGGAATTTCTTTCTGTTATCTCCATAAACCTTTGCGCTCTTCGAACTACGCTAGCCATGCACCAGCGTATGTCGATTAATTCCATCTCTTCGGGATCAATCTGATCATAATCTTCCTTTGTCAGATTCGTATTCCCGATTTTCCCAGCGACCAGGCTTTCATATGATTCCAAGATTGAGGCAAGAAACACCATTTGTTGTTTTGTAGTTTCTTCATTGAAATTTTGAGCATTGTTCAAGTTCACTGCAATGTTACATTGAAACACGTTTTTAGGAATAGTTTGTTGTTGCTGGCTTGGAGCAGATGAAGAAGACCCTCTGTGATAACCACTGCTCGGTGCTGAGCTGCTGCTTTGTTTTTCTTGAGTCACAGTATTTGAGCTCTCAGCAGAAAATGCAGTTTTCGGTGAAGTGGTTTTCGGGATCATGCTTCCCCTGTAGTAAAGATCTACGTTTTGTTGATATGGGGTGTTGTTGACTTTGTTCATCTTCTTAATTTCTAGCTCATGACTCTCAAACCTTTCTATCAACTGTTCAACAGTCATATCTGACATTTTTATGGTGTTTTTCAGAACCAACCCATAATATTGCCAATCTTTCTCATCGGGCAACGATTCCAATAACTTCTCAACCATCTCTTCTTCGGTGATAGTTATCCCATGTCTGAAAAGATCTATCCTCAGATGACAGAAACCCTCAATCATCTTTAACACAGTCTCATTCCTCATACACGCAAACAAGTCAAACTCCTTCTTCAGTAGACGTTTCTTGTTTTTCACTATCTCAGCCCCTCCAATACACTTCTTCTCTAGCTTAGCCCACAAATCTTTTGCATTTTCGTAACTAATCAAAGAAATAATATCATCTCTAACAGATTGATGTAACAGGGCTATACATTTTTGTTCACCAACAAATGTCTCTTGTTTAGTATCGTTCAAATATTCATAATCTTTTCTTCCAATGTTGTAACAGTTTCTCATACACTTCCAGCTCAGGTAAGCAAACGCTTTCAACCAATCTTCAAATCTGCCTGCCCATCAGTTATAGTCCTCAATCGCCATAAGCTTCGTGTCACACCCCGATATTTCCACATATTATCGGTGGGCCCTGCGGGGAGTATCGTGACGTAGTTGATATCATCATTGTCAATATACACAATATAATAGCACAGCGGAAGGCTTGGTGAATAAACTATTACAAACCATAGTGTCTGAGTGTTCGAATGAAAGAATATACAGGCTTGGTTGTAATAAGATCCACAGGCGGATCATAAAATAAAATACAAGAAATGGAAAATAACAGACTTCAGGTATCTATGGATTTGCAAGATCCTCTTATATGAAACCTAGTAGCTCCAACCTATTTACGAGAAGTACCTGTTAATCAGTCTTTAGAAAATACGTCAGTTTACACTGGTAAATACAATTAACTTACTCATTTGAAAATATTTAAGAAAATTGATTTAAGTGCACAAGGCACAAATCATTTATAACTTCGGACAATTATTTAAGATAATCTTGTATACAGATTTATATGTTTGTCATACAATTAGGGCCAGTTGGAAGCCGATCTTGATTAACCGACTCACCACTTATGGAACCCACAAAGGAGTTATCCCCAACATGTGGGTTTATAATTTAGCATTTTGCATCTGTCAGGTGTATGCCTAGATATGAGAAGTAACTCAGCCGTATATTCCTAAAGCTTTATGATAATACCTTCTACTGGATGCTACTTAATCTGTATAGAAGGTTTAATAACCTATTAGGATGCTAACGGGTCTTTAGTTAAGTCAAAGACTTTAACCGGCTAGCTAGAAAGAAACTTTACGGTTCTAAAAGGCTCGATTAAGCGGAGAACGGAATAGAATGTGATTTAGACCCGACAAGTTTGGATACTTGTATAATATGGGTAAACTAAACACATTTTGGAATTTGAGGATTTAATGATAAGGTTAAACCCGTTTCGGCTATTATACGTAAACTAGTCACATAAACCGATCCAAACGCATAAATGCGTAAAGGGTAACCAAATGAATTATATACAGGTCTTAATTCTTATTATGCTTAAAATATGTTAATACATCAGTAGGATATTAACATATATGCCCAAAAAGTAATTATAACCAATTTAAGTCCCGTAAGGGCATTTTGGTCATTTTAATAATTATAAAAGAGATTTTATAACAAACTGAAGTTCTGGTCTTTGGTAATCAGTAGAAATATTTATTTTATCACATTACATCAGTAAGATATCATACATATGTGAAGTTTACCATTTATGGCCAAACTATGGCCCGAAATGGCATTTTGGTCATTTCACATGTGCTTTTAAGGAAACTTTTGGAAGTCTGAGTTCATGACTCATACCTACTGTAATAATATTAAAATTTGTTTAAAAATTCAGTAGGTAACAAGTCTTAGGTGTTAAATATGGTTTTAAACCATACTATGCACCTAACTAGTGTAAAACTCGCTAATTGACGATAATCAAGATGTTTATGTAAATCTGAGATTTTGATCAGTTTTAAAAGCTCAAAATAGTTTATTTAATGTATGAAATCAGTAGGAAAAGGTTTGGCATTCAAATCATTTGTTAATCTCATTTTATGCATGAAAAGGGTATTATCGTCATTTACCGAATTACACAAGAACTCTATGATTTAATCAGATTATAATCTGACCAAAAATACTAAAAATCCTTAAAAATAATATCTTAACAGTATGTAATGAGTTTTGGTTCAAAATCCAAGTTTAAACATGTCTTATGCATGATATCGCAATTTAATTAATAAAAAGCTTCTAATTACGATATCGAGCATAACTTCTGTTTGAGACCAAGAACTGATGTCAAATTTTCGGGGCAAGTTTATATATCAGTAGCAAAGGTTTTTGTCCTCTCAAATTTCTAAAAATCTCAATTATATGTCAAAAGGGCATTTACGACATTTATAAGCATATTAACAAACAAGAGCATATAATTCAAACTACTAAGGACCAAGCAATATAACTCCAGAGGGTTATACTACTGTATAATGTGGTCCTAATGGAAGCTTAAAACATGGGAGAATTAAGCTTAATCGGTTCAGAATTGAAAGTCAAAGCAAAAGTCAAGCTTTTGCGACTTTCGGTTATAAACTGACCTTAAACTGATAATTGTCGGGTTAGACCTGATTAAACATGTTCTAAAACTAATTACCAAGTTATTAGAATGTTAAAACATAATTTATAACCTCTGTTTTATTAGTTTAAATCATTTTTAAAATTTCTGTCCAGTTTGACTTTTTGACCAACTAGTTTGACCCGACAATTAACTAGTCAAACGAAATAATTAGGAGGTGCCCTTTTAAGGGTTAATCACCTACATTAACATGGTCCTATAACCACTTTTATTTCGGTCAGTGGCTGGACCGTTTATGATTAAACCAAAAGTCAAAGTCTAGTTATGATATATTTGACTTTTCGGTTTTTAAGGTAATAAAATGGACTAAGCAGAGACTAAGACACTTACATAAGGTCCTAGCTATCTTTTCTACACTTCTTAATCCTCTTCAAATTTTCGCTAACTCCAGAAGTGAGTGTTTGAGTTTGTTGCAACCAAATGAGCATATGAACAAAAGAACTAAGGTGCCTTATATAACAAATTGCCATGCTTTAAGATGTTTGCAGCTGTTTTGGAGGCTTCTAGGATCAACCCAAGTGTCCTAGTGGTTTAACAAAACCGACATACAGCCCCTAGTATCGTTCTGAATGAGTTTAAGTCGGTTTAGAGCTGAAACCTGCACCTGGCAGGTGTTTTCTGCGTTGGGCACTTTTACGCGGGCCGCGTAAGACTCAGCAAGAGTCTACGCGGGCCACGATGACCTTCTGATCAGGTTAAAACATTTTAAATCTTGGCAGTTTCAGTCCCTGGCCCTTATAAACTTAATACCACTTCATTTTTGGCATAAAAGGCCCTTGTAGTTAATTTGTAGAGGCTCAAGGAAGTATAATCAAACTTCGTTAGGCTCGGTTTCGTTAAATATCACTATAAACACAAGTTTCATCATGTTGACACTTTTCACCCAATGTTTTGAAAACTTGTATAACGATCTCGAAACCATGTGAAATTTATATCACTTATTCTTGAGAGTATATTTGAACATTTCGAAGCCTCGGGTTCGTTAAAAGGTCACTCAGAGGTAAGAATTAACATGTTGACACGTTTAACCCCTGTAGTTTATAATCTTCCGATTATTTTCATGAACGGCTTCTTATATTCAATTAATCACTTGTTTAAGAATATATTCTCCGTGTATGGTCATTCAGAGGCACAAGTTTGGCATGTTGACACTTTTAGTCCCTTCGCATACATCTTTTCACTGTTTGTCAACTTTAGTCCTTCAAACTCAATCTTTCACATATTTAGAGTTTAGGACACGTGTCTTCACATAATTGGACACGTTTTTACTTGGTGTTACATCCTCACCCCCTTAAAAGAAATCTCGACCCCGAGATTTACTGGAATAAGTGAGGGTACTTCTGTCGTATAGTGGACTCAACTTCCCACGTATATTCAAGGCCTCTACGGGCATCCCCTTTAACTTTCACTATAGGCACGTGCTTCCTTCGGAGCTTTTTAACCTGACGATCCTCGATCGATATAGGTCTTTCAACAAATCTCAGGCTTTCATCAATCTGTACGTCCTTATGAGACATTGCTAATGATTCATCAGCTAGACATTTCTTTAGATTACAGATGTGGAACACATTATGAATTCCACTCAGCTCCTTAGGCAAGTATAGCTCGTAAGCTACACTGCCGACACATTCGATGATCTCGAATGGTCCAATATATCTAGGACTTAATTTTCCCTTCTTACCAAAACGCATCACACCCTTCCAGGGTGATACTTTTAGTAAGACTTTATCGCCCACTTCAAACTTTAGAGGTTTTCGCCTCTTATCAGCATAGCTTTTCTGCCTATCCCTGGCAGCTTTCAGGCGATCACGAATCTGGACAATCTTGTCCGTCGTTTCAAGGACTATATCGGGTCCTGATAACTGAGCTTCTCCTACTTCTGCCCAACAAACAGGCGTTCTACATTTCCTTCCATACAATGCCTCAAAAGGCGCAGCTTGAATGCTAGTATGATAGCTATTGTTATAGGAGAACTCGATCAAAGGTAGGTGGTCATCCCAACTACCTCCCAAATCAATAACACATGCTGGAAGCATGTCTTCCAAAGTTTGAATTGTACGCTCACTTTGTCCATCTGTTTGAGGATGGTAAGCAGTACTAAAATTCAAACGAGTGCCTAAATATTGTTGGAAACTTTTCCAAAAGTGAGAGGTGTATCTAGTATCTCTATCGGATATAATAGACACCGGCACTCCGTGGAGAGATACAATCTCATCCACATATAATTGAGCTAACTTGTCGGAGCTATGAGTCTCCTTGATGGGTAAGAAATGTGCTGACTTAGTCAGTCTGTCAACAATTACCCATATAGTATCATTTCCATGCCTTGTTTTAGGTAACTTGGTTATAAAATCCATGGTTACCATCTCCCACTTCCATGTGGGTAGTTCTGGCTGTTGTAGCAGACTCGATGGCTTTTGATGTTCAGCTTTAATTTGAGCACAAGTCAGTCACTTAGCTATATGTGTGGCAATAGATTTCTTCAAACCTAACCACCAATAATTAGCTTTCAAATCCTGATACATCTTGTCACTCCTAGGATGAACTGAGTATTTGGAATTGTGAGCTTCCTAGAGGATTATCTCTCAAAACCCTCCATGAATAGGAACCCAAATTCTTCCATTCATTATGAGGATTCCATCCTTGCCAGGTGTTAACTGTTCAGCAGTTACACCTAACTTTTCATTTGGAAAGTTAGCTTCCAAAACAGCTTCTTTTTGTGCAGCTAAAAGCCTTTCATTCAAACTGTACTTCAGTTCAATGCTCTTGGCATTAATCCTAATAGTTTTACTCTTTCCTTTCGGCTTAGAGCATCGGCGACCACATTCGCTTTACCAGGATGGGATCGAATTTCGCAATCATAATCATTTAGAGCCTCCATCCAACGGCGCTGTCTCATGTTGAGATCATTTTGATTGAATAAATGTTGGAGACTTTTGTGATCAGAATAGATCACACATTTAGTTCCATATAGATAGTGCCTCCATAACTTAAGTGCAAAGACAACGGCACCCAACTCCAAATCATGGGTGGTGTAATTCTTTTCATGCACTTTTAATTGTCGCGATGCGTAGGCAATCACCTTGCCTCGCTACATAAGTACACAACCCATACCGGTGTGTGACGCATCATAGTACACAATAAACTCTTCAATTCCTTCAGGTAATGACAATACCAGAGCATTGCGCAGTTTCTGTTTAAGAATCTCAAAAGATTCTTGTTGTTTTGGACCCCAATCAAATTTTACATTCTTGCGGGTCAGAGAAGTCAATGGTGCAGCTATCCTTAAGAAGTTCTCAATGAATCTTTTGTAATAGCCAGCTAATCCCAGAAAGCTGCGAATTTCAGTTGGCGTCTTTGGTGCTTCCCAGTTCATAATGGCTTCTATCTTGGCGGGATCTACTTGGATGCCACGCTCACTAACAACATGTCCAAGAAATTGGACTTCGCGAATCCAGAACTCGCACTTGGAGAATTTAGCATACAACTTCTCCTGTCGAAGCAATCCTAAGATACATCGAAGGTGCTTCTCGTGATCAACTTGGCTACGAGAATAGATAAGTATGTCATCTATGAAGACAATGACAAACTTATCTAAGTACGGCTTGCAGACTCTATTCATGAGGTCCATGAATGCTGCAGGTGCATTAGTGAGCCCGAAAGGCATCACTAAGAATTCGTAATGTCCATACCTTGTTCTGAACGCTGTCTTTGGTACATCTTCAGTTCTAACCTTGAGTTGATGATACCCAGATCTTAGATCAATCTTCGAGAAGTAGCTTGCCCCTTGAAGTTGGTCGAATAAGTCGTCGATCCTGGCCAAAGGATAACGATTCTTGATCGTTACCTTGTTTAACTCACGGTAATCAATGCATAAGCGCATTGATCCGTCCTTCTTCTTCACAAACAAAATTGGAGCTCCCCAGGGCGAAGAGCTGGGTTGTATGAAACCCTTTTCCAGTAAGTCATCCAATTGAGTCCTGAGCTCTTTCATTTTCAGTAGGCGCTAGACGATGAGGAGCTCGTGCAATTGGTGCAGATCCTGGTAGAATGTCTATCCTGAATTCAACTTGCCTCTCAGGAGGTAATCCAGGCAATTCATCAGGAAGGACATCAGGATACTCGGAGATAATTGGAATATCTTCAATCTTGGGTTTCGGGTCATTCACTATCACTTGTGCTAGGTAAATGACACATTCGTTCTTCAAACACCTTGATACTTTGAGAATAGACACATTGCTGGGCTAACCATATTGTGTATCTCCTTGGATAGTGACGGATTCACCAGAAGGGGTTTTGATGAGAACTAGCTTTTTGTCGCAGGCAATTTGGGCTTGGTTATGTGACAACCAATCCATGCCTAAAACTACATCAAAACCAGCCAATTTCATTGGCAAGAGGGATAGCGGGATAGAATGATTCTTAATGGATATGAAGCATCCATCAAGAAGAGTTGAAGCTGTTTCTAAGGTACCATCGGCAAGCTCTACCTCATATTTTATGTCTAGAGTCTTAATAGGCAGATTCAGTAACTTACAAAACTTATGGTCTACGAAGGACTTATCAGCACCTGAATCAAATAAAACTCTAGCATAATTATTATTAATGAGGAAGGTACCTGTTATGACGTTCTCGTCATTCACCGCCTCCCTTGCATTCATCTGAAAAACCCTAACATTCGTTTTCTTTGTCTCCTCGGGCTTCTTAGCATTCTTGGGACAATTAGTCTTGATGTGCCCCTTTTCGTTGCAACCATAGCAAGTTGCATCCTTAATGTTTCGGCACTCTACAGACTTGTGCCATTTCTTCTTACAAATCCCACATGGTTTGGCTTGTGGGTCCTGATTGCACTTCCCAAAGTGCCTTTTGTTGCAAGTCTTGCATCTGGGCTTGTCACCTGACTGCCCTTTCTTGGAACCAGAGTTCCCTTTGCTCTTCTTGTTTGACTGATGGGACTCGTCTTCTTCCCTCTTTCTTTTCCCGTCATGGGTAGTTTTCTTTGCCCTACTCCTCACAACATCAAGAGTAAGGGACAAAGATAGATCTACAGCAGATCTATAAGTAGCAGGCTTAGAAGCCTTGACATTTTCTTTCACTTCAGGTGCTAAACCACCGATGAAACGCGCAATGCGTTTGGGTTCTGGTGTGACCAAGTATGGTACAAGCCTCGACATCGAGTTAAAGCTGGTCACATAGGACCTGCAATCCAAATCCTTCATCACCAAAGTGAGGAAGTTAGTTTCTATTTTCTAGACTTCATGTTGAGGACAGTAAGTGTCCTTCACAAGATCAACAAACTTGTTCCAAGAAAGGTTATACAGAGGAACCTTTCCAGTGGATTGCACCAATGCTTTCCACCAAGTGAGGGCGTCGCCCTTGAAGGATTGAGACACAAACTTAACTATGTCTTCCTTAGCACATCCACTGATGTCAATCACAGTTTCCATTTCATCTAACCACTTCATACAATCTATCTCTCCCTTTTCTCCCGTGAAGTCTCTTGGCTTACACGAAACGAAGTATTTGTAGGTACAACCTTTGTTGTACTTGGGAGTCTGATTTAATACAACCTTCTGAGATTCAGATCTCTGGTTGGATGAATGCTGAGATTCATCCCTTTTTGATGCATGCGAATGCGATAAGGGTTTTGTATGAGTTTTGGACCGAACATGACTCGGTTCTTTGAATATTTTATCCACCGCTTGAGCAACTGCGGTGTCAATCATTGCTTGCAATTCAGCATTTGTAAGATTTATTCTTGCTTCATTATTGTTTTCTTCTCGCGGATGACTGTTTGCTTCCTCAGAGCCAGCCATGATTTGAGTACTATATCAAACAATAATGATATATTTAAATTATATAATGAATCATCGCATTGATGATTAGATGATCATGGTATTATTTAACCATACAGACCATTTTAAGTAATAAATAACTATCAATAGGATATAGTTCTTTATATTTATTAGACAGGGGAAATATAATTCACAATTGTCAATGTCATAAAGGACATTTTCATATAGCACAAGGCTCGTCTCGAAGGACATTTAGATGGCACAAAAGCCTTGTCACAAGGACGATTAAAATATAACCAATGATCTCTTGGATCAGTGATCTTTTAAGGGTTGAACATAGTTCATTGCCCTTTTTGACAAGAAATTTGTAAAACAAAACTATCATTGTCATTAATACACCCTTGCTTATAAGCATACATCTCAAATGGATGTTTTGGTGTATACATCATATTGATGTTTATTAGCCATGATTCAGGATGATCATATAGGCTATGAAAGTGACTTGGGAAAGTCCAAGTACATTTGGAAGCTTGGGTGGTCTCTCGAGCCACACAGCCAGGAATGCTAACATGTTTTCAGATGTTAACAGGGAATTTATTGTCTTAAAAAGGTTGTACCATCATAGCCATTAATATTTTGGCTAGGTTATACCTTTAAGAATTTATTTGGCGGATCAATTTAAAATGGAAATGATATAACATGTTTATGTAATAAAATACATATTTAAAATCCAAAAAGAAATTCCATTAAACCATAAAACTAATACAAAGATGCCCTAAACGGGTCTTGAAATAACATACTGTCCACGCAGGGACTACAGAAATCGAAATAAGTCCACGAAGGGACTAGGTACAGAAAATAAAATGTCCTCGCAGGGACTTGATTGAAAGTAAGATACAAAAAAAAGTAAACAACTTTTATTTCTTTTTGCCTTTGATGAGACTCGCAAGGCCCTTGAGAAAGCTGTTATGCTTCTTATTGGTTTCATCGGCTCTTCGCTCAACTCTGTCCAACCTCTGCAGAATTTCTTGAGTTTGCTCCTGTTGGGGAGGAGGAGGTTGCTGGTAAGGTGGGTATTGATACCCTTGCACTGGATATCCAGTTAGGTAAACTGGAGGATAAGATGAAGGATAAAGTGCATTATACTGAACTGATGAAAGATATGGATCTTGGGCTCCATAACCCGTAGAAGTTTGATATTCAAAAGGGTTATGTCGGTATCGGGTTGTCAAAACCCACTGGCGGTGGCGGTGGTGCATAATAAACCGGTGGAGGATCGTCTTCCGGCACCGCGTGCGAGGGTCCACCCATTTGTGGGTCCTCGGGGATAGGAGGGTATGAGCTTGAACCTTTAGGGGAACTGAACCGTGGTCCCCCTCGCACGGACATCCGTGGGTTCCTCCTTCGCCTTGGCGGCTCGGGAGGTGGTTGTGGTGGTTCCTCAGCAGGTAGAGGTGGAGGAGTAACCGCTTAAAGATACGGCTCATTCAAAGGAGGTTGAGCAGGAGAGTTATGATATGAAGGGGTGAATTCCCATTCATACTTGGCCCACCTTTCGGCAAATGAGTCGGGCCCTTGGTATGGCGATCATTGGTATGGAGAACTGCTAGAGATGCTGATAGGGTGACCTGGTGTCCCGATTTGCAGTTCTGGATCAGGGTCGTCATCCATCTCTATCTCCTGGGAGAAGTGATCTTCAAGTCCTAAAGGATTAAAGCCCAATAAGTCGTTGACATAGTCGTTAGGGTTGAACTGGGCTGGGGAATAAGTGGAATCGGAGTGATGAAAGGAATGGGAGTGTAACGAATGGTAGGATTGGTGCGAATGGTGAGAATGGTGTGATTCTTGTGAATGATGGGAATGTTGGGGCTCGTCTGGAACAGGCGGCCCAAATGATGGATGAAACGAGGGTGATGAACTCAACGAGACCGAGTGTCTCGCGGGCTCAAAAGAATGACCCCAATGGTCACGCGAATCCGAGCTAGAAAAAGTCGCTGATGGAGTACGCCAATGGGAAGGTCCTGCAAGGCCTGATGGTCCTCCTCGCATTGGACCTTTTCCCTTGCCTCGTACACGCGGTGGCATCTTTGATTTATAATCCTGTCAAAATAATTAAAACAAAATATAAACAACAAAAGGAAAGTTAAGAATAAATCCTAGGTCATTTGCCTAGACTCGGAAGTCTAAGGAATGTGCTTATTGTGTCATTGAGATTAAACACAAAAAGGCTAGCGTTTAATTCACTCAATGTTGGCTCTGATACCAACCTGTCACACCCCGATATTTCCACATATTACCGGTGGGCCCGGCGGGGAGTATCGTGACGTAGTTGATATCATCATTGTCAATATACACAATATAATAGCACAGCGGAAGGCTTGGTGAATAAACTATTACAAACCATAGTGTCTGAGTGTTCGAATGAAAGAATATACAGACTTGGTTGTAATAAGATCCACAGGCAGATCATAAAATAAAATACAAGAAACGGAAAATAACAGACTTCAGGTATCTAGGGATTTGCAAGATCCTCTTATATGACACCTAGTAGCTCCAGCCTATTTACGAGAAGTACCTGTCAATCAGTCTTTAGAAAATACGTCAGTTTACATGGTAAATACAATTAACTGACTCATTTGAAAATATTTAAGAAAATTGATTTAAGTGCACAAGGCACAAATCATTTATAACTTCGGACAATTATTTAAGATAATCTTGTATACAGATTTATATGTTTGTCATACAATTTGGGCCGGTTGGAAGCCGGTCTTGATTAACCGACTCACCACTTATGGAACCCACAAAGGAGTTATCCCCAACATGTGGGTTTATAATTTAGCATTTTGCATCTGTCAGGTGTATGCCTACACCCCGTGCATAGGTCGTGGCCATTTTCGAATGAAATGAGCCGAGGATATCCAGGACACGGTCGTATTAACCCCCAATGCTTATGTTATCAAACAAGACAGATTAAAACGGGTTATGTAAATTTATTAATCACAATCCGATTAAATAATTTCATACCCGACCAAGTGGTACCATATCCCAAGCCCATGTAAGGGAAAATAAGTTAAAAGTATTTACCTGAGCTAGATATGAGAAGTAACTCAGCCGTACATTCCTAAAGCTTTATGATAATACCTTCTACTGGATGCTACTTAATTTGTATAGAAGGTTTAATAACCTATTAGGATGCTAACGGGTCTTTAGTTAAGTCAAAGACTTTGACCGGCTAGCTAGAAAGAAACTTTACGGTTCTAAACGCTCGATTAAGCGAAGAACGAAATAGAATGTGATTTAGACCCGACAAGTTTGGATACTTGTATAATATGGGTAAACTAAACACATTCTGGAATTTGAGGATTTAATGATAAGGTTAAACCCGTTTCGGCTATTATACGTAAACTAGTCACATAAACCGATCCGAACGTATAAATGCGTAACGGGTAACCAAATGAATTATATACAGGTCTTAATTGTTATTATGCTTAAAATATGTTAATACATTAGTAGGATGTTAACATATATGCCCAAAAAGTAATTATAACCAATTTAAGTCCCGTAAGGGCATTTTGGTCATTTTAATAATTATAAAAGAGATTTTATAACAAACTGAAGTTCTAGTCTTTGGTAATCAGTAAAAATATTTATTTTATCACATTACATCAGTAAGATATCATACATATGTGAAGTTTACCATTTATGGCCAAACTATGGCCCGAAAGGGCATTTTGGTCATTTCACATGTGCTTTTAAGGACACTTTTGGAAGTCTGAGTTCATGACTCATACCTACTGTAATAATATTAAAATTTGTTTAAAAATTCTGTAGGTAACAAGTCTTAGGTGTTAAATATGGTTTTAAACCATACTATGAACCTAACTAGTGTAAAACTCGCCAATTGACGATAATCAAGATGTTTATGTAAATCTAAGATTTTGATCAGTTTTAAATGCTCAAAATAGTTTATTTAATGTATGAAATCAGTAGGAAAAGGTTTGGCATTCAAATCATTTGTTAATCTCATTTTATGCATGAAAGGGGTATTATCATCATTTACCGAATTACACAAGAACTCTATGATTTAATCATATTATAATCTGACCAAAAATACTAAAATTCCTTAAAAATAATATCTTAAGAGTAGGTAATGATTTTTGGTTCAAAATCCAAGTTTAAACATGTCTTATGCATGATATCGCAATTTAATTAATAAAAAGCTTCTAATTACGATATCGAGCATAACTTCTGTTTGAGACCAAGAACTGATGTCAAATTTTCGAGACAAGTTTATATATCAGTAGCAAAGGTTTTTGTCCTCTCACATTTCTAAAAATCTCAATTATATGTCAAAAGGGCATTTACGGCATTTATAAGCATATTAACAAACAAGAGCATATAATTCAAACTACTAAGGACCAAACAATATAACTCCAGAGGGTTATACTACTGTATAATGTGGTCCTAATGGAAGCTTAAAACATGGGAGAATTAAGCTTAATCGGGTCAGAACTGAAAGTCAAAGCAAAAGTCAAGCTTTTGCGACTTTCGGTTATAAACTGACCTTAAACTGATAATTGTCGGGTTAGACCTGATTAAACATGTTCTAATACTAATTACCAAGTTATTAGAATGTTAAAACATAATTTATAACCTCTGTTTTATTAGTTTAAATCATTTTTAAAATTTTTGTCCAGTTTGACTTTTTGACCAACTAGTTTGACCCGACAATTAACTAGTCAAACGAAATAATTAGGAGGTGCCCTTTTAAGGGTTAATCACCTACATTAACATGGTCCTATAACCACTTTTATTTCGGTCAGTGGCTGGACCATTTTTTATTAAACCGAATGTCAAAGTCTAGTTACGATATATTTGACTTTTCGGTTTTTAAGCTAATAAAATGGACTAAGCAGAGACTAAGACACTTACATAAGGTCCTAGCTATCTTTTCTACACTTCTTTATCCTCTTCAAATGTTGGCTAACTCCAGAAGTGAGTGTTTGAATTTGTTGCAACCAAATGAGCATATGAACAAAAGAACTAAGGTGCCATATATAACAAATTGACATGCTCTAAGATGTTTGCAGCTGTTTTGGAGGCTTCTAGGATCACCCCCGGTGTCCTAGTGGTTTAACAAAACCGACATACAGCCCCTAGTATCGTTCTGAATGAGTTTAAGTCGGTTTAGAGCTGAAAACCTGCACCTGGCAGGTGTTTTCTGCGCTGGGCACTTTTACGCGGGTCGCGTAAGACTCAGCAAGAGTCTACGCGGGCCGCGATGACCTTCTGAGCAGGTTAAAACATTTTAAATCTTGACAGTTTCAGTCCCTGGACCTTATAAACTTAATACCACTTCATTTTTTGGCATAAAAGGCCCTTGTAGTTAATTTGTAGTGGCTCAAGGAAGTATAATCAAACTCCGTTAGGCTCGGTTTCGTTAGATATCACTATAAACACAAGTTTCATCATGTTGACACTTTTCACCCAAAGTCTTGAAAACTTGTATAACGATCTCGAAACCACGTGAAATTTATATCACTTATTCTTGAGAGTATATTTGAATATTTCGAAGCCTCGGGTTCGTTAAAAGGTCACTCAGAGGTAAGAATTAACATGTTGACACGTTTAACCCCTGTAGTTTATAATCTTCCGATTATTTTCATGAACAGCTTCTTATATTCAATTAATCACTCATTTAAGAATATATTCTCCGTGTATGGTCATTCAGAGGCACAAGTTTGGCATGTTGACACTTTTAGTCCCTTCGCATACATATTTTCACCATTTGTCAACTTTAGTCCTTCAAACTCAATCTTTCACATATTTAGAGTTTAGGACACGTGTCTTCACATAAGTGGACATGTTTTTACGTGGTGTTACACTTTGACGGCTTATTATATGTACCATATGTGTTATCAACACTAAGCGAATCAGCTATCACCTTCTTTGGATTTGGACTGGTATTGGTGTTTGTATTTGTTGATGTTTCTCCAGTGTTGAATGCGAAGATATCACTGAACGGGTTTAGGAATTCGTCTCCCATCTTGTAATCACCTGAAAATTTTCAAACACTTAGAAAAATTTTCACAATTTTCAAAAAATTTCAAACAACTGCTCTTGGATCGAATGGTGATCCGATCTGGTGGATGATCTGTAACACCCGAAAAAAAAGGGTTTGGTAATTTAAACCCGGTTAATTTAAAGGAACGGGTAAAAATACCGTTAGGGGTAAAAGTGAACCCGTAAATGAATATTAACTATGAATAATTAACCTAGATGAATATTAGTATCGTTGGTATTAAACGAAGGGTTGTAGCCTTATTTAATTAAAACGAAACATGAGGGACCAAAGTGAACAACCTGAAAGTTGTTTTATTAAAAGAAAACAACACACACACATACACACACACATCGTGTGTGTGTGTGTTTATCAACGAGCAGGGAAGGCTCCCATGGAGCCAAAACCCTAAACTTCATCAAATTCTCCAAATTGAAAGGCTAAACGAAGCCCAAATTCACAACCGAACATGAATTAACGATCACCTTCACAAGGGGATCATAAGGTATGTCTTAAAACTTAGATTTGATGATCTTGTTCGAAGTGGGTTATGATCAATCCATGAATTTGTATGAAATTAAGCATGTAAGGGTGTTAGAAACACCAAATACACTTGTGTTATGAATAATTTCAAGTAATTGGGTGATTTAGAATGAAACCCATTGCATAAGTGTGAAGATGATGATCATGATGAACTTGTAGATGTTATAGTGTGATCTTGTGATGTATAAGGTGTTATATGATAGACTGAGATAGATAAACTTGATATGGAATTTATGATTATGAGATTTTGCTTGAATGTGATGGTTCATAAGAAGAAATAGGGAAGAACATGCTTAAAGCACTTGTACATTATGCATAGAAAGTGATATGCGCACCAAGTGTTTGATGAAATGCTTAGGAGAAAATGATAAGTGAGATTGTATGCTAATAATGAATAAATGTATGTAGAATGTGATGATGATGTATTAGATAATAGATTTGTATAAGGAATGTGTTTTGAATGGATTACAAGTGGGAAATTAGTTTGATAAGATGATATGGCAAGAAACCTTCATTAAAAGGTATGTATGCTCATGTATGCTAATCATGTTATGATGAATGTGATGACATGTACGGATAGGAGTCATGTCAACATGGACACAAGCATGGAAGGGCAACAGGCCAAGGATAAACACGGAAGCTATGCTTGAACTCGGACGCACGAGGTAAGTGAACTCCGAACTTACCCTTTTGTTTGGTAATGCATTTATGATATATGGTAATTATTGAATGTAATGTAAGAAGATATGAATCGATGTTATTACTAAGATAAGTTTTAGTGGAAATGGGTCGGAAGTGGTTAAGAAAGAGATTCGATTAAGTTTGGGTAAGAAATGGAACTTACATAATGAATTATGCATAAAGATGAATTAAGGAGTTATACATGTAGGATGTAAATTGTAAGTACGTGTATGAATAGAAAGTGAATACATGCTTGAGTGGGTATTTAATTATATGCTTGAATGAATAAGATGAGTTATGTGTATTCGAGGACATGTTCATATGAAGGGAAGCTAATGATACTAACCGTTTTTCTATTGAGAATTAATGTGAAGTATAGGCATGTTAACAATGGAAGTGAAGGTTGACTCCGCAATCCGATGCGAGTGATCGAATGGATGGATGAAGGGGCTAGTATAAGAGAAAGCATGATATGTTGACGCCTTATTATGCATGTGCTAAGATTTTGTATTATGTCACCGGTTGCTAATGATGTGATTGAATGTGGTGACTGCAGGTCGTACAGGTTTATGGATGTTTCATCAAGAAGTGTACGCGGTTGAAGATCGAGTCAAGACATGGATTGTACGTGGGTGTGTATATGGTCACTTAATTTGATATAAGTATGTTAGTTTTTGATTAATTTATAAAAAGGGATTAATGTATTTAATTGAAAAGAAAGAATATCATGAAAGAAATTTTAAGTATGTACTTTCCGCTGCAAATTAAGGGTAATAATGTGTTAGGGCGTCACATGATCCGATCGGATGACACAATCAACTAAACAAACAAGTTGTCATGTGTCGGATAGCAAGTGTCGAATGGTGATCCGATCGGAAGGTGATCCGATCGGATGGTCGTTCGGTCGAGTGACACAAGATCTTTAAAACTTTCAAACTTCAACACTTCACCAATCGGATGGTGATCCGATCGAGTGAGATGATGACATCAGCTAATGAATTATGAACAATCTAAGTCAATCCGATCGGGTGGATGACGTCAGCAAGAACGAACAGCTCGACATGGTTTTTGCTTGATTTGATTCAGTTTTAGTTCGAATTTGTCAATGAAACTTTGTAGGATTGATCTATGTTAAATTCCGATTCGTTTGATATGATTTTTACTTAATTTCGTCCATGAATTCTTGTTTAATTTTGAGTTTTCTCAGTGTTAAGATGTGAAAAAGTATGAACAGCAAGAAATGAGGTAGAAGATGAGAAATTTGTCAAAATTTCCGGTGAAATTTGACAGAAATCGGCAGAAAATCGCTGAAAAGTCGGTGAATTTGCTGTTGTCGTCTTCGATTCAACCTCCTGTGGCTCTGATACCACTTGTTGGGGCCATTTATCTCAAGATCTGTTCGAGTAGAACGTAGCTGGATCGATCAGAATCAAGGTGCGGAATCCCTTGACAATGTCACAGAATCAACAACGACAAGTTCAACGTTTAACGCGTCTGAATTCTATTCAAAGATGGTGAAAATACAGAGGATCCGGTAGAACTCCAGACTAGCAGAGCTTCACTACAAGTTCAGCAAAAAGTGTAAATGATCTAACACTAGCAAACTATATATAGGCAACCAGGGAGGGATAAGTGTCATCCGATCGGGTGGTGATCCGATCGGATGGTCATCCGATCGGATGACATTCGTCGTCCGACGGATTTCACTTTTACATGTACGCGCCGTTCCCTGAGTTGTCCCGACACAAACATACATACACATACATATACAAAAGTACATACACATCACAAAATATACAAGACTCGATGCAGTCGGAAGCTACAGACATATGTGCTAACAGATTACATGGTTTTAATGTTGACTTTGTTTGCAATTTCATAACTTTCATAAAGAGATTGTTTTATTTACATAATGAAACCAAATTAATATATCTAGTATTACATTATATTCAAAACAAGACAAAAAGGATCGTCAAATATGAACCAGATTAAAATTTTCATTTTGTTTGATATTAAGACCGATAGCGGTTCACTTTCAGTTCACATTTTATTTTGCTTGTATATGATATTGAGATCGGTAGCGACCGACTTTATTTGTTTTTTTTTTTTCGTTTTTATGTGATATTGAAACCGATAGTGAGTCAAGTTTTAATGGTTGATTAGTAATTTTATACTTCTTATTTGTTTAAACTTATTTGTAATGATTTTTGTAGTTCGTCTTTCACATGGGTTAATTAAAAAAAAAGAATCAAAACAAGTTGGTAATAACACTATAAGGGATTGATTGATAAAAAAATCTGGACTGAATGAATAAAAACAAAATAAAAACAAGAAAAAAAGGAAATGGAATGATTGGAAAAAAAAAAGTCTAATATTTTAATTAATGAAAAGGTAAATACAAAATAGATGAAAAAACACTATTTTGTTAAATAATTTTCAAAAAACACCAAAATAGTAAATACTTTCTCCATCAACACTAGTTTGAAAAAAAAAAACTCTAGTTTAACATAGTGTCACGCCCATAGTATATGTTTTTCCTCTTTTATTGTACAAATAATAAAATAAGTAGAAAATGTACAATAATCCAACTTTAAAAGAATTTTCATAATGCAAATATCGATGGACGGCTGGACGCATTTGCTATGTTTTTATCGTTTTCTTCTTTTATTAACCGAAATAAATAATAGGTTACCTATATTGAAAGAAAGAGTCATAGCACATGGATTTGCAAATCACATGCACAATATGCATGTGCCATACATATCTCATTCATTCTGTGTTTCCTCTGTTGTTATACATTATTATTATTTTATTTAATTATTCCATATATAAATTTGCAAGTTTCATCACAACTTGTACCCTATGTTTGGAGACTTTTTCAAAAAAAAAAAAAAAAAAAAACTTGTTTTTTCACTTTCAACCTTAAATTTTTTTCTTTTACATTTTAGCCCATTTGAAATTTTTTACTTTTAACTCAAACTTTCTCATATTTTGTAATTTAACAAAACACTTTACTATTTACAACTTTGGTCCCCTATACTTTTTATCTTTCGCAAGTTTTTCGTTTTACATTTCGTTCTAAATTTTGCTAGTTAACATGTCATAGCGTGCATATGAGGTTTAACGTTTTTGCTCTAGTTTTTCATATTTGACAGACCCGTCGCAACGCGTCCATTTTTTCCCTTTTGAAAACTTCCTCGCAACGGGCGGGTCATAGATCGACTAAGTTATTATTTTGTACGTTTTACGTTTCTAGTTAATTTCTTCGCATTAAGACATTGTAACGGGTGTGCATGGTTCAACGATTTTAGCCTCATTTTCGTTCAGTGTAATTTTTATCATTTTATCTATTTTATTTTTACGATGTTGAGAGTCGATGTTGTTGTGGCATTGGTGCTACTTGGCACGGTTTTACGAACGTTTTTAACCTATTAAATTTTTTACTAATATTTTGTTTCGGTTTACCCCTATACTTCCTTTACTTAAAAACTATTTTTTACGTGCATATTTTATGTACGGGTATGTATAAATATGATTTGTTCTACATTCCGACGTAAACTTTTTTTGTAGACGAGTCAGATCAAATATAATACGTTTTCGTTTAAAGAAACCATTTTTACGTGCATATTTTTATGTACGTTTTCGTATAAATTCAAGTTGTTCTACGTTTTGACGTAAACTTTTTTGGGAAATGATTCAGGTCAAATATAATATGTTTTCGTGATTATTTTATGTATGTTTCGTAAAGTTTTTTCGAACCGAGTGGAGTCAAATTATGGTTTCTTTTTCTCCCCTTTTTCCGAAAGCTCTAATTAATCCCTTTCGATTACATGTGTATATTTTCCTTCATACACGTTAGGTTTTCTATGTATGAGTTGTGTCACATATAATACGTTATGATTGTTCGATATGAATTACATTTACTTTACGTTTGATCCAATCACAATGCTTATACATGTTACACTGAGTTCAACTGGATACGTCGAAATGTATGTTTTCATATGGTTAATGTATCATATAACGTTTGGACTAATCCATTCAATGTTTATGATGTACCCGCACCGCAACGCGGGCGGGTCTTAACCCTAGTTACTATAAATAAGCAACAAAAATATGTAATACAACTTGTACATTGTGTTTTGGTACTTTAAAAAAAAAAAAAAAACTTAATTTTTTACTTTTAATCCAAAGGTTTTTACATTTTGCAATTTTAACCCTATATAATTTGTTTTTTTAACTTTAACCCAAAACTTTTCGTCATTTTCAATTTAACTTCACAACTTTTATCACTTATACTTTCATCTTTCGCAAATTTTTGTTTTACGTATAGTTCTAAATTTTTCGAGTTAATACGACGCAACGTACGACTGTGGTTCAACTTATTTATGTTTTGTTTCAAAATTTGCAAGTTAACACGGCGCAACGTGCATGTGTGGTTCAACGTTTTTACCTCTATTTTTCCATGTTTGACAGGTTCGTCGCAACACGCAGATCCTAGGTCGAGTCAGTGTTAGTGGTCGTTGACAGTTGTGTGGCATTAGTACTATTTGACACCGTTTTACGCCCCGCCGCAACGCGAGGTGTGCTTTGGGGGTTTCTGAAAGAAAAAAATGGTTATGCATATGGTTGTTGTAACCTTGGCTTTGGGGGTTTTCCAAAAAGAATTTGAATTTTTTTTACATTTTACCCAAAAATATTTCATAAATTACTTTTAAACCAAAACTATTTGTTTTTTTTTACTTTTAACCCAAAACTTTTTATCTTTTGCAATCTATTCTTACAACTTTTTTTACTTTCAACTTTGGTCCTTTATAGTTTTCATTTTCCGCAAATTTTTCGCTTTATGCTTGATTTTAAATTTTGTGACTTAACACATCGCAACGTGCGTCTTTGGTTTAACGTTTTTACGTTTCGTTCTAAATTTTACGAGTTAACACGACGCAACTTTTCAAACATTTCCCATTTCTCCATACGTTATCATTTTAAAACAAAAAATGGCACCATAAGATCACAAATTTTTGTATCTTTCATTCAAGTATATTCGAACATATTTTTTATGACATAAAAAAGATTTATGGTGTCGTCTTGTTTTCAATACTATTATTATAGTAGTGCACATGTGCAATATAACATGTACTACAATTGCATTACATGCTTAAAATTAGCTTTTTGAGTCTAGTTTAGCTTTTAGGGTTAGTTTTTTTTGGAGGTTTAGGATTAGGATTGGGTTTTTGGGTGTGGGGGGGAGGGGGGTTTAGGTTTTTTTCGAGTTTATATTTAGGGTTTAGTTTTAGGTTTTCGGGAGGTGGGGGGGGGGGGTTAGGTTTTTGGGGGGTGGGGGGGGGGGGGTAGGCTTTTGGTGGGAGGGTGAATTTAGGTTTTTGGGGGGTGGGGGGTTTAGGTTTTTGGGGGTGTCAGTGGGGGGTGAGTTAAGTGGTTTAAGCTTTATGTATTAGTGCACATGTGCAGTACAAAAAAAAAAAAAAAAATTTGAAATTTTTTTTAGGCATAAAAACTAGCGATTTTTTTATTAAAAATTGTAAAATAAAAAAAAAATTGGTATGTTTTTAGGTTTTTTTAGGCTTTTTTGGTTTTCTCATTTAAACTAGTTTTCTCATGATCCATCCCCATCACATAGTTTGGTTATTAAGTAGGCGATTATATAGATTTTGGTTGGTTGTAGACTTTAATGATAATATATCATGTTCGTTCGTGTTTGTTTAAAATATAGTCGTTTGTTTGTCTAAAGTGGAGGATTATATATAATCTTGGTGTGTTTTTTGGTTAAAACTAGATGGAGTTTATGGTTGTAGTTGTAGCTGTAGCATTCTAGATTAAAAGAAGAAGACGAAGGTGAATATGAAAAAGGTAAAACGTGTAATGTAATTATCAAATTGCTTAGAATACAGAAAAAGGAAAGAAGTACATATGAAAAAGGTAAAACGTGTAATGTAATTATCAAATTGCTTAGAATACAGAAAAAGGAAAGAAGTACTCTTGCAAACATGATTAATATAAATTTATATTAAAAAAGTTATTTTCGAAAGTAACACATGCTAGTAATATAAAAAAATTAACATTGTGGAAACATTAAACGTTTAAACCTCAGTTTTTTTTTAACAACCAACGAATCATTTAAATGAGCTACTCGCGAAATTCACCACGTCGGGATACACTCGCCTCCGAACCGTTGAAAACCCTCACCTAGGGCCGAAGCCAGTGAACGCTCGCCTGAAGGCACGATAATGCGATGAGGTAAAACCTTCTCAGTTCAAGAATAGAACTAGCGATCACCGCCTACTCGCCTAGTCTTCAATCATCACCAGGTGCCGCAGAAATTCATGTCTCAGCTACCAAGTTCTATTATAAAATGTAAACATAATTTAAGTTATGTTAAAATATAATAAATAACAATAAATATCATCAGTGTTCTCAAGTTTTATTCATTTTTCGTTTTAATACAATTTTAAAAAGAAATATTTATTTTCTACTGTAATTTCTTCCCACACTAGAGAAATAACAATAAATATTATCAGTGTTCTCAAGTTTTATTCATTTTTCGTTTTAATACAATTTTAAAAAGAAATATTTATTATCTACTGTAATTTCTTCCCACACTAGAGAATGTAATACAGTAGAAAAACTCTATAAAATAATACACTTGGGACCACCAAAATTTATTAATTAAAAGAGTTATTAATTAATCGATAAATTAATAATTATTAATTTATATATTAATTAATATTTTATTAATTTATAGTAGAATACTTAGTTTACAAACACAACTTCAAATATTCAACCTTGTGACGCGGGGATCATACGAGCTTTTAAGATGCATTATCGTCGTCGATTTTATAGAAGTCTTTTGGAGGGTTATGAATTAGGGGTTCCAAATCCAGCAAAAATAAATGTATTAGATGCAATGAATCTTGCAATTTCAGCATGGACTATGGATGTTCGTGCAAATACAATTGTGAACTGCTTTCGTCATTGTAAACTTCGATCAACAGATAACATGACTTTTGAGAACTCAGATGAAGGTGGTGAAAGCACTCAAGAACTCCAGAATTTGATCAAAGAGTTGGGTTATCGCAATGCAATGGATGTCGAAGATGTTCTGACTCACCCAGAAGAAAATGTAGTTGCACAGTTGTTGACTGATGAAGAAATTATTGAAAGCGTTATTGGAATTAATAAAGATGATATCGATGAAGAAGATGATGAAAGTTCTACAATGGAGCCCCCTTCGCGAAACGAAGCTATTAAAGCGGCAATCACATTGAACAATTTCTTGTTGAGCTATGAGAAAACAACACCAGAAGTTCTTACCATGCTAAGGAAAATTATAGACGAGATTCAAGGGGAAATTGATTTCAACAAAAAACAAAAGACAATTGAGTCATTTTTCAAGAAACCTTCATAAATCATTCATGTAATATGCTATATATAAGGAATTATTAATTTATATTTTATATGGGGTCTAAAGAAATTATCAAAAATGTATTATCTTATAATTTTAGCGAATTATTAATTTAGCACCCTATCCCCGAGTCGGGACCGGCAAAAAATATTATCTTAGAGAGTTTATTAAATAATCGAGTATTAATTTATCGAGTTTCTACTGTATCTAACTCTGGAATTTGAGTGATTATTTGGATGTGCTTCAACATATAATTGCCTATATATTAAAAATTAATTAAAATTAAAAATTAATTAATTAAAATTAAAAAACATTAAAAAACAAATGAATAGTAATATATTATTAATTATTAATTAATATTATAAGAAGAGTTATGTATATATTAAAAACACAAGTTAATGAATAGTGTTTTTAATATATTATGTATATATTAAAAACTTTTTTAATACCTTTGTTATTTTTATATTATAATAATAACGAGTTTTTAGGATTCACGCGTTGTGGTGAAACCGTTAAACCGAAAAAAACATAGACGTTATATATAGTTTATGATAGACGATGAATAGTAACTTTATTTTTAAAATAATATATAACTTTTTATTTTTTTTATTTAAAATATTATATTATAATTATGTATATATTATGACACTAATGAATAGTGTTTTTAATATATTATGTATATATTAAGAAGAGATTTAATGATATTTGTCTATATATTAAAAAACAAATCTAATGAATAGTAATATATTATTAATTATTAATTAATAATATTAGAAGAAGAGATTTAATGATATTTTTAAAAAAATTATTATTTTAGGGATTAAGATAAGGCTAAGTGATAATATTTATTATATATTAAATTAAAAAATATAAATAAAATTTTTGAGATTGAAGGAACAAATGTCATGTGGCATTATTATTACTAAATAAATGAAAAGAATGGCATGTGGCATTAAAAGGATTTCTTTATTAGTATTAGGTGTTACATTGATAAAATTAAAAAGAATGGAATGGTATTTTAGTCATTGTATTGATAATTTTGATGTTAGTATCCAAAGGTGTTACAATATTGAAACCATAAAACCTAAACCTGTTAAAAAAAGTTAGTACCCAAAGGTAAAACTAGCTATAAACCACATGATCCATCTGTGTAATAAACTCTAGTATTAGATTAGATTACTACTAAAAAACAAAAGAAAATAGAGATAAAAATTTGTTTACGGGTGAATATTGAATGAACGAGTATGTATGTTTTAAACAATCAAGTTGGGTATAATTTTTTTTTTGAAAGGCAAAGAATTTCACGTGTGAACCCACCCTGCACGGGGCTATGTCCAAGGTCGACTCCTCGACCGCCATGAGACCGTGCACCCTGATGCGCGGGAGCCAGATGGAATCCGTAAACTCTCGCCCCGTCAAGTTCGAACCTGAGATTAAAGCCCTGATTCGTCCCTTCACCCAGATTTCCTTCGAAAATGGCCTAAGCGGGAACCAGTCTCCACAAGGGAGGGCATGCCTTTTGACCACTGGACCAACATCTTGGGACAAGTCGCGTATCACTTAATACCATACACATTTGTAGGTCCCGAAATCTGAGGATCGATAACGAAAACCGAATCCTTGTTTATAACACACAATGTCACGGGTGCGGAATCCCCGTAACGATGCCAAACCAAACACAGTTAATAATAACACACGATGTAATCAATGAAACACAATCTATTGATTAAATGGGATGAGAACCAAGAACAACTGATACACACACAGTTTGACAGAATAACTTTCAGGGTATGCTCTCATCTGGTTTCAAAGTGAAACCAGAAAGTGTTTATATAGTAACCTGGGCCTTGCATCGACGAAACCAAAGATGGGCTCGACGAAACAAACATTGGACCACACATTGGGCCTGAAGTAGCCCAATAGTCGACGAAACAAGTGAGTTTCGTCGCTGATGTCGACGAAACAAGAGTTGAAATGGACACATTCTGTTTCGTCGTGAGGTGTTTGACGAAACACTCTGTTTCGTCGAAGGCTGCAACAGATGTGTTGTTTGCTGCAAACAGACAGCAAACAACAGCAACATATAAACACTTACATAATGACCATAATACCCTTACATGCAACATGCATTGTTCGTATATCATTACATATCAAATAGAGACACATAAGTCGGACACAAGCGGATAGGAGGATATCCGACTTGGTCGACGGCAAATACAGACTCGATAAACGACAAAAGACCGTACAAAATACAACGATAAACAAGACTAGTTACAGACACAAAAAGGTAACCGCAATTGAAACATGTAACCGCATCTTTATCAAACCCGTACTTCGTATCCTTCTTACTTTCCATCGAAGTTCTTCCCGTTCGAGTCATGAAATCCCTTGCCCTTCTAACTGCACTTGCAAACGCCCACTTTATATCCATCAACTCCATTTCATCACGGTCGATTTGTTGATAATCTTCATTGGTCATATTGATGTTTCCAATTTGACCTGCGACCAAACCGCAGTAAGCACTGACCATTGTATTAATTAGTTCCATATGCTCCTTTGCTACTTCAATGCTAACTTTTGATAGGTTTGAAGTATCAACTCTGACAGTGTTGGTGTCTTGGGGTGAAGGATTGTTGGTATAATGTGCTCGTTGTTGTTGTTGTTGGGCTTGAGGTTGGGGTTGAGATTGCGAAGGATAAGCCCTTTGATTGAACTGTGGTTGAGTAGTGGTAACTTGAGGTTGAGGTATGGATTGTGAAAGATAAGCACTTAGATCGAACTGTGGAGACGGAGATGAGCTTGTATTGGATACAAACGCCGTTTGAAGCTTCGGTTGCTGAATGGAACTAGAACTAGCTGAAGGACCAAAACCCGGCAAATACATTTCTGTGTTTTGAGGAGGTGCAATCCTTTTAGCTTTCCGAATTTCCTCTTCATTCTTGTGCTCCAACTTCTGAATGAATTCATAGAGAGTGCCATTTGCTGTATCCAGAGCGCCCGTATGCTTTAGAAGTTCAATGAATGGACTCCACTTAGGAGGTAGAGCATCAGCAAACCGTGCAATCATTTCCGGATGAGTTGCATCAACTTTATAAGAACACATTTCACCAATCAAATGATAAAAATGAGAAGTCATATCATTTAGGGCTTCATTATCCAAGAATTGAAATGATTCAAACTCTTTCTTCAATAAATAATGGCGTATCTTTCTAGTAGCTGCATTTCCTTCTCCTCTCGCTACCAATGCATCCCATAAATTTTTCGTGTTCTTACAATAGCCGAATTGATGATAGATTTCTTTGTGAAGCGCTTGTGTAAGAATAGCAAACGCCTTTTTCTCTAAGTCATAGGCTTTCTTGTCATCTTCAAGCATATTAGTAAGACCCGCTGAAGTTGAGGCTGCTGTTTCGAGATCAGGGTTGCATGCAGTAATAAAACACGTCCAAAGTTCGGTGCTTTGCCCTTGAATGTATGTGTGGAAACGAACTTTCCATGTTGGAAAGTCGTTCATGTGATTCAACTTTGGTGGGCGATTGTTGCTGCCCGTTTCACTCTCGCTAAGCAAAAGATTCTGAATGCTTTGATTTTGATTCGACACCAATGCCCATTGACTTGCACTTATTGAATGTTGTTGTTGAGGTATGGAATTCGCTAAATATTCGGCCATCGAAGTGTGCTTTTGAGCTGGTCGTGGGTCCGTACTCCAATCCCATGGATTCGTACAACTCATGTTTGATATATGAACAACTGTACCTGATAAAACACTTGAAAACACAAAGTTAGAACACTTTTGCAAGTCCTCTGTTTAAAATGACAAGAGATCTCGACGAAACACTTTCCACGAAACACTCCTGTTTCGTCGAAGATGCTTTTGGCGAAACACACTCCTGTTTCGTCGCTTGTGCTTTTCGTCGTGGATAAGGTTCAGACAAGTGGGTGATAGTTGGTAAAATTTTTCAACTAAAATCTTATCTCTTTACTGACACAGTACAAACTTTTCAACGCACAACATGCCTGTTTCACCAAACAGTATGGTGAATAATATTTAATCAATTTAAATCTTTTAACAATTTCTTTTAATTCTAAATTCAAAGATACTGGATAACTTTTTGAAGGTTCTTTGAAGGTATGAAGAACAAGCCCAGAAATTATGAGTTTCCCGGTAACTTAACAACTTTTCGAAACACGAAATTTGCGCAAACTTTCAAATAAAACCCGGTTTTATCATGTGAACATGCAATACAACAAGGGTTTTTGATAAAACTTTTGCAAACAACAATATCCAAGCAGATTTTAAACACTTTTCCAGAAAATATGAGTTTTTCAAGAACAAGATTTCCAGAAAATCAAGAACAACCAGTTTTAATACTTGATAAAAATCCAACTATGTTTGATTTTAAACAAGCATAAGAGCCAATGCTCTGATACCACTTGTAGGTCCCGAAATCTGAGGATCGATAACGAAAACCGAATCCTTGTTTATAACACACAATGTCACGGGTGCGGAATCCCCGTAACGATGCCAAACCAAACACAGTTAATAATAACACACGATGTAATCAATGAAACGCAATCTATTGATTAAATGGGATGAGAACCAAGAACAACTGATACACACACAGTTTGACAGAATAACTTTCAGGGTATGCTCTCATCTGGTTTCAAAGTGAAACCAGAAAGTGTTTATATAGTAACCTGGTCCTTGCATCGACGAAACCAAAGATGGGCCAGACGAAACAAACATTGGACCACACATTGGGCCTGAAGCAGCCCAATAGTCGACGAAACAAGTGAGTTTCGTCGCTGATGTCGATGAAACAAGAGTTGAAATGGACACATTCTGTTTCGTCGTGAGGTGTTCGACGAAACACTCTGTTTCGTCGAAGGCTGCAACAGATGTGTTGTTTGCTGTAAACAGACAACAAACAACAGCAACATATAAACACTTACATAATGACCATAATACCCTTACATGCAACATGCATTGTTCGTATATCATTACATATCAAATAGAGACAAATAAGTCAGACACAAGCGGATAGGAGGATATCCGACTTGGTCGACGGCAAATACAGACTCGATAAACGACAAAAGACCCGTACAAAATACAACGATAAACAAGACTAGTTACAGACACAAAAAGGTGCACCAACAACATTCTATACTCATAAAGTTTTTTTGAAACTGTTCTCATACCCAAATACACATCTCATTCTTTAATTACCCATTCCAAATGTTTTTAAGTTTACCTGTTAAGATTTCCTTCAAAAATGGCCCAAGCGGGAATCGGTCTCCACTAGGGAGGGCATTACTTTTGACCACTGGACCAACATCTTAGGACAAGTCGCGTATCACTTAATACCATACACATTCTATACTCGTAAAGTTTTTAAAAACTGTTCTCATACCCAAATACACATCGCATTCTTTAATTACCCATTCCAAATGTCTTTAATTTTACTTGTTAGGTTTCCGATTCGTTTGCCATAAGGCTATTTGCTAGGGGGCTCACGGCCTTTCACTCCATGTTATAGAGTAATTGCCACGTTACCAACACATCACAACCCCATTCTCCATCACTTTCTTTCACTTATGCTTTGTTCCCGAGTTAACTTAACGAGGGATAAGAAAAGAAAGTAAAAGTGAGAAACGAAAGGACGAGAAAGGAAAAAAAAAGACGACTTTCCCACAGTTTCCTCCCAAATCGGAAGGAAAGAAAAACTAAAGAATTTAGCCTAGTTTTCCTTTCATTTCCTTCCTTAAATGAAACTCGGGAACACGACATGATTTATTTTCCTTTCTTTTCCTTCCTTAAATGAAATTCTGGAACATAAAATATTTTTACTTTCTTTTTGTTTCTTTTCATTTCCTTCCATTGGTAAACTCTAGAACACAGTGTTAAACCTATTATGATTTCACCTCCTTTCACGCCCTATTAAAATATTAAAAAGTAAAAAAAAAGAAGAAAAAACCTTATTGGTTGCCAAGCATAGGACCCACCACCACAACCATCTTCCACGCTCCACCCACACCACTCCCACCTCACCTCACCCCTTGCCACGCCTTGTCCGACGATGTACCCCGCTCCACTCACGCCGCCCCCTGCTATGTGGCAAGGGGCGTCAATCGGTAGCTGCCCATGTTATGAGATTTTTTTTTCTATGAAGTCATTACAAAGGTAATAAATTCCTGGGGAATGGCTAATTTAGTTTGATGAATTTCCCTTTTTAGAATATATTAAGGTGGAGGGTATAGTCAAACACCCTAGGGTGTTTGAGTAAAAGTCTACCCAATAATATTATGCCATGTCAACTCTCCATTCCACTCCCCATTTTACACTCAATCAGGGGGTATGGTCAATCACCCTAGGGTGTTTGAGTTATATATTTTTTATTTTCTAGAAATTATTCATAAATAAACAAAACATATTTTAATGTAAATAAAGGTACTTTTAATTAAAAAACGCATTACATAAAAAAAACCTAACTTAAAATATAAAAATAAATTAAAAAAAAACCTAATTTAAAATAAAAAAATAAATTTAAAAAAAACCTAATTTAAAATATAAAAATAAATTTTAAAAAAACCTAATTTAACTATTCGTCGTCGGAATCCGCTAAAAGGTGGGGTAAATCTTGTTCTCCAAGATGCTCCACAAGATCATATTTTAGTCTATAATGCGTATCTTCATCAATGAGCTCGTTATAAGCAGTGTCTTCGAAAACGGGCTCGACTGGAGGATCCCGAATATGTACCGGTGCAATCGCGTTTCCGTCGTCTTTTAGAATCATATTATGCATAATAATGCATGCATATACGACCATCCTAATTTTTTTTAACACTCGTAGCACGCATCGGGCGATGAAGTATAAGCCATTTTGCCTTTAAAACACCAAAAGCCCGCTCCACGTCTTTTCTTGCCGCCTCATGTTGCCTCTTGAACTTCTTTTCTTTCACAATGTGAGGATACATAAATGATTTCACAAACACGGTCCAAGTAGGGTAGATTCCATCGGTAAGATAGTATCCACGCTTGTACAAGTGGTTGTTCACGTAAAATGGGCATTTTGGTGCAGTTCTATTTCGCTCAGTAAGAAATAACGGAGATTGTTGGAGCACGTTGATGTCGTTTTGTGAACCTGCTGGACCACAAAAAGCATGCCAAATCCATAAATCCTGAGAGGCCAACGCCTCGAGCATAACTGTCGGGTGACTGTGATCCCCCCTCATATATTGACCCCGCAACTCCGTTGGACACATCCTCCAAACAAAATGTGTACAATCAAGACTACCCAACATCCCAGGAAGGTGATGTTTCTCCTCATGAGCTTGGTACAAGAGCGCAACGTCGTGGCTAGTAGGTCTACGTGAAAACTCGGAAGCGTATAAATTACATACCGTTTCGCAAAAATATTCTAGACTTTCTCGGGAAGTCCTTGTGGACATATTTAAATACTCGTCGAACTCGTCTGGAGCATTACCGGTTGCTAGTTGCTTAATCGCCGAAGTAACTTTTTGAATCGATGTAAAATTCTTCCTACCACTAGCATCCGCGGCGTCTTGAAACCACGAGTTATTCGCTTGCACGTCACTCAAAATTTTTAAAAACAACCTTTTGGACATACGAAACCTTTGACGAAAAACCTCTTCGTTGAATACGGGCTCCTCGACAAAATAATCTCTCATAAGGTTTTCGTGACATTTCACTCAATCTCGATGGAGAGTTTTTCTTTTTCTAGAAGTGCCCGTGTCTTCCAGTTGAGCGGCTTCGTTAATAAGATTTTGGAAAAAAAAATTAAACTACTATCGCTCGAGGAAGAATCATCGTCTTCACTAATATCAATTGGAAGGAATAGCGGTGGTATCAGTGGCGGAACTAGCCCATTAAATCAGGGGTATCCTAAAAAAAATCACCGTGCAATCATAAAATATTAAAAAATGACAATAAATAAATAAAGTAAAAAAAAACCTAATAGATCAGTCATTTTTGTTTTCATAGCTTGAAATCGTTTCATCAGATCATCGTCTTTTACGTACTTTATGAAAAAAATCATATTCGACCGCACAAACCATGGCATTGTTCAAAAGTTTCGGGCCCATTCGATTGCGTAAATCCGTCTTGACAAGCTAAAATTTTGCATATTGCATAAACTATAAAAGTAAAATTCTGTATAAACTTTAAAATTCTGCATAAACTAGAAATGGCGTAATAGGAAGGGCTTGATTGGGGGCTTGGTTGATGATTATATAATAACTAGGTTATAACCCGTGTATTACACGGGTTGAATAAATAAATTTTATATACTAAATAATAAAACTATATATCTTTAAAAACCCCATTTATTGCACGGGTTGAATAAATATAATTTTATTTATTAAATAATAAAAAAGCTATATCTATAAGAACAATATTGTACGGGTTGAATAAATTTAATTTTATATACCAAATAAAAAAGTTATATCTTTAAAACCACGTGTATTACACGGGTTGAATTAATAAATTTTATATAGTAAATAATAAAACAATATATCTTTAAAACCTCATTTATTGAACGCGTTGAATAAATGTAATTTTATATACCAAATAATAAAAAAAATTACATCTTTAAAAATATGTGTGTTACACGGTTTGAATAAATGTAATTTTCTGTACTAAATTAGGGGTGTGCATGGGTCGGTTTTGACCTAAAACCATAATCATAACCGCTATGTTGGTTAATGGATAACCATAACCATAACTGATCGGTTATGGTGGTTATGGTTATTCAGTTTTGATGGTTTTAGGGGGTTGGTTATGGGTGGTTAACCGTGTATTTAGCTTAGCTAAAAATAGCTTAATTTTTTTAACATGGAATAACTTGTTATTGCATATTTGTATATATTAGTATTAGTATATTACATAGTATAAAAATACATATAATCTATAATATTAATACCAATTATTATCGAATATTGAAATAAAGTGATATGATCCATTCCATAAATTCAAATAAATATCCAACCAAAACCAGAAAACGATATCAAAAACCTATAAATACTAAAAATCGTCAATAAAGAACATCAAATATTAAAAATATGGTGAAATGTCCTAAATTTTACAAAAAATTATTACATGTCGGTTCGGTTATGGTGAGTATGGAAAAAATGATAACCATAACCGGCCCGCTACTTTCGGTTTTCAAAAAAACCATTAACCGACCCACCGGTTTTTTATTTGGTTCGGTGTTTCGGTTCGGTTTTGTCGGTTAATTCGGTTATGGTTCGGTTAATTCGGTTTTTTGCACACCCCTATACTAAATAATATATATATATATATATATATATATATATATATCCTTAAAAACCCCGTGTATTGTACGAATTAAATAAATCTAATTTTATACATCAAATAATAAAAAGATAAATCTTAAAAAACTTCATGTATTACATGGGTCGAGTAAATGTAATTTTGTATAGTGAAAATAAAAATATTTAATATATTAACACAAAGTTTGGTTTTCGTGATAAAAATAGATTATTCTGTTGTTGCAAAATTTGTTAACGAAGTCTCAATAAATTTAACCATTTATTTAAAACTCCGTAAATGTATAAATGATAAATAATATTAGTTAATTTTATTTTAAGTTTCGTAAAATCTATTTGATACCAAACTAAACAAAATGTTCAAATATATAGTTAAGATCAAATTAGATAATTAAGTTTGAATTTGAAGTAAATAGATAAATATAAAAGTAATAATTTATTCAAATAAATAATATTATAAATGAAAAGAAGATTAAACTAAATAATAATTATCCATAAAATATTAAACTAATTATATTTAGTAGGAGGGTTATCTATAATTAATTAGAAAAGATTAAACTAAAATAATAATTATCTATAAGAGATGCCCTAATATGATGACAAGTGTCCTCAAAGTGGTTTCTTTTATTATATAGTAAAGATTATTAAACTATTTCTTATACATTAACAAATATAATTAAATATTATTAGATACACTTAAAATTAAAAAAAAAGTTTTATTAACAGGATCAATAATTCAAAAAATTTAATCATTTTTACTACTTCAAATATTAATTACATTATTATGATTCAGATATTTTGAAAACCCAACAACCGTTTTAAATTTTGTTACAAAAAATATTATTTTAATAAGAATTTTTGCATTTCCACGTGATTAAAAATTTTAAATTAAAAAATTGGAAAAAATCAAAATTTACTTTGGTTGTCAGACCCATCACTGTACAATAAAGAATAGTTTTTCTCTAAAAAGCATCTTCTTCTTCGTAAAACATTTTAACACCACTGCAATTTTTTTGGCCGGAAAACTTAGATAACTTATACAAACTTTTTTTTCTCTCTTCTTCTCTGATAAGACATAGTCTTAGGGGTATCCTTTTATTATTTTAGGGGTATCCTTTGTATAAGAACGGAAAAATTTATATAAAAGATACACTACCAATACCGACTTGAGCCGTAGCCCGTGCTATGGCTAACAAAGCACTGGATCCGCCCATGGGTGGTATATCATCCATTGAAAAAATAGAAGAAGTGAATTTAAAAAAAAAATAGAGTTGGATGGAGAAGAGTTGTGTGTTTTAAATTGATTGAAAATATGGGTATAATATAAAAAAAATCAAACGGTCGAAAAATAACGTTAAAAAAAAATGGGAAAACGGTCAAAAATCACATCAATCACTCTCCCCCCTTTTCGGTAAACACTCACCGAATTCCCCACCCTCTCTCCAACTCACCGAACACCCACAATCACACGGTATAGTCACCGATCGGTGACTTATACTCCCCGCATCACTCCCCGATGATTATACCATGTACCCTTATGTTTAGAAAATCTAGAAATAGAATGAAGATGGGATGAATCGTACCCTAGTTATACTTATTTAATAATCCAACAACCTGATGCTATATTTTACCAAACAAAGTTATAAGCTTCAACAAGTCATCCCAATAAATTAGTTTATTTGTCAATAAGTTTTTATTTTAGGTTTTTTTTCTTATCCTGAATGTTAGTATTGTACCGTCATCTTAACGAACCGAATGGATCTTTGAAATTTGCTGTCTACCCCCTACACTTTATTTAGGTTATTTTTCCCTTTTTTGGCCATTGCTCTCGGTTTCGTCTAACCGATCGTTTCGACTTAGTTATTTTTCTACAACAATTTTACGTAATACCCTGTAACGCATGTGCAAGGTTCAACGTTTTTACGTCTATTATTTCTGTTCTGTTTAACGGTTCCCATCACAACACACGGGTTCTAAAAACTCGTATATATTAAAAGGCATAGTTGGAGGAATAGTACATGTATATAGTTTTTTTGCTCTTCACTTTAAATTATGTTATCATATTTCTATCATACTTAATTTTAGAACAACATATAACATCTTCTTAAAATTTGGGTATGCCGTTGTAACATGTATAATTTTATCTACAACTTAATATATATATATTTTTCGAGAAACTGAATTATGAGTAGTAATGTACAACTAATCATGACACAAACGTACTTTTTATCAAAGTTTGCTCACATTTATTTGTATAAAATTACATCATTTACCCTTTTCTGAAACCGAGTGTCGGTGCTGAATCGATAAGGATCCACGCGTGAGAAATTTTACTAGTATTCAAAACATATCGCTTGTAAGTTTTATATATAAAGAAACGTTTAAGCCAAAAATAAAGATTCTAGAAGTTGCAAGGATGAGAGTTAAACTGGGAGTGAAAATGACCCGGTTCAGAGTCGTCATGGTCCTTATTTAACCCTGTTGATGCCATCTAGGGTTTTTATAGCAGCCAAGCAACTTATGATTAATTCATGTTGCAACATTTCGACGTGTTATATGAGTTTATATTTCTGTTCAATGTTATTATATTCACAAGGGTTCCAGTTGTTTGTATAGTTCTTCTGTGTTCTTGTTGAATCTCGTGTGAGATTCTGTAGTGATTTCATAGAACAAAACTTATAAAAGTTGTAACACATGGCGTTTGATTTCTACATCTTCACCATCTTCAATGGTTTTCATTTCTATGACGTTTTCCTAAGCTTTAGATTCAAAAATACTTCTTATGCCGGAAATCGAGAGAGCAATCACAAGATTTCAGAGGGCAAACACGACCGGATGTGTTGTGTTGCGAATCAATTGAATCTGGTATGTCACTATGCTTTTTGTTAATCTGATAAAATAGTATTTAGTAATCGTAATTGCATCACAATTTTGGCTCAGTTTCCGAATCATGTTCTAATCGGCCTAAATCCCAATTCTTTTTTTTTGTTTTTTTTTGTAAGATCCAATAGTTTAACCAGAACAACATTCGTCCAAAAATCCCAAATTTCAAGCGTGTGCAAAAACTAAAGGTTGACTATTAACTTCTAAGATTTGAGAATTTCACAAAGTTCAAATTGAGGAATCCAAAGAAACAGGTTTTAAAGAGTGAGAAGAATCTTTATAAATATAGAAAATGTTAAAAGTAAGCATGTCCTTTTGTTCTACAATTAAGTATACGTATACGCGTTGAGTTCTCAATGAACGTTTTTCTGTTTGGTAAAAGAAGTAATAGTAATAGGGTGTTTGGTTTGATGAGTTATTGAGAATTTAACAGAATTGGAATTTGATTTCTTGGTTGAGAGGGAGATGAAACTGAAATTTGAATTAGTTCCAATCAATTTAATTGTTTAACGGAATTCAAGAATTATTTAAGTTATCCAAAGTCCAAACTATTGTTCATCATTCTAAGGTTACATGGTATGATGCCTATCCTCCCTTGGAGGATGATCCGTCACCTATGCGCCACATTATAGTCCTCCCAAGGATTAGTCCATCCCACAAAACTAGTGGAAATGGGAGGATGGTCCTAGATGATCCTACCTCACCACTTTTATATTTTTTATTTTTTTAATCTTCCACTTCTTTTAACATTTAACAAATAAATTAATAAAAATATTTTCATTAATATTAAAAAACAATACATAAACTTAAAAAAAAAAACATAGACAAAAAAAAAATAAACTAAAAAAAAAACATAAACTTAAAAAAAAATCCTAATATATTAAAAAAAGCTACTAGTCTTGGTCCTGCATGTGGCCGTTTGGTTCGTTTTGAGCGTTGTTCCAAATGTGCTCCACCAAGTCCGCTTGTAGGTTATGATGTGTGTACTCGTTACGTAGAGCGAACATGTTCAAATCTTTTTGTTCCCCACTAACTGGAACAGAATTTCCGGTAGACGCGTTGTCGTTGTACTCGTGTGACAACCCTCACAATTATAGGTATCCGTACACTTAATTAATATTAAATTTGTGCTTAATGACTGTGCTTGATTACAACTGACAAATTAAACTGCTTTATGATTCTTACATCATACATACATATGCATCACATTCATACTGTCACTCCATTTATTACACACAAACCATAGTGACATACTTGATGCACAAAGCACAGTTAGCACACTGAACGGATAATTCGGAAACATGCTGACAATGCCAGCTCATAGACAGACAATATTTTGAGAACCAGTATGAGCCAGAAATAAAGTATCACACTAGGGTAGTGTGTAGGGAAGTGAGGACCATAAAACTGCGTCACTAGGTGATAGTTTAGGTGCCAGAAAGTGCCTAAAACCCACTCTAAATGCAGAATTCTGCATCTATTAACAAAATTCAGCATTTAAATGTGCTAGTAACGTGCAAAAACAAGGCAAAATGGTCCTGTATGGTTTCCTAAGTGTCGGGAATTAAAAGGGTCACTAAAAGTTACATAAAGGACACCTTACGATCTTGGTTTTAAAATGCGCGCATAATGCGTGATGCGCACGTTGCGGTGGAAATAGCGCATCAGGTGTAACGATGCGAGACTATTACGTGATGCGACAGTGATGCGGTGATATCGCATGATGCGAGGCATTGCAATATGCGGTCTGATGCGTGCAGCATGTAAAATGAAGGGATTTTTTATTTTGGCTTTGGAGGGAAAATGAAGAGTCACCCTTTTTTTATTTTTTTTATTTTACACAGCTTTACACAGCTGGAAAAAGATACTTTTCTGGAAAATAAGCCTTGGAAATTGGAATTTTGACTTTTGAGTTATGTTAGGTAATAAAATGGCTATTAACGACATGCTCTATATGATGAAAATGAGATTGAAGAAGATATCGGGGAGTATGATGATGAAAGAGATGGACGTTTGGGTGGTACTTCTGATGATTTAATGATAATTGATTAGAAACTAGTAGTTAAGAGTATGTTTACCTTTTAAGTGTTTTGTTATGTCTAAGACTAAGTATGTTTTATTAATGTTTTGTTATTTTAAAGACTAAGTATGTTTATTAATGTTTTGTTATTTTAAAGATTAAGTATGTTTTATAAGTTTGTTATAAGTAGTTTTTATATGTATGATTAATTTATGGTACTTTTATACTAAGAGACGTCCAGTATATGTGATGCGTGCGCATCACGCATCAGATTTTTGGACCAAAACGCATCAGAGCGCATTACGCAATTTAAAACCAAGAACACATCCTGTAGTCGTTGACTCGTTGTTTAGTCTAACAACTTCACTAAGTAAAAAAAGATTTCACTTTTTTAGTATTATTAGTTGATATTCTTACTTGGCAACCGTTCTTGTGTTTTTTCACATAATTATTGAACTATAAAGAATTCTGTTTTGTGGGTTTTTAAGATCTGAAAATACGATTTACTGATAAATGACATATATGAAGGATGAAGTAGTTGCTGGTGTTGAATCAAGGATATCGGCATGGACATTTCTTCCGGTTGAAAATGGAGAGTCAATGCAAATATTGCATTATGAACATGGTCAAAAGTACGAGCCACACTCGGATTATTTCCATGATAAGGCCAATCAAGCATTGGGTGGTCATAGAATTGCCACTGTACTTATGTATCTATCTAATGTACAAAAAGGCGGGGAGACCGTGTTTCCCGAGTCTGAGGTATATTTTTTATTTGGTAAATCTAAGGTTGCAAAATGGGTTGGGTCATGGGTCAAAATGAGTCACAGTCAGCAAATTGTAACTTTTGGAATGCATTAAACAATTGATGTGTTAAATATGGTTACTAAAGCTATTTCTTTAATTTTTTTCCAAACATTTTTCTAATATATTGATTTACGAGGTTTTATGCATTTGAAAACTTTTTAGCTAAACTTCAACCGATTTCGTTTGTAGTTAAATTAGTGTGTCTGTTTTAGTTGGTTTTGTGATGGTTTTTTTTTCTATATTTTGCAGATAAAAGAATCTCAACCTTGGTTTTAAAATGCGCGCATGATGCGCGCATAATGCGTGATGCGCACGTTGCGGTGGAAATAGCGCATCAGGTGTAACGATGCGAGACTATTACGTGATGCGGCAATGATGCGGTGATATCGCTTGATGCGAGGCATTGCAATATGCGGTCTGATGCGTGCAACATGTAAAATGAAGGGATTTTTTATTTTGGCTTTGGAGGGAAAATGAAGAGTCACCCTTTTTTTATTTTTTTTTATTTTACACAGCTTTACAAAGCTGGAAAAAGATACTTTTCTGGAAAATAAGCCTTGGAAATTGGAATTTTGACTTTTGAGTTATGTTAGGTAATAAAATGGCTATTAACGACATGCTCTATATGATGAAAATGAGATTGAAGAAGATATCGGGGAGTATGATGATGAAAGAGATGGACGTTTGGGTGGTACTTCTGATGATTTAATGATAATTGATTAGAAACTAGTAGTTAAGAGTATGTTTACCTTTTAAGTGTTTTGTTATGTCTAAGACTAAGTATGTTTTATTAATGTTTTGTTATTTTAGAGACCAAGTATGTTTATTAATGTTTTGTTATTTTAAAGATTAAGTATGTTTTATAAGTTTGTTATAAGTAGTTTTTATATGTATGATTATTTTATGGTACTTTTATACTAAGAGACGTCCAGTATACGTGATGCGTGCGCATCACGCATCAGATTTTTGGACCAAAACGCATCAGAGCGCATTACGCAATTTAAAACCAAGCTTACGATATAACTTAGCACTTTAACGGAACGATACCTAACCGAACAACCAGACATTACCCGGAACACAAAAAATATATTGTTAAAAACATTGTTACACTTTTTCTGAGCTAGTCATGGTCCCCGAACGAAACACACTACTTATTACATGCTACATACTACACATTAGATTTTACATCTTAAACCTTACTAATTACCAATTGCCCATTTAAATTACAATTACCCCCCCCCCCCCCCCCATTGCAAGTAATCGACTCTCATGGCCCCACCCACCAAAATCACCTAATCTTCTAATATCTTCACCAATCTCTCATTGGATTTTGTGAGATTGTGATGTGATTATGCAAGTACTTCCACTAAACCATAACACTTACACTTAGCACCATATTAATCATCCTCCTTACCATCAAATGTTGCATTTAACCCCCCCCCCATGGCTGAATTTTCGGACCAAAGCATGGCCCCTCAAGATATTTTTAAATTTTGCTCAATCCCCATGCAATCTCTTTAGAGATTGTGAAGTGACTATGTGTGTACTAGTGGTGACACAAGATCCTATGGATAATAGAGTTTGAATATTAATAACCATCATCACCATCAACTAATCATCTTCCTCATTACAACACAAACTCCCTATCCCCCTTGCAAGGTTCGGCCGAGATACCCCCTTGCCACCACCACCATTTTCAATTTTCCTTCATCTATTCCAAGCTCACTACAAGGTGCACAAAGGTGAATCACGAAGTGTGGAGCTCACGGATCATCAAGGACCTCCCTCGCGTGCTTTTATCCACCCGTTTTTCTCTAGTGTTTCTTCCCTAACTTAAAAGCTAGTAGTAAGCTTCTTGATCCTCGTTTATTTCATATTTATGGTACTTAATAGTTATGTTATGATGAGAATACATGAATACTAAAAGATCATAGACAAAAGTCTTACACATAAAGCTAGCATGTTGATGAAATAAGATGAACTCTTGATAAAATAAAGTTGTTTTGATGATGTTGTTGATTATTTGATGATTGCTAGTAATAGAATGTTTAACATCATGGTTGAACTTGTTAAAGTAAGATTAAAAACTTAAGTTAACAAGTTCGGAAGTGATTAGTGATCTACATCAAAGAATCACCTCCATGTTTCAACATAAACTTGGTAACAAAGGGATTTCATGAAAAATAAGTGAACTAAGTAAGTAGATAGTCGTATGGACCCGAGGGTTACAAATGATATTTCTAGACAAACCAAGTTAAAAGACGGATTTTTGAAAAGTCATGATTCTTACACCATTTTTGGAAGGAAATAAGTTTATGAATACTAGTAAGACATGAAAATGTTGTAAATGGATATTTTTGGAAAATAAGTTCACAAGTTGGGAACATCTAAAAATTCCAAGAATGAGATTTTAACAAAAGTAAACACACCTTAGAGGGTAACTAAACCCACTAAACACCCCACTAAGTTACTACGCGTTTTTATGAAAAACCAAGTTTATGTTGTGATGTAAAGTGCATTGTTTTTGCACTTGACTAGTGTAATATTGTTTAGTAACTTGTTATTGATTGATCGAATGATTTCCGAAAAGAAAATGATATGCTAATAAGCATGGACACCTCCGTTTACAAAGGAAACTCTGGCGAAATTTTCTAAAAATCCAACACTTCGAAAATATTTTTCTAACAAGTGCTTACAAATATATTTTACCTTTGTTTATCAAAATAAACTTCTCCATAGGTTTTTTTACAAAAATACAAAGTATCGGAGGTTGGTTTTGGTAAATAAAAATGGATAAATATATATTTAGAATATATATTTTGCTAATACACTTGTGTGAAAAATTGTATATTTTGTGAACTAGCTGTATTATTTTAGGGTAAAATAATATAACTTACAAGTTAACTGGAAATTACAACTCCAAAATAATACCAAAAACATCAAGGAATAAAATATTCAAGTTACACACTTGGAATTGTGAAACCGAACGCGGAAACGTAACTTACGAAATATTCCGCAAATTACTCTTACACATATATTTTTGGTAAAATATTATTTTGGAAACTAAAGAAGTAAAATATATTATTTTTGGGAAAAAAACATATATTTTGGGAATACGTTATTTTTGGACAAATGAGTTAAATATATTTTCCTAAGTGGGACTTAAAATATATTTTTCGAAACTACAAATGTACATGTATAAATACCCCCATCCTTGGGAAGGAAATACGCATATAAAATACTTGAGAAGTATGGATACGAAATAGTTGCCTAACTATTATTTCAAAACCTAAAAACAAAACTTAAGTTAAAATAATTATCATTGTTTTAACAAGAAGTTATAACTTGGAATAATATCAAAGTAACGTAACTCAAAAACCTTCATACTAAGCAAAGGCACGACCCGTTCGTCTAATAGACGTTAGTACATTGTAGGTAGTCGTGTTTGCTGAGGAGACTTGGGTTACACATACTGAAGACGCAATACAGTGAGTTCATGTCCCCCTTTTCTTTAAACTGTTTTGTTTACTTACTTCGGGGGTGAAATACATGTTACAAAGGGATACTTACAATACTATTGGTATGATTAGCCTAGGAAAGAACCATAGATCATGTGATAGGGTAGGCGGATACTTGGGACCATTAATCCTCGTATCAACTTTGCTAGGTTTGAGTCTTCCTACACCGTCACACATATCAGTGGCCTTGCAAACCATTGGTGATCTTTTCCTTGCTTGCAATCATACCGGGACATACATACATACATACATACATTGAATACAAAGGTTTATACATACTCACATACACATGGACTCGCTCAACTTTTTGTTGATTTTTCAAACTACATGTATTTCAGGGAACTAGCGGATCTGGCGGGGTATGCATGTGTTTAGCTGCGTTGAATAAAAGATGTCATCCAGGGTAGTAGGTTTAGGAGGTGTAACCCTTAACTGGACGGGTTACATGTCTTTAAACCACATTTTATTTAAAGTCTTTTGCTATGTCTCATGAACATGTCGTAGACAAGTATAGTTTGTAACTTATTTTAAGTGTCGACATTTTCAAACAATGATGTTGTGGTATTTTTAAACATAATGAATGGATGAACATCTTGTGTTTTTATCATATAGCATTGTTATGATTGTTGCTATGGTATTAAGAAGTCACACCAAATAAATCCACGCTTCCGCAAAAGCCAGGGTGTGACAGCTTGGTATCAGAGCCTCGATCATAGCGAACTAGGATTCTTTCTCGAGTCTAGACTATGATCATCAGGGCTCTCACGAAAATGTTTTCAAACATTTTTACATTGCATACACCTGTAACACCCTTGTTATTATTTTACGGTTTTCGTATAGTTTACGAAAACAAACATGTAATTTTGATAAATAAGGTTAGTTAAAACTTTTACAATTTAAAAGAATATACATCTTAATGTAATTGAATTCGTCGTTTAAAAGATACGACGAAACGTCGCTCGGAAGCTTGTATTTTATCGTGTTCGGTTCCTCCTCGAGCTTGATCTTCATCCGGGCACTCTTGGCGGTCACCTATGATCAAAACCACATCAAATGTTAGTTTCGATAGTGTTAGAATGGGTATAAACAAGTCCCATGGGTCAAAACAACAAAAATTAAAAATTTTCCGAAATTAGGGGGCGTCGCGCTACGCCTAGGGGAGTCGCACTACGCCTAGGCCCCTTTTTCACAGATTGTTGCTTAAACAGTTGCTGCATATTCCCAGCATAATCCGATTTCACGGAAACGAGCATAACTTTCTCGTTTTTAATCCGTTTTACCCGATTCTTTTTCCTACGCGTCCTTAATTTAATTCTCCATCTTATGGAGTTAAAATCCAATATCTGGATTGTTTTGGTAAAAAATTACCTAAGAAATTAAGTGATCAAATTAGTTAAGTGAGGTAGTGTGCTAGAAATATGTATGAAACATGTGTTAACAAAATTAGATATGAAAACAGTTTCAGGATACGGCTCAGGATATAGAGCTGTATCTATGATCAAACAATGAGCAAAAATGTAAAGGTGGACACGTGATATACGAGGAAAGCCCTTGATCAATCTAGATCGCCGGCATAAAACCTCGGGAGCTGACAATCGCAGCTGCCTTGTTCTTCTATTACTTCAAATATCAGGATACAGTGCAGGATGTGGTGCGGATCGACTATGTGTTACAATGAAATTTGAATACAAGTGTGGTGTTTGCAATGAGCTAGAGAGTGAAAGTGTTCGAGAGTGTAAGTGTAAATTGTGTGCCTTAAACTGATCCGCCCCCATCTATTTATAGTAAAGATAATATAACCAACTATCCTAAACTTCCGGGATCCACCGAATATTCCTTAATCGAACGTTGTAGACCTGGTCTTTCGGGTTCAACGTCTCTCCTTCAACAAACACGCCCGAGTCTTGAGGAGAAGAAGTCCACTTGACCGTTAGCAAGTCCCATTCTTCAACCTGCACGTGGTTAATTCGATAAAGCTCAGGATATCGCCCAAGATGTTAGCAATATCCTCTTCCAGCATCCTGGTCACAAATAAACAATTAAAGGCAGGATATTGGTCAGGATAAGTATGCTTAGAAAATGAGCCATAACAATTGTCCCCAAATATATCGGTTGGTATACCAATCCAACGGATATATTTCAAAAATCTTATCCCATAACTCAAGGCATTTAAAACGAAGCGACGGTCAAGATCACATCGTAACTTCCAACGCGCTTTTTGCTCAATGGAGATCCACAATGCCCCTATATCTTCTCTTTTCTTGTTTGGAAAACAGATATCTTCAACAGAACCTTCAGGTAATTCTCCATTTCTGATTTACTTTCTATCAATTTACATCTCCTTACTTGCAATGGATGCCGAGACCTTCACCCAGCAGAATCTCCTCAAAAATCCCGAAAAGGAGATCTGTGCTTTTGACAACGCAGACATTGCAGCTTTGAGAGCCCCCGACGCTTTCCCTGAGAACACGGTTTTTAGACCATTCGATCGGTCAATCCGATCGGATGTTTCTTCCACTGAATGGGTTTGTTTTCCAGCATATCCTTTTTCGCTAGGTCTTCGATACCCTTTTCCCGAATTCATGATGCAATTCTTTCGAACCACCGGCATCTCTTTTGCTCAAACCATGCCCATGGTTTGGAGAGTACTAATTGTACTTAACCAAATCAAAAACCTCCATTGCTCCGACCTCCGCATCGAGGATTTGCCTATTGCTTATCGCCTCCGATCCCATAGCTCTAGCCGGTTCTTGCTCTTCTCGACCTCCAGCAAACCCCTGATTCTTAAAGCCACCAAAAACGAAGACGGATGGCAACGCAAATTTTTCTTTGTCAAACGAGACTCCATTGCTGAGGGTGCCAACCTTCCGGTGGAGTGGTTAACCACCGGTAGGGTCATAAATATTCTCATAGACCATTTGATTTTTATCTTCTATTAATATCCTTCTTTTTGATCTTTATGCAGTGAACTTCAAGGAAGTCGCTCCCCCTTCCGCTGAGTCAGAAGAAAGAATCAATACTGTTTACCAGTTACCTGCAATAGACATGACTTTCACCACACACGTCCCGAGTTCCAGTCAATACTCATCATCTGAAATGTCTGGTAAAGATTACTTTCAAAATAATTAGTCAAAACAGTATGATAATAAAATGAAGAGTAAAACTTTTCCCTTTATGCAGCACCGGCCAAGATCCCTGAAGTCTTTGACCTCGACGAATTGGACAGTTATTTTGATCAGATCCAGGTCAAGAAAGAGCCTAGCCCCAAGACCACAGCCACATCCAAACCCAGCAGTTCCAAAGCCATCATTATTCCCAAACCTTCACCGGCTACCAAGCCCCGGAGTTCAAGTTCCCGCAAAAGGAAAGAGCCTGATTCCCCTGTCATTTCTGACACATTTCCTTATGAGAAGCACGGGTTCATTGAAGCTAGCGGGTTTATGACTTCCTTTCTTAACCAGGTTAGTATTCTCATATCACATCCTGCGGCTTACATTATTTTCAAAGATTTATCAATATTAATACCTGTCCTCTTACCTTTGTAGGGTCTTGAGCGTTTGGTTCACCTATATTAAGAATCCTGCAAGCTTAACAAGACACTTGAAACCAAGCTAAAGGAAGCTGAAATCACAATCTCCGATCAAGGCATGATTGCAGCCGCCAAATCTCATCATTACGAGCAGAAATTTAAAGCTATGACTCAAGAACACCAAACCGCTCTCAACAAGGCTACTCTTCAAGCCCAGACCGATCTTGAAGCTGCCCACGTACAGTATGAATGGGATATGGTCAGCTACCGGGAAAGCCTCAAGAGTTCCGTCGTCATTTCTCTCCTTCAAGCCAGGTTGAAGATGGCCCATGAAGCCAAATCATTAGGCTTTGAATGCCCTTCTTGGGATGTTGGTGCCTGGGAGACCAAGCTAAAGAACCTCGGCGGTATTTCTTCCAAATCAGCTGTCGAAGTATCCTCCAAAGCAGTTGAGAAAGCAACCGATGCTGAGAAGGATGCTGAGGCGGATCCCAAGACGGATGCTGCTGAAATTACTATGGATGAAGAAGGCACTACCCCCTAAAGCTTATTTATCTTAAATTGTTTGAATAATTTTATGAACAATTTTTATTTCTGTATCGAAACAATTTGATAGCCGAAGGTGGATGGGTCCTGGGTTTCAGGATGAAACCTTCGGTTATCAACCAGTATTGATTGCTTCAAGAATAATTTCATCTTTTCATTTTTCTTGCTATCATCTTCCGTCTTTCCTAAGTATAAATCTTAGCTTTGCAAAAATTCTGTATTGTTATCTTATGAAAATATCCTGATCAATATGCTCAACGATATATTGTAAAAACTTTTTATTAGATAGAACTTCCAAACATTCCTTCAACTTTGTAGAAAGCTTTTGAAAAACAATCTATTTTCCAAAACCAAGTTTTGATAATACTTAAATGATCAAAGTTCCAAACTAATACTGGTTTCAAACACCTTAATCAAATATCCTGAAAAGGACTTTGAAAATATATCAGGATACTTAACCTTTTATAAAACATAGTGTTACTAAAAACTTAGATGATGTTTACAAAGGAAAGATCATACCCGGAGTAGTATATAACCCTATTATCAAACCTCAATCTCCTTGCAACTTTTCCAATGAAGATGTCCCCTGTGTGAGATATTTAGCATACTAGTTCCGAGCTTTAGCCTTTGAGCTTTACATCACTGCCTTGGTAGGAATGTCCCCTGTGTACAATGTCTTCAAATACTTAGAAATCTTCTGAATGTCAGTTTCCATTGTATAGGCAATTTTTTAGGTCCCAAGGGTAAAACCCAAGGATGTACTGGAGATAAATCCCTTGTATCCTGGGGAAAATCCCAAATTTTCATGCGCTACAGGCGGGAGTGTATAAACTCCAAGACTTAGAATGGTGAAAACCTTTAAACCTTAGAGAGTATGAAAATACCCTTTCGTGAGAGAGGGTGATCAATCCTCATATACCTTTAGGATTCAGGATATAGCCAACAGTAACGAAATTGTCAGCCACTTTTACATGGACTGGTCCCGCCACCTTGAACTATCCCTGAATAACTTGCGCTCCAGGCGGGGTGTTTAAACCCAATTCGGAAGAAAGGTGAATACCTTTAAACCTGTGAAGGGATCAGGATCCCTTGTACGTGAGAGAGGGGGCCAATCCTCTAATCTTCCGAAATATCCTGAGTGAGCATCCTGGAGCTATATCCCGAAGCATATACTGCAAAACATCCTTACACTAAGGTGGGTGTTAGCTTGGCTAACACCCCTCCGATGCTTAATTCAGTATTGGGTTACAAAGAACAAATTAAACCAAACATATTTGAAAAAGGTAGAATTCATACCATCCTGAGTTAGAAATTAAATTCTAAACTCACTTGAAATAGAGCTTAAGGTGTATAGCATTCCAAGACCTCGGTAGCATATCCCCTTCCATATTCTTGAGTCTGTATGCTCCTTTCCCTGCTTCTGATTCAACTTCATATGGTCCTTCCCATTTTGGAGCTAACTTGCCATCAGCAGGATTGGTAGTATTCTGAAAAGCCTTTCTCAACACCCAATCTCCAACCTTAAATCTTCTGGTCCTAATATTCTTGTTATATGCCCTGGATATTCTCTGTTGATATGCTGCCATCCTTAGCCTTGCCGCATCTCTCTTCTCATCTATAGTGTCTAAATCCTGACTCAAGGCTTCAGGATTCTGCTCAGGATCACTCAGGGTAGATCTTGCAGTAGGTATTGTCATTTCCATTGGAATCATTGCTTCTGCTCCAAATACCAAGGAAAATGGGGTTTGGCCTGTTGCATTCTTTACCGTTGTCCTATCAGCCCACAAAACAAAGGGTAATTCTTCTGCCCATCTTCCTTTTTTGGCTCCAAGTTTCTTCTTTAAGTTATTGACAATTATCTTGTTTGAGGATTCTGCTTGTCCATTTGCTTGAGGATGTACCGGAGTAGATGTGATCATTTTGATTCCCCAACTCTTGCAAAAGTCAGTAGTTCTCTTGCTTATAAACTGAGAACCATTGTCACAGATTATCTCGGCTGGTACTCCGAATCTGGTCAGGATATTCCTCTTTATGAAGGATACTACTTCTTGATCTCTAACTTGAACAAATGCTTCTGCTTCAACCCATTTGGAGAAATAATCCGTCATTGCCAACATGAAAACCTTTCCTCCTGGAGCTTTCGGAAGCTTTCCCACTATATCCATACCCCACTTCATAAACGGCCAAGGGGAAACAATAGGATACAGTGGTTCAGCAGGTTGATGCAATATGTTACTATGTCTTTGACACGCGTCACATCTTCGAGCATATTCTGCGGCATCTTTTCTCATTGTTGGCCAATAATATCCTGTCCTCGATACTTTTGAGAATAATGACCTGCCCCCAGTATGGTTACCACAATCCCCTTCATGTATATCCTGAAGTACTTCTTTGGCTTCAGGATCCTCCAAGCACCTCAAATATGGTCCTGCAAGAGATTTCTTGTATAAAACATTATTTATAATAGTGAATCGTGATACCTTCATCCTAAATGCCTTAGGATTTTCATTTCCGGGGATGTGTCCTTCTTTGAGATATTTCACAATTGGAGCCGTCCAGGATGTAGGATCCTGTTCAGGATATTCCGCTCCGGGATCCCGAATTCCCGCTACTTCTTTACCCTGAGGATTCGTTGCAGGATATAAGACATGTAATATTGGTATTTGGGTCCCTTCAGGTATCCTAATCGATGATCCCAAATTTGCTAAGGCGTCCGCTTCAGCATTATCCTCCCTTGGTACCTGTTCAAGTGTAAAAACATCGAAATATCCTGCTAATTTTTTGAGAATATCGAGGTATTCGATTAATTTCTCACCCTTAACTGCATAGGATCCATTAAAATGGTTAGTAATCAACAAGGAGTCAACATATATTCGCAAATTCTTGATACTCATACTCTTAGCCAATTCTACTCCTGCAATTAAAGCTTCATATTCTGCCTCATTATTAGTAGCAGGAAATTCACACCTAATGGCCTGGGGTAATATGTCCCCCTGTGGCGATTTTAGTAGTATACCTAAACCTACACCTCTTATATTGGATGCACCATCAGTATACAACGTCCAGGATCCTGAAGATTCTACTAACTGCTGAACTTCTAGGTCTGCCTCGTCCTGAATGTCACTACTGAAATCAGCCACAAAGTCAACTAAAGCCTGAGACTTTATGGCATTTCTAGGTTCATATACTAAATCATAAGCACTCAACTTTACTGACCACTTGGCCATCCTGCCTGACATCTCTGGTTTCCTAAGCACATTTTTGACAGGATAATTCGTTTTAACATGGATCCTATGTGTTTCAAAATAATGTCTAAGCTTTGTCGATGCCATAACTAGAGCTAATATCAATTTTTCTAAATGAGAATACCTAGTTTCAGCATCTAACAAACTTTTACTAACATAATAAACAGGATACTGCTGACCTTCATGGTCTTTTATAAGAACGGCACTTACAGCATTCCCTGATACAGCGAGGTATAGGGATAGTGGTTCACCATTTTCAGGCTTCATTAATAGAGGTGCGGTTGAGAGATATCGCTTCAAATCCTGCAAGGCTGCTTCATGCTTTGCTCCCCATTCAAATTTCTTATTCTTCTTGAGGATATCATCGAATTCCTTGCATTTTTCTGAGGATCTTGAAATAAATCTATTCAAAGCTGCTATTCGGCCTGTCAACCTTTGTACGTCCTTCATATTTGAGGGTGATTTTATATCCAGGATAGCTTTGATCTGCTCTGGGCTTGCTTCTATCCCCCTTTTTGTCACCATATATCCAAGAAACTTTCCTGCCCCACTCCGAAATGGCATTTAGCAGGATTCAGCTTCATGTTGTATCGATCCAGGATATCAAATGCTCCCTTGATATCCTGGAGGTGATCCTCAGCCTTTTTAGATTTCACCACCATATCGTCGATGTATACCTCCATGGTGTCCCCCAGCTTATCCTTGAACATCATGTTTACCAATCTCTGGTATGTTGCACCTGCATTTTTCAAACCGAAAGGCATAGCAGTATAGCAATATATACTTGTTGGTGTCATGAAAGCAGTATCCTCCTGATCCGAAGGCTCCATTTGAATCTGCTGAAATCCTGAGGATGCGTCCATGAACGTTAACATCTCATGTCCAGCAGTAGCATCTACCATTGCATCGATATGAGGGAGAGGAAATGGGTTTTTAGGACAAGCCTTGTTCAAGTCCGTGTAGTCTACACAGACTCTCCATTTCCCGTTTTTCTTCTGTACCACAACTACGTTAGCTAGCCATCTTGGAAACTTGACTTCTCTGATCATCCTGGACTTCAACAACCTTTCAACTTCCTCTTGGATAATCGCATTCCGCTCAGGAGCAAATTTTCTTCTTTTTTGTTGAACAGGCTTGAATGATTTGTCAATTCCAAGCTTGTGAATGATAATGTCTTTGGATATGCCTGTCATATCTTCGTGCTTCCAGGCAAACGTTGACATCCTGCATTTCAAAAAGTTAGTTAACTGATTTTCAATATCCTGAGGGATATTGGCTCCAACGAGCACCGAGATATCTGGATTATCCTGATCCAGGATAATTTTCTTTACATCCTGCTCTGAATCCTCCACGATATCCTGGGCCCGCATCTTTAATTGCTATGCTGCATTAGGCTTGGTTGAGGATTTCATCGAGGATGAGTAACACTCTTTAGCTTCTTGCTGATCACTTTCAACCTTGACAACTCCCCAAGGGGTAGGGATCTTGATGCATTGGTGATATGTTGATGGCATAGCTTTCATATCGTGAATCCATGGTCTTCCCAGTATGATGTTATAGCAGGATAAGGAGTCCATCACACAGAAACGTTGTATTGAATTGACCCCTTCAACATATACTGGTAACTTTATTTCCCCTACGGTATTTCTAGCTTCTCCACTGAAACCAACAAGCACAGTGGACTTCGAAGTGATGTCCATCGGCGATACATTCATCCTCTTCAACGTTTCCAGCTGAATTATATTGACAGAACTACCGTTGTCTACCAGTATCCTGTGTACAAAATGGTTAGCCACATATAATGTTATTACTAAAGCATCATGGTGAGGATCCTGAACAGTATCCCTGTCATCACTATCGAAAGTGATCACTTTATCAGTTGTGAGGGTAGTCATCCTGACTGGTATGTCCCCTCTCTCACCCTTAGCTTCCTTTGCATGTCTTTTGGCCGCCGAATATGAAGTTCCACAAATATCGGATCCCCCTGAAATAAAGTTAATTCTCTTGGCATCTGCTGGGGGTGATGCTGCTCGTTCAGGATCCTTCTCGGGATCCTGACCTTTATTCTTCTTTTTTCCCAGCAAGTCCTTCAAATACCCTTTGCTTAACAGGTAACTTATTTCTTTCCTTAAAGCAATGCAATCCTCGGTCATGTGTCCGAAGTCTTCGTGGAAGGCGCACCATTTGGACTTATCCTTCCAATCAGCTTTCTGCTGGTTCTTCCGAGGCCACCTAGCTTTGTCTCCTAAGCCCTGCATAGCATACATTAATTCAGGTATATTAACAGAAAAGCAGTATTCAGATAAGTCAGGATATTCTTCAGGATCCTCGTCTTCAACAGCATTCACTTTCTTGTTATCATTTCTGCCATATGGCCTGGAGCGATATGGCTTATACGAGGTCTCCGATTTCCTGTTAGTTGATTCATAGGTTGAGGTAGAGTTCATCCTCTCCTGAATCTTCTTGTCATCTTCCAGACGGATATATCTCAAAGCCCTGTTACGAGCTTCGTCGAGATTCCTGCAGGGATTCATTACAAGATCCTGATAAAACTGAGAATCCTTTTGTAACCCCATCTTAAAAGCTTGCACAGCTGTTGCAACATCAAGATGTGGGATATCCAAGGATTCTCGACTGAATTTGTTCACATAATCCCTCAAGGATTTCTGAGGCCCTTGAGTTATCCTGTAAAGATCACTGGTTAGTTTCTCAAAACTCCGACTACAAGAAAATTGACTGTTAAATAAATTAACCAAATGAGCAAACGAAGTAATTGAGTGAGGAGGAACGTTCAACAGCCATTTTAAGGTTGATCCTGTCAGAGTAGAACCAAATCCCTTGCATAAGCATGCTTCCTTGAGCTCCGGAGGGATAGGGTTAATCTCCATTCTTTCCCTATACTGGGCAATATGCTCTTCAGGATCCGTAGTCCCATCATACAGTTTCATGTTGGGAGTCTGAAATCTTTTTGGGATTTCAGCATCACAGATAGTATATGCAAAGCGGGATATCCTGTGGCTGTCTTGGGATACTTCCGGAATTGGCTGGACTACTCCAGGTACACTGGATATCATGTCCTTCAATTTCTGGAGCTCCCTGGTAAATGTTGACATCATACCTGCATCCTGCAAAGAGCCATTATTGTTAGTAGCAAGAATATTATTATTTGACACATTACCGTTCTGAGGATTTTGGCCAAATCCTGAAGCATATCCTGAACTTCTCACAGTCGATATTCTGACCGAAGAGGGTGTCTCAGGGGTATGATTCTGAGAATGGCTTGGGACGATATTCCCCCTATTATCCTCAGTGTAAACCGCGGAACTGAAGTTCAAAGCCCTGGGCTGTATAGGAGTGACAGTTTCTTCAGCGGGTCTACTCGAGCTAGCTTTTAAGAGTTGTATTTCTCTTAATAGCATTTGGTTAGTCTCCTGTTGCTGCCTCATTTGTTCCTGCACACTTCCAAATAAAGTCAAAATTTCATCATTAGAGGCTAAAACAGGAGCAGATCCCTGGACACTCCGAGTAGGGATAACATCTTGAGGTTGTGAAGAAAACGGCATCCTTGGAGGAGGTGGTGGAAGCACCGAACCAGTGGTAGCAGAGGTTGTAGCAGATATAGTGGAAGAGCTCATGTTTGATCTTGAGGCCATTGTAAACAATGTGGCAAAAAGTTTAGAAAATAGAAAGCCGATTAATGATTTTGCAAAGATTTTTAGTAAAAGTAGCACCACTTGCCCCACGGTGGGCGCCAAATTGTTTTGGTAAAAAATTACCTAAGCAATTAAGTGATCAAATTAGTTAAGTGAGGTAGTGTGCTAGAAATATGTATGAAACATGTGTTAACAAAATTAGATATGAAAACAGTTTCAGGATACGGCTCAGGATATAGAGCTGAATCTATGATCAAACAATGAGCAAAAATGTAAAGGTGGACACGTGATATACGAGGAAAGCCCTTGATCAATCTAGATCGCCGGCATAAAACCTCGGGAGCTGACAATCGCAGCTGCCTTGTTCTTCTATTACTTCAAATATCAGGATACAGTGCAGGATGTGGTGCGGATCGACTATGTGTTACAATGAAATTTGAATACAAGTGTGGTGTTTGCAATGAGCTAGAGAGTGAAAGTGTTCGAGAGTGTAAGTGTAAATTGTGTGCCTTAAACTGATCCGCCCCATCTATTTATAGTAAAGATAATATAACCAACTATCCTAAACTTCCGGGATCTACCGAATATTCCTTAATCGAACTGTAGACCTGGTCTTTCGGGTTCAACGTCTCTCCTTCAACAAACACGCCCGAGTCTTGAGGAGAAGAAGTCCACTTGACCGTTAGCAAGTCCCATTCTTCAACCTGCACGTGGTTAATTCGATAAAGCTCAGGATATCGCCCAAGATGTTAGCAATATCCTCTTCCAGCATCCTGGTCACAAATAAACAATTAAAGGCAGGATATTGGTCAGGATAAGTATGCTTAGAAAATGAGCCATAACACGGATTAATAAAATTTCAGACTTTTAAGTCTTCGACTTAATACCCTTTTTACCAAATTTTGACCCGTTCGTGATTTTATCACACAAACATGTTTATTTGATCCTTATTCTCATGATATTCATAATTTCAATAATTCCTATCATATTAGGTTCAAGTCACGGGTCTCTTACGTATCTTAAACCCGTTTACGCTCATATGCGTATTTTGACCCGTTAAGGGTATTTAGGCATATTTTGAGCATGAAACGCTTTCATTCGTTTCTAGCGTTATTATACAACATTTCTTATCAAGTAATCTTCCACCACAACTATATTTGTGGTGGACTTAATGAGGTGATCAATATAATCCGAGTTTTTCTCGTCGGATTGCTAATTTACGACAAAGACTCATATCGTGTCATTTGACCAAAGGTTTACATCTTTCGCTTCTTATACTTATTCCAATTATTTATTTGATCATAAAACTCGTTTCAAAACTACCCTTAAGGGTCGTTTGTCCAATTAAGCTTATAAGGGCATTTTAGTCCATTTTAGCCAATCATTTACGATGAAGGACTTTTGAATTTATATTGACCCATAATCCCTCTTTTAACTTATGATTTTGTTTGAAAAGTCATTAAGCTTTCCAAACGCAATGTTCATTATTTGAAACATTCGGTTTACTTATCAAGTAACCAAATGTTTATTTTGACTTCTTTTAACACTCATTGAACCTCACGTTCTAAATGAGTGTTACCCTTTTTCACATACCTGGCGCGGATCAATATATTGACCCATTTTTAATACCTTGCGTTTATAACCGCTAATTCATAGCGTTGCTAATACCCATTTGACATTTACTCCTGAAATAATATAACTCGACAATAATCATTAGTAGTTATTGTCAAAAGGTGATATCTTCACCTTTTGACCCATTTGGTCTAAGTGACCGATTATGTTGGCGAGATGATATTTATTACCATCTCATCTACATGACTCGCTCCGGTTTACATCGTGCTGTCATTTCACTTATTACTCGTTTCTTAACGCTTTTTAGCCTATCATGGCTTACGTCACACAGTGTCTTTCAAAACCAATAGTTATGGTCAACGCGTGACCAATTTACCGTTTTACCCTTATTGTTTGTTTTGGTTTACCCTATAAGGTAACCATTTAAAAGTTCATTTTCCAATTATCATAAAATGATCGAATTAACGATTTAACTCCTTTTAAACCATCAACATGGTTTCTTGTCATGCTCGACTATCTTGTTCCGTACGTCTACACGCCGGAACATCATACCTCAATTATGTATTTATCTTATTCGTAACTAATACGATAAGAGAATATTCTAAAATATAAGACTAGTCTAAGCTATACTTACCTTGCATCTGAATTATGCTTTTTCGTTCATTCTTGATTCGTTTTACCCGCTTCCTTCCCCAAGCTTTCACCTAGCTTGCCAAGCGTCAAACTATCATTGTAATTGTAAGATGGTTAGGTTAATCATAATCATTTACGACTATTCCATCCTACGCTTCTTACATCGAATTCATCATTCGATCATATACTTGGTCGGTTTCACTTTATAAAGTCAATCGACTTATCAACTTATTCAATGCACATTTGGTTTATTGAATTTCGCTTAGGCATTTCATCCGAACTCTTAACGAAATCAAATTTTACACACGAACTATTAGGTAACATGATTTCAAGCATCTATATCACGATCTTAACATCAATTCTTTTATATCATACAAAAACCCATTTCGTGAGAAGTAGGATCTTGTACCCAAATTCATGGTTTAATCAAACACCTTCTATTCGTTATCATGCATGTTGATTCTAAGCATAGTTATATCATCAATTTCATCATAACATTAAAACCCACTTATCTAAGTGTGTTAATTCATCAAATCCTTCAATTCATAGCATGTTATGCATGATTTTCACTTAGGGTTTTGTTATTAAACATGTATGCATCCCTAATCTAGCCATAACTTCTCTAATCCATGCCTAATTCGCGATTAGGATGATTATCCAATTTTTACAACTTCTCCAAACATCAAGATTTTACATACCTTATGATCCCCTAGCTTGGGTGATCATTAATCCATGTTCAATTGTGAATTAAGACTCCATTTGGACCTTCAATTTGATGATTATAGTGAAGCTAGGGTTTTGAAGCTCCTGGGGATGCTTCTGGTCGATCAGAACACCCACAACACACACTGAATGTGTGTTTTATTTTTAAGTTTTTCTTTTTATAACTTAACTTTCCATTTACCCGTATTTGGTCCCTCTTGTTTGGTTAGTTAATTAAATAGGTCACAACCCACTTAACTTCTAACAATATTGCCACTTTTTAAACTAGGTTAAACATTCCTAGTTGATTTAATGAGCTCGGGGAGTTTATGACTAAGTTTATTTTAAGTCCCGGTAACTCGGGCCTTCTATAAACTTTATTTCTACAAAAGCTTTCGTTCACTTTGTATTTAATATTAAGATCATTTGTTTAAATCCTAATATTTATCGGGTTACTCTCACCACTAACGGTACTTTACCCGTCTTTTAGTATTAACGAGGTTTGATTACCAAACTCGTTTTCGGGGTGTTACAAGTCTACCCCCTTAAAGGGGTTTCGTCCTCGAAACCTTTTCTTACATAATTCATTGAGTTTAAACTCAATGTATTTGATCCGAGAAATCTTTTAAACATCCTTTATACTTTTAACCAATTGTTAGTATTACCAGAAAAGTATGGTAACATCTTTTTGGTTACTAATTGTCTACGTATCTCTTATGACATAGTGCAACTTGAAATAACGTAATCTCGTTATTTCCACTAGTTTAGTTAACTTAGCGATATCCATCGCTTTCATATACTAACGAATTCTTTATGAATCCGTTATTTTGACCCGTTTAAGGGTCTTTAGTGAAATCTTTCACTTTTAGCAACAAATTCTTTTGTTTTCAAATTTATTTATTCGGTTCAGTTATACCGAATCCACCGCTTACAAGCAAACCAAATTTCTTGATTTGAATTGCTGACCTTAACCGGTCTCACTAACTAGACTTATTAATGCAGTTACTTTTTACCGCTCGCTTGGTTATAATGTGATTCTACTTCACATTGCATTTCTTGACCGTGATCGTATGTAGTTACTTTTTACCGCTCGCTTGGTTATAATGTGATTCTACTTCACATTGCATTTCTTGACCGTGATCGTGTCACATCATGTTTAATTTATATCAACCTTTCATTTTCGAAAATATCACTTTTCGAATATATCGTCTTGCGCCTATCAGTGTCAAGACTTGTATCTTTCATGCTTACTATTTAAATTCCTATCAGAATTTATATTTGTAAAAACGTTATTTCTTACTAAAACCGAAGTTTTAGTTTAGAATCTTCTCTTTAACTTTTGTCAATTATCCATACCGGGATATTGACAGTCCAAAATTTATTCTTTTACAATCTTTGTTTTGTGCGAGGATTCTCAACTGATCCTCTTGCTTTGTCTAATTAGCCCATAGGTTTTATCACTTAGCCTTATGGGCTATCTTGATTAGACTTTCACCTTTTTAAGGCGAAGTCCTTATATTTTATTTCTTTCTAATCTTGACCTGTGGGTCGTTTTAGTCTCGTAGACCTTTCCAGTGTTTATAACCCCAAAGGTTATGTTGATCCCGTAGATCATTCCTTGCTCATGGCATTCTTAAAATACATGTTTGGTGTCAAGGCACCCTGTTTTTGTTTGAAGTATCATTTGGTTTCAAGCTTAGATTCCGTTAACCTTGATTGTAGTTTCGTGGCTATAATTGTTTTCTTTCGGACAATTTTCTGACTTTATGACTTCTCACGTCATTTATGCGTCGGTTTATCTTATGCTCCCATTATCCAGTTTACATACATTCGTATTTGATTATGTCCCATTACCGGGCTCATTACTCTTTTGCTTTTTAACGCTACCATTATCCCGCTTGCGTTTACTCATGCCGTCCGGCATGATATTATATTCGACCCGTTCAACTTTAAAATAGTTGAACATAATTTATTCAAAATTTCTATTTACATTATCTTGTCGTCTTTTAGTTATGACTCAAAACCCGAGTGTTTTAACTTTCCATCCGAGCTCCCGTTTCTCGGTTTACGCATGTGTTTAATTCTTACCCATCAACCGGGTGTTTTACCGAAGTTGTTATTATTGCAACCCTCCCTGTATGCATTAAGACCTCGCTTCATTTTTATATTCCGACTTTGTCCTTAAGTTTGACGTTTTACAAAAACGACCCGTTAAGGGACATATTTGCATTTTCCGGGTTCGAGTGTAAGTACACCCCCTCCCAGTGCATACCTTAATCGTTTTACATGTTTGCATTTTCCGGGTTCGAGTGTATGTACACCCCCTCCCAGTGCATACCTTAATCAATTTACATGTTTCTTGGTCCCTTCCCTCGGGCTCATTATCCTAATATAATACGCTTCCGTCACTCGGCTGTGCGTTTACATTATTATCAAATATTTTGCTTATCTGATTCATTTGGGTACTTTTTAATTTGTCCCGCTCACCCCGTCCTTACTACATTGGATGTAAGCATGTCCATCATAAAAAGTTCATGGTAGCACGTGCTCACCACTTACTTGGCCAGAGTAAGCGATCAACACCTGGTATACATGACCTTTTTATAATTTTCACATTACACCCCATGTAAGTAATGCCTCTATCTGTTTCTCTTGGAAACAATATCCCGGATAGGTTTTCTATTCGGGTTTTTCCAAGTTTTTAATCTACATATGCAACTTTCAATCTCTACTTATTTGTTGCATATTACTATTTATGCAATTAAATTTAAAATGTGCACCTGGTACTGCTTGCCCTAACGGGCTTTCTTGCCATTACTTATTTGCGATCGTTACGCGATTTAGGTCCTTGATGAGTATGCTCTTCTTGTCATATCTCAGACCGTTCCATCATCATATCCACAATTCGTTCAACTCTCGTCATCTTCAGACGCGAGTGTCCTTCAATTAAAACATTCACATGAGTTAGTAATGTCAACTTCAATAATCGCCCGTATTATAATACAAGGCTTTTCTAATATACGCGTCAACGCGCGCAATTTCGTCAACTATATTCATCACTTAATTGAGGTAACGTGTATCACACGATAGCCTTATGTGTTGTTTACAACACTTTAGCATGCTAAACTATTAACATACATGTACTTACCGGATTTGCGATCAAGCCTCGAACCGAACACACTTTACTCTTTAACCATGAGCTCTGATTACCAACTTGTAACACCCTTGTTATTATTTTACGGTTTTCGTATAGTTTACGAAAACAAACATGTAATTTTGATAAATAAGGTTAGTTAAAACTTTTACAATTTAAAAGAATATACAACTTAATGTAATTGAATTCGTCATTTAAAAGATACGACGAAACGTCACGCGGAAGCTTGTATTTTATCGTGTTCGGTTCCTCCTCGAGCTTGATCTTCATCCGGCACTCTTGGCGATCACCTATGATCAAAACCACATCAAATGTTAGTTTTGATAGTGTTAGAATGGGTATAAACAAGTCCCATGGGTCAAAACAACAAAAATTAAAAAATTTCCGGAATTAGGGGGCGTCGCGCTACGCCTAGGCCCCTTTTTCACAGATTGTTGCTTAAATAGTTGCTGCATATTCCCAGAATAATCCGATTTCACGGAAACGAGCATAACTTTCTCGTTTTTAATCCGTTTTACCCGATTCTTTTTCCTACGTGTCCGTAATTTAGTTCTCCATCTTATGGAGTTAAAATCCAATATCCGGATTAATAAAATTTCAGACTTTTAAGTCTTCGACTTATTACCCTTTTTACCAAATTTTGACCCGTTTGTGATTTTATCACACAAACATGTTTATTTGATCCTTATTCTCATGATATTCATAATTTCAATAATTCCTATCATATTAGGTTCAAGTCACGGGTCTCTTACGTATCTTAAACCCGTTTACGCTCATATGCGTATTTTGACCCGTTAAGGGTATTTAGGCATATGTTGAGCATGAAACGCTTTCATTCGTTTCTAGCGTTATTATACAACATTTCTTATCAAGTAATCTTCCACCACAACTATATTTGTGGTGGACTTAATGAGGTGATCAATATAATCCGAGTTTTTCTCGTCGGATTGCTAATTTACGACAAAGACTCATATAGTGTCATTTGACCAAAGGTTTACATCTTTCGCTTCTTATACTTATTCCAATTATTTATTTGATCATAAAACTTGTTTCAAAACTACCCTTAAGGGTCGTTTGTCCAATTTAGCTTATAAGGGCGTTTTAGTCCATTTTAGCCAATCATTTACGATGAAGGACTTTTGAAAGTATATTGACCCATAATCCCTCTTTTAACTTATGATTTTGTTTGAAAAGTCATTAAGCTTTTCAAACGCAATGTTCATTATTTGAAACATTCGGTTTACTTATCAAGTAACCAAATGTTTATTTTGACTTCTTTTAAGACTCATTGAACCTCACGTTCTAAATGAGTGTTACCCTTTTTCACATACCTGGCGTGGATCAATATATTAACCCATTTTTAATACCTTGCTTTTATAACCGCTAATTCATAGCGTTGCTAATACTCATTTGACATTTACTCCTGAAATAATATAACTCGACAATAATCATTAGTAGTTATTGTCAAAAGGTGATATCTTCACCTTTTGACCCATTTGGTCTAAGTGACCGATTATGTTGGCGAGATGATATTTATTACCATCTCATCTACATGACTCGCTCCGGTTTACATCGTGCGGTCATTTCACTTATTAATCGTTTCTTAACGCTTTTTAGCCTTATTGTTTGTTTTGGTTTACCCCATAAGGTAACCATTTAAAAGTTCATTTTCCAATTATCATAAAATGATCGAATTACCGATGTAACTCCATTTAAACTATCAACATGGTTTCTTGTCATGCTCGACTATCTTGTTCCGTACGTCTACACGCTGGAACATCATACCTCAATTATGTATTTATCTTATTCGTGACTAATACCATAAGAGAATATTCTAAAATATAAGACTAGTGTAAGCTATACTTACCTTTCATCCGAATTATGCTTTTTCCTTCATTCTTGATTCGTTTGACCCGCTTCCTTCCCCAAGCTTTCACCTAGCTTGCCAAGTGTCAAACTATCATTGTAATTGTAAGATGGTTAGGTTAGTCATAATCATTTACGACTATTCCATCCTACGCTTCTTACATCGAATTCATCATTCGATCATATACTTGGTCGGTTTCACTTTATAAAGTCAATCGACTTATCAACTTATTCAATGCACATTTGGTTTATTGAATTTCGCTTAGGCATTTCATCCGAACTCTTAACGAAATCAAATTTTACACACGAACTATTAGGTAACATGATTTCAAGCATCTATATCACGATCTTAACATCAATTCTTTTATATCATACAAAAACCCATTTCATGAGAAGTAGGATCTTGTACCCAAATTCATGGTTTAATCAAACACCTTCTATTCGTTATCATGCATGTTGATTCTAAGCATAGTTATATCATCAATTTCATCATAACATTAAAACCCACTTATCTAAGTGTGTTAATTCATCAAATCCTTCAATTCATAGCATGTTATGCATGATTTTCACTTAGGGTTTTGTTATTAAACATGTATGCATCCCTAATCTAGCCATAACTTCTCTAATCCATGCCTAATTCGCGATTAGGATGATTATCCAATTTTTACAACTTCACCAAACATCAAGATTTTACATACCTTATGATCCCCTAGCTTGGGTGATCATTAATCCATGTTCAATTGTGAATTTAGACTCCATTTGGACCTTCAATTTGATGATTATTGTGAAGCTAGGGTTTTGAAGCTCCTGGGGATGCTTTGGTCGATCAGAACACCCACAACACACACTGAATGTGTGTTTTATTTTTAAGTTTTTCTTTTTATAACTTAACTTTCCATTTACCCGCATTTGGTCCCTCTTGTTTGGTTAGTTAATTAAATAGGTCACAACCCACTTAACTTCTAACAACATTGCCACTTTTTAAACTAGGTTAAACATTCCTAGTTAATTTAATGAGTTCGGGGAATTTATGACTAAGTTTATTTTAAGTCCCGTTAACTCGGGCCTTCTATAAACTTTATTTCTACAAAAGCTTTTGTTCACTTTGTATTTAATATTAAGATCATTTGTTTAAATCCTAATATTTATCGGGTTACTCTCACCACTAACGGTACTTTACCCGTCTTTTAGTATTAACGGGGTTTGATTACCAAACCCGTTTTCGGGGTGTTACAACACTAAACGTCCAGATCCAGGGAAACAAACATTTTTTTTACAAATAAAAAGGCACAAATACACATTTCAAAATTTATAATTCAGTCTTAGAGACTGAGGGGGTTCAGTCTTAGAGACTGAGGGAGATTCAGTCTTATAGACTGAGGGAGTTCAGTCTTAGAGACTGAGGGGGGTTCAGTCTTAGAGACTGAGGGAGGTTCAATTTTAGAGACTGAGGGAGGTTAAGCCTTAGAGGCTGGGGATATTTAGTCTTAGAGACTGGGAGGTTGGTCTTAGAGACCAGGGATTTAGTCTTAGAGACTGGGAGGTTGGTCTTAGAGATCAGGGAATTTAGTCTTAGAGACTAGGAAAGTTGGTCTTAGAGACCAGGGAGTTGGTCTTAGAGACCAGGGAGTTGGTCTTAGAGGCCAGGTAGTTAATCTGAGAGACTAGGGAATTTAGTCTGAGAGACTGGGTGGGATAGTCTGGGGAAAACTAGGATGATTACTTACGTACATTGATTGTGACTTACATGCTTATTTGATTACATGTTGATGTATGTGCATTGACGGGTGGTCCGTTGGACGACCCTTAAATGTTTTAAAAAGATTAAAATTCCATGCTTTACTTGGTTATTTGCTTGAATATAGTAACTACGAGAGATTGTGGCTGTGCAGGTTAATTTGCTTAATTCGGGGAAGTTAACTGGGTTAGAGATTAAGTGGAGCATCCATCGTTGATGAATGCAGCAAATGGTGATGTTCGGGATGTGTTTCAGATCATAAACTATGTTTAATGTGTAAGAGACATAAAAGCTTGAGATGGGGGTTTGATTATTATACTCGATTATAAAGAAATCGTTCATCATCACATATAAGAAGCAACAGAGGACACAATATCAATAAGTATCACATCTACAAAGTGGAGTCATTAGTGGGGAACATTGAATTAAAGGGGCGGCTAGTCACGTGTGGATCTTCTGAAGGTGGGCCAACATTTTAATTGCACAACATTTGCACATGGGTTAGACTTTTGAGGACTTATCTTGGCAGATATCAAAGCGCAAAAGAAAGTCAACAACACACGTTAACATCATGGGCCGCACATGGGGACTCTTCGAATTGTTTTGATTGGGCCGCCATTGTGGTTGGGTTCTTTGAGCATCACGTGACTTGTGGAGTTGTTTCATTGGGCCGCCACACAAAAGGCAAGACCTCCACATCAGTATAGCACATGGATTTGGGCGGCATATATCACACACACATGCGAGTTGGATCATCATCATTGGTTAGTGGTCGGTCGGGCTCTTCTTGAGGCTTGAGCTTTCCTCTTTGATGTAGTTGCCATGCTTTCCAAGAACTCCCAATCATCATTCTCATAGTTTGTTCCAAAAGTCCCACCGGTGATAGACATCAAATCACGTGCATCTTCGGCACTCAACCCCTCATGAAAAGCATTCATCAACTCCCATAATTCAATTCCATGATGAGGGCAGTTTTTAATCATCATGTTGAAACGCTCAAACGCCTCGTGAAACATCTCACCATGTTGTTGTTGAAAGCTTCTCAATCCCTTCCTTGCATCGTTTGTCTTTTGGGCGGTGTAAAACTCATCCAAGAAGGTTTGTTGCATCTCCCCCCATGTATATATGGATGCCGAAGTCGAGAATGATAAAGAGTGTGAAGCGCCAATCGTGCCTATCCGTGTGGGAAAATTAAAAATCCCTCACGCATTGTTGGACTACGGGGCAAGCATGAGTGTGCTACCGAGCGATTTATACGATATGTACGACTTTGGTCCACTTGAAGGTATAGACACCATGGTGAGCTTGGCGGATGGAAGTTGGAGGCGTCCACGGGGAATGGTTAGGAATGTTAAGATTCAGTTGGGAGAATTTGAATACCCGGTGGATTTTCTAGTTTTGGACTATGCTTCTACCAACATGGCATCACAACAAAGGGTAATTTTAGGTCGACCATTTCTCTATACGGCAAATGCTCAAATTGATTGTAGAGAAGGAATTATTACCATGACCGAAAGGAACCGTAAGTTGGCATTTGATGTTCAGACTAAGATGATTAGTTACGATTTTGTTGTGGCGAAGGATAACGGGTTTACTGAAAAAGTGTTACCACGAATGAGAAAAAAGCACCCACCGGACCGTGAAGAAACACATATGGGTTCAAGCAGGAGTGTATTTGATTACCCACCGAGTCAAAATGAGACGGATGCATTTTGCCCAAAGACAAGCTACAGTGGGGGAGGTGATAGGAACCGATTCTTTGAGCCACCATAAATGGGGGTGGCACGGTCTGGCTGAAGACGCGAAACTTAGCGCTGCTCGGGAGGCAACCCGAGGTTTTTCACTGATCTTGTTATTTCTTTAGTTTTCTTTGTTTCAGGGCCATGGCAACACTCAAGTGTGGGGAAGATGTGCGGATATTTGTGTGAAGGTGGTGATAGGAAGTCGGATTATCTACAACATCTGTTGTGGCAAACTTCACCAGGTCAATGTACTCTTTCCTTAGACTTGTCATGTTCTTTAGCTTTGAAATATTGTTAGTTTATTAGTTTGCTTTTGTTTATTAAAAAAAAATATAAAATGAAAAAATACCAAAAAGAAAATTGGGGTTTGAGATTTGAAGCTTTTGTTGATGTTGAATGAATTTTAGTGATCAAAGCCCTCAAAGCCATACATTGGGACAATGTATCCCAAGTGTGGGGATGGGGGAAATTTTTGAGAGTTTAAAAAAAAAAAAAAAAAAATTTGTAAATCCGAGCGAAAATTGTTAAAATTTGAAAGCTTGATATTGTACCATTTGACACACCGACACCCATTCCTAGTATTTTCTTGGTGAGGATTTGAGCCACACATGATTGTTATTGATATTTCATTGTTTGAGTGGCGGTGTGTGTATTGTGTTAATAGAACTTGTGTACGAATTCTCGTTGAAACTTAGAATTAGCATGCTTTTGAAAATGATAGGGGGACTTTTAGGAAGCCTCGTCTAGATGTGTGAGAGTGCGGGATTGGTGGGTTGGACCTCATACGTTACATATATGAGCTTGGTATTGTGAGGGGTGGGGGTTTGGTCCTTAGAAAGCCATGTTGAGCCTTAGACCATTCGATTGTGACCCGAGCCTACTTCCTACAAAAATTTTACCTTTTGAGATGACCCGGTTTAGGAGATTTAGTTTGTAGTATTGATGCTCTTGTATATATATTGTTGAGTTTGATGTTTTATGAAAAAAAAAAGAAAGAAAAAAAAAAGAAAGAAAAGAAAAAAAGAGAAAAATATGAAAAATTCAAAAAGAAGTATTTAGTTGCAATAGAGTTGAGAATGTCAAGAAGCTTTGTATTTATTTTTGGAGTTTGCTTCGTAGTAGTAGAAATAAATAAACCAGGTCAAATCAATTAGCTCTCGCATATATATTCCACCATTTTCCTACATTTACACCTAGCCCCGTTGCAACCCGCAAGTCCCTTTGATTCTAAAGCATGTTAGATACTTGTTAGGAGGAAACTTGATTTGTATACAAGCTTATTGTCGCGCACACACACACACACGCATTGAGTGGTTTAGCATTATGCTAATAATTTTTGTCACCGAGAGTTTGGCGAGGGGTGTGTCTTGTGGTATGATTGAAAGTTAGTAAAAGGACGGCACAGTTAGCTTGGTTTGCATGTTTGATCGCTTAGGTTTTGAATCGTTCTAAATGGGTTGCTTGGGACAAGCAACGGGTAAGTGTGGGGATGTGACGGGTGGTCCGTTGGACGACCCTTAAATGTTTTAAAAAGATTAAAATTCCATGCTTTACTTGGTTATTTGCTTGAATATAGTAACTACGAGAGATTGTGGCTGTGCAGGTTAATTTGCTTAATTCGGGGAAGTTAACTGGGTTAGAGATTAAGTGGAGCATCCATCAACGATGGATGCAGCAAATGGTGATGTTCGGGATGTGTTTCAGATCATAAACTATGTTTAATGTGTAAGAGACATAAAAGCTTGAGATGGGGGTTTGATTATTATACTCGATTATAAAGAAATCGTTCATCATCACATATAAGAAGCAACAGAGGACACAATATCAATAAGTATCACATCTACAAAGTGGAGTCATTAGTGGGGAACATTGAATTAAAGGGGCGGCTAGTCACGTGTGGATCTTCTGAAGGTGGGCCAACATTTTAATTGCACAACATTTGCACATGGGTTAGACTTTTGAGGACTTATCTTGGCAGATATCAAAGCGCAAAAGAAAGTCAACAACACACGTTAACATCATGGGCCGCACATGGGGACTCTTCGAATTGTTTTGATTGGGCCGCCATTGTGGTTGGGTTCTTTGAGCATCACGTGACTTGTGGAGTTGTTTCATTGGGCCGCCACACAAAAGGCAAGACCTCCACATCAGTATAGCACATGGATTTGGGCGGCATATATCACACACACATGCGAGTTGGATCATCATCATTGGGCCGGTAACAAGAACAATTTCACGTGGATTGGCAGTGGACTTCTAGAGGGGAAGCAGCACACGTTATGCTTGGGGATATTACTCAACATCATCATCACGGCACAACATGAGGGTCTTGACTTTTGGATTGGTCTGATCTCCACCGTAAATCAGTCAATACACACCGTAACACATTTAAGTCCACCGTAAATTACGGTGGAGCCGTAATTTACGGTGGTGGCTACGTGAAAAAAATGTAACTGCCCTCTTAAATGAGTTTTTGGGTGTCTTTTCATTACATCTCATCATTGGACGGTTTTGGATCATCCTTGGGGCGATTTTTGGCTACTTGCTTGGTTTGTGAACAATTCTTATCATCCGGTTTGTATTTTCGATTCGTATGAACATTGATTTGATTATGATGATGATTCACCGAGCCATGTCCGGCTAAACTCTTCGGTGATCATCTTAGGTGAATGTTTCTTGAACTTTTATGTGTTTTAATTCTGAATTTCTAGAATGATAACTTGCGTTGCTTGAATATCATGGTGTATGTTTGATTGCTTGTAATTTGTTAATCGATATTGCAATTTCTAGTCTTAATCGTACGTTCTTGGTGCCGTTGGCAATTGAGATATCACGGGAAGGGTTAGGGTTGGTTATTGGTTAATTGGTCATCGGGAAACAACCTCGCGTTTATATAATCCGAGTACTTTGTCCCCTTTTATCACTTCAATCATCTATACACGAGTTATGTCTATGTAACTCTTTCTAGTTGGAATTGCACACAATTGTTTAAAGAAACTGAAACCTAGGGTGATCATTGTTCTCTCCTAATTTGTCTTAAAACCTACATTTGATTTGCATTAGTTTAATTTAGCTTTCTAAATCAACAAACCAAGCTCTTGAATTTTAATTTCTGCAATTTAGTCTAATATTAGTTTAAGTACAAAGCTATACAATCGACACATTTTCCACATACTCCCTGAGTTCGATACCCTGCTACCGCTATCTATATAGTTGTGTTTTTGGGATTAAATTTGCGTGACCACGACAATCACGTCATGCATATGTGTGGTTGTGTTACAGACACCATGCCATCATCTTCTGATACCGGAGTGTCAGACACATTGGATCCTATGGCGATTGTGTCGGACGACGAGATTGTCTCTGAGGATGAGGTCTATACATCGGACACTACAAGCACGGATGAGGATGACTTCCAGCCTTTTGCTCTACCAGACTTCGGGGATGACGTGCCTCTAGCTGATGGTCCTTTCGACGGGGATCTACCTCTCGTTCCGATCCCTGCTCCTATCCCCCTCGCTGCTTTTCCCTTAGAGGATTTACCCCTCGACACGTTATCAGATGACGATATCGGCCTTTTAATTGAGGGTCCCCCGGAGGGTGACCAGGATGGAGGGGCCTCTATGGAGGACGATATTCCGGTTGACGACCCTGTAGTTCCTATTGTTGAGGTTCCTGCCGCTGACGCTGTTATCTTGCCACCTGCTGAGGCTCCCGTAGAGGAGGCTCCTTCTGATTCATCTGGTCCAGACTCGTTTGAGTCTGTGGCATCCGCATCTATTCACGACCAGGGCGTGCAGCGCTACCCTCCTGACGCAGACTCAGACATGGCGATGTCTGCTGCTCCTGTCGTTCCCCATGACATCGACCCAGATCCTGAGGTCGAGTTCGTACCTGCTGAGCCTGCTCTAGTTGGCCCAGAGCCTATCATTGCTCATGACCCTATTGATGTCCCAGCTGTTGCACTGTTGTCTGATCCTTTACCAGAGCCTGATCACGTTGATACACCAGTCCTGGCACCACCTATTGTTGATGCCCCAGTCGTCGTACCACCGGTTTCTAATGTCCCTATTGTTGATGCACCACTGCCTGATCCTGTGCCGGTGTTTGTTGACCGTGCACCATTTGCCACACATGTCGATCTGAGATATGCTGACACCCGTAATGGGTGGATCGAGGACGACGATTATCCATCTTTTTTTGTACCAGTCTGACACTGCTGCACCCGTTTTTGCACCGCTTGATGTTCCCCAGTATCGTCCGCACGTATCTGATGTCCACCGCACGGACTTACCCATCACCTTTCTACTGGAGATCCCTCCTCCCCGTCTAGGGGAAGGACCTTCCACACAGCTGCCCGATCATATGCCCCATTCGACAGCAGCTTTTTCATTTATGCCCTCTTTTACACCTGCCCCACACACTACTTTTCCTGCTTCAGCACCTATGGGCGAGCCATTTTTGTGGTCATCGCCCAATGTTATGCCTCTGTCAGACCCGTATCACCCTTTCCATGTCGGATATTCCACGGAGGACATACTTATATCCCTGCAGTTACAGCAGGATGCATTGAGCAGACGCGTTTTGGAGCTGGAGAGGACCCCGTGTCCTCCCCCTTGTCTCTGTTAGTCTCCTTTTGCTACACCACCAGCTCCTCTTCCACTACCCCCTGATTCTGATGTTCGCTTCCTTACTCCTGAGCAGCAGATTGCTTATTTGCTGCGCGTTATCCATGCACTTGAGGAGGATTGGGTGCGTTTGCGTCGTTTGATTTTCTTCCCTCCTCCTCCTCCCCCACCAACATGAGGATTTTTGGTCTGTTGCAGGTAGTGTTACTTTTGGTGAGAAGACAGCGATTGAGCCGACTGCACAGCATTTTGAAGACCACAGGATGACATGATGACTTTTGATATTTGATTTTTGGTTGTTGTATATGGCTATATAGTCCAGACAAGGGTGATGTGGCCCTTAGTCGCTTTTGATGTACGATACAGTTATAAAACTTGTAAACATTTTATTGTGGTCTTGATTATATAATAGCTCAATCGCAGTATTCTCATTATATGCGTTGTTGAATTATTTGTTTTATATTATAACATGAGATGTTATGTGTTATGAGATTGATGGAAGTTATTACATACGCATACTACTTACTTATTATACTTACCATGACCTGACCAATATGATCATCTTTTAGAAGATGCCTCCACGACGAGACACACGTTTACCTACTACCGAGACAGAATTGCAAGCAATAATTTCGCAAGCCATAGCGGATTACGAGGCCTCCCGCGCTGAGACCAGCGGAGGTACCTCAAGAAACAACAACCCACCACATGGTAATGTTTAAATCATTGAGACACATTACATTACGTTTGGACATTCCATGTACAATTGCTAATGCTTTCTGTAAACATATTGCCTGTACGGGCTGTACCTACAAGCAATTTCTGGATTGCAAGCCCTTAAATTTCGACGGCACTGGAGGTGCTGTTGCTTTCGTCAGATGAGCAGAAAAGACGGATTCTGTTTTGAGGATGAGCAAGTGTGCTCCTGAACAACAAGTTACTTACATCTCAGGGCTTTTTCTTGAGGGTGCTTTATCCTGGTGGAACCTTCAAGTACAAACCTTAGGGGAGGCGGCGGCGTATGCATTGACATGGGCTGAGTTAAAAGAGCTCATGTGGAAGAAATACTGTTCACGGGCCGAAATCCAAAAGCTGGAAACTGAGTTTTGGAATCTTAAAATGGACGGCCCGAAAATCGCCGAGTATGTTCAAAGGTTTCATGATCTATCCCATGTAGTACCATACATGGTTACGCCTGAATTCAAACACGTGGAACGTTTCATCTGGGGGTTGGCACCCCAGATTATGAGCATGGTGACAACATCGAAGCCTGCCACAATTAGTGAGGCAATTGATCTAAGCGTGGCTTTAACTGAAGAGGCGATCAGGCTAAACAAGTTTTCCAATGCTGATCAGAAAAAGAAGGAAACTCATGTGGAGTCCTTTGGAGAAAACAAACGAAAATTCTCCAACTTTAAGCAAGGTACCGGCAGTTCGAACAAGAAGGGTGACACAAGCGCACCGGCCAAGGCAAAGGGGAAAGGGTATATGGGCACCTTGCCCAAGTGTAACGCGTGTCAGTTGCATCACGATGGACGATGCAGATCTGGAAAATGTGAAGCATGTGGTAGAGCTGGACACTCGAAAGAAACTTGTTGGGTTGGTACTGGCCGTGGTGGCCAAAGGGGTTTTGGTAACAACAACCGTGGGGGTAATGGAAATGGGAACCGCCCGCAAGGAAATAATGGAGGAAATGGAAACCGTGGTAATTTTCCGAATCAAGCTGGAAGTGGGAATCGCAACCAGAACAATGCTCAAGGCGGTAATGGGAATGGTAACGGTCGGGGACCGGGATGTTTTAACTGCGGAGACGTCGGGCACTTCAAGCGTGAATGCCCAAAACTCAACCAAGAACAAGGCAGAGTCTTCAACATAGGTGCAAGGGAAGCACGCCAAGATCCAAATGTCGTTACCGGTACGTTCCCTATTAATCAACGCTTTGCATCTGTACTTTTTGACACTGGTGCCGACTATAGTTTTGTATCGCTAGAATTTAAGAAAATACTTGGGTTAACTACTAGTAAGTTAGACATTCCGTACTCAATTGAACTGGCCAATGGAAAGCTAGTAGAAGCGAATGAAGTTATCAGAGGTTTCGTAATAGAGTTGGGAGAACACGAGTTTACACTGGATCTACTGCCAGTCGAGTTGGGAAGCTTCGATGTGGTAGTAGGGATGGATTGGTTATCGAGTAACAAAGCTGAAATTGTATGTCACGAGAAGACCATTCGCATCCCAATGGCGGATGGAGAAACGGTTGTGGTACATGGGGAGAAGTGCGATACGCCTCTAAGGATCATTAGTTGTTTGAAAGCGCGGAAGTGTTTACAAAAGGGATGTGTTGCCTTCTTGGCACACATCGTTGATAAGGAAGCCGCTAAGCCGAAAATAGAAGACATTCCAGTTGCGAGGGAGTATCCTGAAGTCTTTCCAGAAGACTTTCCAGGATTGCCGCCACAAAGACAAGTCGAGTTTCATATTGACTTAGTTCCAGGCGCCGCACCTGTGGCTAAGGCACCCTATCGACTTGCACCGTCAGAAATGCAGGAGTTGTCAACGCAACTTCAGGAGTTGCTAGACAAGGGATTTATCAGACCAAGCTTGTCGCCTTGGGGAGCTCTAGTTTTGTTCGTCAAAAAGAAGGATGGTAGTTTTCGCATGTGTATCGACTACCGGGAGCTGAACAAGTTGACAATCAAGAATAGATATCCTTTGCCACGAATTGATGACATGTTCGATCAATTACAAGGTTCAAGTTTTTACTCAAAGATCGATCTACTATCAGGTTATCATCAGTTGAGAATTCAAGAAGAAAGCATACCAAAGACTGCTTTTAGGACTCGCTATGGACATTACGAGTTCCTGGTTATGCCGTTTGGTCTAACAAACGCACCAGCAGTGTTTATGGATCTGATGAACAGAGTTTGTAAGTCGTATCTTGATAAGTTTGTGATCGTGTTTATTGATGATATTTTGATCTACTCAAAGACGAAGGATGAGCACGAACAACACTTAAGAGCTATTTTAGAGCTGCTTAAAAAGGAGAAGTTATACGCTAAGTTCTCAAAGTGCGAGTTCTGGTTACCAGAAGTTCAGTTTCTTGGTCATGTAGTTAATGGAAATGGAATCCATGTGGATCCCACAAAGATCGAGGCAATCAAGAATTGGGAGACCCCAAAGACGCCAACCGAGATTCGACAGTTTCCAGGTTTGGCTGGTTATTATCGCAGGTTCATTGAGGATTTCTCGAAAATCGCTCAACCTTTAACCACTCTCACACAGAAAGACAAGAAGTTTGATTGGGGTGACAAACAATAAGAAGCGTTTCAACTGTTGAAAAACAAGCTCTGCGACGCGCCAATCTTATCACTACCCGAAGGCACGGACGACTTCGTGGTATATTGCGACGCCTCGCGTCAGGGTTTAGGCTGCGTGTTGATGCAGCGACAGAAAGTCATAGCATATGCTTCTCGCCAGTTGAAAGTTCACGAGAAAAATTACACCACGCATGACTTGGAATTGGGCGCGGTGGTGTTTGCTTTGAAAATCTGGCGACATTATTTATATGGCACGCGCTGTACGATCTACACTGATCACAAGAGCCTGCAGCACATATTCGATCAGAAAGAGCTTAACATGAGGCAAAGACGCTGGGTAGAGCTGCTAAATGATTATGACTGTGAAATCAAGTATCACCCAGGGTAGGCGAATGTGGTCGCCGATGCCCTGAGTTGAAAGGAAAGGATCAAGCCCATAAGGGTTAGGGCTTTGGAAATGATTATACAAACGGACCTCTCATTACGCCTTCATGCCGCGCAGAGAGAAGCTCTCAAGGAAAGAAATATTGAAAATGAATATCTCCGTGGGATGGAGAAGCAGTTGGTACCAAACGGGGAAGGAACGTTGTGCTTCATGAAACGAATTTGGGTTCCTTTGTTTGGTGGTTTGAGAGATGTTATTTTTTACGAAGCTCACAAATCACAGTACTCGATCCATCTAGGATCGGATAAAATGTACCAAGACCTAAAGGATTTCTATTGGTGGCCAAGAATGAAAGGCGATGTTGCAATATATGTTGGCAAATGTTTAACTTACACCAAGGTTAAGGTTGAATACCAAAAGCCTTCAGGTCTCTTGCAGCAACCTGAAATACCCAAATGGAAATGGGAACAGATTTCCATGGACTTTATAACGAAGTTGCCAAAGACGCCCAAGGGCCATGATACGATTTGGGTAATAGTAGACCGTCTAACGAAGTCTGCGCACTTTTTGCCAATCAAGGAAAAAGACAACACGAGTAAACTTGCTGAAATATACATGAGGGAGATTGTTGCACGACATGGAGTGCCTCTCTCAATTATCTCTGATAGAGATGGAAGATTCGTGTCAAGGATTTGGCAGTCCTTTCAAGAAGCTTTTGGTTCTCAGTTAAATCTGAGTACTGCATTTCATCCACAGACTGATGGACAGAGTGGACGAACAATCCAAATGTTGGAAGACATGCTGCGAGCTTGCGTAATGGATTTAGGTGGAAGTTGGGACACTCACCTACCATTGGTTGAATTTTCATACAATAACAGTTACCATGCAAGTATCCAAGCCGCACCGTTCGAAGCTCTCTATGGACGCAAATGTCGATCACCGGTTTATTAGGCCGACGCGGGTGATAGACAGTTAGTTAGTCCGGATTTGGTTCAAGAGACAACAGACAAGATTTTTCAGATCCGAGTACGCATCAAAGCAGCTCGTGATCGACAAAAGTGTTATGCGGACCTAAGAAGGAAACCTCTGGAATTCGAGGTGGGAGATATGGTGTTGTTGAAAGTTTCACTCTGGAAGGGTGTGGCACGCTTTGGGAAGCGTGGGAAGTTGAATCCGCGATACATTGGTCCATTCAAAATTCTGAAAAGGGTTGGTTTGGTAGCATACAAGTTGGACCTACCTGCTGAACTTAATGGTGTTCACGATACATTTCACGTATCTAATCTGAAAAAGAGTCCAACTAAGGAGACAGTGGTCATTCCTGCCGACGAAGTTCATATCGACGACACACTCCACTTTACTGAAGAACCCGTTGAGGTTACGGATTGGAAAGTTACCGGAGTAGTGTCAAACTCGTCAAAGTTCGATGGAATGCACGACACGGGCCAGAATTCACGTGGGAACGTGAGGATGGTATGAAAGAAAAATACCCACATTTATTCCCCAAGACCCCTGCATCTAGTAGCAGAACTAAAATTTCGGGACAAAATTTCTCTAACAGGGGGAGAATGTGACAACCCTCATAATTACAGGTATCCGTACACTTAATTAATATTAAATTTGTGCTTAATGACTGTGCTTGATTACAACTGACAAATTAAACTGCTTTATGATTCTTACATCATACATACATATGCATCACATTCATACTGTCACTCCATTTATTACACACAAACCATAGTGACATACTTGATGCACAAAGCACAGTTAGCACACTGAACGGATAATTCGAAAACATGCTGACAATGCTAGCTCATAGACAGACAATATTTTGAGAACCAGTATGAGCCAGAAATAAAGTATCACACTAGGGTAGTGTGTAGGGAAGTGAGGACCATAAAACTGCGTCACTAGGTGATAGTTTAGGTGCCAGAAAGTGCCTAAAACCCACTCTAAATGCAGAATTCAGCATCTATTAACAAAATTCAGCATTTAAATGTGCTAGTAACGTGCAAAAACATGGCAAAATGGTCATGTATGCTTTCCTAAGTGTCGGGAATTAAAAGGGTCACTAAAAGTTACATAAAGGACACCTTACGATATAACTTAGCACTTTAATGGAACGATACCTAACCGAACAACCGGACATTACCCGGAACACAAAAAATATATTGTTAAAAACATTGTTACACTTTTTCTGAGCTAGTCATGGTCCCCGAACACTGAAACACACTACTTATTACATGGTACATACTACACATTAGATTTTACATCTCAAACCTTACTAATTACCAATTGCCCATTTAAATTACAATTACCCCCCCCCCCATTGCAAGTAATCGACTCTCATGGCCCCACCCACCAAAATCACCTAATCTTCTAATATCTTCACCAATCTCTCATTGGATTTTGTGAGATTGTGATGTGATCATGCAAGTACTTCCACTAAACCCTGACACTTACACTTAGCACCCTATTAATCATCCTCCTTACCATCAAATGTTGCATTTAACCCCCCCCCCCCTATGGCTGAATTTTCGAACCAAAGCATGGCCCTCAAGATATTTTTAAATTTTGCTCAATCCCCATGCAATCTCTTTAGAGATTGTGAAGTGACTATGTGTGTACTAGTGGTGACACAAGATCCTATGGATAATAGAGTTTGAATATTAATAACCATCATCACCATCAACTAATCATCTTCCTCATTACAACACAAACTCCCTCTCCCCCTTGCAAGCTTCGGCCGAGATACCCCCTTGCCACCACCACCATTTTCAATTTTCCTTCATCTATTCCAAGCTAACTACAAGGTGCACAAAGGTGAATCACGAAGTGTGGAGCTCACGGATCGTCAAGGACCTCCCTCGTGTGCTTTTATCCACCCGTTTTTCTCTAGTGTTTCTTCCCTAGCTTAAAAGCTAGTAGTAAGCTTCTTGATCCTCGTCTATTTCATATTTATGGTACTTAATAGTTATGTTATGATGAGAATACATGAACACTAAAAGATCATAGACAAAAGTCTTACACATAAAGCTAGCATGTTGATGAAATAAGATGAACTCTTGATAAAATAAAGTTGTTTTGATGATGTTGTTGATTATTTGATGATTGCTAGTAATAGAATGTTTAACATCATGGTTGAACTTGTTAAAGTAAGGTTAAAAGCTTAAGTTAACAAGTTCGGAGGTGATTAGTGATCTACATCAAAGAATCACCTCCATGTTTCAACATAAACTTGGTAACAAAGGGATTTCATGAAAAATAAGTGAACTAAGTAAGTAGATAGTCGTATGGACCCGAGGGTTACAAATGATATTTCTAGACAAACCAAGTTAAAAGATGGATTTTTGAAAAGTCATGATTCTTACACCATTTTTGGAAGGAAATAAGTTTATGAATACTAGTAAGACATGAAAATGTTGTAAATGGATATTTTTGGAAAATAAGTTCACAAGTAGTGAACATCTAAAAATCCCTAGAATGAGATTTTAACAAAAGTAAACACACCTTAGAGGGTAACTAAACCCACTAAACACCCCACTAAGTTACTACGCGTTTTTATGAAAAACCAAGTTTATGTTGTGATGTAAAGTGCATTGTTTTTGCACTTGACTAGTGTAATATTGTTTAGTAACTTGTTATTGATTGATCGAATGATTTCCGAAAAGAAAATGATATGCTAATAAGCATGGACACCTCCGTTTACTAAGGAAACTCTGGCGAAATTTTCTAAAAATCCAACACTTAGAAAATATTTTTAACAAGTGCTAACAAATATATTTTACCTTTGTTTATCAAAATAAACTTCGCCATAGGTTTTGTTACAAAAATACAAAGTATCGGAGGTTGGTTTTGGTAAATAAAAATGGATAAATATATATTTAGAATATATATTTTGCTAATACACTTGTGTGAAAAAATTGTATATTTTGTGAACTAGCTGTATTATTTTAGGGTAAAATAATATAACTTACAAGTTAACTGGAAATTACAACTCCTAAATAATACCGAAAACATCAAGGAATAAAATATTCAAGTTACACACTTGGCATTGTGAAACCGAACGCGGAAACGTAACTTACGAAATATTCCGCAAAATACTCTTACACATATATTTTTGGTAAAATATTATTTTGGAAACTAAAGAAGTAAAATATATTATTTTTGGGAAAAATACATATATTTTGGGAATACGTTATTTTTGGACAAATGAGTTAAATATATTTTCCTAAGTGGGACTTAAAATATATTTTTCGAAACTACAAATGTACATGTATAAATACCCCCATCCTTGGGAAGGAAATACGCATATAAAATACTTGAGAAGTATGGACACGAAATAGTTGCCTAACTATTATTCCAAAACCTAAAAACAAAACTTAAGTTAAAATAATTATCATTGTTTTAACAAGAAGTTATAACTTGGAATAATATCAAAGTAACGTAACTCAAAACCTTCATACTAAGCAAAGGCACGGCCCGTTCCTCTAATAGACGTTAGTACACTGTAGGTAGTCGTGTTTGCTGAGGAGACTTGGGTTACACATACTGAAGACGCAATACAGTGAGTTCATGTCCCCCTTTTCTTTAAACTGTTTTGTTTACTTACCTCGGGGGTGAAATACATGTTACAAAGGGATACTTACAATACTATTGGTATGATTAGCTTAGGAAAGAACCATAGATCATGTGATAGGGTAGGCGGATACTTGGTACCATTAATCCTCATATCAGGACCGAGGGGCATGAGTGATAAATCTATTTGGGTGTAGCGAGCCCACTCCCATGAGGTCGGGGCGGCCCATAGAGGTGAACTATGTCTTCCAACCGGGAGCCCGGTACAACTTTGCTAGGTTTGAGTCTTCCTACACCGTCACACATATCAGTGGCCTTGCAAACCATTGGTGATCTTTTCCTTGCTTGCAATCATACCGGGACATACATACATACATACATTGAATACAAAGGTTTATACATACTCACATACACATGAACTCGCTCAACTTTTTGTTGATTTTTCAAACTACATGTATTTCAGGGAACTAGCGGATCTGGCGGGGTATGCATGTGTTTAGCTGCGTTGAATAAAAGATGTCATCCAGGGTACTAGGTTTAGGAGGTGTAACCCTTACCTGGATGGGTTACATGTCTTTAAACCACGTTTTATTTAAATTCTTTTGCTGTATCTCATGAACACGTCGTAGACAAGTATGGTTTGTAACTTATTTTAAGTGTCGACATTTTCAAACATTGATGTTGTGGTATTTTAAACTTAATGAATGGATGAACATCTTGTGTTTTTTATCATATAGCATTGTTATGATTGTTGCTATGGTATTAAGAAGTCACACCAAATAAACCCACGCTTCCGCAAAAGCCAGGGTGTGACAACTCGCATATCGCTCTACCTTCGTCTTCAATGACCATGTTAAGAAGGATGATACAAGCGTACATAATGTGTCATAACCTCTTTGGTGTAGCCGAACGTGCTGGATGTTCAATGATATGCCATTTTTTTTGTAGAACACCAAAAGCCCTTTCAATATCTTTTCTCGCACCCTCTTGATACTTCACAATTTTTTTTCTTTTTTCGTCTGTCGGGTACGGAATAGTTTTAACAATTGTCAAGTACGTTGGGTATATTCCATCTGCTAGGTAGTAACCTCGCCTGTATTCCACCCCCGAAACCGTAAAACTTGTGTCTGGACCTGTTCCCGCCACTACATCGTCAAATATCTGTGACTGGTATATGATGTTAAGGTCAATGAGCGAACCAGGTAGACCAAAAAAAACTTGCTAGATCCAGAGATCCTGTGACGCAACAGCTTCTAGAATAATAGTCGGATGTCCATGATCTCCCCTAGTATACTGACCTTGCCAGGCAACTGGGCAGTTCTCCCATGGCCAGTGCATGCAATCAATGCTCCCGAGCATTCCTGGGAAACCATGTCTCTGTTCGTGTGCTTGATATAATTTTTGAACGTCGTTTGCGTTCGGTCTCCGCAGGTATCTCTTGCTATATAATTTTACAACCCATTCGCAAAACTTGTGCAAACATAGACGTGCGGTTCTTTCGGACATCCTTACATACTCGTCTAATGCATCGGGTGCGTAACCATATACTAGTTGGAGAATGGCCGACGTACATTTTTGTAAATTAGTGAAACCCCTTTGCCCCCTAGGGTCGTATCGCAGTGTAAAAACCGGATCAGACTGGGCCATGTCGCCTGCGATACGTAAAAAAAGTCGACGTCTCATGCGGAACCAACGTCGAAACACCTCGTCTGTGTACACGGGTTCGTCGGCAAAATAATCGGCTACTAGTTTATCGTGGGCGGCTATATATTTAAAACGAAACATAAATGAAATTAATTATAAAATACATTTTCAAATCTATATAAAACATATGGAAAAAATAATAAAGTACCTTCTTGGTCTCGGTTTAATTTTGCTCGTCTCGTTAATGGTTGGGACGATGCTTCATCACCCGCCATGAAGACCTGAGCCGCGTTCATAATCATGTTTTCCATAAATGCGTCATTCTCTTCCGAAGATGATGAATACCACGTAGATGAAGAAGATGAAGAAATGGAAGAAGGTGAAGCCATGGTAATTTTTGAGAGAGAGAGATGGGGTTATAGTGGGTAAAAAATGGTATAAAAATTGTTTAGTTTTTATAAAAATGGAAGAGGGTTTATAAAATGTGAGAGAGATATGAGATTGTAGTGGGTGAAAAGTTGTGAAAAATGGTGTAAAAGATGTGAGTATTTATAAAAGTGGGAGTGAATTGGGTATAATTTTGAAAAATGGCCGTTATTTAATAAATGAAAAATGTTAATTTGATTTTTTTTATTTAAACGGTCTAATGCATCGGGGTCCCCACAATTTTTGTCGTTTAATGCCCCGTCTCCAACGTCTCAAGCTCGCCGGTGAGGACGAGGACGACCCAGGCGGCACGGTGTGCTGGCCGGCGCCGGTCCTCGACGCCTTGGGGACGTACCCCATACCGCATAGCCTAAAGAGTTAATGTTTGTGTATGTAGTTTATTAATTATTAATTCAAAGTTATTTATAGAAAAGGAACCTTTAGGCTGAGCTGAAGCTCAACATGTATACATCTTTAGTCGATTTAAAATTTTACCTATTGAAAGTGTTTAACCACTCCTTATACCCTTATAAGTTGGTTTGCGGGAAGACTGTTGTTATGGATTAAATTTTGAGCCCATATCCTGAATTATATCTTGAATATATATTAGCTGTTTACAATCAGGATATCGGACCAGGATATTAGTAACATCCTGATGCAGTATCCTGGTAGTTGCTAACAATTCGCTTGCAGGTTGTGCTTGCAGGATCACAACGTTAACAAGGACTATTCTCCTGAAGACTCGCTCCATGTGGCCGGGGAATGAGTGTTGAAGCCGGAAGACTAGTTCTCCAACGTTTCAAAAGGAATATTCCGGAGGACCCCAAGATTTTAGGAGAGTTTGTTTATTATTTGTAACTATATAAATGGATAACCAGATCACTAGGTCACACACTACACAACAGTTCTCGAACTCGTACAATTCTTTCTTACATTTACGCACTAACACACCACACTAGCAATCTTTGTAACACTTAGTGGCGATCTGAGCTATATCCTGCATTGTATCCTGAATATTCAAGCAATAAGAAGAACAAGGCAGCCGGCGATTGTCAGCTCCCGAGGTTTTATCCCGACGATTGATCAAGGGCTTTCCTCGTACATCCTGTGTCCACTTTTACTTTCCTCGTACATCCTGTGTCCATTTTTACTTTTTCCTCGTACACAATTTTTTTTACGTTATCAGTGCATATAAAACGCGAACGTAAAAAAAACAAGACGTAAAAAAAACTTCGACAAAACAACAAAGTGTCCGCCCACGTTGCGTAAAAAAAGAGGTAGTTTTTACGTTTATGTTTAACGGGATAAAAATTTATGGCAGTTTTTTTACGGGGATATTTGTTTTTTTTTTTTACGTTTACGCTTTGCAATAAAGGTTCTTCCCCACCCTAATCCACGTTTGAAAAAAAAATCTGGGTGAAACCGTATTTTTTTACGGTTACGTAAAAACCCGTATTTTTTTATTTTTACGTTACCTATTTGTTTACGTAAAAAGTAGAACGTTTTTTACTTTAACTATTTATTTACGTAAAAAAGTAGAACGCTTTTTTAATTTTAAGTTTTTTTCGTTTACGGGATATAAATTTATTGTTGTTTTTAACTTTTTAATTTTTAATTTAATTTAATTTTTTTCGTTTACGGGATAAACATTAAGGGACAAATTTTTTACGGGTATCCACGTTTGAAAAAAAAACATTGGGTAAAACCATATTTTTTTTACGAAAAACATTTTTTACGTCCTTACGTCAAAAAAAGTTTTAAGTAAAACAAAACATTTTTTACGTCCAAAAAAAAGTTTTTTTGTTTTTTTTACGTTATCTGCGCATATAAAACGCGGTTGTAAAAAAAACAAGACGTAAAAAAAACTCTGTCAAACCAACAACTTATGGCAGTTTTTACATTTACGTGTACGTTGCATAAAAAAAAGACAGTTTTTACGTTTTCGTTTTACGGGATAAAAATTAATGACTATTCTTGGTTTTTTTTTTTTTTTTTTTTTTTACGTTTACGATTTGCAGTAAGGGGTCCCCCCCTAAACCACACATGGGAAAATTTTTTTTGGGTAAAACTGTATTTTTTTACGGTTAAGTAAAAACCCGTAATTTTTACGTTTACGTTACCTATTTGTTTACGTAAAAAAGTAGAACATTTTTTTTATTTCAAGTTTTTTTTTCGTTTACAGGATATAAATTATGGCAGTTTTTAATTTTAAAATTTTATTTTATTATTTTTTTCGTATTACAGGTTAAACGTTAAGGACAATTTTTTACGATTATCCACATTTGGAAAAAAACGTTGGATAAAACCGTATTTTTTTACGAAAAATATTTTTTTCGTCAAAAAAAAAAGTTTTTACGTCCAAAAAAAGTTTTACGTAAAATAAATCACTTTTTACTTAAAAAAAGTTTTTTTTCTTTTTTTTACGTTATCTGTGCATATAAAACGCGGGCGTAAAAAAACTCCGGCAAAACAACAATTTATGGCAGTTTTTACATTTATGTTGCGTTAAAAAAGGCAGTTTTTACGTTACATTTTACGGGATAAATATTTATGGCAGTTTTTTTATGGGTATTTTTTGTTTTTTGGTTTTTTGTTTTTGTTTTTTTTTTACATTTACGATTTGCAGTAAGGAATCCACATTTTGAAAAAAAAATGTTGGGCAAAATCGTATTTTTTTATGGTTATGTATAACCCTTATTTTTTTACGTTTACGTTACCTATTTGTTTACGTAAAAAAGTAAAATGTTTTTTTTTGATTTTAAGTTGTATAAACAGAAAGTTTTCAATTGACATGTGTAAGGACCTTCAAAAATGTTCTAAAACTACCCGTAAGTGAAAACCCGGACCCCCGAAACCCTAATCCATGTCAAAAATCAAGAAAATCATATTTTATACCCTCTCGCGGGCCGCGTAAAGAACAAGAGGGCCCTTACGCGGGCCGCGTCAACCTATGTTTGACCGGATAAGCATTCCCAGGCCACGTGGCGTACACGTGGCAGCACTACTGATGACACGCTAGCCCTAGTCTACGACTAGGGTTCCTCGCGGGCCGCGTAAGGATCGAGCAAGGGCTCACGCGGGCCGCGTGAGACCCATTTTTCAGCTATAAATAGGATGGGTCATGAGCAGTTCACTGATGTCGAAACCAAAACTCAAAAACGAAGTTTGGCTGCTCAAATTCGAAATTCATTTTCAATATAGCTAGGCACTGCTACGATACAGGGTATTAACTCGATCGCTGCTACGATTCAATGTCCGATCGATTGAAACTATCCGATGGATGTTTAAGTGCTGCCCACATTAGGGCCATACTTTGTCATTTGTCATGAATTCGACGGATGTTTAAGTATAGCACTTTGTCATTCGTTGTGAGGGCTTTAATCTCGTGAGTTATCGTAAATGCTGTATTAGTTACTGACCTAGTTCGTGTGCATTGTTATTTAATTTAGGTTACAAGGCTAATCAGTAGGCTAAATTCTGCCCGTATAAATCTGCAATGTGAGTCATTCTCTTTTATCAAAAGTATTTTACAATACTCCAATTATTTTCAAAGGTTATAATTACAGGGATTAAGTCGTGGTTATCTTGAATCACTGGCTAATTGGGGTATTGTGCACATTACTAATTTCTCACGGTTAGGCTAATAAATCCTAACAGTGATAATCATCACTACTTGGGGAAGGACCCAATAGTGGTATGACCATCGTCACCAGGTGACACAGCGCCAGATAAAAATAAGATAGAAGCCATTGTAATCGCTCTTATGCTGTAATTTATAACTATGTGTCATTTTATCAAATTGAGTGACTCGCCAGTATTTCCCCGCTGATAAAACCTTTTTAAAACATGTTTCAGGCGACCTGCTATAAATCAAGGAAAACGTGTTACGGAGCACTAACAAGCTTGAAGAGGTGGCTCAGTTAAAATAAATAAACATGTTTTATAAATCAGGGAATTCCCTAGTGAAATTCCTCTATTGTAAATTACGGGGTTTATCCCGAATTATGAAATAAAATAATCGGGCATTCCAAGTTTTAAAATATCCTGTAAAATCTTCCGCTGTTGCATCAATTAATAAATACCACGGGTTCCTGTCCCGCGGCTCCTCACCGGGTCAAACCGGGGCTAGGGTCGTGACAGGAAGAGGTGGTATCAGAGCCACTGATTTAAGCCTATTAAGTATTTAAAATACTTAATTTTCCTGATTATCATCTAGTGATTATATGTTTTAAACTGACTAATTGTTAGTTACAGTATGGGTAAGCAAAGAATCTCGGATATCTATCTTAAACTAGATAGTGTACCAAAAGATAAGGGAAACTCATCTCAATCAAATTCCTCAAGATACTCAGCAGAAACTGAGGAAGAAATATTTGTTCGTAAGGCACAATCTGAGAAACCACTTTCCCCTAATAAAAGAAGTTGGATTATTAGAAAAAGTAAAGAGAAAATAAAGAAGTCACAACCAAAAGGAGTAATGAGTAATAAGGAAACTCAGGAAATAGGCAATAAACCACCATGGGAAGATGAGTTAGATGAACAATGGGCAGATCTCTACATGTTAGCCACTGTAGCAGTAAATGTTAACTTTTGATTAAATCACCAAACCAGTACCATCACCTATGCTACCTACAAGCCAGAAACTTTAATCTATTAAATAATCACTAGTATATTTCAAATTTTAGTTGTAATAAATATTTGTTGTTTCAATAAATAGTTTGTATAAATTAGATAATTATTAATATTTAATTTTTCTAATTACCATTATGTAATTATGTGAAAATTAAAGTTACAAAATTTTAACCTAGAATTTTGTGTGTTTCTTCATATCTGCTAAACAACATGAATGAACTATCTGAAGCCCTTCAAAATCTCAATCTCTATTATGTTAATATGGAAGTTTCCAAAGACTTTACTGGGTATTGTGCCGATGTTGAGGAACCTATGGAATTTTAAACCCAACCTCCAGAGAAACCCAAACCCAAGAAGAGAAGAAGAATTGTGGGCTGGAGGCGTGTGCACAGGAGGAAACCAGCGACACGGAAAGTTACCAAGACGGAGGATCCCAAAGGTAAAGGTAAGGAAATAGAGATTGGAGAAAGTTCTAGGCAAGATCAGGAGATGCTACCCTGGGAGGAGTTAGATCATAAACTGGCACTTAGTGACCTCATCGGACCTGCCGGTGAAAATCTTTTTAATTACCCAGCGGAAGCACAACTTCCAGTTGACCTAGAGCCTGAAATCCCAGATCCTATTATCCACACCCAACCTCTACCTGCAGAGTAAGAAGAATGGTGGACCACCGACTGGCAGTTCCAGAATCTCCTAAATAACCCTGATACCTTTTTCCCTCAATTCGACTCGGAACCTCCACTACACCCACCTATGAGCATGGAAAATCTGGCTGAACTCCGCCATTTTGGCGAGGAGCTGATGGATGCAGGAAATCAAATCCGAGAGGTGGGAGAACAGATCTCCTGGAAGTACGACGAGAGGGAACGTCGTTTCTGAAATGCCAGCTGACTAAAGTTGTGGGGTTGTAGAAGAATGTGTGTAATAATAATAATATAATCATAAAAATATAATTATGTGAAATAACTTAAAAAATAAAACTTTGTAAGATAACCAGTTTGTACGGATGCCTAATATATATAAAATATCGAACGTCGAAAGATCGACAATTTTGGCTATATTTGTTTATGTGATTATGTGCAATTATTTTGTTATGTTTGATTATTAATTATTTTATACTAATCACTTATATAAATTAATTACCAGATGGCAAACGCTGGTAATGAACCCGATAATGAAGTTAATCAATCTGAGCATAACAATGAAGATCAATTTCTGAATAGGCAAGATATCGAAAATATCGTTGCTCAGGGAATAGCCAATGCTATTCCAGCAATACTTGCTGCTGCTCGAAATCCAATTGAACCTCAAATTATTCCTAGCAAACGTATATATGAAGACAATTTCAGTAATAGTATAAATGGAGGCGGCAACAACAATAATAACAATAATGATAATGTACTGCAAGCCCCAACTCTCAAAAGAATGAAAGCTGCAACCCCTGGTTGCACTTACTAGGAGTTTCTTGCCTGTAAACCGGTTGAATTTGCAGGCAATGAAGGGGCGGCTGCAGTGCTGCGTTGGTTGGAGAAAACCGAAGCAGTAATTATGATACGTAAATGTGTCGAGGAAGACAAGGTCATGTATGCGTCACATCTTTTTAAAGAAGGGGCGCTAGAATGGTGGAATACGGTGCTTCAAGCCAAAGGAAGAAATATGGCCTATGCCATGAGTTGGGAAGAATTCCAGCAGCTAGTGGAAAGAAAATTCTGTCCCAAATATGAAAAGGAACAAATGACGAATAACTTCCTGAACCACCGGATGGTGGATGTAGACTGTCGAGGGTATACTTCGACATTCTTCGAATTTGCGAGAGTGGTACCAACCTTGGCTTTGCCAGAGCCGGTACTGATTTCCCGCTATATTTGGGGATTGATTGGCGAAATCCGTGATATCGTTAAAGCGGCGAGACCCCGCACTATTGACGATGCAGTGGAATTAGCTAACACCCTAACGGACGGACTGGTATGCACAAGAGAAGAAACCCGGAAAAAGGAAATAGCCCAAAAGATTACTCAAGGATTCCGTATGAGTAATCGTAGTAATTTCAAGATAAAAGGAACCGGGCAATCTTCCACTGTTCCATTTTGCAATACCTGCAAAAGGAAGCATTTTGGAAGATGCAAAGGATATTGTAATTTCTGCAAAATCCCGGGGCACCAAGAAGAAGACTGCAGGAAAAAGAAAGCAACAGTTTGCTACAACTGTGGAGAAGCTAGACACTTTAGACCAGACTGCCCAAAACTGGTCGAACCAGCCGATAACAAAGCCAAACTTGCAGAAGGAACTACCAAGAAGAATGCAAGAGCCTTCCAGTTAACTACTCAAGAAGCAGAACTAATTCCTGACGTAATAGCTGGTACGTTCATAGTTCACGACGTTTATGCAAAAGTATTATTTGACTCTGGTGCAAACCAAAGTTTTATAAATACTTCATTTTGCCAAGCTCTTAACTTACCCTTAACCAACCTTAGGCAGATTTTTACAGTCGAAACAGCAGATGGGAATTCTGTTAAAATAAATAAGGTTGTGCGAGACGGAAAGATAGAACTTTTAGGTCATAAATTTTCGGCAAACCTGTTACCTATGAATTTAGCCGGATTTGATGTTGTGTTAGGAATGGATTGGCTAGTAGCCAATCATGCTCGAATTCTTTGTGATAAGAATTCCATAGAAATTCATACACCCTCAGGAGAATTAGTGGTGATTACAGGAGATAAGCCACGAAAGCCAATGAAATTCATTTCAGTAATGAAATTGGCCAGTTATTCAAGAAAACAAGAAATTGTGTATATGATTTCAGTAATCATTAACACTAAGAGTAAGGAACTTAAGGAGATTCCAGTAGTATCAGAATACCCAGAGGTATTCCCAGAAGAACTACCTGGATTACCACCTGATAGGGAAGTAGAATTTAGAATTCATCTAATTCCTGGAACTACACCGATAGCCAAGGCACCTTATCGATTAGCACCCACGGAAATGCTAGAATTGAAAAAGCAATTAGATGAGTTACTAAGCAAAGGATTTATACAACCTAGTTCATCCCCGTGGGGAGCGCCAGTGTTGTTTGTGAAGAAGAAAGATGGTTCGATGCGAATGTGTATCGATTATAGAGAATTGAATAAAGTTACGATTAAGAATCGATACCCATTACCTAGGATTGATGATCTTTTTGATCAATTGCAAGGAGCTAGATACTTTTCTAAGATAGATTTACGCTCCGGATACCATCAGTTGAAGGTACAAGAAGAAGACATACCTAAAACTGCTTTCAGAACTAGGTATGGTCATTACGAGTTTACAGTCATGCCCTTCGGACTAACAAATGCTCCAGCAGCATTTATGGACATGATGAATAGGATCTGTAAACCGTACTTGGATAAATTCGTAATTGTCTTTATCGACGATATACTTATTTATTCCAAAAGCCAGGATGAACACTGTCAACACTTGCATACACTCTTAACTTTGTTAAGGAAAGAAAAGCTCTACGCCAAATTCTCAAAGTGTGAATTTTGGCTACAAGAGGTGCAATTGGACACATGGTGAATCGCGAAGGTATTCACGTAGATCCTGCTAAGATAGAAGCGATCACTAAATGGAAGGTTCCGCAGACAGCTATGGAAGTTAGAAGTTTTCTAGGATTAGCTGGATACTATAGACGATTCATTAAGGATTTTTCCAAGATAGCCGTGCCATTAACTAAGTTAACCTGTAAAGCAGTTAAGTTTGAATGGGGACCTAGGCAAGAAGAGGCCTTTAGGATTTTAAAACAAAAGTTAACAAACACCCCAATTCTAGCCTTGCCAGAAGGAACAGAGGATTTTGAAGTTTACTGTGATGCTTCTAAGCTGGGATTAGGATGTGTACTAATGCAACGCAAAAAGGTAATTGCGTATGCTTCAAGACAATTAAAAAAGCACGAAGAAAACTATACGACTCATGACTTAGAAGTAGGAGCCATAATTTTTGCAAAACCTTAATTGTTTTATAATGTGATTAAGCGGTGATTGAGTCTTTGTAGTTCTTCAATTACTGCCGGTATTATGGGGTTTTGTATACAAAATTTATTACTACGAGTAGTAGTAAGTCGGGAACGACAGTACATTACCATTGGACAACGAGTTAGCCAATGGGTAATTTGACCATAGCCATAGATCCGGTCGAGTGGCAAATACTGAATGAGTAATTGTGTAGAAATAAACAATGTGATCGCTCTCAATACTGTTTTAATTGATAAAATGTTTCTTGATTAAACTGAGATTCACTCACCAGTATTTCCGACTAACAAATGTTTTTAAAACGCGTTTCAGGTAACACAATGTGACAGCCAATTAGTAAAAAGCCAGCTGGAGAGCACTAAAGGCTTGGGAAAAATGTGGCTATAAAAGTTACCTAATAAACGATGTTTTAAATTCAATAAAATAGGGTTTGTCCCTATAAATGTATTGTAACAAGAAACTTGGGTTTTGCCCATGTAATTATTAATATCAAATATGGTGGTTTTACTCTGATAAACATTTCCTAACTACGGTTCTGATGTAAATTCCGATGCAAGATTAAATAGCTGATACCACCGAACTCTGAGTTCGCGTCCGCCTGTTCCCGGGACAGATAAGGGATCGGGGGTTGCGACAGTACGTAGGACCATTCCTAGTAAAACAACGAATAGGACCAGTTGCCTATCGCTTACAACTACCAGAGGAATTAGCTGGAGTACATGACGTATTTCATGTATCCAATCTCAAGAAATGTCTATCAGACGAATCTCTGGTAGTACCTCTTCAAGACATAGAGGTAAATGAAAAGCTAAAGTTTATCGAGAAGCCACTGCAAATAGAAGACAAAAAGATCAAGTTTCTCAAGCACAAAATATTGGTACTCGTCAAAGTCAAATGGGATTCTAAAAGAGGACCCAAATACACTTGGGAGTTGGAATCGGAGATAAAGCAAAAATATCCTCACTTATTTCAATAAATCTCAAGGACGAGATTTTAAATAAGGTGGGGAGGATGTAAGGACCTTCAAAAATGTCCTAAAACGACTCGTAAGTGAAAACCCGGACCCCCGAAACCCTAATCCATATCAAAAATCAAGAAAATCATATTTTATACCCTCTCGCGGGCTGCGTAAAGAACAAGAGGGCCCTTACGCGGGCCTCGTCAACCTATGTTTGACCGGATAAGCATTCCCAGGCCATGTGGCTTACACGTGGCAGCACTACTGATGACACACTAGCCCTAGTCTACGACTAGGGTTCCTCGCGGGCCGCGTAAGGATCGAGCAAGGGCTCACGCGGGCCGCGTTAGACCCATTTTTCAGCTATAAATAGGATGGGTCATGAGAAGTTCACTGATGTCGAAACCAAAACTCAAAAACGAAGTTTGGCTGCTCAAATTCGAAATTCATTTTCAATATAGCTAGGCGCTGCTACGATACAGGGTATTAACTCGATCGCTGCTACGATTCAATGTCCGATCGATTGAAACTATCCGATGGATGTTTAAGTGCTGCCCACATTAGGGCCATACTTTGTCATTAGTCGTGAATTCAACGGATGTTTAAGTATAGCACTTTGTCATTCGTTGTGAGGGCTTTAATCTCGTGAGTTATCGTAAATGCTGTATTAGTTACTGACCTAGCTCATGTGCATTGTTATTTAATTTAGGTTACAAGGCTAATCAGTAGGTTAAATTCTGCCCGTATAAATCTGCAATGTGAGTCATTCTCTTTTATCAAAAGTATTTTACAATACTCCAATTATTTTCAAAGGTTATAATTACAGGGATTAAGTCATGGTTATCTTGAATCACTGGCTAATTGGGGTATTGTGCACATTACTAATTTCTCACGGTTAGGTTAATAAATCCTAATAGTGATAATCATCACTACTTGGGGAAGGACCCAATAGTGGTATGACCATCGTCACCAGGTGACACGGTGCCAGATAAAAATAAGATAGAAGCCATTGTAATCGCTCTTATGCTGTAATTTATAACTATGTGTCATTTTATCAAATTGAGTGACTCGCCAGTATTTCCCCGCTGATAAAACCTTTTTAAAACATGTTTCAGGCGACCTGTTATAAATCAAGGAAAATGTGCTACGGAGCACTAACAAGCTTCAAGAGGTGGCTCAGTTAAAATAAATAAACATGTTTTATAAATCAGGGAATTCCCTAGTGAAATTCCTCTATTGTAAATTACGGGGTTTATCCCGAATTATGAAATAAAATAATCGGGCATTCCAAGTTTTAAAGATCCTGTAAAATCTTCCACTGTCGCATTAATTAATAAATACCACGGGTTCCTGTCCCGCGGCTCCTGACCGGGTCAAACCGGGGCTGGGGTCGTGACAACATGCCGAGAAAAATGATTTATTACGTTTTCTCCACAATATTTAAACCGGTTATAAAAAAGATTTATTTTAAATCTTTTTCAAACAAACTATGAACTTTCCAACTTTGTGTTGATTTTTCGCATGTTCTTTGTCAGATTACATTTTCAAACTATGGCACAGTTGGAATAGGAGAACCCATGGGAATTCGAGTACATAGCGGGCGTTCACTTTCTAGAAGTCTTAGAACATTATACTTCCGCTGTACAATGAAGATACAAGACAGATCACACCGACTCTGATTTATGCGGGTGTGACAGATTGGTATCAGAGCTATAGGTACATCATCACAGCCTGCCCTTTCTGGGTATTCTGCTGATCAGGAAGACGGGATGTTTGCTTTTAAAGCTCAGTCAGAAGAGCCATTCCTTCCTAAGAAACGAGGATGGTTCAGTAAGGAAGCCTTTGCTTGTAGGAAAAGAATGCGAAAGTTGCAACAGCGAAGAGCCTTAGCAGCTATTAAGCGAGAGTCACGATATATTTCACGTATCTAATCTGAAAAAGAGTCCAACTCAGGAGACAGTGGTCATTCCTGCCGACGAAGTTCATATCGACGACACACTCCACTTTACTGAAGAACCCGTTGAGGTTACGGATTGGAAAGTTACCGGAGTAGTGTCAAACTCGTCAAAGTTCGATGGAATGCACGACACGGGCCAGAATTCACGTGGGAACGTGAGGATGGTATGAAAGAAAAATACCCACATTTATTCCCCAAGACCCCTGCATCTAGTAGCAGAACTAAAATTTCGGGACGAAATTTCTCTAACAGGGGGAGAATGTGACAACCCTCACAATTACAGGTATCCGTACACTTAATTAATATTAAATTTGTGCTTAATGAGTGTGCTTGATTACAACTGACAAATTAAACTGCTTTATGATTCTTACATCATACATACATATGCATCACATTCATACTGTCACTCCATTTATTACACACAAACCATAGTGACATACTTGATGCACAAAGCACAGTTAGCACACTGAACGGATAATTCGGAAACATGCTGACAATGCTAGCTCATAGACAGACAATATTTTGAGAACCAGTATGAGCCAGAAATAAAGTATCACACTAGGGTAGTGTGTAGGGAAGTGAGGACCATAAAACTGCGTCACTAGGTGATAGTTTAGGTGCCAGAAAGTGCCTAAAACCCACTTTAAATGCAGAATTCAGCATCTATTAACAAAATTCAGCATTTAAATGTGCTAGTAACTTGCAAAAACATGGCAAAATGGTCATGTATGCTTTCCTAAGTGTCGGGAATTAAAAGGGTCACTAAAAGTTACATAAAGGACACTTTACGATATAACTTAGCACTTTAATGGAACGATACCTAACCGAACAACCGGACATTACCCGGAACACAAAAAATATATTGTTAAAAACATTGTTACACTTTTTCTGAGCTAGTCATGGTCCCCGAACACTGAAACACACTACTTATTACATGGTACATACTACACATTAGATTTTACATCTTAAACCTTACTAATTACCAATTGCCCATTTAAATTACAATTACCCCCCCCCCCCCATTGCAAGTAATCGACGCTCATGGCCCCACCCACCAAAATCACCTAATCTTCTAATATCTTCACCAATCTCTCATTGGATTTTGTGAGATTGTGATGTGATCATGCAAGTACTTCCACTAAACCCTAACACTTACACTTAGCACCCTATTAATCATCCTCCTTACCATCAAATGTTTCATTTAACCCCCCCCCCCATGGCTGAATTTTCAAACCAAAGCATGGCCCCTCAAGATATTTTTAAATTTTGCTCAATCCCCATGCAATCTCTTTAGAGATTGTGAAGCGACTATGTGTGTACTAGTGGTGACACAAGATCCTATGGATAATAGAGTTTGAATATTAATAACCATCATCACCATCAACTAATCATCTTCCTCATTACAACACAAACTCCATCTCCCCCTTGCAAGCTTCGGCCGAGATACCCCCTTGCCACCACCACCATTTTCAATTTTCCTTCATCTATTCCAAGCTAACTACAAGGTGCACAAAGGTGAATCACGAAGTGTGGAGCTCACGGATTGTCAAGGACCTCCCTCGTGTGCTTTTATCCACCCGTTTTTCTCTAGTGTTTCTTCCCTAGCTTAAAAGCTAGTAGTAAGCTTCTTGATCCTCGTCTATTTCATATTTATGGTACTTAATAGTTATGTTATGATGAGAATACATGAACACTAAAAGATCATAGACAAAAGTCTTACACATAAAGCTAGCATGTTGATGAAATAAGATGAACTCTTGATAAAATAAAGTTGTTTTGATGATGTTGTTGATTATTTGATGATTGCTAGTAATAGAATGTTTAACATCATGGTTGAACTTGTTAAAGTAAGGTTAAAAGCTTAAGTTAACAAGTTCGGAGGTGATTAGTGATCTACATCAAAGAATCACCTCCATGTTTCAACATAAACTTGGTAACAAAGGGATTTCATGAAAAATAAGTGAACTAAGTAAGTAGATAGTCGTATGGACCCGAGGGTTACAAATGATATTTCTAGACAAACCAAGTTAAAAGATGGATTTTTGAAAAGTCATGTTCTTACACCATTTTTGGAAGGAAATAAGTTTATGAATACTAGTAAGACATGAAAATGTTGTAAATGGATATTTTTGGAAAATAAGTTCACAAGTAGTGAACATCTAAAAATCCCTAGAATGAGATTTTAACAAAAGTAAACACACCTTAGAGGGTAACTAAACCCACTAAACACCCCACTAAGTTACTACGCGTTTTTATGAAAAACCAAGTTTATGTTGTGATGTAAAGTGCATTGTTTTTGCACTTGACTAGTGTAATATTGTTTAGTAACTTGTTATTGATTGATCGAATGATTTCCGAAAAGAAAATGATATGCTAATAAGCATGGACACCTCCGTTTACTAAGGAAACTCTGGCAAAATTTTCTAAAAATCCAACACTTAGAAAATATTTTTAACAAGTGCTTACAAATATATTTTACCTTTGTTTATCAAAATAAACTTCGCCATAGGTTTTGTTACAAAAATACAAAGTATCGGAGGTTGGTTTTGGTAAATAAAAATGGATAAATATATATTTAGAATATATATTTTGCTAATACACTTGTATGAAAAAATTGTATATTTTGTGAACTAGCTGTATTATTTTAGGGTAAAATAATATAACTTACAAGTTAACTGGAAATTACAACTCCTAAATAATACCGAAAACATCAAGGAATAAAATATTCAAGTTACACACTTGGCATTGTGAAACCGAACGCGGAAACGTAACTTACGAAATATTCCGCAAAATACTCTTACACATATATTTTTGGTAAAATATTATTTTGGAAACTAAAGAAGTAAAATATATTATTTTTGGGAAAAATACATATATTTTGGGAATACGTTATTTTTGGACAAATGAGTTAAATATATTTTCCTAAGTGGGACTTAAAATATATTTTTCGAAACTACAAATGTACATGTATAAATACCCCCATCCTTGGGAAGGAAATACGCATATAAAATACTTGAGAAGTATGGATACGAAATAGTTGCCTAACTATTATTCCAAAACCTAAAAACAAAACTTAAGTTAAAATAATTATCATTGTTTTAACAAGAAGTTATAACTTGGAATAATATCAAAGTAACGTAACTCAAAAACCTTCATACTAAGCAAAGGCACGGCCCGTTCGTCTAATAGACGTTAGTACACTGTAGGTAGTCGTGTTTGCTGAGGAGACTTGGGTTACACATACTGAAGACGCAATACAGTGAGTTCATGTCCCCCTTTTCTTTAAACTGTTTTATTTACTTACCTCGGGGGTGAAATACATGTTACAAAGGGATACTTACAATACTATTGGTATGATTAGCCTAGGAAAGAACCATAGATCATGTGATAGGGTAGGCGGATACTTGGGACCATTAATCCTCATATCAGGACCGAGGGGCATGAGTGATAGATCTATTTGGGTGTAGCGAGCCCACTCCCATGAGGTCGGGGCGGCCCATAGAGGTGAACTATGTCTTCCAGCCGGGAGCCCGGTACAACTTTGCTAGGTTTGAGTCTTCCTACACCGTCACTCATATCAGTGGCCTTGCAAACCATTGGTGATCTTTTCCTTGCTTGCAATCATACCGGGACATACATACATACATACATTGAATACAAAGGTTTATACATACTCACATACACATGAACTCGCTCAACTTTTTGTTGATTTTTCAAACTACATGTATTTCAGGGAACTAGCGGATCTGGCGGGGTATGCATGTGTTTAGCTGCGTTGAATAAAAGATGTCATCCAGGGTAGTAGGTTTAGGAGGTGTAACCCTTACCTGGATGGGTTACATGTCTTTAAACCACGTTTTATTTAAATTCTTTTGCTGTGTCTCATGAACACGTCGTAGACAAGTATGGTTTGTAACTTATTTTAAGTGTCGACATTTTCAAACAATGATGTTGTGGTATTTTAAACTTAATGAATGGATGAACATCTTGTGTTTTTTATCATATAGCATTGTTATGATTGTTGCTATGGTATTAAGAAGTCACACCAAATAAACCCACGCTTCCGCAAAAGCCAGGGTGTGACAACTCGCATATCACTCTACCTTCATCTTCAATGACCATGTTATGAAGGATGATACAAGCGTACATAATGTGTCATAACGTCTTTGGTGTAGCCGAACGTGCTGGATGTTCAATGATATGCCATTTTTTTTGTAGAACACCAAAAGCCCTTTCAATATCTTTTCTCGCACCCTCTTGATACTTCACAATTTTTTTTCTTTTTTCGTCTGTCGGGTACGGAATAGTTTTAACGATTGTCAAGTACGTTGGGTATATTCCATCTGCTAGGTAGTAACCTCGCCTGTATTCCACCCCCGAAACCGTAAAACTTGTGTCTGGACCTGTTCTCGCCACTACATCGTCAAATATCTGTGACTGGTATATGATGTTAAGGTCATTGAGCGAACCAGGTAGACCAAAAAAAACAAGCTAGATCCAGAGATCCTGTGACGCAACAGCTTATAGAATAATAGTCGGATGTCCATGATCTCCCCTAGTATACTGACCTTGCCAGGAAACTGGGCAGTTCTCCCATGGCCAGTGCATGCAATTAATGCTCCCGAGCATTCCTGGGAAACCATGTCTCTGTTCGTGTGCTTGATATAATTTTTGAACGTCGTTTGCGTTCGGTCTCCGCAGGTATCTCTTGCTATATAATTTTACAACCCATTTGCAAAACTTGTGCAAACATAGACGTGCGGTTCTTTCGGACATCCTTACATACTCGTCTAATGCATCGGGTGCGTAACCATATACTAGTTGGAGAATGGCCGACATACATTTTTGTAAATTAGTGAAACCCCTTTGCCCCCTAGGGTCGTATCGCAGTGTAAAAACCGGATCAGACTGGGCCATGTCGCCTGCGATACGTAAAAAAAGTCGACGTCTCATGCGGAACCGACGTCGAAACACCTCGTCTGTGTACACGGGTTCGTCGGCAAAATAATCGGCTACTAGTTTATCGTGGGCGGCTATATATTTAAAACGAAACATAAATGAAATTAATTATAAAATACATTTTCAAATCTATATAAAACATATGGAAAAAATAATAAAGTACCTTCTTGGTCTCGGTTTAATTTTGCTCGTCTCGTTAATCGTTGGGACGACGCTTCATCACCCGCCATGAAGACCTGAGCCGCGTTCATAATCATGTTTTCCATAAATGCGTCATTCTCTTCCGAAGATGATGAATACCACGTAGATGAAGAAGATGAAGAAATGGAAGAAGGTGAAGCCATGGTAATTTTTGAGAGAGAGAGATGGGGTGATAGTGGGTAAAAAATGGTATAAAAATTGTTTAGGGAGTGAATTGGGTATAATTTTGAAAAATGACCGTTATTTAATAAATGAAAAATGTTAATTTGATTTTTTTTATTTAAACGGTCTAATGCATCGGGGTTCCCACAATTTTTGTCGTTTAATGCCCCGTCTCCAACGTCTCAAGCTCGCCGGTGAGGACGAGGACGACCCAGGCGGCACGGTGTGCTGGCCGGCGCCGGTCCTCGACGCCTTGGGGACGTACCCCATACCGCATAGCCTAAAGAGTTAATGTTTGTGTATGTAGTTTATTAATTATTAATTCAAAGTTATTTATAGAAAAGGAACCTTTAGGCTGAGCTGAAGCTCAACATGTATACATCTTTAGGCTGAGTTCTTCCTTTGTTATCGTAAGAGATCTACGTGTAGGTAGAAACTGTATGTTGGCAGTTGCTTAGGGTGTCCGGAGTGGGCGGCAAACCCACTCGGCAAAGCGGTTTACCGCGTGGTAACACCGCCGCTGGTGGGTTTTGCCGATCGGTTTGGTTTGATCATCGGTGAAGCTATACCGATCGATGAAGATGATGAGTTGCTTGTTGGGGAGCTTTGATTGGATGGTATATTGCGTTATGTTTTTTTTAAATAATAGTTTACCTAATCCAAAGTGTCTAACCACCGCCAACGTTTTTGACGAATAGCTAAACAAAATAGGTAAACTGACGTGGCATTGTTTGATTGGTCGATTTAAAATTTTACCTATTGAAAGTGTTTAACCACTCCTTATACCCTTTATAAGTTGGTTTGCGGGAAGACTGTTGTTATGGATGAAATTTTGAGCCCATATCCTGAATTATATCTTGAATATATATTAGCTGTTTACAATCAGGATATCGGGCCAGGATATTGGTAACATCCTGATGCAGTATCCTGGTAGTTGCTAACAATTCGCTTGTAGGTTGTGCTTGCAGGATCACAACGTTAACAAGGACTATTCTCCTGAAGACTCGCTCCATGTGGCCGGGGAATGAGTGTTGAAGCCGGAAGACTAGTTCTCCAACGTTTCAAAAGGAATATTCCGGAGGACCCCAAGATTTTAGGAGAGTTTGTTTATTATTTGTAACTATATAAATGGATAACCAGATCACTAGGTCACACACTACACAACAGTTCTCGAACTCGTACAATTCTTTCTTACATTTACGCACTAACACACCACACTAGCAATCTTTGTAACACTTAGTGGCGATCTGAGCTATATCCTGCATTGTATCCTGAATATTCAAGCAATAAGAAGAACAAGGCAGCCGACGATTGTCAGCTCCCGAGGTTTTATCCCGACGATTGATCAAGGGATTTCCTCGTACATCCTGTGTCCACTTTTACTTTCCTCGTACATCCTGTGTCCATTTTTACTTTTTCCTCGTACACAATTTTTTTTACGTTATCAGTGCATATAAAACGCGAACGTAAAAAAAAACAAGACGTAAAAAAAACTTCGACAAAACAACAAAGTGTCCGCCCACGTTGCGTAAAAAAGAGGTAGTTTTTACGTTTACGTTTTACGGGATAAAAATTTATGGCAGTTTTTTTACGGGGATATTTGTTTTTTTTTACGTTTACGCTTTGCAGTAAAGGTTCTTCCCCACCCTAATCCACGTTTGAAAAAAAAATCTGGGTGAAACCGTATTTTTTTACGGTTACGTAAAAACCCGTATTTTTTTATTTTTACGTTACCTATTTGTTTACGTAAAAAGTAGAACGTTTTTTACTTTAACTATTTATTTACGTAAAAAAGTAGAACGCTTTTTTAATTTTAAGTTTTTTTCGTTTACGGGATATAAATTTATTGTTGTTTTTAACTTTTTAATTTTTAATTTAATTTAATTTAATTTTTTTCGTTTACGGGATAAACATTAAGGGACAAATTTTTTACGGGTATCCACGTTTGAAAAAAAAACATTGGGTAAAACCATATTTTTTTTACGAAAAACATTTTTTACGTCCAAAAAAAAGTTTTTTTGTTTTTTTTTACGTTATCTGCGCATATAAAACGCGGTTGTAAAAAAAACAAGACGTAAAAAAAACTTTGTCAAACCAACAACTTATGGCAGTTTTTACATTTACGTGTACGTTGCATAAAAAAAGGACAGTTTTTACGTTTACGTTTTACTGGATAAAAATTAATGGCTATTCTTGGTTTTTTTTTTTTTTTTTTTTTTTTTTTTACGTTTACGATTTGCTGTAAGGGGTCCCCCCCTAAACCACACATGGGAATTTTTTTTTGGGTAAAACTGTATTTTTTTATTTCAAGTTTTTTTTTTTCGTTTACATGATATAAATCATGGCAGTTTTTAAATTTAAATTTTTATTTTATTATTTTTTTCGTATTACAGGTTAAACATTAAGGACAATTTTTTACGATTATCCACATTTGGAAAAAAAACGTTGGATAAAACCGTATTTTTTTACGAAAAACATTTTTTTCGTCAAAAAAAAAAGTTTTTACGTCCAAAAAAAGTTTTACGTAAAATAAATCACTTTTTACTTAAAAAAGGTTTTTTTTCTTTTTTTTACGTTATCCGTGCATATAAAACGCGGGCGTAAAAAAACTCCAGCAAAACAACAATTTATGGCAGTTTTTACATTTATGTTGCGTTAAAAAAAGGCAATTTTTACGATACATTTTACGGGATAAATATTTATGGCATTTTTTTATGGGTATTTTTTGTTTTTTGGTTTTTTGTTTTTGTTTTTTTTTTACATTTACGATTTGCAGTAAGGAATCCACATTTTGAAAAAAAATGTTGGGCAAAATCGTATTTTTTTATGGTTATGTATAACCCTTATTTTTTTACGTTTACGTTACCTATTTGTTTACGTAAAAAAGTAGAATGTTTATTTTTATTTTAAGTTGTATAAACACAAAGTTTTCAATTGACATGTGTAAGGACCTTCAAAAATGTTCTAACACGACCCGTAAGTGAAAACCCGGACCCCCGAAACCCTAATCCATGTCAAAAATCAAGAAAATCATATTTTATACCCTCTCGCGGGCCGCGTAAAGAACAAGAGGGCCCTTACGCGGGCCGCGTCAACCTATGTTTGACCGGATAAGCATTCCCAGGCCACGTGGCGTACACGTGGCAGCACTACTGATGACACGCTAGCCCTAGTCTACGACTAGGGTTCCTCGCGGGCCGCGTAAGGATCGAGCAAGGGCTCACGCGGGCCGCGTGAGACCCATTTTTCAGCTATAAATAGGATGGGTCATGAGCAGTTCACTGATGTCGAAACCAAAACTCAAAAACGAAGTTTGGCTGCTCAAATTCGAAATTCATTTTCAATATAGCTAGGCACTGCTACGATACAGGGTATTAACTCGATCGCTGCTACGATTCAATGTCCGATCGATTGAAACTATTCGATGGATGTTTAAGTGCTGCCCACATTAGGGCCATACTTTGTCATTTGTCATGAATTCGACGGATGTTTAAGTATAGCACTTTGTCATTCGTTGTGAGGGTTTTAATCTCGTGAGTTATCGTAAATGCTGTATTAGTTACTGACCTAGTTCGTGTGCATTGTTATTTAATTTAGGTTACAAGGCTAATCAGTAGGCTAAATTCTGCCCGTATAAATCTGCAATGTGAGTCATTCTCTTTTATCAAAAGTATTTTACAATACTCCAATTATTTTCAAAGGTTATAATTACAGGGATTAAGTCGTGGTTATCTTGAATCACTGGCTAATTGGGGTATTGTGCACATTACTAATTTCTCACGGTTAGGCTAATAAATCCTAACAGTGATAATCATCACTACTTGGGGAAGGACCCAATAGTGGTATGACCATCGTCACCAGGTGACACAACGCCAGATAAAAATAAGATAGAAGCCATTGTAATCGCTCTTATGCTGTAATTTATAACTATGTGTCATTTTATCAAATTGAGTGACTCGCCAGTATTTCCCCGCTGATAAAACCTTTTTAAAACATGTTTCAGGCGACCTGCTATAAATCAAGGAAAACGTGTTACGGAGCACTAACAAGCTTGAAGAGGTGGCTCAGTTAAAATAAATAAACATGTTTTATAAATCAGGGAATTCCCTAGTGAAATTCCTCTATTGTAAATTACGGGGTTTATCCCGAATTATGAAATAAAATAATCGGGCATTCCAAGTTTTAAAATATCCTGTAAAATCTTCCGCTGTTGCATCAATTAATAAATACCACGGGTTCCTGTCCCGCGGCTCCTCACCGGGTCAAACCGGGGCTAGGGTCGTGACAGGAAGAGGTGGTATCAGAGCCACTGATTTAAGCCTATTAAGTATTTAAAATACTTAATTTTCCTGATTATCATCTAGTGATTATATGTTTTAAACTGACTAATTGTTAGTTACAGTATGGGTAAGCAAAGAATCTCGGATATCTATCTTAAACTAGATAGTGTACCAAAAGATAAGGGAAACTCATCTCAATCAAATTCCTCAAGATACTCAGCAGAAACTGAGGAAGGAATATTTGTTCGTAAGGCACAATCTGAGAAACCACTTTCCCCTAATAAAAGAAGTTGGATTATTAGAAAAAGTCAAGAGAAAATAAAGAAGTCACAACCAAAAGGAGTAATGAGTAATAAGGAAACTCAGGAAATAGGCAATAAACCACCATGGGAAGATGAGTTAGATGAACAATGGGCAGATCTCTACATGTTAGCCACTGTAGCAGTAAATGTTAACTTTTGATTAAATCACCAAACCAGTACCATCACCTATGCTACCTACAAGCCAGAAACTTTAATCTATTAAATAATCACTAGTATATTTCAAATTTTAGTTGTAATAAATATATGTTGTTTCAATAAATAGTTTGTATAAATTAGATAATTATTAATATTTAATTTTTCTAATTACCATTATGTAATTATGTGAAAATTAAAGTTACAAAATTTTAACCTAGAATTTTGTGTGTTTCTTCATATCTGCTAAACAACATGAATGAACTATCTGAAGCCCTTCAAAATCTCAATCTCTATTATGTTAATATGGAAGTTTCCAAAGACTTTACTGGGTATTGTGCCGATGTTGAGGAACCTATGGAATTTCAAACCCAACCTCCAGAGAAACCCAAACCCAAGAAGAGAAGAAGAATTGTGGGCTGGAGGCGTGTGCACAGGAGGAAACCAGCGACACGGAAAGTTACCAAGACGGAGGATCCCAAAGGTAAAGGTAAGGAAATAGAGATTGGAGAAAGTTCTAGGCAAGATCAGGAGATGCTACCCTGGGAGGAGTTAGATCATAAACTGGCACTTAGTGACCTCATCGGACCTGCCGGTGAAAATCTTTTTAATTACCCAGCGGAAGCACAACTTCCAGTTGACCTAGAGCCTGAAATCCCAGATCCTATTATCCACACCCAACCTCTACCTGCAGAGTTAGAAGAATGGTGGACCACCGACTGGCAGTTCCAGAATCTCCTAAATAACCCTGATACCTTTTTCCCTCAATTCGACTCGGAACCTCCACTACACCCACCAATGAGCATGGAAAATCTGGCTGAACTCCGCCATTTTGGCGAGGAGCTGATGGATGCAGGAAATCGAATCCGAGAGGTGGGAGAACAGATCTCCTGGAAGTACGACGAGAGGGAACGTCGTTTCTGAAATGCCAGCTGACTAAAGTTGTGGGGTTGTAGAAGAATGTGTGTAATAATAATAATATAATCATAAAAATATAATTATGTGAAATAACTTAAAAAAAATAAAACTTTGTAAGATAACCAGTTTGTACGGATGCCTAATATATATAAAATATCGAACGTCGAAAGATCGACAATTTTGGCTATATTTGTTTATGTGATTATGTGCAATTATTTTGTTATGTTTGATTATTAATTATTTTATACTAATCACTTATATAAATTAATTACCAGATGGCAAACGCTGGTAATGAACCCGATAATGAAGTTAATCAATCTGAGCATAACAATGAAGATCAATTTCTGAATAGGCAAGATATCGAAAATATCGTTGCTCAGGGAATAGCCAATGCTATTCCAGCAATACTTGCTGCTGCTCGAAATCCAATTGAACCTCAAATTATTCCTAGCAAACGTACATATGAAGACAATTTCAGTAATAGTATAAATGGAGGCGGAAACAACAATAATAACAATAATGATAATGTACTGCAAGCCCCAACTCTCAAAAGAATGAAAGCTGCAACCCCTGGTTGCACTTACTAGGAGTTTCTTGCCTGTAAACCGGTTGAATTTGCAGGCAATGAAGGGGCGGCTGCAGTGCTGCGTTGGTTGGAGAAAACCGAAGCAGTAATTATGATACGTAAATGTGTCGAGGAAGACAAGGTCATGTATGCGTCACATCTTTTTAAAGAAGGGGCGCTAGAATGGTGGAATACGGTGCTTCAAGCCAAAGGAAGAAATATGGCCTATGCCATGAGTTGGGAAGAATTCCAGCAGCTAGTGGAAAGAAAATTCTGTCCCAAATATGAAAAGGAACAAATGACGAATAACTTCCTGAACCACCGGATGGTGGATGTAGACTGTCGAGGGAATACTTCGACATTCTTCGAATTTGCGAGAGTGGTACCAACCTTGGCTTTGCCAGAGCCGGTACTGATTTCCCGCTATATTTGGGGATTGATTGGCGAAATCCGTGATATCGTTAAAGCGGCGAGACCCCGCACTATTGACGATGCAGTGGAATTAGCTAACACCCTAACGGACGGACTGGTACGCACAAGAGAAGAAACCCGGAAAAAGGAAATAGCCCAAAAGATTACTCAAGGATTCCGTATGAGTAATCGTAGTAATTTCAAGATAAAAGGAACCGGGCAATCTTCCACTGTTCCATTTTGCAATACCTGCAAAAGGAAGCATTTTGGAAGATGCAAAGGATATTGTAATTTCTGCAAAATCCCGGGGCACCAAGAAGAAGACTGCAGGAAAAAGAAAGCAACAGTCTGCTACAACTGTGGAGAAGCTAGACACTTTAGACCAGACTGCCCAAAACTGGTCGAACCAGCCGATAACAAAGCCAAACTTGCAGAAGGAACTACCAAGAAGAATGCAAGAGCCTTCCAGTTAACTACTCAAGAAGCAGAACTAATTCCTGACGTAATAGCTGGTACGTTCATAGTTCACGACGTTTATGCAAAAGTATTATTTGACTCTGGTGCAAACCAAAGTTTTATAAATACTTCATTTTGCCAAGCTCTTAACTTACCCTTAACCAACCTTAGGCAGATTTTTACAGTCGAAACAGCAGATGGGAATTCTGTTAAAATAAATAAGGTTGTGCGAGACGGAAAGATAGAACTTTTAGGTCATAAATTTTCGGCAAACCTGTTACCTATGAATTTAGCCGGATTTGATGTTGTGTTAGGAATGGATTGGCTAGTAGCCAATCATGCTCGAATTCTTTGTGATAAGAATTCCATAGAAATTCATACACCCTCAGGAGAATTAGTGGTGATTACAGGAGATAAGCCACGAAAGCCAATGAAATTCATTTCAGTAATGAAATTGGCCAGTTATTCAAGAAAACAAGAAATTGTGTATATGATTTCAGTAATCATTAACACTAAGAGTAAGGAACTTAAGGAGATTCCAGTAGTATCAGAATACCCAGAGGTATTCCCAGAAGAACTACCTGGATTACCACCTGATAGGGAAGTAGAATTTAGAATTCATCTAATTCCTGGAACTACACCGATAGCCAAGGCACCTTATCGATTAGCACCCACGGAAATGCTAGAATTGAAAAAGCAATTAGATGAGTTACTAAGCAAAGGATTTATACAACCTAGTTCATCCCCGTGGGGAGCGCCAGTGTTGTTTGTGAAGAAGAAAGATGGTTCGATGCGAATGTGTATCGATTATAGAGAATTGAATAAAGTTACGATTAAGAATCGATACCCATTACCTAGGATTGATGATCTTTTTGATCAATTGCAAGGAGCTAGATACTTTTCTAAGATAGATTTACGCTCCGGATACCATCAGTTGAAGGTACAAGAAGAAGACATACCTAAAACTGCTTTCAGAACTAGGTATGGTCATTACGAGTTTACAGTCATGCCCTTCGGACTAACAAATGCTCCAGCAGCATTTATGGACATGATGAATAGGATCTGTAAACCGTACTTGGATAAATTCGTAATTGTCTTTATCGACGATATACTTATTTATTCCAAAAGCCAGGATGAACACTGTCAACACTTGCATACACTCTTAACTTTGTTAAGGAAAGAAAAGCTCTATGCCAAATTCTCAAAGTGTGAATTTTGGCTACAAGAGGTGCAATTGGACACATGGTGAATCGCGAAGGTATTCACGTAGATCCTGCTAAGATAGAAGCGATCACTAAATGGAAGGTTCCGCAGACAGCTATGGAAGTTAGAATTTTTCTAGGATTAGCTGGATACTATAGACGATTCATTAAGGATTTTTCCAAGATAGCCGTGCCATTAACTAAGTTAACCTGTAAAGCAGTTAAGTTTGAATGGGGACCTAGGCAAGAAGAGGCCTTTAGGATTTTAAAACAAAAGTTAACAAACACCCCAATTCTAGCCTTGCCAGAAGGAACAGAGGATTTTGAAGTTTACTGCGATGCTTCTAAGCTAGGATTAGGATGTGTACTAATGCAACGCAAAAAGGTAATTGCGTATGTTTCAAGACAATTAAAAAAGCACGAAGAAAACTATACGACTCATGACTTAGAATTAGGAGCCATAATTTTTGCAAAACCTTAATTGTTTTATAATGTGATTAAGCGGTGATTGAGTCTTTGTAGTTCTTCAATTACTGCCGGTATTATGGGGTTTTGTATACAAAATTTATTACTACGAGTAGTAGTAAGTCGGGAACGACAGAACATTACCATTGGACAACGAGTTAGCCAATGGGTAATTTGACCATAGCCATAGATCCGGTCGAGTGGCAAATACTGAATGAGTAATTGTGTAGAAATAAACAATGTGATCCCTCTCAATACTGTTTTAATTGATAAAATGTTTCTTGATTAAACTGAGATTCACTCACCAGTATTTCCGACTAACAAATGTTTTTCAAACGCGTTTCAGGTAACACAATGTGACAGCCAATTAGTAAAAAGCCAGCTGGAGAGCACTGAAGGCTTGGGAAAAATGTGGCTATAAAAGTTACCTAATAAACGATGTTTTAAATTCAATAAAATAGGGTTTGTCCCTATAAATGTATTGTAACAAGAAACTTGGGTTTTGCCCATGTAATTATTAATATCAAATATGGTGGTTTTACTCTGATAAACATTTCCTAACTACGGTTCTGATGTAAATTCCGATGCAAGATTAAATAGCTGATACCACCGAACTCTGAGTTCGCGTCCGCCTGTTCCCGGGACAGATAAAGGATCGGGGGTTGCGACAGTACGTAAGACCATTCCTAGTAAAACAACGAATAGGACCAGTTGCCTATCGCTTACAACTACCAGAGGAATTAGCTGGAGTACATGACGTATTTCATGTATCCAATCTCAAGAAATGTCTATCAGACGAATCTCTAGTAGTACCTCTTCAAGACATAGAGGTAAATGAAAAGCTAAAGTTTATCGAGAAGCCACTGCAAATAGAAGACAAAAAGATCAAGTTTCTCAAGCACAAAATATTGGTACTCATCAAAGTCAAATGGGATTCTAAAAGAGGACCCGAATACACTTGGGAGTTGGAATCAGAGATAAAGCAAAAATATCCTCACTTATTTCAATAAATCTCAAGGACGAGATTTTAAATAAGGTGGGGAGGATGTAAGGACCTTCAAAAATGTCCTAAAATGACTCGTAAGTGAAAACCCGGACCCCCGAAACCCTAATCCATATAAAAAATCAAGAAAATCATATTTTATACCCTCTCGCGGGCTGTGTAAAGAACAAGAGGGCCCTTACGCGGGCCTCGTCAACCAATGTTTGACCAGATAAGCATTCCCAGGCCATGTGGCTTACACGTGGCAGCACTACTGATGACACGCTAGCCCTAGTTTACGACTAGGGTTCCTCGCGGGCCGCGTAAGGATCGAGCAAGGGCTCACGCGGGCCGCGTGAGACCCATTTTTCAGCTATAAATAGGATGGGTCATGAGCAGTTCACTGATGTCGAAACCAAAACTCAAAAACGAAGTTTGGCTGCTCAAATTCGAAATTCATTTTCAATATAGCTAGGCGTTGCTACGATACAGGGTATTAACTCGATCGCTGCTACGATTCAATGTCCGATCGATTGAAACTATCCGATGGATGTTTAAGTGCTGCCCACATTAGGGCCATACTTTGTCATTAGTCGTGAATTCGACGGATGTTTAAGTATAGCACTTTGTCATTCGTTGTGAGGGTATTAATCTCGTGAGTTATCGTAAATGTTGTATTAGTTACTGACCTAGCTCGTGTGCATTGTTATTTAATTTAGGTTACAAGGCTAATCAGTAGGCTAAATTTTGCCCGTATAAATCTGCAATGTGAGTCATTCTCTTTTATCAAAAGTATTTTACAATACTCCAATTATTTTCAAAGGTTATAATTACAGGGATTAAGTCATGGTTATCTTGAATCACTGGCTAATTGGGGTATTGTGCACATTACTAATTTCTCACGGTTAGGTTAATAAATCCTAATAGTAATAATCATCACTACTTGGGGAAGGACCCAATAGTGGTATGACCATCGTCACCAGGTGACACGGTGCCAGATAAAAATAAGATAGAAGCCATTGTAATCGCTCTTATACTGTAATTTATAACTATGTGTCATTTTATCAAATTGAGTGACTCGCCAGTATTTCCCCGCTGATAAAACCTTTTTAAAACATGTTTCAGGCGACCTGTTATAAATCAAGGAAAACGTGCTACGGAGCACTAACAAGCTTGAAGAGGTGGCTCAGTTAAAATAAATAAACATGTTTTATAAATCAGGGAATTCCCTAGTGAAATTCCTCTATTGTAAATTACGGGGTTTATCCCGAATTATGAAATAAAATAATCGGGCATTCCAAGTTTTAAAGATCCTGTAAAATCTTCCGCTGTCGCATTAATTAATAAATACCACGGGTTCCTGTCCCGCGGCTCCTGACCGGGTCAAACCGGGGCTGGGGTCGTGACAACATGCCGAGAAAAATGATTTATTATGTTTTCTCCACAATATTTAAACCGGTTATAAAAAAGATTTATTTTAAATCTTTTTCAAAGAAACTATGAACTTTCCAACTTTGTGTTGATTTCGCATGTTCTTTGTCAGATTACATTTTCAAACTATGGCACAGTTGGAATAGGAGAACCCATGGGAATTCGAGTACATAGCGGGCGTTCACTTTCTAGAAGTCTTAGAACATTATACTTCCGCTGTACAATGAAGATACAAGACAGAACACACCGACTCTGATTTATGCGGGTGTGACAGATTGGTATCAGAGCTATAGGTACATCATCACAGCCTGCCCTTTCTGGGTATTCTGCTGATCAGGAAGACGGGATGTTTGCCTTTAAAGCTCAGTCAGAAGAGCCATTTCTTCCTAAGAAACGAGGATGGTTCAGTAAGGAAGCCTTTGCTCGTAGGAAAAGAATGCGAAAGTTGCAACAGCAAAGAGCCTTAGCAGCTATTAAGCGAGAGTCAGATGCCCATACACAGGATATGCTTAATAGAAGCCTAGCTAATTTCCATATCCTAGCTACAACTGCTGCTGACCCAAGTCTGGAACAACTAGTAGCCCCACAACCACAATTGCAAAACCCTGACCAACCCATGGAGATAGAAAATCCTGAAAACCAAGTGGAGATGCATGACTTTAACCCAGAAGAAATCCCTAGGATACCTGCACCAAACCCGCTAGACCCAAATTACGACCCCTGGTGGGACGATAATAGGGATTTTGTGCAACGTTACCCTATCCATGAAAACGCACCCATAGAAGCCTATCCAGGTATGGACCCTTTAGATCCCTATTACCATGATGATTATATTAGGGAGATCTTAGAAGATCCTTACCAATTTCAGGCATCTACACCCCCATATCAGGAACCAGCACCCCAGATTCTAAACCCAGTCCTAGAACCTGCAACCCCAATGAGTGCAGAAAACGTCCAAGAACTTAGGACTTTCGGGAAGGAAATTTTAGAAAGCAGTGAGAGAATGCGTCAGGTGGGAGAGCGTCTCGTATGGAAATACGATGAACGCAATATGGATTTTTGGATAAATTCATATCCGTGAATGTGAGAAGGGAGGAAATAGTAGTAATAATAATAATAATATGATATGATAAAATAAAATAAAATAAAATATGTGTGTACGGATGCATATTACTTTTAGTGTGATTCTGTTTCTGTTGGTATTGCAATTTTATTTCAGTACTAGTGTGTAATAGACGCATAGTATATGGAAATAGAGTATAAGTCGCAATGATCGACGCTTTTGATTAAATTGCGTGTCATGTGATTAACTATATTACTTATTATCTTGTGATATTAATAATGGGGTAAATGTTTAAAATTCAGATGGCCGACGAAGGAAATCAAGGAAATCTGAATAATGATAATCAGAGTAACATTAACGTGGTTAATGAAAATCCGAGCATCAATAACAATGGAAACCAAGTGGATAATAGTGCTATCCAACACATAGTAGCCCAGGGAATTATAGATGCAATGCCATTTATTCTTCAAACTGTTAAGGATGCTGATAATAAAAGTAAACATAGCAGTAAGCGACCAATTGAACCCGAAAACAGCGTGAATAATGGACCTGTACTTCAAATGCCTATTCCCAAAAGGAGAAGAACCATGTCTTACGGTTGTTCTTATAGAGAATTCTGGTCTTGTAAACCAATGGAATTCCCAGGAAACGAAGGGGCCATTGCAACTCTACGCTGGATAGAGAAGACTGAGGCAGTCTTAAGAATAAGCAAGTGCGCTGAAGAAGATAAGATATTGTTTGCTTCTAATCTGTTTAAAAATTCAGCACTAGAATGGTGGAATACTATCCTCCAAACAAGAGGAAGTGTTAGAACCTACAATATGAAATGGGAAGAATTTAAGAACAAGGTAGAAAGGAAATTCTGCCCACCCAATGAGAAGGAGCAGATAGCAAACAAATTCCTAAACCGTAGGATGACTGGTGTGGATAGTAAGGGATATACTAAAATATTCTTCGAATATGCCAGAATAGTGCCAACTCTTGCTTCACCAGAACCAGTGTTAATCTCCCGTTATATCTGGGGATTAATCGGGGAGATAAGACATGTAGTCAAGGCAGCTAGACCTCAAACCATAGAAGAAGCTGTAGAACTAGAAAATACCTTGACAGATGAGTTAGTTCGTACCCGAGAGGAGGATCAAAGGAGGAACCTAACCCAGAAACTTACACAAGAATTTCATTCTGGAAATTTTAATCGTGGGAAAAATATAGGTTCTACCTCTGCACCTTACTGTAAGAATTGCAAAAGAAAGCATTCAGGAAGATGCTCCATATACTGTAACTTTTGCAAAATATCGGGACACAAGGAAGAAAATTGCAGGAAGAAGGCTAACATTCGTATATGTTACAATTGCGGAGAACAAGGTCATATTAAGCCTAATTGCCTGAAATTAGCTCCAGCTCCAGACAACAAGAATACTAAAAATGCTAGAGCATTTGTTCTGACTGCAAATGAAGCCAAGATGATTCCAGATGTCATAGCTGGTACGCTTTTAGTTAATGATGTTTTTGCTAAAGTATTATTTGACTCTGGTGCAAACCAAAGTTTTATTAATACATCATTTTGAAAATTTCTAAATCAGTCATTAACTAAACTACCACAAGAATGCTTAGTAGAGACAGCCAATGGAGAAACCGTTAGGATTTCTGAAATCTTGCAGGGAGCAAGCATAGAAATTTTAAATCAGAAGTTTATTGCAAACCTTTATCCCACGAATCTGACAGGATTTGATGTTGTTTTAGGAATGGATTGGTTAACAGCCAATAAAGCCAGTATTTTATGTGATCAAAAGTCAATTCAAGTAAATTCACAAAAAAGGTAAAACGATCACAATTAAAGGAGATAAGCCCTCTGGATCCACAAAATTCATCTCTGTGATGAAAACTGCAAGTTATATAAGAAAAGGTTCTATAGTGTATTTGATTTCTATAATCACTAACACTAAAGGAAAGAATTTAAAAGATATTCCAGTAGTATCTCAGTTTTCAGATGTCTTTCCAGAAGAATTACCAGGACTACCTCCAGACAGAGAAGTTGAATTCAGAATTCACCTGCTACCAGGAACGGCACCAATTGCTAAAGCACCTTATCGTTTGGCACCCGCCGAAATGCAGGAATTAAAGAAACAATTAGATGAATTGTTGGAGAAAGGATTCATACAGCCATGTTCGTCGCCATGGGGAGCGCCGATACTGTTTGTTAAAAAGAAGGACGGATCAATGCGTATGTGCATTGATTACCGTGAATTAAACAAGGTCACGATTAAGAACCGGTACCCATTACCGAGAATCGATGATTTGTTTGATCAACTGCAAGGAGCTCGATTTTTCTCTAAAATCGATTTAAGGTCAGGATATCATCAATTAAAGGTACAGGAAGAGGACATTCCTAAGACCGCTTTTAGAACAAGGTATGGTCATTATGAATTTACTGTCATGCCATTTGGTTTAACCAATGCCCCAGCTGCATTTATGGACATGATGAACTGAATATGTAAGCCATATTCGGATAAATTCATAATTGTCTTTATAGATGATATTCTAATTTACTCTAAGAGTAAAGAAGATCATGCAAAGCATTTGCACGCACTTTTAAGTTTATTAAGAAAGGAAAAGCTTTATGCTAAATTTTCTAAGTGCGAATTTTGGTTAAAACAAGTACAATTTCTTGGACATTTAGTCAATCATGAAGGAATTCATGTAGATCCAACAAAAATCGAGGCGATTGCTAAATGGAAAACCCCTGAATCACCAACCGAGGTTAGAAGTTTCTTAGGATTAGCCGGTTATTATAGAAGATTTATTCAAGATTTTTCTAGAATAGCCATTCCTTTAACTAAGTTAACCTGTAAACCTGTTAAGTTCGAATGTGGATTAAAACAAGAAGAAGCTTTTAGAATTCTTAAGCCCGACACGGGGCGTGCCCAGCCCGACACGGGGCGTGCCCAGCCCGACACGGGGCGTGCCCAGCTCAGCACGGGGCAGTGCTCAGGATGGACAGCTCTGGCACTAAAGACAAACCTGTAGAAGCTTCTATTGCCCACCACGGGGCCGTGCCCAGCGGACACGGGGGCGTGGCGAAAGTACAGCAGGCGCATTAATTGTAATTGCGAATTACAATTAATGAAGAGAGAGAGTGTCAGACGGACACAGGGGCGTGCCCAGCGGACACGGGGGCGTGTGGAGCTAATAAAGACAAACTGTATTAATGAAGAAAGAGAAAAGGGTGGACACGGGGCCGTGTCCAGGCTTCTGTACAGGCTATAAATAGGAGTGCTTGGTTTCATTTCAACTCATCCCTTGGCACACCACCTCTCTCACACTTCATCCACCACCCACCACCATCACAACACCATCATCCACCACCATCATCCATTGTCCATCATAGAGTGTGTGAGTCGTCTCGGGATCCAAGATTGATCGTAAGAGTTCTTGACAATCAAGGCCATGTTTGCCTAAGTCTCTTACATCACTTGGTGAAGACAAAGTGTCTAGTATAATACTTTTTATTTCTAATCTTTTGCACTTTTTATTTGGTTTTGTATTAATGACTTTAATAACTAGTTACTTATGTTGAAGGTGATCTTTCCTTATCGTTTGTCCGTGGTGTCTTGGCATTATTTTACTGTCTATATAAAATAAAGGATTTTCACCATTCATATCTCCACGGTCTATATGGAGGTATGTTGGCTACCTGGTAGGGGGTTAAGGGAACGGTTTGGTAAAGGTCTTGCCATTGTTCAGCGTTTAGAGGTCCTGCAATGGACCTGGGTCAAATTTAGTAGGACCTCCTTCAATACTTCACGGTATTGGATGGCGGGGGTCCAAACTCTTTGATCCCCTCATAAGTTAACTACTATTAATACTATAACCCGGCTATTTAGGACTGTATCCCTGCTGACTCAGACTACTTAGTCGAGGGTAACGTCACCGCCAAAAGCGGGGCCTACCACAATACTGCATTAATAACTTAATTCATTATCTTCCAATAATCCACCCCTTTAGGATTGTATCCCTGCTGACTCAAACTACTGGGGTGAGGGTAACGTCACCTTCAAAAGAGGGGCCTACTACAATAACTAAGATAATCTCTTAATTATGTGCAAAAGTGCGGAAATAATCAAAGGTTATACTAGATACGAGTCGGAACCAAGTGATTCATCTTGTCTATCTGTTTTTATTTTATTTTTATTTTCAGCATTTTAGTTAGTTTTTATTTTTCTTAGTTTAAAACATTTTTCTAAACTTTTATTTTGGTTAGACGTTGAGGATAAACCGGTACTAAAAGCTCTTGTGTCCTTGGACGACCTCGGTATCTTACCAACGCTATACTACACTCAACGATGGGTGCACTTGCCCATATGTGTGTTTAGTGTTAGTGAAATATCGTGTTTTATAAATTTAAAACTTGGCTAAAATAAGTGTTAAAAAGGGCTTAAAATATACACCTAAAATATACGACACTTTACCGCACATCAAGTTTTTGGCGCCGTTGCCGGGGACACAAGGATTTTGAGAAAGTTTAAAATCGACGGCCTAATCAGTTTTTCAAAACCTTTTCAAAACGGGCCCACATTTTTCTGCATTTTAGTTTAGTTTTGCATTTACAGTAGGTTGAACACGGGCCGTGCTCACTGAACACGCCCCGTGCTCAACTAGATCAGTAAATTTAATTAAAACGCCCAGATACAGATCCTGAACACGGGGCCGTGTCCACTGAACACGGGGCCGTGTCCAGCCTCTGTTTCCGTTTTTCTTTTTGTTTTCTGATCTCGAGACTCGGTTGTGGTCTGCTGAGTGATTCTTATGGATCAATACTCAGGAGGTTACAACTACACCTATGAGGAGGATGATTATAGGGGTAATTATTGCACTAATTGTCGTAACTCACGATCGGTTCAAAATAATCGCTCATATCAACCATCCAATTCATACACCTACTATGAGGAGCCCAGGTACGAGCCATCAACTTCATACACATCCTATGAAGACCAAAGGTATGAACCTCCTCCCTCATACCCATATTTTGATGAACCAAGGTATGAGCCTTCTTACTCATACTTTGAGGAACCAAGATATGAGCAACCACCTTCATATGCTTATTATGAGGAACCATGGCGTGAACAACCCACCTCCTATGAGTATTATGAAGAACAAAATTACGAACCTTATCCATCATATGCTTACAATGAAGGACAATGGTGTGAACCATCAACTTCATATGGGTATTATGAGGAACAAAGGGTCGAACAACCGGATTCAAGCTTAGGAAATAATGACTCTTTTTCTATAACCGAAGTGACCGATAGGATATTAGAACACATTAGAGTTATCGATCGATGTATAAAAGAAGCTCGCGCAAGGGAAGAGGAGTCCCGCGCAAGAGAAGAATTAAAAAGGGAAGAGATAACTGAAAGTGTTAAAATGGAAGAACAAATAAGTGAAAAACCTACACATGAGTTAAACAACGAAAAAGGTGAGTCCGACGACGTTAAAATTCAAGAAGAGTCTAATTTTGAAAAAATTAATCTCTTGTCACCTTCTTTCGAAAATCATTGTTTAGTACCCACTCATGCTAAGTTTTTAAAAGAGTTAAACACTAACACTAAAATTGACGAAACGGTAAGTGTTAAGTTAACTAATGATCAAACGTCACTAATAAAAGAAGACCCATTTGAAATTAACATTACACCGGTTCCATGTTTCTTTCAAAATTCGTTTATTAGTAATGTCACAATCGATAAAGATCTTTGTGTTAACATAATGCCTAACTACATTTTCGAAAAATTAAGTATTAGTGATTTTTCTCCACTTCAAATACCCATTTTTCTATCTAATCGGAAAGTAATAAAATCAATCGGTATAGTTGAAGATGTCTTGGTTCAAACAAATCAAATGGTAATCCCGACCGATTTTGTCATCCTCGATGACGCTCCTCTAGTGTTGGGACGACCATTTGTAAAAACTCACGAAGCTTTGAAAAACCGGAAGTTCAACAATCTACCTCTTCAATTAGGGGCATTTAAAAGAAGTGTCGATCTTGAGCGATCAATGAAATATCCATTCGGCAATGACGACCCCCTAATTGAAGATGAGCCAGAACCACCCGATAAGGTGGGTCTAGCCAAGGACCCTTATAAACGTGGCGCACCACGGAGGCATTCCGCGGAACTATCCGTAGTTTAGTTTAGATTAACCTTTATGTTTTCTAGTTTAGTTTTTAATTTTCAGGAATAAAACACACTCGGGATGGTGAAGGATGATAAGGGAAGCTTGAACCAACACCCCATACACAGAAACAGAGCCACCCGATGATTTTTCTTCATTACAGCAAGTTCAGCACGGGGCCGTGCTCACCCCAACACGCCCCGTGCCCAAGGTTCTGTAGAAAATGCCCAGTTCAGGTACCTGGACACGGGGCCGTGCTCACTGGACACGCCCCCGTGCCCAGCCTTCTGTTTACTTTTGGTACTGGCAGTCTGGACACTGGGCCGTGCTCAGCCAACACCACCCCGTGTTCAGCTACCCAGTACCATAAAATCTTGTTTTTAACCCATTTTTACACATTTAATCAGCCTAAAAACTTATTTTTGGGACACATTGAGGACAATGTGTAATTTAAGTGTGGGGGGATGCTAAAACCTTGAATCTTGCAAGTCCTAAATACAAGCCTTACACAAAACTCTATTGGAATCGCTAATCACCCCAAATTTTTTCAAAAAAAATTCATTTTTTTACTTGTCTAGGTTTAATTTGGGAATTTCAAAATTCTAAAAAGGTTATATTTTTACAAATTTACAACCGATAGCGTCGTGATAAAAAGAACCAACATAAGAAAATTATGAAAAGGCATGACAAGCTTAGTTAAAATTTAATTATATATACTTGATCACATAAAAACTCATTCCCACAAAAGTGAGTTTTGAGCCTTTATTGAGCATACAAATATATACCTTTAAATTAAATGCTCATCTTTCGTTTCTTGTGTGAATAGCCGCTTGGTTCTTACGACTCTAGAACTTGCCATGACGATACATTCCAGGTCCTTACCAACTTAAACCCGAGTATGTAAATGATGGAGGCATTAGGACTAAACCTTTTTATTTCTACACCATTATTTTTCTTTTTTTTTCTTACCACCTACCCAAAATCCCCCTAGTTAACCTCTTTGAGCCTAAAACCTTTTCATTTCATAACCCAAAACAAAAACCCTTTCACCCACCAAAACCTTTTTATTTCTAACCCTTTGTTTTAGTAACAAGCTCGGTTTTTCTTATGACTTTCAAAAAAAAAAAAAAAAAAAAAAAAAGGTCTTACGAAAACCGATGCTTTTTACGCCTTTCGCCCTTTTACTAACCACTAACCCAACCACCTACCTTTAAACCAAGCCTAACCCTTAACCCACAAAGTCCTCTTGATATTTACAAAGGTATATAAGTTAAAAAGGAGGAGGATTGATTGCTTGGCAAGCCTATGGTAGGAGTAAGTTCCATGCCGCTCTCGAGTGTTTCACAAAAATACATCTTCGGCCGAGTGTTGAGTGATTCCCCGTGAGGTATGTGAACTTGTATATAAATAAAATTTTAAAGAGGCATGTTATGCCCAAATAAGTAATCTCTCTTATGAAAAGTTCAAAATAAATCATAACGAATAGGATTGTAAATAACATAAAAATAAAGCCTAATAAAGAATCTTGGATTCCCGACACTCTATGACAAGCCCAAAAACCTTCTCTTCTACCAATTCCATTTGGGAGTGTAAAGCCACATTATAAAGAGTTTTGCTTGAGGACAAGCAAAGATTCAAGTGTGGGGGTATTTGATGTGTGTAAAATGCAACATATAAATTACATCAAATAAGGCATAAAACTAACCCTTTTTTAGTACTAATATTGGAAAAAGTGTGTTTTTGTCTTCCTTTTGAATTTACAGGGTCAAATGAGCTTAAACGAACAAAAGGAACAAAAATACAGCCAAAACCAACATAAATACAAAGAAAAGGAAGAAACGTGGCATGCCCGACCCCTCGACAACAACTCCCAAAGCAAAAACAAGAAGAAAGCTGAGCATGGGGCTGTGCCCAGCTGAGCATGGGGCTGTGCCCAGCCCGACACGGGGCGTGCCCAGCCCGACACGGGGCGTGCCCAGCCCGACACGGGGCGTGCCCAGCTCAGCACGGGGCAGTGCTCAGGATGGACAGCTCTGGCACTAAAGACAAACCTGTAGAAGCTTCTATTGCCCACCACGGGGCCGTGCCCAGCGGACACGGGGGCGTGGCGAAAGTACAGCAGGCGCATTAATTGTAATTGCGAATTACAATTAATGAAGAGAGAGAGTGTCAGACGGACACAGGGGCGTGCCCAGCGGACACGGGGGCGTGTGGAGCTAATAAAGACAAACTGTATTAATGAAGAAAGAGAAAAGGGTGGACACGGGGCCGTGTCCAGGCTTCTGTACAGGCTATAAATAGGAGTGCTTGGTTTCATTTCAACTCATCCCTTGGCACACCACCTCTCTCACACTTCATCCACCACCCACCACCATCACAACACCATCATCCACCACCATCATCCATTGTCCATCATAGAGTGTGTGAGTCGTCTCGGGATCCAAGATTGATCGTAAGAGTTCTTGACAATCAAGGCCATGTTTGCCTAAGTCTCTTACATCACTTGGTGAAGACAAAGTGTCTAGTATAATACTTTTTATTTCTAATCTTTTGCACTTTTTATTTGGTTTTGTATTAATGACTTTAATAACTAGTTACTTATGTTGAAGGTGATCTTTCCTTATCGTTTGTCCGTGGTGTCTTGGCATTATTTTACTGTCTATATAAAATAAAGGATTTTCACCATTCATATCTCCACGGTCTATATGGAGGTATGTTGGCTACCTGGTAGGGGGTTAAGGGAACGGTTTGGTAAAGGTCTTGCCATTGTTCAGCGTTTAGAGGTCCTGCAATGGACCTGGGTCAAATTTAGTAGGACCTCCTTCAATACTTCACGGTATTGGATGGCGGGGGTCCAAACTCTTTGATCCCCTCATAAGTTAACTACTATTAATACTATAACCCGGCTATTTAGGACTGTATCCCTGCTGACTCAGACTACTTAGTCGAGGGTAACGTCACCGCCAAAAGCGGGGCCTACCACAATACTGCATTAATAACTTAATTCATTATCTTCCAATAATCCACCCCTTTAGGATTGTATCCCTGCTGACTCAAACTACTGGGGTGAGGGTAACGTCACCTTCAAAAGAGGGGCCTACTACAATAACTAAGATAATCTCTTAATTATGTGCAAAAGTGCGGAAATAATCAAAGGTTATACTAGATACGAGTCGGAACCAAGTGATTCATCTTGTCTATCTGTTTTTATTTTATTTTTATTTTCAGCATTTTAGTTAGTTTTTATTTTTCTTAGTTTAAAACATTTTTCTAAACTTTTATTTTGGTTAGACGTTGAGGATAAACCGGTACTAAAAGCTCTTGTGTCCTTGGACGACCTCGGTATCTTACCAACGCTATACTACACTCAACGATGGGTGCACTTGCCCATATGTGTGTTTAGTGTTAGTGAAATATCGTGTTTTATAAATTTAAAACTTGGCTAAAATAAGTGTTAAAAAGGGCTTAAAATATACACCTAAAATATACGACACTTCGCACGCATCAATAGGCTAACCAAGTCAGCTCATTTCTTACCAATGAAAGAAACTTTTAGTATGGAACAATTAGCTAAATTATATGTAAATGAAATTGTTTCTTTACATGGCGTTCCTTTATCAATTGTTTCTGATAGAGATAGCTGATTACCTCTCATTTTTGGTCAAGTTTCCAAAAGGCAATGGGAACCAAGTTAAAATTAAGCACAGCTTATCATCCTCAAACGGACGGACAAAGTGAAAGGACAATTCAGACAATGGAGGACATGCTTAGAGTTTGTGTAATTGATTTTGGAGGTAATTGGGACAATCACTTACCTTTAATAGAATTTTCTTATAATAATAGTTATCACACAAGTATCAATGCAGCACCATTCGAAGCACTTTATGGACGTAAGTGCCGAACCCCAGTCTGTTGGGCAGAAATTGGGGAAAAGCAACTATCTGGACCTGAGATAGTGCAAGAAACAACTGATAAGATTATTCAAGTCAAGGAACGACTAAAAGCAGCACGTGATCGACAGAAGAGTTATGCTGATAACCGACGCAAGCCATTGGAGTTTAAAGTAGGAGATAAAGTATTATTGAAAGTCTCTCCTTGGAAAGGAATAGTAAGATTCATCAAACGGGGAAAGCTAAGTCCCAGGTATATTGGACCTTTTGAGATTATTAAAAGAATAGGACCTGTATCCTATCAGCTACAACTGTCAGAGGAAATGGCAGGAATACATGATGTGTTTCATGTATCTAATCTCAAGAAGTGTTTAGCTGATGAATCACTGATAGTGCCTCTTAAGGATATAGAGGTAAATGAACAACTCAAATTTATAGAAAGGCCTCAACAAATTGAAGACAGGAAAGTCAAGAATCTCAAGCATAAGAGATTAGTTTTGGTCAAAGTGAAATGGGATTCTAAAAGAGGACCTGAATACACATGGGAACTTGAATCTGAAATGCAAAGGAAATATCCGCATTTGTTCCAGTAGATCTCGCGGACGAGCTCTAAAACAAGGTGGGGATAATGTAACAACCCTCGGTAAAACCAACACCCTCATAAATATTCCCGATGCCCTAGTATATCTTAAAATGTCTCAATATGTCTTAATATACACCCCATTTAAGAAAACTGAGCCCGAAATATATAAAATAGTATTTAAAATAAATAAAAGTTTAAATCTAGGGCTGAGGCGGGTCGCGTAGACCCACCCCAAGCCTTTACGCGGGCGGTATGAAGGTCTAGACCTGATCCGTTTGATTTCTTTATTACAAGCGGGCCGTGTAAGCTTTAGCTTACATTTACACGGGCCGCGTAGGATCAAGATAGTGGCGCAGCCTGGTGTTGACACGTTTCGTGCAACGTGTTGAACCTAGTCATGACCCGGATCAGCTACGCCTAGACACCTAAGCCACGCGAGCCGCGTAAGCCTTCGCTTACCTTTCCGCGGGCCGCGAGAAGACCAAATATCAGCACTATAAATAGAACGCATCGGATTTCATTTCAACTCGTTCATTTCTGTTTCTCAATCTCGAATTTCTGAAGTTATAAGCATAATAGTCGGGTATTATACCCCTAATTAGCGAGGTTCTGCTCCGTTGTAAGTATTATAACCCCAGTTTCATAATAGATACGCTGCCCGATCGATTTAGGGTTCCGTAACAACTGTCGTGGTTTTGCCCGACGTAGTTGTTGGAATACCGTCTCGGGGAGGGTATCATTAATATTTTCAAAGGGTTATGATACTAACCAATGTACATTTGTATAAATTATAGATTATATCCAGGAAACCCTTACGCGAAGTCTAAGATAGCAATGTGAGTTTATTCTCTTTTTGTTAACCTTTTTGGAATGTTTTACAAAACCTTAATTGTTTTACAATGTGATTAAGCGGTGATTGAGTCTTTGTAGTTCTTCAATTACTGCCAGTATTATGGGGTTTTGTATACAAAATTTATTACTACGAGTAGTAGTAAGTCGGGAACGACAGTACATTACCATTGGACAATGAGTTAGCCAATGGGTAATTTGACCATAGCCATAGATCCGGTCGAGTGGCAAATACTGAATGAGTAATTGTGTAGAAATAAACAATGTGATCGCTCTCAATACTGTTTTAATTGATAAAATGTTTCTTGATTAAACTGAGATTCACTCACCAGTATTTCCGACTGACAAATGTTTTTAAAACACGTTTCAGGTAACACAATGTGACAGCCAATTAGTAAAAAGCCAGCTGGAGAGCACCGAAGGCTTGGGAAAAATGTGGCTATAAAAGTTACCTAATAAACGATGTTTTAAATTCAATAAAATAGGGTTTGTCCCTATAAATGTATTGTAATAAGAAACTTGGGTTTTGCCCATGTAATTATTAATATCAAATATGGTGGTTTTACTCTGATAAACATTTCCTAACTACGGTCCTGATGTAAATTCCGATGCAAGATTAAATAGCTGATACCGCCGAACTCTGAGTTCGCGTCCACCCGTTCCCGGGACAGATAAGGGATCGGGGGTTGCGACAGTACGTAGGACCATTCCTAGTAAAACAACGAATAGGACCAGTTGCCTATCGCTTACAACTACCAGAGGAATTAGCTGGAGTACATGACGTATTTCATGTATCCAATCTCAAGAAATGTCTATCAGACGAATCTCTGGTAGTACCTCTTCAAGACATAGAGGTAAATGAAAAGCTAAAGTTTATCGAGAAGCCACTGCAAATAGAAGACAAAAAGATCAAGTTTCTCAAGCATAAAAGATTGGTACTCGTCAAAGTCAAATGGGATTCTAAAAGATGACCCGAATACACTTGGGAGTTGGAATCGGAGATAAAGCAAAAATATCCTCACTTATTTCAATAAATCTCAAGGATGAGATTTTAAATAAGGTGGGGAGGATGTAAGGACCTTCAAAAATGTCCTAAAACGACTCCTAAGTGAAAACCCGGACCCCCGAAACCCTAATCCATATCAAAAATCAAGAAAATCATATTTTATACCCTCTCACGGGCAGCGTAAAGAACAAGAGGGCCCTTACGCGGGCCGCGTCAACCTATGTTTGACCGGATAAGCATTCCCAGGCCACGTGGCTTACACGTAGCAGCACTACTGATGACACGCTAGCCCTAGTCTACGACTCGGGTTCCTCGCGGGCCGCGTAAGGATCGAGCAAGGGCTCACGCTGGCCGCGTAAGTCCCATTTTTCAGCTATAAATAGGATGGCTCATGAGCAGTTCACTGATGTCGAAACCAAAACTCAAAAACGAAGTTTGGCTGCTCAAATTTGAAATTCATTTTCAATATAGCTAGGCGCTGCTACGATACAGGGTATTAACTTGATCGCTGCTACGATTCAATGTCCGATCGATTGAAACTATCCGATGGATGTTTAAGTGCTGCCCACATTAGGGCCATACTTTGTCATTAGTCGTGAATTTGACGGGTGTTTAAGTATAGCACTTTGTCATTTGTTGTGAGGGTTTTAATCTCGTGAGTTATCATAAATGCTGTATTAGTTACTGACCTAGCTCGTGTGCATTGTTATTTAATTTAGGTTACAAGGCTAATCAGTAGGCTAAATTCTGCCCGTATAAATCTGCAATGTGAGTCATTCTCTTTTATCAAAAGTATTTTACAATACTCCAATTATTTTCAAAGGTTATAATTATAGGGATTAAGTCATGGTTATCTTGAATCACTGGCTAATTGGGGTATTGTGCACATTACTAATTTCTCACGGTTAGGCTAATAAATCCTAATAGTGATAATCATCACTACTTGGGGAAGGACCCAATAGTGGTATGACCATCGTCACCAGGTGACATGGCGCCAGATAAAAATAAGATAGAAGCCATTGTAATCGCTCTTATGCTGTAATTTATAACTATGTGTCATTTTATCAAATTGAGTGACTCGCCAGTATTTCCGCGCTGATAAACCCTTTTTAAAACATGTTTCAGGCGACCTGTTATAAATCAAGGAAAACATGCTACGGAGCACTAACAAGCTTGAAGAGGTGGCTCAGTTAAAATAAATAAACATGTTTTATAAATCAGGGAATTCCCTAGTGAAATTCCTCTATTGTAAATTACGGGGTTTATCCCGAATTATGAAATAAAATAATCTGGCATGCCAAGTTTTGAAAGATCCTGTAAAATCTTCCGCTGTCGCATCAATTAGTAAATACCACGGGTTCCTGTCCCGCGGCTCCTGACCGGGTCAAACCGGGGCTGGGGTCGTGACAACATGCCGAGAAAAATGATTTATTACGTTTTCTCCACAACATTTAAACCGGTTATAAAAAAGATTTATTTTAAATCTTTTTTAAACTAACTATGAACTTGCCAACTTTGTGTTGATTTTTCGCATGTTCTTTGTCAGATTACATTTTCAAACTATGGCATAGTTGGAATAGGAGAACCCATGGGAATTCGAGTATATAGCGGGAGTTCACTTTCTAGAAGTCTTAGAACATTGTACTTCCGCTGTACAATGAAGATACAAGACAGATCACACCGACTCTGATTTATGCGGGTGTGACAGATTGGTATCAGAGCTATAGGTTTCAACGAATTAGGTTTTTGTAGAGATACCTAGACTCTAACCCCACTTTCCTCTGGGGACTTAGATTATTAAGACTTTGAATACATCCAGAACGCTAGGATTCGAATATGGGTTCCAACCATGGCCAAGAACAATGACTCAACAGTTTTGGTTTTAAATATACACAAGTGTTGTGTCTGATACACGGCACACGAAACAACTACATACATTAAGCAAAACTTTGAGAGTTTTGGTAACATGAATTTAGGACCTTTGAAAAACTTATGTCGAAATCCATTAAAGGTCATTACGCAGGAACCGGGACTATTAACTCGGGCAAATGCCATTATCTATATTGTCCATGCTATTTTAATTACCCGAGCAAGTAACCTACGCGAAACGGAACGCTAGTGCACAAATATACGGGAAACTTAAACTATACATCAACGGATGTAGAAGTACATCACATACGACTTTCGAGGCAAGACCTTTGGGAAAACACAATTGAGCACGATAACAACAATGCTAATCCCGTCAATGGGAGAACTACTGACCGAAATGAGGCAATTCGCCACGTGATCATGCAAGCGACACGAATCACACTGAGGTACGTTCAAACAAGATTTCACAACGGTACCTAGTGTTGGTGCATGTTTGTGACAACAGCTTAGATTTGGTCTTTGGATATCTTGTAATTAGTTAAACGATAAACAGTTAGCGGGTTTAGCTTTGTAATAGTTTGATTATAGAGTTTGGGCTAAACAAAACCCACATTGGGTGATGGGGGACGATTTGGGCCTAGCCCATGTAGCAAACCCAGCCTAATGTTGCAACCTTGTGTTATATAAACAAGGTTAGGCTTTAGGGTTTAGGTTAATCAGCCAAAATAATATTTGAGAGAGCAATTTCGTGAGAGACTAGGTCTTGGATGAATTTGAGTGTTGGTTAGGGATCTTGATTGATTGTAATCAGTTTGATAGATAATCAATAAAGATCCAGTTTGAAAGTGATTTCTGTTTCTACTCATTCTGTGATATTCTGATCAAGAGGATTCCGCACTCTTGATCGGATTGACAATTCTGTGAAAGATCCATACGACTAAAGGGGACCTACAATTGGTATCAGAGCATTAGGCTCTTGAAGGCTTGGTTCAGAATTGTGCTTGACAGATTTGGGTGGAAAAATTTCGAAATTTTTGAAACCTGAAATTAGGGTTTTGAAATTTTTGAGTTTTGATAATCTTTCTGCGATTTTGTTTGTATTTGATCAGTTTGTTTGTTTAGTTTTGCTGATTTGCAGGTTTTCAGGATTGTTCGGGTTGTTTGGTTGAGAAATTCGGCTGAACAGATTTGAAGATTCAAAGACTGTTCTTCGTGCTCTTCATAATTTTCGAAAAATTGGACTGATTTTGGTGTTTCGATTTTGCAGGAAATTGTTACGAAATCTTGGAAAATCTCAGAAATTTGAAACAAATTAAGTTTCCATATTTTCTGGACCAGCGAATTTGTAGTACCGGCGAATTTAACAACTTCGCAGACTCAACTAGCATATTTAACTGACCAGCGAATTTGGGACTTATATCTCGGTAACCGGCGAATTTAAATCCAAAGGCGACTTTGGTAACCGTATAATTTTCCACAGCGAAATTATTACGGTTTTCGGCGACTTTACTGGTCGTCGTAATAGCGAACTGGTTACCCGGCGAATTTAACAGACGAATTTGACCAGCGAAATTGAACTGTTGAGCGAAATTAACCTGTTCAGCGAAATTACCAGCGAAATTATTGGATTAACCAGCAAAATTAACAGCATTATTTAAAAGTGGTGGAATATTTTCTGGGAAGCGTAAGAAAAAATTCACGTTTTCGAAAATAGAAATTGATCCATAGCTCGTTTGACAGAACCGTCTGCACTGTCGAATTCCTCGTATTTTTAGGGCAAAAAAAATGACGAATTTGGTTTTCGACATTATATATAATTGCATTCGTCTTTTCGAGACGATTCTAACGGTGTAATTTGGTAACCACTGTTTTCGGAGATTTTTTGTACGGTTTTACCAGTTTGTTGCGTTAAAATGTCAAAAATGACGAATTTGAATGCACCTAAGATGATGAAGGTGGAGAATTATCTTACATGGAAGGACAACTTCAAATCCTTCATTGAATCTCAGGATGCACGCATGTGGATCTGCATTGAAGATGGGTACATAAACCCAACACACGATTTTGAGGGCAGACCACGTCGAACAAACTATGCGAACATGAAAGAGGATGATAAAAAGATGTATGAGGCTGAAAAAAGAGCATTGGCTGCAATAAAGACGTCATTACCTGATAGCATCAAGCATACCTTCACAAAGTACACTAATTCAAAGGATATGTGGGATGCATTACAAAAGCGATATCAGGGGAATGAGAGTGCCACTCAGGCATTCATGGCAGAGATAGTGTCAGTTGATGAGGCTGAAACTACTGTGAGTGATGCTGAATCTGAAGTGAAAAATGCTGAAGCAAAAGTGGATGCTGAAGTAGAGAAAGAGAGTGAAACTGAACAGGTTGTTGCTGATGAAAATACAGAAGTTCATGAGAAAGAGGTACAATCTAATTCTGTATGTTTGAGATGTCGTGAACTACAGGGTGAGGTTGACAGGTTGTCAACACAAAACCAAAGTCTGGTAAGTGAGATGTCTAACATAAAAGAAGAAATTTTTTTTGCTAAAAGAAATGAATCGTCATACTTGAAGAAGATAAAAGGTTATGAAGCTGAAATTGAAGCTTTAACTTGCAAACTAAATGAAAAACTTCAAGTCATAGACTTAGCTCATGACATGATGGCTGAGAAAACAAAAGAGATTTCTGAAAAATGCAAAGAGTTGTCAGATGCACAACTCAAAATTGTTGGACTTGAAAAGAAATTGAGTCAATTCAGAGATTCGTCTTTTGTAATGAAACACATGATGGGTGGGTTAAAAAAGAGTAATGACAAGACAAGTGTGGGCTTCCAGGGCTTTAATGAAGTTCCACCTCCTCTTAGTCATAACTATTCATTCCTGCCTAGTGAAGATGAGCTAGCAGACTTTATGGCATCTGCACCAAGTAGTTTTCCATCCACATCAAGTCAAGGTGATGGATCTGAGAGTGATGATGCTAAGAAGAACAATAACAGGGAACCTTTTAAAAAGAAAAATTCATCGCCTAAGAATAAAAATCAAGCTTTTGTTAAAAAGATTAATTTTGTTCAAGGTAGTGATATGAAAAACGAAACCGTTGTTATTGAAAATGAATCGAATGTAGAGTTTGCAAAAAATAAGAGCATAGAAAAATCTGAAATCAAGCAAACTAAACAAGGTTCATCTAAGGGATCATCACCATCTGATAAGGGATCTACCTCAGAGACTCCAGCTAAGAAGTCTTTGAAGAGGAGATCGTGCTTCAAGTGTCACACAAAGGGACATGTAGCTAGCTGCTGTCCTAACAAAAAGAGTGAAGCACAACTTAGTGAAAAACAGAGAGGGAAATTACCTGAGAAGAAAGGTGATAGTGAGGAGAAAGTTGCAAATTCTCCAAAGAAATCTGCTCCTAAGCAACCAGAAAATGTTGCTGTTGGTGTAGATAAGGCTGAAAAAGGAACTCCACAAGTTCCACGTTTTCAAAGAAATCAACCTAGATTTCAGCCTAGATCTCCACCAGGCAGATACGAGAGACCTAGAAGCAGTTCACCAAGAATGAACAATTTTAATTCTAATAATTTCAGAAGTCAAGGTCAATATCAAAATCGATACCAAAATAATGGTGGTCGAAATTTTTATAACAATGGCTTTAGAAATTACAACAATAATGCTTCTTGGAATCAAAATTCAAGATATCAAAATCAAAATTTTCAAAGGTCAAATAGTCCAAACACATATAGGAACCCTCAGGACCAAAGACCTAGTGGAAATCAAAATCAAATTCCATCAACAGGTCTGAGATCCAAGACTCCAGTTAGGAGTAATGGATATTTGATGGATGTTCCAGTGGTTGGTGAATTTGGACGACCCAAGACCATTAAGGCTTGGGTCCCCCAATCTAACTAATTTCTTAGTTGGTGTGTGCAGGAGCTGCTAAGGAGGATTATCAACTTATGTTGATAGTGGTTGCTTCAGGCATATGACGGGGGATGTGAGATTGTTGTTATATATATATTAAATGATTTATATTGAAGTTCAAAGTGCTGATTCGACACACTAGATAACCTGGCAGATCTTTATACTAAAGCTTTTGACAGGGCTCGCTTTGAACATTTAGTCGAACTCAACGGGATGAGGAATCCTGAATAACTGGTTTTTCATAAGAATTTTGTAAATAGTTTACTGCTTTCTTAAAAATCAAAAATACAAAAACATTGAAAAATCAAAAACATAAAAAAATAGAAAATTAAAAATGAGTTATCACTGTGTGAAAAAGGAGAAATGATAGTACATCAGCAAGTTAGACTGTCACACTGAAATTGAACTTAAATTGCTTAAGTGTGATAGCAGCTTCATTATACGATGTACCAGTAGGCAAAAACATGAAATAATCAACTTACCAATGTGATATAAACCTAAATGAACTGTGTATGACTGGGGAACACATCAGTGGTGTATGGTTTAATGACCTTCAATCTTGCGTTGATTGATTGCCAAAATCTGAAGTTTTGGGTCTTTATACTGATTTTTCATCTGGGGATATCAGGGGTGTCCTTCTGCTGCATCCAGATACATGCTGACCTAGACACACCCAGGATATCTTAAAAGAGCTAAAAATGCCAAAACCCTTAAATGAAGAAGCTCTCAAAGAGAGTTATTCAAAATGTGCAAAATGCATAAATCGTACCAAAAAATGGTATTTGTCTTATCCCTCGTTAGATATTTTGGTCTCTTTGCTGTACGGAAGTACTGACCTGTTCACCAATTATCTAAACGTTGAAATACAAAACGGATGAATTCAGTATACTCACCTACTACGATGAATCTTTGTGCATACCTTGATCGCGGGGGTATATCCTGAAGTGGGACACACTAGTATCTCAGTATTAAAATTACCTTAACGTATCATACGGTAATGGTACTTGAAATGTTCATGCATTTTGTTTAACTGGACAATCATACTGGTAATCGTCTTGGACTGCTTTTCACGAAAAATTAAATAAAGAATTATCTAATAGAGTGAAACAGTTTGATTTTGTTGATATGATCTTCTTACCAGTGATTCTCACAAAAATAGAGTGTTTATTGCTTTTGTTATTTACTTGCTTTCAGAAAAATATAAAAATCCAAAAATAGTGTCTTTTTCTGTTTAAAATTCTTAACGTACGGAAAACTGTTATTCTTGGAGGAATTGTTACTGATAGGGGGAGACGGTGTTAGAAAGTGAGTTCAAAATTTTAAATCATGCGGGTTATAGGGTGTGTGATTAAAAAGTTTTGCGTGTTGGTGATAAATTGAAAATGCTTAATCTGTGATACAGTTTAACTATCTCTTGAAAAATAATAATTTATTTAACTTTGTTGAAAAATTCTTATGGTTTCTCGAGATGTTTGTTTTATAATATACAGATTGAAGCAGTATGTTGCTGAGAAGTTAAAGTGAGAAGTTGCTGTGAAGAGATGAGAGTTTGATTGGATGCATGGTAGAACCTCCTTTCTATATTGCAGACAAAGTTGAAGAGTTTGAAGATTGCTATACATATGCTGAACTGGAGTTTACTTAAATGCTAAAGTTTTTGAAGATTTGGTGATTGGATGCATCAGCTTAGGGGGAGTCTGTTGCTGATAGAAGCTATTGAAGCTGAAGCTATCCAAAGACCAAAGACAGTGCACGACTACATGAAGATTGCAAGATGATTGAAGACAGTTATTTTATGAAGCTATTGTCAAGGGGGAGTTTGTTGGTGCATGTTTGTGACAACAGCTTAGATTTGGTCTTTGGATATCTTGTAATTAGTTAAACGATAAACAGTTAGCGGGTTTAGCTTTGCAATAGTTTGATTATAGAGTTTGGGCTAAACAAAACTGTAACACCCCAAAAAAAATGGGTTTGGTAATTAAACCACGTTATTAGTGACGACGGGTAAAATACCCTTAGTGGTAAAAATTAACCCGGTTAACATTGGGATTTAAATAAATAAAATTGATGCTAATTAAAGGAGGGTAAATACTTTGAGAAAACAAAGTATGTAGAAGGCCCGAGTTAACGGGACTTAAAATAAAACGAATTATAGCTTCCCGAACCCATCAAGTTAACTAGGAGTAATTAACCTAGTTAATAAGGTGTAAATAAGTAAAGAAAACATGAAGTTCTAGTCCCTAATAATTAAAATCTAAACCTGAGGGACCTAAATCGTTAAAAAGGAAACAAGTTCTATTAAATAAAAAAAACACACCACACACACATCTTGTGTGTGTGGATCGATCATCAGGAGCGACCAAGAAGGGTCAAACCCTAATCAACACAATTTCATCAAATTGAAGGGGTAAATCAAGTCCAAATCAAAATCCGAGTATGAATTAGTGATCTCCATTGAAAAACGAGTCACGAGGTATGCAAATTTCTTGAGAAATCTCTAGTTGAAATTCTGAGCAAACCTAGAGAACTCGAATCTGAGCTTGCATGTTTGTTGTTTGGATGAAATTAGGGATGTAACTATGTCTAGGAGTAAACCCTAGTCATGTATTTGTTGAATTGATGTTCATGGTTGTGAATTCATGATCATACACTCATGTGTCAAGTGGGTTTTGATTATGTAGTAAAGATGATGATGTACACATGTTTAAAATCATTATAGTTGCTAGTAGAAACAAGATACTTGAACAATTTGCAAGTTTGAGTGTTGAACATACATGACTTGAAATGGGTTTTGGGTAATTTAATGAAATTGATGTTGTATTGGTGTTTATAAACACCATACTAACTTGTATAAATGAACTATTTGAACAAAATGGGGATTTGTTAAGAGTTCATACTTGATTTGAAGTGGGTCTTGACACAAGAATTAAACTCATAATTTATGATTTAGTTCAATAGGAAAAGTAGTCAACGGTTCATAAGGTGTGAAAGTCATGATTTAGAATGACTAATCTAACAACCTTGTAAATAATGAATGATAGTTGGCGCTTAACAAGCTAGATGAAGCTTGGGGAGCAAGCGGGTCGATCGAAGCAAGTGAGAAAAGAAAAGCGTAATTTGGATGTGAGGTAAGTTAAACTTACACCTTTTATTTGATATCTATTGGTATTATAGACTTATAAGTAAATTGACCGTACGGTGTAAACCGGTACGAGTTATGTAGACGGGATGATAATAATTCCATCTCGTAAAAGTAAACGGTCATATAAGACCAAACGGGTCAAAAGGTGAAAATATCACCCTTTGACAATATCGGCTAATGTTTTGTCGAGTTGCATGATTACAGAAATAATTATCGATTGAATGATGACATCGCTATTACTTAGCGCCACTAAGGCAAGGTATAGTAACGGGTCAATACAATGATCCGGGCCAGGTATGTAAAATAACACAACTCATCATGTAGAATTTGGAGTTCTATAAGAGTTAGAAAAGGTTGAAATATAGATATTCGGTTATCTTTTAGGTAAACCGAATAAATTGAATTATGTTTATGGTGATTTAGAAGCACATGGGTTTATAAACAAGATTATAGTTAGAAGGGTCGGATTTTGGGTCAAACAAGTATTTAAAGGACCTTGTAGTAAAAAGGGGATGGAAATTAACCAAATTGCCCTTGTAAGCTAATTCGTAGGAATGACCTTTAAAGGTGGTTTAGAAACGAGTCTTATGACCAAATAAATGCTTAGAATAAGTATAGGTAGTGAAAGATGTAAATTCTTGGGTCTAAAGACTTTATATGAGTCCTTGCCGTAAAATGATAATTCGAAGGGTAAAACTCGGAACATATAGATCTCTACATTAAATCCACCACAAATAAAGTTGTGGTGGAAGATTACTTGATAAGAAATGTAGGAATAGGATTTTAGAAATAAACGAGTATGAATTATGCGGAAAAGTGCATAAATACCCTGAACGGGTCAAAATAAGTATTTAAGAACGAACGGGTTAAGAATATACATATACTCGTGAATTAAACTTATTATGATAGGAAATAATGAAATTATAAGATTCATGTGAGTTGGGATCAAACAAACATGTTTGTTTGACAAAATGCATAAACGGGTTAAAATTTTGTAAAAGGGCAACAAGTCGAAGGCTTAGAAGTCTGAAAATTTGTTATGTTGGATGTAGGATTTCAACTCCACAAGGTAGAGAATTAAATTACAAACACGTAGAAAGAAACGGTAGGTCAAACGGACAAGCGGATTGAAAGATACGGAGGTTTTCGTGTCAAAAATGGCAAAATGGAAAGGTTGGTTGCAGAGGTCACCGTAACTTACGGTGCCACCGTAAGTTACGGTGTAGCTAAAATGGTTACGGTAGATCCCCCCTTATTTACGGTGGGGGGAATTAACAATCAGAGGCCACCGTAACTTACGGTGGAGGCCAATTTGAAATCAATGTTTTTGGATCATGAGATTTTCATTGGGATTTCCTTCCATTGTCATTTATCTTGTCTTGTACCGTTATTTAGATTATCAAAACTAACTGTTAAGTTGGCTTTGAACACAGGTATATGTCGAGAGCCCGGATGAAGATAAAGCGTCGAGCAAGAACCGAACACATGTTAAATAAAGCTTCCGCAAGTTGTTTCGTTCGTTATTCTAAAACGGTGAATTAAATCGCATTATGTTATATCACTATAAATTGTAAAAAGTTTTTAACAAGCCCGTATTTTCAGTATAATCGTGATTGTAATTACATGATTATGAGTTTAAATTATACGATAAACGTTAAATAATAACTAGGGTGTTACAAAAACCCACATTGGGTGATGGGGGACGATTTGGGCCTAGCCCATGTAGCAAACCCAGCCTAATGTTGCAACCTTGTGTTAAATAAACAAGGTTAGGCTTTAGGGTTTAGGTTAATCAGCCAAAAATATATTTGAGAGAGCAATTTCGTGAGAGACTAGGTCTTGGACGAATTTGAGTGTTGGTTAGGGATATTGATTGATTGTAATCAGTTTGATAGATAATCAATAAAGATCCAGTTTGAAAGTGATTTCTGTTTCTACTCATTCTGTGATATTCTGATCAAGAGGATTCCGCACTCTTGATCGGATTGACAATTCTGTGAAAGATCCATACGACTAAAGGGGACCTACACCTAGTTTAATGGTACTCACAACTATTGGCGCTTCAAAAAAAGTCACATGTCTTCACACTCCCCATACCTCATTAATGGAGATTACGCTATGTTCGACATTCCATGGAAATGTGTAACACCTCGTAAAATCACGTCCAATGATGTATTGACACGTGTAATAAACCCTAATGAAGTCAAACACTGAAATTAAGGGACTAATTTTTCGAAAAATCGAAAACTTTGATTATGAAAGGACTGGAAGTGTTAACATACCTAAAATAAGTTTCTGAATAACCTCGTACGATATTTATATTCACAAATGAGCCACTTGTAGATCGAGTGTAGCCGTTTGCGTAGTTAATTGAAAGTTTGCACAATAAAGGGTTAAAAGTGTCAACATGATTAATTCTTACCTCTGAGTGACCTTTTAATAAACCGGGAGCTTCATGATATTTGATTATACTCTCGGGAATGCCAATTATTGGCCGTCTAAGGTTTTTATGCCTATAAGTAAAGTTACGCGCAACTTAGCAAGTTAGAGGGACTAAAAGTGTCAATATGTTTAATTATACCTCTGAATGACCTTTTAGCGAACCCAAAGCATCGTGATGTTTAATAATACTCTCAATAATTCCTAATATGGATTAGATTAGGCTTCGAGGCTATTAAACGATGATATGCGCAAGTTTGCGCATTAGAAGGACCTAAAGCGTCAACTTTTGAATCTACGCCTTTCGGTGACCATTTAAGCGATCGAGAGCGTAGCAATAATTAAACTCATGCTTGGGAATTCCCATTATGGGCCATTGAAGGCTTGGATATCATTAAACGACATTTCGCGCTACTTTGTGCGATTAAAGGACTATTTGCGTCAAACTGCAAAAGTATGTCGATTCGTATGTTATCGGACCTTCCGGAATATGACCATGAGTTAAAAATGCCCTAATTATCCTTTATATAGCTTATATATAGGCTTAGAGGTGTTTGGTGCGCAAAAATAAACTTTTAAGTCAAGCAGGGACTAAAAGTGTCAAAAAGTGCACAAGTTTGCATTTTCGCGCATATCTCACATTCTGAATATATCCGGACATCCAAAAATTTATGTAAGCACTAAAATATTTTATTTAAGTGTTTGGCTTGATAAAATTCCATTCGTCGCGTAGTTTGGATCCTTTTTCGCGTCCGTTCGTGTTTCGTTGCAATTAGTCGAACAACGTGACCGTACGACCAAACGACCCGACATCCGACATATTTTTGAGCATGTTTCATGTCCCTTATGCTTAGGCATCATTGTAGAGCCTTGAAAATGGCTTAACGGGCTTTAAACATGACGAAATGGGACTTAAACAACTGCAGGGACCATTTCTGTAAAAATAAAACTTGTTTGCTGATCTGCAGGCGGTCGCGGGCCGCGTAAAAGCAGCCTAGCTCATACGCGGGGCGCGAGCATCCAGATCTGCTGAAAGTTGTTTACAGCTTGTTCCAGCTGTTTCCAGGGTTTGCAAATGGTTTTAACAAGTCTATGGGCTTGTTTAGGGGCGCCCATGGTATTCTAAATCAGGGGGTGCACTTGTACGCCTCAGATCAAAGCTCGTTTATCGAGGAACGATCCTAACGGTCTTGGAAAAACTATATAAACCCACAAGCTTTCATTTGCAACTCACAAATCTGCTCATCTCTGATTCTAAGAGGGTCTTGAGCTTCTTGAGAACCTCCTTCAGTCCATTGGACCTTTGTAAGTGTCCTTTCGTGACTAGTTTGTTTTATTTAGCGTTTATAGCGGAAAAGTCAAGCGTTTTCGATAAACGCTTTGACTTTTAAACGGTTGAGCCATTGTTCGCAGCGAACGTGGCTACGTGACCGTAATTAGGTAGGTGTTAAACCCTCAAAAGGGCACCTCCTAATTACCACGCTTACTCAGTCAATTGTCGGGTCAAACTTCTTAATAAAAAGTCAAACGAGTCAGTTTTTACTAATAAATCCATAACTAATAATACAGAAGTTATGGAACATGTTTTAACAATTAAATAACTTGGTAATTAATATAAGAACATGTTTAAGCATGTTCAACCCGACAATTCCGAGTTTAGGCTCGGTTCGCAACCGAAAGTCGCAAAAGTTGACTTTTGCTTTGACTTTCAGTTCTGACCCGATTTAGCTTAGTTTAGATATGCCTTAGGATTCCTTTAGGACCATGTTATAGGATAGTATAACCCTCTGAGGTTATACAACTTGGTTCCATAGAAATCCTAGTTCATTGCATGTTTCCGTTAAATGCCTAAATGTTGACCATAATGCCCTTTTGACCTTAAAACAAGATTTTTGAAAATATGAGAGGACAAAAACCTTCGTTACTGAATTATAAACATGTCCTAAAAATTTGACATCAATTTGAGGTCTAGAATAGGAGTTATGCTCAATATCGTAATTAAGAAACTTTTTATTAATTAAACGGCATAATTAGCATATAGCCTATTTAAACCCAAATTTTTATACCAAACTTTTTACCCACTGATGTAAAATAATATTTTGGGATTTTTGAAGATTTTTATTTATTTTTAGGTTGAGCATAACATAGGGTTCTAGCTTTGATTCGGTAATTGTCGGTTTTGCCCTTTTGGCCTATAAAATGAGTTTTACAAATCATTTTGATACCAAACCTTTTTCTACTGATCTTATATGATAAATAGAATATTTTAAGCCTTCTGGAATAATAAAAATATCAGCTTTTCTTATAAAACCCGAAAATCGCTTAAAACCACCTTTTTACGCGTTTTAAACGCATAGTATGAGTTAAAACTATTTTTAACATATAAGACTTAATACCCACCGATGTTTTAAGTAAATTTTTATAATTTAACAGTAAGCAAAAGTCTTGAACCCATATTTCCAGATTTGACCATTTAAAGCCAATGTGAAATTACCAAAATGCCCCTTCGGTGCATAGTTGGGTTATAAGTGATAAATTTCACACATATGCAATACCCTACTGATATAACTTATTAAATTAAGTATTTTTACTGATTATATCAGACCTGAAACTCAGTTAAATATTTAAACTCTTTTATAACCTTTAAAATGTCCAAAATACCCCTACGGGGCATAATTTGAGTTTAAATCCATTTTGGGCATTATGGAAGGTATCTTACTGATATCACAACATATTTAAGGCATATTAACTTAGGAAACATGTTCATGACTCATTTGGTTGCCCGTAACGCATTATTCGCGTTCGGTGCGGTTTATGTAACTAGTATGCATAAATTAGCCGAAACGGGTCAAACCTTATCATTTATATCTCAAAATCCAGAATGTGTTTAGTTTACCCATATTATACAAGTATACAAACTTGTCGGGTCTAAACCACACTCTATTTCGGTCATCGCCTAATCGTGCGTTTTGAACCGTATATCTTCCTTTAAAACTAACCGGTCTAAGCATAGGCTTAATTAAGACCCGTTAGGAATCTAATAGGTTATTAAAACCTTCGTTCCAGATTTAGGAGCCCAGTAAAAGATACATGTACTTGCTTGGTTGAATACGGCTGGGATAAATTGTATAAATTTGCTTAGGTAAATACTTTTAACTTATTTTCCCTTATACTGGCTTGGGGTACGGTATATAAAATACCGCTTGGTCGGCATTGAATTATTAATCATATGAAGTTTAATTTATTGAGATGACCCGTTTAAACTGTTTTGTTTGCTTAAATCCTTTGGGGGGTTAATGACCATGTCCCGGATATCCTTGGCATCATTCATAAAAATGGCCACGACCTAAGCACGGGGTGTAGGCATACACCTGACAGCTGCATATGTAAAAACTGGTAATCCACTTAAAGGAATCAACCTTGTGGGCATTATACTTGTGGTGTGTCTATTAATCTTTAACCCGGTGTCAACCCGGGCTACTGAACGTATAAGAAACATGTAATTATTTTACAAGTTTATATATAAATAATTATCCCAAGTTATAAAAAGTTTTGTGCCATGTGCATTCAAATCAATTTTCAAAAACATTTTCAAAACGAGTCAGTTAATTGTATTTTCCAGTGTAAACTGACGTATTTTCAAAAAGGCTAAGTGCAGGTACTAGACGGAATAGGTTGGCTACTCCTAGCATCAATAAAGAGTCTTGCAAGCTTAGATGTTAAAATCTGTTGAACAATTATCTTTTATTTTATCATCCTGTGGATCCTTTACATTCCGTTTGTAATACTTTGATATTACTTTATATCGGTTTGTAATATTTATCTTTTGCTTCCGCTGTGCATTAAATTGTGTTGTTTGACTATGACGACATCAACTACGTCACGATACTCCCCACCGGGCCCACCCGTAATACGTGGAAATATCGGGGTGTGACAGGTTGGTATCAGAGCCAACATTGAATGAATTAAACACTAGCCTTTTGTGTTTAATCTCAATGACACAGTAGCACATTCCTTGACCTTCTGAGTCTAGACTTAACGTAGGAATACTCTCATCTCTATTCGGAGAATTATTGCTTTCAATTCTATATATTTTAATATGTCGCCAAGCAAAGAAGTCGTAATGGAAATTCTCCCCATCCGAAGCCTAGGAATGCGGAGCTTTGTACTGCGACTAGGATAAACGTGCAACCAAGGAGAAAACATTCAGAAATAAAATGAAGAAGAAACTCCTTTTGCTGAAGTTCGTTTCCTTAGTAAGTCCTTATAAGGGCATACCTATCTTTCAGTCCCTTCGTGGACAACATTATTTCTTTCAAGCCCGTGAAGGAAATGGTGAAGTTGATAATAATAAATAAAATATGTGTGTAATAATAATAAATCTATCGTAGTATAGACCACTTTGTGGTTAACGAGGCATAGTAGTATTGTAATTTTTAATTTCTGTTTTAGTGTGTATTTGACGCATACTATATCGAAAAGAGTAAAGTCGCAATGCACGACGTTTTTTACCAATATGTGTATTATGTGGTTGTTACTTAAACTACTTAATTATTCTATTAATGATTGGTAAGTGTTTAAAATTCAGATGGCCGACGAAGGAAATCAAGGAAACCTGAATAATGATAACCAGAGTAACATTAACTTGGTTGATGAGAATCCAAGCATCAATACAATGGAAACCCAGTGGATAATAGTGCAGTCCAACACATAGTCACACAAGGAATAATAAATGCAATCCATATATTATTCAAACGGTTAGGGAAGCCGATAACAAGAGTAAACATGATAGCAAGCGACCAATTGAACCAGAACACAGCGTGAACAATGGACCTGTACTTCAAATGCCTATTCCCAAAAGGAGAAGAACCGCGTCTTACAGTTGTTCTTATAAGGAATTCTGGTCTTGTAAACCAATGGAATTCTCGGGCAACGAAGGGGCCATTGCAACCCTACGCTGGATAGAGAAGACTGAGGCAGTCTTAAGAATAAGCAAGTGTGCTGAAGAAGATAAGATAATGTTTGCTTCTAATCTTTTTAAGAATTCAGCACTAGAATGGTGGAACACTATCCTCCAATCAAGAGGAAGTGATAGAACTTACAATATGGAATGGGAAGAATTTAAGGACAAAGTAGAAAGGAAATTCTGCCCACCCAATGAGAAGGAACAGACAGCAAACAAATTCCTGAACCTTAGGATGACTGGTGTGGATAGTAAGGGATACACTAAATTATTCTTTGAATATGCTAGAATAGTGCCAACCCTTGCTTCACCTGAACCAGTGTTAATCTCCCGTTATATCTGGAGATTAATTGGGGAGATAAGACACGTAGTCAAGGCAGCTAGACCTCAAACCATAGAAGAAGCTGTAGAACTAGAAAATACCTTGACAGATGAATTAGTCCGTACACGAGAAGAGGATCAAAGGAGGAACCTAACCCAGAAGCTCACACAAGAATTTCGTTCTGGAAATTTTAATCGTGGGAAAAATATAGGTTCTACCTCTACACCTTACTGTAAGAATTGCAAAAGAAAGCATTCAGGAAGATGCTTCATATACTGTAACTTTTGCAAAATATTGGGACACAAGGAAGAAGACTGCAGGAAGAAAGCTAACAACAGGATATGCTGTAACTGCGGAGAACAAGGTCATATCAAACCTAACTGCCCGAAATTAGCTCCGGCTACAAATAACAAGAATACCAAAAATGCTAGAGCATTTGTTCTAACGACAGAAGAAGCAAAGATGATCCCGGATGTGATCACTGGTACGTTTTTAGTTAATGATATTTTTGCTAAAGTATTATTTGACTCTGGTGCAAACCAAAGTTTTATTAATACTTCATTCTGCAAATTACTTAATCAATCATTAACTAAACTACCACAAGAATGTCTAGTAGAGACAGCTAAGGGAGAAGCTGTTAGGATTTCTGAAATCTTGCAGGGAGCAAGAATAGAAACTTTAAATCAAAAATTTATTGCAAACCTTTACCCCATGAATTTGGCAGGATTCGATGTCGTTTTAGGAATGGATTGGTTAATAGCCAATAAAGCCAATATTTTATGTGATCAAAAGTCGATACAAGTAAATTCACCAACAGGTGAAAAGATCACAATTAAAGGATATAAAACTTCCAAATCTACTAAATTCATCTCTGTGATGAAAACAACAAGTTACATAAGAAAAGGATCATTAGTGTATTTGATTTCTATATTCACTAACACTAAAGGAAAAGAATTAAAGGATATTCCAGCAGTATCCCAGTTTTTGGATGTATTTCCAGAAGAATTACCAGGACTACCGCCGGACAGAGAAGTCGAATTCAGAATCCATCTAATACCAGGAACAGCACCGATTGCCAAAGCACCTTACCGTTTGGCACCTGCAGAAATGCAAGAATTGAAGAAACAATTAGACGAATTGTTGGAGAAAGGATTTATACAGCCAAGCTCATCGCCGTGGGGAGCATCGATTTTATTCGTTAAAAAGAAGGACGGATCAATGCGTATGTGCATTGATTACCGTGAATTGAACAAGGTCACGATTAAGAACCGGTATCCATTACTGAGAATCAATGATCTGTTCGATCAACTACAAGGAGCTCGATTTTTCTCTAAAATCGATTTAAGATCAGGATATCATCAATTAAAGGTACAGGAAGAGGACATTCCTAAAACCGCATTTAGAACAAGGTATGGCCATTATGAATTTACTGTCATGCCATTTGGTTTAACCAATGCCCCAGCCGCATTTATGGACATGATGAACCGAATATGTAAGCCATATTTGGATAAATTCATAATTGTCTTTATAGATGATATTCTAATTTACTCTAAGAGTAAAGAGGAACATGCAAAGCATTTGCACGCACTTTTAAGTCTATTAAGAAAGGAAAAACTTTACGCTAAATTTTCAAAGTGCGAGTTTTGGTTAGAACAGGTACAGTTTCTTGGACACATAATCAATCATGAAGGAATTCATGTGGATCCAACAAAAATCGAGGCAATTACCAAATAGAAAACCCCTAAATCACCAACCGAGGTTAGAAGTTCCTTAGGATTGGCCGGTTATTATAGAAGATTTATTCAAGATTTCTCGAAAATAGCCATTCCTTTAACTAAGTTAACCTGTAAATCCATTAAGTTTGAATGGGGACCAAAACAAGAAGAAGCCTTTAGAATTCTTAAGCAAAGATTAACCCATGCACCCATATTAGTATTACCAGAAGGAACTGAAGATTTTGTAGTCTATTGTGACCCTTATGGATGTGTATTGATGCAACGTCAAAAGGTTATAGCTTACGCCTCTAGACAACTTAAGAATCATGAAGAGAATTATTCAACCCATGATCTAGAGTTAGGAGCTATAATTTTTGCCCTTAATATTTGGAGACATTATCTTTATGGTAGTAAGTTCACCATATTCACTGATCATAAGAGTTTAAGGTATATTTTCAAGCAAAAGGAGCTGGATATGAGACAAAGACGCTAGATGGAAATGCTTAGTGATTATGATTGTGATATCCAGTATCATGAAGGAAAAGCTAATGTAGTGGCAGATGCTTTAAGCCGAAAGTATCATGAAAAGCCAAAAAGGGTACGTTCTCTTAAATTAAATCTGCAACTAGATTTAAATGATCAAATTAGAGAAGCACAAGAATCAGTAATCAAGGATGATACTGAAAAATTAAAAGGTATGATTAAGGAATTAGAACAAGGAATAGATGGAATTTGAAGATTCCATAAGAAGAGAATGTGGATACCTAAATTAGGAAACCTACGTCATCGTATATTAGAAGAAGCCCATAAGTCTAAGTATACGATGCATCCAGGAAGTGATAAAATGTATCAGGATTTAAGGAAAAATTTCTGGTGGATAGGAATGAAAAAGGACATAGTAGTCTATGTTTCTAAATGTTTAACTTTTTCACAAGTCAAAGCTGAACACCAGAAACCCTCAGGATTGTTACAACAGTTAGAAATGCCAGTATGGAAATGGGAATTTATAACAATGGATTTTGTTACCAAATTACCCAAAATAAAGAAAGGTAATGATACAATCTGGGTGATTGTAGATAGGCTAACCAAGTCAGCTCATTTCCTACCAATGAAGGAAACTTTCAGTATGGAACAGTTAGCTAAATTATATGTAAATGAAATTGTTTCATTACATGGAATACCTTTATCAATTGTTTCTGATAGAGATAGTCGTTTTACCTCTCATTTTTGGTCAAGTTTCCAAAAGGCAATGGGAACCAAGTTAAATCTAAGCACAGCTTATCATCCTCAAACAGACGGACAAAGCGAAAGAACAATTCAGACGATGGAAGACATGCTTAGAGCTTGTGTAATTGATTTTGGAGGTAATTGGGACGATCACTTACCTTTAATAGAATTTTCTTATAATAATAGTTATCACACAAGTATCAATGCTGCACCATTCGAAGCACTTATGGACGAAAGTGCCGAACCCCAGTTTGTTGGGCAGAAATTGGGGAAAAGCAACTATCTGGACCTGAAATAGTGCAAGAAACAACCGACAAGATTATTCAAGTCAATGAACGACTAAAAGCAGCACGTGATCGACAGAAAAGCTATGCTAACAACCGACGTAAACCCTTGGAATTTCAAGTAGGAGATAAAGTATTGTTAAAAGTCTCTCCTTGGAAAGGAGTGGTAAGATTCATCAAATGGGGAAAGCTAAGTCCCAGGTATGTTGGACCTTTTGAGATTATTAGAAGAATAGGACCTGTAGCCTATCAGCTACAACTGCTAGAGGAAATGGCAGGAATACATGATGTATTTCATGTATCTAATCTCAAAAAGTGTTTAGCTGATTAATCACTAGTAGTACCTCTTAAGCATATAGAGGTAAATGAACAACTCAAGTTTGTAGAAAGGCCTCTACAGATTGAAGATAGGAAAGTCAAAAATCTCAAGCATAAGAGATTAATTCTGGTTAAAGTGAAATGGGACTCCAAAAGAGGACCTGAGTACGCATGGGAGCTTGAATCTGAAATGCAAAGGAAATATCCACACTTGTTCCAGTGGATCTCGAGGACGAGCTCTAAAACAAGGTGGGGAGGATATAACAATCCTCAATAAAGCCAACACCCTCATAATATTTATGGCACCCTAATATATTTTAAAATATCTCTATATGTCTTTAAATACAACCCGTATGTGAAAACCGAGCCGGAAATACAATATAGTATTAAAAATAAATAATTAAAAATCTGATTATTAAGTTGAGGCGGGCCGCGACACCCCTTCTCGTTAGCTTACGCGGGCGGTTTAAAGGCTAAAACCTGATTTCTTTGATTTTTAAGTTTAGGCGGGCCGCGTAAGCCACCCGTTAAGTTCACGCGGGCCGCGAGAGATCAAGAACGCAGAAACACCCCAGGCCTAGGGCTGTCAATTGGGTACCTGTTAAGACACGATTAGACCTGTTTGACTGAAAAATACACCCTTTGACTTTTTAAATTTTTAAGATAATTAAAATTACAATGTTAGGATCTATTATTTATTTATCTTTGTACATAAAACATAAAACTGTTTTATAAACATGAGGTAGAAAGTAGTTAAAAGAGTCGTAATCATGTTTGAAACTTATGTTGTGCGCGCCGTCAGAAACCTGTTAAGACACGATTTGCCAGCCTTACCCAGGCCGACACGTGTCATTATCGTGGCGAGTCTAGGCGATGACCCGGATCACCTAAACCCTACCTGGGCTACTACACGGGCCGCGTAAGCCCTGTCTTTGTTTTACGCGGGCCGCGAGAAACTCGTTTTTCAGCACTATAAGTAGCAGGCATCGGGTTTCAGTATTCCTCGTTCATTTCTTTTCTTTCTTAACGAAATTCTGAGTAGTATAAGTAATACAGGAGTATTATATCCCCCTAATTAGCGAGGTTCTGCTCCGTTGTAAGTATTAGAACCCCAGTTTCATATTAGATACGCTGCCCGATTGATTTAGGGTTCCGTAACAACTGTCGTGGTTCTGCCCGACGTAGTTGTTGGAATACCGTCTCGGGGAGGGTATCATTAATATAATCAAAGGGTTATTATACTAACCTATGTACATTTGTGTAAATTATAGATTAATCCCAGGAAACCCTTATGCGAAGTCTAAGATAGCAATGTGAGTTTATCCTATTTTTGTTAAACTTTTTGTAATGTTTTACAAAACCTTAAATGTTTTACAATGTGATTAAGCGGTGATTGAGACTTTGTAGTTCTTCAATTACTGCCGGTATGTTGGGGTTTTGTATACAAAATTTACTACACTGTGAGTAGTAAGTCGGGACGATAATACGTTACCATTGGACAAAGAGTCAGCCAATGTGTAATATGACCCACCAGTCAGGATTGACAGTACTGAATGAGTAATTGTGTAGAAATAAACAATGTGATCGCTCTCAATACTGTATTAATTGATAAAATATTTCTTGATTAAATTGGGATTCACTCACCAGTATTTCCCACTGACAAATGTTTTTAAAACGCGTTTCAGGTAACACAATGTGACAGCCAATTAGTAAAAAGTCAGCTGGAGAGCACTGAATGCTTGGGAAAATTGTGGCTATAAAAGTTACCTAAAAGACGATGTTTTAAATTCAATAAAATAGGGTTTATCCCTATAAACATGTTGTAATAAAAAACTTGGGTTTTACCCATGTGATTATTAATATCAAATATGGTGGTTTTACTCTGATAAACATTTCCTAACTACGGTCCTGGTGTAATTTCCGTTGCCAAATAAACAAACTGATACCACCAAAATTCTGAGTTCGCGTCCGCCCGTTCCTAGGACAGATAAGGGATCGGGGGTTGTGACAATTGGCCTATATGGTTTATTTACACCATGGCAATTTAATTATCAAATTCAACAATTCTGTAACACCCCAAAAACGGGTTTGGTAATCAAACCACGTTAATAGCAAAGACGGGTAAGAGTACTGTTAGTGGTAAAAATTAACCCGGTAAATAGTGAGATCGAAATAAATAAACTTTATGTTAATTAAAAAGGAGAATAAATACTTTGAGAAAACAAAGTATATAAAAGGCCCGAGTTAATGAGACTTAAAATAAAACGGGGTATAACTTCCCGAACCCACTAAGTAACTTGGAATAACAACCTAGTTAAGTGTTATAAGATGTCAATAAAACTTGGTTAATAACACTTTTACAACACTTTGTTAGTTAAGGGGCTAAAGTTGGCTAAAGCGAAAGAGGTTTTATTTAATAAAAATAAAACATCAAAACACACACCCAAGTGTGTGTTCTGGTCGTGAGTTCTAACAGGAGAACAAGGGCTCTCTCTAATGAACCCTAAAATACACAAAATCAACCAAATCAAGAGGGCAAATCAAGACTAAATCGAAAACCAAGCTAAGATTAGTGATCACTCGGGCTAGAGGAACACAAGGTATGTAGAATTCCATCTTTTGGTGATGTTTTGAATTCATGGTGAATTATCATAAACGAAATTATTGCTTGCATGTTTGATGTAAGAGTGAAATTAGGATAAATCCATGTCTAGGAATAAACCCTAGACAAGTATATATTGAAATCATGCTTAGCTCAAGTAAATTCAGATTTTGTTGATGCTAAATTCATGTATGAGATGTTTTTAGGGTTTTGATTGCTAAAAAATAGTGTTATGATGTCAAGAACAAACTTTAATTGAAAGCTGAATTCAAACAGCTCCTGATCAGAATTTACAGCCGACTTGTATTGGCTGTAACCTGGACAAACCATGACAAAAACATGTGTTTCTTGAGTCTAAAATGTAATTCCAGGAAATATCTTTAGAACCCCACTGGAATTGCATTTTTTTGACGAAAATTGAGCGTTTTATGAATTTTTCCGTATCGAAGGTTCAAGCTGCGTTTTCTGGCAGAATTTGCAGCCCATTACGAATATCATAACTCAATTTAGGAATTTAGTTATGATCTCAAATTTTTACTGTAGATATTTTTAAGTGATTAAAAGAATCGCCAATTGGAATTTCGTCAATCGGATAAACGAGGAATTTTTAATGAATTTTTCCATAAGCTGCAGTCAGAAGTGACGAATCTGATTGCAGCTTAGTAAATGAATTTTTACGAATTTTTTGTAAAGAGTTAGATCTTGAAATTTTAACACAAGGCCTAACCCTCCGAGAGGTACGCCGCATAAAAAAATCATAATTTTTAAAGACTTGTAAATAGGTTAAACAAGTCACCAAAAACAGCCCATTTTCAGTGATATGAAATGCCTAAATGAAATCACGGTCTACTTGGTTGTGTGTAAAACGTGATTATATTAAGTGTTCGGATGAATGCATAGAAATGTGTAAGGTGGAAGATCATATTAAATGATGGTTAATCTAACCACCTTGTGAACATTGGATAATAGTGTGGCGCTTAACAAGCTAGGTGGAAGCTTGTGGACGAAGCGGGTCAAACGGAGCGAGTATGGAAAGAAAAGCGTGGCATGGATGCAAGGTAAGTAAATCTTACACCCTTTTATTTTAGAATACGTAATGATTATAAAGGTTATGAAAAGGATAAGCTAATACTTGAAATGTGATGTTCCGGCGTAAATTGAAACGGGTCGGAATAAGCGAAAGTGATGAAAACCATAATGAATGGTAAAATGGGGTAAAACGGTAATTAAGTCAAGTCATGACGAACAAACAACAAGTTTTTGAAATGTTACCTCATGGGGTAACTTATAATGAGAAAAAGGGATAAAATGGTAAATTAGTCATGTGTTAACAAAACTAAGTTTAAGTTCAAAAGATACCCTATGGCATAAGCCAAGATGGGTTAAACATGTAAGAAAAAGATTTAAAGAAGTATGAAATTATTATGAGAATCCGAGGAGGGCCAATTGAGCGAAATGGTAAATAAATACCATCCTCCTACAATTATGTTATGTTTGGTCATTTAGGCTAAATGGGTCAAATGGTGAAGTTAACACCATTTGACAATAACGACTAACAAACGCTTGTCAAGTTTTATGCTCACAGGAATTAATTTATGGCTTGCGTTGCTTTAAACTAGCAAGTTTAAAAGCAAAAGGTATTTAAACGGGTTAATTCTATAACCCGAGCCAGGTACGCGTAAATTGGTGGAGTATAAGTAGACATTTTAATGTAGAAATGTGATGTGTGGAATGAGAATAGCGAGATTTAAACTTAAATGTTTAAATCTCCTAAACGGGTCAAAATGAATTATGCGCATAGCTTGGGTATTGGTCACATAATTCATAAAAAGTTATGTTCATGAGTTAAAGACTTTTGAGTTAACAAGTTGTCCAAGGTTTTAGAATGATTTAGAAACAAGCCGTTTAATAGATTATGAAACGGGTCGAATAATTGTATAAGAGATTTATAAGCCGTTAGCTTATAAATCGGCATTGTTACAAACCTTAGTGTTGTTTACATAGAAGACTGCATTACGGTCAATATGAAACAAGAATCGTGTAAAACGGATGTGTAGATTTAAATTTATGTAAGTTTAAGTGTTAAACATAAGAAATGCATAGCTGGGTAAAATGGCAAACAAGCAGAACTGGGTGCCACCGTAGCTTACGGTGGTACCGTAAGTTACGGTAGGCAATAAAAGAAAACAACTGCCCACCGTAGGGCAGGCTCTTATCACCGTAGCCAGTTTTTCATCACCGTAAGCTACGGTGGCACCGTAGCTTACGGTAGAAACCTTTGTTGTTTTTGTTTATGGAACTCGTTTAAAAGTGTTCAAAACCCTCATAACTAACGTTTATGCTGGTTTTGATTTTAGGTAAACGTACCTGTCTCCGGATGAAGATCAAGCGAAGAACAAGAACCGAACACACAAAGAACAAAGCTTCCGCGAATAGTTTCGTTGTCATGTTTTAAACGGCGACTCAAATTTACAAAATGTTGTAATGTTTTATTTAGTATAATGTTTTAATAATCTCATATTTTAAGTGTGTGATAAATTTTAAATACACTAATATAATAGAAAAATATTTGATAATAGTATAAATTGGACCAAGGGTCTTACAAGTTGGTAATCACAGCTCAAGGTTAAAAGAATAAAGTGTTCGGTTCGAGGCTTGATCGCAAATCCAGTAAGTACATGTATGTTAATAGTTTAGTAGGATTAAAGTGTTGTGAACAACACATAGGGTATCGTGTAATACACGTTACACCAACGAAAATGATTAGTATAGTTAACGAAATCACGTGCAGTAAAAAGCCTTGTATTACAATACGTGCATTTATTAAAGTTGAAATTACTAACTTTTGTAAAATGTTTAGTTGAAGGATACTCGCATCTGAAGATGACGAGAGTTGAACGAATTGTGGATATGACGGTGGAACTGTCCGAGGTATGACAAGCAGAGCATACTCATCAAGGACCTAAATCCCGTGACGATCGCGAACAAGGTTAATGACATGGAAAGCCCGATAGGGCAAGCATTTACATGTGCACATTTTAAATTTATTGCACGAATAGTAATATGCAACAAATACGTAGAGACTGACCGTTGCATATGTAATTAAAAACTTGGAAAAAGCCTGAATAGAATACCTATCTAGGATATTATATCCAAGAAAACTAAATAGAGGCGTTACTTACATGGGGTGTAATGTGAAAATTATTAAAAGGTCATGTATACCAGGTATTGATCACTTACTCTGGCCAAGTAAGTGGTGAGCACGTGGTACCATGAACTTTTTATGATGGACATGCTTACATCCGATGTAGTAAGGACGGGGTGAGTGGGACAAATTAAAAAGTACCCAAATGAATCAAATGAGCAAAATAATTGATAATAATGTAAACGCACAGCCGGGTGATGGAAGCGTATTACATTAGGATAATGAGCCCGAGTGAAGGGACAAAGATTAATGTAAAATGATTAAGATATGCAATGGGAGGGGGTGTACTTACACTCGAACCCAGAAAAATGCAAACATGTAAAACGATTAAGATATGCAATGGGAGGGGGTGTACTTACACTCGAACCCGGAGAATGCAAACATATAAAATGATTAAGATATGCATTGGGAGGGGGTGTATTTACACTCAAACCCGGAGAATGCAAATATGTCTCTTAACGGTCCGTTTTTGTAAAACGTCAAACTTGAGGACAAAGTCGGAATATAAAAGTGAAGCGAAGTCTTAATGTATACCGGAAGGGTTGCAATAATAACGACTTCGGTAAAACACCCGGTTGATGGGTAAGGATTAAACACACGCGTAGACCGAGAAACGGGAACTCGGATGGAAAGTTAAAAGACTCGGGTTTTGAGTCATGACTAAAAGACGACAAGATGATTTAAATAGAAATGTTGATAAATTATGTTCAACTATTTTTAAGTTGAACGGGTCGAAACAAAGAACAAAGTTGACATCCATAAATGATAAAATTTCACATGAATAAGTCAAACGGGCCGAATATAATATAATGTCGGATGGCATGAGTAAACGCAAGCGGGATAAAGGTAGCATTAAAAAGCAAAAGAATAATGAGCCCAGCAATGGGACATAATCAAATACGAATATATGTAAACTGGATAATGGTGAGCATAAGATGAACCGACGCATAAATGACATGAGAAGTTATAACGTCGGAAAATTTGTCCGAAAGAAAACGAATGTAGCCTTAGACTACGGTCAAGGTCAAAGGAAATACCAAGGCGAAAATAAATGATTTTGAACATAAAAGGGTGCCTCAATGCCATATACATATATAAATGTATATACCTTTGAATAAAAGATGATCTACGGGATTATCATACCCTACGAGATTATAAATGATGCTAAGGTCTACGGAACCAAAAAGACCTTCGGGTCACAAATAGAAAGAAACGAATTGTCGAGGTCTCACCTTAATAAGGTAAAAAGGTGAAAATATAAAGAAATAACCTACGAGGCTAAATGAAAGAATCTACGGGTCAATAGAATAAAACAAGGAAACTAGTTGTAACTTCCCGCATAAAATAATAACGGGAGATAAAGTTAGTATAAAAGCGATAGGTTTCGCTAAGTTAATTAAATGGGTTAAAAGCGAAGAGATTGTGAAAGGTCTGGTTGACAAAAGTGAAAAAAAATTCACTAAAACATTTAAACGGGAAAAATGACAAAAGAGTTCACAATTATTTAAATTGTGTTACGCCACAAAAGTGGGTGAAGTCATTACCGAAATGACAACGGAAGGGAATAAATCCTTGGACGTAAATTCCTTGGAATTGACATGAGCAAAAAAGAAAACGTTAAACTAAAAATTCAATTTTTAGTTAGCTTGAAGTAAGCATGTTGAAAATAAATATAACCGAGTGATTAGATGACAACTCGGTCGAATAAATGACCAGATTAAGAAATACAAGATGAAAGTATCGGACTATGAGGCCATACACGTAAAAGACGCATATGCTATGAAACCAAAAAGACATTACCATACTTCCCTGGTAAGAGTATTATGTGTGAGCAATGCTCAAGTGATCACCAAAACTAAGATTCAAATGATCTAAGCTGATAAAGTACGTGAGAAAGGTTTCGGGGACGAAACCTCTTTAAGGGAGGTAGACTTGTAACACCCCAAAAACGGGTTTGGTAATCAAACCACGTTAATAGCAAAGACGGGTAAGAGTACCGTTAGTGGTAAAAATTAACCCGGTAAATATTGAGATCGAAATAAATAAACTTTATGTTAATTAAAAAGGAGAATAAATACTTCGAGAAAACAAAGTATATAAAAGGCCCGAGTTAGTGGGACTTAAAATAAAACGGGGTATAACTTCCCGAACCCACTAAGTAACTTGGAATAACAACCTAGTTAGTTAAGTGTTATAAGATGTCAATGAAACTTGGTTAATAACACTTTTACAACACTTTGTTAGTTAAGGGGCTAAAGTTGGCTAAAGTGAAAGAGGTTTTATTTAATAAAAATAAAACACCAAAACACACACCCAAGTGTGTATTCTGGTCGTGAGTTCTAACAGGAGAAAAAGGGATCTCTCTAATGAACCCTAAAATACACAAAATCAACCAAATCAAGAGGGCAAATCAAGACTAAATCGAAAACCAAGCTAAGATTAGTGATCACTCGGGCTAGAGGATCACAAGTTATGTCGAATTCCATCTTTTGGTGATGTTTTGAATTCATGGTGAATTATCATAAACGAAATTATTGCTTGCATGTTTGATGTAAGAGTGAAATTAGGATAAATCCATGTCTAGGAATAAACCCTAGACAAGTATATATTGAAATCATGCTTAGCTCAAGTAAATTCAGATTTTGTTGATGCTAAATTCATGTATGAGATGCTTTTAGGGTTTTGATTGCTAAAAAATAGTGTTATGATGTCAAGAACAAGCTTTAATTGAAAGCTGAATTCAAACAGCTCCTGATCAGAATTTACAGCCGACTTGTATTGGCTGTAACCTGGACAAAACGTGACAAAAACATGTGTTTCTTGAGTCTAAAATGTAATTCCAGGAAATATCTTTAGAACCCCACTGGAATCGCATTTTTTCGACGAAAATTGAGCGTTTTATGAATTTTTCCGTATCGAAGGTTCAAGCTGCGTTTTCTGGCAGAATTTGCAGCCCATTACGAATATCATAACTCAATTTAGGAATTTAGTTATGATCTCAAATTTTTACTGTATATATTTTTAAGTGATTAAAAGAATCTCCAATTGGAATTTCGTCAATCGGATAAACGAGGAAAGTTTAATGATTTTTTCCATAAGCTGCAGATTGCAGCTTAGTAAATGAATTTTTACGAATTTTTGGTAAAGAGTTAGATCTTGCAATTTTAACAAAAGGCCTAAACCTCCGAGAGGTACGCCGCATAAAAAAATCATAATTTTTGAAGACTTGTAAACAGGTTAAACAAGTCACCAAAAAACAGCTCATTTTCAGTGATATGAAATGCCTAAATGAAATCACGGTCTACTTGGTTGTGTGTAAAACGTGATTATATTAAGTGTTCGGATGAATGCATAGAAATGTGTAAGGTGGAAGATCGTATTAAATTATGGTTAATCTAACCACCTTGTGAACATTGGATAATAGTTTGGCACTTAACAAGCTAGGTGGAAGCTTGTGGAAGAAGCGGGTCAAACGGAGCGAGTATGGAAAGAAAAGCGTAGCATGGATGCAAGGTAAGTAAATCTTACACCCTTTTATTTTAGAATGCGTAATGATTATAAAGGTTATGAAAATGATAAGCTAATACTTGAAATGTGATGTTCCGGCGTAAATTGAAACGGGTCGGAATAAGCGAAAGTGATGAAAACCATAATGAATGGTAAAAAGGGTTAAAACGGTAATTAAGTCAAGTCATGACGAACAAACAACAAGTTTTTGAAATGTTACCTCATGGGGTAACTTATAATGAGAAAAAGGGATAAAATGGTAAATTAGTCATGTGTTAACAAAACTAAGTTTAAGTTCAAAAGATACCCTATGGCATAAGCCAAGATGGGTTAAACATGTAAGAAAAAGATTTAAAGAAATATGACATTATGATGAGAATCCGAGGAGGGCCAATTGAGCGAAATGGTAAATAAATACCATCCTCCTACAATTATGTTATGTTTGGTCATTTAGGCTAAATGGGTCAAATGGTGAAGTTAACACCATTTGACAATAACGACTAACAAACGCTTGTCAAGTTTTATGCTCACAGGAATTAATTTATGGCTTGCGTTGCTTTAAACTAGCAAGTTTAAAAGCAAAAGGTATTTAAACGGGTTAATTCTATAACCCGAGCCTGGTACGCGTAAATTGGTGGAGTATAAGTAGACATTTTAATGTAGAAATGTGATGTGTGGAAAGAGAATAGCGAGATTTAAACTTAAATGTTTAAATCTCCTAAACGGGTCAAAATGAATTATGCGCATAGCTTGGGTATTGGTCGCATAATTCATAAAAAGTTATGTTCATGAGTTAAAGACTTTTGAGTTAACAAGTAGTCCAAGGTTTTAGAATGATTTAGAAACAAGCCGTTTAATAGATTATGAAACGGGTCGAATAATTGTATAAGAGATTTATAAGCCGTTAGCTTATAAATCGGCATTGTTACAAACCTTAGTGTTGTTTACATAGGAGACAGCATTACGGTCAATATGAAACAAGAATCGTGTAAAACGGATGTGTAGATTTAAAGTTATGTAAGTTTAAGTGTTAAACATAAGAAAATGCATAGCTGGGTAAAATGGCAAACAAGCAGAACTGGGCGCCACCGTAGCTTACGGTGGTACCGTAAGTTACGGTAGGCACTAAAAGAAAACAACTGCCCACCGTTGGGCAGGCTCTTATCACCGTAGCCAGTTTTTCATCACCGTAAGCTACGGTGGCACCGTAGCTTACGATAGAAACCTTTGTTGTTTTTGTTTATGGAACTCGTTTAAAAGTGTTCAAAACCCTCATAACTACGTTTATGCTGGTTTTGATTTTAGGTAAATGTATCTATCTCCGGATGAAGATCAAGCGAAGAACAGGAACCGAACACACAAAGAACAAAGCTTCCGCGAATAGTTTCGTTGTCATGTTTTAAACGGCGACTCAAATTTACAAAATGTTGTAACGTTTTATTTAGTATAATATTTTAATAAACTCATATTTTAAGTGTATGATAAATTTTAAATACACTAATATAATAGAAAAATATTTGATAATAGTATAAATTGGACCAAGGGTCTTACAAATTCCCTATATAATTAAACAAATTATTACTACTTGGTCTGTAGCCTTCAAAGCTTCACCATGGCTGACTCATCTGAAGCTCACAATCATCCAGTTGATCAGAGTGATAATTCAAGACTGAACTTAACGGGCACTGAGTTACAGGCTATGTTAGATACAGCCGTAAACAAAGCCGTGGACCGAGTATTAAAGGATCATAAGCGAAAGTTCGATAATAGCCCAAATAAGGGTTACAAAAAGGGTAAGGCCGGTTCAAACCGTCTAAGCCAAATGAGGCGAAACCCAAATGTAAAACCTGCGGGAAGCAGCACTTCGGAAAATGTTTCCGTGAACAGGCCAGGGGATGTGGCATCTGTAAGGAAATGGATCACAAGACTCATGAATGCAAGGACTTGAAGGACAACCAACAGTCAGGTGAAAAGACCAGATGCAAAACCTGTAAGAAATACCACCTCGGGAAATGCAGATTTGAATCTCAGCCTCTACCTTGTGGAATCTGCAAGTCCAAGGAGCATAAGACCTTGGATTGCAAGAAGTTGAAAGATGCGACCTGTTATGGTTGCAACGAGAAGGGGCATATCAAGACTAATTGCTCAAATAAAACCAAGAAGCCTGGAGAGGCTAAGAAGACCAAAGCTGGGGGCTCTCAAATGAATGCTCAAGAGGCCGTTCAGGATGACAATGTCACAACAGGTACTTTCCTGACAATGACGTTTATGCTAGAGTATTATTTGATTCAGGTGCAGATAAGTCTTTCATAGACAATAAGATTTTGTAAATTATTAAATCTGCCTGTTAAAACTCTAAGCGTTAAGTATGAAGTAGAATTAGCCGATGGTACCTCAGAGACTGCTTCAGCAATATTAGATGGATGTTTTATATACATTAGGAATCATTCCTTTCCGCTGTCCTTGCTTCCGTTATAATAGGGGGGACTCGATATAGTGATAGGGATGGATTGGTCGTCTTGTAACCAAGCCCATATTGTGTGTGATAAGAAGCAAGTAGTTATCAAGACTCCTTATGGTGAGCCTTTGACAATTCAAGGAGACATTGGTACGGATGGCCTAAGCACTTGTTGAATTTGGTATTTAATACCAAAGCTTCGAGTATGGAAACCTCAGAAGAGACAAACAACAGTCGCGATGCTAGAGATGCGACAAATGTTAATGGTGCATCAAATGTGAACCTCAATGTTAATGGAGTTAATCTCCAAAACTGTAATTAACGCAGCTGTTAGGAAGGCTATGAGAAAAGTCATGAAAAAGTTCAAGAAGCCGAATGCTGCTTGCTCTAAAACACATGTCGCTGCTCATGAGAAGAGCTTTATTCATACTTCATATGCGAAGAATAAACAAAACAAAATCATATATGGCAACGAGCCCCATTCCTTTTTAGGATGTACTTAAAAGTACTTCGTCTCTTGGAAGTCAAGAGACTTCAATAGTAAAAAGGGGCCATCGATTGCAGGAATTTGTTGGATGAAGTAGAAACCATTAGGTGTATCAGCGGTTATGCCGGAAAGGACACGGTGAGGTATGCATCACAGTCATTCGATGGCAATACCCTTAATTAGTGAGGATATTAACGAAGTCCACAAGAAAGATCCTCTTATACATTATGGGATGGTCCAAGTTTTAAGGACCTTATTAGAAAAAAAAAAAACCTATTATCCGCTTCACGAAATGGAAAAAGATGGAATAAGAATTTTCTGACTCTCACCATAAAAGTTCTAGACTGTCGACAGTATGTTACAAATTTTAATTCATTGGCTGAGATAGTACCCTATTCCATTTACCCAAAATCTAAGCTTAATGCAAATAATTATTGGCGGTTAGCATCGGCCATAAGAGGGCACATTAAGATTTCAAAGCCTGCTTATTATAAATCCATTATGGATTTACCTCAGCTACTCACGTTATATAGATTAAGAACCAACCAGTCAAAGCTGAGTCTGCCCTAAAATTTGTCAAAGATTTTACAGCTAAGTTTAAAAGGATTAAGAATGGAGGCGTTTAACCCTCCTGATGAATGATTAGAGGCAGTTCACATTAATAATGACACCAGATAAATCCCTTATTGTGATTTTATTGCTAGGAGTTACGTTTGGTTTCAGGTGCTGCTGAGTCTCTCATAAGACCATAAGCTTAGCAAACTTTTAGAAATTTTCCCGTAAGAACCCCAGATATTAAGTGTAAGGTAAAACTTACAGGCAAAATCATAGAAACCATTTCTTCTGTTCCTGTCAGAAACCTCCAATCGTAGAATTCTAGAAGTATCCTCTCTCTAGAAGAAGTGCGTCAGTATATATAGTTGATATCTCTTTGATCTCTATCGATTGCGAATACCAGACGGTATGATAAGAGCACCATATGAGGATTGGTGTATCTTAATATGTTCCATAGATTGCTTCCATGCCTGATCAGTATGGAGGTTTAATGCATGGGACCACAAAGATATTCCGATGGTCATATGGTACTAAAGTCAGCCAATGGTATTCAAAGAAGATATCCAGAATGGAATTGTCCAAGTAAATGTCTCCGATTAAGGAATTCGTGGACTCATAACATAAATGTGTCACTTATATGACACAGACTATGATAGATGAACTGGAACCTGAGATTTGGAAAATCTATGTAACCTCCTTGTGTCTTGATTATCTTCTCCTAAGATTACCCTGTTTACCTTCTGAGAGGCAAGTAGAGTTAAGATTAACATCCCATTTAGGGCTGTATTATTATGAAATCTCCAAGACGGCTAGTACCATCATTGGAAGAATCGAAACCCTGATTAAGTAAGTTTTAAGATAGAGGATTCATATAGCCTAACTCAATATTCTGAGAATTCGGTATTGTTAATAAAGAAAGACGGTTCATTTTGCTTATGCATTAATTACCGCAATCTTAATTAGGCAACAATTAAGAATCGCCATCACCTGCCCGGGATCGTCGATTTGTTTGACTAGCGGTGAGGATTAGCTATTCCTTGAGATTAGTTAAGCATTGGCTGGAATAACCGTCTCACCTTAAAATAAGCTTTTCTATATAGTTGTTATGTAAGTATCAAGGCTGCTCCTTTGGGGACCTTATATAGATGGAATGTTAAACATCTATTGTTAGACAGAAAATTGGTAAGTTCAATTATCAGGACCTGAAATTACCTTGGTAACAACGAATAAGATCATTCGAATTCGTAATCATCTAAAAGTTGCCAGTAATTGGTAGAAAATTAAGGATTGATGAAAGTCGCAACCCTCTTAAGTCCTTAATAAGGAATAAGGTTCAATCGAAGGTATCGCCCTAAGAAGGGTGTGCTAAATTTTAATTTATCAGGGTAAATTAAGCCCTGGATATATAGGATCATTTGAGGGAATCGAATGTATCAAGATCACATAGCTTATAAGCTAAAACCTATTTAAGGAGCTTGGCGGAGTTCGCAATACATTACACACTAATGATTTAAGGATGTGTTTCACCAATAAGTCGAGAAGCATTATCACATAATGATATGCAGATTTATGATATGATGAGCAACCAGTATCGATTGAGGATCGACAGGTTAAGAAGCTCCAAAAAGGATATATGTACCTATTATAGAGGTCAACTTGGGAGCTTGGAGAGGCTCCAGATATGCTATAGAAGTTAAGTCCATTATGCGACAAAAAGTACTTCCAGCATTTTAATAAATCTCGAGGTCGAGATTTCTTTTAAGGGGGTGAGGATGTAACACCTCGTAAAATCACGTCCAATGATGTATTGACACGTGTAATAAACCCTAATGAAGTCAAACACTGAAATTAAGGGACTAATTTTTTGAAAAATCGAAAACTTTGATTATGAAAGGACTGGAAGTGTTAACATACCTAAAATAAGTTTCTGAATAACCTCTTATGATATTTATATTCACAAATGAGCCACTTGTAGATCGAGTGTAGGCGTTTGCGTAGTTAATTGAAAGTTTGCACAATAAAGGGTTAAAAGCGTCAACGTGATTAATACTTACCTCTGAGTGACCTTTTAACAAACCGGGAGCTTCATGATATTTGATTATACTCTCAGGAATGCCAATTATTGGTCGTCTAAGGTTTTTATGCCTATAAGTAAAGTTACGCGCAACTTTGCAAGTTAGAGGGACTAAAAGTGTCAATATGTTTAATTATACCTCTGAATGACCTTTTAGCGAACCCGAAGCATCGTGATGTTTAATAATACTCTCAATAATTCCTAATATGGATTAGATGAGGCTTCGAGGCTATTAAACGATGATATGCGCAAGTTTGCGCATTAGAGGGACCTAAAGCGTCAACTTTTGAATCTACGCCTTTTGGTGACCATTTAAGCGATCTAGAGCATAGCAATAATTAAACTCATGCTTTGGAATTCCCATTATGGGCCATGGAAGGCTTGGATATCATTAAACGACATTTCGCTCTACTTTGTGCGATTAAAGGACTATTTGCGTGAAACTGCAAAAGTATGTCGATTCGTATGTTATCGGACCTTCTGGAATATGACCATGAGTTAAACATGCCCTAATTATCCTTTATATAGCTTAGATATAGGCTTAGAAGTGTTTGGTGTGCAAAAATAAACTTTTAAGTCAAGCAGGGACTAAAAGTGTCAAAAAGTGCACAAGTTTGCATTTTCGCGCATATCTCACATTCTGAGTATATCCGGACCTCCAAAAATTTATGTAAGCAGTAAAATATTTTATTTTAGTGTTTGGCATGATAAAATTCCATTCGTCGCGTAGTTTCGATCGTTTTCGCGTCCGTTCGTGTTTCATCGCAATTAGTCGAACAACGTGACCGTACGACCAAACGACCCGACATCCGACATATTTTTTAGCATGTTACATGTCCCTTATGCTTAGGCATCATTGTAGAGCCTTGAAAATGGCTTAACAGGCTTTAAACATGACGAAATGGGACTTAAACAACTGCAGGGACCATTTCTGTAAAAATGAAACTTGTTTCCTGATCTGTAGGCGGTTGCGGGCCGCGTAAAAGCAGCCTAGCTCGTACACGGGGCGCGAGCGACCCACAGATCTGCTGAAAGTTGTTTACAGCTTGTTTCAGCTGTTTCCAGGGTTTGCAAATGGTTTTAACAAGTCTATGAGCTTGTTTAGGTGCGCCCATGGTATTCTAAATCAGGGGGTGCACTTGTACGGCTCGGATCAAAGCTCGTTTATCGAGGAACGATCTTAACGGTCTTGGAAAAACTATATAAACCCACAAGCTTTCATTTGCAACTCACAAATCTGCTCATCTCTGATTCTAAGAGGGTCTTGAGCTTCTTGAGAACCTCCTTCAGTCCATTGGACCTTTGTAAGTGTCCTTTCGTGACTAGTTTGTTTTATTTAGCGTTTATAACCAAAAAGTCAAGCGTTTTTTATAAAAGCTTTGACTTTTAAACGGTTGACCCATTGTTCGCAGCGAACATGGCTACGTGACCGTAATTAGGTAGGTGTTAAAGCCTCAAATGGGCACCTCCTAATTACCACGCTTACTCAGTCAATTGTCGGGTCAAACTTCTAAATAAACAGTCAAACGAGTCAGTTTTTACTAATAAATCAATAACTAATAATACAGAAGTTATGGAACATGTTTTAACACTTAAATGACTTCGTAATTAATATAAGAACATGTTTAAGCATGTTCAACCTGACAATTCCGAGTTTAGGCTCAGTTCGCAACCGAAAGTCGCAAAAGTTGACTTTTGCTTTGACTTTCAGTTCTGACCCGATTTAGCTTAGTTTAGATATGCCTTAGGATTCTTTTAGGACCATCTTATAGCTTGGTTCCATAGAAATCCTAGTTCATTGCATGTTTCCGTTAAATGCCTAAATGTTGACCATAATGCCCTTTTGACCTTAAAACAAGATTTTTGAAAATATGATAGGACAAAAACCTTCGTTACTGAATTATAAAAATTTCCTAAAAATTTGACATTAATTTGAGGTCTAGAATAGGAGTTATGCTCAATATCGTAATTAAGAAGCTTTTTATTAATTAAACGGAATAATTAGCATATAGCCTATTAAAACCCAAATTTTTATACCAAACTTTTTACCCACTAATGTAAAATAATATTTTGGGATTTTTGAATATTTTTATTTATTTTTAGGCTGAGCATAACATAGGGTTCTAGCTTTCATTCGGTAATTGTCGGTTTTGCCCTTTTGGCCTATAAAATGAGTTTTACAAATCATTTTGATACCAAACCTTTTTCTACTGATCTTATATGATAAATAGAATATTTTAAGCCTTCTGGAATGATAAAAATATCAGCTTTTCTTATAAAACCCGGAAATCGCTTAAAACCGCCTTTTTACGCGTTTTAAACGCATAGTATGAGTTAAAACTATTTTTAACATATAAGACTTAATACCCACTGATGTTTTAAGTAAATTTTTATAATTTAACAGTAAGCAAAAGTCTTGAACCCAGATTTCCAGATTTGACCTTTTAAAGCCTATGTCAAATTACCAAAATGCCCCTTCGCTGCATAGTTGGGTTATAAGTGATAAATTTCACACATATGCAATACCCTACTGATATAACTTATTAAATTAAGTATTTTTACTGATTATATCAGACCTGAAACTCAGTTAAATATTTAAACTCTTTTATAACCTTTAAAATGACCAAAATACCCCTACAGGGCATAATTTGAGTTTAAATCCATTTTGGGTATTATGGAAGGTATCTTACTGATATCACAACTTATTTAAGGCATATTAACTTAGGAAACATGTTCATGACTCATTTGGTTGCCCGTAACGCATTATTCGCGTTCGGTGTGGTTTATGTAACTAGTATGCATAAATTAGCCGAAACGGGTCAAACCTTATCATTTATATCTCAAAATCCAGAATGTGTTTAGTTTACCCATATTATACAAGTATACAAACTTGTCGGGTCTAAACCACACTCTATTTCGGTCATCGCCTAATCGTGCGTTTTGAATCGTATATCTTCCTTTAAAACTAACCGGTCTAAGCATAGGCTTAATTAAGACCCGTTAGGAATCTAATAGGTTATTAAAACCTTCGTTCCAGATTTAGGAGCCCAGTAAAATCTACCTGTACTTGCTTGGTTGTATACGGCTGGGATAAATTGTATAAATTTGCTCAGGTAAATACTTTTAACTTATTTTTCCTTATACGGGCTTGGGGTACGTATATAAAATACCGCTTGGTCGGGCATTGAATTGTTAATCATATGAAGTTTAATTTATTAAGATGACCCGTTTAACTGTTTTGTTTGCTTAAAGCCTTTGGGGGTTAATGACCATGTCCCGGATATCCTTGGCATCATTCATAAAAATGGCCACGACCTAAGCACGAGGTGTAGGCATACACCTGACAGCTGCATATGTAAAAACTGGTAATCCACTTAAAGGAATCAACCTTGTGGGCATTATACATGTGGTGTGTCTATTAATCTTTAACCCGGTGTCAACCCGGGCTACAGAACGTATAAGAAACATGTAATTCTTTTACAAGTTTATATATAAATAAGAGTTAAATGCCATTTTAGTCCCTGTGGTTTGGGTCATTTTGCCAGTTTAGTCCAAAGGTTTCATTTTTAACCTGTGGGTCCAAAAAGGTTTCACTGTTGCCATTTTAGTCCACTAGGTTAACTTCATCCATTATTTATGTTAACGAGAAGGGCGGTTCGGTCATTTTGTATGGCCGAATTGCCTTTCTAGTTAACAGAATTACATATAAAATGACCGAATTGCCCTTCTGGTTAACAGAAAAAATGGATAAAGTTAACCCAGTGGACTAAAATGGCAACACTGAAACATTTTTGGACCCACAGGTTAAAAATGAAACCTTTGGACTAAACTGGCAAAATGACCCAAACCACAGGGACTAAAATGGCATTTAACTCTAAAAATAATTATCCCAAGTTATAAAAAGTTTTGTGCCATGTGTATTCAAATCAATTTTCTAAAACATTTTCAAAACGAGTCAGTTAATTGTATTTGCCAGTGTAAACTGACGTATTTTCCAAAAAGGCTAAGTGCAGGTACTAGACGGAATAGGCTGGCTACTCCTAGCATCACTAAAGAGTCTTGCAAGCTTAGATGTTAAAATCTGTTGAACAATAATCTTTTATTTGATCCGTCTGTGGATCCTTTACATTCCGTTTGTAATACTTTGATATTACTTTATATCGGTTTGTAATATTTATCTTTTGCTTCCGCTGTGCATTAAATTGTGTTGTTTGACTATGACGACATCAACTACGTCACGATACTCCCCACCGGGCCCACCGGTAATACGTGGAAATATCGGGGTGTGACAAAATATCACCTAACAACCGGCCATTCCACGAAATTTCAGGTAAGTCCTCGAACTTCTTTATTTGAAATTCCAACTTTTGCATATAGTGAGTAGATTTTCACACCTCTACTCTTCCTAATGGTCATTGAATCACTAGGATTTCTTTCATGAAAGTGAACACTCATTTACTTCGTTTCTTGATAAAATCATATGTTACATATGCATTGTTCGATACGCATGTGGTTTCAATTCGAATGGTTATTTTATCAATAGTTCAAATATTATTTCGCTATACTCAATCTTTGCATTGTGATCTAGATGACCTGCATTATTGCAAAATGTTGACTCCTTGATATCGAGTCAACAGATTTCTTGGAAAACTCATTTTTTCCCCGCACGGTAAAGGGTTCACCGCTTACCAACCCCGTTCACCATTAGATAGTCACGAATTTTTTTATACTTACCAATTTAACCATTTAACCTTTGAAAGTAATTACATTCAATCAAAATATGCTACAATTATCAAAATATTTTTTTTTCGCAAAACATATACACTTTTACGTCAAGTATGGCACATGTCGCTGTGTTACTCTTAGTGGTAGTTAGTCAAATCGGCGTAAATGTATGTGACAATGTCTAATCATCACCGAAGTAATTCGTGTTAAAATGGTTCATGATAGGTCCATTGTTGGTTTGGATTTCTTTAAAATCACCCAAATTAGATAAATCTTTGCCTCTTTGGTGTCTCATGGCATTGTTGAAACATCTACGGTTCAAAAACTATGACATTTATAAACATGGTTAGTTATTTGTCATATCCACAATCATCAATCTTTTAAAATTTACATTAATTTTTCAATAAATCAATCATTTTTCATTCATCTTTTATATTTACTTTTAATAACATAATTATTTATAACAATAAACTATCTAGTCTTTAATATTTTATAACAAATTTTAATAAATTATATATGTTTAAATATTATATACTAAAAATATATAAAATATTATATAATAAGTATGGAATTTCAATATTTAAAATTCAGCATTACATCACATTAACATGAACTTACATAACTTGACTGAGACAGAATTAAGTTTGTGTATTCTTAAATTTTGAAAACTTTACAATTTTTTAATTTATAAAAGTTAAGAATTTTGACAAGTTCTTATGTAAAATAAACAAAAGTTGTTTAGTTAAAACTAAAAAAAATAAATGATAAAATCTATATCTATACTATCTGATAAATAACAATCATAAAATACATGGTATGATTCTAGGCCCTCTTAACTTTGTTGATCAGTTCTGTTTTAAGAATAATGGAAAACATGAAAACATACATGTTACAGCAGACAGTGCAGTGGAGAATCCAGTGAGGGATGATGCCATCGAGTTCGACATATTTGTCAGTATGATCTGGTTCCTCCTTAGGGTGCAAACTAATGATGGTGATGATAAACCGAATAGGGAGTTCGATTGTGGAGAGGGAGGCGATTTTGATGTTATGATAATTAGGTTATGTGTCTAACCTTAGAACCTCTACATAAGTCTTCTTATATATGCACCCAAGAGGAAACCTAATTAGTTAATAAGGGTAATATGGTCCATCAACAATTACCAACTAATTATTTAATAGGTTGTTATATATTTTGATCTATATTATGTAAATGATTATAATGGCTACTAGATTAAATATTAAATCATAATATATTTAATCTTACATTCTCCCACTTAGTCGAGTAATCATTTACTATGAGTATTAGATAAGCCTGATCAGGAGTTAACACTCATTTTAGCCTTAAACAAGAACTATAGCAGAGAAATACAGCCGTTGAATCATTATGCGACTCAGGACCCCCATTAGTCATACTATAGCCTTAATTTAAAACATAATCGTTATGATCAAAATACGCATAAGCCCTTTGTTTGATTTGTAACTTTATTTGTCTATATGCCATTATACTGGTTGAACATATTCTAAGAGACATACAAAATCAAACTGAGAAAATTCCATTAATCATAAAACATAAGCTAGTACAATATGCTAAACAAGGTCTTTACTAAATCCCATATTCCGAACATGTTCTTCGTAAACCTTGGGAGGGAGACCTTTAGTCATCGGATCCGTAAGCATATCTTTAGTACTAATATACTCAATACAAAGATTATTTTCCTCAACTCGTTCACGTACAAACATATATTTTGTATCGAGATATAAACCAACTCCAGTCGAACTGTTAGTGTTTGAGAAACTAACGGCAGCTGAGTTATCACAATAAAGCTTCAATGGTCTAGAAATGGAATTAACGATTTTGAGTCCAGTGATCAGATTTCTAAGCAACATTCCATGACAGGTTGCGTTATAAACTGCAATGTACTCTGCCATTATTGTGGAAGTTGTGGTCAACTGTTGTTTATGACTCTTCCATGAGATAGATCCGCCTGCTAACATAAAGATATAGCCCGAAGTGGATTTCTTGTCATCTTTGCATTTGGCAAAGTCAGAATCAGAATAGCCTACCACTTCTAAATGATCACTTCTTCTATAAGTCAGTTTATAGTCTTTCATCCCTTGTAGATATCGAAGTACCTTCTTAGCTGCTTTCCAGTGATCTAGGCCAGGATTAGTCTGATAACGGCCTAGCATTCCAACAATATAAGAGATATCTGGGCGAGTACAGACTTGAGCATACATCAGGCTCCCGACTACTGACGCGTAAGGTATCTGGCTAATTTGCTCCTTCTCAACCTCTGTTGCCGGACACTGGAATGTACCGAAAACATCTCCCTTAACTACTGGAGCGACTGAGGGTTTGCACTGTTGCATGTTATAACGTGTAAGGACACGATCAATGTAAGCCTTTTGAGACAATCCTAAGATCCCTTTGTGTCTATCTCGGTGAATTTCGATGCCAATGACGTAAGATGCATCTCCGAGATCCTTCATGTCGAAGTTATGCGAGAATAACTGCTTTAACTCATGCAACATGTCTAAACTATTACTTGCCAATAGAATATCATCTACTTAAAGGACAAGTATAGTAAAGTTACTCCCACTCATCTTGAGGTAGGTACATTGATCCACTTGATTCTTCATAAAACCTTGTTTCTTCATGACTTCATCAAACTTGAGGTACCATTGACGTGATGCTTGTTTTAACCCATAAATGGATTTCTTCAACTTACAGACTAGATGCTCCTGACCTTCAGGTTTAAAGCCTTCAGGTTGTTTCATGTAAACATCTTCGTCTAAGTCTCCGTTAAGGAAAGCGATTTTAACGTCCATCTGATGCAACTCTAAATCAAAATGAGCTACTAGGGCTATGACGATCCTTAATGAATCTTTACGAGAGACAAGTGAAAACGTCTCTTGATAATCAATTCCCTCTTTCTGAGTGTAGCCCTTTGCAACCAATCTTGCTTAGTAGCGTTCAATGTTCCCATTCAGATCCAGTTTTGTTTTGAACACCCATTTACATCCTACGGGTTTGACACCGTTGGGTAATTCTACCAAATCCCAAACGTCATTTTTCTTCATGGATTCAAGCTCATCAATCATTGCTTTATTCCATTCAGAAGACTGATCACTGCTAATGGCTTCATTGTAAAAGATAGGATCATTGAGCTTTCCGGGATCCATTTCAGTCAGGTAGGTAACATAATCATCCCAATTAGTAGGCCTTCGTTGCCTAGATGACCTCCTGAGTGGATTATCGGGTTCAGCGTTGTCTTGGTTTTGAGCGTTTGATGTGCATTATTCATGAGGTATTGTAGGATCATTTTCGGACCCGAACGAGTCGATCAGAAGAGTTTTTCTCAATACGAAAGGCGGAAACAGACGTATTGAGTTCAATTCAGCTAGATTCACACTTTAAACTGTCGTATGATTGATTTGATGACAATATACAGCGAGTCGACACTTCGGCAGCAGTTCGGTACTGAAACCGGAATCGTTACAAATGAAATCAAGACACCACTATTTATAGGAGAGTTAATTCCGTTTGAACTGGCTCAAACGAAATCACCTTCATGCGGAATTAGTTTCAAACGGAATTAACATTGTAATTTCGTTTGAAACTATCATGACAATTTCAAGCGGAATTACAATATCTAATTCCGTTTGAACTTGCCTCTCATCCTATTTTTTACATTTTCTCATATAACGTGCCCTGATCTATCTAAATACAAACAAGACTCAATACAAGACGAAGTCGACAGACGCATGCACTAACAGACCCCCCCCCCCTCGAATGTTGACGAGTCTAAAGTGTCGAGTCTTCGCATCTTCAGTCTTTATCAGTCCTCTCAAACTCTCTGAAGTATCTAACACTGTAAAGCATCCTCAATTCTCTCTTCTTTCTCTATCAGCACCAACAGATAACCTCCTCCTCTCTGGCTCTATCTTCTCTTGATCAAATCTCTTGATTCCTTAAGTTCATCAGCATCAGCAATCTCAGGATCAGAACCTGGCTCTTTGACATTCAGACTCCCCCTCTCAATAAGCTGGAATTGCAGTCTGACTTCCACAGGTTCAAGATCGTGACCTGGCTCACATCCTGCTCTGGATCGAAACCTGGCCTTTTATCTGTTTTTTCCCAAGATCTGTTGCTGGCTCTACTTTTTCCTGCACAAATCTTTACCCAAAAATAAATTTCACAAATTCTAAAATTTTACAAATTTACACTCTGCTAACCACTTGTAAATATAAATCTCAAAATGATTTAACATTTATAGACTCTGATGAACCACTTGCAGGAATTATTCAATCAATGAATGATTTTACAATGTTAAACTTTGATGAACCACTTGAAGAAATATCATTTTTTTTTACAAAAACACACTTCCCAAACCATTTGTTCATCATGTCTAGCACTTGGAATTTTGAAAATCAGCTTTCCAACATCAGTTGTCGAAAATCTTTTTGTATTTTTCAAAATTTATGCTAAAACACTCCGAAAGTCTTTTTGGATTTTTGGAATTAAATGAAATACAGAGAAGAAGTATATACAGACAATATTTTGTGAGTTTGTGTAAGAGGATCATATTAGTTTTTGAGACAAATCACCAACACCGTTAAGCTTTAAACATTTTAAGTTCTAAACGATTCACTTAGATTGTCAGTATACTGGTCCACTTAAATTTTCACACAAAGTTCAACTGTTTCGAGATACGAGATTAATGTTTTAGAGACTTAAACTTAATCGTGTGTCCCACCTCAGAATATACTCCCGTATCCAGATCCCAATATTCAGTCTTACAGGTGAGTATACCTAGATGATATCTGTAAGTGGTTAAATTGCGAAGGCCGTGAGAGCTCAGGTCAGAACTTCCGTTCAGCAGAGAGATGACGGCTTCGACTTTTGGTGGGTCCCCTTTAGAGGATCTTTTCTTCAACAGCACATAATTAGCATTTTGCAATGTTTCATCATTTTTTATGCTGAGGGTAGGCTATGTTTCAAGCAAGCGTAAAGTATTCTCCGGGGACTAGGCCATTGCTTCCGCAAAATCAGAAGTCCCGGGATAATACCCCAGATATCACTAAGCATAAAGACCTAGTATCTCAGAAAGAGGGGTCCTTCAAACAAGATTTCGGGGGTTACCCATATATCCGAGAGATGTTCCCCACGATATAAGCAAGTTTGAAATTTAGGTTTATATCTCGTCACAATCTACTAAATGTGTAAAAACCTACTGGCACATCATCAGTGAGACCGTTTATCACTTTTATCTTTCCAATTCTTTAGCATGCTGTGATCGTCCACTGATGTACTATCATTTCCTCTTTTTGACAACAAAACTCATTTTTGATTTTATCATGTTTTTTGCCTTTTTCAAATTTTCAAATGTTTTTGGATTTTCTAAAAAAATCTTACTCCCCCTAAAATTCAAAATCATTTTAAAAGAAATTTTAAAACAACTGTACAAACAAAATGACAACTGATATCGAATCGCTTCAATTCGCCATCCACCTGGCATAAACAATCAGAACTCCCCCTCTCAACAAACTATTTTCCCATTGTGATTTCAAAACACTTAAGTTTGTTTTAATCAAATGGTTTTTCCGGAAAATTAGTTTTGTTGATTGATTTTACCACTTGTAGGTTAGGGGTTCATCACATTGTTTTTCAAAATATCACTTGTAAGAATGGTCCAATCAAGTTCAACCTAATGACCTTAATTAACCTACTTATAAAATCACAACCTCTTTTTCAACCACATGGCTTACCAACCAATACCACTTGTAGGTTGAATTCTCAAGATGCTGATTCCTACTCCTCACTTACCAACCTGGGAGTTCCGGCAAGTCATACTAATTTTCAATTTTTCAAAAACAATATAAGAATGATGCCGATTCATGCTCCACGATTACCAACTTGGGAGCTCCGGCAAGTCAAGGTTTTTACTGATCATAATAGGTTCCATCCCAGTCACAAACCTGAGATGAAACACCCTTACCTGGTTTCTTCAATTTTTTCTCATAAAACTCCTTCACCCCTTTGACCTTCCCATCAACCATTTTACCAAAAATATGTTGCACTTTAGAATTAAACACCTTTTCAACATCAAATTCTTTCTTTTCAGAATAGAATTGATTTGAAATTTCAACCTTACCAACTTTTTGTTTAAAGTTTTCAGCCTTCAATGGTGGAAAATTTGCATCATCCATTGGAGGAACTGAATTTTCACCTTTAACCCCAATTTGCAGCTCATCTGACTTTATGGAATCAGATTCATCGCCAGATAATAGCTCCTCTGATTTTGACGAATCAGAATCATTGCTAGAACTATCATCAGATTTCTTAACAACCCATTTTTGGTTGTCAAGATTTGCCCTTCTCTTGTAAAACTTGTTCGAACTTTCACCAATTTCAAATTTTGAATTTTTGAAACGTTTAGTTCTCTCAATTGGTGGTTAAAACACAACCTCTTTATCTTTCAGTTTAGAAACTCCCTGTTTAGTTTGATTTACCTGTGAACATTTCATGGCAATATGACCACTTTTTCCACATTTAAAACAGGTTCTAGTTTCCTTCTTCTGATCAACAGTCTGCATCTCTTCTTGCTTCTTCGCAAGGAAATCTTTGTTCGACTGTTTTCTGAATAATTTTTCTTTTTCTTCTTCAGAAGATATACCTGAAACAAATATCACTTTTGATTTAAAATCTCGAACATATTTTTCATTTTTATGATTTTCTGGAGGAATAAAACCTAAACCTTTCTTTTTGAAATTACCGTTATGGTTTGGTTTCTTTTGAAAACCTGAACCAGAACTGTAACCCTTTTTCTTGTTTTCTCTTTGTTGAACTCTTGAGGTGTACTTTTTAGGTTTATCATTAAGATTTACTTTTTTTATTTCAAAAATATTAATTTCTGTTAGTTTGAAAACCTTTTTAATTAGTTCGGTTTTGACACCTCTTATTGGAAATTCCTCATCAGAATATAATTTTTCAGAATCATTCAATGTTTATGCAACTTTGAATGTTTCGTCATTCAAATTAGATTTTGATAGAAGGAATTCTTTATTGTAAACCCTTTTGCCCTGTTTGACGGTTTGACTTGAAGTGCTGGACTCAGACTTTGACTCTGACATAGACTCCGACTTTGACTCCTCAGTTTCATCATTATCTAACACATGATCCAAGACTTTCTTCATCAATTGAGATTGTTGATCAATGTCAGACGATGTAAACGTAACATCAATATTTTCTGGCAGGTTAACTGAAGACTCCGACTCCCACTGTAAGTTTGTTGCCTTTTTGACTCATTCTGAATTTGGATTTCGTGGAGAATATCCATTTTCAAGCGGGGGTGGACACTTGTTGTAACTGGCACTTTGTTTCTTACCAGATGTCTTCACTTCAGTATCCTTCTTCTTTTCAGGAGTCTTTTCCTCAGATACCTTTTGTTCTTCAATTACTGCATCATCTTCAAAAGCCTCCATGCCTTCAACAGTTGGATAAATCCTGTCAATGACATAAGAAGTACATGAGTAACTTTTTAACAAACGATTAACTCTCTCAGTTTCAATCCTTCGAGTCTCCAGTTTCTGTTCCAGAGAAGCACACTTCTCGATATAATTGTTCACAATTTTCTGTTTTATCATGAACGCTCCTTGAAGTGTCTTCATTGCTATTGCTTGTTGATGTGTTCAAAATGCAACATATAAATTACAGCAATTGTGGCATAAAACTAACCCTTTTTTAGTACTAATGTCGGAAAAAGTGTGCTTTTGTCTTCCTTTTGTATTTTCAGGATTAAATGAGCTCAAATTAACAAAAGAAGCAAAAAGACATCAAAATCTAACATAAATACAAGAAAAGGAACAAGACGTGACATGCCCGACCCCACGACAGCATCTTCCCAAGCAAAACAAGAAGACAGAAGACTGAACACGCCCCGTGCTCAGCCAGCACGGGGGCGTGCCCAAGTGTCAGCAGAAAAGACAAAGTTGTAGAAGCTTCTATTGCCCACCACGGGGCCGTGCTCAGCGGACACGGGGCCGTGGTCAACTATAAGATTCACACAATCTAAGCAAATCTTCATAGTACAAAGATTTTTCTGCACACGGGGTCGTGCTCAGCGGACACGGGGGCGTGGTCAACTAATAAGACAAGCTGCATTAAATGAAGAAAGAGAAGGATGTGGACACGGGGCCGTGCCCGAGCTTCTGTTCAGCCTATAAATAGGAGTGCTTGGCTAAAGCTCAAACCATCCCTTGGCACACCACCTCTCTCACACTTCACCCACCACCCACCACCACCATAACACCATCATCCACCACCATCATCCATTGTCCATCATAGAGTGTGTGAGTCGTCTCGGGATCCAAGATTGATCGTAAGAGTTCTTGACAATCAAGGCCATGTTTGCCTAAGTCTCTTACATCACTTGGTGAAGACAAGTGTCTAGTGTAATACTTTTTATTTCTAATCTTTTCGCACTTTTTACTTGGTTTTGTATTAATGACTTTAATAACTAGTTTCTTATGTTGAAGGTGATTCTTCCTTATCGTTTGTCCGTGGTGTCTTGGCATTATTTTACTGTCTATATAAAATAAAAGATTTTCACCATTCATATCTCCACGGTCTATATGGAGGTATGTTGGCTACCTGGTCGGGGGTTAAGGGAACGGTTTGGTAAGAGTCTTGCCATTGTTCAGCGTTTAGAGGTCCTGCAATGGACCTGGGTCAAATTTAGTAGGACCTCCTTCAATACTTAACGGTATTAGATGGCGGGGGTCCAAACTCTTTGATCCCCTCATAAGTTAACTACTATTAATACTATAACCCGGCTATTTAGGACTGTATCCCTGCTGACTCAGACTACTTAGTCGAGGGTAACGTCATCTCCAAAAGAGGGGCCTACCATAATTTGCATTAATAACTTAATTAATTATCTTTCAATAATCCGACCCTTTAGTATTGTATCCTTACTGACTCAAACTACTGGGTTGAGGGTAACGTCACCTTCAAAAGAGGGGCCTACTACAATAACTAAGATAATCTCTTAAATAAGTGCAAAAGTGCGGAAATAATCAAAGGTTACACTATACACGAGTCGGAACCAAGTGATTCATCTAGTCTATCTGTTTTTCTTTTATTTTTATTTTCAGCATTTTAGTTAGTTTTTATTTTTCTTAGTTTAAAACATTTTTCTAAACTTTTTGATTTGATTAGACGTTTAGGATAAACCGGTACTAAAAGCTCTTGTGTCCTTGGATGACCTCGGTATCTTACCAACACTATACTACACTCACGATGGGTGCACTTGCCCATATGTGTGTCTAGTGTTAGTAAATATCGTGTTTTATAAATTTAAAACTTGACTAAAAAAGTGTTAAAGGGGCTTAAAATATACACCTAATATATATAACACTTGACACCCATCAAGTTTTTGGCGCCGTTTCCGGGGACACGAGGATTTTAAGAAAGTTAGGAATCAACGGCCTAATCTTTTTTTCTTATTTTTCATTTTTTTAGATTTTTTTTTAAATTTTTAGCTTCTGCAGAACTCAGCACGGGTCGTGCCCGCTGAACACGCCCCGTGCCCAATCATTGGAACTGGCAATCCTGTTTTAAGTCAGACAGTAGCTGAACACGGGGCCGTGCCCACTCAACACGCCCCCGTGCCCAAGTTTCAGTTGCTCAAAACAGAACCGTAAGATCCCGACGGTTGGTAATTTCTGACACAAACATGAGTGATACTGATACTTTTTACTTTCGGCACTCTTATGGTACTATGTGGTGTCAATTATGTGGTGGTAACCATAAGGAATTAGAATGCTATTTTCTAAATTATAAACCCCACTATATAGACCCATCGTTTCCTAGTATCCTTAAGAGGGGCGAAAGTAAAAATAATCCCTATCTCTCCCTCGAATGCTCCCAACCAGATTTTCTAGGAGAAATGCTTCTCGATGAGTTATTTCAACTAGAAGATCTAATTATTGATTGGTTAAAGGAACTTAGGAAAGATTTCAATGATCTTTTCCAAGACAATAGCCAAGAAGAAGGGTTGGAAACGCATTCAAACAACTTCGTTGTTTCCGATGATACTTCTAATTCTAGTGAGGACTTGAGCGATAGTCGTCCCTGTGTCGATTGTGCCGTGAAGGACTCCCCATCGACTTCGTTCGATGCATACATAGACCTGAGCAATTCGACATACACCTTCTTTTACGAGAGCCCGGAAAAGGGTTGGACTTGTCCACCTACATATAGCTTAGGAATCACCCTCACCGACAACCTCTTGCGTTCTCGTCTTAATCTTGAACAATTAAGGTATCTTAGGCACTTTGGGGTTGTTCCATCCAGTAAAGAACCGCCCGATCCGGAAAAGTTCCTTGAAAATAGACGAACTCCTTAAGACAGCTTCTAGACACGGGGCCGTGCCCAGGTCAGCACGCCCCCGTGTCCACCCAAAGATTCTCTTCTGATTTTGTCAGAATGCGGAAAAAAATGTGTCAGGATTCCATCTGCACACGGGGCCGTGTGCAGCTGACACGGGGCCGTGCGCAATGTACTGTCGTTTTCTATAAATGCAGCCAAGAATCCTGCACATTTGAACCATTCCAGGGACAGAGATTTGGGGAATATTTTCACATACCATCCTAGGTATTTTCTAAAAGAAGTTTCTCAACCATCTTCTTGTCCTTTCCTCTTTTATCCACTATCATCTTCTTCAATTTTTCTCATACTTCCATTAATGCTTGAACCTTTCAAGATTTCAAGCCTTATTGAGATGTTTGTTAGATTTTTGTTCATGGAATCTTGTCAAAAATAAGTTCTACAAGAATGTTTTAAGTTGTTTATGTTCAAGAATGTTTTAAAAATCATGAAAACAATTTGAAACTCCAAGATTCCTTGTTCCTAAATCCTGCAGACATCTGAACACGGGGCCGTGTTCAGCAAACATGGGGCCGTGTCCGAAGTACTGTTCCCATAGAATTGAACTCTTTTCGGTATGTTTTCTCAGAATGGCAAGCAGAACTAGCGGAAACTCTTCGTCGCATTCCAGGAACAACCGACAGGGGAGAAGATCATCAACGGTTGAAGATTCTCTTGTAAACTATGTTTACGCCTTAAGAGAAGCCCTTGATGAAATGACAAGTGTGGAAGAGGCATTGGTTGACCGTATTAACCATTTGACGGTGGGACTAGAAGGATGTCTCCGGGAAGTCAACCTTTTGCACCAAAGGTTGAACCTTCTCGCCTCTCCTCCTTTGGTGCCAATTATCACCCAAAGGGCATGGAATGTGGTGCCGAAAGTCATCATTCCAGCTGAATGGTACGCCTTACATCCGGAACTCCCTCGAGACGTACTACAAGGGGTTCCGATCGGTGTCGCTCCCCCTCCACAAGATGTTGAGGAACATGAAGTCGCATCCCTTCTCCCGAGGGAGATAGAAGAATGGCTCTAGCAACATCTAGGGGACACCGTTCGGCTTGGAGTTCTACAAGGCTTTTAGACCGGAAGTCTATTTCCGGAATTTTGGTTCTTATTGTAGAAGTAGAGCTCCTTAGGAAGACTTTACGGATCACTTGACCTATCTAATATTAGGACTTTTAACTTTTGCTTTATTTTTCATTTTAATTTTTAGGACTATTATGTAATTCTCTAAGATTCAATGAATGATGGTTTTAGTTAAATTTGGTGTTTGGATGGTGTTGAAATGAATAAAACACACTTGAGATTGCAAAGGATACAAGGGAAACTTGGACCAGCACCCCATGCAAGAAAACAGGACCGTCCGACAAAATTCTTCGTTTACAGTAAGTTCGGCACGGGCCGTGTCCGCCCAACACGGCCCCGTGCTGCACAGTCTGCAGAAAAGACCCGGTTCAGGTAACTGGACACGGGCCGTGTTCACCCAACCCGCCCCCGTGTCTAGGCTTCTGTTTCTCTTGACTTAATTTTGTTACTGGCACTTGAACACGGGGCCGTGCCCGGACAACACGGGGCCGTGTTCAGCGCCCAGTAACACAATTTTTTTGCTTTTTACACCTTTTTACACATTCAATCAACCTAAAAACTTATTTTTGGGACACATTGAGGACAATGTGTAATTTAAGTGTGGGGGGATGCTAAAACCTTGAATTTTGCAAGTCCTAAATACAAGCCTTACACAAAACACTATTGGAACCGCTAATCACCAAAAATTTTCATTTTTTTTACTTGTCTAGGTTTAACTAGGGAAATTCAAGTTCTCAAAAAGGTTATATTTTTACGAATTTACAACCGATAGCGTCGTGATAAAAAGAACCAACATAAGAAAATTATGAAAAGGCATGACAAGCTTAGTTAAAATTCAATTATATATACTTGATCACATAAAAACCCATTCCCACAAAAGTGAGTTTTGAGCCTTTATTGAGCATACAAATATATATCTTTAAAACTAAATGCTCATTTTTCGTTTCTTGTGTGAATAGCCGCTTGGTTCTTACGACTCTAGAACTTGCCATGACGATACATTCTCGGTCCTTAACAACTTAAACCCGAGTAAGTAAATGATGGAGGCATTAGGACTAACCCTTTTTATTTCTACACCATTATTTTTCCTTTTTTTACCACCTACCCAAAATCCCCCTAGTTAGCCCCTTTGAGCCTAAACCTTTTCATTTCATAACCCAAACCAAACAACCTTTTTACCCACCAAAACCTTTTTTTCATTTTTAACCCTTTGTTTTAGTAACTAGCTCGGTTTCTCATATGACTTTTCAAAAAAAAAAATGTGTGTTGATTATGAAGCAAAAGCAAATAAACAAACAAGTTTATCAAAAATGACTTTGTTTGAAAAGTAGCTTCATAAAAATAAAAGTGGAAAAATAGAAAGTCTTACAAAAACCGACGCTTGTTACGCTTTTTCGCCATTTTTCTACTAACCACTAACCCAACCACCTACCTTTAACCCAAGCCTAACCCTTCACCCAAAAAGTCCTCTTGATATTTACAAAGGTATATAAGTTAAAAAGGAGGAGGATTGATTGCTTGGCAAGCCTATGGTAGGAGTAAGTTCCATGCCGCTCTCGAGTGATTCACAAAAATACATTTTCGGCAGAGTGTTGAGTGATCCCCGTGAGGTATGTGAACTTGTATATAAATAAAATTTTACAAAGGCATGTTATGCCCTAATAAGTAATTTATCTTATGAAAAGTTTTAAATAAATCATGACGAATAGGATTGTAAATAAATAAAAATAAAACTAAATAAACAATCTTGGAAATCCCGACACTTTATGACAAGCCCAAAAACCTTCTTTTCTACCCATTCCATTTGGGAGTGTAATAGCCACATATTAAAGAGTTTTGCTTGAGGACAAGCAAAGATTCAAGTGTGGGGGTATTTGATGTGTTCAAAATGCAACATATAAATTACAGCAATTGAGGCATAAAACTAACCCTTTTTTAGTACTAATGTTGGAAAAAGTGTGCGTTTGTCTTCCTTTTGTATTTTCATGATTAAATGAGCTCAAATTAACAAAAGAAGCAAAAAGACATCAAAAACTAACATAAATACAAGAAAAGGAACAAGACGTGACATGCCCGACCCCACGACAGCATCTTCCCAAGCAAAACAAGAAGACAGAAGACTGAACACGCCCCGTGCTCAGCCAGCACGGGGGCGTGCCCAAGTGTCAGCAGAAAAGACAAAGTTGTAGAAGCTTCTATTGCCCACCATGGGGCCGTGCTCAGCGGACACGGGGCCGTGGTCAACTATAAGATTCGCACAATCTAAGCAAATCTTCATAGTACAAAGATTTTTCTGCACACGGGGTCGTGCTCAGCGGACACGGGGGCGTGGTCAACTAATAAGACAAGCTGCATTAAATGAAGAAAGAGAAGGATGTGGACACGGGGCCGTGCCCGAGCTTCTGTTCAGCCTATAAATAGGAGTGCTTGGCTAAAGCTCAAACCATCCCTTGGCACACCACCTCTCTCACACTTCACCCACCGCCCACCACCACCATAACACCATCATCCACCACCATCATCCATTGTCCATCATAGAGTGTGTGAGTCGTCTCGGGATCCAAGATTGATCGTAAGAGTTCTTGACAATCAAGGCCATGTTTGCCTAAGTCTCTTACATCACTTGGTGAAGACAAGTGTCTAGTGTAATACTTTTTATTTCTAATCTTTTCGCACTTTTTACTTGGTTTTGTATTAATGACTTTAATAACTAGTTTCTTATGTTGAAGGTGATTCTTCCTTATCGTTTGTCCGTGGTGTCTTGGCATTATTTTACTGTCTATATAAAATAAAAGATTTTCACCATTCATATCTCCACGGTCTATATGGAGGTATGTTGGCTACCTGGTCGGGGGTTAAGGGAACGGTTTGGTAAGAGTCTTGCCATTGTTCAGCGTTTAGAGGTCCTGCAATGGACCTGGGTCAAATTTAGTAGGACCTCCTTCAATACTTAACGGTATTAGATGGCGGGGGTCCAAACTCTTTGATCCCCTCATAAGTTAACTACTATTAATACTATAACCCGGCTATTTAGGACTGTATCCCTGCTGACTCAGACTACTTAGTCGAGGGTAACGTCATCTCCAAAAGAGGGGCCTACCATAATTTGCATTAATAACTTAATTAATTATCTTTCAATAATCCGACCCTTTAGTATTGTATCCTTACTGACTCAAACTACTGGGTTGAGGGTAACGTCACCTTCAAAAGAGGGGCCTACTACAATAACTAAGATAATCTCTTAAATAAGTGCAAAAGTGCGGAAATAATCAAAGGTTACACTATACATGAGTCGGAACCAAGTGATTCATCTTGTCTATCTGTTTTTCTTTTATTTTTATTTTCAGTATTTTCGTTAGTTTTTATTTTTCTTAGTTTAAAACATTTTTCTAAACTTTTTTATTTGATTAGACGTTGAGGATAAACCGGTACTAAAAGCTCTTGTGTCCTTGGACGACCTCGGTATCTTACCAACACTATACTACGCTCACGATGGGTGCACTTCCCCATATGTGTGTCTAGTGTTAGTAAATATCGTGTTTTATAAATTTAAAACTTGACTAAAAAAGTGTTAAAGGGGTTTAAAATATACACCTAATATATATAACACTTGACACCCATCACTTGTTCTTCACTTGTTTCATTGTACATATTCATGGCTTTGTTCAGAACATCGTATGATTCTTTCAACCTGTTCATGTTATTAATCAATTCGCTGTTTTTCTTCTTTATGATCTTACAGGTTTCACAATTCACTGGAATCTCTTTTGCATCAGCTTCTTCATCAATCTTGAAAGCTGGAACTTCTTTTACTTTTCTTCTGATCACCGAAACATCTTCATCATCACTGCTAACCGGTGTTTTGATTTGCTTCTTTTTCTTTTTAGCTTTCTCATCTTCACTATCACTCTCTTCCATCATCTTCAAGTGCTTTGCCATTCTTTTAGCATAATAATCATTATCATCATCACTGTCTTCTTCGACTCGAGCAACTAATGCTTTGTGATTTGAAGTTTTATTTGGATCATAATCATCCCAATTGAAATTTGCCCAGCTAAAACCTTCTGGCAACTTTTCATCATCTTGATTGATTAGGCATGCTTTATTATCGGCTGAAATATATTTGTCCTAGTTGAAATTTTCTTGATTCCCTAAACATGCTCTCTTAGATGATTCTTCAATCTCCTTCCTGCCATGAGTAGTTTGCATCTGTTGTTGATGTGGCTGTTGAGCAACTTGATGATAAATCGATTTCCGATAGTAATCATTGTTGTTGAATGGATTTTGAGCTCCACTAGCTTCGCGATTAGTGCACTCCCTCTTGAAGTGTCCTTTTTCCCTGCAACGAAAACAAGTAACTTTAGATTTATCAAAACCTAAATTAGAAACACATGCATCACGGAAGTCATCTCTTCCTGTGATCTGTTTGAATTTCTCAGCTCGTCTCAACAGACTAGCCAAACACCATTTTATATCCATCAATTCCATCTCTTCAGCATCAATATGATCGTAATCCTCTTTGGTCAACATTGGATTCTCGATCCGACCTGCCACTAAACTTCCATAGGATTCTAACACGGTTCCCAACAAAAATATATGGCTTTTTGCAACTTCTTCAGAATAATCCTGATCATTTTCAAGATTCAATACAATATTGCATTGTAGCTTCTTGCCCTTCTTGGTTGCTGAAATGTTTGGATCAAAAGATGGATATGATGAAAAACTTGTGTTGCTATTTGACCCTTTGGATGAACTTCCAGATGAACTTTTTGCATTGAATGCAGTCTCAACCTTTGATGACATATTGGTAGTTTTGTCATTCAACCCTGCTTTGTAATAAAGCCCAACGTCTTGTTCACCATCGAAGTCTTTCATTCTTGAAATCTTTCTCTGTTCCATCTCCTGAGCCTCAATCTTTTCAATAAACTTGCTCAGTGTTAGACTGCTAAACCCTTTCTTGTTTCTTAACATCATGAGATATGTGCCCCAAGTCTCGTGTGGCAACGCATCAGCTAGCTTTTCAATCAACTCTTCATTCTCTTTATTGATACTCAATCTCTTCATGTTCATTAACAAATTGCAATATCTTTCAATAATTTGCTTTGTGCTTTCATTTTTCAAACCACGAAACAGATCAAACTCTTTTTTCAAAAGTGACTTTTTGTTTTTAACCATCTCTTGACTTCCAACAAACTTTGATTTTAAAGCTTTCCAAATCGAATAAGCACTTCCATTATGTTGCAGTAAAACCAATATATCTTCTTTCACATCTTGTTGTAGTAGACTTAACATCATTTTTTTCATTTTTGTATTTCTTTTTATCATCAGCACTCATATCTTTAATTGCAACCTCCTCTTCATCATCATTCGTCGGTCTAACATATTTCGTTTCGACACATTCCCAAGCATCCAAATAATTTGCTTGAACCCAGTTTTCAAAACGTCCTTCCCAACCTTTATACTCCTCGATGTTCATGAGCTTAGGCGGTTTTTGCATAGTCCCCGTTTCATTTTCTAACATTGTGTTCTGTACAAGAGTAATCGGGGTAACCGGAGTAGCAAATGCGTTGTAAAATTCCTCTTTCATGATTCGGTTTTTCAAAGTTCACAAAATAGTCCTTTTCAAATGAAATTACTTCTTCAAACGGAATTCCTTTCAAGCGAGATTACACAGTTCAAACGAAATTAACTTTTGAATGAAATTACCCTAATTTCGTTTGAGGTTGCACACTTTCAAACGGAATAAGGATTTTGAAGCGGAATAGTGATTTCAAACGGAATCACTCAAACGGAATACCGGTTTCAAGCGAAATCAACCAACTTCTCAAACGAAATACCAGTTTCAAGCGGAATTAACAGACTAATTCCGTATGAAAAGCTGCTGACGTCATCATACTCGAGCTGTTTTTTAAACGGAATTACCAATTTTAGATCGAATTTAAAACTAAAACTTTCAAGGCTTTGTTAATACACTATTGCGCACATAATGTGAGAAAATTAGCCGATTTTAACCGTGAAAAGTTGTTAATTTTGAAAAAGAAAGTGTAGAAATCAGAAATTGCAGCTGAATTGGTATGAACTCTTCCTCCTGAGCTCTGATACTACTTGTAGGATCGTTTTCGGACCCGAACGAGTCGATCAGAAGAGTTTTTCTCAATACGAAAGGCGGAAACAGACGTATTGAGTTCAATTCAGCTAGATTCACACTTTAAACTGTCGTATGATTGATTTGATGACAATATACAGCGAGCCGACACTTCGGCAGCAGTTCGGTACTGAAACCGGAATCGTTACAAATGAAATCAAGACACCACTATTTATAGGAGAGTTAATTCCGTTTGAACTGGCTCAAACGAAATCACCTTCATGCGGAATTAGTTTCAAACGGAATTAACATTGTAATTTCGTTTGAAACTATCATGACAATTTCAAGCGGAATTACAATATCTAATTCCGTTTGAACTTGCCTCTCATCCTATTTTTGACATTTTCTCGTATAACGTGCCCTGATCTATCTAAATACAAACAAGACTCGATACAAGACGAAGTCGACAGACGCATGCCTAACAGGTATAATGGGTTCTGACTGTAGAGGTAGATTTAGAGTTGGTGCAGTAGCTTCAGGTGCAGTAGTTGCATTGGGTACAAGAGGAGTAATCAGAGTAATGGTAAGCGACGAGTCTCGCCCCCCCTCGCGTCTCACACTTCTTGCAATTCTTCGTAAGGGTTGGTATTGCTCCCATTGACCTTGAAATCATCCAGGAACGCAGCACGCTTGGTTTCAACAATACGGGTGACATGGGAAGGACAAAAGAAACGATAACCCTTTGAATTATCAGGATACCCGATAAAGAAACAGGTAACTGTTTTAGGGTCAAGTTTCCTTAGGAAAGGATTATAAATTTTGCTCCAGCAATGCAGCCCCATACTTTCATATATTTAAGACTCGGTTTCCTTCATGTCTAAAGTTCATAAGGAGTTTTAGGGACAGACTTAGAAGGAAATCTATTGAGTATATAAACAGCTGATTTTAACGCTTCAGTCCAGAGGAATAATGGTAAATTAGTGTTGGCTAACATACTGCGCACCATGTTCATAAGGGTACGGTTTCTTCTTTCAGCGACACCGTTCTGTTGAGGTGTACCAGGCATGGTGTATTGGTTCACAATCCCCTGGCCCTTACAAAACTAATAAAATGGACCAGGAGCTTGACCCACATCAGTATGTCTTCCATAATATTCACCGCCTCTATCTGATCTCACAACTTTAATCTGATGTTCTAATTGCTTTTCAACTTCAGCTTTACAATCTTTAAAACTTGTAAGAGATTCAGACTTTTCCTTAATAAGATACAAGTACATGTAACGAGAATAATCATCAATGAAAGTGATAAATGAAGTATGTCCTGTTATGCCAGTGATTTGGTAGGGACCACTAATGTCAGTGTGAATGAGTTCTAATAAATTAGAGCTCCTAGTGGCACCTTTCTTATTCGCTAATCTCATTTTACCTTTAAGACATTTGACACATGTTCCAAAATCAGAGAATTCGAGAGGAGGTAAGACTTCATCCTTTACGAGACGATTTAATCGTTCTCTTGAGATGTGGCCTAAACGTTGATGCCACGACATGGATGAAGTCTCTAAGTCTCGTTTCTCCTTCATCTTTGTGAGTGATTCATTAATGTTATATGACAACAAAGATTTGGAAAAATCATCATCTAGTTCTAATCTATAGAGACCACCATCCAGAATACCAGTACCATAAAGAACAGAATCATAGAGGATAGAGAGTTTGTGATGACAATGGGAAACAATAAAACCGTCCATGTCTAACTTTGGTCCTGATACTAGGTTCCGAGTTACCTCAGGAACATATAAGGTATCATAAAGTTTAATACATAAACCAGTTTTCATAAATAATTGTAATGTTCCAATGGCCTTCACTTCTAATTCTCGATCATCCCCAACCTTAAGTGTTCTTTGGTTTCTTCCCAGCTTCCGGATTGTAAGGAATCCCTGAGTTGAATTGGTAACATGAACCATAGAACCAGAATCAAACCACCAAGAATTAGCAGGAACATTTAAATTATAGGACTCAAGTATCATAAAATAATCGTTACCTTTCTTAGCCAACCACTCCTTAAAGTCAGGGCATTCCTTCTACATATGTCCTGTCTTTTTTACAGAACTTGTAGTGGAGTTTGCCTAAGGAGTTCTTAGAGCTGGAAGGTGCACTTGTATTGGGATTGGGTCTTTGGAATTTTGAAGCATCCTTCCTCTAATGATTGTTCTTCCTCTTCTTAGAGTTAGAGGTGGTGAAGTTAGCAACATCAGTAGTGTGATCCATCCTCATATGCTCTTCCTCCTGTACGCACATAGCGACCAGCTCACTTATCATCCATTTATCCTTCTGAGTGTTGTAATTGATCTGGAATGCTTCAAAGGACGAAGGAAGCAAAGTAATGATGAAATGAATGAGGAAACCATCACTGATTTCCATTTCCAGCCCCTTCAGCTTATTTGCCATGTCATTCATCATCATGATGTGCTCGCGAATGCCGCTCCTTCCATCATATTTAGTTGTCACCAGCTTGAAAATAAGGGTACTAGCGTGTGCTTTAGGCGTCCCCTTGAATTGTGCCTCCACAGAAGCCAAGTAGGTTTTAGCATCTTCAGAATCAGGAATAGCTCCTCTGATTGCATTGCTTATGGACTGCTTCATAAACATGAGAGACATGCGGTTACACCCTAGTCCACTTTTCATGAGTCAACTGCTCAGCAGCAGTACTTTGAGGAGTAAGGTCTGCTGGCTTATTCTCTCTTAGAGCATAATCAAAGTCCAGCAATATAAGCATAAGCATGAGAGCATCCTTCCATGCAGCAAAGTTATCACCAGTCAAAGGTGGAATCCCGCAATTGGGTGCTGATAATGGAAATAAGATGAGCAAGTTATGATACTAAGAAAGAAGTCCTAATGTGATCTAAGGGCTTATTATACTAAGGCAGGCATAAATAATGATCATTTTAATTATGAAGCTGTGATATTGTCTATTACTAACATCAAAATAATAGACTTAGTTAAAATTCTACTTAAACGAAGACAAATCAGCTTTGGCCAGAAGTGTAATCATTTAAGCATGTGTGCAACGTGATTGTAACAAATCAGCTTTGGCCAAAAATGAGACAATCACTTTATTTACGTACTTGTTAAGTATGCTATGCATGAAAGAATTAAATCAGCTTTGGCCAGATATTAAGACATTCATGTTTGTAATGCACACCTAACATAGCTTTCGTAATACTTGAACGATAAGTAGATGTATCAAATCAGCTTTGGCCAGAAATGATACATCAGAAGCTCATTCAAGTTAAGCTATTTTGGTTTTGTAAAACATTATCTGATTCTGATTAATTAACTAAGTATTTACAAAACCAATTATTTAATAGCAAACCACCTGTTAGCGCGGATTGAACTAAATAGCAAACCACCTGTTAGGGCAGATCGAACTAAATTTCCTCAGGGGGACAGCATGCCCCCTGCGCGGGGTTCGGGGCGGATCCCTGAGCTAAATTTTAGTTCACATTAAACAGCCTAAAATAATGAGGTTTCGAGTGAGATCTCGACTCAGTTATGAGGTCTCGAGTGAGATCTCGAGTCAGGTCTCGACTCATCTTGAAACATTATGAGGTCTCGAGTCATTAAGGTCTCGAGTCTTAACCTCAGTCGAAATCTCGAGGTCTCGAGTACTGAGTTTTATGAGATCTCGACTCCATAATGAGGTCTCGAGTCGCAACCTTGTGGTCTCGAGTCGGAACCATGGTCTCGAGTTGTGAAGATTGAAAACCCTTATGATTTCGAGTCGCAACCTTGTGGTCTCGAGTCGAAATCTTGGTCTCGGGTCATGAAAGACTGAAAACCCTTATGATTTCGAGTCGCAACCTTATGGTCTCGAGTCGAAATCTTGGTCTCGAGTCATGAAAGACTGAAAACCCTTATGATTTCGAGTCGAAATCTTATGGTCTCGAGTCGAAATCTTGGTCTCGACTCGTTAAGGATGATCTCGAACCTTCTGTAAACAGCTGTTATCGTGAAAACATAACTGAAAATTCGAATTTTTAGGGATTTTGAGATGTAATTTCCTATTTTAGTGCTGGTCTAATTTTATCAAATATTTTGAAAATTATAATCTGATTATCAATAACCAGTTTTCGAAAAAACTTAGAAGATAAAATTGGATCAAAACAGGAAAACACTCAATAATCCTAATTACATTCCAAAACATAAAGGAATTTCGAATTTTCCTAAGAACACATGATGGACCCTAAAAAAATAATAAAACATAATTCTGGAACCCGAAACCTGAAAATTTAATTTTTTCTAAACAGATTTCGGACATAAAATTACCCATATTGGTTTCGAGTCATATTATTTACCAACTTAATCAATTAAACAGTGATTTTGAATCACTCGAAACCGGCTGTGATGTTTATAAGGTTTTCAAAATATCTGTTTTCATGATTTCAATCCCTGAATTAATGGATATGAAAACATAACTGATTAATCAACATATGCTCTGATACCACATGTTGATCAGTTTTGTTTTAAGCATAATGGAAAACATGAAAACATACCTGTTACAGCAGACAGTGCAGTGGAGAATCCAGTGAGGGATGATGCCATCGAGTTCGACATATTTGTCAGTGTGATCGGGTTCCTCCTTAGGGTGCAAACTAATGATGGTGATGGTGATGGTGAAACCGAATAGGAAGTTCGGTTATGGAGAGGGAGGCGATTTTGATGTTATGATAATTAGGTTATGTGTCTAACCTTAGAACCTCTACATAAGTCTCCTTATATATGCCCTGTAACGCCCAGCATCCCCAAACTTTAGATTTTTGTCAGATTTAGTCCCTGAACTTTAGTTATTGGCAAGCCTAGCCCCTGAACTATTTAATGTGTGATACTTTGATGTCTTGGTAAATCTATATGTTTGGAATGTCTAAATCTATGTATGGAATGCCTAAATCTATATGTTTGGAATGTCTAAATCTATGTTTGGAATGCCTAAATCTATATGTGTCACACCCCCAAATTCCACCATGCGGAGTATCACCGCTTGGAGGCGTGACATAACCAGGATCGAGCCACCAATCATATTGAACAACACAATTAAGTAAGTAAAACCAACCACATTACGATTGGTGACCAAAAGAAAGTAAACCGACTTTAGGTTAACAGCGGAAGCATAAACGTAAGTCCAAAACAAAAGTTCGTAGTTCATAAGTTTAAAGACCCAAAACATAAGTTTCATAAGTTCATAAAGTTTATTTATCGAGTACGGGACATAACGGTTCGCATCCCACAACGACCACCTCCATGTGCAAGCTCCATAGCATCCAACGACCTGCAAAGCATGTAGCAACGAGTCAACAACAAAGTTGAGTGAGTTCACGGTTGGTTGTCCATTTTAGAGTTGTTTCCAAAAACGTAGTTTAATCTTCATCAGCTATCCAGCCGTGGGGGTTACCCCATAGTTCAAAAACATTTATCAGTTAACCATCCCATGTCCACCTTCCCTGGCTATCCAGCCCGGCACTCCGGCCGTGGGGGCTACCCCATTATTTAAACTACCAGACTCGTTTATCATATCGACTACTAACGAAAATTAATTGTGCCCTAGCGTCGGTGTCTATCATCACCGACGTGCCATAGTCCATTAGTACACACCCGTCCGATTGGCACGGTGTGAGGTTTGTTAAACCTAATAGCGCTATTAACTAATGACCCACTCGCTATAGCCTCGGAGATTAAGTCGATATAAAGGGAGGGACTTCGCTGATAGAGTTCTAGTCCGGTAAGTCTAATTCTGTCCCAACGGGACGAGGAATACTCATTCCTGAACACGTCCCAAGGACGAGGAATCCCTATTCCTAAACCCATTCCCATTCCCACCGGGAATTACCATGCTTTGTAGAAAAGTGTGAACTCACCTCGGTTTGCTCGGTTAGATTCTCAAATATAGCTAACAGTCAAGGTCGGTCAATCACGTCCTAATATAATTACCAGTTAGTCATTTAGTGGTTTCAAATAGAGCACAAAGTTCCTACACGTATCTACAACATAACATGTAATCACTTTAATAGTTCACGCTCATATAAACATCCCACCTATAGCTACTCAAGAACAAGCATACGATATTGCACATATTACTTTCATTGACATATAACATGTTAGATCATCCTTAGATAAAATACTCGACATTTAGACACGCAAATTACTACTTATGTCATTTCAACTTAAATATCCAAAACTGGGCTGTTTTCGGGCATTTTAATAAAATAGTTAACTTATTCCAAAAATTCCCAAATTTTTACAAAATGTCTTAAACGATCCAAATATTATTGTGTAAAAATCTCGGGATCCAATTCATTACGAATATTTTATAAAAATTCATTTTCCGGACTGAAATCAGATTTATCTTTTTCTGAATGCAGTCCACGGAATAATTTATTTAAAATTCATCGAGAGTCCGATTTACGAAATTCCAGTGAGATAATTACAAATACATCGGTGGTCATCTACAGTATAAATTTCATGATCTAACTCTACACAGAATTCAAGTTATGACGGAAAACAAAACGCATATTTTCAGCAGTAAAAATGCAGCTTGAGCTGCTGTCCAAAAACAGATCTTTAAAAATAGTAAACAAAGTCCAAAAATTATGATTCTGGTGCCATTAGAACCGTATTTCGAAATAGCCTGTTATAGACTCAAGAAAATCTGTTTTTCGTTAAATATTGACCTGTTTACAGCCAACTAAAGTTGGCTGTAAAAGCTTGGACAGAAGCTGTTTTTCAGCTTTTAGCTTTCTAACTTGTGTTCGATTGATTCCGTTAACATGTTTAGTGATCACAACGACATTTAACATCAATATTAACAAGTAATCATCAAGTAATCAACAACATAATCAAAAACAACTTCATACTAACATTATTACATTATGTTTCATCTTGTTTCTTCATCTTTAAGTTTATGTTTCAAGACTTAAGATTCATGTCTTTTAGGGTTCATAAGGTTTCACCATAAAACGATCTTTAACCACTACAAACATGAAGTAATCAAGGATTAAAGAGGCTTACTACTAGCTTTTAAGCTAGGGAAGATCAAGATGAAAAATGTTGAGGATAATAGCAAACGAGAGAGGTCCTTCAAGTTCCGCGAGCACCGAGCTTCCTAACTTAGTTCCTTTCACCTCTAGTTCACCTTGGAATACATGAAGGATGGTTGACAATGGAGATGGTGCGTGGTGGGGTTGGGACCGTAGGTTAAGGAAGAAGAAGAGGGAGAGAGGTGGTGATCAAGTGTAGGTGAAAATGAGATCTTCCATCCATATTATAACCATCTAATGACATTAACCCTTGGTTAATATGTCTCACAAGTACCATACATAATCTAGGCAAATCCTAGGAAGATTTAAAGCAAGATCATGGAGGATTTAGAGAAATATATGGTGGGGCCCTATGATGACCAAAATACACACATGGGGGGTTAAATGAAACTTTGAATGGTAATTAGTTAGATAACAATGCAAATCCATGTGTTTAGTTGGTGTAGTCAGTTACTTGGTATTTTAGTGGGTGTTATGGTGTTCGTGAACCATAACTAGCTCAGAAAAATAAGAACAATGCCTCTGGTAATATTTTAGTGTTCCGGGTAATGTCCGGTTATCCGGTTTGATACTGTTTCGTTAAAGTGCTTAATTAATCAGTAAAGTGTCCTACATATATATTTTTGCAACGTTTTTAATTTTCAACACTCAGGAAAGCATACCGGACTATTTAGTAACTTTTCTGTACACTACTAGTATGTTAACAAGCACATGTAAATATAACACAGTAATCAGAGAGCAGTTAAATGATTCAGCACGGTCATCAAGCACTTTAATTATCATTAATAAATTGTACTGATACATGGAATTATGAGGGTTGTCACAATATGCTTGGAATGTCTAACTCTACATTTGGAGCTTGACTCTTGAGACTCGTGAAACTTGATTATTGGTGGAACGAGAGACTGGAGTCTTGTCACTGGCGGAATCTATCAACCTTGGAAAACTTTTGGTGTTTATGATGTAACCTAGTTGATCTATTACTAAATAATACGCAACGCTTGATCTTACACGCGAAATCAGGAACACGAGAATGATGGATTGGACAAAGTGGCAATCCGATCGGATGACCACCCGATCGGATGACCACTCGATCGGATGAACACTCGATCGGATGACCACCCGATCGAGTGGCCACTCGATCGAGTTACCACCCGATCCATGCGCACAGCCCTTCTCACCCTCTTTCACACTATAAATAGGCCTGTCACATCACTTTATTCCCTGATGTGACAGCCCTGCTCAACCAGACGCACGCACACTACATTTCTTCATTTCCTCGTCGATTTCGGTACGTTTCAAGCTAGATCCTTGTACTTTCTTGATCTACACTTCATCCTCTACGTGATTCACCCTGGAAATCACACTTTTCACCGTGAAATCTCTTAGATCTGAGATCTTGAGGATGATGTCATCATGGTGGTTTGTACAAACTACTATATGAGGTCATCCTTGGTAAGATCTAGCTGAGATCTAAGGGATTCCATGTACTTTCATCAAATCTAAGCTGGATCTAGGATCTTTCATAATAAAACTGGTGTTATTTTCATCTTTTCTTCAAAACTTTTACTTTATACGGGTGAATCCAACTCTGAACGGACTGTAGACTTGATTATTAGTCAGGAGTCGGCTTAGAGATGGATTTCTACCAGAGAATGACGGTCGGAATATGGATTTTGACATAAACACTATCGCGGATAGTTAACTGATCGGAATGGGGTGGTTCCCACCCGATCAGAACGGCTGAGTACCGATGAGTTTACCATTGTCTCAATACGTACCGCACCGTCATCGTTAATCTTGAAACTTAGAAATTTTACAAAAGGAGAACGGAACAAGGACCGCCTGATCGAACGGCAACCCGATCGGATAGCCACCCGATCGGACAACCACTCGATCAGGAGACACTTGTCCTCTAGCCTTGAAACCTTTCAACACTTAGAACTTTTTAGAAAAACTTGGAAATTGGGAATCTCAATCGAGTGGCAACCCGATCGGATAACCATCCGATCGAACTGCCATCCGATAGAAGTGACCAACACTAAACTTAAATATTTGAATAAGAGTGGCAACCCGATCGGATAGCCATCCAATCGGGCAGCCATCCTATGCCTCCCCACTTTATGAAATTTGAATCAAGTGGCAACCCGATCGGATGGCCATCTGATCGGGCAGCCACCCGTTCCTCACACACACTTGCCACTCGATCAACTGGCAATCCAATCGGATAGCCATCCGATCCAGTGACTGTTTCCGACACTTGCGTAATCTCGACTCTTATCTGTTGAAATCTAATCAGGCTAATTCTAAAAGAACTCCCTTTGATCCAATAACGGTCTATACCGTTAAGCAATCACTGTGAGTATACTCGATCCCTTTTTGCTTTAAACTCTGGGATGTAACATGTATTCTATAAACTACGACTTGATACTTTTGCAAGCTAAACTCTATCCTACGTGTATGTGAAAACTTGTGCATTCTAGTATTCTATTTTGTGCTATGTGACGTTTAATGCAGGGTGTGTAGTTCCGCCTTAACAATAGTAGCGTTATAGGGGATGCATCTCTCCCATTATTCTCGGGGGGTATTCTTCGGAGGATTCTAGTTTACCTCGAGTCTTGGGTAAACACTAAAGCATCGGGATACTTGGGCTATCACTGCGTGGACTGCGACACTAGCACGGCTGAAACTATTTTGATACTTACATTGTGGATATGAGTTGTTTTAATCTACTAAGTTATATTTCAAACTTGTATACTCGCCAATACTTTGTATTGGTATTTTAATACATGTTGCAGGCTGATAGGTTGCTATGGAACACATGGAAATCAAGCTAGGATATGCCTAGAAACGTCACTTAAATAATTTAGACTCTTGAACAATTTTATTATGTGATGTAATTTTGATGATGCTTGTTGACATTTGAAAATCTATATCATGAAATCTATTAATCTATATTGAAACTTTAGTGTTATGGAAATCTCATGAGCAATCTGAACGCTTAGTGCTCGCACCCCGATGTTTCCGCCATCGGTTGGGTGTGACATGCACCTAAGAGTAAACCTAATTAGTTAATAAGGGTAATACGGTCCATCAACAATTACCAACTAATTATTTAATAAGTTGTTATATATTTTGATCTATATTATGTAAATGATTATAATGGCTACTAGATTAAATATTAAATCATAAGGGGAAGGTTCTATGCAGAACACTAAATATTGCGAGGACACGCAGAACAAAGTGAATCACTCATTTTTTCAATCCTAAAAACCTAGAAAGTAAATGAAATTGTTATAAATGTAAGATTTATTGTTTCTCACACTAGAATTTAAAACAAAATATGAAAAATCTTTAGTTTCTAAATAACATAAACACATATAGGTTATGTGTAGGCTAAATTAACTAAATGTATGTAAACTCTGTGTAGGGAAAATATATGATTTTTTATGTATATATAATACACATATGAATGTAAGAAACATAAAATTTAAGAAATATGAACCTTAAATCTCAAAATTTAGTGATTTAGAGTTGTTTTTTTTGTTCTCGCAATAATTAGTGTTCTATAATGATCCTTATCCTAAATCATAATATATTTAATCTTACAAACTTGTGTTTCCCATCTCTCTTTCCTATTATATGTTAAACGAATATGTATCTAGTACAATTTAATTGGATAACTTTTATCAATTACACAAAAAAGATTATTACTCAGCTCAAAAAAATGTTTTACAAAATTTATAAATATCACGTCAAAGTTCATTTCTTAAAAACATATCTTGACGATTGTATATGTTATCAGATTACATTATATTTATTCAATCCGTGTAAAATACACTAGTTTATTCAACCAGTATGATACACGTGTTTTTTTAAGACATAGTTTTTCATTACTAAAGTCTAAATATATAATATTACATTTTTCAGCTCATGTAATATATCGATTCTAACCTACTAAGAAAATATATTGAAAAGACCACATACATCCATCCTTTTGGGTGGAAGGAAGCTCCAACAATTTCCCACAGCCACAAATGGACCATTGTAATAGCATACGATTGCATTACTATTACTATATATAACGATTTGCGTATGTCTTAGCTACAGTAAACGATGAAATTACAATTTTGCCCTTCTTTCAAACTCTTGCTTGCTGTTGAAAAGTCAAAACTCATCCTTCATTCAATCTCTTCTCATATGTACAATTCATCAACAAACCTTTCAACTATAACTCTGAACAAATGGTGGAAATTGTTAGCAATGCTTCTTTACCCAACGAGCACAGATACAGAGATCAGACGGAGGACGATAACTGCACCAACTGTGTACTACAACCGCCAACGGTGATTACGGGTTTGAGATCTGAACGGAATCTAAGACGGCGCGTTTGGGTCTTTTAGAGAGAGAAAGAAAAGTTAGGGTTTTTTTTAGGGAGAGAGAAGATAGAGAAGTTGAAAAGAAATGTTGGAACTTGGTGAATAATTATGTTGGCGGCAGCGATGGTCAGGTGGTGGTTGGCAGATGTGAACGGACGGTTGTGGCTTTGGGTTCTTTAGAGAGAGAAAAGAATAGTTACGGTTTTTAAAGAGAGTGGTGGCGGCTGCTGTGGTGTGGCCTCGGTTGTCGTTGGGTGGTGGTGGTGGGTGAGGTGAGGTGCAGTGGTGATCGAGAAACAAACAAATAGTGGAGACCGGAGAGAGGGTAAAGAAAAGGATAATAAAAGACTGTACCTATCCACACACTTATCTCACTATCTACACACTCAAAAAGGTGATTTTTGTCTTTACATGCACACCCTGCGGTGTCGAACTGTGGCCAAAACGAGGCGTTTTGGTCCGATTAACCAGACAAAGACTGACGGGTGTCTGACGGGTCTGTTGACCGGACCAAAACGCTGAGCTTTGGCCGCGATTTGATCCTGTCAACCAGACAAAAGACTGATACCCGGTCTGGTTGACAGGACCAAAACGCGGCCAAAGCTCGGCGTTTTGGTCCGGACAACAGACCCGTCAGACACCCGTCAGTCTTTGTCTGGTTAATCGGACCAAAACGCCCCGTTTTGACCACAGTTCGACACTGCAGGGTGTGCATGTAAAGACAAAAATCACCTTTTAGGTGTGTAAATAGGCAAAATTGGTGTGTGCATAGTTTGGCCCTAATAAAATCTTTTTTTTTCTTTTTTTTTTCACAAATGAACCATGGTACTTCACTTTCATTTTTTTTTTTTTTTTACCAAAGTTGTATGGTTACAACTTACAACACTCTATGTTAGCTGAAAATTTCAATTATACTTTTTTCCTAAAAACAAAATAGTTCAGTTCTTATAACTTAGTTTGTTTCGTTCTTCACTAGCTTTGCAAGGCAATACTCGGTACCAATAACTATATTTATGAACCACTAAATATTTTGGTTTTGTTTTTTTAATTATTATTTTAAATAACATAAATTTAAGTAATAGTAATTTTAAGGTTTTGTTTTCCTTTATCATCTAACGAAACAACAAACCAAACACATGTCAATACCTTTTAGCCTTATTACAACTATATATTGTTTGGGTTCTCTCTTTCGTTTACCATAGCAAATGCATTGAAAGTCAATGTTAAACGAGTCTCCGCCGCAACGCGGAAATAAATAACTAGTTGACTACAAATAGACTTACGAATAGCATGTCTGGTTGTCTACTAAAAAATATTTAATAATATAATATCTACACACATTGTTGCTTCTCTGTATTTTTTTTATTATTTGTCAAAGTAAAATTACTATAAGACCCTTGTGTAGTTCGGTTATAAATTTCCAGATAAACTTTAACTTTATATCTAAAGTCTAATTGTCTAAACTTTCATAATTATAAGATGTGATGGAAACATAACATAACCATAATTCTGTGACACGCCCCCTAACCCATGTGCTACTTTGTTCCATATATTCTAAATAATTATATATCGGTCTCGTCAACAATATAATTATACACCCTCATCACCTTTGTCCAATAATTATTATATTACATATATTAATTCCCCACAACAAATCGTTTAAAACCAATGTCACTTAACCACTTAGTGCCTTATCCTACAACTCAACATCAAACTTCACCTCTCATTTGATCCTCTTCTAGTCTCTTCTCATTTTCGAGTACTAGTTCTTGGAGTCGAGATGCATGATTGGGCGGCCCCTATCATAGCTGCAGCGTTGTTCGCGTTTCTAGCACCAGGGCTCATCTTTCAAATGCCTGGAAAAGAGACAGCGATCGGTTTCATGAACATGAAAACTAGTGTGATCTCCATGTTTATACATACGGTTCTTTATGGGTTGTTTCTTATTTTGTTTCTTGTTGTTCTTGACATACATATCTATGCTTAGGCATTAATTAGTATCTAGTCGACGAACATATCATAACTATATATGTTATGCTGGGTGGTTCTATAATTTCTTCATTTTAGTTATCAAGTCCTTGATTGTTTTGTATTATCATTCGATATGTTATTTGCAAGTTTTTAATGAGATCAAAGTGATAGATTGTAGCATACACAAAATCTATTTAGTTTATGTTTATATACGTAATATATATATATGACAGTAGCGGATTCAAAGTGATAGATTGTAGCATACACACACAATTTTACAGGTTTCCTTAAACTCGGATGAAAAAAACGTAGGCATCGATATCTAAGCTGTCTTGCGGAAAAAGATTTGTGTTTTAACTTGGTATCAAAGTACAAGTTTTGTAAGGGGTTTTGATCAAGCTGAAACCTGAGTTTGGACTTGTGTGAACTTTAATTCAGTTAAATGTCTAAGAATGTATTGGCATGCATGGTTAATATTTATTTATTTATTTATTTATTTAATTTTTAAGGTTTTGTGTTAATAATATGGGCAGAATTTGGGGCAACTTTCGGTGGCAGTTTGTCATTTTCCCATAGAATAGAAGTAGGTTGAAATACAAGTCGGCGGTCAACTTTACGGTGGAAATAGATGTTTTCTAGTGCGGGAATCAGGAAGCAGTTGATACCATATTACCATGTAATATTGCTATTTTAACACTGGAAATAAAAAAATAAATATATATATATATTGTAAGGTTCATTGGGGAACACTAAAAAAGTGGAGAACCAGGAAACACTCTTAAAAATTTAACTTAACATGTTAAAAATTAATTTTTTAAACATCTTTTTCGGCGCTTCTTCTTATATATTCTTGTAGAAGCATTTTTAATAAAAAAAATCAAAAACTAAAAATATTAAAAAAAACAATTAAAAAAAGACTAAAAATTGTTTTTTTTAGAAAAAATATTTTTTTACTCGACTAGATTCTCCTCGTTTTTATAAAGAAAAGCGCTGAAAATTTTTTAAAAAACAATTATTTTTAACATGTTAAGTTAATTCTATAAGATAAAACTGTTTTTTAAACATTTTTTTATATTTTTAGTTTTTGATTTTTTTTTATAAAAAATGTTTCTACTTGTATTTATAAGAAAAAGCGCATAAAAAAATTAGAAAAATATTTTTTTTACATGTTAAGTATAATTTTTAAAAGTGTTCTCTCGTTCCCCACTTTTTTAGTGTTCCCCAATGAACCCTCCCATATATATATATATATATATATATATATATAGGGGACCGCTAAAATGAGAACCACCTCCAGTTGTAAGAACCGTGAGAACTTTTTAATCGGGGGCGAGTTGGACCAAATTTTTTTTTCATAAACGTAGATGCTTGTATTATAAACACATTTGTAAAAAAAAATCGAAAAAAAAAATGTCGTGTGTGTAGTTTTGAACACCACAAGTTTGTGTTTACGGGACCCGTAAATTTTGTAAAATTTACGGGTCCCGTAAACGCAAACTTTGGGTGCTCAAAACCACACACCCGACATTTTTTTTTGAATTTTTTTACAAATGTGATTATAATGCATGCATCTACGTTTATGAAAAAAAATTTGGTCCACCTCGCCCCGTACGGTGTAGTTCTCACGGTTCTTACAACTGGAGGTGGTTCTCATTTTAGTGGTCCCCTATATATAAACCGTCGTGGCCTTTACTAATCTATTTATCTACTATAATCTCTTGAATTAATTTCAGGTTCGGGCCGACGACAATGCTTCACATATCTCACTGCTAGTTAACAAGCACTCGTAACCGCCTCTTGCTCGACCTCCTTATCGGTGGATTCACCGCCATCCGTAAAAAACTCTCTATAGCAATAAGTCACGATGGACGAGGAACTAGGGGAATCCATGTTTTTTTATAAAATGGTAGTATTGTATGAGAGTGTTTAATAGTTTTGGTTTGAAAATTTTTAGAAGTGTGTATATATATATATGGGTGAGAGATTAAAAAAGAAAAAAAAAGCTAGCTGTTACCCCTCTTCCTCATTGGTCCAAATTCGCCCCGTTCAGCGTTATTCAAAAAACGCCAAAACAACTTTTTGCCGAGAAAACGCCCGAACACGCCTAGGGGGCGGCGTAGGGCGATATGGGGCGTGTTTGGGCGATATTTTTGTTGAAAAACGCCCGGTTACGGATGGTCTAATAAAAGAAACCAACTTTTAGACACATGTCATTCATTGAAGGTATCATCAAATCTATACTTATCTTATATTAACTAAATAAATTATAAATTAATATTAAATCTTATCATACTTTAATAAAATATTATACTCAAATCTAAATTGCTAATTTAATATATTTTTAAAACAAATACATCTCTTTCCTACTTATCTTATATTAAATATATAAATAATAAATTAATATTAAATGTTATTCTAATTTATTAAAAATATTTTTTTATTATTTGGTATACAAAATTATATTTATTCAAATCGTGTAAAACGTGGGGTTTTTAACAATAATTTTTTTATTATTTATTATTCAAAGTTACATTTATATAACCCATGTAATATACGAAGTTTTTAAAGATATAACTTTTTATCATTTGCTATGTAAAATTAGATTTATTAAACACGTGTAATACATGTGGTTTTTTAAGGATGTAATTTTTTTTTTATTATTTGGTAGATTTTTTAACCCGACTATACACGGGTTTTTTAAATATACGACGTTTTTAGTATTTAATATACAAAATTACATTTATTTAATCAGTGTAATACAAATGGTTTTTAAAGATATAAGTCTTTTTTAGATCTATTCAACACGTGTAATATACGGGGTTTTAAGGATGTAATTGTTTTATTATTTGGTAGATCTATTCAACTTGATTATACACGAGTTTTTTAAAGATACGACGTTTTAGTATTTAGTATACAAAATTAAATTTATTTAATCTGTGTAATACACATGGTTTTGAAAGATATAACTTTTTTTATTATTTGATATTTAAAATTACATTTATTTAACTCGTACAATATACGGGGTTCATAAAGATTTAGTATAAAGATATAACTTTTTACTATTTTTAATATGTAAAATTACATTTATTCAATCCGTGTAATACACGGGGTTCTAACCTAGTACTCTTAAAAGAAAAAGTCGGTGAAAACCTCACCGCCTTTGCCTCCCCTTCCCCCATACTTTTACGATTTTGCAATTTTAGCCCCTTGACTTTGGTATCTTCAAAGTTTCATAAAATAACAAATTTAGTCCCTAAACTACAACTCCATTTACAAATAGTTTGCTTTTGACGCCCCAACTTTGTGGTAGTTTCCTTTTCATCCCCAACTTTGTTATAGTTTCCTTCTTACCCCAAAACTTTATCAAATTTTATCTTTACCCTTTCTTAGCCTTAAGTTTAGGAAATGCAATTTTTAACCACTAAACTTTTTATGAACTTTGTAAATGCCACTTTGACCCCCTCGAGAGTTTTTGGCCTGACGATATAAATTCGAGTTAGTCGGGTAGCATCTAATACGTTATGATTGTACGATATAAATTCAATTTACGTTATGTTTTGATCCAGTCGCAACACAACTATAGGATACATTGAGTTCAATCGAATACGTCAAAACGTGCGTTTTCAAATGGTTAACACGTCACATAACGCTTGGACTAATCCGTTCGATATTTGCGAAGTACCCGCGCCGCATGCGCGTGGGTCTTATTACTGGTTTATTAATTTGAGCTCAAATCAATTTTAGATTAATGTGTATGCTTTCTATTTTCTAGTTAACTAGTTTTTTTATATTGCGCGTTGCGGCAAAACCGAGCAAATGATAATGTAAAACAAACGTGATTTGAAAATAAAACATGCTGTTTAGAAAGTCAAACCATTAGAACGATTAAGTGTATCATCGTACCGTTTTATGATACCAGATAAATACTTTATGTTGAGTACAACTTTGTTTTTAACAAAACTTATAACGGAATATTAGAGAAAGAAATCAAGCACAACTATGTACTTAAGTTTTTAGAAATAAAAGTTATAAATGTAAATTATTAAAAAAGTATCAAACTAATCGATAAATTAATATATGTTAAAAATCCAAGTATTAAAAAAAGATAAAGGAATATGTTTTAAAAAACGGAAAATATGTTATTAAAAGTAAACATAATAATAAACTATAATAATATATGTTAAAAAACCAATTATTAAAAAAAGGTAAAGGAAATATATGTTTTAAAAAAAGAAAAATATGTTATTAAAAGTAAACATAATAATAAACTATAATAATATATTAAATAATAAAAGAATAGAAAACTATATATTATTATAAAAATATAGTTACTATTCATCAAAGCTCGTAAACAATATATAAATATATAAATATATAATATATAATATATTAAATAATAAAATAATAAAAAACTATATATTATTATAAAAATATAGTTAATATTCATCAAAGCTCGTCAACAATATATATAACCAGTTGATGCCCCGCCCGCGTTGCGGGGCGATGGCCGAATAATTCTCAATCAATTAAAAAAACACTATTATAATTTTGCTAGGAAACAAACTAAAACGATGATAAGAACGTAATTTTGAGCTCAGGGCAAAACTGCAATTTTCCAGGACTAATAAGCGAGTGTTAGGCAGCTCCTTGACACGCAAAAAAATTAAATTGACTCAACCAATTAAAACAAAAAACTTTTATAGTTTTGCTAAAAAAAACTAAAACGATGTGAAAAACGTTATTTTGAACTAAGGGCAAAATCATAATTTTAATTCAGGGATAAAATCGTAAATTAAATGGACAAATGGGGGAGTGCCAGACAGCTGCCGGTATGGCTGTATTTTTATAATGGGGGCATAATTGTAGTTTAACCAGGAAAACAAACTAAAACGATGGAGAAAATGTAAATTTAAGTTTAGGGCAAAATCATAACTTGGCTGTGAGGGATAAAACTATTGGCAAAACTGTAAATATAAACGGAGCAAAATCATAATTTTGAACCGCGTGCGAAATAGAATTTTTTAGCTGAGAACAAAAGCGTAAATGTATTTTTAAGTGGGGGTAAGAACATAATTTGAGCTGATGACAAAATCGTAATTTTAAGGAAAAAAAACTAACGGCAAAATTGTAAATTTAAACCGGGCAAAATCATAATTTTGAACGGAGGGCGAAATTGAAATACTTAGCTTTGAACAAAAGTGTAAATTTAATTGTAAGTGTGGGTAAAAACATAATTTTGAACTAATAGCAAAATCGTAATCTTAAAGTGGCATAAAATCGTAAATTTGTTGGGTCAATAAAGGAGTGCCAGACAGCACTATTACCATAACCAGCCATTTTACCGAGTAGCTGAAAAGCACTATTCCCGCACTTGAAAATGTATGTATTGAAAATGAAAATGCTTTCTTTCGGTTCAGTTTGAATTTTTGGTATTTTTAAGTGTGATTCAAACAATGAAAACGACAACCTTGAGCTTGTTTGTTTCAATATCATGAAGCCTAGTTTTGTAACAGAAAATCCCAGTGTTTATAGGCTTATAAAATTAGTTAAACCTGGAATTCTAAGTAGTTAGTAAAACAGTGATCTTAGCTACGCGGCGACATTGATGTGGTTAAAAAACACATTATTTTGAACACAACTCGGTCCGTTACCATATCACTACTCATTGTTGTTTATGATTAAGAAAAAAAAATGTATTTACAAGGGTTACGTTAGACAAAAGTTGTCTCATGTAACCCAAAAAAGAAGTCGTGGTTTACATCGATCGAAAGCCATAAAAATAAATACCGGTAAGAGTTCTGACAATACCGATACTAAAAAAAATACTCTATTGCGAGTAGAATGTCATTTTCAACGAAACTTAATAATGAACATCGAGAAAATCGTAACAACAAATACTGGTACCGGTATCGTGTTTTCCGGATGATATCGGTTAGATTTGTCACGGCAAAGTACAAAAAAATTCTGTTATATTTGACCAGTTCGATTTTGAATAAAACTTTTATTGAAACTTAAATAAGCTTAAGCATGTCGCAATGGTGTATTTAGAATTTTTTAACGCATTATGGTATATGATTAAAATAACGGAAATGGTAAACGAAGTCACTTTATATAAAAAAGAAACTAAACTGGGATTGGATAGCTTTAATTACATATACGTTTGTGCTTCGAAGACTTTTACATTACCATTCACAACTCGTTTTTGAGTAAAATTTATATCAAGACATTGATAAAAATATACACTTCGTAATAGCATACTCGGAATTTTATAAAAAAATCGTATCTTAAAAGTTATCAAAATAAACAAAATGCTCAAACTTAAATTATAATAATAAAATGTTGTTACAATAAAATAATTTATAAAAATAAATCATTATTGTTCCTCCTACAGTACTACACACACAAATGAAGGTTTTCTAATTGTATTGTTATATAACTAGAATTGGCGCCCGCGCTTCGCGGCAGGGTCGTTGGAGGTTGCTGATGAGGATTTACTTGTATCAAGATATATCAATAAGTTATCATAGATGATGCAAACTTTAATCTAAAATATGGTAAAAAAAAAAAAAGTAATCAACACGGTTAATTGAACATGCCTAGAGTTAAAAGTTAGCTTTAACTATAATAAGGTAAATAAAAAATGATTACATTTGTATTAAAGGGTTAATATAGACCATGTAAGCTTTACTCTAAACGACGATAAAAATAAGCAAGTAACATGATTAAGTAAATATATCTAGAGCTAAAAGTTAATTTTAATTATAATAAGTTTTTTTTTTTAATAATTCATAGAGTCTTTTATTAATATATAAAAAAAACCATGAAGTTACATAAGGATAGCAGGTAGACGGGCAACAAACTGCGCCGCCATCCCCTTCTGAATAGAAAACCCTAATCTGCTAAAAACAAAGCCTCGCCCCTGAGGTGTCGAAAAGTTGCTGTGGACCACACGCTGAACTCTAGCCAAGAACCGAACCGCCTCCGGCGCCAAGGAGCCGAACGTGTCAAACGCCAGGGGGACAAAGGCATGCTGATTATCCTCACAAGCTTTTGCGTGCTTTTCCACCTTCTTTGACTCTGCTTTAAGTACCGCTTGCCCCGCCACAAACCCATTTTCCCGGAACCCGACTAGGGGGGATACACCTGTGAGATCGACACAAGCATGTTTCCCGCCCTCCCAACCAAAAACTAGCACGTCAGCCGGGCGTAGGGTGGACCTCCCTTCCGCCGGGTCTGTAAGAAAATTAACCGGTGCCTCTTTCTTTGCCGAGATCCCTGCTCGTCTAAGGATATCCATTAACGCGTCTCGAACAAAGTCATGGCGATACTTAAACCCCGGCAACTCTCTACAGTGTAACGCATGCTCCCCGTATTTATCTAGGCATGATTTACGGCATACTGGGCAAGTTTCATTATTCGGGAACATGGGGATCATCAGACGGTACTTAAGGATTGACCGGTACTCCACCGCTGACATACGTTGAGTAAAATAACACATATAAAAGAACAAATATTTGTTTAAAAAAACTAACTTCATTAAACTTCAAGGACCGTATGATAATTCTATTAAAGTTCGGGGAAAACATAAATTATTTATTTAAAAAAGAATTATTATTAAACTTCCGTATGATAAATCTAATAAAGTTAAAAGGTATACGTAAATCATTTATAAAAAAAAAACGTTTAATGTTCAGAGGTCATGATAAATCTATTGAAGTTTAGGGTTAAAAAAGTAAATTAATTATAAAATAAATAATATTATTATAGTCTTAATTATTAAACTATTAAAGAAAAAAAACATATAATATATAGTGCTAAACTACTGTTCACGTTTCCTTTTGTTATTATATACAACAAGGTGTTGCCCCGCCCGCGTTATGGGGCACTAAGCCAAATATTTCTCTTTCATATACGTCTGTGTTTCGGTTACTTGTACATACTACTCATAACACGATCTCCAAAAACATTACATCGAGAAAACCAATTAAAATAAAACACTATCAATACTTCGCAAAAAAAAAACGATGGAAAGACTATAATTTTTAACTGGGGCAAAATTGTAATTTTTCAGGACAAATGAGCGTGTCCCACGCAACCGCCTGACACGAATAAAAATTACTCCGAGTCAATAATTAAAACAAAACACTACCATATATTTGTCAAAACAAAACTAAAACCAAAGCATGACTGTAATTTTATACAGGGGGCAAAATCGTAATTTGACAGGGAAAAAAACAAAAACAATGGCAAATCTGTAAATTTGAAACCGGGGGCAAAATCGTAATTAGGATGGAGAGAAAAAAAACAAAACCAATGGCAAAACTGTAAATTTAAACGGAGCAAAATCGTAAATTGGCAGGACCAATGGGGAAGTGCCAGGCAGCTGTGGGAACAAAATCGTAATTTTTGAAATGGGAACAAAATCATAATTTTGAACATATGGCAAAATCATAATTATATTTTGAACTGGGTGTGAAATCATTTAAACTGAGCGCAAAATCATAATTTTGAGCTATGGGGAAAAACATTATTTTATTTTGAACTGTCGGCAAAAACGTAATTTTGAGCTGAGGGCAAAATCGTAATTTTGAGCTAGGGGGAGACATATTTTTATTTTGAGCTGGGGGCAAAAACGTAATTTTAAACGGAGGACGAAACCTTAATTTTAAACTGGGAAGAAAATTAAAAATGAGTTTTTGAACTGAGGGCAAAATCGTAATTTTGAGCTAGGGGCAAAAATAGAATTTTATTTTAAACTGTGGGCAAAAACATAATTTTAAATAAAGGCCAAAACCGTATTTTTAAACTAAGAATAAAATTAAATTAAAAATATGTTGGTCCAATAGGGAAGTGTCACTATTCCCTCAACTTGAAAATGTATATGTAGTAAATTTAATTTAATTACTATTTGATTACTCTTTATTTTAAATTAAAGTTACGTGGAACATTGATATAAATATTTTAGAATTAAAAAATATCGAATTTATGTTTCTACGACTATAGATATATATATAGGGTTGGGCTCTATAGGAAACCTCATCTTTTTTTAAAAACCTTGGAAATCCAACCTCATCCATTGATTGTCTTTCATCCAACTTGATCAATGGCTCTCATCATTTTGGTAAGAATTATAATTAAAAGAAATATTATAATATACATTAGACAAGTGGAAGGGCATTTTGGGTAGTGAAAAAAAGCTTTTTGACTTTCCATAACCATCAAATCAACATTTCACTTTCTCTTTCTCTTACCTCTTCCTCTTTCTCATTTCTTCACCCCCAAGCTTGAAGACAAAGAATGAACACTCTTCAAAATCAGGAGAAATAAACAACCACCACCACCAGCAACCACCTCCTCCGGCGAAACACACCGGGCTTCTTCTCCGGCTCTCTCTCTCCTCAATCTTTAGAAGCAAATGAAGGGTGTGAATGTTGTTTTAGAGAGAGAACGATGACAACAATCTTCATCATGTTCATCTATAACACCAAGAACACACATACAAGTGTGGGAGAGAGAGGAAGTTTGAACACACATACAGACGACTCGGGTCAGATTCATGTTTAGGTTCGGTTCTAATTTAGTTCGGGATTCACTCCAGATTTATTTTGGGTCGGCTGGGAGCAGACAATGAAGGCGTAGAACAGAGCTGATGGCAGCGCCGGCTGCCAGAAATCCAACCAGTAGACGAAGCAGCAACAGCACCAACACACACCCGTTCCTTCACAACTTTTCGGTCGGTACATGATTGTCTTTGAATTCCCTACATCCTTGTAATTTTTAGTTGAGTATTTGTTCGAATTGCTGTTTGTTTGATTGATTTTAGGATGTGTATCTTGTTTCCTTACATTTCGTGAATCTTGGATATGGGTATATGTGTATATATATATATATATATATATATATATAGTTGTGAACTGTTTGGATGGATTATGCTTGAAAAATGTTGATTGTTAACTATATAGGGATTTTACAGAAATAATGATATACGGTTACCGATTTGTTTGTTTATGTATACATAAGGTTTGAAAAATTATTGAAACTGTTGGAATAATTGTTACAGAAATAATGATATACGGTTGACGATTTTGTTGGTTTGGTTGCTGTTTGGGCTTTTGATCTGAACAGTAAGTGTTTTTTTTTTTTTTGTTGGGTTGTTTGATTTACAGAAACAGAACCATAACATGTGTTAAGCACCTGTTAGAATGATATATAACGTGTGTTGATTTACAGAAACAGATCCATAAAGATATTCAATTGACAAGCTGGATGGATGTAGGCGACGTTAATGCGGGGACATTGAATAAGTCAAATCTTTTGGAAAAGAACTCTTCGTTCGTTTATAACATGTGTTAGTGGTTCATGCTATAACAGAACACCATGATGTAACCTGACATGTGTTCATATATAACATGTGTTAAGCCCCTGATAGAATGATATATAACGTGTGTTAACCTTTGTTAATTTAAAAAAAAAAACAAGTAATAACTATGTTATTTTTATTGATGTTTAAAATATCCGATAATGTGGATACCGGGCGTGATACTTGTACAAGTATTACATGTACAAGTTAGTATGTAACGTGTAATATTAAACGAGCCATTTATGGTATCACATGTACCAGTAATTTTTGGAATATATAATATGAAACGGGTCATTTATTGTGCAGATTTTGGAATATATAACATGTGTTAAGACTCTGTTATAATCTTTGTATAAGTTTAACTTTAGGACCTTAACACTAATGTACATGTAGTTACATTTGTGTTAATAAGTTTAACTTTAGGGCCTTAACACTGATGTACTTGTGTTGTTCATAGGTGAATGGATGTCTATGTTCAAAACAAAGATGGTTATCAAGACGCAAAGCGTAGCTAGATTTTTTAACCTTTATGATAGTTTTTGGATCATCTTTATATATTTAAGTTTGTATAAACATTTTTGTTACCTTTAAGTATGATTGTAATGCGTGCAATTACTAACAACCCATGATGACAAGTGACTTTTGTTAAGCACCTGTTAGAATGATATATAACGTGTGTTGATTTACAGAAACAGATCCATAAAAGATATTCAATTGACAAGCTGGATGGATGTAGGCGACGTTAATGCGGTGACATTGAATAAGTCACATCCTTTGGGAAAGAACTCTTCGTTCATTTATAAACATGTGTTAGTGGTTCATGCTGTAACAGAACAACTTGATGTAACCTGACATGTGTTCATGTATAACATGTGTTAAGCCCCTGTTAGAATGATATATAACATGTGTTAACCTTTTGTTAATTAAAAAAACAAGTAACATCTATTTTATTTTTGTTAATGTTTAAAATATCCGATAATGTGGATACTGAGCGTAAAACTTGTACAAGTAATAAATGTACAAGTATGTAACGTGTAATATGAAACGAGCCATTTATGGTAACACATGTACCGGTAATTTTGGAATATATAATATGAAACAGGTCATTTGTTTTGCACATTTTGGAATGTATAACATGTGTTAAGCCACTGTTGTAATCTTTTTGTAACCTGACATGTATTCATGTATAAGCTAGTGGTTTACAAAACACCATGATGTGTATATACTGATCTAACATGTGTTAAAATTTGTCTGTTCGGAACATGTAATTGCTTAACATGTGACAAGTGTAAAAACAATTGACGGGGGCGATGAGTTTAATGGTGAGCTTAGTTAATATCGTAATCTTGTTGTACCCCACTTGTATACATATGATAACGTGTAAGCATCCATTATAACCCGACTTGTATTCATGTATATGAAAGTGGTTTACAAAACACCATGATGTGCATATACTGATCGTAACACGTGTATAAGTTAATATGGAATTATAATCTTGGTTTAACCCAACATGGTGTCATGTATAAGCTAGTGGTTTCCATAACACCATGATTTGTATATACATACTGTAACATGTGTTACGCGCCTGACATGTATAACGTGTGTTAAGCCTCTATTATAACGTGTGTTAAGACTTCCAGAATGGATGCATAAACTACAATAGTAACTTAATAACAACATAGTATACCTGATATAACGTGTGTTAAGCCTCTTTTATAACATGTGTTAAGACTTCCAGAATGTGTTAAGTCCATACCGTTTTAACATCATGTACTAGACAAAACAAAATAAGAGTCTCACATTACATATTACTAGTAAACGAAAATACATAGCACTAAGAAAATGGTGGAGCTTCCTTTTACAGTCTGCCTTAGCTTTTCAGCGGCTACCTTTGCTGCCTTAGCTTTTCAGCGGCTACCCTTGCTTTATTGTTTGGGTCGGTCTTGAAACGGTTTGTAAACATGTGGGTGTGCGTATGCCAGGGAAGTTATAAAAATGTGTTTTCATGTCACACGTAACACGTGTTACGTTGTACATGGGTTTCATGTCACATGTAACACATGCATGTCCGAGAAGTTCAACCTATAATACGTGTTAGTTGTGTTGTGCTGTAACATAAACATGGTCATGATCCTTGAGCATCTGATCCACGTTTGATGAAACCAACGGTCCCGACAATTGGATCTTATTTCCCTTGAATCCATCACCGTCCTAATAAACAAAAAGATAAGATAACCGTTAAGTCGTTAACCATACATAAATATTAACACATTCATAGCCAGAAAATCTTTTTTCTCAGATAACATCACAAAAACAGTTACTATTCAGATCAAAAGCCCCAAACAAAGCAACCAAACCAACAAAAAATAGTTACTATTCAGATCAAAAGCCCAAACAAGCAACCAAACCAAGCACAGCTTTTTAACACAAAAATAAAAACCTGAAAATTAATCTTACACAACTGAAACAACAACTAACAAAGTACACAGAACTAAAAACCTGCAATTAATTCGTCATACCCTAATACATGTCTCTAATACATCGTCATACCCTAATACATGTCTCTATAACATGTTACTATGGTTTAGCTGTGAAACAGGAATTCAGACTATAACACGTGTTACGTTGGTTGTGCTGTAAGACAAACTTGGCTTAGCTGTGAAACAGGAGTTCAGACTATAACACGTGTTACGTTGGTTGTGCTGTAAGACAAACTTAGCTTTTCGTTTCTAAAAACAGATGTCCAGAAGTTCAAACTATAACACGTGTTAGTTGTGTTGTGCTGTAACATAAACATGGTCATGATCCTTAAGCATCTGATCCACGTTTGACGAAACCAATGGTCCCGAGAATTGGATCTTGTTTCCCTTGTATCCATCACCATCCTAATAACAAAAAGATAAGATAACCGTTAACTCGTTAACCACACATAACTATTAACACATTCATAACCATTTTTTTTCATTCAGCAAGTGTAACGGCTGAAAATAAGAAAACAACATCAAATAAGGACACAAATGAAGATAATGACATAAACATTAAAGATCTAAAATACGAAACATTAACGGTCTATAATTTGTAATCTATACGAACATTAACGGTTGTTCGTGTTTCATAATAACGGTTGGAATTATACAAACTGTAATTTGTAATCTATAAGACACATTAACGGTCTAATTACGAACATTAACTACTATACTTGGTGTTCGTGTTTCAAAACCCATATTCTATAATCGGCTGAAAATAAAAAAAAAACTGAAGCAAACAAGCAAGATAAAAACGTGAGCATTAATAGACCTGTTGTTCGTGTTTCACATTAACGAGATCCCCCCTAAACCATCATATCCAAAACAACAAACAAAAACCCAAAATGCAATAATCAAATCAAGAAACTAAATCAAGATTACCTCATCGCAAATATCACCACAAATATCGGACCCAAATCGAATCAAATAATAAAAAGGAAGAAACTTTATTCACACCCCTGTTCACCACAAGATCTGGACAAACATTGGAAGGTGAGAGAAGAAGAAGAAAAGCGAACCAAAGCCCACTAGCCCAGATCGTAGTAAAGATCTTGTTTAGGAAGATGAATACTCCACAGTACATTAATGGTGCTCCATAGATCTACCATTGTTGATGGATACTCCATAGTTCATTAATGGTGGATCTAGTTTGAAATAAGTGGTTTAAGAAGATGAAGAAATTATGAAAAAATAACTTTTCTAATTTGAATTTGGTTCAACGAAAATGGAGGAGGATGGAAGAGAATGATGTGATGTTAGATATTAATGAGTGTAACGCCCCAAATCCACAAACTTGAATGGACTAGTATGTTTCTTTATGTGATGACATAAAAATGTAATAACCAAGCTAACTAACTTAGTTAAATAGTTAGTTATGTAACAAAAGAATGAAACTTAGTGTTTTGGAGACAAAATAATAAACTAGAAGGACTAAAAGTGGGAAATTGAGTTAAAGTTTGATTTAACTAGAAAGTTCAGTAGTGTGAGTGTGTGTTTTGGAGGTGTGGTCGACACCCACAAGAAAGAAAAGAAGAAACCTTCAATTCAGCCCTTTATGCCCAAATTGAAGTTGGATTCAAGCTAAAACTCATGCATGAACTTGAATCCTTGTTCATCTAGACTTGTTATACATGTGGTAAGTTGTAGAATCCAATTTAGTAAAGTTGTATGAAATGGGTTGTGTTCAATCCGTGAATTTATGTGAAATTAGAATGATAATGAAGTAGAATCATCTCATGAAACATGAATCATGCTCGAATTTCTGATTATTTTGATGTTTTAATAAAAACCCACTTATGGAAGTAATGTCATGAAGATGATGATGTTGCTTATGCTAGATAGAGTGTAGTTTTGATATATATGAAGTTGGATATGGTGGATTATTGTAATAACCTTGATTTAGGATGAAAGTTATGTGAGGTTAGTGGAATTTGATGATCTTGATATGAACTAGTAAGGATATGCAAAGAATGCTTGTACAACATGCTTCGTTAGTAGTACGCACACCAAGTGTATGATGAAATGTCTAAATGAAGTTAGGAGGTGAAATTATGTGAAACGGCTTGACGTATATAGTGTCGTTCGTATAGCTTATTGGAATATTACGGATTTATATATAATGGTAAGCCGAAAGCTCATACGATGAATTATTGACTTCTGAAAGTCAACTATACACATAAAAAGCACGATTTGGTTTGTTGTTGTAAAAGTAGGATCATAGGAAGTAGTATGGTACATGTTACGTTAATATGCGTTATTTGTGATTACATGATGAATTTCATGAGTTTGTAAGGATATGAATTGGATTATATGTCATATGTTTGTTAGAAATGACTAATGCAAGTTTAGTGTGAAATATGCGATTTATATGATAGTTAACATGTACAAATGAGTATGCTAATAAGGTCGTGATTTTGATGAAATGGAAGTAAAGGAATCACGTCGAGACGGACTCAAGCACGAGGTGTTAACGGGTCAAGAAGAAGCAAGGAAGCGGATGCGAGCATGGACGCATAAGGTAAGTGATTTTGGAATCACTTCTCATGTTATTTAAGTAAAGTTATTTATTAGTATATCAACATGATAATTGAATTCAAGTAAGGTTTTACATATATGGTTGTGTAGAATGATAGTTGGATATGATAATGTGGTCATAAGATGTAAGGAAAGGAAAGCAAAAATTTAAGTTTAAAGTGGTTGAATCCTTTAGCGGGTTACAATACGTTTACACGTAGAAATTGATAACGGGAGCATAAACTTCATGATTAAGGTCAGTGTATTAGGAGACATTCATGGTTATGAAGCTAGTACGAAATGTATAGTAATCACACAAGTTCGTTGATTTAAAACATGAACGGGTTGAATAAGTGAAAAAGGGTATTTAAAGCCGAGAGATTAAGTTAATATTTTCCTTAAATCGGATGTTGGATTTTAAGTTCATATGATAGAATGTGAATTTACAAGCATGTAGGAAGAAACGGGAGGTTAAACGGGTAAACGGTTCAAAAGTTATGCTCGTTTTAGTGCGTTCGGACGACTAAACGAATCTGCAGAAAAAGGGGTTTTAGAGAGGGCGTCGCCGACGGGTATAGACCCGTCGCCGACGGGTTCGTATGATGATGCCTTCATCCGACGCCTTAGATTCCTGCCTACGGGCTGATGTGCTTACGGGTGTTTCCCGAACCCGTCGGGGACGGGTTCATACCCGTCGCCGACGGCTTGTCCAACTTGTTTTCTCCATTTTTCACGTCATGCATTCCCGGTTGACCCGTAACGCGTCCTGGTTCTCCAGTTCTCGACTCGGTGACCCGTAACGCTCCCGAAAAGCTCCTAAACTTCGTTAAATTTGCATAAACCCAAATTTAATTAAGAGTAGGCCATTCAAGATTGAAACTCATATAAAAACATAAAGTTACATGATTTCGAGCATCGGTTTTTAACCACGCATCAGTAAGTGGTATATATGAGTTAATATGTATGATTGAATGTAATTAGGTAATTACGTAAGTATATGTACGTGTGAGTGAAAGTATGTATGTGTATAGTTACAATTATTTTATGAATGTATGTAAGTATGTAGTTACGTATGCATGTATGTTTATATGTAGGTATCGGTGTATGTATGTACGCAAGTCGTTATGTATGAGCATGAGCATTATGTAATTAAGTATGAAGGTATACACGTGTGTAGGTATGAACATATATGTGTGGATGGAAGTATGTAAGTATGTATATGATTAGGTGGTAACGTATGTAAGTATGTAGATGTGTATTTATGTATATGCGAATATGCGTATGTGTATATGTACGTACGTAGAGACGCAGTAATGTATGTGTATATGTAGATGTGTATTTGGTACGTATGAAGGTACATATGAGTGTATGCATGTATGTAGAGTTATAGGAAGGCATGTATGTTTGTAGATGCGTATGTATACATATAAGGATGTATGTATGCGTGATTTAGATACGTCGTGTAATACGTTATTAATAGTGCGCCTTGAGAATGATAAGTAATGCAGGTACAATATTGAAGCCTCACCAGGATATGGATACGCTGATGAAATGCTTAAAGCTAGAAAAATAATGGAATGGAAAGTGTACGAGATTGAACCTTGTTTATGTATTTTGTACTAACGTTATGAATGTATATGGTGAGTGCAGGTTGTACGTATCACGAGCGGTTATCACGAGGAATAGAGATCGAAGATCGAGTCACAAGATAGATTGTACGGAAATAATTGTGTATGTACTTTAGTAAACAGGATTTATACCTTATTTTTGTAGAAGATATATATATTCAAACGAACTTTCAAGTAAGTCAAGATGTTTGAAATGAAAGAAATTTTATGACATGAAATTCAACTGCGACTTTTTGTCAAATACGTGTTAGGGTCTTACAAGTTGGTATCAGAGCCCTGATTTGAGAGAATCAAGTATGAGGAGGTAAATACTTGAACTCAAACTCGTGTGCTCTCGTGACCAGGAACCCGTACAATCCAAGACTCGATCAAGATCTAAGGGTAAAAGCCAAGGTAAGTATGTGCTTAAGTATGTATTGGAAGATAACTAACAATATGTTATGTGTAAGGTAAGCATGGTTGCTTGGAAAGAATGATTTGTGGATGCGGTCTAGCACCGGCACCAAGGTATGTAATATGACATATTGACCCAAGTACATATATTTAATATATGTAAGTACATGTGATGGTAAAACCTAACAATGAAAGGAAAACTTTAAATGAAAAATAATGATAAGAATGGTAATGAAGTTTTGGAAATGTTACACGTGCCGAAACTTAATTCTTCGGAATAAGGTGACAATTACACGAAGACACGAAACTAGTATGTGGATTGTGTACCTGGCCAGTACACAAGAAACATATGACGTTCGTGAGCCCGTGATAATTGTTACCGGTGTGTCCGTTAGAATTGGGTAGCAGGTGGGCGTATGGGTGAAATGGGTAGTAAGACTATCAGGAGATTGATAGTACTACGTAAGAGTGAAAAGTGCGAATGATAAGAATGAAGAATGTTGAATCCGTAAGAAAGTACGGATCAACAATGTATGTATGCAATGCTTTAATCCGCGAGACGAATTCAAGGGATGAAAAGCGTAAATGCAATGTTTGAATCCGCGAGACGGATTCAAAGAATGAAAGATATGAATGCAATGCTTGAATCCGCGAGACGGATTCAAAGAATGAAAGATATGAATGCAATGCTTGAATCCGGGAGACGGATTCAAGGGATGAAAAGCGTAAATGCAATGTTCGAATCCGCGAAACAGATTTAAGATACAAAAGACGGAACTAGTCTACATAAGAAGAAGTCGATAGCTTGACCATGTATGCGTCAAACAAGTCATATAAGAAAATGTAAAGTAAATGAACAAAAGAATGATAGGAATGAAAATATCCGAATGTGTAAGTAATTACGGATCAGACAAGTAAAATATTTCTTAAGTGATATGATTCAAATTATGCTTAGATCTTCATGTATATATATATATATATATATATGAATATATTTCTGCAAATGCGTTGCATGTAAGAATGGTCGAAAGAATAAATGGGTCATACGGGTCAGATGGCGATTGCCATTTGAACTCGTTAGTTAATGTTTTGATATGTTAAGTTTTGTACTCATAGGTGAGCTTGATGAATGGACACGCAATGTCACCAATCGGAAAGGAATGATCACCGTAAGATAAGGATGACGTATCAATGGAATCTCTTTCCGTCAGATATCATAGTGTGATAAACCTATCAGGATCAGTGAAAGAATTCTCATGAGCGGAAGCTCATTACACGGATGAATGAGATCAATCCTGAGATGGTTTGGATTTGTAATGAAGTGGTCGGTTTGCTTTCGCGGGTCGAGGCATTATGCCAAAATAGTAAGGTTAGTGAATTGTTTAATATGTGGATTTAAGTATAAAGTTACGAATTTAATAAGTACTTCCGTATGAACCAGTGGTAACGCAAGATGTGATATGATAAGGCAGGGTTGACTTTTACAAGTGGTCTAAGAATGAGTCTTAAATCTGGCTTAAGTAGTAGACAGTGCATGTATGAGTAAGAAGGTAGAAGTAAAACTCCAAGTATATATGAAATTATTAGAACTAATACTAACGGTGAATGTGGTAGCAAGTTCTTATGAACTTCGTTTTGCTTTTATGTAAGTCATGGTAGTAAACCCTTGGGTTTGCTTCTAGTTTGCACACTTTAGTTCTAGTACGATAATGTGATGGTATAATTATATTTATTCATGAATAAGACTTTTGCAAAGATCCTGAATGTATTTATGCGGTATTGAGCATCGTGAATGGATAGATGAAAAAGTAAGAGTAGTATTGGTCTACTAAGAATGAGAAAGGTTTCGGGGACGAAACCTCCTTTAAGGGAGGTAGACTTGTAACGCCCCAAATCCACAAACTTGAATGGACTAGTATGTTTCTTTATGTGATGACATAAAAATGTAATAACCAAGCTAACTAACTTAGTTAAATAGTTAGTTATGTAACAAAAGAATGAAACTTAGTGTTTTGGAGACAAAATAATAAACTAGAAGGACTAAAAGTGGGAAATTGAGTTAAAGTTTGATTTAACTAGAAGGTTCAGTAGTGTGAGTGTGTGTTTTGGAGGTGTGGTCGACACCCACAAGAAAGAAAAGAAGAAACCTTCAATTCAGCCCTTTATGCCCAAATTGAAGTTGGATTCAAGCTAAAACTCATGCATGAACTTGAATCCTTGTTCATCTAGACTTGTTATACATGTGGTAAGTTGTAGAATCCAATTTGGTAAAGTTGTATGAAATGGGTTGTGTTCAATCCGTGAATTTATGTGAAATTAGAATGATAATGAAGTAGAATCATCTCATGAAACATGAATCATGCTCGAATTTCTGATTATTTAGATGTTTTAATAAAAACCCACTTATGGAAGTAATGTCATGAAGATGATGATGTTGCTTATGCTAGATAGAGTGTAGTTTTGATATATATGAAGTTGGATATGGTGGATTATTGTAATAACCTTGATTTAGGATGAAAGTTATGTGAGGTTAGTGGAATTTGATGATCTTGATATGAACTAGTAAGGATATGCAAAGAATGCTTGTACAACATGCTTCGTTAGTAGTACGCACACCAAGTGTATGGTGAAATGTCTAAATGAAGTTAGGAGGTGAAATTATGTGAAACGGCTTGACGTATATAGTGTCGTTCGTATAGCTTATTGGAATATTACGGATTTATATATAATGGTAAGCCGAAAGCTCATACGATGAATTATTGACTTCTGAAAGTCAACTATACACATAAAAAGCACGATTTGGTTTGTTGTTGTAAAAGTAGGATCATAGGAAGTAGTATGGTACATGTTACGTTAATATGCGTTATTTGTGATTACATGATGAATTTCATGAGTTTGTAAGGATATGAATTGGATTATATGTCATATGTTTGTTAGAAATGACTAATGCAAGTTTAGTGTGAAATATGCGATTTATATGATAGTTAACATGTACAAATGAGTATGCTAATAAGGTCGTGATTTTGATGAAATGGAAGTAAAGGAATCACGTCGAGACGGACTCAAGCACGAGGTGTTAACGGGTCAAGAAGAAGCAAAGAAGCGGATGCGAGCATGGACGCATAAGGTAAGTGATTTTGGAATCACTTCTCATGTTATTTAAGTAAAGTTATGTATTAGTATATCAACATGATAATTGAATTCAAGTAAGGTTTTACATATATGGTTGTGTAGAATGATAGTTGGATATGATAATGTGGTCATAAGATGTAAGGAAAGGAAAGCAAAAATTTAAGTTTAAAGTGGTTGAATCCTTTAGCGGATTACAATACGTTTACACGTAGAAATTGATAACGGGAGCATAAACTTCATGATTAAGGTCAGTGTATTAGGAGACATTCATGGTTATGAAGCTAGTACGAAATGTATAGTAATCACACAAGTTCGTTGATTTAAAACATGAACGGGTTGAATAAGTGAAAAAGGGTATTTAAAGCCGAGAGATTAAGTTAATATTTTCCTTAAATCGGATGTTGGATTTTAAGTTCATATGATAGAATGTGAATTTACAAGCATGTAGGAAGAAACGGGAGGTTAAACGGGTAAACGGTTCAAAAGTTATGCTCGTTTTAGTGCGTTCGGACGACGAAACGAATCTGCAGAAAAAGGGGTTTTAGAGAGGGCGTCGCCGACGGGTTCGTATGATGATGCCTTCATCCGACGCCTTAGATTCCTGCCTACGGGCTGATGTGCTTACGGGTGTTTCCCGAACCCGTCGGGGACGGGTTCATACCCGTCGCCGACGGCTTGTCCAACTTGTTTTCTCCATTTTTCGCGTCATGCATTCCCGGTTGACCCGTAACGCGTCCTGGTGCTCCAGTTCTCGACTCGATGACCCGTAACGCTCCCGAAAAGCTCCTTAACTCCGTTAAATTTGCATAAACCCAAATTTAATTAAGAGTTGGCCATTCAAGACTGAAACCCATATAAAAACATAAAGTTACATGATTTCGAGCATCGGTTTTTAACCACGCATCAGTAAGTGGTATGTATGAGTTAATATGTATGTATGAATGTAATTAGGTAATTACGTAAGTATATGTACGTGTGAGTGAAAGTATGTATGTGTATAGTTACAATTATTTTATGAATGTATGTAAGTAAGTATGTAGTTACGTATGCATGTATGTTTATATGTAGGTATCGGTGTATGTATGTACGCAAGTCGTTATGTATGAGCATGAGCATTATGTAATTAAGTATGAAGGTATACACGTGTGTAGGTATGAACGTATATATGTGGATGGAAGTATGTAAGTATGTATATGATTAGGTGGTAATGTATTTAAGTATGTAGATGTGTATTTATGTATATGCGAATATGCGTATGTGTATATGTACGTACGTAGAGACGCAGTAATGTATGTGTATATGTAGATGTGTATTTGGTACGTATGAAGGTACATATGAGTGTATGCATGTATGTAGAGTTATAGGAAGGCATGTATGTTTGTAGATGCGTATGTATACATATAAGGATGTATGTATGCGTGATTTAGATACGTCGTGTAATACGTTATTAATAGTGCGCCTTGAGAATGATAAGTAATGCAGGTACATTATTGAAGCCTCACCAGGATATGGATACGCTGATGAAATGCTTAAAGCTAGAAAAATAATGGAATGGAAAGTGTACGAGATTGAACCTTGTTTATGTATTTTGTACTAACGTTATGAATGTATATGGTGAGTGCAGGTTGTACGTATCACGAGCGGTTATCACGAGGAATAGAGATCGAAGATCGAGTCACAAGATAGATTGTACGGAAATAATTGTGTATGTACTTTAGTAAACAGGATTTATACCTTATTTTTGTAGAAGATATATATATTCAAACGAACTTTCAAGTAAGTCAAGATGTTTGAAATTAAAGAAATTTTATGACATGAAATTCCGCTGCGACTTTTTGTCAAATACGTGTTAGGGTCTTACAATGAGGGTGTCAAATCACTTTTTGAGTAGGCTAGGAATATGTTGAATTACTAATGTGCCCTCAAGATTAAAAAATGATATTATGGAAGCTGGGACATGTGGCCAAATGTAGGCCATTAGATGGGTTTCCAAGGTTTTCTAAAAATTCAAGGTTTCTTATATAGCATTACCCTATATATATATATATATAGTGGAGAGTTCAAATGAGAAGAAATTTTTTGTAAGAAGAAAAAAGAACAAATTTCAACCAATAAGAATGCTTTATTTTACTTCATTTAATATAAGTATTTAATGTTACTATAAGGGTACATTGGTAAATCTACATAGGTCATTAATTTGTAGTCTTCCTCTTTAATAGCTAATACATTAAATTTTTTGTAACTTATCTTCAAAATATATATTTTTTCAAAAAAATAAAATAATTTAAAGTGTAGGATAAATTAGAAGTTGTGTAGGATAAATTACGAGTTGTGTAATATATTTCAATGTGTAGGATGAATTTCGAAATATGTAGGACAACTGTTTGATGTGTGTAGGCAAAAAAAGTTAGTGTGGAGGATAATAGTCTTTATGACTAACTAATTAGTCAAAAATGATAATAAATGAGATAAGTGAAAAACTATTTAATGTTTTACAAAATTACCCTTTGTTCTTTTTCTTCTCAATTAAATTTTCTTCTCAAATGAACATTCCCATATATATATATAGGGAGGGGCTCATGCGAGAACCGCGAGAACCAATGTGAACACAACCTAAAATAGCTAAAAAAACCTAACCCCCGCCCCGCCCCGCCCCCCCCCCCCCCCAAAAAAAAACCTAAACCCCCCACCCCCACCCCCCCCCCCCCCAAGCTAAATGCTAAAAACTAAAACCCCAAAAAAACCTAAAAAAAAAATCTAACCCCCCCCCCCCCAACCCCACCCCCAAGCTAAAATGCTAAAAACTAAACCCCCAAAAAACCTAAAAATATCTAAAAAAATCTAAATTTTTTTTTAATATTTTTTATGCTCAAATCGCTACTTTTAGTGGCCAAAAAAAAAATTTTTTATTAAAAAAAATTAATTTTTTTTTTGCCTTCGAAAAGTAGCGATTTTTATATAAAAATATTAAAAAAAATTGTGTGATTTTTAGGCATTTTTTGTTGTGTTCACATTGGTTCTCGCATGATTTTCTCCCTATATATATATATATAGAGAGAGAGGCCGGTTATCATACAATATGCCTAATCCTTCATTACGTACGTTATAACCATGGCCGTCAGATCATCTCAAATCACCCCGTGTTTACCTATTAAATTAATCAAATAAAGATATATATATATATATATATATGTAACCGCCAAGGTTAAAATTGTCAATTAAGAAATAAAAAACCCTGATAATCAGCAAACAAAACCTCGAAATCAAAACGTAAGATTCTTAATCAAAACGGTAATCGAAAATATAACAATTACTCAAAAATCGATCGATTCCTATTCACCATATCCTGCTGCGAAAAATGAACTTCTGATGAATTTGGAAATTCAGACCTGAAGATGATGATGATGCAGTGTGAAAATAAAATAAAAATATGTGAAATACATAACACTTAGGGTGTAAGAGTGGGAGTTGGCTACAAAGTCCATTTTTCCTACAAAGTGTAAAAAGTCATAAAACACCATAATGCCAACCATAAAACACACTCAAAACCCACAAATAACAATGTGAAGATTACTAAAACGCCATACTTGTGGGTTTTGTGTTGTGTTTTGGATGATAAGGCTTTGATTATCAAATGACTAACATTAGTGTGTTTTATGTTGATTATCATGTTGTGTTTTATATTCATAGTTCTACGATGGTGTGTTTGAAGTTTTTATGGACCGTTAGGGTTTGGGTATTGTGTTTTAGTGATCTTCACTCTGTTATTTGTGGGTTTTGAGTGTGTTTTATGGTTGAAATTGCGGTGTTTTATGACTTTGTACACTTTGTAGGAAAAATGGACTTTGTAGCCGAACCTCACCCTAGGGTGTAATATAATGTGTGAATTCATATCAATACACATGCGATTTCACTAAGAGTTAATAATCTTTGAAATTTCGTATAATGTGTGAATTTATGCTTTAATACATGCGATTTCGAATGTCTTTTCAACACATGCGAAATTGTTATGTTACACATGCGGTTATGAATAAAACACTAACAAATACTTTCTAATTACTTTGTCCTGAAAATGCAAAAAAAAAATTACGAATCTTAAAAACTAAAATATAGTATTTTATATAAAAAAAAACTTATTTTATTACCGATGTGACTGTAAATTGACATGTAATGATCAATTTTACAATAATTACTACTGAACTTACCACCCTACCTACATAATAAATTTACTATATTAATATAAAAAACCTAGATATAACTACCTTCCATATTAAGTTATACATAGAAGACGAAAAAAACACACACAAAACATACAAACAAAAATGGCATCTGATGATTCAGAACAAATAAAAAACATTGCAATCAAAGAACTATTGTCAACTCGCACGTTGACAGAACTAAGCACTGATGTCAACTCTTCTCATCTGGTTCTTGATGTGCATGGTAAAATTCTTGAACAAATCAAGAAAAATCAAGATATACGGGAACGCCTACTTCAAGAACCACCATCAAGCTTCAAGGACAGAGCTTTGGAGCACATAAAGGAGCAATCTCGAGCTGATGACTTGGCCTTCTCTTTCCTGACAGATGCTCTAAACACTGTGAAGGAGAGGATGGAGTTCAGCTCTTCTGAACGTGATAAAATCTTTTCTTCAAGTAACTAAATTATCTTTTTAATCCTTTTGTGGTTGTGGTTGTGTTAGACAATGACAATTATTTTATATTTTGGGTATGTATTTAGAACACAAATTATATATTTAGAACACATATTATGCTTGCTTATAAAAATATTAAATCGCATGAATGATATTGCCCTGTTTGTCACAGAAAAAACAATATAACTCAAAAAATCGCATGTAATAAAAGTGAAATCGCATGTAAGAATTATTATAAACTGAATCATATAAAATCGCATGTTTATTCACTATAAATCGCATGTGAAAAAGATATAAACAGAAGAATATAAATCGCATGTATTTCGTATAATTCGCATGTCCATTTATAAAAAACTACTCATCCTCATCATCTTCTGAAACCTCCTCCCACTGATCTTCTTCTTCAGATCCATCATCACTACTGTAATCTTCAAACTCATCTTCCACTTCGTCGTCTTCGACCTCATTGTCTTTGTCTCTGGCAACATTTTCAATCTGGACGCCCTTCATCTTCTTTTTTTGCTGTTTACCTTGTTGTTTGGCTTTTAGCTCCTCACAAGTCCGAATGTCATGACCTTTTTCGTTGCATACGCTACATGTCCTTGACATTTTCCCTATCCGGCTGATCATTTGTTCCTTCTTAGATTTAATCCTTTTATGCGATCCGCGACCTTTGTTTCTTATACCAGCCGGCACACGCACAGTGGGAGGAGCATTAGTTACCGGTTGTTGATAACCAATCAACTTTGAAAATCGGTCAAATTTTGGATCAAGTTGCTTGGTTATACGACTCTGATCCACTCTCTCTTTGAGCTGCATCATTTGATCCCTCACTAAAACAAGTTGATCGAGGTCGGAAATCAAATTACTAACCAAATACTCCCCTGTGTGGATGATTTCACAAGCAATCCGTTTAGCCTTGTGTTGCACATCCTTGCCACCCACATTTAAATTGTACTTCACATTTAACTCATTCGGCACCACATCCTTCGTCCATCTCTTCATAACATACTTGTTTGGTATTTCTTTAACACCAAACATCTTGAAAAGGAAATAGATGTGTTTGCAAAGCAGCCCATACTGCTCAAAACGCAAACAGCTACATTGTGCAGTTACATCATTTTCAAGGTTCTTGAACCACACCTAGGAAAAACCAACAAAAAAAATATATATATTCAAAATTAAAATCGCATGTGCAACAAGACAATGTCGCATGTCTTAAAAAACATGTAAATGAATAACTTTTAAAATCGCATGTGTAACATAATAAATTCGCATGTCTTAACAGCATTTAAAGGGATAACTTTTAAAATCGCATGAGAAAATCAAAATCGCATATTGCAATATCAGGATCTGAAAAAAAAAAAGAAATTCGCATGTATGTTATCTAAAATCGCAAGTTTGAAATATATATGCTATAATACCTCCAATAAACCATCTCCATGGGCTTTAAAGTCCTTCAACAATATCCTGATCTGTGCACCCTCTATTTTGGTGTCCATCGGCAGACATTCAGAAATTGTACCATGAATCTCTATTTGCTGATCAAAGAATATAGACCTGGTGAATATCTTAGCAGCATCTTTTTCCAAAGAAGTTTCGGTCCAATCATCCGGCTCAGTATATCTTGAAATATGATCATTCTTTCTATGATTAAACCTTTGGACATCCATTGAACCATCAAAATGATTCATAAACTCTACGAGAGTGAGTTGTGAATTAGCCACCTGGCAGAAAAAATGGTTCTCACTCTCTGATCTCGAAGTTGTTCGCATGAGACCAGACATGGGCTCATGCCGGTAAAAAGCCGGAATCCACATGGATCTCATCACAAACATATCATCAATCCATTTGTTTTCTGTGAGACCGAACTCAATCATCACCAACTTCCACTGTCTCTCAAATTCTTCGGGCTCAATGGAATCAGTCCATACAATGTCGCACATCCCCCTTTTAAACTCATCGTTATTGCACAACTCATGTCCAACCTATAACAATAGATGTTTTTTAAATCTATAATATAAAAAACATAACGCTAACGAAAGACAATATATCATGCTATACCTTATCTGCCACTTTTTTCATTATGTGCCACATGCACAATATGTGTCTGCTGGTAGGGAAAACCTCCTCAATAGCCTGTTTCATAGTTGGGTCTTGATCGGTCACTACAACCTTTGGCTGCCGGCCAAATGACTTTAAGAATGAATTCAGAAGCTATTTATATGATTCAATACTCTCCGATGCCAACAACCCAGCTCCAAGGGTTAGATTTCGACAGTGGTTGTCAATGCCAGTGAATGGAACAAACACCATCTTGTACCTGAACAACACATGCGAATTACACATTGAAAACATGCGAAATAAACAGATATCACATGCGAAAACAAAAGTATAACATGCGATATACTCAACATTACTTCTTCAACAAGTCTGCACATGCGATATTACAAAGCTCATGAAGACATATAACATGCGAAAATTAGTAAAAAACATTACCTGTTTGTCTTGAAAGTTGCATCGAACGATATCACATCCCCAAATTCCATATAGTTAAGCTTGCATAAACCATCAGCCCAGAACAAACCAGTTAACCGTTTGTCATCATCAACAGAATATTCAAAAGAATAATCAGCTAAATACTGTTTTTTGTCAGTCATCCTATTAATCACCATGTCAGCATCATATTCTCCTATATAGCTGTTAATTCGCTTCCTAAAATTTTTGCAATCATCAACCGTGGCACCAACGTTCTCAAAACCACCATAACGTTTCCTCATTATATGGAAAGCTTTGACGGGACCAAGGTTTAAAGTGCCTAGTTCCCAAACCAACTCCTGGACATCTGACAACTGTCTGTATGCTGGCAACATGTGAATATCATCTTGACATACAAACTTATGATTATGGCCATCAACAAATCTCTTTACTGTATATAATCTACCATCCACAGTGCAAATCATAAGTTGAGCTTTGCATCCAGTTCTAATAGTCCCCTTGTTCCTTGTTTTAAATTGCTTTTTTGACTTCGAACGATCATCAATACACAGTGGCTTATGTCCCTCTTTAGAGCAAACAAAATACTTAGTTTTGATTATACCACCACTGTGTACTTCACCACCTTTACGAGTATAAAAGCCCGCTAACTTAGCATATGATTGGTAAAACGCATATGCTTGTTCAATAGAGATAAATTGCATTCCAACAACAGATGTAGCTGATGCTTGAACCTCCGGAGTGTAGACCCTTTCATCTACATGAATCAAAATGAGAAAACAAAAAACGTGCGAATTATGGGACTAGTTGCATGCGAAATCTTAATAACAGCATAATTTCATCATAAAAAAAATTCACATGCGAATTGTATAAACAATAACATGCGAAAATGATAATTTTGATTAATTTGTTTTACATATGCGATTTATAATGTAATAACATGCGAAAATGCGTAAAGAAAAAAAATCAAATGCGAATTGTAATAGTAGTAACATGCGAATTTGTGCATTTTGCTTTCATATCAAAAATATAATCAACATTCAAACTTCAAAAAACAGCTACAACAATATAAAATCATTGCTACGATTAAAACAAAAAACAAGTATACGAACAATTTAGAGATCTGAATTAACATAATTACCATTAAACAACTCGTTTACAGCACTTGTACTTGCAATTGGATTTGGATTTGCATGTGGCGGATTTAATACCTCGTCAATCGAAACTCTCTGATATGCAGATAATTGAGCATGATCACCGATCGGTCGAGTTTCTTCAAGATCAACCTCTGTTCATCCAGTGCTGCTCTGTGGATCCATCGAAAAAAACAATTGAATGAAACCCTAACACAGACGAACGAAAACTGCAATTTGAGAATTATGAAAAATTTGAAACTGATTCGAATGATAATTACCGGGATATTAGTGTAACGAACATCTCGCTGATTGAATGAAGAGACGAATTTGCCCTCAGATGGTTGAATTAATTGTCTGATTTAACCTTATTAAAGAAAAACTGAATCAGAACACGTGTATGGCTCAAAATCTCGCGTATGTAATGTACGATAACCATATTTGTACTATACTCTTAACCTATATATATATTAGAAGAATTTAGCATTTTTATTTCATTCCAATCATCAGGGCAAATTACATAAGGATAGGGGGTAGACGAGCAACAAACTGCGCCACCATCTCTTTCTGAATAGAAAACCCTAATCTACTAAAAACAAAGTCTCGCCCATAAGGGGTCGAAAAGTTGTTGTGGACCACACGCTGAACTCTAGACAAGAACCGAACTGCCTCCGGCGCCAAGGAGCCAAACGTGTCAAACGCCAGGGGGACAAAGGCATGATGATTATCCTCACAAGCTTTCGCGTGCTTTTCCACCTTCTTTGACTCTGCTTTCAGTACCGCTTGCCCCGCCACAAACCCATTTTCCCGGAACCCGGCTAGTGGGGATACACCTGTGAGATCGACACAAGCATGTTTCCCGCCCTCCCAACCAAAAACTAACACGTCAGCTGGGCGTAGGGTGGATCTCCCCTCCGACGGGCCTGTAAGAAAATTAACCGGTGCCTCTTTTTTTGCCGAGATCCCTGCTCATCTGAGAATATCCATTAACGCATCTCGCACAAAGTCATGTCGATACTTAAACCCTGACAACTCTCTACAGTGTAACGCATGCTCCCCGTATTTATCCAGGCATGCTTTACGGCAGACTGGGCAAGTTTCATCATTCGGGAACATGGGGATCATCAAACGGTACTTAAGGATTGACCGGTACTCCACCACTGACATACGTTGACCTAAACCTTCAATAGGAATAACAGTTAAGAAATCCTGAGTGTGAGGCCTCTGTAGGCTTTCAATGACGGCTTTCTGGCGGGGTGACAAATGGAAATCTTCTCCCAAACTTTGTGTGATTCGACAAAAAAAGGGCATTCTCCAAAGTTTTCTGTGGCTTTTTGGGGGCGGTGTCCTTGTTAGAGAAACCGCCGAGATTAAAGTCAGGTAGAGATTCATGCAAGCGTTCCAAGGTGCTAGCATAATCCGGATCAGTATTAGCAACCCCACTGTTACGTAAGATGTGGTCCTGCAACTCCCAAGATTGAGACCTTAAAGCCACAAAGGCATATGCAGCCACATCCCGGTCCGAGAGAAGGCCTAACCCACCAAGCCTCATTGGCAAGGTCACGATTCGCCACTGTAGATCACCAAAAAAAGGACCCCCCACATACGACAATGTCTTCTATTGCCTCCCGAATACCTTTATCAAAACATGAAATAGCATCATCCACAAAGGGGGGCTGGCAAGTTCGCAAACCAAATAGCAACTTTGCAACCCCCATACAAGATCTAAGCAAGAGGAGTTCGCTTTGAGGATCCCGCAACAAGGGAAGGTGTCCCATAATGTCAACAGCACGCGTTGCCCTCTTAGCCGCTAGACCACTAATAAAACTGGCATCACGGCTGACTGCCCCTCCTAGCAGTTTGACACCTTTCTCCGGCCTCCCAATCTCACTGGGGAAAAGCCCTGGCCGGACCTTCACCCCGTTGCATGTCGGCCAAAATACTTCAGTTTTTCTAATATTAAGCCGTAGCCCCAATGTTGGACCCTCCGAACCGATGATGTCGAGAGCTTTAGCAACCTGAACAGCGTTCCCGATAATTGTCCCGTCATCCAAGTACCAAGCATGGAATGGGAGTTTACAGTTTTCCTGCACCTGAAGCACTAAGGGGTGTAAGGCTAGGGCAAAAAGCAAAGGTCCCAAGGGATCCCCTTGCTGCACCCCCGTGAATGCCCCGATGCGGTCATTCCCCACGTATAGCCTAGCAGGCTGAGCATACAGAAATTGAACCCATGGAAATATGGAGGGGCAATGGCGATGGACCTCGCGAAGCAAAACTGAACGGTCAACTAAGTTGAAAGTGTTGGAAAAATCAACCGTAAGCATGGCCAGCGAGCCATCTGAATGAAAAGAATTAAGAAACCTGTTAGCGCTGTGCAGCACCGCGTCCGCCCCATTGGGGACCCCCACCCCAAATTGATAGTCCCCCCAGTACTTAACAGCTTCTTTCCCAACTTTCTTCATGGCTACTTTGGAGACTAATCTTCTCCAAATTGCCCCCACAGCAATGGGGCGAATCCCATTATCAGGCTTCAACAAAGGGGTTAGGGGCGCCGAAGCAACAAAATCCGCGAGCACCTTAGGACATAACCCCCCTAGCCAAAGGTTTACCACTTCAGTGATGGCAGTAAGCAGTCCCGAGGCAGTCGCCGACCCCTCGCCGCTAAGAGCGTCCAACATGTGTTGGGCCCGAAGGCCATCTCGCCCACAAGATGTCCCTTTCGGGAAAGATTTCACACACCTATGGACGCAGCCTTCATCCACGGATAACGCAGGTTGTGAAAAAGGAGTTGAAGGGAGGTTCGGGGGCGGCGCGAAGGGATGTTTGTCTATAAGGGCTTGCATGGTAGATTCCCCACGGGGAGCAACCCCACTGGAACACAACACCTTAACTGCAGCAGTGAAGTGACCATCACTCACTTTCCTGAGACATTGCTTGATGTTGGGGCTAACCTCCTCAGCTATCTCTCGTTGTGCCTCCCCCCCCCCCCACGCACGACGCCTTCTCCAGTATCGGCAAGGAGGGAATTGACTAAAACCTCAAAACCAGAGCCCTCCTTCCACATAGCTAAGGCCCGCAAAATACTATCACATTGCAAGGAATTTCGATTACCCGAACTTCGCTCTTGCCTGGAAGACGGCTTAACCACCTTAAGGGTACAACAGGGTAAGAGCAAGAGTTTGACCCAACTTTCAACAGTCCCAGGGGAAGCTACTACTTTATGGATGGCACCTGTCAAAGCTTGTGCAAATGCCAAACGACAGCTTGGGGAGATGCTCTTAACAGATCGAACCGGAAGGGAGAAAACACATTCAAGGAGATCGACATCTCCCATCACTTCCTGCGGGGTCCTAAGCTCAACAACCATCATAGTATCTTGGGGCCTTGGGATCCCCACGACAAAATCCTCATCAGACCCGGATTTTCTAGAGAACGTGAAAACACCATCAGGATGATGACACACCCCTACTAAGTGCGTGTGTCTTCATGCACCTCCCACACAACGAATATCCAAAAACTCGCAGGGTTTCCTGTAACACTCATCTTATAATACTATTGTTTAATCATAAAATAACGGGCTTTTTTTTAAATGAAATACATAGCTAACAAAAACTTAGTTAATAAACTAAGATGTACTTCATTATAGCATTTGAACATAGTTAACTAACTAGATTAAAATATTCAACGTTTAGAAGTGTTTACAAAACAACATGGTTTGAACTAGATTAGATTATCGCGGAAGCATTCAAAACTTGTGTTCGGTTCTTGATTTCCTTGCTTGATCAACATCCATAACGAAACGAGCATTACCTAGGGTCAAAACCACATCAATTATTAGTTTTGACATCATAATATCAAATAAATTCAAGTTTTATTGCTAAACAACGAAAAACAAACAAAAATCAAAATTTTATTTCAAACCGACCGTAGGTTACGGTTTGCCAGGCTCCAAATAGGACTGCCAGACTGTGAGCCACGGTTCAGAACCGTGGCCTACGGTTCGCCCAGCTTAAAGCAAAACTGCCAGGCTGTGAGCCACGGTTCAGAACCGTGACCCACGGTTCGCCTTCGCCTAGCTCAGCCTTCTTTATAATTTTTTTGCTTAATTCCTCATAACTTTTTATTTACATATCCGTTTTAGCCGATTCTTTTTCCTATATGTCCGTATTAAGATTACGGATCTAACCATATAAATTTCACTTAACAAAACCCGGATTGTGAACGAATGGCCCATAAAATCCTTGTTTCGATTATTCGACCCGTTAACAATGTGTGCAAATTGTTCGCCAATTTATTCTTTGGCATTCTAATCTTATTTACCCATTCCCCGGGCTTGAAATTCTTAGCGTATCCGTACCATTACATGGCTTAACGCTCGTATTCGAATTTCATGCTTGTTTTTTTTATAAATTCAAGCATTGCCACTTTATGCAATTCTTGCAGCTAGTTTCTACCATTCGACCCGATAACACGGATTCATAACCTTAACTTAGTATAACCATTCATTACTAAAATTGCTATCTAGCACCAGCGCAATATGAGGCTTTCAAATCTTTACGCGTAAGAATCGATATAAGGACATAGTTTTGACCCGTTTGGTTGACGAGTGAAAATCCTCACTTTAATGTCAAGCCAACTATTTCTAACCAATATTTTGACCCGTTTGAATGTCGAGTGGGCTTCGCCACTTAAATGACACGTCAAACGCATATACTACATTATGACACCATTAACAAGCTAAAACCAAACGTTTATACGTAATGTAACGGGACCAAAGTCATTTACCTTTAGAGCAATCTTTTCAAATGCGTATCGCCACTAGCTTTTCCGCTTGGCGTCTCGGTTTCCTTGCCTATAGAGTTCAACCATAGTTGTTTAGAACCCTCTTATAGCATATAACGCATAATTTTCCACACTAGTCAAATATGCATTTTTAGTCGGGTTTTTAACATTTATCTTCTCTTAGGCATTACATCAAACACCTAATGAGCATGATTTCATACAATTAAAAATCAAGTTCTTAACAAACTATTTAGCCAAGATTTAAGCATCCTTTCTCAAGTTCATGTAAATTTTTCATATCAACAAGTTAGAATTCACTCCATAAAGCTCAAATACACTAAGTTATCAATGATAATCCTAGTGTTTAACATACTTCTACAAAACCCACTTGACACATGAGTGTAGGATTATGAATTCACAATTATAATCATCAATTCAACAAGTAAATGGCTAGGGTTTACTCCTAGACATAATTCCATTCTTAATTTCATCCAAACAATGATCATGCAAGCTCAAATTCGAATTTCATGAGTTCATCTAAAATTTAAGATGGAACCAAATAGTGAAATTTCACAAACCTTATGATCCCTTCGCCGAGTTGATCACTAATCTATATTCAGATTTCGATTTGGACTTGATTTGAGCCTTCAATTTGTGAGTTTTGTAAGAGTTAGGGTTTGAATGGGAACTTCCTGGTCGCCCCCTGTGTTTAGTCGAACCAGAACACACACTTAGTGTGTGTTTTGGTTTTTGTTGTTTTATTTAATAAAAACCATTTTCGGTTTTGTCGCTTTTGGCCCCTCAATTTTCCTCAAATTTTATATCGTGTGATTTAACCAAGTTCCCTTATTATTACTTGGCTTGTGATTAACTAGGTTATTCATTCCTAGTCACTTTATCTTGGTTATAACCGACATTTAATTTATAATATAAAATTTTATATTTTCGGGGTGTTACAAGTCTACCCCCCTTAAAGAGGTTTCTTCCCCGAAACCTTCTTTACGTAGTTCATTGGTTAGACCAACGAACCTAGTTTCATTTTCATGACATTCCTTCTTTTCGGTAAAGATTTATCATTCGTATTGACATGGGTGTCTTTTATGTATAAGTCCTCATGGACCTTAGCTTTCGTCTTATATTTCTTATTTTTGTCGTATTTTTGTCCCAATTAACAATCCACCGCTCAATAGTATGGGTTCGCCAACATGTTTACTCCATACTAACCCCATATTGACCAGTGTTTTGTATTAATCACAACAATATTTTGACTTCGGATGGTCTTATCGACTAGACTGATTAGTCACCGTTTTACCTCATACCTCGTTATTCTGGTATACTATATTGCCGTCATCGGCCCTTTGCGCACTTATAATTTCACATCTAGTAACTCATATTACAACATGGTTGTATTCTACATCACCTCTTATAACAATGATCGCATCGCATCACGTCATGTTTAAGTTTTTATAAACCTTTATTTAACAAAATCTTCTTTCTAAAGTATCGTTTTACACCTATCGGTGTAAAGACCTATATCCTTTATTATTAGTTGTTTTCTGATTTGTCTCATAATATTCATAATTGTTAAACGTTGTTTCTTAATAAAACTAAATTTTAGTTTAACGTTTTCCTCTTTAACACATGTTATTTAATCGTATCGAGAATTTGACGACAAGAATCATTCTTTTTTTTTTTTCGTTATTGCTCTATGCGGGGAATCATAATTAGTTCCCACATTTTACCCAAGTAACCCGTAGGTTCTTTTTCTTAGTCTCATAGGCTATTTTATTAGACCTTCGCCTTTTTAAGGTGAGACCCTATAGTTTGTTTCTTTGTATTTGTGACCCGAGGGTCATTTTGGTCCCGTAACCCTTATATTGTTTATAACCCGAAAGTTATAGCGATCTCGTAGATCATCTTCTACTCGTGTCTTTATTTAATTGTATATATATATATACATATGGCGTCTAGGCACCCCCTTTTTAGGTTTAGAATATCTTATTTTCGCTTTTGAAACTTGTTTGACCTTGACCGTATTCTAAGGCTACACTCATTTTCTTTTGGATTATCTTTCCAACTCTATGACTTCTTACGTCGTTTTTCATGTCGATTTATCCCACTTATTCCATTATTTGGTTTATGCCCCTACTTCCTTTCAACCCATTACCCAGGTTCTTTATCTTGATGTTTTTAACACTTCGGTTTCATTGGTTTGCATTTTCCCTTCCATACTCTTTTACGACCTATCACATAGATTCAGTAATATTTCGCACTTTCACTATTCGGTTTGCGCTTACTTGGAATATCAAGTATTATACTTTATTCAGTCCGTCCAACATTGAAATAGTTGAACATAACTATCGAAATTTCTGTTTTGCAAAATTTTATCGTCTTCTTAGTCATAACTCTTAATCCGAGTCTTTTGACTTTTAATCCGCGTTCTCGTCTATTGGTTTACGTATATATCTGATAACCTATCTATCAAGTGGGTATTTTACTGAAATTATTCTCATAGCAACCGTTCCGGCATGCATTAAGACTTTGTTCCTCGATTTATTTGGTCGTATTTAGCGAAATCCATCGCTTTTACTTAACCAAGTCTTTTATTCATTCATTCATATCGTTTGTCTTGTTTGTGTGAATTCCATCACTTATGACAGTCAACTTTGTCCTTATGCCTTGACATTCTAAATTGTCGATTTCGATTTTTTTTTTGTTTACTTTGATTCGAACACCATATTTCTTTTGTTAGTGACCCCTAGATCCATCTCTTTTATCAATATCACGTGGGTTTATTTCTTAAGCTTTATTTGGTAAAATCACTACTATTGTTATACGGCTTTTGGGGTTTTACCCGCTTTTGTTCCAACACTTTTAATATGTTTATTTTACTAATCTTTTATTCAATCACACTCATCAATGTGATCATCGTTCTTTCTCATAAGTGTTTTATTGTTAACATGCTACTTGGGTATCTACCCATACCCGAGTTTTTAAATCCATATTTATTGATATTTCATTATCTATAGCTGCGAATAATACGTATTATCCATTTAGCTTCTCTCTCGAGGACATTCCTATGCGAATCTTAATCTCTAAATTTTTAACCTTAATCCATTGTTACAATAACAAAATTAATTCATTTCATGTTATTGTTTCATATCGTTTTATGGCATTTATCCACATCGTTTGTTGTCATAAACGATGTTTCTACACGTTTCATTTGGTTTGGCTTAGTCTATAACTATGTCCTTGTCATCTATTACTATTGTAAATTTCCGGGTTCGGGTGTTACTACACTCCTTCCCAATACATCAGTTATTTACTTTATTAAGTTCTCGGGTTCGAGTGTACGCGCACTCCTTCCCACGACAATATTTATCGTGATTACTTTCGCCTCGGTTTCACATGCTCACCATTGTTTTTTTCTTATGCTTATATATATTTTATATAATTCACCTGTTTCACTATTCAGGTATGCCCCTATGCAACTATTGTTCACACCAATATTGAATAAAATCTATGGTGAAATTAAATTTGTAATAACATACCTGAAATGACATCAGGTTCAGCTTTAGCCTCTACGGCTGTCATGTGGGAAGACCTTGCCTTCTCTTTCAGGGTATCAGACTTTGCGTCAACTGTATCTTCGTTTCCAACCAATTCCGGGTATTCAGACCTTCTATGTCCTGGGTTATAATACTTATAACACACTAACACCTTCCCTGGGCAATTTGCAACCACATGTCCCACTTCTCTACAAATAAGACATGGTTTGTTTCTAAGGTAGCATTTGCCCCTATGGGTTTTTCCACAAATTTTACACTGAGGCGACCCCCTTCTTGTAACTCCCTTCTTAGTAGCCTTATTAGGCTTTGATTTCTTTACGGTATTTGGGTTCACATCCAACATTCTCTCATCAACTTTTTCTTGTAAGAGACTGTCCTTTAATTCAGTTATCATATCCTCCACCACTAGCGAGATTGTGATTTGTAGTCTCTCGACAAACTGCGGTAGACTGGCTGCTACTGCCTTTCCGACTTCCTCGGAAATTTTAGTTTCCATCTCTTTAGTTAATTGAGATGCTAATTCGCCCCTAGTTACACCAGGCATTTCTTTCATCTGTTTGGTGACTATCGACACCGTATTATTATCGCCTTCATCAGTCATCTTGAGTCTGAAATGTTTATGCTAATTATTAAACATTTTATTTTTATAACATATGCATCATTCGCCTTGGTTTAGCCAAGTTCATCACTTGCTTAAACCATTCATGTTTAGTGCACTTTCCGGGTTTGAGTGTGTTAACACGCTCTTCCCGTACACATCAAATCGAATTCCTTTTTCTAATATTCTAATAAAATCTACTAAATGACTAATTCTTACCGGATGTTTGATCAAGCTTGAACCGAACACACCTTGTTAATAACCTTGAGCTCTGATTACCAACTTGTAACACTCATCTTATAATACTATTGTTTAATCATAAAATAACGGGCTTTTTTTTAAACGAAATACATAGCTAACAAAAACTTAGTTAATAAACTAAGATGTACTTCATTATAGCATTTGAACATAGTCAACTAACTAGATTAAAATATTCAACGTTTAGAAGTGTTTACAAAACAACATGGTTTGAACTAGATTAGATTATCGTGGAATCATTCAAAACTTGTGTTCGGTTCTTGATTTCCTTGCTTGATCAACATCCATAACGAAACGAGCATTACCTAGGGTCAAAACCACATCAATTATTAGTTTTGACATCATAATATCAAATAAATTCAAGTTCTATTGCTAAACAACGAAAAACAAACAAAAATCAAAATTTTATTTCAAACCGACCGTAGGTTACGGTTTGCCAAGCTCAAAACAGGAGTGCCAGACTGTGACAACCCGAACTTTCAAGGTTAGTGTCGATAAACCTTGTAATCTCGATTTCTCATTATTTTCCCTTTTTACGTTCTTTGCTAGTATAAATTTTAAACACTCTCAGCTATGTTAAACTCGTTAAACGTAAGACAAATTGGAATATGTTGAATGGATAGTTGGGCCTCGAGTAGTTGGACACACACATACCTTAACTGTTTGGGCCGCACACCTTTTAAACTTGTATATCATCCCTAAACCACTTCGGCCCACATTTAATGTCAAGCCCGATAACATCATAGCCTAACTCATCATGAGTTACGTATACAAGTCAGGGAGTATACGTAAATTATGATTTGAGGAATCATAACAAACCCTAACACTTCTCTCATCCCTTCTTGGATCGACGGTGACTACCCTGCTTTCGAAGCTTTCCTTGTGTGCGAGACTTGTCTCTTCCGTATTGCTAAACTCGATTATACGGTTAGTATGCTCATCACCTATTTGATTAACAATAGGCGATTTATGTGTGTTAGTATTTTGTTTGGATTACAAATTGAAACTTTGATGAATAATGGGTGGATACAAACTATTATAATTAATAAGTACACATGATTGTTCATGCATGGAACTAGGGTTTAGCACTGATTAATTAAGTATGAATAAGTGACTAAATAATTAGTTGATAAACTATTGTTATTCATATGGCTCTAATGTTTATGAGTTGTGTTATATCGAAAATTGTGGGGCATGGTTTACACAAACGGGTCGTATATCAAATGGGTCACACACAATCACATATATGCTAGAGGTTACGTATACAGTTGGGCCACAACGTGTGGTCTTGCACCCTCCTATAGCAATTGCACACCAGTCTATAAATCGGGCTCGATAGCCTAGTTTTAATTGGTTTGGGCCTTGTGTTGTTGGGCCGGGTATAGTGTACGGGAAACATAGGATAAGCACAGTTGGGTTTGGTAGTTTGATACTAACAATATGAATATTCTTTAGTATTGTTGGTCTATGTTATGATGATAATACATATTACATAAATTGGTTTGGTATAATTAGATAAAGTGGTTTGGTATAATTGCGCTACAAGAGTTAAAACAATAAAACACACATGGAGATTGGGCCGAGTAACATTTAATGGTCCGATTGTAAATGGGCTTCATACTCAGTCCAAAACACATAGTTGGGTTAGTAATCTTGAATTAACATCAGGAATCCTTTTGGTTGTCATTTGATCTATGTTTCATATGTGGATAGATTGATAGGAATGGTATACAATTTGCATTGGTCTTTTGAGACACTGATGTCATGATTACTCGATTGGAGGAAAGGTGAGTAACACCTTTGGTGTGGGCTGCCATTAATGGGCCAAATGATACGTGAAGTGCAATATTACACAGATTAAACCCAACTACACATTTCACATAAACTTGCATGGATTGGGGCTTTACAAGTTACCGGGCCGCATCTCTTCACTAAACCTCATGGTTTATGTTTGGGTCGTGTCCTAAGGTTGGGTTGTAAACAAAATAGGAACCACACATTACCTTAAGCCCTGAAGATCTCACATTATTATGAATTATGATTGTTCGATATGGTTGTGCAAACAATTTGTTATTTGAGGATTCAAACATCTACCATGTGATACTATGATGTGTGTTACTGATTGGTGCGCATGATCAACTGTTACGATTTGTATGATAATATGTGTATGTTACTTGCATAATATGTGGTACAACTTGCCTAATGTGATTTAGAAACTGACCGAATTTGGTAACCACGGTAGGGTTTGACTGATCAACGTAGCACAAGTAATTAATCCTACCGAGTAAACCAAAGGTGAGTTCATCTCTCTTGAGCATGCGTCCCGGTGGTTGGGACAGTCTTTCGGGTATCCCTGGGAGGGATAGGTTTTGGGTAACTTGTTTGGGTATTCCTGCGAGGAATACGTCTTGTTGTAAATCGGTAATGTTGAATAATATACTCATCCTATCACCTTTAAAGTCCTTCCGTGTTTTTTGGTTACCTGAGAGGTAACAAGGTATTAGTTAGTAGCGCTACTTAGGTTTGGCATCCTCACCCCGTACCTGAGAGGACGGGTGTGAACTAATGACCTAGTCATGACCAATGCTTTGATAGGAGCATCGGAGAAAGGGCAATGTAAATCAGGAGCCGTCTTGTATTCGGATTAACTAAACATTTGGTAACCAACGTTTTCGTAAAACTATGAACTCACCAGCATTGTCTGATACACTTGTTGCATGCTCGCAGGTCCTTAGATGTCTTGGATTTGGAACTTGCTGTTTGGAGTAGCTGGAGTGGTCATGGGTCGACTGGAGGGACTCATGTGATTGATTATTGCTATTATACATTGGTTTTGAACAATTTAACTTTGGTTTAATATTTGCTTCCGCTGAACATGTTGGTTTTCATTTAAACTTGTTGATGACATTTTTCATTAATAATTGGGGATTTTATTTATAAACTTGAATGGGTTCAGTGTAATTAGTGGCTCGTTGTTGGTACGTCACACGCCTAACAGGGACATTCCCTAGGTGGTATTTTTAGGGTGTGACACAGACTGTGAGCCACGGTTCAGAACCGTGGCCTACGGTTCTCCCAGCTTAAAGCAGAACTGCCAGACTATGAGCCACGGTTCAGAACCGTGACCCACGGTTCGCCCAGCTCAGCCTTCTTTATAATTTTTTTTTTGCTTAATTCCTCATAACTTTTTATTTACATATCCGTTTTAGCCGATTCTTTTTCCTATATGTCCGTATTAAGATTACGGATCTAATCATATAAATTTCACTTAACAAAACCCGGATTGTGAACGAATGGCCCACAAAATCCTTGTTTCGATTATTCGACCTGTTAACTATGTGTGCAAATTGTTCGCCAATTTATTCTTTGGCATTCTAATCTTATTTACCCATTCCCGGGGCTTGAAATTCTTAGTGTATCCGTACCATTACATGGCTTAACGCTTGTATTCGGATTTCATGCTTGTTTTTTTTTATAAACTCAAGCATTGCCACTTTATGCAATTCTTGCAACTAGTTTCTACCATTCGACCCGATAACACGGATTCATAACCTTAACTTAGTATAACCATTCATTACTAAAATTGCTATCTAGCACCAGCGCAATATGAGGCTTTCAAATCTTTACGCGTAAGAATCGATATAAGGACATAGTTTTGACCCGTTTGGTTGACGAGTGAAAATCCTCACTTTAATGTCAAGCCAACTATTTCTAACCAATATTTTGACCCGTTTGAATGTCGAGTGGGCTTGGCCACTTAAATGACACCTCAAACGCATATACTACATTATGACACCATTAACAAGCTAAAACCAAACGTTTATACGTAATGTAAACGGACCAAAGTCACGTAGCTTTAGAGCAATCCTTTCAAATGCGTGTCGCCACTAGCTTGTCCGCTTGGCGTCCCGGTTTCCTTGCCTATAGAGTTCAACCATAGTTGTTTAGAACCCTCTTATAGCATACAACGCATAATTTTCCACACTAGTCAAATATGCATGTTTAGTCGGGTTTTTAACATTTATCTTCTCTTAGGCATTACATCAAACACCTAATGAGCATGATTTCATACAATTAAAAATCAAGTTCTTAACTAACTATTTAGCCAAGATTTAAGCATCCTTTCTCAAGTTCATGTAAATTTTTCATATCAACAAGTTAGAATTCACTCCATAAAGCTCAAATACACTAAGTTATCAATGATAATCCTAGTGTTTAACATACTTCTACAAAACCCACTTGACACATGAGTGTCGGATCATGAATTCACAATTATAATCATCAATTCAACAAGTAAATGGCTAGGGTTTACTCCTAGACATAATTTCATTCTTAATTTCATCCAAACAATGATCATGCAAGCTCAGATTCGAATTTCATGAATTCATCTAAAATTTAAGATGGAACCAAACAGTGAAATTTCACATACCTTATGATCCCTTCGCCGAGGTGATCACTAATTTATATTCAGATTTCGATTTGGACTTGATTTGAGCCTTCAATTTGTGAGTTTTGTAAGAGTTAGGGTTTGAAGGGGAACTTCCTGGTCGCCCCCTGTGTTTAGTCGCCAGAACACATACTTAGTGTGTGTTTTGGTTTTTGTTATTTTATTTAATAAAAACCATTTTCGGTTTTGTCTCTTTTGGCCCCTCAATTTTCCTCAAATTTTATAGAGTGTGATTTAACCAAGTTCCCTTATTATTACTTGGCTTGTGATTAACTAGGTTATTCATTCCTAGTCACTTTATCTTGGTTATAACCGACATTTAATTTATAATATAAAATTTTATATTTTCGGGGTGTTACATTTCCCCAACATTCGAAAACAATTCTAAATCCTTAGAAAGCGCATCTTGAAGGGATTCTTTACGATCATCTTTAAAATGGAATTGCTGAAAATGCGCGATCAATCTATTATACCCAGAAGACCCAGGCTTGCCGTCTTTACACTCGTGGAAGTTCCTGAAGGGGCATAGCCACACTCCATTGGACGAGGTGGAGCCAACATCCCCTTCAGAGGCACTGGATACCATGCTCCTACTCTTAGCAGAGCCCATTGGAAACAATCAAAACCGAGAAGTGATAACGAGTCCTCCTTCTCGAGGTGAGGAGGAGGCCAGGTATCAACCCAACCAAGAAACGAAGGAGAGGAAAGCAACCTACAGTTGCTCACCCTCCCAGACACCCCGCCAAGAAAGAGCTACGTCATGAGTGCGCGACTTGCGGCAAATCCCAATTTTAACTTGAACAAGAATTAATCACCCAAGAGCCCTAAAATGTCCCCCTTTTGCTCCAACCAATTGAAAAGATACCAATCAAACAAACAAACGAAGAGTTATAGATTAATGATTTTACCTCGGTTGACTTGTTTGGATTGGAGTTAGAAGCTATGCCAAATGTAGACACTGAAGATGAAATTGAAGTGCTGTGAAAGGAACTGAATGTGAAGATGCTTGAAGAAAAATACCAAATTCAATACTAATCCTGGAGGTGAACTGAGACATTTTCTGGGACCTTTGTTCTCAGAGGCATTTGATCGAACACATTGTGGGCACAAAAAATACAAACTTACAAAGACTTTCTGGTACAGAGATCTGACAACCCAAATGAACGAACCCAAAAGAACGAATTTCAAACCGCAAATTGAGCTAACAGTAGCCAAGAAAAAACAGTAAAACACCGAGAACAGGAAAAGTTGGGGCTGAAAGAACGAACCTTTAATTCACTTTTTGAAAACGTGACTAACGATTGAGATTAAACCGAGAAACTTACGTTAATCAAGTGATTATCGATTGTCACTGATTTTAATAAAAGTAAAAAGTTAGGTCAAAAAAGGTTAAATCGTGATTTGAGAATAAATCGGTGAAAATTGAGAAGGTCTCTGTATTTCAACATTATTTATGATATTTACATTATCTGTAAATTACACACACATCATGTCATGCCTGTGGATGTTGATGTAGATGTAATAGATTCAGATCCTAAGAAACGAGTCAATGACACAAACATAATAAGCTTTAATATATCACTCTCAAGAAATTGCCCTCAGAGTTAAAGAAATGATGCCGACATCATCCATTTTTACATAACTACCACAATAACGTTTACATTACTTCACTACTACGACAAGAGTCTTGATAATTCCTTTTACATATCTAGCTAGGGTTGATCAAGGGTCAATTATTGTCGTGAAGTGAACCATAACCGCTAATGTCAGTTAAATTAGTCATAGTTATCGGTCGTGATATGCTTGGTTGTCGTATTTTTCGGTTAACCAAATTTTGATATTATGAAAACTTTTTATTATATTCTAAGTTTCTAACCATGCAATCAGTCAATCATTGATCTAAGGTTTATTTTTGGTTAACCTTTTTTAACCATACAAAACTCATTATTAGACGGGTTGTATACATAGATAGGTAAAGAGGTTAAGGTTAAGATGAGTGTTCAAGCCACATGTTACACCTCCCAATTGAAAATTATGGACAAAACAAACCCAAAGATCCCTTGGGTAATTTATAAACGTTTGTTTCGGCCACAGGTAGTTTTAGTGGGTCTATATGGGCCGGGTTTTTTTTTTTTGAATTACTATATTTATTAAAAAAACAGCATGAGGATGGAAAATGGAGTATAGAGGCAGAACTAAAATAGAACGACATATCATAAGAAGCACGAACAAGGGGAGCTACACCGTTTAATCCAACAGATAGCATCATAGGATGATATGTTTTGAATCCACGAAAGAATTGAGCCCTGACATCTTCAACCACAGAATCTACATGAACTTTGCTCTTTTGAAGAGCGGGCCATTTCGTGATTTCCAAAGGAACCAAAACGTGGCATGAGCTATTGAGAACCAAATCAGCCAATATGGGCGCGTTGTTTCTTCTATCTCGTAGATCCAAGTATCATTCCTCCACAAAAACTTCTTCATAGAACACCATGGCAAATTTTGAATCTTTTGAGTGGATTTTCACTATTGAATCTTGTTTTTACCGATTCGAATCTTCTCTCAACTTATTTCATAACCACATTCCCTATAGATTTTGTGGTAAGAGTTTTATACGTTGATTGTTAGAATAGTGTAGTTTGCCCTATTTTGAAAATGTTTTAAGCAATTTAAACTTTTGTCTATTCTCGTGTTTGGTATCGTACCGTGTTCATTCTTATTTTTAACTGTAAGTTGTGTTTAAAAAAGTGCACCAAGTCCCAATGCGCATCTAGCTGGTTAGGTTATTGTGTCGCAATGACTAAAACGAGGGGTGTACGCAAGGTGCATCAAGGCATGCGTTTTTCTGCATCTTCTTGAAGAAGTGTGTGCATATAGGCATCAGGACACCTCTTAAACAGTGATTTTAGATTTCTAGTAGAAATGAAAAGAGACACATTGAAGAAGTGTGCATATAGGCATCAGGACACTTCTTAAACAGTGAGTTTAGTTTTCTTGTAGAAAACAAAAGAGACATACACTAAAAACTGAACTAGGAAACGGTTCACCGTTCTTGATTTCATAGGTCTTTTCTTGCATTACTTAAGACCATGCGTAGTGGGCAATATTCACCCTTGGTCGTTTTACGCCATGCGGCAGCCCAGTCAGCACTGGGGCATTATTGGGCATTTTCTAAAATGGGTGTAGTGGGGCATTATGTTTGTAATAAAATAAAAACATGCAAAAAAATCTTATTGGCCAAATAATAGAAGCTGAAATGTGATTGGACAACAAAAGCCCCCTTAGGCGTGATTTAAAAAACGCCCATACAACAAAACTACCAAACACGCCCATACGTAGTGGGGACGAGGGCGATATGGGCATGATTGAGCCCCATAAACGCCCAAATTTGCAACCACTACGGGTGGTCTAAGCGTTCTTCACTTTCTTCTCCTTATTTAGCTAAAGTAAGCAATTAGATATTAGAGTGAATTAATGTTACTATTTGAAAACTTGAAAATTACTGAAAATTGAAAGCCTTATTTTTCAATTGTCAAGAGTAATACATGTTCACTTTTTAATATTTATATTTATAATTATTTATTGTATTGATGCTAAAGCTAAAAGAACTTATTTTAATAGTTATAAACTTAACATACACGCTATAATATATAGCTAGGGTGTTTGACCGTGCCTTGCGGCGGTACACTATCGCGATGATTAGATCGGTATCGGTTTGTTTCCTTATAGTACTGGTACGATACACTTGCATTAAGTATAAAAATCAACACGTGTTTTACATCAATCGAAATGATAAAAATGAACACCGGTGCCGGCACCAATGTTCGAATGGTATCGATCGGTTTAGATCGTCACGGTACTGGTACTGGTATCGATATTCATATACCGTCGCAGACAAATTTGTAGAAGTCAAAATTATCTAAACCTAAAACAATAAAAATGAATATAGGTACCGGTACCAATGTTGTTCGGTATGATATTGTGTAAGAAAGCGAATCTAATAAAATATTGTATGGTTCCGTTATTAAACATGAAGCCAGAAAAATGAATACAACTACTGTTACCAGTCTTGTTTGGTACAGTATGGTAACAATATGATGTCAGTTTACCGAAAGTAAAACACAATAAAGTTAAATATCGGCATCGATACAAATGTTGTTTGAAAAAAAAAAGAGTTAATTGCCATTTTAGTCCCTGTGGTTTGGGCCATTTTGCCAGTTTAGTCCAAAGGTTTCATTTTTAACATATGGATCCAAAAAGGTTTCATCGTTGCCATTTTGGTCCAACTGACTTAACTCCATCCATTCACCTCTGTTAAGTCAGGGGCAATTTGGTCTTTTCCTAATTTTATAATAGATCATTTATTAACCTCCCCCATTTAAGCAGTTATATATATATTTATATATGTTATTTTCATAAAAAAATCATCTCTCTTCCTCTCTCTCACACACCTCCAGCCACACCACCATTCACCACCACCCACCACCACACCACAACCACCACCATTCTAGTTACCACGAAGACAACCGCTTGTCAGGGACTGTGGTGGCTCGTGACCACACCTGCTTCTTTATGTGGGGGATTTTAACAAAGATCAAGCGACGATGGTCGTTAGATCTGGTGACCCACCGTCATCCTGCTAGCTCCGGCGAAAGTCTAGTGGCTTAATTTACCTCTCCAAGTTTCGTTAGGGCATAAATCGGCTACCCACGAGGTTTAGAGACAGAGATAGAGAAAGGTGACTCAGATCTACGATGGTGTTGGGGGGAGGGGTTAGAGAGAGATGATTCAGATCGGTTATGATGATTCAGATCTGCGATGGTGGTTATTGGTGGAGTTTGGTGGCCGACAGATCAAAGGAACCATCTAGAAATGGTGGTCAGCGGTGGAGCGGAGATGGTGGTTATCGATGGAGCTTGGTGGCCGATGGGGTTCCGGAGATGGTGGTTATCGGTGAAGCTTGGTGACTGACGTATATGAGGAACCATCCGGAGATGGTTGTTATCGGTGGAGCTTGGTGGCCGTCGGTAGAGATGGCAACGCCGGTGGTGGATTGGTGGTAGTGGTGGTGGTGGTTCATAGAAAGAGAAAGTTCAGAGAGAGAGAGACTGTGTTTAGAGATTGGGTCGGAGCTGGGTCTTGTGGTCGGAACTAGGGTGGTTGTCGGAGAAAGAAAAGTGGTTGTCGGAACTAGGGTGGTTGTCGGAGAAAGAAAAGTGGTCGCCTTGTACCTGCAAGAAAAAAGGATAGGTCGCCGGAGGTTGTACCTGCAAGACAAGTGGTCTCCGGTAGTGGTCGCCAGTTGTTTTACCGGCGGAAGAAAGTTGCCGTTGGTGATATGTACGGACGGAACTTTGCCGTTGTTGATATGTACGGAGAGAGAAACAAAAGTGTTATACTAATATTTTTTTATGCAGATATATGTTTGATTTAAGTACGGTTGCAGGGTGTTGCAGATATGTTTGAGTTTCAATACATTTAATAGACAAAATGACAATAATACCCCTTGACTAACTGAGGAGCATAGATTGAGTTAAGTCAGTTGGACCAAAATGGCAACGATGAAACATTTTTGGATCCAGATGTTAAAAATGAAACCTTTGGACTAAACTGGCAAAATGGCCCAAACCACAGGGACTAAAATGGCAATTAACTCAAAAAAAATAAACATAGAACGCAAGTTATTATGGAAGAAGTCAAATTATGAATAAGATTATATTAAATAAATGAATAAATACTTCAATTTATCATCGGCTTCGGTTGGTTAGTACGACAGCAACACAATATCCATATTCAATATAACTTAGGAGGTGTTTGGTGTTGCGTTTTCAAAATAGATTATGCGTTTTCAAAATAAATTTTGCGTTTTCAAAACTGCGTTTTGAAAAAACATGTAGGAACATGCTTCCCCAAAACTGCGTTTTGGAGGCAGAAAATCACTTTTTCATCCAAACACTTTTTTAGATTATTTATGTTTTACAAACGCAATAATCAAATAATCACTTCAAAACGTAATCCCAAACACCCTCTTATATAGAAATGTTGAAGAAAATAAACATATTTGTGAAGTTAGATTTTTTAAATAAGTTAACAAACACAACTTATTAGAAAAAAAAATTAAATAATCAATAAAATTTTATTAAGAAAGTTTATCAAAAAATTGAATGCTCAAAAAATAAATATATATTAAAAATAAACAAATACTATTCATCAAAACTTTGGTCAAAACCGGTACCCAAAAATGGGGAAAATGGAAACCGGTACCGCTTCCGAATATACCTGATACGGTAACGGTTCAGTACCCGTACGGTACCGGTATTTGAGGGTAAAAATCGGTACTGTACCGGTACCGAAAATGTCAAAAGACGGTACCGAATCGATAAAAAAATGTACCCGGTTTAGTAAATTCGGTATCGGTACCGGTTCAGTACCGGTACCCGATACCATTTGTTCTCCCCTATATGACGTGGTTGTTATAATATTAAAATAAGAAAAATGAAAGAAAAAAAAACACTAAAGTAAAAAACTATAAAAGGAAAAAGGAAAAGAAAAATAGAAAAAAGAAATCAAATGAAAAAAAATAGTACTGTTCATCAAGACTTTCAATTCATATATATATATATATATATATATAAACCGGTACTATACCGGTACCGAAAATGCCAAAAGACGATACCGAATCGATAAAAAAAATGTACCCGGTTTGGTAAATTTGGTATCGGTACCGGTTCAGTACCGGTACTCGATACCATTTGCTTGTCTCTATATGACGTGATTGTTATAATATTAAAACAAGAAAAATGAAAGAAAAAAAACACTAAAGTAAAAAACTATAAAAGGAAAAAGGAAAAGAAAAATAGAAAAAAGAAATCAAAGGAAAAAAAGAAAAAAAGTACTGTTCATCAAGACTTTCAATTCATATAGATAACTAGTTGATTCGCACCGCGCTTCGCGGCGACATTTCAGCCGATATCAATTTGGTTTGTTTTCGTACTGGTATCAATGTTGTTTGGATGATATAGGTTCAATTGGTCACAGTATCGGTATTGTTTCGCTGACGGAGTTGTATAAATGAAGTATTATCGAAACCAAACGCCATAAAAAAGAATACGGGTACCGCTACCGATGTTGTTTGGTTCGGCTCGGTACAGTGCAGTATAATGGTGATATGGTGTCAGTTTATCGAAACTAAAAATCATAAAAGTAAATATTTGTACCAATACTAATGTTGTTTGGTCAATTTTATGTTCGGTGCGGTAGCACACTATATCCATTTTCAATAAGATTGACCAAAAACCATAAAAATAAATATCGGTACCGTTGTTATCCAGTCGGTTTTCCGTTCGGCATGGTAGTGGCGCAACATCCATTTTCAATACGATTTATATCGGAATATTGGAAAAAAATCAAACATAGTTGCGTCTTTGGATCATTTTAAAAATTTAACATACGCAAGTTATTAGCAAAAATATCATATATTAACAAAACTAAAACACATACTTAAAAAAATATTTACTATTCATGGTCCTTCGTGCCGTTATCAAACCAAGTAAAATACTATTAACAAAAACTAAAACAAATACTTAAAAAATTATTTACTATTCATGGTCCTTCGTGCCGCTACCAAACCAAATCCAAACCGATTGAAATTTTTTTGTATCCGTATCAGTTTTATTTTTATTGTTTTTGCTTTCGATAAACTGACACCGTATTGCTACCATATTGTACCAAACTAAACCGAACAACACCAATACCAATAGACAATAATTTTTATGGTTTCCTGTTTGATAACGGATACTTTGATCGTATGTTAAAAGTTATAAAAAATAAGTTTAAAATTAAATCTATCTACTATAATAAAAGAAACCAAGTTTTGGACACGTGTCATTTATAGAGGGTATCCTCAAATTTATATTTATCTTATATTAACTAAATAAATAAATAATAAATTAATATTAAATCTTATCATGCTTTAATAAAATATTATCCTCAAATCTAAATTGTTAATTTAATATATTTTAAAACAAGTACCTCTCTTTCCTACTTATCTTATATTAAATATATAAATAATAAATTAATATTAAATGTTATTCTAATTTATTAAAAATATAACTTTTTTTATTAATTGGTATACAAAATTATATTTATTCAACTCGTGTAAAACGCGGGGTTTTTAAAAATATAACTTTTTTTATTATTTACTATACAAAGTTGCATTTATATAATACGTGTAATACACGAAGTTTTTAAATATATAACTTTTTTATTATTTGCTATGTAAAATTAAATTTATTCAACACGTGTAATAGACGGGGTTTTTAAGGATACAATTTTTTTATTATTTGGTAGATTTTTCAACCTGACTATACATGGGGTTTTTAAAGATACGACATTTTTAGTATTTAATATACAAAATTACATTTATTTAATATGTGTAATACACATGGTTTTTAAAGATATAACTTTTTTTAGATCTATTCGACACGTGTAACATACGGGGTTTTTAAGGATGTAATATTTTTATTATTTGGTAGATTTATTCAACGCGATTATACACGGGTTCTTTAAAGATACGACGTTTTTAGTATACAAAATTACATTTATATAATCTGTGTAATACACATGGTTTTTAAAGATATAACTATTTTTTATTAGAGTAAAATGCACAGATAGTCCCTGTGGTTTGGTGAAATTTCACCTTTAGTCCCCAACTTTTCAGAATTACACTCTTAGTCCCTGTGGTTTGACAAGTTGTTACTCGGATAGTCCCTAAAGCGGATGAAGGTTACTCGGATAGTCCCTATGGTTTGACAAGTTGTTACTCGAATAGTCCCTGTGGTTTGACAAGTTGTTACTCGGATAGTCCTTGTCATTTCACACACACTTAACCAGAAAAACTAACCTCCATCCGCTTTGGGGACTATCCGAGTAACAACTTGTCAAACCAGAGGGACTAAGAGTGTAATTTTGAAAAGTTAGGGACTAAAGGTGAAATTTCACCAAACCACAGGGACTATCCGTGCATTTTACTCAAATTATCTGATATATAGAATTACATTTATTTAACTCGTACAATATACGGGGTTCATAAAGATGTAACTTTTTATTATTTAATATATAAAATTACATTTATTTAACCCGTGTAATACACGGGGTTCTAACCTAATCATGTAATAAACTAATATAATATGAAACCATAAAAAATCAATATTAAAAAATTGTATACAAAATTACATTTATTTAATATGTGTAATACACATGGTTTTTAAAGATATAACTTTTTTTAGATCTATTCAACACGTGTAACATACGGGGTTTTTAAGGATGTAATATTTTTATTATTTGGTAGATTTATTCAACGCGATTATACACGGGTTCTTTAAAGATACGACGTTTTTAGTATACAAAATTACATTTATATAATCTGTGTAATACACATGGTTTTAAAGATATAACTATTTTTTATTATCTGATATATAAAATTACATTTATTTAACTCGTACAATATACGGGGTTCATAAAGATGTAACTTTTTATTATTTAATATATAAAATTACATTTATTCAACCCATATAATACACGGGGTTCTAACCTAATCATGTAATAAACTAATATAATATGAAACCATAAAAAATCAATATTAAAAAATTGACACTGTTCATCACCCCTTTCTAATATACTTGATGTGTCGATTTTATGGGCCTCGAATGTCATTTCGTTGTTGGAGACACTTCAAAACTGATTAGATATCTTACTATCCCACTATCTTTAATGCTATCCTGTAGGGAAGACTAAATCGTGGTAGGGACTAGAAACTAGAGGTGCATATATGAGGTTTTTTAAATATCCGGTTTCGGTAAGTTTTGGGTACGAGTATTAAATGAAAAAAACCCAACCCGGATAGGGCAGCCAGGCAGGGTATGAAACCAGGCCAGGTATAGAACCGTCTTTGGTTTTCTATTTAAAAATTCATTTGCATACTTTGTGAAAATAATTAAAAAACCCGAGTACTGTTACTTTTCAGGCATTGGTCGAGTACTGTTCTGGGTAGGGTATTGGGCTCAAAACGTGTAAAAAAAGAAAAACCGGTTTACTTTAAGGTATTTTCATCAGGTTCAGTTCCATACCTGGAAAATACTAGGTGACAAAGCAAGATAGTTATCAAATAACAAAGCCAGACACAAGTTGCATAAAAAAAAAGAAAAAAAAAGACAGTTCTAGTGTTTTGAAAGAGGGCACAAAAGCCAAGCAGTACAAGAATGATTTAGCATCTCAACGCTCGAGTATAGTAAATTTGACAGAAAATGAATGATGTTCAAAAACTAAGAAACACACTTGGGTTCTAGAATGACACCTTATCTCATGCATAGTTCAAACGAAATATGTCATTGTACACATAAAAGCTTCCTTGTGCTGTTGGCATCAAATGAAACATCTGCATCAAAACCAGTCAAACAAAACATAAGAAACATGTTGTGTTTATCATTAACAGGTTAAATACATAGAGTTGGCTAAAAAGAAACATATAGAAGCGTCATATGAATCAAAAATTGCCCAATGCGTATTTTTCATGCATAAAACCTCCTAAATCTTCCTTAACCAAAAAAATAGATCAATTAACATACGTAACTGTAATCATACCTAACACACTAGATAATTATGTAAAAATAATCACATCTTTTGTACACAATGTTCTGGGTCATACCTACATTGACCCTCTCGGCCCATATTAAACAGTAGTATTACCCATTACCTGACCCACCAGAACCCTCCACTTTGCAACATCCACTTGTAGTCACTGATCTCCATTTTATGTACTTTCAGTAATATGATAAATTAAAAAGTTAATCAACTGTTTTTCCTGGAAAATCCCCTACCATGTAAATTGACATTTGGTGTGACATTCACATACTTGCCTAAAAATGTTAATAAAAATTAAATAAACACAAGACATCGTGGACAGACAACCATGCAGCTCGAACTATAAATGTAGGGTCACTTTGCAAAGAATGATCAATTCGACTATTCTCTCCCCAGTCCCCCCAGGTCACATGGAATTCACAGAAGTATATTATCTCATTAACTTTCTCCCCACGAAGAATATTATGAAACTCCAACAAAAACCGAAAATTCACCTATGCAAAATTGCTTGTTCATAGACACCAATAACATCATAATTCATAACTTAATACAACTATTTCCATTGTTGATGTAATTAGTTGTTAGAGCCTGGAAGCATTATTGCAGTTTGAAACAACTACTAATGTCTTCAAACTCGTCATACTTTTGCAATTTGGAATAAGTTATTTCTAACTATGCAAACAGAAAAGATGAAAAAAAAAATTGTATTATAAACAACCTATACAAACAGTCAAACACTCAAACAACATATATACTTTGAGCAATAGACACACCACAGACAATTTTGCATTTACTTCTATAGCATCTTCTACCAATATGAACTATTAGACAGTAGACACCTCTCCCTCCCTCTTGTTGTAATAATAAGACCACACGTTCCTTGTATATTCTTATAAGCTTAACCTATGTTGTCAAAAGCGAGCTAGGCGCTCAGGCTCAGCGAGGCGCACCTAAAGCGCCTGGGGCATAGCTAGGCGTAGATCTGTGTCTTTTTTCAAAAAAACACACTCAGGCGCTCGCCTAGAGCTAGGCGCAGCAATCCACCCTAAAACCAAAAAAACAGCCCGAAATGGAGCAATATAGAGAGTACATAGAGAGGAACCTTGCTTAGCAACTTCTTGAAGGGGAGAGGAGAACCTGATTTACACTCTAGATCATGGTCGACACCAGCGACGTGGTGGACTGGTGTCGGCTGCCCTTTGTTGACAGAAAATCTAATTTAATAAAACCGACGGGCCGCATTTTGTTGATTGTAGACTGGGCTGTGCCAGTCTTTAGTTGATATTATTACATTTGTTTAAATAGTGTAATACTATTAATTTTATGCCTATTATATATATTTTTTATTTTTTTTATTATGGAACCTTACTTAAAGAACCCTCGCTTTTTTGCGCCTTGCGCCTAGGCTCTGGGCGAGGCCTTTGACACCATAGAGCTTAACAGTCTCCTCCCTGTATATTACCATAACCTACAGGATCTCTATCCTTAACATAGTACCGATGTTATCTAACTCCAAAATCTATGCACAATACTGCTACTGCTAGTTCAATTTTTTTCAATTTAGCATCCTCAGCCACAAATGCACATCATCAATACACATAAACAAACCACCAGTCTATCGTCTGGCGCAGTAAGCCACATCACCGCCAATATCACACGTTACAGTAAAACAAACAGCATATCAATTATCAACAGAATAACTTCATCAAAAACCGCAAATCATAACAAAATCAAAACCTAAAAACACATTCATCAACAGAAAACCAAAATCTACACAAAATCATCAATCATCCATCACAAAATCCTTAACTATATACACAAAAACCGTCTCTCACTCTCTCGAACATGTAACAACACAAAACCTAAATCGCCATACCGTCCGATCAAAACATTGACCTAAAATCCAAATTCTAAATCCTAAATCCTCCACATCACACAAATCAAAAGCATACAACAAGATCCACAACAAATCAATCACATACAACGTGTAATTAACAATATACCTGACTGAACTTAAGCGCGTGTTGTTCTCCGGCGAGTTGAAGGTTACCGCTGACAAAGACGAGCATACCGCCGGCAGGACCAGACGGCTGACAATCGACGGTTGTGATGCTGTGTTTGCACTGCTGGAAGGGAAGAGAAGTGAGCTTAGCGACGATGTTCTGAGAGCCTTGGATCTTCTGGCCTTCGAAGGTTAACATGGAAGCATCTTGATAGAGATTAGCTAATCCAGATCGATTTGTATCGAAGGTGGAGTAGTAGTGCTCGACGAATGATCTGGATAAAGTGTCTGGATCCATTTCTGGTTGGTTTCTCTCCTTCTCCGCCTTCCTTCCCTCCTTAACGCTTTGTTTGTTTGTTTTCAGATACTCTCAACCTAGCGGATTATTCACGCTACTGAGTGGGTCAAATGGGCTTGTTAATAATGGGCCTTTTTTTAACTACGATGCGTTTTGTGGGCTTTTATTCAGTTCGAGGGATCTTTCATAACACAACTACACAAGTAGAGCAGAGTGGGCCAAAAAACCAGTTTCTTAACCGGAACCAATTAATAGCCGGTAGAACATTAACCAGTTAGTGGTTAATTATAACCGCCGGCTAGTAACCGGTTATAGAGATTTAGTGTTGGAATCGGTTATTAACCGGTTAACCAAAAAAATTTAAAAAAGGGGGAAAAACCGGTTAATTAATCGAAAATAACTGGTTAAGGTGATTAACCGGGTCAGTTAAGGCAATAACTGATTAAAGTAATAATCGGTTAAAACTAAAAAAAAATTATTAAAAACCGCCTAAACCGGTTATGGAAATTAATTGGTTTGTGCACCTCTACACACAGAGACTCGTTTCATACCTTTTTTTAGTTTACTCTTATACTATCGTATTTATATATACCGATTATCATGAATATCATACTGACTTGAGTGTGGGAGGAGGTTCAGAAACTCTGATGCTTGACCATTTTTAACTTCTAACGAGTTGTTTATGTTGTTTTGTGGCCCTTTAGAGTGGATAAGAAAAGATAAACCCTCACGATGTTAATGATTATTCTATACACTTTTGGTTTTGTAAACTTTCTTATATACATTCCAATGTTACAGAACTCTGCATAGCATCTCAATAAAATATTTAATCAATAATATATATTATAATGTATGAGAGAAGGGCATTTTAAGATACCCAAAATATAAAAACTTATTTCCTTTTAATTTATAAATACACCCCTAAATGATGATAAATTGTTCTTTTAAATAACAACTACATTTTAGCCTCCCATCTTATTACATTTAAATCCCTAAGTTTTAACATAATTAACATAATTATAGGTAATTAGTTACATTTTCCCTCCTCCACAACAAACTTATAATTCTTTTACATATTCTTGTCATATCTTATAAACTATAATGTTTTAAAAGAATCCAAAAGTACCATGATAACCTGCTCATTTTTGTCGGCGTTTCGATAGTTGTCTTTGTAAGCATTGACGTGTGGATTAAAATGTACAAGTAGATGATGTCTTATTGTACAAGTGATTAAAGTCCAACGTACTTAGTCATTATCCTAGAATGTTTAATAGCTACAGAATGTCAAGTGATTAAATACTATCAATTTAATCCTCTCATCTAGATTACATTTTAATCTCTCATCTTTAACAAAATTATAGATAATTAGTTAGTAGTTATACTTTAATAACTTATAAAAGCTAACTCCCCCCCCCCCCCTCGATTTTTAAACGGTCGTAACTTTTTTGTACGTTAGTATTTTTTTTGTTAATTACAACATATAAACGAGTATTTTATTCCTCTTTAATTTGAGTATACTACTGCTATAGTTTTTTTAATTAAAAAATTGATATGTTACGTGATTAACAGTATCTAACGGTGAGTAATAACTGAATCGTTAACCGAAACTGCACCGAAATTAACCCAAAAACTGAATTAACTGAAAACTGATTAACCAAAACCCCGGTTAACCAAAAACGGTTATCGTATTTTTTGTACCCTCATTTAACCAAAATTAACTGAACGGAACCATTCATATTTTCATATATTTCTAGTTGATATACCTTCAGTTCATGTATTTCATACTTATACCCTCATTTCATGTAACTATACATCCATTTCTTGTATTTATACCTAAACTTCATGTATTTCTAATCAAAAGTTTTAGCCCAAGTTTGGTTTTGGCTATTAACCAAAATTAAATGAATAAAACAAAAAACCATCAATTTAACTGAATAAACCAAATCAATTGACTGAAAACGGATTTGTTAATAAAATAGACTAATCGATGACTTCGATTTTGGTTGAGGATAATAATCTAACCAACCGAACAATGCACACTGTGGCAATGTCTGTATTTCCTACCGCATCACGCACCCACCTATTTGTCATTAACCAAAATCGGTTATCGGTGAGCAATAACGAAATCGTTAACCTAGACCTAATCGAAAACAAACGAAACCGAACTTAAATCAATCAAAAACTGAATTAACTGAAAACGGAAAACCGAATTAACCAAAAATCGGTAATCATTTTTTTTGTACTCTCGTTTAACCAAAATTAGCTGAACCGAACCGAATCATTCATATTTTCATATATTTATTGCTTTTATACCTCCAGTTCATATATTTCATATTTTATATCTCTATTTCATATATTTATACTTTCATTTCATGTATTTATACCTCAATTTCATTTATTTATAAGCAAAAGTTTTAGCCCAAGTTTGTTTTTTACTATTAACTAAAATTACATTTTTCGTCATTTATGTTTGTATCAAATTGCAATGGATAACCTTTAACTTCAATAATTACAGTCACAATCATTTATTTGCAAAACCCATTACACATTACGTCCTTTAACCCTTACCTAGTTAAAATTTTAAGTTAAGTTTATTGACATGAGGGTAGTTTTGTAATTTTACCTTTTTACTTAAAAAATATATTTAATAGAAAAGGAAAAAACAAGTGTTGCGGCGGTTTCAGACTCCAGTGGTTCTTCAAATGGACGACCAATGATGGCGACGGAGGTAGGTTATGTTTTTCGATATTTGATTTTCCAGCCGAGGCAAATGGCAGCGGCGGCTACTTGGAGCAAGTGGTGGGTAGGATAAAAACTTAGGGTTTTTTTTCAACCTATAATTGTTAAAGAGGTGGATTGTGTTTTGAACATGAAGAACCCTAGATCTGTTAAGAGTGATTTGGGGAATTTTGAGTGTTTTCTGTGATTGAAGGGCTTTTGATTCACGATGCAGGTTTTGATAGGTTTCATCCATTGGAATTAATACGAGTGTGAGTGGTGATTTGAATATTATTAGGGTTTTTTGTTAGAGAAAGATACAGAGGGTTGAGGATCTGGGCAGAGGCGATGGTGGCGGCGCCCGTGGCGGTGTGGTGTGGTGTGGCAGATTTGGATGGAGGCGGCGGTGTGGTGTGATGGTGGTGTGTGGCAAAACATATTTATTGCACAAATAGTCCTTAAAATAGAAAAAGACGAATTTACCCTTGTGTGCAATGCACATGACTGAAATTAACTTACTAGGTTTGGGCTAAAGGACATAAGGTGTAATGGGTTTTGCAAATAAAAGATTGTGACTGTAATTATTGAAGTTAAAGGCTATCTATTGCAATTCGATACAAACATAAATGACGAAAAGTGTAACTTACCCAAAATTAAATGAACAAACCAAAAACTGTCAATCTAACCGAATAAACCGAAGTGATTAATCGAAAAACGATTTGTTAATAAAATAAACTAACCGATGACTTTGGTTTCGGCTTCAGTTGAGGATAATAACCGAACTGACCGAACGATGCACAACACAATGAAATTGGTTACCCAATTACTTTGCTTTTGATGTATATCTATCACAATAATGCTACAATAAATATTATATGAATAATAAAACTACAAAAAACAAGTATCGCAATGCGATGTGTCGCTCTCGCCACATCGCGCTGACATCCTGCTAGTTTATTATAATAGTTATATGTATTTTTTTTTTTACTTTTAAAAATTATTATTGTAATCTAATTGTTTGTTGATTTTCAATTAATTTGATGAATAAGTTGTCATCAATATCGTTTTTTGAGCGGCCAACTAAATCACCGGATAAGCATCATGGGATATCCTCGATCAAGAAAATGCATCCCCTTCTCCATAACGGTTGTAACAACTCTCATCAAAAGTCATAATTATTAAATTAATTTGACCAATAGGAAACCCTAATTAAGAAACCCAAGTGATTCTGCACAAACCCTAAGATTTTCAGAAAAATCAGAATCAGGATCAGGGCCCCTAAAACTCAGGGGGGGTATTTCCTAGTTACGATTATCCACTTAAAACGTAGGCAGCAAGGAATTTTCAGAAATCGTCGACTCAGCTGAGCTAGTCCCACACGTGGCAACCCTATGCATGAAAGTTGTTGTTACGCGGGCCGCGTAAGGATAAGCTTACATCTCACGCGGGCCGCCTAAGGGTCAAAATTCGGCTATAAATAGATGAGTTTGGGACTTGATTCTGGGAGTTGAAACGACGTTAGAATTCCAATTCTACGCTGAGATATTGTCTGTTTACCACAATTAACACACACGGATCAATAATCGATGCCGCAATCAGGGTATTAGCACAATCGCTGCTACGATTCATTTTCCGACGATCAATATATCCAATGAATGTTTAAGTGCCGCCCACATTAGGGTTATACTTTATCATTCGTCGTTAATTCGATGGATCGTCGTTAATTCGATGGATGAAGTATCGCACTTTGTCGTTCGTTGTGAGAATTTGATCTCGTGAGTTATCGTAAATGCTGGATTGATTACTAACCCCAAATTGTGTGCTTGTTATTGAAATTAGGATAAAAGGCTAATCAGTAGGCTAGGCTCTGCCTGTATAAATCTGCAATGTGAGTCATTCTCTTTTTATCAAATTATATTACAATACCTCAAATTATTTTTCAAGGTTATAATTACAGGGACTAAGTCGTGGATATCTTGAATTACTGGTTAGTGGGGTATTGTGCACATTACTAATTTTCTCCCAGTTAGGTTCATTGACCTACTCGGGATAATCACTGTTAGGTTCATTGACCTACAGGGATAATCATCACTATTTAGGTTCATTGATCTAAATAGTGGTATGACCATCGTCACCATTGTGACTTGTCACCATTGTGACAGAATGCCAGATAAAAATAAGATAGAAGCCATTGTAATCGCTCTTATGCTGTAATTGATAACTATGCATCATTATGCAAAATAGAATGATTCACTCAGTATTTCCCGCTGACAAAACCTTTTTCAAACATGTTTCAGGTAACCTGTTATGAATCAGGAAAAGTGCCATATAGCACTACAAGCTCAAGGAAGTGGCTCAGTATAAAATAAAGAAACATGTTTTGTAAAAATAAAAGATTTCTTTGTGAAATCAATTGATTGTAAATTACCGGGTTTTATCCCGAATTGTGAAATAAAATAATCGGGAAATATTTACATTTTAAAAAGATCCTGATGAAAACTTCCGCTGTCAAACTCAATTAAATAAATACCACGGGATTTTCTGTCTCGCGGCTCCTGAAACGGGTCAAACCGGGTCGGGGGCCGTGACAGAAAAAGGTGGTATCAGAGCCACTTATCGAGCCACTGATTTAAGCCAATTAAGTATTTAGAAAATACTTAATTTTTATTTATTGCTATTTTGTGATTATATGTTTTAATTATCTGGCTAATTGTATACAATATGGGCAGATTTTTATATGCTAACCAATGTAGCAATTAATACAAATTTTTACATAATTTAACCAAAGTTTTGCACCTTTATTTTATACAGTCTAGAAACCTTATTCAGTAAATAAATTTACAAATAAAACCTAGTATGTTTTCATATTCGGTTGTTTCATAGTTACTCAATATGAAATAATATTTAAAAGTTTTCTATGAAATTTGATATAGTTTTTAAACTTAGCAATTGTGTGTATCTTGCATAAACAGCATGAGTGATCTGTCGGAAGCCCTTCAGAATTTAAATCTCTATCCAGTAAGAATAGAAGTTTCCAGAGATTTCAATAGATATATTCCAGACATAGAAGAACCTATAGAATTCAACGCTTTACCTCTCGAGAAACCCAAGTCTAAGAAAATGGAAATTGGGGAAAGCTCTAGGCAAATTGAAGAGTTACCATCTCAAGAAGAACTAGATTTTATAATGGCAACCGATGATACTATTGAGCCTGTTAATGAAAATGATTTTATTCATTCTCTTGAAACACAACTACCAATGAATTCAGAACCAGCTATTTCAAACTCTTCAAACCACTGGAATATAGACGAATGGTTGAATAATGAAAGACTGTTACAAAACCATCCTTATAAGCTTTTTCCTAAGATCAAACCAGAACCTTTACCAAATTCACCAATAAGTAATGAGAATAGGACTGAACTCCATCATTTTGACAAAATGGATGCTGGGAATAGGATCCAAGAGATTTTGGGACAGATCTCCTGGAAATACGATGAGAAGGAACGCCGTTACTAGAATATCACCTGACAAAGGATAGTGGATTATGAAACTATGATTGTGTAATAGTAATAGTAAAATCGGTATGTATAAAATAAATAATAAAACGGGTGTATATAGAAGCAAGATATAAGGAAATTTTAGAAAGTTACAAATTTTGTTTGCATATTCGTTTATGTGATTATGTGCAATTAAATTATGACATTGGATTATTTCCTTTATACTAATTATGTATATATAAATTAGATATCAGATGGAAAACGCTAATAATGAACCAGTTAATGAGGTTAATCAATCTGAGCAACAACCGGGGGATCAATATGTGACTAGGCAAGATATAGAAAATATAGTTGCTCAAGGGATAGCCAACACTATTCCAGGAATAGTTGCTCAAGGGATAGCCAATGCTATTCCAGCAATCATTGCTGCTGTTAAAAATCCAATCGAACCGCAACAAATTGTTCCTAGTAAACGTATTTCTGAAGATAACTTCAGTAATAGCGTAAATGGAGGTAATAATCATGTTAATCATGATAATGAACCACGGCAAGCTCCGCTCCCTAAGAAAAGGAAATTTGCAACGCCTGGTTGCACTTACAAAGAATTTCTTGCTTGTAAACCCACTGAGTTTGCAGGCAATGAAGGAGCGACTGCGGCACTGCGTTGGTTAGAGAAAACCGAGGCAGTAATTGCCATAAGTAAATGTGCTCAGGATGATCAGGTCATGTATGCGTCAAATCTTTTCAAAGAAGGGGCACTAGAATGGTGGAACACAGTGTTACAAGCTAAAGGAAGAAATAGGGCTTATGCCATGAAATGGGAAGAATTTAAGAGTCTTGTAGAAAGAAAATTCTGTCCTGAATATGAAAAAGATCAAATGGCAAATAAGTTTCTAACCCATCGGATGGTGGATGTAGATTGTCGAGGTTATACTACGACATTCTTTGAATATGCTCGAGTGGTACCAACCCTGGCTTCGCCAGAACCGGTACTTATTTCTCGTTATATTTGGGGATTGATTTCCGAAATCCGTAATATTGTTAAGGCTGCAAAAACTCGCACGATTGATGATGCGGTGGAATTAGCCAATACTCTGACTGACGAACTAGTACGGACAAGAGAAGAAAATAGAATGAAGGAAGTAGCCCAAAAGATTACCCAAGAATTCCGTTCGGGTAACCATAACAATTTCAAGAAAGGAGGGAATGGGCAATCTTCTAATAGTCCATTTTGCAATTTCTGCAAAAGGAAGCATTTTGGAAGATGCAAAGGATATTGCAATTTTTGCAAAATTCCAGGACATCAAGAGGAAGACTGCAGGAAGAAGAAATTTTCAGTTTGCTACAACTGTGGAGAAACTGGACATCTTAGGCCAAATTGTCCAAAACTAAATAAACCATTTGACAATCAAGCCAAACCAGCAGAAGGAGCAAAAAGGAATGCGAGAGCCTTTCAGCTGACTACTCAAGAAGCCGAGATGATTCCAGATGTGATAGCCAGTATGTTTTTAGCTTACAACGTTTATACAATAGTATTATTTGACTCTGGTGCAAACCAAAGTTTTATAAATACTTTACTCTGCCAAACTCTTAACTTACCGTTAACAAGCATTAGATAAATTTCTACAGCAGAATTGGCAGATGGGAATTTAGTTAAAGTAAATAAGGTTCTGCAAAACGTAGAAATAGAACTTTTAAGTCATAAATTTTATGCAACCATATTGGTTGAATTCGATGATATGTTAGAATGGATTGATTAGTAAACAAGTATGCTCGAATTATCTGTGATAAGAATTCTACAAAAGTTTGAGCAACCACTGGAAAAGTAATAATGATTAAAGGAGATAAATCATGTAAAACCCATAAAGTTCATATCTAATGAAAGTTGTTAGTTATGAACGAAAGCAAGGAATAGTATACATGATTTCAGTAATCATTAATACTAAAGATACAGAATTTAAGGAAATTTCTGTAATTTTAGAATACTCAGATGTATTTCCAGAAGATTTACCTGGATTATCACCAGATAGGGTGATAGAATTTAGGATTCATCTAAATTCCAGGAATTTTACCGATAAGCCAAGGAACCTTATCGGTTAGCACAATATTGGTTGTTAAGAAAAAGTATGGTTCAATAAGAATGTGTATTGCTTATAGAGAATTGAATAAAGTTACAATTAAGAATCGATTAATGATCTATTTGATCAATTCCAGGAAGATAGATAGTTTTCTAAGATCAACTTATGTTCCGGATATTATCAATTAAAAAGTATCAGAGGAAGATGTACCTAAGACTGTTTTCAGAACTAGGTATGGTCATTATTAGTTTACAGTCCTACCCTTCGAATTAAAGAATGCACCTGCAGCATTCATGGACATGATGAATAGGATCTGTAAACCATATTTGGATAAATTGGTAATTGTTTTCAACGACGATATACTTATTTATTTCAAAAAAAAATCAGGAAGAACATTTTCAGCACTTGCATGTACTCTTAACTTTGTTAAGAAAAGAGAAGCTTTACGCCAAATTTTCGAAGTGTGAATTTTGGTTACAAGAAATGCAATTCTTAGGACATATGGTGAATCATGAAGGTATTCATTTAGATCCTGATAAGATATTACCAAAATGCAAGGTTCCCTAATCCGCAATGGAAATTAGAAGTTTAGTCGGATACTACAGACATTTATTAAGGATTTTTCTAAAATAGTTATATCATTAACTAAGTTAACTTGTAAAATAGCTAAGTTTGAATGAGGATCTTAAAGCAGAAATTAAACCAAATACTCAGATATTAGCCTTATGAACTAAAGATTTTGAAGTATAAGGTAATGCTTCAAAATTAGGATTTGAATGCATGTTAATGCAACGCAAAAAGGTAATTGCGTATGCATCAAGGTAATTGACAAAGAACGAAGGAACTATACCACTCATGAGTTAGAATTAGGAACCATAATTTTTGCCTTAAGATTTGGAGACATTATCTGTATGGAAGTAAGGATACTATTTATACGGATTATAAGAATTTAAGATATATATTTTTGGGCAAAAAGAATTAAACATGAGACAAAAGAGATGGATGAAAATCCTAAGTGACTACAACTGTGATATTCAGTATCACAAAGGAAAGGATGAAAACGGCTAGAGATAGTCAGAAAATTTATATAGATAATAAATGAAAGCCGTTGGAGTTCGAGTTGGAGACAAAATGTAATTGAAAGTATCTCCTTAGAAAGGAGTAAAAAAAATGAAAGCTAAGTCCAAAATACGTAGGATTATTTCCAGTGATCCAACGTATAAGACTAGTTGCTTATCATTTACAACTACCAGGAAGAGTTAGCTAGAGTACATGATATATTTCATATATCCAATCTCAAGAGATGCCTATTAAACGAATCTTTGGTAGTACCTTTTCAAGATATAAAGGTAAACAAATAGTGTCAGTTTAAGTAAAGTGGGATTCAAAGATAGGACCCTAATATACTTGGGAACTTAAATCCAAAATGAAGAGAAAATATCCTCAATTATTCCGGTAAATCTCGAGGACGAGATTTTTCTTAAGGTGGGGAGAATGTAACAACTCTCATCAAAAGTCATAATTATTAAATTAATTTGACCAATAGGAAACCCTAATTAAGAAACCCAAGTGATTCTGCACAAACCCTAAGATTTTCAGAAAAATCAGAATCAGGATCAGGGCCCCTAAAACTCAGGGGGGGTATTTCCTAGTTACGATTATCCACTTAAAACGTAGGCAGCAAGGAATTTTCAGAAATCGTCGACTCAGCTGAGCTAGTCCCACACGTGGCAACCCTATGCATGAAAGTTGTTGTTACGCGGGCCGCGTAAGGATAAGCTTACATCTCACGCGGGCCGCCTAAGGGTCAAAATTCGGCTATAAATAGATGAGTTTGGGACTTGATTCTGGGAGTTGAAACGACGTTAGAATTCCAATTATACGCTGAGATATTGTCTGTTTACCACAATTAACACACACGGATCAATAATCGATGCCGCAATCAGGGTATTAGCACAATCGCTGCTACGATTCATTTTCCGACGATCAATATATCCAATGAATGTTTAAGTGCCGCCCACATTAGGGTTATACTTTATCATTCGTCGTTAATTCGATGGATCGTCGTTAATTCGATGGATGAAGTATCGCACTTTGTCGTTCGTTGTGAGAATTTGATCTCGTGAGTTATCGTAAATGCTGGATTGATTACTAACCCCAAATTGTGTGCTTGTTATTGAAATTAGGATAAAAGGCTAATCAGTAGGCTAGGCTCTGCCTGTATAAATCTGCAATGTGAGTCATTCTCTTTTTATCAAATTATATTACAATACCTCAAATTATTTTTCAAGGTTATAATTACAGGGACTAAGTCGTGGATATCTTGAATTACTGGTTAGTGGGGTATTGTGCACATTACTAATTTTCTCCCAGTTAGGTTCATTGACCTACTCGGGATAATCACTGTTAGGTTCATTGACCTACAGGGATAATCATCACTATTTAGGTTCATTGATCTAAATAGTGGTATGACCATCGTCACCATTGTGACTTGTCACCATTGTGACAGAATGCCAGATAAAAATAAGATAGAAGCCATTGTAATCGCTCTTATGCTGTAATTGATAACTATGCATCATTATGCAAAATAGAATGATTCACTCAGTATTTCCCGCTGACAAAACCTTTTTCAAACATGTTTCAGGTAACCTGTTATGAATCAGGAAAAGTGCCATATAGCACTACAAGCTCAAGGAAGTGGCTCAGTATAAAATAAAGAAACATGTTTTGTAAAAATAAAAGATTTCTTTGTGAAATCAATTGATTGTAAATTACCGGGTTTTATCCCGAATTGTGAAATAAAATAATCGGGAAATATTTACATTTTAAAAAGATCATGATGAAAACTTCCGCTGTCAAACTCAATTAAATAAATACCACGGGATTTTCTGTCTCGCGGCTCCTGAAACGGGTCAAACCGGGTCGGGGGCCGTGACAACGGTCAGAGTTGGATGCATACCCGAGCCACCAAGCCACCAGTTCCGGGGAAAATCTGCCCGCCCGAAGGCCCACTGCGGTAAAACCCGGTTCAGCTCGGTTTCGAACTGACGACCTCCAAAGAGGACTAGTTCTAAACTTCATTGTCACCACCAATGTCCTTCAAAGTGATACTAGTAGGAGATAAACTTAGGACCTTAATGAGAGAAACCAAGTAACAAACCATTAGAACAACTTCTCCTTCAAAGTTTTCATCAATATACAAGTTAATTCCCATATATGCATGACTTCTTGAATCCTTTGTTCTTGAAACCTTAAATAATGTGTCACCAATCACAATCATAACTAGAAAGTATGACAACAGAATACATAAACGTATTTACGTATGAAAATGATATAAAGTACATGAAACTTATCGTAAACAAAACAAATACAAATATAGACAAGTCTCACAAATCAAACACATAATATAATCAAGAACAAAACTAAAATCATGAAACGATACAAAATCTAACGAATCCAAAAAAAAAAAAAAAAATTACTAACCCTAAAATTATAAAGAAAATAAAAGTATAAACACGAATCTTCACATAAAATCCGACAATTTTGCCAAATTAAAAAGGTGTGAAACTCAAAAATCTTAAACATAACCAAACACAAATTGTGAAACCTTAAAGCTAAAAATGAAGACCAAAATTCTAAGTCAAAGTAAATAAAGGAAATAAAAGAGAAGAGAAAATGAAAGTTCTTAGAATAATGACGTGAAGCGAAGGGAAGGGAAGAGGGCGGCTAGATGGGGTCGTTGGCGGGGTGAGACGGTGACCAAACCAACTCATTTTTAAAAGCGTTTTACTTCCACTCTCCCTATTATTTTCTGTGGCATCCTGGTGAAGGGCAAATACGGGTGGCGCCGGTTCGTCTTGGATGAAAGGCAAGGCTTTACCGATTATTCCACTGTCGTGCCTTCGACCGGGTGGAGGTCAGGTTTTCGAGCATCTGGGAGAGCCAAGGGGCTGGCGGCGGTCGAGTAGTCGACCTTGGCCACAGCGTCCGGTGTCACGGTGGTTGACACGTCGTTCTTTGCCGTTCAAAAAAACTCATTTTTAAAAGTTTAACTAATAAACGGTTAAATTACAAATATCAAATTTAACTATTTTATAAAACTTGAATAATATATGATTATTAACAGATAACTTTGTTTGTCAACAATGTTTCAAAACTTGAAGAACTTGTGAATGTAACATTATTTAGTTATAATGAGGCGCGGGTCTAAGAACCGGCGGACTTTTACATAAACTAACTTGATATAGTAAAAAAGGGGCTTAAGCTATAAAAGGTTAACTTGGGCTACGATTGGAGTTGTTAGATCCACAAGCAGACGACAAATCCTAGTTGTCAAACCCGAATTCCTTAATTAAAGACGCTAATCTTTGTAATCGAGATTTTTTCCCAAATATTCGTCAATCTTTTGTACTATCCAATTTTAGTCAATAACACGTGTATCAGTGATTACCGTGATTTGTGTCTTTATTTATGGGTTTAATATCAATAACTGTCTGTCAATTGGTAATTTTGAAAATTTGACAAACCTCTCAAATTTTGAAAACCCCTATAAAAGGGTACATATTGTATTGGTTTCATTCATTCACAAATATATCAATCTTTTTTTAGAACAATTCTCGTTTTATACTTGATTCTACTCTACAACAAGTATATGGAACTATGGAAGTAACATTTGTTATGAAATCTGTCAAGTTAAAATTTGGTGGTATTTAGGTTATCATTTCAGAAAGGCAGCAACGTTTGTATTTAAATCAAATCGTCATAATGAAAGTAAAAGGTTGTTGTACTGAAATCATTTCTGTTTTAAAATGGGAGACAACTTTATTCACTTCGTAATATTAATGTGTCTAACTTTATGTGATATAAGTTCAAATATAACTAGTATTTTATATTGCATGTTAAATTTGTTACCAGTTTTTCTACTCAATACCTTAAAATGTGATAATGATGATAGTAAAAGTGATAAACACATATAAATGTATTGGTATGAAACTTCCATATAATTAACGAACCTTTTTTGGTTTAAATTTTGAGAAGTATTTTACATTTTACACAGGGGCGGATTTAGATATAATTAGGGGGTTCCCGGGAACCCGTTCGATTCATAATTGAGAGTGTTAATTTATATATAAAATTCGGAAGGAACCCTTTAATATTTTGTAGGGGAACCTCATAACCAAATGTATTGAGCAGCCAAACTGGTTCAGCTCTCTTTTCTTAAACCTGAGGTCCCAAGTTCGAGTTTTGTAAGGTGCCTTTTCCCATTTTTTTTTCTTTTTTAATTAGTTCTGCAATTTTTTAGGTTGCCCTACTCGGTAACCCGACTTGTCGACCTGTTATGGCCCGACCTGTTGACCCGTTATGACCTGACACTATTTAACCTAGTTAATTTGTGCACCCCCTAATGAAAAATCCTGGATCCGCCACTGATTTTACATTAATATAAAAGTTGATCATCCAACACATCTATCACATAGAAAATGAAATAAGAATAGCACATTTTTTGGCTTAATTCCTATAAATCAAAAATACATTTTCAAAACTATTTGTCACTTATTTAGGTAAATAACTAGCAAATTATATAACCCTACAAAAAGTAACTTGGGGCACCATGATTTAGATCACAACTCTTCAAAAAGTCACAACCCTTCAAACTAATGTATTAAGACACACCCTTTTACGCACTCTTTCATACATTAAAACACACCATTTCATGCACCCTTTCGATTTCACCCTTTCACATAATTACACATCCATTCAATTTTTTTTTCTCGAAGAGCAAACTATAATTATACATATATAAAAAAGCAACTTAAGTTTCCTTTCCTTTAACATATCATCGCATCACTTCGTTGGAGGCACCGTTTCATTTATATACAAAGGCACCGGTTCAATTAAAAGAAACGCATCAAAAGATTCCTCTTTGTGGTGGTTGTCGCGTCTGTTAAACAATCAAACGCCGCCGGTTCAATTCTCGGTCACAACGTTTTTATTTCTATTGCCTTTCCATTTTCTTAAATCAAATCCCTTTTTCATTTTAACTGCCGCCTTTGCCTTTCCTTTTCTAAGTTTCTCTAATCAAATCCTCTTATCATATCAACTGTCGCATGAACAGATTCCGAATCGCACTTTCCTCCACATTTCCAAATCCCTTTTTCCATTACATATTAATTGCCACATGAAATCGTATATTGGGATTCAGTACTATTTTTACCCTTCAAAGATAAACCTTTTACAAATGGCCATCAACAATAGACTTTCAAATTCCATTATTGGTTCTGGTATATCATAACCCATAGATTAGTATAACCCTCTATGTTTGATTGTAAGAACGGCAGATGTCTTAATTGAAACGATCAAGGATGTGTCGATTCTGTTGGAAGTTTAGTGTGAATGAAAGTCTCAAGTTGGTAATTCACCTTGTCCCACATCGGTGTGGGAGTGAAAAGATAGGCTATTTATAAGGTGAAACCTTAATGAAGCCTTTGAAGTCTTATGACATGTTTTACCACAAGTCCTACCCGCGCGCACGCAGGGGGGTGCAAAAAATGGAACCGGATTTAGTTGAACTCGTGTACGTCCTGCGGACACGAATGCAGTTCCGAAAACCCGGGTCCGCGTGGAGCAGTTTTTTGCACTCGTGACTTTCTGTTTTGTAACTGATTTATGTTTTGAAACTGAAATGAATGAGGATCATTATTTCATTTTTCAAACTGACTATCAGTTTCGTAACTGATACTCTAATGACCATTATTTGGTCTTTAATTTGCTGATTTCGGTTATGGTTCTAGCACTATAAATCGAAGGCAAAGCTGATCAGTTGAGACACACAGAAAACAACTTCTCTTCTCTCTATCTCAGTTCTCTGCAACACAGCTTCTTGTTCTTTTCAGGCAAGTGCTCAAGTCCGGCAGTGCGCGGTGCTGCTTCGAACCGGCGTACCCTGGGAACAGACGACGAATCTGTTTAAGGGAATTGTGTTAAACACAAGCCCGGTTCAAACGATTACTGTTTCTTTTCTTCATCTAATTGCAACTTTTTCTAACCACTGTTCTGATCAGTGGTTCTGTTCAACTTGCCACTGCTTCAAACCGACAGTGGTTGATCAGCGGTTAGACTGATCAGTGCTTAGACTGATCAGTAGTTAAGCTCATCAGTGGTTAGACTGATCAGTGCTTAAACTGATCAGTAGTTTAACAAACTGATCAGTGGTTTCTAATCAGTGGATTTCAAACAGTGGTTATTTTCTAACAGATTCGATTGTAGATCAAATCAATAAAAAAGCACGCTAATTGTAGATGTATTCCGCAAATTTTAAACGGAACCAAAGGATAAAATGGAAGGAACCAGGCATGTGGTATGTTATTATAAATGATTCGTGTTTGTTATTGAGGAATTGTAGATTGTATTAACAGAGGAACATAAGTTTAATTGATATATCAGCATTGCTTGAAATTTGATACTCACCAAACAAATTAGTATTTCAGGTAGAAAATAATAGACTACAAAATCTTTGATTTAGTATAATATAAACCAGAAATTAGTATGAAAGAAAACAAATTAGTATAACCCAGCAATTGTTTGTATTATATTTTCTGTTTCGATCCAGATTATTATTTTAATAATTCAAATAAATCGGTATGTTCGTCAATTTTTTTATTCTATTGGTTATGTTATCTGTTGTTTGTGCATTCGTAATTAACATGTTTCAATTTCTATGATTATTGAGTTGATTGTTGTTGTAGAGAGGATAATGTGGATGTTTTAGTGCCTATAAGTGGTGTTGTTTTAGAATTTGGTTTTTTCACATGTTGTATTCAAATAAATTCCTAACATATGAGCATAAAGGATTTGGTCCATATAGTATCATATTAAGTGTTATGTATTTTATTAATACAGTGAATATTTCTTTTTATGAGCATAAATGTTTTGTATACAAATAATTAGTTGTTAATTTGTAAGTTACCCCAACATATAAGATTTTAAAACTTATTTTATATTAGCTTTTTAAACATTCCGCCGCAACGTGCGGGTTGCGCCAACTCGTTTATACTATTTTACAAAATTGTATCCTTTATTAGTAATACTATGTTATTATTGTCATTTACAAAACACGATAAAGATGCCACTTTTAGTAATAAATAGGTCATTGTCATATTTTTCAAGAAGATATTATTGTAACACAAGTTGCAAATCTCATATAAATATAATATTTAATAGTACAAAATTCCACTTCACCTGACATAAAGAATATATGAAAACCTATTTATTTATTATTTCTATCTAGTCTTCATGACACAAGGAACAAAGGCGGTGGGTACAACGTGAAGGAGGTCCTCACATTACAAATACTCCACTAATAATTGTATGATAACTAATTAATGCCCCGCCCGCGTTGCGGGGCGATGGCCAAATAGTTCTCAATCAATTAAAATAATACTACTATAATTTTGCTAGGAAAAAAACTAAAATGATGATAAGACCGTAATTTTGGGCCTAGGGCAAAACCGTTATTTTTCAGGACTAACGAGCGAGTGTTAGGCAGCTCATTGAGACGAAAAAAAATTAAATCGAGTGAACCAATTAAAACAAAAAAGTTTTATAGTTTTGCTAAAAAAACTAAAACGATGGGAAAACATATTTTTGAACTGAGGGCGAAATCATATTTTTATTTCACGGGTAAAATCGTAAATTAAATGGACAAATGAGAGAGTGCCAGGCAGTTGTCATCATGACTGTAATTTTACACCGGGGGCAAAATTGTAATTCAACCAGGAAAACAAAAAAAAAACGATGGAGAAAATGTAAATTTAAGTTGAGGGCAAAATCGTAACTTGGATGTGAGAGAAAAAAACTATTGCCAAAACTGTGAATTTAAACGGGGCAAAATCGTTATTTTGAACCACGAGTAAAATTGAAATTTTGAGCTGGGAGCAAAAGCGTGAATTTATTTTTAAGTGGGAGTAAAAACATAATTTTGAACAGATGGCTAAAAATCGTTATTTTAAGGAAAAGAAATTAATGGTAAAACTGTAAATTTAAACGGGGCAAAATCGTAATTTTGAATCGAGGGTAAAATTGAGAATTTTAGCTGGGAGCAAAAGCGTAAATCTATTTTTAAGTGGGGGTAAAAACATAATTTTGAACTGATGGCAAAATCGTAATTTTAAAGCGGGATACAATCGTAAATTTGTTGGGCCAATAGGGGAGTGCCAGGCAGCTGCCTGGCACTATTCCCTTTGTCTCCCATGTAACCCAATAGATGAAAAGGAGCCGTCCATTTCACCCAATAATTGAGAAACACTATTACCGGCCATTGATTTTGTATACGTTGAATAATGGTGTGTTAGTATTCTTGTTTCATAACACCTTTCAATTTCAAACAATCTTTAGCTTAAATCACATCTATACTATATAATAAAAGAAACCACTTTGTGGACACTTGTCATCATATTAGGCCATCTCTTATAGATAATTTTTATTTTAGTTAAATATTATCTAATTAATTATAGATAACTCTTCTACTAAATATTATTTAATTTAATATTTTATATTATAGATAACTCTCCTACTAAATATTTATTAGTTTAATATCATATGGATAATTATTATTTACTTTAATCTCCATCTCATTTATAATATTATTTATTTGAATTAATTATATTTGAATGTTTTTTTAAGTTTGGTATCAAATAGATTTTACGAAACTTAAAATAAATTAAAATAATATTATTTATCATTTATACATTTACGGAGTTTTAAATAAAGGGTTAAATTTATTGAGACTTCGTTAACAAATTTTGCAACAACAGAATAATCTATTTTTATCACGAACCCCAAACTTTGTATTAATATATTAAATATTTTTATTTTTACTATACAAAATTACATTTACTCGACCCATGTAATACATGAGGTTTTTTAAAATATAATTTTTTATTATTTGATATATAAAATTAGATTTATTAATGCGTACAATACACAGGGTTTTAAGAATATATATTTTTTTATTATTTAGTACAGAAAATTACATTTATTCAAACCGTGTAATGCGCATATTTTTAAAAATGTATTTTTTTTATTATTTGGTATATAAAATTACATTTATTAAACCCGTGTAATAAATGAGGTTTTTTAAAGATGTATTATTTTATTATTTGGTAAACAATATTACATTTATTCAACTCGTGTAATATACGTGGTTTTAAAGATATAACTTTTTTATTTGGTATATAAAATTACATTTATTCAACCCGTATTATATATATAACTTTTTATTATTTAATATATAAAATTATATTTATTCAACCCGTACAATAAATGAGGTTTTTAAAGATATATTGTTTTATTATTTAGTATATAAAATTTATTTATTCAACCCCGTGTAATACACGGGGTTATAACCTAGTTAATACTAATAATAATCAGTTAATCACAATTCTATTCTTTTTACAACAAACAATCATTAGCTTAAATCACATTAATACTAATAATAATCACAATTCTATTCTTTTTACAAGCATGATCTCTAAATAGTGATAAGATTATCTGTTTTCATAAATGGTTCCTTCACTCAACAATGGTTAAATTAGGTTGTGAATGGCCTCACGTGAGTTGTACACGACGTGTAATTTGGTAAAATTGCACTCATTATTTAATTAAAATAATAAAATAAAACAAAAACCCACCCCATTTCTTAGTCATCTTCTCCCTTGTTGTCACCCTACTCGAAGACCCTAGCCCCTAATGTTTGTAGTCGTGCCATAACCCACTAATCGTCAACCACCCATCAACGGGGATGTTGAATTAGATGATTTACATTGACAATAATCCAATGATTAGCAACCATCCATCTATTTCGATTGCTTTACAACAAGCTTGGATCAATGATACAAATTGTATTCATTGAGAAAGAAAATGACTTATTACATGATTAGATCAATCAATTCCTGCAAGTAGGGTTTCATCATATTCTTACATATAGATGGAATAATCACCAAGAATCGACAATTGGAAAACCCAATTTGTCCTTATTGGTCCTCCTCTAGAAATTCATTACGATCAAACAAAGTATGTAGGGTGAGATCGTTGGATTGATAAGCTGCCATTTCTTGGAATAACTTTAATGATTTTCACTTATCTGTACCCTTGTTATTGTTCTAGAAATATGTAAACGTAGACTCAATAAGCTTTTCATAACAACAATATGTCAAATGAATACTCATTTAGTTTTATGTGATTTAAAAAAAAAACATGACAATACCTAAGTTTTCAATACAAATTTAACTAGACCGCATATCTAGGTTATAAACCAAATTAAGTATACCTAAAGATGTTACACATTATATGTTAAGTCTTAACATCACCACCCATTTATGATGGTTTAGACTAGTCAAACATAAAATCCTCAAATTCACCATTGTAGGATAAATTCACCAAAATCACTTAAAACACATCTTAAGGTTTTTAACCCATAATCAAATTCCACCAATTTTTACCACTTTAATAATCTAAAATGAGTATTATATGAAGATTTATATGATTATTCATCCATTATATTTATTGTTTAAGAATACCCATTTGATTACCCACAAACCTTATATCATTCATTCTTGGTTCATCACCAGAAATGGATGGTGATGATTTTTAATGCCAAAAGGCTTGTAGTCTAGTGGTGCAAAGATGTGCGGAAAGGTGTCCTATGAAATAAGGTTTAAGTGTCATCGTGGACAAAGGTCTAGATTTAGAGTAGGATTAGAAGATGTATTGATAAACATAATCCTTAACAAATCATAATTTCTAGGGATTTGAGTTGAAAAACACTTACCACCAATCAATCTTTTATGCTTGAAGATGATAAGTTGGTTACTAAATCAAGGATCCTTATTTCATCACCCAATGTAATCTTCGCTTAGCCTCTTGTTCATCCACTAAATTATCCACACACTAGTCTTTTTGGTGAAGTATGTATAAAAGTGTGGTTGCTTATTTATATATGTAGTCTCTTTTAATCAACTTTGATTGTAAGCCATATGAGAAGCAAGATAAACACCTGCGGGCTTTGGTTGTCATATTTATCTAATGCATAGATGACTTACTTATTTAAACCTATTAGACTACGCGGAGTGGGAGCGTGGAATGTAACACTCGGTTATTCTCGATGAAATTCTAAGGGACACGTGTCTTGAAACCATCCATATGGAAGCATTTCAAGAAAAAAGTGGGCACCCTTAGGGCCGCCACCTATCACCTCTCTCACATGCATGTATATACATGCACATATATTACATATATTAGGCCAAAACCAGGTATTTAACTGACTACCAGACATTTTATTTCACGTTTTAAGGCGTTCAAAATTATTTTTATCGTTCTATAAAAATAAACTCTCCATAATATCGCTGAACAATATTTAAATTAAATTAGGTTTTCAAACACACAAATAAAATTTAAATTAGTAAATGATCAAGGATAAAGTTAACACATAAATAAGATATTAAACATTCAACACACAATTAAATTAATACATTCCTAAAGTTAAAAATATTACATAAATAATTAAACATTAAAACACACAATTACAAAAACTAATAACCAAAGAGGAGAATTAGACGACGAGCAGTCATGATCACTATCACACCCATCCAACCTCTCGTGTCGACATCGATAAACAGAGCTTTCGGATGATGGATAAACCATCTTCTCATCTGACCTTGGTATGTGTTCCTCCCCGGGGTCAGTTTCGTAGCCTTCGGCCCAAGTTGAGACTTCTTGTGTCGGATTGGGATTTGTTAGTGTAGGAGTGTTTGCCGTTGGAGGATGAGGCCCCTCACCAATTCTTAATCCTGCTAATTGTAGTTGACTAAGGGTATAATCATATACCTAGTTCAACTTTTCCACAGCCGAATCGTTAGAATGGTGTGGACAGTAAACGTTAAAAACTAGAGACAGTGGGTTTGCATGAGGTTGGTTTGAAGTAGGTGGGTTTGAAGGTTGAGGGTTTCTAAGACGAGATGTTGATCGTTGGTAGTTTGGAGGAGATGGGTTTAAAGGTGGAGGGTTTACACAACGACGTGTTGATCATTGACAGTTTAAAGGTTCCGCCGGTTCAGTCGGAACGGATAACCATCCCCATGATGATCAAGTGTGGCAAAATTTATAAAAATGATTTGATATAGTGAAATAAAAGTGATGACGTGGTAGAGATTTTGAATTGGTAGAGAAAGTGAAATGCAATGGTTTAAATAGGAAAGGTGAAATGGTTAAAATTATTTTAATTTAATTAAAAAATGTTTTTTTAACTTTTAATTTAAACATTCAAACGCTAATCACCGCCGGGTTCCACTACCCTCGCCTCCTACTCGCGTCCCACTACCCGCACGACCTGTGTAACAACCCGCACTTTTAGGCATTGTTACTACTCGCTACACTCGTTACGCCTAGCACCAGAGATTCGGATCATAATGTACCTATATCGCATATATCGCTATTTCGCAGTATATTCGCATATTTCGCATACTATATCGCTATAATACATCGCATCGCACATACAACACTCACGATGACATTGAGTGAGGACCTATTCTACCCTCCTCGATGACCGTGATGTGTCGCAACGCAAACAATTAACGCTAACAAAGACTCTCGGGTGAGTACTATAGCTCCAGCCGTCGTGACGATGATGGCAATACGAGCCAGTAGTACCCTGTCAGTCATTGTGGCACAACACATTGTAAAAACTCGGAAGCACACCCGTGACCACACGCAACTCGATTATTGCACCGAATATTTGAAAGTATGGATACGTATAGACGACCTTTTGTGATTAATTATATATATATAATGAAAATAATAATTAAATATAAGGGAATGGGAAACCAAAACTATCGCAACGCTCGAAACAATGAATTTTCCCCGCACCAAAGATCCAATCGGAATGGCTATCCGAACGGATAGGCCGTCCGAACGGATAGGCCGTCCGAACGGATTGCCATCCGAACGGATGGGCCATCCGAACGGATGAGCCATCCGACCCTGCACACTCAACCTCCTATAGTCCTCCTTGCCTATAAATACCCCTCAGTCGCATCAAGAACACTTGATGTGACTGCTGCTGTTCGACCAGACGCTCTTGGACCCTTTTCTCTCGATTCCTCGCGATTTCGGTAAGATTTCAACCTAAATCTTGTACTTCTATGATCTACACCCGATTCTACACCTTTCTATCTTTTAAAACTCAACTTTTAACCGAGAAATCTACTGATTTGAGGTGTTTAAAGATGATGTCACCAAGAGTTCATATGAACTTCAAAGTGTGACCTCATTTCACCATAAACAACTCAGATCTGGGTGATTCCCACATGTTTTTATAACAATCTCACCTAAAAATCTATGTATCTAATCAAAGTGCTGTGCGATTTCGGGTTAAACATGAGAAACCGTCAAGAACGGCCAGATCTGATGGAACGGGGTGGTTCCCGGCCGTTAGAACGGGTCGGAACTGATGAAATTCCATTTGTTTAATACGATATCACACCATCTCAGTAAAATCACATGTATTCCTTCCAAAAACCATCAAGAACAGTTAATCGGGACATTGGAACAAACTGTTGTCAACCAGTCGGACAGGTCATTCGACCGGATAGCGTGTCATCCGACCGGACAACATGCCATCCGATCGGATAACATGCCATCCGACCGTATCGCATGCCAGCCGACCGGATCGCATGCCAGCCGACCGGATAGCATGCCAGCCGATCGGATACCATGCCAGCCGACCGGATAGCATGCCAACCGACCGGATAACTGTCATTACGATACTATTCCCGCTTGAACTATGCATCGCTTACAATACCATTCAATGTTTAGGCTAACGCAGACGCACTCTTAACTGATCCAATCAAATTGTGTTCTCGCTGATTACGCACTGTGAGTATACTTGAACCCTTTTGCTTTTGCACTTTTGGGTGTAACATACGTTGCTATCAAATCGAATCATATCAAATGCTCAAACTATTTATCACTTGCGAATGACTTACGTGCATATTTATACGTGATGCTAGTTACATATGTGCTAGGACTTATACTCGTGACGTCCCACCATGACTAGTATAGTACTATTGTGCCCGACGGGGTCTAGTTTGCCATCGTGTATTCGAGCATCGAGGACTGAACTGGTAGTATCGGATTTGTGAGTATATATGTCGTGTATCTCGTTTATGTATGTAGGAAATTCGCATCACTTTTAAATCTATTATGCTATTACATATCAAACCTGTATACTCGCCAATACTTTTGTATTGACTTTATTTTAACGTATGTTGCAGGTTAGATCGCAGACTATCTCAATCAAGCTAGGGAGTCTAGAAACTCAACTAAAATCTAGGTTGTCGGATTTGTATTGTTCGAGATAACACAACATCTGTGATAACTTATGTGACTGTATTTGTTTATTAGTATGGGATAATGAACGCATTAAATATTGACGCTAATAGTTGTTATGGATTCTCCTGAGCAATCTGATTCGCCTAGTGCCACGCCCCGATGATTCCGCCATCGGTTGGGGTGTGACAACCTGTGTCGGTGTTTCCGGTCGGGTAGAGGGTACCCGTGACCATTCTAGCAAGTGTCCCGACCCCCTTATATGGGTTAAAGAAAAAAATGTTTAAATTTTGTGTTATGTCTAAACTCTTAGGTAGCGTTTGGTACGAAGGAATAGAAGGCGGAATGGAATGGAGCATTCTATTGGAATGAAAAGAAACATGTTTGGTTGTCAAGTGGTAATGGAATGGAGCATTCCACAAGGAAGGTAAACCTTCCAAATATAATAATTTTCATTCTTTGGTAAGGTGGTGTTTTTTTTCATTCCTTCAAGGAATGGAAAGATATATTATTATTATTATTATTATTATTATTATCAATATTTTTATTATTATTTTTTACCATTATTATTATTATTCTTATTGGTTTTAATAACTCACTGATGTGTGCAAAATGCAACATATAAATTACATCAATTGTGGCATAAAACTAACCATTTTTTAGTACTAATGTTGGAAAAAGTGTGTTTTTGTCTTCCTTTTGTATTTTCAGGATTAAATGAGCTCAAATTAACAAAAGAAGCAAAAAGGCAGCTAAATCTAACATAAATACAAGAAAAGGAACAAACGTGGCATGCCCGACCTCCCCGAAATCATCTTCCCAAGGAAAACAAGAACAGACGGCTGAACACGCCCCGTGTTCAGTGAACACGGGGGCGTGCCCAAGTGTCAGCATAAAAGACAAAGTTGTAGAAGCTTCCATCGCCCACCACAGGGCCCTGCTCAGCGGACACGGGGCCGTGGTCAACTATAAGATTCGCAGAATCCAGGCAAATCTTGATAGTACAGATATGCTTCTGCACACGGGGTCGTGCCCAGCGGACACGGGGCCGTGGTCAACTAATGCAGACAAAAGCAATTAATGAAGACAGAGAAGAGGATGGACACGGGGCCGTGCCCGAGCTTCTGTTCAGCCTATAAATAGGAGTGCTTGGCTTAAGCTCAAACTATCCCTTGGCACATCACCTCTCTCACACTTCACCCACCACCCACCACCACCATAACACCATCATCCACCACCATCATCCATTGTCCATCATAGAGTGTGTGAGTCGTCTCGGGATCCAAGATTGATCGTAAGAGTTCTTGACAATCAAGGCCATGTTTGCCTAAGTCTCTTACATCACTTGGTGAAGACAAAGTGTCTAGTGTAATACTTTTTATTTTTAATCTTTTCGCACTTTTTAATTGGTTATGTATTAATGACTTTAATAACTAGTTTCTTATGTTGAAGGTGATCCTTCCTTATCGTTTGTCCGTGGTGTCTTGGCATTATTTTACTGTCTATATAAAATAAAAGATTTTCACCATTCATATCTCCACAGTCTATATGGAGGTATGTTGGCTACCTGGTCGGGGGTTAAGGGAACGGTTTGGTAAGAGTCTTGCCATTGTTCAGTGTATAGATCCTGCAAAGGACCTGGGTCAAATTTAGTAGGACCTCCATCAATACTTAACGGTATTGGATGGCGGGGGTCCAAACTCTTTGACCCCCTCATAAGTTAAGCTACTATTAAAACTTTAACCCGGCTACTTAGGACTGTATCCCTGCTGACTCAGACTACTTAGCCGAGGGTAACGTCGCCTTCAAAAGAGGGGCCTCCCACATTATGCATTAATAACTTAATTAATTATCTTTCAATAATCCGACCCTTTAGGATTGTATCCTTGCTGACTCAAACTACTGGGTTGAGGGTAACGTCCCCTTCAAAAGAGGGGCCTACTACAATAACTAAGATAATCTCTTAAATAGTGCAAAAGTGCGGAAATAATCAAAGGTTACACTAAACACGAGTCGGAGCCAAGTGATTCATCTTGTCTATCTGTTTTTCTTTTATTTTAATTTTTCAGCATTTTAGTTAGTTTTTATTTTCTTAGTTTAAAACCTTTTTTCTAAACTTTTGATTTGATTAGACGTTGAGGATAAACCGGTACTAAAAGCTCTTGTGTCCTTTGACGACCTCGGTATCTTGCCAACACTATACTACGCTCACGATGGGTGCACTTGCCCATATGTGTGTTTAGTGTTAGTAAATATCGTGTTTTATAAATTTAAAACTTGGCTAAAAAGTGTAAAAGGGCTTAAAATATACTTAAACTTATATATACACTTCACACGCATCAAGTTTTTGGCGCCGTTTCCGGGGACACAAGGATTTTAAGAAAGCTTAAAATCGACGGCCTAATCAGTTTTTCAAAACCTTTTCAAAACGCGCGCATATTTTTCTGCATTTTAGTTTAGTTTTGCATTTACAGTAACCTGAACACGGGCCGTGCTCGCTGAACACGGGGACGTGCTGCACATTTTTCTTAAAACACCCAGATACAGTAGCTTGAACACGGGGTCGTGCTCACTAAACACGCCCCCGTGCTCAACGAAATCAGTAACTTTAATTAAAACGCCCAGATACAGATTCTGTACACGGGGCCGTGTCCACTGTTCACGGGGCCGTGTCCAGCCTCTGTTTCCGTTTTTATTTTTGTTTTCTGGTCTCGAGACGTTGTTGTGGTCTGCTGAGTGATTCTTATGGATCAATACTCAGGAGGTTACAACTACACCTATGAGGAGGATGATTATAGGAGTAACTATTGCCCTAATTGTGGTGACCCGCACTCGGTTCAATATTGTAACTTATATCAACCGTCCACTTCATACACCTACTATGAGGAGCCCAGGTATGAGCCATCAACTTCATACACATCCTATGAAGACCAAAGGTATGAACCTCCTCCCTCATACTCATATTTTGATGAACCGAGGTATGAGCCTTCTTACTCATACTTTGAGGAACCAAGATATGAGCCACCACCTTCATATGCTTACTATGAGGAACCATGGCGTGAACAACCCACTTCATATGAGTATTATGAGGAACAAAATTACGATCCTTATCCATCATATGCTTACAATGAAGAACAATGGTGTGAACCATCTACTTCATATGGGTATTATGAGGAACAAAGGATCGAACAACCGGATTCAAGCCTTGAAAATCCCGATCCTTTTTATATAACCGAAGTGACCGATAGGATATTAGAACACCTTAAAGTTATCGAGCGCTATATAAAAGAATCTCGCGAAAGGGAAGAGGAGTCCCGCGTGAGAGAAGAATTAATTAAAGAAGAGATAACTGAAATTGTAAAAATGGAAGAACAAACAAGTGAAAAACCGACACATGAGTTAAACAACGAAAAAGGTGAGTCCGTCAACATTAAAATTCAAGAAGAGTCTAATTTTGAAGAAATTAATCTCTTGTCACCTTCTTTTAAAAATCATTGTTTAGTTCCAACTCATGCTAAGTTTTTAAAAGAATTAAACACTAACACTAAAATTAACGAAATGGTAAGCGTTAAGTTAACTAATGATCAAACCTCACTAATAAGAGAAGACCCATTTGAAATTAACATTACACCGGTTCCATATTTTTTTCAAAATTCATTTATTAGTAATGTCATGATTGATAAAGATCTTTGCGTTAACATAATGCCTAACTACATTTTCGAAAAATTAAGCATTAGTGATTTTTCTCCACTTCAAATACCCATTTTTCTATCTAATCGGAAAATAATATAATCAATCGGTGTAGTTGAGGATGTCTTGGTTCAAACAAATCAAATGGTAATCCCAACCGACTTTGTCATCCTCGATGACGCTCCTCTAGTGTTGGGACGACCCTTTGTAAAAACTCACGAAGCTTTGAAAAACCGGAAGTTCAACAATCTACCTCTTCAATTAGGGGCATTTAAAAAGAGTGTCGATCTCGAGCGGTCAATGAAATATCCATTCGGCAATAATGACCCCCTAATTGAAGATGAAGATGAACCACCCGATACAAGTGAAAAGATTGACCACTTTGTTGAAGAAGAGGTCGCCATAGAACAAACTTTTAAAGTTCTTAATGAGCAACCAAATAAGGAGTCTCCTAAAGACCCACCTCTTGAGCTCAAAGAACTTCCAAAAGGTTTGGAATATGCTTTTCTAGAAAAAGATGGTAAGTTACCTGTAATTATTTCATCTAAATTAGATAGTTTGTAAAAAGAAAAATCAATTAACCTTTTGAAAAAACACAAAAATGCGATCGCTTGGAAGCTTGTAGATATTAAGGGAATAAGTCCTTCCATGTGCACGCACAAAATTTTAATGAATGATGACTACAAATCGGTAATACAACCACAACGTCGAGTAAATCCCAATGTCCAAGAAGTGGTTAAAAACGAAGTCATCAAATTACTTGACGCCGGACTTATTTATCCTATCTCCGATAGTCCTTGGGTAAGTCCCGTCCAAGTTGCTCCAAAGAAAGGAGGTATGACGGTAATAACTAATGAAAAGAATGAATTAATACCAACAAGGACCGTCACAGGATGGAGAGTGTGTATAGATTATAGACGATTAAATGAAGCAACAAGGAAAGATCACTTTCCTCTGCCCTTCATTGATCAAATGTTAGAAAGATTATCCGATCATAAATTTTACTGTTTCTTGGATTGTTTTTCAGGTTACTTTCAAATCCCGATAGCACCCGAAGACCAAGAAAAGACAACCTTCACATGTCCCTATGGAACTTTTGCTTATCGACGCATGCCATATGGTCTATGTAATGCCCCAGCAACATTCCAACGTTGCATGGTAGCCATCTTCCATGACATGATAGAAAAGACAATGGAAGTCTTCATGGACGACTTTTCTATCTTTGGGGATTCATACGACCAATGCCTCGATAACCTTGAACGAATGCTATCCCGATGTGAGGAAACTAACCTCGCCCTTAATTGGGAAAAATGCCATTTCATGGTAACTGAGGGAATAGTACTCGGTCACAAAATCTCAAGCGAAGGAATGGAAGTTGATCGAGCTAAAATAGACACTATTTCTCGATTACCACCTCCATCCTCCGTTAGAGCTATCAGAAGTTTCCTAGGGCATGCCGGATTTTATAGGCGATTTATCAAAGACTTTTCTAAAATTTCAAGGCCTCTAACAAAATTACTTGAAAAAGATGCTCCTTTCATCTTTGACAAGGATTGCAATCAAGCATTTCTAACCTTAAAGGAAATGTTAGTCAATGCACCTATCATGATAGCGCCTGATTGGAAATTTCCTTTCGAAATCATGTGTGATGCTAGTGACTTTGCAGTAGGAGCTGTCTTGGGACAAAGAAAAGAAAAGCATTTCCACCCAATTTATTATGCTAGTAAAACACTTAACGATGCACAAGAAAATTACACAACAACTAAAAAAGAATTACTAGCTGTGGTATTTGCTTTTGATAAATTTCGTTCTTATCTTGTTCTATCTAAAACTATAGTCTATACAGATCATGCAGCCATTCGATATCTCTTCAAAAAGCAGAACGCAAAACCACGTTTGATTCGGTGGATTCTACTACTCCAAGAATTTGATATTGAAATCAAAGACAAAAGAGGAGCAGAAAATACCGCAGCAGATCATCTTTCACGCTTAGAAGACCCAGCTTTGGAGACAACCAGGGACGAGCAAATCAACGAAAAATTCCCAACAGAGTCCCTAGAAATGGTGGAATACAAAGAAGAACCATGGTACGCCGACTATGCTAACTACTTAGCTAGCGGTATAGTCGCTAAGGGTTGGCCACATCATCAAAGAAAAAAATTCTTTGCCAATGTGAAACATTATTTTTGGGAAGATCCATATCTTTTCAAAATGTGTGCCGACCAACTCGTACGACGATGCGTACATGGTAGCGAAGCACGAAGAATTCTCCGCCATTGTCATGAAGGTCCATACGGAGGACATCATGGTGCCGCTAGTACCGCACGAAAGGTATTTAATTCTTTGCCAATGTGAAACATTTTTTTAGTACTAATGTTGGAAAAAGTGTGTTTTTGTCTTCCTTTTGTATTTTCAGGATTAAATGAGCTCAAATTAACAAAAGAAGCAAAAAGGCAGCTAAATCTAACATAAATACAAGAAAAGGAACAAACGTGGCATGCCCGACCTCCCCGAAATCATCTTCCCAAGGAAAACAAGAACAGACGGCTGAACACGCCCCGTGTTCAGTAAACACGGGGGCGTGCCCAAGTGTCAGCATAAAAGACAAAGTTGTAGAAGCTTCCATCGCCCACCACAGGGCCCTGCTCAGCGGACACGGGGCCGTGGTCAACTATAAGATTCGCAGAATCCAGGCAAATCTTGATAGTACAGATATGCTTCTGCACACGGGGTCGTGCCCAGCGGACACGGGGCCGTGGTCAACTAATGCAGACAAAAGCAATTAATGAAGACACAGTAGAGGATGGACACGGGGCCGTGCCCGAGCTTCTGTTCAGCCTATAAATAGGAGTGCTTGGCTCAAGCTCAAACCATCCCTTGGCACACCACCTCTCTCACACTTCACCCACCACCCACCACCACCATAACACCATCATCCACCACCATCATCCATTGTCCATCATAGAGTGTGTGAGTCGTCTCGGGATCCAAGATTGATCGTAAGAGTTCTTGACAATCAAGGCCATGTTTGCCTAAGTCTCTTACATCACTTGGTGAAGACAAAGTGTCTAGTGTAATACTTTTTATTTTTAATCTTTTCGCACTTTTTAATTGGTTATGTATTAATGACTTTAATAACTAGTTTCTTATGTTGAAGGTGATCCTTCCTTATCGTTTGTCCGTGGTGTCTTGGCATTATTTTACTGTCTATATAAAATAAAAGATTTTCACCATTCATATCTCCACGGTCTATATGGAGGTATGTTGGCTACCTGGTCGGGGGTTAAGGGAACAGTTTGGTAAGAGTCTTGCGATTGTTCAGTGTATAAATCCTACAAAGGACCTGGGTCAAATTTAGTAGGACCTCCTTCAATACTTAACGGTATTGGATGGCGGGGGTCCAAACTCTTTGATCCCCTCATAAGTTAAGCTACTATTAAAACTTTAACCCGAGTACTTAGGACTGTATCCCTGCTGACTCAGACTACTTAGCCGAGGGTAACGTCGCCTTCAAAAGAGGGGCCTACCACATTATGCATTAATAACTTAATTAATTATCTTTCAATAATCCGACCCTTTAGGATTGTATCCTTGCTGACTCAAACTACTGGGTTGAGGGTAACGTCACCTTCAAAAGAGGGGCCTACTACAATAACTAAGATAATCTCTTAAATAGTGCAAAAGTGCGGAAATAATCAAAGGTTACACTAAACACGAGTCGGAGCCAAGTGATTCATCTTGTCTATCTGTTTTTCTTTTATTTTTATTTTTCAGCATTTTAGTTAGTTTTTGTTTTCTTAGTTTAAAACCTTTTTCTAAACTTTTGATTTGATTAGACGTTGAGGATAAACCGGTACTAAAAGCTCTTGTGTCCTTGGACGACCTCGGTATCTTGCCAACACTATACTACGCTCACGATGGGTGCACTTGCCCATATGTGTGTTTAGTGTTAGTAAATATCGTGTTTTATAAATTTAAAACTTGGCTAAAAATTGTAAAAGGGCTTAAAATATACTTAAACTTATATACACACTTCACACGCATCACTCACTCACGGGGGACACCACTACTGCCATAGCTGCCGCCATGACTACCGTCGCCGCCGTCACCCACTTTCAGCGCCACCACCACCCACCTCCACCCCAGCTGTCTCCCACCACCACCACCACCCACCTCCACCCCAGTCGCCACCCACCTCCGCCGCTACCAACCGTCACCCACCATCCACACCTCCGCCCGTGCCGTCACTCGCCACCACCCACCACCCCCGACACCACCGCGCCACAGCTGCCACCCACCCTGCCTCCACTGTCAGCCGCCACCCACCTCCACCACCGACCACCACCGTCGCCGTCACCCACCACCGTCCCCGTTGTAACACCCCGTGTTTCGAAAGTCAAAGTCAAAGTCAAGATTGAAGTCAAAGGAAGACAAGATTGCTAATTGCGATCTGTCTCTCCTTGCTCAATTCCTGTTTTGACTTCTTTGACTTGTAGTTAGTCTATTTTATTTTTGCTTTAGTTGTATTATGTGGATTATCTATTAATAATCGCATATTAGTCGCCGTTTATTGCATGTTTAATCGCTTTATCGCTGTCGCAATCGCACACGCAACTCAAATTACGCATTTTGGTTATTGTTATACGTGTGTGTGTGCTTTATGTGTTACTTGTGCATGTTTATTTATGTTATGTGTGGTAATCAATCGAAACGCAATCGAAACTCAAACGCAATCGAACTCAATCGCAATCGAAAAGGTATGATTAATTGGTGGAGAAGAGATAGTGCGAGATATGAGTAGTTGGGATTAAAAGTAATTTGAATAGGAAAATCTAACGCAATGCAACGCGCTACCCGCGAATCGAAACGGCAAAACTCGTCGCGCCGAGCACTCGAACCAGGTGCCAGCCGGCCGGATTGCCAACCGACCGGGCTGCCATCCGAGCTAGGTGCCATCCGACCGAGGAGCCACTCAGCCGGGCTGTCACTCAAACGAGAAGCCATCCGACCGACCAGCCCTTTCCACTTTGGGAATCCTATAAATACCCCTTGTCACTTTCAAACTTTCTACTTTTGGCAAGTGACGTCCGACCAGCTCGTTTTCCTCACTTTTCTTCAGATTTCTCGCGATTCCGGTAAGATCTCGTCCTAAATCTTGTACTTCCTTAATCTACACGCACTCCTACACCTTTCTATCGTTTAAATCTTAACTTTTAACCGTGAAATCATCAAGATTCAAGGTGTTCTAGGATGACGTCATCATGTGTTCTTGAGGAACTTCATGTTTTGGCCTCATTCCACCAAGAACAACTTAGAACTAACCGATTTCCACATAAACAAACAAGGATCTTTCATAGATCTAAACATATTCACAAGAAAAAGGATTGAAAGATAGTTTTCCAACTTTCTTTCAACTCTTTTACACTCAATGCACTCAGAACCGATAGAATCAGAACTTGTGCCGGCTTACTACTCATTATTGTGGTGGTGTTGATTCAAGATCCGTATTCTATCCACGAGAGTATCGATTTCGAGTTAACCAAGAACAATTGTCCTGAACCGGTGGACTGATCGAACTTGGGTGGTTCCTGTTCGATCGGGTCACTAAAGCTTAGGATGGAGTTCTGTTGGTTAGCACGATATCAACCCATCTCGATAAAACGAAAAACTATCAAAACGACCAAGTGAAGGACAAACAGGTCAACCAGGACAAAGAGCCGTCCGAACGGACAGCCAAACCGTACGACTAGCCATCCGTACGACTTGCACCTTGGTCCCACACTTAACCATTTTTGCCAACACTTGAAGTCTGAATGTTGAACGGATTGTTGTCCGATCGGACTACCATCCGATCGAACTGCCAATTGAATCATGAGACATTCGAACTTCAACACTTAAACAATTTCCAACATGTTCAATGCACAAAGGATGCCACCCGATCGAACAACCGTCCGATCGAGTGACACCCTGTTGTGAACTTGTTCTCACTGAAGTGCCAACCGAACGGATTGTCGTCCGATCCACTGACCTGAAAGGTAGAGGTACTTTAATGTTTTCAAAATGCTACAACGAAAACTTCAAAAGTCAAGCCATCCCAAAGGAAGAAACAACCCACTCGAATAGTCATCCGACCGGATGACCGTCCGAACGGATAACCACCCGGACAGGTCAACATCCGCACGAATGGCCGACCGGCCGGATCACCATCCGACCGGATCGCCATTCGGCACTTGGTGACTTTTCTCGTTTTACGCGCCGCATATCTTTTATGCTATCGTTAACTGTTCAGGCTAACCTCGCTCTACGCGCTCCCTTCAATCCATCAACGATGTGAGTATACTCGATCCCTTTTTGCTTTACGCACTTTTGGGTGTTACATACGTTACTTATACAAAATCATATCGAACACATTACGCAATACTTTAAACGCTAACCGTTTTCGCATGTATACGTGACTAAATGAATGCTTGTTTGTTATGTTTACACATGGAATGATGTCTACCTGCCTTAGCAACGGTAGTACTATTAGTTTGGACTCAGCACTCGTTCACTCGGGGGTTGTTAAGGACAATTACCTACATGGGTCACAGTGGTGAACATGTATCGCGAACTGCCTTGGGCAGTCAACCCGCAGTCATTGGTATCGATAGGTTCATGTCGATAACTAACATGCCTCATTTCACTCTGTGTACGTGCTGGTTATGCGTAAACTATTTCGAACTCTATGTGCTATTATCAAACTTGTATGCTCACCTTTACACTATGTGTATTGACTTTTATTTTAACGTATGTGACAGGTGCTTAGGATGCTTATCTGCTAGGAAATCGAGGCTAGAATAAGGTCTTAGAGACCAACAAATAGTTGTCTTTACAAATGAAATCTGAGTTGTCGGAACAGAACTACTTGGCTAGATTTGTCTATAATAATTTGTTTGCCTTTTAAGACATGGTATGGGACATGTTACTTTAAATTAATTGGTAATGATAATTGTTATGGAAACTTCTGGACAATCTGTTTCACTCAGTGCCATGCCCCGATGTTTCCGCCATCGGTTGGGGTGTGACAGATTGGTATCAGAGCCATAACTATAGGGAATTAGGCAAGACTCGACCTAGTCCGGGTCGAAGTCTTAGATACCTAGTCTATAGTTAGGAACCAACAGACCAACTTGTACATGTTCATTAGGGATTATGTATGAGCTTATTTATATTTCTCGCTATTCTCACCTACGCTACACCATCTGTGCACTCGAATTTCCAAATGTGAATGAGCGGTTAAGTCGAGATTAGGTGTGAAAACCGCAAACTCTCGACTAAATTGCTTGTTCAACCCACACTTTTATCAATAAGCTCGGGAAAATTGCATTGGAATAGGAGTGAAATCCATACTTTGACGCATAATTCTCTCTTATTTTATTTTACCAAAACAGGAACAAAGTTGTTAAGCCAGGGGTGGAACCCTAACCTTGACGACTTGTTCCGACCTTTACTTAGTTTTACAAAACTCTCACCAAAGTCTCGAAGGACTCCAACGACCTGAAGTCACGGCATGACTAACGGGATGCGTGCCAAACGCCCAAGAATTGAGGCAAAAGCACAGTCTAGAAAGTCAAAGTGTGTACGACGAGTCCTTGAGAATAGTCGAATCACTTTGGGTAGTCGAAGTCTAATAGCCGCAGACGATCTATTTCTCGAATTTTTATGTGTTTTCGATTCTGAACCCGCAACTACTGACTCTGATGATTCGTTGATTTTATGTGTTTGTTTGTGTATTTACCTGTTTATGTGTTTAATTTTGGAGACTTATTCGACTTTTGTCGACACGCACGACTCGCACTGCACTTCTATCTCAAAACGCTGACAAATCCCTAAATTATGGACGACTTTAGGCTATGATATACGCTTATACTATACTCGATGTATTAATCGTGATCGCTATATTCGAACACTCGCGGATTTTGAATGATAGGTTTCTGTATTCTGACTGCCTCTTGTGATTACATGCCTGTGTGCTTCTATGAATTCTGTGAATTATGTGCTTCTGTGCTCTATGTGCTTATGTGCTTACGCGTTTCTGTGTTTACATGAATCTGTGATTATATGCTTACATGATTGAATGTGTTCCTGAGCTTTATAATGAATCGCTAGTCTACATTAGCTCCTGGTATAGTCGAAGAGTAATCGAACTTGTGTTGAGCCCTGTGACGATGTCTGTTGCAGACAATGTCGTCATCTGGATCTCGCGATGCTCGCCGAAGGCAAGCAGATAAACGCCTCGCTGCCATGCTCTCTAAACAGATGGCAAAAGTAGTTCCTCAGCTCGTGGGCGAACTGTACGAGAACATGAGCAAATCATCTGAGGAGTCCCGAACTGAAACTCCCAAGACTGTTTTCAGCTTCAAGCAGTTCAAGGCTTGTGGGCCAAAGGAATTCACTGGCGAGGAAGGCCCTACAGCTTTGTTCCAATGGTTTGACTCCATCGAGGTCACTCTACGACAGAGCGGTTGCCCCGATGATCTCCGCACTCTCAACGCAACTGGCGTCTTCCAGTCCCGCACTTTAGACTGGTGGACGGCTGAGAGAAAGAAACGCGGAAACGATTCAGCCTACGGTCTGTCGTGGGACGAGCTCAAGGAAGTCATGCTGGAAGAATTTTGCCCTCCTCATGAACGCCAAAAGTTAGAAGATGAATTATGGCACATAAAGCAGAAGGATGGTGAAAACGCTGCTCTCACTGCTCGCTTCAAGCAGCTCAGTATTATTTGCCCCGATCAAATCAAGACTCTGGAGATCGCAATCAAAAAGTACATCCGCGCTTTGCCCGACTGTGTTGCAGATTTTGTGCAAGCGGCCAAGACAACGACGATCGAAGAGACTTATCTATTGGCCGCTGAGATCAACGACAAGCGGGTTAAAGCTGGTGTCTGGGATAAAGCTCCCAAGAATCTGCATCAAGCCACTTTCGCACCAACTACTGAACCCACCACCACATCAAGCAACAAGAGGAAGAACAAGAGAAAGAGCAACTCCAACAACAAGAACTGTGCAATCACTACTGCACCAGTTCAAGCCGTACCTGCTCAGCAACAGCGTCAAGTAGTGGTGCCTATGGTAAATGCACCCTTTGCATAGCGTGCATATACTGGGCCACACCCGCTTTGCCCTACCTATACTTACCACCACCCGACTACCATCGCTTGCCGTTTCTGTGCAAACTGCAATGTGTATGGTCACTTCACCACCAACTGCCGTGGTCGTCAAACCCAAGCTCCAGCTCAAGCCACTGCTCATCAAGCTCTATTCCCAGCCCCACAAGGCCAACAAGCGGCTCAGGCACCCGCGATCAACGCCCGAGTCTGCTTCGCATGTGGTGATCCCAACCACTTTGCGAACATGTGCCCGAACATGGTCGTGAAACAAGAGCCCCAGCAGCCGCAGCAACACCAGCAGCAACAACAACAACAAGCAGCACGTGCTCGAACTTTCAACATCAACGTGCGCCAGGCCCAAGTTGACAACAACGTGGTCAATGGTACGTTCCTCGTGAATGGTATTAATGCTTCATGTCTGTTTGATACTGGTGCCGATAACTGTTTTGTATCGTTTGAGTTCGAAAAGCTCCTTAATCGTAAGCGCTCCTACCTCTCATCGACGTTCGATGTTGAAGTTGCCACCGGAAGAACTGTCGCCGTTAATTCTGTTCTTCGTGATTGTACTCTCGAGCTCAACAATCACATCTTCCCAATCGACCTTACCCCATACAACTCGGAAGTTTTGACGTCATAGTAGGCATGGACTTTCTTCGCGAAAACCATGCTGAAGTTGTGTGCTTCGAAAAGATGATTCGATTTTCGCTTACGAATGGTGATTTATTGTGTGTTTATGGCGAAACTGCTTCAAAGGGTCTCAAGCTCATGTCATGTGTCCAAGATAGCAAGTATCTCCGCAAGGAATACAGAGCTTTCCTGACTAACATTGTAGTAGCGGAGAAGGAAAAGAAAGGTAGGCAAGGAGTAAACGACGTTCCAGTGGTTCGAGAATTTCCAAACGTTTTTCCTGAGGATCTTCCCGTACTACCGCCAAGTCGTGATATCGACTTTCGTATCGACCTCATTCCTGGAGCCAACCCTATTGCCAAAGCTCCTTACCGACTCGCACCGTCCGAAATGCATGAACTCTCGAACCAACTCTAGGAATTACTTGAGAAAGGCTTCATTTGCCCGAGTACCTCTCCTTGGGGCGCGCCAGTCCTTTTCGTCAAAAAGAAGGATGGGTCGTTCAGGATGTGCATCGACTATCGAGAATTGAATAAGTTAACTATCAAGAACCGCTATCCCATGCCTCGCATTGATGATTTGTTTGATCAACTACAAGGTGCTACGTGTTTCTCGAAGATCGATCTACGTTCAGGCTATCACCAACTATGCATCCAAGAGGAGGATATACCCAAAACCGCGTTTCGCACTCGTTATGGCCATTATGAATTCGTTGTTATGCCTTTTGGTTTAACTAACGCACCCGCGGTTTTCATGGATATGATGAATCGCGTGTGTAAACCATATCTCGACCTCTTCATCATCATGTTCATCGATAATGTCTTGATCTATTCTAAGTCAAAAGCTGAACACGCGCAACATCTACGTTTGGTTCTCGAGCTACTCTAAGGGAATCGACTCTATGCCAAGTTCTCCAAGTGTGAATTTTGGCTGGAGGAGGTTCAGTTTCTGGGTCACATCATAAATAGTCAAGGTATTCACGTCGATCCCGCGAAGATCGAAGCTGTTAAGTGCTGGATTACAGCCAAGAACCCGTCAGAAGTCCGTTCTTTTCTCGGACTAGCGGGCTATTATCGACGATTCATTGAAGGATTCTCAAAGATCGCTGTGCCGCTTACCGCTCTTACGCATAAAGACAAGCCTTTTGTTTGGGGAACTAAACAAGAGTCTGCTTTCCAAACCCTCAAGCACATGCTTTGCAATGCTCCTGTCCTCACATTGCCCGACGGAAATGACGATTTCATTGTCTATTATGATGCTTCCAACCTTGGTCTTGGTTGTGTTCTCATGCAGCGGGACAAGGTTATAGCTTACGCATCTCGTCAGCTCAAAATCCACGAGAAGAACTATACGACCCATGATCTCGAGCTAGGCGCAGTTGTTTTTGCGTTAAAGATTTGTCGACACTACCTGTATGGTACAAAGTGTACGATCTTCACCGATCATAGGAGCCTACAACACATCTTTGATCAGAAAGAACTTAATATGCGTCAACGCCGATGGGTAGAACTTATCAACGATTACGACTGTGAGATTTGTTATCACCCAGGCAAAGTAAATGTCGTTGCTGACGCTCTCAGCAAACGGAGTTATCTGCTCAACATTTGTGATGTCCAAGCCCAATACGATCTCGAAACCCTCATCCGCGAAGCTCAGCATGCCTGTTTTAATGAACGCACACTGAAGAAGGAACGAATCTATCACGATGGAGCTCAACTTGTGAATAAGCCGAATGGGATATTCCATTATCTGGACCGAATCTGGATCCCTAAACGGACCGAATTGCGAAAGATTTTGATGGACGAAGCCCACAAATCCCGGTATTCTATTCATCCCGGTGCCGACAAAATGTATCAGGACCTTCGCTACAAGTACTGGTGGCCGGGCATGAAAAGAGATATTGCTCTCTACGTTGGGAAGTGCCTGACTTGTGCAAGAGTCAAGGCTGAACACCAAAGACCCTCTGGCTTACTCGAACAACCACCGATCCCTATATGGAAGTGGGAGAGTATAGCTATGGACTTCATAACAAAACTTCCGCACACGTCATCAGGTCACGACAGCATTTGGGTTGTTGTTGACCGCTTAACCAAATCAGCTCACTTTTTGTCGATACGGGAAGACTACAAGGTAGAACGATTAGCCTGAATCTACACCAACGAGATCATTTGTCGACATGGGACGCCTCGTGACATCATCCCTGACCGTGACGCTCGGTTTACCTCACGACTGTGGGAAACATTTCAAACGGCTCTCGGTACTACGCTTAATCTAAGTACCGCATTCCACCCTCAAACCGACAGTCAGACTGAAAGAACGATCCGTACTCTTGAAGACATGCTTCGTTCGTGTGTCATAGATTTCGGTGGTAATTGGGATACATACCTGCCATTAGGAGAATTCTCGTACAACAACAGTTATCATTCCAGCATACAAATGGCACCATTCGAGGCTTTATACGGAAGAAGATGTCGATCGCCTATTGTGTGGCACGAGATCGGTCACTCGCAACTAACCGGTCCCGAGCTACTGCAAGAAACGACTGAAAAAGTCCTCCAAATTTGAGACAACTTGTTGAAAGCTCGAAGTCGACAGAAAAGTTACGCCGATAGACGACGCAAGCCCCTTGAATTTGACGTTGGCGACTACGTACTCCTAAAGGTATCACCTCGGAAGGGTGTGGTCAGATTCGGAAAGAAAGGGAAACTAGCGCCTCGATATGTTGGACCTTTTAAGATTCTGGAAAGGATCGGAAAAGTCGCCTACAGACTCGAACTACCGAAGGAACTTAGTAACGTCCACCCGACTTTCCATGTGGAAAACCTCCGAAGGTGCCTGGCTGAGCATGATTTAATTGTACCTCTCGATGATCTCCAAGTAAACAAAACACTACACTTCGTGGAGAAGCCTGTCGAAATCATGGACTGCCAAACCAAGCAACTCAGACGCTCGCGCATTCCTATTGTGAAAGTCCGATGGGAAGGCAAACGAGGCGCAGAGTTCACTTGGGAACTCGAAAGCGACATGAAGGCGAAGTACCCGCAGTTGTTTGTTACGGCTTCGGCCTAATTTCGGGACAAAATTCCCTCAAGTAGGGGAGGCTGTAACACCCCGTGTTTCGAAAGTCAAAGTCAAAGTCAAGATTGAAGTCAAAGGAAGACAAGATTGCTAATTGCGATCTGTCTCTCCTTGCTCAATTCCTGTTTTGACTTCTTTGACTTGTAGTTAGTCTATTTTATTTTCGCTTTAGTTGTATTATGTGGAGTATCTATTAATAATCGCATATTAATCGCCATTTATCGCATGTTTAATCGCTTTATCGCTGTCGCAATCGCACACGCAACTCGAATTACGCATTTTGGTTATTGTTATACGTGTGTGTTCTTTATGTGTTACTTGTGCAGGTTTATTTATGTTATGTGTGGTAATCAATCGAAACGCAATCGAAACTCAATCGCAATCGAAAAGGTATGATTAATTGGTGGAGAAGAGATAGTGCGAGATATGAGTAGTTGGGATTAAAAGTAATTTGAATAGAAAAATCTATCGCATCGCAACGTGCTACCCGTTAATCGAAATGGCAAAACTCGTCACGCCGAGCACTCGAACCAGGTGCTAGCCGGCCGGATTGCCATCCGACCGGGCTGCCATCCGAGCTAGGTGCCATCCGACCTAGGAGCCACTCGGCAAGGCTGTCACTCGAACGAGATGCCATTCGACCGACCAGCCCTTTCCACTTTGGGAATCCTATAAATACCCTTTGTCACTTTCAAACTTTCTACTTTTGGCAAGTGACGTCCGACCAGGTCGTTTTCCTCACTTTTCTTCAGATTTCTCGCGATTCCGGTAAGATCTCGTCCTAAATCTTGTACTTCCTTAATCTACACACACTCCTACACCTTTCTATCGTTTGAATCTTAACTTTCAACCGTGAAATCATCAAGATTCAAGGTGTTCTAGGATGACGTCATCATGTGTTCTTGAGGAACTTCATGTTTTGGCCTCATTCCACCAAGAACAACTTAGATCTAACCGATTTCCACATAAACAAACAAGGATCTTTCATAGATCTAAACATATTCACAAGAAAAAGGATTGAAAGATGGTTTTCCAACTTTCTTTCAACTCTTTTACACTCAATGCACTCAGAACCGATAGAATCGGAACCTGTGCCGGCTTACTACTCATTATTGTGGTGGTGTTGATTCAAGATCCGTATTCTATCCACGAGAGTATCGATTTCGAGTTAACCAAGAACAATCGTCCTGAACCGGTGGACTGACCGAACTTGGGTGGTTCCTGTTCGATCGGGTCACTAAAGCTTAGGATGGAGTTCTGTTGGTTAGCACGATATCAACCCATCTCGATAAAACGATAAACTATCAAAACAACCAAGTGAAGGACAAACAGGTCAACCAGGACGGAGAGCCGTCCGAACGGACAGCCAAACCGTACGACTGGCCACCCGTACGACTTGCACCTTGGTCCCACACTTAACCATTTTTGCCAACACTTGAAGTCTGAATGTTGAACGGATTGTTGTCCGATCGGACTACCATCCGATCGAACTGCCAATCGAATCATGAGACATTCGAACTTCAACACTTAAACAATTTCCAACATGTTCAATGCACAAAGGATGCCACCCGATCGAACAACCGTCCGATCGAGTGACACCCTGCTGTTAACTTGTTCTCACTGAAGTGCCAACCGAACGGATTGCCGTCCAATCGACCGACCTGAAAGGTAGAGGTACTTCAATGTTTTCAAAATGCTACAACGAAAACTTCAAAAGTCAAGCCATCACACACAAGCACATCCTTCCCAAAGGAAGAAACAATCCACTCGAACAGTCATCCGACCGGATGACCATCCGAACGGATAACCACCCAAACAGGTCAACATCCGCACGAATGGCCGACCGGCCGGATCACCATCCGACCGGATCGCCATTCGGCACTTAGTGACTTTTCTCGTTTTACGCGCCGCTTATCTTTTATGCTATCGTTAACTGTTCAGGCTAACCTCGCTCTACGCGCTCCCTTCAATCCAGCAACGCTGTAAGTATACTCGATCCCTTTTTGCTTTACGCACTTTTGGGTGTTACATACGTAACTTATACAAAATCACATCGAACACACTACGCAATACTTTAAACGCTAACCGTTATCGCATGTATACGTGACTAAATGAATGCTTGTTTGTTATGTGTAAGGACTCTCAAAAATGTCATGAAGCAACCCACAAGTGAAAACCCGGACCCCTGAAACCATACTGTGCATGAAAAACCAAGAAATCAAGAAGTATGGTCTTCAGGCGGGCCGCGTAAAGGTTAAGCTTGTCTTACGCGGGCCGCGTCAAACATGGGTTGACTGGATAAGTGTTCCGGATCCACGTAGTGACCACCTGGCTAACCTACTCGTGACTGGTCAAGCCTACTCGTAGACTGGGCGGCCACGCGGGCCGCGTAAGATATAAGGGATAGGTTACGCGGGCCGCGTAAGGCCCTAAATTCAGCTATAAACAGCCCGTCACTTGCACAATCCACTGGTGTCGATCAAAACTTTCAAAAACGAATTCATATCACTCTGAAGTCGAAATTTCATATATAATTAGCGAGGTGCTGCTTCGATACCGGGTATTAACTCGATCGCTGCTACGATTCAATGTCCGATCGATTAAACTATCCAATGGATGTTTAAGTGCTGCCCACATTAGGGTTTATGCTTTGTCATTCATCGTTAATTCGATGAATGTTTAAGTATCGCACTTTGTCATTCGTTGTGAAGGTTTTAATCTCGTGAGTTATCGTAAATGTTGTATTAGTTACTAACCGAGTTCGTGTGCATGTTATTAATTTAGGTTAAAAGGCTAATCAGTAGGCTAGGCTCTGCTTAATTAAATCTGCAATGTGAGTCATTTTATTTTTATCAAATTACTTTCAAAATCATGTTTATTTTCAAGGTTATAATTACAGGGATTAAGTCTTTGTAGTCACCAAATTACAGCCGGTATGTGGGGTTTTGTATACATTACTTGATAAACTTCACCATTGGACAACTAGTTAGCCAAGGGGTGATATGACCATAGTCACAGACACCATCGGGCTAAGAGGCTACCGATGGATGTTCGAGTGACAAATACTGTGGGTAGTTGTTTGATATATGGAAACATTGTAATCGCTCTTAATTAGGGCTGTAAACGAACTGAACGTTCGGCGAACAGTTCGTGAACTGTTCGGCGGGAAGTTCGTTTATGTTTGTTCGTTAATAAACAAACGAACACGAACAAGACATTTCGTTCGATTAACTAAACAAACGAACATGAACAAAGGTCTCGTTCGTTCGATTACGTTCGTGAACGTTCGATAATATGTTCGTTCGTTTATGTACGTTCTTGTTAGTTTGTTTGTATTCATTAGTTAACAAATTTTAATTTTTCTTCTTGCTTTTATTTCCCCTAAACATTAATCAATTTCCCTCCAAACTTTTTCCCCACCTAATCTTTGTTTCCCTCAATCTTTTTTTCCCTCCTAACCTTTCCCCCTAATTTTTATTTCCCCACTACACGTTAACTCTTTACAAAAAAGATTTTGACAAGTCATTTATACGAGGATCGTATGAAGAATTTGTGGAACTTGGTCATTCAAGAATCAAGACATTTTGAGTGAATTTATTTACCTATGAATTAGGATTATCATGTATTCATGTCTAAGTAATTTTAGATAATTATGTCTAAATTAGAGTGGTGGATTATCATGAACTTAAATTAGTATAATTTAACTTATCATGTTAAATGTTCGATTGTGTTCGGAACTTGTGTTCACGAACTGTTCACAAACAACTAAGTTCCTTAACAAACGAACACAAACATAGAATCATGTTCGTTAACGTGTTCGTGAACCGTTCGTTAGACCGAAAAATCTTAACAAACGAACACGAACAAGGCCTTGTTCGTGTTCGTTTGGTTCGTTTACAGCCCTACTCTTAATACTGTAAATTATAACAAACATGTCGTTTTCATAAAAAGAATGATTCACCAGTATTTCCCGCTGACAAAACCTTTTTCAAACATGTTTCAGGTGATCTGTTGTGATCCAAGAAAAGTGCCGTGAAGCACTACAAGCTTAAGTAAGTGGCTTAATGTAAAATAAAGAAACATGTTTTGTAAAATAAAGATTTCTCTGTGAAATCTTATGATTGTAAAATACCGGGGTTTTATCCCGAGTTGTGAAATAAAATAATCGGGAAAATTGCGGTTTTAAAAAGATCCTGAAGAAAACTTCCGCTGTTAAATAAATACCACGGGATTTTCTGTCCTGCGGCTCCTGAAACGGATCAACCCGGTTCAGGGGCCGTGACAGAAAAAGGTGGTATCAGAGCCACTGATTTAAGCCAATTAAGTAATTAGAAAATACTTAATTTTACTAATTGCTATTATGTGATTATGTGTTTTATTATTTGAATATTTGTGTACAGTATGGGTAAGCAAAAGCTTTCAAACATCTATCTTAAATTAGATAGGTCATCAAACGAGAAGGGAAGTTCATCCCAAACAAATTCCTCAAAACCCTATGTAAATCCTGAAGAAGGAATATTTGTCCGTAAGGCACAATATGAGGAACCACTTTCTCCTAATAAAAGAAGTTTGATTATTAGGAAAAGTCAAGAGAAAATAAAGAAATCCAAAGGAGGGAAAGTTAATCAGAAAACCCAAGAACTAGGCAGTAACCCTCCATGGGAAGACAAGTTAGATGAAAAATGGGCAGATCTTTATATGTTAGCGACTGTAGCAGTAAATGCAAATCTTTAAATACTCTTACTCAAGTTTTAGCACCCTTATCACCTACAATCTAGAAATCTTATCCAGTAAATAAATAAGTTACAGTAAACCCTAATATGTTTTATTTTCAGTTGTTCTTTGTACTAAATTAGTCACACGGTATGCAATAATATTTTCTATGAAATTTTGTTATAAAATTTTTACTTAGCAATTTTTGTGTATTTTGCATATGTGCTAAACAGCATGAGTGACTTGTCTGAAGCCATTCAGAATTTAAATCTCTATCCGGTAAAAATAGAGGTTTCCAGAGATTTCAATAGGTATATACCAGATATAGAAGAACCTATGGAATTCACTGCTCCACCTCCGGAGAAACCCAAGCCCAAGAAAAGGAGGAGATTTGTGGGATGGAGGCGTGTGCGCAGGAGGAAACCTGCAACTAGGAAGATTCCTAAAATAGAAAATCCCTTAGACAAAGGGAAGGGGATTGAAGACGGGGAAGGTTTTAGGCAGATGGAAATGCAGTTTGGGGAATATTCTAGGCAAATGGAAAAGGAGTATGGGGAAGGTTCTAGACAAACCAAGATAGAAATTGGAGAAAGCTCTAAGCAAACCCAGGAAATGACATTGCAGGAGGAGCTAGATTTTATATTGGCAAGCTGTGATACTATTAAGCCTGTCAATAAAAATGTTTTTACTCATCCTATTTAAACTCAACTTCTAATGAATTTGGAACCAGCAATCCCAGAACCTATAATTCACACTCAGCCTCTAGGAATGGATGAATGGTGGACCAATGATTGGCAATTCCAAAACTTGCTCAACAGTCCTTATTCCTTTCTCCCTCAGTTTGACCCCGAACCTATACCAAACCCACCTATGAGCAATGAGAATTTAGCTAAACTCCGTCACTTTGGCGAGGAGTTGGTGGATGCAGGAAATAGGATCAGGGAAGTAGGAGAACAGATCTCCTGGAAATACGACGAGAGGGAACGTCGTTACTGAAATACCAACTGACAAAGGATAGTGGGTTTGTTAAAACTATGGTTGTATAATAAAATACTAAAATATAATCTTGTGAAATAACTACAAATAAAACTTTGTAAGATATGGTGTGTATTGATGCATATTATAAAATATAAATGGGAATCGAGAAATAGATAGTTTTGGCTATATGTGTTGTGAAAATTGTATGATTGTTTTGTGTATAATTGTTATTTATTCGCTACTAATAAATTATATATATTAATTATCAGATGGAAAACACTAATAATGAACCAGTTAATGAGGTTAATCAATCTGAGCAACATCCGGGGGATCAATATATGACTAGGCAAGATATAGAAAATATCGTTGCTCAAGGAATAGCCAATGCTATTCCAGCAATACTTGCTGCTGCACAGAAACCTGCTGAACCTCAACAAATCATTCCTAGCAAACGTATTTCTGAAAATAACTTCAGTAATAGCGTAAACGGAGGCGGTAATCATACTGATCACAATAATGATCCACTGCAAGCTCCGCTCCCTAAGAAAATGAAAGCTGCAACGCCAGGTTGCACTTACAAAGAATTTCTTGCTTGTAAACCCACTGAATTTGCAGGCAATGAAGGAACAACTGCAGCACTGCGTTGGTTCGAGAAAACTGAGGCAGTGATTACAATAAGTAAATGTGCCAAAGACGACAAGGTGATGTACGCTTCAAATCTTTTCAAAGAAGGAGCGCTAGAATGGTGGAATACAGTACTTCAAGCCAAAGGAAGAAGTAGGGCCTATTCCATGAACTGGGAAGAATTTAAGAATCTTGTAGAAAGAAAATTCTGTCCTGAGTATGAAAAAGATCAAATGGCAAATAAGTTCCTAAACCATCGAATGATGGGTGTAGATTGTCGTGGGTATACTTCGACATTCTTTAAATATGCTAGAGTGGTACCAACACTGGCTTCGCCAGAACCGGTACTCATTTCTCGCTATATTTGGGGATTAATTAGCGAAATTCGTAATATCGTTAAAGCTGCGAGACCTCGTACTATTGACGATGCGGTGGAACTAGCTAACACCCTAACTGACGAACTTGTACGCACAAGAGATGAACATAGGAAAAAGGAACTGGCTCAGAAAATTACCCAAGGATTTCGTACGGGTAATAATAATAGCTTCAGGAGAAGAGGAACAGGGCAATCTTCAACTCCGCCGTTCTGTAGGAATTGCAAAAAGAAACATTATGGAAGATGTAATGTAATCTGCAACTTTTGCAAAACTGTAGGACATCGCGAAGAAGATTGCAGAAAGAAAACTAGGATCTGCTATAACTGTGGAGAAAATGGGCATTTCAAAATAGAATGTCCTAAATTGATCAAACCAGCAGATAACAAAGCCAAGATGGCTGACGGAGCTACTAAAAAGAATGTAAGAGCATTCCAGCTAACCACTCAAGAAGCAGAACTTATTCCAGATGTGATAGCTGGTACGTTCTTAGTTCACAACGTGTATGCAAAAGTATTATTTGACTCTGGTGCAAACCATAGTTTTATCAATACTTCATTCTGTTAAGCTCTTAATTTACCTTTGACCAACCTTAGGCAAATTTTTACAGTCGAAACAGTAGATGGGAATTCAGTTAACATAGATAAGGTTTTGCAAAAAGAAAATATAGAACTTTTAGGATATAAATTTCATGCAAACCTATTACCAATGAATTTAGCTGGGTTCGATGTTGTGTTAGGAATGGATTGGTTAGTAGCCAACCATGCTCGAATCCTTTGTGACCAGAACTCCATAGAAATTCGTGCACCTACTGGAGAAATAATCATGGTTACAGGGGACAGGCCACGAAAACCCATGAAGTTCATTTCAGTAATGAAAGTTGCTAGTTATGAACGAAAACAAGGAATAGTGTATATGATTTCTGTAGTCATTAGCACTAAGGGTAAAGAACTTAAGGAAATTCCTGTAGTTTCAGAATACCCAGATGTATTCCCCGAAGAACTCCCGGGATTACCACCAGATAGGGAAGTAGAATTTAGAATTCATCTAATTCCAGGAACTACACCGATAGCCAAGGCACCTTATCGGTTAGCACCCACAGAAATGTTAGAACTGAAAAAGCAATTAGATGAATTACTATGTAAAGGTTTCATACAACCTAGTTCATCCCCGTGGGGAGCACCAGTGTTGTTTGTAACGAAAAAGGATGGTTCGATGAGAATGTGTATTGATTATAGAGAATTGAATAAGGTTACAATTAAGAATCGATACCCATTACCTAGGATTGATGATCTATTCGATCAACTTCAAGGAGCTAAATATTTTTCTAAGATAGATTTACGCTCCGGATATCATCAATTGAAGGTACAAGAAGAAGACATACCTAAAACTGCTTTTAGAACTAGGTATGGTCATTACGAGTTTACAGTCATGCCCTTCGGATTAACGAATGCACCTGCAGCATTCATGGACATGATGAATAGGATTTGTAAACCGTACTTGGATAAATTTGTAATTGTTTTTATCGACGATATACTTATTTACTCCAAAAATCAGGACGAACATTGTCAGCACTTGCATGCACTCTTAACTTTGTTAAGAAAAGAAAAGCTATATGCCAAATTCTCGAAGTGTGAATTTTGGCTACAAGAAGTGCAATTTCTAGGTCACATGGTGAATCACGAAGGCATTCATGTAGATCCTGCTAAAATCGAGGCAATTACCAAATGGAAGGTTCCACAAACCGCAATGGAAATTAGAAGTTTTATAGGTTTAGCTTGATACTATAGACGGTTTATTAAGGATTTTTCCAAGATAGCTGTACCATTAACTAAGCTAACCTGTAAAGCAGTTAAGTTTGAATGGGGACCTAAACAAGAAGAAGCCTTTAGGATCTTGAAGCAGAAATTAACAAATGCTCCAATCCTAGCCTTGCCAGAAGGAACAGAAGATTTTGAAGTTTACTGTGATGCTTCAAAACTAGGATTAGGATGTGTGCTTATGCAACGCAAGAAGGTAATTGCGTATGCATCAAGGCAATTGAAAAAGCATGAGGAGAACTATACGACTCATGATTTAGAATTAGGAGCCGTAATTTTTGCCCTTAAGATCTGGAGACATTATCTTTATGGAAGTAAATTTACTGTCTATACGGATCACAAAAGTTTAAGGTACATATTTGGGCAAAAAGAGTTAAACATGAGGCAAAGAAGATGGATGGAGATCCTAAGTGATTACGACTGTGATATTCAGTATCACGAAGGAAAGGCAAATGTAGTTGCAGATGCCCTAAGTCGTAAATATCATGAGAAACAACGAAGAGTTCGTGCTCTCAGATTAAATCTACAATTAGATTTAATGAAACAACTAAAGAATGTTCAAGAAACAGCAATCAAGGATGATGCTGAAGGAATGAAAGGACGAATAAAAGAATTGGAACAAGGAGCTGATGGAATTTGGAGATTCCACAAAAGTAGAATTTGGGTACCTAAGCAGGGAGAATTAAGAAATAAAATTTTAGAAGAAGCTCTTACATCTAGGTATACCATGCACCCTGGAAACAATAAAATGTACCAAGATTTAAGAAATAACTTTTGGGGGATAGGAATGAAAAAGGATATAGCTCGATATGTTTCAAAGTGTCTTACTTGTTCACAAGTAAAAGCCGAACATCAGAAACCTTCAGGTCTACTACAACAACTAGAGATACCTGTATGGAAATGGGAACTCATAACAATGGATTTTGTTACTAAGTTACCCAAAACCAGAAAAGGTAATGATGCAATTTGGGTAATTGTAGATCGATTAACCAAATCAGCTCACTTTCTATCTATAAAAGAAACCTTTAGTATGGAAAGGTTGGCAAAGTTGTATGTAGATGAAGTAGTATCCTTACATGGAGTTCCACTCTCCATTGTATCGGATAGGGATAGTCGTTTCACTTCCCATTTCTGGACTAGTTTCCAAGAAGCATTGGGAACTCGATTAAATTTAAGCACTGCATATCATCCTCAAACAGATGGACAAAGTGAAAGAACAATCCAAACTCTGGAAGACATGCTCAGAGCATGTGTGATAGATTTTGGTGGAAATTGGGACGACCATTTACCTTTAATTGAATTCTCCTATAACAATAGTTATCATTCAAGCATTGAAACTGCTCCATTCGAAGCACTGTATGGACGAAAGTGCAGAACTCCAGTTTGTTGGGCAGAAATAGAAGAAAGTCAATTGTCAGGTCCTGAAATAGTGCAAGAGACAACCGACAAGATTACTCAAATCAAGGAAAGACTGAAGACGGCTCGAGATCGCCAGAAGAGTTATGCAGACAATAGACGGAAGCCGTTGGAATTCCAAGTAGGAGACAAGGTACTATTGAAAGTTTCTCCTTGGAAAGGAGTAGTTCGATTCGGTAAGAAAGGAAAGCTAAGTCCAAGATACGTAGGACCATTCCCAGTAATCCAACGTATAGGACCAGTTGCTTATCGTTTACAACTACCAGAAGAGTTAGCTGGGGTACATGATGTATTTCATATATCCAACCTCAAGAAATGCCTATCAGACGAATCTTTGGTAGTACCTCTCCAAGATATAGAGGTAAACGAAAAGTTAAAGTTTGTTGAGAAACCTCTTCAGATAGAAGATAGAAAGGTGAAATTCCTCAAACATAAACGGTTAGTACTTGTCAAGGTCAAGTGGGATTCAAAGAGATGACCTGAATACACATGGGAGCTGGAATCGGAAATGAAGCGAAAGTATCCTCACTTATTCCAATAAATCTCGAGGACGAGATTTTAAATAAGGTGGGGAGAATGTAAGGAATCACAAAAATGTCATAAACCAACCCACAAGTGAAAACCCGGACCCTTGAAACCATACTGTGCATGAAAAACCAAGAAATCAAGAAGTATGGTCTTCAGGCGGGCCGCGTAAAGGTTAAGCTTGTCTTACGCGGGCCGCGTCAAACATGGGTTGACTGGATAAGTGTTCCGGATCCACGTAGTGACCACCTGGCTAACCTACTCGTGACTGGTCAAGCCTACTCGTAGACTGGGCGGCCACGCGGGCCGCGTAAGATATAAGGGATAGGTTACGCGGGCCGCGTAAGGCCCTAAATTCAGCTATAAATAGCCCGTCACTTGCACAATCCACTGGTGTCGATCAAAACTTTCAAAAACGAATTCATATCACTCTGAAGTCGAAATTTCATATATAATTAGCGAGGTGCTGCTTCGATACCGGGTATTAACTCGATCGCTGCTACGATTCAATGTCCGATCGATTAAACTATCCAATGGATGTTTAAGTGCTGCCCACATTAGGGTTTATGCTTTGTCATTCGTCGTTAATTCGATGAATGTTTAAGTATCGCACTTTGTCATTCGTTGGGAAGGTTTTAATCTCGTGAGTTATCGTAAATGTTGTATTAGTTACTAACCGAGTTCGTGTGCATGTTATTAATTTAGGTTAAAAGGCTAATCAGTAGGCTAGGCTCTGCTCAATTAAATCTGCAATGTGAGTCATTCTCTTTTTATCAAATTACTTTCAAAATCATGTTTATTTTCAAGGTTATAATTACAGGGATTAAGTCTTTGTAGTCACCAAATTACAGCCAGTATGTGGGGTTTTGTATACATTACTTGATAAACTTCACCATTGGACAACGAGTTAGCCAAGGGGTGATATGACCATAGTCACAGACACCGTCGGGCTAAGAGGCTACCGATGGATGTTCGAGTGACAAATACTGTGGGTAGTTGGTTGATATATGGAAACATTGTAATCGCTCTTAATACTGTAAATTATAACAAACATGTCGTTTTCATAAAAAGAATGATTCACCAGTATTTCCCGCTGACAAAACCTTTTTCAAACATGTTTCAGGTGATCTGTTGTGATCCAAGAAAAGTGTCGTGAAGCACTACAAGCTTAAGGAAGTGGCTCAATGTAAAATAAAGAAACATGTTTTGTAAAATAAAGATTTCTCCGTGAAATCTTATGATTGTAAAATACCGGGGTTTTATGCCGAGTTGTGAAATAAAATAATCGGGAAAATTGCAGTTTTAAAAAGATCCTGAAGAAAACTTCCGCTGTTAAATAAATACCACGGGATTTTCTGTCCCGCGGCTCCTGAAACGGATCAACCCGGTTCAGGGGCCATGACATTATGTTTACACATGGAATGCTGTCTACCTGCCTTAGCAACGGTAGTACTATTAGTTTGGACTCAGCACCCGTTCACTCGGGGGTTGTTAATGACAATTACCTACATGGGTCACAGTGGTGAACATGTATCGCGAACTGCCTTGGGCAGTCAACCCGCAGTCATTGGTATCGATAGGTTCATGTCGATAACTAACATGCCTCATTTCACTCTGTGTACATGCTGGTTATGCGTAAACTATTTCGAACTCTATGTGCTATTATCAAACTTGTATGCTCACCTTTACACTATGTGTATTGACTTTTATTTTAACGTATGTGACAGGTGCTTAGGATGCTTATCTGCTAGGAAATCGAGGCTAGAATAAGGTCTTAGAGACCAACAAATAGTTTTCTGTACAAATGAAATCTGAGTTGTCGGAACAGAACTACTTGGCTAGATTCGTCTGTAATAATTTGTTTGCCTTTTAAGATGTAAGGACTTGTAAAAATTGTCCCTAAATGACCCGTAAGTGAAAACCCGGACCCTTGAAACCCTACTGTGCATGAAAAATCAAGAAATCAAAGTTTTTTGGGTTTCAGGCGGGCCGCGTAAGCCATAAGAGAGGCTTACGCGGGCTGCGTCAAAGTATGGTTGACCAGATAAGCGTTCAGGGCCACGTGGCAGACCTAGGTATGACACGGATGTCCTAATCTACGCATAGATGGCCCTCGCGGGCCGCGTAAGATTAAGAGGGGGCTTACGCGGGCCGCGTAAACCCCAAATTTCAGCTATAAATTGCTTGTCGCATGGCCTGTTCATCTGTGTCGAAATCTTTAAACAAAATCGAAGTTCTACTGCTCGAATTTTACTTTCAAAATAGCAAGGCGCTGCTACGATACAAGGTATTAACTCGATCGCTGCTACGATTCAATGTACGATCGATTGAAACTATCCGATGGATGTTTAAGTGCTGCCCACATTAGGGCCATACTTTGTCATTCGTCGTAAATTCGATGGATGTTTAAGTATTGCACTTTGTCATTCATTGTGAGGGTTTTAATCTCGTGAGTTATCGTAAATGCTGTATTAGTTACTGACCTAGTTCGTGTGCATTGTTATTTAAATTAGGTTACAATGCTAATCAGTAGGCTAAACTCTGCCCGTTTAATTCTGCAATGTGAGTCATTCTCTTTTTATCAAAAGTATTTTACAATACTCCAGCTATTTTCAAAGTTATAATTACAGGGATTAAGTCGTGGTTATCTTGAATCACTGGCTAGTGGGGTATTGTGCACATTACTAATTTCTCACGGTTATGCTAATAAATCCTAACAGTGATAATCATCACTACTTGGGTGAAAGGACTCAATAGTGGTATGACCATCGTCACCAGGAGGTGACACGGCGCCAGATAAAAATAAGATAGAAGCCATTGTAATCGCTCTTATGCTGTAATTCATAACTATGTGTCGTTTTATCAAATTTGAATGACTCGCCAGTATTTCCCCGCTGATAAAATATTTTCAAAACATGTTTCAGGTGACTACTGTGAACTAAGGAAAAGTGCTACGGAGCACTAACAAGCTTGAAGTAGTGGCTCAGTTAAATAAATAAACATGTTTTTTAAATCAGGGAATTTCCTTGTGAAATTCCTCTATTGTAAATTACGGGTTTTATCCCGAATTATGAAATAAAATAATCGGGCATTTCAAGTTTTAAACGATCCTGTAAAATCTTCCGCTGTCAACTCAATTAATAAATACCACGGGTTTCTGTCCCGCGGCTCCTGGACCGGGTAAAACCGGGGCGGGGGCCGTGACAGAAAAAGGCGGTATCAGAGCCACTGATTTAAGCCAATTAAGTATTTAGAAATACTTAATTTTCCTGATTACCATCTTGTGAATATGTATTTTGTTAACTGACTACTTGTTAGTTACAGTATGGGTAAGCAAAGAATTTCGGACATCTATCGTCAACTAGATAGTACACCAAAAGATAAGGGAACCTCATTCCAATCAAATTCCTCAAGATACTCAGCAGATACTGAGGAAGGAATATTTATTCGTAAGGCACAGTTTGAGAAACCACTTACCATTAAGAAAAGGAGTTGGATTATTAGAAAAAGTCAAGAGAAAATAAAGAAGTCACAAACGAAAGAAGTGATAATTAATAAAGAGACTCAGGAATCAGGTGATAACCCACCATGGGAAGATGAATTAGAGAAACGGTGGGCAAATCTCTATATGTTAGCCACTAGAGCAGTAAATGTTAACTTTTAATTAAGTTAAACTGCCAACACCCTGACCCAGTACTAGCACCCATATCATCCATAAGCTAGAAACTTTAAAGAAACTTGCCCAATAGATAAAACAACTTAGTAAGAAAAGATAAACTAAAATAAATTATCCCTAGTATATTTTAAATTTCAGTTGTAATTTGTAATATATATATATATATATATATATATATATATATATATAAATCGCAATATTTTGTTTTAATCAATCTATTTGTATAAATATATTAGATATTTGTAATTAATATTTAAATTTTGATTGCCTTTCTGTGATTATTCAATTTACAAAATTTTAACCTAGAATTTTGTGTGTTTCTTCATATCTGCTAAACAGTATGAATGAGTTGTCTGAAGCTCTTCGGAATCTCAATCTCTATTCTGTTAATGTGGAAGTTTCCAAAGACTTTACCGGTTATTGTGCCGATGTTGAGGACTCTATGGAATTTCAAGCCCAGCCTCCGGAGAAACCCAAGCCAAAGAAGAGAAGAAGAATTGTGGGCTGGAGGCGTGTGCGTAGGAGGAAACCAGTGACACGAAAAGTTATAAAAACAGAGGGTCCAATGGATAAAGGCAAGGGAATAGAAATTGGGGAAATTTCCAGGCAAGACCAGGAAATGCCATTAGGGGAGGAGTTGGATCGTAAACTGGCAGACTGTGATATCCTTAAGCCTGTCAATGAAAACCTCTTTACTTATCCTGCTGAAACCCAACTCCCAGTGAATTTGGAACTGGCCATCCCAGATCCCCTTGTCAACACCCGACCTTTAGGAGAAATGGAAGAATGGTGGACCAATGACTGGCAGTTCCAGAATCTCTTAAATAACCCTTATACTTTTTTCCCTCAGTTTGACCCAGAGCCTGCACCAAACCCACCGATGAGCAATGAGAACTTGGCTGAACTCCGCCACTATGGCGAAGAGCTGATAGACGCAGGAAATTGAATCCGGGAGGTGGGAGAACAGATCTCCTGGAAGTACGACGAGAGGGAACGTCGTTTCTAAAATGCCAGCTGACGGGGATGGTGTGACTATGGTTATGTGGTAGTAGGAATATGTGTTTAATAAGATATAATCATGTGAAATAACTTAAAAATAAAACTTTTGTAAGATAACTAGTGTGTACGGATGCCTAATATATATAAAATATTGAACGTCGAAAAATCGACAATTTTGGGCTATACGTGTTGACATGATTATGTGCGATTGTTTTGTTATGTTTGGTTGTTAATTCCTTTATGTTAATCACTTATATAAATTAACTACCAGATGGCAAACGCTGGTAATGAACCCGTTAATGAAGTACATCAATCTGAGCAAAACCAGGAAGATCAATTTCTGAACAGGCAAGATATCGAGAATATCGTTGCTCAGGGAATAGCCAATGATATTCCAGCAATCCTTGCTGCTGCTCGGAATCCAGTTGAACCTCAACAAATTATTCCTAGCAAACGTACACATGGTGACAATTTCAGTAATAGTGTAAACGGAGGCAGCAACCATACTAATAACGACAATGATGGAATACAAGCCCCACTCCTTAAGAAAGTGAAAACTGCAACGACTGGTTGCACTTATAAGGAGTTTCTTACCTGTAAACCGGTTAAATTTGCAGGTAACGAAGGGGCGACTGCTGCACTGCGTTGGTTAGAGAAAACCGAGGCAGTGATTAAAATAAGTAAATGTGCTGAGGAAGACAAGGTCATGTACGCGTCGCATCTTTTTAAAGAAAGGGCGCTAGAATGGTGGAATACAGTACTACAAGCCAAGGGAAGCGATATGGCCTATGCCATGAGTTGGGAAGAATTTAAGCGGCTAGTGGAGAGAAAATTCTGTCCCGAATATGAGAAAGAACAAATGGCGAATAAATTTCTGAACCACCGGATGGTGGATGTAGATTGTCGAGGGTATACTTCGACATTCTTCGAATATGCTAGAGTGGTACCAACCCTGGCTTCGCCAGAGCCGGTACTTATTTCCCGCTATATATGGGGATTGATTGGCGAAATCCGTGATATCGTTAAAGCTGCGAGACCTCGCACTATTGACGATGCTGTGGAATTAGCTAACACTTTAACTGACGGACTAGTGCGTACGCGAGAAGAAAATAGAAAAAAAAAGGAGTGGCCCAAAAGATTACCCAGGGATTCCGTATGGGTAACCGTAGTAATTTCAAGAAAAAGGGAACTGGACAATCTTCCACTGTTCCATTTTGCAATGCCTGCAAAAAAGCATTTTGGAAGATGCAAAGGATATTGCAATTTTTGCAAAATTCCGGGGCATCAAGAAGAAGATTGCAGGAAGAAGAAAGCAACAATCTGCTACAACTGTGGAGAAGCTGGACATTTTAGGCCAGACTGCCCGAAATTGGTCAAACTAGCTGATAACAAAGCCAAACCTGCAGAAGAAACTACCAAGAGAAACGCAAGAGCCTTCCAGTTGACTACTCAGGAAGCAGAGCTAATCCCTGACGTGATAGCTGGTACGTTCCTAGTTCACGACGTTTATGCAAAAGTATTATTTGACTCTGGTGCAAACCAAAGTTTTATAAATACTTCATTCTGCCAAGCTCTTAACCTACCCTTAACCAACCTTAGACAAATTTTTACGGTAGAAACGGCAGATGGGAATTCTGTTAACATAGATAAGGTTTTGCGAAAAGAGAAGATAGAACTTTCAGGCCATAGATTTTCTGCAAACCTGTTACCTATGAATTTAGCCGGATTCGATGTTGTATTAGGAATGGATTGGTTAGTAACCAACCATGCTCGATTGTAACACCCCGAAAATATAAAACTTTAAATTGGAATTGTAAGGTATAAATAAATGAGAATTTACTAACTAGGAATTTTAACCTAGTTAGTTACAAGTCTAAAAATAACCTAAAGTAGGGTTAAAAGTAACTAAAATCAATGTTGATCAAAGTGGAGGGGTTTAGGTTGTTAAAATTGAAACTTGAATTTTAATAAACAAATAAAACACAAACCAAACACCCCACTTTGGGGCTCTGGTCGATCAGAACAACATGGGGGCGACACCCACCTTCAAACAAAACCTAGAATTCTACTAAAACTCTTAAATTGGAGGAGCAAATCTGGTCCAAACGAAAATCCGAGCTTAGAATCGTGATCCTCATCGCAAGAGGATTACAAGGTATGTAAAATTTAGTAAAAACTCTTAACTTGAAATTCTCATGAAAATTGGGAAAAATCTGAATTAGGGTTGCATGTATATGTTATGATGATTAAGGAACAACTATAGTGTCTAGGAACAAACCCTAGACCAATAGAAGTTGAAATCATAGGAAATTTTGGTGAATCCATGAACACCATTGTATGTGATTAATGGGTTATGGGTAAATTGATGAATACTAGGATATTGGGTGTTAATTTTGTGTAATTTGACAATTTGGAAGTGATTTCAGAAATCTAGAAGCTAACAATCATGTAAAATGTTGATTGAAGTGAAATTAGGGCTAAATGATAAGCTAGAAACTTGTCATATAATCTTGTAAAAAAATCTGCCTTTAAGGTGTTTGTGAAAATGCCTCAAAGAAGGCTTAAAATGGAAATTTAAAGCTTTAACGCGTAAATATGATGTTTCGGTATATTATGCGAAGAGAGGTTTAAAGAGAGTTCTAAACAGGTCTTGAATTGAACTCTATAGGAAAGGATACCGGAACGTCAAGTGGACAAGCCGGTGGTGATTTGCGGTTGAAGGGCGTACACTAAGGTACGTAACTTGATTGGTTACATTAAGTGAGATGTTAATGAGTTTCGTAAATCTTATCGTTGAATCTATGTTGATTATGGTTGGAATGTGAATTAATAGATTTAATATAGTCAACGAATCAATTGGTAGTCATCATAAGTGGATGGTTCCACAAGATGAGCCAACGGATTTATTAGTTGTGAAAATTGTAGTTTTAAACGTTCTAGTAGTCGAAAATGGCGATAATAATCACAAAGGCATTAAACCATGAAATTGGTAAGAAATGTGGGTGATAGTAAGCCCCGGACGTTGGGCATAAGGCGCCATAGGTTTAATAGTTAAATGGTAGTGAAGTGTGTAAGGTTAGAATGGGTCGAATAATTGTATATGGACATATAGTCTTTCGATCCGTAATCAATTTTTTCGGTATGAAATTCATAATAGGCATGTCGGTAACGAATTTACAGACACATAGGAAAAAGAATCACCTAAAACGGACTTACGAGTCAAAAGTTATGGCTATTTAAAGTTGGAATTTGATTGAACTTGGAACTGAGAATGTGCAGCATCAAACAAATGAAGAGGCTGTGAAAAACATGGCCTCGCGTAGCGCGAGCCCCCGTGGCGCTACGCGACGCCCTTGTTCCGAATTTTTTTTTATTTTTTTTCAATTGTTGATCCATGGAACTTGTTTGTAATCGCTTGGACTTGATCAAAACTAACTTTTGTTGTGTTTTTGATCCTAGGTGTTGATAGTAGCTAACCGGAAGATGGTCGAGCAAACTTTTGAAGAACCGAACACTATCTATTAGCTTCCGCAACGCTTTAAATCTTAAATAGACTTTGTGTATGGTCGTAAACAAATATTTAACAGCTTTTGTAATGTTTTAATTTAGTCGCTAGTTGACTAAGGTTGATGCTACTTATAAACTTCTTTTATGAAAGTTATGTTACTTAAACAATATTTTATTTGAAATGGTATATTCTATGATTAAAATCAAGTGAAATTAGACGGGTGTTACATCGAATCCTCTGTGATAAGAACTCTATAGAGATTCATACACCCACAGGAGAAGTAGTGGTGATTACAGGAGATAAGCCACGTAAGCCAATGAAATTCATTTCAGTAATGAAGGTGGCTAGTTATTCAAGAAAACAAGGAATAGTGTATATGATTTCGGTAATCATTAACACTAAAGATAAGGAACTTAAGGAAATTCCAGTAGTATCAGAATACCTGGATGTATTCCCAGAAGAACTACCTGGATTACCACCAGATAGGGAAGTAGAATTTAGAACTCATCTAATTCCTGGAACTACACCGATAGCCAAGGCACCTTATCGGTTAGCACCCACCGAAATGCTAGAATTGAAAAAACAGTTAGATGAATTATTAAGGATTCATACAACCTAGTTTGTCCCCGTGGGGAGCTCCAGTATTGTTCGTGAAAAAGAAAGATGGGTCGATGCGAATGTGTATCGATTATCGGGAATTGAATAAGGTTACAATTAAGAATCGATACCCATTACCTAGGATTGATGATCTTTTTGATCAACTTCAGGGAGTTAGATATTTTTCTAAGATAGATTTACACTCCGGATACCATCAATTTAAAGTACAAGAAGAAGACATACCTAAGACTGCTTTCAGAACTAGGTATGGTCATTACGAGTTTACAGTCATGCCCTTTGGACTGACAAATGCTCCTGCAGCATTTATGGACATGATGAACAGGATCTGTAAACCGTACTTGGATAAATTTGTAATTGTGTTCATCGACGATATACTCATTTATTCCAAAAGTCAGGACGAACATTGTGAGCACCTGCATGCACTCTTAACTTTGTTAAGAAAGGAAAAACTTTACGCCAAATTCTCGAAGTGTGAATTTTGGCTTCAGGAGGTGCAATTTTTAGGTCACATGGTGAATCACGAAGGTATTCACGTAGATCCCTCTAAGATAGAAGCAATCACCAAATGGAAAGTTCCGCAATCAGCTATGGAAATTAGAAGCTTTCTAGGGTTAGCAGGATACTATAGACGATTCATTAAGGATTTTTCCAAAATAGCTGTACCATTAACTAAGCTAACTTGTAAAGCAGTTAAGTTTGAATGGGGACCCAGGCAAGAAGAGGCTTTTAGGATTTTAAAACAAAGATTAACAAACACTCCAATTCTTGCCTTACCAGAAGGGACAAAAGATTTTGAAGTATACTGCGATGCTTCAAAACTAGGATTAGGATGTGTGCTAATGCAACGCAAAAAGGTAATTGCGTATGCCTCAAGACAATTGAAGAAGCACGAAGAAAATTATACGACTCATGATTTAGAATTAGGAGCCATAGTTTTTTCCCACAAGATTTGGAGACACTATTTGTATGGAAGTAAGTTTACAGTCTATACTGATCATAAGAGTTTAAGGTACATATTTGGGCAAAAAGAATTGAACATGAGGCAAAGGAGATGGATGGAAATCCTAAGTGACTACGACTGTGATATTCAGTATCACGAAGGAAAAGCAAACGTAGTTGCAGATGCCTTAAGTCGTAAGTATCATGAAAAGCAAAAGCAAGTTCGTGCTCTTAGGTTAAGCTTGCAATTAGATTTAATAGAACAACTGAAGAATGTCCAGGAATCAGCAATCAAGGATGATGTTGAATGAATGAAAGGATGAATAAAAGAATTAAAACAAGGAAGTGATGGAATTTGTAAATTCCATAAGAAAAGGATTTGGGTACCTAAGCAAGGAAAGTTAAGGAATAAGATTTTAGAAGAAGCCCATAAATTTAGGTATACCATGCATCCTGGTAATAATAAGATGTACCAAGATTTAAGAAATAATTTCTGGTGGATTGGTATGAAAAAGAATATAGCTAAATATGTATCTAAATGTCTAACTTGTTCACAAGTTGAGGCAGAACACCAAAAACCTTCAGGGTTACTTCAACAATTAGAAATGCCGGTATGGAAATGGGAACTTATAACCATGGACTTTGTTACTAAGTTACCCAAAACCAGAAAAGGTAACGAGGCGATTTGGGTAATTGTGGATCGATTAACCAAATCAGCTCACTTTCTACCCATGAAGGAAACCTTTAGCATGGAGAGGTTAGCCAAGTTATACGTAGACGAGGTAGTATCCTTACATGGAGTCCCACTCTCCATTGTATCAGATAGGGATAGTCGTTTCACTTTACATTTTTGGACAAGTTTCCAAGAAGCAATGGGGACCCGACTAAACTTAAGTACGGCTTATCATCCCCAAACGGACGGACAAAGAAAAAGGACGATTCAAACCCTGGAAGACATGCTTAGGGCATGTGTGATAGATTTTGGTGGAAACTGGGATGACCACGTACCCTTAATCGAATTCTCCTATAATAATAGTTATCATGCAAGCATTGAAGCTGCCCCGTTCGAGGCACTGTATGGATGAAAATGCAGAACTCCAGTTTGTTGGGCTGAAATAGGAGAAAGCCAATTATCAGGTCCTGAAATCGTACAAGAAACTACTGACAAGATCACTCAAATCAAGGAAAGATTGAAAACGGCTCGTGATCGTCAGAAAAGTTATGCTGACAATAGACGCAAGCCGCTAGAATTTCAAGTTGGAGATAAGGTACTCCTGAAAGTTTCTCCTTGGAAAGGAGTAGTTCGATTCGAAAAGAAACGAAAGCTAAGTCCAAGGTACGTAGGACCATTCCCAGTAATCCAGAGAATAGGACCAGTCGCCTATCGCTTACAACTACCAGAAGAGTTAGCCGGGGTACATGATGTGTTTCATGTATCTAACCTCAAGAAATGTTTATCTGACGAATCCCTGGTAGTACCTCTTCAAGATGTAGAGGTCAATGAAAAGTTAAAATTTGTTGAGAAGCCACTACAGATAGAAGACAGAAAGGTCAAGTTTCTCAAACACAAACGACTAGTGCTATTCAAAGTCAAGTGGGGTTCGAAAAGAGGACCCGAATACACTTGGGAGCTGGAATCGGAAATGAAGCGAAAGCATCCTCACTTATTTCAATAAATCTCGAGGACGAGATTTTAAATAAGGTGGGGAGGATGTAAGGGCTTGCAAAAATTGTCCCTAAATGACCCGTAAGTGAAAACCCGGACCCCTGAAACCCTACTGTGCATGAAAAATCAAGAAATAAAAGTTTTTGGGTTTTAGGCGGGCCGCGTAAGCCATAAGAGAGGCTTACGCGGGCCGCGTCAAAGTATGGTTGACCGGATAAGCGTTCAGGGCCACGTGGCAGAACTAGGTATGACACGGATGCCCTAATCTACGCATAGATGGCCCTCGCAGGCCGGGTAAGATTAAGAGGGGGCTTACACGGGCCGCGTAAACCCTAAATTTCAGCTATAAATTGCTTGTCGCATGGCCTGTTCATCTGTGTCGAAAATTTTAAACAAAATCGAAGTTCTACTGCTCGAATTTCACTTTCAAAATAGCAAGGCGCTGCTACGATACAGGGTATTAACTCGATCGCTGCTATGATTCAATGTCCGATCAATTGAAACTATCCGATGGATGTTTAAGTGCTGCCCACATTAGGGCCATACTTTGTTATTCGTCGTAAATTCGATGGATGTTTAAGTATTGCACTTTGTCATTCATTGTGAGGGTTTTAATCTCGTGAGTTATCGTAAATGTTGTATTAGTTACTGACCTTGTTCGTGTGCATTGTTATTTAAATTAGGTTACAAGGCTAATCAGTAGGCTAAACTCTGCCCGTTTAATTCTGCAATGTGAGTCATTCTCTTTTTATCAAAAGTATTTTACAATACTCCAGCTATTTTCAAAGTTATAATTACAGGAATTAAGTCGTGGTTATCTTGAATCACTGGCTAGTGGGGTATTGACGTGATTATCGTGGTCACGCAAATTTAATCCCAATAACACAACTATATAGATAGTGGCAAGTGGGTATCGAACACAGGGAGTTTGTGGAAAATGTGTTATTTCAAAGTTTATCTAAATTTTAACTAAATTAATCTAATTGCAAGAGAAATAAAATTCAAGAGTTTATGTGAGTGAATTGGTTTTAGACTAAATTAACTAAGTAAATTGCAAGAGAAAAGTTTGGTTGTAAGCAAATTAGAGACAAATGACCATCCTAGATTTCCGGTTTGTTTCGACATTCATATTATCATTCCACTAGAAAGAACTACATAGACATAGCTCGTGTGTGATTACTTGCAGTGATGAAAGGGAACTAAGTACTCAGATTCCTAGAACGTGAGGTTGTTACCCGATGATCAATCAACCCTTACCCAATCCTAATTCTACCCATGATATCTCGATTGCCAACGGCACCAAGAACGTATGGTTTCAAACTAGAAAATCATAAGAATTAACAAGTTACTAACAAACAATCACACACCATAACAAACCAACCATAAAGATAAGGATTGCTATTCTAGAAATTAGGAAATCAAATACAAAATGTCTCAAACAAACCTTCAATCTAGGACAATCATAAAGTGTTTAGCCACACATGGCTCGAATCAACATCATAACAAAGATATTATTGTTCATACGGATCAAAGACACAAACCGAATGTTAGAGATTGTCCAAAACCAAGCAAGAACCAGCCAATTCGCCCCTAGGATGCTCTCAAAACCGACAATGATCAGAATATGTGAAAAGACACCATCAAAACTAGAGTAAATTACGTTTTTGGCCCCTATGGTTATATCACTTTTACTATATTAGCCCAAAATAAGAATTTTTAACATATATGCCCCCATGGTCTCTATAACTAACCATTTTGGCCCCTAAGTCTAACCATCTTAACCCCCATGGTCTCTATAACTAACCATTTTGGCCCCAATGATCTCTAGACTTAGGGGCCAAAATCGTTAGTTATAGAAACCATGGGGGCAGATATGTTAAAAATTCTTATTTTGGGCTAATATAGTAAAAGTGATATAACCACAGGGGCCAAAAACGTAATTTACTCTCAAAACTAACTTAATGAGGCAGTTACACTTTTTCACGCAGCCACCACCGTAATTTACGGTCATACCGTAAATTACGGTGGACTTGATATATTTACGGTGGAGAAGGACTGATTTACGGCAGCTTCAGATCATCATCAGGTCCACCGTAAATTACGGTGAGACCGTAATTTACGGTGGTGTCTTGAAATTTCTTCTTTGTTTCATCTTTTGTTCCGCACACGACCCGTTCCACTCCAATACTCTCCAAAGCTGCGTTTTATCCACTTTAAACTCCCGAACCGCACCTGAAACATAAGCAACAGTAGTTATCTAATTCAAGATAATTACACGATTAAGTGAATGATTATTTCATCTTTTAACATAATTAAGGGTTGTCCAATGGACCACCCGTCACATCCCCACACTTAACCGTTACTTGTCCCAAGCAACTCATCAAATCAATTTCAAAACAAGTGATCAAATTAAACCAAGCAAAACATGCAATCTTTTTACTAACCCCTTTTTAACACCCAACCAATACACCCCTCTCTAAATCTCTCCTCTCGGCTACAAGTGAAAACTAGCAAAGATGGGCTAGACACACACTAGGCAAACGGGTGGTTACACAACTATAGGCTTGTACCTAAATCGATCATTCTCCTAAAATGTGTCAAACATAAATGCAAATCAAAGGGACTTTCAAGGTTGTAACGCGGCTAAGTGTATGGGTAGGAAATGGAATATATATGAAGTAGCGAAAACTTGACCCGGTCTTTTATTACACAAATAAACAGACAAACAACTATCAAACTTAACTACTATACACAAGATAACTAACATCACTTCTTTTTTTTTCATTTTTCATTGCTTTTTCTTTTTTTTTTTTCTTTTCTAATTTTTCTGTTTTTTTTTCTGCTTTTTTTTTTTTCCAAGTAATACTTTCAACATAACATCAAATAACATTACATACTACTAAACAATCACTAATCACTATAAAACCGGGTCAAGTTGGGTAAATTTTTAGGTAAGTAGCTAGGGGTAACAATTGATAGGCTTTTAAAGCACAAAATGGCAACTAAATGTCCAAACCCCCGCCCCTCTCACTACCATGCTCATATATATAACTTATGAGGTCCAACCCCCCAAATCCCACACTCGCTCACACCAACGACGAGGCTACCTAAATGCACTTATCCTTTTTGCATTCATGTCTAACTAAGGACTCAAATCGCATTCAAGCACAAGTTCTAATGCACCCCCACCCCCACACTCATCAAAGAAAATCATTATTTATGTACAATTGTGGCTACAACTCTCACCAAGAATGAAAAAGGTATCAAGGGTTGCCGGTGCACCAACTTGGGGTTAATCTAGGGTGTTCAAATTTTCACATCGTTTCACTTGGCTCAAAATTTTTCAAAATCTTCAAAAAATTCCCCCCATCCCCACACTTGGGATACATTGACCCCAATGTATGGTTTTGAGAGGCTTTGACCACCAAAACGTTTTTCAACATCAACAAAAACTAGCAAAGATGAGCTAGACACACACTAGGCAAACGGGTGGTTGCACAACTATAGGCTTGTACCTAAATCGATCATTCTCCTAAAATGTGTCAAACATAAATGCAAATCAAAGGGACTTTCAAGGTTGTAACGCGGCTAAGTGTATGGGTAGGAAATGGAATATATATGAAGTAGCGAAAACTTGACCCGGTCTTTTATTACACAAATAAACAGACAAACAATTATCAAACTTAACTACTATACACAAGATAACTAACATCACTTCTTTTTTTTTTCATTTTTCATTGCTTTTACTTTTTTTTTTCTTTTCTAATTTTTCTGTTTTTTTTCTGCTTTTTTTTTTTTTCAAGTAATACTTTCAACATAACATCAAATAACATTACATACTACTAAACAATCACTAATCACTATAAAACCGGGTCAAGTTGGGTAAATTTTTAGGTAAGTAGCTAGGGGTAACAATTGATAGGCTTTTAAAGCACAAAATGGCAACTAAATGTCCAAACCCCCGCCCCTCTCACTACCATGCTCATATATATAACTTATGAGGTCCAACCCCCCAAATCCCACACTCGCTCACACCAACGACGAGGCTACCTAAATGCCCTTATCCTTTTTGCATTCATGTCTAACTAAGGACTCAAATCGCATTCAAGCACAAGTTCTAATGCACCCCCACCCCCACACTCATCAAAGAAAATCATTATTTATGTACAATTGTGGCTACAACTCTCACCAAGAATGAAAAAGGTATCAAGGGTTGCCGGTGCACCAACTTGGGGTTAATCTAGGGTGTTCAAATTTTCACATCGTTTCACTTGGCTCAAAATTTTTCAAAATCTTCAAAAAATTCCCCCCATCCCCACACTTGGGATACATTGACCCCAATGTATGGTTTTGAGAGGCTTTGACCACCAAAACGTTTTTCAACATCAACAAAAACTAGCAAAGATGAGCTAGACACACACTAGGCAAGCGGGTGGTTGCACAACTATAGGCTTGTACCTAAATCGATCATTCTCCTAAAATGTGTCAAACATAAATGCAAATCAAAGGGACTTTCAAGGTTGTAACGCGGCTAAGTGTATGGGTAGGAAATGGAATATATATGAAGTAGCGAAAACTTGACTCGGTCTTTTATTACACAAATAAACAGACAAACAACTATCAAACTTAACTACTATACACAAGATAACGCTTCTTCACTCAAACCCCAAATTTCTTTTTGGATTTTTCATTTTATAATTTTTTTTATGTTTTTCTTCTTTTTAACATAAAACACCACCAAATAGCACCAACCCAAACACAACATATCACAACACCACCCTACCTCCCAATCCTTAAACAAACAAACTATCAAATATGCACAAAAATATACAAAAGGAGAAACACAACCTTACTAATAATAGCGCGGTCCCGGAGGTCCAAAAACGGAAGACATCACGTCATTCCATTCACCGAACGCGAACGAACCGCTACTACTTCCTCCTTCTTGTTGTTGCGCTCCCTCTCGTTGCCTCGGGTCAATCCATTGCGAGTGGTGGATCGGCGGGGTTGGATACGACATACTACCATCATATGGTGGTAGAGACGCATAATCCACATGTTGTGGATCCACAACCACCGGCCGCCCGGCATGATAATCCGCATGCAATCTCCTCTCTTGATCGTCAAAATAACGGTTATTTACTTCCACTTCCCGGGAATACGCATTTGTACGATTCCATAACTCGTGACGATCTAAGTTATGTTTCATGGCCCGCTCTATACTCGCACTATTCCTCGTGTTTTGATCAAAAAGCGTCCTCTCCGAGCCCGACCACGTATCAAACACGGATGCCGGAGGGCGTTGATTTGCAATTACTTCTTGCATTGTGCCTTCATAGGCCCATCCCGGCACATACGATTGCTGCGTATAATCATGAAACATCCCACCATGACCCTGACCATAACCACCTTGAACCACATTTTCACCACCATGCGGCTCGTCCGCATAGTCTTCATCTCCACTCGGAACTACTTCTTCATCACTCTCTGGCTCATCCGGCTCTCCCGGTAACAAATCTCGTGCACCCAACTTTAGTGCCCTCCACCGTTGCCCTTCCGACTTTAACTTGTGATACCGCTCTGACTGAGTATACGTCCAAACATTCCCCAACTTATCCAACGTAAAAGGCTGATGCCTTTTCGTTGCTCCTCGATCTTCGGATGTAATCGCCTTCTGTTGTTTCATCAACCCCGTAATCATTCGACAGTACGGGACGATGTCTCTTCCATACTTGTTCCGACAGATCCATAAGTGGTTCATAATAAGATAACGTATAGGAAAACGCGGACCCCCGTGCATCAACGAATAAAGAACAGGTACTTCAGGAAACCTCACCTGTTCTTTATCTCCCCTTCTTGGAATAACATTGAGAAGACAGATTGTATGCAACAATTTAGCTTCAATTTTCAAATTCTTCCGGTATAGAATACCACTGTATCTACCGGGTAAAAACAATGCTGCCAACATATCATTCCATCGTTGATGTTTCTCCGGCTTCACAAGAAGATCATCCAAAGTCGGTATCATATAATCGCGGGCTGGCAAACTGTCATATTTTCCGAGCTTCTTCAAGGTATCAAAAGACATTTCCACGGGAACTCCATTCACAACACCCGTCAGCTTCATATTCGATGGCCTGTCATACGTGTTGACCTTAAGCGTTGCCATCCATTCTTGGATTTCGGTGATAAACAAGTTGCTTTTATCTTTGTCAAAGCAACTAAGTGCCGACTCCCAACCTAGAGCCCGGAACTTGTCAAACACCCCAAACTGCCCAAATTCAGCTTCTCGAACATCCCTTTCACATATAAAGGCCGCTGCCTTATTCTTCAACTTATTCATACAATCATTATATAACGTTGGCTGCCATGCCTCTGGTTGTTCATCCAAAGGCCCCGAGTCCCATTTCGGTTTCTCTGCCGGGTCCAATTCCATCTCTTCTTCGCTTTCACTTTCGCTTTCACTTTCGCTTTCATCCACTCTACCCAAATATTGTCTCTTCTTTGGTTGTTGTTCCGGCTGTTTACCCTTTCCCTTTGAAGACGAAGACGAACCAGCTCCCGTCTTTTCTTTAGTTCGTGCCATTCCTACACACATTAGAGCAAACAACACAACCAACGAAACAAAACTAAACCCTCTTTTCAAAACATCCCCACACTTGCTTGTTATCATGGTTGTAGATGCTAGTGAACCAAAAGTATATCAAAAATTTTTCAAAAATTGGGCATGGTGTCTCTACAATGTAGAACATCCCAAAAGTTCACTACTTTAACCACAAATCCTACATCTACAACCATATCCATGTTCAAATAATCAATTTCATAATCATATCTAAAAACAAGCAAGTGGGTATAGGCAAATACCTAAATAACCTTACTTTTCCCAATGTAGCATCAAAATACAACAAATAAGCTTTCATACCTTTGCTTGAAGATGCTAAAGTGCTTGTGAAACAAAAGCTCCAAAAACCCCCAAAAAATTTCGAATTAGGGTTTAGAATTCGGACCCTAAAACTACGTTTTCTCGTATGTTTCTTGGCAAAATCAGAATCTACGTGAAAAATTAGTCAAGATAGACTCCGATTTCACTGAGTTTGGTCAAGAATTGAGAAGATTATGGATGATTGAAGGTGAAGAAGGTTATGGAGGTTTGTGGTTTCTTGTGAAGAAGATGGATAGTGATAGATGAAGAAGACTTGTGTGGCTGGGGTTATGTCACGTAACCAAGTGTTATTATGTTTTTTTTTTTTTACACACATACAAGAACCGGACCAAAGGATCAGATTTTAATGCGTACCGTAAATTACGGTCAAACCGTAATTTACGGTGAGACATGGATCACAAATCTTCACCGTAAATCAGGAGCATTACACCGTAAAACCCAAAAGTTTTCATTGCTCACCGTAATTTACGGTATAACCGTAAATTACGGTACATGCTGAACATGAATTTCACCGTAAATCAGTAGCGATATACCGTAAAGGCCACATTCATTTGCTCTCCACCGTAAATTACGGTAAAACCGTAAATTACGGTGGGTTCTGGGCGATTTATACTCATCTAAAACTTGTTATTTGAAGGTCTATTTTTATATTTTTCTAGTTTTTTCGATTTTTTTTTTTTATGTTTTTTTAAATTTTTTCAAAAACGTGAAGAAATCACCCTACCCCCTCGAAAGTCCCGTGTTGTCCTCAACACAATGTGAGAGTAATTCGTGACCCGAACATCCCCACACTTGTTTCTAAAACGGGTTTCGAAGAAATACGGTAATTGTGCAAACTCTACAAATCAAAATCAAACAAAATACTACTATTTACACTACCAAACCTGGGCCTCTCATGGTTGTTCCTCATCGACCGGGCGTAAAATGTAGCCCGCTTTGTCAAGCTCCAAGGTGTTTATGTCGTTCCCATCCAAGTACGGCTTTAACCGGTGACCGTTCACCGTTTGTTGCCTATTGGATTGTTCGTCTTTTATATCAACATCACCAAATTTTCCCACTCTTCGGATGATGTAAGGACCCATCCACTTGCTCTTGAGTTTTCCCGCAAACATCTTCAACCTTGAATTGTACAACCACACCTTTTGACCCACTTCGAAGTTCTTTTTCCTTATCTTTGCATCATGAACTTTCTTCAGTTTATCTTTGTATGCGGAAGCACATTCATAAGCTCCATCTCTTATCTCCTCGATCTCATTCAATTGCAACTTCCTTGTTCGACCCGCTTCGTCATAATCCGCATTAACAGTTTTAATGGCCCAATGCGCTCGATGTGCTAACTCCATTGGTAAATGACACCCCTTCCCATACACCATCCGATAAGGGGTGGTTCCGATTGGAGTTTTGTAGGCCGTTCGATATGCCCACAACGCATCATCAAGTTTATTTGACCAATCTTTCTGATCCGTTCTTACCGTCTTCATGAGAATCTCCTTAATTTGACGGTTGGACACTTCAACTTGTCCACTTGTTTGCGGATGGTACGGTGTCGCCACACGATGGTTCACATTATATCTTTTAAGCAATTTTGCAAAATTAAAATTTTTGAAATGTGAACCGCCATCACTTATTATCACCCTTGGCACACCAAAACGAGCGAATATATTGGATTGCACAAACTTACACACCACAGAATGATCATTGGTCCTTGTAGCAATGGCTTATATCCACTTTGTCACATAATCTACCGCAACCAATATATACAAGAACCCATTCGAATTTGGAAACGGACCCATAAAGTCTATCCCCCAAACGTCAAATACCTCCACTACCAAAATCGGTTGTAACGGAATTTCATCTCGTTTCGAAATACTTCCCACTCTTTGACAATTGATGCAATTTCGGGCATACTCACAAGAATCCTTGAAAATCGTGGGCCAATAAAACCCACTAGATAACACCCGATAACCCGTCTTGTTCCCACTAAAATGCCCTCCACATGCCGATGAATGAGCATGAGTCAAAATCTCTAAAACTTCCGTTTCGGGAACACATCTTCGTATTACTTGGTCGGGTCCAATTTTGAACAAATCCGGTTCATCCCAAATATATTGCTTAACTTGACTTAGAAATTGTTGTCGTCTCTTCTTCGTCCAATGATTCGGAATTGCACCCTTAGCCAAATAATTCACATAATGGGCGTACCAAGGTGCAACAAAAGTAGAAACGGCTAACAATTGTTCATCGGGAAACCGTTCATTAATCTCGCTCGGGTCATCAACACCTTCCAACGGGATTCGGGACAAATGATCCGCAACAACATTTTCACACCCTTTCTTGTCCCGAATCTCGAGATCGAATTCTTGTAACAAAAGCACCCAACGAATCAACCGAGGCTTTGCATCCTTCTTTTCCATTAGATATCGGACCGCGCTATGATCCGAATACACAATCACCTTGCTCCCCCAAATGTAAGCTCTAAACTTGTCCAAGGCATACACCACCGCTAATAATTCTTTCTCGGTTGTGGTGTAATTCAGTTGCGCCTCGGACAAAGTTTTACTTGCATAGTAAATTACCACCGGCTTCTTATCAACTCTTTGACCCAAAACTGCTCCAATGGTCGTATCACTAGCATCACACATAATTTCAAACGGCTTTGACCAATCCGGTGGCTGCAAGATAGGAGCCTTCACCAATTGTTCCTTCAACACATGAAACGCTTGCAAACATTCGTCAGTAAAATCAAAGGGAACATCTTTCAACAATAAGTTACATAAAGGTTTTGTAATTATACTAAAGCCCTTAATAAACCTTCTGTAAAACCCCGCATGTCCCAAAAATGATCTCACCCCCTTAACATTCTTTGGTGGGGGTAGAGATGAAATTACCCGAATTTTTGCTTTATCTACCTCCATTCCCCGGTCCGAAATCACATGCCCCAACACAATACCCTCTTGAACCATAAAATGGCTCTTTTCCCAACTTAGGACCAAGTTTGTCTCCACACACCTTTTCAAAACTTTTTCTAACTCATCAAGACAAGAGTCAAAACTTGGCCCAAAAATGGAAAAATCATCCATAAACACTTCAAGAGACTCCCCCACCATGTCCGAAAATATACTCATCATACATCTTTGGAATGTGGCGGGGGCGTTACACAGTCCGAATGGCATTCGCCGAAAGGCAAATGTACCATATGGACATGTAAACGTGGTTTTGTGTTGGTCGTCCGGGTGAATAGCAATTTGGTTATATCCCGAGTACCCATCCAAAAAACAATAGTATTTTTGACCGGAAAGTTTTTCAATGATTTGGTCAATAAAGGGTAACGGGAAATGGTCTTTGGAGGTAGCTGCGTTTAATTTCCTATAATCGATACAAACTCGCCACCCGGTTACCGGGCGGGTGGCGATTTGCTCACCTTGCTCGTCTTTTATTACCTGAATGCCCGACTTTTTAGGCACTACCTGAGTCGGACTTACCCACGCACTATCCGAAATGGGATATATGATCCCCGCATCCAACCACTTGATAACTTCCTTCTTTACCACCTCTCTCAGATTCGGGTTTAACCTTCTTTGTGTTTCACGTGTCGGCTTTGCATCCTCACTTGTAATGATTTTGTGCATTACAATGGAAGGACTAATACCCTTTAAATCGGCTATTGTCCACCCTATTGCCGCCTTGTGAGCCTTCAACACCCGTATCAACTCCTCCTCTTGAGCTACCTCCAAATTGGAAGCAATGATCACCGGTAAAGTGTCATTCTCCCCCAAAAATACATATTTTAGGTGCTTTGGTAGCTCTTTCAATTCCACACTTGGTGGACATTCCAAGGAAGGCTTTGTACCCGAATCAATTTCCACCGGTAGAGTATCCATTTGGTGGGTCCATGGCGGTCTTCCTTCCTTTACCGCAAAAGCCTCTTGCTCTTTCTCTTCCTTTTCCAAATCACATGCGTGCACCTGCAAAGACACACCACGAACACAAGAACCCAAAATCTCTTCCTCGAACTCCTTTGGGTCATATTCATCTATGAAGTTTGCTACAAAACACTCATCATAAACATTAGTACCATTAGTAAAAACGTTTAATCTCATCTTTCTATTACCGAATGTCATGTCGACCGTACCATATCGACAATCAATAACGGCATGTGCGGTGTTTAAAAACGGCCGACCCAAAATAATATTTTGTTGTTGAATTGGGTCCGCGGATGAGTAGTCTAGCACAAGAAAGTCCACGGGATAATAAAACTCATCAACCTTAACTATCACATCCCGTACAATCCCCCGAGGAAGTTTATGAGACAAATCGGCTAATACCACCGTTGTCTCAACCCGTTTCAATGGACCAAAATCATATTGGTCGTATAACCCCCCCCCCCCCGGTAAGATACTTACTCCGGCTCCAAGATCCAATAACGCCCTCGCAGTTTGAAAATTTCCTACTTGAATATTTATAAAAGGCGTTCCCGGATCTTGTAACTTAGGAGGAAGATCTCCTTTCAAAACTGCGCTTACCCGCTCCTTCAAATCAACCAATTTAGGCACTTTTTGTTGCCTCTTTTGGGTACACAATTCTTTTAAAAACTTCGCGTAAGCGGGTACCTGTTTAATAGCTTCAAGCAAAGGAAGATTGATTTTAACCTGTTTAAAAACCTCCCACATTTCCTCTTTTTGAGGACCCCGTTTTGAAATAAAAATTTTTCTACCCGGATCCAATAAAGCCGAGGGAAATGGTACTTCACTAGATCCCTCACCCTCATTTATCTTTTCTTTTTCTTTACTAGCTTCGGGTTTTTCAAAATTGGGTTTTTTAGAAGAAACAATAGGTGGTTCATTTTCTTCCTCACTATCTTGACCCGTTATATCTTCAACCACCCCATCAACCAAATCCGGTGAAGGATTGGTTTTATACTCCTTCCCACTCCTCAAAACACTTACATGATGAATGGGATCATGATTACCTCTAGAAGTACCATGAGATGGGTTTACCTTAGTGTCGCTTGGTAATTGACCTTTATTTTTCTTCAATTCTGACACTTCGGTTGCAAGTTGACCCATTTGGGTGGTCAAAGTTTGAATTGCCTTATCTCGAGCCTCATCCTTTTGTATACGAGCATCATCCATTTGGTTTCTCTTTTGCATCTCCGCTTGCATGCTCTTCAACATATCCATCATCTCGTTTCCACCCGAAGACCCCCTTGTTCTTGACCCGTTTGCCTTTGGTACCCTTGGTTGTTCCCACTTCTATATCCACCTTGATTGTTATAAGGTTGGCGCGAACCATAGTTTCCTTGGCTACCTTGAAAGTTCGGGTTTGATTGATTCGAAGGGTTCCCATAACGAAAATTCGGATGATTCCTCAACCCGGGGTGGTAAGTGTTAGAATTCATATTGTTGTAGTTTCTACCACCCCCTCCTTGACCTTGACCTTGAATCGCATGCACCTCTTCATATTGCCCTTCCATCAACCCTTGGCAATTTTCAGCCGCATGACCTATTTCATTACACAATGCACACACATCATAAATTTGGTTAGTAGTTTGAACATTACCGTCATCTATGGCGTGCACTTGAGGTCGGGCAATGGCCGGTCGGGCTCTCCTAGATGCTTGAGCCTTTCTCTTTGATGTAGTTGCCATGCTTTCCAAAAACTCCCAATCATCATTCTCATAATTTGTTCCAAAAGTCCCACCGGTAATAGACATCAAGTCACGTGCATCTTCGGCACTCAACCCCTCGTGAAAGGCATTCATCAACTCCCACAATTCAATTCCATGCTGAGGGCAATTTTTAATCATCATATTGAAACGCTCGAATGCCTCATGAAACATCTCACCATGTTGTTGTTGGAAGCTTCTCAACCCCTTTCTTGCATCATTGGTCTTTTGGGCGGTGTAAAACTCATCCAAAAAAGTTTGTTGCATCTCCCCCCATGTATATATGGATGCCGAAGGTAACGTGTAGAACCATTTCTTCGCCTTATCTTCCAAAGAAAATTGGAATAATACCAATTTGATGTCATCAGCCGAGAACCCTTGACTCCCAAGAGTGTTGCAAATCGAGTCATAAGCCTCTAAATGAAAGTAAGGCTCCTCCGTTGCCAACCCCTTGTATTTTGGTAAACTTTGCAAAGAGTTGGTCCTCACTTCAAATGTTCTCCCTTGATCATTGTGAGGAATAACTACCGGTGAAGGATTTTGAGTGATTACCGGCCGAAAATGTGCTTCGATGCCCCTCACATTTTCTCTAAGGTGTCTCCTTGGTATACCAAACCTACCCCTTGGGCGAATAGGACCCATTGGCCTTGGTACTTGCCCTTGTGGTGCATTTGGTTGTTGAAATTGCTGTTGCGGCATTGGTGGGCGTTGAATTGGCCTTTGGAATTGCTGAACATTTGGTTGTACATTCTGTGGCCGAATTTGTTGCAATGGTATAGGGCGTTGCAATGGTGGCCCTTGTGGTCTTGGTCTAATGTGTTGTGGTATGAGTTGTTGTTGTGGAATCCCACCAACACTTGACATTCTTTGCGTTTGACCAGGTACATAAGTCAACTCCCCTTGATCTCCACTACCCACATACGCATAACCCTCTTCCTCATAACCCTCAAAATCCTCATATCCTTCTTCATATCCATCTCCTTCTATACCCCCCGATGATGGCCCAAATGGAATAGATGAGTATTGAAAACCTGACTGGTTTGGTGCTCCAAATAATGAAGTAGCATGAACAACAGTTGAGCCTTGTGGTAATGTATGGGTGGATGATGATTGACCTGGAGCTGGTAAGAAATGGGTGAGTGGTGGAATTGTAGAAGCAGGGCTAAAGGTAAGGGTAGGTTCAGTTTGAGTATTGGTAGGTACTGTAGTATTGGGTGGTGGGATATCAAATGGTGAAGTAAATTCGGTAGTAGAACTAGGCATGGTGGAATTTGGTGAAGGTTGAGTGGATGTTGGTATGAATGGTGAAGTAGGTTCACCCGTAGTGGGTGGTGGTTGTGGTGGATCCATGTATCGAATTGGTGTGATTGGTGTAGTTGGTGAACCACTGATTCTGTTCTCTCTTAGCAAAATTCTGTTTCCTCTTAACGTTCGCTCAATTTCCGGATCAAATGCCAAAGGTGATAGCTTGTGAGAGCTCCTAGTACGCATGGACCTGTCAATACCTGCACACTAACACACCCAGCGTAAACCGGAAAAATAACAAACTTAAAAAGAAAGAAAGAAAATAACACACGTTGCGCACTACTCCCCGGCAACGGCGCCAAAATTTGACGTGATTGTCGTGGTCACGCAAATTTAATCCCAATAACACAACTATATAGATAGTGGCAAGTGGGTATCGAACACAGGGAGTTTGTGGAAAATGTGTTATTTCAAAGTTTATCTAAATTTTAACTAAATTAATCTAATTGCAAGAGAAATAAAATTCAAGAGTTTATGTGAGTGAATTGGTTTTAGACTAAATTAACTAAGTAAATTGCAAGAGAAAAGTTTGGTTGTAAGCAAATTAGAGACAAATGACCATCCTAGATTTCCGGTTTGTTTCGACATTCATATTATCATTCCACTAGAAAGAACTACATAGACATAGCTCGTGTGTGATTACTTGCAGTGATGAAAGGGAACTAAGTACTCAGATTCCTAGAACGTGAGGTTGTTACCCGATGATCAATCAACCCTTACCCAATCCTAATTCTACCCATGATATCTCGATTGCCAACGGCACCAAGAACGTATGGTTTCAAACTAGAAAATCATAAGAATTAACAAGTTACTAACAAACAATCACACACCATAACAAACCAACCATAAAGATAAGGATTGCTATTCTAGAAATTAGGAAATCAAATACAAAATGTCTCAAACAAACCTTCAATCTAGGACAATCATAAAGTGTTTAGCCACACATGGCTCGAATCAACATCATAACAAAGATATTATTGTTCATACGGATCAAAGACACAAACCGAATGTTAGAGATTGTCCAAAACCAAGCAAGAACCAGCCAATTCGCCCCTAGGATGCTCTCAAAACCGACAATGATCAGAATATGTGAAAAGACACCATCAAAACTAACTTAATGAGGCAGTTACACTTTTTCACGCAACCACCACCGTAATTTAAGGTCATACCGTAAATTACGGTGGACTTGATATATTTACGGTGGAGAAGGACTGATTTACGGCAGCTTCAGATCATCATCAGGTCCACCGTAAATTACGGTGAGACCGTAATTTACGGTGGTGTCTTGAAATTTCTTCTTTGTTTCATCTTTTGTTCCGCACACGACCCGTTCCACTCCAATACTCTCCAAAGCTGCGTTTTATCCACTTTAAACTCCCGAACCGCACCTGAAACATAAGCAACAGTAGTTATCTAATTCAAGATAATTACACGATTAAGTGAATGATTATTTCATCTTTTAACATAATTAAGGGTTGTCCAATGGACCACCCGTCAGGTATTGTGCACATTACTAATTTCTCACGGTTAGGCTAATAAATCCTAACAGTGATAATCATCACTACTTGGGTGAAAGGACTCAATAGTGGTATGACCATCGTCACCAGGAGGTGACACGGCGCCAGATAAAAATAAGATAGAAGCCATTGTAATCGCTCTTATGCTGTAATTCATAACTATGTGTCGTTTTATCAAATTTGAATGACTCGCCAGTATTTCCCCGCTGATAAAATATTTTCAAAACATGTTTCAGGTGACTACTGTGAACTAAGGAAAAGTGCTACGGAGCACTAACAAGCTTGAAGTAGTGGCTCAGTTAAATAAATAAACATGTTTTGTAAATCAGGGAATTTCCTTGTGAAATTCCTCTATTGTAAATTACGGGGTTTATCCCGAATTATGAAATAAAATAATCGGGCATTTCAAGTTTTAAACGATCCTGTAAAATCTTCCGTTGTCAACTCAATTAATAAATACCACGGGTTTCTGTCCCGCGGCTCCTGGACCGGGTAAAACCGGGGCGGAGGCCGTGACATAAGACATGGTATGGGACATGTTACTTTAAATTAATTGGTAATGATAATTGTTATGGAAACTTCTGGACAATCTGTTTCGCTCAGTGTCATGCCCCGATGTTTCCGCCATCGGTTGGGGTGTGACACCCGTCACCCACCACCATTGTTGTCGCCACCACCTACCTCAGCCCCCGCCACCACCCACCACCGCCACCCACTGCCACCACCTCCGACCATCGCTACCATTGCCACCTATCACCACCTACCACCACCGACTACCGTCACTCATCACCGATTTTATTCCTTCGTCTATTCTTTCCTACCAAACAACACAAAGCAATGATTCATTTCATTCTCACATTGTAAACAAACAAGACATGGAATGGTAATGATCCATTCCATTACATCGTCCATTCCATTACCCCGTACATTCCATTCACATGTCTATTCCATTAAGGCCATACCAAACAGACCCTTAACAAAATATTCAGATTGGAAAACATAACCAAGGAATTTCAGTTCAACTGATAAGTTCTTCTAAGTTGAACTAGTACAAAATTTGTTATCCTAATTTCATATTTTTATTAATTTATATTAATGTGCATGTATTTATACAGTATAAATACTCTATAAATACGAGGTCTCCAGAACGACAATTCAATGGTTTAATTAAGATATAGCATGTGAGACATTTTGTCCTCATTATTGACAATATTAATTAATAAATAAGTTTTGGTGATAACTGATAAGTAATATTATTATATGTGAATTATAAGTATATAAAAGGACTGAGGAGATTTATCACATGAATGCAGTGGTCGGGGAAACGATGTCAGACTTCACTCGTGAAGAGGTTCGATGCAAACTGCCCATTTTCTATAGAATCATTAATTTAAAACTGAGAAAATCACGAGACTGTTTCTTAGATGTGATAGATCAAATGAAATTATTGTTATTACAAGATGTTATGTGATAAAACAAGTGTTTATTGATTAATATGTATGAACCAATAGAATTTGCATCCATAGCGGTGAACTAAAGATCTCATAGCTTTTCACGTGAAACAAGACCAAGGGTTGTTTCAAGTTGGTTTGTAACGTCAAGTAGACATGTGGTGTTATGGAACATTGTCACATTATCAAATAGTACAACGCTACTAACTGTGTGATTGAAGTGGTATACATGAATTAAAGGTTTACGTGCCTATTCTATCGCGTAACTCCTAACTACCATAGTGGGTTCGTTTTAACATGAAAATACGGTATATCACTTAGAAACCTTTACACATGTTATTTAACTAGTGAGATTTTCCGCGTTTCGCGACGGGTCTTCTGTCAAGTCAAGTATTGATTCAGTTTGTTATAGTACTTATATGATACTTACATTCGGTATAACAAACAAAAGAGATATATCTAGTGGATAGCACATGTGTTTTGCCTCGATATAAACCCCCATAAAGTCCCCTCTTGCACTTTTCCGCCACTTGTCGCATAACTTCCACCAAAGAGCTTTATAAGGCTTTATAACTATACATGCCTAATAAAAACAAAAAAAAAAACTAAGAGAAGCCTTCATCTCGATATATGTAATTTAACTAAAAAACATTTTTTTTTCTCTAGATTTTGTTTACTTTTAAAAAAACCTTCAACATCCAATACTCTATCTTTATCTCTATCATACTCACAAACATTTATCTTATTACTTTTTTCTTTTTCCTATACACTAACAATAAAAATAGAGTGGGTTAGTTTGAGCTTCTAAATATAGAGGTGTACTTTAGTTTCTATAAAAAAAATTGGGGAAATGGACTGTATCACCCTCAACTATGCAAAATTGGCCGATATCACGCTCAACTTTCAAGTTGGCTCCCACCACCCCCCTACTCGACAAGTAGGTGTCACTGTCACCCCTTTGTTAAAAAAATACTAACTGGGTTAGTTTTTTAAGCTTATGTGGCAATCAGATGCTGACTTGGAAGCATACGTGGACAGGAACTTGATATATAACCCATTTCCCTCTCTAATCAGTTACATTTCATCAAAACCCAGTTCACTTCGATGTTGGCGATCAAACCCTAGTTCCTTGATCATCGACGATTGCAGGCAAAATTCAGACTCCCAAGAGGTAAGGTTTATGTTAGGGTTGATTGCATTGTGATTTTACACAGTCATATCTGAATGCATTAAGAAAAGCAAATCCATCATCAACTTTCAAGTTGGAAACTGCTCCACCAGGTTTCGTTAATCAAGATCCAGAGGCCACATGTGAAGCATTCTTCAGACTGTTTGTATGTTTTGATGGTCTTAAAAAAGGGTTTCTAGCTGGATGCAGAAAGGTGTTGTGCTTAGATGGGTGTTTTCTAAAGACCTTCCTTGGAGGAATGTTGTTAACTGCTGTTGGGAGGGATGCTAATGACCAGATGTATCCTGTGGCTTGGGCAGTTGTTGAAGGAGAAAACAATGACAGTTGGGAATGGTTCATGCATGAGCTACTGCTATGTTTGGAAGTAAATGATGCTGGGCTTTCATGGACATTGATTTCTGACCAGCAAAAGGTTGTTACTCAATTCTGTCTTCCTAAATCAGTTGTTTAGTTATTCATTACTTATGTTTAAATGCTTTGGCAGGGTCTGTTAAATGCTGTTTCAATGATGTGGCCATATGCAGAGCATAGAAACTGTGCAAGGCACATCTATGCCAATTGGCACAAATCATTCAAAGATGAGGAGCTGAAAGAGTTGTTTTGGAAATCAGCTAGGGCTTACTCTGAGAGTGACTATCTACAAGCAATTGAAGACATGAAAGCAATCAATCCTGATGCTGTAGAGGCCTTACTGAAGCAGAATCCCAAGTGGTTTAACAGGTGTTATTTGAACACCCACACCAAGTGTAATGTAATAGTAAACAACATGGCAGAAACCTTAAATGGTTTTATCATTAATGCAAGGTCAAAACACATAATTCATATGTTAGAGGATATAAGGATTCAGGTCATGAGTAGGTTAGTGACAAAAAGGACAGAAATGGCTGCCAGAGATGTCATCATATGCCCTAAAATCCAGGACAAACTTGATTTTTCAAAAGCTGCTTCTTATAGATGTGAGGTGTATCCCTCATCATATCAAGTTTTTCAAGTAAGGGATTTTGATGATGTCTCTGTGGATCTAGAAAAGAGAACCTGCACATGTAGAAAATGGGATTTAAGGGGATATCCTTGTAAACATGTATGTGATGTTGCTGGTTTTTTACATAAGAATGCTGAAGGCTATGTTGATGTGTGTTATCACAAAGATACATACATGAAGGCTTATGAGTTCTCAATACCTCCATTGCCTAGTGAAAGGTATTGGACCAAGATCAATCAGCCAATGGATCCACCACCAATCAAATCTGCTCCTGGTAGGCCCAAGAAGAATAGGAAGAGGGATCCTCATGAAGATCCAAAAAGGCCTGGGAAACTCACAAAGCATGGGGTTATAATGAAATGTAGTAACTGTGGGGCTACAGGTCACAACAAAAGAAAGTGCACTGAGAAGGGGAAAACAACTGAAGGTAAATGTTATTAAGTTTAAGTTTATTCTTTAGTTAATTACATGGCTTAAAGTTTGTGTATCGGGTGGTTCTGCTCCAAAGAGGCAGAAGAAGTCAACTAACAAGGCAACAAAGCAGTTCACTCAAGAGGCAACCCAGCAGTCCACTCAAGAGGCAACCCAGCAGTCCACTCAAGAGGCAACTCAGAAATCTACTCAAAAGGGAACCAACAAGTCAAGTCAAAAGGGAAAGAGAAAGACCAATCAAGGCTGAAGCTATATGTGATCTTTTGTATTTGTGGCAGTGTTATGTATGACTTATTTAAGTAGGCAATGTTATGTATGACTCTAATATTTTGTCTAAAAACACCTTCTAGTAATGTGGGACCAGTTAAGTAGTCAATGTATGACTTTTCAGTGTTGTTTGACTTTTCAGTGTTGTTTGACTTTTTCTGTGTTGTTTGACTTTTGTGGTTGATTGAGTCACACATTGGTGTACATATTCCATTATGGTCATTGTGTACACTTTAATAGGTTGACTCAAAAAATTGATGACCATGCTTTCTGTTTTGTATGTTTTGCTTTGGTGATTCTGCTGTTTGATTTGGTGTTGGTTTGGTGATTCTGCTGTTTCTGCACTTTGGTCTGTTGTTTCTGCAAGTGCACTTGCAGTTTGGTTCAAAATATGGCCAATTCTGCACCTAGTGATAGTTTGACTGCAAATTGGTCAAACTTTGGCCAATTTTGCACCTAGTTATGCAGTTTGAGTCACTTGCAAGTGCAGTTGCACTTTGGTTCATATTTTGGCCATTTATGCACCTACTTACAGTTTGACTGTAGTTTGGTCAAACTTTGGCCACTTTTGCTTTACACAGTTTGTCAATTTTGGTTCAAACATTGGCCACTTTGGCTGCATATGCAGTTTGAATCACTTGCAAGTATGGTCAACATGTACATTAACTTAGATGTCCAATTGAGTCAAAGTAACAAAACACTTCATTTCATAACAAGTGGGCACAAATGGTTACAAACACTAAATACCACAACAGTTCATTATCTATAAATCCTAATTCCACAAATACAACAATATGGCAATTGCAATTACAAAGGTTAGCACATATGGTTTCTTCGACTTCGTCTTTGTGTCAAATCTCATTGCTTTCAAGTTCTTGTTCTCTTCTATTAACAACATATTGTGTAATTGAAGGTTCTTTATCTTCATGTCTTTAAACGTCACTTGAGTTGAGGTGCCGTATGAACGTTCAACGAACATCTTATCAACATCTTCTTTCCAGAGGAAGAATTTGCAATCCCCTCTCTGCAAAACACAACAACTATAAGGAAATTGCAATGGAATATCTAAATAACACCAAATTGATAAGCAAATTCAACTTACAGGCCAGTGATAACAGCCGTAAAATTCTTCACCATGTCTTTCACTTTTAAGACCAGCTACACGAAGAACAGCAACAATGTCGTGATGACAGTACACATTTCCATCCAAATCGACCTTGAAGACTTTAGGTTTTCGAATTAGAGCAGAGGTAGAAGACGACGACATGTTGACTGAATGTTTCAATGGGCAATTAGGGGAAGAACGGCTATGGGGAGGAGGTATTAGGGCAAGAACGGCGATGACTGAATCCTGCAATTGATCTTCGTCTGCAATTGATGGGGAGAAGATGACTTTGATTGGGAATTAGGGTTAAATGGTTAAATTGATGGTAAACAGATGATATATCAAGTTCCTGTCCACGTATGCTTCCAAGTCAGCATCTGATTGCCACATAGGCTTAAAATACTAACCCAGTTAGTATTTTTTTAACAAAGGGGTGACAATGACACCTACTTGTCGAGTAGGGGGTGGTGGGAGCCAACTTGAAAGTTGAGCGTGATATTGGCCAATTTTGTATAGTTGAGGGTGATACAGTCCATTTCCCCAAAAAAATTCTAAGATTCCAATGTAGTGGTGTTTTTGTTGTATCATCTATTTTTTTTTTCTTTTTACGATATATAGAAATATATGAATATAGAGGCTCCAATGCGAATGCTCAAAGAGCATTCAGAATGGATTCTCCATCTCAAACTCTATAACTATATTAAATATCACTATTTTCTCTTCCTTTTTCAATTAAAAAACTCATTATCGTTTCTCTCTCCTTCACTCAAAGTCACTTTTAAAAATATTAAAAAAAAATTATAGAGGGTGAACAATATTTTTTTCCAAATGTATTGATGAATAATAACATCTTCTTTCTCCTCCACTCACAACCACTTACAACCACTCTATATAATATAGAGAAGAGTTAAATGCTTGGTTGGTCCCTGTGGTTTGCAAAAATTGCAGACTTGATCCCAGTGGTTTACTAATTACATACGTGGTCCCAAAAGTTGTCAAAAATGAACTCGGTTGGTCCCCTGACCTAACCTCTGTTAAATTTCTCAGTTAACTATGTGTGAAATGACTATATTACCCCTGACTATAAAGAAGACTCATCTTCTTCAACCTCTAACACCACCGCCTCCTCCACCTTCACAACCCACCACAACCTGCAACCACCTCCACCACCACCGTATTCTTCTTCCTCCTCTTTCTCTCTATTCTTCACCAAAAAGCTTCAATGGCAGCTGCATCCATCCAATCCCCATCTCCAGATCCCAATTAATCTTAATATGCTACTACCTGATCTAAATTCATGTAAACTATTTGATTCAAATTAATTGCAACATATGTAGGCGTCATATGGACTAATCCGGAAAAAAAGACATCACCAAGAAGAGATAATAAGTTGTTCACTCACGGTAAAAACATTTGTTCATGCTTTCGAAGGTTGCAAAATGAACAGAAGCCTGCTTACCAAAATTGTCTCAAGCATACATGTCACAAAACATATACCGAGGTATAAAAATCATCCCACAGTACAACCACCCACCACAAAGCCACCGTCACAATCTGTACAACCACAACGCCACAGTCACAAAACGGCAACCGCCTCCGTAATACCACTCGAATCCGCCATCCTGTACCTCCGCCGGGGCTGAACGCCGCTCGTTGTTCCGATCTGTGAGGTAAACGAGCAAACCACCCTTTTTTGTTATTTATTTTGACTATAGGCTTTCGATTTGGGGTTAGGGTGGGTTGTTTCCGGCGACTTTGGAGTTTGGGTTTGGGTTTTCCGGTGGGTTATACTGGCGAGAGATTATGAAATAGAGTCGTGTAATTTGTGTGTTGTTTCACTGTCGTTTTCCGGCAACTGGCTTTTTTCCGGCAGTTGACGTTGAGCGGCTGTGAAGTGGTGACAATACTTTTTCATAATTTTTGAGAAGAGAGAGAGATCTGGGTAGAGATGATGGTGATCTGGGGAAGAAGGGGGTGGGACTCTCAGTGAAGAAGATGAGGATGATGATTTTATTGGTATTTTTGTTTTTTAGTTAAGGGTAATCTCGTCATTTCACACGTACTTAACTGATAAATTTAACATAGGTTAGCATTAAGGACCACTCGAGTGCAAAAATTACAACTATTAGGACCACGTGTGTAATTAGTATAACACTGGGACCAAGTCTGTAATTTTCGCAAACCATAGGGACCAACCAAGCATTTAACTCTATAGAGAACCTACTCAGATAAAATGGATCATCCAATTGAATGCTTTAAGAAAGAATAACAGTATTTGCTGGTAAAAAAATAAAATAAAAATTACTATATTATAAAAAATCTAAGAAAAATTGTGGCAAAATAACACTAATTGAAAAAAATATAATAATTTAAGGAAAACTGTGGCGAAATAACACTAATCAAAATAAGGAGGCTCCGGTGAACTTTCTGACGGATCCGCTTGATGGGAGGTCTACTCTTCGACCAGCTGATATTCTTGTGTTTGGGTGGGCCAGAGGAAAACACGCTTGTGTGGACCTTACAGGAGTGTCCCCTCTTGTTGGGCTCAGGGATAATGGGTTTGCTGCTGGCCAAGCTGCGTTGAAAGCGGAATCAAGCAAAGTCGCTAAACACGAGAAGGCTTGTTTAGAGAATCAACATGTGTTTATCCCATTCGCTTTTGATACATTTGGTTCCCTAGCCCCAGAGGCTGTGGAATTTCTAAACAGGGTCCAACAGGTTGTGAATAGTAATCTCTCAACCTTTAAGGGTCGTTTCGTCTTTAGTAGGATTGGTTTTGCAATTCAAAAGGGGGTTGCGGCGCAGCTTGTTGCCCGTTTACCTGCCACTTGTTTGTAATTTGCTAATTTGGAATAATATTGTTCATTTTGGGTAAAAAAAAAATCAAAATAATAAAAAAAAATCTAAGGAAGATTGTTGCATAAATCGATATCCACGTGACTTATGGGAATGAGAGCAAGCAACATACAACTTCGGTTGCATGGTTTTTCTCCTTTTGTTGGCATTGAAATGAAGTATATATATGAGATCGTGGCAAAGGAAAAAAAAAACAATCAAGTAGTTGTTGCCGTGTGGGCCAATCATTGATAATTACTATACACTCAAGTTCACAAATGTTATAGACATAAAATGACTTGGGAATGAAAGCAAGAAACATACAACTTGGGCTGCATTGTTTTTCTCCTTTTGTTGGCATTGAAATGAAAGTATAAAGAGCTTGTAGTCGTTATAGTCGAATAGTATCAAGGTATTTGTTAATGTGTAGTCCATCTTGAACGATGAGGAGGGGTGCAAACGAGCTGAGCCGAGCCTGAGCTCGACAAGGCTCAAGCTCGAGCTCGATTAACTTATGAGAGCTCGGGCACGAGCTCAGCTCGATTCGAGCTTTGTTTTCAAAGCTCAAGTTCCGCACGTTTGTATTTTCTCAAGCTCGAACTCGGCTCGGGCTTGGCTCGTTTATTATCTATTAATTAGTATATTAAATAAAAATAATATAAATAATAGACTTTTTAGGCTGAGAGCTCGATAAGTGTAGCTCGGGATCGTTTACTAAATAAACTTATTTTTAGGTTCGAGGTCGGCTAGTAAACAAGTTTAAATAAGCTCGGCTCGGCTCGACTCGGCTCGTTTACACCAAGTCTCAATAAGGCTCGACGAGCCTAACGAGCTTCACATGAGAGGCTCGAGCTCGGGCTCGATAAACAAACGAGCTTTGTTTTAGGATCAAGCTCGACTCAGGCTCGGCTCGTTTCGAGCTTTTTCTCGAGCCGATCTCGAGTAGCTCGCGAGCCGCTCGGCTCGTTTGCACCTCTAACGATGAGGGTTCATGTCCCATTGTGAACAAAAATGAGTTTTTAGAAGTATTTAAGTTTAGCGCTTAAACAAAATTATTTCATTTGTATCTATTAGAGGTACTAAAGCATAATCTTTGAGTAGGGATAGTAATGACTAATGAGGAGGGTTTACGATGGATTTTGGTCATCTGAACCTCATACCTGATTGTAAAACGGTGTCCCATACCCGGCCCAAAACCCTTCCGATAATTATCCTTCGAGTGTTAGGTATACCTGTAGGTATCAGGTATACGAGTTGAGTTTTTCAAAAACAAAAGGTTCTTGCCATTCTATTATAGTTATGAATGATCCATTATTCAATCGCATATTGTTATATATCTTACTATACAAAACTAATATAAATTCATAAATATATGAACATAAAAAGATATATGTTGATTTTCACATGAATTATGATATTTAGATTAACATATTAGTACCTGGCATATAAAAATAAAAAATAAAAAGAAAATAACTTTTGTAAGTTGAAAAAGTTGAGCTCAAGCCTAGTCGAGCTAGAGCTCGGCCTGGCTCACTTACAAACCTAATCATGTCACACCCCAACCGATGACGGAAACATCGGGGCGTGGCACTGAGCGAAACAGATTGTCCAGAAGTTTCCATAACAACTATGATTACCAATTATTTAAAACAACATGTCCCATACCATGTCATAACAGATAACATAATTATTACAGACAAGATCTAGTCAAATTGCTCTGTTCCGACAACTCAGATTTTTATTACAGACAATTGTTTATTGTTCTAGGTCTTTCCTAGCCTCAATTTCACAGCAAGCTAAGCAAATAAGCATCCTAAGCACCTGTCACACACGTTAAAGTAAAAGTCAATACACATAGTGTAAAGGTGAGCATACAAGTTTAATAGATATAATAGAGTTCGAAATCGTTACGCATAACCAGCACGTACACAGTGTAAAATGAGGCATGTTAGTTATCGACATGAACCTATCGATACCAATGACTGCAGGTTGACTGCCCAAGGCAGTTCGTAATACACACTCACCACTGTGAGCCATGTAACAAATTGTCCTTAACAACCACTGAGTGAACAGGTGCTGAGTCCAAACAAATAGTACTATCGTTGCTAAGGCAGGTAGACATCATTCCATGTGTAAACATAACAAACAAGCATTCATTAAGTCACGTATAACATGCAGTAATCGGTTAGCGTTAAAGTATTGTGTAGTGTGTTCGATGTGATTTAGAATAAGTAACGTATGTAACACCCAAAAGTGCATAAAGCAAAAAGGGATCGAGTATACTCACAGCGATTGGTGGATTGAAGGGAGCGCTAGAGAGTAAGGTTAGCCTGAACAGATTGATAGCATAACGATAAGCGATGCGTAAAACGAAGCAAGTGTCAGTGGGTCGAACAGTATTCCGATCGGATGGCAGTCCGTTCGGTTAGCCGGTCGTTCGGTTGACAATCCGCTCGGATGGTCAAACGATCGGGTGACCTTTCGAGTGGATTGTTTCTTCTTTTGGGAAGGATGTGTTTGTGTATGATGGCTTGTATTTTGAAGTTTTCGTTGTAGCATTTTGAAAACAGAGAAGTATCTCTACCTTTTAGGTCGGTCGATCGGACGGTAGTCCGATCGGACAGCAATCTGATTGGCGAGTCTTCTCAAATTGAGAACAAATTCACAGCAGGACGGTCACTCGATTGGATGGCAATCCGATCGGGTGGCAACCCTTGCTCTTTGAACATGTTGGAATTCATTTAAGTATTTTGAAGTTTCCAAAACATCATATGATAGGATGGTCGATCGATCGGGTGGCAACCCGATCGGACGACAATCCGTTCGGTGTTCAAAAACTTCTGAAGTTTGTATTATAAGTCAAATGTGGGGCCAAGGTGCAAGCCGATCGGGTGACTATCCGATCGGACAGTAGTCCGATCGGGCGACACTCCAATCTGGTCGGCCTGATCGTCTTCTTCCTTGGTCATTTTGATAGTTTGTCGTTTTATCGAGATGCTTTGATAACGTGTTAGACAACAGAAACCTCGTCACGACTTAGTAACCTGATTGGACAGGAATCACCCAAATCCGACCAGTTAACTGTTCGAGACGGTGTTCCCTGTTTAACCTGAAATCGGTAATCTCATGGATAAAATCCAGATCTTAAACCAACACAACCACAAGAATGAGTAGAAGATCAGAACAAGCTCCGATTCTATCGGTTTTGAGTGCATTGAGTGTAAAAGAGTTGAAAGAAAGTTGGAAAACCATCTTTCAATCCTTTTCACCGTGAATATGCTTAGATCTACGAAAGATCTTTGTTTATTTGTGTGGAAATCGTTCAGACCTAAGTTGTTCTTGGTGGATTGAAGCCAAAACATGAAGTTCTCAAGAACACCATGATGACATCATCCTAGAACACCTCAAATCTAGTGATTTCACGGTTAAAAGTTATGATTCAAAAGATAGAAAGGTATAGGAGTGCGTGTAGATCAAGAAAGTACAAGATTTAGTTTGAGATCTTACCGGAATCGCGAGAAATCGAAGAAAATGTGAGATTGGGGTGCGGGTCAGACAGGAGAGTGCAAAAGTGGTAAGTTGTGATGCTGACAGGGGTATTTATCCCAAAAAGGAAAGGGGAGGAGAGGGGTTGATCGATCGAGCAGTACCCTGGTCGGGTGGCAGCCCGATCGAGTGGCACCTCGATCGGATGGCTGTCCGATCGGGTGGCAGCTCGATCGGCTGGCCACTCGATTGGAGGGCACGGCGCGTTGAGTTTTGCCATTTCGATTGCGATTGCGAGCGTTGCGATGCGATAGAGTTTCTTAGTCAAATTACTTTTAATCCCAACTACTATATCAACATACAATCATCCTTATTTCATATTCGTTTAGCGTTTGCGATTCGATTGCGATAGAGTTTCGATTGCGTTTCGATTAATCACCACACATAAACATAATTAAACATGCACAAGTAACACATAAGGCGCACACACACATAGAATAATAACAAGAACGCGTAATTCGAGTTGCGAGTGCGATTGCGATAGCGATAAAGCGATAAAACATGCGATAAATATCGAATAAACCTCGATTATTAATAATTACTCCACATAATACAACTAACGTAAGGCATAAAATAGACTAACTACGAGTCAAAGAAGTCAAAACAGGAGTTGAGCAAGGAGTGACAGATCGCAATTAGCAATCTTGTCTCCCTTTGACTTCAATCTTGACTTTGACTTTGACTTTCAAAACACGGGGTGTTACAGCGTCCCCTAGTTGAGGGAATTTCGTCCCGAAATTAGGCCGAAGCCGTAACAAACAACTGCGGGTACTTCGCCTTCATGTCGCTTTCGAGTTCCCAAGTGAACTCTGCGCCACGTTTGCCTTCCCATCGGACTTTCACAATAGGAATACGCGAGCGTCTGAGCTGCTTGGTTTGGCGATCCATGATTTCGACAGGCTTCTCCACGAAGTGTAGTGTTTCGTTTATTTGGAGATCATCAAGTGGTACAATTAAATCATGCTCAGCCAGGCACTTTCGGAGGTTCGAAACGTGGAAAGTCGGGTGGACGTTATTAAGTTCCTCCGGTAGTTCGAGTCTGTAGGTGACTTTTCCGATCCTTTCCAGGATCTTAAAAGGTCCAACATATCGAGGCGCTAGTTTCCCTCTCTTGCCGAATCTGACCACACCCTTCCAAGGTGATACCTTTAGGAGTACGTAGTCGCCAACGTCAAATTCAAGGGGCTTGCGTCGTCTATCGGCGTAACTTTTCTGTCGACTTCGAGCTTTCAGCAGATTGTCTCGAATTTGGAGGACTTTGTCAGTCGTTTCTTGCAGTAGCTCAGGACCGGTTAATTGCGAGTGCCCGATCTCGTGCCATACAATAGGCGATCGACATTTTCTTCCGTATAAAGCCTCGAACGGTGCCATTTGAATGCTGGAATGATAACTGTTATTATACGAGAATTCGACTAACGGCAGGTAAGCGTCCCAATTACCACCGAAATCTATGACACACGAACGGAGCATGTCTTCAAGAGTACGGATCGTTCTTTCAGTCTGACCGATGGTTTGAGGGTGGAATACGGTACTTAGATTAAGCGTAGTACCGAGAGCCGCTTGAAACGTTTCCCACGGTCACGAGGTAAACCGAGCATCACGGTCAGAGATGATGTCGCAAGGCATCCCATGTCGACAAATGATCTCGTTCGTGTAGATTCGGGCTAATCGTTCTACCTTGTAGTCTTCCCGTATTGGCAGGAAATGAGCTGATTTGGTCAAACGGTCAACAACAACCCAAATGTTGTCGTGACTTGATGGCGTACGCGGGAGTTTTGTTATGAAGTCCATAGCTATACTCTCCCACTTCCACATAGGGATCGGGGTTGTTCGAGTAAGCCAAAGGGTCTTTGGTGTTCAGTCTTGACCTTTGAGCAACTCAGGCACTTCCCAACGTAGAGAGCGATATCCCTCTTCATTCCCGTCCACCAGTACTTGTAGCGAAGGTCCTGGTACATTTTATCGGCACCGGGATGAATGGAGTACCGAGATTTGTGGGCTTCGTCCATCAATATCTGTCGTAAATTGGTCCGCTTAGGGATCCAAATTCGGTCCAGAAAGTGGAATATCCCATTCGACTATTTGACTTATTCACAAGCTGGGCTCCATCATGGTAGATTCTTTCCTTCTTCAATGTACGTTTCGTAAAACACGCATGCTGGGCTTCGCGGATGAGGGTTTCGAGATCGTATTGGGCTTGGGTATCACGAATGCTGAGCAGATAGCTCTGTCTGCTGAGAGCGTTGGCAACGACATTTGCTTTGCCTGGGTGATAACGAATCTCACAGTCGAAATCGTTGAGAAGTTCTACCCATCGGCGTTGACGCATATTAAGTTCCTTCTGGTCAAAGATATGTTGTAGGCTCCTATGATCGGTGAAGATCGTACACTTGGTACCATACAGTGTCACACCCCAACCGATGGCGGAATCATCGGGGCGTGGCACTAGGCGAATCAGATTGCTCAGGAGAATCTATAACAACTATTTGCGACAATATTTAATGCGTTCATTATCCCATACTAACAAACAAATACAATCACATAAGTTATCACAGATTTTGTGTCCTCTCGAACAATACAAATCCGACAACCTAGATTTAAGTTGAGTTTCTAGACTTCCTAGCTTGATTGAGATAGCCTGCGTCTAAACCTGCAACATACATTAAAATAATGTCAATACAAAAGTATTGGCGAGTATACAGGTTTGATATATGTAATAGCGTAATAGAATAAAAGTGCTGCGAATTTCCACATACATAAACGTTATGCACGACATATATACTCACAAAACTGATACTACCAACTAAGTCCTCGAGCTTCGATTGCGATTGCTAAACTAGACCCCGTCGGGCGCAATAGTACTATACTAGTCATGGTGGGACGTCGCGAGTAAAAGTCCTAGCACATATGCAACTAGCATCACGTATAAATATGCACGTAATTCATTCGCAAGGTATAAGTAGTTTAAGCATTTGATGTGATTTTGATAGAACGTATGTTACACCCAAAAGTGCGATAAGCGAAAAGGGTTCAAGTATACTCACAGTGCGTATTCAGCAGGTAATACAACTTGATTGGATTGAATGAGAGTGCGCCTGAGTTAGCCTAAACATGGAATGGTAGCGTAAGCGAGGCGCGGTGCGATAAATGGTGAAAAGTGAATCAAGTGACTAAAGGCAATCCGATCGGATGGCAATCCGGTCGGATGGCTTAAATTGGATGGTCAGTCCGATCGAACAGCATGGTCTGTCCGATCGATCCGTAGTGGTTTTGATGGTCTGTCCGATCGAAGAGTAGTCCGATCAGACGGTTGGAATTTGTTTGCCTGTCCGATCGATCGGCATTGCTTTTGATGAGTGTCCGGTCGGACAGCAGTCCGTTCGGACGGTGGTCCGGTCGGATGGCAAGGGGTCGAATAAGCTGTTCGTTCGAATGGCACTTGAATCGAATGGCGCTTGGATCGAATAAGCTATTCGTTTGAATGGCATAGTGTTGAATGGGCTGTTCGATCGGACATCAGTCCGGTCGGTCGGTTGGAATTGGGTTGCTGTTCGATCGGACAGAAGTCCGATTGGACGGCAATCTGTTCCAACATCCTGATTAAGTCACACTTGATGGTTTCTGGAAAGAATACCGGTGAATTGACTGAGACGGTGTGTCATCGTGTTAAACAACTGAAATTCCATCGAATCCGACCCGTTCTAACAGCCGGGAACCAGCCCGTTACATCAGATCTGGCCGTTCTTGACGGTTTTTCCATGTTTAACCCGGAATCACACACTCTTTGATTAGATAACATAGATTTATATGAGATTGTTTGTAAAAACATGTGGAAATCACTCAGATCTGAGCTGTTCATGGTGAAAATGAGGTCACACTTTGAAGTTCATATGAACTATTGATGACATCATCTTAGGACACCTCAAATTAGTAGATTTCACGGTTAAAAGTTGATTTTTAAAAGATAGGAAGGTGTAGAATTGGGTGTAGATCATAGAAGTACAAGTTTTAGGTTTAGATCTTACCGGAATCGCGAGAAATCGAGAGAAAAGGGGCCAAGAGCGTTCTGGTCGGGTGAGAGCTGTCACTTCAGGTTTAGACGCAGGCTATCTCAATCAAGCTAGGAAGTCTAGAAACTCAACTAAAATGTAGGTTGTCGGATTTGTATTGTTCGAGAGGACACAAAATCTGTGATAACTTATGTGATTGTATTTGTTGGTTAGTATGGGATAATGAACGCATTAAATATTGTCGCAAATAGTTGTTATGGATTCTCCTAAGCAATCTGATTCGCCTAGTGCCACGCCCAGATGATTCCGCCATCGGTTGGGGTGTGACATACAGGTAGTGTCGCCAAATCTTTAACGCAAAAACAACTGCGCCTAGCTCAAGATCATGGGTTGTATAGTTATTCTCATGGATTTTGAGCTGACGAGATGCGTAAGCAATAACCTTGTCCTGTTGCATGAGGACACAACCAAGACCAAGGTTCGAGGCATCACAATAGACAATGAAATCGTTGTTTCCGTCGTTTATAGTGAGAACGGGAGCATTGCAAAGCATGTGTTTGAGGGTTTGGAAAGCAGACTCTTGTTCAGTTCCCCAAACAAAAGGCTTGTCTTTATGCGTGAGAGCGGTAAGCGGCACATTGATTTTTGAGAATCCTTTGATAAATCGTTGATAATAGCCCGCTAATCCGAGAAAAGAACAGACTTCAGACGGGTTCTTAGGTGTAATCCAACTCTTAACTGCTTCAATCTTCGCAGGATCGATGTGAATACCTTGACTATTGACAATGTGACCGAGGAATTGAACCTCCTCCAGCCAAAATTCGCACTTGGAGAACTTGGCATAGAGTTGGTTTCCCTGGAGTAGCTCGAGAACCAAACGTAGATGTTGCGCGTGTTCGGCTTTCGAATTGGAATAGATCAAGACATCATCGATGAACATGATGACGAAGCGGTCGAGATAAGGTTTACACACGCGATTCATCAGATCCATGAAAACCGCAGGTGTGTTTGTTAAACCAAAAGGCATAACAAAAAACTCATAGTGGCCATATCGCGTGCGAAAAGCAGTTTTGGGTATATCTTCCTCTTGAATGCGTAACTGGTGATAGCCTGAGCGTAGATTGATCTTGGAGAAACATGTAGCACCTTGTAGCTGATCAAACAAATCGTCGATGCGAGGCAGGGGATAGCGATTCTTGATTGTCAACTTATTCAATTCCCGATAGTCGATGCACATCCGAAATGACCCATCCTTCTTTTTGACAAAAAGGACCGGTGCGCCCCATGGAGAGGTGCTCGGGCAATTAAAGCCTTTATCAAGTAGTTCCTGAAGCTGACTCGAGAGTTCACACATTTCGGATGGAGCGAGTCGGTAGGAGCTCTAGCAATAGGGTTTGCTCCCGGAATGAGGTCGATACGAAAGTCGATATAACGACTTGGCGGTAATCCTGGAAGATCATCAGGAAACACATTGGGAAATTAACGAACCACAGGAACATCTTTCACTTCTGTCTTTCCTTTCTTTTCCTTCTCCGCTACTACAATGTTAGCCAAGAAAGCTCTGTATTCCTTGCGGAGATACTTGCTAGCTTGGACACATGACATGAGCTTGAGACCTTTCGAAGCAGTTTCGCCATAAACACACAATACATCACCATTAGCGAGCGCGAATCAAATCATCTTATCAAAGCACACAACTTCAGCATGGTTTTCACGAAGAAAGTCCATGCCTACTATGATGGCAAAACTTCCGAGCTGCATTGGAATGAGATCAATCGGAAAGATGTGATTGTTGAGCTCAAGAGTACAATCACGAAGAACAGAATTAACGGCGACAGTTCTTCCGGTGGCGACTTCGACATCGAATGTCGAGGGGAGTTGGGAGCGCTTACGACTAAGGAATTTCTCGAATTCAAATGACATAAAGCAGTTGTCGGCTCAAGTATCAAACAAACACGAAACATAAATACCATTCACAAGGAACGTACCATTGACCACGTTGTTGTCAGCATGGGCTTGGCGCACATTGATGTTGAAAGTTTTGGCGCGGGCGGCTTGTTGCTGTTGCTGTTGAGGCAGTTGTTGCTGCTGCTGGGGCTCTTGTTTCACAACCCTGTTCGGGTACATGTTCGCGAAGTGGTTGGGATCACCACACGCGAAGCAGACTCTGGCGTTGAGCGCGGGTGCCTGAGCCGCTTGTTGGCCTTGAGGAGCTGGAAGCAGAGCTTGATGAGCAGTGGCTTGAGCTGGTGCTTGGCGGGGACCACTACGACAGTTAGCAGTGAAGTGGCCGTACATATTGCAGTGCACGCAAAATCGGCAGGCGATACCCACCGGGTGATGATAAGTACATGTTGGGCAAGCAGGGTGGGGACCAGTGTATGCACGCTTTGCAGGTGGTGCATAGATAACTGGAGCTGGTCGATGCTGAGATTGCTGCTGAGCCGGTACGGCTTGAAGTGGAGCAGCAGTAGTAGTGACAACACAGTTCTTGTTGCTGGAGCTGTTGTTGTTGTTCTTCTTCTTGCGGCTTGAGGACTTTGATGATTGAGCGGCGGCGGTTTCAGTAGAGGGTGCGGCGGTAGCTTGATGCAGGTTCTTCGAAGCTTTATCCCAAAAACCAGCTTTTACTCGCTTGTCGTTGATTTCAGTGGCAAGCAAGTAAGTTCTTCGATTGTTGCTGGCTTTGCGGCATGCACAAAATCTACAACACAGTCTGGCAGAGCTCGAATGTACTTCTTGATTGTCATGTCGGGACAGATGATACTGAGCTGCTTAAAGCGAGCAGTCAGAGTTGCGTTCTCTCCATCCTTCTGCTTGATATGCCATAATTCGTCCTCCATCTTTTGGCGTTCATGGGTAGGGCAGAATTCATCCATCATAATGGCCTTCAGCTCTTCCCACGTCAGCTCATAGGCTACGTCATTTCCGCGTTTGTTTCTCTCGGCCGTCCACCAGTCTAGTGAGCGGGACTGGAAGACGCCGGTAGCGTTTAGAGTACGGAGATTTTCAGGACATCCACTCTGGCGCAGAGTGACTTCGACGGAATCAAACCATTGAAACATAGCCGTTGGGCCATCCTCGCCAGTAAATTCCTTTGGACCACAGGCTTTGAACTGCTTGAAGCTGAAAGCAGTCTTGGGAGTAGCTTTAGGAGCTTCAGTTCTGGACTCCTCGGATGATTTGCTCACATTCTCGTATATTTCACTCACGATCTGAGGAACGACTTTTGCCACTTGCTTAGCGACAATAGCAGCAAGGCGTTTGTCTCTCTGTTCTTGGCAAGTGATTCGTGGGTGACGGGGTCCAGATGATGGTCCAGTTGACATTGTCTGCAACAGACATCGTCATGGGTCTCAGACACAGTACAATCGGATCTCACCTCATACGTCTAATACTACTAAAGCTCAGGAATACGATCATGTAAACACGTATGCACATAACCACATATTCACATAAGCACAGAAGCACATAAGCATGTAGGGCACAGAAACACAAAAGCACAGAAGCATATAAACACGTATTTCACCTAGAAGCATAGGGGAGCAGTCAGAATACAGAAACCTATTATTCAAAGTCTGCGAGCGTTCGAGAATAGCGATCGCGAATATCATGGCGAGTAGTATAGCATAAGCGAATAGTATAGTATACAACATGGCGCAAGGTTGTTCCCAACGGTAGTAGCGATTTTTCAGCGTTTTGAGATAGATGAGCAGTGCGAGTTGTGTGTGTTGATCGAAAAGCGAATGTCGAAAATCGAATAAATCACCAAAAATCAAAACATATAAACAGGTAAATACACACATAAATACATAAAATCGACAAGTATCAGTGTCAGCAGTTGCGGGCTCAGAATTCAAACACATAGAAATCGGGAAATAGATTGTCTGCAGCTATTTAGACATCGACTAAACCAGAGTGATTCGACTATTCACAAGGACTCTTGGTACACAATTCGACCTTCAGGACTGTGCTTTTGCCTCGAATCTGGGCGATCGGCACGCATCCTTCCAGTCATATCGTGACCTCAAGTCGTTGGAGTCCGTCGAGACTTTGGTGAGAGTTTTGTAAAACCAAGTAAAGGTCGGAACAAGTCGTCGAGGTAAGGGTTTCACCCCTGACTTAACAACCTCGTTCCTGTTTTGATAAAATAAAGGAGAATTGTGCGTCAAAGTATGGATTTCACTCCTGATTTAACGCAAATTCTAGTGTTTATAGATAAAATGTGGGTCGAACAAGCAATTTAGTCGAGAGTTAGCGGTTTTCACACCTAATCTCGGCCTAATTGCTCGTTTATTTGAAAATTAAGGTGCAGTGATAGTGTAGCGTAGGCGAGAATAGCGAGAAATAATAGTAAGCTCGTACATATTCCCTACAGGATATGCACATGTCGGTATGTTGGTTCCTAACTATAGACTAGGTCATTTCTAAGACGTCGACCCGGACTAGGTCGAGTCTTGCCTAATTCCCTATAGTTATGGCTCTGATACCAATCTGTCACACCCCAACCGATGGAGGAAACATCAGGGCATGGCACTGAGCGAAACAGATTGTCCAGAAGTTTCCATAACAACTATGATTACCAATTATTTAAAACAACATGTCCCATACCATGTCATAACAGATAACATAATTATTAAAGACAAGATCTAGTCAAATTGCTCTGTTCCGACAACTCAGATTTTTATTACAGATAATTGTTTATTGTTCTAGGTCTTTCCTAGCCTCGAGTTCACAGCAAGCTAAGCAAACAAGCATCCTAAGCACCTGTCACATACGTTAAAGTAAAAGTCAATACACATAGTGTAAAGGTGAGCATACAAGTTTAATAGATATAATAGAGTTCGAAATTGTTACGCATAACCAGCACATACACAGTGTAAAATGAGGCATGTTAGTTATCGACATGAACCTATCGATACCAATGACTACGGGTTAACTGCCCAAGGCAGTTCGTAATACACACTCACCACTGTGAGCCATGTAACAAATTGTCCTTAACAACCCCTGAGTGAACAGGTGCTGAGTCCAAACAAATAGTACTATCGTTGCTAAGGCAGGTAGACAACATTCCATGTGTAAACATAACATACAAGCATTCATTAAATCATGTATAACATGCGGTAATCAGTTAGCATTAAAGTATTGTGTAGTGTGTTCGATGTGATTTAGAATAAGTAACGTATGTAACACCCAAAAGTGCGTAAAGCAAAAAGGGATCGAGTATACTCACAGCGATTGGTGGATTGAAGAGAGCGCTAGAGAGTAAGGTTAGCCTGAACAGATTGATAGGATAACGATAAGCGATGCGTAAAACGAAGCAAGTGTCAGTGGGTCGAACAGCAGTCCGATCGGATGGCAGTCCGTTCGGTTAGCCGGTCGTTCGGGTGACAATCCGCTCGGATGGTCAAACGATCGGGTGACCTTTTGAGTGGATTGTTTCTTCTTTTGGGAAGGATGTGTTTGTGTATGATGGCTTGTCTTTTGAAGTTTTCGTTGTAGCATTTTGGAAACAGAGAAGTATCTCTACCTTTCAGGTCGGTCGATCGAACGGTAGTCTGATCGAACAGCAATCCGATTGGCGAGTCTTCTCAAATTGAGAACAAATTCACAGCAGGACGGTCACTCGATCGGATGGCAATCCGATCGGGTGGCAACCCTTGCTCTTTGAACATGTTGGAATTCATTTAAGTATTTTGAAGTTTCCAAAACATCATATGATAGGATGGTCGGTCGATCGGGTGGCAACCCGATCGGACGACAATCCGTTCGGTGTTCAAAAACTTCTGAAGTTTGTATTATAAGTCAAATGTGGGGCCAAGGTGCAAGCCGATCGGGTGGCAACCCGATCGGGGACAATCCTATCGGACAGTAGTCCGATCGGGCGACACCCCAATCTGGTCGGCCTGATCGTCTTCTTCCTTGGTCATTTTGATAGTTTTTCGTTTTATCGAGATGCTTTGATAACGTGTTAGACAACAGAAACCTCGTCACGACTTAGTAACCTGATTGGACAGGAATCACCCAAATCCGACCAGTTAACTGTTCGAGACGGTGTTCCCTGTTTAACCTGAAATCGGTAATCTCATGGATAAAATCCAGATCTTAAACCAACACAACCACAAGAATGAGTAGAAGATCAGAACAAGCTCCGATTCTATCGGTTTTGAGTGCATTGAGTGTAAAAGAGTTGAAAGAAAGTTGGAAAATCATCTTTCAATCCTTTTCACCATGAATATGCTTAGATCTACGAAAGATCTTTGTTTATTTGTGTGGAAATCGTTCAGACCTAAGTTGTTCTCGGTGGATTGAAGCCAAAACATGAAGTTCTCAAGAACACCATGATGACATCATCCTAGAACACCTCAAATCTAGTGATTTCACGGTTAAAAGTTATGATTCAAAAGATAGAAAGGTGTAGGAGTGCGTGTAGATCAAGAAAGTACAAGATTTAGGTTGAGATCTTACCGGAATCGTGAGAAATCGAAGAAAAGGTGAGATTGGGGCGCTAGTCGGACATGAGAGTGCAAAAGTGGTAAGTTGTGATACTGACAGGGGTATTTATATGGTTTCCCAAAATGGAAAGGGGAGGAGAGGGGCTGATCGATCGAGCAGTACCCTGGTCGGGTGGCAGCCCGATCGAATGGCACCTCGATCGGATGGCTGTCCGATCGGGTGGCAGCTCGATCGACTGGCCACTCGATTGGAGGGCACGGCGCATTGAGTTTTGCGATTTCGATTGCGATTGCGAGCGTTGCGATGCGATATAATTTCTTAGTCAAATTACTTTTAATCCCAACTACTATATCAACATACAATCATCCTTATTTCATATTCGTTTAGCGTTTGCGATTCGATTGCGATAGAGTTTCGATTAATCACCACACATAAACATAATTAAACATGCACAAGTAACACATAAGGCGCACACACAGAGAATAATAACAAGAACGCGTAATTCGAGTTGCGAGTGCGATTGCGTTAGCGATAAAGCGATAAAACATGCGATAAATATCGAATAAACCTCGATTATTAATAATTACTCCACATAATACAACTAACGTAAGGCATAAAATAGACTAACTACGAGTCAAAGAAGTCAAAACAGGAGTTGAGCAAGGAGTGACAGATTTAACTATGAGTACTTATGTTGTTGCAGGTTAATAGCTTAAAATGGTAAAGTTAAGGTGCTCGAGACGAAGTATTACACCCAAAGATGATACGCAAGTAAAACATGTTGATTGGGCCGCCAATAGAAGAGTTGGACGTGAACATGGGGCAACATAAAACATCACTAAATCACCATTTAAGTGTACCGACTTTTTGGTGGCATGAGGTGTACCTCTGGGAACCAACATCACATGAATTGAATAAAAGAAAGCCATATTCACGTGGCTATTTGGTGGGACGGTTACGAGTTCGGACGGGAGGTCGCACAAGGAGTAGCCCTTTGGCTGCTTTGCACGCAATTCAAGAAGGGAGCACAAGATTTTGTGATTGGTATTATTGCGAGACGTCATGAATATACGCGGCTAATCTCCTAAGGGTTTCACCCCGGTGTAGACTTTGTAAGAATTCTAGGGTTTCAATATTTTGTTTATGATTTAATTTGTGACTAGTTGTATTTAACTATTTGAAACTTATATCAATTGTCTTGCATTTGTATTGGATTCATGAATTGTCGAATGAGTTATTAAATTTGACTTTGTGAAATGAATATGTGCAATTATGCCTTGCTATAGGTTAGGATTTACATGTTCTTGGTAATGAAGTGCAGTGCGGTCCGTTGTCTATGACGTTGATAGCTCTTGACACCTAAGCCACGTAATACTAAATCCGTTAATAATCAAATGCAACTAAATTAAGTCTAACGTGTAGAAACTATAGGTCTTGCAGTTGTCGAACCGGGTGTGACCCTTGTTTCTAACTTGTTATTTTTACTCATTCTAATTAGTGGTTTCTAATAATTTTTCTAAACAAACTAAAAATAAAAATTAGCAAGCTTCATAATTATTTTGCATATTTTTTTGTAAATAACTTTGGCTAATCGAACAACTAGTGTGATACTGACCACATGCTCTTCGTGGATATGATACTCGACTTACCCTAGCTACCTAGGTTAATTGGGTTTTTGACTGATCGGGACGACACGGTCACGTCAAAATGGCGCCGTTGCCGGGGAGCTAGTGCGCTTAGTATTTCATTGCTTGTTCGATTTTAGTTTAGTTTATTTTCTTTCCTTTTTCTTGTATATTTGTGATTTTACTTCGGGTGGTCGAGCTTGTTTGTGCAGGTACATGTTTTGCAGGTACCATCTTTCAATATGAATTGGGTAGATGATGATCTGTGTGAGTGTTGCGGAAGCGGAGAGCATTATTTAGAAGATTGCTCTGTTTTCCTCAAAAAAGTTCAAGCCAACAAGGATCTGGAAGACTACCTCAGCGGATTGTATGAATATAGGAGGTCGGACTATGAAGATTTCAATGGTCCATCCTCATATTATCCATACGATAATCCACCACCACCACCACAGTATCAAGAGTACTACTATGAACCCGAAATGCCACATTTCTCAAGTTACCGGGAGGTGTATGATGTTTATTATAATGAATACCCTCAACCGGCATATGAAGAACCTCAAGACTCAATAAGTTCCAAATTTGATGCCCACATGAATGCTATGAGTGCTCTTACTAATTCACATCAAGAGTTCAAAGCCGAAGTGAAGAAAGAGTTTGAAGTAAGAGATAAAGCTCATGAAGACTTGGCAAAGAAAGTGGGTCATCTCGCCGAAGAATTGGCTCAACTTAGACGAGACCAAGAGGTGTTGGCTAGTGGTACAATGGTGAATGGTGATGTGGTGGAAGAGGTTATTAAACTTTCGGAGCAAGTAATTGAATGTTTGAACCGAGCGGAAGACATGACACCGCAAGACGAATCGGATTCGAAAGAAGCTCAAGTTCATATTCATCCTTCTTCCAAACTTATCACTCCAACCAACAAAGTTGGGGATGCGGGTTCGTGCATAAGGATTCGAAGGGTGGCGTTGCAAGACATTAGCCATATTGTTAAGAAACAACCCCGAAGTTGTACAGTGCGTATGCCGAATATAATAAAAAGAGTATGGATTCGGCATGCCAACTACCGAGCATATGTTGGAAACTCGGTAGGTAAATGTGCACTTCGACCACCATGAGAGGTAAATCAGGTATGATTGTTGTAGAGTTTGTATTATTATTTGTTTTATTTTATTTTTTTAGTAGTTAAATGAACGTTGTGGGTGTGTTCCCTATATAACCCTCACGAGACCTACTCGTCCTCCCGAGCTATCTGGAGGTTTAAAAGGGCTTGTTGCATACGCTAAATGCAACCGTGATTCCTACGAAAGTGAGTTAGGCTTGTTATTGTTGTAAATTATTTTTCCACATAAATCAAAGTGAATTAACGTATGACTTTGTAATATTTTCATAAAAGTGGTAGAACTAGGTAGCTAATAAATTTTAATGGTTGTGAGAAGCATGCTTCTACACAAGGGTTAAGATTTGTAGGTACATTATGTTCGTGGGACGACCGCTTTCTTGAAGAGAAGAAGAGCACACGAGGAATGAGCTCAAAAATCAGGTGCATACGTTCCCTTTTTACTTTTAATTTTTAGTTAACAAATAAGTGGATTGTAAATTGTATTTTATTTTTCCGAGGTGAATTTTTGGGAGTTACCCGTGTCACATCCCTTGTGTGTTTTAAAACTCTAGTTCTTACACATTGAAGACAATGTTTGCCTCAAGTGTGGGGATGGGGGAGTTAGTAAAAGTTTTCGATTTTTGACCCGTTCATTTAAACACTACACATTGAGGACAATGTTTACCTCAAGTGTGGGGATGGGGGAAAAAAATTCAAAAATTTTTCAAAAATGTCTTTGTTTGAAGTGATCTAAAAAGCACAAGTAACTAAGTCAACGAGGGATGTCACAACCCATTTGGTCTTTTGTCATGGTCAAGTTCAAATTAATAGCATGACGGGTATTTAGCGGGTGGTTATTTGGGAATAATCCGCTTAAGAAACTAGTATTTTATGCATACCACATACCATACCCTTATACATGAGGTTTTGAGCCACTTTTATATCATAGATTTTCATATACGTGTTTCTTTGTTTGAGTGGACCATTAGTCGCGTATTGTAGAACTTGCAACTTTTGATACGTTTGAGACCATAAACCGAATACAAGCACAAGAATGATTAAGGCATTAGGTAAACCTTTTCCTTTTTACACCATTTTTATATCCTTACCCAAAAATTATCCCCTAGTAGCCAATTTTGAGCCTAATCCTTTCGTTTGGCCACCCTTTAGCCTATAACCTTAAGCCTTTTCTTTTTAAACCCGTGTGATGAAGATTCGATTATAGGAGTTAAGTTTGTATAGTTGTGATTTATTCATATATAAAAAAAATCAGAAAATGTTATGAAAAAAAAATGAAAAAGCGTTGAGAAAAACACAAAAAGTTGTGTTAGTAGTTTTGTTTAGTTTAGTGGTTTGTAATAAAAATCAAATTTTTATCACCTTAGCCACTTTAAATATCCTACTTCCTACCCTTAGCCTAGCCCCGTTACAACCCTTATAAAGACCTTTTGACTTGTGCTTAGTATTTGTGTTCGGTGGTGGAGAATGATTGAGTTGCAAGCCTATGCGGGTACGTGTTCTAATCGGTTTTGAGCGATTAATTGTTGAAGTGCTAATACATTATACACATTTGCCAATTTATAAGCCGATGGGAGCAAACATTGTGAGGGATATGCATGAAATGCGAGTTTTACGGGCGGGTTAATCTTGGATAACCACTTTTACATGATTAATCATTTATTGGCAAATATGTTGAAAATTGTAAAAAGTTTGAACTTAGGCATGACATTAAACCTTAACCTTAGTCTCGGGAATGGTATGTGTGTTTCTTGTTCGACCCACGTGAAAGTGAGAAACAGATTTGCTTGAGGGCAAGCAAACGACAAGTGTGGGGATGTGATGTAGCGTGTGAAACACGAGCCTTAAGTGTAGTATCTTGTGTGATTTAATGTGTTTTATGCGATTATATGTTTCAGATGTGATAACTACGAGTACTTATGTTGTTGCAGGTTAATAGCTTAAAATAGTAAAGTTAAGGTGCTCGAGACGAAGTATTACACCCAAAGATGATACGCAAGTAAAACATGTTGATTGGGCCGCCAATAGAAGAGTTGGACGTGAACATGGGGCAACATAAAACATCACTAAATCACCATTTAAGTGTACCGACTTTTTGGTGGCATGAGGTGTACTTCTGGGAACCAACATCACATGAATTGAATAAAAGAAAGCCATATTCACGTGGCTATTTGGTGGGACGGTTACGAGTTCGGACAGGAGGTCGCACAAGGAGTAGCCCTTTGGCTGCTTTGCACGCAATTCAAGAAGGGAGCACAAGATTTTGTGATTGGTATTATTGCGAGACGTTATGAATATACGAGGCTAATCTCCTAGGGGTTTCACCCCGGTGTAGACTTTGTAAGAATTCTAGGGTTTCAATATTTTGTTTATGATTTAATTTGTGACTAGTTGTATTTAACCATTTGAAACTTATATCAATTGTCTTGCATTTGTATTGGATTCATGAATTGTCGAATGAGTTATTAAATTTGACTTTGTGAAATGAATATGTACAATTATGCCTTGCTATAGGTTAGGATTTACATGTTCTTGATAATGAAGTGCAGTGCGGTCCGTTGTCTATGACGTTGATAGCTCTTGACACCTAAGCCACGTAATACTAAATCCGTTAATAATCAAATGCAACTAAATTAAGTCTAACGTGTAGAAACTCTAGGTCTTGCAGTTGTCGAACCGGGTGTGACCCTTGTTTCTAACTTGTTATTTTTACTCATTCTAATTAGTGGTTTCTAATAATTTTTCTAAACAAACTAAAAATAAAAATTAGCAAGCTTCATAATTATTTTGTATATTTGTTTGTAAATAACTTTGGCTAATCGAACAACTAGTGTGATACTGACCACATGCTCTTCGTGGATACGATACTCGACTTACCCTAGCTACCTAGGTTAATTGGGTTTTTGACTGATCGGGACGACACGGTCACGTCAACAAGGAGTTGTTGAAGTGATACAGGTTAGAGGTGGCGCCGATGGGATTGAGGGCAGAGACAGCGACCGACGGAGAAAATGAAGTGGTGCAGGTAAATTGGGTATGGTAGCGAAGTGCCTTATATACAAATTTAAAGTCCGTTGATGTAAATAACAAAAAGGGTAAATAATTTTGAACATAAAGGACAGTTCTTGTTGTCACCTTAGGTTAAAGGCGAAACGTGAAATTTACTATATATCTAACGAAAAGTGTAATTTACTCTTAGACAAAAATTAAAATGATAAATAAAATAGAAAAACGATTTATGGGGCCACCTAAAACAATCTGAATTGATAAATCACTATTCCGAAGCTGCTATATGTACGTCCTTCTTTTATTTTTACTTAAAGCACCCCTAAGTTTACATTGATAAAATTAACCCTCAAAGTGTTTTTTTTGTTTTTTTTGTCTTTCATTATTACTTTTTATAACGTTTTTTTAGTAAATAAAAACCTTTTCTCTCGATTTTTTTTATTTTTAAAAACGTTCTTTTTTTTTTCTTAAACGAGTTTTCAAAACCCGCACGTTGTGGCGGGAACATTAAACCAAACAAAAAAGACGTTAAAGTGTTTAACCATGCATAGGTTTGCTACGGAACAAACACTCGCTGCAACAACCTAAAGAGAAAACCCAAATGCCCAAAACAATTACATATATCGATAAATGTAAAAATGAATACCGTTGTTGACACAGATTATAGGAGAATTCTAATAAAATATTCATATATTAAAAAGTTTTTTTATATTCATATATTCAAAAGTTTGTTTACATGTAGTAAAATAAATGATGAAAAATTGAATATACACACACACATATATATATATATATATATGAAAATAAAAATATTCAAAGATATGAAAACTGGAATCTCATTAGGATTAATTCAAAAGTCACTCACAACACAAAACCATTATCACAACATAAAAATAAATACAAAACTAAAATAATTTTTTGCAAAAGAATACCTCACATGACATCAGACGATGGCGTTTAGCCCACAATTTTAAGACTGAGGGGAGTGGGGCGACTCCCACCCCCAGATCGCCTGGAACACCGCCCCCGGGGGCGACTTGGGTGGCGACCCCCTCTTGCCCGACTCAACCACGTTGCCCAACTCTCACACTTTCCCACAATGTATCCGTTGCCAACGGATAGTTTGGCCAAGCTATTTTTTTTTTTTAAATCCAACCTTTATAAATAATACCCCATATCAAACACATTTTTACCACAATCTTCTCTCAAATCATCAAAATTTATACCAATCTTCTATCAACTCATCAAAATGTATCCCCACAACATCCCTCCTTTCAACCAAAATACACAATCTTCCAATCCACAACCCGATATGGCGGACCCAAACGTTTTAAATAACCCCGCTTTTTACGCCTATTTCAATAATATGCACGTTGCTAGCCCTACACCGCAAGTATATTACAACAATACGCCCATACCGCAACATATGGGGTTCACCACTTGGAACACACAACAACCCGGTGGTTTTCAAAACGTTGGAGGATCGAGACAACAAAATGGTATAAATTTTTTAGATATTTTTTTGTAAAGAATATGTTTTTTTTTAACTTTGTTTGTATTCCATCTAGTGGTTGATTTAGATGACGAAGAAGTTCCGGAGACCCAGTTCGATGTCGGTCAAAATGATGTTGAACCTCAAAAAAAGAAACGTTCACACAAGAGGAAAACACCGGGTGAAGAACGCTTGAAAACCAAACCGATACCATGGACTTCCAACGAGGAAATGAGCTTGTCCAAGGCTTGGCTAGAAATAACCGAAGACCCGAGATGTAGTAACTATCAAAAGGAAAAAACATATTGGTCTCGTATTTACAACGTTTTCCTCAAGTTGGAAGATCAAGAAGATGGATACCGTGATGCCGATGGTATCGGCGCGAAGTGGCGTAAAATGCGTCCTTTGATTCAAAGTTTCAACCAAATATACACTCGCCTAAGTAACTCGCGTGTGCGCCAAAGTGGTTCCGACGATGCGATGCTCCAAGCAAACGCCCAAAATGAATTCCGAGTCGAACACAAGAAGGCGTTTCCTTATCTTGCTATTTGGCAATTTTTAAGAAGGAGTTCGAAATTTCACACAGTCATCGCCTTCGATCCATTTAAAACTCATGGCCAACCGTCGGCTAAGCGGTCAAAAACCTCATCCTCAAACGACCATCAAAGTACCGGGTCGGACGCTCGGTGTCAAATAAATCTCAACGACATTGAGGAAGACAACGAAGAGCCACATGAAGAGGCCGAAGCGTTTCAACCACCACAACGGCCGGTTGGCCGAGATAGGGCCAAAAAAGCCGCCCAACCGTCTTCTAGCGGTGTACGAATCGACTACACCGAAACGTTCGAAAAAGTGACCAATAAGTTAGACGGCTTGTTGCAAACGAGCCAACAACGGATCAACTTAAAAAAAGAACACGGGGACCGAAAGCTAAAGCTGAAAGAAAGTCGTCAAAAAGCACTTGATTTGCAAATATTAACAACCGACACGACAAACCTTACTGGAGCCGAGCTCGCTTTAGCCGAGCAAATGAAGCAAGAAATTCGAGAAAAATATAACCTTTGTTGAAGTAATTTTTTTATTTTGGTTGAAGTAATTTTTTTTAGTTGATGTATTTTTTTATTTTGGTTGAAGTAATTTTTTTTTAGTTGATGTATTTTTTTATTTTGGTTGAAGTAAAAAAAGACTTTTATAAAAAATAGGACTTTTTTTTATATCTTTTACATAAAAAAGACAAAATAAATCAATCCACGTGTCGCAAGACGCCCCACCCAGCAAGGTTGCCCCACTCCCCCTTTTTTGGTCAAAATCCTCTTATGTGACGTGGCGCCACGTGTCGTAAGACGCCCACTCAAAAGGTTGCCCCACTACACTCAGTCTAATACTTAAATAATACTATTAAAGAGTGAATTTTGTGTACAACTGGAAAATGGTTTTCAAAAACCATTTACAGGAAACAAACACACATACCCCTCTTTTTTCTGCCATAATCACCACCACCACAAAGTTGCCACTATCACCACCACTAACCATCATCCACCACCACCACCACAGCACCGCCACACAACCACCACAGCACCGTCCTTCGCATTCAACCCTGTAACCACGTATATCATTTCATCTCTCTCTCTCTCTCTCTAAACCCTAAACTCTTCATCATCCAAGACCATCACAACCATCGGCTCGGACTCACATATAACACCGTAGAACCCTAGATACGTGAGAGCCTGCGGCGTTGGTGGTCCCAGCCAGATGTAACCGAGCGTCACTACCTTCGATCAGTGCCAATCACCACCGCAACCTACATCTAACCGCCACCGCTACCGCACCACCACGTTAATGCCACCGCCCCGTTTATCTCTACAAACATTCTCCCTACAAACCACGGACCACCTTAATACCTCCACCCTTTAGCCACCGCTACCCCTTGTAGCCAGTGGTGGTGTAACATTTGTGATGGTGGTTGTGAGATCTTCAAAGAGAAAGAAAAAGTGGTGGTTGATGTAGTGGTTTCAGGAAGGAGAGAAAAAGTGGCGGTTGATGGTGGAGTGCAGACCAATGAAAAGAAAGAAAAAAATGAACAGTATTTTTAGTATTTTTAGAGGAGCAACAAAAGTTGTAAAATTATAGAGGGGAAAATAACTTTCTTTCTTGTGTTAGAAACAAACACTTTCTAGAAAAAATAAATCGTTTCGGTTATTTTAGAAAGTTTTTTAAAATAAATTTTTAAGAGTTTTTTGCGCATATTTAAAACATTTGTTTGTATCTTTTGTTGATAAACAAAAATGGTTAAGTAACGTATTCATGGTCGTTCATTATGAAAATGAACATATGTTGTTAGAAATAACCCGTTGATGTGGCCTTACGGATCATTTGGTAACATTACCAATATGACATAACTAGTCCCCGACAATTACTTGATGGTAGTAATTATAATTATTGATTAGTTTAAGGGGCAATTATGATTTCCCTTTAGGTACCTTTAATAGAGAATGTAAAGAGTTTTCATAACCGATCACTATTCATGATCATCATTCATTTGTGATGTTAAATATATATTGATCATAAGAGATGAACAACTCGATAAAAACACCAATACTAAAATACTAAAATTCTCTCTAAGGTGATCCAGCAACCCAAGGTACCATAATGGGAATCATGGCCTTATCTTCGTCTTCAAAGATGACCACTCCCACAAGTATGTATCTCTAACTTGGTATCTATATTTACGTTATGATTGAATAAACATGATTAGGTTATATATTATGAACCATGTTTATAGATATAATCAACATGTGGTATCAGCGCAATGTTGATTATATCAAAATTCAATCATATGAATCGATTTATTCCTTTGAGTTCGATCAATCCGTTTGATGGATATTATAATATATAAATTTGTAACATATTGTTGCATTGTTAGTGGTACTCTATGCATAAACTCTTTAGATGCTTATTTATATTGTACTGCATCTAATATTGTTTGTACACTCTTTGTCTTCTATTGATTGGTTAGATATGACGATGTTGCTACATGTTAAACCCTAGGTCATCTCTCCACCTCCAGAATACCATAGCAACAACAAAAGGAGCAGCATCGCTACAGCGCCCTATGGCTTCTTCTTCAATCCAAACATTCTGATTGACACCCACAAGATTCTGGTCACTCTCGATTAAACGAATTGGGATGCAAACAAGAACTCAAGCGTAATCTCTGGTAATGTTCTCGCAACCCCTTTTGATTTCTTAATTCATCCAACATATTATGTTATTCAATCTTAAATTTTTGTGGGTATTGTTTTGGAAATTTGCAGGGTGTTGTCAAATTTTGCATTTACTTTTTCGATTACATCGGTTGTTACAGGGATGACAACATTGTATAATAGTGGGTTGAGGTTTGGTGGGCCTATTGTTCTGGTGTATGAATAGTTGGTTGCTGGTGTGTTCACCATGGCTATGGGTTTGTCTATTTCTGAAATTTGTTTATCTTATCCAACTTCTCGTGGTCTTTTTTATTGGAGAAACTTGCTGGTCATAGTTGGGCACCCTTTCCCTCTTGGATCACTGGCTGGTAAAAAATCAATTTTATTTCTTCATATATAATAACCATAGAGTAAATTGCCGTTTTAGTCCCTGAGTTTTGTCCAAATTTGCCAGTTTAGTCCAAATAGTTTTTTTTTGCATCTGGGTCCCTGACTTTTACATTTTGTTGCCATTTTGATCATTTTGCCTAACTCCATCCATAAACCCCATCTGTAACCAGGGGTATTTTGGGAATTTCCTTAAAAAATGTTTTCAGTTGTCATTTTGATCAAATTACAAAAAATCAAAAAAAATCCAAAAAAAATCTAAAAATAAAAAAATTCTAAAAAATCATAAAAATTCTAAAAAATTCAAAAAAATCTAAAAAATCAAAAAAAATTCTAAAAAATCATAAAAATTCAAAAAAATCAAAAAAATTCTAAAAAAAATCCAAAAATCATTAAATGTTTCGGCACGAACCGTTTCGACCCGTACCGTTTCGAACCGAACCATTTCGACCCGTACCGTATCGAACCGAACCGTTTTGACGCGAACCGTTTTGAACCCGTACCGTATCGAACCGTACAGTATCGAACCGAACCGTATCGAACCGAACTGTTTCGACCCGAACCGTTTCTAGCCGAACCGTTTCGACGCGAACCGTTTCGAACCGAACCGTTTCGACCCGTACCGTATCGACGCGAACCGTTTCGACGCGAACCGTTTCGACGCGAACCGTTTCGACGCGAACCGTTTCGAACCGAACCGTTTCGAACCGAACCGTTTCGACCCGTACCGTTTCGAACCGTACCGTTTCGACGCGAACCGTTTCGACCCGAATCGTTTCGACCCGTACTGTTTCGAACCCGTACCGTTTCGACCAGTACCGTTTCGAACCCGTACCGTTTCGACCCGTACCGTATCGAACCCGAACCGTTTCGAACCCGAACTGTTTCGACACGAATCGTTTCGACCCGTACCGTTTCGACCCCGTACCGTTTCGACCTGTACCGTTTCGAACCCGTACCGTTTCGACCCGTACCGTTTCGAACCCGAACCGTTTCGACACGAACCGTTTCGACCCGGTACGGTTCGAAACGGTACGGGTCGAAACGGTACGGGTCGAAACGGTTCGGTTCGAAACGGTTCGCATCGAAACGGTTCGCGTCGAAACGGTTCGGTTCGATACGGTACGGGTCGAAACGGTTCGGTTCGAAACGGTTTGCGTCGAAACGGTTCGGCTAGAAACGGTTCGGGTCGAAACGGTTCGGTTCGATACGGTACGGGTTCGAAATGGTTCGCGTCGAAACGGTTCGGTTCGATACGGTACGGTTCGATACGGTACGGGTTCAAAACGGTTCGCGTCAAAACGGTTCGGTTCGATACGGTACGGGTCGAAACGGTTCGGTTCGAAACGGTACGGGTCGAAACGGTTCGTGCCGAAACATTTAATGATTTTTGGATTTTTTTTAGAATTTTTTTGATTTTTTAGATTTTTTTGAATTTTTTAGAATTTATATGATTTTTTAGAATTTTTTTTTATTTTTAGATTTTTTTGAATTTTTTGGAATTTTTTTGATTTTTTTGAATTTTTTGAATTTTTTTGATTTTTTGTAATTAGATCAAAATGGCAACTGAAAACATATTTTAAGGAAATCCCCAAAATACCCCTGGTTACAGATGGGGTTTATGGATGGAGTTAGGCAAAATGATCAAAATGGCAACAAAATGTAAAAGTCAGGGACCCAGATGCAAACAAAAACTATTTGGACTAAACTGGCAAATTTGGACAAAACTCAGGGTCTAAAATGGCAATTTACTCAATAACCATATAAATATAAAAGTATGATCTGAATGAATGATAGATAGGATACAAGACTTTTTATGAAGAATAAAATCTCAAACTTCAAAATACATGGTTAAGGCCTTGAGGGAATAGGGAAGAGATAAGATGTGGTAGCAACTGGTAAGGGTGGAGAACATGGCTCTCTATGTTGCTTATACCCAAAATGACCAAAATTACCTGAGTACGACGATGAGGATTGGAGCTCGAGCACTTCCGTTCATACGATTACTATTGCTGACTCCGTTGACCGGCAAAGAACCGGTACCGGTTTAAGAGCCCATGCTTTAGCTTCATAAAGGTACTTTTTCATCTTTTGTTTTAACTTTTGAATTTAATATTTTAACTTTTGAATTTAATATTTTTGGTATATAGGTTTATATGTTTTGTTTAGTGTGACTGTTGTTGTAATTAAATCAGTTATTATAAATGCCATCTTTTGTTTTAGTTTGAGATATTGTTGTTGTTATTCAGATCGATATATTATAAATGCCTTCTTTTGTTTTAGTGATTATGAAAAACTACTACTAACCAAATTATCTATATTAACAATTCATGTAGCTTCTTGTGAATAGTATAATAAAAGGACATATCTAGAATGTTATTTACAAAACTGCCATCTATATTGTATTATTGTTCCTTTCCTCTAACGTGAGTGGTGAAATGGGATGTGCTTGCTTTAGTTTCTTACATTGCCCTTCATTCCATAATTTTTACTTATAAATTACATATTTTTGAATATTCAAAAATATTATTTTAACCCATTCTATTCTATTCTATATCTTAACAACATGAATTAACAGTAACAATAATTTACATTTGCAATATAATTTGTAGGTCTTTGAAAAAACTAAATACGTAGTTATGTTTAATTTCTTTAGTCACTATTTTCGCAGTTATGTTTAACTTTTTCTGTCAAAATCTTGAAAGTATTTATTTAACTTGAAAATGGTGTTATATTGAAAATGAAGTATAGAATGTATTTTGAAAACGGTGTTGTATTCAAAACGAAATGTTTTTAGTATCGTAAACTATATTGAGTACTGGTATGCAAAAACATATCGATATTTCATTAGTGCATATCACGATTTTTTTTGTTTTCTCTCCGGTTGCTATAAAGAGTGCCGGAACCGTAATGAATTGAGTCGAAACGAATCGATACAAACCGTGTTCCCGCCGCGTAGCGCGGGAGAATCCCACTAGTTGTAATCAAATTGTGAAAACTAGAAACACAGAACACATAATAATTAGATTGGTTATGCAGATGAGAAACATGCAATTACTTTCAGATCCTGGATTGATCATGCAATTGTAAAACTCAAGCCAGACCCCGATTCGCTTTATTGCAAGCTTCTTTCAGGTTATTATCTTCTCCTTTAACCTCAGTAATAATAATCGATATACGGATTTTAAATCTATATGAATCATTTAGTTTGTTTGGTCCAGTTTAAACTTCGTTCGAAATCTTGCAACCAAATAAAGCCAATGGCTGCAGCCGTAGCCCAAGCCCTGCATGCGAACAAAGACCTTGGTTGACCATGATGGCGGTGCAGCCGTGCAACTCAGGGTAGCCCGGTTGATGAAGATAGTCCAGTTATCGAAGGAAGTTCAGCCGACGGTGATGAAGAGAACTGATAAGCACGCAAAGGTGTCTTTTGGTTCTAAGTAGTCAAAAGTAAGACTTTGAAAACTATCGTTTATGGTAATGCGTTTTATTGTTGGGGAACGCTTTAACTCTGTTGGTTAGCAAGTTTTTGGTATCATGCCTTGAGTTCATTAACCAAACTTTAGTTCATTCTTTGTAGCTAGAATAGTAGATGTGGCCGCAACAAACATGGGGTACGCCGCCGCAACGCGCGGCGGGTAAAACTACTAGTTATATATAAAATTGATTTGTTTCTTTGTTTTAATAATTTATATCGGAATGAGATAAAGCAAATCAATTTTATACAAACTAAATTTTGATGAATTGTTTTAGATAATTTTGGTTATTCATAATTCATAGTCAAGATTGTAAAGTTGAACTAACGTTTCATCAGTATCAGTATGTCATTTAATATTAGTCAAATATTCAAAAGGCTTATCATTCTTTGAAAATATTAAAATTCCATCGAACAGTTTGTTGGATTATGGAATTTAATTAATTCCTTTTGATATTAATTTGATATCTATTAGAGAAAGGAATTCGTTTCCTACTGTATTATGTTTGAAGAGGTGGATAATTGATTGTCACATCTTTTGGTATATCCACATTAGACTTTTTATTATAACCATCTAAAGGATACAATTAATGTTTGTATTTGTATTTATGAAAATCTCTATATTTGATTTAAATCTACTGAGATAAATTATGTCAAAATCTTTACGGTTACTATATTTGACTATATGGGATTCTATTATGTTTTGGGTTCCTCACACTAAGCGAAATTAATCTTTTTACTTATGTCTTGAAACCTATTTAACATATGAATTTGCATGCCTTGTGTTAACTTTTAAAAGCCTTATTTTATTTGGTTTCGTATGACCATAATTTGCGAATGGCCCAACTTTAATTTATGAAATTTTATGTTATTTATGTATTGTTGGATAATGAACCTAACAACTAATTGTTTGATGATACACATAATAAATTATTAGCATAATGTACATAAATATTTCATTTCTGGCCCAAAGGTGTTATGTTATATTTATGTGTTTTACCTTATTATTTATGTACGTTCATCATGAAACATGAATTTTGGTCAAAGCTAAAGTTCATGTAGAACATTTAGACAGTCTATATTTATGTGTGTTCATAATATATGAATTTTGGTCAAAGCCAAAGCGAAGCCAGAGTTCATGTAGAACACTAAAGACGGTCTATTATTTATATCGTTCATTATGCCTGAAATTTGGTCAAAGCCAAAGCGAAGCCAAAGTTCAGGCAGAACATTAAGTTGGTTTTTATTTCGTATATTCATAATACATGAATTTTGGTCAAAGCCAAAGTTCATGTAGAACAATAAGTCAGTCTGTTATGTATGTTCATAATGCATAAATTTTGGTCAAAGCGAAGCCAAATTTATGTAGAACATCAAGACAAACTGTTATTTATGTATGTATGTTCATAATGTGTCTGAATTTTGGTCAAAGCCAAAGCGAAGCCAAAATTCAGGTTGAACCTTAAGTTAGTCTGTTATTTTGGTGTTATAATAGACTATATCTTCAATATATAATTTGTGTTCGTCTTACTTGATTACCCCATAATGTAAATCACTCTAAGCTTCTTCTTAAGTTTGTATCCCATCTATTTCATCCACTCTAATTTCAAAACCTAAAATGTTTTGCTTTCTTAAGAGTTTCTACAAAATTTGCACTTATTGGATTGTTGATTATCTCTTAAGATATGACAATCCTACTGCTCTTTTCTGATAAAAGTATTACAGAAGAAAACTAGAGCATGACTAGTGGGATAAGTCAAACATTATATCTCTTATGATAATCAAGAACTCGCTTAATTATTGTTGTCATGTGAGCTATTCTAGATTCTAAATTTCCTAAGACTAATTTGTTTTCTTTGGAAGAATCAAAATAACTCCTACGACGCATGCATTACTCTAGATTCTTACTATAAAGTTTGTGGCATATGTGAATACATCATGATGTACAATACCATGACCCATAATTTAAAGGTTTACACATGGAAATCAGTACACTTTTCTGGTGTATTACATATAACTTTTCCACTAATACCATAAGTTTCCTTAAGAATCAACTATAACACTCAAGAGTACCAAAGGAAAATGAGTGTGTTGATTGGCAGCATATGTACAGGAAAAGGAATGCATGAAACTGGAAAATTAGATGTTGTTCATCTCACCGCCACTAAACCTGAAAGGAGGATACTTTTAAGATTCAGATATAGTGTACAACTACTACTTCCAGCTATAAGTTTCTTCAAAGGAAAGTCTCACTGCATGTTTATGCCATTAAACTAGGTATGAGCATCGAGACTATCCATAATTCAATGGAACAGCTAGCTAAGATAAGTAGTAAGATATTTATGATATTTAAGTATGCTAATGGTAATATTCTAACCAACACATGAGCGGTTGACTCTAGTTCTATGTGTTTCCTTACCAGAAATCAACAAATAATTAATATGAGAGTTATTGGCAAAATTTTATGTTAAGACTATTGATGTGCGTGAAGTGTGTTATGGTTTTAATGTATATTTTAAGCCCTTTTACACTTTCTTTAGCCAAGTTTTAAATTTATAAAACACGATATTTACTAACACTAAACACACATATGGGCAAGTGCACCCATCGTGAGCGTAGTATAGTGTTGGCAAGATACCGAGGTCGTCCAAGGACACAAGAGCTTTTAGTATCGGTTTATCCTCAACGTCTAATCAAATCAAAAGTTTAGAAAAATGTTTTAAACTAAGAAAATAAAAACTAACTAAAAATGCTGAAAAATAAAAATAAAAGAAAAACAGATAGACAAGATGAATCACTTGGCTCCGACTCGTGTTTAGTGTAACCTTTGATTATTTTCGCACTTTTGCACTATTTAAGAGATTATCTTAGTTATTGTAGTAGGCCCCTCTTTTGGAGGTGACGTTACCCTCAACCCAGTAGTTTGAGTCAGCAAGGATACAATCCTAAAGGGTCGGATTATTGAAAGATAATTAATTAAGTTATTAATGCATAATGTGGTAGGCCCCTCTTTTGAAGGCGACGTTACCCTCGGCTAAGTAGTCTGAGTCAGCAGGGATACAGTCCTAAGTAGCCGGGTTAAAGTTTTAATAGTAGTTTAACTTATGAGGGGATCAAAGAGTTTGGACCCCCGCCATCCAATACCGTTAAATATTGAAGGAGGTCCTACTAAATTTGACCCAGGTCCTTTGCAGGATCTATACACTAAACAATGGCAAGACTCTTACCAAACCGTTCCCTTAACCCCCGACCAGGTAGCCAACATACCTCCATATAGACCGTGGAGATATGAATGGTGAAAATCTTTTATTTTATATAGACAGTAAAATAATGCCAAGACACCACGGACAAACGATAAGGAAGAATCACCTTCAACATAAGAAACTAGTTATTAAAGTCATTAATACATAACCAATTAAAAAGTGCGAAAAGATTAAAAATAAAAAGTATTACACTAGACACTTGTCTTCACCAAGTGATGTAAGAGACTTAGGCAAACATGGCCTTGATTGTCAAGAACTCTTACGATCAATCTTGGATCCCGAGACGACTCACACACTCTATGATGGACAATGGATAATGGTGGTGGATGATGGTGGGTGGTGGGTGAAGTGTGAGAGAGGTGGTGTGCCAAGGGATGGTTTGAGCTTGAGCCAAGCACTCCTATTTATAGGCTGAACAGAAGCTCGGGCACGGCCCCGTGTCCATTGGGCACGGCCCCGTGTCCATCCTCTTCTCTGTCTTCATTAATTGCTTTTGTCTGCATTAGTTGACCACGGTCCCGTGTCCGCTGGGCACGACCCCGTGTGCAGAAGCATATCTGTACTATCAAGATTTGCCTGGATTCTGCGAATCTTATAGTTGACCACGGCCCCGTGTCCGCTGAGCACGGCCCCGTGGTGGGCGATGGAAGCTTCTACAACTTTGTCTTTTATGCTGACACTTGGGCACGCCCCCGTGTTCACTGAACACGGGGCGTGTTCAGCCTTCTGTTCTCTTGTTTTGCTTGGGAAGATGCTTTCGGGGAGGTCGGACATGCCACGTTTGTTCCTTTTCTTGTATTTATGTTAGATTTAGCTGCCTTTTTGCTTCTTTTGTTAATTTGAGCTCATTTAATCCTGAAAATACAAAAGGAAGACAAAAGCACACTTTTTCCAACATTAGTACTAAAAAAAGGTTAGTTTTATGCCACAATTGATGTAATTTATATGTTGCATTTTGCACACATCAACTATAAGAACTATAATAAATTGTTTTATAATTGGGCTTTATGATATCTTATATATTCTGTAGATTATTCAGAATTTAGTATCAATATAAAAGCTACATTATGACAGTTGTGAGGTTTGCATGGTTAAAATAAAGTCACTCTTACCTTAAACTCTCAAATTATTTGTCATCTCAATCTGGATAGAAACCTTATAAGACAGAACTAGATGATGCTACACTTTTTAACAACCTTTTGTTATCATGAAAATGAAAATTCAACAAAAGAAAAATGAGACTTACAAATTCCATCCATTAAGACCAAATTTCATGAGAAATCATGACTAGGTTAATGAAGGATGAAATATTATCAAATCTCATTCTTAGTGACTTATGAGCATGTGTTATAAGCCTTAATATTTAAATGGCTAAGAGAATAAATTAAGTTCCATTAGAAGTTATATTTCATTTGAACTTATCTCAAAATGGAATATTCAGCCATAATTCATTTATCATAATATTTACTTGTATTTAATATGTCTTATATGAATAAAGATAATATTAAAAAAATTAATTCATATATACTATGATTCCTTCTAAATATGTCCCCAAAATTTTTATAACATATGGACATTAAGGAAATCAAGTCTAACATATATGACATGTTCCTACAGCACATACATCATTGAAACTTATCTTGTAGCATTCCTACAGATCTAAAAGGTTAGTGGGAGCATTAAGTCTCTTAATCTTAATTTGCGAGAGTTGCAAGAGGTAAGGGAGTGAAAACTTGTTATTACCAGTTTACACCTCATGTACAAGACATTGCTCCTTCAAAACTTTTCTCTTTAAGAATATACTGCTACTCTACCAAAAGTTTCATTGTTGCTTAAACGTGGGCACACCCAGATTTCTTGCCAAAATTGTAATCCTCAAACAGAGAAACTACAATGAGTAACTTCATTAATTTGTTTCTCTATTAGAATTTATTGGTCTTCTAATGTTGACCATAAGCATGCTAAATTGTTTCTCCTTATCAGGACATGCCAGAAGTGCATGAGGCGGGGGAAGAGACCTATTAAATTTTACTCCGATTACACCTCTTGCACACCATACTGCACCAACTATTACACGCTTAAAATTATGAAAGTGATAGCAATTTAGGCAAGAGTTAATCCATAAAACTGAAACTCTTTATAAGACCTAATAATCAACAAAGGAGGTCATCTAGGTTTAAAAGTCTACTAACTTTGATGATTCTGTATCCTCCCTGACTGAAGTTGAAACGGATATTAGAAAGTTTACTTGAAATGGATATTAGAAAGTTTACTGGTCATACCTCTTCTAATTAAGCCATTAGCATCAATCAATTTTCTAAATGGAATAAAAAAATTGTTATTAGCAAATTTGATTTTATATGTTAAAATAACATCTGGGATTTGGTTGAATTACCTAAATCCAAATGCAAATGTTAAGACAATAAAAGCATGATTGACTGTTAAAGGTTATGCTTAGAAGAGAATTATTTATCAAAGAATCAACTTACTTTTCTAACAAAATTTTTTTTGAGGATCATTGTTGTTCTAGTGGCTTATAATCATTTTGAGCTACATTATATAAACATTAAAAACAAACTTTCCTTAAACAAAGACTTACATGTTCATAAAACAACCTGAAAGTTCTAAATTGAAGGTCAAGAACACTATCCATGTATGTCAATATCTTCCATATATGGGTTGAAGCAAATATCAAAATATGATGAAATATTAATGCAATTCTTTTCATCAAGAGTTAAGTGGATTTATGTAACTAACTCAAGTTGAGTGGGAGCAACTAATGTAAACTTGTCCTTATATAGATGGCACTCTTTTGATAAGCATATGTTACATAAGTCAAATAATTTCTCACACATATTTTGATAAAAATGAATTTCGAAGATACCACTTACGTGGGAGATATCAAAATATATACTGAGATAGACCGAACGGGACATTAGTTTTGTTCCATAAGCTTTACTCTAAAGTGGGTTCTTACACATGTAACAAACTGTATTGCTCTCCTTTAGAGGATAAAATGATAAATGAGATTATTTCCTTATGCTTCATTAATTAGAAGCCTTATGTAGGTTAAAGTCTATACTCGTTTAGACATTGCTAAACACTAGACCATTCTAGATAATTGTGAAGCATCTGACAATATCTTTTAGAAACGAGAAAGACTGTAAGACGAAGTGAGAACTCAAACAGGTTAATTACTTTTCCTTTGAATCAAAGGAAAAGAAATGTCAATTTCGGGGTATATCCTTACGTCAGCAGATATAATTGTCTTATGGAGGAGTCATAAGAAACTGATAAAACAACATAAGTTATATTGACATAATATGTTGTTAATTAACAACGCAGTTGTCAATAAATGTTGTTGAAAATTTATCAGTGGACTCATAAACTTGTTAACTTCAAATAAATACTATTTTGAAGACTTATTGTGAAAAGACAGCTACATTTTTTCCTCGAACAGTAACAGTTCGAGAGGTGCTGCATTAAACTTCGATACAGAATCATTGTTCGTTTATGAACAAGAAGAGGAAACTAAATATTTGTATCGAATACGTTTACATTCATGATATGCTTGCGGATCCGATAACTTAGGTCTACACCCAAAGTGTTTTTAAGAGCTCAGAATAAAGACAGGTTTTACTAAAGGCCTTACATAATAGCATATCGTACATATGAATGATTAGTTATTATTAAATTTCCTCAATTGTTTAAATTTGTTTGTCCATAAATACGTATATGTGCACCTAATGACATATAGACAATAATTATACAAATTAATTTTAAAGGGCTTACCTCAGTTATTTTGGTCTTAAATTTACGTATGTTTTGATTTGGGGTTGTAACATGATTAGTGGGGGTCTTGAGTTGAAAATAACTCAATGACTGTATTTTTCTGTTGCAATTTCAATTTGAAACATTGATTAATGTTTTAACTTGGCCAAACTTACTTATACTTATCACAAATGATCACTTGGCCAAATGTGAGAATGTTAGAAATAACCCGTTGATGTGGTCTTACGGATCATTTGGTAACATTACCAATATGACATAACTAGTCCCCGACAATTACTTGATGGTAGTAATTGTAATTATTGACTAGTTTAAGGGGCAATTATGATTTCCCTTTAGGTACCTTTAATAGAGAATGTAAAGAGTTTTCATAACCGATCAGTATTCATGATCATCATTCATTTTTTATGTTAAATATATATTGATCATAAGAGATGAACAACTCGATAAGAACACCAATACTAAAATACTAAAATTATCTCTAAGGTGATCCATCAACCCAAGGTATCATCACAGGAATCATGGCCTTATCTTCGTCTTCAAAGATGACCACTCCCACAAGTATGTGTCTCTAACTTGGTATCTATATTTACGTTATGATTGAATAAACATGATTAGGTTCTATATTTTGACCCATGTTTATAGATATAATCAACATATGTTTGTTCCCTGACATTCTAAACGAACTATTCACGTAAATAAACGAACAACCCTAAATGAATATTAATGAACATAAATGAACACACATAAATAAACGTTCACGAACATCATTGAACGAGCGAAATATGTGTTCAAATTCGCTCGTTTAACTACATGAATGAAACATGTGCTCATATTCGTTAGTTTATTAAATAAACGGTTCAGTTTAAATCCATGAAATCGGCCCAAACTCGTTATCAATATGGTTTCACACTCGTGTTTCCTTGTAATCTTTTGAGAGCGGCTGGCTTCAAAATTTTCAAACCGTAATAAATGAATTGATTTACGATTTATACTCAAAGCCGATAGGATAACCCCGAACAAGACAATAAGATTGGATCATAGTTTAATTTGTTTTTATATGTAAGGTTAATGACGATTTTAGTTTATTTGATTGCGTTCAAATTATGCCCCTTATTTTCTTTTTATTTAAAGTGGACAACTAATATGTATTAACATTGTGTATTTGTGTTGATAAATTATTTTTTTTCGATAACTTGGACTTTTTTTTTTAAATTTCTGCAATTTACATTCAGGTAATCTGTTTTATGTATTAATACAACTTTTTAATTTTTTGGTTATACGTACTTTATAAATTTTTATAAAAGTGTATATTTTATTTAGAAAAGTTTATTTCTTAGGTTCGGAAAATATTTTTATCTAGTTTATTTAAAAACTCTTTTTAATTTTCTTCACCTAAACTAATTTTAATCCTTAAAAAAACTACGGGGGAAACATGACAAGTTTTAGGGGCTGTTTGGTAGCATCTGAATGGTCATTAAGAGGCTACCTCTTAATGGAACCATTAAGAATTTTACCAATGAGAAGGTAGAAGAATGTGACATGTGATGATTTACCATTCAGACTTGAGGTTACTCTTAACCATTCAGACTTGAGGTTACCTCTTATTCATTCAGAGGTTTTAAACCATTAAGATGTAGCATCTGAATGGTCATTAAGAGGCTACCAAACAGCCACTTAATGTGATATTTTAGAAGACGGTCTGAAAAGTGTGGTCAGTGGTGTACATTTAGCCCACCTCATTCCTTTTTGTGAAAAAAAAAACGTGTTCAAAAACAAGTATATGTGAGGTTGAGTGAAGAAATGTGTGGTGTACGATAAACCTATCAACAATGACAGTTGACACGGCCCACGGCTACAACCTCATCGTATTAAAATGAGTAGACCAAATTTATTATACCAAAATGCAACTATGCTATGTTTTATTTATTTTTTACATACATACAGATTCTAAACAAGTAATGCTCCATATATGTAAACTAATGCAATTTCGGAGGTGATATGGCAGAAATTTTTGGTTGGTATTGATTTGTTTGTTACGGTATCATTATGTGTCAATTGAAAGACAAAACCCAAAAATTAAAAATGTCATATGAACAAAAGAACAGCGAGACGTTTTTAATATCAATTGATACTCAAAAAAACGTATACTGGTACCGACTCCGATAATATCATTAACGTCGGTAATTAAGGCATCCACAATGATAGACGTCCACAAACCAACACATTAGATTCTAAAATTTCAAAAACCCCAACTTTTTCTACATCCACTAAGCTCCACATCACACTCTCAAATCATCACCTGCTTTTAAATTAATTTAATGCAAAAATCAAATTACTTTTATAAATAATTATTTTCTACATTTGGTTTATATTTAAATTATATAAATATAACATAATTAAAGTAAAAAAAAAACAAGAAACTCAAGTAAACATTAAAAGTAAAAGATATGCATAAAGTAATACTAAAACTTTCATACAGGACAATACATCAGCTAAAATTATATAACCTAACATTTTCAAAGAGGATGCACAGTAACATTTATAAATACATTTTATTTAAGTTTTATTATTTATGTATCAAGCAAGCTTAACTATCAATAACTTACTATTTTATTGTTTTTATTTTTTTACTTTTACATTTACTAATAGTTTTTATTATTTTATTTTTTTTAATTTTAAAATTTTCTTTATTGTACTACTCCTACTGCTGCTGCTGCTGTTGCTGCTGCTACTAAGTATATTTTATTTTCGTTCATAACTTTATATATTTGAACGAGTCAAATATAGCCGATTTTGTTTCTTATCTTGAGAAATTGGGCTGATACAATCTAAACTACATCGGACTGGTACCGTATTTATTTTTATAATTTTCTTGACGTGGCGGTATAACGTTTGATGAAAATAGAGTTTTATTCGCAATAAAGTATTTTTATACCATAGTTATAACGAGTTACGAGTGTCGGTATGATAACTTTAGTGTGACGAATCGAACTGTTTCCAGTTGAAGAACATCGGTACCGATACTGGTATTCGTTTTTATGGTTTTCTATCGATGTAAAACACGTGTCAATATCTTCTTATGCGTATCTCTTTCAGTTGCTATTCTGAGTGCTGATACCGTATCGAACCGAACTAATACTGACCGAACCCCGCAGCGAAGCGCGGGTAATCCCACTAGTTAAAAACATACTCGAACAAATTCATAGAATAACATAAAAAATAAATAATGCACATATGCTACTTCAAAAGACGATCGTCATCCGAAACATTTGTATTTGTATCACACTCGTCATTAGACCATGTGTAGTGGTTTAGCCAAATAATGCCCCCACCATGGGGCATTATTCGACACGTGGCAGTCCAGTCAGCATGGGGCGTTATTGCAAAAGTGGCGTAGTGGAAATAATGCCCCTTCCAATCATTAAAAAAAACAAACTAGTTTCTCATTGGGCAATCAAACCCAGTCAACCCTTCTACAATCCATTTTAGGCGTTTTCTTAATCACGCCAATACAATTTTTTTTTCAAAAATAACCCCTCAAAACGCCCTATGTAATTGGGGGGGGGGGGGGGGTTTGAAAATAATGCCCAAAAACCGCCCCACTGCGGGTGTTCTTATATGGATCCAAATGCGGATGGTCATACTTGTTATAATACTACTAATTGTTTATATTCTTCGATGGCATGAGAGTAAGAGAAAAAACTATAATAAAACGAAACCTTTTAAGCAATTTTGCTGACTTGTTCGTCTATTCTTCGATGGCATGCACATCATCACGCACAACTCCGGTTTGAACGAAACTTACGTCGAAACATATATAAAAATAATCACGTTGCAACGATATATTAAGAACTTTATAAAATATAATATTGTAAAAGTTATAAGAGAAAAACAAAAACAATATGAGAGTGTCACGCGTTGAAAAGATAACAAACACTAAAGTTGAACGTCTTCAATGTTGACTAATATTAAGCACATGTGTTGCAGCGGGTGTCATTGAACTGTGTTAAATAGTAGCAATACTATACCATTGTCAGCGACCACCAACACCGAAAAAACTCGTAAAAACAAAATAAATAAAAACGGGAAAAAATAACGTTGAGCGAAAAGCAGACGTAACATTTTTGAATCACGCACGCTCATTGCTGATAAATTAAACCGAAACGTAAAACATAGAAAAAATAACTAAGTCCATCCAGGACCCGCGTGTTGGACGAACTTGTCAAACGCAGAAAAATAGATGTGAAATGACGAGCCAGTCAAACGGGAAAAAAATATACGAAAATGTTGAACCTCACACGCACGTTGCGGTGCATTAACTCACAGAATTTAGAACGAAACGAAAAACTTGGGAAATGTGAAAAGTATGGTGGACCAAAATTGAAAATAAAAAAGAGTTGTGATTAAATTACAAAATATGAAAAACTTTGGGTTAAAAGTTAAAAAACAAAGGATTTAAATTGCAAAATTAAAGTTATTTATTAATTTTAGATAAAGATAAGTATAAAAATAACTTTTTTTTATCTACATATTGGTTATTAATTCTCCTATATATTAAATTCTGAAGTGAATGAACAGTAATAAATAGAAATGAATGAATAGTATCGGGTACTGGTATCGGTATTAAATTGATCAAACTGAGTGTATTTTTGGTATCCGTTCGGCACCGGTGTTCATCGGGTTTTACCCTCAAATACCGGTGTCGTACCAGTACCGACCGTATTAAGCCATACGGTACCAGGTATATTCGGTACCGGTACCCACTTTTGGGGATATCGGTAACGGTATTTTCGGTACCGGTTGGTACCGAGCTCATCAAATCTTGTAGCAACGTAGCAATGCAAGTAATTGCACAGTTTAGATTACTTTTCATACACACAGTAAGTAAACTGTATTTCATTTGAATGAAGTTTTATATACACAACAACTTATTTTGCTTTATTTTTTTGTCTTTTTACGTAATGAATGAAGTGTAGCATGTAAAATTAACTTGGATATTTAGATTATTGATGAGAAAATCGTATCAAATCCTGTAATCAAACCGGTATCGTATCGGTACAAAATTTACTATACCAAATCATTTTCGGTACTAATTTGGTACCCACCTTTTGGCGTTTTCAGAATCGTTACTTTCGGTTCGACACCGGTCTAGCATCATATCTATATTTATTGATTTTTACCTTCAAATACCATACCGTAGTGTACCAAGCATTTTCGGTGCCGGTACCTAATTTCGATGATTTTCCGGATCGGTACTTTCGGTGCCGTTACCGGTACCGAGCTCATCCATATTTTAACGTGTTAGCACCGTAATAACTGAAGTGAAAACAACCGAATTTCCAACGTGTAGGATTTGTGAGTCCTATTATTATATATTAGGTTATTTAAAATCGCTTTTTAGGACGGATTGACTATCATTTTCACGACATTTTTATTTATGTTTTGATATTCGATATCTGCTTGCCGTTACTAACACGCATTTTGCAGTCATTGGGTCCCCGCCGCAATGCGCGGGCGAAAATTTAACTAGTTAATATTAACATTAAAAAAATTTATTAAACAAATATAAATAAAATTTATGAGGTTGAAGGAGAGAATGCCATGTAATATTATTTGGAGTCTTTTATTATAAGTTAGATTTAAGAGTAAATTACACAGATTGTCCTTTAATTATACCATAAATTGCAGTCCCTGCCCTTTCCCTTTAATTTGTGCAGGCCATGTCCTTTAAATAACAAATTTGCACACTCCTTGTCCTTTGCTCCAAACCCCATCCAACTACCCAGTTAAATGCCATCATGTGCCTCTCACATGATGGGTAAATTTGTAAAATTACCCTCCACCTACCCTTTAAAACCTCTGTAGTCTTTCTTCCTCCCAGAACACACTCTCAAAAACCCTTCACTCCACAAATCGATAGAAACCCTAATCAAATCGATCAAATGCAATGACGGACACTTACGAACTGCGACCAAGGTGGTCTATTCATGCAAACGTTGATCAAGAAACGGTTGACAATTACTACAGTGAGTTGCATTTCCTCAATTTCCGTTAAAAAATATATGTTTGGCTGTTGAATTTCTGAAAAATTTATACTTCTATCTATTTAATTTCAGGGCGTTTTCCCCATTTGTTCGCTATAAAGCTACATCATGGTGGTTGTTTCACTAAGTTTCCAAACTTTGAGTATGTGGAGGGTAAGCACAACTATGTTGATCAGTTGGATCCTGACTTTTTTTCTGTTCATGAGTTGGATTTGGTATTGAAAAAGTTAGGGTATGCAACAGATGTTATTAGGTTTTATCATTATAAGATACCTAATCAGGAACTAGGATTTGGCCTTCGTGCTCTAGGTAGTGACTTAGATGTTATTGGCTTTTGCAAGTACACAACTGATTATAAAACCATGCATGTTTACACTGAGTTTGAAGTAACAACCCTGCAAAAATTAGGATTGCTGAAGTTGGTGATGGACGGGATGATAATGTAGATGAAGGTGTTATTGATAACAATGTGGATAAGAACCTTAGTACTTGTGATGGTGCATATAAACCTGTACTTGATAACAATGTGGATGAGAACCTTAGTACTGGTGTTGAGATCATTAGCAAAAATCCAAGGATGATGTTAGGCTGGCATCCCTTAGCAAATGATTTAGGTGAGAATAATGATAACAATGCAAAGGATAATGTAGATGAAGGTGTTATTGATAACAATGTGGATGATAATGTAGATGAAGGTGTTATTGATAACAATGTGGATGATAATGTAGATGATGGTGCATATAAACCTGTACTTGGAGAAGGTGATAATATTTCTGTTGAAGAGAGACAAGCACAAGAAAGTTCAACTTTTTTTGCAGATTTCATGAGTGAGTTTGATCCCTTCTTGGGTCTAAATGACAACATGGTTAATAATGAACACCAAAACAATGCCAAGGCTAATGTTAGGCATGTTGTAGATGATAGTTTAGATGAAGAAACTGGTGCAGAAGATGAAGATGATGACAGTGACTTTCTAGGCGATGACACAGCTAGGGAGGATGTAGAGGTAGATATGAGGGATTTTAGACTAAACATTGATGAGGGGATTGATGACAATAATGATGCAGTTGGTGATTTAATTGATGAAGATGTTTTAAATGATGATATATTAGAAAGTGGAAGTGAGTCTGATTTGGATGAGTCTAGTGCTAGGAAGAAAATGCTTAAGGGTTTAAGGAATGCCAATGAGAAAAAGAGCAATTTCTACCTAGGACAGATTTTTGGAAACAAGATAGAAGCCAAAGAATTAATCAAGCAGCATGCTGTGGAAACTAAGAGGGAACTTAGGATTGTTAAGGATGATAGTAAAAGAGTGAGGGCTGTTTGCAGGGGTCAGTTACCAAATTTCCAAGTTGATGCTCATGGTATCCATAGTCATTCTGATAAAGGTGGTGTAAAGACGAAGGGTAAAACTGTCAAAAAAAAAGAGGCAATGATAAAGGACATAACATGAAATCTGCATATAATGAAGTAGGCCATAAGATTGTAACAAGGTCAAAAGGAAAACAAGTGGAAGATTCTCCTGGTAGTAAAGACAAGCCCAGTGGGGACAAAAATATAGGTGGGAGAGGTAAAAAAGCAGACCCTCAAAAAAAGGAGTGTCCTTGGATTATTTTAATATCTAAAGAGAGAAATGCTGAGACTTGGATGGTAAAGACTTTAATGACTCAGCACAAGTGTCTCCAAACCAGATCTGTGTATCATTGCACCTCTACTTTTCTTTGTAAGCAACTAAAGGAACAAATTGCAGAAAATCCTAATATTCCTGTGAAGGCACTTCAGGATCAGCTTCAAAGGAAATACGAGGTAGAGGTTTCAAGAATGAAAGCTTTCAGAGCAAAAACAAAGGCACTTGACCAACTTCATGGTGATTATCAAGCACAATACAGTCTTCTAAGGGATTACATCTGTGAACTTTACAAAACAAATCCAGGTACTACAGTTCAGATTGAGGTAGAACCATGTGCAGATCACAGGTCTCTGACTAGAAAGTTCAGATTGAGGTAGAACCATCACATTACATTAAGAAAAAACGAGCAAACACAATGAAAACAACCCAACTCATGATCAGAAACACCCAACTCATGATCAACATCCTGTACAGGTTCATATTTGCAACTTGTGATGTTTCAACTTTAGATGCTAAGTGTTGGTTAAGAATGGCTGCTTTTCCACCTTGTGATCTTTCACCAACCGCGGTATCAAACCAGCAGATGAATCCACATCTAGGGCATCCATAAAACCTTCTCCCTGGGTTCTTTGAAGTACAAGATGTCCTAAGAGTCGCTGCTGTTCCACATCTGCAATAAACCATGATTTCGTGTTTATAGTTTGATGAGGAAACTGAATGTAAGTGAGGAAGTGTTTATACTTGATGAAGAAATCGAAACCCTAATTTATGTGGGGAGGAAGAAGGCTCCTGGGGTTTTTAATGGGGTTTTAAAGGGTAGGTGGAGGGTAATTTTACAAATTTACCCATCATGTGAGAGGCACATGATGGCATTTAACTGGGTAGTTGGATGGGGTTTGGAGCAAAGGACAAGGAGTGTGCAAATTTGTTATTTAAAGGACATGGCCTGCACAAATTAAAGGGAAAGGGCAGGGACTGCAATTTATGGTATAATTAAAGGACAATCTGTGTAATTTACTCTAGATTTAATGAAACTATGATAAAAAGACTAGTTGTTAAGTTGTAAAGAGATAAAAAAAACGGAGGTTAAATGGTAAAAAGATAAAAGGTAACTATTCATACTTATGTGACATCTTTGCTAAATGTATATATTTATTATTATTATTATTATTATTATTATTATTATTATTTATACTATGAATTTTGGACACTTAAAACAAAGTTAATAACATATCAAATATGTAACACTATAGAGAAATTCTACATTAGTTCTATACATTGAGAGAAATTAGTTTATAAAATGTAACACTCTAGATAAATTCTACATTAGTTTTAGAAGTTAAAATTTATAAGAAAATGTTATATCTTAAGAGAAAAGAGAAACGTATTAAAAACTTCTTGTGAACAAAATAGAAAATATTGGTTCATAATTTGCTATAACGTGCCTAACGTTACACAAATCATTATCACTATTATATTTGTAGTAAAACTAGGTGTTGCCCCGCCCGCGTTGCGGGGCACTAAGCCAAATATTTCTCTTTCATATACGTCTGTGTTTCGGTTACTTGTACATACTATTAATAACACGATCTCAAAAAACATTACATCAATAAAACCAATTAAAATAAAACACTATCAATACTTTTGCAAAAAAAAAAAAAAAACTAAAACGATTGAAAGACTATAATTTTTAACTGGGGCAAAATTGTAATTTTTCAGGACAAATGAGCGTGTGCCACACAACCGCCTGACACGAATAAAAATTACACCGAGTCAATAATTAAAACAAAACACTACCATAGATTTGTCAAAAAAAAAAAAACTAAAACGAAAGCATGACTGTAATTTTACACTAGGGGCAAAATCGTAATTTCACAGAAAAAAACAAAAACAATGGCAAACATGTAAATTTGAAACTGAGGGAAAAATCGTAATTAGGATGGAGAGAAAAAACAAAACCAATGGCAAAACTGTAAATTTAAACGGGGCAAAATCGTAAATTGGCTGGCCCAATGGGGAAGTGCCAGGCATCTGTGGGAACAAAATCGTAATTTTTGAAATGAGAACAAAATCATAATTTTGAACAGAGGGCAAAATCGTAATTATATTTTGAACTGGGTGCGAAATCATAATTTTAAACTGAGCGCAAAATCATAATTTTGAGCTATGGGGAAAAACATTATTTTATTTTGAACTGTCGGCAAAAACGTAATTTTGAGCTGAGGGCAAAATCGTAATTTTAAGCTAGGGGAAGAACATATTTTTATTTTGAGCTGGGGCAAAAACGTAATTTTAAACGGAGGGCGAAACCGTAATTTTAAACTGGGAATAAAATTAAAAATGAGTTTTTGAACTGATGGCAAAATCGTAATTTTGAGCCAGGGGCAAAAATATAATTTTATTTTAAACTGTGGACAAAAAATGTAATTTTAAATAAAGGCCAAAACCATAATTTTAAACTAAAAATAAAATTAAATTAAAAATAGTTTGGTCCAATAGGGAAGTGCCAGCAAGCTGTCTGGCACTATTCCCTCAACTTGAAAATGTATATGTAGTAAATATAGGTTGGTTCAATAGGGAAGTGCCAACAAGGTGTCTGGCATTATTCCCTCAACTTGAAAATGTATATGTAGTAAACTAGTTAATGCCACCGCCCGCGTTGCGGGGCGATGACCGAATAATTCTCAATCAATTAAGAAAACACTATTATAGTTTTGTTAGGAAAAAAAACTTAGACGGCGACAAGACCGTAGTTCTGATCACAGGGCAAAACTGTAGTTTGTAAGGATTAATGAGCGAGTTTTAGGAAGCTTCTTGACATGGAAAAAAATTAAATCCAGTCAACTAATAAAAAAACATTTTTATAGTTTTGCTAAAAAGACTAAAACGATAGCAATACTGTAATTTGAACTGAGGGCAAAGTTGTATTTGTTGACTTGGGTAAAATCGTAATTTGGCAAAAGTTTACGTGATGGCAATACTATAAATTTGAACCGGAGACAAAATCGTAATATAACTTTGCACTAAGGGCAAAATCGTAATTTTAAGCTGGGGACAAAACTATATTTTTAATTTGAACTGGGGCAAAACAAAAAATTTGAACTGAGGGCAAAATCGTAATTTTGAATAAGGGGCAAAAACATAGTTTTATTTTGAACCGGACAAAAACATAATTTTAAACTGAATGCGAAATCATAATTTTTGAAACGGGGCGAAAATGCAAAGTCGTCATTTTTAGTTTGGGGCAAAAACAAAAATTTATTTTCAACTGGGGCCAAAATTGTAATTGTAATATGGGGATAAAATCATAATTTTGAACCGAGAGCAAAATCGTAATTTTGAGCGAGTGACAAAAACATAATTTTTTTTTTGAGCGAGGCAAAAACGTAATTTTATATTAAATAAAGGACGAAACCGTAATTTTAAAACGAATATAAAACAATAAAATTGTTTGTCGAATAGGGGAGTGCCACGCAGCTGCGTGGCACTATTCCCCCAAGTTGTTTTTGTATACGTAGGGTAATACTAAAATGCGTAACCAATGGATGCTACTTTTAATAAATATCTTTTTCTTTAACTTTAAATGTTTGTTAAATTTTTGCACATGTTCTCTTCCTCATAAACGTTTTAAGACACGATCTACTTGAACTTTAAATGTTTTTAAAATTTTTGCATATGTTGCTTTTCCTCATGTACTTTTAAGACACAATATTTTATAAATATATAATTATCGAGATTCTTAGTTTTATCTACGTTTCAATATAGTTTTTGTTGAAATTAAATTGCGAATGGTAATGTTTGTGTAATTGAAACACAAATGTACATGTTATCAAAGCGTTGTCACATTTTTTTTGTATAAAGTGACGTTATTTACCATTTTCGCTTTTGTAATAATACAATGTAATGCTTTATAAAATTTTGAGTATACACCCGCTGTGTGCTTACCTTTATCTATGTTTTAATAAAAAAAATTCAAAATCGAAAGGGTCAAATTTAATTGTTTTTTTTTTTGTTATTTACCGCGAAGAACCGAACCAATAATGTCTTACCACCTTTGGTACTAGTACTAGTATTCGTTTTTATGGTTTCCGGTATAAGTTACGTTAAAAATAGAGTTGTATTCACAATAAAGTATATTGGTACCGTAAGTTATAGTGAGCGTCAGAATCAGATTGGTACAACGATGGCGCAGACTAATATCTTCCAAACAATATCGGTATTCGTTTTTATCATGTTTAGTTGCTATACCATGTGTCAGTACCGTAATAAACCTAACCGACGCTAACCGAATTCCTACAATAACGCGCATGGGGAATTTCAGTAGTTTTATAGACTATAGTGATTATAAGGGTGGAGGGTATGGTTAATCACTCTAGGGTGATTGAGTGAAATCCTACCCAATAATATTATGCCATGTCAACTTCCCATTCCACTCCTCTTTTTGCACTCAATCAAGGGGTATGTTTAATCACTCTAGGGTGTTTGAGTAAGTTAAAAAATAAAAAAATTGTGATTGGTTGAAATGGGTTGGGACCCACCATTAAACCTCACTCCCTCCTCCTTCCCTCCTCTTCCTATTTCGGCAAACTCTCACCGATTTTCACACTCTCTCTCCAACTCACCGATCACTCTCATCCACTCGGTATAGTCACCGATCGGTGACTATAAGTCCCCGCTCAAGTCCCCGCATATTATACCCTGTACCCTAAAGTATAAACATGTATATAAATTTGTCAAAACATTTTTACGAAATTTGTTAAACCAAAAGAATTTGAAATTATTTAGACAAATACGCCTTTAAACTGTGCCATCAAACAAAATAATATGGACTTTTTTTATCACTATTTCTCCAGAGAAAAATAAAGTAACTATTATTTAAATAGGGGTGTCTTATTACCACATGGTAAAATCTTATTTCCACATGATTTTCACTCTATCTCTCTCTAAATCTATCTATCTCTTATATTAAAGCAAAATAGTGGTTAACTATTTGACTTTGATGTGACTATTCTCTTTGGCCAGAGAATTGAGATTTTAGGCGGCATTTTCATCTTCTCTCTATTTTCCTTCAATTTCCTTCAATTCTCTAAGCGCTTTCTTTAGATTATATATGGAAGGCTGCAATCTTATTCAATAATCGGAAGTTTTTTTAGGAAATTATGGAACCGTTTACAATTCTATCGCCTATATACAAATTATTGCTTTTAATCGGATGTTTCAAACGATCACTGAAGAAGCGTGCTCTGTTTTATGTTCATCATCAGACTTCAAAATACAAGGATCGGTAAGTTGGATTCCACCTCTGTATTTGATATTTTTGTTGCTATTAGAAAACCCTAATTTTGTTGTATGATTTCTATGATGTTGTTGATGTCAACGGATCCGCTAATTGTTGTTGATATGCGGATTTAACCCGTTCATTGTTGTAATTTGTGTGTTTATTGAAGTTGCTAATTCTTTATCCAGAGTTTTGCATCGAACGGTAACTTGCATTCCACCTCTGTATGTGATTTTTTGTGCTTGCTATTAGAAAACCCTAACTTTGTTCTATGATTTCTATGTTGTTGTTGATATCAACTGATCCGCTAATTCTTTTTCATATGCGGTTTTAACCAGTTCATTGTTGTAATTTGTGTGTTTTTTGAAGTTGTTATACACCCTAATGGAATTGTACAGACTTTTTGTTCTGCTTTCTGGTAGATAATATGGTTGATGTGCTGAAAATGGGTTAACAAAAACAACTAAAATTACCCTAAATCTAGACTCTCTAAGTTTTAAATTTATAAAACTAAGACTCTCTAAACCCTAAACTGTCACGACCCCCGACCCCCTGGACGGAATCGGTTGCCGCGAACAGACCAGTGGTACCGGTGATTATTTTAAAAACGTTGCAGCGGAAATTTCATCAGGACCGTGAGTTAGGAAAAATATCAGAGTTTAGAAAACACCGGATTTTATTTATTAAGTAGATGGGATAAACCCATGTTTTACAATGGTAGCTTTAATAAAGATAAATTTTATTACATAAAACAATATTTCTTAATTTGATTTAATTAATAAGCCACTTCTTGATGCCTTTCAGTGCCGTATCCATTTCTTACTCCAATTTACTGTAATTACCTGAAAAGTATTTTAAAAAGGTTTTGTCAGCGGGAAATACTGAGTGAGTTCATTCATTTTGCTAAAACGACTCATTTGTTATAATTTACAGTATTAAGAGAGATTACAATGTTTATTTCAACCAAATACCCACAGTACTTGTCATCGACTCGTTTCGGTGACTGTGGTCATATTACTATTGAGTCCGTTCACCCAATAGTAACGAGTATCATTAATTAGGTTCGCCCACCTAAATTGATAAAAACAGTAATGTGCACAATACCCCACATACCGGCTGTAATTTGGTGACTACATATACTTAATCACTGTAATTATAATCTTGAAAATAAACATACTTTTGTAAACAGATTTGATAAAAAGAGAATGACTCACTTCATAAGCATGCAGTATTGATTTAACAAACTTCTTGATTCTACTCCTTCTGATAATTAAGCGTATACTTTATTGTTCGGAATCTTCCGATGATTTAACAGCTTATTTGATTGTATATTTTGGAGTATTCTGAGAGTTAAACATATAGTTTAACAGAATGGAATACGTATTTGTGTAAAACCCAAATCAAACCTAACGGTAGTCACGAGATTCGAACCTTAACGAATTTCACAAAGTATAGTCTTATTCAGACAGTACTTTGGTATCCATTTAATGAACTCACAAAGTATAGTACTTTGGATTCCGTTTAACGAAATTCACAAAATACAATACTTTGGCATCCGTTAGTTGGTTCATGAATCGATCGGACAGAACATCGTATCGGTGATTATTGGTTAGAACACCAACGTATAGAGAAAAGAATAGAAGAAATGAGCAAAGGAAATGAATTCCTAAGCTTCCTATTTATAGGTAAGAAGATAAGTCTTACCCCTATATAGAATTTCCCTAGATAAGTTTTCCCCAGATAAAGCCTTCCCTGAATAACACTTTCCTTAGATAATACCTTCCCTAGGTAATATTTTCCTTAGATAAAATATTTCTTAGATAATATCTACCCTATATATATCTATTTTTCATGTATATCTACTTAGGTGATTAATAAATCTTACTTAGCTTAATTAATCTTGCTTAGCTTAATTAATCTTGCTTAACTGATTAATTAATCATACTTAACTTAATTAATCATTCTTAACTGATTAATTAATCTTACTTAACTTGATTAAGTTTAACTTATTTATTAAGGTTTATTAATTGCTAAGTTATCTCAACAACTAAGTGTACGTAATTAGTATGTTTAATAAATTTATTTAACTACGAAATTTACTTAGCTATTAAATATTCTAGCAGCTCCCTGATTACGAGTTCTAATTTCTAGACGCAATGGAACTCGTATTAGTGTATTAACTCAATTCAACTTTAACGACAACTCACGAGACCAAAACCCTCACAACGAATGACAAAGTGCAATCACTTAAACATCCATCGGATTCACAACGAATGACAGAGTATTCCCCGAGTTCGGGTGATACTCAAACATACTGTCGGAATCACGACTAATGACAAAGGATAGCGCTTAAACATCCGGTCGGATAGTTTCAATCGATCGGACATTGAATCGTAGCAGCGATTAGAGTTATTACCCTAATAACGGGCAGAGTTTCGGGATTTAGAATATAATACTCGGGCTATTACTTTGCTATAATAGAAGCTAAAAGAAGAAAAGAATTGAACGAATTGATTTGAAACTATCGACTGCTATTTATAGGGCTGGAAACAGGGCGCCTCGCGGCCCGCGTAAAATCAAAGGGAACACTTACGCGGCCCGCGTAAGTGTCTGATTGACGCGTGTCATGCATGGTCGACGCGTGTCATGCTACGTGGCCATCATGCATCTCCGGTGATCTTCTACCTGTCGCGGCCCGCGTAGACTTCCCTTATGTCTTACGCGGCCCGCGTAAACTCCAATTTTCTTGATTTCTTGCTTTTTCATGTACGTTAGAGTTTTAGGGGTCCGGGTCTTCACTTGCGGAGTGTTTTAGGACATTTTTGTGTGAGTCGTTACATTCTCCCCACCTTGTTTTAAATCTCGTCCTCGAGATTTGAGTTACGATATTTCTATTAGACTTATGTCATATTTTAGTCAATAAAACAATATTCAAGGTAGATGACATAGAATTTAAAATATCAAATTTTGTGAATATGAGTTGTATTATAAGTAGGATTCAATTGAATTAGTTCAAGAAATCGATGACAGACGAATGAGATGAAGTGATATAATTTTCAAAGTGACTAGGTTCAAGTCGAAAGATATATGATCAAGAAATATTTAAAATGAATGTGAAGGATTTTTAGAAAAAAAATTCTTTGTCAAAAGAAAGCTTACTTTGATTGGCAACTGAGGAAGACTTAGAATTGACAGGTTCCAAATGAAATAAAAGCATGAAAAATGATTTGTCAAATATGAGAAAATCAAAGTGTTGAGATGAGTGAATTGTAAAAATACACTAAAAGACAATAGAGTTAGTGTATCATTGTTTAGAGTTTTAAATTGTTTTAATTATGAAACAATGTAAAGGTACTTTATTAGTAATTATATTTTTCATACTATATCCTAGAGATCGAAATATAATAAGAATAAGTTGTTTAAGCAGGACCAACCATTATATTTGTAAAACAAATGTAATATATATTATTTGTATATTTGTTTGAACCGTATCTTATATATCAAATATAAATACTAAGTAATATATATTATTTATTTTTATTATATGTAAATGATCACCACTTTTAAATAATTGTTATTTTAGTATTTTACTATACTATGTAAAATAACTTATATTTAATATGTAATATATATATTATAAAACACTGTAATGAAGTTATTACATTACAAAATATTTTAGTATAAAAGAAATCACTATTATTTATAACATTAACTGAAAAAAAAAATTAAAGATGTAAAAATATTTATTGTACAAAAATATTTTATAAATATATAACACTTTAATGGGTCGATTCTATGTGGTTACTTATTTTCATTTTGAAACCATATAATGTTGTGAATGTATTTACAAATATTGAAAATAAGTGAAAACGAAAACTATTCTTATATATTACAATGTTCTCCTAACCCAATGTAATTGATGACTATCATATTATTCTTATATGGTTATTTTCTTGCCAAAGTGTTACGGTACATAGTTACCACAAAACATGTGATAGACAATTATTTATATAATTTTATTCATCCCTCTATTTCTTGTATTGTTTTAGGAAAATATGTCTTTTCCTTACAGTATAAAGTATATATATTTTTATATATATAATTAAAATTTAAGTATGATGACTTAATTTATATATTAACTAGTCATTATCATGGGTGAATATTGGTTAGTGCTGCCTTGTTTAAGCATAGGTGGCCAGTCCATGCCTAACTAAGGCTAGACTATTCAATATCTGCCCTTGACGATAACCCTAGCACTTAAAAATAATATTAACACTTCTGTTATTAATTTATTATTAATAATAAAACGAATATTAATTATCAATAATAAATAACTGAACGTAAACTTAAATGAGAGTATACTTCAACATAAATTTTATATATATATATATATAAATATATATTCTTTACCTTAAATAAGAATATAGTAATACTATTTTGTAATCCCTTATGTAAATTTTCATATATAATATTTTTCGATTGAAGATGTTAAAGCAATAATTATCACGAAAGGCTAGTTTGATGTTGTAAGAATTATTTAAGAGATATACTGAAATATGACAAGAATTTGTGTATCATTATCTTAACACACGATTTGTGTTAAAATGACTTTTATAAATATATAAATAATTAAATCCGTATATGATATATATAAACGATATTAGTGTAAACTTTAAATTTTGTGAAAACGTCAGTATAAGGTGATCATGATCAAAGAAATGATTCAATGAAGTCGAAGACTAAACAAGCTTATTATGGTTTAAAACAAATGAAGTGCTTGTTGGGACTATTTGAATATGATAGCTTCCATCCATCATATGGGATTTTGAAATGAATATGTAATGTGAGCAAGTCAAATAATTTGAACTTGATTAAAATAAGTTCTAATAAGAAAGTTCGGACATGGTCAAAATAGAAAATATGTATGTCAAAGAAAATTAATTTTTTCAAGAAATTCATTGACTCGATATCAAGGAGTTATTGTTTTGCAATAATGCGATTCATAGTACAAAAAGCGGAATGATATTTGAGTTTGAATAAAATAACAAATCGGAATGAAGTCCTCCAGTGGTAATTACAAATCAAACGAATCACATGCGCAACAAACAGTGCATGTGTAATGTGTAGATTTACCAAGAAACGAAATAGATCAATATTCGCTATTATGAAAGAAATCCTCATGATATGCTGACTATTATGGAAAATAGAAACACGAAAGTTAATTTATTATTTGCAAAAGTCAGAATTTCAACGAAAGAAATATAAGAACTTCTATCTGGAATTTCGTGTGATAATCGTTGTTAAATGAAATTACCAGGGAATGTCGAATAAAATGAAATAGGAAATTTGCAAAGGTATGTGACTCCTTTTTGCAGTAATAATAATTATGACTCTGATTAGACTGTGCACCGATGATTGTGAAATCTTGTTACAACGAACCTTAGCGATATTCGTGTCGGTTATAGGATCATATGGCAAAGTGCTTCTTTTGATTAATAATTCTTCTACTGACGGAATTAGTATTGGTGTCATCGTGCCTAATCATATTTTCCAAAGGTCTGGCCTCGAAAATCGTGTGTAATATATTTCAACATCTGTGGACGTATAATTTAAGTTTCATGTGTTTTCTTGTGCACTAGCACAACTTTACTTGCTTCGTACTTGCGTTAATAATTTTGGAAATTCTTTTATATTTTTTATGGTGTTTCAACTTAAAGGGTTTTCATTATTTATTTTGTCACACTAGCTACGAGACAGATGATCAAACGAAATAATGTTTGATATTGGAAAAGAGATTCCTAATAAAGAAATCTAGACACAGATGCTTGTGTTTTATTCCAAATTGTCAATCCTTATGGTTTTTGGATTTTCTTATAGATATACCTATCTATATATTCACATATTTCACCTGCTGAAATAAACATACCATTTATCAGGTCAATGTATTTAACAGATTCATATTTCTAAAACCAGTCAGATATCAGATCATGATACTATTTAGGGAAATCTTGTTACTTGTTTGACATATTATATACCCTGTCTTATCCGGTTCGCGCCGGAGAGGTAATCTCAGTATATCCGGACAAACTGGAGAGTCTGCTACATCATACCCAGTCTTGTAGGAGAAAATTTTATATTTCCCATAAATAGTATCTTTTCAAAAAGTGCATATCTTATTAGGGTTTTTATTCAGAATTAAGGAAATTTGTATTTCCATAACATATCTTATTATTATATTGATCACTAGACGATTCCTGTGACAGTGTCAATTTACTATTGATCATTCTTTCAATTATTGACTCAGGTCATATTACTGTTGATTATTCTCTCAACTAGTAATTGTGGTCATATCACTGTTGATCATTCTTTCAACTAGTGATTCTAATCATAACACTGTTGATCATTCTCTCAACTAGTGTTTTTGGTCATGTCACTGTTGATCATTCTCTCAACTAGTGATTCTGGACTTAGTTGTCCCGTGACATTACTTTATCAAATATATTACTTATGGCACACCAAAATCCATCATATTTATTTACACAAGTACTTAGCTTATCGTGAAGCTAATACTAAGGCATCTTTTCTTAAGTTCAAGTCTAAATGCCATCCTGTGTGCTACCAGTTAACAGCAATCTCCTAACTCTTTTATATAAATTTAGGTATTATTATCACAACACCTAAAGGCTTAAAGCAGTGGCTCTGATACCACCTTCTGTCACGACCCCCGACCCCCTGGACGGAATCGGTTGCCGCGAACAGACCAGTGGTACCGGTGATTATTTTAAAAACGTTGCAGCGGAAATTTCATCAGGACCGTGAGTTAGGAAAAATATCAGAGTTTAGAAAACACCGGATTTTATTTATTAAGTAGATGGGATAAACCCATGTTTTACAATGGTAGCTTTAATAAAGATAAATTTTATTACATAAAACAATATTTCTTAATTTGATTTAATTAATAAGCCACTTCTTGATGCCTTTCAGTGCCGTATCCATTTCTTACTCCAATTTACTGTAATTACCTGAAAAGTATTTTAAAAAGGTTTTGTCAGCGGGAAATACTGAGTGAGTTCATTCATTTTGCTAAAACGACTCATTTGTTATAATTTACAGTATTAAGAGAGATTACAATGTTTATTTCAACCAAATACCCACAGTACTTGTCATCGACTCGTTTCGGTGACTGTGGTCATATTACTATTGAGTCCGTTCACCCAATAGTAACGAGTATCATTAATTAGGTTCGCCCACCTAAATTGATAAAAACAGTAATGTGCACAATACCCTACATACCGGCTGTAATTTGGTGACTACATATACTTAATCACTGTAATTATAATCTTGAAAATAAACATACTTTTGTAAACAGATTTGATAAAAAGAGAATGACTCACTTCATAAGCATGCAGTATTGATTTAACAAACTTCTTGATTCTACTCCTTCTGATAATTAAGCGTATACTTTATTGTTCGGAATCTTCCGATGATTTAACAGCTTATTTGATTGTATATTTTGGAGTATTCTGAGAGTTAAACATATAGTTTAACAGAATGGAATACGTATTTGTGTAAAACCCAAATCAAACCTAACGGTAGTCACGAGATTCGAACCTTAACGAATTTCACAAAGTATAGTCTTATTCAGACAGTACTTTGGTATCCATTTAATGAACTCACAAAGTATAGTACTTTGGATTCCGTTTAACGAAATTCACAAAATACAATACTTTGGCATCCGTTAGTTGGTTCATGAATCGATCGGACAGAACATCGTATCGGTGATTATTGGTTAGAACACCAACGTATAGAGAAAAGAATAGAAGAAATGAGCAAAGGAAATGAATTCCTAAGCTTCCTATTTATAGGTAAGAAGATAAGTCTTACCCCTATATAGAATTTCCCTAGATAAGTTTTCCCCAGATAAAGCCTTCCCTGAATAACACTTTCCTTAGATAATACCTTCCCTAGGTAATATTTTCCTTAGATAAAATATTTCTTAGATAATATCTACCCTATATATATCTATTTTTCATGTATATCTACTTAGGTGATTAATAAATCTTACTTAGCTTAATTAATCTTGCTTAGCTTAATTAATCTTGCTTAACTTAATTAATCTTGCTTAGCTTAATTAATTTTGCTTAACTGATTAATTAATCATACTTAACTTAATTAATCATTCTTAACTGATTAATTAATCTTACTTAACTTGATTAAGTTTAACTTATTTATTAAGGTTTATTAATTGCTAAGTTATCTCAACAACTAAGTGTACGTAATTAGTATGTTTAATAAATTTATTTAACTACGAAATTTACTTAGCTATTAAATATTCTAGCAGCTCCCTGATTACGAGTTCTAATTTCTAGACGCAATGGAACTCGTATTAGTGTATTAACTCAATTCAACTTTAACGACAACTCACGAGACCAAAACCCTCACAACGAATGACAAAGTGCAATCACTTAAACATCCATCGGATTCACAACGAATGACAGAGTATTCCCCGAGTTCGGGTGATACTCAAACATACTGTCGGAATCACGACTAATGACAAAGGATAGCGCTTAAACATCCGGTCGGATAGTTTCAATCGATCGGACATTGAATCGTAGCAGCGATTAGAGTTATTACCCTAATAACGGGCAGAGTTTCGGGATTTATAATATAATACTCGGGCTATTACTTTGCTATAATAGAAGCTAAAAGAAGAAAAGAATTGAACGAATTGATTTGAAACTATCGACTGCTATTTATAGGGCTGGAAACAGGGCGCCTCGCGGCCCGCGTAAAATCAAAGGGAACACTTACGCGGCCCGCGTAAGTGTCTGATTGACGCGTGTCATGCATGGTCGACGCGTGTCATGCTACGTGGCCATCATGCATCTCCGGTGATCTTCTACCTGTCGCGGCCCGCGTAGACTTCCCTTATGTCTTACGCGGCCCGCGTAAACTCCAATTTTCTTGATTTCTTGCTTTTTCATGTACGTTAGAGTTTTAGGGGTCCGGGTCTTCACTTGCGGAGTGTTTTAGGACATTTTTGTGTGAGTCGTTACATAAACCACACAATCGGCAAGTGTACCGATCAATGTAGTATAGCCTAAGGAAGTCCGAGTATCGAACCCAAGAGACTCTACTGATTACGCTAATGACTCTATCTAGACTTAGACTGACACGACTCAAACTATTTTGTTTATTGATTGGGGGGGGGTTTCTAAAAATCCTAAATAATGCAAAAACGACTAACTAGATTAGCTAAAGAACTAGCACGAACTCACACGGAAACTGAACCCAAGGATGATGAAGGAACTACCTAGACAGGAATCCTGATTACTTTTAGTTATAATTATAATTGGAAGTTGTCTGCTATGGAACCGGGATCTTAAAATTCTCACCTCTCGGGAAATCTAAGGACCCCTAATCCTTCTCAAGAGCACGCTAAGATCCCCTAAAGGTTGTTAATTTACCGGTTATTAGACTCCTTTACAAGACATCTAATGGGTTTATAAAAGTATCCTACAAGGCTCACTCCCTTACGAGACCTAAACCTAGGATAGGTTTGTTTTCTCAGCTAGACAGCAGCCAAAAGGTTAACTTCCTAAGAAGGACCCACCTTGCGGTTTAATCACTTAGACCTAGCAATAATCTCGCACCTTACAGCTATTGACGATTAGTAGAACACTTGATTTATAAAAATACCAATTATTACTTCTAAGGTTACTTACTAGATTTTCACCCTAAAGGATCAAAGATTTATTTTGTGATATAGACACTCACCAAAACCTAAAACCCTAGCCCGATTCTATTCCGTGATAAAGACCATCACCAAGATTCGAACGAAGCAATAAACAATAATTAAACAATATCAAGCACGCAAACACATCTAACTGATAGAACAAACCGTTTACAATTTATAAACTATCCATAGCATTCAAAAATCCAAGAATAATCAAAACATATGCAATCATTCAACCATGTCTAGGTAGTAACAGAAATTTAGCCTATAAACATAGTCAAAAACAGGTTCATAATCATCATCAAATCTGAATTCATCATTAAACAATCAAAGATAAACGAAAAACGAAGAAACAAGATATTAGAACCCGTAAACTTCGATCCCGTGTGCTCCTGAATGTTCTCCGATGATTCCTAGCAATCCCAAACCTTCAAAACCTCTGAAATCAGACTTCCAAGCTCCCAAAGAACTCTAAAATTCGTAATGTTGCTATTAATCACGGCTGTTGATGATAATTATCTTAAATAACCCACAAAACCCTACATCGGTAGCTGCTAAGTCGATTTTCGCGAACATGACCTCTACGCGGCCCGCTTAAGGATTAGATTAAGTTGATGCGGTCCGCGCACGTATGATCATCCGGAAACCATCTTTAAGTTCATGCGGCCCACATCAAAAGTGATGTTAAGTTAAGGCGGCCCGCCTGGGACCTTCAGAACTGCATTTTTCGCTTCGTTCCACTCCCGAGCTCCTCGATTTCCGTTCCAGTCTTTCGCCTTTCCAGAATGTAACTCGTTTCAGCTCCTATTTTCTGCTAAGACCTGGAAAACACAAAATATCAAAAGTATGTACATTCTACTCTAAAAACGGACACAATACGAATATCTAATGACTAAAACGGACGCGAATAAAGATGTATTTTACAATACATCAATGGTTCTAATTTCAATATTTTTGTGTGTATTTTTTTTTGTTTGCAGGTATGGAAGTTGGGTTTCTGGTTCATATGACGGATCTGTATAAATCTGAGTTGGTTAGGATCCCTGCTTTATTTGCCATTTTTCTTTTGTTAGATGTTGTGAAGTTTTAATTTGGTTGTATGATTTCTTATGTTGTTGTTGTTGATTAGGTCGTTAATTGTTTTTTGTATGCGGTTTGTGTTGGTCATGGTGATTTTGTGTTGTCAGGAGGGTGGTCGTCACTGGACGGTCGTTGATAGTTGGGTATCAACGTTAACGCTGGTTTAGAATACCTAGCCACCGCCTCCCGGGCATGGCGGCTAGGGTTTTGTTGGACGTATGGCGATGCCGGTTCATTGGTATATTCATTTATGTACTATAAAATGCGACAACATCAACCAGTAACATTTTATAGCTGTTTGGTGTTGTACCGTGTGGTGAAATGGTTGTACCGTTGTTAGAAATAGTAATTTAACGACCGTTAAATAGGAATTGTAGTTGTGTTTGGTTTAAATGGATCGTTGTTACACTGAGGTTGTGATGAGTTTTAACAAAATAAAGGCAATATGTCACCATGGTGTGGCAGCTATGGAGGATGGCAGCTTAGTACCTGTAACCCCTATTGCAGCCATGGTGGCTTGGTCCTTTTGCTTACTCTGAGCCTCATGAATCTGTTAATTGTTGCCTATTTGTTTAGAAGATCATGTACACTATAATGTAATTAGCAAATATTGTTGTAATGGTAACAAGCTTGGATTTATGATGGTAGAGCAAATGAGTAATGGTGTGTATAAAATCATTTGGTTGTTTTAAATTTTCACTCACTGGTTTGTTTTCGACACGCCCAGTACTTTTAGTAAGCATTACGATATGCCGACAGGTAACTACCGATACCCTGTTTTATAAATGTGGCAAAATGGATGGGTGGGGGATAATGGATCAAACTGGGTTTGGTGATGCAGAGTAAGCATCTTTCTTTTAAGAGTAAATTACCTTTATTCCCAGACCAAGTCCAGCCAACAAACCATTTTCATTCATTTTATTTTATTTGGTATGAAATATATATATTATGCTAATCATGATTGCAAAACAAAGGTGTATGAGTACTTTTGCAGCATTTTGTAACTACTTGAAAGCAATCACATCTGATCGGGATGCAATATACAGTAAGAGCTTGAAATGGGTCAGTCAATACATATGGGCATTATCCTTGCTGGTGATTTTATGGTAAGTTTGCTTTTGTTCGCTTTTTTTTTTTCAATTTAAATTTTAGTTTTTGCTATATTTTGGTAAAGTTGCTAAGCATTATGTTTTTACAAATTTGAAATCATTAGAGGCATCTTTGTTCAAGTCTTGGTATAACCAGTCAGATGGTTAAGCTGCTAAAAAATGCATTCAAAAGCCTAAAAGACTTTAATATAAGGTAATTAGACAAAAAAAAAATTATTTTTTTGGTGACTGAGCTTTTCGGTAGCGGTGACAAAAGAGCAACACCAAATAACATAGTTAATTCTTCATTTTTTTGTTCCACTTGACTGCATTGTTTCTAATTTTTCCAGCTGACATTTATGTATTAATGTTATTTGAATAATTGTTTAATTTTGTAAACTGTTATGTGTAGGTGGCATTTTGGCTCACCAGATTGACTTCTACTGATTGTTGCGGGTGCTCATCGGGACAGAATCAGACAGTACCAACACCGGAAGATTAAAATATCAAATCGAGGAGAACCAAACCTATTTAAACGAGTTCCATTTAAGACTGTAACGATTTGCGTTTTGGATTTCCTAATTCTCACAAGGAGTGTAATAGTTTTTTAGCGTTATCAGGGAAATGACCACCATACCTACCTAATATATTTTTTTTTTGTTTTGCTACTTATCTTTACTTTGCTTTCATAATTAAATTGGTGTCGAATTTTGGGTGCAGGCCATGGATACTGAAGACAAGGAGAGCAAATAACTAATTGGACATAGAGTTTTTGTTATTACTGGTATGCTAAGATTGAGACAAAGTTAAACTTTTATGGTAAATGAACTAATACATATATTTGGAAAACTATTGGAGTTATGTGTTTTTTAATTGTTGTTTTATAGAGAGGCATGAGTGTAGCAGGCGGTTTGAGTGCGAAAATCGGGTGGCAGATCAGTTGTTAGTGGTTGTGGGCGGTGGTGATTGTTAGCCATACCATTGTAGTAAAGGAGGATGATTGCCAGTTTCATTCCAAGGTAAGTGTTTACTTTTTTTTTTTTGTAAATACAGGTGTAAGTAAACTGGCAACTCACATGTTTTACTGTTTTTTTGTTATGTGTATTCAAAGGAAATTGGCATCAATATAGATTTCGCAACTTCGACCAGTTAATAATGGGTCGATTCTGTTTTATCTTTAATGGGTCGATTTAACAATTAAAAAAGCTAACTCAGATAAAATTACTTTGAGATGGCAGTGGGTCATACTCAGATAAATGGTCATCGGTCACCATCTTATCACCATCTTTTTCGAAAACGTATTGTGAAACGATACAGAGGTGGAATACTAAAATCATTAACTGGCCGATGATGGTGATGCTCAGAGGTTGTCCGGTATGCGCCATGCTCTTCTCCTGTTTCTTTGAGTTTTTGGTTAGGTTTGTTGGGTTTTGTGGACATCGATGTGGAACGTTGTTTGGCATGTTAAAGTGTTTTTCATTAAAATTACATTTACATTAAGCGTTTGGAAATAAAAAAGTGGAACGCTCTTGCTCTTTGGGCTTGGGGTACAATTTCTATCTTTCTACTTTTTTAAGTATTTGTGATTTTTTTCTCAGTTAGTTTGTTGGTTGATGCAGATACTGTCGTCAATAATTGTTCAATATGTAGGAACCACATCATGGATTTTTGTGAGTTCTATATTTTCGTATTATTACTTTCATCAGACTTTGGGTAAAGTGTATCTGGGTATGACTTATTGATTATGTAAGGGTAAAATAAATTTAGGAGTTGCTGCAACAAAACAGACTCTGATTTATTTTTACCTTAATTCACATCTAAACATTGTATAATCTGAATTTTCAAACACCCAGAGGCTCAAAACAAACTTTCAAATCACATAATTGCTTTAAACACAACACTAAATACCCCCTAAATCACAATTGATAGTTGGTTTTAATAGTTGAAAGCAATGGAACTCTTGACACTCAATAGGTCATTTGTTATCATATTGGTCTTTTAAAACCATAATTTTGTAATTCTTTAAAACTCACTGTTGATTTCGAGCTTAATGGAGTCGTTTTGGAGTAATGGATTCAGTACTGATTTTCTAGATTTTATCTTCATGTTCATGTAATTTAAACTCATATGGAAGTTGATTTTGTTCGTTAGTCATCTTTTTTTTATTGTCGGGTTCATCATATAATTTCTAAAGAATTATATGGGTTTTGATTTATCCATGAGCTAATATTAATTGGGTTGTCGAGATTCGATGGGTTTAGATTTTTTCATGATCTAAAATTAATGGTTGGATGATATGGACTACTAATAGATAATTGCAACTTGAAGTTGTAATGACCAGCATTTAGTGTTTGGATAACATATTATGCTTCAGATTATTTGGTTATTCAGAGGTTAAGGAATCATTTTCTTACATGCTGCAAGTCTACAACAAAACTAAAAGAGTTATCTATTCTTACATCAGATAATGGGAGGAAGGAGATACACAAGATGGTTCATGAAGAGTATGCAATGGGCCACCATAGCCATAGGTATGTAGTTATTCTTCTTTTTTATGTTAATTTTCCTCCGGTGCATCCTTTATACATCATTCGGACTTCACATAGGAATTGTGTAGTCTTCTATATATGTGCATTGATGGGTGGGTCGAGTAACATTTCCAAACTGTTAGTTTTTTTTATCTCACATGGGAAAAAACAAATTGCGACAAGGTCAGTGTTTTGAAGATTTTTTTTCTTGACAAGTTGACCCGTTGATTAATGTTTAAGAATGGCGAAGACCGCAATTTGTTATCCATTTACCTATGAATGGGTCATTTGGATATTGTTATTTCAAGTGGGTCAATGGGTTAAGTGAAAATTAAGTTACCTAAATGGGAATGGGTCAAACGGATTGAAAGTAGCCTGATAATGCTTTTGATGGATTGATATTGTTGAATCTTTAGCTTCAAAATGGAGAGACGCGTCGTCTGGTAATCATGTTGAGACTAAAAGCCCTTGTGTTCCGGTAATATTTTTGTACATATTTAAGCATTTTAGGAGATATGAGTGCTTTTTTAATAATCGACTCATGTTATGTCTTTTTATAAAATGCATTCTAAGTTGACTTTCTTGTAGTTGACTCCATGTGCTGATTATCTAATTTAATGATAGTATTGACGTTATCTTCAACTGGGATAATATTATTATAACCACCCAACAAAAGAATTATGTCATATATACTCATTTGCATACATATAAAGCTTAAGGAAAATGAGAAGGGTGAAATTATCATATTATAAATTTTATTAGTTGCCCCGTTTTTATTATGAAGCTAATATCGATTAATGTTATAAATGTATATTGTGGAAACAGTTTACAGGTTAATGGATGAAAAGAAGCTCCATATTTTCAAGGCTACACATCTGCTCTTAGGGGATTCTTTGGCTGCAATTTTTTTTCTTTTTTTATAAAACCACTAGTCTAAGTCCCCGTGTAATACACGGGTGGCTAAAAAACAAAAAAAAATTATACTTTAATAAGTAAATACTTTATTACATCATGATGATATTGAGCTATAAGAGAGTAACTGAGTGCTTCTCTTTGACATCCTGAAGTTATGTATATTGATCGTAAACATAATTTTACCTTGGATATAAAATAAATAATGATCCAACCTCGAATTAGTGCTGAAGGCCTTCCACATTACATAAGCAATGATTCCCCTAATAGTATAAACAAAAAGGCCCCAACATTGTATCTAGTTGCAACATCCGATGATCGGAGTTGTGTTTGCGTGTCAACCCAACCCAACCCGACTCATCCTATACCATAAAAAAATCAAGGAAGTCTATTTACAAAGAAAACATCAAATTAGGCATGCAACTAAAGTAATTAATTCAATCTTTTGTTTTTCTAAACAGGGACGACACCCCATCAAAACTTTATTAATAAAATTAAAAAATAATAGTTACACCTAAAGAGCATTGGGTCTTCCGAGACATACCCCAAGAACACCAACCTCAAAAACGCTTAAGGCCTTACAGAACGGGTTTTAACAAACCCCTACCCCAACCACTCTAACCAATAACAATTACTACTTCTAACTCTACTCGCGACCACACACAACCCAAGTATTACAAACATAAAACCTATTCAAAATCAAAACAAAAAACAGACGAAAACAACCAATATCAAGACAAAATACAGTTCAAACAAAAAAACATCAATCTTCAAAACTATATTGGCTTTCATACGCATCAGCAACAAACTTCAAGCTTCTAGCCATCATCCAAGTCAAACCCAAGTCCAATAACCTGCACTTACCACCAAACCCAGCAATACCTACCAGCAAATAAACATTCAATGTGATTTAATCCCAAGTCCCCATATTTCATGCCAAAAACTAAACAATTGGTCGAAACTTCAAGTGATTTCATTTACAAAATAAATCATGAATCAAAGTAGAAAGCTATAGGAAAACCGAAAATGCATAAACATATAATATCTATCGGCATTGAAGCCAATGTAGATCATCATTTTTGTTCTAGACCTTTCCAAAGTTGGGCTTCACGTCTAAGGGTCGCCGGATAGATACCTTATGCACCAAGTATTAAAGCACCAAACAAAACTTTAGAATGATAACAATATGTTTTCTACATTGTCACTACATTATGGTTATCCTCAACTGGAAAACTAATTATAACGGGTCAAATTATTTGAAAAAAGAAGATCATCCAACCAGCTTGCATGATGCCTTTAATGCAAATATATATTATAACGGGTCAACTGGATTGAATAGGTCACGAACCTGACTCAACCCATCTTGATTTTTACCCAGCCCAACAAAAATGATATGAAATGATATAAGAAATCAACTTACCTCCATGAAAAGCGATGAATATGAGAGCCCGTTAACTCCCCTAAACAACCACCAATATGTGTAGCTCCATAAAATTACCTACAAAACGTTTAATGCTAACTGATGTTAGCATCTTTAATTGACAAAAAGCAAGAAAATTAAAACATAGCAAATAATCACTGTAAAAGATCACAAAGGGTCCAAGAATTCATGCTAACTGATGTTAGCACCTTTAATTGACCAAAAGCAAGAAAATTAAAACATAGCAAATAACCACTATAAAAGATCCACCTTAGAGGATATCTTTCATTTTTTTTTGTTAGTATTTTATTGCATTATGGCATAACTTTGTTATAACTAAATACAAAACTTGGAAATATTCTACAAAATGAATATTTTGATTTACCTCGAAATCTCCCAAAGTATATTCTACCTTCAGATTATGGAGGATGGTTGTTCCTTGATTATTTGCATTCTTTAGCATGTCCTCCTAAGGCTAGATAAGGAAAAGATCAAAAGACAGATTAAAAAACTGAGTCGAAACTATACTATTAATGTTTTAATGCAACCAAAAATATAATTTGTCAATGCAATTGATTAACCACCGCTCTTCAAAGAGATCGGCTTGACGTATAATCAAATAAACGCGGCTAAAGAGTCGGAACCAAACCTAATATAGTTCTGTCCCGTATGGTCAGCCGCCTTCACTAGCGGCTCCGCTGCCAAAAATCGCCCAACACAAGGATCATAACAACAAATTGAAAAATATAAATTTTATAAAGTAAACCCACCATATCACTTACCACTTGCCTATGAATTGACAATGTACCGTTAATATCTTTAATATCTGATGAATTTTGCTGGCAATAAAAAATAGAGATAAGTTTATCAAATCGTTCAAGTAACAAAAATGATTATTCTACGGCTACTCAGCTAGGTGTACTCTTATAGAGACTTTCAAGTGGTTTCCTATTCAGTTAAAGCTTTTACCTAAAACCGTTAAACTAATTAGACATACAACGTAACTTAAGTCAACACTTTTGTAGGTATACAGGTTAAAAATCTCACCTCTAAAATGTACATCACAAAGACGTGCCACTCCTAACTCCGAAAGAGTTATTGAGTGTAAGTCTTCAGCCTGAAACAAAGAACACATGATAAATGTAAAGCATATAACCTGGATGTAAAGGTCGGTCACTCACCACCAACTGAACGGTCAAAGACGTGCCACTCCTTTCAAATTCCAACTCGACATTTTTCCCCACGCTATCATCAAGTAAAGTCTCCAACTTCAGAAGCTAACTCGACATTCTACTCCAATGCACAATGCTTTACAATGGCTTCAAGTATATCATGTTACACCTTCATAAGTGAGATAAGAAAAATAACCACTCGACCCGCTTAACATACTCTGAATTTCGAGGGCATGTCTTCATAGCAATCTCTGCTGAACACTCGATGCACTTAGCAGTTAAGTTTAGAATAATATAAGGAGCCAACTACACTAAGATACGATGAACAAAAAAAACTTAAATATGATTATTTCAAGAAAAATAAATAAATAAACAAATAAATTATTCAAATTTGTTGCAGCATTGATGAATCAAGACCCCAAAATAACCATATAATTAGAAGTAGAAATTACATATCCATATGTTATATTTATTATTTAGATTTCTTGGGCATTTAGGTTTAATAAACCAAAACATAGTGTAGTCAGAAAGAAAAGGGTTTATTAACTTGTGATATTCAAGAAACTCTATCTAATGTGATCTAAATTATTAAGATTCATGAAATGTGTACGATGATTTTCAATTCAAGTCACAAATTAAAATATGTACTTGTATTAGACTTGGTCCCACAATAAAAAACAAAACTACTAATATCTATAAAAAGAAGTTGGACAAATTGTTTATGAATGCTACTAACAACAGTAACTACACTTGTATTACTTAAGTTTTATAATTAAGCATGAATAGGTGAATAACTTATCTTATTGAGTACATAACAAACTATAATATATCTCATAATCTAAAGAATAAACCAATGAACACACAACATCATAAAATTAAATTTGCACATATACCTTTGCTACATAATCTTGTTACATTGCTCTGCATGCTACAACTTGGGCTACAACTTTCATAAATCCTTCAACTTTATACAAAAGATCATACATATACTCCATACGACCTGGACTCCAACTTTGAACCGTTTATCTTGTCTTCATTTCCTTACCTCCGTAAATGTTTCTTCTAGAATTGAATAATGAAAAAAATAGAAAAGTAAGAAGTATTAAAACCTATATAATAAGTTACATAAACATTAAGAAACGGGTTTAAGGTTTAAGACAAAAATATAAAAGGATGAAAAGCGATGAAAAGGATACGTGGTAATGTAACAAAAAGCGATGAAAAAATAAGTCGTACCTAAAGTTTTAGTTGTTAGGCTTGCAATTTGAGTTACTTTGATGTCTGCAAAAAAAATGAACATAAGTTCAAGCGACCTGAAGTTTAAAGTGAAAACAAAAGAGGATAACCTGAAGATGCTAGCACCCTCCAATCTACAGCCAATATAAATCTACCAAAACAGAAATTAATGGCATTACACAAATATAAACGACCTAATTTTTTTTCTTAAGCATCACTTTCACTTAAACTATGAAGTTACATATGTCAAGAAGCTTAGAAGCATCAGAATAGTCGTCGTCGAGTTTTTATTTCCCATAATGGCTAGCAAAACACTTCACCATCCCATCGTCTTGTGCACCATCAATCAGCTCATACTTGTAGTTCACTTTCAAGGTCTCACTCTGCTGTTTATGCACCTTCTCTCTGCTGCAAGTTGTTGCTGCACAACCGGAATAAACTTCAATTCACAATTATACCATACAATGTTTCACAAGTTCAACCAAAATAGCAAATTGTATTTACCTCAACCGGCGTTTTAGCCTCTTCCTTCAATCATGTCATCTCTAACATCGTCTCACCTGCAATCGGTCCAAGCGTTATGTACCATATAGCCCATATCGAAAGCATCTCTCTTGTTGCATCGAACACATGTCATGCTATGTCAAATGCACATAATATATCAAAAAAAATTCAAATCCTCTACAAACACATATTAACTTCTAATACATAAAAACACAAAAATCAAAGATGTGCATTGTAGTTATCCTCCACCTCCAATTTTGGTGCCCATCCATCGTTGTCATCACCATCGCCAATAACTATTGCTTCCCGGGTCACTTGTACCTTATCAACCTATACAATTAGACATGATAAATGTTCAAAACAATACATTTTCTTGGCAAAATGATCTATCAATTATTTGTAAATGGTAAAATGACAGTGAAAAACAAATGAAATGACAATAGTAAAATGTGTTGTGGCATGGGAATGAGCAAATGGCACCAAGTACCGGTTTCGAATTTCCCGAACCGATTTGATTTTTAGTGTACCGACATTAAGCGTTATCGGTACCGCTTTTTACCTTAAAAACCGGTCTGCACCGGTACTGACCGTACCAGGTATTTTCGGTACCCGTACCCATTTTTTGGAATTTTTGGCACCGGTTGGTACCGAGCTCATACCTATTTGTGGCATATCTTTTATTAAAAGAAATAAATAATCTATCTAATGAGAAAATTTGAGCTCAGTTCCCAACAATTATGTTGTTCTTTAAAAAATCAATAGTGGATGTTTAACATTTGCTATTTGAATACGAATAAGTAAGCAAACGCTAATTGACAATTATAAGAAATATCATACACCTGCACTCGTGTAAAAAGAAAGACCAGCTTATTTCAAAAATACATATGAAAAAAAAATTATATGCTTTGAAGTTTCAAAACACAACCATTTCAAAATTCAAATCCAACATACTAAAGTGATACAATTAACTCAAATTATATGAAACATCAAAGTTTCAAGAACTATGCTTAAATAAATTTCAAGACACACACATACAGATATGTCATATGAATAATAAGAAAAAAAAATGCTTCCTGAATTTGTTCATTGGTTTAACAAATACCCAACTCTGCATCATCACATGATTAGAATTCCCAAAATTAATCATAAACAAAATCCTTTTAAATATTGTATTAATTTAATTTAACCCCAATTCCACTTTTATGGCAAAACAAAAGAACTTACAATCCAAGAGACTGAAGTTGATTAGTTTCATTGCCATCAAGAAACGCCAAAGAAGACTCGACGGTGGCGGCGGCGAGGCGGCGACAATGAAAAAGGCGGTCACGGTGGGTCATGGCAGCATAATAATCGACTGAACCCATCTGAGGCAAATCTGAATCAAGAGCAACAACATAAAAATCATACAACGAAATTAGGGTTTTCTTATAACAACTATAAAATCACAAACAGAGATGGAATCCAACTTACAGATGCTTCACTTTCAAAGGATGATGAAGATAAAACAAAGCAGGCGACTTGAATGATCCTTTGAATCCTCCGATTAAAAGCAGTAAATTGTATATAAGCCTTAAAATTGGAAACGCTTCCATAATTTAGCAACAGATCTTATGGCAATTGATGAATCGTTCAACTTTCCATATATAATTTATGAAGCGTTTCAAAGAAGAAGGAAGTAATTGTGAGCGCTAAGGAGAATTCAGAGAATTGATAGAAATGGCGCCTAAAAACCAATTATCTGGCTAAAGACCATTGTCACATCATGGTCAAATAGTCAACCTTTATTTTGCTTTAGTATAATAGATAGATTTGATGTAACATAATTACTATTAATTATACCTAAATATGCAATTTGATGCTTTTATATAAAAGTGGGAAAAGCGGAGTTGTGATTTAATGTGGACATTTTTTATTAGGTAAGAGTTAACTACTTTTATGTAAAAGTGGGAAAAGCGGGTTTGTGATTTAAATCCAATTTTTTTTATAGATTTAATACAACATTTCTTTCATTTCAAAAAATTATTTATAGACGTATACATGATAATTAATATGAAATGTAATCGTTAATTAATTTTTATAAGATCTTATTTATCTTAATATTAGAACAAACCTGTAATAAAGTATTTACGTATTAAAGTATACATTTTTTGTTGTTTAGCCACCCGTGTATTACACGGGGACTTAGACTAGTCTATGTATATATAGAGAGAGATAGAGTTGAGGGGTGTAGGAATATTAACACCCAAATATTAAACATTAAAAAAAGGGGTGTCTTATTCCCACATGGTTAAATCTTATTTCCACATGGTTTTCACCAATGTTTTAAAAACCGGTAAATACCGGCCGGTTATACCGGTATTACCGTTTTCAGATATAAATCCGGTACGAAACACCCCGGTAAATAAGTGAAACAGCTTAAGGTTTGTGCCGGCGGTAAAATCCGGTATACCGGTTTGAAATGTAATACCGACACCGGCTCAGGGTTATTTTAGTTTGGGTTGTTACTTATTTTATTATATATGTTACTTATCTTATGTAATTTTTATATATTATGATTATTCATAACTAAAAGTTCTTATTTAATATTGTATGAAACGAAATAGTTGATGTATTCAACACTCAAATGGCTTAAACATATCATACACTTACATTTAAAAGAGCTTGTTGGAAAACTGAATGATTTTCAATTATCTTTTGGATTATTTTTTATTATGGATTTACTTTTGGATCATCTTTTAATATGTAATCATGCATTTTTTGGATTAACTTTTGAGTTGATGTTGTAATTTATGAAATTATAGAGTTAGCTAGTCAACCCGGTTGAACCGCTCGGTACAACCTGGTTCAACCGGTTGAACCATTTTTTAGCCTAATCCGGTTTAATTTAAAAACCGGTTTTTAAAACATTGGTTTTCACTCTATCTCTCTCTAAATCTATTTATGTATATATAGAGAGACATAGAGTTGAGGGGTGTGGGAATATTAACGCTTTGCTGTCGTGTTGATATTTTTCTCTAAAATACTATATTCACACACATCCTGCCTACAAACAAATAAATATAAAAAAAATACAGTCCAGACAGCAAAGCAATCAACACCCTCCTCACCCTGAATCAAACTCACCACAAATACCACGTTTCAACTCACACAGATCTTCTGTATCCGATCCCAACACACCCAAAACCAAAAAATGGTTCGAATCAAAGACATATTCGTCACTTTCTTCAACAACAGATGGCTCGTTTTTGTTGCAGCAATGTGGGTTCAGTCATGCGCCGGTATCGGCTACCTGTTTGGAAGCATATCTCCTGTAATAAAGAGTTCGTTAAACTATAATCAAAAACAGGTTGCTAGATTAGGTGTAGCTAAGGATCTTGGTGACAGTGTTGGGTTTTTGGCCGGAAGTATGTCGGAGTTTTTACCCTTGTGGGCCCTTCTGCTTATCGGTGCTCTTCAGAACTTTGTTGGGTATGGTTGGGTCTGGCTTGTTGTTACCGGCAAAGCTCCGATGTTGCCATTGTGGGTTGTAAGTATTATTATTAATCTGGTCTTGTTTTGTTTAGTCAACGAAACGTGTGTTAATTGTTTGTTAGTTTGCTTGTTACCCGCCTTTAATCTGGTCCGTTGATTTTTTTTTGAGCTTATCTTGATACTGCATTGAATAATTGAATATTAAATCTTGATGTTGATTTAATAACAAATTGAATTGGATTAGAATATGGAATTAATGAGACCTTTTTTGGAAATCTTGATCTTGATTGTGGGTTCGCATTCGGGTGGTTAATATGTTGTTATATGCAGATGTGTTTGCTGATATTTATTGGGACTAATGGCGAAACCTACTTCAACACAGTGGCGTTAGTTTCGTGTGTTCAAAACTTTCCCAAGAGTCGTGGGCCGATTGTGGGAATACTGAAGGGATTTGCAGGGTTAAGTGGTGCGATCTTAACGCAAATATACGCGTTGGTTAACTCACCGGATAAAGCGTCGATTATATTCATGGTTGCTGTCGGTCCTACGATGGTGGGGATTTCTCTTATGTTTATTGTTAGACCGGTTGGTGGTCACAGGCAGCTTAGACTATCGGACCGGTCGAGTTTCTCTTTGATCTACTGCGTGTGTCTTGTTTTAGCGGCGTATTTGATGGGGGTTATGCTTGTGGAAGACTTGATTGATCTGAACCAAACTATAGTTCAAATATTGACATCTATTTTGTTTGTGCTATTAGTGCTTCCCATTGGGATTCCGTTATGGTTGACTTTTTCGTCTGACCCGAGACCCTCGGAAGAAGAACCTCTTATATCTGAATCGCAAAACAAAGACCAACCCGAATCGTCACATGATCCAAATGAGATTATATTCAGTGAGGTGGAAGATGAGAAGCCTGCAGATGTAGATTCGCTTCCGGCTAATGAAAGGCAAAAAAGAATCTTGCAGTTACAGTCAAGATTGGCCCAAGCTGCTGCGGAAGGGGCGGTGAGGATTAAGAGGAGAAAGGGCCCGCATAGAGGCGAAGACTTTGACCTTACACAGGCTTTGATCAAGGCTGATTTTTGGCTCCTGTTTTGGACCCTTTTACTTGGTTCTGGCTCGGGTTTGACTGTGAATGACAATTTGGGTCAAATGAGTGAGTCTCTGGGGTACGATAACACGCACATATTTGTTTCCATGATCAGCATTTGGAATTTCTTGGGCCGTGTTGGTGGTGGCTATGTTTCTGAGATCGTTGTCAGGTATGGAAACATTTTTAGATGCATAGTTTGAGATAACTTCAACTAGGGCTGCAAAGTGCAAATGAACCGAACGAACACGAACAACACGAACATGACATTGTTCGTGTTCGTTTATTAAGGAAATATATGTGTTCACGAACTGTTCATGAATACTTAGCGAACGGGATTTTCTGTTCGTGTTCGTTCGTTAAGGAAATTAACATGTTCGTGTTCATTCGTTAAGGAAATGAACATGTTCGTTTGTTAATTTTAGGTAACAAACGCTCATGAATACAAGCTAATGTTCATAAAAACAAATGAACACAAAGAAGTGTTGATTAACAGAATATATAATATATAATACACCGGTACTTATTCAATAATTTATTTTTCAGAATTTTGAAGTATTTTAAATAAAATATAAAAATTAAAAACACTAATGAGCTATCAAACACAAACGAAAATAAATGAACACGTTACCGAACGTTAACGAACACAAATTAACGAACACTACCTATGTTCATGTCCGTTCATTTAACTAAGCGAACGAAATTTCTTGTTCATGTTCGTTCATTTATTAAACGAACGAACACAAACAAACTAACGGTTCACGAACTCTTCGCTGAATGTTCAGTTCGTTTGCAGCCCTAACTTCAACCAGTTACATATTAACATGATGTTCTGAAACATAAATTTCATGAATAACGTTTTATCATTTTGCTCCACAGGGACTACGCCTATCCTAGGCCCGTTGCTCTAGCTGTTGCGCAAGGCATAATGTCAATCGGACATTTATTCTTTGCCATGGGTTGGCCCGGTGCAATGTACATCGGTACCCTTTTGATCGGGTTAGGATACGGGGCACACTGGGCCATCATACCCGCTACTGCATCTGAGTTATTCGGGGTCAAAAAGTTTGGAGCGTTGTACAATTTCCTCACCCTTGCGAATCCCGGGGGTTCACTAGTCTTTTCTGGGCTCATTGCTAGCTATATATACGACTCTGAAGCGGAGAAACAAGCTAAAGAACGTGGTGATATCATCATAAAGTCAACTTCTTCTATGCTGACCAAACTATTTGAAACGGATGATGCCCTAAAATGCACAGGTTCCATATGTTTCTTTCTGACTTATATGTTAATGTCGGGACTCTGTATCATAGCTCTCATCCTAAGTTTGATACTTGTGCGCCGAACTAAAACCGTCTACCAAAACCTCTACGGGAAAACCCGAACTTGAAATCCTTCAATTGATGAAATGATCAAAAGTATCAAATCGCAGGCGTATTTTGTCGGTTTGCGTCATTCAAAATGTTTTGGAGTCTTGAATTTGGTTTGTATATCGTGTTTTCAACATTTGTTTTGGATTGAAGTTTTGGTATGCAGTTTTATTGTAATCTTATTAAAATATGTAACAATCTGTGTGAAAAAAATGATACATGTAATCATTATTTATTTGCTCTGATGCAGTATGGGCCTTGTATGCTAAACATACCCGTATTGATTATAAGTTGAAAAAAATACATGCAGTAAAAATAATGAGTACGTTTAGCACAACCCTACATTATTAGTTAAAAGCTGTGCAATCCCTTCTTATCTCTCCTTGGTTGCCGGTTTTGACACCTGTCTGACCGAGCTTCCTCATGGCGGTTATAAACGCGCCGTTAAAGTCCCCTGGGTTGTTGGCAAAGTCATTAACCGTTGACTGGGTCGACGGGTTGGTGAACAGAACTTGATCCGATGTAAACAAACCCTTGCCGGCAACTAGGTTTTGGTAATAAACATTGTCAAAGGTTTGCGCGGTTACAGGATCCATGTTTATGGTGATATCGGGGGCCACATTTTGAGGGCAAGAAGCCATAAGTTGCTGAGCGTAGGTTGGGTCCAGTGATGGGTCAACCTTGGAGGATGACGAAAATGAGTATAGACGGTTAGCGAAACGGTTGCAGTGGGAAAAACCGAGCGTGTGGGCTCCGGAGAGGGCGATCATGTCGAGTTGTGTGAGGTTGTGCCTGGCGAACATGGTGTTAAGTTGGTTGACGTTGAATGTGGGTAACGGAAGGTTTCCTTCGACCCGTGAAGCCTTTGAAATGAGCCCGTCTCGCCTGCCTAATTGGACGTTGAACAAAGGCCCCCCAGCCTGCACAGATAGATTAAGCAGTTTACAACAACAAATTTGGTTATATATTAAGTTTCATGTCATGAAGGTGATTCTTATGTGTCACTTTGAGACATTGGTGTAGAATACAGGTGTTAATAAACTTTTGAAAATGATCCAACAGTCGAAATCGAAGAAAGTCAGCTGGTTTGAGATCCAGACGGTTCGGTTATGACTTTTGTCTATTTAACACTTGAGCTCAATTGCTTATATATATTTTTCTATCTTACAAAAATTTAGTTATGCATATATATGTCATTTTAAAGTTTTGATACAAACATATAATTTTTCTAAAAAAAACAGAAATGGGTTTAAACCGTCAAACTGATTGTTTCAGCGACCCACCCAACTTGGCCGGTTTGACTTCTACCCAAAACCGTAGTTGGCACTTCGGCTCAGAACATTCGTCAAAACCGACTAGCGGCTGTGAACTCATCTAGAGTCTAGACTCTAGAATGTAAAATGTGTGTGACTTTGCTATTAACAAACAACTTTTAAAACTTTTGGTTGTTCACTTGTTCCACTCAATAGTAAATATGACCTGACCAGACCCGACCTGCTTTAATCCGTTATCAGACCAATCATTTACCCCATAAAGCGTAAGAAGATCTTACCGCGACCACAACATCACGGGCAGCAATGGCTAAAACATCAGCACACGAAACAACACCAGGACAAACCGCCTCAACCGCCTGTTTAGCTTTAATAACAGTATCAAACCCATCACCTGCGAGCGACAAATTATCCGAAGCGTCCTTTTCCGCATCCCCATTTGGTGACGCTATAATCACCGAAGCATCACACCCCTACATATTTTGCATGAAAAAACAGCCTAAATACCCAATAAAAAAAACACAACACAACACAAAACCATTAAAACATACGTACCTCAACGAAACAATCATGAAAAAACAGACGAAGGGTGGCTGGAATCGTCGTAAATGTCTGGCTAACCTTCGTGTTAACCGTTTGTTTCACGATGGCTTCAACCGTAGGACACGTTAAAGCATAAAAATTCTCGGTCAGCTGACCATGTGCTGTTCCGGTCAGGACCGCAACCATAAACAACCGGTATATGATGGTTCTCTGTGATGTATCCGCCATCTTTATCACCAAAAGACACTCACAAATGGCAGTCAAGAATATTAAATGATCAAACAATGGAAAATGGTGGGTGTTATATGGTGTACACAGTTGACAAAAGTAAAAGTTATTTGCAGGAATATTTTTGTAATTGTATATTTTTTTAGCAAAAATGACGCAATTAGAAACCTACCCAAGGCATGCTGATATATGGAAAACTTCAGCCAATTTGCATTAAGCCGTATAAAACACGAAACTTATTGTTTATAAAACCAATAATGGTGCTGAGTCAGATACTTGTCTCTATTATGTTATGGTATAGTAACATTAAAAATATTTGTAGTTCATTAAAAAATTAATGTAATTCCGGGAAACTTTTTTTTTAACGGCGTACGGTTAGGATATTATTAACCGGGTTAGTAGTTAGTAAGTTAGTATTAAAATCCCATTGCCTGAACTTGAACCTAGGACCTCCAAAAGAAGCAAAGCTCCGGACCTCCCCTTAAGCAATAGGCCAAGAGATCTGGGAAGCTAAAAAGTATTCATGAAGAGGTCTTTGTTTTGAATGGAATAATTTATTAAATATTCAATGCAATAATGAAAAACGGAAAAGTATTCATGAAGAGCTATTTGTTTAAATGGATAATTTATTAATGGTTAGTATATTAAAGTTTATAAGCTTGTTATAAATGTATGTCAAAGTTTGCAACACAATTAAGTCTTTTTAACTTGTCTAAAACTTTATACTTGTGAAAAAATTATAAAATAATAATTTATTTCTTGGTCAAAGTTCGATGAAGTAACGTTTTCACATAAAAAGTTATATATATATTTTAATTTAAAATAAAAGATGTTTGTGCATTTTTCACTTTAAGTATAGCAAAACTAGTTTGAGGTTTTTTTTTTCATTTATTTTTAACAAGTTTATGGATTTTAATGAAGTAGGAAATAGGTTGGAGATTCTTTTATAACAAATAAAAAGGATTTTTTTTAATTTCATTAACTGTACTTTATTTTTGAACAATGATAAGCTATATGTTTTAGGAAAAGTGTAAAATAAATTACGGCTTAATGTACATCACGTACGACAACGTGCGTGATTATGTTCTATAACGTGCGTGATTAATGTTTTCAATATGCGTGATTATTGTTTTCAACATGCGTGATTTTGAATTTTTGAGTTATAACGTGCGTGATTTTAAGATGAACGTGCGTAATTATTTGTCGTACGTGATGTACGTTAAGCCGTAATCAGGGCCGGCTCAATCATTTTGGAGGCCCAAAACAATACAAAAATTTGAGGCCCTTTTTGTTTTTATTTTATTTTTTTATTTGAACTTTCAGTTTTTAGTTTACTTTATTAAAATCAATTAACCTAAATATGTTTTAACTTAGGAAAATTGGTTTTTAATAAACCAACATTTGCCCCATTGGTAATTAATAATCCTACCTACAGAATTGGTAATTAATAATCCTACGTTTCAATATGTTGGTACTCAATAGACCTCCGTTAGTTTTTTTTAACTGAAGTTAGTTTTTAAGTTTTATTTGTTACACAAACAGTCCCTGTAGTTATAATTTACTAGTTTTAAGTTTTATTTATTACACAAACAGTCCCTGTAGTTATAAAAAAAAATCATAAAAATAAAAAAAAAATCTAAAAATTCAAAAAAATCATAAAAATTCTAAAAAAATCAAAAAAATTCTAAAAAAATCAAAAAAAATTCAAAAAAATCATAAAAATTCAAAAAAATAAAAAAATTCATAAAAATTCATAAAAATTCAAAAAATTCAAAAAAAGCAAACGTTTCGACGCGAACCGTTTCGAACCGTACCACCACCACCACCACCGCCACCACCGCCACCACCGCCACCACCACCACCGCCACCACCACCACCGCACCGCCACCACCGCCACCACCGCCACCACCACCACCGCCACCACCGCCACCACCACCGCCACCACCGCACCGCCGCCACCACCGCCACCACCACCACCACCACCGCCACCACCACCACCACCGCACCGCCGCCACCACCACCACCGCCACCACCACCACAGCACCGCCACCACCACCACCACCACCGTTTTTGAAACGGTACGGGTCGAAACGGTACGGGTCGAAACGGTACGCGTCGAAACGGTCCGGGTCGAAACGGTCCGGGTCGAAACGGTCCGGGTCGAAAACGGTTCGGGTCGAAACGGTACGCGTCGAAACGGTACGGGTCGAAACGGTACGGGTCGAAACGGTCCGGGTCGAAACGTTTGCTTTTTTTGAATTTTTTGAATTTTTATGACTTTTTATGATTTTTTATGATTTTTTTGATTTTTTTTTGAATTTTTATGATTCTTTTGAATTTTTTTGATTTTTTTAGAATTCTTTTGATTTTTTTAGAATTTTTATGATTTTTTTGAACTTTTTTAGAATTTTTAGATTTTTTTTTTATTTTTATGATTTTTTTATAATTACAGGGACTGTTTGTGTAATAAATAAAACTTAAAAATAGTAAATTATAACTACAGGGACTGTTTGTGTAACAAATAAAACTTAAAAACTAACTTCAGTTAAAAAAAACTAACGGAGGTCTATTGAGTACCAACATATTGAAACGTAGGATTATTATTTACCAATTCTGTAGGTAGGATTATTAATTACCAATGGGGCAAAGGTTGGTTTATTAAAAACCAATTTTCCTTTAACTTATGAGGATTATAGATTTAACCGACTGTACATAAACATTCTCTAATACTTTTAATTTACATTTTAATATTTGTAAAAATAATACACTAGCTAAATATACAAGAATTTGTTAGTAAAACTAAATAGATGACAAAAAAAAGCTTTTAACTAAAATATAATTAATTAAATTTTGAATTGATGAAAAAAAATGAATGAATGCTTCTTAGTTACAGACTTTTGTGGTTGGGATTTGAACCCAAAATTTAGAGAAAATGGTTTTTAGGAAGTTAGGACCGACTTAAACGGTAATGAAAATACGGAGAAAATGGGTTTTAAGAAGTTAGGATGGACTTAAACGCTAAAAGGTAATGACTAAGAATTCAAAAAATATAGAAGAAAGTTGTGGCAATTGGGATTCAAACCCAAGCCTAAGTGGGAAAACCAAACAATTTAACCACTAGACTAGAATTATATTATCTCCTACAATGATCAAAGCAATTATAATATATACATTTAACCTATATATATTTTTGTTAAATGATGCCCTATAAAATTTGAGGCCCCAAAACTTTGGTGGCCCAAAACAATAGCTTTTTTTAGATTGGGTTTAAGTCGGCTCTGGCCGTAATGTACGTTAATCTTCCTCATATGTTTTAAATTAATAATTTCCTAATTCTATATTTAGAGTTATTAAATAGTTATTTTCATTCTGTTTGAGTCACTACAAAATTTGTTTCGCATAACAATTAATAATTTTGAAACTATATTATTGCAAGTAGAGTATCTTAATATTAATCTATACATATAATAAAAGAAACCATGTTAGGGACACATGACGTTCTATGAGGCATTCTTAATTATTTTTCTAAATATTTATTATGGAAAGTAAATTATTGATAATATTAAATTTAAAATTTTAGAAGAGATTTTAATGATAAAGAAGAAGATAACTGATAATAATATATTAATTATTATAATCATATATCAATTATTAAAATCTAAAAAATATATTAGCGTTTTAAATATTTATAAAGATAAAGATTTTATTTAATTGGTAGTTTTAATTGTTTTTATATTTTGATGATAAGGACAAGGATAACTGATAATCACATATTAAAATAAAAATATTTAATTTTAATCAACTGTTTCGTTAAAAGGATTTATTCAATACATGTAGAACATACATATTTTTATACATGGTATATTTATAATCCTATTTCTAATAAAGGATCTCATTATCCCGTTTTACACTCCAATGAAATAATACTATTAAATCATAATATCCAGCTTATCTCTTGTATATTTATTTTTTTTACTAAAATATTTCTTTTTATTTTTTCTGCTGATTATCCAACATTAGGTAATACGTAAGTTTCTAACCTAATAATAAATAAAAAAACAAAGTAAAATGTTATAAACCATATAATACACAACTCTCTAACCTAATAAAAAATAAAGTGAGATGTTACAATAAGTAAATAGTACCTCAAAGTTTCTTTTGTTAGAAAACACATCTTGATGACTAAGGGCATGTTTGGCTAAGCTTTTCCAACCAAACTTATGACTTATTGACTTAATCAAAAAGCTAAAAAGGAGTTTTAGTGTTTGTCAAACCTAAAAGTCCTTTTCAAAATGACTTTTTGAGAAGGAGAAAAAGTCATCAAAAAGTCATTTTTGAAAAGCTAGAATGTTGTGACTTTTTGAACCAACTTATTGACTTATTAGCTTTTAATCATTTTACATCAATAACCTAAGCCAAACACTTTTTAAAAAACAACTTATTGACTTATTGGTTTTTCCCGCCCTATAAATTAATCTAAACACTTTTTTAAAAACTATTTTTCAAAAAGTAATAAGTCAATAAGTCCTTTCACAAAAGTCCTTTTTAAGTAAAACAAGCTAAGCCAAACATGCCCTAAATGTTTTAACGGATTACATTATTCGTGTAAGACATGTGTTTATTCAAATCGTGCATTCACGAGTTTTTAAAAGATGTAACTATTTTTTTACTTGGTATATAAAATTATATTTATTCAACCCTTGTAATACACGGGGTTCTAACCTAGTTTTGTATATTTGCAAAACATGGACATTTGGACGACTCAGGAAGGTGTTACAATTTCACTTTCAAGCGTGCCAAATTGAAGAGGTTTCAAAACTTGTCTACTAAAGCGATAAGTTATTAACGTTTTTCTACTTTTTTTTAATATATATCGTGGGAGAGGATCAAATAAAAGTTTATTTTGGTTAAAAAGTATAGAAAACAATAAGATTATGACATGTGATAAAATTTAAAATAGAAAGGAAGAGCATTTTAGTCAATTTTATCCAATCTTCTCTCTTCTTCTTTCTATAACTTCAAAACTCATCATTTTCAAAACCCACCATCTTCAACATTTTCTTCAGTTTCTATCTCAATAAAATCACTACATTATAGTGCGATTTTCGTCACCAATCAATGATTCAAACACCAAATCAACGTGTTCTTCAACTTTTTTGAAGAAACCCAGTTTAATTTAGTACATTATCTCATTTTTCCCGTGATTTTGAAGCGAATCACTCGATTCGCTCCATTTTCGCTGATAAGTGTTTCTAGCATTCAAATTTCGTCAATCGTTGAAGAAATCAGAAGAAATCGGCTTCGATCTGTGTAAGAAAATTTTGAATTGGATTTTTACGATCTGGGTTTTTGAATTGAGATATTGCGTTTTACAAATGAATGAAAAAAACAGTTTTTTTTTGTATTTTCAGTCAATTGCGTTTTAGAAATAACACATTTATAACAACCCTCCTAAAATAATTCCGACACTTCTAAACTATTTAGAACATCCCTATACGTCCTAAAATACACCCCGTATACGTAAGATGGCCCTAAATACCTTTATTTTCACAAAAATTAAATAAAAATCAATTCTTATGGTCTTTCGTGGGCCGCGAAGACCTAGTCTTCATCTTACGCGGGCCGCGAGCGAGAGGACAAGAGGCAAGCCCCGTAACCGCCACGTGTCACAACGTGTCAAGCCTATACCGGTGACTGGGCCAAGCTAGGCCCTACTCCCCCTATGTCGCGGACCGCGAAGGCTTTGCCTTTGGCTTACGCGGGCCGCGAGGAAGACCAGATCAGGCCCTAAAAGTAGATGTGATCGGCCTTCAGTTGCAATCCGCTCAAAACTCGAATTCTCTCTCTAATTTCTGAATAGTAGACACTATACCCGGGCATTATACCACTAAAATAGCAAAGCTCTGTCTCGTTGTAAGTATTTTAACCCCCGCTTACGTATTAGATACGCTGCCCGATGAATCTAGTGGTCCGTAACTGCTGTCGAGGTTCTGCCCGACGTAGTCGTTGGAGTTCTGTCTCGGGGAGGGTATAACTAATGTAAATATTGGGTTATTATACTAACGCGTGTGCATTGTTTAATTTATTATATTATAACCAGGAAACCACCGAAAAAGGTCTAAATTAGCAATGTGAATAATCTCCTTTTTGTAAACCTTTTTGCAAACTATTTTACAAAACCTCAATTATTTTTACATTATAATTAATAGTGATTGAGTATTTGTAATTCTACAATTATCGTCGGTATGTTGGGGTTTTGTATACAAAATTTGTTACTACACTGTGAGTAGTAACATGACCACAAGTCAGGTCGACAGTACCGTGGGTGGTAATTAAGGTAGAATAATAAACAAATGTAATTGCTGATTGCCCTCAATACTGTAAAAGGATAAAATCTGTTTTGATTAAATTGGGATTCACTCACCAGTATTTCCCACTGACAAATGTTTTTAAAACGCGTTTCAGGTAACAAAATGTGAAAGCCAAAATAGAAGCCAGCTGGAGAGCACTGAAGGCTTGGAAAATGTGGCTATAAAAGTTACCTAAATAAAGAAAGATGTTTTATTCAATAAATTAGGGTTTATCCCTACAAACATGCCTGTAATGAAAACTTGGGAATTTCCCATGTGTTTACTATTATGAAAATGTGGTATTTTACTCTGATAAAATATTTCATAACTACGGTCCTGATGAAAATTCCGCTGCCAAATAATGATAAACACCGATACCACCATCTCTGAGTAGGTCGCGGCCGCCCACCTCCCGAGACAGGGGTCGGGGGTTGCGACAGAAGATGGTATCAGAGCTACAGCCACTAATTTCAGCCAAAGAAGTGTTCTGCTGACATTAAAATTGTCAATTTTGTTAGGAAATAATCAATGACACTATGTGCATACGTGTAGATTATTATTATTTGTGTTATTTGACAATTTGTTAGTTTACAGTATGAGTGATCAAAGACCTTCGGACGCTTACCGTCAACTGTCTAGTTCACCTAAGGACGAAGGAACTTCTTCTTAGCCTACCCCCTCGGAGTATTCGGCTGACACCGAAGAAGGGATTTTTATATTCAAAGCACAATCTGAAGAATCGTTCCCTCCCAAGAAGAGAGGATGGTTCAACAGAGGAGCTCACGAGCGTAGAAAAAGGATGAAAAAATTACAGCAGCAACGGGCCTTAACAGAGGCCAATAGAGAAATGAATGCTCAAACCCAGGATATACTTAATAGGAGACTAGCTAATTTTCACATATTATGTCACACCCCAACCGATGGCGGAAACATCGGAGTGAGACGAATAGATTGCAAGAGACTTCATAACACTATTTGTGACAATATTTAAATCAACCATTTTAATTTCATAATAAAATTGTCAACATTACATAGAAATTCAAATAACATAATCATAACATAACGAAACAAAATTCGATACAACAATTTAAACCTAAACGTCTAAATGTGTATCTAGGCATCAAGCTATTCCGTTTCATAGCATCATCTATCGTCAACCTATAACATGTTTAAAATACAATTCAATGCAAAAGCAAAGGCGAGTACACAAGGTTTGAATAAGTATAGCATAAGTATAAAAGCATTATCTCGAATCCACATGGCAATTTGTATACAAGGTAACTAGCATGCATAGCAATACGTCAAACCCAAGGGTCCACTAGTATTTAGCATCCCTCGCCACAAAAGTAACGAGACCGTTTTAGAATAAAGACTTAACAAGACCCCGACGGGTGGTGTGCTACTCCTATAGCGCTATATATGTTAAGTTGAGGGCTTAGCAAAGTTAATGACATATAGCATGTATAATCTAGCATGAACCTAAGTAAACAAGTAGCATGTATAACGGATTGAGAGTATAAAGAATGTTTAAGTGTGTGAGTGTGTATTTTGTATATTAACATGTTACAACCCAAAGTGTCTTTAAAAGTAAATGGGTCAAGTGTACTCACGGTTTTGCAAGTCTTGAGAATCCGGGAGTGAGTTGTTTGTCGATTAGGGGGTTGGAACACCAAGTCCTTCTACACGAAGAAGCAAAGTGCATGAGTTTCGGAGTTTAACAGTAGATCAAGGATTGGGAATGTAAACAACATGAACTTAGACATATGAAAATAATCATTTAGTGCATATGATACTTGTCTTGACACTAGGAAACTCTAAGGAGTTTAAATGTTTTCATGGGACAAGGCCCCACTAGAATCGTGACAAGTTATCAAGGTCTAAATGGTGTAATCTAGTACTTTGACATATGAACACTAGTTCATCATTAGGGCTGTAAACGAACCGAACGTTCAGCAAACAGTTCGTGAAGCGTTCGGCGGGAAGTTCGTTTATGTTCGTTCGTTTAATAAACGAACGAACATGAACAAGAAATTTCGTTCGATTAGTTAAATGAACGAACATGAACAGAGGTCTCGTTCGTTCGATCATGTTCGTGAACGTTCGGTAAGGTGTTCGTGAATGTGTTCATGAACATTCGTTGATTTGCGTTCGTTTATGTTCGTATGTTTGTGTTTTAATCGAAGATCTTTGTACTTTATTATATTTTATATGTGCTTTTTATATTATTAAACTTTTATTTATTTTGTTACCCTAACAATTAAGCTAGCAAACCCACTTTCACCTTGTTTATGCATCATTTCCCTTTCATTTCTCATTATTTACATTGGATACGATCGACCTCCGTTCCACAATAAGGGATTCAAGTTCGAGTGCTACTCTCTGGGCCATCTATCTTTATCCTTCGTTGCGTTCGCCAAATTTATTTGTGTTCGTTTGTGATCGTGAACCGTTCGCGAACACGCTCATTTCCTTAATGAACGAACACGAACATAAAATCTCGTTCGGTAAGTGTTCATGAACCGTTCGTGAACACATTTATTTCCTTAATGAACGAATACGAACAAAGCCTTGTTCGTGTTCGTTCGGTTCGTTTACAGCCCTATTCATCATCAAAGATTCGATTATTTGAATAATGTACTTATAGGTTATGTAATATATATTAATAAGTCCAATAGTCAAGCATGAGGTAGAAGATTAAATCTTCATTTAGGTACCTCTAAGTTTCATGGAAATCATGTAGGAGGTAGGAAGAGAAGTCTTCCATTTAGGTACCTCTAAGTGTTCACCACTACACTTGATGTAAAAACATTAAAGCAGGGTCATGAACTACAAGTAATACAAGAATATTTAAGCACTAATCTATAAGAAATCATCAAGCAATGTGTGGATTTTATGTAGGACAACCCAAGTTAATCCTATATCACACACACACATCAAGTTTTGAACTTGAACATTGCTTGTGGGTTAAACCCTTGACAAAACAGAAAGTTTGTGAGGATAAATCCTCTGATTTTGAATGTCTCAACCTTGTTTTTAAGCCTAACTAACCATAGAAGTGGTTATAAGCATAAGGACATAGGTTTGAGATGAGTTAGACTCAAGTTGAACAAGTTTAGTAAGGATTAGATGAAATCAGAAATGAACAGTGAACTTTGGAGCCTTTTTTCCGGAGTTCCATGGACTTATTTAATGTGAAAAACCCCATGGAATCGAAGCTAAGGTCAATCCAAGCACATAGGAAAAAGAATGAGGTAAAACGGACAAGAAACGAGTGAGTTATGCTCACTTTAGTGAAGCTTGCTGAATCTGCTCGAACTTCTGATGTTGCTGCGAATTTAGAGTGGTTTGGGAGTGATTAGAGAGAGTTGAGAGTGTTTAGAAAAGTGAAAATGCCTTGGAGATAGCTTGGTATTTATAGGGAAGGATTAGGGTTAAGGTTGATTGGCAATTAATATGTTTAGTTGGATGTTAAAGAATTAAATCAAAACAAACCATTTCAGCTTATGCTTGCGGCCGCAAAGGCTGTTTTGGTCTTTTATTTTCTTTTTGTATTTTGACATTCATTATAGAATATTAGTGGTGACATTTAATTAAAACAATCGAACAATGAACTATGTTGTGAATTTGGAGGTGTTTATTACTTAAAACAATTCAATTATAACAATCCAGAAGCTATGATCTTTAGTCTTTGTTTATATATTTTTTTCCTTTGCAAACAATATCCACATTTGAAGAGTACATCAACTTTACGTTGATGTTGATGTTTAACATATTATAGTATGTTATTATTATTATTATTACTACTATTATTATTATTATTATTAACCACGTATTTAATAGTTAACAAGCATGTATAAGTTATGGGTACCAGTAGGTCGAGTATCGGTCGCGCGTATGCATTCGAGATTGGTAACGTATAACCCGAGTATTGCAACTCGTATAAGCATGTATATAAAAAAATAGTATTCCATATAAAAGATTCATTTCATTATGATCAAAGTCTTGGATTTACAATGGCTTGAAACGAAAAGACGATTACAAGAATACAGGATTTCTAAAAATAGAAATACGAACAACACATTATAATTATGAAAAGTACAAAGAAGCAGGGCGTTACATATTAGCAACCACAGCTGCCGACCCTAATCTAGAACAACTTATTGCACCCCAGCCGTTACCACTATTTCCCACACAACCCATGGAAATTGAACCAAACCCAGTAGACCAGCCTCCAGTACCTGCTTTTGACCTAGCCGAGATTCCTAGAGTCCCAACACCCCATCCTCCAGATTATTACCCATGGTTTGACGACCAGAGGGATTATCAACAACTTTACCCAATAGAGGAACCCATGCAAAACCAAGTAGCACCTTACCCAAACTTGGATCCTCTAGACCCATATTTTGATAATGACCAATATATTAGGGAGATCCAAGAGAACCCATACCCACGAGAGGAACCGATGCCACAATACCCTGACCCGATACCAGCACCCGCACCACCCATGAGTACTGAGAACATACAGGAACTCCGAACGTTTGGTGAGGAGTTGTTAGATGAAAGTGAAATGATAAGACAGATAGGTGAGAGGCTCGTTTGGAAGTATGACGAGCGTAACATGCAGTATTGGATGGACCCCCACTAAGTAGTAATAATAATAATAATGATATAAATATATATAGGGAGGGGCTCATGCGAGAACCACCCTTATTGTGAGAACCGTGAGAACCAATGTGAACACAACCTAAAATAGCTAAAAAAACCTAACCCCCACCCCCCCCCCCCCCAAAAAAAAAACCCTAACCCCCCCCCAAGCTAAATGCTAAAAACTAAAACCCCCAAAAAACCTAAAAAAAAAACCTAACCCTCCTCCCCCACCCCCCAAAAACCTAAACCCCCCCAAGCTAAAATGCTAAAAACTAAACCCCAAAAAAACCTAAAAAAATCTAAAAAATAAAAAAAAAATCTAAATTTTTTTTTTAAAATTTTTTATGCTCAAATCGCTACTTTTAGTGGCCAAATTTTAAAAAAAAAAATTTTTAATTTTTTTTTGCTTCGAAAAGTAACGATTTTTATATAAAAAATATTAAAAAAAAATTTGTGTGATTTTTAGCTATTTTTGGTTGTGTTCACATTGGTTCTCGCGGTTCTCGCAATAAGAGGTGGTTCTCGCATGATCTTCTCCCTATATATATATATAGGGTAAGGTTTATGCGAGAACTGTCACACCCTGGCTTTGCGGAAGCGTGGTTAACTTTGGTGTGACTTCTTAATACCATAGCTTAATCATAACAAAGCTATATGAATTTAAAAACCATGCAAGTCATCCATTAAGTTTGAAAATAACATACAATACCATTGTTTGACGAGGACATACTCCAACAACAATAACCTTGTTCAAAAGACATAACAACTTATAACATAAACATAAACGTGATTTAGGGACTGTGTCTTGTCCAGGTAAGAGACACATCCCCTAAACCCTGATGACTTCATGACAATATGCAGCGGAAAACGTTCCATACCGTGCCAGACCCGTTTAATTTCCTGAAATACATGTGAGTTGAAAAATCAACAATAATGTTGAGCGAGTTCATGTGTAAGTGAGTATGTAAAACACTTATGAGTATAAAAATAGTTGTGGTATGTAGCAGTGTAAGAGGACTTGTGATCACCAATGGTTTGCAAGGCCACTGACATATGTGAAGTGCAAATAGGGAGACTCAAACCTAGCAGATTTCGCCACGGCAAAGTATGTGGACAAAGTCACCCCACGGTCCGTTTCTAGTTTGGCCGGGGGCTGGGCTCGCTACACCCAGATAGATCTACCGCTCCTGTCCCTCGGTCCCTCCATGAGGACTAATGGCCCCATGTTGTTCCTATCCACTCACATGATCGTATAACACCTCCTTACGTTAAACATACCGTTGTAAAGTACTCGTAAATCATAGTAACATGTATTTCACCCCCGCAGTTAAGTAAACTGAAAACAGTTAGAGAAAAGGGGGACATGAACTCACAGTGAATGCGCGTCTCTACCAAGTGTCTCCAATACAATAAGCTGTGCAACGACCTACAAGTGCTAATTCTATTAGACGGACGGCCGTGCCTTAGCTTTATAGTTTAAGTCTTTGGGAAATAGTTAGACAGCTATTTCGTGTTTATGTTCCGTATACACTTGGTAGTTATTCTTCTTCCCAAGGATGGGGGATACAATACATGTGCGTAAGTTACGTTTTTATCAATCTTGTGGTAATGTAATTACCGGTGTAACTTATATGTTTGTGGAAGCGTTCGTAAAGTTTTGGAATCATTAACGCTTGTAAATATTATTTTCACTCTAAAATAATATTTATGTATTTCACAAAATAATCATAAACAGTGTTGTGACAAATATATTTATCACGTTAATCTTTGTGAAAACCCCACCTCCGAATATTTAGTAAAATATAGTGCCGGCGAAATTTATGTTTTGAAAATATGTCCAAAAATAGTTCTAACACTTGTTGTGTAAATAATTCTAAGTGTTAGGTTTTTAGAAAATTTCGCCAGAGTTTCCTCTGTAACTGGAGGTGGCCACGCTTTCAAGCGTATCATTTTCTTTTAACAAATCAATTCAACAATCTTCTTTATTCAATCAAACAATTTCCGACACATCAAACTAGTCGACAAGTATGTAAATCGCATAATCGCATGAACTTGCATTTTTTCCGAATCTATAGTGTAAACACCCTTTATATATGTAGATCTTTATATAAAGTAACTTTAATCTCATAAAAACCTCGTGTTTAGAGAAATCCGTCTTTACAACTTCTAGTAACAAGTGACAAATTTACTTCCTTGTCGGATCTCTTTGTTTCACAAGTGTTTACACACTTGTGGTTTATAAAACCATATTTATTAGTGTAAGATCCTTTCTTTAAAATACATGGTTTCTTAAATGTGTGGTTCTTTGAAGATACCACTTGCGGATGCGTAGATCCGCTAGTTTTAAACACCATCTTACCGGTTAAATCACTTTTACACAAGTAAAATATTTTTACACAAGTTCATGTATCTTGTGTGGTAGAGTTTCGCCTTTTAACCCTTGTGGTTACCAAAAACGAGCTTATGTGAAGATACATGTTCTTACAAAGTCGGGTTAAACGGGGATCCGAGCTACCACATCATAGATCGGGTCTAGATAAACACAAATTTCAAATACTACCACTTTTACACATTCCATATGCTATTAACCACCATTTTAAGTATTTTTAGTAAACTTTAGTGCATCATCTCGCATTTCAACGAGATTTAACCGACATAATTCCTTTTAACCACTTTAGATTAGTTCAAAAATGGGTTGTAAACAATATACCTCTAGCTCAAGGCTAGGGAAGATTCTTGTCGAAAAACGAGTGGATAAAAGCCAAAGAAAGTGGTCCTTCGCGCTCCGAGTGCACCAAGACTCCTAATGCGTGACCCGTAACACTTGTATAACCTTGAAATGTGATGATGGAAGTCGAATGATGGTGGTGGTGTCCCAAGGGGGTTCGGCCGAGAGTGAGTGAGGGAGGGAGAGAATGATTTTTGTGAAGTTGTTAAGTGGTAAGATCTTATGTGTTTAGGATGATACTTATAGATAAAACTTAGTGTGATTAACCAATGGTCATAATGTCACTTAGATATTAGGCAAAAGAATTAAAATAATCAACAAAGGACTAGTGTGTGTCCCCCACTAATGGGGACGGTTAGCAAGGGGGGGGGGGGGGTTCTTGGTTGGTTTGTAACTAAGTACCAAGTATTAGTTAGGTTAAATTGGTATTTAACTTGGTTACTTTTATGTTATGCGTTATGGCGGGTGTTAGGGTAATCAGGGACCCTAACTGGCTCAGAAAAATATAAAAAGTGAAAATAATAATATTTTCATGTTCCGGGTAAAGTCCGGTTGTTTGGTTGGATAGTAATCCGTTAAAGCATTACAAAAGGCTTTAAAGTGTCGTTATTGTTGTTTTTAGTGACACATTATGTTTCCAACACTTTAGAAAGTGTCTAGTGTTATTTTCTCATTTTCTGGCACTTTACTAGTCAGCTAGAAGCTGGATTAATTTTTAAAGTGCTGTGTTTGGTACTTAAAGTACGTTTTTGGCACATCCGAATCAGTGTATCTTATCCTAGAGACGCGGTACCACAACCCTTATATTCCTACACTCACTACCAGTGTAGCCAAAATATATGAGGCTCTTTAACAGGCCTTAGAGGCAGTGTCTGCCTGATGCTGGTTATATCAGCATGTTCACTGTGTATCCGTTTAGTGCTACTGTGCTTTTTGTGCATCATGTTTGTCACTAAGGTGCCGTATGTAAGTAATGTAGTGACAGCATATAAAGTATGATGCAAGTAAGTGCATGTATCAGTATGCAGGTAGCAGTTTATCAGCTAGTTCAAACAAGCACAGTAATCAAGTAGTAATTAATCATTAATTAAGTTGTACGGATACCTGGTTTAGTGCGGGTTGTCACAAGAACCACCTTTATTGCGAGAACCGCGAGAACCAATGTGAACACAACCTAAAATAGCTAAAAAAACCTAACCCCCACCCCCCCCAAAAAACCTAACCCCCCCTCCCCCAAAAAACCTAAAAAAATCTAAAAAAATTTCTTTTTTTTAATATTTTTTATGTTAAAATCGCTACTTTTAGTAGCAAAAAAAAATTAAAAATTTTTTTTGGCTACTAAAAGTAGCGATTTTTTTTATAAAAAATATTAAAAAAAATTGTGTGTTTTTTAGCTATTTTTAGGCATTTTTTGTTGTGTTCACATTGGTTCTCGCGGTTCTCGCAATAAAGGGTGGTTCCTAACGGATCTTTGTCCTATATATATATATATATGTGTGTGTGTGACTTGAAAAAAAATATAGATAATCTTATAGCTATTGATGCCTACTAATATTGTATTTTAATTTCCAGTTGTGGTTTGTACTTGTAATAATCCTCAATAAAACCGACACCCTCATAATAATTTACGACACCCTAACATATTTTAAAAATGTCTCAATATGTCTTTAAATACACCCCGTACGTGAAAACCGAGCCCGAAATACAATATACTTTAAAAATAAATTAAAAATATGATTTTTAAGCTGAGGCGGGCCGCGTAGACCCACCCCAACCCTTACGCGGGCGGTATCAAGGCTAAGACCTGATTTCTGTGAATTTTAAGTCTAGGCGGGCCGCGTAAGACCCCCCGTTAGTTTACGCGGGCCGCGTGAGATCAAGATAGTGGCGCAGCCCGGTGATGACACGTGTCATCATCGTGGCGGACCTACCTGATGACCCGGACAAGCTAGTCCGTTGACTAGCTTTGACGCGGGCCACGTAGCCCTTAGGATACTCTTACGCGGACCGCGAGAGAGTCAGGTATCAGCACTATATAAAGGAGCCATCGGGTTTCAATCAGAATTCGTCCATCTTTCTTTTCTTTCTCTCAAATCTGAATATAGGCTTTATTAAGCGGGTATTATAACCCCCTAATTAGCAAGGTTCTGCTCCGTTGTAAGTATTATAACCCCAGTTTCGTATTGAATACGCTGCCCGATTGATTTAGGGTTCCGTAACAACTGTCGTGGTTCTGCCCGACGTAGTTGTTGGAATGCCGTCTCGGGGAGGGTATCATTAATATTATCAAAGGGTTATTATACTAACCTATGTACATTTGTGAAAATTATAGATTTATCCCAGGAAACCCTTACGCGAAGTCTAAGATAGCAATGTGAGTTTATCCTCTTTTTGTTAACCTTTTTGTAATGTTTTACAAAACCTTAAATGTTTTACAATGTGATTAAGCGGTGATTGAGTCTTTGTAGTTCTTCAATTACTGCCGGTATGTTGGGGTTTTGTATACAAAATTTACTACACTGTGAGTAGTAAGTCGGGACGACAACACGTTACCATTGGACAACGAGTTAGCCAATGTGTAATATGACCCACCAGTCAGGATTGACAGTACTGAATGAGTAATTGTGTAGAAATAAACAATGTGATCGCTCTCAATACTGTGTTAATTGATAAAATATTTCTTGATTTAACTGGGATTCACTCACCAGTATTTCCCGCTGACAAATGTTTTTAAAACGCGTTTCAGGTAACACAATGTGACAGCCAATTAGTAAAAAGCCAGCTGGAGAGCACTGAAGGCTTGGGAAAAATGTGGCTATAAAAGTTACCTAAAAGACGATGTTTTAAATTCAATAAAATAGGGTTTATCCCTATAAACATATTGTAATAAGAAACTTGGATTTTTCCAATGTGATTATTAATATCAAATATGGTGGTTTTACTCTGATAAACATTTCCTAACTACGGTCCTGATGTAATTTTCGCTGCCAAATTAACCAACTGATACCACCGAAATTCTGAGTTCGCGTCCGCCCGTTCCCGGGACAGATGAGGGGTCGGGGGTTGCGACAGGAGGTGGTATCAGAGCCTAGCCACTGGTCTAAGCCAAAGAAGTGTTCTGCTGACACTTAAAATCTAAATTTTTGTGTTAGGAAATAATTTATGTGATTATGTGTTTTGTGTTATTTGACTATTTGTTAGTTTACAGTATGAGTGATCAAGGACCATCAGACATGTGTCGTCAGTTGTCTGATTCACCTAGGAGTGAAGGTACCTCTTCACAGCCTGCCCTTTCTGGGTATTCTGCTGATCAGGAAGAAGGGATGTTTGCCTTTAAAGCTCAGTCGGAAGAGCCATTCCCTCATAAAAAGAGAGGATAGTTCAGGAAGGAAGCATTTGCACGTAGGAAAAGAATGCGAAAGTTGCAACAGCAAAGAGTTCTAGCAGCCGCTAAGCGAAAGACAGATGCCCATACACAGGATATGCTTAATAGAAGCCTAGCCAATTTTCATATCCTAGCTACAACTGCTGCTAACCCAAGTCTGGAACAACTAGTCGCCCCACAACCCTTACCTTTGATTCCCACTCAACCGATGGAGGTAGAAATGCATGATTTTAACCCTGAGGATATACCTAGGATACCAGCCCCTAATCCTCTAGATCCAAATTATGATACATGGTTTGATGATCTTAGAGATTATGTGCCACGTTATCACTTAAACGAAGAAACCTTGCCGAACTTAGCAGCATATCCAGGTTTAGACCCTCTAGATCCCTATTTTGACAATGATGAATACATTAGGGAGATTTTGGAGAATCCATACCCTCAGGAGAATCCAGTACCCCAGTACCCAGAGCCAATACCAGTGCCTGCACCCCCAATGAGTGCAGAGAATTTGCAAGAACTCCGAAATTTTGGAGAAGAAATCATAGAAAGTAGCGAGAGGATGAGATATGTAGGATAGCAACTCGTATGGAAATACGATGAACGTCAGATGGATTTCAGGGGAAATCCATATCCATGAAGGAGATGGTGAAGTTGGTAATAATAAATAAATCTATCGTAGTATAGACCACTATGTGGTTAACGAGGCATATTAGTATTGTAATTTTTAATTTCTGTTTTAGTGTGTATTTGACGCATACTATAGCAAAAAGAGTAAAGTCGCAATGCATGACGTTTTTTTGACCAATATGTGTATTATGTGGTTGTTACTTAAACTATTTAATTATTCTATTAATGATTGGTAAATGTTTAAAATTCAGATGGCCGACGAAGGAAATCAAGGAAATCTGAATAATGATAACCAGCGTAACATTAACTTGGTTAATGAGAATCCAAGCATCAATAACAATGGAAATCATATGGATAACAGTGCTATCCAACACATAGTCGCACAAGGAATAATAGATGCAATGCCATATATTATTCAAATGGTTAAGGAAGCCGATAACAAGAGTAAACATGATAGCAAGCGACCCTCTGAACCCGAAAACAGTGTAAACAATGGACCTGTACTTCAAATGCGTATTCCCAAAAGGAGAAGAACCGTGTCTTACGGTTGTTCTTATAAAGAATTCTGGTCTTGTAAACCAATGGAATTCTCGGGCAACGAAGGAGCCATTGCAACTCTACGCTGGATAGAGAAGATTGAGGCAGTCTTAAGAATAAGCAAGTGTGCTGAAGAAGATAAGATAATGTTTGCTTCTAATTTGTTTAAGAATTCAGCACTAGAATGGTGGAACACTATCCTCCAATCAAGAGGAAGTGATAGAACTTACAATATGGAATGGGAGGAATTTAAGGACAAGGTAGAAAGGAAATTCTGCCCACCCAATGAGAAGGAACAGATAGCCAACAAATTCCTAAACCTTAGGATGACTGGTGTGGATAGTAAGGGATACACTATATTATTCTTTGAATATGCTAGAATAGTGCCAACTCTTGCTTCACCTGAACCAGTGTTAATCTCCCGTTATATCTGGGGATTAATTGGAGAAATAAGACACGTAGTCAAGGCGGCTAGACCTCAAACCATAGAAGAAGCTGTAGAACTAGCAAATACCTTGACAGATGAATTAGTCCGTACCCGAGAAGAGGATCAAAGGAGAAACCTAACCCAGAAGCTCACACAAGAATTTCGTTCTGGAAATTTTAATCGTGGGAAAAATATAGGTTCTACCTCTACACCTTACTGTAAGAATTGCAAAAGAAAGCATTCAGGAAGATGCTCCATATACTGTAACTTTTGCAAAATATCGGGACACAAGGAAGAAGACTGCAGGAAGAAAGCTAACAACAAGATATGTTACAACTGCGGAGAACAAGGTCATATCAAGCCTAATTGCCCAAAATTAGCTCCAGCTACAAACAACAAGAATACTAAAAATGCTAGAGCATTTGTTCTGACTGCCGATGAAGCCAAGATGATCCCGGATGTGATCACTGGTACGTTTTTAGTTAATGATATTTTTGCTAAAGTATTATTTGACTCTGGTGCAAACCAAAGTTTTATTAATACTTCATTTTGCAAATTACTTAAGCAGTCATTAACTAAACTACCACAAGAATGTCTAGTAGAGACAGCAAATGGAGAAACCGTTAAGATTTCTGAAATCTTGCAGGGAGCAAGAATAGAAATTTTAAACCAAAAGTTTATTGCAAACCTTTACCCAATGAATCTGGCAGGATTTGATGTTGTTTTAGGAATGGATTGGTTAATAGCCAATAAAGCCAGTATTTTATGTGATCAAAAGTCGATACAAGTAAATTCACCAAAAGGTAAAACGATCACAATTAAAGGAGATAAACCATCTAGATCCACAAAATTTATCTCTGTGATGAAAACTGCAAGTTATATAAGAAAAGGTTCTATAGTGTATTTGATTTCCATAATCACCAACACTAAAGGAAAAGAACTAAAGGATATTCCAGTAGTGTCCCAGTTTTCAGATGTATTTCCGAAAGAATTACCAGGACTACAGCCGGATAGAGAAGTTGAATTCAGAATTCACCTGCTACCAGGAACGTCCCCGATTGCCAAAGCACCCTACCGTTTGGCACCCGCCGAAATGCAGGAATTGAAGAAACAATTAGATGAATTGTTGGAAAAAGGATTCATACAACCAAGCTCATCACCATGGGGAGCACCGATTTTATTTGTTAAAAAGAAGGACGGATCAATGCGTATGTGCATTAACTACCGTGAATTGAACAAAGTCACGATTAAGAATCGGTACCCATTACCGAGAATCGATGATCTATTCGACCAACTGCAAGGAGCTCGATTTTTCTCTAAAATCGATTTAAGGTCAGGATATCATCAATTAAAGGTACAGGAAGAAGACATTCCTAAGACCGCATTCAGAACAAGGTATGGCCATTATGAATTTACTGTCATGCCATTTGGTTTAACCAATGCCCCAGCCGCATTTATGGACATGATGAACCGAATATGTAAGCCATATTTGGATAAATTCATAATTGTTTTCATAGATGATATTCTCATTTACTCTAAGAATAAAGAGGATCATGCAAAGCATTTGCACGCACTTTTGAATATGTTAAGAAAGGAAAAGCTTTATGCTAAGTTTTATAAGTGCGAATTTTGGTTAGAACAGGTACAGTTTCTTGGACACGTAGTGAATCATGAAGGAATTCATGTGGATCCCACAAAGATTGAGGCGATTACTAAATGGAAAACCCCTGAATCACCAGCTGAGGTTAGAAGTTTCTTAGGATTGGCCGGTTATTATAGAAGATTTATTCAAGATTTTTCTAGAATAGCCATTCCCTTAACTAAGCTAACTTGTAAATCTGTTAAATTTGAATGGGGATTAAAACAAGAAGAATCTTTTAGAATCCTTAAGCAAAGATTAACCCATGCACCCATATTAGCGTTACCAGAAGGAACTGAAGATTTTGTAATATATTGTGACGCTTCTAAATTAGGTTATGGATGTGTATTGATGCAACGCCAAAAAGTCATAGCTTATGCATCTAGACAACTTAAGAATCATGAAGAGAATTATTCAACCCATGATCTAGAATTAGGAGCTATAATTTTTGCCCTTAAAATTTGGAGACATTACCTTTATGGTAGTAAGTTTACCATATTCACATATCATAAGAGTTTAAGGTATGTCTTCGGGAAAAAGGAGTTAAATATGAGACAAAGACGCTGGATGGAAATGCTTAGTGATTATAATTGTGATATCCAGTATCATGAAGGGAAGGCAAATGTAGTGGCTGATGCTTTAAGCCGAAAGTATCATGAAAAGTCAAAAATGGTACGTTCTCTTAAATTAAATCTTCAAGTAAATTTAAATGATCAGATAAGAGAAGCACAAGAATCAGTAATCAAGGATGATACTGAAAAATTAAAAGGTATGATTAAGGAATTAGAACAAGGAACAGATGGAATTTGGAGATTCCATAAAAAGAGAATGTGGATACCTAAATTAGGAAACCTACGTCATCGTATATTAGAAGAAGCCCATAAGTCTAAATATACAATGCATCCAGGAAGTGATAAAATGTACTAGGATTTAAGGAAAAATTTCTGGTGGATAGGAATGAAAAAGGACATAGCAGCCTATGTATCTAAATGTTTAACCTGTTCACAAGTCAAAGCTGAACACCAGAAACCCTCAGGCCTATTGCAACAGTTAGAAATGACAGTGTGGAAATAGGAATTGATAACAATGGATTTTGTTACCAAATTACCCAAAACAAAGAAAGGCAATGATACAATTTGGGTGATTGTAGATAGGCTAACCAAGTCAGCTCATTTCCTACCAATGAAGGAAACTTTCAGTATGGAACAGCTAGCTAAATTGTATGTAAATGAAATCGTTTCTTTACATGGAATTCCTTTATCAATTGTTTCTGATAGGGATAGCCGATTTACCTCTCATTTTTGGTCAAGTTTCCAAAAGGCAATGGGAACCAAGTTAAATCTGAGCACAGCTTATCATCCTCAAACAGATGGACAAAGCGAAAGAACAATTCAGACAATGGAGGACATGTTTAGAGCTTGTATAATTGATTTCAGAGGTAATTGGGACGATCACTTACCTTTAATAGAATTTTCTTATAATAACAGTTATCACACAAGTATCAATGCTGCACCATTCGAAGCACTTTATGGACGAAAGTGCCGAACCCCAGTCTGTTAGGCAGAAATTGGGGAAAAGCAACTATCTGGACCTGAGATAGTGCAGGAAACAACCGACAAGATTATTCAAGTCAAAGAACGACTGAAAGCAGCACGTGATCGACAGAAGAGCTACGCTGATAACAGACGCAAACCGTTGGAATTTCAAGTAGGAGATAAGGTATTGTTAAAGGTCTATCCTTGGAAAGGAGTGGTAAGATTCATCAAAAGGGGAAAGCTAAGTCCCAGGTATATTGGACCTTTTGAGATTATTAAAAGAATAGGACCTGTAGCCTATCAGCTACAACTGCCAGAGGAAATGGCAGGAATACATGATGTGTTTCATGTATCTAATCTCAAGAAATGCTTAGCCGATGAATCGCTAATAGTACCTTTAAAGGATATAGAGGTAAATGAACAACTCAAGTTTGTAGAAAGACCTCTACAGATTGAAGATAGGAAAGTCAAGAATCTCAAACATAAGAGATTAGTTCTGGTCAAAGTGAAGTGGGACTCCAAAAGAGGACCTGAGTACACATGGGAGCTTGAATCAGAAATGCAAAGGAAATATCCGCACTTGTTCCAGTAGATCTCGAGGACGAGCTCTAAAACAAGGTGGGGAGGATGTAACAATCCTCAATAAAACCGACGCCCTCATAATAATTTACGACACCCTAACATATTTTAAAAATGTCTCAATATGTCTTTAAATACACCCCGTACGTGAAAACCAAGCCCGAAATACAATATAGCATTAAAAATAAATTAAAATCTGATTTTTAAGCTGAGGCGGGCCGCGTAGACCCACCCCAACCCTTACGCGGGCGGTATCAAGGCTAAGACCTGATTTCTGTGAATTTTAAGTCTAGGCGGGCCGCGTAAAACCCCCCGTTAGTTTACGCGGGCCGCGTGAGATCAAGATAGTGGCGCAGCCCGGTGATGACACGTGTCATCATCGTGGCGGACCTACCTGATGACCCAGACAAGCTAGTCCGTTGACTAGCTTTGACGCGGGTCGCGTAGCCCTTAGGCTACTCTTACGCGGGCCGCGAGAGAGTCAGGTATCAGCACTATATAAAGGAGCCATCGGGTTTCAATCAGAATTCGTCCATCTTTCTTTTCTTTCTCTCAAATCTGAATATAGGCTTTATTAAGCGGGTATTATACCCCCCTAATTAGTAAGGTTCTGCTTCGTTGTAAGTATTATAACCCCAGTTTCGTATTGAATACGCTGCCTGATTGATTTATGGTTCGGTAACAACTGTCGTGGTTCTGCCCGACGTAGTTGTTGGAATGCCATCTCGGGGAGGGTATCATTAATATTATCAAAGGGTTATTATACTAACCTATGTACATTTGTGAAAATTATAGATTTATCCTAGGAAACCCTTACGCGAAGTCTAAGATAGCAATGTGAGTTTATCCTCTTTTTGTTAACCTTTTTGTAATGTTTTACAAAGCCTTAAATGTTTTACAATGTGATTAAGCGGTGATTGAGTCTTTGTAGTTCTTCAATTACTGCCGGTATGTTGAGGTTTTGTATACAAAATTTACTACACTGTGAGTAGTAAGTCGGGACGACAACACGTTACCATTGGACAACGAGTTAGCCAATGTGTAATATGACCCACCAGTCAGGATTGACAGTACTGAATGAGTAATTGTGTAGAAATAAACAATGTGATTGCTCTCAATAATGTGTTAACTGATAAAATATTTCTTGATTTAACTGGGATTCACTCACCGGTATTTCCCGCTGACAAATGTTTTTAAAACGCGTTTCAGGTAACACAATGTGACAGCCAATTAGTAAAAAGCCAGCTGGAGAGCACTGAAGGCTTGGAAAAAATATGGCTATAAAAGTTACCTAAAAGACGATGTTTTAAATTCAATAAAATAGGGTTTATCCCTATAAACATATTGTAATAAGAAACTTGGATTTTTCCCATGTGATTATTAATATCAAATATGGTGGTTTTACTCTGATAAACATTTCCTAACTACGGTCCTGATGTAATTTCCGCTGCCAAATTAACCAACTGATACCACCGAAATTCTGAGTTCGCGTCCGCCCGTTCCCGGGACAGATAAGGGGTCGGGGGTTGCGACAGTACTCGACGTATATATATAAAATAGAGTAAAGGTCGCAATGTACGACGATTTTGACCAATCTATTTGTGTTGTGAGATTGTTTGCATTTAAAATTGTTTTGCGATATTAATACCTGGTAGTTGTTTATAATTCAGATGGACAATGCAGCGAATCAGGAAAACCAGAATAATGATAATCAAATAAATAACAGTTCAATTCCACACATAGTAAGCCAAGGAATTAGACATGATATGCCATATATCATCCAAAATGTTAAAGAAGCAGAAAATAATAACAGTAATGGTGGAAGTAAGCGAACCCGTACTGAACTTAGTCACAGCGTGAACAATGGACCATTTCTTCAAATGCCAATTCTAAAAAGAAGAAGAACCATGTCTTATGGTTGTTCTTACAAAGAATTCTGGTCCTGCAAACCAATAGAATTCTCTGGCAATGAAGGGGCCATTGCAGCTCTACGCTGGATAGAAAAGACTGAGGTAGTCTTAAAAATAAGCAAGTGCGCAGAAGAAGATAAGATCATGTTTGCCTCCAATTTATTTAAGAATGCAACACTAGAATGGTGGAACACTATTCTCCAGTATAGGGAAAGTGACAGGGTCTATAATATGGAATGGAATGAGTTTAAGAACATGGTGGAAAGAAAATTTTGTCCTCCCAATGAAAAGGAACAGATAGCTTATAAATTCTTAAACCTTAGAATGACTGGAGTAGATTGCAAGGGCTACACTACTACATTCTTTGAATATGCTAGAATAGTGCCAACCCTAGCATCAACAGAACCAGTGTTAATCACCCGTTACATCTGGGGATTAATCAGTGAAATTAGACATGTAGTCAAGGCAGCTAGACCACAAACCATAGAAGAAGCTGTAGAACTAGCAAATACCTTGACTGATGAATTAGTTCGTACCCAAGAAGAAAACCAAAGAAAGAACCTAGCTCAAAAGCTTACCCAGGAATTTCGCTACGGAAATTCCTACCGTGGGAAAAACATAGGTTCTACCTCTACACCTTACTGTAAAGCCTGTAAGAAGAAGCATTCAGGAAAATGCTCCACCTACTGCAATTACTGCAAGATACCAGGACACAAATAAGAAGATTGTAGGAAGAAACCCAGTAATGGAGTGTGCTTCAACGGTGGAGAAAAAAGACATATCAAGCCAAACTGTCCAAAACTAGCTCCAGCCACGAATAACAAGACTACTAAAAATGCTAGAGCATTTGTTCTGACAGCCGAAGAAGCAAAAATGATTCCAGACGTGATTGCCGGTACGTTTTTAGTTAATGATGTTTTTGCCAAAGTATTATTTGACTCTGGTGCGAACCAAAGTTTTATTAATACTTCATTTTGCAAACTTCTCAATCAACCATTAACTAAACTCCAACAAGAATGTCTAGTAGAAACAGCAAATGGAGAATCCATTAAGATTACTGAAATTTTGCAGGGAGCAAGAATAGAATTTTTAAATCAAAATTTTGTTGCAAATCTTTATCCAATGAATCTGGCAGGATTTGATATTGTATTAGGGATTGATTGGTTAATAGTCAATAAAGCCAGTATTCTATGTGATCAAAAGTCAGTACAAGTAAATTCACCAAAGGGTGAAAAGATCACAATTAAAGGAGATAAGCCATCTAGAACCACGAAATTCATCTCTGTGATGAAAACTGCAAGCTGTGCAAGAAAAGGGTCACTTGTGTATAGTATCTTAATTTTCAGATGTATTTCCAGAAGAACTACCAGGACTACCGCCAGACAGAGAAGTCGAATTCAGAATTCATTTCCTACCAGGAACAGCACCAATTGCTAAAGCACCTTACCATTTGGCACCCGCAGAAATGCAAGAACTAAAGAAGTAGTTAGACGAACTGTTGGAGAAAGGATTCATACAGCTAAGCTCATCGCCTTAGGGAGCAACAATCTTGTTTGTCAAAAAGAAAGACGGGTCAATGCGTATGTGCATTGATTACCGTGAATTGAATAAAGTCACGATTAAAAATCGGTACCCATTACCAAGAATCGATGATTTGTTCGATCAATTACAAGGAGCTCGATTCTTTTCTAAAATTGATTTACGCTCAGGATATCATCAATTAAAGGTACAGGAAGAGGACATTCCTAAGACCGCTTTCAGAACAAGGTATGACCATTATGAATTTACTGTCATGCCATTTGGTTTAACTAATGCCCCAGACGCATTTATGGACATGATGAACCGAATATGTAAGCCATATTTGGATAAATTCATAATTGTCTTTATAGATGATATCTTATTTATTCTAAGAGTAAAGAGGAACATGCAGCGCATCTGCATGCACTCCTAAATTCACTGAGAAAAGAAAAGCTTTATGCAAAATTTTCGAAATGCGAATTTTGGTTAGAAGAAGTGCAATTTTTTGGACATTTAGTTAATCATGAAGGAATTCATGTAGATCCCACAAAGATTGAGGCAATTACTAAATGGAAAGTCCCTGAATCACCAACAGAGGTTAGAAGTTTCCTAGGACTGGCCGGTTATTATAGAAGATTTATCCAATATTTTTCTAGAATAGCCATTCCTTTGACAAAACTAACCTGTAAGTTTGTTAAGTTTGAATGGGGACCAAAACAAAAAGAAGCCTTTAGAATTCTTAAGCAAAGATTAACCAATGCACCCATACTAGCATTACCAGAAGGAACTGAAGACTTTGTAGTCTATTGTGACGCTTATAAGTTAGGTTATGGATGTGTGCTGATGCAACGCCAAAAGGTTATAGCCTATGCCTCTAGACAACTTAAGAATCATGAAGAGAATTATACAACTCATGATTTAGAATTAGGAGCCATAATTTTTGCCCTGAAAATTTGGAGACATTATCTTTACGGTAGTAAGTTTACCATTTTCACCGATCATAAGAGTTTAAGATATGTTTTCGGGAAAAAGGAATTGAATATGAGACAAAGACGCTGGATGGAAATTCTTAGCGATTATGATTATAGTATCCGGTATCCAGTATCATGCAGGAAAAGCTAACGTAGTAGTCGATGCTTTAAGTCGAAAATATCACGAAAAGCCAAAAAGAGCACGTTCTCTTAAATTAAATCTGCAGATAGATTTAAACGAGCAAATTAAAGAAGTACAAAAATCAGTAATCAAGGACGATACTGAAAAATTGAAAGGAACGATTAAGGAATTAGAATAAGGAACAAATGGAATTTGGAGATTCCATAAGAAAAGAATTTGGATACCTAAATTAGGAAATCTATGCCACCGAATATTAGAAGAAGCCCATAAGTGTAAATATACGATACATCCTGGAAGTGATAAGATGTATCAAGACTTGAGAAAGAATTTCTGGTGGATAGGAATGAAAAAGGATATAGCAGCTTATGTAGCCAAGTGTCTAACTTGTTCACAGGTTAAAGCTGAACACCAGAAACTGTCACACCCCGATATTTCCACATATTACCGGTGGGCCCGGTGGGGGGTATCGTGACGTAGTTGATATCATCATAGACAAGTAATCACAGTTTAATGCACAGCGGAAGACTAAAAGTAATATTACAAACCGAATTCGAAAGTATAATAAAATATTACACAACGGTTGTAAGCGGATCCACATGCGGATCTAAAACAGAAAGTAAACATAGTTCAACAGACTTAAAGTATTAAGAGCTTGCAAGACTCTTTAACTAATACTCAGGAGTTCCAGCCCATTTCATGTAGTACCTGCACTTAATCTTTTTGAAAAATACGTCAGTTTACACTGGTAAATACAATTAACTGACTCTTTTGAAAAGTGTTTATAAAATTAGTTTGGATGCACAAGACATAAATCTTTTATAACTTGGGACAATTATGTTAAATAATCTTGTATACAGATTTATATGTTTGTCGTCCGTTCAGGGCCCAGTTAGAAGAGCCGAGACAAGATTAATAGACACACCACTAGTATAAGCCCACAAGAAGTTTCCTCACGAGTGAGATACCGTTTTACATACGTAACTGTCAGGTGTATGCCTACACCCCGTGCTTAAGTCATGGCCATTTCAAATGAATGAGCCGAGGATATCCAGGACACGGTCATATTAACCCCCAAAGGCTTTGTATCAAACAAAACAGATTAAAACGGGTTATGCAATTTATTAATCACAATCTGATTAAATGATTTCATACCCGACCAAGCGGTATTACTATAATACCGTATCCCAAGCCCGTATAAGGGAATGTAAGTTAAAAGTATTTACCTGAGCTAAATGAAATTTATTCTCAGTCGTATTTTCTAATCAGCAAGTACAGGGAATTTTTACTGGGCTCCTAATCTGGAACAAAGGTTTTAATAACCTATTAGATTCCTAATGGGTCTTATTTAAGTTATAACTTTGACCGGTTAGTTTTAAAGGAAAGTTTACGGTACGAAACGCTAGATTAAGCGATGACCGGATTGGAATGTGATTTAGACCTGACAAGTATGAAAACTTGTATATAATGGGTAAACTAATCACATTCTGGATTTTGAAGTAAAAATGATAAGGTTTGACCCGTTTCGGCTAATTCACGCAAACTAGTTACATAAACAGTACCGAACGCGTATAAGCATAACGGGTAACCGAATGAGTTATGTACAAGTTCCATAAGTTAATATGCTTTAAATATGATATGATATCAGTAAGCTATCTCCCGTTATGCCCAAAACGAATTCAAAACAAATTTAAGCCCCGAAAGGGTAATTTGGACATTTTAAAGTTTATAAAAGATTTTTAAACATAAACTGAGGTTCTGGTCTCAAACATTCTGTAAAAATATTTATTTTATGTTGTTATATCAGCAAGATATCATACATATATGTGTTTAATCATTTATGGCCAAATTATGCACCGTAGGGGCATTTTGGTCATTTCACATAAGCTTTTAAGGTTAAATTTAGAAATCTGAGTTCAAGACTTATACTCACTATTAAAGTATAAAAATTTATTTTTAAAATCAGTAGGTAATAAGTCTTAGGCGTTAAATATGGTTGTAAACCATACTACGCGCTTAATAAGCGTAAAAGTCGATATTTGACGATATTTGATATGTTTAAGGAAATCTGAGATTTTGATCAGTCTTAACTGCTTAAAATATTTTATTTAATATATAAAATCAGTAGGAAAAGGTTTGGTATCAAAATGATATATAAAACTCATTTTATCACTGAAAAGGGCAATTTCGTCAATACCGAATTTACACTTGAACTCTATCTTTTATGGTCAGTATAAAATTTGACAAAAAGTTCCAAAAATCCCTAAATATTATATCATAATAGTGGGTAGCAAGTTTGGTGCCAAAAATTGGGTTTAAATATGATTTATGCTGAAAACGCCATTTAATTAACAAAAAGCTTTCGTTTTACGATATCTTGCATAACTTCCATTTGAGACCAGAAACGGATGTCAAATTTTTAGGACACACTTATAAATCAGTAATAAAGATTTTTGTCCTCTTACATTTTTAAAAATCTCGTTTTTATAACATAAGAGTAAAATGGTCAACTTTTAAGCATTTAACGGAAACATGTAAATGATTCAGATTTCTAAGGGACCATGTAGTGTAACCTCAGAGGGTTATACTAACATGTAATATGGTCCTAAAGGAACCCTAAGGCACATCTAAACTAAATCGTGTCAGAACTGAAGTCAAAGCGAAAGTCTACTTTTGCAACTTTCGGTTGCGAACCGAGCCTAATACCCAGAATTGTCGGGTTGAACATGCCTAAACATGTTCTTATATTATTTACCAAGTTGTTTAAGTGATAAAATGTATTTTATAGCTTCTACATTATCAGTTATGATTTATTTTGTAAAAACTGACTCGTTTGACTTTTCTGTTAAGTAGTTTGACCCGACAATTGACTGAGATAACGTGATAATTAGGAGGTGCCCCTTTAAGGGTTTAACACCTACATAATTACCAAAACATAGCCACTTTCAATTCGAAAATGGTTGGACGGTTAGTGATTAATCACAAAGTCAAAGCATCATTACGATAACTTTGACTTTCGGTCATTAAGTTAATGAAAACTTAACTATAGAGGCTAAGAACACTTACAATAGTTCTTAGCACGAAAATTCAACTAGAGAAAGCTTCCTAGATGACCAGGATGCTTCAGAGATGCTCCAAAGCTAGAGCAATTGAGAAAATTTGAACTTGAGCAAATGAAAGAACAACTCCAAACCCCAATTTATACTACAAGAGATCATCACCAGATCAATCCAGGTGTTTTGTGATGTTCTCTGATGATTACAGGTGTCCCATGTGGTTTTTAAAACTAGCAAATAGCCCCTAGTATCGAGTTAAAGCTGAAATGGGTGAAGAACTTGCAGAACCTGCACATGTGCATGGAATTCTGCCCAGATCACGCTGTCGCGTCGCGCGACGGCAGAATGGTATAGGTGTGGTGCGACGCCACCATGATGGTTACAAGCTAAACAAGTTTCAAACTTGACAGTTTCACCCCCTGAACCTTCTAAAACGTAATAACCTTCATTTCAAGCACATTTAACCCATATAATTTATATTTTGATGATCCATAAGATATAACCAAATATTTTTAGGTCCGGTTTCGTTAAACGATAACCAAAAACAAAAGTTTTGCCTCGTTGATGCTTTTAACCCTTTAATTACGAAAGTTAACGTATTTATCTCAAACGATATCGAAACCTTGTGAAATTTTCGTTACTTGTTCTTGGGAGTATAATTAATCGTTACAAAGCTCCGGGTTCGATAAAAGGTCACTCAGAGGTATTAATTTAACATGTTGACACATTTAACCCTCGCGTCTTGTAAACTTTCACTTTCTTTCACAAACGGCTTCATACGTTTCACAATTCTTTCATTTAAGAGTATGACTCATCATATAGGGTTAAATAAAGGCAAAATCTTCGAGTGTTGACACTTTGGATCCTTTCACACATATCTTTTCCTTGTTTGTCAACTTCAGTCCTTCGAAATCAATTCTTTACACGTTTAAAGCTTATGACACGTGTCATCATTTCATTGGACATGATTTTGCGAGGTGTTACATCCTCACCCCCTTAAAAGAAATCTCGACCTCGAGATTTACTGAAAAAAAGAGGGTATTTCTCGAATGGTCCTATGTACCTGAGCTCTTCGTGTAGATTTAGCTTGTAAGCTACAGTTCCGATACATTCGATGATCTCGAATGGTCCTATGTACCTTGGGCTCAGCTTGCGCTTTTTGCCAAAACGCATCACCCCTTTCCAAGGTGACACTTTGAGTAGCACTTTATCACCTACCTCGAATTTCAGAGGTTTACGCCTTTTATCCGCGTAGCTTTTCTGCCTATCCCTGGTAGCTTTCTGTCACACCCTGATTTCCACGTGTCACCGGTGGGCCCGGTGGGGAGTATCGTGACGTGGTTGGCAACATAATAGTCAAACAACACAATATTTAATATGCACAGCGGAAGCAATTTAAAGATACAATTCAACCGAATATAAGATTGTAATATTTAAATATCACAACTGTCGTTTGTTTATCCACAGACAGATCGAAAATAAAATGGAAACAATAGTTCAACAGACTTTAGGCATCTTAAGCTTGCGAGACTTCTATCGATTCTAAGGAGAAATCCCAGCCAATTACGCTTAGTACCTGCATTTAATCTTTTTGGGAAAATACGTCAGTTTACACTGGTAAATACAATCAACTGACTCATTTTAAAAATGATTAAAAATTGATTTGGATGCACATGGCATAAACATTTTATAACTTGGGAGAATTATTTTAATATATAATCTTGTGAATGAATTAGATGTTCCTTGTGCGTTTAGTAGCCCGGATCGTGTCCGAGTTAAAGATCAATAGACACACCACATTATTCTTTTGTGCACTGACGGGTGTACGCCTACACCCCGCGCTTAAGTCGTGGCCATTTCGTAAAATGATGCCAGGGATATCCGGGACATGGTCATTAACCCCCAAAGGCTTTAAGTAAACAAGACTATTTAAACGGGCCGATCAAATTATTCAATTAACCACCAAACGATGGAATATTTGATGCCCGACCAAGCGGTATTTTATATACCGTAACCCAAGCCCGTATAGGGAAAATAAGTTAAAAGTATTTACCTGAGCAAAGTATTAATCACAATAAGCAAATTGCAAGTAGCTTTTACTGGTCCTCCTAATCTGGAACGAAGGTTTATAATAACCTATTAGAATCCTAACGGGTCTTTAGTTAAGCTTAAGCTTAGACCGGTTAGTTTCAAAGATACGGTTCGTACGCACGATTAAGCGAAGACCGGATAGAATGTGATTTAGACCCGACAAGTTTAGAGACTTGCTTAATATGGGTATTTCATACACATTCTGGATTTTGAGATAAAACCGATAAGGTTTGACCCGTTTCGGCTAATTTATGTAAACTAGTTACATAAACCGAACCGAACGCGTAATAAGCGTAACGGGTACTCATGAGAGCCATATACAGGTTTCCTACGTTAATATGCTCCAAATATGTTGTGACATCAGTAGGATATCATTTATTAGGCCCGAAATAAATTTAAACACAAACTATGCCCCGTAGGGGTAGTTTGGTCATTTATAAGGTGATAAAAGAGTTTAAGTAGTATCCTGAGTTACAGGTCTGATGTAATCAGAAAAGATAATCCATTTGCTAAGTTATATCAGTGGGGTATTGTATATATGTGAAATTTATCAATTATAACCAAACTATGCACCGTAGGGGCATTTTGGTAATTTCACATAAGCCGTAAAGCTCAAAACTGAAGTCTGAGTTAAACAACTTTTGCTTACTGTTAAAATATTATAATTTTCCCAAAATATCAGTAGGTATCAACACTTGTATGTTTAAAATAATTCTAGTACATACTATGCGTTAAAAACGCTTAAAAAGGCGATTAGAAGCCGTTTCCGGGTTCGATACATAAAGCTGATATTTTTATCATTCCAGAAGGCTTAAAATAATTTATTTATCATTTAAGATCAGTAGCAAAAGGTTTGGAGTCGATTAGATATGTAAAACTCATTTTATGGCCTGTAAGGGCAAAACCGGCATTTACCGGATTAAGCCTACGACTATAAGTTATGCTCAGCCTAAAATTAATTAAAAATCTTCAAAAATCCCAAAATATAATATTACATCAGTGGGTAAGAAGTTTGATATCAAAAAGTGAGTTTAAATAGGCTATACGCTAATTACGCCGTTTAATTAACATAAAGCTTCTTAATTACGCTAATGAGCATAACTCTCAATCTATACCTCAAACTGATGTCAAACTTTGCATACAAGTTTATATATCAGTAACTAAGGTTTCTACACTTTTACATTTTCACAAATCACGTTTTAAAGTGAAAAGGGCATAATGGTCAACATATGAGCAATTAACGGAATCATGCGTATTAATTGGTTCACTAATGAACCATGGTGTATAATCACAGAGGGTTATACTAGCATGTAACCTGGTCCAAATGAAGCTCTTAGGTATTCCTAAATCATACCAAAATGGGTCAGAACTGAAGTCAAAGCAAAAGTCAAAGCTTTGCGACTTTCGGTTCCGAACCGGGTCTAAACAGTAAATTGTCGGGTTGAACATGTTTAGACATGTTCTTACACTAATTACCAAGTTATATTAATGATCAAACAGGTTGTATGTGTTCTACATTGCTAATCATGCATAAATTAGAAAATAAGTATCCTGTTGACTTTTTAATAATAAGTTTGACCCGACATTTGACCTAGTTAGAGTGGGAACCAGGGGGAACCCTTTTAAGGGTTTATTACCCACATAATTACCAACTTATAACTACTTTTGATTCGACTAATCACTGGACCATTAGTGATTAATCTTAAAGTCAACCGTTAATTACGACGGTTTGACTTTTAAGCTAAACTAAGCAAAAACTTAACTAAGGAAGGACAAGCAAACTTACAAAAGTCCTATGAAGGACTAGATATCACTTGAGAGAAGTCTTGAGCTCCAGAAATGATCAGGAAGGCAAGAGAAAGGTGTGAAGAATGAGTTGCAACTTCATGGCTTTATATAGTGATCAAATCACCATAACTTGTTGACACACAAGTCTACAACTGACCACAATTCATCCACAAGTGTCCCTAAGTGTCTAGGTCTGTTTAGGGGTCGCCCACAATGTGAAAATATCTGTTAAGGGTCGGTTTAGCGCGTTTACAGGCTGCTGTTTGAAGATTCTGCATCTGGGCGGTCCAGGCGGCCCGCGTAAAGGTGTTGTTGGGTCTTACGCGGCCCGCTTGGGTTCTCTGATCAGACAAAAACGTTTTCAAGTTGTTGCATCTCGTCTCTTGGCCCTTCCGAAAGGTCAACTAGCTTACTTCTTGCAATTTGAACCCCCTAATTTGACATATAAGGGCTCCAAGATATTTACCCACTTTGTTAAGTCCTCGGTTAACTTTATTGTTACCCGAAAGGTCCTAACTTTCAACGTTAACGCTTTAACCCCTCGCACACGAATTTGATCATAACTTTATCATACGATAACGAAACCTTATGAAATTTATATCGTGCATTCTAGTGAGCATAATTTACCGTTACAAAGCTTCGGGTTTGTCAAAAGGTCACTCAGAGGTATAACTTAAACATGTTGACACATTTAACCCCTGTAGTTTGTAATCTCTCACTTTCTTTCATATTTAGCTTCGTATGATCCATGATTTATTCATTTGAAGGTATGAGCATCATGTAGGGTTAATGTACAATATATTTATTCACTGTTGACAGTTAGAACTCGTATATTCACATACTTTTCATGATTGTCAACTTTAGTCCTTTCAGAACATTCTTTCACACGTTCATTCATATGACACGTGTCAACACATTATAGGACGTGAATTTTCGAGGTGTTACATCCTCACCCCCTTAAAAGAAATCTCGACCCCGAGATTTACTGAAATAAATAAGGGTACTTTTCTTTCATCGTGGACTCAACCTCCCACATATATTCGGGTCCTCTACGGGCATCCCATTTGACCTTTACAATAGGCACATGCTTCTTTCGAAGCTTTTTAACCTGTCGATCTTCAATCGACAATGGTTTTTCCACAAATTTTAAGCTCTCATCTATATGCACATCTGTATGTGGTATAACCAGTGATTCATCAGCGAAGCACTTCTTCAGATTGCAGATGTGGAACACATTGTGAATTCCACTGAGTTCTTCAGGTAAGTTTAACTTATAGGCAACTGACCCGACACGTTCGATAACCTCGAAAGGTCCTATGTATCTCGGGCTTAGTTTGCCTTTCTTACCAAACCGCATCACCCCCTTCCAGGGTGATACTTTAAGCAATACCTTGTCACCTACTTTGAAGTGAAAGGATTTACGCTTTGGATCTGCGTAACTCTTCTGCCTATCTCGGGCAGCTTTGAGACGGTCACGAATCTGGACAATCTTGTCCGTCGTTTCAAAGACTATCTCTGGTCCTGATAATTGGACATCTCCAACTTCCGCCCAACAAACGGGCATCCTACACTTTCTATCATATAAGGCCTCGAAAGGCGCAACCTTTATGCTGGTGTGGTAGCTATTGTTGTAGGAGAACTCAATTAAGGGTAGGTGGTTATCCCAACTACCACCTAAATCAATTACACATGCACGTAGCATGTCTTCCAAAGTTTGAATAGTACGCTCACTCTGACCGTCTGTCTGAGGATGGTAAGTCGTACTAAAATTCAAACGCGTGCCCAAAGATTGTTGGAAGCTTTTCCAAAAATGTGACGTGTATCTAGTATCTCTGTCAGAGATAATAGACACAGGTATGCCATGTAAGGCTACAATCTTATCCACGTATAACTGGGCTAACATGTCGGAGCTATAAGTCTCCTTGATGGGTAAGAAATGTGCTGACTTAGTCAGTCTATCAACTATAACCCATATTGTTTCATTTCCCTTCCTTGTCTTAGGTAACTTGGTGATAAAATCCATAGTTACCATTTCCCACTTCCACGTAGGAAGTTCAGGCTGTTGTAGCAAGCCTGACGGCTTTTGATGTTCTGCCTTGACTTGTGCACAAGTCAAGCACTTAGCTACATAGGCAGCTATAGACTTTTTCAAGCCTATCCACCAATAATTTGCCCTTAGATCCTGGTACATCTTATCAGCTCCAGGATGAACGGAATATTTGGAACTATGGGCTTCCTGAAGGATAACATCTCGAAGCCCTCCATAAATTGGAACCCATATTCTTCCATTCAATCTCAGAATTCTGTCTTTGCTAAGAGATAACTGCTCCTCAGTTACTCCTAGCTTTTCATTAGGATAGTTAGCTTCCAACACAGCTTCCTTCTGTGCAGCTAACAACCTTTCAGTCAAACTGTTCTTTATCTCCATGCGCTTGGCATTGATTCGGATGGGTTCCACCCTTTCCTTTCGACTCAGGGCATCAGCGACTACATTCGCCTTGCCGGGATGATATCTGATTTCACAATCATAATCATTTAAAGTCTCCATCCAACAGCGTTACCTCATGTTTAAATCCTTCTGATTAAACAGGTGCTGGAGGCTCTTGTGATCAGAATAGATCACACACTTGATACCATATAGATAATGCCTCCACAGTTTTAGTGCGAATACAACGGCACCCAACTCCAAGTCGTGGGTGGTGTAATTCTTTTCATGCACTTTTAACTGTCGTGATGCATAGGCAATAACCTTGCCTTTATGCATAAGCACACACCCCAGGCCAGTGTGCGATGCATCGCAGTAAACCACAAAATCTTCTATTCCATCTGGCAATGTCAGTACTGGGCGTTGCTCAACTTTTGTTTAAGAATATCAAAGGATTCTTGCTGCTTGGGGCCCCAAACGAACTTTACTTTCTTCTTGGTCAAGGAAGTTAGGGGTGCAGCAATCCTTGAAAAATTTTCAATGAAACGCCTGTAATATCCTGCCAATCCCAGGAAGCTACGAATCTCTGTAGGCGTCCTTGGCTCTTGCCAGTTCATAACAGCTTCCACCTTAGCGGGATCCATTTGGATACCATGCTCACTAACCACGTGTCCAAGGAATTGGACTTCTCGAAGCCAAAATTCACACTTGGAGAATTTGGCATAGAGCTTCTCCTGATGCAGGAGTTTGAGAATACAGCGAAGGTGTTTCTCATGGTCAGCTTGGTTCTTCGAGTAGATAAGAATGTCGCCGATGAAAACAATGACGAATTTATCTAAGTACGGCTTGCAAACGCGATTCATGAGATCCATGAACGTGGCCGGTGCATTAGTGAGCCCAAAAGGCATCACTAGGAACTCGTAATGACCATAACGAGTCCTAAATGCAGTTTTGTGTACGTCTTCATCTTTAACTTTCAGTTGATGGTAGCCTGACCTCAAGTCAATCTTCGAGAAATAATTTGCCCCTTGCAATTGATCGAACAAATCGTCGATCCTGGGCAATGGGTATCTATTCTTGATCGTGACCTTATTAAGCTCATGATAATCGATGCACAGACGCATCGATCTATCCTTCTTCTTGACAAACAAGACTGGTGCTCCCCATGGAGACGAACTAGGTTTTATGAAACCTTTAGCTAGCAATTCATCCAGTTGTGTTCTCATTTCCCTCATCTCTGTTGGTGCTAACCTGTAAGGTGCTCTAGCAACTGGTGCTGCTCCAGGGATGATGTCAATTCTGAATTCCACTTGCCTATCTGGTGGAAAACCAGGTAGTTCTTCCGGAAAAACTTTCGGGTATTCAGAAATGACGGGGATGTCTTCTATCTTCGGTTTAGGCTCATCAATAATCACTTGTGCCATGTAGATGACACAACCCTTCTTTAAACACTTTGAAGCCTTGAGCATAGTCACTTGCTCAGGCAATCCATACTGGGTATCTCCCCGAATGGTAAGTGATTCACCAGACGGAGTCTTAATCACCACTTGTTTTCTATTACAGACAATCTGGGCCTGGTTATGAGATAACCAGTCCATACCCAAAACTATGTCAAAACCGGCCAACTTAAAGGGAAGTAGAGACAGAGGAAAAGAGTGGTTCTTAATGGATATAACACATCCATCTAACACAGTTGAGACGGTTTCTATGGTGCCATCTGCTAACTCTACCTCATAATTTATACTCAAGGTTTTGACAGGTAAATTCAGCAATTTGCAAAACTTATGATCTACGAAAGACTTATCAGCGCCTGAATCAAAAAGTACTCTTGCATAAACATCATTTACAAGGAAAGTACCTGTGATCACGTTATCGTCTTGCACAGCCTCCTTCGCATCCATTCTAAAGACTCTAGCATTAGTCTTCTTGGCCTCTTCAGGCTTCTTGGCGTATTTAGGGCAGTTGGTTTTAATGTGCCCCTTTTCATTGCAACTATAGCAAGTTGCATCTTTCAGCTTTTTGTAATCCAAGGTCTTGTGGTCCTTAGACTTGCATATCCCGCAAGCAAAAGTTCTTTGCGAGTTCGATTCGAGTCTGCACTTTCCAAAGTGCTGTTTCTTACAAATCTTGCATTTGGGCTTATCACCAGACTGGTGCCCATCTTTCCTTGACTCAGACCCCTTCTTGCTGTCACCGTTTCCACGGTGCTTCTTGCTCGATCTCCGTGAATTATCATCTTCACGTTTTCTCTTCACAGCATCCTTATTCCTCAGCGATCTGTGTCTGACCGCGTCCAGAGTGAGGGACAGAGATATGTCAGCTACAGATCTGAAGGTAGCTCGCCGAGAAGCCTTCACGCTTGCCTTAATTTCCGGGGCTAAACCACCGATAAAACGAGCTATTGTTTTTGGTTCCGGGGTTACCAAATATGGAACCAACCGGGACATTGTGTTGAAGCTCGTGAGGTAAGCTTGACAGTCAAGGTTTGTCATCACCAACGATAGAAAATCAGACTCTATCTTCTCAACCTCATGCTGGGGGCAGTAATTTTCCCTGATGAGGGCAACAAATTGATCCCACGACATGTTGTACAATGGGATTTTCCCGGTGGCTTGAATCAGAGATCTCCACCAGGCTAAAACTTCACCCTTAAATGATTGCGACACAAACTTGACCACATCCCTTTCAGCGCATCCGCTGATATCCACAACCGTGTCCATCTCGTCTAACCACGTCATGCAGTCAATGGCTCCCTTTTCTCCAGTAAAATCTCTGGGCTTGCAAGACACAAAGTATTTATAGGAGAATCCCTTATTACTGGGTCCTTGATTTAATACAATCTGTTGAGATGGAGCACTGTGGTGGTTTGAGGAGAGTCTATCATCATCTTTCTTGGGTTCATCCTTCTTGGAAGGTGGCTTCGAATGCGGCATAGATAGGGTCCTACTCCGAGTCCCACTATACTCTTCGTACTGCCGTTCCAAGGCCTTTGTAACTGCGTCGTCTACCAACGCTTTCAATTCAGCACCCGTTAAATTAATCCGGGCGTTATCAATGTTCTCCACTGGATGGCTATTAATTTCGTCTGAGTTAGCCATTTTAATTGAACTGTTACAGAAAACAAGGACAATAGTTTATTTGGGAGTTTATTATGGAATTGCCCCTTAGGGTAATTCATTAACCATGGTAAACAGAGACCATATTTGATTAATTTATTAATCATATTTATTTAGGATTTCTATTATAATTTATACTAATTATAAAACAATAACAGTTTTATTTGTGGCACAAAAGGCCTAGTCACAAGGACATTTTAAATTATAAGCTATGATTTCAGAGAATCAAAGCATGAAGGTTTGAACCTTAGTTCATTACCTTTATCTGACAGGGAGTCATCGCTACCACTGGCTTTTGGCTCATATGGAAATGAGCAGGGCCCGTAGGCGCTATATTACCACGTATGGTCAAAATATGATCATCTTAATTGATGACCTAAACCCATGATTCAGAGATCATTAAATTGGGTTAGGAATCCTTGGAAGAATCCTTATATAAGAATGACGTGTGTGATTTTAAAGAATCACGTATGCCAAGAGTGTTAACATATTTTCGGATGTTAACAGGGATTTGAATCTTTTAAACAGGTCTTACCATCATGGCCAGGTCTTTATAATGACACTCGGCTAGGTTTCACTCTTAAGATTCTTATTCAATATTTAAATAGGCAGATTATTATCAAAAATGAATGATTTTGATTTATTTATTTCATGTAATATATTTATGCAGATAATAGCAAAAATAAAATTTATAAACATAACATTTCCATTAATTTATTAAAAGGTTACACGTCGCCCTAAACGGGACTTTTTAAATAAACAAACTTACCCACACAGGGGTTTAAACAAGGACTTACCCACGCAGGGGCTTAACAACAAACATCATGATAGTCCACGCAGGGACTTACACAAATAACATAATAGTCCACGCAGGGACTTAAACAATAACATACCCTCGTAGGGGTTAACAGAAAGATAGACCCACGCAGGGGTCAAAACAAACAAGCATACCCACGCAGGGGTTTATATAGCAAGACCGGCCCAGGCATGGGCTCAACAACAATTGGAAGGATTCAGTGGTCCTTCTTGCTCTTCCCTTTGATCAAGCTTGTTAATCCATGGAAGAAGCTTTGTCTCTCCCTGCGGTCGAGGTGAAAGACTCGCTCAACCTGATCCAGTCTCTGAAGAATTTCCTCCCGTTCTGGGGGAGAAAACCGTGGCGGCTGCGATTGCGTCCATATGATAGGTCTGGCAGGTATCTGGTACCCATGAGTTGGGTACCCTGCTCCCCAAGGAGCTCCATAAGGTCCTTCCGGGTTAAAGGCGTTGTAATTTGCCGCTACCATGTAGGGGTCGGCTTCAGCGTAATCGTAGTTGGTGTGAGCTGGTTGTTCAAATGGGTTGTACGCCATAGAACCCGTGTATGCTGGAATCGGGTTATCAAAACCCATAGGTGGTGGTTGCGGTGCAACTGGTTGCGAAGGCCCACCCATCTGTGGGTCTTCCTGAAGTGGCGGGTAGTGACTGCCACTTGATTGGCGAGGAGAGCTAAAATGAAAGTCTCCTGCTCGCGCGGACATCCGCGCTCCAGTTCTCCTACGCCTTGGCGGTTGTGGAGGTGCCGGTTGAACTGGTGGCGGTGGAGGCGGTGGCGTGACTGCCACAAATCGGGAATCCACAGAGGGATCCTGCTGCTGCTGATGAGGCGACGAATGATGCGAGGGTGTGAAGTACCACTCGTGCTGAGTAAATCTCGCCTGAAAGCTGTCTGGACCACCGTAGGGAATTCACATAAGCTTTTAAGGTTAAATATAGAAATCTGAGTTCAAGACTTATACTCACTATTAAAGTATAAAAATTTATTTTTAAAATCAGTAGGTAATAAGTCTTAGGCGTTAAATATGGTTGTAAACCATACTATGCGCTTAATAAGCGTAAAAGTCGATATTTGACGATATTTGATATGTTTAAGGAAATCTGAGATTTTGATCAGTCTTAACTGCTTAAAATATTTTATTTAATATATAAAATTAGTAGGAAAAGGTTTGGTATCAAAATGATATATAAAACTCATTTTATCACTGAAGAGGGCAATTTCGTCAATACCGAATTTACACTTGAACTCTATGTTATGGTCAGTATAAAATTTGACAAAAATTTCCAAAAATCCCTAAATATTATATCATAACAGTGGGTAGCAAGTTTGGTTCCAAAAATTGGGTTTAAATATGATTTATGCTGAAAACGCCATTTAATTAACAAAAAGCTTTCGTTTTACGATATCTTGCATAACTTCCATTTGAGACCAGAAACGGATGTCAAATTTTTAGGACACACTTATAAATCAGTAATAAAGATTTTTGTCCTCTTACATTTTTAAAAATCTCGTTTTTATAACATAAGAGTAAAATGGTCAACTTTTAAGCATTTAACGGAAACATGTAAATGATTCAGATTTCTAAGGGACCATGTAGTGTAACCTCAGAGGGTTATACTAACATGTAATATGGTCCTAAAGGAACCCTAAGGCACATCTAAACTAAATCGGGTCAGAACTGAAGTCAAAGCGAAAGTCTACTTTTGCGACTTTCGGTTGCGAACCGAGCCTAATACCCAGAATTGTCGGGTTGAACATGCCTAAACATGTTCTTATATTATTTACCAAGTTATTTAAGTGATAAAATGTATTTTATAGCTTCTACATTATCAGTTATGATTTATTTTGTAAAAGCTGACTCATTTGACTTTTCTGTTAAGTAGTTTGACCCGACAATTGACTGAGATAACGTGATAATTAGGAGGTGCCCCTTTAAGGGTTTAACACCTACATAATTACCAAAATATAGCCACTTTCAATTCGAAAATGGTTGGACGGTTAGTGATTAATCACAAAGTCAAAGCATCATTACGATAACTTTGACTTTCGGTCATTAAGTTAATGAAAACTTAACTATAGAGGCTAAGAACACTTACAATAGTTCTTAGCACGAAAATTCAACTAGAGAAAGCTTCCTAGATGACCAGGATGCTTCAGAGATGCTCCAAAGCTAGAGCAATTGAGAAAATTTGAACTTGAGCAAATGAAAGAACAACTCCAAGCCCAATTTATACTACAAGAGATCATCACCAGATCAATCCAGGTGTTTTGTGATGTTCTCTGATGATTACAGGTGTCCCATGTGGTTTTAAAAACTAGCAAATAGCCCCTAGTATCGAGTTAAAGCTGAAATGGGTGAAGAACTTGCAGAACCTGCACCTGTGCATGGAATTCTGCCCAAATGGGTGATGATTACACTTTGGATCCTTTCACACATATCTTTTCCTCGAATGGTCCTATGTACCTGAGCTCTTCGTGTAGATTTAGCTTGTAAGCTACAGTTCCGATACATTCAATGATCTCGCATGGTCCTATGTACCTTGGGCTCAACTTGCCCTTTTTGCCAAAACGCATCACCCCTTTCCAAGGTGACACTTTGAGTAGCACTTTATCACCTGCCTCGAATTTCAGAGGTTTACGCCTTTTATCCGCGTAGCTTTTCTGCCTATCCCTGGTAGCTTTCTGTCACACCCCGATTTCTACGTGTCACCGGTGGGCCCGGTGGGGAGTATCGTGACGTGGTTGGCAACATAATAGTCAAACAACACAATATTTAATATGCACAGCGGAAGCCATTTAAAGATACAATTCAACCGAATATAAGATTGTAATATTTAAATATCACAACTGTCGATTGTTTATCCACAGACGGATCGAAAATAAAATGGAAACAATAGTTCAACAGACTTTAGGCATCTTAAGCTTGCGAGACTTCTATCGATGCTAAGGAGAAATCCCAGCCAATTACGCTTAGTACCTGCATTTAATCTTTTTTGGAAAATACATCAGTTTACACTGGTAAATACAATCAACTGACTCATTTTAAAAATGATTAAAAATTGATTTGGATGCACATGGCATAAACATTTTATAACTTGGGTGAATTATTTAAATATGTAATCTTGTGAATGAATTAGATGTTCCTTGTGCGTTTAGTAGCCCGGATCGTGCCCGAGTTAAAGATCAATAGACACACCACATTATTCTTTTGTGCACTGACGGGTGTACGCCTACACCCCGCGCTTAAGTCGTGGCCATTTCGTAAAATGATGCCAGGGATATCCGGGACATGGTCATTAACCCCCCAAAGGCTTTAAGTAAACAAGACTATTTAAACGGGCCGATCAAATTATTCAATTAACCACCAAACGATGGAATATTTGATGCCCGACCAAGCGGTATTTTATATACCGTAACCCAAGCCCGTATAGGGAAAATAAGTTAAAAGTATTTACCTGAGCAAAGTATTAATCACAATAAGCAAATTGCAAGTAGCTTTTACTGGTCCTCCTAATCTGGAACGAAGGTTTATAATAACCTATTAGAATCCTAACGGGACTTTAGTTAAGCTTAAGCTTAGACCGGTTAGTTTCAAAGATACGGTTCGTACGCACGATTAAGCGAAGACCGGATAGAATGTGATTTAGACCCGACAAGTTCAGAGACTTGCTTAATATGGGTATTTCATACACATTCTGGATTTTGAGATAAAACCGATAAGGTTTGGCCCGTTTCGGCTAATTTATGTAAACTAGTTAGATAAACCGAACCGAACGCGTAATAAGCGTAACGGGTATTCATGAGAGCCATATACAGGTTTCCTACATTAATATGCTCCAAATATGTTGTGACATCAGTAGGATATCATTTATTATGCCCGAAATGAATTTAAACACAAACTATGCCCCGTAGGGGTAGTTTGGTCATTTATAAGGTGATAAAAGAGTTTAAGTAGTATCCTGAGTTACAGGTCTGATGTAATCAGAAAAGATAATCCATTTGCTAAGTTATATCAGTGGGGTATTGTATATATGTGAAATTTATCAATTATAACCAAACTATGCACCGTAGGGGCATTTTGGTAATTTCACATAAGCCGTAAAGCTCAAAACTGAAGTCTGAGTTAAACAACTTTTGCTTACTGTTAAAATATTATAATTTTCCCAAAATATCAGTAGGTATCAACACTTGTATGTTTAAAATAATTCTAGTACATACTATGCGTTAAAAACGCTTAAAAAGGCGATTAGAAGCCGTTTCCGGGTTCGATACATAAAGCTGATATTTTTATCATTCCAGAAGGCTTAAAATAATTTATTTATCATTTAAGATCAGTAGCAAAAGGTTTGGAGTCGATTAGATATGTAAAACTCATTTTATGGCCCGTAAGGGCAAAACCGGCAATTACCGGATTACGCCTACGACTATAAGTTATGCTCAGCCTAAAATTAATTAAAAATCTTCAAAAATCCCAAAATATTATATTACATCAGTGGGTAAGAAGTTTGATATCAAAAAGTGAGTTTAAATAGGCTATACGCTAATTACGCCGTTTAATTAACATAAAGCTTCTTAATTACGCTAATGAGCATAACTCTCAATCTATACCTCAAACTGATGTCAAACTTTGCATACAAGTTTATATATCAGTAACTAAGGTTTCTACACTTTTACATTTTCACAAATCACGTTTTAAAGTGAAAAGGGCATAATGGTCAACATATGAGCAATTAACGGAATCATGCGTATTAATTGGTTAACTAATGAACCATGGTGTATAATCACAGAGGGTTATACTAGCATGTAACCTGGTCCAAATGAAGCTCTTAGGTATTCCTAAATCATACCAAAATGGGTCAGAACTGAAATCAAAGCAAAAGTCAAAGCTTTGCGACTTTCGGTTCCGAACCGGGTCTAAACAGTAAATTATCGGGTTGAACATGTTTAGACATGTTCTTACACTAATTACCAAGTTATATTAATGATCAAACAGGTTGTATGTGTTCTACATTGCTAATCATGCATAAATTAGAAAATAAGTATCCTGTTGACTTTTTAATAATAAGTTTGACCCGACATTTGACCTAGTTAGAGTGGGAATCAGGGGGAACCCTTTTAAGGGTTTATTACCCACATAATTACCAACTTATAACTACTTTTGATTCGACTAATCACTGGACCATTAGTGATTAATCTTAAAGTCAACCGTTAATTACGCCGGTTTGACTTTTAAGCTAAACTAAGCAAAAACTTAACTAAGGAAGGACAAGCAAACTTACAAGAGTCCTATGAATGACCAGAGATCACTTGAGAGAAGTCTTGAGCTCCAGAAATGATCAGGAAGGCAAGAGAAATGTGTGAAGAATGAGTTGCAACTTCATGGCTTTATATAGTGATCAAATCACCATAACTTGTTGACACACAAGTCTATAACTGACCACAATTCATCCACAAGTGTCCCTAAGTGTCTAGGACTGTTTAGGGGTCGCCCACAATGTGAAAATATCTGTTAAGGGTCGGTTTAGCGCGTTTACAAGCTGCTGTTTGAAGATTCTGCATCTGGGCGGTCCAGGCGGCCCGCGTAAAGGTGTTGTTGGGTCTTACGTGGCCCGCTTGGGTTCTCTGATCAGACAAAAACGTTTTCAAGTTGTTGCATCTCGTCTCTTGGCCCTTCCGAAAGGTCAACTAGCTTACTTCTTGCAATTTGAACCCCCTAATTTGACATATAAGGGCTCCAAGATATTTACCCACTTTGTTAAGTCCTCGGTTAACTTTATTGTTACCCGAAAGGTCCTAACTTTCAACGTTAATGCTTTAACCCCTCGCACACGAATTTGATCATAACTTTCTCATACGATAACGAAACCCTATGAAATTTATATCGTGCATTCTAGTGAGCATAATTTACCGTTACAAAGCTTCGGGTTTGTCAAAAGGTCACTCAGAGGTATAACTTAAACATGTTGACACATTTAACCCCTGTAGTTTGTAATCTCTCACTTTCTTTCATATTTAGCTTCGTATGATCCATGATTTATTCGTTTGAAGGTATGAGCATCATGTAGGGTTAATGTACAATATATTTATTCACTGTTGACATTTAGAACTCGTATATTCACATACTTTTCATGATTGTCAACTTTAGTCCTTTCAGAACATTCTTTCACACGTTCATTCATATGACACGTGTCAACACATTATAGGACGTGAATTTTCTAGGTGTTACACTTTCAAACGGTCATGGATTTGAACGATCTTATCCGTCGTCTCGAGGACTATATCAGGTCCTGACAATTGGACTTCTCCAACTTCCTCCCAACAAACTGGCGTTCTGCACTTTCTTCCATAAAAGGCCTCAAATGGCGCTGCTTGAATGCTCGAATGATAACTATTGTTGTACAAAAGTTCAATCAAAGGAAGATGGTCATCCCAACTTCCACCCAAATCAATAACACAAGCCCTGAGCATATCCTCAAGCATTTGAATCGTACGCTCGCTTTAGACATCTGTCTGAGGATGATAAGCAGTGCTGAAATTTAGACGAGTGCCTAGGGATTGCTGAAAGCTTTTCCAAAAATGATATGTGTATCTAGTATCCCTATCAGAGATAATAGATACTGGCACTCCGTGGAGGGATACTATCTCATCCACGTATAGCTGAGCTAGCTTGTCGGAGCTGTGCGTCTCCTTTATGGGTATAAAATGAGCTGACTTCATCAGTCTGTCAACTATAACCCATATTGTATCATTCCCACATTTCGTCTTTGGTAACTTAGTAATAAAATCCATAGTTACCATTTCCCACTTCCAGGTGGGAAGTTCAGGCTGTTGTAGCAAACCTGACGGCTTTTGATGCTCGGCTTTAACCTGTGCGCACGTAAGACATTTAGCCACATAAGTGGCTATAGATTTCTTCAAACCTATCCACCAATAATTTGCCTTTAAATCCTGGTACATCTTATCACTGCCTGGATGGACTGAATATTTTGAACTATGAGCTTCTTGAAGAATCACATCTCTTAGTCCTCCATAAATTGGAACCCAGATTCGACCATTTAATCTAAGGATTCCATCCTTGCCATATGATAATTGATCGGCAGTTATGCCTAACTTCTCATTCGAATAGTTAGTTTCTAATACAGTTTCCTTTTGAGCGGCTAACAACCTTTCATTCAAGCTGTTCCTTAATTCAATGCTTTTAGCGTTAATCCTTATTGGTTTGATTCTTTCTTTTCTGCTCAAAGCATCAGCGACTACATTTGCCATGCCAGGATGATATCGGATTTCACAATCATAATCGTTTAATGTTTCCATCCATCGGCGTTGTCTCATGTTAAGATCCTTCTGATTAAACAGATGTTGAAGGCTCTTATGATCAGAATAGATCACGCACTTGGTTCCTTATAGATAGTGCCTCCAAAGCTTTAGTGCAAATACAACGGCACCCAATTCCAAATCATGGGTGGTGTAGTTCTTTTCGTGCACTTTTAATTGACGGGATGCATAGGCAATGGCCTTGCCTCTCTGCATAAGCACACAACCCATACCTGTGTGTGATGCGTCGCAATAAACCACAAACTCTTCGACTCCTTCTGGCAATGTCAACACAGGAGCATTGCTTAATTTCTTTTTAAGAATCTCAAAGGATTCTTGTTGCTTGGGACCCCAGTCAAACTTGACATTCTTGCGAGTTAACGAAGTTAGAGGTGCAGCAATCCTAGAAAAGTTTTCAATGAAACGTCTGTAGTATCCTGCTAGACCCAAGAAGCTGCGAATCTCTGTAGGTGTCTTAGGCGCTTGCCAATTCATAATTGCTTTAATCTTAGCGGGATCCACCTGGATACCACGCTCACTTACTACATGTCCAAGAAATTGGACTTCACGAAGCCAAAACTCACATTCAGAAAATTTGGCGTAGAGCTTCTCTTGCTGCAGAAGTTTGAGAATACACCTGAGATGCTTTTCATGATTGGCTTGATTCTTTGAATAAATAAGTATGTCATCAATGAAGACAATGACAAACTTGTCTAGATACGGCTTGAAAACGCGATTCATGAGATCCATGAATGCCGCAGGTGCATTAGTGAGCCCGAAAGGCATCACCAAGAACTCATAGTGACCATATCGAGTTCTGAATGCGGTCTTGTGCACATCTTCAGTTCTGACCTTCAACTGATGGTAACCCGACCTCAAATCGATCTTTGAAAAGTAACTTGCTCCTTGGAGCTGATCGAACAAATCGTCGATCTTGGGCAATGGATATCTATTCTTGATTATGACTTTGTTCAGCTCGCGATAATCAATGCATAGACGCATCGATCCATCTTTCTTCTTTACGAATAGAATGGGCACTCCCCAAGGAGATGAGCTTGGTTGAATAAAACCTTTCTCTAACAAATCATCCAACTGTGTTCTTAATTCCTTCATTTCTGTCGGTGCTAGCCGATAAGGTGCTCTTGCAATAGGTGATGCTCCAGGAATAATATCGATCCTGAACTCCACTTGTCTGTCTGGGGGTAAACCAGGTAGTTCTTCAGGAAAAACGTCTGGATATTCAGAAATAACAGGGATATCTTCGATCTTGGGCTTTGGTTGATCAATGGTTACCAATGCCATGTAAATGACATAACCTTTCTTCAAACACTTCGACGCTTTAAGCATAGATACTTGCTTAGGCAATCCATACTGTGTATCTCCTTGAATTGTAAGTGGTTCACCATGAGGAGTCTTGATAACCACTTTCTTCTTATCACAAACAATTTGGGCTTGGTTAAAAGATAACCAATCCATGCCTATCACTATATCGAATCCTGCCAATTTCAACGGAAGCAAGGACAGTGGAAAAGAGTGATTCCTAATGGATATGAAACATCCATCTAATATTGTTGAAGCAGTCTCTATGGTACCATAAGCCAATTCTACTTCATACTTTATGCTTAGAGTTTTAACAGGCAGATTTAACAGTTTACAAAATTTATTGTCTACAAAAGACTTGTCTGCACCCGAATCAAACAAAACTCTAGCATAAACATCATTGATAAGGAATGTACCTGTTATAACATTGTCATTCTGAACTGCCTCTTGCGCATTCATCTGGAAGACTCGGGCATTGGTCTTTTTAGCCTCTTCAGGCTTCTTTGCAAATTTGGGGCAGTTAGTCCTTATATGCCCCTTTTCGTTGCAACCATAACAGGTTGCATCCTTCATCTTTTTGCAATCTAAATTTCTATGCTCTTTGGACTTGTAGATCCCACAAACCTTAGGCTTCGCCTACGATTGCGATTGTGATTCAAGCCTGCACTTTCCAAAATGGTACTTCTGGCATATTTTACACTTAGGCTTCTCTCCTGTCTACTGGGTATCCTTTCTAAACCCAGAACCCTTCTTGTGCTCAAAGTTCCCTTTTTGTTTCTTATCGGAGCGTTGAGAACTCTCATCCTCCCGCTTCTGTTTTCCTTCTTCAGAGGTCGTAATCGACCTTCGCCTAATCACACCGAGTGTGAGAGATAAAGACAGATAAACCACGGACCTAAAGGTGGTAGGTCTGGATGCTTTCACATTTCCCTTGATTGCTGGAGCCAGACCTCCTATAAAACGTGCTATGCGCTTTGGTTCCGGTGTAGCCAAATAAGGAACCAGTTGGGACATGGTATTGAAGCTTGTAAGATAAGCTTGGCAATCCAAATTCTTCATGACCAGAGTCAAGAAGTCTGTTTCAATCTTTTCTACCTCATGCTGAGGACAGAAGTTATCCTTGATCAATGCTACAAATTGATCCCAAGACAAGTTATACAATGGGATCTTCCCTGTAGCTTGGATTAACGACCTCCACCAAGCTAAAGCTTCACCTTTAAATGATTGTGAAACAAACTTCACAATATCCTGTTCTGCACAACCACTAATATCAACCACAGTATCCATCTCATCGAGCCATGTCATATAATCAATGGCTCCTTTTTCTCCGGTAAAGTCCCTTGGCTTGCAAGAGATAAAGTATTTGTAAGAGCAAGTCTTGACACGTGGCTCTTGATTAAGCACAATCTGCTTGGATGTGAAGCTCTTCTGATTCGAGGAGTGACGAGAATCGTCTTTATTTGACTCATGTGTTTTTGAAGGGGGCTTACTATGAGCCACAGATTGAGTCTTTGTATGAGTATTACTTGGTTCCTTGAACTGTCTGTCAATAGCTCTAGTAACAGCATTGTCTATCAATGCTTGAAGATCTGCACCAGCTACATTTATTCTTGTATTGTCATTCCTCATATTGGGATGACTGTTAACCTCGTCTGATTCAGGCATGCTAAAGCTTGATTGCTATAAAACAAATTGGCAATGGCTTGCTCAGAGGTTTATTATGGAATCATCATTTTCGATGATTCATTAACCATGGTAAGCATAGACCATAGTGGTTAATTCATTATCAGGTTTATTTTAAAATTTACCTTATAATTAATCCTAGTTATAAATCATTAAGGATATTGATGTTGGCACAAAAGGCCTAGTCACGAGGACAAACCATGATCTTATAAGATCAAGGCATTAAGGTTTGAACATAATTCATCTTGCTTCTTGACAGGGAGTCATAGACTACAACTGCCATTTGTCATTAAAGGACAATAGGTATGGCCCGTAGGCACTTCATCACTAATGGATGTTTAATAATATGATCATCTTATTTGATGATTTGAGCCATGATTTCTAGATCATTAGGCTAGAGAAAGAATTTGGAAGAATCCAATATAAAGATGACATGTGTGACTTTATCGAATCACATTTGCCAGGAGTGCTAACATGTTCTCAGGTGTTAACAAGGATTTATTATCTTAAAAAGGATTTACCATCATGGCCATGTCTAAAATGACATATAGGCTAGGTTATACCTGCAAGATTTTCTTTTGATATTTAATGGCAGATCAATCATAAATTGAAATTATGTTTTGATTTAGGACATAATACATATGTATATATTTAATGCAAAAGTAAATTTCAAAAAGAAACTTTTCATAAAAAGTTCTAATTATTACAACAATTGCCCTAAACGGGTCTTAAACAAACAAGTTTGTCCACACAGGGACTTAAAAGACAAATATGTCCTTATAGGGACTACTAGAGAAATGAAATACAACAAAAGGAGTCTCTTCTTTATTTTATTTCTGAAAGTCTTCTCCTTGGTTCACTGTGTGCGGTACGGATACTGAAGGTTTTGGTGGGTAGTCGAAATCTTCCATATTAGGAACCTTTGCAAAAATGGAATCCAAGGATTCTATGGTTAATGAATAATATGGATCATGAATAGGGTTAGGACTGGTATAATCCAAGTTTGGGATTCCAAGACTTGGAGGTAAGAAATGTGGATCATTTGAGTCCATAGGTATCATCTTCGGAGTGGGAGCCTCAGGGACTGTTGGTATGGACTCCTCTGATGTTGGCTTCTTATTTGAAGTTTCAAAAGTCTTAGGTACAGAATCTGAAATATGATTAATGGTTTCAACTGGTTTGGTTTTGGGAATGGGTCCAAAAAGATCCTTTCTCCATACTGGTCGTACGCTTATTCGAGCTGTGGTACGAAGCTTAACATTCTTAGACTTCGGTTTTGGAGAGCTTCCACCAATGACAGCTTTACTCGGCGACATGTTCCTGAAATACATAAATATCGAAAACAATGTATACTTATTAGGGATGAGATTATTCCTAGTTCATGTCTAGACTCGGAAGTCGAGGAATGTGCAACTGTGTCATTGAGATTAAACACAAAAGACTAGTGTTTAATTCCCTCAATGTTGGCTCTGATACCAACCTGTCACACCCCGATATTTCCACGTATTACCGGTGGGCCCGGTGGGGGGTATCGTGACGTAGTTGATATCATCATAGACAAGTAATCACAGTTTAATGCACAGCGGAAGACTAAAAGTAATATTACAAACCGAATTCGAAAGTATAATAAAATATTACACAACGGTTGTAAGCGGATCCACAGGCGGATCTAAAACAGAAAGTAAACATAGTTCAACAGACTTAAAGTATTAAGAGCTTGCAAGGCTCTTTAACTAATACTTAGGAGTTCCAGTCCATTTCGTGTAGTTCTTGCACTTAATCTTTTTGAAAAATACGTCAGTTTACACTGGTAAATACAATTAACTGACACTTTTGAAAATTGTTTATAAAATTTGTTTGGATGCACAAGGCATAAATCTTTTATAACTTGGGACAATTATGTTAAATAATCTTGTATACAGATTTATATGTTTGTCGTCCGTTCAGGGCCCGGTTAGAAGAGCCGAGACAAGATTAATAGACCCACCACTAGTATAAGCCCAAAAGAAGTTTCCTCACGAGTGAGATACCGTTTTACATAAGCAACTGTCAGGTGTATGCCTACACCCTGTGCTTAAGTCGTGGCCATTTCAAATGAATGAGTCGAGGATATCCAGGACACGGTCATATTAACCCCCAAAGGCTTTGTATCAAACAAAACAGATTAAAACGGGATATGCAATTTATTAATCACAATCCGATTAAATGATTTCATACCCAACCAAGCGGTATTATTATTATAATACCGTATCCCAAGCCCGTATAAGGGAAAATAAGTTAAAAGTATTTACCTGAGCTAAATGAAATTTATTCTAGGTCGTATTTTCTAATCAGCAAGTACTGGGAGCTTTTACTGGGCTCCTAATCTGGAATGAAGGTTTTAATAACCTATTAGATTCCTAACGGGTCTTATTTAAGTTATAACTTTGACCGGTTAGTTTTAAAGGAAAGTTTACGGTACGAAACACAAGATTAAGCAATGACCGGATTGGAATGTGATTTAGATCCGACAAGTATGAAGACTTGTATATAATGGGTAAACTAATCACATTCTGGATTTTGAAGTAAAAATGATAAGGTTTGACCCGTTTCGGCTAATTCAGGCAAACTAGTTACATAAACCGTACCGAACGCGTATAAGCATAACGGGTAACTGAATGAGTCATGTACAAGTTCCATAAGTTAATATGCTTTAAATATGATATGATATCAGTAGGATATCTCCCATTATGCCCAAAACGAATTTAAAACAAATTTAAGCCCCGAAAGGGTAATTTGGTCATTTTAAAGTTTATAAAAGAGGTTTAAACATAAACTGAGGTTCTGGTCTCAAACATTCTATAAAAATATTTATTTTATGTTGTTGTATCAGCAAGATATCATACATATATGTGTTTAATCATTTATGGCCAAATTATGCACCGTAGGGGCATTTTGGTCATTTCACATAAGCTTTTAAGATTAAATTTAGAAATCTGAGTTCAAGACTTATACGCACTGTTAAAGTATAAAAATTTATTTTTAAAATCAGTAGGTAATAAGTCTTAGGCTTTAAATATGGTTTTAAACCATACTATGCGCTTAATAAGCGTAAAAGTCGATATTTGACGATATTTGGTATGTTTAAGGAAATCTGAGATTTTGATAAGTCTTAACTGCTTAAAATATTTTTTTTAATATATAAAATCAGTAGGAAAAGGTTTGGTATCAAAATGATATATAAAACTCATTTTATCACTGAAAAGGGCAATTTCTTCAATACCGAATTTACACTAGAACTCTATGTTATGGTCAGTATAAAATTTGACAAAAATTTCCAAAACTCCCTAAATATTATATCATAACAGTGGGTAGCAAGTTTGGTGCCAAAAATTGGGTTTAAATATGATTTATGCTGAAAACGCCATTTAATTAACAAAAAGCTTTCGTTTTACGATATCTTGCATAACTTCCATTTGAGACCAGAAACGGATGTCAAATTTTTAGGGCACACTTATAAATCAGTAATAAAGATTTTTGTCCTCTCACATTTTCAAAAATCTCGTTTTTATAACATAAGGGCAAAATGGTCAACTTTTAAGCATTTAACGGAAACATGTAAATGATTCAGATTTCTAAGGGACCATGTAGTATAACCGCAGAGGGTTATACTAACATGTAATATGGTCCTAAAGGAACCCTAAGGCACATCTAAACTAAACTAAATCGGGTCAGAACTGAAAGTCAAAACAAAAGTCTACTTTTGCGACTTTCGGTTGCGAACCGAGCCTAATACCCAGAATTGTCGGGTTGAACATGCCTAAACATGTTCTTATATTATTTACCAAGTTGTTTAAGTGATAAAATGTATTTTATAGCTTCTACATTATCAGTTATGATTTATTTTGTAAAAACTGACTCGTTTGACTTTTCTATTAAGTAGTTTGACCCGACAATTGACTGGGAGGTGCCCTTATAAGGGTTTAACACCTACATAATTACCAACACATAGCCACTTTCAATTCGAATAAGGGCTGGACCGTTAGTGATTAATCACAAAGTCAAAGCATCCTTACGATAACTTTGACTTTCTGTCAATAAGCTAATGAAAACTTAACTATAGAGGCTAAGAACACTTACAACAGTCCTTAGCACGAAAATTCAACTAGAGAAAGCTTCCTAGATGACCAGGATGCTTCAGAGAATCTCCAAAGCTAGAGCGATTGAGAAAATTTGAACTTGAGCAAATGAAAGAACAACTCCAAGCCCCTATTTATACTACAAGAGGTCATGACCAGATCAATCCATGTGTTTTGTGATGTTCTCTGATGATTACAGGTGTCCCAAGCGGTTTTTAAAACCAGCAAATAGCCCCTAGTATAGAGTTAAAGTTGAAATGGGTGAAGAACTTGTAGAACCTGCACCTGTGCATGGAATTCTGCCCAGATCACGCTGTCGCGTCGCGCGACGGCAGAATGGTATAGGTGTGGCGCGACGCCACCATGATGGTTACCAGCCAAACAAGTTTCAAATTTGATAGTTTCACCCCCTGGACCTTCTAAAACGTAATACCTTCATTTCAAGCACATTTAACCCATATAATTTATATTTTGATGATCCATAAGATATAACCAAACATTGTTAGGTCCGGTTTTGTTAAACGATAACCGAAAACACAAGTTTTGCCTCGTTGACGCTTTTAACCCTTTAATTACGAAAGTTAACGTATTTACTCAAACGATATCGAAACCTTGTGAAATTTTCGTTACTTGTTCTTGGGAGTATAATTAATCGTTACGAAGCTCCGGGTTCGATAAAAGGTCACTCAGAGGTATTAATTTAACATGTTGACACATTTAACCCTCGCGTCTTGTAAACTTTCACTTTCTTTCACAAACGGCTTCATACGTTTCACAATTCTTCCGTTTAAGAGTATGAATCATCATATAGGGTTAAATAAAGGCAAAATCTTCGAGTGTTGACACTTTGGATCCTTTCACACATATCTTTTCCTTGTTTGTCAACTTCAGTCCTTTGAAATCAATTCTTTACACGTTTAAAGCTTATGACACGTGTCATCATTTCATTGGTCATGATTTTGCGAGGTGTTACAGAAACCCTCAGATTTGTTGCAGCAATTGGAAATTCCTATATGGAAATGAGAATTGATAACAATGGACTTTGTTACCAAATTTCCCAAGACACGAAAAGGTAATGATACAATCTGGGTGATTGTAGATAGATTAACTAAATCTGTTCATTTCTTACCAATAAAGGAAACTTTCAGTATGGAACAACTAGCCAAGTTGTATGTGAATGAAATAGTTTCATTACATGGAATTCCTTTATCAATTGTTTCTGATAGAGATAGCCGTTTTACTTCTCATTTTTGGACAAGTTTCCAAAAAGCAATGGGAACCAAGCTAAATCTAAGCACCGCTTATCATCCTCAAACGGATGGACAAAGCGAAAGGACGATTCAGACCATGGAAGATATGCTTAGAGCTTGTGTAATTGATTTCGGAGGAAATTGGGACGATCATCTACCACTAATAGAATTTTCCTACAACAACAATTATCACACCAGCATCAATGCTGCACCATTCGAAGCACTTTATGGACGAAAGTGCCGAACCCTAGTCTGTTGGGTAGAAATTGGAGAAAAGCAATTATCTGGACCAGAGATAGTACAAGAGACAACAGACAAGATTATTCAAGTCAAGGAACGACTAAAAGAGTTATGCTGGTAACAGGCTAAAGCCATTGGAATTTCAAGTAGGAGACAAGGTATTATTAAAGGTTTCTCCTTGGAAAGGAGTGGTGAGATTCATTAAAAGAGGAAAGCTAAGCCCCAGGTATGTTGGACGCTTTGAGATTATTAAAAGAATAGGACCAGTAGCTTATCAGCTACATCTTTAGAAAGAGGATAGATAAAAAGATAACTAGATCAATGTCTTCCGTCTTCGTCTGCTATAACCTTCAAGGAAGATGCGAAAGACAGTCCGATTTCCTATGCCGAAAGATCGATCTGGTTTAGCGCTTTTATTTTTTCTTTTTTTGGTATTGATCCTGGCTCAGAAGGAAGACACAATCAGATTACACCCGCTAGCAGCTTATTATTAAAGAAAGAGGTTCCCATCTGTCCAATCTATTGAATGAAGCGCCCTTTACCATTTTATTGGCCAGAGGAAATGGCAGGAATACATGATGTCTTTCATGTATGTAATCTCAAAAAGTGTTTAGCCGATGAATCATTAGTAGTACCTCTTAAAGACATAGAGGTAAATGAAAAGCTTAAGTTCATAGAGAAACCTCTACAAATTGAAGACAGGAAAGTCAAAAATCTTAAACACAGGAGATTAGTTCTAGTCAAAGTAAAATGGGATTCCAAAAGAGGACCATAGTACACTTGGGAGCTTGAATCAGAGATGCAGAGGAAATATCCACACCTGTTCCAGTAGGCCTCGAGGACGAGTTCTAAAACAAGGTGGGGAGGATATAACAACTCTCCTAAAATAATTCTGACACTCCTAAACTATTTAGAACATCCCTATACGTCCTAAAATACACCCCGTATATGTAAAATGGCCCTAAATACCTTTATTTTCACAAAAATTAAATAAAAATCAATTTTAATGGTCTCTCGCGGGCCGCGAAGACCTAGTCTTCATCTCACGCGGGCCGTGAGCGAGAGGATAAGAGGCAAGACCCGGAGCCGCCACGTGTCACAACGTGTCGAGCCTATACCGGTGACCGGGCCAAGCCAGGCCCTACTCCCCCAATGTTGCAGGCCGCGAAAGCTTTGCCTTCGGCTTACGCGGGCCGCGAGGAAGACCAGATCAGGCCCTATAAGTAGATGTGATCGGCCTTCAGTTGCAATCCGCTCAAAACTCGAATTCTCTCTCTAATTTCTTAATAGTAGACACTATACCCGGGAATTATACCCACTAAAATAGCAAAGCTCTGCCTCGTTGTAAGTATTTTAACCCCTGGTTACGTATTAGATACGCTGGCCGATTAATCTAGTGCTCCATAACGGCTGTCGAGGTTCTGCCCGACGTAGTCGTTGGAGTTCTGTCTCGGGGATGGTATAACTAATGTAAATATTGGGTTATTATACTAACGCGTGTGCATTATTTAATTTATTAGATTATAACCAGGAAACCACCGGAAAAAGTCTAAATTAGCAATGTGAGTAATCTCCTTTTTGTAAACCTTTTTGCAAACTATTTTACAAAACCTCAATTGTTTTTACATTATAATTAACAGTGATTGAGTATTTGTAATTCTACAATTATCGTCGGTATGTTGGGCTTTTGTATACAAAATTTGTTACTACACTGTGAGTAGTTACATGACCACAAGTCAGGTCGACAGTACCGTGGGTGGTAATTAAGGTAGAATAATAAACAAATGTAATTGCTGATTGCCCTCAATACTGTACAAGGATAAAATCTGTTTTGATTAAATTGGGATTCACTCGCCAGTATTTCCCACTGACAAATGTTTTTAAAACGCGTTTCAGGTAACAAAATGTGAAAGCCAAAATAGAAGCCAGCTGGAGAGCACTGAAGGCTTGGAAAATGTGGCTATAAAAGTTACCTAAATAAAGAAAGATGTTTTATTCAATAAATTAGGGTTTATCCCTACAAACATGTTGTAATGAAAACTTGGGAATTTCCCATGTGTTTACTATTATAAAAATGTGGTATTTTACTCTGATATAATATTTCATAACTACGGTCCTGATGCAAATTCCGCTGCCAAATAATAATAAACACCGATACCACCATCTCTGAGTAGGTCGCGACCGCCCGCCTCCTGAGGCAGGGGTCGGGGGTTGCGACAACATTTTATTGTGTTTTAGTCATTGCGTTTTAGGTAAAACACATTTTACGTGTTTTTAGTCCATTGCGTTTTAGAAAAAAAACATTTTCTTTTGTGTTTTTATCTATTGCGTTTTAGGAAAACTAATTGTTATGTGTTTTTCGGTCCAATGCGTTTTTGAAAAACACATTTTAAAGTGTTTTTTGTCCATTGCGTTTTAGGTAAGACAAATTTTTATGTGTTTTTAGTCCATTGCGTTTTAGAAAAAAACACTTTCTTTTGTGTTTTTAGGCCATTGCGTTTTAGAAAAAACACATTTTTATGTGTGTTTTTTTTGTCCATTGCGTTTTAGAAAAACACATTTTTAAGTGTTTTTAGTCCATTGCGTTTTAGGTAAAACACATTTTTATGTGTTTTTTGTCCATTGCGTTTTAGAAAGAACACTTTCTTTTGTGTTTTTAGGTCATTGCGTTTTATAAAAAAAAAATCTTTGTGTTTTCTGGCCATTGCATTTTAGAAATAAGACATTTCTTTGTATTTTTTGTCCATTGCGTTTTAGAAAAAAAAATCATTTTTACGCTTTTTGTCCATTTCATTTTACGCAACTGGGTTTTCGAAATTTTTTCGAAAATATAGCAATAGTATACTCATTTTAAAGATAAAAAACGCTCGTTTTTTGGTGCAATTTTTATAAAAAGTAATGTCGTATGAAATAGTTATTAACGTTTAAAAAATGGGGGGAATTTGAGGATAGAGAAGTTATTGTCTTGGATTGACTAAAATGCCCCTAGACAAACCCACACGTCTCTTTTTTTTTTCTTAAATTTCACTCATTTAATCTTAGATATTGATTAATAAATAGATGGTTAAGATTACCCAAATAAACTTTGTATTATATCCTGACTCTATATATTGTTTGGTGATAATTTCATATGCTATTAAAAGAATTAAGAAAGTATAAGAATTCACTCTGAAAGGACAAGTTGCAAAAACTGGAAGTTATTGTCATCATTCACAAACTTGGTGATCCATGCATAGTGTAGTAATCACATTGGAAGCATTCTAAATTTAAGGAATTCCAAAATGATACGGGAGTGTGTTGAATTGGTATATTTACAATATCTCTTCTATGTAATTTATATAAATTGTTTGTATAGTTTATATAAATTATATTTTTAATATCTTGGTTCATTTTATTATCTATGTCATCTCATATCAGAAATTGTAAAACTAAACACCATGATTGTTGAAATACATGTCTACTTAATAGAATGTGTTACATAATAACAATAATAAAAAAATGTACACAAAAAAAATGTACACAAGTGCATAGTTCGTAGGGGTGTTCAAAACTACCCGTATCTGAAAATCCGAATCCGAAATATCCGAAATTTCGGATATCTGAAATTCGTATATCCGAATTTTTCGGATTCGGATTTGGATAGTGATTTTAAATTTTTTTCGGATATTTCGGATGTCCGAAATATCCGAAAATTTAATTTCTATTTTTTTTCGGATATCCGAAGCATCCGAAAATATCCAAAATATCCGAAAACTTATATTCAGATATCTGAAATATCCGGTTACGAATATGAATAAAATAAAAAAATAAATTAAATAAAAAAGTTGGATTTTCGGATATCCGGTTCACTCCGAATTTAGGATATCCGAAATTTCGGATACGGATTCGGATAGTAAAATTTGGTATCCGAAAATTTCGGATGTCCGAATTTTCGAATATCCGATTTTGAACACCCCTAATAGTTCGCACCATCTCTTCTCTTTCTCCTTCTTTATCACCATGACACCATCGCTAAAACATTGCCCCTAGGCTTGTTACACCATACCTTTACTAATGTATAATAACTAGTAAATTTATTCGCGTGATGCGGCAGGTCCAAATGTAAAGTAACTGGGATTTGTGCAATAAAGATCTGAATCGTTTCTAAACAAAAGTTACGTAAAAACGTAGATAAACTGAAGATGTACATAAAAATAAGCACGGAAACGTATTATATATGACCCGACTTATTTGCGAAAGAAATTTACGTCGAACGCCAACCTGAACTTATACCACACTTACATAAAAATAATAAGTTAAAAATGGTACCGTGCATTGCGGTGGGCCCGAAATGTAAAGTAAGTCAAATTTGTAAAACAAAATTTATGCTAAAACGTAGATCAACTGAAAACGTATAAAAAACAAAAAAAAACATATTATATCTAGAGTTAAATGCCATTTTAGTCCCTGTGGTTTGGGCCATTTTGCCAGTTTAGTCCAAATGTTTCATTTTTAACCTGTGGGTCCAAAAAGGTTTTACAGTTGCCATTTTAGTCCACTGGGTTAACTTCATCCATTTTTTCTGTTAACCAGAAGGCCATTTCGGTCATTTTATATGGCTTAATTGCCCTTTTAGTTAACAGAATTACATACAAAATGATCAAATTGGCCTTCTCGTTAACAGAAAAAATGGATGAAGTTAACCCAGTGGACTAAAATGGCAATTGTGAAACCTTTTTGGACCCACAGGTTAAAAATGAAACCTTTGGACTAAACTGACAAAATAGCCCAAACCACAGGGACTAAAATGACATTTAACTCTTATATCTAAGCCTACTCATTTTCAAAGAAACGTAATCAACTTGAATTTATACGACACATACCCAAATATAAGCACGTAAAAAAACGATTATATTTTTTAGAAAGTTGAAGGGTTGTAACTGTTAATACTAAATGTTGAAGGGTAAAGGCTAAAAGGAAAAAAAACTTACTAAAAGACAAAAAAAAAAAAAAAAAAAAAAAAAAAAAACTTAATCAACTTGAAAAGAAAGTTAAAGTGTTGTAAATGACAATGTTAAATCTTAAAGGGTAAATGCTAAAATTAAAAAAAGTTGCTAAAAGATTAAAGAAAAAAAAGGGGTACCAATGGCCAGTTGCCATACAAGCTTTATATAATTTAATAAAATATGGGTATGAAATGGTATAAAACGATATAAAATTTCATGAAGATATTATAAAAGAAGCTTTAGAGCATTAGTATAAGTGTATAACTAATCAAAAGTTTTCAGAAGTGTTATTAAATTGTCATCCTAAAAGATATAATGCCTTTTGAATGGTCCATTCTAATGATCATGAATATCAAAAGTTTCAATTTTGAAAATTATCTTTAATTCTTTATGAATAAAAAGTAGTTTTGATGAAAGTCATAACTTGGTATAAAGTACAAGTTATTTGTTTTTTAAGTATATATTAATCCGAGTTGTTCAAAAAACTGATTTGTAATTCCTACCAATATTGCTATTTTATAATACCTGAAGGTTAACTTGTCATAGTCAAGAGCCATGCCTGTTGACAAATACGATCACGCTAAAACGTAAAACATTTATCCTTATAAAAATGGTTTAAGTATATTATGATATACTAATACATTTATCGTTGTAAAAATAAAATAATGTTGATTGTTAATCTCGAAAATCTGATTAAATTACTATAATTTCAACTCACTAATATGTCGTGCTTAGTTTTATTTGTTATTGTTGATATGAATAAGAAAAAAATTAATTTTTTTTTTGAAAAATAAACTTAATTAATAGCGAGAAAAATTTGTTTACGACTTTTCTCTATAGAAATAGGAGCTTTCTTGATCAACTAACTTTTTTTAGAACAAATTAAAGTTGATATTTTTTTAGAATAAATTAAAGACCAACACGCAATGTCAAGACTCAAGCGAACAAAAATGATCAAGACATATATTATAAAAGATCATGTATATGAATGTTATACCCTGCAAATGTTAAGGAGGTTATCTTAGGGTAAAACCGCTCATGAGTTACTCGAGATCGGCTTTGATATAAACTTGAATTCGATCTCGAGTCTAAATATAAGTTTGTTTGATAAACGAGTCCGGTCCCGATCGATCATGAGCTTTACTTATCAAGCTCGATCTGACTCTCAAGTCTAAACGAGTCCTCGTATTTATATAATTTTATGTAGAATATTAAATATATATTTACATAATAATTATTATATATATAATTATGATAAAATAGAAAATAATATATAGTATGTTCATGTCATGTATAAAATTGAAATAAGAATATATAAATATAGTTATAAATAATAACAGAGCAGAGCTTAAGCTTGAAAACTACTCACGAGCCGAGTCCAAACTTGAGAAACAAAGGTCGAACTGAGCTGAGCTTGAGCTCTTATACGTTTAACGAGTTCGAGCACCCATAGGGTATCCAAGCAATCATTTACCTTATCGATAGTGATAGTGTCTTTGGGATTGTAACTTATCAAAATGTTGATCAACAGCGAATGGCACACAAACCCTACATCGGATTGTGATCACAGGTGAATAAGACACACATACTCATGATGGATGATGGTGAATGTTGATTTCGAGAAGCAATTTGCAACGAATTTGATGTAAGAACACTTTATCATTGAAGTTTCTTCTTCTCGTCTCATTCCTTGTCCTTTGTGATGTGTACATCGAGGAGGGAGGTTGTAAAGAAAATATTTAAAAAAGGAACTAATATTGTCGAGAGTGGGATTTGAACCCACGCCCTTTCGGACCAGAACCTTAATCTGGCGCCTTAGACCAACTCGGCCATCTCGACGTTTGCGTTTTATTCCATACAAAAATTAAAATATCAATCTACAGAACCCTTAACCATGACTTGAGTAAAACATCATACAAAAAAAAAAAAAAAAAAAAAAAAGATTATATAAAAACACAGGTGGAGGTAGCAGAAACAAATGTGATACAAGATTACAACTTACAATAGAACACTGACCAAATATTCAAATACAATACTTGAAAAAAATTTAAAAAATGTTAACAACAGAGTTTAAGTTAACATCCAAAACAATCAAAGATTCAAAGGCCTCTCTCTATGCTCTACTTTCAACGATCTCCTTGATTTCCTCCACCGATAATAGTGATGCTTCGCTTTCAAATTCTTTCTCCATTTTCTGTCGCAGCTACAAACCAAACCAAAACACAACACCCAACTGACTATTATTAAATCATAGAAAGAAACACAAAAATTATGGAGAACTCAAGAATGCATTCTTCTTGGATACAAAAACTGGTCTTGAAAGTTACAACAGGTTGTACCTTTTCTAAGATAGCAGACTGATCATCTGCGCCATAATTACGCATGTGTTTCAACATCTCCAGTTGCTGCCACACAGCCACAGAATTTCCACCAAATTCAAACCAAAATTCTGAAGCAAAACAAAAAAAAAAAAACCCACACTTTTACCTGTTGGTGGAGAGTCTGCTGCGATTGCAATCTCTCCGAATATTCATCTGGGCCAAGTTCTGCTTCTTCACACACCATCTCTTCTCTGTTGTTTCAAATAACCAGTTTTAATAACATCAACTATATCCAATAATCACAGCAAATGTTTTCCTCTACCGTATGAAATCACCAAACAAAAAGAAAAAAAATCAAACCCATAAGTTCTGACAAGAAATCTTTCAAAATAGCGTATGGATGCATCAAGAATACACAACTGGGGTCGGGGGACGAAACTTGCAATCGATGCATTTGTTATAAGGGGGTTGATTGTGAAAACTAGTTGATCTATGATTTTACATTTGATTTCAGGTAATTGTCAGTAGCAAAAACTGAAATAATTATGTTATTAACACCGAGAGAGAGAGAGAGAGAGAGATTACTTGGCTACAAATTTATAGAAGCTGATCATCAAATCCTGGTCATTTTCATATTCCATATTTATTTTCCCCAAGCAAGCAAGGCCATGAGTCGGATCTGAAACAGCCCATTACATGCAATGTCAACATGTTGTTGATGCTACAATCACAAGATTAATACTACCCAAAATAAGAACAAGTCAATATGCTGACGTTCAAACTTGACAAGTGATATAATGTATATAAATCATGTACAAGTACTCAAGAGAAAATTCAGTAAGCAGTAACAGGTAAGAACTACACAAGTTGTCATCGTCAAAGGTGGCAATTTCGACCCATTAAATCAGGAGTGAGTCGCTTCGGGCGGTGTTTTATCTCAATCGGGTCAAACTGAAAATGTTAGCTAAAAGGGGTACATGTCAAACAGATTTAAAGTCTCCCAAAGTCTTTCAAAAATGGTTACGCCTTCCTAATTTGTTTCATTCAAGGATTTAGGCTACTATTGTAATAATATTGTTTGCAATCATATTAACCTATTCAAAATCTCAAACAAAACTTTAAAACTGATAAAAATATGTATGTGAGTCAACCCAACTTGACATGGCTCGTTTCAACCAAATAGAAAAAAACGACGTGTTTTGACCCGTTACCTAACCTACCCAATTTGCCACCGAAAGTCCGCAACTCATCATCATCATCATCTCACATGCATACAACTTTTTCTTTACTTTTTAGCTTAAACAAGATCAATATATGTATACACTATTACATTTGAATGGTTCTACAACGCATGTATTCATCATAAGTATTGATGATTCAACAAACAATGAATGTATTCACCACCAACGAATACATGTATTCACCGGTGAATAAAATAGTTTCCTAAATATTTAGCGGTACTCATTTAACCAACTATAATAACCTTATACACTTTATTAAAGAAAGATGACTTACCAACTCCCATTTCTTTAAGTATTTCTTCCTGGATAGCAGTAGTCACAGCTACAGCTTCCTGTAATTTAAGTAAGCATCATGTTCAATGATAATCATTCATTCTTATGGTTTTGCACTTTGCACACATGCTATCTTATCTAGTTCACCACCATTAACAATTTTCAAGACAAAAAATCTGATACACCAGTTTGATCATTACAGGAAAACAAATACACATGAATTTATCAGACATAAAAGAGAATAAACAAACAAGAGAGATTCCAGTCACCTGATTATCGTTGACAGCATCTGCAATTCGTTTCTTGACATCTAAAAAGATTGATAAAATCCCAAAACAAAACAAAATTAAATCTTTAATCTTTGAAGTCAAGATTAGTAATTTGATAAAAAAAAAACTAATACCAGGCTGAGAAGTGAGAGTATTGAATCGATGGAATAAATAAAGCAGTTGTTCTCTTGATAACATATCGGAAGGAACTGGTATTCTATTCTAGCCCTAAAACCAAACGTTATCACTCTAGTCTACTCCCTTGACGAAACGACACAGGTTCCGTTACATATCACGAGTCTTGACAGCTCCACCACTGGCCCTTGTTTCATCACAAAAACTGTAAAAAATCAAAACATGTTCTAAATTTATTCACGAGTGAGTACACAGACTTTAAACATTTTTATGGAATAAAAAAGTGAAAAAAATAAAATAAAAATATCATCTTTCACTCAACTAGCTGATTTTCCGCCCGCTCATTGCGGCAAGGACCCAATGAATGCAAAACACGTGTCAGTGACGATAAGCGAATATAAAAACATAAATAAAAATGTCGTGAAAAGGATAGTCACTCCGTCCTAAAAAAACCGATATTAGATAGCCTAATATATAATAATAGGACCTACACGTCCTACACGTTAGAAATTCGGTTGTTTTCAGTTCAGTTATTACGGTGCTAACACATTAAAATATAAATGAGCTTGGTACCGGTAACGGTACTAAAAGTACAAATCGGGAAAATCATCGAAATTAGGTATCGGCACCGAAAATGCTCGGTACAATATGGTATGGTATTTGAAGGTAAAAATCAATAAGTACAGGTATGGTGCTAGACCGGTGTCGAACCGAAAATAACGATTCTGAAAACGCCAAAAGGTGAGTACCAAATTGGTACCGAAAATGATTTGGTATAGTAAATTTGGTACCGATACGATACCGTTTTGATTACAGGATTTGATATGATTTGCTCATCAATAATCTAAATATCCAAGTTAATTTTAAATGCTACAATTCATTTATTACAGAAAAAGACAAAAAAAAAAAAAAAGCAAAATAAGTTGTGTATATAAAATCTCATTCAAACGAAACACAGTTTACTTACTGTGTGTATGAAAAGTAATATAAACGGTGCAACTACTTGCATTGCTATGTTGCTTCAGGATTTGATGAGCTCGGTACCAACCGGTACGGAAAATACCGTTACCGAAATCCCCAAAAGTGGGTACCAGTACCGAATATACCTGGTACGGTACGACTCGGTACCGGTACTGGTACGACACCGGCATTTGAGGATAAAAACCGATGAATACCGGTGTCCAACCACCGGTACCAAAAATACACCCGGTTTGATAAACCGTGATGTTACTATTCATTAAATTCAATTTTACTATTCATTCAGTTCCTTTTTTAATATATAGGACAATTTCCAATTACCCATTGAAACTTTCAAAATTCTATATAAGAACAATAACAAACCCTATGTTAAAAGACAGAAATCTGCACAGATGAAAGCAGTGGCGAAACTTAAGATTTTCGATAGGGGTCGAAATCGTATATACCAAAAAAATTCTATATAATTAGGGGGTCGAAAACGTATATACCAAAAAATTTCTATACAAAAACCACATATATTACACTACTGAGCGAAAAGTTCGCCCCCCCCCACGCGCGCATGGCGGCAGGGCACTTCTAACCTACGCCAATGCATGAAAGTGCCCAGGATCAAATGGCCAACCACTTCAATTTCAAGTGAAAAACCATGTTATGAGAAAAATCAGAAAGTATGTCGGTTTTTTTTTTTTTACGTGGAAAAAGTTGTTTAGGGACTTTCACGAGAAAAAAAAAAGTTAGGAAGTAGTTTTTTTTATGTGCAAAAATGTTAAAGAGACTTTTATAGAAAAAAAAATAAAGTATGTCGTGTTTTTTTATACTTGCTCAAAAGGTAAAGGATGGTCAATTCCGAATTGAGCTAGTTAAAGGTCCAAACATGGACAAATTGTGTTAACGTATCGTATTTGACATAGCTTGTTTAACTAAACGTCTAAACATGTCATCTAAAAAAAACTAACATGAACATATTTGATAGGGGTGCTATAAGACACGACATGACACGTTTAACATGATTAAATGTAACCAACTTAATAATACAAATGAAATGACATGATTTAAATAATTAAATAGAAGAAATTTACTAACACAAATTGTACGACACATTTAGCGATTCACATGACACAAATAAAAGACTCCATCTTTCATTACAATACTATTTATATATTTATAAAATTAAAAACCTATATCATTTTGATAAACAGGTCACAAATGTGTTGTGTCAACCTGTTAACCTATTTAACACAAGTAAAACATGCTATATGTGTCGTAAATGGGCTAAGCAGGTTGAACCCATTTAGACTCGTTTTTATTCATGTGATCAATGTGTCAACATGTTTATGACCTGGGCTAGTTTTCTAAAAATACTAATATATTCACTTCGTGTTGAATAATACCGTGTTAATAGTTGTGTTAACACTAAATTCACTTCGTGTTGAATCATACCATGTTAATAGTTGTGTTAACACTAATTCCTTAATAACTCCTAAGATCAGGATCTAAAGCATAAAACGGGAAATATTAATAAACTTTAAATACAATTACAAAAAGATCTAAACTCAGCTTATTATCTCATCCTTTTTCCAAAATGTTTTAGCTTTTACAAAATTACTTTTCTAAATATCAAAAAAAAAAAAAAAAAAAAAAAAAACAAAACAAAACAGGGTTCATTTCCTGTAAACTTACAAATAGCAAGACAAAAACATATTAATTTCATTCAAATAAACCTCTGTTAAAGAATTTTTAAAATAACCTTTCAAAATCAAAAGATACATTTTTCGACAAGTTAACATGTCAACCTGTCCATTAGACATGTTGTATTCATGTTAACCAATTTATCAAATACGTCGTTTAATAAACAACTTATACTAGACAACCCGACAACTTATTATTTCATGTGTGCATGTAGATTTTTGGGTTGTGTAAGAAATTGCTGATTCGCTGCCATAAAAAATAGTCTCCTGATCGCGAAAAAGTGAAAAAAAATAACATATGGTTTCATAATTGAATTCAAAACGAAAATGGTAAAATATAAGAGAACAAGAGATGTTTAATCAATCTTTCATGTGGTGTGGTCAACTTAAATAACATTCCTCATTCACCAAACAAACAACTTCCAAGTTTCTCTACTCCTGCCAAAGCAAATATCATCATATCTACTCTTTTTAAAACCATTAAAATTGCCGGATAAGCGCGATCACTATCGTTGCGGTGGTGAAGGTACGTTTGATTTGGCGAATCCAACCCATGCCACAATAGCAACAGCTAGAATAACCCATCCAAATACATCATACTTGAGATCGCTGCTCTTTTGTGCCTTTGGACCCTGCAGCTCACACCCACCAATTCATTAACTATTGCTTATAACTGACATACTATTGCTTATACCACGCTTATAACTGACATATACGATTGCTTATACCACAGGTATATAGATTAGAGAGGTGTTTGGTTGGAGCTGCAGCTCACATATACTATTACAAAAGAATATTATTTCAGTTATATTCTGGAATTATTAATAAACCTACTAAGATGTTTTATGCATTTAAGTGCGCATAAAACTTTTTCTATCACACAAGTAACGCATAGAATGCATGAGTAGTACCCTCTCCTTTAACAGCAAACAAACAAACTTGCATGCAGCTAACACCACACATCATTTTCTCTTAAAAGTACAACTGAGTAACTTTGACCGGTTTGACCTATCACCTTTTTAGCTAAATCTTTATGATTTTACCCATAAGTTAGATTTGATTACAAAAACTTATCGTCTAGTTAAGGGTATACGGAGTGGGGTGCGGCAAAGTGTGGCAAACTTAGTTTGCCAATTGGTAACACCACCGCTAACATAGTTTGCCACTCAAAAGTTTGCCAAATCGGTGTAGGCTTGCCGAAGTGGTGAAGGGAGGGTATGAGAGAGAGAGGGTAGTGTGGGGTGGGATCCATTCCAATCTCAACCAATCACACCTTTTTCCTTTTTTTTAAAATAGTTTACCACTTCACCAAGTGTCTAACCATTGCCAACACTTTTGAGCATAGTTTACCACTTTGACATGGCACACTCTCATTGGTTGATTTTTTAGTTTGCCACCCTCAAGTGTCTAACCACTAATGATCGAATATTTGGAATAACATGCTTTAGAAGGTTTTATTATGCATTTAGAAGCATATTGTGGTAACTTTTGACACGTCACCTTTTTAGCTTAATTTTAATAATATCACCTATTTTACAGAGTCGAGATTTAAAAAAAAAAAAAAAAAAAAAAAAACCATAATCGACCTAATCAGAAGTAAATGGGCAACTTTTCTTGATAACCTCATTTTTGTTCGATTAAAGTGTTGATGAAGTTTATATATAATTTAATGAAATCACTTGTAGCAGAACGAATAGCAACGAAAGGAATAATCGATTTGCATGTAAAAGATCGAAGAGAAAGAAGATACTATACCTTGGCAGTTGAAGAAGTTGATGGACCTCCCCCAGCCGCTGGTCCCATAGCTTGTTGACTAAAACCACCCTGTTTATGGAGCTCTGAGTGTAATTCAGGAGCCTGAAATCACAGTGATTATCATCTATTTAGCATTCAAAACTAAATATATTTTTAATATATAGAAATAAAAAGATGGGTCACATATCTTGCTCACTAGATTTCTTTCTGGTGGAAATGTGAATTTCCATGTGTCGGTGTCATAGTGTGTGTTTAAGAGAGAGAGAGAGAGAGAGAAAGAACGTATTAATATAACATGCATCTTTCACTATTTAAAGCAAGACTGGTACAAGACTCTTTGTTGGTGGTCATTTCTTTTACTAGCATCACTAAATTGGTTTAGCATTAACTCATTAAGGTAAATTATATAACCCCTCGGTTCAGAACATACAGATATATGTTTTCCCCCATGTACAAAACTGATACGAACCTAATCGTTACTCAAGTGGTCCAAAGAAATGAGATAAGAACTTGAAGAATTTTAGAGGGAGATTAAGACCAATTCAACATTTTCATTCCTAATCTTCATTATGGTACTTGTGACTAAATATATAGGCTTGCAAGCAAACACACGTAAATTGAACCAAGTGAAATAGACTACTCCACTACCTCACTAACTTAAACAAATAGACTGATACGGATTCGTATCAAGGAAGCTAGAATCCCTAGCTTAGATCTTCCTTGGAATCAGCCAAAGGAAGATGAAACCCGAACAAAAGAAACCTTTGCTCAAAAATAGGATCTCAATGAGAACTGTATATTAAACGTCAAACTTGAACCATCCAACCTTAATTACAATTGTTTAAACAAGAAACGAAACAAAAGAGATAAACTAAAGATAATAATAAACCAACAATAAACTAGGAATTAAAAGATAACTATGAGATAAACGTGGTTGGATAGGATCTTGATAACTTGATCACGAAGATGCTAAACATCCTTCAAGGGTCGGTACCTTCGGCTATGGGCCTGGGTCGTCCAGGAAGCCCGTATCATAGACCCACTAACAATTAAACTACAAACAGTAAATTTGGTAACTGCTTCTGCACGAAATGCGTAAGAGTGCACGGGTCACTTTGAGATGTGGCACATATCAAAAAACATAGTTGAATAGTTGATATATCCTAAGATGGAAAACAAAACAAACGACGACTTTATGGTTTATACCCTCGCCATCTAGTACTATTAATGACAATTATAACTACAAGATATCATTTGCAACATAGGTTGTATAATAAAAAAAAGTAAATCAGCAGGATGTTCTCGTATGTGAGTTTTGAAAAGAAAGTACCATTGAAACAAATTTAGCTGCTTTACACCGGTCAAGAACTACTTACTGGACAAACAATTTTTCACCAAACTCGCTTGCTAATTTACACAAAGGCTAGTATTCAAATAAGAAAACATACACAAGCCTGTAACTAGATTCCTTCATGTAACATTTCTCAAGCAAGATGACTTTCGGATTTCTAAAGCGATCATCAGATGAATAAAACGTAAAACTTGACCTACAGAATTAACAAACATAAACAGAATTGTACCTTTGTTGCCACTTCAAACGATTTGCGGTAAAGTTCATTCCCTGGATCCTGAAACAGACATATTCAATTACACATACCCGTTTAAAGTCTTCTAATACATAAGTAAAGTAATATACCAGCTAGAATATTAGTATCAAACTAGAAATACCTCCTGAAGAGCCTGCTGAAAGAAAGTATAAGCGGAATCAAAATAACCCTTAGCTTCATATTTATCCGGAGTCAAAAAAGCATAAGAAGTTTGGGCATTGCCCATACACCACAAAGCATCATGTTTCTTCGGATCAATAGACAATGCTTCATCCAATTTCGCTATAGCATCTACATCATCAATTAACCAAATTATCAAACAACAAATTCATATTAGGTTTATAATAAATTAGTTAAGTTACCTTTAATCATAGATTTTGATTCCTCAACGCTCTGAAACGTCGACAATTCGAGCAGAGCCCCTCCCCATCTGGTGAGATTCTGTAGTAGAAATAGCAGAAATGAAAAAACATTGTGGATATACGGTTGGAGAATTACTTTAGTAAACCCTAACCTCGGTATCTAGAGGGTTTTTGGTGTAGGTGGCTTCGGCGCTACGGCGAGCGTGCTCGAAGAAGAGAAGCCGGTCGAAATCGGTTTGCATATCCATGGATGATCTTCCGCTCGATTGATGGCGGTTACCTGATATGATGAATACAAACACTGTTGTATAGGTTTGGTTATTGGTCTTAACCAAAGTCATTGTTTAGTTTAGAGTAAATTACGATTTTGGCCCATGTGGTTATATCATTTTTATCATTTTAGTCTAAAAAAGAATTCTTTTAACATCTGAGCCCTTAACATCTTTTTTTCTAACCCTTTTGGCCCCTAACACTAATCCCATCCATTTACTTTTAGGGGCCAAAAATGTTAGAAAAAAAGACGTTGGGGGCCAAAATGGTTAGAAACAAAGACGTTGTGTGCTCAGATGTTAAAAAATTCCTTTTGGGGCTAAACGGTAAAAGTTATATAACTACAGGGCCAAAATTGTAATTTACTCTTTAGTTTATTTTAGAGTTAACTTCCATTAATTCGATGATTTAGTCATTTTAACGGTTTTGTCCCAATAGTTTAAAAATAGTCATTTTCCTCACTGATTTTTCTAACTTATAGTCATTTTGCTCCCCGCCTCTAACTCCATCCAAAAAATCCATTAACTAGAAGGGTATTTTGGTAATTTTAAAGATAAAAGCAAGGACATGCAAGTCTTTTTACCTAAATAAACCTGTAACTTGTTTATTTGCATGTATATAAATAATTCTTTTATGATCCCCCATCTTTCCAACCACTCTTTCTACCGGCCACCACCATCCACAACCATCCACCATCCACCACCACCTGCCGACCACGACTACCGCAACTTTTAACTAAACGTTTTAATTGAGTTAGAGCCAGGGAGTAAACTACCGAAATACCCCTACTTTTAATTGAACGTTTTAACTGAGTTAGAGCCAGAGAGCAAACTGGCGATAAACTCGAAAGACCAGGGAGGAAAATGATTATTTTTAAACTATTGAAACAAAACCGTTAAAATGACCAAACCACAGGGAGCAAAACGAAAGTTAACTCTTTATTTTATTAACCAATCGATTTTCGGTTAAACAGTTATTGTCGGTTTTTTGTTTGGTAGGGTTTATTTCGGTTAAAAATCAAAATCAAACTTGAGCTAATAATATTGCTTAGATATTAGAAATACATAAAATGGTGGTATAAATACAAAATGGAGGCATAAAACATGAAATATATGAAAATATAAATGGTTTGGTTCGTTTGATATCGATTAACAGAAAGTACAAAAAAACAGATAACTGATTTTCGGTTTCATCTGTTTTCGATTCAGTTTTGTTTAAAGGCTCGATTATTGTTTACCCACATACATTGTTAATCACGTAATATATCATTTTTTGTTAAATAAAAAAAAACTATAGTAATACTATACTCAATTAAAGACAATAACATGTTCGTTTTTATGGTGTGTTTTTTTTTTGGAAAAATGTTAACAAATCAAAAGGTTGTAGTCGTTTAAAAATCGTGGGGTAGTTGGTTTAAAATAAGGGGGCAAAAGTGTAATTATCATTTTAATAACCAGAGGTTGAGTAAAGTTAAGGGGGCAAAGGTGTAAGTGTTGTTTAAAAGACAATTTACCCCTAAAAATCTATACTATATAATAAAAGAAACCATTTAGGGGACACTTGTCATCATATTAAGGCATGCATTATAGATAACCTAATGCAAAATAAATATTATTCAAATTATTTAAAATTTATATAACCCATTAAATAATATAAAATAAACACATAATATAATAACATATGCAGTCAATAATGCATGGGCAGTTTACATTTGCCGTTACAACAAACAAATTTGCAAACTTGCAATGGTAATGCAAATGTAAATTATAAAATATATTACGTGGTTTGAATAAAGTTTATAGATAACCTTGTTAAATATTATCGCGTACTGAGTATATCCATTAGTTTTTTTGAATATAATTTTCTTATTCTTTGGTATATAAAATTATTTTTATTCAACCCGTGTAATACACATGGTTTTAAAAATATAAGTTTTTTATTATTTGGTATATAGAATTATTACATTTATTTAACCCGTATAATACATATGGTTTTTATAGATATAACTTTTTATATTCAACCCGTACAATACATATGATTCTTATAAATATAACTTTTTTATTATTTAATATATAAAATTACATTTATTCAACCCGTGTAATAAATGAGGTTTTTAAAGATATATTGTTTTATTATTTAGTATATAAAATTCATTTATTCAACCCGTGTAACACACGGGGTTATAACCTAGTCTTTTAATATATCTAACTTAAGCAATCATACTTGTATTATTACGTATTTTGTTCCTTGTATTGTATCCGGCAGCACGATGGCTTTGTTCTATATAATATGTTGAGCCGTTCAAAAAAAAAAACTTAAAGAAGTATTTATGAGATGTATTATAATATAGTACAGATTAGAAATGGTACTATGAATTTATTCGTCTAGGGTTTTCACCACAATGGGCCTTCGGCGACGAGCTTTCTCTAGAATGGTGGTGGGCCGGGTCACCAGCGTCGTCTGCATTTGTTGGTGTAGATAGCCTTTTGCCATTGGGTTTACACGGGTGATCAAGCTTTTGTTGGTCGTTAAAAAAAATATATTAAAAATCTAGTAATTAGTTTAATTCTTTTCAAATATAAAGATTTAAACGTTTTGTGACTTTGTCAACAAATCCTCATTTCATGTCCGTGTTTAACTAATAATCCGTTTAGGCGGTTTAACCTGTGTTTAATATAACCGCGACCGAATAGATACGATGCTAGAGTTATTATATCTGGGTCGAATATAACCCACTGGATATGGGTCTAAGGATCCGTATTGTGTGAGGTGCATTATGAAATCTTACTAACCTTGAAGATCTCGTGTAATGCATGATTTTGTGACTAACAATCAAAATAGAGATCTCAACATCAAACAGTTATGTCTTAAACAGACTCACGTCTCAGTAACAGTGACACGGTACAACACCTAGCATAAACACTAGGGTACAACACCTAGCATAAACACTTATGTTCTTGTGCAAATTAGGTCCTACAATCTACACCAATTATCTTTTACATACTTATTTAATTTTTGATGATAAACAAATATTTATTTTTACGCCGTAGGATGGTCACAAAGAGAATACTTTTAATGTGGCGAGTCTAATAGTGTTTTGTTTGCATATTACATTGGTAATCATGTCTCATTCGTGTTTGGAGAAGTATCTTGTGGAAGTTAGCATCCACATCCCTATTAGTTTCGGCTCTTGCTTTTTCATTGCCGACATCCGATAAAACTACTTTAATCATCAGCTAATTGATCGAATTGGTTTCACCTGGTTTTAAAAATTATGATGATATGTAAGAATGAAAAGTCTTAAGGGTTTTACTTGTTACAATACTAGCTGATTCGAGATCGGGACCAAGAGATATGACAAAAAGCTACATTAAATTAAAATGAGATGGAAGACAAAGCCAACCAGGAACCTTATTTCGACAAATAAAACTAGCTAGGATCAAGGACTCAGGCCTTCCCTGGATAGCCTCCCACGATAAACATGAGTGATTTGAGTGACAAGACATTAACTTTGAACTACTATATAATTAATAAATTTAAAATATTAAAACCTAACATAGTTATAAAATTATAAGAGTTGAATTACTAGAAGTTGTGCCTAAAAATTTAAAATAAACCCAACATGGTTATAAAATTATAAGAGTTGCATTATTAAAAGTTGTGCCTAAAAACCCAATAACTTAAGTAGTTAATACAATGTAAATTTTGACGTGTAAAAGACGTTAGAAATTTTGAAGTCAGAAGAACATATATGAAATATGTATTGTGTATGTTTATTGCATACATGTATGTCATAGGCGTTTTATATTTTCAAATAGAATAATTTACAGTTAATTAAAAACTGAATCCAAGTGATGAATCAAAACAGATCATTGATGTTCGATTATATTATAGTAATAACGATACCAAAGAAACAAGCACATATGGTTAAACTAGGCTCCAATAAAATTAAACTTCTTTGCATGGAAAGCGGCTATCGGTAAGCTATCGAAAAAGATGACGCTTAACAACATGTTAATAAAATACCTCATTGATGTGTGTGCATTATAACTTGGAACAAGAATCAGTTGATTATTTACTTACTGACCACATGTCATTTTGCGAAAGAACTATGGTCCTAAATCAGCTAATGATGCAAACTTCTAAGACCAACTTCAACTCAGTAAAAGAAGCATTAGCATATCCAATGTCACAACACAAAAATATGGCACTCCAAAAAACCTCAAGTGATTTACATGGCTGCTTGTTGGGAAATTTGGAGCTCAAGAAATGAAGTAATATTAAACAACTTTGCAAATGATGTTGGAGGAGATCAAGATACATTAGTATAAATAAAATAATCAGAATAAACGTAATATATTGGAACGAAAATCTAATTCTAGTTTTGTAAGCTTTTAGAGGGTGTTTGGGATCAGTGGCGAAGCTTGCCGGAGAAAACGGAGGGGTCGGGCGTATATATACCAAAAAATTTCTATAGAATCGGGGGGGTAAAAACGTATATATCCAAAAATTTCTATACGAAAACTACATATATAACACTACTGAGCGAAAAATCCCGGGGGTCGGGCGACCCCCCCCGCCCCCAAGAAGCTGCGCCCCTGTTTGGGATTGAGTTTGGATATGACTTATTATATTAATTTATTTATTGGAGCCCATAAGTTATATTGAAGAGCTCAAAATTCTGGCTTTTGAAAATGACTTATTGAGTTTTTAAAATAGCTATATAATCAATAAGTCATTTCCAAACACCCTCTTAATATCCATAACAATCGGATTCTCGTGGTGGATATAAGGCTATGTGGTGTAGTCATGACCCAAATACCCTCTACGTCAGCGTTATGTCATCTCACCCTTATCCACTAACCTAATTCACCAACCTGTATAGTGTGCAGTGGCGCAACTTAGAGGGGGCCGAACCGGGCCTCGGCCCGTGCGGTTTTTTCGCCCAGTGGTGTTAAATTTCAAGTTTTCGAGGATTTTTTTAAATGAGTATTGGTTCGGCCCAGGCTGATTTTATCTCCAAAAAACATCGGCCCATGCTGAGTTTTAGGTCAAGATCCACCACTGATAGTGTGGACCATGACCCCCCTATCCTCCTCACCACTCAAAATCCCCTAATTAATTAAAAGAAGATCATAGTCACCATGAATTAAACCACACGAACCATCACGGTTTACTCGGGAAGGCGGTGTAGCGGTGATTTCATGGTCCATTACCCAAACCACTGATCTGATAGGTCCGAAACGATCCAGTTTTAGTCTCGGTTCGGTGAAAAATAGTGAGACGGGTGATTCGAGCCAAGAACAAACGAAAATGAACAAGAAAGATTGAAACTTTAATGATTGAAACATAGATATTTGCATTGAATGTGATAAAATAATACAAAAGATAATTATCCACCCCGGGTGAGCTCCCCCGGGGTGGTGGTTGACAAATGCACACCCTCCAATTGAGGTGTAGTAATCTATATATAGCCCCTTGAGCCTTGTCCTCCAAGCAAGCCGTCTCTTGCTTGTAAAACCTACTAGACTCGCTAAAACGCCCGACTAAAACAAATAAAAACACCAACCTATAAATAATAAATACGCTAAATAACGCTGGTGTAATTGATAACTTCATTCTCCATTTTGACCTAACAATATTCCCCCGAGAATGATGCTATCAATTCTTCAAATGATCTTCAAAAATAAATCTGACACCGTCTTCGAATCTTCACAAATTGGCTAAATATCCAAAATCTTCATTGTTGTTTTCCCTCCGCAAATGTAGACCCTCCTATATCTTGTCGATCAAAGCTCCTTATCTTACTTTTGAAGATACAATTGTAATAGGCATATGATATGGTCGAACTCCAATGATAAAAATTAAATAATTAGCTTCATTGTGATGATCAACAATTATGTAAGATTGCATTTAGCTCCTGATCCACGGCAAAAGTCGCCAAATACCATAAAAATGACGGCCCAAAAATATATCATAAAGTCACCGGCCCAGTCTTGTTCATGTCCCCAAAAAATATAATAAATCCCGGCCTTAAACTGATCAATACTCTAGGCCCAATAAATACGCTAAATAACATCGGTGTAATTGATAACTTCATTCTCCATTTTGACCTAACACGACCCATACCCATTTTTCTCTATATTTTTAATAAAATTCTTGGCTGATAATCATAACACGAAGGAATGAATGACACTATTAAACACAAGATATTATCTTAAAAAAAGATAATAAAAAATTCGAAAACAATAAAAATCTGTTGAAGCAAACAAAGAGAGGAGGTCAACAGAAAAAACAAGTGGCGGCAAACACTCAACCATTCGTACGGATGACGACGACGACACACATCCACCACACACACACCAACACTCTAAAATCCCGACGATGATCATAACCTAATCCCCAATTCTCAATCCCCCCATCCAAACCCTAAACCTTCCAATGGCAATTGCTTCCATACCGTCCTTCAACTTAACCGCCAAATCTTCCCCCCTCTGTTTCAACTTTCATATCGCCGGAATCAAGCCTCTATTCACTTCATCTTACGCTAAATTTGGATCCTTGAAGAAGAATCCAATTCAGATATCTGTTTGCAAAGCGGTGGTTTCTTCTTCCTTATCCTTCCGTGATCTCGATGCTGATGACTTTAGACATCCTCTTGACAAGCAGGTGACTTTTCGATTAACTTTGTATGTTATTTGTAGTTCGTGATTTAAACTAACAATGTTTATTGTTCAGAATACGCTGCTTTTGAAGGCGATTCCGGGGCTGAATGAGATTGGGAAGGCTTTGTTAGGTAAATGATAGTGGTTTGTTCAAGTCTTCATGTTGATTAGGGTTTACCTATCTGTATGTTAGATGTTGTATGGTTAAAATTTTGAAAACTGCTGTTGATTTGGATTTTTGGTTGGTGTTTATGCTGTGTTAGTGTTTCCTGTAAGAATTATATTGTGTTGGTTGCTTTCTCTGTGTTTTTAATCTGTTTCCGAACCGAAATTGTAATAGGTTATAAGGTTTAAACAAATTTTAGTTGGCCAGATTTGATGTGTATGGACTTATAACAAATTAGTTTCTTCCCTTTGCATTTCTGATAGATAACGGCGTTAAAGTAGTGAATTCAAAGCACTTGTGATGTATGGCTGTTTTTATAGGTTGAAGTGAATGTATGTCTTACATATTCGCCAGATTTCGTTTTAGGGATCCTCTAGTTCTTCGTGATTACATTATCAAGATTTCGTTTTAGGGATCCTCTAGTTCCCTTTGCACATGCGGAAGTCTCGTGTACCGTGCTTGCCCTTTTGCTTGTGTTAAAATATCTAAACGTAGAAGCTATTAGGAGATGTCTTTGTTAACAGCAAGCAACTTGCTTAGGTTAGAAGAAGTCTTTTGTTTGCAGGGATATCTTTACATCTATAGGCAATGTTTTTTTGGATTTTATCGTCATGTTTCTTTATAGTATTCTCAGCATCACATAAAATTGCAGGGAGCATAACTGAACAGGTCATGGTACTTGAAAACATAGGGACCTCTGTTCTTGTATCTGAAAATCAGGTATATTCTACTTTCATCATAGAATCTATAGAAGATGGATATATTATATATAATCCCACTTATTTTTTCCACAAAATCACAAATTCATATGATGTTTTGAAATCCACCTCATAGATTTATGAACTAGATTTTTTTTATTTGATCTTAAACTATTTTTGAGGTAACATGCTAGTGAAGGATTGAGTTTTGTTTTCTTTTCTTTCAGCTTTCAGAACTTCATCAGTTAATGATCCAGTCAGCAGAGGCACTGAAAATTGAAGCACCTGACTTGTATGTACGCCAAAGCCCGGTACCTAACGCATACACTCTGGCCATTAATGGCAAAAAACCATTTGTTGTTGTTCATACAAGCCTTATAGAACTTCTTACAAGAAAGGAGCTGCAGGTAATTTGTTTATTTTTTACTCACAAATGTTTACTTGATTTTACTAGTATACATATACCACCTATTCATGATTTTCGATATAGATCAAATGCTATTAACACAATATGTTAAACATGTATCAACAGGCTGTTTTGGCTCATGAGCTAGGGCACCTTAAATGTGATCATGGTGTATGGTTAACATTAGCAAATATTGTTACCGTTGGGGCCTATACGATACCTGGTAGGTTTGGCCATAGATTAAAAAATTGACGAAATAAAATTCTAACAGATTGTTCTGTTTGTTCAGGGATTGGAGGCATGATAGCCCAGAATTTAGAAGAACAATTATTTCGATGGCTTCGAGCGGCAGAGCTTACTTGTGATCGGGCTGCTCTTCTTGTAGTTCAAGATCCCAAGGTATACCATAAGCAAGTTTTTTTAATAACTAACTTTTATGTTTTTTATTATTTTTAATTTTTCTTTCATGTCCTACAAGAGGTGGTCATGTCTGTTCTAATGAAACTTGCTGGAGGATCCCCGTCTTTGGCTGATCAATTAAACGTGGATGCTTTTCTAGAACAAGCACGATCTTATGAAAAGGCAGCTGCAAGTCCAGTAGGATGGTATATAAGGTAAATAAGAGCTCTGTAAAATGGGCATTTTTGGTAACGGGTCAAAATGAGTAATTTTTTTTACCGGCCAAAACACTTAATATTTCGATCTTGAAAACATTTGTCCAAAACACTTAAATTTCTTATAAATACATAATGTATTAAATTAAATATGAGTACTTAATCGAATTATTTTAGTAACAGTTCAGTTCTATTGCATAATGTGATTTACAGGGTTTTATGCATCAAAAGTACACTTTGACCAACTTTCATCCCATTTGACCCGTTATACCCACTTGACTCATTTAGAGATATAACATAACCATAACTTCTCTATCTCTCTTTTTTTTTTTCTAGAAACGCACAAACAAGACAACTTTCGCATCCCCTTCCAGTACTAAGAGCCCGTGAGATAGATGAGTGGTCAAGAAGTCAAGAGTATAAATCTCTTATGAAACGGGCTATTAGTACAAACTCTGTGCAAAAAGTGTAGCAGATTGGGGAAATATTATATACGTAATGAGGTAAAGGTTGCTCTTTCTTAGTACTCAGAATCAAACTTCAATATGAGAAAGTTTGATTAGCTATGGGTTCTTGCCACTCTGTTGCTGATTGGATAAGCATTCATCTGGTTATACAAATTCAACGACCACATCTAGTTATACACACTCGTATATATACGACCTTTCTTATACATGTACAAATTCAGATATCATGTTTCAAAAACACGTTTATACATGTTAATATAAACTCTGGTTAAGCTATACTATGTAGTTTAAAAATGTTGTGAGGCTGGGCTCTTGCTCGGCGGTTATATGAAATAAGTGTTTTTAATGATCTAAGGATTCGCCAGCTCATGAAAGAATTTGATTATGAAATAAGTGTTTTTAAAACTTATATTTCTTATGCATTAAATTAAAAGATAATTTAAAACTGATGTTTCTTATGCATTAAAAGATAATAAAGATGGACTTATGGTTTTTCTATAAACTCTAAAAGTAAAGAGTAAATTACAAAAAATCGTCATTTATGTTGATATTAGATTGCAAAGTGTCTCATTTGTCTTCAAAAAGTACAAAAAACATACTCGATGTTTGCAAATCCCTACACGTTATGTCCTTTAGCCCTAACTTGGTTATTTTTCATGGTTAAATCAAACCAAGTGGATCCAATACTTGTGAAATTACTAAAATACCCTCACCTATTATAAATTTTAAAATATAAAACTATATTGTACAATAAAAACAAAAAGAATTACTGTAATAATGATCTCTCTTTCTCTGTTTTCTACAATCTCCCTATAACCTCTCTGATCTAGCTCAAACAATAGGCACGAGAAAATGGGTGACCGAATCAGCCACCATATTCAACAGATCTAACGTCGCCGCCCGATATGTCGCCGGCGAGTTCGAATCTTTGCTGACCGGGTCACCTAGAACCGAGCCCAAACATCTATGGGTGTTAAACCTTCGTCGCAGATCTGGTCACTTGGAATCAAGCCCAAAAAACCGCGATCTACAACCATAGAGCAGATCGGGGCTTGAAAGGCACTACCGCACCAGCTTCTGTTGTCATATTAGGTTGCCGGAAACACAACGGTGGCGCCAAACAACACCGACGGTCTACCACCATTGTCGCATGTGGCGGTGGTGTGAACGAAATACAACCAATCAATTAACTTTGTCACACCCCCAAAATACCACCTAGGGAGTGTCCCTGTTAGGCGTGTGACGTACCAACAAGGAGCCACTAATTACATTGAACCCACACATGTTTCAAAATAAAGTTCTCGATTATTAATAAAAATACCATCAACAAGTTTAAGTGAAAACCAAAGTGTTCAGCGGAAGCAAAGTTAAACAAAGTTAAACAGTTTCAAACCAATAATTAGTATCAAGAAATCAATAACATGGATCCCTCCAGTCGACCCATGACCACTCCAGCTACTCCAGACAGCAAGTTCCAATGCAAGACATCTAACGACCTACAAGCATGCAAACAAGTGTGTCAGACGACGCTGGTGAGTTCAAAGTTTTGTTAACGAGTTTAGTTACCAGATACAAGTATAAAACAGTTTACCAATTTGATTTGATGTTGTTATTAACTCGATTACCGTAATGGCTACAAGATGTATTTGCCCAACCCCAATGTCTCTATCAAAACATTGGTCATGCTTTAAGGAAATTAGTTCACGCCCGTCCTCCCCTGTACGGTGTGAGGGTGCCAAACCTAATAGCGCTATCAACTAATAACCTCGTTGCCTCCCCGGCAACTGTCGGTAGATGTAAGGGGTCTTATGTGATAGAAATTGAGTATAATAACAAACATCCCAATAAAGAAGCGTTCCTCCCCGGAACGTTACCCGATATCCCTCCCCGGGATGCATGCTTGGAAAAAGAGCAGTGAACTCACCTTTGATTTGCTTGGTAGGATTAGTTACGTTACACTATTCGTTCCAAATTGATCAACCAAACCCTAGTGTGGTTACCAATATCAGTTAGTCTCATATACACATAGATCACGTATTCTTTACACATACTACACTTGCAGTGTACACAGATTTCACATATCGTTATGCAAGTCACCTCAGTAATTCATGCAACCCTACTAGTTTATCATCATCATATAATCACATATCATGTGTTCGGTCACATACTAGGTTACATTTATAAGTTTATGTACAATAAATACCCAGCAACCCATTATCACACGTCATCCACTTATGCGGCCCAAAAGATTTACACGTTAAGCTCAAACAGTTTACTAAGCCTACATACATGTGTGGCCCCCCTTTTATTGCATCCCGGCCCAAATAAGCTCAACACAATTTTACTTACCCCACATGGTGTTTTAAGAAAAGAACAAGACTCAGCCCAAACAGGTTTGGCTCAACTCTGTTATGCGGTCCAAGACTAAATGTGCAATACGTCTTATAGGTGGCCCGGTTTTTCGTCTGTGACCCAACTTACATGCTAGGCCCAACAAACGAATTACCCTAGTATTAGTGCATGGTTCATGTGTGCATGTGTATAAGTTTCTGATGTTTTGCGGCCCACTATAACTCGTGCCCAAAGATCACGGCCCACTATGCAATACTCATCCAATTCCTCTAACAGTTTATCATGGAATCCATATTCAAGTCTCATTTATCGACATATCAAATCCATTACCTAAATCCAACTATTCATGGAATCCATATTCAAGTCTCATTTATCGACATATCAAATCGTTTTGTTTTTGCTTACTTTCCCTTCTTTTCTCTGAATGTGTTGCTCGTTTTTGGGCAGGTGCCAAACCAGCCAAGACTTCACACAAAATTGATATTTCCAAAATTACTCCCCCTGCCTCTCCGCCTTCGAGGACATTTGGGTTGTCTCCTCCTCACGAAACCTCTGGTGAGAAGAGGAAAGAAGATGTCGTGAATGTTGAGCAGGTTGGAGAGGGTGGTGGTGATACAGGTGGTGCTGGTGGTGATGATCGTGGTAAGAATATTGAAGTCGAGGTGGAGTCAAGTGAGGCCACCCCGCGTCAAACGATATATACCAAACGCCCACCAGGTGGTGGTGGTGGTGCAACTTCCGGAGCGGTTCGGAGTCCTGATTTTGAGTATGCTCGGGGTGGGTCCTGGGATACCCACAACCCAGCCTGTGATGATTTGCCCCATGCTCCTCGCTGGCGTCTGACCCAGGGCTCCCGGATGAATGATCTTGAAAATTGTCATGAGTTTTTCTCTCTGTCTCTCCCCCCCGGCTGAAAGGTTATTTCAGAAGAGGCGCCGCCGGTTAGAACTTTTGGATGATCATGTTCAAGCCGGGGTTAACTTCTGGTCCACTTCTCAGGAGATTGTCCGTGAATGGAAGCTGATGGGGGAAGACACTCTTGAGTTCGAAAATGAGAAGAAACTATTTGCGGAAGAGAGAGAAAAATTCAATGCTGAGAAGAAAGGGTTGGTGTGGAGGTTATCTGAAGCAGAGCAGAAACTTGCCCAGGAGAAGCAAGTCAATGCTGACAAGCAGAAAAATTGGGAAGCTGCGTGCGAGCGTACTAATGCGGAGCTGAAAACTCAACGTGACGCTATTGTACGTTTGTCTGGTGAGAAGACAGAGATTGATGAGGAAGCTCATCAGGCGCGTGTCGCGTTTGAGAAGAAAGAAAAGGAGTATGTTGATCGCATTGCCAACTTGGAAAACCTTGCTAAGCAGAAGGTTGCTGATTGTGAAGCTGCTGAACGCCTTCTTGAAGAGAGGACTGTTGAATGCAAGGCCTCTGAAGTCCTTGCTGAGGAAACATCAGCTGATTGCAAGTGGTTGCTTTCGCGCGCGATGCCTCTCGTAACTTCCTTTATTTTATTTTGTGATTTTCGTGGACTGTTTCTCTTATTTGTGTGTTTCTCGTAGATTGCTGGTCGCATAGTGAACTCCCACGAACTTGCCAACTATATGTTTGAGTTGGGGCAAGCTGGTTATAATAGCGGGCGCAAGGATGGTTATAACGAGGGTAGAGCTGCGGCTCTTAATAATGAGAAAGACCATCACTTTGAGTTGTGGAAGGAGGATTGTGGTGCGGCCTATACTGCAAAAAGACGAGAGTTCGTGTTTTTAGATTTTGCTGTTGTTAAGGCTGCTCAAAAATTGGCTCGAAAGTCTGATGGTGTTGCCTTGTTGAAAAAGGCTCTTGGGGATGAGGGCCGTGCGGCTGCTGGTGCTGGTCCCAGTCATCCGGAATGAAGGATTCCGGCCTGCGTGCCGCGTATGGCCTTAGGTGGCCTTGTAATCACTGGACAACTTTGTGAACAGTATTAATTTTGCTTGTTTGTCGTGTTTCTGAACAATTGGATATGCTTGACGTTTGTTATGTTAATATTTGCCTTTGTTTTATTGCGAATTTTGTTAACGTCATAATATGTGCATGTGTAATTACTTTGATTCAGGTATCACGAATGAATGATGGCGCTGACAGGTTGTGTTGTGTTTATTACAACGTTTTATTCTGTCGTTTATGCGCGTAGGTTGGTTCGTGAATACGAAGTGATCGAATTACAGGTTATTGTGTGGACCCAGCTGTGCTCAGCCTTGGGGGGTGCTTATAATGTTTGTTTGTCCTGTGTTCGATGCTTTCGTGTTTATGTGGGCACGAAGTATTTATTTGGCGTTTGTTAGGCTTTAGTTGTGTATTCGACCCGGCTGTGCACTTTGTTTGTGACATGCCTTGGAGGTCTACAACGTTTCCTAATGGTCGAGCCATTGATGTTTTCGTGTATGCCCAAAGTAATATATGCAGTTGTGACAAAGAAATTTGCATGATAGAAAGATAGCCAAACACTTCTTGTATTACTATAAATGTGTTGGCGATTCGGCCGTTGCAATTACATAATCTTTTTCACAGGTAACACTTTCTCAGCTGTTGGGCGTTCCAAGTTCGTGGAACCTCCTTGTTGTCAATGGTGCGCAGCTTGTAGGCCCCCTTTCCGAGTACTGTGTTGATGACATATGGACCTTCCCACTTGGGAGCCAATTTTCCGGGTTTTTCAGCATTTGAGGCCTCGTTGTCTCTGAGGACGTATTCTCCCGGGTAGAAGGTGCAGATTCGGACTTTGGAGTTGTAATACTTTTCCAGCTTCGTTTTGTACTTCGCTTCATTTATTGCCGCCATTTCTCTCCTTTCTTCTAGGAGGTCAAGGTCGATCCTCCTCTCTTCTTCGTTGTTGATCAGGTTCATTGAGAGCATTCGTGGTGACGGCAATCCTATCTCCGCTGGTACTACTGCCTCGGACCCGTAAACTAAGCTAAACGGTGTTTCTCCGTTGCTTGTCTTAGGCATCGTCCTGTGGGCCCACAAGATGCTGGGCAGTTCGTCTACCCAACCTCTTCTTTTTTCTCCCAACCTTGCCTTAATTCCGTCGACAATACTCTTGTTGACGGCTTCAACTTGACCATTCCCCTGCGGGTGCGCTACCGAGGAGAAGGTGTGCTCAATGTGTAGTTCTTGAAACCACTGTTGAAGACTGTCTACGGCAAAGTTCGTTCCGTTGTCGGTGATGATCCTGAGTGGTAATCCGAAACGGCATATGATTTGTTCCCATATAAATCTTTTGACGACGGTGGCTGTGGTTGATGCAAGTGCCTTTGCCTCTACCCATTTGGTAAAATAGTCGACTGCGACTATTATGAATTTGACAGCGCCTGGGGCTTCGGAGAAAGGTCCGACCATATCTATTCCCCACTGTTGAAAAGGCCACGCCGTTGTGACTGGCACCAATTCATTCTTGGGGCGCATCGTTTTGGGGGCGTGTCTTTGGCACCCGCTGCACTTCCTCAGAGCTTTCACCGCGTCTAAATGCATTCCGGGCCAGTAGTACCCGACGTTCATTACTTTTGCCACAACCATCCTCGGTCCGGCATGGATGCCGCAGATCCCTTCGTGCACTTCTCTGATCAAATAATTTGCGTCTTCTGGATCGACACATCTTAACAAAGGCCCGAGGTATGATTTTCGGTATAAAATTCCATCAGCCATCTGATAATGTTCTGCCTTGTACTGGATTTTTCTCGCTTCTGCTTTGTTCTCCAGGAGTATTCCAGATTGAAGGTACGCGATTATCAGAGTCATCCAAGACGTTGTTCCTACTTGAACGACGCTTACTTCTCTCAGTGGCACTGACGGGTTGCTTAAGACTTCTATGCGCACATCTTTCGCCAGGTGTTGGAAACTTGTAGATGCGAGTTTACTCAGCGCGTCTGCTGGTTTATTCTCGCTTCTATTAATGTGGTGCACCTTGTAGGAGTAGAAGGTTTGTAGCAAAGTCTTTGCTTGACTCAGGTAGAGCGCTATTGTATCTCCCTTGGCTTCATATTGCCCGTTGATTTGTCCGGCCACTAACATGGAGTCCACATGCGCTTCGATGTGTCGTACTCCCATTTTGATTGCAAACCTTAAACCAGCGAGGAAAGCTTCATATTCAGCTTCGTTGTTTGTGCTCTTAAAATCCAAGCGTATGGCGTAGGTGAACTCATGTTTGTCAGGGCTCACCAGCCGAAGCCCAGCACCTGCACCGTCTTCGTTAGACGCGCCGTCTGTGTATAATAACCATGGTTCTTCTACTTGCTGTTTTTCGGCTTTTTCCATTGCTTTACATTCCCGGTCCTTGTCATCCGGTACCTCTGTCATGAAGTCTGCAAGTACTTGGCCCTTAATTGCCGGTCTTGGCCTGAAAACCACATTATGGCCCCCTAGCTCTATCGCCCACTTTGCTAGTCTCCCTGAAATCTCTGGCCTTGCGAGGATGTTGCCAATATTGTAGTTTGTTTGCACGTGAATGACGTGGTTGGCAAAGTACCGGCGCAGCCGTCTCGATGCATGAATCAGTGCGAGTACTAGTTTCTCCATGATGGCATACCGGGTTTCTGGGTTGGTCAAGGTTCGTGACACATAGTAGACTGGCGTTTGGACACCTTGTCGATCAACAAGTAACACTGCTCCTACTGCTCTGTCGGAGGCTGATAAGTATAGCACCAGGGACTCTCCCTTGACTGGTGCGGTTAATGTTGGCAACTTGATGAGGCAATCTTTCATCTCGCGGAATGCGCTCTCGGCTTCCGGAGTCCACGGAAATTGGCTTTTCTTCATGCAGTTGCGTAGTGTTTTGATGAACGGGAAAGATTTGGCTGCATGATTGGCCAGGAAACGGTTAAGGGCTGCCAGCCGCCCTGCCAATTTTTGCATCTCCTTGATCGTCGAAGGTGAAGGCATGCGTTCGATTGCTTGTATCTTATCAGGATTTACTTTGAAGCCATCTTTTGTGACGATGAAACCCAGGAATTTTCCTTCTTCCATGCCGAAAGAGCATTTCGCTGGGTTAAGCTTGATACTTACTCCGCGCAAGGTGTCAAACGTTTTTTGGATGTTCATCAGCATTGTATTCTCTTCTTTGCTCATAATGACTAAGTCGTCCATGTACACTTCGATGTATTTGCCGATGGCATCATGGAAAGTCTCATTCATCAATCTCTGGTAGGACGCGCCTGCATTCTTTAAACCGAACGACATCTTGGTGTAGCAGTATAGCCCTGTCGGTGTTCGGAATGCGGTTTTGTCCTCGTCCTGTACGGCCATCTGCACCTGGTGATACCCTTTGTAACAGTCCAGGAAACATTTCCATCTGAATGTTGCTAGGGAGTCAATCTTTTCGTCGATATCTGGTAAGGCGTAGCAGTCGCGTGGACATGCCTTGTTCAGATCCTTGTAATCTACGCACATTCTCCAGCTGCCGTTGTTCTTTTGGACCATCACTGGGCTTGCTACCCATGTTTGGTATCTGACTTCTCTGATGATTCCCGCACTTAACAGCTCCATCACCTGCTCTTTCATAGCGTCGTGCTTTATGTCTCCCAAGTGGCGCTTGGCATGCACCACCGGTTTTGCTTCTTCTGAGACGTTTAATCGATGTTCAGCTATGTGTCGTGGAACACCGACCATGTCTGCCGGTGTCCTGGCGAACACGTCCATGTTTTGGAACAACAGCTTTTTCAGCGCCGCGCGCGTCAGATCGGACATTGCGGGTCCTAAGGTTACTGTCTGTTCCGGGTACGCGCTGTTTAACACCCATTTTTCTGCCTCCTGGCGTGGTGCTGGTTTACTTGCCTTTGCGGGTCTGAGTTCATCTGTTGCTAAGACTTCCTTGCTTGCGTATATTATTGCCACCCCCGTTTCTGTTGGGAATCCCACAGCTGAATGTGGGCCAGAGCAGATCATGCTGAAGTCTCCTTGGGATTCTCTTCCCAGCAGAATGTCGTGCCTTGAATGCGCGGGTAGCACCATGAACGTAACATCTTCTGTTCTTGAATTCCTTCCATCCGAGAGTAACACCGGGAACGATATCTGTCCAAGGGGAAAAACGGCTTCATTGCAGAAACCAGTGAGTGGGTAATCAACTGGTTCTAAGCGCGCCTTATCCTCTTGATCGAACTGATTAAAACATTGTTCATATATGATATCCGCGGTGCTCCCTGGATCGATGAAAATGTAATCGGTTTGGTAGTGCCCGATCACGCCTGAGATGACTATGGGTCTTCTTTCTCGTGGGCCTCCTCTTACGATAGGAAAAACAACCTGCCTTTCGCGCCAAGAATCGTCTTGTGTGCGCTTGTTGTAATTTTTCCTTGGCTTTCGTGGGCCCCCTTGAACCATGTGGGTTTCTAACTTCCTGAGTTTTTTGTTATCCGACCCTTCTTCCCTTCTTTGAATCTGGCGGTAATCACGCTTTCCCCCTTTTGCCAGATGAGTTAGCTTTCCATCTCTTAAGGCCCTTTCGATCTCTTGCTTGAGGCTGAAGCAATCGTCAGTTAGGTGACCCGTGTCTTTGTGAAACTCGCAGAAGAGATTGGGATCTTGACCCCTCTTGTTTCGCATTTGTAGGGGTGGTTTGAACTGGTGGTTCTCAGTTGCCAAGACTTCTGAAGGGGTTTTCGTTAGGAGTGTCCATTGTTTCTCCATGTTTTCTCTTTTCACCTCTTTTCGGTGAGCTATCTGATTGATTGTGTGGCGCGCATCCTCCCTTGCTGGGCTTCTTTCTCTGTGACCGGAGGTTTTCCATGGTTGGCTTCTGCCTTTCTTGCTATGCCGGTCATTGTGACTGTATCCGCGTTGACAGTGGTCATCACCGGTCAATTGTCTGTCAGACTGCGCAATGGTTTTGACCGCTTCAATGAAGGTTTCCCAATCTTTGGGTCCCCCGTCTCTTCCCTTTACACGTTTGATTAGATCATCGCACTTGACTGCCCTCATGAAGTGTGCGCGCATCATCTTTTCACCTACATCTCCTATTCCTAGACATTCTTTGTTGTATCTGGTGATGAAGTCTTCCACACTCTCGTGGTCTCTGCGCCATATGTTTAAACAATCAGCTGGGTCTCTGGTGTGTCTTCGTTGCTGAGAGAAGTGTGCAAGGAACTTCTCTCGGAAATCGACCCATGATTTGATTTTCCCTGCTGGCAGGCTGTCAAACCAGACGCGCGCTGCGCCGACGAAGGTTTGAGCGAAGGGATGACACCAAGTTGGTAAATTCCATCCGCCTGTTGCTCTAGCACCGTTAAAAACTTGAAGGTGATCGTCTGGGTCTGTCAACCCGTTGTATTTGCCCACGTTGTGTGGCAATTTCGTTTTATCGATAGCAGCCGTGGCGATCTCTCTGATGAATTTTGAATTCTCAGCCATGTCGTCTGGACGATAGCTCAAAGTGTAATCATGCTCTGCTTTTGGGTTATAACCTGCGCGCTTGCGAGGTTTGTATGCTTCATGCTCTGGTGGCAACCTGCTGAACACTGTGCTTTCTTTGTATGTTTCTTCGTCGTCTTCAAGTTCATCGTTTATGTTGCGCGGACCTAAACGACTTTGTATTGGCTTCTTTGGTTGGTGAGAGTACTGCACGTAGTTGCTTTCTGTTTCGCCGTAAGTGTCGCACGTGTCGTGCGCGCTCGGCCTTCTGATGTGTGGTGGAGGTACTGATTCAGGGCGTAAATTGAATGCATTGGTCTGTTGAGGCATGGGAGCGCTCAAAGGCCTTTGCAGTGGGGTGACAAATGCGGACTGGTTGGCTTGTGCTTGAAGCAGAGCTTGCTGCGCACTGAGCTGTGTGTAAACAAGGTTTATAGACGCCACTTGTTCGGCATACCAGGAAGCCAGAGTTTTTCCTTCGGGTAGCCCTAGTAGTGCAGAGAAGTTCAGTTGTGTTTGGTCCGATGGAGCTGAGGGGCCAGCTCCATGGCTCTGTGTTTGCACTGGTGGAGGTGTTTGTTGGACTACCTCCGACGGAGGTTGGAAGGTAGCTCCGTTTGTAGTTTGGGTGATGATCCTAGCTGGAGTTTGGAAAGTAGCACCAGTTGTGTTTTGGGTAACCACCCTGGATGTACTCCCAAAGATACTTGGAAAATCGTTGTTCATCGGCCCTTCTTGGATAATTTCGTTCCTTTGGCCCCTTTGGACGTGTACATTGTCCGAAACGAGTTCAAAAGAAGAAACGTCTCCATCTACCGGGTGAGAAGGGTTTTGTTCAGCCATTTTGACGAGTGTTTTTTGAAAAGAAAAGAGATGAGAGTGGTTTTTGCTAAAAGCGGATGGCGCCAATGATGAAACACAGGTTAACACCAGGGTTAATCTGTGGGGTTATTTCTTCTGTGGGTTCAATCTCCTTTCTTTCTCGTAGAAATGACTTGGATCCTACAAAACAGCAACACCGTTAGTCTCGTTAAGAGGGGAATGTGGGGGTTTCCCTCTTAACCAGGCTCCGGCGTAAGAATAAGTACTGTTCCGAGGAAGAATAAACAGTGTGTGTAGAGTGTGAGAGTATAGAGAGCAAGGTGGTTCAACCTGGATGATGAAGGGTCCTATTTATAGCCGGAGGGTGAAAGAGGGAGGAGCAGCAGTGCCAGCTATGGTTGCGCGCCAGCTGTCCAACCAAAGGGAATATCCCTTTGGTCTCCTCTGCTGTGGTCAGTGTAGTGGTACACGTGGCGCGCTTACGTTTGCCCACTTTGGAGACGTCGTACTGGTGTTGTCGGATTGCTCCTTGATCCGTTGCAGACCTACCTGGCGCCTGATGACTGGTGACACGTGTTGTCCTTTATGTCGGATGGAGCATCTTTGGTGCCACCTTGATATTTTCCAGAAGCTTCTGGATGGTCTCGTTGATGTCAGCGCCACATAGGATGGAAAAGTGGTGTGGTCCTTGCCATGTGGGCAAGGAATTGAGACCATACCTCTTAGAATCCATATTCAAGTCTCATTTATCGACATATCAAATCCATTACCTAAATCCAACTATTCACATGAATTATTAACATAAATAATAATCAGTTAAACCTTGCCCGTGATTATTTCGCCACACAACCCTAACTATGACCCGTACATCATAATCATCCCTTTTTAACGAATTCCGAAAACACTAACATCCTGCAAACAGTTGGTTACGAGATGATTTAGTCTAAGAACCTAATCGAATCCTCACAACTTTCACCCGTCAAGAACTTATGCTATTATTACGACATCTGATCCTGATATGTTTTCATGCAGCCCATAATGTACATAATCCGTTCTATGATTAAATATCTATATTAACATATCATTAATGTAAATCATGCTAGTTTCTACACAAACAACCCAGTTAGCGTTGGATTAAACATTCATATCAACATAGCATTAGCATGTACCAGTAGCATATCTCTAACACATATCTAGCACATATAAGATTCATACTCGTCATTGAAAATCATTCAGCATGTTATACATCATTGATAAGTAATTAAGAATCAAAACAATTATGTTAACACTAACCGAAAGAATGAAGAACTTCGGCCCAAGGACTACCGACGGCTCAAGTCACATCATCAATTTAATATTATAGCATGTCGGCCGTTCAAAAAAAAAAAAAAAAAAAAAAAAAAAATATATTATAGCATGTCTGATCAGATCACTCATACAACTATAATCACAATGACCGACAACATAAAGTGATCATTACCTAATTGATTTTCAACTCATATCTATCCATCACATACTTTATCCAATATTTTATCAAAGTGGCCGACAATACTTCACCTCATGATTTATATATTAATTTTGTTGACCAATATCACACACAAACAAGATAACTAATAATACAAGGCTCATTCTATACACACCCCCCCTCTTCCTAATTACACCCCCTTTGTGAGAGGAAAACTGTCGGTCCCACGCAGGCCCCACCTGTAAGTATGTGAGAGGAGGGGGGTGAAAAAAGTAAATAGGGGGGTGTAGAAAGTAGCACCCTAATACAAATATTACATACATGAGAATTTACTAAACTAAGGGAGGAGGGGTGGTTCACTAGTGATAGATTCTATCACTCCCACTGTCTAATAAAATCATGCCATGTCATCAACCAAATTTCTATTACTAGTGATATAAATATAGGGGGGTGGTATCACTAGTGATGGAATTGTATCACTCCCAAATTTTTTTAATTTTCATTTTAAAATTAAATTTCACTAACTTTTTTAATTTTTTAAATTTTCATTTTAAAATTAAATTTCACTATTTTTTTTAATTTTTTATTTTAAATTAGAAATTAACAATAAAACACTAAAAATTAAAAATTTCATTAAATTTAAAACATACTACTTCAATTTAACATGCTAGAAACATACAATTTAAAAAAAAAACCTACTCCTCGTCCGAATCATGAAACTCTAAACCTAGAGAACCTACTAGTTCGATTAAATCATATCTCAACCGAAAGTGAGTTTCTTCGTTACGCAATTGTAGATGGATATCTTGTGGAACTTGAACTTGAGTAGGGGGATCCGGCACCCAATCCGGGGATATTGCACGTCCGTCTTCTTTGATCATCATATTGTGTAATATGATACATGTATACACTATGCTATGTATTGATTTCTTGCTCGTAGCAAGAACCGGTCGGTGTAGTATACCCCATCTACCCTTTAAAACACCAAATGCCCTCTCAACATCTTTTCTTGCCGATTCTTACAATTTTTTGAACGCCTTTTCTTTAGGCTCGATAGGAAATGAGAGAGCTTTCACAAAAACAGACCAAGACGGGTAGATACCATCCACAAGAAAAAAAGCCTCGTCTGTAATGTCGACCGTTAACATAGAAAAGAGAGGAAGGTGCGGTACCATCCATTACGCTTTGGAACAACGGCGACGTATGCAACACATTGATGTCGTTGTTTGAACCTGGAACACCGAAATACGAATGCCAAATCCATAAATCATTCGACGCCACCGCTTCTAGTATGATGGTTGGTCTTTTGATGTCTCCCCTAACATACGCCCCTCGCAACTCTCTTGGACAATTTCTCCACTCGATATGTGTACAATCGATGCTACCGAGCATCCCGGGAAAATGCCATCTAGCCTCGTGTGCGGCGTAAATACGTGAGATGTCGTGGCTCGTCGGTTTACGTAAAAACTCGTTAGCATACAACTTAATGACCGCGTTGCAAAAAAGTTGCAAACATTCGCGTGAAGTTCTTTCCGACATAGCTAGATATTCATGATATTGATCGGGAGGGTTACCTGTCGCTAGTTGGCGAATGGCGGACGTGCATTTTTGTATCGGCGTGAAGCTTGCTTTGCCCCTCGCATCGTAACCTTCTTGAAACCATTCCTCGCTTGCTTCGATGTCTCCAACAATCTTTAAAAATAATTCTTTGGGTAAACGAAACCGATCTCTAAACGTTTCGGCATTGTAGAGCGGATTTTCCACAAAATAATCGTTCATCAAAACTTCGTTGGCACGTATACGATCACGGTCGACCATCTTCTTCTTTGGGCGGGACGACTCGGCATCAAGCTCGTTATACACCGACACAAAATATTTTAGCGTCTCGTTGTCGGAAGACGACTCGGTATCGCTATCGCTAGACATCGGAAACGTCGAATCCGTAGGGAATTCCATTTGAGAAAGATATAAAAATTGTGTGAAATGGGTTTAAATTGGTTTAAAATATGTAGATTGGTGTGTGTAAAATGGTTAAAATGGAGATATATAAATAGATAAAATGGTTAAGGTTTTTTTTTTTTTTTTTTTTTAAATGAATGTTACCGTTTTAAAACGGTCAAAAATTCAACAAACAGTCCAAATTTTCAAAACTTCAACGCGTGTTCTGTTCAACGCGTGTTCTGTTCAACGCGTTTTCTTTACCACGCGTTATGGGGTGGTCGGCGGCGGTGTAGCGTGATGGTTCAACGAGTGATGGGGTGGTATAACGGACCACCCCGTGTGGCCTTATAACCTTGATCGAATCAGATAGTTCTTCGAGAGGGGGGAGGGTCTGCTACAACCGTTCGAATTCTTGAGAGGAGAATAGGGTTTTGTTTTGTTAACTCATCAAGTTATACGTAACCTAGTTCTACCTAATCTACAAATAAGTAAATAAGAAAACCAACCCATGATTTACGGACCCATCTAACTAATTTAAAAAGTAAAAAAAAATACAAATTTTTTTTTGCATTCCAATTTTCGCCACTTTTTATATATAAAAAAATTTTCAAAAAAAAAAAAAAACTTTTTTGTAGTGCACATGTGTAATACTACAAATTTTTTAATTTTTTTTTATATAAAAAAAACCTGCGATTTTTATAAAAAAATTGAAAAAATTTTTTTGTGTGTTTTTTAGGCTTTTTTTAGTTAGTTTTCGAGTTTTCACAATAAAATTGGTTTTCATTTGAACCATCCCCTATATATGACCTGACCCAAACTGGACCGAAAAGAATTATATAAACAAATTACCCCTAAAAAATTTTGCACCCCATGAAAATTTTTTTTGGGTCCGCCACTAATAGCAACACATTCAACGAAAGTTAATATATAACAAAGACGTGAAATGAGCGAATCACTAAAGGTTAGAATCACAAATCTAAACAGCACTAATCTTGAAAGTTCGTGTTGTCACATCATCCCCAACTTGAACAAGTAAGCATAAAGGAGTGCAGTGATAAATCAAGATTGTTGCAGGTTTTCCTCAGGTGCCACAAACTTCAAAACACGATGCACTTTATAAAATGCATAAGTAAACTGCACATTCACCTCAAATCCACTTCATTTCATTTCAATTACCAGTTTATAAAGATTCCAAACAATAGCGTGAACGAGATACAGCCGATCATTCACATCAAAACACGATGCGATGACTGTGGGGGAAGGTGGTGATGACCGTTGGGGTTAGGTTGTGTGTGGTGGCGGCGACATGTAGGTGGTAGTGGTGGTGGTGGTGGTGAGGGAAGGTGTTGATGACTGTGGGGAAGGTGGTGATAACCGGTGGGGTTAGGTGGTGGTGATGGAAGGAGGGTGGTGGTGGTAGGGTGGGTGGGTCATGGGTGGTGGTACAGGAACTAGAGAGAGAGACAGAGTCGAGAGATTAGAGAGACTGATTTATTTGTATATTTTTAATATATCAACAGAAGCTTATTTAACAGATATATTGTGGCATCTACTTAAAAAGTTAAAATGATTGTTGGAACGAAACTTAATAATGCAAAATTATGGTGAAAATTAAATAGTCATTTTTGATGTTACAACTATCGTCATGAGAGGCATATCACTAGCAAACGTGCATTCGATGGTAGTTCAATGACAAAACTCAAATAAATACGCGATATGAATTCGTGTGTTATATGTTTTCTTTTGTAAGTGCGGCCGAAATCACAACACAATACTCAGGCACTTGATATTTAAGGCCTGTGATACGATTCATCATGCCCATGACCCATACGTAACCCGGTTACTTGTTTGGAGCATTTCAAACCCACGAATCAGCTGCACGTTTTTGTTGACCCCTTCAAAGTGCACATTTCCCTTTCTCGCATGCATGTAGAAGATAAGACTAGATCCACGTTTCATTTTTAATCGCATGCATAGCTGTTTCTCAGCATATTAAATAGCTTTGTATTTGCATCTGAAGAAACTTAAGAAGAAAATTGATCCAAATACTTGTCTTACGTTAAATTTACATTTTTGTTATTTACCTGTTTATTGGAGATTGCCGATCTTGAATACCGCTCTAACAGCCAGCCACTTAGATAATTAGCATAGGCGTTTGACATTCCATTAAAGAGAGATCGTTATGTATGGGTGACTCTTTATTGATGACGGTGATCCAAGCATATAAGAGGTTTTAATTGTTATATGTAATTGGTTTATAAGATCAATCGTGATTAGGGATGAGATTTTTTCCCCCGAATACCGGTACCAACTAAAGTATATCAGTGCCGGTACCAATATACATTTTCAGGCCTTTTATACCCGTACCCGGACCCGAGAAAAAAACCCAGAACCTGTTAATATTGTACCCAGCTATTTTATACCTGTAACTGGACCCGACCCTACCCGTAGGGTATGGATAGGGTATACCATTTTGAGATCAATACCCGTACCCTAAACTGGACCCGATTTATACACGAAAATACCGGAACCAGTCATACCCTATACTGATACCATTTTTTAATAGCCGAGAGAATACCTGAGCATATTTTTATGCTTACTTTACAACTTTTATGTTATTTTAAAAAAAATGCATTTAAGCAAATAATTTGTACTTGAGTAAATTTATGTTATTGTAATTAATTTGATATATTTTTACAAATTACAAACCAAACTTAGGTTTTAAACGTATTTATTAATACAATATATAAAAAGCTTATTTAATAAAACCATGTATTAATAACCAGTTCTAATACCCGGTAATACCCGAACCTAATCATACCATACCATACCTGGGTATATAAGGTACGGGTTTTCTCCTCTATACCTGTACCCAATCCCTATCCAGTTTCTCTCAATACCCAATCATACCCGAAACCGAGTATGAAAAGACCCAATTTGTTTGTATGTAGTATAAACCGGTACCGGTTTATTTCGGTATTTCCAATTTAGTACCGAATTTCATATGTTGAATCTGAAGAGTATTTTTTGGTAATAAGACCTCGGATCGAAGGCTTTTATTACTCAAAGTACGTTATTTATTATATATAACAAGTTTGGTTGATTAGCTAGAGTAGTTATTTTGTCATTTAGTGTTTTTTCGTTTATTTATGTTGGATATGAGAGTGTGTTTTTGATAAAGATAGTTTAATAATTCAAAGACTAACAATATATGTAAATAATAAACACATCATTCAAACATCAACTAATTGTCAAATGATTCATATGTTGAATGATTTAATCAATGCCAAAGTATAATAATCGCCCCCATCACCACGTGCATTCTTTCTCTAACCATTTATGCTTTTCTCTATTTAGATTATTTGATTAGAGGATATTAAGTTGTTAGAGTTAACTATTACATCATGTGTACCGTTTTATTTATAGTAGATGAGAGAACTGCTAGTGACGTCACCCAAAACTGTTGGACAAATATTTAAAAACAAGTGAAAAGCCTAAAACTACTAAAAATACAAGGAACTGCTGGGAAACCAAAACTACTGGAAGTGTCCAGTACTTTGGTTCCCGGACTTTAGGTGCTGTTTGTTTTTTTTCTTTCTAAAAAGCTCCGCGCATACTCTTCTGTCTGAGCCACGCAGACCACGTGCAGACATTGGCACACACAGACTGTTTGTTTTTCCGAAGACGTTTCATTAAAAAACGTCTGCGCGAGCTCTTCTTGGTGCAGACTTGGCCCAACTACTTCTAAGATCTTCTAAGGTCTGCAGAGGGTTAAACACCACCACCCACCACCACCGTTCACCACCCACCACCGTCCATCACTGCCATCACCGTCCACCGTCCACCATCGTCCATCACCGCTACCGTCTACCACCCACCACCGTCCATCACACCAACCACCGTCCATCACCCACCACCACCGTCTACCACCATTACCGTCCACCACCCACCACCACCGTCCGTACACCACCACCATTTTATTTTAAAGTCTACATACGTTAAAAAAACAAACAACCTTCTTCTTGCAGACTGTAGAGGTTTGGTCCACCTCTTCTTCTACAGATGTTTGCAGATGTGGTCCGCAGAACGTAGACATTTTACCTCTTAAATACAAACAACACCTTAGTCTTCAGTCTTTGACATTGTTGACCAACACTTGTTTTCAGCTGTCGACTTGTTGACCAGCACCTTCAAATATCAGCACTTTGACTTGTCTTCCAGTTCTTTGACCTAGTAGTTCTTCTTCCAGCTGTTTTGAGTGGTTGTTTGTGAAGCCTTCAAAGAGGAACATCCGGTACTTTGATTATAGCATAAATCTTGTTTTACAGATAAGCCAGATGGTTTATTTGGGTTTTGGCTTTCATCATTAGCAGATCTTACATAACCCAACAATCTCCCCTAGATCTGTTGATGCCAAAATCATACTTATTAGGGCCTGTCTTTTTTTTTTTCTCTTATTTGTTGATGCCAAGTGACCTTTCCCTGATCATGCCTTTGATCCCCAGCTCCAAACCGATAATATGGTCATCGTTTTCTTCCTTTTCAAGCTCAAGATCTGCAATGACTTTTATGTCATCTACTTTGATTATAGCATAAATCTTATTTTACAGATAAGGAAGATGGTTCATTTGGGTTTTGGCTTTCATCATTAGCAGATCTTACATAACCCAACAATCTCCCCTAGATCTGTTGATGCCAAAATCATACTTATTAGGGCATGTCTTTTTTTCTCTTATTTGTTGATTCCAAGTAACCTTTCCGTGATCATGCCTTTGATTCCTAGCTCCAAACCGATAATATGGTCATTGTTTTCTTCCTTTTCAAGCTCAAGATCTGCAATGACTTTTATGTCATCTAGGGTTAGACTTAGAACACCATACCCATCCACTTGGGTAATAGAGCCATCTTCTTTGAAGATTTCCACATCATTAGAGTCTTTGCTTGCTTTCCATCTCAAAATATTTGGGTTAGGGAGAAGTTAAGGCAACACTAGGTTTTTAGTCGATGGAGGTGAATGTGGCCTTGCAGGAACTGTAACCCCTTGATGTCTCACTGATTGATGTGGTAAATCTTGTGGATAATCTTCTATTCCTATGTGTAAGAACCTGTAGCTTGGTCTTCATTGGTCTTGAAAACATGTGTAACATCAGGCATGCAACTTACAAAAATAAGTTTTTCTTTGTCTTCCAACCCTTGAATCCAATGGGCATAACCATGCTTTTCTTTCAGGTTGTTCATGCAATTCTCTATGAGATTTGGATTGTAGGAGAGTATCTCTTGGGGTTTGAAAGGAACAACAACATACTCCTTTTTATCAGCAACGTGGACATCTGTGTTCTCCCAATTGAGTGGTGGAGGGAACTTTTTTGGATTTCTCTTTCTAGCATCATTGTAGTTGATACGTGGTTGAAAACCTGTTGTTTAATCGTTTCAAAGTTTATGTTTTTGATGTGTGTAAAATGCAACATATAAATTACATCAAATAAGGCATAAAACTAACCCTTTTTAGTACTACTGTTGGAAAAAGTGTGCTTTTGTCTTCCTTTTGTATTTTCAGGACCAAGAACAAAAGGAACAAATATGCAGCAAAAACTAACACAAATACAAAGAAAAAAAATAAACGTGGCATGCCCAACCCCTAGACAACATCTCCCCAATCAAAAACAAGAAACAGAAGGTTGACCACGGCCCGTGCCCAGCGGACACGGGGGCGTGGTTAGGTGTCTGCAGAAAGTGACAAAGTCATAGAAGCTTCTATTCCCGACACGGGGGCGTGCCCAGCTTAGCACGGGGCGTGGTTAATGCTAAAATTCACAGAATCTTGCAAATCTTGATAGTACAGATACGTTTCTACACACGGGGCCGTGCCCAGCAAACACGGGGCCATGTGGAGCCTAATGCAAAGTAATTAATGAAGAAAGAGAAAGATGATGGCCACGGGGGCGTGTCCAGCGGACACGGGGCCGTGGCCGGGCTTCTGTCCAGGCTATAAATAAGGGTGCTTGGTGTCACGACCCCCGACCCGGTTTGACCCGTTTCAGGAGCCGCGGGACAGAAATACTGCGGTATTTAATTAATTGAGTTTGACAGCGGAAGTTTTCATCAGGATCTTTTAAAATGTAAATATTTCCTGATTATTTTATTTCATAATTCGGGATAAAACCCGGTAATTTACAATCATTGGATTTCACGAAGAAATCTTTTTATTTTACAAAACATGTTTCTTTATTTTATACTGAGCCACTTCTTTGAGCTTGTAGTGCTATATGGCACTTTTCCTGATTCATAACAGATCACCTGAAACATGTTTGAAAAAGGTTTTGTCAGCGGGAAATACTGAGTGAATCATTCTATTTTGCATAATGATGCATAGTTATTAATTACAGCATAAGAGCGATTACAATGGCTTCTATCTTATTTTTATCTGGCATTCTGTCACAATGGTGACGATGGTCATACCACTATTTAGATCAATGAACCTAAATAGTGACGATTATCCCTGTAGGTCAATGAACCTTATTGGGAGAAAATTAGTAATGTGCACAATACCCCACTAACCAGTAATTCAAGATATCCATGACTTAGTCCCTGTAATTATAACCTTGAAAATAATTTGAGGTATTGTAATATAGTTGATAAAAAGAGAATGACTCACAAACTGTGAGAAAAAGAGAATGACTCACATTGCAGATTTATACGGGCAGAGTTTGGCCTACTGATTTAGCCTTTTATCCTAAATTTAATAACAGACACACAATTCTGGGTTAGTAATCAATCCAACATTTACGATAACTCACGAGATCAACCCTCACAACGAATGACAAAGTGCTATGCTTAAACATCCATCGAATTAACGACTAATGACAAAGCATCACCCTAATGTGGGCAGCACTTAAACATCCATTGAGTACATTGATCAATCGGACAATGAATCGTAATAGCGATTGTGCTAATACCCTGATTGCAGCGTCGATTTAGTGCCTGTGTGTGTTAATTGTGGTAAACAGACAATATCTCAGCGTAGAATTGGAATTCTAACGTCGTTTCAAATCCCAGAATCAAGTCCCAAACTCATCTATTTATAACCGAATTTTGACCCTTAGGCGGCCCGCGTGAGATGTAAGCTTATCCTTACGCGGCCCGCGTAACAACAACTTTCATGCCTAGGGTTGCCACGTGTGGGACTAGCTCAGCTGAGTCAACGATTTCTGAAAATTCCTTTCTACCTACGTTTTAAGTGGATAATCGTCAATAGGGTTTAACCCCCCCTGAGTTTTAGGGGCCCTAATCCTGATTCTGAAAATTATGAAAATTTTAGGGTTTGCGTAGAATCACTTGGGTCTCTCAATTAAGGTTTTCTATTGGTCAAATTACTTTAATAATTATGACTTTTGATGAGAGTCGTTACACTTGGCTCACTTCAAAGGCAACCCTTGGCAAACCACCTCTCTCCCACTTTGCCACCACTCCACCACCACTACAACACCCACATCCACCACCATCCACCTTAGAGTGTGTGTAGTAGTCTCGGGATCCAAGATTGATCGTAAGAGTTCTTGTCAATCAAAGGCCATGTTTGGTTAAGTCTCTTACATCACTTGGTGAAGACAAGCATTTAATGTAATACTTTTGATTTTTAATCTTTTCGCACTTTTTATTTGGTTTTGTATTAATGACTTTAATAACTAGTTTCTTATGTTGAAGGTGAAACTTCTTTACCATTTGTCCGTGGTGTCTTGGCATTACTTTACTGTCTATATAAAGTAAAAGATTTTCACCATTCATATCTCTACGGTCTATATAGAGATATGTTGGCTACCTGGTCGGGGGTTAAGGGAATGGTTTGGTAAGGTTCTTTCCTTATTCAGTGTATAGATCCTGCAAGGACTTGGGTCAAGCTTACTAGGACCTCCTTCAATACCCACTGGTATTGGATGGCGGGGGTGCGAATGGCTTGATCCCCTCATATGTAAACTACTATTAATACATTAACCTGGCTACTTGGGATTGTATCCCTGCTGACTCAAACCACTTAGCCGAGGGTAACGTCGCCTTCAAAAGAGGGGCCTACCACTTTACGCATTAATAACTTAATTAATTATCTTCCAATATTCCGACCCTTTGGGATTGTATCCTTGCTGACTCAAACCACTGGGTTGAGAGTAACGTCACCTTCAAAAGATGGGCCTACTACTATAACTAATATAATCTCTTAAAAAGTGCAAAAGTGCGGAAATCATCAAAGGTTACATTAAAGGCAAGTCGGATCCAAGTGATTCATCTTGTCTATCTGTTTTATTTTTATTTTTATTTTCAGCATTTTAGTTTTATTTTTCATGTTTAAAACCTTTTCTAAAAATTTTGATTTGATTAGACGTTGAGGATAAACCGGTACTAAAAGCTCTTGTGTCCTTGGACGACCTCGGTATCTTACCAATGCTATACTACGCTCACGATGGGTGCACTTGCCCATGTGTGTGTTTAGTGTTAGTAGAATATCGTGTTTTATAAATTTAAAACTTGACTAATGTGTAAAATGGGCTTAATTTATCAATAAAAACATATTACACCTTACACACACCAGTTTTACATGAATTTTAGTTTCGAATAGCCTACTTTGATTCAATTTGTGTTTTGTAGGTTTCGGGAGCTTCACGGAGCATCAGGACCTGATCGGGACCAACCGGGTGCGACGATGGAAGAAACAGGAAACCATATTTGGGTATTGTGTCGGCAATGGCATAAAGCCGCTTCATGTCATCAAAGGTTTCCCGTAGGCAGTAGATCAATGCGTTGGACAAAAAACGATATTGCACATTGCGTCGCCGACGCGACTTGATTTGCTCCGATGTTGTTTTTTAATTTTGACCGAGTTTTGACCATGTTTTGGGGGGATTATCAAGGGAGTTACGAGTTTTGAACATTAGCCTTTTTCACCATAACCTTCATCCCTAATCATTCCCTAATCACTATTTATCATCACTTTGATCCATCACCACATCAAACCCTAATCATAACATTCAATCTATCACCTCCATAACCTTTTCATCATAACAATCCACCAAACCCTAACCTAATCCTTCATTCATCACATTCAAGGGTCAAGACTCAAGAATGATGTCAAAGTTCAGGTGCTTCTAATCCGGTTATCTTGTTCTATCATCCATGAGCAGCTAATCTCTCGGGTTTTACCCAGGTGTAGATTTTTGTAAGAATTTATAGGGTTTCAACATTTATGTTTAATTTAATTTAATTTCATGACAAGTAGTTTTTAAACATTTGAATTTTATAATAATTGTCTTGCATTTGTATTGTATTCGTAAATTGTCGAGGGAAGATTAAATTTGACTTTGCGAAATGTTTATGTGCAATTATGCCCTATCATAGAATAGAATTTACATGTTCTTGGTAACGAAGTGCATTGCGGTTTTCACACCCCAACCGATAGCGGAATCATCGGGGCGCGGCACTAGGCGAATCAGATTGCCCAAGAGAATCCATAACGACTATTATATGACAATATTTTTAAAGGTTCATTATCCCATACTAACGAACAGATATTCATAGAACAATCAAAACGAATTACATGTCTCTCAAACAATCAAAATCCGACAACCTAGATTTTACTAGATGAGTTTCTAGACTTCCTATCCTTTTTGCAGCATAACAATCCATCAACCTGTCACATACATTAAAATAAAAGTCAATACAATAATGTAAAGGTGAGTACATAAGTTTGCTTAGATATAGTATAAAAAGCGTTTACGCATAACCAGCATGTAACACGTAACGGGCGAATCAAGTAACTATCAACAATGATACAAGCAAACCACATGACTGCGAGTAGAGTATGCACGACACATGTTCACCGTAGCGAACACGTGAAGTAAAGTATGTGATCCTTAACAACCCCTGACTAAACAGGTGCTGAGTCCAAACTATAGTACTGTTAGGGATAGAATTTCACAGCCTATGGATCACGGATCCTCAAGTGTAGCTTGGATCACGGATCCTCAGTTCAGTTTGAATTAAGGATCCTCAGAAGTCGCTGCGAGAATAAGGATCCAGGATCCTCATTGTTATTCTAAACTAACAATTGTTTCCATCACCTTTTGGCTTGTTTTGCAGGTATGTTTCGAAGAAGAACTTATTCCATCCGAGATACCAGGGGAATATGCTCTTTATTTTCAACATGTGCACAAGCTGAGGACCGTTGGTGGTGATCGTGGGTGAATGGCTGATTTTTCGAATAGTTAGTTACGATATTTTTAGCTAATTTAAGAGGGGTATTGAGCTAATTTTAGAAACCACTTGCACTCAGGTGAACATACATCATTTCTATTGCTATCTCTCGAATACACACACACTAGAATTCATTGTATCAAGCTCAATACTTCCGAAGTTGTAAACTTGTTTATTCAATATACTTGATAGTGATATTTTTCACTATCCGAGGTTTTTTATGCCGGAGATCATTCATTGATCAAGGGCTTTTTCCTCGTATAAATCCTTGTGTTCATCACTCATTTTACATACTTGTTGTTCATACATTTGTCCAATTAACCAAGCATCATACCACACAAAAATCAGATTTGGTTACATTATCCTTGTGTGATTTTTGACCAAAACAGTTTGGCGCCCACCGTGGGGCGATCGGTGCTTCATTCTTGAGAAATTTTTGTTCATTTCATCCATTTCTGTTCATTACCTTCAACCACATGGCTTCTCATGCGAAGAACACTTCAAGCTCCATGCCGGCGAAAGCTAAGCCCCAGGTATGTTGGACCTTTTGAGATTATTAGAAGAATAGGACCTGTAGCCTATCAGCTACAACTGCCAGAGGAAATGGCAGGAATACATGATGTATTTCATGTATCAAATCTCAAGAAATGCTTAGCCGATGAATCACTGGTAGTACCTCTTAAGGATATAGAGATAAATGAACAGTTAAAATTTGTAGAAAGACCTCTACAGATTGAAGATTGGAAAGTCAAGAACCTCAAGCACAAGAGATTAGTTCGGGTCAAAGTGAAGTGGGACTCCAAAAGAGGACACGAATACACATGGGAGCTTGAATCAGAAATGCAAAGGAAATATCCACACTTGTTCCAGTAGACCTCGAGGACGAGTTCTAAAACAAGGTGGGGAGGATATAACAACCCTCTTAAATTTTTCTGACACCCTAATATATTTTAAAATACCCCTATATGTCTTAAAATACACCCCGTATGTGAAAACCGAGCCCAAAATATGAAATATCATTAAAAATTAATTAAAAACAAGAAAAATAGGTCTCTCGCGGGGCGCGTAAGCCATCCCTTGAGCTTACGCGGGCCGCGACAGCTACGAGATCAGATCACACCCGGTGTCAACACATGTCACGATCATGGCGAGGCTAGAGGTGATGACCAATCAGAGCTAAGGCCTACACCCCTACTATGCGGGCCGCGTAGACCTTAGTCTCACCTTACGCGGGCCACGAGGAAACCAAAATTCAGCCCTATAAATAGCAGGCAACGACAGTTCGTTCAAATCGTTCAAATTTCTTTTCTCACTCGAATGATTACATAGTATAAGCTATACTCGGGTATAATATCCCCCTAATTAACAAAGTTCTGCTCCGATGTAAGTATTATAACCCCGGTTACGTATTAGATACGCTGCCCGATTGATCCAGGGTTCCGTAGCGGCTGTCGAGGTTCTGCCCGACGTAGTCGTTGGAATGCCGTCTCGGGGAGGGTATCGTTAATATAAATAAAGGGTTATTATACTAACATATGTACATTTGTGTAATTAATAGATTAACACCAGGAAACCCTTAAACGAAGTCTAAGACAACAATGCGAGTAATCTCCTTTTTGTAACTGTTTTTACAAAACCTTAAATATTTTACAATGTGATTAAGCAGTGATTGAGTCTTTGTAGTTCTTCAATTACTGCCGGTATGTTGGGGTTTTGTATACAAAATTTGGAACACGTTACCATTGGACAAAGAGTTAGCCAATGTGTAATATGACCCACCAGTCAGGATTGACAATACTGAATGAGTAATTGTGTAGAAATAAACAATGTGATAGCTCTCAATACTGTTAAAGGATCAAACTCTTCTTGATTAAACTGAGATTCTCTCACCAGTATTTCCCACTGACAAAATGTTTTTAAAACGCGTTTCAGGTAACAAAATGTAAAAGCCAAATTAGAAGAAAGCCAACTGGACTCTGATAAAACATTTCCTAACTACGGTCCTGATGAAATTTCCGCTGCCAAAATGATAAACAAATGACACCACCACAACTGGTTTCGCGGCCGCCCGTTCCCGGGATAGATAGGGGGCGGGGGTTGTGACAATCGCAGCCTTGAACAGGTTCATCTCAAAGTCATCAGAGAAATGCAAGGAATATTATGACATCCTGAGAAAGAACAAGAAATTTGAATGGACTGAAAAGCATGAGAATGCTCTCAAGGCCCTTAAGGATTACCTATCCTCAGCTTCAGAGGACATTAAATAGGCCTGTCACATCACCATTCTCACTGATGGTGGGTCTTCGCACAGGTGTGGCTTCCGTTGTCCAAAATCGAGTGTGCTTCGCGTTTGTCTTCGGAAAATCGAGTGTTCATCCCTCCAACCTTAAGCTACTGATTAGACTTAGAGTCGGAGAGGTCTTTGTCTCAGTCACGGATGAGAACCGGGCTGTGATGTGCGAAGTCAGTGCCTTCGTACGAAGACGGGCTTTGCACAGAACAGTCCAGCTCGCATTCGTGGCTGTTCTTGGCGTTCGGAGTTGTGTTTTCGTTTGAATCAGATGTATTTTCGAGTCCTTTTCATGAAGGTTTCGACACTGCCTCATCCCACTATCCAGTTGTAACGCCCTGCATCCCTAAACTTTAGACTATTGGCAAGTTTAGTCCCTGGACCTTGCCTAATGTCAATTTTAGTCACTGAACTATGTAGTCATTAATACTTTTGGTACTTGGTGAATTCTATGCTATATACTAGATGCTTGAAATGCCTAATTCTAGATACTTGGAATGTCTAAATCTAAATGCTTGAAATGCCTAATTCTATATGCCTGGAATGTCTAATTCTAGATACTTGGAATGTCTAAATTTAAATGCTTGAAATGCCTAATTCTATATGCTTGGAATGCCTAATTCTATATACTTTGGTGCTTGACTCTTGAGGCTCGTGAAACTTGAGACTTGGTTGAACGAGGGACTGGAGTCTTGTCACTGGCGAAAACTATAAAACTTTTGCACTATTGACTATAATCTAGTTATACTATTACTCCATACTACGCAACGCTTAATCTAACTCGGAAATCTAATCGAAGACGGTGAAATGGAAAGATGGGGTTGACCGAGTGGCAATCCGATCGAATGACCATCCGATCAGATAGCCATCCGATCGGATGACCACCCGATCGGATGGCCACTCGATCGGAGTGTCGGACCGCCATCCAATCCGTGCACACCGCCTCTCTTCTCCTCTCTGACACTATAAATAGGCCTGTCACGTCACCATTTTCACTGATGTGACTGCCTCACTGGACCCAGACGCACGCACTCCTCTTTTCCTCCATTTCTGGGCGATTTCGGTACGTTTTACACTTGATTTTTGTACTTTCTTGATCTACACTTCATTCTCTACGAGATTCTCCTTTGAAATCTCACTTTTCACCATGGAATCTCTCGGATTTGAGCTCTTGAAGGTGATGTCACCCTGGCGGTTTGTACCAAACTGTTGTGTGATGTCATTCTAGCCAACAAGATCTAACTCAGATCTAAGGGATTTCATGGGTTTACACTAAATCTATACTAGATCTACACTTGTCAAGCTAATAACCTAAGTTTATCTTCATCTTTTCTTAAACTTTTACATAAAACGGTAAGATCTGGATCTAAACGGACTGTAGACCTGATTATTAGTCTAGAGTCGGCTTGGAAAAGGATTGTTACCGGAGAAGATGACCGGAGTACGGATTCTGACATAAATATCATCACGAACTGACGACCGAACAGACTGGGGTGATTCCCACCCGATCGGATCGGCTGAACACTGATAAGTTTACCGTTGTCTTAATGCGTAACACCATCATCATTGCTAAATCAGAAACTTAGAGTTTTACAAAATTTAGAACGGGACAAGGTAACCCGATCGAATGGCAATCCGATCGGATAGCCATCCGATCGAACAACCACCTGATAGAGTGACATTTGCCCTTAACCCTAAACACTCCTGGAACTTTGAAGTCCTGATCGTCGAGTGGCAGCTCGATCGGATAGCCATCCGATCGAGCAGCCATCCGATCGAGGCAACAATGGATCTTGAAATTGGATCGAGTGGCGACCCGATCGGACAGCCATCCGTTTCCCTCAATTTTGTCAATTTAAATTGAGTGGCAACCCGATCGGATAGCCATCCGATCGGGCAGCCATCCATCCCATTTCACACACTTGTCACTCAATCAACTGGCAATCCGATCGGATGGCCATCCGATCGGACAGCCATCCGATCCAGTGACTAATCCGACACTTGTGCAATCTCGTTGTTTTGTCCGACACTTATTCGTTGCAATCTAATCAGGCTAAACCTAGAGAGCTCCCTTTGATCCAATAACGGTTAATCTGTTAAGCAATCACTGTGAGTATACTCGATCCCTTTTTGCTTTAAACTTTGGGATGTAACATGTATTCTATTAAACTACGATACTTGAGACTTTTGCAAACTAAACTCTATCCTACGTGTATGTGAAACTTGTGATTCTTGTATTCTATTTGTGCTATGTGAACGTTTAATCCAGGGTGTGTAGTTCCGCCTTAACAATAGTAGCGCTATAGGAGATGCACCTCCCCATTATTCTCGGGGGTATTGTTAGGAGGATTCTAGTTTTCCTTGAGACTTGGGAAAACAACAAAGCATCGGGATACTTGGGCTATGTAACGCCCTGCGTCCCTAAACTTTAGACTATTGGCAAGTTTAGTCCCTGGACTTTGCCTAATTGTTAATTTAGTCCCTAAACTATGTAGTCATTAATACTTTGGTACCTGGTGAATTGTATGTCATATACTATATACTTGAATTGTCTAAATCTATATACTTGGAATGCCTAATTCTATATACTTGAAATGCCTAATTCTATATACTTGGAGTGCCTAATTCTATATACTTGGAATGTCTAAATCTATATACTTTGGTGCTTGACTCTTGAGGCTCGTGAAACTTGAGACTTGGTTGAACGAGGGACTGGAGTCTTGTCACTGGCGGAAACTATGAAAACTTCGGTGCTATTGTCTAGTTATACTATTTACACTATTTCCCAATAAATTCGCAACGCAACGCTTAATCTAACTCGCAAATCGAATCGAATACGTGAAATGGAAAAGATGGGATTGACGGAGTGGCAATCTGATCGGATGACCATCTGATCGGATAGCCATCCGATCGGATGACCACCCGATCAGATGGCCACTCGATCGGACCACCATCCGATCCGTGCACACCTCTATTCTTCACACCTTCTCACACTATAAATAGGCCTGTCACCACACCATTCTCACTGATGTGACAGCCTCACTCGACCAGACGCACACACTCTCCTTTCCTTCGATTTCTCAGCAATTTTGGTACGTTTCACGCTAGATTCTTGTACTTTCTTGATCTACACAACATTCTCTTCGAGATTCTCCTTTGAAATCTCACTTTTCACCGTGAAATCTCTTAGATCTGAGTTCTTAAGGATGATGTCATCAATGGTGGTTTGTACAAACTACTATATGATGTCATTCCTGATATAGTCTAGCTTAGATCTAAGGAATCTCATGCGTTTTACACTAAATCTATGTTAGATCTAAACTTTTCAAGCTAATAACCTATGATTATCTTCATCTTTTCTTGAACTTTTACATAAAACGGTAAGATCCGGATCTAAACGGACTGTAGACTTGATTATTAGTTTAGAGTCGGCTTGGAAAAGGATTGTTATCGGAGATGATGAACGGAGTCCGGATTCTGACATGAATGTCATCACGAACTGACGACCAAACGGACTGGGGTGATTTCCCACCTGATCGGATCGACTGAACACTGATGAGTTTACCGTTGTCTTAATACGTAACACGTCGTTGTTGCTTTAAACAGAAACTTAGAATTTGTACAAAATTAGAACGGGACAAGGTAACCCGATCGAGTGGCAATCCGATCGGATAGCCATCCGATCGAACAGCCACCCGATCGAGTGACACTTGCCCTTAACCCTAAATACTCTTGAAACTTGGAAGTCCTGATCGTCGAGTGGCAGGTCGATCGGATAGCCATCCGATCGAGCAGCCACCCGATCGAGGCACAATGAATCTTGAACATTGGATCGAGTGGCGACCCGTCGGATAGCCATCCGATCGGACAGCCGTCCGATCCCTGCACACGACTGTCAACTTTAAATTGAGTGGCAACCCGATCGGATAGCCCTCCGATCAGACAGCCATCCGTTCCTTCACCCACTTGTCACTCAATCAACTGGCAACCCGATCGGACAACCATCCGATCCAGTGACTAATCCGACACTTGTGCAATCTCGTTGTTTTGTCCGACACTTATTCGTTGCAATCTAATCAGGCTAAACCTAAAGAGCTCCCTTTGATCCAATAACGGTTAATCTGTTAAGCAATCACTGTGAGTATACTCGATCCATTTTTTGCTTTAAACTTTGGGATGTAACATGTATTCTATTAAACTACGATACTTGAGACTTTTGCAAACTAAACTCCATCCTACGTGTATGTGAAACTTGTGATTCTTGTATTCTATTTGTGCTATGTGAACGTTTAATACAGGGTGTGTAGTTCCACCTTAACAATAGTAGCGCTATAGGAGATGCACTTCCCCATTATTCTCAGGGGTATTGTTAGGAGGATTCTAGTTTTCCTTGAGACTTGGGAAAACAACAAAGCATCGGGATACTTGGGCTATCACTTGTTGGACTGCGAACACTAGCACGACTGCAACTATTTTATTACTTACATTGTGGATATGAGTTGTTTTAATCTAGTATTCTATATACTCAAACTTGTATACTCGCCGGTACATTTTTGTACTGACCCTATTTTAATACATGTTGCAGGATGATAGGATGCTATGGAAACAAGTGAATCAAGCTAGGGTGATGCTTAGAAACCCACGTAGTTAATTTATCTTTGAACAATATTTGATATTTGGAGTAATTTGTTACTTGATGTGATGGTTATTCGTTTTAGACAATGTTAAATCAATTTAATCTATATGAAATTTCTAGTGTTATGGAATCTCATGAGCAATCTGAACGCTTAGTGCTCGCACCCCAATGTTTCCGCCATCGGTTGGGGTGTGACAGGCTATCACTTGTTGGACTGCGAACACTAGCATGGCTGAAACTATTTTGTTACACTCACATACGGATATGAGTTGTTTTAATCTAGTATGCTAATATTCAAACTTGTATACTCGCCAGTACGTTTTGTACTGACTTTATTTTAATACATGTTGCAGGATGACAGGATGCTAGGATTCTTGGAATCAAGCTAGGCTGATGCTTAGAAACTCATCTAGTTAATTAAGTTTTTGAACAATATTTGAGACTTGATGTACTTTGATACCTTGTGATGGTTGTTTGATTTTAGACAATGTTGAATCAATCTAATTTATAATGGAACTATTTAGTGTTATGGAATCTCATGAGCAATCTGGACGCTTAGTGCTCGCACCCCGATGTTTCCGCCATCGGTTGGGGTGTCACAGATTGGTACCAGAGCCATAACTATAGGGAATTAGGATAAGTAGGAATACTTGCCCTAGTCTATAGTTCTAGGAATCTTGACTCTTATATGTTGTTTAAGATTTATGCATTCTACCGTATCTGCTTCCTAGCAGCACAGTTTCTCTGTTAAACTTACATGCCTTTCCTAAGGCTGGTACAATATACACTTGATACTTTGAAAACGCTGTTAATCAGTGTTTGTATTTTGCAGGAGATTTTACCTCAAGTCAGGAGTGACATCCGAACCTTGATGGAAAATCTCCATAATATTCTAGTAGGTCTTATCTGCGGATAAGTACCGACGCTATTAGGGTACGATGTTGTCAAGTTAGAGGTGAAACTCAGACCTTGATAACTAGTCCCACTCTTTGATGATTTTATGTCTCGCCAAAGTCTCGAAACTTCCATTCAATTGGGTATGTGAAATGACCAAAAGGACGAATATCGTAGGCCTAACATCGATGATGTATTTGTCTAAGTAAGTCAAGACGCGTTGCTTTAATTCGAAAGGGGTTCGAATCACTTTGGTTAGTCATCGTTCCTCTACCCGGGACACTCTATGTTTTATGAGCCTATCTTTTATGTTATCTCGACTTTTACATGTGGTTTTAGACTTAATTCTTCGTTTAACTTGATTCTTCGTTTATTATGAGACTTTTCCATGAATCGCACGTATGTCCGCAATCTAAAACGTTAACTCTAATCCCAGGATCAACTAAATTTATGAAGTTTTATTCTATCATGATAGCCTATGTGGGAATCTTGATCGACTATGATACTATGTGAATCCATATGATGAATCTATGTGTTAATAGGGTTGTAAAGCACTAAATTTAACATGGCATAGAAGTACGAGGGAAAAGTGACGTGTCTGAAGCATGGTGGATACGCCACTGGTACTTCATATATATAAGTGTTTCAGACGTGTTACCAACTTTCGTACTAAGTGCCATGCGAAACTTAGTGTTTTGCAGACCGGTGATGAGTTTGTTGAAATCTAATCCATGGAAACTACTTGAATAATCTATGAGGAATCTATGTGTAATCTATGCGTACTCTAGCGTAATCTACGTGTAATCTAAGTATGTGTTGTTTTGAGAAACAAAATGTGAAACGTAGCCTAGCGCCGAAGACGAGGATGACGTGACATGTCCGAAGCATGGTGGATACGCCGCTGGTACTTCCTATATATACGTGTTTCTAGCATGTTACCGAGTCTTCGTACCACACGCTAAGTGAAGTTCGTAGATTTGTAGGCTCGGGTTGAAGTTGTGGATCTATTTGGTTAATCTATGTTAAATCTATTTGGTTAATCTATGTTGAATCTATTTGGTTAGTCTATGTTGAATCTAATTAGGTAATCTATGTTGTGAAAAGTGGTGGAATCTAATGTTGTGGTTAACGAAGCGTGACACCGATGACGAGGGGGACGCGGCATGATTGAAGCATGGTGGATACGCCGCTGGTATTTCCTATATATAAGTGCTTCCGTCATGTTGCCGAACTTTCGTAGCACGTGCCATGCGGGATTTCATTGTTTGCGGGTTGTTAACATGAATCTATGAGGATCTATTGAATCTATTAGAAACTATCGAAACTGTTGGAATCTATGAATCTATCGAATCTATTGGAGACTATTGAATCTATTAGAGTCTATGCATCTATTGCATCTATTTAATCTAAGGAATCTATGTGAAACTATTGGGGTAGTCTATGAGAATCTATGATGATGAGTGTGTTTTACGACACGTAACATGACACCGAGTACGAGGGGGAAGCGATATGCCCGAAGCGTGGTGGATACGCCACTGGTACTTCCTATATATAAGTGTTTTTGACATATTGCCAAACTTCTTACAACGTGCCATGCGAAGGTCGTGAGTTATGGTGTTAAGACTAATGTGAACTATGTGAATCTTATTGAATCTCGAGTCTTTACTCTATTATGTGTGAATCTATACTGTGAGACTTTATGAAACTATACTTATACGATCCTCTTATTGGATCAATAGGATGTCTTCTCGAAAGCTCTCCGACACTCTCAAAAGATCCAGGGAAAAGTCCCAGAAAAAGATGATGTTCTTCATGGCCGACCAGATCGCTCGAGTCGTGCCAAAGATCGTCTCTGAGATCCAAGGATCGAACACTCCGCCCTCTTCTGTTGACTCTAAAACGGAGAAAGAAAAGTCTACCAAGTTCACCTATAAGCATTTTATCTCTTGCAACCCTAAGTCTTTCACGGGCAGTGATGGAGTGACTGCTATGCTCTAGTGGTTTGATAGCATCGAGGTTACCTTCATTAACAGCGAATGCCCGGATCATCTAAAGACTAGGAGTGCGACTGGGATGTTTCAAGGCAGAGCATTGGAGTGGTGGACAAATGAGAGAAACATCCGTTCGAACGAAGAAGCCTATGCTCTTCCATGGGCTGAGGTGAGAGAATTAATGATGCTTGAATTCTGCCCTCCTCATGAACAACTGAAGCTTGAAGTAGAGTTCTGGCACTTGAAGCAGATTGGTGATGATAATCTGGCTTATACTACCCGCTTCAAGCAACTCAGCTTGAATGTTCCTCACTTGGTTTCTACTCCTAAGCGAATGATAACCAAGTACCTCAATGGTCTACCTCCTGCTATGCGTGATTCTATTGAAGCAGCTCAACTCGAAAATATTGAGGAAGTCTACCATCTCGCAGCTAGTCTTAACAACAACCGCGTTCGTGATAAGCAGTTTGCTAACCCTGCACCCGCCAAGTCTGCACATCAAGTTACCCAGCAGCCAAGTGGCAGCAAGAACAAGAGGCGAAAGTATTAGGGTTCAAGATGCAATGCTATTGTTCCTATTGCGAATCCTGCTGCTAAGCCTGCTCCTGCTGCTGCCGTTCAGAACACTGCTGCCCATGAAGTCAAGAAACAGTACTCTGGGTCTTATCCCAAGTGTACCACTTGTACTTTTCATCATCCTGTTGCTTTTGCATGTCGTTTGTGCACCAACTGCAATCGCTATGGTCACACGACTCCCTACTGTCGTTAAGCTAATCCAGCTCAACCAGCTCAGCAAACCCCAGCTCAGGCAGCCCCACCAGCTCTCCCAGCTCCTCCGCATAATCCTAAGCCCGTCAACGCTGTTCGTGCATGCTACAAATGTGGAGATACTACTCATCTTTGTAATCAGTGTCCTCAGCTGAACCAGGTTCAGCAGCCAGCCGCTCGTGGACGAGCATTCAATCTCAATGCTAACCAAGCTCGTAACGACAATGATGTCGTGAATGGTACGTTTCTTGTGAATAACCTTTATACTTCGATTCTATTTGATACTGGTGCCGACAGAAGCTTTGTGTCCGTAGAATTTGAATCTTTGCTAAACTGTGCACGCTCTATGTTACCTAAGTCGTTTTCGGTGGAGATTGCCAATGGGAAGTCTATTCTAGTTGATTCTATTCTCCGTGGTTGTTCCTTGATTCTTAACGACCACGTGTTTACTATTGATCTAATACCCATGCAATTGGGTAGTTTTGATGTCATTATCGGTATGGATTGGTTATGTAAGAACCATGCCGAGATTGCTTGTCACGAGAAGTTTGTCCGTCTACCTCTACCGTCTGGTGATATCTTGCATGTCTATGGAGACCGACCTTCGAAAGGGCTGAGGCTGATGTCATGCACACAAGCAAGCAAGTGCTTACGTAAACAGAACCTTGCTTTCTTGGCCCACGTGGTGGAGCAAAAGAGCAAGGGGAAGAACATAAGCAATGTTTCGGTGGTGTGTGAATTCCCCGATGTCTTTCCTGAGGATCTACCTGGTCTTCCACCTCCTAGAACCGTCGATTTTCGTATTGATCTTATACCTGGTGCGACTCCTATCGCCAAGGCCCCGTATCGTCTTGCACCTTCAGAGATGCAAGAGCTATCTAGTCAGCTTCAAGAACTACTCGACAAGGGATTTATTCATCCAAGTACCTCTCCGTGGGGTGCTCCCGTGCTGTTCGTCAAGAAGAAAGATGGTTCCTTCCGTATGTGTATCGACTACCGTGAACTTAATAAGCTTACCATTAAGAATTGTTATCCCCTTCCCCGTATCGATGACTTATTTGACCAACTACAAGGCGCGTCCTGTTTCTAAAAAATCGATCTTCATTCTGGTTATCATCAGCTTCGTGTACTTGAGAATGATGTACCCAAGACCGCATTTCGCACTCGTTATGGGCACTACAAGTTCGTGGTCATGCCTTTTGGATTGACCAACGCACCCGCTGTGTTCATGGATCTCATGAATCGTGTTTGTAAGCGCTATTTGGATCGTTTTGTGATAGTCTTTATTGATGATATTCTCATTTATTCTAAAACTAAAACTGATCATGCTCGACATTTACGCTTGATTCTTGAACTCTTACGTGGTGAACGTTTGTATGCTAAATTTTCTAAGTGTGAGTTCTGGATTAATGAAGTACAATTTCTTGGTCATGTCGTTAGTAAGCAAGGTATTCATGTTGGCCCATCTAAAATCGAAGCTGTGAAGAATTGGAGTACGCCTAAATCTGCATCTGAGATTCGTTCCTTCTTAGGATTGGCGGGCTATTACCGCCGATTCATTTCGGACTTCTCTAAGATCGCTGTTCCCCTTACTTTGTTAACTCAAAAAGAGAGGCCTTTTGCTTGGGGTCCCGAGCAAGAGGAATCTTTTTAGACTCTTAAGACTCTTTTGTGTCTTTTGTGTAATGCTCTGATGTTAACTCTCCCAGATGGGAATGATACTGCGATGCCTCGAACCGTGGCTTGGGCTGTGTGCTCATGCAGCGGGACAAGGTTATTGCTTATGCCTCTCGTCAACTCAAGGTGCATGAGAAGAACTATACTACTCATGATCTGGAGCTTGGTGCAGTTGTGTTTGCGTTAAAGATATGGCGATACTACCTGTATGGTACTAAGTGTGTGGTTTTCACTGACCATAGGAGCCTTCAACACATCTTTGACCAGAAGGAACTGAACATGCGACAGAGGCGTTGGGTGGAATTGCTTAACGACTACGACTGCGAAATTCGCTATCATCCTGGCCAGGCGAATGTAGTAGCCGATGCTCTTAGTCGTAAAACTCATGTGAATGCTATTCGCATTTCTAATGATCTCCACGCGTATATTCGTGACGCTCAGTATTCGTCGGCTAATGAAGGAAGTCTAGAAGTGGAAATCCAAGGTGCTAAGATTGAACAACTCGAAACAAAACCTAATGGACTCCAATACTACCTCAACCGCATCTGGGTTCCGGATCGCGATAATCTTCGTGAGATCATTATGAATGAGGCTCACAAATCCCACTACTCTATTCATCCAAGCGCTGACAAGATGTACCATGATTTGCGTGCAACGTATTGGTGGCCTGGCCTGAAGAGGGACATTGCTGTATATGTTTCTAAATGCCTTACTTGTACGAAAGTTAAGGCTGAACATCAACGTCCCTCAGGACTCTTAGAACAACTTGAAATCCCAGTTTGGAAATGGGATAGCATCGCTATGGACTTTATTACCAAGCTACCTCGAACACCCTTCGATCACGATAGTATCTGGGTGATAATTGATCGTTTGACCAAATCAGCCCACTTTCTTCCCATTCGTGAAGATTATAAAGTGGAGAAACTTGCTCGAATCTATACTGATGAGATTATATGCCGTCATGGCATACCTCTTGACATAATCTCGGACCGTGATGGTCATTTTACTTCACGTCTTTGGCAAACCTTTCAATCCGCTATGGGTACTTATTTGAATCTTAGCACGACCTTTCATCCTCAAACAGATGGACAGACCGAGCGTACTATTTAGACCCTAGAGGATATGCTCTGTTCTTATGTCATCGACTTTGGTGGTAACTGGGATGTACGTTTACCATTGATTGAGTTCTCGTACAACAACAACTATCATTCCAGTATTCAGATGGCTCCTTTCGAAGCTTTGTATGGCCGCAAGTGCCGATCTCCTCTCAGCTGGCATGAGATTGGCGACAAGCAGTTTACTGGCCCTGAAATAATTCAAGAGACAACGGATAAGATTCTTCAGATCCGCGATAACTTGATCAAGGCTAGGAGCATACAAAAGAGCTATGCTGATAATAGGCGTAAGCCTCTGGAATTTGATGTTGGTGATCGAGTCCTTCTCAAGGTATCTCCCTGGAAGGGAGTAGTTCGTTTTGGTAAGAATGGAAAGCTCGCTCCTCACTATGTGGGTCCTTTCAAGATACTCGAAAGGATTGGCAAGGTAGCGCACATACTCGACCTGCCACAAGAGCTAAACAACGTACATCCAGTGTTCCACGTATCCAATCTACGTAAATGCCTAGCCGAAGAGGAATTGCAGGTTCCCATCGAAGACTTGCAAATAAACGAAGCTATACACTTTGTGGAGAAACCGGTCGAAATCATGGATCAAGGAGTCAAGCGATTGAGGCGCAGTAAAATCCCCATTGTCAAGGTTCGATGGGAAGGAAAGCGTGGCGCCGAATTCACTTGGGAATTTAAAAGTGAGATGAAGACCAAGTATCCGTAGCTCTTCGAGCAGTCTTCCTCTAAGATTTCGGGTACGAAATCTCCTAAAGGAGGGGAGACTGTAACGCCCTGCATCCCTAAACTTTAAACTATTGGCAAGTTTAGTCCTTGGACCTTGCCTAATGTTAATTTTAGTCCCTGAACTATGTAGTCATTAATACTTTTGGTACTTGGTGAATTCTATGCTATATACTAGATGCTTGAAATTCCTAATTCTAGATACTTGGAATGTCTAAATCTAAATGCTTGAAATGCCTAATTCTATATGCCTGAAATGCCTAATTCTAGATACTTGGAATGTCTAAATTTAAATGCTTGAAATGCCTAATTCTATATGCTTGGAATGCCTAATTCTATATACTTTGGTGCTTGACTCTTGAGGCTCGTGAAACTTAAGACTTGGTTGAACGAGGGACTGGAGTCTTGTCACTGGCGGAAACTATGAAACTTTGAAAACTTTTGCACTATTGACTATAATCTAGTTATACTATTACTCCATACTACGCAACGCTTAATCTAACTCGGAAATCGAATCGAAGACGGTGAAACGGAAAGATGGGGTTGACCGAGTGGCAATCCGATCGGATGGCCACTCGATCGGACCGCCATCCGATCCGTGCACACCGCCTCTCTTCTCCTCTCCTCTCTGACACTATAAATAGGCCTGTCACATCACCATTTTCACTGATGTGACAGCCTCACTCGACCCAGACGCACGCACTCCTCTTTTCCTCCATTTCTTGGCGATTTCGGTACGTTTTACACTTGATTTTTGTACTTTCTTGATCTACACTTCATTCTCTACGAGATTCTCCTTTGAAATCTCACTTTTCACCATGGAATCTATCGGATTTGAGCTCTTGAAGGTGATGTCACCCTGGCGGTTTGTACCAATCTGTTGTGTGATGTCATTCTAGCCAACAAGATCTAACTCAGATCTAAGGGATTTCATGTGTTTTACACTAAATCTATACTAGATCTACACTTTTCAAGCTAATAACCTAAGTTTATCTTCATCTTTTCTTAAACTTAAAAAAAAAAAACGGTAAGATCCGGATCTAAACGGACTGTAGACCTGATTATTAGTCTAGAGTCGGCTTGGAAAAGGATTGTTACTGGAGAAGATGATCGGAGTACGGATTCTGACATAAATATCATCACGAACTGACGACCGAACGGACTGGGGTGATTCCCACCCGATCGGATCGACTGAACACTGATAAGTTTACCGTTGTCTTAATGCGTAACACGTCATCATTGCTAAATAGAAACTTAGAGTTTTACAAAATTTAGAACGGGACAAGGTAACCCGATCGAGTGGCAATCCGATCGGATAGCCATCCGATCGAACCGCCACCCGATTGAGTGACACTTGCCCTTAACCCTAAACACTCCTGAAACTTTGAAGTCCTAATCGTCGAGTGGCAGCTCGATCGGATAGCCATCCGATCGAGCAGCCATCCGATCGAGGCAACAATGGATCTTGAACTTGGATTGAGTGGCGACCCGATCGGATAGCCATCCGATCGGACATCCATCCGTTTCCCTCACTTTTATCAATTTGAATCGAGTGGCAACCCGATCGGATAGCCATCCGATCGGGCAGCCATCCATCCTATTTCACACACTTGTCACTCAATCAACTGGCAATCCAGATCGGATGGCCATCCGATCGGACAGCCATCCGATCCAGTGACTAATCCGACATTTGTGCAATCTCATTGTTTTGTCTGACACTTATTCGTTTCAATCTAATCAGGCTAAACCTAGAGAGCTTCCTTTGATCGAATAACGGTTAATCTATTAAGCAATCACTGTGAGTATACTCGATCCCTTTTTTGCTTTAAACTTTGGGATGTAACATGTATTCTATTAAACTACGATACTTGAGACTTTTACAAACTAAACTCTATCCTACGTGTATGTGAAACTTGTGATTCTTGTATTCTATTTGTGCTATGTGAACGTTTAATCCTGGGTGTGTAGTTCCGTCTTAACAATAGTAGCGCTATAGGAGATGCACCTCCCCATTTTTCTCGGGGGTATTGTTAGGAGGATTCTAGTTTTCCTTGAGACTTGGGAAAACAACAAAGCATCGGGATACTTGGGCTATCACTTGTTGGACCTCGAACACTTGCATGGCTAAAACTATTTTGTTACACTTACATACGGATATGAGTTGTTTTAATCTAGTATGCTAATATTCAAACTTGTATACTCGCCAGTACGTTTTGTACTGACTTTATTTTAATACATGTTGCAGGCTGACAGGATGCTAGGATTCTTGGAATCAAGCTAGGCTGAAGCTTAGAAACTCATCTAGTTAATTAAGTTTTTGAACAATATTTGAGACTTGAAGTACTTTGATACCTTGTGATGGTTGTTTGATTTTAGACAATGTTGAATCAATCTAATTTATAATGGAACTATTTAGTGTTATGGAATCTCGTGAGCAATCTGGACGCTTAGTGCTCGCACCCCGATGTTTCTGCCATCGGTTGGGGTGTGACACCAGTGAACGAAATACATGTCGTTTTAGGTCCGTTTTAGTGTAAAAATCGAGTTTAAAAGGGATTTAAAGGGCTTTTACCTAGGTCTAACACTTGGAGAGTGCGAAATCTGCAGATTTCTTACTTGGGAAGACCTAGCTTGGCCCAATACACTCGGTTAAGTGTAGATCCGTTGTAAAACAAGAAGATTTGATGAAAAAGATGAAGGTTTTCATGAAAAAGTTGAAGTTTAGAAGAAAAAGATGAAGTTTAAGTGAAAAAGATGAATTTTGGTTGAAAACAAAATAGTTTGGATGAAATCGAAGTGAATCTTGTGGAAAATCGTAGTGGAAAACATTGTGTAATCATGTAAAGATGATAAATCTTACTTGAAAACTGTCGGACAACAATTCGGCAGCGTTTCGGGGCAAAAGGCAGCAAGTTAGAATGAATGAGGAGAGCTTGGGTATTTATAGGAGAGGGTTGGCACTTCTGTTCGAAGCTAGCTGCCTTCGTACGAAGCTGCTGGCTTGGTTCGAAGGGCTAGTCTTGTGTGGGAAAACCTTCGTTTCGCGTGTAAGATGCTCGTTTAATGCATTTTGTTGCGTTAGTTAGTGTAAGTACTTAACGTATTTTAGCGAGATGATAAGTATAGCATTGCGTTGCATTTCGGTGTGATAAATCGAGTTGTGAGATTGAGCGTTTGAGCGTTTAAGCGAGTAACAAACGGACATAACATAATTTAAACAGGTAAACATATAATAACATAAATAAATCCGCGTTTCGTGTTTGTGTTGAGTTTGCGTTGCGATAAGCGTCTAAGTAATAAGCGTTTAATGTGATAAAATGCGATAGATAGTCTATATAAAATGCGTTTAAAATGTAGTGAAAACCCATAGCGATAATGCGAATCTCAGAGTACAAGCGTTTACGAGAGAACTAATGGTTACAAGGGAACAACCAAAATACGGGTAGTTACAATCTCCCCTACTTTAGGGAATTTCGTCCTGAAATTAAGTAGTAGACGTAACAAAGAGTTGCGGATATTTAGCTTTCATATCACTCTCGAGTTCCCAAGTGAACTCGGCGTCGCGTTTGCCTTCCCATCTAACCTTGACTATGGGAATGCGACTACGTCGAACTTTCTTGGTCTCTCGATCCATGATTTCTACTGGTTTTTCCACAAAGTGCCGAGTCTCGTTTATTTGCAAATCTTCAAGAGGTACATGAAGATTTTCTTCAGCTAGGCACTTCTTAAGGTTTGAGACGTGGAAAGTCGGGTGTACGTTGCTGAGTTCAACCGGTAATTCGAGTCGGTAGGCCACTTTACCAATTCTTTCTAGAATCTTAAAGGGTTCCACGTAATGTGGCGCTAGTTTCCCTTTCTTGCCGAATCGGATCACCCCCTTCCAAGGTGAAACCTTTAGGGGTACGTGAACACCAACTTCGAACTCTAGGGGCTTGCGGCGTTTATCGACGTAGCTCTTTTGACGACTCCGGGCTTTCAGAAGATTGTCTCTTATCTGGAGAATCTTGTCTGTCGTTTCTTTTAGTAACTCGAGACCGGTGATTTGTGCGTCTCCGATCTCGTGCCATACAATAGGCGATCGAATTTTTCTACCGTATAGTGCCTCAAAGGGTGCCATTTGAATTGTAACGCCCCGCGTTTTCATACTTTCTATATTTAGAAACCATCGTTCGTAACACTATTTTTGGAAACTTCGTAGGCTTGTAATCATTCTTTCATTAAAAGCGATGGAAAAACCGAGACTTGGATCATGAATAAAACTCGTATTTTGCTAATTATATGTTATACACACGTTATATATGCTCGTATGTTCGAAACGGTGAATCAATTGGTGTTTAATCATTATTCTTGGAAACTATGTGCTAAACTTGTAATTAAACTAAACTTATGCCCTAAACGTGTTTTGAACGAGAACGACACTTGATTTTGATACTCATGCGCTTGATTATACTTGGTTTATACTCCTCATACTTTATTCTACCTCAAACTATGTTTTTATGGCAATTATAGTCCTTAAAATACCTAAAAACCTAAAGATATCAAACTACAGGGGCTAAATTGTAATTTTCGAAACTTAAACACGGATCAGAAGGGCCGGGCGGCCCGCCTGGACTTACCTTGACATCTTAAGCGGGCCGCATGGACTTCATGTTCGCAGAAAACACAACCAGCTGCATTTTGACGCGATTTTGCATGAAATCCTATGTTCTAACACTCCCCAATCACCTCTAATCCACCTCTAAACACCTCCAATCACCACCAACCTCTTCCACTATAAATACAACCCTCCTCCAAGCATTTCTACACTTTCACAACCCTCAAATCTCTCTCAAACACTCTCAAGTTCTTGCATATTTCAGAAATTCGGACAGATTCATGCACCTTTACAAAAGTGAGCATAACTTGCTCATTTCTTAACCAAATTACTTGATTCTTCTTCCTACTTGCTTGGATAATCATGGGGTTCGATTCCTTGACTTCTCCTTGGAGAAATCAGACCTGGAATTGCCCTAAAATGGTCCACAAACTTTCTGTTTTGTTACTTGTTCTTTCAAAACTTGTTTAAATTTATCAAACTTGTGTCTAACACATCTCATACCTATGTCCCAATGCTTACAACCTCTTTTATGGTTGGTTAGGCTTAAAAACAAGGTTGAGACACTTGAAATCAGAGGATTAAACCTCAAATACTTTCTGCTTTGATAGGGTATTTAGCCCACAAATCATGTCAAGGTTAGATCTTGATAAATGAGTGATTATGGAACAACTTGGGTTGTCCTACATACAATCCTCACATGATTTGATGATTTCTCATAGATTAGATTGTTTATATTAATATACTAATCCTAGTTCGTGACCCTCCTTGGTTGTTCTTACACCAAGTGAAGCGGTGAACATTCAAGGGGTTCCTAAACGGAAGCTTGTTCTTCCTACCCCATACATGACATCTATGATAACTCGAGGTGCCTAAACGAAGATCCTAATCTTCTACCTCCTACTTGAACTATTGGACTAAATAATATGTAATACTTAACCTAGATATATATACACGCATTCGAACCTTTGATGTTGAACTTGTGTTTATATGTTAAAGTAGTAGAACACCATCTAAGACCTAAACCTTGTTGTGATTCTTATGGGTGTTCAACTCATGAAAACATTATCATAACCCTTGTGGTTACCAAGTGTCATACAAGTGTTAGGTATTGAAGATGATTATTTTCACATGTTATTATCATATCTTAATTTTATGTTGTTTTAAATACCAAATCTTGTCTCTATGCATACTTGAACTTTAACCCTTACACATTCAATCTTTTAACCTCATCAACTCATCAATAATTGGAAAGCATATGCCAACTTTGTGAGTATACTCGTATTTCCCCCTTTTACTTTTACCACTTTTGGGGTGTAACATGTTTTCTTATCAACAACTTACACATGAACATTTTGCTTAAACACATGAACATTCCTATTAACATGCTTGTATACGTGATGGCTTGATACTTTAAACTTGGGTGAAACTTATGTGTTGAACTTATCATTAACTTCGTACGAGCCTAACCGTGACATATGTAGCGCTATAGGATTGACGACCCGCCGCCCGTAACTTGTGGTTATGTCATGAGCATCTTGCTAAATGAGTGATTATGGAACAACTTGGGTTGTCCTACATACAATCCTCACATGATTTGATGATTTCTCATAGATTAGATTGTTTATATTAATATACTAATCCTAGTTCGTGACCCTCCTTGGTTGTTCTTACACCAAGTGAAGCGGTGAACATTCAAGGGGTTCCTAAACGGAAGCTTGTTCTTCCTACCCCATACATGACATCTATGATAACTCGAGGTGCCTAAACGAAGATCCTAATCTTCTACCTCCTACTTGAACTATTGGACTAAATAATATGTAATACTTAACCTAGATATATATACACGCATTCGAACCTTTGATGTTGAACTTGTGTTTATATGTTAAAGTAGTAGAACACCATCTAAGACCTAAACCTTGTTGTGATTCTTATGGGTGTTCAACTCATGAAAACATTATCATAACCCTTGTGGTTACCAAGTGTCATACAAGTGTTAGGTATTGAAGATGATTATTTTCACATGTTATTATCATATCTTAATTTTATGTTGTTTTAAATACCAAATCTTGTCTCTATGCATACTTGAACTTTAACCCTTACACATTCAATCTTTTAACCTCATCAACTCATCAATAATTGGAAAGCATATGCCAACTTTGTGAGTATACTCGTATTTCCCCCTTTTACTTTTACCACTTTTGGGGTGTAACATGTTTTCTTATCAACAACTTACACATGAACATTTTGCTTAAACACATGAACATTCCTATTAACATGCTTGTATACGTGATGGCTTGATACTTTAAACTTGGGTGAAACTTATGTGTTGAACTTATCATTAACTTCGTACGAGCCTAACCGTGACATATGTAGCGCTATAGGATTGACGACCCGCCGCCCGTAACTTGTGGTTATGTCATGAGCATCTTGCGTCTCTTTTGGTTTGATATGTTAGACACATGCCATGTTTTTATGTTTATCTTGAATCACATGCTTGCTATGAGGAATTGTTCGAAACTTATCTTTTGTTATGTATGTACCCAAACTTGTATACTCGCCTTTGCTTTTGCATTGAACTTTATTTTAAACATGTTACAGGTTAAGGATGATGATGCCATGAAATGAAGTAGCGTTGATACCTAGATACACATATAGACGTTTAGGTCAATTACATTGTATAAATGTCATATTTGTTGTCGTATTGTTTTTTTTCTTGTACTTAACATGTTGTATTTCAAATTTCATGTGTTGTAACATTTATTTATGAAAGAAGTCAATTTATCTTTAATTCTATTGTCACAATTAGCGTTATGTGTGATGAGCAATCTTTCTTCGTCTCACTCAGATGTTTCCGCCATCGGTTGGGGTGTGACAGATTGGTATCAGAGCCATAACTATAGGGAATTAGGAAAAGTAGGAATGCTTTAACCTAGTCTATAGTTTTAGAGCTTTATTCATATGCTTTGCTTGAAACTACTTGCATGCTACTTTAATTGCTTTTATTTATTCTCTTTTGATTTTTTTTAGCATACAAGTCGCCTATGTGTTAACACTTGACATGCTATACTTGCTTTATTATGTGCTAATACTTGTTTTATTGTCCCACTCATTATGTGCTATTCTTGATATGTTTCATTGTGCGTTTATATTTGTTTGTTTATTCCATTAACATACACTTCCCTCATGCATTTTACTCGATTATTCTAAATCCGACAACACTCATATTACAAAAATGGGACGACCTCACCAAAATAGGCGTGAAACCCACAATTTGGTGAATGACCCTCGATCCTTCTACTTTTCTTTTCTTACACGAAATTCACCACCAAGTTAGGAGTGAAATCCTCACCTTGATGGAGAAATTCAAATTTTGAATTCTAGTGGACCCTCGTCAAAGTGTTGGAATCTAATTTTGACCCGACGGGTACCAACCACACTTAGGATACTAAATCGCCAAGTTAGGGGTGAAACCCGCACCTTGTCGAGTAGTTCCACTCCTTGATTTTCATTAATCCCGCCAAGTCTCGAAATTTCAATTGAATTGGGGACATGTAGTAACTGGAAGGGTAAATACCGTTAACCGACTTGTCGGCAAGAGTATTTCACCTATTAGGCCAAAGCATGCTCCTTAAATTCGAAAGACTTTTTCGACCACTTTGGTTAGTCAACGTTCCGCTTTGGAACCATCCTAAATTTTAATCAAACATACGTTATATTATCTACTTTATACGATGCAATCCTTCAAATTCGAATTTGCTTTCGATATTTTCTTCTCAACGCACATCAAACTAAATCTTTTTCATACACTTATACAAATGCATGATTTTATATAATTTAAATTCATATTTCTTGTAACGAAAGGTGGAGACATATCATCGAGAAAGGAGTGATTTCCTTACCTTGACGACCACTTCCCTTTTTCCCTAAAACGACCTCACCAACAAGTTCGGGGTGATTCCCTTACCTAGGTGATCGTTACCAAAACGCCTCTTCAAAATATCTTATTATGCAAACTCGATCATGTTTTATATCTAAATTATTGACCATTATTCAAAATACATACGTGTACGACTTCAAAATATATTGCTTTATCAAGCGTAGTTTCTATCCTACAACCTATTTTCACCTAACTCATATACACGAGATTCTTAAACATATCTTAAACGTTTTACTACACAAATTTCCAAACCCTACGAAATGCTACCTATCAATTTAATCGGTCCAAGGAACCTCTTGCCCATGAACTCCTTATTCAACTTAATCACTAAAACGTACTCATGACATATATCATCAAACTAAAGACTTTCATTCTCAAATGGAGGATCCAACCAACCCTTCTTTTACACCTATAAGATCGTATGGATGTTATATGATCGTTTTACCAAGGACTTTTTCAACACCAACTAATCATTGTTAAGACTTTTACAATCACTGAGTCCTTTTGCTAAAATTCTTTTCTAAGGATCCTCGTTTTCACAAGAACCTCCTAAATTCATAATTCCTTGTTTAATGAAACGAACTTACTTTTGATTGAAAACCTTTTTCCTACGCCAATTTACAAAACACGTGGGCAAGGAGACTTCTTGGAGACCGACCATCTTCGGATTACGTAAACTCTTTTAAAACAAAAGTAGCATTTCCATTCGATACAAAATACATTATGCTTAACCAATGAGTACTTCATATCCTTTTACGTACGCAGCTATATTCTACATTTCAAACCAAGCTCAATCCAATTTTGATACGATAAACTCAACGTTTCGTTTAAACAACTATACACACATTTCATCATACACGTTTTAGTCATTTTAACGCAACAATTCACTCATAATCATTCGTATTTACATACTTAACCTTTTGGACGATTTTATACACCTAAATCCGTGATGTTCCAACGTACACTATATACGTAAATTTAAATATTCACACCTACACTTACATTCATACGTTTTTTGCCTATACTTATAATCGTATTCATACTTATACTCATACGCTTCATGTTTTGCTTATACTCATACGTTTCATGATTTTACCTATACTCATATATTTCATGTTTTCACTTATACTCATACGTTGCGTGCTTATACATATACACATACTACTTCCACGTCCTACGTTTATGCTTATACATACATTCGAATTCATACTTATAATTATGCTAGTGCTTTCATTCATACACATGATTCATACATTAGTACCTATACGCGAGCGTAATCCGAGGGATTCGCTTGCGTGGGTCCCATACATACTTAAGCATGGACTTGCTTACATACTACATTCTTACACGTGCACATTCTTAATTTTAAATTATGGATACCCTAAGTCATACACAACTAGTACAAGCTATGCGGATCAGGCGACGATCAATATAATCACGGGTGCACACGGGATTATAGTGATAGGCGTATGAGAACCATAGAGTGTACTACTGTGTATGGTAAGACACGGAACGTAACATGGCACCGAATACGGAACGGACGTGATGTGGTTAAAACATGGTGGATACGCCGCTGGTACTTCCTATATATAAGTGTTTTCACCATATTACCAAATTTCGTAAAACGTGCCATGAGAACTTCAATGTTTTGCAGACCTTTTGGACCTAATACAACTTTATACAACTCTCAAACGCATTATATCCGATTATCCAATGACGAGACTTCATCCTTAACACACTACGTTCATCTACCCAACACTTATGCTATTCTTATACCTGCACTCCTTAAGAGTCATTCGTTCACTCTATACTCGAATGAATCTCCTTATCCTTTTAACTCATACAAACCTCGTTCGCAGTTAAGCTTGTCTAAACATTCGAGTCCTAACTTACCTCGCTACCTATAAAATAGTCTTCTTATTCTGGATTCTTGTGTAACTGTACGTAGTACACCTTTAAAGCCTTATTTAATGTGCCAAACCTTCTCGTTTCGCTCAATAAACAATCTCCTACAAATGTGATTTCGTTACCACGTCCCATCAAAATACAAACCGTTTGTCAACATCTTCTTTCTTAATGCGTCACTTTTTATTATACGTCACCTTTTTAAATACGACGCCAATTTAAGTTACTCAAACTTGTTTAGACTCACTTCACCTGTATACGCACCTACATGTTTTCAACTATGTCGGATACCTCAAATTATTTTAGACAATGAACTCACTCCCAAATTTACCTTGTCACTCTCCAAAATTTTGTGCCTTTCAAAATGTTTCAAAATTTTAAAGTCTCAAACTTTCACTAAAAATCTTCAAGTTTACCTCTTGAATAAATTTCGGGACGAAATTTCCTAAAGGAGGGGAGACTGTAACTCCCCGCGTTTTCATACTTTCTATATTTAGAAACCATCGTTCGTAAAACTATTTTTGGAAACTTCGTAGGCTTGTAATCGTTCTTTCATTAAAAGCGATGGAAAAACCGAGACTTGGATCATGAATAAAACTCGTATTTTGCTAATTATATGTTATACACACGTTATATATGCTCGTATGTTCGAAACGGTGAATCAATTGGTGTTTAATCATTATTCTTGGAAACTATGTGCTAAACTTGTAATTAAACTAAACTTATGCCCTAAACGTGTTTTGAACGAGAACGACACTTGATTTTGATACTCATGCGCTTGATTATACTTGGTTTATACTCCTCATACTTTATTCTACCTCAAACTATGTTTTTATGGCAATTATAGTCCTTAAAATACCTAAAAACCTAAAGATATCAAACTACAGGGGCTAAATTGTAATTTTCGAAACTTAAACACGGATCAGAAGGGCCGGGCGGCCCGCCTGGACTTACCTTGACATCTTAAGCGGGCCGCATGGACTTCATGTTCGCAGAAAACATAACCAGCTGCATTTTGACGCGATTTTGCACGAAATCCTATGTTCTAACACTCCCCAATCACCTCTAATCCACCTCTAAACACCTCCAATCACCACCAACCTCTTCCACTATAAATACAACCCTCCTCCAAGCATTTCTACACTTTCACAACCCTCAAATCTCTCTCAAACACTCTCAAGTTCTTGCATATTTCAGAAATTCGGACAGATTCATGCACCTTTACAAAAGTGAGCATAACTTGCTCATTTCTTAACCAAATTACTTGATTCTTCTTCCTACTTGCTTGGATAATCATGGGGTTCGATTCCTTGACTTCTCCTTGGAGAAATCAGACCTGGAATTGCCCTGAAATGGTCCACAAACTTTCTGTTTTGTTACTTGTTCTTTCAAAACTTGTTTAAATTTATCAAACTTGTGTCTAACACATCTCATACCTATGTCCCAATGCTTACAACCTCTTTTATGGTTGGTTAGGCTTAAAAACAAGGTTGAGACACTTGAAATCAGAGGATTAAACCTTAAATACTTTCTGCTTTGATAGGGTATTTAGCCCACAAATCATGTCAAGCTTAGATCTTGATAAATGAGTGATTATGGAACAACTTGGGTTGTCCTACATACAATCCTCACATGATTTGATGATTTCTCATAGATTAGATTGTTTATATTAATATACTAATCCTAGTTCGTGACCCTCCTTGGTTGTTCTTACACCAAGTGAAGCGGTGAACATTCAAGGGGTTCCTAAACGGAAGCTTGTTCTTCCTACCCCATACATGACATCTATGATAACTCGAGGTGCCTAAACGAAGATCCTAATCTTCTACCTCCTACTTGAACTATTGGACTAAATAATATGTAATACTTAACCTAGATATATATACACGCATTCGAACCTTTGATGTTGAACTTGTGTTTATATGTTAAAGTAGTAGAACACCATCTAAGACCTAAACCTTGTTGTGATTCTTATGGGTGTTCAACTCATGAAAACATTATCATAACCCTTGTGGTTACCAAGTGTCATACAAGTGTTAGGTTATCACCATTGGCTGTAGGGCTATGATTTTGTCACTATAAACTTTATATAACAATAATCACTTTGAAAATATGTATTCAAACATATGTTGATTATCAGACCTAAAACTTCTATTTTTCCCATTTTGTTATCAGCCGGTAGCTAAAAGTAAGTTGAAAATAGTACGGTATTTGATTATTCTTTGTGGTTGATTACGACCATATATGTACAGTATTCACTTTGAAACAAGGTAGTAGATATGGGATTGACCAATTTAGCGGTCGACTCTCAAGGCAATGCAAGAGAAGATGGCTTTAATCGTCACAAATGGGTCCATGGATAATAAGATCCCGCATGTTCTGACCATGGCTTGCTCAGACTCAGGGGAGCTGGTGCAGGAATACAAGCCGATCTTAAAAACTTGTGCTACACGTGGAGTGTTTTGTTCTACAGTGTTCACTGTCGTTACTTCACAATATACTTTTGGGGTCCAGGTTTAACACGATATTTGATTATTTGTTTCTTTCAACTTTTAGTTTTTATATTTTAAAATTATGATAATTTGTTTTCCTTCTTATTTGGATATCAGCATTCTTCCAGAGGGGAAGGGAATCTGTTGCAGCACAGTTGAAATCTGTATTGTCAGATATGCATGTTGATTTTGTAAGTTAGTTGTAATATTGAGTTTTTGTTGTATTTGTCTTGGTCGTAAATACTTACCATAATTCAATTCTGATATTTAACTAGCTGAAAACCGACATGCTTGCTTCAACCGACATGGTGAAGATTCTTCATGATTAATGTAAACTAAATCTCTTTTTAGCTTCTATACGATTATAAACATCTTGAGATTTGAGCTTTTTGTATCATGGTTTTAGCATAATTTGAACGGGTTTGGTTGGTTACGTAACGGATTAAATGGGTAACTTTTAGTACGGATACAAATGGGTCGAGTTGGGTGACCTATCGAGAATATGTGTTCATTTTTTTATTGTTTTATAAATAAATGATGAATAGATAAGATTGTAAAAGTATATTGATTGCTAAACGTAGTGATATACTTTTGATAACTAAAGTGATTCAGGACGTTTTAAACCTTCAAAAAGAGAAAAGAACTTGGATAACTTTTGATCTAATGAACCCATTTGACCCGTTTCTTTTTTAGTTAATTTAAATAGTATACCCGTTAGGCTAGATAAAAGATATACGAAATCCTAATTAACCCATTTTTTAGGTAAATGGGTCCGGGTAGGCATTTAATTTGGAAATGAAACGGATAAATTGTTTCCTTCCATTGCAAATGTAATGGTTTTTTATAGTTCATTTGTTTTGTTTTTATTTTTTATATATTTTTGGAGTTCTCAATTTTTATATTTGGTTGGTTTTGCAGCTACTTTTATATTTGGTTGGTTTTGTAACTACTGGTGTTCCTCTGCCTTCTGCAGGTAAACTTTTAATTAAAACGGGTATATTACAATATTACTGTTTGTTTGATAGTTATTTTGATATTGACACATTATTTCATATATACTGCAGAACTTGCACCATTTAGTATTGATTCATTTTTGGTAAGGTATTGAGTTAATAAATAATTAATCAATTGGGTTCAAGCATCCATCCCCTGAAGATTTGAAGCTCGTGCGATCGAACCCAACCAACTCCTTGGAACAATTAAAGTGTTGCTCATTAGAATCACTTAACTTACCCTGTAAAATAGTTGTCTAATTGCAAGTTAAACATTTTAGTTTGATGCTGACATGGAGTCATGGACGTACATTTTAATTGTATAGAGTTTAGATATGGGCCTTTTAGCTGCTAACAAAAGCCAATCTTAGCGTGAACCTGGCTCATGTTGGTAAGAGTAATCGGTTATCACTTATCACTGGTGTGTGTGTGTGCATATCTGGTGGATCGGCGTTTGTTCTTGTGGCGGTTATGGTTCAATCGACTCTCTCGAAACTCTCTCAGGTAACACACAAACATCCATTGAGTTCTGATTATTGTTGTGGTTCTTGGCTGCATTTGGGCATCATTGTACGGTTCCGTAGGGCATCATCATTGTTGATCTTCAAGTCAGTTGGTTCGGTGGTAGCAACGTCTGTTTATCGTAGTTGAACCCCGCATATAGCAGGTTAGTCCATTTAGCTTATTTATGGTTTGATGGGGTGTGTTTGGCTAAGCGATGAAGGTTATGCTGAAACTGTGATGTCACGCATGAGCGTAACAAACATATCAATTATAATTCCTGATCAATTTTGCGGTTTGATTTTAAATAAACCAGGAAATAAGTGTTTGCTTGATGGAATTTGTAATTAGAAAAAATGCATATAAAAATAGTCCATGTGGAACATTATGATCTGTGTCAACAAGTTTTTTGGTTTGACCCGCACTATCTATCGTATGTTCATGTTTCGCAGGAAGCTCAAGGGCCTTGTGTAGGGTGGAGCGAACCTTAACCCTTGACCAAAGTTAGCCGCTATCCTGACCGCCACCAAACCGAACTAGAAGTTATGGTATTTTTAATTGTATTTTCACTTTGTATTTAATTTATGTAATATGTCACTTTGTTTATGATTTATGAAGTGACTTCAAGAATATTAAATTTTGGGTGTTTGTTAAATCAAAGAGGACTTGCATCTACAATGTTGGTTGTGACGGGGCGTGCTACACCAACCAGTCCGAGCTCATGTTACTTTTAGTAAATTGTAAATGTAAACATTATTTCTCTAATTTTCTGATTAAACTGGGCCGTGTATGCATTTATGAATGACATTATTTACTTAAGTTGTTAGTGTTAACATATATGAAGACATTTTTTAATTTCTTATTGTATTAACAATTAATCAATACGTGTAGAAGTTTACTGAAATAATATGTTACATTTTAATTAAAAACCTTCAATATTAATTAACTATTAAAAATAAACAACCCGGGAAGCAGTCCCGGGTGATAACCTAGTATATATACTAGGTTATCACCCGGGACTGCTTCCCGAGTAGTTTAATTTTATTAGTTAAAAACTTGTATTTTTATTAAAATGTAACATATTATTTCATTAAATTTTATCACAAAAATGTTGAAATACTTAAACCAAACAAATAACTACCTGTTGTGAACATTAATATTGGTAATTACGATTTTTTAGGTGCCAAAACTTTTAATACTTAAACTAATCATCAAATACTCTTTTACTAATTAAAGTCATATACTGCCCAACACTTTTATAACATTAAAGGTTAGTTGGTAATGCAATATTTGAGAAATTGACTCGTAAAGTAGTAAATAAAATAAATAAACAGATACTAAAAAAGAACAACTGCAGTTACTAAATGTCATCTTGACACAAACGATGCCGATTATTGGTGAAGGGAGATTGAGAAAAAGCACATTTAGACGCACTTATATAAAAAAACCTTAAAGTAGATTATATGTTCATGTGATCTTCAACTACCACTGTGTTAGTTGAAGTTGACCATCTATATTGTAGACTCACCTCCAGTAAGTTCCCTCACAACCATCAAGTCAACACCTTCGGCGACTTCTTTCTTTAAAGTTGAAGCATCCACAAACTGAAATGGTGAATCAAACCACAGAGTCAACTATCATAATAACAACAGCAGTTATTTTTGCCATATAAATTTTGATTAATCATCATTGTAAATTTGTCTCATCAGAGTGTATTTTTTTTATTTGTTCGATATGTGAAACTAATCTTTGATAAAACTCTCATGTCTCTTTTCAATTCTTCTCTTATTTATCTCTAAAACCACTTCCGCTTTGTAGTCGGTGAGTATTGTTGATTTTTTTTGCAGATGTAGGTGGTTCAGAGTATGCATCCCAATACTCCCGGTGATCATTGATGCCTCATCTGATAAAATGTCACTGAATATGTTGTTTGTCACTATTATGTCAAACTGCAAACAGATGAAGATAATAATATGAGTTAACTTTGTAATTCAGCCAAAACTGCAATTTTGACTAATGGTCAGATCAATCCAGGTTATGTTTGGGTCAAATAGGCAAAATGTGTATTGGGTCAACTTGTTTTGACCTATTTCAGAAAATTACCTATTTGGGATTTCGGACAAGCTGCATGGCTGCGTTGTCAACATACATGTGGTTGAGTTCAACATCCGGGTATTCTTCAGCTATTGCTATTACTTTTTTCCTCCAAAACATAGATGCCTGCGTATTTGTACCAAAAAAAAAAACTAAAATATTAAATCAGGGAAGAGAGCAATAACCCTAAATTACAAAGAAAATGTATTAAAAATAAGATCAAATACTAACCGAATGATTTTGGGTGTACCAATCATCAATGGTAATCACCATATCTCCATCAACGGTGATATGTATAACATGATGAGAATATCTAGGAAAAAATAATTATCACATTAATTTTAAGACCACTCTTATCATATGTTATTAGCAAAATAAACATTGAAAAAAAATCAAAGCACAAACCTGAGGAGTTGTGTTTTTCTCCTTCACGTCTGAGGAGTTATGTTTTTCTCCTTCACGTCTTTAAAAAGTGTGATAATGGCAATTCCAGTCCAAGCATCAAGAACGGTTTTCTACTGACCTCAACACCAAACATTAGTCCCTTTCACAAGTTCCAATTCTCCCTATATAATTAATAGATTGCCATTTAAACTACGATAGAGTTGATAAATAAAACTTTAAAAGGCTGCACTAAAAGAGGTGATACCTTAAAACACGGACCAATAGGTTGTTCCCTGTCCTTGAACTTTTAAGATTTGACTGCACTTCAATGCCAAAGTTTGGACAATACAAACATAAGGGTGCATGAATATAGATTTTTTTTTCAAGATTAGGTGGTTCAATGGCTTCAACAAACTTTAAAGCCATATCAATATACGGTATAAAACAACAAACCAAAATCAGAATTGTGTACCTGTCGGATCAAAATCAGTGTCGGAATTGGGTTCAGAGAAGGCTGATAGGCGTTTTTATTATTCGATGACACGCAAGCGCCGAGACACTGCAACTTTTCAGCCTGCTTACCGTACCGTTCTGGTGCCCACCGGTTGTTCTACCGGTTCATTCCGGTGGCCTATACTATTCATTCCGGTCTTCAATTATGTATATGTGTTGGGATTGAACCGTACTAAAGGAACAGATAATTAAAGCCAAAACTGGATCAATGCAGTGGATCCAGAATAAGCAGATGTTATGTATACAAGTCTCTCCCCTTGAAAGTGGTTTCAACATCTGCTGACCTCCAAACTACTGATCTTTACTATCTGCTGACCTACAACTGCTGTCCAAGTCAAAGACTGCTGAAAGACTAAAGCCCTGCTGTCCAATCTACTGCCTTGAGTCAAGCACTACTGGGTTATGTCAAGTGCTGCTAGGTTCACATCAGTGTAAGGCTTCAGCAGTAGTTTAGTTATCTTTATGTAATAGCAGTAGTTAGCATAGCAGAGGTTGTATAGATCAGAGGTTAGAGTTTGTTAGGAGGTTAGATGTCACTTTCATGGTGACGTCAGCTTAGATGCTTCAGTGGTTTGCAATTGTAATTGAATCTTGTAATAAATTCAAGCATTCGGTTCAATGTTAAACTTGTATGTTAAAAGCAATTCACTAGTTTGATTGTGAAAAGTTTGTTTCCATTATAATTCCGCTGTACAACTCATTCATCTTCATCTTATTTCAAACGTAAAACACAATCAAAACCAAACTCAGATCCTAACAATTGGTATCAGAGCCTGGACAGTCAAACTTGATTTAACAATCATTTTGACATAAATAGTTCAGCTCACAATCGTTGATACTGATAGTTTGTTCGTTTTGTTGAAAAACAGAGCAAGGTTTAATCACCATCAAAGTTGATTAATCAGTGCCTGTAAAACAACCCGAATGACGTCACAATCACAAGATGATAAGAATAACATTGGCTCTCTTTTCAAACCACCCATGCTTAAACGTAATGAATACAACATCTGGGAGAGAAGGATGGGTCACATCCTTGCTCAACAGAACACTGGATGTTGGAGGTCTGTTGTTTTTGGTCCCCATGTTCCTATGGTGCCAAGTGCTGAGGATTCAAAGAAGTTCGAACCTAAAAAACCTGAAAACTATACTGAAACTGACTTTCAAAAGTTCAAACTCGATGCCAAAGCATTTAGCATCATAGCATCTGCATTACCCAATGAGATCTATGCTGGACTGTTACATTGTAACAGTGCCAAAGAGCTATGGGATGCATTGAAGGAACAGTTTGGGGGAACAGAAGAAGTCATTGAAATCAATAGGGTGAATCATTGACTCAGCAGTTTGAACGATTCAGTTGTCTCATTAGTGAACTAAGGCTTGTTAAAGTAACATTTCCAAATTCAACTCAAAATAGCAGGTTCCTTAGATCACTACCAGAAAAATGGGATACCATTGCATTTGTTACTAGAAACTCTGCTGAGTTCAAAGATCTGACCCTGACCCAACTTCATGGTAGACTCCTGACCTATGAAAGGGAGTTAAACCAGAAAAAGAAGTTGCAAGAGTCTGGAAAAGTTGCTGATGATTATTCATTTGGCAACACAGCTCTTTTTGGTCAGGAAGAATATGGTAGCAGTAGTAAGGATCAGGGTTATGATCACTTTATTGATATAACTGCTGGTGGAAATTTCAACAACCCTGATTCTCACTCTGCAAATTATGCTTTTACTGCAAATTGTGAAAACCAGATGTCAGATTACTTGTGTTTTGAACTCAATGATTTGCAATACTTTGATCCTACTGACTTAGAAGAGATAGACATTTTGCATCAATTGGCTTTGCTTAGTGTAAGAACAAGCAAATTCTATAAAAGAACAGGGAGAAAATTCCCAGGTTTACATGGGAATTTGAGAGTGGGGTTGGATAAGTAAAAAATTAAGTGTTACAAGTGCAATAGGCTAGGTCATTTTGCTAGGGAATGCAGGAGTCAAACCACTGGTCCAATAATCACTCATCCCAGCTCAAACCCTAGACCACAAAATCAAGGCACTGTGCACTATACCCAATATACCCCTGCAGGCCATGTTAACACTGCTCACTATGCTGCAACCCCTGTGCCTGTGCATTATGTTCAAACCACTGTTCCACAAATTCAGTATGTTCAAACCCCTGTCCCTCAGGCACAAGTGCAACCTGTTGCACCTCAACAAGCTGCTCCAACAGTGGTACAACCAGATCAACAAAGCTTCTTCACCCAAGGCTTTGTTGACTGGAGCAGCATGCCTGATGAGCTTAGTGATGAAAATTTTGCACTCAATGCTTTTAATAATCCTTCTAATGATGAATTTTGTTTGATGGCATTGGAGTCAATACCAGAAGGGGTAGAAACTGAATGTGAACAACTAAGTGCTGAAACAGTGGATAAAGTGGCTGAAGCAGTGGTTACTGCAGTTGCTGGTGAACTACTGCTGGGAGAAAATTCAGAAACCCTGATTGAACCACTGACTGACCCCTGGTCCAAAGAAGATAAAGAAGAAAAGGAAGAGAAGAAAGCAGGTGAGAAAGAAGTTAGAGCTGATAATGAAGGTGATCATCAATGTGATTGTGCCATGATGGCTACTGCTAAGGTATCACCTCAAGTTCTTGAAAAACCGTGTTCAGACAAATGCATTATTGCATTTGCTAACATCAAAGAGGTAAATGAAAACCTTATGGATAAAGTCTTATCTGATGAAGTCAAATTTGAAAAGTCATTAAAAGAACTTAGAAACAAATTGGCTGAAAAAGATAAAGAAATCAGCAGTCTCAAAGAAGAACAAAGCATTACCAAAACCCAACTCCAAACCATGATAGAAAAATATCATGTTTGCAAAAAGGAGTTGGATTCCACCCAAGTCAGATGTGAGAAATGGGTGGAATCATGCAAAGGCTATGAACTCTTGTTGGAAAAACAGATCAAAAGCAATGTGAAATTTGGTATTGGTTTTAGAAAACATGATGAAGTTGAAAACACTGCTTTTGAAAAATCTGTTCAAACCACTGATGAATCCACTGAATTCATCCCCACAAACAAGAATGGCCAAGAAGTGAAAATCACTGATAAACTTGGTAACAAAATCACACTTGAGAGACCAGTGGGATGCTCTACTTTTGAGGAAATTGAGAAATACCAATTTAAACCCACATGGTCTGATGAGTGTGACATTCTTGAAAATTTTAAACCCATGGATTTCACAACCACTGATGGTATTAAAGCTCCAAAAGCAAAAGTCATTCCTCTCAAGGACATCCCAGCAGAGGTTAAAAACTCTGCTGCAAAGGAGTCTGAAAAGAGAAAAAAGAGAGAAAAAAATCAAAAACCTGTTTTGTGAATTTTGTGAAAAAAGGAATCATCTAACAAAAGACTGTTTCCATTTAAAAGCATATGATTTAAACAAAACAAGTATCATTGTACCTGCTGAAAGCTGCACCATCTGTGGTAAACCAAACCACAAAACTCAAGAATGTGTGTATCTCAAGAAATTTGATGTAAAAAGGAATGAGTACACTGCAAAAACATCCTTGAGTTCATCAACATCATCTGTCAAATTCACCAAGAATCAACCACTGTTTGTGCCAGTCCAAACAGCTGTCACAAAATAGCTGAACCAAACATCTGTTAAAAGAGATGTTCAGGTGACTGATGCACCCCCTGCCAATCAATATAGAAGAGGTAAGGGACAACCACCATGCCCTAGGGTTCCACACGTTTATGAGGCTTACAAAAGGCCCTCAAAACCAAGAGTGAATCGGAATCCCTTTGGGTACCAACAGATAATTGGGCAAGACCCCCAACAGTGGTTAGAGAAAATATGTACCAAAAATGTCCAAACACCTGATCTAACCACTGCCCATCCATCTGAACTTAACCAAGACACTGCTGATACCCCATCCAAAGCCATATTGGCTTTGGAGACCTTAATGAACTAATCCTTTACTTCATGTGCAGGGAGCTTCTGCATGCTTAGATAGTCTTTGGTATGTAGATAGTGGAGGCTACAGGCACATGACAGGATGTAGAGCCCTTCTCAAGGATTTCAAAACTCATGGAGGGGGTGATATATCCTTTGGCAATAATAGTAAAGGAAAGGTTCTGGGGTCTGGCACTGTTCAGTCTGGTAATGTTAAGTTTGAAAATGTCAATCTAATAGACAATCTAAAATTCAACCTTCTGAGTGTGTCCCAAATGAGTGACAAAGGGTTTGGGTCATTTTTCACAAAAGATTGTTGTAGGATTGTTGAACCAGAAATGGTCAAAAAGATTGAAGAAATAATAAAGACTGGAAAAACTAAACTTGTTTCTCAAAGAAGTGGCAATGTTTATGTTGTTGATATGTCAAAAGAGTGTCCCAGAACTGATGCCTGTCTGTTCTCAGCTGCCTCTAACAAAGAGACAGAACTTTGGCACAGAAGATTGGGACACACAAATCTCAAGACAATCACTGAAATTTCAAAAAATGGCCTTGTAAGAGGCTTACCACAAAAATTGTTTTCATGTCCTGAGCATTGTGTTTCCTGCTTAAAAGGAAAACAACATAAAAGCTCCTTTAAGTCCATTGAAGAGTCCAAAACAACCCAGTGTTTGCAGATGCTGCACATGGATTTGTTTGGCCCAGTTCAAGTCATGAGTCTCAAGAAGAAGAGATATTGTTTGGTTATTATTGATGACTTCTCTAGGTTTACATGGACTTTCTTTTTACACTCAAAAGATGAGACTGCAGGCATTTTGCAAGACTTTGTGACACATGTTGAAAAGCAAATTGACCTTCCAGTAAAAGTCTTCAGGAGTGACAATGGCACATAATTCAAAAATAAGGAGTTGGATGCCTTCTGTGTGAAGAAAGGGATTGTAAGGCAGTACAGCATCCCTAGAACACCAGAGCAAAATGGGGTAGTTGAAAGAAAGAATAGGACACTGATTGAAGCAGCTAGGACCATGCTTGCTGATTCAGGTTTACCTCTAACTTTCTGGGCAGAGGCAGTGAACACTGTTTGCTATGTCCAAAACAAAGTTTTAATATACCCCAGGCACAAAAAGACTGCTTATGAAATTCTGTATAAAATCAAACCACTGATCTCATATTTTAAAGTATTTGGCTACCCATGCTTTATTTTAAATTTAAAAGATTCCATCTCAAAATTTGCAGCCAAAGTAGACAGTGGTTATCTTTTGGGATACTCTACCACTGCCAAGGCCTACAAAATGTTTAACACACGGACTAAAGCAGTGGAAGAGACTTTGAATGTAAAGTTCAATGAACTTTCATCAATGAAAATCCCAGCGAATCCTGCTGATTTATTTGATCTTGATAAATTCACATTTGAAAGTGTTGCTGTCAAGACTAACAGTGCAGGTTCATCAGAGGATTCATCACCAGACTATGGGTATGAGATCATCATTCCTCAACAAAAGTCTGTTTCAATGGGAAAAGCAGCAGTTGTACAAAACAACTGTCAAAGCTCTACCACTGCTACCTCAACAGTTGTTGACCAAAGTAGCCCATCAACCTCTGCTTCCACATCATCAAACACTGCTGACAAAAGTCCCCAAACAGTGGATAAAAGTCAGCATGTGTCCACACCATTACCTCCTATTCCACCACCTTTTGAAGCCACTGCTGGATCATCAAAGTCTCCAGCAGTGGTTAGCTCAGGTGATACACATCTGCAGCCTTCACCAACAAATGCCATCATACCATACCAAGGAGATTTAATATTCTTAAGTTCTCATCCACCTGATCAAATCATTGGCAACATCAATGAAGGGGTGCTCACAAGAAGCCAAACCCAAAACATTTGTCTTTTTGCTGGTTTTCTATCACTCCATCAGCCAGTCAAGTACCAAGAGGCACTGAAAGACAACAGCTGGGTAGAAGCCATGCAAGAAGAGCTCCAACAGTTTAAAAGACAACAAGTATGGGAGCTTGTACCACTACCAAAAGATGTAAGTCCCATCAGCACAAAGTGGGTCTTCAAAAACAAAACTGATGAAAGGGGCATTGTTGTCAAGAATAAAGCCAGGCTTGTGGTTCAAGGTTACAGACATGAAGAGGGGATTAATTATGATGAAACATTCGCCCCTGTAGCAATATTGGAAGCTATAAGATTGTTCCTGGCCTTTGCTGTCAACCACAACATGAAGGTGTTTCAAATGGATATCAAAAGTGCTTTCCTCTATGGTACAATTCAAGAAGAGGTGTATGTTTGTCAACCTCCAGGTTTTGAGGATCCATTTTATCCAGATCATGTCTACAAGCTAAACAAAGCTTTGTATGGCCTGAAACAAGCACCTAGGGCCTGCTATGAAACTCTTTCCACCTTTCTACTCTCAAATGGTTTCAAAAGAGGTACCATTGATAAAACATTGTTTCTAAAATGGAGAGGAAAGGATTTAATGATTGTCCAAATTTATGTGGATGACATTATTTTTGGAAGCACATGTAATAAAATGTGTGAAGAGTTTAGGGAACTCATGACAGCTGAGTTTGAAATGAGTGCAATGGGTGAACTGCAATGCTTTCTTGGTCTCCAAGTTCAGCAAATGCAAAATGGAACTTTCATTCATCAAAGCAAGTATGCTAAAGAACTTTTAAACAAATTTGATATGAATGATTGTAAACCATGCAGCACACCCATGGCAACAAATAAGCTAGTCATGTCTGATGAAAAGGATGAGCTGATTGACCAAACTCTATATAGAAGCATGATTGGGTCTCTTTTGTACCTAACTGCATCTAGGCCAGACATCATGTTTGCAACATGTGTCTGTGCAAGGAGTCAATCAGCCCCTAGAAAATCCAACCTTATTGCTGTAAAAAGGATATTCAGATACATAAAAAGTGCTCCCACACTTGGTATCTGGTATCCAGCTAATGGGAATATCAAGCTTTCAGGATTTTCAGACAGTGACTTTGCTGGATGTAACACCACAAGGAAGTCCACATCAGGAGGGTGCCAGTTTCTAGGTGATTGCTTAGTTTCATGGCAAAGCAAAAAGCAAGCAGCTGTTTCAACATCGACTGCTGAAGCTGAATACATTGCTGCTGCAAGCTGTACAGCCCAACTCATGTGGCTTCAAAATCAGTTATTGGATTTTGGTATCACTGCCTTAAAGACACCACTCATGTTGGATAGCCAGGCAGCAGAAAATATCATCAAAAATCCAGTTTCCCACTCAACCACCAAACACATCGACATCAGACATCACTTTGTGAGGGATTGCTATGAAAAATGTTTGATTTCTCTGCATCATGTTCCAACTAAAGACCAGCTGGCAGATGTGCTCACAAAAACATTAGATACATCCACCTTTGAAAGCTTGGTCTCTAGGATTGGCATGCTAAACATGGAATAACAAGCAAAATCTTGTTTTTCTATGAATAAAAGCATTAAAATGTTTTCAGAAAATAAAAAATCCATCCTTAAAAATAGCTGAAAATGAAGTTTTCATTAAAATCCTTAAAAGTCTGCCATAACCACTGATTGTTCAAAAGTCTGCTCTACTTCAAAGTCTGTCCACTGCTGAAAGTCAACCCAACCCATGTTCTCTCATTTTCCTGATAAGCACTGATGCTCAAAATCAGTGTTTTATCCACTGATGTGCTATCTACTGATAGTGAAAATCACCCACTGCTTCCATTTGTTACCGTTGTAACCACTGCCTTTCATCAGTGGTTTTCATAAAAGTACTGTCCTTCATTTCATCAGGGGTTGGCACGTGGATAGTATATAGCGGTCAGACCTTTTGTAACCACTGCCACGTCAGCATTCACTTTTTCTCCATAAAACCCCTTTCAAAACCCCAAACAGGGTTTTACTGTCGAATTGAATTCTTAAAAATTCCATTCTCAAAGCAGTTTTCATCCTATTCCCACAAATTTCTTCACAACTTTCTTCGATCATCATCTCCAAAATGACAAAATTGAATTCATCTGCAAAACCCATTTCCAAATTATCTTCAAAAGAGGCCTCTCAAAAGGCTACATCCATCGAAATCCCACACAAACCTTCTCACAACCTTCTGGGTCTTCTCACAAAAGCTGGCACCACTGACACCTTCGACTCCATCATTGATATCATGTCTACATCAAAGTATAAAACTTTGTTAATAGCAGATGCACCAATTTACTTGGCGACCCAAAGAGAGTTCTGGAAAAATGTAACCCTTGACAAACAAGGTGAGACTGTCATAGCCATTAACTCTTCTCTAAAGGGTAAAGCTGTCAAAATTACCCCACAATCTATCTCGGAAGTCTTTGAACTCAATGATCAGCAAGGTAAAATTTCTTTTCTTAAAAATGAGTTAAAAACTGATTTCCTTGAAAGGGGTTATGCATAGCAAATAAAAAGGGATACCTTACAAAAAGGTAATTTTCCACCTGCAACAAGATTTTTGTTTCATACTCTGCTTATGTGTGTTTCAAACAAAACCACCTCTTTTAATGAAATACCATTAAAGATTCAAAATCTGGGATATGCTATACTTCAAGATGAAGATTTCAATTACTCCCAGGAAATCTTTAATGATCTGGTTAAAAATGTTGATAAAAAGCCATTCTTACTTTTTTCAAGATTTTTAAGTTACTATTTTGAAAAGAAACTTGGTAAGAATGATGCTGCTGCAATAAAACAAGGTGAATCTTTTCAAATAAACAGCTTAACTGCTGAAACTTTTACAAGAATGTCAACACCTTGCAAAACACAAGCAGGGGTGCCTGAGCAGAATTTAGCAGCTACCACTGCTCCTCAGGTATTTGCTGCTGAGCCCACTGCTCAAGGTGATCAAAGTAGCAAAACAACTGCTTTGAAACCTACACCTATAATCACCAAAAAGCCAAACAAAAAGAAAACTCAAACCCCCCCCCCAAACCTATCAAAAAGGCAACTCTGGAGGATGAGATACTAGAGCAACTGCCAGTGATAACACAAAAGTCACAAGAAACCACTGCTGCTACTTCTTCATAGCAGTTGGTACAAATATCTCAACCCATAACTGAAACTCCTCCTGCTTCTTCTAAAAAAGAACAGGTTGTACACATAGGGACTCCACAATATGATGCTCTGGAATCACTTGCTTCCATCATCCACAACCCAATGCCCGGGGCAAATTCTCTTTCTACACCTAACCTCACATCCATAATTCCACCACTAACTAAATTATTGTTGGATGCTATTGATCTGAACCAGGCACAAACCAGTCCTTCTCAATCACTTATCAATGAGAATATACTTCAACAAATGACTGGGTCTGATGTATCAATCATAGCTAACCCACCAACAAGACCTGAGGAGGTTACACCCCTTGAGTTACAAGTAACTCTTGGTGGTAGTCCAAGTGAAGCAGCCATTACAAATGTTGAACCCACTGGTTTACATTTGGACAGTGGTTACATCAATAAGACTTCCTTGGAGGCAATTCCTTCCATAGCACCTCTGATATCCACCAGTGAGTTTATTTTACCCTCTGGTATCATCAAAAGGCTGTCAAGTGTTGAAGGAAGAAGACCCCAGTACCAAGAAAAAGGGGCATCAGTGGTTAATGTTTGGAGTACACTCCCTACCTCAACCACTGATAAAACCACTGCTAGTGGGAAATCAGATGATCCCATTAGATTGGGTGATGGTTTAAAGTACCTGGAATTGACGGAACGAGTTGAAAAACTGGATACCTCTGTTGCAGAAATTAAAGAAATGCTGCATCAGTTGTTGAAAGTACAAAAGGTGCAATCCACTGTTGTTCCACCTCAAGCACCTGCTCCACCACAAGCACCTGCTGCAAATGAGCTGTGGAATCTATTTCAACCTTTTCTCCAACAACAAAAACAAATGGCTGATCAGCAACATGCAATACATGTACAAGAGCTGAGAAACACAATGGAGTCTAGGTTCAAGAACACACAAGCAGACATCAAGGCTATCAAGGCCCACATATTGAAAACCACTGGCACTGCTCATCCAACTGTTCTCTTTATTGATCAATTACTCCCAGATAATGCCAAAAAGGGGGAGAAAATTCAGGAGTGGAAGAAGAAGGGAAAAGATGATGGTCTTTACATTGAACCTGAAAAGGATGCCATGACTAGAAAGATTCCCTTGCCAGATGGTAGCAAAAAGGTTGATGTTACCCAAAATGCACTTGATGAAGCTATAGCAAGTGTAAAAAGGGACAAAGAGGCAAAGGATATGTTAAGATGGAATGAGGAGAAAAGATCTTACATGGAGCTGAATGCGCAGGGTTGTTCTGAGCCAAAGGATGTTAAAAATCTTGTGCCAAAAAGAAATCCCACTAGAAAAGTGAGGGAACCCAAATCCATACCATCCAGACTCACAAAGCATAATCCAAAACCACCGTCCAAAAGCCCCCAACATCAAACCTCCACCCAAACAGTTGTTGTAACTCCTGCTGTATCAACATCTGCTGGTACTTCAGTTATTTCAACATCTGCCATCACTTCAACACACACCACTTCAACACACACCACAACCACTGCCTTACCACCACCACCATCACCACCAAAAACAACCTCACCACCATCTCCTCCTGCCAAAAAGCAGAAGACATCAGATGTTACAACATCTGTTGTAATGACAACAGTAGTTGAAACACCAGTTGTTTCAACAACTATTAGTCAATCACAAACCACTGCCATAAAAAACACCACCACTGATCCACCCAAAGCATCATCAGCCTCTCCTATAATAAAAAGGAGAAGGATTTTCATACCTGATGATGATTCTCCATCACCACCACCAATATCTTCAGAATCTCTATCACTTGTTACAATACCAAAGCCTGTTCCTCTCTCATCAGCTCAAATTCAAAAACCATTAGCTCCTGCAGGTGTTCAATTTCCTCTTGAACTCATAGCAGTCAGAGAAGAAATAAAATCTTTCTACTATGAGGATTATCCTGCTAAAAGGAGTTTGCCATCTGTTGAAGGATATCCAAGGCCAAATAATATTGAAGAATATCTGAAAGTCAAAGCTAAACAAGCAGAGGATATCTCAAAAAGAAATTCACAAGGGAAATCTGATAGAGAAATTCAGCAGAACTATCAATACTTGCTCACACAAGTCAGATCTTTGGAACAATTTGCAAAGAATGTGTGCCAGCAAGTATCAGAAAAGGCAGATGAATCCCTGAGAAAAGATTATGTTGAAAACATCATGGCCCACAAGAAATACAAAGGAGAAAAACACATGTATAAAGACTGGACCATTCCTGAGCTGGAAAGTGAAGCAGCCAGGATTCAAGACATGATCAAGAATAAAGTGAAACATACTCCTCCAGATTGGGCAAAGTTCAAAAAGAATGTACCTGATAAAAAGGTAGAGCTGAGGAGAATGAAAGAGGAATTAGCTGCTGCTGATTATGGGTCTTTAAATCAAGTGTTGAGATGGAAAGAAGATAAAGTCAGGGCTACCTACAAAAGTTTGGAGAAATTGAGAAAGACAGATCCTAATGCTCCACAAAAGCCTGACTATCCTGAAGCAGAGGTTTCAAAAAGACCACCAAAGCTACAAATCAGGAGATCCACTGCTCCAGCTGGTGCAGCCATCTTTAAAAGAAGGCAACAAAAACAGTTGGGGGCTGAAACCATCCAAGAGCTAATAGAAGGAGATGACGTTGTAAAAGAAGGCATCAAGAAAATGATTGTAGAAACTCTTGGATTGGATCAAACTGCAAGTACTGCTCAGTCAGTCATCAATAGGCCAGCTTCACCAAACACCTCATCTAATAAAAATCTCCCAAGAAACCCACCAGGCTCAAAAGTACTAAAGTGGAAAACTGATAAACAGACCCATGTACTGACAGTGTTCAAGTCTAGTGGAGAAGTGAAGAAACTAACAAGGGAACAAGCACTTGGCCTAAGTCTTGAAGATTTGCAGGATCTCCTTGATCTTCCACTTAGCAGGGATGATGATGACACAGATGCCTTAACCTTTGAGTTACAACTCAAAGGACAAATAAGGGAACTCTTGATGAGGCAATAAAGATCTACCAATAATGAAGAGTTTTGGCATTATCTGTTCCAGGGGGAGATTGTTGGGATTGAACCCTACCAAAGGAACAGATAATTAAAGCCAAAACTGGATCAATGCAGTGGATCCAGAATAAGCAGATGTTATGTATACAAGTCTCTCCCCTTGAAAGTGGTTTCAACATTTGCTGACCTCCAAACTACTGATCTTTACTATCTGCTAACCTACAACTGATGTCCAAGTCAAAGACTGCTGAAAGACTAAAGCCCTGCTGTCCAATCTACTGCCTTGAGTCAAGCACTGCTGGGTTATGTCAAGTGCTATTGGGTTCACATCAGTGTAAGGCTTCAGTAGTAGTTTAGTTATTTTTATGTAATAGCAGTAGTTAGCATAGCAGAGGTTGTATAGATCAGAGGTTAGAGTTTGTTAGGAGGTTAGATGTCACTTTCATGGTGACGTCAGCTTAGATGCTTCAGTGGTTTGCTCGTGCCTATAAATAGAACAGTACCATGCACTGTTCTATTTAGCTCTTTCACTATCTTCTTCCTGCATGAACAAATACTGTGAGCTCAGGCTGAGGGGGAGTTTGTTACACACTTGCAATTATAATTGAATCTGGTAATAAATTCAAGCATTCGGTTCAATGTTAAACTTGTATGTTAAAAGCAATTCTCTTGTTTGATTGTGAAAAGTTTGTTTCCATTATAATTCCGCTGCACAACTCATTCATCTTCATCTTATTTTAAACGTAAAACACAATCAAAACCAAACTCAGATCCTAACAATATGAACATCTCAGAGGTGTAAAATTATAAAATTCTAACATGTAGTCATGTACATTTATGCTATCGGATCTTCACTTGAAACCGTTGATGATATTTTTAACCCTAAATTACAAAGAAAATCAAGATAAATTAATCAACCAATTAAATCCTAAACCAGAAAGAAAATCAAGATAAAATAAAAAACCCTAATTTCAACAACCAAAAAACTTAAAATCGGAATGTTACGGTGGTTAAATACAATCGAAAATTTTTTGAATGTATTATGTGATGAACACCTGCAAACCCTAATTTCAACCAAAAAGATTACCTTTATGCTATCAGATCTTCACTTGAAATATCACCGTTAATGATAACATTAAAGTGCGGAAGAGGCAGATCTTGAAAAGAACAAATAGAAGATGATTCATTGAGGATGAGAAGGATTTGAAGAGGAGGCGACGGATGCGATTGTAAGAAGAGAGGTCTAAGGAAATGAAAGGTCATTGATAAAGATTATTTTTTTGTAAGAATATATATGGATCCAAATACTGAATCCAAATACAAACGGACCATCTTGATATGCTAAAAAAAACCCATCCCATTTCCCGCCTAAACCAAATAACAGAGGCCCTAATCAAGTGACACGTGTCCCATATTTTTTTGTTTATTATATATAATAGATATCTATCAACGCATAATACTGATAGGTGTGATTATAATTGTGCTAATGTAATATGAACAACAAAATGTGCCTATATAATTGTTTAGTTTTGTATCTGAACATGTTTGCAATTCAAATGTCAAAGGAAATCGCATGTAATCAGAAAATTCAGGCTAGTAATGAAAATTCTTGGGATAAAAGTATTATAGAAAATATAATAGCTCAAGGAATATCTAATGCCATACCTTCAATCATTGAAGCTATTAAAATTTCTATGCCTATAAACGAAAACCCTACTACACGCTATAAGCATACCCATCACTTCAAGCCTAGCCCTAGTTCCAGGAGGTCATGGTATTCATATCATAACTCCATCTTCCAAACGAAAGAAAACCACAACCTATAGTTATTCTTATAAGGAATTCCGCTCTGACATATCATATAAGAACAAAGGAATGAAACCAACAATCGCGCAACCTACCTGCAACACCTATAACAAAAAGCATTCAGGAAAACACCATTTTAGGAAGACACACCATTGTAACTTCTGTAAGAAGACTGGACATACTGAAGAAGAATGTAGAAGGAAAACTAACATATGTTTCAACTGCAGAGTACCAGGGCATATCCGTCCCTACTGCCCGAAGTTATCTAAGGCACCCGACGACGAGACTAAAACAACAGACAAAGCTAAGGAAAACACATAAATCTCTACGACACAGGAGGCAACAACAAATTCTAACATAAGCACCTGTACGTTTTTGTCTGTACTAACATATTAGTTGACTTTTTGGTTCTAACCAAAATCTTATGATCATTTTGTCGCTGAATTTCTTTCATAAAACCAACACTCACTTGTCTCATCTCTTGACAAATTCATATGTTGCACGTGCATTGCTTGTTATGCATGTGATTTCATTTCAAAAGATCTTTTATTCACAAAGTTCAGATCTTATTTTGTTATACTCATTTTTGATAATCCATATGATTGCAAAAACATTGACTTTTGATATCAAGTCAACAGATTTCTTAGGAAACTCCTTTTCTTTTCAAAGTTACTTACCGGATTTTCGTTGTAACCATTTCTTGTCAATACATATATCCATTGTTGGAATATGTCCAAACCAAGCTCAGTTGTTTGAACTTGTTCACAATATATATTCAATTCAAGATCCCATATGATGAATTGAGATCATCATATTCAAAGTAATCTCAACTAACCCTTCATTTGTTTGGATCATAGTAGACTTGTTTAAAGTCTTCAACTCCAACAAATCATTTGTTAAATCACGACACCTTGCGGTGGCGTTTTCTTTGAAATTTGAACTCATTTCATTTCCACACCTAAGGTACAGATTTATCTATCTTCTGTTGATTCATTATCCTAGACCAGTCTTAATACAATTATGTGTTAAGATAAAGGTACCTAAATTCCTGTTCCAATGTACCTCTAACATTTCTTTCATCTTTGATCAATCCTACGATATTCATTTATTTCTTCATTTGAACATCCTATCTTCTGAATATCCAGATTCACTTCATTGAAACTTTTAGTTAATTTCAAGAAATGGTGAATTCATGCGGTCACCGTAATCATTGAATTCTTTCAATCACTACAACACCTTGCGGTGTCTTTATAAATTTGTAGCCTGAGCTATTCATAAACCCTAATCATATCAATTCATACGTCTTTCGTTCGACTCATCATTTATATAGTCTTGATACAATTATATATTAGGACAATGATACACTAAATTCTATTGTATTTTCAGTGTACCTCTGCCATTCAAATAAATGTCACTGATTTTTGGTTTGATAGTTGACACATCATTTTTCATACTTCTATTTTCATTTGAGGTTATTGATTCAGGATCTTCCTCAATTGACAATTAAACTAAGTTCCATTTTGACATTTAATCCTATTGTTTCTAAAAATCATTCGATTTAGATGTCTCTGTCGATTTTGTGAAACTTAGTCACCTTGATGATTGTATCATTTCATCTTGTTTAACACTTCGATTCCTGAAACTAATCATTGATTTCCAAAATTGTTATACATCCATACAGTCATGTCCTGATTCTGCCCCAGACTCCTTGATATACTGTTTTTACTAACTTAAAGACGTGACGTAACCCCAAGAAAATATCGTAGCCCAAATCTCGTGGACGAGATTTAAAACAAGGTGGGGAGGATGTAACAACCCTCGGAAAACACCCCTAAACGCTCCCAGATACACTCCGTATGCGATAAACGAACCCGTATAACCTTTATATTAATAGAAATCAAGAAAAACAAATAATCTGGGTCGCTCGCGGGCCGCGACCCAGTTAACCAAATGTTTCGTGGGGCGCGACAGCCTGTGACTTGCTGATCACCTGTGCTGCCACGTGTCGGACACGCGTCGAACCTAGAGTGCTGACTCACCAACCTTATGACCGCCTTTAGATCCCTCGAGGGCCGCAAAGGAAGAACAAGAGGCTCTCGCGGGGCGCGAGAGACCTCTGTCTCGGCTATAAAAAGGTTGAGATGCAGCAATTTCAATTCATTTAGATTTCTAAAATCTCTCTCAACTTCTGTTGGCTAGAGTTATAGCCTAATACCCCCTAACCAGCGAAGCTCTGCCTCGTTGTAAGTATTATAACCCTGCTGCTACCCTACACGATCGATTTAGGGCTCCGTAACGCATGTCAAGGCTCTGCCTGACTCAGTCGTTGGAGTTCTATCTCGTGTTACACTCGATTGATCTAGAATCTCCGTAATGCATGCCAAGGCCTTGCCTAACTCAGTCATTGGAGTTCTGTCTCGAGTTGTAAGGTTAATGTGATACGGGTTATCTTACTTACACATATACATTTCTTAAAATTTATAAATAACCAGGAAAGGCAACAGGAAGCTATAATATTACCAGGAAACCTGTGGAAATACCTAAGTCTACAAATGTGAGTACATCTGCTTTTGCCACCTTTTTGTAAATTACTTTGTGAGTCAAAATGTTTTACCAAAACCTCAATTGTTTTAAATTACACTTAACAGTAATTGAGTATTTGTGACTCTACAATTACTGCCAGTATGTTGGGGTTTTGTATACAAAATGTGAAAGACGTTACCATTGGACAATGAGATAGCCAATGAGTAATATGACCCACAAGTCAGGTGTTGACAGTACTTAATGAGTAATTGAATAGATATAAGCAAATGTAATTGCGGATGCCCTCCATTCTGTGAAGTTAGAAAACTGTTTTGATTAAACTAGGATGCACTCGCCAGTATTTCTTGCTGATAAAATGTTTTTCAAAACGCGTTTCAGGTAACACAATGTGAAAGTCAATAAAAGGCAGCTGGACAGCACTGAAGGCTTAGAAAAGTGGCTATAAAAGTTACCTAAATAAAAAGGAGAATTGTTTTCAATAATCAGGGTTTATCCCTATAAATATATTACAAACGAAAATCGGGTTTTGTCTCACTTATTTTTTATAAATGTATTATCAGCAAAACTTGGGTTTTATCCCATTTAACTCTGATAAAAATATTTCCTAACTACGGTCCTGATGTATTTCCGCTGCCAAATTAATAAACACCGATACCATCTGACTGGTTCGCGGCTCCCGCTCCCAGGGTGGGGTCGAAGGTTGTGACAATATCCTTTTTCATGCTCGGCCACCAATACCTGGAACAGAGGTCCTGGTACATCTTGTCGGCACCGGGGTGAATGGAGTATCGAGATTTGTGGGCTTCAGTCATCAATATCTCCCTAAGGTTATGACGACTAGGAATCCAAAAGCGGTCGAGATAGTGAAAGATACCGTTCGATTTGGTTACTAGCTGAGTTTTAGCACCACACTTCATTTCCTCTCTCAAGGTATTCTCAACGAAGCATGCGTACTGTGCGTCGCGAATTAGGGTATTTCGAGATTATTCTGGGCTTGGACATTACGAACACTATGCACATAGCTTTGTCGACTGAGGGCATCAGCTACAACGTTTGCCTTTCCTGGATGGTAGCGTATCTCGTAATCGTAGTCGTTGAGAAGTTCAACCCATCTGCGTTGGCGCATGTTCAGTTCTTTCTGGTTCAAGATATGTTGTAGGCTCTTATGGTCGGTGATGTATGTAAAACGCAACATATAAATTACATCAAATGAGGCATAAAACTAACCCTTTTTAAGTACTAATGTTGGAAAAAGTGTGCTTTTGTCTTCCTTTTGTATTTTCAGGATTAAATGAGCGTAAATGAACAAAAGGAGTAAATATGCAGCAAAATCTAACATAATTACAAGAAAAGGAATAAACATGGCATGCCTGACCCCTCGACAACATCTTCCCAAGCAAAAACAAGCAAACAGAAGGCTGAACACGCCCCGTGCCCAGCGGACACGGGGGCGTGCTCAGGTGTCTGCAGAAAAGACAAAGCTATATAAGCTTCTATTTCACAACACGGGGGCGTGCCCAGCTCAACATGGCCGTGGTCAACGCTAAGATTCGCAAAATCCTAGCAAATTTTGATAGTACAGATACGCTTCTGCACACGGGGCCGTGTCCAGCGGATACGGGGCCGTGTCCGGGCTTCTGTGCAGGCTATAAATAGAGGTGCTTGGTTCACTTCAAAGGCATCCCTTGGCAAACCACCTCTCTCCCACTTCACCCACACTCCACCACCATCACAACACCCACATCCACCACCATCATCCATCATCCATCATAGAGTGTGTGTAGTAGTCTCGGGATCCAAGATTGATAGTAAGAGTTCTTGACAATCAAAGGCCATGTTTTCCTAAGTCTCTTACATCACTTGGTGAAGACAAGCATTTAGTGTAATACTTTTGTTTTGTAATCTTTTCGCACTTTTTATTTGGTTTTGTATTAATGACTTTAATAACTAGTTTCTTATGTTGAAGGTGAAACTTCCTTATCATTTGTCCGTGGTGTCTTGGCGTTATTTTACTGTTTATGTAAAATAAAATATTTACACCATTCATATCTCTACGGTGTATATAGAGATATGTTGGCTACCTGGTCGGGGGTTAAGGGAATGGTTTGGTAAGGTTCTTGCCTTATTCAGTGTATAGATCCTGCAAGGACCTGGGTCAAGCTTACTAGGACCTCCTTCAATACCCACTGGTATTGGATGGCGGGGGTGTGAATGGCTTGATCCCCTCATATGTAAACTACTATTAATACATTAACCCGGCTACTTGGGATTGTATCCCTGCTGACTCAAACCACTTAGCCGAGGGTAACGTCACCTTCAAAAGAGGGGCCTACCACATTATGCATTAATAACTTAATTAATTATCTTTCAATATTCTGACCCTTTAGGATTGTATCCTTGCTGACTCAAACTACTGGGTTGAGGGTAACGTCACCTTCAAAAGGGGGGCCTACTACTATGACTAAGATAATCTCTTAAAAAGTGCAAAAGTGCGGAAAACATCAAAGGTTACACTAAAGGCGAGTCGGATCCAAGTGATTCATATTGTCTCTCTGTTTTATTTTTATTTCATTTTTATTTTTCAGCATTTTTAGTTTTTATTTTCATGTTTAAAACTTTTTCTAAACTTTTGATTTGATTAGATGTTGAGGATAAACCGGTACTAAAAGCTCTTGTGTCCTTGGACGACCTCGGTATCTTACCAACGCTATACTACGCTCACGATGGGTGCACTTGCCCATATGTGTGTTTAGTGTTAGTAAAATATCGTGTTTTATAAATTTAAAAACTTGACTAAAGTGTTAAAAAGGGCTTAAAATATACATAAAAATATATTCACACCGACACACATCAGTCGGTGAAGACCGTACACTTTGTACCATAAAGGTAGTGTCGCCATATCTTTAACGCGAAAACAATTGCACCGAGTTCGAGATCATGGGTAGTGTAGTTCTTCCTGTGGATTTTGAGTTAATGAGACGCATACGTGATAACCTTATCTTGTAGCATAAGAACACAACCAAGACCTAGGTTCGAGGCATCACAATAAACAACTAAATCGTCGCTTCCATTAGGGAGTATGAGAATAGGAGCGTTGCAAAGCATACGCTTGAGAGTTTGAAAGGCGTGCTCTTGATCAGAGCCCCAATTAAAAGGTTTGTCTTTATGTGTTATGGCAGTGAGAGGCACGACGATTTTAGAAAAGTCAGCAATGAATCGACGGTAATAGCCCACCAATCTGAGAAACAAACGGATTTCGAAAGGAGTTTTCGGCGTAATCCAACTCTTAACAGCTTCAATCTTCATGGGGTCGATGTGAATTCCTTGACTGTTGATGCGTGTGAAGTGTCGTATTTTTTAATGTATATTTTGAGCCCTTTAACACTTTTTAGCCAAGTTTTAAATTTATAAAACACGATATTTACTAACACTAAACATACATATGGGCAAGTGCACCCATCGTGAGCGTAGTATAGTGTTGGTAAGATACCGAGGTCGTCCAAGGACACAAGAGCTTTTAGTACCGGTTTATCCTCAACGTCTAATCAAATTAAAAGTTTAGAAAAATGTTTTAAACTAGAAAAATAAAACTAACTAAAATGCTGAAAAATAAAATAAAAATAAAAACAGATAGACAAGATGAATCACTTGGATCTGACTCGTGTTTAGTGTAACCTTTGATTATTTCCGCACTTTTGCACTTTTTAAGAGATTATCTTAGTTATTGTAGTAGGCCCCTCTTCTGAAGGCGACGTTACCCTCAACCCAGTAGTTTGAGTCAGCAAGATACAATCCTAAAGGGTTGGATTATTGAAAGATAATTAATTAAGTTATTAAGGCATATTGTGGCAGGCCCCTCTTCTGGAGGTGACGTTACCCTCGGCTAAGTAGTCTGAGTCAGCAGGGATACAGTCCTAAGTAGTCGGGTTAAAGTATTAATAGTAGTTTACATATGAGGGGGTCAAGGAGTTCGGACCCCCTCCATCCAATACCAGTGGGTATTGAAGGAGGTCCTACTAAAGTTGACCCAGATCCTTGCAGGATCTATACATTGAACAAGGCAAGACTCTTACCAAACCGTCCCCTTAACCCCCGACTAGGTAGCCAACATACCTCCATATAGACCGTGGAGATATGAATGGTGAAAATCTTTTATTTTATATAGACAGTAAAATAATGCCAAGACACCACAGAAAAACGATAAGGAAGACTCACCTTCAACATAAGAAACTAGTTATTAAAGTCATTAATACATAACCAAATAAAAAGTGCGAAAAGATTAAAAATAAAAAGTATTACACTAGACACTTGTCTTCACTAAGTGATGTAAGAGACTTAGGCAAACATGGTCTTTGATTGTCAAGAACTCTTACGATCAATCTTGGATCCCGAGACTACTACACACACTTTATGATGGATGATGGTGGTGGATGATGGTGTGTGGTGGTGGTGGAGTGTGGGTGAAGTGTGAGAGAGGTGGTTTTCCAAGGGATGGTTTGCAAATGAGCAAACACCCCTATTTATAGCCTGCACAGAAGCTCGGACACGGCCTCGTGTCCACCTGTCTTCTCTTTCTTTATTAATTGCAGTTTGTCTACATTAGTTGACCACGCCCTCATGTCCGCTGGGCACGACCCCGTGTGCAGAAGCGTATCTGTACTATCAAGATTTCCTCAGATTCTGCGAATCTTAGAGTTGACCACGGCCCCGTGTCCGCTGGGCACACCCCCGTGGTGGGTGATAGAAGCTTCTACAGCTTTGTCTTTTCTGCAAACACTTGGGCACGCCCCCGTGCTCAGCCTTCTGTTTTCTTGATTTGCTTGGGAAGATGCTGTCGAGGGGTCGGGCATGCCATGTTTATCCCTTTTCTTGTATTTATGTTAGATTTAGCTGCCTTTTTGCTTCTTTTGTTCATTCGAGCTCATTTAATCCTGAAAATACAAAAGGAAGACAAAAACACACTTTTTCCAACATTAGTACTAAAAAAGGGTTAGTTTAGTGCCACATTTGATGTAATTTATATGTTGCATTTTGCGCACATCAAATACCCCCACACTTGAATCTTTGCTTGTCCTCAAGCAAAACTCTTTATAATGTGGCTTTACACTCCCAAATGGAATGGGTAGAAGAGAAGGTTTTGGGCTTGTCATAGAGTGTCGGGATTTCCAGGATTTTTTATTAAGTTTTATTTTTATTTATTTACAATCCTATTCATCATGATTTATTTAAAACATTGCATAAGATAAATTACTTATTAGGGCATAACATGCCTCTTTAAAATTCCATTTATATACAAGTTCACATACCTCACGGGGGATCACTCAACACTCGGCCGAATGTGTATTTTTGTGAAAACTCTCGAGAGCGGCATGGAACTTACTCCTACCATAAGCTTGCCAAGCAATCAATCCTCCTCATTTTTAACTATATACCTTTGTAAATATCAAGAGGACTTTGGGGGAAGGGATAGGCTTGAGTTAAAGGTAGGTGGTTGGGTTAGTGGTTAGTAGAAAAGGGCGAAAGGCGTAAAAAGCGTCGGTTCTCGTAAGACTTTTTATTTTTGTAAGTTTTTATTTTGATGAAGCAATTCTTCAAACAAAGTTCTTTTTGATAAACTTGTTTGTTTATTTCTTTTGGCTTCATCATCATTTTTTTTTTCAACATACGAAAGTTATAAGAAAAACCGAGCTTTGTTACTAAAATAAAGGGTTTGAAATGAAAAAGGGTTTTGGTGGGTAAAAAGGGTGTTTGTTTTGGGTTAAGAAATGAAAAGGTTTAGGGTCAAAGGGGTTAACTAGGGGGATTTTGGGTAGGTGGTAAAAAAAAGAAAAATTATGGTGTAGAAATAAAAAGGGTTAGAACTAATGCCTCCATCATTTACTTACTCGGGTTTAGGTTGGTAAGGACCGAGAATGTATCGTCGTGGCAAGTTCTAGAGTCATAAGAACCAAGCGGCTATTCACACAAGAAACGAAAAATGAGCATTTAGTTTAAATATGTGTATTTGTATGCTCAATAAAGGCTCAAAACTCACTTTTTGTGGGAATGGGTTTTTATGTGATCAAGTATATATAATCAAATTTTAACTAGATTTGTCATGCCGTTTCATAATTTTCTTATGTTGGTTCTTTTTATCACGACGCTATCGGTTGTAAATTTGTAAAAATATAACCTTTTTAGAATTTGAAATTCCCAAATTAAACCTAGACAAGTAAAAAAAATGAATTTTTTTTTTAAAAAAATTGGGGTGTTCAGCGGTTCCAATAGAGTTTTGTGTAAGGCTTGTAATTAGGATTTGCAAAATTCAAGGTTTTAACACCCCCCCACACTTAAATTACACATTGTCCTCAATGTGTCCCAAAAATAAGTTTTTAGGTTGATTGAATGTGTAAAAAGTTGTGAAAAAACAAAAATTTATGTTACTGGGCGTCTGGACACGGCCCCGTGTTCAGATCGCCAGTAACAGAAAATGAAACAAAGTAACAGAAGGCTGGACACGGGGGCGTGTTCAGTGAGCACGCCCCGTGTCCAGGTACCTGAACTGGGCATTTTTCTGCATATGGTTCAACACGGGGCGTGTTGGCTGAGCACGACCCCGTGCTGAACTTGCTGTAATGAAGAAAAATCGACGGAAGGCTCTGTTTTTGTGCATGGGGTGCTGGTGCAAGTTTCCCTTGGTATCCTTCACCACCCCGAGTGTGTTTTTCCCATTACATCATCATCCAAACACCAAATTTAATTAAAACCATCATTCATTAAAACGATTACATAGGGTCCTAGAGAATTTAAAGACAAGGCAGAAAAATAAAAACTAAAGGTCCTAAGATAGATGGGTCAAATGGTACATAAAATCATCTTAAGGAGTTCTACTTTAATAAAATCAAAATTCCGAAAATAACTTTCCGGTATTTAAAAGCCTCGTAGAACTTTTAGACCGAGGGGTATTCCCTAGATGTGGTTAAAACCATTCTTCTATCTCACTTGGGAGGAAGAAGCCGGGCTCGTTTTCCTCAACATCTTGCGTAGGGGGAGTGACACCAACCGGAACCCCTTGTAGTATGTCTCGAGGGGGCTCCGGGTGTATGGTGTACCATTCGGCCGGTATGATGACTTCCGGTACCACATTCCATGCCCTTTGGGTGACAATTGGCACCAAAGGAGGAGAAGCGAGAATGTTCAACCTTTGGTGCAAAAGGTTGACCTCTCGAAGACATCCCTCTAGTCCCACCGTCAAATGATTGATACGGTCGACCAATGCTTCTTCCACTCCCGTCATTTCATCAATAGCTTCTCTTAAAGCGTAAACGTAGTTTACAAGAGAATCTTCAACCGTTGATGACCTTCTCCCTTGTCGGTTGTTTCTGGAGTGCGATGAAGATGTTCCGCTAGTTCTGCTCGCCATTCTGAGAAAACACACCGAAAAGAGTTCAATTGCATGGAAACAGTACCTCGGACACGGTCCCGTACTCAGATGTCTGCAGATTTTTGGAACAAGGAATCTTGGAGTTTTTATTTGTTTCTGTGATTTTTAAAATGTTTTTAAGCAGAAACAACTTAAAACATTGTTGTAGAACTTATTTTTAACAAGATTTCTTGAATAAAAATATAACAAACATCTCAATAAAGCTTGGAATTATGGAGATTTCAAGCTCTAATGGAGGTATTAAGGAAAAATTGAAGAAGAAGGTAATGGATAAAAGTGGAAAAGACAAGATGGTAGTTGGGAACCTTCTTTAGAATATACCTAGGATGGTATGTGTGAAGATCCACCAGATCTTTGTCTTTGGAGTGGTCCAAATGTGCAGGAATCTTGCTGCATTTATAGAAAACGACAGCACGCTGCACACGGCCCCGTGTCGGCTGGACACGGCCCCGTGTGCAGGCAAGATCCTGACACATTTTGTCCGTATTCTGACACGAAATCAGACGGGAATCTTTGGGTGGACACGGGGGCGTGCTGACCTGGACACGGCCCCGTGTCTAGAGGCTGTTTATGAAGTTTCTTCTATTTTTAAGGAATTCATCCGGATCGGGTGGTTCCTTACTGGATGGAACAACCCCAAAGTACCTGAGATACCTTAATTGCTCTAGACTAAGATGAGAACGCAAGAGGTTGTCGGTGAGGGTGATTCCTATGCTAAATGTAGGTGGACAAGTCCAACCCTTTCCCGGGATCTCGTTAAAGAATGTGTATGCCGAATCGCTCAGGTCTATGTATGCACCGAACGAAGTCGATGGGGAGTCCTTTACGGCACAATCGACACAGGGACGACTATCGCTCAAGTCCTCGCTAGAGTTAGAGGTGATTTCGGGAACAACGAAGTTGTTTTTATTTGAATGCGATCCCAATAATTCTTTTTGGGTATCTTCTTGAGGTGAATTAATGGAATCCATTTCAAGTTCCTTTACCCAATTAAGAATTAAATCTTCCATTTGAAATAATTCGTCAAGAAGCATTTCTCCTAGAAGATTCGCCCCTCTTAAGGCTACAGGAAAACAATGGGTCTATATAATGGGGCTTATAATTTAGAAAATAACATTCTAAATCTTTATGAGGGCCGCCACATATTTGACACCACGTACCATAAGAGTGCCGAAAGTAAAAAATATCAATATCACTCATGTTTGTGTCAGAAATTACCAACCGTCGGGATCTTACGGTTCTGTTTACAGTAACTGAAACTTGGGCACGAGGCGTGTTGAGTGGGCACGGCCCCGTGTTCAGATTACTGTCTGACTTAAAACAGGATTGCCAGTACCAAAGATTGGGCACGGGGGCGTGTTCAGCGGGCACGCCCCGTGCTGAGTTCTGCAGAAGCTGGAAATTTAAGAAAATCCTAAAAAATAGAAAAATAAGATTAGGCCGTTGATTCCTAACTTTCTTAATATCCTTGTGTCCCCGGAAACGGCGCCAAAAAACTTGATGCGTGTGAAATGTCGTATCTTTTTAATGTATATTTTGAGCCTTTCAACACTTTTTAGCCAAGTTTTAAATTTATAAAACAAGATATTTACTAACACTAAACACACATATGGGCAAGTGCACCCATCGTGAGCGTAGTATAGTGTTGGTAAGATACCGAGGTCGTCCAAGGACACAAGAGCTTTTAGTACCGGTTTATCCTCAACATCTAATCAAATCAAAAGTTTAGAAAAAGGTTTTAAACTAGAAAAATAAAACTAACTAAAATGATGAAAAATAAAATAAAAATAAAAATAGATAGACAAGATGAATCACTTGGATCCGACTCGTGTTTAGTGTAACCTTTGATTATTTCCGCACTTTTGCACTTTTTAAGAGATTATCTTAGTTATTGTAGTAGGCCCCTCTTCTAAAGGTGACGTTACCCTCAACCCAGTAGTTTGAGTCAGCAAGGATACAATCCTAAAGGGTTGGATTATTGAAAGATAATTAATTAAGTTATTAATGCATATTGTGGAAGGCCCCTCTTTTGGAGGTGACGTTCCCCTCGGCTAAGTAGTCTGAGTCAGCAGGGATACGGTCCTAAGTAGCCGGGTTAAAGTATTAATAGTAGTTTACATATGAGGGGGTCAAGGGGTTCGGACCCCCGCCATCCAATACCAGTGGGTATTGAAGGAGGTCCTACTAAAGTTTACCCAGGTCCTTGCAGGATCTATACACCGAACAAGGCAAGACTCTTACCAAACCGTTCCCTTAACCCCTGACCAGGTAGCCAACATACCTCCATATAGACCGTGGAGATATGAATGGTGAAAATCTTTTATTTTATATAGACAGTAAAATAATGCCAAGACACCACAGAAAAACGATAAGGAAGACTCACCTTCAACATAAGAAACTAGTTATTAAAGTCATTAATACATAACCAAATAAAAAGTGCGAAAAGATTAAAAATAAAAAGTATTACACTAGACACTTGTCTTCACTAAGTGATGTAAGAGACTTAGGCAAACATGGTCTTTGATTGTCAAGAACTCTTACGATCAATCTTGGATCCCGAGACTACTACACACACTTTATGATGGATGATGGTGGTGGATGATGGTGTGTGGTGGTGGTGGAGTGTGGGTGAAGTGTGAGAGAGGTGGTTTTCCAAGGGATGGTTTGCAAATGAGCAAACACCCCTATTTATAGCCTGCACAGAAGCTCGGACACGGCCTCGTGTCCACCTGTCTTCTCTTTCTTTATTAATTGCAGTTTGTCTACATTAGTTGACCACGCCCTCATGTCCGCTGGGCACGACCCCGTGTGCAGAAGCGTATCTGTACTATCAAGATTTCCTCAGATTCTGCGAATCTTAGAGTTGACCACGGCCCCGTGTCCGCTGGGCACACCCCCGTGGTGGGTGATAGAAGCTTCTACAGCTTTGTCTTTTCTGCAAACACTTGGGCACGCCCCCGTGCTCAGCCTTCTGTTTTCTTGATTTGCTTGGGAAGATGCTGTCGAGGGGTCGGGCATGCCATGTTTATCCCTTTTCTTGTATTTATGTTAGATTTAGCTGCCTTTTTGCTTCTTTTGTTCATTCGAGCTCATTTAATCCTGAAAATACAAAAGGAAGACAAAAACACACTTTTTCCAACATTAGTACTAAAAAAGGGTTAGTTTAGTGCCACATTTGATGTAATTTATATGTTGCATTTTGCGCACATCAAATACCCCCACACTTGAATCTTTGCTTGTCCTCAAGCAAAACTCTTTATAATGTGGCTTTACACTCCCAAATGGAATGGGTAGAAGAGAAGGTTTTGGGCTTGTCATAGAGTGTCGGGATTTCCAGGATTTTTTATTAAGTTTTATTTTTATTTATTTACAATCCTATTCATCATGATTTATTTAAAACATTGCATAAGATAAATTACTTATTAGGGCATAACATGCCTCTTTAAAATTCCATTTATATACAAGTTCACATACCTCACGGGGGATCACTCAACACTCGGCCGAATGTGTATTTTTGTGAAAACTCTCGAGAGCGGCATGGAACTTACTCCTACCATAAGCTTGCCAAGCAATCAATCCTCCTCATTTTTAACTATATACCTTTGTAAATATCAAGAGGACTTTGGGGGAAGGGATAGGCTTGAGTTAAAGGTAGGTGGTTGGGTTAGTGGTTAGTAGAAAAGGGCGAAAGGCGTAAAAAGCGTCGGTTCTCGTAAGACTTTTTATTTTTGTAAGTTTTTATTTTGATGAAGCAATTCTTCAAACAAAGTTCTTTTTGATAAACTTGTTTGTTTATTTCTTTTGGCTTCATCATCATTTTTTTTTTCAACATACGAAAGTTATAAGAAAAACCGAGCTTTGTTACTAAAATAAAGGGTTTGAAATGAAAAAGGGTTTTGGTGGGTAAAAAGGGTGTTTGTTTTGGGTTAAGAAATGAAAAGGTTTAGGGTCAAAGGGGTTAACTAGGGGGATTTTGGGTAGGTGGTAAAAAAAAGAAAAATTATGGTGTAGAAATAAAAAGGGTTAGAACTAATGCCTCCATCATTTACTTACTCGGGTTTAGGTTGGTAAGGACCGAGAATGTATCGTCGTGGCAAGTTCTAGAGTCATAAGAACCAAGCGGCTATTCACACAAGAAACGAAAAATGAGCATTTAGTTTAAATATGTGTATTTGTATGCTCAATAAAGGCTCAAAACTCACTTTTTGTGGGAATGGGTTTTTATGTGATCAAGTATATATAATCAAATTTTAACTAGATTTGTCATGCCGTTTCATAATTTTCTTATGTTGGTTCTTTTTATCACGACGCTATCGGTTGTAAATTTGTAAAAATATAACCTTTTTAGAATTTGAAATTCCCAAATTAAACCTAGACAAGTAAAAAAAATGAATTTTTTTTTTAAAAAAATTGGGGTGTTCAGCGGTTCCAATAGAGTTTTGTGTAAGGCTTGTAATTAGGATTTGCAAAATTCAAGGTTTTAACACCCCCCCACACTTAAATTACACATTGTCCTCAATGTGTCCCAAAAATAAGTTTTTAGGTTGATTGAATGTGTAAAAAGTTGTGAAAAAACAAAAATTTATGTTACTGGGCGTCTGGACACGGCCCCGTGTTCAGATCGCCAGTAACAGAAAATGAAACAAAGTAACAGAAGGCTGGACACGGGGGCGTGTTCAGTGAGCACGCCCCGTGTCCAGGTACCTGAACTGGGCATTTTTCTGCATATGGTTCAACACGGGGCGTGTTGGCTGAGCACGACCCCGTGCTGAACTTGCTGTAATGAAGAAAAATCGACGGAAGGCTCTGTTTTTGTGCATGGGGTGCTGGTGCAAGTTTCCCTTGGTATCCTTCACCACCCCGAGTGTGTTTTTCCCATTACATCATCATCCAAACACCAAATTTAATTAAAACCATCATTCATTAAAACGATTACATAGGGTCCTAGAGAATTTAAAGACAAGGCAGAAAAATAAAAACTAAAGGTCCTAAGATAGATGGGTCAAATGGTACATAAAATCATCTTAAGGAGTTCTACTTTAATAAAATCAAAATTCCGAAAATAACTTTCCGGTATTTAAAAGCCTCGTAGAACTTTTAGACCGAGGGGTATTCCCTAGATGTGGTTAAAACCATTCTTCTATCTCACTTGGGAGGAAGAAGCCGGGCTCGTTTTCCTCAACATCTTGCGTAGGGGGAGTGACACCAACCGGAACCCCTTGTAGTATGTCTCGAGGGGGCTCCGGGTGTATGGTGTACCATTCGGCCGGTATGATGACTTCCGGTACCACATTCCATGCCCTTTGGGTGACAATTGGCACCAAAGGAGGAGAAGCGAGAATGTTCAACCTTTGGTGCAAAAGGTTGACCTCTCGAAGACATCCCTCTAGTCCCACCGTCAAATGATTGATACGGTCGACCAATGCTTCTTCCACTCCCGTCATTTCATCAATAGCTTCTCTTAAAGCGTAAACGTAGTTTACAAGAGAATCTTCAACCGTTGATGACCTTCTCCCTTGTCGGTTGTTTCTGGAGTGCGATGAAGATGTTCCGCTAGTTCTGCTCGCCATTCTGAGAAAACACACCGAAAAGAGTTCAATTGCATGGAAACAGTACCTCGGACACGGTCCCGTACTCAGATGTCTGCAGATTTTTGGAACAAGGAATCTTGGAGTTTTTATTTGTTTCTGTGATTTTTAAAATGTTTTTAAGCAGAAACAACTTAAAACATTGTTGTAGAACTTATTTTTAACAAGATTTCTTGAATAAAAATATAACAAACATCTCAATAAAGCTTGGAATTATGGAGATTTCAAGCTCTAATGGAGGTATTAAGGAAAAATTGAAGAAGAAGGTAATGGATAAAAGTGGAAAAGACAAGATGGTAGTTGGGAACCTTCTTTAGAATATACCTAGGATGGTATGTGTGAAGATCCACCAGATCTTTGTCTTTGGAGTGGTCCAAATGTGCAGGAATCTTGCTGCATTTATAGAAAACGACAGCACGCTGCACACGGCCCCGTGTCGGCTGGACACGGCCCCGTGTGCAGGCAAGATCCTGACACATTTTGTCCGTATTCTGACACGAAATCAGACGGGAATCTTTGGGTGGACACGGGGGCGTGCTGACCTGGACACGGCCCCGTGTCTAGAGGCTGTTTATGAAGTTTCTTCTATTTTTAAGGAATTCATCCGGATCGGGTGGTTCCTTACTGGATGGAACAACCCCAAAGTACCTGAGATACCTTAATTGCTCTAGACTAAGATGAGAACGCAAGAGGTTGTCGGTGAGGGTGATTCCTATGCTAAATGTAGGTGGACAAGTCCAACCCTTTCCCGGGATCTCGTTAAAGAATGTGTATGCCGAATCGCTCAGGTCTATGTATGCACCGAACGAAGTCGATGGGGAGTCCTTTACGGCACAATCGACACAGGGACGACTATCGCTCAAGTCCTCGCTAGAGTTAGAGGTGATTTCGGGAACAACGAAGTTGTTTTTATTTGAATGCGATCCCAATAATTCTTTTTGGGTATCTTCTTGAGGTGAATTAATGGAATCCATTTCAAGTTCCTTTACCCAATTAAGAATTAAATCTTCCATTTGAAATAATTCGTCAAGAAGCATTTCTCCTAGAAGATTCGCCCCTCTTAAGGCTACAGGAAAACAATGGGTCTATATAATGGGGCTTATAATTTAGAAAATAACATTCTAAATCTTTATGAGGGCCGCCACATATTTGACACCACGTACCATAAGAGTGCCGAAAGTAAAAAATATCAATATCACTCATGTTTGTGTCAGAAATTACCAACCGTCGGGATCTTACGGTTCTGTTTACAGTAACTGAAACTTGGGCACGAGGCGTGTTGAGTGGGCACGGCCCCGTGTTCAGATTACTGTCTGACTTAAAACAGGATTGCCAGTACCAAAGATTGGGCACGGGGGCGTGTTCAGCGGGCACGCCCCGTGCTGAGTTCTGCAGAAGCTGGAAATTTAAGAAAATCCTAAAAAATAGAAAAATAAGATTAGGCCGTTGATTCCTAACTTTCTTAATATCCTTGTGTCCCCGGAAACGGCGCCAAAAAACTTGATGCGTGTGAAATGTCGTATCTTTTTAATGTATATTTTGAGCCTTTCAACACTTTTTAGCCAAGTTTTAAATTTATAAAACAAGATATTTACTAACACTAAACACACATATGGGCAAGTGCACCCATCGTGAGCGTAGTATAGTGTTGGTAAGATACCGAGGTCGTCCAAGGACACAAGAGCTTTTAGTACCGGTTTATCCTCAACATCTAATCAAATCAAAAGTTTAGAAAAAGGTTTTAAACTAGAAAAATAAAACTAACTAAAATGATGAAAAATAAAATAAAAATAAAAATAGATAGACAAGATGAATCACTTGGATCCGACTCGTGTTTAGTGTAACCTTTGATTATTTCCGCACTTTTGCACTTTTTAAGAGATTATCTTAGTTATTGTAGTAGGCCCCTCTTCTAAAGGTGACGTTACCCTCAACCCAGTAGTTTGAGTCAGCAAGGATACAATCCTAAAGGGTTGGATTATTGAAAGATAATTAATTAAGTTATTAATGCATATTGTGGAAGGCCCCTCTTTTGGAGGTGACGTTCCCCTCGGCTAAGTAGTCTGAGTCAGCAGGGATACGGTCCTAAGTAGCCGGGTTAAAGTATTAATAGTAGTTTACATATGAGGGGGTCAAGGGGTTCGGACCCCCGCCATCCAATACCAGTGGGTATTGAAGGAGGTCCTACTAAAGTTTACCCAGGTCCTTGCAGGATCTATACACCGAACAAGGCAAGACTCTTACCAAACCGTTCCCTTAACCCCTGACCAGGTAGCCAACATACCTCCATATAGACCGTGGAGATATGAATGGTGAAAATCTTCTATTTTATATAGACAGTAAAATAATTCCAAGACACCACGGACAAACGATAAGGAAGACTCACCTTCAACATAAGAAACTAGTTATTGAAGTCATTAATACATAACTAAATAAAAAGTGCGAAAAGATTAAAAATAAAAAGTATTACACTAGACACTTGTCTTCACCAAGTGATGTAAGAGACTTAGGCAAACATGGCCTTTGATTGTCAAGAACTCTTACGATCAATCTAGGATCCCGAGACAACTACACACACTCTATAATGGATGATGGATGATGGTGGTGGATGATGGTGTGTGGTGGTGGTGGAGTGTGGGTGAAGTGTGAGAGAGGTGGTTTGCCAAGGGATGGTTTGCAAATGAGCCAAGCACCCCTATTTATAGCCTGCATAGAAGCTCGAACACGGCCCCGTGTCCATTGGGCACGGCCCCGTGTCCACCTGTCTCCTCTTTCTTCATTAATTGCATTTTGTCTGCATTAGTTGACCACGCCCCCGTGTCCGCTGGGCACGACCCCGTGTGCAGAAGCGTATCTGTACTATCAAGATTTCCTCAGATTCTGCGAATCTTATAGTTGACCACGGCCCCGTGTCCGCTGGGCATGCCCCCGTGGTGGGTGATAGAAGCTTCTACAACTTTGTCTTTTCTACAAACACTTGGGCACGCCCCCGTGCTCATTGAGCACGGGGCGTGTTCAGCCTTCTGTTTTCTTGTTATGCTTGGGAAGATGCTGTCTAGGGGTCGGGCATGCCACGTTTATCCATTTTCTTGTATTTATGTTAGATTTAACTGCCTTTTTGCTTCTTTTGTTCATTTGAACTCATTTAATCCTGAAAATACAAAAGGAAGACAAAAACACACTTTTTCCAACATTAGTACTAAAAAAGGGTTAGTTTAATGCCACATTTGATGTAATTTATATGTTGCATTTTGCGCACATCAACTGTTAACAATGTGACCGAGAAATTGAACTTCCTCGAGCCAAAATTCACATTTGAAGAACCTGACGTAGAGGCGATTCCCTTGAAGAAGCTCGAGAACTAAACGAAGATGCTGCGGGTGTTCGGATCTCGACTTCGAGTAGATAAGGATATCATCGATAAACACGATAACGAAGCAATCCAAGAAGGGTTTGCACACACGGTTCATCAAGTCCATGAAGACCGCGGGTGCATTGGTGAGACAAAAAGGCATGACCACCAATTCATAATGGCCATAACGAGTACGGAAAGCGCTTTTCGGAATGTCTTGCTCTTGTATACGCAACTGATGATAGCCAGAACGTAAATCGATCTTCGAGAAACACGTAGCACCTTGAAGTTCATCAAATAAGTCGTCGATTCGAGGTAGCGGGTAGCGGTTCTTGATAGTAAGCTTGTTGAGTTCCCTATAATCGATGAACATTCGGAACGATCCATCCTTCTTTTTCACGAAAAGGACAGGTGCTCCCCAAGGCGTTGTGCTAGGGCGTATGAAGCCTTTATCAAGTAATTCCTGGATTTGGCTAGAAAGCTCACGCATTTCGGATGGTGCGAGGCGATAGGGAGCTTTAGCAACAGGTGTAGCACCTGGAACTAGATCAATACGAAAATCAATATCATGAGTAGGGGTTAAACCAGGTAAATAGTCGGGGAAAATGTTAGGAAAATCACAAACAACTGGGACATCTTTCACAGTTTTCTCCTCCTTCACTGGTACTATAATATGGGCTAAGAAAGCGGTGTACTCCTTGCGTAAGTACTTGCTCGCTTGAATACACGACATAAGCTTCAAATCTTTCGAGAATACTTCACCATAGACACATAGCTGATCACCGTTTGAAAGAGAGAAACGAATCATCTTTTCGAAACAAACAACTACGGCACAATTCTCACGAAGACAATCCATGCCTACTATGACGTCAAAACTACCGAGTTGTATAAATATGAGATCGATTGGGAAGATATGATTGCTGAGTTCAAGAGTACAATCAAGGAGAATAGAACTATCGGTAACGGTTCTTCTTGTGGCAACTTCTACGTCGAAGGTCGTTGGGAGGTTAGCGCGTTTATGTTTTAGAAGCTTTTCGAATTCAAATGACAGAAAATAGTTATCGGCTCCAGTATCAAATAAGCAAGAAGCATAAATACCATTGACAAGGAACGTACCATTGACAACATTGTTGTCAGTCTGAGCCTGGCGGACATTGATGTTGAAGGTTCTTCCGCGAGCTGCTTGAGGTTGTTGCTGCTACTGCTGCTGTTGCTCCTATGGTGGTGGTAGTTGCTGTTGTAGCTCTTGCTTCACAACACGATGTGGGCAGACATTTGCAAAGTGGTTTGGATCACCACAAGTGTAGCAAACATGTGCATTAGCAGCTTGTGTTGGAAGAGCCTGGTTGACCTGGGGAGCAAGAGGTTGAGCTGGCTGTGCTGCAAGAGCTTGAGGAGTTTGCTGACGGGGGCCTGAGCGGCAGTGAGCTGTATAGTGCCCATAAATGTTGCAGTTGACACAGAAATGACAGTTCACCCCTGTTGGATGATGGTAGGTGCAAGTGGGGCATAGAGGGTGATTCCCCGAATAGGCACGCTTAGCAGGTTGTGCGTTGGGAGTAGCAACTTGACGATTCTGGCCATTTCCTTGGCCACGAGAGACGTGATTCGTTTGTCAGCATTATTCCTCTGAACAGTTCGGCAAGTGTGGGAACCAAAGGACGACGTCTGCCATTAGATGAGATTCGATTATGTTGGGTTTCATTGAAAAGTTTAGCATTTCATATAATATATTTATTATTATTATTTTCACATAAAACACAAAACACATAGTCACGTAAACACTTAATCACGTAAGCACGTATTCATATAAGCACGTATGAGCACATAATTCACATAAACACATATTTTGCACGTATTCACCTTCATTTCAAATAAGCGTAGCTCGTTAGCATAAGCGGGTAGTATAGCGTACGAGAGTAATTAAGATTACTTAGTGTGTTCGCGATTAGTTAGCGTTTTAGATTGTGAGAGCTGCGTGATCCTGAGCTTTATATTACAGCCGAAAGTGAAAACCGATAAATCGAAACCATAAATCGTAAGCTTAAGACACATAAACACAACAAAACTCGATGACGCGTAAAATCGGTGATTGCAGGCTAGAAAATAAATAGAGTGTCTTGGGTGTTAGACATCGACTACCCAAAGTAATTCAACTATTCCCAACAAGTTTGAGCACACGCTTTGGCCTAATAGACTATGCTCTCACCGCAATGTGGCTACCGGCACTCGTCCTTCCAGTTACTACGTGACTCGGCTCATTGGAATAGTTGAGACTTTGGTGAGATCTTTGAAAATCAAAGTAGGGAGTGGAATGGGTCATTAAGATGCGGGTTTCACCCCTAACTTAACAACTTCGCTCCTAGCTGTGGTAAAACCACGAGACATAGATGGAGATTTCCGTTGAGATACGGATTTCACTCCTAACTCAACGAAAGTTCTCGTGCTGAGAGTAATACGCGGGGTGAGTGATCTCATCGAGAGTTCTTGGTTTTCACACCTAATCTTGACACAATCACTCGTTTGTGTTATACGAGTATCATCAAACGTGTACGTTGTGTTAGCCTTAGGAAAGGCAAAATAAGTTTTTTAACTTTAGGAAAGGTCCCTTCGTACGAAGCTGTGTATGTGGGTTCGTATGAAGCCCCAAGTAGGTTCATACGAAGTTGGTCTACTTGGTACTTAGACTATAGACTAGGTCTGTTCTACACGACTCGACCTAATTCTCTATAGTTATGGCTCTGATACCAATCTGTCACACCCCAACCGATGGCGGAATCATCGGGGTGCGACACTAGGCTAACCAAATTTCTCAAGAGAATCCATAACGACTATTTGTTAACAATATTTAACAGGTTTAACATCCCATACTATTAAACAAACATTCCAACAAATGTCAAAACAGATAACATGTCTCTCAAACAAAAACTAGTCCAACAACCTAGATTTTTATTGTGGGTTTCTAGACTTCCTATCCATTTGCAGCAAACATCCAATCAACCTGTCACATATGTTAAAATAAAGTCAATACAATAATGTAAAGGTGAGTACACAAGTTTAGCATAAGTACAGTATAAAAGCGTTTACGCATAACCAACATGTAACACGTAACGGGCGAATCAAGTAACTATCAACAATGATACAAGCTAACCACATGACTGCGAGTAGAGTATGCGCGACACAGGTTCACCGGAGGGAACACGTGAAGTAAAGTATGTGATCCTTAACAACCCCTGACTAAATAGGTGCTGAGTCCAAACTATAGTACAATCATTGCTAAGGGAGGCCAGTCATGTCATCACTGTGTAACATAGCAACAAGTATTCAACTAAGCACGTATATCATGCGAGGGAGGTTAGCGTTTATAAAGCGTTTAAGTGTTGTGTTTTTGATAGAGAACGTATGTAACACCCAAAAGTGCGTTAAGCGAAAAAGGGTTCGAGTATACTCACTGTGCGTGCTTAAAGATAAACATGATCTGGAAATGGATTGAAGGGAGCGCCGGATCAGCCTACGTATGGGAACAGAAGCGTAAGTCCTCCAAAGTGCTGAAATGGTCGAAATCGAAGTGTCGGTGGGAAACAGAGGCTCTGTACGAAGCTGTGCCTTGGGTCTTCGCACATGTGTGGCTTCCGTTGTCCAAAATCGAGTGTGCTTCGCGTCTGTCTTCCGAAAATCGAGTGTTCATCCCTCCAACCTTAAGCTACTGATTAGACTTAGAGTCGGAGAGGTCTTTGTGTGAGTCACGGATGAGAATCAGGCTGTGATGTGCGAAGTCAGTGCCATCGTATGAAGGCAGTGCCTTCGTATGACGCCATGAGTGCCTTCGTACGAAGGTAGTGCCTTCGTACGAAGCCGGGCTTCGCACAGAACAGTCCAGCTCGCATTTATGGCTGTTCTTGGCGTTCGGAGCTGTGTTTTCGTCTGAATCGGATGTATTTTCGAGTCCTTTTCATGACGGTTTCGCACTACCTCGTCCCACTATCCAGTGAACGAAATACATGTCATTTTAGGTCCGTTTTAGTGTAAAAATCGAGTATAAAAGGGTTTTTACCTAGATCTAACACTTGGTGAGTGTGAAATTTGCAGATTTCTAACTTGGGAAGCCGTAGCTAGGCCCAAAACACTCGGTTAAGTGTAGATCCATTGTAAAACAAGAAGATTTGATGAAAAAGATGAAGGTTTTCATGAAAAAGATGAAGTTTAGAAGAAAAAGATGAAGTTTAAGGGAAAAAGATGAAGTTTGGTTGAAAACAAAAGAGTTTGGATGAAATCGAAGTGAATCTTGTGGAAAATTGCAGTGGAAAACGTTGTGTAATCATGTAAAAATGATAAATCTTACTTGAAAACCGTCGGACAACAATTTGGCAGCGTTTCGGGGTAAAAGGCAGCAAGTTAGAATGAATGACGAGAGCTTGGGTATTTATAGGAGAGTGCTGACACTTCTGTTTGAAGCTAGCTGCTGTAACATCCCAATTTTTTTTGGGATAATTTATAAAAAAATGAAACACTCGAAGGGTTTTATTGGTACTGAATTAATTGATAATTTAAAGATTATTAAAGTGGAGATAATGGAAAATTATATATATATAAGGAATCAAGAGTGAAAGATGAAAATTCTATAACTTGGGTTAGAAATAAATAAAATGAAACTGGAAGGACTAAACTGTAAATAGAACTATAGAAGGATTAGGTTGTTAAAGACCTGGTAAGTGGCTCCTTCCCGACATCTCACAATTCGGAGTTATGAAATGTGTGTGTGGGTCGAGTTTCATCAACGACGGCATGAGTAAATCAAGTGCAAAGAAGAACACATGGTGAGTAATCTCTAACCTAAAACATAACATCTTGAAATTTTATTTTGGGTCTTGAGGTATTATGTTATAAACTTCATGGATGATGTACTAATAGAGCGAAAATGGCTTAACCATGATGTATGAACCCTCAAAACACTATACGGAAGACATAGTATAGATGCATGTTTGGGAATTGGAGTTTTGGGTGGAATTTAGACTAACGCTTGTGAATTGTGTCTTATTATTGATGATAATGGTTGATTTATGGAATATATGTTCTGATGAAACTTACTTTAGATGTTTATAGTCAGAAAATTTGTAGTAGTATGATTAATGGGTTGTTTAGGATGACAAACTAACTTGTCGCATGAACCCACTTTACTATGCACATCAAGTGTTTGGTAAAATGTCAAAGAGGTGATTTTTATAATTTTGGTTATAACTCTTGGCCTTGAGTTAAATAAAAATGTGGTATCATAAAGTGGTTAATTGTTTTGAAATTATAACATGTTAACATGAGGATTTAAAATGTGAAAGTAACTCATGTGTGGAAGCTAGAAGTATTAACTGATAATAATAATGTTATGAGTTTGACTTCAGGAAGTCAAAGTCAACGGTTAACAAGAAGGTTCAGGATGCAATAAACTCTACGGGCGACAGTGAGTGTTTCGCATCTCATTTTACTTCATTATATCTAAACGTTTATGATAAAGTTACTATGCCGAATTTTAGATGGTTAAACTACATTATATGGTAAATATAAAAAAAATAATTTCCTCGGACCAAACTTCCGTGTTATTTTGTATAATTAAGCCTTAAAATTGTTTGGGTGTTACAGCTGCCTTTTTACGAAGGCAACTGCTGGCTTCGTTCGAATGGCCAGTCTTGTGTGGGAAATCCGTCGTTTCGCGTGTAAGATGCTCTTTTAATGCGTTTTATTGCGTTAGTTAGTGTAAGTACTTAAAGTATTTTAGCGAGATGATAAGTATAGCGTTGTGTTGCGTTTCGGTGTGATAAATCGATTTGTGAGAGTGAGCATTTGAGCGTTTAAGCGAGTAACAAACACATATAACATAATTTAAACAAGTAAACACATAATAACAAAAATAAATTCGCGTTTCGAGTTTGCGTTGCGATAAGTGTCTAAGTAATAAGCATTTAATGCGATAAAATGTGATAAATAGTCTATATAAAATGCGTTTAAAATGTAGTGAAAACCAGTAGCGATAATGCGAATCTCAGAGTACAAGCGTTACGAGAGAACTAACGGTAAAAAGGGAACAACCAAAATACGGGTTGTTACATGTATGGCTCTAATAGTCATTGCACCCAAAATACTAGACCTACCTCACTTGGAGCGGTCTAGTGTCCACCCTTGAATCGACCGACTCTAGTCGGATCATAAGCACTCACCGAGTGCTTAACCCATTTTACATACCTGGCGCGGTTCAAAGCCATGACCCGTTTTCAATACCTTGCAAATTCTTTTTACTAGTTACGACAATCCTTGCCCGTATAATAAGGTTACCTGTAAGTATGACACTTAACAATAACAAGCGTTAATACTACGCTCAAATGGTGATATTGTCACTCCCTAACCGATGGCGGAATCATCAGGGCGTGGCATTGAGCGAAACAGATTGTTCAAGATAATCCATAACAACTATTAAAATGACAATATTTATAAGGTTTAATATCCCATACTATTAAACAAATATTTCAAAACAGTCATTACAGATAATCAGTCTAAAAAACAATTCCATTCCGACAACTCAGATTTTATTTGTGGGTTTCTAGACTTCCTAGTCCATTGCAGCATAATAGTCCATCAACCTGTCACATACGTTAAAATAAAAGTCAATACATAAAGTAAAGGTGAGTACACAAGTTTAGCATATATATAGTATAAAAAGCGTTTACGCATAACCAACATGTAACACATAATGGGCGAAGCATGTAAACTACCAACAATGATACATCCTAACCACGTGACTGCGAGTGGAGTAATGCGCGACACATGTTCACCGAAGCGAACACGTGAAGTAAAGTATGTGATCCTTAGCAACCCTTGTCATACAGGTGCTGAGTCCAAACTATAGTACTATCGTTGCTAAAGGCGGTTTGGCAAATAACATTGTATAAGCATAGTACAAGCATTCAACAAATCAGGTATAGCATGCGGGAGCAGTTAGCATTAAAAGTGTTTGCGTTGTGTGTTGTGTTTTGATAGAGAACGTATGTAACACCCAAAAGTGCGTTAAGCGAAAAAGGGTTCAAGTATACTCACAAGGCGTGTTTAATAGTTAAACACGATCTAGTTGGATTGAAGGGAGCGTCGAGTCAGCCTGTGTATGGGAACAGAGATATAAGTCTTCCTCAGGGCTAAATGGTCGTAAACGGGGTGTCGAGTGGGTTAAGTGTTCAACAGTGCATCCGGACGTATGGGCTCCATCTGGACGAATGGACTCCATTCGGATGGGCATATTCCATTCGGATGGGCAGGGTTTATCCGGACGGATGGGATTAGTCCATTCGGACGGATGGCTTAGTCCATTCGGATGGTGATTCATCCGGACGGATGGCTTAATCCATTCGGACGGATGGCTGCCTTTCTAGAACGATAAAATCTGATATATGACTTGGTATTTTAAAAGCAAAAGAAAGGATTTGGTGTGGCAACAGAATCTATCCGGAATGGACATAGTCCATTAGGACGGATGGACTGTGATTGAGTTTTGTAAAAACTTTCTTAAACAGAATGGTTTTTAAATTAACGGGGACGGACGTGTTGACGGATTCAAACAACGGAAAACACCCAGTCCACTCCATTCAGACGGATGGGTCTTGCCCATTCGGACGAATGTTCTGTTCTTGATGAAGATTCATGTTTGACCCGTTAATCGGTCCATCTCTTCGGTGGAAATCAGCCCTCGTGCTGCCTCTCGACTATAAAAAGAGTTAGAAGTCTGACGAGTCCCCGATTCCACCAAAGTTGTACAAAAATCGAAGAAAGTTTATAATTAAGTTGAAAAATGTGAAAATCCTTTAGATCTTGAACCAACCTCGATTGAATGATGCTCCACAACAGTTTGCCTAAGCAAAACGAGCGGAAACCATCTTCGAGTGGTCAAAAATCAGTGATTTTAAGTAAGAATTGAAGGATGTGTGCGTGTGTTTGTGATTATAAAGCAAGAAGATGGAGTAGGAGTGGAATGGAGGTTGAAAACGGAGCGAAAACTTACAAGAAGTCTTGATTCACAGTCGGAACCTTGAGAGCGGATGAGAGAGCTTAAAAGGTTGAAATGAAGACACAAGTCCACTATTTATAGGTGAGGGTGAAGACTGAGGCGGTGCGCGCATGGGCTGTATCCGGATGGGCTCCATCCGGGCAGATGGCCCATTCGGACGGCTGAGTATGGATTTGTTAGTTTCCAACCTTGAGTGTTGCGTTGCGTTTTATTGTGATAAAGCGAGTTGTGCGAGTAGCGTTTGAGCGTTGTGAGCGAGTACAATCCATAACATAATAAGCACACACAAATAAAGCATACAAGAACACACAACATAACATTACTACTACAATTAACAGCGTTTGCGATTAGCGAGTTAGCGAGTTAGCGCGATAAGCGAGTGCGAAGGCGAGAGTGGTTACCGAACAAACAAACACACTCGGTAATTAAAATAACATAATTCTCTGTAATTCGTGTTGTGTTAGCATTAAGAGTTGCGATAATAAAGCGTTTAAACGTGCAATGGTGCTGTGTGATGAAAATGTATTTAGTTTAACATAACCCTTTATTTATATGGAATCTCAGAATACAAAGCGGTTACAAATCGAAGCAAGTGACAATCCGAAAGATCGGGTTGTTACAGATATCATCACCATTTGACCTGTTTAGTCTTTTAACCATTATTGGTTTATTCTTTAGACAACTACACAGGTCCTTATATTGTTTAAATCACTAACATGTGATATACTTGTGATTTCGCTTATTTGACCCGTTATATCATACGTCATAGGGTCTCCTTTTTATAATCATAGTTTAATCATTATCATATGATTTACTTGCATTTTTATGCATTTGACACATTTTGGTTCGCGTCAGTAATGTTTACCACCAAAACTCATTTTTACCAGTTTGACCCGTTTTGGTTCGCTTCAGCAAGTACATATCATCAAAACTCTTTTTTTTATTTGTTTGACTCGTTTGGTTCGCGCCAGCAAGTGTTTATCACCAAAATTCACTTTTTTACGTGATTGACCCTTTTGATTCCCGTCAACAAGTGTTTGTCACCAAAAAATCACTTTTTTTACTTGATTGACTCATTTGGTTCGCGTCAACAAGTGTTTATCACCAAAAATTCATTATTACTCGTTTGACCCGCTTGGTTCGCGCCAGAAAGTTATATTTTGAAAGTTTATTGGTTTATTACCAAAAACTCATTTTTACATGTTCGACCAATTCGGTTCGCGTCAGAAAGTCATATTTTGAAAGTTTATTGGTTTATCACAAAAAACGCATTTTTACTTGTTCGACTCATTCAGTTCGCGTTAGAAAGTCATATTTTGAAAGTTTATTGGTTTATCACCAACAACTCATTTTAATTTTTGTTCGACCCATTTGGTTGGCGTCAAAAAGTCATATTTTTAAAATTCATTATGTTAATCACCTAAATGTGATTACTCGCCATTTTGCTCATTTGGCCCGTTATGGTTTACACCATAGGTGTCACACCCCGACCTGCTGCGGAATAGGTGATCAGGGCATGATTTGGTTGACTTGAGAGCTTAGACCGTGGGGTATGGTGGAGCGGGGGTTGGGGGCATGAGTTGACACGTGGAGTTCGAGCCCCCCACTGGTGAGTGACGTGTCCGTGGGGTATGGCGGGGCCTGGCTAGCCCGCGTGGCTTGGCAGTTTATTAAAAAAAATACAAAAATTAAAAAATACACACAACATTAAAAAAAAGCCTAAAATTTTATTAAATTCCTAAAAATTACAAAATTCATAAAAATTACAAAATAACCTAAAAAGGATTACAAAAAAAAAAAAAAAAAAACCTAGAGCGTTAGGTAAATTTCAAAAAGAGCGAGTTTGTCGAACGGCTTCTGCTCCTTGCCCCGAAACTCGATGTTCGCCACCGCCACCCGGTCTTCATGGCTTATCTCACCGCTCGGAACGGCTTCGTAGTAGGCTTTGAAACGATCAAGCTCTGATCGTAGCTCGCGCCATTTATGTTGGCACGCGTTTAAGTTGTGCCGGCCGTTTCCCATGTTATACCGGTAGCTAGCAAAAGCTTCCGGCCAGTAACGCGTTTCACCAGGTTGTCGGCCCTTCATTGCGTCAATGACGCTCGTGACAAGAGCTAGCTCTTCTTCGTGTGTCCAAGAGGCCATCGATCAAGTGTGTTTGGTTGGGGTAGCGGACAGTCGGTGGGGTTGGGGTAATATATATAGCGATGTTGGGTGGGTGAACCGCTTGGCTTGGCCAAACGGTTATAATTTGAAATTTAAATGCCCACCGCTATGACCTAGCCAACAAGCGAATAGGAGCCGGCCACATAGGATCGCTAGCCCGCCCCATGCCCGGCTTTAAACTCCCGCCCCTTGGGCCACGCCCAAACCCAAGCCCACCCGGGGTGGTGGCTTGGGCGTTTTCAGCCAACCCACGCCCCATACCCCACAGTCTTATGACTTGCTATTTCGTGTTTCAAATAATCATTAATCTGAACTGAAGGTTTCACATAACAAATAATTCAAATAAACAATTACAAATGAGACATTGATCATAACCACTAAGCTACATTTATCCGTTTCTTGTTAACTAAGGTCCATCCTATGTCCAATCTTCTCTTCAAGCCTGTTCACCTGTATCATGTGTAAAAATAGTATTTGGGTCAACAAAGGTTGGTGAGTGAACCTTATTGTTATCAGAAAAATGATAAGTTTAAGTTTGGTTTATTGAGAAAACGTGTGTTAACCAATGTAAGTAAATATGTTGTATGTCATATGTCAAAACTCATAACACAATCTCAAATAATAAACAAACCAACTGAAATGATTCCAATGAATGTATGCGTGTTGTACAGTATTAGGGTGTGCTAATGAATGTATGCATGTTGCACGGTATTATGGTGTGCTGCAAGGTCTAACTCAATTAAACGGAGCTGACCTTATATGGTTGGCAACGTCAAGTTCCGCTCATGGGTAATGGGGAACTGACGAGCCTATGTTGATGTGATGTCCAAAATGAATGAAATGCACCAAGTGATAAACAACAAACAATAACACATAACACATATACTTCACAAATGGGTAATTGCACGTAATTAATAAAAAGGAATAATAATGTAATGCGACACATGATACACCCCAAAAACGAGTAAATAGTGTAAAAAGGAGAGTTGTAAGATTCACTCACAGTGGTTGCGTATAATGATTCCTTGAAGATAACGCGCGAAGAAAAATAGGCAAATCCAAAAGAACGAACACGATTACCCTAAACGTTAAAATACCATATAACGATCTAGTTAATATTTATAAGTTAAAGAATATTCCTAATATTTAATGTTTACAAATTGATTATTTATATATTATATTTTATCTCATTATTACATTTAATGTTACAAAAGAATTATAATAATTCGTTAATTATTTATGTTTTTATTAGGTTTAAAGGTTTAACTATAAAGGAAAAATAATTAAAAAAAAATAAAACTGTTAATTATTATTAAGGATTTTAAGGGTTTTATTAAATCAAAAAATGAATTTAGAAAAAAAATGCCCAAAAACCGGTCCAGCCCGGATTCGAACCAGGGAGTTAGCGGTAGTAATGGGTCAAACCACGAAGAGTCTGTGGTTTGTGTTAAGCTTGATGGATTATGAAGTGGAACAACTTATGAAGCGTGCTATGTTGAATTAATTCTTTTGTTTGTTTGTTTGGAAAATGGGTGTCGGACTGGACCGACAATTTTATTATGAATTACTAATGAGATTACTTAAACTATTGAAAAAGTTAATTACTTGATTGAAAACAATAAGTTGAAACAAGGTTCACACCCGGTTCGATACTTGCAAGACCTAGGGTTCCTACACATTTTAATTTGATTTCGTTGAATTTATTGATTAACGAATTTAGTGTCACGTGGCTTAGGAGCCAAGAACTATCAACGTTACAAGAACGGACCGCTGTAACAATCCGTATTTTGGTTGTTCCCTTGTTACCGTTAGTTTTCTCGTAAACGCTTGTACTCTGAGATTCGCATTATCGCTATAGGCTTTCACTACATTTTAAACGCATTTTATATAGACTATTTATCGCATTTTATCGCATTAAACGCTTATTACTTAGACGCTTATCGCAACGCAAACTCGAAACGCGGATTTATTTATGTTATTATGTGTTTACTTGTTTAAATTATGTTATGTGTGTTTGTTACTCGCTTAAACGCTCAAACGCTCACTCTCACAACTCGATTTATCACACTGAAACGTAACGCAACGCAATACTTTTTATCTCGCTAAAATACTTTAATTACTTAAACTAACTAACGCAACAAAACGAATTAAACGAGCATCTTACACACGAAACGAAGGTTTTCCCACACAAGACTGGCCCTTCGAACGAAGCCAGCAGCTTCGTACGAAGGCACTGCCTTCGTACAAAGGCAGCTCGCTTCGAACAGAAATGCCAACCCTCTCCTATAAATACCCAAGCTCTCCTCATTCATTCAAACTTGCTGCCTTTTACCCCAAAACGCTACCGAATTGCTGTCCGACGGTTTTCAAGTAAGATTTATCATTTTTACATGATTACACAACGTTTTCCACTACGATTTTCCACAAGATTCATTTCGATTTCATCCAAACTCTTTTGTTTTCAACCAAACTTCATCTTTTTCAGTTAAACTTCATCTTTTTCTTCTAAATTTCATCTTTTTCATGAAAACCTTCATCTTTTTCATCAAATCTTCTTGTTTTACAACGGAGCTACACTTAACCGAGTGTATTGGGCCTAGCTACGGCTTCCCAAGTTAGAAATCTGCAGATTTCGCACTCACCAAGTGTTAGATCTAGGTAAAAACCCTTTTAAACTCGATTTTTACACTAAAACAGACCTAAAACGACATGTATTTCGTTCACTAGATAGTGGGACGAGGTAGTGTCGAAACCGTCATGAAAAGGACTCGAAAATACATCCGATTTAGACGAAAACACAGCTCCGAACGCCAAGAACAGCCACGAATGCGAGTTGGACTGTTCTGTGTGAAGCCTGGCTTCGTACGAAGGCACCGCCTTCGTACGAAGGCACTGACATTACTTGATTCGCCCGTTACGTGTTACATGCTGGTTATGCGTAAACGCTTTTTATACTATATCTAAGCAAACTTGTGTACTCATCTTTACATTATTGTATTGACTTTTATTTTAACATATGTGACAGGTTGATGGATTGTTATGCTGCAAAAAGGATAGGAAGTCTAGAAACTCATCTAGTAAAATCTAGGTTGTCGGATTTTGATTGTTTGAGAGACATGTAAATCGTTTTGATTTTTCTATGAATATTTGTTCGTTAGTATGGGATAATGAACCTTTAAAAATATTGTCATATAATAGTCGTTATGGATTCTCTTGGGCAATCTGATTCGCCTAGCGCCATGCCCCGATGATTCCACCATCGGTTGGGGTGTGACAGATTGGTATCAGAGCCATAACTATAGGGAATTAGGTCAAGTTGTGTAGAACAGACCTAGTCTATAGTCTAAGTACCAAGCAGACTAGCTTCGTACGAACCCACTTGGGGCTTCATACGAACCCACATGTTGTACTCTCGTTCGAACCTGCATTGTTACACCTTCGTACGAACCCACATATACAGGTTCATACGAAGGGACCTTTCCTAAAGTTAAAAACTTATTTTGCCTTTCCTAAGGCTAACACAATGTACACGTTTGATGATACTCGTATAACACAAACGAGTGATTGTGTCGAGATTAGGTGTGAAAACCAAGAACTCTCGATGAGATCACTCACCCGCGTATTACTTTCAGCACGAGAACTTTCGTTGACTTAGGAGTGAAATCCATATCTCAACGGAAATCTCCATCTCTATCTCGTGGTTTTACCACAGCTAGGAGCGAAGTTGTTAAGTTAGGGGTGAAACCCACATATTAATGACCCGTTCCACTCCCTACTTTGATTTTCAAAGATCTCACTATCTCGACCGCATTTGGATTCCTAGTCGTCATAACCTTAGGTAGATACTGATGACTAAAGCCCACAAATCTCGATACTCCATTCACCCCGGTGCCGACAAGATGTACCAGGACCTCCGTTCTAGGTATTGGTGGCCGGGCATGAAAAAGTATATCGCTCTGTATGTTTTCGAAATGCCTAACTTGCTCGAAGGTTAAGGCCGAACATCAACCACCCTCTGGTTTACACGAACAACCCGAAATCCCGATGTGGAAATGGGAGAGTATAGCCATGGATTTTATTACGAAACTCCCTTGAATGCCTTCTGATCACGATAGCATTTGGGTTGTCGTTGATCGTCTTACGAAATCTGCTCACTTCATTCCGATACGAGAAGACTTTAAGGTTGAACGATTGGCACGAATCTATACCGTCGAAGTCATTTGTCAACACGGGACGCTTCGTGACATCATCTCTGACCGTGATGGTCGTTTTACCTCACGTCTCTGAGAGACATTCCAATCCGCTGTCGGTACGACTCTCAATCTCAGTACCGCATTCCATCCCCAGACCTACGGTTAGACTGAGCGCACGATCCGCACCATCGAAGACATGCTTTGTTCATGCGTTATAGATTTTGGTGGTAATTGGGATTCACATTTAACTTTAGTAGAGTTCTCGTACAATAACAGTTATCACGCTAGTATTCAAAGGGCACCCTTTGAGGCACTATACGGTAGAAAATGTCGATCGCCTATTGTATGGCACGAGATCTAAGACGCACATATCATCGGTCCCGAGTTACTACAAGAAACGACAGACAAGATTCTCCAGATAAGAGACAATCTTCTGAAAGCTCGGAGTCGTCAAAAGAGCTACGTCGATAAACGCCACAAGCCCCTAGAGTTCGAAGTTGGTGATCATGTACTCCTAAAGGTTTCACCTTGGAAGGGGGTGATCCGATTCGGCAAGAAAGGGAAACTAGCACCATGTTACGTGGGCCCCTTTAAGATTCTGGAAAGAATTGGTAAAGTGGCCTACCGACTCGAATTACCGGTTGAACTCAGCAACGAAGCCAACAGCTTCGTACGTAGGCACTGCCTTCGTACGAAGGCAGCTAGCTTCGAACAGAAGTCCCAACCCTCTCCTATAAATACCTAAGCTCTCCTCATTCATTCTAACTTGCTGTCTTTTACCCCGAAACGCTGCCGAATTACTGTCCGACGGTTTTCAAGTAAGATTTATCATTTTTACATGATTACACAACGTTTTCCACTACGATTTTCCACAAGATTCACTTCGATTTCATCCAAACTCTTTTGTTTTCAACCAAACTTCATCTTTTTCACTTAAACTTCATCTTTTTCTTCTAAACTTCATCTTTTTCATGAAAACCTTCATCTTTTTCATCAAATGTTCTTGTTTTACAACAGATCTACATTTAACCGAGTGTATTGGGCCTAGCTACGGGTTCCCAAGTTAGAAATCTGCAGATTTCGCACTCACCAAGTGTTAGATCTAGGTAAAAACCCTTTTAAACTTGATTTTTACACTAAAACGGACCTAAACGACATGTATTTCATTCACTGGATAGTGAGACGAGGTAGTGTCGAAACCATCATGAAAAGGACTTGAAAATACATCCGATTCAGACGAAAACACAACTTCAAACGCCAAGAACAGCCACGAATGCGAGCAGGACTGTACTGTGCGAAGCCCGGCTTCTTACGAAGGCACTGCCTTCGTAGGAAGGCACTGACTACGCACATCAAAGCCCGATTCTCATCCGTGACTCAGACAAAGACCTCTCCGACTCTAAGTCTAATCAGTAGCTTAAGGTTGGACGGATGAACACTCGATTTTCCGAAGACAGACGCGAAGCACACTCGATTTTGGACAACATAAGCCATACCTGTGCGAAGACCCACATTCGTACGAAGGCACAACTTCGGCGAAGCCTCTATTTCTCACCGACACTTAGATTTCGACCGTTTCAGCACTTTGGAGTACTTACGCTTCTGTTCCCGTACGCAGGCTGATCCGGCGCTCCCTTCAATCCATTTCCAGATCGTGTTTATCTTTAAGCACGCACTGTGAGTATACTCGAACCCCTTTTTCGCTTAACGCACTTTTGGGTGTTTCATACATTCTCTATAAAAACACAACACTTAAACGCTAACCTCACTCGCATGATATACATGATTAGTTGAATACTTGTTGCTATGTTACACAGTGATGACATGACCGACCGCCCTTAGCAACGATAGTACTATAGTTTGGACTCAGCACCTGTTTAGTCAGGGGTTGTTAAGGATCACATACTTTACTTCACGTGTTCGCTCTGGTGAACATGTGTCGTGCATACTCTACTCGCTGTCATGTGGTTAGCTTGTATCATTGTTGATAGTTACTTGATTCCCCCGTTACGTGTTACATGCTGGTTATGCGTAAACGTTTTTATACTATACTATACTTATGCTAAACTTGTGTACTCACCTTTACATTATTGTATTGACTTTATTTTAACGTATGTGACAGCTTGATTGGATGTTTGCTGCAAATGGATAGGAAGTCTAGAAATCCACAATAAAAATCTAGGTTGTCGTACTAGTTTCTGTTTTGACATTTGTTGGAATGTTTGTTTAATAGCATGGGATGTTAAACCTGTTAAATATTGGTAAGAAATAGTTGTTATGGATTCTCTTGAGCAATCTGGTTCGCCTAGTGCCGCGCCCCGATGATTCCTCCATCGGTTGGGGTGTGACAATACATATGTACACAATGTGAATATTTGACTAAAATGCCCTCGAATGATGAATCGGGCAAATTACCCCTTAGGGTAGATTAAAAATGAGTCCCATAATTGGGTTGATCTTTCTGGTAACATAAAAGTCAAAGGCGTAAGCTTTTTGGCTTAATGCCTCCTAACAGGTTGGTTGGGTGATTAATTTTGAACCGAAAAAGTGATTTTAAAAGCTAGACGATCCGGGTTCGGATCAAGGTTTTGAAACCTACAAATGTGGGGAATGGTTCTAAAAATGATAAACTTAAAGTTGGGTCAGGTTCGCTGCAAAAACTGCGAAATCTTGGCTAGGTTCTGCGCAGGGGTAAAAACTGCCAGTTATGAAAATATTCTGGAAACAGGTCCTCGTCGCGCCATGCGACATGACAAGTGTGCTTCGTCACGTGGCGCGACGTAGCCCTGTTTTACAAACTTGTTTTTCTTCGCTGTTTTAAATCGCGTTGACCGTTTAACTTAAACACTAATGGTTCTTAGTGTTTATGATTGGTTTTCTTTAAGGCGGGAACCGAACAGAAGGATGATCAAGCACGTGAAGAACCGAACACTCCTAAACTGCCAATTTCGCAGGAGCATTCTTTCAGGAAAGCTTAAGAATGATCACGCGAGACAGTGTTTGTGTATAAAACATTATTATTTTTGTCTGCAAATTATTTGTGTAATAACACGTTAAGTCGGTTCGTCTGGGATGTCAGTCATCCCATGCGTGTTTGATATTCTTTAAAAAAATATGAGAAAATGGGTTAGAGAGTTACAGTTTTACAATCTGGGTTTTCATATTTTTTTTAAAAAAAAATATAGCAATAGTATACATTTAAAGATAAAAAACACTTGTTGTTCTGGTGCAATTTTTATAAAAAAAATAATGTCGTATTAAATAGTTATTAACGTTTTAAAAACATGGGGAAATTGAAGGAGAGAGAACTATTAACTATTGCCTTAGATGGATTAGAATACTCTTACACAAACCCACACGTTTCTTTTCTTTTTTTCAGTTCCGCCCATTTAATCCTGTCAATTTATTTTAAATCTAATAGATATAATTGCTTCTAACCTTTCTATCCAAAAAATCTTTCTATTATATCCTGACCCAACATATACATATCGCATTTCACATTTACATTTTTACTTTTTAATTTAGACATGGAGACTAGGTGTCCAATCTAAATAAATAAAAAGAAATTTTAGTTTAGCAAAATACTAACTACCTATGGGTCAAAATTGGTCCATTGACAAACGTATATTCAAGAATAATTCTCCACTTGATCTACGAAGTCCGAAACCTCGATAGTCCAAGACTCCAAGATCCATTTCACACTTTGAATGATGCCAAAAATCCCCTCCTCCACCATAAAAATGGAGACTTGTATGAAGATTCAAACTAATGTCTTAGAAACCAGATCAGTTATTGAACTTGTCTACTAGTTGCCTAGTTGGATTGGTTTCATATGTATAATTAATCAAAGTATATAGAAAATACGAAAAGGAAAAATCTAAATACATAGGAGAACTTTTAAAAGAAAATAATAAATTTATTATCCATACCTGAAAATCAAGTTTAAGTGCTCAGTTACACCTCTCCTTAAGACTACATATGTCAACTTAATTAATTAATGATCTATGAATAAAAAACATGGACCATAAACGTCCTCATTTACACCTCTCCAGCTCTCCTTTAAGACTACATATGCCAACTTAATTAATTAATAATCTATGAATAAAAAACATAGACCATAAAGTCATAAACTCATAAAAGGTGCCCAAACTCTTATCATGATTAAGATCTCTCTTGGAGATCAATCCTTTACCCCTTAACCTATACAAGTGACTGAGATACCTCCATTCCATATTAACTTGATCATCATCATACATAGATCGTTTTCAGACTCTTTTCGTCTTAAGGACCGGATCTAACGGCCTACCTTTTGTTGTCATGTTTCAAAGATCACCGTTGGTGGCCTCGGAGGATCCAAGATGCATCCTAATTGTCAAAAGTCAATGATTGTTTTCATGTAAACATATATGTATAAAGTAAGAAATTTAAAGATAAAAAAAGGAAAGCTCGAATCTTAGACGTAGTCGTCATTTTTTATTTAAATCTAGCTTTAATTTAATTAATTCAAAAGAAAGCTAGAATAAAAAAAAATATACCTGCAATCGAACTTTCAATCTACGACAACCAGATTCAGAGACCCGGTCTAAATCGTATATTCGCAACTGATATTAAGCCACTTCGAATTAAAAATTACAGTACATCTTTGAAATAAAAATTGTATCAATAAGATATTGCAAGTAGTATCAAATAAAGTATTCATGTTAATATTGATTTGATAAAAAGAAATACTAATTTTCTAGCAAATTGGATTTTAATAATTTAAATTATAAACCATTGAACAATAATGATATGAAAGACATGATCAATAACACTCCTAAGTTTTTTCACTTTCGTTGCTAAAGACAATCATGCTATAACAAAAAAGTAATTCGGTTCGTCCAGACTTTCATTTATGTCGTTCCAGAACAATTTACAATATCGATTGATAATAAAATTAGCCATTTGTTCATTAGACTATCTCTAGCGGTTTTGTTACCCCACTCCAAATGAAGTGTTCTCATTGGCTGATCAATGGGATACATATGCATATTTTTGCATTCCACTCTCACACCCGTTACCATACTCACCGGCGAGCCCTTATGCCCATGACATGGTGTTTAAGTGCCCAAGTGCTAATGTGGCTAGTGGCTTAGCGCCGACTATACACATAGCCTCAGGGCAAACAAAGTTACTTTTTATTAGAGAGAAACTTGCTTAAAGAAAGTTAAAAGAGTCATTGAGAATATGGATTATTGTTGACCAATAACTTATAAGTCAATTAAAATCCAATTTGCGTGTTATATATATCTTATAAGAACAAATCTTTTTTGTCTAAATATAGATACTATTCTCGATCTCTCCCTACACCATACCAACATGTTCACACTTGTCTTATTTTACATCACCCTATCCTTTCTTCTTACAACAATCCTACACCATAAACTCCGGCACACCATCCACACCACACCACCAACTTACGCCGTCATCGGCTGCCTGATCGCCTTCTACAACAACCGCTACCGCCTCCTATCATGGTACACCGATCTCCTCTCGTCCTCACCAACTCAAACCGTCGTCATACAACGCCTAGGTGCTCCTAAAACCATCATCACAGCCAACCCACAAAATGTAGAACACATGCTCAAAACAAACTTCCTTAACTTCCCCAAAGGCAAACCTTTTACCGACATTCTCAACGACTTTTTAGGGTTTGGGATATTTAACGTTGACGGAGAGTTATGGCATGCTCAGCGCAAGTTAGCAAGCCACCAGTTTACTTCAAGATTGTTAAAAGAACACATGGAAGTTAATGTTAAAGAAGCTGTGAAATTTAAGCTGCTTCCGTTACTAGATTCGTTCCGTCTAAATGTAAAACAAACAACTACATGTCAAGTTCCAAAACACGACTCGGAAACAAATACGGTGGTGGATTTACAAGAGGTTTTGAGAAGGTTAGGGTTTGATATTGTGTGTAAACTCACATTAGGGTTTGATCCAAACTGTTTAGTGGATCATCAACGTTGTTTTTCCGATAAAGTGCCGATTTTAAAAGCGTTCGATACCGCGGGGGAGATAAGCGCGAAACGGGCCACGTTGCCGATCGCGGCCGTGTGGAAGTTGAAGAGAATGTTGCGGGTCGGGTCGGAGAAAGTGTTGAGAGAGTCCGTTAATGAGGTGCATGAATATGTTATGGAAATAATTCATGAACGTAAGAAAAATATTATTATTAATAAAGTCAATAAAAATCAAGATTTATTAAGCAAGTTTATAATGGAAGGTGTGTGTGAAGAGTTAATTAGGGATATGATGATAAGTTTCATTATGGCCGGAAGAGATACCACGTCGGCGGCGATGACGTGGCTGTTTTATGCACTTTCTAAGAATTCACACGTGGAGGAAAACCTTGTAAATGAAATATGTTCAAAATTTAAGGATGATGAGTTTGATGATTTTAAGGAAATGAAGTACTTACAAGCATGTCTTTGTGAAACCATGAGGTTATACCCACCGGTTTCATGGGACTCAAAGCATGCGTTAAACGACGACGTGTTACCGGATGGGACGCCGGTTCAAGCCGGTGATCGAGTGACTTATTTTCCCTACGGTATGGGAAGGATGGAGAGTATATGGGGACCGGACCGGCTAGAGTTTAAACCGGATCGGTGGTTGGATAGTAAACCGGGGGAAAGTGGTGGTTTGAAGGAGGTGTCGGCTTACAAGCATCCGGTTTTTCATGCCGGTCCGAGAGTGTGTCTTGGTAAGGGGATGGCTAATGTGCAAATGAGTTATGTGGTGGGTTCGATAGTGAAACGGTTCAAGATTAGACCAGTGGGGTCGGGTGAGGGGGTGTATGTGCCGTCGTTGACGGCTCGGATGGATGGTGGGTTCAAGGTTGTGGTTCGGAGGAGACCAGAATGAGGTGTTGACACTTGTTAAGATGTCTTCTTCTTGCAGACTGCAGAGGTTTGACCCACCTATTCTAGTATAGATGTCTGCAGATATGGTCTGCAAACTGGCATATGTTTTATCTCTGAAAAAACATAGATCAGCTAACAATTGACATGAAAGTACAACTTGTATTGATTTTGTCTTCTGTTACCAACCTTTATTGGTTTTGGTCCATTTGGGTGGATGGGATGATATGATGGTGGAGCCGTGGATGGAATCACATGACTCACGTGAATATATACAGTATATTTGTTACTTTCTTTTTTTCTTTCCATTTTTGTGCATTGAGATTTCCCAATCTCATATTCTTCTTGTTATGTAGTATCCTTATGTTCTTTTCAATATGATTATGGTATTTTTGTCTAGTTAACATGATTCCAAAGAAATGAAAATGTCAACGTCAAATCTATTGACTTTTGAGAAAATAAAATGAAATAACACTAGTGATGATGTTAAAAAACCCTTGAATTAACTATTATATTTCAAGGAATTAACCCCGATGTTACGCTCATTATACAAGCTTTAAGAAATATATGTGTTGAATCTCAATATATTGGTTATTTCGTTACGAATGAACATATATTTGTAAGGGAACTTTTATCCCGGGTGTCTTTAATCTCTGTCCATACAGTTCGTCGTCATATGGCCCATATGTTAATGTGACATAGAGATTGCTCAAGTGGTAGGGTTAAGACTCCAAACATTTTATGACATTCGAGAAGATGTGGTCCATCGATCACTCATGGTCAGCTTTATAATTCAATGGTGTATTTGACATTGCATATGCCTTGTGACCCCAATCCATGCTCCTCACATCTTTGAGATGTGATTCGTAACTTAGAGCCAAAAGGATTGGACCCGCTTGTGGTTCCTTAATTGTGGATAAAAGCTCTTGTTGTCAGCCTTGAGAGTTTTATTGGGCTAAGTTAAGAGTTTGTAGTCTAGCGGTATCAATGTGTGGAGATAAGGACTCCCTCCTCATGAGATTGAGGGTTTAAGTTCTGTAGAGTAGACAAAAGTATAAATTTAGGAGTAAAATTAAAAGGATGACTATGTTAGCCGATAAAAAACATCGTGTTAAATTAGGATACATCATCAAATGTTGTAGTTAGAATTTTGAAATAGGAGAAAATTGCGTAAGTATTTAAGATTGGGGAATGCATGTGGTGATTGTTTAACTTTTGTAACTTTCTTAGGTATGTCGATGTAACTGATAGAATTAGTTGTAAGGATGCTGCTAAATTTACAATCTTCTCTCACATATTTGATGGATCCTCTCTAATTAAAAATAATAATAACAGTCACTCGCGTTGTGGTGGGGGTGTAAAATCGTGACAAATAGCATTAATGCCACACCACCACCAGCAACCACCAACATTGAAGTTGCGGCGTGTTAATGCGAAGAAATTAGAGCGAAACGTAAAACATAGAAATAATAACTAAGTCGATTTAGAAATCTCACGTTGCAACAAAACCTATCAAACAGGAAAAATAGATGATGTAAAAACGTTGAATCACACACGCACCGTTGCACCATGTTAACTTGCAAAATTTAGAGAGTGGTGTAAAACAAAACGTAAAAACGTTGAACCACACACGTACGTTGTGCCGTGTTAAATCTTAAAATTTAGAATGAAACGTAATACGCAACTTTTGAGGAGTATATAAAGTATAGGGGACCAAAGTTGAAAGTAAAAATATTGTGAGGTTAAATTGAAAATGATGTAAACTTTTGGTTGAAAGTAAAAAAAAATCAAAGAGTTATGGGTTAAAAGTGTAATGTCATTTTTTAAAAAAACCCCCCAAACATTAGGTACAATACTTCTATACACTAACATGATGCTAATTTATAACATGTAAATAATATCTCTCTTTCACCATAAAAAGGTACACTTATTGTATAAGGCTTACGTTTAACCACCGCCAATTAATAATACTGTAAGGAAAAAAAATTACAACGCTATATGTTGTGGGCCACTAAAGCCCTGACACCTCAACAAGGTGGGGAGTTGCACCCACCGTGAGAGGGTGCTAAGAGGCACTATGGTGTGTGTGGTGTAGTTGGCGTAACGCCGTGAGAGGCAACGGTTGTTTATTATTTATTTATCTTTAATCCTAACTAATATATAAGTCAATCATTTATAGCCAACTCAACCCATCATCATATTTAACATCTCACCTCTTCACAACACAGGTTTTTATAAGAAATATAAAACACTCCATCACCAACCTAACAATTTTTTTTTTTATGTTTCACATTTACCACAACCCATATATTTGGGTTATAGTTTCTAGATGTTCCGGTTTTTATATTTGCATATATAGAAGTTTCGTTATTCGAAAAAGAAAAAAAATATTTATAAGTTATAGTATAATACATAGGCAGCTCGAGATGAGAAACGCATATCAATGGATAATCCATTTCCACTAAACAAATAGGATCTCAATCTCTATGTATACATACAATTTCAAATCCCATTAATTGAAAATCAATAAAGGCATCATTGAAAGTTTTCTTTATATCTCAATTTTTACGACTCCAATTATTTAATCAGATCCTATATTATATAGAGAAGTTGAATGCAAATCGATACTATGGCTGTAGTCACACCATAGTAATTTTATGCCCCATAATACATCCAAGCTTTACCAGTTTATACTTTACAAATTATCTCTCAACTCTATAAAATTCTCTATATTTATAGTTTTTGAAAAATATCAATTGTGTATAGAGTACCCAGGTACATTTCTGGCCGACTTGTCTAGTTCGTCCGACTCTTCGGGTGGTACTATGGATTTTTTTGAAAAGATTTGTGAGCATGTGGAGCTTGAAGATACGGGACGATCAAAGAAAAAAATGTGTGTCGCAATCGGGTAGCGGCAAATATGTCACACCCCAACCGATGGCGGAATCATCGGGGCGCGGCACTGAGCGAAACAGATTGTTTAAAGAAATTCCATAACGACTAAAATTACCAAATAGTTTAAATATTATGTCCCATACCATAACCCATAAGATAATCTAGTTATTACAGACAGAGATATTCTTCAAACAAATAAAACATGTTCCGACAACTCAAATTCCCAAATAAAATAAATTGTCTTTGTTTCTAGACTCTTTCCTAGCCTCGATTTCACAACAAGCCAAGCATTTTAACATCTTAAGCACCTGCCACATACGTTAAAGTAAAAGTCAATACACATAGTGTAAAGGTGAGCATACAAGTTTAATAGATATAATAGAGTTCGAAATTGTTTACGCATAACCAGCACGTACAACGTGTGAAATGAAGCACGTAAGTTATCGACATGATCCTATCAATACCAATGACTGCGGGTTGACTGCGCAAGGCAGTTCGTAATACATATTCACCACTGTGAATCATGTGATTAATTGTCCTTAACAACCCCTGAGTGAACAGGTGCTGAGTCCAAACTATAGTACTATCGTTGCTAAGGCAGGTAGACAACAATCCATGTGTAAACATAACAAACAAGCAATCATTGAGTCACGTATACATGCAGTAGCGGTTAGCGTTAAAAGTATTGCGCAGTGTGTTCGATGTGATTTAGAGTAAGTAACGTATGTAACACCCAAAAGTGCATAAAGCAAAAAGGGTTCGAGTATACTCACAGCGATGATGGATTAAAGGGAGCGCTATAGTGAGTTTAGCCTGATCAGAATGATAGCATAAACGATAAGCGGCGCGTAAAACGATGCAAGGGTACCAAGGATTGGATGGTAATCCGATCGGATGGCAACCGATCGGATGGCTAGTCGATCAGGTGGCAATCCGTTCGGATGGTCATCCGATCGGATGTCCATTCGATTGGATTATCACCTCGTTTGGTGAGGATGTGTTTGTGTATGATGGTTTGCCTTTTGAAGTTTTCGTTGTAGCATTTTGAAAATAGAGAAGTATCTCTACCTTTCAGGTCGGTCGATCGAACGAACGGTCGTTCGATCGGGCAGCAATCCGATTGGCGAGACTTCTCAGTTTGAGAACAAGTTCACAGCAGGACGATCACTCGATCGGAGGCTATCTGATCAGGTGGCAATCCGTACGTACTGAACATGTTGAAAATTTGTTAAATGTCCAAGTCCCAAACGTCACACGATCGGACGGTCACTCGATCGGATGGCAATTCGATCGGGTGGTAATTCGTTTCAATGCTCAGAACCTTGGTATAGCTTGAAAAATAGTTTAAGTATGGAACCAAGTGCAACCCGATCGGATGGCCGGTCGATCGGGTGGCAATCCGATCGGGTGGCAATCCGATCGGACGGCAATCCGTCCCGACGATCCGTTCGTCTTGACACTTGATTCGTTTGAAGTTTTATAGTGTTTTGAACGAGACGTTTTGATATCTTGTTTGAACAACAGAGCCCCTATCTCGGCCCAAGTGACCCGACCGAACAGGAATCACCCTAGTCCGACCGGTTCATGGTTCGAGTCGGTAGTTCATGTTCAAACCTGAAGTCAATAGCTCTTGGATAGAATTCGGATCTGGAACTAATACATCGCCAAGAATGGGTAGAAGATCAGAACAAGCTCCGATTCTAGCGGGTTTGAGTGCATTGAGTGTAAAAGAGTTGAAAGAAGGTTGGAAAACCATCTTTCAATCCTTTTCACCATGAATATGTTCAGATCTATGCCAGATCTTTGTTTATTTATGTGGAAATCGTCCAGATCTAAGTTGTTCTTGGTGGATTGAGGCCAAAACAGGAAGTTCATAAGAACTCCATGATGACATCATCCTGGAACACCTCAAATCTAATGATTTCACGATTAAAAGTTAAGATTCAAAAGATAGGAAGGTGTAGGAGTGCGTGTAGATTAAGAAAGTACAAGATTTAGGTTGGAAACTTACAAGAATCAAGAGAAATCAAGAGAAAGATGCTTGAGAGCGGCTGGGTCGAGTGAGAGGAGCTGTCACATCAAGTGATGTGACATGTGGGGGTATTTATAGGGTTTCCTAAAAAGGAAAGTGAGGAGGGTGGCTGGTCAATCGGGTGGCAGTCCGATCGGGTGGCAACCCGATTCGGATGGCAACCCGATCGAATGGCCACTCGGTCGGTTGGCCACTCGATCCATGAGTCCGGCGCAATGAGTTTTGTCGTTTCGATTCGAGTATAGAGCTTTGCGATTCGATTGTGATGCGATAGAATTACCCATTAAATTACTTTTAATCCCAACTACTATATCCAACATACAATCACTATAATTGACTTGCGTTTAGAGTTCTCGATTCGATTGTGATGCGATAGAATTGCGATTGCGATTAACACCTCAACATAAACATAACATGCACAAGTAACACATAAGGGCGCATACACATAAAACAATATCCAGAACACATAATTCGAGTTGCGAATGCGATAGCGATAAGCGATAAATCGATTAAACATGCGATTAATATGCGATTAAACCTCGATTATTAACAAGTACTCCACATAATACAACTAATGTGATAACATAAATAGACTATCTACAAGTTAAAGAAGTCAAAACAGGAGCTGAGCAAGGAGTGATAGATCGCAATTAGCAATCTTGTCTTCCGTTGACTTCAATCTTGACTTTGACTTTGACTTTCGAAACACGGGGTGTTACAGCCTCCCCTTCTTAAGGGAATTTCGTCCTGAAATTAGGCCGAAGCCGTAACAAACAACTGCGGGTACTTCGCCTTCATGTCACTTGAACTCGGCGTCTCGTTTGCCTTCCCAGCGAACTTTCACAATGGGAATGCGCGAGCGTCGGAGCCGCTTGGTTTGGCTGTCCATGATTTCAACAGGCTTTTCCACGAGGGGTACATGCAAATCATACTCAGCCAGGAATTTTCTGAGGTTCGAAACGTGGAAAGTCGGGTGGACGTTGTTAAGTTCCTCCGGTAGTTTGAGTCTGTAAGCAACTTTTCCGATCCTTTCCAGGATCTTAAAGGGTCTAACATATCAAGGCCCGAGTTTCCCTTTCTTGCCGAATCTGACCACACCCTTCCAAGGTGATACCTTTAGGAGTACATGGTCGCCAACGTCAAATTCATGGGGCTTGCGTCGTCTATCGGCGTAACTTTTCTGACGACTCCGAGCTTTCAGCAGGTTGTCTCGAATTTGGAGGATTTTGTCAGTCGTTTCTTGCAATTGCTCAGGACCGGTTAACTGCGAGTGCCCGATCTCATGCTATACAATAGGCAATCGACATCTTCTTCCATAGAATGCCTCAAATGGTGCCATTTGAATGCTGGAATGATAACTGTTATTGCACGAGAATTCGACCAAAGGTGTGACAACTCGTATTTTAGAACCTCCTTGCTATGCTTTGATTTAACTTATTTGAACATACGTGACTAGTTAATGTACTTGGTTTCAACAGAATGTTACGTTTATCATGCTATGTGATATATATGTGATGTGAATGTATGTATATATATATATACTTAACCGTGGTCGCACAACATCAACCTAGTCGCACGAGACCTAACCGATCGCACATGATGGTGCTCGGCCCAAATACAACACAACCGGAGCCCAAGCTGAGCCCGATCCTTATAATCTTCGCTTAACACTAAGGGGGTTGGTGTATAACCCTCATTATCCTTTTAACACAAGAAAATACACAAACCCTAGCTCTCTCTCTCTCTCTCTCTCTCTCCTTCTCTCTTTGTTCGACAGCAGACTCACACTCGAAGCCTTCCAACCTCGTGCGAGTTAGTTATCCGATTTCCTGGTTAGTGTTCTTCATGTACTGATTTTTATATTCTTGATGATAATTTTGTGGTGTGATCGAATAGGGTTTCTTGTTAGTGGACATGTGCTAAAACTATAATCATGAATTGAAATATGTATTTGATTTCTGTATATATGTGATGAACCGAATGCGTGATGGATGGGTGATTTAATATTGATCGAATGTTTCTTTTTGATGATTGGTTATTATATATTTGACTAGGGATGCACGTTAGGATATGTTAATAAATTGTGATAATGAGGATTGTTTTGATATACATGAATCTGTATTGGTATAATGATATTAGAGGCAAAGAACTTGGGGATATGATAAACACATGATCCTACACATGATTCTGACAACCTAATCACCAAACTCACATGCAACTATTATTAAATATTCGGATATACAGGACTGACAACAATTGGTTTGGTGAATTGTAGCTTATTCTTTTAAATACATAGACTTTAGGTGGCCTTTTGACTTTGATAAAAAGAATCGATATGATGGTGATGATGAGTTGTTATGATGTAAGGGTTTATATGAATTGATGATGATTGATTGAATTGATCGATTAATCGGTTAGATGGAAACTGCTTGAATTGGTTGATAAATTTTATAAAAGGAAACTATATAACCGATTAGCATGATTGGTGGATAATAAAACAAATTGCACAAGATATTCAGTGTCGCACAAGAGTGAATGAATCGCACAAGTTGTAATATTTGTTTAACTGTTGGGCCGTGTATATCATGATGGGCTGGGCCAGTTCCAATCGCACAAGACACCTTGGTCGCACAAGAAGTTCATTCGCACAAGATGTATTGGATCGCACAAGCTGTTTATTGTTTATTTGTTTGGGCCATATGTATGTTGGGTCGGTTTGTTATTTGGGCCGGGTATATTCACTGAATCGCACAACATGTTGTGGATCGCACAAGACTGTGCTGAACGCACAACATGTTGGGCCGCCTGTTATTGGGCTTTACCTTTGGATCGTACAAGTATCAGATGTTATGGAATTGACTGCTAATATGTTTACGTGCATTGGGTGTTTGCCATGATCTATATGTGTTAATCACCTGCTAGCTTATGTGATACTTATGTGCACTACTTGAAACCAAAAACCTGACTTGTATGGTAACCATGTTAGGACGTGGTTGACCACTAGCAGCTAGACTTGACCTTTCTGTGTATCTGCCGAGCAAACAAAGGTGAGTTCACACTAGCCAAGGCATGGGATTCCCAGGGGTTGGGAATGGGATTGAATAACTACTCGTACAACTATTACTATTAAACTAATTACTACTGTCCTCGGATTGAAGGGCACGTACGTAAAACCTATGTACAGTTATACTTACTACTGTCCTCGGATTGAAGGGCACGTACGTAAAGCCTACGTACACGATCATAAGACCATCACCTCTATCAAAGGAAGTCCCTCATTTATCGACTTAATCGCCGAGGCCTATGGCGAGCGGGTCATTAGTTAATAGCGCTATTAGGTTTAACAAACCTCACACCGTGCCAGTCGGACGGGCGTGTACTAATGGATTATGGGCAAAGGGTCAATGCTGATAGACATTGACTTAGGGCACCTCTTACATTTTCGTAGCAGTCGATACGCGTGGTCTAGTAACACATGGGAAGCCCCCACTAATCATCGCATACATGCCTGGATTGGCCGCGATACGGATTAATACAATACATGGTTTATAAAATGAACATACGATTTACAAAATGAATACTATAACCAAACAACCAACTGTGAACTCGCTCAACTTTGTTGTTGATTCGTTGCTACATGCCTTGCAGGTCATTAGGTACTCATGGAGCTTGCACAGGGAGGAAAAGTCGTTGTGGGACATGGCAGTGTGTGCCATGCTTTAAACATTACTTTATTTCATACTTAACACTTGCTATGGGTTTTACAATTATGCTTCCGCTAATCACTTAACTATGCCTTGGTTTTTGGACACCTTTCATATTGTGGTTGAATTTTGTTTACTTATATGCTTGTTCAATATGATTGGTGGCTTGATCCTGGTCAGTCACGCCTCCAAGCGGTGATACTCCGCGTGTGGATTTTGGGGGTGTAACAGATTGGTATCAGAGCCATTGGTTATAGAGAACTTGGTTTTAATAAAGGAAAACGTTTTTGTTAAAACCAGACTATAACCTGTACAGTGCTCTACGATCCACAACGACGCTTCACTTCACGTGCAAGACTCGACATTCTAGGTGATACGATTTATGTTTACATTGCCTACTTGTTAGATTACATAGAACATTGCTCATGATATGGTTAGATAACATAGTAGCCATTGTTTGCAACAACGCGTGCTTGCTCCCTACTGTCACTCCACATTTACACACATTCGCGACACCTTTCCTATTTGTGTTTCCTTCGATGTGAAGATCATGAATGGACGTGTGAACTAACTCAAGCCCAGCTGACGGCTCTTGTCAACAAACAAGCTACGGCAGCACTCGCAGCCGCTCATGCAGGAGGTATAACCTACTATTACGAATCTACCCTAGGATGTTAGATCCTACTCTCATGACCCAAACTCTCGCGCTTAACCCTGTCTTTTCTTCCTCGCGCAACAAGGTCAGAACGCTCAGCCGCCGGTATGCACATTCAAGACGTTCATGGACTGTCGTCCTAGTACTTTCAGTGGCACTAAAGGAGCTGTTGGACTCCTCCATTGGTTTGAAAAGCTCGAGTCTGTCTCAGAGATGTGTGAATGCCCTGAGGCTCGCAGGGTGAAGTACGCCACTGGTACTCTCGAAGGCACTGCGCTAACATGGTGGAACGCGCAAGTTCAGATGCTGGGGCTAGCGGCAGCTAATGCCACCCCATGGAATGATTTTAAGGAACTGATCAAATGTGAATACTGTAGTCATGATGACATCCACAAGCTGGAAGTGGAATTCTTTAACATGAACGATCCAACGAACTGGCAGTGTTATGTCCAACTATGGTGGATCCTCCCATCAAGCGCATCGAGCTGTTCCTCAAAGGCTTAGTACCAGAGATTCGAAGCCATGTGACTGCTGATAACCTTGCTACTATCCAGGATGTTACACGTCTTGCTCATCGCCTCACAGACCAGGCTGTGGAACAGAACAGGCTGCCTAAGCGTATAGGTACTATCACTACTACTACTACTTCTGCTACTCCCAGTGACAACAAACGAAAGTGGGATGGAACCTCTAGCAAGGGTTCGACTACGGTTCAGTCCCAGGCACAACAGCGAAAGATCGATGACTACCAGAGTCCTGGTCAGCAATCTTCTGGTAGTCAAGGGCATGGTGGAATCGATGTAATTTGCACCACAGCGGGCCGTGCAACAAAGATCGTTGTCAGAGATGCAACAAGCTTGGTCATGAAGCCAAAGATTGTAGAAGCTCACGTCCTGCAAACAAGAACCGACAACAGCAGCCACGAGCTCCACAGAAGCAGTAGCAACAACAGGGTAGCAAGGGACGCTACCAGTGGGGTGCTGAAGATCACTTCAAGAGACACTGCCCACAGTTGAACCAGAACCAGAATCAGAACCACAACCAAGGAAATGGGAATAACAACGGGGGTAATAACGACGGAAATGGTGCCAGGGGTCGAGTGTTCATGATTGGTCAGGGTGATGCTAGGAATGACCCCAACGTTGTGATGGTTTCGACATCGTCATTAGGATGGATTGGTTATCCCAACAACAAGCAGAGATACTCTGCAAAGAGAAGATTGTTCGTATTCCCCGTTCTGGCAGAGAACCTCTAGAAATTCAAGGCGACAAGAGTGGTGCTGTGTGAGCATCATCTCTTTCCTTAAGGCCCAAAAGCATTTGCGTAAGGGCCACACTGCCATTCTGGCTCTCGTTACTGACACCTCGAAGAAAGAGAAGAAGATAGAAGATTTTCCAATTATACGCGACTATCCTGAGGTATTCCCTGAGGAACTACCTGGTCTTCCGCCTCATTGCCAGGTCGAATTTCAGATCGAGCTAGCTCCTGGAGCAGCACCTATATCTCGTGCACCTTATCGCCTAGCTCCCTCAGAGTTGAAAGAACTCTCTACGCAACTACAAGAACTCTTGGATAAGGGTTTTATTCGTCCTAGCTCTTCGCCCTGGGGAGCTCCAGTGCTATTCGTGAAGAAGAAAGACGGTACCTTCCATATGTGTATCGACTACCGTGAACTCAACAAGGTGACCGTGAAGAATCGCTATCCTCTTCCACGCATTGACGACTTGTTCGACCAGCTGCAAGGGTCGAGCTACTATTCAAAAATTGATTTGAGATCAGGATATCATCAGCTGAGAGTCCGAGAGGAGGACGTCTCCAAAACAGCCTTTAGAACCCGTTATGGACATTATGAGTTTTTGGTCATGCCTTTTGGGCTGACAAACGCACCTGCGGTCTTCATGGATTTGATGAATAGAGTGTGCAAGCCATACCTGGACAAGTTCGTCATAGTTTTCATAGACGACATCCTGATCTATTCTAAGAGTCAGGAGGAACACGAGCAGCATTTACGACTCATTTTGGAACTCCTTCGAACAGAACAGTTGTACGCCAAGTTTTCAAAATGCGACTTCTGGCTTCGTGAAGTCCATTTCTTAGGCCATGTGGTGAACAAGGATGAGATTCATGTGGATCCATCCAAGGTAGACTCGATTAAGAATTGGCCTACGACTCGTACACCAACGGAAATTCGCCAATTCTTGGGCTTGGCAGGTTACTACAGAAGATTCATCAAGGACTTCTCCAAGATTGCACAGCCCCTCACCTCACTAACGCAGAAAGGCGTTGTTTATTGATGGGGAAACGCACAGGAATTGGCATTTCAGCACTTAAAGGATAGACTTTGCAGTGCACCTATCCTTTCATTACCAGAGGGCACAGACGACTTCGTGGTTTACTGCGACGCATCAATTCAGGGTCTTGGTTGTGTATTGATGCAACGGGATAAGGTTATAGCCTACGCCTCACGCCAACTCAAAGTTCATGAAAGAAACTACACTACTCACGATCTAGAGCTGGGAGCTGTTGTTTTTGCACTTAAGATATGGAGACACTACCTGTACGGTACCAAGTGCGCCATCTATACAGATCACAGGAGCCTCGAGCATATCTTCAAACAGAAGGAACTGAATATGCGACAACGACGATGGGTTGAGCTACTGAATGGTTACGAATGCTCGATCAGGTATCACCCAGGCAAAGCCAATGTTGTGGCTGACGCCCTCAGTCGAAAGGGCACAGCGCCTAAGCGCGTACGAGCTTTACAACTCACGATTCAATCTAGTCTTCCTGCACAGATACGAGATGCTCAGGTGGAAGCATTGAAACCAGAAAACATCAGGGCTGAAGCCCTACGTGGCTCAAGGCAACGCTTAGAACAGAAGGAAGACGGTGCTTACTACGTCACAGGACGCATTTGGGTCCCACTTTATGGCAACCTACGAGAGCTTGTGATGGATGAGGCACACAAGTCTCGCTACTCGGTACATCCTGGTTCGGATAAGATGTACCACGATATCAAAACTACGTATTGGTGGCCTAGCATGAAAGCTCACATAGCAACATATGTTAGCAAGTGCTTGACTTGTGCGAGAGTCAAGTCGGAATATCAGAAACCTTCAGGCCTACTCCAACAACCAGAAATACCACAATGGAAATGGGAGCAAATTTCCATGGATTTTGTTACTGGCCTGCCTAGATCTCAACGTGGTAACGATACTATTTGGGTGATAGTGGATCGACTCACAAAGTCTGCTCACTTCTTGGCAATCAAGGAAACGGATAAGTTCTCCACACTAGCAGACGTATATCTTAAGGAAGTTATCTCGAGGCACGGAGTGCCCACCTCTATTATCTCGGATCGAGATGCACGTTTTACTTCAGAACTGTGGCAAGCAATGCACAAGTCTTTTGGCTCACGGCTAGATATGAGCACAGCGTATCACCCGCAAACGGATGGGCAGTCCAAACGCACCATCCAGACCCTTGAAGACATGCTTAGGGCATGTGTGATTGACTTTGGCAACGGCTGGGAAAAGCATCTGCCACTAGTGGAATTGTCGTACAATAACAGCTACCACACCAGCATTAAAGCTGCTCCATTTGAGGCATTATACGGGCGTAAATGCCGGTCACCTCTTTGTTGGGCAGAGGTGGGGGATAGTCAGATTACTGGTCCAGAACTTGTGGTAGACACAACAGAACGAATTGCTCAGATACGACAACGAATGGCGGCGGCTCGTGACCGTCAGAAAATCTACGCAGATAAGGGCAGGAAACCACTCGAGCTCCAGGTTGGGGAGCGAGTGCTACTCAAAGTGTCACCCTGGAAGGGTGTGGTTCATTTTGGTAAACGAGGCAAACTTAATCCACGATATGTTGGACCTTTCGAAGTCATCGAGAAAATAGGCAAGGTGGCCTACAAACTGAACTTACCAGCAGAACTCAGTGCAGTTCACAACGTTTTCCACGTGTCAAATCTGAAGAAGTGTCTGTCAGATGAGACCCACATAGTTCCTTTGAAGGAGCTTACTATCGACGAGCAGTTACGATTCGTCGAGGAACCAGTTGAAATCACGGACCGGGATGTTAAGGTCCTCAAGCACACTAGAATACCTCTCGTTCGAGTTCGTTGGAACTCCCGTCGCGGCCCAGAGTTCACCCGGGAACGCGAAGATCAAATGAAACAAAAGTATCCCCAACTATTCGCAAACAGTACAACCACTACTGAGGCTGAAGCTACGGAATTTCGGGACGAAATTCCAGATCAACGGGGGGAGGATGTGACACCCCAGGAAAACCATACAACTTAACTAGCTTCCTCAGTGAGTACGTACCAAATTTCGGGATGAAATTTCTTTCAACTTGGGGATAATGTGACAACTCGTATTTTAGAACCTCCTTGCTATGCTTTGATGTAACTTATTTGAACATACGTGACTAGTTAATGTACTTGGTTTCAACAGAATGTTACGTTTATCATGCTATGTGATATATATGTGATGTGAATGTATGTATATATATATATATACTTAACCGTGGTCGCACAACATCAACCTAGTCGCACGAGACCTAACCGATCGCACATGATGGTGCTCGGCCCAAATACAACACAACCGGAGCCCAAGCTGAGCCCGATCCTTATAATCTTTGCTTAACACTAAGGGGGTTGGTGTATAACCCTCATTATCCTTTTAACACAAGAAAATACACAAACCCTAGCTCTCTCTCTCTCTCTCCTTCTCTCTTTGTTCGACAGCAGACTCACACTCGAAGCCTTCCAACCTCGTGCGAGTTAGTTATCCGATTTCCTGGTTAGTGTTCTTCATGTACTGATTTTTATATTCTTGATGATAATTTTGTGGTGTGATTGAATAGGGTTTCTTGTTAGTGGACATGTGCTAAAACTATAATCATGAATTGAAATATGTATTTGATTTCTGTATATATGTGATGAACCGAATGCGTGATGGATGGGTGATTTAATATTGATCGAATGTTTCTTTTTGATGAATGGTTATTATATATTTGACTAGGGATGCACGTTAGGATATGTTAATAAATTGTGATAATGAGGATTGTTTTGATATACATGAATCTGTATTGGTATAATGATATTAGAGGCAAAGAACTTGGGGATATGATAAACGCATGATCCTACACATGATTCTGACAACCTAATCACCAAACTCACATGCAACTATTATTAAATATTCGGATATACAGGACTGACAACAATTAGTTTGGTGAATTGTAGCTTATTCTTTGAAATACATAGACTTTAGGTGGCCTTTTGACTTTGATAAAAAGAATCGATATGATGGTGATGATGAGTTGTTATGATGTAAGGGTTTATATGAATTGATGATGATTGATTGAATTGATCGATTAATCGGTTAGATGGAAACTGCTTGAATTGGTTGATAAATTTTATAAAAGGAAACTATATAACCGATTAGCATGATTGGTGGATAATAAAACAAATTGCACAAGATATTCGGTGTCGCACAAGAGTGAATGAATCGCACAAGTTGTAATATTTGTTTAACTGTTGGGTCGTGTATATCATGATGGGCTGGGCCAGTTCCAATCGCACAAGACACCTTGGTCGCACAAGAAGTTCATTCGCACAAGATGTATTGGATCGCACAAGCTGTTTATTGTTTATTTGTTTGGGACGTATGTATGTTGGGTCGGTTTGTTATTTGGGCCGGGTATATTCACTGAATCGCACAACATGTTGTGGATCGCACAAGACTGTGCTGAACGCACAACATGTTGGGCCGCCTGTTATTGGGCTTTACCTTTGGATCGTACAAGTATCAGATGTTATGGAATTGACTGCTAATATGTTTACGTGCATTGGGTGTTTGCCATGATCTATATGTGTTAATCACCTGCTAGCTTATGTGATACTTATTTGCCATGATCTATGGGCAAAGGGTCAATGCTGATAGACATTGACTTAGGGCACCTCTTACATTTTCGTAGCAGTCGATACGCGTGATCTAGTAACACATGGGAAGCCCCCACTAATCATCGTACACATGCCTGGATTGGCCGCGATACCGATTAATACAATACATTTTATAAAACGAACATACGATTTACGAAATGAATACTATAACCAAACAACCAACTGTGAACTCGCTCAACTTTGTTGTTGATTCGTTGCTACATGCCTTGCAGGTCATTAGGTACTCATGGAGCTTGCACAGGGAGGAAAAGTCATTGTGGGACATGGCAGTGTGTGCCATGCTTTAAACATTACTTTATTTCATACTTAACACTTGCTATGGGTTTTACAATTATGCTTCCGCTAATCACTTAACTATGCCTTGGTTTTTGGACACCTTTCATATTGTGGTTGAATTTTGTTTACTTATATGCTTGTTCAATATGATTGGTGGCTTGATCCTGGTCAGTCACGCCTCCAAGCGGTGATACTCCGCGTGTGGATTTTGGGGGTGTGACAAAAGGTAAGTAGGCGTCCCAATTACCACCAAAATCTATGACACACGAACGGAGCATGTCTTCAAGGGTACGAATCGTTCTTTTAGTCTGACCATCGGTTTGGGGATGGAATGCGGTACTTAGATTAAGCGCAGTACCGAGAGCAGCTTGAAATGTTTCCCAACAATGCGAGGTAAACCGAGCATCGCGGTCAGAGATGATGTCGCGAGGCGTCCCAGATGCTGTCATGACCTGATTTAGTCAAACGGTCAACGACAACCCAGATGCAGTCATGACCTGAGGGCATTCGCGGAAGCTTCGTTATGAAATCCATAGCTATACTCTCCCACTTCCACACAGGGATCTCGGGCTGAACGAGTAAGCCAGAGGGTCTTTGGTGCTCAGCCTTGACCTTCGAGCAGGTTAGGCACTTCGAAACATAGAGGGCGATATCCCTCTTCATGCCCGGCCACCAGTACTTGTAGCGCATGTCCTGGTACATCTTGTCGGCACCGGGATAAATAGAATATCGGGATTTGTGGGCTTCGTCCATCAAAATCTGCCGTATATTGGTCCGTTTAGGGATCCAAATTCGGTCCAGATAATGGAATATCCCATTCGACTTATTCACTAGCTGGGCTCCATCGTTGAGGATCCTTTCCTTCTTCAAAGTACGCTCATTAAAGCAGGCATGTTGGGCTTCGCGGATGAGGGTTTCAAGATCAAATTGGGCTTGAATATTACGGGCGCTGTGCAAATAACTTTGTCTGCTGAGAGAGTCGGCAATGACATTTGCTTTGCCAGGATGATAACGAATCTTACAGTCGTAATCGTTGAGAAGTTTTACCCACCATCGTTGACGCATATTTAGTTCTTTCTGATCAAAGATATGTTGTAGGCTCCTATGATCGGTGAAGATCGTATACTTGGTACCATAAAGGTAGTTTAGCCAAATCTTTAACACAAAAACAACTGTGCCTAGCTCGAGATCGTGGGTTGTATAGTTCTTCTAATGAATTTTGAGCTGACGAGATGCGTAAGCAATAACCTTGTCTCGTTGCATGAGAACATAACCAAGGCCAAGGTTTGAGGCATCACAATAGACAATAAATTCTTCGTATCCGTCGGGCAAAGTGAGCACAGGAGCATTGCAAAGCATGTACTTGAGGGTTTGAAAGGTAGTCTCTTATCCAGTTCCCCAAACAAAAGGCTTGTCTTTGTGCGTGAGGGAGGTGAGCGGCACAGCGATTTTAGAGAACCCTTCGGTAAATCGGCGATAATAGCCCGCCAATCCGAGAAAAGAACGGACTTCAGACGGGTTCTTAGGTGTGACCCAACTCTTGACAGCTTCTGTTTTGGTCAAAAATTACCGAAGCAATTAAGTGATCAAATTAGTTTAGTGAGGTAGTGTGCTAGTAATACTTTGTGAAAAATATGTTGGTTTGTTAGTTTGCAAAAACAGTTTCAGGATATAGCCCGAGGATATCAGACTATATCAATAATCAAACAATGTGCAAAAATGTAAAGGGTGACACGTGATGTACGAGGAAAGCCCTTGATCAATCTAGATCTCTGGCATAAAACCTCGGGAGCTGACAATTGTCGGCTGCCTTGTTCTTCTTATTGCTTGAAATATCAGGATACAGTGCAGGATATGATGCGGATCAACTAAGTGTTACAATGCGATTCGAGTACAAGTGTAAGTGTTTTGTGAATGGTTGCATCTAGAGAGAAAGAGTGTTCGAGAGATTGTGTGTGTGTTTCCTATGATCCGTACATTCCTTTATATAGTAAAAGGAAATAACTAACTATGCTAAAAATCCGGGATATTATGCTAAAAATCCAGGATACTTGGAATATGCCCTTCTGAACGTTAGGGACTGTTTCAACTTGTTTTCCACGCGCATATTAACTATAACTCCGGGATTTAAGCTTCTATAACCGTTACAACATTAGTATCTTTGACCAGCATCCGTTACTCCCATAAAATACGCCATTCTTCAATGGTGACCGTTACAAGAGCTATTCTTCCGCCATCAACGTCCTTATCCTAACCAATTTGAGCGGGTCTTCAGGATGACTTGGTCCTCAAGAACGTTAGTCCCTTGTAACCAATGTTTACAAGCAAATTGTTAGTAACAGTCAGGATACTGCCTTAGGATGTTACCAATATCCTGGTCCGGTATCCTGATCGTAATCAGCTATTATAAAATCAAGATATAGCGTCAGGATATGGGCTCAGAATTTCACCCATAACAATTGTCCCCAAAAATATAACTGTTGGATATCCTGATTCCAACGGATATATTTTTTTAGTCATTCCAACATGTCTGGTAAGGATATCTGTTTTGAACATTCCTTGAGGAGCTTGACAGCTACCCCAAGCTTGTCCTAATGAAAAAAGGTGCCATCTGTTGCCACCAGCTCTAAACCCTCTGTTGCTGCTGCCGAAGGTTTCTCTTATGATGACCTTGGTTCATGGAATCCATCGAGCCCATGACCTCCTTCCCTAATAAGGTAAATATCCAGATCCTGTATTCCGTACACATATACTGAACCTGTATCCTGGTTAGTTTGTCTTTAATGATACCTGTATTTTGTAGGGTCTAAACCATCTGGTCGTCCTGCACTTAGAACAATTTTAATTTCCTGCAAGTAGAATAGTTTGACAGTTGAAGGTGGAGGGATCCTGTGTTTTCAGGACGAAGCCTTCAACTTTTATGTAAATATGCTTTAAAAACTTAATTGTGTTCTTGGTGGATGGGTCTCTTTTTGAGATGAAACCAAGAATACAATCTTTTGGACCAATAATAATAAACTAACCTTTTAGCCTTTGTTATGTTTTTATTTTGAAAGGTATGTTTTGAATATCTTGATCAAATATCCTGGTCAGGATACTGATGAAATGTTCAATACTTTTGTCATCAAAATGTTAGACAAAACTTGGTTGAATATGACTTTTTAGAAAACTTAGATCATTTAGATAAGGTTTTCAAGACTTGAAAAATAATAAATCATACCAGAAACACTTAGGCAATAATTTCCAACCTCAACCTTTGAATCCTTTGCAATGTCCCCGGCATGGATGTCCCCTGTCTGTGCAGGATATTGCACCAATATATGATACACTTGAGTATCTCTTCACTTAGTGATTAAACTTCGTAACTTTTCACCAACAGAAGAACGTGTGTAAACACAATCGTATTTTGTCATATCTTTGGAACTTGTCAAAAAGTTTAGTTTCACTGGGGATAAACCCTTAATATTCTGGGGATAAACCCTTAGTATCCTGGGGATAAACCCTTGTTTTCGTGCGCTACAGGCAGGAGTGTATAAACTCCAAGACTTAGAAAGGTGAAAACCTTTAAACCTTAGAGAGTATGAAAATACCCTTTCGTGAGAGAGGGTGATCAATCCTCATATACCTTAAGGATCCAGGATATAGCCAATGATAACGAAATTGTCAGCGATTTTTACATGAACTGGTCCCGTTACCTTGAACTATTCCCAGATAACTTGCGCTCCAGGCGGGGTGTTTAAACCCAATTCGAGAGGAAGGTGAATACCTTTAAACCTTTGAAGGGATCATGATCCCTTAAACGTGAGAGAGGGGGCCAATCCTCTAATCTTTCGATCCTGAGTATATATCCCGAAGCATATTCTGCAAAACACCTTCAAACTAAGGTGGGTGTTAGCTTGGCTAACACCCCTCCGATTCTTAAGTCAGTATTGGGTTCAAAAAGAGTAAATACAATTATATGAATTTAAGAGAGATAGAATTCATACCATCCTGAGTTAGAAATTAAATTCTAAACTCACTTGAAGTAAGCTTTAAGGTGTATAGCATTCCAGGATCTTGGCAACATATCCCCTTCCATATTCTTGAGTCGTTATGCTCCTTTCCCAGATTCTGACTCAATTTCATAAGGCCCTTCCCATTTTGGAGCTAATTTTCCATCAGCAGGGTTGGTTGTATTTTGGAAAGCTTTCCTCAACACCCAATCTCCAATTTGAAATCTTCTAGTCCTTAAATTCTTGTTATATGATTTGGCTATCCTCTGCTGGTATGTGGCCATCCTTAGCTTTGCTGCATCTCTTGTTTCATCAACTGTATCCAGTTCTTGACATATGATTTCAGGATTTGATTCAGGATCCCGTAGGCTTGATCTAGCTGTCGGTATCACCATTTCTGTCGGGATCACTGCTTCTGCCCCAAATACCAAAGAAAATGGGGTTTACCCAGTAGCATTCTTCACAGTTGTTCTATCAGCCCATAGGACAAATGGTAGTTCCTCTGCCCATTTTCCTTTTTTGGCACCTAACCTCTTCTTTAAGTTGTTGATGATTATCTTGTTCGAGGATTCTGCTTGTCCATTTGCTTGAGGATGCACTGGTGTTGACGTGATCATCTTAATTCCCCAACTTTTGCAAAAATCAGTAGTTCTTTTGCTGATAAATTGGGATCCATTATCACAAATTATCTCAGCCGGTATCCCGAATCTTGTCAGGATATTCCTCTTTATGAAGGATACCACTTCTTGATCTCTAACTTGGACAAAGGCTTCTGCTTCAACCCACTTGGAGAAATAATCCGTCATTGCCAACATGAAAACCTTTCCTCCTGGAGCCTTTGGAAGCTTTCCCACTATATCCATACTCCATTTCATAAACGGCCAAGGGGATACGATAGGATATAACGGTTCTGCAGGCTGATGCAGGATGTTACCGTGTCTTTGACATGCATCGCATTTCCGAGCATACTCCGCGGCATCCTTTCTCATGGTCGACCAGTAATATCCTGTTCTCAACACCTTCGAGAACAGAGATCTGCCCCCAGTATGGTTGCCACAGTCTCCTTCGTGTATATCCTGAAGTACCTCCCTGGTTTCAGGATCTTCCAAGCACCTTAGGTACGGACCTGCAAGAGATTTCTTATACAAAACATTATTTATAATAGTAAAACGAGATACCTTCATCCTAAAAGCCTTAGGATTTGCATTCTTTGGGATATCTCCTTCTTGAAGATACTTCATAATTGGAGTCATCCAGGATTCAGGATCGTTCTCTGGATATCCATCACCAGGATCCTGGATACATGCTACTTCTTTATCCTGAGATTTGAAATGTTCCCTTGCAGGATACAAGATGTGCACTATTGGTATCTGAGCTCCCTCCGGTATCCTGACAGTAGATCCTAAGTTTGCTAGAATGTCAGCTTCAGCATTCTTTTCTCTTGGTACCTGTTCAAGTGTAAAAGTTTCGAAATATCCTGCTAATTTTTTAACAAGTTCAAGATATTCAGCTAACTTTTCACCTTTTACTGCATAAGATACATTGAAATGGTTAGTAATCAACAGGGAATCAACATATACTTGTAAACATCTAATATTCATATTTTTAGCCAATTCTAATCCTGCTATTAGAGCTTCATACTCAGCTTCATTATTGGTAGCAGAAAATTCACATTTAATAGCCTGGGGTAATATGTCCCCCTGTGGCAATTTTAGTAGTATCCCTAATCCTACACCTCTTATGTTGGATGCACCATCAGTATGTAATATCCAAAATTCTGAACTTTCACCTAGTTGTTGTACTTCTAGGTCGGCCTTATCTTGAATATCACTACTAAAATCAGCCACAAAGTCTGCTAAAGCCTGAGACTTTATAGCATTCCGAGGTTCATATACTAAATCACAGGCACTTAACTTTACGGACCATTTAGCCATCCTACCCGACATCTCAGGTTTCCTAAGCACATTTTTAACAGGATAATTAGTTTTAACAAGAATCCTATGTGTCTCAAAATAATGTCTAAGCTTGGTCGATGCCATAACTAGGGCTAATATCAATTTTTCTAAGTGTGAGTATCTAGTTTCAGCATCTAACAAACTTTTACTAACATAATAGACAGGATACTGCTGACCTTCATGATGCTTTACCAGGACAACACTTACTGCATTCCCTGATACTGCAAGATATAGGGATAATGGTTCACCATCCTCGGGCTTCATCAATAGAGGTGCAGTTGAGAGATACTGCTTTAATTCCTACAAGGCTGCTTCATGTTTCTCTCCCCATTCAAATTTCTTATTCTTCTTCTTCAGGATATCATAGAATTCCTTGCATTTTTCCGAGGATCTTGATATAAACCTGTTTAATGCTGCTACTCGCCCTGTTAATCTTTGAACATCTTTCATATTTGAAGGTGATTTGATATCCAAGATAGCGTTGATCTGTTCCGGGCTTGCTTCGATCCCCCTTTTAGTCACCATATATCCCAAAAACTTTCCTGCCCCCACTCCGAAGTGGCATTTGGCAGGATTTAGCTTCATATTGTACTGGTCCAGGATATCGAATGCTCCTTCAATATCCCTGAGATGATCCTCAGCTTTCTTGGACTTTACCACCATATCATCAATGTATACCTCCATGGTGTCCCCCAGTTTGTCTTTAAACATCATGTTCACCAATCTCTGGTATGTTGCACCTGTATTTTTCAAACCAAAAGGCATAGCAGTATAACAATATATACCTGTTGGTGTCATGAAAGTGGTATCCTCCTGATCTGAAGGTTCCATTTGTATTTGCTGGAATCCTGAGGATGCATCCATGAAGGTTAACATTTCATAACCGGCAGTAGCATCCACCACTGAGTCGATATGAGGCAGAGGGAATGGATCTTTAGGACATGCTTTGTTCAAGTCTGTGTAATCTACACAAACTCTCCATTTCCCATTTTTCTTCTGAACCACAACTACATTTGCTAGCCATTTAGGGAATTTAACTTCCCTAATCATCTTGCTTTTCAACAATCTTTCAACCTCTTCCTGAATTATTGCATTCTGTTCAGGAGCAAACTTTCTTCGTTTCTGTTGGACGGGCTTGAAAGACCTATCAATTCCGAGCTTGTGAGTTATAATATCCTTGGAAATACCTGTCATATCCTCATGTTTCCATGCGAATGTTGACATCCAGCATTTTAAAAAGTTAGTCAATTGATTCTCAATATCCTGAGGGATATTGGTCCCTACGAGCACCGAGATATCTGAATTATCCTGATCCAGGATAATTTTCTTAACATCCTGCTCTGAAGCCTCCAAGATATCATGGGCTCGCATCTTTAATTGCTATGCTGCATTGGGCTTTGTTGAGGATTTCATTGAAGAAGAATAACACTCCTTAGCTTCTTGTTGATCACTTTCCACTTTGACAACCCCCCAAGGGGTAGGTATCTTGATGCACTGGTGATAGGTAGATGGCACATCTTTCATATCATGGATCCATGGCCTACCCAATATAATATTGTAGCAGGATAAGGAGTCCACGACACAGAAGCGTTGCATTGAGTTGACCCCTTCAACATACACAGGCAACTTTATTTCTCCCACGGTATTACTGGCTTCTCTAGTGAACCCAACGAGCACAGTGGATTTCGAAGTAATATCCATCGGGGATACATTCATCCTCTTCAGTGTCTCCAGCTGAATTATGTTGACGGAGCTGCCATTATCCACCAGTATCCTGCGCACAAAATGATTAGCAACATATAAAGTTATTACTAAAGCATCGTGGTGAGGATCCTGGACAGTATCCTGTCATCACTGTCGAACGTGATCACTTTATCAGTTGTGAGGGTTGACATCCGGGTTGGCTTATCTCCCCTTTCCGCCTTAGCTTCCTTTGCATGTCTTTTTGCTACAGAATAAGAGGTCCCATAGATATCGGATCCTCCTGAAATAAATTTAATTATCTTGGCATCCGCAGGAGGTGATGCTGCACGTTCAGGATCCTTCTCAGTATCCTGACCCTTATTCTTCTTTCTTCCCAGAAGATCCTTCAGATATCCTTTGCTCAGGAGATAGCTTATTTCCTTCCTCAGAGCAATGCAATCCTCTGTAACATGTCCAAAATCTTCATGGAAGGCACACCACTTGGACTTATCATTCCAATCAGCTTTCTGTTGGTTCTTCCTAGGCCACCTTGCTTTGTCTCCTAAACCCTGCATAGCACATATCAGTTCAGGTATATTAACAGAAAAACAATATTCTGACAACTCAGGATACTCCTCAGGATCCTCGTCTTCAACATCATTCACTTTTTTTCTTTCATTTCTGCCATATGGCTTAGAGCGATATGGTTTATACGAGGATTCTGATTTCCTGTTGGTTGACTCATAGGTTATGGATGAATTCATCCTCTCTTGCATCTTTTTGTCATCCTCCTGCCGAATATATCTTAAAGCCCTGTTCCGAGCTTCATCCAGATTCCTGCAGGGATTCATTACAAGATCCTGATAAAATTGAGAATCTTTTTGCAACCCCATCTTGAAAGCCTGTACAGCTGTTGCAACATCAAGATGTGGGATATCTAAGGATTCCCGACTAAACTTGTTCACATAATCCCTCAAGGATTCCTGAGGTCCTTGGGTTATCCTGTAAAGATCACTGGTTAGTTTCTCAAAACTTCGACTGCAAGAAAATTGACTATTAAATAAATACACTAAACGAGCAAATGATGTAATTGAGTGAGGAGGAACGTTTAACAGCCATTTTAAGGCTGATCCTGTTAAGGTAGAACCAAAACCCTTGCATAGGCATGCCTCCTTGAGATCCGGAGGGATAGGGTTGATTTCCATCCTTTCCCTATACTGGGCAATATGCTCCTCAGGATCCGTAGTTCCGTCATAGAGTTTCATGTTGGGGGTTTGAAATCTTTTCGGGATTCAGAATCACAAATAGGATATGCAAACCGGGATATCATGTGGCTGTCTTGGGATACTTCTGGAATTGGCTGGACCACCCCAGGTACACTTGATATCATGTCCTTCAATTTCTGAAGCTCCCTAGAAAATGCTGATGTCACACCTGCATCCTGCAAAGATCCAACACCATTAGTACCAAGAGTATTATTATTATTTGACACGTTACCAGTCTGAGGATTCTAGCCATATCCTGAAGCATATCCTGAGCTTCTCACAGTTGACACCCTGACTGAAGAGGGTATCTCGGGGGTATGATTCTAGGAATGGCTAGGCACAATATTCCCCCTGTTATCCTCAGTATATACTGCAGAACTGAAGTTCAAAGCTCTGGGTTGCAAGGGAGTGACAGTATCCTCAGCGGGCCTGCTTGAGCTGGATTTCAAGAGATCTCTCTCATCAGCATCTGGTTGGTCTCTTGCTACTGCCTCATCTGTTCCTGTACACTACCAAACAAATTTAGAATTTCTTCATTAGAGGCCAAAACAGGAGCAGATCCCTGAATGTTGCGAGTGGGGATAACATCCTGAGGCAGTGAAGAGGCTTGGGTTCTCGGAGGAGGTGGTGGAAGCACCGAACCAATTGTTGCAGAGGTTGTAGCAGACATGGTGGAAGAGCTCATGTTTGATCTCAAGGCCATTGAAAATAGTATAGCAAAAAGTTTTGAAAATAGAAAACCAAGTAATGATTTTGCAAAAGCTTTTAGTAGAAATAGCACCACTTGCCCCACGGTGGGCGCCAAATTGTTTTGGTCAAAAATTACCGAAGCAATTAAGTGATCAAATTAGTTTAGTGAGGTAGTGTGCTAGTAATACTTTGTGAAAAATATGTTGGTTTGTTAGTTTGCAAAAAACAGTTTCAGGATATAGCCCGAGGATATCAGACTATATCAATAATCAAACAATGAGCAAAAATGTAAAGGGTGACACGTGACGTACGAGGAAAGCCCTTGATCAATCTAGATCTCCGGCATAAAACCTTGGGAGCTGACAATCGTCGGTTGCCTTGTTCTTCTTATTGCTTGAAATGTCAGGATACAGTGCAGGATATGATGCGGATCAACTAAGTGTTACAATGCGATTTGAGTACAAGTGTAAGTGTTTTGTGAATGGTTGCATCTAGAGAGAAAGAGTGTTCGAGAGATTGTGTGTGTGTTTCCTATGATCCGTACATTCCTTTATATAGTAAAAGGAAATAACTAACTATGCTAACAATCTGGGATATTATGCTAAAAATCCGGGATACTTGGAATATGCCCTTCTGAACGTTAGGGACTGTTTCAACTCATTTTCCACGCGCATATTAACTATAACTCCGGGATTTAAGCTTCTATAACCGTTACAACATTAATATCTTTGACCAGCATCCATTACTCCCATAAAATACGCCCTTCTTCAATGCTGACCGTTACAAGAGCTATTCTTCCGCCATCAACGTCCTTATCCTAACCAATTTGAGCGGGTCTTCAGGATGACTTGGTCCTCATGAACGTTAGTCCCTTGTAACCAACGTTTACAAGCAAATTGTTAGTAACACTCAGGATACTGCCTCAGGATGTTACCAATATCCTGGTCCGGTATCCTGATCGTAATCAGCTATTATAAAATCAAGATATAGTGTCAGGATATGGGCTCAGAATTTCACCCATAACAGCTTTGATCTTCGCGGGGTCAACGTGAATACCTTGACTATTAACAATGTGTCCGAGGAATTGAACCTCCTCCAGCCAGAATTCACACTTGGAGAACCTGGCAAAGAGTCGATTCCCCCAAAGTAGCTCGAGAACTAAACGTAGATGTTGCGCGTGTTCGGCCTTCGACTTGGAATAGATCAGGATATCATCGATGAACACGATGACGAAGCGGTCGAGAAAATGTTTACACACGTGATTCATCAGATCCATAAAAACCGCGGGTGCGTTGGTTAAAACAAAAGGCATAACAACGAACTCGTAGTGGCCGTATCGAGTGCAAAAAGCGGTTTTGGGAATATCCTCCTCTTGTATGCGTAACTGGTGGTAGCCTGAGCGTAGATCGATCTTGGAGAAACACGTAGCACCTTGTAACTGGTCAAACAAATCATCAATGCGAGGCAGGGGATAGCGGTTCTTGATTGTCAGCTTATTCAATTCCCGATAGTCGATGCACATCCGGAATGACCCATCCCTCTTTTTGACGAAAAGGACTGGTGCGCCCCAAGGAGAGGTGCTAGGGAGAATAAAGCCTTTGTCAAGCAATTCCTGGAGCTGACTCGAGAGTTCGCGCATTTCGGACGGAGCGAGTCGATAAGGAGCTCTTGCAACAGGGTTTGCTCCAGGAATGAGGTCGATGCGAAAGTCGATATCACGACTTGGCGGCAGACCTGGAAGATCTTCAGGAAAAACGATAGGGAATTCACAAACAACAGGAACGTCTTTCACTTCAGTCTTTCTTTTCTTTTCCTTTTCTGCTACTACAATGTTAGCCAAGAAAGCTCTGTATTCCTTGCGGAGATACTTGCTAGCTTGGATACATGACATGAGCTTGAGGTCCTTCAAGAGAGTTTCACCATAAACACGTAATTGATCACCGTTAGCGAGCGAGAATCAAATCATCTTATCGAAGCAAACAACTTCGGCATGGTTTTCGCGAAGAAAGTCCATGCCAATTATGACGTCAAAACTTCCGAGCTGCATCGGAATAAGGTCGATAGGGAAGATGTGATTGTTGAGTTCTAGGGTACAATCACGAAGAATAGAGTTGACGGTGACAGTTCTTCCGGTAGCAACTTCAACATCGAACGTCGTGGGGAGATGGGCGCGCTTACGATTAAGAAGCTTTTCGAACTCAAACGATACAAAATAGTTATCGGCTCTAGTATCAAACAAACACGAAGCATAAATACCATTCACAAGGAACGTACCATTGACCACGTTGCTGTCAGCCTGAGCCTGGTGCACATTAATGTTGAAAGTTCGAGCACGAGCGGCTTGTTGCTATTGTTGCTGAGGCTGCTGCTGTTGCTGCTCTTACTTCACAACCGGATTCGGGCACATGTTTGCGAAGTGGTTGGGATCACCACACACAAAGCAGACTCTGGCATTGACCGCGGATGCAGAGCTGCTTGTTGCCCTTGAGGAGCAGGAAGTAGAGCTTGATGAGCAGTAGCTGGAGCTGGTGCTTGTCGAGGACCTGTACGGCAGTTGGCGGTGAAGTGGCCGTACATGTTGCAATGCACGCAAAACCTGCAGGCGATTCCCACGGGATGATGGTAGGTACATGTCGGGCAAGCCGGGTGAGGACCAGTGTAAGCACGCTTTGTAGGCGGTGCTTGGGTAACTGGTGCTGCAGCTGATAGGAATTGAGGTTGCTGCTGAGTTGGTACAGCTTGAAGCGGGGCAGCAGTGGTTACAACATAGTTCTTGTTGCTGGAGTTGCTGTTGTTCTTCCTCTTGCGACGAGAGGCCTTTGAAGACTGAGGGGTGGCGGGGGTTTCAGCGATTGGTACGGTGGTAGCTTGATGCAAGTTCTTTGAGTCTTTGTCCCAGACGCCAGCCTTGACTCGCTTGTCGTTGATTTCAGCAGCGAGCAGGTAAGTTTCTTCGATTGTTGCTGGCTTTGAAGGTTGCACAAAATCTGCGACGCAATCTGGCAGAGCTCGAATACTCTTCTTGATTACCATATCAGAAGTCTTAACTTGATCAGGACAGATTATACTGAGCTGCTTGAAGCGAGCAGTTAAAGCAGCATTGTCACCATCCTTCTGCTTTATTTGCCAGAATCCGTCCTCCAACTTTTGGCGCTCATGGGGAGGGCAGAACTCTTCCAACATGACGTTCTTCAACTCATCCCATGTCAGACCATAAGCTGCGTCATTTCCGTGTTTGTTTCTCTCGATTGTCCACCAGTCTAAAGCGCGGGACTGGAAGACACCGGTAGCATTCAGAGTGCGGAGTTCATCAGGACAACCACTCTGGCGTAGGGTGACCTCGATCGAATCAAACCATTGGAATAAGGCCGTAGGACCATCTTCGCCAGTAAATTCTTTCGGTCCGCAAGCTTTAAACTGCTTGAAGCTAAAAGTAGCTTGGGGAGCATCGGTCCTTGACTCTTCAGAAGATTTGCTCACATTTTCGTACAGTTCACTGACGATTTGTGGAACAACTTTCGCCATTTGCTTAGCAACCATAGCGGCGAGGCGTTTATCTGCTTGCTTTCGGCGAGCAGCTTGAGTAGCGCGAGATCCAGATGACGACATTGTCTGCAACAAACATCGCCATAGGACTCAAACATAATATAATCGAATCTCACCTCACACGCCAAATATTACTAAAGCTCAGGAACACGATCACGTAACACGTATACACATAGACACGTAATCATAGATCCACATAAGCACATAAAGCACAGAAGCGTATAAGCACGTAGAGCACGGAACACATAAACACGTAAGGCACAGAAACACATGAGGCAGTCAGAATACAGAAACCTAATTACATGTTGCACGTATTCCCTATCCTTCACAGCGCGTATGGCGATTAATTATAGCGATTGCGAGTATCGAGCAGCGATTTCGAACAATGACTAGCGATTTGTGGGCGATCGTGTAGTGTGTTGTGCGTGTTGATCGAACTAAATAGCGAAAATGAATAATTCACCAGAAATCAAAACGTATAATCACATAAAACACATAAATTCCACATAAAATCGGCAAATATCAGATTCAGCAGTTGCGGGCTCAGAATCGAAACACATAGGAATCGGGAATAGATTGTCTGCGGCTGGGATAGACGTCGACTATCCAAAGTGATTCGACTATTCACAAGGACGTTTAGCACACACTTTGACCTTTGGGACTGTGCTCTCGCCTCGAATCTGGGCGAATGGCACGCATCCTTCTAGTTATAGCATGACTTTATGTCGTTGGAGTCCATCGAGACTTTGGTGAGAGTTTTGTAAAACCGAAATAGAGAGCGGAGTAAGTCGTCAATGTTCGGGTTTCACCCCTAACTTAGCGACTTCATTCCTGTTTTGATAAAATAAGGAAGAATTACGCGTCAAAGTATGGATTTCACTCTCGATTCAATGTAAATTCTTCTGTTTATAGATAAAAATGCGGGTCGAACAAGCGATTTAGTCGAGAGTTTGCGGTTTTCACACCTAATCTCGACCTAACCACTCGTTCATTCTAGAGTGCAGTGTAGTGTAGTGCAGGCGAGGATGGCGAGAAATAGCAAGTAAGCTCGTACAAGACCCCTAAGGGTATGCATAAGTCGGTCTGTTGGTACTTAGACTATAGACTAGGTCGTTCTAAGACATCAACCCGGACTAGGTCGAGTCTTGCCTATTTCCCTATAGTTATGGCTCTGATACCAATCTGTCACACCCCAACCGATGGTGGAATCTTCGGGGCGCGGCACTGAGCGAAACAGATTGTTCAAAGAAATTCCATAACGACTAAAATTACCAAATAGTTTAAATATTATGTCCCATACCATAACCCATAAGATAATCTAGTTATTATTGACAGAGATATTCTTCAAACAAATAAAACATGTTCCGACAACTCAGATTCCCAAATAAAATAAATTGTCTTTGTTTCTAGACTCTTTCCTAGCCTCGATTTCACAGCAAGCCAAGCATTTTAACATCTTAAGCACCTGCCACATACGTTAAAGTAAAAGTCAATACACATAGTGTAAAGGTGAGCATACAAGTTTAATAGATATAATAGAGTTCGAAATTGTTTACGCATAACCAGTACGTACAATGTGTGAAATGAAGCACGTAAGTTATCGACATGATCCTATCACTACCAATGACTGTGGGTTGACCGCACAAGGCAGTTCGTAATACATATTCACCACTGTGAATCATGTGATTAATTGTCCTTAACACCCCCTAAGTGAACAGGTGCTGAGTCCAAACTAGAGTACTATCGTTGCTAAGGCAGGTAGACAGCAATCCATGTGTAAACATAACAAACAAACAATCATTAAGCCACGTATACATGCAGTAGCGGTTAGCGTTAAAAGTATTGCATAGTGTGTTCGATGTGATTTAGAATAAGTAACTGTAACACCTCGTGTTTCGAAAGTCAAAGTCAAGATTGAAGTCAAAGGGAGACAAGATTGCTAATTGCGATCTGTCACTCCTTGCTCAATTCCGTTTTGACTTCTTTGACTTGTAGTTAGTCTATTTTATGTGTTACGTTAGTTGTATTATGTGGAGTACTTATTAATAATCGAGGTTTATTCGATATTTATCGCATGTTTTATCGCTTTATCGCTATCGCAATCGCACTCGCAACTCGAATTACGCGTTTTGGATATTGTTCTATGTGTGTGTGTGCCTTATGTGTTGCTTGTGCATGTTTAATTATGTTTATGTGTGGTGATTAATCGAAACGCAATCGAAACTCAATCGCAATCGAATCGCAAAGGCTAAACGAAAACGAAATAAGGATGATTGTATGTTGATATAGTAGTTGGGATTAAAAGTAATTTGACTAGGAAACTCTATCGCATCGCATCGCTAGCAATCGCAATCAAAACAGCCAAACTCATCACGCCGTGCCCTCCAATCGAGTGGCCAGCCGATCGAGCTGCCACCCGATTGGGCTACCACCCGATCGAGGTGCCACTCGATCGAGCAGTCACCCGATCGGGTTACCACCCGATCGACCGGTCTCTCCTCCTCCTTTCCTTTTATGGTAAGCCTATAAATACCCCTGTCAACATCACAAACTTACCATTTTCGGCACCTCTCGTCCGACCAGCGTTTTTTCCCACTTTTCTTTAGATTTCTCGCGATTCTTGCTAACCTTACTCTCTAGCGCTCCCTTCAATCCACCAATCGCTGTGAGTATACTCGATCCCTTTTTGCTTTACGCACTTTTGGGTGTTACATACGTTACTTATTCTAAATCACATCGAACACACTACGCAATACTTTAAACGCTAACCGATTACCGGATGTTATACGTGACTTAATGAATGCTTGTTTGTTATGTTTACACATGGAATGATGTCTACCTGCCTTAGCAACGATAGTACTATTTGTTTGGACTCAGCACTTGTTTACTCAGGAGTTGTTAAGGACAATTTGTTACATGGCTCACAGTGGTGAGTGTGTATTACGAACTTCCTTGGGCAGTCAACCCGCAGTCAGTGGTATCGATAGGTTCATGTCGATAACTAACATGCCTCATTTTACACTGTGTACGTGCTGGTTATGCGTAACGATTTCGAACTCTATTATATCTAATAAACTTATATGCTCACCTTTACACTATGTGTATTGACTTTTACTTTAACGTATGTGACGGGTACTTAGGATGTTTATTTGCTTAGCTTGCTGTGAAATCGAGGCTAGGAAAGAGCTAGAACAATAAATAATTGTCTGTAATAAAAATATGAGTTGTCGGAACAGAACAATTTGACTAGATCTTGTCTGTAATAATTATGTTATCTTTTATGACATGGTATGGGACATGTTGCTTTATTTAATTGGTAATTATAGCTGTTATGGAAACTTCTGGACAATCTGTTTCGCTCAGTGCCACGTCCCGATGTTTCCGCCATCGGTTGGGGTGTGATAGATTGGTATCAGAGCCATAACTATAGGGAATTAGGCAAGACTCGACCTTGTCCGGGTCGATGTCTTAGAAATAACCTAGTCTATAGTTAGGAACCAACAGACCGACTTGTGCATATCCTGCGGAGATTATGTACGAGCTTACCTGCTATTTCTCACTATTCTCGCCTACGCTACACTATCACTGCACTTTAGTTTTCAAAAATGAACGAGCGATTAGGCCGAGATTAGGTGTGAAAACCGCAAACTCTTGACTAAATTGCTTGTTCGCCCCGCATTTTTATCTATAAACACGAGAATTTGAGTTGAATCAGGAGTGAAATCCATACTTTGACGCATAATTCTCTTTTATCTTATCAAAACAGGAACGAAGTTGTTAAGTCAGGGGTGAAACCCGAACCTTGACGACTTGTTCCGATCTTTACTTCTTTTACAAAACTCTCACCAAAGTCTCGACGGACTCCAACGACTTGAAGTCACGATATGACTGGAGGGATGCGTGCCGATCGCCCAGATTCAAGGCGAGAGCATAGTCCCGAAGGTCAAAGTATGTACCAAGAGTCATTGTGAATAGTCGAATCACTCTAGTTTAGTCGATGTCTAAATAGCCGCAGACAATCTATTTCTTGATTTTTATGTGTTCGATTCTGAGCTCGCTATTGCCGACTCTGATATTTGTCGATTTTAAGTGGATTTTATGTGTTTTATGTGACTTTATCTGTTATGTGTTACGATTTTTGGGGGATTTATTCGCTTCTCGCTTTCGCTTTGGTCGACATACACGACTCGCACTGCACTCTATCTCAAAACGTTAACAAATCGCTACCATTCGTGGAACGACCTTACGCCATATTGTTTGCTATGTTAATCGATTATACTATACTACTCGCTATGATAATCACAGACGCCATTTCTCGAACACGCGTAGACTTTGAATAATAGGTTTCTGTATTCTGACTGCTCCCATGTGCTTCTAGGTGAATTACGTATTTATATGCTTCTGTGCTTTTTGTGCTTCTGTGCCTTACATGCTTATGTGCTTCTGTGCTTATGTGAATCTGTGGTTATGTGCATACGTGTTTACCTGATCGTATTCCTAACCTTTAGTAGTATTAGACGTGTGAGGTGAGATTCGATTATGTTGTGATTGAGCCAAATGGCGATGTCTGGCAGACAATGTCATCATCTGGAACCCGTCACCCACGAATTTCTCGTCAGGAACAGAGAGACAAATGCCTTACTGCCATCGTCGCTAAGCAGGTGGCAAAGGTTGTTCCCCAGATCATGAGTGAAATATACGAGAATGTGAGTAAATCATCTGAAGAATCCAGGACCAAAGCTCCCAAAACTACACCCAAAGCTGCTTTCAGCTTCAAACAGTTCAAGGCACGCAGACCGATAGAGTTCACTGGCGAAGATGGCCCTACGGCCTTGTTTCAATGGTTCGACTCGATCGAAGTCACCCTGCGACAGAGCGGATGTCCTGACAATCTCCGCACACTGAATGCTACTGGCGTCTTCCAGTCCCGCGCACTAGATTGGTAGACGGCTGAGAGGAACAAGTGCGGAAATGATGCAGCGTATGGTCTGTCATGGGACGAGTTGAAGAACGTTATGCTCGAAGAGTTCTGCCCTCTCCATGAGCGCCAAAAGCTGGAGGACGAATTCTGGCATCTGAAGCAGAAATATGGTGACAACGCTGTCCTGACTGCTCGCTTCAAGCAGCTCAGTATCATCTGCCCCGTTCAAGTCAAGACTACCGACATGACAATCAAGAAGTACATTCGAGCTCTGCCAGACTGTGTTGCAGATTTTGTGCATGCCACAAAGCCATCAACAATCGAAGAGACTTACTTGCTTGCCGCTAAAATCAATGACAAGCGAGTCAAGGATGGCTTCTGGGATAAAGCTACCAAGAACTTGCATCAAGCTACTGCCGCACCATCCACTGAAACCGCCGCCGCTCAATCCTCAAAGTCCTCACGCCGCAAGAAGAAGAACAACAACAGCAGCTCCAGAAACAAGAACTGTGCTGTCACTACCACTGCTGCTCCACTTCATGCCGTACCGGCTCAGCAGCAATCGCAGCATCGATCCGCCCCAGTTCTTTATGCACCACCTGCAAAGCGTGCATACACTGGTCCCCACCCTGCCTGCCCAACATGTACTTGTCATCACCCAGTGGGTATCGCCTGCCGATTTTGCGTGCACAGCAATATGTATGGCCACTTCACTACTAACTGCCGTACTGGTCCTCGCCAAGCACCAGCTCAAACCACTGCTCATCAAGCTCTGCTTCCAGCTCCTCAAGGCCAGCAAGCGGCTCAGGCACCCGCGGTCAACACCCGAGTCTGCTTCGCGTGTGGTGATCCCAACCACTTCGCGAACATGTGCCCAAACAGGGTTGTGAAACAAGAGCCCCAGCAGCAGCCTCAGCAACTGCAACAACAGCAGCATCAGTCTCAACAGCAACAGCAACAAGCTGCCCGCGCCAGAACCTTCAACATCAATGCGCGCCAAGCCCAGACTGACAACAATGTGGTTAATGGTACGTTCCTTGTGAATGGTATTTATGCTTCATGTTTGTTTGATACTGGAGCCGATAACTGTTTTGTGTCGTTCGAATTCGAGAAGCTCCTTAATCGTAAGCGCTCCCATCTCCCCTTGACGCTCGATGTTGAAGTCGCCACCGGAAGAACTATCGCCGTCAATTTTGTTCTTCGTGATTGTACTCTTGAGCTCAACAATCACATCTTTCCGATTGATCTCATTCCAATGCAGCTCAGAAGTTTTGACATCATAGTAGGCATGGATTTTCTTAGTGAAAACCATGCTGAAGTTGTGTGCTTTGATAAGATGATTCGATTCGCGCTCGCTAACGGTGATATATTGTGTGTTTATGGTGAAGCTCCTTCGAAAGGTCTCAAGCTCATGTCGTGTGTCCAAGCTAGCAAGTATCTCCGCAAGGAATACAGAGCTTTCTTGGATAACATTATAGTAGCGGAGAAGGAAAAGAAAGGAAGACCAGGTGTAAGCGACGTTCCAGTGGTTCGAGAATTTCCTAACATTTTTCCTGAGGATCTTCCCGGACTACCGCCAAGTCATGATATCGACTTTCGCATCGACCTCATTCCTGGAGCAAACCCTATTGCTAGAGCCCCTAATCGACTCGCGCCATCCGAAATGCGTGAACTCTCGAGTCAACTCTAGGAATTACTTGATAAAGGCTTCATTCGCCCGAGCACCTCTCCATGGGGCGCACCAGTCCTTTTCGTCAAAAAGAAGGATGGGTCGTTTCGGATGTGCATCGACTATCGGGAATTGAATAAGTTGACAATCAAGAATCGCTATCCCCTGCCTTGCATCGACGATTTGTTTGATCAGCTACAAGGTGCTACATGTTTCTCCAAGATCGACTTACGCTCAGGCTATCATCAGTTACGCATTCAAGAGGAAGATATACCCAAAACCGCTTTTCGCACTCGATACGGCCACTATGAGTTCGTTGTTATACCTTTTGGTTTAACCAATGCACCCGCGGTTTTCATGGATCTGATGAATCGCGTGTGTAAACCTTATCTCGACCGCTTCGTCATCGTGTTCATCGATGATGTCTTGATCTATTCCAAGTCGAAAGCCGAACACGCGCAACATCTACGTTTGATTCTCGAGCTACTCCAAGGAAACAGACTCTATGCCAAGTTCTCCAAGAGCGAATTTTGGATGGAGGAGGTTCAATTCCTCGGTCACATTGTCAATAGTCAAGGTATTCACGTTGATCCGGCGAAGATTGAAGCAGTTAAGAGTTGGATTACACCTAAGAACCCGTCTGAAGTCCGTTCTTTTCTCGAATTAGCGGGCTATTATCGTCGATTTAATGAAGGATTCTCAAAAATCGCTGTGCCGCTTACCGCTCTCACGTATAAAGAAAAGTCTTTTGTTTGGGGAACTGAACAAGAGTCTGCTTTCCAAACCCTCAAGCACATGCTTTGCAATGCTCCCGTTCTCACTTTACCCGACAGAAACGATGACTTTATCGTCTATTGTGATGCCTCGAACCTTGGTTTTGGTTGTGTCCTCATGCAACGGGACAAGGTCATTGCTTACGCATCTCGTGAGATCAAAATCCACGAGAAGAACTATACAACCCATGATCTCGAGCTAGGCGCAGTTGTTTTTGCGTTAAAGATTTGGCGACAGTACCTGTATGGTACCAAGTGTACGATCTTCACCGATCATAGGAGCCTACAAAATATCTTTGATCAGAAATAACTTAATATGCGTCAACGCCGATGGGTAGAACTTCTCAACGATTACGACTGCGAGATTTGTTATCACCCAGGCAAAACAAATGTCGTTGCCGATGCTCTCAGCAGACGGAGCTATCAGCTCAGCATTCGTGATATCCAAGCCCAATACGATCTCGAAACCCTCATCCGCGAAGCCCAACATGCTTGTTTTAATGAGCGCACTTTGAAGAAGGAAAGAATCTATCACGATGGAGCCCAGCTTGTGAATAAATCGAATGGGATATTCCACTTTCTAGGTCGAATTTGGATCCCTAAGCGGACCAATTTACGACAGATATTGATGGACGAAGCCCACAAATCCCGGTATTCCATTCATCCTGGTGCCGATAAAATGTACCAGGACCTTCGCTACAAGTACTGGTGGCCAGGCATGAAGAGGGATATCGCCCTCTACGTTGGGAAGTGCCTGACTTGCTCGAAAGTCAAGGCTGAACACCAAAGACCCTCTGGCTTACTCGAACAACCTTCGATCCCTATGCGGAACTGGGAGAGTATAGCTATGGATTTCATAACGAAACTCCCGCGCACGCCATCAAGTCACGACAGCATCTGGGTTGTTGTTGACCATTTGACCAAATCTGCTCATTTCCTGCCAATACGGAAAGACTACAAGGTAGAACGATTAGCCCGAATCTACACCGATGAGATCATTTGTCGATATGGGACGCCTCGCGACATCATCTCTGACCGTGATGCTCGGTTTACCTCGCGACTGTGGGAAACGTTTCAAGCGGCTCTCGATACTACACTAAATCTAAGTACCGCATTCCACCCTCAAACCGACGGTCAGACTAAGAGAACGATCCGTACTCTTGAAGACATGCTCCGTTCGTGTGTCATAGATTTCGGTGGTAATTGGGACGCTTACCTACCGTTAGTTGAATTCTCGTATAATAACAGTTATCATTCCAGCATTCAGATGGCACCGTTTGAGGCTTTATACGGAAGAAAATGTCGATCGCCTATTGTGTGGCACGAGATCGGGTACTCGCAATTAACCGGTCCCGAGCTATTGCAAGAGACGATTGACAAAGTCCTCCAAATTCGAGATAATCTGCTGAAAGCTCGGAATCGTCAGAAAAGTTACGCCGATAGAAGACGCAAGCCCCTTGAATTTGACGTTGGCGACTACGTACTCCTAAAGGTATCACCTTGGAAGGGTGTGGTTAGATTCGGCAAGAAAGGGAAACTAGCACCTCGATATGTTGGACCTTTTAAGATTCTGGAAAGGATCGGAAAAGTCGCCTACAGACTCGAACTACCGGAGGAACTTAGCAACGTTCACCCGACTTTCCATGTTTCGAACCTCCGAAAGTGCCTGGCTGAGCATGATTTAATTATACCTCTTGATGATCTCCAAATAAACGAAACACTACACTTCGTGGAGAAGCCTGTCGAAATCATGGATCGCCAAACCAAGCAGCTCAGACGCTCACGCATTCCTATTGTGAAAGTCCAATGGGAAGGCAAACGAGGTGCAGAGTTCACTTGGGAACTCGAAAGCGACATGAAGGCGAAGTACCCGTAGTTGTTTGTTACGGCTTCGGCCTAATTTCGGGACGAAATTCCCCAACTAGGGGAGGCTGTAACACCCCGTGTTTCGAAAGTCAAAGTCAAAGTCAAGATTGAAGTCAAAGGGAAACAAGATTGCTAATTGCGATATGTCACTCCTTGCTTAATTCCGTTTTGACTTCTTTGACTTGTAGTTAGTCTATTTTATGCGTTACGTTAGTTGTATTATGTGGAGTACTTATTAATAATCGAGGTTTATTCGATATTTATCGCATGTTTTATCACTTTATTGCTATCGCAATCGCACTCGCAACTCGAATTACGCGTTCTGGATATTGTTCTATGTGTGTGTGTGCCTTATGTGTTACTTGTGCATGTTTAATTATGTTTATGTGTGGTGATTAATTGAAACGCAATCGAAACTCAATCGTAATTGAATCGCAAACGCTAAACGAACACGAAATAAGGATGATTATATGTTGATATAGTAGTTGGGATTAAAAGTAATTTGACTAGGAAACTCTATCACATCGCAACGCTCGCAATCGCAATCAAAACAGCAAAACTCATCACACCGTGCCCTCCAATCGAGTGGCCAGCCGATCGAGCTGCCACCCGATCGGGCTACCACCCGATCGAGGTGCCACTCGATCGAGCAGTCACCCGATTGGGTTACCACCCAATCGACCAGCCTCTCCTCCTCCTATCCTTTTATGGTAAGCCTATAAATACCCATGCCAACATCACAAACTTACCATTTTCGGCACCTCTCGTCCGACCAACGTTCTTGCCCACTTTTCTTCAGATTTCTCGCGATTCTTGTAAGTTTTCTACCTAAATCTTGTACTTTCTTGATCTACATGCACTCCTACACATTTCTACCTTTTGAATTTTAACTTTTAACCGTGAAATCACAAGATTTGAGGTGTTCTAGGATGATGTCATCATGTTGTTCTTATGAACTTCGTGATTTGGCTTCAATCCTTCAAGAAGAACTTATCTGAACGATTTCCACATGAATAAACAAAGATCTTTCATAGATCTGAACATGATCAAGGTGAAAAAGGATTGAAAGATGGTTTCCAACTTTCATTCAACTCTTTTACACTCAATGCACTCAAAACCGATAGAATCGGAGCTTGTCCTGATCTTCTACTCATTCTTGTGGTTGTGTTGGTTCAAGATCTGGATTCTATCCATGGGATTAGCGATTTCGGGTCGAACATGGAACACCGTCTCGAACAGTTAACTGGTCGGATTTGGGTGATTCCTATCCGAACAGGTTACTAAGTCGTGATGAGGTTTCTGTTGTCTAACACGTTATCAAATCATCTCGAGAAAATGACAAACTATCAAAATGACCAAGGATGAAGACGATCAGGCCGACCAGGTTGGAGTGTCGCCCGATCGGACTACTGTCCGATCGGATTGTCACCCGATCGGGTTGCCACCCGATCGGCTTGCACCTTGGCCCCACATTTGACTTTTAATACAAACTTCAGAAGTTTTGAACACCGAACGGATTGTGGTCCGATCGGGTTACCACCCGATCGACCGACCATCCTATCATATGATGTTTTGAAATTTCAAAATACTTAAACGAATTCCAACATGTTCAAAGCGCAAGGGTTGCCACCCGATCGGATTGCCATCCGATCGAGTGACCGTCCTGCTGTGAATTTGTTCTCAACTTGAGAAGACTCGCCAATCGGATTGCTGTCCGATCGGACTACCATCCGATTGACCTACCTGAAAAGTAGCGGTACTTCTCTGTTTTCAAAATGCTACAACAAAAACTTCAAAAGACAAGCCATCATACACAAACACATCCTTCCCAAAGGAAGAAATAATCCACTCGAAAGGTCACCCGATCGGATGACCATCCGAGTGGATTGTCACCCGAACGACCGGCTAACCGAACGGACTGCCATCCGATCGGACTGTTGTTCGACCCATTGATACTTGCTTCGTTTTACGCATCGCTTATCGTTATGCTATCAATCTGTTCAGGCTAACCTTACTCTCTAGCGCTCCCTTGAATCCACCAATCGCTGTGAGTATACTCGATCCCTTTTTGCTTTACGCACTTTTAGGTGTTACATACGTTACTTATTCTAAATCACATCAAACACACTACGCAATACTTTAAACGCTAACCAATTAACGCATGTTATACGTGACTTAATGAATGCTTGTTTGTTATGTTTACACATGGAATGCTGTCTACCTGCCTTAGCAACGATAGTACTATTTGTTTGGACTCAGCACCTGTTTACTCAGGGGTTGTTAAGGACAATTTGTTACATGGCTCACAGTGGTGAGGGTGTATTACAAACTGCCTTGGGCAGTCAACCCACAGTCATTGGTATCGATAGGTTCACGTCGATAACTAACATGCCTCATTTTACACTGTGTACGTGCTGGTTATGCGTAACGATTTCGAACTCTATTATATCTAATAAACTTGGATGCTCACCTTTACACTATGTGTATTGACTTTTACTTTAACGTATGTGACAGGTGCTTAGGATGCTTATTTGCTTAGCTTGCTGTGAAATCGAGGCTAGGAAAGAGCTAGAACAATAAACAATTGTCTGTAATAAAAATCTGAGTTGTCGGAACAGAACAATTTGACTAGATCTTGTCTGTAATAATTATGTTATCTTTTATGACATGGTATGGGACATGTTGCTTTAAATAATTGGTAATTATAGTTGTTATGGAAACTTCTGGATAATCTCTTTCGCTCAGTGCCACGCCCCGATGTTTCCGCCATTGGTTGGGGTGTGATAGTAACGTATGTAACACCCAAAAGTGCATAAAGCAAAAAGGGTTGGACTATACTCACAGCGATGATGGATTGAAGGGAGCGCTAGAGTGAGTTTAGCCTGATCAGAACGATAGCATAAACGATAAGCGGCGCGTAAAACGATGCAAGGGTACCAAGGATCGGATGGCAATCCGATCGGATGGCCATTCGATTGGATTGTCACCTCGTTTGGTGAGGATGTGTTTGTGAATGATGGTTTGCCTTTTGAAGTTTTCGTTGTAGCATTTTGAAAATAGAGAAGTATCTCTACCTTTCAGGTCGGTCGATCGAACGGTCGTTCGATCGGGCAGCAATCCGATTGGCGAGACTTCTCAGTTTGAGAACAAGTTCACAGCAGGACGGTCACTCTATCAGATGGCTATCCGATCAGGTGGCAATCCATACGTACTGAACATGTTGAAAATTTGTTAAATGTCCAAGTCCCAAACGTCACATGATCGGACGGTCACTCGATCGGATGGCAATCCGATCGGGTGGTAATCTGTTTCAACGCTCAGAACCTTGGTATAGCTTGAAAAATAGTTTAAGTATGGAACCAAGTGCAACCCGATCGGATGGCCGGTCGATCAGGTGGCAATCCGATCGGGTGGTAATCCGATTGGACGATAATCCGTCCCGACGATCCGTTCGTCTTGACACTTGATTCGTTTGAAGTTTTATAGTGTTTTGAACGAGACGTTTTGATATCTTGTTTGAACAAGAGAGCCCCTATCTCGGCCCAAGTGACACGACCGAACAGGAATCACCCTAGTCCGACCGGTTCACTGTTTGAGTCGGTAGTTCATGTTCAAACCTGAAGTCAATACCTCTTGGATAGAATTCGGATCTGGAACTAATACATCACCAAGAATGGGTAGAAGATTAGAACAAGCTCCGATTCTATCGGGTTTGAGTGCATTGAGTGTAAAAGAATTGAAAGAAGGTTGGAAAACCATCTTTCAATCCTTTTCACCATGAATATGTTCAGATCTATGCCAGATCTTTGTTTATTTATGTGGAAATCATCCAGATCTAAGTTGTTCCTGGTGGATTCAGGCCAAAATATGAAGTTCATAAGAACTCCATGATGACATCATCCTGGAACACCTCAAATCTAGTGATTTCACGGTTAAAAGTTAAGATTCAAAAGATAGGAAGCTGTAGGAGTGCGGGTAGATTAAAAAAGTACAAGATTTAGGTTGGAAACTTGCAAGAATCATGAGAAATCAAGAGAAAGATGCTTGAGAGCGGCTGGGTCGAGTGAGAGGAGCTGTCACATCAAGTGATGTGACATGTGGGGGTATTTATAGGGTTTCCTAAAAAGGAAAGTGAGGAGGGTGGCTGGTCGATCGGGTGGCACTCCGATCGGGTGGCAACCCGATCGGGTGGCAACTCAATCAGATTGAAACCCGATCGGATGGCCACTCGGTCGGTTGGCCACTCGATCCACGAGTCCGGCGTGATGAGTTTTGTCATTTGGATTGGAGTATAGAGCTTTGCGATGCGATTCGAGTGAGCGATACGATAGAATTACCCATTAAATTACTTTTAATCCCAACTATTATATCTAACATACAATCACTATAATTGACTTGCGTTTAGTGTTCTCGATTCGATTGCGATGCGATAGAATTGCGATTGCGATTAACACCTCAACATAAACATAACATGCACAAGTAACACATATGGGCACACACACATAAAACAATATCCAAAACACATAATTCGAGTTGCGAATGCGATAGCGATAAGTGCTAAATCGATTAAACATGCGATTAATATGCGATTAAACCTCGATTATTAACAAGTACTCTACATAATACAACTAATGCGATAACATAAATAGACTATCTACAAGTCAAAGAATTCAAAACAGGAGCTGAGCAAGGAGTGACAGATCGCAATTAGCAATCTTGTCTTCCTTTGACTTCAATCTTGACTTTGACTTTGACTTTCGAAACACGGGGTGTTACAAAATAAAGTTCTAATAAATGACTACTTTGTTAAAAACTCAAAATATAATGCTGAAATGTTTAGAGCGAGGTTCCGTACGTCGAAAGAATCATTTTTATGTCGAAAGAATCATTTTTAAAGATTATGAGAGGTGACCACAAAAAAAAAAAAACAACGGTCATGCTCGAAGCGATGGCTTCAAATGATTTATGGATTTGACATGCGTACTTTGGTGCTCCCGGTATATGCCCCGTTTGTGGTGTGTGTATATAATGTTTATTTACACATTATGAAATTGCACTAATTTTAATGGTATTCTATTAATTTCGTAAAAATAATGTTAAAAGTGGCAGACAGTTAATCACGCATCATGTGGTGGCGTTGATATCTGAAAGAAAAGGAGATACATGCATTAATCGCCCTTTGTCCCAATTGCTAAGTGTTATGTGACTTATGTCCAAGGCTTGATGTAAAACTACTATCAAGCCAGATGTCTCACTAGAAGTAGCCTCTCTATTCCTACGGATTAGAGGTAAGGTTGTCTACATTTACCCTTCTCAGACCCTACCGTAACTTTTGCTATTGGTGGGATTTACTAAGTATTGTTTTGGTCAAAAATTACCGAAGCAATTAAGTGATCAAATTAGTTAAGTGAGGTAGTGTGCTAAAAAGTGTGTTGAAAATATGCTGGTTAAGTTGTTTGGAAAAACACTATTCAGGATACGGCTCAGGATATTGAGCTGTACCTACGATCAAACAATGAGCAAAAAGTAAAGGGGATGACACGAGATATACGAGGAAAGCCCTTGATCAATCTAGATCGCCGGCATAAAACCTCGGGAGCTGACAATCGCAGCTGCCTTGTTCTTCTTATTGCTTTAAACGTCAGGATACAGTGCAGGATATTGACCAGATCTCTAAGTGTTACAACGCTTTTGTGCGAAAGTGAAAATTGCTAGAGAACAAGTGTAAGAGTGTAGTGAGTGTTGATGTGATGTCCTATTCGATCTGATATACCCACCTATTTATAGTAACGAATTATAAACGAAAATTCCTATAAATATGGGATGCTCCGAATATTCCATTGTTAACGTTGTAGACCGAGTAATGCGGCTTCAACGTCTTTATTTGAACGACTTGGACCGAGTCTTCCGCGGAATGAGTCCTTGTGAACGTTGCTAGCTTCTAACCCGCGTACCTGCACATAATCCGTTACTGATCCTGAGGATACCATTCAGGATGTTACCAATATCCTGAATCAGCATCCCGGATGTGAACAGATATCATATAACCAAGATATAACCCAAGATATTTCTCAGGATATGGGCTCAGAATTTCACCCATAACAATTGTCCCCAAAAATGTTACCGTTTAGTATCCTGCCACTAACGGTTACATTTTTCATGGAGATCGAGGCAATTAAGAGATAAGACCCATGATGTGACCGTTTGTAACTATTCAGCCTATATTTACTCATTGCACCCTATATCTTCTCATCCCTATCTCTTTTTTAATCACTACCGATAAGGAAAAAGGTAAACATTCTCTCTCTAATCTTCATCTTCATCCTCCTTTTCCGGTCAAAAAATCAGGCGATCAAATGCCGAGACAGACAAGATCCAGTTCTGGTGATTCGGCTCCCACATTTATCCAGCAGAATCTTCTCCAAGAACCGGAGAAAGAGATATGCTCTTTTGATAGTGCCCACTTGTCGGCTCTCAAATCCTCCGGTATCTTTCCGGAAGGAACGGTATTCCGGCCGTTCGACTGGGAAATCCGGTCGGATATGGTCTCCAATGAGTGGTTGTGCTTTAGTGCCTTTCCCTTCACCTTAGGGTTACAGTTCCCCTTTCCAGACTTTATCACCGAATTCTTCAACATTACAAAAATCTCTTTTAGCCAAACAATGCCGATGCTTTGGCGTGTTCTGTCCGTTCTTGACCAGATCAAGAAAAACCACATCCCTGATCTTTCTATTCATGATCTCCCCCTAGCTTACCGGCTTAGATGCCTCGGATCATGTAGATTTTTGTTTTATTCCACCTCCGGCGACCCGCTGATACTTCGTGCCACCAGGAACGAGGATAATTGGCAATCTAAGTTCTTCTTTGTAAAAAGAGACTCAATCCCTGGTGGAACGGAATATCCGGTGAAATGGTTGAAAAAGGGTAGGATTTAGGGTTTAAGGATTATCCTGCCTCTTATCCTGTTCCATATCCTGAACTGATCAACTTTCTTTTTTCTGTTGTGCACGCAGCTGATTTTAGGAAGATTGCACCTCCCCTTGTTGATTCACAAAAAAGGATTGAGGCCATCAGACTCCTTCCAGAGGCTGAAAGAAGTTTCAACCCGTCTCCACCATCTCCAAGTCCTCTTTCTAGTGCAAACATGTCTGGTAAGGATCCTGCAAAATATCCTGTACATACATGTCTTTATTTGATATACTTAGGAGAAATTTTACTCCCTGTATGCAGACTCCAGCAAGGTTCCAGTCTACCTAGACCTTGACAAACTTGACAGCTACCCTACTCCAGTCACGGTCAAGAAAGAGACCCCAGCTGCCACCAGCTCCAAGCCGCTCCCGGCTCCTAAGGCTAATCCGAGGACTCATGCTTCCACAGCAAAAAAGAGGAAAGGTCCTGAAGTCAGTGCTCCAGGTCCAGAAGGGTTCTCCTACGATGAACTCATCTTTTCTGACTCCTTAGAGCCAATGACATCCTTCCTCAACAAGGTAATATCCTGCTACATATCCTACACATATATCCTGATAGGATATCCTGGTTAATATATTCTGACTCATACCTGAATTTGATGTGCAGGGCCTCTAGTATTTGCTCCACCTGTACAACGATGCCTGTGGTACTGCTGTACTCCATGAAGCCAGGATTAAACAGCTCGAAAGTACCGTTGCCGACCAAGGTGCCATTGCTGAAGCAAAGACCCGGCACTACGAGGGCATGCTGAAGAAGGTCACCCAAGATGCTGAGCTCAAACTTGCCACTGTCCAAATGGATCACAAACAGGCCATGGTTTCTTTCCGGGAAGGAATCAAAGCCTCTGCTATCGTCTCCCTGCTACAAGCTCGCATCAAGATGGCCTACGAGGCCAAGGAGACAGGCCTAGTATGCCCATCCTGGCCGGTTGAATCCTGGGTGGCCAAGCTGAAGGAGCTTGGAGGCAAAGCTGTGCCACTTCCTGCTGAAGCCGGAGAATCCTCTAAGTCAGCAGAGGTGGTAGACAAGGCTGGAGATAAGAAGGGTGCTGGAGAGGATGCTGGGATAGATGCTGGTGAGGATGCTGCTCAGGATGCTGAAGCTGAAAAGGCAGAGAAGGTTGGAGAAGATGCCGCTGTGTGAGGGCATTCAGGTGGGCAATGATGGATATATGTGCCTAGGCCGGAGCCCACCTTTTTAAATTTGATTGTTGGCTTGTAACCTCAAACAATTTACTTTTCCTGCATTTTACTTTTCTGCACCTAAACAATGTTATGGCCATTGGTGGAGGGATCCTGAGTTTCAGGACGAAGCCCTTAGTCATCATCGTTAGTACGTTTTGTTTTTGAACAATATAACAGTTGGAGGTGGATGGGTCTCAGTTTGAGACAAAACCTTTAACTGTTAAGTACATAGGGCAAGAAACTATTTGTGCTCTTGGTGGTGGACCTTGGTTTAAGGTGAAACCAAGAGCACATCTTTTGATATGTTAATATAACTTTCCTTTAGCTTTATTCTTGTTATTACACCTTTATTACATGAATTTTACTTATAAAAATAGTTTTGTTTGATCATATTTGGAAACCCATTGTAAGTGTATCCTGAAAGATATCCTGCTCAGGATACTGAAATACAATCTATAAATTATCCAAATAAAAAGGAGCGATCATACCAGAGATTCTTAAAGAATCAATTTCAATCTTCCATCCTAAGTATGTCCCCAGTGCACACTTACAAACTTGGATCCATCCTTTGAATAGTATAATGTATGTCCCCTGTGTTCGACACAGAAATGCAAATGTATTCACACTTTGGCTTGAATAAATTCCGAACACCCCGAGGCAAAACCCTTGATATCCTGAAATGAATCCTTAGCATACTGGGGATAAACCCTGATATCCTGGGGATAAACCCTGAGTTTCATGCGCTACAGGCGAGAGTGTATAAACTCCAAATCTTAGAAAGGTGAAAACCTTTAAACCTTAGAGAGTATGAAAATACCCTTTCGTGAGAGAGGGTGATCAATCCTCATATACCTTCAGGATCCAGGATATAGCCAACAGTAACGAAATTGTCAGCCACTTTTACATGAACTGGTCCCGCTACCTTGAACTATACCTAGATAACTTGTGCTCCAGGCGAGGTGTTTAAACCCAATTCAAAAGAAAGGTGAATACCTTTAAACCTTTGAAGGGATCAGGATCCCTTAAACGTGAGAGAGGGGGCCAATCCTCTAATCTTTCGAGTTATCCTGAGTGCATATCCTTGAGCTATATCCTGAAACATATGCTGCAAAACAACTGTAAACTAAGGTGGGTGTTAGCTTGGCTAACACCCCTCCGATGCTTAAGTCAGTATTGGGTTCAAGATAATAAACAAATATATTTAAAAGAGATAGAATACATACCATTCTGAGATAGAAATTAAATTCTATTCTTACTTGAAATAGAGCTTTAAGTGTATTGCATTCCAGGATCTCGGTAGCATATCCCCTTCCATATTCTTAAGTCGATATGCTCCTTTCCCTGCTTCTGACTCAACTTCATATGGTCCTTCCCATTTTGGAGCTAGCTTGCCATCGGCAGGATTAGTGGTATTTTGAAAAGCCTTTCTTAGCACCCAATCACCAACTCGAAATCTCCTAGTCCTTATATTCTTGTTATATGCTCTAGATATTCTTTGTTGATATGCTGCCATCCTTAGCCTTGCTGCATCTCTTTTTTCATCTATAGTATCCAAATCTCGACATAAGGCTTCAGGATTCTGTTCAGGATCCTGTAGGATAGATCTTGCAGTAGGTATCGCCATTTCCGTTGGAATCACTACTTCTGCTCCAAATACCAAGGAAAATGGGGTTTGGCCGGTTGCATTCTTTACCGTTGTCCTATCAGCCCACAAAACAAAGGGTAATTCTTCTGTCCATCTTCCGTTTTTGGCTCCAAGTCTCTTCTTTAAGTTATTGACAATTATCTTGTTTGAGGATTCAGCTTGTCCATTCGCTTGAGGATGTACCGGAGTAGACGTGATCATTTTGATTCCCCAACTCTTGCAAAAGTCAGTAGTCCTCTTGCTTATAAACTGGGACCCATTATCACAAATGATTTCAGCTGGTACCCCAAACCTGGTCAGGATATTCCTCTTTATGAAGGATACTACTTCTTGGTCTCTAACTTGAACAAATGCTTCAGCTTCAACCCACTTAAAGAAATAATCCGTCATTGCTAGCATAAAGACTTTTCCTCCCGGAGATTTTGGTAACTTCCCTACTATATCCATCCCCCATTTCATGAATGGCCAAGGGGAAGCTACAGGATATAGTGGTTCAGCTGGTTGATGTAGTATGTTACTATGCCTTTGACATGCATTACACCTTCGAGCATATTCTGCAGCATCTTTCCTCATCGTTGGCCAATAATATCCTGTCCTTAATACTTTCGAGAACAATGACCTGCCCCCAGTGTGGTTACCACAATCCCCTTCATGTATATCCTGAAGTACTTCTTTGGCTTCAGGATCCTCCAAGCACCTCAAATACGGTCCTGCAAGAGATTTCTTGTATAAAACATTATTTATAATAGTGAATCGTGATACCTTCATCCTAAATGCCTTAGGATTTTCATCTCCGGGGATGTGTCCTTCCTTGAGATATCTCATGATTGGAGCCGTCCAGGATTTAGGATCCTTTTCAGGATACTCTACTCCCGGATCCTGAATACCCGCTACTTCTTTATCCTGAGGATTCGTTGCAGGATACAAGATATGTAATATTGGTATTTGGGTCCCTTCTGGTATCCTGATCGATGATCCCAGATTTGCTAAGGCATCTGCTTCAGCATTATCCTCCCTTGGTACCTGTTCAAGTGTAAAAACATCGAAATATCATGCTAATTTTTTGAGAATATCGAGGTATTCGATTAATTTCTCACCCTTAACTGCATAGGATCCATTAAAATGGTTAGTAATTAACAAGGAGTCAACATATACTTTCAAATTCTTGATACTCATATTCTTAGCCAACTCTAATCCTGCAATTAAAGCCTCATACTCTGCTTCATTATTAGTAGCAGGGAATTCACACCTAATAGCCTGGGGTAATATGTCCCCCTGTGGCGATTTTAGTAGTATTCCCAATCCTACTCCTCTTACATTAGATGCACCATCAGTATATAACGTCCAGGATCCTAAGGATTCTCCTAACTGTTGGACTTCTAGGTCTACCTCATCCTGAATGTCACTACTGAAATCAGCCATAAAGTCAGCTAAAGCCTGAGACTTTATGGCATTTCTAGGTTCATATACTAAATCATAAGCACTCAACTTTACTGACCACTTGGCCATCCTGCCTGACATCTCTGGTTTCCTAAGCACATTTTTGACAGGATAATTTGTTTTAACATGAATCCTATGTGTCTCAAAGTAATGTCTAAGCTTCGTTGATGCCATAACTAATGCTAGTATCAATTTTTCTAAATGAGAATACCTAGTTTCAGCATTTAACAAACTTTTACTAACATAATAAACAGGATATTGCTGACCTTCATGATCCTTTATAAGGACGGCACTTACAGCATTCCCTGATACTGCGAGGTATAGGGACAGTGGTTCACCATTCTCAGGCTTCATCAGTAGAGGTGCAGTTGAAAGATATTGCTTCAAATCCTACATTTCAAAAAGTTAGTTAACTGCTCTTCAATATCCTGAGGGATATTGGTTCCTACGAGCACCGAGATATCAGGATTATCCTGATCCAGGATAATTTTCTTCACATCCTGCTCCGAATCCTCCACGATATCCTGGGCCCGCATCTTTAATTGCTATGCTATACTAGGCTTGGTTGAGGATTTCATCGAGGATGAGTAGCATTCTTTCGCCTCCTGCTGATCACTATCAACCTTGACAACTCCCCAAGGGGTAGGGATCTTGATGCATTGGTGATATGTTGATGGCACAGCCTTCATATCGTGAATCCATGGTCTTCCCAGTATGATGTTATAGCAGGATAGAGAATCCATCACACAGAAACGTTGTATCGAGTTGACTCCTTCAACATATACTGGTAACTTTATCTCTCCCACTGTGTTCCTAGCCTCTCCACTGAACCCAACAAGCACGGTGGACTTGAAGTGATATCCATCGGAGATACATTCATTCTCTTCAGAGTCTCTAGTTGGATTATGTTGACGGAGCTGCCATTATCAACCAATATCCTGCGTACAAAATGGTTAGCCACATATAATGTTATTACCAGAGCATCATGATGAGGATCCTGGACAGTATCCCTGTCATCACCATCAAATGTGATCACTTTGTCAGTTGTGAGGGTAGTCATCCTGACAGGTTTGTCTCCCCTTTCGGCCTTAGCTTCTTTTGCATGTCTCTTCGCCGCCGAATACGAAGTCCCACAAATGTCGGATCCTCCCGAAATAAAGTTGATTATCTTGGCATCCGTGGGAGGTGACGCTGCTCGCTCAGGATCCTTCTCAGTATCCTGACCCTTATTCTTCTTTCTTCCTAAGAGATCTTTCAGATATCCCTTGCTTAGAAGATAGCTTATTTCTTTTCTTAGAGCAATGCAATCCTCAGTTACATGTCCGAAATCTTCGTGTAAGGCATACCATTTTGACTTATCTTTCCAATCGGCTTTTTGTTGATTCTTTCGAGGCCACCTAGCCTTGTCTCCTAAACCCTGCATGGCATACATCAATTCAGGAATGTTAACAGAAAAGCAATATTCAGATAATTCAGGATATTCTTCAGGATCCTCGTCTTCGATAGCATTCACTTTCTTGTTTTCATTTCTACCATATGGCTTAGAGCGATATGGCTTAAATGAGGATTCTGACTTCCTGTTAGTTGACTCATAGGTGTTGGATGAGTTCATCCTCTCTTGCATCTTTCTGTCATCCTCCAATCGAATATATCTTAGGGCCCTGTTTCGAGCTTCATCCAAGTTCCTGCATGGGTTCATTACAAGGTCTTGGTAAAATTGAGAATCTTTTTGCAGCCCCATCTTGAAAGCTTGCACAGTTGTTGCAACATCAAGATGCGGAATGTCTAAGGATTCCCGGCTGAACTTGTTCACATAATCCCTTAGGGATTCTTGAGGCCCCTGTGTTATCCTGTAGAGGTCACTTGTTAGTTTTTCAAAGCTTCTACTACAAGAAAACTGACTATTAAATAAATTCACTAGGTGAGCAAATGATGTAATCGAATGAGGAGGAGCATTTAGGAGCCATTTCAAGGCTGATCCTGTTAAGGTAGAACCAAAACCCTTGCACAAGCATGCTTCCTTGAGCTCCGGAGGGATAGGGTTAATCTCCATTCTTTCCCTATACTGGGCAATATGCTCTTCAGGATCCGTAGTTCCATCATAAAGCTTCATGTTGGGGGTTTGAAATCTCTTTGGAATCTCAGCATCACAGATAGGATATGCAAAGCGAGATATCCTGTGGCTGTCTTGGGACACTTCCGGGATTGGCTGGACCACTCCAGGTACACTGGATATCATGTCCTTCAACTTCTGAAGCTCCCTAGTAAATGCTGATGTTACACCTGTATCCTGCAAAGATCCACTATTGTTAGCAGCATGAGTATTATTATTATTTGACACGTTACCCGTCTGAAGATTCTGCCCATATCCTGAAGCATATCATGAGCTCCTCATGGTTGACATCCTGACCGAGGAGGGTATTTCAGGAGTATGATTCTGAGGAAGGCTGGGCACAATATTCTCCCTATTATCCTCAGTGTACACAGCCAAACTGAAGTTCAAAGTTCTGGGTTGTAATGGAGTGACGATATCCTCAGCAGATCTGCTCGAGCCAGACTTCAGGAGTTGTATTTCCCTCAACAGCATTTGGTTTGTTTCCTGTTGCTGCCTCATTTGTTCCTGCACACTTCCAAATAAGGTTAGAATTTCATCATTAGAAGCTAAAATGGGAGCAGATCCCTGAATACTCCGAGTAGGGATAATATCCTGAGGTTGTGAAGAAGATTGCATCCTTGGAGGAGGCGGTGGAAGCACCAGACCAGTAGTAGCAGAAGTTGTAGCAGACACAGTGGAGGAGCTCATGTTTGATCTTGAGGCCATTGTAAACAATGTGGCAAAAAGTTTTGAAAACAGAAAACCGATTAACGATTTCACAAAGATTTTTAGTAAAGAGAGCACCACTTGCCCCACGGTGGGCGCCAAATTGTTTTGGTCAAAAATTACCGAAGCAATTAAGTGATCAAATTAGTTAAGTGAGGTAGTGTGCTAAAAAGTGTGTTGAAAATATGCTGGTTAAGTTGTTTGGAAAAACAGTATTCAGGATACGGCTCAGGATATTGAGCTGTACCTACGATCAAACAATGAGCAAAAAGTAAAGGGGATGACACGAGATATACGAGGAAAGCCCTTGATCAATCTAGATCGCCGGCATAAAACCTCGGGAGCTGACAATCGCAGCTGCCTTGTTCTTCTTATTGCTTTAAACGTCAGGATACAGTGCAGGATATTGACCAGATCGCTAAGTGTTACAACGCTTTTGTGCGAAAGTGAAAATTGCTAGAGAACAAGTGTAAGAGTGTAGTGAGTGTTGATGTGATGTCCTATTCGATCTGATATACCCACCTATTTATAGTAACGAATTACAAACGAAAATTCCTATAAATATCAAACTTTTTAAATTACATTATTAAAATGATCTTCACTGTCCTTAAAACAAACATAATATCAAACTTTTGTTAATACATAAGTTCGAAAAAGAAATCAATTACTATGTATATTTTCTTAATTGATTCTTGAAGAATTGTTTAATTTTACAGTGACTAATATTTGCTTCTACTATATTACACCAATGATTCTAAATTATTTATTTCTATTTATGATTGAACCTAAAAACTTTCCTTTAAACACATAAACATAAACTTATTGATAAATATACATCCTTAAACGTAGGAATTGTATTTTATATGTGTCCTACGTTTTGAATTAATTCCCATAAAGCTACAGGTGTGGTATAAAGCCTCTAGGGGCTTTATGACGCCACCTCAGCGCCACGTCACATAGAGGGCTTTAAAGCTCCTTCCTTTAACTTGCATGCAATGGTTTAAAGCCCTTATCATCATTACCTAATTATTATTTTTTATTTATATATATATATTTTTTTTTATTTTTTATGCCAAGTTTAATAACTACAAAATATATAAAAAACATAATTTCATTAAAATAAGAGTAAATTACAAGTTTTGTCCTTTATGTTTATATTAAATTGCAGACGCTGTCCATTTGGCCAAAAGTTTACAGGCGGTGTCTTTAACTATTCAAAATCTTGCAGGTTTTGTCCTTTAGGCCAAACCTGGTTAGAAATCTCAATTAAAAATGACATGTGCAATGCATATGAGGGTAAAATGGTAATTTCCCTCTCAACCCTAATTTCTTTCTCTCTAGATCACCACCGTCACCATGGGCACACCAGAAACCTCCCGATTTTGATGTTCTTGCAGATAACGAAGTTGAAGATGCTGGTCATGATTACGATGTTGACCGAGATATGTACTGAGAGCATCGTGATTACGACCATTATAACGAACAGGATGGCCATTTTGAGGTTGACCTTGTTGACCACTTAAAGAGGCGATCGTATCCTAGAAATGACCGTGAAAACGAGTTAGATTTACGCCACCATTTATCCAAACAACGAAGGGGTTTCGGCAATGAGTTGAGGTCAGCTGTCAACCGTGAAATTCAAGCAGACCGGATTACGAGGGACTGCCACAATCAAGGAACTGTTAGTAACCGGCTTAGAGGAAGAATAAAGATCCGGAAGGTCAACGTCTCCTATTAAAGAAAACAACTCAAGGGTAGAAAGCGTTCGAGACCAAGTAAGTGACTCCAAGTTTGGTAGACCGAAAAGATTGTCTGAACTAAAAAGTGTTAGAACCGTTCATCAGTCAAACGATGAACGATTACTTGGAAAAATAAAATACCAAAAAATGGAAGAAGATTTATCGTTCGAAGGGCCAAAGCCTCTTAGTAAGATTTTAAAGCGTAAAAGAGGGGTTAACGATAATAATGTTATCAATAACAATTGCGTTTCTTTTGTGAACATTGAAAATAAGGAGACAGAGATCATACTGGCTAACAAAGAGGAACACAATTCTGTTACGGTTGATTTTGAAGTAGAAAACGAGAACGATAAACAAGCGGAAGAGGTGGAAAATTAAGGTGAAGGTGGTTTAGTTGATGAAGATGCATTGCTTGATGAGGAGCTTGATGCTTATGATGAGAATAGGGATGGAGAGTATGGGCACACCGTCACCATGGGCACACAAGAAAACCAAGGGAAGGTTCTCTTGAATATTCCCTCTTAACCCTAATTTCTTTTAAACGCGCTTTGTTCTGGTCATCATCTGGTTTGGTTGGGGAAGCAGGAGAAGGAATATTGAAAGGTTAAGAGAGAAATTACCATTTTACCCTCATGTGCATTCATTTTTTAACTGAGATTTCTAACCAGGTTTGTCCTAAAGGACAAAACGTGCAAGATTTTGAAAGGTTAAGGACAGAGCCTGTAAACTTTTGGCCAAAAGGACAGCGCCTGTAATTTGATGTTAACATAAAGGACAAAACATTTAATTTACTCTTAAATTAAAAAAAAAACATTACAAAGTCCTAAAAAATGCAAAGTTAAAAAATAAAGTACTAGAAAATAAAAACCACACGTTTTGTTTGTCTGACTATGAAAAAAAAAGTGTAAAGATTTTGGATAAAGAGTAGAGGAAGAAGAGATGAAAAATATAGAAAAGGGGTAGGGTATTTATAGGAAAATTATAAATTTTAAACTTATTTTTTTAAAGTTACCGTTGATCAATGGATCGTTGACCAACATTCCCTCGATCCCTTCAATCTTGGCTCGTTAGCACAGTGGCGGAAGGACTTTAGCACCCCATTTTAACTGCGACGGGATGATGGATAGCGTCATGGGGTGTCATATTTGTTGAGGTGGCGGGGTGACGTTAAGCCACACCTTGTGGCCTAAGTGTAAATAAGTAGGGGCCATGTGTTCTTGATACATTTTCTAGAATAATTTAGAATTTGGGACCAACTTAGGAAAGCAAAGACACGCATATCGGTACATCACCACATGCTTAGAAGTTTTGAAATTTTTTAGAGTATAATTTTAAAATGGTCCCTAAATTTAAGTCACTTTTATCATTTCAGTCTAAAGATAAAACTTTTTGTATCTAGGTCCCTGAGGTTTCATTTTGATTGCCATTTTTATCCAATTGGCAAACTGGGTTAGAATATTTTGTTAACTTTTCCTCTTTTTTTTTGTTTTCCTCATTTAAATGAAGAGTATAATCGTCATTGTATGCATATATTTTAATTAAATGAAGAAAACGACAAAAACAGGAGCAGTTAACAGAAAAATTTAACCCAGTTTGCCAATTGGATTAAAATGACAACTAAAATGAAACCTCATGGACCTAGATACAAAAAGTTTCATTTTTGGATTGAAGTGACAAAAGTGACTTAAACTCAGAAACCATTTTAACATTTTATTCAAGTTTTTAATATTGGTGAAACCTACAACCATCCACCATTGACATCTTCCCTACACTAGGAGTTACTTCGTGATAACAAGATAAAAAGATTTTAAGTTGTTACATATAACTTGTGATGTAGCATGTGTTACGATAACGAAGAACAAAACACGTTGATTCTGAGAATACCCCTGTTGATCTTCTCCAAACCCCCAAAATTCAACCCAAATGGCAAAGAACTTGAAGTGAAAAATGAGTGAATTCGAAATTGATTTCTGACCATCAAACTTACAAGAGAAACATGTAAATAAAGATAAAAATTTGAAATGGGCCACAAAAAGGTCATGGGCCAAACACAAGCCCAAAAACAAAATACATAAAACACCGAAAAAACATAAAAAGATGAATAACTCAAGAAATAAGCGTTTTTTAGGCTTGAACGATGACCCAAACCACCATAGGCTATTTGCAACAAGATGGATCTCATTCTCACGATCGTTTCGCCTGGTCACACGCCCAAAATAGACCCCTGTAGCCCAAGTTATAGCCATTTTAGTGAAGCCCCTTTTGTTACACGATCTTGGGCCTCCAAATACAAGATGGCCCGCTCCTCCACACTTGGGCCCGCATCATTCTCTCCTGGGTAGACAAAATTCGACCTCGAATCCGTAGTGAACTCATCATCAGACGAATCCCCATGAAAAGGCAGCAAATGTTTGACATTGAAAATATCAGAACAATGAATGTGGCTTGGTAACTTCAGACTAGTCAACTTCTCACTGATATAGGAAACTGGACGCCCCCCTTGACTTAGGACTGCCCCAATTCCACCCTGCGAGGCATCTGTGTGCAACTCAAAAACCTGAGAAAAATCTGGCAATACTAGAATTGGCGCTGTTGTAAGCTTTTCCTTGATTAACTGAAAAGCTGATTCTGCCTCCTCAGTCCACATAAAAGTCTTCCTTTTCATGCAGTCAGTCACTAGCGCCATAAGAGAACTGAAATTTCGAATGAACCGTCTATAAAATGAAGCAAGAACATGGAAGCTACGTACTTCAGTTATCGTAGTTGGAGTTAGCCATTGCTTAACAACCGCTACCTTTGATTCATCCACCTATATGTCGTCACCAGAAACAACATACCCCAAAAACAGGACCTTAGAGACCATGAAGACACACTTCTTTTTGGCCGCATACAAGTTATCCCTACGGAGCAAGGTCAAAACCTGCCGTACATGCTTCACATGCTCATTAAAATTAGGGCTATAAATAAGAACATCATCAAAATAGACCACCACGAATTTACCAATAAAGGGCCTAAACAACTGGTTCATGACCCGCATAAACGTACTAGGGGCATTGGATAAACCAAAAGGCATCACTAACCATTCATACAACCCCTCACGAGTCTTGAAGGTGGTTTTCCACTCATCACCAGGCCTGAGTCGAATCTGGTAGTAACCACTCTTCAAGTCTAGTTTCGTGAAAATAGTGGCACCGCTAATTTGGTCAAGTAATGTAACACCCCGAAAATATAAACTGTATATATTATAAGTTAAACGTCGGTTATGAACAAGATAAAATAACTAGGAATAAATAACCTAGTTAATCAATCATAAGTCTTGAAGTAATGAGGAAACTTGGTTAAAACACCCTTTATGAAAACTAGAACAAGTGGAGGGACTAAACTTGACAATAATTAAAAAGGTTTTTAAAATAATAAACAAACACCAAGACACACACCTTTGTGTGTGTTCTAGTCGTGTAATCCACAGGAGCCAAAAAGAGCTCCTAAAGCTCAAACCCTAGTTTGCTAAATTGATCAAATCAAGAAGGCAATTCAAGTTTAAATAAAAAACCGAGCTCAAATTAGTGATCACCCGAGTGAGGGATCACAAGGTATGTCGAATTTCATCTTCTAGCTACATCTTGAATTCTTGATGAACATATGAAATCGAGGTTTGAACTTGAATGTTTGATGTTTGGGTAAAACTAGGATGAATCCATGTTTAGGAACGAACCCTAGTGTATACATTGATGAATTGGGGTTCATAATGATGAGATTCATAATCACCCACCTTGGTGTTAAATGGGTTTTGTAGGGTGAAGATGAACACTAAAATTTTGATTATAAAATGAGTGTTTTTGATTTCCATGAAGTGAATCTAGGTGTTATTATGCATGCTAGATATAATGAACTTGAAAAATTTGTTAACCTTCGCCAAATAGTTAGTCATGAACTTGATGGTGGATTTTATAAAATGATGCCTATTAGGTGTTTGTTAAAATGCCTAAATGAAAGCTAAAATGTTGAATTTCGAGCAAAAATGCATACTTGAAATATTATGATGAAATATGCGGTATATGATATAATTATAGTTCTAAACAAGTTGATGATTGAACTCTATAGGCAAGGGAATCGAGTCTTCAAGCGGACAAGCCAGAGCGGACGCACGCTTGAAGGAGAAGCTCTAAAGGTACGTAACTTATAGTTTCGTTAATATTTGCGTAAACATTTGATTTTAACTAGTTAATGGTGTCGTAGTGTTATATACGCGTTTGGTGTGTCATTGAAGTGACGAAGCTCACTCGACAATCAAACGGGTCAAAATAATGGTTAGAATAAGTTTGGCTTGTCATGGAAGTGATGGTCTTCACTCGACAACCAAACGGGTCAAAACTATGTTTTTAAACGGCAATGTTAGAAGTGACTTGAATGTCGCGCAATGAATGAGTATTATGAATGCGTAAGCCGAAAAACGAATACGCAAAATCTGATGTAAAAGAGCCCTTGAATATGGGACAAAAGTTTAGAAAAAAAATGATTTTTGTTGAAATGGTCTAAAAGTGCATGCTCGATTCATTGAGATCAAGTATGACATTATTGCGTGCGTAAAACCGTGGTATGGAAGCAAAACGCTAATGATTTATAAGCCCGGGAATGGGTAAAAACATTTAGAAACAATCATTAATAGCAAATATGTAGTTAACTTAGAAACTAAACGGGTCGAATAATAAAAAAAAGGGATTTATAGGCTATTCGCTTATAAACCGGATTTTAATGTGAACAATGATGGTAAACGGGTCCGTATTCAAATTACGGACACGTAGGAAAAAGAATTTTGTAAAACAGACATGTAGAACGAAAGTTATGAGGTTTTAAAGTTAGAATTTTGGTTAAAAGTATAGCTGGGCATTTGCAGCAAACAACAAACCAAACATTATGTTCAAAATAAGGTGTCGCGTTGCGCGACCATGACCCGGAACCCAGTCGCGTAGCGTGACAAGTGTCGCGGCCCGCGAGCCAAATGAGGTAAGTCTCTCGGGGCCCGTGAGAGACATGGATGCTGGCGAAATTGTTTTATTTTGTTTGTTTGACCCATTTAACTAGTTTGAACATGTTTTTAACTATCAAAATTAATCTTTGAGTTGGTTTTGATCGTAGGTTATATTCAAGGGTCCCGGATAAGATCAAGCGACTTAAAAGAACCGAACACATGTCTTTGAAGCTTCCGCAACGATCCTATTTTGTTCTAGTTAAAAGTGAATATTGTAAACACTTAGGTGCTGTTTGTTTTTGCAGACAAAAACTGTCTGCAAGCTGATTTCATCTGTTTTCATGTCTGCAACTGAAGATGTGGTCTGAAGGTCTTCAAGCTGAAAATATAAGACTGTTTGTTTTTTTAAATTGATATTCTCTGCATAAACAATCATCATACACTTTGTGGTGGTGGCAGACGGAGGCGGTTGTGGTGGTGGTTGAGGGGGCGAAAGGAGAGGGAGCGGTGGTGGGTGAAGGGGCGGTGGTGGTGGTGGCAGACGGAGGCGGTTGTGGGTGAAGGGGAAGAAAAAAAAAAGGCGGCGGTGGTGGTGGTGGCAGACGGAGGCGGTGGTGGTGGTGGTGGTGGCAGACGGAGGCGGTGGTGGGTGAAGGGGCGGTGGTGGTGGTGGCAGACGGAGGCGGTGGTGGGTGAAGGGGCGGTGAAGGGGTTGTGGTTGTGTGAAGATGTTTGAAGCAAGGGTTCATAGCTTTTTTTTTAAGATGATATAAGCCATTTTTAGATCTGTTTAAAAAAAAAACAAACAGTCTTCAAGGGAAACGTCTGCGCGCCTGCAGACAACAGTTCCCTTGAAGATGTTTGAAGAAAAAACAAACACCCCCTTAGAATCATATTTTGGAATGTTTTAAATCATGTAAGAATGTTAACTTGGAAAAGTTTTTGAAAGGTCGCAATTTCATATAAAATGTGTATTTTAATATTATAATCGTGTTAATTTTAGACGGGTCTTACAAGTTGGTAATCAGAGCTCAAGGTTGTTGACAAAGTGTGTTCGGTTTGAAGCTTGATCAAACATCCGGTAAGAATTAATTATTTTAGTAGATTTTGTTAAAACATTAGAAAAGGAATTTGATTTGATGTGAATGGGAAGAGTGTGTAATACACTCAAACCCGGAAAGTGCACTAAACATGAATGGTTTAAGCAAGTTGTGAACTTGGCTAAACCAAAGAAAAAGATGCAAATGATATAGAATGAAATGTTTAACAATTAATATAAACATTTCAGATTCAAGATGGCCGATGGAGGTAATGATGATACGGTGCCGATAGTCACCTAACAGATGAGAGAGATGATTGCCGAAGAGGTTGGAAAGGCAATAGAGAATAGTCTATTTGGGTTTATAGACAAGATTCAAAACACGATGCTTACAGTAGTAGAAGAACGGATCAGGAGGTTGGAGGATATTGTCAACCAAACCAAAGACAACCCGGTAGAGCGAAAGGCTTGTCCGTATAACAAATTCATGGCTTGCAAACCTCCGATCTATAACGGGGAGGTCGATCCAATAATATGTCAACGATGGTTGAGTGACATTGAAGGAGTGTTTGAAAGGACCCACTGTGATGTAACTGACTTCGTAGCTTACGGTACAGGTCAGTTAAGGAGTCAGGCGAAAGACTGGTGGGATAATATGAAGAAAGAGATTGGGGTTGAAGCGGCAAAGAGTATGACGTGGGATGAGTTTAAGGAACTGTTCATTAAACATCACAGTCCCAAGGCGGTCATTAACAGAATCAAGGAAGAATTCATCCAACTGAGGCAAAAGGGTGAATCAACTGACAGGATCACGGGCATCTTCCTTGACAAACTAAGGTTCTGTGATGAGTTAGTGATGACAGAAGAGCAGAAGATTTATTACTACTACAATATGTTGAGTGCCGAATATAAGGAATTCATGACTCCCTCAAAGTACGAGACTCTCACCGAGATCATAAACACTTCTCGGGAACGAGAGAATGAGCTGAAAAAGCAAGTGGAGCGGGGTGAACGGAGGGCGCAAGATGTTAATCCAAGCCCTACAAAGAAGGCACAAATGACTGAATCGGCGAAGAAGACAGATCTAAAGGTAGGTCGCCGAGTTGTTAGATATGCGGGAAGGGGCATAAGGGCGAGTGTCACTTCAAGGATAAGCCATGCCCTATATGGGGGAAGACTGGGCATACGGCTTCATTATGCCAAGGAAAGGTCTCAGTCTGTTAAAAATGCTACCAGCCGGGCCACAAAAAGTTTGAATGCCCGGAGTTGGTCGGGAAGAAGGATGGGAAAGATACACAGACAAAGGCACAGAAAGCAAGGGCCAGATATTTCCACCTTACCGCAGTTAGAGCAAAGACAGAACCCGATGTGGTCTCAGGTATATTTACTGTAAACTCGATTCCCGCATGTGTATTGTTTGATACCGGTACGAATAAATCCTTTATTTCACATGGATTTATTCAACATCCTTCGTTCTTATTAACGAAATTACCTATGCCCTTAGAAGTCGAGATAGGTAATAACAAAAGCTTTATTGTGTGTGATGTGTGCCAAAACTGGATGTTGAGTATCGATGACGAAGAATACTCAATAGACTTGATCTCGATGTCGATGGTGGAATTTTAAGTGGTTGTTGGGATGGATTGGTTATCCTGACATCACGCGAAGGTCGTATGCTTCCCTAAGGAGATAAAACTAACGACTCCGAGTGGAAAGCACATTACTATTTATGGTGAAAAGGGGGAAATCCTGTGGTATGTTCGATGATAGAAGCTCATAAGCTTATAAGGCATGGATGCAAAGTGTTTATGATATATGCATGCGAACCGGAAAAAGTGTCGCCAAAGATTGGAGACGTACCGGTGGTACGTGATTATGATGACGTGTTTCCGGAAGACTTACCGGGAATACCGCTAGAACGAGAAGTAGAATACGGAATCGAATTGGTTCCAGGTGCAAAACCCGTAGCTAAGGCACCGTATCGGCTCGCGCCATCGGTGTGACAACCCTCACAATTACAGGTATCCGTACAATTAATTAATATCTAAATTGTGCTTAATGACTGTGCTTGATTACAACTATGATTAAACTGCTTTCTGTTACATACATACATATGCATCACATTTCATATTGTCACTTCATTTATTTCATACAAATAGGGGAGGCTGTAACACCCCGTGTTTCGAAAGTCAAAGTCAAAGTCAAGATTGAAGTCAAAGGGAGACAAGATTGCTAATTGCGATATGTCACTCCTTGCTCAATTCCGTTTTGATTTCTTTGACTTGTAATTAGTCTATTTTATGCGTTACGTTAGTTGTATTATGTGGAGTACTTATTAATAATCGAGGTTTATTCGATATTTATCGCATGTTTTATCACTTTATCGCTATCGCAATCGCACTCGCAACTCGAATTACGCGTTCTGGATATTGTTCTATGTGTGTGTGTGCCTTATGTGTTACTTGTGCATGTTTAATTATGTTTATGTTTGGTGATTAATCGAAACACAATCGAAACTCAATCGTAATTGAATCGTAAACGCTAAACGAACACGAAATAAGGATGATTGTATGTTGATATAGTAGTTGGGATTAAAAGTAATTTGACTAGGAAACTCTATCACATCGCAACGCTCGCAATCGCAATCAAAACAGCAAAACTCATCACGCCGTGCCCTCCAATCGAGTGGCCAGCCGATCGAGCTGCCACCCGATCAGGCTACCACCCGATCGAGGTGCCACTCGATCGAGCAGTCACCCGATTGGGTTACCACCCAATCGACCAGCCTCTCCTCCTCCTATCCTTTTATGGTAAGCCTAGAAATACCCCTGCCAACATCACAAACTTACCATTTTCGGCACCTCTCGTCCGACCAACGTTCTTGCCCACTTTTCTTCAGATTTCTGGCGATTTTTGTAAGTTTTCTACCTAAATCTTGTACTTTCTTAATCTACACGCACTCCTACACATTTCTACCTTTTGAATCTTAACTTTTAACCGTGAAATCACTAGATTTGAGGTGTTCTAGGATGATGTCATCATGTTGTTCTTATGAACTTCGTGATTTGGCTTCAATCCTTCAAGAACAACTTATCTGAACGATTTCCACATGAATAAACAAAGATCTTTCATAGATCTGAACATGATCAAGGTGAAAAAGGATTGAAAGATGGTTTCTAACTTTCATTCAACCCTTTTACACTCAATGCACTCAAAACCGATAGAATCGGAGCTTGTCCTGATCTTCTACTCATTCTTATGGTTGTGTTGGTTCAAGATCTGGATTCTATCCATGAGATTACCGATTTCGGGTTGAACATGGAACACCGTCTCGAACAGTTAACTGGTCGGATTTGGGTGATTCCTATCCGAACAGGTTACTATTTCGTGATGAGGTTTCTGTTGTCTAACACGTTATCAAATCATCTCGATAAAACGACAAACTATCAAAATGACCAAGGATGAAGGCGATCAGGCCGACCAGGATGGAGTGTCGCCCGATCGGACTACTGTTTGATCGGATTGTCACCCGATCGGGTTGCCACCCGATCGGCTTTCACCTTGGCCCCACATTTGACTTTTAATACAAACTTCAGAAGTTTTGAACACCGAACAGATTGTGGTCCGATCGGGTTGCCACCCGATCGACCGACCATCCTATCATATGATGTTTTGAAATTTCAAAATACTTAAACGAATTCCAACATGTTCAAAGCGCAAGGGTTGCCACCCGATCGGATTGCCATCCGATCGAGTGACCGTCCTGCTATGAATTTGTTCTCAACTTGAGAAGACTCGCCAATTGGATTGCTGTCCGATCGGACTACCATCCGATCGACCGACCTGAAAAGTAGAGGTACTTCTCTGTTTTTAAAATGCTACAACGAAAACTTCAAAAGACAAGCCATCATACACAAACACATCCTTCCCAAAGGAAGAAACAATCCACTCGAAAGGTCACCCGATCGGATGACCATCCGAGCGGATTGTCACCCGAACGACCGGCTAACCGAACGGACTGCCATCCAATCGGACTGTTGTTCGACCCATTGATACTTGCTTCGTTTTACACATCGCTTATCGTTATGCTATCAATCTGTTCAGGCTAACCTTACTATCTAGCGCTCCCTTTAATCCACCAATCGCTGTGAGTATACTCGATCCCTTTTTGCTTTACGCACTTTTAGGTGTTACATATGTTACTTATTCTAAGTCACATCAAACACACTACGCAATACTTTAAACGCTAACCAATTAACGTATGTTATACGTGACTTAATGAATGCTTGTTTGTTATGTTTACACATGGAATGCTGTCTACCTGCCTTAGCAACGATAGTACTATTTGTTTGGACTCAGCACCTGTTTACTTAGGGGTTGTTAAGGACAATTTGTTACATGGCTCACAGTGGTGAGTGTGTATTACAAACTGCCTTGGGCAGTCAACCCACAGTCATTGGTATCGACAGGTTCATGTCGATAACTAACATGCCTCATTTTACACTGTGTACGTGCTGGTTATGCGTAACAATTTCGAACTCTATTATATCTAATAAACTTGTATGCTCACCTTTACACTATGTGTATTGACTTTTACTTTAACGTATGTGACAGGTGCTTAGGATGCTTATTTGCTTAGCTTGCTGTGAAATCGAGGCTAGGAAAGAGCTAGAACAATAAACAATTATCTGTAATAAAAATCTGAGTTGTCGGAACAGAACAATTTGACTAGATCTTGTCTGTAATAATTATGTTATCTTTTATGACATGGTATGGGACATGTTGCTTTAAATAATTGGTAATTATAGTTGTTATGGAAACTTCTGGACAATCTGTTTCGCTCAGTGCCACGCCCCGATGTTTCCGCCATCGGTTGGGGTGTGATAGTAACGTATGTAACACCCAAAAGTGCATAAAGCAAAAAGGGTTCGACTATACTCACAGCGATGATGGATTGAAGGGAGCGCTAGAGTGAGTTTAGCCTGATCAGAACGATGCAAGGGTACCAAGGATCGGATGGCAATCCGATCGGATGGCCATTCGATTGGATTGTCACCTCGTTTGGTGAGGATGTGTTTGTGAATGATGGTTTGCCTTTTGAAGTTTTCGTTGTAGCATTTTGAAAATAGAGAAGTATCTCTACCTTTCAGGTCGGTCGATCGAACGGTCGTTCGATCGGGCAGCAATCCGATTGGCGAGACTTCTCAGTTTGAGAACAAGTTCACAGCAGGACGGTCACTCTATCAGATGGCTATCCGATCAGGTGGCAATCCGTACGTACTGAACATGTTGAAAATTTGTTAAATGTCCAAGTCCCAAACGTCACACGATCGGACGGTCACTCGATCGGATGGCAATCCGATCGGGTGGTAATCCGTTTCAACGCTCAGAACCTTGGTATAGCTTGAAAAATAGTTTAAGTATGGAACCAAGTGCAACCCGATCGGATGGCCGGTCGATCAGGTGGCAATCCGATCGGGTGGCAATCCGATCGGACGATAATCCGTCCCGACGATCCGTTCGTCTTGACACTTGATTCGTTTGAAGTTTTATAGTGTTTTGAACGAGACGTTTGATATCTTGTTTGAACAATAGAGCCCCTATCTCGGCCCAAGTGACTCAACCGAACAGGAATCACCCTAGTCCGACCGGTTCACGGTTTGAGTCGGTAGTTCATGTTCAAACCTGAAGTCAATACCTCTTGGATAGAATTCGGATCTGGAACTAATACATCACCAATAATGGGTAGAAGATTAGAATAAGCTCCGATTCTATCGGGTTTGAGTGCATTGAGTGTAAAAGAATTGAAAGAAGGTTGGAAAACCATCTTTCAATCCTTTTCACCATGAATATGTTCAGATCTATGCCAGATCTTTGTTTATTTATGTGGAAATCATCCAGATCTAAGTTGTTCCTGGTGGATTGAGGCCAAAATAGGAAGTTCATAAGAACTCCATGATGACATCATCCTGGAACACCTCAAATCTAGTGATTTCACGGTTAAAAGTTAAGATTCAAAAGATAGGAAGGTGTAGGAGTGCGGGTAGATTAAGAAAGTACAAGATTTAGGTTGGAAACTTACAAGAATCACGAGAAATCAAGAGAAAGATGCTTGAGAGCGGCTGGGTCGAGTGAGAGGAGCTGTCACATCAAGTGATGTGACATGTGGGGGTATTTATAGGGTTTCCTAAAAAGGAAAGTGAGGAGGGTGGCTGGTCGATCGGGTGGTAGTCCGATCAGGTGGCAACCCGATCGGGTGGCAACCCGAGCGGGTGGCAAGTCGATCGGATTGAAACCCGATCGGATGGCAATCCGATCGGATGGCCACTCGGTCGGTTGGCCACTCGATCCACGAGTCCGGCGCGATGAGTTTTGTCATTTGGATTCGAGTATAGAGCTTTGCGATGCGATTCGAGTGAGCGATACGATAGAATTACCCATTAAATTACTTTTAATCCCAACTACTATATCTAACATACAATCACTATAATTGACTTGCGTTTAGTGTTCTCGATTCGATTGCGATGCGATAGAATTGCGATTGCGATTAACACCTCAACATAAACATAACATGCACAAGTAACACATATGGGCACACACACATAAAACAATATCTAAAACACATAATTCGAGTTGCGAATGCGATAACGATAAGTGCTAAATCGATTAATATGCGATTAAACCTCAATTATTAACAAGTACTCTACATAATACAACTAATGCGATAACATAAATAGACTATCTACAAGTCAAAACAGGAGCTGAGCAAGGAGTGACAGATCGCAATTAGCAATCTTGTCTTCCTTTGACTTCAATCTTGACTTTGACTTTGACTTTCGAAACACGGGGTGTTACAAAATAAAGTTCTAATAAATGAATACTTTGTTAAAAACTCAAAGTGTAATGCTGAAATGTTTAGAGCGAGGTTCCGTACGTCGAAAGAATCATTTTTATGTCGAAAGAATCATTTTTAAAGATTATGAGAGGCGACCACAAAAAAACAACGGTCATGCTCGAAGCGATGGCTTCAAATGATTTATGGATTTGACATGCGTACTTTGGTGCTCCCGGTATATGCCCCGTTTGTGGTGTGTGTATATAATGTTTATATGTGCGGGCCCTTGGGGGGGGGCAAAAGTGAAATTGCACTAATTTTAATGGTATTCTATTAATTTCGTGAAAATAATGTTAAAAGTGGCGGACAGTTAATCACGCATCATGTGGTGGCGTTGATATCTGAAAGACAAGGAGATACATGCATTAATCGCCCTTTGTCCCAATTGCTAAGTGTTATGTGACTTATGTCCAAGGCTTGATGTAAAACTACAATCAAGCCGGATGTCTCACTAGAAGTAGCCTCTCTATTCCTACGGATTAGAGGTAAGGTTGTCTACATTTACCCTTCTCTGACCCTACCGTAACTTTTGCTATTGGTGGGATTTACTAAGTATGATGATGATGACTTTGGTGCTCCTGGTTCAAACAACGACATTAACATTATACATCAACCATCGCTATTCAAAGTCGAATTACAAGGAAGCGCACCACCAAGTCTGTTTGTGGTCAACGGGAGACATTATAAACGTGACTTCTATCTTGCTGATGGTATTTACCGGACTTGGTCTGTTTTTTTGTAAAGGCATATTTGTTTCCGACCGACGCCAAAAAAAAGTGTTCAAGAAGTTATAGGAATTGGCTAGAAAAGACGTTGAGCGAACGTTTAGTGTTTTGAAAGGTAACCGGTGCGTACAATTAGACTACCAAAAATAAGGAACATGGTGTACGCATGTATCATATTGCACAATATGATCATAAAGGATAAGCAACACGCAATATCACCAGACTACTACGTTATTGACCTTCCGACACGAGTACCCGTTAGCGAGAATATTCAATTGAAGCTGCGATACGAAGACACCCATTACGATATGATTTAACAAAACACGTTGGGGGTTTAGATATCCAATTGCCCAATTCCGACGAAGAGTAGTTTTTACGTTATAAGTATTTATTTTTCTTGTTGGTTGTATTTTTGTTTAATATAATGTAATTTAAAAAAAATCTGTTTAATATTTTGTTTAATTTTATATATTATTTAAAAAAAAGTTAATGATGGAATGTGATGAGTATTGCAGGTGTGATGAGTGAAATGTGATGAGCATTGCAAGTGTGATGAGTGAAATGTGATGAAATGAGGTGTAAAATGGTGATTGGATGTAATATTATGATGGATGATGAAATTTGATGACTACCCTTAGACTGCCCAAGTGTTTATTGCAACTTTTTAAAAACCGTATGTATCAATTGGTAGAGGTTCCTGTAAAAAAGAGGTTTTTTTGTGAGAAGGGTAAGAAATAATCTACACCATTAGATATTTGATCTAATGGTTGAGATCAATAGGGACCAAATTGTAAATTTTGTTTTATTATTTTGGACTGATTTGAAAATTGTAGGGTAATAGGGTCTTTTTATCCATTTGAAAATAGGAAACTGAAAATCAAATCCCTACAATTTCGCGAACCAATAAAAAATAATAAAGATCCAGATCCAGATCTCGATCTTCTTCTCTAGACATCATATTCTTCTCCAGAATCATTACATCCCCGTATCATCTTCTTCTCCAACATCGTTGCACCAGGTATCTCCGACATCGAACAACACATCAGGCTCGTCTCTCTCATGTGGGTGTCGGGTGGTTTGGTTTGAACGAGAGAAAGTTATCCGGCAAGGTGGTGTTGGGTGGTTGGGTTCGAGCGAAAGAAAGAGATGAGAGACTGTAGAGAGGCGGCGTCGGCCACCTCCCCACGACGGCAAGCGGCAGTGGTGGTGCCGGCAGTGTAACGAGGGGGTTGTAGTGTTATACAGAGTTATAATAGGGTAATATAGTGTTATATACTACTCATAGTGTGTTGGATCTGAGTTTCGTTTTGATTGTATTTTACGTTTGAGATTAAGATGGAAATGAAAGAGTTGTGCAGCGGAATTAATATGAAAACAAACTTTGCATACAATCAAACGAGAGTAGTACTTTGATCAAACATCTTTACTCAATGAATCGGAAGATTGAATTTATTTCAATAACGATTACAATGATTGATGAATGAATGCAAACTCCCCCTCAGCCAGAGCTCAGTTGTTTGTTCGTGCAAAGAAGACGATGGTGCAAAAGAGCTAATAGAACAGTACCAAGTACTGAGCTATTTATAGGCACTTGCAAACCACTGAGCATCTTTGCTGACGTCACCATGAAAGTGACATCTAACCTCCTAACAAACTCTAACCTCTGATCAATACAAACACTGCTATGCTAACTACTGCTATTACATTACATTTCATAAAGACAATTATACTACTGCTGTAACCTTCCACTGCTGTTAATCCAGCAGCACTTGTCCGGATCAGCAGTACTTGACTCAAGGCAGTAGATTGAATCAGCAGAGCTTTGGTCTTCCATCAGTCTTTAACTTTGGGCAGCAGTTGTAAGGCAGCACTTTGCAAGATCAGTAGATAGGAGGTCAGCAGATGTTGAAGTTCACTTTCAAGGGGAGAGACTTGATCATATCATATTGTAAACGTCTGCTTATTCTGGATCCACTGCTCTGATCCAGTTTTGGCTTTAATTATCTGTTCCTCTTGATAGGGTTCAATCCCAACAATCTCCCCCTGGAACAGATAATGCCAAAACTCTTCATTATTGTGGAGTGTTTATTGCCTCATCAGCAGTTCCCTTATCTGACCTTTGAATTGTAGTTCAAAGTCTAGGGCATCTGTGTCTTCATCATCCCTGCTAAGTGGAAGATCAAGGAGATCCTGCAAATCTTCAAGACTCAGGCCAAGAGCTTGTTCCCTTGATATTTTCTTCACTTGTCCACCAGACCTGAGCAAAGTCAATACGCAGGTCTGTTTGTCAGTTTCCCACTTTAGTATTTTTGAGTCTGGTGGGTTTCTTGGGAGATGTTTATTTGCAGAGGTATTTGGTGAGGCTGGCCTATTCATGACTGGCTGAGCAGTACTTGCAGTTTGATCCAAACCAAGAGTTTCTATGATCATTTTCTTTATGCCTTCTTTTACAAGATCATCTCCTTTTATCAACTCTTGGATGGTTTCACCTCCCAACTGTTTGTGTGACCTTCTTTTATAGATGGCAGCACCAGTTGGGGCAGTGGCTCTCCTGATTTGCAGCTTTGTTGGTCTTTTTGAAACCTCTGCTTCAGGATAGTCAGGCTTTTGAGGAACATTTGGATATTTCTTTCTTAGTTCCTCCAACCTTTTGTAGGTGGCCCTAACCACATCTTCTTTCCATCTAGCAATTTGTCTTTTGTTTCCATATTCAGCAGCAACCAGTTCCTCTTTCATTCTTTTCAGTTCTACCTGTTTGTCAGGTACATTCTTTCTAAACTTTGCCCAGTCAGGAGGAGTGTGAGTGACCTTCCTTTTTATCATGTCTTGAATTCTTGCAGCTTCATCTTCAAGCTCAGGAACAGTCCACTCTTTGTACATGTATCTCTCTCCTTTGTACTTCTTGTGAGCCATGATGCTTTCAATGTAGTCTTTCTTCAAAGTTTCAGCTGCTCTTTCTGAAATTTGTTGACTGACATTTTTTTGCAAATTGTTCTAGGGATCTGACCTGTGTGAGCAGATATTGATAGTTTCTTGAAATTTCTTTGTCAGATTTCCCTTGTGTGTTTCTTTTTGAGATATCCTCTGCTTGCTTGGCCTTGATTTTCAAATATTCATCAACATTTTTAGGCCAGGGATATCCTTTGATTGATGGCAAACTCCTTTTGGCAGGGTCATCCTCATAGTAAAAGGATTTTATTTCTTCTCTAACAGCTGCTAGTTCAAGAGGAAATTGAACACCTGCAGGAGGTAAGGGCTTGTACATTTGAACTGAAGAGAGAGGAACAGGTTTTGGTATTGTGACAAGAGCTAAAGAATTTGAAGATGTTTGTGGTGGTGAAGTGTCATCATCTTTGAGAATTAGCCTTCTCCTCTTTGTTTGAGGAGGGGCTGATGATGTTTTGATTGGAACAGTGGTAGTAGATGTAGTGGCAGTGGTTTGTGATTGACTAACAGTTGTTGAAACAACTGGTGTTCCAACCACTGTCGTCTTTACAGCAGATGTTATAACAACTGCTGTCTTCTGCCTTTTGGCAGGAGGTGATTTTGTTTTTAGTGGTGATGGTGGTAAAGCAGTGACTGTAGTGTGTGTTGAAGTGGTGTGTGTTGAAGTGAGAGCAGATGTTGAAACCACTGAAGTACCAACAGTAGTGAGTACAACAGGAGTTACAACACCTGTTTTAGGTGGTGGTTTTGGAACAGACTTTGAACGTCTTGTTGGAATGGATTTGGGTAGCCTTACTCTTCTTGTAGGCTTCTTCTTTTCATCAACAAGATTTTCATCATCTTTTGACCCTGAAGTACCCTGATCCGGATAATCCACCCTGGCTTTCCTTTTGGCCTCTCTATCCCTTTTTACACTTGCAACTGCTTCTGCCAGTGCATTTGTGGTCACATCAATTTTCTTGCTTCCATCTGGCAAAGGGATCTGTTTGGTCATGTTTGCATTTTCTGGTTCAATGTAGAGACCATCCTCTATTCCCTTCTTTTTCCACTCATGAATTTTCTCCCCCTTTTTGGCATTATCTGGGGGAAGTTGATCAATGAAGGGAACTGTAGGAGGAGCAGTGCCAGTGGTGTGCAGGATCTGAGTTTTGAGAGCCTTTAGATCAGCCTGAGTGTTCTTGAACCTTGACTCCATTGCATTTCTCAGCTGTTGAACATGTTTTTCATGTTGCTGATCTGCTAGTTGTGCTTGTTGATGGAGAAAAGGTTGAAATAGATTCCAGAGCTCATTTGTAGCAGGTGCCTGTTGTGGAGCAAGTGCTTGAGATGGAACAGCAGTTGATTGTACCTTTTGTACTTGTAACAACTGTTGTAGCATATCTTTGAGTTCTGCAACAGAGTTATCAAGCTTTTTAACATGATCCGTCAATTTCTGGTACTTTAAACCATCACCCAATTTAATGGGATCATCTGATTTCCCACTAACTGTGGTTTTATCAGTGGTTGAGGTAGGGAGTGTACTCCAAACACTAACCACTGATGCCCCTTTTTCTTGGTACTGGGGTCTTCTTCCTTCAACGCTTGACAACCTTTTGATGTTGCCAGTAGGATAAATAAATCCACTGGTGGTTGGCAGAGGTGCTATGTAAGGAATTGCCTCCAAGGAAGTCTTATTAATGTAACCACTGTCCAACTGTAAACCAATGGGTTCAACAGTTGTAGTGGCTGCTTCACTTGGACTACCACCAAGAGTTACTTGTAACTCAAGGGGTCTAACCTCCTCAGGTTGTGTTGGTGGGTTAGCAAAGATTGATACATCAGACCCAGTCAGTTGTTGAGGTATATTCTCATTGATAGATGATTGAGAAGGACTGGTTAGTGCCTGGTTCAAATCAATTGCATCCAACAGCAGTTTAGTTGGTGGGGGAATTATGAATGTGATGTTTGGTGAAGAAAGAGGATTTGCTCCGGGAATTGAGCTGTGGATGATGGAAACGAGTGTTTCCAGAGCATCATGATGTGGTGTCCCAATGTGTACAACCTGATCTTTTTGTGAAGAAGCAGGAGGAGTTTCGGTTATGGGTTGAGATATTTGTACCAACTGCTGTGAGGAAGTAGCAGCAGTGGTTTCTTGTGACATTTGTGTTGTCACAGGCAGTAGCTCTGGTATCTCATCCTCCAGAGTTGCCTTTTTGATGGGTTTTGGGGGTTTTTGAGTTTTTCTTGTTGGCTTTTTGGTGATTGTAGGTGTGGGTTTCAAAGCAGTTGTGCTGCCACTTTGATCACCTTGAGCAGTGGGCTCAGCAGCAGATACCTGAGGAGCAGTTGTAACTGCTAAATTCTACTCAGGCACCTCTGCTTGTGTTTTGCAAGGTGTTAACATTCTTGAAAAAGTTTCAGTTGTTAAACTGTTTATTTGAGTAGAATTACCTTGGTTTATTGCAGCTAAATCATTCTTACTGAATTTCTTTTCAAAATAGTAACTTAAAAACCTTGGAAACAGTAAGAATGATTTTGTTTCAACATTATTAACCAAATCTTTAAAAATTTCCCGAGAATAGTTAAAATTTTCTTCTTGAAGAATTGCATATCCCAGATTTTGAATCTTTAAAGGGATTTCATTGAAAGAAGTGGTTTTATTTGAAACACATAGTAGGAGGGTATGAAATAAAAATCTGGTTGCAGAAGGAAAATAACCTTTTTGTAAGGTAAGTTTCTTCATCATTGTGGCTTCATACCCTCTCTCAATGAAGGCAGTTTGTAACTCGTTTTTATTGAAAGAAATTTTACCTTCCTGATCACCGAGTTGAAAGACCTCTGAAATGGATTGTGGCGTGATTTGGACAGCTTTACCCTTTATAGAAGAGTGTATGGTGGTTGCAGTGTCTCCTTGTTTTTCAAGGGTTGCATTCTTCCAGAACTCTCTTTGGGTCGCCAAATAGATTGGTGCATCATCGGTGAACAAAGTTTTGTACTTTGATTTTGCCATGGTGTCAATGATGGAATCGAAAACTTTGGTGGTTCCTGGTTTTGTGAGAAGACCCAGGAGATTGTGAGATGGTTTATATGGGATTTCAGTGGAGATTGCCTTTTGAGAGGCTGTTTTCGATGATGATTTGGATGAGGGTTTTGCAGATGGCTTCGATTTTGTCATTTTGAAGATGATGATCGAAGAAATTTGTGAAGAAATGAGATGAAAAACTGTTTTGAGAAGAGAATTTTTAAGAATTCAATTCGACGGTAAAACCCTGTTTTTGATGTGAAGTGGGGATTTTATAGAAGAAAAAGTGAAGGCTGACGTGGCAGCGGTTACAAAAGTACTGACCACTATGTACTGCCCACATGCCAAACTCTGAAGAAATGAAGGACAGTACCTTTGTGAAAGCTACTGATGAAGGCAGTGGTTACAACGGTAAAATGGAAGCAGTGGATGATTTTCACTATCAGTGGATAACATATCAGTGGATAAGACACTGCTTTTGAACAACAGAGTTTATCAAGGAAATGAGAGATCAGAGGATGGCTTTCAACAGTGGACAGACTTTGAAGCAGAGCAGACTTTTGAACAAACAGTGGTTAATGGCAGACTTTTAAGGATTTTAATGAAAAATTTCATTTTTAGCTATTTTTAAGTATGGATTTTTGATTTTCTGAAAACATTTTAGTGCTTTTATACATAGAAAAACAAGATGTTGCTTGTTATTCCATGTTTAGCATCCCAATTCTAGAGACCAAGCTTTCAAAGGTGGCTGTGTCAAGTGCTTTTGTGAGCACATCTGCCAACTGGTCTTTAGTTGGGACATGATGCAGAGAAATCAAACCTTTTTCATAGCAATCCCTCACAAAGTGATGTCTGATGTCGATGTGTTTGGTGGTTGAATGGGAAACTGGATTTTTGATGATATTTTCTGCTGCCTGGCTGTCCAACATGAGTGGTGTTTTTAAGGCAGTGATACCAAAATCCAGTAACTGATTTTGAAGCCACAGGAGTTGGGCTGTACAGCTTGCAGCAGCAATGTATTCAGCTTCAGCAGTGGATGTTGAAACTGCTGCTTGCTTTTTGCTTTGCCAAGAAACCAAGCAATCACCTAGAAACTGGCACCCTCCTGATGTGGACTTCCTTGTGGTGTGACATCCAGCAAAGTCACTGTCTGAAAAACCTGAAAGCTTGATGTTCCCATTAGCTGGATACCAGATACCAAGTGTGGGAGCACCTTTTATGTATCTGAAGATCCTTTTTACAGCAATGAGATTTGATTTTCTGGGAGCTGATTGACTTCTTGCACAGACACATGTTGCAAACGTGATGTCTGGTCTAGATGCAGTTAGGCATAATAAAGACCCAATCATGCTTCTATAAAGTGTTTGGTCAATCAGCTCATCTTTTTCATCAGACATGACCAGCTTATTTGTTGCCATGGGTGTGCTGCATGGTTTACAATCATTCATATCAAATTTGGTCAAAAGTTCTTTAGCATATTTACTTTGATGAATGAAAGTTCCATTTTGCATTTGCTGTACTTGGAGACCAAGAAAGCATTGCAGCTCACCCATTGCACTCATTTCAAACTCAGCTGTCATGAGTTCTCTAAACTCTTCACACATTGTGTCACATGTGCTTCCAAAAATAATGCCATCCACATAAATTTGGACAATCATTAAATCCTTCCCTCTCCATTTTAGAAACAGTGTTTTATCAATGGTACCTCTTTTGAAACCATTTGAGAGTAGGAAGTTGGAAAGAGTTTCATACCAGGCCCTTGGTGCTTGTTTCAGGCCATACAGGGCTTTGTTCAGCCTGTAGACATGATCTGGATAAAATGGATCCTCAAAACCTGGAGGTTGACAAACATACACCTCTTCTTGAATTGTACCATAGAGGAAAGCACTTTTGATATCCATTTGAAACACCTTCATATTGTGGTTGACAGCAAAGGCCAGGAACAGTCTAATGGCTTCCAATCTTGCAACAGGGGCGAATGTTTCATCATAATCAATCCCCTCTTCCTGTCTGTAACCTTGAACCACAAGCCTGGCTTTATTCTTGACAACAATACCCCTTTCATCAGTTTTGTTCTTAAAGACCCACTTTGTGACAGTGGGACTAACCTCTTCTGGCAGTGGTACAAGCTCCCATACTTGTTGTCTTTTAAACTGTTGGAGCTCCTCTTGCATGGCTTCTACCCAGCTGTTGTCTTTCAGTGCCTCTTGGTACTTGACTGGCTGATGGAGTGATAGAAAACCAGCAAAAAGACAAATGTTTTGGGTTTGGCTTCTTGTGAGCACCCCTTCATTTATGTTGCCAATGATTTGATCAGGTGGATGAGATCTCAAGAAGATTAAATCTCCTTGGTATGGTATGATGGCATTTGTTGGTGAAGGCTGCAAATGTGTATCATCTGAGCTAACCACTGCTGGGGACTTTGATGATCCAGCAGTGGCTTCAAAAGGTGGTGGAATAGGAGGTAATGAAGTGGACAACTGCTGACTTTTATCCACTGTTTGAGGACTTTTGTCAGCAGTGTTTGAGGATGTGGAAGCAGTGGTTGATGGGCTACTTTGGTCAACAACTGTTGAGGTAGCAGTGGTTGAGCTTTGACAACTGTTTTGAACAGCTGATGCTTTTCCCTTTGTGGCAGACCTTTGAGGGATGATGATTTCATACCCATAGTCTGGTGTTGTATCCTCTGATGGACCTGCACTGTTAGTCTTGACAGCAGTATTTTCAAAAGTAAATTTTTCAAGATCAAACAGATCTGCAGGATTTGCTGGGATTTTCATTGATGAAAGTTCATTGAACTTTACATTCAAAGTCTCCTCCACTGCCTTGGTCCGTGTATTGAACACTTTGTAGGCCTTGGCAGTGGTTGAGTATCCCAAATGATAACCACAATCAATTTTGGCTGCAAATTTTGAAATGGAATCTTTTAAGTTCAAAATAAAGCATGGGCAGCCAAACTCCTTGAAATAAGAGATCAGTGGTTTGATTTTATACAGAATTTCATAAGAAGTCTTTTTGTGCCTGGGGTTTATTAAAACTCTGTTCTGAACATAGCAAGCAGTATTTACTGCCTCTGCCCAGAAAGTTAATGGCAAACCTGAATCAGCAAGCATGGTTCTGGCAGCCTCAATCAAAGTTCTGTTCTTCCTTTCCACTACCCCATTCTGCTCTGGTGTTCTAGGGATGCTGTACTGCCTTACAATCCCTTTCTTCACACAGAAGGCATCCAACTCCTTATTTTTGAATTCTGTGCCATTGTCACTCCTGAAGCTTTTCATTGGAAGGTCAAATTGCTTTTCAACCTGTGTCACAAAGTCTTGCAAAATGCCTGCAGTCTCATCTTTTGAGTGTAAAAAGAAAGTCCATGTAAACCTAGAAAAGTCATCAACAATAACCAAACAATATCTTTTCTTTTTGAGGCTCAGGACTTGAACTGGGCCAAACAAGTCCATGTGTAGCATTTGCAAACACTGGGTTGTTTTGGACTCTTCAATGGACTTGTAAGAACTTTTATGCTGTTTTCCTTTTAAACAGGAAATGCAATGTTCAGGACATGAAAACAATTTTTGTGGTAGGCCTCTCACCAAACCATTTTTTGAAATGTCAGTGATTGTCTTAAGATTTGTGTGCCCCAGCCTTTTGTGCCAAAGTTCTGTCTCTTTGTTAGAGGCAGCTGAGAACAGACAGGCATCAGCTCTGGGACACTCTTTTGACATATCAACAACATAAACATTGCCACTTCTTTGAGCAACAAGTTTTGTTTGACCAGTTTTTATTATTGCTTCAATCTTTTTGACCATTTCTGGTCCAACAATCCTACAACAGTCTTTTGTGAAGAATGACCCAAAACCCTTGTCACTCATTTGGGACACACTCAGAAGGTTGAATTTTAGATTGTCTATCAGATTGACATTTTCAAATTTTACTTTTCCAGACTGCACTGTACCAGACCCCAGAACTTTCCCTTTACTATTATTCCCAAAGGATATATCACCCCCTCCATGGATTTTAAAGTCTTTGAGGAGGGCTTTACATCCTGTCATGTGCCTGGAGCCTCCACTATCTACATACCAAAGACTATCAAAGCATGCAGAAGCTCCCAGCACATGAAGTAAAAGGATTAGTTCATTAAGCTCTCCAAAGCCAACAAGGCTTTGGATGGGGTCTCAACAGTGACGGGGATGGATGCAGATTGATGGACAGTGGTTAGGTCAGGGGTTTGGACTGTTTTAAGACAGTGTTTCTCTAACCACTGTTGTGGGTTCTGACCAATCACCTGCTGGTAACCAAAAGGATGCCTGTTCACTCTGGGTTTAGAGGGCCTTTTGTAGGCCTCATAAACGTGTGGAATCCTTTGGTAAGGCTGTTTTTCCTTGCCTTTTCTGAATTGATTGGCAGGGGGTGCATCAGTAACCTGAACATCTCTTTTGACAGATGTTTGGTTCAGCTGTTTTGTGACAGCTGTTTGAACTGGCACAAACAGTGGTTGTTTCTTGGTGAATTTGACAGATGATGATGATGGTGATGATGGACTCAAGAATGTTTTAGCAATGTACTCATTCTTTTTCACATCAAAGTTTTTGAGATACACACATGCTTGAGTTTTGTGGTTTGTTTTTCCACAAACAATGCAGCTTTCAGCTGAAACAATGACACTTGTTCTGTTTAAATCATAAGCTTTTAAGTGGAAACAGTCTTTTGTTAGATGATTCCTTTTCTCACAGAATTCACAAAACAAGTTATCAATCTTTTCTTTCTTCTTTCTCTTTTCGGACTCCTTTGCAGCAGAGGTTTTAACCTCTGTTGGGATGTCCTTGAGAGGAATGACTTTAGCTTTTGGAGCTTTAACACCATCAGTTGATGTAAAGTCCATTGGCTTGAAATTTTCAAGAATATCACACTCATCAGACCATTTTGGTTTAAATTGATAATCTTCAAGCTCCTCAAAAGTAGAGGATCCCATTGGTCTGTCAAGTGTGATTTTGTTACCAAGTTTGTCAGTGATTTTCACTTCTTGGCCTTTCTTGTTTGTGGGGATGAACTCAGTGGTTACATCAGTGGTTTGAACAGATTTTCCATAAGCAGTGGTTTCATCATCATGTTTTCTATAACCAACACCAAATTTCACATTGCTTTTTATCTGTTTTTCAAGCATAACCTCATACCCTTTGCATGATTCCACCCATCTTTCACAGGTGATCTGGGTGGACTCCAACTCCTTTTTGCAAACTTGGTATTTTTCTACCATAGTTTGGAGTTGAGTTTTGGTTATGCTTTGTTCTTCTTTTAGACTGCTGATCTCTTTTTCCTTTTCAGTCAATTTGTTTTTAAGTTCTTTTAAAGATCTTTCAAATTTGACTTCATCAGTTAAGATTTTATCCCGAAGGTTTTCATTTACCTCTTTGATGTTAGCAAAAGCAATAATGCAATTGTCAGAACATAGTTTTTCAAGAACTTGAGGTGATACCTTGGCACCAGCCATCATTGCACAATCACATTGAGGATTTTCTTCATCATCAGCTCTTTCTTCTTTCTCACCTGCCTTTTCTTCTTTCTTTTCTTCCTTGTTCTCTTCGGACCATGGGTCTGTCAGTGGTTCAATCAGGGTACCTGAACTTTCACCCAACAGTATTTCACCAGCCACAGCAGTAACCACTGCGTCAGTCACCTCATCCACTGTTTCATCACTTAGCTGTTCACCTTCAGTTTCAACCCCCTCTGTTATTGACTCTAATGCCATCAAACAAAATTCATCATTAGAAGGTTCATTAAAAGCATAGAGTGCAAAATTTTCATCACTAAGGTCTTCAGGCATACTGCTCCAGTCAACAAACCCTTGAGTGAAAAAGCTTTGTTGATCTGGCTGTACTGCTGCTGGAGCAGTGGTTTGAGGTGCAGCAGGTTGCACTTGTACCTGTGGAGCAGGGGTTTGAACGTACTGAATTTGTGGGACAGTAGTTTGGACATAATGCACAGGCACAGGGGCAGCAGCATAGTGAGCAGTGTTCACTTGAGCTGCAGGGGTATATTGGGTATAGTGCACAGTGTTTTGATTTTGTGGTCTAAGGTTTGAGCTAGGGTGAGTAACTATTGGTCCAGTGTTTTGACTTCTGCATTCCCTAGCAAAGTGCCCTAACCTATTGCACTTGTAACACTTAATTTTCGATTTGTCCAACCCAACCCTCAAATTCCCATGAAGTCCTGGGAATTTTCTCCCTGTTCTTTTATAGAATTTGCTAGTTCTAACACTGAGCAAAGCCAACTGGTGCAAAATATCCATCTCTTCTAAGTTAGTGGGATCAAAATGTTGTAAATCATTGAGTTCAAAGCTTAGATTGTCTGACATCTGGTTTTCTTTTGCAGTGAATGCATAACTTGCAGAGTGAGGATCAGGGTTGTTAAAATTTGCACCAGCAGTTATGTCAATGAAGTGATCATAACCCTGATCCTTACCACTGCTCCCAAATTCTTCTTGACCCAGAAGAGCAGTGTTACCGAATGTATAATCATCAACGGCTTTTCCTGACTCTTGTAACTTCCTTTTCTGGTTCAACTCCCTTTCGTAGGTCAGGAGTCGACCATGGAGTTGGGTCAAGGTCAGATCCTTGAACTCAGGTGAGTTTCGGGTGACAAAAGCTATGGTGTCCCATTTTTCGGCAGTGACCTGAGGAACCTGCTATTTTGAGTTGAGTTGGTAAAAGTGGTATTAACAAGCCTCAGTTCACTGATGAGACAGCTGAAACGCTCAAATTGTTGCGTCAGTGATTCACCTCTAACATGACAAAATGTTTCGTACTGTTGGTTCAGGATTTCCCTATTGTTTTCTATGACTACTTCGGTCCCCCCAAACTGTTCCTTAAGCGCGTCCCATAACTCTTTGGCACTGTTACAGTGTAACAGTCCAGCATATATCTCATTGGGCAGCGCTGATGCTATGATGCTAAACGCTTTAGCATCTAGTTCGATCTTTTGAAAGTCGGTTTCGGTATAATTTTCAACTGGTTTTGGAATGAACTTTTTAGCATCTTCAGTGCTTGGCACTGAGGGAACATGGGGACCAAAGATGACAGACCTCCAACAACCTGTGCTTTGTTGAGCAAGGATGTGACCCATCCTTCTCTGCCAGATGTTGTACTCATTTCTTTTTAGCATAGGTGGTTTAAAAAGCGAGCCAATGTTGTTTTTATCATCCTGAGATTGTGACGTCATTCTTGTTGTTTTACAGACACTGAGAAATCAACTTTAATTGTGATTAATCCTTGCTCTGTTTTTCAACGGACGAACAAACGATCAGTATCAACTGTTATGAGCCGAACTATTTACGTCAAAATGATTGTTAAATCAAATTTGACTGTCCAGGCTCTGATACCAATTGTTGGATCTGAGTTTGGTTTTGATTGTATTTTACGTTTGAGATTAAGATGGAAATGAAAGAGTTGTGCAGCGGAATTAATATGAAAACAAACTTTGCATACAATCAAACGAGAGTAGTACTTTGATCAAACATCTTTACTCAATGAATCGGAAGATTGAATTTATTTCAATAACGATTACAATGATTGATGAATGAATGCAAACTCCCCCTTAGCCAGAGCTCAGTTGTTTGTTCGTGCAAAGAAGACGATGGTGCAAAAGAGCTAATAGAACAGTACCAAGTACTGAGCTATTTATAGGCACTTGCAAACCACTGAGCATCTTTGCTGACGTCACCATGAAAGTGACATCTAACCTCCTAACAAACTCTAACCTCTGATCAATACAAACACTGCTATGCTAACTACTGCTATTACATTACATTTCATAAAGACAATTATACTACTGCTGCAACCTTCCACTGCTGTGAATCCAGCAGCACTTGTCCGGATCAGCAGTACTTGACTCAAGGCAGTAGATTGAATCAGCAGAGCTTTGGTCTTCCATCAGTCTTTAACTTTGGGCAGCAGTTGTAAGGCAGCACTTTGCAAGATCAGTAGATAGGAGGTCAGCAGATGTTGAAGTTCACTTTCAAGGGGAGAGACTTGATCATATCATATTGTAACGTCTGCTTATTCTGGATCCACTGCTCTGATCCAGTTTTGGCTTTAATTATATGTTCCTCTTGATAGGGTTCAATCCCAACATAGTGTTTTATAGTTTGTAGTGTTATATATTGTTTTGTAGTGTTATGTACTGTTGAATGGTGTTTTGTAGTGTCTTTAATAGTGTTATATACTTAATAAATGGTGTCATACACTTATTGAATGGTGTTATATATGTGCTGAATGGTGGTTGCAGTGTTATTCGTAGTGTTTTTATAGATATCTTTAAAATGGTGTTATGTACTTATTGAATGGTGTTATACAATTATTGAATGATGTTATATATGTGCTGAATGGTGGTTGCAGTATTATTTGTATTGTTTTTATAGAGACCTTTAAAAAAAAATTTGTTCCTATAAATAAGGGTGAATGTTATGAAAGGTTATCAATTAATTAAATCAATGATAAATTTACTTGTTTATCCTTTTGAATTAATTTAAATTTAGGGCACATATCACCTCCACAATATTTCTCACACTTCTCACACTTTTAACCTTTTTTACAATAACCTTACCCTGTATTAATTTTTTAATTTCTTACACTTTTTAAAAAATATAGTGTATCTGATTTTTTTTAAATTACATTATTAAAATGATCTTCACTGTCCTTAAAATAAACATAATATCACACTTTTGTTAATACATAAGTTCGAAAAAGAAATCAATTACTATGTATATTTTCTTAATTGATTCTTGAAGAATTGTTTAATTTTAGAGTGACTAATATTTGCTTCTACTATATTACACCAATGATTCTAAATTATTTATTTCTATTTATGATTGAACCTAAAAACTTTCCTTTAAACACATAAACATAAACTTATTGATAAATATACATCCTTAAACGTAGGAATTGTATTTTATATGTGTCCTACGTTTTGAATTAATTCCCATAAAGCTACAGGTGTGGTATAAAGCCTCTAGGGGCTTTATGACGCCACCTCAGCGCCACGTCACATAGAGGGCTTTAAAGCTCCTTCCTTTAACTTGCATGCAATGGTTTAAAGCCCTTATCATCATTACCTAATTATTATTTTTTATTTATATATATATATATTTTTTTATGCCAAGTTTAATAACTACAAAATATATAAAAAACATAATTTCATTAAAATAAGAGTAAATTACAAGTTTTGTCCTTTATGTTTATATTAAATTGCAGACGCTGTCCATTTGGCCAAAAGTTTACAGGCGGTGTCCTTAACTATTCAAAATCTTGCACGTTTTGTACTTTAGGCCAGACCTGGTTAGAAATCTCAGTTAAAAATGACATGTGCAATGTATATGAGGGTAAAATGGTAATTTCCCTCTCAACGCTAATTTCTTTCCCTCTAGATCACCACCGTCACCATGGGCACACCAGAAACGTCCCGATTTTGATGTTCTTGCGGATAACAAAGTTGAAGATGCTGGTCATGATTACGATGTTGACCGAGATATGTACTGAGAGCATCGTGATTACGACCATTATAACGAACAGGATGGCCATTTTGAGGTTGACCTTGTTGACCATTTAAAGAGGCGATCGTATCCCAGAAATGACCGTGAAAACGAGTTAGATTTACGACACCATTTATCCAAACAACGAAGGGGTTTCGACAATGAAATGAGGTCGGCTGTCAACCGTGAAATTCAAGCTGACCGGATTACGAGGGACTGCCACAATCAAGGAACTGTTAGTAACCGGCTTAGAGGAAGAATGAAGATCCGGAAGGTCAACGTCTCCTATTAAAGAAAACAACTCAAGGGTAGAAAGCGTTCGAGACCAAGTAAGTGACTCCAAGTTTGGTAGACCGAAAAGATTGTCTGAACTAAAAAGTGTTTGAACCGTTCATCAGTCAAACGATGAACGATTTCTTGGAAAAATAAAATACCAAAAAATGGAAGAAGATTTATCATTCGAAGGGCCAAAGCCTCTTAGTAAGATTTTGAAGCGTAAAAGAGGGGTTAACGATAATAATGTTATCAATAACAATTGTGTTTCTTTTGTGAACATTGAAAATAAGGAGACAGAGATCATAGTGGCTAACCAAGAGGAACACAATTCTGTTACGGTTGATTTTGAAGTAGAAAACGAGAACGATAAACAAGCGGAAGAGGTGGAAAATTAAGGTGAAGGTGGTTTAGTTGATGAAGATGCATTGCTTGATGAGGAGCTTGAAGCTTATGATGAGAATAGGGATGGAGAGTATGGGCACACCGTCACCATGGGCACACAAGAAAACCAAGGGAAGGTTTTCTTGAATATTCCCTCTTAACCCTAATTTCTTTTAAACGCGCTTTGTTCTGGTCATCATCTGGTTTGGTTGGGGAAGCAGGAGAAGGAATATTGAAAGGTTAAGAGAGAAATTACCATTTTACCCTCATGTGCATTCATTTTTTAACTGAGATTTCTAACCAGGTTTGTCCTAAAGGACAAAACGTGCAAGATTTTGAAAGGTTAAGGACAGCACCTGTAAACTTTTGGCCAAAAGGACAGCGCCTGTAATTTGATGTTAACATAAAGGACAAAACATTTAATTTACTCTTAAAATAAAATAAAACATTACAAAGTCCTAAAAAATGCAAAGTTAAAAAATAAAGTACTAGAAAATAAAAACCACACGTTTTGTTTGTGTGATTATGAAAAAAAAAAGTGTAAAGATTTTGGATAAAGAGTAGAGGAAGAAGAGATGAAAAATATAGAAAAGGGGTAGGGTATTTATAGGCAAATTATAAATTTTAAACTTATTTTTTAAAGTTACTGTTGATCAATGGATCGTTGACCAACATTCCCTCGATCCCTTCAATCTTGGCTCGTTAGCACAGTGGCGGAAGGTCTTTAGCACCCCATTTTAACCGCGACGGGATGATGGATAGCGCCACGGGGCGTCATATTTGTTGAGGTGGCGGGGTGACGTTAAGCCACACCTTGTGGCCTAAGTGTAAATAAGTAGGGGCCATGTGTTCTTGATACATTTTCTAGAACAATTTAGAATTTGGGACCAACTTAGGAAAGCAAAGACACGCATATCGGTGCATCACCACATGCTTAGAAGTTTTGAAAGTTTTTAGAGTATAATTTTAAAATGGTCCCTAAATTTAAGTCACTTTTATCATTTCAGTCTAAAGATAAAACTTTTTGTATCTAGGTCCCTGAGGTTTCATTTTGATTGCCATTTTTATCCAATTGGCAAACTGGGTTAGAATATTTTGTTAACTTTTCCTCTTTTTTTTTGTTTTCCTCATTTAAATGAAGAGTATAATCGTCATTGTATGCATATATTTTAATTAAATGAAGAAAACGACAAAAACAGGAGCAGTTAACAGAAAAATTTAACCCAGTTTGCCACATAAAAGTCTTCCTTTTCATGCAGTCATTCACTAGCGCCATAAGAGAACTGAAATTTCGAATGAACCGTCTATAAAATGAAGCAAGAACATGGAAGCTACGTACTTCAGTTATCGTAGTTGGAGTTAGCCATTGCTTAACAACCGCTACCTTTGATTCATCCACCTATATGTCGTCACCAGAAACAACATACCCAAAAACAGGACCTTAGAGACCATGAAGACACACTTCTTTTTGGCCGCATACAAGTTATCCCTACGGAGCAAGGTCAAAACCTGCCGTACATGCTTCACATGCTCATTAAAATTAGGGCTATAAATAAGAACATCATCAAAATAGACCACCACGAATTTACCAATAAAGGGCCTAAACAACTGGTTCATGACCCGCATAAACGTACTAGGGGCATTGGATAAACCAAAAGGCATCACTAACCATTCATACAACCCCTCACGAGTCTTGAAGGTGGTTTTCCACTCATCACCAGGCCTGAGTCGAATCCAGTAGTAACCACTCTTCAAGTCTAGTTTCGTGAAAATAGTGGCACTGCTAATTTGGTCAAGTAATGTAACACCCCGAAAATATAAACTGTATATATTATAAGTTAAACATCGGTTATGAACAAGATACAATAACTAGGAATAAATAACCTAGTTAATCAATCATAAGTCTTGAAGTAATGAGGAAACTTGGTTAAAACATCCTTTATGAAAACTAGAACAAGTGGAGGGACTAAACTTGACAATAATTAAAAAGGTTTTTAAAATAATAAACAAACACCAAGACACACACCTTTGTGTGTGTTCTAGTCGTGTAATCCACAGGAGCCAAAAAGAGCTCCCAAAGCTCAAACCCTAGTTTGCTAAATTGATCAAATCAAGAAGGCAATTCAAGTTTAAATAAAAAACCGAGCTCAAATTAGTGATCACCCGAGTGAAGGGATCACAAGGTATGTCGAATTTCATCTTCTAGCTACATCTTGAATTCTTGATGAACATATGAAATCGAGGTTTGAACTTGAATGTTTGATGTTTGGGTAAAACTAGGATGAATCCATGTTTAGGAACGAACCCTAGTGGATACATTGATGAATTGGGGTTCATAATGATGAGATTCATAATCACCCACCTTGGTGTTAAATGGGTTTTGTAGGGTGAAGATGAACACTAGAATTTTGATTATAAAATGAGTGTTTTTTATTTCCATGAAGTGAATCTAGGTGTTATTATGCATGCTAGATATAATGAACTTGAAAAATTTGTTAACCTTCGCCAAATAGTTAGTCATGAACTTGATGGTGGATTTTATAAAATGATGCCTATTAGGTGTTTGTTAAAATGCCTAAATGAAAGCTAAAATGTTGAATTTCGAGAAAAAAATGCATACTTGAAATATTATGGTGAAATATGCGGTATATGATAAAATTAGAGTTCTAAACAAGTTGATGATTGAACTCTATAGGCAAGGGAATCGAGTCTTCAAGTGGACAAGCCAGAGCGGACGCACGCTTGAAGGAGAAGCTCTAAAGGTACGTAACTTATAGTTTCGTTAATTTTGCGTAAACATTTGATTTTAACTAGTTAATGGTGTCGTAGTGTTATATACGCTTTTGGTGTGTCATTGAAGTGACGAAGCTCACTCGACAATCAAACGGGTCAAAATAATGGTTAGAATAAGTTTGGCTTGTCATGGAAGTGATGGTCTTCACTCGACAACCAAACGGGTCAAAACTATGTTTTTAAACGGTAATGTTAGAAGTGACTTGAATGTCGCGCAATGAATGAGTATTATGAATGCGTAAGCCGAAAAACGAATACGCAAAATCTGATGTAAAAGGGCCCTTGAATATGGGACAAAAGTTTAGAAAAAAAGTGATTTTTGTTGAAATGGTCTAAAAGTGCATGCTCGATTCATTGAGATCAAGTATGACATTATTGCGTGCGTAAAACCGTGGTGTGGAAGCAAAACGCTAATGATTTATAAGCGCGGGAATGGGTAAAAACATTTAGAAACAATCATTAATAGCAAATATGTAGCTAACTTAGAAACTAAACGGGTCGAATAATAAAAAAAGGGATTTATAGGCTATTCGCTTATAAACCGGATTTTAATGCGAACAATGATGGTAAACGGGTCCGTATTCAAATTACGGACACGTTGGAAAAAGAATTTTGTAAAACAGACATGTAGAACGAAAGTTATGAGGTTTTAAAGTTAGAATTTTGGTTAAAAGTATAGCTGGGCATTTGCAGCAAACAACAAACCAAACATTCTGTTCAAAATAAGGTGTCGCGTTGCGCGACCATGACCCGGAACCCAGTCGCGTAGCGTGACAAGTGTCGCGGCCCGCGAGCCAAATGAGGTAAGTCTCTCGCGGCCCGTGAGAGACATGGATGCTGGCGAAATTGTTTTATTTTGTTTGTTTGACCCATTTAACTAGTTTGAACATGTTTTTAACTATCAAAATTAACCTTTGAGTTGGTTTTGATCGTAGGTTATATTCAAGGGTCCCGGATAAGATCAAGCGACTTAAAAGAACCGAACACATGTCTTTGAAGCTTCCGCAACGATCCTATTTTGTTCTAGTTAAAAGTGAATATTGTAAACACTTAGAATCATATTTTGGAATGTTTTAAATCATGTAAGAATGTTAACTTGGAAAAGTTTTTGAAAGGTCGCAATTTCATATAAAATGTGTATTTTAATATTATAATCGTGTTAATTTTAGACGGGTCTTACAAGTTGGTAATCAGAGCTCAAGGTTTTTGACAAAGTGTGTTTGGTTCGAAGCTTGATCAAACATCCGGTAAGAATTAATTATTTTAGTAGATTTTGTTAAAACATTAGAAAAGGAATTTGATTTGATGTGAATGGGAAGAGTGTGTAATACACTCAAACCCGGAAAGTGCACTAAACATGAATGGTTTAAGCAAGTTGTGAACTTGGCTAAACCAAAGCAAAAGTTGCAAATGATATAGAATGAAATGTTTAACAATTAATATAAACATTTCAGATTCAAGATGGCCGATGGAGGTAATGATGATACGGTGCCGATAGTCACCTAACAGATGAGAGAGATGATTACCGAAGAGGTTGGAAAGGCAATAGAGAATAGTCTATTTGGGTTTATAGACAAGATTCAAAACACGATGCTTACAGTAGTAGAAGAACGGATCAGGAGGTTGGAGGATATTGTCAACCAAACCAAAGACAACCCGGTAGAGCGAAAGGCTTGTCCGTATAACAAATTCATGGCTTGCAAACCTCCGATCTATAACGGGGAGGTCGATCCAATAATATGTCAACGATGGTTAAGTGACATTGACGGAGTGTTTGAAAGGACCCACTGTGATGTAACTGACTTCGTAGCTTACGGTACAGGTCAGTTAAGGAGTCAGGCGAAAGACTGGTGGGATAATATGAAGAAAGAGATTGGGGTTGAAGCGGCAAAGAGTATGACGTGGGATGAGTTTAAGGAACCGTTCATTAAACATCACAGTCCCAAGGCGGTCATTAACAGAATCAAGGAAGAATTCATCCAACTGAGGCAAAAGGGTGAATCAACTGACAGGATCACAGGCATCTTCCTTGACAAACTAAGGTTCTGTGATGAGTTAGTGACGACAGAAGAGCAGAAGATTTATTACTACTACAATATATTGAGTGCCGAATATCAGGAATTCATGACTCCCTCAAAGTACGAGACTCTCACCGAGATTATAAACACTTCTTGGGAACGAGAGAATGAGCTGAAAAAGCAAGTGGAGCGGGGTGAATGGAGGGCGCAAGATGTTAATCCAAGCCCTACAAAGAAGGCACGAATGACTGAATCGGTGAAGAAGTCAGATCTGAAGGCAGGTCGCCGAGTTGTTAGATATGCGGGAAGGGGCATAAGGGCGAGTGTCGCTTCAAGGATAAACCATGCCCTATATGTGGGAAGACTGGGCATACGGCTTCATTATGCCTAGGAAAAGTCTCAGTCTGTTAAAAATGCTACCAGCCGGGCCACAAAAAGTTTGAATGCCCGGTGTTGGTCGGGAAGAAGGATGGGAAAGATACACAGACAGAGGCACAGAAAGCAAGGGCCAAATATTTCCACCTTACCGCAGTTAGAGCAAAGACAGAACCCGATGTGGTCTCAGGTATATTTACTGTAAACTCGATTCCCGCACGTGTATTGTTTGATACCGGTACAAATAAATCCTTTATTTCACATGGATTTATTCAACATCCTTCGTTCTTATTAACGAAATTACCTATGCCCTTAGAAGTCGAGATAGGTAATAACAAAAGCTTTATTGTGTGTGATGTGTGCCAAAACTGCAAGTTGAGTATCGATGACGAAGAATACTCAATAGACTTGATCCCGATGTCGATGGTGGAATTTTAAGTGGTTGTTGGGATGGATTGGTTATCCTGACATCACACGAAGGTCGTATGCTTCCGTAAGGAGATAAAACTAACCACTCCGAGCGGAAAGCACATTACTATTTATGGTGAAAAGGGGGAAATCCTGTGGTATGTTCGATGATAGAAGCTCATAAGCTTATAAGGCATGGATGCAAAGTGTTTATGATATATGCTTGCGAACCGGAAAAAGAGTCGCCAAAGATTGGAGACATACCGGTGGTACGTGATTATGAAGACGTGTTTCCGGAAGACTTACCGGGAATACCGCTAGAACGAGAAGTAGAATACGGAATCGAATTGGTTCCAGGTGCAAAACCCGTAGCTAAGGCACCGTATCGGCTTGCGCCATCGGTGTGACAACCCTCACAATTACAGGTATCCGTATAATTAATTAATATCTAAATTGTGCTTAATGACTGTGCTTGATTACAACTGTGATTAAACTGCTTTCTGTTTTCTGTTACATACATACATATGCATCACATTTCATATTGTCACTTCATTTATTTCATACAAACTTTAGTGACAAACTTGATGCACAAAGCACAGTTAGCACAGTGAACGGATAACCCAGAGACATGCTGACAATGCCAGCGCCTAGACAGACAATGTTTTTGAGGCCAGTATGAGCCAAAGATAGAATACTACACTAGTAGGGAGTGTAGGGAAGTGAGGACCATAAAACTGCATCACTAGGTGTTAGTTATAATGTCGGGAAGTGCCAAAAACACACTTTAGATGCAGAATTCTGCACTAAATAACAAAAATTCAGCATTTAATAATGCTAGTAAAGTGCAAAAACTTGGCAAAATAGTCCTAGATACTTTCCAAAGTGTTGGGAATTAAATGTGTCACAAAAAAGTATTATAAAAGACACCTTATGGATTAATTAAGCACTTTAACGGAACAACACCCAACCTAACAACCGGACTTTACCCGGAACACAAAAATATTGTCAAACACATTGTTTTTATGGTCATGTGGTTAATGGAAATGGAATTCATGTTGATCCCACAAAGATCGAGGCACTCAAGAATTGGGAGACTCCAAAGACGCCAACCGAGATTCGACAGTTCTTAGGTTTGGCTGGTTATTATCGAAGGTTCATTGAGGATTTCTCCAAGATCGCTCAACCTCTGACCTCTCTTACACAGAAAGACAAGAAGTTTGATTGGGGAGACAAACAAGAACTGGCATTTCAACTATTGAAAAACAAACTTTGCGACGCACCGATCTTATCTCTACCCGAAGGCACTGACGACTTCGTGGTATATTGTGACGCCTCACGTCAAGGTTTAGGCTGCGTGTTAATGCAACGACAGAAGGTGATAGCATATGCTTCTCTCCAGTTGAAAGTCCCCGAGAAAAATTACACCACGCATGATTTGGAATTGGACGCGGTGGTGTTTGCATTGAAAATCTGGCGACATTACTTATACGGCATGCGATGTACAATCTTCATTGATCACAAGAGCCTGCAGCACATATTCGATCAGAAAGAACTTAACATGAGGCAAAGGCGCTGGGTAGAGCTGTTGAATGATTATGATTGTGAGATTAAATATCACCCAGGGAAAGCGAATGTGGTCACCGATGCCCTGAGTCGAAAGGAAAGGATTAAGCCCATAAGGGTTAGGGCTTTGGAAATGATTGTTCAGACAGACCTCTCTTTGCGCATTCGTGCCGCGCAGAGAGAAGCTTTGAAAGAAAGGAATATTGAGGACGAGTATCTCCGTGGGATGGAGAAGCAGTTGGTACCAAACGAGGAAGGACCTTTGTGCTTCATGAAACAAATTTGGGTTCCTCTGTTTGGTGGTTTGAGGAATGTTATTTTTTATGAGGCTCACAAGTCACGATACTCAATTCATCCAGGAGCGGATAAGATGTACCAAGACCTTAAGGATTTCTACAGGTGGCCAAGGATGAAAGGCGATGTTGCAATATACGTTGGTAAATGTTTAACTTGCGCCAGAGTGAAAGCCGAATACCAGAAGCCTTCAGGTCTTCTACAACAACCTGAGATACCCAAATGGAAATGGGAACAGATTTCAATGGACTTCATAACAAAATTGCCAAAGACGCCCAAGGGACACGATACGATTTGGGTGATAGTAGACCATTTAACAAAGTCTGCGCACTTCCTGCCAATCAAGGAGAAAGACAACACGAGTAAACTTGCTGAAATATACATGCGAGAGATTGTTGCACGTCATGGAGTGCCTCTCTCGATTATCTCTGATAGAGATGGGAGATTTGTGTCAAGGATTTGGCAATCCTTTCAAGAAGCATTTGGTTCTCAGTTAAATCTGAGTACAGCGTTTCACCCGCAAACGGACGGACAGAGTGAACGAACCATTCAGACATTGGAAGATATGCTGAGAGCATGTGTAATAGACCTAGGTGGTAGCTGGGACAATCATTTACCATTGGTCGAATTTTCGTACAACAACAGCTACCACACAAGCATTGGAGCCGCGCCATTTGAAGCTCTTTATGGACGCAAGTGTCGATCACCGCTATGCAGGGCTGATGCGGGTGATAGACAGCTTGTTGGTCCCGAAATAGTGCAAGAGACAACATACAAGATCTTTCAAATTCGAGAGCGCATCAAGGCGGCTCGCGACAGACAGAAAGGCTATGCAAATCAAAGGAGGAAACCTTTGGAGTTTCAAGTTGGGGATATGGTTTTGTTGAAAGTTTCACCTTGGAAGGGTGTGGCACGCTTTGGGAAGCGTGGGAAGTTGAATCCGTGTTACATTGGCCCGTTCAGAATCCTGCAAAGGATTGGGCTTGTAGCCTACAAGTTGGACCTACCTGATGAACTTAATGGCGTTCACGATACATTTCACATATCTAATATGAAAAAGAGTCCAACACAAGAGACAGTGATCATTCCTGCGGACGAAGTTCATATCGACGACACGCTCCACTTTACTGAAGAACCCGTTGAGGTTACGGATTGGAAAGTTAACAAAACACGCAGGAGTAGTGTCAAGCTCGTCAAAGTTCGATGGAATGCAAGACATGGACCAGAATTCACATGGGAACGTGAGGATCATATGAAAGAGAAGTACCCACATTTATTCCCCAAGACCCCTGCAACTATAAGCAGAGCCTAAAATTTTGGGACGAAATTTTCTTAACGGGGGGAGAATGTGACAACCCTCACAATTACAGGTATCCGTACAAATAATTAATATCTAAAGTGTGCTTAATGACTGTGCTTGATTACAACTGTGATTAAACTGCTTTCTGTTTTCTGTTACATACATACATATGCATCACATTTCATATTGTCACTTCATTTATTTCATACAAACTTTAGTGACAAACTTGATGCACAAAGCACAGTTAGCACAGTGAACGGATAACCCAGAGACATGCTGACAATGCCAGCACCTAGACAGACAATGTTTTTGAGGCCAGTATGAACCAGAGATAGAATACTACACTAGTAGGGAGTGTAGGGAAGTGAGGACCATAAAACTGCGTCACTAGGTGATAGTTATAGTGCCGGGAAGTGCCAAAAACACACTTTAGATGCAGAATTCTGCACTAACTAACAAAAATTCAGCATTTAATAATGCTAGTAAAGTGCAAAAACTTGGCAAAATAGTCCTAGATACTTTCCAAAGTGTTGGGAATTAAATGTGTCACTAAAAAGTATTATAAAAGACACCTTATGGATTAATTAAGCACTTTAACGGAACAACACCCAACCGAACAACCGGACTTTACCCGGAACACAAAAATATTGTCAAACACATTGTTTTTATTTTTCTAAGCTAGTTAGGGTCCCCGAACACCCTAACACACTATATAATTAATAACACACAAAAGACACTAACTACACACTTGAATTCAAACTAGATTAGTAACTAAATCACTAACTATAAGTTGCAACCCAACCCTATACCCCCCCCCCCATTGGCGACGGTTACATGGGTGACCCACCCATTGATTTCTTTCAATATTTTATTTGATATTGTTGGTGGATAATAGAACATGTTATACAAAGGTTAATAGGGATTAAGAGGATTATAAGTAAACCTTGAGGACCTTGATCATTCTTATCTTCACCATCAACCAACACTCATCTCTCTCTCCCTCTTGATCGGCCGAGAACAACCACCACCATACCACCACCCTCACTTCATCTTCCAAGCAATCTACATACATCCAAGGGTGTTAGTGATCATACAAGTAAGCTCGGTGTGTTCGGAAGCTCAAGGATCGCTCTCATTTTCTTTTATCCACCACATTTACACTCTTGAGCTCCCCTAGCCTTGTGCTAGTGGTAAGTGTCTTAGATCTTCATTCTCTTCATGTTGTTGATGGTTAATAGTTAAAAGAATGGTGAAATCTTAAGAAACACTAAGAACATAAACAGAGTCTTCAAACATAAACTAACAAAATGAGGAAGTAGTGTTAAAAAGATGAAGAGATCATATTATTCTTGTGTTGTTATGTTTGTTGAATGTTATTTGCTAGTAAAAATGATATGGTTCATCATATGGACTTGCTAGATCATGTTTAAAAATATGAACTAGCATGATGTGAAAGTAAGAATGTTGTGGATGATGGAATCATCCACACATAAACTATGAACTTGATTAAATGGGTGTTTTCTTGAAAAATAAAGATCAAAGTAAGTTCTAATATTGTAGATCTAAAGATCCATCAGTGGTTTTTCGAAAGAACCAAGTGAAAAGTGTGAGTTTCGTTAAAACTTGGATCTTACATAAACCTAACACATTTTTAGTGGATAAACAAGTGTAATAAGAAAATTTCACAAAGAAATATTTTTAGAAAATATGACTAGAAGTTGTGAATAATTAAACTCTTTAAAAATGAAGTTTTTAAGAAACTAATCACACTTTTAAAGGTAACAAGACTTACTAAGTGTGCTAGTAAGTTACTACATGTTTTCATAAATATTCAAGTTCATGAGTTTATGGTTTATGCTTGATTTTGACAAGTTTGGTAAATAGAGGTTGTATGTTGTTGATTGAGAATTGTTTGAATGAATTTTTGAAGAAGAAAATGATATGCCAGTAAGCATGGACACCTCCATTTACAAAGGAGACTCTGGCGAAATTTTCCTAAAAATCCGACACTTAGAAAAATATTTTCCTAGCAAGTGTTTACAAACATATTTTTAACCTCGTTTCCAAAATAAACTTCGCCCTGATTTTTATTACAAAAATACTAAGTATCGGAGGTTGATTTTCGTAAATAAGATTTGATAAATATATATTTAGAATATATATTTTACATTAGAACTTTTGTGTGATTATTTGTTTATTTCGTGAACTAGTTATATTATATTTAGGATAAAATAATATAACTTATATATACCATGAAACTACGACTCCAAAATAATACCAAAACTCTCTCAAAATAAATATTTAAGTTACGCAATTATTATTGCAATACGATACGCTAAGGCGTAACTTATGTAATATTTCAGAAAAATACTTCTACACGTGTATTTTTGGTAAAAGATTATTTTGGGAATTAATGAAGTAAAATATGTATTGTTTTGGGAAAAATACATATACTTTGGGAATATGTTATTTTTGGATAAATAAGTTAAAATATATTTTCTAAGTGGGACTTAAAATATATTTTTCGGAATTACAAGTGTACATGTATAAATACCCTCATCCTTGGGAAGGAATATATGTATAAGATACTTGAGAAGTGTGAATACGAAATAGTTGCCTAACTATTTTCCCAAAAACACAAGTTAAGTTAAAATAATTATTATTATTTTAACAAGTAGTCACAAACTTGAGATAATATCAAAGTAATGCAATTCAAAACACTAAATCCTAAGCCAAGGCACGGCCCATCCGTCTAATAGGCATTAGTACGTGTAGGTCGTCGCGTAGCAGACCGAGTTTAGATTGACGACTATTTCAGGAGACGCACTTCGGTGAGTTCATGCCCCCCTTTTCTCTTAACTGTTTTCAGTTTTATACTTCGGGGGTGAAATACATGTTACAATTATTACAGACATTTTATACATGGTATGATTAGCTTAAGGAGGGTTTACTACTAGATCATGTGAGGGGTGGGTACAACACTTAAGGCCATCAATCCTCGTTGTTAGGACCGAGGGACACAAGAGTGATAGATCTATTTGGGTGTAGCGCGCCCACACCCGTGAGGCCGGGGCGGCCCATAGAGGTGACTGTGTCTTACAGTCGAAGCCCGGTTACAAATTTGCTAGGTTTGAGTCTTCCTGCACCTTTTCACACATACCAGTGGCTTTGCAACCCATTGGTGATCTCTTTTTCCTTATTGCTACATACCAGGGACTTTTATTCATACATGAAAGGTTTTTACATACTCACTCTTACATGAACTCGCACAACTTTTGTTGATTTTTTTTCAAACTACATGTATTTCAAGAAATTAGTGGATCTGGTGAAGTGTGCAATCGTGTCAAGCTGCGTAGGGAATAATGATGTCATCCAGGTTTAGGAGGTGTAACCCTTACCTGGACGGGTTACATGTCTCTAAACCATGTTTTTATTCAAGTCTTTTGTTATGTCATGTGAACACGTTTTAATTATGTCATGGTTGTAACTTGTTTTATGTGTCGACAATTTAAACAATGATGTTGTGGTTATTTTAAACTTAATGAATGGATGATAATCACGTATTTTATTTCATATAGCATTGTTATGATTGTCGCTATGGTATTAAGAAGTCACACCAAATTAAACCCACGCTTCCGCAAAAGCCAGGGTGTGACAGCTTGGTATCAGAGCCTCGATCATAGCGAACTAGGATTCTTTCTCGAGTCTAGTCTATGATCACTAGGGATCTCACGAAAACATTTTACATTGCATACACTAAACGTCCAGATCTAGGATACAAAACATTTTTACAAATAAAAGGCACAAAGAAACACTTTTTCAAAAATTTATGGTTCAGTCTTAGAGACTGAGGGAGTTCAGCCTTAAAGGCTGGGGAGGTTCATCCCTAAAGGCTGGGGAGGTTCAGTCTTAGAGGCTGAGGGAGGTTCAGTCTTAGAGACTGAAGGGTTCAATCTTAGAGATTGGGGAGGTTTAGTCTTAGAGACTGGGAGTTGGTCTTAGAGACCAGGGAGTTAGTCTGAGAGGCTAGGGAGTTCAGTCTGAGTGCTGGGAGGGTAGTCTAGGGAGACTAGGAGAATTACTTGTTTGTTTTATTGTGACTTACATGTTTATTTGATTTCATGTTGATATTTGTGCATATGTGTGGTTGTGTTACAGACACCATGGTTTCATCTTCCGACACAGGAGTATCGGACACAGTAGACCCTATGGCAGTTGTGTCAGATGATGAGACACCATCTGAGGGAGACGTATACACGTCAGACACCACGAGCACTGATGATGATGATTTTCAGCCGTTCGCTCTGCCAGACATCGGAGTTGAGGTTCAGCCTGCTGATGGCATTCCTGCTGGGGATCTACCTCTTGCGGTGATCCCTGCTCCCGTTCCGCTTGCTGCTTTTCCTGTGGCGGATGTGCCACTCGATGTCGCATCTGATGACGACATTGATCTGTTCGAGGAGGGTCCCCTGAGGATGACTATGAGGGCGGGGCCCTGTTTGATGTTGATGCTATCCTTCCTATTGCTGAGGCCCCTGTAGAGGAGGCTCCTCTTGATTTACCTGTTCCAGACTCGTTGGAGTCTGTGGCATCTGCGTCTTTGCTCGACCAGGGTGTGCAGCATCACTCTCCTGACGCTGACCCTGACGTAGCGATGTCAGCAACACCTGGTCCGTTACACGAGTTTGAGTTTGACCATGAGATCGATGACGATTTTGATCCTGTTTTTCCCCCTGATTTTGATCCTGACCACGAGATCGAGTTTATTCATATGGACCAGCCCTTAGAGGCACCTGTGGCTCCTGTTGATCCGTTGTTTGACATTCCTGCTGACTTCGATATGGACCTTGTTGACCCCGAGCCTGTCATGGCCCCAGAGCCTATTGTTGCTCCTGATCCTGCGCCAGGGCATGACCCTGTCCTTGAGGATGCACCAGCTCTTGCACCACCCATTGCTGACCTACCCATTGTTGCACCACCATTGGTGGATGATCCTATCGTTGATGCACCCTCACCTGATCCCGTGCCGGCATTGGTTGACCGTGCACCTTTCGCCGCTCACATAGATCCTCGTTATGCTGACACCCGCAACGGGTGGATCGAGGATGATGACGACTACCCACCATTTATGCTACCCGTCACCACTCCCGTAGCACCCGTTTCTGCACATATGGAGATTCCATTATTTCCCCCACACACCACTGACATCCATCGCACTGATCTTCCCATCACATTCCTCCAGGACATACCGCCACCTCATCCTGGAGAGGGTTCATCGAGGCAGCCACCTGCTTTCATTCCTCCTGAGTCATCATCTTTTCCGTTCCTGTCACAGTTTCCTCATGTTGCACCACCTGTTGCACCTTCGGACGAGCCATTTTGGTGGACTACGCCCCCTGTTATGCCATTGTCTGACCCGTACCACCCATTTCATGTGGGGTACACCACAGAGGATATACTTGCGTCGCTGCAGCTACAGCAGGACGCACTGAACCGTCGTATTCAGGAGCTAGAGAGATCTCCACGTCCACCTTGTCACTGTCAGACCCCCTTTGCAGCACCGCACACTCCTCGTCCGCTTTCCCCTGATTCAGATGTTCGTTTCCTTACATCTGAGTAGCAGATTGCCTATTTGCTGCGTGTCTGTCGTGCACTTAAGGAGGACTGGATGCACATGCGTCGTTTGCTTTTCTCTCGTTTTCCTCCTCCTCCTCCTCCTCCACCACCATCAGCATAGATATTTTTGGTCTGTTGCAGGTAGTATTACTTTTGGTGAGAAGATAGCGATTGAGCCGACTACACAGCATTTTGAAGACCGCATTTTGACATCATGACATTTGATATGTGATTTATGGTTGTTGTATATAACTAGATAGTTACGACAGGGGTGATGTGGCCCCTAGTCGCTTTTGATGTATGATACAGTTATAAAACTTGTAAACATTGTATTGTGGTCTTGATTATATAATAACTCAATTGCAGTATTCTCATTACATGCATTGTTGATTTATTTGTTTATGATTATAACATGGGATGTTATGTGATTGATGGATGATACTATGTATGCATATCTATTATACTTACTATGACCTGACCAATATGATCTTCTTTTAGAAGATGCCTCCAAGACGCGATGTACGCATGCCTACTACCGAGGCGGAACTCCAGGGGATAATTGCCGCAGCTATAGCACAGTATGCGGCCTCATAACCAGGAACAAGCGGGAGTATCTCGAACAACAACGACAACAACAATCCACCCAATGGTAATGCCCAAGTCGCTTGAGACATATTACGATACATTTGGATATTTCTAGCACGTCCGCTGATACCATCTGTAAATTCTAACGTATGTGCAGGATGCACCTATAAACAATTCCTCGACTGCAAGCCAGTAACTTTCGATGGCACTGGAGGTGCTGTTGCATTCGTAAGGTGGGCTGAGAAGATAGATTCTGTTCTACGAATGAGCAAATGTGCTCCCGAGCAACAAGTCACATACATCTCAGGGCTTTTTCTGGATGGTGCCCTGTCGTGGTGGAATCTGCAACTGCAAACATTAGGGGAAGCGGCAACATATGCGTTAACATGGAATGAGCTAAAAGAGCTCATGAGGAAGAAGTACTGTTCGCGAGCTGAGATACAAAGGCTAGAAACAGAATTCTGGCACCTAAAGATGGAGGGTCCTAAAATCGCAGAATATGTTCAGAGGTTTCATGATCTATCCCATGTGGTGCCGTATATGGTCACGCCCGAGTTCAAACGCGTGGAGCGATTTATCTGGGGATTAGCACCTCAGATTCTGAGTATGGTTACATCGTCGAAACCGGCAACCATTACTGAAGCCATCGATCTGAGCATATCTCTGACTGAAGAAGCCATCAGGCTAAATAAGTTTTCAAATGCTGATCAGAAGAAAAAGGAGACTCATGTGGAGTCGTCTGGTGAAAACAAACGGAAATTTTCCAACTTCAAGCAAGGTACCAACAGTGTGAGCAAGAAGGGTGAGTCAAGCGCACCGGCTAGGGCCAAAACCGGTGTTGAAAGCAGAGGAAAAGGCTACATGGGCACTCTGCCCAAGTATGAGACATGCCAGCGCCATCATTCTGGCCAGTGCAGATTGAGGAAGTGCGAGTCATGTGGGAAGAACGGCCACTCGAGGGATACATGTTGGGCCGGAACGGGTGCAGGGTGTGGTGGTAATCGAGGCTATGGGAATGGTAATGGAAACCGCCCGCAAGGGAATAACAAAGGAAATGGTAATCGTGGGAATGTTGCAATTCAAGCTGGGAATCGCAACCAAAACAACGCTCATGGTGGTAATGGAAATGGTAATGGGAATGGTCAAGGACCAGGGTGTTTCAACTGTGGAGACATTGGGCACTTTAAGAGGGAATGCCCAAAACTAAATCAAGCTCGTGGGAGAGTATTCAACATTGGTGCGAGGGAAGCGCGCCAGGATCCAAACATTGTCACTGGTATGTTCCCTATAAACCAACGCTTTACATCTGTTCTGTTTGATACTGGTGTCGATTATAGTTTCGTATTGTTAGAATTTAAGAATATGCTTGGGTTAACCACTAGTAAGTTAGACGTTCCGTACTCGATTGAATTGGCGAATGGGAAACTAGTTGAAGCGGGTGAAGTCATCAGAGGATGCGTGATAGAACTGGGAGGACACAAATTTACGCTAGATCTACTACCAGTCGAGTTGGGAAGCTTCGACGTGGTAGTAGGGATGGATTGGTTGTCAAGCAACAAAGCCGAGATCGCTTGTCGCGAGAAGACCATTCGCATCCCAATGACAGATGAAGAAACGATCGTAGTGCACGGAGGGAAGCGTGATACGCCTCTAAGGATCATTAACTGTCTGAAAGCTAGAAAGTGTTTACAGAAGGGATGTGTTGCATTCTTGGCACACATCGTGGATAAAGAAGCCGCGGAGCTAAAGATCAAAGACATTCCAGTCGTAAAAGAATATCCTGAAGTCTTTCCAGAAGACTTGCCAGGATTGCCGCCACCGCGACAAGTCGAGTTTCACATTAACTTGGTTCCAGGCGCCGCGCATGTGGCTAAAGCACCCTATAGACTTGCGCCTTCGGAAATGCAGGAGTTGTCAACACAACTTCAGGAGCTATTGGACAAAGGATTTATCAGACCAAGCTTCTCGCCTTGGGGAGCTCCAGTTCTGATTGTTAAGAAGAAGGATGGTAGTTTTCGTATGTGTATAGACTACCGCGAGCTTAATAAGTTGACTAAAAAGAACAGATATCCTTTGCCAAGGATTGATGACCTGTTCGATCAGTTGCAAGGTTTGAGCTTTTATTCAAAGATCGACCTTCGATCAGGATATCATCAGTTAAGGATACAAGAGGAAAGTATCCCAAAGACGGCCTTTAGGACTCGTTATGGACATTACGAGTTCCTGGTTATGCCGTTTGGGTTGACAAACACGCCAGCAGTATTCATGGATCTAATGAACAGAGTCTGCAAGCCGTACTTGGATAAGTTTGTGATCGTGTTTATTGATGACATTCTGATCTACTCAAAGACGAAGGACGAGCACGAACAGCACTTAAGAGCTATTCTAGAGCAACTTAAAAAGGAGAAGTTATACGCTAAGTTCTCGAAGTGCGAATTTTGGCTGCGTAAAGTTCAGTTTCTTGGTCATGTGGTTAATGGAAATGGAATTCATGTTGATCCCACAAAGATCGAGGCAATCAAGAATTGGGAGACTCCAAAGACGCCAACCGAGATTCGACAGTTCTTAGGTTTGGCTGGTTATTATCGAAGGTTCATTGAGGATTTCTCCAAGATCGCTCAACCTCTGACCTCTCTTACACAGAAAGACAAGAAGTTTGATTGGGGAGACAAACAAGAAGAGGCAATTCAACTATTGAAAACCAAACTTTGCGACGCACCGATCTTATCTCTACCCGAAGGCACTGACGACTTCGTGGTATATTGTGACGCCTCACGTCAAGGTTTAGGCTGCGTGTTAATGCAACGACAGAAGGTGATAGCATATGCTTCTCTCTAGTTGAAAGTCCACGAGAAAAATTACACCACGCATGATTTGGAATTGGGCGCGGTGGTGTTTGCATTGAAAATCTGGCGACATTACTTATACGGCACGCGATGTACAATCTTCACTGATCACAAGAGCCTGCAGCACATATTCGATCAGAAAGAACTTAACATGAGGCAAAGGCGCTGGGTAGAGCTGTTGAATGATTATGATTGTGAGATTAAATATCACCCAGGGAAAGCGAATGTGGTCGCCGATGCCCTGAGTCGAAAGGAAAGGATTAAGCCCATAAGGGTTAGGGCTTTGGAAATGATTGTTCAGACAGACCTCTCTTTGCGCATTCGTGCCGTGCAGAGAGAAGCTTTGAAAGAAAGGAATATTGAGGATGAGTATCTCCGTGGGATGGAGAAGCAGTTGGTACCAAACGAGGAAGGAACTTTGTGCTTCATGAAACGAATTTGGGTTCCTCTGTTTGGTGGTTTGAGGAATGTTATTTTTGATGAGGCTCACAAGTCACGATACTCGATTCATCCAGGAGCGGATAAGATGTACCAAGACCTTAAGGATTTCTACTGGTGGCCAAGGATGAAAGGCGATGTTGCAATATACGTTGGTAAATGTTTAACTTGGGCCAGAGTGAAAGCCGAATACCAGAAGCCTTCAGGTCTTCTACAACAACCTGAGATACCTTAATGGAAATGGGAGCAGATTTCAATGGACTTCATAACGAAATTGCCAAAGACGCCCAAGGGACACGATACGATTTGGGTGATAGTAGACCGTTTAACAAAGTCTGCGCACTTCCTGCCAATCAAGGAGAAAGACAACACGAGTAAACTTGCTGAAATATACATGCGAGAGATTATTGCACGTCATGGAGTGCCTCTCTCGATTATCTCTGATAGAGATGGGAGATTTGTGTCAAGGATTTGGCAATCCTTTCAAGAAGCATTTGGTTCTCAGTTAAATCTGAGTACAGCGTTTCACCCGCAGACGGACGGACAGAGTGAACGAACCATTCAGACATTGGAAGATATGCTGAGAGCATGTGTAATAGACCTAGGTGGTAGCTGGGACAATCATTTACCATTGGTCGAATTTTTGTACAACAGCAGCTACCACACAAGCATTGGAGCCGCGCTATTTGAAGCTCTTTATGGACGCAAGTGTCGATCACCGCTATGCTGGGCTGATGCGGGTGATAGACAGCTTGTTGGTCCCGAAATAGTGCAAGAGACAACAGACAAGATCTTTCAAATTCGAGAGCGCATCAAGGCGGCTCGCGACAGACAGAAAGGCTATGCAAATCAAAGGAGGAAACCTTTGGAGTTTCAAGTTGGGGATATGGTTTTGTTGAAAGTTTCACCCTGGAAGGGTGTGGCACGCTTTGGGAAGCGTGGGAAGTTGAATCCGCGTTACATTGGCCTGTTCAGAATCCTGCAAAGGATTGGGCTTGTAGCCTACAAGTTGGACCTACCTGATGAACTTAATGGCGTTCACGATACATTTCACGTATCTAATATGAAAAAGAGTCCAACACAAGAGACAGTGATCATTCCTGCGGACGAAGTTCATATCGACGATACGCTCCACTTTACTGAAGAACCCGTTGAGGTTACGGATTGGAAAGTTAACAAAACACGCAGGAGTAGTGTCAAGCTCGTCAAAGTTCGATGGAATGCAAGACATGGACCAGTATTCACATGGGAACGTGAGGATCATATGAAAGAGAAGTACCCACATTTATTCCCCAAGACCCCTGCAACTATAAGCAGAGCCTAAAATTTCGGGACGAAATTTTCTTAACGTGGGGAGAATGTGACAACCCTCACAATTACAGGTATCCGTACAATTAATTAATATCTAAATTGTGCTTAATGACTGTGCTTGATTACAACTGTGATTAAACTGCTTTCTGTTTTCTGTTACATACATACATATGCATCACATTTCATATTGTCACTTCATTTATTTCATACAAACTTTAGTGATAAACTTGATGCACAAAGCACAGTTAGCACAGTGAACGGATAACCCAGAGACATGCTGACAATGCCAGCACCTAGACAGACAATGTTTTTGAGGCCAGTATGAGCCAGAGATAGAATACTACACTAGTAGGGAGTGTAGGGAAGTGAGGACCATAAAACTGCGTCACTAGGTGATAGTTATAGTGCCGGGAAGTGCCAAAAACACACTTTAGATGCAGAATTCTGCACTAAATAACAAAAATTCAGCATTTAATAATGCTAGTAAAGTGCAAAAACTTGGCAAAATAGTCCTAGATACTTTCCAAAGTGTTGGGAATTAAATGTGTCACTAAAAAGTATTATAAAAGACACCTTATGGATTAATTAAGCACTTTAATGGAACAACACCCAACCGAACAACCGGACTTTACCCGGAACACAAAAATATTGTCAAACACATTGTTTTTATTTTTCTAAGCTAGTTAGGGTCCCCGAACACCCTAACACACTATATAATTAATAACACACAAAAGACACTAACTACACACTTGAATTCAAACTAGATTAGTAACTAAATCACTAACTATAAGTTGCAACCCAACCCTATACCCCCCCCCCCCATTGGCGACGGTTACATGGGTGACCCACCCATTGATTTCTTTCAATATTTTATTTGATATTGTTGGTGGATAATAGAACATGTTATACAAAGGTTAATAGGGATTAAGAGGATTATAAGTAAACCTTGAGGACCTTGATCATTCTTATCTTCACCATTAACCAACACTCATCTCTCTCTCCTTCTTGATCGGCCGAGAACAACCACCACCATACCACCACCCTCACTTCATCTTCCAAGCAATCTACATACATCCAAGGGTGTTAGTGATCATACAAGTAAGCTCGGTGTGTTCGGAAGCTCAAGGATCGCTCTCATTTTCTTTTATCCACCACATTTACACTCTTGAGCTCCCCTAGCCTTGTGCTAGTGGTAAGTGTCTTAGATCTTCATTCTCTTCATGTTGTTGATGGTTAATAGTTAAAAGAATGGTGAAATCTTAAGAAACACTAAGAACATAAACAAAGTCTTCAAACATAAACTAACAAAATGATGAAGTAGTGTTAAAAAGATGAAGAGATCATATTATTCTTGTGTTGTTATGTTTGTTGAATGTTATTTGCTAGTAAAAATGATATGGTTCATCATATGGACTTGCTAGATCATGTTTAAAAATATGAACTAGCAAGATGTGAAAGTAAGAATGTTGTGGATGATGGAATCATCCACACATAAACTATGAACTTGATTAAATGGGTGTTTTCTTGAAAAATAAAGATCAAAGTAAGTTCTAATATTGTAGATCTAAAGATCCATGAGTGGTTTTTCGAAAGAACCAAGTGAAAAGTGTGAGTTTCGTTAAAACTTGGATGTTACATAAACCTAACACATTTTTAGTGGATAAACAAGTGTAGAAACACTTGTGTAATAAGAAAATTTCACAAAGAAATATTTTTATAAAATATGACTAGAAGTTGTGAATAATCAAACTCTTTAAAAATGAAGTTTTTAAGAAACTAATCACACTTTTAAAGGTAACAAGACTTACTAAGTGTGCTAGTAAGTTACTACATGTTTTCATAAATATTCAAGTTCATGAGTTTATGGTTTATGCTTGATTTTGACATGTTTGGTAAATAGAGGTTGTATGTTGTTGATTGAGAATTGTTTGAATGAATTTTTGAAGAAGAAAATGATATGCCAGTAAGCATGGACACCTCCATTTACAAAGGAGACTCTGGCGAAATTTTCCTAAAAATCCGACACTTAGAAAAATATTTTCCTAGCAAGTGTTTACAAACATATTTTTAACCTCGTTTCCAAAATAAACTTCGCCCTGATTTTTATTACAAAAATACTAAGTATCGGAGGTTGATTTTCATCAATAAGATTTGATAAATATATATTTAGAATATATATTTTACATTAGAACTTTTGTGTGATTATTTGTTTATTTTGTGAACTAGTTATATTATTTTTAGGATAAAATAATATAACTTATGTATACCATGAAACTACGACTCCAAAATAATACCAAAACTCTCTCAAAATAAATATTTAAGTTTCGCAATTATTATTGCAATACGATACGCTAAGACGTAACTTATGTAATATTTCAGAAAAATACTTCTACACGTGTATTTTTGGTAAAAGATTATTTTGGGAATTAATGAAGTAAAATATGTATTGTTTTGGGAAAAATACATATACTTTGGGAATATGTTATTTTTGGATAAATAAGTTAAAATATATTTTCTAAGTGGGACTTAAAATATATTTTTCGGAATTACAAGTGTACATGTATAAATACCCCCATCATTGGGAAGGAATATACGTATAAGATACTTGAGAAGTGTGAATACGAAATAGTTTCCTAACTATTTTCCCAAAAACACAAGTTAAGTTAAAATAATTATTATTATTTTAACAAGTAGTCACAAACTTGAGATAATATCAAAGTAATGCAATTCAAAACACTAAATCCTAAGCCAAGGCACGGCCCATCTGTCTAATAGGCATTAGTACGTGTAGGTCGTCGCGTAGCAGACCGAGTTTGGATTGACGACTATTTCAGGAGACGCACTTCTGTGAGTTCATGTCCCCCTTTTCTCTTAACTGTTTTCAGTTCTATACTTCGGGGGTGAAATACATGTTACAATTATTACAGACTTTTTATACATGGTATGGTTAGCTTAAGGAGGGTTTACTACTAGATCATGTGAGGGGTGGGTACAACACTTAAGGCCATCAATCCTCGTTGTTAGGACCGAGGGACACAAGAGTGATAGATCTATTTGGGTGTAGCGAACCCACACCCGTGAGGCCGGGGCGGCCCATAGAGGTGACTGTGTCTTACAGCCGAAGCCCGGTAACAAATTTGCTAGGTTTGAGTCTTCCTGCACCTTTTTACACATACCAGTGGCTTTGCAACCCATTGGTGATCTCTTTTTCCTTATTGCTACATACCAGGGACTTTTTTTCATACATGAAAGGTTTATACATACTCACTTTTACATGAACTCGCTCAACTTTTGTTGATTTTTTTTCAAACTACATGTATTTCAGGAAATTAGTGGATCTGGTGAAGTGTGCAATCGTGTCAAGCTGCGTAGGGAATAATGATGTCATCTAGGTTTAGGAGGTGTAACCCTTACCTGGACGGGTTACATGTCTCTAAACCATGTTTTTATTCAAGTCTTTTGTTGTGTCATGTGAACACGTTTTAATTATGTCATGGTTGTAACTTGTTTTATGTGTCGACAATTTAAACAATGATGTTGTGGTTATTTTAAACTTAATGAATGGATGATCATCACGTGTTTTATTTCATATAGCATTGTTATGATTGTTTCTATGGTATTAAGAAGTCACACCAAATTAAACCCACGCTTCCGCAAAAGCCAGGGTGTGACAATCAGAGCTACAAGAGTTGATGTCTCAGATTCAAGACTTGCTTGACAAAGGGTTCATAAGACCGAGTGTGTCCCCGTGGAGCGCACCGGTATTGTTCGTGAAGAAAAAGGACGGGAGCATGCGAATGTGTATCGATTACCGGGATTTAAACAAACTCACGGTGAAGAATCGATACCCGCTCCCAAGAATTGATGATTTGTTTGACCAACTACAAGGCGCGAGTTGGTTTTCCAAAATTGACCTTAGATCGGGGTATCATCAGTTAAAGGTTAAGGAAGAAGATGTACCGAAGACAGCCTTTCATACAGGGTACGGGCATTACGAGTTCCTCGTGATGTCCTTCGGATTGACAAACGCACCCGCGGCTTTCGTGGAACTCATGAACCGGGTTTGCAAACCTATGCTAGATAAGTCGGTGATAGTGTTCATCGACGACATCTTGGTGTATTCGAAGAATGAAGTTGATCACGCGCGTCACCTACGCGAAGTATTAGAAACGCTCAGACGAGAAAAGTTCTATGCAAAGTTCTCGAAATGCGCCTTCTGTTTACGAGGGGTGCAATTTCTCGGGCACATCATTAGTGCCGACGGACTGTTAGTAGATCCGTAAAAAATAGAAGCAGTGTCAAAATGAAACCCTCTGAAGAATCCTTCGGAAATAAGAAGCTTCTTAGGGCTTGCGGGATATTATAGGAGATTCATACAAGATTTCTCCAAGATCGCCTCGCCGTTAACCAAGTTAACTCACAAGGAGGAAAGATTTGTATGGGGCGTTGAACATGAGAAGGCATTCCAAACACTCAAAGAAAAGTTAACCCACGCTCTGGTATTAACCTTGCCGGACGGAGTCGATGATATGGTGGTTTAATCGGATGCGTCACATTTGGGACTCGGGTGTGTTTTAATGCAACGAGGAAAGGTTATAGCCTATACCTCGAGGCAGCTGAAGATTCACGAAAATAAATACCCTACGCATGATCTTAAATTGGCGGCAGTGGTATTTGCTTTAAAAATATGGAGGCACTATTTGTACGGGGTGAAGTGCACTATATTTACTGACCACAAGAGTCTGAAATACTTCTTCAATCAGAAGGAGTTGAACATGAGGCAGAGGCGACGGTTGGAAACAGTGAAAGATTATGACTGTCAAATACGTTACCATCCCAGGAAAGCCAATGTAGTGGCGGTTGCGTTGAGCCGAAAGGCAGATTATGCTCATATACGGGTGCGATCGATGCAGCTTATTGTGACATTGGGTTTACTTGAACGAATCTGAGAAGCACAAGTTGAAGCAATGAAAGAAGAGAACTAGAAGAAAGAAAGAATAGTTGGCCAATTGAAAGATTTGGTAGAAGGTAATAACGGGTTGAAAACCCGCTTCGGAAGGACGTGGGTTCCAAATTCGTGTGGAGTTAAAAAGCTTCTACTTGACGAAGCTCACAAATCCCGTTATTCTATTCATCCGGGGGTGACCAACATGTATAACGACTTGAAACAAAACTATTGGTGGCCCTACGGAAAACTTCAACCGTTGGATATTCCGGTTTGGAAATGGGAACATATCACAATGGACCTATTGACCAAACTACCAAAGACGAATCGTGGAGTCGATGCCATATGGGTAGTTGTGGATAGACTGATGAAAAGTGCTCACTTCATTCTGATACGTAAGACTTACACGTCAGAAAGGATGTCGGAGGTGTATACTAATGAGATAGTGGCACTCCAAGGAGTACCGGTATCCATCGTGTCCGATAGGGATACCCGGTTCACTTCAAACTTTTGGCGTGATTTCCAAGAACAAATGGGGACGAAATTTTTTATTAGCACCGCGTACCATCCTCAAACGGATGGACAGAGCGAAAGAACAATCTAGACGTTGGAAGACATGCTACGGGCGTGTATAATCGATTTCGGAGGTAGTTGTGATGTTTATCTACCATTAGTCGAATTCTCATATAATAACAGTTACCATGCTAGCATTGGTATGGCTTCGTACGAGATGCTCTACGGTAGAAGGTGCCGGACCCAGGTGTGTTGGGATGAGGTGGGTCCACATTAACTCGCCTATAAAGACATAGTTCGAGCCACAAACGAGAAAATTGATATCGTTCGGGCACATTTGAAAGCGGCTCAAGATAGACAGAAGTCGTATGCGGATAAAAGAAGAAGACCAATCGAGTTTCAGGTTAGCGATAAAGTTATGCTTAAAGTATCTCCGTGGAAGGGGATTATCCGGTTCAGAAAAAGAGAAAAGTTAAGCCCGAGATTTATTGGGCCATTTAAAATCGTCGAACGGGTTGGTAAGGTAGCGTACCGCCTTGAACTACCGGAGGAACTGAGCGGAATACATAGCACATTCCATGTATCACATCTCCGAAAATGTCTAGCCGAAGAAGCGACTTATATCCACTACAACGACATCGAAGTGGATAACAGTCTTAATTATGCGGTGAAGCCGATTAAGATTCTGGATCGAAAGGTTAAGAGCTTGCGAAACGAGGAAATTGACCAAGCGAAGGTCAAAAAGGAGCATAGAAAAGGTTCGGATACTACATGGGAGTCCGAAGATGAGATGAGACGTCTCTACCCTACATTATTTGGTATGTATTCCGGTTTCAAGTACGAAACCCTTTTAAGGGGGTGGACTTATAACACCCCGAAAATATAAATTATATATATTATAAGTTAAATGGCGGTTATGAACAAGATAAAATAACTAGGAATAAATAACCTAGTTAATCATAAGTCTTGAAGTAATGAGGAAACTTGGTTAAAACACCCTTTATGAAAACTAGAACAAGTGGAGGGACTAAACTTTACAAAAATTAAAAAGGTTTTTAAAATAATAAACAAACACCAAAACACACACCTTTGTGTGTGTTCTGGTCGTGTAATCCACATGAGCCGAAAAGAGCTCCCAAAGCTTAAACCCTAGTTTGCTAAATTGATCAAATCAAGAAGGCAATTCAAGTTTAAATAAAAAACCGAGCTCAAATTAGTGATCACCCGAGTGAAGGGGTCATAAGAGAAATTACTTATTTGGGCATAACATGCCTCTTTAAAGTTCCATTTATATACAAGTTCACATACCTCACGGGAGATCACTCAACACTCGGCCGAAGATGTATTTTTGTGAAACACTCGAGACCGGCATGGAACTTACTTCAACCATAAGCTTGCTAAGCAATCAATCCTCCTCCTTTTTAACTATAAACCTTTGTAAATATCAAGAGGAGTTGGGGAAGGGTTAGGCTTGGGTTAAAGGTAGGTGGTTTTGGGTTAGTGGTTAGTAAAAAGGGCTAAAAGCGTAAAAAGCGTCGGTCGTAGTTAAACTTTTCGTTTTTGTGACTTTTATTCAAACTAAGCATTTTCAAACAAAGTTTCTTTGAGGACTTTGTTTGTTTATTGCTAGACTTTCACTTTTTTTTTTTGATAAAGGAACATAACAAGAAGACCGAGCTTTTTACTAAAATAAAGGGTTGAAAAGAAAAAGGTTTTGGTGGGTAAAGGGTGTTTGTTTTGTGGGTTTAGAAATTAAAAGGTTTAGGCTCAAAGGGGTTAACTAGGGGGATTTTGGGTAGGTGATAAAAAAAAGATGAAAAATAATGGTTTTGAAAGGAAAATGGGTTAGTCCTAATGCCTCTATCATTTAGTTACTTGGGTTCAAGTTGATAAGGACCGGGAATGTATCGTCGTGGCAAGTTCTAGAGTCATAAGAACCAAGCGGCTATTCACACAAGAAACGAAAAATGAGCATTTAATTTAAAGATGTATGCTTGTATGCTCAATAAAGACTCAAAACTCACTTGTTGTGGGAATGGGTTTATAATGTGATCAAGTATATATAATCAAATTTTAATTAGATTTGTCATGTGTTTTCATAATTTTCGTATTTTGGTTCCTTTTATCACGACGCTATCGGTTGTAAATTTGTAAAAATATAACCTTTTTAGAACTTGTTAGTCCCAAATTAAACCAAGACAAGTAAAAAAATGAAAATTTTTGAAAAAATTTGGGGTGATTAGCGGTTCCAATAGAGTTTTGTGTAAGGCTTGTTATTAGGACTTGCAAAATTCAAGGTTTTATGTTACTGGGAAGCTGAACACGGGGTGTGGTGGGCTAAGCATGGCCCCATGGTCAGACTGCCAGTATCAAATTTAAACAGAAGGCTGGCCACAGGGCGTGTTCAACGAGCACAGCCCGTGGTCAGTTACCTGAACTGGGACTTTTTCTGCAGAGCCTGGGCACGGGGGCATGTTGGGTGGCCACAACCCCGTGCTGGACAAGCTGAAATGATGGAAAAGTTGACGGAAGGCTCTGTTTTCATGCATGGGGTGCGGTTTTAACGTCCCTTTGGCAATATTCACCTTTTCGAGTGTGATTTATTCCTGAAAAGTAAGACTAAACTAGAAAACATAAAAGTTAAACTAATCTAAAACTAAGGATAGTTCCGCGGAATGCCTCCGTGGTGCGCCACATTTATAATGGTCCTTGGCTAGACCCATCTTATCGGGTGGTTCTGGCTCATCTTCAATTAGGGGGTCGTCATTGCCGATTCGATATTTCATTGATTTTTCGAGATCGACATACCTTTTGAAGGCCCCTAATTGAGCGGGTAAATTGTTTTGCTTCCGATTAATCAAAGCTTTGTGGGTTTTCACAAAAGGTCGTCCCAACACAAGTGGAGCGTCATCAAGGATGACAAAGTCGGTTAGGAATACCGTTTGATTTGTTTGGACTAATACATCTTCAACTACTCCCATTGATTTTATTATTTTCCGATTAGATAGAAAGATGGGTATTTGAAGTGGAGAAAAATCACCAATACTTAATTTTTTGAAAATGTAATTTGGCATTATATTAACACAAAGATCTTTATCAATTGTCATATTACTAATAAAGGAATTTTGAAAGAAACATGGAACTGGTGTAATGTTAATTTCAAATGGATCATCTTTTATTAGCGTAGTTTCATCGTTTGTTAACTTAATGCTTACCATTTCGTCAATTTTAGTGTTAGTGTTTAACTCTTTTAAAAACTTAGCATGAGTTGGTACTAAACAATGATTTTCGAAAGAATGTAACAAGAGGGTAATTTCTTGAAAATTAGACTCTTTTAGAATTTTAACGTTGTCGGACTCACCTTTTTTGTTGTTTAGTTCATGTGTCAGTTTTTCAGTTACTTGTTCTTCCATTTTTACCTCTTCAACTATCACTTCTTTAGTACAACTTACCTCTTCCCTTGCGCGAGATTCCTCTTCCCTTGCGCGGGCTTCTTTTATATAGTGCTCGATAGTTTTAAGGTGTTCTATTATCTTTTCGGCCACGGGGGAGATAGTTGGTGGTTCGTCAAAGCGATCGGAATAAATATCCCCACTGCTTGAGTTCGGAAGTTCGATCCTTGGTTCCTCATAATACTCATATGAGGTAGATAGTTCATACCATTGTTCCTCATTGTAAGTATATGATGAATACGGGTCGTAACTCGGTAGTAAGGGGTCGAACCACAAAGAGAATGTGGGTTGCGAATGAATTCGATTGAATTAGAACAAATGTCACAATTTATGAAGCTTGCTGGAATATTTCTGTATTTTTTTTTATTTAGATGAAAAGATGTGAATTAGACTAATAGACTTGGTTTAATTGATTAACGACTAATAATTAACAATTACAAGAAAACTTGGTTACTAAACGATAATGAGAAAAAGGGTTCACACCCGGTTTCGGTAATTTCCAACCTAGGGTATCTACAAGTTTTAGATTCAACTCAATTGTATAATGATTAACGGATATAGTGTACCGTGACTTAGGTGCCAATAACTATCAACGTTTCGAAGAACGGACAAGAATGCACTTTGTAATCAACACAAGTAAAACCTAACCATGACAACGCATAACTACACATAACCATTTCTCAAAGTCATAACTTTATAATCGTTCGACAATTTACGAATACGAAACAAATGTAAACTATTGTCAATGGTTTCAAAAATCAACACAATTTGTCACAAAGTTGAATCAATAGACAATTCAAAACCCTAAATTAAACAACTACCTACACCAGGGTGAAACCAAGGTGATTAGCCGCTCATTGTGGAAGGAACTCGATCACCGAATGCTTGAAACTTTATTGAGATCATCTTGAATCTTGAAGGATGGAGGAATGGTGGATGATTAGGGTTTTTGGAGTAATGATTGTGAATGATGGTGATTCATGATGATCTTGGATGATGATTGGTTATTCGGGTGAAGCTTGGTGATTAGAGATGAATTGGTGATGAATGGTAAGTGAGAATGGCTCCAAGATCCAAGTTCAAACTCACATAAAGTGTAACTCCTGAATTAATGCCTCAAGATGTCTTTTTATTCGTTCCAACATCAAAGAAACCAAAATTGCACGACTGGAAGAAGGACGAACCATCGCCGACGGTGTGCAGAAATGCTGAAACGCCCCGACGGCTTAAATCGCTGTCTACGGTGATTTTGGACGACAGAATATTCCAACATGCGTCGCCGACGGCCAAGGGGGGCGTCGGCGACGGTGCTTGTAAAACTCAATCCTCGTTTTTTGCATTCCTTGCTCCCGGTTGACCCGTTGCACATCCTGGTGGTTTGTTTTTCGATCCAGTGACCCGTAAAGCTCCCGAAAAGCTCCTTAAACTTCATTAAACCTGCAAAACACAAATCTAATTAAAAGTAGGCTATTCGGAATTAAAACTCAAGTAAAAACATCAAGTTACACAATTACGGACACCGGTTTTCAACCACGTATCACATCCCCACACTTATCTTTTACTTGCCCTCAAGCAAATCTGTTTTTCACTTTCACGTGGGTCGAACAAAGAATAAACTCCCCATTCCTGAGACTAAGGTTAAGGTCAATTGTCATACTAAAGTTCAAACTCTTTACAATTTTGAACATATTTAACGGTAAAGTGTATTCACATATAAAATGGTTATCCAAGATTAACCCACCCGTGAAACCAACAATTCATGCACATCCCTCACAATGTTCTCTCCACTCGGTTTATAAATTGGCTAATTTTCATATTGTATTAGCACTTCAAAGAATAATCGCTCAAAACCGATTAGAACACGTACCCGCATAGGCTTGCAACTCAATCATTCTCCACCACCGAACACGAATACTAAGCACAAGTCATAAGGTCTTTTTAAGGGTTGTAACGGGGCTAGGCTAAGGGTAGGAAATAGGAAAATTTTAAAGTGGCTAAGGCGATGAAAATTTGATTTTTATTACAAATGACTACTCTAAACAAAACTAAACTATAAACATCACTACAAGTCAACAACTTTAGCCTTTTATTCATCAACTACTAACTTCAAATTTTTGTTCTTTTCTCAATGATTTTCTATTCTTTTTCGCAACATTTTCTTTTTCTTTCCCTTTTTTTATATACAAATAATCAAATACAACTATACAAACTCGACTCCTATAATCGAATTTTCATCACACAGGTTTAAAAGAAAAAGGTTTAAGGTTATGGGCTATAGGGTGGTCAAACGAAAGGATTAGGCTCGAAATTGGTTACTAAGGGATAAATTTTTGGGTAAGGATATAAAAATGGTGTAAAATGGAAAAGGTTTACCTAATGCCTTAATCATTCTCGTGCTTGTATTCGGTCTATGGTCTCAAGCGTATCAAAAATTGCAAGTTCTACAATACATGACTAATGGTCCACTCAAACAAAGAAACATAAGCATGTGCTCTATAATGTAAAAGTGGCTCAAAGCCTCACATATCTAAAGGGTATGGTATGTGACATGCATAGAATACTAGTTTCTTAAGCGGATTATTCCCAAATAACCACCCGCTAAATACACGTCATGCTATTAATTTGAACTTAAACATGACAAAAGACCAAATGGGTTGTGCCATCCCTCGTTGACTTAGTTACTTATGCTATAAGATCGCTTTCGAAACAAGATATTTTTGAAAAATTTTTGAAATTTTTCCCCCATCCCCACACTTGAGGTAAACATTGTCCTCAATGTGTAGTGTTTAAATGAATGGGTCAAAATCGAAAACTTTTACTACTCCCCCATACCCATACTTCAGGTAAACATTGTCCTCAATGTGTAAGAACTAGAGTTTTATAACACACAAGGGATGTGACATGGCTAACTTCCCAAAAATTTCACCCCGAAAAATAATATACAATTACATTCCACTTATTACTAATCTAAGAATCAAGGTAAAAAGGAAACGCATGCACCTGATTTTTGTCACTAGATGCTCCTGTATTCTTCTTCTCTTCACAAAAAACGGTTGTCCCGCGAACATGGTGTACCTACAAATCTAAACCCTTGTGTAGAAGCATGCTTCTCACAACCATTGAAATTTGTTAAGTTCTTAGTTCTACCATTTTTATGAAAGTGTTACCAAATTATGCATTAATTTACCTTGATTTTTTTGTGAAAAATAATTTACAACAATAACAATCCTAACTCACTTTCGTAGGAATCACGGTTGCATTTAGCTTATGCAACAAGCCCTTTTAAACCCCCCAATAGCTTGGGAGGACGAGAGGTCTCGTGAGGGTTATATAGGGAACACACCCACAACGTTCATTTAACTAGGCAAAAAGAAATAATAACGAAATAGAAATAAAGAAAACCAAAATATACAACAACAACAACACAAAACATACCTTGCCCTCACCGCTGATATCTCTCGTTCGGGTCAACTGGCGGGTTTGTCTGGTATGAGTAACCAGTGAGGGCCTCGAACATATCCCTGTAGTTATCGAGGGGACCTGGCTCTCCTTGGGGTGGCGGCTTGTAGGGTATCGGAATGAAACTGGACCCAACTGCCTCGGGCCAGTGAGGGGATGGATCAGATGGGCCTCGCGGAACACGAAGGTTGGAGTAATCGGTCCACCCCGCGTGTTCTACATAGGGAAGGCCTGCCTCATAGTCTCTCCGATGTCTCTCCTGATCGTGGAGGATCTTGGCGTTGTTTAAGGCCATTTCATTGGAGACGTATAAGGCACTCCAGCGGTGGTCTTGCAATGTGTTTCGCTCGTGCCGCTCTTTTTCTTCCCTTTCTTCCCATGCCCGTCTTCGGGCCATATCTTCCTCCTGCAATTGTAACAAGTGTTCCATTTATGATCTTTGGAGCGCTTGTTGCAATTGCTGTTCTTCCATATGTTTTTCCATCCTCTCACGATGGACTGCTTGGAGGGCCCACTATTCTTGCATCTGGGCCCCATGCATCTCTTCCCATGCTTTCCTTCTCACCTCATATTCCCTTCCTTCTCCTATACATGCCGACACATTATCATAAACCGCTTGTTGCCCGCGGTTAAAATCCTTGTATGACGGCCCCTTTCTTTGATTCACAAAATTTGCTACATCGGCAGAAATTTCCTGATGTTGCCACCTGTACCTCTGTCTTGGTCCCCGTGGACTGGCAGGCTCCGTCTCATCTTCCATGTCAACCATCTCCTCATCATCATCACCCTCTTCAGCCTCGCTCGGATCAGTGTACCTATAACTGTTTCCTTGATCATCCTCCACTGTATGAAGATGACCAAAGACTTTAACCGTGATCTTCCAATGTCGCTTCATTGAAGCAAGGTTAAACTGATCAATGGGTTTAGAAACCCACAGCGATTCCAGGGGCAACGCGTTTTGCTGTAAAATCATCACGCTGATTAACCGCACATAGGGGATCATCTTCCGTTTGAACGAATCCCTTGTGTCCCACGTGTTTATCATCATGATTTGGCACCATGACAACCTTGGTGTTTCATACAACAACGCGTGTAAGACCCAGCAGTTAGATGCCTTCACTGTCCCGCGGTCTCCGAACCGCACCATTACATTTTCCAATGAAATGCCTTGTAGTATTTTACCCTCCAAGGACAAATCGTTCCTAGATTCCCCCGCACCCCCAGAACCTGGTAACAATTACGCTAGCATTTGATCTGGATCAGCAGTGTTTGTTTTGTTATCCAAAAAATGATCATAGTCATAATAATCATATGCTTCAACCCCCAATGAATCAAATCTAGCGATGGCATTCATATGCTCGAACGACATTATCATTTGATTCTTGCCAATGTTGCCAATTAACTGCCATGTAGGAGCCGGCCCATCAGAATTTTCAAACCTTAAAGTTGACAACCATTCACAAACCGCAGCCAAATAGACTCGTGTGGTGATATCCTCACACTAATCTAGTACTCGTTCCCACCCGAGCCTCTCAAACCTTTGAGTTATGCCAATTGTGCTGAATTCTTCAACATTCACCGCACGTTCACATACTACTCTATCGGGTACAGCCTTTAAAACACCCGTGACTATTTTCATCTTCCACATTTTTGCCTCTAGCCTTTTGTTGTTGCACCGGGAAAGAGCCTTCTTCTTTTCGTCTTTCCATGCTGAGGCCGACCGACTATTTTTGAACTCCTCCCAATTCCAATCCTGTCGATATAGTTGCCCATCATCTTCTTCCACATTGCTTAACTACTCCCATCGTCTCTGATAATGTCCCGAGCCTGAACCGGCTCCAGAAGATGAACCTTGTCCAGAAGTTTTCGATCTCTTTCTTCCTCCGAACATAGCTACAATCAATAGACAAAAGAACAATTAGCACACCCAAATCTTCAAACAATCACAAACTTTGAACATAATCTATGATGTTGAATTTCAATCAATAACTAGATGTAAAATCGCCTTTTTAAACTTCTAAAGTCGCACATTTTATCATCTACATATCAGTTTAACATGTTTATTCACAAAATTTCTCAAAGTTTCAGGGTTTTAACACTATTCAACATCACAACTATGCTCAATCATGCAACTAACTAGAGTAATCACATCACTAAGATTAGAGCATGTTCAAATCCTACCTAAATCAAGTAATCATTCCTAAGTTTATGCTAAAACATCATACATTATGATAAACAACCTACTCTTAAACAATAAGCTTAAAATTTCGGAAGAAATCACAATCCATATGATAATCATGCATAAATTGAATGACATTCCATACCTTTGATGTAGATGAACAAGAAAAACTAAGAAAAAGTGCAAAGCAAGAAACTTGATGAACACCCTTCAAAAACCCTAAAAATCACGCCAAGAAATCTTGCAAACGAGCAAGAATTGATGAAAACCGTGATAGGGGTTTTGTTCCTCTCGAAAAAAATACACGAAATAGGCTCAAGAATCACTAGATTTCGTTGGGAATTGAAAGAGTTATGGAAGGTTGAAGATTAGGGTTCTTGGTGGGAGGTTTGGGGAAGATGAAGTGAATGAGAGAGATTGGGCAGGTGTTTCACGAGATTATCAGAGTTAAAATGATGTTGGGTTGATTTCGGGTCAACTTTGTGTTTAAAAGATGAGTTGGGTCACGTTTTTATGGCTCTAGGAGTGATTTGGAGCGATATGGAGTATTAAATCACGAACCAGCGTCGGCTGGACTTGGAGGGACCGTCGGCGACGGTCAGATGGTCCGTCGGCGACGCTGCTTTGATTTTCCCTTTTTTGGGCAACGGTTTAACTCGCTGCTTACGGAAACATTTTGGCGACGCAACTTTTGAAGGGCCGTAGGCGACGGTCCTGACCACCGTCGCCGACGGTGTACGGAAACTCGATTTTTTTATTTTTCAATTTTCAAAATATTTTTTATGGAAAATTATGAAAGTTTTATAAAAGGACTATATTTTTTTTGAACAACCAAACCAAACATATATTCCACCAACAAGCCTCTAAATAGCAAGAAGCTATGCAGAGACAAACACCAAAAAGTACAGATACATCCCAAATGAAACCAAACATAAGCCACACCTACCCAAAAGCTATTACATTTACCACCACCCTAACCAAAGTCTAAATTAGAAAACGCACACCAATTGCCTATATCTACGCCCCTAACTTTTGATCTCTTGAGCACCCACCATAGAGTATTTTCCTTAATGTCATGGATCATTTTCGACTGCGATGTGTTTGTTCCCTTAAAGACCTTGTCATTCCTCCTTTGCCATAGCCTCCATATTGTCATAAAGAATATGGCTTGAATCACCTTCTTTTTTTTTCCGGTCCATCTTGATTTATGCAAAACTCTAAAATCTGTTGGAGCGAGTCAAACCGAGAAGGAACTTTCATCTTGAGCCAAGTACATATCTGCCACCATAAAGATCTCGCCACAATACAACTAGCAAATAAATGATCGACCGTCTCCAAACTAGTGCCGCATCCTACACATCTTCCGTCCCCAAAAAAGACACCTCTATCAGCAAGGGTCCCAGCAGTTGGAATCCTATTGATTGCAGCCCTCCACACAAAGTAATATAAAAGGACTATATGCATTTAAAATTTCTAAAAATTATTAAAAATCTTTTTGTAAATTTTTATCAGTTAAAATTTAGAAAACACGAAACCGTTAACGGTTCTACCACCCCCCCCCCCAAAAAAAAATCGTGTATTGTCCTCAATGCACATAACAAAGTCTAAAAACCTACCTTATGTCTTCATGACTCGTTCGGAATGTCCGGACTTCACACAATCAAAAGGGTTAGTATGAAACGAAAACGATTATACTCAACTTATTCAAAGAATTAAATAAATTATACATAACTTTACACAAAATGTTACCGGTCCTTGTTAGTCGACCTCATAAACCGAGATGCTTACCACGAAGCTCACCGATTCCTTGTTTTCATCCACCTTTTCGTTACCATCGAGAAACGGTTTTAGCCGATGGCCATTGACCGTTTGCCGTGACCCATACTTCGGGTCCTCGATTGTAACATCACCCAATTGTCTGACCCGGGTGATCACATAGGGTCCCATCCATTTGCTTCGGAGCTTTCCAGGAAAAAACTTGAGCTTCGAATTGTAGAGCCACACCTTTTGCCCAATCTCGAATCTCTCTTCCTCAACTTGGCATCATGCGCCTTCTTCATCCCATCCTTGTACTTGGACGCGCATTCATATACCATTTCCCTTAGCTCCTCCAACTCGCATAAATTGAGTTTACGTTCCTTACCTACATCATAGTTAACATTTACCTCTTTAATAGCCCATAATGATTTATGCACAAGTTCAACCGGTAAATGACAATTTTTACCGTAAACTAACCGGTAAGGTGTAGTACCAATGGGTGTCTTATGTGCCGTACGATAGGCCCATAAAGCATCGTTCAACTTAATTGACCAATCCTTACGGTCCGCCCGTACGGTCTTTTGCAAAATCTCCTTGATTTGCCGGTTTGACACCTCTACTTGCCCGTTTGTTTGCTGGTGATAGGGGGTAACAATTCTATGGTCAACACCATACCGTTTTAAAAGTTTTCCAAATCGAAAATTTTTAAAATGAGATCCTTCATCACTTATGATGACACGAGGAATCCCAAACCTTGAGAAAATATTTGTTTGAACAAAATTACAAACTACGGAATGGTTGTTCGTCTTGGTGGCTATTGCTTCGACCCACTTTGACACGTAGTCAACGGCTACCAAGATATACAAATTGCCATAAGAATTGGGGAATGGGCCCATGAAATCAATACCCCACACATCGAAAATATCAATTACGAGGATTGGTTGCATGGGCATCTCATCCCTTTTTGAAATACCCCCTAATTTTTGGCACTCTACACAGTTCTTGGAAAACTCAAATGCATCTTTAAAGATAGTTGGCCAATAAAGACCATTGTTCAACACTTTGTGACCCGTTTTGTGGCCGCTAAAATGGCCACCACATGCAAACGAATGTAGGTGCTTCAACACGCTTGGAATCTCCTCGTCATCAATGCATCTCCGAATCACTTTGTCCGCACACTCTTTCCACAAGTGCGGTTCCTTTAACCGGTAATACTTAATTTGAGACATAAAGTGTTGTCTCCTCCGTCTATCCCAATGTGGCGGTAAGTCACCTGTAACAAGGTAATTCACAATGTTAGCATACCACGGTAACTTATCTAATTTCATAATGTGCTCATCGGGAAACGACTCATTGATCTCTAAAGATTTAGTATCTTCCTCCACCATCAATCGGGACAAATGGTCCGCTACCACATTCCTGGTACCCTTTTGTCCCGGATCTCCAAATCAAACTCTTGGAGAAATAACACCCATCGAATCAATCTCGGTTTAGCATCCTTTTTCTCCATGAGGTACCCGACAGCAGTGTGATCAGAATAAATAATCACTTTACTACCCCATATGTATGACCGAAATTTATCCAATGCATATACCACCGCGAGTAGTTCTTTTTCGGTGGTGGTGTAATTCAATTGTGCATCCGAAAGAGTCTTACTCACGTAGTATATGGCGACGGGTTTCTTATCAACCCGTTGTCCCAACACGGCCCCCACCGCATAATCACTTGCATCGCACAGGATTTCAAATGGTAGAGACCAATTTGGTAATTGCAAGATTGGGGCCTCAACTAATTTTTCTTTTAACTTGTTAAATGCGTTTTGACAATTTTCATTAAAATCAAATGGTTGATCTTTTAACAACAAGTTACACAAAGGCTTGGTTATGTCACTAAAATCCTTAATAAACCGCCGATAAAAACCCGCATGACCTAAAAATGACCTAACACCATTAACACTTGTGGGATACGGCAAAGTAGATATAACTTGTACCTTTGCACGATCGACCTCTATCCCACGACTCGACACCAAGTGTCCCAACACGATTCCCTCTTGAACCATAAAATGGCTCTTTTCCTGACTTAGGACCAAACTAGTTTCTACACATCTTTTTAGTACTTTGTCTAATTGGTCCAAACAAACCTCGAATGACGACCCAAAAATTGAGAAATCATCCATGAAGATTTCCAAAGACTTCCCCACCATATCTGAGAAGATACTCATCATGCACCTTTGGAAGGTGGCGGGAGCGTTACATAGTCCAAACGGCATTCGCCTTAATGCGAATGTGCCGTAGGGACAAGTAAACGTCGTCTTTGCTTGATCTTCCGGATGGATGGCAATTTGATAATAACCAGAATAGCCATCTAAAAAGCAATAAAATTGTTGCCCATATAATTTCTCAACAATTTAATCAATAAACGGTAAAGGAAAATGATCTTTGGAAGTTGCGGTATTCAACTTCCTATAATCAATACAAATTCGCCACCCAGTTACCGGCCGAGTGGCTACCTCTTCACCTGCGTCATTTTTGACGACGTGTATACCCGCTTTCTTTGGAACCGTCTGCGTTGGGCTCACCCATTGGCTATCTGAGATCGGATAAATGATACCCGCATTAAGCCATTTCAGCACTTCTTTCTTCACCACCTCCCGCATATTCGGATTCAATCTCCGTTGTGCATCTTGAACGGGAGTCACACTTTCTTCCGTGATGATTTTATGCATCACCACCGAGGGACTAATTCCCTTCAAATCAGCAATGGTCCATCCAATCGCCACCCGATTGGTGACAAAACACCCATCAACTTCTCCTCTTGCTCCTCGGTTAAGTTTGATGCAATTATAACCGGGAGTGTGTTGCCTTCACCAACATAAGCATACTTAAGATGCTTCGGCAACGCCTTCAATACGACCTCCGGAGGATCTACCAATGACGGCTTCAATTTGGTGTCAATGCTCTCCGGTAAACTCTCCACTTGGTGCGTCCATGTTGGTTTTCCCTCTTTAACCGCAAGCACCTCCAAACTCTTCACCTCCTCGTCTATGCTCTTGTTCATTTCCACCTGTGACCTATCAAACATATAACAATCCTCCATTGTGTTTTCCCCATCTACGACTATGTCGCAAAGAGGTATACACGTGTCAACAATGTCCGCCATATAGCATTCATCATCAAATGGAGGGTTCACCAGTCTGGAAAAAACATGCAACCTTAACCTTCGGTTTCCAAATGTCATGTCAATCGTTCCTGTTTTGCAATCGATTTGAGAATTTGCGGTTGCTAAGAACGGTCGACCCCAAATCACCGTAGGTTGCTTGGTTGGGTCCTTGGCCACATAATCAAGTACTAAAAAGTCCACCGGGTAGTAAAAATCCTCGATTTTCACTATCACATCCGATATAATTCCACGGGATAGTTTGGGTGTAAAATCGGCTAACACTACGGTGGTGTTTGACGATTGAAGTGGACCAAACTCATATTGGTCATACAAACTACCCGGTAGAATGCTCACGCTAGCACCAAGATCTAGAAGTGCCCAGTTGATTTTAAAATCGCCTACTTGAATTGAAATGATAGGCGCACCCGGATCTTGAAGCTTAGGTGGAAGTGCACCCGAAAGAATCGAACTCACATTTTCGGTTAAATCTAATTTTTTAGGAAATTTATGAGTTTGTTTCTGGGTACACAATTCTTTCAAGTACTTAGCATACGACGGTACTTGCTTGATTGCATCCAAAAGAGGTAAATTAATTTTTACTTGTTTGAAAATTTCCAACAACTCTTCTTGTTGTGGACCTCTTTTGTTTACAACCTTCTGCACGGGTCCCTTCAATGCTTCGGGATACGGGGCGGTATTAACCTCCACACCCGTTTCCTTAGCCTTAGGGACGAGGATGGTTCCAACGGGTGTGTTTTTATTATTTTTTAAATCATTTTTGTTTTGACCCGTTTGACCATCCTCACGTTCATCCTCACTAGCATCTTCCACCACCCCTTCAACAAACTGGGGTGATGGTGTTTTGACACCGTTATCTACGACTCGACCACTACGTAAAGTTATTTTATTAATTGGTACCTCACGTGTGTTTTTCGAGCTTGACCCTTGATGCTTAGGGTTCACCGTGGTGTCACTTGGAAGCTTTCCCATGCTTCCCCTCATTTGAGCCATCTCCTCTGCGAGTTGGCCCACTTGCTTTTCCAATGCCTTATGGGATTTATCTCGTACCTCAAACTCTTTCTTCATCTCTTGATTTGAATGGTTGATAGCATTCATAATAGCATCAAGTTTAGAGTTTAATGAATCATCACCTTGAGAGTTTGAAGCACCACCCCCATTTCCACTTTGGTTGTAACCACGTTGATAATTGCTTTCACGGTTTTGATACCCTTGGTTACCCCCTTGATTGTAATTCCTTTGGTAACCCCCTTGGTTACCACCTTGACGATTGTTATAGGAAGAACCACCTTGATTGCCCGATTGAAAATTCGGGTTCATTTTATTCGAAGCATTACCATACCGGAAGTTAGGGTGATTTCTCAAACTCGGATGGTAAGTGTTGGAGTTCATATCATATTGCTTTCGATCCTCATACACTTGATTTACCTCTTTGGTGTATTCTCCTGATCCCGTTTGACATTGATCGGTCCTATGACCAATCTCCCCACAATCTTCACACACCGCGAATTGAACCGCATTCACCTCCTTTTTCTTCATACGAGCTAACTCCCGTTCTAGCGTAGAAATCTGATCCTTAGAGTTAGAGTCAAGATCGGGAAGTGACCAGGAAACGGGATGTTTTTTAGCTCTATCGGCCGATTCCTTTGCCTTCGACCGCTTACTCATCCTCTCGAGAAATTCCCAATCATCATCTTCATGATTGCTCAATAGAGTTTCGTTGCTCGTTGACTCGAGGCGATTCCATGTCTCATCGTCTAATCCTCTCACAACACATTTAACCAACTCCCACTTTTTGATTTGATGGTGTGGGCACTTTCGAATCAATTCCTTGTACCTTGTGAATGCTTCATGCAACGGTTCACTCGATAGTTGGCGGAAAGACCTTATTTCATCTCTAGCGTCATCGGTCTTTGCCATCGAGTAATACTGATCAAGGAATACTTGTTGCATCTCACCCCATGTCCGGATACTATTCGCCAGAAGTGTAAGAAACCATTGCTTCGCCTTATCTTTGAGGGAAAACTGAAATAATCGAAGCTTGACCTCATCCAATGCAAAATTATGCCCCCCGATAGTGCTACATATGGACGAAAACTCCGCCAAATGAGTGTACGGTTCATCATTAGACCTCCCATTGAAATGGGGAAGTATGTTGATGTAGTAAGGCTTGTAATCGAACATTCTTCTTTCACAAACTATTGGAGAGTCATTATCGGTAACCACCGGTCGAAAACGGTCATTCACTCCCCGTGGAGGTTGTTGACGACGCTGTGGACCGTTAACTTCTTGATCAACCGGTCTTCGATTATCCCTTCTATCACATCCCCTATCACCTCTTCGGTTTCCACCTTGATTCTCTCTTAGATTACCTCCTCCCACGAAACGAGGAATCCGGTTAGGGTTAGCATTGTTGTTGTTATTGTTGTTATAAAACCCATCATTCTGGTTCCTTTGATTGTTGTTTCATGGTTGACGGTTGTTTTCGTAGCCGTCATTTCTCACATTCCCATACCCGTAGTTATCGTTCCCCACAAAATTGACGTTTTAGTAGCCAAACTCATCATCTTCAAAACCTCTAGCATTGTAGACGTTACCCCTATTCACATACCCCCAATCTTCATCATCGACCCGATCATCATATTTACCCCCATCATCCGAATATTCCGTATGAACACTTACATATTCCGACGATTGGTAATCGGGAACACTAAATGGCTCATCATCGAGGATAGCGTTTCTCAACTCATCTATATTAAAGAACGGGTCTTCATTCGTGGGATTGCCATGATCTCAATTGCCTCTACGGTCGGAATTGATATTCCGGTCATCAAGGTGAATGGGTAAGGAATTTTGTCGGTGAAGGTTTTGTTGTTGGGGTGTTCTTTGGGTGTTGTTGGGATTTTGGTTTCGGAAAGGTGGTGTGGGTGGTCTAGAGTTGTTATTACCACCCGGTTGCTCTTGGGGTATAGGTTGGACATTTTGAGCGGGATTGAAGTTTCCTCGGTATTGGAATTGGTTCGGATTTTGATTTTGGTTAAGGTTTTGGTTTGCCATTGAATTGGTTTCAATGGATGGTGTGGAGTGTGGCGTTTGGGTGACTTGGTTAGAAACGAGTGTTGCTTCCAACCGGCTTGCTAAATTTCTTCTTGCAACTCTTTTGATTTCCGGTTCGTAGACTAACGGTGAAGTCCTCCCGGAGTTCCGCGTATGCATGCACTACCTGTAACCTGCACAAGTACCACACTCCGCGTAACAAGGAAAAAGACAAAGTACAAGAAAAGAAACTATGCAAATTAAACAGTTAATCACGCAAATTCAAACAATATCCAAACACAAAGCGCACGCACTCCCCGGCAGCGGCGCCAAAATTTGATCGGAGTGTCGCGCACTGGTCAAAGATAAGATTTATAACCCTATTTACCCTTAACAATTAGCTAGTGGTAGTAAGGGGTCGAACCACGAAGAGAATGTGGGTTGCGAATGAATTCGATTGAATTAGAACAAATGTCACAATTTATGAAGCTTGCTAGAATATTTTTGTATTTTTTTTATTTAGATGAAAAGATGTGAATTAGACTAATAGACTTGGTTTAATTGATTAACGGCTAATAATTAACAATTACAAGAAAACTTGATTACTAAACGATAATGAGAAAAAGGGTTCACACCTGGTTTCGGTAATTGCCAACCTAGGGTTTCTACAAGTTTTAGATTCAACTCAATTGTATAATGATTAACGGATTTATTGTACCGTGACTTAGGTGCCAATAACTATCAACGTTTCGAAGAATGGACAAGAATGCACTTTGTAATCAACACAAGTAAAACCTAACCCTGACAACGCATAACTACACATAACCATTTCTCAAAGTCATAACTTTATAATCGTTCGAAAATTTAGGAATACGAAACAAATGTAAACTATTGTCAATGGTTTCAAAAATCAACACAATTTGTCACAAAGTTGAATCAATAGACAATTCAAAACCCTAAATTAAACAACTACCTACACCGGGGTGAAACCAAGGTGATTAGCCGCTCATGGTGGAAGGAACTCGATCACCGAATGCTTGAAACTTTATTGAGATTATCTTAAAGCTTGAAGGATGGAGGAATGGTGGATGATTAGGGTTTGTGGAGTAGTGATTGTGAATGATGGTGATTCGTGATGATCTTGGATGATGATTGGTTATTCGGGTGAAGCTTGGTGATTAGAGATGAATTGGTGATGAATGGTAGGTGAGAATGGATTCAAGATCCAAGTTCAAACTCACATAAAGTGTAACTCCCGAATTAATGCCTCAAGATGTCTTTTTATTCGTTCCAACATCAAAGAAACCAAAATTGCACGACTGGAAGAAGGACGAACTGTCGCCGACGGCCTTATGGCCCATCGCCGACGGTGTGCAGAAATGCTGAAACGCGCCGATGGCTTAAATCGCTGTCTACGGTGATTTTGGACGACAGAATATTCCAACATGTGTCGCCGACGGCCAAGGGGGGCGTCGGCGACGGTGCTTGGAAAATTCAATCCTCGTTTTTCACATTCCTTACTCCCGGTTGACCCGTTGCACATCCTGGTGGTTCGTTTTTCGCTATGGTGACCCGTAAAGCTCCCGAAAAGCTCCTTAAACTTCATTAAACCTGCAAAACACAAATCTAATTAAAAGTAGGCTATTCGGAATTAAAACTCAAGTAAAAACATCAAGTTACACGATTACGGACACCGGTTTTCAACCACGTATCAGTTGTTCACGCCATGGTTCCTCATAGTAAGTATATGAAGGAGAAGGCTCATAACTTGGCTCCTCAAAGTATGAGTATGAAGGCTCATACCTTGGTTCATCAAGATATGAGTATGAGGGAGAAGGTTCATACCTTGGTTCTTCATAGTAGGTGTATGAAGTGGTTGGCTCGTACCTGGGCTCCTCATAGTATGTGTACGAAGGGGATGGTTTAAAGAGGTCACAATATTGTACCGAATGAGGGTTACCACAAATGGTACAATACTCTTCTTCATAATCATCCTCCTCATAGTGGTAGTTGTAACCTCCTGAGTATTGATCCATAAGAATCACTCAGCAGACCACAACAGAGTCTTGGGACCATAAAACAAAAATAAAAACGGAAACAGAGGCTGAGCACGGCCCCGTGTTCAATGAGCACGGCCCAGTGTTCAGGTTCTGTATCTCGGCGTTTTGAAAAATGTGGCTGGTTTTGTGCAGCACGGGGGAGTGTTCAGTGAGCACGACCCCGTGTTCAAAGTCTGTATCTGGGTGTTTGGTTAAAATTATGCAGCACGGCCCCGTGTTCAGTGAACACGACCCCGTGTTCAGTCTACTGTAATGCAAAAACTACCTAAAAATGTAAAAATGTGTGCGCAGTTAAAAAGGTTTTAAAAAACGATTAGGCCGTCGATTTTAAGCTTTCTTAAAATCCTTGTGTCCCTGGCAACGATGCTAAAAACTTGGTGTGTGTAAGGTGTAATATGTTTTTATTAATATTTTAAGCCCATTTTACACATTAGTCAAGTTTTAAATTTATAAAACACAATATTCTACTAACACTAAACACACACATGGGCAAGTGCACCCATCATGAGCGTAGTATAGCGTTGGTAAGATACCGAGGTCGTCCAAGGACATAAGAGCTTTTAGTACCGGTTTTTCCTCAACGTCTAATCAAACTAAAATTTTTGGAAAAGGTTTTAAACATGAAAAATAAAAAATAAAAACTAAAAATGCTGAAAATAAAAATAAAATAAAAACAGATAGACAAGGTGAATCACTTGGATCCGACTCTCCTTTAATGTATCCTTTGATGATTTCCGCACTTTTGCACTTTTTAAGAGATTATCTTAGTTATAGTAGTAGGCCCCTCTTTTGAAGGTGACGTTACCCTCAACCCAGTGGTTTGAGTCAGCAAGGATACAATCCCAAAGGGTCGGAATATTGAAAGATAATTAATTAAGTTATTAATGCGAAAAGTGGTAGGCCCCTCTTTTGAAGGCGACGTTACCCTTGGCTAAGTGGTTTGAGTCAGCAGGGATACAATCCCAAATAGCCGGTTTAATGTATTAATAGTAGTTTGCATATGAGTGGATCAAGCCATTCGCACCCCCGCCATCCAATACCGGTGGGTATTGAAGGAGGTCCTAGTAAGCTTGACCCAGGTCCTTGTAGGATCTATACACTGAACAAGGCAAGAACCTTGCTAAACCATTCCCTTAACCCCCGACCAGGTAGCTAACATATCTCTATATAGACCGTAGAGATATGAATGGTAAAATCTTTTACTTTATATAGACAGTAAAGTAATGCAAAGACACCACAGACATACGATAAAGAAGTTCCACCTTCAATATAAGAAACTAGTTATTAAAGTCATTAATACAAAACCAAATAAAAAGTGGGAAAAGATTAAAAATCAAAAGTAATACATTAAATGTTTGTCTTCACCAAGTGATGTAAGAGACTTAGCCAAACATGGCCTTTGATTGACAAGAACTCTTACATCAATCTTGGATCCCGAGACTACTACACACACTCTAAGGTGGATGATGGATGATGGTGGTGGATGTGGGTGTTGTAGTGGCGGTGGAGTGGTGGCAAAGTGGGAGAGAGGTGGTTTGCCAAGGGATGCCTTTGAAGTGAGCCAAGCACCCCTATTTATAGCCTGAACAGAAGCCCGGCCATGGCCCCGTGTCCGCTGGACACGCCCCCGTGGCCAACCATTTTCTCTTCCTTCATTAATTGCAATTGTCTGTACTAGGCTCCACACGGCCCCGTGTTCGCTGGGCACAGCCCCGTGTGCAAAAGCGTATCTGTGCTACCAAGATTTGCTAGATTCTGTGAATCTTAGCGCTGATCACGCCCCGTACTGAGCTAGGCACGCCCCTGTGGTGGGCAATGGAACTTCTACAGCTTTGTCCCTTTCTGCAGACACCAGACCACACCCCCGTGCTCAGTGGATACGGGCCATGGTCAGCCTTCTGTTTCTTGTTTTTGCTTTTGGAGATGCTGTCAAGGGGTCGGGCATGCCACGTTTATTCCTTTTATTTGTATTTATGTTAGTTTTTGCTGCATATTTGTTCCTTTTGTTCATTTAAGCTCAATTGGTCCTGAAAATATAAAAGGAAGACAAAAGCACACTTTTTCCAACATTAGTACTAAAAAAGAGTTAGTTTTATGCCTCATTTGATGAAATTTATATGTTGCATTTTACACACATCAATGAGATTCATAATCACCCACCTAGGTGTTAAATGGGTTTTGTAGGGTGAAGATGAACACTAGAATTTTGATTATAAAATGAGTGTTATACCCCTATAAATAGGAGGTCGAGGCTCATTTGTTCAACGTTCATTTTTTGAATTCTCTCTCAACTTTCTGTTAGCAATTATAATACTCTGGTATTATACCCCTATAAAGTGAAGCTCTGCCTCCTTGTAAGTATTATAACCCTATTAGTTACCCTACACGATCGATCTAGGGCTCCATAACGCATGTCAAGGTTTTGCCTGACTCAGTAGTTGGATTTCTGTCTCGTGTTACACCCGATTGATCTAGGACTCCGTAATGCATGTCAAGGCTCTACGTGACTCAGTCATTGGAGTTCTGTCTTGAGTTGTACAGTTAATGTGATTTGGGTTATTTTACTAACACGTGCGCATTGGTTAATTTTTAATAGATAATAACCAGAAGATATAACAGGAAGCCTTAGTATTACCTAAGTAAACAAAGTGAGTACATTCTCTTTTTGTCACCTTTTTGTAAATTACTTTCATGAGTCAAAATACTTTACTAAAACCTCAAATGTTTTAAATTACACTTGACAGTAATTGAGTATTTGTGATTCTACAATTGCTGCCGGTAAGTTAGGGTTTTGTATAGAAAATGTGAAAGACGTTACCATTGGACAATGAGATAGCCAATGAGTAATATGACCCACAAGTCAGGGGTTGACAGTACTGAATGAGTAATTGTGTAGATATAAACAAATGCAATTGTGGATGCCCTCAATACTATAAAGTTGTAAAACCGTTTTGATTTAACTAGGATGCCATCGCAAGTATTTCTTGCTGATAAAAATTTTTAAAACACGTTTCAGGTAACAAAATGTGAAAGCCAATAGAAGCCAGCTGGAAAGCACTGAAGAATTGGAAAAGTGGCTATAAGAGTTACCTAATTAGAAAGGAGTTTTGTCTTTCGACAAAATAGGGTTTATCCCTATAAAGATATTGTAATAAAAACTTGGGTTTTATCCCATTTTTTTATTATACAAAGTTTGGTGTTTCAACTCTGATAAAATATTTCCTAACTACGGTACTGATGAAAGTTTTTTACTGCCAAATTAATAAACATCGATACTATCTGACTGGCTCGCGGCACCCGCTTCTGGGCTGGGGTTGGGGGTTGCGACAGAAGGTGGTATCAGAGCTACAGCCACTGGTTTAAGCCAATCAAGTGTTCTGCTGACACTTAATTTTGTGTTAGGAAATAATTCTGTGTAAATATGTATATTTTTTTTGTGTTATTTGACTATTTGTTAGTTACAGTATGAGTGAGCAAGGTACGTCAGACGCTTATCATCATATAGCTAGTTCACCAAAAGATGAAGGAACCTCATCTCAGCCAAACCCCTCAGGATATTCAGCCGATACTGAGGAAGGAATATTTATTTTAAGGCACAGTCTGAGGAACCTTTTACTTCTAAAAATAGAGGATGGTTTAGTAGAGGAGCACATGAGAGAAGAAAGATGATGAAGAAGTTACAACAACAAAGAGCGATAGTAAGAGCCAATAGGGAAGTAAATGCACAAACTCAAGAAACAGTCCATAGGCTACCGTGGGAAGAGGAACTAGATAGACAATTGGCAGATTTCCATATGCTAGCCACTACAGCAGTAGACTCTAACCCAAACCAAATAGTCAAACCACCACTGTTACCCTTATTCCCAGACCAACAAATGCTAGAACCAAACCAGGAAAACTAGTTTACGATACCTGCATTCGATCCTAATGAATTTCCTAGAATCCCAACCCCAATCTCCTCATAATATGATCCATGGTTAAATGACAATAGGTCGTATTCAGCATTATATACTCCCGAAGAACCAATGCCAGAACCACCGTTAGATCCACCAATGAGTCGGAAATGTGTGCAGGAACTCCAGTAGTATGGTGAAAACTTAGTGGACGAAGGGAATAGAATTCGACAGATAGGAGAGAAGCTAGATTGGAAATATGATGAGAATGAGATGAAGTACTGGATGAATGATACCTAGAATAATACCAAGATATATGTGTAATTTTGTATTTTGATGAATGTATATATATATATAGACTAAAATAGATATCGATGCATAACTATTAATGTGTTTAATTTTCCAGTTGTAGTTTGTAATCAACGCATATATATGAAAAGAGTAAAAGTTGCAATGTACGACGTTTTTGATCAATCTGTTTGTGTGATGTGTATACATATTTGTATTAAATTTGAATTTGTGATAATTAATACCTGATAAATGTTTAAGATGTCGAATGAAGTAAATCAGGAAAACCAGAATAATGAGAATAACGGAAACCAATTAGATAACAGTGTCATCCAACACATAGTAGCACAAGGAATTATAGATGTTATGCCTTATATTATCAAGACTGTTAAAGAAGCAGAAAATAATAAATCTGCAAATGGAACTAAATGTCAACACACTGAACCAAGTCACAGTGTGAACGATAATAACAGACCTTTAATCCAAGCTCCATTTCCTAAAAGAAGAAGAACCGTCTCTTACGGTTGTTCTTATAAAGAATTCTTGGCCTGCAAACCAATAGAATTCTCAGGCAATGAAGGAGCCATTTCAGCCTTGCGCTGGATAGAAAAGACATAAGCAGTTATAAAAATAAGTAAATGTTTAGATGGAGATAAGATTATGTTTGCTTCTAATCATTTAAAAAACTCAGCCTTAGAATGGTGGAATACTATTCTCTAGTCTACGGGAAGTGAAAGAGTTTATATAATGGACTAATTTTAAAGAAATAGTCGAAAGAAAATATTGTCCTCCTCATGAGAAGGAACAAATCTGTTAGTGCATATGTCTGTCGACTTCGTCTTGTATCGAGTCATGTAATAGGTTTGATAGATCAAGTCACGTAGTTCAAGAAAAACGAAAAATAGATCAGAACAAGGCAGTTCACATGAACTGACCAGTTCATGCGAACTGGAGTGTAAGGACCTTCAAAAATATCCCAATTTGACCCGTAAGTAAAAAACCCGAACCCCTGAAATCCTACCATACATGAAAAACCAAGAATTTAAGATTTTTTAGGTCTCAGGCGGGCCGCGTAAGAAACAAGCCCTGTCTTACGCGGGCCGCGTCAATACCGAGTTGACCGGATAAGTGTTCCGGATCCACGTGGTGACCAGATGGCAAGCCTACTCGTGACCAACCGGAGCTACGCCTAGACTAGGCGGCCTCGCGGGCCGTGTAAGGTTTGTCTCATGGTTTACGCGGGCCGCGTCAGGACCAAAAATCAGCTATAAATAGCCTAGCTCAGGGGCTTTCATTCTTTGTCGACGAAATCTTTCAAAAAACGAAAGTATACAGCTTTAAGGTCGAAATTTCAAATATTATAGCGAGGCGCTGCTACGATACAGGGTATTAACTCGATCGCTGCTACGATTCAATGCCCGATCGATTGAAACTATCTGATGAATGTTTAAGTGCTGCTCTAATTCGTCGTTAATTCGATGGATGTTTAAGTATTGCACTTTGTCATTCGTTGTGAGGGTTTAATCTTGTGAGTTATCGTAAATGCTGTATTAGTTACTGACCTAGTTCGCGTGCATTGTGTTTAAATTAGGTTATCAGACTAAATCAGTAGGCTAAACCTCTGCCCAAATAAATCTGCAATGTGAGTCATTCTCTTTTTATCAACTGTTTTACAATACCTCAAATTATTTTCAACTGTTATAATTACAGGGAGTAAGTCGTGGTAATCTTAATCAATGGCTAGTGGGGTATTGTGCACATTACTAATTTCTCACGGTGTTAGGCTAATATGCCCTAACAGAGGTTAGGCAAATAAGCCCTAACAGTGATATATCATCACTAATTGGGTGACAGGACCCAATAGTGGTATGACCATCGTCACCAGGAGGTGACACGGCGCCATATAACAATAAGATAGAAACCATCGTAATCGCTCTTATGCTGTAATTAATAACTATGTGTCGTTTTCTGTAAAATGAATGATTCACCAGTATTTCCCCGCTGACAAAAATATTTTTAAAACATGTTTTAGGCGACCTGCTGTAAATCAAGGAAAACGTGCTACGGAGCACTAACCAGCTTGAAGAGGTGGCTCAATTAAAATAAATAAACATGTTTTAATAAATCAGGGAATTTCCTAGTCAAATTCCTCTATTGTAAATTCCGGGGTTTATCCCAAGATTATGAAATAAATTAATTGGGCATTTTCAAGTTTTAATAGATCCTGTTAATATCTTCCGCTGTCGCATTAATAGATACCACGGGTTCCTGTCCTGCGACTCCTGACCGGGTCAAACCGGGGCTGGGGCCGTGACAGGAAAAGGTGGTATCAGAGCCACTGATTTAAGCCAATTAAGTATTTAAGAAAGTACTTAATTTTACTAATTGCCATTCTGTGATTATGTGTTTTATTAATTGATTAATTGTTTACAGTATGGGTAAACAAAGACTTTCGGACATCTATCATAAAACCGATAATTCATCGAAAGAAAAAGAATCTTCTTCCTCAAAATACCCAACAAATACGGAAGACGGAATATTTGTCCGTAAGACACAATATGAGAAACCCCTTTCTCCTAAGAAAAGAAGTCTGATTATTAGAAAGAGTCAGGAGAGAAGAAAGAAATCTGAACCAAAAGAAGTGAGAGTTAATCAGAAAACCCAGGAACTAGGCAACAATCCACCCTGGGAAGATAAACTAGATAAAAAAAATGGGCAGATCTTTATATGTTAGCTACGGTAGCAGTAAATGCAAAATTTTAAAAGCCCAGACCCAGTACCAGCCCATATATCATCTACAAACTAGAAACCTTGTTTTTTTTTTTTTAAATAAATCACGTAGTAAGAAACAATAAAATAAATTAGAAGAGTGTAACCCTAGTATATTTTAATTTGTAGTTGTCTTTTGTAAAATATTTCAGGATATGCAATAATACTTGAATGTTAATTTGTGAAATTTTTATAAATTTTTAACTTAGTATTTTATGCATTTTGCATATATGCTACACCAGCATAAATGAGCTATCTGAAGCCCTTCAGAACCTCAATCTTTATCCGGTGAAAATAGAAGTTTCTAAAGACTTCACTGGTTACATTGCTGATGTGGAGGAACCAATGGAATTCTCAGCTCCACCTCAGGAAAAGCCAAAACCTAAGAAAAGGAGGAGATTTGTAGGTTGGAGACGTGTGCGTAGAAGAAAGCCAGCCAAGAGAATTCCCAAAATAGAAAATCCTTTGGACAAAGGGAAAGGGGTAGAAATTGAGGAAAATGTTAGTCAAGTAGAGATGGAAGCTGGGGAGAGTTCAAAGCAAGTAGGAATAGAAATCGGAAAGAGTTCCAGGAAAACAGAAGAATTGCCGCTACACCAGGAATTGGATCGCATCCTGTCTAGTTGCGATATCCTTAGGCCAATTAATAATAACCTTTACCCTTACCCTGCTATAACTCAACTCCCAATAAACCTAGAACCAGCTATTCCAGACCCACTGATCTATACTCAACCTTTAGGACAAATGGATGAGTGGTGGACTAATGATTGGCAGTTCCAAAACCTGTTCAACAACCCTTATACCTTCTTCCCACAATTCGACCCAGAGCCTATACCAAATCCACCCATGAGCACTGAAAATTTAGCTGAACTCCACCACTTTGGCGAGGAACTGGTGGATGCCAGAAATAGGATCAGGTAAGTAGGAGAACAGATCTCCTGGAAATACGACGAGAGGGAACGTCATTACTGAAATTCCAACTGACGAAGGGAAAAAGGGTTATGAAAATGTGGTTGTATAATAATAAAAATAAAATCTTGTAAAATAACCTAAAATAAAACTTTGTAAGATACTGTTGTGTAGTGACGCATATTATAATATATATAAAATGGAATCGAGAAATCGGTAGTTTTGGCTATATGTGTGTTGTGAACTTGATATGATTATTTTGTGTATAATTGTTATTTATTTGATACTAATAAATTATATATATTAATTATCAGATGGAAAACGCTAATAATGAACCAGTTAACGAGGTTAATCAATCTGAACAACACCCAGAGGATCAATTTATGACTAGGCAAGATATAGAAAATATCGTTGCTCAAGGGATAGCCAATGCTATTCCAGCAATAATTGCTGCTGCCCAGAAACCTGTTGAACCTCAACAAATCGTTCCTAGTAAACGTATTTCTGAAGATAACTTCAGTAATAGCATAAATGGAGGTGGTAATCATATTAACAACAATAATGATCCACAGCAGGCCCCACTCCCTAAGAAAATGAAAGCTGCAACGCCTGGTTGCACTTACAAAGAATTTCTTGCCTGTAAACCCGCAGAATTTGCAGGTAATGAAGGGGCAACTGCAACACTACGTTGGTTAGAGAAAACCGAAGCAGTAATTATGATAAGTAAATGTGCCGAGGAAGATAAAGTCATGTATGCGTCGCATCTTTTCAAAGAAGAGGCACTAGAATGGTGGAATACGGTGCTTCAAGCCAAAGGAAGAAGAATGGCCTATGCCATGAGTTGGGAAGAATTTAAGCAGTTAATGGAAAGAAAATTTTGTCCCGAATATGAAAAGGAACAAATGGCAAATAAATTCCTAAACCATCGAATGGTGGGAGTAGACTGTCGAGGGTATACTTCGACATTCTTCGAGTATGCGAGAGTGGTACCAACTCTGGCTTCGCCAGAACCGGTACTTTTTTCCCGATATGTTTGGGGACTGATTAGCGAAATTCGTAACATCGTTAAGGCTGCGAGACCTCGCACTATTGACGATGCTGTGGAATTAGCTAACACCCTAACTGACGAGCTGGTGCACACAAGAGAAGAAGATCGGAAAAAGGAAGTAGTCCAAAAGATTACCCAAGGATTTCGTATAGGTAACCGTAATAATGTCAAGCGAAGGGGAACCGGACAATCTTCCACTGGTCCATTTTGCAATTCCTGCAAAAGGAAGCATTTTGGAAAATGCAAATTATATTGCAATTTCTGCCGAATTCCAGGGCATCAAGAAGAAGATTGCCGAAGGAAGAAATCCACAGTTTGTTATAATTGTGGAGAAGCTGGACATTTCAGACCAGACTGCCCGCAATTAGTTAAACCAGCTGACAACAAAGCTAAAACTGCAGAAGGAGCTACCAAGAGAAACGCAAGAGCTTTCCAGCTGACTACTCAGGAAACAGAACTAATTCCTGATGTGATAGCCGGTACGTTCCTAGTTCACAACATTTATGCAAAAGTATTATTTGACTCTGGTGCAAACCAAAGTTTTATAAATACTTCATTCTGCCAAGCTCTTAATTTACCCTTAACCAACCTTAAGCAGATCTTTACAGTCGAAACAGCAGATGGTAATTCTGTTAATATAGATAAGGTTTTGCGTGAAGGAAAAATAGAACTCTTAGGTCATAAATTTTCAGCAAACCTATTACCTATGAAGTTAGCAGGATTCGATGTGGTATTAGGAATGGATTGGTTAGTAGCCAACCATGCTCGAATTCTTTGTGATAAAAATGCCATAGAAATACACACACCCACAGGAGAAGTAATTTCAATTACCGGAGATAAGCCACGAAAGCCACTGAAATTCATTTCAACAATAAAGTTGGCCAGTTATTCAAGAAAATAGGCAATGGTATATATGATTTCAGTAATCATTACCACGAAGGGAAAGGAACTTAAGGAAATTCCTATAGTTTCAGAATATCCCGATGTGTTCCCAGAAGAATTGTCGGGATTACCACCTAATAGGGAGGTAGAATTTAGGAATCATCTAATCCCTGGAACTATACCAATAGCCAAAACACCTTATCGATTAGCACCCACTGAAATGTTAGAACTTAAGAAACAATTAGATGAGCTGCTTCGTAAAGGATTCATACAACCTAGTTCATCCCCGTGGGGAGCACCAGTATTATTTGTAAAGAAGAAGGATGGGTCGATGCGATTGTGTATCGATTATAGAGAACTGAATAAAGTTACAATTAAGAATCGATACCCATTACCTAGGATTGATGATCTCTTTGATCAACTCCAAGGAGCTAGATATTTTTCTAAGATAGATTTACGCTCCGAATATCATCAGTTGAAAGTACAAGAAGAAGACATACCTAAAACTGCTTTTAGAACTAGGTATGGTCATTACGAGTTTACAGTCATGCCTTTTGGGCTAACGAATGCACCCGCAGCATTCATGGACATGATGAATAGAATCTGTAAACCATATTTGGATAAATTTGTAATTGTCTTCATGGATGATATACTTATTTATTCCAAAAGTTAGGAGGAACATTGTGAGCACCTGCATGCACTCTTAACTTTGTTAAGAAAAGAAAAGCTTTATGCCAAATTCTCGAAGTGTGAATTTTGGCTACAGGAAGTGCAATTTTTAGGGCACATGGTGAATCACGAAGGTATTCACGTATATCCTTCTAAAATAAAAGCCATTACTAAATGGAAAGTCCCACAAACAGCCATGGAAGTTAGAAGCTTTTTAGGATTAGCTGGGTACTATAGACGTTTTATTAAGGATTTTTCTAAAATAGCAGTACCATTAACTAAGCTAACCTGTAAAGCAGTTAAGTTTGAATGTGGACCCAAACAGGAAGAAGCTTTTAGGGTTTTGAAGCAAAAGCTAACAAACGCTCCAATTTTAGCTTTGCCAGAAGGAACAAAAGATTTTGAGGTATATTGTGATGCTTCAAAGCTGGGATTAGGATGTGTGCTAATGCAACGCAAGAAAGTAATTGCATATGCATCAAGACAATTGAAAAAGCATGAGGAAAATTATACAACTCACGACTTAGAATTAGGAGCCATAATTTTTGCCCTTAAGATTTGGAGACACTATCTGTATGGAAGTAAGTTCACTGTCTATACAGATCATAAGAGCTTAAGATACATATTTGGGCAAAAGGAATTAAACATGAGGCAAAGAAGATGGATGGAAATCCTAAGTGATTACGACTGTGATATTCAATATCACGAAGGAAAGACAAATGTAGTTGCAGATGCCTTAAGTCGTAAGTATCGTGAGAAACAACGACGAGTTCGTGCTCTCAGATTAAATCTACAATTAGATTTAATTGAACAACTGAAGAATATTCAGGAAACAATAATCAAGGATGATGCTGAAGGAATGAAGGGACGAATAAAAGAATTAGAGCAAGGAAATGATGGAATTTGGAGATTCCACAAGAAAAGAATTTGGGTACCTAAGCGAGGAGATTTAAGAGAGAAGATTTTAGACGAAGCACATAAATCTAGGTATACCATGCATCCAGGAAATAATAAAATGTACCAAGATTTAAAGAATAATTTCTGGTGGATAGGAATGAAAAAGGACATAGCTAGATATATTTCTAAGTGTCTTACTTGTTCACAAGTTAAGGCAGAACTCCAGAAACCTGCAGGTCTACTTCAACTGTTAGAAATGCCTGTATGGAAATGGGAGCTCATAACAATGGACTTTGTTACCAAGCTACCCAAAACCAGAAAAGGGAATGATACAATTTGGGTAATTGTGGATCGATTAACCAAATCAGCTCATTTTCTACCCATGAAGGAAACCTTTAGCATGGAAAGGTTAGCCAAGTTATATGTAGACGAAGTAGTATCCTTACATGGAGTTCCACTCTCCATTGTATCGGATAGGGATAGTCGCTTCACTTCCCATTTCTGGAAAAGTTTTCAGAAAGCAATGGGAACCCGACTTAATTTAAGTACGGCATATCATCCTCAAACAGACGGACAAAGTGAAAGGACAATCCAAACTCTGGAAGACATGCTCCGAGCATCTGTGATAGATTTTGGTGGAAATTGGGACGATCAACTACCTTTGATCGAATTCTCCTATAACAATAGTTATCATACAAGCATCGAAGCTACCCCATTCGAAGCACTATATGGACGCAAGTGTAGAACTCCAGTATGCTGGGCAGAAATAGGAGAAAATCAATTATCAGGTCCAGAAATTGTACAAGAAACTACTGACAAGATCACCTAGATCAAGGAAAGACTGAAGACTGCTCGAGATCGCCAAAAGAGCTATGCCGACAACCGACGCAAACCACTAGAGTTCCAAATTGGAGACAAAGTACTCTTGAAAGTATCTCCTTGGAAAGGAGTAGTTCGGTTCGGTAAGAAAGGAAAGCTAAGTCCACGATACGTAGGACCATTTTCAGTGATCCAACGTATAGGACCAGTTGCCTATCGCTTGCAACTACCGGAAGAATTAGCTGGAGTACATGATGTATTTCATGTATCCAATCTCAAGAAGTGTTTATCAGACGAATCCCTGGTAGTACCTCTTCAGGACATACAAGTAAATGAAAAGTTAAAGTTCGTAGAGAAACCACTTCAAATAAAAAACGAAAAGATCAAGTTTCTCAAACGTAAGCGACTAGTGTTAGTCAAAGTCAAATGGGAGTCAAAAAGAGGACCCGAATACACTTGGGAGCTGGAATCGGAGATGAAGCGAAAGTATCCTCATTTATTCTAATAAAATCTCGAGGACGATATTCTAAATAAGGTGGGGAGGATGTAAGGACCTTCAAAAATATCCCAATTTGACCCGTAAGTAAAAAAATCCGAACCCCTGAAACCCTACCATACATGAAAAACCAAGAATTTAAGATTTTTTAGGTCTCAGGCGGGCCGCGTAAGAAACAAGCCCTGTCTTACGCGGGCCACGTCAATACCGAGTTGACCGGATAAGTGTTCCAGATCCACGTGGTGACCAGATGGCAAGCCTACTCGTGACCAACCGGAGCTACGCCTAGACTAGGCGGCCTCGCGGGACGCATAAGGTTTGTCTCATGGTTTACGCGTGCCGCGTCAGGACCAAAAATCAGCTATAAATAGCCTAGCTCAGGGGCTTTCATTCTTTGTCGAAGAAATCTTTCAAAAAACGAAAGTATACAGCTTTAAGGTCGAAATTTCAAATATTATAGCGAGGCGCTGCTACGATACAGGGTATTAACTCGATCGCTGCTACGATTCAATGTCCAATCGATTGAAACTATCCGATGAATGTTTAAGTGTTGTGCTGCTCTAATTAGGGTTTATACTTTGTCATTCGTCGTTAATTCGATGGATGTTTAAGTATTGCACTTTGTCATTCGTTGTGAGGGTTTAATCTCGTGAGTTATTGTAAATGCTGTATTAGTTACTGACCTAGTTCGCGTGCATTGTGTTTAAATTAGGTTATCAGACTAAATCAGTAGGCTAAACCTCTGCCCAAATAAATCTGCAATGTGAGTCATTCTCTTTTTATCAACTGTTTTACAATACCTCAAATTATTTTCAACTGTTATAATTACAGGGAGTAAGTCGTGGTAATCTTAATCAATGGCTAGTGGGGTATTGTGCACATTACTAATTTCTCACGGTGTTAGGCTAATAAGCCCTAACAGAGGTTAGGCAAATAAGCCCTAACAGTGATATATCATCACTAATTGGGTGACAGGACCCAATAGTGGTATGACCATCGTCACCAGGAGGTGACACGACGCCATATAACAATAAGATAGAAACCATCGTAATCGCTCTTATGCTGTAATTAATAACTATGTGTCGTTTTCTGTAAAATGAATGATTCACCAGTATTTCCCCGCTGACAAAAATATTTTTAAAACATGTTTCAGGCGACCTGCTGTAAATCAAGGAAAACGTGCTACGGAGCACTAACCAGCTTGAAGAGGTGGCTCAATTAAAATAAATAAACATGTTTTAATAAATCAGGGAATTTCCTAGTCAAATTCCTCTATTGTAAATTCCGGGGTTTATCCCAAGATTATGAAATAAATTAATTGGGCATTTTCAAGTTTTAACGGATCCTGTTAATATCTTCCGCTGTCGCATTAATAGATACCACGGGTTCCTGTCCTGTGACTCGTGACCGGGTCAAACCGGGGCTGGGGCCGTGACATGGAGAATGCTTGGTTCATGCGAACTGGATCTAGTATAAATAGGTGACTTGTGATTTCATTTGTAACGGTTGTGATTCCGGTAGCGAAGCTCTGCCGAAGTGTCTCCAGCTTGTGTAACAGTGTTATATCAATACAAGTGACACTTAACCTACTTCTAAGTGAATATCAAGTTGAATGAAGATCAAATCAATGAATTCCGCCTCTGATTTGGTCTAGAACTCTTCTGATCGACTCGTTTTGATCGATTCAACGATCCTACAAGTGGTATCAGAGCACAGGAGGAAGAGTTCTTATCATTTCAGCTTATTTTCACCGAAAAATCTCACTTCTACTCATTCTTTTACACTTTTTCATCAAATTAACCAAGATTTTACGGATAAAATGGACTGATTTTGCGATATAACACGCGAAACACTGTTTTAATCAATCCTTGAAAAAATCATAACAAAATTCAGCCTAAAACCTGATCAATTTGACAAAATACCTTCCGATTGTTCGGCATGTCGCCAGTTCGCACGATCTGAGACACCAGTTCTCACGGACTAATTACTGAAGTTCGCACAAGAAGCTAACAGTTCACACGGGGAGGTCCACTTCACACGAAGTTGACCCAGGTCGCACCAAGAAGGTCCACTTCGCACGGTGTGAACTCAGGTCGCAGCAAGAAGGTCCAGGTCACACGGTTTGGTTGATTTGAAGAGGTTCAGTTCGCACGGATTGAAGAGGTTCAGTTCGCACGGGGTGTTGATCCAATTCGCACTGATTGAACTCAGATCATTTAAATACTCAGTTCGTTTGAATAGTCTGTTATTGAAAATTTTCGATACCAAAACATGGATTCTGAATTTTATAATGCGTTTGCTACTGCCCCGGGTACTCCTGTTACTGTTGCTCAGAGTGTAACTATGGAAAATGAAATGGGAACGTTCCAGAAATCCCCAAAGCTGATGAGCATTGAAGAATATTACAGTTGGCAAGAACGTTTCGAAAACTGGGTTCAAGCAAATCATTTAAGGTCTTGGGAATGTATTGAAACTAAGTATGTTCGACCCCGTAATAATGTGGGAGTTACAAAGAATATTTCTGAATTTACGGAAAAAGAAAGAGAAATGTACAAGGCAGAAAAGATGCTGATCAGTTTACTTCAACAAGCTGTGAAAGAAGACATCTTCATATTACTTCAACATGATGATAGTGCACGTTCGATTTAGGAAGCACTTCGTACAAAATTCGAAGGAAGTACGGAGATGATCAAGAATAAAAAGTCACTATTAAAGAAAGAATTTGAATTGTTCTCAAGTTTGCCGGGTGCAACTACAAAGACTCTTATCGAGAGATATTGTCATTTAGTGTGTTCAATGAGTCGGTTGGATATCACTAAAGATCGTGAGGAATGGGTTGAAAAATTGGCTGATGCTTTACCTAAAAAAGAATGGGGTACAGATCTTATGATCTTGAAGAATACCGGAGAGTATGATAGATTGACAATTGCTCAATTCATTGAAAAACTTGAGGGACAAGATCTTGAACAACAAAAGATCGCTAGAATGAACAATTCAAGTGGTCAACAAGATATCAAGATGTATTTCAAAGGCAATGTTCAAAATGTTGAAGCAAGTCCAAAGATCCAAACTGCTTTTAGCGCAGAAAACTCATCCGGATCACTCAATCAAAGCTCAATCAACAACAGTGGATTTTCTTCATATCCGAGTATTAATCCTAATGTTTCAACTTCAAATTATCAGTCTCAAAGTTCAAACAATGGTAATGGTCATATGCTACAATGCAACATCGCGTTGCATCTTCAGAACGGTCAGAATTTCTCTGAAGAAGTTGCTAAAAGTCATATGGCATTACTAGTTACCGTGTTAGAATCATATGAGGGTTTGGTTGCGGGAAGAATCGGAAATCCTATGTTAACAAAAGAGGACTACGATCAGATTGATGCTGAGGAATTGGAGCTAATGGATATTAAGTGGTGTTTAGCGAGCGTGTTGAGGAGAGCTGAGAAATTTAAGCAGATTACCGGAATTGATGACTTTCGTGATGCTAATGTTTCTACTTTAGGTTTTGATAAGTCTAAAGTTACTTGTTTCGGTGCAGGGAAAAAGGACATTTCAAGAGGGAATGTACCAACCGAGAAGCAGGAGGAGCTCAGAATCCTTTCGGCAACAATGATTATCATAGGAAAGCAATATATCATTAGGTAGCTCAAAAACCGTCAATTGAAGATGGAAAGAAGAAAGATTGTATTACTATTCCAGATCAAGAAGATGAAAGATTGCCAGAGGGATTTAGCTGGGACAAATATATTCCGGCTGAAAGTAATTCAAAGTTTAGAGCATTTATTGCACAGATCATTCAAGAGCCAGAGTTAATGAAAGAATGGATGGATGTGTTTGCAAATGATGAGAAAAGTCAAGATGAAGAGTCTGTTTCTTCAGATGATAGTTCAGAAAAGACACCAGTCTTTGATCAATCATCAATTGATAGCAGTGATGATGATGATGAAGAAATTAATCAAATAAACATTGGTAAAACTCATCTATCACCTGAAGGTTTCAAATTTTATTTTGCAGATAAATTGGAGAAGCTAAAGGAGAAACGAGCTGCAAAAGAAAAGAAAGAGGTAAAATGTGAGAAGGTTGTTCAGGTGGAAGAGAAGAATGAACAGAGTGGAAAGGTTAAAGTTGCTGAGAAAATTGTTGAGATTGAAAAGATTGTACAAGTCACAAAACCTTGTCTGAAATGTTTGGAACCATGCAAACATTGCGAAGAGAAAGATAAGAAGTATAGTGAACTCGATGAGATGAAAGAAAAATTATTGTTCGATGTCAAGTACGTGAAAGAATCTTATGACGTGTTGAACAGAACAGTAAACCAATTGGAAAAGACAAACTTAGAAAGGGAAGATGCTTTGACCAATGATGAATGCAACAATGATGTCTAAGCAGAAGGCCATAAATCACTATATTGAAGAGTGTGAAAAGTTAAAGCAGGAATTGGAGACTGAAAAGATTGAGAATGAAAGAATCAGACGATTGCTTATGAGTTATTCAAGTTTTGATTATTTGATTGATAGAATTTATCCGACTGTTGCAGGTTTTGAAGCTTTTCAAGATAAGAAGTCGGAAGATATGGATACTGGTAAGAAACAAAGTGCAAATTATAACAAGTGTCCGCCTCCGATCTGTGAAGGTTATTCTCCCAGAAAACCAAATTCCGAACAACTCAAAAAGGCAGTCAATATGTAGGATCGTGTTCAGACCCGAGACGAGTCAATCAGAGGCGTTCTACCCAATATGAAAGGTGGAAACAGACATATTGTGTGTGATTCAGAAAGATATGCACTTCTAACTGTCTTTAAATTGATATCCAAGCAATTACAGATCTGTAGACACTTCGATAGAGCTTCGCCATCGGAAAACACTATGCTAATTCATTTTCAAATGAACCGGAAATACTCCTGTTTATAGACTTTGTAATTCCGCTTGAACAAGACGCAAACGGAATCACATTACAAACGAAATTACATATTCAAACGAGATTACAAGTTCAAACGAAATTAGCTAATTGACCTCTTCAAGCGGAATTAGCCATCTCAAGCGGAATTAGCCATTTGACTTAATTTCTCGATCTTCGTGCCATGAACAATGCAAGACTCGATACAAGACGAAGTCGACAGACGTATGCACTAACAGACTCCCCCTCGGATGTTGACGAGTCTTAAGTGTCGAGTCTTCAACATCTTCAGTCTTTATCAGTCTTTTCTTCCTGAAGTATCTGACACTGTAAAGTATTCTCAATCTTCTTTCTCTTTCTTCCAGAATCGCAACCTGGCTCTATGCTCTTCTTGATCAGGTCTCTTGATTCCTTAAGTTTATCAGCATCATCAGCTTGTGTAAAATTCAGGTCCAAGATCATAACCTGGTTAAACCTGCACATTCTTAACCCAGAAATAAATTTCACAATTTTAAAATTTGACAAATTTACATACTACTTGCAGGTAACATTCCAGAATGATTTATTATTATAAAAGCTTCTGATGACCACTTGTAGGTAAATATTTAAAATCTTTTCCATTTAAACACAAACTCCCCCTTACCACATGCTCATCATGTTTAGCACTTGAAATTTTGAAAATCAGTTCTCTAACATCAGTTGTCGAAAATCTTTTTGTATTTTTCAAAATTTTATGCTAAAACACACTTAAAATCTTTTTGAATTTTTTACTAAATGAAAATGAAGTAAAGAAATATTTACAGACAATATTTTTGTGAGTTTTTGTAAGAGGATCATATCAGTTTATGACAAGTCACAAGTACCGTTGAGCTTAGTTACACATTAAGAATTAAACAATTCACTTAGATTGCCGATATACTGATCCACTTAAATTCTCACACAAATTTCAACTGATTCAGGATATGAATTAGATGTCTTAAGGACTTAAACTCATTCATGTGTCCCACCTCTTGAATATACTTCCGTATCCAGATCCCAATATTCAGTCTTACAGGTGAGTATACCACAGATGATATCTGTAAGGGGTTAAATGCGAAAAACCGTGAGAGCTCAGGTCAGAACTTCCATTCAGCAGAGAGATGACGGCTTCGACTTTTGGTGGGTCCCTTTTAGAGGATCTTTTTTACAACAGCACATGATTTGCATTTTTCAATGTTTCATCATTTTTTATGCTGAGAGCAGGCTTTTATTTCAAGCAAGCGAAAAGTATTCTCCGGGGACTAGGCCATTGTTTCCGCAAAATCAGAAGTCTCGGGATAATACCCCAGATATCACTGAGTATAAAGACCTAGTATTTCAGAAAGAGGGATCCTTCAAACGAAATTTCAGGGGTTACCTATATATCCAAGTAGTGTTCCCCACGAAATAAGCAAGTTTGAATTTAAGTTCATATCCCGAAAAAAGCTTACTAAATAAAACCTATCGGCATATCATCAATGAGACCGTTTAACGCTATTTAATCATTACATTTCTTTAGCATACTGTAACTGTCCACTGATGTACTATCATTTCCTCTTTTCTAACAACAAAACTCGTTTTGAATTTTATCATGTTTTTGTCTTTTTCAAATTTTCTAATGTTTTTGGATTTTCTGAAAAATTCTTACTCCCCCTAAAATTCAAACACATTTAAAGGAAATTTGAAAACAAACTGTACAAGTAAAATGACAACTGATATCTAATCACTTCAATTCGCCATTCACTTGGCATAAACAATCAGAACTTCCCCTTACAACAAACTATTTTCTCATTATGATTTCAAAACACTTAAGTTTGTTTTAATCAAAATGATTTTTTCAGAAAATTAGTTTTGTTGATTTTACCACTTGTAGGTTAGGAGTCCATCACATTGTTTTTCTCAGTATCACATGTAGAAAATCAAGTACAACTTAATGTCCCTGATTTACCACTTGTAAGTATCAAACCAAAAACCTCTTATAAGTCAAAATATCACCGAAGTGAATTTCTCAAGAAATGTGCCGATTCCTGCTCCACTCTTACCAACCTGGGAGCTCCAGCAAGTCATACTTCTCACTTATGAAAAACAGACATCCAAGCTTCACCAAACTTGGATGTTACCTCCTCATCTGCACTCGGGTAGTAAGATGCTTTCTTTGTTTCATAAAAATCTTTTACCCCTTTGACCTTTCCCTCGACCATTTTCCCAAAAATCTTTTTAACATTTCCATTAAACACTTTCTCAACATCAAATTCTTTCTTCTCAGGATAGAATTGATTTGAGATTTCAACTTTCCCAACTTTTGATTTAAAATTTTCATCCCTCAATGGTGGAAAATGTACATCATCCATTGGAGGTACTGAGTTTTCTTCGTTAACTTCAACCTGTGGCTCATCTGACTTTGTAGAATCAGATTCATCGCCAAGTTTCTCATAAAACTTCTTAACAACCCACATTTGGTTGTCATGCTCAGCTCTCTTTTTATAAAATCTTGTCTTAGAACACTCACCAACTTCATAAGTTGAATTTTCAAAAATTTTGAATTTTTCAGTTGGATGTTCAGCTTTATCAACAACAATTTCTTTAAGTTTTTCTGAGACTCCTTGTTTCGTCTTTATAGTCTGAGGACAGTTCCAAGCAATATGACCAGCTTCATTGCATCTGAAACAGGTTCTAGTCTCTTTCTTCTGATAAGCTCCAAACTTCTTCTTTTCAGCAAGAAACTCCTGATTTGACTGTCTCCAGAAAGGTTTCTTCTTTTCTTCTTCTGCACTTCCTCCTGAAACAAATTTTGTGTTTGTTTTAGAAATTTTTTCATTTTTATGATTTTCAGGTGGGATAAAACCTAATCCTTTCTTTTTTAAACTACCGTTATGGTTTGGTTTCTTTTGAAAACCAGAACCGTAACCTTTTTTCTTATTTAAACGTTGTTGAACTCTTGAAGTGTATTTTTTAGGTTTTTCAGTAAGAATTACATCTTTTATTTCAGAAATATTGATTTCTGTCATTTTGAAAACCTTTTTGATCTTTTTCAAATCTAACACTTCTTATTGGAAACTCTTTATCAGAGTATAATTTGTCAGAATCATTCAAAGTATATGCAACTTCAAATGCTTCATCATTCAAATTAGACTTTGATAGCAAAAATTATTTACTATAACCCCATTTAACCGACGTCTTTTAACTCTTGTCAACTGAACTTGGACTCCCTGACTCAGACTTTGACTCCAACTCCTCATCTTTATCCAACACCTGATCGACCACCTTTTTTATTAACTCTGACTCATGATCAGTGTCAGAAGATGTGAATGTGACATCAATATTTTCTGGTAACTCGTCAGTTGTTTCAGATTTTAACTCTATATTGACAGCCTTTTTTACTTGCTCCTCATTTGGTTTTCTGGGAGAATATTCTTCCCAGATTGGAGGCGGACACTTGTTGTAACTAACACTGTGTTTCATACCAGTATCCTTCTTCTTTGGCTTCTCATCTTTAAATGCTTCAAGACCTGCAACAGTTGGATAAATTCGATCAATCAGATAATCAGAACTAGAATAACTTTGTAATAACCGTCTGATTCTTTCATTTTCTATCTTTTCATTTTCCAACTCCCGCTGCAAATTTGCACATTCTTCAATGTAATGATTAATCGCCTTCTACTTTGTCATCATCACTGCATTCATCATGGTCAATGCATCTTCTCTCTCAGAGTTTGTCTTTTGCAGACCAGTTACTGTTCTGTTCAACACGTCGTACGATTCTTTCACATAATTAAGATAGAACAGTAATTGTTCTTTCATCTTCTCAAACTCAGCCAACTTCTCATCCTTTTCTTCACATTTCTTGCAAGATTCCAAGCATTTTTCACACGGCTTGATAACCTCAACAATCTTTTCAACTTCGATTATTTTCTCCACTTCAACAACTTTTTCATCTTCAACCACCTTTTTTATTAATCCAAACACTTGTTCAGCAAATTTAACTTTTTCACTATGTTCAGAATTCTTTTCTTGATCAACACTTTCAATTTTCTTCTTTTTCTGTTCTTTTGCTGCTTGTTTCTCCTTTAGCTTTTTCAAGCGATCTGCAAAATAAAATTGAAAACTTTCAGGAGATAAATGAATTTTTGCAACATTAATATGTCTTTCTTCCTCATCATCACCACTGTCATCAGTTGGTGATTGATCAAAATCAATTGTCTTTTCAGAACTATCATCTGAAGAACCAGAATCAGATGATGTTTGATAAAAAAACAGTTGCTTCTTCTGAACTTTCAACGGATGAAACAGATTCTACTTCTTGATTCTTCTCATGAACACCAATCACTTTCATCCATTCTGTAAATAGATCAGAATCTTGAACTATCTTTGCAATGAAAGCTTTAAACTCCCCATTCTCATTTACAAACTTATCCCAGCTAAATCCTGGAGCCATTTTCTCATCGTCTTGATCAATTATACCATAATAAGCTTTCTTGTTTGCATCTTCGATCATTCTAGCATGAGCAGTTTGTGGTTCCTTTTGTTGATTTGGTTGATGAGCAACTTGTTGATATATAGCTTTCCGATAATAATCATCTTTTCCAAATGGATTCTTTATTTCACTAGCTTCTTGATTTTTGCATTCTCTCTTGAAATGACCTTTTTCCCTGCATCGAAAACAAGTAACTTTAGATTTATCAAAACCCAAAGTAGAAACATGTGCATCCAAGAAATCATTTCTTCCTGTAATCATTTTGAATTTTTCAGCTCTTCTCAAGACACTAGCTAAGCACCATTTGATGTCCATAAGCTCCATCTCTTCAGAGTCTATCTGATCGTAATCCTTTTTTGTCAGCATAGGATTTCCGATCCTCCCTGCAACCAAACCTTCATAGGATTGTAACACAGTTGCAAGTAACGCCATGTGATCTTTTGCAATTTCTTCAGAAAAACTTTGACCATCTGGAAGATTCAATGCAATATTGCACTGTATCACACAACCATTCCTACTTTTTGAACTTTGAGAATGAAAACTTGAAGTTGAACTTTTAGGATTAAAACTTGGATATGAAGAAAATCCACTGCTGTTGTTTGAACTTTGATCAACATTTCCAGATGAGTCTTCAGCACTAAAAGCAGTTTGGATTTTCGGACTCATTTCAACCTCTTGAACACTGCCTTTGTAATACATTTTCACATCTTGTTGACCACTCGGATTATTCATCCTCGCAATCTTTTGTTGTTCAAGATCTTGACCTTCAATCTTTTCGATGAATTGAGAAATTGTCAAACCATCATATTCTCCGGTGTTCTTTAAGATCATCAAAAATGTACCCCATTCTTTTTGAGGTAAAGCATCAGCTAATTTGTCAACCCATTCCTCTCGTTCTTTGGTTATGCTTAACAATGACATAGAACGCACTAAGTGGCAATATCTTTCAATCAATTTCTTTGTATCTTCCCCTGGCAAACTTGTGAATAGATCAAATTCTTTCTTAAGCAATGCCTTTTTACTCTTAATCATCTTCTCACTTCCCTCAAATTTGATTTTAAGAGCATCCCAAAATGGCTTCTTTAATAGCTTGCTGAAGTAGACTAATCATCATCTTTTCAGCTTTGTACATGTCTCGTTCTTTATCAGTGAATTCAGAGATTGTTTTCTCAACTTGCAGATCAGTACGTGGTAGTACATACTTTTTCAAAATACACTCCCAAGATCTCAAATGGTTTGCTTGAACCCAATTTTCAAACCGATCTTTCCAACCGTAATACACCTCAATGCTCATTAGCTTAGGGGGTTTTTGCATAGTTCCAGTTTCGTTTTCCAAGTTCATGCTTTGAGCAATGGTAGCCGGATTAGTCGGGGATGTTGCAAATGCGTTGTAAAATTCTTCACTCATGATTCGGTAGACCTTTTCACAAAAACAGGTACTTTCAAACGAGATTAGGTTTCAAACGAAATTGCTTCAAACGAGATTACCCTTTCAAGCGAGATTAACCTACACACAAACTTCAAACGGATTAAAAGCTTCAAGCGAAATTAGACACTTCAAATGAAATAACTGATTTTGTTTGAACTTTCAAACGGAATACCAATTTGAAGCGGAATTACTAATTCCGTTTCAAACTTTCAAACGGAATAACAACACTGAAGCGGAATACCCAAGCGAAATTACGTTTTCAAGCGGAATTACCACCAACTTTCAAACAGAATTATGGTACTCGTTCAAACGGAATTAACTGTTTGGCCCATTTTTGTCATTTTTACTTTGAATTATGATCTGATTTTCTCAAGGGTTTGTTAAAACACAATTTCGCTTATGTTGTGAAAAATTCAAGCCATTTTAACCGTTAAAACTTGTTCAATTTAGAAAAGAAGGTGTAGAAGTAAGAAAATGAAATGAAATCAAGCTGAAATTGGCAGAACTCCTCCTCCTGAGCTCTGATACCACTTGTAGGATCGTGTTCGGACCCGAGACGAGTCAATCAGAGGCGTTCTACACAATATGAAAGGCGGAAACAGACATATTGTGTGTGATTCAGCAAGATATTCACTTCTAACTGTCTTTAAATTGATATCCAAGCAATTACAGATCTGTAGACACTTCGACAGAGCTTCGCCGTCGGAAAACACTATGCTAATTCATTTTCAAATGAACCGGAAATACTCCTATTTATAGACTTTGTAATTCCGCTTGAACAATACTCAAACGGAATCACATTACAAACGAAATTACATATTCAAACGAGATTACAAGTTCAAACGAAATTAGCTAATTGACCTCTTCAAGCGGAATTAGCCATCTCAAGCGGAATTAGCCATTTGACTTAATTTCTCGATCTTCGTGACAAGAACAATGCAATACTCGATACAAGACGAAGTCGACAGACGTTACCTGACAACATTGATGTCACATTCACATCGTCTGACACTGATCATGAGTCTGACTTAATAAAGAAAGTGGTCGATCAGGTGTTGGATAAGGATGAGGGGTCAGAGTCAAAGTCTGAATCTGAGAGTTCGAGTTCATCAGTCAACAGTTTGAAACCATCGGTCAAAAGGGTTTACAATAAAGATTTTCTGTTATCAAAAAATAATTTGAATGATGAACCAATCAAGGTGGCATATCCTTTGAATGATTTAGACAAATTATATTCTGATGAGGAATTTCCCATAAAAATGTGGAAATTGAAAATATTAAAACAGTTTTTAAATTGATAAAAATAAAGTTTTCAGAAATAAATGATAAAATGGGATTTTCAAAACCTAAACATACTTCTAGAGTTCAACAACGTTTAAACAAGAAGAAAGGATTCGGTCCAGGTCATCAAAAGAAACCGAATCATAAAAGTAATTTCAAAAAGAAGGGGTTGGGTTTTGATGTTGAAAATAATCAAAATATTAAAGATTTTAAATCAAAAACTGTATTTGTTTCAGGTGCTAGCTCTGAAGAAGAGAAAAAGAGCTCATTCTGGAAGCAATCGAACAAAGCGTTTCTTGCAGAAAAACAGAAACATGAGAAGAATGAAGCTAATCAGAAAAAGGAGACAAGAACCTGTTACCGATGCGAAGAAGTTGGTCATATTGCCTGGAATTGTCCAAAGGCAACCAACACACAACAGTAAGTGTCTTCTAAACTGAAAGAAAAAATTGTTGATAAAACTGAACCACCAACTGAAAAATTCAAAGTGTTTAAAAATTCAACATATGAAGTTGGTGAGTGTTCTAAAAGGTTTTACAGAAGAAGAGTAAATCTTAACAACCAAACGTGGGTTGTTAAGAAATCAGATGTTAAATCTGGCGATGAATCTGACTCGTCAAAGTCAGAAGAGCCACAAGTTGAACTAAAAAGAGAAAAGTCAGTACCACCAATGGATGATGTCAACTTTCCACCTTTGCGGGCTGCAAATTTAAAATCAAAAGTTGGAAAAGTAGAAATTTCGAATCAATTCTATTCTGAAAAGAAAGAATTTGATGTCGAAAAGGCTTTCAATGGGAAAGTAAAGCATATTTTTGGTAAGATGGTCGATGGAAGGGCCAAAGGGGTAAAAGAATTTTATGAAGCAAAAAGAAATGTTCAATGACCGAGTGAAAATAACTCGGGAACACCCAAAGCTGGTCAGGATTGGGTGTCTGTTTTCCATGCTTAAAAATCCTGACTTGCCGGAACTCCCAGGTTGGTAATTGGGGAGTAGGAATCGGCATCTTTCTTGAGAAACTAAAATTGTTATATTTCGTAAAACAAGTGGTATTGTTGATAAGAACTTACAAGTGGTTAATCAAGGTAATTAAGTTGAACTTGATTTAACTTTCATTCAAGTGGTTAAAAGAAAAGGAAAAGTGATTTTACAAGTGGTTGAAAAACAAAGTGATGAATGAATCCCCATGTTTGTGAAATGACAAACAAAACTAATTTTCCAGAAAAACCATTTTGATTAAAACAAACTTAAGTGTTTTGAAATCATAAAGGGAAAATAGTTTGTTGTCAGGGGGAGTTCTGATTGTTTATGCCAAGTGGATGGAGAATTGAAGCAATTCACAACAGTTTGTCAGTTTATTTGTACAGTTTATTGCTTTTACATTTCAAATTTTCCCAGAAAATCAAAATTGTAACATATTTTGATTTTAGGGGGAGTAAAAAATTTAAAAATTTTGAAAATTTGAAAAATCCAAAAACATGATAAAATCTAAAATCCAAAAACATCAAAAAATCAAAATAAGTTTTGTTGTGAAAAAGAGGAAATGATAGTACATCAGTAGACAATCACAGTACGCTAAAGAATTGGAAAGTTAAAATGTGATAAACGGTCTCACTGATGATATGCCAGTAGGTTTTTATACGCTTAGTAGATTGTTGTCGAGATATAAACCTAAATATTAAACACTTACTTATTTCGTGGGGAACATCTCTCGGATATATAGGTAACCCCTGAAATCTTGTTTGAAGGGCTTTCTATTTCTGACATACTAGGTCTTTGTGCGTGATGATATCTGGGGTATTATACCAGGACTTCTGATTTTGCGGGAGCAATAGCCTAGTCCTCGTATAATACTTTGTACTGCTTTAATCATAAAGCTCACCCTCAGCATAAAAAATGATGAAACATTGAAAAATGCTAATCATGTGATGTTGAAAAGAAGATCCCTAAACGGGACACACCGAAAGACGAGGCATCATCTCTCTGATTGAACGGAAGTTCTAGCCTGAGCTCTCATGGTCTCGCATTACCCATTTACAGATATCATTAGTGTACATTCACCTGTAAGACTGAATATAGGAGTCTGGATACGGGAGTATATTCTGAGGTGGGACACGCGAATAAGTTAAGTCCATTAAAACACTAATCTCGTATCTCGAAACAGTTGAACTTTGTGTGAAAATTTAAGTGGGTCAGTATACTGACAATCTAAGTGAATCGTTTAGAACTTAAAGTGTTTAAAGCTCAATGGTACTAGTGATTTGTCATAAACTGATATGATCCTCTTACACAAACTCACAAAAACATTGTCTGTAAATATTTCTTTACTGCTTTTCATTAAAGTAAAAATCCAAAAAGAGTTTAAATGTGTTTTAGCATAAAATTTTGAAAATTCAAAAAGATTTTATTTCATTTTATTTTCGACAACTGATGTTGGAAAGCTGATTTTCAAAGTTCCAAGTGCTGAACATGATGAACAAGGTTTGGGAGAGTTTGTTTGAAATAATTAAATGGTTTCAAATTAATGAAATGTCAAATTTGAATGTTTCAAATACAGGTGATTTAGCAGAGATTAACATTGTTATAAAATGAAATTTATTTTTGGGTAGAGTTTGTGAAGATAGAGAATTCCAGATTGCGATCCCAGCATATGGAATGGGGGAGTCTGAAGAGGTAAGAGCCAGGATACGTTCCTGAACCTGTGAAAGTTGTAGAGCCAGATTCAGATCCTGGAACATTGATTGAGATAGAAACTGCTGATGCTGATAAAGCTTAAAGAATCAAGGGATCTGATCAAGAGAATTAGAGAGAGGATAGAGCCAGATTGAGATTCTAAGAGAGAGAAGAGAGAGGATTGAAGGATGCTTACAGAGAAAGATACTTTGGATAGAGCGGGAAGACTGATGAAGACTGAAGACTTGACATACTGAAGACTCGTACTGAAGACTCGTCAACATCCAAGGGGGAGTTTATTAGTGCATATGTCTGTCGACTTCGTCTTGTATCGAGTCATGTAATAGGTTTGATAGATCAAGTCACGTAGTTCAAGAAAAACGAAAAATATATCAGAACAAGGCAGTTCACATGAACTGACCAGTTCATGCGAACTGGTTTTACCAGTTCGTGCGAACTGGAGAATGCTTGGTTCATGCGAGCTGGATCTAGTATAAATAGGTGACTTGTGATTTCATTTGTAACGGTTGTGATTGCGGCAGCGAAGCTCTGCCGAAGTGTCTCCAGCTTGTGTAACAGTGTTATATCAATACAAGTGACAGTTAATCTACTTCTAAGTGAATATCAAGCTGAATGAAGATCAAATCAATGAATTCCGCCTCTGATTTGGTCTAGAACTCTTCTGATCGACTCGTTTTAATCGATTCAACGATCCTACAAAATCGCCAATAAGTTCCTAAATCATAAAATGACTGGAATAGACTGCAAAGGTTACACTACCATATTGTTCGAATATGCTAGGATAGTGCCAACCTTAGCCTCACCTGAGCCAATGTTAATCTCCCGTTACATTTGGGGATTAATTAGTGAGATTAGACATGTAGTCAAGGCAGCTAGACCTCAAACCATAGAAGAAGCAGTAGAATTAGCCAATACCCTGACTGATGAATTGGTACGCACCCAAGAAGAAAACCAGAGAAAGAACCTAGCTCAGAAACTTACCCAAGAATTTCAGTACCATGGAAAAGATACAGGTTCTCCTCTACACCCTACTGTAAGTATTTTAAAAGGAAGCACTCTTGAAGATGCTCGCTATATTGCAACTTTTTCAAAATGTCTAGACACAAGGAAGAAACCTAACAATATGATATGTTTTAATTGTGGAGAAACTGGGCACATCAGACCGAACTGTCCGAAACTAGCTCTAGCAGCAACCAACAAAGCTAAGACAACTGAAGGACCCAAGAAGAATGCTAGAGCATTTGTTCTGACAGCTGAGGAAGCCAAGATGATTCCAGATGTGATTGCTGGTACGTTTTTAGTTAACAACGTTTTTGCCAAGGTATTATTTTACTCTGGTGCAAACCAAAGTTTTATCAATACTTCTTTTTACCAACTTCTCGACCAACCCTTAACCAAACTTTGACAAGATTGTCTGGTAGAAATGGCAAATGAGAATCCATTAAGATTAGTGAAATCTTGCAGGGAGCAAGAATAGAAATCCTGAACCATCATTTCTTTGCTAACCTTTACCCAATGAATCTAGCTGGATTCGATGTTGTATTAGGAATGGATTGGTTGGTAGCCAATCGTGCCAGTATTTTATGTGATCAAAAGTTAGTACAAGTAAGTACACCAAGTGGTAAAAATATCACAATTAAAGGAGATAAGCTAATTAGGTCGACAAAATTCATCCCTGTGATGAAAGCTGCAAGTTATTAAAGGAAAGGAGGAATAGTATATATGATTTCTGTAATCATTAATACTAAAGGAAAAGAATTAAAAGATATTCCTATAGTATCTAAATTCTTAGATATTTTTCCAGAAGAGTTACCTGGATTACCGCCTGATTGAGAGGTTGAATTTAGAATTCACCTAATACCAGGGACGACACCGATTGCCAAAGCACCATATCGATTAGCACCAATGGAGATACAGGAACTGAAGGAACAATTGGACGAACTTCTTGACAAAGTTTTATACAACCTAGTTCATCGCCGTGGGGAGCGCCGGTTTTGTTTGTCAAGAAGAAAGACGGATCAATGCGTATGTGCATTGACTACCGAGAATTGAACAAGGTTACGATTAAGAATCGGTACCCACTACCGAGAATCGATGATCTGTTCGATCAACTTCAAGGAGCTCGATTCTTTTCTAAGATCGATTTACGCTCAGGATATCATCAATTGAAAGTACAGGAAGAGGACATTAATAAAACTGCTTTCAGAACAAGGGATGGTCATTATGAATTTACCGTCATGCCATTTGGTTTAACCAATGCCCCAGCCGCATTTATGGACATGATGAACAGGATATGTAAATCGTACCTAGACAAATTCATAATTGTCTTTATAGATGATATTCTAATTTATTCTAAGAGTAAGAGGAACACGCAGCGCATCTGCATACACTTTTGACATTATTGAGAAAAGAAAAGCTTTATGCTAAGTTCTCAAAATGTGAATTCTGGTTATAAGAAGTGAAATTCCTTGGACATTTGGTTAATCATGAAGGAATTCATGTGGATACCACAAAAATCGAGGCGATTACCAAATGGAAAGTCCCTGAATCACCAACTGAGATGAGAAGTTTTCTTGGACTGGCAGGATATTATAGACGGTTTATCCAAGATTTCTCTAGGATAGCCATTCCATTAATCAAACTGACTTGCAAATCAATTAAGTTTGAATGGGGACCAAAATAGGAAGAAGCCTTTAAGATTCTTAAGCAAAGGTTAACTAATGCACCCATACTCGCATTACCAGAAGGAACTGAAGACTTTGTAGTCTATTGTGATGCGTCTAAGTTAGGATATCGATGTGTGTTGATGCAATGACAAAAGGTTATAGCTTATGCCTCTATACAACTTAAGAAACATGATGAGAATTACACAACCCATGATCTAGAGTTAGGAGCCATAGTTTTTGCCCTTAAGATTTGGAGACACTATTTATATGGAAATAGATTTGTTGTCTTCACCGATCATAAGAGTTTAAGATATATTTTTGGGCAAAAAGAATTAAATATGAGACAGAGATGTTGGATGGAAATTCGTAGTGATTATGATTGTGATATCCAGTATCATGCTGGAAGAGCTAACGTCGTAGCTGATGCTTTAAGTCAAAAGTATCATGAAGAGCCCAAACGAGTACGCTCTCTTAAATTAAATATGCTGATTGATTTAAATGAGCAAATTAGAGAGGTACAGGAAACAGCATTCAAGGACAATGCTGAAGGCTTAAAAGGAATGATTAAGGAATTAAAACAAGGATCAGATGGAATTTGGAAGTTCCATAAGAAAAGAATGTGGATACCTAAACAAGGAAACCTACGCCACAAAATTCTAGAAGAAGCTCATAAGTCTAAGTATACGATACATCCTAGAAGTGATAAAATGTATCAAGATTTAAGAAAGAATTTCTGGTGGATAGGAATGAAAAAGGATATAGCAAATTATGTTGCTAAATGTTTGACCTGTTCATAAGTTAAAGCTGAACATCAGAAACCTTCAGGATTATTACAGCAACTAGAAATGCCAATATAGAAATGGGAATTGATAACAATTGACTTTGTTACCAAATTACCCAAGACTCGAAAAGGAAATGATACAATCTGGGTGATTATTGACAGATTGACTAAATCTACTCATTTCTTACCAATGAAGGAAACTTTCAGTATGGAACAGTTAGCCAAGTTATATGTAAATGAAATAGTTTCATTACATGGAATTCCTTTATCTATTGTATCTGATAGAGATAGCCGTTTTACTTCTCATTCTTTGACAAGTTTCCAAAAAGCAATAGGAACCAGGTTAAATCTAAGCACAACTTATCTACACAAACAGACGAACAAAGCGAAAGGACAATACAAACAATGGAGGATATGCTTAGAGCCTGTGTAATTGATTTCGGAGGAAATTGGGATGACCATTTACCATTAATAGAATTTTCCTACAATAACAACTATCATACAAGCATTAATGCTGCACCTTTTGAAGCACTTTATGGACGAAACTGCCGAACTCGAGTTTGTTGGGCAGAAATTGGAGAAAAACAACTATCTGGACCTGAGATAGTACAAGAAACAATGGACAAGATTATTCAAGTCAAGAAAAGACTAAAAGCAGCACGAGATCGTCAAAAGAGTTATGCAGATAACTGAAGAAAACCTTTAGAATTTCAAGTAGGAGATAAGGTATTGTTAAAAGTTTCTCCATGGAAAGGAGTAGTCAGATTCGTTAAAAAAGGAAAGCTAAACCCCATGTATGTTGGACATTTTGAGATCATTAGAAGGATAGGACTTGTAGCTTATCAGCTACAACTGCCAAAAGAAATGGCAGGAATACATGACATGTTTCATGTATGTAATCTCAAAAAGTGCTTAGCAGACGAATCTTTAGCGATACCTCTTAAGGACATTGAGGTAAACAAGAAACTTAAGTTTGTAGAAAAAACCCATTCAGATTGAAGATAGAAAGATCAAGAATCTCAAACACAAAAGACTAGTTCTGGTCAAAGTGAAATGGGATTCCAAGAGAGGACCAGAATACACTTGGGAGCTCGAGTCAGAGATGCAGAAAAAACACCCACACCTATTCCAGTAGACCTCGAGGACGAGATCTAAAACAAGGTGGGGAGGATATAATAACCCTCCTAGAACCCTTAACGTGACCCTAAAACTTTCCTTATATACCTCGTATACGAGAAACGAGCCCGAAATACCCTTACATTTATAAAAAACAAAGTAAACAAAATTCGGGAGTCGCTCACGAGGCGCGACCCCCTTAGCCTCATGAGTCGCGAGCCGCGACTGGCTTTGTTTGCTGGACAAGGCATTGCGCCACGTGTCCAGTGACTTGGCAACCCTACACCTTGACTCGACAAGGCTATAAACGACACGCAGTCTCTCGCGGGCTGTGAAAGAACAAGAGGAGGCCCTCGCGGGCCGCGAGCCGACCTCAGACAGACCTATAAATAGGAGGTCGAGGCTCATTTGTTCAACGTTCATTTTCTGAATTCTCTCTCAACTTTCTGTTAACAATTATAATACTTGGGTATTATACCCCTATAAAGCAAAGCTCTACCTTGTTGTAAGTTGTGACAACCCGAACCTTCGAGGTCAGTAACTTTAATTTGCTTATATCCCTAAACACGTAAATAGCCTATTGTGACCCACCTTTGCCAATTATAACAATCTCAACCCCTAAACTGTTAGCTTCAATATGGACTTGAACCCAATTAGAGCCTTGCATTAGGAACCGTCCACTTTGGTCTTGTGTGTTACGATTGGGCTTAGCAAGTATAGACACATAGCTATGTGAAATAGTAAACTAATTGTTTGAATGGGCCTGAGCCCACTTCCGTCAATTTAATGAACCGCCCCCAAGTTGTATTATATAGGTATACGTAACTTGTAGAATTATAATCTCGTACTTAAAAATCAAACCCTACCCCTCTCTCAAACCTGCGATCGGCAGTAAACACCCCCCCCCCCCCTCTCTCTTCTCTGATTCGCGACGAGTAATAGCAGACCCCCCTCCTCCTTGTGCCAAGCTTTATACACCGTGTGGATTAGTCTTGCATCCTTGTCTTTCGGTTAGTCATGCATATTTATGTTAACTTTTACATGATTGTTTCGATATGAGATTTTATTAGCAAGAATGATTAGGGATATATAATAGTGATTGATGAATCCGTAGTGATGACTAGATAGATTAATGGTTGATACTTATAATAATCATGATTGATGATGTATATGTCCGATATGATCGTGCTTATAATAATCGTGAGTAATGATTTATATGTCTGGCATACTTGTAATCGATGCATGTGAACTGATGTTGGCCGATAGCATGGAATCATAGGATAGGGTCGGTTATTGTTTATAAATTTGCGAGATGAATTTGATTATATAAGTATTATAAGGGCCTTGTAAATTGTGATGTTTATCTTGAGCAAATTGATGTTGACATTGTTGGGAATGCACGATGACTAGCAATGATGATGTTGGGTCTGACATAATTAACATATCATATGATAATGATCAGTTTTATAAAAAAAATGTTTAAGTCATTAAAGTGTGGGCTTATGAGGTATAATCGATTGGCTGGGTTAGTGGGCTTGTTAGATGGGCTGCAAATTGTTGGTGGGATTAAGAAATTGCCGAATGATAGAAATTGTTAATGAACCGATTGTTAATGATTATTGAAACTTGGATTTGTGGTTTGAACTTGCATGAGAACTGGATACATATTATATGATTACTTGATGGTAATGGGTTATTATGTTGCTGATTATGACACGTACAACAGGAGTGCTTTTTTGTAGGCCATTTGTGTAATGTAAATGTAGAATAACTGTTGAGTGATTGCCTACAAACATGGTAAATAGTTGTTTGCAAAATAGAAGTGTAACTGGTCTGGTGATTTTAATTGAGGATCTCACACATCCCTTCTGGTCGCTCAAAGGACCTACATCGCACTAGCTCATGGGCCTGTTTGTTAGATGGGCCGCACAGACTAATCTGATCGCACACCGTATGGACCAGGACACTAACTCGGAGCACGAACTGAACTATTGAACCGAGATATACTATTTGGGGTCACACAAAGGAAACAACTCACACACTTGTTTAGAACCGCACACTTGCCACTCGATCACACACACTATCGATGGGCCTTAGACTTATGAGACTGCACACTTTTAAGATTGATGTGTTGGACTGCTAAGTGCTTGTTTAAAACATGGATTGTATTGTGAACTGGTATAGCGTATGAGTATCTGTTAGACAAAAGTACATTAATAACGGACTAATGTGTTACACGACTTCTTGTTATGACTTGCATAGAGAAATGTGTTTTACTGTATGCTACTTGTGTAGCGTGTACGGAAGATATGTGATATACGTGGATATTAAACTGACTATCTTCGGTAACCCTTTTAGGACGTGTTTGATCGACTGTTAAACAAGTAACTAGTCATACCGAGCAAACCAAGGTGAGTTCACACTTTCTACAAGGCATGGGATTCCCAAAGGTTGGGAATGGGTAAAGGATTTAAACTGAAACTGCGTGATCTCCTAGTTTGGGACACGTACACACCCTCTTTATTTGAAGGGTGACAACACGGATACTAGACCAAAACTCTCTATCATGAAGTCCCTCCTTTTATATCGACTTAATCGCCGGGCCAATGGCGAGCGGGTCATTAGTTAGATAGCGCTATTTAGGTTTGACAAGCCTCACACCGTGCCGCAGAGGACGGGCGTGAACTAATGGATCTGGGCACTAATCAATGATGATAGACATTGACGCTAGGGCACCAACTTACTTTAGTCAGTGGTCGATATGGTAAACAGGTCTAGTGGTTAACATGGGGAAGCCCCCACCAACTATGGATATGTTTGGGAAACAGGGTAAACTGATTAACTTACGACTTACAAATGAATTCCTGGTTTTTGAAACAACTTAACAATGAACACCAACTGTGAACTCGCTCAACTTTGTTGTTGATTCGTTGCTACATGCTTTGCAGGACATTAGGTACTCAAGGAGCTTGCACAGGGAGGAACGGTCGTTGTGGGACATGGCAGTGTGTGCCAAGCTATGAACATTACTTTATTTCGTATTTAATACTTCCAATGGGTTTTACAATTATGCTTCTGCTAAACACTTAACTATGCTTTGGTTTTGAACACCTTTCATATTGTTTGGTTGAATTATGTTTACTTACATGCTTGTTCAATATGATTGGTGGCTTGATCCTGGTCAGTCACGCCTCCAAGCGGTGATACTCCGCGTGTGGATTTTGGGGGTGTGACATATTGGTATCAGAGCCATTGGTTATAGTGAACTTGGTTTTAATAAGGGAAAAAGTTTTTTTGTTAAAACCAGACTATAACCTGTACAGTGCTCAACGATCCACAACGACGCTTCACTCCACGTGCAAGGCTCGACATTCTAGGTGATATGGTTTATGTTTTATTGCCTACTTGCTAGTTACATAGAACTTTGCTCGTGATATGCTTAGATAAACATAACAACTATTGTTTGAAAACACTTGTGTGCTTACTCTCTTCTGTCATCGCACTTTCGCGAACCTCTCTCACCCATGTTTCCTTTGATGTGACAGTACACATTTGTTTATGACGAAACACACGAACACACACTCGTCACTATAGCAAGATGGCATGAATTGCTTGCTCACCTTATGATGCGTTGATAGTATGCCATAGTCCTTAGGTTTTTGTGATCTTATCACATTGACGACCTCCGTTTGACATCTGAGTTTGAGGAACCATTTGACATGAGTTAGGAGGAACTGAGATGAGCATGCAAATCGCAATATTATTGTGGGTGCACACATAATAATAATGTGGGGTGCATGCGAGTCCCAGTGAGCCTTGACAAGTGGAAAAGGGGTTCCGTTCCGTTATTTGACCGATGTGAAACATAACAAACCTATAGGGGTCATAGCAGTGATTGTCCCCTACTCGAATGTGAACTTTTCATTCATCTCTAGATCCTTTCGAATCTCGATGCTATCGAGTATTACCTGAACACCCATCTGAACACCTAGCGAACCGTGTAGAATGTTAGGTGCTTATACGAACGTCCCTAAGTAGGATGTCGCAGCGTCGAATGATCGATCTATACCTTTCTTTTTCCTCTTCGTTTGCTGGAACTCATGTATTGACACATCAGATTCTGAAGTGCGATCACTTCTGCAACACTCCCGCAACATACTGAGTATTACTCGAACCACTTGCAACATCGATGGACAGGAGGATGAGCGTAGCACTTTACCGACCTCAGTACTTTGACGACCCTGATTACCGGCAATGAGCACCAGCGAATTGGCTTCAAATGAATCCTTAACCCTTGTCAGCAACTCATGGGAGTCAACTCTTATGAATCAATCGGGGCATAAGTAAGGACAGTTGATGGTAGTATGGAAGGTGTGACTGCCAGCACAGTGAGTAACGCGTTAGGACGTGGCTCAGAATGTGAAAAGATGGACCTTGATGGTGAAGAGTCGTAGAGCTTCGTTTCAAACAACAGCATTAGAGGCAACGGTCACAGCAACAACAAGGTATTTGTAATGGTAACCAACAGTATGGAAAGTGATGGTGCTTACGGCATGGAGTGGCCAATGTTAAATTCAACGACAACAACCAAGGGAACGACGGCCGTACTGGAAATCCTCGCAACGAGTACAACAACACGGGAAATGATGCTCATAGAGGGACATTAGGGATTGGCGTGGGCGACGCCGGGATTATAACAACATGGTAGCCTACGTGTTCTTGGTGACTAATCACTTCGCCACCGTTCTGCTTAACCCTGATGCTTCTTGAAACCCAACCTGTTGTGGAATCGGCTGATGGCGAAAACAATGAAACCACTACTGAGGCTGAAGCTACTGCGGAATTTCGGGACGAAATTCCAAACCAACGGGGGAATGATGTGACACCCCAGGAAAGCATGCAACCTAACTAGCTTCCCCAGTAACTACGTGCTAAATTTCGGGACGAAATTTCTTTCAAGTTGGGGATAATGTGACAACCCGAACCTTCGAGGTCAGTAACTTTAATTTGCTTATATCCCTAAACACGTAAATAGCCTATTGTGACCCACCTTTGCCAATTATAACAATCTCAACCCCTAAACTGTTAGCTTCAATATGGACTTGAACCCAATTAGAGCCTTGCATTAGGAACCGTCCACTTTGGTCTTGTGTGTTACGATTGGGCTTAGCAAGTATAGACACATAGCTATGTGAAATAGTAAACTAATTGTTTGAATGGGCCTGAGCCCACTTCCGTCAATTTAATGAACCGCCCCCAAGTTGTATTATATAGGTATACGTAACTTGTAGAATTATAATCTCGTACTTAAAAATCAAACCCTACCCCTCTCTCTCAAACCTGCGATCGGCAGTAAACCCCCTCCCCCCTCTCTCTTCTCTGATTCGCGGTGAGTAATAGCAGACCCCCCTCCTCCTTGTGCCAAGCTTTATACACCGTGTGGATTAGTCTTGCATCCTTGTCTTTCGGTTAGTCATGCATATTTATGTTAACTTTTACGTGATTGTTTCGATATGAGATTTTATTAGCAAGAATGATTAGGGATATATAATAGTGATTGATGAATCCGTAGTGATGACTAGATAGATTAATGGTTGATACTTATAATAATCATGATTGATGATGTATATGTCCGATATGATCGTGCTTATAATAATCGTGAGTAATGATTTATATGTCTGGCATACTTGTAATCGATGCATGTGAACTGATGTTGGCCGATAGCATGGAATCTTAGGATAGGGTCGGTTATTGTTTATAAATTTGCGAGATGAATTTGATTATATAAGTATTATAAGGGCCTTGTAAATTGTGATGTTTATCTTGAGCAAATTGATGTTGACATTGTTGGGAATGCACGATGACTAGCAATGATGATGTTGGGTCTGACATAATTAACATATCATATGATAATGATCAGTTTTATAAAAAAATGTTTAAGTCATTAAAGTGTGGGCTTATGAGGTATAATCGATTGGCTGGGTTAGTGGGCTTGTTAGATGGGCTGCAAATTGTTGGTGGGATTAAGAAATTGCCGAATGATAGAAATTGTTAATGAACCGATTGTTAATGATTATTGAAACTTGGATTTGTGGTTTGAACTTGCATGAGAACTGGATACATATTATATGATTACTTGATGGTAATGGGTTATTATGTTGCTGATTATGACACGTACAACATGAGTGCTTTTTTGTAAGCCATTTGTGTAATGTAAATGTAGAATAACTGTTGAGTGATTGCCTACAAACATGGTAAATAGTTGTTTGCAAAATAGAAGTGTAACTGGTCTAGTGATTTTAATTGAGGATCTCACACATCCCTTCTGGTCGCTCAAAGGACCTACATCGCACTAGCTCATGGGCCTGTTTGTTAGATGGGCCGCACAGACTAATCTGATCGCACACCGTATGGACCAGGACACTAACCCGGAGCACGAACTGAACTATTGAACCGAGATATACTATTTGGGGTCGCACAAAGGAAACAACTCACACACTTGTTTAGAACCGCACACTTGCCACTCGATCACACACACTATCGATGGGCCTTAGACTTATGAGACTGCACACTTTTAAGATTGATGTGTTGGACTGCTAAGTGCTTGTTTAAAACATGGATTGTATTGTGAACTGGTATAGCGTATGAGTATCTGTTAGACAAAAGTACATTAATAACGGACTAATGTGTTACACGACTTCTTGTTATGACTTGCATAGAGAAATGTGTTTTACTGTATGCTACTTGTGTAACGTGTACGGAAGATATGTGATATACGTGGATATTAAACTGACTATCTTCGGTAACCCTTTTAGGACGTGTTTGATCGACTGTTAAACAAGTAACTAGTCATACCGAGCAAACCAAGGTGAGTTCACACTTTCTACAAGGCATGGGATTCCCAAGGGTTGGAAATGGGTAAAGGATTTAAACTGAAACTGCGTAATCTCCTAGTTTGGGACACGTACACACCCTCTTTATTTGAAGGGTGACAACACGGATACTAGACCAAAACTCTCTATCATGAAGTCCCTCCTTTTATATCGACTTAATCGCCGGGCCAATGGCGAGCGGGTCATTAGTTAGATAGCGCTATTTAGGTTTGACAAGCCTCACACCGTGCCGCAGAGGACGGGCGTGAACTAATGGATCTGGGCACTAATCAATGATGATAGACATTGACGCTAGGGCACCAACTTACTTTAGTCAGTGGTCGATATGGTAAACAGGTCTAGTGGTTAACATGGGGAAGCCCCCACCAACTATGGATATGTTTGGGAAACAGGGTAAACTGATTAACTTACGACTTACAAATGAATTCCTGGTTTTTGAAACAACTTAACAATGAACACCAACTGTGAACTCGCTCAACTTTGTTGTTGATTCGTTGCTACATGCTTTGCAGGACATTAGGTACTCAAGGAGCTTGCACAGGGAGGAACGGTCGTTGTGGGACATGGCAGTGTGTGCCATGCTATGAACATTACTTTATTTCGTATTTAATACTTCCAATGGGTTTTACAATTATGCTTCCGCTAAACACTTAACTATGCTTTGGTTTTGAACACCTTTCATATTGTTTGGTTGAATTATGTTTACTTACATGCTTGTTCAATATGATTGGTGGCTTGATCCTGGTCAGTCACGCCTCCAAGCGGTGATACTCCGCGTGTGGATTTTGGGGGTGTGACATAAGTATTATAACCCTATTAGTTACCCTACATGATCGATCTAGGGCTCCGTAACGCATGTCAAGGCTTTGCCTGACTCAGTCGTTGGAGTTCTGCCTCGTGTTACACCCTATTGATCTAGGACTCTGTAATGTATGTCAAGGCTATGCCTGACTCAGTCATTGGAGTTCTGTCTTGAGTTGTATGGTTAATGTGATTTGGGTTATTTTACTAACACGTGTGCATTATTTAATTTTTAATAGATAATAACCAGGAGATACAACAGGAAGCCTTAGTATTACCTAAGTAAACAAAGTGAGTACATTCTCTTTTTGTCACCTTTTTGTAAATTACTTTCGTGAGTCAAGATACTTTACCAAAACCTCAAATGTTTTAAATTACACTTAACAGTAATTGAGTATTTGTGATTCTACAATTGTTGCCGGTAAGTTAGGGTTTTGTATACAAAATGTGAAAGACGTTACCATTGGACAATGAGATAGCCAATGAGTAATATGACCCACAAGTCAGGTGTTGACAGTACTGAATGAGTAATTGTGTAGATATAAATAAATGTAATTGCGGATGTCCTCAATACTGTAAAGTTGTAAAACCGTTTTGATTAAACTGGGATGCACTCTCCAGTATTTCTTGCTGATAAAACTTTTTAAAACGCGTTTTAGGTAACAAAATGTGAAAGCCAATAGAAGCTAGCTGGAAAGCACTGAAGGCTTGGAAAAGTGGCTATAAAAGTTACCTATATAAAAAGGAGTTTTATCTTTTGATAGACTAGGGTTTATCCCTATAAAGATATTGTAATAAAAGCTTGTGTTTTATCCCATTTATTTATTATACAAAGTTTGGTGTTTCAACTCTGATAAAATATTTTCTAACTACGGTCTTGATGAAAGTTTTCCGTTGTCAAATTAATAAACACCGATACCATCTGACTGGCTCACGGCACCCGCTCCGGGGCTGGGGTCGGGGGTTGCGACAGTATCTAAATGGGTCGAATAATAAAAAAGAGATTTATAGGCTATTTGCTTATAAACCAGATTTTAATGCGAACAATGATGGTAAACGGGTCCGTATTCAAATTACGGACACGTAGGAAAAAGAATTTTGTAAAACGGACATGTAGAACGAAAGTTATGAGGTTTTAAAGTTAGAATTTTGGTTAAAAGTATAGCTGGACATTTGCAGCTAACAACAAACCAAACATTCTGTTAAAAACAAGGTGTTGAGTCACGCGACCATGACCCGGAAGCCAATCGCGTAGCGCGACAAGTGTCGCGGCCCGCAAGCCAAATGAAATAAGTCTCTCGCGGCCCGCGAGAGACATGGATGCTGGCGAAATTGTTTTATTTTGTTTGTTTGACCCATTTAACTACTTTGAACATGTTTTTAACTATCAAAACTAACCTTTGAGTTGGTTTTGATCGTAGGTTATATTCAAGGGTCCCGGATGAAGATCAAGCGACTTAAAAGAACCGAACACATGTCTTTGAAGCTTCCGCAATGATCCTATTTTGTTCTAGTCAAGAGTGAATATTGTAAACACTTAGAATCATATTTTGGAATGTTTTAAATCATGTAAGAATGTTAACTTAGAAAAGTTTTTGAAAGGTCGCAATTTCATATAAAATACGTATTTTAATATTATAATCGTGTTAATATGAGATGGGTCTTACAAGTAAATCATCAAGTCGGGGAATTGGAAATCTGTACCTCACAGTGATCTTGTTGACTGTACGACTGTCAACACACATACACCATGTCCCATCCTTCTTTGAAGTCAACAGAGCAGGAACAGCACAAGGACTCATGCTTTCCCGAATGTACCCCTTAGAAAGTAAGTCTTCAACCCGCCGACGGCAATTCCTCATGCTCTTTTGGGCTCATTCTGTAATGAGGCTTATTGGGTAGCTGGGCCCCTGGCTCCAAATCAATGTGATGTTGGATGTCTCATAAAGGTGGCAATCACGATCGTTTCGCCTAGTCACACGCCCAAAACGGACCCCCGTAGCCCAAGTTAGAGCCATTTTAGTGAAGCCCCTTTTGTTAGACGATCTTGGGCCTCCAAATACAAGATGCCCCGCTCCTCCACACTTGGGCCCGCATCAACTTGTTAATAAATAAGTCATGTTTAGTTGAAATAGTTTTAACCCACTTGTCAAGGAAGCAGGGCAATTCTTACATTTTTTGAGACCATAAGCGAACTATGAAGTAGGGATGAGCTCGATACAAACCGGTACCGAAAACCCCAAAAGTGGGTATCGGTATGGAATATACCTGGTACGGTACGATACGGTTCGGTACCGGTATTTGAGTGTAAAACCGATACCGAAGTGAAAATGTTAAAAGTTGGTACTGAATCAGTACCGAAAATGTACCTGGTTCGGTAAATTCGGTACCGGTGCAGAACTGATACCATTTGCTCATCCCTACTATGAAGTGGAGGCCCTTTGGCAAAATTAAAGCTTCTTGTTGATGTTTTTTTTTTTTTTTTTGCCTTTTTGCATGACCAGATACAAAATTCGATTTGACATTGCTAAAATACAAATCAATTTAAGAATTTAACGATGAGCCTTAATTCTTAAGCAACAAACTAAAAAAAACCAAACAAACAAGCCCTAAAGGTCTAAACAGTAAACAACAAAATCAAATAGGCAATCAACAATTCACAAATCGCAACAAATGAAGTCAACAATTCATAAATCGCAAGTTCGCAACAAATAAGGATAATGATATCTAACCTGAGTGCCAATGTCAAACCACAAACTGAGCCAGCAACAATACTAGTTCTTAAATCGCAAAACTAAGCCAACAGCAATACAAAGTCTCATATCACAAAACTGAGCCAACAACAATACCAAATCTCAAATCACATAATTGAGTCACAAATAATTGTAAAAAATATTTTATGTTTGGGGGTTTGAGACTTCAAACTTTGAGCAATATATAAACAACATATAAACTAATAAGTATGTAAAATATGAGAATAGTCGTTTACATGTGTTCAGTCGAGATTCAGATACCATGATTCATGATTATGCTAAATATGAATTCTCAATCCCTAAAGTCTGCCCTACGACACTAATTGCCAATGATTCCATCGATGGTCACTCAACAGACGCCGTAGATTTCGAAGTTCATCAATTCCTCTTTCTCATTGATTGAATCACTATTTCACATCAATTTTAATATCGTGCGCTACTTGTCAAAAACTACTAAAGCAATTTAGTGATCAAATTAGTTAAGTGAGGTAGTGTGCTAACAATGTTAGTTGAAAATATTCTGATTATCTTGTTTACAAAAGCAGTTTTCAGGATATCGAGCTATATCAACAATCAAACAATGAGTAATAAAGTAAAGGGTGACACGAGATATACGAGGAAAGCCCTTGATCAATCTAGATCGCCGGCACAAAACCTCGGGAGCTGACAATCGCAGCCGCCTTGTTCTTCTTATTACTTCAAACTTCAGGATACAGTGCAGGATATGATGCGGATCAACCAAGTGTTACAATGAGACTTGAGTGTAAGTGTTGGTGTTTTCGAGTAATTGCAGCTAGTAGAGAGCAAAAGTGTGTGTAAAAAAATTGTGTGTTACTACTGATCCGATCATTCCTTTATATAGCAAAAGAAATAACAACCTATCCTAAAAATGGGGGATGCTTCGAATATTCCCCTTTGGAATATTGGAGACCTCTTCTTTGCGGCTTCAACGTTCTCTTCTAACCACTTAGTGCGTGTCTTCAAGAGAAGCAGTCTTCTTGACCGTTATAAGCATGCCTTACTAATCTGCACGTGAAATAATTAGTTATTACCTGGATACTGCATCGGGATGCTACCAATATCCTGATCCGGTATCCTGATCATAATCAAAAGTAACACAGTCAGAATATAATCCAGGATATATGTTCAGAAAACCACCCACAGCAATTGTCCCCAAAATATATCTGTCGGAATCCCAAATTCAAACGGATATATTTTAAATCTTATCTTTCGGATTGAGACAATTAAGTTAATAAGACGGTTGAAATGACAAGCTGCAAATTCCCATGCGAATTTTACTCAATTCCCCCTATTTTCAGCCTATATCTACTCGAGTTTCCTGCATAATGATCACAAATACTCCAAGCATTATTCAGGTATTCCTCTCCTCTTTTCTCTCTATTTTTCTTTGCTAAAATCCTCCATGGCCAGCCGGACTAGATCTTAAACGGCATACTCTGTTCCTACCTTCCATGAACAGAACCTCCTAAAAGAACCCTCAAAGGAGGTGTGTTCATTTGATAATGCTGATATCGTAGCCCTATGAACTTCCGGTGCCTTCCCCGCCGGAGCGGTTATTCGTCCGTTCGACCGAGAGGTCCGATCGGACTTTTATTCTGACGAGTGGGTATGCTTCTTGGCTTACCCTTTCTCAATAGGGCTCCGATATCCTTTCCCAGCCTTAATATCTCGCTCTTTCGAACTTACCGGTCTTAGTTATGCCCAAACCATGCCTATGGTCTAGCGTGTGTTAGTTACCTTGGACCAGATTAAAGCTCATCACATGCCTGACCTGTGCATCGAAGATCTTCCGATTGCATATTGTTTGAGGTCCCATGGTTCCAGCCGATTCCTCCTTTTTCTACCTCCAAAGATCCCCTCATTCTCAAAGCTACCAAGAACGGGGATGATTGGAGACGAAAATTCTTTTTCGTAAAAAGAGATTCCATCGACAAGGGTGTTGACCTTCCAGGGAAATGGTTGACCTCCGGTAGGATTTAGGGCTTTAGGAATATCCCCAGTCGTATCCTGAAACTATATCTTGAACTGACATCCTGATATATTTATTTTTCTTTTGTAGCAAATTTCAAGGAATTGGCCCCTCCAAGTGATGAATCAGAAGGAAGAATAAAGGAAATCTACCAGCTTCTGGAAAGTGAAAGGACCTTTACCCTGTTATTCACAAGCTCAAGCCATAAATCAAGCTCCGATATGTCTGGTAAACACAATTTTACGAGTTATTCATATATTAAACCGATTATGTTTTACTAGTATATAAGGATTTAGTATTTCTTCCCTTTGTGCAGCACCAGTCAAAAACCTAGAAGGCTTTGACCTTGAAGAGTTGGATAGCTATTCCGGCGATGTTCAAGTTAAGCAAGAGGTGAATTCAAAACCAGCTGTCACATCGAAGCCCACCAGTTCCAAAACTGCCACTGTTCCCAAACCTTCTACTGCCTCCAAGCCACGTGGTTCTAGCTCCCGTAAGAGGAAAGAACCAGATTCTCCTGCTACCTCCGACGTATTCCCATTCGAGAATCACGGGTTTTCAGAATCCAGCAAATTCATGACCGGCTTCCTCAATCAGGTTGGTATCCTTATTCCATATCCTGCACATATATGCTGAATATATATACTCATATATCGATACATGTTCATCCGATTGCAGGGTCTTGAGCGGCTAGTGTTCCTCTATGAGGACACATGTGGTTTGAACAAAATGTTGGAGACTAAACTGAAGAAGGCAGAGACCACTGTCGCAGACCAAGCAGCAATTGCCGCCGCCAAGTCACAGCATTACGAGGACAAATACAAGGCGATGATCCAGGAACATCAGGCTGCTCTCAAGAAGGTTACCCAAGAAGCCCAGGCCAAATATGATGCAGCTCAGGTTCAGCATAAACAGGACATGGCTTCTTACCGGGAAGGCCTTAAGGGCTCCGTTGTCATCTCTCTCCTCCAAGCCAGACTGAAAATGGCTCACGAGGCCAAGGCTATGGGCTTTGAATGCCCTTCTTGGAATGTTGAGGCTTGGGAGGCAAAGTTGAGGGACCTTGGTGGAAATCCCGTTGAGCATCCTGCAAAGCCTGTTGTTGAGGAGCCTGCTAAGGTGGCTGAGAAGGTGGCTGATGCTGATAGTGATGCTGAAAAGGATGATGGGAAGATGCTGGACCAGATGCCAGTGAGGACGCAATGGTTGAAGAAGGCGGTGCTGCTTGAAAGCAACGAAGTGGGCGATGATGGATATTCGTGCCTAGGCCGGAGCCCACTTTTTTAATCTTGATGGTTGTGGTAGTTATCAAACAATTTAATTTCCTGTCTGCTAAACAATTTACTTTCCTGCACTTTAGAACAATTTGATGGCCAAAGGTGGAGGGATCCTGAGTTTCAGGACAAAGCCCTTGGTCATCAATCATTAGTATGCTTTATTTTGAACAGTTTAAAAGGTGGAGGGATCTTGAGTTTCAAGACAAAGCTTTCAATTGTTAAGTAAATATGGTTAAAACTAATTGTGTTTTTGGTGGATGGATCTCGGTTTGAGATGAAACCAAAAGCACAACCTTTTGCAATGTTAATAATAAACTAACCTTTTTTGGCCTTATCCATTATTGTTAATTCTTACTTTGCAAATCTTGTTATGTGTTGTTTGATTTGAATGTAGTTATTTCAAATATTCTGACCGAATATCCTGAGAATATATCCTGGTCAGGATACTCATAAATACTCCATCAAGACTATTGTCAAGCATGGTTTCAAAAATTTAGATAATTCGAATAAGGCTTCCAAAGAATAAAAAGAGAGATCATACTAGAGATAGAATATATCTCAATCCCTAAATTTCAATCCTTTTGCAATTTTCCCATGGAAGATGTCCCCAGTCTGAGAGACTTAGTAAACCAAGTCCAAATTCGATCTTTTGAACTGTTCACTATGCCTTAGTGGGAATGTCCCCTGTACATGTTGTTTTCAAATACTTAGGAATTTTTGTGCATCAATCGTAACTGATTTCACACTTGTATATAACTTTAGTATTACAGGGGATAAACCCTAAATATCCTGGAGATAGATCCTCAATATTCTGGGGATAAACCCTAAGTATGCTGCGGATAATCCCAAATTTTCGTGCGCTACAGGCGAGAGTGTATAAACTCTAAGACTTAGAAAGGTGAAAACCTTTAAACCTTAGAGAGTATGAAAATACCCTTTCGTGAGAGAGGGTAATCAATCCTCGTATACCTTTAGGATCCTGGATACAGCCAATAATAACGAAATTGTCAGCCACTTTTACATGGATTGGTCCCGCTATCTTGAACTATTCCTAGATAACTTGCGCTCCAGGCGGGGTGTTTAAACCCAATTCGAGAGAAAGGTGAATACCTTTAAAACTTTGAAGGGATTAGAATCCCTTAATCGTGAGAGAGGGCGCCAATCCTCTAATCTTTCGATTCATCCTGAGTAGATATCCTGGAGTTGTATCCCGAAGCATATTTTGCAAAACAACCTTAAACTAGAGTGGATGTTAGCTTGGCTAACACCCCTTCGATGCTTAAGTCAGTATTGGGTTTAAAAGGAATAAAATAAAATTATATTTAAAAGAGATAGAATTCATACCATTCTGAGTTGGAAATTAAATTTTTAACTCACTTGAAATATGCTTTGAGGTGTATAGCATTCCAGGATCTTGGCAATACATCTCCTTCCATATTCTTAAGCCGGTATGCTCCTTTCCCAGATTCCGATTCAATCTCATATGGTCCTTCCCATTTTGGAGCCAACTTTCCATCAGCGGGATTAGTAGTGTTCTGAAAAGCCTTCCTTAATACCCAATCTCCAACTTGAAACCTTCTAGCCCTTAGGTTTTTGTTATATGCTCTGGATATTCTCTGTTGGTATGCTGCCATCCTTAACTTTGCCGCATCCCTTGTCTCATCGACAGTATCAAACTCTTGGCATAGAGCTTCAGGATTTTTCTCAGGATCCCGAAGGTTGGATCTCGCTGTAGGTATCACCATCTCTGTTGGGATCACTGCTTCTGCTCCAAATACTAAGGAAAATAGGGTTTGCCCAGTTGCACTCTTTACTGTTGTCCTATCGGCCCATAAAACAAAGGGTAACTCTTCTGCCCATCTTCCTTTCTTAGCTCCTAATCTTTTCTTCAAATTGTTGACTATTATCTTGTTTGAGGATTCTGCTTGCCCATTTGCTTGAGGATGTACCGGGGTAGATGTGATCATTTTGATTCCCCAACTCTTGCAAAATTGGTAGTCCTCTTACTGATAAACTGAGAGCCATTGTCATAAATTATCTCAGCTGGTATCCCAAACCTGGTTAGGATATTGCTCTTTATGAAGGATACTACTTCTTGGTCTCTGACTTGAATGAATGCATCAGCTTCAACCCATTTGGAGAAATAATCTATCATTGTCAGCATAAAAACTTTTCCTCCCGGAGCTTTCGGCAACTTTCCCACTATGTCCATACCCCATTTCGTGAATGGCCAAGGGGAAGCAATAGGATATAGCAGTTCAGCAGGCTGATGCAGTATATTACTATGCCTTTGACACGCATCACATTTTAAGCCCTTTTTAACACTTTAGTCAAGTTTAAATTTATAAAACACGATATTTTACTAACACTAAACACACATATGGGCAAGTGCACCCATCATGAGCGTAGTATAGCGTTGGTAAGATACCGAGGTCGTCCAAGGACACAAGAGCTTTTAGTACCGGTTTATCCTCAATGTCTAATTAAATCAAAAATTTAGAAAAAGGTTTTAAACAAGAAAATAAAAACTAACTAAAAATGCTGAAAATAAAAATAAAATAAAAACAGATAGACAAGATGAATCACTTGGATCCGACTCGCCTTTAGTGTAACCTTTGATGTTTTCCGCACTTTTACACTTTTTAAGATATTATCTTAGTTATAGTAGTAGGCCCCTCTTTTGAAGGTGACGTTACCCTCAACACAGTAGTTTGAGTCAGCAAAGATACATTCCTAAAGGGTTGGATTATTGTAAGATAATTAATTAAGTTATTAATGCGTAATGTGGTAGGCCCCTCTTTTGAAGGTGACGTTACCCTCAGCTAAGTGGTTTGAGTTAGCAGGGATACAATCCCAAGTAGCCGGGTTAATATATTAATAGTAGTTTACATATGAGGGGATCAAGAAATTCGCACCCCCGCCATCCAATACCAGTGGGTATTGAAGGAGGTCCTACTAAGCTTGACCCAGGTCCTTGCAGGATCTATACACTGAACAAGGCAAGAACCTTATCAAACCATTCCCTTAACCCCCGACCAGGTAACCAACATATCTCCATATAGACCGTGGAGATATGAATGGTGTAAATCTTTTATTTTATATAGACAGTAAAATAACGCCAAGACACCACGGACAAATGATAAGGAAGTTTCACCTTCAACATAAGAAACTAGTTATTAAAGTCATTAATACAAAACCAAATAAAAAGTGCGAAAAGATTAAAAAACAAAAGTATTACACTAAATGCTTGTCTTCACCAAGTGATGTAAGAGACTTAGGCAAACATGGCCTTTGATTGTCAAGAACTCTTACTATTAATCTTGGATTCCGAGACTACTACACACACTCTATGATGGATGATGGTGGTGGATGTGGGTGTTGTGATGGTGGTGGAGTGTGGATGAAGTGGGAGAGAGTTGGTTTGTCAAGGGATGCCTTTGAAGTGAACCAATCACCCCTATTTATAGCCTGCACAGAAGTCCAGACACGGTCCCGTGTCCATTGGGCACGGCCCCGTGTCCATCCACTTTCTCTTTCTTCATTAATTGTAATTTGTCTATATTAGTTGACCATGCCCCCGTGTCCGCTTGGCACGGCCCCGTGTGCAGAAGCATATTTTTACTATCAAGATTTGCTTGGATTCTACGAATCTTAGCGTTGACCACGGCCCCGTGTCTGCTGGGCACGCCCCCGTGTTGGGAAATAGAAGCTTCTACAACTGTCTTTTCTGCAGACACTTGGGCACGCCCCCGTGTCTGATGGACACAGGGCGTGTTCAGCCTTCTGATGTTTTGTTTTTGCTTGGGAAGATGCTGTCGAGGGGTCGGGCATGCCACGTTTATTCCTTTTCTTGTATTATTGTTAGATTTGGCTGCATTTTTGCTTCTTTTGTTCATTTAAGCTCATTTAACCCTGAAAATACAAAAGGAAGACAAAAGCACACTTTTTCCAACATTAGTACTAAAAAAGGGTTAGTTTTATGCCTCACTTGATGTAATTTATGTGTTGCATTTTACACAAATCAAATACCCCCACACTTGAATCTTGGCTTGTCCTCAAGCAAAACTCCTTATTTTGTGGCTTACACACCCAAATGGGATGGGTAGAAGAGAAGGTTTTGGGCTTGTCTTGAGTGTCAGGATTCCAAGATCTTTATTAGGTTTTATTTTTATGATATTTACAATCCTATTCGTTATGATTTATTTAGAACATTACATAAGAGAAATTACTTATTTGGGCATAACATACCATTTTAAAATTCCATTTATATACAAGTTCACATACCTCACGGGGGATCACTCAACACTCGGCCGAAGATGTATTTTTGTGAAACACTCGAGACCGGCATGGAACTTACTTCTACCATATGCTTGCCAAGTAATCAATCCTCCTCCTTTTTAACTATACACCTTTGTAAATATCAAGAGGACTTTGGGGAAGGGTTAGGCTTGGGTTAAAGGTATGTGGTTTTGGGTTAGTGGTTAGTAGAAATGGGCGAAAGGCGTAAAAAACGTCGGTTTTCGTAAAACATTTTGTTTTTGTGACTTTTTATTCCAATGAAGCATTTTTCAAACAAAGTATCATTTGATGAACTTGTTTGTTTATTGCTTGACTTCATCATATTTTTTTTATAAGGAATGTCACATGAAAACCGAGCTTTTTACTAAAATAAAGGGTTTAAAATGAAAAAGGGTTTTGGTGGGTAAAGGGTGTTTGTTTTGTGGGTTTAGAAATGAAAAGGTTTAGGCTCAAAGAGGTTAACTTGGGGGATTTTGGGTAGGTGGTAAAAAAAGAAAATAATGGTGTTGAAATAAAAACGGTTAGTCCTAATGCCTCCGTCATTTACTTACTCGGTTTTAAGTTGGTAAGGACCGGGAATGTATCGTCATGGCAAGTTCTAGAGTCGTAAGAAACCAAACGGCTATTCACACAAGAAACGAAAAATGAGCATTTAGTTTAAAGATGTGTATTTGTATGCTCAATAAAGGCTCAAAACTCACTTTTTGTGGGAATGGGTTTTTAATGTGATCAAGTATATACAGTCAAATTTTAACTAGATTTGTCATGTCGTTTCATAATTTTCTTATGTTGGTTCTTTTTATCACGACGCTATCGGTTGTAAATTTGTAAAAATATAACCTTTTTAGAACTTGTTATTCCCAAATTAAACCAAGACAAGTAAAAAATGAAAATTTTTTGAAAAAATTTGGGGTGATTAGCGGTTCCAATAAAGTTTTGTGTAAGGCTTGTTATTAGGACTTGCAAAATTCAAGGTTTTAGCATCCCCCCCTCCCCCCACACTTAAATTACACATTGTCCTCAATGTGTCCCAAAAATAAGTTTTTCGGTTGCTTAAAATGTGTAAAAGTGGGTTAAAAACAAGATTTTATGTTACTGGGTAGCTGAACATGGGGTGTGTTGGGCTGAGCACGGGCCCCATGGTCAGACTGCCAGTACCAAAAGTAAACAGAAGACTGGGCACGGGGGCGTGTTCAGTGAGCATGGCCCCGTGTCCAGTTACCTGAACTGGGCATTTTCTACAAATCCTCGGGCACGGGGGCGTGTTGGGTTGAGCACGACCCCGTGCTGAACTTGCTGTAATGAAGAAAAATTGTCGGGAGGCTCTGTTTTTGTGCATGGGGTGTGGGTTCAAGTTTCCATTAGTAACCTTCACCATTTCGAGTGTGCTTTATTCCTGAAAATTAAAACTAAAATAGAAAACATAAAAGTTAAACTAATCTAAAACTAAGGATAGTTCCGCAGAATGCCTCCGTGGTGCGCCACATTTATAAGGGTCCTTGGCTAGACCCTCCTTATCGGGTGGTTCTGGCTCATCTTCAATTAGGGGGTCGTCATTGCCGATTGGATATTTCATTGATCGTTCAAGATCGACACACCTTTTGAAGGCCCCTAATTGAATGGGTAAGTTGTTTTTCTTCCGATTAATCAAAGCTTTGTGGGTTTTCACAAAAGGTTGTCCCAACACAAGTGGAGTGTCATCAAGGATAACAAAGTCGGTTGGAACCACCGTGTGATTTGTTTGGACTGACACATCTTCAACTATCCCCATTGATTTTATTGTTTTCCGATTAGATAGAAAAATGGGTATTTGAAGTGGAGAGAAATCACCAATACTTAATTTTTTGAAAATGTAGTTTGGCATTATATTAACACAAAGATCCTTATCAATTGTGATATTACTAATAAAGGAATTTTGAAAAAAACATGGTACCGGTGTAATGTTAATTTCAAATGGGTCTTCTTTTATTAGCGTAGTTAGCATTTGTTAAATTAATGCTTACCGTTTCGTCAATTTTAGTGTTAGTGTTTAACTCTTTTAAAAACTTAGCATGAGTAGGTACTAAACAATGATTTTCGAAAGAAGGTGATAAGAGATTAATTTCTTGAAAATTATACTCTTCTTGAATTTTAACGTTATCGGACTCACCTTTTTCGTTGTTTAACTCATTTGTCGGTTTTTCACTTACTTGTTCTTCCATTTTTACATTTTCAACCATCTCTTCTTTATTACAAGTTAATTCTTCCCTTGCGCGGGACTCCTCTTCCCTTGCGCGGGATTCTTTTATGCAGCGCTCGATAGTTTTAATGTGTTCTATTATCTTATCGGCTATGTGGGTAATAGAATAAGGATCTGGATCCTCAAAGCTTGAATTCGGAAGTTCGATCCTTGGTTCCTCATGATACTCATATGAGGTAGATGGTTCACACCATTGTTCCTCATTGTAAGTATATGATGGATAAGGGTGGTAATTTTTTCTTCATAATACTCATATGAGGTGGGTTGTTCACGCCATGGTTCCTCGTAATAAGTATATGAAGGTGGAGGCTCATATCTTGGTTCCTCAAAGTATGAGTACGAAGGCTCATACCTTGGTTCATCAAAATATGAGTATGAGGGAGAAGGTTCATACCTTGGGACTTCATAGGTTGTGTATGAAGTTGATGGCTCGTACCTGGGCTCCTCATAGTAGGTGTATGAAGCGGATGGTTGAAATAAGTCACAATATTGTACCGAGTGAGGGTTACCACAAATGGTGCAATAATCTTCCCTATAATCATCCTCCTCATAGGTGTAGTTGTAATCTCCTGAGTATTGATCCATAAGAATCACTCAGCAGACCACAACAGAGTCTCGAGACCAGAAAACAAAAATAAAAATGGAAACAGAGGCTGGACACGCCCCGTGTTCAGTGAGCACGACCCGTGTTCAGGTTCTGTATCTGGGCGTTTTAATAGAAGTGACTGGTTTTGTGCAGCACGGGGGCGTGTTCAGTGAGCACGACCCCGTCTTCAGACTCTGTATCTGGGAGTTTTTAAAAAAATGTGCAGCACAGCCCCGTGTTCAGTCTACTGTAAATGCAAAAACTAACTAAAATGCAGAAAATTACGCGCGTTTTTAAAAAAGGTTTTGAAAAACAGATTAGGCCGTCGATTTTAAGCTTTCTTAAAATCCTTGTGTCTCCGGCAACGGCGCCAAAAACTTGATGCGTGTGTAGCGTTATATATATTTAAGTATATTTTAAGCCTTTTTTAACACTTTAGTCAAGTTTTAAATTTATAAAACACGATATTTTACTAACACTAAACACACATATGGGTAAGTGCACCCATCGTGAGCGTAGTATAGCGTTGGTAAGATACCGAGGTCGTCAAAGGACACAAGAGCTTTTAGTACCGGTTTATCCTCAACGTCTAATCAAATCAAAAATTTAGAAAAGGGTTTTAAACAAGAAAATAAAAACTAACTAAAAATGCTGAAAATAAAAATAAAAAAACAGATAGACAAGATGAATCACTTGGATCCGACTCGCCTTTAGTGTAACCTTTGATGTTTTCCACACTTTTGCACTTTTTAAGAGATTATCTTAGTTATAGTAGTAGGCCTCTCTTTTGAAGGTGACGTTACCCTCAACCCAGTAGTTTGAGTCAGCAAGGATACAATCCTAAAGGGTTGGATTATTGGAAGATAATTAATTAAGTTATTAATGCGTAATGTGGTAGGCCCCTCTTTTGAAGGTGACGTTACCCTCGGCTAAGTGGTTTGAGTCAGCAGGGATACAATCCCAAGTAGCCGGGTTAATGTATTAATAGTAGTTTACATATGAGGGGATCAAGAAATTTGCACCCCCGCCATTCAATACCAGTGGGTATTGAAGGAGGTCCTACTAAGCTTGACCCAGGTCCTTGTAGGATCTATACACTGAACAAGGCAAGAACCTTACCAAACCATTCCCTTAGCCCCCGACCGGGTAGCCAACATATCTCCATATAGACCGTGGAGATATGAATGGTGTAAATCTTTTATTTTATATAGACAGTAAAATAACGCCAAGACACCATGGACAAATGATAAGGAAGTTTCACCTTCAACATAAGAAACTAGTTATTAAAGTCATTAATACAAAACCAAATAAAAAGTGCGAAAAGATTAAAAAAACAAAAGTATTACACTAAATGCTTGTCTTCACAAAGTGATGTAAGAGACTTAGGCAAACATGGCCTTTGATTGTCAAGAACTCTTACTATCAATCTTGGATCCCGAGACTACTACACACACTCTATGATGGATGATGGTGGTGGATGTGGGTGTTGTGATGGTGGTGGATGTGGGTGTTGTGATGGTGGTGGAGTGTGGATGAAGTGGGAGAGAGGTGGTTTGTCAAGGGATGCCTTTGAAGTGAACCAATCACCCCTATTTATAGCCTGCACAGAAGCCCGGAGACGGCCCCGTGTCCATTGGGCACAGCCCCGTTTCCATCCACTTTTCTCTTTCTTCATTAATTGCAGTTTGTCTGTATTAGTTGAGCACGCCCCCGTGTCCACTGGGCACGGCCCGTGTGCAGAAGCGTATCTGTACTATCAAGATTTGCTTGGATTCTGCGAATCTTAGCGTTGACCACGGCCCCGTGTCCGCTGGGCACGTCCCCGTGTTGGGAAATAGAAGCTTCTACAACTTTGTCTTTTCTGCAGACACTTGGGCACGCCCCCGTGTCCGATGGACATGGGGCGTGTTCAGCCTTCTGATGTCTTGTTTTTACTTGGGAAGATGCTGTCGAGGGGTCGGGCATGCCACGTTTATTCCTTTTCTTGTATTATTGTTAGATTTGGCTGCATTTTTGCTTCTTTTGTTCATTTAAGCTCATTTAACCCTGAAAATACAAAAGGAAGACAAAAGCACACTTTTTCCAACATTAGTACTAAAAAAAGGGTTAGTTTTAGGCCTCATTTGATGTAATTTATATGTTGCATTTTACACACATCTATCCTTCCTCATCGTCGGAAAATAGTATCCTGTTCTTAGCACCTTTGAGAATAACGATCTGCCCCCAGTATGGTTGCCACAATCCCCTTCGTGTATATCTTGAACTACTTCCTTAGTTTCGGGATCCTCCAAGCACCTCAGGTATGGTCCTGCAAGAGACTTCTTATATAAAACATTATATTTAATAGTGAATCGAGATACCTTCATCCTGAAAGCCTTAGGATTCGCATCCTTTGAGATGTGTCCTTCTTTGAGACATTTCATGATTGGGGCCGTCCAGGACTTAGGATCCTCCTCAGGATACTCATCATCAGGATTCTGGATACTTGCTCATTCCTTATCCTGAGATTTGAAAAGATCCACTGCAGGATATAGGATATGTAGTATTGGTATTTGAGTTCCTTTCGGTATTCTGACTGATGATCCTAAGTTTGCTAAGTCATCTGCTTCAGCATTATCCTCTCTTGGTACCTGTTCAAGTGTAAAAACATCGAAATATCCTGCTAATTTTTTGAGAATTTCAAGATACTTGATTAACCTTTCACCTTTGACTGCATAGGATCCATTAAAATGGTTAGTAATTAACAAGGAATCAACATATACTTGCAAACTTTTAATATTCATAATCCTGGCCAACTCTAATCCTGCAATCAAAGCTTCATATTCTGTTTCATTATTAGTGGCAGGAAATTCACATCTAATAGCCTGGGGTAATATGTCCCCCTGTGGCGATTTTAGTAGTATACCCAATCCTACACCTCTCACATTAGATGCACCATCAGTATATAATGTCCAGGATTCTAAGGTTTCTCCTAGTTGTTGTACTTCTAGGTCTACTTCATTTTGAATATCACTACTGAAATCAGACACAAAGTCTGCTAGAGTCTGAGACTTTATAGCATTTCTAGGCTCATATACTAGATTATAGGCACTTAACTTTATTGACCACTTAGCCATTCTACCCGACATTTCAGGTTTCCTAAGCACATTTTTAACAGGATAATTAGTTTTAACATGAATCCTATGTGTCTCAAAATAATGTCTAAGCTTAGTCGATGCCATAACTAGGGCCAATATCAATTTTTCTAAGTGTGAATATCTAGTTTCAGCATCTAATAAACTTTTACTAACATAATAGACAGGATACTGCTGACCTTCATGATCCTTTACCAGAACAACACTTACTGCATTCCCTGATACTGCAAGATACAGGGATAACGGTTCACCATCCTCGGGCTTCATCAATAGAGGTGCAGTTGAAAGATATTGCTTCAGTTCCTGCAAGGCTGCTTCATGCTTCTCTCCTTATTCAAATTACTTATTCTTTTTCAGGATATCGTAGAATTCCTTGCATTTCTTTGAGGATCTTGATATAAACCTGTTTAGTGCTGCTACTCGCCCTGTTAATCTTTGTACATCTTTCATGTTGGAAGGTGACTTGATATCCACGATAGCTTTAATCTATTCCGGGCTTGCTTCTATCCCCCTTTTAGTCACCATATATCCTAAAAATTTTCCTGCCCCCACTCCAAAATGGCATTTGGCAGGATTTAGTTTCATATTGTACTGGTCCAGGATATCAAATGATCCTTCAATATCCCGGAGATGATCCTCAGCCTTCTTGGATTTTACTACCATATCATCAATGTATACCTCCATGGTATCCCCCAGTTTGTCTTTAAACATCATGTTCACCAATCTCTGGTATATTGCACCTGCATTTTTCAAACCAAAAGGCATAGCAGTATAACAATAAATACCTGTTAGTGTCATGAAAGCAGTATCCTACTGGTCTGAAGGTTCCATTTGGATCTGTTGGAATCCTTAGGATGCATCCATAAAGGTTAACATTTCATGACCAGCGGTTGCATCCACCATCGAGTCTATAAGAGGCAGAGGGAATGGGTCTTTAGGACATGCTTTGTTCAAGTCTGTGTAATCTACACAAACTCTCTGTTTCCCATTCTTCTTTTGAACTACGACCACATTTGCTAGCCATTTGGGAAATTTGACTTCCCTGATCATCTTGGACTTCAATAATCTTTCAACCTCTTCTTGAATAATCACGTTTTGTTCTGGAGCAAACTTCCTTCTCTTTTGCTGAACAGGCTTGAAAGACCTGTCAATTCCAAGCTTGTGAGTTATAATATCCTTGGAAATACATGTCATATCCTCATGCTTCCATGCGAATGTTGACATCCTGCATTTTAAAAAGTTAGTTAACTGATTTTCAATATCCTGAGGGATATTGGTTCCTACGAGCACCGAGATATCCGGATTATCCTGATCCAGGATAATTTTCTTAACATCCTGCTCTAAAGCCTCTGCGATATACTGGGCCCGTATCTTTAATTGTTATCCTGCTTTGGGTTTGGTTGAAGATTTCATCGAGGAAGAATAACATTCCTTTGCCTCTTGTTGATCACTTTCCATCTTGACAACCCCCCAAGGGGTAGGGATCTTGATACACTGATGATAGGTTGATGGCACAACCTTCATATCGTGGATCCATGGCCTGCCCAATATGATATTGTAGCAGGATAAGGAGTCCATGACACAGAAACATTGCATTGAGTTGACTCCTTCAACATATACTGGCAGCTTTATCTCTCCCACAGTATTCTTAGCCTCACCACTGAACCCAACAAGCACAGTGGATTTTGAAGTAATCTCCATCAGGGAGATATTCATTCTTTTTAGTGTCTCCAGTTGAATAATGTTGACAGAGCTACCAGTATCCTGCGCACAAAATGATTAGCAATATATAAAGTTATTACCAAACCATCATGATGGGGATCCTGAACAGTATCCCTGTCATCACTTTCGAATGTGACCACTTTATCAGTTGTGAGGGTTGTCATCCAGGTTGGCTTATCTCCTCATTCTGCCTTAGCCTCCTTTGCATGTCTTTTTGCTGCAGAATAAGTGGTTCCACAAATGTCGGATCCCCCTGAAATAAAGTTAATTATCATGACATCCGCAGGAGGTGATGCTGCTCGTTCAGGATCCTTCTCAGTATCCTGACCCTTATTCTTCTTTCTGCCCAGGAGATCCTTCAGATATCCTTTGCGTAGCAGGTAGCTTATTTCCTTCCTCAGGGCAATGCAATCCTCCGTAACATGTCCGAAATCCTCATGGAAGGCACACCACTTGGATTTATCCTTCCAATCAGCTTTTTGTTGGTTCTTCCTAGGCCACCTGGCTTTATCTCCCAAACCCTGCATAGCATACATTAGTTCAGGTATATTAACAGAAAAACAATATATTCTGACAATTCAGGATACTCCTCAGGATCCTCGTCTTCAACAACATTCACTTTCTTGCTGTCATTCCTGTCATATGGCTTAGAGCGATATGGTTTGTATGAGGATTCTGACTTCGTGTTAGTTGATTCATAGGTTGAGGATGAATTCATCCTCTCTTGCATCTTTTTATCATCTTCCAGTCGAATATATCTCAATGCCCTGTTTCGAGCTTCATCCAGGTTCCTGCAAGGATTCATTACAAGATCCTGATAAAATTGGGAATCTTTTTGCAACCCCATTTTGAATGCCTGCACAGCTGTTGCAACATCAAGATGTGGGATATCCAGAGATTCCCTACTGAATTTGTTCACATAATCCCTTAGGGATTCTTGAGGACCTTGGGTTATCCTGTAGAGATCACTGGTTTGTTTTTTCAAAACTTCGACTGCAAGAAAATTGACTATTAAATAAATTAACTAAGTGAGCAAATGATGTAATTGAATGAGGTGGAACGTTTAGGAGCCATTTTAAGGCTGATCCTGTTAGGGTAGAACCAAAACCCTTGCAGAGACATGCTTCCTTGAGATCTGGAGGGATAGGGTTAATTTCCATCCTTTCCTTATATTGTGCAACATGTTCTTCAGGATCTGTAGTTCCGTCATAGAGCTTCATGTTGGGGGTTTGAAATCTTTTCGGGATTTCAGCATCACATATAGGATATGCAAACCGGGATATCCTGTGACTATCCTGGGATACTTCTGGAATGGGCTGAATAACCCCAGGTACATTGGATATCATATCCTTCAACTTCTGAAGCTCCCTAGAGAGTGCCGACGCCACACTTGTATCCTGCAAAGATCCAACACCATTAATAGCAAGAGTATTAGTATTATTAGACACGTTACCAGTCTGAGGACTCTGGCCATATCCTGGAGCATATCCTGAGCTTCTCACAGTTGATACCCTGATCGATGAGGGTATCTCAGGAGTATGACTCTGGGAATGACTAGGTACAATATTGCCCCTGTTATCCTCAGTATATACTGCCGAACTGAAGTTCAATGCTCTAGGCTGCAAGGGAGTGACAGTATCCTCTGCAGGCCTGCTTGAGCTGGATTTCAAGAGTTGTATCTCTCTTATCAGCATTTGGTTGGTCTCCTGCTGTTGCTTCATCTGATCCTGTATATTACCAAACAAAGTCAGAATTTCATCATTAGAAGCCATAATAGGAGTTCTCCCTGAAGTAGCAGATCCTTGAACATTCTGAGTGGGAATAATATCCCGAGCCACGTGAGTTTCGGTCCTTCTTGGAGGAGCTTGAGGCTGTGAAGAAGCTTGCGTCCTTGGAGGTGGTGGAAGCACCGAACCAATTATTGCAGAGGTTGTCGCGGACATGGTAGAAGAGCTCATGTTTGATTTTGAGGCCATTGAAAATAGTTGTGCAAAAAGCTTTAAAAATAGAAAACCAAGTAACGATTTTAAGAAAGATTTTAGTAAAAATAGCACCACTTACCCCACGGTGGGCGCCAAATTGTTTTGGTCAAAAATTACCGAAGCAATTTAGTGATCAAATTAGTTAAGTGAGGTAGTGTGCTAACAATGTCAGTTGAAAATATTCTGATTATCTTGTTTACAAAAGCAGTTTTCAGGATAGCTCAGGATATCGAGCTATATCAACAATCAAACAATGAGCAATAAAGTAAAGGGTGACACGAGATATACAAGGAAAGCCCTTGATCAATCTAGATCGCTGGCACAAAACCTCGGGAGCTGACAATCACAGCTGCCTTGTTCTTCTTATTACTTCAAACTTCATGATACAGTGCAGGATATGATGCGGATCAACTAAGTGTTACAATGAGATTCGAGTGTAAGTGTTGGTGTTTTCGGGTAATTGCAGCTAGTAGAGAGCAAAAGTGTGTGTAAAAAAATTGTGTGTTCCTACTGATCCGATCATTCCTTTATATAGCAAAAGAAATAACAACCTATCCTAAAAATGGGGGATGCTTCGAATATTCCCCTTTGGAACGTTGGAGACCCCTTCTTTGCGGCTTCAACGTTCTCTTCTCAACCACTTAGTGCGAGTCTTCAGGAGAAGCAGTCTTCTTGACCGTTATAAGCATGCCTTACTAATCTGCACGTGAAATAATTAGTTATTACCAGGATACTGCATCAGGATGCTACCAATATCCTGATCCGGTATCCTGATCATAACCAAAAGTAACACAGTCAGAATATAATCTAGGATATATGTTTAGAAAACCACCCACAACAACTACCACTATGATTTTTTGGAGGATTGGATTTGGGCCAGGGTTTTTTAGGATATTATCACATGTATGGGCCTAGTATATAAAAGACAGACTAGAAAATTAGAGGCTTCTCAATTTTGGTGGCCCTAGGCCTGGGCCTAAGGTCTTAAGCCTATTAGGTCGGCCCTGCGAGGAAGTCGTGTTCAAGTCAACCTCTTTAATCCTTTAAGCTAAATTATCTAACCCACTAACAAGTTTATAGTTTGAATAAAGAACATATATTTTTAAAGGTGAACATGCTAATTTGCTTAACTCATTTATTATAACCAGTTACAACCTGTCAAGTTGTTTACAACCCGTCAAGTCGTTTACAATCAGTCAACTTGTTTGAATCATTTAGATAAATGGTTTACACATGTCGTGTTTTGTCTACCGTTATTAAAATTTTAAGCATTCCTAGTTTTGGAAGATTAATCTCGCTTAGGTGGGTTTTGACTTTAACTCGGAATTAGGGGTGCTCAAGATCGGATTATCCGCTTTTCGAATATCCGAAAATATAGGATAGTGAATATTAATATCCGAATCCGTATCCGAAATTTGGCTAATCCGAATCCGATCTTTCTAGTCACAAACTGCCGATCAATACTGATCAGAGATCCATAATATTGCAAGATCTGTTTGCGCCTAATTGGCTAATTTCAATTGCCTACATAACCATTATACTGCAACCTTTGTTCGGTGCCTTTTTTGTCTTTTGTTGCATTATGTGCTAAGGTGTTTCACTAAAGAAAAGAAAAAAAATAAGAAAACCAAGTAGACAACAAGCAGGTATACTTTTTCACCATGGGTGGAATAATCGAATTATTCGAGATTGCATACAAAACAAGCAGGTCTACTTTTTCAATGGATGTCAAAAGCAACCACACATGTGGAGCCACCATTGTTGTAGACTTTTCAGAGTTTGCTCCGAATCTCAGGCTGCACCTTCCCATCTTATGGGTTTTTCGTTTCAACGAATTTTTGGCTTCGCTTCAGTTTTGTTCACAAGTAAACAATCACATGTATGATGCTACGGCTTCATATTGTTGATTTCGCATCTCCATCATGCCGCTCCTTGTCGCCTCTGCTCATTGGACTACGGTACCCCGCCGCGCCACGTGCAGGATTACGTGTAACACCAAAAAAACAGACTTGGTAATTAAACCAAATTAATCGAGGATGAGCGGGTAAAATACCATTACTGGTAAAACTTAACTCGTAAACAAAATAACTAGGAATGTTCTAACCAAGTTAAAAGATTAGTAACTACTAGATGTGTTGGGTGGGTTTTGGACATTATAAAACAACTAATAAAGTGCAAGGGCTAAAAGTGAACAAGTATTAAACTTGATTAATTAAAAAGAAAAAATCATAAAAGCGCACACATATGTGTGTGTGCATATCGATCTAGAGAGAAGGAAAGACGAGGGAAGCCTTCTTCAACCTAGCAAATATAAAATTATTGGATTGAAGGTGAAATCCAAGTAATTTCCCTTGCATGTTTGATGATTTTAGCTCTCTAACATCATCTAAACCGAAGGTATGTGATGAATTTATGTACGATGAGTTTTTAGTTCAAATGGGTTTTTATGGTATGATGAATCCGATGATAAATAAATGTTCATAATCATCATACTTGCTTGTATGTGTGGATTTCATGAACAATTTAAGGATTTTGATAAGTATTCTTAAGTGACTAGAAGTGGGTTTCAACATGAGAGTTGAACCCATGAATTATGTTGGTCAAAAGGATGAATTAGCTTATGATATTTGAAAGTTATGTTAACTTGATGCTAGAAAGTGTATGAACTTGTTGAGTTGAAAGATACATGGTGATTTTGGTTGGAAAATTTAGCGAATATGATGGCCTAAAAAAGATGAACACCAAGTATTTGATAAAATGCATAAATGAGTTTTATTGAACTTGATAGTGTATCAATGTATGTCAATTGGCAGTTTGACTTTTAGAAGTCAAATTGACCTAAAGTAGAATGGACTGGTTAATGTGGTATAAAAATCCATAAGGGTGATGTTCATGGTATTTGATGACAATTTAATCATCTTGTGGATATTATGTGATAGTTTGATTGTTGGCAAGCTAGGTGGAAGCTGGGAAAGGAACGGGTCAAACAAGTAAATTGCACATGGAAGCTTGAGCGGACGCAAGGTAAGTAAAGCTTACACCTTCCTATAATAGAATCACAATATATGTGATGGAAGTATTTTTGATCAAGATGTTAGCCGAATAAATGTTAAGATGAGACCTCATAGTGTAAACCATGAAACAGGTTTGAGCAAAATTACGATGAACTAATGTTGGTGATAAATGAAAGTATGTTAAGATGAGACCCCATGGTGTAAACTATGAAACGGGTCAAAACGAGTAAAATTATGATGAACTAATGTTAGTGATAAATGAAAGTATGTTAAGAGGAGACCCCATGGTGTAAACCATGAAACTGGTCAAAATGAGTAAAATTATGATAAACTAATGTTGGTGATAAATGAAAGTTTGTTAAGATGAAACCCCATGGTGTAAACCATGAATTAGGTCAAAACGAGTCAAATTAATATGAACTAATGTTTGTGATAAATGAAAGTTTGTTAAGACGAGACCCCATGGTGTAAATCATGAAACGGGTCAAAATAGATAAAGATATGACAAGACTATGTTTTGGTGATAAATCAATAAATTTCTATAATAAGAATTTCCGGTGCGAACCTATACGGGTCGAACGAGTAAAATGGTAAGTAACCATATTTTGGTGGTAAACCAATGAATTTTTGAAATAGGACCATGTGGTGTAAACCATAATGGGTCAAATGGGTAAGATGGTAAGTATGCACATTTTAGCAATACACAATCCATGGTTAATCGAAATGCTAAAAGGGTAGGCTATGAATGTGTCAAATGTACAACCGGGTCAAACGGGTTAAACAGTGATGTTATCACCATGTGGATATGATATTTAATGATTTGTTTGTTAAGTTTATACTTACAGGTAAGCATAATGTATAGGCATGCATTGCCATGAATTAGTGAATAGAATCACAAGGTATTGATAACGGGTCATAGCTTTGACCTGCGACAGGTATGTGTAAAAAACTATAATTTCGGTAAGGGCTTAAGGCCCGACGAAATATGGTTGGGCAAGATGTGGCAAATAGATTAACTCAAATGAGATGTATCTACTATTTGGGTAAAACAACCTTTAGAGCCAATAACATGTCTATTATGTGAAATTACTGCTAAATGGGTTTTAAACTACTAAACCATTAGAAACCTTTATGTCCTTAGGGAAATAATAAATCTATATAAGATAACGAGTTAAAAGTGCCGCTAGTTTTCATCTAATCTTTAAAAGTTCTACGGTTTGGAAAAAAGAGCTTAAATTTTACAAAAACGCCATCGGACAATGGGTTTTGGGTAAACTACCTCCAATGGTAGATTTGATAATGAATCCTTCGATCGAGTTGATCATTCCGGTAACTAAAAATGGTAGACTTGAACTTAAAGGATTTAGTCTCAAAACAGGTCGATTTGGGTAAAGCATCATACCGGAAGTTTATAATGAAAAGTTAAGGTTTGTCTAAAGTAACCAACCATAATTTGAGTTGTGGTTGGTAGAAACAATGAGAAAATTGATAAGAAAGTATGAGGTATGAACTAAGTGCATAATGCCTCCTAACGGATCGGTTAAGTAATAAACCTAAACCGAATAATGTCACACCCTGACCGATGGTGGAAACATCGGAGTGAGACGAAAACGAGATTGCAAGAGACTTCATAACTACTATTTGTGACAATATTTAATAATCAAAATTTCATTTCATTTCTAACTCGGAAATACATAGTTTCGAATCAAAGTACAACAACTTGAACAAGGAAACAAAGTAAAAAACATAAACATAATTTAAAATGTGTTTCTAGTCTTCCAACTAGATTTCTTTCAATGTACATCATCAAGTTCCTGCAATACGTATTAAAGTACATGTCAACACATAAAGTGTTGGCGAGTATACAAGTTTGAGTTACTAGCATAAGTATAAAATGATATAAACGGATCCACATGGCATAATCGTAAATTAAGACTTATCATACAACTATAGCATGCATCTCCTACTTTTCAACCCAAAGTTTCCCACTAGCGTAATCTTGTCGTCGCAACGACAAGATCGTTTTTGTATAACTTAACATGACCTCAAGAATACGACTGGTGTGTTACTCCTATAGCGCTATACATGTTAAGGGAAGCTTGTACGAAGTTAATGACAAAGTATAGTGCAAGTAAGGATTCTAGTATGTATGAATTCTAAGCCTCACGTATTAAGCATGTATAATGGATTGTTTGTTTGTGTCAAGCATGTTTGTATGTGGTTGTGTGAGTTTAATAATTCATAAGTATTGCACCCAAAAGTGTCAAAAAATAAAAAGGGGTCATGTACACTCACGGTTTGCAAGCTTTCCAAAGTAATGCGAGTTGACGAGTCGTGGAGGGTGGAGCACCAAAGTTACCCTACATTGGGAAATGAAGGTGTATGAGTGAGTATATGGAGTTCGTAGAGAGTTGGATTCGGAGTTAAGTATAAAAAGTATATGTGTAACGAAAGTATATCTTATCTAGGAACTCGTTTGGAAACTAAGTTTTCATGTGTTTTCAAGGGTCCTAACTTGCCCATTATAATCACAAACGATGAGTCAAGAAACGAAGATAATCTAACCAAAGTTCTTGACATCTAACCATAATCCGGTTAGTATCAAGAATTCGGTTATTTAGTATATATTATATATTATATAGTTTAACTTATAATTTAGTCCATCGTGTATTATCATGTAAGTAAAGCATGGAGGTAGGATGATTTCCATTCGTTAAACCTCTTTGTATGATTCACCAAAGCACAAACTCATCAACTTAGTTGATGATTCCGGATGGTCATAAATATAAGATTAACTTTAACTAACTAATAAAAACAACCAAGTGAGCAAACTAGATGCGTACATCTTAATCATGGAAAGTGTTCGAGGACGTGTTGTAGCCTTGTCTCTTTATGGAAGTTGTTTTGTACCAAAACACACAAGTGAGGTAGTGGAACAAGTTTGGAGAGCCAAAACTTCCATGGTTCACACATTAGTCATACACAAGTCTTTCAACATTAAAGGTTGAAAGCTTGGATGATTTCAACACTTAGCACATTTTGTTCAGAATTTTAAAGAGGTTTTGAGTCTTATTTCTTGTGGAAATCAACCACAACACAAACCCACAACTAGGAGCTTAGTTGGGAGCAAGGTAGGTACAAGATTCCACTAAATTTTAAGTATTATATATAAGAAACAAAAAAAAAATTAGAGAATTTTGTGCTACTTTGGACCTCAAATATGGTGAGGTTCCACCTTAGTTCGCCATAGCAAACTTGTGGAAACCTTCCTAGAGGTTTCCCAAGTAGTTTGAAAGAAGATTAGAAGAAAAAAGGTGAACAAAAGTGAGTGAAAACTCACTTAGAACACTTGAAAGTATTCTTCCTTGCTTGAAAGTCTTGAGAGGATTAGAGAGTTTGGGAGTAGATTAGTGTGTGGAAAGTGTTTAGGAGGTGGGGAGGCTTGTATTTATAAGTATGGATTAGGGTTTGGGAGTTAATGAAGGTGGAATGTGATTGGAGGAGAAAGGAGGTGGGAAAATGGTGAAATATGATTGGCTAAAGAAGGGTGGGAGGTGATTGGAGGAGAAAGGAGGTGAAAATGGTGAAATATGATTGGCTAAAGAAGGGTGGAAGGTGATTGGAGGAGAAATGAGGTGGAAAAGCTTTTGGTTTTGCTCACTTTTAGTCTCTGCACTTTGTAACTAGGTTATTTTATGTCGTTTTCTTGTATTTTAACTTGTTTTTAGGTATACAAAGTATATTTTAACTCTCGTTTTTGCGTATGAACACATATTTAAAGATTGATTGTGTATATAACACAAATATGATGTAACGCCCTGCGTCCCTAAATTTTAGCTATTGTCAATTTTAGCCCTTATGCTTTGTGACTCTTGACAGTTACGAGACTTGTGAATCTTGATGCTATGAAACTCGAATCTTATTGATACTTGACACGTAAATTCTATGAAGTTAGATTCTTGAAGCTTAACTCTAAAGACTAGATTCTTGATACTTAACTCTAGATACTTGACTCTTGATACTTAATGCTATGATACTTGATTCTAGATTCTTGATACTTGATACTTGATTCTTGAGGCTTGATTCTTGATACTTGATACTTGGTGCCTGACTTTTGAGGCTCGTGAAACTTGAGACTTGGTTGAACGAGGGACTGGAGACTTGACACTTGTGTAAACTCGGAAACTTTGAAACTTTTGTGTTAATGATATAATCTTGTTATGTGATAATGTTACACAATTTTACGCAACACAGCGCTTAATCTAACTCGCAAACGAACCAAAGATGGGAAAGTGGCAAAGGATTGGACTGCCCGAATGGCAATCCGATCGGAGGGCTATTCGATCAAACAGCCATCCGATCCATTTACCACACCACCTTAACTCCTCTCTTGCACTATAAATAGGACCTGTCACATCATTCTTCACTAATGTGACAGCCTCCTTCAATCCAGACGCACGCACTCTCATTCTTGGGCACTTTTCTTCCATTCTAGACTGATTCTTGTAAGTTTTCTCTCACATTCTTGTACAACTTTGATCTATACACTATTTTCTACATGATTCTTCTTTAAAATCACAGTTTTCACCGTGAAATCTCTCGGATTCGAGCTCTCGAGGATGACGTCATCATGGCGGTTATACAAACGGCCGTGTGATGTCATTTCCGTTGAACTTTAGCTCAGATCTAAGAGATTTACATTCGTTTTTACACCACATCTTTACTAAATCTAAGGTTTTTCAGTCGATTTCATGTTATCTTCAAACTTTCTTAAACTTTTTGCTAAATACGATGGAATCCGGACCCAAACGGGCTGTAGACTTGATGATTAGTCTGGAGTCGGCTTGGAAATGGATTATCGCCAAAAAAGATGGCCGGATAGCGGATTCAGACATGAAAATCGTCAAGAACAGACACCTGATCGGACGGGGTGATTCCCATCCAATCAGACAGGCTGAGTCTTGATGCGCTTTCAGTTGTCTCAAGACGTACCATGTCATCACCGTTAAACTCAAACTTAGAAACCTTACAAGGTTGCAAAGAGGCACCAGATCACTTTAGTCGAATGGCTATCCGATCGGACTGCGGTCCGATCGAACGACCATCCGATCAAATGACATGTGCCTTACATCCCTCAACGCTTGAATTAGTTTAAATCAGAAACTTTGAAAACTTCAAAAGTTAAACATTTTGGAAACTTATCACACTGATCGAATGACCATTCGATCGAATGGTCAACCGTCCAGATGACCATCCGATCGGATGGTGATCCTTCCCATTCATATGTCATCCGACTGGATGACCATTCGTCTGAATGGCCATCCGATCAGGTGACTGATCCTACATCTTGCACGATTCTCGAAGCTTATCTATTGTACTCTAATCAGGCTAACCCTAAGAGCTCCCTTTGATCCAATAACAGTCTTACTATTAAGCAATCACTGTGAGTATACTCGATCCCTTTTCGTTTTAAACTTTTGGGATGTAGAATGTATTCTATTCAACTTGAAACTTGAAACTTTTGAATCTAAACTCTATCCTTTGTGAATGTGAAACTTGATACTTGTCATTCTTGATTCTTGATTCTTTATGCTATGTGAACGTTTAATCCTTGTATGCAGTTTCGCCTTAACAATATAGGATGATGCACCTCCCCATTATTCTCGAGGGTATTGTTAGGTGGATTCTATTTGCTTTCCTTGATTCTTGGGAAAGTGGTTAAAGCATCGGGACACTTGGGTTATCACTTGGACTGCGAACACTAGCATGGCTGAAACTATTTTATCGTTTACATGATGGATATGAGTCTTTTTGAACTATTATACTATATAATCAAACTTGTATACTCGCCAGTACATTTTTTTACAGACTTTATTTTAATACATGTTGCAAGCTGATAGGATGCTATGATCAAGAAACGTGCTAGGATTGCTGCTAGAAACTCATCCTAGTTAATCTTAGAAACTTTGAAACAATTTTGGTGAATTTGTATTGATACTTATGTTTCGGTCGGTGTTTGATTTTAGACGATGTTATCATGAAACTTGATTAATCTATATCGAAGTTATTAGTGTTATGGAAACTCATGAGCAATCTGAACGCTTAGTGCCGCACCCCGATGTTTCCACCATCGGTTGGAGTGTGACATATGAAAGGTAACGCGTATGAATATTAAAATGAATTCCCATTATGATCAAAGTCTCAAGATTGAAACGAAATACAAATTACAATGTTTCTAAAAATAGAAATGCGAATACAACTTTTTAAATATGGTAAGTATAGAAAATGCGGAGCATTACAAATAGTAGGAGCGAAAAACTCAAGGAATACGGGCCTGAGTAGTGGGTTGTAGTTTAAAAGTGTAGAGGAAAAAACCTCTAGAGAATAAATTGGGCCTGGTGACCGGGGTGATCAAAGGCCAAAGGTCTAACCGGGTGATCTAGCCGTCCAAAAAAAGTAAAAGAAAAAAAATGGGCCTGGACCGAATTGGATTGTAGAGGAATAAACCTCTAATGAATAAAATCGTTTTCTTTGTTGTTTTAGTTGCGTTTGACTGTTTAACTCAAACACTAATTGTTTTTAGTGTTTATGTTACGCTTTACAAAGACATGAACTGGATGGACGACCAAACATGCGAAGAACTGAACACTATTAAACCGCTATCTTTTTGGAGACGTTTACGGGAAGGTTGAAGCATGATCATGCACCACAAAGTTTTTGAGATTTAAACTTTAATATCTCTAAACTGTAAATTAAGTGTATTAATTCGTTATGTCGGTTTGTTTAGGTTATTAGTTAACCCAGGCTCATTAGTTATTCGTTTTAGATAAAAAAAAAAAAACTAGGACCAAATCGTCCAAAGATGTAAGATTGTAACACCCCATGTTTCGAAAGTCAAAGTCAAAGTCAAGATTGAAGTCAAAGGGAGACAAGATTGCTAATTGCGATCTGTCACTCCTTGCTCAATTCCTTTTTTGACTTCTTTGACTTGTAGATAGTCTATTTTATGTTTTACGTTAGTTGTATTATGTGGAGTACTTATTAATAATCGAGGTTTATTCGATATTTATTGCTTGTTTTATCGCTTATCGCAATCACACTCGCAACTCGAATTACACGTTCTGGATATTGTTTTATGTGTGTGTGTGCCTTATGTGTTACTTGTGCATGTTTAATTATGTTATGTGTGATGATTAATCGAAACACAATCGAAACTCGAATCGCAATCGAATCACAAACGCTAAACGCAAGTGATATAAGGATGATTGTATGTTGATATAGTAGTTGGGATTAAAAGTAATTTGACTAGGAAACTCTATCGCAACGCTCGCAATCGCAATTGAAACAGCAAAACTCGTCGCACCGAACACTCAAACCAACTGGTTAATCGACCGAGTGACCAGCCGATCGACCAGCCGTCCGATCGAGCTACTACTCGATCGATCAGCCAGTCGACCAGGTTGCCACCCGATCGATCCACCCCTTTCCACTTTGGGAAACCCTATACATCCCCCCCCCCCCCACGTTACCATCAAACTTACTAATTTTGGCACTCTCTATCCGACCAGCGCTCCAACCTCCCTTCATGTTTTGGCCTCAATCCACCAAGAACAATTTAGATCTAAATGATTTCCACATGAATAAACGAAGATCTTTCATAGATCTAAACATATTCACTAAAAAAGGGATTGAAAGATGGTTTTCCAACTTTCTTTCAACTCTTTTACATTCAATGCACTCAAAACTGATAGAATCGGAGCTTGTACCGACCTTATACTCATTCTCGTGGTTGTGTTGGTTCAAGATCTGGGTTCTTTCCGCGAGACTAGCGATTTCGGGTTAAACATGGAACACCGTCTCGAACAGTTAACTGGTCGGATTTGGGTGATTCCTGTCCGATCAGGGGTACCAAGTATTGACAAGGTTTCTGTTGCTTAACACGTTGTCAAAACGTCTCGATAAAATGACAAACAATCAAAACAACCAAGTGTAAGACGAACGGAACGACCAGGACGGAATGCCGACCGATCAGACTAACGTCCGATTGGACTATCATCCGATCGGGTTGTCATCCGATCGACTTGCACCTTGGGTCCCACACTTAAACTGTTTACCAACATTTGAAGTCTGAACGTTGAACGAATTGTTGTCCGATCGGACTACCAGCCGATCAGATTACCGCTCGGTCATGTGCCATTTAAACTTCAATCCTAAAACTATTCTCAAACATGTTCAATGTCAGTGGGTTGCCACCCGATCGGACTACAATCCGATCGAATGACAAACTGCTGTGAATTTGTTCTCACTAAAGTGTCCAACCAATCGGGTTGTCGTCCGATCGAACATCCGTTCGATCGACCGACCTGAAAGATAGAGATACTTCTGTGTCTCCTAATTCTACAATAAAAACTTCAAAAGTCAAGCCATCATAACAAACACATCCTTCCCAAAGGAAGAAACAATCCACTCGAAAGGTCACCCGATCGGATGACCATCCGAGCGGACTGTCACTCGAACGACCAACTGTCCGATCGGACTACCATCCGATCGAACTGTTGACCGACCCACTAACACTTGTATCGTTTTACGCATCGCTTATCGTTATGCTATCGATCTGTTCAGGCTAACCTTACTCTCTAGCGCTCCCTTCAATCCACCAATCGCTGTGAGTATACTCGATCCCTTTTTGCTTTACGCACTTTTAGGTTTTACATACGTTACTTATTCTAAATCACATCGAACACATACGCAATACTTTTAACGCTAACCGTTACCGCATGATATACGTGACTTAATGAATGCTTGTTTGTTATGTTTACACATGGAATGTTGTCTACCTGCCTTAGCAATGATAGTACTCTAGTTTGGACTCAGCACCTGTTCACTCAGGGGTTGTTAAGGACAATTAGTTACATAGCTCACAGTGGTGAGTGTGTATCGCGAACTGCCTTGGGCAGTCAACCCGCAGTCATTGGTATCGATAGGTTCATGTCGATAACTAACATGCCTCATTTCACACTGTGTACGTGCTGGTTATGCGTAATCAATTTTGAAATCTATTATATCTATTAAACTTGTATGCTCACCTTTACACTATGTGTATTGACTTTTACTTTAACGTATGTGACAGGTGCTTAGGATGCTTATTTGCTTACTTTGCTGTGAAATCGAGGCTAGGAAAGACCTAGGTCAACAATAAACAATTGTCTGTAATAAAAATCTGAGTTGTCGGAACATGACAATTTGACTAGATCTTTTCTGTAATAATTGTATTATCATTTATGACATGGTATGGGACGTGTTGCTTAAAATATTTGGTAAATATAGTTGTTATGGAAACTTCTGGACAATCTGTTTCGCTCAGTGCCATGCCCCGATGTTTCCGCCGTCGGTTGGGGTGTGACAAGTTGGTATCAGAGCCATAACTATAGGGAATTAGGCAAGACTCGACCTAGTCCGGGTCGATGTCTTAGAAATGACCTAGTCTATAGTTAGGAACCAACAGACCAACTTGTGCATATCCTGTAGGGAATATGCGCGAGCTTACTGCTAATTCTCGCTACTTTCGCCTACGCTACACTATCACCGCGCTCTATTATTTCAAAATGAACTGGTAATTAGGTCGAGATTAAGTGTGAAAACCGCAAACTCTCGACCAAATTGCTTGTTCGCCTCGCATTTTCGTCTATAAACACGAGAATATGCGTTGAATCAGGAGTGAAATCCATACTTCGACGCATAATTCTCTTTTATTTTATCAAATCAGGAATGAAGTTGTTAAGTCAGGGGTGAAACCCTAACCTTGATGATTTGTTCAGACCTTTACTTAGTTTTACAAAACTCTCACCAAAGTCTCGACGGACTCCAACGACTTAAAGTCACGATTTGACTGGAAAGATGCGTGTCGAGCCCAAGATTCGAGGCAAAAGCACAGTCCTGAAGGTCAAAGTGTGTACAACAAGTCCTTGAGAATAGTCGAATCACTTTGGTTAGTCAACGTCTATATAGTCGTAGACGATCTGCTTTTCGATTTTTATGTGTTTCGATTCTGAGCTCGCTACTGCCGACTCTGATATTTGTCGATTTCATGTGGATTTTATGTGTTTTATGTGACTTTATATGTTATGTGTTATGGCTTTTGGTAATTTATTCGCTTCTCGCTTTCGCCTGATCGACACACACGACTCGCACTGCACTTCTATCTCAAAACGCTGACAAATCGCTACTACCATGTGGAACCACCATACGTTATGTTGCTTGCTATGCTATACGCTTATACTATACTACTCATTATGTTATTCGCGATCGCTCTTCTCGAACGCGCGTAGACCTTAGATGATAGATGCAGTCAGACTGCTCTATGTGTCTCTATATGCATCTTATGATTACGTGCTTATGTGCTTCTGTGTTTCTGTGCCTTACGTGCTTATGTGCTTCTGTGCTTACATGAATCTGTGATTTTGTGCATGTGTGCTTACATGATTATACGTGTTCCTGAGCTTTAGTAGTATTAGGCATGTGAGGTGAGATTCGATTATGTTATGTTGAGTCCTGTGGCGATGTCTGTTGCAGACAATGTCGTCATCAGGATCTCGCGCTACCCGAGACGCCCGCCGAAAGCAAGCAGACAAATGCCTCGCTGCCATGATTACTAAGCAAATGGCAAAGGTCGTACCCCAAGTCATCAGTGAACTGTACGAAAACATGAGTAAATCATCTGAAGAATCCAGGACCGAGTCTCCCAATGCTGCTTTCAGCTTCAAACAGTCCAAGGTATGTGGACCGAAAGAGTTCACCGGCAAAGAAGGCCCTACGGCTTTGTTTCAATGGTTTGACTCAATCGAAGTCACCCTGCGACAGAGCGGATGTCCTGATAATCTCCGCACACTGAACGTGACCGGCGTCTTCCAGTCCCGCGCTCTAGACTGGTGGACGGCCGAAAGGAATAAGCGCGGAAATGATGCAGCCTATGGTCTGTCATGGGATGAGTTGAAGAACGTTATGCTCGAAGAGTTCTGTCCTCCCCATGAGCGCCAAAAGCTGGAGGATGAGTTCTGGCACATCAAGCAGAAAGATGGTGACAACGCTGCCCTGACTGCTCGCTTCAAGCAGCTCAGCATTATCTGTCCCGACCAGGTGAAGACTACCGACATAACGATCCAAGTACATCCGTGCTCTGCCGGATTGTGTTGCAGATTTTGTGCAAGCTTCAAAACCAGCAACGATTGAAGAAACTTACTTGCTTGCCGCTGAAATCAACGACAAGCGGGTAAAAGCTGGTTACTGAGATAAAGCTTCGAAGAACCTGCACCAAGCTACCTCCGCACCAACTGCCGACACCACCGCCACCGCATCACAGTCGTCAAAGTCCTCTGATCGCAAGAGGAAGAACAACAACAGCAACTCGAGCAACAAGAACTGTGTTGTCACTACCGCTGCTCCACTTCAAGTGGTAGCAGCTCAGCAACAACAACACCGATCAGCTCCAGCTCCAATCACCTATGCGCCGCCCGCAAAGCGTGCGTATACTGGTCCCCACCCTGCCTGCCCGACATGCACTTATCATCACCCGGTGGGTCTAGCCTGTCGTTTTGCGCGCACTGCAATATGTACGGCCACTTCACTGCTAACTGCCGTACTGGTCCCCGTCAACCACCAGCTCAAGCCACTGCTCATCAAGCTCTGCTCCCAGCCCCACAAGTCCAACAAGTGGCTCAAGCACCCGCGGTCAACGCCTGAGTCTGCTTCGCATGTGGTCATCCCAACCACTTTGCGAACATGTGCCCGAACAGGGTTGTGAAACAAGAGCCCCAGCAGCAGCAGCCTCAGCAACAGCAGCAGCAACAGCCTCAACAGCAACAGCAACAAGAAGCCTGCGCCAGAACATTCAACATTAATACGCGCCAAGCACAAGCCGACAACAATGTGGTTAATGGTATGTTCCTTGTGAATGGTGTTTATGCTTCGTGTTTATTTGATACTGGAGCCGATAACTGTTTTGTGTCGTTTGAGTTCGAGAAGCTCCTTAATCGTAAGCGCTCCCATCTCCACTCGACGTTCGATGTCGAAGTCGCCACCGGAAGAACTGTCGTCGTCAATTCTGTTCTTCGTGATTGTACTCTTAAACTCAACAATCACATCTTTCCGATTGACCTCATCCCGATGCAACTCGGAAGTTTTGACGTCATAGTAGGCATGGACTTTCTTCTTGAAAATCATGCTGAAGTTGTGTGCTTTGATAAGATGATTCGATTCACGCTCGCTAACGGTGATATATTGTGTGTTTATGGCGAAACTCCTTCGAAAGGTCTTAAGCTTATGTCGTGTACCCAAGCTAGCAAGTATCTCCGCAAGGAATACAGAGCTTTCTTGGCTAACATTGTAGTAGCGGAGAAGGAAAAGAAAGGAAAGACAAAAGTGAAAGATGTCCATGTGGTTCATGAATTTCCTCATGTGTTTCCTGATGATCTCCCCGGTTTACCGCCAAGTCGTGATATCGACTTTTGTATCGACCTCATTCCTGGAGCAAACCTTATTGCTAGAGCTCCTTACCGACTCGCTCCGTCCGAAATGCGTGAACTCTCGAGTCAGCTCCAGGAATTGCTTGATAAAGGCTTCATTCAACCGAGCACCTCTCCATGGGGCGTGCCAGTCCTTTTCGTCAAAAAGAAGGATGGGTCGTTCAGGATGTGCATTGACTATCAGGAATTGAATAAGTTAACCATCAAGAATCGATATCCCCTGCCTCGCATTGATGATTTGTTTGATCAGCTACAAGGTGCTACGTGTTTCTCGAAGATCGATCTACGCTCAGGTTGTCACCAACTACGCATCCAAGAGGAAGATATACCCAAAACCGCTTTTCGCACTCGATACGGCCACTATGAGTTCGTTGTTATGCCTTTTGGTTTAACCAACGCACCCGCGGTTTTCATGGATCTAATGAATCGCGTGTGTAAACCTTATCTCGACTGCTTCATCATCGTGTTCATCGATGATGTCTTGATCTATTCCAAGTCGAAAGCCGAACACGCGCAACATCTACGTTTGGTTCTCGAGCTACTCCAAGGGAATCGACTCTATGCCAAGTTCTCCAAGTGCGAATTTTGGCTGGAGGAGGTTCAATTCCTCGGTCACATTGTCAATAGTCAAGGTATTCATGTCGATCCCGCGAAGATTGAAGCAGTTAAGAGTTAGGTTACGTCGAAGAACCCGTCTGAAGTCCGTTCTTTTCTCGGACTAGCGGGCTATTATCGTCGATTTATTGAAGGATTCTCAAAAATCGATGTGCCGCTTACCGCTCTCACCCACAAAGACAAGCCTTTTGTTTAGGGAATTGAACAAGAGTCTGCTTTCCAAACCCTCAAACACATGCTTTGCAATGCTCATGTCCTCACTTTACCCGATGGAAACGACGACTTTATAGTCTATTGAAATACCTCAAACCTTGGACTCGGTTGTGTCCTCATGCAACGGGACAAGGTTATTGCTTACGCATCTCGTCAGCTCAAAATCCACGAGAAGAACTATACAACCCATGATCTCGAGCTAGGCGCCGTTGTTTTTGGATAAAGATTTGGCGACACTACCTGTATGGTACCAAGTGTACAATCTTCACCGATCATAGGAGCCTACAACATATCTTTGATCAGAAGGAACTTAATATGCGTCAACGCCGATGGGTAGAACTTCTCAACGACTACGACTGTGAGATTCGTTATCACCCAGGAAAAGCGAATGTCGTTGTTGACGCTCTCAGTAGGCGGAGCTATCTGCTCAGCATACGTGATATCCAAGCTCAATATGATCTCGAAACCCTCATCCGCGAAGCCCAGCATGCGTGTTTTACCGAACGTACCTTGAAGAAGGAAAGAATCTATCACGATGGAGCCCAGCTTGTGAATAAGTCGAATGGGATATTCCACTTTCTGGACCGAATTTGGATCCCTACGCGGACCAATTTGCGACAGATTTTGATGGACGAAGCCCACAAGTCTCGGTATTCTATTCATCTCGGTGCCGATAAAATGTACCAGGACCTTAGCTACAAGTACTGGTGGCCAGGCATGAAGAGGGATATCGCTCTCTACGTTGGAAAGTGCCTAACCTACTCGAAAGTTAAGGCTGAACATCAAAGACCCTCTGGCTTACTCGAACAACCCCCGATTCCTATCTGGAAGCGGGAGAGTATAGCTATGGATTTCATCACTAAACTCCCGTGCACGCCATCAGGTCACGACAGCATCTGGGTTGTTGTTGACTGTTTAACCAAATCAGCTCACTTTTTGCCAATACGGGAAGACTACAAGGTAGAACGATTAGCCCAAATCTACACCAATGAGATCATTTGTCGACATGGGACGCCTCACGACATCATCCCTGACCGTGACGCTCGGTTTACCTCGCGACTGTGGGAAACGTTTCAAGCGGCTCTCGGTACTGCGCTTAATCTAAGTACCTCATTCCACCCTCAAACCGACGGTTAGACTGAGAGAACAATCCGTACTCTTGAAGAGATGCTCCGTTCGTGTGTCATAGATTTCGGTGGTAATTGGGATGCTTACCTGCCGTTAGTCGAATTCTCGTATAATAACAGTTATCATTCCAGCATTCAAATGGCACCGTTTGAGGCTCTATACGGAAGAAGATGTCGATCGCCTATTGTATGGCACGAGATTGGTCACTCGCAACTAACCGGTCATGAGCTATTGCAAGAAACAACTGACAAAGTCCTCCAAATTCGAGACAATCTACTGAAAGCTCGAAGTCGACAGAAAAGTTACGCCGATAGACGACGCAAGCCCCTTGAATTTGACGTTGGCGACTACGTACTCCTAAAGGTATCACCTTGGAAGGGTGTGGTCAGATTCGGCAAGAAAGGGAAACTAACGCCTCGATATGTTGGACCTTTTTAGATTCTGGAAAGGATCGAAAAAGTCGCCAACAGACTCGAACTACCGGAGAAACTGATTAACGTCCACCCAACTTTTCATGTTTCGAACCTCCGAAAGTGTCTGGCTGAGCATGATTTAATTGTACCTCTTGATGATCTTCAAATAAACGAAACACTACACTTCATGGAGAAGCCTGTCGAAATCATGGACCGCCAAACCAAGCATCTCAGACGCTCGCGCATTCCTATTATGCAAGTCCGATGGGAAGGCAAATGAGGTGCAGAGTTCACTTGGGAACTCGAAAGCGACATGAAGGCGAAGTACCCGCAGTTATTGGTTACGGCTTCGGCCTAATTTTGAGACGAAATTCCCTCAACTAGGGGAGGCTGTAACACCCCGTGTTTCGAAAGTCAAAGTCAAAGTCAAGATTGAAGTCAAAGGGAGACAAGATTGCTAATTGCGATCTGTCACTCCTTGCTCAATTCCTGTTTTGACTTCTTTGACTTGTAGATAGTCTATTTTATGTTTGACGTTAGTTGTATTATGTGGAGTACTTATTAATAATCGAGGTTTATTCGATATTTATCGCTTGTTTTATCGCTTATCGCAATCGCACTCGCAACTCGAATTACGCGTTTTGGATATTGTTTTATGTGTGTGCGTGCCTTATGTGTTACTTGTGCATGTTTAATTATGTTATGTGTGAAGATTAATCGAAACACAATCGAAACTCAAATCGCAAACGCTAAACGCAAGTGATATAAGGATGATTGTATGTTGATATAGTAGTTGAGATTAAAAATAATTTGACTAGGAAACTCTATCGCATCGCAATGCTCGCAATTGCAATCGAAACGGCAAAACTCGTCGCACCGAACACTCGAACCAACTGGCTAATCGACCGAGTGACCAGCCGTCCGATCGAGCTACCGCTCGATCGATCAGCCAGTCGACCAGGCTGCCACCCAATCGATCCACCCCTTTCAACTTTGGGAAACCCTATAAATACCCCATGTCACCATCAAACTTACTACTTTTGGCACTCTCTGTCCGACCAGCGCTCCAACCTCACTGTTCCTTCGATTTCTCGCGATTCCGGTAAGATCTCAACCTAAATCTTGTGCTTTCTTAATCTACACGCACTCCTACACCTTTCTATCTTTCAAATATTAACTTTTAACCGTGAAATCATCAAGATTCAAGGTGTTCTAGGATGATGTCAGCATGGTGTTTTTGAGAACTTCATGTTTTGGCCTCAATCCACCAAGAACAATTTAGATGTAAACGATTTCCACATGAATAAACGAAGATCTTTCATAGATCTAAACATATTCACTGAAAAAGGGATTGAAAGATGGTTTTCCAACTTTCTTTCAACTCTTTTACACTCAATCACTCAAAACCGATAGAATCGGAGCTTGTACCGACCTTCTACTCATTCTCGTGGTTGTGTTGGTTCAAGATCTGGGTTCTATCCGTGAGACTACCGATTTCGGGTTAAACATGGAACACCGTCTCGAACAGTTAACTGGTCGGATTTGGGTGATTCCTGTCCGATCATGGGTACCAAGTATTGACAAGGTTTCTGTTGCTTAACATGTTGTCAAAACGTCTCGATAAAACGACAAACAATCAAAACAACCAAGTGTAAGACGAACGAAACGACCAGGACGGAATGCCGTCCGATCGGACTGTCATCCGATCGGGTTGTCACCCGATCGACTTGCACCTTGGGTCCCACACTTAAACTGTTTACCAACATTTGAAGTCTGAATGTTGAACGAATTGTTGTCCGATCGGACTACCAGCCGATCGGATTACCGCTCGATCATGTGCCATTTAAACTTCAATCCTTAAACAATTCTCAAACATGTTCAATGTCAGTGGGTTGCCACCCGATCGGACTACAATCCGATCGAATGACAAACTGCTGTGAATTTGTTCTCACTAAAGTGTCCAACCAATCGGGTTGTCGTCCGATCGAACATCCGTCCGATCGACCGACCCGAAAGATAGAGATACTTCTGTGTCTCCAAATGCTACAATAAAAACTTCAAAAGTCAAGCCATCATAACAAACACATCCTTCCCAAGGGAAGAAACAATCCACTCGAAAGGTCACCCGATCGGATGACCATCCGAGCGGACTGTCACTCGAACGACCAGCTGTCCGATCGGACTACCATCCGATCGAACTGTTGTCCGACCCACTAACACTTGTATCGTTTTACGCGTCGCTTATCGTTATGCTATCGATCTGTTCAGGCTAACCTTACTCTCTAGCGCTCCCTTCAATCCACCAATCGCTGTGAGTATACTCGATCCCTTTTTGCTTTACGCACTTTTGGTTGTTACATACCTTACTTATTCTAAATCACATCGAACACACTACGCAATACTTTTAACGCTAACCGTTACCGCATGATATACGTGACTTAATGAATGCTTGTTTGTTATGTTTACACATGGAATGCTGTCTACCTGCCTTAGCAACGGTAGAACTATAGTTTGGACTCAGGACCTGTTCACTCAGGGGTTGTTAAGGACAATTCGTTACATGGCTCACAGTGGTGAGTGTGTATCGCGAACTGCCTTGGGCAGTCAACCCGCAGTCATTGGTATCGATAGGTTCATGTCGATAACTAACATGCCTCATTTCACACTGTGTACGTGCTGGTTATGCGTAATCGATTTCGAACTCTATTATATCTATTAAACTTGTATGCTCACCTTTACACTATGTGTATTGACTTTTACTTTAACGTATGTGACAGGTGCTTAGGATGCTTATTTGCTTACTTTGCTGTGAAATCGAGGCTAGGAAAGACCTAGGTCAACAATAAACAATTGTCTGTAATAAAAATCTAAGTTGTCGGAACAGAACAATTTGACTAGATCTTTTCTGTAATAATTGTATTATCATTTATGACATGGTATGGGACGTGTTGCTTAAAATATTTGGTAAATATAGTTGTTATGAAAACTTCTGGACAATCTGTTTCGCTCAGTGCCATGCCCCGATGTTTCCGCCATCGGTTGGGGTGTGACAAAGATATTCGGTAATAATGGGATAGAGTATTACATTACAATCCGTCGACGTGCCGCTACCATCTGCGGCCGCACTGTCGCATTGGATGCCTCTTGTAGGATTACGGGATCATCTAAAATTGTGGAATGTGATTGAAGTTTATGGATTGAATTTTACTGGAATTTTGGCGGAAGTTTCGACTTACAAGTCAAGGACCAAGATCATCGCTAGTTTTTTCATTATTTTAATTTTTTATTTTTGTTTATTGTTGTTTTCCAGTCTGATTGTCCGATTCTCTACCGCTCTGACCGCGGGGGGTGTATTGGAGTATACTATTTAGAGTTTTAGTATGGAGCCCACAGGCCGGTTTCTCTATATATTGTAACCCTATCGAGTGGAATGCAATCAATCAATTCTATTATCTTACATGGTATCGGAGCCAACCTATATTTTTCACTGTCTCCCCCGCGTCACACAAAAATAACCACACGTTAGCCGTTCACCGCTTGAGAAAAACCCTAGACAGGGCGGCGTGCCGTTTCTTTTCGTTTTTCATTTTGGTTCTAAATAAAGCTTTGCTATCACTCCAATAATTTTGACATAATCCAGATCAAATATAAAGTGGATGTATCCTACGAAGTTTAGAAAGCCATCTGAATCTTTGATCTCACTATTTCGATGGTTAAAATTAAGGCGATCGTAAAATCATAATCCGGATCAAATACCTATTTGTTGAAACCTGTTTTAATCACTTAATACATAAATATTAATATCTTATATAATCTTAGAAAATGTAATAATAGTATGTTGTAGTTCTTAGAAACTTGAAATTTTGACCTGGTCAAAGGTCAAGTTTCAACTGCTTAGGACCACATACAACTATTTTCAATACCCGCGGTATACCTGTGATAAACGATACGATGTATATAAGACACGGTTCTATAATTAGATTAAACTGAGGCTATCAATTATACCTGCCCATATTCAGGCGTGACAAATATGATTATAAGCTTCTCATCATCAACTTAAATTACAAAAATAATTCTAAAATATTATTATATGATTAACAGATTTTTTCATTCAGCATTGCCCAAAATTTAGATGTTTAGAAATCACATAATTGTTATATCACTCGATCATAAACCAAAGATAAGTTATTTCAGCTTTACATTTTATCCACAGAAAGGGTACCGCTTTCGTGACTACCAAAGTTATAGAGGGGATAACTTATGACCCAACAATGGGACTGTGACCCACGCTCTTCTTGTTATGCCTTCCCGTGCTACTACGAACAGAAAGCAAACTCGTAAAGCAACCATGCATAGAACTTGCAGACTTAAGGCGCAAGGCGTCTTTCTTTGATGTCATTATTCCATCACCATGCTTGTTAGGTGGTTCAGCAAATTCCTCATTAGAAGAACCATGGTTCTCTCTTTTGCTTTCTTTAAACAAGTCTAAAAGTCTTTTTCTCTTCTCTGTTGGAGGTGGAGATGGTTGAGCAATGGAACCATTGGTTCTTGATGAAATCAAACTGTGGTGCACAGGTGTATTGCCTCTTGATGGAGTAAAATCTGCAAATACATATAGATATACAACAAAAATATAAGCAAAATAAAAACACAAACTTGTTGAATATAAACAAGTCATATTGAATACTACTAAACATACCCCCCCCCCCCCCCCCTCCCCACACTTGGTGGGTCCTTCGCCTGTTAAAAGTGGGGGGAGGGGGGTTGTACATTCAGTACATGAGTGTATGTTTAGCCACCCCGTTATTATATGCCTTTTGTATGGTACTAAATATGATCATTTAGTCTAAATTATATTAAAAAAACATTTTTTTAAGTTATAGCTTATCTATAGCGGGTCAAAAGAATATAAATACAAAACTTCTTGTAAAAAAAAGGCAAACACTTTTTGACCCTTACATAAGATGGAGGGTTGAGATCAAATGTGACATAGATGTTAATGGAATATTTAACCATGCATTACCCCATATGCAGATAATTTGTAAGAAGAATCAAAACTCAAGAACACCAAAGTGATGCATAATGTTTCTTACCACCATTGATGCTCATAAAATCGTCTTCATAATCTGAATCTAACCATGCTTGGGAATCGAAAAACACCTCCTCCTTACTACCTGCAGTGTAAACAACACATCATCAAACAGTAATAATTTTAACACTAAAAGAGCGTGAAATAAGACACCGCGATTGACTAATAAAAGCAAGCTCTAGATGAAACCCGAAAAGGTCCACATTTGTCAAAGATAAAATGGAGATGTAAAAGATGAGCTCTCATACACTCCCAATTAAAGCACCTTTTAATGGGTTCAACTGCGTGTAATTTTTGTTAATGAACATAGTCAACTGAACTATACATAAAAAAAGAGTTAAATATAGAACCAATTCCAAGTAAAGAACTATAAGAAACACATAAACACTTCTACCTGTTGCTTTAACTGCATAACCGCTTATTTTTCTCAATCCTACTACATCTAACAAGCACTATGAGCATGTGTTTATAAGGTACTCATAGTTAATTTTCTACATATATCAGTAGGCATATTATAATTAGAGGGTGTTTGGGGTTGAGTTTTGAAGGAGATTTTTAGATTATTGAGTTTTGAAATCGTAAATAATCAGTTTTGAGTGTTTGGGTAAAAAAATTAAAAAATTGATTATTTGCGTTTAGAAAGTTACAAAACGCGGTTTTCCAAAAGCAGCTCCCCCCTACTGCAACAAAACGTAGTTTTCCAAAAATTGATTATTTGCGTTTAGAAAAGGATTTTCACTTGTTTATTTTTTTTTAATATATATTTGCCAAACACTCAAATAGTTGATTATCTGATTATTGTGATATCAAGCAACATAATCAAATCCAAACACTACCTTTCAACATCACGTTTTGTTATAGTTAATTATCTGATTCTGATTATTCAAAACGCATAATCTATTTTTAAAAACTCAACCCCAAACACCCCCTTACTAACTTTATAAACTAAGTTAAAGTCATTATGCAAATGATCTTTCCATCTTCACTTGTCATTTTCCCATTTTGTTTCATTGTTTGCTAGCAAAAATGCAAAATACTTCATAGCCAACAAACAAAACCAGCAAAGCATGACACACCTACACATTTTATGTTCTAGATGAAAACAAAACTAAATTAATCAAACAAATTGACACAAACACATGAAGATCATGTGAAGAGCCATCATCATGACATCTAATAAACTCAATGGTTTGTCTAACATGTTTCAAGAAACATGTCTAACTTTCCTATTATAGCAAAATATGCATTTGATGAATTTAAAAATAGACTTATTTGATGCGTGGTGAAAGCAACCTTCCACACTGAATAAAAGACAAACCCTAAATGAAATTATGTTTTTGTATAAAACATGAAGAATCACAGCCCCTTTACTCTTCCAACTCTGTGTTTGAACTTTGAATATATATTTTCAAAATTCACTAATGTGATTTGAAAGTTTTAAACTAGAATATCAAATAACCAATTCTTAAAGGTTAGTTAAGTTAACAATAATCTTCATTGGGTAATAAAAAAACCATAATCATAATCAGATCTTAGAATACCACATTCAAACACCCATTTTTATAGTAGGGTTCTTGAATGGGTGTTAAACATGCCGTGCTCGTGGGTTGGCGGGTCAAATCCGATATGAACCCAACGATTGTATCATACAGATGAACCCGAACAAAACTGTGTATAAACGAGTCAACACAAACATGATCCGTTTAACTAAAATAAACAAACTTTTTTGGCAAACTAATACTTTTAAAAACTAAATTTCCATATTTTTATGTATTTTGAAATATGCCACTTTGTTTTAAAACTTTGACCTATTAAAAAATCCAACTAGTTTAAGTTACATAATCACATTTAAAAAAAAGTAAATAAATGATTTGAACGGGTCAACCCACGAACCCGTCAGACCAAAGCGGACAAAACCAATTTTGCTAAACATGTTTGCGGCTTTGACCCAAAACTAAACCGACCCGTTTAGACAAAACTAAAACCCACAAATTTCATGTATCATGTCGGAAATTCACACCCTTACCATTAACCATACAAAATAGATCATGGCAAATCGGGCACAAACCGGACAGCCTAAATAATCAGAATAACTATTCAAATCAAGAATTGGATTAACCAATTAGATTGATAAGAAGTTAAGAACCTTCACAATCAAACCAATTAATTCAAAGCACATAAAGTCAATCAAACTTATAAACCAAACATAACAGTGACTAAACAAAGCTACAAGCATTCAACAAAATTTAGCTCATACCATATTCAGAAAAAGCAGGCACTGACTGACTGGGAGGCAACTGAGGTTTAACAGCAACATGACCATCAGTCGAATGAATCACCGGCTTACGATCAGGTTTATTAGCCGAATCAAACGACACTTGTACTTTCATTGCAGAAGCTTTATGATGAACTGAAACGCAAGCACCCATCACACAGAAAACTCAGATGAGATATGGATTCAGATGAGTGGAAGATTGAAGGAGTTGTATTGCAATTAAATTAAGAGCTATAAATTCGGTAGGTTTTGATAAAGATATATGTAATTATGAAAGCTCCTTTGATATTCTCCTAGAATCATAACTATTGTCAAATTATAACAAACTGATAGGAAATTCGTACCGACATGTTTCTGCATGACAAATGTTTATTATTCAAATATTATATATTAATTTAATATATTGACGAAAAAACTAATAATCTGATTAAATAGGGTTAATTGTATAATGTCATTTGTTTTTATTTTATATTTTTGGAATTATTTAAAAAAAACAAGAGTGTTATTGTTGTTAGTAAAATCAATGGTTTTATATTTGTAATTTTGTTTGGTATTAGTTTATTAGAAAGTATAATGTCATTTGTTTTTATTTTATATTTTTGGAATTATTTAAAAAAAAAAAAAGAGTGTTATTGTTGTTAGTAAAATCAATGGTTTTATATTTGTAATTTTGTTTGGTATTAGTTTATTAGAAAGTTCATATACATAAAATTATATTGTGTGCAAAGTTTAATGAATTTTAATTCAAGTTATTGATGTCATCTTTTTTTTTTAACGGCAAATTTGGATCACTGACGGACCACTAGAGTATCATCGTGCCACTAGCGAAACCACACGATCATATCCGTCTCCACTAGGCAATAATGTCTATACACCAATTCAGGAGAAAACCCAATAAATTTGGGAAAAACCCCCTTGTGGGAACCCATGACCTAATGGTCATAAGTCTTATCCCACCATCAAAATGCCACTAAGCTATAAGGCCACCCAGGGTGGTACGTTGTCACCCACCATCACGCGTGGTATGAATCAAAACACCGTCGCCACCCCCAAATGATCACGCGTCAACTTCACAACGCGTGGTCTTTTTCATGCGTTAAACTTTTGAAATTCGAACGTTGTTGTTTTGACCGTTGATAAAAAAAAACATTTAAACAATCTATATATACTTCACATTTTTATACCATTTCACCCATACCAAAAGACAAACACATATCACACATTCTACATATTTCACAAATGGATTTTCCTACATCTTCGTCGTTTCCAATTGAAAGCGATAGCGATAGCCAATCATCTTCCGACAATGAGACGCTTGAATTTTTCGTGTCGGTGTATAACGAACTTGAAGCAAGTTCGAACCGCCCAAAGAAGAAAATGGTGGATCGTGATCGTATAGATGCCAACGAAGTGTTAATGAACGATTATTTTGTGGAGAATCCGATCTACAATGCCGAAACGTTTAGAGATCGGTTTCGTTTACCAAAAGAATTATTTTTAAAGATTGTTGGAGACATCGAAGCAACTGAATAATGGTTTCAAGAACGTTACGACGCGAGGGGCAAACCAAGTTTCACGCCGATACAAAAATGCACGGCTGCCATTCGCCAACTAGCGACAGGTAACCTTCCCGATCAATTTGATGAATACTTAGTTATGTCGGACAGAACTTCACGTGAATGTCTGCAATATTTTTGTAACGCGGTCATTAAATTGTATGGTAAGAGTTTTTAATTAAACCGACGAGACACGACATCTCACGTATTTACGTCGCACATGAGGCTAGATGACATTTTCCAGGGATGCTCGGTAGCATCGATTGTACACATATCAAGTGGAGAAATTGTCCTAGAGAGTTTCGAGGGGCGTATGTTAGGGGTGACGTCAAAAGACCAACCATCATACTTGAAGCGGTGACGTCGAATGATTTATGGTTTTGGCATTCATATTTTGGTGTTCCAGGTTCAAACAACGACATCAATGTTTTGCACACGTCGCCGTTATTCCAAACCGTAACGGATGGTACCGCACCCTTTTGTCCATTATATGTTAACGGACGATATTACAGACGAGGCTTTCTTCTTGTGGATGGTATCTACCTATCATGGTCTGTTTTTGTGAAAGTTCCTTCATTTCCTGTTGAGGCTAAAAAAGGCGTTCAAAAAGTTGCAAGAATCGGCAAGAAAAGATGTTGAGAGGGCTTTTGGTGTTTTAAAGGGTAGACGGGGCATACTAAGCCAACCGGTTCGTGCGATGAATAAGAAATCAATACATAGCATAGTATATGCATGTATCATATTGCACAATATGCTAATCAAACAAGACGGACGTGCAATATCTCCAAATTGGGTGTTGGGTCCTCCTACACAAGTTCACGTTCCCGAAAATATCCAAAAAGACTTGCGTGATGAAGAAATTCACTTTCGGTTGAGATACGATTTAATTGAACTAGTAGGTTCTTCAGGTTTGAAATTTCCTAATTCAGACGAGGAGTAGAGTTTCTTTATGTATGTTTTTATTTTTTATTGTAGTCTAAAATATTTCTAGTATGTTTAATTGAGCTAGTATGTTTTAATTTAAATGAAATTTATAATTTATAATTTTAGTGTTTTATTGTTAATTTATAATTTAAAAAAAAATAAAAAAGGTTGTGAGTGATGGAATTCCATCACAAGTGATGACCATTTCCACTAAAATCCATCACTAGTGATGAAATTATGGTTGATGACATGGCGGAAGTTGATTGGAAGTTATGAGTGAGTGATGAGTTATGAGTAATAAGTGATGACCACCCATACCCCCCTAATACCATAGGCAGTGATTGGTGTCATCTAAACATTTTATCAGTTTTATGTCTAGCAAAAATTAAACCAACATCCACCAGGCGCAACTGCAGTTGGCAATGTTCCCCTAACTACCCTTTAACTATTCCCCTGACACTAGTTCTCTCAATACTCCCTTCAAATTTATCTATATATAAAAATATATAGATAAATGCCATCTAAACAGTTTATCGGTTTTATGCCTAACATTATATATAATAAAAAAATTAAACCAACACACAAGCTTCAGCTGACACTATTCCCCTTGTTATTCTTTAAATATATAGTTAACTATTCCCCTTGTTATTCTTTAAATATATAGTTAAAGTTAAAGTTAATGTGGTAAAACTTTTAATTTTGTTGTAACTAAAGAGATAATGGAAGAGATTTTGGTGTAGTTAGCCATGCAATATGATTAAAACTGACAGTCTTTAAATCATTTTATAAGAGATAATTACATCATTGTAAAATAAATGAGTAAATTTGTATTACAAATAAGGAAACTGTTCAAATACACGGTCTTATAATGCTAAAAAGTCACCGGAAGGTTATCAGATGGACTCGGATTGAACTCATTTTAGCGGCATTAGAACCGTCTTGTCGAACTTTATGATCTTAGATTTTAGGTTGCCTAGGGGTGAGCAGAAAACCGAAATAATCGAATCAAAAAAGAAATAACTGAAGAAACCGAACCGAAACAAAAACCAACGGTTTGGTTTTTGGATTTTTAAAAACCAAAATTTTGGTTCGGCTTTCAAATAACCATTTTTAATAACAAAAAAAAAACGAACCGATAAGTTACAATAGTAGGCACAATCCATATGTATTTTATGTTTAAGTTTAAGCTATTCAAATGTTTAACCCATGCTAGTAGAAATTATCAATTTTATTCTTGAGTATTAAATATTTATAATAAAAACAGTAACATGTTTATTTATAATTGAAATGTTTTAAATATTGCCTACAAGAAATAACAAAATTTAATTTAAAATTAAATGATCTTCAAAGTATTATAAAAGAAATGCCTTGATAAAACTTTGAGTAAAATTCCGTTTTGTTCCATGTGGTTTGATCACTTTAACGGTTTTGCCCCAAACCTTTAAAAATAGCCATTTTCCTCCAATAGTTTGCTATGGTTTTTTCATTTTGCTCCCTGCAGGGAGCAAAATGGAAAAACAGACAATTTGGATGGAGTTAGAGGCGGGGAGCAAAATGAAAAAACCATAGCAAACTATTGGAGGAAAATGACTATTTTTAAAGGTTTGGAGCAAAACCGTTAAAGTGACCAAACCACAGGGAGCAAAACGGAATTTTACTCTAAAACTTTAGAGAAACATAAAAACAGATTGGAAGTTTAGTTTTATGTGAGCAATATAAATTAAAAAGTTAAATGTAAACATCTGAAAAATATTCTTAAATGTTGTATTATACTTTTAATTTTTGAATCTCATATAATTTTGTTCCAAAAACCAAACCGAACCCTTGATAAAATTGAAAAAACCGAAAACCAAACTTTCGGTTACGGTTTTTGTTTTATCCTAAAATCGAACGACCCGTGCACACCCATAGTTTTCGCTTTTGGATATTTAGCATGAAGATTTTAGAACTTTTGTTTAGATCATTGTGCATTTTTATTTGACTTTTTTTTTTTTGTGATTTATTGTGTATTTTTCCTCGGCATTGAGTTATATTTGGGTCATTCTATTCCCACCCCCCCCCCCCCCTAATTACTAATTACACCCCCCCCCCCCCTATTAAAAACATCACATCCATCAATCATTTGGTTTTTGTTTTTAGCCTGTTTTGTCTTTTTGTTGTCTTTTTTTATTTATTTATTTAATTAGTTAGTATTATTATTATTATTATTATTCATTTATTTAATTAGCTAGCGGTCCCCTAATAATAATAATAACAAAAAAACACTAAAATATACTAAAAAGACAACAAAAAGACAAAAAAAACTAAAAACAAAAAGCAAATGATTGATTGATGGTTTGATGGATGTGATGTTTTTGTAGGGGGGTGTAATCAGGAATTAGGGGGGGTGGGAATAGTATCACCCTTATATTTATTGGTGTTGTGTTATATTTTATGATTCACTATGTTTTTTACCCTTCCTAGATTTATGTGTCAAAAACAAATAATAATTTGCTAAAAAGAAACAATATGACACGTTTTCAGGTTCACGATATAAACAATATAAACAATAGAGATAATATGATATGGAAAATCGAATAAATAGTATAAAATATCATAAACGAATCTAATTTTGCTTGTATCTAATTTCTAAATGATGCTATTTTTTTAGTTGTACTCAATTATTATATGTACACACACACCATAAGAAAAGTTCAAGACGTGTTGTGCTAACAACCTTCATTATTTTGGAACATTATAATTTATTAATTTAAAATAATTTGACTCAAAATTCAATTTAAATTGAATTCGAATTTTAATTTTGAAGTTGATTTTTGGATTACGAATGGAATCAGCAACTTATACGAATTCAGATTCCAAAATTTAAATCGAATTCACGTTATATATTACTTGTATATTCTAAGTACGAACCACGGTATTCTTTCCCAAGTCTATCATCTTTTTCTCATGTAAAAAGTTATCAAAATAAATGTCCTTAAATTTAAATTTTTGATCATTTGACCAACTGTATTTTGGATGTTGCTTTTTTTTATGTTGGTCATTAATGATTAGCTAGGTTTTATTGACGTCGCGCCTTGCGGCAAAATAGATCAAATAATAATGTTAAACAAACGTTATTTGAAAATATAGCATGTTGTTTCAAATGGCAAACCAGCATAATCGGTTTAGTATAGCAAAAAACGATACAAAATAAATATTCTATTCTAAATACAACTTCATTTTTAACAATACTTATATCAGAATGTCTAGGGGAAAAATAAGCATACTTAAGTTTTTTTTTAAATTAGCGTACGAAAGTTATTAAAGAAATATTAAATTAATTGATTAAGGCGATATCTTTTGAAAAACAGAAAATAGAATTAAGAAAAATAAAAAGTAAATGATAAAAGAAAATATCGTTAGAAAAAAATACCTTTAGAAAAAAAAAAAAGAAATTATCTTAAAAGTAAATATAATAATAAAGTAGTATAATATTAAAATAATAAAATATTAAAAAACTATATATTATTATAAATTTAAAGTTACTATTCATCATTGCTTAACAACAATATATATATATATAGAGGCCGGTTATCATACAAATGCCCTTATCGTACATTACGTACGCTACAATCTCAGCCGTCCGATCATCTTCCCGCATTGAATTCGCATGTTGTTTTTTTGTACCACATGCGAAATTGTTACAAAAAACAACATGCGAATTCATCAAAAAATATCACATGCGAAATTGTTATAAAAAAAACAACATGCTATTTCATCAAAATTATCACATACGAAATTAGTACAAAAAAACAACATGCGAATTCATCAAAAATTATCACATGCGAAATTGTTATAAAAAAAACAACATGCGATTTTAAAATGCGGGAAGATGATCTGACGGCTGAGATTGAAGCGTACGTAATGTACGATAAGCAATATTGTACAGTACTCTTTACCTATATATATATATATAGGGGACTGCTAAAATGAAAACCATCCTCAGTTGCGAGAACCGCGGGAACCACTCTCCATCAATCAGAATTTGCTACATGTGCACTATTAGTTTATATTCTAAGTGGTATTTTGGTCATTTGATTCAATTGTCTAATCTTCTGTCTCTGTCTCTTTTGTTTGTCTCTCTGTCTGCCTCTTTAAAGACTGTTTATCACACCCAAAAATTTAAAACCTCTCATCTCTCATCTCTCTCTCTCGAAATTGTTCCAGAACCACAATCATCATCTCTCTCTTCAAAATCCATCATCTCTCATCTTCATAAGAAACCACAAAAATCATCTTCAAAGAAGCCGGTGTCGGAGCTAGGGACGGACCTGACTTTCAACCGTTGAAGTGTCGGTGGCCGATTCCGGGTCCCGGAGCAGGTGCCGGAGCTAGGGACGGACATGGAGCCATCGCGTCGTACACTGGGAGCCATGGCAGTCTCCACCGACTGCCGTCTCCACCGTCACCGGCGGTGGCTCTGAACGCGGTCCTGCCGTCGGCCATCTTCACCGGCTTCTGAACCCAACCCTTCTAACTTCAGGCAGATGGTGCAGGAGGTCATCGGAGTCAAGTTCTAACTTCAGGCAGATGGTGCCGGAGCTAGGGACGGACCTGGAGCCATCGCAAGTCACTTGTCGGATTTGAGAAGTGGGTTTGCATAAAGTGGGTTTCTCTCTCTATAAATGGTGGGTTTTGTTGTCTCTCTCTCTCTCTCTAAGGCTTTTGAGAAGTGGGTTTTGCAATAGAGGTGGTTGTTGATCTCTGACTCTGGTAAGTTTTTTTAAACAATTTTTTATTTGTGTTTTTTTATTCGGTTGGTTTTGTGTTTGCATAAAGTGATCCTGTTTTGCATAAGGTGATTCTGGTGGGATTCTCCGGTGATTGATTTGTGTTTTTGATATTGGGGGTTGAGTTGGCAGTGATACTTCGAAACAATTTTTCCGAGAATTGATGAAGATGGCGCAACGATGATGGTGGAGGGTAAGTTTTTGAACCTGCAACCCCACTTTGCAGCCTTGATTATTGGAAAGTTTGAACCAAACCCCGTTTTTTTCAAGATCCGCACATTGTTTTGAATTTTTGTTGTTGGTTTTTTATTTTTTTTCCCAGTCGATGATGATAACAATCTATCTGAGACACCTACCGAGTTGCGTTTTCTGGGTGCGTTCGTTTTGTGTAAAAAAGTTTTTGTAAAAAAAAAAGTTAAAACCGTAAACTGTTTAACGTAAAACGTAAACTTTTTAACGTAAAACGTAAAGTTTTTAACGTAAAACGTAAAACGTAATTTTTTTAACGTAAAACGTAAACTTTTTAACGTAAAACGTAAACTGTTTAACGTAAAACGTAAACTTTGTTTTGTTAAAAAATCTGAATTTTAAAATGTTTTTAATAAAAAAAATTCTGGTTAAAAAAACAACTAATATAATAATACAAAAAAAGTAATAAAAATAATAAAGACAAAAAAGAGTAAATTTACTAAACTACCCTTTTGCATTAAAATATTAAAAACAAAATAAGACAAAAAGTATTTAATATTAATTTTAACTATTTTTAATCTCGTCCATCCATCTTGAAGATCTAATGGTTGTAAAGTGGTTCTCTCGGTTCTCACAACTGAGGGTGGTTTTCATTTTACCGACCCCCTATATAATATAATATAATATAATATAATATAATATAATATAATCTATACTATATTATATGCATGACGGAGGGGTATTTTAAGATACCTAAAAAATAATAACTTTTCCCCCTTTATTTATAGAAAGACCCTTAAAATGAGGGTAGTTTGGTCTTTTAAATACTATTTATTTTTTAGCCCCTAAACTTGTTACACTTAAATCCCTAAATTTTAACAAAATTATAGATAATTAATTACATTTTCCACCTCCACAACAAACTTAAAATTCTTTTAGGTATTCTTGTCATATCTTATTAACTATAATGTTTAAAAAAACCAAAGATTGCATGACGACCTATACATTTTTGTCAACGTTTTGGTAGTTGTCTTGTTCAGTATCGACGTACGGATTAAAAGGGACAAGTAGATAATTCCTTATTGTACAAGTGATCATTGCAAAGAAGTAGAATAAGTAAATCAATAAACTTTATGTAATCATTTTAAGAGTTAAATTTATTGATTCTACCATTATTGAATAATTGTGTCATGTTTGTATTTGATTATTAGAGACTATAGAATGTATTATAGTATAGATTCAATAACTAAATATTAGTTATATTATAAAACTCTAACAACCTACGTGAATATTTCGGTTTTATATAAATATTATTTGACAAAGTAAAAATGACTAGATATATGCTATTTATTAGCATGAGTTTGACTCACTTAAGAATAAATATTCCGATTTTGTATAGATATTATTTTTTTTGTTACAGAAATGTGGAAAGGTCAAAATTTGACTAGATATATATGCTATTTATTAGCATAGGTTTGACTCATTTTAAAATAAATATTTCGCCATATGTTGGTATAGATATAATAACAAGCTTTCTACGAAAAAGGATGGGAAAAAATTAAGTGGGAAACAAATTTAAAGTTTAAATAGTCTTTACACTATAAATCTTTAAAAAAATGATAGTTTACGTAATTACAATGTTTAAGGTGAACAATAACTGAATCATTAACCAAAACCAAACCGAAAACAAACGACACCGAACAAAATCAACCAACAAATGAATTAGCTGAAAACCAATTAACGAAAACCTGAATGAACCAAAATCGGTTATTGATTTTTTGTATCCTTATTTAACCAAAATTAACCAAACCAAACCAAACCGAACCATTAATATTATCATATATTTCTAGCTTTTATACCTTTAGTTCATGTATATATTTTACACATCCATTTTATGTATTTATACTTCTACTTCATGTATTTATACCTAAATTTCATGTATTTCTAAGTAAAAGTATTAGCCAAAGTTTGGTTTTGGCTATTAAACGAATCGAACAAAAAACGTCAATCTAACCAAATAATTAAAACTGATAACCGAAAACCAATTGGTAAATAAAATTGACCAACCGATGACTTCGGTTGAGGATAAGAACCAAAACAGCCGAACCATACATACCACAATGAAATGGACTAACAAATGATTTCGCCTATGGCGCATATCCACCAAAATGATGTTATAATAAATATTGCACGAATAAGAAAAACTACCAGAAATGAGTACCACAATGCAAATTGCCGCCCCCACCGCATCGCGCGGGCTCCATGCTAGTATAATATATGTATATAAAGAAAGGGGAATGTTCATTTGAGAAGAAAATTTAGTTGAGAAAAAAAAGAACAAATGGTAATTTTGTAAAACATTATATAGTTTTTTCACTTATCTCATTTATTATCATCTTTGACTAATTAATTAGTCATAAAGACTATCATCCTCCACATTACCTTTTTTACCTACACATATTACAAATTATCCTACATATTTCGATATTTATCCTACACAACTCGTAATTTATCCTATACACCTCGTAATTTATCTTATACTTTAAATTATTTTATTTTATTTTTTTGAAAAAAAATATATTTTAAAGATAAGTTACAAAAAATTTAATGTAGTTAGCTATTAAAAAGAAAGACTACAAATTAATGGTCTATGTAGATTTACCAATATACCCTTATAGTAATATTAAATACTTATATTAAATAAAGTAAAATAAAACATTCTTATTGGTTGAAATTTCTTCTTTTTTCTTCTTACAAAAAATTTCTTCTTATTTGAACTCTCTAGTATATATATATATATATATAGGATTAGGTTCATTAGTGAACAACCCCCTTAATTATGAACACTAGTGAACTAATCGTAGCCCTTGATTATCAATACACAAGTGTAAATCAATGGCCATGATTTGATGATTAAAATACACTAGTGTATTTTATGATGTAAATCAATGGTCAGGATTTGTTCACAGAGTTCACAAATACACCGGTGTTCACTCTATGACCCCGCCTTTTATACATACATATATATATACATATATATATATACATATATAGGGTAAGGTTCATTTGAGAACCATCTTTATTGTGAAAACACCAAAAAAACCTAAACCCCCACCCCCCACCCAAGCTAAAACACTAAAAACTAAACCCCTAAAAAAACCTTAAAAAATCTAAAAAACACAAAAAAAAAATTAATATTTTTTATATTAAAATCGCTTCACCCTCCCACCCCCCACCCAAGCTAAAACACTAAAAACTAACCCCCTAAAAAATCTAAAAAACACAAAAAAAAAATATATATATATTTTTATATTAAAATCGCTTCTTTTAGTAGCAATTTTTTTTTAATTTTTTTTTGTAACAAAATGTAGCAATTTTTTATAAAAAATATTTTAAAAAATTGTGTTTTTTTTAGCTATTTTTAGGTATTTTTGGTTGTGTTCATATCGGTTATCGCGGTTCTCGCAATAAAAGGGTGGTTCCTAACGGATCCTTCTCCTATATATATATATATATATATAGGGTCGGGATTTAGAGAAAACGGTAGAAAGTGTGAGAACGGTGAGAACGCTTATGGATCGTCCGATCAAAACAATCTATGGACTAGATTGGCGCGGTGTCGTTTTCGTAAATAACATCAATTTTATTACCTGGATGTGCTTCATTAAGGGTAAAAGGGTCATTTGACTTCTTCACACAAAACGCCATACTGATGAATAAAACGCCAAAAACAAAAATCACAGACCCTTCTAAGTAAAACGCCATTAGATATAAAACGCCAAACTTAATTATAGTAAAATCCCGCCTAAAAAAACCGCCAAAAAAATCCTATATATACAACATCTCAGACCTTCAATTAAAAACACACACAAAAACCCAAACGCCATAATTTATATATCCCATTCGTCTTAGAAACGCAAAAAAACCCAAACATCAAATATCTTCTAAGCCAAAAAGTTTTTTTTTTTTTTTTTAAATTATGTTTTTGTCTGTAAGATTTCGCTAAATGAAATGGACAAAATCATTAAGTGAGGATATTGTTCATTTCATTTAGTAAAATCTTATTGACTGATCCTCAACTTCCATCCAATTTATAACGCCAAAACATACAAAAACATTATTGAGCTTTGTTATCAATAAAGTTTAGTTGTATGGGGTGGACAACATTGTCAGTTATCTTTCTTAACCGAGGATTAACAATGTTGTCCATCTCATACAGCAAAACATTATTGATTTTAGCATGATCAAATTTTGAGGTTTAAGATGCTCTTATTTCGTGGCGTTCTATTTAGCCAAAAAAGTTAAAAAATCAAAAAATCAAACATCGTTCATTGTAAAATTCAAGATTGTTGCATGAAAGGGTCTAAACTCAATAACATTTTGCTGCATGAGATGGACAAATCTTCAAGAAAAAGATGTTGATGTCAAATTGTGTGCTTCCAAACAACCACACAAAAAACTACTTGAAAAACAAAAAAACAAAATGAATCATACGAAAGTCGAACCAGCCAGTTAACAAGATTCAAAAAAGAAGAAAGAGACTGGTGACAGTGAAGATTTTGAAGATCAATTGTTTATGTACTCTTTTTTTATTTTCCTTTTCAGATGATTGTTATATAATAAAAACGCCAAAACAACCAAAATGCTTGTTTAAATGATATCATCCCGTTAAACGCCCCCAAAAACTCAAAAACTATAATAAAATTACTTTGAAAAAGTATTATAAAAAACCAATATATATATATATAAGCAAACTTGAAAATGTAACTATAAACAGTAAATACAAATCAGTAATACAGAAGATAGGGAAAATTTATTATATTAGAATCTAAAACGACAAACTTGAAAGATGAGACATGTTACAGACTTCAGAGATAAAGCTTATCAAAAACAATAATTACAAACAGTAACTAAAAAGACGAATACTTTATTATAATAATGCACCGCCTAACTTAGGCGCCAAAAAGACATCCTATAAAATGATACGTCTCAGCAACTACCATTTGATCAAACCAAAAAAAACAAACGCCAATACTACTAAATACAACTCACTATAAAACGCCAAAAAAAATCAAAGATAGCTAATATGCTTTCTTGGATATTCAGAATTGTTCTTCGTGAAGTTTCACTGAATGAATTGTTATCAGAGGGGAGTAACTCAGAAATATTTTGCTGCATGAGATGGACAAAAATTCAAGAAAAAGATGCTGATGCCAGTCATATGGCATTTTGTATTTTTTGTTCTTGAAGAAGGTTTGGATGAGGAGAAGAGATCAATGATACTAAAGAGTGGGTTGATTATTAACATAAAGATCAAGATAAAGAAAAAGCGAAAAACCCACACACAAGTCATAGATCTATGTCCCCAAACATCCACAAAAAAAGACAGTTCAACAGACGAGCAGGCAAAATAATCAAACCGATGGGTTGGTTAAGTTTTACATAAAACGCCATATATTTGCTTAAAGAAGAGAGAGACTGATGACAGTAAAGATTGTGAAGAGAGATCCGATTAGGATTTTTAATTTATTTTCTTCGCTTGTATTTTTTTTCCCGTGGTTGAAATATAATCTAACACTAGTAAAACGCCAAGATACCACAAACGCCAAAATGTTTATAAAAAATAATAGAACAAATGGACCATCTTGTTTAAAACGCCTTGAAAGACGCCATTCAAATAGATTTCCTGACCCCCTGGGTTCCAATGGCATAGGATTTGAATAAACGCCAAAAACGTCATAAACGCCAAAATGTTAATACAATGAAACCATTAAAACGCCATTAATTATTGAATTTGGTTAACGCCAAAATTCTTAAAAACCAAAAATTAAAATAATATTAGAAAAAGTGGAACTGGAAAAGCAGAAGATGAAAGGATAAAAAAAGCCCCTTCCGCCCTTTTCTAAGCGGCGTGACACGTGTTGGGCCAGGAAGCGTTCTCACCGTTCTCACACTTTTGATCGTTTTCTCCTGAACCCGTTTCTATATATATATATATATATATATATATAGGGTCATGATTTAGAGAGAACGGTGAAAAGTGTGAGAACGGTGAGAATGATTTTGGAGTTGACATGTTGCATTGATGCTAAATTACACTAAGGGGTAATATTATCAAAAAACCCACACACATGAATTGGGTGTTCAAATAAAACGCCATAAAAACACCAAATTCAGAAAAAACGACATGAAAATACCCAATTAAAATGCCATAAAACACTCAGTTCAGAAAAATGCCATGAAAAACTCAATTTAAAACGCCATAAAACTCTTAGTTCAGAAAAAAGCCATGAAAATACCTAGTTAAAACGCCATAAAAACACATAGTTCAGAAAAACGTCATAAAAATAACTAGTCTAAAACGTTATAAAACACCCAGTTCAGAAGAACGCCATAAAAACCATTTCATTTTTTTTCGAAAAGTATATCAATAGTATACTCGTTGGAAAGATTAAAAAACGTTGAGTTTTATGGTGTAATTTTTTTAGAAAAATAATCACGTATAAAAAAGTTATTGGCGTTTAAATATGATGGGGGGAAATGACATGTGATTAGTATGTGCACCCTTGTTTGGATCTTCCAATTTTACCCCTCCTGGTAGTTATAAGGTTGCCATTATTTACAAAAATGTCACCGCATCATCTTAGCCAAAAATCACAAAGATCCTATGGCTGAAAATCGTTCTCACTGTTCTCACACTTCAAATCGTTCTCTCCCGATCCCGTTCCTATATATATATATATATATATATAGGGTAGGGTAGGGTTCAGCGAGTAGGGATGAGCAAATGGAACCCAGTACCGGTACCGAATTTACCAAACCAGGTACATTTTCGGTACCGACTTTTGACATTTTCAGTACCGGTTCGGTACCAATCCGGTACGGTACCGTTTTTTACCCTCAAATGCCGGTATCGGACCGTACCGTACTGGGTATATTCGATACCGGTACCTACTTTTGGGGATTTTCGGTACCGGTACTTTCTGTCACACCCCGATATTTCCACGTATTACCGGTGGGCCCGGTGGGGAGTATCGTGACGTAGTTGATATCATCATAGTCAAACAACACAATTTAAATGCACAACGGAAGCAAAAGATGAATCACATTACAAACCGAATAAAATAGTAATATCAAAGTATCACAAACGGACTTTAATGGATCCACAGGCGGATCAAAAGATAAAAAGATTTATTGTTCAACAGACTTTAACATCTAGAGCTTGCAAGACTTGATTAATGATGCCAGGAGTAGTCAGCCTATTTCGTCTAGTACCTGCACTTAGCCTTTTTGGAAAATACGTCAGTTTACACTGGTAAATACAATTAACTGACTCAATTTGAAAAGAGTTTAAGAAAATTAATTTGAATGCACACGGCACAAAATATCTTTTATAACTTGGGACAATTATTTAGAAATAATCTTGTATACAGTTTTACTTATTTGTCGTCCGTCAGGGCCGGTTGGTAGAGCCGGTCAAGATTAACTGACACGCCACAAGTATAATGCCCACAAGGTTGATTCCTTTACATGGATTACCAATTTTTACATAATGCAATTGTTAGGTGTATGCCTACACCCTGTGCTTAGGTCGTGGCCATTTCTTTGAATGATGCCAAGGATATCCGGGACATGGTCATTTAACCATACACCAAATAATACAGATTAAAATGAGTTATGTAATTACATTAATCACAATCCGATTTAAATGATTACACACCCGACCAAGCGGTATTATTATAATACCGTATCCCAAGCCCGTATATGGAAAATAAGTTAAGAGTATTTACCTTAGCAAGTATAATTCACAAATAGCAAGTGCACGTAGCTTTTACCGGGCTCCTAATCTGGAACGAAGGTTTTTAATAACCTATTAGATTCCTAACGGGTCTTAAATTAGTCTAAACTTAGACCGGTTAGTTTTAAAGGAAGATATACGGTTCAAAACGCACGATTAAGCGATGACTGGATTAGAGTGTGGTTTAGACCCGACAAGTATGAATACTTGTATAGTATGGGTAAACTAACCACATTCTGGATTTTGAGATAAAAACGAAAAGGTTTGACCCGTTTCGGCCAATTTATGCAAACTAGTTATATAAACCGCACCGAACGCGAATAATGCGTAACGGGTGACCAAATGAGTCATGAACAGGTTTCCTAAGTTAATATGCCTTAAATATGTTGTCATATCAGTAGGATACCTTCCATTATGCCCCAAACAAATTTAAACTCAAACTATGCCCCGTAGGGTCATTTTGGTCATTTTAAAGCTTATAAAAGAGTTTAAATATAAATCTGAGTTTCAGGTCTGATGTATTCAGTAAAAATACTTATTTTTATAAGTCATAACCGTAGGGTATGATATATAAGTGAAATTTACCTTTTATAACTAAACTATGCACCGTAGGGGCATTTTGGTAATTTCACATAGGCTTTAAAGGTCAAAATAGGGAATCTGAGTTTAAAAAACTTTTCTTTACTGTTAAAATATATAAATTTACTTAAAACATCAGTAGGTATCAAACCTTATATGTTAAAAATAGTTTTAACTTATACTAAGCGTTAAAAACGCGTAAAAAGGCGATTTCAAGCGATTTCCGGGTTTTATATGAAAAGCTGATATTTTTATCATTCCAGAAAGCTTAAAATGTTTTATTTATCATAATAAACCAGTAGCAAAAGGTTTGGTGTCCAAATGTTTTGTAAAACTCATTTTATAGGCCAAAAGGGCAAAACCGACAATAACCGAATCAAAGGTATAACTCTATGTTATGCTCAGCCTAAAAATAAATAAAAATCTTCAAAAATCCCAAAATATTATTTTACATCAGTGGGTAAAAAGTTTGCTATCAAAAATTAGGTTTAGATAGGCTATACGCTAATTACGCCGTTTAATTAATAAAAAGCTTTCTAATTACGCTATTGAGCATAACTCTTAATCTAGACCTCCAATTGATGTGAAAATTTAGGGACATGTTTATAAATCAGTAATAAAGATTATTGTCCTCTCACATTTTTAAAATTCTTGTTTTAAGGTCAAAAAGGCATATTGGTCAACATTTAGGCATATAACGGAAACTTGCATACGAATCGGATAACTAATGAACCAAGTTGTATAATCACAGAGGGTTACACTAATCAATAACCTGGTCCTAAAAGAGCTCTAAGACAATTCTAAAACATGCTCTAATGGGTCAGAACTGAAAGTCAAAGCAAAAGTCTACTTTTGCGACTTTCGGTTCCGAACCGAGCTTAAATTGAAAATTGTCGGGTTGAACAGGTTTAGACATGTTCTTACATTGATTACCAAGTTATATGAGTGATAAAACAGGTTTCATAGCTTCTACATTGTTAATTATGTGTTTATGCAAAAATTAGCTTTCTGTTGACTTTTTAAAATTAACTTTGACCCGACAATTGACCTAGTTAGAGTGGGAATCAGAGGGTGCCCTTTTAAGGGTTTATTACCCACATAATTACCAACTCAAAGCTACTTTTAATTCGAGATTTGACTGGACAAATCTTAATTAATCACGAAGTCAAACCTTAATTACGACGGTTTGACTTCAGGCTAATTAACTAAGTAAAACTGAATTAAGAAAGGTTAAGGACACTTACTGAAGTCCTATGCACGACTAAGAATGCTTGGGGAGTGCCCTTGAGCTCCATAAATCTTCAAAACAAGTGTTTGGAAGCTTTCCAAGTGAATTGCTCAAATGTGAGTTTACAAGTGCAACAATGAGCTCTATATATAGACAAGGAAAGTCATGGAGATTGATCTAGGTGTTAAGGGAACTCCAGGGATGAAGAAAAGTGCCTAGGGACGTGTATCAAGGAGCTAGAGGGTGGCAAACTCGCGGAATTCGGCATACATGCAAGCTGCCACGTTAAAAATCAAGTTTCTGAGCTGGCACTCACTCGCACCGTTCGACGGGGAGGCACCCCAGCTGGTGGCGTAGCGCCAGCAACCATCTGATCAGCAATTCAAGTTTCACAAATGTCATTTTCACTCCCTGGACTTTCTAATGCGTAATTTCTTCCATTTTAGGCACTTTTAACCCTAGAAATTTATATTTCTATGACCCATGAGATAAAACCAATCATCATTTGGTCTGTTTTCGTTAAACGATAACCGAAAACACAAGTTTTGCCTCGTTGACGCTTTTAACCCCTTAATTACGAAAGTTAGCGTATCTTTCTCATACGATATCGAAACCTTGTGAAATTTTTACCACTTATTCTTGGGAGTATAATTAATCGTTACAAGGCTCCGGGTTCGCTAAAAGGTCACTCAGAGGTATAACTTAAACATGTTGACACATTTAACCCTCGCGTCTTGTAAACTTTCACTTTCTTCCACAAACGGTTTCGCACGCTTCATGATACATTCGTTTTTGGGTATAAACATCATGTAGGGTTGTTGAAAGGCATAATTATCAAATGTTGACACTTTGTATCCTCAGATACATATATTTCTTCGTTTGTCAACTTCAGTCCCTCGTAATCAACCCTTTACACGTTTAAAGTTCATGACACGTGTCGATACTATATTGGACATGATTTTGCGAGGTGTTACATCCTCACCCCCTTAAAAGAAATCTCGACCTTGAGATTTACTGAAATAAATGAGGGTACTTTTCTTTCATTGTAGACTCTACCTCCCACGTATACTCAGGACCTCTACGGGCATCCCATTTAACCTTTACAATCGGTACATGCTTCCTTCGAAGCTTCTTAACCTGTCGATCCTCAATCGACAAAGGTTTCTCAACAAATTTCAGGCTCTCATCTATATGCGCATCCGTATGTGGTATGACTAGTGATTCATCAGCTAGACATTTCTTCAGATTGCAGATGTGGAATACATTATGAATGCCACTAAGCTCTTCAGGCAAATTTAACTTATAAGCTACTGTTCCGACACATTCGATGATCTCAAATGGTCCTATATACCTTGGGCTTAACTTGCCTTTCTTGCCAAATCGCATTACCCCTTTCCAGGGTGATACCTTCAGTAACACTTTGTCACCAACCTCGAACTTTAGAGGTTTACGCCTTAAATCTGCGTAACTTTTCTGCCTATCCCTGGCAGCTTTGAGACGATCTCATATCTGTACTATCTTATCTGTCGTCTCCAGGACTATATCAGGTCATGTTAGTTGGACATCTCCAACTTCTGCCCAACAAACGGGCGTTCTGCACTTTCTTCCATATAAAGCTTCAAAAGGTGCAGCTTGTATACTGGAATGATAACTATTGTTGTATGAGAATTCTATCAATGGAAGATGATCATCCCAACTTCCTCCTAAGTTCGTAGCATATCTTCGAGTGTCTGAATAGTACGCTCACTCTGTCCATCCGTCTGAGGATGATATGCAGTGCTGAAATTCAATCGAGTGCCTAGGGATTGCTGAAAGTTTTTCCAGAAATGCGATGTATACCTCGTATCCCTATCAGAAATGATAGACACTGGCACTCCGTGGAGAGATACAATCTCGTCCGCGTACAGCTGAGCTAACTTATCTGAGCTGTGTGTTTCCTTAATAGGTAAGAAGTGGGCTGACTTAGTCAGTCTATCCACTATAACCCAAATAGTGTCATTTCCTCTCTTCATCTTTGGCAACTTGGTGATAAAATCCATAGTCACCATTTCCCACTTCCAGGTGGGAAGTTCAGGTTGTTGTAGCAAACCTGACGGCTTCTGGTGTTCTGCTTTAACTTGAGCACATGTCAGACATTTGGCCACATAAGTGGCTATAGACTTCTTCAAGCCTATCCACCAATAATTTGCCTTCAAATCCTGGTACATCTTATCACTTCCAGGATGAACAAAATACTTAGAACTATGGGCTTCTTGGAGGATAACATCCCGAAGTCCTCTATAGATCGGAACCCATATTCGTCCATTCAATCTTAGGATTCCATCCTTGCCATATGATAACTGTTCAGCAGTTACTCCCAACTTCTCATTCGGGTAGTTGGCTTCTAGTACAGCTTCCTTCTAGGCGGCTAACAATCTTTCATTCAAGCTGTTCTTTAATTCAATGCTCTTGGCATTGATTCTAATGGGCTTAACCCTTTCCTTCCTACTTAAGGCATCGGCGACTACATTCGCCTTGCCTGGATGGTATCGGATTTCACAATCATAATCATTCAGTGTCTCCATCCATCGTCGCTGCCTCATGTTCAGATCCTTCTGATTAAACATATGTTGAAGGCTCTTGTGATCAGAATAGATCACACACTTGGTACCATACAAATAGTGCCTCCATAGCTTTAGTGCAAATACAACAGCGCCCAACTCCAAGTCATGGGTGGTGTAATTCTTCTCGTGCACTTTTAGTTGTCGGGAAGCATAGGCAATAACCTTGCCTTTCTGCATGAGCACACATCCCATACCAGTGTGTGATGCATCGCAGTATACTACAAATTCTTCTATTCCATCAGGCAATATCAATACAGGTGCGTTGCTCAACTTCTGCTTAAGAGTGTTGAAAGATTCTTGCTGCTTAGGACCCCAATCAAACTTGATATTCTTGCGGGTTAGTGAAGTTAGGGGTGCAGCAATCCTTGAGAAGTTTTCAATAAATCGCCGGTAGTATCCTGCCAAACCCAAAAAGCTACGAATCTCTGTGGGTGTCTTTGGCTCTTGCCAATTCATGACAGCTTCAACCTTAGCGGGATCCACCTGGATACCACTCTCACTAACCACTTGCCCAAGGAATTGGACTTCACGAAGCCAAAATTCACACTTTGAAAACTTGGCGTAGAGCTTCTCATGTTGAAGAAGTTTAAGAATAGACCGAAGGTGCTTCTCATGGTCAGCCTGATTCTTTGAATAAATAAGAATGTCATCAATGAAAACAATGACAAACGTGTCCAAGTAGGGTTTGCAAACGCGATTCATGAGGTCCATGAACGCTGCTGGTGCATTAGTGAGCCCAAAAGGCATCACTAAGAACTCGTAATGACCATAACGAGTCCTAAATGCAGTCTTTTGCACATCTTCTTCTCTAACCTTCAGTTGATGATAGCCTGACCTCAAATCGATCTTAGAGAAGTAACTTACCCCATGTAATTGATCGAACAAATCGTCGATCCTGGGCAATGGATATCTATTCTTGATAGTGACTTTGTTAAGCTCGCGATAATCGATGCATAGACACATCGATCCATCCTTCTTCTTTACAAACAGGATTGGTGCTCCCCAAGGAGACGAACTAGGTCTAATAAATCCTTTTGCTAGCAAATCATCCAACTGAGTTCTCAACTCTTTCATCTCAGTTGGGGCTAACCGGTAAGGTGCTCTTGCAACAGGTGCTGCTCCAGGTATATTGTCGATTCTGAATTCCACTTGCCTATCTGGCGGCAAACCAGGTAGTTCTTCAGGGAATACTTCTGGATATTCAGAAATGATAGGGATTTCTTCAACCTTGGGCTTCTGTTCGTCAATAGTTACCTGTGCCATATAAATGACACAACCCTTCTTCAAACACCTTGATGCCTTGAGCATAGACACTTGCTCAGGCAACCCATACTGAGTGTCTCCCTGTATGGTAAGTGGCTCACCATACGGAGTCTTGATCACCACTTGTTTCTTGTTGCAAACGATCTAGGCTTGATTATGAGATAACCAGTCCATGCCTATAACTATGTCAAAACCAGCTAACTTCAAAGGAAGTAAGGATAGCGGAAAAGAGTGGTTCCTAATGGATATGAAACATCCATCTAACACTGTTGATGCGGTTTCTATGGTACCATCGGCTAATTCAACCTCATACTTTATGCTTAGGGTTCTAACAGGCAGATTTAACAACTTACAAAACTTATCATCTATAAATGACTTATCCGCACCCGAATCAAATAACACCCTTGCATAAACATCATTAACAAGGAAGGTACCTGTTATCACGTTATCGTCCTGAACTGCTTCTCGTGCATCCATTCGAAAGACCCTTGCATTGGTCTTTTTGACTTCTTCAGGCTTTTTGGCATATTTAGGGCAGTTGGACTTGATGTGCCCTTTCTCGTTATAGTTATAGCACGTTGCATCCTTTATCTTCTTGCACTCTATTGTCTTGTGCTCCTTGGATTTGCATAACCCACATGCAAATGGTTTTGACTGAGATTTGGATTCGAACCTGCATTTTCCGAAGTGACGTTTCTGGCAGGTTTTGCACTTTGGCTTTTCATCTGCTTGCTGACTACTCTTGCCCAACCCAAGCTTCTTCTTGTGGTCTGTGGTTCCCTTAAACTTCTTCTCAGACCGTCGTGAGTTATCGTCCTCACGTTGTCTCTTACCTTCCTTCGAGTTCTTATGCGATCTTTGCCTGACCGCATCCAAGGTAAGGGATAAGGATAGGTCAGCTGCTGACCTAAAAGTAGCAGGTCGTGATGCCTTGATACTGGCCTTAATCTCTGGGGCTAAACCCCCGATGAAACGAGCAATCCGCTTGGGTTCCGGTGTTTCCAAATACGGAACCAGTCGAGACAGGGTATTGAAGCTAGTAAGGTAAGCTTGAGAATCTAGATTTTTCAACACCAACGATAAGAAGTCGGACTCAATCTTTTCAACCTCATGTTGAGGGCTGTAATTTTCTTTGATGAGCGCAACAAACTGATCCCAAGACAGATTGTACAATGGAATCTTCCCAGTAGCCTGGATTAGAGACCTCCACCAGTCTAGTGCTTCCCCTTTAAACGACTGAGATACATACTTCACCATATCTCTATCAGCGCAACCACTGATATCTACCACGGTGTCCATTTCGTCCAACCATGTCATGCAATCCACAGCCCCTTTTTCCCCAGTGAAATCCCTGGGCTTATAGGAGACGAAGTATTTGTAGGTACAGGACTTACTACGTGGTTCTCGCTTGAGCTCAATCTTCTTCAATGGAACACTATGCTGATTTGAGGAGTGATGATCGTCATCATCCTTCTTTGATGGTGGCTTATCATGAGCCTCAGAGTGAGTCTTAGGTTTAGAGTGGGGTGCTGATAAGGTCCTGCTTCGGGTACCACTAGATTCATTAAATTGCCTATCCAAGGCCTTGGTAACAGCATTATCAACCAATGCTTGAAGTTCTGCACCAGTTATGTTGATTCTGGTGGTATCTTGATTTTCCCTTGGGTGACTGTTGATTTCTTCAGACTCAGCCATGTAGTCTGATAGCTACATAAAATGATGACAATGACTTCTTAGAAGTTTATAATAGATTGGTCATCTTATTAATCTATTAACCCTGGTATTAAAGAACCATATTGGCTAATTTATTAAGTATTTTATCCAGGATTTTTCATTAATAACCCTTAGTTATATTTAAATATAATAATGGCACAAAAGGCCAAGTCACATGGACTCTTTTAACTTATTAGTCTAGATCATATATGATCGGGGTACTAAGGTTTGAATCATTGTTCATTACCTTTTTGACAGGGAGTTGTAGGCTACGACTGTCTTTTGTCTTATATGACAATAATTATGGCCCGTAGGTATTACATCACAAATGGATGTTTATATAATAAAGAAGGATTTTGAAAGAAAAAAAACCCAATATAAGAATGACACGTGTGATTTTACGAATCACATCTACCAGGAATGTTAACATGTTTTCAGATGTTAACAAGGATTTGAATCTCTTTTTAAACAGGTTTTACCATCATGGCCAAGTCTTTTAATGACATGCAGGCTAGGTTATACCCTTTAAGATTCTTATTAATATTTAACGAGGAGCAAATCTTAAATTGAGATTGTCAATCAGGATCTGAATCTAATTGAGAAACTACCATCATGGCCTTGTCTTAAAATGACACATGGGCTAGGTTTTTGTCCTTTTTAGATTTTATTATAATGACAGATCTTTTAAGAGGAATGATAACTTTTATTTATTTCATAATTTATGTCTATGCATATAATTAACAAAATGAAATTTTAAATTAAACCATTCCATTACAACATTTAAAGAGTACATTTTGCCCTAAACGGGACTTAACAGAAATACTTGCCCACGCAGGGGCTAAACAGAAACTACAAGTCCTCGCAGGGACTGGTTACAGAAACAGATGTCCACGCAGGGACTTGATTTAACAATAAAGAAATACAACAAACAAATAAAGGATTTAGTGATCCTTTTTGCTCTTCCCTTTGATTAAGCTCGCCAGACCCTTGAAAATTCCTCGGTTTTGCCTACGCCCTTCCCGAACCTCCTGCTGCACCTGACTCAACCTTTGAAGAATCTCTTGATGCTGCAGTGGTGATATCACTGGTGGTTGCGGGGGCTGCTGATACAGTGGAGGTTGAGGAGGTGGCGGTTGTTGATACCCATAAGGTGGGTACCCATAGTGTGGATATCCAGCTTGATATGGGACTCCAAAGGATCCTTTCGGATAGAGGGCATTGTAGTTTGCTGCCGTTACCAGGTAAGGGTCAGCCTCAGCATAGTTGTAGTTGGTGTGGGCCGGCTGCTCAAATGGGTTATACGCTGTTGTACCGGCGTATGTAGGTATAGGGTTGAAAGCCGTTGCACTGGTATAAGTAGGGATTGGGTTATCAAAACCCACTAGTGGCGGTGCAACCGGCGCAGACTGCACCTCAGATACAGGGTTCAAAGGCCCACCCATCTGTGGGTCTTCGTATAGTGGCGGATAATGACTGCCACTAGAATGTTGGGGAGTGCTGATGCGGAATCCCCCTCGCACGGACATCCGTACAGTTGTTCTCCTGTGCCTTGGTGGCTCCGAAGGCTGTTGCTGTACTGGTGGTGGTGGCGGAGTGACCGCTACAAAACGGGAATCCTCGGAGGGATCCTGCTGCTGCTGTGGTTAGTTATGGTAACTAGGAGTAAACACCCAGTAGATCTGTCTGAACCTCTCTTCATAGCTATCGGGACCATTATAAGGTGATCCCAGAAAGGGTGACCCATCCGAAATCTCGATGGGGTGGTTAGGGGTCCCGGTTGGAGGCTCGGCGGGATCCGTGTCTTCGTCCATGTCCATCGCATGGTCGCCCGAGAAATGGTCTTCAGGTCCCAATGGGTTAAAACCCACTGGTTCTTCAATGTAGTTTGCCGGGTTGAACCGGCTCTGGAAATAGGGCGTTGGGTCGCCGAAGGGTGAGTCGTGTGAGTTGTGGCTTTGTAGGGGTATAAAGGGGTTATGGGAGTTGTGGGGCTCATTCTCCGACTGAGGCCCGTACGAGTTTTGGTAAGATGGTGAGGAGCTCAGCGAGACTGAGCGCCTTGCGGGTTCTGTAAAGGTCCTCCAGTTATCTTGAGGACTACTGCTTTGAGTGTCGGATGGTGTTCGCCGGTGTGAAGGCCCGGCTTCGTGATCATTAGGGGCGACAAATGGCCCCTTGCCCCTTCCCCTACCTCGGAATCTTGGCGGCATGATAGTAATTCCTGTCAAAACAAACCAAAGGACAACAAAGAAATATAAAGGACAAGGTTAGAAATAAAACAAATTTGGATTAATCCTAAGTTCTTTGTCTAGAGTAGGAAGTCGAGAATTGTGCAAACTGTGTCATTGAGATTAAACACAAAAGGCTAGTGTTTAATTCACTCAATGTTGGCTCTGATACCAACCTGTCACACCCCGATATTTCCACGTATTACCGGTGGACCCGGTGGGGAGTATCGTGACGTAGTTGATATCATCATAGTCAAACAACACAATTTAAATGCACAGCGGAAGCAAAAGATGAATCACATTACAAACTGAATAAAATAGTAATATCAAAGTATCACAAACGGACTGTAATGGATCCACAGGCGGATCAAAAGATAAAAAGATTTATTGTTCAACAGACTTTAACATCTAGAGCTTGTAAGACTTGACTAATTATGCCAGAAGTAGCCAGCCTATTTCGTCTAGTACCTGCACTTAGCCTTTTTGAAAAATACGTTAGTTTACACTGGTAAATACAATTAACTGACTCATTTTGAAAAGAGTTTAAGAAAATTAATTTGAATGCACACGGCACAAAATATCTTTTATAACTTGGGACAATTATTTAGAAATAATCTTGTATACAGTTTTACTTATTTGTCGTCCGTCAGGGCCGGTTGGTAGAGCCGGTCAAGATTAACTAACACGCCACAGGTATAATGCCCACAAGGTTGATTCCTTTACGTGGATTACCAGTTTTTACATAATGCAACTGTCAGGTGTATGCCTACACCCCGTGCTTAGGTCGTGGCCATTTCTTTGAATGATGCCAAGGATATCCGGGACATGGTCATTTAACCATACACCAAATAATACATATTAAAACGAGTTATGTAATTACATTAATCACAATCCGATTTAAATGATTACACACCCGACCAAGCGGTATTATTATAATACCGTATCCCAAGCCCGTATAGGGAAAATAAGTTAAGAGTATTTACCTTAGCAAGTATAATTCACAAACAGCAAGTGCACGTAGCTTTTACTGGGCTCCTAATCTGGAACGAAGGTTTTTAATAACCTATTAGATTCAAAACGCACGATTAAGCGATGACCGGATTAGAGTGTGGTTTAGACCCGACATGTTTGAATACTTGTATAGTATGGGTAAACTAACCACATTCTGGATTTTGAGATAAAAACGATAAGGTTTGACCCGTTTCTGCTAATTTATGCAAACTAGTTACATAAACCGCACCGAACGCGAATAATGCGTAACGGGTGACCAAATGAGTCATGAACAGGTTTCCTAAGTTAATATGCCTTAAATATGTTGTGATATCAGTAGGATACCTTCTATTATGCCCAAAACGAATTTAAACTCAAACTATGCCCCGTAGGGCATTTTGGTCATTTTAAAGCTTATAAAAGAGTTTAAATATAAATCTGAGTTTCAGGTCTGATGTATTCAGTAAAAATACTTATTTTTATAAGTCATAACAGTAGGGTATGGTATATAAGTGAAATTTACCTTTTATAACTAAACTATGCACCGTAGGGGCATTTTGGTAATTTCACATAGGCTTTAAAGGTCAAAATAGGGAATCTGAGTTTAAAAAACTTTTCTTTACTGTTAAAATATATAAATTTACTTAAAACATCAGTAGGTATCAAACCTTATATGTTAAAAATAGTTTTAACTTATACTAAGCGTTAAAAACGCGTAAAAAGGCGATTTCAAGCGATTTCCGGGTTTTATATGAAAAGCTGATATTTTTATCATTCCAGAAAGCTTAAAATGTTTTATTTATCATAATAAACCAGTAGCAAAAGGTTTGGTGTCCAAATGTTTTGTAAAACTCATTTTATAGGCCAAAAGGGCAAAACCGACAATAACCGAATCAAAGGTATAACTCTATGTTATGCTCAGCCTAAAAATAAATAAAAATCTTCAAAAATCCCAAAATATTATTTTACATCAGTGGGTAAAAAGTTTGCTATCAAAAATTAGGTTTAGATAGGCTATACGCTAATTACGCCGTTTAATTAATAAAAAGCTTTCTAATTACGCTATTGAGCATAACTCTTAATCTAGACCTCCAATTGATGTGAAAATTTAGGGACATGTTTATAAATCAGTAATAAAGATTATTCTCCTCTCACATTTTCAAAATTCTTGTTTTAAGGTCAAAAGGGCATATTGGTCAACATTTAGGCATATAACGGAAACTTGCATATGAATCAGATAACTAATGAACCAAGTTGTATAATCACAGAGGGTTACACTAATCAATAACCTGGTCCTAAAAGAGCTCTAAGACAATTCTAAAACATGCTCTAATGGGTCAGAACTGAAAGTCAAAGCAAAAGTCTACTTTTGCGATTTTTGGTTCCGAACCGAGCTTAAACTGAAAATTGTCGGGTTGAACAGGTTTAGACATATTCTTACATTGATTACCAAGTTATATGAGTGATAAAACAGGTTTCATAGCTTCTACATCGTTAATTATGTGTTTATGCAAAAATTAGCTTTCTGTTGACTTTTTAAAATTAACTTTGACCCGACAATTGACCTAGTTAGATTGGGAATCAGAGGGTGCCTTTTTAAGGGTTTATTACACACATAATTACCAACTCAAAGCTACTTTTAATTCGAGATTTGACCGGGAAAATCTTAATTAATCATGAAGTCAAACTTTATTTATGACGGTTTGACTTTAGGCTAATTAACTAAGTAAAACTGAATTAAGAAAGGTTAAGGACACTTACTGAAGTCCTATGCACGACTAAGAATGCTTGGGGAGTGCCCTTGAGCTCCAGAAATCTTCAGAACAAGTGTTTGGAAGCTTTCTAAGTGAATTGCTCAAATGTGAGTTTACAAGTGCAACAATGAGCTCTATATATAGCCAAGGAAATTCATGGAGATTGATCCAGGTGTTAAGGGAACTCCAGGGATGAAGACAAGTGCCTAGGGACGTGTATCAAGGAGCTAGAGGGTGGCAAACTCGCGGAATTCGGCATACATTCAAGCTGCCACGTTAAAAATCAAGTTTTTGAGCTGGCACTCACTCGCGTTGCACGACGGGGAGGCACCCCAGCTGGTGGCGTAGCGCCAGCAACCATCTGATCAGCAATTCAAGTTTCACAAATGTCATTTTCACCCCCCCGGACTTTCTAATGCGTAATTTCTTCCATTTTAGGCACTTTTAACCCTTGAAATTTATATTTCTATGACCCATGAGATAAAACCAATCATCATTAGGTCCGGTTTCATTAAACGATAACCGAAAACACAAGTTTTGCCTCGTTGACGCTTTTAACCCCTTAATTACGAAAGTTAGCGTATCTTTCTCATACGATATCGAAACCTTGTGAAATTTTTAGCACTTATTCTTGGGAGTATAATTAATCGTTACAAGGCTCCGGGTTCGCTAAAAGGTCACTCAGAGGTATAACTTAAACGTGTTGACATATTTAACCCTCGCGTCTTGTAAACTTTCACTTTCTTCCACAAACGGTTTCGCACGCTTCATGATACATTCGTTTTTGGGTATAAACATCATGTAGGGTTGTTGAAAGGCATAATTATAAAATGTTGACACTTTGTATCCTTAGATACATATACTTTCTTCGTTTGTCAACTTCAGTCCCTCGTAATCAATCCGTTACATGTTTAAAGTTCATGACACGTGTCGATACTATATTGGACATGATTTTGCGAGGTGTTACACTTTCGGTTCCGAGCTCATCCCTACATGCGAGAACCACCTTTATTGCGAGAATCGCAAGAACTAACCCCCTCCCCCCCCCCAAAAAAAAACCTAAGAAAAACCTAACCCCCTCCCCCCCCCCCCCAAATGTCACACCCCAACCGATGGCGGAAACATCGGGGCGCGGCACTGAGCAAAACAGATTGTCAAGAGAAATTCTATAACAACTACTTTACCGAATAGTTAACATTATGTCCCATACCATAACCTATTAAGCAAGTAAGTTATACAGACATAGATATCCTCATAACAAACATGTTTCGACAACTCAGATTTAAATAAAAATAAATTGTTTTTGTTGGTTTCTAGACTCTCCTAAGCTCGGTTCCATCAAGTAGCAAGCAAGCATCCTGAACACCTGTCACATACGTTAAAATAGAGGTCAATACACATAGTGTAAAGGTGAGCATACAAGTTTAATAGTATAATAGAATTCGAAATTGTTTACGCATAACCAGCAAGTACAACGTATAATGTGAAGCATGTAAGTTATCGACAAAGATCCTATCAATACCAATGACTGCGAGTTGACTGCGAGTAGCGAGTGCGCAACACATGTTCACCACTGCGAACACGTGAAGTATTGTCCTTAACAACCCCTGAGTGAACAGGTGCTGAGTCCAAACTATAGTACTATCGTTGCTAAGGCAGGTAGACAGCAATCAATGTGTAAACATAACAAACAGGCATTCATCGAGTCACGTATAACATGCAATAGCGGTCAGCGTATAAATAGTGTTTGCGTTGTGTGTTCGATGTGATTTAGAATAAGTAACGTATGTAACACCCAAAAGTGCATAAAGCAAAAAGGGATCGAGTATACTCACAGCGATGGATGTTAATGGATTGAAGGGAGTGCTAGAGTGGGATTAGCCTGATCAGTACGATAGCATAAACGATGAGCAGTGCGTAAAACGGTGCAACGTAAACAAGTGACGAGTGGTCATCCGTTCGGATGGCCATTCAGTCGGATTGACACCTCGTTTGGGATGGATGTGTTTGTGTATGATGGTTTATCTTTTGAAATTTTCGTTGTAGCATTTTGAAAACAGAGAAGTATCTCTACCTTTCAGGTCGCTCGATCGAACGGTGGTTCGATCGGCCGGCAATCCGTTCGGCGAGGTATTTCTCAGAGAACAAGTTCACAGCAGGGTCAACATCCAGTCGGATGGTCTACCGATCGGGTGACAGTCCGTTGGAATTGACTATGCATTGAACATGTTGAAAATTGTTTAAGGGTTGAATCCTCAAGTGCAGTCCGATCGGATTGCGGTCCGATCGGGTGGCAATCCGATCGGACGGTGACCCGTCCCGCGATCTGATCTTTGCAACTTGGAGATTCGTTACGTTTGAAAAAGTTTTGCGGTCTGATCGAGATGGTGTGATAACGTGCTAAACAACAGGAACCCCATCATGACCAAAGTTATCTGATCGAACAGGAATCACCCTAGTCCGATCAGTTTACTGGTTCGTGATGGCTGTTTATGTCTAACCCGAAATCGGTTGTCCCTTAGATAGAAACCAGATCTTGAACCAATACTTCACCAAGAATGAGTAGAAGATCATAACGAGCTCCGATTCTATCGGTTTTGAGTGCATTGAGTGTAAAAGAGTTGAAAGAAAGTTTGAAAAACCATCTTTCAATCCTCTTTAACCTTGGTTATGTCCAGATCTATGCAAGATCTTTGTTTATTCATGTGGAAATCCTTCAGATCTGAGTTATTCTTGGTGGAATGAAGCCAACTCTTGAAGTTCATAAGAACTCCATGGTGACATCACCCTAGAATACCTCAAATCCACTGATTTCACGGTTAAAAGTTAAGATTCAAAGGTGAAAAAGATGAAGAAGTGCGTGTAGATCATAGAAGTACAAGATTTAAGTTGGAAACTTACAAGAATCGCGAGAAATCGACAGGAATGAGTGCTTGAGCGAGCTGGTCGAGTAGAGGAGCTGTCACATCACAAATAATGTGACAGGAGGGTATTTATAGGGTTTCCAAAAGAGGAAAGGCGCTTGGATCGGATTGGTCACCGATCGGATGGCAACTCGATCGGATGGCAATCCGATCGGTTGGCCACTCGATCGGGTGGCCACTCGATCCTTGTGTTCGGCGTGTTGGGTTTTGTCGTTTCGATCCGCGTGTAGAGCGTTATGATGCGTTTCGAGCGAGCGATGCGATAGTGTTACCCATTAGTTACACAAATAACATAACTACTATATCTAACATACAATCACTATAAATAGCTTGCGTTTAGTGTTTGCGATTTAGATTGCGATGTGATAGAATTGCGATTGTGTTTCGATTAGTCACCATACATAATATAACCATGCACAAGTAACACATAATAAGCACACACACGTAAAACAATATCCAGAACGCGTAATTCGTGTTGCGAAATGCGGTTCAATAAGTCGATTAGCGATTGATATGCGATTAAGTAGCGGTTTATTATCATGTACTCCACATAATACAACTAAAGCATTTTAACTACACAACCTGTTATAAGTAGAGGTGGTCAAGTCCGTAGTTGAGGAAGGAGTGACAGATAATAATTAGCAATCTTTTCTTTCTTTGACTTTGACCTTGACTTTGACTTTGACTTCCCGAACACTGGTTGTTACACCAAAACCTAAACCTCTCACCCCCCACCCCCTCCAAAAAAAAAAAGAAAAAAAAACTAACCCCTAGCCCCCCCCCCCCCCAAAAAAAAATCTAAACCCCCCTCTCCACCACCCACCCAAGCTAAATGCTAAAAACTAAACTCTCAAAAAATCTAAAAAAATCTTAAAAAATCTAAAAAAAATTAAATACTTTTTTATAAAAATCGCTACTTTTAGTATTAAAAAAAATTTTTAATTTTTTATTAACCAAAAAGTGATCTTTATAAAAATATATTAAAAAAATGTGTGTTTTTTAGATTCTTTTAGGTATTTTTGGTTGTGTTCACACTGGTTTTCGCGGTTCTCGCAATAATAGGCGGTTCCTAACGGATCCTTCTCTTATATATGTATATATATATATATATATAAGGATGGATTAAAATGAGAAATACCTTGAGTTGTGAGAACCGTGAGAACTAGGTCATGCAAAAGGTTTTTCTGATTTTTTTTTCTCAAAAGTCATAAAAAATCTTTTGTTTTAGCAAAAAAAAATTAAAAAAATGTCGCACACACACATTACATGAGGCATAAAAAAATATTTATTTTCGTGCAAAATTTACACCAGCTCGTAAAAAAAAACTTGCATCAATCAAAACTACCGACTCGACAATTTTGTTTTACTTTTTTTTACAGATGTGTTTATAATATTTTCATCTACGTTTTTACAAAAAAAAAAAAAAAATTGGCCCAACTCGTGCGGGAAGAAGGAGTTCTTACGGTTCTTACAACTCGTGATGGTTCTCATTTGAACCGAGCCCAATATAGTAATACTTTTAAGTCAACTAGAATTTCCAAATCAAGCTCAAGTTATTGCACGTAGTTTCAAGGATATTTTCAGATTATTTGAGCTTTAAAATCAAAGCTTGAATTTTCTTCAAGTCAAAGTCAAACATGTGTCAAGAAAAGAAGAAAATCGTCAACTTACTTGAGCTAAATGCCTAAATCTAAAGCCCTTTAAATTAAGGATGGGCTCATGTTGGGCTTGGGTCTATTGAGCTTAACATAATTTATCTATCATGATGATCTCCTCCTATTGACCTCTCTTCATAAATGGTCACATGTTGGGCTTGGGTCTATTGAGCTTAATCTAATCAATATTTTATCATGAAGATCTCCTCCTATTGACCTCTCTTCATACATAAACATGCATACGGCATACCATCACATATGTGGCATATGCCATACACACTTCCCTTCATATCTTAACATGATATATACCAACTTGACCATCAAGGGTGGTCTTTGAAAATGAGTTGCTTGAGCGAGCATACTTGTAGAGCAACAAGCTAGGACCGACTTGCCCAACTCGATCGTCAAGACTTCGTTGACGGATCCAATGCTTCAACACAAAAATGAAATTCGAGGTTGACCCGATCCACTCGCTTGTAGTTGTGACTAAATAAAAAGCTTACTGCACATTGGTCAAAATCCTTGCATGTGGGTCTCGATATCAATTCCATGTTTTCTTCAATACAGTACTTCCATGCATGCACACCAATGGCTTTGAACCCTCCACTAAACAGTTTAATTATAGACATCATTTTCTAAAAAGTTATATGTATTATGCATTAAAAGTTGTAGTTTACAAACATATTCCTAGATTATATTATATTATTTAATGTATATCACTATATATGGAGCCAAAATGTAAAACACAAAAAAATATAACACTAGATCTTATATTTTGTGGCATTCGGTTAATTACTAGAGTTTGGAAACACTTATCTGATGCCTTTTAGTTTTAATTCATTTTTTTTAATTCATCCGTTATTCTAATCCAAACTACACATCTAATTTGGTCCCAAATTCCAACTTTTTCTCTGGATTCCACTTATCAACCATCTCAATTCAAATGCTTTGCATGTGGACTGTTAATCCTCTTTTACAAATGGTTTTGTGTTACCATATACTAGTTGATTTCCCCTTTTTATCTTTTAAAATCTTTATTATAGAAAAGAAAACCCATGATGAATCTTGACCCTCTAAAAATTGGGATTAGGGTTTGCCACACTATATCACTACACAAGATTGCAAGTGTGATCCTCAAGAATGTATCTTGTCTTCAAACTCAGTAATCTTTAAACAGATACAAAGTTCCACCTCTCTAATACATTGTGCTTTATTTTCAAGTCGCAAACACGTCCGAATGACTATTTCCAAATCAAGAATGCAGGAGATTCGTGTTTATATCGCTGTTAGTGTGGTTGCTTTCGCTATATGCATTTTGGTTGCAGCGTCTGCATTTTACGTGATCGTATGTAGGAAGAGGAAGGATAAGACGAAAGATTTTTCATCATGCAACAAAAGTGTCAATCAAGAGCTTCAACAGTTGAACTTAAGTGTGAGAACCGCGAGCGAAAAGAAAGTTTCTTTCGAGTCCCAGATAGAATCTTTAGATGGTCATGTACTCCCCACCACCCCTGGCAAGCCAGCTCCAGGGGTGGTGGAGAGTTACACGGTGGAGGAGCTCAGCATAGCAACTGCTCAGTTTTCCTCCGCCAACCTTATTGAGGGATCTGTGTATCATGGCCGTCTCAAAGGAAAAGATGTGGCGGTCAAGTTCACAGATCACGACACAATCTCTAAGATCAAGTTTGAGCTCCTCCAAGGCCTCACCCGCTTTCATCCAAATATAATCAGACTATTGGGTGTTTGTGCGAGTACAGATAGCCATGGATCAATCACAACAGCCCGTGATGAATTCTTAGTTTTTGAGTACGCGAAAAATGGTTCTTTAAAAGATTGGATTCATGGTGGTTTAGCAATGAAAAGCCAATTCATCGCCTCGTGTTCTTGTTTCTTAACATGGAATCAAAGGCTAAAGATTTGTTTGGATGTAGCCACTGCCTTGCAATACATGCACCAAATAATTAACCCGAGTTACACTCATAGAAACATCAAGAGTCGGAATATTTTCCTAGATGAAGAGTTCCATGCCAAAGTTGGTAACTTTGGCATGGACGCGTGTATAAGGGATGAAAGTCATCCCAACATAGTACCTTGTTCTGGAAATTTAAATTCCAGTCATCCCATCATGTGGGATAAAGGGTACATAGCACCTGAACAGTCAAGTTCAGGTGCTGGAACTCCCAGCACAGATATTTATGCTTATGGGGTTGTTTTGCTCGAAATATTATCGGGAAAGCTACCAATTAGGACAGTTGAATCAGAGAATAACGATGTTGAATCCCGTTTATCTAATGAAATAAAGGTTATATTTGAGTTGGGTAATGTTGAAGATAAGCTAAGGGAATGGATGGATACTGCATTGGGGGAGAACTATTCGTTTGATGTCGCGATGGTGTTGGCGAGCCTTGCTAGAGCGTGCGTAGAGGATGACCCGTTGAAGCGGCCGAATGCCGGAGAAGTGGTGCTGAAGTTGTCGGAATTGGTGGTGGAAAGGGAGGAGCAGGTTATCGACCGGGAAAGTTCTTGTAGACCTCTAGTAGCCCAGCCATCGTTTCCAATAGTGTAAATGATTTTTAGTTATTTGGTTTGTGAGTTGTGACATTTAGTGGCTTGTTGCATAAATTTTATAGAATGGTTAGCTTGTTTTAATTGATTGGTTCGAGTTATGTTGGAAGATAATAATATAATAAAAATTCTTAACGATCGATACTGCGAGATAACTACGAGTTAAAAGTCAAAACTGGTTTGGTAGATATCGGTAGGAAAGCTAGATTACTACTGTTTCCGTCCCATTAAAAGTGTCGTATTTTGAATTTTCAAAGTCTTTATTTATAAACTTTGACTTTAAATAATTTTGTTTGTGTTAGATTATACTTGATGAAAGTTATATGATTTGAGTGTGTTTTACAAGTGTTTTTATCGGGTTAATTTTCATCAAGTTTTATATAACACAAAATATATATAATTAAAGTCAAAGTTTATAGATAAATACTTTGAAAATTCAAAATAGGACACTTTTAATGGGACGGAGGTAGTAATATAATAAACTATTTTTTTAATTATGAATGAAATTGCTACAATATAATAATAACTAGTGTGATTCTCCCTGCGCGATGCGGCAGGTATTCGATCTGTATCGGTCCGCTAGGCGGTGGAAACTCGGTCGGTATTGGTTGGGTTCCTTTAGTATCGATTAAATTCATTGGGCTTTCGATCAGTATCTATTCAGTGTGTTACGGTACCGACAAACGGTATAGCAACCGAAAGAGATATACATCAACATGTGTTTTATATCCATAAAAAACTATTAAAAATGAATATCGGTACATGTACCAATGTTATATCGTTACACTGTTTGTGTCTCCACAGCACATGGAGTTTCTTCGTCACCACCACTGTTTACTTAAATCACTGTTGTCGACTCACCACCACTTTACCCCCATAAACTAAACGCTTTAAGTTATATTAGATGTATATTTGGTTCCAAAATCTAATTATTTTTGTAGAGTTTAACAATAATAATTTAAGTATATATAATAAAAATCAATTAAGTAATAAAATAATAAAATAATTAAAAGTATTAATAATATTATAAAAATAGTTGAGTACTGTTCATGAGAAGTTGGTTTTAATATGTATAACTAGTGATATTCCCTGCGTGTTACGGCGGGTCTACGAAAGCATCAGTTCGATTTATAATGGGATTGGTATGGTATCGGCACTCGATATAGTAACCAAAAAATAAAACCAAAAAATAAAAGTAATGATATGACCAAAATGATGTCAACATGTGTTTTACAATGGTCAAAAGACGAAAACCATAAAAACGAATATCGGTTCCAATAATAACGATACCAGTACCAATGTTGTTCGGTTGAAATCGACAGGGCATTGATGTTGCTAGGACGGTGTCATTTTAGTTAGTCACGGTAAGGGTATGGTACCAACACTCGCTAAAAATAAGCATGTCACAACATTATAGTCGAAGTTGTTCAAATGGTATTGGTTTGGGTCGTCACAATAAAAAACAAAAAAAAAATCAATTATATTTTACTCGTTCGATTCAAACAAAACTTATATTTAAATATAGATAAAAATAAGCATGTCGCAACATTATAGTCGAAATTTTATAAATGTATTATTAAAATAATGTAAAGGATAAACGGCGTCAACATATAATAAATACTAAAACGTCGATAAAAAATAGACACGTCGTAACTACATGCTCAAAATTTTAGAAAACATCATATCATAAAAGTTATAATAGAAAAACAAAATATGTTTAATTAATATGTATAATATAAAAAAATAATTAAAAGCTAGAACAAAATTATAATAACATATATAATATTAATTTTGTTTACAATTCATCAACACTATCTTTTAATATGTATAATCTTAATATATAAATGAAATTGCTACAATGCTACAATATAATAAATGAGTAAATTTCACGTATCATACAAAACGTACGATAGACATAAAAAGTAAAAAAAATGTTGTGGCATTTTCGTAATTATTTGCTTTTAGGGTAATTATCAAAATTACTTAACAAATGATCATGTATGGTAATTTTGTGAACGTTCTTGTAGGGTAATTTTGAAACTTATAGGGTAATTTGATACACTTGTAGATTAATTATGATACTCTACAAAATTACCCTACAAGATCAAAATTACCATACAAGAGTATTTGTAGAGTAGTTATGATACTCTATAAAATTATTCTACAAGATCAAAATTAGCCTATAAGAAAATTTTACAAAATTACCTTAAAAGATCAAAATTACCCTACAAGAACATTTTACAAAATTATCCTACAAGAACATTTGTAGGGTAATTTTGATAATTACTCTACGAGTAAATAATTACGAAGATGCCACCGCGTTTTTTTACTAGTGTAATTTTGATAATTACTGTACGAGTAAATAATTACGAAATGTCACTGCATTTTTTACCTTTTCACCCTATTTGTACGTTTTATATGATAAGGGTTTTTATATTTCATCTTTTGTCTATAATAATAATAATAATAATCTTAATATATTAATGAAATTGCTACAATATAATAATTTAATATATTTTATATACGACTTTTATTCCGTTGAACTATTTAGACATAATCAATTATCTAATTAAGTAACCAGAAAATACGAACCGGACCGTATTCTTTGCTTTTTGAGTTAATTACTGTTTTCGTCCCTAAGGTTTGTCAAAAATAACGGTTTCAGTCCATTAGTTTAAAAATTGCGATTTCAGTCCTTTAGTTTCATTTTCGTAACCATTTCAGTCCACCAACTTAACTCCCATCCATTTATTCTGTTAACTTTGGGTGAAATTACAAAATTGCCCCTATGGTTTAATTAAAAAAAACGCTGGTCATAGGTTTCGAACATATGACCTTTGCTTTGAAATGCGATTGTTAAACCAATAGGCCATGTTGTAACACCCTAAATAATTTGACGGAATTTAACTAATAAATACATGAAACTTTAGAAAAATCAGAGTTTACAAAAGCATTTCGTGTTTAAACCATACACACTTGAGATAGTACCAACACATCCCAAGATAATCCATAACAAGTTTAAAAGTTAACCCTTGCTAGTAAACTAACCACTAGTTTAAGGGATTTAGAACCGTGATTAACAAAAGTGTTTACAACATGATTATGTCTAGACAAGATTAAGATTAATGCGGAAGCTTCAAAATGCGTGTTCGGTTCTTGACAAAGTGCTTGATCACCATTCGGGAGAAATTCATCCATACCTAGAGTCAAACACTAAAACCATTAGTTTTGACATTAATACATTATGCATAAACGAGTTCTAACAACACAAAGTAACAAACAAAATATAATTTTTCTGGGTTCCACCGTAAATTACGGTATCACCGTAAGTTACGGTGGACCTGTAATGTTTATGGTTCTGCCGTAAATCAGGAGATACATACCGTAACACCTTTGATGTCCACCGTAAATTACGGTCCCTCTGCACATTTGCCCTTTGACTATTTTTCAACTTTAGAAGATCATAACTTTTTACCCATTAGTCCGATTTAACCGATTCTTCTTCCTATGAGTCCGTAATAAAATTACGGATTCAACCATGTAACTTTCACATTTCGGAAACCGAGATACCCACAATTGGTTCACAATTTCCTTATTTCCATTATTCAACCCATTAGGGTAAGTGCGTAGCACCTCTTTTCATTCTTAAAACCTTTTAGACATATTTACCCAAATACCCGGGCTCACATACTTGGTGTATTCACGCCAATTCCATGGCTTTGCAATTCCTCTAGGGCTAATACTTGATTATTCGGAATTCAAGCATTCCGTTTCAAACAACCCTTTTTCCTTTAACATTATTGTTTGACCCATATTCCGGGTTCTTATACTTAGATTAATATCACCAAATCATTAGTATGGTACAATTTATCGTTTAACAAGGTATAAGACTTTCAAGTCTCTACTCTCGTGATTCTTTTGAAAACATCATTTTGACCCGTTTTGCTATTTAGTGAAAACCATCACTTCATTGACTGACCAAACTAAATACCAAATCCTTATTTTGACCCGTTTGATGGTCGAGTGTACTTCGTCACTTAAACGACACATCAAACGCATCCTTTACACTACAACATCAATTACATATCAAACCAAAGCATTTAAGCATAATTTAACGAGACTAAAGTCACATACCTTCAAAGCACACCTTTTCCGCGGGTATCACTTCCGGCGTGTCCACTTGACGTTCCGGATTCCTTGCCTAAAGAGTTCAATTTATAATAAGATTAGAACTCTCTTTCATAAGCTTTAACGCATTCATTCATAACTTATGCAAATCTGCGTTTTTAGCAATCTTTAACATTTTAACCCTCATTTAGGCGTTTTATCAAACACCTTGCGGGTCAGATTTCTACATGATCTAAACCAAGTTCATAACTTGAATTTATCACTCAAATTAGCTTCAATTAGACAATATACACATATTTTAACATCAATAATTTCAGAGATTATCCCACAATTTTCAGTTTTCACTAGAACAAGAGTCTTAACCCTAGTGTTTATCAAGTTCTACTAACTTACAAATCACCCACTATGGTGATTTTGATCCTTACAACTAACATGCAAGATTTTGTCAAGAAATCATCTAGGGTTTGTCCCTAAACCTTACATTACTTCCAATTTCATGTTTACAACACATAATCAAGCTCTACATTTGATTTTGATCACATGCATGAACTTTGTATCAAATGAAAATGACCTAATTCAGCATACCTTATGACCCCCTTGACGAGGTGATCACGATTCCATGTTTAGATTTCGATTTCTACTGGATTTTGGCCTTCAATTTGAGAGTTTAGTAGATTTTTAGGTTTTGGAATTGTGGGTGTCGCCCTCTGCCCTCTGTTGATCGACCAGAACCTCAGTTTGAGGTGTTTATTTTGTTTTATTAAACAAAATAATAACAATAGTTTCAAGATTATCAACATTGGTCCCTCCACTTTGTTTAATATTTAGTTTTGGTTAATCTAACATTATTTCTAGTTATTCATAGACTCATAGTTAACTAGGTTATAATTTCCTAGTTAGATAAATTCTTGTTTATTTAAAACTTTATAATTTTAAATATAAAGTTTTGTATTTTCGGGATGTTACAAGTCCACCCCCCTTAAGAAGGGTTTCGTCCCCGAAACCGTAGAACGTACCAAATAGTTTAGGGTAGAGTCGTTGCATATCTTCTTCGGATTCCCACGTGGTATCCGCACCCTTCCTGTGCTCCCACTTAACCTTCACTTGGTTGATTACTTTGTTCCTCGGATTCTTCTCTTTTCGATCTAAAATTGCAATTGGCCTCACTACATAATTGAGGCTGTTATCCACCTCGATGTCATCATAGCGGATGCGATCAGTTTCATCTGCTAAGCATTTTCGGAGATGTGACACGTGGAATGTGCTATGAATTCCACTCAACTCCTCGGGTAATTCAAGGCGATATGCTACCTGACCAACCCGTTCAGTGATTCTGAATGGCCCAATGAACCTCGGACTCAACTTTCCTCTTTTTCTGAACCGTATAATTCCTTTCCATGGCAATACTTTTAGCATTACTTTATCGCCCACTTGAAATTCAATAGGCCTATTTCGCTTATCCGCATACGACTTCTGTCTATCCTGAGCTGCTTTTAAGTGAGCTCGGACCTTATCGATTTTCTCATTCGTATTTCGGATTATATCCGTATGTGCTAATCCTCGTGGTCCCACTTCTCCCCAACACACCGGAGTTCGACACTTCCTACCATATAACATCTCATACGGGGCCATTTTAATGCTCGATTGATAGCTATTGTTATATGAAAATTCGACCAAGGGTAGATGGACGTCCCAACTGCCCCCGAAGTCGATGATGCAAGCCCGCAACATATCTTCCAACGTTTGTATCGTTCTCTCACTTTGCCCATCCGTTTGCGGATGATAAGCAGTGCTAATGTACAGTTTAGTTCCCATTTGCTCTTGAAATTCGCGCTAGAATTTAGAGGTAAACCGAGTATCTCTGTCTGACACAATGGATATCGGCACCCCGTGACGTGCTATGATCTCATTGGTGTACACTTCCGACATCTTCTCGGATGTATAAGTCTCACGAATCGGAATGAAGTGAGCACTTTTTGTCAATCGATCTACGACTACCCATATAGCATCAAATCCACGATTGGTTTTGGGCAATTTGGTTAACAAATCCATCGTGATTTGTTCCCATTTCCAAACCGGGATATCCAATGGTTGCAACTTACCGTATGGCTTTTGGTGCTCTGCTTTTACTTGTAAACAAGTCAAACACTTCTGTACATATTTCACAATATCTCTTTTCATTCCGGGCCACCAATAGTTTTGTTTTAAGTCATTATACATTTTGGTCGCCCCCGGATGAATTGAATAATGGGATTTATGAGCCTCGTCAAGAAGACGCGCCTTGGCCCCACACGTATTTGGAACCCAAATTCTCCCAAATCGAGTTTTCAATCCTTGATTACCATCCTCCAGGTCTTTTAGTTGCCCAACTATCCTTTCCTTCTTCACATTTTCTTCCTTGATTGCTTCAATTTGAGATTTTCGGATTTGTTCAAACAAACCCGATGTCACGATTAATTGCATCGATCGTACTCGAATAGGCATATAATCCGTCTTTCGGCTCAACGCGTCTGCCACTACGTTAGCCTTCCCGGGGTGGTAATGTATTTCACAATCAAAGTCCTTGACAGTTTCTAACCACCGCCTCTGCCTCATATTTAATTCCTTCTGATCGAAGAAATACTTTAAGCTTTTGTGGTCGGTAAAGATAGTGCACTTCACCCCATACAAGTAATGCCTCCATATCTTCAAGGCAAACACCACTGCTGCCAACTCGAGGTCATGTGTAGGATATCTCTTCTCATGAGTCTTTAGCTGTCTCGAGGCATAGGCTATAACCTTGCCCCGCTGCATCAGAACGCAGCCAAGTCCCGAATGCGATGCATCCGAGTAAACTACCATATCCTCCGTTCCGTCCGGTAATGTCAACACCGGCGCATGGGTCAATTTTTCCTTGAGCGTTTGGAACGCCCTTTCTTGATCCTCGGCCCAAATAAACTTTTCATCCTTACGGGTTAGTTTGGTCAACGGCGTAGCAATTTTGGAGAAATCTTGTATGAATCTCCGATAATGACCCGCAAGCCCCAAGAAGCTTCTAATTTCCGAAGGATTCTTCGGTGGAGTCCATCTTGACACGGCTTCTATTTTTGAAGGATCTACTAGCACTCCGTTTGCACTAATGATATGCCCAAGAAATTGCACCTCTCGTAACCAGAAGGCACATTTTGAGAATTTTGCATACAATTTCTCTTTCCTGAGCGTCTCCAACACTTCACGCAAACGACTTGCGTGTTCTGCTTCATTCTTGGAGTAGATCAAAATATCATCGATAAACACTATCACTGACTTGTCTAGCATGGGTTTGCAAACCCGGTTCATGAGATCCATGAAAGCCGCGGGTGCATTAGTTAACCCAAAAGACATCACGAGAAACTCGTAATGTCCGTACCGTGTACGAAAAGCCGTTTTCGGTACATCCTCTTCTTTGACTTTCAACTGATGATACCCAGATCTGAGGTCGATTTTTGAGAACCAACTTGCACCTTGTAATTGGTCAAATAGGTCATCAATTCTTGGAAGCGGATATCGATTCTTTACCGTGAGTTTATTCAACTCCCGGTAATCAATGCACATACGCATGCTCCCGTCCTTCTTTCTCACGAATAATACCGGTGCGCCCCATGGAGACACGCTTGGCCGAATAAATCCCTTGTCGAGCAGTTCTTGGATTTGTGACATCAATTCTTGCAATTCTGATGGCGCGAGTCGATACGGTGCCTTGGCCACAGGTTTCGCGCCCGGAACCAATTCGATCCCGAACTCTACCTCCCGTACTGGCGGTATTCCCGGTAAATCTTCCGGAAATACATCGGCGTATTCACGTACCACTGGTACGTCTTCCATCTTTGGCATCTCTTTGTTTGGTTCGTTTGCGTATATCATGAATGCTTTACATCCGCGCCTCATAAGTTTGTGGGCCTTTAGTATCGAGCACATAACGGGACTGCCCCCTTTTTCGCCGTAAATGGTGACTTGCTTTCCACTTGGAGATGTCAACTGTATCTCCTTGCGGAAACATATCACCTTTGCATGATGTCGGGATAACCAATCCATCCCTACCACTACTTGAAATTCTCCCATTGACATAGGGATCAAGTCTATCAAGTATTCCTCATCATCAACGCTTATTTTGCAATCTCGACATACATCACATACAAGAAAACTTTTGTTATCACCTATCTCTACCTCTAATGGCATAGGCAATTTTGTTAGTACAAAAGAAGGATGTCGAATAAATCCATATGAAACAAAAGATTTATTCGCACCCGTATCAAATAACACATGTGCAGGAATTGAATTTATGGCAAATATACCTGAGACCACATCGGGCTCTGTTTTTGCCTCCATTGCTGTCAACTGGAAAGATCTCGCCTTTGCTCTTGGTGCCTCAGTAGGTGTATTCTTGTCATCTTTCTTTCCAACCAACTCCGGGCACTCAGATTTCTTGTGACCCGGTTGGTAGCATTTGTAGCATACCGACACCTTTCCCAGGCACAATGCAGCCGTGTGTCCCGTCTTCCCACATATAGGACACGGTTTGTCCTTGAACCGGCACTCACTTTTGTGCCCTTTCCCGCATATCTTGCAGTTTGATGACCCGCCTTTACCTTCTTGCTTCTTTGAGGATTCTGTTGTGCGCGCCTTTTTCGTTGGGCTTGGATTTACTATCTGAGCCCTTCTTTCACCTCTTTCAATCTGTTTCTTCAACTCTATCTCCCGTTCCCGAGCAACGTTTATAATTTCGGTGAGAGTCTCATACTTTGAAGGAGTCATAAACTCCCTATACTCGGCGCTCAACATATTATAATAATAATATATTTTCTGCTCCTCATTCGTTATCAACTCATCACAAAACTTCATCTTATCCATGAATATTCCCGTGATTTTGTCAATAGATTCACCCTTGTGTCGAAGCTGCATGAATTCTTCCTTGATCTTGTTAATGACTGCCTTGGGACTGTGATGTTTAAGAAACGGCGTCTTAAACTCATCCCATGTCATAGCCTTAGCCGCTTCGCTTCCAATTTCCTTCTTCTTGTTATCCCACCAGTCTTTCGCTTGACCCCTTAACTGACCCGTGCCATAGGCTACATAGTCATCCGGATCACAATGAGTCCTTTCGAACACCCCATCCATATCGCTTAACCATCGCTGACATATGATCGGGTCAACCTCCCCATTGTAAATGGGCGGTTTACACGCCATGAACTCTTTATAAGAACAAGATTTTCGTCCTTCCGACTTCCTTTTTGCTAAATTGGTATTATCCTCCAATTTCTTGATTCTTTCTTCCACCACTGATAATACCGTGGTTTGGATTTTGTCGATGAAACCCGACAAACTGTTTTCGATTGCTTTTCCTACCTCTTCAGCAATCACTTCTCTCGTTTGTTCGGTGACTCTTGGCACCGCATCATCATTGCTTTTATCCGTCATCTTTAACTGATATGTTTACATTAAGCGTTAACATTTCATTTATGACGTATGATTTATTCACTTCGGTTTGTTCAAGTTCATAACTTGTTTTCACCGTTCTTATTTAATGCACTTTCCGGGTTTGAGTGTGTTAACACGCTCTTCCCATGCATTTCCATTCATTACTTCCCTTTTTATACTTAGTAACTCTACTTTAGAACTATTTACTCTTACCGGATGTTTGATCAAACTTGAACCGAACACTTGTTAACAACCTTGGGCTCTGATTACCAACTTGTAACACCCTAAATAATTTGACGGAATTTAACTAATAAATATATGAAACTTTAGAAAAATCAGAGTTTACAAAAGCATTTCGTGTTTAAACCATACACACTTGAGATAGTACCAACACATCCCAAGATAATCCATAACAAGTTTAAAAGTTAACCCTTGCTAGTAAACTAACCACTAGTTTAAGGGATTTAGAACCGTGATTAACAAAAGTGTTTACAACATGATTATGTCTAGACAAGATTAAGATTAATGCGGAAGCTTCAAAATGCGTGTTCGGTTCTTGACAAAGTGCTTGATCACCATCCGGGAGAAATTCATCCATACCTAGAGTCAAACACTAAAACCATTAGTTTTGACATTAATACATTATGCATAAACGAGTTCTAACAACACAAAGTAACAAACAAAATATAATTTTTCTGGGTTCCACCGTAAATTACGGTATCACCGTAAGTTACGGTGGACCTGTAATGTTTATGGTTCTGCCGTAAATCAGGAGATACATACCGTAACACCTTTGATGTCCACCGTAAATTACGGTCCCTCTGCACATTTGCCCTTTGACTATTTTTCAACTTTAGAAGATCATAACTTTTTACCCATTAGTCCGATTTAACCGATTCTTCTTCCTATGAGTCCGTAATAAAATTACGGATTCAACCATGTAACTTTCACATTTCGGAAACCGAGATACCCACAATTGGTTCACAATTTCCTTATTTCCATTATTCAACCCATTAGGGTAAGTGCGTAGCACCTCTTTTCATTCTTAAAACCTTTTAGACATATTTACCCAAATACCCGGGCTCACATACTTGGTGTATTCACGCCAATTCCATGGCTTTGCAATTCCTCTAGGGCTAATACTTGATTATTCGGAATTCAAGCATTCCGTTTCAAACAACCCTTTTTCCTTTAACATTATTGTTTGACCCATATTCCGGGTTCTTATACTTAGATTAATATCACCAAATCATTAGTATGGTACAATTTATCGTTTAACAAGGTATAAGACTTTCAAGTCTCTACTCTCGTGATTCTTTTGAAAACATCATTTTGACCCGTTTTGCTATTTAGTGAAAACCATCACTTCATTGACTGACCAAACTAAATACCAAATCCTTATTTTGACCCGTTTGATGGTCGAGTGTACTTCGTCACTTAAACGACACATCAAACGCATCCTTTACACTACAACATCAATTACATATCAAACCAAAGCATTTAAGCATAATTTAACGAGACTAAAGTCACATACCTTCAAAGCACACCTTTTCCGCGGGTATCACTTCCGGCGTGTCCACTTGACGTTCCGGATTCCTTGCCTAAAGAGTTCAATTTATAATAAGATTAGAACTCTCTTTCATAAGCTTTAACGCATTCATTCATAACTTATGCAAATCTGCGTTTTTAGCAATCTTTAACATTTTAACCCTCATTTAGGCGTTTTATCAAACACCTTGCGGGTCAGATTTCTACATGATCTAAACCAAGTTCATAACTTGAATTTATCACTCAAATTAGCTTCAATTAGACAATATACACATATTTTAACATCAATAATTTCAGAGATTATCCCACAATTTTCAGTTTTCACTAGAACAAGAGTCTTAACCCTAGTGTTTATCAAGTTCTACTAACTTACAAATCACCCACTATGGTGATTTTGATCCTTACAACTAACATGCAAGATTTTGTCAAGAAATCATCTAGGGTTTGTCCCTAAACCTTACATTACTTCCAATTTCATGTTTACAACACATAATCAAGCTCTACATTTGATTTTGATCACATGCATGAACTTTGTATCAAATGAAAATGACCTAATTCAGCATACCTTATGACCCCCTTGACGAGGTGATCACGATTCCATGTTTAGATTTCGATTTCTACTGGATTTTGGCCTTCAATTTGAGAGTTTAGTAGATTTTTAGGTTTTGGAATTGTGGGTGTCGCCCTCTGCCCTCTGTTGATCGACCAGAACCTCAGTTTGAGGTGTTTATTTTGTTTTATTAAACAAAATAATAACAATAGTTTCAAGATTATCAACATTGGTCCCTCCACTTTGTTTAATATTTAGTTTTGGTTAATCTAACATTATTTCTAGTTATTCATAGACTCATAGTTAACTAGGTTATAATTTCCTAGTTAGATAAATTCTTGTTTATTTAAAACTTTATAATTTTAAATATAAAGTTTTGTATTTTCGGGATGTTACACATGTATCAAGATTGTGAATGAATTCAAATTGTTTACCTTATAACATTGCATATTCATCATCATCTTCCCCAAACCTTTCCATCTTTATCAATGGAGGAGCCACCATTAACCCTAAACCCAAAACGTTCATGTTCACTTTGTTTTTGACAACAACTAACAGTTTGTATTCTCTAAAAACAAAATACATAAACAAGACATTGTTTTCCCTCAATGAACTGACATGGAAATTACATAAACAATACACTGTTCTTTTTCGTTTTCTTTTTTCTTTATAACTCAACAGCAACAAAACTTATGCAAAAAAAAAAAAGAAGAAGAAATATCATGTTTTCCATATGAGGTTTCAACTGTAAGTATAAAAAGAAAGGTTTAGACACAGAAAGGTGTACCGAAAACGAGTGAAGTGATCTTCGTCGGGTTTTCTCCGATCTCTGGCGGTTGCGGTTTACTCCGGTAGAACTCCGACAAGTGTGTAGAAGGTTTCGAAAGGTGTGCGTGTGGTGTGTGGTTGTTGAACAGTTTCTGTGAGACCAATGTTTGAATTATAACACATTTTGAAATTCCTGTTTTGGAATCCTTATAATCTTTCTGAAAAAAAGAAAGTCTTGATCGATTATGTATTTGGACGAGTTCGTGATTGGTATGCGAATGGAAACGCGGACACAGAAAGTAATCCCGATCAATCAGGAAATGAGCAAAAGGAAACCTCGTTTTGATTTTTTTGTTGTCAACTGTGTTGGGTGGAAAATTGGTTTAAAATGGGATCCTGATAACTACCTCCGCCACACCACAACCACCTCCGCCACACACGGCCACCACACCACATGGCCTATTGGTTTAACTATCGCAGAAGTGGTGTGGCAGAAGTGGTTTAGGGTTAATGGTGGCTCCTCCATTGATAAAGATGAAAGGTTTGGGGAAGATGATGATGAATATGCAATGTTATAAGGTAAACAATTTGAATTCATTCACAATCTTGATACATGGCCTATTGGTTTAACAATCGCATTTCAAAACAAAAGTCACAGGTTCAAAACCTGTGACCAGCGTTTTTTTCAATTAAACCATAGGGGCAATTTTGTAATTTCACCCAAAGTTAACAGAATAAATGGATGGGAGTTAAGTTGGTGGACTGAAATGGTTACGAAAATGAAACTAATGGACTGAAATCGCAATTTTTAAACTAATGGACTGAAACCGTTATTTTTGACAAACCTCAGGGACGAAAACAGTAATTAACTCTTGTTTTTTTTACTACTTTTGGATCATTATTAAGGTAAGAGTCGAACAGTTCAAATAAAGAGATAACTCTTGTGATGAACACGATTTCCTAATACGTTGTAAAACTTACCAGTCGGAAGTGGAATTTGACTAATAATCTAGTGTATGTATTTTATGTAGGGATGTGCAGAATTTGTTTCGAATTCGAAAAATTCAAAATTCGTTTAAATTCGATTCGATTATTAAGAATTCGTTTCGATTATAAGAATTCGAATTCGATTCAATTCGAGTCAAGTAAATCGAATATGAATTCATAATTTCAAATTCGATTCGAAATTCGAATAAAAATTATACATTTTTATTTATTATTTTTATATATAATACATATATAACTTTTACTAGGATATACTTTAAATTATTTCAAATTTTTTTCCAAGTATTAAAATTCCCATTACCAAACCCACTACATAGCCCATAACTAAAACCTAAGTAACAAATCTATTAATAGATTTCTAAGCGTAAAAATATTAACATGTAATGTGAAGTGGTTATTCCCGACTTCTCGTTTTGAATTTTAGATTTGTGGTACTTTATTTGGAACTTTTTAATGTGATATCGTGTTTTATGGCTGCTTTAAAATTAATGTTTCATTTTGAAAGTTTTTTATATGTTTTTTAAAGAATCTAAATTAAATCGAATTTATTCGAATTCGATTCGAATTCGATTCGTATTCGAATTTTTAATCGAATACGAATTGGGTTTTTTATTCGAATACGAATTCGAATCGAATTCGGTAGGTTTTAATCGAATTCGAATTGAATACGAATTCAAGGAAAAATAAAAATTATTAGAACAATTCGATTCGAATAATTCGATATTCGATTCGATGAACACCTTTCATGTATTGTGAGACTCTACTCTGGGCTAAAGCACCATGCCACCTAATCCCTTGCCGGTGCTAAACACAGCCATGTGGGCGTTAAACACAGGCACCAAACGGGTATGTGCTACCCCCCTTAACGAGCATGAGAGGGTACCAAGATGGAATCCACCCCCAATCAACCGCCCAATCACAATTTCTTTTGTTTTTTTTTTACTTAATTTTTAGTTAAACTACAACGTGATACTTAAAAAGGTGATTTAGTTAAAGCATACTGTCTACGTGACAGAATGTTATGTACTTTTTAGTTTATCCAACACATATAGTCTCGTCAATGATTGGGAAACAAAATATATACTATAACTTTTCAATAAAAAGAGTTGTAGATATATGTGTTACATATATTCAAGCACCATCAATAAGTTTAAAACAAGAAAATTTACATAACAAACATTATTAAGATTTATACATACAAATGACAAGAAAATGAATGATATATTACAAATGAATGAGCTGATAATTTATACACCATCAAAACTGATTGACACACTATAAAGTACCATACCATTTAAATTGGAAATAGTACAAACTTCTATACAATATAGTTTGTAGCGTATCAAGTAGTTTAGTGGTGTGTAAATCATCATTTGTGTCAAAGAATAACTAACAATAACATGTACATAGGGTATATATATAACAACAATCAAGCCATCATTTCCCGGAATTCTTCAAAACTGAGGACACCATCACCGTTGACATCAAACTTAGCAATCATCTTCTTACAATCATCAACCGTTCTCGACTCTCCCAGTTTGCTAAGCATCCTTCTCAAGCTTTTCGGGGTTATGCACCCGCTCCCTTCGGATTCTTCATACATTTTATAAGCCATCTTCAAATCGTGAATCGCTTCCTCCTCGTTTGCGCTTTCAACGACTTTAACCAAATCCTCCATACTCAACAACCCGTCACCATCCGAATCCATCAACTCCGCTGCCATCTTTGCCTCCTGCAATGACAAATCTCCGCCGATCTTTTCAATGCAAGTTTGGAGCTCCGGCGGAGATATTTTCCCGTCCCCATTTTTGTCAATGTGTCCAAATACGCGTTTAAATTGTTGAATTTTATCCATCAAAGTATGTACTAGTGAGACTTTATATATATAGAAGAGTTATATGAAGTGAAATTGTATCAACTAATGAAATACAAAGGTATATATAGGATTGTGTATGCCACACGCGTTTTGCACACGGGTCGTCTTTTGACCCGAAATAAAGAACGAAAAGGAAACATCTTCGAAGTAAACAAGTTAATGATAATATTCGTGGTCATCTATAAACCGTATTTTAAAGGAGACCGACATCAAAATTGAAGTACAACTCTTATATATTTTATTTTTGAAATAACAACATGGTTATATCCGTCTGAATTTTCAACATTTTTATATATCCATTTTATGGTATTTTATGTTTTTATCCAAAATAATAAATTAAAAATTATTACTTGTGGCATTAAAACCATGACCATCGACCAAGTAATTGTAAAAATCATTTAAAAAACAGACGAAAAAGACGTATTCTATATATTATAAAAATTAAGCCATCAACAACTTGTCTCGTCAATGTGACTTTAACCTTCCTGGTAGAGATACATGTCTTTTAGATAGGTGGTCCCGAGTTCAAACTTGACAAGAGAGTAATTTAGATTTATCAGTGTAAAGTAGAGTAGAAATATCATTTGATTTGATGTTAAAAAACAATTGCACGTTGTATATTTTATATATTTTACAAAAAAAAAATACAAAAGTAGGTTTCATAAATATTGGACAATTATCCAAACTACCAATATTGTCCAGTCCAGGTGAGCAATCAATACGACAATACCTATGGTAAGCACAGATCGAGACACGTTTTTGTATATCACGCCACATGAATCTTCCTCTTAGACTATCTCCAATGCTACGGACGCCCTTAAGCATCCTTAGCTACCACGTCGTCTGCCACATCATATTTTTACAAATCCTTAAGACCTTCATTTTATCTCCAATCCTACAAATATCCTTACTCTTCTAAATTTCCACCTCATCGCCTATCAACTATACACAATATTTAAATTAAGGTTTTTTTCTTATAGTTTGGGCCCATCTTATCACCAAAACCAATACAAACACTCATTCATAATTAAGGGCTCCATTAGTAAGGCCTCAAAAGGCACCCTTGCTCCAATGGTAAGGGCTTACAAGGGAAAGGGTATTAATGATGCATTGGCATGGTTGCAAAAGTCGCTAGGCGCTCCCTAGTCGGTCAACCGTGGAGTTGAGAGTACTCGGCCTAGGCGGAGAGTACACGGGGAGTACTCGGACATGCTAAATTATAAAGAAATTAGTTTTCGAAAATTAAATATATGTTAAATAACATAAATTTACTAATATTTATAACAAAATACGTGAAATTAATATTCATTATTTAATACTAGTAGGGTGCCCGCGCGATGCGGCGGGGGCGACACTTTGGATTGCGGCACTCGTTGCTAGTAGTTTTCTTATTTGTATATGATTTGTGGTGGATATATGTCATAAGTGTTACACATGGGAGCCTAACACCTATAATGTCTTGCAATGTTCGATCAACTGCCTCTATCGCCTGACGTTTCGCCATCGATGCCTCATCCCATATAATTAACTTGGAGGACCTAATTAGTTTACTTATAATTCCTAAAATTTTGGGACATAGTTTACTATTTATCTACTAAATATCGTAAATTAGTATTAAATAATTCCTAAAATTTTGGGATATAGTTTACTATCTATCTACTAATATCGTAAATTAGTATTAAATAATTCCTAAAATTTTGGAACATAGTTTATCTTCTATCTACTAAATATCAAAGTTTTGTTTTGTTATAAAAATTAATAATAAATAAAGTATAGAAAAACTGTTTTAAACATGTAAAGATTCGTTTGTTAATAAAAAATACTAAACAAATGACAAAAAATAAAAGATAAGTTGTTATCGTTATAAAGTAAGTTTATTTTGTTGGTGAAATTATAAAGTTTATAATTTTATTATTTAAAGTCCATAACTTTTTTAAATATCCACATCATATTCATCCAATAAACTTTAATTTTAAAATTTTCGTTTTTGAAAAAGTAAAAAGTAAAAAATAGTAGGTGACTTGTAGGTACGTTTTAAACACCTTTAACTAATGTTAAATTTCATTTTTATAAATATTTAAAAAATCATATTTTTATAAAAAAAAATTTATAAAAAAAATAGGATGTAAAAGTTTATATCTTTATTAACTTTATCTTTTTATTTAAGAAATACAAATTATTCGAAAAATCTATAATATTATATAATTATTTTTTCATATCTGGTGTCGTCCAACAGTTTTTTTTATAGAAGGCACAAATGGATATATACGAAATCCTCGTGGAACATGACTGTTAAATTGAATAAGTTTAGTGTGCTTTGTAAATACAATCTTGAATTTACTCCAAACCAAGAGGTAGTTTTCATGTTTTGGCCATTCTTGGTAATCGAATTTATCTCTTTGGAAATGATCAAGTACGAACATGTAAATTATATAATACGAACATGATTAAGTACTAAAGTATATTAGTTCAATCGAGATGTAAATTATAAGTGCAATAAAATAACACAAAACATAAACTTCAAATATAAAATAAACTTTATTATTCATGGGATAGTCTAGATCAAACAAAAACAACTGAAAATGAAAAAAACATAAAAACACTTGATATATTTCATCTAATTTCTCTTCTTTTTTGATCCGTTTTTCTTGTTTGTGCTCGAATCAGCAGTATCATCTAATTCATCTTCTTTCTCATCGTCCTCAGAATCATCTAAATTTATAACCTCGACCCATTTCCATTCAGAGAGTCTCTTAGATCTTTTCTTTTGATTCTCATACTTCCGATCCTCTAAAAACAAAAATTTAATAAAAAAGTTAAAAAAATGATTAAATAAATTTTATAAAAAGAACAAATATTGAATAAAAAAATTTAAAAAAGATTAAATAAATTTTAAAATTACCTCTTTACTAAATTGACGTTGAAGATTAGACTTGTATGGACTGAACATTGCACCATAAGAAATAATTTCAACACTATTATCACCATCATCCTACAATAAAACACCAAATAATAACATAACGAACTTGTTAATATGAAAGATTATAAGCGAAAATATTACTTAAAAACTAACAAAAGCTTGTTCGACAACTGGGGTGTTTAAATTGGTGTGTTGAATCTGAAAAATCAAATAAGTTAGTATTCACATAAAGGTAAATAAAAGAAAACAATTATTCATTATTGCGATATAACAAAACTTATCATAGAATCGACCTTAGATTTTTCAATATTGCATGCTTGTTTTTTTGCATCAAGTGAATTCAGAACTGGCTCCATATTTTAAATCTGTCTAGCAATAGAAATGTAGAATTGTGAGTGTTTGCTAAGTATTTATAGTAGTCCATTAGGGTTTAGTTTTAGATTGGTTATCCATTTATTTAGGAAGTTTGTTGTGAGTTTTAAGTTTTTAAAATAAGATGCACATATCCTGTTTAGTTTGTTGTGGCATGTTTAATAGGAAGTTTGTTGTGAGTTTTATCTATACTATATTAAACATGCCACAACAAACTGACTTTGTACAAGTAAAATTAGGGAATATTTTAGTTTATTAATGCCGTTCAAAACAAAAAACTTGGGTAAAAAACAAATGTTGGCTTTAATCAATTGTACATTTACGCATCGGCTATTTGTACTTTATGAACCCACGGCGAAACTAAAAAAGACAACTATCGAAACGTTTAAAAAAATGTGCCGATCGTCATGGTATCTTCGGATTTTTTTAAAACATTACGGGTTGTAAGATATCGCAGGAATACATTAAAGAATTAAAGAGGGGGGGAAGGGTAACTAATTACCCATAATTATGTTAAATGTCAAGGATTTAAATGTAATAGATTGAGGGACTAAAAAATAATTATGGTTTAAAAGACCACTTTACCCTCATTCTAGGGGTTTATTTATAAATAATGGGGGAAGAAGTTCTTAACTTTTGGGAATCATTCCCTCATGTATTATAATATAGTATAGATGGTAGGCATAGAAATTATGTTTTATTTTATTTTAAGTCAAACTCAGTCCGAGTTGACCTACTAGGCCGAATTTGGCCGATGTTGACCGCATTTGATCAATTCCAAGTAATTAGTCGGAGTTGAAGAAAGTCGCATCGGCAGCCTACCTTGTAGCGACTACTCGGGGAGTACTCGGCCTTGGAGACCTTGTTTTACAACCATGTGCATTGGAGATAGTCTTAGTTTCTACTAGACACATTATTTTCTTTGTTTTTACAAATAATATCGGAAGAAAAGTCATAACTGCATTGTAGTATGAAATTGGTACAGATTCAATGAAACTGGTGACCAATGATAGGAGAACCAGGCAGGGATGAGATTTTTTACCGAAATACCGGTACCGTATCGGTACCTTACCGGTACCGTACCGATGCCGTACCGTACCGATCATAAACGGTACCGGTATCAGTAATAGATTTTTCGAAATTCAGTATCGGTAAAAAACGGTATCGGTAAAGGTATTTTTCAGTAAATACCAGTATTAATACTGAATTTAATAATGAATTCCAAGGGGTTTTTAGGTTGGATTTCGAAGATTCGAACTAATCTTACTGGCTACTACAATGTACTAAACTAATATATAACAAACCCTTGCCTATTCAACTCATCTTGTAATTCAATGGATCACAGACCGGTTCATAGAATAAACATTAAACCCCACTCACAAGGTTCTTAGTAGTTAGTAGGTATAATATTCATGTTTGCTTCTTTTTTCTATGAACTCGTATGGATAATTGTGGGTAACAGTAGCTTTAGATTAGGAGATATTTGATATTCTCAAAAGATCTAATTGTTAGGATGTCAAGAATATGAAAAGCTAGATATACTTTTATAATTCAAGGTTTTCTTGTGATTCGCTGATATGGTTTCTTTCATATAAGGCTACAATACAGTATAGTTGTATGTTTATATCATTTATGTAAACTGTAAGATTAGTGGTCAAAATCCAAAAAATTTGGTTGTCATCTCTACTTTCACATGTTTTTTTGCATTTTATTAATATTGATTAGTTGTTATGTATTCTATTAATAATGGATGGATGGGTTGCGTATGATATTTTTTAGGTGAAATAATGGATGACACCAAAGCGCTACCAATGTGGTAAAGTACCGAAATACCGGTACCGATACCGGTACCGGTACCGTACCGGTACCGAATCTATAAATACGGTACGGTAATCCGTATCCACATTTCCTCAATTTCGGTAACGGTATTTACGGTATCGGTACCGGTACGGTACCGGTATCGTACCAATCTCATCCCTAGAACTAGGGAAACCTGGGTTGGATCCTTGAGGCAAACGGGTTTTACCGGTAATTTCACTGTCATGCCTACGGGCGGGTGGGTTACCGGGTTTTCCTCGGAATTGGTGGTGGACTCGGGTTACTCTCGGAGTACTCTGTTTGTCCAGTGGGTGCCCCGAGAATGCTCGGGATTGATTATGTTGGGCGTTAAAAAAAAAGTATGAAATTGGTACAGCAAATGAGGTAATGGTGGAGTGGTTGGGGAAAGATTTGTTATTTCTTGTGACTCAGGTTCGACTCTCACTCTCCCCATTATTTTATGTGGCATCCAGGTGAAGGCCGAATACGGGTGACGCCCAAGGCGGACCCACATATAGTGGGTCGGGGAACCCGGACCCCAATGTTTTATAAAAATATAGTAGAACTGGCATATTAAATTTACAAAGGACCCCATAAAATTAATTAGATGGACGTCATAACATAAAGAGTGAAGCTCTTACAGTGGTAAAATTTCTTGTTTTTTTAACAAGAAGCCACATGTTCAATCCTTGTACAATACATTTTTTTTATGTTTACTTCCTAAACAAACAGATTCAGCGTGTGGTCCACAGCAATTTTTCGACCCCTCAGAGGCGAGGCTTTGTTTTTAGTAGATTAGGGTTTTCAGAAAGGGATGGCGGCGCAGTTTGTTACTCGTCTACCTGCTATCCTTATGTAATTTGTCCTGATGATTAGAATGAAAATTTAAGCATTAAATTTATAAAAAAAAACAAAACAAATAACAATAAAAATTAGCATTCGATCCTTGTGCAGTATGTTTCTTGTGTGTGTACTTCCTAAACAATCAGATGCCACGATTTCCTACTTTCCTAATTACTTCCTAAACAAAAAAAAAATAACAATAAAATTAGCATCTGTTTGTTTTTATTTTTTAGTTTTATAACTTGAATTTTGCTAGTTGTCTAGTTGTTTAAGGATTTATTACTATGAATATAACATTTGAAATTAAAATAACATGTAAATCTTTATATCATTGTATGCAATGATTCTATGAATTTGAATTCAGAATTTAGAATTTGTGACTTAGTTTTTTAATAATTATACATTTTTTTTGTTATATGTCCTCGCTCTCACCCGATCCGAACGATGATCAACCCGAAAATTTTAACGCTTGGTTGTTAAAACCTTGAACACTGAAAAATTTGGACCCCATTGTAAAAATATCCGGGGTCCGCCACTGGTGGCACCAGTTCGCCTTGGATGGGAGGCGAGGTTTTACCGATTATTCCACTGTCGTGCGTTCGGCCGGGTGGAGGTCGGGTTTCCGCGCATTTGGGAGAGCCAAGGGCTACCGGCAGTCGAGTAGTCGACCTTGCACACAACACCCTGTGTCACGGTGGTTGGTATAGAAAGATTAGTTTTTTTTATTATAAAAAGCCTGATATGAATTATGATAATTATTTAATTTGTTGAGAAAAAAAATAATGGGTCAAGTTATTCTACAAAGGCTCCTAATTGTAACAAGTGTAAGAAGGATTTATAGAGTGACAAGTGTCCAATAACCTAAAATTAAACCCACTACATCACCACCCAAAACCAAAACAACCCCCCCCCCCCCCCCCCACAACCCCAACCCCAGCCTCTAACTCCATCAGGGAGGAAACTGGCGACAAACTCGAAAGATTAGGGAGGAAAATGGCTATTTTTAAACTATTGGAGTAAAACCGTTAAAATGACCAAACCACAGGGAGCAAAACGGAAGTTTACTCTGTTTTTTTATTTGTACTGGGTTTTTTTAGGAGCCTTTGTATCTTTCTTACAATTAGGAGCCTTTGTATTTGATCCTAATCCCAAAAGTAATAAGTTTCAGCATCACTAATTATATGGTAATTATGGTTTAGGTATATGTAACGATTGTAAATAATATGATATTGTTTATCTAAAAGTTATCCTACTTCCATTATTATACGTTAAATGGACTAGAGTACGCAATGCATTTTTCTTCTAGTTTGAGACTATTTCTTGTCATTCTTCTAGATTTTTGTTTATACTTTTACGGTTCAAAAACAACAATAAAATAACATGAGACGATGATACATATAAAAAACTATGGCGTATCTATTAGTTCGTTCACTTAAAGAATATACACATCATTCACTGTGATCGAGCCATTCAAAGGCGGGTTGGCCGATTGTTCAAAATGAGTTTGGTCAGTGGCGACTCTTAGCTTCGGCTAGACGGATTCTCAACCCCCTCTCCTCATTGTATTGTCGCTTCTAGTGTAAATTTTACCAAAAATTTCTGAAAAAAAAATATATAGTGTAAAATATTGGATTTTGAGCAACCCACCCTTATTTTATCAAAAACTAAGTTCAAATCCGCCAATAGTCAGAATACGCTCCGACAAAAATAGATTCAAGTTGAAATGAGTCATTTTAGAAGTAAATATACCAAAATAACACAATTTACCTACTATATTCTATTTCATGACAGAGAGTGATTACAGGTGAAGGTTTCAGCGGTGGTGGAACCAAGACAACTAGGAGGAGGTTGTGTCAAGGTGGCCATGGTGAGTGATCGTGGTGATGGCGGCAATTATGGTGATGGAGACCTAGACGATAGCTATGGCGAGGATATAGGGTGGTTTTATCGTCAGTGGAGCCGCCTTGCAGCCACGGTGATGTTGTCAGCAACGACAGTGGTTGTGTCAACAACAACAACGAGCAGATGGTGGAAACAAACAATGACCAAGGATAATGGTAATTTATCTAGAGCAATTTTAAGCTAATAAGTTCTATAATAATTGATTAATTTTGACATATTGTCTAATTTGAAAAGACCAAATTGACATGTCATACAAATTTCAATTGTATCACATTTTTTTTTTTACCCAAATTAAAGCATTCTTTGAATAACAGGTAATGATTACCATCTATAAAATTTGATATGCAGGTGTGAAATATTCCTTTTTAAGACCATGTGTAATGGTAAAGTCCCTATCCTTGGGCGTTTTGTGATATATGGCAGCCCAGTCAGTAATATGGTATTATGGGGCGTTTTTCTAAAATGGGTATAGTGGGGATGTGGGCATTGTGGAGCATTATGTTAAAAAGGGTGTAAATAAAATTAAATAAAAAAACATCAAAAATACTTTATTGGACAAACCCATAAACCTGCATGTGATTGGCCAAATCAAGTTCTCTCCGGCGTTGAATTAAAAACGCTCCAACCCATTTTTTGTAAAAATAGGCCCACGGGGGCGGAGATGAGGGCGTTGTGAAGTGTTGTTGAACCAAAAAAATTCTCCACTACGGGTGGTCTAAGCTAAAGTGGAAATGAATATATAATATACTATTTTTTTAGTCTCATATCAATCCTATTTGCTTACATGATATTTTTAATCACCGTCAAGCACATAACTTGTGGGATATCTATGATTTGCTCTTCTTTGATTTGTTAAACGGTAAGTTAAATAATGTTACGAGTTCAAATCATTTTCTTCATTGATTTTAAATAATTTACATGACAATTTGAAGTTAATTAAACATATTATGTCCCAAAACACCCTCAAACGGTATATATTTGCATATCGTCCCTTGTTATATGAACACCCATGTTGATGCAACAAATACAAGACCAACGATAGTGACTAGGCTGGTTAGGCAAAAGGCTTGGAGGGTTCCGGTTTGCCTAACGCAGGTCGTGGGGTCCCCCCACGTTTGCAAGACGTGGAGAGAGGTTCACTAGTTATGTTTATTATTTGTTCAAGATCTTCGGCTGAAGTGTGTTCAGCCTTGGATGCAAGAGCAATTTGTGTGTGTTGAATGTGAAGAAAAGAGACTTGTATGGAACAAGTACTCGAGAGACAAGAAGGAAGATCAGAGATCCCTAGAGAATCAGGACTGATCTGGAATGTCTGAAATGCACTAAATGAAGTGTCATTTATAGAGGAAGAGATTGCGCAAAGGGAAAACCTTTGACTAGTGAACCCTGCTTGCAGTGTAGGACTTACCCTTTTAGGGGTTGAAGCGTTTGGACCTGCGGGTAAAAGACTACACCCTGTGCACACGTTTTGCTTTTGCGGCTGGGAGAGTTGTTCAAGTAATCAGTGACATGACTGATTACTGTGCACGTGCTGTCTACCTTAGTTCCCGGGCATTAAACCTTTGAACCTTTTAACCCTTCAAGATATCATGTATTCTCTGCCATTTTATTGAGGTTTGAGCTACCCCCGTCATCAGCCCCCCAAGTCAAAGGTTTTTGGGTGTAAGTTCAAATACTTCTGACTTTTTGTACATTTGTTTTACTTTGCTTGAAGGCTTCAAGGCTTGAAGCCTTGAAAGGTTTAAAGCGGTTGAGTTTTTTGATTTTTGAATTTTGACGAGACAGTTGATGTGACTACTGGCAGTTTTCTTTTGTGTCAGGCGGCGGTTTTAATAGCCCTTTGTGTAATTATAACGTTTTTTCTCATTAATTTACATTTAACTTTTTAGAAGAAAACAACCTTTCACTCATTTCCTCTCAAGTTCCTTCCCTTTTCTTCTTCCAGGTTAGTTCTGATTTCTTTTCTGGTTATTTTCTTTTAACATGGGTGCTCGTAAAGATTTGGCCAAATCTTTTTCACGATTAACCCAAGAGGAAGTAGAAACTTTTTGTTTAGAATGGGGTATTGGGTTGAGGTTTAAACCGGTTGCACCGGCTTGTGATGTTTCAATCGATAAGTGTCCCCCTGGTTCCGTTGCCCTCTATTGTCGTCATTTTGAATTTTCGAACCTCCGTCACCCTTTCTCGAACTTTGTTTTGAATATCTTAGAGTATTATCGCGTATCTTTTGGCCAAATTCACCCTCAGGGTCTGGCTAGGGTTCTACATTTTGATGTGTTGTGCCGGGCTTTCGGATATGATCCGACCCTCTTGCCATTCCGTCATTTTTTCCGATTGGCCAAGAATGGTGACTGGTTCACCTTCGAAACATCCCAAGTTGATACTTGTTTAATTTCGTCCATGGTATCCAGTCTTGGTGTTTGGAAAGACCGGTTTTTCTGGGTTTCCGATGAAATTGTTCCTTTTAAGCTTGTTTGGAGACATCCGGATGCTGTTTTAAATGAACCTAAACCCTTTGCTCTTGAGATAAATACCCGTTTTCTTGAAACTCTCAGGGAGTGCCCTTCAAGGCTTCGTCCCTTTCCTGAGCCCTTACTGGTGTTATTGGGCCTTAGTAAGTTGTGGGACAAACCTGATCGAGATCCAGTGCTTATGAGAGATAGGCAGGGTATGCATTTGTCTTATTGTGTTATTATGCTCCTATTTTTTGTTTGCTTATGTCCTTTGTTTGTTTTACAGTTATGTCTGCACTTGATTTTATTAAGAGCGATGACACCTCCGATGTTGTGTTTGGGGATGATGCGGCCACGCCTGGTGAAGATGCAGTTGTTAGGTGGTCTGAGCATAGGTTCGAGGGTTCTGGCTATGTGAATGTTCCAAATGTTAAGGGTTTTACGAAGGTTCAGGTTTCCAAGGTTTCTGTTCGTCGGTCAATCCGTCGTTTAAAAGGTGCTGATCAACCCTCTGGCTCAGAGGCCGTTGACATTAGTGATGGTATTGAGGTTTCTACGGAGTAGGTTACTGAGGTTGGTGTGGGGAAGGGTAAGGAAAAAAAGAGTTGGTTATTTCTGGCAAGAAGAAGAAGCTGGTTAAGAAAGGTGCTACTCCTGTTATCTAGGGCTCATCGGGCAAGAGCGTTGAAAGCTTGGAGGAGCCTGAAGCTGAAGAGCTTTATGTTCCCAGCTGGGATGTGAAGGTTGGGGATAGCTGTAACAACCCTCAAAAACGACCCTAAACTCTCCGTAAGTGAAAACCCAAACCCGTATACCTTTCCTAGTTATAAAAATCCAAGAAAACAAGAAATAACAGTTTGCCGCGGGGCGCGACAGAGTTAAGGAAAGTCTTCGCGGGGCGCGACAGCCCTGGAATTTCCGGATAAGCATGAGGGACACATGTCGTTACACGTGTCAAGACCACGCCATGACTCAGCAACCTTCAGACTGACACAGACTCCCTCGCGGGCCGCGAAGGAGAGGCTGATATGCTTCGCGGGCCGCGACTCGCCCCTATTTCAGCCTATAAATAGCAGTCGATGGTTTCATTTCAAATCGTTCAATTCTTTTCTTTCTCTTAGCCTATATTATAGCAAAGTAATAGCTCAGGAATAATACCCCTAAATCCCGAAACTCTGCCCGTTATTAGGGTAATAACTCTAATCACTGGTACGATACTATATCCGATCGATTAAAACCGATCCAATGGATGTTTAAGTGCTGCCAATATCTGGCTATACTTTGTCATTCGTTGTGAGGGTTTCGATCTCGTGATTTTCGTTAAAGTTGAATTGAGTTAATACACTAATACGAGTTCCATTGTAGTTAGAAATTAGAACTCATAACCAGGGGGCTGCTAAACCAGAATACTTAGCGATTAAGTAAACTTAGTGTCAAAGATTACTTAACAGTTAAGAAAACTTAGTGGCTAAGAAAACTTAATAATTAAGTAAACTTAGTAATTAAGTAAACTTAATGGTTAAGTAAACTTAGTAATTAAGTAAACTTAATGGTTATGTAAAACTTAGCAATTAAGAAAACTTAGCAGTTAAGAAAACTTAATAGCTAAGGAAACTTAACAGGAAAGGAAACTTAGCAGTTAAGCAAGCTGAGTAAGTTAATTAATCAGCTAATTAAGTTAATTAATTAATCGGCTAAGTAAACAGTTAAGGTAGATTAATCAGATAAACAGCTACGTAAGATAATCAGGAAAAAAGCTAAGTAAACTGGATAGCTAAAACAATTAAGTAAACTTAATAGGTAAGTAAACTTAATAGATAAGTAAACTTAATAGGTAAGAAAACTTAATCAGTAAGAAAAACCTAATAAATAAAGGAAACTTAATAAGTAAGAAAACTTCATAGCTAAGTGATGTGTGTAAAATGCAACATATAAATTACATCAAATGAGGCATAAAACTAACCCTTTTTAAGTACTAATATTGGAAAAAGAGTGTTTTTGTCTTCCTTTTGTATTTTCAGGATTAAATGAGCTCAAAAACGCAAAAGAAGCAAAAAGACAGCTAAATCCAACATAAATACAAGGAAAGGAACATTAGTGGACTGCCCGACCCCTCAACGGCACCTTCCAAAGCAAAAAAAGAGAAGACAGAAGGTTGAACACGCCCCGTGCTCAGCCAGCACGGGGCCGTGCCCAAGAAGCAGCAGAAAAGACAAATCTATAGAAGCTTCTATTGCCCATCACGGGGCCGTGCTCAGCGGACACGGGGGCGTGTCGAAAGTACAGCAGGCGCATTTATTGTAATTGCGAATTACAATTAATGAGGAGAGAGATTGTCAGACGGACACGGGGCCGTGCCCAGCGGACACGGGGCCGTGTCCAGCACTCTGTTCAGCCTATAAATAGGAGTGCTTGGATTCATTTCATCTCATCCCTTGGCACACCACCTCTCTCACACTTCATCCACCACCCACCACCATCACAACACCATCATCCACCACCATCATCCATTGTCCATCGTAGAGTGTGTGAGTCGTCTCGGGATCCAAGATTGATCGTAAGAGTTCTTGACAATCAAGGCCATGTTTGCCTAAGTCTCTTACATCACTTGGTGAAGACAAAGTGTCTAGTATAATACTTTTTATTTCTAATCTTTTGCACTTTTTATTTGGTTTTGTATTAATGACTTTAATAACTAGTTACTTATGTTGAAGGTGATCTTTCCTTATCGTTTGTCCGTGGTGTCTTGGCATTATTTTACTGTCTATATAAAATAAAGGATTTTCACCATTCATATCTCCACGGTCTATATGGAGGTATGTTGGCTACCTGGTAGGGGGTTAAGGGAACGGTTTGGTAAAGGTCTTGCCATTGTTCAGCGTTTAGAGGTCCTGCAATGGACCTGGGTCAAATTTAGTAGGACCTCCTTCAATACTTCACGGTATTGGATGGCGGGGGTCCAAACTCTTTGATCCCCTCATAAGTTAACTACTATTAATACTATAACCCGGCTATTTAGGACTGTATCCCTGCTGACTCAGACTACTTAGCCGAGGGTAACGTCACCGCCAAAAGCGGGGCCTACCACAATACTGCATTAATAACTTAATTCATTATCTTCCAATAATCCACCCCTTTAGGATTGTATCCCTGCTGACTCAAACTACTGGGGTGAGGGTAACATCACCTTCAAAAGAGGGGCCTACTACAATAACTAAGATAATCTCTTAATTGTGTGCAAAAGTGCGGAAATAATCAAAGGTTATACTAGATACGAGTCGGAGCCAAGTGATTCATCTTGTCTATCTGTTTTTCTTTTATTTTTATTTTCAGCATTTTAGTTAGTTTTTAATTTTCTTAGTTTAAAACATTTTTCTAAACTTTTATTTTGGTTAGACGTTGAGGATAAACCGGTACTAAAAGCTCTTGTGTCCTTGGACGACCTCGGTATCTTACCAACACTATACTACACTCAACGATGGGTGCACTTGCCCATATGTGTGTTTAGTGTCAGTGAAATATCGTGTTTTATAAATTTAAAACTTGGCTAAAATAAGTGTTAAAAAGGGCTTAAAATATACACCTAAAATATACGACACTTACCGCACATCAAGTTTTTGGCGCCGTTGCCGGGGACACAAGGATTTTGAGAAAGTTTAAAATCGACGGCCTAATCAGTTTTTCAAAACCTTTTTAAAAAAAACGCGCGCACATTTTTCTGCATTTTAGTTTAGTTTGCATTTACAGTAGCCTGAACACGGGGCCGTGCTCATTGAACACGCCCCCGTGCTGCATATTTTTAGTTAGATACCCAGATACAGAGTCTGAACACGGGGCCGTGCTCACTGAACACGCCCCCGTGCTCAACGTGACCAGTAACTTTAATTAAAACGCCCAGATACAGATCCTGTACACGGGGCCGTGCTCACCAGACACGGGGCCGTGTCCAGCCTTCTGTTTCAGTCTTTGTTTTCATTTTCTGGTCCCGAGACTCAGTTGTGGTCTGCTGAGTGATTCTTGTGGATCAATACTCAGGAGGTTACAACTACACCTATGATGAGGATGATTATAGGGGTAATTATTGCACTAATTGTCGTAATACACAAAATAATCACTCTTATCAACCATCCAATTCATACACTTACTATGAGGAGCCCAGGTACGAGCCATCAACTTCATACACATCCTATGAAGACCAAAGGTATGAACCTCCTCCCTCATACTCAAATCTTGATGAACCAAGGTATGAGCCCTCTTACTCATACTTTGAGGAACCAAGGTATGAGCCACCACCTTCATATGCTCATTATGAGGAACCTTGGTGTGAACAACCCACCTCATATGAGTATTATGAAGAACAAAATTACGAACCTTATCCATCATATGCTTACAATGAAGAACAATGGTGTGAACCATCAACTTCATATGGGTATTATGAGGAACAAAGGGTCGAACAACCGGATTCAAGCTTAGAAAATAATGATTCTTTTTCTATTACCGAAGTGACCAATAGGATATTAGAACACATTAGAGTTATCGATCGATGTATAAAAGAAGCTCGTGCAAGGGAAGAGGAGTCCCGCGCAAGAGAAGAACTAAAAAAGGAAGAGATAACTGAAAATGTAAAAATGGAAGAACAATTGCGTAAAAAACCGACACATGAGTTAAACAACGAAAAAGGTGAGTCCGATAACGTTAAAATCCAAGAAGAGTCTAATTTTAAAAAAATTAATCTCTTGACACCTTCTTTCGAAAATCATTGTTTAGTACCCACTCATGCTAAGTTTTTAAAAGAGTTAAACACTAACACTAAAATTGACGAAACGGTAAGTGTTAAGTTAACTAATGATCAAACTTCACTAATAAAAGAAGACCCATTTGAAATTAACATCACACCGGTTCCATGTTTCTTTCAAAATTCGTTTATTAGTAATGTCACAATCGATAAAGATCTTTGTGTTAACATAATGCCTAACTATATTTTCGAAAAATTAAGTATTAGCGATTTTTCTCCACTTCAAATACCCATTTTTCTATCCAATCGGAAAGTAATAAAATCAATCGGTATAGTTGAAGATGTCTTGGTTCAAACAAATCAAATGGTAATCCCAACCGACTTTGTCATCCTCGATGACGCTCCTCTAGTGTTGGGACGACCATTTGTAAAAACTCACGAAGCTTTGAAAAACCAGAAGTTCAACAATTTACCTCTTCAATTAGGGGCATTTAAAAGAAGTGTCGATCTCGAACGATCAATGAAATATCCATTCGGCAATAATGACCCCCTAATTGAAGATGAAGATGAACCACCCGATACAAGTGAAGAGATTGACCACTTTGTTGAAGAAGAGGTCGCCATAGAACAAACTTTTAAAGTTCTTGATCGGAACGAGCAACCAAATAAGGAGTCTCCTAAAGACCCACCACTTGAGCTCAAAGAACTTCCAAAAGGTTTGGAATATGCTTTTCTAGACAAAGATGGTAAGTTACCTGTAATTATTTCATCTAAATTAGATAACTTAGAAAAAGAAAAACTAATTAATCTTTTGAAAAAACACAAAAATGCAATAGCTTGGAAACTTGTTGACATAAAAGGAATTAGTCCTTCTATGTACACACACAAAATTTTGATGAATGATGACTACAAATCAGTCATACAACCACAACGTCGTGTAAATCCAAATGTTCAAGAAGTGGTTAAAAACGAAGTCATCAAATTACTTGACGCCGGACTTATCTATCCTATTTCCGATAGTCCTTGGGTAAGTCCCGTCCAAGTAGTTCCAAAGAAAGGAGGTATGACGGTAATTACTAACGAAAAGAATGAATTAATACCAACGAGAACCGTCACAGGATGGAGAGTATGTATAGATTATAGACGATTAAATGAAGCAACAAGAAAGGATCATTTTCCTTTACCCTTCATTGATCAAATGTTAGAAAGATTATCCGGTCATAAATTTTACTGTTTTTTGGATGGTTTTTCAGGTTACTTTCAAATCCCGATAGCACCCGAAGACCAAGAAAAGACAACTTTCACATGTCCCTATGAAACTTTTGCTTATCGACGCATGCCGTTCGGTCTATGTAATGCCCCCGCAACATTCCAATGTTGCATGGTAGCCATTTTCCATGACATGATAGAAAAGACAATGGAAGTCTTCATGGACGACTTTTCTATCTTTGGGGATTCATACGACCAATGCCTCGATAACCTTGAACGAATGCTATCCCGATGTGAGGAAACTAACCTCGCCCTTAATTGGGAAAAATACCATTTCATGGTAACGGGGGGAATAGTACTCGGTCACAAAATCTCAAGCGAAGGAATGGAGGTAGATCGAGCCAAAATAGATACCATTTCTAGATTACCTCCTCCATCCTCCGTAAGAGCTATTAGAAGTTTCCTAGGGCATGCCGGATTTTATAGGCGGTTTATCAAAGACTTTTCGAAAATCTCAAGACCTCTAACAAAATTACTTGAAAAAGATGCTCCTTTCATCTTTGACAAGGATTGCAATCAAGCATTTCTAACCCTAAAGGAAATGCTAGTCAATGCACCTATCATGATAGCACCTGATTGGAAATATCCTTTCGAAATCATGTGTGATGCTAGTGACTTTGCAGTTGGAGCTGTCTTGGGACAGAGAAAAGAAAAGCATTTCCACCCAATATATTATGCTAGTAAAACACTTAACGATGCACAAGAAAATTACACAACAACTGAAAAAGAGTTACTAGCTGTGGTATTTGCTTTTGATAAATTTCGTTCTTATCTTGTTCTTTCTAAAACTATAGTCTATACAGACCATGCAGCCATTCGATATCTCTTTAAGAAGCAAGACGCAAAACCACGTTTGATCAGGTGGATTCTACTCCTCCAAGAATTCGACATTGAAATCAAAGACAAAAGAGGAGCAGAAAATACCGCAGCAGATCATCTTTCACGCTTAGAAGACCCAGCTTTGGAGGCAACCAGGGACGAGCAAATCAACGAAAAATTTCCAACTGAGTCCCTGGAAATGGTGGAATATAAGGAAGAACCATGGTACGCCGACTTTGCTAACTACCTAGCTAGCGGTATAGTCGCTAAAGGATGGCCACATCATCAAAGAAAAAAATTCTTTGCCAATGTGAAACACTACTTTTGGGAAGATCCATATCTTTTCAAAATGTGTGCCGACCAACTCGTCAGACGATGCGTACATGGTAGTGAAGCACGAAGAATTCTCCGCCATTGTCATGAAGGTCCATACGGAGGACATCATGGTGCTGCCAGTACCGCACGAAAGGTATTTGATTCAGGATTTTATTGGCCAACCATTTACAAAGATGCTCAAAATCTTGTAAAGACATGTGATGCTTGCCAAACAACAGGTAATATTTCTTCCAAAAACGAAATGCCACAAAATGGCATTCTTGTTTGTGAAATTTTTGATGTATGGGGACTCGACTTTATGGGACCTTTCCCACCATCGAAAGGAAACAAATACATACTTGTGGCAGTAGATTACTTGTCTAAATGGGCCGAGGCCGAGGCACTTCCAACAAATGATGGAAGAGTAGTGGTAAGATTTCTGAAAAAATTATTCTCTCGTTTTGGCACACCTAAAGCTTTAATAAGTGATAGAGGTACCCATTTTTGCAACCATCAACTTGAAAAAATTTTAACAAGATATGGGGTCTATCACCGGGTTTCGACAGCTTATCACCCTCAAACAAACGGACAAGCCGAAGTGCCTAATAAAGGGTTAAAACGAATACTCGAAAAAACCGTAGGGTTAAATAGAAAGGAATGGGCTGATAAATTAGATGATGCTTTATGGGCTTTTCGAACTGCTTATAAAACAACGATAGGTACAACCCCATATAAGCTAGTCTATGGAAAAAGTTGTCATTTACCAGTAGAAATTGCACACAAAGCCTACTGGGCAATCAAAAATGTAAACTTAGATTTAGAATTTGCTGGTAAAAATCGATTTTGTCAAATAAATGAATTAGACGAGCTTAGGAATTATGCATACTCAAACTCCGAGATTTATAAGGAAAGAATGAAAAATTGGCATGACAAACATATTAAACCTAATGAATTTCGGGTAGGAGATTTAGTTCTTTTGTTTAATTCACGACTTCGATTGTTTCCTGGTAAATTAAAGTCTAGGTGGTCAGGACCTTTTTCCGTCACCCACATTTTTCAACACGGTGCAGTAGAAATTAAACCTCGAAATGGGCCGCCATTTAAAGTCAATGGTCAACGGCTGAAACTCTATCAAGGATTTATTGAGGATGAGGAAGAAGAGATCTCGCTTCAAACCGTGGAAGAATAAAAACATCATGCCTGATGGCAAAGTTCACAAGGTTCAATGCAAGTGAGCTTGATGCAAGGGCAAGGTACGAGGTTCTTCAAACAAGACCCGAAGAGTACCCCAGGAGAGCTTGCACGGATCTATTAACCTTGGTAAACCAGCTGAACCGATTCAACAACATCGTTACGGGACCATTAGCTGTTGCATTAAACACTAGGCTTCAGTCGGTGCATCAATGTACCATGGAGTTCTACAGTACCTTCAACTTCGATTCAAGGTGTGACCCATTTGACAATACTGGGGTTGTATTTCGGTGTGGAGGAACAATGTACTCGATCTCCATGGCACAGTTTGGAGCCATAATAGGTCTATACCAAGAAGAGGAATCGGGAAACGAAGAAAACACCGGGGGATTACGAGACTTGGAGGGAAATGAAAGACAAGCCGCATGGGCTCAAATCGGTGAAGGAATCTACGACCCTCGTAGCACCAAGAGTACGAAGCTAAGGGATCCGCTCTATCGCTACATTCACAGGATCCTCACCTACTCTCTAAACCAACGTCACGACAGTAGCGGTGTTGTGGGGTTGAAAGATTTGGTTGTCCTCCACTGTATCCACAACCAAAAGCCTCTTGATGTTCCGTATCTCCTGTTAAGAAACATGCATCTCAACCGCCTTGCTCGAGCTCCAACGCCTATCTTCTTCGGAGGATGGGTGTACCGTCTTTTTAAGCATTACACGCGAATTCCAAGAGCCTTTGAAAGAAGCCCATGGTCGGGACGAGTTGATTACCACATTTGCCGAGCCATGAACTTACTCTATGAGGCAGAAGACGGAACAGTGGGTTTCCAAAGAATGCAAGGCTATGCATGGAACCCACAGGAGGCCCTAGTTCTTCATGCACCACCTCTCCACCACCAGTATCCACCCCATGGTGATCCGGGTCAATCCTCCTCACAAGGAGGCGGTTTTCCTAATTTTCAAAGCTTACATGATCTTATGCAGGAAAACCTCATGTGTACCAGGAACGCCTACAACCTCGCCAACAACACATACCAACGGGTCGGAGCTATTGAACGCAACATTAGCGATATACAAGACGATATCAGCAGCATGCGGGAGCACATGGCGGGGCATGGGGATGGGGGTGATGATAGCGATGAAGATATGGAGTAGAGGGTTTGGAGGAGCAGGAGCGGGTTGATGGCGAGCCCACAGGTTTAAGTCCCTTTATCTATCGAACGATTGGTGGCCTGCGTGCCAGAAGTTGAACAATTTACTTTCCCTTAAACACTTTTATTTTCCGTTTTATTTTTCTCTTTTCTTTATGCTTGGAACAATTAACTGTGGTAATGTAGGATGTTTGTGTTGCTTGGTGTGGTATTAAGTGATGAAACAGGTACAAACCAAGGCTTGGGGTGCTAAGCCTCAGCACTTATAGGGCCAGGATGAAAAAAACCGGAGGAAGAAACCTGTTTTTCAGGCTTTCAGACTGTCCACACGGGGACGTGTCCAGCCAACACGCCCCCGTGCTCACCTCCCAGACCTGCTGTTTGGCTTCTGTTCTGCAGAATTTTGTCAGACACGTGGCCGTGTCCAGTAGACACGGGGCCGTGTCCACCTTCTGTAAGTTCTTGTTACTGGCACCTGAACACGGAGTCGTGCACACTAAACACGGGGCCGTGTTCAGTGCCCAGTAACACAAATTTTTGCTTTTTAAACATTATTTTACACATCTAATCAACCTAAAAATTTATTTTTGGGACACATTGAGGACAATGTGTAATTTAAGTGTGGGGGGGGAATGCTAAAACCTTGAATTTTGCAAGTCCTAAATACAAGCCTTACACAAAACTCTATTGGAACCGCTAATCACCCCAAATTTTTTCAAAAATTTCATTTTTTTACTTGTCTAGGTTTAACTCGGGAAATTCAAGTTCTAAAAAAGGTTATATTTTTACAAATTTACAACCGATAGCGTAGTGATAAAAAGAACCAACATAAGAAAATTATGAAAAGGCATGACAAACTTATTTAAAATTTTATTATATATACTTGATCACATAAAAACCCATTCCCACAAAAGTGAGTTTTGAGCCTTTATTGAGCACACAATTACATATCTTTTGACTAAATGCTCATTTTTCGTTTCTTGTGTGAATAGCCGCTTGGTTCTTACGACTCTAGAACTTGCCATGACAATACATTCCCGGTCCTTATCAACTTAAACCCAAGTAAGTAAATGATGGAGGCATTAGGACTAACCCTTTTTATTTTCTACACCATTATTTTTCTTTTTCTTTTACCACCTACCCAAAAAATCCCCCTAGTTAGCCCCTTTGAGCCTAAACCTTTTCGTTTCATCACCCAAACAAAAACCCTTTTTACCCACCAAAACCTTTTTCATTTTTAACCCTTTATTTTAGTAACAAGTTCGGTTCTTCGTGAAAAAAAAAAAAATTTGTGTGATAATGATGAAGCAAAAAGAAAATAAACAAACAAGTTAATCAAAAATAACTTAGTTTGAATAAAAGCTTCATCACAATAAAAAGTTGCAAAAATACGAAAACCGACACTTGTTACGCTTTTAGCCCTTTTTCTACTAACCACTAACCCAACAACCTACCTTTAACCCTAGCCTAACCCTTAACCCGCAAAAGTCCTCTTGATATCTACAAAGGTATAAAAGTTAAAAAGGAGGAGGATTGATTTCTTGGCAAGCCTATGGTAGGAATAAGTTCCATGCCGCTCTCGAGTGATTCACTAAAAATACACCTTCGGCCGAGTGTGAGTGATTTCCCCGTGAGGTATGTGAACTTGTATATAAATAGAATTTTAAAAAGGCATGTTATGCCCAAATAAGTAATTTCTTTTATGAAAAGTTCTTAATAAATCATTACGAATAGGAGTGTAAATAAATAAAAATAAAACCCAAAAAGATCTTGGAAATCCCGACACTCTACGACAAGCCCAAAACCTTGTCTTCTACCTATTCCATTTGGGAGTGTAAGCCACATATTAAAGAGTTTTGCTTGAGGACAAGCAAAAGTTCAAGTGTGGGGGTATTTGATGTGTGTAAAATGCAACATATAAATTACATCAAATGAGGCATAAAACTAACCCTTTTTAAGTACTAATATTGGAAAAAGAGTGTTTTTGTCTTCCTTTTGTATTTTCAGGATTAAATGAGCTCAAAAACGCAAAAGAAGCAAAAAGACAACTAAATCCAACATAAATACAAGGAAAGGAACATTAGTGGACTGCCCGACCCCTCAACGGCACCTTCCAAAGCAAAAAAAGAGAAGACAGAAGGTTGAACACGCCCCGTGCTCAGCCAGCACGGGGCCGTGCCCAAGAAGCAGCAGAAAAGACAAATCTATAGAAGCTTCTATTGCCCATCACGGGGCCGTGCTCAGCGGACATGGGGGCGTGTCGAAAGTACAGCAGGCGCATTTATTGTAATTGCGAATTACAATTAATGAGGAGAGAGATTGTCAGACGGACACGGGGCCGTGTCCAGCACTCTGTTCAGCCTATAAATAGGAGTGCTTGGATTCATTTCATCTCATCCCTTGGCACACCACCTCTCTCACACTTCATCCACCACCCACCACCATCACAACACCATCATCCACCACCATCATCCATTGTCCATCGTAGAGTGTGTGAGTCGTCTCGGGATCCAAGATTGATCGTAAGAGTTCTTGACAATCAAGGCCATGTTTGCCTAAGTCTCTTACATCACTTGGTGAAGACAAAGTGTCTAGTATAATACTTTTTATTTCTAATCTTTTGCACTTTTTATTTGGTTTTGTATTAATGACTTTAATAACTAGTTACTTATGTTGAAGGTGATCTTTCCTTATCGTTTGTCTGTGGTGTCTTGGCATTATTTTACTGTCTATATAAAATAAAGGATTTTCACCATTCATATCTCCACGGTCTATATGGAGGTATGTTGGCTACCTGGTAGGGGGTTAAGGGAACGGTTTGGTAAAGGTCTTGCCATTGTTCAGCGTTTAGAGGTCCTGCAATGGACCTGGGTCAAATTTAGTAGGACCTCCTTCAATACTTCACGGTATTGGATGGCGGGGGTCCAAACTCTTTGATCCCCTCATAAGTTAACTACTATTAATACTATAACCCGGCTATTTAGGACTGTATCCCTGCTGACTCAGACTACTTAGCCGAGGGTAACGTCACCGCCAAAAGCGGGGCCTACCACAATACTGCATTAATAACTTAATTCATTATCTTCCAATAATCCACCCCTTTAGGATTGTATCCCTGCTGACTCAAACTACTGGGGTGAGGGTAACGTCACCTTCAAAAGAGGGGCCTACTACAATAACTAAGATAATCTCTTAATTGTGTGCAAAAGTGCGGAAATAATCAAAGGTTATACTAGATACGAGTCGGAGCCAAGTGATTCATCTTGTCTATCTGTTTTTCTTTTATTTTTATTTTCAGCATTTTAGTTAGTTTTTAATTTTCTTAGTTTAAAACATTTTTCTAAACTTTTATTTTGGTTAGACGTTGAGGATAAACCGGTACTAAAAGCTCTTGTGTCCTTGGACGACCTCGGTATCTTACCAACACTATACTACACTCAACGATGGGTGCACTTGCCCATATGTGTGTTTAGTGTCAGTGAAATATCGTGTTTTATAAATTTAAAACTTGGCTAAAATAAGTGTTAAAAAGGGCTTAAAATATACACCTAAAATATACGACACTTACCGCACATCACTAAGAAAGGAATCTGCCTTACCTATAAATAGGAAGCTTAGGATTCATTTTCCTTTGCTCATTTCTTCTATTCTTCTCTCTATACGTTGGTGTTCTAACCAATAATCGCCGATACGATATTCTATCCGATCGATTCGGGAACCAACTAACGAATGCCAAAGTGCTGTCTAAATAAGACTATACTTTGTGAATTTCGTTAAGGTTCTGATCTCGTGACCATCGTTAGGTTTGATATGGTTTAACACTAATATGTATTACACTCTGTTAAACTAGATGTTTAACTACCAGAAACTCTGCACTATCTACTTACAATCAAAATAGATGCTTAGTTATCAGAAGACTTAGAATCAGGAGGCCTGTTAAAATCAAGACTATATGCTAACAAGGTGAGTCATTCTCTTTTTATCAAACAGTTTTGCTAAAACTTAAATTATTTTCCAGTTATAATTACTGTGATTAAGTCTTTGCTAATCTTTAATTACTGGCAGTAAGTGGAGGTATGTGCACATTACTACTAATGATTTATCACTTTAGGTGGGCGAGCCTAATTAGTGATATGTCCACAGTCATAGATCCGGTCGAGTGACAACTGGACCAGATAATTAAGATAAAGGGCAAATGTAAAAACTCTTAATGCTGTGAATTATAACAAATGTGTTTTTGTACAAAACGAATGAACTCACCAGTATTTCCTGCTGACCAAATCTTTTTTTTAAACGTGTTTCAGGTGATTACAGTAGATCAGAATAAGAGTTGGATACGGCACCAAAAGGCTTAAAGAAGTGGCTTATTTTATCAATAAATTAAATTAAGAAAAGTTGTTTTATGTATTCGGATTATACAATATAAAAGCTACCTTTGTAAAACCTGGGTTTACTCCCATCTGTTTAATAAATAAAATCCGGTGTTTCTAAACTCTGATATTTTTCCTAACTCACGGTCCTGATGAACATTTCCGCTGCAATGTTTTTAAAATAACCACCGGTACCATTTGACTGCTCACGGCTCCCGTCCAGGGTGTGGTCGAGGGTTGTGACAATAGCTTCAAGGATCCTGCTGTTTGTGCTGAGGTGTTAGCCCATTTTGCTCCTCCTGGTGTCCGAAATGATATTTCTGAGATGGAGGCTAATCATTTTATTTCAAGGTTGATGCTAAGTTCCTGCAACCTTTCGGCTCTGTTGGCTAAGGGTGTTACCCGTTTTACAAAAGGTATGCAGGTATATGAGAAAGCTACCAAGAAGAAGGATAAAATGAAAGCCTCTATGGCTGCAATGAAAAAGGAGTTTGAGGGGTTTGCTAAAAAGGAGGAGGCTTAGGTGAAGAAAGTTGGAGAGTTGACAAGGAGGCATGAGATTGAAATGAATGACCTCAAGAAAAGTTTTGAAGCTGACCAGTTGAAATTGAAGGCTGATAGGGAAGCCTTAAATGTTCAACAGAAGGCCTTTGATGAAGAGAAGGCAGGTTTAAAGGCTTCGGTTGCTCAAGCTACTGGCGATAACCAGTGGCTCATTGAGCAAGGCTTTCACCAAGTTGTTACCTATCTCCTTCATTCCAAGGAATTCAATTCTGCTCTTGGAGAGGTCTACACCAAACTGCTGAACTTGGGGAAACATCAGGGCCTTATTGCTGGTTTTAAACTTCACGAGTCTGGTCAGGCCTTGGAGCAGTCTCCCATGTTTCGTCTCGAAGCTTCCGAGGTTTTTAAAGAGTCTGTCCAGCAGATGGAGAGGTTGACTTACCCATATGTAAGTCAAGTTGCAACTTGTTTTGGTAAACCTCTTTCTGTCTTACAAGAGTTGAAGCTGGCTGGGCTTAATGAAAAGGTTTGTGCTGAAGTGCTTGATTCCCTTTCGAATAAGTGTTCTCGTTCAGGAGATAGTGAGGAGACCTTTTGTCGCAACCCCCGATCCCTTATCTGTCCCGGGAACGGGCGGACGCGAACTCGGTATTGTGGTGGTATCAGTTTATTAATTTGGCAGCGGAAATTACATCAGGACCGTAGCTAGGAAATGTTTATCAGAGTAAAACCACCATATTTTATATTAATAATCACATGGGTAAAACCCAAGTTTCTTATTACAACACGTTTATAGGGATAAACCCTATTTTATTGAATTTAAAACATCGTCTTTTTGGTAACTTTTATAGCCACATTTTTCCAAGCCGTCAGTGCTCTCCAGCTGGCTTTTTACTAATTGGCTGTCACATTGTGTTACCTGAAACGCATTTTAAAAACATTTGTCAGTGGGAAATACTGGTGAGTGAATCCCAGTTTAATCAAGAAAAGTTTCATCAATTAACACAGTATTGAGAGCGATCACAATGTTTATTTCTACATAATTACTCATTCAGTACTGTCAATCCTGACTGGTGGGTCATATTACACATTGGCTAACTCGTCGTCCAATGGTAACGTGTTCCACATTTTGTATACAAAACCTCAACATACCGGCAGTAATTGAAGAACTACAAAGACTCAATCACCGCTTAATTGCATTGTAAAACATTTAAGGTTTTGTAAAACATTACAAAAAGGTTAACAAAAAGAGGATAAACTCACATTGCTATCTTAGACTTCGTTTAAGGGTTTCCTGGGATTAATCTATAATTTACACAAATGTACATATGTTAGTATAATAACCCTTTAATTATATTAACGATACCCTCCCCGAGACGGTATTCCAACAACTACGTCGGGCAGAACACCGACAGTTGTTACAGAACCCTAAATCAATCGGGCAGCGTATCTAATACGAAACTGGGGTTATAATACTTACAATGGAGCAGAACCTCGCTAATTAGGGGGTATTATACTCGAATATTATGCCTACTGAGAGAGATTTACGTTTAGAAAGAAAGAAATGAACGAGTTTTGATGAAACCCGATGCCTGCTACTTATAGTGCTGAAAAACGAGTTTCTCGCGGCCCGCGTAGACCTAAGGGTCGTCTTACGCGGCCCGCGTCGTAGTGGTCTAGGGCTTTAGCTGATCCGGGTCATTACATAGGTTCAACACGCGTTCGGACACGTGGCAGCACCGGAGCTCGCCTGGTCTTTAAGTTGTCGCGGCCCGCGTAAGGGTTAGCTAAGGGCTACGCGACCCGCCTAAAACCAAATTTTATTGTTTTTTATTTATTTTAAATGATATTTTATAATTTGGGCTCGGTTTTCACATACGGGGTATATTTTAAGACATATAGGGGTATTTTAAAATATTTTAGGGTGTCAGAAAAATATTCGGGAGGGTTGTTATATCCTCCCCACCTTGTTTTAGAGCTTGTCCTCGAGATCTACTGGAACAGGTATGGGTATTTCCTTTGCATCTCTGATTCAAGCTCCCATGTGTATTCTGGTCCTCTTTTGGAGTCCCATTTCACTTTGACCAGAACTAGTCTCTTGTGCTTGAGGTTTTTGACTTTCCTATCTTCAATCTGTAGAGGTCTTTCTACAAATTTTAACTGTTCATTTACCTCTATATCCTTAAGAGGCACAACTAATGATTCATCAGCTAAGCATTTCTTAAGATTAGATACGTGAAATACATCATGTATTCCTGCCATTTCCTCTGGAAGTTGTAGCTGATAGGCTACAGGTCCTATTCTTCTAATAATCTCAAAAGGTCCAACATACCTGGGACTTAGCTTTCCCCTTTTGATGAATCTTACCACTCCTTTCCAAGGAGAGACTTTCAATAACACCTTATCTCCTACTTGAAATTCCAATGGCTTTCGTCTGTTATCAGCATAACTCTTTTGTCGATCACGTGCTGCTTTCAGTCGATCCTTGACTTGAATGATTTTGTCTGTTGTTTCTTGTACTATCTCAGGTCCAGATAGTTGTTTTTCTCCAATTTCTGCCCAACAGACTGGGGTTCGGCACTTTCGTCCATAAAGTGCTTCGAATGGTGCAGCATTGATACTTGTGTGATAACTATTATTATAAGAAAATTCTATCAATGGTAAGTGATCATCCCAATTACCTCCGAAATCAATTACACAAGCTCTAAGCATGTCCTCCATTGTCTGAATTGTCCTTTCGCTTTGTCCATCCGTTTGAGGATGATAAGTTGTGCTTAGATTCAACTTGGTTCCCACTGCTTTTTGGAAACTTGTCAAAAAATGAGATGTAAAACGACTATCTCTGTCAGAAATAATTGATAAAGGAATACCATGTAATGAAACTATTTCATTTACATATAGTTTAGCTAATTGTTCCATACTGAAAGTTTCCTTCATTGGTAGAAAATGAGCTGACTTGGTTAGTCTGTCTACAATCACCCAGATTGTATCATTACCTTTTCTTGTTTTGGGTAATTTAGTAACAAAATCCATTGTTATCAATTCCCATTTCCAAACAGGCATTTCTAACTGTTGTAATAAACCTGAAGGTTTCTGATGTTCAGCTTTAACTTGTGAACAGGTTAAACACTTTGCAACATAAGCTGCTATATCCTTTTTCATTCATATCCACCAGAAATTCTTTCTTAAGTCTTGATACATCTTATCACTTCCAGGATGCATCGTATATTTAGACTTATGGGCTTCTTCTAATATAAGATGGCGTAGGCTTCCTAATTTAGGTATCCACATTCTCTTCTTATGGAATCTTCCTTGTTCTAGTTCTTTAATCATTCCTTTTAATTTTTCTGTATCATCCTTGATTACTGATTCTTGTGCTTTTCTAATCTGCTTATTTAAATCTACTTGTAGATTTAATTTAAAAGAACGTATCCTTTTTGGCTTTTCATGATACTTTCGACTTAAAGCATCAGCAACTACATTTGCTTTTCCTGCATGATACTGAATATCACAGTCATAATTACTAAGAAATTCCATCCAGCGTCTTTGTCTCATATTCAATTCCTTTTGCCCAAAGATGTATCTTAAACTCTTATGATCGGTGAAAACAGTAAATTTACTACCGTATAGGTAATGTCTCCAAATTTTAAGAGCAAAAATTATAGCTCCTAATTCTAAATCATGAGTGGAATAATTCTCTTCATGATTCTTAAGTTGTCTGGATGCATAAGCTATAACCTTTTGGCGTTGCATCAACACATCCATAACCTAATTTAGAAGCATCACAATAGATTACAAAATCTTCAGTTCCTTCGGGTAATGCTAATATAGGTGTATGGGTTAATCTTTGCTTAAGGGTTCTAAATGCTTCTTCTTGTTTTAATCCTCATTCAAACTTAACAGATTTACAAGTTAGCTTAGTTAAGGGGCTATTCTAGAAAAATCTTGAATAAATCTTCTGTAATAACCAGCTAATGCTAAGAAACTTCTAACCTCAGCTGGTGACTCAGGGGTTTTCCATTTAGTAATTGCCTCGATTTTTGTTGGATCCCCATGAATTCCTTCATGATTGACTAGGTGTCCAAGAAACTGTACCTGTTCTAACCAAAATTCACACTTCGAAAACTTAGCATAAAGCTTTTCCTTTCTTAATAAACTTAGAAGTGCGTGCAAATGTCTTGCATGTTCCTCTTTACTTTTAGAGTAAATGAGAATATCATCTATAAAAACAATTATGAATTGATCCAAATATGGCTTACATATTCGGTTCACCATGTCCATGAATGCAGCTGGGGCATTGGTTAAACCAAATGGCATGACAGTAAATTCATAATGACCATACCTTGTTCGAAAGGCAGTTTTAGGAATGTCCTCTTCCTGTACTTTTAATTGATGATATCCTGACCTTAAATCGATTTTTGAGAAAAATCGTGCTCCTTGCAATTGATCAAACAGATCATCTATTATTGGTAATGGATACCGATTCTTAATCGTGACTTTGTTCAATTCACGGTAGTCAATGCACATACGCATTGATCCGTCCTTCTTCTTAACGAATAAGATTGGCGCTCCCCAGGGTGATGAACTCGGCTGTATGAATCCTTTCTCTAACAATTCGTCTAATTGTTTCTTTAGTTCTTGCATTTCTGCAGGTGCCAATCGATATGGTGCTTTGGCAATGGGTGTTGTCCCTGGTATCAGATGAATTCTGAATTCAACTTCTCTGTCTGGAGGTTGCCCTGGTAATTCTTCTGGAAATACATCTGAAAACTGAGATACTACTGGAATATCTTTTAATTCCTTTCCTTTAGTGTTAGTGATTATAGAAATCAAATACACTAATGATCCTTTTCTTTTGTAACTTGTTGTTTTCATCACAGAGATGAATTTTGTGGATCTAGTGGTTTTATATCCTTTAATTGTGATCTTTTCACCCTTTGGTGAATTTACTTGTATCGACTTTTGATCACATAAAATACTGGATTTATTGGCTATTAACCAATCCATTCCTAATACAATATCAAATCCTGCCAGATTCATGGGATAAAGGTTTGTAATAAATTTCTGATTTAGAATTTCTATTCTTGCTCCCTGCAAGATTTCGGAAATTTTAATAGTTTCTCCATTGGCTGTCTCTACTAGACATTCTTGTGGAAGTTTAGTTAATGATTGATTAAGTAATTTGCAAAATGAAGTATTAATAAAACTTTGGTTCGCACCAGAGTCAAATAATACTTTAGCAAAAACATCATTAACTAAAAACGTACCAGTGATCACGTCCGGGATCATCTTTGCTTCTTCTGCAGTCAGAACAAATGCTCTAGCATTTTTAGTATTCTTGTTGTTTGTGGCTGGAGCTAGTTTCGGACAGTTTGGCTTGATGTGGAGTTGTAACATATCCTGTTGTTAGCTTTCTTCCTGCAGTCTTCTTCCTTGTGTCCCGATATTTTGCAAAAGTTACAGTATATGGAGCATCTTCCTGAATGCTTCCTTTTGCAATTTTTACAGTAGGGTGTAGAAGTAGAGCCTACATTTTTCCCACGGTTAAAATTTCCAGAACGAAATTCTTGTGTAAGCTTTTGGGTTAGGTTCCTTCTCTGATCCTCTTCTCGGGTACGGACTAATTCATCAGTCAAGGTATTGGCTAGTTCTACAGCTTCTTCTATGGTTTGAGGTCTAGCTGCCTTGACTACATGCCTAATCTCTCCAATTAATCCCCAGATATAACGGGAGATTAATACTGGTTCAGGAGAAGCAAGGGTTGGCACTATTCGGGCATATTCAAAGAATAACTTAGTGTACCCCTTACTATCTACACCAGTCATCCTAAGGTTTAGGAATTTGTTTGCTATCTGTTCTTTCTCATTGGGTGGGCAGAATTTCCTTTCTACATTGTCCTTAAATTCCTCCCATTTCATATTGTAAGTTCTATCACTTCCCTTAGTTTGAAGGATAGTGTTCCACCATTCTAGTGCTGAATTCTTAAACAGATTAGAAGCAAATAGTATCTTGTCTTCTTCTGCGCACTTACTTATTCTTAAGACTGCCTCAGTCTTTTCTATCCAGCGTAGGGTTGCAATGGCCCCTTCGTTGCCCGAGAATTCCATTGGTTTACAAGACCAGAATTCTTTATAAGAACAACCGTAAGACACGGTTCTTCTTCTTTTAGGAATGGGCATTTGAAGTACAGGTCCATTGTTCACGCTGTTTTCAGGTTCAGTTGGTCGCTTACTACTATGTTTACTTTTGTTTTCTGCTTCCCTAACCGTTTGAAGAATATATGGCATTGCATCTATTATTCCTTGTGCTACTATGTATTGGATAGCACTGTTGTCCACTTGATTTCCATTATCATGATTCAGATTATCATTATTCAGATTATCGTCATCCTTATTTTCTGGGTTATTATCCAGATTCACTTGGTTTACTGGATCGGCCATCTGAATTTTAAACAATTGCCAATTATTATCACAGAATAAATAATAGTTTAGGCAATAACCATACAATACACATTAGTCAAAAGCGTCGGGCATTGCGACTTTACTCGTAGAAACTCTATAAAATAATACACTTGGGACCACCAAAATTTATTAATTAAAAGAGTTATTAATTTATCGATAAATTAATAATTATTAATTAATATTTTATTAATTTATAGTAGAATACTTAGTTTACAAACACCTTTCAAGCTTCCACTTAATTATTGTATACAATGCATGTATATCAAATGAACGGCCCAATTTGAAAGAAACCTTCAATCTCCCACCTTATTATGCTTCTTGTGTTCAATGTATCACTTTATGGACATTAAAAATATTTTTCTATATAAATACAAGATCAAAATAGGTTAACACAAACAAATCATACACACAACATGGCTTCCCATCTTAAAGGTGTTAAAAAAACAACAATGACAGACGAGATTCGAAGAGCATTATGCAAGCACAACAAGGATAATCCAAGTCTCACTCAAAAGCAATTGCAAGAATGGGTTCATAGTAACTATGGTTTGCAGGTGAGTCAAGCGACAATATCGAATACAGTTAAGCGGTCTTTAGAGTATCTCTCACTTGCTCCCGAAAGAGGCGATGTTAACTTCGATCAACAGATAACATGACTTTTGAGAACTCAGATGAAGGTGGTGAAAGCACTCAAGAACTCCAGAATTTGATCAAAGAGTTGGGTTATCGCAATGCAATGGATGTCGAAGATGTTCTGACTCACCCAGAAGAAAATGTAGTTGCACAGTTGTTGACTGATGAAGAAATTATTGAAAGCGTTATTGGAATTAATAAAGATGATATCGATGAAGAAGATGATGAAAGTTCTACAATGGAGCCCCCTTCGCGAAACGAAGCTATTAAAGCGGCAATCACATTGAACAATTTCTTGTTGAGCTATGAGAAAACAACACCAGAAGTTCTTACCATGCTAAGGAAAATTAGAGACGAGATTCAAGGGGAAATTGATTTCAACAAAAAACAAAAGACAATTGAGTCATTTTTCAAGAAACCTTCATAAATCATTCATGTAATATGCTATATATAAGGAATTATTAATTTATATTTTATATGGGGTCTAAAGAAATTATCAAAAATGTATTATCTTATAATTTTAGCGAATTATTAATTTAGCACCCTATCCCCGAGTCGGGACTGGCAAAAAATATTATCTTAGAGAGTTTATTAAATAATCGAGTATTAATTTATCGAGTTTCTACTGTAGTAGACGTCAAATACACACTAAAACAGGAATTAAATTACAATACTACTATGCCTCGTTAACCACAAGTGGTCTATACTACACTAGATTTATTATTATTACACATATATTTTATTTATTTTATTATAATTACCAACTTCACCATCACCTTCATGGATCTGGATTTCTCCAGAAATCCATATGACGCTCGTCGTATTTCCATACGAGTTTCTCTCCTACATACCTCATTCTCTCACTACTCTCTAAGATTTCTTCTCTGAAAGTTCGGAGTTCTTGCAAATTCTCTGCACTCATTGGGGGTTTAGGTGCGGGTACTGGATCTGGGTACTGTGGCATGGGATTCTCCTGAGGGTATGGATTCTCTAAGATTTCCCTAATGTATTCATCGTTATCATAATAGGGATCTATAGGGTCCAGACCTGGATATGCTGCTAGGTTCGGTAAGGTTTCATCATTTAGGTGGTAGCGTGGCACATAATCCCTATGATCATCCAACCATGGATCATAATTTGGGTTTAAGGGATTAGGGACTGGTATCCTAAGTATTTCCTCAGGGTTAAAATCATGCATTTCTACCTCCATCGGCTGAGTGGGAATTAAAGGTAAGGGTTGTGGGGCTACTAGTTGTTCCAAACTTGGGTCCGCAGCAGTTGTTGCTAGGATATGGAAATTGGCTAAGCTCCTATTAAGCATATCCTGTGTATGGGATCTGACTCTCGCTTAGCGGCTGCTAGAACTCTTTGCTGTTGCAACTTTCGCATTCTTTTCCTACGCGCAAATGCTTCCTTACTGAACCATCCTCTCTTTTTCTAAGGGAATGGCTCTTCAGACTGAGCTTTAAAGGCAAACATCCCTTCTTCCTGATCAGTTTAATACCCAGAGAGGGCAGGCTGGGAAGAAGTACCTTCACTCCTAGGTGAATCGGATAATTGACGATATGCGTCTGAGGGTCCTTGATCACTCATACTGTAAACTAACAAATAGTCAAATAACACAAAACACATAATCACATAAATTATTTCCTAACACAGAATTTAGAATTTAAGTGTCAGTAGAACACTTCTTTGGCTTAGACCAGTGGCTTATCTCTGATACCACCTGCTGTCGCAACCCCCGATCCCTTATCTGTCCCGGGAACGGGCAGACGCGAACTCAGTATTGTGGTGGTATCAGTTTATTAATTTGGCAGCGGAAATTTCATCTGGACCGTAGTTAGGAAATGTTTATCAGAGTAAAACCACCATATTTTATATTAATAATCACATGGGTAAAACCCAAGTTTCTTATTACAACACGTTTATAGGGATAAACCCTATTTTATTGAATTTAAAACATCGTCTTTTTGGTAACTTTTATAGCCACAGTTTTCCAAGCCGTCAGTGCTCTCCAGCTGGCTTTTCACTAATTGGTTGTCACATTGTGTTACCTGAAACGCGTTTTAAAAACATTTGTCAGTGGGAAATACTGGTGAGTGAATCCCAGTTTAATCAAGAAAAGTTTCATCAATTAACACGGTATTGAGAGCGATCACAATGTTTATTTCTACATAATTACTCATTCAGTACTGTCAATCCTGACTGGTGGGTCATATTACACATTGGCTAACTCGTCGTCCAATGGTAACGTGTTCCACATTTTGTATACAAAACCCCAACATACCGGCAGTAATTGAAGAACTACAAAGACTCAATCACCGCTTAATTGCATTATAAAACATTTAAGGTTTTGTAAAACATTACAAAAAGGTTAACAAAAAGAGGATAAACTCACATTGCTATCTTAGACTTCGTTTAAGGGTTTCCTGGGATTAATCTATAATTTACACAAATGTACATATGTTAGTATAATAACCCTTTAATTATATTAACGATACCCTCCCGGAGACGGTATTCCAACAACTACGTCGGGCAGAACCCCGACAGTTGTTACGGAACCCTAAATCAATCGGGCAGCGTATCTAATATGAAACTGGAGTTATAATACTTACAACGGAGCAGAACCTCACTAATTAGGGGGTATTATACTCGAATATTATGCCTACTGAGAGAGATTTACGTTTAGAAAGAAAGAAATGAACTAGTTTTGATGAAACCCCGATGCCTGCTACTTATAGTGCTGAAAAATGAGTTTCTCGCGGCCCACGTAGACCTAAGGGTCGTCTTACGCGGCCCACGTCGTAGTGGTCTAGGGCTTTAGCTGATCCGGGTCATTACATAGGTTCAACACGCGTTCGGACACGTGGCAGCACTAGAGCTCGCCTGGTCTTTAAGTTGTCGCGGCCCGCGTAAGGGTTAGCTAAGGGCTACGCGGCCCGCCTAAAACCAAATTTTATTGTTTTTTATTTATTTTAAATGATATTTTATAATTTCGGCTCGGTTTTTATATACGGGGTATATTTTAAGACATATAGGGGTATTTTAAAATATTTTAGGGTGTCATAAAAATATTCGGGAGGGTTGTTATACCTTTTCAGAAGATCCTGATGCTTCCAAGGATGCAAGCCTCAAAGGTTCAGCAGTTGGTGATGATGGTGATTCGAAGGCCAAGAAGTCGAAGAAGGCCAAGAAGGCTAAAGGTAATGGTTCTAGGGCTTCTAAGCCTCCTTCTGATGTTTGAACAATACATTCGTAGCTTTCAAAACAATTTCATGGTCTGTATTTCTTTAAGACAATTTAGGTTTTGCAGAAACCCTTAAGGTTTCTGTTGATGGTTGTTAGCCTTGGTGGCTATTTGAACAACTGCTATGTTTACAAACCGTTAAGGTTTGTTTTGACTTGTTTGAACATTTGGAAGCCTTTAAGGCTTGTTATCTTATGTTATTAACTTTCTACTACTTGCCTTGTGTTGTGATTTTTTAGATGTAGTTGTATATTTTTGTAAGGCAGCTTTGTTGGATGTTTGTAGCTTGAAGCCTTGAAGGCTTCTAGCTATTGCTTGTTTTTCATGACTTGGTGCTTTGCTTTGTATTTTTTATTTCGAGTTGTATACAACCTTTTATTGTTGTGTTGTTGTTTTGCCCCTTCAGTTGTTTTTTATGTTTACGGAGTTGTCTTTGTTGGGTTTGTGTTGTCTTTATGTTTTTTATACCTTAAAGGGTTCAGTGCTGCAGTCACTTAGGTGGTGTTTGTTTTTTGGCCAGAAGCACTTCTGGCCACTTATGTCTGCGTCGTGCAGACGCGCGCAGACGTTTGAGGTCTGCAGCTCGTTTGTTTTCCGGAAGAGCTTCTCACCAAAAACGTCTGCCTCACCTCTTCCCCACGTAGACTTGAACTCATGTCTGCACACCTCTGCATACCTCTTCTCTTCTCTCCCATTTCAAAACACACCCATGAGACCTCTTCTCTGCACCACATCTCCACCACCACACCTCCACCACCACATCTCCGCCACCACATCTCCGCCACCAAATCCACCACCACATCTCCGCCACCACGTCTCCGCCACCCGACACCCCCAATCACCTCCTACCAAACCTACCCACCCCACAGCCCCCGTTCTCCCTTAAGTGAACGGCCGGCCACCACCGGTTGGTGGTGGTGTACGGCGGCGACGGTACAGACAGCGAGAGAGGAAGATCGGAAGAGAGAGAGAAAGAACCCGATGAGAGAGAGAGGGAGATCGGAAGAGAGAGAGAAAGAACCCGATGAGAGAGAGAGAGAGAGACTGATTGATGAGAGAGAGAGACGAAGGAGAATGAGAGACGGCTGAATCGCCGTCTCCGACGACCAGAAACGCCCTCACGGCGGCGGAACAGCGGCGGTGGTGGGGTATGACGGTGGTGATGATGTCGATGATGATGATGATTATGTCGATGATGATGATTCTGGTGGTTGCGACAGTGGATGGTTGTGGTGGTGGTGGATGGTTGTGGTAGGTGGTGGATGGTTGTGGTAGGTGGTGGATGGTTGAAGGCAGAGAGAGAGAGAGAGAAGAGTGTGGTGTGTAGTGTGTGTGTTGTCTGTGTGTTTAGAAGAGGTTTTGAAGAAGAAGAAAAAAAAAACAAACCCTCTTCTCCTTGCAGACTGCAGACCTTTGGTCCACCTCTTCTCCTGCAGATGCCTGCAGATGTGGTCCGCAGACTGAAGACCTTTTCTTGCAGAAAAAACAAACACCACCTTAGCCTTGGTATTTTTAACAAGAAGACATAACACCTATCCTATCTATTACTTTTCTTGGTTTGATTTTGGTTCGTAAGCCTGTTAATGATGATTTGTTTTCTAGAAATTTTAGAAGGCTTAAGGAACATTTGGTGTAGGCTATTCAGACCCGTCTATGAGACAACTTTGTTTTTTGATAATTTTATAAGTCTCATGGAGTTGTATTGATTTAGGAACTCACCCCTTATATAGGTTCATTCAACCCTTGAACCTATTGAGCGATGTAGCCTGGGAGCTCATCCCCTTACATGGCCTTTGCCATGGAGTTTTTTGCTAGGTTCTCAACCTGGTTTAAGGATAGAAAGACAAATTTGATAAAACATTATCATTCATTCAAGAGATATTGTTTTACAAAAGGGAAGCATGGGACAATTCTTGAAATACAACTCTTGAAATACAAACTAAACTTTCTTGGTCAGACATGGAACCTTTTGAGGGTCTTGCCATTCCAATGTCTGGGAAGCTTTTTACCCTCTGCGTCAGCCAGTTTATAGGATCCACCCTTGTGGGCTTCAAGGATTGTGTATGGCCCTTCCCACTTTGGGCCTAGTTTTCCTCGGTTCTCTTTTTTGCTAGCCTCATTGTTTCTAAGTACGAGGTCTCCTGGCTTGAAGCGTTCATGCTTGACTCTTTTATTGTAATAAGCTTCCATTTTTTGTTTATACTTGGCTTCTTGAATGCCAGCTTGATCCCGTGTTTCCTCGAGGAGTTGCAAGTTCAACATGGTCTCTTTGTTGTTTGCTTCGGGATCCATGTTGAGTGTTCTTTGAGTCACAACTCCTATTTCAGCTGGAATCACAGCTTCTGACCCGAACACCAAGCTGTAAGGTGTTCTTTTGTGGCTTGTTTTTTCTGTTGTTCGTATAGCCCATAGAACATTCGGCAACTCTTCAAGCCAATTGTTTTCATGCCTTCCCAACCGGGTCTTGATTCCTTCAACAATGCTCCGATTCATTCTTTCAACTTGTCCATTGGATTGTGGGTATGCAACTGTGCTGAATACCTGGGTTATTCTGAATTCCTTGCACCAAGTGCTAAAAGTCTTCTCAGCAAACGGTTTCCCATTATCCATGACCAAGACTCCCGGTAGCCCGAATCGGCAAATGGTGTTCTCCCAAACGAAGTCAATGACTTGTTTACCCGTGATTTTTGCGAGTGGTTTGACTTCAGGCTACTTGGTAAAGTAATCTATGGCCACCAATAAAAATTTCACTCCACCTTTGGCTGGTGGGAATGGACTAACAATATCCATTCCCCATTTGTGGAATGGCCAGGCCGAAGATATCGGGACAAGATCGTGTTTGGGGCTCTTGGGCACCGGTGCATGTATTTGACAAGCTTCACATTTTCTTAATTGTTCGGTGGTGTCTCGGTGCATGGAAGGTAAAAAATACCCGAGATTCATCAGTTTAGCAACCACCGTCCTTGCTCCAAAATGAGCTCCACATATCCCCTCATGAACCTCTTTAACCAGGTACTGGCTCTATTCCGGGCCAACACATCTCAGTAATGGTGCAAGGTAACCCTTTTGTAGAGGATTTCACCTTGCAACACATATTGTCTTGATTTGATTTTAACCCTTTCGACCTCTATTTAGTCACCGGGTAACTCACCATTTTTGAGGAATTTCTTGATATGAGTCATCCAATTGGGGCCTTCTTCGGTGATTACGTCTTGAACCTCCAATTCTTGAATTGAGGGAGTTTTCAACACCTCCACCAATACCTTTTTTGTAAGATGAGCAAAAGTGAGGGAGGCAAGTTTGTTCAAGGCATCTGCTCTCTTGTTTTGAGATCTTGGGACTTGTTGGATGGTACATGCCTGGAATGTATTCATCAATTCCTTGGATTTTTCTTTATACCTCTTCATGTTGGGCTCCTTTGCGATATAGTTGTCATTGACTTGGCTTAACACAAGCAACGAGTCTATGAAGACTTGAAACTTTTGAACCTTCATTTCCTTGGCTATCCTCAACCCAGCTATCAATGCTTTGTATTCAGCCTCGTTTTTTGTGGTCTGGAATTCAAGTCGAAGAGCGTATGTAAATTCTAGACCTTCAGGGTTGATCAAAATGAGCCCAGCTCCTGACCCTTCAATGCTTGAAGCTCCGTCGGTAAAGAGCTTCCAGGCTTCAGGGTCAGAAGGTTCAGCGGTAGTTGTATTAACTTCCGTGATGGCTTGCTTCGAGACTTACACAATGAAGTCGGCCAAGACTTGGGCTTTGATAGCTTTTCTTGGGACTAGGTGATTTTGTGTTCGTCTAGTTCCACAGCCCACTTGGCCAACCGTCCTGAATTTTCTGGTTTTTCAAGCACACTCTTGATGGGTTGGTCGGTGACCACTTGTATAGGGTGTGCTTGAAAATACCTTCGAAGCCTTCTAGCCGTTTGGACTAGGGATAGGGCAAGTTTTTCCAAAGGAGAATACTTGATTTCTGCCAATTTATAGTTTTGCTGAAGAAATAGACTGGTACCTGAACTTTGTCTCGTTCGATGGCTAAAACCGCGCTTATTGCTTCTTCAGCAACCGAGAGGTAGACAGAGATCAGCTCTCCTGTTTCCGGGGCTGCAATATCAGGAAGTGAAGCCAGGTGTTACTTCATCTGGTTGAAAGCTTCTTCTGCTTCTTCAGTCCACTTGAAATTTTTTTGTCAGAGCACCCTTTAAGCGTTTTAAAGAAGGGTAAAGATTTTTCAGCCAGTTTTGAGGTAAATCGCTTCAGAGCTGCAAGCTTTCCATTCAGACTTTCCACTTCCTTTTTTTCTTCGTGGAGGCTGGGTTTTAAGAACAGCTTTGACTTTGTTTGGATTAGCTTTTATGCTTTGTTTTCCCACAATATGCCCCTAGAAATTTTCCTTCTTCAAAACCAAACGAACATTTTTCAGGGTTGAGTTTCATGTTGACCTTCCTCAAGTTTCGGAAAGTTTCTTTTATGTTGTCAAGCATTTGGTATTCTGTTTTGCTTTTGATTACCAAATCGTCGACATATGCTTCCATGTTTCTGCCAATTTGACTAGCAAAAGCTTTGTCAACTAGGCGTTGGTAAGTTGCACCCGCATTCTTGAGGCCGAAAGACATCTTTTAATAGCAAAAGATACCCTTCTCCATGTGGAAAACGGTCTTCTCTTCATCCTCTTTTTTCATGAGGATTTGATGGTAACCCTTGTAAGCATCAAGGAAACACTTGAAAAGGTAACCAGTGAGAGAGTCAACCTTGAGATCGATCTCCGGCAAAGGGTAGCAATCTTTTGGGCAAGCCTTGTTCAAATCTTTGAAGTCGATGCACATTCTCCAAGAGTTGTCGGGTTTTCGAACCATGACTGGGTTTGCAACTCAGGATTGATACTTGACTTCTCGAAGAATCACAACTAGGATAAGCTTTTCTACTTCTTGACATGTTGCCAAGCTTCTTTCGGGTGCTAAACTTCGTTTCTTTTGTACAACAGGCTTGACATCAGGTGGTATCTTTAGCTCATGCTCAGCAATGCTTCGAGGGATACCCGTCATGTCCTCCGGGCACCAAGCAAAGACATCGCTATAGTGTACCAGCAGTTTTTCAAGGTACGAGAGGGTTTCTTGGGAGAGGCTTGTATTAACCCTTATCCTTTGTTCAGGATATTTGGGGTTTATGATCAACCCTTGCTTGCCACTTTCATTCTTTGAACTTTCTCCTTCAACCATGTAGGCCTCTTGAGTGGGTTGAAGGGTTGCAATCCTTATCTCGGTAGGGAACTTCACCGTGCCATGGCCAACTGAAACAGCCATGTAGAATGCATATTGACCTGGCCTTCCTATGATGACATCATAGTTAGAAGGTATATTGATAACCACAAAAGTGAGAGGTTGAACTCTTTCCATCTTGCCTCCGCTGAAACAGACATCAAGGGTTAGTTGCCCTAAAGGCTTAAGGGGTATGTCGGCAATACCTTTGATAGAGGTTCCAGACGGTTGAAGCTTTGAACGTTACTCATTACTCAAACGGTTGAAGAACTTTTCAAACATGATTTCAGTAGTTGCACAGTTGCTTCAACAACCAGGGGGGTTTGAGAGTGGATCCTTTTCCGTCGGTGGGAAACAGACACACTGAAGCTCCTAAGCTTCCAACCGTTTTCTTTTGTGGGAAACCTTTTAATCGAAATTCACCATGTTAACATCCTTGCTTTTTCCTTCAGCTATCTTGTCCCTTACCCCCTTCACTAAGTGGGCTAGTTCTCCGGACTTGACAGACTCCTCAATTCTCTTTTTGAGTTGAAAGCAATCGTTAGTATGGTGACCCTTTTCTTCATGAAATTCACAAAACTGGGTGGAATTTTCATTTCTTTTACTCTTGGGAAGAGGTGGAGGAGGTCGAAAGCTTTGTTTCATTTCCTCTGTAGCAAGGATCTCCTGTGGGGTTTTTGTAAGAGCTGTGAAGTTTATGGTCTTCTCCCTGCTCGGAGGGTTCCGACCTTCAAGCCTTCGTTGCTCTGAACCTCTGGGACGCCTATCATAGGGATGAAAATTCCCTTTCTTTCTAGCGGGGCTGCTACCTCGCGAGCTAGATCCTCTTTTTCTCTGCTCCTTTATGTCTACAGCCTCTTCTCCTCTAATGTGGGCTTCGGCCCTTTCGAGAGCTTCTTCCAAGGTCTTTGGTAGGAACTTTTTTAAATCACTTGTAAGGTATTTGGAGGTGATGGCGTTCATAAAACCGGCCACTCTCATCTTTTCATCTGCCCCTACATATGTTAGATCTTCTTTCTTATATCTTTCTATGAACTCTCGGAGGCTCTCGTCATCTCTTTGTTTTATCTGGAAAATCACCGTGGCATCTTTAATGTACCGCCTTTGCTGTGAGAAATTGGCTAGAAACCCTTTACTCAGATCACCGAAGCTTCGAACGCTTCTGGCTGGTAAATCGTTGAACCATATTCTGGCTGACCCTATGAGGTTCTGCATAAACATGAGGCAGCATTCAACGTTTGACCATTTCTCGATCCTAGCAGCACCAGTAAAGATCTGGAGGTGATCCTTTGGATCTTCAGTTCCGTCATATGTCTTGATATGGGATGGCATCTTGATTTTCGTTTGGAAATCATAATCGGCGATTTGCTGTGAGAAGCATGACAGATTGCTTGGTTTATATGGCTTGGCCAAATCCTCTTCCACCCTTGCACCTGTGTTGTTGTTGTTGTTCCCTTGGGTGGCCAGCACCTGATTAATAAAGTGTTGCCAAGGGAAGTTGGCCATCATCTGAGCCATCATTTGAGGCATAAGGTTGAAGCCTTGAAGGCTTCCAGGTGCAACTGGGCAGTTCATCCCTAAAGGAGTGCTCATGACGGCACTTCGTATCAAAGGGAGTACAGACAAAGCTTGTTCCCATGTAGTTGTGGCAGGGGGTGGAAGGCTTGCAACAGGAGATTGTATCAGTTGATCCAAAGTTAGCTCGTGTCCCAATGGAGCACCGGTTGCAACTGGTTGAGAAGAAAAGAGGGGGAACGACGTTGGATCTAGCATCGTGTACATGTATGGACTAGGATTTGGAGGTGGACGGCTGGGACCAGCCTCATTCCTGGATGTGGTTGGTTGTGAGCTCGTGAAAGGAAGAGCTGGAGGTTCAGGGGATAACGATGGCTCGGGCTCGTCATAGTCCAACCGAATCCTTACTCCCTTGTCTCTTTCCCTACTCACGTATTGGTTAAGGAGAGACCTTAACTCTAGAAAGTTATTAGCGACCCCTTCAGGGGTAAGGTCAATATGTGAGGGGGTGTTAGAGGCACCGACGTTAGGGGATGGAACCCCTGATCGAGACGGAGTCAGTGTTTGGAAAGTGAGGAACTCGGGGTATGTTGCTCCGGTAGGAGTGCTCACCGGTGTTGAGAAGTAAGTTGGTATAGCCACATGAGTTTGGCTAGTGCTGGGGGTAGAGGTATACTCTCCCGGAGATTCACTTTCCGACATGATGATTTTGAGAAAATGGAGCTACACTACTGGTCTTTTGAAGAAAATAAGTGGCGTAGCCCCACGGTGGGCACCAACTTATTGATGCAACAAATACAAGACCAACGATAGTGACTAGGCTGGTTAGGCAAAAGGCTTGGAGGGTTCCGGTTTGCCTAACGTATGTCGTGGGGTCCCCCACGTTTGCAAGACGTGGAGAGAGGTTCACTAGTTATGTTTATTGTTTGTTCAAGATCTTCGGCTGAAGTGTGTTCAGCCTTGGATGCAAGAGCAATTTGTGTGTGTTGAATGTGAAGAAAAGAGACTTATATGGAACAAGTACTCGAGAGACAAGAAGGAAGATCAGAGATCCCTAGAGAATCAGGACTGGTCTGGAATGTCTGAAATGCACTAAATGAAGTGTCATTTATAGAGGAAGAGATTGCTCAAAGGGGAAACCTTTGACTAGTGAACCCTGCTTGCAGTGGAGGACTTACCCTTTTAGGGGTTGAAGCGTTTGGACCTGCGGGTAAAAGACTACACCCTGTGCACACGTTTTGCTTTTGCGGCTGGGAGAGTTGTTCAAGTAATCAGTGACATGACTGATTACTGTGCACGTGCTGTCTACCTTAGTTCCCGGGCATTAAACCTTTGAACATTTTAACCCTTCAAGCTATCATGTATTCTCAGCCATTTTATTAAGGTTTGGGCTACCCCTGTCATCAACCCCCAACGGTATATATTGTATGTTGTCCATTGTTATATGAACACCCCCAAAAGGTATATATTGTAGCAACTTAGTGTAGGCAACCGTAAAACGTTGGCCCATAAAACCACTTGGGCTAGCTCAAGTGGCCACCGACATCCTTGCTAAAGTCTCTCGAGGACCCTCATTTGGAGAGGTCTCGGGTTCGATCCCACTCGAGTACGACCAGAGGATATTTTCTGCCAGGGATCTTTGTCGGGTAGTGAACTGGGAGGGGAGATCCCCTCCGCGGTCGGGGTTACCGTGCAAATTAACCTTTTTTTTTAAAACTCTTATAAGGCCAAAACAAGTTTATTAAAATATATTAATGTTAAGGCATGTGTTACAAACCAACCCTTTATTTGATTTTTCTATTTGAATATAATATGTCATTTAGACTCTCGAGTTACTCTAAAATAGGTGTATGAATTGGAATGAATATGTTCATACTTCTGCTCAAAACTTCCTATGATATTATATTCATAAAAATCATAATATTATTGTAGATATCAGACTCTTGATCTAACATACAGACGCCGAATGAACAAACTCGTTCTACTCTCAATAAAAGCACACCAATACAATAATCATAACCCTCTAATTATACTAAAACTAATTCTAGTCATAACCCTACTCAAACCCTGTTAAATAAATAAATAGATTCCTATATAAAACTTATTAGTTTAAACTAATAATTATCTCTAAATAAAATATAAAAAACTCAATAAATAATTCATCAAGAATTATCTATAACCCGTCATGATCCTTATCCACTCAATTCAAGATTAACTTGTTCACCCCCCCCCCCCCCCTAATCTTGAATTGGAGCCGTTTCTTCACATTCTCACCGTTATCGATAACTTCAATCCCTTGACCAAGTTTGACATCCCTCTTCCCAGGTCACCAGAACAACCCCGTTCTTGACCACCGATCAAAGAAAAAAAAAACTCCCTGCTTCAACCGTTTTTTTCATTCCTTGCTAGACACGACAAGATTCAAAGCACCCTGCTTTGATGAATCTTCTTCCGTTCATCTAAGTGCAAAGTCTGTTCAAATACTTCTACAAAAAAAAAACAACCTACACCAGTTACACCGTTCTTATCCTTGGCGGGAAGAACCGGGTCTTGATCTTGCCTGGATTGAAAGCTGATAATGCATGAAGCTCATAACAAATAAACCGAACTGATCATCAGCCAACACCACCTTCACGACGGTATTCCCCGTGACACCAACTAACCCGAACAATATTCCTTAACTAAACCAACTTGTTTAACTCAAAGACTTTGAACCTTGTTCAAATCAACGACACCAAAAATTGAACCTAACTCATTCAATCAATCTCCGGTAACAATCAAACCTCCTCGTTTAATCTCTAAAAACAATTGGTCAAACCTGTCGAGAAACAAACAAGGCCTCCACGCAGTTTGCCGGTTCTCGAACAATTTCCAACTTGAAACCTGGTAACAACCGAACACTGCCCGATCCAAACGGAACCCACCTGGTTACGCTTTGCAATTGCTGGTGAACGAGAAACCTACTCATTGCTCGTTGTCTTAACAGTACCACGTCGCTACTCCAACGTACCAGTAACGCCAATCTCAACCGACTTTAATTGACCATATTTTTAACCATGAAAATAACCATCATTCCATGGAATTTAATATTCACTCTTTAATGCCATTCGGTCTAATTATAACTTCATGGTGATTATTCACATCCACTGTATTTAAATAATCAAAATATGGAACTAATGTATATTATCTCTATCCAAGTTTCCATGCTTCATCCACCGATCCATCCAAATATCGGCAACCGCTAAACACCTTTTTTTTGTCGACACTTCTATTTCCTTTCTTTATTCTTTTCCAACCATCGCAAGTTTCACCATCGTTGCATCCCTCGGGTTTGCTTCCTCTTTTCGAAAAACGACTCTCAAAATCGTCAAACACTTATACCAATTGTTGGAAATCAGACTCTTGATAGAACACACAGACTCCAGATGAACGAAATCCGTCAACCTTTTTTTATTATTTATTAATAAAAATACACCAATACAATAACCATAACCCTTCTAATTATAAATAAACTCATTATAGTCCTAACCCGACTCAAACTCTATTAAATAAATAAATAGATTTCTAGATAAACTGATGGAGACCCAAGTATGGAAGATCAAGTCAGGGCATTTCTAGAGGCTCATGATTTAGCTTCCAATAGTGATTTACGAAAAAGAGTATAACTTTGGCTACGTGTCTCTATTTTAGGCGTTCGACCAGTCAAATTGAAGCTTGAAACGATGAGCACGTCGTGGCATCGGAGGGGACTTGCCTAAGTTTCGGCTCAAAAAACGCATTCTAGTTGGAGTTACAAGCAATTTTGTGTTTTTTTTTTCATGTTTTATGCACTTTGTTTTTGGGTTGTATTTGACCCATGGCTTTTTATTAGCCCGTTTCAAATTTTTGTTCTTATTTATGTTCCTTCCCATATAATTCGGATGCTCATTCATCAATTTTGCAATAAACCATTTTACCATTTCAAATTCTTTGCCTTTATTTGTGATTTTTTTTGGAACAATTATTTAAAACAGAGATGATTACACAGTAATGGCAGGTAGACGAGCAACAAGTTGCGCCGCTACCCCCTTCTGAATAGCAAACCTACCCTGCTAAACACAAAATTTTGCCCCTTAACATGCACGGTGTTACTGCTTACCACCTGCTGAACCCGCTTGAGGAACCGCACCGCGTCAGGGACGAGAGCACCAAAAGTATCGAAAGCGAACGGGACGAACACGTGCTGATTCTCGATTCAAGCTTTTTCATGCTTAGCTACTTTGGCCGCCTCTGCCTTGGTTATCGCCTGGCCCGCCACAAACCCGTGGTCCCTTAGCCCAACAAGGGGGGACACACCTGTCAAATCAACACACGCGTGTTTCCCTCCTTCCCATCCAAAAACAAGAATGTCAGCGGGCTGTAGGGTAGATCTCCCTTCTAATGGATCAGTCAAGAAGTTCACCGGAGCTTCCTTTTGCCGAGATCCCTACCCGCTTAAGGACATCATAAAGCACATCACGAACTAAATCATGTCGATATTTAAATCCCGGTAATTCTTTGCAATGGATTGCGTGCTCCCCAAAATAATACAAGCAAGACTTCCGACATACAGGACACGGGTCATCAACCGAGAAAAGCGGTACCATCAGCCGGTACTTGAGGATAGCCCGGTATTCCACAGCCGACATACTTTGCCTTTAGGATTGAATTTTAGGTTTGGGAAAGATTATTACGGGTATACCCATAATCAACGTAATCAATTCTTTATTTCACACGCTACATCATAAACCTTATTAGTTTAAACTGATAATTATATTTAAATAATATATAAAAGATTTAATAAATAATTTATTAAGAATTATCTATAACTCGTCGTAATCCTTTTCACTTGACTTCTTCATATTAGATATATTTTATAGGCAAAAGATCAAATACAAATAATCTTAACATACTAAACATACAAATTGAAGGAAAACTCAAGAAGACAAGGTGGCATTTTTGTAATTACCACCAACTATTAAAGTTACTATACAAATGTGAACTCAACAAAAAATACCTAAAAAACACAATTTTTTTTATAAAAAAATCGCTACATTTTGTTAGCAAAAAAATAAAATAAAAAAAATAATAATTTTTTTTTGCTGCTACTAAAAGTAGCGATTTTTTTAATAAAAAATGTTAAAAAAATAAAATAAAATAATTTGTGTGTTTTTTTTTTTTTAGGTTTTTTGGGGGTTTAGTTTTTAACATTTTAGCTTGGGTGGGGGGGGGGGGGGGGGTTAGTTTTTTTTAGGTATATTTGTAGAGTAACTTTGATAGTTATAGATAATTACAAAAATGCCACCTTGTCTTTTTTAGTTTTCCTCCAATTTGTATGTTTAGTATGTTAAGATTATTTGTACAAGAACTTTTCCCATATTTTATATAGTTGTAACATTTATACCGTTTCTTTAAAAGTAGTTGTAATATTTACTGTTTCTTTAAAAATTATAACTTACGTAATATCATTTATTAAAATTCACAATATTAAATATATACTCATTTTAATAGTTTTTTTTTTTTGAGTTAATTGCTAAAATCGTCCCTGAGGTTTGGACAGGTTTGCCATTTTCGTCCAAAATGACACTTTTGTACCAAATTGCCCCCAACGTTTGTAACTTTTTGCCATTTTCATCCAAACCACTAACTTAGTTTATTTTTTCTGTTAAGTTGAGGATATTTGGATGAAACTGGCAAATATAAAACCACAGGGACGATTTTGGCAATTTACTCAACTCTTTTAATTTTCTTTTATTTAATTAATTTTGCTACATATATAATAAAAAAGAATATACATACAATTTTTATATGAAAAAATAATAGCATTTTAGTTTTATAAAATTTAGAGGTTTAAAATTTTTTTATAAAAATTACATGTATATTCTTTTTTATTATATATTAGAGGTTTAAGTAGATATTATTTTTTTCATATAAAAATTACATGTATATTCTTTTTTATTATATATTTAACAAAATTCATTAAATAAAAGAAATTCAAAAGAGTTTGAGTAAATTGCCAAAATCGTCCCTGTGGTTTTATATTTGACAGTTTCATCCAAATATCCTCAACTTAACAGAAAAAATAAACTAAGTTAGTGGTTTCGATGAAAATGGCAAAAAGTTACAAACGTTGGGGGTAATTTGGAACAAAAGTGTCATTTTGGATGAAAATGGCAAACGTGCCCAAACCTCAGGGACGATTTTGGCAATTAACTCTTTTTTTTAAATTAATTTGTCAATCATGACACGTATGATACCTAATCTTATAAATCAACATTTTCTTTGTTTCTAGAATCTTCCGTATTTATGATGTTTGAGGCTAATTCTCGACCATAGAAACCTACGTCAAGTTCAAACTAAATGATTAGAATATAAATAAATGTCCAAGGTGATGTATAGTGGAGGGGGTACTTCGGAGGAAACAAGCGAAAAAATATCTTTAAAAGGTTTGAAATTAGGCCTGGTCTATTCGCACACGGCCTTTGTCTTTTTGCTCACTCAAAGCGCCCCGCTTTGGCCATAGCGGGGCGCTTTGGCCAAGGTCAACAGACAAGGACTGACTTTGGTCAGTCCTTGTCTGTTGACTTTGGTCAAAGCGCCCCGCTATGGCCAAAGCGGGGCACTTTGAGTGAGCAAAAAGACAAAAAGCGTTGGCTGAAAGTTGTGTTGTTTATTTTTTGAAATAGGTGGGATGTGGGTTAGTTTGGTAGTGTTTTTTGGAGGAAAAAATTGTATTTGAGTTTTATAATACGTTGTTTTATAATTACGTTTTTTACGTCATTATTTTTATAGAACGTATATAATATAAGTGCGTCTTTATAAACTGTTAACCTAGTTTATTTTGTTAAATTAAACGAACACGTTAAATAAATTGTACAGAAAGCCATAAGAATTAAACGTAAACAATCCAAAACCAACGTGATGTAAATAGAAGATTAACTGCAATATATATATATATATATATATATATATATATATATATATATATATATATATCAGTTTGTACATACAAAACAAAAAGGTACAACTGACTACATAATACATAACAAAACACTATACAAACAAACTAAGGTACTAATCCTCGTGCGGTGGGGACGGTGGGAGGGGAAGTGGAGGCAACCCAGCGAGCTCTCGTAGAGAAACGAGCGTCTCGATGATCCAGTCCTGGCGTGCGGCCTGGCGTCTGAGGCGCCGGTCGAAGTCCCGAGCCACCTCACGCGCTACCGGAGGCAGGTCAGCGTAAACGTGCTGCGGGTACTGTGGCGGCTCAGGAGCTGGCTGAACTGGTGGTACCGGGATCTCCTCGATATGCTCCTCCTGAGCCGGATCCTCTAATACAGGCTGAGCCTGAGGCTGAGCCTGAGCCTCAGCCTGAGCCTGAGGCTGGCCCGGGAACTGATCGAGTCCCAGAGCCTGTAGCTGAGCCTGCCGAGCGGCCGCCTGAACATCAGGAGGGGCCAACACACCAGGCCTCACCTCAATAACAACCGGGATGACCTCCGGCACCGGCTCCGGCTGCCAAATCAGCCCGTCACGTCCCCGAAACCTCAGACCAACATCAAAGGTACGGGTAATCTGCATGGCAGATACTGACGCACGGCCCAACCTGATAGACGGGACCGGATCGGACAGCTCCGGATCATGCTCGGGCACGAGCCCGAGCGAGCGTGCGATGGCGGTGATGAATGAGCCAGTGTGCACCCACCCGCGGAGCTGCCGGTGGTATGCTGTGGCAAAGTAATCTGCCAGGCAGGCTGCTAGATCGCAGGGCTGGCGGCGCAGTAGGCAGTATAGAAAGAAAAGGTCACTGAGGTTGACCTTCTCCCTGCTGGCACCCCGCGGCACGATAGTTGCCGCGATAACATGCTGCAGGTATCGGAACAAGGGGTCTCTAATGGTGGTGGCCTTTTGCCAGGATTTCCCAAAGGGAACCCTGGAAATGGACCTCCAGAAACTGATAAGCGTCTGCCTGTCCATCATCCTAACCGTCTGCGTATATAAATCAGTATCAAACTCGGCCTCTGTGTACAAACATGTATAAACAAATAATATTAAATAAACAAATAATATTAAATAAACAAATAACATTAAATAAACAAATAATAATAATAAACAAATAATATTAAATAAACAAATAACATTAAATAAACAAATAACATTAAATAAACAAATGATATTAAATATAAAATAATAAATAATATTATTTAAACAAACCTGTATGGACAACAAACTGCCGCACACTCATCTGAAACTCCTGACCGGCGAGACGGAATGTAACCTCGTGGACTGGAAAATCCGGGTCCTCCACGTAATCCGCCGGATGCGGCGCGTATGTAAACGTGGAAAGAAACTCCCACGTAAGCTCAGGGTACGAGTCCTCCATTGCTAACTCAAATAGGCGCGACCAAGGAGTATCTAGTCCAACTATCTCACGCCCCCGCGCGGCCTCTCCCACGGTCTCCAGCAGGCCCCAGTCTATCCCTACATGCTCCCCAATGGGGATGGTGCGCAACCTCGCGCATCTCCCCCTCGCCCGTGACCCCGGCGGAAACTGCAGGTACGGACATGTCGGCTCTTCCTGCTCTCCCTCATCTCCCACCTCTCCCTCAGCCTCCATATGCTCAATCTCGTCATCGGAGGAATCCATCCCTGCACGTTGAAATAAACAAATAATATTAAATATAAATAATAAACAAATAATATTAAATATAAAAGAATAAACAAATAATATTATTTATAAAATTTTAATTAATAAACAAATAATATTAAATATAAAATAATAAACAAATAATATTATTTATAAAATTTTAAATAATAAACAAATAATATTAAATATAAAAGAATAAACAAATAATATTAAATATAAATAATAAACAAATAATATTAAACAAATATTATTAAACAAATATTATTAAACAAATAATATTAAACAAATATTATTAAACAAATAATATTAAAAAAAAATAAACATGAACCAAAGCGCCGCGCTTTGGCCTCGGCGCGGCGCTTTGGTTCTTCGTGATGAAGAACAGCTCCACCCGATCGATCCAAACGCCCAAATCAAACAAATATCAAACATGTACATTTAACCAAAACGATTAAGAGTGTTCGATCTTACCTTTTAGCGGTCGAAAGATTGAAAACGAAGATATCCGGAGATCAGTGTGTGTAATCGCACCTTTTGTGTGTGTTTTGTGTTTTGTGTTGAAATGGGGGAGAAGCTGCCTCGCTTCAGGTATAACGAGGGACCAAAGCGCCCCGCTATGGCCAAAGCGGGGCGCTTCTGTTCTTATTTAATGGCAAAGCGCTTCGCTTTGGACATAGCGGGGCGCTTTGGGCCTTTTTTAAATTTTTTAAGATTGTTTTTAATTCACAAACGCGTCGATAATAGTCTAAATTTTACGTTTTTTCCATTATACATCATTTTTTATTATATATGGACTATACTGCAAGTTCCGGATCAAATCGGTTACGTGTGATGTCTTATTCCGTTATATCGTATCATTTTGGTTTGAAAGCACAAGTACTCCTGTAAGAGGTGTTATGTGTATCAACCGCCTACCGCACATGAACATGACGTGTTTTTTCATTAATTGTAGTATTATGATGTATATGGTCATTTTGGGTCGTACAAGTGCTTATTGAATCTGATTGGGTCGTGTCGGTGACATTCGGTTTTTAACGTGATGTAACGCATATATTGTACAAACACAAACGTGATTATTATTAAACACATTTAACATACATCGTGAACATATGGGGTTACATTAAGGTCAGGGGCACGATACGTAAGCATTTCGTACGTGTTGATCTGATCCCTGTATAATGTATGCCAGGCTGCTGCGCGCTCTGTTCTGTGTGCTGTCCAGAGTGGGTTTGGGGGAGGCATTGGATAACAACCTCCAAGCTCTACATGTATGAAATGCCCATGGTCAACGAACACAACCGCAACCACCTGGTGAGGTTCCTCAGCTTCGTTTGGCCCGCCCAGCAGAGGGAAAATTGTACAGCTCCCACGCATGTCGAAGGTGTGAACAATCACACCGTATCGTTGGGCAATAAGAAACCCCGTCTCAGGCATCGTCATGTAATTTTCGATATCTGCTCGTCCCACCCCCTTGAAATCGATCCGTCTAAGCAGCGCATCATAATGTCCTATGTTTTCCGGATCGAAAAACTGCCTCCAAAGCGATTCTTTCGTACGTAACTCCTTTATAAGTTGCTTCCGGATCATCAAATATGAATTTTGTTTCACTCCTAACCCAACAGCCACCGATCGAAACCCACAATGACCATCTGGTTTCACGTCCTTTATTCTAACGATGTATGGATGGATCACTTCGGGAATCTGAGATGCGTAGTTGCGGATCGATATATCCGTCTTAGGACCGAGCTTGATCATCGGGAAATCAGGGTGTAGGTTGATCGTCTGAGGCTGTGACGGTGATATGTACGAGCTGTGACGGGGAAGATCGTCTGAGGCCTCGACCCAAGTTTCTTCCGACGGAATGTACGCGCTTTTTCTAGTGGCTTCAACCTTTCTTTCTTCCTGCGTTTTCAATGTTGGGCGACCACGAGTTTTCTTCAGAACAGCAGGAGGTTTTTTGTTATTGTTCCCTGGATTGAGGATTTGCTGAAACTTTTCAAAGAAGCTCCTTTTCACCTGAGGGGGTGTTGGATCGATCTTTTATTTCAATTTTTCAAATTCCGCGTCTACATCGATATCCTCTATGTTTTTCTTTGCAGGCTTGAAGTTAAGCTTCTTCCAGAACACGTCTATGTGTGTGATCCGGAGTTACTGACCTGTGGATGAAAACAAATTAGGTGGCAAAATCATAACGAGAAAGGTCAAAGATATTAATTACCTTTATTTTCCAACTTTTCCAAACGACAGGCACATGGCAAACCACAGCTGGTAAAAAGTTGGCAACCACAGCTTGCACCGTAGGCTCTCAACCCGTCTTCCTTACGTTTTAGTTCCCTACTCAAAAGCTCAATCGCATATATTGAAACCTTTCTGAGAATATATGCAAGCATGGGCTGCTTCTTGTGGTGCGTCATCACTTTTCGGAGGCTTGTTTCAAAGCTACTACTAATCTCGGTGTATTGTCTATCAACAACATGATCAACATACAGTACAAGTTTATCCAGTGTGTTGCGATGACTTGGAAAGTGACTTTTTAGTGTTGCATGCATGCCCTCAACCCTGTTGGTCGTAGTTTGGTGAAAGTTGATAGTTTTGTTAATCCAGCATGATACAAACTTTTCACGGTACGGATCCAACCAGGATTTCTTCATATAATCAAAAACCTCTAAAATTAAAATAAACGTAAATAGTCAGTTTTTGTTATTATATAAAATTTGAACATAATTATGTAAGAAATACCTACGTTCACGGTCATCTTCTTTCAGCTGTGCTTCAAGGTTTTCCAAGTTATACCTGTATATTTCCTCGGTCGTAGACTCGCACAATAACCAAAAACTACGTACGAATTCTTTCCAATCCTTGTCAGAGAATTTCTTCTTGCTGTTCTTATTAATATTTTGTTGAATATGGAACCGACAAAGATACTTATGCGCTTTTGGAAAAACTTGTTCACACGCGTTCATTAGCGCAAAATCCCTGTCTGTTAAAATCACGCGCGGTTCCATACATCCTACCAGCATAGACTTGATCCTCTGCAACACCCATAGGTAGTTCTCTGACTTCTAGCCGGATTGTTTTTTTGTCAGCGTTCGCCAGATACTTTGGTTGGGAATGTCTTGCTCTGCCAGCTCCTTAACCAGTTTTGTATCCTCCGAAGAAAGCCTTCTCGCATACGCGTGACCCTCTAAGTTTTCAATAGGAGTGTGGTTATGCTTCGCCTTCGTCACCTCGATCCTCCAAACACTTCCGGATGATTCCGAAAACCCGATCATCTCGAACGGGCAGCCTATTTTCTTGCTACCCGTTTTCCTCTGTGTAGCTATACTCTTATGCTTCCCACCAAAAGTACATTGAAACCAAATCTTGTAATTCTCTCCTCTTTTATTCGACCTCTTAGTCACAATGAGGTAACCGTTGTCTTTTGCCGTGTCTTGTACCCAACGCACCAACTCTTTACGTGACGAAAAGGTCTGCGTCGTATCAAACGAAAACGTTACCGGGTAACAGCCTTCCTCGTCAACAGACACATCCCCCGGCTCACCATCGTCACCGAGGTCCGAATATACTTGATGTTCAAAGTTGTGCTCGCCACCGTAACCGAAATTCGAATAACCTTGTAAGCTCTGTTGACAACCGTAACTGTCGTTTGGACCACACTCCTGCTGTACAAAGCTGTACTCGCCACCGTAACCGAAATTCGAATAACCTTGTTGTGCGTAAGGGTCCTCCACAGGGGTATTCAAATCCAGCGTCACCGTGTTATCACGATAACGAATGCCAGATACAACCTCTGCCTCCCTCAAGTTGGACGAGACCGGTTTCTCATACGAGTCAGAAATAGCGGTCCCCTCGTAAGAATCAGGAACAACTGTCTCGTCAGAATATTGACCGAAAATATAGTTGTTTAACCACGACATCGTTTTTTGTAAACAACAAACAACAAAACACTCGAATACCCACGTATGTTTGTAAACAACGTGAAGAAGAAGAAGACCGAGCTATGAAGAAGAACCTCAATCAGTAGTTTGCTTTTAAAAGTGAAAATTTGGGTCGAAGCGCCGCGCTATGGCCAAAGCGCGGCGCTTAGGGTTAACGACAAAACATGTCAATCAGCTTTATGTATGTCAAACAGTAGGGAATGTCTCAAACGTCAATCGAAGCACTTTTGTCGATCATAGCGCCGCGCTATGGCCAAAGCGCGGCGCTTTGAGGTGTGAAAATAATTTTGGCCGTGTGTTAATAGCATGACCCTTGAAATTATTGTCACATGCAGTGTGGCACACGTTAACATGATGATGATGATGATGATGATGATGATGATGATGATGATGATGATGATGATGATAAGATAATGAAGGTTAATTTATGATCGTTTATAAAGAAACCACTCGGTTTAAATTTAGTTTAGGTTTATAATAACAAAATTTATAAAGATCATTTTTTGAGCATCTATAATATAAGAGACTATGAGACAAAAGTGGCATGAGTCAGTGACACCAATGAATTTTAACTAACTTTAGCTTATTGTCCTTTGTTATTTTTCGTAAATCTGTCCTTCTTCGTACAAGAATCTCTGATGATTAACACATATTATATAAACATCTATCGCATAGACAAATTAGCTAGTGTGAAAGTATATTTAAAAGGACTAGTTGGACACCCGCGTGATGCGACAGGAAACATAACATTTAAGTTAGTGTTTTTAAAGATGGGTAGGGTGTGATTCAGTTTGGTTTTGAGGCATAACCAAAACTCAGATCGGGTCAACTAACCGATGGCATAAATAACTTTTAAAAACATTAAAAAAAAAACCTTAAAGTTGCCAAAACATGTGCGCCAATTAGCAGATTAAAATGTTTTAACTTTCTAATTTTTATATAACTAAGCAATGTATTAAAAATGATTACAAATGTATACAAAAAATTAATTTTTCTATAACCAATCAATGTCTTAAAAATGATTACAAATATATAAAAATCTTGTAAATATTACCTTTGAACTTGTAAAGAGAAAATGAACAACATATTATTGTTAAATGACGTCTTAGTTAGAAAAAGCTTAGTAAATGGCATCTTAAATTCTTAATTAGAAGAAGCGAGACAAATTGACAAACTAGAAACTATTGCATATAAAACTTATACACTACGCGCCAAATGAATACCGTATGTCTTAAAATTGATAGTAAACTACCATTGTATCATCCACAAGTGTTTTATATAATAGTATAGATATTGGTCCCAACATAAACATATGGATAAATAAGTTTTTATGTTTTCAATATATTTATATTTAAAAACTGATTAAATAACATTATATATATAAAGAGAGTTAAGTTCGCGTACAAATACACTTAACGCACAAAACGCACGAAAGACATGAAAAAGTAAAAAAACGCGATGACATTTTGGTAAGTATTTTATTCGTAGGGCAATTATCAAAATTACCCTACAAATGATCTTGTAGGGTAATTATCAAATTACTCTACAAAATTACTTTATAAGTTTATCAAACAACATACAATGCAAAATTACCCTACAAGATCATTTGTAGAGTAACATACAATATCAAAATTATCAAATTACTTTTGTCAATTACTTTATAATTGACAAAAGTACCATACAATATAAAAAATATTCTACAAGATCAAAATTATCCAACAAGATTGTTTGCAAAATAATTATGATACTCTACAAAATTACCCTACAAAATCAAAATTATCCTACAAGATCGTTTGCAAAGTAATTATGATACTCAACAAAATTACGCTACAAGTTCAAAATTACCCTATAAGATCAAAATTACCCTATATGATCATTTGTAGAGTAATTTTGATAATTACTCCACGAGTAAAATAATTACGAAAATGTCACCGGGTTTTTCAGGAAAACCTTCAGTTCGTACGTTTTGTATGTTAAGGGTATTTGTTGCTAATCCAGGAACCGGCGAGTTTGACGGAGCTTCGGTCCGGATTCGACGTGTTCGGTGCGATTATTATTACTAAGAAATAAGTAGAAGATAGATAGAACACCGAACAGTCACTTATAATCTGGTCTCTATTGATTATTCAACATTACAACACCATGAGACCAGTTGGACAGTATGTCCCCTCTGGGAACCAAAAGCTTCTCCAAATGGGAACCTCAAGTCCCTATTTATAGACAACCACCTACACTATGTCCATCCGTCTGGATTGCCATCCATCCGGATGGTCATTCGTCTGGATGGTAATCCGTTCTGATGGACCTTGACATTTACAATACCGTGTCCAACTTTCTCCAATTCTATACAATATTCAACACACGCTCTATCTAACTGTTCGCACAGTGGCAGACGTACGTAATATGCACCAACAGATTCCCCCTCGGCTGTCACTGTCGAATCGTCTCTAATACTTTAAGAACCTTGAGCCGTGTTTGAATATTCTGCAACTTCAACTTTTCTGCAACTTCAATCAGGTATCTTGAAATCTGACAATAGAAATAGATTCCCCCTCGATTGATGATTCGGATTGCTTTTGGCAGTGTAAAGCACTAACCCCCTGAAATGAATCTTCAGGTCTTTTGCACAGTTCACGACTCTCCTCTGATTTGCTAAACTGCAACCTTCACGAACAATCACCAACTTGAAACTAATCAATGCAACATCCTCTGTTTCAACTTTAACTGCATCCGAGCTCAGTTTTTGATATCACATGTAAGCACCACGATCTCGCATTCCGCTTGCTCGATCTAAGAATGTACAAAAACTCAACCGACAATTGATAGAAACTTCAAATACCCCACTGGTTAACTTCAAATCCGTGATTCCCCCTGAAAATCTGATATCCCGTTTACCGTGATCAACGTTAACGCACCGTAAGAATGACAGATCCGCGTAAACGGTATTCTCCACGATCAGCAAATCTTCATCGAAAAACAAATCATCTGGTAATGTAATCCGATCTCCGAAGCATTCGTCCACAATCAGATTCATCTCCTCGGATAATCTAGATCTCATAAGCTATCATCCACGATCACTCTCAGATCTCCGATGCTTTCGTCCACGATCAGATATCAACACTTCGAATCATCTTGATCTCGGAAGCTTTCACCCATGATCAGATTCACATTCCCCCTGACAATCTGAAGTCGAAACCATCCGAATACTGTTGCAGTGTCACGAATTTCAAAAATGCCAAAATTTCAACATATGACATTGAAAATTTTATTCCCCCTCGTTTTTGAAAATTATGACGTCTCTATTACTGAATTTCCCCTAAAACTGAGCAATTCAGTCCTCTTTTATCTGTGAAAAACTCGACTTTGCCGAAAATATGACAATTTTCTTCAAAACGTCAGTTTTTCATCATCGCGGATTATACGTTTTGGCCCATAAATAGTCAGATTCCCTGGAAGATAACCTTTTTGCACCAGTATCATGACTACCCAACTAATTTCCACACTCCGTGATCGCATCATCAAATTTGTTCACTGAATCCCCAGACGGTGTCCTCGAACAACCCAGCTTGGTCGTTAAAAAACCCGAAAAAAAAATTGTCAATCACCAAATTTTTTCTGGAGACTTTTCTCGTCGTTGCGATCAAAAAATGTCTTTTTTAGGCATTTGTTCATCTGGTCGAATGGAATGTTGTAGGATGGTCATCCGATCGGATGGGTCTTCTTGTCCGGATGGTCATTCGTTCGAATGACAAAGTGGACAAACTTGTGTTTATGGATCGGATGGTCATCCGATCGGATGGTCATCCAATCGAATAAACATTCGAGTGAAAACCAACTGATCGTTCAAACACAAGATAATGACATGGGTCGGATGGTCATCCGATCGGGTGGTCATCCGATTGGAAGGCCATTCGCTCGGATATGTTCTAACAGCTCAAGAACACTCCAAATCACGTTTTTTCGATCCAGAATCTTTATTTCTGTGAATTTCATGATGAAACTTCACAGGATTGTGCCCGAATCAATTCCGAACATATTGATGACTTCAATTCCAAAATCCATCCGTGAATTGACCTTTATTTTGATGATTTTCTCTGTTTTAACATCAAAACTCCGGTTTAACCCTAAATTGATGAGTTTTGGGTGATTTAACCGACTGTTAGATCAATTAAATCGGTACCGTAGCTCTGATACCACTGCTAATCCAGGAACCGACGAGTTTGACGGAGCTTCGGTCCCGATTCGACGTATTCGGTGCGATTATTATTACTAAGAAATAAGTAGAAGATAGATAGAACACCGAAAAGTCACTTATAATCTGGTCTCTATTGATTATTCAACATTACAACACCATGAGACCAGTTGGACAGCATGTCCCCTCTGGGAACCAAAAGCTTATCCAAATGGGAACCCCAAGTCCCTATTTATAGACAACCACCTACACTATGTACATCCGTCCGGATGGACCTTGACATTTACAATATCGTGTCCAACGTTCTCCTATTCTATACAATATTCAACACACGCTCTATCTAACTATTCGCACAGTGGCAGAAGTACGAAATATGCACCAACATTTGTATATTTGATCTTTTGTCTATATAGGGTTAAGGTAAAAAGAAAACTTATACGAGTTGTGAGAACTTAGAGAACTCGGCCTTATGAAATGTTTTTCAAATTTCTTTTACCAAAAATCCTAAAAAATCAGCTTTCCCCCCACCCCTCCCCCCAAAAGAAAAAAAAAACTAGTTTTTTTTTCTTATTTACGGCAGTCGTAAATGCTGTAAAAAGTGATGTCATGCTTATATCATCAGCTTTTTACATATGCTGTAACGGGCCGAAAAACACTACTTCGAAAAAAAATATTTTTTACGGCAGTCTTTTGTAACATTTTAATCTAGGGGTTTGAAAAAAACTGGGGGTAAAACTCGCACGGGAAGGCCGAGTTCTCTAAGTTCTCACAACTCGGAAGGGTTTTCCCTTGATCTTGATCTTGTCTATATACACATATATAAATATATATATATATATATATATATATATATATATAGTGGAGAGTTCAAATGAGAAGAAATCACAAATTAAGAATAAAGGGCACAAAGGTAATTTAAACCAATCATTTAATTAGTCTATCCTTTATTTTTGCTATTCTAATTAATAAACTTTAATCATTTAATGAGTCTATCCTATAAAATAGTTGTGCACCTTACACATAAAAACATTCTTGCACACGATCCTACTTATTCAACGTTTCCTACACCATAAAAACAACGTTTCCCACACAATAAAAATAATGTTATGGTGTAGGGTACAGAATGTGTAGGATCACAACACTTTTACATAATTTTGTGAATCATAATAAAATGTGTGTAGGACACAACACTTTAAAATAACTGTCACTCCTAATAAAATTGGTGTAGGACCCAACACATTAATGGTGATGAGAAATTTGTGGTGACATTAATGAGACTTGAGTAACCGTTTCTAATATTTATTAGTATTCTACATTAAATTGTCTATTCTACCCTTTTTAATTAAAGATTAATTGAAAATGGATAAAAATGAAATCTTAATTCACAACCATTGATAAAAAAAATATAGGGTCTAGATTAATTTAGTTTTCTTCTTGCAAGAATATTCTTCTCAAATGAACCTTCCCCTATATATATATATATACATATATTGGTGAATTATATGAAGAAATCACATGTGAGTTACAAAAACTCTGAAAATTGAATGGATGGGCATGAGGCCACCACGTGTTACACTTTTTTATTGCAATATTTTTGCTGACACCTGCAACATTTTCTAACAGTGACACACTTTTCGTAACAGTAGAGAGAGGAGAGAGAATGTATTACTTTTTCTAGCAGTTCACATTTTTTTTGTAAATCACATGTTATATTTTTTATAGTAGTTTTTTAGATTATATTAAGATTATACATTTTAGAACTTATAATTTACAAGGTTTTTATTTTGCAATGCGCGTAAAAAAACATGTTCTAGTTGTTTTAATGCGAGATTTTTATGTAACGATGTAGTTGTTACATTTTTTTGTCAGATAAGAAAGGAGAAAGAAAAGTGTCACACTTTACACTTTTTGTCGGACTATAGCATTTGTCAGAAAAAGTAACTTTTTGTACTTTTTTAATATCCATCATTGATCAGATGAGATGGATTATGGAGATGAAATTTTATGGGTTTCTTTAACTAATGTGGGTTTTTGAAGCATCATATACAAGAGAGTACAAGCCATTGCGAGGGGTATATTAGGAAATTGCACAAAGTTTTAAGATGCTGTATGGGCAATCTAGGGATTTCACCCACCCCTGCTCATACATCACCGCATAAAGCCAATAGACACCATTAATACTCCAGAATTGAATGAAGCTTTCATTTCCAAACCTTAAATTCAAAATTTGACCTTAAATCCCCTTTTCCGTTTTCGAATTCGCCCTAATTCTTCATCAGATTTCCTTCTTACATCTCTCTCAGAAGAACCCAGGGGTTCAATCTTCTTCTCTCACGGTTTTCATTGCTATCTAATCTACTGCGTAAATATGTCAAAGCTAACGATGGTTCTTATCGGTGACACATCGATTTAATCAGGTGACTTTTCTTTAGTGTGATTCAATATCATTTGTTCTTTTTAATCGTGAAAGTATATGTATGTGTGTGCGTTATTCTGTTGTATCAGTGTGCAAACATTCAGGGTAAAAGTGTTGTTGTCCGTGACATTGATGCAACTTGAGGTCTAGGAGTGGTACGTATTTATCATGGTTGTGTTAAATTACAATCATGAATCACATTGCATGATTATGTCAAAATAGGCTGATTCCACCAGTTTTATTTAGCTTTCACCAGAAGTTAAATGGTAAAAAAATTTGGGAATCAAGTGCCCTCCATGATGTAGTTCCTGCTACTTTTTCTCCGTTGTTAATCGTATTCCTCATTCAAAAGACTAACGTCTCTACTAACCCAAATTGAAAATTAGGTTTATCAAGTTTCAATAATATACTTCTTAAGGTTTCGATTGTTATGTGATGGTGAGGATGTTTGTTGATCGCGTCGTTGCTTGATGGGGTCACGTGTGTGGCGGTTGTGCTCTTGATTAAAGCTACGTTGCCGGTTAGTTTTCTGAAACCCTAATTTTTCTTTTTATGATTAATTGGATATTGCAATGGATGAATTGAGGGATCCGGAAGTAGAGGAAGAGTATCAGATACGGATGAACACCTTAGTGTCATCTTTATTGACACCAAGTCATAAGTAACCAAAGTCGTGAACATAAGAAAAAAAGTTCAATCAGAGAACCAAATAAGTAAAACCTAGTTCACAAAAATCAAAAACCGACTATAAAACAACAACTTCATCACAAAGTAACAACAACGAAACAGAAGAACAACATCACGGTAGGGTTACACGTAACCCCTTTACCATCCAAAAAACCACATGCATCTTCATCAAACAACCAAACCAAAAAGACGATCAGAAAAACAAAGTCAAACCAACCGTATAAAGGTGGCCTGAGAAACAAACCCACATAAACCATATGCACTAAAGCTTAAACGAAGAAGAATGGAAAATATACCGATCGGAGTAGCATGTGGGATAAAGGAGGTGCGACGATGGTGGATAGGTAGTGGTGCGACGGTGGGAGGAGAGAGGCAGAGGGAGGTGGTAGGTTAGAGAAGGGTTTTCTTCAAAATAAAGCCAAACCACATAAAAACTCCACTTAAATACTCACCCCAAGTACAACACAATAAGTACAAAGTACAACCAACACAAACATAAACCAACTAATACACATATGGTACAAACAAAAAAAGTATATAAAAAGAAAATCACCCACCATGTTGTGCTAGAAGATTAATGGCATTCCCCAAGTCACCTACCAGGTTGACATAACAATAGCATCCATCACCATTTTCTTTGCTTTCTTCAACGAGATGATATCACTAGGATGTTGATTTTCTTCACGAGTCTCTTATTTACAATATGATTAATCTCACATGTTTATATCGTTTTATTTCCTTTATAAAGCATCAACAATCCAAATTTCAACTCTCAACTCTCTCTTATTTCCTTTATCCGCCACCATGATGTTGGTGATGTTGTCTTTGACATTACATGAATAACTATGCTTATGTCCAAATATTTGGTATCACAAATCAACTACTAAGACATAATGATATGCTTAATTACCTCCTTACAATGTAACAAACATAATCATTCTACTTTTTAAATCGAGTAAAGTATATGGATGATCCTTGTGGGTGACTAAAATTTTGGATTTGCTTGCTGCTTTCCAAAAGTACATTCATGGTCCCTATGGTTTGCACTTTATAATACATTAAGTCTTCAACTTTTGCTAAAAGTACATGGATGGTCCCTATGGTTTGCACTTTGTAACATTTTTAATACCTAACTTGGACCTGCAGAAACGTTTAGATTTGTTAGTTGGAGAATAAATGTGTTACAAAGTACAAACCAGTGGCGGATCTAGAAATCCCTTATAGGGCCAACGTTTCAAAGAAAAGAAGTAATGCAATCGAAAAAACGTCAAAATTTTTCAAAATTTACACTAAATTTATACTACCGTCGGAGCGTTAAGGGGCAACGTAGGTTTCCCCTCATTAAGAGGTACATCCGCCCCTGGTACAAACCACAGAGGCCATTCGTGTAGTTTTAAAAAGTTAGAGATCAAATCTAAAAATTTGAAGCTGATATAAACGAAAGAGCAATCATAAGAAAAAGATTTCATTTAATTTCTATTTCATGTACATATATCATATATATATAGATCAATACAACAACCCTAAAGCCCATTAACATTAGGTCAGGCTTGGCCTATGGGCCTGAATGTCTGCATTCATAACACTCCCCCTCAGACATTTAGAAATACACATACACTGTTAACATTATACTACTAGATAATGTTTACACGATTCTTCAGGACCGATGTTAACTGATACTGCAGGACCAGTTATGTTGCCTCATTAAAACCTTACTAAGAAAAACCCAGTGGGACAAAACTTAGTCAAGGAAAAAGAGTACATACACTGTGTATATTATGGGTACCTTACTCCCCCTCAATTTTACTTGTATATCTTAATGATGTTGAATCCAATCTTCTGTGACAATTGTTTGACTTGATATTTGGCGTAGTCTTCTTTGATTTGAGTGTTGTTGTCTACATTGTCTTCATACAGTATGGCTTGAGCTCCTCTTGATCAACTCTAATCTACATACTTCTTAAATATGCTGAAATCTTCGACCTTCATAACTTGTATTTGGATTGAGATCGAACTCTATGCGAGTCTAATATATATCAATCATAACCCAGGACGCCATATTGTTCTTGTGGAACTATCCCGTGTCTCGAGTTTGTAAATATGTCAAATAATTATTTAATGCGCTTTATAATTCTGCCTCGTTAAAAACCATGGCAGGAAAACCCAATGGGACAAAACCGTAGCTAAGGGAAAAGAGTGCACTACGCATTATACATAATTAACAACATGATTTATGATGATGTTAAATTAGTACTTCGGGACCTATAAGATAAACTGATACTACTGGATCAGTTATGTTGTCTCGTTAAAAACCTTACCAAGAAAACCCAATGGGAAAAACTTAGTGAAGGGAAAAAGAGTGCAACATTTGAGATTAGAACTGTAATATTACCAATACATCTAGCAAGAACGTAATATCAGATGTCGTCTTGTTTGCAAGATACGTCAATGCTCTGATCGCATTTAAGTATGGTACTTCTTGACTAAGTAGTTCAACATCCCTTTCTTGGGGTTGATAAGAATATTTTTTCTATGTCAAGCGATCAGACAATCGTTCATGTATTCAACGAATGAGCTTTTTCTATATAACAGCTTCTAGATGTAGTCAGATTGATGAGCAAAAATAGTACATATATACTCGAACTACAGGTCGAGAATAACTACACTTTCTGTAAAGGTCATTCAAAATTTTCTTCTTTAGTTTGAGAGTTCCCTCTCGATGATGTTTACATTATCACTATAAGAGTGAAATCTTGTTAAATAGATGTAGCTCATTTTATCAAAATTATATCTCTCTTTTCAGAGTATAGTCGACTGTACCACATACGAGTAGTTTCCTTTAAGATTCATATATATAACACATATGTGGTTATTGTTTCATAATGCTTTGAGCATTTTTAATCCTTCAAGGGTTTTCATACAGATGTCATTTGCAATTATCTCGTACATGTATACGGTGATGACATCCATAAGTTGTTTTATCTGAAGTCCTTCTGAGATTGCGAGGCCGCTTAAACATCTAAAGATTATCGCATCCACTACAGGGGTATACGTTTCCTCGTAATCAACTGCTGGGGTTTGGGAAAAATCTTTATGTTAAAATGTGTGCCTTACATCGCAAAAACTCATTATTTACGTTTCCTTTTATTTAAAGACACCCATTTATAACCTACTGGTTTGACGTCTATGGGTGTTCGAACTGCTGGTTCGAAAACGTTTAGTTTGTAGAGCAAATTTAGTTCAACCTTAAGCCATGTAGCCATTTTGGCTATTTGTGTGCGTACACTCTTGCACACTTTCTATATACGTAATCTTTTTTCATCGATTACATCTATTGCTATAGCATAATTAAATATATCATTTTACACGTGTTTCATTACGGTTCCATATTGTACTTATTTTGTACACAATTCATCGCGATCTCATATTTGTTTGGTACTAGAGTTTCTTTTAGAACTCCATTAGCCTCTTTTGGGATTTTAACAACAACCTTCTTTAAGGTTTAGTATGCAACCACTTCTGAGGTTTTGTATGCAACCACTTATGGTGTTTTATGTGCCACCTCTTTTGGGGTTACACCAACTGCGTTACTCTGCTCTTTTTGTGTTTGTGGGTTTTATCTTTTTGGAACCGATTTATCTCTCACAATTTATTAATATGATAATCATTTTGTGAGTACTTCCATTCGAGCAGATAAGTTTAAGCTGGTATATGTGACTTTGTCACCTTATTTGTGTTAGTGAATGCATCTTGTATTTCATTTGTTATTATTTGCAAATACACGCTCTTTCTTTTGGACTTCAGATTTGCATTGACCACTTCAGGGGTCGATATATAATATGATGCATTTTTTTTATGTTACCAGTCTTTCATTTTCTTGTCTCCCCCTAAGACTGGGAATACGATGTACATATCCCATTTTATATGTTATGGTGGTGCTATTGGTACATAGGTTGCACAACAAAATAAAAAAAAAATGGAAACTTGGTTCTCTTCAGGAGACCAGTTGTAATGGGGAGAATTTGTGATAAGCAGTTGGTTTTGAATTGATATAATCAATTGACGAATTCCGTCTCGACTACGTATGCCTCTCACTATATTTCACATTTTGCCCAACAATGGTCCCTACAATTGGGTTCTCAAATAACAGTGTTAGTTGTGATGTGTATCAGACATTTGCCACCTCAATTTGTGATCGCTCTACTGGAGCTTCTAGATTTGCATATGTATGATACATGCATTCACGTGAGTATGATAAGGTCTTTGTGTATCATTGGTTGGTCAATACACATTTGAAGCGAAGTGAATGTTTGTATTTCCCCTTCTCGCAATTGCCTCTTAGTAAGCGACTCATATTATGTTCGTTTGGGTCATAGATGTCAGTTTTTTTTCATGATCATCCACACGTAAGGCCTATACTGCGGCCGATAATCCTTTGCTCCTCTGGTGACATTAACAAATTATAACATTTACATCTGAGCGTTTTGTGAAATCACATTCTCGGTATTGCTGCATCAGGAGCATGTTGAGAAGATTTATAGCAAGCATTTCAAAGGATGACTAACTTCTGGTGGTCAAACATGTCGATCGGGTATCTTCACACGTCTAGAATACGTCATGGAGGAGAAATATTATAGTTTTAGCCTTTGTTTAGAGGGAAAACATGTACTATTCATAAGGTTTTCCATCACTAGGCTATATGTTAGCCAAAAACGCCAAGTGCGATGAACTAAAGTTTGGGTTGAACTTGAAAAATCATTATTAAAACAAACGGGACTTTGTATACATTTGGGAGAACTTCGGGTTCTCAACATTGATTTAGGATTCATGTGAAATTCAGTATAAATGAGCATCAACACTAACTCAAATGAATTATTATCTATCAATTTAAGTAACTAACATCAAAGTAGTTTACTTAAGCTAAAGTCCACTAATTATTTTCATAGCTATTTTTCATCATTTTCATGTGAGTGCACATTTCTAATGACTATATCAATGTCTATTAATATTTGTTTAGCAACAACAAGCAATTAGAAGAATAACCATACAATTAATTATGTTGACTATGCATAGCATTGTAACAAGCTGAAATATCAAATCACTAAAGCATAACAATGTTTATCTCAGTGTAGTTGTTTGGTAACCAGCTATCAATGAAATTTGTATTAATTTGTTTAGCACATTTAACTTGTCAAAAAGGCAATACATATAACATATATGCTATCTAAAACAATGAGACCAACAGAAGTATTGCTAAGAAATTTGACAAGTAAGTGTCATTTAAAGTATTTAATAATACTGATTACTGTAACGTTGAAACAATGGAATTCTAAGGGAATTTATTTATTTATTTTTATTATGGATTGATCCTAACGTATAGTTTTAATTTAAACCAAAAAAACAACTTTCAAGCTTGATATATTTGACCAAGCTTCAAAGATGATTTGTTTTTTTTTTCTTCTCTAGTGCATTAACGAGAGTTTATTGTCTCTGAAATACATCTAATAGAAACTAGTAACCGAACAATTTAAACGGTAATCATGGGACATGTAACTGATTGTTACACGAAACTGATGATTTTAAAACAAAAATTTAAGTCTCAATAATGTCAATTAAACATCACCCATTATTGTGTATAACCTCAAACCATTAATATTCAAATAAATCACATTAAAACATAATAAGTTACCTTTCTTTCCATCATTAAAGCCAAATTTATTTTATAGAATTAGTATACTATAAATATTGGTTTACCTTCACCCATTTTTATCAATTTATTCACAATTTATATGCATATCAATTACATATATAAATCACACATAATCCTAGGACATTATACGTATACATATATGTGTGTGTGAGTGTTAAAGAGATTAAGCTAATATTAATTTGCTTGTCATGTCTAGAAAAAAAAAACAATTGTTGATGCTCTTTGTATCATATATATATACACACAGAGAGGTTTTATTTGAATACAGTAATATTCTAGTTAAAATTAGAATCATAAGTTTCACTAAAAAAAATGGCGGTAGAGTTTTGAAAAAAAAAAAAAACAATATTCGCATCCAGCCATCCTTCACATGTATCATTTAGATTTTAGGAAACAAATGCTAGGCAAGATACATGGGACGAGTAACACCGACGGGATCCAGTAACACCGCAAGCAAGTTGGCATCAATTCTCTTGAAGAACCACCAGAATGTAACATCGGTGATTCACATAAACGGTTGGCGGTTGAGTACAATCGCCGGAAAAAGGTTGTCGGGTAAGATTTTTTTTTTGTGTGGCGGTAGTGACCGCTGTAGCGATCGTTCGATTCATTGATTTGTATGTAGATCGTTTCTTAAAATTTGTTGCTGTAAGAACAAATCAAAGGGAAATCCTATTTGTTCTAACTAAGATCCCATATGGACAAACATATTATGGGTTTTTTAAAATAGATCGAAAAACATAATTCTGTGTTTCCAAAGGAGTAAATCCGAATTCCCATTTTAAGAGTCGTTTGAAAAATGTGCATCTTTTGGTCTATGAAAAAGAAATTGCCCACGGTAGAAGGGTATTAAAAAAATCCTAGGGTTACCACTTAGGAAAACAAAAAATTAAATAAAATAAAATTGGGATTTATCCTTTGGAGATACAAATCTATACCGTAATAAAAATAACATGGAAACATATTCAACACTTAGTAAAGATTGTGATAATGTGTACCAGGATGTGATGAACAGATCAGTTTTTGAAACGCAATACAAGTGCGGATGAATCTGATAATGTGGTTAGCGGAGTGAAACAACTGCCAATTTTTCTTCTTCTGTGAATGATGCAAAGAAAGGGTTGAAGATCTATCGAATCTATAATGAATAGAGCAAATCGTGCTGATAACGTGATATAAACGAAAGAGCAATCATAAGAAAAAGATTTCATTTAATTTATATTTCATGTACATATATCATATATATAGATCAATACAACAACCCTAAAGCCCATTAACATTAGGTCAGGCTTGGCCTATGGGCCTGAATGTCTGCATTCATAACAGAAGCATATTTTTGCTATTAAATTATTATTTTGCAAATATAGCTTTAATGGTTTATTTTTAATAGATATTGTTATTTGTTTTCTAATCTTAAAAATCTTTTTTACTTATATTCAGTGACATTACAACATATGAAGTCTTCTAAATATATTATGTTTATGCATCTTATATTTTACTAAAAGGAGTTCAGATTTGTTGTTGTATGTTTTCATCTCACGCGTAAAATTATATTGACTACTTTCAGATGTGTTTTAATTAATACTCGCTTTGTTTACCGTTAAAAAAATTATATTAACTACATATCCTCTTTTTTTTTGAACGACCGATATAAATTTTATTCAATGTAGCAAGATGCTACCCACCAAAATATACAACGATCGACACCAAAGTACAACATTCGACACCAAAAAACTATACAATTACATCAACACATAACGGCCAAATTAAAACGACTCCAATCCTCCCATGTTAATGCCGCCACTTTTGATCTACTTTTAACCCATAGATACGCCACCGATTTGATCTCGTCCAAGCTCCTCGTCGTACTTGGAATAACCTGTCTAAATACGGCTTCATTTCTAGACTTCCAAATGCTCCAAAAAGTCACCAAAATGAGAGCATGTATTACTTTTCTTTTCTTTCTCAAACCCGAGCTTGATTCATGCAATGTAAGTAAATCATTAATTCCAAACGCAATAACCGGTGGAATCATACACCAACCCGCCAAATTTTGCCATATCGTTTGTGCGAATTGACACGAAACAAAAACATGTTCACATGTCTCTTCATAATCACCACAAAAGACGCACATCTGATTCTGAACCGGAACATTTCGCCTTGCCAAAGCGCACTTTGTCGGCAATCTCTCCATCTCCGCTCTCCAAGCCACGATTCCGACCTTCTTCGGGACCCAATTGTTCCATTCAAAGACCCTTTCGGTTTTAAGCCTTTTCGGTTTTTTCGTTCTAGATATGTATTAATTAGTCTGGAAAAATTAACTGAAAATAGATTAGTTATGAATATTAAATTAGTTGTAGAATTTAAGATTTTGGAAACCACCTCATGGTTCATTATAAATTTATAATGAACTAGATGGTTGACCCCGCGCGCGTTGCAGGCCAGGCAAGAGGGTAGAAAAGAAACATCACGGACGTGCATTTGATCAGATTTGTAGCCTTTACTGTTTCATGTTATTCTACAAGAAATCTCTTCATAATAAGAGTAGTACCTGCTTATACCTTCTTTTAAACATATTGGTTTTTATACTTAGGAAACATAAAAACCAGACTTAATGCTAATCAAACTATTACTCTTCACCATTGTCTTCCTCGTTATTAGCAGAATCGAGCCCGACCTCTTCATAATCCTTCTTATCAAAAGGAGCCAAATCCTCTCTCGCCTCCGAGAACTCCCCTTCCTCCATACCCTCACCAACATACTAATGTACAAAACGCCCTCTTCGCATACATCAAATCAAACTTGTGATCAATTCTCGAAAACACATCAGCAACACTGGTCACTATAAATACAAATAAGTAACTAAAAGCGTATAACACTTTAAGTTGGAAAAAAAGTTGATCAAATTTACCTTGGTATTCGGGTGAGTGTGGATGGCACTGAGGACCTAATCTTCATCAACCATCCTTTTCTGGCACCATTGAAAGAAATAAAATTAATTGTGTGGTTTAAACATGTGTGCGAATTAATATATTACTCAATTTTCTTAATACTTATCAAAATAAAAGCAGTAAAATACAACAGAAGAATCTAACCTTTTCATGGGGTTTCTTCAAATGCTCAAAACCAGAGCCACGATGACTGATTTTATCATTCTTGTTTTTCTTATCCTGATGATAATGTTTTGTGTTTTTTATGTTCTTCATTTTTCTTCTTCTCTTTGTCTTTGTGCTTTTTATGCTTCTTGTCCTTGTCCTCCAATTCGCCTTTTGATCTTACAACTACAAAACATCACATGAAAATAACACCTCTCATTAGTTACATTATTACATATTTGTAATATACGTAAAACAGAGCAATGTAATATGGAATTTATTTGTAAAACTGATTGTTTACTTCAAGTTAACGACACCCCTAAGAGCATTAAGATCAACCCAATACATGTTTCTTAGACTATTTTCCTCATATGTATCTTCCTACACGTCTATTTAGTTTAAACATACCAACTTTAAAAAATATAAAAAAATATTGGAGCTAGAAGGTCTCAATAAAAACAATCCCTTTGTCTCTTGAGTTGTAAGTAATGTTTGTCACATCTCCCCAATATTTGTATATGCATATATTTGTAATATCGAAAGCAACGAACATTCACAAAACATAAATAATTGAATGAGACGACTATTCGAGTACTCTAATAAACTTGTGGGTGACCGACAAACATTAGACAAGGGTAAAATAGTGTCTAATGTCTATTCAAATTCATTGTAAGGTGAACTATTATTACAAGTAATGTCAAATGAGATTCAGTTACTTTTCGTTTTTAAACGGGCAACTTATACACCTATTATACCTGCTCCAAAATCTACACTAATGTCTATCTATTTAGACGTAACTCTATCACTTGTAAAGAACTGCTAAAGAAAATGAATATATATAAACCCTTTAAATAAAAGGACAACCACAATAAAAAAATAAAAATACAGCAAATGGACTGCCATATTTAGTTCAAAACTTGTAAAGGTAATGCACCAAGGTTGGTCATTAGCTGTTAATGGACCATTAAGTGATTGGATCTATCATACTACATTAACATCATCAACAATCTAAAAAGAAAATAAAATCAACTAAAAAAACAAATTCAATAAAGTTACCCCATTTGCTAGCCGGGTCTGGCTTCCTCATTCTTGTGCTGGGCTTCCACATTGGGTGAATGGTATTCATCTTTAGGTCAGTAGTTGGGTTAAAGAATTGGTTCTCTTAATTTTATTTGAACAATGTAAAAACCGTTCAAGAGTATAATATAAAAACATATAAAGCCTCTTGTTTGTCTTGTTATTGGTGCATAAAATAATTTAATTAATCTAAAAAAAACAAACCTTGGTTACTAACGAAGAAGGCTATACATACAAATGAAGAACCGGAGTTGTAGGTCCGACAACTCAATTAGGGAGACTGATTTGAAGGTTTTGCTAATTGAATTAAGGTTATAATCAGTTTGGGGGCTGGTTAGGGTTATAATGATTTGAAACGCCGCAAAAGATGAGAACAAAAAGCCGTTGTAAGATGAAGTCCGGCCGGTGATTCTTCTCTCACTATCATCTCTATTTGTTTGGGTCTAAACACGGCAATCATCTGCCTTCTAGAACTTCAAATCAGCATCGACACCGCCATCTAACCTTAAACGATCGATGTAGGTATTTCTGCAAAAGCTATTCGTGTAGGGTTCGTTCTTTTTGATCTATGAAGGGTTGGTCTGAATTTATCGATGTAGACCAGTTTCAGTCAAAGATTTCATTCCGATTGTGATAAACAGAGCATGAGAACTTGTCTGATGGTTGGTTTTTGCGTGAGGAAGATGGTTTAGGGTTTTCATCATACGGGGATTAATGACGCGTGTCTGCTTATGTGTCTTAACATGTACAACCAACAAAACAAATAATAAAAAAAAACAAAAACAAAAACACACCTAAAGCATAAAGTACAAATCCACCATACACAAACATGTTACAAAATTATAATATATAACTAGGATTGCGACCCGCCGCAATGCGGCGGGAATTCTTTAGAATTCTTTAGTTATAACTAAGTCAATCTAGGACCCGCACGTTATGTTAAACCTGCCAAACGGGGAAAATAGACGATGTAAAAACGTTCACCCACACACGCACGTTGCGTCGTGTTAACTCGCAAAATTTAGAACGAATCGTAAAAACGTTAAACCAAAGACGCACGTTGCGATGTGTTAAGTCACAAAATTTAGAACCAAGCATAAAGCGAAAAATTTGCGGAAAATGAAAACTATAAAGGACCAAAGTTGAAAGTAAAAAAAGTTATGAGGATAGATTGCAAAAGATAAAAAGTTTTGGGTTAGAAGTAAAAAAAACAAATAGTTTTGGGTTAAAAGTAATTTATGAAATACTTTTGGATGAAAAGTAAATTTTTTTTTGGAAAACCCCCAAAGCCAACGTTACGACAACCATATGCATAACCACCCCGCGTTGCGGCGGGGCGTAAAACGGTGTGTCAAATAGTACTAATCTCACACAACAGTCATCGACCACCAACACTGACTCGACCTAGGATATGCGTGTTGCGACGAATTGTCAAACATGGAAAAATAGAGGTAAAAACGTTGAACCACACATGCACGTTACGTCGTATTAACTCGAAAAAATTTAGAACTATACGTAAAACGAAAATTTGCGAAAGATGAAAAGTATAAGGAACAAAAGTTGCGAAGTTAAATTACAAATAATGAAAAGTTTTTGGTTAAAGTTAAAAAACAAATTATGTAGGGTTAAAATTGCAAAAGGTAAAAACCTTTTGGTTAAAAGTAAAAAAATCAAGTTTTTTTTTGAAAAACTCTCAAAGCACAATGTACAAGTGGTTATGCACAAAAAAGTTGCAAACTTATATATGGAATAATATATAATTTACTTTTTGGGCTATTTTATTTCAACAACTTTTTGGTTGGACCAATTTTATTCCAAGAATTTTCGGTTTATAAAACCCAAAAATAAAAAGATATGAGGCCCATTTAAAGTAACACATGACCCCATATGGCCTTGGCCTGTTTCTATATCTTTTGCAGGCTTACACTACACTTAATGCAATTCATTTTTTTAAACGATTAACTCACACCTCGTTTATAATGTGCTTCTAAATCTCTTTGTGAGGATGGAGAGGAAACGGTGGATCATGTATTCACTGGATGTGGTTTTTCGATGGGGGTGTGGGATGCTATTATAAGATGGTGTGGTATTCCTAATTTTTTTGCGTTTAGCTTAAAAGATGTGATGGAGATGCATAAGATAGACGGATTGTCCCATGTGCGAAAGGAAATTACTAGAGGGGTAGTTATAACTTGTTGTTGGAGGATTAGGAAAGCAAGAAATGAACGAATTTTTGAAGATAACCGACGCAAGGTGGTAGAGATTGTTACGGATGTGAAGGCGATTAAGTTCTTATGGTTTAGTAATAGACACAAATGCAAGGATAGAGATTGGAAGTCTTGGTGTAATTTGCTTATGATGTGATGTTGTTTTGCGGTCCCTTTTCTCCGTCTTGGAGATTTGGTGGTGTTCGCGTGTTTTAGTGAAGTTCACTTTTCAAAAAAGAAAAATCTCTTTTTTAAGCGGTTATTCCATAAAGTAAATAATCAAATAGTGTTATGAGATGGAGAGTATCAACAGAAAATATCAATTAAATGAGAAAACTAAAATAAACATATTATGCATTATAGACCAGTTACATGATTTCTAACTGTTGTTGTTTATAGGAATATTTTAGGTAGCTATTTTAGGGTTGGGAAGAGTCACTATGGTTGTTGTTGTTGTTGTTTATAGGAATATTTTAGGTAGCTATTTTAGGGTTGGGAAGAGTCACTATGGTTGATTTTATCAAGTTCACCTTTTTTTTGGAAGTGAATAGCTTGTTATATGTGAATACTATAAAAAATTAAACAATAAAATCAAGCATTTTTATGTCTAATTTGAGTATAGTATTTATATATTTAAAAGACCCAAGTGCATGGTAATTAATTTTTACATATATGCAACTCGGTTTATTCGAGTATACAGAGTTCAATATGTGTTTTATATTTTTCTGTTCTGTTTCTATGTGTGCCCGTACCAAATTTTGATAAATACTTAATCTATATAGTGAGAGTAGCATATGTTGGCATTATCATATTACTACATATTATATCTTCGTGTGTCGAAATGGTAATATTTTGAATTGAGACATTGTTTATATACTTACCATTGTTCGTATTTATTGATCCCCATATACATTACTATTGAAATTTTGGTTAATATTCAGATCCGACCCGGGAAAAGGAATATGGAACATATGAAGATTGAATAATGGTGACACCAGTAGAAAATATTTCTAGGTCCGCCACTGGTGTCTAGCAAACCATAAACCTTTTATATAGAAGCGAGAAACGAGAAACCTTATATAAATATATAAATAAAGTAATCAAATAAATAATAGATAGTGAACGAGCCAAGCCGAGCTTGAGCTTAAAAACTACTCACGAGATGAGTTCGTGCTTTAGAAATAAAGTTCTAACCGACTCGAGCTCGAACTTAAACCCTCTTAAATTTAAATGGGCCAAATTTAAGCCTAAAGCGCTAAACAAACTCGGGCTTTATTACACTCTTTTACAACCCTAGTTATCTAGTTATCTGGTTTAAATCTTTTTTTTTTTTTTTCAACTTTGGGAAACAAGCAAATTCAAATGTATTTGGAAGTTGAGGACAATTATTATGGTAGTGTTCAATCAAACACTTTAGCATGCATGATTCTTATATGGGCCATAACTGTATTGATTATCCACTTATATTTTAATGGAGGAATTAATCATAGATATTTTGATTTCAAATAAATGCAATCATTTTGTGAGATTGTTTAATTAGGTCATTATTTATTTATTCTTCTAGGGTATAAGGTATGATGATGTTTCTGGTCACCATCAGAGTATATTATCGTCACATCACTTCATTTTCTATCGCCAATTTTTTATCACCAGCCTATATGGCGTGGTGATGATTCATCACCATCCTCCATCATCAATCAATTTATCAAAATCTTCAAAAGATTCTCAAAGTTTGGAAAGATGGACCATGGTGAGTGTGGATATATCCATGATTTCCACGCATGGAGGAGGGGGCGGTGTACCACCATCACCATGTCTCTCGTGGCATTTCATGAACCTCACTATTAACCCCATATCCACTAGCCTTATATTTACTATATTTTTACTACTCATGCGAATCTCTAGTACGACACAAATCTAATATGGTATTCACAAGTTAAGGTTTAGATTAAACAAATTCAGTCAGTTTCTAGTTGAACCAGCTACCTTTCGAGTTCATGTACTCACCCATTCAATTTATATTTTTTAAATTATATTTTAATGCCATACTTAAACTTATTGTGTAGCTTATGACATAATCACATTTTATATTTGGAACGTAACTATTTTATAGATATTTGTATTTTTTTTTTTTTTTTGAACATTTATGATTTTAGAACGCTAAATACAAAAAAAAAAAAAAATTAAGTTACATAATCGTATCAACGTGTAAAAACTCATGTCATGTAGATGTTTGTATTAGTTTTTTCTATTGAACGGTGAACTTTATGTATAACGTTAACATCAACTTTAGAGATGTTAATTATTTAACAATTTTTGAAATATTACATGTGCAGCACTTATTTGATTTTGAAGTCATTTTTATAAGGCAACACCACTATATGTTATTCAATAAGAGTATTTCCCTGAATTTATTGTCTAGTGGAGATAGATTTGATCGGGTGGTTCCGCTGGTGGCACGATGATAATCCAGTGGTCCGTTAATTATCTAAATTTGCCGTTCAAAACAAAATAAATATACCAGACTCAGCAAGTTGTTGGGCCAAAACAGTAAAGAAAAGTTTCACAAAATACATAAACTTGCCAAACTACATATAGCACCTTCCTTCATGGTTCCACTCACCTATGGTCGTCTACTGTAAAGTTTAACCAAGATCCCCAGTGCTGGATTGTTATCTTCGACCTGTTTGATACCCACAAGAATGCTAACTCCTTCACATCTTCAATCACCTTATTAATTTGAGATATATGTAGAGGTTTATGAATAGTTTATAGCAGGGTTTGTGAATTAAAATTGTAATTTTAAGAATTCTTTGTAGCTTTTATGACTTCTATCATACATTTAATTTTTTCCTTATTTAAATGGAATATGCAATTTCATTATTTTTAGTTCTTTTATTATTTTCTTATTTCATATCAAAAATAAATTGTTCGACCTCCGTATTTTTTTTTTTTTGAAGGGTAACTTTCATTAACACAAGGCCAACCCAAGACGGGCTAGCAACAAAACAACTAAAGACTTACATATTTACAAACGATACCCAATTTTTCCAATCTACCCCTCTATATTTCGATCTATTTGAGAACCACAAAAAACCCAAGGCTTTAGACTCACTAATAATGTTATCAATTCTAATAGGAGAGTTAGAAAACTTGGCGTTGTTCCTAGCTCGCCAAATGCTCCAACAAACTATCAAAATAATACCTTGAATAGCTTCCTTCTTTTTCGCCGAAGCGTTGAGATCATTGCCAAAGGAGAGAAGATCCTTGAGATGAAACGCGTAAACGTTTGGAATCTTGCACCAAGAGCTCACTCCTTGCCAAACATTCGCAGCTATGTAACACCCATTAAAAACATGATCAACCGACTCTTCTTCCGACCGACACATTGGGCACAAGGAATCAACGACGCCAATGTTTCTTTTCCTTAGAGCTTCAGCTGTGGGAATTTTTTCCATGACCAACCTCCAAGCATGAATATTGACTTTAGCTGGAACCCATTTACACCATTTCATGACAAAAGAATCGTTGATAACCGGAACCTCTTTCAATAAACTTTTGACAGATTTAACAGAGAACTCACCCGCCGGATCCGCACCCCATTTCCACCTGTCAGGAACTGCCGATAGCTGGACTCCCGAAAGAGCAGCCTTCAGCTGATCGAGGATTAATAACATACCAGCATCGGATAGGGCTGATCTCCAATGCCACCGAAACTGAGTCTCGGAGCCAACCTGAATGATCCTCTCGCCAACCGAACATTTCTTGTTTGATTCGAGCCTAAATAAATCCGGAAACTTGGATTTAAGGGGCTCATTGAAAAGCCAATTATCCAACCAAAAAGATACCTTGTCTCCATTGCCAACAGAAGCGATCAAAAAGCTCCTAAGGTATTGACCTCCACCTTTAGATTTAATGACATTTTTCGCTATATTGACCCATACCCCATTATTAGATTTTTTAAAAGGTATGCATTCCCAACCTTGAAAGGACCGTTTATTCGTCTTTATAAATAACAACTTTACTGATTAAAAGACACTACATTTAACAACATACATAAAAGCTTTTACAAAATTTGGGCATGACCCGTCTATAAGACGAGCGTACCCTGTTAAGATTATAATCAAAACTAAATACAAGACCACGGTTTGTTTGACAACATACTACTAAAACCAAAACAACAAGTTTTGAAAGTATGACTACTAACAAAGTTATGCAAAATAAACAAGCGTTTGACCCAAAACATTAAAGCAAACTAGCGGAAGCGATTGGCATGACATATCAAGAACACGTGCTCGCTCCAATTCTCCAAGTCGCCTAAGATGAGGATTTACCTACATTCACAACAACTTAAAAAAGTTAATCATAATATTTGATTCGCTTACAACAACATCAATATAATTCCATTCGTTTATACTCTTTCATTTCTCTTACGCTTACGGTTACCCAACTAGTTGGATTAGCATATACTCTCATAATGAGATGCAATGGTACACTTACGACCCGGTAACATCGGGTTGAATGCCTTCAACATAAATTCTTCGTTCTATCCGTTAAATGGATTGAACTTCATACATTCCTTATTGCATTCATGTCCACCCGTTCTAAACGGTTGGTATCATATTCTTACTCGACTTGTTCGGTCCGAACCGATCGACTTGCATAGCTTATCGTAATCTTCGTTAGCATAATCAAACCCACAAGGAGTTTGTTTTTCATTTACTAATAACCATATTCATTATAACTCGGATTGTTCATCATAATTATTAACAAAATTTAAGAAAGGTTTTGTATGCACGGAACATACCTCGGTCTTGCGTGCCTTCCGTTTTCCTAGTGCTTGTACCTTCTTCCTTCACGCCTACATTACAACATTCATTCATTCATTTAGTTCATCTACTTCATTCTACCATTTTTCCAAGTTACTCATAAATTCATCTCTTAAGCATTTCATCAAACACTTGGTAGGCATCATAATTAAGGTATGAGGTACAAGTCTCTAAAGCACATCTTTACTAGTTCATCATCACCCAACATTCATATTTATTCTAATTTTTGCATAATTAATTCCTCCTACATCAATTTATCTAACATTCAAGCATTACAAACTAGATCATATATCAAGATAACATACAATCACAATCATTATGATCTTCTTAATCATAACACAATTTCACAAAGTGGGTTTTCACTACAATCTTTCATGCAACCTAAAATCACACATGATTCTTGTTCTAGGAGGCAATTCTAACTCAAATTTCCCATATATGGTACAAGAAATCGAGATTGGTTGAACCCCTCATTCTATAATTCGTGATTTCAGAAAATTAAGCTTACCACATCAATAATCGAGTTTAGATGAGTGTAAATCGGAGTTCATGCATTGGATTATCCTTAAATTTCCACTTCAATTTGCTGAATTTGGAGAACAAGGGTTTCACCTTGTTTCCCCTCCTGCTTGATCGATCCACCCCACGCACAGAATGTTTGTTTGTGGGTTTACCCATTATAAATCCTTATTTATTAGAACTTTACACATTACCCCCTTCTAAGTTGATAAGTATTTAATTCAAGCATTATTTCAAATTTTTAGCTTATTTCTTATCATAACCCATCAACTAGGTTACTTTTTGTTCATTTTCATTTATTTTAATTAATAACCGGTTTTTGGGGCGTTACAAGTCTACCCCCCTTAAAAGAGGTTTCGTCCCCGAAACCTAGGTACATAACAAATTTAAAGTGCACATACCAAACAGAAAAGGATAGTGCTTCCTCATTTCATCTTCCGCTTCCCATGTGAGTTCCGACCCCTTTCGGTGTTGCCATTGAATCAACACTTGTCTAACAGCTTTGTTGCGGAGATTCTTGACCTTAACGTCTTTAATGGCTATTGGTCTTTCGACATAATTCAACCCCTCTTTCAACTCGATGTCATCGAGAGGTACTAATGCCGTTTCGTCCGCAAGACACTTCCTCAACTGTGACACGTGGAAGGTATTATGAATCCCGTCTAGAGTAGGCGGTAATTCTAATCGATATGCAACCCTTCCAACTCGAGCCAAGATTTTGAACGGTCCAATATATCGAGGACCTAATTTGCCCCGTTTGCGAAAACGGATTATACCCTTCCATGGGGACACTTTCAGCAGAACGAAATCTCCGGCTTGAAATTCAATAGGTCGCCTTTTCTTGTTTGCGTAAGCTTTTTGCCGATCCTGGGCTGTTTTCAGTCGAGCTCTTACCAATTTTATCTTTTCATTTGTTATTGCTATTAGATCACTTGGCGCAAGCTCTCTTTGCCCCACTTCACCCCAACATATGGGAGTTCTACATTTTCTCCCGTACAGTAGTTCATAAGGAGTCATTTTAATGCCACTATGGTAACTATTATTATAAGAGAATTCCACTAGGGGTAGATGGTCATCCCAGTTTCCCCCAAAATCTAAGGCACACGCTCTTAACATATCGACAAGCGTTTGAATGGTTCTCTCTGACTGACCGTCGGTCTGAGGGTGGTAGGCGGTGCTTATGTGAAGTTTCGTGCCCACACTTTCGTGAAACTTTTGCCAATAACGAGAGGTGAATCTAGTATCCCGATCCGAGACGATTGACACGGGCACTCCGTGTCGAGATACGATCTCATTCATATATATTTCCGCCATTTTCTCGGAAGAGTAAGCCTCTTTGATAGGTAGAAAATGAGCGCTTTTCGTAAGTCGATCTACGATTACCCATATTGTATCGTGCCCCTTTTTCGTTCTAGGAAGCTTGGTTACCAAATCCATCGTTAGTTCCTCCCATTTCCATACCGGTATCTCTAAAGGTTGCAACTCCCCATATGGTTTTTGATGCTCTGCTTTCACTTGGGAACATGTTAAGCATTTCGCGACAAACTTAACGATATCACGTTTCATGCCCGGCCACCAATAATTGGTTTTCAAGTCTTGATACATCTTTGTAGCCCCGGGGTGAACCGAATACCGTGACTTATGAGCTTCTTCAAGTAACGCAGTCTTGACTTCACAGAAACGAGGTATCCAAATTCGGCCGAATCTCGTCTTGAGTCCGATCGAATTTTCTTCTAGTTTATCGGTTACACCTTTCAATCTTTCTTTCTTTAAATCTTCCGCTCCAAGCGACTTTATTTGGGAATCACGTATCGTCTCGAGTAATCGGGGCGTAACTATCATCTTCATGGATTTTACTCGAATGGGAGACGGATACTCTTTTCGGCTTAAGCGCGTCGGCTACCACATCGCTTTTCCCGGGTGATAAAGGATATCACAATCGTAATCTTTGATAGGTTCTAACCACCTCCGTTGCCTCATATTTAAGTCTTTCTGCTCAAAGAAATATTTAAGGCTTTTGTGATCCGAGTAAATTGTGCATTTCACGCCATATAGATAATGCCTCCAAATTTTTAAGGCAAATACTACCGCTGCCAATTCCAAATCGTGTGTTGGGTAGTTTACTTCATGCAGTTTCAATTCCCCTTTGCATCAAAACGCAACCTAAACCCTGGTGTGACACGTCTGAATAGACCACCAGGTCTTCAGTCCCATCCGGCAATGTCAAGACCGGGGGACATGATAATTTCTCTTTTAATACTCGAAAGGCTTCTTCCTGCTCTTTACCCCACACAAATTTCTCTTTCTTCCTCGTCAGTTTTGTTAAGGGTAAAGCTATCTTCGAAAAATCCTGTATGAACCTTCTGTAATATCCCGCGAGGCCTAGAAAACTTCTTATTTCAGTCGGGTTCTTCGAAGGAACCCATTTCATTACGGCGTCAATCTTTGACGGATCTACTAAGACACCCTCCGAATTGATCACATGACCAAGAAACTGCACCTCTCTGAGCCAAAAAGCGCATTTTGAGAATTTCGCGTAGAGTTTCTCCTTACGGAGAACTTCAAGTATTTCACGTAAATGTCTTGCATGTTCGGCCTTGCTTCGAGAGTAGACTAAAATATCATCTATGAACACGATCATAGATTTATCTAACATGGGTCGACATACCCGGTTCATAAGATCCATAAACGCAGCCGGCGCATTTGTCAATCCGAAAGACATGACTAAAAATTCATAATGCCCATAACGGGTTCTGAACGCGGTTTTCGGAATATCTTATTCCCGTACTCTAACTTGATGGTACCCCGAACGCAGATCTATCTTGGAGAACCAACTCGCCCCTTGCAATTGATCAAAAAGATCGTCAATTCTAGGTAAAGGGTAGCGGTTCTTGATGGTTAGCTTGTTTAATTCTCTGTAGTCAATGCACATGCGCATCGACCCGTCTTTCTTCTTAACAAATAAGACAGGCGCTCCCTAAGGTGACACACTCGGACGTATAAAGCCCTTATCTAACAAGTCTTGTAATTGTGTCATTAGCTCCCGCATCTCGGTGGGAGCCAATCTATAAGGAGCCTTCGCAACCGGATTCAATTCGATGCGAAACTCTATTTCTCTTTCGGGGGGAAGTCCCGGCAATTCCTCCGGAAATACATCCGGAAATTCATTCACTATCTCCACGTCTTCAAGCTTCGGGAAACCTTGTTGGGCATCTATCACGTAAGCTAGGTATGCCCTACCCCCGTTAAGTGTATACTTAGCGGCTTGAACGAGGGTACAAAGTTTCGCTTCCATCCTTCTCTCGCCTTGTATAGTTATTCGTTTTCCACTTGGGGACTGGACATGTACTGTTTTAGTTTCACAATTAATTCCCGCTTGGTGTCGGGTCATCCAATCCATACCCACTATCATTTTGAATTCCCCCAAAACCATAGGTATGAGGTCGATATCGAATTCTTCATCTTCTATGGTAAATTTGCAATTTTTACAAATCTCGTGTAACATATAAATCTTACTATCAGCTATTTCTACTTCTAAAGGCATCGGCATTCGTTCGATCTTAAATGAAGGATGTTGTATGATTTCATTTGAAATAAACGACATAGTGGCCCCGGTATCAAACAAAACATAAACCGGTATGGAGTTTAATAGAAAGATACCTGAAACCACATTCGGATGAGACTTAGCTTCTTCGGAGGTGATTTGGAACATCCTCCCTTTCGCTTTAGAGCTTTCTTCGTTCTTTCCCTCCTTCTTTGATCCTTGTTGGAGTTTTGGACACTCCGATTTAACATGCCCTTTTTGGAAACAATTGAAACACGTCTTCGGGTTGCTAGGGCATTTGTAGGACGTATGCCCTTCCTCGCCACATTTGTAGCACCCCTTCTTACCCAGAAGACATTCCCCAGTATGAAGTTTTCCACATGTCTTGCACGGAGGAATACCACTCCTTGACTTGTCATTCTTCTTGTGATCTTGAAACTTTGCTTTCTTGGACGGACTTGAACTTGCCCCCTTTTCATTCGATCTCTTTTCACCTCGTTCTTCTTGCCTTTTAATCTCGATTTCTCTATCCCGTGCCAAATTGATAAGCTCATCAAGGGTTTCACATTTTGAGGGAGTGATGAACTCCCTAAATTCCGCTTTTAATATGCCATAAAAACGATTAATCTTCATTCTTTCAGTCTTCACAAAATCCCCGCAGAACTTCATCTTATCCATGAAAGTGTTTGATATTTCGTTTATTGACTCATTTTTCTGTCTGAGGCGTAAGAAATCCTCCTGAATCTTGTCAATAGCTGACTGAGGACAATGATATCTCATGAAGGGCTCCTTAAATTCTTGCCATGTCATCTCTTGCAACTTGTCCTCCCCAACCTCCTTACTATGTGCATCCCACCAATCTTTCGCTTGAAGAACAAGTTGACCAATAGCAAACATCACCTGGTCTTCCTTATCACATCGACTTCGTATAAATACCGCTTCTATGTTTGAAACCCACCTTTGGCATGCAATCGGATCGATTTTACCATCATACGTTGCGGGATTGCACGCCATGAAGTCTTTGTAAGTACACCGTCGTTCTTTGCTTTTGCTTTTAGATCCTTCAATCAGTTCCTTTAATTCTTCAATCTTGCTAGTCATCATGGCATCCACAACTCCCAATACCCGACTTTCTACTTCTTGAGCTAATCGTGGAAGATTAGCTTGCATAACCCCTTCCGCCACTTCCGTGACTTTATTGATAAATACTTCTTGACGAGCCGTATCATCATCTTCATTAGCGTTTCTTGCATCAGCCATCTATAAAATAGCATTTACATTTATCATTAAACACAATCTCTCAATTATACACATACTCCGACCTTTGTTTATTACAATCGTAATCATGCATTTCATGGTTGTTAACCATTAAATTTTCATCATTCTTTTTGGATTATTCCATCCATTGCTTATCACACTTACAAACTCTTTTTCGTTTTGATCTCCATTCATGATCGTAAGTATCTTATTAGTGTGTTTACAAGGACCTCATGTCATTGTTGATAGTTATTTAGTTCATAAGGGAACTCTAAATGTGAAAAATAAGCAAAACAAACATTATTCAGCGGAGTCGTTTTCCACTGGCCGTCGGCGACGGCTCTTCACCCGTCGGCGACGGGCCTTGTAAAGTGGCCGTCGGCCACAAAGACCGTAGGCAGACTCATAGGGCGTCGGCACAAACAAAGGGGGCGTCGGCGACGACCTGATGCCCGTCGGCGACGGCCTTCCGTATGACGATTTCGCTGCAGACTTGTTTAAGTACTCTTAATCGGTTTTTCGGGTCGGTTCGAGCTATACGGTCCCTGGAACTTCCCGTTTCACCTCCCTTTATTATTTACCAATATACTTATCTTCAATATTTACATTATAAACTCACTATGCATACTTGCGTTTACCGAAACTTAAATCTTTTTACCTCATTGGCGATCTTGGAGCGAGTACACTTTCGAATGAGCCATCGGTTTGAGTTCAAGCATCGCATTAAAAGCTCGAATCCCTCAAACCTAGGCTCTGATACCAACTTGAAAGGACCTTTTATTCGTCTTTATAAATAACAACTTTACTGATTAAAAGACACTACATTTAACAACATACATAAAAGCTTTTACAAAATTTGGGCATGACCCGTCCATAAGACGAGCGCACCCTGTTAAGATTATAATCAAAACTAAATACAAGACCACGGTTTGTTTGACAACATACTACTAAAACCAAAACAACAAGTTTTGAAAGTATGACTACTAACAAAGTTATGCAAAATAAACAAGCGTTTGACCCAAAACATTAAAGCAAACTAGCGGAAGCGATTGGCATGACATATCAAGAACACGTGCTCGCTCCAATTCTCCAAGTCGCCTAAGATGAGGATTTACCTACATTCACAACAACTTAAAAAAGTTAATCATAATATTTGATTCGCTTACAACAACATCAATATAATTCCATTCGTTTATACTCTTTCATTTCTCTTACGCTTACGGTTACCCAACTAGTTGGATTAGCATATACTCTCATAATGAGATGCAATGGTACACTTACGACCCGGTAACATCGGGTTGAATGCCTTCAACATAAATTCTTCGTTCTATCCGTTAAATGGATTGAACTTCATACATTCCTTATTGCATTCATGTCCACCCGTTCTAAACGGTTGGTATCATATTCTTACTCGACTTGTTCGGTCCGAACCGGTCGACTTGCATAGCTTATCGTAATCTTCGTTAGCATAATCAAACCCACAAGGAGTTTGTTTTTCATTTACTAATAACCATATTCATTATAACTCGGATTGTTCATCATAATTATTAACAAAATTTAAGAAAGGTTTTGTATGCACGGAACATACCTCGGTCTTGCGTGCCTTCCGTTTTCCTAGTGCTTGTACCTTCTTCCTTCACGCCTACATTACAACATTCATTCATTCATTTAGTTCATCTACTTCATTCTACCATTTTTCCAAGTTACTCATAAATTCATCTCTTAAGCATTTCATCAAACACTTGGTAGGCATCATAATTAAGGTATGAGGTACAAGTCTCTAAAGCACATCTTTACTAGTTCATCATCACCCAACATTCATATTTATTCTAATTTTTGCATAATTAATTCCTCCTACATCAATTTATCTAACATTCAAGCATTACAAACTAGATCATATATCAAGATAACATACAATCACAATCATTATGATCTTCTTAATCATAACACAATTTCACAAAGTGGGTTTTCACTACAATCTTTCATGCAACCTAAAATCACACATGATTCTTGTTCTAGGAGGCAATTCTAACTCAAATTTCCCATATATGGTACAAGAAATCGAGATTGGTTGAACCCCTCATTCTATAATTCGTGATTTCAGAAAATTAAGCTTACCACTTCAATAATCGAGTTTAGATGAGTGTAAATCGGAGTTCATGCATTGGATTATCCTTAAATTTCCACTTCAATTTGCTGAATTTGGAGAACAAGGGTTTCACCTTGTTTCCCCTCCTGCTTGATCGATCCACCCCACGCACAGAATGTGTGTTTGTGGGTTTACCCATTATAAATCCTTATTTATTAGAACTTTACACATTACCCCCTTCTAAGTTGATAAGTATTTAATTCAAGCATTATTTCAAATTTTTAGCTTATTTCTTATCATAACCCATCAACTAGGTTACTTTTTGTTCATTTTCATTTATTTTAATTAATAACCGGTTTTTGGGGCGTTACAAACCTACCCGACTCGAATGGATAGCGTCAATTACTTTTTTCCAAAGGGAATTATTTTCCGTTTTATACCTCCAACCCCATTTGAAAAGAAGGGCCGTGTTCACATCTAGTAACTTGTTAAGACCCAATCCCCCGTTTTTCTTGTGCCGAGTAACCTTATCCCAAGCAACCCAATGTAATTTTCTTTCTTCCGCCGAACCTCCCCACAAGAATTTTTTTACCATCGACTCCGATGAGGCGATCACTTTCTTTGGCGCTTTGTAGAGCGAGAAGTAATAGCAAGGCAAACTCTCCATCACCGATTTAATTAGGACCACCCTTCCACCAATAGAAAGAAGATGGGCCTTCCATTTAGCTAGCCGAGCGCGGAAAATATCAATAACCGGTTGCCAATTACCAACACGGTTCATGTTGACACCAACCATAAGACCGAGGTACTTGAAAGGAGGACAATCCGGCTTGCAACCAAATTCACTAGCAAACTCCCCAACTTCATCCAACCCTACTCCTAGCCCATATAAATAAGATTTATCTATGTTGATTTTCAAGCCCGAGCTTAAATAGAAACAACGAAGGATTCTTACTATATTCATAACCTCATTCCTTGACCATTCTCCTAACATGATTGCATCGTCCGCGTATAAAAGATGAGAGATTGACGGACCGTTATTAGCAAGCTTGATACCTCTAATGATTTCCGCCTCCTTCGCTTTGTCAATCATACATGATAAAGCCTCCATCACAACCAAGAAAAGAAAAGGAGAAAGGGGATCCCCTTGCCTCAAACCTTTTTCACATTTAAAAGTAAATGTCGGCGACCCGTTAGCCAAAACCGAAGAGTTGGCCGACTTGAGAATCCCCATAATCCAAAAACACCATTTATCATGAAAGCCCATCTGACGAAGAATGTTCACCACGAAGTTCCAATTAACATTATCATATGCCTTATCAAAGTCAAGCTTGAGAATAAAAGCTTTTGATTTCCTCTTTTTGATCCATGATATAATTTCATTGACGATGAGCGGACCATCCAAAATATACCTTCCCCTAAGAAAGGCAGATTGAGGTTCAGAAATGACCTCCGTATCACAAAGGTAGTAACCTAGTTTTTATATAAACGTTGAAAATGAAGATAAAAAAATTGAGATAAAATAGAAAATGTATGAATATCCGTACACACGTAGATATCGTTTTGGTTATGTTACAAATTTATTTTTTTGGATTTTTTTCGTTTGTTATACCATGTGTTGGTATCGTAAGGAATCGAACGAATACCGATCGAATCCCACCTATGTACACGGGCTCAATCTTCTAGTTTAAAACAAAGTGCAATGACTTTGTAATGTTGATAAAATATGAATTTTGGTATATACAAAATATACATTAAGAACTAGTATATGAGATAGATATTTAGAGTTAAATGTCCCTGTGGTTTGGGTCATTTTAGTTTAATTCAAAGGTTTGAAACGTTGTCATTTTAGTCCGAATAGTTTCAAACGATGCCATTTTAGTCCACTAAGTTAACTCCATCCATTCTTTATGTTAACTAGAAGGGCGTTTCGGTCATTTTATATGCAATTTTGTTAACTAGAAGGCAATTCGACCATATAAAATGACCAAATTGCCCTTCTAGCTAACAGAAAAAATGGATGGAGTTAACACAGTGGACTAAAATGTCAACGTTTGAAACTGTTTGAACATAAAACGACAACGTTTCAAAACTTTGGACTAAACTTGCAAAATGGACCAAAACACAGGGACTAAAATCACATTAAACTCAAATATTTATTATAAAAAAACGAAGATATGTCTAACCACCAATTTAGTTCACTGGTTCGGCATCATAACCGTCTGAATGAAATAGACACTGTTCAAAAGTGTTCAATCGTTCCAATTGTGTTGGGTGTATTGATGATTATATATCCAACTTGCGAGTTGGTCCTATTCAGTACTAACTAGATTATAAGAAGATTGATTAAATTAAATAAAATTTCAAAAATTTCGTGCACGTAAAGACTTGGAAGATGCGTCCAACTATAATTATTAATTAATAAGAGGGTTAATAATACAACTATAATTATTAATTAATAAGAGGGCCCTGGAGGAAGAATTGTTGATGCCGCCAATGTTTTTCCAATTTCAATCACATACTATCATCAACTTGTTAAGTAGGGCCAAACTAGTTACAGATGAGCCCTGCAATTAATAAAATTATCAATATGTAACTAATAAAATTTATACTTATATCATATAACAAAGGTTTCACAGTTTAAAATGTTTTATTTTTGTTACTCAACTATAAAATGTTACTCATTTATTAAATTTTTGTTACTCAACTATACAAGGTGATGATGTCCTTTCAAAAAAAATCTAAATCCAAATTTGTATGTGAATCTACATCTAAATTCTCTGTTCTAAAAAATGTGATTCTGGTCTGCAAAAGTAAATCAACACGATAAATGTTATTTATGTAAAAACATGAATTAATCGAGTGTCAATTAACACTTTTCTCGTAACTGGACCAAATAGTTGGTTGGACTGGAAGCTGCCTAAATAACCACTACAGTTTTTTTTTCTTTGAAAGGCTAAAACCACACCATACGTATTCTTTGTAGGATTTGAACACGCTACTTAACCACCAGACTATCCTTGGAGACTGCTATAGTTTTGTACTCTTGATATTTTTCATTTGGGCCGACTTTATAGTAGTTATTTAAGGCTTCACATTTTGTTAAGACTATATATTGGTTTCTAATGGCTTCATTTTTATTAGTTATTATATATGAAGGAGAAGATGGCTTGGGAAAACTGAAGGAGAAGATGAAAGAAAAAAAAAAAACATGCGGCACAATTTTAACTATAACGTGAAAATCACAGCCAACAGGTATAGCTGCTACACCAAAACTAGGCGCAAAGAACCAATCAGGCTGACCTAGTGGATAAATCAGGAATACAGAAACAAAAACGACAATTGGACCAGAGAATGCGATTGCATTATAAGGTCGCAATTGAACAGATCGAGCAAGTTCGAATTGACGTAACATGAAACCTATTAGTCCGAAAGCGCCGTGGAGAGCAACAAAAGTCCACAGACCGCCTAATTGACACCAACGAGTAAAATCTCCTTGTGCTTCAGGACCCCATAGTAATAACAAAAAATGTGCTAAACTATTAGCAGGAGTAGAAACTGCGGCAGTTAAGAAATTGCAGCCTTCCAAATAGGAACTGGCCAATCCATGGGTATACCATGAAGTTACAAAGGTTGTACCCGTGAACCAACCCCCTACGGCGAAATAGGCACAAGGAAAGAGCAATAGGCCGGACCAGCCTACAAAAACGAAACGGTCCCTACGTAACCAGTCATCCATAATATCAAACAAATCATTTTCGTCTTTGGTAAATTTACCAAGGGCTATAGTCATCGTATATATGGGAGCTACTAAATACACCATTTTTTTACTAATCATACCCCATATAGAAACACCGATCATTACATTATAAATCATTGTTTTTTGTCTTTTTGTTGTCTTTGTTGTTGTTGTTGTTGTTGTTATTATTATTATTAATATAATTTATTTATTTTTGAAATTATTTGGTAAACACATGAAGGAAGGAGAGCCACGTGACGTGAGACACAAAAGCGATCGCATGGCGAGTATCAAAAAAACCTATCAACACTTCACCAAATTACATATCATGTTGATTAAAAGTATTATTTTCTTCCAAACAGTTGACACTAAATTATAAATCATGTTAATAAAAAGTATTATTTTCTTCCTAATAGTCAACACTATACCACATTTCATAATAATAATGATAATAATGATGATAAAATAATTACCATTATTGCTAGTTTTATTATCCAGTATTACTATATATTCGAGTCATACTAATATTATATACTTTACGATCCACGTTTACGGTTTACGTCTATAATTCTCGAGCCGTCCATTACAAAGTTAATATCATTTGATTCAATATGTGGTGATTATCTATATTTATGTAATTTTTAGACTTGTTGATCAACTACTAGAGCATTCATTCACATTTGAATTTATATCCCTATTCCTAACAAATCATATGTATTTTAAAGTTTTATTTAACCTTGTGACTTCATATTTTCCGATTCTATTTTTATATCTTTTCTTTTATTTCTCATATCCTTCATGCTTGAGATACAATCTCTAAATTTTATAAAATGTGAACGACGAATTCGTTCCCTTCCATACATCTAGGGCTTTAGGTTGTATACCTAAGAATATTGAGCTCCTGTGGGTAACGTTCAGGCTAAGCTTTCGACTTGGAAAGCAAATGCTTAGTCATTTGGTGGTGGCGGTTTAAATCTATTGCTAAGAGTATAAGGGCGTCGATTATAGAAACATTTCACGAAGCAAGCGAGTGTGGAAATTTGTCCTAGTGAAATGTGTTATTGCAAGGGGTTAGGAAGAATATTGGTTTAAGGTTAAGTGGGTGCAGTCAAGATGGAATAGGTGTATTCATAGAAAGGCAAATATTTTTTGTTGGAGATCGAGTTTTGATTAATCGTTTACCCACTCGTCTTAATTTCGACAAAAAAGGGTTAATGTTCCACTAGTTTTATGTCCAAATTGTGTAAAGAAGCCATACTCTTTGGATCATCTTTCTTGGAGAATGTGAGGTGGCCAGTGGCGGACCCAGAAAAAATTTTCAAGGGGTGCGGATAAGAGGTTTAACCAAATTTTCAAGGGGTGCGGGGAGAATTTTACCTTATAAAATACACTAAATTTTTTTTTTCAAGGGGTGCGCCCGCCCACCCTGGACTCTTACTAGGTCCGCCCTTGGAGGTGGCTAGAAGACTATGGGCATCGATTGCTTCTTGGTTAGAGTTGAAGCTTTAAGGTTCTAAAAGTCCAATCGATCTCATAGAATGCTTGGATTTGGCGCATATGACAACTTAATAAAAACTAGTGAAGGTTATTTTATTTACTACATGGGGGTGATATGAAGGTACATGAATGATTTAAAAGAAGGAAATGATATTTCATGATATTGTTCTTTTCTATTTTTTGTGGGTTGTTAATAGGTTAAGGGAAGTTAAAATTGATTTGGATCAAGTGGTTAAAAATCCTCTAATGTATTTATCAGGGGTGTCCCTGGTTGTGGGCGAGAGGACTACTAGCCAAGGCCTGATATGTCGAAGGCGCGTTATTTTAAAAAAACCCGATATGTATATGTAATTTTTTTTAATAAGGTATACCCATACAAACATCAATATAGTGTTGGAAAATTAGTGAAAGGATATTTAATTAATTTACAATTGAGTGAAATTATAATTACTAATTAAACTATTCATATAGTAAAACTTTTGAGTAGAGTTTTATTGATGACATTTGATGAAATTATAATTACTAATCACCTCACCATATTAGAACTTTGTGGTGGATATGTTTAGTCAAATGGGGTTTGGAGAAAAGTGGTGCAATTGGATTTGGGGTGTTTTGTCTTCTGCTCGAGCCTCGGTATTGGTCAATGGCGCTCCAACTTTCGAGTTCAAATGTGAGAAAGGGATGCGGCAAGGGGATCCCATATCCCCGTTCCTGTTTGTGGCGGTGATGGAAGGTTTATCGTGTCTATTGGATAAAGCAGTGGAGGTAGGAGTTTTCTCGGGGATTATTCTCCCAGATGACGGGCCTTCTATTTCTCATTTGTTCTTTGCGGATGACGCTTTGATAGTAGGGGGATGGGAAGCTAATAACGCGTTGAATGTTGTTAGACTTCTTAGGTGCTTCCACGCTTGCTCGGGTTTAAAAATCAACCTAGGCAAGTCCAACCTTTATGGTACAGGGGTGGATAGTTTGGAGGTAGGGGTGGTGGCCGACGCGGTTGGGTGTAAATAGGATACTCTTCCTTTCAAGTATCTCGGATTGAAGGTGGGGGCGAATATGACCCGTATTAACAATTGGAAGACGTTTTATGATATCTTTGAGTCCAGGTTAGCGCTTTGGAAATCGGCCCTCTTGTCGATGGGTGGTAAAACTACGTTGATTCGCTCGGTTCTTCAGAGTCTCCCGTGTTTTTACTTCTCGTTATATAAAGCTCCAGCGAAAATTTTAAAGGATCTGGAAGGTATGATTAGAAAATTTTTATGGGGAGGGTCTAGTGTGGCTAAAAAAACCCACTGGGTTTCTTGGGATATAGTGGCGAGGCCTAAGAAAAGAGGGTGCCTGGGGCTTAGTAATATTAATTCGGCTCTCCTTTGCAAATGGGCTTGGAGATATAAATCTGAAAAGGACAAACTTTGGGTCAAGGTCATTGATTCTATTCATGCCGGAGGTACGGGTTGGTCGCTCCTTCCGGTCAGAAAATCGGTACGTGGGGTTTGGTCTAATTTAGTTGATGTGATTAACAAACCGTTACTAGGAGGCTCGAGTATCCGCAATCTGTTTAAAGGTAATGTTGGCAGAGGTGATGAGATTCTTTTTTGGCTGGACCCTTGGTTAATGGACTCACCTCTTAAAGATGCTTTCCCTCATTTGTTTTCCCTCGAGGTTGTTAAAACTTGTTCGGTCAGTGATCGGTTACCTGGGAATTGGTTATGGAGGCATGACCCGGATCAGGAAGTAGAAGCGACCGAACTTTCTGATTTAATTGCTGCGGTTTCTTCGGTTGTCCTGTCTGAAAGGAGGGATGGATGGATTTGGAAGGGCGATCAGTCGGGTGGCTTCTCAGTTAGCTCGGTTAAAAAACATCTGGAAAATATTGTAGGTCCCCTAACCCGTGCGGATCGTAACAGAATCGTCGATCTAACCTAGAGTGCGGAATCCCCTAGATCAGATTTCACAAAAAACGAGTAGAACAAGAATCTCTATAAACCCGATCTTTATTGATTATCTTCAAACGATTACAATCAATCAAGATCCCAATTCGTCCAAGCCTTTCTCTTTTACGAATTCTCTCCAAGATGATTAAGGTGATTCGAAGATTAGCCTAAACCCTAATGCTAAGCTTTGTTTATATAGGACAAAGCTTTGCACATGGGCTAGGTCATGGGCTAGGCCCATTTCGCCTACCATCCCCCTAAGTGGGTTTCGTTTGGCCCAATCACTCTTAATTAACTATTACAATGCTAAACCCGCTAACCGTTTATCGTTTTACTAATTACAAGATATCCAAAGACCAAATCTAAGCTGTTGTCACAAATATGCACCAACAAACTCCCCCTTGACAATAGCTCGCAAAGGCATCTTCAGTTTTCAGAATCTCACAGTCTTTTGGTCTTTGGATAGCTTCAGCTTTAACAGCTTCTGTCAGCAACAGACTCCCCCTAAGCTGATGCATCCAATCACCAAATCTTCAAAACGTTAGCACTTGAGTAAACTCCAGTTTAGCTTTTGTATAGCACTCTTCAAACTCTTCAACTTTGATTGCAATGTAGAAAGGAGGTTCTACCATGCATCCAATCAAACTCTCATCTTTATAGCAACTTCTCAGCAACTTACTGCTTCAATCTGTATACTATAAAACAAACATCTCGAGAAACCATAAGAATTTTTCAACAAACGTTAAACAAATTATTATTATTCAAGAGATAGTTAAACTGTATCACAGATTAAGCACTTTCCAATTCAACTCCAACATGCACAATTTTTAAACAAACACCTTATAACCTGCATGATTTAAAAAATTTTGAACTCACTTTCTAACACTGTCTCCCCCTGTCAGTAACAACTCCTCCAAGAATAACAGTTTTCCGTACATTAAGAATTTTAACAGAAAAAGACACTATTTTTGTATTTTCTGAAAGCAAGTAAATAACAGAAAGCAATAAACACTCTATTTTTGTGAGAATCACCGGTAAGAAGATCATATCAGCACAATCAAACTTTTTCACACCATTAGTTAATTCTTTATGTAATTTTCCGTGAAAAGCAGTTCAAGACGATTACCAGTATGTTTGTCCACCTAAACAAAATGCATGAACATTTCAAGTACCATTACCGTATGATACGTTAAGGTAATATTATTTCTGAGATACTAGCGTGTCCCACTTCAGGATATACCCCCGCGATCAAGGTATGCACAAAGATTCATCGTAGTAGGTGAGTATATTGAATTCATCCGTTTTGTTTTTCAACGTTTAGATAATTGGTGAACAGGCCAGTACTTCCGTACAGTAAAGAGACCAAAATATCTAACGAGGGCTAAGACAAATACCAATTGTTTGGTACGAATTATGCATTTTGCACTTTATGAATGACTCTTTATGAGAGCTTCTTCATTTTCAGGGTTTTGGCATTTTTAGCTCTTTTAAGATATCCTGGGTGTGTCTAGGTCAGCATATATCTGGATGCAGCAGAAGGACATCCCTGATATCCCCAGATGAAATAACAGTATAAAGACCCAAAACTTCAGATTTTGGCAATCTATCAACGCAAGATTTAAGGTCATTAAACCATACACCACTGATGTGTTCCCCACTCATACTCAGTTCATTTAAGTTTATATCACATTGGTAAGTTGATTATTTCATGCTTTTGCCTACTGGTACATCATATGATGAAGCTGCTATGTTAGACCCTAATTTGTACATGACAAAAGTCGCAGCGGAAAACACGAACCATGAAATTTCTTTCATTACCAACGTTTTGACTTACTTGAAAGTTCGTTTTGATATGTGTCTTCTACAAAGATAAAGCATAAGTCTTGTTTCCTAATAGTACATACTCAATTATTCCCGTACAATCTATCTTGTGACTCGATCTTCGATCTCTAATCCTTGTTATAATCGCCCGTTATCCATACAACCTGCACTCACCACATACATTCATAAACATTAGCACACATTATATAAACAAGATACATTCACGTAAACTTCACATTTCGTCATCTTTCAAACTTTAAGCATTTCATCTGCGTATCCATTTCCTGGTGAGGCTTCAGTAATGTACCTGCATCACTTTTTCATTCTCAAGGTACACCATCAATAACGTTAACACCCAACATATCTAAGTCATACATACATACGTACTTGCATACCTACTTACATACACATCTACATACGTACATACCCTTTCTACAACTTTACATACATGCATACACTCCTACATGTCTTTATACATACACACATACACAACTACCTACGTACATACCTTTCCACATCTTTACATGCATGCCTACACTCATACACATCTTTATACATACATACATACACATCTGCATACGTACATACCCTTCCTTACAGCATTACATATATACATAATTACTCGTCTACATACGTGTAGAACACCTTGCATACCTCTTATATACTTATACGTTATTTACATGAGACTTAAACTTTGATTTATAGCCCATAAACATCTAAGGATCGATCAAAATCATGTTTAGAAAGTCCGCCGTAGTCCACGGACAACAAACCGAAGCCTACGATACATAGATCGACTTAAATAACAATTTTCAGACTTTTGGACTTAGGGAGGTCGTCGGCGACGGCCCTAGGGCCCGTCGGCGACGGCCCGTAGTTTTTCCCGTAGCCAAAACCCCGTAGACAGGAAGATAACCCGTCGGAGAAAAACTGATTTTCCCTTTCCCGTCGGCGACGGCCTCCTTGCCCGTCGGCGACGGCCTCTCCAAAGTGCCCTTTTTCTGCAGTTTCGCTTCATCGTCCGAACGCACTAAAACGCGCATAACTTTCGAACCGTTTACCCGTTTAACCTCCCGTTTCTTCCTACATGCTTGTAAATTCACATTCTATCATATAAACTTAAAATCCCACATCCGGATTACGGAAATTCTTAACTTACACGCTATCGTCTTATTATTCGTTTATGATTTATTCGACCCGTTCATGCATTCATCAACATAACTTGGTTATTTTACCATAGCATCTTATAAATCTAACCATATCCGTGACGTCTATCATAACCTACTAAATTCTTGGATGTCTTGCATCCTCTTAACACATTATCGTTCATATGCTTAACTTGACCCGTTAAGGGTATTCGCGCATTAATTGGTCTATGACTGACCAAACCATCATCCCCACTTCCATACTTGTCCAAAACATTACTTTAATCGAATAACTTACTTCTAAACGACTATTAAGATCGTCTACCCCAAAATACCCGTCAAGGGCATTTTGGTCAACCTTAAACCCATCATTTACGACGAAGGACTTTAACACATATTTGACCTCAAACATCATGTTTAATTCATTACAACAATTTATTACTTACTTGTACTAAGAAGTGATTACGGAAATCACTTACCTTATGCGTCCGTGCTCGTATCCGATTCCTTGCCTCTTCTTGACCCGTTAACACCTCATGCTTGAGTCCGTCCCGACGTGATTCCTATACTTTCATTTCATCGAAATCACGCTCTTATTAGCATACACCTTTGTACACGTAACAATCATATCACTCGCATAATTCTCACTTAACTTTCCTTAGTCATTTCTAACAAGCATTAAAATACATAATCAACTTCATATAATCATATCCGTATACGTTAAACTCATGTAACTCATCATGTCATTACATTTAACACGGATTGCTATAACATGTACCATACGACTTCCCATCAACCTACATTTACGATAACGAGTCAAATCATGTTTCTTATACTTAGTTGACTTTCAAAAGTCAACTATTAACCATACTTAACTATCGACTTATCATCACATACCCGTAACATCATAATCGACTATACGGACGACACTATATACATTTCATCATACACTTGATGTGAGTACTACCTCATAAGCATAACGTACAACTATTTCATGCACAATTCTTCTAAACTCATACATAACCCATCAAAACCAACTACTAATCATCATGTATCATTCCAAATGAACATTAAACATAACATCATCATATTCCTATACTTTCATCTAACAATAATTCATCATACCCACATAATACATCAATCATTCAACAAGACTTGAACATAGGAGGTGATTCTAGTCATCATCTTCACCCTAACTAACGGGTGTCACCTCTAATCATCAAATTAACGCAAACCATTCATAACCCATGTTCTACACGAGGATTCTAACCCTTGTACATGATCAATTTCATATTAACTCACGGATTAGAACATAACCCACTTCACCCATGATCACCAATCTTAGATTTAAGACATACCTTATGATCCCCTCGTGTTGGTGATCATTAATCCATGCTCGGTTATGGATTTCAGCTTCATCTTGCCTTCCAATTTGAGCTTAAAGGCGATTTAGGGTTTGAGGCTCCATGGGAGCCTCCTGATCTTTCTCGAACACACACGTATGTGTGTGTTTGTGTGTTTAGTTATTTTATAACTTAACTTTCATTTGTTCCATTTTAGCCCCTCGGGTTTAATTTTAAAACATAACTGACACTACCTTAATCATTTAAGACTTTTGACCATACCCTTAACTAGGTTAAATAGCCTAGTTATTTATTTCCTGACGTGTCACATAATAACATACAACAAATATTAACATTCAGATTTTGGGGCGTTACAAGTCTACCACCCTTAAACAAGGTTTCGTCCCCGAAACCTTTCTCACTTTCATCGAACACACATTATCTTTTCTTCCAGTCCATCCATACGACCACTAGCCCATACTTTCCTGATCATTCTTTCCTATTTCATTTGCATTTTCATTTACTTGACCTGTCAATAACTGGTCAATACACATACTCTTCCGTCCTTTAATATGATCCATTCTTAATGGATCTAATATCTCCATCTCACCTCTACAAATTTACATTCTCTACATACTCTGTATAACTTTTAACTTTTGTTTTGTTACCACCACAAAACTTACTATTTCATAGTCACACCTACGTGCTTAACTCTAACGTTAACCTTACTCTACGTTTTCTACAGTTACGTATACCTTGCATACCTTTATATTATCTTTAAATCATTTCGTTCATTTCACATTACTATTGCTTTCACTTCATGCATTACTTAATTCACGTGTATAAATAGTTCATATCTCTCCAATCATGAGTTAAACATTTTACTAACCTCTTTTTCATTTCCCAAACCACGATCCGCAACCCAGATCGATCATCTTCTCCTCGAGTACTAACCGTATAGGCCAGCTTTCATTCCTTCGTGTAATGAGCTTCCGCTCGTGCACGTCCTTTCATCAACACGATTGGTTTCATCACATCAATAGTTCTAACATTATCATCTACAACATCGGCGGTTAGCATATGTCATTCAAACATTCATTACACTAAGTGATTACCCACCTATAACTCTTCTACAATTTCCTACGTGCTTGCTATAACGTGCCACACATTCTATTTCTTACATACAATCCTTTCATTCAATTTATCATTTCGCCAACTGAAGTACACGCTCGTACTTCCTTCCATTCATGCTTACTTGTGAAGACCTTATTACATCGTTTCAATATTTCCTACTGAGCTTACCATTCCCGCCCATACTCAAGTTATTGTCCGGGTCACAGCCCGTCATCATTCTGACTTCTAAGAGTCAATTACTAACACATCTAACACGTAACTTATACAAAACTTCGTTTATTATACTATCACTTTTTACTTTATACTTATTTCTATGACCCGTTCGACTCAATCATGGTCAAACTGTCGACATCTTCTTAGGCGGATTAATTTCATCTTCTTATATTTTTGAATCCGTCTCACGGATTCAGACGCATCATTCATGCTTTTTCATTCATTGAATCCGCCTTACGGATTCAAACATTGCATTCACGTCTTTCATCCTTGAATCCGTCTAGTGGAGTCAAACATTCATTCATGCCTTTCATCCTTGAATCCATCTCACGGATTCAAACATATCATCCATGCCTTTCATCCTTGAATCCGTCTCACGGATTCAAACATATCATCCATGCCTTTCATCCTTGAATCCGTTTCACGGATCCAAACATTGCATTCATACCTTTCATTCTTGAATCCGTCTCACGGATTCAAACATAACATTCATACCTTTCATCCTTGAATCCGTCTCACGGATTCAAACATAACATTCATATCTTATTGATCCGTACTTAATTACGGATTCCACATTCTTCATTCTTATCAGGCATGTTTTTCGTACTTTCATAGTACTCTCAATTTCCCGAGAGTCTTACTTCCCATTTCACCCACACGCCCGCCTGCTACCTAACTCTACCGGACATACCTGTAACCATTATCATGTTCTCACGAACGTCCTACGTTTCTCGTGTACTGGCCAGGTACACAATCCACATAGTAGTTTCGTGCCTTCATGTAATTGTCACCTTATGTCCGTAGACTTAGGTTTCGGCGCGTGTATTACTTCCAGTACTTCATTACTATACGATCATTGTCTTTCATTTTAAAATTTTTCCTTCCCTTAATTAATTTTGCCATTTCTTACACCCACATATTACATTTACGTACCTGGGCTCATTTGCCTATTTATCTTATTACCTCTTTGCCTGCTTTAGTATTCATCCTAGACTGCATTCACGGATCATCCTCTTCCAACACTTATGCTTACCTTGCACATACAAAACCGTCAGTTTCCTTATACGTATACATAAGTACATACTTTCATTAGCCTTTACCTTTGGATCTTGATCGAGTCTTAGATTGTACGGACTTCTTATCTCAAGAGCACACAAGTTTGAGTTCAAGTACTTACCTTCTCGTACTTGATTCCCTCAAACCAGGGCTCTGATACCAACTTGTTAGACCCTAATTTGTACATGACAAAAGTCGCAGCGGAAAACACGAACCATAAAATTTCTTTCATTACCAACGTTTTGACTTACTTGAAAGTTCGTTTTGATATGTGTCTTCTACAAAGATAAAGCATAAGTCTTGTTTCCTAATAGTACATACTCAATTATTCCCGTACAATCTATCTTGTGACTCGATCTTCGATCTCTAATCCTTGTTATAATCGCCCGTTATCCATACAACCTGCACTCACCACATACATTCATAAACATTAGCACACATTATATAAACAAGATACATTCACGTAAACTTCACATTTCGTCATCTTTCAAACTTTAAGCATTTCATCTGCGTATCCATTTCCTGGTGAGGCTTCAGTAATGTACCTGCATCACTTTTTCATTCTCAAGGTACACCATCAATAACGTTAACACCCAACATATCTAAGTCATACATACATACGTACTTGCATACCTACTTACATACACATCTACATACGTACATACCCTTTCTACAACTTTACATACATGCATACACTCCTACATGTCTTTATACATACACACATACACAACTACCTACGTACATACCTTTCCACATCTTTACATGCATGCCTACACTCATACACATCTTTATACATACATACATACACATCTGCATACGTACATACCCTTCCTTACAGCATTACATATATACATAATTACTCGTCTACATACGTGTACAACACCTTGCATACCTCTTATATACTTATACGTTATTTACATGAGACTTAAACTTTGATTTATAGCCCATAAACATCTAAGGATCGATCAAAATCATGTTTAGAAAGTCCGCCGTAGTCCACGGACAACAAACCGAAGCCTACGATACATAGATCGACTTAAATAACAATTTTCAGACTTTTGGACTTAGGGAGGTCGTCGGCGACGGCCCTAGGGCCCGTCGGCGACGGCCCGTAGTTTTTCCCGTAGCCAAAACCCCGTAGACAGGAAGATAACCCGTCGGAGAAAAACTGATTTTCCCTTTCCCGTCGGCGACGGCCTCCTTGCCCGTCGGCGACGGCCTCTCCAAAGTGCCTTTTTTCTGCAGTTTCGCTTCATCGTCCGAACGCACTAAAACGCGCATAACTTTCGAACCGTTTACCCGTTTAACCTCCCGTTTCTTCCTACATGCTTGTAAATTCACATTCTATCATATAAACTTAAAATCCCACATCCGGATTACGGAAATTCTTAACTTACACGCTATCGTCTTATTATTCGTTTATGATTTATTCGACCCGTTCATGCATTCATCAACATAACTTGGTTATTTTACCATAGCATCTTATAAATCTAACCATATCCGTGACGTCTATCATAACCTACTAAATTCTTGGATGTCTTGCATCCTCTTAACACATTATCGTTCATATGCTTAACTTGACCCGTTAAGGGTATTCGCGCATTAATTGGTCTATGACTGACCAAACCATCATCCCCACTTCCATACTTGTCCAAAACATTACTTTAATCGAATAACTTACTTCTAAACGACTATTAAGATCGTCTACCCCAAAATACCCGTCAAGGGCATTTTGGTCAACCTTAAACCCATCATTTACGACGAAGGACTTTAACACATATTTGACCTCAAACATCATGTTTAATTCATTACAACAATTTATTACTTACTTGTACTAAGAAGTGATTACGGAAATCACTTACCTTATGCGTCCGTGCTCGTATCCGATTCCTTGCCTCTTCTTGACCCGTTAACACCTCATGCTTGAGTCCGTCCCGACGTGATTCCTATACTTTCATTTCATCGAAATCACGCTCTTATTAGCATACACCTTTGTACACGTAACAATCATATCACTCGCATAATTCTCACTTAACTTTCCTTAGTCATTTCTAACAAGCATTAAAATACATAATCAACTTCATATAATCATATCCGTATACGTTAAACTCATGTAACTCATCATGTCATTACATTTAACACGGATTGCTATAACATGTACCATACGACTTCCCATCAACCTACATTTACGATAACGAGTCAAATCATGTTTCTTATACTTAGTTGACTTTCAAAAGTCAACTATTAACCATACTTAACTATCGACTTATCATCACATACCCGTAACATCATAATCGACTATACGGACGACACTATATACATTTCATCATACACTTGATGTGAGTACTACCTCATAAGCATAACGTACAACTATTTCATGCACAATTCTTCTAAACTCATACATAACCCATCAAAACCAACTACTAATCATCATGTATCATTCCAAATGAACATTAAACATAACATCATCATATTCCTATACTTTCATCTAACAATAATTCATCATACCCACATAATACATCAATCATTCAACAAGACTTGAACATAGGAGGTGATTCTAGTCATCATCTTCACCCTAACTAACGGGTGTCACCTCTAATCATCAAATTAACGCAAACCATTCATAACCCATGTTCTACACGAGGATTCTAACCCTTGTACATGATCAATTTCATATTAACTCACGGATTAGAACATAACCCACTTCACCCATGATCACCAATCTTAGATTTAAGACATACCTTATGATCCCCTCGTGTTGGTGATCATTAATCCATGCTCGGTTATGGATTCCAGCTTCATCTTGCCTTCCAATTTGAGCTTAAAGGCGATTTAGGGTTTGAGGCTCCATGGGAGCCTCCTGATCTTTCTCGAACACACACGTATGTGTGTGTTTGTGTGTTTAGTTATTTTATAACTTAACTTTCATTTGTTCCATTTTAGCCCCTCGGGTTTAATTTTAAAACATAACTGACACTACCTTAATCATTTAAGACTTTTGACCATACCCTTAACTAGGTTAAATAGCCTAGTTATTTATTTCCTGACGTGTCACATAATAACATACAACAAATATTAACATTCAGATTTTGGGGCGTTACAAGTCTACCACCCTTAAGCATTTTAAATCAGTTTGAGTGTGACAGTCTAACTTGCTGATGTACTATCATTTCTTCTTTTTCACACAGTGATAACTCATTTTTGATTTTCTATTTTTTTATGTTTTTGATTTTTCAATGTTTTTGTATTTTTTATTTTTAAGAAAAACAGTAAACTATTTACAAAATTCTTATGAAAAACCAGTTATTCAGGATTTCTCATCCCGTTGAGTTCGACTAAGTGTTCAAAGCGAGCTCGACCAAAAGCTTTTGTGTAAAGATCAGCAAGGTTATCTAGTGTGTCGACTCGGTGTAATTCAATGAGTCGCTTTTCAGCACAATCCCGTATAAAGTGATGACGTATGTCAATATGTTTAGTTCTACTGTGCTTTACGGGATTGTTTGTGATTGATATAGTGGCATTATTGTCTATCATAATAGGAGTACGAGTGAAATCCAAACCGTAATATCGCATCTGCTGTTGAATCCAGAGAACCTGAGAGCAACAGCTACCCGCAACAATATATTCAGCTTCACACGTAGATGTAGACACACAAGATTGCTTCTTGCATTGCCAAGACACAATCATGCCTCCTAAGAACTGACAACCACCTGTTGTAGACTTTCTGTTTGATTTGCATCCTCCAAAGTCTGAATCAGTGTAAGCAACGAACCTTAAATCACTATCAGCTGGATACCATAACCCAAGTTTAGGTTTCCCCTTCAAGTAACGAAGAATACGCTTCACTGCTTTCATGTGTGACTCTTTTGGATTTGCCTGATATCTGGCACACAAGCATACGGCAAACATGATGTCAGGTCTTGAAGCAGTCAAGTACATTAGAGAACCAATCATCGCCCTGTATTGAGTAGGATCAACATCTTCAGTGCTTTCATGATCTGGGCCAAGATTGTGATTTTCACAAATGGGTGTGTTGAAAGTAGAGCAATCATTCATTTTGAACCGATCCAAAATGTCATACACATACTTCGTTTGATGAATAAACATCCCATCCTCCTTCTGTTCAACTTGTAATCCCAGAAAGTAAGACAGCTCACCCATAGCGCTCATTTCAAACTTGCTCTTCATCACCTGTTCAAACTCTTTACACATGTTTTCGTCTGATGACCCAAAGATGATGTCATCCACGTATACCTGTACCAGCAGAAAATCTTCCTTCTTCCTCTTTATGAACACTGTACTGTCAATTTGACCTCTTTCAAAACCATTTTTGAGCAGATGTGTCGACAGTGTGTCGTACCACGCCCTAGGAGTTTGATGTAACCCATACAAAGCCTTATCAAGTTTATAAACTCGATCTGGATAGTCTGGATTAACGAACCCATCTGGTTGTGAGACATACACCACTTCTTGGACTTTCCCGTAAAGAAATGCACTCTTCACGTCTAGTTGAAAAACTTTAAAGCCCTTGAATGAAGCGAAAGCTAGAAACAAACGAATTGCCTCCAACCTTGCCACAGGTGCAAACACTTCATTGTAATCTATTCCTTCTTGTTGATTGAATCCTTTCACCACTAACCGAGCCTTGTTGCGCGTGACAATACCTCTTTCATCCTTCTTACACCTAAATACCCATTTAGTGCCAATCTCTCTTTCACCTTTAGGAAGGTCCACTAACTCCCAAACCTTCAACTTCGCAAACTTGGCCAATTCCTCTTGCATAGCTTCAACCCATGAATTGTCTTTAAGAGCCATATGAATGTTCTTCGGCTCCTCTTGGGAAATAAAGCAACTATACAAGCATTCATTCACTATCCCAGTCTTCTCAATCGAAACAAATAAACCCGAATTAGCAGCAATGCTTCTTCTCGTCTGAACACCTGCAGTAGGATCTCCAAGTATCATATCAACCGGATGATCCCTATTTGCTCGTGTAGAAGCAACAACATCAACTTCTAGATTATCACCCAGGTTAGATCCAACCTCCCCCTGAATATTCTGATTTGCAAACGGAATAACAAACTCCTCCCCCTGAATGGGTTCATAGTCACTATCGCTTGAATCAGGATCAGCAGCACCTTGGGAAGTTTCCGGAGCATCTGACATATCAACATTCGATCTAGGCATGAACTCGCCTTCATCGTCTTCACATACCACTGTTTGAATCAGCTGAGAATCATCTGCATCAGAAACCTCAGGAATATTAAATGATTTAAATACACTTTCATAATCATATAATATAGCAGGACCACTCGTTGATTGTTGAGGCTTATAGGAAGTAATTTCCACATTAAAAACAACCTCAATTTTACCAGTTTTGAGATTAAAAACCCTTTTATTCGGTGTGCCAGGCACGTAACCTAGAAAGTAGCCTTCGTCAGCCACCTCACCGAATTTTTGTTTATCTTTGTTTCGTACAATGGTGCAGGGTAATCCAAATGGTTCAAAGCCTGTTAAGTTTGGTTTTTCGTTAAACATCAACTCATGACAAGTTTTGTTAAAACGTTTAAAACTTTGTTTAGGACGTAGCAAGCTGTATTCACAGCTTATCCCCAGAAAAGAACTGGTAGCTTTGAATCTGAAAGCATTGTCCTAGCGGCTTCAATCAACGTCCTGTTTTTCCTCTCAGCGACTCCATTCTGTTGAGGAGTATAAGGAGCAGAATATTGATGTTCTATTCCCTTTCGAAGACAGTAGAGATCCAGAATCTAATTCTTGAACTCCGTGCCATTATCACTCCTTATCCTCTTGATCCTTGCATCATGGACGTTTTCCAATTTTGTAAAAAGATCTATCAGCATTTCCACTGTCTCATCTTTTGTACCTAAAAAGAAAACCCATGAATAACGTGAGTAATCATCAGTGACAACAAGACAGTAGTACTTTCCACCTATGCTCCTCACGTTCACTGGACCGAATAAATCCATGTGAAGTAATTCATAAGGGGCATTAATGGAATTTACTGTTTTAGACTTATGAGGTTTCTTGTGTTGTTTTCCCTTTTGACATGGAAGACATTTATCTTCCACTTGAAACCTCAGCAATGGAACCCCTTTCACTAGCTCATTTTTGATGATATAATTCATTTTGCGGTAGTGAATATGGGCCATGCGTCTGTGCCACAACATAGATTCAGCTTCAGATGCTTTTGACTGTAAACACGCCACCGCAGTAGTTGGATCCTTGGCACCCATGTCCATGACATAAGTATCATTTTTCCTTGGTGCACGCATTACTATCCAATCGTCCGGAATGACCAAACCCGGTTTCAACACCAATGCCTCAGACTTTGTAAAATGGACCGAGTGACCCTTGTCGCAGACTTGTGACACGCTCATCAAATTGTGTTTAAGCTGCTCAACATAGTTCACTTTGTCCAAAGTGATCTTCCCATTCGTCACTTTTCCTCGACCAGTAATCCTACCACCTTTAGCACCAGCAAAATTTACATGTCCACCATCATATTCTTCAAATTCAGAAAACAACCTCGCATCCCCCGTCATGTGCCTGGAGCAGCCACTATCAACATACCATAAGTTGATAATCCTCCTTAGCAGCTCCTGCACACACCAACGAAACGATTAGTTAGATTGGGGGACCCAAGCCTTAATGGTCTTGGGTCTTCCAGATTCATCAACTACAGGAACATCCATCCAGTATCCATCACTCATAACTGGAGTCTTGGATCTTGGACCTGTTGATGGAAATGGTGCATGATTTCCATAAGGTCTCTGGTCCTGAGGGTACCTATTTGTATTTGGACTATGTGACCTTTGAAAATTTTGATTTTGATTCCAAGAACCTTGATTGTTGTAATTTCTAAAGCCAATGTTATAAAAAGTTCGACCACCATTATTTTGGTATCGATTTTGATATTGGCCTTGACTTCTGAAATTATTTGTGTTTTGATTGTTCATTCTTGGTGAACTACTTCTAGGTCTTTCATATCTGCCTGATGTAGATTCAGGCTGAAATCTTGGTTGATTTCTTTGAAAATGAGGAACTTGTGGAGTTCCTTTTTCAGCCTTATCTACACCACCTGCAACACCCTGTTGTTGCTTTGGAGCAGATTTCTTTGGAGAATTTGATACCTTCTCCTCATTATCACCTTTCTTCTCTGGTGATTTCCCTCTTTGATTCTCACTAACTTGTGCTTCAATCTTTTTATTAGGACAGCAGCTAGCTACATGTCCTTTGGTGTGACATTTGAAGCACGATCTCTTTTTCGAAGACTTCTCAGCTGAAGCCTTTGAACTAGATTCTGGTTTTGATGATGATGCTTAGAAGGATTTGGTTCAGTTTGCTTAGTTTCAAGATTTTCTATGTTTTTGTTTTTAGCAAACTCTACATTTGATTCATTTTCTATAACAGCTGTTTCGTTTTTCATATCACTTCCTTGAACAAAATTAACCTTTTTAACAAAAGTTTGATTTTTGTTTTTAGAAGGTGTATTATTCTTTTTCAAAACAGGTTTGCTGTTACTTTCCTTCTTAGCATCATTATTTTCAAACACATCACCTTGACTGGATGTGAAACTACTTGGTGATGTTGACAGTAAGTCTGTGAACTCATCTTCATCAGGTAAGAAAGAATAGTCATGACTAAGAGGAGGTGGGACTTCATTGAAGCCCTTGAATCCCACACTGGTCTTGTCATTACTCTTCTTTAACCCACCCATCATGTGTTTCATAACAAAAGTAGAATCCCTGAATTAACCTAATTTCTTTTCGAGTTCAACAATTTTGAGTTGTGCATCTGACAACTCTTTGCATTTTTCAGAAATTTCTTTTGTTTTCTCAGCCATCATGTCATGAGCTAAGTCTATGACTTGAAGTTTTTCGTTTAGTTTGCAGGTTAAAACTTCAATTTCAGCTTCATAGCCTTTTATCTTTTTCAAAAATGATGACTCATTTCTTTTAGCAAAGAAATTTGATTCTTTTACGTTAGACATTTCGCTCACCAGACTTTTGTTTTGAGTTGACAACCTGTCAACTTCACCCTGTAATTCACGACATTTTAAACAAACAGAAGTAGCAGAGTTACTTACCTCTCCTGTCGATTTGTCTGAGTTGGCCATGAGAGCAGCAAGTTGAGCTTCCATTCTTTTATATTTCGCATCTCTCTCTTCAGCTTCCCTTTCATGCTCAGACTTTGGCTTTTCTTTTTCAGCTTCTGTTGTCTGATCAGCATTCTTTTCCTCAGCTTCATTTTCCTTCTTAACCTCAGCATCATCTACTGTAGCTTCACCTTCATCAACTGGCACAATCTCTGCCATGAATGCCTGAGTGACATTCTCATCATTTTCCAAGTGAATACTCCAGTCATATGAACCCTCTCTTGCAGTAGAGATCAACGCCCTTGAGTTAGAGTTGTTTGATGAACTTCTATTGTTTGAACTCTGACTCGAAGTCTCATGCTTTTGTTTCTGACATTCCCTAGCCAAATGACCATAACTTTGGCAGTTAAAGCACCTGACTTTGGCCTTGTCAAAACCAACACTCTTTCCTACAAACTTTCTTCCAGTTCTGTTCATGAACCTCTTCACACGTCTCGAAATCATGGCCATCTGCCATTGCAAATCCATCTCTTCTAGATCATCAGGGTCAATCTGATCATAATCTTCATCTAAAGTGGCAGGATCAGATATCTTCCCCTGAATGTAGTTCTCATAAGAAGCAACAAATGAAGCAAGTAGAGCAAGATGTTCTTCAGCAGACTTCACACTCATTGGCATCGACTTCGCACTACTACTTTGCTTAGCAGTTGATGTTCTCTTAGCTCCTGTTGATCCTCCTGAAGCAGCTACAAAACACACATCACCATCCTCATTTACTGTGACCTGTTCATTATCACACGAAAGAAATGCAGTAGCAGAGTCGCTAAAAGCATCATGAGTTGAAGAAGATGTAAGCCCATTGTAAATCCCTGGATCTTGAACCTGATCATATCCAGTGTCCTTCTTCTTCATACTGAGCTCATAAGCTCTTAGCTTTCCAACTACTTCTTCCAGTTCCTTTGTCTCATAATCAGCTTCTCCCTTGATCATGAGAGTGTAGATATCCCATTTCGCAGGTAGAGCATCAAGCAGCTTGTCATTTTTCTCTATGTCAGTATAGCAATCTATATCATAATTGTCCAATTCTGACATCAGATGGTAGTATCGAGTGATGACGTCCTTAAGTGACTCATTCTTCATGTACTTGAATACAGCAAACTGCTTCTTCAGTAGATCAACTTTGTTCTTCTTGACATCAGCATTTCCTTCATATCTCTTCTCTAGTGCATCCCACATTTCTTTTGAAGTAGTGTACTTCTTAAAGGTATGTTTGATGCTATCAGGTAGGGACATTTTGATAGCAGCCAAGGCTCTCTTTTCAGCCTCATACATCTTTTTATCATTCTCTTGCATGTTCACATAAGCTGTGACACGTGGTCTGCCCTCAAAGTCATGTGTTGGGTTTGTGTACCCATCTTCAATACAGATCCACATACGTGTGTCCTGATATTCAATGAAGGATTGAAACCTATCCTTCCATGTCAAGTAGTTCTCCACCTTCATCATCTTAGGTGGTTTGTTGGTTGTGCCAACCTCGTGTTCCATCCTCAAGAGTTCGTTTAATTTAGACATGTTCGACATTTTAACTTAATTAGACTGGTTAAACCGTACAATTTTAGTCCGAAACCTGTTTTTACCAAGTTATACCGTTAGATTCGTCTCGAGATTACGATTCCAATGATATATAATGTCGAAAACCGTTTTCGGGATTTTCCAGAGTCATTTTTTTTTGTCCTAAAAATCCAAGGAATTTAACGGTGCGAACGGATTTCTGAGATTGGTTACGGATAGTTTTCTAAACGCGTAATAGTGAAATTTTTCGTACGCGAGCCAAGAAAAATTCCACCCCTTCCGAAATGGTCAGAAAAGGTCTGAAATGGTTGATGGTTATCCGTAATGGTCCGAAATGGTTATGTTTATCCGAAATGAACACCCTTTTTGTCCGAAATGCACTAGTCTGATCCGAATTGATACTCTCTGGTCCGAAATCAATCACCTTCTGATCCGAAATCAACTATATAATCCGAAATACAGGCCTGATGATCCGAAATACAAGCCTGGTGATCTGAAATGCAGTCAGAAGATCCGAAATGGTCCGAAATTCCTTGATTTCTATCCGAAATTGCTGCTGATTGATCCGAAATCCTTGTGACTAATCCGAAATGACTGATTTTTGGTCCGAAATTGCTTGTTTCAATCCGAAATCCAAGCAGTTTATCCGAAATCACCAGCAGAACACGAACACAGCCCCCAAAAACGTCCAAAAACGCCGATTTTCTGCAGAAAACGATTCTGAACCAAGCCAATCAAGAGCCTAACGCTCTGATACCAATTGTAGGTCCCCTAACCCGTGCGGATCGTAACAGAATCGTCGATCTAACCTAGAGTGCGGAATCCCCTAGATCAGATTTCACAGAAAACGAGTAGAACAAGAATCTCTATAAACCCGATCTTTATTGATTATCTTCAAACGATTACAATCAATCAAGATCCCAATTCGTCCAAGCCTTTCTCTTTTACGAATTCTCTCCAAGATGATTAAGGTGATTCGAAGATTAGCCTAAACCCTAATGCTAAGCTTTGTTTATATAGGACAAAGCTTTGCACATGGGCTAGGTCATGGGCTAGGCCCATTTCACCTACCATCCCCCTAAGTGGGTTTGGTTTGGCCCAATCACTCTTAATTAACTATTACAATGCTAAACCCGCTAACCGTTTATCGTTTTACTAATTACAAGATATCCAAAGACCAAATCTAAGCTGTTGTCACAAATATGCACCAACAAATATGGACGGTATTGTCAGTAGTTTCCAGCTCGATTGGTGCAAGTGGGTCCCTATCAAGTGCAATATTTTTGTGTGGAGAGCGGAGCTGGGTCGGATTCCTACATCGGACGAGTTGCGGAAAAGAAGTGTGGCTGTCGGTGAAGGGCTGTGCCCGTTCTGCATAACTGAGGAAGAGACGGTTTCTCATCTTTTTACTTCGTGCTTTATGGTGGTTGTGTTGTGGCAGAAAATAAGTATTTGGTGTCGTATTCCTCCTATTTACGCTTTCTCCGTAAAAGATTTGCTTGAGTACCACAAGTCTTGTTCTCTCACAGCTGCAGAAAAGGAAGCGCTGCACGGAATCATGTTCACAGCATGTTGGTGCCTCTGGTTAATGCGTAATAAGCCGATCTTCTCGGCCGCCGTCGTCAAGGTTGATAGTATTTTTAGTGAGGTTAGATCTTTGGGGTTTCTGTGGTACAAAAATAGAGTCAAAGGTAGTTCGATATCATGGTTAGATTGGTGTAGATTTGTAATTATGTAATTGTTTTTGGCTGGTTTGTTTGGGTCCCGGTCCGGTTTTCGGGCTTGGGTGTGTTCTAATGAATTTGACCTTTCAAAAAAAAAAAAAAAATCCCCTCACCATATTCATTGAGGTTAATTGACTGGAATACCGTTTGAATATTCTAGTAGCTAGGGGTAATACAAAGAAACACATTGAGTACCATTGTATTATTTCACTCATTTAATTGGACGGGTCATTTCTATGAATAAATATTGTGGTACACTAGATCACGTGACAAAAGTAAATAAGTGCAGAAAAGGTGGTAGGGGCACCCCTTGCCTTGCACTGGCACTGTGGCTGGTCAAAATATTGACTCTTTGACCTCAAAGCACTTTGTTGCCAACAATCTTATAACATACGACTGGCTTTGGATACACACACTCAAATAGCTTTTTTATTACTCTTTTTCGTCAAGATCTTGGCAAACATATTTAATTTACAGGTATAATTAACTATGACTTTATAAATAAATAGTGATATTCAAATCACATGATTTACTATATATACAAAAACAAATGTAATAGAATCAACTTCAGTAAAAAGCAGACTCTGGTGTACTTACTTCAACTTTGACATTTTTTTTAATATGTGTACTTCTTTGCATCCGTTTATATTCAAACATTGGTGTACTATGTTTTATATTGCTTGTATTACAAGTCTTATATAGTAGAACGTATGGTATCCTCAAAATAAAATATTCTATGAAAATAATGGTATTGTAATAATACGTCTTCTTTACGAAATTATGAGAAATCTAAACGCATCCTCACCGTCATACAACTCTTCATCCTTCATGTGGGTGTCACATTAATTTTTTTTCTTGTCATTTTATCCTCAAACCATGTAAGACTATATGGAGTGGGAAAACATAAAGAGGAGGCATTAAGCGCCCTCCACGCCACCTACGGGTTGGTGTACCTGACGTGGAGAGGCTTCCACGCCACTTTTCACGCCCACTCTATGTGGTCTAAACGAGTAATTTTCTTATCACCCTTTCCAAACTCAATTTCAAATAATTAATTTATCTATCTATTTATCTATCTATTAATAACCAAACCTTATGAATAGTGTTTGAGGTTATTTTGGTAATTTGTCACCGTCTTTGCTACTAGTTGTTTTCTCTAACACGTGGCAAATCAACCTTTTATCTTTTAACTCACAAAACAGAAGAGAGAGAAAGGAAAGTGGTCACGGGCTGACAGAGAAAGGTTATTGGAGAAGAGAGAGAGCAACAATGGAGAAAGAGAGACAGAAAAGATACGGTGGTGGTAGTTGTTCAGACGCCACCAACGACCATTCGTTCCACGGAACAGTATATTTTCTCCCCCTTGAGCACATGAGACTAGGGTTTGAAAGCCGCTATTCCGGCGAACTCTAGCGACGGTGGTGACTGATGGTGGTCTAACTGAAGATGAACTAGGGTTCCCCCGTGAACAATCGTTAACGGTGGTGGTGGTGGCTGTTAGCGTCGACGCAGGCCGTCGGTTATCGAATAGAAGAAGTTTGAGGTGAACAAGGTAACTTTTCGACGCAAATTTTTAAAATGATTTATTTTTCAGCGACATCTAAATATTCGAGTAGTGATTTTGATATATTTTTAGATCGTATTTAACTGTTGTTTGTTCAGTCAATTTTCCTATCTTCAAGTGTGATTGATTACAATAAAATGTAATATAGAAATTACAAAATGTAAATTCCCTAAATTAAGCAGATGTACAATTTCATATGCACAATGTAAAACTTCATAAACTGAAAACAAAAAATTATACTTCGTAAATTAAACACATGTACAACTCCAAATTAAACAAAACAAATTTGTGACTATTAAACTAAACACAATGTACAAATTCATATGCACATTGTGCAACCCAACAAAGGATTTTTAATCAATAAACTAGCAATAAGACCCACGGACGTTGCGGCGCGTGTACGTCGCAAACATCGAATGGATTAGTACAAACGTTATGTGATGCGTTAATCATATGAAAACGTGCGTTTCGACGTATCCGATTGAACTCAATGTAACATATATAAGACGATTGGATCAAAACATAAAGTGATCAACGTTATACGATACAATCATAACGTATTATAAGTGACCCGACTCATACATAAAAAACGTAACACATGTAACAGACAAGTTGACACGTATAATTAAAAGAGATTAAGTAGAGCTTTTGAAAAAAAGGAAAAAAAAGAAACCATAATTCGAGTCCACTTGATTCGAAAGAAATTTTACGAAACATTCACAACATAAGCACGAAAACATATTATATTTGAACAGACTCTTTTCCCAAAAAAGTTTACGTTGAAACATACACCAACTCGAATTTATACCGAAACATACATAAAAATATGCACGTAAAAATGGTTTTTTAAAGGAAAACTATTATATTTGACCTGACACATTTTCAGAAAATCGTCGAAACGCAGTGCTAATCGAATTCATACCAACACGTACATAAAAATATGCACGTAAAAAATCGTTTTTATTTTTTAAGTAAATGAGGTATAGGAGTAAACTCGAAACAAATTATTAGTAAAAAATTTAATAGGTTAAATACGTTCGTAAAATCGTGCCAAGTAGCACCAACGCCAAACCACTGCCAGCGACCACCAACATCAGAAGAGCTCGTAAAAATAAAATAAATAAAAAGGAATAAATAACACTGAACGAAAAACAAACGTAAAATTGTTGAACCATGCACACCCGTTACGCCATGTTAATGAGGAAAATTAGACCGTAACGTAAAACGTAGAAAAGAATAACTAAGTCGATCTAGGACCCGCGCGTTGCGATGAACGTGTCAAACAGAGAAAAATAGACGCGTTGTGACGTGCCTGTCAAACGAAAAAAATACACGAAAAAACGTTGAACCCCACACGCATGTTGCGGCGTGTTGACTCGCAAATTTATAACGAAACGTAAATCGAAAAACTTGCAAAAGATAAAAGTACGAGGAACTAAAGTTCAGTATAAATAAGTGTGTGTTAAATTGTAAAAGATGTTAAACTTTGGATTAAAAGTAAAAAATTCAAAAGGGTTAAAATGTAAAATATAAAAAACTTTTGGGTTAAAAGTGAAAAATCAAATTTTTTTTTGAAAGGGTTCAACAATATGAAGCAACATGTTGATAATTTGTAGTGTGGTAATCAAAAATTTTTTTTTGAAAAACACCCATGATGTGAGAAGTGTTCCTTTGGTATTAAATGACCACATCATCTTTGTCTCATATTGCGTCCATACCGTATACTTGATTTTAGGTTATATTCTTATTGTTTTCTAATAAAACTGGGTTATCGTAACCCGCTTGTAGGAATATTAGTTAAAGACTTTGCTTCATGGAGCCATCTCCTCCCCTATGGTAGCCTTTTCTATTCATGACATTAGTTACCATTATCTAAGACGAAGAGAGGATTGGTGTACTCGGTTTTGCTCCTTGCATGTTGGGTGATCTGGAGAGCACGAAACGATGTTATTTTTGTTAATAAGAAAGCAAATGTTCGAAGTATCATCAATAAGGTGCAGGTTCTACGGTTTCTCTGAATGATTAATAACCGTTCTAAGCTGATTGCCTTCGACAAGGCTAGTTGAAAAGATTATTAATCTTGTACAAGCATTAGAGTTAGAAAAAGATTATTAATCTTGTTTATATTAAAAAAATAGTAAACATAATTTTTTTTTTACTTTGAATAATGACAACTATATTCATATATGTGTTATATATGTAATTATATTTGGCTTTGCGTTCTACTACATGAGAGTTTTGCAATGAATCAAACTGCGTTCAAAACGAAGTTAAAAATGAATGAGTTATTGATGCTCGAAGTTGTATGTTTGGAGCAATCAAAGCTATGAAAATTTAGAATAAAACGGATGGAACTTGCCCCACATAGATAGGAGAACAAAACTTGGAGTGGTTTGAATGTTGTTTCCATAGAAGGAGAAACAAGTGAGTACCCTAATGTCACGGAGTTAGCTTTTCAAATCTCGTGCGAACTCAGTTTTCGATCTAAGTAAGCCTCATCTGGTTACTCTTGATAATCCAAAATTATTTTTATACATATAACATTGTTTTTTTAAGACATTATTTTAATCGTTCTTGCAGCTAAGGATACTATAAGAAGACGTTGAAATTCTCGTAGAAGACACGAGTTTGAATCATTTTATTTAATTTACATCAAATTGCATTTTTATCTTTATGCTTGTTCGGTTTTGTATACGGTATTGTACAGACCTATTTTTAACGATTAACGCAAATATTGTTATTATTTAATTTTGAATATCTTATATATGTGACTCATTTTCTGAACAATAACGACTCTAAATTAAACATGCTTTTGGTTGTAGGCATAAATGTTTGATGATAGCAACTCATAACATACACAAGTACATTGTTTTTTTTTAACAGGCAATGAATCTTACAAATGGGCTGCTGGTGAAATTCACCACATCGGGATACATTCGCCTCCGAACCGGAGAAAACCCTAACTTAGGGCCGAAGCCCGTGAACACTCGCCCGAAGGCACGATAGTGCGGTGAGGTAAAACCCGCTCAGTTCAAGGATCGAACTAGCGATCTCCACCTATTCGTCTAGTCTCTCATCATCACCAGGTGCCGCAGAAAATAATGGGGAGGGCAGGAATCGAACTTGGGTCCCTTAGAATACCAAGTCTCTCCCTTACCGCTCCACCACCACCTCATTGGCTACACACGTATTTTGCCATAAATTTAAGATCTCGAGATACATCTATCCCCCGTCATAATCTGTACTTATATCCTCAAGTCGCATTTTTTAGATTGTGTACCACTAGCATACACTTTTTGGATCCTAGTCCGAGGAAACAAAAAGATTTCTTGGGATGGCCTAAGCCATGATCTCCGCTCAACACATAAAAGGATCCCGCATTATCGTACGCTTCATACCTTAAACTTTTAGAGGATCCACATCTTGATTTTAACAACCTATTAGTAGTTCAAGAGATTTTAACAACCTATTAGTAGTTCTAAGAGATTTTAACAACCTATTAGTCGTTCAAGAGGTTTGACTTGACCTTAAATATTAACATATATTGATTATTTAATGAAACTTGCCACATTTTTTGTACATTTGTTTTTTATGCTATATAACAAGTTATTAATGTAAACGAGGTTTGATATGTTTGTATATTGGTTTAGGATAAATTTAAGAGAGAAATGCCCGGATAGTCCCTGTGGTTTTACCTTTTTTCAGCTATAGTCCCTATCTTTCTAAAACTACTTGAATAGTCCCTGTGGTTTACCGTTTTGTTCTCGGATAGTCCCTGGCTCTAACTTCAGTTACTTTTCTCTGTTAAGTGGGTGTTGAAATGACCAAAATACCCTTTCCTTAAAAGACCAAACCATAGGGACTATCCAGGCATCTTCTTATTTTTATTTATAAACTGTTTTTCTTCTTCCCCAAATCAAATTTATTGAAACCTCTCCCTCTTTCTCTGTCTTGTTCATTCTACCCACCATCAACTACAACCACCACCCTCCACCAGAGAACCACCACCACCATTGCTCACCGGCTAACCCAAACAGAAACATAAACACAATTTTCAGCACATGAAACGATTCAACTTAGAAGGTGATGTTCTCTCAAAGGGGTGTGGGTTTAGGGCAAAATCGTCTCCTGGATCAAATTAGAAGGTGATGTTCTCTCAAAGAAAATGGAAGCACAAAGCTCACTCGTGCGCTCGGTCACAAGTCCGACGGTCAAACAATCGAGTGGCTCATTCGTCAAGCCGAGCCCTCGATTAGCGCCGCCGCCGACATCGGAACCACTCCGGCTAGGTTCGATGCTCATTCGTTTCCTTAACCCCACCACCACCGGTTCGATGCTCCTTCACCACCACCTCCTCCTCCGTCATCAACGCCTGGCACGCCACCGACAGATCCGCCCTTATTCCGCCTCGAACCGGACTCATTGGTGGAGACTGTGGTTGTCTCTCCTCCTGCTGCTGTTGTGTGATAACCGCACTCGAGATGGTGATAACCGGTCTGCCTCTGTTGATTGTTTCTGTACGGATACTCTGACGTTCGCCGGTGGAGACCTCCGATCTGGTTGTCTCTCCTCCTGCTGCTGTTGTCTCTCCTCCTGCTGCTGTTGTGTGACCTGATTCGGTTGTGATTGGTGTACCGGATATCGCTCCGATCTGGTTTAGACTCATTGCCATATCGAAAGGAACAAATCACAGCTATTAACAATTAACACCGAGTGCAAAATTGATCGATGAATTGGAATAGGTAGAATGTGGAATTTTGTGTGAGATTCAATTGGGTAATATAAGAGGAGACTGTGTCGGTGATGGTGGAGAGGGTGGAGGAGAGTGATGGTGGGTGGAGGTTGAAGATGAAGTGTGGTGGTGTGGTTTTATAAATAAAAATGAAGAAGATGCCCGGATAGTCCCTGTGGTTTGGCCTTTTAAGGAAAGGGTATTTTGGTCATTTCAACATCCACTTAACAGAGAAAAGTAACTGAAGTTAGAGCCAGGGACTATCCGAGAACAAAACGGTAAACCACAGGGACTATTCAAGTAGTTTTAGAAAGATAGGGACTATAGCTGAAAAAAGGTGAAACCACAGGGACTATCCGGGCATTTCTCTCTAAATTTAAAATTACTAAATCTATTACCTGTAGATCACATATAGTAATAAGATCAAAACCAAATTTACACCTAAATTTAAAGAAATCTCCCGGTTGTAATGAAAATTTGTGTCAGGTAAATTAACACGTAAAATTGATCTAATTACTCTCAAACTTATAAATTTAATGACACATTTTTTAGTGGCATTGGATAAGCACAAGTTTAAATTATCAATTTGTTACACGAACATGAAATTATCATTGTGGTGAAGGGTGAAGATGTTGATGTGTTAGATGACATGTCAGATCCTTAAGGTGAATTATGACTCATTCATTATAGATAGTTTTATGTGTTTAATAAGAAGGTTAAGGGTGGAGGGAGTGGTTTCGACAAGTGGTAAGCGGCATGGGTTGGCATGGGCGGCAAGGTGGCAACGCCATTCTTTGGGAGGCGACAAACATCGGCAGGTGGAGGCGGCGAGGTATGTTTGTAGTTTGCCAATGATGCCGAGAGGGAGAGGTGGGCCCAATACAAAATATAATGGCCAATTGGATTTTAACACCTTTAACTTTGAAGAGTTGGCCGATAACACCCGCAACTAACACTTTGATCTGTGACACCCCAAACTTTTAATTTTGTTTGTCATTTCACCACTCAGTTAAAAAATCAGTAACTGAGTTAGTTTTCAATCCTAGCTGGCATCATTAATCCTACATGGCACGAGTGACGTGGTTAACACATGTTATAAGATGCAAAATCTTGAAAGCAGGCATTGTTGTTCTGTTCGTTTTGGAGGGAACGATCAAGGGTGACGTGACCTAGCTTCTCAAAATCAACAATCCATCAAGTTTAAACTCCGATCAAGGTACGATTTCACATGAACTAGTAGATTATGCAATGGGGGAAACGATTGATGTCATGCTTTGGTATGGTGGTTACATTGAGTTAGGTTTTGGTGTACCACACTATGTTGGGGGAGCATCTAGGTTAATTAAAGTTGATGTAGACCACATTTCATACTTTGAGCTAGCAGATTATGCATTGGAAACGAAATGCTATAAATCAAGGAACTTTCATATGTATGGGTTGGATGCGGATGATGGTGAAATTAGGCATTTTCGTGATGATAGAGATGTGTTGGAGTTGGTTAAGAAGGTTTTTAATTGGAGTGAAACATTTATGGAAGTATTTGTTCAAGAACGTCAATTGAGTGCACCTGAAGCCCACTCCAGTTCTAGGCCAATTAAACCTGTTACCCAGCCCAGTAAACCTGAAGCCCAATCCAGTAACTAAAAGCCCAATCTTCTAGGGTTTCCCCTGGATGCAGCTCTAACTCAATAGGTAAGCAAGCAGACGAGGACAGTGAAGATAGTGAGTTCAGTGTGGAAGATGAAGAGTCAAATTCTGATGATGAAGATTATGATGAACTAGTTGAGACCAGTCATGAAGAGGAAGCTGCGGATGATGTACTTGGATTAGAGTCAGACAGAGAGGATGTTGAGTGGATACCGTCACAACATGCAGTTAGAGAGTCAACCAAGATAGATTTGGAAGCCAAAAAAAAAAGTGCTTGATGAGGTAGTACATGAAAGACAAACAGAGGGTAATTTGCATGAAACAGAGGGTAATTTGCATGAAACTGAAGATGCAAGGGTAGATGGAAACAGTAGTTACGAGGAATCTGACGGGGACATTTTAACACCTGGTGATAGTGAGGATGATGATATCAGGGGCAAGAAGTACAAGGAAGCAGCCCCATCTGTAGGTGAACATACAAATTGGAAGAAATTTATTTGGAAGGTGGGAATAAGGTTTGCATCAAGGGAGGCCTTTAAAGAGGCAGTGAGGCAGTACTCAGTAGCTAATGGTAGGAACTTGTACCTTGCAAAGAGCGAAAAGACTGCATGTGGCCGTATTGTTGTCAATTGTGTTAAAGGTTGTTCATTCTTTATACATTGTTCACTTCATAAAGGGAAAGAGTGTTACTTGGTTAAGAGAGTGAAGAATATACATACCTGCCAAAGAAACATGGTAAAGAATAGACAACTAACTGCAATGTTCATAGCTAATGAGTTCCTGCAAGTGTTTAAATCCAAGCCCAACTGGTCGGCTAAGGAAATCATATTGGCTGTGAAACATAAGTATAAAGTCATAATCACCAAGTGGTTGGCCTACAAGGCTAAAGCATGTGCCCATAAGAAACTTCATGGATCAATGAGGGATCATTATAGCAAAATTGGTGCATACATGGAGATTTTGAAAAAAGTAAACCCAACATCAACTTTTGTGCTTGTTACTGCACCACCAGGTTTCATTAACTTAGATCCCACAACCACATGTGAAACTTTTTTCAGACTCTTTGTGTGTTTTGATGGTGTGAAAAGAGGATTTCTAGCTGGATGTAGGAAGGTCTTGTGTCTAGATGGTTGTTTTCTAAAGACCTTCCTAGGAGGGATGTTGTTAACTGCAGTTGGCAGAGATGCTAATGATCAGATGTATCCATTGGCATGGGCAGTTGTAGATGGTGAAAATAACGATAGCTAGGAATGGTTTATGGAAGAGCTCAGGAAGTGTTTGGGTGTAAGTGATGGTGGTGAGGCATGGACATTCATCTCAGATCAGCAAAAGGTAGTAGCCATTGTCAAATTTTACAATGAACAATTATCTTCTGCTGTAATGTCTAAGGTTAATAATCATTTATGTGCAGGGTCTGTTAAATGTTGTGGCCTTTATTTGGCCAAGAGCAGAGCATAGAAACTGTGCAAGGCACATCTGTTAAATGTTGTGGCACTTATTTGGCCAACTAAGAGGGGAAGGCCAACGGAGAAGGCTGCAGTTAGTTAATCTGTTGTGAATGGTTAATCTTTTGTTGGTTGTGTAATGACTGTGTAAACTTAAGACTATGTAAACTTATGACTGCTGTGCTGAATCTTTTGAATGGTTGTGTAATGACTATGTAAACTTATGACTATGTATGGTCACAGGGGTAGAATGGTCATTCTGCATATGTATGGTAAACAGGTCTGCACATGTATGGTCACAGGGGTAGAATGGTCATTCTGCATATGTATGGTAAACAGGTCTGCACATGTATGGTCACAGGGGTAGAATGGTCATTATGCATATGTATGGTAAACAGGTCTGCACATGTATGGTCATTCTGCACACTTGTTTTGGTCTGCATATATGGTAGTTGTTTCAAAGGGCAGTTTCAAATGGTCATTCTGCACACTTGTTTTGGTCTGCATATATAGTAGTTGTTTCAAACTGTGGCTGTATTGTTTTGGTCTGCACATGTGGTTTCAAATGATCTGCACAATGGTAGTTATTTACTTGTTTTCAAAGTCAAAGTCTCTTGTGGTCACAGGGGTTTTGGTCTGCACATGTGGTTTCAATGGTCTGCAAATGGTCTAATGGTCTGCACATATGGTACATTCATTCATGTGTTTCAATAAAGACTACATTCATTCATTCATGTGTTCAAAGAACGTACAATCAAAAACAGTTAAATTCGATACACTAGGTAAAACAACATGCCAATGATTACAAACAAACTAAAGACAAACTGCTGCTTCAACATTAATTCTTTCGCACAAATTTGCGTTTCAACATATTGTGCTCTTGAGATAGCAAGTTGTTCCGCAATTGCAAATTATATTCATTGCCGGTCATAGCATCACTTCTTGTAACTGCACTTGAGCTGCAAGTTGAATGAACTTCGAATAATTTGTCGAAATCTTTTTTCTACATAAAGAACTTGCAGTCGTCTCGCTACAAACCAACATCATGTCGTCAGTTCAAAAACAAGTTAAATTCAATACACAGGACTTACCGGCCATTGTGAGCAACGGTAAAATTCAGCACCACATCGAAACACTTCTCCTTCCCACTACGCGAATAACAGCTCTGATCTCGTGATGACAATACAACTTCCCATCCATGTCCACCTGAATATTTTAGGGATTCGGTTCGTATTACATGAAGAGTTGGAAGAAGTAGACATGTCGATCAGCCAATAAGTTGAAGAACAGCTCTGAACTCGTGATGACAGAATTAGGGTTTGAATTTGGGTCGATTCATGCGTTAGAGCCAATTAGGGTTTCCCAATTGTTTGTGCAGGGGTTATCGAAGAAGAAGATGAGTTTTATACCCATGAATGTGCCACATCTGCAAAAATAGTCCAGCTAGGATGCCAGCTAGGATTGAAAACTAACTCAGTTACTGATTTTTTAACTGAGTGGTGAAATGACAAACAAAATTAAAAGTTTGGGGTGTCACAGATCAAAGTGTTAGTTGCGGGTGTTATCGGCCAACTCTTCAAAGTTAAAGGTGTTAAAATCCAATTGGCCAAATATAATCAATCACATTTTCGTTAGGTCTTTTTTAATTTAATTTAAAATTTGGTTGTGTCATGTAAAGGATATGCCATCATACGCCATTGTGATTATGCAAGTTGTGTCATGTAGTGGAGGGGTTGATTTGGAGGAGAGAGGTGTTACGGGCAAATAGGACAAGCATTTCCTTCACCTAATGAGTCAAAATAAGTTGAATGAAAATTAAAAAAAAAATCTTTATAGAAATATATTTTTTCACAATTTCTAACAAGTGAATATCAATATCTTGGGGTCCCACAGTGTCATACAAGCATGGTTGTAGAAATTGCTAGTCGCTAGTCGGTCGGTGGGGTTTAGGGACTTGCGATTAATCGGGGATTAATATGATATAATCATGATTAGTTGTAATTAATCGGAAATTAATCGAGATTAATCGGTGGCCTAGTCGGAATTTTTACAACCATGCATACAAGTATGCATGGAAATTCGTAAGTTGTGTCACGTAATAGTATGTTTGGTTAAATTGGGTTCGGGTCAAAGTGTGTTGGGTAAGAGTGAGTTATTTGTTTTTTTTTTTTCAAACTTTTTATGATGGCTAGTGGCGGCGGCGATGACGAAGGTTATGAAAATTGTGATGTTGGATGTGGCAGGCAGATTGGCGGTGGGTGTTACAAAAAAACTCATTTGACCACGTTCTAAATTAGAGAGTTTTATAAGAGTGAATTATTTTATATTTTTAAGTGAATCCTAATAAGCTCACGGTTAAATTACAAAAATCGTCCTTTATGTTCGTATACCAAACGTCAATGGTTGTCGTTTACCTTTAAAATTGATGAGATTCATCCTTTATTTCGCAAATCTTAAACGTTGTGTCCTTTAGCCCTGATACAGTTATTTTTTCTTGTTAAATAGGTCACGTGGACACCACATGAGGGTAAATTAGTCCTCTTACATTTTATATACAAAAACTAAAAACCAAAAATAATCAATATAACACTCATTTATCTCTCTTTCCCATTTGAACCCGATATTTAATGTTTTGTTTTGTTAAGTTTCATGCTTATAGGTAAGCATAATGTATGGGCATGCATTGCCATGAATTGGAAAGAAATAACCATCGCAAGGTATGGATAACGAGTCAATGGTTTTGACTCGCGTCAGGTATGTATAAAAGGTTATGCTTTCAGTAGGAGCTTATGCTCGACTAGAGAGGGATGGAGCAAATTTGGGTAATAGGTTAACCCAAGTGAAATGCGTTTAGCATTTTTGGGTGAAACGGTCATTCGAGCCAAGGGCATGTCCATTATGCGGAAATGAACTAAATTGATTTATGTCTTCTAACGGGTTGGTTGGGTAATTAACTTCAAACCGTAAAAGTGATTTGAAGAGAAATCACATTTTCAGTTGACACGGCCGAGTGAAAACCTGACTCGGCCGGTAAATGTGCTAAGAAAAAGACACGTTCTAGTTGACACGACCGGGTGGAAACCTGACCCGGCCGGGTAAGGAGGGTGACACAAAAAAATTGTGCTTAAT